>CM057462.1:146178733-156178733 GCA_030035585.1 Dugong dugon
AACATCTCAGTTGGTATTCTGTCAATTCCTGGACGCTTGTATTTCGCCATTGCCTTTAGTGCAGCTTGGGCTTCTTCCTTCAGTTCCATCAGTTCTTGATCATATACTACCTGCTGAAATGTTTGAATGTTGACACATTCTTTTCGGTACAGTGATTTTGTGTATTTCTTCCATCTTCTTTTGATGTTTCCTGTGTCTTTCAGTATTTTCCCTATAGAATCCTTTAATACTACAACTTGAGGCTTGAATTTTTTCTTCAGTTCTTTCAGCTTGAGAAATGATGAGCGTGTTCTTCCCTTTTGGTTTTCTAACTCCATGTCTTTGCGCATCTCATTATGTTACTTTACTTTGTGTTCTTGAACCACCCTTTGAAATCTCTGTTCAGCTCTTTTACTTCATCATTTCTTCCATTCGTTTCAGCTACTCTGCATTCAAGAGCAAGTTTCAGAGTCTCTTCTGCCATCCATTTGGGTCTTTTCTTTCTTTCTTGTCTTTTTACGACCTCTTTCTTCACATATGATGTCTTTGATGTCATTCCACAACTGATCTTTGGTCAATGCACCAAATCTACTCTTGAGATGGTCTCTAAATTTAATTGGATTGTACTTAAGGTCATATTTTACCTCTTGTGGACTTGTTCTAATTTTCTTCAACTTCAACTTGAACTTGCATATGAGCAATTAATGATCATCTACTTTATATAACTTTTATTCTGTTCTTTAGCTGGAATTTCTGCTCTTCAGTCATAGTTTTATATCTTAACCCTTTCAAGACCAAATTATTTTCTCCTTTAAATTTTTTGTTGATACTATGCGTTTTCACCAGTGAAGGCATGCTGATTAAAGGACCAATTCAGAATTTTTGTTATGAATTATGTATTTTGATACCCATTATCTAAGATCACATGTGTCCCAGTGGCCTCTGGATGATAAAAATCCTGAGTCAATGACAAAATCTTTTTTTTTTTAAATTTCTTGAAAATTTGCAGAACATGAGGTAAAACTTGAAGGCACTTGACAATGACTGGACGTACATTTTATTCTAGTCTCCTTCTTCTTAGCCTTTTTATTATTTTTCATGAGACTTTTCAAAACATGGCACAATATATTCTTCCTTACTCTAAAAGCAATACTTACAGTCCAAATAAATAAAGCCAAGCGATTATTTATCTCAGAAAAATTACCACTACAATGATTTCTTTATTACTGCAAAAGCAGTACTTAGAGGTAAAATAAATAAAACTGAATAATTTGAATCTCAGTAAAATTACCACTACCATGTGATCTTCATTATAAAAAAAGCATTACTAACAGCTAAGAAGCAGAAACAGCTGCCCTGGAATACTGCAGAACTGCTCACAGCAGTGCATTCCACCTGCTACATGTGGAAGCAATTATTGGGCTTTAAGATTGAATGCAGGTTACAAACAACTTATAGAAGTACCAGTCTCTTGAAAGTATCACTGCAATGCATGATTCCTCATTGGAAAGGCATTATTTACTGTTCAGAATCTAGAAAAGAAAGGAGCCAATAACACCTAGAAACTATGAATGGCATAAAGAAGAAAACGGCCACTGTGACTGAATGAAGACTGGCAATAGCTTATTCTCATGATAAGTACATTCTCAGGAGAACATAGTAACTGAGAAACATAGTGAGGAGGCTTATCTCACAGAAATAAAAGCAAATCTGTCAAAGGTTTAGAAAATTCATATATCCGAGAGGCATAACCTAAGACAATGCTTCATCTATACTAAAATGAGGCTCCCACTGAAGATTTTTGAGCGTAACACATTTTAAAAGGCTCCCACCTTGAGGTTAAATGCATTAAAATCAGACTACCCCCTTTCCAAAGAACTCTAGAAGCATAAAAATTGGGTGGATACTGTATGTCCCGTGGATCTTGAAAGGGTTTTGATTGACTCAAAGCTCACTTTTTTTTTTTTTTTTTTTTTTTTACATTGTTTCTCTGTTCTTCAGGTTCATTTTGATTCATCTTCTGGTAGGCAAGCTCAATAAGTAGTTTTTTTGTTTCATTTTTAAGTTGTTGTTCTATTACTTAAGTTTTTCCGTGCAGCAAGGGGTCTGCCTATTGCCTTTTATACCTAAAGGTTAACTGGGCTGTGTATAAAATCTTGGGCCATAATAACCTGCCCTCAAAACTTTCAACATTCTACCTATGGTTTTCTGGCCTTGAATATTGAGGTTAGCCTGATTTTTACCCATTTTTCTTCCAGGATGTTCATATGATTCTTTCTTTGATCTTGAAATTCAGCAATTTCATCAAGTTTAGCACTTATATTTCTGTATCGTTCTTTTCCTAGGACAAAAAAGCCCTTTGGAGCCATAAATAAAATTTCTTCTTTTGGAAATTGTTTAATATATATTTGATTTTTTTTAAATTTCTTTCTGTTTCACTTGTTCTCTTCTTCAGGAACCCTAAGTATACATAATTGACAACTCCTTTGTATTCTCTATCATCTTACCTTTCCCTATTCTTGTGTCTTTGTTCTTTTTCATTTTCATTTTGTGTGCTTTCCCCCATTCTGCACAACATGTCTTTGTGCTCTCAGTCACTTTTATTATATTTTAAAATTGCTTTTAATATGGCTTCACTGCCAATATATTTTGTCTCTTTCATTGCTTTGCTGAGCACCAACAGCTTGCTTTTGACTTTCTTCTATTGTATATATTATTCAGGGGGGCAGTGCTTATATTTCTTTTTGACTTCTTTGAGATTATAAACAATTATTTACAGGCAGTCCCCAGGTTACAAACAAGAACCATTCCTAAGTCTGTCTTTAAGTTGAATTTGTATTTAAGTAGGAACAGGTACATACAGTTCTTATTTAGTGTCAGTTAGTCAAATTTTTGTCTTAGTATATACCATATTTTTACACAAACAATGAGTTCCTTCTGCATTTGTTTGCCAACTGCACCCTCCCTTCACAAGATATTTTCATAAGCACTGCAATGCCATTTTTTTTTTTCAACACTTTGCTTAAAATACTTCTTTGCTGTGTGAATTTATATATGGGCATTCCCTGGGTTATGAACAAGATCCGTTCCTGTCTGTCTTTGAGTAAAATTTGTAGGAAAGTCAGAACAGGTACATACAGTTCTTATTTAGCATCAGTCAAATATTTGTCTTAGTATATAGCATGTATTTTACCTCTTTATTCATATAAAACGT
The DNA here is from genome assembly GCA_030035585.1 of Dugong dugon. NCBI lineage: Eukaryota > Metazoa > Chordata > Mammalia > Sirenia > Dugongidae > Dugong > Dugong dugon. Next base: position 146,181,927 of record CM057462.1, read on the forward strand.
TTAAGAAACACCTTCAAACTGTGAAATGTTTTCATAGCATCACAAAGTAGTGCATGCATTTGTTATTATGAACTATCGTATGTATTTAACTCAAATTTTTAATATGATAGTCTTTATGCCAATCTGTTCTTAAGTGCTAGTTGTCCATAAATGGGACATTTTCATAACCCTGGGACCGCCTGTATCCAAATTCTTCTGTATTTCTTTAAGTAAGCATTCTTTTGATATATGTTTTCTAGTTATCATTTGCTTATGTCTGATTCCTCCTTCACAGTTTATTTTTGGTTTATTTCTACGTTTTACTCAAGTTTGAATAGGGCTGCTGAAAAATAATCTATGGAGGGATTAGGGGAATGGGCTGTGAGATAGGGAAGTTCAGAATCTAGACCGAAATTTGTGGTTTCAAATACCCTCTTGCCAAATCAGTGATTTCCTTTGTCCTGCGTGCATGACTTCCCTTAGTGTTCAAGTAGTCAGTGTGACTCACAACATGTCATTTTATGTCAAATGTTCTCTTTTGTGATGCCTCCTCATCCTGCTTAATCTCTGGCACTTACCCTTACATAGGAGGTAGGTTGCAATCAATAGTAACAGTGAGTGTCAGCTTGGTTTCCACTTCAGCCTCACCTCCCTTGCCATTCTATGTTATTAGACTTGTATTCTACAGGGATGCTCTTCACTTTTCTACAGCCACTGTACCCCCTGGATCTTGTCATCTTTAATCAAAGAATCATTGGATATGCCTTTCTGGACCGTAACATTTACTTTTCGAAAAATCTATATCCATCAATGTTCAAGGAGGCATATGTTGGCTCTCAGCATCCTGCATTATCTTGGTTCAGGTTTCACAATATTTGGTGGGTATACATCATAGTTTGTAGTTTGGGGTTATAACCATTATTTTTTTGTTTGTTTGTTTCATTTTAGCTGGAAGGTTTTTTTCTTTCTAAAAAATTTCTTGTCATTGTTTTTGATGGATTTGAGAAAGGAGAAAAAGTAAAACTGTCTCAACTCAGCCATCTTATACCTGAAGTACGTGTACACTAATTTAAAGGTGCTGGGACAATATAGCACTTTGACAGTTATGCAAAGAGATAATGCATTATTGTGATTCCTCAAAGGGCTTAAGAGATTGAAAAAAAAATTCCAGAAAAGAGAGCTCTCTTTTTTTTTAAATTGGAGGCTTTAGGATGAATATAGAGAAGTGAAGAGAAAGGTGCCCTGAATGTAGAGAGAAAAAGTTATCCTGGCATCATTAAAAAGTAAGAGAATTTCAGACGGATTATTTCTGAAGTGATACCTGCGAACATTGAAAGTCATGTACCCTTTCATCTATTTGATTTTAAGTGCCTGTCTTAACACTATTTCTTGTTACAGGGAGAAAAAAAACTTTCTGCCTGAAAGATTTTATCCCTTACAACCCATTTTCTCCCCCAGCCTGACCCTGCAGTGAAGTCAAAATGACAAATTTGTGACATCATAATAATTTTTTTTCTACAGGAACTAACTGTGAAGCCATTAACACAGGATGGTGACTTCACTGCAGGATCAAACACAGCAGCTGGCTAGAGAGGAAAGAGGGAACGTTCTTATTCAAACACGCATATATCTTCAATAATAACCAGGGAAATTCAGAAAATTACTGTCAAAGTAAATTGCATTTTGTATAAATGCCACCTCCTTTCAAGTTTGCCCCAGCATGAGCATCCTTCTTTATTTAGTGGTGTTGCCCTTTTCTCCTTAGAGACCTTTAGCAAAGTCTCCTTTTATATTTCACGTATCATTAAAATGACTTAAATGAACAGGAATGGGGCATGCCTAACATTTATTTTTAATTATTTACATAAATAAAGAGGTTGCCCTTATTTTATGCCTACTGCAATTCTACAATATTTTTTCACCAAGTGGATTTAGTGCTCACGCTAGTATAAAGAACTGAACAGGTAATTCCATTAAGTAGCTAGCTCACCAGGCCAAACATTGTATATTTTGATCCTAAGGGAATTCTTTGAGATGGGAATGATGCTTCCCTAATTATCATCCATATCTGTAATCAGATCTATGCAACACATTGTGCGGGATAAAGTGTAATATATGTTTTCTACACTTGAGAGACCAGGTTAATACATATGATAAACTAAACAGTAATGCAAGGAAATACGAATAATGTCAAGTGAGCATTTGCTGTTAGTTGCCGTCAAGTCAGCTTCAGCTAATGGTGATCTTATGTATAACAGATTGAAATGTTCAGTCCTGCAGTATCTGCATGATTGTTGGTATGTTTGAGTCCATTGTTGAGGCTATTTTGCCAATCTATTTCACGGAAGTTTTTCTTCATTTTTGTTGATCCTCTATTAAACATGGTGTCCTTTTCTAGTGATTGGTCTTTCCTGATGATGTGCCCAAAGTGAGTCAAAGTCTCACCATCCTCCACAAACACCAAGGGTTCAGAGGGGAATGACATGACTGTGAAGGCTGTGGGAACTGAGAGTCCAGGCTCTGCAACTGGCTAACCCATGGCTCAGATCTCAGCTCTGCAATTTAACTGCTATGTGACTTAGCTTCTCTAAGTCTTGATATCCTCAGTATAAAATAAGGGTGGTTGTGAAATGCAAATGGATAATGTCGGAAGGGAGCCCTGATTGCGCAGTGGTTAAACGCTTGGCTGCTAACCAAAAGGTCAGGAGTTTGAATCCACCAGCCGCTCCTTGGAAACCTTACGGTGCAGTTCCATTCTGTCTTATAGGGTCGCTATGAGTCGGAATCTACTGGATGACAACAGGTTCTTTTTTTTTTTTTTTTTTTTAGTGTGTGGAAAGCACATAGCACACTGTGTGGCACACAGAAAGTCTTTAAGAAATGTAAAAACCGAAATGTGAGCAGCAATTTTCAGGCAGGATTAAGGAAGCCACACTTTATGACTGTAAGCAAAAACAGGATTTAGAAGGCAGAAAGTTAGGAATAGAAAATAATTTGAAGATTCTCAAAAGAGAGTGGCTGAAGGGATGCACACAACATATTTGGAGAGTAAGCAGTAGATTAACTTATCGAGAATTTAGGATTCACAGAAAGGAATAAAGATAGGTTTGAAGAAGTAGATTAGGGTGAAATTGTGAAGACATTAAATTCAGGTTTCATTTAGAGTGGATTCTCTCTTTTTATTATTAATTTAACAAATATTTGTTGTAAACCTCTTATTTGCCAGACAGTTATCTATTAATAGAAGATACAATAATAAGTAAGATGGATAAAGTCCCTACTCTTAAGAATCTTACACTGAGCAAAGGGAAGATATTGATGACTCTGATCAAGGAAATTCTTGATATAATTTAGATTTTAGAAATATTAATTGGTTAGTCATAACCAGAATAAATGGAAGCATATAGGAACTAGATATTTCTTGTAGAATGCTCTTGCTACGGCCCAAGGACGATAGAAGAAGGTTTAGGATTAGAGACAGCGGAACTAGGAAGAAAGGTGTTTGATTTGATAAAGATTGCAAAGAAAAGAAATCATAAGAATTAAATACTAATGGAATGTGAAAATGTTAAAGTTCAGAGGTAAACCTAATCTTATTTTAAATGCAGTAGAACATTCAAGTGAAAATTCTGGTAGACAAATTCATGGGAGGTTTATGATTTTCTTTCTTTCTTTTTTGGAAGCTGTCATCTTAGAAGTGATGGTTGGAGATATAAGTGGATAACATCTTTGAAGAAGAGGTTAAGAGATAAGAGAAAAGGTGGAGGAAACTATCTCATCCTTAGATCTTTTAGAGAAAGAAGAAAATAAAGTAGAAGAAGATACAGAAAAGAAGTACGAATATATACTTTAAAACGTAGTACTGTCATAGATGTCATGGGAAAAATTTTGTGATAGAGGAAGTGGTCAAATGTGTTAAATGTACCAAAACATCAAGAAAAATGAGGACCAAGAAAAGACTGTTGAATTTGACAAATACCGAGTTCAGGTGAAGCCATTTCAGTGAGCAATCTCACTAGGGTGTTGAAAGAAAGCATTAGATTGCAGGAAATGGAGGCAATCGATAGGGATCCCACTCGTTAGACAAGGTTGACATTAAAAGATAGAAGTTTAAACGTCTTGAGTGTCTAGCAGGTGAGTTAGTCATTTGCCTTTTCCATTCCAGATGTTAACTCTAACCCCAAAGAGCCATTTCAAAAATGCCTGCCTATGATTACCAGGAAAACTCAGTGAAAAGCATAAATGGCTTGATGCAGGTCTACCACCATACAACAGAATGCATTTTAATGATGTTAGATAATTGTATTACCTTTGTTCAATTTCTGTTTTTAATACTACCCAGAATTCTGAAGGCCTTAGGGAAGAGGAACAACGTTTAAGAAAAAGAGTAAGAAGGAGAACCTCTGCCTGCTATGTGCTGAAATATTCCCATCTGTAAAGAATTCTAACAGGATGTCTCCCCTATCATACATAGATTTATGGACGAGCTTTATAATCAGACATCTTTCCTTCTTGAAGCTGACAAAAACCTACAGCTGTCAATTGCTAATAAGCGTAGTTTTCTTACAGTACATCCACTTTATAATTTGTTTTCCTAGTAAAATCCCAAGGCTAAAAAAAAAAAAAAAGATATATCTACAGCCAGCTGCAGTGAAGCTGTCAAATATCTAAGCTGATTTGTCTCTCTACCTCATATGTAAATTAACATATACAGTTCTGGGGCATTTATGTCTGACAAGATGATGTCAAGAAAACACCCCACCTTTATCACCCCTTTCAACCCATATTATCACAAGGCACATGCAGTCTGGCTTCTTTGGGTTTGTGTTTCTTGATTAGATACTACCTATAGCATCACCTCTTCTGAAAAGCCGTTTAGCCCTAATGATGGAGGATTAGAGGTCCTAAGAGATGATCCATCCATCAAGCCACTGAATACTCATACTCCCCAAATTTTTTTAAGGTATCTAGTGTTAAAGAAAAATGGCCCCTGGTTTGAATTTAACTTGAACCCTTCCAAGAAACAGGGAACTTCTGGTAAAGAGAGTTCTGGGAAATTATCAGCTAAGCAAGAATCATCTTTGCAGTCAGTTAAGGATATTTTAAAATAATCAAGCTGGAAAACACTACCAATAATTAAGTAAGCCTAAACTAACTTAGGTGACAGATTCTAAAGTTTAATAAATCAATCCAAACCACAGCCTCACTTTTCAATAGCACACCTTCTGCTAACAAAGCAAATGTCAACCAATTACAGTAAGTTCCCTTTTGTAAGCACCTACCTGTATGGAAATACCCTGTTCTTGTTGTTATTAGTTGCTGTTGAGTCAATTCCAACTCACGGTAACCGCATGTGTTACAGAGTAGAACTGCTCCATAGTGTTCTTTTGGTTGTAATCTTAACAGAAGCAGATTGCCTGGCCTCTTCTTCCATGATACTGCTGAGTGTGTTCGAACCACTAACCTTTAGGTTAACTATTGTTTTGTTGTGAGTTGATTTTGACTCATAGCAGCCCCATGTGACTGAGTAGAACTGGCCCGTAGAATTTCTAGGCTGTAATCTTCTGGAAGCAGATCACCAGGTTTTTCTCCTGTGGAGTCACTGAATGGGTTGGAACCACCAACTTTTCAGTTAGCAGCCAAGTCCTTAATCATTGCACCACTAGGGCTCCTTAGGTTAGTAGTTGAGCGCAAACCATTTGTGTCACCTAGGAACCTTTAATGAAAGACCCTAAATGTACTATGTATATGAACCAGCTAAAATTGCAGTCTGAGGAGCACATCTGTTTGGAGAGGCGACTCCCTGTTCTTGAACAGTTTTTCTTCAATAAACCTTATCTGCTCATATTCTAACTCAAGTTTACCATTGTTTCAACACAAGACTTATGCATATTCTAAGTCTCATTGAGAGGAACAAGCTTACTTTTGGTATTTCTTTTTTGGATTATACAACAATGAAAAGTCCCAGAATGCCTGTCATTGACTGCTTAATTTTCTCTCATGCTGGCTATAAATGAAGGATCCCTTCTATAAGTAGCAAATTTCCCCCAAGTCTTTTACCTCTTGGCCACAGATTCAAATTGACTATACTAGTGCCAGAAGAAAGGGATTGCCCGCACTGGTTGGAGGCCTTTTAAGAAAAGAAGTCATCATGAATGTGCATATTGCCATGAGCTTTTTAAAAAAAATGTTGGAAGTATCCATATAACATTTTTTAAATAAAATATTTCTCCTACAATTCAAATTCAAGCATTAAAAAATAATACACTGCAGAGAATATATGAAAGAAAAAAATCCATTTTATGAAATAAGTTGGCCTCAATCCAATTCTGGTTAAAACTTTATATAGCATCAGTAGAAGTCCAGTCGTTACACGATATTGAGAAATCAAGCTGACACCACTCACAGAGACCTCTCAGTTGAAACTCAACATACCCTAAGATGGCTGTCATGGATTGAATTGTGTCCCCCAAAAATATCTGTCATCTTTGCCAGGACATGATTCCCAGTATTGTATAATTGTGTACCATTTTGTAATCTGATATTATTTCCTTATGTGTTGTAAATTTAATCACTATGATCTAATAAGATGGATTTCTGGCAGTTATACTGATGAAGTATACAAGACTGGATAGTGTCTTAAGCTAATCTCTTTTGAGATATAAAAAAGAGAAGTGAGCAGAGACATATGAGAACCTCACACCACCAAGAGAGCAGTGCTGGGAGCAGAGCTCATCCTTTGGACCTGAGGTTTCTGTGCTGAGACACTCCCAGACCAAGGGAAGACTGAACGACAAGGACCTTCCTCCAGAGAGCCAATAGAGACAGTGTTCGCCTGGAGCTGATGCCCTGAATTTGGACTTGTAGCCTACTGCACTGTGAGAGAATAAACTTCTCTTTGTTAAAGCCATCCACTTGTGGTATTTCTGTTATAGCAGCACTAGATGACTTAGACAATGGAAAAAGGCCACAAAGAAAGTTTGTCTCTGTCATGGATTGAATTCTGTCTTCCAAAAAATGTGTGTAGCAACTTGGCTGGATCATGATTCCCAGTGTTGTATGATTGTGTAATCTGATGTGATTTCCTTACGTGTTGTAAACTCTATCACTATACTGAGATTATATGTGATCTCCTTACGTGTTGTAAATTCTATCACTGTGATGAGGTTATACAGATGAAGTCGACATGATAAGATAGTGTCTTAATGCAATATCTTTTGAGATACAAAAGACAGAAGCAAGCAGAGACACATGGGAACCTCATACTACCAAGAACGCAGTGCCGGGAGCAGAGCTCATCCTTTGGACCTGAGGTTCCTGCACACAGAAGCTCCCAAACCAAAGGAAGATTGATGACACAGACATTCCTCCAGAGCCAACAGAGAAAGCGTTCCCCTGGAGCTTACGCCTTGAATTTGGACTTATAACCTACTGGACTGTGAAGAGAATAAACTTCTCTTTGCTAAATCCATCCACTTGTGGTATTTCTGTTAGAGCACCACTAGATGACTAAGACAGTATCCTTTATTAAGTGTACTTTAAGCTCCTGTGTATTCCACTTCATACAAAGCATTTCTATGACATGGTGATTCCTTCAAGGAGCTTACAGTTGTAAGAAGAGGAAAACTTGCACATATGAAGCAACTAGGTAATGACAAAGCAATAAATAATTACAATTTGATGTTTTAAATCTGCCCTTGTATATTTAGGGAAAATGGAACACGTGTGCGTACACAAGTAGAATGAAATGAGTTTTGTTTTCCATTTGAAGAGGCAATGAACATGAATGAGTAAAGACGGGGAGGAGACAGAGATAAGAGTGATGGTAATATCAGACTAGTCACTGATCCAAAAAAACCAGACGTATCGCCATCCAGTCCACTCTGACTCATGGTGACCCCATGTGTTGCAGAGTAGAACTGCTCCATGTGGTTTTCTTGGCTATAATATTTATGGAAGCAGACCACCAGGCCTTTCTTCTGAAGTACCACTGGGTGGGTTTGAACCACCAACACTGAGGTTAGTAGTTGAAGGACACAAAGTTACATGCTAAGAACAATTATGGAAGTTCCAGTTGTGATAGAAGACAGATTCTTAAAAAATAATTATAATGAATTATGATAATGTGTAAACAGCTGTAACAGAATTAGGTCTATTATGACATGGGGGTAGAAAATCAACAGATTGTCAGGGAGAAACTCTGTATAGGGAGGTAACAAGCTGGGTAAAGAATCTGGAAAATAGCGGTATAAAGCTGATTATTAGATTAAAATGCTGAATATTTCTTAGAGTACCACTTTAGAGAGCTTTTTTTTTTAATGATCTCTGTCAACTACATCATTGTTCCTCAATCCTGACTACAAATTAGAATCACTTTTGGAGGCTTAAATAATATTAATGTTTCAGGTACAGGGACTGGTACTTAATCTTTCTCCAGTGTTCATTACATGCAGCCAAAATTGAGAACACTGTCTCCTGATGAGCAAATGGAGTAGGCAGAGCAGATAACACTTACTATAAAATAAGGACAGAAAAAGAAAATTACTTACATAAATTTGTATAACCATGTCATGGCAGAGACTGGCATGGACTCCAGCTCTGTGCTCTTAGGAAGGGTTTTGTTGCTTTCTACCAACATTTGAAATATCTTGAGAAGCGGGACAACTTGTGAAAATGGTCTTCATTGTAGATAAATCTATTTTATGTGGGTGGTGTGAAGCAGGGATTCCACAGGAACAGAAGCATCAGGTAGGAATCTACTACAATATTTCAGGCAAGATAGGATGCTGTAAATATCTACAGTCATAGTTAACTCATAAGAGAAGACGTGGATTGACCAGACGCCAATGTGACTTCATGAGAATAGCCACAAATTTGGGGCACTAAAATTTTTTTGGAAAACATGAAAAAGTCTACTACTATAGTCTATTTCCCAATGTTTAGACTCATAATTCTTATAATTAGTGGTCAACTTCAATTTGTTGGTGATGACTATGCACACTAAACCTGAAAGTACTACTGTAGTTCAATGAGTTGTAATTAAATTCGAAACATCTTTGCCTCATGATGAAAATGAAACACTTTCTGGTTAATTAGATACCTGGAAATGTCTGCTAGATTAAAATTCTGTCTCATAAGTCATTGAGAAAAGAATGAGTCACACTTACATGCATAAATGTTGCTTAATCTTGACTCTTAACTATGTGTGCATTATTAATAGCATGTGTTGCTAATAAACTACTTTTAATGCTGTTGTGAAGTATAATAGTTGACCTTGAATAGATCCCTCTTTTATGAAGTTCCATATTACATCAGGCTCCTGGGAGTAAATGAATTTGACTAATTAGCTGATTATTTTGTTTATGCCCATACTCTTAAATTTATGAAAAATACAAAGATTTAGGCTATAGAGTTATAAAGAAACTCATTGTTCTGGTAGGGGCTGCATTTTTTTAATATGAAATTCCATACTGGGACAGAGAGTTAATCCATTCGACTCAGAATTTAGTCCCTCACAGAGATAAGGAAGAACGTATTATGAAAGTGAACTGGTTGATCTTCTTGTCCTCAACTTGAGATGACTCATAGCTTCTTTTAGAAAATTGTCATGGATCTATGAGCTATGATATAAAATCTAACAATTGAAATACATAAACATATTTGTTGGTGTGTAGTTATTTTTATTATTATTTTTAATGTGTACAAATCTTCAGAGTAATGAGTATCTTCATTTCACCATAAGCTTGCTACCTTCTATGTGAAGCAGTGCTTCCATTTATTTGAAATGTTTCAAGTGTTATGATCACTAATAATCATGATGTATAAGGATAGATATACAACTGAAACATCCAAGGTTAAGCAAGTTTAGAAACAGTTGTTGAATAAACATGCAAGGAAAGAAGAGCTAAATATTGCAATTCTCTAGATCCTTCAAGAAATTAGTTGCTATGAACAGCTGAGTTTCCAGATAGTGAAAATGTTTTCCTTTAAGCAATAAAGCTTTCTTAAGAGTTGCAAACTCAATATCTACAGGAGATATGAGGGCATAGTATGGCTAAAGGAGATGATAGCTACTCAGCTCCAACTGTTTATTTGTTTGTTTTTGTGTAATAATACTTTATTAAAGCATAAGGTGTATACAGTAAAATGCACAAATCTTAAGTATGTGGCTTGATTAATATTGACAAATGTATATAACCATCATCCGGATCAAGATAAATAATATTTCCATCAGCTCACAAAGTTCCCTTTCCAGTCAATTCCTCTGCCACTCTCCCCAGAGACAATCACTATTCTAATTTCTAGCACAATAGATCAATTTTTATTCTTGAACTTCATTATAAATGGAACCATACAAGACATACTTTTTATGCCTGGCTTACTTTGCTTTATTTGTTTTTGAGATTCATTCATGTTGTTGTGTATCAATAATTTATTTTTGTAATTATTGAGTAGTATCTCATTGCATGGAACCCTGATGGCACAGTGGTAAAGACATCAGCTGCTAACTAAAAGGTCAGCAGTTCCAATCCCCTAGCCACTCTTTGGAAACCTGATGCAGTAGTTCTATTCTGTCCTATAGGGTCATTATGAGTTGGAATCAACTCGACGGCAATGGGTTTTATGTGGCAAATAAGAGTAAACACACTTTGAATGAGGGCTTGAAAGACACTTCCATAAGTTAACTAAGAGAATTTGGATCTAGATTTTGTGATATGTGTTTTTCTGTTCAGAAAGGATTATTTATATCCTGGTACTGAGCCACGTTCAGGAGAGGGAAGTTGCTAGAGACTTGAATTTTAAGACAGCTGAAGTATTAGTGATAACAAAAAGATACTTCACCTAAAGACAAAGTTCCAAATAAGGGATAATTAGGCAGAACTATAAGATATTCCCATCATATAAATTTCTTCCAGGAAAAAAAAGCATCTCCACATGTGTTAGTCTTTCTTTATATACAAAATAGTAGTGTCTTTATGATATTTATCTTGAACATTTATAAACTAAGGCTAATATGAATCCGTTTCTCAAATGACTGTTAGATTTTTTTGGAGATGCAAAAAATACTTCCAGAAGCAAGGCCAAGATGGTGGAATAGTCAGAAACTTCCTGTGGTCCCTCTTACAACAAAACCCAGAAAAACGAAGTAAATCAATTATATATGACAATCTAAGAGCCCCGAACATCAAAGACAAAGTTGAGGAGTTGCACTGAGCAGCAGGGGGGGAGATACACAGTTCAGAAGCAGTGAGGATTTGCCAGACCTGACCTGGCTAGCACCCAGCAGGCTGGATCGGCTGGTATGCAGAGGCTGAGGCAAGCAGTAGCACTTCGGATGTGTTTTCCACACTAGGAGAAACCAAGCTGTGGAGTCTACACAAGGCTCCAGAGCCAGGGGGAAAAGACACTGGATCTGGGAAAGTAAAACGCAAGCATCTATAAACCACCGCATGGGCTCAAAATAACACTTTCCCCTCTGGGAAGTGCCTCTCTCCCTTTCACCTGCCCCCTCTTTGCTCTGCTCCAGTCCTGGTCCAGCTTCAGCAATTGCCACTGCCCCAGGGCCAGAAGTAGGACTGATGGCACTCCCTTGAGCCAGTCTCTCAATGTTGGAAAGGGAAAAAATAAACAAACAGGAGAAAATAATCTGCCAAACAGATAGCAAATAGGAATAAATAATCTAGGCAGGGACCTCTGGGCAGGCACTGCTCCTCTACTCAGGCATAAGTGGTCCATGGACTTCAAATTCCTTTTACCCCTGCCTAGACCTGTGTGGGCCCATTTCAACAGCTTAGGCCCTCATCAGCACAGTACAACAGGGTATATACTGAAGCCTATTTTCAACTGCAACAGCTAAGGAGGTGTTGCAGATTCATGACATTTGACACTGCCGTGCCCATTCAGCTGGGTCCTCACCTACCCAAATCAGGGGACTGAGGACTGGTGGCTTCACTCACTCCACAAAGCCACCCACGACGGGGGTTCAAGAACAAGTGGTGCCTCCCAGTCCTTATAGCCAACAGCACTGGGTGTCCAAAGGCCGTCTGCAAAATCCAGCCACCTACATGTTCTAGGGAACAGGGACACGCCTCCCACCCAGGCACTCAGGGGCAGCCATCTGCCCCCTACCTTGCTCAGCACATAACCCCCTACTGCAGCCAGATACCTGTGCCTGCTCCAATCACCACTACATAGCCCTGACCGTCTAGGACTGTAGGTGAGAGCCTGAACCGCACACTTGGTGACTGACTACCTGGATACCTGAGCTGAATCCACACAAGAAAAGTAAACAGACTCCTAGGCTTACATACCTAGGAGCAGCTCTAACTACCTGATCACAGAGAGCTTCAAAGACACCAATAATCAAAGTAGCTCACATGACCAGGATATTTGGGCATATCAAAACAAAACAAAACAAGAAGCTAGGACACAGTAAGCAAACATAAAATAAATATAATAATTTATTGATGGCTCGGAGACAACAGTTAATATCAAATAACGTAAAGAGGCAGACCATAATGATTTTAGCAAGTCACCAAAACAAAGGACCAGGAAATCTCCAGGACAAAGAGAAGGTCTTGGAATTACCAGGGGTAGAATTCAAAAGATTAATATACAGAACTCGTCAAGATATCAGGAAGGAGATCATGCAAAACGCAGACCAAGACAAGGCAAACACAGACAAAGCAACAGAGGAATTTAGGAAGGCTTTTCAAGAGCAAAATGACAAATTTAACGGGATGCACAAATTCACAGAGAGAGAGGAAATAGAAATCCAAAAGATTAACAATAAAATTTCACAATTAGACAACTCAATAGAAACATAAGAACAGAATTGAGGCAATGGAAGTCAGAATTAGTGAGATTGAAGATAAAGCATTTGACACCAATTTATTTGTGGAATAATCAGATAAAAGAATTTTTAAAAAATGAAGAAACCCTAAGAATTACGTGGGACTCTCTCAAGAGGAATAACCTACGAGTGATTGGAGTACAAGAACAGGGAAGGATAACAGAAAATACATAGAGAATTGTTGAAGATTTGTTGGCAGAAAACTTCCCTGATATTATGTAAGACAAGAAGATATATATCCATGAAGCTCATTGAATCCCACACAGGGTAGATCCAAAACAATGTCACCAGGACATATTATAATTAATCTTGCTAAAATGAAAGATAAAGAGAGAATTTTAAGAGTGGCTAGGGATAAACGAAAAGTCACTTAAAAGAAGAGTTGATAAGACTAAACTCTGACTACTCAGCAGAAACCATGCAGGCAAGAAGGCAATGGGATGACATATATAAAGGCTAGAAGTAGAAAAAATATCAGCCAAGAATTATATATCCAGCAAAACTGTCTATCAAATGTGATTGCGAAATTAGGGCATTTCCAAATAAACAGAAGTTAAGGGAATTTGTAAAAACCAAACCAAAATTACAAGAAATACTAAAGAGAGTCCTCCAGTTACAGAATCTATAATATCAGATAATAACCCAAGACTAGAACACAGGACAGAACAACCAGATATTAACCCAGATAGGGAAGTTATAAAAATCAGTCAAAGCTAAAACTCTGAAAATGGGAAAACAGAGATGTCAATATGTAAAAGATGAAAACATTGAAACAAAAAAGAGGGACTACATAGTGTAGTCATAGAACTTTCATATGGAGAGGAAGTTAAGGTGATATCAAGAAATAAAACTTAGAAAAATAGAGGTGCATGTGAAGGTAATCACAAAGGAAACTAACAAACTTACACATCAAAATAAAAACAAGAAAAACATAAAGACTCAGCAAATACAAAATCAACAACAATGAAAAAGATGAAAACAAAACACATAAAGAAAAACAACTTAGCACAGAAAATTAAGTGGAACAAAGAAACTGTCAACAACACAGAAAAACATACATCAAAATGACAGCACTAAACTCAGACCTATCAATAATTACACTTAATGTAAATGGACTAAATGCACAAATAAAGAGACAGAGAGTGGCAGAACTGATTAAAAAACACAATCTGTCTAAATGCTGCCTACAAGAGACACACCCTAGACTCAAAGGTCTGTCAAACAAACTAAAACTAAAAGGATGGAAAAATATATTTCAAGCAAACAACAATAAAAAATAGTAGGATTGGCAATATTAATCTTTGACAAAATAGACTTTAAAGCAAAATCCACCACAGAGGATAAGGAAGGAAATTATACAGTCATCAAAGGGTCAAAACACTAGGAGGACATAACCATAATAAATATATACACACCCAATGACAAGGCTCCAAAATACATAAAACAAACTCTAACAGCCTTCAAAAGAGATATAGATAGCTCCACAATAGTAGTAGGAGACTCAACACAGCGCTTTTGGAGAAGGACAGAACATCTAGAAAGAGGCCCAGTAAAGACACAGGAGATCTAAATGCCACAATCAACCAAATTTATCTCATAGGCATATACCAAACACTCCACCCAACAGCAGCCAAGTATATTTTCTTTTCCAAGACACATGAAACATTCTCCAGAATAGACCAAATATTAGGCCACAAAGAAAGCCTAAACAGAATCCAAAACACTGAAATATTACAAAGCATATTTTCTGATCAGAAAGCCATAAAAGTAGAAATCAATAACAGAAAAAGCAAGGAAAAAAATCAAATATATGGAAACTGAACGTCACTTTGCTCAAAAACTAATGGGTTATAGATGAAATCAAGGATAGAATAAAGAAACTCATAGAATCAAATGAGAATGAAAACACATCCTACCAGAATTTTTGGGACAGAGCAAAAGCAGTGCTCAGAGGTCAATTTATAGCAATAAATGCTCACATCCAAAAAGAAGAAAGGGCAGAATCAAAACATTTAACCCTACAACTTGAACAAATAGAAAGAGAGCAGCAAAAGAAGGCCTCAGGACCAGAAGAAAGGAAATAATAAGAATCAGAGCAAAAATAAACAAAATAGAGAATAGAAAAACAATTGAAAGAGTCAACAAGACCAAAAGTTGATTCTTTGAAAAGATCAACAAAATCAATAAACCAATGGCCAAACTGACAAACGATAAACACCAATTGAATCAAATAACCCAAATAAGAAATGAGATGGGCAGTATCGCAACAGACCCAACTGCAATTAAAAAAATCATAACAGAATACTATGAAAAATTGTACTCCAACAAATTTGAAATCCTAGAGGAAATGGACAAATTTCTAGAAACACACTACCTACCTAAACTAACACAAAGAGAGGTAGAAAAATTAAATAAACCTACAACAAAAGAAAATATTGAAGAGGGAAAAAAAAAAGAACTCCCAGCAAAAAAAGTTCTGGCCCTGACTGCTTCACTGGAAAATTCTACCAAACTTTCAGAGAAGAGTTAACACCACTACTACTAAAGGTATTTCAGAGCATAGAAAAGAATGGAATACTCCTAAATTCATTCTATGGGACCAAAACCCTGAGACCAAAATGAGACACACCAAAAAAAAAAAGAAAATTACAAACCAATATCTTTCATGAACATTGATGTAAAAATCCTCAACAAAATTCTAGACAAAAAAATTCAAAAACATTTCAAAAAAATAATTCACCCTGACCAAATGCGATTCATACCAGGTATGCAGGGATGGTTCAACATTAGAAAAACAATCAAAGTAATTCATCACGTAAAGAAAACAGAAGATAAGAACCACATGATCTTATCAATCAAAGCAGAAAAGATATTTGACAAAGTCCAACACCCATTCATGATAAAAACTCTCAGCAAAATATGAATAGATGGGAAATTCCTCAACATAATAAAGGGCATTTATACAAAGTCAACAGCCAATATCATCCTAAATGGAGAAAGTCTGAAAGCATTCCCCTTGAGAACAAGAACCATACAAGGATGCCCTCTATCACCACTCTTATTCAACATTGTGCTGGAGGTCCTAGCCAGAGTAATAAGACAAGAAAAATAAACAAAGAGGATCTAAATTGGTAGGGAAGAAGTAAAAGTATGCCTATTTGCAGATGATATGGTATTATACACAGAAAACCCCAAAGAATATACAAGAAAACTACTGGAACGAAAGGAAGATTTCAGCAAAGTTTCAGGAGATGACATACACATACAAAAATCAGTTGGATTCCTCTACACCACAAAAAGAACTTCAAAAATGACATCACCAAATCCATACCATTTACAATAGCCCCCCAGAAGATAAAATACTTAGGAATAAAGCTAACCAGAGACATAAAAGTCCTCTACAAAGAAAACTACAAGACACTATGGCAAGAAACCAAGAGACCTACATAAGTGAAAAAATATACCTGGCTCAAGGATATGAAGACTCAACACTGTGAAAACGTCAATTCTACCCAAAGCAATCTACAGATACAATGCAGTCCCGATCCAAATTCCAATAACATTTTTTAATGAGATGGAGAAACAAATCACAAATTCATATGGAAAGGGAAGAGGCCCCGGATAAGTAAAGCATTACTGAAGAAGAACAAAGTGGGAAGCCTCACGCTACCTGATTTTAGAACCTATTATACCCCATGATAGTCAAAACAACCTGGTGCTGGTACAACAACACATACATAGACCAATGGAACAGAATTGAGAATCCAGGGACTTCCGGTCAACATGGAGCTATAGGCAGAAGCACCATGCCATCCCTCCACAGCAAAGATCTGAAAACCTAAGACAGAGAGAGTCACACATCAATCCTGAAACCCTAAGCATCAAAAAAAGAGATAAAGAACTCAGCCAAGCACCAAATGGAATAAGAAACTGACAGAGAACAGAGAGTGAGGAGAGATACATACAGAGGTCCCCTATCAGCTAACACAGTATGGATCCACCATCTTGGACTCCTATCAGAGATCAGCGAACAGGGGGTACAAGAAAGTAGCTTCCTGGAGCTTCCAGCAGGAGATAAAACAAACTAACCAGCAATGTACGTTTTCCCACTCCCCACCCTTCTTCACCCGCACTCGGCCTCCTCTGCTTCCCACAGCCACAGTTTCTTGGCTGGGAATCACTGGCTTCACCCCGGTGTCACTTGGATTCCACCTACCTGCAGGGGCTGGCTCCCAAAGTGCCATTTGTCTGCTGCTGGTGTTGCTTTTTTCCACTTGTTTTGATTTCTTCCTTACCTCTCACCACCTCCGCCTCCTTTCTCTCAAATACCTGGCTCCGTGCACCATCTTTGCTTCTTCCTCAAAGGCTGTGAAGTGCAGCTTGAATGTGAAACTGCTTCCTGGCCCGTGCTGCCTCGCTGGTGGGATCTCAGGGCTTTTTTTGTCTGTTTTGAATTCTTTGTTTGTTTTCTTTTTCTTTTCTCAAATTGGGAGCCCATTCTATGCGAGCAGTACTGCACGGCTTGGAACCTACTCCCTCAGTTTGAGTAGAAGCGCAGAGCGATCCCCGAGGACAATTCTTTTTTCTTGGTTTCTTTTTTTCTGTTTTTTTGGGAGGGGTCTTGTTATTTTTTTATTTGTTTGTTTTGTTTTCTTTTCCCTCTTTTTCCCTTTTTGTCTTTCTTCATTACTCAGTTTCTCATCTCTCTTTACTTTCCTTCTCTTCCTGTCCCCTCAATACCTGGCACTGAGTGACATCTCTACCCCTTCTAGCCAGGCTGTACTTCACAGCCTGGGAGCAACTTCCCCAGACCTGCACCAGTGGGATCCCTGGGAGCTTTTCCTTTCTTTTTTCTTTCTAATTATTATTTATTCATTTTTCTCTTTTCTTTTCTTTTTCTTCATCTCCTTTTTGTTTTTCTCCATTTCATAGTCTCTCATCTCTCCACTCCAATGGCAAACTCTCCTAGGAGTCTTTTTGTTTGTTTGTATGATTTTGGCTCCTGTTCCTCTCTCTCCTCCCTCCCATACCCATATTAGCTCCACACGTCATAATCTCCTCACTCCATCCTGCCTACCTGCACAGTGTGCTGAACATCACACCAACAAACAGCCCAGGCACAGCCTACCAAAACCTGCCCTGTACTGATTACTGGCCCACCCTGGTGGCCGTAGTAAGTGCCACAGACAACCCATCCCAGCAACTCCTCTTCGGCTAGACCTTCCCTGCTGTACCATATCTGAGCGACTGACCCTGCCAATTAGAGAAGGACATGAAAAGTATCATGCCCACAGATGAGCAAACAACAAAGAACACACAGTCTGCCTGTTCAGACATAGCAAAACAAAACAAAAAAAAGCGGGAAGAAACAAACAAATCTACAACCAGTAGAAGAGGAAAATAACCACCAAATGCCCCAAAGACAGCAGACAACATCAAAACATTTACAAAAACAGGACAGGATGGTTCCAGTAGGCACCCAAAATAAAACACCAGATGACTTTCCAGTAGAAGAAAAGGCACTAGAATTACCTGATAGGGAATTCAAATCTCTAATATTCAGAGCTACCCAAGAGTTGAAGCAAAAAAGCAGACAAAAATGAGGAAAAAATAGACAAATTCATGGAAAGTACAGACAAAAAAATGGAAGAATTCAGGAAAGTAATGCAAGAACAAAATGCCAAAATAAATTCACAACTAGAAATCATACAAAAACCACAATTAGAAATCCATAACATAAACAACAAGATTTCAGAAATGGACAGTGTCATAGAACGGCTGAGGAACATGTTTGAAACAGTGGAAGATAGGATCAGTGAAACTGAAGACAAACACCTGGATACAATTGTCTTAGGCTGGGTTCTCTAGAGAAGCAAAACCAGTAAAGTATATAAATATATATAGAGAGAGATATTTATATCAAGGAAACAGCTCACACAATTGTAGAGGTTAGAACGTCCCAAGTCTGTGGATCAGGGTGGAGGCCTCTCCCAAGTCACGCAGCCGCAGAAACTGGCAAGCCCAAGATGGGCAAGTCAGAGAGCAGGGCTCCCGTCACAGGCTGTGTAGATCGACAAATCCCAAGTTCGGCAGATAAGCTGACAGCTCAAGTCCCAAGAACTAGAGATGAGGCGACAGGAAGCAGCCACAGGATCCAGAGAGAGCAAAAAGCCAGAACATCTGCTTATATTCCGATGTGGGCCACACTCCCAAGGAGACTCCCTTTCATCTGATTGGCTACTCACAGTATATTCAATCATGGGAGTGATTACATTAAAACACTGAGAATCATGGCCCAGCCAATTTGCCACACAATCTTAACCACCACAGTCCACCCCCTGTCAACTTGGTATATGTACACAACTCCTTAAACCATATATAATCTCTGAATAAAGACAATTAGAAAGTCATACTTGTTCCTAATATGATACAAATGACACATGTACAATCAAAAACGCACTAGCCCATTTACAGCTTATATTTTATAAGTGAAGGAAACAAAAATATTTGATGCACACATACAAAGCAGAAATACTCGTAACAATTATAGTCCCCATTTCTGCAACTGATCTCGTGGCCATAACTGGTATTTAGAACTACCTTCTTCCACCACCCATTCCATATTCTCTTTGCCCTCAGCAAGCACCTCGGCTGGTCTTGATTCTTTGCCTGGTGGGGTGACCAAAAACTTCATTCCTGAAGGGTCTGGGTCGTTAATAGTCTTGTCGGAATTAGGGTGCTGTAGTTTTCCATTGACTTTAATCACAGGGCATGGTAGTAGTAAGAGACATCTTAAGGAATCTCCTGCATTCCAGACATACTCTTCTTTACCTCCATTATGTAATATCAATCTAATTTCCTCTTGGTAATCAAGATCAATCACACAAGCCAGTATGATAACTCCCTTCTTTGCCTGTTGATCCAGAGGCATAAGGAGCCCAAAGTGGCCAGGTGGCATTCTTAACTTCCAGTTCAATGGAATCAGAGATGGGTCTCCAGGTGGGAGCAATCCTCCCTTTGGAAATAAGACCTCTAAGCCTACAGAGCATAAAGTCGAGGGGACAGGAAGCAAAAACCTTTCGAGTGGGTCACTATGGGTAATAGTGAGTGGTGCCACTCCCATTTCCACCCCTTTATTCCTGGACCCGTGAATCCTGGCTATGGGAGAAACAGCACCATATATTGGACTCTGGTTTAAAGCATATACAGCCTCCTGGAGAGCATTGCCCCAACCCTGCAAAGTATTTCCACTAAGCTGGCACCATAATTGTGTCTTTAGAAGGCCATTCCATCGTTTTTATCAAGCCAGGTGCTTCAGGATGATGGGGAACATATTAAGACCAGTGAATTCTATGAGCATGGGCCCACTGACACACTTCATTTGCCGTGAAGAGAGTCCCTTGATCTGAGACAATGCTGTGTGAGATACCATGCTGGTGGATAAGGCATTCTGTAAGTCCACGGATGGTCATTTTGGCAGAAGCATTGCATGCAGGGAAGGCAAATCCATATCCAGAGTAAGTGTCTATTCCAGTAAGGACAAAACGTTGCCCTTTCCATGATGAAAGTGGTCTAGTGTAATCAACTTGCCACCAGGTTGCTGGCTGATCACCTCGAGGGATGGTGCCATATCGGGGAATCAGTGTTGGTCTCTGCTGCTGGCAGATTAGGCACTCAGCAGAGGCTGTAGCCAAGTCAGCCTTGGTGAGTGGAAGTCCATGTTGCTGGGCCCATGCATAACCTCCATCCTTGCCACCATGGCCACTTTGTTCATGAGCCCATTGAACAATGACGGAAGTAGCTGGGGAAAGAGGATGACTGGTTTCCACAGAATGCGTCATCCTATCCACTTGATTGTTAAAATCATCCTTTACTGAGGTCACCCTTTGGTGAGCATTCACATGAGACACAAATATCTTCACTTCTTTGGCCCATTCGGAGAGGTCTATCCACATACCTCTTCCCCATAAATCCTTGTCTCCAATTTTCCAATCATGTTTCTTCCAAGTCCCTGACCATCCAGCCAAACCACAGGCCACAGCCCATGAATCACCATATAATTGCACATCTGGCCGTTTCTCCTTCCAAGCAAAGTGAACAACCAGGTGCATTGCTCAAGTTCTGCCCACTGAGAGGATTTCTCTTCACCTCTGTCCTTCAGGGAGATCCCAGAAAGGGGCTGTAGTGCTCCCACAGTCCGCTTTTGAGTGGCACCTGCATATTGTGCAGAACCATCTGTAAACCAGGCACGAGTTTTCTCTTCCTCAGTCAACTGATCGTAAGGAACTCGCCATGAGGACATAGGTGCAGACTTGGAGATGGAAGGTAATGTAATCAGAGTGGAGACCATGGGCATTTGGGCCACTTACTCATACAACTTACTTGTGCCTTCAGGTCCTGCTCGGGCCTGATCGTGAATATACCACTTCCATTTAATGATGGAGTGCTGTTCTGCACGTCCAACTTTATGGTTTTTGGGTCAGACAACACCCAGTTCACAACAGGCAGCTCAGGCCTCATGGTGACTTGGTGTCCCACGGTTAAGTGTTCAGTCTCTGCTAAGGGCCAGGAACAAGCCAAAAGTTGTTTCTCAAAAGGAGAGTAGTTATCTGCAGAGGATGGCAGAGCTTTGCTCTAAAATCCTAAGGGTCTGAGCTGTGATTCACCAATAGGTGCCTGCCAAAGACTCCAAACAGCATCTCTATCTGCCACTGACACTTCAAGTACCATTGGATCAGCTGGGTCATATGGTCCAAGTGGCAAAGCGGCTTGCACAGCAGCCTGAACCTGTTGCAGAGCCTTCTCTTATTATGGTCCCCACTCAAAACTAAAAGCTTTTCAAGTCACTTGATAAATAGGACAGAGTAGCACACCCAAATGAGGAATATGTTGCCTCCAAAACCCAAAGAGGCCCACTAGGCATTGTGCCTCCTTTTTAGTTGTGGGAGCAGCAAGATGCAATAACATACCCTTCACTTTAGAAGAAATGTCTCGACATGCCCCACACCACAGAACCCCTAGAAATTTCACTGAAGGTGAAGGTGCCTGAATTTTTCTGGGATTAATCTCCCACCCTCTAGCACACAAATGTTTTACCAATAAGTCCAGAGTCATTGACATTTCTTCCTTACTAGGTCTAATCAGCCTAATGTCATCAACGTAATGGACCAGTGTGATGTCTTGTGGAAGGGAAAAGGGATCAAGGTCCCTGTGGACTAAATTATGACATAGGGCTGAGAGTTAATGTAGCTCTGAGGTAGGTAAGTGAAGGTATATTGTTGGCCTTGCCAGCTGAAGGCAAACTGCTTCTGGTGGTCCTTTGAAATAGGTATGGAGAAAAAGGCATTAGCCAGATCAATTGCTGCATACCAGGTACCAGGAGATGTATTAATTTGCTCAAGCAGTGAAACTACATCTGGAAGAGCCACTGCAACTGAAGTCACCACCTGGTTAAGTTTTCTATAATGTACTGTCATTCTCCAAGCTCTATCTGTGTTTTACACAGGCCAGATAAACAAGTTGAATGGGGATGTGGTGGGAATCACCACCCCTGCATCCTTCAAGTCCTTGATGGTGGCAGTAATCTCTGCAATCCCTCCAGGAATGTGGTATTGCTTTCAGTTTACTATTTTCCTAGGTAGGGGCAGTTCTAATGGCTTCCACTAAGTCTTTCTGACCATAATAGCCCTTACTCTATTTGTCAGGAATCCAATGTGGGGGTTCTGCCAGTTGCTGAGTATATCTATTCCAATTATACATTCTGGAACTGGGGAAATCACTACAGGATGAGTTGGGGACCCACTGGACCTACTGTGAGATGGACATGAGCCAAGACCCCGTTAATAACCTGATCTCCATATGTTCCTACTCTGACTGGTGGGCCACAGTGATGTTTTGGGTCTCCTGGAATTAGGGTCAGCTCAGAGCCAGGATCGAGTAATCCCCGAAAAGTCTGATTATTTCCTTTTCCCCAATGAACAGTCACTCTCGTAAAAAGCTATAGATCCCTTCGGGGAAGGCTGGGAGAAAGATTAACAGTAAAAATTTTTGGCAGTGTATTGGAGTCCTACCTCAAGGGGATCCCGCCTCCCCTTCATTCAAGGGGTTGTGGGTCTTTAAAGTTGCTCAAATCTGGGAATTGATTGAGGGACGGTGACTCTGTTCTGGTGATTTGAGTTAGACTGCTGTTCACCTGATCTAGAATTCATCCGTTTGTATAGATCAAGTAAATATTTAGTAGATTTCCTATCTATTTCACTCCTAGAGACACCATGTCTAAGTAGCCAATGCCATAAGCCCACATGAGTCAGACTATTCTGATTACTGCTTTGACTCCTCTGTCCATTACTGTAACCACGCCCACTTTGTCTAAGTCGATTGAGTGCAGCCACTTGGCCCCTACTACCACAGGGTCCAATCAGCCCCATTGTAGTTAGGTGTCTTAATTAAGTTAGGGCAGTTCCCACTGTCAAATCTGGCTTACATAAAACAGCAATCACAGCAGTCTTCAAGGATGCTGGAACTCCCTTCACAAATTTGTTCCTCACAGTTGTGGTACAAGGTGTGTTCTCTGGACACTCCATGTGTGGGTCTGTGGGTATAACTTGATACATCCACTCTAGCATGCCAATTTCCCTAAGCCTTTGGATACTTTCTTCTACAGTATACCAAGGCAGGTCTGGTACTTCAACTTGATTTAGTGTCAGCCACCTCATAATCCATGCTTCAGCAACCCAACCAAATAAACTATTAGATCTTTTCCTAACTTCTCTAGCTAAAACATTGAATGAACAATCTGTGTTTAGTGGACCCATATCAATAAACTCGGACTGATCCATCTTTATGTTCCTTACACCATTATCCCACACCCTTAATAGCCATTCCCATACATATTCCCCAGGTTTTTGTTTGTACATATCAGAAAACTCAAGTAGTTCTTTTGGAGTGTAGCATACCTCCTCCTGGGTCACAGTCTGTACTTCACCTTTGGATCTCACTGGGACTTAAGCCTAGTTATAGGTCTAGAAGCCAGAATGGGTAGTGTGGAATTGTTTTGAGAACATTCGGCATTATCTTGTAAAGCATCTGCCTCAGGCGGTGCTCCAGGCAATGATTCAGACAAGGGCTCTTAAGAGGCAGCTGAGCTAGGGCTAATCTCATTAGACGGGAGTGGAGGGGCTAATGAGTCTTCTGGGCTGGGTGGTTTATCAGACAAACATGAAATAATCTCTTCATATGGGACTGGTTCTGCTGGCAGGAGTGATTCAATGGAATTTACAGGCTCAGTGTCCCCAGCTTCCTGATTACCTACCCATATGTCCTCATCGCAAGTCTCAGGATCCCACATCTTTCCAATCAATGCCCTTACCTTAACTACAGACACCTCTTGAGGTTTACAGTTGAGCTGGTGTTGTAATTCAGCCACTCTTACAATAAGACTCTGGGTTTGGTTTTCAGCAATTTCAGCTCTGTTACTACAAGAAATAAGGCTTTCTTTCAAGCACAAGTTGAAGCCTTGAGGTCATATATGTGGCACTTGAGCCTTGACTCTGAAGCCCTGAGCTCATCTCTTTCCTTCACCAGTTAGTTTAGCAAAAGTATGACAAACCAACCAGTTTCCTTATACTTCTCATTCCGACAAAGCTGTAGAAAGATATCACACATGTGATCAACGTGAGCCTTGCCTTTCACCAATACCTGATCTACTGGTGGTGATATTTTGCATATTTGTATTGCCACCTTCCTCCATGGACTAGTAATGACCTCTTTACTGCTGGAAGCAGAGTTATCAACGTCTTTAAGACTAACCAGACTTAAGAACCAATTTAGAAAACTCATCCTTAAAATTTTGTTTCTCTAGAACCACTCTTGGTACTAAAATGTCTTAAGCTGGGTTCTCTAGAGAAGCCAAACCAGTGAAGTGTATAAATATATATAGAGAGCGAGATTTATATCAAGAAAAGAGCTCATGCCATTGTAGAGTCTAGAACATCCCAAGTTCGTGGATCAGGGTAGAGGCCTCTCCCATGTCACGCAGCTGCAGAAACTGGCAAGCCCAAGATCAGCACGTCAGAGAGCAGGGCTCCTGCTCATGGGCTGTGCAGATCGACAAATCCCAAGTTTAGCAGATAAGCTGACAGCTCAAGTCCCAAGAACTGGAAATGAGGCTACAGGAAGCAGCCACAGGATCCAGAGAGAGCAAAAAGCCAGAACATCTGCTTATATTCCGATGTGGGCCACACCCCCCAGGACACTCTCTTTCATCTGATTGGCTACTCACAGTATATTCAATCATGGGAGTGCTTAAATTAAAACACTGAGAATCATGGCCCAGCCAAGTTGACACACAATCTTAACCACCACAACAACTCAGTTTGAGGGAAAATCAGAAAAAAGAACAAAAAAATGAAGAGACCCTGAGAATTATGTGAGATACAATCTAAAGTGAAAATTTGCAAGTGATTGAAGTTGCAGAACAGCAGGAGAAAACCGAAAACACAGAGAAGATCATTGAAGAATTACTGACAGAAAACTTCATCAATATCATGAAAGATGAAATGCTGGCCACCCAAGAAGCTAAACAAACCCCATATAGCATAGACCCCAAAAGAAAATCACCAAGGCATATCATAATCACACTTGCCAAAACAAAACACAAAGAGTCTGGACAATAGCTGGAGAAAAACAAAAGGAACAATTAGACTAAGCTCAGATTATTTGGCAGAAACCACGCAGGCAAGAAGGCAATGAGATGGCATATATAAAACAGTGAAAGTAAAAAATTGTCAGACAAGAATAATATATCCAGCAAAACTCCCATTCAAATAAGATGGTGAAATTAGGACATTTGCAAATAAAGCAAAATTAAGGGACTATGTAAAAAACAAACCAAACTTAAAAGACATATTAAATGGAGACCTCTGATCTGAGAACAAACAACGTCAGCTCACAGGCTGAATCTAGGATGTAGGATCATACTAGCCAGATACCAATCTAGGAAATGAACTCTCAAGGACTATCCAAAACCAAAAGAACTACAAAAAGGAATCAGAGCAGTTAATCTGTAAATGATAACATCAGTACAATAAAAGAGGGACTAAATGGTGTAGGCATAGAACCTTCTAATGGAGAGGAAGGCAAGGCGATACGAGGTAATAATAGACTGCTTAGAAGGATAAGGGTAAATTTCACAGTAACCACAAAGAAAGTTAAAAAACATAGTCATCAACGTAAAGAGGAAAAAACATAAAGTCTAAATAAAAACTTAACCTACAAAAACAAAAGAAGATAAAAAGAAACCCACAACAAAAAAAGGCACTCAGCACAGGAGAGGAAGAAGAAAAAAGAAAACGTCAAGACCACAAAAAAAAGCACTACAGAATGGCAGCAATAAATTCACATCTATCAATAATTACACTGAATGTAAAGGGTCTCAGCACACACATAAAGAGACGGAGAGTGACGGAATGGATAACAAAACAGGATCCATCAATATGCTGTCTACCAGAGACACATCTTAGAAACAAAGACATCAATGTATTAAAAGTAAAAGGTTGGAAAAAAATATATCAAGCAAACAACTACCAAAAACGAGCAGGAGTGGCAATACTAATCTCAGATAAAATAGACTTTAAAACAAAATCCACCATAAATGATGAACAAGGGCACTATATAATGATTAAACGGATGATTCATCATGAAGACATAACCATAATAACCATATACGCACCCAATGACAGGGCGCCAAAATACATAAAACAAACTCTAACAGCACTGAAAAGAGAAACTGACAGTTCCACAATAATAGTAGGAGGCTTCAATACACCACTCTCAGTAAAGGACAGAACATCTAAAAAATAAACTCAACAAAGATACAGAAAACCTAAAGGGCACAATCAGCCAAGTTCACCTCATAGACATATATAGAATACTCCATCCAACAGCTGCAAAGTACACATTTTTTTCCAATGCACATGGAGCATTCTCCAGAATAGACCACATCATAGGCCACAGAGCAATCCTCAACGAGACCCAAAATGTTGAGTTAATACAAAGTATCTTCTCTGACCACAATGCCATCAAGGTAGACATTAACAACAGAGAAAGCAGGGAAAAAAATTAATTAGGTGGAAACTGAAAAGCACCCTGCTTACAACCCACTGGATAATAGAAGAAATCAGAGAGAGAATCAAAAACTTCCTAGAATCAAATGGGAATAAAAACACATCATACCAAAACATTTGGGACACAGCAAAGGCAGTCCTCAGAGGACAATTTACAGCAGTACGTGCACACATCGAAAAAGAAGAAAGGGACAAAAGCAAAACATTAACTACACAAATCAAATAAATAGAAAGAGAGCAGCAAAAAAAGCCCACAGCCATCAGATGAAAGGAAATAATAAAGATCAGAGCAAAAATAAATAAAATACAGAATAAAAAAACAATAAAATCAACAAAACAAGAAGTTCTATGCAAGAATTAACAAAATCGTCAAACCACTGGCCAGACGGACAAAAGAAAAACAGGAGAGGACACAAATAACCCAAATAAGAAATGAAATGGGGGACATTACAACAGACCCAACTGAAATAAAAAGGATCATAACAGAATATTGTGAAAAACTATACTCCAACAAATTTGAAAACCTAGAGGAAATGGTTAAATTTCTAGAAACACACTACCTACCCAAACTACAACAAAGTGATGTTGAGAATCTGAACAGACCATAAAAAGAGAAGAGATTGAAAAGGTAATAAAAAAAAACCCAACCAAAAAAGCCCTGGCCCAGATGGCATCACTGGAGAATTCTACAAAACATTCAGAGAAGAGCTTGTACCGGTGCTACTCAAGCTATTTCAGAGCATAGAAAAGGAAGCAACACTTCTGAATTCATTCTATGAAGCCAGCTTAACGCTGATACCAAAACCAGGCAAAGACGTCACAAAAAAACAAAATTACACACCAACATCCTTCATGAATATAGATGCAAAAATTCTGAACAAAATTCTAGCCAACAGAATTCAGCATCATATCAAAAAAATAATACACCATGACCAAGTAAGATTCATACCCGGTATGCAAGGATATTTCAACATTAGAAAATCAATCAACGTAATCCACCATATAAATGAAAGAAAGAAAAGAATCACATGATCATCTCAACTGACACAGAAAAGGCATTTGACAAAGTCCAACACCCATTCCTGATAAAAACTCTCAATAAAATAGGTAGAGAAGGGAAATTTCTCAACCTAATAAAGGACATTTATGCAAAATCGACAGCCAACATCATTCTTAATGGAGGGAGACTGAGAACAAGAAGAGGACAAGGATGTCCTTTATCACCACTCCTATTTAATACTGTGCTGAAAGTTCTAGCTAGAGCAATAAGGCAAGAAAAAGAAATAAAGGGCATCCAAATTGGTAATAAAAAAGTTAAACAGTCCCTGTTTGTGGATGATATGATACTATACATAGAAAACCCTAAAGACTCCATGAGAAAACTACTGGAACTTCTAGAAAGATTCAGCAGAGTAGCAGGGTACAAGATAAGCATACAAAAGTCAGTTGGATTCTTATACACCAATAAAGGGAACGATGAAAAGGAAATCAGGAAAACAATTCCATTTATAATAGCCCCTAAAAAAATAAAAGACTTAGGAAAAAATCTAACAGGGCATGTAAAAGACCTATACAAAGAAAACTACAAAATACTACTGTAAAAAACCCAAAAGGATCTACTTAAATGGAAAAACATACCATGCCCATGGATAGGTAGACTCAACATTGTGAAAATGACAATTCTACCCAAAGCAATTTACAGATACAAAGCAATCCCAATCCAAATACCAACAACTTTCTGTAAAAAGATGGAAAAACTAATCATTAACTTTATATGGAAAGGGAAGATGCCCCGAATAAGTAAAGTACTATTGAAGAAGAAGAAGAAAGTTGGAGGACTGACATGACCTGACCTCAGAACCTACTATACAGCTATGGTAGTCAAAACAGCCTGGTACTGGGACAACAACAGATACATTGACCAATGGAACAGAATTGAGAACCTAGATGTAAATCCATCCATCTATGGTCACCTGATCTTCGACAAGGGCCCAAAGTCCATCAAATGGGGAAAAGACAGTCTTTTTAACAAACAGTGATGGCAAAACTGGATGTCTGTCTGTAAACAAATGAAACAGGACCCATACCTCGCACCATATACAAAAACTAATTCAAAGTGGATCAAAGACCTAAATATAAAGCCAAAGACTATAAAGTTCATAGAAGAAAAGATAGGATCAATCTTAGAGGCTCTAATACTCGACATTAACAAGATACAAACCACAACCAACAACACAGAAACTCTAGAAGATAAGCTAGATAACTGGGATCTTCTAAAAATCGAACACTTATGCTCTTCCAAAGACTTCATCAAAAGAGTAAAAAGAGAACCTACAAACTGGGAAAAAAAATTTGGGCATCACTGGTCAGATAAATGTCTACTCTCTACAAGAAAATCCAACACCTCTACAACAAAAAGACAAGTAATCCAATTAAAAAACGGGCAAATGAAATGAACAGACACTTCACCAAAGAAGACATTCAAGTGGCCAACAGACGCATGAGGAAATGCTTGTGATCACTAGCCATTAGATAAATGCAAATTAAAACCACAATGAGATACCATCTCACCCCGGCATTACTGGCACGAATCAAAAACACTGGAAATAACAAATGTTGGAGGGGCTGCAGGGAGATGGGAACTCTTATGCACTGCTGGTGGGAATGCATAATGATACAACCATTTTGGAAAATGATATGGTGCTTCCTTAGAAAGCTAGAAGTAGAAATACCATACTACCCAGCCATCCCACTGCTAGGAGTATATCCTAGAGAAGTAAGAGCCGTCACACATAAAAACGTATGCACACCCATGTTCACAGCAGCATTGTTCACAATAGCAAAAAAATGGAAATAACCTACATGCTCACCATCAGATTAATGGATAAACAAACTGTGGTACATACACACAATGGAGTATTATGCAACTATAAAGAAAAATGATGAATCTGTGAAGCATCTCATAACATGGATAAACTGGAGGACATTACACTATAAGTCAGTCACAAAAGAACAAATACTGTATGAGACCTCTATTCTAAAAACTCATGAAAAAGTTTACACACAAAAAGTAACAATCTTTGTTGGTTACTAGGGATGGTGGGGGTGAAACTAAATAGACAATAGATAAGTGGTAACTTGGGTGAAGGGTAAGATAGTCCACAATACTGGGGACGCCAGCATAACTTGTATAAGGAAAGGTCATGTAAGCTCCATAGACACATCCAAACTCCCTGAGGGACTGAATTGCTGGGCAGAGGGCTGTGGGGACCATGGTCTTGGGGAACATCTGGCTCAAGTGGCATAACACAGTTTATAAAGACAATGTTCTATATTCTACCTTGGTAACATCTGGGGTCTTAAAAGCCTTTGAGCAGCCATCTAAGATATTTCACTGGTCTCATCCCTTCAGGAGCAAGGGAGAATGAAGAGAACAGGATACAAGGAAATGATTAGTCCAAAGGACTAATGGACAGATAACGAGGCCTCCACCAGACTGAGTCCAGTACAGCTAGACGGTGCCTGGCTACCCCCACTGACTGCTCTGACCAGGATCACAACAGAGGTTTCTGAACAGAGCTGGAGAAGGATGTAGAACAAAATTCTAACACACACAAAAAAAGACCAGATTTACTGGCCTAAAGGAGACTGGAGAAACCCCGAGAGTATGGCCCCCAGACACCCTTTTAGCTCAGTGGTGAAGTCACTTCTGAGGTTCACCGTTCAGCCAAGGACTGGACAGCCCCATAAAACCAAATGGGACTAATGAGGCACAGCAGTCCAGGGACGAGGACTAGAAGGCAGGAGGGGACAGGAAAGCTGGTGATAGCAAACCCAAGGTTAAGAAAGGACAGTTTTGACATGTCGTGGGGTTGTTAACCATTGTCATAGGGCAATATGTGTACTAACTGTTTAGTGAGAAACTATTTTGTTCTGTAAACCTTCATCTAAAGTACAAAAAAAAAAAATATTATCTATGTGAGATCAAATTGACAACAGCAACTCAAAAGGTTTGATGGGAAGCCTAGGGGACAGTGAGTTGAAGACAACGGTGATGGAATAATTTGGAAAAAGATAGTGAGAATAGCAGCACAACTGGAAGAAAGTAATCGATGTCACTGAATCGTACATGTAGAAATTTTTGAAATGGTGTATCTTTGGCTATGTGTATTTTCACCAAAAAAAAAAAAAAAAAGGTCCTCCAAGATTGAGAAGGGAGAGTGTTGACATGTCGTGGGATTGTTAACCAATGTCATAAAACAATATGTGTACTGACTGTTTAATAAGAAATTATTTGTTCTGTAAACCTTCACCTAAAGTACAATTAAAAAACAAGAAGAATTGAAAATCCAGACGTAAATTTATCCACCCACAAGCAGCTGATATGTGACAAAGGCCCAAAGTCCGTTAATGGGGAAAAGACAGTCTCTTTAACAAATGGTGCTGGCGTAACTGGATATCCATCTGCAAAAAAAACAAAACAAGACCCACAGCTCATACCACGTACAAAAACTAACTCAAAATGGATCAAAGACCTAAATCTAAAATCAAAAACGAAAGATCATGGAAGGAAAAACAGGGACAACGCTAGGAGCCCTAAATACAGCATATAAACAGAATACAAACCGTAAGTAACAATGCACATACAACAGAAGAGAAACTAGATAACTGGGAGTTCCTAAAAATCAAACACTTATGCTCAACAAAAGACTTCATCAAAAGAGTCAAAAGACAATGGACAGACAGGGAAAAAATTTTTGGCTAGGACATATCCAATCAGGGTCTAATCTCTAAAATCTACAAGATACTGCCAAACCTCAACAATAAAAAGACAAACAACCCAATTAAAAAACTTTAAAGTATATGAACAGACACTCCACCAAAGAAAACATTCAAGCGGCTAACAGATACATGAGGAAATGCTCATGATCATTAGCTATTAGAGAAATGCAAATCAAAACTGTAATGAGATACCATCTCGCCCAACAAGGCTAGCATTAATCCAAATAACACAAAATAATAAATGTTGGAGAGGTTATGGAGAGACTGGAACACTTATACACTGCTGGTGGGAATGTAAAATGGTACAACCACTTTGGAAATCAACTGGTGCTTCCTTAAAAAGCTAGAAATAGAAGTATCATATGATCCAGCAATCCTACTCCTTGGAATATACCCTAGAGAAATAAGAGCTGTCACATGAATAGATATATGCATACCCAGGTTCATTGCAGCACTGTTCACAATACTAAAAAGATGGAAACAACCTAACTGTCTATCAATAGATGAATGGATAAACAAATTAAGGTATATACACACAATGGAATACTAAGCAACAGTAAAGAACAATGATAAATCCAAGAAACAAGTCACAACATGGATGAATCTGGAAGGCATTATGCTGAGTCAAATTAGTCAGTAGCAAAAGGACAAATATTGTATGAGATCACTATTATAAGAACCTAAGAAAAGGTTTAAGCACAGAATAAAACATTCTTTGATGGTTATGAGGGTGGGAAGGGAGAGAGTGGGGAATTCACTAACTAGACAGTAGACAAGAATCATCTTAGGTGAAGGGAAGGACAACACACAGTACAGGGCAAGTAAGCACCAGTTGACTAAACCAAAAGCAAAGAAGTTTTCTGAACACAACCTGAACACTTCAAGGAACAGAGTAGCCAGGACTGGGGGCTGGGGACCGTGGTTTTGGGGAATATCTAGGTCAACTGGCATAACAAAGTTTATTAAGAAAATGTTCTGCATCTCACTTTGGTGAGTAGCACCTGGGGTCTTAAGAGCTTGCGAGCAGCCATCTAAGATGCATCAATTGGTCCCAACTCACTTGAAGCAAAGGAGAATGAAGAACACCAAAGACATAAGGAAAATATTAGCCCAAGAGACAAAATGGCCACATAAACGAGAGACTCCATCAGCCTGAGACCAGATGAACTAGATGGTGCCGGGCTACCACCAGTGACCGCCCTGACAAGAAACACAATAGAGAGTCCCTGACAGAGCAGGAGAAAAGTGTGGTGCAGAATCCAAATTCACATAAAAAGACCAGACTAAATGGTCTGACTGAGACTGGAGAAACCCTCGAAGCCATGGCCCCTGGACACTGTTAACCCAGAGCTGAAATCATTCCTGAAGCCCACTCTTCAGACAAAGATTAGACTGGACTATAAAACATAAAATAACACTCATTAGGAGTGTGCTTCTTAGCTCAAGTAGATACATGAGACCAAATGGGCGGCACCTGTCCGGAGGCAGGATGACAAGGCA
The DNA here is from genome assembly GCA_030035585.1 of Dugong dugon. Taxonomy (NCBI): domain Eukaryota; kingdom Metazoa; phylum Chordata; class Mammalia; order Sirenia; family Dugongidae; genus Dugong; species Dugong dugon. Next base: position 146,215,164 of record CM057462.1, read on the forward strand.
AAAAAGGACAGGAGCTGGATGGATGGACACAGGAAACCCGTGGTGGAAAGGGGGAATGTGCTGTCACATTACAGGGATTGCAACTGGTGTCACATAACAATGTGTGTATAAATTTTTGTATGAAAAATTAACTTGAGGTGCAAACTTTCACCTAAAGCACGATTAAAAAAAGGAAAAAGAAAGAAAGAACATACTTCCAGTTTCTGGTATAATTGGGAAAGAATAATAGCTAAGAGTAATTGAGTATTTATTCTGTGCTTTGCACCGTCTAAGCATTCTGCATGCATAGTCTCATCTGATCCTCACAACAATAAGTATAGTTATCATTATTCCAGATGAGGAAATTTCAACTTAGACAAATTAATAAATCTCCCAAATTCATCCATTTAATAGGTGGGAGCAATAACTGAACCCAGGTTCTTTTCTTACAAAGTTCATGATATTATCCACAATTTTGTACATTTCTGTGTCTACATCTTTTTCTTTTCTAGGTTGTAATTTAAAATACATATATATATTAACTAACATCACGTTTGTAATTACTTTAATCACTTAAAATAAATCACTGTCATATTTCCCTATATTCTGCTACAAACTTCAGAAATCACTACTGAATGAGCAACATATTCTGAGTAGGCTAATTTTTAACAAGCCACTGTATTAAAACACAAAATTATTAAGCCAATGTGCTTGCCCACATAATAGATGCCTTTAAGGTGTTATAAAGAAGCTGTAAATGGTCCATTCCATTTATTTCCACAGCCATATTTGCAGTATATTCACAAGTAGGCACTGCCTATGTAAGTTAGTTTGACATAGCACTTAGAAAATCCAGCAATTTGTATCCTAGGTGCTTAAAAAGAACAATTAGCTTTCGATTAGAAAGAAAAGAATCTGTGAAATTGTATGTAGACACAGTACAAACTGCATAGTGTTTCTTTGTGTTAAATAATTAATCACATATCTTTAAAAATGTTCCCTTAATTGATTCACTAAGAAGGCTTTTCCATGTTTGCTAGCTAGTTCACAAAGCACCGCCTCTCTGTAAGCTGTATTTAGGAATGAGTAGGATTTCTAAACTTAAAATATTATTTGCTTGGCAATTAACATAACTTTTAATATAAATGAATGAGTGGGTTTGAATATGTTCTTTAAAAAAACTCCTACAAGAATAGAAAATATAGGATCCTTGAACGTAGATACTCCCCACGGTTAATCTGACTGTACCTTGCCTTTCTTCCACTTTCATGAGAATTAGGAAGGACAGCCAAGATGAGAGATGCTCCTTGTTCGAAAGGCAGCCTCTGCTGATGGGATTTCCACACCTGCCTCAGATTCAGCTAGGCCTTGAGAGAAACCTTGTCATGAAGTGGCTACGCTCCCATTGCTCATGCAGCTCTTCACTGGGTCGCTACAATTTGCTAGGCAATGTACTAGCTTCTTCTAACGCAAATATAAGCAAAGAACACATTCACTTTTCCCTAATGACTTAGCAAGCTTCTCTTCTAACAGGAATCATCGTTCTCTTCTCAGATTGCTGAAAATAACTAAAAGTTTCCTTTATTCTTTCAAATAATAAAAATAATAATGTAACTAGAGGACTTTGGGTTCAGGTAGAAGTTTAAGGTTTAAAAAAAAAAAAAAAGTTTCCACCAAGTCAACTCCAACTCATGGAGACCCCATGCATGTAGAGTAGAACTGTGCTCCAGAGGGTTTTCAAGGCTGTGACATTTGAGAAGCAGATTGCCAGGCCTTTCTTCCAAGGTGTCTCTGGTTGGGATTGAACTATCCTTCTTTCAGTTAGTAGTCGAGTGCTTAACTGTTCACACCACCCAGGGACTCCTAGTAAAGAGCATATTAAAAGTTCCCCTGACATCTTGAAGCATTAGTCATTGTTATTTGGTTGCCAGTATAGCCTTCAAATTGCATTTGACAGCTGAGGTTCAGCAGTGACAGGGAGAAAGATCAAGTAGTACTGAAGGCTTCTGGTAAATAATGGCATCATCATTTAACAGAAAAGCAAGTTTTACATACAGATAAAATACTTGATGCAAAAGGGCATCAGGTTAAGAGTCCTATCATCTCATAAAAACCAAAATTCATTTTCTGAATATTTCTGTTTATACCCATAGAGACATACACAGGCCTCTAGGAGACATGACAGTTTTGGCTCCTTCATTATCTAAAGCAATTGCCATTATTAGGAGCAGTCTTTGAGATTTTCAGTGTATGACAATATGTTTTGACTAAGCATTCAGTATGAGGGCTAATTAAGCACATTTAAGCACATCAGAAGTGTTCAGCTCCACCAGGCGTTCCTCTAATGCTTTAAAGACAACCCCCTGAGAGAAGACGTGGCCCTCTCCTCCTGTCTTAAACGGGGTCGCATCAAATCCTCTCCTCAAAAACCCTGAGAAAACTGTATATAAGCGGTATTAAAAAGGATGTTTTGGTACCATTTTAGAGAGGATTAATAGGTTCTCCGTGAGGGCTCAAGTTTTTAAATGCAGTGCATTGTCATGCAGAAAAGGGATGACAGTCGTTGTTCTCCTTAAGGACAAAAGAGGGAAAAGAAAAAGGATAAGAATTAACACATACTGGTTTTATAACATCTAAAAGGAGTGATTTCCTTAGAGAAGCAACTGATCATTTATTGAAATGCATTCCAAAAACTTCTTTCTCCAGAGGCGGCAAACTGGTGGCCTGGGGACTGAATCTAGCCATCAGACACATTTCACTTGGCTTGCACAATATTTTAAAACATTCAGGGATGCCATGTGAAAATTTAGATGGCATGTTTTTATCAAATGATCCGGCAACCCTGGGCTCAGATAACTGTGCCTGATGGCAATGAGCTGAGGAGCCCTGGTGGCGCAGTGGTTAAGCACTCGGCTGTTAACGGAAAGGTCAGTGGTTTCCACCTACCAACCAGCCTCTCTGTGGGAGAACGATGTGGCAGTTTGCTTCCTTAAAGATTTACAGCCTTGGAAATCCTATGGGCAGTTCTACTCTGTCTTTAGGGGTTGCTGTGAGTTGCAAAATGACTTGATGGCAGTGGGTTTTCAGGCAATGAGCTCCGGCTGAGCAGTGGCTGTCACATTTAGATTAGCCATGCTTGCTCCAAGCTACATTGTCCCTTCCACGTCCCTTCTCTGCCTGCTTCACACATTTATTTTACCTGCCTGGCTCTCATAGGCAGCTAGCTGTGTTTTCAAACTCAGTTTTCACTCATCTGTCCTAGTTGACCATGATGTACTGTATTTCTCCCTCTAGAGTTTCAAAAATATATTAATCTCCTTTCCTCCTCCATCCTGTCTAAACTTGGAGAATGAAGTAGCACTGTATTCAAAGGATTTAGTCTCCAAAAAAATAAATAAAATAAAAGAATAGGCAACACAAAGCAAACAGTCCCAAGACAGCCCAGCATCTCAGAAAACCATGAGTTTTGCAATATTCAGTTTAGCAGCATTCAGTTCTATAAGTATCTATAAGTTCTATAAGATTAGCATATAGGTTAGAAAGTATTTTATCATTCCCACCCTTATGTTAAGTGCTGGATGCAAATTAACAGATGGTGAAACCTAGGAATCCCACAAGGTCAGATCTTCTTCTTAAGTCCTATGTCATTCTTCCAATACAAAGTAGATTATCTCTTGTTTTGAACAAACAAAGAAACGAAAGACTTCCAATAAAGAATCCTTTCTGGGGGCAATCATTGTTCTGCACTAGGTACAGCTTAGACCATTCCAATATTCAAGTTCAAGAACTCAAAAGGAACAGAGAGCCCAGCACTGAACCTCAACCCTTCCTGTCTAGGGGCAGTGGTGTACCTACTACACTTAACACCCAGATCAGATCATTTTTTGACAATCCCCTCGTCTCTAGAACAAAATTATGCCATTAATAATCATGAAACAAAAGTAATATTAATAGCCAGTAGAGAAAAGCAGATATTGAGAATTTCCTTGTATTGAACTTTGTATGTAAACACTCAGGCCAGTAAAAGCAATTTAAATATTAAAGTAAAACATTAGAGTATAAAAAATAATAATGAATGAATGTGTTTTAATTATATTGATTTTTAAAAGAAAAATTATACTTATGTATTAATCCGTCATAGTAATGAATAATAATATTATAGTACCTATTGTTGTAATAAAAGCAAAACATGTGCAAAAAGCATGGTTTACCACTGATAATAACATTTTATTTTCTTGATTCATTTTCTAGTTTTAAAACAAATGATTAATAATTTTAAAAAGGATAAATTTCATTTTTAAAGACATTATGCAAATTCCATAAAATATTTTAGTTATGGCCTAAAATTTCATTTGCCAAACAAAAATATTATTCTTAACAATTTTCTCTATTTCACTGTTTTAAATTTTAAACACAAACAAAAACTCAAGTGATCACGTAGAATGACAGAACTGAAGTAACTCAGCTTCTCTTTTTTTGCCTTTACAGACAGTGCACCTCCTTATTGCTTGTCCTGGAGCCTGGGTGGCACTAGCAGTTTGAGACTGGCTGCTAACTTAAAGGTTGGTTGTTTGAAACCACTCAGCAACTCCGTGGAAGAAAGGCCTGGCATTCTGCTTCCCTAAAACTTACAGCCAAAAACTCTGTGGAGTAGTTCTACTCTGTAACACATGGAGTTGCATAAATCAGTGGCAGATTCAATGGCAGCTAATAACAACAAAAAAGCATTGCTTGTCCCTCAGCAATGATTCCCACTGCCCCGTACCTGCCCCAACATTCTATCTGCACCAGTCAGGCTATAAGGAGAACCAGAGCAACATTCCTTGTTGGGTTCAGATAATGATATATTCGATCATTTTTTCTCTCTTTCCTTATGATTTTGGCTTTAGTGGCAAGTGGCAAAGCTATATGCTTTGGTCTTTCATTCTGGCAGCCATGATACTGAATGAGCAGCGGGTTTGAAAATAGGAGGGTATTCTCTCGTGTTGTAAGATGGGGACATTCTAGACCCCATCACAAGGCACTTCTAGCTCAAGGTGAAGCAAGAATAGGCTTGGTCAGGAGTGGAAAGTTGTCTTGTATGAACTCAGCTTCTGATGTATTCATGGGACCTGCTAGGACAGGATTTCTTAAGTCTTCTTGTGCATGTTAATTATCTGGGGATTCTGATTTAACAGGTGGGATGGGGCCAATGATTTGTATTTCTAACAAGCCTCAAGGTGATGCTGATATGTCTGATCCCAAGCTTTGGAGTATCGGTGGTCTAGAGAAACCACATTAAACTTCTCAACTTTTCCATGATTCTTTTCAACAACTCCCATGAGTCTGCGATAATGATGTGTCTCTTGAAGGCAGCATTAAAGAGAAAGAGAGAGAGAAACTGAGTATTAAAATAGGCATAAGCCTGAGAAACTATTTGCGTAATAGTTGTAAATAGTTTAAGTTGAACTTCCATACATCACAACAGTTGATCAGTAAGTATGGTTACCAAAAGATGATTTTAAAAAAGCATAGTTTCAAGTTTTTTTATCTTTTGATCAAAGATTATTTGGTTTACTTGCTAGCAAGTGTCATAAATAGTAATCAAACAATGCTAACAATTTCATAGTCTTTTCTATGTTATTCTGATTGTGAGTTAATTTTAATGATCATTATAAGTAATTGTTACTAAGTCATCTTTAGGCTATTTCTTATTTTAGATCACTCCAAATGCTACAAAAGTTCCAATTAATTTGCAGTTTATCGAAATTTGAATACTAAAATAAACACCAATTTTTCATAAAATTTTCAGGTGGCACTTAAACTAATATTCTTGGAACTACTCAGACTATATAGGCTAAAACAGCTAAGTTCTAGGTCTTTTTTTGTTATAAATTCTATCTGGTTAATTCGATGGAAAGATTTCAAAGCCATTTTTTCAGTCTAGATTTCAAAATCAATCCCTTAGTATTCTTATGTCTTCCTTCCCTGCGAGGTAAGCAATTTAAGTGAAATAAAGCGATTTTTAATGGAATAGACTGTTCAAATGACCCTATTTCCTGAAGAGGGCATTTTCATGAATATTTATTTAATCTCTTTTACTTTTCTCAGGTTTGATTTTAAATTATGTTCACCAGTACAACCTCAGGAGTTGAAAAATCTATTTTTTCATGAAGACACTGAATAATAAACATATACCTGTTGCATAAGTTTCTAAGAGATTTCTATAACTTCCTTTCAAAATATTCATTCAATGCCATCCAGGCACAAATAACAGACACAGCCCTCTTTCTTCTAGATTTTTAAAAAATAAAGTAATAAAATAAGACATTTAGAAATAACTAAAAGAAAAAGCCAAAAACTTATATATGATTTAGAAAGCTATCACAAATACAGAATATTGACATATTCATGATGAAATGGGGAAATATGCATATTTACTGAATGTAAACCTTTATTTCTCTGAAATATATAAACAACATAAACAGTTTGCATAAAAAGTTTGAAGAGAGCTCATTCCAAGAGGGAGTTTGTTAAAATTTTATAAAATTTTAACCTGGGGAGAAAAGCTTATTTAAAAGTTTTCCTTCTGTTTGAATCATAATCATTAAAATATTTATTTAAATTCTAATTTGTAAGTGCTTTGAATAGCTGAAGATAATTGGAGAGTAGATTTGGTCACTGAGGATTCTTTTCCCAGAGGATCACCATTATTTGAGCTAATGTGATGGGGAGGTATTTTCCAAGAGAAACTGCATTATGATTCCTCCAAGTCCCAACAAAGAAGAGAGAGAACAGACAGTCCTAGACTTGCAGATACTAGATTTTTAAAATTATCATTAGGTACAAACGGCACTGGCTAAGGCCATCTTGTCTTGTGTGCCTTAAACCACCCTACTTCTAAGTCCTTGCTGAAATCCATTCTATAAAGGAGCCAAAGATGACTTCTGTGTATTAGCCCCAACTTGTTTACTTCTTCATAGCAAAGTGAGGCCAGTTAACCCAAAAAAACATACCTGCACCAAACTCAGATTTGTGTACTTCCAATGTTTTTTTTGTTCATAGTCCAAACAAGAGTTCTTTGATCTGAGAACAAACAACTTCAGTGCACAGGCTGAATCTAGGATGCAGGATCATACCAGACAGATACCAGTCTAGAAAATAAACTCTCAAGGACTATCCAAAACCAAAAGAAACACAACAGGGAATCAGAGCAGTTAATCTGTAAATGATAACATCAGAACAATAAAAGAGGGACTAATGGAGAGGAAAACAAGGCTAAACGAAGTAATAATAGACTGCTTCAAACTTAGAAGGATAAAGGTACATTTCATGGTAAACACAAAGAAAGTTAACAAACATACTCATAAAAATAAAGAGGAAAAACATAAAGTCTTAGCAAAAACAAAGCTTACCAAAGAAAAGAAATGAAAAAACATCCACAAACAAAAGTAACTCAGCACACGAGAGTAAGAGGAACAAAGAAAACGTCAGCACCACAGAAAAAAAGCACTACAAAATGGCAGCAACAAACTCATATCTGTCAATAATTACAGTGAATGTAAATGGACTCGATGTACCCATAAAGAGACGGAGAGTGACAGAATGGATAAAAAAAACAGGATCCATCAATATGCTGTCTACAAGAGACACACCTTAGAAACAAAGAAGTCAATTTATTAACAATCAAAGGTTGGAAAAAAATATATTAAGCTAACAACTAACAAAAAGAGCATGAGTGGCAATACTAATCTCAGATAAAATAGACTTTAAAACAAAATCCACCATAAAAGACAAAGAAAGACACTATATAATGATTAAAGGGATGATCCATCATGAAGACATAATCATAATAAACATCTACGCACCCAATGACAGTGCTGCAAAATACATAAAACAAACTCTAACAACACTGAAAAGAAAAATTGACAGTTCTGCAATAATGGTAGGAGACCTCAACACACCACTCTCAGTAAAGGACAGAACAACTAAAAAGAAACTCAGCAAAGATACAGAAGACCTAAAGGGCACAATCAGCCAACTTGACCTCATAGATCTATATAGAACACTCCACCGCACAGCTGCAAAGTACATATTCTTTTCCAAGGCACATGGAATGTTCTCCAGAATAGACCACATCTTAGGCCACAGAGCAATCCTCAACAAGATTCAAAATGTTGAGATAATTCAAAGTAGCTTCTCTGACCACAATGCCATCAAGGTAGAAATTAACAATAGAAAGAGCAAAGAAAAAAAAAATCAGTTATATGGAAACTGAATAATACCTTGCTTGCACATCACTGGGTAATAGAAGAAATCAGATACGGAATCAAAAGATTCCTAGAATCAAATGCGAATGAAAACACATCATACCAAAACCTTTGGGACACAGCAAAGGCAGTCCTCAGGGACAATTTATAGCAATAGATGCACACATCAAAAAAGAAGAAAGGGACAAAATCAAAACATTAACTACACTACTCAAACAAACAGAGAACAGCAAAAAAAAAACCCACAGCCACCAAAAGAAAGGAAATAAAAAAGATCCGAGCAGATATAAATGAAATAGAGAACAGAAAAACAACAGAAAGAATCAACAAAACCTACAGCTGGTTCTTTGAAAGAATCAACAAGATCGACAAACCACTGGCCAGACTGACAAAAGAAAACCAGGAGAGGACGCAAATAACCCCAATAAGAAATGAAATGGGTGATGTTACAACAGACCCAACTGAACTAAAAAGGATCATAACAGAATATTATGAAAAACTATACTCCAACAAATTTGAAAACCTAGAGGAAATGGATAAATTTCTAGAAACACACTACCTACCCAAACTACAACAAAGTGATGCTGAAAATCTAAACAGACCCATAACAAGAGAAGAGATTGAAAAGGTAATATACAAACTCCCAACAAAAAAAAAAAAGCCCTGGCCCAGGTGGCTTCACTGGAGAATTCTACAAAACATTTACAGAAGAGCTTGTACCAGTACTACTCAAGCAATTTCAGAGCATAGAAAAGGAAGCAACACAATTGGCATAACACAGTTTGTAAAGACAATGTTCTACATTCTACCTTGGTGAGTAGTATCTGGGGTCTTAAAGGCCTTTGAACGGCCATCTAAGAGACTCTACTGGTCTCATCCCTTTGGGAGCAAGGGAGAATGAAGAGAACAGGGTACAAGGAAAAAATTAGTCCAAAAGACTAATGGACCACAGCTACCAAGGCCTCCACCAGACTGAGTCCAGTACAGCTAGATGATGCCCGGCTACCACCACTGACTGCTCTAACCAGGATCACAACAGAGGGTTCTGGACAGAGCTGGAGAAGGATGTAGAACATAATTCTAACTCACAAAAAAAAGACCAGACTTACTGGCCTAAAGGAGACTTGAGAAACCCCAAGAGTATGGCCCCCAGACACCCTTTTAGCTCACTGGTGAAGTTATCTCTGAGGTTCACCATTCAGCCTGGGAGTGGACAACCCCGTAAAACCAAATGGGACTAATGAGGTACAGTAGTCCAGTGACAAGGGCCAGAAGGCAGAAGGGGACAAGGAAGCTGGTGATAGGGAACCCAAGGTTGAGTAAGGATATTGTTAATGTGCTGTGAGATTGTTAACCATTGTCATAGGGCAACATTTGTAGTAACTGTTAAAAGAGAAACTATTTTATTCTGTAAGCCTTCATCTTAAGTAAGAATAGCAGCACAATTGGAAGAGCATAGTCAATGTCACTGAACTGTGAATGTAGAAATTTTTGAAATGGTGTATCTTTGGCTATGTATATTTTCACCAAAAAAAAAGGTTGAGAATTTAGAGGGTTGATATGTTGTGGGGTTGTTAACCAATGTCATAAAACAATATGCGTACTACTGTTTCATGAGAAACTATTTTTTCTGTAAGCCTTCACCTGAAGTACAATAAAAAAAAGAAAAAGAAAAAAAGGAAGCAACACTTCTGAATTCATTCTATGAAGCCAGAATAACCTTGATACCCAAACCAGGCAAAGATGCCACAGACAAAGAAAATTACAGACAAATATCTCTCATATAGATGCAGTATAGATGCAAACATTCTTAACAAAATTCTAGCCAATAGAATGCAGCATTATATCAAAAAAATAATACACCACGACCAAGTAGGATTCATACCAGGTATGCAAGGAAGGTTCAACATTAGAAAATCCATCAATGTAATCCACCACATAAATAAAAGGAAAGAAAAGAATCACATGATCATCTTAACTGACGCAGAAAAGGCATTTGACAAAGTCCAACACCCATTCCTGATAAAAACTCTCAATAAAATAGGTATAGAAGGGAAATTTCTCAACATAATAAAGGGCATCTATGCAAAACCAACGGCCAACATCATTCTTAATGGAGAGAGGCTGAAAAACTCCCCCTGAGAACAGGAACAAGACAGGGATGCCCTTTATCACCACTCCTATTTAACATTGTGCTGGAAGTTCTAGCTAGAGCAGTAAGGCAAGAAAAAGAAATAAATTGGTAATGAAGAAGTTAAACAGTCCCCGTTTGTGGATGATATGATACAATACATAGAAAACCCTAAAGACTCCGCAAGAAATCTACTAGAACTACTAGAAAGATTCAGCAGAGTAGCAGCGGATACAAGATAAACATACAATAATCAGTCGGATTCTTATACACAATAAAGAGAACAATGAAAAGCAAATCAGGAAAATGATACCATTTATAATAGCCCCTAAAAAAATAAAATACTTAGGAATAAATCTAACCAGGGATGTAAAAGACCTATACAAAGAAAACTACAAAACACTACTGCATGAAACCCAAAGGGATCTATACAAATGGAAAAACATACCATGTTCATGGATAGGTAGACTCACATTGTGAAAATGACAATCCTACCCAAAGCAATTTACAAATACAATGCAATCCCAATCCAAATACAAACAACATTCTTCAAAGAGATGGAAAAACTAATCATTAACTTTATATGGAAAGGGAAGAAGCCCCGAAAAAGTAAAGCACTACTGAAGAAGAAGAATAAAGTTGGAGGACTTACACTACCTGACCTCAGAACCTACTATACTGCTGCAGTAGTCAAAACAGCCTGGTACTGGTACAACGACAGATATATTGACCAATGGAACAGAATTGAGAACCCAGATGTATATCCATCCATCTACGGTCGCCTGATCTTTGACAAGGGCCTAAAGTCTATCAAATGTGGAAAAGACATTCTTTTTAACAAATGGTGCTGGCAAAACTGGATAACCATCTGCAAAAAAAGAAATAGGACCCATACCTCACACCATGTACAAAAACTAATTCAAAATGGATCAAAGACCTAAATATATAGCCAAAAACTATAAAGTTCATAGAAGAAAAAGTAGGACCATTGCTACAGGCCCTAATACACAGCATTAACAGGATACAAACCATAACCATCAACACACAAACCCCAGAAGATAAGCTAGATAACTGGGATCTTCTAAAAATCAAACGTCTATGCTCTTCAAAAGACTTCACCAAAAGAGTAAAAAGAGAACCTTCAGACTAGGAAAAAATTTTGGACAGTACAAGTCAGACAAAGTTCTAATCTCCATAATCTACAAGAAAATCCAACACCTCTACAACAAAAAGACAAATAATCCTATTAAAAATGGGCAAAGGAAATAAACAGACACTTCGCCAGAGAAGACATTCAAATGGCCAACAGACACATGAGGAAATGTTCGTGATCACTAGCCATTAGAGAAATGCAGATTAAAACCGCAATGAGATACCATCTCACTCCAGCATTACTGGCACGAATCAAAAACACTGGAAATAACAAATGTTGGAAGGTCTGCAGGGAGATGGGAACTCTTATGCACTGCTGGTGGGAATGCATAATGATACAACCATTTTGGAAAATGATATGGTGCTTCCTTAGAAAGCTAGAAATAGAAATACCATACGATCCAGCAATCCCACTCCTAGGAATATATCCTAGAGAAATAAGAGTCGTCACTCAAATAGACATTGCACACCTATGTTCATGGCAGCATTGTTCACAATAGCAAAAGATAGAAACAACCTAGATGCCCATCAACAGATGGATGGATAAACAAACTATGGTACATACACACAATGGAGTACTATGCAACGAGAAAGAATAATGATGAATCTGTGAAGTATCTCATAACATGGATGAAACTGGAGGACATTAAGCTGAGTGAAATAAGTCAATCACAAAAGGACAAATATTGTATGAGACCTCTATTGTAAAAACTCAAGAAAAAGTTCACACACAAAATGTAACAATCTTTGTTGGTTACCAGGGATGGGAGGGGTGGGGGGGAAATACTAAATAGGTAATAGATAAGTGGTATCTTTGGTGAAGGGTGAGACAGTACACAATAATGTGGAAACCAGCACAACTTGTACAAGAAAAGTTCATGGAAGCTGCATAGACACATCCAAACTCCCTGAGGGACTGAATTGCTGGGCAGAGGGCTGTGGGGACCATGGTCTTGGGGAACAACTCGCTCAGTTGGCATAACACAGTTTTTAAAGACAATGTTCTACATTCTACCTTAGTGAGTAGCGTCTTAAAAGCTTGTGGGCAGCCATCTAAGATATTGCACTGGTCTCATCCCTTCGGGAGCAAGGGAGAATGAAGAGAACAGAATACAAGGAAAAGATAGTCCAAAAGACTAATGGACCACAGCTACCAAGGCCTCCACCAGACCGAGTCCAGTACAGCTAGTTGGTGTCCGGCTACCACCACTGACTGCTCTGACCGGGATCACAACAGATGGTTCTGGGCAGAGCTGGAGAAGGATGTAGAACAAAATTCTAACACACACACAAAAAAAAGACCAGATTTACTGGCCTAAAGGAGACTGGAGAAACCCTGAGAGTATTGCCCCAGACGCCCTTTTAGCTCAGTGGTGAAGTCACTTCCGAGGTTCACTATTCAGCCGGGCACTGGATAGCCCCATAAAACAAAATGAGACTGATGAGGCACAGCAGTCCAGGGACAAGGGCTAGAAGGCAGAAGCAGACAGGAAAGCTGGTGATAGGGAACCCAAGGTTGAGTAAGTAAGGATAGTGTTGATGTGTAGTGAGGTTGTTAACCATTTTCATAGGGCAACATGTGTACTAACTGTTTAATGAGAAACTGTTTTGTTCTGTAAACCTTCATCTAAAGTGAGAAATAGCAGCATAATTGGAAGAGCGTAGTCGATGTCACTGAATTGTGCATGTAGAAATTTTTGAAATGGTGTATCTTTGGCTGTGTATATTTTCACCAAAAAAAAAAAGAAAAAGGTTGAGAAGGGAGAGGGTCGACATGTCATGTGGTTGTTAACCAATGTCAGAAAATAATATGTGTACTGCTGTAAAAAAAAAAAAAATAGCCCAAAGAAGCCAATTTTTAGCCACTTAGAGCCTGCTGGTTAAGGTCCCTGAGTGGCAGAAACAGTTTCCACTTGACTACTAACTGAAAGGTTGGCAGTTCAAATCTACCCAGCCTCACCATGAAAGAAAGACCTGGCAATCTGCTTCCATAAAGATTTTAGCCAAGAATTCCCTACGGATCTCAATTCTACTCTGTAACATATGGAGTTGCCATGAAGTCAGAATCAGCTCAGTGGCAACAGGTTTTAGAGCCTGCCTGCTTTATATACCACATGCAACTACAGCCAACATCTGCTAGCCCTAGCTGAGAAAACACCCTTTAGTTATAAGAACCCCCAGCTGCATCAGGTCTTCGGAGTTCTCTGACCCAGCGACTCCTCTCCCCACCATGCCGCAGAAGGACATCACAAAGACATATGTAATCCACCCCTCCCCTTTTCCTCTTCCCCGGGGTTTTTGGTGTTCTCTTCCCCTTCTGGAGCCGTGGTGGTGCAATGGTTCAGAGCTCGGCTGCTAACCAAAGCAGTTCGAATTCACCAGCCACTCCTTGGAAATCCTATGGGGCAGTTCTGCTCTGTTCTATAGGGTCACTATGAGTCAAAACTGACTCAATGGCAATGGTTTTTTTTCCCCCCTTCTAGTGATCCCCTGCACTGCCTCTTGCCTCTGGAAGACCTCCTACTGTTGGGGTCTGTCCCCCATATGCTGCTGTCACTGTGCCAGCCCCAATACATAGCTTGTTGCACAACGCTGCTATCTTGTGGTCATATCTTTTTCCTTGATCAGCCCCCAAATTCCCTCAAACTCACTACACAGTCCCTAAAACAGCTGGCTGGAAAATCCTGTCCTACGCACCATCAGTTTAAATCGTAATGCACCTTCCACAGAACCAACGTTAAAAATAGTATTTGATAACCAGATTTTGTGAACACTTTGAACACTTTCAACATTGGAAGCATTTTGAGTTTTAAACAACTAAGTTACAAAAATCAGCACACAGGGTATTATTATACATAGTTTGGGGCCTGCTAAGTTATTTAACTTCTTTGCTTCTGTACCTTCCATACATAGCTTTAAATGTATGTCTGACATACAAAAAACACCCCAGAAAGCAGAGTTTCTTCTTTCTTTTCCTCTCTTACTGTTCTTCCCACCAACCAGCTTCTGAGAATCCCCAAAAACTCACAGCTGCTTAAAGCTGTTTGTCATTACATCTAACAGTCCACCTGCCAACTTTAGATTTCAGAGCCGGAAAACCGGAATGTGAATCTTAGAGCTGCCTCTTACTATCTGTGTGAGTCACGCATGTGCTCAGTTTCCTCATTAGGAAAATGAGAAAAATAATAATCCGTCCTCCTTGGGGCTGTTGTGAAAATCAAATGAGGTGATGCCGGTGGAAGTGCTTTGTGAGCCACTGAGGGTGAAAATTATCATGAAAGAAGGCAGAAAGCAAATTCTTAATTCAAAGGTGGAAAGCTCCTTAAGCCTTCCAGAATATTCAATAGTGCCAAAGAAAACTAGACCCTAGGCAAAGTTCTGCCTTCATACATTTCTTTCTCCAGAAAACCAAATGCTGAGTGAAAAGGCAGTTTCAACACTATATAAAAAAAACAACACAGCGCCAGATCCATTTCAATGCAAAACCTAGAATCAAATTGCTATTTCTTTTCACCTTGATATTCCTTTCTCTGTGCTATGGATAAAGGCTACAGGCATCAAGTCTGGCTCACCTTGGAATTTCCATCAACCTTCAAAAGGAACCAAAGCGCAACAAGGACTGAGCTTATTTTGTTCACAGGTGTGAGATCAAAAAGGAACTGACTTAACAGCTCTTCATGTGTAAAAGTCCTGAGGCTTTTCCTTGACTGTAAAGTCAGTGTAATCTTACCTTGTGAAGCATCTGCAAATAATATTAACAATAGCAATAACAATAATAATGATTATAATTAACATTTATTGAGCACTTACCATGTGCCAGGCATTGTTTAAAGATCTTTACATGTGCTAACTTACACATCTTCATAGCAGTTCTATGAGGTAGGTATTACCATTATCCCCATTCTCCAGAAAAGACAACTGACAGCAACAGCTACCACTGACTGTAGACTTATTATGTGCCAAGCACTGAAATAAATACATTATACATGGTATTTCACCAAATTCTTAACATACAGCAATTATGTGGCCAAATTGTTATTGTTGTTGTCAGGTGCCCTAGAGTCTGCTCTGACTCATAGTGACACCATGGAACCTCATAACACAACAACAAAAGAAAAAAATCACCTGATCCTGTTCCATCCCTACAGTTGTTGCTATGTTGGAGCACATTGTGGCAGCCACTGTGTCAATCCATCTTGTTAAGGGTTTTCCTCTTTTTTGCTGACCCTCTAATTTACCAAGCATGATGTCCTTCTCCATTGATCGGTCCCGCCTGATAACACGTCCAAAGTAAGTGAAACAAAGTCTTTCGATCCTTGCATATAATGAGCATTCTGGCTGTACTCTTCCCAAGACAGATTTGTTTGCTCTTCTGGCAATTCATAGTGTATTCAATATTCTTCATCAACACTGTAATTCAAATGCATCAATGCTTCTTCAGCCTTCTTTATTCACTGTCCAGCTTTCCATGCATATGAAGTGATTGAAAATACCTTGGCTTGAGTCGTGTACACCTTAGTCATCAAAACGATGTTTTTGCTTTTTAGGATTTTAAAACGTTGTTGGCAACAGATTTGCCCAATGCAATACATCGTTTGATTTCTTTACTGCTGCTTCCATGGGCATTGATTTTTGATCCAAGTAGAATAAAATCCTTGACAACTTCAATATTTTCTCTGTTTAACATGATGTGGCTTATTGGCCCAGTTGTGAGGATTTCTGTTTTCGTTATGTTGACGTATAATCCACGTGGTCAAATTGAAAGAAAGAAAAGTCAGGAATGGGAGCGTATGATACACTAAAATTCAAAATCTATCAGTGTTTTAGGAGCTCTGGTGGTGCAATGGTTAAGTGCTCAGCTGCGAACCAAAAGGTTGACAGTTCTAAACCCACCAGCCACTCTGCAGGAGAAAGATGTGGCAGTCGGCTTCCATGATGGTTGTTGTTGTTAGGTTCCATTGAGTCGGTTGCAACTCATAGCGACCCTATGTACAACAGAAGGAAACACTACCTGGTTCTGTGCCATCCTCACAATCGTCATTATGCTTGAGTGCATTGTTGTAGACATTGTGTCAATCCATTTCCTTGAGGGTCTTCCTTTTTTTTGCTGACCCTCTACTTTACCGAGAATAGTGTCCTTCTCCAGGGGCCGATCCCTCCTAATAACATGTGCAAAGTATGTGAGATGTAGTCTCACCATCCTTGCTTCTAAGGAGCTTTCTGGTTGTACTTCTTCCAAAACTGATTTGTTCGTTCTTTTAGCAGTCCGTGGTATATTCAATATTCTTTGACAACACCACAATTCAAAGGCATCAATTCTTCTTCAGTCTTCCTTATTCATTGTCAAGCTTTTGCATGCATATGAGGCAATTGAAAACACCATGGCTTGGGTCAGGTGCGCCTTAGTCTTCAAGATGACTTCTTTGCTTTTGAATACTTTCAAGAGGTCTTTTGCAGCAGATTTGCCCGATGCAATGTGTCTTTTGATTTCTTGACTGCTGCTTCTATGGGTGTTGATTATGAATTCAAGTAAAATGAAATATTTGACAACTTCAACCTTTTTTCTGTTTATCATGATGTTGCTTATTGGTCTAGTTGTGAGGATTTTTGTTTTCTTTACATTGAGGTGTAATCCACACTGAAGGCTGTGGTCTCTGATCTTCATCAGGAAGTGCTTCAAGTTCTCTTCACTTTTAGCAAGCAAGATTATGTCATTAGCATAATGCAGGTTGTTAATGAGTCTTTTTCCAGTCTTGATGCCCTGTTTTTCTTTACAGAGTCTAGCTTCTTGGATTATTTGCTCAGCATACAGATTGAATAGGTATGGTGAAAGGATACAACCCTGATGCCCGCCTTTCTTGACTTTAAACCACGCAGTATTCCCTTGTTCTGTTCAAATGACTGCCTCTTGATCTATGTACAGGTTCCTCATGAGCACAATTTAGTGTTCTGGAATTCCCATTCTTTGCAAAGTTATCCGTAATTTGTTATGATCCACACAGTTGAATGCGTTTGCACGGTCAATAAAATACAAGTAAATATCTTTCTGGTATTCTCTGCTTTCAGCCAGGATCCACCTGACATCAGCAATGATATCCCTCATTCCACACCCTCTTCTGAATCTGGCTTGAATTTCTGGCAGTTCCCTGTTGATATACTGCTGCAGTCACTCTTGAATAATCTTCAGCAAAATTTTACTTGCACGTGATATTAATGATATTGTTGGATAATTTCCACATTGGGTTGGATCATCTTTCTTTGGAATAGGCATAAATATAGATCTCTTCAGTCAGTTGGCAAGGTAGCTGTCTTCCAAATTCTTGGCATAGAGGAGTGAGCACTTCCAGTGCTGTATCCATTTGTTGAAAAATCTTAATTGATATTCCGTCAATTCCTGGAGCCTTGTTTTTCGCCAATGCCTTCAGTGTGGCTTGGACTTCTTCCTTCAGTACCATTGGTTTCTGTTCATATGCTACATCCTGAAATGGTTGAACGTCGACCAATTCTTTTTGGCATAGTGACTCTGTGTATTCCTTCCATCTTCTTTTAATGCTTCCTGTGTCGTTTAATATTTTCCCCATAGAATCCTTCACTATTGCAACTTGAGGCTTGAATTTTTTCTTTAGTTGTTTCAACTTGAAAAATGCTGAGTGTGTTCTTCCCTTTTGATTTTCTATCTCCAGCTTTTTGCACATGTCATTATAATATTTTACATATTTTACTTTGTCTTCCCGAGCTGCCCTTTGAAATCTTCTGTTTAGCTCTTTTGCTTCATCATTTCTTTCTTTTGCTTTAGCTACTCAATCTATCCTGAAGTACAATGCTGTCAGTAATAGGATAATATCCGTATGCCTGTAAGCAAGACCAGTTAGTACAACTATTATTCAAATTTACACACCAACCACTAAGACCAAAGATGAAGAATTTGAAGATTTTTATCAACTTCTGCAGTCTGAAATTGATCAAACATGCAATCGAGATGCCTCGATAATTACTGGTGATTGGAAAGCAAAAGTTGTAAACAAAGAAGAAAGTTCGGTAGTTGAAAAATATGGCCTTGGTGATAGAAACGATGCCAGAGATCGCATGATAAAATTTTGCAAGACCAACGACTTCTTCCTTGCAAATACCTTTTTTCAACAACATAAATGCCAACTATACACTTGGATTCCAATACACGTATAGGGGTTAGGATTCCAATACATATTTTAGGGGAACACAATTCATTCCGTAGCAGGAGGAAGAGAGAAAAGTCTAGAAGAGAAGGAAGATCAAGAGGGGTGTTGAGGGCCTGGCTGCAGTAGTGCGGGAGAACACTGAACATTTTAAACGGAGAGCCATGACAAAAACGATCCTTTAGAAATATTTACTTGGTGTCTGTTTCAGAATGAGTTAAAGAGAGTATAGCTTGGAGACAGGGAGATATATGAAGAAAATTCTGCCTGGGTCTACAGAAAAGCAGCAACAGTGGAAGAGAGGGTAGATTTGAGGGATATTGCAAAGTTAGGCTCAACTACTTGGCCTGATACAATGTGAATGGGTAACCTTCATTCACACTGAGGTTTGAGCTTAGGTTAATTAATGGAGTTATTCTTTCAAACAAAAATTATGGAACACTTATGTCTGTCTAAGTACTGTACTAGGCACTAGAGATGTAGAGAGGTTTCCTGACCTTGGGTGAATGGAAGGGGGTTAATGCCAGGCTCAGAGCAAGAAGAAGTCAATATGAGGAGTAAATTTCCTGAGCAAAGGTAGATATAGTATGGAAACACAGAGTTTGAAGATTTGGTGAACATCCAGGAAGTTATGTCCAATAAACAGATAGAACTTTTCATAATTCACTTCCATCATCTCCTTTGTGAAAGCATTCATGACTGTTTCAATCAAGATACATTTTTTGCATGATATTTATGTACTTAGCACTGCCCAAGTCTCTGCAGATGTAAACAACAAAGCAGTGTTAGCTCAGCCCAGATTGCTTTATATTTCTCTGATCTGCCCATCTTTCCTTCCTTCTTTCTTTCTGAATTACCCTAATTCAGGCCCTCAGCTTGTCTAAATTAATCACTTGATTAATGTATCAGTCTAACCAGTTCCCTTGCCTACAGGTTTAGCTGTCTTTAAATCTATTCCCTATCCTGGTACCTAAGGAGTTTTCTAAATTGTAAGTCCAATTATGTCCCTCTCTTGCGTAACACCTTTCAGTGGTTTCCCATCGCTTGAAGGATAAAGTTTAAATTGCTCAACATGGTCCACAACCCCGAGGCTCTGCTCACCTCTCCAGTGTCTGCTCTCAATATTCTTCTCCCAGGCTTGAGTCACACATTCAGATCCTCAAACGCTCCATCTTCTCACTCACTGCCAGGTCTTCCAGGTTGCTGTTCCTTCTGTATGGACTGCTCCATGTACTTCCTTCTTCATCTGCCTGACCACTTCTCAACTTTGGGTGGTCAATTCAGACATCTCTTCATATATGAAGCCTTTCCTAATACCCAGTAGTATAGATTTAAAAAACCCATTGGCTGTCAAGTTGATTCTGACTCAAAGAGACCCTATAGGACAGAATACAACTGCCTCATAGGGTTTTCTAGGCTGTAATCTTCATGGACGCAGACTGCCACATCTTCCTCCCACAGAGCAACTTGTGGGTTCTAACTGCTGACCTTTTGGTTAGTAGTCAAGGGCTTAACCACTGCGGCACCAGGGTGGCCCTATAATGCACTAATCTAATAATCCACTGTCATAGCACCAGTCACGTCACATATCATAAAAAAGAAAAAAATCCATTGCCGTTGAATCGATTTCAACACATAGGGACCCTATAGGACAGAGTAGAACTGTCCCATAGGGTTTCTAAGGAGCGGCTGATAGATTTGAACTATTGACCTTTTGGTTAGCAGCAGACCTCTTAATCACAGTGCTGCCAGGGCACTTATCTTACTATGTTTTAACTGCCAATTAACTCTTAAGCGCCTGTCATTTACTAGATTGTAGTTGCCATAAGGACGGAGATTATCTAAATTACAATTGTATCCCTAATGCCTACAACAGTACCTCAGACATAGCAAGTACTTGATAAGTATTTATTAAAGGAATGAAAAGGGCTTACATTCTAATAGAGTTGAACACTACTTCTACTACCAATGAACCCTATCATATACTTGATAATTGCCTTCATCTCACTGTAATTGCAATTATTTACATGCATCTGTCTCCCCAATACATCATAAACTCCTTAAAGTCAAGGATTGCATCTGACACTTTTGCAGCTTGTAAGCTAGGACTAGTTCCTAAAATTCTAGGTAGACAATAAATTCACAATAGTTTGTATAATAATCTCCCCCACACACACACCAAAGATATTCACTACAATCAATTAATTTGATGGATTAAGACAGTGTTTCCCTTGCGCAGGACATGAACTACTGTCCTAAGAAATACTTTGGATCTGTGGTCAAAAACACAGATTCTTGGGCCCCACCCAGAACTTTTCAATCAAAATTTTATGATTAACAAGGTTTGAGAAGTACTAGAATAAAAGAGTATAAGAATTCTCACTCATCTGACCTGGAAGATTCACTTCTTGTCATGTAATGAAAATCCAAACAGTTGTCCTTGACGGAATTATAATCACGTCTGTCCTCAGGAGTCTCTGTTTTAAGGTCTAGACATATTTCAATTACCAGTTAAAAAACAGAAATTAAAAAAAAAAAAAAACTGCATTGCTTGAACACTTCTTACAAAAACATTGTCCTCTCTTGCTTCTCTAAGGCAATCACATTTTTGACATTATGTAGTTACATTGCCCCCTTGCAGGTGCATACCTGATCCTTTGATAAGACACAAAGCTTGTGCTGGGAAGAGGATGTATTTATTGTCTAAGTATTTCCATATTTTGAAAGATTAATTCTAGAGTGTCAGAGAAGTTTATTGCCCCATTTCTCCCCCCCTCGAATGACTGCATTAAAACTAAACATTTCCGTTCAGCACGAATCCTATATACAAAGTTAAAAAAGAGATGATAGAATGAGAGAAGATGTTCATAATGTTTAAAGCTAACAAAGGATTTATAACATTAATATGCCAGGAGCTCCTGCAAATTAGCTAGGAAAAAAAAAAGACAAAACAAAACAGTAATCTCAATTAAAAAAAAATAGATACAAATAATGAACAGTCAATTACAGAAGAGAAAATTCAAAAGATCATGAGGCATGTGGAGAGATGATAAAGCTGAACAGTAATCAAAGAAATGCAAATTAAAGCTACAATAAGAAGTCAATCTAAACATGCTAGTTTAGCAAAATTAGAAAGGTGGATAATGCCAAGTGTTGGCAGTGATGTGGAGCTGTAGAAATCTTCAGACACTGGTGTTGAAGTGTGGTTGGAACAGCTATTCTGGAGAACAATCTAGTTCTACCTAGTCAAAATA
The DNA here is from genome assembly GCA_030035585.1 of Dugong dugon. Taxonomy (NCBI): domain Eukaryota; kingdom Metazoa; phylum Chordata; class Mammalia; order Sirenia; family Dugongidae; genus Dugong; species Dugong dugon. Next base: position 146,237,104 of record CM057462.1, read on the forward strand.
ACTATGTATATACCCTATACCTTCCAATTCTACTTTGAGTATATATCCCAAAGATATTCATGCAGAAGTCCCAAAGCAAACATGTAGAAGGATACTCCCAGCAGTGTTAACTGTGGGGACAAACCTGCATGTCTATCATTGGGAGAGCAGTAGCTAAAATGTTTTGAATGTACACCATGGAGTATAATGCAGTTAACACCAACCATTTAGATGTAATCATAGAAGCATGGATGGATTGAAGGCATTTCACATTCCACTGAGTGAAAAATAGAGGTAAAACAAAATATATTACACCGTGCCATTTATACAAATTAAAATTACATGCTACCAAAGTATCAGTACACATTTTGCAGGATCACATGAAAAGAAAAAGACACATGATGTGTACATTAGAAAATTTGCGTATCATGGAGGAAGGGAGAGTAATGGGAGTCAGGAATGGAAATAAAATGGAATTATTAAATAAGTGAAGCAGGAAAAAACTTATATGAACCAAAGATGATAATGTGCCACAAGACACGTAGTTAGCCAACTACTCATCCGATAGGTTTGCATTTATATATGTTTAAAAATGTGTAAATCTGATAAAAACAAAAATAAAAGTTCACTTAAATACATTATCTTGATTATCTAAAGAAACATTTAGGATGAGGGGGGCAAAGAAGCTGGATATGAACGAACATGGGTTTAAAGTAGCTACTCTTCAGCTTTTTAAAAATTTTATGCCACTTCTAAGTTTCTGATCTACTACCTCCTCTGCTATTCCAATACATTTTACATGTTTTTCTTTTATTACCACAGTTTTCTACAACCCCACAGGACCTAATTTTATTTGTACAACTGTGTACACATTTTCCTTCTGGCCTGATCTTTCCTTTTATTCTTATGGACATTTACATTCATGCCATGACCCATTCAACCTCAGTTTGTTGCCTTCCATGAGTTAGCCAATAGCTTCCTCTACCCTGAATCAGTCATGTACAACAAGGTGGACCATACTGTACACCTTATTGTCTGACAGTTTTCTTCTTTACAGGCCTCTGATAATTTTTACAGTCTCTCTCCCACTCCTCGCATTCACTGAACCTGCTACTTTCCACCGCCACTGGGACTCTAATAGCTCAAACACAGTTTGCTAAGAAACTTGATTATACCTGACCCTTTGACACCACAGCCATCTAATTCTTTAATATCTAAAATCTCACCACTTTTGTTTTAGCAGAATGCCTCATTTCAGACTTTATTAAGGATATTGAACTCCCTAACCACCATGTACCTCAATTCCCCGAATGTTGATCTCTATCCCTATCTACTTAGCCTTTTAGTATTAGAAACAGAAATCTGTCCCCTTCTCTAAGTCGCGTAAATCCCAATCCTTTTCAATTCCTGAGAAACTATGCTCCCATTGTATTTAACTCATGTCTCTGAGGATCTCCAATTTCTCCCTCTTCATTGGGTTCCTTCTCTTCCTTCCAGCATCTTTCTCCATCTTGTTTTCTCCCATCTTGAAGACAACCTTTGCACTGAAAGCATCCCTTCCCTCCTCAACCTCTTTCCCCCGGAACCTGAAGTACTGCCTATATTTCTTAAATGAGTAATTTAGACACATACTGTCCTACACTGTGGCTTAATAATTTTGTATTTTAGACCATTTTCTTCTTTTCTGTGTGTTTCATGTTCTAGTCATATCAAATTATTGGCATTTCCCAAAAGCAACTTTTTATGCTTTATGCATTCCTACATCCTAGTCTATCTAACTGGAATATCCATTCTCCTCATCTCTACCTAGTAAATGGCTTCGCAACCTTCAAAATCCCTCTCAAACATTATCTCCCTCGTAATTTTCACAGGCATTAAAGTGGATGGTCACTTCCTATATTATTATTACAAGCAAAGCCTATTATATAGTAGATAGTCTATAAAGATCTATTGGATGAATGGATAAATGAACTAGTTGTTTTCCACTTCACCCACTACCCATAGAATTGTTTCCAAGATGTAGTTAGTGCTCAATAAAAGACTGTTGAGTGAACAAATAGTTGGGCAAAAGAACAAAAGAACTCTGCCATCTTCCTTTGGCTAAGGTCTATCAAACTACTCCTCTTTCATTTGAATTTGTTATTAACCATTAAAATTAGTAGAAGAGTGGCTTCTTTTAGCTTTACGGGTGCCTGATAAATTTTAAAAGCTTTTAAATATCATTTAATATATATTTACAGATCTATTTTTATGGTAGTGCACTTTTTATTGTGATTATATCAGGGTACAGAAATAGATTAATCATAATCTTTCGTTCATGGACATTATCACTGTTGGTCAATGAAGACCTTTTTCTTTTATCTGTTTACTTATTTGTTTATTTACTGAATGGACTTCTCTGGATTCATCAAACTGCTTAAGAATAGAATATTACCAGTGACATGTATCTGTCTCCAAGTTACTTCTTATTTTACATCTTCCCTTCCCGACTGCACCAGAGCAATTTCTATACTGAATTTTATTTTTATAATTCCCTTGTTGGTTTTCTTTTCCTTTTATCACATACAGATGTATGCTTGCCTTTGAATAAAACGTGTCTTCCTATATATATTCTTTTGGGAATTCCTTGTTCCCTCAGCATTATGCTACTAAGAATCAACCAAATTTCTTTGTTTCTTGTAGGTATAATATTCTCCCTCTGGAATGATAAAATACGTTGTATTTTAAAGGTATTTTCAGTTATAAAAGAGTGATCTCTCCTCCCTAAGAAGTCTAGACCTCCTCAGATATGTGATTATTAAACACTTACAGATAAATTTAGTGTACTTTTAGATTGACACTAAAGAGAGGATCCAGCGAACCTCCAAGCACATAGCCCATTGATTTATTCATTTTTTATAAGGCATAAAAATTCAAGCATCTGGGTCTGCAGCTAACAACGAAACACATCTGGGATTCCTCTAGGGCTCATTAACAAGAAGCTTCCAATTTTATCATTCAAGGGGCCTATTTTTATCCTGCCTACTGTGTGCCTGGCACTGATTATAAGGCCAGGCACTCCTTCTGTACTGGTCATTTTCCTGCCTTGTCTTTTACCAGCTGATCGCATATGGGACAAAATTTGCTCATCAAGAACCTAGTGTCCAGTAGTTAACATGTAATTCTTTCCAGCTGTCTTAGTTATCCAGCGCTGCTATAACAGAAATACCACAAGTGGATGGCTTTAACAAAGAGAAATTTATTCTCTCACAGGCTAGGAGGCTAGAAGTCCAAATTCAGGGCACCGGCTCCAGAGGAAGGCTTTCTCTCTGCAGGCTGTGGGGGAAGGTCCTTGTCATCAATTTTCCCTTGGTCTAGGAGCTTCTAAGTGGGACCCTGGGTGCAAAGGACACAGTCCCCTTCTGGTGCCTCATTCTTGGTGGCACGAGGTCCCCCTGTTTCTCTGCTTCTTCTTTTATATCTCAAAAGAGATTGACTCAAGATACAACCTAATCTTTTAGATTGAATCCTACCTCATCAACATAACTGCCTCTAAGCCTCCCTCATTAACATCATAGAGGTAAGATTTACAACACATGGGAAAATCACATCAGATCTCAAAATGGTGGACAATCACACAACACTGGGAATCATGGCCTAGCCAAGTTGACACACATTCTTGGAGGACACAATTCAGTTCATAACACCAGCTCAGAGAGTGATCTTAACATGAGAAAAAAGAATGGGAAGCAGTAGCAAATCTTGATGTTGTGCGGTGACATTGGCTCCAAAGACAGACAGCCATTAAGTCTTAGAGTGAAGGGCATGGACTTTGGTACCTGGCTCTGCAATTTTATGTCTTGGTGGTCTTGAGCAAGTTACTTAGCCTCTCTCCTTCAGTTTGTTCATTTGTATAATAGAACCAACCACAGTACCGGCTTCACCGGGTTGTTAATGAAGATTAAATGGTTTAATATTTATGAAGCCTGTAGAAACATATAACACTAGTCAATATAAGTATTTTATAAGTAAATAAATAATTTCACTGATATTTCATACCGTATTTACTTGCTTATAACTTTAGCTACATTTTGATTCCCTCTAAAATAAAAAGATAATAGTCTGTCGGCACTCTTTCCGTGAGAATCTTTTCTTTTGGAAACTATGATATCTTATCCACCATGGCAACTGGTATAAAATCCTGTTCTTGATAATTCTGGGTTGTAATTTCACTTTGCATGTATGTATATTTCAGGTAAGGATATTGTTTTGAACTATTCTATTTATGCAATTATGCAGTGAATATTTAAGAGCACGCACTTCATGCAGGGAACTGTGCAAGTTGCCTCAGGAAAAAAAGATAAATCAGACATGGGTCTTGGTTTTGAGTGCTTACAATCTAGTAGCAGAGGTATGTACAAGATACTTGTCACAAAAGAAGTGAATGAAAATCATTAAAGTTCAGGAAGGGGAAAGATTTTTTCCAGATGGAGAGGCCAAGAATTTGTTCAAGTTGCAATTCACCAAGACGCTGAAGAATGAGCAGAACTAGAACATGCAACCAAAGGAAGGTATCCCAGTGTGAGAGAACACAGGATTAGGCTGTTGGATAGCAAGTAGTTAAGTTTGACTTTAGTAGAGAGAGTAAGAACAAGTAAGGCTTAAAAGGTAAAATGAGGCAAGATTGTAATAGCTAACCATTAATAAGTATATGCTATGCTTCATGCACTGGGCTGAGTGTTCTAAATATATTATTTTATTTAACCCTCACAACAATCCTTTGGGTTGGTACTAATATTTTCCCACTTTACAGATGAAGATACTGAAGACCAAAGAGGTTACGTAAGGTTCCTAAATTGTCACACTAGCAAGATCTACATTTAGAATCAGATCGCTCTGAGTCTAAAGTCCCAGCTAAAACCAATAAACATGCTTCCCAGAGTTAATTTTGAAATAACTAAATGTTTTTAATTCAACATTTGCATTACCATTGAAGCCTGATGAAGGAAATATTTGATTTCTAATAAGTAAATGTTAAAATCCTTCCTATGATGGGAGCACAGAGAAAGCACAACTTATATTAAAGAAAGAAAAGTAATATAGTTTGACTGCAACTCAGGTATATGGAGTAGGTTAGACAGGAAATGAGATTGGGAAGGCAATGTAGAGGTCATTGTGGGGAGCTGCCCTTGACTCTAGGCTGAGTCTGGTCATCATTCAGAGGTAGTGGTGAACCATTAAAAGTTTTCGAGCTGGAAAGTGCTAACGTGTGTTTTACATTAATACGATTAGCTTGGCAGCAGTATATAAGATAGATTGGAAGAGGCAGAAATATACAGACATCCAAGCAGCTGGAAATATTAAATTAGAGCTCAAAAATATGTTGAGGATGGAGATAAGGATATGAGAATGATCACAACAGTGGTGTTGGTTGAAACTATGAGAGGGAAAAATAGAATACTGGAAATTTTTTAAGCACATTATCTGTGACAGTGTTTACCTTAATTTTCTCTTACTTATTCCTCCTCTTTTTTTCCCCACAAGACTGTGTGCTCCTCTGGAGCAGAAAATTAAAAAAAAAGAAAAGAAAAAACAATCCTTGCTATGCAAAGAGAACCTATTTGTAGTAAGGCACCAGACTCAAGATAAATGGAATGTTTACCTGAGATGCTTTCATTGACATAAACTCCTTTTTCTGAATAGGTCTGTATTAATTAAGATACTGCTGCAGGTTGGATTATTCTGGAAGCAGACTCTGAGAAGGAGAATACTATGCAGGACATCACTATAAAGGGAATATTCTTGACATTAACACCTGTGGAAGGGAGTGGGAGGAAGGCAAATTGAGTAGAAGGAGAAATTGTACTACAATAAAGTCTCAACAATTTCTTCTGCCCATCTCATTGGATGGCCCTTTAGATTTGAACCCAGTTAAGTTAAGGAGACTGAGCCTTTATACCCTCATATTCACTAGTCATTGGATGCAAGCCATCCCAAGAAGGGGGTATGACCTTGGACAAGGTTGGACTCTTCAGTGGAAGCATTCTCAAAGGTGGCTGAGAGCTGGGGGATGTCTGCTGGCAGCACTCACAGGGAATGCATCCTTCATTCCTGGAGAAAAACAGGTGGCTCATCAAAGCATCTATCACAAGTAATAGATAAACCCCCAAAGCTCAGTTAGTTAACCCAAGAAAGGCTCATTTCTCTCTCAGGTAAAGTCCAATTGGTGTTGGGAGATGGGAGTTGCTTTCTCTATGCCATCATTCAGGAACCTAGGCCCTTCTATCTGTAGTTTCATTCACTTTTAAGTCCTCAGCATCCTCTTCATTCATCCAGCAGAGGGGAAAGAAGGAATAAAGGATCGCATGGAAGATTTCCATGGGCCAGACCTGAAAGTGAAATCTATTACTCCTGTCCACTTTCCATAGGGTAGAATTCAGTCACATGGCCACACCTACCTGAAAAGGAACTAGGAAATTAGTCAACATGTACACACAGTGTCATGGATTGAATTATGTCCCCCAAAACTGTATGTATCAGTTTGGCTGGGCCCTGATTCCCAGTAGTGTGTGATTTTCCCATGTGTCATAAATCCTACCTCTGTGATGTTAATGAAGGAGGAAGGGCAGCAGTTGTGTTAGTGAGGCAGGACTCAATTTATAGGACTGGATTGTGTCCTGAGGCAATCTCTTGAGATGTAAAAGACAGAAGGGAGCAGTGAGCCAAGAGGACCTCATACCATCAAGAAAGCAGTGCCAGGAGCAGAACGCGTCCTTTGGACCAGGGTCCCCGCCCAGAGAAGCTCCTAGTCTGGGGAAACATTGATAAGAAAGCCAACAGAGAGAAAAAGCCTTCCCCTGGAGCTGATGCCCTGAATTTGGACTTTTAGCCTACTTTAACAGTGAGGAAATAAACTTCTCTTCGTTAAAACCATCCACTTCTGGCATTTCTGTTATAGCAGCACTAGATGACTAAGACACACAACAAGTAAGGGAAACATGTTTAGGAACACTAGCCAGTCTCCGCCTCTAGAACTTTCTTAATAATACCTATTTTCCTCCACCTTTACTTTGTGCTAAGCAATGTGCTTTCCAGACCATGAAACAAAGAATATGTGAAATCCTTAGTAATGAATGGCACTTTTGAGATCAAACAGGTCTAATAGCCAATTTAGACCAATGCCAGTACCTAAAAAATGTGACAGTACATGTTTAAAAAGGTCAAAAGATTAACAAAAGTTACATATTGTGTTGTTGTTTACCTTAGGTCACCATTTATTTTCCCCTTCCCAAAAATAATACTTTAAAACATTTGGTCTATTTACTGGAATATTCTATTGCAAGGATCTTTTTTTTTTTTTCTCCTTTTGGTCAGCTTCTCAAGGAGCCCTAGTGATGCAGTGGTTAAAATGCTCAGCAGCTAACAAAAAGTTCTGCAGTTGGAACCCACCAGATGCTCTGTGGGAGAAAGATGTGGCAGTCTACTTTCGTAAAGATTTACAGCCTTGGTGGGGACCGTGATTTCAGGGTACATCTAGGTCAATTGGCATAACAAAGTTTATTAAAAAATGTTCTGCATCCTACTTTGGTGAGTGGCGTCTAGAGTCTTAAAAGCTGGCAAGCAGCCATCTGAGATGCATCGATTGGTTCCATCACACCTGGAGTAAAGGAGAATGAAGAATACCAAAGACACAAGGAAAGTATTAGCCCAAGAGACAGAAAGGGCCACATAAACCGGAGACTGCATCAGCCTGAGACCAGAAGAACTAGATAGTACCCAGCTACCACCAATGACCTCCCTGAGAGCGAACACAACAAACAGTCCCTGATAGAGCAGGAGAAAAGTGGGGTACAGAACTCAAATTCTAGTAAAAAGGCCAGACTTAATGGTTTGACTGAGACTGGAGGAACCCCAGAAAGCATGGCCCCTGGACTCTCTGTCAACCCAGCACTAAAACCATTCCCAAGGCCAACTCTTCAGACAAAGGTTAGACTGGACTATGGAATATAAAATGAGACTCGTGAAGAGTGTGCTTCTTAGCTCAAGTAGATACATGAGACTAAACGGGCAGCTTCTTTCTGGAGGTGAGATGAGAAGGCAAAGAATGTCAGGAGCTTGTTGAATGGACACAAGAAATCACGGGTGGAAAGGAGGAGTGTGCTGTCACAGTACAGGGAGAGCCATTAGGGTCACATAACAATGTATGTATAAATTTTTGTATGAGAGACTAACTTGAATTGTAAACTTTCACTTAAAGTACAACAATAAAAAAATAAAAATAATAGTAATTAAAAAATTTACAGCCTTGGAAACCCTATTGGGCGGTTCTACTCTGTCCTATAGGGTTGCTATGAGTCAGAATCTACTTGACAGCAGTGGGTTTTTTTGAGCTGGTCAGCTTCTCTAAGGTTTAGGTCAGGAGCCTAGAAGAAAACACTGTCAGTGCTTGCTCTTGGATACATTATAATGGACACTACTAAGAACTCTTCAGTAAGTAAGGGGCAGGTGACGGGTCTTATGATACAACCATAATAAATACCATAATATTATCTTTGTAGAATTTCAAGTTTTTAATAAACATTTATCTTAAACCTAGCAGGAAAAGGAATACATTTACTTATGTGCTGGATTTGTCTCTAGCTCAGATGGGCTGGCAGACTTTTGTTCTTGAGCTGTACTATCTAGCTTCTGCTCTCCCTCACTTACATTGCTATATTTCTAAAATAATATGCTGACACATTTCATCCTGTATGTGTATCAGTTCCAGCACTTTCCTTTTCCAGCTGCAACATGAGATAGATACTGAAAAATGGCACCCATTCAGGGTTTGTTTCATACTTGGGGATCTGCAGTACACTAAAAGTAATTTGAAAAACTCTAACTTGTTATTGCTATTTCTGCCCGAATGAGCTTTAGGGTCAGATTCTAGGTCCATCTGTTGCTAACTTCTAACCCTGTGCCTGGCAGAAAATAATTTGACCTCTACACTCTTTGGTTTCCTCATCTGTAGAACAGGGGTATTGATAATGATTATACAGAGTTGTTGAAGGTCATTGGGAATTAACACCCATTATGTGCCTGGTGGAGTCCCTCAGTGGTGCAAATGGTTAACTCAGTCAGCTGCTAACCGAATGGTTGAAAGTTCAAGTACACCCAGACTTGCCTAAGGAGAAAAGCTTGGTGATCTACTTCTGAAAAATCAGCCATGGGATACCCTATGAAGCACATTTCTACTCTGATATGTGTGGAGTCGTCATGCATCAAAGTCGACTCAGTAGCAGCTAGTTTATGTACCTGGTACCGTTCTCATTATTCGCTCAGTAATTCTTCCATGTCTCAACTGCATGAAGCAGGAGCTATTATTCTCCTGTGTCCCATTGTATAAATGAGAAAAGTGATACATAGAAAGATTTACGTAACTTGCACAAGGTAATACCGACAGTGTGTGCAGGGCCAGGATCTGAACACAACCAATATGACTCCAGAAATCACATTTTCAACCAACACACTATACACTGAGAATTGAAGTTAATTAACTCAGGTTCACTTAAAACATCCCTGCTGGCCAAATATCACTCTGCTTTACAGAATGGGAACCTAAGTGATATTCATGAATTACTTGTCTAGATCTGTGCTGTTGGTTAATTCTCCAAGTTGATGTCAGCATTAGAAAATCTAAGTGTCCCAAATCTTTTGACTTTTCAAATAATAATAATAATCTCTACAACTAAAATTTTACCAGCAAACTAAGTTTATTATCCAGCTAATTATTCTATATAAACTCCACAGATAATTTTTATGATTGCTTTCTTTAAAAACAAAATAATTGAGTGAAAACTATACAAACATTAATGCTATAGGGATAATAAGTGAAATCAATCATGGTTCGATGGCATGAAAAACATCTTTCAAGAGCTGACATTTCAAATGAGAAAATCATTTTCCCCAAATACCATGTCAAAGTATTTTTTTGCTGTGATCACTAAAAAGTGAAAAATAAAGTACAACCTTTCATTTAAAATTGTCACTTTTTAAAATGTAAGAAATTGGATGTGATCCTCTGTTTTTGTTATTAAATAAATCGCTCAAAACTAAATTTTCATATTTATATAGCTACTTATAAAAGTTTTTCAAATTAAAATATTCATTGCATTAAATTACCCATGAACTAGAACTTCAAAGAGTAACATGACTCAGAATTTAAATTTACAGTCTCATTGGTAAAAGGTCTCAGGGTCTCTCATTGTCAGTTGCCGTGGAGTCAGCTCTGACTCATGGAGACCTTATGTATAACAGAACAAAACATTGTCTGGTCCTGTGCCATCTTCATTATCATTGGCATGTTTGTGCCCATTGTTGGGGCTTTTGCTTAGTGCCTTCCAACCTAGGGGCTCATCTTCCAGAACTATATCAGATAATATTCTGGTGTGACTATAAGGTTTTCACTGGCTAATTTTCAGAAGTAGATCACCAGGCCTTTCTTCCAAGTCTATCTTAGACTGGTATCTCTGTTGAAACTTGTCCACCAAGGGTGACCCTGCTGGTATTTGAAATACTGGTGGCATAGCTTCCAGAATCATAGCAACACATAAACCACCACAGTACAATAAACTGACGGACGAATGGGGGTAGAGACTCTTAAGTACACCTAACTTGATGCTGACTCCGAGAAAAATGGGAATAGAGTATTGCACAACAAAGCGCCCTGGTGGCACAATGGTTAAGCACTCAGCTGCTAACCAAAAGTTTGGCAGTTCTAACTCATCAAGCAGCTCCGAAGGAGAAAGACCTGATGATCTGCTTCTGTAGAGATCACAGCCTAGGAAACCCTATGGGACTGTTCTGCTTCGTCACATAGGGTCTCTATGAGTCAGAATAACAACATTGCACCTAACAACAGCAACAACATTGTACAACAGTCATGTGGAGGAAAAAAGCCGCAGCTCTGCTTGTTTTGAACATCTATGGGCTACATGGGACCTATTGCTCTGACTTCTGGGATTGGGACCAGAATTTCCTAAATCCAGGAACTTTTAAGGGAAGATGCCTAATCTTCTTTTGTAAAGTGCAGCAGCTCACCACAAGCCTTAACTGCTGCTGTAGATATTGGTCACATAACTATTTTGCTGTCTTCAGATGCCCAAAGTACTTTTCATTCTTCATATTAAAATTTTTGTTACATTCTACATTATATTGTTACTCGTGTGCCTCCTATCTTCCTTACTGGGTTAGAAATTCCTTCGGAAAAGTGACTAAGCTTTCTTTATCTTTGTGTCTCCACAAACCTAGTAAGTAGTCCCTGAGTGGAGCAAATGGGTAAGCACCCAGGTGCCAATTGAAAGGTTGGCTGGCAGTTTGAGTCCACCCAGAGATGCCTCAAAAGAAAGGCCTAGCAATCTACTTCCAAAAAATCAGCCACCAAAAATCCTATGGAGCACAGTTCTACTGATAACTTGGGATCACCGTGAACTGGAAGAGACTCAAGGGCAACAGGTTGTTAGTCATCATTTAAAGAATGAATGAATGAACGTGTGCCCGGATGAATGGATTGATGGCCTGTGCGTGTCTGTAGAATGACAGTCCCTAAAACTTTACTCCAGCCGAGTTGTACAGCTATTTCTAATACATGTCAAGTCAGCCTACTCAAAAACCGTGGACTATATGCCTCTTCCTGATAACACACATGGCAAGCTACCATTTATCCTGTAGCCATCATACATCAGGCAGTGTCTACATGATCATCACAATCTCTAATTCCTCACAAAAGTCTTTCAAAATAAGAGTCATCCCCATTTTGCTAAGGAACATATACACAGAAAGGTTATGCGGCTTGCCCAGATTCACACAACTAGTAAATAGAAAACCCTGGTCCAAATTCAAAATTTGTGCCCTTACTAGGGCATTTTTAAGGACAGTGTATTTCTCAGAGTACCTCATTAGATTATCATATTTTAAAGCTCAATACACAGATGGGTGAAGGTTAATGCAAAGTCAATGAGTTATTGCAGACAATAGGAGAAGATAACTTCTGTGATCCCAAACCAGTCTTCTCCTGTCAGCAGTTGTTTGCTTTTTCTTTTTAGCTTCCTTTAATGCCTTTCTCTATTTTTCAGAACTCAAACTTATTTTCCCTTCAAAATTTCTCTTTTTTATTTCAGTTCGTGGATTTAGCATTGTTACGTATTAAATTGTGTCCCCCAAAATCATCTGTTCTAAATCCTCACCCTTATACCTGTGGATGTGATCCCATTTGGGAAGAGGAGTTTCTTTGTTATTTTAAAGAGGCCATATCAGTGTGGGGTTTGTCTTAAGACAATCACTTTTTGAGATACAAAAGAGCACAGAAGAAAAACAAGCAGAATTTGGGGGAAGATAGCTTCCATGCCACATGAAGATCACCAAGGAACCAAAGAACAGAAGCTGAAAAGAGACAAAGACCTTCCCGCAGAGCTAACAGAGAAAGAAAGCCTTCCTCTAGAGCCAGCGCCCTGAATTCAGACTTCTAACCTCCTAAACTGTGAGAAAATAAATTTGTTTGTTAATGTCAACCTCTTGTGGTATTTCTGTTATAGCAGCACTAAGAAACTACAACAAACATCCTCTTTATTTTTAAGCACAAAACTTTTTTCTCTCAACCCCAATATCAAATAAGTTGTCAAATTCTAACACTTTCACCCTAACGTTCTCTTGTACATAACCCTTTTTTTTCTAGTAGCACTGTATGAATGTGTGCCCACTAGCCTCCCAGCTCTCTTCCAACTGTGCTCAGTTCTTCATGTGGCTGATGGAGTTGCCATTCCAAGAGACATACTGGATATTTGGTTACAAGTGACAGAAATCCAGTCCTTGTATCCCTTATGAGGTCTGTCACAGTGTGTTGTACTAAAGAGAAAGACACACAACATAACTGGAATGTACTTCATTTATGCAGTATTAAGTTAGAGCCTCTCCAACAACCAAAATTACCTTATGCAAACAAAAGGGGAAAAAACTTATAATAACGGCCCTGAAATCCCTGGAGGCTACCAAGGGTAGCAATTTCATTTGGGCCTAAAATATAACAGGAACCAGAGACTCAAGTGGTGTTGGTATTTTATATCTGTTTCTCCTCTGCATTTGTAAGTGTGGCTGCTTTATTCATCTTTCTTTTGGGATTTTTTTTTCTGCTTCACCAGTTTCCATGGCAGAAAACCTGATGGATAATAGCTCCGAAGCTCTTTAGATATTTATAGCAACCAAGGAGAGGCTGACTTCTCCTCCTCGGTTCCAATCCCTTAATTCCTGGGGAAGAACTCTGATAGGCCTGTTCATCCCTAGGCCAATCGATTGTGAGGGGTGGGTCCATTGGACTACCATGGTAAATGCTGCAGTTACTCATGTGGATGAAGTTGGAGGTGACTGGGGAGAGTAGGCTGTTCCCAGAAAGAGGAAGGTGCTAGGTAGATAAAGTGATAGGTGTCCACTACTTTGCTCATGTCCTGCTCTTTCAATAAAAGTTGTAATAATGACCCACCTCCCACAGAACAAATCAATTTTTTGGACATCATGCATATGCCAACTCACATATCTTTACTTATGTTCTTCTCTTAAATTTTAAGACCCTCTGTCCTTTGAAATCCTTTAAAAAGTTCAGGAGCCCCTCACCTCCTCCACAAAGCGTTCTCTCGTTTCCCCATTCTAAATTGCATCTTCCGCCTTTCCATACTTCATACTTCCAGCAAAACATATAGTATTCTATTCTATATTATAAACTAGAAATGCAGGAGGTTTTTTTCCCCAAAAATTGGACTATAAGTTCCTTGAAGGTAAATGTATTTCTCCATCTTTGTAATCAATGACAGAGCCTGTCACAGTGGGTGGTACAGAAGAGAGAGACACACAACACGACTGGAATATACGTCATCTACACCGTCTTAGATTAGAGCCTTTCCACCAATCAAAATATCCCAGAGTACGGTAATCACATCTTTTCCTTTCACTAACTCCAGCAAATTAATACAGTGCTGTGCATGCCCCAAACCCACTGCCATCGAGTCGATTCAAACTCATAGTGACCCCACAGGGTTTCCAAGGCTATAAATCTCTGCGGAAGCAGTCTGCCATATCTTTCTCCGACAGAGCTGCTGGTGGTTTCAAACCACCGACCTTTCAGTTAGCAGTCGATCACTTTAACCACTGCACCACCAGGGCTCCTTCAAGGCCCACGATAAATATTTAATGGATATATGAGTAAATAACCCTAGTCTTCATCTCCATGCTTTCTATGGTGCATATGTGCTAATTGCCCACACTTCACAAATTAAAATATGCTCTGTTCACTAATTGTCCATTTGTTGTTGTTAGTTGCTGCCCAGTCAATTCTGACAAATGGTGGCCCCGTGCGTGCAGAGTAGAACTGTCCCCCACAGAGTTTTCATGACTGTCATCTTTCAAGAGCGGATTTCCAGGCCTTACTTCTGAGGAACCTCTGGGCAGGTTTGAACCTCCAACCTTTCCATTAGTAGTCCAGGGCTTAACCATGGAGCCACCCAAGGGCCATTTTCCTTGTTACTACCTCATTTTTTCCACTGGAACATAACATCTGCAAGTGTAGAAATTTTTCTTCAGAGCCTTAAACAGTGACTGGAACCATGCAGGTGTTCAATAAACACTTTTTAAATGAAAATACAGTCATTCATATGCACATATATTGGATCTCATCACCAAGAGTGCTTGTTGCTTTATGGGTAAGAGCCATGACTTAGATTTCTTTTAACATACCTATGGAATTTGTCGCTTGGTGAGAATTTAATAAACATTTACTTTTGTCAATATTTTTGTTCAAGCTTTTCCTACAACTTTTTTGATGGACTTTTAGTCTTTTTCCATTAACTACTAAACATTTTTCTCAGTAGGAGAAATGTCTGATAATTTTCCCTTAAACTGACAAATCTGCAGTTTAATAATGAATTACTGGAAATAAATGGTTTTCCCCAGGACACACAAGTCTTCTGGAAGAAGAACACTAATGAGCTGCTTCTCTTAAGAGAAGAAGTAGCATTCCAGGACACTCACCCTCACCTGTTATTATGAGATCATAGCCCTACACAGTATCTCCCCCAATAAATAAAAACTTTTTTTTCATAACAGAATCTAGGTGTTTACTAATGTTTGTTCATAAAAAATGTATTGTCAGCTGCCATGTGATGGCTTCTCTTTTCTTCTCTTGTGTCATCTTCCTTCAAGGAGGTCCACAGGCTGTGAGTTCACAGGCTGCCTCACATCACAGGCAACAAGTGTCAACATGGGCACTTCCCTGCCTAACTGAAGCTCTGCAGCCTTCGCATGTCAAGTTCACAGAAGTCTCAGTAATCTTGAGAATGTACAAGCCATCATGTGTCTCATACTTCTATCCTTCTCTTGTGTTGTATTTTGCCACGTGTGGACAGAAGCAGTGCCTTTAATCTTCAATACCTTTAAGAACTTTTAGTAAAATCACTTTTTTTAGGTGTTATTCACTACACTTTCTCTCCCTAACATTGAAAGACAAGTCCCATGGGGAACTGAGCCAGAGACCATTCCAGTGGCCTTGACATTCTGAGCTGTAATGTGGTTTGGTGCTCTAACAAGGGGTCAGCAAAAGTTTGCTTTAAAGGGCTAGACAGCAAATATTTCAGGTTTTGTGAGCTGCACGTGGCATCTGTTACATATTCTTCTTTGTTTTGTTTTTTTACCTTTCAAAAATATTAAAAACACTCGCAGTTTAAAGATCATATAAAAAGAAGCCACAAACCAGATTTGGCCCACAGGCTGTAGTTTGCCAATCTGTACTTTAGAGTCAGGCAAACCTGGGTATGATTCTGTCTCTGCTACTTACTAAAAATAGCAGACCCGTTTGATCTCTCTAAGACTCAGTTTTCTCATTTCTAAAATGTGGCTAAATTCCTACCTTAATAAGATAGAATGAGGATTAATTAATGTAATGCTTATAAAGCTCTCAGCACCATACCCAACACTTGATAAGCACTCAATAAATGTCACCTAGTGTTATTATAATTTCTCAGAAGCACCTCTGCTCTCTACCTATTAAAAAAAACCCACTGCCACTGAGTCAATTCTGACTCATAGTAACCCTAAAGGACAGAGTAGAACTGACCCATAGGGTTTCCAAGTGTATGAATCTTTACGGAAGCAGACTACTACATCTTTCTTCCCTGGAGAGGCTGGTGGGTTTGATCTGCCAACCTTTTGGTTAGCAGCCAAGCATTTAACCACTGCGCAACCAGCGCTCCTTGTTCTTGACCACTGGATTTTTATTACTGACCAAGCTTGTCTGCCTTTAAGATAAATTCTCTTCTAGGAGTTTCCTTATTCCCTTACGCAAATAGAATCTTCATGGACCTTCCCATCAGTCTGCCAGATATGCCCAGATGTGTTTAGTTCCATTGTGGAATGTGCTTAGACACAAGGTAAGACCCCTCCTACAAAAATTTAAGTCGACATAAACCTGTTGCCATAGAGTTAATTCCAACTCATAGTGACCCTATAAGACAGAGTAGATCTGCCCCATCGGGTTTCCAAGGAGCAGCTATTGGATTCAAACTGCCGATCTTTTGGTTAGCAGCCAAAAGCTTAACCACTGTGCCACCAGAGCTTCACAAGTGGACACAGACACTGCATAATAATAGATAAGATGAATATCACCAATTAACACATGTGCATTAGATTACCCAATAATGAACCAAGCAGTTCAATTCAGAATACCCTAGTGACCCCTGAGTTAGCCAATTAGCAGAAATATCGGGGTGAGTTATCGCTGAAGAGGTCGCTTAATTACCTGCAGATCTTAGGTACTACCCCACTCCGTTTCCCAGGAGAAAAGAGAACATTTTTTCTTGGCACAAAAAGTGCACGTTTTCATTTCAACAGATATTTATTAGGCATCTATTTTGTGAAAAGCACTGAGCCATAGGGGAAACACAAGTGAACCAGACCCAGGTGTGCCTTTAAGGAGGAAGGAAGAAGGAAGGTGGACAACCGACAGGCATGATAAACAATGCTGTAGAAGCAGCACAGAGATGAGGTATAAGAGAACACAGTCGAGGGTTTGTATTGCTTCTCTGAGCAATCAGAAATGGCTTCAAGTAGCTTTTTGGCTGCACCTTAAGAGATGGGTAGGATTTCGATGGGATGAAATGGCTGTCTCATGATGAAATTAAATAACAATACGAAGAATGGTTTAAAACAGGAAATATCCTGACATACAGTTGACCAAAGCACGAGGATCGTGAGAGAGAGTGGAGAGTGCTGAGGCTAGAATCAGAACGACCTGAAAATGTGTGACTGTTCATCCAGTCCTCACCTCTTGCATCACGCACGAGGAAACTGAATCGCGGAGAGATTAAGCATCTTTCCCGGGTCTCACAGCTAAGGGCTGAGCCGAGATGCCTCTCAGCTTGCCAGCCTCCCCGGCTGGTTCACTTTCCATTACCTAATAGTTAGGGACAGATAATGGATGAAATTGAACACCATGCTAAGGTTCTTGTTTTTCCTCTGGAAGACGTGATTTGCCACTGAAAAACTTGGAGCAGCAGAGTATCATGGTCAGGAGTATAAAAATCTGGATTTAAGCAGCACTATGAAAGGGGTCACTACGAATTGGAATTGACTCCACGGTTAACAGGTTTGGTTTGGGTTTTTTTATGAAAGGGTATGGATGGTGCAAACAGTTAGCATGCTCAGCTGCTAATCAAAGGTTGGAGGTTGAAGTTCACCCAGAGACGCCTCAGAAGAAAGTCCTAGAGACTTACCTCCGGAAAAAATCAGCCATTGAAAACCCTATGGAGTGCAGTTCTACTCTGACACACATGGGGTTCTCATGAGTCAGAATCGACTCCACAGCAACTGGTTACTGATTATGAAAGGGATTACAAAGGAAGAGGCTGGAGGCAGGGAGGCAGCCAAAACATGGCCCTAATCTCTACAACATGAGCGAGGTTAGTGGCACTGAGAATGCCTTGTATGGAACAGATGAGAGGATACGTGTGAAAGGAGAACCAAAATGACTGGAAGGATAAGTAGAGGAGAAAGAAGGAGGGGTCAAACGGGACACAAAGTATTTTAGCAAACATCTATTGAGTGCTTCCTGTGTCTGAAGTACTATAGAGCAATTGCTTTTGCTTTTATTCTCTGCATTTTAGATCCCTACAGGTCTAATACATTGCTACCATTTTGTATACTAAAAAGACACAGTATAGTAGGAAGAACACTGTACTCAATCCCAGAACTGGCATGGACTCCATGTGCTCCTAGCAAGTCACTTCTCAGAGCTCTCATCCTCTGATTCTGTAATATGAGGCACTGCCTGGATGATGTTTAAGGCCCTTCCAACTCTCATGACAATAGTTCTAAATCTCAGAAGTGAGAAAAAGCACAAGGGCCAAGGACTGCCAGCTACAAAGATGCTTCTGCTGGCACAAAATTAGTATACACCTCTTTGGAGATGAACGGGCACATGTTTAAGGAAAAAGTTCCTCTCCTGTCGAAGCTCAGGGAGAATCCTGCTTGGTTGTTTGCCATGCTCCCTGAACTCTGAAGTTCAACACACAGTCTGATGAGATGGCAGAAGAGGCTCCAGAAAGATGTAACTCCTCAGCTGGCATCCGTGCATCAAGGTCCAGAAATAGCACATCTCATGCAGGAGGGTGCCCTGATGTCTGCCCTCCTTGACAGGGCGCTCTGAGGTGTCTGCTACCCCTGGCTGCACGGCAGGTAGTCAATCAGGGAATAGTCTTCAGAGCTCAGGAAAAGGGTTTCCATGAGTATGCCGCATTGAGTGTACGGCTTTCTGGGTATTGAAGAATGCATTTTATTTTTTAATTCTGTTATCCAGAGCTTCGTGTCAGGCACCAGTGACTAATCAATGCTTGACACCCAGCCCCCACACGTCTCCTGTAATCACTGTGCCGAGTCACCAACTGCAGTTCCAAACAGAAATTCTTCGGAGGAGTTTTTCTGCTTCTGAGCCAATGCACATGTCCTCCGGCACAATATGATGAATATATCTTTCAGTATCAAATAATCAATTATGCAGAGTGTTTCATTAACAATAACTACTAGAGTCAATGGCCAGGGTCATCACAACACATTTCACCTGTACTTCAATACACTGACCCCTCCCACACTCCTTGTCAAGAGATATCAAGGAAGAGATTCATCAGGAATAATGGCCAGATGCTTGCTTGTTAATGATCCTTCCATAATCAGAAATGTGATGACCACGGGACACTTAATCTTGTCAATTTTTGTGACAGAAAACATGCTTAATTTATCATTGGCTTTGCAGAAAGCAGAGCTCTTGTTCATCCAAACCAAACCAAGGAAAAATAATTATTTAGAATTTAGTCTTAAGCCCAACATAAGCCAAATTGCTTTTTGCATATCCCTATTTAAATATACTGTTGGGGACTTGAATAAGCAGCTCCCAGATGCCACTCCAAGCACTGAGATGAGCTGAGGTTGTGCTGGGGTGAACTGTAACGTAATCAGTGCCAGACTCTTCAGTCTGGCTCTGAGGTCTGCTGTCAGTGGGTCGGGCTTACCTGCAAAGTATGGACACGCATCTCCAGCATTTGCCACCCATGGTGCTCATAATCACCTTTGCATCACCCTCCCCCCTACTCTCTGGGAATCCAAACTATATACAGATTGCAGAACTCCTTCACAAACATAATGCCCAGAGGCTGACACTTAATTAAGAATGATTTTAAGGATGAGGGAAAAAAAAATGTATTGAAACCAACAAATATAAACAGTATACACTTTACCTAATGAAAGGTCTTTTAATTTCATCCAAATCTTCTCAGTCTAGGAAGGACAAATGGACACTAAAGTGTAGGAGCCATGCCATAAAAGAATATTGCTCATACAACTGCAAAATGTAGCTACCTTGTGTTTCATGACCTTGAAATGTTTCATGTTTATTTTTAACAGTAAACGCTCATTTTTTTTTGGTCCATTATGTATTAACAACTTTTTTTTTCTAGTTACAGTTGCCGTTGAGTCAATTGCAACTCGTGGTGACCCCATGTGTGTCAGAGTAGAAATGTGTTCCATAGGTTTTTCAGTGGCTGATTTTTTGGGAGTAGATTGCCAGGCATCTGGGTGCACGTGAACCTACAACCTTTCAGTTAGCAACAAAGTATGTTATTTACTAACAATATCAATAATATTTTATCAATATTTTAATGCAGAAGTTGTTTCCCCAACGCTTAATTTATAAACTAAAACCCAAAGTGGAAAGTTTTCTTTACAGAGTCAAACAAATTAGGAAGCTACTCTAATCTCATTTTTTAACTGAGTTTTTTGTTTCAGAAATAACAGGCACAATAGACAGAGATAAAGAGAACAAAATTAGTCTGAGAAAGATAATGCAGATCCATGTTCTCCCATTACCTTGGGTAACAGGGTCAAACTACCTCAAAATGCTACTGTCACCACAAACCAGCTTGACTGAAGCAGAAGAAAAATAGCATTTCTACTCACATCTACCCCAAGGATGAAATTATAGCAATGTTGAGTCTACCTAGAAATGTCCATCTTTGGGAATTGAGAAATCTCTCTCTTAACTACTCCCACTCAGCTAACCCAGCAAGCAATTGAGAAAATCTCCTCTCCTCTTTATATTTCAATGACTAGCTCCTATTTAAGGCTTAGCTTTATCCATCTTATTACTGCCTCCATTTAAGGCTACTATTAGGGAAACAGGTGTTAATGATGAAGGGCTTCATGCTGTGAGAGAGAAAAAAAGTGAGAGAGAGCATGAGAAGGAGAAAGAGAGAGAAATTTAATTAAAGCACTCAACTGCTAACCAAAAGGTCGAAAGGTCAGTGGTTCGAAAGGTCGGTAGTTCAAAAGGTCGGTGGTTTGAACTCACCAGCTGCTCCGTGGGAGAAAGATGTGACAGTCTGCTTCTATAGAGATTACAGCCTAGAAAACCCTATGGGACAGTTCTATTCTCTCCTATAGGGTCGTTATGAGTCAGAATCTACTCAACAGCAATGGGTTTGAGAATATTTATATGTGTAACATTCATCGAAAGCACCAGAATTGCACAAAGTGTACATAATGGGAGAGGGCTTTTGAACTGGAGATCTATTTATTTGACAATTTGTTACAAAGTGTTATTATGAAATTTTTGATTATGCAGTCCTAAATTTAAATTTACAGTGCTGTCAACAAATGACATTAATCTGTTTAAATAATAAAACAGCAAATCCTTAATGGATATCTACAAAACTCATCAACAGCAATGCTATTAACTGAACCAGCTCATCAGGAATTGATGCCTATATCTAATTCATTTGCTAATGCGTGATAACTGTGAGTCATCCTTGAGTCTTGCATCTCCTTCATCCCAGTCACCTCAATTCATCACCAATTCCTCTCAAATCTACAATTTTCCTGTGTCTTTCCTGTTAGCACTTAGGTCTGGGTCTCCATTGCTTTCCACTAGGACTTCTCTGGCAGACTTCTAACTTCTCTCTGTAGGTCCACTCTTTCAAGCCATTCTCCAGCTATGGCCAGAATGATCTTTTTAATGCAAATCTCATACATCACTCTCTGTGCTCAAATATCTTCAACTGTTTCTTGACATATCTTAGAAAAAAATATCAAAATTGTTAGCAAAAACCTACAAGTTTCTGTACTACCCGGTTATTACCTCCCTCTCCAGGTGCTTTTTTCTCCTGTTTTCCTCCCCTCACCCTACTTCTTCCTTACTGACAGCTGTTTTCCCCAAATATGCCAAGTTCATTCCTACATTAGCCCTTGTGTACATATTGTTTTCTCTATTTGAAACACAACCCGCAGTTCTAGACCCTTTATCTGGCAAACTGCTATTGAGCCTTCACATCTTGGCTTGAATATTGCCTTCTCAAGAAGACCTTCCCTGACTTCAGGGTCTAGTTTATGGTCCCTGTTGTATGTTCTCATGCCATTAGTTATATTTTCTTAAGGCACTTATTATAATTGTAGTCATACAGCTATTTGTGCAGTTATTAACTTAATGCTTATATTCACCACTCCACTCTAAAACACCATGAGGGCAGAGACTGGCTCTTTGTTTGCCATCGTATCCCCAATCCTAGCACAAAATAAGTATCATTGCTTTGCTGAATTAATGTATTAGTAAATTCCATTTGCTTCTCCCTAATCCCATTTGTCAGGCTACAGCTGCTAACTAAAAGGTTGGCAGTTCGAATTCACCAGCTGCTGCTCGGAAACCCTATGGGTCAGTTCTACCTTGTTTTATAGGGTCGCTTAGTGTTGGAATAGACTTGATGGCAACAGGTTTGGTTTTTTTTGGTTAATCCCATTTGTCAGTTTGTTGTACTGTGGTGGCTTGTTTGTTGCTATGATGCTAGAAGCTACGCAACTGGTATTTCAAATAACAACATTGTCACCCACGATGGCCAGGTTTAGGTGGAGCTTCCAGATTAAAATTATGAAGAAGGGGTTTATGATCTATTTCTGAAAATTAGCCAATGAAAACCTTACGGATAAATGGTGCAGAACCAGGCAATGCTTCATTCCGTCACACATAAGATCTCCAAGAGTTGGAGGCAACTGGAGAGCAACTAATAACAAAGTAGCTATATTCCCACGCAACCGTAAATCAGTTGCCATCCAGTCAACTCAGACTCATGGCAACCTTATGTGTGTTAGAGTAGAACTGTACTCCATAGGGTTTTCAGTGGCTGACTTTTCAGAAGTAGATCACCAGAACCTTTCTTCTGATGAGTCTCTTGATGGACTAGAACCTCCAATTTCTCAGTTAGCAGCTGAGTATCTCCTATGGACTCCACACACAACCATACTTCTGTGCTAATCTACATCTATCCTTTTTTTTTTTTTTTTAACTTTTATCATGTGCCGGGCACTGTGCTAACAATTTCACATACTTTATGGCAACTCTGGTGTAATACAGTTAATATGCCCATTTTATAGATAAGGAAATTGAGCCACTCAAGTTTGCATACTAGTAAAGATAAGATTCAAAGCAAAGCTTCTTAGGCTGCACTGGCCCGTATTCTTAAACAATTCACTATCTTCCGTCTTGCAAAAGGAGGTGGATTAAACTGAGGAGGGAGAGGAGGAAGCATGTGTGTTCTTGAAAGTTGCCAACATTTTGTTACTATTGCATACTGACCCAAGGAAATAGTTGTTTCTCTGTATTTGTCATTTCCATTGGCGGTTACTAGTCCCACACCACGCAGAAAAGAGAACACGTGTTCCCAGTTTCTATAGGATGTTAAGCCCCAGATGGAGACAAATTACAGCCTGCCTTTTCCAGCTGCTTGAGTTTATCTGTTCATGTTAAACATGAACACAGAAGATTTCTCTTTACTTCCCTCCACACTGGTTTTCCTGCTTGGCATTGGCACAAGCGAGAGATTGTGGATGACAGAAACAGTGGTATGCATGTGCCGGGATTCACACCAGGGAAAAGAAAATAGTGTAGTTTCCAAAGGAAGTGAAATACACCCTTGTTTTTCTTTAATAAGATTGTGAATGATGTTGTTTAATTCCTTTTTAAAGGGCATCCAACTCCCCTGCCATAGGATTACCTCAACCTGCAAAGTTATCCATTAAAAATCTTGGAAACAGTCATCCTTCTTTCCTATAAATACATCTTCAGGCCTTTGCTCCTCCAAAATTGTTCCCTGGGTGACAAGTCCTTTCCCTGGTGAATACTGATGGATGCCTTCCTGATGCCACTCAGACAATGACTTCAATCTGAAGAAAGCCTTCGGTTCTTTCTAAAGCACTAAAAACAGGACTGACAAACATAACCACGGCTGTCCTGAGAATTAAAAAAAATGGAGCTTTCTTATAAGCAAGGAAAAGCCCCATTCTGTGCTGAAACTTCTCGAAAATGCTGGTAGAGATGCTTTGGAGAAACATTGCCATGATCTTGTCTGCTTTGGCTAGTTCTGCCCAGTGTCTGGGCTCTGAGCAAGGAGGAAATGTCTGCACTGCACAGAAACATTACTAGTCAGAACAGCATATTTAGTCTCCCGTCATCACTGAAGCGATGGTATTTCACGATCCTGGAGAGAAACTGAATATCCTGTTTAGTCAATTTATGAAATACAGCCTTGTGTTTTCTATTAATCTATTTTTGTGGGAGACGTTAACTGCAGTCAATAATACCCTTTGGTGTTTATTATTTATAAAAATGTTTATTCTCCATGTACTTTTTTCTGCCTATTAAATATCAGGTGTTTCAAGGCAGCGGGTAGGGTAGGGAATAAAGCAATTAAAAACATAGAAGCTAGCCAAAATCATTTTTATAGTACAATTATTATTCTCTGATTTCCTGCAAAGGATAAAATAACCTAGTCCACAGAGACTAGAAAACAAAATTAATGTCCATCTAAAACTATATGATGTTTTTTACAGGAATTATTAGGAGGGAACACAATATCCTTATGCTAAATGTTCATTTTGGCTATTGTTCTGAGAACCCTGTATTATTTTATAGAGTGTTTTCAGTAGGAATGCACCTGGTACATATGTTAGCTTTCTAAATTAAGCCTTTCAACATCACAGTTGAGGTTTTATTTTAACAAGCTCTTTTGAATGCCTTAATATAACTTCTCTTTGATCATTGCTACTGTTAAAAATGGGATTTTGAGATTTAATGTATGTCATATAAGGATGCAAATTTTGGTTATTATGAATTTAGAACCTTAAAGCCAAAGATTAATATATCAATATGCTACCTGGTGGAGTCTTCAGTACTGCCTTCCCACTTGTATACCAACATAAACTATACCATGTAGCCTACACTACATAACATTTTGTTTGCAATTCCAGCTCCTTTTCAAAGTTCTGCAATAAATAATCAAATGCCAACTTTCTCTTAGTGTCTTCTAAATGAATATATTCCAGGAGGACAAGAAAACACTGAGACATTAAGACATTAGAGGTGGGAGAAGGAGTAATGTGAATCCAGGAAGAAAAAAAGAACCAAATTCTAACCAGACTCTATTTTTCATTCCTTTGGCCAGATTACTATTAGCCCTCAGGACCTGGTTTTTCTCAGACTATGTGATGATGGCTATTTTTTTTTTTTTTTTTTTGGTCATTGTTGAGAATATACACAGCAAAATATACACCATTCAACCATTTCTACATGCGCAATTCACTAACATTGATGACATTCTTTGAGTTGTGCAACCATTCGCACCCTCCTTTTTTGAGTTGTTTCTCCCTCATTAACATACATAAATGTAATTTCCCCCTAACCCCTTCCTGTTGAGTTGATTCTGACTCATACCAACCCTATAGGAGGGAGTAAAACTGCCCCATAGTCTTTCCAAGGAGTGGCTGGTGGATTTGAACTGCCGACCAGTGGTTAGCAGCTGAATGCTTAACCACTACCCCCTAAGGTTGCTGTCTAATCTTTTGAGTTGTTGTCAATTTGGTCCCATATAGATAGTTCTTAAAAGATCATAATGCTCCAGGCAGACATATTTTGCTAGTTAAGTTAGACTATTGTTTGGTTTTAAGAAGGCTTCAAGGGATATTTTTCAGTTTAAAGTTTAAAGATTATCTTAGGGCAATAGCTTCAGGGGTTCATTCAGCCTCCATGGCTCCAGAAAGTCTAGAGTCTATGAGAATTTTAAATTCTGCTCTGCATTTTCCTTTCCTCTCCCTTCCACCCCTGATAACCACTAATAAACTTTGGTCTCTGTACATTTGCCTTTTCTTGTCTTTTTATGTAAGTGAGGCCATATAATATTTTTCCTTTCGTGATTGACTTATTTCACTCACCATAATATCTTCAAGCTCCATCCATACTGTAGCATATATCAAGACTTAATTTCTCCTACTGGCTATTCAATTGTATGTATGTACCACACTTTCTTTATCTATTCATCTGTTGATGGGCATTTAGGTTGTTTCCTTTTTTTGGCTATTATGAATAGTTGTGCAATAAACATTGGTGTACAAGTCTCTTTTTGAGACTCTTCTTTCAAGTTTTGTGGATATATACCTAGGAGTGGAATTGCTGGGTGATATGGTCGTTCTATTTTCACTTTTTTGAGGAACTATCACACTGTTTTCCACAATGGCTATACCATTTTGCATTCCTACCAGCACTAGATAAGGGTTTCAATTTCCTCAAATCCTTGCCAACATTTGTTATTTTCTGTTTTTTTTTTAATCTTAGCCATCCTGTTGTTGTTGTTAGGTGCCACTGAGTCTAATTCATAGCAACCCCATGTACAACAGAACAAAACACTGCCTGGTCCTGTGCCATCCTCATAATTGTTGTTATGCTTGAGCCCATAGTTGCAGCCATTGTGTCAATCCATCTTGTTGAGGGTCTTCCTCTTTTTTGCTGACCCTCTACGTTACCAAGCATGATGTCCTTCTCTAGGGACTGCTCCCTCCTTAGCCATCCTATTGGGAGTGAAATTGTAATTCATTGTAGTTTTCATTTGCATCTCTCTGGTGGCTAATGATGTTGAACGTCTTTTCATGTGTTTGGCGGCCATTTGAATGTCCTCTCTGGTGAAATATCTATTCAAGTCCTTTGCCTGTTTTATGATCGGGTCATTTGTCTTTGTTGTTAAGTTTTCATAGTTCTATATATATATTGTTTATTAGATTCTTAGCTGATATATGGCTTCCAAAGATATGCTCCCAGTCAGTAGCTTGCCTTTTCACTATTTTTTTTTGTAAAGTCTTTTGATGAATAAAAGTTTTTAATTTTTATGAGGTGCCATTTATTTATTTTGTCATTTACTATTTGTCCTTTTGTTATTATATTAAATAATCCATTGTTAAAAGCTAGGCCCAATGGTGTTGTTCTTGCATTTTCTTCTAAGAATTTTATGAGATTAGATGGTACATTTAGGTCCTTAATTCATTTTGACACTGTTTTTGTGTATGGTGTGAGGCACGGATTCCTGTTTCATTTTTCTGCATATGAAAATCCAGTTTTCCCAACACTATTGATTAAAGAAATTTTTCTTTCCCTATTGAATTGACTTAGCATCTTTGTCAAAAATCAGTTGACCATAGATGTATGGGTTTATTTCTGGACTCTCAATTCTATTCCATCAGTCTATGTGTCTATTTTTATACCAGTACCAGGCAGTTTTGATTACTTTAGCTGTATAAAATGTTTTAAAATCAAGAAGTGTGATTCCTCCTACTTTGTTCTTTTCTTTCAACATTGCTTTAGCGATTCAAGGCCTCTTGCCATTCTACACAAAGTTGAGGATTGGTTTTTCCATTTCTCTAAAGAAGGCTGTTGGAATTTTGATCAGCATTGCATTGAATCATGGCTGTAGTATTTTTAACTTTATTACTATTTAAAGTAGCATTTTTAACATAATACTTTGACCTCTCCAATTGTGAAGGGAATGACTTAGAAGCAACACTTTCATCATCCCAAATTAAGGGGTAAGAATATATTTTATCTCAGTTTTCATTTTGCTGATGTTTCCCAATATCACAGTAGTTATTAATAAACAAAGTAAGCAATGATAAAGGTAGCCAAGGTAAGCAGTTCCAGGACTGATGGAGACCTTCTTGACCATTTTTGCATATAGTTTCTATACATAAAATAGGCAATTAATAAAACAGATTCTTAATGAAAACTTGATGAACGAACACAGTAGAGAGAGGGAAAGAAGGTGATTTGAAATTATAACTGACTGCAGCAGCTTCTACCTCCAGGGAGAGTAGCATAAATTCTCCCTGGAATTTAGCAAAACACATTGAAGGGCCATTTGGTTATGGGGAAAAAAACAACTTAGGGGCAGAGGAGAGAAACAAGAACTAAATTTCTCTGCATAACTAAGTACAAGCTTAGGTGTTTCCAGAAGAATTGGGAAGGTGAAGTGGGCTTCCAAAGAGGAAGCGAGGATAGAGAAGTTGAGCAACACGGGAAAACTGGTGCTCTATATGAGTGGGCCCTTGAGAATGGCCCAGGGACTTTAAGGAATATGGTAAAATCTCTATTTTAAATGGTCTGCAAACTTGTTGCAATGTAATCCATTGCCCACAAACTTCAGTCAATGTCTGTTAATCACATAGCCTTGAGGCACAGATACCTTAAGACAGGAAGGACTCACAAAGTTGTCCAGTGGTGGTGAACTATTGGAAAAGAGCCGCAACATACTTGCAATGATGAGATAATCCACAGCTAAATGAATTCAGTGGAAGCAGAAACCTGGAGCCAAGGGAGACTGGGAGAAATGTAAACCACTAAGGTCGCCCCATGGAAATAGAGATAGGACAATCAAAAGACAGGATAGTGCTACTGAATATCTGTGTTATAGGTACTGCAAACATTATTAGCATCTCCTCATTTAAATATGTTCCCAGCCTTCCTGATATTGATAACACAAGTGGTATGTAACAATGTTGAATTTTACCTAAGCCCTATGATCTTGAATAGCAGCAAGGGTTCAAGAAATCTCCCCACCATTTTGCCTTCAAAGAGTGGCTTTTGACCTCCCTCTCTTCCTCAGTCAGTCCCCCGCCGCCAAGAAAGCATATCAAGCCAAATGACCCTAATTGCAAACTCAGTAAATCACTCATCCATCACAGTGATCAAGCCCCTTAATTTTCTTCAGTGTTTTTTTCAATAGCCCACCCCCAGCTTTTAAGAATCTTGCAGTTTGTTTCAGCAGAATGGAAATCAGACTTTGGGTCTGTTTCACGTTGCAATAGTCTTTCTCCCTTCTTTCCTTATAATTTTCCTTCTGAATAAAGTCGTCCTTACCCATTTAACACTGGTGCAATTTTTTCTTAACGTACGCAAACTACGAACATGAGGAGCAAGCCTACTACGTAGCATTTGTTGAATCTATAATTGTTAGTTTAGTTTTTTGTTGTTGTTCAAGGTTATTTTGTTTTGTTTTCCTTTTCTTACGTATCTAGAATTGCATAAAAATACTTCCATGATCCCATTTAATCCTTACAAGTCTATGTAGTAGGCATTTGTATCTTCATTTTACAAATAAGAAAAACCAAGTTCAGAAGTTAAGTAACTGGTTCAAGGGTAACATATCTAATAAGAGACAATAGTCAAGGATTGGATCCAGGTCTGCCTGGCTCCAAGGCCTATGGTTATGCTGTCTCTTGAAATGAGCTCAAAGGACAGGAATTATGTCATTCTGGGAAGAAGAACAATTTCCTTCCCGAGTCAATCTTTGTTCTGAGCAGAGGTTGGTCTATGAAACAGACTTTGTACAGATCTATCTTACAGAGAAAAACATAAGGTCTGCTGCCCAGATAAATGGAATCCCTGGGTGGTGCAAATGGTTAAATGCTGGACTACTACCCAAAAGGTTGGTGGTTTGAACCCACCCAGAAGCACCTCAGAAGAAAGGCCTGGTGATGTACTTCTGAAAAATCAGCCATTGAAAAACCTATGGACCACAGTTCTACTCTGACACACATGGAGTCACCGTAAATTGGAATTAACTCGACAGCAATTGGTTTGTTTTAGGCCAGATGAAGAAGAAAAGTCTGAGTCTTTCCTGTAACAACCAGGATACTGGAAACAAGTTAGATTAACCCTGATACTAACAGGTTAGAAAGGTGTTTAGCAATGTAATCACCTTGAGACCCATTGGTTCATAGTGTGGGGCATTAGATTATGATAACTTCTCTAAACTATGATTTTTATGGCTTTGCTTTCTTCTAATTAAAATTCCATCTGATATACTGAATCAAGAGTCCTTACAAGTAGGTAGCAAGAGGCTTTCCTATAAGGTTTGTATCTCAGTTTTTGGTGAGGGCTAAAGGCAAGAAAACCTAATGCATACTTAACATTATGTAGATAATGATAGCAAAAGGAGCACGTTACAAATAATTTTGTTACACATTATTGGTTCCCATTGTACAACTATTTGAGGTACCAGTGTAGTCGAAACATGGTAGCCCCCAAAGGACCAAGAATACAAGAAGAAAGCTTTCCTATAGCGAGTAGCATTGCTTTTGAGAGCTCTCCTTTGCCAACCTAGGAAAATCGTAGCAAAATCCAAGCTATTTAACCTATAATAAATAAATGAATATCCCCATGTAGGTCATGAGGAGGGTGAAAATAACATCACCTATTCCTTATCTCACTGACAAAGACATTTTAAAAAACAAGCAGAAACACTGTGGCTTCTAGGTGTGGTTAACTAATTGGAACAACACTGAATTTTCAACAGATACCTCTGTCTGCTGAGGGCCAGCTTTTGCCACTCAGGAATATAGCTGCCACTGTGAATTCAAGCATTGCTTCCAGAACCATCTTATAACCTTGCACGAGAGACGCAGAACATAGCAGAGGTGTGGTCTGCCTCCTTGACAGATGGACTCTGATTTAGCCATCAATCCCCCAAGGGGTTAAACCAGAGTGACATGCTAAAGGGGGAAAAATTTAAAAGAAATGTGGTAGGAAATAATTTCTTTGCTATGTGGTACTTCTAAAAGGTTGCTACTGTAATAAAATTAAGATGCCACTTTATTATTGCAGTGAGAGTAATTTTATTTACTTTTTCAGTCAACACACACACACGCAGGGTGGTGAGAGCAATCAGCTGCTGCACTTGTTAGCTCACTGATTAAATATGTTGTCACCTAACTCTGAACTAATTAAAAAGAATTGAAGCTGCTTGTGCATTAGCCAGCATGGTGTTAACTTTGTTAACCGAGGCTTGTGAGCTTGCTTACTCTTTTCTCTGCCATATTTTTTAATCGCTTTTCTTTATCACTAGCAATTTTGTCCAGAGTTACCACAACTCTGAGTTTTTTGGGGTGTATTTACAACAGCTATTCGCATTTCTTGCCATTTGATTGTTGAAGAAACCTCAAATTAAATGTACTAAAAACGATTGAAGCCACAAATATCAAATTAATTAATATAAATTTTAATTTTTTCCCCCCTGTAGGATGTACTGTATTGTAAGTGGACCTATGAGTTTCAGTAGAAGTAAAACTCTGGATGGGCTTAAGGAAAAGCATCAAGCGACTGACCCTGACAAACCAACCTGAATCCTGAGAACTCTTTGACCTGTTACCCTGGACTCTGACATCAGCTGTCTGAAAGCATCCTTGCCAATGGTAATGCCACTTTCTATGTCCCTATATTCAATAATCTCATAATACAGATACTCCTGTATTTTTTTTTCTTTTTTTCAATATTATTGAGTTTTTTGGTGAAAGTTTACACAGCAAATTAAGTTCCAATTTGACAATTTCCACACAAACTAGCTACATTTATCACATTAGTTACATTTACATTTATCACAATGTGTCAACAGTCTCTTTAATTGTCTTCTGTTTGTTCCATTTCCAGTACTCTAGTTTTCCTGCCCCCTTATCTTCTTGTCTTTGCTTTTGAGTAATTGTTGACCTTTTGGTCTCATACAGATGGTGTTTAAGTAGGGCACTGATCTTACAGGTAACATCCTTTAATTTGTGTGCCACTCTGCTATTTCACTAAAAGGTGATCTCAGGAGATAAGCTCAATTCTAGGATTAAAGAGTGTCTCAGGGCAACAGTGTCAGGGAGTCCTCCATTCTCTACTGTTCCAGTTTGTCTGACTCTGTTTTTTGTTCATGAGTTTGAATTCTGCTCCATATTTTTCTCCAATTCTATCTGGGACCATCTATTGTGATCCCAGTCAGAAAGATCAGTGGTGGTAGCTGGGCACCATCTAGCTCTTCTGGTCTCAGAATAGATGAGGTTGTGGTTCGTGTAGTTTCTTCTCTATGCTTTTGGTTACCTTCTTAATCTTTTTCTCCTGGAGAGTGCAGACTAGTAGTTGTATCTTACTTAGATGGCCACTCACAAGCTTCTAAGAAGCTGGATGCTACTCTCTTCACTAGGATGCAGAACATGATTTTTTGTTATTGAATGTACCATGGACTGCCAGAAGAATGAACAAATATATATTGGAAGAAGTACAGCCAGAATGCTCCTTAGAAGTGAGGATGGTGAGACTTCATCTCACGTATTTTGGACATGTTATCAGGAGGGACAAGTCCCTGGAGAAGTACATCATTCCTGGTAAAGTATAGGGTCAGCAAAAAATATGAAGACTCTCAATGAGATGGACAGACAAAGTGGCTGCAATAGTGGGCTCAGATATACCAACAATTGTGAGGATGGTGCAGATCTGGGTGGTGTTTTGTTCTCTTGTACTAGGGTCGCTATAAATCGAAACCAACTCAAAGGAACCTAAACAACAACAATATGTTATGCCAATTGATTGAGTTTTCCGATAAGACTATGG
Source organism: Dugong dugon (assembly GCA_030035585.1). NCBI lineage: Eukaryota > Metazoa > Chordata > Mammalia > Sirenia > Dugongidae > Dugong > Dugong dugon. Next base: position 146,269,355 of record CM057462.1, read on the forward strand.
TCCTAAGCATTCAAACCCAGAAAACCAATCTTGGAAGATATTTGGTTACGTTTGAGGAGTATCCGTATTGGCGTCATCAATGACTATACGTGCCTGCACCCACATATTAGTATTTATACATACCTATAAATACTTCTATCTGTTCTCACCTATGTATACACCTATACCTATCCATATACCTATATGCCTATACCCATCCTTACATGCTCAAACATTGGTTTTCTGGGTCTTTGTTGGAGTTGTTGCTATCTTATATATGTCGAATTATTTAGTACAGGCAAACTTCTCTCTTGAGCAATTCTCAGCAACTTCATTTACTTCGGCTGTGCTGTGCTCACTACACCTACATTTAGTGCCACTTTTCCCATCACCAAAAATTAATAAGTTTCTACAATCTAAAGTAAACTTTCCCCCCTCCTCTCTCTGGTAACCACCAATAAACATTGGTCTCTCTCCACATTTCTATTCTTGTCTTCTTATAAAAGAAGGATCATACAATATTTGTCCATATGTGCTTGACTTATTTCACTTAGCATTAGCCTTCCAGGTCCACTCATGTTATAATATGTTTTGTGGACTCTTCATTGTTTTTTATAGTTGCATATTATTCCACTGTATTTATGTTCCATATTTTGCATATCCATTCATCCACTGATGGGCACTTTAGTTGTTTTCATTTTACAGTCCCATCAGCAATGGATAAGGATTCTTATTTCCCCTCCATCCTCATCAACATTTGTTGTTATGTTTTTTGTTTTGTTTTGTTTTAATTAGGAGCATTTTAGCCTGGGTGAGATGGTATCTCATTGTAGTTTTGATTTGCATCTCTCTAATGGTTAATGATTGTGAGCATCTTTTCATATGTTTATTGCTACTTGGATGTCCTCTTTGGTGAAGGTTCTGTTCATGTCCTTTGCCAATCTTGTGATTGGGTTGTGTGATAGTTAACATTGTGTGTCAACTTGGCTGGGCCATGATTCTCAGTGGTTTGGCAGTTATAATGTAATTTGGCAGTCATATAATGATATGATTACCTCCATGATGAGATTTGATATAATGTGATCACCTCCATGATGGGTTCTGCTGAGTAGCCAATCAGTTGAAAGGGAGTTTCCTTGGGTGTGTGGCCTGCATCCAATATAGGTGGACTTTCTGGCAAGGCTTTTGCTCACTCTGGATCCTTCAGGTGGCTCCTGTTCATCTGACCTCTAGTTATTGGGACTTGAGCTAGCGGCTTACCTGTCATCTTGCCTTCCAATCTTGGGATTCATAGATCTTTACCAAATGTGAGTCAGAGCCCTGCTGTCTGACTTACCAAGCTTGGGTTTACCAGCTCCTGCAGCTCTGTGAATCAGGAGAAGTTTCAGCCTGACCCACAAACTTGGGACATTCCAGCCTCTACAGCAGCGTGAGCCATTTACTTAATACAAATCTCTCTCTCTCTCTCTCTCTCTATATATATATATGTATTTATATGCTTTACTGATATTGCCTCTCCAGAGAACCCAGCCTAAGACAGGTTGTTTGTCTTTTTGTTGTTGAGTTGTTGCACTTTTCTATAGATTTTAGAGATCAGACTGTTATCAGATATCTTGTTTCTGAAGATTTTTTCCCTATCTGCAGAATGTGTATTTCCTCTTTGAATAAAGTCTTTCAATGAGCATAGGTTTTAATTTTTATGAGGTCCCATTTATCTTTTTTGTCTTCTTCTATTCATGTGTTTTTTGTTATGTTTGTTATCCTATTTTTACAGAAGATTAGGTCCCATCATTTTCTCCCTATGTGTTCTTCCAAGAATGTTATGGTTTTAGGATTAACATATAGATGTTTGATCCATTTTGAGTTACGTTTTGTGTAGGGTGTGAGGTATGGGTCTGGTTTCATTTTTCTGCAGGTGGATATCCAGGTTTGCTAGCACCATTTATTAAAGAGACTGTTCTGCCCCATTGAATGGGCTTTGACCCGTTGTCAAAAATCAGTTGTCCATAGGTAGCTGGGTTAATTCTGAGTTCTCAATTCTATTCCACTGGTCTATGTGTCTACAGTTGAACCAAATACCAGGCTGTTTTGATTATAATTGCTGTATAGTATATTTTGATAGCAGGGAGTGTGAGGCCTCCTGTTTTGTTCTTTTTCTTCAATATTGCTTTGCCTATTTGGGGTTTCTTTTCTTTTCATAGGAAGCTGGTCATTAGTTTTTCTATTTCAATATAGAATGTTGTTGGGATTTGTAGCAGGATTGCATTGTATCTGTATATCGCTTTAGGTAGAATTGACATTTTCACTATATTAAGTGAAATCCATGAGCATGGGGTGTCTTTCCATTTTTGTATGTCTCTTGTAGTCTCTTGTAGTAGCATTTTATGATTTTCATTGTACAAGTCTTTAATGCCCCTGGTTAGGTTAATTCCTAGGTATTTTATCAATTTGGGGGCTAATATAAATGGTAGTGTTTTCCTGATTTCTTTTTCAGAGTACTCTTTGATAGTGTAGAGGAACACAACTACTTTTTGTAAGTTGATCTTGTACCCAGCAATGTTGCTGAATTCTTCTATTAGTTCCAGTAGTTTTCTTGTGGAATCTTTAGGTTCTTCTATGTATAGGATCATGTCATCTGCAAATAGAGATAGTTTTACTTCATTTATGATTTGGATACCTTTTATTTCTCTTTTTTGTTTTATTGCTCTTTCTAGGACTTCCAGTACAGTGTTCAATAAGGGTGGTGATAATGAGCATCCTTGCCTCCTTTGTGTTCTCAAAGGGAAGGCTCACAGCCTTTCTCTGTTGAATATAATGTTGGCTGTTGGTTTTGCACATATGCCCTTAATTATGTTGAGTAATTTTCCTTCTATTCCTATTTTGGTGAAAGTTTTTATTAGGAAAGAGCATTGAATTTCATCGATTACCTTTTCTGCATCAATTGATATGATCATATGGTTCTTGTCCTTTATTTTACTTATGGGGTGGATTACATGGACTGATTTTCTAATTGTGAACCACCCTTGTAATCCTGGTATGAATCCCACTTGATCATGGTATATGATTTTTTTGATATGTTGCTGAAGTCTATTGGCTAGAATTCTGTTGAAAAATTTTTGCATCTATGTTCATAAGAGATATTGGTCTGTAATTTTATTTGTGATGTCTTTGCCTGGTTTAGGCATCAGGGTTATGCCAGCTTTATAGAAAGAGTTAAGTAGTGTTCCTTTGTCTTCTATGTTCTTGAAGAGATTGAGTAGGATTGGTGTCAACTCTTCTCTGAATGTTTGGTAGAATTCCCCAGTGTAGCCATCTGATTTTGGGCTTTTTTTATTGGGAGTTTTTTGATGACATCGTCTATCTCTTCTTTTATAATTGTTCTGTTTAAATCTTCTACCTCTGTTTGTGTTAGTTTGGGTAGGTAGTATGTTTTTGGGAATTTGTCCATTTCATCCACGTTTTCAAATTTGTTGGAGTACAATTTTTCATAGTAATCTCTTATGATCTTTATCTCTGTTGGATCAGATGTAATGTCACCAATTTCATTTCTTAATTTGGTTATTTGCCTCTTCTGTTTTTTTTCTTTTGTCAGTCTAGCCAGTGGTTTGTCTATTTTATTGATTCTTTCAAAGAAACAACTTCTGCTTTTGCTGACTTTCTATTGTTTTTCTACTTTCAATTTATTTTATGTCTTCCCTGATCTTTATTAGTTCCTTTTTTCTGATAGATTTTGGCTTCTTTTGCTCTTCCTTTTCTGTTCTTTCAAGTTGTTGGTTTAAGTTAATGATTCTGGATCTTTCTTTTTTTCTTAATGTAGTATTTATTGCTATGAATTTCCTTCTGAATGCTGCTTTTGCTATGTTTTGATATTTGTGTTTTCATTTTTGTTTGAGTCTAGGAATTTTTTCATTTCACTTTTGATTTCTTCTATGACCCAATAGTTTTTTAGTAGTGTATTATTAATTTCTACACGTTTTTCTCTTATTATTCCTGTTGTTGAGTTCTATCTCCAAACCATTATAGTAAGAGAAGATGCTTTGTATGATTTCAATATTTTTAAATTTGTTTAAACTTGTTTTGTGTCCTAGCATATGGTCTATTCTGGAAAATGATCCATGTGTACTGGAGAAGAATGTGTATTGTTTTGATGCTGGGTGGAGTGTTCTACATATTTTCCTTAGGTCCAGTTACCTTATGGTTTTAAGTTCTCAATGTCCTTAGTGATCTTCTTTTTTAAGATGTTCTGTCTATAATTAAAACTGGTGTGTTGAAGTCCACTACTATTATTGCCAAGTTGTCTCTTTCTCCTTTCGTATTACTCAGTATTTTTTTTCAGTATTTTGGAGCATTGCTGTTAGATACATATGTATTTATAATTAAGTCCTCTTGCTGGATTGACTCTTTTATTATTACATAATGTCCATCTTTATCTCTCATAATAGATTTTGATTTAAAGTCTGTTTTATCTGATATCAGTATGGCTACCCTGCTCCTTTTTGTTTACTGCTTGCATGGAATATTTTTCTACATCCTTTTATATTCAGTCTGTTTGTGTCCTTATGTCTAAGATGTGTTTCTTGTAGGAAGCAAAAGGATGGATCATGTTTTTTCTCTTCCCATTCTACCACTCTCTGACTTTTGCATGGGTTGTTTAGACCATTTATGTTTAAGGTTATTACTGAAAATGAAATGTCTACCTCACTCATTTTGCTTTTGATTTTTGATTGTTTCATATCATCTTTGTTTTTGTTTTTTTTAATTCTGATTGTTCTGTTTTTGTTTGTATTTGGCTACTTTCTCATGAAGAGACTTTTTGCTTTCTTCCTTCTTTTCTTCTGAGTATTTCTTAGTTGTTACCAAATGTTATATTACACAATTTACAATTGCAATGTTTACCATATGAAAAACAGTTAATATGCAACTTTAGCATATTGAATCTATTCCAGATATGCTCCTCCCTCCCCCATTTCTATTGGTTTCTCTCCATTAAAATCAATATACAACCTATATTCAATAAGTTTACTTTGTACTTATTTCTTATGAACTTGACATTGTATTGTTTGCAGGATTTAATTATTGCATTTGTTCCCTGAAAATATCATATACTTGGTCCTTATATTTGCCCGTGCTATTGCATTTTTTGGAGATCTCTCTCTTATTTTTTATTAATTTATATTTTCCCTTGTATAAAACTAAAAGAAACCTGTTCGCATCAAGCTGATTCTGATTCATAGAGACCCTACAGGACAGAGTACCACTGCCCTAAAGGGTTTCCGAGGAGCAGCTACTGGATTCTAGCTGCCGACCTTTTGGTTAACAGCTGACCTCTTAACCACTATGCTACCAGCGCTCCAAAGGCTTCCCTTGTATAGATATGAGTATTTATTTAATGCTCTTGGCTTTCCAGTTGGAGTACTCCCTTGAGTAATACTTGCAAACGTGGTAGTGTAGTGACAAATTCCCAGAGCTTCTGTTTATTTAGGAATGTCTTGATTTCCCCTTAATTTCTGAATAACAATTTTGCTGGGTAAAGAATTCTTGGTTGGCAATTGTTTTCACTCAGTATTTTAAATATGTCGCTCCATTGTCTTCTGGCTTCGAGAGTTTCTGGGGAGAAATCCACACTGATTCTTATGAAAGATCCATGGTATGTTATATTACATTTTTCTTTTGCTGCTTTCAAAATTGTCTCCTTTCTGTTTTCAATAATTTTATTAGGATATGGTGTGGAGTTGATCTTTTTGTATATCTTCTAATTGGGGTTTTTGTAGCTTCCTGTATTTGCAGGCTTGGTTCTTTGTTCAGGTCTACAAAATTCTCTCTGATTATCTCTTGAAAAGTTCTATCTATGCCTTTATTAGTGTCATGGTACACTGGGATTCCAGGAATTCTAATGTTAGATTTCTTTTTTTTTTTTTTAATTTTTTTATTGTACTTCAGGTGAAGGTTTACAGAACAAATACATTATCATGAAACAGTAGTGCACATATTGTTTTATGACATTGGTTGACAAACCCACAACATGTCAACCCTCTCCCTTCTTGACCTTATTTTTTTTTTTTTTTTTTTTGGTGAAAATATACACAGCCAAAGATACACCATTTCAAAAATTTCTACATGCACAGTTCAGTGACATCGACTATGCTCTTACAACTGTGCTGCTATTCTCACTTTAGATGAAGTTTTACAGAACAAAATAGTTTCTAATTAAACAATTAGTACACCTGTTGCTCTACAGACAATGGTTAACAACCTCACAACACATCAACACTATCCTTACTCAACCTTACGTTCCCTATCACCAGCTTTCCTGTCCCCTTCTGCCTTCTAGTCCTTGTCCCTGGACTGCTGTGTTTCATTAGTCCTGATTTGTTTTATGGGGCTGTCTAATCCCCAGCTGAACAGAGAACCTCGGAAGTGACTTCACCACTGAGCTAAAAGGGTGTCTCGGGCCATACTCTCGGGGTTTCTCCAGTCTCCTTTAGGCCAGTAAATATGGTCTTTTTTCGTGAGTTAGAATTTTGTTCTGTATCATTCTCCAGCTGTACAGAACCCTCTGTTGTGATACCGGTCAGAGGAGTCAGTGGTGGTAGCCGGGCGCCATCTAGCTCTACTGGACTCAGTCCAGTGGAGGCCTTGGTAGCTGTGGCCCATTAGTCCTTTGGACTAGTCTTTTCCTTGTATCCTATTCTCTTCACTCTACCTTATTCCCGAAGGGACGAGACCAGTGGAGAATCTTACATGGCTGCTCACAGGCTTTTAAGACCCAAGACACTACTCACCGAGGTAGAATGTAGAACGTTGTCTTTATAAACTATGTTATGCCAATTGAGCTAGATTTCCCCGAGACCATGGTCCCCACAGCCCTTCACCCAGCAATTCCGTCCCTCAGGGAGTCTGGATGCATCTATGGAACTTCCATGACCCTTCCCTGAACAAGTTGTGCTGGCTTTGCCAGTATTGTGTATGGTCTTACCCTTCACCAAAGATACCACTTATCTATTGCCTATTTAGTATTCCCCCCACACCAATCCCTGGTAACCAACAAAGATTGTTACTTTTTCTGTGTAACGTTTTCAGTGGGTTTTTACAACAGAGATCTCATACAATATTTCTCCTTTTCTGATTGACTTCTTCCACGCAGCATAATGTCCTCCAGTTTCATCCATGTTATGAGATGCTTCACAGATTCATCATTATTCTTTCTCATTGCATAGTACTCCATTGTGGGTATGTACCGTAGTTTGTTTATCCATTCATCTGTTGATGGGCATCTAGGTTGTTTCCATTGTTTTGCTCTTGTGAACAATGCTGCCATGAACATAGGTGTGCATATGTCTATTTGCGTGATGACTCTTATTTCTCTAAGATATATTCCTAGGAGTGGGATTGCTGGATTGTATGGTTTGTCTATTTCTAGCTTTCTAAGGAAGCGCCATATCATTTTCCAAAATGGTTGTGTCATTTTGCATTCCCACCAGCAGTGCATAAGAGTTCCGATCTCCCCGCAGCCGCTCCTACATTTGTTATTTCCAGGGTTTTTGATTCGTGCCAGTAATGCTGGGGTGAGATGGTATCTCCTTGAGGTTTTAATTTGCATTTCTTTAATGGCTAGTGATCGCGACCAATTCCTCATGTGTCTGTTGGCTGCTTGAATGTCTTCTTTGGCGAATTGTCTGTTCATTTCCTTTGCCCATTTTTTAATAGAATTATTTGTCTTTTTGTTGTAGAGGTGTTGGATTTTCTTGTAGATTATGGAGATTAGACCTTTGTCTGATTTGTACTGTCCAAAAATTTTTTCCCAGTCTGTAGGTTCTCTTTTTACTCTTTTGGTGAAGTCTTTTGAAGAGCATAGGTGTTTGATTTTTAGAAGATCCCAGTTATCTATCTTATCTTCTGGGGTTTGTGTGGTGATGGTTATGGTTTGTATCCTGTTAACGTCGTGTATTAAGGCCTGTAGCGTTGGTCCTATTTTTTCTTCTATGAACTTTATAGTTTTTGGCTTTATATTCAGGTCTTTGATCCATTTGGAATTGGTTTTTGTATATGGCATGAGATATGGTTCCGGTTTCAGTTTTTTGCAGATGGATATCCAGTTTTGCCAGCACCATTTGTTAAAAAGACTGTCTTTTCCCCATTTGATGGACTTTGGGCCCTTGTCAAAGATCAGATGACCATAGCTGGATGGATTTACATCTGGATTCTCAATTCTGTTCCATTGGTCAATGTATCTGTCGTTGTACCAGTACCAGGCTGTTTTGACTACTGTAGCTGTATAGTAGGTTCTGAAGTCAGGTAGTGTGAGTCCTCCAACTTTATTCTTCTTCAATAGTGCTTTCCTTCTTCAGGGCTTCTTCCCTTTCCATATAAATTTAATGATTAGTTTTTCCATTTCTTTGAAGAATGTTGTTGGTATTTGGATTGAGATTGCATTGTATTTGTAAATTGCTTTGGGTAGAATTGTCACTTTCACAATGTTGAGTCTACCTATCCATGAGCATGGTATGATTTTCCATTTATGTAGATCCTTTTTGGTTTCTTGCAGTAGTATTTTGTAGTTTTCTTTGTATAGGTCTTTTAATCCCTGGTTAGATTTATTCGTAAGAATTTTATTTTTTTAGGGGCTATTGTAAATGGTGTTGCTTTCCTGATTTCCTTTTCATCGTTCTCCTTATTGGTGTATAGGAATCCTACTGATTTTTGTATGTTTATCTTGTATCCTGCTACTCTGCTGAATCTTTCTAGAAGTTCCAGTAGATTTCTTTGTGGAGTCTTTAGGGTTTTCTGTGTATAGTATCATATCATCTGCAAACAGGGACAGTTTAACTTTTTCATTACCAGTTTGGATGCCCTTTATTTCTTTTTCTTGCCTTATTGCTCTGACTAGAACTTCCAGCAGAATGTAAATAGCAGTGGTGGTAAAGGGCATCCTTGTCTTGTTCCTGCTCTTAAGGGGAATGTTTTTAGCCTCTCTCCATTAAGAATGATATTGGCTGTTGGTTTTGCATAGATGCCTTTATTATGTTGAGAGATTTCCCTTCTATACCTATTTTATTGAGAGTTTTTATCAGGAATGGGTGTTGGACTTTGTTGAATGCCTTTTCTGCGTCAACTGACATGTTCGTGTTATTCTTTTCTTTCCTTTTATTTATGTGGTGGATTACATTGATTGATTTTCTAATGTTGAACCATCCTTGCATACCTATTATGAATCTTACTTGGTCCTGGTGTATTATTTTTTGATATGATGCTTAATTCTATTGGCTAGAATTTTGTTGATAATTTTTGTGTCTATATTCATGAGAGATATTGGTCTGTAATTTTCTTTTTTTGTGACATCTTTGCCTGGTTTTGGTATGAGCGTTATGCTGACTTCATTGCATAAATTCAGAAGTGTTGCTTCCTTTTCTATGCTCTGAAATAGCTTGAGTAGTACTGGTACAAGCTCTTCTCTGAATGTTTTGTAGAATTCTCCAGTGACATCATCTGGGCCAGGGCTTTTTTGGTTGGGAGTGTGTTTTATTACCTTGTCAATCTCTTCTCTTGTTACGGGTCTGTTCAGATTTTCCACATCACTTTGTTGTATTTTGGGTAGGTAGTGTGTTTCTAGAAATTTATACATTTCCTCTAGGTTTTCAAATTTGTTGGAGTATAGTTTTTCATAATAGTCTGTTATGATCGTTTTTAGTTCAGTTGGGTCTGTTGTAATGTCCCCCATTTCATTTCTTATTTGGGTTATTTGCGTCCTCTCCTGTTTTTCTTTTGTCAGTCTGGCCAGTGGTTTGTCGATTTTGTTGATTCTTTCAAAGAACCAACTGTTGGTTTTGTTGATTCTTTCTATTGTTTTTCTGTTCTCTATTTCATGTATTTCTGCTCTGATCTTTATTATTTCCTTTCTTCCGGTGGCTGTGGGCTTTTTTGCTGTTTTCTTTCTATTTGTTTGACTTGTGTAGTTAATGTTTTGATTTTGTCCCTTTCTTCTTTTTTGATGTGTGCATCCATTACTATAAATTGTCCTCTGAGGACTGCCTTTGCTGTTTCCCAAAGGTTTTCATATGCTATCTTTTCATTCTCATTTGATTCTAGGAATTTTTGATTCCATCTCTGATTTCTTCTATTACCCAGTGATGTATAAGCAGGGTATTTTTCAGTTTCCATGTAATTGATTTTTTTTTTTTCTTGCTCTTTTCATTGTTAATTTCTACCTTGATGGTATTGTGGTCAGAGAAGGTACTTTGAATTTTGTCTGCTTTTTATTTTGGATCTTTTTGAGAATTGCTCTGTGACCTAAGGTGTGGTCTATTCTGGAGAACATTCCATTGGCATTGGAAAAGAATGTGTACTTTGTAGCAGTTGGTTGGAGTGTTCTATATATGTCTATGAGGTCAAGTTGACTGATTGTGCCCTTTAGGTCTTCTGTATCTTTGCTGAGTTTCTTCTTAGTTGTTCTGTCCTTTACTGAGAGTGGTGTGTTGAAGTCTCCTACTATTATTGTGGAACTGTCAATTCCTCTTTTCAGTTTTGTTAGGGTTTGTTTTATGTATTTTGGAGCCCTGTCATTGGATGCATAGATGTTTATTATGGTTATGTCTTCAGGATGGACCATCCCCTTAATGATTATACAGTGTCCTTCTTTGTCTTTTATGGTGGATTTTGTTTTAAAGTCTATTTTATCTGAGATTAGTATTGCCACTCCTGCTCTTTTTTGGTAGTTGTTAGCTTGATATATTTTTTTCAAGCCTTTGACTTCTAATAAATTCACATCTTTGTTTCTAAGGTGTGTTTCTTATAGCTAGCATATTGATGTAACCTGTTTTCTTACCCTTTCTGTTACTCTCCATCTCTTTATGGGTGCATTGAGTCCATTTACATTCAGTGTAATTACTGATAGATGTGAGTTTGTTTCTGTCATTTTGTAGTGCTTTTTTTTTTTTGTGGTGCTGATGTTTTCTTTGTTCTTCTTACTCTACTGTGCTGAGTTACTTTTTTTTGTGGGTTTTTTTTTTCTTTTCTTTTGTTTTTGTAGGTTTTGTTTTTGCAGAGACTTTATGTTCTTCCTCTTTATTTTTATGTTTATTAACTTTCTTTTTGGTTACCATGAAATTTCCCCTTATCTTTCTAAGTTTGAAGCAGTCTATTATTACTTGGTATCTCCTTGCCTTCCTCTCCATTAGAAGGTTCTATACCTACACCGTTTATTCCCTCGTTTATTGTTCTGATGTTGTTGTGATTTACTGATTAACTGCTCTGATTCCCTGTTGTATTTCTTTTGGTTTTGGATAGTCCTTGAGAGTTCATTTCCTAGATTGCTAACTGGCTGGTACGATCCTGCTTCCTATATTCTGCCTGTGAGCTGAAGTTGTTTGTTCTCAGATCAAAGAACTCCTTTTAATAATTCTTGTAAGTTTGGTTTCGTTTTTACATATTCCCTTAATTTCTGTTTATCTGGAAATGTCATAATTTCACCATCATATCTGAATGAGAGTTTTGCAGGATATATTATTTTTGGGTGGCAATTCTTTTCTTTTAAGGTTTTATATATGTCATCCCATTGCCTTCTTGCCTACATGGTTTCTGCCAAATAATCTGAACTTAGTCTTATTGTTTCTCCTCTGTATGTGACTTCTTGTTTTTCATGAACTTCTCTCAGGATTCTTTGTTTGTCTTTGGTTTTGGCAAGTATGATTATGATATACCTTGGTGATTTTCTTTTGCAGTCTAGCCTATATGGGGTTCGTTGAGCTTCTTGGATGGCCAGTTTTTTGTCTTTCATGATACTGGGGAAGTTTTCTATCAGCAGTTCTTCAATGATCCTCTCTGTGCTTTCTGTTTTCTCCCCCTGTTCTGGAACTGCAATCACTTGCAAATTTTTGCTTTTGATTGTATCCCACATAACTTTTAGGGTCTCTTCATTTTTCTTTGTTCTTTTTTTCTGAGTTTTCCTCAAACAGAGTTGTATCCAAGTGTTTGTCTTCAATTCCACTGATCCTGTCTTCCACCATTTCAAATCTGCTTCTCAGCCTTTTTATGACACTGTCCATTTCTGAAATCTTGTTGTTCATCTTTTGGATTTGTAATTGTTGTTTTCATATAATTTCTAGTTGTGAATTTATTTTAGCATTTTGTTCCTGCATTATTTTCCTGAATTCTTCCATTTTTTTTTCTGCCTTTTCCATGAATTTTCTACTTTTTCTTCTTTTTTGTCTGCTTTTTGCTTCAACTCTTGGATAATTCTGAGTATTAGAGATTGTAATTCCCTATCGTGTAGTTCTAGTGCATTTTCTTCTACCGGAAAGTCAGCTGGTGTTTCATTTTGGATGCCTACTGGAACCATCCTATCCTGTTTTTGTAAATGTTTTGATATTGTCTGCTGTCTTTGGGGTATTCAGTAGTTATTTTTCTCATTTATTGATTGTAGATTTGTTTATTTTGTCCTTTTTTTTTTAATTTGGCTGTTTGAGCAGTCGGGCTGTGTGTTCTTTGTTGTTTCTCATCTGTGGGTATGTTACTTTTCACCTCCTTCTCCAACTGTCAGTGTCAGTCACTCACATATGGTACAGCAGGGCAGGTCTAACTGAAGAGGAGTTACTGGGACAGGTTTTTCACGGCACTTACTACAGCCACCAGGGCGGGTCAGTAATCAGTGCATGGCAGGTTCCAGTAGGCCGTTTCTGTGCTGCTTGGTGTTGTAATGTTAAGCGCACTGTGCAGGTAAGCAGGATGTAGGGGGGAGATTGTTATGTGTGGAGCTAAGATGGATACAGGAGATAGGAGAGAGGAACAGGAGCCAAAAACATACATACAAACAAAAAGAGTACTAGGGGAGCTTCCTATTGGAGTGGAGAGATGAGAGACTATGAAATGGAGAAAAACAAAAAGGGGAAGAAGAAGAAAGAAAAAAGAAAAGAAGGAATAAATAAAATTCAGAAAGTATAAAGAACAGCAAAGCTCCCCGTGATCCCATCGGTGCAGCTATGAGGTCTGGGGAAGTTGTTCTCAGGTGTTGCAGTACAGCCTGGCTAGAAGGCATAGAGGTATTCAGCACCAGGTATTCAGGGAGCAGAAAGAGAAGGAAGGTATAGAGAGACGAGAAACTGCGTAACAAAGAAAGACGAAAAGGGAAAAAGAGTGAAAAGAAAGCAAAACAAATTTACAAAAAAAAAGAACAAGAACAGCCCCCCAAAAAACAGAAAGAAAAAAAAAAACACGAAAAAAAGAAATGCCCTCAGGGATTCTTATGCGCATCTGCACAAGCCAAGGGGCTAGGCTCCAAGAAGCTCAGCATCGCCTGGCCAGAATAGCTCCCAACTCAAGAAAAGGAAAAGAAAGCAAACAAACAATTCAAAACAAACAAACAAACAAAAGCCCCGGGATCCCACCAGCATGGCAGCCCAGACCGGGAAGCCGTTCCACACTCGAATGGAGCTCCACAGCCCCTCAGAAAGAAGCAGAAATGATGCACGGAGCCAGGTATTTGAGCGAAAGGAGGGGGAGATGGTGAGAGTTAAGGAAGAAATCAAAAGAAGCGGAAGAAAAGCAACAACAAATGGCACTCAGAGAGCCAGCCAGTGCGGGCGGGTGGAATCCAAGTGGTTGGTGCTTCCTGGACAAGAGACTGTGGCCGCAGGAAGCAGAGGAGGCTGAGTGGCAGTGAAGAAGGGTGGGGGTGGGGAAGCGTATATCACAAATTGCCAGTTGTTCTGTCTTTCGCTGGACGCTCTGTGAAGCTGCTTTCTCATACCTCCTATTTGCTGGTCTCTGATAGGAGTCCAAGACGGTGGATCCACGCTGCGTTAGCTGATAGGGGACCTCTGCATGAATCTCTCCTCGCTCTCTGTTCTCTGTCAGTTTTCTCACTCCATTGGTGCTTGGCTGAGTTCTTTATCTCTTCATTTGATCTTTTAGGGTTTCAGGATTGTTGTTTTCTCTGTTTGACTTAGTTTTTCGGATCTTTGCTCTGGAGGGATGGCATGGTGCTTCTGCCTAGAGCGCCATTTTGCCAGAAGTCTCTAATGTTAGATTTCTTAATTGAATGCCATATTTCCATTTGGATTTGTTCACTTTTCTTTTTTTTTTTTTTCTCTTGAGACTTGATAAATTCAGTTATTTTTCTTCAAATTCATTTATTCTATCTTCTGTCTGTTTGACTCTATTTTTGAGTGGTTTCTCTTGCTTTTTCTAATTGAGTTGCTTTATTCCTCACTTCCAGTAGTTATCTTTACTTTTTTTGATGTTTTCAGTCTCCTTGTTGAGGCTCTCATTTTGCCCCTGCAGTTGTTTCTTAATCTCTGCTAGTTTGTTTTCTGTGTGCTTTTGGCTTTTTTTAAGTACATTTAGCACCATAGTCTGAAAATTTCCAATTTTTTTCCTTAGTCTGGCATCCGTAGGAGAAATTTCCTCTTCTTCATGTTTTGCTTTTGATTGGTCCTTCTTCTGTTGTGATTTTGTGTATTTTATTATTTTTTGCTGAACTTGGTACATTTTGTTACCTTTTTTTTTACTTTAATTCCTGTTATCTGATTTTTGTGGGAAAATTTTCTGTCTGGGTGCCCGCGTGGCTCAGCGGCCAAGTGCTTAGCTGCCAACTGGAAAGTCAGTGGTTCCCACCCACCAGCTGCTCCGTGGAGGAAAGGCGCCACAGTCTACCTCTGCAAGGAGTCACAGCCCCAGGCACCCCACAGGACAGCCCCACTCTATCCTACAGGGTTGCTATGAGTCAAAAGAAATCCTGTGGTAGTGGTCTTGGTATCTTCTTCTAAGAACCACTAGAGGGCACTCTAATCTTAAGGTTTTTTTCTAGTGCTGATTCAGGGGTTCTGGATGCTTGATGCTGGAATTCAATATGCATGTGCCAGAGATGGGGATGTTTAGCTGTTTGTAGATGCTGATGTAAGTGGTGGGGCTCAGCTTTCCTGTAGCAAAGGTGGGAGGCTCTCTATGTCTTTCCCTCACAGGTATCCCTGCCCAGGCTCTCCCATAGTGCCCCACTGTGGGCAGGAAGTCAGACATTTCCTTCTGTGTTGCCCATCTGAAATATTCCCCTTGCCCTGATGCACTTGCACTTCCTCTCAAACCTAGTGCCCACCCATCTCAGACCTCAGTGAAATTCAACAGCACTCTCTCACAGCACCACAGTCTCCCCTCACCCCCTCCCAATTTCACAGCCTGTAAACTCCCATGGTTAATTTGTGCTACCTTAAAAAATTGGGCTACAGCTTCCTCAGTTTAGCTTGCTTTCTATTTGGGGTGTTGTTCCCTGTTCGGGGTGTTGCTCAATCTCATCTCAAAATGGCTGCAAAGAGCAAGTGTTCCAGGTGTTAGTGAGTAGGTTCTCCCAGCTTCTGTGCCATCCTTCTCCTCCTCTCCCCTGCTTCTGGACTCACCCCAACTCTCCAACACCTCAGCTGCCTTCTGGAATTCAGATATCTCAGTCTGTGCTTGTTTTTATTCATAGTTCAGTGGTTTGATTGCTGGTGGGAGTAAATGGGAGCATCCACTCACTTCTCCATCTTGCTCTGTCCCTCTGCCCCTGCTTTTTAAAGTTGATTTGTGTATTTCTAAAAGCAGGTAGATGCTAGCAGATTGTTTTGGCCAAAGTGTTAGCTCTGAAACCCTTATCTGTTGTTTTTATTCTTTGTGCTGGTGAGAAAACAACTTTAGGGCTTGGGGAATCCAAAAGAGAAAGCTTTTGAAATGCTTCAAAAGAAGTAGGGGGGAAAAAAAGAAGACCTAGAACAAAAGTTGAACCAAACCTAACTTACCAAGGTAACTTCCAAAAATATATATATATATATATGTATATATGTGTGTGTGTGTGATGTTTTTAACTTTTTCAAAGGACTTTCACCTATATTATCCTATAGTATCTAGGAGCTGATTTTTATAATCAGAAAGGACATAAGTGATCCTAGTGTGTTTCTAGAAGACTGCAAGCTAAAAAAAGCTGTCAGATTTAATTAAAGGGAAGAAGCCCAGAAAAGAATCAGACCATGGCTAATCAAGCAGCATGCAGGTTATCAGAAGGAAAAACATGTCCACTGAAATAGCTGAGAATTCAACAGTTTATGTAACTCTAAGCAAGACTGCATTTATGGGGATCAGCTGGAACCACTTTTAACCAGGGTTGATTGATTTAGTTTTTACAACACCAGCCAACCAAACAAACAATGGTTTTGAACACCAACTGACCATATTAACTTTAAAGTCATTTTCTGTATCTTATCTGATTTTGAAAATTATAAACCCGTGAGATAGACAATTTGGGGCCAAAATGGTGGTTAATACGAATGAATTTTAAAATGCAAAATAGATGGGCCACATACAAAGCATGGAATACCTAGTGAAAAAATGGAATGAGCACATTTAGTGACCAAGACGTCCATTGCAGTAAAACTAAAAACCAAACCAATTGCCATTGGGTCAGTTCTGACTCATGTTGACTTCATTTGTTACAAGTTAGAACTGCTCCATAGAATTTTCTTGACTATAATCTTTATGGAAGCAGATAGCCAGGTGTTTTTTCCATGGTACCACTAGGTGGGTTTTGGACTGTCAATATTTAGCAACAATATGGATTAGAAAAGAAGTACACACCAAGGAAAACTATGAAATAAACTTCACAGTCCCTATACCTATTGGCTTACAGCAGGGGTCCTGAAACTTGAGTGTGTATCAGAATCACTTTAAGAGCTTATTAAAACACAGATTACTGGATCCAAACAAACCCTAGAGTTTCTGATTCAGTAAATCTAGGGTGAAGTCCCAAAATTCCCAGGTGATTCTGATGTTGCTGATCCAGAAACCACACTCTGAGAACCACTGGCTTAGAATTAGAAAATGAATATGTATCAGAACCATTTGTATTTAGACATGGTTCTAAACACTTTCCACATGTTATTTTGGCCAATTCCCAACAGTCTTGTGTGGTAAAATAACAAAACCTTAAAAGAATAATTTAGACTTAAAAATATTCAGTAACCTGCTCAATGATACATGGGTCAGAATTAGCATTGAAAGCTAAGTCTGACTCAAAAGCTCATGCTTGTTCTGTTACACCGTGTAGCCACTCCCAATTGCTTTAGCAATGAGTACCCTTCATCCCTGAGTGAGTCACTGGATGGTGCGAACAGTTAACACACTCACTCAGCTGCTACTTGAAAGGTCTGAGGTGTGAGTTCACCCAGAGATGCCTCAGAAGAAAGGCCTGGTGATCTATTTTTGAAAAATCAACCATTGAATACTCTATGGAACACAGTTCTATTCTGACACACATGGGGTTGCCATGAGTCAGAGCCGACTCAGTGGCAGCTGGGTTTTTACTGGTTTTACCCTTCAACCCACTTCCCTGTATGATATAGTGCTTAGTACATTGTGAGGCCCCTGGGTGGTGCAAACGGTTTGCACTCGGCCACTAATAAAAAGGTTGGCTGTTCCAATCTACCCAGTAGCACCACGGAAGAGACTTACTTCCACAAGATATGGAGATTTCTGTCCATAAGATTACTGCCACTGAAAACCCAATGGAGTATTGTTCTACTCTGGAACACTTGGGGTTGCCATAAGTCAAAATCAACTGATGGCAATGGATTTAGTACATTGTGAGCCCTTAACAAATAAGTCAATTCTAATGACATGTTGGGGGTTGGGGAATGAGAGAAAAAGTACACAAGGCTTTTTTCTTTGTAGTAGGATACTCAGAAAATTTAATCCTAAAATACAATAAATACAAGGTAGACTAAAAATTTCTACATTTTCCACATATTGTTATCGTGCATCTCATACCTCCCATAGTGTTGTATCTGTTTTAAAGAATAAATGTGCAAAAGATTCCTGAAAATCATACAACCATAGCTGAAAAAAGAGAGAAGAAAGAAAAGAAGAATGAGTGAAGGAAAGAAGCTTCACAGTGAATAAGCAACTGGGCATGAGAATAGAATTTATTCAAGTAGTGGCTATTGTCCAAACACAATGAAGCAGCAAAATAAAATGAGAAAAAGTATAATACTAATTGGCTTTCAGAAGTCTTGGGGTCTAGACTTAGTTTCTCCACTGGCCAATTCTATGGCCTTGGGCAAGTCACTAGACAATATATTTCTCTAAGGTCCTGTACAGCATTAATAGATTATGATTCTGTGAAGAACACCTTGAAAACATGATTTTCCAGCATCTCCATCTCTACTAGCATGTATATAATTATTTACATTGTCAGTCTTTAAAAGGGAACAAAATGAGCAATTTATTTAAAAAAAAAAAAAAAAGGAAACTTCTTAGCAACCAAGAAATCCATTTCTAATGAAGGTACTTCCTCTACACTTTGATTGTATATAGACTCTCTCAGAATTTTCCATGAGCTTCCAGACTCACTTCCAATATACTCGGATGGCTGGCCCTTGATAGCTGCCCACTTAATCCATCAGCTACTTTAACAGAAAGCCCTGGAGAGCTGAGGCAGCCAAAGGTATTGGACTCTCCTAGCACAGCTGAGGAGACATCCCCTCAATAGCTGTGGAGACATGGCCCAGAATTGCTTTTTCACTAAAAGGATGTAATTGCTAATGTAGTTATTGACTTGACGGATCTGTCCCAGCTTAGTTTATTTCATTAGGGCTGTTTCCTCAGCCATTTTAGGATGAAATTTCCTAGGTATCTTACTACAAAGAAAAGGTCTGTCTTCCTTTTCTCCTTTTTTCCACGTCATTATAATTGATTTTTTTTTTTTAAGGGCTTACATGTGCTAAGCACTGTATGATACATGATTGCAATCCCTCACCAGTTTATATACTAAACATGCCCTACCAGTGAACACAAAAGCTGCCTCCATATTTGAGATCCCTAAGATGCCCATGAAAAGCTTTGCTGCTCTAATGAGTCAGTTACTTTAAGCCACTTATGGTTCATTGATCCTCTTAAACAGTTGCTTGATCATTTCCTTGTCCATCCAAATACGGGCAAGGCTGCCAAAGAAGTAGTTGTAGCCAAAAGCCTTGAGTTTTCCTTTCCTAGGGTATGAGTTTGGAAGTCATTTCTGAGTTCCAAGTTATTATTTTTAACGTGTTAGCCAAAGAAGAATCCCAATGATAATGGTCATCAAACCCAGCTCGTAAATCCAAGTCTAAAAAGTATGTTTGCTGTAAAAGCCTAAGAAGATGGGCTTATTGAGAAATGGCAGAGTGCTTTGATCCAAGTCTGAGCTTTGAAGCTATTCATTACAACTCTAAAAATAGTATTTTTTGAGAAGGGCAAAGAAACTTAAATAAAATAGACCCCATGTAGAAAGTCAGTGACTTTGAAATACGCATTTTCAGGGTTGAATCACAAAGCCTGCCTGCATCCAAAGTACAATGTGACAGAAGGAGTTAACACCATGCTTCTCACCCTGGCCCTTACCACCCTGTAATTAAAGTGGTGTCAGCCTTTCCACTATAAACTAGTGGTATGATTTTCAGAGGTTTATGACTCAACCATAAAATTTCACTCTAGGATGAAAACTGGCACAAGGCAATGAAACTTGAGAACACAGTTTTTGTAGAGGAAAGTCATTTTAGCTGTTTTAAACTCAGAATTTTTTTCTTTTTTCAGTTTTCGTGCTCACATAATGAAAACAAGTCTGCTTTATGGAGACAAATTTTCTAAGAGTTTCTTGAATTTCAATAACCTATGATGTTTAAAGCTCTAAAATATTTATTTTCATGCTCCTTCCTGTCCCTGAAAAGAAGTTTTTGATGCAAGCAGGTATCGGGATTTTGGAGAATTTGAGTTGGAAGAAAGCACAAGAGAGCATCAGATCTAATCTCTTTTCTCTGTGCAGGTAGTTTCCCTGATGATGCTTCTCCTTTTCTTCCTCTTGCTTCCTACTGGCACGCTCTTGGTAGGTTAAGATTAATTTGTTCTTTGAGTCACTCAAGAATTCTTTTTTTAAATCTGTAACACTTCCATGGAGATGGCAGTATTCTATTCTAATTGGAAATAAAAGGGAAGTCTACTATTTTTATAAAACTGTCTGTAGAAGAATCTGTGGTAGGAGGGTAATCTGGTTTGGTGCCTCCAAGGTCATTGATCAAAAAAGTTAGCTTGGCTGATATGGATGGCAAAAAGCATCTTCTCCCTTTGGGAGTGAAGAATCCATCCTGAAGCAATGGAATTTGAAGGATGGATGGATTTTTAAAATACAGAAGTTACAAGCCTATCCCAGCTGTAGTTTCTTTTAGATAAAATCTTTTGAAAGTCACACATTATTAAGTGGTATTTGCTTCATATGAGCAGAAACTTCAAGAAGATCTTAAGGATGAAGATCCATTCATGAATTCAAAAATTCCTCCCATAAAACAGCAAACAAATATTATCACAAACAACAAAAAGGATGGATCCATTCTTTAGGCATGTTTCTTTCTCTATCCTTGTAAAAACTCTAAAGAAAGAAATACAGTCCTAAATTTGGTCATTGATGAATTTTAAATCTTTCCTGATTAAGCATGCTATTTTAATTCTATTGCTATAAAATTGGGAGATAAAAGAATATCTTATTTAAATCATTAAGAGAAAGAGAGGAAAATTATTGTTTTAATTGTTTTAAAAGATGAATGAATTAGAAGAAACTAAATAAAGTTAACATTTAATCAGCATCTATATGTCAGGAAGCTTGCTAGGCATTTTACATTTACATATTGCACTTTAACCCAAAAACCACTGCCATCGAGTCGATTCCAACTCAGTGACCCTATAGGACAGAGCAGAACTGCCGCATAAGGTTTCCAAGGCTGTAATCTTTATTTTTTCTTGTTTAACATAGTTTATTCGTAGTATTAAGAACAAAATAGCTTCAGTCTGCTAACCTAATGAAAATAAGAGACTATTTGGGAAAACGTTATGAACGCAATTATATCCTGTGTAATACAAAGCAGGTGGCTGTTGTTTGCTTGCCTGTTGTTGCCATCGAGTTGGCTCAGACTTATGGCGACCTTACGTATAACAGAAGGAAACATTGCCCGGTCCTAGGCCATTCTTACAATCTTTGGGAAGTTTGAGCCCATTGTAGTCACTATGTTAAGCCATTTTATGGAGAGTTTCCCTTGTTTTCGCTGACTTTCTCTGCTTTCAAACATGATGCCCTTTTCTAGTGACTGGTTTTTCCTGATGACGTGTCCAAAGGAAGCAAGACAAAGGCTCACCATCCTCACTTCTAAGGAGCATTTTGTCTGTACTTCCTCAGGACAGATTTGTTTGTTCTGCTGGCAGTCCATGGTATATTCAATATTCTTTGCTAACACCACAATTCGAATGCATCAATTCTTCTTTTAAAAAAAAACAAAAACAAAAGAAAAACACCAAGGCTGCAGTCTTTACAGAAGCAGACTGCCACATCTTTCTCTGGCAGAGCAGCTGGTGGGTTCGAACCGCTGACCTTTTGTTTAGCAGCCGAGTGTTTAACCACTGCACCACCAAGGCTCCTTATATTGGACTTTAGGAAAGCAAAAATATTCCACTTGAAGCTGGTGCTGTCTCAAAGAAGTTAACCAGTTGCTGTCAAGTTGATTCTGACTCAGTGACCCCACGTGTGTCAGAGTAGAACTGTGCTCCATAGGGTTTTCATTGGCTGATTTTTCAGAAATAGATTATCAGGCCTTTCATCCAAGGTACCTCTGGGTGGACTAGAACAGCTGACCTTTCAGTTAACAGATGACTATGTTAACCATTTGCACCACCCAGGGACTCCTCAAAGAAGTTAAAAAAAGCCTAAATGTGGGGGGAGCGGTGGGGAGAGGAGGACAAAAAAAAGCAACAGATTAAAGTAAAATTCAACATTGCCTTTAAAGAATACCCTCCTCCCTTACATAATGTTGCCGCAAGTCCAGAGGCAGAGCGTCCTCAGAGGGCACACACAGGACAGATGAACGCTTGTATCAAGTCCATTGAGTCATAGGTTTGCAACATTTAAACTCTCCCAGTAAGTGTGACAGCAATGAAGCAAAGCTCTCTGACACTCTGGCTGCCTCTGTTAAAGCTGAACATCTCCAAAAGGCGGAGCTTCATCCTTACTCACATTTTTAAAAAGTTGCACTTCCTCTCTTAAGAGTGGAGTATTCCAGGTGATTGAAAGAATAACTAGAGGGAACTGAGGGAGATTTGGCTTGTGTGCAGCAAGCAAGGGAAATGTTTTGAATGACCTAATTTAAAGCACAACAACCAGACTGCAGCCTGGAGGACAGGTAGGAGTTCCATGATCAGAGGTGAAACAATTCAGTTTGATATCACTCTGACTTTTAGGTCAAGACCACCAACAAAGCAGACTTGGCAAGCAGCACTTAGAATCCTTGCTCAAAGGACAGACTGGAAAACAGAGCGCATGAAAACTGCTGAGTGGCCATTGGAATTTTCAGCCCCATCAGCACACACAGGAAGGAGCACTGTCAACTCTGCCATCTCTAAACGCAACAGGCACCAACAGAAAATGAATGTGGCTTTAAAGACTCATCAAAAGTCCTTCCCAGTGAAGAGTTTTTGAATAACAAAAATATTTTATTTTAAGAATGGATTTGGGCTTTTGTTTTTGGTGTTTTGTTCTGTTTTTTAATCTTTTCACACTGAATTTGCTAAATAACAGTATGGATTCACTCTTTCCTTTTAATATTTTTCTAAAGCCAAAAGATGCTTGATTGAAAGCTGTTTTTTGAGCACTTTTCATTTCCATTTCAATCTGAAAGTTTGGAAAAAGAATTGAGGTATAGATATGACCTCCCTACATTCTGAGGTTTTTTGGCATCCTCTAACAGATATAGTATTTGTTCATGTAAATTATTTTTGAGGTAATTGTGCACATACAAAGATTATTTTATACCTTTCTAGGTCTTTTTATTTATGAATCAATTTAGACTTTGGATGCTGATTTATATTTTGATGTCAAAAACATAATTAGGGCAGATATAGGTGAGCTCTTAATAGACCCTTTATTCCAATGGATACTAGCAAGGAAAAATCAGCATTGAATAGCTTGTACCTAAAACTTTTCAGTTTACCCTGACTGAAAAAGCTGCCCAGACTCCTGAACCATCTATTAAACCAACTTCCATAGCTACAATTCCTCCTCCACATTCACAATTACAGAGCTTTGGAAGCTGTAAAGGATAAGTGTACATTCTGAGCATAATACTTTCCTCTGCTCACTATAATATACATACATTGTTTATTGCCTAGACTGAGCATTGAACTTGCATGCTTCCTCTTCACATCATGGATCACGTGCCTCTGCTCCTCACTGCTCTGGGTTTCTAGCCTAGAACTACTCAACCCAAGCTGGGTTCCATCTCCTGGTGTCTTCTTGAAAGCCTTGTCAAAACTTATTTTTTGCATGTTATCACCTTGGAGAAGGCCAGAACAAGTCAATCATCACCTAGCCAACTCTTAGGGGAGCCTTCCCTAAACTTCAGATTAGATAAAGTCTTCCTATCATGCACTTTAAAGAACTATGTTTGTCCTTTGCAGGACTCATAATAATTGCTATACAACTGTTCATATAATTATTTATTTACTATCTATCTTTCCTACTGCTTGGGGGAGAGAACTTGATTGGTATCATTTCCTGGTATGTCCTTAGCACCCAGCACAGTGCCTGGCACATAGTAGGTCCTATTGAAATTTTCATTATTGTTGTTAAGTCAATAAACCAAACCAAAAAAAAGAAAACCCAAACCCGCTGCCATCCAGTTGATTCCGACTCCTAGCAACCCTCTAGGACAGAGTAGAACTGCCCCATAGGGTTTCCAAGGAGCAGCTGGTAGATTTGAACTGCCGACCCTTTGGTTAGCAACCAAGCTCTTAACCACTGAGCAACCAATAATCAATGGTGATTTAATGTATTATTCCTCACATAGAGTATGTGTCTTTTCAAGGAAGAAAAGGGAAACTAATGTTTTTTGAGCTTCTATCATGTGCCAGTACTGTGGTAGGATCAAAAACATTCCCTTTGCTGGTCTTTTCAATAACCCTATGAGGTATATACTATTATCCTTATCTCACAAGTTACTTGTCCAAAGTCCCATTGCTAAACTAGGGTTTCAACCCAAGTCTGCCTAACTCCTATGTATTTCCACTGCATCATGCATTTTTGATCTCAAAAAATAATCTCTATGATACAATACACAACATTCCTTTCTGACTCTTCAATTCACACTATAGAAATGATCTCTTATGTTACTTACAAGCTTTTCACTGGTCTCACTGTTCACTCTACTGCCTCCTAAACTCTTTTGTCTATACAATAGCCAGAGTAATCTTAAAATATAAATCATACCATACTACTTTCCACAGTCCTGGTGGCGCAGTGGTTAAGAGCTTGGCTGCTTACCAAAAGGTACACAGTTTGAATCCACTAGCTGCTCCTTGGAAACCCTATGGAGCAGTTCTACTCTGTCGTATAGGGTTGCTATGAGTTGGAATCCACTCAGTGGTAACAGGTTTGGTTTGGTTTGGTTTGTTCTGGTATGCTACTCTCCTGCCTTCAATCCTCCAGGGGTTTTTCAATGCACCTAGGATTAAGTCCGACTTCCTTGCAATGGCTGACAAGTCTCTCTACGATCTAGCTTCTACCGAGTGTTCAGACCTCTTCTCTTACCTCACTCTCCCCTGATCACTAACTACAGTCATACTATCCCACTTAATTTTCCTAGAATACACAGGGCTTATTCCTGTCTTAGGGCTTTTGCATTATTTCCTATTTGTGAAATGCTGTTGTGCTGATCTTCACATGGTTGGCTCCTTCTTGCTATTCAGCTCTCAACTAAAATTTTACTCCTCAGGGAAACCTCCTCTGACTGCCAGTCTAAGTAGCACCTTTAACTTGACTTCTGTCACTTTCAAGTGGACAAGTCTAGTTCATACTACCATACTACCCTGAGATATTTTCTCATCTACCCCTTGGCCATAGAGTCAATTCCGACTCATAGTGACCCTATAAGACAGATTAAAACTGCCCCATAGGGTTTCTAAGGAGTTGCTGGTGGATTCAAACTTCTGACCTTTTAGTCAGCAGCTGAGCTCTTAACCAATGCACCACCAAGGCTCATTTTCTTGTCTAGCTAGGTCAAATCCCCACCTAGGTAACTCTTACCATCCTACTTGTTACTTCCTCAACCTGCTTGTTACTTCCTCAGGGAAGCCTTCCCTAAAACTTCAGAAAAGGGAAGGACCTCCTATGGGAAATTCTTAAAGAACTATACTTTTCCTTTGCTAGAATTATATTCAATTAACTATTTGTGCTAATCTTATTAGCTAATTGATATGATCTTGCCTATTTAGTTATGTGATTTCCCAAGGATATATATGAATGTAAGCTGTGTATGAGTAGACATCTTATGTGTCCATCTTTTTACTGTGGTATTACCTAAACATAAGTGATTCCTTTTTTGTGGAATTTAGAGTATATAGTAAAGATTTTGATAAGTAATTTAAAGTGTAATAAGTATTACAAAAGAAGAAGCACAGAGAACTCTGGGAACATGTGTAAGAGAGACCTATTCTAGTCTAGGTGGAGGACAGGTTAAGAAAAGCCTTCACATCAAGTGGTGATTAAGCTAAGACCTGAAATATAATTAGGAGTTAGCCAGGCAGTAGGTAGAACGTAGGGTGGAATGGCAAGTGAAGAATGTAAGAATATTCTAGGCATCTAGCAATGCATGCATATCTTATACTCTACCCCAGACATCCAGTTACTATCTGTCTTATTATTTTATTCTCTTCATAGAACTCACCTGAAAATACAGTATTTTGTTTCTTGTGTTATGGTTTGTTCCTGCAATCCATTAAAATAAAAGTTCCATAAGGGAACTTTGTAGGTCTTGCTAACAACTATATTCCAGTAGCTAGAACAGCTGTGTTATTTAGGATATGATTGATCAATGATGCTTAAATTAATGTGTAATAGTCTCAGATCAGTAAAGATAAAAGCAAAGGACTAAAGACAGTCACTCTGGCTGCAGTATAAGCTGGAAGGAGATAATGGCATAAGATAATTTGGGATTGAGGGATAGGTGGGTAAGCAAAGATCAGACTTTGTAAGCATGTTCAGAAAGTTGGACTTTATCCAAAAGTAATGAAAAGGCATTGTAGAGTTTTAAGCAGCTGTATTATGTGATCAAATACATGATTTTAAATATCACTCTGGCAAAATGTACAGAATGAATTGAAGAGGATCAAAATTGGAAGAACAGCAGCTAGTATCTGGAAAATTTTAGTTGTTCTCATGAGAAATAATAGTCTTTTGAACAGGGGTAGAGGCCGTGGCACTAGAGAAGAGTAATCAGATTTAAAAAGTATTTAAGTAATAAAATTGATTTGACTGAATGAACAATTGGATGTAGCAAATGAGAAGTCGGGGTTGATTCCCAAGCATCAGTCATAGACAAATGGTGGAACCATTGCCTAAGTAGGAAAATCACTGGGGGAGAATCAGGTTTAGTCACAGAGTGATGCGTTCAATTTTGACTGTGTGGATTTGAGGGAACTCTAAGACTTTCTAGAGGAGAAGCCTACTAAGCAGTTGAATGTACATGTAGGTCAGACTAAAGATGTGCATTTAGCAGTATTGTGTGTTTGTTTATTGTTGGTTAGTTGGTTGATTCCAGAGTCATTGTGTATTGATAAGGCTCTGGATTCAAACCGCCTGAATTGGAATCCTGCCTCCCCATCACTTATGTTGAGTTAGTTTGGCCAAGTTACATAATATTTCCAAGCCTCAATTTCCTCACTTTCAAAAGTTAATAAAAGAACTCATCTCATAGGGTCATTATGAAGATTGAATGAGATAAAAGTTATTATGCATAAAGCATAGCCTTGCATAGAGTAAGCTCTTAATAAATGTTAACAGTTCTTAACCATGATTAGTTATTTTAGCATTAGAAAGGCAGACAAGTTCATAGATTTTTGATAAACCTTATAGGGTATACAAAGTCTACAGACTCTTGCCATTTAAATTTTTGTGGTCTTCATTCAAATATAGATCACTTAGCTCAAATCTTCTATTTACTGGATATTGCCCTTAACTCTTACAGCAAGTACTGACAACATGTTTGACACTTTCTATTCCATTTTTTTTCCCAATTCTTCATACTATACTTTTGATGTCTTTTGTAAGTAGTTACTGGAATACAAATATGCATTACCTTAGTAAGAAAGTATTGATAGAAAATAAAGCTACATATTCTAAATTCTATCATAAATATTTTTCTTGAATAATCACTGAAAAAACTTTCAAAATTTAATATTACCCTTCCCAGAGGTAGCTACGGAAACCTGTCCCTGAATAAGTGTTTCCCTTTTTACCTATAATATGTGTCTAAGAGTATGTAACTTTCATCCCATAAACAGCTTTATCAGCTGCAATATCTTGCTCAGCTCCTTCATCAAACAATGCTATGAAATGAAGTCTAATAACGAAGAATAAGTAGAATGTGTGTGTGTGTATGTCTATTCTCATTCACACAACTATATGCATATATACAGAGTAAATTAAAATGGAATATAAACTAGAAAAACAGAATTTGAAAAAAATTAACAGTATATATTTAAAAATAATTTCAAAATATTTTTTAGAACATAATGAATCTTCGCATTGGACAAGACCCTGAAAATCACGTAGTCCAATTGCCTCCTTACACAGACGTGCTGCCTGAAGTTTGAGGATGTGGGATGATTTGCTTGAGATAATGCAATAGCACGTGGCAGAGTCATGACTAGAACTTTCATCTGATTCCCAACTCAGTGTTTTCTCCATTGTGTCATGATCAACAAATGGACTATTGCATTTTACTTTAAAATGACTTTGATGGAATCATGAATGTGTTTGTTGTGTTCAGCATTCCTAGTCTCTGCGATAGTAGTCAAACAGACTCAAATTAAACTGTAACTGATTATCAATATCTTCTTTATTTAGCCATACATTACAGTGTTAAAAATAAATAACCCAAGATAGACAATGAAAAGATTCATACAGCGAGTCATTGTCTACAAAAGATTTGAAAATAAGGCTGACATCTGTTACAAAGAAGGATTAATTAGATATTACTTTAAATGATGAATCTTGGATCCATTTCCCTTGAGAACAGTTGGTAAATGTACTGTTCTAATTAGGGATTTGGATCAAAATATCATTTTATTCTAATCATGAAGCCTATTAAGATTTTTATTAATACTATCAGTTTTACTAACTATGTACATCATGCTTGTTTATATGACAAGCACAAATACTTTTCCTCTAGTAAAAAAACAATCTTACAGATGCTATAACATTTATAGTTGGGGGTTATTAATTTAGGGCTAAACTAACTGCATTATAATTCCCTTTTCCTTCATTATATCATGCTTTTTTCATGATATATTATTAAAGATATTATGCTATGAAAATCTCATAACATCCTACAAAATAAGTTGATAGAGAAAGTAGGGCTGTGCCAAAGGGTATGATGAATATGACTTAGATAATGGGCTTGTATCTTGTGTGAAAGACCAGTTTCTAACAAAGTATTTTCAAAGTATATGCCCTCCTCCTCCCACCCCTCAGCTACTACCCCTCATTTCGGCCTAAACCCAATCACTTGACCTGCCCTAGCTCCTGCAGTACAGCCCTCAGAATGGCGGTGTGGGTAATTGAAAGAACACCAAAATTAGAATAGAGGGTCTTGGACTGAACCCTGCCTTTGCTGCTACTGGCTCTGTCCTTTTAAGTCGGTTACTTAAGTTCCTAAATTCTTCATATCTTACTTTTATCATCTGTAATATGTGGACTATTCTAATTCTACACGCATATCTCATGGGTTGTTGTGAAAATTAAATGAGATAATATGTGGGGAACAACACAGAGTATTGCACAAACAAAGGATCATTTACTCACTGCTTAAACCTCTCCTAGAATTGGTGAACAGCTGTCATAGGTTTTTTTCAAAAACGTACTAAACCACCAGCAGAGGGGAAGGGGAGAGAGAGGTAAGTGGAGAAAGTTGAAATATAAATATGGGCATTGTATAAGAATGTAAGTAAATATTAAATTGCTTGCATATTTCAACAGATAACATGCTTAATTTTTATGAATGTTTGATTATTTGTTTGCTAATGGAAAAGAGTTATCACACTAAGAGCAACCATAAAAAAATGCCACTTTTTTAAAAATTTTGATTTTACTGGACAGGAAAGTAAAATACAAAACGATCCCATTAAATAGGCATTTGGAAATCCTAGTTACATCAGGAAGCCTACCCTATTGTAAACGCTTGCTCACTGCTGCCACTGGGTGCTGTCACCTCATAGGACAAGAAGGTAATTGTGTGCTCAATATATGTGCAAACACTCACTAACATGTGTATAGATATGCCTACAGATAAAGTACATAGGGGGCACAGTCATGGATACTCCCAGACCTAACCAAACACCTTGTAGGATTGGTTTATTAGGTTTAGGGCTTAGGACTACAGTCTCTTGGGATATCTCAGTCAACTGACACAACATAGTCTATCAAGTTTATGTCCTACATCTTAGTTTGCTAAGTAGCATCTGGGCTCTTAAAAGTTTTCAAGAGGTCATCTAAGATATAACTATTGGTCTCTACTCATCTGGAGCAAAAGAGAATGAAGGAAACCGAAGAGTCAAAAAAGAAATCAGTCTACAAGACCCATTGCCTGCACAAACCGTGCCTCACTTATCCAGACACCAGAAAAACTAGATTTTGCCCGGCTACCACTACCGACTGTGGCCACAATAGAAGATCCCAGATAGAATGGAAAAAAATTGTAGACTAAAACTCAAAATCTTAAAAAAAAAAAAAAAAGACAGATTTACTGGACTAGCAGAGACTTAGGGAACTCTCAAGACTATCGCCTTGAGATACCCTTTAAACTTGGAAATGAAACTACTCCTAGAGGTCACCTTTCAACTGAAAAACAGATTGGCTCATAAAATAAACAATATCAACCATGAGTACTATGCTCCTTTTATATTTAAGAAAAGAAGAAGAAGAATAAAACAATCATTTGTTTGAGACCAAATGGTCAACATTTACCTTAAAACAGAGATGATAAAGTTGAGGGTCTTGGCGGCGGGGCAGGGTGGTGGGGAGGGCGGCAGTCAGGGAAGAAAGAGTAATGGAAACAGAACAACCAGAATGGAAATAATGAGGACCTTGACACAATGTTGAAAACATAACCAATGCCACTGAACAATATCTCTGGAAATTGTTAAATGGGAACCTAATTTGCTGTGTAAACCTTTACCAAAAACTCAATGAAGTATTTTTAAAAAAGAATAACAATGGCTGAGGCATCAAAAAAAAGAAGAAGAATAAGAAGGTAATGGTGGCGAAGATAAGCTCACATAAGGGCTGAGATGGGACAGGTAGTATTTGGTGGATGGATTTTGAAAATTGAAGGGTGGGAGCAATACAGAAGTCATGTTTATGTGTGAGTGTATAGGAGAGTAATTAGCTAGCTCATCTAAAAATCACTATTGAATGTACATCTTAAGGTAGAGTAGATTGTCAAAAGCAAAATATTAACCCAAAAAAAGTTTGAAAAATAGCCCTTTTATTTACATGCTCTAACTTATTATAATTATAGATTAATTTTTTTATTATAATTCAGGTAAAGGTTTACAGAACAAATAGTTTCTCATTAAACAGCAGTACACATATTGTTTTATAACAATGGTTAACAACCCCACGACATGTCAACCCTCTCACTTCTTGACTTTTTTTTGTTGAAAATATACATAGCCAAAAATACACCATTTCAAAATTTCTACATTCACAGTTCAGTGACATCGACTATGCTCTTCCAATTGTGCTGCCAGTCTCACTTTAGATAAAGGTTTACAAAGGTTTTCAAAGTATAGACATGTTGCCCTATGACAATGGTTAACAACCTCATTACACATCAACACTGTCCTTACTCAAACCTGGGTTCCCTATCACCAGCTTTCCTGTCCCCTTCTGCCTTCTAGCACTTGTCCCTGGACTGCTGTGCCTCATTAGTCCCATTTTCTTTTATGGGGCTATCCAATCACCAGCTGAAAGGTGAACCTCGGAAGTGACTTTACCACTGAGCTAAGAGGGTGTCTGGGGGCCACACTCTTGGAGTTTCTCCAGCCTCCTTTAGGCCAGTAAATCTGGTCTTTTTTGTGTGTTAGAATTTTGTTCTACATCCTTCTCCAGCTCTGTTCAGAAACTTCTGTTGTGATCACGGTCAGAGTAGTCAGTGGGGGTAGCCAGGCACCATCTAGCTGTACTAGACTCAGTCTGGTGGAGGCCTTGGTAGCTGTGGTCCATTAGTCCTTTGGACTAATCATTTCCTTGTATCCTGTTCTCTTCATTCTCCCTTGCTCCCGAAGGGATGAGACCAATGGAGTATCCTAGATGGCTGCTCACAGGCTTTCAAGACCCCAGACGCCACTCACCAAGGCAGAATGCAGAACATTGTCTTTACAAACTGTGCTGTGCCAATTGAGCCAGACGTTCCCAAGACCACAGTCCCCACAGCCCTCCGCCCAGCAATTCCGTCCCTCAGGGAGTCTGGATGCATCTACGGAGCTTCCATGACCCTTCCCTGAACAAGTAGTGCTGGCTTTGCCAGTATTGTGTGCTGTCTTACCCTTCACCAAAGATACCACTTATCTATTGCCTATTTAGTATTCCCCCCACACCCATCCCTGGTAACCAACAAAGATTGTTACTTTTTCTGTGTAACTTTTTCATGGGTTTTTACAACAGAGGTCTCATACAATATTTCTTCTTTTGTGATTGACTTCTTTCACTCAGCATAATGTCCTCCAGTTTCATCCATGTTATGAGATGCTTCACAGATTCATCATTGTTCTTCCTTGTTGAATAGTACTCCATTGTGTGTAGGTACCATAGTTTGTTTATCCATTCATCTGTTGATGGGCATCTAGGTTGTTTCCATCGTTTTGCTCTTGTGAACAATGCTGCCATGAACATAGGTGTGCATATGTCTATTGGAGCTCTTATTTCTCTAGGATATATTCCTAAGAGTGGGATTCCTGGATTGTATGGTATTTCTATTTCTAGCTTTCTAAGGAAGCGCCATATCATTTTCCAAAATGGTTGTATCATTTTGCATTCCCACAAGCAGTGCATAAGACTTTCCATCTCCCCGCAGGTCCTTCAACAGTTATTATTTCCAGTGCTTTTGATTCGTGCCAGTAATGCTGGGGTGAGATGGTATCTCATTGTGCTTCTAATCTGCATTTCTCTAATGGCTAGTGATCGCGAACATTTCCTTATATGCCTATTGGCCGCTTGAATGTCTTCTTTGGCGAAGTGTCTATTCATTTCCTTTGCCCATTTTTTAATAGAATTATTTGTCTTTTTGTTGTAGAGGTGTTGGATTTTCCTGTAGATTATGGAGATTAGACTTTATCTGACTTGTACTGTCCAAACATTTTTTTCCCAGTCTGTAGGTTCTCTTTTTCCTCTTTTGGTGAAGTCTTTTGAAGAGCATAGATGTTTGATTTTTAGAAGATCCCAGTTATCTAGCTTATCGGCTGGGGTTTGTGTGCTTTTGGTAATTTTTGTATCCTGTTAATGCCATGTATTAGGGCCTGTAGCATTGGTCCTATTTTTTCTTCTATGAACTTTATAGTTTTTGGCTTTACGTTTAGGTCTTTCATCCATTTTGAATTAGTTTTTGTATATGGCGTGAGGTATGGTTCCTGTTTCATTTTTTTGCGGATGGATATCCAGTTTTGCCAGCACCATTTGTTAAAAAAGACTGTCATTTTCCCATTTGATGGACTTTGGGCCCTTGTCGCAGATCAGGTGACGGTAGGTGGATGGATTTACATCCAGGTTCTCAATTCTGTTCCTTTGGTCAATCTATCTGTCCTTGTACCAGTATCAGGCTGTTTTGACTACCGTGACTGGATAGTAGGTTCTGAGGTCAGGAAGTGTGAGCCCTCCAACTTTATTCTTCTTTTTCAGTAGTGCTTTACTTATTCGGGGCTTCTTCCCTTTCCATATAAAGTTAATGATTAGTTTTTCCGTCTCTTTGAAGAACGTTGTTGGTATCTGGATTGGGATTGCATTATATTTGTAAATTGCATTGGGTAGAATTGTCATTTTGACAATGTCGAGTCTACCTATCCATGAGCATGGTATGTTTCTCCATTTATGTAGATCCCTTTGGGTTTCTTGCAGTAGTGTTTTGTAGTTTTCTTTGTATATGTCTTTTACATCCCTGGTTAGATTTATTCCTAAGTATTTTATTTTCTTAGGGGCTATTATAAGTGGTATTGTATTAGTTCCAGTAGATGTCTCATGGAGTTTTTAGGGTTTTCTATGTATAGTATCATATCATCCACAAACAGGGACTCTTTAACTTCTTCATTACCAATTTGGATGCCCTTTATTTCTTTTTCTTGCCTTATTGCTCTGGCTAGACCTTCCAGCACAACGTTAAATAGGAGTGGTGATAAAGGGCATCCTTGTCTTGTTCCTGTTCTCAAGAGGAATGTTTTCAGCCTCTCTCCATTAAGAATGATGTTGGCTGTTGGTTTTGCATAGATGCCCTTTATTATGTCAAGAAATTTCCCTTCTCTACCTATTTTATTGAGAGTTTTTGTCAGGAATGGGTGTTGGACTTTGTCAAATGCCTTTTCTGCGTCAATTGAGATGATCACGTGATTCTTTCCTTTCCTTTTATTTATGTGGTGGATTACATTGATTGATTTTCTAATGTTGAAGCATCCTTGCATACCTGGTATGAATTTTCCTTGGTCATGGTGTATTATTATTATTTTTTTTTATATGATGCTTAATTCTATTGGCTAGAATTTTGTTGATAATTTTTGTGTCTATATTCATGAGAGATATTGGTCTGTAATTTTCTTTTTTTGTGACATCTTTGCCTGGTTTTGGTATGAGCGTTATGCTGAATTCATTGAATAAATTCAGAAGTGTTGCTTCCTTTTCTATGCTCTGAAATAGCTTGAGTAGTACTGGTACAAGCTCTTCTCTGAATGTTTTGTAGAATTCTCCAGTGACATCATCTGGGCCAGGGCTTTTTTGGTTGGGAGTGTGTTTTATTACCTTGTCAATCTCTTCTCTTGTTATGGGTCTGTTCAGATTTTCAACATCACTTTGTTGTCGTTTGGGTAGGTAGTGTATTTCTAGAAATTTATCCATTCCTCTAGGTTTTCAAATTTGTTGGAGTATAGTTTTTCATAATACTCTGTTATGATCCTTTTTATTTCAGCTGGGTCTGTTGTAATGTCCCCCATTTCATTTCTTATTGGGGTTATTTGCATCGTCTCCTGTTTTTCTTTTGTCCGTCTGGCGAGTGGTTTGTCAATTTTGTTGATTCTTTCAAAGAACCAACTTTTGGTTTTGTTGATTCTTTCTATTGTTTTTCTGTTCTTTATTTCATGTATTTCTGCTCTGATCTTTATTATTTCCTTTCTTCCGGTGGCTGTGGGCTTTTTGCTGATCTCTTTCTATTAGTTTGACTTGTGTAGTTAATGTTTTGATTTTGTCCCTTTCTTCTTTTTTGATGTGTGCATCCATTACTATAAATTGTCCTCTGAGGACTGCCTTTGCTGTGTCCCAAAGGTTTTGGTATGATGTGTTTTCATTCCCATTTGATTCTAGGAATTTTTTGATACCCTCTTTGATTTCTTCTATTACCCAGTGGGTTGTAAGCAGGGTGGTTTTAAGTTTCCACCTAATTAATTTTTTTTTCTTCCTCTTTCTCTTGTTAATTTCTACCTTGATGGCATTGTGGTCAGAGAGGGTACTTTGAAGTTTTTCTGCTTTTTGTTTTGGATCTTGTTGAGGATTGCTCTGTGGCCTAAGATGTGGTCTATTCTGGAGAACATTCCATGTGCATTGGAAAAGAATATGAATGTGTACTTTGCAGCTGTTGGATGATGTGTTCTATATATGTCTGTGAGGTCAAGTTGACTAATTGTGCCCTTTAGGTCTTCTGTATCTTTGCTGAGTTTCTTTTTAGTTGTTCTGTCCTTTACTGAGAGTGGTGTGTTGAAGTCTCCTACTATTATTGTGGAACTGTCAATTTCTCTTTCCAGCGCTGTTAGAGTTTTTTTTATGTATTTTGGAGCCCTCTCATTGGGTGCGTAGATGTTTATTATGGTTATGTCTTCATGATGGATCATCCCCTTAATCATTATATAGTGTCCTTCTTTGTCTTTTAAGGTGGATTTTGTTTTAAAGTCTATTTTGTCTGAGATTAGTATTGCCACTCCTGCTCTTTTTTGGTATTTGTTAGCTTGATATATATTTTTCCAACCTTTGACTTTTAATAAATTCACGTCTCTGTTTCTAAGGTGTGCCTCTTGTAGACAGCATATTGATGGATCCTGTTTTGTTTTTTTTTTTAATCCATTCTGTCACTCTCTGTCTCTTTATGGGTGCATTGAGTCCATTTGCATTCAGTGTAATTATTGATAGATGGAGTTTGTTGCTGTCATTTTGTAGTGCTTTTTATTATGGTGTTGACGTTTTCTTTGCTCTTCTTACTCTCCTGTGCTGAATTACTTTTGTTTGAGGATTTTCTTTTCATTTCTTTTGTTTTTGCTGAGATGTTATGTTTTTCCTCTTTATTTTTATGAATATGTTTGTTAACTTTGTGGTTACCATGAAATTTACCCTTATCTTTCTAAGTTTGAAGCAGTCTGTTATTATTTGGTATCACCTTGCCTTCCTCTCCATTAGAAGGTTCTATACCTACACGGTTTATTCCCTCTTTTATTGTTCTGATGTTGTTGTCATTTATAGATTAACTACTCTGATTCCCTGTTGTATTTCTTTTAGTTTTGGATAGTCCTTGAGAGTTCATTTCCTAGATTGCTATCTGGCTGGTACAATTCTGCATCCTAGATTCAGCCTGTGAGCTGAAGTTGTTTGTTCTCAGATCAAAGAACTCCCTTTAATAATTCTTATAAGTCTGGTTTGGTTTTTACATATTCCCTTAATTTCTGTTTATCTGGAAATGTCCTAATTTTGCCATCATATTTGAGTGAGAGTTTTACAGGATATATTATTTTTGGCTGGCAATTTTTTTCTTTCAAGGTTTTTATATGTCATCCCATTGCCTTCTTACCTGCATGGTTTCTGCCAAATAACCTGAACTTAGTCTTATTGTTTCTCCTCTGTATGTGACTTCTTGTTTTTCATGAGCTGCTCTCAGGATTCTTTGTTTGTCTTTGGTTTTGGCGAGTGTTATTATGATATGCCTTGGTGATTTTCCTTTGGGGTCTATCCTATATGGGGTTCATTGAGTGTCTTGGATGGCCATCTTTTAATCTTTCTTGATATTGGGGAAGTTTTCTGTCAGCAGTTCTTCAATGATCCTCTCTGGGTCTTCTGTTTCCTCCCCCTGTTCTGGAACTGCAATCACTCGAAAATTTTTGCTTTTGATTGTATCCCACATAACTCTCAGGGTCTCTTCATTTTTCTTTGTTCTTTTTTCTGAGTTTTCCTCAGACAGTGTTGTATCCAAGTTTTTGTCTTCAATTCCACTGATCCTGTCTTCCACCATTTCAAATCTGCTCGTTAGCCCTTCTATGACACTGTCCATTTCTGAAATCTTGTTGTTTATCTTTTGACTTTCTAATTGTTGTTGTTGTATAATTTCTAGTTGTGAATTTATTTTGGCATTTTGTTCCTGCATTATTTTCCTGAATTCTTCCATTTTTTTGTCTGTATTTTCCATGAATTTGTCTGCCTTTTCCATGAATTTGTCTCTTTTTTCCTCATTTTTGTCTGCTTTTTTCTTCAACTCTTGGAGAATTGTGAGTATTAGAGATCTGAATTCCCTATCAGGTAGTTCTAGTGCCTTTTCTTCCACTGGAAAGTCATCTGGTGTTTTATTTTGGACACCTATTTTAACCATCCTGTCCTGTTATTGTAAACGTTTTGATATTGGCTGCTGTCTTAGGGGCATTCAGTAGTTATTTTTCTCATTTATTGATTGTAGATTTGTTTTTTTTATCCTTTTTTTTAATTTAGCTATGTCTGAGGAGGCGGGCTTTGTGTTCTTTGCTGTTTGCTCATCTGTGGGCTCGGCACTTTTCACCTCCTTCTCCAATTCTTGGGGTCAGTCACTCAGATATGGTACAGCAGGGTAGGTCTAGCTGAAGAGGAGTTGCTGGGATGGGTTGTTTGTGGCACTTTCTACAGCCACCAGGGCAGGTCAGTAATCAGTGCAGGGCAGGTTCTGGTAGGCCATGCCTGTGCCGCTTGGTGGTGTGATGTTAAGTGCACGGTGCAGATAGGCAGGATGGGGTGGGGAGATTTTTATGTGTAGAGCTAAGATGAGTATGGGAGAAAGGAGAGAGAAACAGGAGCCAAAAATAAAGAAACAAACAAAAAAGAGTGCTAGGGGAGCTTGCCATTGGAGTGGAGAGATGAGAGACTATGAAATGGAGAAAAACAAAAAGGGGAAGAAGAAGAAAAAAAAGAAAAGAATGAATAAATAAAAATTAGAAAGAAAATAGAAGAGCAAAGCTCCCAGGGATCCCGCTGGAGCAGCTACAAGGTCTGGGGAAGTTGTTCCCAGGTGTTTCAGTACAGCCTGGCTAGAAAGCATAGAGGTATTCAGCAGCAGGTATTCAGGGAACAGGAAGAGAAGGAAGGTATAGAGAGATGAGAAGCTGAGTAATTAAGAAAGATAAAAAGGGGAAAAGAAGGAATAGAAAACTAAACAAATTTTAAAAAAAGAAATGCTCCTCCAAAAACAGAAAAAAAAAAAAAAAAAAAAAACCCAGGGAAAAAGAAATGTTCTCAGGGATCCTTCTGTGCGTCTGTGCAAGATGAGCTGTTAGGTCGCAAACCACGTAGCACTGCCCAGCCAGAACAGGCTCTCAAGCTGAGAAAAGGAAAAGAAAACAAACAAACAATTCAAAACAAACGAACAAACAACAGGCCCGGGATCCCACCAACATGGTAGCCCAGACCGGGAAGTAGTTCCACACTCAAACAGAGCTCAGCAGCCCCTTAGGAGGAAGAAGTAAAGGTGGCGCACAGAGCCAGGTATTTGAGTGAAAGGAGGGAGAGGTGGTGAGAGGTAAGGAAGAAATCAAAAGAAGCTGAAAAACACAACACCAGCAGCCAACAAATGGCACTCAGGGAGCCGGCCAGTGCCGGTGGGTGGAATCCAAGCGGCCAGTGCTTCCCGGCCAAGAGACTGTGGCCACAGGAAGCAGAGGAGGCCGAGTGGGGGTGAATAAGGGTGGGATATGGGAAAATGTATATCACAAATTACTGGTTGTTTTGTCTCCTGCTGACACTCCCTGAAGCTGCTTTCTCATACCCACTATTTTCTGGTCTCTGATAGGAGTCCAAGATGGTGGATCAGCACTGTGTTAACTGATAGGGGACCTCTGCATGAATCTCTCCTTTCTCTCCATTCTCTGTCAGTTTTCTCACTCCATTTGGTGCTTGGCTGAGTTCTTTATCTCTTCATTTGATGTTTTAGGGTTTCAGAATTTCTGTTTTCTCTGTTTGCCTTAGTTTTTTGGATCTTTGTTGTGGAGGAACGGCGTGGTGCTTCTGCCTAGAGCACCATTTTGCTGGACGTCTAGATTCATACTTTTTAACTTCCTAAAGGAAATTTGGAACATCTTTCACGCATCAGGCCAATCAAA
Organism: Dugong dugon; assembly: GCA_030035585.1. Lineage (NCBI taxonomy): Eukaryota > Metazoa > Chordata > Mammalia > Sirenia > Dugongidae > Dugong > Dugong dugon. The sequence goes on from CM057462.1 coordinate 146,307,986, forward strand.
CATCTGTGATATCAAGTGGCAAGAAAGTTTCTGGAAGCAGCAAACCTTCCTTGGCCTTTACCATTGGAAATGTGGTACAAGTGGAGGCAGCTTCCCAAGGCCATTGCCCACTTATCCTCTAAGCTTAAGGTTATTCTTAACTGCCACTATGCTTTCAGTCTCGGTACTGAGCTAACATCTTTGCATGAGGGCCAACTCAGAAACAGCTTTTAAAAAGATATCTACAAGACATATTCATAGAATTCAAAATGAAAACAACTGTTATAGAGACCCATAAAAAGGTTTATTCTTACAACTTAGATTTACTTACTTCACTGAAGAGAAGAATGCCAATGAGAAAAATTGGCACTACTTTTTAGCTATTAAAATGTTCATAGCTAGACATATTTCAGAAATAGCAATAAGGAAACAGGTACTAACCTTCATACTGAATATACATTGCAGAGCACATCTCAAAGGTAGTCAGGCCATATACAGCTTACTGCTGCAAATGCAAAGCCTGTATCAATCTATTATCAAAAATCCCAAGCTCAACTGACTATATCATTCCTTTGTAAATTGCCATGCTGGCCTCCTTGCCCCCTTTTGTAGTGCTCTGGCAAAACTCTAAGCCTGGATAAACCCAGTTATCTGCCTCTAGGCCTGTTTTCCTGAAGGTGAGAGTCAGTGATGAGACTTATTATACAACCGAGTAGATGTAGATCACCATATATTTATGATCATCAACCTCTTCTCCTAAGTAAGACTAGTCTCTCTGCTTGTATTCTGAATCACAGACTCTCTTGCCTTCCCAAGGAATTCACTTCTTTGGTTATCCTTTCTCTTTCATCTTCAACTTCTCCTCTCAATTGGATTATGCCTAGCAGCATATAAACATATTCTATTCTTTCTAATCTTAAAAAAAAAAAAAAACAGTTTCTCTTGACTTCTAACAGTTACTGTTACATATTTCTCTTTCTTTAAAAATTACAAAACTTTTTAATAGTTGCAGTCTTGCTCTGGGTTCACTTCTGCATATTCTGTTTACCTTTCAACTCACTCGAATCTGTCATCTGCCTGCAACACTCCTCCTAACCCACTCTTGCTAAAGTTAACAGTGACCTCCAGATCTTTCAGCAGCATTTGACCCAACTGGCTACTCTCTATTTCTCAAAACACAGGCTTTATTGACTACTTGTCTTAGTTATCTAGAGCTGCTATAACAGAAATACTACAAGTGGATGGCTTTAACAAACAAAAATTTATTCTCTCACAGTTTAGGAGGATAGAAGTCCAAATTCAGGGCACCAGCTCCAGGGAAGCCTTTCTCTCTCTGTCAGCTCTAGGGGAAGGTCTTTGTCATCAATCGTCCCTTGGGTCTAGGAGTTTATTGGTGCAGGGACCCCAGGTCCAAAGGACATGCTCTGCTTCTGGCTCTTCTTGGTGGTAGGAGATCCCTATCACTCTGCTTGCTTCTCTCTCCTTTCGTTTCTTGTAAGATAAAAAGTGATGCAGATCACATGCCAGGGAAACTCCCCTTACATTGGATCTGGGCTGTGACCTGAGTGAGGGTGTTGCATCCCACCCTAATCCTCTTTAACATAATCTTGCCTCATTAACCACAGGCAGATAACTAAGATTTACAACACATAGGACAATTACATCAAATCAAAAAATGGAGGACAACCGCACAATACTGAGGATCATGGCCTAGCCAAGTTGACACATATTTTAGGGGGAAACTATTCAATCCATGCCACTCTGTGGTGCAAGGAATTACTTAATATGGCCCTTCTAGCCATGATCTTTGTGATTCCTACACAGTGATTGAGTGGGACCATGCAAATAAGGTATGTGGAACCTGTGATTGTTGGGGTTATACGTCAACTTGGCTAGGCTATGATTCCCAGTATGGTGTGGTTGTCCTCCATTTTATGTGTTGTAGATCCTGACCTCTACGTGCTGATGAGGTAGGACTGGTATAAGGTGTGTCTTGAGTCACAGCCTTGCAGATGGGCATGACTCAAGTGCCATCCTTATTAAAGTTATGCCCTTCTCTGGGGTGTGGCCTGCATCTAAAATATATGTGTGTGTCCTGGTGAAGCTTTATTTCTCTGCATCTGAATCTCACATCCGGTTCCTGCTCAACTGACCTCCTCAGAGGCTTGCTGTTTAACCTGCTGATTCTGGGATTCAATGGGCCTCCACAACCCCTTGGGCCAGTGGCCTATAGTGTGACCTGATTCGCCAGCTTCCACAGCCTTATGAGCCAGCAGCCTGTGGTCTGAACTGCTGGTTTGGGTTCACCAGCCCCTGCAGCTCTGTGGGTCAGGAGAAGCCTACACCTGACCCATGAATGTAGGACTTGGCAGCCTCCACAACCACGTGAGCCATTTCCTTTATATAGTTCATGAGTTCTTTGAGACTTTGCAGCAAGTTAGGGAACCCAAAGACAGGAGGGAGAGTACTGAGGGAAAAAGGGGTAGTTGATGTTAGAGATGATGGAGTGGTACAACAGCTTTGAAAAGTTCGGGGCATCGTTAACCTCAGCTTCATTGGAACCAGCTTTGTGCTGATCCTTATAAAAGAAATTATTCATTTACGCTGTCTGACACCACATTTCCTTGTACCTCTTTGGTAATTCTTTTTCGCCTTTGCTAGCTACTCCCCTTTTCAACTTCTCAATGCTGGAATTCCTTGGGTTCAAACACGGTCCTTCTTCTCTCCTCTTCTTAGACTCTGTCCGACGTGTTCTCATCCATTCCCATGGTTTTAAATACTATGTGTGCTAATGAATCCCACATTTATATTGTCAGTCCTGATCCTCAGAGTGACAGACTCATATATTCAATTGACTACTTGCCTCAGCCACTTACATGCCTCAGTGTCATCACAAACCAAATTTGCCCAACACAAAATGTTTATTCTTCTTTCCATTATCCTTTTCAATATCTTCCTATTTCATTTAGGTTAAAATCCAAACCCTTTAACGTGGCTCCCAAGACTGTGGATCTTCAAACTCATCTCATGTCTCTATATTACAACCTCATTGAATCAATTTCAGTTCCCAAAAAACACTAAGTTCTTGCCTGCCTCAGGGTTTTGCATATGTTATTACCTCTGTCAGGACAACTCCTCCACTTCTCCCCACTCACCATACCCTGTGCTACACAGATTTGTGTCATATTATCACCATGAAAAGAAATACATCTTCAATGTCACCTTTATAAATACATTAACAACGACATTCAATTTACTTTCAACAAAATGAACTTCCAAAAGTTTTACTCAAATTCCATACATTGTATTAAAAACAAATCAAGCCAAACCATCTCACTCCTGCAAAAATGGCATGGATCAAAAAAAAAAAAACAAAAACCAGCAAACAACAAATACTGGTGAGGTTGTAGGAAGATTGGCACCCTCATTCACTGATGGTGGGATTGTAAAATGGTACAGTCACTATGGAAAATGGTATGGCACTTCCACAAAAAGCCAGAAATAGAAATACCTTATGATGCGGCAATCCTACTCCTAGGTATATACCCTAAAGATCTAAGATCAGTGACCTAAATAGAAATATGCACACCAATGTTTGTTGTAGCTTTAGTAACAATAGCAAAAAGATGGAAACAACCTAAGCATCTCTGAAGGTTAAGGCTGTGTGCCAACTTGGCTGGGCAATAATTCTCAGTGGTTTGGCAGTAATGACGTAGTTTGGCAGCTTCGTAACATTGTAATCACTTCCATAATGAGATCTGATATAATATAATCACTCCCATGATGAGATCTGTTGTGAGAAGCCAATCAGTTGAAAGGGAGTTTCCTTGGGGGTGTGACCTGTATCCAATATAAGTGAACTTTCTGGAAAAGCTTTTGGGCTTTTGCTTGCTCTGGATCCTGCAACTGGCTCCTGTTCGTCTAACCTATGGTTCTTGGGACTTGAGCTAGCAGCTAAACTGCTGATCTTGGAATTCATCAGCCTCTGCAGCCTGTGACCCAGTGGCCTGCCATCTCACCTGCTGATATTGGGTTCACCACCCCTGCAGCTACATAAGACAGGAGAAGCCTCCAGCCTGACCCACAGACTTCAGACTTTCCAGCCTCTACAACCACATGAGCTATTTCTTTAATATAAATCTCTCTCTCTCCCTCTCTCTCTCTCTCTATATATATATATATACACATATATATACATATATATGTATATATATTTCTTTAATACAAATATCTCTCTATATATAAATATATATGTACATATATGTATATATATAAAAATACACGCTCAACTGGTTTTTCTTCTTTAGAGAATCCAGCCTAAGACAGTGCTCATCAATGAATGAATGGATAAACAAAATGTGATACATACACAGAATGGAATACTACACAACCATAAAGAATAATGATACTTCCTCAAAACATCTTATAATGTTGATGAATCTGGCAGACATTATGCTGAGTGAAATAAGTCAATCGTAAAAGGACAAATATTGTATGATCACACTTTTATAAGAAGACAAGAATAGATATATATAAAGATATATATAGAGACACCAACATTCACTGATGATTACCAGAGATGGAGAGGGAAGAGAAAGGGAAGCACTATCAAGATAGTAAACACTTGTTATTTTTGATGATGGGAAAGATAACATTGAATGTGGGTTAAGTGCACACAGTTTAACCAAGGTAAACACTGTCAGTAAGAAGTACACAAGATAAAGCATATCTTTGGTAAAAAAACAAAAAAACGAATCCATTGTCATCCAGTCAACTGTGATTCCTAGCAACCCTATAGGACAGGGTAGAATTCCACAGAGTTTCCAAGGAGTGGCTGGTGGATTTGAATGGCCAAGCTCTTAACCACTGTACCACCGGGGCTTTCTGGTAAAGGATACGACAAATATAATTTTGCAACAACAACCAAAAAATATGTATGTGGTTACATAAATATGTATATAGGCGTATAAGTATATGAGTATGACTATGTAGGTACATATATGTGCACAGATAAAAGTATCTATAGGCATATATGCATGCAGGTATGTGTATGCATGCATGTATAACCATATATATATAATAAACCACATGGGGAACACAGGTATGGATACCTCTTAGACATAACCAAACACCTTATGAGATTGTTTTTTTGGGTTTGAAGACTTAGGACCATAGTCTCGTGGGACAACTCAGGTAATTACATAATATAGCTCATAAAGTGTAGATTCTACATCCCAACGTGATGAGTAGTATCCGGGGTCTTAAAAGCTTGTGAGAATCCATCTAATATACAACTGTTGGTCCCTACTCCTCCGGAACAAAAGATAAAGAAGGAAACCAAAGACTCAGAGAAGAAAGTAGCCCACAGGACTAATAATAGTTGACACGAACCACGGCCTCATCTACCCTGAGACCAGAAGAACTAGATAATGCCTGGGTACCGCTACTGATGTGCTGGTCAGGGCTACAATAGATAGATCCTTACAGAACTGGAGACAAATGTGGAATAGAATTCAAATTCTTAAAAAGTGTAGACTTACTGGACCAGCTGAGACTAGAGGATTTCCCGAGACTATCGCCATGAGATACACTTTAAACCTTAAACTGAAATTATCCCTTGAGGTCAGCTTTTAGCTAAATAAAGAATAAATAAAATAAAGAATATCACCTGTGAGTAATGAGCTTCATTAAGAACAATCATCTACAGGAGACCAAATGTTCAAAGACGAAAGCAAAGATGAAGAGGCAAGAGGGCAAGGAAACTAGAATACTGGAAATGGCATAACCAGAACGGAATAAATGAGAATAACAACACTTTGTGAAAAATGTAACCAATATCACCAAATAATTGTATAGAAATTGTTGAATGGGAACTTAATTTGCTATGTAAATTTTCACCTTAAACACAACAAAATATTAATTTAAAAAAAGAAAGAAAAGAAAAAAAAAATCAAACCTTTATAAGAATGGAACTGATTTTTCTATTTGAAATTTAATAACACTGATATAAATGTACATGAAGTTCTTCTACTACTAAATTAACACGTTAAGAGCTACAAACTAACTCTTTGTATTCATGCAAGAAATCTGAGAATCATCAACAGCGGAATTATTTTAAAATAATCATTTTTTCTAAATGAAAAGTCATGTTTCACATGAACCATACATGCACCTCTGCAGCTATATATGATAAATCATCACATTTGGGCACAGCTTTTTAAAAAATAATATTAATTTTTTAAGTAGCTGCTGATGTTTCTTTAGAAGATTTATGTTTTCTGGTTTTCATCAATGACATCACTACCGTACCATGGTGAGTGGTAAATGCCAACAAATATTTGTACAAGGTACACGCTTATCACCTACTTAAGAAATGGAAATTTAGAACCTTATTTTTCACTATATACGTACGGTAAAACCTGTGAAAGCCAGAACTTGTGTAAGGCGGAAACCGGTCAGAAAAGGAAAACTTAAATATTTTCCACTAAAATGAGCAATAGGAAAGTGATGGTAAGACTGCACCTTGTCAAAGGCGGAAAACTTGGGAGACCCGGAAAAACAAGGCAGTCCGTCGAATTCCGGCTCTCATAGGTTACACTGTTCTTTCTTCTTTCTGTATATGTGTGTACGTGTGAGCGTGTCTGCGTGTGTGCGTGTTTGTTTAGTTCATTGATACCAGAACCTCCTGCTGCCCCCTTAAAAAAATTTACTAAAACATAAAATGAAAAAACTTGTAAATTTAGACCCTACTATGAATGAAAAATTTATCGATCCATTGTAGGAAGAGCAGACTGCTCTAATGTTTCCAAATTCCTGTCAGATATTAATGTTTGGGGTTTGGGAACTAAAAATCAGAATTTGTGGCCATTCTCAGGGATTTCTAAAATCATGATTTATTCTGTATTTTTCATAACATAGTATTTATGTGTTTTTAAATAACAATGAGTGACCAAAATAATAAGCAGTGAATCATTTTTCTGTGATAGGATTGTACTAAAATGTTCATAAATTTTCTGTCCAAAAGAAAGATGTAATAAATGTATGCTTTTTATAATTATTATGAAACAATACATTGTGACAACACTATGTATTTCAATAACATATAAAAAATGATCTCTACCATATGGGCATTTGAGAGTATAAAAAATGACAAATAAATGTCATTGAAAAATTGAAAGTTAACACCAGAAATAACTAATATTTAACAGTTAAAATAGACAAAGCATCATTTCCCTCGGTACTCTGGATCTTTGTCTCATAACAAATATTCCACGCATAGAAAATTTTCCTTTATTTTTCATGTACATAGATTGGGTTATTAAGAGTGGATCCAAAAACATCTCTAAGCTATTAGGGTCTATGTTGCTTCATATAGGCTCATTTCCTTTTTTCATGATGAAAATATCTTGTTTGCTTGCCCAGGTTTTGGTATTGTTGTTGAAATCAATATTCCTTCTGCTAATTCAAATTATAAATTACTCAGAAGAAAGGCCTGGGGATCTACTTATGAAAAATAAGCCGAAATGACCTCAACAACAGCAGTTTTATACACACACACACAGAGATTTATACATGTATCCAGGAGGATATATATATATAGATACATTTATAAAGGCAAAATCACACATATACTCACATTAAAAAAACTCTAGCTGTGAGAGCAGTTATTTCAAAAGATTAGTACTGTGAGGAAAAACTATAACAAATGAAAAGCCCTTAGCAAGGTGCTCAGCAAAAACTCAGCCCTCAATAAATGTATTTTTATTGTTGTTAGTTGCTCTTCCGTCAATTTTGATTCATGGTGACCACATGTGTGCTCCATAGGGTTTTCAGGGGAAAAAAATTTACAAATCAGTTTCTTATTTCATGTTGGAGTATTCCACAACAGCATTCACTTTTTTTTTCTCTCTTTGCATTTCCTCTATTAAAGTATTTTGAAGAACTATAGCAAATATTCAAACACTAGAAAACAATAGTGAACTCTATTGAGCAGAATCTGAGTAACATATTATTCTGATATCCTAGCAAGGCAACAGTACTACATAGAACTCCATGTCAAAATTGCCAATTTAATGACATTTTGCTTTTATTTCTTGGAATGCCACTTATATTTCTCGTAACACCACCCATAAGTTTTGTGTAATGTATTTTAGGAAAATTTACTACTATTTTGTTTTTTTTTTACAAGAATGGTTCACCATTAGCAGCAGACAGGGCCAAGAGCATGTAGTTATAAAATGGCAACTACAAGCAAGACAGGCTGATGACATTGTGGCCCCTTCTTTCCATCATATTCCTGTCCCACTTTCTTCAGGCTGGATGACTACCTTACAAGCAGCCAGAATAGGTGATCTCTATCATCCCTGACCCAAGCCACGGTATTTTCAATTGCCTCATATGCATGCGAAAGCTGGACAATGAATAAGGAAGACAGAAGAAGAACTGAAGCCTTTGAATTATGGTGTTGGCGAAGAATATTGAATACACCATGGACTGCCAGAAGAATGAACAAATCTGTCTTGGAAGAAGTATAGCCAGAATGCTCCTTAGAAGCAAGGATAGTGAGACTTCGTCTCACTTACTTTGGACATGTTATCAGGAAGGACCAGTCGCTGGAGAAGGACATCATGCTTGCTAAAGTAGAGGGTCTGCAAAAAAGAGAAAGACCCTCAACAAGATGGATTGACACAGTGGCTGCAACAACGGGCTCAAGCATAACAAAGATTGTGAGGATGGTGCAGGACCAGGAAGCATTTCATTCTGTTGTACACAGGGTCTCTATGAGTCGGAACCGACTCAACGGCACCTAACAACAAGAACATCCTCAACTCTCAGATTCTATGATTTTGCAGTGTCTCATGTCAGTCAACACATTACACAAAGGCACAGAAGTAAACATCAGCTAGACCGCCATTCTGCATGAAATGAATGACTAGAATATGCCTTTGATTATATGTTTATTCTACTTTCAGATTTAGTTAAACTCCAGAAGAGTTTACCTGAGGAGGTTACACATTAATCTATCTTGGAGGTTTGAAAGATTGAACTGGGGCATTATCTGAATGCCAATACATTGCATCAGGAAAGAAAATCAGATGACCTTAAAGCCCCTTTAAGCCTTGCAGTAAGGTTTTGGTGCCAAGGATTAACCCATTAAGCCATCCCCACTGGCTGTTGGCGTTAAGATACTCCAATGCTGGTCTGAGCCTCAGTACTGCCTGGGGTTTAGTTACTATGGAAGGAAGAAAATGGCTTAAGCGGTCACCAAAAAAAAAATTAACATGCATCTAATTGGTTTAGGTGTTTTGTTTTGTGTTCTTTTAATTCATACAATTATAATTTGCGTTTACTAAATATGAGCATTATTTTTAAATGACTGTATTCAGAAAAGCAAGTTATCAATATTAAGGCTGGGGTAGAAGTAAGGGAAACTCATCAAGTGTACGGAAATCACAGCTAAATCCAAAATGGGCATATCAGTATATGAGCAGGAACACATTTTTCAAGTTCTTGATATGCTTGGCCTCTAGCCCACAGCACTAATTACTTCTCAGCTCAAATGGGCAAAATCATTAGCGATTTGCTCGGCAATAGTTGAAAAGATATGTTTCTTTTTTCTTTCCCTGCGGAAAATTGTCTGCATTGTACTGCAATGCTGAGCAAGTTTATTCTTAGCAGCACGTCCCCTCAGACCCTTTATGGAAGCATGGGGAATATTAAATGTATGATTAATAAATAATTACAACTATGTCCAATCTTTAAGCCATATTCAAAAGGAGTTTTGACTGGGTAAGGCATTTGAGAGAAGTTCTGATAACAATATATTTATATGGTTTAATTAAATTTATTCCAGAATTAAAGCACAAATATTTACATATTCCATGCATACTTTTCATATAGAATTATTTTAACTATGATCAGTATACAACCATCTCCAGGGAGAAATACAGCAGCGGGAAAACATAGTAAACAACAATTTAGGACAGAAGGCAAAGAGCATCATAAACATAGAGAATCCGAATTTAGAGAAAGAAGTTTTAATTAGGCGGAATGTAATCATTCAGCTGGAAATTTGCCTATGTTACAAGGACAGGAGCGTTTGGTTGCTGTTGTGTAAAGTGCTATCAGATATTTCATTAACAAACCAAGCAGAAAATTCTATTTTAGTCTTAGCCACTGCCTCTCTCTCTACCAGAGTGCAATGCAGTATGAGTTTAGCTTACCCATCATTGTGCAGTGATAGGACAATGGAATGATTACATCATCTGCAATATGGCTTAGGTACGGTGAGCTTTGGTCCAGACTTTTCTGGAGAAGTCCCAGATTCCTGCTTGATCAGCCCTATGTGTTATCTTCAGGTTCAGACGTTGTGATCACTGTGATTATGAAAGGAAAAGCTGTGGGTAGATAAGAGACCACATCTTGTTCCATCTCTGCTACTCAGTGTGTGCCCACAAATGTCTCTTAAGCGATTTGGGCCACAGGCCCACCTCCTTCTTTATGCAAAGGCATGAATGCCAAAACACCAACCAGCCCTCCCATTCTGTGGCTTAGTTGGTATTAAGCAGAATGATAGTGGTTAAAATCATAGATTCTGGTACCAGTGTGCTTGGATTTGGATCTCAGCTCTTCTAATCCCAGCTCTGTGAGACACCGGGCAAGTTACTTAACTGTGCCTCAGCTTCTTCATCTGTAAAATAGGCTTAATAATAATGGTAATTCCTCACAGAGTTGTTATGTGTGTCTTCGATCAGCAAATAAATGTAAAGTACCTAGAATAGCGCCAAATAGTAAATGTCACATAAGTATAAATGAAATACATACGTATTAAGTTTAAAAAGACAGCATCAGAGAAAAGAAGTCATGAAACTGTAATCTGGGCTCAAATTGGCTATTAATTCAGTTCTTCAGTTGCTGTTCCCATTTTGTACTCTAGTTCCCAAGGTTGCAAATAGGTCAGAACACCACCTACCTCCTATTTCTCTTTGAATGCTACTGAGAGCCTTAATGTTAATAATGAGTGCTAGTTTCCTCATCTGTTGAACTCCTAACACTGTCTCTCTTGGTGGATAAAGAAACTCCTCAAAAAACGTGATAGAGGAATGTGATTGGCTCTGGGTTCAAAGATTTAGTCTCAACTGTCCATAATTCCAACATTATAGCCTCATTCCTTTTAGTCTTAAAGGCTCATCAATTATAGGAAACAAAAACAAAACTCTATTAAAATTTAAATGCCCGTAGGAGGGGTAAGCCTCTCAAGAGAGGAGAAAGTTCCTAACAAGAAGAGGTGATCTGAAAAGCAAATTTTGCCTACTTTAAAACCTTTTTTATGCAGGCCTTGCCAAGAGGCCTCACACTCTTTGTAAATGCCCTTTTAAAGCTTCTGCTCAACCCAGCCCCCTGTGAACAGCCACCGTTACAACCTCTGATGCAGATGCACTGCTACAAGACTTGCAGCAGCTCCTATAGAATCTTTCTCTTTCTTTCTTTCTCTCTCTCTCATTTTCTCTATCTCTATCTCTCTCCTTCTCTCTTCCTCTCTCTCTTCCTTCTCCAAGAATTCCCAAGAAGGTGATTTTCAGTGATCTATGAATGATCTGCTTCCATAAAGATTACAGCCTAGAAAACTCTAGGAGGCAGTTCTACTCTGTCACATCGGGTCACTGTGAGTCAGAAATAAACGCGACGGCACACAACAACAACATTGAGTGATGTTTAGTTTAGCAGGGGCATATGAGGGTCATTCGTCCTCCCCAACCCCTCTATTCTCACAGACGCCCCTGTTAAACCCAAGAACAATGTCTCTTTCCTCAAGTCCCAGATCAGCACTGGACAGTTACATTCTGCTACAGGCAACCCCTCCACTCCCTGACTGGTAAGTGTGTCGAAGTGAAGAAAGGATATAAAAGATAATAGACATGTTCTCACCTTATAATGACACTTCCTAGGATTTTTAAAGCAAAGCCAGGGCTCATGAGCACCTCTGTTGTCCTCCGTTGATGCAACTTCTTGTATGGTGCCTGGAAGGGAGAAGAGAACTTACATTCACTGGGTATCATCTCAGGCTGGACACTGGGTTCAATGCCTTACAAGCATCCTCTCATTTAGTCCTCTGAGAAGTGGGTATTGTTTTATTTAAATACGACTAAACAGATTAGGGAGGTTAAGAAACTCACCCACAGTCCTAGGAAACAAGTGACATCTAAATATTTAAATCCTTATATGTCTGATTTTAAATCCATGCTCTCGAAACTATGCCTCTCCAGGATACCCAGGGATCTTGCAAGCCAGTTATTACCGTACCATAATATATCTTGATTCCATGTTCATTGCCTACAAAAATGTGTAACAACCATGATTTTGGGGGATTAAGTGATTGAAAAGCAATGCCTCCAGTTTACTTTCTTATAAAAAGTAGTGATCAGAGGACCAAAGTCTAGAGCCAGACTGCCTGTGTTCATAATATCAGCTCTACCACTGTCTGGGTGACCTTGGGATTCTCTGTACCTCAGTTTTTGCTTCTGTTAAATGGGCACATGTGGGGTTTTAGACATATCCACTACAGATCCTGCCCAAGAAGGACTCTGGGACTGAGCAAGAGTGACTGACCAGATAGTAATCTGTCCTTAATCCTTAGTTAGACAAGGACATTAACCAGACTCCCCTCTCTTCTTCCCTTCCACTCTTTGGGGACTAACTGATTAAGGGTCTTTAAGTGCAACTCCAGCCATCAATTAGCAAAGTAAACTCCTCGGGGGCCACTCCTCCCCTCCCTGCCGCAGGTTTTCAGATTTTACTCCCCGCCCCCCCACCCCACCCCCCACACCCCCCCCACCCCCCGCCGCCACCCCTTCCACCTGAGGAACCAGCATCACATTCCTTTCCCCCTTCGTAATTACTCTTTGAGTATGTCCATGTTAGAACAATGGACCCCTGTGCGCCAATATCCACCGCTTTGTGGTTTTGCTTGTGGGAATCTGGGCTGCCCTTCTGTAGGTAAGTTTCCCCGTATTAAAAGCCAATCAGCCTGGCTGTTGGTGCCTCTTTCTTCAAGTCTTTCCCAGAGCATTTAAGGGCTGCTTTATGCTTTACCCCTCCTGATTTTGGATTATGCCTGTAGTGCTGCCCTGACTGCTTACCAGGCAGGATGATATCAGCATAATAGTACCTAATGCAAAGGATTATATTAACATTAAATCATTCATAAATAGAAAACATTAGAAAACTGCCACATAGTAAGTGCTATAGAAATGCTTGTGGTTGGTATAATCATCATTGCTACCACTACTGTTACTATTTTTACCACTGCTATTACTACTACGTGGGGGGTTGGGGTGGATTCAAGGAGAGACGTTTCATGTTACTACACAGATGTAATAATGGCCCTGCACAAACGGGTAAATATGTTTCCCATTCTCATTGCAATAAAAAGTCATTCTTCCTATCAAAAGGGATTTAATCCTCCTTCCTCACAGACCATCGAGTTAGTGTGCAGAAGGACACTGATCCCCAAGGAGGAGACACTTAAAAAATGCTCAGTTTAAAGATACAGACAGCTGGAGGTTATACAGGCCCAACTCACAATAAGCAAGAATGTTGACAGGAGGAAGAGCCTTCCCAGAGAAACTAATTGTTAAGGAGTCAGTGCCTAAAGACTACTCTCTGAGCACGTACCAAGAAAAAAAAAAAAAAAAGCAAACCAAACTCATTGCCATCCAGTTGATTCCAACACATAGCAACTCTGAAGGACACAGTAGAACCACCCCATTGGGTTTCCAAGGAGCGCCTGGTGGATTTGAACTGCTGACCTTTTGGTTAGCAGCCATAGCTCTTAACCACTACACCACCATGGTTTCCTGAGCAAGTACGTAAACAAAAAACTAAGACTTAGTGGAATAAGTCTGACTGTCCTTGAGAAATATGTACAATGTCATGAACAGCTGGAAGTGCCAACTGGAACAGAGGTATCCCCTTATCTACACCTGTTCAAAGGTTTTAATAATCAGTTATTGAAGAGGAGAAGGAAGCTGACTTTAGAACTCTTGTATATCCTTGTTCAATGTATGTATGGTAAACAGTATATAGTTCTCAATACAGAATGTATTCTTAGTCCTTTTTCCATATTTGTAGTATTCTAAATGAAAAGTCCATTCCGGTACTGTAAAAGAGAGTTGCCTGAACTAGCTGGAGCCACTTGGCTGTTAGATTTGAGATTCTGGTGCTCAGAGTATACAACATAAGAAGCCTTTACAATATCCCCTCTTAATGGGTGGGCTGCTTCTTATATTTGTCTTGATGGGGTTTTCTTTTTCCATTTGCTTTTTCCTTTGTTTTCAGCAGAGGGAAAAATGAACAGATAGATTTGTTGAGAGACTCAATGAATGGGTCACTAAGAGGACTGTAGATTTTTATACTCTTCTCTTTCCTTCCCACACAGCTAGCTATTTCCTAAAACGCTAAGTTTGAAGGATTCGAAATAGAACTTTAAATATTATAGAGCTGAATCATCAAAGGGTTGAAAACCTGCCACTGGATGAAGGACAGAAAGAAAGGACCATCTGATCTAATGTCATGAATTCTTTGCAGTTAGGATGATTGCCCTGGAGCAGAACAGCGGGAAACAGAAAAGGACATGCTTAATTGAACCAAAATAGGCTGCTATGACATAAACGGAAATCAGTCTTAAAATGACAAAATTAAAACAAAGAGTACAAAAACCAAAGCTGATGTTAACTTTCTTTCCAGGAGGCTACTAACTTATCTAGGGCAATGGCTCCTAGATCCTAGGAAAGACACCGGTCCATACGATCTTTTCAGTGGTCCCTGCAAAATGAGGACAAAAGTGGTGACTTTTTTTCATTAAGTGTAATTTATTTATTTAAAGGATGATTCCTTATTCTGGGAGTGTGTTCTACCTACATTTTTTTAAATCAGAATATACTCTCTTTTTGGAAGAGATGGTAAGAACATATGGCAGTTTTTTTGGTTTGTTTGTTTTTTATTTCAGTGTTCTTGTTGTTGTTAGGTGCCATCGAGTTGGTTCCAACTCGTAGAGACCCTTTGTACAACAGAACAAAATACTGCCTGGTCCTAGGCCATCCTCATAGTCATTGTTATGCTTGAGCCCATTGTTGCAGCCACTGTGTCAATCCATCTCATTGTGGGTCATCCTCTTTTTTGCTGACCCTCTACTTTACCAAGCAAGATGTTCTTCTCCACGGACTAATCCCTCCTGATAACATGTCCAAAGTATGTGAGACATAGTCTCACTATCCTTGCTTCTAAGGAGCATTCTGGTTGTACTTCTTCTGACCAATATTAAAAGTCAGTAACACTACAGTGTCCCCCAATACAAAAAGAAAAATATTCTGACCTGTAAAATACAAAATTCTGAGTCCCAACAATCTAAGTCATCGTTTTCCACAGAGGGGATCAGAATCACCTTGGGAGCAGTTTCAAAACAGAAATTGCCCCTCTCCTCTATTGTGACCTCTCAGGGAAAGAAAGTGGGAGAGGGGGAGTGGAGATATGTATTTTTAAATATGATTCTGATATAGATCCTAAATAATGACTCATTGCTCTTAGGGAAGAATGGTCGACAATCATCCTTGGAAGACTCATATCTTCTTTACTTTTGTATTTTTCATGTATTTATTCACCTCTGTGGATAGGAGACAAATAGTTTGCAATGGCATTTCCTAAATAAAAGGAATAATATTTCAGAAAGCAAGTTTCTATGCTCCACATAAAAAGATCTTTGAAGGAGAAGCTTCAAGCAAATGACAGTTCTTTTCATAAAGAAATCATAATATTAAGACTCTAGGGATATAACAAATATATTCTTGACTGTGCTGGCAAGCTAAATAAAGTCCTTGAGCTAATTTTAATGGAAAAAAAGTTTTTACTTACAAGCTGAATAAGTACACACACTCTATAAATATATATTTCTTGAGATCTAAAAAGCTACATATACGAACGCTAAAGCAAATACTCAAACTGTGCAAGATAGGTGAAAGTGTAAAATAAATCTACATTTCTTTAAGTTTGTGAAGCAAACTGAAATGTTTAAGACACTGAGTTCTTTTCTGTCCTTGAGGAGATAACTGCCTAGTGTGTTCTTTTTGATGCACTCGAACTGGTTTCCTCACTGGCCTGTATATAAAAATTTTACTTATTTAGTAAGTGATTTTCATGGAAAGTTTGCTTCCCTACAAAGTTTTTAAAATTAATGTTGTATCCTGCCTCTCCCCTCATTCTGTCCCCATGCCAGCATAAAATTTGCCTCATCTCTTCCTGTGTAAATCCTACCCATCCACTAATGTCTATTTCATGTATTCACACACTGAACTCTTACCTTGTGCCAGGCACGTGCTAGGCCCCAAAAGGCCATGAAGAGCAATTAAAGGTTTTAAGCAGATTTGTTTTTAGAATCAAGACCAAAAAATAAAAAATAAAAAAAAAAACCTGTTGCCATCAAGTCAATTCTGACTCATAGCAACCCTATAGGCAGAATGGATGCAAACTGCCTACCTATTGGTTAGCAACTAAATACTTAACCACTGCACAACCAGGGCTCAGATCAAAACAGTGGTGTGGATAAATGGGTTGGAAGAAGTCCTACACAGACCAGGGAGCTTCATTAGAAGGCTGTTCTCACAGCCTAAGCCAATGATTGTCAAGTTGTGGTCCTGAACCAGTGGCATCAAAATTATCTGGCAACTTGTTAAAAATGTGAATTCTTGCGCTCGTCTCAGACCTATCAAATCACAAACCACGGGCTCCTTCCTAGCAATCTGTGTTTTTGCCAGCCTTCCTGGTGATGCTGATGTGCACTAAAGTTTATAAACAACTGACTTAAGAGAATAGCAGTGGGAGAGAAGATAAGTGGCAAGTAGGTTGGCGAGAGGAAAACACGTTTTCCAAATGTTACAAAACGGAAAGGCATGATGACTGATGACAAGGAATAAATGAAATTAAATTTTGAAGTTTATGATTTGGGTGATTGATTCCTAGTAGAACTTTTCAGAAATATAGAAATGCAAGAATATATTGGGTTTGGGATGGCCAATGTAAGAAATAAATATTTATGTTATTTGGAGATGCATTAAATTTAAAATATTGAACATTCAGATGCAGATGTCCAGAGAGGTTTGAACTTAGAAAAAAGGATTAAGATAAAAATGATTAAAGTTGAAGAGCTAATTAGAATCATGGGATCAGAGGAAGTCACCCAAGGATAGTATGAGAGGTGAAGGAAATTAAAGGTGGAACCTGGAAAACACCAACACTTAAGGACTACATGATAACAGAACTTACCGGGTAAAAAATATAACTGTGGAATTTTAGAAGTTCAGAAAGGCAAAATTTTCAAGAAAGGAGAATTAAACAACAATACTAAACGTCACAAAAAAGGATGAAGGCAGGGAGAGAATTCTATCCATTGTATTTGGAAATGAGGACAGTTGTAACTTCACTAAGAGAAATTTTAATGGTGCAGAAGTCAGATTACAGTAAGATAAAAACAAATGTATTGGGACTCCCAGTTTTAGCTCCAACATGTAAAAATTTTGTGGAAATTATCATTTCCATTCTTACAACAAAAAACAGCTGGATGAACTGAAAAACCAATAGCTTTTCTTGGGACCATCAGAAAACTGAGGTTTCAGGACAAACCATCACACCAAAATCTAGAGAGAAGAATCATCCAAGGAGACAGAGGCCAGATCTGCTTACCTGGAATGGAAACCACTGGAACCATAAACACTTAAACAATAATTTTGACAAGTTGCTGGAGGATGAGTGTGGACTACTATGAGCATGAGAAAATCCTGAAACCACAGTAGGGAGACCCGTACACTTTTGTGGCCTTTCCCTTCAGGTGAATATTCATTTAAAGAAAACCCATTCTTGGTTCTAGTAAGGGAAAGGGAAAGAATAATAATTTTGAAATATGTCTAGAGTTTTCTCGTAACAAAGGCTATGTTCCAGAGTAAAATGATTTACCAGAACCTATCCCAGTTGGAGTCCTGGTGGTGCAGTGGTTAAGAGTTTGGCTGCTAACCAAAAGTTCTGCAGTTCGAATCCACCAGCCACTCCTTGGAAACCCTACGGGGAAGTTCTACTCTGTTCTATAGGGTTGCTATGAGTCAGAATTGACTCAACGGCAAAGGGATTTGGTTTTGTTTTTCTTTTTAATCCCAGTTGAAAGGAGCCCTAGTGGCACAATGGGTAAGCACTCCACTGCTAACTGAAAGGCTGGTGATTCGAACCCACTAGCTGCTCCACAGGAGAAGAGAGACCTGGTGGTCTGCTCCCATAAAGACTATAGCCTAGGAAACCCTATAAGGCAGTTTTATTCTGTCATATAGGGTCACTGTCAGTCGGAAACGACCCTATGACACACAACAACAACATCCCAGTTGGAGAAAGAGTATTTTTCCACGCCAGTCCTAACGACTTTCCTGTATCACAAAATGGAAGAAAATAAAGGAAATAGATGTTGTTGTGTTAGTTGTCTTCAAGTCAGCTCCAACTCATAGCAACCTTATATATAAGAGAAAGAAACGTTGCCTGGTTGTGTACCATCCTCACACTCTTTGTGCCCATTGTTGCAGCCACGGTATCAATCCATCTCATGGAGAGCTTCCTTCCACTTAACCAAACATGATGTCCTTTTCTAGAGACTGGACTTTCCTGATGACGTCTCCAAAGAAAACAATATGAAGTCTCACCACTTTGCTTCTAAGAAGTATTCTGGCTATACTTCTTCCAAGACAGATTTGTTCATTCTTCTGGAAGTCCATGGTATGTATCTTCAATATTCCTCATCAATACCACAATTCAAATGCGTCAATTCTCCTTCGATCTTCCTTTTCATTGTCTAGCTTTCACATCCATATGAGGTGATTGAAAACACCATGACTTGGGTCAGGCACACCTTACTTATTAAAGTGATATCTTTGCTTTCTTTGAAGAGATCTTTTGCAGCAGATTTTCCCAATGCAATATATCATTTGATTTTTTGACTGCTGCTTCCATGAACATTGATTGTTTATCCAAGGAGAATGAAATCCTTGCCAACCTCAGTTTTTTTCACCAAGAAAATAAATAGGGAATGCTACAACCAGGGAAAGTAGTAGGGGTCAGGAAGTTTAAAAAAAAGTGATACCACCGGAGCAAAACTTGTGGAGTTCACAGCCCCAGGAAATAGGTTCACTAAAACACTGAGATCTAATCAGAAGATTTCAGTACCCTGGTGCCCCTATCCTCCACTTCTTGCCATAACACCAACAGGGCTCCAGTATAACGACAGTGGTTTAGCTGAAAGAGCTTCAAGACACTGATCGCTCTTATGAAGGAGAACTTAAGGAAACCCAAAGTCAAGAAGGGAGACTAAAACAGAATGCTAGAGAAGCCACCTACCACTACTGTAAACATTAAACACTTCACACTACTGGCCAGATTGCCATAAATTCTCACTAAAGACCTATTTACTTCATTTCCTAATTCCTGACACAGCATGTCCAATCTTCAAAAAAAATTGCGAAGCATGCTAAGAGGCAATAAAAACACAATCTGCTGAGACAAAGCAATCGTCAGAACCAAACTCAGATATGACATAGATGTTGGAATTATCAGACACGGAATTTTAAATAACTATAATTAATATTTTAAGGAATCTGATGGAAAAAAGTAAATATATGTGAAAACATATATATGAGTAATGTAAGTAGAGAGATGTATACTCTTAGAAAGAATCAAAAGGAAATGCTAGAAATGAAAAACCATGTAAAAAAGTGAAGAATGTCTTTGATTGCCTTGTAAGTTGACTCAGCATGGCTGAGGACAGAATTAGTGAACTTGACAAAAAGTCAATATACATTTCTCAAACTGAAATGCAGAGAAAAAATAATGAAAACAAACAAGCAAGCAAAAACAACAGAACATCTAAGAACTGTGGGACAATTTCAGAAGTGTGACATATGTATAATTGGAATACTAGAGAAGAACGGAGAATGGAGCAAAAGAAATAGTTGAAGTAATTATGGTGAAGAGCTTTCTAAAATTAATGACAGACCCTAAGCCCCAGATCCAGGAAATTTAGGGAGAACCAAGCCAGGATAAATACCAAAACAGAGAGAGAGACAAAGAGAGAGACCTAAGAATATTATATTCAAAGTGTTGTTATTGTGTGCCATCAATTCTGACACGTAACAACCCTATAGGACAGAGTAAAACTGTTCCATAGAGTTTCCAAGGCTATAATCTTTACAGAGGAGTCCTGATGGTATAGTGGTTAAGGGCTCGGCTGCTAACCAAAAGGTCAGCAGTTCAAAATCCACCAGCTGCTCCTTGGAAGCTCTATGGAGCAGTTCTACTCAGTCCTATAGGGTTGCTATGAGTTGGAACTGACTTGACAGTGCCTACTAACAACAATAACAAATCTTTACAGAAGCAGATGGCCACATCTTTCTCCTGTGGAGCTAACCTTTTGGTTAGCAGCCTAGTGCTTAACCATTGCACCACCAGGGCTCCTTATATTCAAACTACAGATAATGAAAGTCAAAGAGAAAATATGGACAGAAGTCAGAGGAGAAAGACACCTTCCCAAGAGAGGAACAACAATTAAAAAAAAAAGATTTCTCATGAGAAACCTGAATAGAGTACAGTGAACTAATTATAGTATTGAAAGAAATAAAACGTCAATCTTGAATCCTATATCCAGAAAAAGCATCCTCAAAATAAAGGAGAAATAAAGACTTTCTCAGGAAAACAAAAATAAATAAAAAACACTGATGTAATAACTTTCTAGTTAATATGCCCTCCAAGAAATATTAAAAAATAAAGTCCTTCAGTGAGAAATTAAAGTATATAGTTCAGAAACACAGATCTACATAAAGAAAAGAAAAGTGAAAGAGAGGGAACACAAGAAGGTGTTAGGGATTGAATTGTGTCCTCCAAAAATATTTGTTGTAAATCCTAACCTTGACACTTATGGTTATAATCCCATTTGGGAATGGGTTGTCTTTCTTATGTTAATGAGGCAAGGTTAGTGTAGGGTATATCCTGAGTCAATCTCTTTTGAGATATAAAAGAAATTAGACAAGCCAGCGAAGCAGAGACAGGGGAAGAGTAATGCCAAGCCACATGAAGATCGCCCAGGAGCAGAAGCTCAGAAGAGACGACCTTTCTCCAGAGTCGACAGAGAGAAAGCCTTCCCCTAGAGCCAACACCCTGAATTCAGGCTTCTAGCTTCCTAAACTGTGAGAAAATAAATTTATTTGTTAAAGCCACTCATTTGTGCTATTTCTGTTATAGCAGAAATAGATAATTAAGACAGAAGGTAAAATAAAACCTTTTATTTATATTATTATTAAATGATTAAAAGTTAACTATTTGGTTTAAAAAATACTAACAACAATGTATTGGGTGATTCTACTCTATGGATAAATGTACGGAATGACAGCGATGTTACAGAAGACAGGAAGGAGTAGTTGGGAATACTCTGTTGTAAAATATCTGCAATATTCATGAAGCAGAACAGTATTGTTTGAAGATGAGCTTAGAATAGTTAAAAACGTATATCGTAAATTCTATAACAAAAATTGGAAAACATTAAAGAAGTATAATCGATACGCTAAAAGAGGAGATAAAATGAAATCACAAAAAATGATCCATTAAAACCAGGAAAGGTAGAAAAAAAGGGGAGGAGAGCAAAAAAAAAGAAAACAAATGAAACAAATAGAAAACAGTTAAAACTTGTTGTTGTTGTTGTTAGGTGCCTTCAAGTCCTTTCTGACTCATAGCGACCTTATGTACTACAGAATGAAACACTGCCCAGTCCTGCGCCATCTTCACAATCGTTATGGTTGAGCCCATTGTTGCAGCCACTATGTCAATCCATCTCCTTGAGAGTCTTCCTCTTTTTCACTGACCCTCTACTTTACCAAGCATGATGTCTGTCTCCAGGATCTAATCCCTCCTGACAACATGTTCAAAGTACGTAAGATGTAGTCTTGTCATCCTTGCTTCTAAGGAGCATTCTGGTTGTACTTCTTCCAAGACAGATTTGTTCGTTCATTTGGCAGTCCGTGGACGTTCAATATTCTTCGCCAACACCACAATTCAAAGGCTCCAGTTCTTCTTAGGTCTTCCTTATTCATTGTCCAACTTTCTCATGCATATGATGTGATTGAAAATACCATGGCTTGGGTCAGGTGCACCTTAGTTTTCAAGGTGATGTCTTTGCTTTTCAACACTTTAAAGAGGTCTTTTGCAGCAGATTTGCCCAAATCAATGCATCTTTCAATTTCCTGACTGCTGCTTCCATAGACGTTGATTGTTAATCCAAGCAAAATGAAATTCTTGACAACTTCAATCTTTTCTCCATTTATCATGATGTTGCTTACTGGTCCAGTTGTGGGGATTTCTGTTTTATGTTGAAGTGTAATCCACACTGAAGGCTGTGGTCTTTGATCTTCATCAGTAAATGCTTCAAGTCCTCCTCTCTTTCAGCAAGCAAGGTTGTGTCATCTGCATAACGCAGGTTGTTAATGAGTCTTCCTCCAATCCTCATGCCCTGTTCTTCATATAGTCCAGCTTCTTGGATTATTTGCTCAGCATACAGATTGAATAGGTATGGTGAAAGGATACAACCCTAATGCACACCTTTACTGACTTTAAACCATGCAGTATCCCCTTGTTCTGAGTGAACAGCTGCTTCTTGATCTATGTACAGGTTCCTCATGAGCAAAACCAAATGTTCTGGAATTCCCATTCTTCGCAATGTCATGCATAATTTGTTGTGATCCACACAGTGGATCTTTGCATAGTCAATAAAACACAGGTAAACATCTTTCTGGTATTCTCTGCTTTCAACCAGGATCCATCTGACATCAGCATGATATCTCTGGTTCCACATCCTCTTCTGAATCCAGCCTGAATTTCTGGCAGTTCGCTGTGGATATACTTCCGCAGCTGCTTTTGAATGATCTTCAGCAAAATTTACTTCTGTGTGATATTAATGATATTGTTCAATAATTTCCAGATTTAGTTGGATCACCTCTCTTGAGAATAAGCATAAATATAGATCTCTTCCAGTCAGTTGGTCAGGTAGCTGTCTTCCAAATTTCTTGGCAGAAAGGAGTGAGCACTTCCATTTCTTGAAACATCTCAGTTGATATTCCATCAATTCTTGGAGCCTTGTTTCTCGCCAATGCCTTCAGTGCAGCTTGGACTTCTTCCTTCAGTACCATTGGTTCCTGATCATATACTACCTCCTGAAATGGTTGAACTCAACCAATTCTTTTTGGTATAATTACTCTGTGTTCCTTCCATCTTCTTTTGATGCTTCCTGTGTCATTTAATATTTTCCCCCATAGAATCCTTCACTATTGTAACTCAAGGCTTGAATTTTTTCTTCAGTTCTTTCAGCTTGAGAAATGCCGAGCATGTTCTTCCCTTTTGGTTTTTTATCTCCAGCTCTTTGCAAAGTGTTAAAATATGCTAGATATTAATCCAAATATATCTATTATTAATCCAGATATATCAAATATATCCAATCGCTTTAAATGTGAATGGTGTAAATAAACCAATGTAAAGAGATTTCCAGAGTGAATTTAAAAAAGCAAGACCCAACTATATGTTGTCTACAAGAAATACACTTTACATATAAACACTTAAATAGGTTAAGAGTAAAAAATGGAAAAAGATATATCATGACAACACTAATCAAAGAAGCTGAATCAGCAATACTAATATTACACAGCACAGACTTCAAGATAAGGAACATTATCAGGGATAAGGATTATAAGGATCAAGGATAAAAGGGTCAGTTGTGCAAGAAGGCATAACAATCCTAAACATGTATTCATCTAACAAAAGAACAACAAATATATGAGGCAAATAGATAGAACAGATAGGAGAAATAGACAAAGCTACTGTAGTTAGAGATTTCAGCACCGCTATGTCAGCAATTAATAGCTCAAGTAGGCAGAAAATTGGTAAGGATATAGATTACCTGAACAACACTATCAATCAACTTGTTCTAACTGACATTTATAGAATACTCCTCAACAGGAGAATACACATTTTGCTCAAGCTCACATGGAACATTCAACATGATAGATCATATCTGAGCATGAAACACACTTTAACAAAGTTAAAAGAATAGAAATTATTCTAAGTATGTTCTTTGACCACAATGGAATTAAACTAAAAATAAATAACAAGAGGATAGCTGGAAAATCCCTCAAAGATCTGGAAATTAAATGGCATCTTCCAAACGACTCATGGGTCAAAGAAGAAGTCTAAAAAGAAATTTAAAAAATATGTTGAACTCACTGACAATGAAAATAAACGTTATCAAAATCTGTGGGATTTATCAAAAGCTGTGCTTATAGGGAAATGTATAGCATTAAAAGCATATATATATTAGAAAAAATGAAACATCTAAAATAAATAAACTAAGCTTCTACCTTAGAAAACTAAACACAGAGGAGAAAATTAAGCCTAATGAAAGATGCAAAAAAGAAATAATAAAAATTAGAGTAGAAATTATGAAGATGAAAACAGGATATCAATAGAGAAAATTAAGGAAACTAAAAGGTGTTTCTTTAAAAAAAGGCTGGAAGAACCCCTGAAACTATTTCCCTGAGGTAATCTTTAAACTTTAAACCAAAAACATTTCCTAAAATCTTCTTAAAACCAAATAATAATTTAGCTTAACTAGTAAAGAATGTCTGCCCTGAGCATTGTGCTCTTCCAAGATCTGTCTATATGGGATTGAATTGACAACAGCAACTTGAAAGATTGGACAGAAACCTTAGGGGACAGCGAGCTTATGTTAACGGAGGAGGAACAACTCAGAAAAGGAGGGTGAGAATGGTTGCACAACTCAAAGAATGTAATCAATGTCACTGAATGGTACATGTAGAAACTGTTTAATTTGTGTATTTTCGCTGTGTATAGTCTCAACAACAACAAAATAATTCTTTTTTAAAAATCAATAAAATTGATAAACCTACAGTCAGACTAATCAATAAAAAGAGAAAGAAGACACAAATAACTAATATTAGAAATGAAAGAGGGGTCATCACTACTCATCCCATGGACATCAATAAAAGGATGATAAAAAATGTTATGAAAAACTCTATGACCACAAATTTGATAACTTAGATGAAATAGACCAATTCTTTGAAAGACACAATTGTATCAAAACTCACACAAGGAGAAAAAGATTATCTTAATAAGCCTATAAATACTAAAGATATGGAATCAATAATTAGTAATCTTCTAAAACAGAAAGCACCAGTCCCAGATGGCTTTACTGGAGAATTTTACCCAACATTCAAGGGAGACATACTGCCAATTCTCTGCAATTGCTTCCAATAAAAAGCAGAAGTAACACTTCCTAACCGATCCTACGAGGCCAGCATTAGCCTAATACCAAAACCAGATAAAAATATGATTTTTTTTTAAAAAAAAAAAAAGGGAAACTACAGATCAATGTCTTTTATGAACATAGATGCAAAAATCCTTACCAAAATATTAGCATATCAAATTCAACAGTATATAAAAAGGTGGAAACAACCAAAATGTTCATCAACAGATGAATAGATAAACTGTGGTATATAGAGACAAAGGCATATTACTCAGCCATGAAGAGAAATGAAGTCTTGATGCATGCCACCACATGGACGAACCTTGAAAACATGCTAAGTGAAGTAAGTCAGTTGCAAAAAGACAAATATTGTATAATCTAAGTTATATGAAATAAGCAAATATATCAAAACCAATGATAATTAGCGGTTTCCAGGGGTGGTAGGAAGAGGGGTGTTTGAGTCATCTAGTGCTGCTCTAACAGAAATACCACAAGTGGATGGCTTTAGCAAAGAGAAGTTTATTCTCTCACAGTCCAGTAGGCTACAAGTCCAAATTCAGGGCATCAGATCCAGAGGAACGCTTTCTCGGTCGGCTCTGGGGGAAGGTCTGTGTCATCAATCTTCCTTTGGTCTGGGAGCTTCTCTGTGCAGGAATCTCAGTTCCAAAGGACGTCTGCTCCCAGCACTACTTTCTTGGTGGTATGAGGTTCCCAAGTGTCTCTGCTGGCTTCTCTTTTTTATATCTGAAAAGAGATTGGCTTAAGACACTATCCAATCTTGTAGACCTCATCAGTATAACCTCATCATAGGGACAGAGTTTACAACACATAAGCAAATCACATCGGATTTACAAAATGGTACACAATCATACAATGCTGGGAATCATGACCCAGTCAAGTTGACAGATATTTTGGAGGGACACAATCCAATCTATGACAAGGGGAAAGAGGGAGTTTTTGTTTAGGGAGCATTTTGTTTATGTAAATGGTAGTGGAATGATTTGGAAAGGATAGTGACAGTGGTTGCACAACTTGAAAGCTATGCATAATCAACATCATGGAATTGTACATGTAGAAATTGTTAGCATATGTCTTATTAGGTATATATTCAATATAATTTAAAAACAAAACAAAACAAGGAATTATACACCACGATATATTCTAGGTGTACAAGATTGACTCAACATTTTAAAATCAAATAATGCAATCAATCACATCAATAGGCTAAAGAAAAAAATAATCATATGATCATATCAGTAGAAGCCAAAAAAGCATTTGACAAAACCCAACACCCATTCATGATAAAAACTCTCAGCAAACTAGGAATAGAAGGGAATTTTCTCAACTAAGTAAAGAGCATCTACAAAAAACCTGCAACTAACACGGATGTTTTCCCATTAGTTGAACAAGACAAAGATGTCCCCGCTTATCTCCCCTGTTGAACATTGAAGTGTAAGTCTCAACTAGTGCATTAAGACAAGAAAATGAAATAAAAGGTACACATACTGGGAAAGAAGAAATAAAATTACTTTTGTGCACAGGTAACATAATGGCCTACATAGAAAATATCAAAGAATCTACAAAAGACTTCTGGAATTAATATGCGATTTTGTGAAGGTTGCCGGTTCCAAGGTTAATATACAAAAGTCAATTGTTTTCCTTTATACCAGCAGTGAACAAGTGGAATTTGAATTTAAAAACACAATACCATTTACAATAACACCAAAAAAATGAAGTACAGGACCTATATGTAGACAACTACAAAAATCTGAGGAAAGAAATCAACAAAGATTTAAATAAATGGAGTGATTTTTCATGTTCATGGATTGGAATACTCAATATTGTTAAGATATCAATTCTTCCCAACTTGATCTATAGATTCAACACAATCCCAATCAAAATTCCAGCAAGCTATTTTGTGGATATCAACAAATTGATTCTAAAGTTGATACAGCTGGGTTAAAAAAAAAAGCAAACACAAACTTAGGAAAAAGAACAAACTTGGAGAGCTGACATTATCCAAGTTTAAGACTTACTATAGAACTACATTCATCAAGACAGTGTGGTACTGGTGAAAGAATAGACACATATATCAATGGGACAGAAGAGAGAGCCTAGAAATAGACTCACACAGATACCGTCAACTGATCTTTGACAAAGAAGCAAAAACAATTCCAGTGGAGGAGAAAGGAAGGATTTTTTTAAGAAATGGTGCTGGAATTATTGGACATCAATATTTAAAAAAAAAAAAAAGAATCTCAACAGAGTACACATGCTTTTCACAAAAATTAAATCAACCTAATGTAAAATTCAAAACTCTAAAATTTCTAGAAGATAACATAGGAGGAAATCTAGATCACCTCCGGTTTGGCATCAACTTTTTAGAAGCAACACCAAAAGCGTGATCCATAAAAGAAACAAATTATAAGTTGGATTTTATTAAAATTAAAAGCTTCTGTTGTGTGAAAGACATTCTTAAGAGATTTTTTTTAAAAAGCCATCTATTTGGAAAATATATTTACAAAATATGTATCTGATAAAGAGCTTTTATCCAAAACACACAAAGAACTCTTAAAACTCAACAATAATAAAATGAACAACCCAATTAAAAAATAGGCAAAAGATATGAACAGACACTTCACCAAAGAGGATATACAAATGACAGATAAGCTTGAGAAAATATGCTTGGCATCATTTGCCATTAAGAGATTGAAAATTAAAACAAAAATGAGAATATTATTCAGCTATATTTAAATTAGAAATCTGACAACCACTATTCAAGCCAGGCGATCAAGGTCATAAATCACATTGTTAGCATGTATCTTGTTATGATGTGATAAGAAGGCACTTTACCACTGTGATCTTCCTCCAAAAATACTATAACCCTTGGATCTAATCATGAGAAAAACATCAAACGATTTCCAATAGAGTGGCATTCTATAATATACCTGACCAGTACTCCTCACAACTGTCAAGATCATCAGAAACAAGGAAAGTCTGAAAACCCGTTAAAACCATGAGGAGCTTAAGGAAACATGACAACTAAGTGTAATGTGGTATCTTGAATGGAATCTTGGACCAAAAACAGAAGAATATTAAGTATGGAATTTAGTTAATAATAATGTATCAATATTGGTTCATTAATTGTGAAAAACGTAACATACTAATATAAGATGGGAGCTCTGACAACGCAGTGGTTAAGAGCTAGGTTGCTAACCAAAAATTCAGCAGTTTGAATTCACCAGCCACTCCTTGGAAACACTATGGGGCCGTTCTACTGTGTTCTGTAGGGTCACTGTGAGTGGCAATCCACGGCACACAACAACAACAACAATATAAGATGTTACTAATAGAGGAAATTTTGTGTTTCTGTGTGTGTGTGAAGGCATATATATGGGAATGCTACAATCTTTACAATGTTCCTGTAGATTTAAATCTTTTCTAAAATAACTAGTTACTTTTTTTAAAAAGTGAATATACTAAATATGAGAAATCTGATGACAGTGGGGAGAACAGTTTGCCACAGGGATAGGAAAGGGTAAGAGACATAATTTCACTGTAGACTCTTCTGTATATTTTGAACATTGTATCATGTAATTTTTTTTCCAAAGAAAAAAGTTAAATTTAAATTTAAAAAATAATGAATAACAATGAGAACCACTACACAACAATTAGAATGGCCAAAATCCAAAACACAGACAGTATCAAATGCTGGTGAGGATGTGTAACAGCAAGAACGAACTCTCATTCATTGTTGGCGGCAATGCAAAATGGTGCAGCCACTTTGAAAGACATTTTGGCAGTTTCTTACAAAGCTAAACCTTGTCTTACCATACGATCCAGCAATCATGCTCCTCAGTATTTAATCAAATGAGTTCAAAATTTATGTCTAGAACAAAACCTGGACACAAATGTTTTATTCATAATTTTAATTCAAATGATTGAAAATTTATGTCTAGACCAAAACCTGGACACAAAATGCTTTATTCATAATTTGCCAAAAATTGGAAGCAGCCGAGATACCTGTCAATAGGTGAATGAGTCAGTAAACTGCGACACATCCTTATAATGGAATATTATTCAGTAATAAAAAGACATGAGCTATCAAGCCACGAAAGACATGGAAGAATCTTAAACGGATATTGCTACATGAAAGAAGCCACTCTGAAAGTCTACATGCTGTCTGATTTCAACTATATGACATTCTGGAAAAGGCAGAACTATAGAAACAAAAGATTATAGGGTTACTAGTGGTTTGAATAGACGAAACTATTCATTATGATACTGTAGTGGTGAATATATGGTAATATCCATTTTCCAAAACCCATTGAACTGTACACACAAAGAAAGAACCCTAATGTAAACTATGGACATTAGTTAATAATAATGTATCAATATTGGTTCATGAATTGCAACAAATGTACCATACCAATGCAAGATGTTAACAATAGGGGTATCTGTGAGCAGGGAGAGAGAGTATTTGGGAACTTTCTGTACTTTCTGCTCTATGTTTCTGTAAACTTAAAACTGCTTTAAAAAATAAAGGCCATTAATTTTTTTTAAAACAAATATGTGTCAGTGATGATAACATGAGGGGTTTGGCAATTCCTTCTCACAAAAAAAAGCATGTACAAAACTAGGCTAAATTGTCAAAAATAAATGTTACAAAACACAACAAAAAGAAGGCAACAAATTAAGAAGCGTTTGTTCTTGACAAGCACTAATGGTTTGGTTAAAAAATAAAAAAGGAAACGTTGTGAGTTTTTTTCTGGGCCTGCTCCCATCAGCCCCACCACTCCCAGCTCTGTCTGTGGGAATAGTTGTTTTACTACCATGGGGCTGGCCACAAAATCCAGCAACTTTGCTGCCAGAGGAAGCATATTTCATTTTTGGGTGGGGGTAAAAGTAGAAAGACATAGCTTTATTGGCTAAAAGTGGGCACTTGATTGGGAACTAACAGGGAAACCCAGAATTTTTCTAGCTGAGGTTGCTCTTCTGGTTTAGACAACTGGCAAACTAGCCAGAAATTTAGACAGAACCTGGAAAGAAGAGATCCACAAGAAAGGCTTTAGTAAATCCTTCACGTCTGTTTTTATAATTGTATGATATTAGGTATGATTACAGGCTCTTTGGATGGTGGGATACAACAAAAAGACACTCGGATAGACGAAAGGCAGAACAATTTGTTACTTACAACTCCAAATGAGAGAAGGCTGTCACACACGCCACATAGGGGGTTGCACCTGGGGACAGGGTAACAACTGTAGGAAGTGGCATATGCATGGCAAGCGAGGTGGGGATAGCTAGGTTTCACGGGCTTTCTGGGGATTAGATAGTTTGAATAATTCTGAAGGCCCAAGGAAGAAGGTGCCATCCCTGGGTGTTAGACTTCTGGGGGTTAGACATCGGGCACATATGTATTTGTGTTGTAGCCTGGGAGTACTAGAACCTGGTAAGGTAAGTAGTTGGGGTATGGGCTTTGCAAACTGCCCATGAAGGGGAATTGAGAGTTTTTAACCATCTCAAAACTGGGTCAAGAAACACAAATGAAATATTCTATCACATCTGACAGCCTAGAAAACTGTGTATGTTTGGGGGAGACCAGAGACAGTTCACTAAAAGTAAAAGCCAAGAGAGTCTTATAACCTGTCTATGATTTTGAAGGAGCTCACTAACCCAAACACATTAAACAGCAGAAGGTAGAAACTTTACATGCTTGAGGTATTTGAGAAGACCTTCTGCCCATATCATTGTTTGAGCACTAAGCTATGCAGATATAGGGACAACTCCTTGGAAGCCAGGCTAAAACGTGAAAAAAGGAATAAAAATTTAGAAGAAACATCAGCATCTGCACATCACTGAGAAGACAGATTCTGCAGTTTTAGCCCAAGAAAATTACTAAAGAGCAAAACCAATAGCATTCTGAAAGATAAAACAGAATTTAGAGTTGCAACCATATTTTATCGTAAGTATCTAATTTTCATCCAAAAATTACTACACATAATAAAAGGAAAGTGGGAGCCATACTCATGGGGAAAAATAGTATAAACTCAATATGAGTGGATTCAGATGTTAGGTTTAGCAGACAAAACCTTCAAAGCAGCTATTGTAAATATGTCCAAGTATTACAGGAAACTTTGCTCAAAGAATTAAAGAAAAATATAATAACAATGACAGAATAAATAGGGAATCTATCAAACAGTGATGTTGGGACAAAAAGGAAGCAAGCTGGGAGAGTTCTATTGTGGTAGTGTCACTTGTTAGAATTAAAAAGCAAGAATATATTCCTTAATCTCTCAGATTCTTCCTAATTGCTATGAATTTTTCAGTGAATTAGTATGAATACAGAGTGGTGCTCTTTCTTGCTGGTGCTTATTTATAACTGTAGTTATAAAAAATGCAACCTGGCAAAATAATCTCTAACATCAATCAGCTCTTAGTGAGAGCAGGGATGTAGGGTTGGAGGTCTGAGTATAGAAGAGTAGAAAAATAGCTGATTACAACTGGAGAAGACACTAAATGGAAACTCTAGGATTTCTGGGAGCTCAAGGTATAGATGACCTTGGCAGTACAGAGTTAATAATTACTTCATTTCTCCTGTTGGGTGTTCCTTTAAGATTTGTTGGATGGATTTATTCCTTCTACTCCATAGCCCAAGGCAAACTGGAAAGAAGTTGGTGTTTAGATGAATGCATTAATGCTCCAAGCACTTCTCTGAAGGTTGCTCTAACAACTAACTGCTCTAACACCTTCCTTGCCTTTCTCTCGAACTATTCTCAATTTCAGTCTAACACCTCCCAGCCTCATCTGCCACTATATTTCACGTTGACATTTTCTTTATTTTACCTGTATAAATCTCTTCTCTGTTGGGTTATAAGCACCTTGAGCAAGGAAGCAATATCTTAGGCTTCCTTTGTGTGCCTGAATTAGTGCTGAACAATTGGCGGCACCTAATATGGTAAAAGATAAGAACATCTTGTCTGTATTAGAGAAGGAGTGAAAACTAAGTTACAGTGCACTTAAAAGAGGAGGCAGTTGATTTGTTCAAGGGGGTACCTGAAGGCAGAGGTAGTAATTATGGATATATAACATAAGCAGTTTTTTTCCCCCTAGCCTTTAGGTCAACCCCACTATGAATCATACAATTTCAGGTAGAAAGTTGGCTTTTTGTAATGAAGATACTCAGGGAAAGAGAGTGGGGCCAGCTGTCAGAGACATTTTAAAAGGGAGTCTCATGCTAGACAAGGGGTTGAAAGGTCCCTTACAAAATTCTTTGATTCATGATATAGTCTGTGACCAGGAGACTGAGTAAAATCAAGTGGTCCATAAGATTGTAACTTAAACTTCATTTTCCTTAGTACCAGAAACTAACCAATTGCTTCATTCAATAAATATTGAACAATTATTTACTAAGTGTTATGGATTGAATTGTGTCCCGGAAAAATATATGTCAACTTGGCTAGGCCATGATGCCCAGTATTGTGTGCTTGTCCTCCATTTTGTGATTTGATGTAATTACCTATGTGTTGCAAATCCTAACCTCTATGTTGTTAATGAGTCAGGATTACAGGCAGTTATGTTAATGAGGCAAGACGCAATCTACAGCACTAGGTTATATCTTGGGTCAGTCTCTTTTGAGATACAAAAGAGAGAAGCAAGCAGAGAGGAGACGGACCTCATTACCACCAAGCAAGAAGAGACTGGAACAGAGCACTTCTTTTGGATTCGGCGTTCCTGCACTGAGAAGCTCGTAGATCATGGGAAGATTAATGACAAGGACCTTCCTCTAGAGTCAGCAGAGAGAGAAAGCCTTCCCCTGGAGCTGGCACCTGAATTTGGACTACTAGCCTCCTAGACTGTGAGAGAATAAACTTCTCTTTGTTAAAGCCATCCACTTGTGGTATTTCTGTTATAGCAGCACTAGATAACTAAGACACTAAGAGAAAGTAGTTATTTAATAAAATTCTTGCAGAAGATTGACAATAATAATATCTAATATACCTTAACCATTCACTATGTGTCAAGCATTATTCTAAGTGCTATACCTTTACTATCTCATTAAATCCTCACAACAATCATTTGCTGTGCGTATTACAACCATGCCTATTTTACAGATGCAGAAACTGGGGCTCATAGAGATTAAGTAGTTGACACAATCAATAAATTGTTGTGGTTGTGTGCCTTCAAGTCAGTTCTGACTCACAGCGACCCTAAAGGACAGAGTAGAAATGCCCCATAGGGTTTCCTAAGCTGTAATCTTTACAGGAGCAAATCACCAGGTCTTTTCTCCCATGGAGCAGCTGGTGGGTTCAAACTACTGACCTTTTGGTTAGCAGCCAAGCACATAACTTTGCACCACCGGGGTTAAATGCAAGTGCCAGAATTTGAACCTCAATTATCTGATCACAGGTCATAACTCCGTGAGTTATAGACACATCAGGTTTTTCATGTATATGTTGTACTGAATTGATCTTTCTCCACTGATATTTTCATTCTAACATAGTGAAAGTGAAAAAGAGAGCAGCAAAAATTATCTCAGCATCTGGACCACTGCCTGCCAGCTTCCTCGACAACCTTCGTTAATCTTTCAGAATCTTCCTCCTGGTTATACGGCTTTCAATTAAATAGCAAGAATTCAGAGGTGTTTTGACTAAATGAAGTTTATTTATTCCTGTAGTGTTACAATGCAGCATGGCTAAATGATCTTCAGCATCAATCTACTCTAACCCCACAAGACAGAGTATTCCATCTACTACAAAAGAAAGAAGTACCCTTTCACGAACAAATGTTCATCAGTTTCCTTTGTTTGTAACAAGAAGGCTGAACCATAAATATACATCTACTAATCTATTTTAAAGAAATAATCAGAATATGAACAAATATTTATTGCAGCAAAAATCCAAAATGATCAAATGTCCCCACAAAAGAGAAATGGTTAAATAAAGTATTGTAGATCCACAAATAGATTTTAATCCATCCATTGAAAATCATGTTTTGAAAAGCAGTTAATGTCACAAAAAACAAAAGTCCATTATAAAACTGAGGTGAAAGAATCCCTGAAGAATTAAATAGAAGTATATGTTCCAAAATGTTATTTGTGATTTCCTCTTGGTTGTGTGATGATAGGTGGTTTTAGTATTTTTATATGTGCTTCTGTTTTCCAAATAATCTATGACAAGCATGATATGACTTTTATATTCAGAAAAAATAAATCTGTATTAAAATAGAATTTCATAGTTGTGTTTTTGAATAACAAGAGAATTTTTCACTGTAAATATTGTTCTGGAAATAATAAGTACATGTATGGAGCTTTATACTCAAAAGTATTTTAAGATGCTATTTCATTTAATTGTTAAAACAAACCTATGAGGCTTCCACTTCCAGCTAAGTCCATGTCCAGATAGAATGACACGGACTAGATTTACCCTCCTGCCTGAAACAACCAAAAAATGGATAAAACATATGAAACATTGGTTTTCAAGACACTGGAGATCAGGCAATGAAGGACAGTGATATCTGAAGGACGGGACCCATATTAGGTAATTCTTAAGCTTGTCCCAGCTTGCTGCTTTGAGAAGCTTCCAGGGTGTGGTGCAGGAAATGTGGGGAAGTCCAGATGGAGACCAATAGATTCTCTGAATTGAAAGCACACATCTGTGAGTCCAGGGAGACCAAAAGATTCACAGGACAGAGCACTGGAAGAGATAGGTGCAAAGAGAGGGAATTCTAGATATCAACAACGTGTGAGGAAACTACCTGAAATCTAAGAAAGAACCACCCTGAAGGATTAGAGGAGATAGTAGCAAAGCTCACACGGAGCTGGGAATAGTGCTGTTCCCACCAGTCGAACTGGAAAACATAATTTATGGGACTTTGGGTAGAGTACTCAGAAGAGTTTTTTCCATATTTTACAGGGCATTGAGTGGAGGAAAATTAGCCCTAGACTAAAAGTTTTTCTATGTCCATCCAACAAATCATAAAGGCAACACCAAAAGGATGAAACTGTTTCAAGTAATTTTATTACATTCCAGAACACACCTAAAGAATATTTATAGAAATACAAAAATATCCAGCACACAAAGAGGTAAAATCAACAATGTCTGGAATTCAATTAAAAGAAAAAATAACAAGCATGCAAAGAAGCCAGAGGAAAGGACCCATAATACAGAGGAAAAGCATTCGATCAAAACTGACCCAGAACTGACACAGATGCTAGAATTAGTAGACAAAGACATTAAAACAGTTATAATAACTGTATCCCATATGTTCAAAAATCAAGCAGAGAAATGGAAGATATTTAAAAGACTCAAATTGAACTTCTAGAGATAAAAACTATAATGTTGAGAAGAAAAATACACTGGATGAAGAAAATGGCAGATTAGAATATGAAGTCATAGTGAAACTATCCAAAATGAGAGGAACTATCAAAAAAAGGAAAAAAGAACTTTAAAGGAAAAACAGCATTAATAAGCTGGAAGACAAATTCACATGGCCTAACACCCAGATAAGAGTCCCTGGGTGGTACAACCAATTAACATGCTCGTCTGCTAACCAAAAGGTTGGAGGTTCAAGTCCACCCAGAGGTGCCTTGGAAGAAAGCCCTGGCAATAAACTTCCAAAACATCAGCCATTGAACACCCTATGGAACACAGTTCTACTCTGACACACATGATGTCTTAGTCATCTAGTGCTGCTACAACAGAAATACCACAAGTGGATAGCTTTAACAAAGAGAAATTTATTTCTTCACAGTAAAGTAGGCTAAAAGTCCAAATTCAGGGTGTCAGCTCCAGGGGAAGACTTTCTCTCTCTATCGGCCTTCTCATCAATGTTTCCCCAGACTAGGAGCTTCTCCACACGGGGACCCTGGCTCCAAAGGACATGCTCTGCTCCTCGCACTGCTTTCTTGGTGGTGTGAGGTCCCCCTGTCTCTCTGCTCCCTTCTCTTTCTTATATCTCAAGAGATTGCCTCAGGACACAATCAGTCTTGTAGACTGAGTCCTGCCTCACTAACACAAACTGCCACCCATCCTCCCTCATTAACATCATAGAGGCAGGATTTACAACATATAGGAAAATCACACAATACCAGGAATCATGGCCCAGCCAAACTGATACACACATTTTGGGGAGGACATAATTCAATCCATGACACATGGAGTCACCACAAGTTGGAACTGACTCAACAGCATCTGATCTGGTTAATACACATATACTCTAGTAAGACTGATCAAGAACAAAAAAGAGAAAACTGAAATGAACAATATCAGGAATGGGAGAAGTGACACCTGCAACAAATTCTACAAATATCAAAAGGATAAAAGGGAATGTTATGAACAACTTTATGTGAATAAATTCAATGAATTAAATCTAAACAGCTTAAACACTCCAATTAAAAGGCAAAGATTGTCAGGTAGAATAAAAAAGCAAGGCCCAACTATATGCTGCTGACAAGCAACTGGTTTTTGATATAAATAGGTTAAGATCATATATATATATATATATATATATCTTGATAAAAATAGTCAAAATAAATATGGAATGGCTATATTAAAGCAGACAAGTTATATTTCAAAGCAAAGAAAGATATATGAAAAAAGCCAGATATTGAAAACTACATTAAAAAGCCAAACCTGTTGCTGTTGAGTTGATTCCAACTCATAGTGACCCTATAGGACAGGAAAACTACATTAGACACTGCCAAATAACGCATATAAAAAAAAATTAAAAGGGAAATTAGAAAACATTTTGAACAAATGAAACGTATCAAAACTTTGTGAGATGGATCTAAAGCACCACTTAGGGAAATTTATAACACTAAACAGCCATATTAGAAAGATTTTTAATCAAGTATCTCAGGTGCGACCTTAAGAAACTGGAGAGAGAGAGAGAATAAATAAGAAGTAAAAGGAAGAAAAGAATTAAAGAAGATCAGAATGGAAATCAATGAAAGGGAAAAAATAGAAAAAAATCAATGAAACAAACCCAAAAAAAAAAAAAATGTTATTTGAGAAGATTGATAAAATTGGTAAATCTTTGTGCAGCCTGATCAGGAAAGAGAAAGAGAACATAAACATCAGGAAAGGAAGACGTAACATCACTGCACATCTCAGATGAATAATGAGGGAATATTATGAGAACCATTTTGTCAATATATTTGACAACTTAGATAAAATGGGAAACCCTGGTGGCATAGTGGTTAAGTGCTATAGCTGCTAACCAAAAGGTCAGCAGTTCGAATCCACCAGGCACTCCTTGGAAACTTTATGAGGCAATTCTACTCTGTCCTGTAAGGTCACTATAAGTTGGAATCAACTCGACGGCAACAGGGTTTTTTTTTTTTTTTTTTTAGATATAATGTACAAATTTCTTGAAATTCTCAGCAAATTAGGAATAGAAAGGAATTTCCTCAACTTGATAAAAGGAAACTTTGAAAAACCTACAGATAACATCATATTTAATGGTGAAATGCTGAAAGGCAATAATGTCCATTCTCATCACTTCTATTCAACATTACCTAGAAGGTTTCTTCCAGTGCTTTAAAAACCACAAAAAAACCCAAACCCATTGCCATTGAGTCGATTTTGACTACAGTGCTTTAGGGCAAGGAAAAATAAATGGCATCCAGATAGGAAAGGAAGAAGTAAAACTGTTTTTATTCTGAGACAACATGATCATCAATGTAGAAAATCTAACGGAGTCTACAGTCTACTAGGACTAATAATGAGTTTAGCAAGATCGCAGACTATAAGATCAATATACAAAAATCAATTGTACTGCTATAAACTAATAAGCCATAAGAAATTCCAATAAAATATGATTTATAATAGCATCAAAAATATGAAATACTTAGGGATAAATTTGACAAAATATGTGAAGTACATGAACATCATAAACAACAAATCATTTTTTGTGAGAAATTTTTTAAAATGGAGATATATACTATGTTCATAAGTCAAAAGATTCACAGTTGTTAAGATTTCAATTTTCCCCAAGTCGATCTCTATATTCAACTAAATCCCTATACAAATCGTTGGAGACATTTTTATAGAAATTGACAAGCTGATCTGAAATTCCATATGGAAATGAAAAGACAAATATTATTGAAAACTAGTTTGAAAAAGAACTACAAAGTTAGAGGACTAACACTACCTATAGTAATATAGAATCAAGACAAAGAGGTATTTTTTGGCACATAAATTAAAAATAATAGATCAAAGAAACAGAGTAGAGTCCACATATAGGCCCACACATACATGAACAACTGATTATTAACAAAAATGCAAAGACAATTTAGTGGAGAAAGAGTTTTTCCACAATTAGTGCTGGAACTATGGGACATCCATATGTTAAAAAGTTAACTTTCATCCATACCTCAAACCACACACACAAAAAAATTATCTCAAAATTTATCCTAGATAGTGATAGATTATCAGATATGATAACAAAAGCCTGAGCAGCAAAAGACAAAAAAGATAGATGGAACCTCATAAAAATTAAATACTTTTGTACTTCAAAGAACTTTATCAACAAAGTGAAAAGACAACCTACAGATTGGAAGAAAATTTTGGGGAACCACATATCAAATAAGGGCCTAATATCCAAAATATTCTGTCATTTCCTGGAGCCTTGTTTTTTGCCAGTGTCTTCAGTTAGGTTGGTCTTCTTCCTTCAGTACCATCAGTTCTTGATCATAGGCTGCCGCCAGAAATGGTTGAAAGTCAACCAATTCTTTTTGGTGCAGTGAAGACTAAAGCGCACCTGATGCAAGCCATGCTGTTTTCAATCACCTCATATGCATGCAAAAGCTGAGCAATGAATAAGGAAGACTGAAGAAGAACTGATGCCTTTGAATTATGGTATTGGCAAAGAATATTGAATACACCACGGACTGCCAAAAGAACAAATAAATCTGTCTTGGAAGAAATACATCCAGAATGCTCCTTAAAAGGAAGGATAGTGAGACCTTGTCTCACAATCTTTGGACGTGTTATCAGGAGGGATCAGTCCCTGGAGAAGGATATCATGCTTGGTAAAGTAGAGGGTCTGCAAAAAAGAGGAAGACCCGCGATGAGATGGATTGACACAGTGGCCACAACAATGGGGTCAAGCATAGCAATGATTGTGAGGATGGCACAGGACCAGGCAGTGTTTCATTCTGTTGTACATAGGTTCACTGTGAGTCGGAACTGACTTGACAACACATGACAACAACACAACAGAGGTTAGTTGGCAGGCATTTGAGCCACTTTAGTACATTCTGGCATCATGGCAGACCCTGGTACAACTGCCTAGAAAACAAGGAAGTTAGCCTGTGCCGCATTTGACTGTTGAGAGCCATTTGTATGAGGGGATGCTTCCTGGAGGAGTGATTGTGTAAAACTTTTGGGTCTTTTGGCTTCTGTACAGCTAGATAAGGCTGCAAGTATGTTTACTATTTCCTTTTGTGTTATTGGGAAGCCACAGTTATCACA
Organism: Dugong dugon; assembly: GCA_030035585.1. NCBI lineage: Eukaryota > Metazoa > Chordata > Mammalia > Sirenia > Dugongidae > Dugong > Dugong dugon. The sequence goes on from CM057462.1 coordinate 146,347,820, forward strand.
ATTCAGAAATTTTCAAGTAAATTAGTTATTTTTGGGGTGAAAACAATTTGTGATGCACTTCCTGGGCCATGGGACCGATACGTACCATGTTTGTGATATACTTCATGGAACATGGGTCCAATATGACCCGCTTGCAATTGGCACCCCTTTTTTTCAAATAATAAGAAACTACCAACAAAGATTTAACATTCATTCCATTAGTGAAAAAACATGGCATCACCAAACCCCCCCTTTAAAGGGTTCATATACTACTGGTGGAAATGTAAAGTGATAGACACTTTTGAAACTGCTTGGTAACTTCTTAACAAGTTAACCATACACCTTCCATATAATCCAACTATTCCACTTCTAAGTATTTATTAAAGAGAAATAAAAGCACATGTCCAAAGACATGTACACAAATATTTGTAGCAGCTTTATTTGTAATATCCAAAACCTAGAAATAACCCATTGTCTATGAACAGGGAATGGATTTTAAAAAACCTGTGGTATTTGTATTTGGTGGACTACTATTCAGAAATAAAAAGGAATTAAATATTGATGCATACCAAAAAAATAAAATAGGATGACTCTCAAAACAATTAGGCTGAGTGAAAGAAACAAGACAAAAATGAGCACACACTGTATGATACAATTTATATAAAATTCTGGAAAATTTACAAACAAATTTATAGTGACATAAAACAGATCAGTAGTTGCTTGGTGATGGCAAGGGGAGGACAAATGAGGAGGATGTATTGGTTTCTTAGATCTGCTATAACAAATTGCCACAAACTATGTGGCTTAAAACAATAAAAATTTATTTTCTCCCAGTTCTGAAGGTGAGAAGTCCAAAATCAAGGTGTCAGCAGGACCATGCTCCCTCTGAAGAGTCTAGGGGAGGAACCTTTCTTTGCTTCTTCCCAGATTCTGGCAGCTTGGATTGTAGTTGCGTCACTCCAGACTCTGTCTCCATATTCACAGTTGGGATTGGCTGTTCATATACTTTATAGACAGCAGTTCTACCATCATATGTGACGGGATTCTGTGGAGAGCTGCTGCTGTTCACACCTTTCTGGAGCTCAAGGGTCAACTCAGTTGGCTGAACTTCAGGTAGTCATCTTAGCATTGATGTCCTGGCCAACAGTTGGCCCCATCTGCACATTTTTACAAACTCTTGGACTATTGCCAATCATCCAGCCAGTGACAGCAATAATTCCTTATTCAAGGTCATTCCCTTTTGAGTAAAGAACTCTGAGAATTTCTTGCCTCACAGATATCCAAAAATATAAATAAAGGTCACATATGTCTCTGCACATAATAAAGCCACAATACAAGCCTCAGCAAGACACTCCTAATCACCTTTTTTGTTCCAAGTATCAATGATGGCTTACTTAAAGAAGGTCAAATTCAATTAAATGAAATATGACACATTTCAGTCATCAGTCAGACATCACGGGTGATTGTAACAAAGAATCTGACTTTATTTTTTGATGTGTGACTAGACAGCTTTCAAGCCCCACCGCTCCCTCTTACCCTATTGTCCCACATCTGAGCAAGCAGATAAAAAAGCTCACGTTTCCCTCCCTTGGTGCAGGTTGTTGTTGTTGTTAGGTGCCGTCAAGTCGGTTCCGACTCATAGCGACCCTATGCACCACAGAACAAAACAATGCCTGGTCCTGTGACATGCTCACAGTCATTGTTATGCTTGAGCCCATTGTTGCAGCCACTGTGTCAATCCATCTCATTGAGGGTCTTCCTCTTTTTCGCTGACCCTTGACTTTACCAAGCATGATGTCCTTCTCCAGGGACTGATCCCTCCTGACAACACATCCAAAGTATGTAAGACGTAGTCTTGCCATCCTTCCTTCTAAGGAGCATTCTGGTTGTACTCCTTCCAAGATAGATTTGTTCGTTCTTCTGCCAGTCCATGGTATATTCACTATTCTTCGCCAACACCACAACTCAAAGGCATCAGTTCTTCTTCAGTCTTCCTTATTCATTTTCCAGCTTTCACATGCATATGACGTGATTGAAAATACCATGGCTTGGGTCAGGCACACCTCAGTCTTCATGGTAACATCTTTGCTTTGCAACACTTTAAAGAGGTCTTTTGCAGCAGATTTGCCCAGTGCAATGCATCTTTCAATTTCCTGACTGCTGCTTCCATGGATGTTGATTGTGGATCCAAGTAAAATGAAATCCTTGACAACGTCAATCTTTTCTCTGTTTATCATGATGTTACTTATTGGTCCAGTTGTGAGGATTTTTGTTTTCTTTACATTGAGGTGTAATCCAGACTGAAGGCTGTGGTCTTTGATCTTCATTGGTGCAGGTAGGAAGCTTAAATTAGGCAAGCACCAGCCTGCATTCAAGAACCCTTGCCCCAGATCCACTCCCTAACTATAATAAAAGCTAAAACCTGTCACCCCTTCTTGCTCTCTCAAACCATTTTGGACCTTCTTGGAGGCCTTCCCTGTTGTCCCCAGAAAGCCTCATTATTCTATCATAAATCTCTTCCCACCCTCTTGGTGTGTGTGTGGCATCATCAGCCTCGATATCAGAGCCGAATTTTGAGTGGGAGTTGATTTCATCACTTCTCTCCTCCAGTTCTCTCACCCCATTGGATGATTACAACAGGCACCAGACCGTTGTTTTAAAAATTAGTAAATAAAGAAAAATAATCAACCATTCATGCTGTCTTTTGTATTTTAATTCACTTTCAGGGTAAACAATTATAAATGCAGAGTTATGAAAGAATAAGAAAAACCATCATATTGCAACTCTGATGGAATATTGGGTTTAGACAACAGTCACCAATGGCTACTAAAAACATTAAGTAATCTTGGGTGTTGGGTGAAGGGTGAGAGTACACGATACAGGGAAAACTAGCACAATTTGTACAAAGAAAGGTCATGGAAGCCCCATAGACACATCCAAACTCCCTGAGGGACTGAATTACTGGGCGGAGGGCTGTGGGGACCATGGTCTCGGGGAACAATTAGCTCAATTGGCATAATACAGTTTTTAAAGACAATGTTCTACATTCTATCTTGGTGAGTAGTGTCTGGGGTCTTAAAAGCCTGTGAGTGGCCATCTAAGATACTCCACTGGTCTCATCCCTTCATGAACAAGGGAGAATGAAGAGAACAGGATACAAGGAAAAGATTAGTCGGAAGGACTAATGGTCCACAGCTACCAAGGCCTCCACCGGACTGAGTTCAGTACAGCTAGATGGTGCCCGGCTACCACCACTGACTGCTCTGACCAGGATCACAACAGAGGGTTCTGGACAGAGCTGGAGAAGGATGTAGAACATAATTCTAACTCACAAAAAAAGGACCAGATTTACTGGCCTAAAGGAGACTGGAGAAACCCCGAGAGTATGGCCCCCAGACAACCTTTTAGCGCAGTGGTGAAGTTACCTCCGAGGTTCACCATTCAGCCTGGGGGTAGACAGCCCCATAAAACCAAATGGAACTAATGAGGTACAGCAGTCCAGTGACAAGGGCCAGAAGGCAGAAGGGGACAAGGAAGCTGGTGATAGGGAACCCAAGGTTGAGTAAGGATATTGTTGATGTGTTGTGAGATTGTTAACCATTGTCATAGGGCAACATGTGTAATAACTGTTAAATGAGAAACTATTTTGTTCTGTAAGCCTTCATCTTAAGTGAGAATAGCAGCACAATTGGAAGAGCGTAGTCAATGTCACTGAACTGTGCACGTAGAAATTTTTGAAATGGTGTATCTTTGGCTATGTGTATTTTCACCAAAAAAAAAAAAAAAGGTTGAGAAGTTAGAGGGTTGACATGGTGTGGGGTTGTTAACCAATGTCATAAAACAATATGTGTTAAAAAAAAAAAATTAGGTAAAATGTTGATGGACAACTTTATAGCAGATGGATTAGACCAGCAACATCTGAGCTGACTGATCAATATTAAGAGTACTAAAAAAAAGACAGCCAGCTCTTATATGTATCTTGATGAGATATAATAGGAAGTACACAGCACCATCTATTAAACATTCTTACTAAAAATGTAATCTGAATCTAGCCAAGCCTTTATATTTAACTACTAGCAAATAGAGAAAATCTGGTGGATAGAGGAATGTGCTAAATGTCAACATGAAGCTGCAATCAGTGACTCCGATATACGGTAAATTCTACCAGACAAATGAGTGTCTTCAAAAATAAATGGCATTTAAAAATAAGAAAGGAAATTGTTATAGATGAGACAGATTGGCCTATTGCAATGTATGGACCTTGTTTGATCCTGATTCAAGCAAAAGACTGTTTTGCAACAATCAAGGAAGTTTTGTACACAGACTGGGTATTAAATGATATTAAGAAATGATTGTTAAATATGTTACATGGGACAATATGGTGGTTATGTTTTTAAAGAGGTTTTGTCTATTAGACATACAGACACAGACATACATACAGAACACATGCAGCGTGGGGAAGGAGGAGAATGTTAGAGAAAATGCCACCAGAAGATATCAATGTTTCAGCTGAGACCTAATGGAAGGGGATAAGAAGGAGAGAAGAAGAGCGTTCCACACAAAACAAATAGCACATGGAAAGTCATGAAGATCAGAAAGACCTCAGTGTATTCAAGAAACAGACATAGTATGACTGCTTCATAGAGTTTGAACTGGAAACAAGTAAGAGGGGAACTAAAGAGGTAAGTTTGTTGTTGTTACGCTGCTATTCATAAGGTTTTCACTGGCTAGCTCTTTTAGGAAGTAGACTGCTGAGTCCTTCTTCCTCATCTGTCTTAGTCTGGAAGCACAGCTGAAACCCGTTCACCCTGGGTGACCTGCTGGTATCTGATTACCAGTGGCATAGCTTCCAGCATCACAGCAACATGCAAGCCCCCACAGTACGATAAACTGACAGAACTTGGGGGCCATATTATGAAAGGTTTGAAAGTTATATTTAGGAGCAATAGTGAGCCATTGAAGCATTTTAAGCAGGTAAATGACATAATGCTGTTTTTGCTTTAGAAAGGTCACTTTGACTGTGGTATGAAGAATGGATAGGTAGGGTAACACTAGAGACAAGATAACAAGTTAAAAAGCTTTTCAATAGTAAATACATGAGGAAATTGGCAGTAGGAATAATGAGAAAAATTTTGAAGATATGAAGAAGGAAGAACTGACCAGGTGGAAGGACTTGGTGATTGTGAGTAGGGGCCAGGGGAGGCTGGTGAAGGCAAGAATGTAGACAAGGATGATACCCAGATTTCTTACTTGGGGAAATAAAGAGTGACATTGTCTTTAAACAAAGAAAGGGAACACAGTAAGAAGAGCTAGTTTTGGAGGAAAGATAAGTTCATTTACAGCCTCGATGAATTTGAAATGTCTTCAACACAACTAAGTGGAGAGGTATCCAGTAGTCATTTGGGCATGAGTCAGAAACTTAGGGATATGGCTTCGACGATCATAAGCATACCCATTTAAAATTGTAGGAATGAGTGAGAAGGCCCTGAGGAGTGTAGAGAGAGGGAGAAGAAACGCTAGTAGAAGAATCTCAAGAATACATAACAAAGAATTGAGGAAAAGGAAACTCATCACTGATTGCCTGATTCCAAAAGTTTTGCACTTAAAAATGACGCTATTCTATTAAGCTAATCAAGGGCAGATATTATATCTTGTGTGTATGTTTGATTATTTTTGATTTATTATGAAATATTCAAGAGATTGCATGACCATACTATTTTTTTTAACCTATCTGTACAGTCACATTTTTGTTGTTACAAACCATGCCACTCTGAACATTCTTGTGTATGTCTTCTTGGCACATACTCAAGTGTTTCCTTAGGCTATGTATCTAGAAATAGAATTCCTAAATCGAGGGTGGACCAGTCATGGTTCAATTGTAGTAAACAGAAACTACTCCCAACTATTTCAGGCAGAAAGGAGTCTGATAGCGCATCACAGATGCTTGCAAAATCACTGGTTGCATCTTTAGTTTAATTATTTGTAGGATTGTAAACTGCATGGTATTAAATTTAATAGGTGGAAAATTAAATAAATGATTTAATTAAAACTCTCCTTTCCTCCTCTATTTCTTAAATTTCTGATGGATTTGTTACTATTTTCAACATGAAGGATATTCAAAAACCTAAGAACTCGCGATGCTATCTGCTATCACAAAGGTTCACAAATTAAAAGTGTGTCTGGCATCATTGAACTGAGTCAGAGATGGGAAAGGATTTGTATAATTTGTGTGGCCACTACTAGCAGCAGCCGTCACTCATCAGCCACCATCACCACTAAGGCTCTCTGTTTCTTCTCCTTTTAGGCTCTTTTCTGAAATCTGAAACTTAATTGACATTTGCTAAAATGTCAAGCTTCCACCACAGTTTGGTTCAATTTTGGTGTAAAATCAAACTCTCCAAATTGTGTGTGAATCTAGGCGAGATTCCAAATTCATATGCACCCTACCTCTTTCCATCCCTCAAGAATTCTTCTTACTACCACTGTCTCCTTACAGGGAGAAACTTTGGCTTGACTTATTCCTTCTTGTTTGATGTATTAAAGCCAGGTGGCCTTCTTCTCTAACTTAATTCATTTGCCAATTCTGTCTGTCATCTTTTGAAGAGGACAAAATAGGGAAATCTTTTCCTTTTTGTAACTTCAGAAATGTTGTAAGGTTTTTTTTTTTTGAAGAAGAAGAAGGTCTAAGTGAAGATCTGGAATCACTAAATTTTCTGCCAGTATTCTGAAATTAGTTGGGATCAAGTGGGACAACACTGGTGAATCTTCTGATAAAAGTTAAAAAAAAAACTACCAATTTAGCTAGTTTTTGAAGTTTCACTTGTATTTAATATGCACAAACAGAATTTAAAAAGAAGAGCCCCAACGGCTCTAAGCTAAACAATTTCTCAACACTGTGTTTCATTTTTCTTCTTCTAATTTATGTGATTTGTAATAGGAGTAAAAATTGATTCAAACTAAAAACAGGTTAAAAGAAAGTTGTGCCTAGCACACAGGGACAGAGCTAGGAGAGAATAGACACAAAAGGTCATTACTGATTGTGAGATTGTGATTCTGATTGGTGACTATTTTCAGACAACTGTGTTAAACAACAGTTTTTAAATATTTTAAAATTTTTATATATTTTTAAATGGAAGGGTCAAATATCAACACAATGAGGTTCCCCTTCCAGAAAATTGCTGGGAATTTGATCACCATAGGCAAATCAAAAGTCGAAACAAAAACCTATTTTCTGCTTCCAAAGAAAATAATTGTTATTTAAAATGGTTCCGTAATTCTCAAATTGAGATAATTTCCTCTCTGCTTCACTTCACTTATTTGACTGTATCTGATTTATACTTGCTCTTTTTCATTTTCCAACCTTTTAAGGTTGACTGGTGTCAGGCTAGGCGAGGCCATGCTGTAGAAATAAGTTGTTTGGCCAAACACTAGTCTAGTTGCTGTCATATGATTAGATCAGATGGCTTTGGGTAGAGAAGATTGTTATTGTTGTTAATTGCTGTTCAGTTGTCTCCGATTCCTGGCATCCTTACACATAGCAGAAGGAAACATTGCCTGTCCTGCACCATCCTCACAATTGTTGGTATATTTGACTCCATTGTGGCAGCCATCATGTCAATCTATCTCATAGAAGGTTTCCCTTTTTTTGATGACCTTCCATTTTATCAAGCTTGATGTCCTTTTCTAGCTATTGGTCTTTCCAGATGATGTGTCCAAAGTAAACAAGATGAAATCTCACCATCCTTGCTTCAAAAGAGCACTCTGGCTATCCTTCCTCCAAGACTGATAAGTTTTAATAATTTTTAATAAGTTTATTAAGTTTTAATAGAGCAGATTATCTTCCATAATGTAATCTAATGTAAGTAGCTTACATCTAATGTAATATAGTGTAATCAACTTTTTATAATGTCATCTAATATAATCAATCAATCAGTTGAGGTCATACCAGTGTAGGGTGGATCCTAAACCTAATAATTTCTGAGTAATAAAAACACCAGAATAGACACAAGGACACAGGGGAAGACGATGACATGTGAGGATAATACACAAGTAAAAGAATGGCAAGGATGTCTGGTAGACACCAGAAACGAGGAAAGGGGCTCACAGAAAGAATTAGCACAGCCAAGACCCTGATTTAGACTTTTAGCCTCTGCAACTGTGAGGAAATAAGTAACTTTTTTAAACCTGCTCTCTTGTATTTGTGTTACGGTGGCACTAGGTAACTAAAACACTCTCTGTACTTCAGATTTTCTAAAGAGTTTTGCTTAGCATGTGGCTTTATTCCAATCTTAGTAACTCCTACTCTTGGAGCAAGTTGAATTTCCCAGTGACTCAGTGGCATGGTTTTTAGTAAATGTTTACTCTTTCAGGGCAATTTGAATTAGGCTGGAAGCAGGGGGATGAATAGTTTGTTGATAGAGGCCTGGCTGTCACCCCCACTTTCTTTGTTGTTGTTTATTGCTATAGTTTAAGTGAAAGTTTACATCTCAAGTTAGTCTCTTATACAAAAATTTATACATATAATGTTATGTGACCCTAATTGCTCTCCCTATACTGTGATAGCACATTCCTCCTTTCCACCCCTGATTCCTCATGTCCGTTCAACCAGCTCCTAACCCTCTCTAGCCTGGCTGCCCCTTTTTGTCATGGACAAAGAAATGAAATGTGAGGCTCAGGCACGGAGAGGATCTTTTAATTTATCTAAAGAGTTTATCATACCAGTCTAGCTCCATGGGTGTGGGACAGTTAAAAAGATAAAGTTTTGATGTATCCATTTGCAATGTACCACTATAAATCTACTGCATGTTATTACTTGCCAACATATATTTTTCATGTTTTAATAAATCACAAAACAGCATTCACAGTCTCACTCACTTGGAAAAAGTAGAAAATGGTTATCATGCTCTTTCAGAGAATGAATTCTCATCAGCCAGCCTAGCAACCGGCTTAAGCAAAAATGAATTCAAAATTGCCAATACAGTACAAGTGGAAATGTGTGCTGCTGTATTAAAAATGTCTTCACATCATGCTAGCATCGCACAATACCACCAATGGATGATATTCAGGCTGAGCACAAATAGACGCCAGATCAGCATGGAGGGAATACAGAGAGAAAAAGGAAAACAATAGCAACACAACAACTTAATGACTTCGTTGTGAGACTAAAGTGTGCCCCAGATGCTTTAGGCCAAGTGGCTTATCTATGCAGATCATCATTCTTGGTGGCTTTCATCCTCATCTGGGCAAACCAATAAAGAATAAACCACATTAAGACTATCCTACTGCATATGTAGAAAAACTTATATAATCACTGGTCCCATTAACCAAACCAAACCCATTGCCATCCAGTCAATTCTGACTCATGGCGACCCCATAGGACAGAGTAGAACAGCCCCATAGGGTTTCCAAGGCTGTGATCTTTACGAAAGCAGACTGCCACATCTTTCTCCCACGGAGTGGCTAGTGGGTTTGAACTATTGACCTCCCTGTAGCAGCCGAGTGCTTAACCACTGTGCCACCCACGCTCCTATCAGGAATCCTATTAGGTTTCAAATTACATCTGTAACATTTAGCTAGTTTAGTTAGTTTAGTAAAACATTGGAATTCTTGATGCCATCCAAGAGCACAACCTGATTAACACTTACTGTCACACACACACACACACACACACACACGCACGCACGCACGCACGAACGCACATGCATTTGACAATCTCTGGAGACATTTTTGCTGTCACAACTGCAGGAGTGCTTCTGGTATCTAGTGAATAGAGGCCAGGAATGCTGATAAACATCCTACAATGCACAGGAGAGCTCCCCATAACAAAGAATTATTCAGCCCAAAATTTCAGTAGTGGCACTGTTGAGAAACTCTCTGGGAAATGGAACTAAGAACAATCGTTGTTTGTTTGTTTGTTCGTGCTTTTCTATATTCTTGATTATTTACATAGAGTAGGTGTTATTTTTAAAATCAGGGAAAATGTATTCTATTTTGGGAAAAAATAATTTAACATATTTGAATTAATGTAAATTTAGACTTGGAAAGATTTTGTTCAGACAAACTTGGGAACTTTCAGATAGATGTATAGGTAGGTAGGTAGACAGACAGATAGACAGATATAGAAAGAGATGAGAGATAGATAGAGATAGACAGATTTCTGTTATGTGACCTTCCAATTTCAGTGAGTTTATGCTGCTCTTAGTTATTCCTCAGCTTCTCAGAATTGCACAGTTGTAATCCTAAAACTGAATTTCCTACTATCACTCTTACCGTAAACCCAAAATGTGGAAAGGATTCAAGTGACAGATGGGGATTAGACTAATCAGAAATTAAGAGAGACAATGCCTCCTTATCCCAAACAGTCCTCAACATTGTAGGACATTTATTAACCCTGTCCCACACCCACTGAATGCCCATTCAGTGACACAGCAATGAAAAATGCCTAAGTACATTTTCAAACCCCCTTGGGGAGCTATCACAATCCCGGTGGAGAAGCTCTTCACTAGATGGTTTTCAACTGTTTCTTCCAATCTTATGATTCTTTGATCTCTCACATACCAACACAAAAAAATGTTTCCTGATTATTTCATTTCAATAAAACATTTGCCTGAAACAGAGACATCAAGCTTCTCAGACTTCTTGTGATTATGAAATGTCATTATCCAGCTACACTTTGATTACCATAATTTAAAACAAAGTAAATTCAAGAGACAAAACAATAAATGATAACTTAGTGTTCTGAGTGCAGCAAGTGGAATTGAGTGTTTATTGATAAATGATGATGGCATTGGATATAGCTGGTAAGAGCATTTTCATAGATTTGACATTTCTCTCCACTGTGACTTATCTTGAATTTATGCTTGATTGGTTCTAATTTCTAAGTTCTAAATTAATTACCATAAATAACCAGGATTTCCTAATATCCCTGACATATTTTCATATATTTGGTCAGGTTCATTGTTGTCCAAAGAGTTACCTTTGGTAATACTGCTATATCATATTGTAACTAAATTTTTGCACTACTCTAAATGGAATATTGCTCTGTTTAAAAACAAATTTTATATTTCTAAAATTCACATTTTACATTGTATTAAAAATAAATTTTTATTCCGTTTGAAGGAGATGGTTTCCTCAGGCAAATTGTAATGTTCATAGATACTTAGAGGCCTTGAGTTTATTTTATTAAGATACAATAAAATCCTATCAAGATCATCTTTATTAATATATCAGTTGACATGTAGGGAAAGCAATGAAAGGCAAAAGGAAATTTGAGCACCTAAATTGAGATACTGGACTGAAATCAGGAAGGGACCATCTTAAGCCAGAATTAAAAGCAGAAGAGAAACAAAAGGAAATGAGGAGTAGTTGTTAAAAAGATGGACTGGTTAGCAATTAAGTGGCCACTTAAGCCAATATAAGTGGCACACTAGATTATTAGGGAGTTTGTCTTTAATTTAGAAAAACGTGATGTTTTGATTGAGTCCACAGCTTTCCTAAAGCCATGTAATTAAAATCCCTCTGACTGTGTAACATGTGTGACAGAATGCTGTGTAAAATTTAAGGAAAAACTGCTTGATTTTCAGATTTATAAACATTTCTACTGGAGACTGTGGAACAGCCTTTCTTTTTTTAAATTTTTATTGATTTATTTAATTTCAAATGTATACAATAGTAGAAAGAATATATGATGAACCAACATGTACGCATTATCCTATTTCAGCTATTGTCATCACAAGGTCAATCTTTCTCTCTGAATATGTTTTAATTTTGACAAATGTCTACTGGACTAGATGAATTTAAGAGCAGTTTTCCTCAAAAGCCTGAACATAAGGATAATCTCTGGAGTTCCCTCTTCAGTCTCTAAGGAATAACTTCAAATAGATTAAGATCCTAAATAAAGACATCAAATTGCACACACCCATCTATTTTCTCTCCTTCCAAAGCCCTGTCAAAATGATAATAAGATATTATTATCATTAAGGTATTATCCAACAATAACGAGACATATAAGAGAAAAGACGACAACAGCAATAAGGTTTGGAAGCTGGAAATCAGATGGAAGCGTGGCATATGACTGAATTCTAAATGGGAACTGGACAAAGCTGAAAACTAACTCCATTTACAACCCAAATCTCTGAAGAGCTCAACAATTAGCTCTTCCTCAGGAATTAGAAGCTCCAACTCCCGGAATGCTGATGGCCAGACCTTCACCTCCACACAGGTGACAGAAGGATCCTTCTCTGAAGAATCTGACCAGCCTAAGGTAAAAGCCCTGCATGTAGCAGTCTTCGAGTCTTCCCAGCTAAACAGTCCAACTAGATCACCCAACATCAAAGCTCACAACTGATGAGCTTTATTCAAAGTTTCAGAGCTTCCAGTCGGGGCTTTATTCCCCCATTTTTAAATATGAGACAACCGTGTGGTACCAAACATCTAAGATGAGAGATTGAGATCAAAATAATCAAACAGGAAAAGCAATTTGGGGGGGAAATGGATTATAGAGTGGGATGAACTATTTAAAAACTCATTAATAGTCTCGGATAGATCAAAGAAGGTATTCCAACCATGAAACAAGAATAGCATGTTATTTTAAAAAAACAAGTATTCTTAGAACAAAAATACAGCTCTTGGAAATAAAATATGATAGCAGAACTCAACAAATAACACTGAGTACATCTGCCAGAAATATGAGCAAAAAGACTAAGAAATGGAAAATAGGAAATAATAGATAACTAAATGAGAGGATGAATTCATATGATCCAGTATCCAAATAATAAAAAGAAAAGAATAAGAATAGTTTTTTTAAAAAAAAAAAATCTCATCCTAGAAATAAATGAAAATTTCCCAGATTTGAATGAGGATCCCACCAGTTGTCCACCAGCAAAAATTATATAAATGCACAAAACACCACTGTGAAATTTATGAACACCAAGAACAAAGACAAGATCCTAAAAGCTTCCAGAGGAGAGGGGGGCAAGAAAAGAGTTCATATACAAAGAATGTGCATACAAACAGCCTTGGACTTCTCAATAGAAATACTCAAGGAACTCATAGTTTACTATACAGCATAGCTCTGAATATAATTCCTCAGTTTTAGAAATGTAAACACTGAAACTCGTTGTAACCAAATTTATAACATAGCTATATTTAGAGGATGGGAGCTTAATAGGAAGTGTATGTGTGTGTGTGTGTGTGTCTCGGTGTGTATGTCTCTGTGTGTGTGTGTGTGTGTGCACATGATGGGAACAAGGGAAGACAGAGCTAAATCTTTGCCTTTCATAACAAAGAGTCAGTAGATAATGCCTAAAACTGAAAAATCAAAAACTAATAATACAAACATGGAGACATGGAGGTAAATACAACACACATACACACACACACACATACACAATATATCTATATGTATTTATATTTATATGGTGAAAGTGATTTCTCTAGGGAAGGAAAAATAGACAGAGGAAGGGAGAGGGGGATTAATTTTTTTTTTTTAAAGCAAATCTTATTTAATTATTTGACTCTTAAAATTTGGTACATCTATAATTTTTAAAAAAATTTTTTTTAAATTACCACTTTGACATGAAATGAAAAAATGAAAGAAAGCCATGTTCACTGTTTTTGTGTTGCTTATAAATTGATATTTGTGTTAATTTCATTTGGACAGACTCCTCACTTCATCAGAACACCCATTTTCTAACACTTCTGAGTAGCTGGAAGTCCTCTGTGTATGTGAGAAAGCTTTTGTGAGGCTGATTCCAGAATGAGCTTTGACAAAAGTTATGAAAGTTAAACAGGAAACAATTGACGCACACAATGTTTAATATGTCTGCGGGGCTCACCACATTTAATTAGCTGAAATGTGTGGACAAAGACCTTCCTGATGGCTCAACAATTTTTCATCAGAAGAAGATCCTACAAAACACTGGCTGAGATAGTTAAATTGATGTATTGCTTACAATCAGGCTCTAATATCTATGTGTGCTCTGTCTCAGAGGGAACTTAAAAAGCAAAATGGAGCTTTGAAAAAACTAGCAGGCATTCATGAGATGATAATTTTCAGCATTAGAGACTTAAAGTGAAAGGCTAGTACTATCATGGACACAGTCCTCCTCCAAGCTGTGTGCTGATTAGATAGCCAAACCCTTCGTGTCTTAAATTGTTAATTTACCCTATCGGATACTTTCCATGAGCAACGGATTACTAATATATCTACTCATCTCCACATGCTCCAAGACTCATACTCTCATTCTAACCTGCCACTGCCATCACCATAAAATATAAAAACTATAGACATTTAGAGATGAGGAAACTCTGATGTAATTCATAGAGAAAACACAATGTATCCAAGAGAATCATAGCTGGTTTTAATCATGTGATTTCCTGTTTTTGAATACATCTGAGAAGCTGTGAGAATAGTGTGTAGTTTTTTTTTTAATTGATTAATATTTTAATATTTATAGAAGGTTTATACTAAATCATAAATATGCACACAGAAAGTTCCTTCCACATAGTTCAAAAGATATCTAAATGAAATGAGCTAAAAATCAGAGCAAAAGAGCAAAAATAGAATTAGATACCTTTGTTTATACTTTCTGTCACCAGACATTACAACCACTATTGTTTTACATAAAAATGTTAATCATCATCCTACAGTTACAGTATTTTGAATTATCACAATTTTGTCTTTATGTTAATTTTAGCTAATATGATGAGAATCACTACAAATATTTTTTAATATTATTTACACAGTTATATTATTGCTGAATTTATTCCCTTTGGTCTTTCAGGCCATAGAAAACTCTGAGTAATTGACAGAAATGAAATAAGATTAAAATAAAACAAAGCTATCTTAAATTGTTTTGAGGTTTGTTTTTTAAAGTGTTTTGAGGCTTGTTTGTCTATCTACTTAAGACCCTTATGCAATCCGCGAGATAAAAATCAGGTTTGTGATTTAACATGTATGTCTCATTTTTTCATTATTTAGAAATTATACCAGTCAGGCTCATAACTGGTGTGACCGAATTGTCAGGCACTGGATGGGAAGCGTTCTTGGTCTTTTTACTCCTTACAGGTCCAGATACACCAGGAATAGTCAAAGAACCCATATAGGCTGCAACTACTAGCAACTTAATTTTACAAATGCTCACAAACTATCCTTTTCATAATTTATTTCAGAGTATTGTCTAGATGCATCAAGAGGATTACAGCTGATGAATAAAACATCTTTAAACTTACTAATAATTATTGTTAGGCATCGTCGAGTAGCTTCTGACTCATAGTGCCCCATATACAACAGAACGAAACACTGCCTGGTCCCACACCATCCTTTCAGTCATTGTTGTTTGAGCCCATCGTTGCAGCCACTGTGTCTTGAGGGTCTTCCACTTTTTTTTGCTGACCTTCTACTTTACCAAGCATGATACCTTTCTCCAGGGACTGGTCCCTCCTGATAAAATGTCCAAAGTACATGAAACAAAATCTCACCATCCTTGCTTCCAAGGAGCAATTTGGTTGTATTTCTTCCAAGACAGACTTATTAATTCTTTTGGCAGTCCATGGTATATTCAATATTTTTTGACAACACCGTAATTCATTGGCATCAATTCTTCTTCGGTCTTCCTTATTCATTGTCCAGTTTTCCCATGCGTATCAGGCGATTGAAAATACCACGGCTTGGATGAGGGGCACCTTAGTCCTCAAAGTGACATTTTAATGATTTTAATTTTCTCCAGCTTCAACCTGAACTTGCATATGAGCAATTGATGTTCTGTTCTGTAGTCAGCTCCTGGCCTTGTTCTGACAGATGATATTGAGCTTTTCCATTGTCTTTTTCCATAGGTGTACTCAGTTTGATTCCTGTGTTTTCCATCAGGTGAGGTCCACGTGTATAGTGGCCGTTTATGTTGTTGAAAAAATGTATTTGTAATAAATAAGTCATTGATCTTGCAATAGTCTATCTTGAATCTCTGGCATCATTTCTATCACCAAGGCCATATTTTCCAACTACCAGTCCTTCTTCTTTCTTTCCGATTTTTGCATTCCAATCACCAGTAATTATCAATGCACCCTGATTGCATGTTTGATGAATTTTAGACTGCACAAGTTGGTAAAAATCTTCAGTTTCCTGATCTTTGGTGTTAGTGATTGGTGCATAAATTTAAATAACTGTCATAATTAACTGGTCTTCCTTGTAGGCGTATGGATATTATCCTATCACTGACAGCGTTGTACTTCAGGATAGATCTTGAAGTGTTCTTTTTGATGATGAACATGAAGCCATTCCTCTTCAAGTTGTCCTTCCCGGCGTAGTAGACCATATGATTGTCTGATTCAAAATGGCCAATACCAGTCCATTTGAGCTCACTAATTAATGCCTAGGATATTGAGTTCCATTTCATTTTTGACGATTTCCAACTTTCCTAGATTCATACTTCGTACATTCCACATTCCGATTGTTAAGGGATATTTGCAGCTGTTTGTTCTCGTTTAATAATTCGGATTATGTTAATGTATCCTTACATATTTTTCATGACTCGTCTAAGATTTCTGACAGAAATTCAGCAATATCGTCAACAAGTTTCCTGCAATAAAATTTCTCTGACTCAAGATACTTAAAAATTTTAGACTATTGAAGACCTTGGAGAGAATTCATACAGGACACCTCAAAGCTATAAGTGACAGGGTTAAACTGTTCTGCCTTCTGAAATGTAACCGACAGGGTTAAACTATTCCCCACCTCCTCCTCCCATCCTAGCCAGGCTCTCTGAGCTCCTGATAAGACATTTCTGTGTTGTCTATGTAACAACACAAGGTCGTATTACTGCTTCTCTGCTCAAGGCAACTTCACTACTAATCAACCCCACCCCCCACCCCCTTCAGTCAGACATGAGCAATAAGCCACAAAGCTGGCCTTAGGTAAACTTCATGTGTCATATCCCCCAGCTGTCATATTGCACCCCCACTGTATCCCCATACATGTTGATTAAATCCTGACATTGCCTGCCTATTCCCAGAAACTTCATGAATTATGCATAAGTTCCCTATCCCAACCCTTATAACTGCCTTAAAATCCCCAACTTCGGGGAGCTTGATTTGAGACTTAGTCTCTGAGCTTCTTGCTTGACCGGCTTGCAATGAAGTCCACTTTCTCTTTCTTAAAAGCCTGGTGTCTCTCAATTAACTCAAGGGGTTGCACGGGGCAGGACCCATTCCCATCGGGTTACAAAGCAAAGAAACTGAGTTATTATTATGCACAAATTCTTGTCAACCAAGTTAAAGGCCTCTCCCAAAGAAATTAACTCTCCAACAGGCCTAGCCTGCCCCTTGCACTGAGAACTGCTCACCTGCCACCCCCTGCCCCCAAGAATACTCTCAGGTAAAGAGTTGTAGTTTGAAGCTCTTGGGTCAGGTCAGCACGCACAAGAACCATATGTGTCCAGTGGAAAATGAACGGGTTACTGACAGCGTCTACTACAACAAATGGTTAAGATGTCTCTTTAGAAAATATCCTTTCTTTTCCTTGATGAGATGACTCCCTATATCATTGTTAGAATCAGTTTTCAGAAACTTGAAAGCCTATTAATCCATGTTACATCCTTAGATCGTGGAAGTCCACTATCTTTCCCTCTGTTTTTGAAATCCATCTTCCTAGTGTCTATGGTAAATATTAGAGTAAGCCTATTCCTTTCTGCCATTTCTTTAGCATGATGGTGCCACCACTTCATAGCTTGGAAGGGTGTCAGTGTCCTCATTCATAAAATGAAAGTGATAACAGTGCCTATTTCTTATGTTGCAAAGATTAAGGGGGTTAATACATGTAAAATGCTTATCATAGTTATTGTAAAATAGCAAACCCACTAGTGTTAGCTGTTACATTATTATTAATATTATTATTTTTATTAATTATTGATTTCTCTAAAGATTTTTTTTTTTAATTTTCACCCTTTCTTTCTTGATAAAAATTATCACTAGAAAAGTAGCTCCCTTCATCTCTCCTTCTAGAATAGAATTTTTCAACCTCAACACTATTAACATTTTGGGCTGGATAAATTTTTGTGGCAGAGAACTTTCCTGTGCATTGTAGGATATATAGCAATGTCTACTCACTAGATTCCATAGCACCCTCCCCCAACTTTTGACAGTTAAAATTGTTGCCAGGTTTTATCACATGTCTGCTTGGGAGAGGAGTACACAATCTCTAGGAGAAAAATGGTACATGACACATAAGTTGGCAGTCAATAAATATTTGTTGTAAGACAAAAGGATAAAAGGAAAGAAAGAATAAAAGAGTGAATGAGAAAGACGAGGAGAGTAGAAAAGTAGAAAGGGAAAAAGATAGTAATAATGATATTTCCTGAGATATAGGTAAGAATTTATCCTATGTACTTCACTGAGCTGAATGAGACTATCAGTAGATAATCTAATAGCTGAAGTCCTCCCAATACTGCCATATACTGCCTCTGTACCAGTTTCATAGTCAGTTTCAGGATATACAATCCATGTCCCAGACCTGGACAGACAATCATCTACTAACATCTATTATTTTCTTCCTTTACTTTGTATACAAATGTTCTTCAATCTGCCTCAACCTTCAGGCTCATGGGTTATTGTGGTAGGTGAATGTTGTCTTGACAAATGACATTACTCTATCTCTTCTGCTTAGAACTCTTGTTTTTAAAAAATCTATACCTGCCCTATCCAACATGGTAGCCACTAGCCCACTGACTTGGTATGAAAAAAAGTAAAATGATTGATTAATAATTTTATATGAGTTACATGTTGAAAAAATAATATTTTAGATTTATTGAGTTAAATAAAATATTTTCTTAATATTAAGTCACAAGTTTCTTTTTACATTTTCAGTGTGTACCTGAAATTAGACAAACTATGAGGTTAAGAACACAGTTTCCAGACTGCCAAGTCTGCCCAAAACTTCTGACACCACAAGCAAGGAATCAGGGTTCAACTACAAACTTAGACAGAAGAGTTCACACAAGACCACCCTTATTTCTGACATCAACTGCAAGTTCATGGGGTTCCCAAAATGACACTCAGTTTTGATAAGTTGCTAGAAGAACTCACAGAAGTCACTGAAAGCTATTATACTTGTGGTTATGGTTTATTACTGGGAAAGGAGACTGTTTTAGTTATCTAGCACTGCTATAAAAGAAATACCACAAGTGGATGGCTTTAACAAAGAGAAATTTATTCTCTCACAGTCTAGTAGGCTAGAAGTCCGAATTCAGGGTGCCAGCTCCAGGGGAAGGCTCTCTGTCTCTGTCAGATCTGGAGGAAGATCCTTGTCATCAATCTTCCCCTGGTCTAGGAGCTTCTCTGCGCAGGGATCCCAGGTCTAAAGGACGTGCTCTTGTCATGGCACTACTTTCTTGGTGGTATGATGTCCCCCTGTCTTTCTGCTTGTTTCTCTCTTTTATAGCTCAGAAAAGATTGATTTAAAACACAACCTCATCTTGAAGATTGAGCCTTGCCTCATTAACATCATAGAGGTAGGATTTACAACACATAGGAAAATTATATCAGATGACAAAATGGTGGACAATCACACAGTACTGGGAATCATGGCCTAGCCAAGTTGACACACATTTTCGAGGGACACAGTTCAATCCATAACATTCTACCCTTCAGCCCCCCAAAATTCATGTTCTTGCCACTTGCAAAATACATTCAACCCACTATATCATAGCAAAAATCTTAAATCAACTCCAAGTCCAAAATCCAAAAAATTCCACTTCATCTGTGAAATCTAGAATACAAGTTATCTGCTTCCAAAGTACAATCGTGGAACAAGTACAGGGTAGACATTTCTATTACAAATGGGAGAAATTGGAGGAAAAGAAGGGATAACAGGCACCAAGCAAGTCAACAGAACACATTACATTAGCGCTCGAGGCTTGAAGATAATCTTCTGTTCTCTGAGATCATTTAGATAAGGGCCCTGCCCTCCAGCTCTGCCTTCCAGGACCACTAGAATGGCAACTCTGCTCCCTTGAATTTGGCTGACTCCATTCTCCTACTCGACCTTCGAGACCCCAGAGGTCATGCCTCCACCTTTTGAGACTGAGGCATCTCTGCTTTCTATGTTCCTTGTCTCTTCAGCTTCTACTTCCTGGTTCCTTGGCCTCTCAGCCCCTCAGGCCTCTCCACCTATGACTGCCCTGCTGGGGCAAGTGTTCCAAAGTTCTTTAGCTCCACTGATAAGTGCTCAGAGGCACCCCACTCCATCAAGAAGTCTCCTTCCCAAAGCTACTCAGCTCTCTCTGTCTGTGGTTTGGCTCCAGAGCTGTCTCTTGCTGGTCTCCTGGTTCTGCTGCTGCAGTTCTCGCTGTCTGCACCATCTCCAGTGTAACAACTCTCCTCACTTCCTTCTGAGTCCTCTCCAGAATTGTCTTTGACTTCCATAATTCCACCAACAGTCTCTCCAAGGCAATCTAGGCTTTTGCTGTTAGGCACTTTAAAACTCTTCCAGACTCTATACATTCACAGTTTCAAAACTGCTTCCACTTTTTAGGTATCTGTTAGAGCAGCACCCTACTCTTGGTACCAAGTTCTGTCTCAGTTATCTAGTGCTGCTATAACAGAAATACCACAAGTGGATGGCTTTAACAAAGAGAAATTTATTCTCTCACAGTCTAGGAGGATAGAAGTCCAAATTCAGGGCGCCAGCTCCAGAGTGAGGCTTTCTGTCTCTACTGGCTCTGGAGGAAGGTCCTTGTCATCAATCTTCCCCTCATCTGGGAGCTTCTCCACACAGGGATACTGTATCTAAGTGATATGCTCTGCTCCTAGCACTACTTTTCATGGCAGTATGAGGTTCACCTGTTTCTCGGCTTGCTTCTCTCTTTCATACCTGAAAAGAGATTGATTTAAGGTACAACCTAATCTTATAAATTGAGTCCTGCTTCATTAACATAACTTCCTCTAATCCCACCTCATTAACATCATAGAGGTAGGATTTACAACACATAAGAAAATCACATCAGATGACAAAATGATGGACAATCACACAACACTGGGAATCATGGACTAGCCAAGTTGACACACATTTTGTGGGGACACAATTCAGTCCATAACAACACAAGTTGAAAACAGCCAAGAGAAGATATATGAAGGGCAGAGTCTGGGAGGGTTACAAATGTGAAGCTTCTGTTGTCCTCAGGACTCATTACCCTCCAAGAATTGATGTGTGACAATGTGTATAGAGTATTTGCAACCAAGGAAGTTCACCCAAGCTTTGGTGTTCAGAGTTTTTATCAGGATATACATTTTGTAAGCATGATTTATTGATTGATTGTCTGTGTGGCTGAACTTAGCCTCCAGGTCAAGTGATACCACATGACCCCAGTCTCACCCTAAGTCACAAGGTTGGTTTTTCCAATTTGGCCAGCCCCTACCCTAAACAAAGACACTCCTATCAGGTATGACTTAGATTACCTTCTAGAAGCTGAGGACAAAGGCCAGACCTCTCTTTGGGCAAGACCTGTCACAGCGGTGACGGTTGTCGGGGAGGCAGAGACAATAACCAATGCCACAGCTCTTACAGAGAAGTGGGGCCAGGAGGGTCACTCTGAGGAGTCGAACCCAGCTTCAGTCCCAGGAGTTTATTTTATAGTCAATACAGCAAACAGTGAAGCAAATAACAGAACAATGGGCTTTGGGTGAATAACAACAAGTTTCGGGCAAGGGAGGAGGAATTCAGGTAAACAAGCCAATCAGTAACGGGTGTGGAAAAACAAGTCGTGACAAGTCTCAACATGTTGGGGACAAGTCTCAACATGTTGTGCAGCATAGAGGCCTTTATACATCCATATTTTAATGGCACATATCCCCACAAAGACCAATTGTTTGCTAAACAATGTGCCCAATAGAAAGTGTTAAATTACGTGTGGATTGCATTATAGTTCTGTCAATAGCACTGATTTATACCTTTCCACAGTCAAAATTCTTGGAGTCAATCCTATGCTACTAAATCTCAAAAAGTATCTTTAGATTCACATAACCTAGTTGTACCATCTTCTGTAATCTTAAGTATTCCTTTATCTTTTTTTTTTTTTTTTTTTCATTTCCAGTATGAGTTATTGGGCACTTTATCCATTGTTATTCCTCATTCCAGATTCCAGGTTAGTTTAGGGCAACTGAATATATTTGCATTTTTAGAATCCCTGGCCTATTATCAGCTGATTAATCTTGCAATTCTCATAATAAATGAATTCTCTAAAGCCTTGGTGTTCTCTTATTCCCCAACACGAGCTCTTCAGTTTTGTAATCTTAAACCATTGTCCAGGGAAACACTGACGTCATCTAGCAACCAAGTTCTTCATTCAACATGTCCTCCTTTCTCTTCCATAGTCTACACCTTATATGGAGAATGAGAAGCCCAGAGCTTCATGGGCACTTGATATATTCTCTAGGTCTTTTCCAGAAGATTCACTGATCCTTTAAAAATAGTAAAATCAGAATCATTTTCAATAACTTTTACCAGGTTCCCCATGTACTTACTCCAAAGACATAGTTATCTTCCGGTTAGCCATTTCAGGATTGCATATGGCTGTCTCTCAGTCAATATTTTGACTGATTAGAAATAAATTGTTGGTTCATGCACCATTTATTCAGTGATTGTGGTATAATATTAAGCAAGAGTGATACAAAGATGAATGAGAAAATTACTGCCTTCAAGGAGTTCTTACCCTGGAGTGGAAACTGCAAAAAGACCCTACATGGTCAATGCATTTTAAAATTATGAATTCTATGGGATAGACAATTTGAAGACAAATGAACACCTGAACTACTCAATCCACAGACTACGGACTCCTTGAGGAATTTATTCCACACTATTATTAATCTACACTATGTCAAAAGAAGAAAGTTATTAGTTTTAATAAGAGCTCAGTTAAAACATACCCACTCTGAAGGGATGTGTTCTGTAACAACGGGGCAAAAGCAGCTCAATTAGCTATGCCTTTGCCACTAAACCAAACCAAACCTGTTGCCATTGAGTCGATTCCAACTCACAGCAACTTTATAGGGCAGAGTAGAACTGCCCTATAGGGTTTCCAAGGAGTGGCTGGTAGATTTGAACTGCTGACCTTTTCGTTAGCAGTGGAGCTCTTAACCACTGCACCACCGGTGCTCCGCGTCTTTGCCACTAGGATTCCCGAATCCTGGATCTTGGGAGTTTAAAACAGGCCACTAATTCTGCTTGGTTTTTGTTCATCTTCTTACACCACTTCATTCTGTCATGGGGCATATACCAGTTAAAATGCATACACGTTTTTATTAACACA
Organism: Dugong dugon; assembly: GCA_030035585.1. Taxonomy (NCBI): domain Eukaryota; kingdom Metazoa; phylum Chordata; class Mammalia; order Sirenia; family Dugongidae; genus Dugong; species Dugong dugon. The sequence continues at coordinate 146,371,096 of CM057462.1, forward strand.
TTAAATGGGGATGACAATCACTAATGCAAAACCAAAACAACTAAGTGGTTCTGCTGTGATTAGCTCTGGAGGTGAGCGTTGTATGAGATTCTGCAGCCTCAAGCAGTTCTATTGATGGCTTCCATTCCCTAGCAAAACCACTGAGGATAACTCTAATAGATGTTACATCTGCACATATGCTATTAGTTGCCCTTCCTTCACGCTTACTCTGCCTTGGCTGACTTTGCACATCGGTTGTAATTTGGTAAATAATTTTAAATATGTTTTTGCAGTGTGTGTTGCTGCAAGACACAAAACAACTGAAAATTCATTAGGCAGCTAAGATCGGGGAAATAATAATATAGTATCGTGAACCACCTCATTGTAGCCATCTTGTACCAGACTGGGAGTTAGGAAAGCTGAATCCTGATCTAACACTTTTGCCTTACACTTAGGGAAATTTCTTAACTTTTCTGCTTCAATCATTCATCTGAAGGGTAGGTATAGTTTATTAGCTGCAGTTGCCACATGCAGTGATTATGAAAATTGAGTATTGTTTTAAGTAATTAAAGAGTCTTTCTCAAGTCTGTATGTATAACTTTTTCTTTAAGGTTTTATTAATCTTAGCCTCATTTTCATATTTCTTAAACAAGATGGTTTTCCATACCACCACCTTTTAGGGTACAGGTTTGAAATTCCTAATAATAATTCATAAGTCTATCATTGCCTTCTGAAACAGAAGTCGTAATATTTTGATCTCTCATCAAAAGATTAAGGCAGCAGTTAAGAATGTCCTCAAAAGTGCATGTTAGTCAGGGAAACACACAACATTTGGCTGCAGCTGAAGACCTTCAGCTGTTCCAGGAAACTTTTTATAGTTCGTCGTTCTGATCAACAGGTGGTTGTACTTTTGCCTTAATTTTTAAAGTGTTTTCTGACAAATAGCTGTATTACTACTAAGTGGTAAAACAACCCTTTTACTATTATCCTACGTCCATGTAAACGTTTTTTGCTGTTCACTCATTGCAAATTAACTCAGTGGTGCTGAAATTAATCACCCAGACTCTTTATCTCTGTTTAGAAGAATAAGGACTCCTTAGCTTTTTGTCATTGGTACCATGAGGAGCCCAACATAACTTTTTTCATCATTTATAGTGCTCTGTAATTGCCTTAATAGGTCTAATTAGTATACTGGATTTTGTTTTCCAAGAACTTGCATATTTTTAATGGGTTTGCTCTCTTGTTAAATAGGCTAAATGATTTTCCGTGAAGACCATCTCCCAATAGAAGCAGACTGCATATCAATAAAAAGACTATTAATCTCAGAGTGTTTTTCCCCTTGATTTTAAGTTCAAATATTTAGTAGTGAGTTTTCACTAATTACAAGAAAATAAGCTAGATTAATAGAAAACTTCAAATATCTTAAGAACACACTTTTCCATGATTTTAAGTTTAAATATTTAGGAGTGAGTTTTCAACAATACAAACAAATAAGCTACATTGATGGCAAAATTTCAAATGTCTCAAAAACATATTTTTCCATGATTTTAAGTTTAAATATTTAGAAGTGACATTTCAACAATATAAGTAAATATACTCTGTTAAAAATAAAGATAAAATGTCTAATGTTGGTTCAAGAGATATTTTCCAAAAAACTATGTTAAATAATAATAATAAACTTATACATAAAGAACACTTCAAAGTGTTTTCATAACCATCATTCATACTAATGAATCATAAATGTTTCAATAAATATGGAATATAGATTCTCTAAAGGTTCTTATCAGGATTAAAGGAAGATTCATTAACAACCTGTGATATGAGATGACACAAACTTCCTTGCTGAAAGCAAGGAGGATGGAAGCAATTACTGATAAAGATCAAAGACTACAGTGTTCGGTATGGATTGCACCTCAACATAAAGAAAACAAAAATCCTCACAACTGGACCAATAAACAACTTCATGATAAACAGAGAAAATATTGAAGTTGTCAAGGATTTCATTTTACTTGGATCCACAGTCAACGCCCATGGAAGCAGCAGTCAAGAAATCAAAGGATGTATTGCACTGGGCAAATGTGCTGCAAAAGACCTCTTTCAAGTGTTAAAAAGCAAAGGTGTCGCTCTGAGGACTAAGGTGCTGACCCAAGCCATGGTATTTTCAATCACCTCATGCATGTGAAAGCTGAACAATGAATAAGGAAGATGGAAAAAGAATCAATGCCCTTGAATTATGGTGTTGGCAAGAAATATTGAATACACCATGGACTGCCAGAAGAACGAACAAATCTGTGTTGGAAGAGGTACAGCTAAAATGCTTTGGAAGTGAGGATGATGAAACATTGTCTTGTGTACTTTGGGAATATCAAGAGGGACCAATCCCTGGAGAAGGACATCATGCTTGGTAAAGTAGAGAGTCGGCAAAAATGGGGAAGACCCTCACTGAGATGGATTGACACCATGGCTGGAACAATGGGTTCAAGAATGGCAATAATTGTGAGGATGGCACAGGACCAAGCAGTGTATATAGGGTCGCTATGAGTCGGAACTGACTCAATGACACCTAACAACAACAACAAAGGTTCTTATATAGAGATAAATACTGTGTTTATTTTTTTTTTTTAAGGAGTATTTTACAATTCTTTCAGATTGATGGAAATTCTGACAATTTATTTAAAGGAAATCATTTGATTTCATATGTTGCTACCAAAGAATGAAAATCAAAAAGTTAATAGAAGATATTCAATGGGCTAAGAATCATACCATCTAAGGAAGATAGAATGTGTAATTACTTTGTTTTAAAGAGAGAGAAAAGTTATCAAAAGTTCATCTCCACAGATCAGATATTTTAGGAAATAGGTAAATAAATGAAGGGACCCCACAAATCTTCATACATTAAAAACTCAATTCACTCAATTAACACATTTTTTGGGGGTATGTCTTTTAAATGCAGTCACTGTTCTAGGTCCTGGGGACAAATTAGCTAAAAACAAAAAAATTCTCAAGTATAATGGAAGATTCAGCAATAAACCAATAAATAAATGTAAAATATAATGTCAGTCCTATGTTATGAAAAAAAATCAAGATGTGGGGTTGGGGAGTAAAGGAGGTATGAGTTTAGAAATACCAGTCAGAAAAGACTCAAGGGGGTAAGAACTGAAAGGTGACCTGACTGAAGTAAGGCAGAGAGACTTGTGGATATCTGGGGTAAATGCGTTCTAGGCCAAAGGAACTAATGCAAAGAAACCTAAGGCAGGAGAGTATCCCGTATATTCAAGGAAAAGAATTAACGTGGCTGGAAAAGAATGGGAAAATCATCTCTTATTAGACTTGTAACAGTGACTGTTAGATATCCACACAGTGGTTTAAAATACCTATTGCCCAACACGCTGAAAACAGAGAAAAGCCTTTGAACAAAACACATAATCAGCTGAGTAAAAAGCAATAATGTGATCAGTATGTGGACCACATTTGTGGTAAGTAAAACAAGCAAAATCACTACTTGATTTATAAAACAAAAGAACTGTTTCTTTTTTGATGCATTGAAAAATTTTGTTCCATTTTCTTTGTCAAATTAAAATCTAAATTATATTCAATATTAAGATGGAAAAAATGCTTAAAAATTCATGTATTATTTGTGGAAAATTAAAACACAGATTTCAGAATCTGATTAAATGATTTAAATTCTTAAGCTCCCTCAAATATTATTAATAAAGATGCTCTCTCTTAAGGTATGTATTTTATAATAACCAGGTAAAAGGAGCTCAATTATATATTTTTGCCATTAGGAGTTCCATAAGTCTGGATTTTATGAGGTTAAAACAAGCCATTATTTTTTTTTTTTTTGCTTTTTTTTGTATATTTTAGTATACATAAGTGTTTTATATTGTTATAATTGTAAATTATATATTCTAGTAGGAGGGTAGATGGATGGATGGATGGATGGATGGATGGATGGATGGATGGACGGATGGACAGACGGACGGAGACAGATGGACGGAAAGATGGATGGAAGATGGATAGATAGGTAGGTAGATAAAGTTGAAGTATATATGCATTAATTTTATGGTCACTTTAAATGGGAATGATAATTACTTATGCAAAATCAAAATAATTAAGGTGTTCTTATGTTATTTGCTCTAAGAGGTTAGTGTCTTCTGAGAGTTTCTCCATCATATTGCCATCCTAAACAGTATTTAGCAGTAAAGCGAGAAAAAAGGAAAAAAAAAAAAATCTACTACTTAAAGAGTAGAAGACATATGTTGTGTTCAATCCTGGTTCTGCCACTTACTAGCTATATGATATTAGCAAGTCACCCAATTTCCCTGAGCCTTAGCATTCTCCTCTGTAAAACCTGGATAACAATTTATCATTGCTTTAAATATGCACTATCAAAATCATTGGCAAAGTACCAAGTATCTAGTAACTTGCTGAAAAATTGGCACCTAATTTTTATCACCATCATCGTCACTAATACTAATCAATGGCAAATCTCAGTTTGTGTTGGCAGTACAACCACCCTATGCTCCAGGTGAAACTGTAATACCTGACTGTTTCAGGATCCACTGTTTTTTTTTGAGAGGGACTTGCTCAACCTTGCATTATTAACTTACCTCATGGCAACTTGTGATAACGTTACCCTTGGGAGTTATGCTCTGTTGTTGTGTCATTGCTTGATGGTGAAGGCCATGCTACCACAGAAGAAAACATTGATCAGCATCTGTAGAATTATTATAAACCCAATGGAAGAAAATATTGAAGAAGGTTGCCCTCTTAACATTTTGGTATGAGAATTCTTTGGTAGCAAAAAAAAAAAAATGTAATGAACCTCTCTACCTGCAGTTGCATACTTTTATAAGACAGATGTTTTGAGAAAATCACATTTAAAAAGGCTTCTATAAACTCTGTAACTTTTTTTAAAATTTTATTTATTTTGTTTTTGTCATTGTTGTTGAGAATGTACACAGCAAAACATACAGGGATTCAACAGTTTCTACATGCACAATTTAGCAACATTGATTACATTCTTCGAGTTGTGCAACCATTCCCGCCCTCCTTTTCTGAGTTGTTTTTCTCCCATTAACATAAATTCACTGCCCCCTAAGGTTCCTGTCTAATCTTTCAGATTGCTGTTGTCTATTTGATCCCATATAGATAGTTCTTAAAAGAGCACAATGCTCAAGGCAAGCCTTTTTTACTAGTAAAAGCTAAGCTGTTGTTTGATTTTAAGAAGACTTCAGGGGATATTTTTGGTTTAAGATTTAAAGATTATCTCAGGGCAATAGTTTCAGGGGTTCATCTAGCCTTCATGGCTCCAGAAAGTCTGGGATCCATGAGAACTTAAAACTTCTATTCTGCATTTTTACCCTTTTGATAAGGATTCATCTATAGAATCTTGGATCAGAATGAACTCTGTAACACTTTTTAAGAAACATGTATTTCGTTAATCACAATAGCTTTTAAAAACCAGCAATACACAGGACATTATGTATTTGTTTACAAATAATGCCTAAACTACATATGGATTGGTAGGACTTTTTGCAGTGTTTCTGGGACTCCTAGGAGCCTGCAGATCATGGATTGAGGAGGACCGATATAGTTCAATATAAAATATAACTAATAATAAGAAAAACAAAAATATATTTTTGGCTTATAGTCTAGAAGAAATAACAGATTTCTGTCTGAAAATGAGCACTGGGAATATCCCTTTGTTTCCAAGAACATATACTCATCTTAAGAGTTGGAGGAAATGCCATTTTTTAATACTTAAAGAGTAAGAGTGAAAAAATAAAAATAAAAACTTAGTATGTTCTTGCTATATACCCTTATCTGCAGAGTAACTATATCATCTTTCTTTAGAAAAATATAAAGATGTGATTGTTTTGAGTTTGGTCCCTCTATTCCCATTATTTGAGGTTAAACTCAGATTTTCAATAATAATAGTCGTCTTTGGACCAACCTGAATAAAACTTTTGAAAACTTCCCATTAACTTATTCGGTGTCAATTATATATATATTACTTCCTATATTTTTGCTAATTTTATTCATTTTTGCCCTAACTGTTAGAGATCACGGAGCCCTGACAGTGCAGTGGTTAAGAGCTCAGCTGATAAACAAAAGGTCAGCAGTTTGAATTCACCAGCTGCTCCTTGGAAACTCTATGGGGCAGTTCACTCTGTCCTACAGGGTCACTGTGAGTCGGGATCAATGGGATGGCAATGGATTTTTTGGTTTTATTAGAGAGCATGGAAAATATTTAATGAAATTACATAGTGGAAAGCACTTTGAATAATATTAGTATAATACTATTATAATAAGTACCTAATTTAAGGTAACATGTTTTCACTTAGGGCTTTAGATGCTAAAAAATTAACTTCAGTGCTTTAAGAGACTTTAATGAAGATCTGATCCCAAACGCCATATTATCTTAGTCAAACTCTGAAGCAGAGATACTGATGTTCCTACATCCTACCAGCATTTCATACAACAGCATAGACTTGAGCGGTTCAAATGCTCATGCAGAAAAAGCTGTGCTCTCAAAAAAATCCTTTTTCTTCATTAGTAACAATGCTATCTAAACACAAATTACAATCTCAGAATTCCTTTTGAAAAAAAGATACATTTTTTTCTCCATCAAGGATCTTTAATTTTTAACTATTCCATATTTTAGAAATCACACAGTTTGAAACCTACTGATATAAAACTGAAATATGAGGGAAAAAATTTAAACCCTACCCAAAATTACATCTAGAGAAAAATTTCTTGAAAGAGTTATCTAAACTATCATTAATTTCTCTCTTCCTATTTCTATTACACGCTTCAGTCAGGCTTTCATTTCCATTCCTTCACCATAACTGTTCTTAACAAGGTCACCAAATAATCCCACATTATAAAATTCAGTGGTCATTCTCAGTCCTCATGTTACTTCATGCTTAACTGACATCAGTAATATTTGACCAACTCTCTCTGCTGGGTTTCAAGGATACTGCATTTCCTTCTTTCTTCATCCTTAAATGGTCACTCCTTGTCTGCTTCTTTTGCTGGTTCCTTCTCTTCTCCTCAAAGTCTTAACAATGAGGTGCCCCAGGCTAGAGTCCTTGGTCCTCTTCTGTCTATATACTCATTCACTTAGCAACCATATCCAATCTCATGGTGCCTATTCAACATTATCACCTGAGCTTATTAAAACTCTAAAAGACAACAAGTCCACACTGAACTTCTGATTCCTATCTTCTCCCACCAAAAAATTTCTCCATTTTAGTTGACAGTAACTTCCAGTTGTTCAGGAGGGCCTTTAAGGTATCCTTGTATCCTCTCCCAACCACCCCCACCCCAATGTCTTAATTTCCCAGTATAAGATCACCATGGGTCAGAATCGACTCTATGGCAACCAGTTTTGTTTGGTTTTTTTTTTTTTTTTTTTTTTTGGTTGTAACAGAAGTACTACAAGTGGATGGCTTTAAAGAACAGAAATTTATTTTCTCACAGTTTTGGAGGCTAAAAGTGCAGATCAGGGTCTCAGCCACGCTGATTCTTTCCTTGTAGGTAATCTAGGTGTTCTTTGGTTCTTTGGATTGTGGATGATTCTTACACGATGTCTTTCTTCCCCCATGCATGCAAGCATCAATGTGTCTCTTCTGGTCTTTTATAATAATAAATAGGTTTAGAATCCACCCTGCATTAATGAGATCTAATTCACATAACAAATAAAATTCTATTTCCAAACAGGATTATATCCACATGTATAGAGGATAGGATTCCAATACATATTTTAGGGGGACACAATTCAATTCATAACATTCCTATCTTTGGTCCCCAAATCTCATGTCCTTCCTACATGCAAAAACATATTCACTCTATCACAGCATCCCAGAAGTCAAAACCCATTCCACCATCAACTCTAAATCCAAAATCTCATCTTCTGAATAATTTAAATACAGTTTAGGTGAGACTCTAGGTGTGTTCCATCCTGCGGCAAAATTCTTTTGCATCTATGTACCTGTGTAACCTAGAATACAAGTGATCTGCTTCTAAAGTACAATGGTGGAACAGACACAGGGTAGTATCTATTTACATGTACATGAAACGACATCTCTAAGAGGTTATTTGTTATAACATTGCATGACCTAGTAAAATACTAGAAATAAAAACAAATGTCCATCAATAAGACATTGGTTAAACAAATCACGGTTACTCCAATAAATGAAATACTATTTAACTGTACAAAAGAATGAGGTTCTCTATATATCCATATGGCAGGAGTTCTGAGTTATAATGGTAACTGAAAACTGCAAGGTGCAGAACAATGGCATTTGTGTTTTAAATACAGAGAAATATGGATGTACATTTGCACTGGCTTACATGTACATAAACCAACACTGGAAGGATATATAAAAAACTAATAAAAGTGGTTACCTGTTGAGTTGGGAGTTTAAGGACTAGGCAAAAGAAAGGAAACAGTGGGAGTGAGACTTTTCACTGCATATCATTCTTTATTTTCTTATATTATTTTTTAACTATGAAAATAAATTGTTGTTGTTGTTAGGTGCAATTGAGGCAGTTCTGACTCATAGCAACCCTGTAGGCCAGAATAGAACTGCCTCGTAGGATTTCCAAAGAGTGGCTGGTGGATTTGAACTGCTGACTTTTTGGTTAGCAGGCAAGTTCTAGCCTAAATGTTAACGATAAATAAAGTGGCAGGAAAATAGCTTATAAGAAAATCGTATCAGTACTACATTACTGAAACATCAAATAATTTCATCTTATAAACACCTTGATTGAACAGTTTACATATATCAAATATGAAAGCAAGAAAAAAGGAAACTTCTCAATTTTGACTCCTGGAAGACTGAGATGAGAGAGGAACAGGAACTGGTAGAGAATTCATTACTGTTATTTATTATGTACTATACTCCTGCAGACATGTCAGCAACTCAAATAAAGCAAGGCAAGAAGCAGTATTAGCATCAAAAACAATCACTGACAGCGAGTAACAACACTTGCAGGATAAATAAACAGGTGTATATCCACGTAAAGCTTAATTTCTACGTAATAGGAGCAAATAAACCAAACCCACTGCCATCGAGTTGATTCCTACTCAGAGCGACCCTAGAGAACAGGGTAGAACTGCCCCACAGGGTTTCCAAAGCTGTAAATCCTTACGGAAGCAGACTGCCACATCTTTCTCCTATGGAGCTGCTAGTGGGTTCGAACCGCTGAGCTTTGGTTAGCAGCCAAGTGCTTAACCACTGCTCCACCAGTTCCTTAATAGGAGGAAATACCAAAAAAAAACCCACCAAACCAGTTGCCAATGAGTCGATTCCAACTCATAGCGACCCTATAGACACATAAAAAAGAAGCCTTCCCACAGAGCAGTAACAATGCACTATTGTTGGAATTAAAGGTAAAGATAGGAACCATGAGGAAATTCTCCTTACATTTACTGGACTGTCAATCCCTTTCTATGTACAATTCTAAATCCACAGTTGAAAAGAAATCTGCATCGCAAAGCTCTCAGCTTTGGGTCCAAAAATATATGTTAAAAAATGCTGAGTAGATTTTTCCCCTTATGGCTCCTAAGAACAGTCTTACTTTACCAGAATCTAAGAGATTCTTTTACTTTACCAAAATTAGATGCACGCATACAAATGAACTAAACATATAATTGATGAAGGGTATAAGAATGAGTAGAATTGAGAGCACTTTACCCAAAGGAGAGAAAGATAAGAGAAAGTACAACTAGAATCAACATCATTAAGAATAAATATTATTTGATTACCAATTACTTTAGACGTTGGAATTTAGAGAATAAAAATAAAACACAACCCCTCTCTTCAAGTTAGGAAATACACATTAAAACCAAGGCTGTAAAATGTTTGCTTGTGGGGTAGATCCAGCATAGAAATGTGTTGTATTACAGAGTATGTCAATATTTTAAATATTAGGCAATTTCATGTAAAAATCTGGATTTTTCAGCTTTTCTTAGAAAACTGGGACATACAGGACTGCTGAGAGTTAGGGGGGAAGTGTTTCAGGTACTGTGGTATTTATTTTACACTGAAAACAGGAAACATGGTGTCAGACGAATTGATGGGGACCTGCAGTCTACAAAGTTTAGTGCAAGATAAAGTGCAATACTGAGGAACAAAAATTTGTTCCTGGGTAACAAATCTACATATTAATGGCAGCCTTATTGGAAGAAATATAATTTTTCAATTACTTCAATAGCTCTTACGTATTTTAAATTTGGTGTATGTTATGGATTGAATTATGTCCCCCCAAAATATGTGTTGAAATCCTAACTTCTGTCTCTAGAAATATGACCCTGTTTGGAAATAGGGGCTTGTCTTTTATTATGGTAATTAGGTCATACCAGTGCTGGATGGAGCCCGAACCTAATCACTTCTGAGTTACAAAAAGAGCAGATTAGACACAGAGACACACATAGGGGATGACAGATGCTACAAGCCAAGGAATGCCAAGGAGCCAAGAAACTCCTGGGCCTACTGACAAGGAAGAAACTCAGCCAAGGCTCCAACTTGGACTTTCAGCCTCCAGAACTGTGAAAAAATAAATTTCTGTTCTTCAGAGCCACCCACTTGTGGTATTTGTGTTATAGCAGCACTAGGTAACTAGGATAGTATACCTAAAATTTTTTCTCTACTCCAAATTTCACCCTCTAATTTATAAATCTTAAATTTATAAATCTTAAATCCTTAAAAAATCTCATCCTGTGCGCCTTCTTACTCCTATTTATCACTTCTATAACTGGTAATGTATATCCATTCCATGGTGGCCCAGTTGGTACAAATGGTTATGTGCTCCACTAATCGAAATGTTGGCAGTTTGAACTCACCCAGAACTGCCTCAAAAGAAAGGCCTAGCAGTCTGCTTCTGAAAGGTCGTAGCCTTGACAACCCCATGGAGCTCAGGTCTACTTCGCACACGCGGGGTTGCCATGAGTCAGAATTCACTTGATGGCAACTGATTTGGTTTTGACATATCAATTCCATACAATTATGAACATAAGCCATGAGGTCAGTCTCACCAACCATATAAGAAAACTGGTCTCATTAATTTCATGTAAAATCAATATTTTGAATGAGCAGAGATTTAGAATTCTGGTCAATACTTTGATAGGTAAAATTAGCTAATTAATTAATTTAGTGATGCTAAATACAGCCAAATGAGGTCAAAAGTTTTACATTAAAATTTATTACCTGTGCACATTCTTTAACAATATGGAAGCATTTCACTTATTTTGCAAAACAGCTGTTAAATATTTCATTTTTTAAAACATGCTGCTAAAAATCTGCTTTTGCCCGTAAAAGTCACCATATTTACATCTCTATTATCCCCCATTCCAGCGCCTTCCTTTGAAAGCAGGTGGTTTGCATTTCATAATTAGCAAAATGCTAAAATAGATCACCAAAACACAACTTTTGTCAAGCTCCTAAAAGAAAGAATTTACATCAGAATATAGCTTCATCCCCAACAGTGATAGAGCTGATAAAAGTCAGCTGTATACAAAATCAGGGTTCTTTTATAACATACCTGCCCAATTCTTCCTTCACTAGTCCTCACTGTCAGAGTCCCTAAAGCTGGGCTGGGAATCAAGGTTAGCCCTGGTAAAAGCAGGAGATAAATAACCTCGTCTTTGATATCAATGTTAGCCCAAAAGAGACCTCGTAATCCATATGACCCAATCTACAGTTCTGAGAGCCACTGATTAGCCACAGCCACTTTCTGGCTCTTTGGCTGTAGGCAAATCACTTAACCTCTCTGAAATTCAGTTACCTAATCTGCAAAAGTGTTGCAATAATAATACCTGTTACAGAGACTTATTATGAATTAAGTTCTTAGCACAGTGTCATGCACAAAGAAGTCCCTTAGATGCAGGTAAAAAAAAGCAGACAGAATACATACGTTTACGTTCTCTCCTTCCTAAAACCACAACCAAATAACAGTAAGGGTTTTTTTTTTTTTTTTTTTTTTAAGGCACAAAGCCACAAGGAGAAAAAGAACACAGAAGAGCAGACAAAAGCAACAAAATTCTGGAAGCCAGAAAATAAATGGTAACTGACTTAGCAACGCCAGGAAGGCAGAGTGCAAGGCAGGTAAAGAGGAAGTAAAAAGCAACCCTATTTACACCAGAGAGTTGCTCCCCTCCCCCACATCTCAGGAAAAGGCAGCAACCTTCCTTTGGAAGCATAGGTAAAATAAAGCCAGAAATAAGAAGATTGGTTGAAAGTCTTTTTAAGAAATAGCTGTATCATCTTTATATCACTGTATCAGCCAGGCGACTCTTCCTTCCCATGAACACTTGCATCCTGAATGCTGAGAGCCCTGTCTTCCTACCCTGCCACTTCACAGAGGTGGGAAGGCAGGCCTATAACTCTTTAGGCAGGAAATGGGAAGAGCTTTCAAAGAATACTGACCTCTACCTTGAAAGACAGGGACCAAGACAAACAAAAAAGAAAATGCATCTCGAAAGAAACAGAAACTGCTGGGAGAAGAAAATTTCAAAATATTATTATTAATATCCTCAGAAATATAATAGAAGATACAGTATCTATGAAAAATAAACCAAATACTTTTAAAAAGGAACGTCAGAGAACACAGAAGAGCTTTCTGGTCTCCTTTCTAGGCAGTAAAGACAGTAAGTAAAAAGTTACTACTCCTTTATAAAGCTTTCCAAAGTCAGCAATGACCATTTGGGAGTGTCTTTTGGCTCCGAAGTCCTGTTTTCAATTCCTTTCCTTATATTCATCATCTCTGTATTTATGGAAATCTTGGTGGCATAATGGTTAAGAGATATGGCTGCTAACCAAAAGGTTGGCTGTTTGAATCCAGCAGGCGCTCCTTGGAAACCCTATGGGGCAGTTCCACTCTGTCCTATAGGGTCACTATGAGTCGGAATCAACTCGACAGCCATGGGTTTTGGTTATTTATATTTATATTCATGACTCCTTGTTCAGATCTGGATACCCCTTTCATAGCATGTATACAATATACAATATTTTTTGTTTGTCTATATCCCATACAAGAGTGTAAAGCTTCTTCAGGGAAGGGACTGGGTATCCCCAACACATAGCATACTCTCTGGCACATTAACAGGTGATCAGCAAATGCTTGTTGAACGAATAAATGAATGGATGAGTGAAATGCTGTCATACCCATTTATTATGTTCCCAGTACTGATAATTCCAAAAAGTCTATCATCAGCTTCATTGAGTCCCCATGCTGAGCTCAGCTATGCTACTTCCCTATGAGAAAGAGCCTGAAAAATGTTTGGAGTAGAGGCAAAAGGGATGGATGGGATCCTCCCTTCAGTAAAGAATGACAATTTGGACAAATAAAATCTAATTCTATACCAGAAAAATCAACTCTATGGAGCACCTATAGAATTCTGCTTCCAATTGCAAACGCAAATTCTCTATTGCTGTAGTTAAACTCTAAATGTTCATTTGTGTATTTTAAAACATTAACAGTGGTTATATCTCAAATTATTATTTCCTTCTTTTTGCTTCTGTACTTTCTGATGTTTTTAGAGTGCAAAGGTATTACTTGGGTACTAAAAATGAATTTCATATACATTGAAATATATAGAATAATATAAATTCAAAGCAATGTTGAAGTATACTTAATTTTAAAGAATTTCTACCTCTTTATGAAATGCATTTTGAACCAACAACTCTGTTCATACTTGAGAATCACCTATGGAGCTTATTAAAAATACAGTTGTCCTAGCCCCTCCCAGATCTATAGAACCAAAATCTGTGGGACAGAGACCCAGGCAGACGTATTACTGAAAAGCTACACAAGTGATTCTGATGTCCACGCAGGTCTGAGAATCACCATTATGGAGTACACAAAGGCTCATTAGATGTTCATGATCTTAACCCAGGAATCAGGACTTTGCCCCAAAATTCCATTCAGTGACTTCATGCACCCTGGTAGGTGGGAAAGTAATCATTAGCTCAGTAAGAAGAGGAGTGGAAGGAGAACACATAAAGAATAGGATTTCTCAAGGTGACTACTGAACACAGTTTAACCCAGACCAAAGTATCTATTAAATGAACACAATGGGTAAGGCAAGGTTTATCTGGCTTATTTCAACTTTATCTTGCTTTTCTCTATTTTCTAACTGCTAAGGAGTAATTCTTGGAGGATTACTTCCATTAAAACCCACCCTCGTATCCTTTTTGCCAGCAATTCTTTCCTAACATATAAAAGCTTATGTCAGTCCTTAAGAAGCTACTTAATCAAATTTATATTCAAGTTCATTTGCCTGGTTGTCTTTTGCTAGGAGTTGACACTGAAATAAGGACTCACAGCATGTGCATTTGAGCTATTAACCATGCCTTCTAACCATTTATCTTCCTTTTCTTCTAGACTCAAAAGCTGAAATTCTATTAGTCTGCTGCTTTTAATCACCACATTGCATTCAAATAACATCACCATTATATTAACGTAATGGTCTCTGTAATTGAGTGTGAATACTATCACTTTGCATCCTTCTAGAGTTATTAATTTCAGTGTATTCGTTGTTTTTTGAATGTAGCTGCACAGTAAATAATGTAACACAAAGAGGCTTTATTCCCAAAGCCAACAATAAGAATATAAAGCCAGTCATGTATTTACTTAAAAAATAGATCAATCTTATCTTGTACAAAGAAGATAAAAGGTAGTTCTGGCAGTAAGGACAACCATGCTTGAGGCTGTAAACCATACTTGGGGATATAAAGAAAAGCCTGGAAGTATGTGTTAAATTATGCTTCCTTTCCTTGGAGAAAGCCTTTAACTCAATGGACATTAAAAAAAAAAAAAAAAAAAAACTGATTCAGTCATCTAGGTGTTTCCTCATGTTGGGAATGCTCGGAAAGCATAAACCCAACAATAACAACAGCAATAATTATAAGGCCATTTTATAGCACTTAACAAAGGGTTTGACTATACATGAAACTGAAAATTAACTGAATTCTTAAGTGTGGCCATTACACTATCCAATAAAACCCTATGGCATATAGATTAGAAAGCAAAGCAGAGAACATCATCAGAAGACTAACACAATAGTTCCTCAAACTAGCGACAAAATTCAGTGCAAATTAAATAGCTGCAGAGTCATATAGCAAAGGTAATTAGATAATACAAGTATTGTACTCAAGGTTTTGAGAAAGATGCTTAGCATCATTGCAAACCACGGTGAAGCCTGGGTAAAGGACTGCCAAATGGATTATGAGCTCTTTGTATTGTGAGCGCCTTAGGGTGGGAATTGAAACTGCTTCCTCCTCCCTTCTCTAAAGCCTTGCACATTGCTGGGTATACAGAAAAAGCCCAGCAATATTAAGTGAATAAACCAACAAAGATTCTTAAATACATCAGTCTACTACAGCATAACTAACAATTTCCACACTACAACTCTTTTGGGTAAAATAATGCAGAGATTAGATAAAAGCACAATGTCTAAAGCACTTTATTCCTTTGGTGTATAGAAATGGAGTAGCTGCAGAACAGAGATGAAAGAAATGAGAAGTTCAGTTACCTTCCTACTCAAAGTCATTCATATGTATAGCATAGGATATAGATAGCATAGTCGCTTTAGAACTGAGTACTATACCGCAATGAAAATGAACAATCTACTGTTACATGCAACCACATGGATGCAGCTCAACAAACAAAATGTACAGCAAAAGAATTCAAGACACAAAGACAAGTCACTTAGCCTCTCTTGCCTGTTTTCTAATCTCTAAAACGTGGCTAATAATAATAACTACTATATAGGATTTGTGAAGACTGAGTTGTCGCTGGTGTACAGAAAGCTTGAAATGTTAGTCATTAACAAAATTATTAATATTATGACCACGTGTCTTGTGTACCACTAGATACTGCGGTGAAATAAAGGGACTTAAATGTTGACTCTAAGGAGTTTACAATCCAGTAGAAAAGACAAATAAGAGATAGACATTACTGCTATGTGCCTTGGTCTCCCCAGATCTAAAATAGGGATAATAATATCCACCTCATAGATTATAAGAATTAGAATTATTCTTTAAAATATGAACTCCATCAAGGCAGGGATTTTGGTCTAGCAGAAGTAGAGATCATGTCACTATTCTAATTCCCTGCAAGGCTTCCTAGCTCACTCAAAGTAAAAGCCAAAATCTTACACTGGTCTAAAATATTCTACATGATTTGGCTGCAAAGACTTCATTTTCTGCCATTTTCACCCACCCTTAGTCTGCTCCAGTCCCACCAGCTTCGTTAAAATGAGTCTGACACACTCCCATCTGGAGTGTGCTTCTTCCCGCCACTGGAACATTGCTCCTCAAAATATCTTTAAGACTTGCTCCCTCACCTCCTTCAGGTATCTGTTACCTTCTCAACAAGGTGACCTCTGGCTCTACTATTCAGAATTGCAAAGCTCCAGAATTTCCAATATCCCTTGTGTTTTATTTTTCTCCTTAGCGCTCAGCACCATCTGACATGCAACGTATTTGACTTATGTATTTACTTGCTATCTGCTTCCCCGCCAGTACGGAAGCTCCATGTGGGCAAGAATTTTGTCTGTTTTGTTCATTGCTGTTTTCCAAGTGCCTAGGATTGTATCTGGGACATAAAGGCACTAAATAATATTGGTAAATTAATAATTTTCAAAAACCATCTGTGGTAGGCCGAAATCTAAGATAGTTCTCATGATGTTCATCCCTTGGTGTTACATCCGTGGACCCAGAACATGTGACTTGATTCTAGCCAATAGGATGTGGCGAAGGTGAAGGTATTTTACAGATGTGATTGAGGTCCCAAATTAGTTGATTCTGAGTTACTCAAAAGGGATATTATCCTGGGTGGGATAATAAGTGAAAACCCTTAAAAGAGGTAGACAAAATATTAGCATTTTGAACCCACCAAGAAGTGCCTCGGAAGACAACCCTGGTGATCTGCTTCTGAAAGGTCACAGCCTTGAAAACCCTATGGAGCAGTTCTATTCTGCACACATGGTTCACCATGAGTCAAAATCAACTCAACAACAGCAACAAACAACAACAGGGCCCTCCCTGAGGTCAGAGAGCTTCTCCTTCTGATCTTGAAGAAGTAAATTGACATGTTATGAGAAAGCCTGGGACAGGGCCACGTGGCAAGGAACTATTTTAGGAGCTAAAATAGCCCCCACCTAACAGTAAGGAAGAAAAAGGAACCTCATGCCTACAACTGGAAGCAACTGAATTCTGCCAGCAACCACATGAGCTTGGAAAAGGACTGTAAGCTCCAGAAATGAATGCAGCCCAGCCAACACCTTGATTGCAACCTTGCAGAGGCCCCAACTAAGCCACGCCTGGACTCCTGACCCACAGACACTGTGAGATAGTAAATGCATGCTATTTTAAGCTGCTTAATTTGTAGTAATTTGTTACATAGCAATAAAAAACTAATGTACCCTTCACTCCATAAATTCGACATCACCTCACAACTTGTCCTGGTACTCTTAAAATTGTCTAGTGCAGTGGTTCTCAAACTTCAGTGTGCATCAGAGTCACCTGAAAAGCCTGTTAAAACACAGATTGCAGGGCCTGATCCCCAGAGATTCTGATTCATTAGGTCTGAGAGGGTTATCAAGATTTTGTAATTCTAACAAGTTCCCAGGTGATGCTGATGCTAATTGTCTAGAGACCATGCTTTGAGGACCCCTGGGCTCCATGACTATATTTACATCTCTGCACTTTAAATGCACTCAGTAGCAAAATACTATGACAGCATAAGTATCTGATTGAAGCCAATTTTTGGCTTTCTTTCATACTAAAGGTTTTCACAGATCAAAAAAAAATAAAGGAAAAAAAAAAAGCCTAGAAAATAGGACGATTTTATTAAATGATTCTCATTAGGCTTAATACCTGAGTTTCATTAAGCTCCCTAATTCTTATTATGCCTAGGGCTGGTGAGCATGTGCTTATTTCTGTGGATGCACTGATACATTTCTTTTCCCTATATTGTAATTTACATTCCCATTTTTCTGTGCTATTTTCATTATGGTGGTCTGATTTATACTAGAAATTGTTAAAATGTCATAACCAATATTTATTCTATAGGTTGTGAAAATGTTATATTCTATACCTTAAGAGTGTTCAATAAATATAAATCAAATGGATGATTATGGGTTAAGTTCATAATATCCTGCCGTCACAACCTAAACAATTCAATACAAACTTTTTTTTTAAAGGATTGCACCTATTCATAATAATATCACCAGGGAGCTATGAATTTGCTATTAATCTGTTTTAGTATTAGGCTTAATATCTGTGCCAATACACCACAGATCTAAAAGACTGTACACATCAGAAGAATAACACATACCTAGCCTTTTTGATGTTTGATGTTTTGATTTGTTTAAATACAAAAATCGCCACCTTTTGTCTTTATTTTCTAAAAACTATTTTTTTTTTTTTTTTTTTTTTTGACAGAAGCGTCTCTTTCTATGCTGGCAGCTTCCAAGTGTCTGCAGAATGGTAAGAACTACATCATTTAATGAATATTCATATCAAAGAGATATTTATAACATTTTTTATGTCATTGCTTCCTTCCCCTTCCCGTTCCCCTTCCCCTTCCCCAACACACACTTTGAGAATTACAATGAATTCTTGAAATCCTGAAGGAACTACCTTCAATCCTTACAGTAGACTTTAAAATATATTTTGAAATAACACACCTTCAAATGAAAGAGGAAAAGAAATTAGACATACTTATTTGTGGAAGGAAATCACATCAGCAAATCCAAAGATAAAATCATATAGGAAAGGGAGTATAGGATTAAAAGTGGTATAGTGATTTTCTACAAAGAAAACATAAGAACAATAAACAACATAAGATTAGCACAGAAATATAAGTTTCTCAGCAATAGGGATTTTTGTCTGTTTTGTTTATTTTTTCTAGAATAATACCTAGGATAGAGTAGAAGTCCAGAATGTTTGTTGAATAAATGAATGATTGAATAAATGATGAGTATGTGAGATGCAGAAAATGCATCATGGTTCTCCCCGACATACACAACACATCTATGATCCAATATGTACTCAGGATCAACAGTCTGAAATGTGCAAATGATTCAGATTCCAGCACTGTATCCTAGGTTCTTGATATTGTTATTATTAGGTGCTGGTAAGTTGATTTCAACTCATAGTAACCCCGTGTGACAGAATAGAACTGCCCCATAGGGTTTTCTAGGCTGTAACCAGATCGCCATGGCTTTCTCTCTCAGAGCCATTGGGTAGGTTTCAACCACCAACCTTTTGGTTAGCAGCCAAGCTCTTAACCTTAAGCCACCAGGGCTCCTTCAGTTTTCAATTTAAAAGTGAAAAATATGAAGTCTTGGTGTTTAAATGCCCGCAGTGTGGCATAGTAAAGCTAGCTATATAAATGGGTCTAATATGATGGGATAAGTGAAAAATAGAGTTATATGTAAATATTATAGAGCCACATGCTGTTTGAAAAAGCTGCAAATACTAATATTTGAGCATTATCTAGAAAGATGAGTAAGAAGACGAAAGATTACGAACACCCAAAGCAAAGATACGTACATGTCAAAGTCTATAGTACTTTTGGAGAACAGTAAGCTATAGATTTCAAATTTTTTAACCATAACTCACAGCAAAAAATACATACATAGTACACTTAAGTGAAACAAATTTTAAAAAATAATTCTCTCTTAGTTATCTAGTGCTGCTATAATAGAAATACCACAACTGGATAGCTTTAACAAAAAGAAATTCATTCTCTCACAGTCTGGTAGGCTACAAGTCCAAATTCAGGGTGTCATCTCCAGGGGAAGGCTTTCTCTCCCTGTTAGCTCCAGAGGAAGGTCCTTGTCATCAATCTTCCCGTAGCTGAAGAGCTTCTCAGCACAGGGACCCCAGGTCCAAAGAGCATGCTACTCTCCTGGCTCTTGCTTCTTAGTGGTATGTGGTCACCATGTCTTTTGGCTCACCTCTCTTTTATATCTCAAAAGAAATTGGCCTAAGAGACAATCTAATCTTGTAGACCTCATCAACATAACTGCCAATAATCCATCTCATTAACATCATAGTGATAGGATTTGCAACACACAGGAAAATCACATCAGATGATAAAATGGTGGACAATCATATAATACTGGGAATCATGGCCTAGCCAAATTGATACACATATTTTTGGGGGATACAGTTCAATCCATGACAAATACCTACCTTTACTTTTATGATGCATTTGGTATTTTCTAATCTATTTCATTTTTGTTCTAATGCCGGTCATGATCTACTAAATTGATTTCAAGTTTCATTTGTTTGAAACACACTGGGTTTTAGTGTTGAATTGTTGTTGTTGTATGCTGTTTAGTAGATTCTGACTTATCAGGACCCTATAAGACAGAATAGAACTGCCCCACAGGGTTTCCTAGGCTGTAATCTTTACAGGGGTAGATCACCAAGTCTGAACCCCTTAATTAATATTTTCACCAACAGGGGTTGAATCCAACTCATAGCGATCCCACAGGACAGATTATAACTGTAATCTTTATGGAAGCAGCCTGCCATATCTTTCTTCTGCAAAGTGGCTGGTGGGTTCCTACAGTTGACCTTTCAGTTAGTATCCAAGTGCTTAACGACCGTGTCACCAGGGGTCCTACGAGTATTGAATGCTGTTGTTATTGTTAGGTGCCCTCAAGTCAGATCCAACTCATAGAGACCCTGTGTACAACAGAACAAAACACTGCCCGGTCCTGTGCGATCCTCACAATCTTTGATATGTTTAAGCCAGTTGTTGTAGCCACTGTGTCAGTCCATCTCACTGAGGGTCTTCCTCTTTTGATGAACCTCTACTCTACCAAGCATGATGTCCTTCTCCAGGGACTTGTCCCTCTTGATACCATGTTTAAAGTATGTGAGACAAAGTACATGAATCCTCTCTTCTAAGGAGCATTCTTTAGGTACTTCTTCCAAGACAGACTTGTTTGTTCTTCTGATAGTCCATGGTATATTCAATATTCTTCATAAACATCATAGTTCAAAGGCATCGATCCTTCTTCGGTCTCTCTTATTCATTGCCCAGCTTTCGCATGCATATGAGGCGATTAAAAATACCATCGCTTGCGTCAGGCACACCTTAGTCCTCAAAGTGACTTCTTTGCTTTTGAACACTTTAAAGAGGTCTTTTGCATCAGATTTGCCCAATGCAATGTGTCATTTGATTTCTTGACTGCTGCTTCCATGGGCATTGATTGTGGATCCAAGTTAAATGAAATCATTGACAATTTCAATCTTTTCCCCATTTATCATGTAACTTATCGGTCCAGTTGTGAGGATTTTTGTTTTCTTTATGTTGAGGTGTAATCCATACTGAAGGCTGTAATCCTTGATCTTCATCAGTAAGTGCTTCCAGTCCTCTTTGCTTTCAGTTAGCAAGGTTGTGTCATCTGCATGTTGCAGGTTGTTAATAAGTCTTCCTCCAAACCCGATGTTGCATTCTTCTTCATATAGTCCAGCTTCTCAGATTAGTTGCTTAGCATCCAGATTGAATAAATATGGTGAAAATATTCAACCCTGATGCATACCTTTCCTGACTTTAAACCACACAATATTCCCTTGTTCTGTTTGAAAGACTGCCTCTTGGTCTATGTATAAATTCTGCATGAGCACAATTAAGTGTCCTGTAATTCCCATTCTTAGCAACGTTATCCGTAATTTGTTATGATCCACACAGTCAAATGCCTTTGCATAACTGGTTAAACACAGGTAAACATCTTTCTGATATTCTCTGCTTTTAGCCAAGATCCATCTGACATCTGCAGTGATATGCCTTGTTTCACATCCTCTTCTGAATCTGGCTTGAATTTCTGACAACTCCCTGTTGATGTACTGCTGCAATCGTTTTTGAATGATCTTCAGCAAAATTTTACTTGCGTGTAATATTAATGATATTGTTTTATAATTTCTGCATTCTGTTGGATTGCCTTTCTTTGGAATGGGCACAAATATGAATCTCTTTCAGTTTGTTGGCCAGGTAGCTGTCTTCCAAATTTCTTGGCAGAGACAAGTGAGCACTTCCAGCATAGTATCTGTTTGTTGAAACATCTTAATTGGTATTCCATCAATTCCTTGGACTTCTTCCTTCAATACCATTGGTTCTTGACCATATGCTACCTCCTGATATGGTTGAACATCGACTAATTCTTTTTGATACAGTGAATCTGTGTATTCCTTCCATCTCCTTTTGATGCTTCCTGTGTCACTCAATATTTTGCCCATTGAATCCTTCAATATTGCAACTCAAGGCTTGAATTTTTTCTTTAGTTCTTTCGGCTTGAGTAATGCCAAGCATAGTCTTCCCTTTTGGTTTTCTAACTCCAGGTCTTTGCACATTTCATTTCGTTATAATACTTTACTTTGTCTCCTCGAGCTGCCCTTTTGTAATCTTCTGTTCAACTCTTTTATTTCATCATTTCTTCCATTTTCTTTAGTTAATCTACATTCAAGAGCAAGTCTCAGAGTCTTTTTTGACATCCATTTTGGACTTTTCTTTCTTTCCTGTCTTTTAATGACCTTTTGCTTTCTTCATGTATCATGTCCTTGATGTCATCCCACAATTCCTCTGGTCTTCGTACATTAGTGTTCAATCAGTCAAACCTATCCTTGAGATGATCTCTAAATTCAGGTGGTATATATTCAAGTCTGTAATTTGACTCTCTTGGACATCTTTTAATTTTCTTCAGCTTCAACTTGAACTTGCATATCAGCAGTTGATGGTCTGTTCTGCAATCAGCCCCGCCCTTATTCTGACTGATGATATTGAATAGATGTGGACAAATAGACCCTCTGGAATGGAAACACATGAAAGCTCTGCCAGCACAGCTCCAACTCTGCTCCCATCCTGGCAGTTTGCTCCTGAGCTGTAGTGCTTAGGGAAGGACTATGACTAAGTCCCTTTTCTTTCTTAAAACAACTCAATACGGTAGAAAAGGTTAGTAAAGAAATCCCTCTCCATATCAAGCCAGAGTGTGGGGAAGGGGGAATACCACAGGTCTTTTCTTCTCTACTCTGGGCATAAAATTTAGGGTTTGCCACTCTTCTACCTACAAGGGTTAAGAGTGTTTGAAAATGAAATTGTTCCATTTCTGAAAACATCCAAATTTTGAAACATATCTGGATTCATCTCAGTTTACCAGTCACATTATCATACTGAAGAACCAAAATGCAAAACTTTGCTTCTTCACCTATGAATAATAATTGTGTAGGATATTAGAAAATTAATAGATACTCAGGTTTGTCATGCTTAAACTCGTTTAGTTTATTGCAAGGTAATCATGGCAAGGCATGCAAGTAAGACCTTACAACATTTGTTCAGAACCAGTGAATCAGAATTAACAATTACAATGTTAGTTAAATGGTTAGAGTCCAAATCTTTAGACTTCAGGCTTTTACCTCTAACAAGAGGTCTCAGGAGAAAGTCTTGACCACAGCTCTGACTTGGTAGAGGTCCCTCATAGCTAGAGTCCAAGGTCAGTGGCAGCGGGCAGAGTCTTAGCAGGTTCTCAGTCTTCAGAGAGTAAGAGACTAGAGAAAGATTTCTTTGCCTCTGCCTTCTCTCAGTGAGTAAGCAGGAATTCAGGGTTTGCATGTGAAATCCTCACCTTGGCCTCATACAATGAGGGCCAGTGTGACATCAAAGACTGGTATGTTATGTCATTCCTCCAGGGTGAGAGATTACCCAAATGTCACATTTTTTCAAGTTTAGAGATTAGGGGGGTTATTTAGGTTTATGTCTCCAGGATAGTTTATAAAGATTAACTATGCTATGTCTTCTTTCATCACAGCATATCAGGTCAAAGTTAACTTGACTTAAAGGTTGTTTACCACATTCTTCACGATTCTATGTCAAAGTTCAGAAGTTTTGTAAATAACCTCTGACATAGGTTTCTAATGATTTATATTTAATGTTAGACAGCCTCACACAGGTAGACATAGTTCTATTTCTAAATTCATATTATAAGTGATTATACATATGTATTTTGAAAACATAATAGTACCTTATACCCTATGGGATTTGAGAACATTATAGAAACATACAGAACAATTTAATTGTGTATCCAAGCATTCATTCCTTCAAGACTATTTACTGAGCAGACCACTGTCTATGGGCCAGGAATTATTCTAGTGCTGGGGACTACAATGTTGGGGAAACAAAAGTGCAAGTCTCCTGGAGTTTACATTTTACAGAAACCAAGTAAACAAATAAATTAAATACATATGAATATTAATAAATGCCATGAAGAAAATCAACAGTGTCCTGGGATGGAAAGTATTATTTAAGGTGGCCGCGAATGCCTTTGGGGCAAGTGACAATCAAGGTGAGACATGAAGGATGAGAAGGAGCCATTCAGGTCAAGTGTTAAGGGAAAAACAATTTGCCAGGCACTAGAAGAGGTAAGTGAAGACCTGAGACAGGAAAGGGGTATATTCTTAGAAGGCCTATTTATTTTGAGCCCAGTGAAAACTGGGGAAGAATACTGTGAGATCTACTTCAGACAAATCAGCCATTGAAAACCCTATGGAGCACAGTTCTACTTTAACACACATGCGGTCACCATGAGTCAGAATTGACTAGATAGCAACTGGTTTAAAGTGGTCACATTTACCACTCTAATTCCATGTCTGGGGTTCTATTTTCTTAAAACAAGGTATTAAACCAAGAGGAGGGGAATGGAGGAAGAACTGCTCTAAGGATATTTAGGTTTATGTTGTTGTGGCTGAGCCCAAGCCCCCCAAAAGATGACAGTTTACCCAATGAAAAATAATGAAGCAAAATTTAACAAAACTAATTTTAATAAGAAACAGTGGTTCTCACTCTGGCTGCACATTAAAATCCCCTGGGGAGTTTTTAAAACTAGATATCCAGGCTAGTTGGAGGTTCTAATTGGTCTGGAGTGGGATCCAGGCATACAAACGTGTTGCTGTTGAGTCAATTCCAACCTACAGTGACCCTATTGGACAGGGGAGAACTGCCCCATAGGGTTCCCAAGGAGTGGCTGGTGGATTCGAACTGCTGACCTCTTGGTTAGCAGCTTGAGCTCTTAATCACTGCACCACCAGGGATCCAGGACATAGGTACAGGTATTTTTTACAAGGTCCTCAGAGGATTCTAATGAGCAGCCAGGATTGAGAGCCCTGAGTAAGAAGTACAGCTGCAGACACCACATCAACAAACGCATTCCACTAATGGAAGATAATAGAATAAAAGCCAAACCCATTGCCGTCGAGTCGATTCTGACTCATAGCAACCCTACAGGACAGAGTAGAATTGCTCCATAGGGTTTCCAAGGAGTGCCTGGTGGATTCGAACTGCTGACCTTTTGGTTAGCACTGTAGGTCTTAACCAGTACGCCACCAGGGTTTCTGAGCCTGGATGAACCTCCAAATTATTGCCCTTAGATAATTTTTAAATCTTAAACCAAAACCATCCCCTGCAGTCTTTCAACCAAACAATAGTTTAGTTAGTAGAGTCTACCTTGAGCACTGTGCTTTTTAAGAACGATCTATATGGAATCAAATTGATAGCAACTAGAAAGGTTAGCTAGGAAGCTTAGGGGGTAGTGAGTTTGTTAATGGAGGAGGACTAATTCAGAAAAGGAGGGTGAGAATGGTTGCATGACTTGAAGAATGTAATCAGTGTCACTGAACTGTACATGTAGAAACTGCTGAATTGGTGTATATTCTGCTGTGCATACTTTCAACAACAAAAATAAATAAAATAAATTACCCCCCCCACACACACACATACAGAGTTCAAGACCACAAAGAAATAAAAGCCAGTTTTGTTGGGTGTGATTTATTTATTTTTATGCTGGGGACAAATGTTATTCTCACCTGAATTGTGAAGAACATAGACGTTCATAGACATCACATATATTTAAAAATATGTATTTTTTTTTTTCCATTATGGTCAGCAAGGTGGGGAGAGATTAACAGATGATGGTTTTCTGAAAGAAAAACAGGGGAAGAGGAAAGTACTAATTTTGCCTAGACAAGGCAAGGTGACACACACATATGAACAATTAAGGTGTTGCAGTAGAAAACTGACAGAAAGAATGAAGGATACAGTTATTTGGGAGGGGGGTGGGGGAATATTATAATTGGTTACCGGAATACATTTGGCTGTGGGTTTGGTTGTAACACACCTTTGCTGCTTTTCAATCTGTCTTTATACCCCTCCAGGATTTAACTCTCGAATGAGCACAGAATAGCAGAGAGGTTACAGAGAGAGAACCAAGTAACTACAGTATTCTCCTGAAACGAAAGTCAGAAACATAATTCTCCTTTCACTGCAATGAAGACTCCTTGTTGCTTGTCGGTGAATAGGAAATTCACAAACCAGAGAAGTTATTTACCCTAAGTCATTCAATTAGTGGTCATTAGATCAGAAACAAGGTTTTGCATTGTTAAGTTTTCACTTGGCTTCATTGACACTTTCTTTGCACCCTAAAGAAGAGATTGTTGTTAGAATTTTCCAGATAAAGTGGTATGTATGAAGGGTGCCACCCTTATAATTCGGTACAATCAAACGACTAAATTGAGCAAAGAAGACAAAAGGTGGAATTTTATTTAGTCTAAGTGGGCGTGTCCACCTCAGGAAGCGAGAGAAAGCAAAAAAGAATTGAGGAGCTAAGGTAAGGAGGGGCCCTGGTAAGGTAAGAAAGGTAAAGTAACGCGAGGCCTTGGTGATGCAGTGGTTAAGAGCTCAAGCTGTTAACCAAAAGGTCGGTAGTTCCAATCTACCTGCCGCTCCTTCAAAATCCTGTGGGGCAGCCCTACTCTGCCCTATAGGGTTGCTAAGAGTTGGAATTCACTCGACGGCGGTGGGTTTTTTTGGTTTTGGTTTCAAGTAAGGAGGGGAAACTGACAGAATTACAGAACGTGAGTGTGTCAGGTGGGAAACGGATTACCGGACTTTAAAAGGATTAGGTTGGGGCCAGCGGGCAACCTCGCAGGAAGTGGGAAGCGCGGGCGGGCACTACATGTCCCAGAAGCCCCCGCTTCCTGGGACCGCACGACGCCGCGCAACGCCCGCCGGGAGCTGACCGAAGCTGCCAAGATGTCGCTGCTTAAGAAAAGAAAGCTTGAGTTGGGGGGCGGCGGCGAAGGAGGGGAGGGAAGTGAAGAGGAAGATGGCGGAGAGCGGGAGGCGGTCCCGCCGCGACCCGGGAGAACTAAGCGGGAGCGGGACCAGCTGTACTACGAGTGCTACTCGGACGTATCGGTGCACGAGGAGATGATCGCGGACCGCGTTCGCACCGATGCCTACCGCCTGGGCATCCTGCGAAACTGGTCAGCGCTTCGAGGCAAGACGGTGCTGGACGTGGGTGCGGGCACCGGCATCCTGAGCATCTTCTGTGCCCAGGCCGGGGCCCGGCGCGTGTACGCAGTGGAGGCCAGCGCCATCTGGCAACAGGCCCGGGAGGTGGTGCGGCTCAACGGGCTGGAGGACCGGGTGCACGTCCTGCCGGGGCCGGTGGAGACAGTGGAGTTGCCGGAGCAGGTGGATGCCATCGTGAGCGAGTGGATGGGCTACGGGCTCCTGCACGAGTCAATGCTGAGCTCCGTGCTCCACGCGCGAACCAAGTGGCTGAAGGAGGGCGGCCTTCTCCTGCCGGCTTCCGCCGAGCTCTTCGTGGCGCCCATCAGCGACCAGATGCTGGAGTGGCGCCTGGGCTTTTGGAGTCAGGTGAAGCAGCACTACGGCGTGGACATGAGCTGCCTGGAGAGTTTCGCCACGCGCTGCCTCATGGGCCACTCGGAGATCGTGGTGCAAGGCCTGTCCGGCGAGGACGTGCTGGCCCGACCACAGCGCTTTGCTGAGCTGGAACTGGCTCGCGCCGGGCTAGAGCAGGAGCTGGAGGCCGGGGTGAGTGGGCGCTTCCGCTGCAGCTGCTACGGCTCGGCGCCAATGCACGGCTTCGCCATCTGGTTCCAGGTGACCTTCCCCGGAGGGGACTCGGAGAAACCACTGGTGCTGTCCACCTCACCTTTTCACCCGGCCACGCACTGGAAGCAGGCTCTCCTCTACTTGAACGAGCCAGTGCAAGTGGAGCAAGACACGGACATTTCCGGAGAGATCACGCTGCTGCCGGCCCGGGACAACCCCCGCCGCCTGCGCGTGTTGTTGCGCTACAAAGTGGGGGACCAGGAGGAAAAGACCAAAGACTTTGCCATGGAGGACTGAGTCCTGCGTTTTCTCCCAGTTGCCTCCCAAGGCGGCCTGACCTGCGTGGGAGAGGCATGGGGGGGTCGGAGGAGAAAGGAAGCCCCCACGTGCAAGTAGGGGTGATATCTGTCTGCCTTTTCTCTCATGCCTCCTGGGGAGGGAGAGTGACTTCGATCTCTTTCTGAGGAGATTCTGCTGGCAATTTTTATTTAAAAAGTGACGGTTACCCATAACAACGGCTACAGCGTGGTTATTAATGGGTGTTTAAGCTTCAAAAGCATGTGGTACCAAGCACTTCTATTTCTTTGTTTTCGTGGGCGCGGGAGGGTGGGGGTGGGGGACTCACGGAAGAATGTTGATTTATGAAGAGTCCATTCATTCAAGTCTTTGGCACCTCTCACACTTATCTACGTCTGAAGCCAGGGAGAAGGGTAAAAGGCATATTTTCTCAACCTCTGAACTCTCTCCCACCCCAGATGCCTCTAAAGGCTATGTATGGTACTTATGCCTACATTGCTTTTTAAATAAACTTTAAGATTGAGAATGAGGGGCAGTTTAAATAGCCATGTCCTTCCTACTCTTACTACTTCTATAGGGTGTTAAAGTTGATAAGTCTATTAATCCATTAAGTTAAATGGACTACCTAAGAAATTTAGAAGGATTTTAGGAGAAAAAGACTTGAAAGACAGTGAAGTAGTATGGATTTTTTTTATACTTGTCGGAACTATTAAGACTTAACCAGAAAATGTTCTATATATGCTGCATAATTTCGCCCGATTCTTACAAAACAGGCTGATGGAGATTTCTGGTTCTGACCCAAGGGCTTATTCATTACATGGGTAAATTATTTAAACTCACTAAGCAAGATATTTTCCTGACTAGACCAGAGAGCATTTGAATTCACTCATGTGGAGAGGATCATGTGACTTGGCCTACTTCTATCTAGTGAAATATAAAGTTCCTATTTTAGTTTCTTTTTTTCTTCTTAGCCAAATGTGAAAGTTGTGAATTTAGGAAAATCACTTGTAATGAAGTGTGAGTCAGGTTATCAGATTTATTTCACTAATGTTTCTCTCCTTACCCCTGTGGCAAATAAAACATTGGCATTCTCACTATTTTTACCAATGATACAAGAAGACTTGTGTACTGTCTGAGTTGTAATGTTTTTGCCTCTTTAATATTGTCAGTTCTTATGAAAAATGTTACAGCACCTTCAGAATATAGCTGCAGGGTAATTCAAACTATGCTTAATGCATAGTTTTTATACATTAGCTTTTGTGTGCTAATAGAAAATAGGTATGAAAAACTGGTCGTCTTTGAAGTTACTTACTGTAAGTTTTCTGTTCCTTTATTCATTGAATATTAAAGTACTTACGTATTATAACTAAGTTGGTAAAATTTGGTGTTTAACACATGAGACCTGCCATTATGAAGGGAACCATACATGTATAAAGTCATTGGCTTTACAAGATCGTTGAATAGCAGTATAGTTATAATTGTCATCATTTTGATGTCAAAGTAGTTACCACCTTATGTAAAATAGTATAGAAATAGAAAACTAGGCTTGGTTTAAGCTAGTTTTAAAATAGCTCTTTATTTTAGGGTCAACTATATTTTAAGTTGAACATTTATTCAACATTTAGAGTTTTAGTGTACAATTTTGAGTAGATTTCTGGTGTGTGTTGTGTGTGTGTGTGTGTAACTTGCTATAACAATCCTTTTGCTGTATGGACAAATGTAAGCATTCTTCCAAATTTTATTCTCACCACCAGGATGAGCACAAAAAAGAAACCCCAGTTAAAACTTTGGGTAACTGTAACTACTTATAAAGGGTAAGTGTTTAATAATTAAGCGAAGTAAGCTTTAAAATTCTTGTTATTCTTCCCCAAAAGAAAAATAAATTATCATAAAAATATATAAAAGCAGTCGAGAGGCTGCATAGCATGGTGGATAAAAGCATGGGCTCTGGAGTCAGACAGCCCATGCTAGAACCTTGGCTCCACCACTCTTGTGTAATCTTGGGCAAAATATTTAACCTTTTTTTTTTTTCAGTGCTCTCATTTGTAAAATGGAAATAACAATAGTACCTATTCTATAGAGATGTGAGGATACAGTGAGGTAAAACATATGTAAGCATATAGTGCATGGTGCATTATAAGATCTCAATAACTTCTCATGGAAAAGGCAGGCTCAAACCTGCAAAGGTTTGATATATACCAAATGTGCTACAGAACAAATATTTGACATTTTGGTTTTTTTATAGGTATGGTCTGACAGTATCAGCATGGCTGTATTTGAGGAGCACTGTACAACACGGGACACCACACGATCCAAAGGAAGCCCAAGACCTTTGGAGCGAGGACAGTTCCAGAAAGATGAGAGTGTGAAATGCAGCTAGATTCCAGGCATCGATCAATCTATGTGTGAGATGCAACAATATCCAGGCACCAGTCAATCTGTCTATATGGACAAGTAATAATTGCCTGAGGTTGTTGTGGCCACAGGCAGGAACTGCCTATCCAAGAGAGAAGAAAACATGGGAAGTTCTACCTGTTTCCTCTGACATCTTACATTTATTTAGCACTGTGCAATTTTCCAAATATTTTTATTAATTCATTGGACCAATGTGTATTTTACTTAGTATATACAGTATAAGTCATTGTGATAAGCACTTAAGATGAAAACCAATAAAATATAGTTTCTAGCTTCAAATGGATTTGTTTATAAAATAAACCAGTAAAATAAATAAATAATAATGGGCCAAA
Organism: Dugong dugon; assembly: GCA_030035585.1. NCBI lineage: Eukaryota > Metazoa > Chordata > Mammalia > Sirenia > Dugongidae > Dugong > Dugong dugon. The sequence goes on from CM057462.1 coordinate 146,402,061, forward strand.
GACTAAGATGATATGGGTGGTAGGGAGGGCAGATAGTTATCTTCATTTTATAAACTAGTGAAGATTTACACAGATACTGAGGGTTGCATAGCTAATTCCTGACAAATTTTTGAACACTGGTCCTTTAATTCATAACCCCAAACAAATCACTTTTTCATTATGTTAGTACTGTCTCCTTAAATACCTCAAGAATGGGTGACAACAGTTTTTGTAGTTTGATAAATAAAAGAGGGATAAGTCCTTAGCCTGAGGAAGTGTCATTAGAGATCTGTCTCATAGGTCTCAAAGAACCACCTTCAGTATGTAGGATCTCAAGGTTGACAAATCCTAGACACTCATTGACCCAGGTCCCTAACAGAGATAATCACATGTAGCCCTTTTTTCTGAGGCCCTCAGGAAATTTCGAATATTCAACAGAGTAGCAGAGACAGATGAACTCCTTGCCATACTAGCTCTAGGTACAGGTGCTGGAGAGCTGAAAGGCATCAGATGAGGCTAAATGCAACACTGATAATGAGCAGGAATTCAAAAGGTAAAGGTGAAAAGCTCCTCCAGCAAACAATATTGCCTCACGTTTTGCTTATGACCAAACATATTAGTTTCTTTACACTAAAGAATACCGAGTGCTGAGGAGGGAGGAATCTTCAGAAGCGCTTGCAGACGAGTCCCCACTCGTAGATGTTTAGCTTTTTATGCATTTATTTACTCATTTGATAACTATATAACAAGTTCTACAAAAAATAAGCCAATCCTACCCTCAAAGAACTAGGACAGAGTAGGGAAAATAAAATTACCTACATCAATATGTGCATACATTCTTTAGCCTGAGAAGACTTCATTCCAGCTAAATCTTAACTTCTGTTGAAGCAAGGTTGAGAAGCCCTTATCAATTGTATCCCTGAAACTTCTACGGAGTACAAAAGTACTGACTATCATCATATATTTATGAGATCCTAAGATAAAAAATTCTTCCCTGGTGTTTCAAAAGTATAAGTTCTCTAACTGATTTGTTTCAGCTAATGGACATGGTATATTGGGTAGATGACCCTTCTCACATTGCCTACTAGAAACCTGAGCTAAATTTATGCTTCACTTGTGCTTTCTTTAGCTTTATATCTGGCTACATTTCCATATCATTTTTTTTCTTAATTCCCTCTCATAATAAATATTACATGTTTTGCTGAAATTTATATATCCTTGTTCTTTTCTAATAGATTTGAGCATTAAAATATTTTCCTACTTTCTGAAATACCTGCGGAAGTAGCTTTGGGGATGAGGAGTTTTAGAGAAAAGGCTAGAGGACTCTCAGATATGCCGCCTTTACTTCCTACAAAATTTGATGTCTCAAGTTGTTCATGTGTATGGATAGCTGATTCAGTTCCTTCTTTTCAGCCAGGCTTACAGCATTTTATATTTTATAGACTTAAGATTAGTCAATATGTGAAAAATTCTGAGACATGCAGACAACCTTGTGGTAACCTTGAATGTTCTGCAGCTCTTTCTAAGCCTAGAACAGGCCCTCATTTCATCTTAAATATAACAGTAGGGAGAGTTATAGATTGCCAGACATTTTCCAAAAATATGTCAAAATAGTTGAAAGTAATGGTAGAGATGATATAATGAGATTATTTCTCAAAACGTACATGGTTATAGGAAAAGACATTTAAGATAGATAGGATCTGACTAAACACAAACTTAGAGGATTTTAATAAAAATCAAGACATGATCAGTAACATTGGAATTGTGCTCTTTTAGAGTCTTTAATAATTAAATTCATCATTATTGATAATAATAACCATAGGAGAAGACTGGTGAAGATTTCCGTTTATTAGGTAGCTTTTTAACTCTAAATACAAACCCTTATAATAGACACTTAGAAGATCACAGACAGCTGTGAGAAAACAATTTTTTTCTCCTTCTCTCCCCAGACTGCCCCATGCAAAAGAAGAAAGGACTGAAAGAAGGAAGGTAGGATGGGAGGAAATCCTTCCCACACTTTTTAAAATGCTTTACAGGTGTTCCTGCAATAGTGTGATAAATGTGTTGGTGAAAACTTTCCATTCTGCAAAATTGTGCACTAAAGATAACAAGCTTAAGGGAAAAGTAGGCTGGTGTACCATCAAAACCTATGTAACTTTGTAAGCCAGAGCATTAACTAAAACAATTCTAATAAAAATATAGCAGTTAAAAAGATGTTAAATTCCAAATTGATTAAAAAACAACAACAACAACAACAAAAAAAACCCTTCAGTAAACATACGTAAAGGTAGCTTGGTAAAAGGACATGACAGTTACAGAGACAAAATAAAACGTCGGAAGATGTGAAGAAGGTGTAATAAATATTTCTAACAGCATGTGGCCAAACAGAGCAAAGGGGAAGATTGTAGGGAAAATGGCATCAGGTGCCATTTAGTTCTGTATTTCTCTTTGGCTTCTACATTCAACTGTGTCGGTTGCACTTTGTGCTCAGTGTCTGTGACCTGGTAAATATTAATGATAAGGATGATCATAATGTGATTAAGTCAACTTCTATATCATGCTGGCATTCCACTACTTACCAACTGAATTTGTGTTCATTGTTTTTACAGAAACATGCATTATAGTAGAACATTCTGTCCTTTGTTCAATTTCCAGAAATTAAATTAATTAAAAATTCCGTTGGGTTTGCAGATCTTTTCCTTTCAATGCAAATTTCTTTGAAGGGAAGTGGGATGCGGGAAGTGGCTATAACTTCTCAGCAAACCATACTTTAGTATACATTTATTTTTATTATTTTGGTCACAAGGAAAGTCAACATAAAGGGAGAATGGAAATTCTGACCTGCATATTGTAGAAGGAAAACAGGTGAATGCAGACGCCTGTATTCAGGAGGTGATTGAATAGATAGGGTTGGGGCCAAGAGTTATTTTGTTTTGTTTTTTGCACAGTCAAAGGACAACAGAAAAACATGTTGGGGTCAAAGAGACCTGAAGTCAGTGAGAAGCACATCAGTGAATGTTAGGATCCTTATGTATACATTTTGAAATTTTATCTACGTCACAATTTCCTTAGGGTAAATCCTTTTCTTAAATCATGGGCTTATAACATAACTAATGATATTTTGACTGAAAATAAAGTGTTGATTATTTTAGTATTTCACATTATTGCTTAATTTCTATTTTCAGCTTATTCTTTAAACCTATTCAAGGGCTCTTCAAGGCAGCAACTTCTTAATCCTCTCAAATTTATGAACAAAACCTTCCTGTATTAGTTTCTTAGGGCTGTCTTAACAAAATACCATGAATTGGATGGCTGATAAGAACAGAATTTTTTTGTCTCACAGTTCTGGAGGCTTGTTGTTATTGTACCCTTGAGTTAATTGCAACTCATATTGACCCCATGTGACAGAGTAGAACAGCCCCCATATGATTTCCTAGGCCATAATTTTTATGAGAGCACATCACCATAACTGTTGTGCGACCAGGGCTCCTTTCTAGAGGCTAGTAGTCCAAATTTAGGGTGTTGGCAGGACAAAATTCTTCCCGATGGTTTTAGGGGAAGATCCTTTCTTATCTCTCCTAGCTCTGGTAGGCCCAGGGATTTGTAGGCATTCCTTATGAATCCACTGGAGGGCAACTGGTTTGTTTTATTCTGTTTTTAGCTGTGAATCTTTTCTCTTTTATAAGGATACCACTCAGATGGGATTAGGATGCACACTAATCTGGCATGACCTCATGTTAACGGATAATATCTTCAAAGAGCCTATTTCCAGACAAGGTCATGTTCACAAATAGGGAGTTAGGACTGCAACACATCTTTTTGGGACATAATTCAATACATGACATTTCCCAACCCCCATTATCTCAAGCTATATATAGTTCAGTAATGGGTGGTATGAAGTGGGGTGACTATTAGGTAATTTTTGAAAAACACTTGGAGCTTTGCTCTTGGGAAAATGAAAGAATAAAGTGTAGAGTTTCAACTTCTTATGATGGAGAAAGTTTAACATCCATAAATGGTTAAAATTTTAATTTTATATATTCACTGAAATCATGCTTTTTACCAGGGATTTCTATAAAAATAACAAAGCTGCTTATTTTAATATCAATTTTTCTTTTTATCATCATCACTGTGAAATTATAAAAATAGAAATATTTAAATGATTAAGAATGTACAATAAAAGAATTATAGGGATTTGGAAAAGCCACAGATTAAATATCCAGTTCCTGAATAAATGAGAATTTAGTATGAATAATTAGATGAAAACATAGAGAGAATGACAGCAATTACAACAAGGGGATTTTAATACAATAATGAAATCAGCAACCATCAGAAAATGTGCTATTTGTAATAAATAGGATTTATGTCAGATATATTTGCTTGAATGCCAACCAAGGGGATTTTACATGGCCCAATCATTATTACAAGGTAGTGTTGGCGAGTAAGAACGCTCACTTCTGTTAAAGTAAAAGCAAGGAGAATTATTAAGGGTGATACAATTCACGAACTGCAGAAACACAGGGTAGAGAGGAAACCTACCAGGTGCTCCCACCTTCTGAGGGAGAGGTGAGCCTTTTATATGGTAGGAGTCACAAGAGACCATCAACACCATAATTTCTTTTAACATTAGCAAACTGGGGAGGGGCAGGGAGAGACCACCAACATCATAATCTCTCTTATCACCAGCAAACCCTTCCTGGAACAACCACATTCTCACCCCCACCCTTATTTGCTAACAGCGGTTCAAGTTTTAAAAGAGTGGAGAAGCAGAAGCTTTAACAAAATGGAATCTGAACAAAATGGCATCTGATTCAAACCTGTGTCAACCATCTTCTTTTTTTTTTTTATCGTTGTACTTTAAGTGAAAGTTTACAATTCCAGTTAGTTTCTCATATAAAAATTTATACATACATTGTTATGTGACCCTCATTGTTCTCCCTGTACTGTGACAGAACACTTCTCCTTTCCACCCCCGATTTCCCGTGTCCATTCAACCAGCTCCTAACGCTCTCTGCCTTCTCATCTCACCTCTGGACAGGAGATGTCCATTTAGTCTCATGAATCTACTTGAGCTAAGAAGCACACCTATAGTCCAGTCTAATCTTTGTCTGAAGAGTTGGCTCAGGAATGGTTTTAGTTCTGGGTTGACAGATTTCTCTGTCAACCATCTTAGTTATGCCAAGTGTCTCAGATTTTTAGGCTGCTCTCACACAGTAGATTCCCATATAAATTAATTCTGTAACATTGGATCCAAGAAAAATATTATGGTGAGGCTTCATGATGGTAAGTTTCATACAGGATAGTTTTGAAAGTAGCTCAAGACCGAAGTTTACTCTAAACAAGCAGAAAAATTTCTTAAAAATGAATCTAGTCCAATAAAAGATGTGGTCGTTGTACCATCATCATAAATAGTGATGTTATTTAAGACATTAAAATGATATATTATTCAGTGCTAAAAAATGGAATAGGGACGTTAAGGGATATTAAAATTTTTCATTTTTTGATACATTATGCCTGCTTTATTTTATGTCAGATAATAATGCATTCAATAGTGAAAATACCATATGCTGACGCTTTACACCAAACAATATTCTAATGCACTAGCTACTACTTCTCAGCATGCAGAATGTTTTTATGCAATGGTATGTTAATCAAACTGTGCAAAGTTCCATTAAAATCAATGATGTATTAACTTTGTTTACTTCACATGAGTTATACATAATAAAATAATATTCTGTAAAGAGTGCTTTTCATCCTAAGGAAGACTCTAAATCTATTATAAATACTCATTTAAAGGAAATGTCTTCTTCTGTCAGACCTGTCACAGCATATGGAGAGATAACCAGTCATGATGCTGATACTTGTATAATGTATCTTTATTAATTCACTAATAGTTACTGAATAGTTAACATGTGCCAGATGCACGTTAAGTACATTATCTTATTTCCTCCTCAGAATAACTCTATAAAGTAGTTTTATCATCCATCAGTCTTACAAATGAGAAAACCAAGGCATGAAAGAGTTTGATGACTTGCCCAAGGCCACACAAAGCGCAAATGACAGAGCCTGGGATTCACCCCTAGTAACTTCAAAGTTTGAGCACCTAACCTACTGTACTAAAACTTCCATGACTTCCAGGCTCTCAAAAATGAAGGTGAAATCTACAGACACTTAAAATAGATTGGCTATTGTATGAGATTGGGGTCCCCAGAAGCAGACCCTGGGACAAGGATACATGTAAAAAGTGTTTATCAAGAAGCATTCCCAGGAAGTGCCAAAAGGGAAGTTGGGAAATGCAACTAGGAAGTGAAGGAGGCCAAGCTTGAGTGTAATATCAAGCGAAGTCTAAAGAAAGATAACTTTGACTCGGTCTCTCAAATACACTTTGGAGACAACATAGATCACGTCAGAATGTCCCCATTAGGGAGCAAGGGAGCTAGAAAATTTACATCTGCTCACACATCAGTCATTGGTTAATGGCTGCCCCTGCTCTCTAGGTGGGCAAACATAGCAGGTTCCACAGCCTAAGGCCCTAACAAAGAGTTGCCAGTGCTGACTGCTGAGTGTGAAAGCACTGGGGGAACAGGTGTGCAAAAAAAAACAGTGAAAGGATACAAACCAATGTAAGTGGAACACTGGTAGGATATAGCTATAGTCATAAATATCCTTTCTAAGATTCCTTTACATTCTAAAATTGTTATGGACATATTTGCTTTGTTTAGGTCCCTCTTTTATTACATTTTTAAAAAGCTACATGAGTAATGTACCAATATAACAAAATGTTAAAAAGGAAAAAGTTAATAAGGTCCTATTGCCCAGTTTAAGGACCCCTGATGGCACAGTGATTAAGCGCTTGGCTGCTAACCGAAAGGTTGGCAGTTTGAACCCACCAGTCACTCCTTGGGAGAAAGATGTGGTAGTCTGCTTCTGTAAAGATTTACAGTTTTGGAAACCCTATGGGGCAGTTCTCCTCTGTCCTATAGGGTTGCTATGACTTGAGATCATCTCGACAGCAATAGGTTTTTGGTTGATATATACATTTGTGTAATGTTTTTACAAATACGTAAACATACTATTCATGTTACTCTAAAGATTTTTTTTTCATGTAAAATACATATACTAAAAATATCTTATGAGGTCAGTACATATATGTAAATTATTTTTATTAATAGCTATATGGAAATATGTGGTATGCATAGTTTATAATTTATTAAACCAATATTCTATTAGTATACAGTTGTTTGCAATTCTTTGCCACTACAAATCGTACTTCTCCTTTTCTTCTTTCTATTCCCTCCCTGGTGATCTCATCCAGTCCTATTCCCTCCCTGGTGATCTCATCCAGTCCTATTACTTTAAATAGGTACCATTTATATGCTGATGACTCCCAAACTTACACTTACACTGTCATTCCTATCATCTCCACTGAGCTTCAGACTCACATATACTACAGCTAATTGTCATCTCCCCTTGAACATAATGAGCATCTCAAACCTAACATAGCCAGACTTTGTTTCCATCTCCCCAGTCTTGATTTCCACACTCTCCCCAATCTTGATTTCTCTTTCTGTCAGAATGTCTTTTCAGCTCTATTTCAAAAATATTACCTCAAATCCTTCTACTTCTCTATTTCTCCACTGTACCACTCTCATCTAGACTACCATCATCTTTCACTGTTACTGTTGCTTGGGGCTCTGGTAGCATGGTGGTTAAGCATTTGGCTGCTAACCAAAAGGTCAGCAGTTTGAATCTACCAGCCACTCCTTGGAAATCCCATGGGGCAGTTCTACTCTGTCCTATAGGGTCGCTGTCTTAGGCTGGGTTCTCTAGAGAAGAAAAACCAGTAAAGCATATAAATATATATAGAGAGAGACTTATATCAAGGAAACAGCTCATGTGATCGTAGAGGCTAGAATGTCCCAAGACCGTGGATCAGGGTAGAGGCCTCTCCCAATTCATGCAGCTGCAGAAGCTGTCAAACCCAAGGCCGGCAGGTCGGAGAGCAGGGCTCCCGCTCACAGGCTGTGAAGGTCGACGAATTCCAAGATCGGCAGGCAAGACTGCAAGGTTTCTCCTGACTCATGTAGCTGCAGGGACTGGCTAACCCAAGATCAATAGGTCAGGTAGCAGGACTCTTGCTCGCAGGCTGTGAAGATCGTTGTATCCCAAGATCAACAGGTAAGCTGTTAGCTCAAGTCCCAAGAACCGGAGGTGAGATGACAAGAGGCAGCTGCTGGGTCTGGAACAAGCCAAAAACCTTGGCAAGGTGAGCAGGAAGGAAGTAGCTGGTGGAGGGTGGAGAGATGAAGGCTGAGGGGGTGGTGAGCCACCATAGGCCCTGCCCCTGCTGGTACCACTCAGCGATTCCATCCTTGGGGGTGACAACATATCAGATTTCAAAAGGGAAGTGATCACAACATTATACAACTGCCAAAACACTGAGAATCATGGCCTAGCCAAGTTGACATACAATCTTAACCATCACAGTCACTATGAGTCAGAAGCAACTCAAAGGCCATGGGTTTGGTTCATTGCAACAGACTTCTAACATATCTTTACTTTCACTCTTGCTCACCTCCGATTCATTCTCCACATAGCAGCCTGACTAATATTCTTTTAAGGTAAAATCCCTCTCCCACTTATAATCTTCCAGTAAATTCCCTTTGAAATTGGAAAAAATTCGAATGTCGTGGTTTACAGTGTTCTTCATTATCTGAAAATCTACCGTTTCTGGTGTGACCTACCACTCACCTCTAACAAGGCCTTGACTCTTTGCACAAGAGTACTGTAGTATTCCTATGCTTGGATGCTCCATGCCAAGATCTTCACAGATAACTATACTTCACATCATTTAAGTTATAGTGATTAACTGCAATGCTCTCAAATCCCTACTTACTCATAAAATTAGATAGATGATATATAGGTAGGTAGGTAGGTAGGTAGGTAGACATACGGACAGATACATGATACAAGGGAAATAACATACTTTTTTTAAGCATTAATAATAAAACAAACACTCGTGAATCATCACCAAATTTAAAAACTAGAACATTGTCAATAATTCAAAGTTACCTTTATTGTCCTTCCCTATCTATACCCCTGCCTTGCTACCAGAGGTAATCACTATCCTGAATTTTGTGATAATTATATAGCTACAGATACAAATATAAGTATAGATATATATCATGAAACTCCATATGTATAATTTTATCATATATGTATTTCTAAACAGCGTAATCAAAACTTTTTTTAAACTTTGTAAAATTATATCATTTTGTCTTCTACAACTTTTATTTTACTTATCACATCACCATGTTTTATTTTACAAATAGTACCTTTTGCCACCTGAAAATATTTTGTTCATTTCTTTACTTCTGCTTTGACTGTCTCCCCCAAATAACATATAAGTTTAATAAAATCAGAATCCTCTTCTCTCTTATGCACTCAAAACCAAAAAAGAAACCAAACTCATTTCGGATGAATTGCTTCTGACCCATTGTGACCCCATGTGTTACAAAGTAGAATTGAGCTTCACAAGGTTTTCTTGACTTATCTTTATGGAGGAGTCTCTGGGTGCCTCAGTGATTAAGCACTGGACTATTAACTGAAAGGTTGGTGGTTCAAACCCACCCAGAGGCACCTTGGAAGTAAGGCCTGATGATCTAATTCTGAAAGTCATAGCATTGAAAACCCTGTGGAGCACAATTCTACTCTGCAGACATGGGGTCACCATGAGTTGGAAGTGACTTCATGGCAGCTAACAACAACAATCGTTATGAAAGCAGATGGCCAGGTCTTTCTTCTGTGATACTACTGGGCAGATTCAAACCTCCAACCTTTTGGTTGATAGCTCAGTGCAAACTACTTGTGACACCAGAGACGTATGCATTCAAAAAATTAGTTATTTAATAATAAGTGTGGAATTAACATCCTTGTACATGTCACCTTATGTATTGGCGTTTTTATATCTATAGGCTAGATTTCACTGCTATACAAAAGGATGGCGGTTCAAACCACCAGCTGCTGCACAGGAGAAAGATGTGGCCATATGCTTCCATAAAGATTACAGCCTTGGAAACCATATGGGGCAATTCTACTCTGTCCTATAGAGTGGCTGTGAGTTGGAATTGACACTATGGCAACAAGTGTTTAGGCTATATTTCATTTAGTGTTTTAGTTATTTTCAATTTTAATGAATACTGGCAAATAGCTTTCTGTAATGTTGTCATAATATACATTCCCTCCAATGATTATGAAATAGCCTGTTTCAGGATACCCTCACTCACCCTATATTTTATTTATCTTTGTTAGTCTTCCTGGTAAAAAATGCTATCTTCCTGTTTTAATTTTTATTACTGTAAATCGTAATGGGTTGAAGAGCTTTCCTTATATTCACTGAACATTTGCATTTCCTTTTATGTGAATTTGCTGTTTGTTTTCTCTAATTTTGGGAGATCTCTTCATTTATTAGAAATAGTTTGTCATAAGAAAGGAAATAATAAAGATCAAAGCAGAAATAAACAACACAGAAAACAGAAACACAGTAGAAAGAATCAACAAGACTAGAAGTTGTTTCTTTGAGAGGATCAATAAAATTGACAAGCCACAGGCCAAACTGACAAAGGAAAAGAATGAGAAGATGCAAATAACCAAAATAAGAAATGAGATGGGCAATATTACAACAGAACCAACTGAGCTAAAAGGATCATAACCGAATATTATGAAAAACTGTACTCTAACAAATTTGAAAGCCTAGAAGAAATGGAAAAATTTCTAGAAACACACTACCTACCTAAACTAATGCAAACTGAGGAAAAAATTTGAAAAGACTCATAGCAAAAGAAGAAATAGAAAAGATCATTAAAAAAAAACTCCCAACAACAACAACAAATAAAAGCCTGGACCAAGATGGTTCACTGGAGAATTCTATCAAACATTCAGAGGAGAGTTGACACCAATTCTACTCAAACTATTCCAGAACATAGAAAAGGAAGGAATACTCCTTAATTCTTTCTATGAAGCCAGCATAACCCTGATATCAAAGCCAGGAAAAGACACCACTAAAAAAGAAATTACAGACCAATAACCCTCATGAATATAGACACAAAAATTCTCAACAGAATTCTAGCCAATAGAATTCCACAGCATAGCAAAAAAAAATAATACATCATGACCAAGTGGGATTCATACAAGGTATGAAAGAATGGTTCAACATTAGAAAATCAATCGATGTAATTTGCAATATAAATAAAATAAAGGAAAACAATTACATGATCATCTCAATCGACCCAGAAAAGGCATTTGATAAACTCCAACACCCTTTCCTGATAAAAGCGTTCATCAAAATAGGAAGAGAAATTCCTCAGCATAATTAAGGGCATATATACAAAACCAACAGCCAACATTATTCTCAATGGAGAAAGGCTGAAAACATTCCCCTTGAGAACAAGGACAAGAAAAAGATGCCCTTTATCACCACTCTTATTCAATATTGTACTGGAAATCCTAGCTATAGCAATAGGGCAAGAAAGGGAAATAAAGGTCATCCAAGTTGGTAAGGAAAAAGCAAAACTGTCCCTATTAATAGACGACATGATCCTATACACAGAAAATCCCAGAGATTCCACAAGAAAGTTACTGGAACTACTAGAAGGATTCAGCAAAGTGGCGGGGTACAAGATCAACATACAAAAGTAAATTGGATTCATCTACATTAGCAAAGAGAATGCTGAACAGGAAATCAAGAAAACAGTACAATTTCCAATAGCCCACAAAAAGATAAAATACTTGGGAATAAATCTAACTAGGAATGTAAAAAACGTATACAAAGAAAACTACAAAACACTACTGCAAGAAACCAAAAGAAACCTACATAAATGGAAAAACATACCATGATCATGGATAGGAAGACTTACCATTATGAAAGTGTCAGTATTACCCCAAACAATCAATAGATATAATGCAATCCAGATCTAAATTACAACAACATTCTTTAACAAAATAGAAAGCTAATCTCCAACCTTTTATGGAAAGGAAAGAGGCACTGGATAAAGAATTATTGAAGTAGAAGAACAAAGTAGAAGGACTCTTCCTGATCTCAGAACCTACTATACAGCTACAGTAGTCAAAACAGCCTGGTAGTGGTACAATGACAGACATAGACCAGTTGAACAGAATTGAGAACCTGGAAGTAAATCTATCTACCTATGGACAGCCAACCTTTGATAAAGGGTCAAAGTCCATTAAATGGGGAAGAGATAGTCTCTTTAACAAATGGTGCTGGCAAAACTGGATATCCATTTACAGAAAAATGAAACAGGATCCATACATCACATGATACACAAAAACTAAAAATGGATCAGAGACCTAAAAGTAAAACTTAAAACAAGTTCATGGAAGAAAACATAGGCACAAACCTAAGGGCCCTAATTTATCATACATAACTAAAAATGCACAAACAGCAGAAGGTAAACTAGATAACTGGGACCTCTTAAAAATTCAATACTTATGTTCATCAAAAGATTTATCCAAAAGAGTAAAAAGAGAACCTACAGACTGGGAAAAAAATTTTGGCTATGACGTGTCTGACAATGACCTAATCTCTAAAATTTACAGAAAACTTCAACACCTCAACAACAAAAAGACAAACAATCCAATTAAAAAATGAGCAAAGGACATGAATAGACACTTCACCAAAGAGGACATTCAGGCAGCTAACAAACTCGTGAAGAGATGCTAGCCCTCATTAGCCATTAGAGAGATGCAAATGAAAACTGATGCAAATGAGATACTGTCTTACTCTGGCAATAATGGCACTGATTTAAAAAAAAAAATCAAAAACAGAAAACAACAAATGCTAGAGAGGTTATGGGGAGGTTTGAACTCTTATACACTGCTGGTGGTAATGTACAATGGTACAAGTACTAGGGAAAATGGTATGGTGCTTTCTTAAAAACCTAGAAATAGAAATACCATATGTCCCAGCAATCCCACTGCTAGGTATATATTCTAGAGAAATAAGAGCCATGACATGAATAGACATATGCACACCCATGTTCACTGCAGCATTATTCACAATAGCAAAGAGATGGAAACAACCTAAGTGCCCATCAGTGGATGAATGGATAAACAAATTGTGGTACACACACAATGAAATACTATGCAATGATAAAGGATAATGGTGAATTCGTGAACTATCTCACAACATGTATGAATCTGGAGGGCATTATGCTGAGTGAAATAAGTCAGTCACAAAAGGGCAAATATTGTATGAGACCACTGTTATAAAAAAACAAGAGAAGATTTACACACAGAAAGAACATTCTTTGATGGTTACAAGGAACTGGAGGAGGAGAGAGGGAGAATCACTGACTAGATAGTAGACACGTGTTAATTTTGGTGAAAGGGAAGGCAATACACAGTATAGGGGAATTCAGTACAATGTGACGAAGGCAAAGGAAGACACACACACACTCAAAAGAAATAGTCTATTTGTTCTGTTATTCTTTTCCTCTAATTGTTTTACTTCATTATTGTTTTTGTCATTTATGAATTTTAAATTTTTATGAATCTAAATCTATTTATCATTATTTATCGCTTCTGAGTTTCTTTGCTGATTAAGAAGGCATTGTCTTTTTCATTATTTACTTTTTACATTTAGATATTTAATCCTTATGAAACATCTTTTTTTACAATTTGAAGTAGATTCTTTTGTTTTCAATGTAAAAGCATAGCATACACTTAATTTACAATACTAGCTTTCACTCTCAGCATAATATCAAAAATTGGATCAATGCTCTTCACAAAATATTTCAGCATTACAGAAAGATGAAAAAGTACACATTTGATAATAGATGAGAGAAAGGGAAGAAACTGCATATAAGAAAAAGCATGGAGAACAGCAATAGGTAGATTTTCTAGAAGAAAAAAAAGAGAGAGAGAAACAATAAAGTTTCAAGTCAGAAAAGAGAGTCCAAGAGGAGCGGATAAAATGTCAGAGAGGATCAAAACAACAGTGGTGATCTACCAGTATAAATAGAAAATGTTCTCACAAAGCATTTGAAGTTTGAAAACTCAAAAACTTTCCGGAAAGTAGACATAGGAGATAAGACAGAATAGCTGAGAAAAAAACAAATCCAGCATGGGATAAATGCAACCCATGGGCTTTATTTCTGAGCACATAGAGGTTTCCTTCAATAAAACCGTATCCAAGAACAAAATTCTCCAAACAAAAGGGGCCAAGTATTTTAAGTATACTGAGTTATTTGGGTTATGCTTCCAGTGCCATTTTTTTAATGTAAAAAAAAAAAAATCACATTTTTTATGGTATCAGTTTTCTGTACATTAGGCTGGAATATTTTCTTCATCACAAAGAAGAATCTATGAGCAGATTCCCCCAATGTGCCAATGTGATTTGTTTTTTCTAGGACTAATTTGATCTTCAAGGAACCTACCCAATAGAGTCCATTTTTCATGAAACTAATTTATCCTATTAATAAACACGCATAGACACACACACACACACACACTTTTTAGACCCGGAGGCAACAATTGTTTGGCATATGGGATTTAATTTCTGAAAAATATGTTGCTGTCGTTCTAATAAACATCATGCAGTTCCCTACCTCCTTCCCTTTGCTCAGGTTTCCACCCCTGTCTAGAATGCCCATCTTCTCCCCCACCCTCCACGTGTCCAACTTTTAAGATCTGGCTCAAATGCCATTTCCCATACTAAGTAATTCCTCATCTCCCCTGTTGGAAGGAATCCCTTCACAGTCTGATCTCACATTATACTATATCTGCTCCACTCTTTTGCGCCTCACCTGGGTCGACTTTGGTTTAAATTTATCGTGCTTTACAACAGGGTACATTTCTTATTCATGTTTGCATATAGTATTTGATTGTTTTTATTCTATAACACTCTCTGTGTTTCTGCGTGCTCCTCATGAGGAAAGTGTTTTTATACTTTGAGGAAGACTTGCCAACCTAACTGAGTTTACAGAAGGCCATAGGTGAATTTGGCATCCATATTATTAGTAAATTCTATTACTGAAAGGAAATCAAAATTCTGTATCCTGAACTGAAGATAGTATATTTTTAATTGAACAATAACTTTGAGACCAAGTTCTGCCAGGCAAATAATAAAGTATCCATTTATAAGACAAAATAGAACATGTTATTGTTCCCGAGAAAAACCTTAACTAATTTACCGCAAGTTTTATTGGGAAGAAATTCATCTAAAACTGCAATGCGTATGCCAAGTCCTGATATAGTGTGTGAAAACTGCTTCACTCTGAGGTTCGTGGCCATCCGTATCTAATCTATACATATGCAATGTGGCATTATTATAAAGTGTAATTATTTCCAGAAACTTTGAAGTAAAAAGCATTTTTAATTAGACACTTGTTTCATGATACATTAACTGTAAGTTGCTTTCTCTCAGAAAAATTAAGCAATATTTTAACTAGATCTTAACGAAAATGCATCAAATCCATTTTTTAAAACGTTTTATTGTGTGCAAGTTTCAGCCTGATGTGATTTTAAAATAGCCAAGTTATAAACCCCTGAAAATTGGAGTTTATAATGGAAATACTGACAGACCCCTTTTCGGAAAACGAATGTGCTTCTGTAACAACATTTGCCGGGGCTGCCTCAGTCAGTGTGGCAACATGACTAGGGTGCTTGATGTGGCATTTCAAATATGAAATTGGTTGAATACTTGCTGAAATATTTTCCTATGTTTCTGAATTTTTGGAAAACTCATTTCTGGTTTTAGGAAATGCTTTCCTGTCAAAAGATATTACAATAAACAAGTACAAAGACTCTTTTATTCTTTCTACAATATCTCCCTCAGTTATCTCCTCCTCTCCCATGGCTGGTTTCCATGAAGCTTTCCTATCTCAGAATATTGTACCACCATCCACCCATTTCTTCAAGCCAGAAAATTAGATGTCCTTCTTAACTCCTCACATTGCTTCTTCTCTGCCACATCTTACCCTTTGCAAATACTGAAGGTTTTGCTGCTAAAATGTATTTTGAAACCATTTGTTCCTCTGCATCATCACTGCCATCACCTTAGTCCATGCCACAAAAACCTTTGGCCATGTCAATCACAGTCTCTTCCTAACTTGTTTCTCTGTTTCCCTTCTTGCCCCTTTCCATATTCTTCTTCATACAGCAGGGAGAGTGATCTTTTAAAGGCAGAAATCAGGTCATCTTAGACCCTGTTAGATTAAAATATTTTACCATCTTCCCAGGGGACCCAGTATAAAATCCAGACTTCATACCATGAGCTACAAGATCTTACCTTCTCTGAACTGAACCTCATTCCCGCAAACAGCCTCATCTCCTCCTTTCCCCTTAGTAAGACACTAAAGTTTTACTGGCTGTTTGGTAAAGGCTATAATGTGCTAAGGAGCCCCTGGGTGGTACACATGTTAAGCGCTTGACTACTAACCAAAAGATTGTTGAGTGGAACCCACCCAGAGCTGCCTAGGAAGAAAGGCCTGGCAATCTGCTTCTGAAAGATCACAGCCTGGAAAACCCAACGGAGCACAGCTCTACACTGCAACATGTGGGGTCACCATGAGTCAAAATTGACTCAACAACAACTGGTTTGGGTTTTTTGGTTTATAATATGCTAAGCTCTTGGCCTCCTTAGGGCTTCCACATATGTGCTTTACTCTTATCCTAATCCAGGATAATCTCCCCATCGAAATAACCTTAACTTAATCACGCCTGCAAAATCCCTTTTTCCATGTAAGGTTATCCACAGGTTCTGGCAATTAGGACATGGGCATCTTTGGGGGTAGAGGGGTATTTTCCTTCTTACCGTAATGTCTAATGCATGTAAAATGCCAATTAGGTATCCAAGTGGAGGTGTCTGGTAGGTAATTGGATGTGAGTGGAGGTCAGGAGAAAGAACTGAGGTAGAGACTAAATCAGCATACAGATATTTTTAAGCCAACAAATGGCTGAGCCTGAGGAACTCCAAATTTAGAGGATGGGTATCCAAGTGACAAGCCAAAAGAGCACCCTACCTGGAAAGCCAAGAGAGAGCCTCTTTCAGGTAGTAGGGAGAACTGTGTTGGTTGTGGCAGAGAGGTCAAGCAAGAGAAAAATATCCATTGCCTTTAGAATCATAAGTAAGTAATTTTTTTTTTTTTGTTGTTTATTGTTGTAGTTTATGTGAACGTTTACATTTCAAGTTAATGTCTCATACAAAAATTTATACACACACCTAAGTGCTGTCCCTATACTGCGACAGCACACTCTCCCTCTCCACCCCTAATTTCCCATGTCCATTCAACCAGCTCCTAACCCGCTCTGCCTTCTCATCTCACCTCTGGACAGAAGCTACCACCTAGTCTCATGTATCTACTTGAGCTAAGAAGCACACTCCTCAAGAGTATCACTTTATGTCCCAGTAAAGTAAGTAATTTTTACAAGAGCAGTTACATCCTAATTGAAGTGGGTTGAAGAGTGAAATGGACCCAGTGAATGGAGCCAATGCATTTGCAAAACTTCACTGTGAAGAGGAGTGGGTAAATGTGATGGCTAGAGGTAGATTAGGGGGGCAGTGGTGGTTCATTGGTAGAATTCTCACCTTCCATGTGGGAGATCGAAGTTAGATTCCTGATTCCCGGCCACTGTACCTCACATGTAGCCACCACCACTCTTTCAGTGGAGGTTTGAGTGTTGCTATGATGCTGAATGGAGCCCTGGTGGCACAGTGGTTAAGCATTCATCTGCTAACCAGAAGGTCAACTGTTTGAATTATGAGCCACTCCTTGGAAAAACTATGTGGCAGTTCTGCTCTGTCCTATAGGGTCACTATGAGTTGAAATCTGTTTGATGGCAGAAAGTTTGGCTTTTTTATTTTTTTTATGAAGCTGAACAGGTTCAGTGGAGCTTCCAGACTAAGACAGACTAGGAAGAAAGTTTTGTTCCATTTTGCATGAGGTTTCCATGAGTCTATGATGGCACCTAACAACAACAGAGGAAGATTTGGGACAAGGAAGAAGTATTTTGTTTTGTTTGTCTCAAGAGAGTAGATAACTGAATATGCTTGTTTGTTGATAGACACGATCTAGTAGAAAAGGAAAGATTGATAATGAAGGAGAAAGAAGAGCTAAGGCAAGGAGGGAAGTCCTTGACAATGAAGCAAAGGGGTTCCACAGAGCAAGAGGAGGGCTTTGATAAGCAGAGCACTTCTCTGGACATAAAGCAGGGAAGGCAGAAAGATGAGCACAGGTGGAGGCTGGCAGGTCAGTTTGTGGAGAGAGGTGTGGATGGGAAGATCTTCCATCATGATGGCGATCCCTTTTGATAGCTCTGTTTTCTTAGTGATACAGGTGTGAGAGCTGCAAGAGAAATTGGGAAGTCAGTTGGTGAGGAAGGTTTGAGAAGTATTCCACCGAAGAAGGTACCATAAAATCTTCTCAAAGGGTCAATTTGCCCCGGCCAAAAAAAACAAAGTGTCATGGGAGGACCCTCTTCCCTTTGTGATGAGATACATGTGGAAGGTAACTTTGATAAGTCTGATAATTATAAAAGATTATTTTAAAATGATAATTAAAGTGTGGTCAAATATAATGAGCTAATTGCTTATAAGAGAGTGTTTCTTTTGTGGTGATGCAATAGGAGTTGTATTGACTGCTTGGAATTCACTGTGCAAGAAGGATTTAAATGTTCACCATATTTTAATAAGTTGCTAAGAAGTGGATTTAAAAGTATGTAAAGATGATAGACTTTCTCTGTAGCCCTAAATGAACATTTGTCCCTGGATGTTGACATCAGTTAACATCCCAGAGCCTATAAAAGTAGTTGCTTTACCACAATTAAAACAGGGCAGTCATTTCAACAGTCTTGCTTCTAGTCAGGACAATATTTTGTCTATCCTCTTCCAAGCCATAAGCAGATTATATCTGTGGAGTAAAGCATTACTTTACCTTAAGTAATGTGGCCACAGTCCTTGATTCCGGAGAGAGAGCTCAGAATTTGTACACAGCAGGTCAGAAGTGAGGGTGATGTGTGGGCTTACAAATTTGCGGCTGGTGTCTGCCTATTTAGCAATTTGAAGGACAGTGTCCTTTAACTTGTGAGCTCTTACCTAGCTCTGGGTGGTTATAGTCAGAGAAAGAAGTGCCGTGTGGGCAGCTGGAGTCAGAATTGAACACAGAAGTGAAAAGTGTGGATTTTAATTTATTTGATTTTCAACTCAATATCCCAATGATTAAAATCTCAAGACTTCTGAGATCCAAATTCTTGTCCACCTGTACAAACATCAGAAGGGCAATAATACGTTGTTACTGGACTAAAGTCCTCCACCCCTATCTTGAGTGTTTAAAACTTAGGTTTATAAGTGTCAACAGTGAAGACCTTGTGTGCTTGAATTCTGTTTTGGGGGTTATAAACTTTTGGAATTATCTTTCAGTGCTGGAGCAAAAAGACAGAACCACAGCTTTATCATATAAGCGATATATGCCTCAATCTATTCCCTTTGGAAGAAGTGAGAAGGTATGAAATAGTTAACTAAGAAAGAAAATGACTTTACTAGAAAAGTATAGGAAAGTATAATAGGATTGTTTGTCAAAATACAATCAGTTAGGTTGCAGTTGTTTTTTTTCTCAAGAAATATTTTGGCTACCTATTTAGATTTACAAAAATAATCTGGGCTCTTGATTTGATCCAGGAAATTAATTGATCCAAGCAGGCTATCCCCTAAGGCATGGAGAGGTGGTTACTATCAGTAATTAGACGTTGATTTTTTTACTAATTTTGTTTTAACAGAATAACACTTGATTGTATCACTAAATTCTGGAGATTCTCTACTATGGTTTTCTGTGCAATAACAACATTAATATTTTGCTCTAAATAAACCCAGATAACCCATTGCTGTCGAGTCAGTTCTGACTCACAGCGACACTATAGGACAGAGTAGAACTGCTCCATACACCTGGTGGATTTGAACGGCTGACTTTTGGTTAGCAGATGTAGCTCTTAACCACTACACCACCAGGGCTTCCTTGCTCTAAATAGTACAAAGCTTTTTCACAGATTTTTTAAAAAAGTTATTTTTATAACATTTCCATCTGAAGGGACCAATTTTACTATTCACATTTTTCTGAAAAAGAAACTAAAAGCACAGATGTTAAAAATGACTATCTCAAAATCCATTGGGTTTCTTTGATTTACAGTTTAACACTTATGCCACAAAATTTGTATGTGTAATCTTAAAAATGTAAACTAAAAGGAGCACTTAAGAGAAGATCATTGAAAGAATGTTCCAACTCCATCTGCTTTGTCTCCTGAATTCACTTACAGCAAGACTCAATTCAATTCAACCAGCATGGTGTGAAGATCTAATATGTTTAAGGCATCTAGAACTTTGTAAGAAGACAAAAATATCAATTAATGATCATTTGAAACAGAAACTTGTACCCAGTGCTTATATTAGGTCAGTGTTTTGTTTTGTTTTTTAAATTAAAAATGACAGGCAGCTGCCTATGTTGATGCTGTTAGACTTAACTGTTTTTGTTGCTTTTGTTATTATTATTTTGCTAGTGAGAACAATAATTTATTGATTTTCAGTGCAACAGACAGAATTGTTAAAAAATTCTTGTCCCATTCAAGAAAAAAGCAAAAACAAAACTCTAACTACATGTTTCATTTTTGGCCCTAAATTAGGTAATTGACAGTTATTGCCTTTCCATTGGGAAAACCACATCCCCCCTTCTATACCACTTGATATTGCTAATTCTGTTTAGATATGTCCAACCGTATTGTAGCTAATTGAAGGTTGATAGTTATCCTTACGGTATGTCCCTAATTACTGAACACAGTTCCTTATATGTAGTAGGTATTCAATAAACACTGATTAATTTTAAGTTATTTAATTAATTCTAACACTCCCAAATTACAAGACTATTATATCTGAATTACTGGAACGTTACATTATAAGAGGGGAGAGTTTAGATGATGGAGAAGGCAATTAAGCCATTTAAGGACCCAATAAATATCGGAAGTGATTTTCTGGACAAGACAGTTGAAGAGAAGGAAAGAGGGAGGTAGGGGATTGAGAAAGAGAGGCGGGGAGAGGGAGGAAGGGAGAGAGAGAGGGAGGAAGGAAGAAAGAAAGAAGGAAGGGAGGGAAGGAGGGAGGTAGAGAAGGAAGCAAGGTAAGAAGGAGGGAGGGAGGGGAGGAAGCAGGGTGGGAGGAAGAAACTAACTGCTGATTTTGCGATAAAATCATTGGATTATAAAACCTCTTGCAATATCAGAGAAGGTTGTGTCTTGAGTAGAAAATCGGCCAATAAGACAACCTCTACTGTGCAAAGTGGTGCTTCCCAGAAGTCCAAAATATCAAGATCATCGCCTGAGTAACCAGAAAGATGAGGCTAGTGACACTGGAGAGAAAAGATAATAGTCCAACAGGGACAGACCAGAGAAGCACTTTCCTCACCGCTTCTGTGGTTCAGTGCATTGAGTAGGGTCTCAGGAAAGGTCTAAGATGGGCCCAGAAGCAAATGCAGCTGAAGCGGAAAATAATATAGCATCTATTTACAGGTGTTACATGCTAAGGCAGCTGAAGTATTCTCAGAGTCTACATAATATCTAACTAATAATCTTTTAATGGCAATATCTTTGTTGTTTTGAGTTCCTGCTATGCGCCAGCCAGGCACGGAGCTAAGTGCTTAGGGGTTAGGAATAAAACTGGACAAAACAAACTGGGCAGCAAGACCTTCTTTGAAGAGGCACCCGGGAATACATCTATGGGTCTACCACAAATGTTCAAATGTCTCTTCACTAGAGAGATCTTTCCAGACTACTCTATCAAATAGCACCCCAGCCTTTGTCTGGTAGTATATTATATATAATAGTTATTTGTTTATTGTTGGCGCCCACGCCAGAATATAAACGCCATAATAGCAAGAATATTGTCTGTCTGGTTTTCTTTTTAAATTCCTTAGGACCCCAATAATGCTTAGACATAGCAAGCTCTCAATAAATATTTGTTGAATGAATGCATGAATAAATGAAGAATCAAGCTTATTTGCATTTTTGGCTACTATAAACAACTTTGGAAAGAACATTCTTATATTTTGATCTACTTGTCTAATTTTTTAAAGACAAATTATTAGAACTAGAATTGCTGCATATGCAGATTTTTAAAGACTTGTTAGAATGCCAGATTACTTATCTGAAAGGAAATTCAAATGTACATTCCTCCTTGACTTTATATAAAAGATTTTATTTCATAAAAATCTTGTTAATTTGTGCCAATTTTATGGGAGGAAAAAATATTGCAGTGTTGTTTTATTTTGAATTTATTAGCTTATTAGGTGTTAGACTATTTTCATACTATTGTTAGTATTTCTTCTTTTGTGAATAGCTATTACAATTACCTTTGTCCATTGTTTGGATCAGTTTTTTGTTTTGTTTTGTTTTTTTTCCCTTTCATTTTTAATTGACTTGTGAGAGCTCTTTACATATTAGGAACATTAGCACTTTATCATGCATGTTGCAAAATATTTTTAACTACTTTGTCACTTATTGTTTAACCTTCTTTATTATGAGACTTGTGGTAGGGCAATTTTTAATGTTTATGTTATCAAAACAATCAAAATTATCTTTTAGGGTTTGTGGCTGTGGTGGATTAAAAATTGCCAAAAATCCTTTGCAGCTTCTCTCATCTAGAGATGGAGTTTATTCTCCTACCCCTTAAAACTGGCATATCTTGTAATTTGCTGTGATGAATAGATTGAGGCAGAGTAACTTTGTGTAACTTTTAAGCAAGGCCTCAAAGGTCTTGCAGTTTCTGCTTTTGCCTTTTTGAAACCCCAAGGCCACTATACCCTGAAGAATCACAGACTAGTCATCCACCTTGAAGATAGAAGATCAGCTATCGCAGCTGAGCCAGCCACCTTTTGGCCTATGATCTGATTGTGACCACATGTGTGAGCCCAGCCAAGACCAGCATAAGAACCATCTAGCCAACTCACAGAATCATAATAGATAATAAATATTGTTTAAAAACACCAAAACAAACCCATTGCCATCGAGTCGATTCCGACTCATAGCGACCCTATAGGACAGAGTAGAACTGCCCCCATAGGGTTTCCGAGGAGTGGCTGGTAGATTTGAACTGCTGACCTTTTGGTCAGCAGCCATAGCTCTTAAACACTTCGCCACTAGGGCTCCAAATGTTGTTTAAATTCACTAAATTTTTTTCGGTGGTTTGTTTCACAGCAATAGATACTGATACAGTGGCTTTGGTTTATGCTCAGATAGTTCTTATCCAACTTATCATTATAGTAATATACACAGAAATTTATTTTAGTATATTTGTGACTTTATTTTTCACAAGTATATTTTCAAGTGGAAATTATTTTTGATGCAATATGTGAGAGAAGATTTCAACATAATTTTATTTTTTGAATAGTTTTACTGTTGTCCCTAAATCATATATTGAATCATTCATATTTTTCTCATTCATTTTTAATGCCATCTCTATCATACCAAAATTCTCCGAATTTGGATTTATTTGCTAAGTCTCTAAACTGTTCCAATGTTTTAATTGTCTTTCTCTGGCCCAGTATCACAGCTTTAATGATTGCAGATCTATAATATGTTTTAATAAAATCTAATAGTTGTTGGAGCTCAGTGAGTCTCACTTTGGGACCCTTTTCTTTCTCATTCTACCCCAGAGTTTTCAAATTAATAAACCTCATCTTTTGTTTGGCCCAACCATCTGTCAGCCTCAAATATTTTCTTTATAATTGAAATACTTCTAAATTCAAATAGTTCAGGATCAGATTTCACTTAAAAATCTAGAATTTTGGATGTCCTGGCAATGCTGTTGTGTGCCATTGAATTGATTTCTACTCATAGCAACCCTAAAGGACAGAGTAGAACTGCACCCATAGGGTTTCCTAGGCTGTAGTCTTTACAGGAGCAGATCTCCTGGCCTTTTCTCCCACAGAGCAGCTGATGGGTGCGAACCGCCAACTCTTCCATTAGCAGCTGAGCACTTAACCATTGTCCCACCAGAGCTTCTTGATCTGGCAACACTGGGCTAAAATTCCCCATGATCGTAGTCAAGTGATGCTGAATTGCAAGCATTTCTTTCTCCAGGTCTGGCCTGTTTTATGAGCTGTAGATGATATATCCAACTGTTTGTTTGCACTTTCTTGTCCTGAACAGAATTCCATAGACATTGCTTTTCTGGTATCCACTATGGCTAAATAAAGTCACCTTTTTGAACATAACCAGCTTCTTTTCCCTGAATACTTGAAGGAATTTTTCCTTATACAGTGTACATATTGAGCACTAAATCCCATGATACTCTGCTTTTAATGGAAGATTTCCTCAAATAGTAAAGTCTACCTCTTTCCAAAGTGGGAAATGTCACTGGAGGTTTTCCAGATTCAGTTTATTTACCTCCTAAATCACTGAATCACTCCCTTTGGAAGGATTACTTAATGTCAATTTGCAGTGTCTACTTTTAATTTTGTTCAAATTATGCTGTATCTGAAAGATATTCTATGAAGTTCATGGTATAAGTTTAAAACTTTTCCCTAGTTTCAAGATGGATCATAGTATTTTTCCTATCTTGTCCATTTTGGTATATTTTGGCATGGCCTAGGCTCTGAGTACTCAGTTATTTCTACATCTTTCCTGAAAACGTCCTCACTTAATGTTTCATGCGCATGTATGTTTGCTTCATTAAACATCTTAATATACCTTTGTGGTAAAAGGACTGTTTTTTTCTTCCTTCAGATATTCCCTTTCCAGAGATAGGGATCTATGCCACCTGTCAGCCTTCAATGAAACTAATTACATAGAGGAATTTATGAACAATTTAATGGTGAGGTTGCTACACAGATAAATACCAGTCTGGTGTTCATTTTATTAAACTTAGGTATGTTTTCCATTTCCCCCTTCCTCAACTTACAAATCGATAAGCAAGGTAACTTTTAATCTTGTTTTCACCATGGAAATTCTAAGAACTCTGATTTGAAATTTGTTTTAAATAAGTTGAGTGACTTTTCTAATTTTATAAAAGTAGGTTATGCGACATGTTTGGGTTATTGGAAAAGAAGATCCATCCTTGGGTGAGCCCTCTGTTTGTTTACTGTTAATGTGAACTGCCTGGAACTATAGCTATTTTAAACCAGCATTATCACAACACATTACAGGAATTGTGTATGCTGAAAAAAACTGGCCAGTAAGACATATTGATGAATAGTTACTGACAGCTATTATGCAGACATGCATTTGCAGAAACAATGAGTCTGTATTTTTGCAACAAGCATTCTTATCACAGGCCTGCACAGGCCATAGAATGCATATATCCTAAGCTCAGAAAGGAAAAAAAAAAAAACAGAACTGAACATGCAGGTATAGCTCCAGTGTTCACAGATGACATCTGCAAAATTAGATCCATATTTTGATACAAATATATAGAAAAGGAGACTTGCATGCTTCTGTAGAAAGCATTTTCTTGGAGAACTATAATGCTATTTGTTGAGATACTTTGCATAAACTTTTTTTTTGAGAAATAAAGGGAAATTAGTTTTTTTCTTTTGGAAATATTCTACAAATATCTGCATACTTCATTTTTTATTTATGTATTTATTTATTTTCAGTTTGGAGACTGAATCACTCCACACATACAGAATGTTTGCTAACCATAGCTTACATTTAGCTGCACTGAGCTGAAATGCCTTGAAATGTCCTAAATTTATTTCATCAATCTGCACTCAGGGATACCCAAATCCAAAACTTGGCACCGTGGAAGACGAATCATTAACTTTTCCTCTATGTAATATAATTATCTAATTGACTGAACTAATTTTCCAGTTACTGCCAATAGAACCATTACTGGTTCAGGTCTATTCACCATTTTTTGCAAAAGAACCACCACTGAAATTCGTGTTTATGGTTATGCGACTCTTTGTCCTAGAAAAGGTGTCCTCACCTATCTTTTAAACTCTGCTTAAAAATATCCCTCCTTTAAGGACTCACACTACCTGACTTCAGAACCTACTATACAGCTACAGTAGTCAAAACAGCCTGGTACTGGTACAACGACAGATACATTGACCAATGGAACAGAATTGAGAACCGAGATGTAAATCCATCCACCTACGGTCACCTGATCTTCGACAAGGGCCAAAAGTCCATCTTTTTAACAAATGGTGCTGAGAAAACTGGATATCCATCTGCAAAAAATAGAAACAGGACCCATACCTCACACCATATACAAAAACTACTTCAAAATGGATCAAAGACCTGAATATAAAGCCTAAAACTATGAAGTTCATAGAAGAAAAAATAGGACCAACACTTCAGGCCTTAATACATGGCATCAACAGGATACAAACCATAACCATCAATGCACAAAACCCAATAGATAAGCTAGATAACTGGGATCTTCTAAAAATGAAACACCTATGCTCTTCAAAAGACTTCACCAAAAGAGTAAAAAGAGAACCTACAGACTGGGAAAAAATTTTTGGACAGTACAAGTCAGACAAAGGTCTGATCTCCATGATCTACAAGAAAATCCAACACCTCTACAACAAAAAGACAAATAATCGTATTAAACAATGGGCAAAGGAAATGAACAGACATTTCACCAAAGAAGACATTCAAATGGCCAACAGACACATGAGAAAATGTTCGTGATCACTAGCCATTAGAGAAATGCAAATTAAAACCACAATGAGATACCATCTCACCCCGGCATTACTGGCACGAATCAAAAACAATGGAAATAACAAGTGTTGGAGGGGCTGCGGGAAGATGGGAACTCTTATGCACTGCTGGTGGGAATGCAAAATGATACAACCATTTTGGAAAATGATATGGCGCTTCCTCAGAAAGCTAGAAATAGAAATACCATTTGATCCACCAATCCCACTCCTAGGAATATATCCTAGAGAAATAAGAGTCATCACTCAAATAGACATATGTACACCTATGTTCATGGCAGCATTGTTTACAATAGCAAAACGATGGAAACAACCTAGATGCCCATCAACAGATGAATGGATAAACAAACTATGGTACATACACACAATGTAGTACTATGCAACGAGAAAGAACAACGATGAATCTGTGAAGCATCTCATAACATGGATGAAACTGAGGGACGTTATGCTGAGTGAAATAACTGAATCACAAAAGGACAAATATTGAATGAGACCTTTATTGTAAAAACCCATGAAGAAGTTCGCACACACAATGTAACAATCTTTGTTGGTTACCAGGGATGGGAGGTGTGGGAGGGGGAAATACTAAATAGACAATAGATAAGTGGTATCTTGGGTGAAGGGTGAGACAGTACACAATATAGGAGAAACTAGCACAACTTGTACAAGCAAAGGTCATGGAAGCCCCATAGACACATCCAAACTCCCTGAGGGACTGAATTGCTGGGCGGAGGGCTCTGGGGACCATGGTCTCGGGGAACATCTAGCTCAATTGGCATGACACAGTTTATAAAGACAATGTTCTACATTCTACCTTGGTGAGTAGTGTCTGGGGTCTTAAAAGCCTGTGAGCGGCCATCTAAGATACTCCACTGGTCTCATCCCTTTGGGAGCAAGGGAGAATGAAGAGAACAGGATACAAGGAAAAGATCAGTCCGAAGGACTAATTGTCCACAGCTACCAAGGCCTTCACTGGACTGAGTCCAGTACAGCTAGATGGTGCCCGGCTACCACCACTGACTGCTCTGACCAGGATCACAACAGACGGTTCTGGACAGAGCTGGAGAAGGATGTAGAGCATAATTCTAACTCACAAAAAAAAAAAAAAATAATAAAGACCAGATTTACTGGCCTAAAGGAGACTGGAGAAACCCCGAGAGTATGGCCTGCAGACACCCTTTTAGCTCAGTGGTGAAGTTACCTCCGAGGTTCATCGTTCAGCCTGGGAGTGGACAGCCCCATAAAACCAAATGAGACTAACGAGGTACAGGAGTCCAGTGACAAGGGCCAGAAAGCAGAAGGGGACAAGCAAGCTGGTGATAGGGAACCCAAGGTTGAGTAAGGATATTGTTGATGTGTTGTGAGAGTTAACCATTGTCATAGGGCAACATTTGTAGTAACTGTTAAATGAGAAACTATTTTCTTCTGTAAGCCTTCATCTTAAG
Source organism: Dugong dugon (assembly GCA_030035585.1). Lineage (NCBI taxonomy): Eukaryota > Metazoa > Chordata > Mammalia > Sirenia > Dugongidae > Dugong > Dugong dugon. Next base: position 146,430,202 of record CM057462.1, read on the forward strand.
TGAGAATAACAGCACAATTCAAAGAACATAGTCAATGTCACTGAACTGTGCATGTAGAAATTTTTGAAATGGTGTATCTTTGGCTATGTGTATTTTCACCAAACAAAAAAAAAAAGAGAGATTGAGAAGTTAGAGGGTTGATATGTTGTGGGGTTGTTAACCAATGTCATAAAACAACATGTGTACTTCTGTTTCATGAGAAAATATTTGTTCTGTAAGCCTTCACCTGAAGTACAATTAAAAAAAAAAAAAGTCCCTCCTTTAGAAAAAAATATCCTGGGATGGTTCCAGCTCAGAACTTCTCCCTTTTGGCTTGCAAATGTCCTGTGATATTTATTGTATGGGACCTGTGGGGTGGGGAGAGAGTGAGTAGTGCTGTTCACAGAGAGTCGTGGGACCAAATAAAATAAAAGCTTATGTCATGACTGGTCTTCATTCTTGCTAAGAATTCAGAGCAAAAATGGAAGTGTCATAACAGAAAAACTTTGTTTAGGGCTCCAGGAGATTCAAGTAACATAGTCCCTTGGTGCTAGCCATGAGATGCTTTGCTTGACTGAAAGCTGAGTAGTTGGTACACTAAGACCCAGACCCTGGGAGGTCCTTCAACATCTTACCAAGTGGTTCTTCATTCTGTCCATTCATCAAGTTCTTCATTCTCTTTTCACTTCTTGAAATTTTTACTGGAATTAATTCCTAAACTTCAGGTACCTCATCTGTTGACCACCCCATCTCCAAAAACACAGACTTGTTTCTCAACTCCAAATTTCTTCCTATGATTCTTGCCCTATGTGTACTGTGCCCACCACTAGAACAGTTATTTAAAAATAAAAAATAGTCTTACTTTTTATAAGAGCCATTGATGCCCCATTAAAACAAGATCTGAAATCATTAGCAATAGAAATACAGGCTTAATCTGAAACAGTCCCAGCATAGCAAAGAAAAGGAGGAAAAACAAAAGTGATAATCTCCTATGTTAAAACAAGTTAAATGTTCCTATTTTGCCACACATCTATGTAGGGAAATCAAGAAATGTAATAAATGGCATTTTTTCTGGAACCCTCATGAACGAACTTTCCTTCTCAAACAGTTTCTCAAAATGTTCCCTGCATTTCTGTGCTTTTGCCAGCTTCCTGTGTGTTTTTTCTAATGGAAATAGCTTGATTTCCCACCTCTATCTATTATATGACCAGGCTATGAGGTTCTGGCAAGGCTGCCAGCTCTGAGCACTGGATGGGACAGTTTCTCTGAGAAGACAGTTTTGCTAGAGAAAAAGGATGGCATCTCTCCATACAATGCTCAAGGAGAGAGATGTAGTTTGCTCCCAATTCCTCACGGATGTATCTGTCATTATGAGGGGGAGAAAGAAGTGAAAGAGAGGAGGAGGGAAGGAGTGAAAGAGAGGAGGGGAAGAAGGAAGGAAGAAAAGGAGGGAGGAAGGGAAAGAGAGAAAATGGAAGAAATGAGGGGAGTGAGAAAGAAAACAGAAAAATAAAATTTTATGTACTCCAAGTTAAAGAACCCTCTTCTTTTCACATTGTGTTAAGAGATTGTATGCACTCTTAAGATTTTGAGCACTGCCACTATTCTGATCGTTCCTAAATCTCCATTTGTCAAGAACTGTGAAGGATCCAATATTTTACTTTGCTTGCAAGCAAATAAGTTAAACTACCACAGTTTCATGAATATTGGCAGAAGACACACGACTCCAGGTTCAGACCCAAAGAACTTTATTTTTCACAACATAGCAGTTCCCTTTTTCTACCCAGTTCCTGTGGAGGCACTGTGTAGAGATCTAGGTGGATGTCGCACATGTAGTGGGTTTGCATGACAACTAAGAGACCCTGAGTTTAGGAAACCCCAATCTTTTATAGTGGGCTACAAACAAACCTATCCAACCTGTGCTCCAGAAGGCGGTATTATCTTTATTATATTCCATAGCAAACAAACTTGTCCTCTTCTCCAGACTGAAACACTATCTGTTTTCAAGGCTGTTCACTATCCAAACATCCTTAAAAAGAAGTACGGTACAAAAAGCTGTCAATGTCTCTGCCTGCAAGATGTGCAGAAATGTTACAGACACATGGAGAATTGTCTCTCAACACAGCCCAGCTATCTTCTCTGAGTTCCAGACCTACATATACAACATTCTACTGGGAATACCACCAGGATGTCATAAAGGCATTTCAAACTCAGATTAGCGACTATTTTCCATAACTCTATTTTCCGTTTTATTTTCTACTTTAGTGAATAACAGCCTACCCACCTACCTACCTATCGAGAGAGAGAGAGAGAGGTGATATAGTTACAGGGGTACAAATATACAGAGTTTGTTATTGTTGTTCAATTTAGCAAGATTTCTCAACCTTGGTACTATTGACATTTTAGACTAGATAATTCTTTGTTGTGGAGGGCTGTTCTGTGAACTGTAGGATATTTAGCAGCATCCCTGGTTTTTACCTACTAAATACCAGTAGTTTTCACAACCAGAATTGTCTCCAGACATTGGCAAATATCCCCTAAAGGGGAAAATTGTCACCGGTTTGAGAACCACTGATTTGATTTAGAGCCACTGCCTGGAATTTTTAGCCCTCTACAAAGAATTCAGAGTGAAGGTTGTATATAAATGATATTTAAAAATTACTAGAAAAGTATATTCCTGCCAGAAAATAGTGTACTGTAGTAAAAATAGGATAAACTGGTTCACAGAATATACATATTAATGAATGGAATATTTACTAGGTAGAATAAAACTAGTAAAAGGTATGATGCTCCAAAAACTGTGCATTGCTAAACCACATGGACCATATTAACCATATGACTGTCTTTCCTGAGTCCATAGAAAATAGCTCCTCCCCTTTTATAGAATAGTCTAACTATATATAGGAAGAGGGTTTATTTATTTATTTATATGACTTTTTCTTGGTTATTAAAATTCTTAGAGCATTTTCATTGCCATAGTTAATGTTTATTTAATGCTAATAAACGTTTGTGAGTTTGGTTGATCTTTTCCAGTAGGATGGCTCTGGAATGATTTTAACAATTGAAGTTTGCAAAGGGATTGTCATCAGATTGTCTAATTTTTCTTGGTTTTCTGAATAAACGTCTTTAAAATTGCTGCAGTATTATGCTCTAGAAAATGACTTGAGTGTTCTATAATAACAACTTTTCGTTTGGGTTATGAGTCTTAATATTAACTTACAGCATCAACCCTAGTAGTTTCACATATGCTATTATGAGCCATTTATAATTTTAAAAGCATTTGTAAATGAACGCATACCAGAATAGTTCCAATTGGTTGGAAAAATAACGTACATTTAAAAAATCACAATAAGACAATCTAAGCATGCATACATACTTCAGTTAAATAGAATAAGTGTCTTTTGAGTCATTCAAGTGCATTCTTCGTCATATTGAGTGAGCTTTTCAGAAAATGTTGTTTTTGCATTTTATAACAAATAGCAAATAGTACACTGAAAGTAGCAAATGCCAGGAACAAGAGTAAAGATTTCAAATAAAAAGAGAATATTACTTTACCTTTTTACTAAGAGTGACGGTCAGAAACCTGTTGCCATTTGGTTTTTAAGAAACCTTATTTATCAAGTACATAAGCAGTAATAGATAGAGACAAGAGGATCAGAAACTTTATCACTTTGTATTCAGCATAAGTAGTATTTGGGAAGAATCAAATCAGATTACAGAGACTGAAAATTGAGTCATAGCTGCTATTTTTTGAGTTTCTTATATGTTCAAACATTTCATAACAGAAGAAATATCAAATACCTTTATTTTCCTAAATCAAAAATTTTCCATCCATCTCCCTTCCTCCTGAAGTCTGTGGGAACCATTGTCATTTCTCCTTGCCTAAGTCTTTGTGGTCCTTTTCAAGGTATGTACCTGCATTCCTTCTGTGCCAGGAATGACCATGGGAATCTTTGTCAAGGATCCCAACCTCCCTTGACACATGCGCAGTCATCACCATGTGGGGTCCTATCTGGCCCTAGTGTGCTGGTACAAGTGAGAAACAAAGACCTTTACTGGCCCGGCTCCTAGGCTCAGAGTCTGGCCAATTTCGTCATTTTCTCAGATGCTTACCTACCTCCATTACCTTCCCTTCCAGAGAAGCCCCATCTCCTTCTCTAACAGAGGTTTCAAAGTGACTTCGAACATCTGTAAAGAATGAATCTGTAAAGCAGAGATTAATTAACACTGGGGCAAAAGAAGAACCAAGAGGTTTAGCATCCCTTCCATTCTTTCATAACGGTGAGAATAAATCAATAATTTTAATAGGCTTATAAATTATACATTGCCTCTACCCATATTTCTTTATTCTTCACAAAACTCCTGCAACACACACTTGTCATTTTACAGACTCAGAATGACACTGAGAAACTCTATCTTGCCCAAGGTCACAAAACTAGCAAAAGGCAGATCTGGGACTGAAGCACAGTTCTGTGTGGCTCAAGCTCCTCAAGCTCTCTAAATATTGTGCATTGAATGGATGAGTAAATGAAGGACAATGGGATTTTACTTAATTTAACCTCAGATGACTACAAAACAATCATTTCAAGCTAAATGTCTGGGGTTTATGGTAGGCCTAATAATGGTCCCACAAAGATGTCCATGTGCTAATCCCCAGAATTTGTGAATATGTTATGTTACATGGTGTCTTAGGCTGGGTTCTCTAGAGAAGCAAAATCAGTAAAATGTATAAATACATATATAGAGAAATTTATATCAAGGAAATGACTCATGCAGTTGTAGAGGCTGTCCCAAGTCCGTGGGTCAGGATAGAAGCTTCTCCTGATTCATGTAGCCACAGGGGCTGGCAAACCCAAGATTAGCAGGTCAGAGAGCGGGGCTCTAGGTCACAGGCTGTAAAGACAGATGAGTCCCAAGATTGGCAGGCAAGACCACAGGTAAGCTTTGAGCTCAAGTCCCAAGAACCATAGGTCAGATGAACAGGAGCTAGCTGGAGGATCCAGAGCCAGCAAAAGCCCATGAGCCTTGCCACAATGTCCACTTACATTTGATGCAGGCCACATGCCTGAGGAAACTCTCTTTCAACTGATTGGCTACTCACAGCAGATCCCATCATGGAGGTGATCACATTATATTAAATCTCATCATGGAAGTGATCACAACATCAGATAACTGCCAAACCACTGAGAGTCATGGTCCAGCCAAGCTGACACACAACCATCACACATGGCAAAGGGAAATTAAGGTGGCAGATGGAATTAAGGTGGCTAATCAGCTGAACTTGGCATGAAGAGACTATCCTGTATGATAAAGGCAGACGCAACGCAATCATAAGGTCCTTGAAGAGGAAGGCAGAAGAATGAGTGTTAGAGTGATGCAAGAGAGAAGCACTCAACTGGCCACAGCTGGCTGTTAAGATGAAAGGGGTTCATGAGCCAAGGAAAGTGGGCAGCCTCCAAAAACTAGAAAAGGCAAGAAAACAGATGCTCACCTAGAGCTTCTAGAAAGAAATTTAACCCTCTGACTCCTCAGTGTTGGCCCAATGAGATCCATTCCGGGATTCTGAACTAAAAAACTATTGTTCTTAGGTGCTGTCGAGTTGCTTCTGACTCAGCAACCGCACGTACAACAGAAAAAACGCTGCCCAGTTCTGTGCCATCCTCACAATCATTGTTATGTTTGAGGCCATTGTTCAGCCACTGTCAATCCATCTCATCAAGGGTCTTCCTCTTTTTTGCTGACCCTGTACTTGACCAAGCATGATGTCTTTCTCCAGGGACTGTTCTCTCCTGATAACATGTCCAAAGCACGTAAGATGAAGTCTCGCCATCCTCCCTCCTAAGAAGCATTTTGGCTATACTTCTTCCAAAACAGATTTATTTGCTCTTCCGGCAGTCCACGGTATATTCAATATTGTTCGCCAATACCGCAATTCAAGTGCATCAATTCTTCTTCGGTCTTCCTTATTCATTATCCAGTTTTTGCTTGCATATGAGGCAACTGAAAGTACCATGCTTGGGTCAGGCACACCTTAGTCCTTAAAGTGACATATTTGCTTTTCAACACTTCAGAGACGTCTTTTGCAGCAGATTTGCCCAATGCAATACATCATTTGACTTCTTGACTGCTGCTTTCACGGGCATTTCTTGTAGATCCAATCAACTGAAGGCACTGGTGAAAAACAAGTCTCCAGGAATTGACAGAATACTGACTGAGATGTTTCAACGAACAGATGCAATGCTGGAAGCGTTCACTCGTCTATGCCAAGAAATGTGGAAGACAGCTACCTGGCCAACCAACTGGAGGATATCCATCTACCTCCCTATTCCGAAGAAAGGTGATTCAGCAAAATTCAGAAATTGTCAAAGAATATCGTTACTATCACACCTAAGTAAAATTTTGCTGAAGATACTTTAAAAATGACTGCAGTGGTACATCGACAGGGAACTGCCAGAAATTCAAGCTGGATTCAGAAAAGAACATAAACAAGGGATATCATTGCTGATGTTGGACAGAACTGTAAGATAATAAAATTATATTGGTTTTAGCAACTAAGTTTGTGGTAGTTTGCTACAGCAGCCATAGGAAACTAATACAGTGTCTATATAAATTCCACATTGTCAAAACACTCTAATCACAATTAGCAAATAGTAAAACAGAAAAAAATCAAATAAATTAGTTATAATATTCAGTTATCATTAAGAAAGTGTCAGCCTTAGGCTATATTAAAAATATATAAATTCAGAAAGGGTTTCTTTGTATTTACTCAGGCATATAGTTATTCAATCAATAATGATTTATTGGTGTAGTGGTTAAAGCGATTAACTGCTAACTGAAAGGCTGGCAGTTGAAAACCATCATTGGCTCCGTGGAAGAAAGATGTGGCAGTCTGCTTCTGACAAATTTACAGCCTTGGAAACCTATGGGGTCGCTATGAGTTGGAAGCGACTCAATGGCAACAGGTAAGAAAAGTAGCAACATTCAATTCATTGGTTGTTCACTGAACATCTACTTCATATTCACATTGGTCAAGTGCAGTGAGAGTTATGAAAGAAGTTGATGATAAAGTCAACTGTCCTTCAAAAGATGAGATGTGTGTAGTCAGGCTCAGCATCTCTCTGGTTCACCTCTTTTGGTGGCAGAGCTCAGCCATACTCTTGTTTCCTCTACTCTGAATCACTGTCCACTCTCTTCCTCCTTTCTCAAGACCAGCCATGGAGTGCATTTTGTCTTGAGAGTTTCTAACCTTCCTTCCTGCCTCAATTTTTCCTTGAGAATTTTTACTGCTAAGCACTAAAGAAAAATAGGCAATTCCAGTAACATCAACAAAAAAACAGGAGGTGAATTTTAAAAGCCTACAGTGTTCTTGCCACAGAGGTTTTGACTCATTTTCTATAACTGAAAGCATTCCCCTGTTATTTCTCAGAGTTCATTTATTCATACCACCCCTTCATATAGTAATTGGAGATATAATTAAGGCCTGAACACGGAACAAAAGCAGAGCAAAAGCTATTCCCTTGACCTCAAGTGGGCAATGACTTTTCTGAAGCTCTCCTAAGAGATGGCACCCAATTCATTAGTGTGTTCAATAATTACCCCTTGTGGGCATTTCCTCTGTACCACACATCAGTTAAAGGGCAATTCTAGGTGAGCTGGAATCGACTCGATGGCAAGGGGTTTGGTTTGGGTTTTTTTTTTTAATATGTATTTTTTTTTTAATTTTAGCTATTTTTTGTATTTTTTTTTTTTATTCTACTTCAGGTGAAGGCTTACAGAACAAATAGTTTCTCATGAAACAGTAGTACACATATTGTTTTATGACATTGGATAACAACCCCACAACATGTCAACCCTCTCCCTTCTTGACCTTTTTTTTTTGGTGAAAGTATACATAGCCAAAGATACACCATTTCAAAAATTTCTACATGCACAGTTCAGTGACATCGACTATGCTCTTCCAACTGTGCTGCTATTCTCACTTTAGATGAAGTCTTACAGAACAAAATAGTTTCTCATTTAACAGTTAGTACACATGTTGCCCTATGACAATGGTTAACAATCTCACAACACATCAACACTATCCTTACTCAACCTTGGGTTCCCTATCCCCAGCCTCCTCTTCCCCTTCTGCCTTCTGGCCCTTGTCCATGGACTGCTGTACCTCATTAGTCCCATTTGGTTTTATGGGGCTGTCCACTCCCAGGCTGAAAGGTGAACCTCAGAAATGACTTCACCACTGAGCTAAAAGGTTGTCTGGGGGCCACACACTAGGGGTTTCTCCAGTATCCTTTGGGCCAGTAAATCTGGTCTTTTTTTTGTGGGTTAGAATTTTGTTCTACATCCTTCTCCAGCTCTGTTCAGAACCCTCTGTTGTGATGCTTGTCAGAACAGTCAGTGGTGGTAGCCGGGCACCATCTAGCTGTACTGGACTCAGTCTGGTGGAGGCCTTGGTAGCTGTGGTCCATTAGTCCTTTGGACTAATCTTTTCCTTGTATCCTGTTCTCTTCATTCTCCCTTGCTCCCAAAGGGATGAGACCAGAGGTGTATCTTAGATGGCTGCTCACAGGCTTTTAAGACCCCAGACGCTACTCACCAAGGTAGAATGTAGACCATTGCCTTTATAAACTGTGTTATGCCAATTGAGCTAGAAGTTCCCCAAGACCATGGTCCCCAGAGCCCTCCGCCCAGCAATTCAGTCCCTCAGGGAGTTTGGTTGTGTTGATGGAGCTTCCATGACCTTTCCTTGTACAAGTTGTGCTGGTTTCCCCTGTATTGTGTACTGTCTCACCCCTGACCCAAGATACCACTTATCTATTGACTATTTAGTATTTCTCCCTACCACTCCCATCCCTGGTAACCAACAAAGATTGTTACATTTTGTGTGCGAACTTCTTCATGGGTTTTTACAATAGAGGTCTCATTCAATACTTGTCCTTTTGTGATTGATGTATTTCACTCAGCATAATGTCCTCCAGTTTCATCCAAGTTATGAGATGCTTCACAGATTCATCGTTGTTCTTTCTCGTTGCATAGTACTACATTGTGTGTATGTACCATAGTTTGTTTATCCATTCATCTGTTGATGGACATCTAGGTTGTTTCCATCTTTTTGCTATTGTGAACAATGCTGCCATGAACATAGGTGTGCATATGTCTATTCAAGTGATGACTCTCATTTCTCTAGGATATATTCCTAGGAGTGGGATTGCTGGATCAAATGGTATTTCTATTTCTAGCTTTCTGAGGAAGCACCATTTTCATTTTCCAAAACGGTTGTATCATTTTACATTCCCACCAGAAGTGCATAAGAGTTCCCATCTCCCCGCAGCCCCTCCAACACTTGTTATTTCCATTGTTTTTGATTCGTGCCAGTAATGCCGGGGTGAGATGGTATCTCATTGTGGTTTTAATTTGCATTTCTCTAATGGCTAGTGATCGCGAGCATTTCCTCATGTCTCTGTTGGCCATTTGAATGTCTTCTTCGGTGAAGTGTCTGTTCATTTCCTTTGCCCATGGTTTAATAGGATTATTTGTCTTTTTGTTGTAGAGGTGTTGGATTTTCTTGTAGATTATGGAGATTAGACCTTTGTCTGACTTGCACTATCCAAAATTTTTTTCCCTGTCTGTAGGTTCTCTTTTAACTCTTTTGGTGAAGTCTTTTGAAGAGCATAAGTGTTTGATTTTTGGAAGATCTCAGTTATCTGGCTTATCTTTTGGGGTTTGTGCACTGATGGTTATGGTTTGTATCCTGTTAATGCCATGTATTAAGGCCTGTAGTGTTGGTCCTATTTTTTCTTCTACGAACTTTATAGTTTTAGGCTTTATATTCAGGTTTTTGATCCAATTTTAAGTAGTTTTTCTATACAGCGTGAAGTATGGGTCCTGTTTCATTTTTTTGCAAATGGATATCCAGTTTCATCAGCACCATTTGTTAAAATGACTGTCTTTTCCCCATTTGATGGACTTTGGGCCCTTGTTGCAGATCAGGTGACTGTAGGTGGATGGATTTACATCTGGGTTCTCAATTCTGTTCCATTGGTCAACGTATCTGTTGTTGTACCAGTACCAGGCTGTTTTGACTACTGTAGCTGTATAATAGGTTCTGAAGTCCTCCAACTTTATTCTTCTTCTTCAGTAGTGCTTTGCTTATTCGGGGCTTCTTCCCTTTCCATATAAATTTAATGATTAGTTTTTCCATCTCTTTGAAGAATGTTGTTGGTATTTGGATCGGGATTGCGTTGTATTTGTAAATTGCTTTGGGTAGAATTGTCATTTTCACAATGTTGAGTCTACCTATACATAAGCATGGTATGGTTTTACATTTATGTAGATCCTTTTGGGTTTCTTGCAGTAGTGTTTTGTAGTTTTCTTTGTATAGGTCTTTTACATCCCCGGTTAGATTTATTCCTAAGTATTTTATCTTTCTAGGGTCTATTATAAATGGTATTGTTTTCCTGATTTCCTTTTCACCATTCTCCTTATTGGTGTATAGGAATCCAAATGATTTTTGTATGTTTATCTTGTATCCTGCATCTTTCTATTAGTTCCAGTAGATTTCTCATGGAGTCTTTAGGGTTTTCTATGTATAGTATCATATCATCTGCAAACAGGGACAGTTTAACTTCTTCATTACCAATTTGGATGCCCTTTATTTCTTTTTCTTGCCTTATTGCTCTAGCTAGAACTTCCAGCACAATGTTAAATAGGAGTGGTGATAAAGGGCATCCTTGTCTTGTTCCTGTTTTCAAGGGGAATGTTTTCAGCCTCTCTCCATTAAGAATGATGTTGGCCATTGGTTTTGCATAGATGCCCTTTATTATGTTGAGAAGTTTCCCTTCTATACCTATTTTATTGAGAGTTTTTATCAGGAATGGGTGTTGGACTTTGTCAAATGCCTTTTCTGTATCTATTGAGATGATCATGTGATTCTTTTCTTTCCTTTCATTTATGTGGTGGATTACGTTGATTGATTTTCTAATGTTGAAGCATCCTTGCATACCTGGTATGAATCCTACTTGGTCGTGGTGTATTATTTTTTTGATATGATGCTGAATTCTATTGGCTAGAATTTTGTTCAGAATTTTTGCATCTATATTCATGAGAGATATTGGTCTGTAATTTTCTTCTTTTTTTGCCTGGTTTTAGTATCAGCGTTATGCTGGCTTCATAGAATGAATTTGGAAGTGTTGCTTCCTTTTCTATGCTCTGAAATAGCTTGAGTAGTATTGGTAGAAGCTCTCCTGTAAATGTTGTGTAGAATTCTCCAGTGAAACCATCTGGGCCAGGCCTTTTTTTGGTCGGGATTTTTTTTTATTACCTTTACAATCTCTTCTCTTGTTATGGGTCTGTTCAGTTTTTCAACATCACTTTGTTGTAGTTTGGGTAGGTAGTGTGTTTCTAGAAATTTATCCATTTCTTCTAGGTTTTCAAATTTGTTGGAGTATAGTTTTTCATAATATTCTGTTATAATCCTTTGTATTTCAGTTGGGTCTGTTGTAATGTCCCCCATTTCATTTCTTATATGGGTTATTTACATCCTCTCCTGTTTTTCTTTTGTAAGTGTGGCCAGTGGTTTGTCGATTTTGTTGATTTTTTCAAAAAAACAACTTTTGGTTTTGTTGATTCTTTCCATTGTTTTTTTGTTCTCTATTTCATTTATTTCTGCTCTGATCTTTACTATTTCCTTTCTTCCACTGGCTGTGGGCTGTTTTTGCTGTCCTCTTTCTCTTTGTTTGAGTTCTGTAGTTAATCTTTGGATTTTGTCCCTTTCTTCTGTTTTGATGTGTGCATCTATTGCTATAAATTGTCCTCTAAGGGCTGCCTTTACTGTGTCCCAAATTTTGGTATGATGTGTTTTCATTCTCATCTGATTCTAGGAATTTTTTGATTCCATCTCTGATTTCTTCTATTACCTAGTGATGTGTAAGCAGGGTATTATTCAGTTTCCATGTAATTGTTTTTTTTTTCCTTGCTCTTTCTGTTGTTAATTTCTACCTTGACGGCATTGTGGTCAGAGAAGATACTTTGAATTATCTCAACGTTTTGGATCTTGCTGAGGATTGCTCTGTGGCCTAAGATGTGGTCTATTCTGGAGAATGTTGCATGTGCATTGGAAAAGAATGTGTACTTTGCCATGGTTGGATGGAATGTTCTATATATGTCTATGAGGTCAAGTTGGCTGATTATGCCCTTTAGGTCTTCTGTATCTTTGCTCAGTTTCTTCTTAGTTGTTCTGTCCTTTACTGAGAGTTGTGTGTTGAAGTCTCCTACTATTATTGTGGAACTGTCAATTTCTCTTTTCAGTGCTGTTAGAGTTTGTTTCATGTGTTTTGGAGCCCTGTCATTTGGTGCGTAGATGTTTATTAATGGTTAAGTCTTCATGATGGATCATCTCCTTAATCATTATATAGTGTCCATCTTTGTCTTTTAAGGTGGATTTTGTTTTAAAGTCTATTTTGTCTGAGATTAGTATTGCCACTCCTGCTCTTTTTTGGTATTTGTTAGCTTGATATATATTTTTCCAACCTTTGACTTTTAATAAATTCACATCTTTGTTTCTAAGGTGTGTCTCTTGTAGACAGTATATTGATGGATCCTGTTTTTTTTTTTTTTTTTATCTATTCTGTCACTCTCCATCTCTTTATGGGTGCATTGAGTCCATTTGCATTCAGTGTAATTATTGATAGATGTGAGTTTGTTGCTGTCATTTTGTAATTATTTTTTTGTGGTGCTGAAGTTTTCTTTGTTCTTCTTACTCTCTTGTGCTGAGTTACTTTTGTTTGTGGATTTTTTTTTCTTTTGTTTTTGTAGATCTTTCTTTTTGCTGAGACTTTATGTTTTTTCTCTTTATTATTATGAGTATGTTTGTTAACTTTCTTTGTGTTTACCATGAATTTTACCCTTATCTTTCTAAGTTTGAAGCAGTCTACCATTACTTGGTATCACCTTGCTTTCCTCTCCATTAGAAGGTTATATACCTATGCCATTTATTCCCGCTTTTATTGTTTTGATGTTGTTGTCATTTACTGATCAACTGCTCTGATTCCCTGTTGTATTTCTTTTGGTTTTGTATAGTCCTTGAGAGTTCATTTCCTAGATTGGTGTCTGGCTGGTACGATCCTGCATCCTAGATTCTGCCTCTGAGCTGAAATTGTTTGTTCTCAGATCGAAGAACTCCCTTTAATAATTCTTGTAAGTTTGGTTTGGATTTTACATATTCCCTTAATTTCTGTTTATCTGGAAATGACCTAATTTCACCATCATGTTTGAACGAGAGTTTTGCAGGATATATTATGCTTGGCTGGCAACTTTTTTTTTCTTTCAAGATTTTATATTTGTCATCCCATTGCCTTCTTGCCTGCATTGTTTCTGCTGAATAATCTGAGGTTAGTCTTATTGTTTCTCCTCTGTATGTTACTTCTTGTTTTTTTCGAGCTGCTCTCAGGATTCTTTGTTTGTCTTTGGTTTTGGCGAGTGTGATTATGATATGCCTTGGGGATTTTCTTTTGGGGTCTAGCGTATATGGGGTTTGTTGAGCTTCTTGGATGGCCAGATTTTCATCTTTCATGATATTGGGGAAGTTTTCTGTTGGCAGTTCTTCAATTATCCTGTCTGATTTTTCTGTTTTCTCCCCGTTTTGGAACTCCAATCACTCGTAATTTTTGCTTTTGATTTTATCCCACATAACTCTCAGGGTCTCTTCATTTTTCTTTGTTCTTTTTTCTGAGTTTTCCTCAAACAGACTTGTATCCAAGTCTTTGTCTTCAATTCCACTGATCCTGTCTTCCACCATTTCAAATCTGCTTCTCAGCCCTTCTATGACACTGTCCATTTCTGAAATCTTGTTGTTTATCTTTTGGATTTCTATTTGTTGTCTTTGTATAATTTCTAGTTGTGAATTTATTTTGGCATTTTGTTCCTGCATTATTTTCCTGAATTCTTCCATTTTTTGTCTGCCTTTTCCAAGAATTTGTCTATTTTTTCCTCTTTTGTGTCTGCTTTTTGCTTCAAATCTTGGATAATTCTGAGTATTAGAGATTTGATTTCCCAGTCAGGTAGTTCTAGTGTCTTTTCTTCCACTGGAAAGTCTTCTGGTGTTTTATTTTGGACACCTATTGGAACCTTCCTATCCTGTTTTTGTAAATGTTTTGATATTGTCTGCTGTCTTCGGGGCATTCAGTAGTTATTTTTCTTATTTATTGATTGTAGATTTGTTTGTTTTGTCCCCCCCTTTTTTTTTTTAATTTGGCTATGTCTGAGCAGGCAGGCCATGTGTTCTTTGTTGTTTGCTCGTCTGTGGGCACAATACGTTTTGCCTCCTTCTCCAATTGGCAGGGTCTGTCACTCAGATATGGTATGGTAGGGCAGGTGTAGCTGAAGAGGAGTTACTGGGACAGGTTGTTTGTGGCACTTACTACTGTCACCAGGGTGAGTTGGTAGTCAGTGCTGGGCAGATTCCAGTAGGCCATGCCTGTGGTGCTTGGTGGTGTGATGTTAAGCACATGGTGCAGGTCGGCAGGATGTAGTGGGGAGATTGTTATGTGTGGAGCTAAGATGGATATGGGACAGAGGAGAGAGGAATAGGAGCCAAAAACATACAAACAAAAAAGAATGCTAGGTGAGCTTGCCATTGGAGTGGAGAGATGAGAGACTATGAAATGGAGAAAAACAAAAAGGGGAAGAGGAAGAAAAAATAAAATAAAAGAATGAATAAATAAAAATCAGAAAGGTTAAAGAACAGCAAAGTTCCCAGGGATCCCACCGGTGCGGCTATGAGGTCTGGGGAAGTTGTTCTCAGGTGTTGCAGTAGAGCCTGGCTAGAAGGCATAGAGGTATACAATGCCAGGTGTTCAAGAAACAGAAAGAGAAGGAAGATATAGAGACACGAGAAACTGAGTAATGAAGAAAGACAAAAAGGGAAAATAAAGCAAAAATTAAAAAAAAGAAGAAGAAACACCCCCAGAAAGACAGAAAAAAAAGAAAAAAAACACCCAATGAAAAAAGAAATGTCCACAGGGATCCCTCTGCACGTCTGTGCAAGCCGAGGGGTAGTTTTCAAGCCAGGCAGCACCACCTGGCCTGAGCGGGCTCCCAACTCAAGAAAAGGAAAAGAAAACAAACAAACAATTGAAAACAAACAAACGAACAAAAGCTCCAGGATCCCACCAGCATGGCAGCCCAGACCGGGAAGCAACTCCACACTCGAACAGAGCTCTGCAGCCCCTCAGTAAGAAGCAAAGACGGTGCACAGAGCCAGGTATTTGAGAGAAAGAAGGGGAAGGTGGTGAGAGGTATGGAAGAAATCAAAAGAAGTGGAAAAAAAGCAACAGCAGCAGCCAACAAATGGCACTCAGAGAGCCAGCTAGTGCGGTCTGGCGGAATCCAAGCAGCTGGTGTTTTCCAGACAAGAGACTGTGTCCGCGGGAAGCAGAGGAGGCCAGGTGTGCGTGAAGAAGGGTAGGGGGTGGGAAAGCATATATCACAAATTACCGGAGCTCTGCAGTCCCTCAGGAAGAAGCAAAGATGGCGCACGGAGCCAGGTATTTGAGAGAAAGGAGGGGGAGGTAGTGAGAGGTAAGGAAGAAATCAAAAGAAGTGGAAAAAAGCAACAGCAGCAGCCAACAAATGGCACTCAGAGAGCCAGCTAGTGTGGGCTGGCGGAATCCAAGCAGCCAGTGTTTCCCAGACAAGAGACTGTGTCTGCAGGAAGCAGAGGAGGCCGAGTGTGCATGAAGAAGTTTATGGTGTGGGAAAGCATACATCGAAAATTACTGGCTGTTTTGTCTCCCGCTGGAAGCTCCGCGAAGCTTGTTTCTCGTACCCCCTGTTTGCTGGTCTCCAATAGGAGTCCAAGATGGTGGATCTATGCTGCGTTAGCTGATAGGGGACCTCTGCATGATTCTCTCCTCGGTCTCCATTCTCTGTCAGTTTTCTCACTCCATTTGGTGCTTGGCTGAGTTCTTTATCTCTTCATTTGATGTTTTAGGGTTTCAGGATTGTTGTTTTCTCTGTTCAGCTTAGTTTTTCGGATCTTTGCTGTGGAGGGATGGTGTGGTGCTTCTGCCTAGAGCGCCATTTTGCCGGAAGTGAAAAGTGTGGTTTGGGTTTTTTATGCCAGTAAGGAAGTGTTTTTCAACTTATTTTTACTACAACCCAGAGAAGTATATTTTTATATTTCAACTTATGACCCTGTACCATTCATAACTGAAACAAAAGTTTTACAAACAATTATTATCCCTTATATTGAACATGCACTCTAATGTTTTTCATTCTATTTAAATTTTTTTAAAATGCTTGTTGAACAATAACCTGCATTTGTAAAACACTGCAATTGTCTATCATGAGGACTTGTTTACACAATGAGGCAAATGCTGCCATTACAGTCAGCAATTCTGGATCTGAGTCTTGATTCCAACTCCTTAGATGTGTTACTTAGTTCAAGTAACTTACTATCTCTGTGTTTCCTTGTATGTAATTTGTGGAGGTTAATACTCCAGAGAATAGTAGAAGTCCCTGAGTATTAAATAATATAATGCACAATGTTAGATCTGTGAGGGCATAATTTTCATGTGTTTTGTTCACTGGTGTATTCAGTGGTACACTGAAGTCAGATTCCACAAGCTCTCAAGAGCCAATTGTGTTCATTTCATCCCAACTCCTTATTCAGTGGCATCATGTTGGTAGCTTGGAATCAGCCAGGGTGGGAGAATTTACACCAGAGAAAGCAGCAGATGCCACAAATCACCAGCTCCCCCCACTCCAAGCCATTATTAAACATTTATTCAAGCACCTCTGCATGTATCCCAAGCACCTACAACTATGCCTGACCTATAGTTGGCTTTTACAAAGTATTTGTAAAATGAAATTTGTCAAATGAACAAATGGAAAAATTAATGGAAAACATTTGATAACTGCAACTAATATCAACATCAGGAAATATGCTTTAATAGAAAATGTTTTGGGGACCACTTTGTTGAAAGAAGAGACACCTAAGGAACTGCCTTTAAGGGAAGATCTTGCCAATAAAATAAATGATGTTGAATGATCTCATATCCTGTTCTGTCAGAACCAAAGAGTTGAACAGCGATTAAAAAAAAGCCATTATGAGTTTCTTAATAACTTCCCCTCTCATTTTCACCTTTGTCTCAGCTGCAAGTAGCTAGCTTTTAAAATGTGAAATACCATATTATGCTGCCTAACAGACAAATCCAGTATGTAGTACCCAGTATATAATTTGTATGTAAATTGTCCAGTATGTAATATGAGTATATAATTTGAGAAAGATGGAGAAATAAAGACCATTTCCATCCAGTAATGCATACTTGCTGATTAAAAATAAAGCAAAATGTCTTAGGCTGGGTTCTCTAGAGGAGCAAAACCAGTGCAGTGTATAAATACGTAGAGAGATTTATATAAAGGAAATGGCTCACGCAGTTGCAGAGGCTGGAAGTCCCAAGTTTATGGGTCAGGCTAGAGGTTTCTCCTGACTTACGTACCAGCAGGTGCCAGAGAATCCAAGATTAGAAGGTCAGATGGCAGGTAAGCTGCTACCTCAAGTCCCAAGAACCAGAGGTCAGATGAACAGGAGCCAGCTGCAGGTTCCAGAGTGAGCAAAAGCCCATAAGCTTCACCAGAAACTCTGCCTATATTGGATATAGGCCACACCCCTAAGGAAACTCCCTTTCAACTGATTGGCTACGCACAGCAGTTCCCATCATGGAGGTGATCACATTATATCAGATCTAATCATGGAGGTGATTACGTCATTATATGACTGCCAAACTACATCAGAACTGTCAAACCACTGAGAATCATAGGCAGTCAAGTTGACACACAACATTAACGATCACACCAAACATGACAATAACAAACAAATTATGATTCTTCCTTATATCTTGAAAGACTTGCTCCCCACATATTATCAACCCCTCCAAGAAGACTTCTATACTTTCCAGGGAAAGAGTGGATGTCTTTCTCATAGAGGAGCCCATAGCATAATGTATATATTCCTATGATATTATTTATCATATACAGCACAATATAATTGCCTGAAGTTATGTCTCCCCCATGCAAGAAGAGACTCATAGCTTACTGTCTAGTCTGGAGCAGAATGGAACAAGTCAATTATGGAAGAACAAAGATGCAATCTTCATTTGCATATATGAGTCACAGTAGTAACCTCCTAGTGGAAGTGATACCTAACCAACACATGAAGAGTAAATGCCTGGCTCAAATGCAGCAGATGGATAGAGAAGGTATAGAAGTAAGGATAGAGGGCAAGAGAGAACTTGTATGTTCATAAATTGATCCTTTTTTTCTCTTTAGGAATCATGGACTTGACCTAAGATTTGATGATTTTGTTTTGCTTGTAATTGAACACCCAGAGTAATGATTGTAGTTTGCAAAGTGCCTAGAATATAGTAGGAGCTCAGTAATGTTCACTGAATTCATGGTCAAATGAATATCTGTAACCAAACCAAACCATTGTGGCCAAGTCAATTCTGACTCATAGGACAGAGTACAACTGCACCAGTGGATTTCCAAGGAGAGGCTGGTGGATTCAAACTGCCAACCTTTTGGTTAGCAGCTGAACTCTTAACCACTGAGCAACCAGGGCTCCATCTTAAAGGTAAACTCATGAGACTTTTGAAAAATTAAACAATTAACAAAAAATAGACTAAAAAAGGAATGACTATTTTTTGAGATTAAACCAATGACCATTACTTTTCAGGTTCAATGATGAGGTGTCTAAAGCTCACTAGGGGTTTGATGTTTGTTCCAAGGCATGAGTGAGGACAGGGATTCCATGCGTAAGCCAACCCTGGGGGTAAATTCAATGACAAGTGAGCAGAAAGAGGAATTTCTCCCATATTTATTGCACAGACAATACTCCTACTAAACAGATAGCTGCTTTCGAATCTTTACTGAGGAGTTGTGGGCGCTTGCTTAAATCTCAAGGACTCACTAATGTTTGACCACATCTCATTCTGAAACTGTTTATACCCATTGTTATTGTTTGAATACATTTCATTCAGGAACTGCTTATACGCATTTATATTTAAACACAATTTGCTACAATCAAAAGAAAGTTCAAACGTGTATATTTTCAACAATATTTAGTTTAAATGACAAATGTGAAGATTAAACAGCAAAACAACTGACTAATCCAGTCATTAAATTTCACACAGCTAAACTGGCTTAGCTTACCTTGGATTTGCTTGAGTTGATTTTAAAGAGGTATCATTTTCTATGCCCCTTGGTTTCTGCCAAATCATGGCAGCCAATCATCACAGTAAATCAATGCATATTTTTCCTCTCAGTCCCGTAGGTGCTGTTGAATTGAAATAAATGGAACTCTCCACTTCAGTGAGCTGGGCTATAGTCCAGGAGAAAGGAAATTCTTGAATTTAGAAAGCGTCTTGGCTTTATCCACTGCTCAATAAGACATTCCAAATTTGAAAGAAGATGCACCTAACCAATGTATGTGAATAATGAAACTGGAGCTTGTTGTCATTGGGGATGAGACACCATACTCACTTTGGGAAATAATTCTTTCTTGTCTCCTTAGATTCCAGGCTGTTGTGCCATTACTTGGATAAGCCTTTTATTATGTATTACGTCTCTTTGGATAAGTATTTTCTGTTGTTGTCATTGTTATATTTTAAAATTTTAATTCCAGATTCAATGATATTTTGTCTATTAACTATGAATTTAGAAAATATAATATGCTCCTTAGTAGTGTAATTAATAGTTGTATCTCCATCAGGAAGTAGATCCTAAAGTTGATTTGGGCACATGGGCAAGGGAATTCCAGGAATGAGCACAAGATGTTTTTATTCAAAAGGCTTTTTCCTTTACACCAAGAATTTGATCAGAGACTTTTAGATCAACTAATTTTTAGTTTTCATTCATGTTTAAACATAATTATTGGACTTGTGAAACATTTTATGATACTTATTATTGCAATCAGTTATTATAACTCATATTCATAAAGAGATAATTAAATGGTAAATGTTTTACCATAAAACTTCCCATAATTTTCTCAGTATCAGAAAAAGACTGTATCGCTTTGTGTTGAGTAGTAAGACAACTGATAATGAAGCTTAAATAAATTTTCAAACATATTAGATGTGTGTGTGTGTGTGTGTAAGAAAGAGAGGGAGAACACTGGATGCCCATCCATGAAAACAAACTCTGTTTCATTTCCAGTTTCAAAACACTGTCCACTGAGATTTATTGTAGAAGAGACTGAGAGAGGAAAGAGTAGAGCCCATTTATTCAGTTTTGCAGAAGCAGACAGTGATTGTCTCTAATCCTCAGCATTTAGCAAGGACAGAGCTAAAATATCCTAAAGAACAAGAATTGTGTTCTACTTCTTTTTCTTCCTCTGCAATCTCTCGTTCATCCATTCTTCAAATACTGATTGAGTTTCTGGCAGTCTCCTGAAACTGATAATATTGTGGTGGACTGTATTTTCCAACGATGATAGCAACCATATCTCCCATCCCACATGCTCTTTTACAATGTGATCTTGCCACTATCCCATCAAGAGATGGCATTTAATACCAGTCTCCCCACCTTCAAATGACTGGCTTGTAATCCACAGAATGTAGCAGAAATGGGAATGCATGAGTTTTGAGGGCAGGTCAGAAAGAGTCACAGATCTTCTGCCTGGTTCTCTTGAAACTTGCTTGGAGGAAGCCGGCTAATATGTAAGAAGTCTGACTACCCTCAGATCACCTGCTGAAGAGACCATGTGCAGGTGCTCTAGTCAACTGTTTGGCTAAACCCAGCCTTCCAGCCTCTCCTGACAAAACTTCAAATGTGAGTGAAGTTGTCTTAGACTCTCCAGACTAGCTGGCCATGGTCAATGCTACGAGAAGTAGAAAATTGTCCAGATGAGCCCTTCTTGGAGTTCTGACCTACGAAATTGTGAGATGTAGTAAAATGGTTGTTGTTGTAAGCCACGAAGATTCAGAATAGTTTGTTATGCAGCAAAAAAGTAACCATATCAAATACTATTAATAATAGTATCTATTGAGCTAGTCTTGTGTCTTAAACACTTATTTAATCCTAAAATAAGTACTAACATTGTGTCCATTTTCCAGAGAGGCTAAAATAAACTGTCTCAAAAGATCACAAAGTTTGGAAGAGATGAAGCCAGGATGTAAATTCAATGCCTGCATTCTTAACGGCTATGCACTACCCTCTCCAAAAATATTAACATGATAAAGCTCCTGCCCTCAGGAGCTCATAATCCAACAGAGAAATAGACACATAGTAATTATAACAAAATGTGACAAGTATTATAATATGGGCTTATATAAGATTCCATGAGAATTTAGAAGGGAGATAATATAATTCTTCCTTGGAGTGGTAGGGAGGTGGAGGAGAGGAGCAAAAAACTCAAAGACTTTGAAGAGCAAGTAAGATTTGATCATGCGAAGATCAGGCACTGGAGAGAAGAGGGAGCACCGCTCCTCTTTTCTTCTTTTCCTTTATCTTTCTTTTTTCTTTTTCTTTTTCTTTTCTTTAAATAGGAGATATAAGTATGGCTGAAGGAAGAGAGAGAGAATAATTAACAGACCGGAAAAAAATTTGAGGAGGCAAGTCAGGAAAGTTTAGAATGAACCATTTCATTGCATGCTGTCTTTTGGATTTTTTTTTTTCCCTATAAGTGATAAGGAATCATTTAAGAAATTTTGATCAGGTAAATAGCAAAAGAAAGCTTGCATTTTTTTACAATATAATTCTGTTGCAGTGTGGAAGATGAGCTGGATTGAATTTAGAAATAGGTGCTCAAATACATATTTTAATACAAAAGAATAAATGGATTAATTTAAATTGTGATTTCCTCTCTATTTCCTGCCTTAAGCAATTTGCCTTATCATTCATAGCAAAATAATATAGAATATACAGAATAATACACAAAGGTAATAATAATGTAACTCACGTTTTTTGTACACTATGTGTGTTGCCATTTAATTTAGACAAGAAGATTTAATGTAAGAACTATTATAATCTCCTTTTGATAGAACAGGAAACTGAGGCAGAGTTTACCCGCAATTATATAGCTAGGTGGTAGCAGAGCTGGGGTTCAAGCCAAGACAGTCCAGTTCCAACATATACTACAAGTTCTCAGACAGAGTACAATAGTGGCAGTTTCTTAAGCAGATATCTCCAATATAGTAAAAGTTAATATAGAAATATAGATAGCATGCTAGGAGTATAAAAGGAGGGGGCACTTAGCCAAACTGGAAACTTCAAGAAAGGCTTTCTTGAGGAAATTACACGAGTGAATCTCAAAGGATGAATTACTTCCTTCAAACTTTCATTCATTCATTCATCAAATATCATTGAGTACTATGTTGGGAGAACAAGACAGTTCCAGTTTTTGCCTACTTGAAGCATGGATTCTAGCACAGATAGTTATTTCATAAATAATTACAAACTTAAAGAATGTTATGAAAGGAAAAAGTAGTGCATGTTTCCATATAAGCCCTTACAAAGGAATCTTCACCTATCTGGGGAAGTAAAGCTTAAACTAAGTGTTTAAGGGTGAGTCAGAGTTATTCAGATGAAGTGAGGGAATGTGGTGTTGGAAGAGTACTCCTGGCACAGGGAAAATCATGATGGAAGGCACAGAGTTGGGTAAGCAAAAGGAACTAGAACGCATTGAGTCTGATGACAACAAAGAGAGTGATGAGCAGAATTATGAATGTGATTGTGACCTGTGTTTTCTTGACTACACAAAGGCATTTGACTGTGTGGATCATAACAAATTATGATAACATTATGAAGATTGGGAATTCCAGAACGTTTAATTGTGCTCCTGTGGGACCTGTACATGAATAAAGAGGCAGTTGTTCGAGCAGAACAAGGACATACTATGTGGTTTAAAATTGGAAAAGGTGTACAGCAGGGTTGTATCCTTTCATCTTACTTATTCAATCTGTATGCTGAACAAATAATTCCTGAAGCTGGACTATATGAAGAAGAGTACAGCATCAGGATTGGAAAACACTTTTTAACAACCTGTGATATGCAGATGACACAAGCTTGCTTGCTGAAAATGAAGATGACTTGAAGCACTTACTGATGAAGGTCAAAGACTACAGTTTCAGTATGGATTATGCCTAGCCATGAAGAAAGCAAAATTCCTCACAATTGGACCAATAAGCAACATGATAAATGGAGAAAAAAATTGCAGCAGGTGTTAATATTTTCATTCTAATTGGATCAACTATCAATGCCGGTGGAAGCAGAAGTCAAGAAATCAAATGTCATATTGCATTGGGCAAATCTGTTGCAAAAATTTTAAAAAACAAAGATGTCATTTTGATGACTAAGGTGTGCCTGACCCAAGCCATGATCTTTTCAATTGCCTCGTATGCATGTGAAAGCTGGACAATGACAAAGAATGACAGAATAAGAATTGATGCATTTGAACTGTGGTGTTGGAGAAGAATATTGATATACCGTGGACTGCTAGGAGAACAAACAAATTGGTCTTAGAAGAAATACAAGCAGAATATTTCTAAGAATTTAGGAAACTTTGGCTCCTCAGTGATAAGGAGAATGCTAAGTAGAATTGGCAAGACTTCGTGAAAGTCCAACTGGTAGAAATGACATCATGTTGCTAAAGTAGAGGGTCAGCGAAAATGAAGAAAACCCTCAGTGATGTGGATTGACACAATAGCCACAACAATGAACTAAAACATACCAGTGATCTTGAAGATGGCACAGGACTGGGCAATGTTTCATTCTGTTATGCATATGGTTGTCATGAGTGGGAGCTGACTTGAAGGCAACTAACAATGACAACAATCTATGAGGAGTTTAATGGTATCATTTGAAGGCTGATAAACATCAGATTTAGGATTTATTAAGCTCACTCTGGCCACTGTGTGCAGAATGCATTGAAAGGGAGCAAGAATGAAAGAGGGAAAACAATGAAAAGAAATGAATAGATCTGCAGTATTTTTGGAAATACAATTTATACCGTTTGGTGGTTGATTACTGACTTAGTTGTCTAGGGCTACCATAACAAAATACCATAAACTGGGTGGTTTTAAAGAACAGAAATTTATTATCTCATGATTCTGGAGGCTGGAAATCCAAACCAGTATATTATCGGCCATGCCAATTCTTTCTGAGGGCTTTTAGAAATGGAACTTTCTATGCCTCTCTCCTAGTTTCCGGTGGCTTCCAGCAAACCTTGACATTCCTCTGTTACTTACAGATGCATCTGCCTCTGTTGTCACGTGGTGTCCATCTTCCCCCTGTGTGTGTCACTTGCTATGTGTCTGTTCTCCCCTTTTATAAGACACTACTCAAAAAGGAAGGAGCCCTGGTGGCACAGTGGTTAATTGCTCGGCTGCTAACCAAAAGGTCAGCGCTTTGAACCTACCAGCTGCTCTGCGGGAGAAAGATTTGGTAATCTGCTTCTGTAAAGATTACAGCCTTGGAAACTCTATAGGGCAGTTCTATTCTGTCCTATAGGGTCTCTATGAGTTGGAATTGACTTGAAGACAATGGGTTTTGTTTTTTGGTACTCAAAAGTGATTAGGACCCACCTACACTGGTATGACCTTATTAACCTAACTGATAACATATGCAAAGAAAAACTCTATTTATCCAAACGAGGTCACCTTTGTAAGTATGGGGGTTAGAACTTACACCTTTTTGGGGAACACAATTCAATTCATAACAGTTACATATTGGGATTGAAAAAGGAAAGGGCAATTAAAAGATGTCTCCTCCAGTTCTAGATTGCATGACTAGATAGATGGTTGTACCAAACATGGAGCACTACAGAAAACTGGAGAAGGATGTGTGGTGAGGAGGAAGAAGGGGTGGTGTGGGGGTGGAGTAAGGGGATAGGAGAGATTATGAGTTCAGTTTCAGACTGGCTTAGTTTGAGGTACCTGTGAACTATCCAAGGTGAGAGCTAGTATATAGTTGGATATATGGAGTTCAAGAGTGAGATCTGGACTGAAGATACAGATTTGAAAATGCCTGATTTACTTGATTGCTTAGGGAAGGAGAGGAGAGCAACAGAGAAGAGTGCCTTGAACAGAGGGTTAAAGAATGTCAAGATTTCAGAGTTGGATTATTATGAGGAGCTGACCAAGGACGCTGAAAAATCTTTCTAGAGAGTTAGAAATTAAAACTAAACAAGACACAGTCACAGAGAAGTTTGAGGTGGAGGAAGTGCTAAATAATGTCATCTGCCAACAAGAGGAACCATAAAGCCAAGGAAGTGTTCAGTTTGATCCCTAGGATGACATTTCTTTCAGTAGGTTATTAAGGCAGCCCACCATAGGAGGTCAGACAGCAAGTCAAGGTTTCTCTTTGAAGAAATTTGGCCATGAAGGAAATAAGATAGTCACTGGTGTAAGATATGGGGTCCAGGAAGGTATTTTATTGTTTGTTTATTATTTTTGTTTTGTTGTCCAGTGGAAGATACTAGGTAGTGTTAGAATGTTCATGTCGGAGTTTACCATGCAAAGAAAGGTGAAAATTTGTATGCCAGGTGCTGCTCCCCCACCAAGGATAAGGAGTTGGTTCAAAGAATGAGATCAAAGAGATAAAAGAGATCACAAAGATCAAGATTTGCTTGAGAGGTGAGACCATGACTAGAAAAAATATAGCTGCAATAATTTTGAGAAATCTTTTCCAGAGTCAATTTTTTCTTCTTCTTACTTCAGTTAAGTCTGTGGTCATTTGTACTGCTGTTAATTCTTTCCTGTGAGATTTGTGGTTCTTAATGTGGTTAACAGCTCTTTGATGTTTGTTTAGAGTAGATGTCCGTTCAGTGCTATGCAAGTTGTATGTGCCCAATGAAAGTTCATTTTCATGTCTTTATTTCCCCAAGTGTCTAAACTCACCTCCTCATTATAATCTGGAATTTGTCTTCTAAAAATAATTCTAGATTCCTGATTTTTTAAAACACCAAGAATTACCACAGCCTGCTTGCTCCCTTTATAGAAACCCATCACTTCATATGCCATAGATGTGAGATAAAATTTATCCCTCAGAAAAATTAACAATGAAAAAGAATCCCTGAATAGATGATTGTTGGCCCCCTTCTTACTGCAAATCGGGGGCAAGCAGCTGTAGTCTAGCAGGGATGGCAGGGGCAAAGCAAGGTGGCATTCAAACCCAGATGTGGTAAGGAAGATATGACAATGAGTGTCGGTAGTCTGTATAGTTGCTGGGAATTTGCCCCGTCTACAATTCTCCATTACCTACTCCATGGTTACCCGGAAACGTAGTTGTCCATTGCTGGGAGAATGGTGGACGCATAGCATGAAAAACTTTGCAGCGGTTAGAAGCAATGAATTAGATTTGCATTCATAGACATGGACAGACAATATATTCCCGAGTAAAAATCTAAACGTAAAAAACATAAAAAGATCTATAATCTATACCACAATACCATTTATACAAATATCAAGAAAACATTCAAAACAACACTATATTCTATAAGGATAGGATATACATATGGACAGGTCTTAAACAGAATAGGGTAGGTGTCTTTGGTAGGAGGAGGGGGCAGGAGGGCAATGAGACCAGTGACTGTTGGTGAAAGGGAAAATGAATTAACATAGATGACAGTGTGCCATGAACTTAGACCTGTGAGCAAAGCAAGTCTCTGCACTGCCATCCAGAAAAGATAAAAGAAATTACAACTGCAGACAAATGTACAAAAATTGTATAATGAAGTATGCAAATAGGTTTGTAGTGCATGTGATTTGCAACAGATTGAAAATTGCCCCAGTGTGAATTTAGAAGGGGCAGGCTTTCTGCTACTGAGCCATTTCCGATAAAGAAAAAATTCAGCAGCTATTCCTCCAGGCTTCTGTTGAATCATCAAACTCTCCCCAGTAGCTTCCAAAAGGCACATAGTGAAAGCGGTCATAGAAGGCACAAAGTAAGATTTGGAATAAAGTGACCCTTTGGTGAAAGAACAGGAAACGTAGGAGAAACTTTAAAAAATCTCCATCAGCTAATACAAACCTCAAGAGAATGATCAGTTTTGTCAAACTAGCTTTGAGACTGCTTTCATATATATTAAAATATTTTTGAGGGACAAAGTCCTAAAGGTATTGCAATTAACAAATACAGAAAATCTATGTACTCAAAATTTTTATTCAATTAATATTTTAAACTTCTGCTGAATGTCAGTCTTGACCCAAATGAGGCCTTGACTTTGAGTAGAACAAAAGAAGGTTAAAAACACCCTTTATATGAAAGTGTTATATTCTGACAGCACAAAGGAATGAAATACTTTCTCACCTGAAATAGCAGTTGTCTGGGAGGTTCTTGTAGTCTGTCATTGGCACACAGTAAATTGAGCCTTTTCAACAGTAATGCAATTGAGAACTGTAGAGACAATTAAGAAACATAAAATATGTCACTCTTCTCAAACATAGTTGGAATATGAGTTTTAATCTCTCTGCTTCAAGAGCCTTAGTATAAGTTTGTCTATACTCTCATAATTAAAAAAAGTATCATTTAAATATATACCATGTCTAATAACTGTGTACAGAAAAATAAAATGTTTGTGTTTTTATAAATGTTTAATAAGAGCTATACTGGAAATCTATTGCTGGTACATGAGCAATAAATAGTTTTTAAATATCTTGATATAAAGTAGCAAAAAATATAAAAGGAGAGAAAGGAAACTCCATAATAAAAATTAGGTTTTGGTGACTGGCTCTGGTATAAATTTAGGGATTCAGTTCTCCCTTGCAGGTCTGGGAGGTCATAGGTAACACAGAGGGACAAGTGTGTCTGTCTGTCCTCGTCTTGCAATCTCTGCAGCTACATTAATTGCAACATAATGTGAGTGGTACCAGGATATACTCCAACTCCCTGTTGCATATCTAGTCTCCCTGAGATTTCCTGAGTCCTATCCAACTTAGAAAATCTAAGAAGGAACTTTGTGATTCATACCAGCTGCATGGGAATAGAAGATGCATGACTCAGTTTCAGTTCAAAAAAATAAATTTTTACAAAAATTCATATAGCTAAACCACCGCACACACTGTAATCTCATTCATAATCCACTCTCAGGTTAGCCCTTCCCCATCTCCTACATAAAAATGCATCCACTTTCACATCCCACAATAATTGAGACTGTTACCAGAAAGCGATCACTCCCAATTCAGAGATGTTGATCCTCAGAAGTACATTTACCAGACAGAAGTACATTTACCGGAATCGTTGCCATCCAGTCAGTTCCAACTCATGGTGACCCAATGTGTGTCAGAACAGAACTGTGCTCCATAGGGTTTTCAGTGGCTGTATTTCAGTAGATGTCCAGGTCTTTCTTCCAATGTGCCTCTGGGTGAACTCAAACCTCCAATCTTTGGGTTAGCAGCGAGCACATTAACCGTTTGTACCACCCATGGACTCGAGTCAGTGGCGTCACTAGGGTTGGTGTCACCCAGTGGGGTAACTCATGGTACCACACCCCTGCCCGTGAATCAAGCCGACCAGCGAAACCCCCTTGTGGTTGGAGCTGGGCCGCGCCTCCCAGCCATACCCTCTATGGCTCCCTGCAGCTCTTCCCCTCTCCCAACGGCCAACGCAAAGACCCTCTTCTCCACCCCATGACGGGTGCTACAGCCTGGCCGCCAGCACCCTGACTGATGGATGATGGGGAGGGCGAGTGACGAGTTACCACACTGGGTGACACCAGTCCTAGTGACGCCACTGCCTTGGCTGCCCCTCCCCCGGCAGTGCTGGCGGCCCTACTGGGGTCATTTTGGTGTCACTCCCTCTGGCAGTGTCAGGGGGTGCAATTTGCACCCCCCACCTTCTAGTGACGTCACCGTCCAGCGTACATTTAGTTCCCCCTTAAATGCTCTCGTTACATTAAGACTATACAGCTCTAGGCAATCAACAGGTTATAGTCCCGATTTGGGCTGAGGCACTATTGGCCTCTTGTTATCAGGGTTCCTGTTCGGAGCCAATAGTGTCCTAATTGACACTCATCATCATTTAAAAAAACTGAACACCGAGATTATATGGATCCTACGTAGCACACATAGATATCAAACAGATTTCCAGCTCTAATTATACCCTAATCACAACGAAAACCACACAATGCTCCAAAACAAAAATCGTGGTAGGCTAGTACAAACCTCAAGAGACAGATCAGTTTTGTCAAGCCAGCTTTGAGACTGCTTTCGTACATCATAAAACATTTTTAACAGACAAATACCTAAAGGTGTTTCCAATTAATAAATACAGAAAATCTATATCCTGAAAATGCAGAATCTTATCAAGAAAGCTAATCAAACCTTTGAAGGAGGTTTGAAACATCCAAAACAGATCCGTAATAACCATTAGGTATCTCATTCTTAAACATCTCCAATATAGAGGAGTTTTTGTATGCTAATTTAAATATTTCAAACACAAAATAGGGAGCATGCCATTGGATGACATCTGCTCAGAATAATATTCACCCTTCAGGGTTACAAGGCCAAGGCAGTTTTCATACAGTGAGATGTCAAGAGCGAGAATGGACATTCTCCATTTTGCAAAACTCTATGGAGGATGAGGGGCCCTGGTGGCGCAGTGGTTAAGAGCTTGGCTGCTAACCAAACGGTCAGCAAAGAGGGGGCTCCCTTCTGGTTTATGAGCTCTCACTTTGCCTCTCAAGGCAGGAATGCGTGGCACAAGGCTTATGGTGTAGCTGAAAGGAGATCTGAGTTTAATTCTAAATCTTGCTATTAAGTAGCTATGTGAGGTTGGGGGAAAAAAAAAACGCTTCAACTCTGTATGCCTCAGTTTGCAAATTTATACACTAAGCTGTTTACATTAGATGACTGCAAAGATTCTTTGTCCTTCAATTTTATCTCAGTCTTCTTATCCTAAATTAAATGTAGTGGTTATTTTATTTATTTAATAAATGTATTTGAGTATCTAGAGAATGCTAGGTACGTACTAAACACTTACATACAAAGCCAAGTAACTAAAACATAAATTTTATACACCTATTCATCTAACCGTTTTATATGATAGATATTATATTAGCAGTGTAGAAAAATATTATAAAGATAAGAAGAAGGAAGAATTATTTTTTTTCTGCAGTATAGAGAAAATGATCTCAGAGAAAGTATTGCTTGAGTTAGACCTTGAAGAATGAGTTATCCACTACATATTATGGGTAGACAAATGTCATAGTTAGCTAGTGCTGCTGTAACAAAACATGCACAAGTGAGTGGCTTTAAGGAACAGGAAGTTCTTTTCCGCTCAGGAGGCTAGAAATCCAAATTAAGGGTGGGACCCTAGGGGAGGTCTTTCCTTGTTAGTGATGAATTCCTTGAAGTTCCTTAGCACCTGTCCTCCCCCTGTGTGTGTCTCTCTGCTTATTCTTCTCTCCTTATAACTCAGTAGTTATTAGGTTTCGTGCCCACCCTACTCTGGTATGACTTCATTAACAACAAAAGAAAAACCCTATTTCCAAACAGGATCACAACCACAGGTAGAGATGTCGGGATTTCAATATATACTTTGGGGTGAGGGGCACAATTCAATCCATAACAACAAAGACAAACTCTCCAAGTCCCTTCAAATTCTATGATTCAAAAAAAAAAAAAAATACTGAGATTTTGATCATCAAGTATTAAACAAAGCAATATTACCTTCACTTGAAAAAATAAAAATCTTAAAGTGTACGTCGGTGTTAAAAGTTATAAAATCCAAACCCTGAAGCCACTGGCTTACCACAAATATTGTTGAAAATGCAACCATTGAGCACTGAAACTCTTTTTTCATTTATATTTGGTCAGGACTTTTTGGAGACAAACGACAGAAACCCAACTTGAAGTATGTTATGCAAAACCAGAAATGCTGGCAGACCCTGGGGACAGTGGGAACCAGGGACTTGGAAATAGGAACTGAGAACTGCTCAGCACTTTCCCCCTGATTATATTGTTCATTCTCCTAATGAATCTGGCATCTGACATACAGGAGGTGAATGAATAAATGGGTTTACCCTCAATTTGTTCCTTAGTCCTTGGTATGGCTCAACTGATGTGGCTCTTCAGCTAGCCCTTGACCCATGTCCAGTGTTTGCTTTTGTTCCTCAACTATTAATCAATGATTCTCCTTCATTTTTTTTTTTTAATCTGATTTAGTTGTTCATGGCCTGATATAGCAACCCTCTTTGTAATACGTTCTCGAAGAGGCTATATCTTTTACCTGCATCCCATTCCAACCTCTGTAACTCCTTGCCTGTTCATAAGAATTCCTGCCTAGACTGTTCTTCCTTACTCCTACCTGTTTCAGGCAGTTAGATTGTCAGTTGATTGTCCTGATGCTTAATTCTGGAAGTCTTTGTCCATCTCATCTGGGTTTTCAGGGAACAACAAAATCTTTTGACCCAGACTGAAATTTCTTTAATGTGGTCATACTTCATCTAAAATTGTGGGTCCTCACTCCATTTAAATACAGACCTATTACGGATCTAAATTCTATAAGCATACTGTGAATACTGCAAGGTTATATAAGCTTGCAACTTTAAAAAATAGCAAACATTTATGGAGCTTTTATTATGTGCCAGACATTATGCTAAGCATTTTATATTTTATTGTCACAGAACTTTATGAATGGAGACTATTATTTTAGCCTCATTTTGTAAATAAAGAAATTAGTATTAAGAGAGGTTACAAAATGTGCTCAATATTGCAATTAGTAATTAGCAAAGTTCAGGTTCCTACTAGTGTATATCATCAAGGCCTATGTACTGAAGGACCATTCTAAGCAGCCTTTATTGTTCATGGCTACCAAAGAGAAATTGTACCACCATTCATTTACCAAATAAGTGAACTGTGTAAAACCAGAGCCAAGCTTTTTTTTTTTTTTTTTTTTTTGTAATTTACAATATGGAACAGAAACAAGAAATTTTGTCACTCAGAAATATCTTATGATTTGGTAAATTCCCAGAAGAACACTGAGATCATAAACAAACAAATGGATTTCAATGAGGCAGAAACATCTTTTTTTAGATTTTATTTTATACCAATATCATCTTTTCTTTACTCATTTGTCATGCTATTTTGCATTCGTATTACACTTAGTAGAAACAAAAACAAAAACTATTCCTCAAAAGTTCCCTCTGATACTCCTTTACATACTGACTTTGTCTGTTAAGCCATTCAATATCTATTTTATTTGGCAACGGGTACCATTAAGATTAGTAACTTGAATAAATGCGGTGGCAACTGACTGATCAATAATGGTGCTAGAGCACATTAAAGCTTGCACCGCACTCTCAAGTTGTTTACTAGTTCTCATAAGAATCTAATTACCAATACGGTCAGGGACAAAATGTCATTTTGTTGTATTTTCTCTCCCTTTTTACATGGCTCAGCATGAATAAGCTGTGAAACGTATTAGAAAACAAAGTTTCTAATGATTTTATTTCAAAATATGTTTCAGATTTTTCATGCCGAGAAAGTTACCTTCTGAATTTAAAAACTACTGAGATGAAGTGAATGTTTAGAATTCTCTTGTAATCATTTCTGAAGCCTCCCAAATGAGGGCAATCTTCAGAACTAGAATTGCTTTATGGTCCATCCCCCACCCCTTTGTGTTTATAGGGTGCTTAATTTCTGTGGCCTCGTAAGTGAATGTTTCACTCCTGAAATAGGACTAGGGAAAGAAGACGGCCATTAGAAAATAAGAGTTAGAGGAATAGATTATGGCTGCCTCAGGGACTACAGCCACTACAATTTACAGCTAAATTTCCTCCACGTCAAATCGCTCAAGCATGGTTACTAAGTCTATGCACACTCTCGCTTTCTCTTTCAGCAAATTGGGTCTTTCATGCTTCTTTCAGAGCAGTGA
Source organism: Dugong dugon (assembly GCA_030035585.1). Lineage (NCBI taxonomy): Eukaryota > Metazoa > Chordata > Mammalia > Sirenia > Dugongidae > Dugong > Dugong dugon. Next base: position 146,463,046 of record CM057462.1, read on the forward strand.
CAACTTTTGTCAACAACCAAAGTGGCTCACTGATGTGAAAATAACTTGTGGTAAAAACCAACCAAGCAAATTAAAAAAAAAAAAAAAATTCCTCAAAATTGAAGTGGAAAGGAAAATCCCTGGGGGTGTTATATTCAAAGATATATGGTAATAAGGCTTGCAAAATAATACTGTAAGTGTTGTTGGAAATACAGCTCTAGAGTTTGAAATTCCTTCAGGATGGGGGCCATTCAGGCATCCTCTCACAGTGAATGCTTATTGAATGAATCTTCCAGATGCTATTGTGCCTTAACAATTTGGTTGAGTCAAGAGGAGAGTGAAGAGGAGGAGGTTGAATATATTTATTTTATTTTGTGATCCTAAGTATAAATGTTTCTGAAGCTACATGCTTCCTGGAGCTCCAGCACACAACTGGTAATCCATTACATGATTTTTTAAAATCATACTTAGATGGTGATGGATGGAAATGATCAAAAGATCCTATTACTGAAAGAAGAGGCAGAACTTAGCACATGGAACACATCTGCTCCTGGTTTGAGAACAGAAATGCCCTAGAAACCTATAAAATAAAGTGTCTGAAATTTGAACATTAAAGCGTTAAATGACAAAAATAAGCTGTTTTCATGACAATTCTGAGATAAAATTAGGACATCTGTGAAGTGACTGTGAAGCTGTGATAAAGTGAAGTGGCCTCGTTTATTTTCCATAATCACTGATGAAGTCCTGAAATAAGGGCTATGAGATGTGTTAAAAGCATATGTCGTCCCTTAGATGCAGTGCACAGTGACATGGCCTTTGCTGAGCTAACTACTCATCTCAACCTTTACTGATGGGGAAAAGTGTAAGTGAATATTCATTACATTAGTGAGTTTTTGAGAGGTATTATCTACCTCATCGCAGTAATCATATGATCTCATAAAAGAGGTCAGCACTCTTATTGTTTACAGATTAAAAAACTGGGTATACTGTCTCTTAAACAACTTCTCCAAGGCCGAAGAATAGTACAAAACGCATTAACAGAGAGAAACATGTTATCAGAGAGACAGAGACAGATTCCCCCAGAAAATTCCATTTTTATTTTTTCCCTTCTGTAGAATGACTGCCTTTTCTGGTTCTTTCCACAGGTTGCCTCATCCAGGCAATCCTCAATATAAAATACATGCACTAGAAATCCTATTGCAAGCCAATTGTTTGAGACAGGAAACATTTTCCTAAGACTTGATGCTATGATGCCCAATTAGATTCACCCAAGATACAGTGCCTATTTAACATGTGAAGTATCAGATCTATTGAGTTTAATGTACATTGTTTCATTGGAAAGCACATACTAGATCCTACTAGAAAAACATCTTTTCTGACCTTAATTGTAATCTGTACAAAGGCCTCTCCCTACTTCTTACCATCTTCGGTGGCTTAAGGATTTGATCCTTCTTAGAAAGTAATACTTTAATTTCCTCGCAGTCATTTTCATCCTTTATCTATCATGGTCCAATCAGAGAAGCAGAATTACTATGAGATGATAAATAATAGATAGTCTTCTTGCAGGGATTTGACTTTACATAATTGGGACCTGGAGTTGTTTCTGTAAGGCTGTTGTCTTTGTATCTATGCTGTAACATTGTGTAGTTTCCCCTTGGTATCAATCCAATTTCCCCTTGGTAATCAGGATCAAACATACCAGCCCTCTTCTTTGTCGATTCAATGACATGAGGAGACCAAAGCAGCCAGGTGGCAGTTTCAACCATCAGATGAATGGAATAATTGTTCTGACCCCAGCAGAGCCTAAAGGCGTGGAGATGATAAACCAATTTTGCTGTTGGATCACATAGGGTAATTTACTCCCATTTCTACCCTTTGATACCTTGACCCATGAATCCTGGCTACAGTAGAAACATCACCATTTACTGGAGGTTGATTTAGAGTATACACTACATCCTAGAAGACATAACCCTAGCCCTCAAGGGCTGGCACCAGTCTCTCAATAGTTACATTGCACCAATCAAGTCCACGGCTTCAGGATGATGGGGGACTTATTAAGACAGTGAAGTTCATGAGCATGGGCCCACTGCTGTACTTCATTTGCTGTAAAATGAATTTCTTGGTCAACAGTGATGCTGTGTGGAATACTATCATGGTGGATAGGCATTCTCTAAGTCCCTGGCCAATTGTTTTGGCAGAAGCATTAGGGAAGCCAATTTTATATCTAGGATAAATGTATGTTAGTAAGAACAAAACGCTTCCCTTTTCATGAAGACAGTGACTCATTGTAAATAAGATGCCATGAAGTTGCTGGCTGATTCCCTTGGGGATATCGGGAGCTCAGTAATTCAGTGTTAGTCTTTGCAGCTGCTCTCTGCTGCAAATGGATGCTCAGCAGTGGGTGTAGCCAGACCAGCCTTTATGAGAGGAAGTCCATGTTGCTGATCCCATGTATAACCTTCATTTCTGCCGTCATGGCCATTTGTTCATCAGCCCACCAAGCAATGGCAGGAGTGGCTGGGGACGGATGCTGACTTATATCCATAGAACTGGTCATCCTATCCTCATCTGTTCAACTCACTCTTAGATGAACATTAGCATGGGACACAAATCTTCAGCCTTTGTTCCTGTTTGGAAAGGTCTACCACACACATCTTCCACAGACTTCCTTGCAACCAATTTTCCAGTGTGTTCCTTTGAAGTCCCTGACCATCCAGCCAGACCATTAGCAATAGCTCATAAATTGGTATAGATTCATATATCGTGCCATCCCTTCTTCCAGGCAAAATAAATAACCAGAGGCATTTCTTGAAGTTCTACCCATTGGGGCAATTTCTTTTCATTGCAGTCTTCAAGGCCATCCTAGAGTGGGGCTGTAGCTTTGTAGCTGTCCTCTTTTGGGTGATATTCACATGTCTGTAGAACAAGCCCAAGATTTCTCTTCCTTGGTTAACTGGTCAGGGGGAGCTTTCTATGAGGCCATAGGCACAGGTTGAGAGAAGGTAATGTGTAGCAGGAGTAGGGACAATGGGCATCTGGGCCACTTCCTCATGCAGCTTACTTGTGCCATCACATCAGGACTTGCTTGAACAAGTCTTGTATGTACTACTTCCATTTTATGACAGAGCGAAGCTATGCACTTCCGACTTGACAGTTTTTTGGATTAGACAACACATGCAGTTTACGATGGCGAACCTAGGAAGCATGGTAACTTAGTGGTCCATGATCAAGTGGTCAGTCTCTACTAAAGATCTGTAGTAAGCCAAAAGTTGTTTCTCAAAAGGAGAATAGTTATCTCTAGAGGATAAAATGGCTCTGCTCCAACATTCTAAATGTCTGTACTGTGATTTACCTATAGAATCCTGCCAAAGGTTTTAAACAGCATCCTTCTTCACCACTAACAAGTGCCACTGGATCTTCTGAGCCATGTGGTCCAAGTGGCAGAGTAACTCTCATGGCAGTCTGGACCGGTTGCAGAGTCTTCTCTTACTCTGTGCCACACTCAAAACTGGAAACTTTTTGGATCACTCAGTAAATGAGTCAGAGTAGCACACATAAATGAGATCTATGTTGCTTCCAAAATCTCAAATAACTCACTACGCAATGTGCACTTTCGTAGCAGTCAGATGCAGCAATTTTCCTTTACCTTGAAAAGAATTGTTTGGCATACCCTGAACCACAGCAACTACAGAAATTTCACCAAGGTGGCAGGCCCTAAATCTGGGGTGGGATTTATTCCTCACCTTACGGTGTGCAAGTATCTTACCAATGTGTTCAGTGTAACAAACCAGTGTGATGTCCTATGGAAGGGAAAGGTGATTAAGATTCCTGTGAACTAAATTAGGACACGGACTGGAGTGTGGAAATACCTCTCAAATAGAATGTGAAAGTATATTGCTAGACTTGTCAGTTGAAAGAAAATTGCTTCTGATGGTCTCTACTCTCAGGTATAAAGAAAAAGAAAATGCACATCAATAGCTGTATACCAGGTGCCAGGAGATGTATCGATTTGCTTCAGTGCCCTGCCATGCCCTCCCCCCCCCCAAAAAAAAAGTACATCTGTAATAGTACCTGCAAAAATCACATCTGGAATCACCACCTGATTAAATTTGTGGAAATCCATTGTCATTCTCCAATATCCATCTCTCTTTTGCACAGGCCAAATACGTACATTGATTGGGAATCACCACTCCTACATCTTTTAAGTCATTGGTGGTAGCACTAATCTCTGAAATCCCTCCAGGAATGTGGACAACTTTTGATTTGCTATTCACATGGGTAAAAACCAAACCCGTTGTCATTGAGTCAATTCCAACTCTAGCAACCGTATAGGACAGAGTAGGACTGCCCCATAGGGTTTCCAAGGAGTGCCTGGTGGATTTGAACTGCTGACCTTTTGATTAGCAGCTGAACTCTTAACCAAGATTTCCATTCCCATGGGAAAAGGCAGTTCTAATGACTTCCATTTGGCCTTTTGTAACAAAATAGCTGTAATTTCACGGGTCAGGTAATTAATATGGTGATTCTTCCCATTGCTGAGTATGTATATTCCAAATATGCTTTCTGGGTTCAGGGACTCACTGGGCCTATTGTGAGATGGACTTGAGCCAAGTTCGATTTATCACTAGACCTCCATAAACTCCTACTCTAACTGGTGGACTACAGTGGTGTTTTTTTGTATGTCTCTAGGAGTTAGTATCAGTTTTGAGTTAGTTTCCAGTAATCTTCAGAAAGTCTGATTATTTTCCCTTCACAACGCAAAATCATCCTGATAAATAGCCACAGGTCTTTTTGGAGAAGTATGGGAGAAAAAGCAAAAGTATACATTTTTGGCAGGGTAGCAGGGTCTTTTCTCATGGGAAACTGACCTCTCTCTCATTCAAGGGGCTCTGGGTGTGTGAAATGGCTCAAATCCAGGAACTGGTAAAGGGATTGTGATGCTCTGTTTTGGTGATTTGAGACCTGTTCATTTAGACCTAGAACTTTTCCATTTATAAATATCCATTAAGACTTTAACAGATAACCCATCTTTTTCAGTTTTGGAGATAGCATGATAGACTGGCCAACACCAAAGGCTTCCGTGAGTCAGACTATTCTGATTACTGCATTGGCTCCAATGTCCATTGCAGTAACCATTCTCACTTTTCTTGTCTTTGGAGATTAAATGTTACCACTTGGCCCCTAGGATTCCATCATTCTCATTACATTTAAGGATCCCAGTTTTATGGGGGCAGTTCTAACTATAATCTCTGACCTATAGAGAATAGCTACCACAAAGCTTCAAGGATGCTAGGGATCCTCTCACAAATTTATTTCTCACACCTGTAATAAAAAATATGTCCTCTGGACCCTCCAAAGGGTGAGTGAGCATGTTTTACATGAGAAAACTACTCTAACATTCCAATCATTCTGAGCCTTTGAATTCCTTCATCTTTAGTATTCCAAGGAGATTCTGGAATTTTAACTTATTTGGTATAGGCTACTTTTGGATCCATATTTCAGTCAACCTACCAAAAAAAAGAGTTATAGCCATTTAGAGCCCCTCTACCTAAAACATTGAATGCAGAATCTCTGCTTAGTGGGCAAATAGCAATATACTAGTCCCCCCAAAATTTTATATTCCTTCCTTCTCAATCCTGCATGTTTAAGAGATATTCCCACACATATTCTCCAGGTTTCTGCAAATACCAATATAAACAATCATGTAATTCTCTTAGTTAATATTGCATCTTCTTACAGGTCACAATCTGTACTTACACTTTGGGACCTGCTGGGAGTTCAGTTTGATTATAGGTCTAAAACGCAAAGACGGATGGCAGGGGTAGGTAGAGAAGATGGCCAGCAGTGCCTTCCAAGACAGCTACATCAAGGGAGGCGATTACAGATTCTTCTGGAAAATGGAGATTAACCTACCTAGGCAGGGGTAGAAGGTCTGCTCCCACTACCAAAAAAGGCTCAGAAGAATTTTGGGGATGGAGGCTCTAAGGATCTGCTCAAATGTCCCATCCCAACTTTCAGTAACTCATTCCTTTCCCATCAATACCGTAACTTGAAGAAAAGAGACCCTTTAAGGCTGGGAATTCAATTTTTGTTATAATTGAGCCACTAGCAGGATAAGATTTTGAGTTTTGTTTTCAAAAATCTAGGTCCCATAGTTACAGGATACGAGCATTTCCCTCAGGGCAGTCATAGACGCTTTCAATTCCTTTACGTGGACCATGTAATGGGAATATAAAACACTGAGATCATCATTTTCTTGCCCCAAGTTCTCTAGTAGAATTAGAAGCAAACAACCAACCCTATTATACTCCTATTTTAATTAAAACGTTCTAGGGCAGCAAATAATCGGGCACCCAGAACCTTGCCTTTTAAAGACACTCAATTATAGGTATCTAAAAGTCATAAATGGAGTAATTGTTTTGTCGGTGCATGTCATGGCTGACCGGTGCCTCCTTTACCACTGTATACAGGAATTTTGGTGGTGTTATTAGGTACCATTGAGTTGGTTTCGACTCATAGCGACTCCATGTATATCAGAACGAAGTGTTGCCATGTCCTGCGTCATCCTCAGAATAGTGGGTATGCTTGAGCCCATTGTTGCAGCCATTGCGTCAGTCAAATATAGGGATATAGGTTCATTAATGCCTTTAAATTTAATCACGTCAGAAAACCAATTTCAGAGAACCCAGAACCAATATAGAGAACTCATTCATAAGATTGTGTTTATCTGGAACCACCCCACTTCTAGTTTCAAATTCTGTATCAGTTAGGAAGTGAGGATATAACCAGAGATACACACCCACTAGAGTGTGTATATGTTAAAAAAAAAATGTACACACACACACACACATACATACATATACATATATATACATATATATACATATATATGTATTTGTTGTTAGGTACCATCAAGTCAATGGTGACTCGTAGTGATCCCATGTGACAGAGCAGAACTGCTCCATAGGGTTTTCTAGGCTGTAATCTTTACGGGAGCAGATCTCTAGGTGTTTCTCCTGTAGAGGCTCTAGATGGGTTTGAATTGCCAACATTTCGGTTAGCACTTAACCATTGTGCCACCAGTGTTCTCTCTATATATATACAGAAAGAGAGAGAAAGACAGAGACAGAGAGACTTAAGTCCACAGGTAGGCAGTCTGGAAGGAAGACGGATGTAAAGTGGAGCAGAGCAAGAACAAGCTAGAACCTATAAACATTAGTTCGAACTCATGAAGATGTTCCTGAAAGCTTTGTCAGTTGTTTCTCACTGTGGTAGTGTGGTTGTCCTACAGAAGCCAGGATCCTTCATCATGAAGCTAGACACCCACACCTGTCCCAGGAATCAGAGAAGCTGAAGGAAGATACAGGAAAATCTGGAGCTGTTGCAGGTCCAGCCACTTCCTCTTGCCAACAAAGTGCATTAGCAGATGAGTGATGTGTGTGAACTACAAAATAGCTGCTGCTTCATTCTGCTCTTCAAGTCTCCCACAAGACTCTTGGGCCAACTATATCCAGAAGCAAATATGAAAGGGAATTCTGGGAAACATACTTCAGCCTAGCCAGTTTAACACATTACAGAGCCCCCATATATCCTGAGGAGAAATAGTCCATGAGAAATTTTCTGAAGAGTAGATTTTTGACAGTTGACAGGGATAAGGTCAGAAGAACACAAAACAAATATCTTTAATGAGGAAAGTAATCAGCATAAGCAAGGGTGTATTATCCAATAGACAGATCATCTGCAGTGAACAATTTCACATCTTTTCACCACATCAAAGATTCTGCTTCTTCACAGTTCTACCCTGACATGCATGGGGTCACCATGAGTCAGCGATGATAATTGCTGGTAATAAACTGGTAATTTTGACACAGAGAACCCACAGGATGGAAGCAGCCTCTATTTTTGAGTGACCACATCAAGGAGGACATCCCCAGAAAGCTCTTAACCTGCATTAGACATTTTGTGAACAGTAAATAAACTATTGCTTTGATAAGCTAAAAAAAAAAAAAAAAAAGAGAGAGAGAGATTTCTGCTTCTAGATGTGGCTGATATCTGTCTCTCTCCCAACCCCACAACACTTTCCTACAGAATTGAAGCCTCTTTTGAAACTTACAATCCCTGATAGGGGTGGATGACCCAGTAGGCAAGGTAAACATGGGCTTACTTGTGTTTACTTACTAATCTGTAGTGAACATTTTCAAAGATGTGAAAACCATGTGAAATTGTTCACTACAGATTAGTAAGTAAGCATGGTGAAACCCATGTGAAATTGTTCGTTTCAGATGAGTAAGTAAGCACAAGTAAGCCCGTGCTTACCTTGCGTGTTGTATAATCCACCCCTGAGCATAAGGGTATCCTACGTATCCAGACCAGAGTTCATATACTTTATAATATTACACTGTATTGGCTTCTGGTTTCCTTTATTGACAACTTTTCCAAAATGATGCTGTTTATTTCTGATGAGTTTTGGTAAAGATTTATTTTTCTCATGGAAAGTAGTTGTAGGTGGGCTTAGTAACTCCTGCCATTAAGAATTCAGACTTTGACTTCTGCCTCTTTCACTCCCTTAAGATGTTTCTAGGTAATAATTTCTTCATTTGCAAAAACAATAATAGACTTATCTATATATCATAGAATTTCTGCGTTTATTAAATGTATAATGATTTCAAAGTATTATATTAATACTTGAAAGTTGAATTAATCATTAAATATAACTAACTAATAATTGAAAAGTGAATTAATAACAATTATGGCCAGATTATTGTGTTCCTACACTTTTATTTATGGCTTTCATTTCCATGGTAGATTATAAAATGTTTAGGTTATTAACATTTTCACTAATGACATTAGGGAAAAAAAGATTTGTTTAAAAAGATTAAATTTTCTAAATTTTTTGTATTTTTGGTAAAGAAAATAAAAATGAAAGATACTCTCCCAATTACAAACATCACACTTAGAAATAACCAGTTGCATGTTGCATTTTCCTTCCAATCACTCACCCCGACTTTGTTCTCTCAGACTACAACTGAAATAATAACTAAACTCAGAACTAAACCAAACTCATTGCTGTTGAGTCGATTCCAACTCATAGCGACCCTATAGGACAGAGTAGAACTAACTGCCCCATGAGGTTTCTAAGGCTGTAGATCTTTATGGAAGCAGACTGCCGCATGTATCTTTCTTCTGCAGAGCAGTGGTGGATTTGAACCACCAAACTTTCGGTTAGCAGCCGAGTGCTTTAAGCATTGTACCACCAGGGCTCCGAAATAATAGCTACCATTTATTAAATCATTTCATGCACCCAGCACATGGCTTATTGATTGAACCCTCTACTACAGATCTAGCACTTTACTTTGCACGTGGGCTATAACAGCTTTCAAAGACCATCTCCACCTTGTGAAAGGGTGGAGAGTAAAGAACAGAAAAATAAATACGTAGTTAACTACAGGGAAGTTGTAGGGAGCCAGAGGAGCCCTAGGTAGGGACAACTAGCCAGCCTTCATTAGTCAGAGAAGGTTTTCAGAGGAAGTGCAGTCTAAATTGAGACCTGGAATCAGGAAAAGGTAATGGTGGAAGATAGAAGAAGGGCATTCTATAGAGAGAGAATAGCATGTGCAAAGCCTGATGGTGATAAACAAAAGGAACTTTTCAAGAAGCTCAAACAGTTACAAAGGCCTGGAATGTAGATCATACGGGTATGAGTGGTGATATGTGAGAAATGTAAGCAGAGGCCTTCTAAAAGGCACAGTCAAGCTGGGATGATTGTACTTTGTCCAGAGAACAATAGTCATTAAAGACTACTGAACATGGGAGGGCCTGATCAGTTTTATGTATTAGGAAAATAACCTTGGATGCCTCTACAGAATGAAATGGAAGAAAAGACTGGGGGCAGATGGACCTGTTCAAAAGAGAAAGATGATTGAGGTCTGTACTAAGGCATTAGCAATGGCTTAAAAAAGGAGTGAATGGGTTAAGAGATATTGAAATGGTAAATTTGCCAATCCATTAACACTCATGAGATGAGAGAAAGAGGTAAGATCCAACAATCTCACTTGGGCAATGGATTGGATGGTGGTGCCGATCACTGTGTTAGAGAAAAAAAAGGAAAATAGGAAACTTCTCTCACAGTATTCCTTGCTGTATTGGTTTCCTAGAGTCATAGTAACAAAGTATCACAAACTGTTGTTGTTAGGTGCTGTTGGGTCAGTTCCGACTCATAGCGACATTACGTACAACAGAATGAAACAGTGCCCAGTCCTGCACCACCCTCAAAGTCGTTGCTATGCTTGAGTTCACTGTTGCAGCCACTGTGTCAATCCATCTCGTTGAGGGTCTTCCTCTTTTTCACTGACCTTCTACCTTACCAAGCATGGTGTCCTTCTCCAAGGACTGGTCCTTCCTGATAACATTGTGTGAGACAAAGTCTCACCATTCTTACTTCTAACGAGTATTCTGGCTATACTTCTTCCAAGACAGATTTGTTCGTTCTTCTGGCAGCAGTCCATGGTATATTCAACATTCTTCAACAAAACCATAATTCAAATGCATCAATTCTTCTTTAATCTTCCCTATTCATTGTCCAGCTTTCACATGCACATGAGGCAATTGAAAACACCATGGCTTGGGTCAGGTGCACCTTTGTCCTTAAAATGACACCTTTGCTTTTCAACACTTTAAAGAGGTCTTTTGCAGCAGATTTGACCAATGCCATGCACCGTTTTATTTCTTGACTGCTGCTTCCATGGATGTTGATTGTGGACAACTTCAATCTTTTCTCCATTTATCATGTTTCTTATTGGTCCAGTTGTGAGGAGTTTTGTTTTCTTTATGTTGAGGCGTAATCCATACTGAAGGCTGTAGTCTTTGATCTTCATCAGTAAGTGCTTCAAGTCCTCTTCACTTTTAGCAAGCAAGGTTGTCATCTGCATATCGCAGGTTATTAATGAAGCTTCCTCCAATCCTGATGCCCCTTTCTTCTTCATATAGTCCAGCTTCTCGGATTATTTGCTCAGCATATGGATTGAATAAGTATGATGAAAGGATACAACCCTGACACACACCTTTCTTGATTTTAAACCACACAGTATCCCCTGGTTCTGTTTGAATGACTGCCTCTTGGTCTATGTACAGGTTCCTCATGAGCACAACTAAGTGTTCCGGAATTCCCATTTTTCACAATGTTATCCATAATTTGTTATGATCCACATAGTAGAATGCCTTTGCATAGTCAATAAAACACAAGTAAACATCTTGCTGGTATTCTGTGCTTTCAGCCAGGACCCATCGGACATCAGCAATGATATCCCTTGTTTCCTATCCTCTTCTGAATCAGGCTTGAATTTCTGGCAGTTCCCTGTCGAGGTACTGCTGCAACTGCTTTTGAACGACCTTCAGCAAAGTTTTACTTGTGTGTGATATTAATGATATTGTTTGGTAATTTCTGCATTCTGTTGGATCACCTTTCTTTGCAGTGGGTATAGATATGACTCTCTTCCAGTCAGTTAGCCAGGTTGCTGTCTTCCAAATTTCTTGGCATAGACGAGTGAGCACTTCCAGTGCTGCACCCTTTTATTGAAACATCTCTATTGATATTCTGTCAATTCCTGGAGTCTTGTTTTGTGCCGAAGCCTTCAGTGCAGCTTGGACCTCTTCCTTCAGTACCATCAGCTCTTAATTATATGCTACCTCCTGAAATGGTTGAGTGTCAAACAATTCTTTTTGGTACAGTGACTCTGTGTATTCCGTCCATCTTCTTTTGATGCTTCCTGCATCATTGAATAATAAGTCAGATGGAATTGTATAGTTATTGCTGGGGACTGCTGATGCTTTGGAAAACATAATGAAAGGCTGAGAGTAATTAATCAACAATTAAAGGGTAGGTATGAAAGCTCAAAGTTCTCTTTGGTAGCATATAAAGAGACTCTCATCTCCTGTAGCTGGATGGCAAAAAATGCTGAGAACTAGTCTCCAGGTTTAATTTAAAAAGTAGCAGGACCCCAAAGAAAGTTAAATTATAAACCTAAGCAAATCTGCCATGTCAAGATCAGCGCCTTAATTGGGAAAGAATGGGATCCTGAGACAGGATACACTTTAAAATCTTAAATGTCCAGATTCAGGTGAATACTCTGGGCCTGCAGAAGTTGTCCACTCATTTTTATTAGAGTTTAGCCTTCCCCAATGCTTGAAGATGATGCAGAGGCCCATACATTGTAAGACAATATATACCCCTTCAAGACCTACTGTGACTTCCAAAACAGTAATTAGGGTTAAAATCGAAACATAACCCATCTGAGGGAAGTGCTAGACCTGCTGAGGGAGGAAAAGAAATATATCCCAAAGGAGATGCAGGATCTAGTCAACATGTACCAGAAGGAACTGGGAGAGTACATTTAGAAACAGGTGCTAAGGATGCTGGATCAAGCGGGACAGAACATAAAGCTGAATAAGGAAGAACGTGCTGATATGGGATCATTCTTCTGTGATAAGGGATTTAACACCCTATCAAGGGCCCTAGGAGTCTTGGTTGCGCAGTGGTTAGGAGCTATGGCTGATAACCAAAACGCAGGCAGTTTGAATCCACCAGCTGCTCCTTGAAAACCCTATGGGGCAGTTCTACTCTGTCCTATAGGATCTCTGTGTGTTGGAATTGATTCGATGGCAAAGGGTTTTCTCAAGGGCTCTAAGGAAAAAAGCTAACTTGCTTGAAAGAAGCAGTGGCCCACACTAAGGGAAGTAGAAAGGTCAGAATTGAAATGGCAGATGGTAGAAGAAGGAAACAAAGTCTCAGAGAAACAGGCATGCAGGACTGGGTATCTTAGGTAAAGCTGGGAAACCTACTCACCAGTAACCCCTGTTCTGGGATACTCCATGAACCAAAGCAATAAGGAATGCACTGGTAAGAGGTCTATCAGCATCATGGAATGTTCATTGATGGTTCTCAGTTACAAGCCAAGGCTGGAGATTTTGGTATAGAGTTAGGCTCTCTGATAGCAATACAATGATATAATCCTAAAATGGTAAATACAAGATGGTGGGTTTCCTCTGTATATTAGCAGTTTATTTCTCTCTGAGATCAGACTTTTGTAAATTAGTTTGCATCAATTTGTAGTCCCTAGGTGGTGCAAATGGTTAATGTGCTTGGCTGCTAACTAAAAGGTCAGAGGTTCTAGTCCACCCGTAGTGCCTTGGAAGAAAGGTCTGGTAATTTACTTCTGAAAAATCAGCTCTTGACAACCCTATGGAGAACAGTTCTGCTCTGACACATGTGGGGTCGCCATGAGTCAGAGTTTACTTGAAGGCAACTGGTATGCACCAATATAGCCATTTAGTTAGCTAAAATGTTGAAGTACTTCTGCACTAGTTGGTAAATAGCCACTGTCCTGAGCACCCTTAACCCCTCAACTGCCAATGTCTCATCTACTCTGTAACTAATTTTTTACTTTTGTAAAAATATAGATAACACAACATTTGCCAGTTTAACATTTTTCATGTGTACCTCTCAGGGACAACAATTGCATCAGTCATGCTGTGCAACCATTACCAATATCCTTTCCCAAAATTTTCATCACCATAAATAGAAACTCAATGCTTCCTAGCAATGTTTCCCCCTCCCCATCCCTCCTGCCCCTAGTAACCACTATTAAACTCTGATCTCTATACATTCGCCTATTCTAGATATATAATTTTTTTGAGATCATCAATATTTGTCCTTTTATGATTGCAACTAAAGTTTTAATGCCCGGCAGAGCATTAAACAGGACCTGTGTTGGTTCTATTTGGTAGGGGCTTGGGCCATACTAGTTGTTTAGCATTTTGATATTTTGAAGGCTATCTAGTGAGCCCATTATGAAGATTTGAAGAAAACACTTATTTCTTTTTATAACATATATTATGTTGCTAATATGTACTAGCTCTATTTTAAAAGCCACATAACCTCATTTTGTGTTGTGATATATTTGCAATATTTATTTGAAGGGAATTACACTAGGGTAAAGGTACCTAGATAGTGCAAATTATTTGCCCGCTACTGCTAATCTAAAGTTTTGGGGTTCAAACCTACTCAGTGGTACTTGGAAGAAAACTCCTGATGATCTGCTTCAGTAAATATTACAGCCAAGAAAACCCTATGGAGTAGTTCTACTCTGTAACACACGGAGTTTCCATGAGCTGGAATCGACTTGACAACAAGTAACAACAACAATAACACTAAGATGGTATGGGGCAGAGGATAGAATGAAAAAATATACATGTTCCCTGCTTATAGTCTGTGTTGGGAAGATCAAATAAGTAAACAAAATTAAATTATCCACCTTGCTTATATTACGGCACAACTAAAAAACTGTTGTTTTCGCAAAACCTTAGTTTTTTACTGGAGCATCCCTTTGAATCTAAACTATTTTTAAGCTTTTAATAAAACGTGTATTTAAATCCCTTCATTTGCTGACCTATTATTGAAAATTATTGTAGGCAATAAAAACACTTTTTAATAATTCTCCTAAATTAAGCAGACCCCAGCCGAACATTCCCCAATGTGTGAAACAACAAAGGCGGTAGATGAAAATGAATCAGTGATGCTGTCTGGAATGGTAGCTTAATTTTTTGCAGTTGCTCAAATATTAATAACCTGAGATCTGATCTTTTTAAACATTCAGAATCCGCTAAAGCCTTTAAAAAATAAAAAACTAAACAAAGATTTAGCACCTCATCATAGGGAGCAAGCCCAGTCTGGTAGAAGAAGGAACTAGAAAACGACAAGACATTTGAGGATTGTTTTCTCTATGCATTCCTAGAGACTGTGCCCTAAGTAAGGTTACTGTAAGGAAACTGCATGCTGTGAATACTGGACTGTGCATGTGCTGTTTTATCTCCTATTCAGACATTAACCCACCACCCACCTGTCAGTTTGTCATACTGTGGTTGCTTGCATGCTGTTATGACACTGGAAGCTATGCCAGCGGTATTTCAAATACCAGCAGGTTCACTCAGGGTGGACAGGTTTCAGCAGAGCTTCTAGCCTAAGACAGACTAGGAAGAAAGGCCTGGTGATCTACTTTCAAAAATTAACCAATGCAAAGCGTAGGGATTACAATAGAATATTGTCCAATATAGTGCTGGAAGATGAGCCACCTAGGTTGGAAGGTACTCAGAATACACAGTGGCTGCAACAATGTACTCAAGCATACCAACCATCACGAAGATGATGCAGGACTAGGCAACATTTCATTGTTATGCATAGGTTGCCATGAATTGGAGCCAATTAGATAGCACATAACAACAAGCCATTAGCAGAAATTGCTGAATGAGTGGAACAAGGTAACGGGTCTCATACCACAGTTTTCAAAGGCTTAGAAAAATTGAAGCTTTAGTTGGAAAACTATTACATGTTATTTTTAGTTTCACAAAATATAAAATAGAGAGCAAAAAAGATCGTCAAAACTATGCTTGCTTACTAAAACTTAGATGACTATCCCTCTAACGTCAGAGGTAAGAATAGCTGACGTAAAAGGTTAAAGTAATAGACTGCTAACCAAAAGATCAATGGTTTGAAACCAGAAGCAGCTCCGCTGGAGAAAAATGTGGCAGTCTGCTTCCTTAGAGACTGACAGCCTGGTAAACCCAATGGGCTCACTATGAGTCAGAATCAACTCTATGGCAGTGGGTCTGGCTTTTTTTAGTATGACTATGGTTTACCTCAGCTTTAATATTTTTTTCCCTAGTTGGAATCTTCTATGTGCCTCATTTTCTTTATCTGTACAATGGGGATTATAATAGTAACTAACTCATAGATTTGTTAGGAGTTAATATACGTCGAATGCTGAAAATATATCACTTGGTACATTGTAAATGATCAATAATTACTAGCTATTGTCATTTTGCCAAATAAATAATGGAAAGTTTCAGTACTTTCAGAATAGTTTTGCTACTTTGGAGGCAAAATAGGCTTTGATGGCTTTGGAATCTAACTAAGTTTTACAACAGGTATCTATGGGAAAATAAATTCTCCGTTCCAAGCAACCAACTGATAAGAGTAGTGACAAATATGCACATTTTAGCTAGGGACAGCTTAAATCAGGTAGAGTGTGATGGGTGCCCAAGGAGAGCTGATTGTATCTAATGTGTTCTATATCACATCTTGCACTTGGCAAGTTGTACCCATGACAAGATACCTACATTACTTGCCTTTCTTTACTTACTAAGGAGAGTAAGGGCTCATAGTGGTGCAAACAGTTACGTTCTTGACGGCTAAGCAAAAGGCTGGAGGTTTAAATCCACTCAGAGTGCCTTAGAAGAAAGGCCTGATGATCTATTTCTGAAAAAATTAGCCACTTAAAAGCCTATGGAGTGCAGTTTACTCTGACACACATGAGGTTGCCATGAGTCAGAATTGACTTGACGTAGCTGGTTTGCTATTGCTCCTTGTTTTGTTTTGTTTTAAAGAGACTAATAGACAAAGCGCTGTGAGATCAGTCTGGCTCGGTAGGTAGGTGCTAGATCACAGCATTCCTTACAGGTCATGTTAAGGTTTTCGTTTAGATCATAAGAGCAACGAAGAGCCACTAATAGTATTAAGCAGAATGTGACATGTGATTAGACATGTTTATAAAAAGATCACTCTGGTTGCAATATAGAGTATCAATGGGGGAGATGGTTAAGAGGTTGTGCAAACATAAATTCAAGGAGACTGGTAAGTAGTTCTTTCAGTAGTCTGGTGAAGATAGTTGTTTGAATCAATTATGGTTGTAGTGGAGATAGCAGGAGAAAGAACATGGGATTTTCTTCAGAAGGTGGGCTTCAAATCCAGGGTACTGTACTAACGTCTCTGACTCTACTACCATATTTGTCACTTGACATACAATGCAAAACAATATATTGCATTGGGCAACTCTGCTGCAAAAGACCTCTTTAAAGTGTTAAAAAGCAAAGATGGCACTTTGAGGACTAAGTTGCACCTGACCCAAGCCATAATGTTTTCAGTTGCCTCACATGCATGCAAAAGCTGGACAATGAAAAAGAAAGACTGAAGAAGAATTGATGCATTTGAATTATGGTGTTGGTGAAGAATATTGACTATGCCATGGACTGCCAGAAGAATGAACAAATCTGTCTTGGAAGAAGTACAACCAGAATGCTCCTCAGAAGCAAGGATGGAGAGATTTTGTCTCATTAACTTTGAATACATTATCAGGAGGGACCAGTCCCTGGAGAACATCATGGTTGGTAAAGCAGAGGGTGAGCAAAGAAGAGGAAGACCTTCAATGAGATGCATTGATGCACGGGCTGCAACAATGGGCTCAAGCAAAACTACCATTGTGGAGATGGTGCAGGACCCAGCAGAGTTTTATTCTGTTACCAGTGGGGATCTCTGTAAGTCAGAACCGACTCAGTGGCACCTAACAACAACAACATACACGGTAACCGTTAGGATTAAAGAAAACCTTAACACAGGGAAGCTAAGCAATGTGCCCAAGACCACACAGCCAGAGAGTGAAGGTGCAGTGATTTAAACCCAAGTGGTTCGATTCTTACAGCTTCTCCCCGTGTGAGCCACCATCATGGGAATGAAATGAGATGATGCTTGTAAAATGCTTAGAGCAACATGTGGCATATTGTAAGGTCCCAGTAAATATCACCTATTGTTGTGGGTGTTAAAAAAAAAATCCTATATAAACAAATTCTTTATAAAAACTTAAAGCACCCTGCCAACCAGTTTGCAGTTATTTGTAGGTTTTTTTTTTTTCCTCCCATTTTATATATTTTATTTGTATCACTACTGCTCAGGTATTTGATCAGTAAAACCGAAGCAAACCCCAGCATTTTCACTGCATTTGAGTTGGAGCATGTTCTTGCAGGATTCAAACTCTTTGGGTCCATTTCATAGTTACTTTTCCCAATGCCTAATCCGGCTCATTTTTGGCCACTTCCTTTTGTTAGAACAACTTATTCATTCATTCACGGTTTTTAAAATTGTCTGCCAGGCCCTATACTATCTTCATCCCACTCATCAGCCTTTTTCCCTACTCTTTCCCTCACTCCTCCCCCCTAGCCATGCTAACCTTCTTGCTGTTTCTTTCTTTCTTTTTTTTTTTATTGTACTTCAAGTGAAGGCTTACAGAACAAATAGTTTCTCATGAAACAGTAGTACACATGCTGTTTTATGACATTGGTTAACATCCCCACAACATATTAACCCTCTAACGTCTCAACCTTTTTTTTTGGTGAAAATACACATAGCCAAAGATACACCGTTTCAAAAAGTTCTACATACACAGTTCAGTGACATTGACTACGCTCTTCCAATTGTGCTGTTATTCTCACTTAAGATGAAGGCTTATAGAACAAAATAGTTTCTCATTTAACAGTTACTACAAATGTTGCCCTATGACAATGGTTAACAATCTCACAACATGTCAACAATATCCTTACTCAACCTTGGGTTCCCTATCACCAGCTTCCTTGTCCCCTTCTGCCTTCTGGCCTTTGTCACTGGACTCCTGTACTTCGTTAGTCTCATTTGGTTTTACAGGGCTGTCCACTCCCAGGCTGAACAGTGAACCTCGGAGGTGACTTCACCCCTGAGCTAAAAGGGTGTCTGGGGACCATACTCTCGAGGTTTCTCCAGTCTCCTCTAGGCCAGTAAATCTGGTCTTTTTTTTTTTTTTTGTGAGTTAGGATTATGCTCTACATCCTTCTCCAGCTCTGTCCTGAAGAACCCTCTGTTGTGATCCTGGTCAGAGCAGTCAGTGGTGGTAGCCGGGCACCATCTAGCTGTACTGGACTCAGTCCAGTGGGTTATTTGTAGTTTCAAAGAGAACGGGCAAAGAGTCATCAGCCTGTGTGGAAGAGATTTTCCTCTGCAGACTATTGTTATGTGTTCTGCCTTGCCGGTTGCTATGGTGGTTTTTACTGGGCATACCAAGAAGAATCAAGTTGGGTGGTCTCAATGCCTTCATCTGAACAAACAAGCTGTGGATAGCAGCAGCTCCCTCTGCTGACTGGGATCATCCCTTGCATAGGGGTCCTCCACCCTCACCCCACTGATGTCTCCTTGCTCTCCACTGAGAAGGAAATGGGATCCCAATAAAGTTAACTCCCTACTCTGCTATCTTCTTGTCAAGGGGTTAACCTAGATGCTAACAGAGCTCTTATGCAGCTGAGAACTGGGCCGACAAGGTTGGGGATGTGTGGGCACATTTAACTGGTTTAGACCATGCTTTGTGCCTTAGTTTCCTAATGCTGCTGTAACAGAAATACCACAAGCAGGTGGTTTTAAAAACCAGAAATTTGTTTTTCACTGTTCAGGAGGCTAGAAGTCTAAATTCAAGCTATAGGGGAAAGCTCGCTCTCTCTGTGTGTCAGCTTTGAGGAAACATCTTCTCTCAGCTTCAGTAGTCCTAGAGTTCCTTGGCAATCTTCACGTAGTATCTATCTTCTTCGCTTGTGCTTGCTTGTCTCAGTGTCTAAGCTGTTCTCTCCACAACTCAGAAGTGATTAGGTTAGGACATGCCCTACACTGATATGTCCTCATTAACATAACAAAGGAAGCCTTATTTCCAGATTGGATTACATTACAGGTCTAGAGGTTAGCAACACATTGTGGGGGGCAGAATTCAATCCATAACACTTTGAGACCCAACTGTACCTTTGTTAACTTCTCCATAAAAGAATAAGCAAAGCAAAGGGATTTGGGAGCCCAGCACCAATGATGAATCCCAGAGAGATTGTTAACATTACGTTTCACTCTCCACATTCATCTGGAAAGCTTCGAATGCCTGGAGTGTGAGAACCTGCCATATTGGAAGTAGGAATGACGGATTAGGGGGAGGAGTAGTTGGTGCCTTTTCTATCCTTTCCTTTCTGTTCACACACTTTTTAAATGAGCCTTCCTTTTTTAAGCGTAAGGTGTTAAAGAGTGCTTAATTAGGTCAAAACTTGGGGTAGGCTAGGGAGGATTGAAAAATGCTGTTGGTAAATTAAGTTACCCTAAAAGCCGTTCTGCAGTATGCCCTGTCCTTTCAAAAGTTCCTTGCGCAAAGTACATATCCAAAATATATCCGTGGGGCTGATTAATTGCAACATTTGGAAGGGGTATAAGGGACCCAGCAGTTCCATTTCCAGGGGAGAGTTGAGTCATTTGTCCTTGCCTGAGGTGCACAATGCGCATGACACCAGTGGAAATCTCACGTGCATGAAAATTGTGCATTGTACCTTGGAGATTCAGGTGGAAATAAAACCTGAAATGCAGAATCAAAAAAGTGAGTTGTACATCTGAGGAAAAAAAACAAAAGAAGATCCAAAAAGTGAGTATATCATAAATAGCATCATTAAAGAAACTGCAGTGAAATGGGCTGGGCTATATTTTCACAGAACATCTGTCTCAGACCTGTCATCTCTGTACCTCTGTCACTTTACCTAAATGCCTATTCCATCATGAATCTGCCTCTAAAGCTCAGTGAATAATTGAGAAAATGTTCTAAGCATCTCTTCTAAATACCTTTAATTCCCAGCAGTTTCCAATATTACTGTATTATGAACTAAAGCAAAAATGCAAATTCAAATGTGTTTCACAAAAGCACAGACTTGATGGTAAGAAATGAGTAGCCTCCTCCTATTATTTACATAGATACACAAAGAGCAATGGACAGAAATAATAATTCCCAACCAAATGCAATACTTCTTGGTGACCCAGAAGGATGCTTATTGATTATGACTAAGGCTAATGTATCCATTAAATAGAGAACTGAATTTGCCACGCAAAGGGTATTATAGACAGACAAGCTTCAACACAGCCCTGCAAAGTCTCCCCAGAACTGGTCTGGCTATTCAAAAGAGAAGAAATAAAGCATTATGGTACCAAGAAGGCAAGGAAGTTTGGTTTGTTTGTTTTTTAAATCAGTGTGAGATTCACATCGTCACGCTTAAAATGTATGTGACAAATGAGGGAAACTAAGTGTTAGATATGGCTGTGTTGACTGCCTAGCCAACCCAGGAAGGCTAAAATGGAGTTAAGCTAATAATGTAGGGGCTTTTCACCATATTCTTCTGTACTCTTGGTACCGTCAGCTGTAACTTGCCTATAACCATGTCTCCTGTTGGGTGCAATTGTACTTGTTGAATCCCTTTCTTCATGGATTCAGAATTGTTTCATTTGTGTTCTGTTGTATAATGGAATTTTTTTTAAAGTGATAATAGTATTTAGATTTTGAATAGCAGTTAACTGAAAAATGATGTCTACCAAAAGGGTTAAGTATCTAATTCTTTATTCTCTATCCCCAATTATATGCATTTACCCTTTCTGTGTCTTCGCCTTCTAAACATGCCTACTATACTGAGTCAAACACAGGATGAACATTTATTGGAGGAAGGCTTATTAGCTTTTTCTTTTTTTTTAAGCTTAGTAAGTTTTATATTCCTGCATTTAGAGTAAAGAGGATGGAATTATAGGATCTGAGAGTATAAGGAACTTTAGAGAACATCTGTCCCACAGCCTTTTGCAGAGGAAAGAAAGGCTCAATTAGGTTAAAAGAGGAGGCATTCTGTAGCAAAAGGGGTAGGACTATGGGGGCCAGGTAGTGCTGGGTTCATTTGTAACCCCATAATTTATAATTTAGTTGTGTGACCTCAAGCAGGTTACAGGATGCAGTGAAGTCTTGGTTTCCTCACCTGGAAAGGGCATAGTGATAATGCCTACCTTAGAGGCCTCTTGTGAGGATGACATTAAATAATGACTCAAAGTTCTAACACGTGACAGTGTACATAATAAGCACTCAGTATATATTCTTTGCCCCTCTTCCCTTGTCTGGGTCATACCCCTAGTCAGTGGCAGAATGGAAATTACTGGACTCACAGTCCAGTGCCCTTTACGTACTATGTTCCATCCATGATTAGCTGGGCTGAGCTGTGGTTGATCTATTCAAAGACACCCTCATCACAGGAGCCCAAGCAGCCAAGGTATTGTTTCAAATGCACCTAGAGATGGAGAGATTGGGAGTAGGGGAGGGGAGAAGAGCTGAGCTCCCAGCTTGGACTGTAGCATGTCTGCCAGTGTGAGCAGAGTTTCTCCTTCTCCATTCCCTGAATTTAATGGTACCGGTAATCCAGCTCCAACCAACTTCAAATGGAGCCAAGTGCTCCAACTACTACCACGCCTGCTGAGAAAGGTGAGTAATACCCCTCAGCATCACCAATAGGCAAATAAACATTGAACAAGTCTTAAGAAACAGAGGTCAAAATTTTCATGCTCACATATGGTCCTTATGGAGAAAACTGTAGTAGGGTAAGGAGTTAACATTTATTGAGCACCTACCAGGAATGAAGCACTGATTTCAACCAAACTGTGAAACGGATGTTATTACCCCCATTTACAGATACAGGCTCAGAGAAGTTAAGGAAATAACCCAGGGAAATAGGGCAGTAAGTGCCAATGCCAGGATTTAAAGCCAGGCGTATTTGACTTCAAAGCTCACGCAGGTTTCACTGCCCTTGTACCTCCCAGATTGTTCACTTTAATATATACTGGCCAAAGCCTGTGGAATGAAGCTTTAAGTGAGAGTGGCTGGGATTACAGTGATCTGATCATAAACCAGAGACTGGCCACTGTGTTTAAAGGCGTGCTATACGGAATACTTTCTATAACCAATCACACAGACACAGTATGAACCAGAAGATACCTTTTATTCGGAAAGGACACATTTACAAGTTGATGACCAAGACTATATTAGGAAGCATTTAGTAATTAAGGTTAATAAGAAAATATTTTTTCTGATCACTTTTATAAACCCCACTGGTCTCCAGAGTCTAGAATATGCTCACTATGAAATTATAATATCTGTTTCCACTTATTTTTTTTTTTTAATCACATAAGACTAAATAAACCCCAAAAAGAAAGTGAGAAGCTCAGAACAGAAAAATTAAAAAAAAAAAAAAAAGATTTGGAAAGAAAAAGAACAAATTACCATGTATGTTAGAAGATCCAAACAATAAAATCAATTTAATTTTAAAAAACAGACTACTATTTATTTTTAAAAATAATTCCATGATAATTGAAAAATGATTTGGTATAATTCAGGATAAGTGGTGATTTTTGCTCTACTTGGCTGTACATTATCCAGGTTCTGTGATGATGTTACGGAAGCTGTATTTGTTAAAAAACCAACTCACTGCCATCAAGTTGCTTCCGACTCAGACCCTGTAGGACAAACCTGAACTGTCCCATAGGGTTTCCAAGGAGCACCTGCTGGATTCGAACTGCTGACCTTTTGGTACAGGTTTAGCAACTGTAAAATGACCCAAAATATTCTCACACAAACATCTGAGCATAAGCAGCCCAAGAGTTGAAATGGCGGTCTGTTATATCAGAAACTCAGGGTCCAAATAGCTTTGATTCTACAGTCCTCAACACTTGACTTCTGTATCATGGTTCAAGATGGTTGTTCCAGATCCCGCCTCTACGTCTGCGTTCCAAAAGAAAGTCGGGCAAGGGAAGGTAGGCAGACTTCTTTCCTTTAAGGATCTGTCTTGGAAGTTTTGCACACAATGCAAGGGAGGCTGGGAAATGTTCTCGGCTAAAATTCTATTGCTAGGGCAGAAAGGAAGAGCTGTTAAAGGCGACAGCACTATAGAGACTCCTTTGGCTATCCACGGTGCAGATCTTAATAGGACAATTTGAAAATGACTCTGTCACAAAAGCTATTTCAAGCTGTAAAATTTTCACAAATTTTACAGGGCATAGGCATTTACTACTGAGCAGGACATGCTCCAGATGTGAACATGGAAAGAGAAATGTGATTAAGCAAGGCAGAGCCAGAGCAAATAGATGACCTGGTGGGTCCTTGCAAAACGGCTGGAGTATCAGCCTCTTGCTTCTTTTCTCTGGAAGCTGTTACAGCCAGTAAGTTGTAAAGATCAACAAAGATTTCCCAATAAATAAAATTATCATGTTTTTAAAAAATTATTACATGGTCTTTTTTTAATGTGTATGCATCACAAATTTTTATGATGGTATGAGGATTTATAAGTAAATGCAATAATTATGTTTGTATTACTAAATGTTAAGGTTTATGTAATGTCTTATTTATTCCATGTTTTTGAACAATCCAAAGTGAAAAAAGCTGTATAATATATTCTCAGATTTGCATGACATATCTATATTAAATGACATTTTTGCAGGCGTAAGCCATGTAATTTAAACCTTCTAGTAACTGCGTGAGTTATTCTCATTTTAAATATAAAAAGCGAAGGCTCAGAAAGAATGAAGTCACATGTCAAGATCACACAGGTCTAAAGTGGAAAAGTTGGAAATGACACTAAACGTTGTCTGCTTCCAAAGCCTGTGAGGTCTGCTATGAGAAAGCCACAAATTGAGACATACTATGTAATGGTTTTCCTGAAGTATTTTTTAAGGCCATTAAAAATCCTCACATCATGCTTAGAAGAGTGAAAGAAAATTAAAGTGAGATATGGCATGAAGTCTGGAACTGTTGCCTCCTCCTCCTCCTTCCCTTTTCTGACCCATTTTAATCACTTAGGATGAACACTTCCCTTCCCCCCACCTTTTAGCATATTATGGTGACAAATTAATTAACTCAGAAAGTTCTGGCAAAGTGTGAAATGTGTTGCAAGGATGTTTTTTCCCTTTTCTTATACACATACTTAATGTATGGCAAAAGAAGGTGAGTTCAAGTCACAAACTGGTATATCTGAAAAGAGTTTATTGAGAAGTGCATCAATTGATGTTCCTGTGATTATGATTTTTTGTTTTCCATTTCAGATCAATCAAGTCTATTCTGTTCAATAATATACTTCAGGATAGTAGACTGGATAGTGAGAAAATATTTCATTTGTTAAGTGTTCCCAGAATAGCTGTGGAAAAATCTTTAATCTCTACTTTTCTTTCTGTAATCCTGGAAGAACCAACTTATTTCGAATGACAAATGGTCAAGTTAATTATAAATTTTGTTTTTGTGTTAAGATTATATTGTTTAAAGCGAGCCTATCAGCTCTATTAGCATACTGTAATTAATTTTCAGTAAACACTTTTACATTTAATGAAGTCACTCATTTTTATTTACGACTTTAAATAACAATTAGGCTTTATTGTCTAGTGTGATAAAACTGTTGGCTCCTGCTGCCCTTCACTGGTTTGCAGTGGTACGACAAATCAAAAGTCGGGGTTAGCTGCCAAAGGTGTGAAAATCCCCAAACAGGCACATTTGTGAAGCTCAGCCAGGGAGCCATCTGATATAACTCTTCATACCAGGGCTCATAGTAGCTGTGCACTATTTATTATGTGTTGCCTTTTTGCCACTTGAAATCAGGTTTGGCAGAATTTTACCTTTGTTCTTTCAATATTATCTTACACACCCAAGTGGTCATCTGTGTCTTCATGGCAACTAAAACTCATTATGGTCAGTGAGTAGAAATTTTCACTGATTTGCACATAAATATAACACACTGAACATAAGAGATGAGGGGGAGGCCAGTGTTAAAAAACAAGATAAATATGTGATGGGCCCCAATTCAAATGAATACTGTAGAACCGTTTAGAATTTTTCTCCTTTCTCAAAAGTTAACTTTTAGGAGCAGTATCGGTAGGTAGATGTTCTTAAATTGTGATTTTTCATCATAATGCTGCCTTGCAGTAGATTTACAGGTGTTGATTTTATTTTCTGGTTATTCTGAGGTATGAATGTGAATGAGGTGTGAATGTGCTGTTCCTTCCTGACCACATACACAATTGATGTTAATATTTCCCATGGCCATAAAAGAAACCCTGGTTGCATAGTGGTTAAGAGTTGGGCTGCTAACCAAAAGGTCAGCAGTTTGAATCCACCAGGTGCTCCCTGGGAACCCTATGTGCCATTCTACTCTGTCCTACAGGGTCACTATGAGTTGGAATCAACTCGACAGCAATGGATTTGGTCTTTTTGGTACGGTCCTAAATGTAAAAAGTTTGGTAGAACTGGACTATGAGAAAATTAAGCCTTCCCATTTGACCTTGATCATGATGCCCCAGCATCTGGGCTCTGTGGTGCTCTGCTTAGCAGCTTGCCAACACCAGACAAAATGTTCCAGTGTCTTGTTCTTAAACGTTCTTATAAAGAGGTGCAACAAAAGCTGGCAACCTCAGCCAAGGTCCTTTAGTTTGAATTCAGTATCTTAATATGGAACAAGGGACCGAGATGTAATTTGTAGAGTGTGTAAACAAGTGGTAATGTGACATCCTAAGTGAGAAAATAAGCTTTTTTGCTAAAACTAATATTATTTCATACATAGGGTCACTATGAGTAGGAATTGACTCAAAGTCAATGGGTTTATGTATCCCATGTTTTTCCCAGAGATGCTCAAGATAAGCATTTGAAACCTTGACTTAAACCACCTTTCCAGTAAAACATTTTTTTCTCTCTATTCTCTTATCTATGGCAAGAAAGTAGTAGAAAATATTATTTTATTACCCCATATATTTTTTTGAGGGTCCCCAGGAAAAATCCCTGTCTGCTCTTACTACAAAGAACACTTATGCTTTTTCTATGTATCTAGTGTTCTTCTTTTTTTAATCTCATAGATATTATCAATTAACTTACAAAGTTTTCCCTTTCTGTCTGCTAATACGTACGGAAATAAACTTGTGGTACATAGAGGCTGACGTGATGTGCATTTTAAACCTTATTCTCATTTCAATTTGTTTCAGCTCTCTCTCTTTTTTTTTTTTTTTTTTTTTTGGACTTTTTTATGTACCCTTGGAATTGACCTGAAATCCCCTCTAGAATATGATGGAGGTACAATTTTAAAAACAGGCGAAGGAGTAAGAAAGCTTTCCAGCAAACTACAGAAATAAGGTCTCAATAGAAAATCAATGATATTAATAAAAAAGAAAAATAATAATAATACAGATGCTAGCTGAAACCAAGTGTGGAAAGCACTGTTCTATCTATGTGCTTAGAAGATGTTGTTGTTGTTGTTAGGCACCATCAGGTTGGTGCCGATACATAGCAACACTACGTAAAACAGAACAAAACACTTCCCAGTGCTCCCCGTTCTCACAAACATATGCATATTTGCAAAGCCTTAAAATTGCTTTACAGAGGGCTGTGTAACCCATAAAAACAGTACGGTCTTAACCCTTTCAGGACTGGTGGTATATATTTCTACCACTTACTTTGTGTACCTCTGGGGTTCATTGGGAAGCTGCTGTCCCATTGACAGTACATGCTGCCAGCAGGCAGGGCCCTATACAGGCATACCTAGTTTTATTGCTCTTCACTTTATTGTGCTTTGCAAATATCACTTTTTTTTTCTTTACAGATTGAAGGTTTGTGACAACCTTGCGTCCAGCAAGTCTATTGGCACCATATTTTCAAGAGTATGTGCTTACTTCGTGTCTCTGTGTAACATTTTGGTAATTCTTGCAATATTTCAAATGTTTTCATTATTATTATATCTTTCATGGTAATCTGTGATCAGTGATCTTTAATGTTACTATTATAATTGCTTTGGGGCTCCATGAACCGTGCCCACATAAGACAGTGAACTTAATAAATGTTGTGTGTGTTCTGACTGCTCTACCACAAGCCATTTCCCCCGTTGTTGTCCCTCTCTTTGGACCTCTCTATTCTCTGAAAAATGACAATATTGAAATTGGCCAATTAATAACCCTACAATGGCCTCTAAGTGTTCAAGTGAAAGGAAGAGTCGCACATCTCTTACTTTAAAACAAATGCTAGAAATGATTAAGCTTAGTGAGGAAGGCACGTCAAAAGCTGAAACAGGCTGAAAACTAGACCTCTTGCGCCAAACAGTTAGCCAAGTTGTGAATGCAAAGGTTCTTGAAGGAAATTAAAAGTGCTACTCCAGTGAACACACTCATGATAACAGAGCCAAACAGCCTCATTGCTGATATGGAGGAAGTTTTAGTGGTCTGGATAGAAGACCAAATCAGCCACAACATACCTTAAACCAAAGCCTAATCCAGAGCAAGCCCTAACTCTCTTCAATTTTACAAAGGCTGAGAGAGGTGAGGAAGCTGAAGAAGAAAAGTTTGAAGCTAGCAGAGGTTGGTTCATGAGACTTAAGGAAAGAAGCAGTCTCCATAACATAAAAGTGCAAGGTGAAGCAGCAAGTGCTGATGTAGAAGCTGCAGCAAGTTATCCAGAAGATCTTGCTAAGGTTATTGATGAAGGTGGCTACACTAAACAACAGATTTTCAAAGTAGATAAAACAGCCTTATATTGGAAAATGCCATCTAGGACTTTCATAGCTAGAGTGGAGAAGTCAATGCCTGGCTTCAAAGCTTCAAAGGACAGGCTGACTCTCTTGTTAGGGGCCAGTGCAGCTGGTGACTTTAAGTTGAAGCCAGTGTTTATTTACCATGCTGAAAATCCTAGGGCCATTAAGGATTATGTAAATCTACTCTGCCTGCGCTATATAAATGGAACAACAAAGCTTGGATGACAGCACATCTGGTTACAACATGGTTTACTGAATATTTTAAGCCCACTATTGAGACCTACTACTCAGAAAAAAAGATTCCTTTCAAATATTACTGCTCACTGACAATGAACCTGGTCACCCAAGAGCTCTGATGGAGATGTACAAGGAAATTAATGTTGTTTTCATGCCTGGTAACACAACATCCATTCTGCAGCCCATGGATCAAGGAGTAATATTGACTTTCAAGTCTTATTACTTAAGAAATACATTTTGTAAGGCTACAGCTGCCATAGACAGTGATTCCTCTAATGGATCTGGACAAAGTAAATTGAAAACCTTCTGGAAAGTATTCACCATTCTAGATGCCATCAAGAACATTTGTGATTAATGGGATGAGGTCAAAATATCAACATTAACAGGAGTTTGGAAGAAGTTGATTCCAGCCCTCATGGATGACTTTGTGAGGTTCAAGACTTCAGGGGAAGAAGTAATTGCAGATGTGGTGGAAATAGCAAGAGAACTAGAATTAGAAATGGAGCCTGAAATGTAACTGAACTGCTGCAATCTCATGATAACACTTTAACAGATGAGGAGTTGCTTCTCATGGATGAGCAAAGAAAGTGGTTTCTTGAGATGAAATCTACTCCAGTGAAGATGTTGTGAACATTGTTGAAATGGCAACAAAGGATTTAGAATATTACATAACTTAGCTGATAAAGCAATGGCAGGGTTTGAGAGGATTGATTCCAATTTTGAAAGAAGTTCTACTGTGGATAAAATGCTATTAAACAGCATCATATGTTACAGAGAAATCTTTCATGAAAGGAAGAGTCAATCTATGTGGCAAACTTCATTGTTGTCCTATTTTAAGGAATTGTTACAGCCACCTCAATCTTCAGCAACCACCAGCCTCATCAGTCAGCAGCCGTCAACAACGAGGCAAGACCCTTCACCAGCAAAAAGATTACGACTCCCTGAAGGCTCAGATGATGGTTAGCATTTTTTAGCAATAAAGTATTTTTTTAAGTAAGGTATGTACATTGTTTTTTTAGACATAAAGCTATTGTACACTTGATAAACTACAATATAGTGTAAACATAACTTTTATATGCACTGGGAAACCAAAAATTCATGTGACTCGATTTATTGCGATATTCACTTTACTGCAGTGGTCTGGAATGGAACCTGGAATATCTGAGGTATGCTTGTATAACAGTTTGAAATGGAAAAATTAGGCATGTGCCACAAACACTGTTTTTACAGGGTATTGTATGAGGTGGTGCTGAATCATTGAATTGTTGGTAGGAAAAACATTAATTTTGAAAATTTTTGTTTGGTACACGTATGTACTTCTGGACTCTGTGTAGAATTTGTGTTCACAAAGGGAATACATATGTACCTCTGGACTCAAAAGGTACAATTTGTGGAATGAGACATAAAACAAAAACCATATTACTTATGAAAAATTCAGACACACTCAATGATTCAGTATGACCTCCGTTACTGAAAACACATAGTATCAATTTAAAAAAAAAGGAAAAAAAAACAAAAAACAGTTGATTCCTTTTTGTTAGGCTGGGTTCTCTAGAGGAGCAAAACCAATGAAATGTATATATATATATGTAAATACATATAAAACTTAAAAAAAAAAAAAACTTCATTGACATCTAGTTGATTCTGACTCATAGTGACCCTATAGTGCAGAGTGGAACTGCCCCATAGGGTTACCAAAGAGCAGCTGGTGGATTCGAACGGCTGACCTTTTGGTTAGCAGCCAAGCTTTTAACCACTGCACCACCACAGACAGATTTGATTCAAGGAAATGGTTCACGCAGCTGCAGAGGTTGGCAAGTCCCAAATTCGTGGGTCAGGCATCAGGCTGGAGGCTTCCCCTGACTCAAGTCATTGTAGGGAATGATGAACTCAAAATCAGCAGGTCAAATGGCAGACTGCTGGCTCACATTCCAAGAACCAGAGTTCAGATGATGATGAGTCAGATGCAGGACCCAGATCGAGAGTGAGACTTGCTGGAACATCCATTTATATACTGGAGGCAGGCCACATCCCCAAGAAAATTCCCCTGTCAACTGACTGGCTTCTCCTAGAAGATCTCATCATGGAGGTGATTACAATATATCAGATCCTATCATGGAGATGATTACATTATATTACGTTATGAAAGAGCAATCAGTCCAATGTCTGTCAAACCGCTGAGAATCATAGGGACCTCCTACCACAAAGAAAGAACAGCTGGGAGTGGTGCACATCCATTGGACCCAGGGTCCCTACACTAAGAACCTCCTAAACTCAGAGGAAGATTGATGCCAAGACACATTTAGATCTCCAAGGAATTCCAGGCCCACAGAAGTTCAGCAAGGACCTTCCCCCAAAGCCAACAGAGAGAGAAAGGCTTCCCCTAGAGCTAGTGCCCTGAATTCAAACTTCTAGCCTCCTAAATTGAGCAAGGATAAATTTTCTGTTAGTTAAAGCCATCTACTTTTGGTATTTCTGTTATAGCAGCACTAGATAACTAGGACAGAATTTGGATAAACCTCAAAGAGTTGCATAAACATGAGTCAAACTGGTGATTGGCTATAAGTTTCTGTTAGACTTTAAAAGCAAAATCCTAAATCTGAAGCCACACTGGCCTCCTCCAAGATGCTAGGCAGGCTTAGGGCCACTGCACTAGCTGTTCCCTCTGCCTGGAACATTCATTCTTCCCTCTCAATATCTGTGGGACTAGCTCTTTTACTTCCTCAAGTCTTTGCTCAAATGTCACCTTCTCTATGAGGTTTATCCTGAATACTCTATGTTATACTGTCCTCAAATCATCATTCCCAATCACCCCTATCCTGTTCTACTTCTTGTTTTCATATATTTTTCATCATTAAGCATAATAATTTACTTATTAATTATGTTTATTGTTTATAGTCTTTGTCCCCCAACTAGAATGTAAGCCTTATGAGTTCAATCTTTGTTTTGTTCACTATTGAATCCCAGGCTCCCAGAGTAATGTACATATTAGGTACACAATAAATATTTGGTTGAATGAATGAAAGATATACATTCTGAACATTTGAGTAAAAATGAAAATATCAGAGCTTTATAAAACTTTTCTCATTCTCCTCTAATTTAAAAGAACTATTTAGCTAAAAAAAAGTTTTTTTGGTGTGTAAATACGTTTTGTCAGAAATCTCACCATTGTCTTGCATATCCTTTTTTTTTTTCTTTCTATTTCAACAACTACCATTTTAGTATAAACCATTGTTACCTTCTACCTGGTTAAGTAGCCTCCTGATTGCTGTCCATGCTCCTGGTATTTCCTTATTCCAATTCATTATGAACATTATCTTCAGACCAACTACTAAAAACAAAACAAACAAACAACAACAAGAAAAGCCACACTACATTATTCACGACTTATCCCTGCTTGGAACACTAATTGTTCCATATTATCTACTGGGAAAATTTCAAACTTCACTGGGGAAGTTGAGGAACATTGACCTTCGGACCTATCTAGTCTTCCAAGTTTACACCCACAATTCATGAGCATGATACCTTAATTCCAACAACTCTGCTTTCGCGCTAGCTCCTAAAGATCTTTTGATTTTTCTGGCTCCACTGCCTTTGCTCTTGTCCAGGCTTCTGCTGAAATAATTTTTCCTCCTCTTAGTTACCTATCTAAACTCTAAAACTTCTAGCTTAATGTTCTACCTCTTTCAAGGAAGCATTCCCTGATGATTGAAGGCCAATTGTATTCATTCTTATTTTTGAGTTTTTAACCTTATACTATATGATACTGTTATAAAAATCCTAAAGTAATATTTAAGTGCTTTTAAAAAAAGGTAAGTGCTTTAAGCATAGACATTATGGCTTGTACTTCTTCTGTTTGTATTTTCCAGAATATTTGGTCCAGTGTTACAAGCATAATACATAGTCAAAAAATGTGTTTTCATCAAATAAATAAATTAATTAAATTTTAAAATGTCAGAGTTTATACTGATATCAATAATGAAAGGTTCAATACCATAATATTGATAGTAAATGATAGCTAACATTTACAAAGTATGTATGTGTTTACCAAATATCACATTTATTCTTCACAGAAATTATATTAAATGCACAGTATTTTTCTCATTTTACAGATGAGAAAATAGAGGGTAAGAAAGATTAAGTTAGTTACCTAAGACCATGACTGTTAAGCAAAGTGTCAAGGATTTTTGAACTATGATCTTTGGAGAGTCCAGATTTTTGTTTTTGCCAATACAACATGCCACATTTCATAATGATAGTGTATTCATAATGTGAATACACAGAAAATATATGCACATATATAATATACCCAGTTCCTGGAGAAGGACATCATGCTTGGTAAAGTTGAGGGTCAGTGAAAAAAAGGAAGATCTTCAAGGAGATGGATTGACACATTGGTTGCAACAATGGACTCAAACATAGCAACAATTGTGAGGACGGCATAGGACTGAGCAGGATTTGTTCTGTTGCACATAGGGTCACTATGAGTTGAATTGACTCGAAAGCACCTAACAACAACAACATGTATATAGTTTGAATGATACCTTTTTATTTGAAATATTTTGTAAGTTCCGACCTTTGTCTGATCGTAATAATTCACAAGGACATTTTGCATAGATGTTTTAGCTAGTGCTGGTAAATAAAGTCCAATAATCATTGACTGATTATGAAGAAACTCAACAGGAATAAAATGTTCAAAAAGCTTTTACTATCTCATGACTGGATCTTCTGGTAGTTTTCAGAGAGCTGGTGTTTACCAATCTATCAATACACTACTAGGAGAGACTCTGGCAGCTTATAGCTAATACATAGGTTCCAGAAATTGGGCCTCAGTGATCATGGTTACAAATTAACTGTATTATGTGGTAAATGCTTGATTTCTTCCTTTTAAAAAATATGATATCAAAATCCTTGGCCTTTATTCTAGCTAATCTTTGAAAGAATTAAATGCATATCCACTTAATTCTAATATATAGAAGTTTATATACAACTTTTAGAGATCATATTCTATTACCCAAGAATATGAAGGATACATTTATTTTTGCCTCAGCTCTACTACCTTTTAAAATTTCATTTAAATTAATCTCAACCTCAAAGCAAAACTCAAAATGCAAAAGCTGGAAGAAACCTCAGACTAGTGATGCTCAAGCTTTAATGTGTTTAAATATGAATCACCTGGGGCAATGCTGAGTTAATCATTCTGGGAGGCCCCCAGGAACCCGCTTTTTAGCAAGCCCCCAAGGTGATTCAAATGCAGGAAGTCCATGAACGCTCTTTGAGGAATACTGCCTTAGACTCGTGTAACTCAACCTACTCATTTTACAGATGGGGCAGTTAAGGCCCAGAGAAGTGAAATGGTTTATCTAAATTCACACAGCTAAGAAGTGTTTTAAGCACTTGATCTCTTGGCTCCTAGTTTAGTGCTACTAACACTATACCTTAAAATATTTTCTAAAAACTTCACTTGTACAATCCAAACATATAATGGGTTTTAAGCTAAAACTGTATTTAGGTAATCTCAGATTTTCTGCTGCTGGGGTCCTGGATCCTGCTTATGAACGCTTAGTGAGCTGTGAGAATTTAGCTTTCCTAGTCTATCAATCAATACTTAATATAAGAATAATTGT
The DNA here is from genome assembly GCA_030035585.1 of Dugong dugon. Taxonomy (NCBI): domain Eukaryota; kingdom Metazoa; phylum Chordata; class Mammalia; order Sirenia; family Dugongidae; genus Dugong; species Dugong dugon. Next base: position 146,497,110 of record CM057462.1, read on the forward strand.
AAACATCTTAATAGTAACATATATACCATGATATACGGTAACGGCAGTCTAGCTCAGCTCTCTTCCTTCATTGCAAACTCAGCCTTCTGACTAGTGGGGCGGATACAGTTTCAGGGGAGTGACTGAGGAGAAAGGTGGCTTCCAAAGTCTCATTTTACACAGATATCAAGAAGACTGAGTCTTACAAGTGCAGAAAGCAGTTGGGAGTAAACGGGGAGGATAAGTTAAAAAAAAGAAGAGATGATTCATTTTTTTCTCATTACCAATACATCTCTTGGTTTTTTGGTCATAAAAGCTAAACATCTTGGTTAACTGTCCATCTCCACCAAAACGAAATAAAACAAAACTCCTGAATTCCCCTTTAACATAGAGAAGTACTTGGTTACTGTGAACATCTATTTATTGCTGTTTTGTTTTAATTACACTTGATGATTTTTAAAGTTCTTAATTGTAACTTCTTTTTCTATCTTGTTTTATTTTCTTCTCCCTTCCTTTTGACAAATAGTTTTTCTCCAACAGGAGTTGGAATGAAACCCAATGACTCAAAACAGTGAAAATGCAAACCAAGGTAAACTAACTGGGAACTGGTTCTTTCTGTCTAAGGCTTAAGTTGTGTCTATAATTACTAATTACTCAACTCTCCATTATTCATGTGTGGCTTATCCCCGGTTAAATGTTTGAACCTTGGGTTTCCCGGTCACCAGTCTGCTCTGCAGCCACGTTCTCCTGCTGTCAGTGCTTACTCAGGGAAATCCAACTATTTTAAATACCAATCTAAGCACAAAACCTCATTAGGAAGGTATATCTCCTGCCAAAAGAAGGCATATAATGTATTCCAAAAGCAAATTTAGAAGTTTCTAAAATTATTTGCTGTTTTAGATCACTCTCTTCTCTAACACAGAATACCAAGAATTGAATGGGCAAGTACTTGACCCTATTAGGTCGAGTCATATGAAGTGGCCATTATTATACGTCAATAATGGTGAAATATTGGCATGCGTACCTGTCTCAACCTAAATAAAATACGATGCTTCCTTTCCTCTTGATTTTCCTTCTGATTGCCTTCAATTCTTATAGACTATCGTTAAGTGTTCACTATGAAAGCCGTCTGTATGGTGCTGTGAGTTGCAGTCATAATGAACCACTGTTATCGTTGCTATTAGGTGCCATGGAGTCAGTTTCGACTCATAGGGACCCTGCGTGCAACAGAACCAAACACTGCCCGATCCTGCACCATCCTCACAATTGTTACAATGTTTGAGCCCATCACTGCAGCCACTGTATCAATCCATCATGTTGAGGGTCTTCCTCTTTTTTGCTGACCCTCTACTATATAAAGCATGATGTCCTTCTCCAGGGACTGACCCCTCCCGATAACATGCCCAAAGTACGTGAGACAAAGTCTCATCATCCTCGCTTCTAAGGAGCATTCTGGCTGTACTTCTTCCAAGACAGATTTGTTCATTCTTCTGACAGTTCATGGTCTATTCGATATTCTTCACCAACACCATAATTCAAAGGCATCAATTCTTCGGTCTTCCTTATTCATTGTCTAGCTTTCACATGCATATGAGACAGTTGAAAATAACATGGCTTGGGTCAGGTGCACCTTAGTCCTCAGGGTGACATCTTTGCTTTTTAACACTTTAAAGCAGATTTGTCCAATGTAATACATCGTTTGATTTCTTGACTGCTGCTTCATTGGGTGTTGATTGTGGATCTAAGTAAAGTGAAATCCTTGACAGCTTTGATATTTTCTCCGTTTATCATGATGTTGCTTATTCGTCCAGTTGTGAGGATTTTTGTTTTATGTTTGAGGTATAATTCATACTGAATGCTGTGGTCTTTGATCTACATCAGTAAGTGCTTCAAGTCCTCTTTGCTTTCAGCAAGCAAGATTGTGTCATCTGCATATCACAAGTTTGTTAGTAAGTCTTCCTCTAATCCTGATGCCCCATTCTTCTTCACATGGTCTTGGATTATTTGCTCAGTATACAGATTAAATAAGTATGGTGAAATAATACAACCATGACACACATCTTTCCTGATTTTAAACCACACGGTATCCCCTTGTTCTGTTCAAACAACTGCCTCTTGGTTTGTGTATAGGTTCCTCATGAGAACAATTGAGTGTTCTGAAATTCCTATTCTTGGTGCAACGCTGTCTATAATTTGTTGTGATCTCCCCAGTTGAACACCTTTTCATAGTCAGTAAAACAGGTAAACTGAACTACTAGGAAGTGCCAAAATATGTCCTGCTAAATTAAGCCTCCTGATACTTTGACACTGCTTCCTTTATCAGAATACCTTTGGGTCCTTTGTCTGCTGAATGAACACCTACTCATCTTTTAAAGTGTAGTTCAGGTGTCACCTCACCTACCTAGATGTTCCTAGGACACCCAAGAGGAATCACCCAGCCTTTTCTTTGGGGCTCACCTTGTGTGTTTCTACCTCAGCACTTACAGAGGTATGACATTGTTTGTTAACAAGCTTGTCTTCCCCATTAGAAGGTGATCTACTAGAAGGACTGCCTTATTAATCTTGTTATTTCTAATGCAGACCCTAGCACGTTATTGTTGTTGTTAGCTACTGTCAAGTTGCCCCGGACCAATGGTGAGCCCATGCGAAATGGAGTGAAATGCTGTCCAGTCCTGTGTGTGCCATCCTCATGATTGATTGCTGATCAGTTCATTGTATTCCATAGGGTTTTCACTGGCTGATTTTCAGAAGGAGATAGCCGGGCCTTTCTTCCCCCCACCCCCCAGCACACAGGAAGTGTTAAATTCAAGTCAGAGGAAGTGGGGGGAGAAAAGGAAAGGAGAGAGGAACAAGAAACAGTTTCCATGAGATCATAGGACTCATAAACAATTTTGTTATTTTCATTGGGATTTCCAAGTTTCAACAACTGACTATCAAGTTTCTTCCTGGGTTTTGAACTAAGAAGAGGATTCATAATGTTTCTGATTTTATCCCTCTCCCTTACAAACTGAGGCAAGAATTAAGAGAATTAGTCATTTTCTGTAGGAGAGGGAGCCTTCTTGCCAAGGGAGATAGCAGCCTACTGGGAAGTAAAGGCCATTTGGCAGAAATCCATCTTACTCACTTGAAGCCAACATCCAGCTTACATCTGCTGCCTCCATTCAGAATAGAAGTTAAAGGATGGGAGCCGTAGAGCTACTACAAACAGCAGTCAAGATAATAATTTCAGAACTGTAAACTAAACCCAGAGGCAGGAAGTCAAGAAAAGCAGAACAATACATCTGGGTAGAGTGTACCCCAAACAAAATGGTACCCTGTGATCTTAGATTTCTCCTTCTGCATGTGTTATTTTTCTATTCTTGGAATACCTTCTGTCACGAATACTGTCATTGCAGCGGTGCATAGAATTTTAGCTGGGCCCATTTGCATTCTACCCTTCATTTGTATGACAGCACCAAAGCCCCCTGAATGTGCTGCTACACTAGATGGGCTGCGCTCAATTTGGGTCAATGACCTGACAGAGACCTTTGAAGCCCTGTATAGCCAACTGAGTTGTGTGTGCCTTAGCCCCATCTTGGGTACAAAAGGAGACTCCAGACATGACCGTTACAACTACACTTCCCTTAAGATACATCTAGTATAGCACAAAAATTGCACATTATAGTTGGTTAGCCAGCTCTCCACAACATGATTGTGAGCTCCCTGACTTTGGAATGTTATATTCCCTCCAGCACCTAGGACAGTTCCTGGCAGGCCGTGTGGGTTCAACCAATGTTCATGGAATCATTGATGAGAACCATTGGGATGGAATTGACAGAACCATCTCTAAATTAGACAAAGGGTGTTTACTCAATCTTCCTCCATGTATTTTCCTACTCAGTTTGAAACGGCTGCTGATTTTGTTGTTTTAGAGTAACTGAAAATATGAAAAGTTCATGTGAAGAAATCTACACAGCTCTTGATTTTTGAGACTGGACTTTTTTCAGTCAGCACACTAGATTAATTATGGGATCTTCTCATTATGAAATAAGTTAATTATCTCAAGCAGATAAACTGAGCAAAATAAAATTTAAGTACACTGAGGCTTATGAAGTTTGTTCAGATCATAGCATTAATCAAACCTGCTGCTGGGATGCCTCTTTTTGTAACGTCAGAAAAAAGATAAATTGTTCAACAAATATTGACTAAGTTTTTTGTATCTCAAAGAAAACAAAACAGGTAATAGAAGCACAAGGTGTCATGATTTTGGTAGGCTTATTTGTTGGAGAAAAATGTCTAGAGTCACCTCTCTGAGGGCATAAACATTAAGAAGTGATTTCAGTTGATTTTTCATGAAGGAGAGAAGGGAAATAAGCCTCATTCTTTCCTAAACATTTCTAGGTACTGAAGTTGAAATGGAGCCCTTGTGGCACAGTGGTAAGAGGTTGGCTGCTAACCAAAAGGTTGGCAGTTTGAATCCACCAGCTACTCCTTAGAAACCCTATGGGGCAGTTCTTCTCTATCCTATATGGTCTCTATTTGAGTTGGAATTGACTTGACGGCAATGGGTTTTAAAGTTGGAATAGAAAATAGACATGGAATATTTGACTAAAATTAGCCATCTTTTAATTTTAGCATACTTTCTCTTAGATAGAAAAATCCACATTTTTGTAATGTTTTTCGTTTTACTGTAAGCAAGCAGATAATTTTATTATTTGCAAACTATTTTCCACAGTGTCATATATTAGGAAGGACATGGGTGCTAGAGGTCATGGTCTCCACATTAGTTATGAAGTAGCAATAGCTTAGATGATTTGCTATTCTTCATGTTGCGGAGTCAGTAACACAGTAAAGTGTGTATTTTCTTACATTAAATGACATGGCCTTTGGTCAGCTATCAACCCAGGAGGAACTAAAGGAGACTGTTACTATACCAATATTGGTACTTGGATAGTTTCGGCTTATAAATTTGGTACAGCTACAACAGCAGAAAAATGGCAATAGAGTCTAGTGATAGACCCCAGCCTGGATGCTTAGGGATTGCTAGAGGTTTAAATGTCAAAATATTTAAGCATTAAAAAAGCTTGACAGGTAAGGAATTTCAAAACCTGTCAAAACTACATTGTTAATGGCTCTGTAATAAAACATGTCCCCAAACACAAAGTGGAGGCAAGAAGGAGCTAAAGGTTTTACAACTGCTAGGAAGGATGTTTCAATTGGGACATAAACAGCATTTATAAAAAGCATCTATCACGTAGGATAAAACCAAAAAAAAAACAAACTCACTGCTGTTGAGTTGATTCCAGCTCATAGCTACCCTATAAGGACAGGGTAGAACTGCCCCACAGGGTTTCTAAGGCCGTAATCTTTATGGAAGAAGACTGTCACATCTTTCTCCTGTGGAGAAGCTGGTGGGTTCGAACTGCCAACCTTTTGGTACAACCAGTCAAACAGAATTTGTCACTGATTTGGATATTTCAGACATCTAAGTCTTAATTGAATATTGTGACAGTTAGTTCCTGTTGCCAAGGAGGCTATAACCGAATCCTGGGAATGGGCAAAAATTATTCATACCTGCAATGAACATTTTTCTTGCACCTACTTTATCTCAAGTACTTTACAGTATTTATAAGAAGATACGTATCTTTCTGGAGCAGATATGTTGCAAATATGACACCACTACCAGTCTGGCATATTGAATTTACAAGGATTTAAACAACTGTGCCAAATCTCTAAAAAGAAGATTTTTAAGCAGCTAAGAACCTAGAAAAATAAACAGCAGCTAGAGACCTAACAGGATTAAAAACAAGCACAAATAAATAGATACCTAAGTTGAAGAAGAATGAGGAATGCATAGAAACCAGCCAGAGATCTGAAGCCAGAGAATGAAAAGATCAGACAATTCTTCTCTAAAAGGAGAGAGAGACAGAGAAAGAAAAGTAGAGTCGAAAGGCTGAATAAAAACAGAGAAATCATTCTTCCCAAAGGAAGTTAAATATACATATAGGTGGGGAAGGCAAAGAATGAAAGGAAAAGTAAACATGACCTAAATTATTTTTCCTTAATCCAAGGAAATATCTAAATTTTTGATTAGTGTGTATTACCTAAACAAATGTGCAAAGATATATTCAAGAAATTTGGTTTAATATACAAATGTTAGTTCACAGGTTCGCAGTTTGGGACGGTATATCAGATCCACTCAAAGTGCTTATCTGGAGAAAAAGTTCTTCCTCCCACCCCACTTCCACTGAAGGAGGTATCACAGTTTGGAAAGGGAGGGGCTTTAATGTTGCGAAGTCTCCTCAGGTGATTCTGATACTCTCTCTAGAATTTAGACCCACACATTTTGTTGGTGATTGAGCCTGTGGAAAGGTCAGAGCAGATGTCTGAGAGAAAAACTCACCTCTGGAAAGCTATTCAGCCTCCTGCACGGGGAAACACTAAGTAACTGCTGTTGTTGTGAGGTGTCACCTAGTCAGTTCAGACTCACAGTGACCCTATTTACAACAGGAACAAAACGCTGCTTGGTCCTGTGCCATCTTCACAATTGTTGCTATGTTTGAGCCCATTGTTGTAGCCACTGTGTCAATCCATATCTTTGAGAGTCTTCCTCTTTTTCATCGACCCTCTACTTTCCCAAGCATGATGTCCTTCTCCAGGGACCAGTCCCTCCTGATAACATGCTGAAAGTAAGTGAGATGAATTTTGACCATCCTTGCTTGTAAGGAACATTCTGGCTGTATTTCTTCCAAGACAGATTTGCTCGTTCTTCTAGCAATTCATGATATATTCAGTATTCTTCACCAAACCATAATTCAAAGGTATCAATTCTTCTTCCATCTTCCTTATTCATTGTCTGGCTTTTGCATGCATGTGAGGCGATTGAAAATACAATGGCTTGAGTCAGGAGCACCTTAGTTCTCAAGGTAACATCTTAACTTTTTAACACTTTAAAGAGATCTTTTGCATCAGATTTGTCCAATGCAAAATACCATTTGATTTCTTGACTGCTGCTTCCATGGGCATTGATTGTGGATCCAAGTAAAATGAAATCTTTGACAGCTTCAATATTTCCTCCGTTTACCATAATGTTGCTTATTGGTCCAGTTGTGAGGATTTTTGTGTTCTTTATGTTGAGGTGTAATCCATACTGATGGCTACAGTCTTTTATCTTCATCAGTAAGTGCTGCAATTCTCTTCACTCTCAGCAAGCCAAGTTTGTGTCATCTGCATATGGAAGGTTGTTCATGAGTCTTCCTCCAATCCTGATGCCGCGTTCTTCTTCATATACTACTCCAGCTTCAGGATTATTTGCTCAGCATACAGGTTGAATAAGTATGGTGAAAGTATACAACCCTGACACACACCCTTCCTGACTTTAAACCAAGCAGTATACTGTTCTATTCAAATGACTGCCTCTTGATCTGTGTACACGTTCCTCACAAGCACAGTTAAGTGTTCTGGAATTCCCATTCTTCGAAACGTTATCCATAATTTGTGACGATCCACACAGTCGAATGCCTTTTCATTGTCAATAAAACACAGGTAAACATCTTTCTGGTATTCTCTGCTTTCAGCCAGGAGCCATCTGATATCGGCAATCATTGTTGAAGTAACTGTAGTGGGTCCCCATTCACGTATCAGACTATTTTGAACGAATATCTGCCTCATAGTCAAATGAACCCTGGGAATGAGGGAAGGTACAAGAAGAAAGATAGGTGGTTCCAAGATTTTGACAGATAAATGGGAACATTTCACCAGTTGGGGGACGACGTTAGAAATATTTTGGTATATCCTGGAAGGAAGTTTCCTAATTCTTCTCCTTTTACTGAGAAAGACCTAAAACTGATGATAAAGCTGAGAATGAGAGTTCAAAAGAGGTCTTGTTGGCTTGACAGGCAAGGGCAGGAGCAGATGCTAAGAGTTTCCATGCCAGGGGGCCAAGGGGAAGTCAGAAAGCCACCATGGGTGTTGTTTCAAGGCCAATGCCAAATGCTCTCACAAAAGGGACGGAGTTCTGGTGCCCTGTTGCGGGGGGGGGGGGGGGGGGGTTAGGTGAGGGGCGTGTTGAGTGGCATCTCCATGTAATCAGTACCTTTCAACCCTGGAAGAACATGGCCAGAGACTGGGTCGGGAGCCAGGAATGACCACTGTTCTGTTTAAGAAACATTTGTAGAAGTTTCACCCATGCAGCTAACTCCCCTATACCATGTCAGTGCTAACGGACAGAGGAGGGAACCACGGAACTCGCCAGATTCCTGCACTGGAAGGAGTGGAACTGGGAAGATTCACTGTGGTCTCCCTTTTCTCCCATTCATCCTTTTGCCAACACCACCCTCAATCATCATCATAGAAGAATGACCACTTTGCTCTTAGCCCCTCACTTTCCTTGTGGGGCATGTAGGCAGTGTCTGCTAAAGGTGATCACAGTAGAGTCTCAGCCGCCACTGGTGGAGAATGCAGCCTTAGGGCTGGGGGCTTTAGTCTTCCTCTTGCGAAAGGCAAAGAGGCCAGAAATGCACTGCTGTCTCTTGAACTTCTACTTTCTAAAGGAGAATGGATTTCTAAATGGTCGAGGCTTGCGCTGTAGGGGCCGCTGGCAGGATAAGGGAATTGTCTGTTGAAAAACACAATTTGCGGTCACTGCTAGGGGCGAGGGGTGTGCTTAGAACAGTTTGGGGAGGGGAAGGAGGAGTGAGGAGTGGGACTGGCGAGGGCAGAAGATGGGAGGAACGTGAGGAGCAGCTAGAAACAGCGCTTCTCGTGACAAGCCGGGTTCGGCGGCTGGAGGGTGGTCTTGTAGCCACAGCACCCGAGGTCGTGGAGCGGCGGCAACCGCGGCCAGAACAGTAACAGCAATAGCAAGCGGGACGGAGCTAGGACCGCTCGGAGAGCCCAGGTCTCGAGGTAGTATAAGGTTTGCAATCCTTCCACTTGCTGGCAGTTGCAGAAGAAGATCTGCTTTTAAGTGAAACGTACTTGCCACCCCTCCGAGGGCAGCGGTTTTCCTGGGCTTGCTTCTTTCCTTCTCCCTCTGCTGGCCCTCGCGCTCACTCTTTAATTTGTGCGCGCCCCTAAGTTTGCAGAGAGCTCGCTGCCCGCACGGAGCAGGATCCCGGCCGCAATCCAGAAGCATCGTGGGCCATGTATATTTCATCAAATGGACTTTGGGTGCGTCGCGTCTCGCAGCCATCAACGCTATGTGCAGTGACATTTCTGACTTGAGTGGAGGAATGCGCGAAGGAAGCCCGGGGGACGTTGGTACTAGAGGATCTTCTTGGCGCCAATACTAATTGTCCTGATTTATGTCCCCTCTGACTAAGCTCAACGTCTTCAGCTGAAATAAAATGAAAGCGGTACCAAGCGGGGCAGAACCTCCTGGCCGCTGGTTCTGATCCCCGGGAATCAGGAAATCGTCCTGCAGCTTAAAAAAAAAAAAAAAAAAAAAGGAAATAGAAATAGAAAAAAAAAAAAAATCCCTCAGTAAAAGTTTAAGGCGAGAAGTGGCAGAGGCAGCAGCGCGAGGAGGCGCGGAGGAGAGCCGGCGAGCGGGGGACTGGGCTGGCAAGACCTCCCGAAGGCTGCGATTTCATTATTAATATCACTATATTTTTGGAGGGAGAGGCACCTTTCTCATCCTCTCTTCCTCTCCGCCCACCCCATTCCCTCCCCCGTCATCTACCTGTCAAAGTCACTGATCTTTTGCATTTCGGGAGAGGACGTCAACGGGAAGGAATTCCCCCTCTCGGTGCAGGCTCCGAGAGGGGGCGACGCGCAGGAGGCTCCCCCCCGGGGGCTGGAGGAAGGTAATTAAGCGGCGGGGAGTGGCGCGCCGGCGCGGGCTCTGGGTCCGCAGGGTCCCCGCCCGCGGCCGGCACAGCGCGATCGGGACCCCGGGACTGCGGAGGCGGCTCAGGTCCACACCCCCACCCCTTCCGCTCCGCCCGCGCCGGGGAGGAGGCTCCGCGGGAGCAGCCGCCGCCCGCCGGTGCGCCGCCCGCGGGCTCCGCTGCTGCGGCCGCCGCCTGAGGCGGACCAGGCTGGGCAGGGCCGCCGCCCCGCACCGTCGGCTCGGCTCCCGCCCAGCGCAAGGGCAAATGGGCCACCCGGTAAGTGCAGCTTGCTCCCCCTCCTTCAGCTACCCACGCATCTCCTCTTTGCCCCTCTGCCGCGGGCGGCCTCGCTCTCCCCAGTCCCCCTGGTGCAATCCACTGGCGGGAGGGAAGGCTCCGGGTGGGCGAGGAACTTTGTAAAGCGCCTTGAGGAGACAGCGTGCGGAGCCTGTGCGCGCACACACAACCTGCACACTCTCACACCCACACATATGTCCTCCTGAGTGTGCGCCCCGAGCAGGTTACGAGTCTGTGTGCTGTATCCACAGCCCGGGCTCTAGGTCGGTACCTCCATCGACAGACTGCCGTGCACACAGCGCGCTCTCCTTCTCTCACATACCTGACCACACACAACGCGCAGGAGGGTTCCCCGCCCCCCTTTCGCCAATTTGCTTTGGAGAAAAAACTTGCCCTGTTGCCGGCCCCGTGCAGCTGGTGGCCACACTGAGAGATTTTGAAGTCACCTTCTTTTAATCTCCTTTACTGGTGTGAGATTAAAGCATTACTTTCCCTTGTTCTGCAGCTGGGGCGAAAGGAAAATTCAGAGAGAGAAAGACTTGGTGTAGGACTGCTGTTTGGAATATTTTCTCAGATTCTTTCCTGGCAGTACATTAATCGGTTGATGGTTTCGGCTTGGGACATTGACTTGCTCTCCTGTATGGATCTGTGGATGTCTATATATAATACAAATAATACTACTGAGTATTATTGGGCCCAAAATAACCAATTAAGTGATTCATGCAAGGGAAAACTTGGATAAAAAAAGAAACTGCGCCCTCTGCTGTTTATTTTAGTAACCTTACCCGGGACCTTTTTTTTTCCTTCCAGAAATCCACTTAAGAGTAGGCTTGTCATCTTACAGGGCAACGGAGGAAAATTCCTAGCGGGGATTTTAAAACAACTTTATTTGGAAAAGTCGGAAACTGCGTTCTCATCATTAAATCATGTATTGATTTCCAGAGGGTAGAGGCGTTTGTTCCCCATTTCCTCCCCATTCTTCTCTTTACCCGGGAATGATGAATCTAGCACGACATTGAAACTCTTCAGTGCATTGTTCACCTATGTAATCTCCTTCTCCTCCCCACCTCTGCTTCTCAGCCAATTACATTCAGGCTCACGAATACAATTTCAAGCCATCTTTGTTAACTTCTTGGCATGAACGTTAGCAACCTGGCTTCCCCCCTCCCCCCTTTTTTTAGGCCAAGGACATCAAGTGATGTGATACTAAGATTTTACAAAACTGTAGAAATAGTTGAGTGTACCTTTAAATGTTTGTATGAAGCAAAGCAGGAGTGATTCAACAAATGGGGTAACAAGAATACTGAAATGTCTGCAGGAAAACTCAGAACAGCTTCCTCTCCTAGTAATGGAGCCTCTCCTTATCATAACAGTCTGTCAATCTTTGGAATGGAAAATTCTGAGTAAGAGTCAGAATTCCACTAAACATATGGCGAATCTGGCAGTAGATTTGCTCTAGAAATAAGGCCCTATTTTACGACTGAAAATGCTAAAAGTTTTCTTATCTTAGAGAAATGAAAAGAAAAAAAAAAAGAAAGCTCTTCCAACAAAATTTTTTTTTTTCAAATATGCTTACTCTTTAAACTTGTTAGGAAAAGTTTTCCAGAATGTCTCTTTTTTGGGGGGGAGGGGCAAGATTTGTTTCCTTAGCTAGACTTTGAGGACCATCTCTAACCTGTGGGGAATTAGAAATCCCACATTTAAGTATTGAACTGTGCCCCTTTGAATGCCTCACCCAGCCCCTTTCTTTTTGGTAAAGGAAAAGCAGCTCAAATAGCTGTTCAATATTATTTCTGAAGATAAGCAACTTTCAATTTTTCATTAGGATAAAATTTGCATCTTTGCATGTGGATCAGCAAGCAAAGAAGAAATGCATCTAGCATTTCACGTTTTTTTAATATATATATATGTATATATATATATATATGTATATATATATGTATATATATATGCATAACATATATATATGGGGTATATTTTCTTTTATTTTCTGGATAGCATGTAATAAGATATATTTCACCACTAAGACCAACATGAGAACACTCAGGATTCCGTATATTTGACCATTAATTTGGTGATACTTCCTATTGCAAAATTTAAGAGGGATAACCTTTAAAACAGTTTCTTTTATTTGGACATATAGCTGTTTTTCCCCATTAAGATTTTTGTTTTATCAGCTTTCACTGAGCATGTGTGTTAAAATGATTCAGGCTAGCTTTTTTAAAGGGAGGCTAATGTACTATTTCCTTTTGTATATTTGTAATTGGTGCAAATATCCTGTTCTTGCTTCCATTAATATTCTGAAAAATATCAGTTAATATGTTAAAAAATTAAAGAATTACACGTTTAGTTGATAGGTTTTGTAAGTGTTGTGAACATTTGGAGAGAGAGTTTTAGAGTTACAAAACACCAAGTTGCTTGGAAAGAAATGAAATTTCATACAACTCAGCAGATCAATTTTATGTTAACATGGGAAAAATATATGCATGAATGTGTGAATTATAATGTATTGTATCCCAGTAGGAAATTTAGAATACTTAAATGAAATAATTTTATTTCCAGAATCTAGAGTTCTGTTTCAAAACATCAGGTGGGTGTAGATTTTCTCAAATGTATATTTGAGATCTGGGTCTCTAAACTTCCCTGTATGAGAGAATGGATGCTTTGTTGTTCATATGGGGATGAAACACCAGATTTCTTTTGGTTTAACTGATTCTGAAATAATTTTATGTATTATCTAGTCCCCAAACATTCTGAAAAATACATGCTATTTATTTTTTCTAATCAGTCTTCTCTCAATGAAAACAGAGAACTTTCAAGTACTAAAGTGTGTTCTTTGGTTTTATTAAGAATCTCATGATAGGCAGTTGCTCATAATATCCAATCAAGTACGAGTAAGATGTGCCTATGATGTTGCAGTACATGTTAAATTCCTTATATTTTGAGAGACAGTTAAGTAAAAGATGGAAACAGATGTTTCCCATTAAGATGACTAGAAATTGCAATCTTCACTACAAATGAGTGCAAAGGGACTCAATATATGTTAAAATATCTCATGTAGCAAATCTCATTATAATTGTGTTGGAAGCTGCTAATTTTGATAGGCTATGGAATTTGTACATATCTTTACTCCTTTAGCTTTTTCATTCAATGGGATATGATTATAGTCAATTTTCTTTTTGTTCCTTACCATTCAGAAACATGTATATTTATAAAATTCTTAATGCCTGTGAGGAATGAGTCAATAGCTGTCTATTTCAGGTGCCCCTGAAGAGCTGAGTATTTATGGAATAAATATCCTACTACCAACACCCCCACCTCCTAGTTAGATTATGTAATAAAGCAAAGGCTGAAAGCCATCTAGAGTTAGTAGATTTACTGGCAATTTTTCCTCTCAGATGTTAATGAAATTGGCAGTTTCTTTTGGGATATAATTACCTACAAATTTTATCATTACTACTTCCATGTAATATTTTGGGAAGCTCCTGTTTTGAAGAGAGAAGGGGCCTGTGAAATACCTTGTGGAAAGGTAATCCAAGGTAGAAAGGAACTAACTTCAGAATCCTGGGGAACGATATGTTCCACATATGCAAAGCTGTTTTCTAGCCCATTGTAGTCCTGATCAATAACATCTACCAACTTAAGGGCGATAACGTGATTTTGTATTTTGACATTGGCTCTGCACATTTATACACCAGCCAGAGGTCTCTGGGGGCTCACAGCATATTACTTTGTATTTTTATTTTCTTAAATAGTAATAACCAAGAAACCTCCTCAGTACTGTAGTTTACAGGTAGAGAGGATGACATTATTTGATTGCAGTGAGTTTCCAAAGTTCACAAAGTTAAGAGCTAGCACTGGCACTGCCCAGAGAGGTCTTGAGAAGTTGCTCACATTTAGGGGATTCAGGTGCCAGAGACAAATTCAAAGCCCACATTACTTGGCAATTAGACCAGTTATGGGCCAGAAGGGATCAGCTTACAAAGTCCCAAAATATGTCATTGACTGTCGTTCTCATAATCAGTTTGCTGAGCTATTTATTGTAATGACCTAGCTTTAAAGAGGCCATCGATAATTTTAACCTGGTTGAAAGCATAGCCAGATGGGAACCTGTGCCATGAGGTAATAAAGGTTAAGGTGCAAAAACCATTCTATTTTTACATGGTTTTATTTGCTTTGAAAACTCCATAATAATACTTCAATGACAAATTCCTGAACTTGAGACAGGCTTCTTTTCAATTATGTGTCGTTGAAGTTCGTAGATTTAATTCCGTACTCATTTTAAGTCAAAGATTTTCTTTGAAGTGCATATGGTATGGGAAGTAAGGAGACTCAAAGCAAAGGACACATAACAGCTGACGCTACAAACATAAAAATTAGCATGAAACATCAAATAATTATGTTAAAGAACAGCTTAGTGACCCTCTGCTCATGATGTGTAATATGCCGTGGTCAATATCTTTTCCTGTGTCAATGGGAGCTCATTAAATGTAAATTCTGCAGGCTGACTGAGCCATGCCATATTAGTGCTTGCCAAAGCTTGACATTTTTAATACATTAATAATATGTCTATAATGTAATGGAAAACTATTAATCACAGCTGGTTATGTGCCAGAAATTTAAGCTATAATTGGGTGCTTCTTGTCAGGAATGTCTGTCGCACAGTCCTGCATGTGCCTAATATTCAAATATCTTGCACTCCTCTGCATGTTTCCTTTTCAGTTCTCTGAATTCGATCAATGGTGTAGTCCATAATTCTGTGTAATGACCATCATTATAATTCTGGTGTACTCTAATGAGAATTCGTTATATTGGGATGGCTCTTGTGTCAGGAGACAGTGACAGGTTCACAGGCTTTTCTTAGTGTCCAGATTTTTCCTGTACAAATGTATGGTCACCCTTTAGTTTATGGTTGCATTCAGGCAAAATGTGGGTGAGGTCAGAGCGTCCAAGCATAAATGGGTGACAGAGATGATTAAAAAAAAAAAAAAACCCACACATTTAAGACTAATCTCAGGAGCATGCAAATACATACTTAAATCCATATTTTAAAAAATAATATAAAAAATTAACACGTTATGCTTACTCAGTTCAAACTCATAGCAGTCCGTTCCAGGTCTTCAAGACTGCATTGTTTCTGGAAAATAAGTAGCTGTGTATTTGAAGCTAAGAAATGAAGTTAATAATTTCTGGTCTAGTAGATTTTACACTGCCCACCTCCCCCTCCTGGGAAAGTACTTGTTTCTTGCTATAATAAAGTAGTGAACACATTTGAAAAATGCATGTAGAAAGGGTAAATTTGTGTTATTTTTAACACCTTTTCAGATTATTAGTTGTCAAATTGTTGGATGTTTCTGAAAATATCACCTTAAAATTACTAATGAAACTGGAGAAAAAAACAGACAGAAGGCTGTAATAGCCACAACACATGCTTCTCTGTTTTTTTCTCTCTTTTTTTTCTTTTTAGCTTAAGATTTCAAAATGTGTTCAACACAGTATAGTCTTTATGTTACAAGAAAGAAGCAGATTCAAATCTGTAGTTTATACGTAATTAGACAAACTGCTAATTATTGCTTCATGGAAACTCAAATATTCAACACTCTTCCTAATAGAAAATATCACAAACTGTAACTATATGATAACATTTCATGAATTGAATATAATGAAAATTGCACTTGCATCCATAAAGCAATTATTATAAATTACTTTGCTATGGAAACACAATTCAACCATCTGTTGGCATTTCATAGTCTGTGACTTAGTTCATTTTAAGATGGTGCATTATTTAAATATAGTGAATTCCTTTTATAAGATTGTTTGAAGATAGTGAACTTTCATATTTAAACTGGTTAATGTGAATTGAAGGGTCTATAATGGAATTTTCCAAAACTGTAAGCTTTTTTGTCTTTTTGAATTGTTTAAAAAATAGTTAGTTGGGGGGACTATGAATATGAACCAACTATTTAAGCAAATATACCTTTTTTTACACCTGGATTCCAAATATTACTGTCTGTTTAGATTTGGATAATCATCTCAAAGGGAAAAGTTGCCAGTTAAACGCACCAATCACTTCCACCCATAGTTATGCCCGCTGCATTTGTAAGTTAACCAAAAGTACTTTTAAATAGTAATTTTCATTTTCTCTGAGAATTAGTGCCATATTATTCTGCTTCATGGCCTGTTAACTCACCCTCAGCTATTTTTATATGTGCATTTTAAATTGTTTTACTACAGAGCTTTTAGTTTTAAAGCAGCATATAATATTCGCCTTTGGGACAAATTCTCTGTTACAGAAAGTAACTGCAAATGCAGATGTAATGGCTATAAAAAGATGTAAGAAAATAGAAAATTCATATGAAAGGAAAATTTGCCCCTTTGGTTTTATTTTTGAAATTTTTTTTTTCCAGAGAGCCAAGTTATCTTTATCACTAAATACGACTAAACAAAAGAGGCTAAATTCTTCCAATATAATGAGCAAACCCAAAGGGACAGGCTCATAGCAGCAATGCTGGTTTTCACTCCAGCTAACAAAAGCTACAAAGTACACAAGGAATTTGGAGATTTTAGGGTCTTTTTGCCAAGAGACAAAAAGCATACAAGTAGTTGTCATTTCTTTGTCATTGTCATAAAAGCGCTCATTTCCCACATTGTTCTCTTGGAAGATTTTCTAGCACATGAGAAATGTTTAAATGTAGCCACTTGCTATCAGTTTTGTCAAGATGGAAATATAATTTTTGAAGCAAAAATCTGTAACTCACCTACAGCACACACATCTGTCTTTGTTGTAGAAGAGTTAAATCCTTCATAGTGGAATTCTCTCCAGTGTGAATGATTTCCGTGGTTTGCTCGTTCTAACAAAGCAGCTGAGTAAAGGTTATCCATATTACACCAATTTGCTTTATATTGCATCAAACCTCCAAAATGTCAATATATCATATATTTTGTAATGCACTGATTTTGAGACAATAATTCTTACTCTTATTGTTTCTAAAAGGGTGTTGGTGCCAGAAGAAAAGAATGATTGATGGGAAACAGACACCGGGCTATCGACACTCATCCTTTTGCTTCAGATACTGATATCTCAGTGAGTCTAATCTTCCCTTCTGAGCTGTGAACATCGAGGATCACTCAGGGTTATCGGATGTACAACGGAAGACCCCTCACTTTGCTAAATTATTATCTGCTACTGGACATCTTTTACAAAAACCAAACTAGATCCATGTCTAATAGATATGTTCTAGGACAAAGAACACGCTGCAAGTTGTTGTTAACGCCTACCACACAAGCATGTTAGGCTTCCACCAAAGTCCTCCATATTTACAAACACGCACAATATCTTAACCCTTCGCGTTTCGTTTTGGAGTCTGATTTGAAGTCTAGCCCTCTTTTTTTCGTTTCCTTTGAATATAAGACCTACCAACCTATAGACATATATGTATATGTATGTATAAAACGAACTCAGATCCCAGATAAGCAAACTCTGCTTTAGTTACCAAGAAGATTGCAAAGAATTTAGCGATGTATTTGTCAAGATTCCTGTCAATTCATGCCCTTTGGGTTACAGTGTCCTCAGTGATGCAGCCCTTCCCTTTGGTGTGGGGACATTATGATGTATGTAAGACTCAGATTTACACAGATGAAGGGAAAGTTTGGGATTATATGGCCTGTCAGCCGGAATCCATGGACATGACCAAATATCTGAAAGTGAAACTGGATCCTCCAGATATTACCTGTGGAGACCCTCCTGAGACCTTCTGTGCAATGGTGAGACAATGCTTTTGAATAGAATATTTCATACTAAATGGGGGCAAGCTGTATATACCTACAAGTGTGGTTAGTGTGAAGACTCAATTCATGCAATGAGTTGAATCTTCAGGTAGCAATTGTGTTCCCAGGCTAACTTCACCCTCAGTGCAGGCTTGCACTACCAGGAATTACAATTTGCACAGTGTGATTGATGCATTGGAACTTACCTTCTGCTTCCCTGCAAACCAAAGGTTTCCTATAGCAGGTGCACTGTATATATTATTTAAAAAAAATCTAACTGGACGTTAAATCTCAGATTGGAGATTGAGAATAGGATTAGGTCATCTATGCTGTGTTAAAGATAAGATCTGTTGGGAAACTAACTTTAAAAACACAAAGCTTTCATTACACAGCTATATAAGGCCAGTCCAAAGTTTCATAGTTAAGGTTCGGATAGATCTCATAGTTTTCTTCATGAGGAAACTATTGTGATTGGTTAAGAGAACAGTGAAAAGAGAAGCAGAGGATAGAGGAACTAAAGCTTGTGAGAGACTTTTCTAGAAAAGTCTTATTTGCCAATTTATGCAATTTCTTATTTTCAAAGGTCATAGTTTTGCATGGGTACTTGAAAAATGAATGTTGAGAAGTTGAAACATATTTGCTGGAAACTAATGACCAGGGGCATACAAATTCAGATACTATTCTTTTGATAAGCAAAGTTACAGAATTCATTGTTCTCATGGCGTGCTGTATATAGTAAGTGAAAAGGCAACATCGGAGTGGCACATGGAATTTTCACTAAGGACGTAGCTGAAAATATACCTACAAAATATTAGTAAAGAGATTAGTGATTAAAATGATGTTCAATGTGCTAGATAATTCAGATAGTATGTTCTTTTGGTTTATGTTGTTGTCTTTTATTATAGGTGGTCTTCATGTGATTCAAGAACTATGATCCCGTTTTTCTCCACATACAGATATAATTGCATGGCAGGTTTTAATAGTGTTCTTACCTGACTTTATTATCTTGAACCTGGCCTGGCATTTTCAGGATAGTGAAACTATTAATCAAAGTAGCATCTGTTCACAGTCCCCAGTGAGTTAAATTAGCATAAGATCATCTTAGTATTATAGAAAAGGTTTTGTAACAGGAAACAATTTTGAGCAGTAAAGAGTGTTTTCACCTCAAAGCTAAGGGCTTGCCATTTTTCAGAAGTGCCTTTGGGGACTGGTTTGAATTATAGTCTAAACCTGATTTTGTGGAGAGTGAGAAAAAAAGCTTGGCTATTAGGTGTCACTACGACTAAAGTACCCTGAAAGACTAAATATTTCAAAGAGAGGACCCATCTCTCTGGGAGACAGGTATGTGCTTTGCAAAGAAGTTGCATTTTAGAAGCTGGAGAATTCCAGAAAAGGAGCTTATTCAGACACATTATATGTACCCATTGCTGTTGAGTTAATTCTGACTCATAGCTATATTAAATGCATTAGCGACACTATAATAAATCTATAGAAGACAGTATGTTGCCTTTAGAAAAGGCCTTTAATAATTTCTCATAAAAGGTCAACTTTGTGCATCTGGAGTGAAATTGCCATTCAGGTGATAGGTTGTGCCATCTCCCACTCCTTACAGCAGAGGACAAATTCTGGGCCAGCTCTTCACGCATTAAGAACACTCTAGCCCTGTGCATTGGTTTGCATGACACTTGTAACAGTATGCCTCTTCTGGGATTGTTTGATTCACCAATCTAAGTAAAATAGCAAATATCGGTTTTCAGGATGCCCTTTCCACTGGCATCGGCACTTTCTGATGTGTTCTGTGTGTGATTTGTATGTGCAGCTTCCCTGGTCCCAGGCTCTGGCAAGAGAATGCTTGCTCAGCACTGCTTCTGTCCATCATGTTGAAGCGTTTACCTGGGGTCTTCCATGTGCCTCATTCTCGCATCACAAGTGGGAAGAACACATTACAGAGCCTCCTATGCCTGCCTTTCCCCGTGACATGGCCTATGGTCCTTAAATAAGCCGATTCCTACCTCTCCGATGGCTAAGTGATGTTTGAGACCAAAAGAGAAAAAAGAATTAAAACGATATCCCTCAGTTTTCTCAAGTGCGGAGCATGCATACTTTACATGTTTACATGAAACCCCACAGGACCAGCTTTTAAAAGGCTACATCTTAGTCTGATGCAGATATTCAGAAACCTTGGTGGCTTTAAACCTGCCACTGAGCACAACAATTTTCCAAGGGAGAGTGTAAGGCTTGTGAGACATTACCTATCAATGCTTAATTTGTGCTCCTTAATATGCATATTATTGGCATAACTGATTTAATAATCTATCCTTCAAATGCACACTTTGGGACTGTTTGTATACGTATTACATACCAACGCAGTTGTAATGACCTCATATAGCAACACATTCTCTCTGCAATTGTGGCTTTTCCATAAAACTCTTCAGCGTAAGGGTTCCTGACACAAGGCTGTAAAGCTGTCTCCAGATGCTGTCACATCAGACCTGTTTAGGTGCTCCTTACCCAAGGTCTAATGGGAATCCATAAAGTCATTTGTGTTGTGCCTTATACATTCTTCCCTCCTTGACACTCACATCTATACCTTCTCCCTCAGAGTCGTTATGGCCTATTACATCAGGGTAGCTGTCACATAGGTTCGATCACTACTTAGCCCCTATATGTAAATGTTTGTTGCAAAATGGTTTCAGTAGTCATCTGCTCAGCTAGTGACATGCTTATCAGCTGTGACTATAAGCAGTTCTGAGCAGCAAGCGGATGTTTGGTTAGAGAAATACCCTGTAATTCCCATAGCTGATTTATTTAATATCCAGTTGAAGGGCACTGGCAATGCATTTCTGCATTTGCTCCATCACTATCTGCCAGTGACTGTCCCTGAATACCGCATTTGCTTTAACATAGAATGAAACGTTAGAGTGAAGGAGCATATAAATGTAGCCCTAGATTCCATTTAATAATAGATCTCTGCCTATTAACCTGGATGACCTATTTCATAAATCTTTAATGTCAAGTGATTTTAAATTGTCCTATATTAATTGTACCAGCGTTTATTAACATTAGTTTTCTGGGAGATTCTGCCTTTTCTATTTATGACAATAGAATAGGGAAATACATACACATCCATACACGCATACTCTTATTTATGTATGTATAACATGTACGTGTATATGTATGAATTCTGTATATTAAGAACTATACATTTTCTTTATCATTTAACTTAGTTCTTTAAGTTGTTTGATAACTAAAAAGGATCTCTGTTTTGTTAAGGGGGAGGAATCTGAAGGTAGAGAAGGAATAACTTTTTTTAAATGCTGGAATAACATGTTAGTATAGATCCCATCCTTCTTTCATCCACGTTAAAAGCTCCAGGTAGCACAGCTTTGTCAGAAAACATAGATCATCTAGTGACTACA
Source organism: Dugong dugon (assembly GCA_030035585.1). Lineage (NCBI taxonomy): Eukaryota > Metazoa > Chordata > Mammalia > Sirenia > Dugongidae > Dugong > Dugong dugon. Next base: position 146,518,384 of record CM057462.1, read on the forward strand.
ATTTGTTTCTATTTGCATAAACCACAGATAGGGATGATCTGAACCTGTGTGTAAAGCTGAAGTGACTTGTTCTTTGTGTTTAGACAAAGTTAGCTGTCATATCTCCACGCAACACCCCAGTGGCTTAAAAATGGCAAAATTAACTGCAATTATCTCCAGCCTGCAGCTAATTTTCTGGATACATTAAACAGAAGCTTTGAAAAGAAGCCTACAGACGGAGGAAGTCATATGCGTTTGTACAGTTTATGGAGCAGAAGTGCTGATGATGGTAGAAATGTGAGCCCTTGAGTGCTGTTGTGGATTTCAGAGCCAATCAAAACTAAATTAGAAAACAAAGATTATTAAAAAGTCTTCTGTGCATGTAATTTTGGCATAATATTATGAGGTGGACATTAAATGTTTCCCTTGGAGACTTTTGGGATCATTAATGCAGCATGCCTTTAATTACAAGTAGACTCATATTACTAAAAAAATGGAGAAAAGAAAGGACTCTGTGGTGTAGTTAGCAATAACCTCATTATGTTTACTGAAATAATTGAAAGAAAGGGTATAATTTTTCTAAATAAAATGTCAGAATGTGAAATGAAAATGGATTTTCTTTAGGAAACTTACTAATATATGCCTGCGTTCTTGATAGGCATTGACTCAAGTACTGTAACAGTTCTATTAATGATTATTCCATATTGTGCTATTTCTAGATAGACTATTATTAAGGGGCAAAAAAAGCTTTAATTATTGTAAGCATTGTGGGTAGAGCATATTTCACTATGTTCCAATGGAATTTACAAAAGTTGTAGAAGGCATCCGTGTTTTATGACTTTAAAAGGAACCCCGGGGTATGTGTGGCTGTTGATAAAGTCTCAGGGCTATCCAGAACTTAAATTTCTGATCTGACATCGGCTCAGGTTGCCATCTGGTGGCTATCAGGTGGCCTTTGAGAAATTAATTTTGATAAACTCAGTTAAATTTTCAGTGACAAGGGATTAATATCCATTTCCCAAAAACTAGAAATAACATTGAATTACATAAAAATTGAATAGTCTTAAAAACACACTCTGTTCACGTGAAATATAAGTCAATAAGTAAATGAAGTTTTAGTAACAGTGACATCTTTCATTTGCACTGATTTATCCCTTAATTATGCCAGAATGGAATTAAAAAAAACAAAACTTTAGTTCCTTCATTATTAACACTTCCTTGTTATTAGCTCATTATTTAGATTTATTTCTTAGAAAAGTTTAATTCATGTTTGTAATGAATTAAGTTTCAAGGAGATCGCTCTTTCTGATATATGACTATATCAAGTATTTCTTTGTTGAGGAGCCTACAGTCTCTCCTTATTATCTATTGCATCAAGTCTAAAGTCCTCTACCTGAATTTTAAATCTGGGTGTATACAACCTTATTTCCCACTATTTCCCAAAAGGACCCTGTGGCACCTCCATGGGGCATAAAGCTGGCAATCTAGTTGGAAGACTGGATACTGGGTTTGGGTTAAAGCCGCCTTGGCATGACATGCGTGGTTTATGGAGCAGGCCTTTGGAAGGAGCTGGTGTGAAGTTTATGGTGGGGCTGACCAAACCTGAAACCACCTCACGTCCCTGTTTCCAGCCAGTGTTCTCTAGTGCACAGGTGCTCCTCTATGTTGGCTTAATGCTTCGCAAATATTATTACAGAATACAGTATGCCAGGTGAAGTGAACAGAGCATACAGCACATGCAAAACATGGTCTTGATGATGCGAATCAGAGTCAAATAAAACACTGTCCCAGCCTCCAAAGGAGGTAAGAAAAGTACTGAGCATAATTAATACAAAGTAACATGTACCCTGGGGGTGGGAAAGCAGAGAAGTAGAACCAGCTTTCAGAATCCAAAAACAAAACATTATTTTGCTGTATGTCAAAGGGCCACTTGGAAAATACTATCTGGTAGCCATGTGCCGGAGTCCCTGGGTAGAGCAAATGGTTAATGCATCTGGCTGCTAAGTGAAAGGCTGGAGGTTCAAGGTTCAAGTCCACTCGGAGATGCCTTGGAAGAAAGGCCTGGTGATCTACATCCAAAACATCGGCCATTGAAAACCCTATGGAGCACAGTTCTACTCTGACACACGTGGGGTCGCCATAAGTTGGAGCCAACTTGATACCAGCTGGTTTCTTTTTTGGTTTAACTATGTGCTTAATGTTATACGATATCTGAAAAGGCAAGAAAAAAGGCTGGATGGAGTGGAGGCACGGTTTTAAATGAATGACAACCTAGTAGTCTGGTTAAAGGTAGAATGACTTGTATCTTGGCAAAATGAAAGAGGAGCGAAAAAATCATAGAGACTGAAGAGGGAGACCACACGGATATATGAATTTCATTTTTTAGAAGAGGCATTTATTTGCTTAGTGAGAAGTTTGACTTTTTAATGTGTCTTGGCTATTGGAATTCATTTATTTCCAACTGTGGTGAATTTACTCCTTTGTACTTTTGCCCCTTTTCTAATTCTTTTGCTTAAGCCAACAGTTAAAAAGTAAGTAAATAAATAAATAATGTTTCTACTTGGGCCTTTTAAACAAAGAGCACTGTCAGTTAATCCAGTTCAAAAATATTAATATTCTTCTTAGAAGAGAAGATCTTGTTTTAGAGACTTTTCCACACACTTCCTTTTGTGGAAATTATCTGTATTCCCACAATGGATTTTGGTGGCAGACAGTCATTATCTTAGGGCTAGGACATATTCATCTGAGTGCCACCTTCTGTGTCTTTTTTCCTAATGTGAGACCTTTGAGGAGCTGCCATTTACCTTAAGCAAGGTGTCCCTTTTCACTTACTTAGAATCGGTCTTTTTGGAAACAGTTACGTAGTGAAACATATTCCTGCTGGTGTGAAATCTGCTTTGGTTTTAATTCACCAGACCAATGGGCAGACTGGTCTTCTTCTGTGCCATTTTTAGATTTTCAAAATTTCTTTTCTTACAAAAGAGAAAATGATGAAAGTTGTTCCACAAGCATAATATTGGAAAAGAACTGACAGAGATTGGCACGTTGCAAGTTTCTTCTCATCTTGCTGGGGATAGATAGATTCACATAGTGTCTGTTCCATGAAAATTAAGGATGTGAGCTGAGGAAGAAACCAGAATTGGTTTTCATTCTTTGACCTACTTTGAAACTGACTTCTAGAATATTAAATGAAGAATTGAGCTGGGTATTTCTCCAGTCCAAAGAAATATCCCTTTTGTTCCAGAGGGGTGATGTCCATTGAGAGGTCCAGCAGCCGACATCATTATCAGATCTTGTCTGAACAATGGTTTTTCACCATCGCATGCAAATTTTTTCTTTTCTTTTTTTCCCTGTTGCTCCATTTCCTTCTTGGAGATGATAAAATGAAGAACTCAAGTACACTCCCAAGCAACCTGTAAGCATGGTCTAAAAACTAACTTTATGTTTCAGCCATGTTGTCCTGATTCCTCTATGTTGATTTGCACAAGGGAAGAATTTGTGAATTGGTTTAAAAAAAAGAAAAGATCAGACAAGTAAGAGACGTATGAAACCCACCCAGAAGTTAGAAGATCGTTCAGAAAATTAATTCTGTATCAGAGAAAGATATGTTTGTGCGTATATAGCTTCTAAAAGACATGAATGTGGGATGTGAACAATTATAATGGGTCCGCCAGACATGGGGAGCTGAGATTTGTAGATGATGTAAAGATTTCACCAGGGGCTCTCAATCTTTTTTTGTAAGTGACACGTGAAAGTTATGGACTTTTTACAGTGGAATGAGATCGTTCATATTATAGACCATTTACAAGTTTCCTCAGGAGAGAGAGGAATCCAACACATGGGGTCAGCATGGGCGGTAGAAGAGAAGATGTGTATGACAGCAAGAAAATGAGCTGGTGGCCATTGTGTTCATCTGGGGTTAGTTGTTGATGCCTGGGCCACCTCTAATGGATTGTTTTACTGTGTTTTCAGTGCAGATTTGCACAGCAGTTGGTGTTCCCCATCAACAATTTCTACACAAATTGTTCAGTGACATTGGTTACATTCTTTGCAATGCGTGAACATTCTCATTATTTCCGTTCTTGTTGCTCCATTTCTCTACATGGATTTTGATTTCAGAATCTTCTTTAGAAAGACAATTATGTTGTGCTAGGGAGTATTCTCGTTAATTAGTTTGTCTGGCTCAAAATCATTTTCTATCTAGCCATCACTGACTAGATAGTGCCTAGCACGGTGTGTTTCATGCTTGTCAAATCGAACATGTGCTATAATTTTAAAAACAACATTTGTAGCTGATGTTCCTCTAGAATTTACACGGTGCTATGTATTATACTGAACATTTGCCTTGTGCTCGTTCATGTAATCCTCAATCCTATCATTATACTTATTTAACGGGTAAAGTAATTGAGCCATGAGGTTAAGTAGTGGGAACATGATATAAACCCAGGCAGTCTGACGTCCATGTCCACTCTTAAACTATCCTATCAATTTCTCTCTAATTTTATTTGTAGCACGTGGGATTAAACCATATCGAAGGCCTTTTTTAATATCATATTTATGATTTGGACCATAGCTACAATACTATGATTTTGTTATTTAAATAGCATTTTTGTCTGAAATAACCTCAGAAAATTGGATTCTGTAAACACAGTGCATCAGATATTGGAAATACACATTAGGTGATGAGTGTCTTCATTCAGGGATAAGAGAACCAATCAGCAGTGTTTCCATTCTTGCTTTCTTTTCCATTAATGTGTTCATATAAATGGAAATAAGCTGCTAGAAATCATAGAGAGCAGAGTACATACTGTACTCACGATCTAAAACCAGAATAATAAGTCAGCAACTGTTGGCTAGTTAACAAAATCATATTCTTGTGGGTGAGGTGTTGAGAAAAGTAGTTAGTGTGATGCTTTTGATTATTTTTGACACTATCAATACCAACTGTTATGATACAGCCATGCTATCTCCACTTGGATGTCCAGTAGGCTTTTTAAACTTAACATGTTTATGATAGAACTCTTGAATCCTACTTCCCAAATTGATTCTGCTTCTAGTCTTTCCCTCATCTATAAATGGCAGCTTCTAGTTGTCTAGTTACTCAGGACAAAATATCTAGGAATTCTCCTTAATTCCTTTATAACTCTTACTACAAACATAAACAAGTCCTGTTAGCTAAGCCTTCAAAATGTATCCCACATCTGACCACTTCTCACCCTTTCCACTGCTAACTTCCAAGTCCAAGCCGGCTTTATGTCTAGGCTAAACTCCTGCAATATCTCCTAACTGGTTTCCCTGCTTCTATTCTCGCCCTATTATCAAGTTTATACATAGATGCCAGAGTAAACTTTTAAAAATCGAAGTCAGTAAGTTCTTTTCCTTGTTAAAATTCTTCCAGTAGCTTCATGCCCCATTCAGAATTAAATCCAAACCCTTACAATGCCTGAAAGTCCCAACTGAATCTGGTTCCTGCATACTTTTCTAAAATCCATTCTGAACACCCCCACCTTGACCAGTCCTCTCCAGCCACACTTTTTCTTGGTGTTCATCATATAGGTAAAGTTTATTCCTGCCCTATTGTCTTTGCTTGGATCTATATTCTCAATATATTCCCATAGCTTGATCCTGCCTTTTATTCAGGTCTCTGCTTAAAACATCTTTTGAAAGGGATCTGTCTGACCACCCTATATAAAATATATATCCTATAGGGTCGCTTTGAGTTGGAATTGAGTCGACCGCACACTGCAACAACAACGTACAGTGTTTCTCCTCTAAGCCTGCTTAATTTCTTTTCATTGTACTTATTACGAGGGTGATATTAAAAATGTTTAACCACTGGGACAGCACAGACACTGACCAGTCAGAAGAGACATCAACAATTATGCTGTACTGGGAATTTTCTGACAGAATACCAGCTCAATTATAATGATCTAATATTATGTTACATATTTTCTCACTTATTTATTATCTGTTTTCCCCTCTAGGATGCAAGTTTCAAAAGGGCAAGAACTTTATCTTGTGTCTGCCCATAGTAAGCCAAAAAAACCCACACCTGTTGCCATCAAGTTCGTTCTATATGTTAGAGTAGAACTACTTACTCCATCGGATTTTCTTGGCTGTAATCTTTACAGACCAGATTGCCAGGCTTTTCTTCTGCAGTGCTGCTGGATGGGTTAGGTTAGTAGTCAAGTGCACATTGCTTGCACTGCCTAGGGACCTGTTGCCCATAGTTGTTATTGTTAAATGTGGTCACGATGACCCAAAATGTGCAGAGTAGAATTACTCCATAGGATTTTCAAGGATGTCACCTTTAGGAAGCAAATCGCCAGGCCTGTTTTCTGAGGTGCCTCCGGGTGGGCGCAAACCACCAAACTTTCTGTTAGTAGTTGAGCACTTAACCCTTTCTGCTACCCAGGGACTCCATTGCCCATAGTAGGGCTCAGTAAATACTTGCTGAATGAATGAACTGTTCAAACAGGTATGCTAATCTGTCTATAACACTCATATAAAAGATTATTGTTCTAACACATACAAGACCTTTGGGGTATATAGACCATGCTGGAGGTCCTGAATCTTAAAGCTATCATAAACTTTTTTTTAATTAAAAATAATTTAAGGATATAAACTCTATGATAAATACATGTACAAACACCACTGACAATTAGCAATGTTAGTTATCGTTATATCGATTTTCCTGAGGCTTTTAAAAAAATAATTACTGACAAAGCTGAAGCCATCTTTGTCCCCATCCTCTGATCCATTCCTTTCTCCCCTTTCCAGAGATAACCACCATCATGAATTTGGTGTGTTTCCTTCAGTCCATGCTTTTTATAGGAAACCTGTGTGTTCATAAACAATGTATAGTTTTGTTTTGGGGTTTTGTTTTTTTAATGTTACCATCCTGAAATAATTATTCTGTAATTTGTTTGTTTTATTCAAACTTGGTTATAAAAATTATCCATGTTCATGTGTGTGATCTAGTTCATTCATTTTAAAATGATGTATAGTATTTTGGAAACCTTGGTGGCATAGTGGTTAAGAGCTACAGCTGCTAACCAAAAGGTTGGCAGTTCGAATCCACCAGGCATTCCTTGGAAACCCTATGGGGCAGTTCTAGTCTGTCCTATAGGGTCGCTCTGAGTTGGAATCAACTTGACAGCAATGGGTTTTTGGTTTTTTTAATATAGTATTTCATTGTATACATACATTCCTCACTATTATGCATTTAGGAAGCTTCTTTTTTTTATTTTTGCAATTACAAACTGCCCTGCAAGGAACACCTTTGTACTCCTGGTACATGTGAGCAAGAGTTTTATTTTATTTGTTTTTTCTTATATACTCAGAAGCCAATCTGCTGGATTTATAGAGTATGGGCATTTTCATCAAATGAGGTGGCACCACTTTGCATCCCTACCAGCAGGTTACTAGAGTTCTCCTTTATAAATTTTGTTTTGTCTACTGATATGCTTTCTCTTATTATATGTAATAAAATACATTTACTAAATTATGTTTCTCTTATTGCCTTAGCTGTCAGGACACTCATAGTTACAGTCTATGATCTATCAAAGAAATCATAATTAGTTCATGACTTTTGAGAAAGCTATATGTATGTGGCACAGTGCTTAAGAGCTCGACCGCTAACCAAAAGGTTGGCAGTTCAAATCCACCAGCTGCTCCTTGGAAACCCTATGGGGCAGTTCTACTCTGTCCTGTATGGCCACTATGACTTGGAATTGACTCACTGGCAATGGGTTTATATGTAACATGGCCATTAATCTCTCGTCTTTGTTTTAATGAATTTCCAGTACATCAGTTGGAAGTTGTTTGAGCATCACTAATAAATCCTCATAATGCTAACTCAGTAGGAAGAAGCATGAAATTTTGAGAGATAAACACAAAGCTAAACTATAAGCAAATTTCTATGACTAGATCTTTGTATTGGGGGGTGGCAACACATTTTAAGGATGGCCCCTTGTATCTGGCCACCTGAATTGAAAGCTGTACCCTGACTTGTACAACTTATACAAAAATCACAGCCTTAAAAGTTATTTTTAATAGCATCATACAGTTTTTTTTCCCCAAGTTCAATGTCTGCATTACTGGACTACAAGAATAGCTTTGTAGTACTTTTTAACTGAAAGTCTCCTTGCTTACTTTGCAAGATGATATATAACTATTGCCTCATCCATCACCGAAGTGACTTGTCTCCTAGATGAAAACCTGAGGGTGATGTAGAACTGTAATAAAGTTGGACAGCAAAGGAAGGGTTCCATTTCCAATTAAAACCACAGCCAGGAAGTTTCCATTTAGATTGACAGCGGAGGTAGATCAGTACACATTTTGTGCATTTGTTTGTTAATTTGTTTGTTTGGGAGAAAGAGAAGGCTGTTTTATGAGGCAACACTAAGCTTTCACACCTCTTTATGTCCTCCTAAGAAAAGGCCAATCGTCCCTTCCTGGCAGGCAGTCTCCAGGACCAGTGGGTTTTGGACAGTTAGAACATCATCTTCAGAAGTGGAGTTGCCTAACTTGGGAAAGTGCATGTCTTTATGAATATATTTTATTTGGATTCATACAGGCCTGAAGGTTGAAGTTCTAACTTTGCCAAACAGTGTGACCTTAATCAGATTATTTCACCTCTTCGTTCTGAGGAGTAGTAAGATAACGATGTACCTAGCACAGTGCCAGGCACATAGTACATGTTCAATAAATATTAAGCATCTTTATCATTGTGGGAGCCTTGGTGGTGCAGTGGGGAGGAGTTCGACTGCTCACCAAAACACCAGCAGTTTGAATCCACCAGCCACTCCTTGAAACCCTATGGGACAGTTCTACTCTGTCCTTTAGGGTCTCTATGAGTCGGAATCAACTCGATGGCAATGGGTTTTTTATCACTGTGATTATAATTTCTATTGCTAAAAAGCTGAAGTCATTCTGATTCCTCATTTTCTGCTTTAAAGAGATGTTGTGGATATTTTCCTTTTAGTTCCACCTTCTGTGGGCTGTCTGGCCGTCCCTGATGTTACTAATGGGATCTAATAACTAACTGCATATGAGGTTCTGGCTCCAAGCCAGCTATTTAAAACCAAAATAATTTCACAACTGTGGTTTTAAAGTAAATGAAATGCATTCTAAATAACACAGTATTAAAATAATCTTTCTTGGATGCAATGGCATTTGCATTGAGATTGTAATGGCTCAGTGTTTCAACATCTGCACTAGACATGCCTAAAAATGACTCCTGAAAACAACAACAAAAGAGTTAACAAAATAAATGTGAAAATAAATTAAACAAAAGCTCATTTTATTGGTAACAGATTGGAAAGTCTCAGTGTGGTATCTCTCGTTGCAGGCTTAGCAAATGTAAAAGAAATTTCTGCACGGGAAATTGAAATGCTGGTTCCTAAATTTATTCTTCTGACTACCATATTATCCTTGTTATCCTCTTCCTCAGAGGCATCCATAGGCTCTCCACCACACTCTTGACCAAATGAAACAAAATGTTCTTAGATGAAATCTTAGATCCATAATTCCAACTTGTGGCCATTGCATTTTTTACTTTGTATGATACTTGATACAGTTAGGGAAATCAACAAGTTACATTATCAGGGAATTAGGAAATGGTGCTGCTTCCTTCAAAGAAACGAGCCTTACGTGATGGCTTGGGGAGGGGCGTGCAGGCTGGATATCAGCTCCACCTTGGTTGGATTTACTTGTGCAATGCACAGCCTGCCCAGCCATGCATGCCAGCTCTGTGCACTGTGCAGACCTCTCTCGATGACCACTTGGTCTTGTGCAGGAATCGCTTTGCAATCTAGAATGAGCACCACTCAGGGAAAAAATCTGTTACAGGCCGTACAGAAATATTATCTAAGTGACACCAGGTGATAAAAGTACCAAATGTTAGTAATTTCAGGAATTTAACAAATGCTTGTTGAGCACTTACTGTGATGAAGGTGCTGCACTAAAGATACAAAGATGCAAAAAGCAGGCACATTCCCTAACCTCATGAGGCTTACATTCAAGGCAGAGAACGCATTAAATTACACCAGTAGTTACACAGTGGTTAAGTGTTTAAAAGAAGAAACTTAAGTAACTATGAGAGTATGTAATTATAATACTGGTGGTAATAAGTAAGTAAAGACCATCCTTCTTGAGGAAAGTCTGGATATTTTCAAATGCTAGATTTGCTCACAGTTGTTTTGTTTTTGTACCTATGTTCTTAGAGCTATTAAGACACATAACTTTATTATTGAAATTTGTGCAGTAAAATATGTTATTAAAACCATACCCACTGCCATATTCAGATTCATAGCCACCCTGTAGGACAGAGTAGAACAGCCCTATAGGGTTTTCAAGGCCGTAAATCTTTACGGAAGCAGACTGCCACATCTTTCTCCCGTGGAGCAGCTGGTGGGTTTTAATTACTGACCTTTCTGTTAGCAGCCGAGCTCTTAACCATAAGACTAGAAATCTAGCCCCTAACCTCTTTTCTTCACTGAAACTATTCTTTAAAGGTAATTTGAAAGCAAGATTTCTTAGAAATGCAACTCCCATGCTATAATAGGTAGTTACCCTTACTGATGCACTTCTAGTAGCCTTTGAGTCAACTATAATTCACGGTGACCCCATATGTGTTAGAGTACAACTGTGCTCCATAGGATTTTCTTTTTTTTTAAATTTTATTTTATCATTGTACTTTAAGTGGAAGTTTACAACTCCAGTTAGTCTCTCATACAAACATTTATACATACATTGTTATGTGACCCTAATTGCTCTCCCTATACTGTGACAGCACACTCCTCCTTTCCAACCCTGATTTCCCGTGTCCATTCAACCAGCTCCTGACCCTCTCTGCCTTCTCATCTCGCCTCCGGACGGGAGCTGCCCATTTAGTCTCATGTACCTACTTGAGCTAAGAAGCACACTCTTCACAAGTATCATTTTATGTCCCATGGCCCAGTCTAATCTTTGTCTGAGGAGTTGGCCTTGGGAATAGTTTTAGTTCTGGGTTGATAGAGAGTCCAGGGGCCATGTTGTCTGGAGTTCCTCCAGTCTCTGTCAGATCATTAAATCTGGTCTTTTTACTAGAATTTGAGTTCTGCACCCCACTTTTCTGTCCATAGGGTTTTCAATGGTTGATTTTTCAGAAGTAGATCACCAGGACTTTCTTCTAAGGTGCTTCTGGGTAGAACTCAAACCCCCAACGTTTTGGTTAGCAGCCTAGTGCGCTAACTGTTTGCACCACCAAGGACTCCACCACCACACTTAACCACTTCATTTTGTAATTAATTATTGGTTACTTGTCTGCTTCCCACACTAGATTCTAAACTTCGTGAGGATAGGGACTAGGTCTTGCTCTCTGTTGTATCCTCTAAAATTAGTGCCGTGCCTTGTACATAAGAAACAAAAACAAAAAAACCTGTGGCCGCCGAACCCACCAGCTGCTCCACAGGATAAAAATGTGGCAGTCAGCCTCTGTAAAGATTCAAAAAACCAAACCAAACCCATTGCCACTGAGTTGATTCCGACTCACAGCAATTCTATAGGACAGAGTTGAACTGCCACGTAGAGTTTCCAAGGAGCAGCTAGAGGATTTGAACTGCCAATGTTTGGGTTAGAAGCTGAGTTCTTAACCACTGCTTCACCAGGGCTCCGTTAATACATAACTGTGGAATGAAAAACCCTTCTCCCAGTCTGTCTTTTCTAAATCTCTTATTTCTCCACTTTTACTCTGTTACTTTTATTATTTTCCCTCAGTAATCTTTTCTACCACTTCATTTCTCTTTCCACTGTTGTCTTTGTAATCATTTATGATAGCAAAGTAACCTCATGCAGAATCTGGTAGAAGTGACCCTCGGGGATATTTTGTGGGAGTATGTGGTACTTTTTCTCCTTTATACAGTCTCCGACTTAGTAGTGTTCCTTCACAATTAACTTGATTGTGGGAGCGCTTACAGGATTCCTTGCTCTCTGCAAAGCCCGGTGCCAGACATTATGGTAGATAAAGATAACAGGCATGCCTCTGCCTTCAAGAAGCTTTATAAATACATAGCTATTTACAAAGAAGAAAATAAATGCTGGTAGTGCTACATATAAAGAGTTATGGGAACATAGAGGGAAGCAATTCATTGCAAACTCAGAGGCATCAATGATAGCTTTGTAAAGGAGATGGCCTTTGAGCCATGCTTTGAGGAAGAGTAGACTGCTTTGAGACAGAAGAAGAAAGAGAAGGACATTGCAGCTTATGAAAACATCTTAAGCAAAGCCTTGTCTTTAGCTTCCCTTTTAAATAATTTCGTTTTGCAGATCTGTCTCAACAGTAACAAATGTTGTGACTTTGCCATCCATGGATTAATCTAAATCCTACTCTGCTGTGCTTTATGTTTTTCCAATACATAATACAGCATTATTGCTTCTTATACTTGGCATATTCTCCCACTCTATAATCCATCAATCATTAAACACAATCATGTAGGTGAAGGTACTTTATAAATAAAGAAGGTACTTTAAAAATGTAAGTTACCATATAAAATAGGGAAAAGTGGGCTATATAAAGGTAAGGTAGCATAATTCTTATTTTGTATTTTTTGCAAGCTCAGTGATTACAAATCGTAGGCGCTTAACAGATGATATTGAGATTCAATTCAGTAATGTTTATTAAAGACTAACCAAGTAAATTTGAACAAGTTACCTAATTTAAACTTTCTGGATTTCAATTTCTTTCAAATGGTTTGTTGTCAGGATTAACTGAAATAATGAACATTGAAACCTTTGAAATAAAGTACAAGAAAAAGCCACTCTTTTACATAAACCAGATGCTTGGTTTGACCCAGGCCTTTACCCACCAGAAACTTTGCAAGAGAGGAGACTTACATAATTGAGGTATGCAATAATAAATGAAAATAGATGAGTAAATATCAATGTCACTGGTAGGGTCATCATGTACCATCGGTTTACGTATCCCTATTCAGAGATGGTGGCACGGTGATTAAGAGCTCAGCTGCTAACCAGAAGGTTGGCAGTTCGAATCTACCAGCCGCTCCTTGGCAACCTTATAGGACAGTTCTTTTATCTCCTATAGGGTCGCTATGAGTCAGAATCAACTGGACGGCAATGGATTTATTCAGAGATGGAAACAGTCAATAGGATTACAATGAACATGGAATTTAGATGCAAGCAACTTAGCCTGACCGATTCCCATAATCTCTGACATTCAGAGGGTAGACTTCCATAAAATCATCCAAATCTCTCGTTTCCCTCTTCTCCAAAAATACTGATTCCTGACTGTATGACATTTTTTATGGGCACACCGGACTGTTGGTGCTACCATTGTTTGCCAGTAAGAAATAGTTATAAAACTGTTTAAGTACCTCTTTATTTTATTTGCTCTGTGATGTTGCAGAACAAATCTTCCAACTCCATGTATCTGCCTACAGCTGTCCTTAGAGAAGCATGGCTTCATGTGTGATTGCTGAGAACTTTATACTGGAAAAATCTATCCATGAATGGCAAGATATCAGTATTATACTTTACTCAGTTTTAGTAAATAGCTGGGATAATATCATATATGTTATATAAACCCTGTTGCCTTCAAGTCAATTCCTACTCATAGCGAACCTGTAGGACAGAGTAGAGCTGCCACATTAGGATTTCCAAAGAGCAGCCGGTGGATTCGAACTGCCGACATTTTGGTTAGCAGCCAAGATCTTAAACACTGTGCCACCAGGGCTCATATATTATATATAATTTATTATTAGCAGCATTAAAATTCCTAAAGTCTCTAACTTTCAAGTTCTAAATTTATTATACTAATAATTCACATTTATATAAAAATAGTGTAAAAATGATTTTATGTACCTTGAGCCATGTTATTCCTATTTTATAGGTAGAAAAGCCCCATTTTAAAAATAAGGAAACCGAGTTTGAATAAATTAAATGGCTTGCTCTAAGTCACAGTACCTGACAAATGGCTTAGGCTGAATTACCAGATATTTTAAAGTAATAATAACTAACATTTATTGAGTGTTTTGTACCAGGCACTGTCTAATTGCTTTACATATATTCATCTAATCTTTGAATGAAAGCTTGAGTAGATTTCAGGGAGAAATAAATATACTGTCCCTGAGTTTTCCATTTTTTTCAAAGCCATCCTTTCTTTTTATATATGCATTGATTGTTTGTTAGCTAAACAAGCACTTGGCAAGAGAACGTCACGGTCATCACTGATGTTCTTCACCTTGGGTTGTCATAAGGCTTATGAAAGGCTTCCACAGAAATAGTGCTAGCACAGATTCCTCTGGGCACCATAGGATCAGAGGCATTGGGCTATTGACAGATTGATACCAGAAAAGAACTTTGAGCTCTCCAGAGGAAAAGTATGCTATAATTTTACAGTATAACTAATGGGAACTTCACTGTGAAACTAGAAAATTATTCACGTAGTTGTAGTCTGAAATGAGAAAGGCAGTTCTCCAATGTTGCTCTACTGGCTTTTCTTCGTTTCTTTCATGGAAATCACAGTCAGCCATAGGAAATCATTGGTAAAGTTCTCATTTTCATTTCAGGCTAATGTCAAGGAAGAAAAGACCTCAGTACTAGGACCTAATATAGATAATTTCAGGAGCCTCTAAGCTCATGTTATAATTAAGTAGTTATTGATCTATAAAGTAAGATACTACATCAAGAGGAGTATTTTTCTGATGAGAAACCCTAGTTATTTTTCATATTCTGGACAGTTTAAAATCTTCCTCTCTCTTAGTAGAAACTTGCAATCTTTACTTTAACTTGACAGTATACATCTCTCTACACCTGTTCATGAGCATTTCTGCTCCCTTGAGAGAAATAGAAGTTGAGTTACTTGGAGGTGACATTTACCAAAGACAACAAAAGAAACCCAGCAACAAGTCTTTAAAAAAATAGTCATCTTTTGAATTGCATCCTGGATGACCATAAAAACAAGCACATCATATATATTTTTTTCGTGTCTGTAGAGATAACTGTGATGTCTCTCTCCTATTTGGATCAATCCTCCAAACTCAGCAGTGGTCCCTCGGTCTCTCAACCATAGAGGGTTGATTCATACAAGCCACACAGCAACGAAATCTACAGAAACATCTTGAAATCACTGTCTAGTTTTTGGTGGTGTCACAACATAATGAGAAATTGTTCATGTATTTCAGGTCACCAATTTCAAATATGTAAAACCATGTTTTCAACAGACAAAATTGCAGAAGCTGTCGTTAGGCCCTCCATTTCCAGGCTAGCCTTCTTTTCCTACCAAAACTGGGCCCACATTTATTTTGTATCATAGAAATAAAACTAGCCATTTCAAATGATTTCATCTAGCATCTATAGACTCTATAGTCTTTGTTGTTGTTGTTTTTTTATGTTTTCCCATACAAAAATTTACATACATTGTTATGTGACTCTAATTGCTCTCCCCATACTGTGACAGCACACTTCTCCTTTCCACTCGATTCCCCGTGTCCATTCAGCCAGCTCCTAACCCTTTCTGCCTTCCCATCCGGACAGAAGATGACCATTTAGTCTCTTGTATCTACTTGAGCTAAGAGGCACATTCTTCATGAGTATCGCTTTATGTCTACAGTCCAGTCCAATTCCTGTCTGAAGAATTGGCCTGGGAAATTGTTTTAGTGCTGAGCTGATAGTCCAGGGGCCGTGCTTTCCCGGGTTCCTCCAGTCTCAGTCAGAACATTAAGTCTGGTCTTCTTCCTAGGATTTGAGTTCTGCATGCCACCTTTCTCCTGCTTTGTCGAGGACTCTCGGTTGTGTTCCCTGTCAGGGCGGTCATTGGTGGTAGACGGGCACCATCTAGTTCTTCTGGTCTCAGGCTGATGAAGTCTCTGGTTTATGTGGCCCTTTCTGTCTCTTGGGCTACTACTTTCCTTGTGTCTTTGGTGTTCTTCACTCTCATTTACTCCAGGTGGTTGGGACCAATTGATGCATCTTAGATGGCCGCTTGCAAGCTTTTAAGACCCCAGATGCCACTCACCGAAGTAGAATGCAGAGCATTTTCTTAATAAGCTTTGTTATGCCAGTTGACCTAGATGTCCCCTGAAAGCATGGTCCCCAGACCCCTACCCCTGCTACTCTGTTCCTCAAAGTGTTTGTATTCAGGAAACTTCTTAGCTTTGGTTTAGTCCAGTTGTGCTGACTTCCCCCGTAGTATGTACTGTCCTTCTCTTCACCTAAGATAATTCTTATCTACTATTTAGTTAGTGAGTAACCTCACCCTCCCTTCCCACCCTGGTAACCATCAAAGAATGTTTTCTTCTGTGTTTAAACATTTTCTTGAGTTCTTATAATAGTGGTCTTATACAATATTTGTCCTTCTGTGACCGACTGAATTCACTCAGCATAATGACCTCCAGCTTCCTCCATGTTATGTTTCACGACTTCATCGTTGTTCTTTATCATTGCATAGTATTCCATTGTGTGGATATACCATAATTTGTTTATCCATTCGTCCATTGATGGACACCTAGGTAGCTTCCATCTTTTTGCTGTCGCGAACAGTGCTGCAGTGAATATGGGTGTGCATACATCTATTCATGTGACAGCTCTTATTTCTCTAGGATATATTCCAAGGAGCTGGTTAGCTGGATGGTATGGTACTTCTATTTCTAGCCTTTTAAGGAAGCACCAAGTCAATTTCCAAAGTGGGGTTTACATTCCCACCAACAGTGTATAAGTGTTCCAGTCTCTCCACAACCTCTCCAGCATTTATTATTTTGTGTCTTTTGGATTAATGCTAGCCTTGTTGGGGTGAGATGATATCTCACTGTAGTTTTGATCTGCATTTCTCTAATGGCTAATGATCATGAGCATTTCTTCATGTGTCTGTTAGCTGCCTGAATATCTTCTTTGGTGAAGTGTCTGTTCATATCCTTTGCCCATTTTTTAATTGGGTTATTTGTCTTTTTGTTGTTGAGGTTTGGTTGTATCTTGTAGATTTTAGAAATTAGTTGCTGATTGGATTTGTCATAGCCAAAAATTTTTTTCCAGTCTGTAGGCTGTCTTTTTACTCTTTTGGTGAAGTCTTTTGATGAGCATACGTGTTTGATTTTTAGGAGCTCCCATTTATCTGGTCTCTCTTCTGGTGCTTGTGCATTGTTACTTATGGTTCGTATTGTGTTTATGCCATGTATTAGGGCTCCTAGTGTTGTCGCTATTTTTTCTTCCGTGATCTTTATTGCTTTTGATTTTATATTTAAGTCTTTGATCCAGTTTGAGTTAGTTTTTGTGCATGGTGTGAGGTATGGGTCTTGTTTCAGTTTTTTGCAGGTGGATATCCAGTTATGCCAGCACCATTTGTTAAAGAGACTGTCTTTTCCCCAGTTGATGGACTTTGGGCCTTTGTCAAATATCAGCTGCTCTTAGGTGGATGAAGTTATGTCTGGATTCTCGATTCTGTTCCATTGGTCTATGTATCTGTTGTTGTATGAGTACCAGGCTGTTTTGTCTACCGTGGCAGTATAATAGGTTCTAAGATCAGGAAGTGTGAGTCCTCCCACTTTGTTCTTCTTCCTGAGTAATGCTTTACTTATTTTGGGCCTCTTCCCTTTCCATATGAAGTTGGTGATTTGTTTCTCCATCTCATTAAAAAATGCTGGTGGAATTTGGATTGGGATTGCATTGTATCTGTAGATCGCTTTGGGTGGAATTGACATTTTCACAATGTTGAGTCTACCTATCCATGAGGAAGGTATGTTTTTCCACTTATGCAGGTCTCTTGGTTTCTTGCCAATAGTGTCTTGTAATTTTCATTGTATAGATCTTTTACTTGTCTGATTAGATTTATTTCTAAGTATTTTATCTTCTTGGGGGCTATTGTAAATGGTATTGATTTGGTCATTTCCTCTTGGAGGTTCTCTTTGTTGGTAGACTCTATAGTCTTTGTATCAAACTCAGTTTTCTTGAGTTTATAGATTTTACAAAGAGCAGCAAGAGTATTTTTGAGCTTCTTGACATATGATGCCAACTATCCATTTAATAATGAAATCCTAAAGGGTTTATCTTTCTGTAAGATCTTGGCCACCTGGGAGAAGGCAAGCTTTTTGTTGAACAATCATCCAAGGAAATTTGGATGGAGAAATACTAGTTCTGAAAGGGTAGGCCCTGGCCATTTTTGAGGTGGCCATACTTCATTTGCTGCCCACCCTCCCCCTGGTCTTTACTGCTGTCCTGCATGGGTTCCACTCTAGCATCTCAGACAGAAGTAGAGGACCACTAATGGTAAAAGCCTCAATAGGAATAGTTTATGCTATCAACCTTCCTAGAAATATCTGCACTCTTAGAGGAGCTCATAGAAGTGAGTGGCTATACAGTAATTAAAAATGATAAGGTATTGTATTTAAGGCAAGGAGTGCTTTCTGCTTTCTAATGTAATACCCAAGCTATCTTGCCTACTGTATGGGTTAGGTTTCCACTAGAGAAGCGTAACTAGTAGGAGATATATAGCAAGAGATACGTTGAAAGAAATTGGCTTACGTGATTGTGGAGACTAAAATGAAAAAAATAAAAACTAAATCCTTTGCTATCGAGTCATTTCTGACTCACAGTGACCCTATATTGTAGGAGACTATCTAGGCAAGTTCAAATCTGTAAGGCAGGCTGTCAGGAAGGGCAGACTGGGACTCTCAGGTATGGTCCATGCCGTCCACAGGTAGAATTTCTTCTTCTTCAGAAAAGCCTTAGTTCTTCTCTAAAAATCTTTCAATTTATTAAATCAGGCCTGGATTATCTAGGATAATCTCCCTTACTTAGAGTCAACTGATTATGGACTTTAGTCACATCTACAACGTACCTTCACTTGTTAATCCTAGATTAGTGTTTGATTACATAACTGGAGATTAGTCAGATCGACACATCACAACTACTTTTCAGGAATGCTAAGAAAACCATTTCAAAATGTATTAGCTGTTTAGGTTCCTTACATTAAAAATACATGTTAAGACCTAAATGAAGTGAAATTGAAAGGAGATAGGAGCCTAAGGAAGATAGATTATTTCTTTTTATCTTGGGCCATGTCTGTGTTATGTTTCAAAATTCAAGTGAGTGACAAGTTTTGGTACCCATGCAATATTTTATTTATCTTTATGATCATTTTGTTAATGTGTGATTTACTAGGTTAAGGGAAGGCAATTAAGAATTGATTAGTAGTCTTGATGAATGACAAATCAACTAATTACAAGCAAAATAATATTGTTATTGATAATACTGGCAAAAGAGTATTTAAATGGCAGGTTTAGTATGATTAAGATCAATAAGCAGTTATAAACTGAACATAATTATTGATGCTGATAATTGAAACTAGTAGAAGATGAATAAATCGTATGGACCATTAGGTACTATTTATATTTTGTTTTAAAAGGAGCTATAATAGGTCAGGTTCAGAAAACACATTATAATTTACAAAGTTAGTGTTACTTACTCCAACACTGAATATAAGCAGTCTTTTTTTTTTTTTTCTCTTAACATTAAAGAACATATTCAGGTTCACAGTTCCCTTTTCTTTGAACTCTTTAATAAGAATTGGAGAGTGTAATAAGGAATATATTCCCCATATTTTAATAACGGGGCCATTGTTACTTACTAGCTTCATACAAGTATTTACTGCCTCTGCCCACATTTTTTTTTTTTTTAATTGTGCCTTAGGTGAAAGTTTACAGAGCAAATTAGTTTCTCATTAAGCAATTTATACACAAATTGTTTTGTGACATTGGTTGCCAACCTTGCAATGTGTCCCCTTCTCGACTTCAGGTTCCTCATTTCCGTTCATCCTGTTTTCCCGTCCCTTCCTGCCTTCTCGTCTTTGCTTTTAGGCTGGTGTGCCCATTTAGTCTCATACACATGGTTGAACTACGTGTGTTATTGTTTGTTTTATAGGCTTGTGTAATCTTTGGCTGAAGGGTGAACTTCAGGAGTGACTTCAGAACTGAGTTAAAAAAGTGTTTGGGGGCCATACTCACAGGGTTTCTCCAGTCTCTGTCAGACCAGAAAATCTAGTCTTTTTTGTGAGTTTGAATTTTGTTCTACATTTTTCTTCTACTCTATCTAGGACCCTCTGTTGTGATCCCTGTCAGAGCAGTTGATGGTAGTAGCCGGGCACTGTTTAGTTGTTCTAGACTCAGTCTGGTGGAGGCTGTGGTAGCTGTGGTCTGTTAGTCCTTTGAACTAATCTTTCCCATGTGTCTTTGGTTGTCTTCATTCTCCTTTGCTCCAGATGGGATGGGACCAGTAGATATATCTTAGATGGCTACTCACAAGCTTTTAAGACCCTAGATGCTACTCCCAAAGTAGGAAGTGGAATATTTTCTTTATAAAGTGTGTTATGCCAATTGAGCTAGACATTCCCTGAGACCATGGTCCCCAGCCCTCAGCCCAGTAACTCAGTCCCTCAAGGAGTTTGGAGGAGTCTATGAAGCTTCCAGGACTTTGCCTTGGTTAAGCTGTGCTAACTTCCCCAGTATAGCGTACTGTCTTACCCTTCACCAAAGTTATCACTTATCTACTATCTATTTAGTATTTTCTCTCCTCACCTTCCCCTCTCTTGTAACCATCAAAGATTGTTGCTTTCTGTGTGAAACTTTTTCATGAGTTTTTATAATAGTGGTCTCTGCCCACATTTTAATAAGACAAAATTTCATTGTGTTGAAATCTAGCTTTTAGTATGTGATAAAACAAGATTGATTATTCTTTCTTATTTTGTCTGTTCAAAACCAGGTGCATTTTTTAACATGACATTTTCTGTATTATAAATCAATACTGCACTGTGCCCTTTTTAATATTTAAAAATATTAATGGCTTAGTTATTGATGTTTAAAAATGCTCAGTTTAATATGTTTTTCCTTTTTATTCTTATTATGTGTATGTTTATAACAATTTCTGATCTTCTGTTTACCTTCTCTATCAGTGTTGAGTTCTGCACTTAGATTCTTCCCATCTCCCAGCCAACAACTCTTTTTTTCCTTCCCTGGATCTTTCACCTTCTTCTCAAAGCCTTTGGCAGAAGGCACTGAAAGGAGGTTTAAGACTTGGGACTAAAGTTTTTCTGCTCTCAAGGGGTCTGGCTGACTCAAAGACACTTGGTTCATTTTTTTGGTCTCAGCAGTGGGCAACAGTCTGCCATTGTGTGTCCCAGCAGGGGGCCTGAGGCTTCCTGGCTGTCCTGTGCCAAACCTCCATGGGGGCTCTGTGATTGCCATGTCCTCAGCATTGGTCACTGCACACCTGCTGCATTTTTCCTTCTGAGTTGCATTTCCCCAGCCGTCCTACAAGTAAACGCATCATAGATTTGCCCATCCACCGTATGAAAATCCCCACTATTTCTGAAGACTCTGAAGTGACAATTGTTAACTTTGTCCAAGTCAGTATGGTTGCTGAAGACTGACTGTAGTCACCACCGGTTTTTTAGCTTCACATTCACACTTGGACATAGAAATGCTTTACCAATAGCCTGGATTTTTTGTTTGTTTAGATGGTGGGTAGGTGATGCAGGAGTCTTTAGAACCAAATACTAACTTACTTTTCAGTCTCTTGTTTCCCTTCCTTTACTAACTTGACTATCTAGTATGTTATTGTTAGTTGCTGTTGAGTTGGTTCCAGCTCATGGTGACCTTATGTATAGTAGAATGAGACATTGACCAGTCATGTGCCATGTTCATGATTGTTAGTATGTTTGAGTCCATTGTTGTGTCTATATATCTAGTTTATATGCTATTTATTCACTTTAGTTGCTATGTGCTATTCAAATAACCACCTGACCATACACCAAGCATTTTGTTCATTGCTTTTTTAATCCTCAAACATTTGAGAATACTGAGTATCAGAAAGGTCATATAGGTTGTGCATCTTCACAAACCTAATGAAAAACTGAGGTAAAATTCATCCCTAATTCCAAAACCTGTACTTTTTATCAATGGAATTCTCGGAGATTCTATAATAATATAATTTGTTGTTGTTTTTGTTAGCTGCCGACGAATCAGCTCCAACTCATGGCAACCACATGTATAACCGAAAAAAACATTGCCCATTCCTGCACCATCTTCATGATCTTTGATATTTTTGAGCCCATAACAACACAATAATAAACCCATTGCCGTCATGTTGATTCCTATTCATAGGGACCCTATACAACAGAGTAGAACTGCCCCATAGGGTTTCCAAGGAGCGGCTAGTGGATTCGAACTGCTAACCTTTTGGTTAGCAGCTGAGCTCTTAACTACTGCACCATTAGGGCTCCAACATAATAATAGCCAACTTTTAATGAACACCTGTTATGTGTCAGGCATTATTGTAAGCACCTTTACATGTGTTAACTCAGAACAACTTCATTAAGTAGTTACTGTTATTGCTCCAATTTTCAAATAAGAAGGGTAGGTCACAGAGAAGTAATGTAGGTTGTCCATAGTCTAACCACTAGCAAAAAATTTTAGCAGTCTTGCTCCAGATTCCTTATATTTGTGTCAAATGTATTTCTTTATATTTGACACAATATATGAAGTTAGAATTCCAGAATCCAAGACTTAAAATTGTTTTAACTAGAAAAGAAATATGACCAGTGGCTTGGTTAAGGCATTCCTGAAATGTGGCATGATTGGCTTTACTTTTAAAAGTTGTCTTAAGAAGAAGTAGAATTTTTATGAAATTAACCTGATTAGCACAGGTTTTGCCTTACAGACTGCTTGTCCCACATCCTCTCACTCATAAACATAGATTCACTTATGTATACTGGAAAAATATGAACAACTAGCATTTTTAAAGCGATAGGTACTTGGTAGAGTTTTTGTAGTATATGAAAATAATTTTTCTTAGCAAACTCTAAAGTATAGAATTTGGCACTGTCTTTCTGCACAGCTACTTTTCTAGAGAAATCATCTAATTCAGAAGAGAGGACTTTTCTGTTTCCAGATTGTATGAGATTGGTATAGGAGAGCTCAATAATAAATTAACTGGTTCGCAAGAATATCATAAAGGCTCTGTAGTAGGAACTGAAATTATACTTCACTTCCAAGCCATTATGTGATATTTGTCAAAGAATCATGCAGCAGTGCTTCAGGGATTTATTGAGATATACCCAGCCAGGATGCATTTTTTTTTTTTCAGTGCACATTAATGCCTCCTCACAATTCACTACCCTAGCAGTCTTTTCCATTTTATATTTTGCTCCTTTTCCCATTTATGTTCTTTTTTTTTTATTTCTAGGGTTGGGGGCTCTATAGTCTAGGATACAGAAAGACTTGTGATTCTTTAGAAATACCAGTTTCAAAGCCATGGTTGAAAGGGATTGGCATTTCTCTTTTCAGCAACAGATAAATAGAATGACCCGATAGATTTTTTGCTTGGGGCAGGGAATGAGTATAAGGTTGGGCTGAAGTTTCTCTGACAACAAAATATAACCCTCTACATTTTTGCTTTGTCTGAAAAATTATATGCCAAACCCAGTATCCTTCTGTAATGCCCCAGTATAGCCGGTACCTTGGAAGTGAAGGTTTTACAGCTGTCTGGATATTAAGGAAGACCATACTCATCTGGTGAAAGTAGTGTGAGCTGTTTAAGAAGTTCTTTTTCAAAGCAGTGAAATATAGTGAGAGAAGAACGTGGAGCTCTTTATTTTTGCCACCATTCTAAGGTAGATAAGCAAGTCCTAAGCATGGAAAGATTTCCTGAAGAAAAGACTTCAGTGCCACGTTGAGGGCTTGTTCTTTGTCCTAGAAGAGAGATTTGAGTTGTAGAGTTCCATCTTTTCTGATTTTGATTAATCAAAGCATTATACCAGCCCATACTACTATTGAGAGAAGAATATTGAATCCTATTTAGGGTTAATGGAGGTAAAAAATAATGTGTACTTTATCCCACAGCAGAAAGATGTCAGGGTGGTTTTTAATTCATTTTGAGATTTCAATCATTTAAACAGTCCTTTATTTAAACAATATCTGGGTTAGAATTATCCATGCCTACTTAATGATAGGAGCCCCGGTGGTGCAATAGTTAAGGGCTTGACTGCTAACCAAATGGTCAGCAGTTCTAATCCACCAGCTGCTCCTTGGAACCCCTATAGGGCAGTTCTACTCTGTCTATAGAGTTGCTATAAGTCGGAACCAACTCGACGGCACATAACAACAATAACCTCAATTTAATGATAGCCATTTATTGAGTATGTGTTTCATGCCACATTTTATTTCTATTTTTCACAATAACTCTGTGAGGTATCAATTATTATCTCCTACTTTTAGATGAAGAAAATGGTAAAAGAAGTTCAGTAACTTATCCAGGGACCCAGTGGTGATGTTTGAGCTAAATCCTTCATTCTTTCCACTTTGGAATGCAGCATTTTGACGGGATGTTTGCCCATTAGTTTATTGTGATGAAATAATTCCTTGCTTTTTTGTCGCTTCCCCTCTTCCCTGGCCCTTTTTGCAAGTTTTTTTTTTTTTTTTTTTTTTTTCTGTAGAAGCTGTGAGTAAAGCTTTTCTTGACCTCCCAATACTGAGTTTTATGACTTTCAGATGTGCTCCCATAACATCCTATCTATGCCTGTGATGGAGTCTCTGAGTGGTGCAAGCGGTTAACATGCTTGGCTGCTAACCGAAAGGTTGGAGGTTTGAGTCCACTTAGAGGTGACTTGGAAGAAAGACCTGGCAATATACTTCTAAAAAATCAGTCATAAAAAACCCATGGAGTACAGTTCTACTCTGACACAAATGGGGTCATCATGAGTTGTAATCAACTTGATGGTAACTGGTGTGTATATGCCTGTGATAGCACTTACCACACCGTGCTATGATCTCCTGTTTGTTTCATCTATTACAACAAGGGTCTCATTCCAAGCTACACGTTAGAACCTCCTAGGGTGTTTTTCAAAGGGGCCGATGCTTAGGCCTTACCTTTAGGCATGAAGTTCACAGATTAGTAGTTTTTTTTAAGTGTCCAGGTAATTTTAATACAAATGCAGGGTTGAGAACTACACATTAGCCTATAAACTCTTCAGGGGTAAGGATAATTAAGAATAATCTTCAGAATTTAGTATGATTCCTGGTACATAGCTGATAATAGTGGTTGAATAAACTTTAAAATCCTTACTTATCATGATTTTTGCAATATAAATATTTTATTTTTTTTATTTGATTAAGGTATAGTTGATGAGAGCAATTATAATATTAGCTTCAAACTCAGCTAGTGCTTTCTCATTTCCACCACCAAGCTGTCCTCGTCTTGAAGAGGTCGGTACAGTGGTCCTTCTGGGATGCTTCATAAAACCAGTTGCCATTGAGCCAATTCTGACTCATGGTGACCCCATGTGTGTCGTAGTGGAGCTGTGCTCTGTAGGGCTTTCAGTGGGTGATTGTTCAGAAGTAGATCTCCAAGCATTTCTTCTGAGGGCCTCTGGGTGGACTCGAACTTCCAACCTTTTGAATATCAGTCAAGCACATAACTAACTGTTTACACCACCCAGGGACTCCAAGATACTTAATAAGAACTCCAAACTCCAAAAAAGGTAGTTTATTGGGATAAATGAAGTACAACAGTAGTGTAATTTGAATGTGAGATTTCTTTGCAACTATCCTGAGATTCGAAACACCTTTACCTATTGGTATGTTATACTGAGCTCAACTTTTGTGTCAGAAGGCAAGAGGCATTTTAGAATTCAGCAACCTGCAAAGGGATTACAGCCCCAGCACACAACAGGCTACTGCCTTGGGCAACTTCATAGGAAAAACTGATTGTTACCCCAGGTAGCCATCAGGATATTACTGGATTTCTTAGAGCTATAAGGACATTAAGTGGGGTTTTCAGGACGGTAATACATCCTTCGGGTCTCATTTCAATGGCAATCAATGTTCATAGTCCTCCTTTCAAAGTACTGGAAAACATGCTGGTATAATTAATGTCACTGAAGTATTGGTTTTTCCCTTGCTTTCTGTTTTCTTCTTAAGAAAGTTAGGCAAGTTATAAGACAGATGTCTTATATGAAAAGCTTTTATATCATTTGAAACAAAAGGCCAGTCTCTAATAATAATGGGGTGTTGGGGGGGCAATGAGTAAATTTGATTGAATGAGGTCAATCAAGGAAAGCCTCTAGGGCACCATATTTCAACTTGACATGCAAATTCCAAACTCATTTAACATATGCATGGTGAGAGCCACAAGTAGTTCTAAGGCCACTTTTGTAAAGATTCATAAACTTGTCTTTGGTTCTGTCTCTGTATAGGATCATAAGTAATTTTAGTGTTGATAGGTACAGATTCTTGCTGGGGGCTGTATGAAATTAAATTCAGCAATTCAGTACAAATCAATAGCTACTTACTGAGGGTCCGCTATTTTCAAGGCTGGCACTTAGAGGGATAGGAAGTTGAGTAAGACGAGGTTCCTACCCTCAAGGGACTTATTGTTGGGTAGGAAAACTGCAGCTCTTGATTATGAAGTCAAATCTTGTTGGAAAGAACTAGTGGTTTGTAGAGTAGCACAACAGAAGGAGAGATTGATTTAGGGGCAGTTGAGTGGCTCTCTGTTTCCTATGTTGTTGTCCTTAGGTTCTGTCAAGTTGAGGTATCTTTTTTTTTTTTTCTATTCTGCTACAGTCAGCAACTTATTTGCTAAGGGTGGAGCTGGAAAAATATATGAAATACACATTATTTGTTTCTAAAATATAAAAAGAAAAATCACTATGTGTACTTTTACCCTAAGTTTCTGAATCCAAGATGCTTTGGAGAAGGAATGTCACTGAATTAACCCTTACAAATAAATCTGTTGTATTGATCCTCAACCAAGGAATTCAAGGATTGCCTATACCCATGTGTTTATCAAAGTAATAATCTTAACATCATGTTCGCTGTGTTATCTCACAGGAATGAACTGCAGATACTGTTATAGTAATGTTTAAGGATGCCATGGTGCATTAAAGCGATCTGACAATTTTCAGATTAAATTCAATGCTATACTACAATCAGGGAATTTGCTAATATGGATAAACACAGAATATAATTTTTCACAATGTATATTTTCAAAGGTTTTTGATTTTCGATGACCACATCCAGGTAGTCCAAAATACTGCCAGTCCCTCCAATTTAGTTCTTTTATTCAGTCTTGACTGCCAGTTACCTACCCTGGTGACTTTTTATCTCTCACCTAAACAGATGTGCATAGTCTAAGGCAGGGTTCCTCAACCTCTGCGTAATTGACATTTTGTGCCAGATATTTCCTTGTTGAGAGGGGTTGTCCTGTGCACTGTAGGATGTTTTGTAGCATCCCTGATCTCTACCTACTAGATGTCAGGAGCACCACTACCTCTATTATGACAACCAAAAATATCTCCAGACATTGCCAAATGTCCCCTGTTATCCCAGCTGAGAACCACTGGTCCAATGCAAGTTCCTAGATATCTTCCCTCAAATCCCTTCCCTGCTTATGATAGCTGCTATTTTAATGCTTCTAGTACATTGCTTTCATTATGCCATTCCTGTGCCCCGAGATGTTCAATGACTCCTTACCCAATAACAAGGCCTTTATTGCCCCACCCCATCTTTTTTTATGTTTCATTTTTAGCAAAGTAATGCATGTACGTCTTAATGAATCAAAGAGTACAGAAGAGCTATTAAAAGCAAGTCTCCTGCTCTACTCCTCCCCACTCTCACATCTAAGAAGCAACTTAAAAGAAAATACACACACACACACACACACACACACGTACACACACAAACAGGGTCTAATTTAGTTCTAGTCTGTGACTCTAGATATAGTTATACTTCTGTTCATTTGACTTACCAACTTCAGGCAATATCTAATGGCTCTCTGTTTTAAATATGATGTTATAGCTCAGTTATATAGTTTGTCGTTTCCTCTCTTCTTTCCCTTTTTTGATACTTAGGTTATTGTCTGTAGTCATGTGTGGTAACCTTTTAAAAATTGATTTCAACCACTACTTCTTGGTCAGTCAACTTTCAGAACCACAATGTTGCACTCACTGGAGCTGGCCAAAACTAGAGACCCTGTTGAAAATCTCTCTCATCATCTCCCTCCTACGACAATTAATAAAATGAGAAATTAACTCCTTTTACCTTTTCTTCCCCTCTTCCGTACCCCACTGTCTGTCAGTTATACTTTTATTTGCATTACCTTTTGCCATGTTGATATTTTCATTCTGTCTTGCAAATACAACCATTTTTTCTGTGCTTTACTTTTAGGTTGATTCTTTAAGTTTGTCTTAGTTATCTGGTGCTGCTATAACAGAAGTACCACAAGTGGATGGATTTAACGAAGAGAAATTTATTCTCTCACAATCTAGGAGTATAGAAGTCTGAATTCAGGATGCCAGCTCCAGGGGCAGGCTTTCTCTGTCAGCTCTTGGGGAAGGTCCTTGTCATCAATCTTCCCTGGACAAGTAGCTTCTCAGCACAAGGACCCCAGTTCCAAAGGATGCACTATTCTTCTGGCTCGTGTTTCTTGGTAGTATGAGGTCCCCAAGTCTCTCTGCTCACTTCTCTCTTTTATGTCTCAAAAGAGATTGACTTAAGACACAACCTAATCTTGTAGATTGAGTCCTGCTTCGTTAACATAACTGGGGCTAATCCCTCCTCATTAACCTCATAGAGGTAGGATTTAGAACACATAGGAAAATCACATAAGATGACAAAATGGTGGACAATTACACAATGCTGGGAATCATGGACTAGCCAAGTTGACACACATTTTTTTGGAAGGACACAATTCAATCCGTAACAGTCTTTGTCATCAATTTTCCCCTGATCTAAGAGCTTCTCAGTGCAGGGACCTGGGTCCAAAGGACGTGCCCCCCTCCTGGTTCTTTATTCTTGGTAGCATGGGGTCCCTCTCTCTGCTTACTTCTCTCTTTAATATCTCAAAAGAGATTGACTCAAGATACAACTAATCCTACAGATTGAGTCCTGCCTCATTCACTTAACTGCCTCTAACCCTGCCGCATTAACATTATAGACTTTAGGATTTTACAATACATAGGATAGTCACATCTGATCACAAAATGGTGGTCAACCACGCAGTACTGAGAATCATGGCTTAGCCAAGTTGATGCATATTTTTGGATGACACAATTCAATTCACAACAAAGTTGAAAGCCAGTAAACCAAATTTACATTATTATAACTATGGAAACATTTTTCAGTGCCAGGTCAAGTATGGTGCTATAGCTTTTTTTTTTTTTCTCCATTTCCAAAAGTTCAATATCATGATCACTTGAAGTAGAATGATCAGTGTCAGTGTCATATAAATTCTTTTTTATTCATCTCTAAACAGCTGAAAAATCATGCCATATTTTGCGTTGACTTATAAATAGCGCATATCTTTCATGTGAATTTTTATTTGCCTTGTTTATTACTAGGGCTCTTGTGGCATGGTGGTTAAGTGATCGGCTGCTAACTGTAAGGTCAGGGGTTTGAATCTACCAGCCGCTCTGTGGGAGAAAGATGTGGCAGTCTACTTTCATAAAAATTACAGCCTTGGAAACCCTATGAGACAGTTCTACTCTGCCCTATAGGGTCACTATAAGTCAGAATCAATCGATGGCAATGGGTTTTTTTAGTCGAAAGTAGTAATTCTTATGACCTAATAATTTCTTATCAATAAATATCCTAACAGTAGTACATGTGGCATTAACTGTTGGGTTTAGACTGAGTTGTTCTGCTTTTTTATATTGGTTCTCTTCCATGCTACCAGTTCTTTCCCTAGGCTTGATGATTCTTGGTGTTTGTTCATCTTTAAGGAAATATGACTAAATAGTTTGTATACAATTCCACTGCTCTTATGTAAATAGCAATGTTTTCAAGAGTTTCTGACTAGAAGTACTGTGAAGGAGTAGGTATAGTTTTGATGTAAGAAGTAGCATGTAAAGTGATGGCTCTCCAATATGCAAGAATGCAAAGGCTCCACTTTGAGACTCCAGAATCCACACAAGAACCTTACCTTTGCCAAGAAAGTTAATTTAAGGTCCCTTTTAACCCTTAGAACCAACATTCCCGATAGTGCCTTACATTTTTTCTGCCTAAAGACATGGATTGACATCTACCCCTGGCGACAACATAATTATTATAATAAAATGTATGCTTCTGTTTGCAGAGGTCATTAGGAAATGAAAATGTATTTGCATTTCTGTAAGGTTGTGAATGTCACAAACCTTGTATTTTATGCTGGTATGGAAGTCTCTTTCAACCCTTTTATTTAGTAAGTGTAATAATCAAGCCAGTCTAGCTTCTCTCAGCTTCTTTCCAATGTCAATGTAAATGTTAGATGATTTGATGAAGGGCCCTAGAGCACTGCCTTTCAGTTTTTTTTTAATCTAAAATTAACGGTAATGCATTTTACATCAAGATTCAGTAAACACATACGCATTTAACTGAAATAAAAGTTTCACAAAAACAACTTACTATGTACAAAGTAATTTTATATTTTATTTTCTATTTCAGATTTTAGAATTCTGATCAAGACCTACTGAAGTGATTTTATGACTTACTAATAATTTCATAGTATGAAAAACAGTGCTATAGAAATGGTCTTAAGAAATAAAAACGTTCTCTCAGTTTTCAAATAAATGTAACAAAATACCTGCGCTAAAGCTATTTCCTTTATTTTTCAAGGCTACCACACAGAGCCTTGTTATGCTTATTTAACATAACAGTTCTTAGCAAGCTTTGTTACCTGGGTAATTTTTCCAAAATTCAAGCTTAGAGGAAACCTCACTGAAGTTAAGACCACAAGTCTAAATGGCAGAAGTGACCCAATAGTTGCCTAGTATAATGTGAATATGTGGGGTCATTGTCCTGATTAGTCAAGGAAAGGATAGTATCTGGTCAGTATCACCTGTTTCTTATGGCATGGGATTTACAACTTATTTTAAACAATTTTCATCAAAAAGATTTAAGCTTTGTGGAATGATTTTGGTCCGCTTCTGTATTTTGAGGGCCCCCTAAAGATGGCTAGAAACAAATAGCCTATGGGCTGTGCTGTAAATTCCCCTCTAGTATGTAGCTACTAGGGCTGGAAGCTCTCCTAAATATTTGGGTGAAAAATAGAGTCTGTCACATTTGCCCAAGATTAGTCGAGCACTCCAAGATAGATTAAAATCTGGGACTAGCAAAGAAACAGATTCAACAAAAAAACACGAGGCATGTACATTTCTATTATACAAGGAAAGGAAATCTGTATTCAGAGCTGCTTTCTTAGAAAATTAAAGACAATGGCAGTGAATTCTAAATCAACAACACATTTCAGTGGAATAACCCATGACTGAGAAGTCACTGTGAGCCTACCCATGGTTAGCATCAATTGATTATGTGTTGAAAAAATGAAGGTTTATTTTCAATTCTTATTTGGGGAATTAGGTACCTTTCAAGTAGCTGGAAAGTTGCATAAAGTGCACGGTTTTAAGTGGATTCTGTCATGCTACTGAAAAATCTTAAGTGTTGGTTAACTTGTATGGAAGAGAAAGTGAAGTACTCTTGGGTAATTTTTTTTCCTTCCACTGAGGGTTGGGGAAAAGATGGCTTTTGAAAATTTTCCAGAACCCGTCCAAAAAGGTGTTGTGGAGAATTCCTTTAAGTAATAGCCACACAAATAATCACAGATTACAGTGTCATGCAAGTCCATTAACTAGGTGCAGGAAAAATAGCAACATTTTCATTTTAATGAGATGTCGTTCCCTCCCTTGCTGTACCATGCATCTTAATGTCCTTGCTGTCTACACTGACTTGGGGCACCAAGGCTCTGTCATTACTTGGCAATTCCTTTCTCTAATGTCTTCTGACACACGGTGCTTAAATCCAGAAGAAACGTGAGGTGAGGCAGAGAGGATTCCTGCAGACCGACTTGCTATATGCAGAACACTCATCTGCATTATTCATTAGATAAGAGCACTGATTTGCATCTCATTCTGGTTGTCTCCTTTAGGTAAAAAAATGCTGAAGAGTTCTCCATATTCCCCCAATTTTATATATTAATGATAATTGGTAGGGGTATTACACTTGATTGCTGACCTAGACTGTCCTACACCATTTATAATATCTCTTAAAAAAAAAAAGCCTCTAAACATTTCTGGATTCCCAAACCTATGTACTCTTCCCCTTTGTGTTTAACATGGTTGAAGCTCTAACATTTCATGAAAGATCTGAATACATAAATATACTTTACTGAAATGCAAAATGAGACATTTATTTATGATCCATATCTAACATTAGGAATGGAAAGGAGGGAGGAGTTGGGGGGAAAAACAAGTATAGGCACAAGTACAGCATTTAAGTCTCCCTAAATCTCATTTTAGAGAAATTTCCTAGCAACAGAAACATGCCCTAGATTAGCTGATACTGCTGTAATAAATTCTTCCCCTCTTGATGGTCAAATCCAAGTGCTAAAATTTTGCTTTGCATTTTCTGATCAGAAGCAATGGCCAATTAGGGCTATATTTTCTTGTAAGCTTTAGCCCCATCATTATAAATACATATATATATACTATATATGCATATATATATGCAGATGTCCTACTATGTGCAGAACTCTGTGTTGGCCTTTAGAGTTACTATGGTAGGGACAAAAAAAATTAAAAAATATCCTTCTTTCTTTGGCGTACAGTCTTAATTCCCCATGATCATGCTAAACTTCTAAGCACTCACCATTTCCACTCACTGGCACTATTGGGCTTTATTAAATGTCCTCTAGCTATTCTCTGGGATTTTGAGGTGTGAACTGCACAGGAGCCTCTGAACCACGATTGTACGTTCAATTGGAACCATTGATGCATTTACAAGGAGAAGCAGGACATAGTGAGGGCAGCAGCCTTCTTTAGCCCCCCTTAGGAGAGAAGGGGGCAGAGGGGTCAGAAACTTATTCTTCTGCCGACTGATCTGTTACTGTTCAGTTGCCACCTGAATAAATGATGGCATTCTACCGATCGTTGCAGCAAATCTAGTGTCATGGATCACTCACAACATCCACAAATGAAAGGGAATTCCTAAGATATTAAGGTGACATTGCCACCAGAAACATGATGTCTGGCTGACTGGCATGGTTTGTTTTGAGTAGAGGTTTTGTACAAATTGCACATTGTTTCATCGGCACAGGTAACAGAAGATTGAATCGATTTCTTTGCTCTACTTTTTTATATATCTCCCAAAGTCTTTAAGTCAGTGGTGGTAGAGGTCATCACGAACGTTTATTATCCTTGTTCACTGGGTACCCCCTCACCCAACTGCTGTTTATTCTTGTCTGGTTCCTGTGATTAATGCTGCAGTGCAAAGCAGCTACCTCTGTTCTTTTTATGGCCATGCCTGACATGCTGTAGTGTTTAAGGTCTTTTGGCATCCCCATAAGAGACACCATTTTTGAAATAGCCCCTATTTGCATTGGACTGAAACTGGAATTCTGTCCAAGGTTTGATTTTTGGCAAATGATCGGTTTGATCAACTTCAAACTGTGTTTTTCTTGCAGGGAGGATTATTTACATATATTTGCCCTCTTTAAGCATTCAAATGTTTTCAAGTAATAAAACTGCTTTTGACTTATTTATCTAGGGCCAAATGGTGTCCTTTCAAAGTAACAAACACTAGTTTTAAAAATTGGTGGCAGCTTATGCTTGGTTGTATTAGTTTTGGATGATTATGCCATTTTGGAGACATCACTCTTGTTTTTGTTAATATGATAATGGGCATATAGTATCATGCTTCATAAAAGCATCATTGGCAAGGTACTTTCCACTACAGAAGTCTTATGGTGGTTTCAGAATCCTGAATGAACTCAAGATATTACATATGAATGACTCATACACATTTCAAAAATAAGATGGCCATAACCCAGCTATGATCTTCCCTTCTGCCCCGCCCCCTCCAAAAAAAAAAAACCAGGTAGTTAACATCTCAGCAAATGCTATCACCATTCACCCAGTTCCCTAAGCCAAAAGCCTAGTAGTCTTCCTTGATTCTCCCCTTTTTTTATTCCTATGACCTGATTACTACTGGTTTGTAACAAACCACTCCAAAATGTAGTGGCATAAAACAAAGAAAAACATGTGGGATGGCAGATAGCATTGCAGCCATCATTGATACATACAACCAGCCACAGTGAACAATCTTTACCACAACTATTCACATCCTTTCCACATGCAAAATACACTCATCCCACTCCCCAAACTCCCAACCTCTCATTTCATTACTCGAAGTCCAGGATATTGTCGTCTACATCCTGATACAGACCAAGGCTTTGAGGCTCTTTGGATGCAGTTCTTGTAGTATACCAATGCCCTTGCTATCAAGTTGATTCTGATTCATAGTGACCCTGTAGGACAGAGGAGAACTGCCCCATAGAGTTTCCAAGGGACACCTGGTGGATTCAAACTGCCTGACTTTTTGGTTAGCAGCCGAACTCTTAACCATGACACCACCAGGGTTTCTTCTTGTAGTATAGTTCGTCTTAATCTCTTAAGAACTGTAAACAAAAGATTTCAGTTATCTGTCTCCTACATACTCAACATATAATGGTGGGACAGGCATAGGAGAACCACTATAAACATTCCCATTCAAAAAGCAGGAGAATGGTAGGTACACGGCAGTCACTGTCCTTCCACGGTGGTTCTGAAATTCAGTGGGCAAGTGTTGCCAGTTCCCCAATAAGGGCTCAGTCCTACTCTCTAGGACTTGTCTTCCCCAGCTCTTGGATCCACTTCCCAGCTTTTGTTTCTGCTTTCTGAATCATTCTTCCTTTTCCACAAGAAATGGACATTTGTAACTGAGTGATTTTATCTTGCTTCCCACCCAAATTAGTTTAACTGTCTCTTTTTAGGAGAAGTCCAAGCTGATGCAGTTCCTTTAAAACTTTTCAGGCTTCCTACGTATCAATTTATAAC
Source organism: Dugong dugon (assembly GCA_030035585.1). Classification (NCBI taxonomy): domain Eukaryota; kingdom Metazoa; phylum Chordata; class Mammalia; order Sirenia; family Dugongidae; genus Dugong; species Dugong dugon. The sequence goes on from CM057462.1 coordinate 146,553,248, forward strand.
ATACTAAATTAGACAAAAGACATCCCCATGTATTTCTTCAAGATAAGCCCTTCCCTACATTGGGCTCCCTGTGAAACCGCTCTGGGATAGCACCCTTAAGATTCTTAGATGCCTGGTGTTTAAAAGAGAGGCCTGTGAGGCATGCCCTTAAGTCAAGGAGTCCTGTATCTTGAAAAAGGTCTGTGAGGCACCATCTTTGTGATGTTTTAATGAGAGGTTTTACAGTCACACCCTAGTCTTTATCTTTACGCTGCGACATTTTCCTAGCAGGCCTTCAATTCGGTTCTCTGCACTGAGGCCTTTTCTTACTTTGAGATTCTTCTGCTAGGAACACGGAATAAGCAGTGGTTTTCTTTCCAAAACCCAGAAGGCCCTTTATATTTCCTCTAAAGTTTGCTTAAAAACTGAACAATTCCTTTATTGCTTATCTCTCTCTAGCTTTGTCTTATACATGGCTAAAAGAAACCAGTTGGCACTTTCAGTATTTTTCCTGAGAAATATTCTTAGTCAACTCCACCGGTATATTTGGTGCATTTTCTGTTTTCTATGTCAGTGCAGCCAATCGGGTTGCCAAACTTCCTGCTATTACATAGTACAGTTCAACTTTTTTCTAGCCTCCAATAATAGTTTCTTCCCTGTCATCTCAGCCTTCACCAAAGTCTCTACAAGGCCCTTCCAGCTTTCACTAATTGTATTCTGAGACCCTTTCAGCTTCTACCTGCTGCCTAACCACAAAGCTGATGCTACATGTATTAGGCTTTTGATATGGAAGCATTCTATTCTGGTACCAAATTTCTGTTCTAGTTACTACTACTACATAAGAAACAACCCCAAAATTCAGTGCCACACAACATTCTTTTTATTATGATCAGAGATTCTGTGGGTCAGGAATTCTGTGATTTGTCTTTGTTCTACGATTTCTAGGGTCTCAGCTAGGAAAACTCAACAGCTGTGGACAATTGGACAGCTGGGCTGGAATCATCTCAAGATCTCTCCACTAACACGTCTGGCAGTTGATGCTGGCTGTCAGTTAGGACCTCAGCTGGGGCTACTGACTGAAGCACCTTCATGTGGCTTCTCCATGTGACTCGGGCTTCCTCACTTCATGGTGGGCTCTGAGTAGTTGAACTTGTTACATGGCAGCACAAGGTGGAAACTGCATTGCTGCTATAATTAGCCTTGAAAGACACATAGCATCATTTATGTTGTGCTCCAATGGGTTGAAGCAGTCATAATCATGCCCAGATTTAAGGGAAGGCGCATTATATTTCACCTCTTGATAGGGGACTATCAAGGTCACATTGTAGAAGAGTATGTGGGACAGAAAATATTGTTCATCTTTGAAAAATGCAATCTACTACACCTATGCAATCCATCACCAAGTGCTATTGATTTTTCTCCAGAATATATCCCAAATCTGTTCACTTACCTGCTTTGCCACCCGCTCGTGAAAAGCACCATCATCTCTCATCTGATTTATTGCATTAGACTCCTAACTCATATTTCAGCATCCACTCTTGCCTCCTCTAAGCCATTCACCATCAAGATGCCAGAAGAGAGATATCAAAATTGTAAATTAACTCATGTCACTCCTCTGTGTAGATCTCTTTGGAGGCTTCAAATTGCATTTAGAATAAAGCCCAATGCCTTTCAATGGCCTAAAAGGTTCTGAATGATCTCTCCCTATCCTGTCTCTCTAGCTCTATTCTGTGCCACCTTTTTGCTGATATATTGGTGACACAGCCGTTAAGTACTTGGCTGCTAACTGAAAGGCTGGCATTCAAACCCATTCAGTGGCTCTGCAAGAGAAGGACCTGATGATCTGCTCTTGTAAAGATTACAGCCTAGAAAACTCTATGGGGCAGTTCTACTCTATTACATGGGGTTACTATGAGTCAAAAATCGACTCGTCAGCACCTAACATCGTCGGCACCTAACAAGGACAAACTACTCTCCAGCCAACCAGGCCTTCTAACAGTTTTCGAACCAGTTTAACCTTATTTGAACCCAAGAACTTTGCACTTGTTTTTTCCTTCTGCCTAGAGATCTCTTTCTCTGGTTTTTCAGCAGGCTCATGCTTTTGCATACTGTAAGTTTCATATTAAATGTTACCTCCTCAGCTAATAATAATTAGAGGTAACATTCTTTTGGGTCAGCTCAAAACATGTGTCAGGCCCTGGAGGCAGGCATTCTATCTGGATTATCTCTTTAAATCCTCATAACATCCAGTGAAAGAGTTAATATCATTCTTATTTTACAGGTAAGGAAACTGCGCCTTACAAACGTTAAATAATGTTCTCAAAGCCATACAGTAAGGGGTAGAGTTTAGAATTATACCCAAAACTGTCTAATTCCCGCAGTTTCACTCTAAACCACTGGACCGTACTGACTGCAGAGAGGCTCGCGCCTTATTTTTGTTCTCGGTCATAACACCTATCTATTGTCTTCATTTTTCTTATCACTCTTTGAAGTTAAAAAAAACAAAATGAGTTTTACATGATTATTGCCTCTCTTTACCACTAGTATTGAAATATATTTTTATTCATAGTTATATTCCTGTACCCAGCAGAGTGCTTGGCACATAGTAGGTACTCAAAAAGTATCTGATGAATAAATGCAGTGATGACTCGGTAAATCTTTAACAACCTGCTTTGGGGCAGGCAGGGGAGAAGGGTGATTTGCAGTACTTGTAAATTTCCTGAGGTCCCTGGGCTGCGAAAATGTTTTGTGCTTGACTGCTAATCTAAAGCTTGGTGGTTAGAACCCACCTGGCGGCGCTGGGTAAGAAAGGCCTGGCTATCTGCTGCCATAAAATTACTACCAAGAAAACCCTAAGGAGTAGTTCTACTCTGTAACACATGGGGTCGACATGAGTTGGAAATAACTTGATGGCAATGGGTTTGGGTTTTGTGCGTGCGCGTGCATGTGTGTGTGAAAGAGAGAATTTCTCAAAATGGGCAATTTCAAGCTGCAAATAATAATCTGCTCACAAAATTCCTGCAAATTAGGCTCCAGCACAGCAAAGAAAGAATGAATGAATGAGTATTGCAAAGAGAAGAGTAACTCACTGCATAATACTGATTTCCAAAGTGGGGGAAGGGGCTCCCTCTCTCCACAGGCCTTTGTGGTTTTAGCTCCAAGCAGATCACACAGTGGTGTGAGAGTTCAGAGCCCTACTGCTTTCAGAGCTGCAAAAGGACAATGAAGAGTTAACACTGTGTCTGAGGTACTAAATATCTCTACAACAATGTGGTGAAAAACACTGAGACCAGATACTGTCATTTCTTCAACTTTTTTCACTGCCTTAGGTGTTGGTGAGGACATATTATTCACAAGCAAGGGCAGGATGACTTTGTTTTACCCTTTAAAAGGAAAGGATGGCAGGGACTGGAGCAGGACAGAGTGAAAAGCGAGGAGAAGGGAAAGAAAAAGCTATTAATATTTCACATTAGGCCTAAAGATGCTCAGCTACAGCTTTGGCTAGGAAGAGAAATTTCCTTGAGAATATTTGTTAGATTTTTATGCTGAATGACCATGCAAAAGACTGATTTATGATTGATTCCAAATTATTTACCTTTCCGTCTAATATGGAATGGTATAGACATTATTTTTTAAACCACTTATCTGCCACTTAGCATTGTTGGCACCTTCTTACATCACAATTTTTAATTATAAAAATATCAGTTGAAAGCTCAGCAATCCCATAGTCCTGACTGGTATGAATCAGGCAATAGGTCTGAATGGGTTTGTAGCATTTGGTGAGATTGTATTTATCATACTGGGGAGGAAGGTCCTGACATACATGTTGGCTGGCCGCAGCACCGGAGTGTCAAGACAAGGGGTGGTGCTTAGATGTCTTGTCTCAGTCATGGCCAGGATGTAACGTGCCTCTCATTTAACTGACAGGTCTGTAACTTGACCCCATGTGCTGCAGCCCCTTCACACCCTGCATAAGGAATAGTTCCTATTATGCACATTCACTCCGGGATTTTGAATGAATAAATTCTGAAATGCTCTCCTTGCCAGCTCCAGAATCTGGAGTTTTAAAAGTGCACATGTAATTAATTTTGCTTTAGAATTTTTGAATTAATACCAAGAAAAATGTCTCGCTCTTTATTAATTTCCAGGTGTGAGTCTAAAGAATACAGCAACTACTTTTCTTGAAATCACATGAATAATATTGGAGCAAGACTGTTTCGGTTGGAGACAAAAACATTATATTTGTGTCTCATGGTAATCTATCCATTGGTTAATGGACCCAGAACTCTCTAGACATTTCACAAATCCACATAACAGAGCAGATTTTTGCATTAGGATTCCTGACTTAGCTGAAAAATGTGAAAAATCAGATACAGCAAAGAGTTCCCTATTGATTACAAATGTAAGGATCAAGACTAAGTTATTGCATCTAAAGCAGCAAGCACTTAAATTTAAACTGGTCCTCCATGGCAATCTCATTTTGGATAAAAACCCTGAACCAAACCCATTGCCGTCGAGTCGATTCCAACTCATGGCGACCCGATAGGACAGGGTAGAACTGCCCAACAGAGTTTCCAAGGAGCATCTGGTGGATTCGAACTGCCAACCTTTTGGTTAGCAGCCAAGCTCTTAACCACTACACCACCAGGGCCCCACATTTTTGGATAGTGGCGTAGAAATCTATGAAATTTTCAAGAGTATTAATTCTATCCAATTTGAGGGATTTCCTATTCAATGTATGAAAGGATAGATGTTGATATTCAGTCATATTATGAGGAGCTCTAAGAGTTTGGGTAAATTTAGAAATGTTAATGAAGCTTGGGAAAAAGACAGAATTGCTAGTAATTCTTAGTTTTTTTCCTAAAGGAAAATAAACAACCAGTGCTGTCTAAAAAGAGAAATGAGAATCAGAATTTTCTTGCCTTCTACTCAGCCCTGTCAAATTACTAATTATTGCTTGTGATGGTTAATTTTATGTATCAGTTTGGCTAGGCTGTGGTATCCATTTGTTTGGTCAGATACTAGTCTAGATGTTGTTATGAAGGTATTGTGATTAGCATTTAAATCATTTGACCTTAAGTAAAGCAGATTATGCTCCTCAATGTCGGTGGTCCTCACATAATCAGTTGAAGGCCTTAAAAGCAAAAATATGAAGTTCCCTGAGAGAGAAGGATTTTGCCTCAAGACTATAAGGAGACATCCTGCCAGAATCCCTCCTCCACCCCCTGGTCTACCAATTTTGGTACACTAGACTGCCAGAATTTCCAACCTGTCACCTGACCTATGGAGTTTGTACTTACCAGCCCCCACAGTCATGTCAGCTGATTCCTTTAATAAATCAAACAATCTCTCTCTCTCCATATATATGTGTATGTATGTAGGTATATCTTATTGGTTCTGTCCCTCTGGAGAACCCTAAAACATTGCTCAAAACAGTTTGCCAGTATCTTTGACTCAATTTCTTTCTCAAGCATTTGAGCATAATACAGTAATAGTATATATTGAAACCAAACCCACTGCCGTCGAGTTGATTCCTACTCATCGCAACTCTGTAGGCTTGTAAAATATTGTAAAATTCTACACCCTTAAAAAATACCTTATAGGTGTATAATTCATCAACTGTCTGGTCTCCCACTTGGAACAAGAATCCTTTATACCTCACTCCGGACGGATAGCTAGCTGTAGCTTGAGCCTGTCAAAAATGAAAAGTCCTCAGTGTCTGTCCTAAGACAGTTGGAGCAACCACCCATGGCCTAGTGGGTAAATAAAAGTCAAATTAAAAAACAAACAAACCAAGTGTCTTGGTCTTCCTTTACTGCCTCACACTCTCTACTTGGTCTCTGCCGCATCGCATCTGACTTCTATTTTGTACTACAACCTCCTTCTTTTCGTGTATCCTTCCTGGATTTTGGAAACCCTGGTGGCCTAGTGGTTAAAAGCTATGGCTGTTAACCAAAAGGTTGATAGTTCAAATCCACCAGGTGCTCCTTGGAAACCCTATGGGGAAGTTCTACCCTGTCCTACAGGGTCGCTATGAGTTGGAATCGACTCAACAGCAGCAGGTTTGGTTTTTATTTTTGGTTTCCTGGATTTTATTTATGTATTTATTTTTATCTGGGACTTTTGTCTCATTGCCTCCCATGTTCTGTCTGCTTTTAGCTCATTTCCTCCTTCTGGCCCCACCTAGTTGGTATTGACCTTGGCTTACTGAGCTCTGGCAGGGCTTGAGATCCTTACCCAAAATCTAGCCCCAGAAGGTCAGAGCTAAATAAATGAGGGCACAGATTAATGAATGCAGGAATCTAATTAGAAGGTATTTCTTTCCTACAAAAATATTTACCTCCCCAACTTACTCTTGACACCTGGATAAAATAATTAAGAAGGTCTGGGCAAAAATAGCTATGGTCTTATAGCTCAGAACTCAGTGTCTGGCAGAGTCCTAAAGTGGTTATATGCTGTCGTTGGAGGCCATTAAAGGTTTTGATGCAACTGTAGGTGCCATTTTGCCTCCGGGATCTAACAGTTACTGGAGCTTCCCATGCTAGACAGTGTGGCCTCAGAGAATTGGGTTCTGGTCACTCCTATATCCCAACTATTCCTGTGTTGACAGTCTTTCTTCCATGTCTCCGTCAACTGTTATTTCTCTATTTCAATAAATAGTTTCACAGGGTTCAGGAATGCCCTAATGATGAAATAGCTAACATTTATTGTGTGATTACTATGTGCCAGGACCAGTCTTAGTGGTGGGAATACAGCAGCAAAATGGACAAAACTCCTTGCTCATCTGGAACTCACGTTCTAGTGAGAGCAAAGAGCTAACTTAATAATAAACAAATATACTACATAGTATTTTGGTGGTAAGAGCTATGGAATGAATAGAAGTAGGAAAGAGTGCTGGGCCAGTGGGGCAGGTTGGTACATAGGATGGTGAGGGCACTTCAGTGAGGGAAACATCCAGTGCAAGAGCTCTGAGGTGAGGGTGGCCGATGAGGTAGCAGGTCAGTAGGCAGCAGCCCAGGAGGAGGAGCACAGAAGCTGAGGAGATGAGATCAGAGAGGTAGCATAGGCCCACGATAGGACCTTGTGAAGCCAGGAAATCCTCAGAATAGCTCTGTTTTGAGCTTTATTTTTCAATTGTCCTCTTCCTACTAGTGTTAATATTTCTCCTTTAGGCTCCCAACAGAATGAACTTGCTCTTTTTATTGATTAAAATGTCTCTGGTGTTTTAAGTCCTACTCTTGACTGTGGTTTGTTTCATACAGCCTCTTATTCTGAAGAGCTTGGGACACATACCCAACATTTTGCTCCCATTACTTCTCTATAATAAAAATTTTCCCTCAGAGTCACTGGGGCTTTCTGCCTCTCTTACCTTTGGAGTGTTTTCTCTGCTCACTCAGGGTTTTTCCTAAAAGGAAAGTGGATGGACTTTGTTCAAAAGCCTTATTCCAGGGACTGACTTCAGATCCAGCGTGTTTCACTGTGGTTTTTCCCAGGAATCTTCTCGTAACCTCCTAACCCCAGAATCCCAACTACTATCTGGAAATGCCAGTGTTCAGGGTGGGTGGCCAGGTTAGCCCTTGACTTCCCCTGGTGTAGTTGTTAGGGGCCATCAAGTCAATTCCAACTCACAGCAAATCTATGTGACAGAGTAGAACTGCCCCATAGGGTTTTCTTGGCTGTTGACTTCCCCTAAACCAAAAACCCATTGCCACTGAGTTGATTCCAACTCATAGCGACCCTATAGGACAGGGTAGAACTGCCCCATAGAGTTTCCAAGGAGCGGCTGGTGGGTTCGAACTGCCAACATTTTGGTTAGCAGCCAAGCTCTTAACCACTGCGCAAGCAGGACTCCAGCTGACTTCCCCTACAGGCACATATATTAGCCTAGAATCTCCCTCTATTTTTCCTGTACATCTTCCCCTATCTTGTTTTCCTTTTATTTTGAAGCACTGTATTTAGTTAAAAAATTTAAGATACAATTTCTATTCCTGGGAGGGTGTAAATGGTCTTTGTTACAATTACTGTTCCATATGTGTAAGAACATTTCGCATACTTGGAAATTACCAGTGACGCCATGGGTTTTGGTTCTAATGTTCACATTAGTTCAGTTGGCTCACATTATACAATAAAGTTTGACTAATTCTAACTAATGGAAGTGAGTACTGAGATTTCCTAAAAAACGAGAACCATTGGCTATTCTAAAAAATAATTGAATTTTCTTACTTTTAAGTACTAGGTGCATCATAAACAAAGTAAACAGAGACTAATAGGTAACATGAGATAAGATATAGAAGGATTGTAATTCAAAATATACTATCTTAATAATGTATATAAATGCCCTTGAATATATACTAATTAATTGTTAAATTTAGAAGTTAAAACTACCAGTTGCCTCATTATCTTCTCCTTTGGATGATAGGATAACTTTCTCCCCTAGTATTCCTCTTACTTTGCTGAGAATTCCTTCCACATCTCCTTCACTATTGCCACCTCTCAATATTATCTTCTTTGCCCGCTGTTCTTATTTCTCATAGTCTTGCTGACATTATTTCAGGTTCCATTTAGTTGCTGCCGTGTATTCAGCTTCAACCTTTCTGTGCTCACCAAGTCTGGATTCCCAAATGCTGAAGAAACATTTCCATGTTTTAGAGTGAATTCAAACTCCAGATGCTTTAAACCAGACTTAATCTCTTCTTCCTAATTGCCCACCTTTCTTGTATTCCCTATCCTCCTCAGGCCAGAAGGCCCTTATTACTCCCCCAATTACAGCGATAAACCCAAATTTGTTGCTGTTGAGTTTGCTCTGACTAGTAGCAACCCTAAAGGACAGAGTAGAACTGCCCCATAGGGTTTCCAAGGAGCTACTGGTGGATTTGAACTGCTGATCTTTTGGTTAGCAGCTGAACTCTTAACCACTGCGCCACCAGAGGTCCATTAAATGACATAATGCATGTAAAATACTTAACACTGTGCCTGGCACATAATTAACACTCAGTAAGCAATAACTTATTATGCTATGTATTTTATCTTATGAAATTTAGGGGAAGGGAAGTGATGGGGAGGGATTGTGCTGTGACGGATTTGAAGTAAAAGGTTATCTCCTCAGTTCTAGTTTTACTGCTCATTAGCTGTGTGACTCTGGGGAAATAATTTTTCTGAACATCAACTTCTTTTTCTAATAGGGTTTAATGGTATCTCATGAGGAATACATTAAATAATGCCATTATAACACCCAGTATATAGAGGTATTCTTCAAGGAGAAACCATTTAGTTTCTCTTTGTAAAAAGTTTTACGAGTTTTAGTAATGAACTGAGCAATCTCTTTGGGTAAAAGTTTTATATGCCATTGCCAATGTGAATTTCAAGTTCTGGATAAAATGAATAGGTGACGAGAAAATATTTTGTTTTGATTATGTGTCATGTGTAGCTTTCACGGTTGCATCTGCTTTCTCTTGAATTTCAGACCTAAGTAGGTAACATTTTCCAAGCTAGCGTCAAGCTAAGAGCGTGGCATGGCAAGAGGAGTGTGAGGACCTTGGAGCAATTCTACCTCAGGGTGTGTGGGGGGAAGGAGGAGGGAATGGGGGATTAGGGTTGCCAGATATAATACAGGACATATAATTAAATTTGAATTTTAGGTAAACAATGACTATTTTTTAGTATAAAATTTTTTATTATGTAAATTTTTAAGTATAAAATCATTCATTATTTATCTGAAACACAAAATGAACTGGACATGCTATATTTTTATTCAGTAAAAACCCTAGTGGCGCAGTGGTTAAGAGCTTGACTGCTAACGAAAAGGTTGGCAGTTAGAATCCACCAGCTGCTCTGTGGAAACCTTATGGGGCAGTTCTACTCTGTCCTATAGGGTCACTATGAGTCAGAATTAACTTGATGGCAACAGATTTGGTTTTTTTGGATAAAACTAATAACCGTACAGGGGGCGCTTGTTTGTCTCAGTTGATGCCTATAAGTTGTGTGACCCAGGCTGTGGTGAGATTTGTTCTGTAGCCTTTAACTACTAGACGTCTTTGCTGAAACTAGGTAGGTCGCTGCTTGCTTACTGCTACTTCCAAATGCTGCCCTTTGCTGCAGCAAATTACTTGTCAGAGAGCCTTGCCATTAGACAATTAACCAATGATTGCTTGATCCAAAATCTAATGAGAAATAGCAAAAGTCACCACTTTGGAATTTTGTTCTTCAGAAACTGTGTGGCAGATGAAGTGATTTTTGAATATTTAATTTAGTAATGAAATATCTTTGAAGTTCAGCATAATACATAAGAATGGGTCGACAGTATTTCCAGTCATTGACTATCAGATATGAAAGGAGCATCAGAGGTCATTTTAGCTACTCCTTTTTACGCTGATAAGGAGTCTGACCCTCGGAGATTTCAACAGATTTGTACAGAACTGCATTCTGTCTGAACCCAGGCAGGAATTTCGGACCCCAGACTTCAGCCTCAGCTGTTTTTCTTTTTCTTTTTTTGTTTTCCTATGTAGTTTCTCCTGCCGTGCTCCCTGTGTAGTCCCTGTCATGACTTACTAGAGGACACTTTCTTGTCGTGGCATGATAGGATCTGTTTCATTTCCTCTGTGTGACATCTTGCCAAGGATCATTTGGATGTATAGTCTTATTTGGTAAATTAGTGCATCATAGTATATAAACATTGTCATCAACCTGACCACTGTGTTTTTAATTATCAGCTTATCTATATTAAACTACTCTTCTTTGCATTAAGTTTGGTCACTTAATGGGATTATAGGAAGATAGTCATCTTATTTCTAGATCTTCATAATAATGCCCATTTTTCCTATTCTTCAAAGTGCATGATACACTATTGTTATCAAGGATAGATTCTAGCGTGACGGTCTTAACTACAGCTCATTTGACTGTTCTGTGTTTTAGTAATATTTACGTTATTCCAGGTTCAAAACAAACTCTAAGGATAGTGACATTATGGGACAATTGTAAAATTAAACATTAACTTTAACATTGATGTTAAAGAATTATTATAAATTTTTAGGTGTAATAATGGTATTATAGTTACGTTTGCAAAAAAAAAAGAGAGAACTTATCTTTTAGAGATCTATGGTGATACGTTTATGGATATGCTCTTGCATTTGCTTCAAAATTATATTGTGGAGGAGGAGGGATTAGAAGGAGAATATATAAAACAAGATTGGCCATAAATTAATTGTTAATGGTAGATGATGAATACATGGGGGTTTCATTATACTATTATTTCTGTTTATGTATATGTTTGAAATTTTCCATAACAGAAAGTTAAGACTATATTACTGATTCCCAAACCCTACTCTGATTATAGTGTCTTTCAGTGGCATAAATGGTTAAGCACTCAACTACTAGATGTAAGGTTGGTGGTTAGAATCCACCTTGAGGTGCCTTGGGAGACAGGCCTGGTGATTTGCTTCCAAAAGGTCATAGTCTTGAAAACCCTATGGAGCAGTTCTACTCTGTACACATGGGGTCTCCATGAGTCAAAATCGACTTGAGGGCAACTCCCAGCTAACAACAGTCTGATTGTCGTTTCCTCCAGAGTTTAAATAAAGTTATCTCATGGGAAATTAGAGATTATAATGCATATGTTTAGGGGACAGAAGTAATATTTGCCTTAAAGTCCAATACTTGTTAGCTTGTTAGCGTCTTTCTCACCCTGTGGATTTTTATGTTTTGGGAGAGTCAACGGGTAAAGGAAAGAGCTTAGAATTGGGGACTCAGAGAGCCTAGATTCAGCAGGGCTCTGCCTTTTGTTAGTTGTGTGACCTTAGGCAAGTTACTTAATCTGTTTGAGCCTCAGTTTTCTCATTATGTAAAATGAGAGCAATGTGCTTACATGGTCTCATAGGATGTTCAGCTCTAAAATTGTTTAACTTGATGATATCACACAAAGGTTTTCCAAATCCTACCATAAAGCTGGTTCATGGTGTTTATTCCTGTATTTTGTCCCTATTAATGGAACAAGGGTTACATTCTGGGAATGCTTAATTTTAATTTAAAGATATTTGGAATATGACTCCAAAATAGTGTATGTTTTCTATAGATCTCCTGTACATGAATTTATGATTTCAGTCCTTCTGAAATTGGTTGATTGATTTTTTTTTTAAATTTACATTACCTAGTTGACAATAATAGGAGCCCTGCTGGTGCAATGGTTCAACACTTGGCTGCTGACTGAAAGGTTGACGGTTCAAACCCATCTAGTGGCTCCGTGGGAGAAAAATCTGGCAATTTGCTCGCCAAAACATTACAGCCTAGAAAACCCTGAGGGGCAGTTCTACTCTGTCATAGGGGGTCACTATGAGTCAGAATCAACTCGACAGCACCTAACAACAATAACAGTTGACAATGAGTTATAGAAATTATTTCCCACTTTGAAAAGTGTAAACTTTCTTGGTTTGGTGTTAAAATAAACTCAGGAATCAAGGGGTGCACCTCATTTAGTATTTCAAGATTTTCTTAATAATACCATGTTTACTCTTTATATACTATTTTTTAAAATTGTATTACCTTCATTTGTGTCCCAGCCTTCTCAGAGAAATCTTTTCTATATCTTCATATAGTATGATAATGTCCTTTTCACCACTTTATTTACCTCTTCTTTGGACTATCCCTAGTTCTACAGTTTGGCACATATTATGCACATTGTATTTATGCTATTTTAAAAAACAAATGTGAGACTTGCAGATATGTGAAGGACAATTCTAACTCACTGCAGGCCTATGTCTTCAAACTTCCACCCAAGTATTAAATTTCATTGTAGTTCTATAACCATTGCAAAACATTTGCTTATGGAAAATATGCATTGAGTGCTACTTTATAGTAACATTAAACTTAAAATATTATCTCAGTGTCACATCAAAATTCATCTGTTCAACAAATGTCTAATGAGTGTCTTCTAGCTGTGTTATTTTTGAGAAGGGATTTCAGAGGAAAGAAGGCTTAGTACAAATTACCAGAGGACACAGATTTCCAATTTTAAACTGATTTATCCATCAGAAAATGTTACTAAGAGACACTTACTTATTCATACACACAGTCTTCCTCTTGCACAGATACTTCAGAATTACCATGATTAATTCAGAGTCCCAGCTCTGGCCCTCATAAAGTGAAGTGACTATTTCAATGGAAGCCATAATAGAATATCCTGAAGAAATCCATTATCACTGTTTCTTTAAACAAATCCTCTCTGCCTACTCAATATCTTTGTGATGATCCCTTTTATCAGTCAATAACCTTCTGGACCAGGACTTATTTGGTGACTGTGAAATGATGATCCTCTTATTCAGAGTCTTTCAGAACTAGTTTCTGTTTGATCTTGGTTGAGTCATGGGGCCTTCTATCAACCTCTTAGAAGTACTTGACAGGACAAGTAATATGATTCATTTCTTCTTTAGCCAGATATATATTCCAGTAACAATGTCAGGTTCTCACACATTGTTTCCTTCACTCTCATCTCTGACTGACCCATTAATATGAGCCCCATTTTTAGTTAACTATTATCATTACTTCATTTATCATTTTTTTTTGAGCACCCACTGTGTGTTAGGTATCTTGCACAAAGATAACAAAGATAACCTTCAAAAACTTGTTGCTTTCGAGTCAGTTCAGATTCATGGTGACCCTATGTGTTTCAGAGTAGAACGGCTCCGTAGAGTTCTCTTGGCTGTAATTTTTATGAAAGAAGATTGCCAGGCCTTTCTTTCATGGCACTGCTGGGTGGGTTTGAACTGCCAATATTTAGGTTAGTAGTGGAGTTAGGACAGTCTGCATTGTATTGTGCATAATGTATTCAGTTTCTTTACACTTCTTTCAGGAAGACACATAGTTGCACCATCAGGCTACAGGAATACATTAGAAGATGTGTCCAGGTGTGCTCAACAAACAACATTCTCCCTCATGGCCAATCCTTCAGAGATTCTTTTGTTTCATTGTCTTTTGATAAGGACATATTTCAAATTTTTTTGAAGTTTAAAGAATCTGAGACCGTTGGTTGCCCCTTGTAATTCTCTATTTCTTCACATAAATTGTTTATGTGAAGCAGAGCTTAGTTTTCCATTTCAAAGTCTAATTGCCTTTCCTCCATGACTATCACAGTCTAAGTGACTTTTTATTCATTCATTCAACAAATATTTACCAAACGCCCATTTTGTGCTAGCACTGCATAGATACAAAGTTGAATCAGCCAGAGTATTTTCTTTTAGAAGATTTGAACTCATTCCTTTCTCTGACCAGCATTGTGCTTGTTATTGGTACCCCTCTCTTGATTTGTGTCTACTTCTTATATTGAACATTTAGTGTTTTGCTTTTCTTTGTCCTAGTACTGTAAGAAATAGAACTCAATTCAGGATAGTGAAATTCTTCCCAATGTCTTCTTCATTATAAACCACAGCAAATAATTCAGGTATTCTTTATGGCATGTCCATATTATCTTCAAATACTATTTTTTACATGATCGTCTAAATATATAGTTTTTACTATTCTTTCATTCCCACAGATATTGCTGAGATAAACCACATTCCTTGGACAACTATCACTTTTAGGCATGGAGACCATGGAACATTGCCTTTTTTATATGTGTGATTGGGTATTTCTCTAGGACTATCTCTTTAGACTCCCTATATTTGTCTTTTGACTATACTCTAAATTGTTCTCTGATTTCAAGTTTCTATCATCTTAACTTTCCCATTTAGTTTAATTTCACTCTTGGGCGATTTTGCATAAATAACCCACAAATTCTCAGTTTGTGGCTCTTATATAAGTTTCTCTCATCATGTTATAAGGGTTTTTTTTTTATTTTTTATTCTTTTATTGTACTTCAGGTGAAGGCTTACAGAACAAATAGCTTCTCATGAAACAGTAGTACACATGTTGTTTTATGACATTGGTTAACAACCCCACCACATATCAACCCTCTAACTTCTCGACTTTTTTTTTGGTGAAAGTACACATAGCCAAAGATACACCATTTCAAAAATTTCTATATGCACAGTTCAGTGACATTGACTACACTCTTACAATTGTGCTGTTATTCTCAGTTAACGATGAAGGCTTACAGAACAAAATAGTTTCTCATTTAACTGTTACTACAAATGTTGCCCTGTGACAACAGTTAACAATCTCACAACACATCAACAATATCCTTACCCAACCTTGGGTTCCCTATCACCAGCTTCCTTGTCCCCTTCTGCCTTCTGGCCCTTGTCACTGGACTCCTGTACCTCATTAGTCTCATTTGGTTTTACGGGGCTGTCCACTCCCGGGCTGAACAGTGAACCTCAGAGGTAACTTCACCACTGAGCTAAAGGGTGTCTGGGGGCCATACACTCGAGGTTTCTCCAGTCTCCTTTAGGCCAGTAAATCTGGTCTTTTTTTTGTGAGTTAGAATTATGCTCTACATCCTTCTCCAGCTCTGTCCAGAACCCTCTGTTGTGATCCTGGTCAGAGCAGTCAGTGGTGGTAGCCGGGCACCATCTAGCTGTACTGGACTCAGTCCGGTGGAGGCCTTGCTAGCTGTGGACAATTAGTCCTTCAGACTAATCTTTTCCTTGTATCCTGTTCTCTTCGTTCTCCCTTGCTCCCAAAGGGATGACACCAGTGGAGTATCTTAGATGGCTGCTCACAGGATTTTAAGACCCCAGACACTACTCACCAAGGTAGAATGTAGAGCATAGCCTTTATAAGCTGTGTCATGCCAATTGAGCTAGATGTTCCCTGAGACCATGGTACCCGTCCGCCCAGCAATTCAGTCCCACAGGCAGTTTAGATGTGTCTATGGGGCTTCCATGACGATTCCTTGTACAAGCTGTGCTAGTTTTCCCTGTATTGTGTACTGTCTCACCCTGCACCCAAGATACCACTTATCTATTGCCTGTTTAGTATTTCCCCCCCACCCCTCCCATCCCTGGTAACCAACAAAGATAGTTACATTTTGTGTGTGAACTTTTTCAAGGGTTTTTACAATAGAGGTCTCATACAATATTTGTCCTTTTGTGATTGATTTATTTCACTCAGCATAATGTCCTCCAGTTTCATCCATGTTATGAGATGCTTCACAGATTCATTGTTGTTCTTTCTCGTTGCATAGTACTCCATTGTGTGTATGTACCATAGTTTGTTTATCCATTCATCTGTTGATGGGCATCTAGGTTGTTTCCATCATTTTGCTATTGTGAACACTGCTGCCATGAACATAGGTATGCATATGTCTATTCGAGTGATGACTCTTATTTCTCTAGGATATATTCCTAGGAAAGGGATTGCTGGATCGAATGGTATGTCTATTTCTAGCTTTCTGAAGAAGCGCCATATCATTTTTCAAAATGGTTGTATCATTTTGCATTCCCACCAGCAGTGCATAAGAGTTCCCATCTCCCTGCAGCCCCTCCAACATTTGTTATTTCCAGTGTTTTTGATTTGTGCCAGTAATGCCGGGGTGAGATGGTATCTCATTGTGGTTTTAATTTGCATTTCTCTAATGGCTAGTGATCGTGAGCATTTCCTAATGTGTCTGTTGGCCATTTGAATGTCTTCTTTGGTGAAGTGTCTGTTCATTTCCTTTGCCCATTTTTAAATAGGATTATTTGTCTTTTTGTTGTAGAGGTGTTGGATTTTCTTGTAGATTATGGAGATTAGACCTTTGTCTGACTTGTACTGTCCAAAAATTTTTTCCCAGTCTGTAGGTTCTCTTTTTACTCTTTTGGTAAAGTCTTTTGAAGAGCATAGGTGTTTGATTTTTAGAAGATCCCAGTTATCTAGCTTATCTGTTGGGTTTTGTGCATTGATGGTTATGGTTTGTATCCTGTTCACGCCATGTATTAAGGCCTGAAATGTTGGTCCTATTTTTTCTTCTATGAACTTTATAGTTTTAGGCTTTATATTCAGGTCTTTGATCCATTTTGAAGTAGTTTTTGTATACTGCGTGAGGTATGGGTCCTGTTTCATTTTTTTTGCAAATGGATATCCAGATTTGCCAGCACCATTTGTTAAAAAGACTGTCGTTTCCCCATTTGATGGACTTTGGGCCCTTGTCGAAGATCAGGTGACCGTAGTTGGATGGATTTACATCTGGGTTCTCGATTCTGTTCCATTGGTCAATGTATCTGTCATTGTACCAGTACCAGGCTGTTTTGACTACTGTAGGTTCTGAAGTCAGGTAGTGTGAGTCCTCCAACTTTATTCTTCTTCTTCAGTAGTGCTTTACTTATTCGGGGCTTCTTCCCTTTCCATATAAAGTTAATGATTAGTTTTTCCATGTCTTTGAAGAATGGTATTGGTATTTGGATTGGGATTGCCTTGTATTTATAAATTACTTTGGGTAGAATTGTCATTTTCACAATGTTGAGTCTGCCTATCCATGAGTTGGGTATGTTTTTCCATTTATGCAGTTCCCTTTGGGTTTTTTGCAGTAGTGTTTTGTAGTTTTCTTTGTATAGGTCTTTTACATCCCTGGTCAGATTTATTCCTAAGTATTTTATCTTTTTAGGGGCTATTGAAAATGGTATTGTTTTCCTGATTTCCTTTTCATTGTTCTTCTTATTGGTGTATAGGAATCCAACTGATTTTTGAAGGTTTGTCTTATATCCTGCTACTCTTCTGAATCTTTCTATTAGTTTCAGTAGATTTCTCATGGAGTCTTTAGGGTTTTCTATGTATGGTAGCATATCATCTGCAAACAGGGACAGTTTAACTTCTTCATTACAAATTTGGATGCCCTTTATTTCTTTTTCTTGCCTTATTGCTTTAGCTAGAACTTCCAGCACAATGTTGACTAGAAGTGGTGATAAAGGGCATCTTGTCTTGTTCCTGTTTTCAAGGGGAATGTTTTCAGCCTCTCTCCATTAAGAATGATGTTGGCCATTTGTTTTGCATAGATGGCCTTTATTATGTTGAGAAATTTCCCCTCTATATCTATTTTATTGAGAGTTTTTATCAGGAATGGGTGTTGGACTTTTTCAAATGCCTTTTCTGCATCAATTGAGATGATCATGTGATTATTTTCTTTCCTTTTATTTATGTGGTGGATTACATTGATTGATTTTCTAATGTTGAAACATTCTCGAATAACAGGTGTGAATCCTACTTGGTTGTGATGTATGATTTTTTTGATATGATGCTGAATTCTATTGGCTAGAATTTTGTTCAGAATTTTTGCATCTATATTCATGAGAGATATTGGTCTGTAGTTTTCTTTTTTTGTGACGTCTTTGCCTGGTTTTAGTATCAGCGTTATGCTGGCTTCATAGAATGAATTTGGAAGTGTTGCTTCTTCTTCTATGCTCTGAAATTGCTTGAGTAGTACTGGCACAAGCTCTTCTGTAAATGTTTTGTAGAATTTTCCAGTGAAGCCATCTGGGCCAGGGCTTTTTTTGGTTGGGAGTTTTTTTTTTAATTACCTTTTCAATCTCTTCTCTTGTTATGGGTCTGTTCAGATTTTCAACATCACTTTGTTGTAGATTGGGTAGGTAGTGTGTTTCTAGAAATATATCCATTTCCTCTAGGTTTTCAAATTTGTTGGAGTATAGTTTTTCATAATATTCTGTTATAATCCTTTTTATTTCAGTTGGGTCTGTTGTAATGTCCCCCATTTTATTTCTTATCTGGGTTATTTGTGTTCTCTCCTGTTTTTCTTTTGTCAGTCTGGCCAGTGGTTTGTCTATTTTGTTGATACTTTCAAAGAACCAAGTTTTGGTTTTGTTGATTCTTTCTATTTTTTTCTGTTCTCTATTTCATTTATTTCTGCTCTGATCTTTACTATTTCCTTTCTTCTGGTGGTTGCAGGCTTTTTTTGCTGTTCTCTTTTGATCTGTTTGAGTTCTGTAGTTAATGGTTTGATTTTGTCCCTTTCTTCTTTTTTGATATGTGCATCTATTGCTATAAATTGTCCTCTGAGGAATGCCTTTGCTGTGTCCAAAAGGTTTTGGTATGATGTGTTTTCATTCTCATTTGATTCTAGGAATTTTTTGATTCCCTCTCTGATTTCTTCTATTACCCAGTGATGTGTAAGCAGGGTATTATTCAGTTTCCATGTAGTTGATTTTTTTTCTTGCTCTTTCTATTGTTAATTTCTACCTTGATGGCATTGTGGTCAGAGAAGATGCTTTGTATTATCTCAACATTTTGCATCTTGTTGAGGATTGCTCTGTGGCCTAAGATGTGGTCTATTCTTGAGAACGTACTATGCATTGGAAAAGAATGTGTACCTTGCAGCTGTTGGATGGAGTGTTCTATATATGTCTATGAGGTCAAGTTGGCTGAGTATGCCCTTTAGGTCTTCTGTATCTTTGCTGAGTTTCTTCTTAGTTGTTCTGTCCTTTACTGAGAGTGGTGTGTTGAAGTCTCCTACTATTATTGTGGAACTGTCAATTTGTCTTTTCAGTGTTGTTAGAATTTGTTTTATGTATTTTGGAGCCCTGTCATTAGGTGCGTAGATGTTTATTATGGTTATGTCTTCATGATGGAGCGTCCCCTTAATCATTATATAGTGTCCTTCTTTGTCTTTTATGGTAGATTTTGTTTTAAAGTCTATTTTATCTGAGATTAGGATTGCCACTCCTGCTCTTTTTTGGTAGTTGTTAGCTTGATATATTTTTTTCCAACCTTTGACTTTTAATAAATTCACATCTTTGTTTCTAAGGTGTGTCTCTTGTAGACAGCATGTTGATGGATCCTGTTTTCTTATCCATTCTGTCACTCTCCGTCTCTTTATGGGTGCATTGAGTCCATTTACATTCAGTGTAATTATTGATAGATGTGAGTTTGTTGCTGTCATTTTGTAGTGCTTTTTTTTGTGGTGCTGAAATTTTCTTTGTTCTTTGTACTCTCTTGTGCTGAGTTACTTTTGCTTGTGAAGTTTTTTTTTTCATTTGTTTTGTTTTTGTAGGTTTTATTTTTGCTGAGAGTTTATGGTTTTCCTCTTTCTTGTTTATGTTTGTTAACTTTTTTTGTGGTTACCATGAATTTTACCCT
Organism: Dugong dugon; assembly: GCA_030035585.1. Taxonomy (NCBI): domain Eukaryota; kingdom Metazoa; phylum Chordata; class Mammalia; order Sirenia; family Dugongidae; genus Dugong; species Dugong dugon. The sequence continues at coordinate 146,573,219 of CM057462.1, forward strand.
TATCTTTCTAAGTTTGAAGCACTCTACCATTTCATGGTATTGCCTTGCCTTCCTCTCCATTAGAAGGTTCTATGCCTATGCCATTTATTCTGTCTTTTATTGTTTTGATGTTGTTGTCATTTACTGATTAAGTGCGCCGATTCCCTGTTGTATTTCTTTTGGTTTTGGATAGTCCTTGACAGTTCATTTCCTAGATTATTATGTGGCTGGTACAATCCTGCGTCCTAGGTTCTGCCTGTGAGCTGAAGCTGTTTGTCCTCAGATCGAAGAACTCCCTTTAATAATTCTTGTAAGTTTGGTTTGACTTTACATATTCCCTTAGTTTGTGTTTATCTGGAAATGACCTAATTTCACCATCAAATTTGAACAAGAGTTTTGCAGGGTATATTATTCTTGGCTGGCCATTTTTTTTCTTTCAGGATTTTATATATGTCATCCCACTACCTTCTTGCCTGCATTGTTTCTGCCGAATAATCTGAGCTTAGTCTTATTGTTTCTCCTCTGTATGTGACTTCTTGTTTTTCATGCGCTGCTCTCAGGATTCTTTGTTTGTCTTTGGTTTTGGCGAGTGTGAATGTGATATGCCTTGGTGATTTTCTTTTGGGGTCTCTTCTATATGGGGTTCATTGAGCTTCTTGGATGGCCAGCTTTTCATCTTTCATGATATTGGGGAAGTTTTCTGTCAGCAGTTCATCAGTGATCCTGTCTGTGTTTTCTGTTTTCTCCCCCTGTTCTGGAATTCCAATCACTCACAAATTTTTTATTTTGAATGTGTCCCACATAACTCTCAGGGTCCCTTCATTTTTCTTTGTTCTTTTTTCTGAGTTTTCTTGAAACAGTGTTGTATCCAAGTGTTTGTCTTCAGTTCCACTGATCCTGTCTTCCACCATTTCAAATCTGCTTCTCAGCCCTTCTATGACACTGTCCATTTCTGAAATCTTGTTGTTTATCTTTTGGATTTCTACTTGTTGTCTTTGTATAATTTCTAGTTGTGAATTTATTTTGGCATTATTTTCCTGAATTCTTCCAATTTTTTGTCCATATTTTCCATGAATTTGTCTATTTTTCCCTTATGTTTGTCAACTTTTTGCCTCATTTCTTGGAGAATTCTGAGTATTAGAGATTTGAATTCCCTATCAGGTAGCTCTAGTTCATTTTCTTGCACAGGAGAGTCATCTGGTGTTTTATTTTGGATGGCTACTGGAACCATCTTGTCCTGTTTTTGTAAATGTTTTGATATTGTCTGCTGTTTTGGGGGACATTCAGTAGTTATTTTTCTCATTTATTGATTGTAGATTTGTTTGTTTCGTCCCTTTTTTTAAAAAAAAATGGACTATGTCTAGCATGCGGACTTTGTGTTCTTTGTTGCTTGCTCGTCTGTGGGCACAATTCTTTTCACCTCCTTCTCCAGCTGGCAGGGCCAGTCACTCAGGTATGGTACGGCAGGGCAGGCCTAGCTGAAGAGAAGTTACTGGGACGGGTTGTTTTTGTCACTTACTACAGCCACCAGGTTGGTAATCAGTGCAGGGAAGTTTCCAGTAGGCCGTGCCTGTGCTGGTTGGTGGTGTGATGTCAAGCGCATGGTGCAGGTAGGTAGGATGCAGTGGGGAGATTGTTATGTGTGGACCTAAGATTGATATGGGAGAGAGGAGAGAGGAACAGGAGCCAAAACATACAAACAAACAAAAAAGAATGCTAGCAGAGCTTGCTGTTGGAGTGGAGAGATGAGAGACTATGAAATGGAGAAAAACAGAAAGGGGAAGAGGAAGAAAAGAAAAGAGTGAATAAATAAAAATCAGAAAGGTTGAAGAATTGCAAGTTCCCAGGGATCCCACCAGTGTAGCTATGAGGTCTGAGGAAGTCGCTCTCAGATATTGCAGTACAGCCTGGCTAGAAGGCATAGAGGTATACAACACCAGGTGTTCAGGGAACAGAAAGAGAAGGAAGATATAGAGGGATGCAAAACTGAGCAATGTAAAAAGACAAAAAGGGAAAAAGAGGGAAAAGAAAACAAAACAAATTAAAAAAAAAAAAAAAAGAACAAGAAAGGCCCCAAAAAAAACAGGAAAAAAAAAAAAAAAAAACCCCACAAAAAAAGAAATGCACTCAGTGATCCCTCTGCACATCCGTGGAAGCCAAGGGGGAGTCTTCTTACCATGGAACTCCACCTGGCCAGAAAGCCCTCCCAACTCAAGAAAAGGAAAAGAAAACAGACAAACAATTCAAAACAAACAAACGAACAAAAGCCCTGGGATCCCACGAGCGCGGCAGACCAGACCGGGAAGCATCTCCACACTCGAACGGAGCTCCCCAGCCCCTCAGGAAGAAGCAAAGATGGCGCATGGAGCCAGGTACTTGAGAGAAAGGAGGGGGAGGTGGCCAGAGGCAAGTAAGAAATCAAAAGAAGCAGGAAAAAAAGCAACACTAGCAGCCAACAAATGGCACTCAGAGAGCCAGCTAGTGCAGGCTGGTGTTTCTGGACAAGAGACTGTGTCCGTGGGAAGCAGAGGGGGCCGAGTGTAGGTGAAGAAGACAGACAGTGGGAAAGCATATATCACCAATTACTGGAGCTCTGCAGCCCCTCAGGAAGAATCAAAGATGGCACACGGAGCAAGGCACTCGAGGGAAAGGAGGGGGAGGTGGCAAGAGGCAAGGAAGAAATCAAAAGAAGCGGAAAAAAGCAACACCAAGAGCCAACAAATGGCACTCAGAGAGACGCCTGTTCGCGTGTGTGGAATCCAAGCAGCCGGTGTTTCCCGGTCAAGAGATTGTGGCCGCGGGAAGCAGAGGAGGCCGAGTCAGGGTGAAGAGCGGTGGGGGATGGGAAAGCATATTTCGCCAATTAGCAGTTGTTTTGTCTCCCGCTGGGAGGTCTGTGAATCTGCTTTCTCCACCCCCTGTTTGCTGGTCTCTGATAGGAGTCCAAGATGGCGGATCCGCGCTGCGTCAGCTGGTAGGGGACCTCTGCATGAATCTCTCCTTGCTCTCCATTCTCTGTCAGTTTTCTCACTCCATTTGGTGCTTGGCTGAGTTCTTTATCTCTTCATTTGATGTTTTAGGCTTTCAGGATTGTCGTATTCTCTGTTTGGCTTAGTTTTTCGGATCTTTGCTGTGGAGGGACAGCGTGGTGCTTCTGCCTAGAGTGCCATTTTGCCGGAACTCCTGTAAGGGGTTTTTGTTCATTTTTCTTTTGTTCTCTGGATTTCTGTGTCTTGGGATGGAGAGGCAGTTGCTTCTGTGACAAAGGGGGAAAAAGACTGCTAAAAGGTATTCTTTCTTGTGCCTTTCTTGTTCCCTTTGCCCCACATTGTCCTCTCCAAAACTCTGGTCACAAACAAGACTTGACTAGGTTGGGAAGAGGGAAAAAACTGACCCTGTATTTCACGTATTCATTTGCCTACAATATTTCCAGTGATCTAACTGATTATCCAGTCTGTAGCATGTGCTTGATGCATGCAATCCAACACACAGATGTCACTGTTAGCTTTTTAAAACCCAAATATACTTGCTAACACACTGACATCCCTTCAGTCACATTAGAGCATGTCTATTCCCATTTTCTTAACATACCCTCTGATCCATATTCATCGTGAAATTGAGCTCATTCTTCAAGGAAGAGCTCAAATGCTACTTGCTCCATAAAGCCATTTTAAACATTTTTGAAAGAATTACTTTCTCCCGTCTCTGCTGTATCTTTTAATTTGATTGTTATTTATATAAATATGTAACATTCCCTCATTATCAAAGCCAATAATTCTTTTGGCTTTAAATTTTATTTTGCCTGTTATTGATACTGCTACACTCTCATTCTTTTGGTTTGTACTTTTTCTTTAGTTAGTTTTGGTTAGTAGGATTTCTTTATCTTTTTTAGTTTCTACATTTCCATGTAATTTTGCTTTAGAGGTGACTCTTAGCTGAACTTTGTTTTAATCCAAGCTGATAGTTTGTCTTTTAACAGGAAAATTTAAACCATTTATATTTATTGTCAATTCAGATCTATTCATACTTATTTTTATTTCAAATCCCAGTTTCAACCTTTAATAACTGTATGATTTAAGCTAGTTACTTAACCTCTATATATCTTACTTCTGTCATCTGGAAAATGTTAATAATACCTATGACTGTTCAGTGAGTTAATACATGTAAAATGCTTCAAATGGTGCCCAACACAAAGTAAATGCACAATGAACACTAATTTTAATTGTTACTATTATTATCTCATTTTTGTTTTCTATTTGTTAGGTCTTTTATTTGTTCCCTTTTTATTGTTTCTTTCCTTACCTTTTAGTAACTTTTTCATTCTTTCTTTTTTCCTGACTGCTGATTTGGAAGCTATAAATTTATTGTCCTTATTGTATTGGTTACCATTTTTTTAAAACATTTTTATGTTTTCATTTACATAGAGTTGTATTCACTGTTTTTGGTGTACAGTTCTATGGGATTTAATGCATGCACAGATTCTTGTAAACATCACTATGAGAATTCTGAACAATTCCAGTATTCCAAAAAATTTCCTCATGCTGAACTTTATGGTTGGACAGTACTTCTACCCCTAACTTCTGGAAGTCACCAAACTGTTTTCTGTTCCTAAAGTTTTACCTTTTTCATGTAACTAGAATCATATAGTAGGTAACCTTTTGATATTGGCTTCTGTCACCTAGAGTAATGCCTTCAAGATTCATCTATGTGGTATATTCCATAATACAACAATGATAAAAATTTATACCCAAATTTAAAATTATCCAATATGTCTACACTCTTTTTAAACACCATCAAAACTAATCTTAGCATCCCACACACTGAACATCTATTTTCCTGTTTTTCTTGCTACTATTTGGTAGAATTTTAATTCTACCTTTTTAAAAAAACATTTTTTTAATTTTGAAGGTGATTAAATTTATCGAGAAATTTTTGTCAATTCCTTGAATTACTCATTTTTTTTGCATCCCTCCATCCCTCTCCATTTACTTTTTTTTTCTTTACTCAAGTATATTGCTTAATAATTATTTCAGCAAGGGTCTGTGAGCACTAATTTCTCTTAGTCTGTATCTGAAAATGTCTTTCTTTGTTCTGTCTTTACTCTAGAATGGCAGTATACCCAGAGACAGAATTCCAGATTGACAGTTATTGTCCATCTCCTTTTAAAATATATTTTCTATGTTACCTGACACCTATTTTTTTTAATAGAAGTTTATTGCCAATTTTGTCAATTTTGTTGGTTTTTTTGTTTGTTTCTTATGTAGATAATTAGTTTTACTCTTTAGTACACATACAATCAAACACACACGGTTATTCTTGATGCAGTTTCATTAATCTGTGTAAGTACAGTTTTATTTTTAATTTTTTGGCTTGGCTTTTGGTATGTAATTTCAGTCTGACAATATTTATTTGTTATTCTTCAGTTTTGGAACTTTTCACCAATTCTCTTTATTCTATGCTTTGAGGTTTTTTTTTTTTAAAGTAACCTTGAGGCTTTCAACTGATATTTTATGTCCCTTAACTGCATTTAATATATGTTTAAGTATCTTTATCTTTCTGCATTGCATTTTAAGTGAATTTTTCAGTACCATATTTCGCATCATTTCTTATCTTTGATTGTAAAGTCTAGAGATTATTCCATTAAACAAGCTTAATTTATTTATTTTCATTAATATCGCTATTTTTGTCTTTTTTTTCCCTTGATTAATTTATCTAAAGGTATATCAAATTTAGGATGCTCATGTCTACTTTTAACCCTGATAGATTTCCTTTTTTTGAAGTCTAGTTTGTCTGAAATTAATATAGTTACTCCAGCTTACTTTTGATTAGTGTGAGCATACTGTAACTTTTTTCATCCCTTTACTTTTAAACTATATGTCTTTATATTTAAATTAGATTTCTTATATAAAACATATTGTATACACACACACACACACACATATATATATATATACTATGACTATCTCTGTCTTTTTATTGGTATGTTTAGACCATTCACACTTAAAGTAATCATTGATATAGTTGATCATTAATATCCACCATCTATGTAATAGTTTTGTATTTGTTTCATTTTCTATTTTTTTTCTTTTTTCCCTTTTTAATGAGTGTTTTATATTATACAATTTTCTTTTCTCTATTAATGTATCAATTACGTGTCTTTAAAAAATCTTTTTTTGGTTGTTGCCCTAGAATTTACAATGCACATTTTTAACTTATATATTATATATCCCTGCCTTCAAATAACATATTTCACTCTAGGTATAATGCAGGTATCTTATTAGAGTATTCTCAATTCCTCCCTCCCATATCTTGTGGCATTGCTGACATTCATTTTACTTATCCATATGCTATAAACACTCAATACATTGTTATTGCTATTATTTTAATAGAAGTTATATTTTAGATCAATTAAATATAAGAAAAATAAAATATGTATATATATTGTATTTGACCTTTAGTCTTTCTTTTCATATTCTTTTTTTATGTAAATCTAAATTTTTGATCTTTATCATTTTCATTTCATTTAAAAAACTTTTAACATTTCTTTCAGGGTAAGTCTGCAGTTAATGAATTCTCAGTTTTTGTTTGTTTGTCTGAAAAAGTCTTTATTTCTTCTTCACTTTTGGAGGATAATTTCACCAAATATAGAATTCTATCTTGCTGAGTATTTTTTTCTTCCTTTTAAGCCTTTGTATAAATCACTCCACTCTCTTCTTTATTGCATGGTTTCTTACCAAAATTTTGTGATAATTCTTATCATTAGTCCTCTATAGGTATGGCATTTCTCTTCTCTAGTTTCTTTAAAGATGTTCTTCTTATTTTTGGTTACTGCAGTTTGAATATGATATGTGTATGTATGGGGTATACATAATATGTGTGTATTCCTTTTTTTTTTTTTAATCCTGCTTGGTGTTCTTTGAGCTTCAAGGTCTATGGTTTGATGTTTGTAATTAATTTTGGGAAGTTCTTGGACTTTATTACTTCAAGTATTTCATCTGCTCTGTTATTTCCTCTCCTAGTTTTTTAGTTACACGTATTTTACAGATTTAGAAATTGTCCCACAGTTCTTGCATGTTTTGTCCTATTTTTTTCTTAATTTTTTTCTTTGTATTTCAGTTTGGGACAGACATTTCTTTTGACCTATCTTAAAGCTCACTGACTCTTTCCTCAGCTGTATTAAGCCTATTGATGAGCCCATAGAAGACATTCTTCATTTCTGTATTTCTGTTACAGTGTTTTTGATTTCTAGCATTTTCTTTTGATTCTTTCTTAAAGTTTCTATCTGTCTGTTTACATCTACCCATCAATTCTTGCATGTTATTTTTCATTATCTTGATGTGTATTTTTTCATTAATCTTTAATATGTTAATCGTTGTTATCGTAAATGCCTTCTCTCGTAATTCCAACATATGTGTCATGTCTGAGTCTGATTCTGGTGCATGTTTTGACTCTTCAGACTGTGTTTTGCCTTGCCATTTGTAATGCCTTGTAATTTTTTTTCTGAAAACTGTGTGTGTTGCATCGAATGATAGAAACTGAGGTAAATAGACCTTTAGCGAGTATTTATGTTAACCTGTCTAGGAATTGGGGTGTACTTAATGTTTGCTGTAGTTATTGATGTTAGAGTCTTCACATTTCTTAGTATCCTTGTTTTTGTTTCCCAGTTTGATTTTGGGCTTCCCTTTTTCAGAGAGAGCTTATGTCTTGCAGCTTTTTCAGCTGTAATCCATTGTTGTTATACTAGAGCCCTGTTGGTGTGATGGTAAGGTGTAGAGAATAGGGAGCATTCTATCATCTGCCGATTAAATCTTTGTCTTTTTGTGAGCATTTGTGTGTGTGTGTGTGTGTGTGTGTGTGTGTGTGCCTGTGTGCCTGTGAGCTCCACAAGTGCTTCTCCTGTGGTATAGCTTTTCTCTCCCGTCTCCTCCTGCATTTCCTGGCATTCTCATTCTGTTTCGTTAAAGCCTTAACCTCTGTCGATTAAGTTTAGTCTCCCCCCACCCCGCTTAGGAGAGATAGGAAGACTAGAGGAGGCTAGAGTGGGAGGAATGCTCTTCCTCTAGATGGGATAATGTCCTGACAAAGTCTTTCTTATGGCAAAGGCTCTGGGCATATTTATTTTCCCCTTCCTCTTGCCAGAACCACTAAGAAGTCTTCAGAGTAAGAAATCACTGGAGTTCCTGGAGGTAAAGTCCATGAAATTGTGAGGAACTCCACTAAGTCTTTGGCTCCCAGGAGTTTTTCATTCTCATACTAGTCCACACGCATGTTCCAGCAATTCATCAGCAATACCATTAGGTGTTCCTACCAGTTTATGGCTTCAGAGGCTTCTGCTCCAGGTGTGCTAATTTAGGCTGTGTTTCTCTGTAGATGCCTCAACTTTCATGGTAGTGGTTTTCTAGGCAACCTGTTTTCTGATGGGTCCAAATACAGTCATCAGTTTTAAGTTTGTCCAGCTTTTTCTTGTTGGAAGGACAGAAGTGATGACTTCCAGTCTCTTTACATGTCAAAACTGAAAGTAGAAGTCATTCATACCTTTGTTTATTTTAAATTTTTATAATAATTTTTATTTTAAAAATAAACCCCCTTGACTACAAATCCTGAATACTTTCTTTATAATTCACTTTCAGTACATAGACTTTTAAAAAACTGTTTAATTAGTATAATACAAAAATGTGCTTGAATCATAACTGTGCAGATCAATGAATTTTCACAAATTGAAAGTCACCTGAGTACCTAGCACCCAGATTAAGAAACAGAACATTACCACCACTTCCAGAAATACTTCTTATGCCCTCTTCCAGTTATTAACTGCCCTGACTGCCAAAAGATAACTGCTATCTTGACTTCTAACAGCATAAACTAGTTTGGCTTGTTTTAGAATTTCATATAAATGGAATCATATAGTATGTGCTCTTTCACATTTGATTGTTTGGTTTAACATTGTTTTTTAGATTAAACTGAATTGTTGTACATAATTGTACACTGTTCTTCCTTATTGTTCATTGCTCATATATCAGAATTTATTTATTCCTCTACAGTGGATGGAACTTTCTAACATATACCTTTTAGTGAACATATATATGCATTTTTCTTGGGTATGTACCTAGGAGTGTGATTACTGGGTAATAATATATGATTAAAGAGCCTGGGTGGTCAGAGGGTTTGTGCTTGACTGCTAACCTAAAGGTTGACAGTTCTAACTCACCCAGTGACTCCATTGAAGACAGCCCTGCAAACTGCTTCCATAAAGATTACAGCCAATAAAGCCATATGGATCAGTGCTACTCTGTAATACATGGGGTCTCGGTGAGTCAAAATCAACTCAACAGCAAAACAAAAACAACAAATGTATACTTACTTTTGTCTCTCATGGATAATGATAAGCAATTTTCTGAATTGATTGTACCTGTAGTCCCTCACTTCCTCTTCTCCTTACTACCACCCAGCAGTGTATGAAAGTTTTGATTACTCCACATCTGTGATGGTTGAGGTTATGTATCAACTTGGCTAGGCCATGATTCTCAGTGGTTTGGCAAATATTATGTAATCATCCTCCATTTTGTGATCTGATGTGAGCAGCCAATCAGTTGAAAGGCTGATCAGTTGAAAGACAATCAGTTTCCTTGGGGGTGTGGCCTGTATCCAGTATATGTGGACGTTCTGGCAAAGCTCTCTCTGGATCCTGCATCCAACTCATTATCCTTTGACCCCCTGTTCTTGGAACATGAACCAGCAGCCTTCTGCCTGACCTGTTGATTTGGCATTCGTCAGCCCCTGCAACCACATGAGTCAGGAGAAGCCTCCAGCCTGATGCCTGACCCATGGATTTGGGACTTGCCACCCTATACAACTGCAAGAGCCATTTCCTTGAGATAAATCTCTCTATATATTTATATATATACACTTCACTTGTTTTGCTTTTCTGGAGAACCCAACCTAAAACATTTGGTACCGAGAGTGGTTCTAGAGGAACAAAATCATACGCATTTGTTCTCAATTCTGGCTAGCCTTAAAGGTGCTGATGACTCTGCCTCTAGTAGTACAGAGGACACTGCTAATCCATGGCATGAGTTTACAATAGATTATGCAAAATATCATCAACAATAGATCAAATACTTATGAGATACAAGGCTCTGGGTGATTGCATATTTGACAGTTTTTTACTATTTTATCAGAATGAGAAGTATAAGGAAGCTGTTTGGTTGGACCTGCTTTCGCTAGACAAAGTGGTGAAAAAAGAGATGAGCTCAGGGCTTCCAGAATCACAGCTCAAGTGCTGCATAAAAGACCTGAAAGTTGCCACTTGTGCCCTGAAAGAAAGCTTAATTTCTTGTAGTAACAGAGCTGATATTGGCTGAAAACCAAACCCAGAGTCTTATCGTAAGAGTGGCTGAATTACAATACCAATTGAGTTCCCAACCTCGAATAGTATCTGAAGTTAAAGTGAAGGCATTGATTGGAAAGACAGGGGATTCTGAAACTTGGGATGAGGTCACATGAGCAGTTAATCAGGAAGCTGGGGAATTGAGCCCCTAAATACTGCAAAATCACTCCTGCCAAGAGAACCAGCCTTCTTACTTCCATCTGAAGACATTTCTCCATCTTTGTCTGCTAAGCCACCTTACCCAGTAAAACCATTATCCCTTCCACCTCCGTCTGAGGAGATTTACCCAGCTGTGTCTATCTGCAGAGCCTTTGTCTGAGATATCACCTGGGGCGGTGTCTGGGCCATGGCTTGAGGTAGATACCTTACAAGACAATGCTGAATGTCCCTAGGACTCATCCCCAACACCCATTTTTGCTTCTAGACCTATAACTAGACTTAAGTCCTAGTGAGCCCCAAAAGGTGAAGTACAAAGTGTGACCCACGAGGAAGTATACTACACTCCAGAGAAACTGCTTGATTTTTCTAATATATACAAACAGAAATCTGGGAAATACGTATAGGAATGGATATTACAGGTAAGGGATAATGGTGCAAGGAATATAAAGTTGGATCAACCTGAGTTTATTGATGTGGGCCCACTAAGCACAGATTCAGTGATTCAGCTTGTGAGGTTAGAAAAGGATCTAATAGTTTATCTGGTTGGTTCGCTGAAGCATGGATTAAGCAGTGGCCTTAAATCAGCAGTAAATCAAGCTGAAATGCCAGACCTGCCTTGGTATACTGTAGAGGATGGTATCCAAAGGCTTAGAGAAATTGGCATGTTAGAGTGGATTTATCAGGTTGGACCTGTAGACCCACCGATGGAGTGCCCAGAGGACACACCTTTCACCACAACAGTGAGGAACAAATTTGTAAAGGGAGCTCCTGTATCCTTAAAAACTGGTATGATTGCTATTTTATGTAAGTCATATTTGACAGTGGAAACTGCTCTAACTGAATTAAAACACCTAACTACAATAGGGCTGATTGGACCCCAAGTTAGTAGGGGCCAACTTGCGGCACTCAATCAACAAAGACAAGGTGCGTGTGATAACTGTAGTGGACAGCAGTGTCAAAGTAGTAATCAGAATAGTCTGAGTCGTATGGACTTATGGCACTGGCTACTTAGTTATGACTCTGTAGTGGTGAAATAGATGGGAAATCTAAATATTTACTTGATCTGTACAAGTGGAAGAATTCTAGGTCAAGTGAATGGCAGTCTAACTCAATTAGCCCCTCAATCAATTCCCAGACTTGAGCCAGTTTACAGACCCCACTACACTGTGAAAAATTTATACTGTTAATCTTTCTCCTAGTCTTCCCCAAGGGGATCTATGCCATTTTATGAGAGTGTTCATTAGGGAAAAGGAAATAATCAGCCTCCTAGGGGATTACTGGACAATGGGTCTGAACTGACACTAATTCCAGGAGATACAAAATGTAACTGTGGCCCACCAGTCAGAGTGGAGGTGTATAGAGGTCAGGTTATTAATGGCATCTTAGTTCAGATCTATCTCACAGTGTGTCCTGTGGGTCCCTGAAACCATCTTGTAGTGATTTCCCCAGTTCCAGAATGCATAATTGGAATAGACTTACTCAGCAACTGGAAGAACCCCCACATTGAATCCCTAACATGTGGAGTAAGAGCTATTACGGTAGGAAAGGCCAAGTGGAAGCCATTAGAACTGCCCATACCTAGGAAAATAGTAAACCAAAAGCAATACCACATTCCTGGAGGGATTGCAGATTATTGCCACCATCAAGGACTTGAAGGATGCAAGTTGGTGAATCCCACCACATCCCTATTCAACTCGCCAATTTGGCCTGTGCGAAAAATGAATAGACCTTGGAGAATGACAGCAGATTATTGTAAGCTTAAACAGGTGGTGACTCCAATTGCAGCTGCTGTTCCAGATGTGGTTTCACTGCTTGAGCAAATTAGTACATCTCCTGGTACCTGATATACAGCTATTGATCTGGCTAATTGCCTTTTTCTCCATACGTGTTTTGAAGGGCCACCAGAAGCAATTTGTCTTCAGCTGACAAGTCCAGTAATACACCTTCAGTGTCCTACTTCAGTGTATATCAATTCTCCAGCCATATATCGTAATTTAGTACACAGGGGCCTTAATCATCTTTCCCTTTCACAAGATGTCACAATGGTCCATTCCATTGATGACATTATGTTGACTGGACCTAGTAAGGATGAAGTATCAATGACTCTAGACTTATTGGTAAGACATTTGTGTGCTAGAGGGTGGGAAATTAACCTGACAAAAATTCAGGTGCTGTCTTAGTCATCTAGTGCTGCTATAACAGAAATACCACAAGTGGATGGTTTTAATGAAGAGAAGTTTATTTCCTCATAGTCAAAGTAGGCTAAAAGTCCAAATTCAGGGCATCACCTCCAGGGGAAGGCTTTCTCTCTCTGTTGGCCTTCTTCTTTTCAGTGTTCCCCCGGACTAGGAGCTTCTCTGTGCAGGGACCCCGGTCCAAGAGATGTGCTCTGCTCCTGGCACTGATTTCTTGATGGTATGTGGTCCCCCTGTCTCACTGCTCACTTCTGTCTTTTATATCTCAAGAGATTGCCTCAGGACACAGTCCAGTCTTGTAGATCAGGTCCTGCCTTACTAACACAACTGCCACCCACCCTCCCTCATTAACATCATAGAGGCAGGTTTACAACATACAGGAAAATCACACAGTACCAGGAATCATGGCCTAGCCAAAGTGGTACACACATTTTTGAGGGGACATAATTCAAACCATGACAGTTGCCTTCCACCTCTGTGAAATTTCTGGGGTTCCAGTGGTGTCAGGTATGTCAAGATATTCCTTCTAAAATGAAGGATAAGTTGTTGCATCTGGCCTTCCTACAATAATAAAGGTGGCACAATGCCTGGTGGGCTGCTTTGGATTTTGGAAGCAACAAAGTCCTTATTTAGATGTTTTACTCAGGCCTATTTATCAAGTGACTCTAAAACCTGCTAGTTTGAGTGGGGCCCAGAACAAGAGAGAAGGCTCTGTGACAGGTTCAGGCTGCTGTGCAAGCTGATCTGCCACTTGGGCCATATGATCTGGATGACCCAATTTTGCTTGAAGTGTAAGTTGCAGATAGAGATGCTGTTTGGAGTCTTTGGCAGGCCCCTATTGGTGAATCACAGTGCAGACCCTTCGGATTTTGGAGCAAAGCCCTAGCATTCTCTGCCGATAACTACTCTTCTTTTTAGAAATGGATTTTGGCTTGTTACTGTGCCTTAGTAGGAACTGAACACTCAACTGTGGTTCTCTAAGTCACATGATGCAGCCTGAGCTGCCCATCATGAACTGGGTGTTGTCTGACCCACAGAGTCATCAAGTTGGCTGTGCACAGCAGCACTCCATCATTAAATGGAAGTGGTATATTACAAGATCGGGCCTGAGCAGGACTTGACGGCACAAGTAAGTTGCATGAGGAAGTGGCCCAAATGCCCATGGTCTCCATTCTTGTCACTTTACCTTCCATCTCCCAGTCTGCGCCTATGGCTTCATGGGGAGTTCCTTATCATCAGTTGACTGAGGAAGAAAAAAGTCATACCTGGTTTACAAACAGTTCTGCATGATATGCAGGCACCACTTGAAAGTGGACAACGGCAGCACTACAGCCCCTTTCTGGGACCTCCCTGAGGGACAGTGGTGAAGGGAAATCCTCCCAATGGGGAGAACCTCAAACAGTACACCTGACTGTTCACTTTGCTTGGAAGGAGAAAGGCCAGATGTGTGATTGTATACTGATTCATGGGCTGTGGTCAATGGTTTGGTTGGATTGTCAGGGACTTGGAAAAAACATGATTGGAAAATTGGAGACAAAGAGGTATGGGGAAGACGTATGTGGATAGACCTCTCTGATTGGGCCAAAGAAGTGAAGATATTTGTGTCTCATGTGAAAGCTTACCAAAAGGTGACCTTGACAGAAGAGTATTTTAACAATTAAGTGGATAGGATGATGTGTTCTGTGGAAACCAGTCATCCTTTTTTTCCAGCCACTCCTATCATTTCCCAATGGGTTCATGCACAATGTGGCCATAGTGGCAGGGTTGGAGGTTATGCATGGACTCAGCAACATGGACTTCAATTCAGCAAGGCTGACTTGACTACAGCCGCTGCTGAGTGCCCAATCTGCCAGCAGCAGAGATTAACACCGAGTCACTGATATAGCACCATTCCTCGGTGTGATCAGCCAGCAACCTGGTGGCTGGTTGATTACACTGAACTGCTTCCATCATGGAAAGGGCAGCATTTTGTTCTTAGTGGGATAGACAATTACTCTGGATATAGATTTGCCTTCCCTGCATGCAGTGCTTTTGCCAAAACTACCATCTGTAAACTTACAGAATGCCTTATCCACCATCATAGTATGCCACACAGCACTTCATAGCAAATGAAGTGTGACAATGGGCCCATGTTCACGGAATTCACTGGTCTTATCATGTTCCACATCATCCTGAAGCAGCTGGCTTGATGCTAGAATGATAGAATGGCCTTCTAAAGACACAATTACAGTGCCAGCTATGTGGCAATACCTTACAGAGCTGGGCATTGTTCTCTAGGAGACTGTATGTGCTCCAAACCAACGTCCAATATATGCTGTTGTTTCTCCCATAGCTAGGATTCATGGGTCCAGGAATCAAAGGGTGGAAATGGGAGTAGCATCACTCACTATTACCTCTATGATCTACTCACAAAATTTTTGCTTCCTGTCTCTGTGACCCTATGCTCTTTGTGCCTAGAAGTCTTAGTTCCAAAGGGAGGAATACTCCCACCAGGAGACACAACACTGATTCCATTGAATTGGAAGTTAAGAGTGCCACCTGGCCACTTTGGGATCCTTGCACCTCTGGATCAACAGGCAAAGAAGGGAGTTACCGTATTGGCTGGTGTGGTTGATCCTGATTACCAAGGGGAAATAGGATGATATTACACAATGGAAGTAAAGAAGAGTATGTCTAGAATGCAAGAGATCCCTTAGGATGTCTCTTACTATTACCATGCCCTGTGATAAAGTCAATGGAAAACCACAGCAAACCAATTCCGACATGACTACTAATGGCCCAGACCCTTTAGGAATGAAGGTTTGGGCCACCCCACCAGGGAAAGAACCACGACCAGCTGAGGTGTTTGCTGAGTAAAAAGAAATACGAAATGGGTCATGTAAGACAGTTGTTCTAAATATCACAACCATGTCACCAGTTGCAGAAAGGAGGACTGTAATTGTTTTTAGTATTTCTTCCTTGTTTTTTTATACATGTGTGTGAATGTGTGTGTTTATAATGTCTTTGTTTTCTTTCCTCCCTTATTCCATTACTTATTATAAAATATAAGATGTAAATTTTTGGTTGTATGTGAGTTAGTTGTATCATGTTAGGCACAAGTATAGCTTTATAACTGTCTTTATTTAGAGATTATAGATTGTTTAAGGAGATGTGTACAGGTGCCAAGTGGACAAAGGTTGACTGTGATGGTTACGATTATGTGTCAACTTGGCTAGGCCATGATTCTCAGTGGTTTAGCAGGTATTATGTAATCATTCTCCATTTTTGATATAATGTGAGCAGCCAAGCAGATGAAAGGCCAGTCCATTGAAAACCAATCAGTTTTAAGCCAGTCAATTTCCTTGGGGGTGTAACCTGCCTCCACTATATGTAGATGATTTGACAATGCTTTCTCTGGATCCTGCATCCAACTTGTCATCCTCTGACCTCTGGTTCTTGGGATATGAGTCAGCAGCCTGCCTCCTGACGTGCAAGTCTTGGAATTCACCAGATCCCACAACCCCATGAGCCAGCAGCCTTCTGCCTAATGTGCTGATTTTGGGTTCATGATCCCTGCAACAACATGAGTCAGAAGAAGCCTCCAGGTTGACGCCTGACCCACGGATTTGAGGCTTGCCAGCCTCCACAACTGTGTGAACCATTTCCTTGAGATTAATTTCTCTATATATACATATATATATGCTTCACTGGTTTTGCCCCTCTAGAGAACCCAGCCTAACACAACATTGTCACCAGCATTTGATATTTTGCATCTTTTTCACTTTTTCTATTCTAAAGTTTATACTGGTATTTCATTGTGGTTTTAATTTTCCCTGGCAGGTAATAAAATTGAGCATCGTTGTATGTTAACTGACCATTTGAGAATGCCATTTATTATGATGAATTTTTCATCAAGTCTGTCTTCCTATCTAGATTGGTAGTTCTTTCTAGGTAGGGCTCCTATCATTCACATTTGCATCTCTCAAAATCTGCCACGATGTCTTTCTTCTAGTGTACCTTTCACCTAGTGTTACATAAATGCCTACTTAATTGAATGAAATTACAGACTGTTGTCGTGGATTAAACTGTGTCCCCAAAAAATATCTGTCAACTTGGCTAGGTCATGATTCTCAGTATTGTATGATTGTCTACCATTTTGTCATCTGATGTGATTTCCCTATGTGTTGTAAATCCTGTCACTATGATGTAATGACATGGGGACCTCATACGACCAAGAAAGCAGTGCCAGGAGCAGAATATGTCCTTTGGACCCGAGGTTCCTGCTTGGAGAAGCTCCTAGACCACGGGAAAATTGATAACAAGGACCTTCCTCCAGAACCTACAGAGATAGAAGGACTTCCCCTGGAGCTGATGCCCTGAATTGGACTTCTAGCCTACTAGACAGTGAGGGAATAAATTTGTTTGTTGAAGCCGTCCACTTGTGATATTTCTATTATAGCAGCACCAGATGACTAAGACAACTGTATAGGATTTTTACTTCTATACCTGAAGTTGTACCTGGTAACCACCTCAAGGATCATTCTTGAAGAATCAAGTATGTAAATATTTTAAGCATTTTGTTTAATTTTAATAAATATTTATTAAGTACCTAATATGTGGGGCCTTGGTGGCACAGTGATTTAAGTGCTTGGCTGCTAACCGAAAGATCAGTAGTTCAAACCCACCAGCTGCTCCATGGGAGAAAGATGTGGCAATCTGCTTCTGTAAAGATTACAGCCTTGGGAACCCTATGGGGCAGTTCTTCTCTGTCCTGTTGTGATGCTAGAAGTCAGAATTGACTCAACGGCAATGGGTCAGTAGGCTTAATATGTGTTGGGCACTCTGAGGCTGTGTTGAGGAAGAGTATATGGGTGGACTTGAGATATACCCTTTTTTCAGGGAGCTTTCAGACCATGTCTCAACCTAGATTAAGTGCTGGTTTAGAATAATTCCTTTAATATATGACCTTGGTGTCTATCCCCCCACCTGTCTGGTGCAATTGGAAGGGGAGAACCTGATATATAGCACTTTAAGTGTATAAACATGGAGGCCACTTTGACATTTGGTCTTGAAAGATTTCTGCCTAGCAATTTTCCAGGAAGGGGAAAAAAAAAAAAGATTTTTCACTGACATTTTTTCAAAAGTGGTATTTTGGAGATGATAACATCCAATTACTTGGTTCCTAATTTCTCGGTAGCCTGGACGGTCTCAAGTGTCAGTGTGGGCTTTATTAAAGAAATCCTCTTCTCCGTCTGACACAGCTTTATTATCCTCTTTAAATAGCAGAACTGTGGCCTCCACCCTGAGGAGACACTCTTCCTAGCAGTAACTATGACACCTAGAGATTTAATTTTGCCTCAAACACTTTTGCATTTTTCCCATCTCTGTGAAAAACTTCTTTATAGGATCAGATAGTTTATGCAGTAGATATGCACACTGAAAAAATGACTTTGTGACAGTGAACAGCCATTTCTTAGAAAAAGAATATTGTAACTGTGGAGGAGATGGCACAAGGCCAAATTCTTCATGATTCTTTGCGGGAAATCTCACTGTGCACTTATTATTTTTTAAAGAATCTATTCATTCTACTTTTCTCTTTTGATCATCTTCTGCCCCAGAAATTAAGGAGACAAATTGACTCTTCCATGGAGAAACAGTACATATGTTTAGTATTTAGGGCATAGACTTTTACTATTCTTATTTTATTTTTTAATATTCAAAATGATCCAGAATGTTTTACCTATTGAAGACACGTCTCTTAACATTTGTAATTCATGGTCCAGTTCTTTCCCTCTGTACCCTGTGAAGTGATAAATACTTTCACACTCATGTTTCACTGAGTCTTGTGTCCATAGCTATGTTAGGACTTCTGGCTTCATGCAGTTCCTCTCAATTATGTTTAGGAGTCCCTGGCAAGGTTTCTACACCATGAACTTGAACCTGTCCTAGCAGCCACAGTGTGGCAGTGCATTTTCTTTCTCTTCCACCCCAGCTCTGCTTCCAGTGATACTGATTCTGCCTCCAGTAGCCACAGAAGAATGGCTTCTGCAGGACACCCCCACCACCCCAGGCACTCTTCATGAGTGTGGGGGACAGAGCTGGTGCTGATGTGCTTGAGCTGCCAAAGGGCTGCATGTTCTCCAAGACCTCAGTTAATTAAGATCATACTACAGTTCATGCAGAAGTAGGAAGAAGGGTTCTTTGCTCACTTCACCATTGACCTTTATCACATGTCACAAAGCAGCACAGTTCATGGCCCCGTGCCTCACTGGGTTTCTAATGAGGATGTGCTTTCATTCACCATCTGTTGTCCCTATCTGCAGAGGCTAGGCTGGGAGACATATGCAAGTGACCAGCGCTAAGCTGCACTGAGAATCACCTTCCCCTTCTTTTGTTGGTTAGACTTCCCTGCTCTCCTTTCCCTTCCCTTAGGCAGAGTCCCTGCTAGAAGGCAATTCTGCACCTCAGGAGAGTGGCCTTTTGTGGTGACTCATTCCCCAGTTTATCTGACAGATGTGTCTGCTCTCAACAATGCGCATGGCTTCTGCAGTCCCTTTCTAGGGCTCCACTAAAGCTACTGCCCCCCTCCCCTGACCCTTTGCTTCTTCCACCTTCTACATCACTTATTATTAAGATTCCTATTCTTGCCAGTAAATACAACTATTTCAGGAAAACAGAGAATGTTCTCAGTTATCTAGGATCCAAACCAATAAAGCTCAAATTTTACATTTTGTGTAAGTAAGGCTTTTGGCTTGGTTTCTGAGATTCCAAACTTTTTTTGTTATTCTTTCAAATCTTCTGCTTGGCAACCTTTCTTTGCTGAATTCACTTCCTTCTCACCCAGTTTAATTGCAAATACTCTGGTGGCATTGGCCCTGGGCTCTTGCTCTTCTATTCTTGCCTGCCCCCATTTGAGACATTACCTACTGCTTTCGTTACCACTATGAGTCGAAATCGACTCAACGGCAGTGGGCTTGGAATGGGCTTGGGCATGTGGTAATTACCCCAATGTCTCTTTGTCAGTCACAAAATGTTGAGTTTTTGGTCTAGTCAATGAATATTTGTTGAGTCTACTATATACCAAGCACTGTGCTCATGGTGGATATCCCTCAAGGTACATACTAGTCCGATGAGAGACACAGAAAAGGAAGCAGATGATGCTATAATGGTCACTTCTAAGTGGCTGATAGTTGTCAGTGAGTTGGTTCTGACTCATGGCAACCTTACATATAACACAATGAGACATTGCCTGGTCCTGTGCCATGTTCATTGGTATGTTTGAGTCCATTGTTGTCAATCCATCTCATTGAGAGTTTCCCCCATTTTTGTTGGCCCTCTACTCTACCAAACATGGTGTCTTTTTGTAGTGATTGGTTTTCCTGATGACATGTCCAAAATAAGCTAGCAGAAGTCAGTGGCCCAGCCTGGAGGGGTGAGAGAAATCTTCTTGACTTGTCTGTTGTTTTTCTTCTTCCCAGCACTCATTCATTCATCACCTTCTGCTAGTAATAGTCCCTGATACATGACCTTGATTGAACCAATTATGCACCCTATACTGCTTCACACAATAATATGCCCGGGGTTAGACACACGCCTCAGTTGGGCCAACCAGAGACATTTCCCTAGAATTTTCCTAAAAATTTTCTTTTCTTTCTGGTCCAGAGGCAGGGAAGGGGACAGGGTCCAGGGACAGAGATCTGACAGTGGGTGCACCATTGGATCAGGAGGTGCCTAAGGGTAGCTCCATCTCTGTCCTCTCTGTCAATATATCCCTTTCTTTGGTAAATTGGTTCAGGTATTATTTAAGTTGGTTGGTTCAGGATTTCTGTCAACTGCAACTGAAGGAGTTGTAATCAAAACATTTTCCAAAGAACTGATGCCAGAGTTAAGTGTTGCAGGATGAAGAGAAGGACATTACCCAAAGAGGAAACACTGTGAGCAAAGGCAGCAATGATATGTAAACATGAACAAGTAGGGGGTCTGGTGTGGGGGAAACTGGTGAGAGGAGGACAGAGAAGCATTTAGGGGCAAGATTAAGCAAAAGAGACAATGATAAAATAACACATTTTAGAAAAATGACTTTGACACCCTGACTTTGTTTCCCAGATGACCTCAAGTGAGACAAAACCAAAGGCAAGGAGAGAAGGTAAATGGCTCCTGGGACACTCCAGTCAAGAAATGTTGAGGAACTGAATTAAAGCACTAGTGCTAGGGACAAAAAAAAGGGGATGGCCTCAAGAGATGTTAAAGAAGTAACATTGCCAGAACAGGGTTACTGATTAGATGTGGGTGGTGGAGGGAGAGGTAAGTCCTGGCCTCTGGGTAAATGAAGGTGCTGCTCTGCTGAGATGGGGAATGTGGGGAGGTGGAGGAGGTCTGGAGTGAAGATGAAGCACTCACCCTGAGTTCTTGGGAATGCAAGCTATCCTTTATGTCACTGCCAGATGAATCTTAATAAGATATTACTTTCAATATATTTCTTCATCTGTTAAAAGATTGTGCAGGGAGGGTAGGTTTAGAGTGGATTAGATGATCTTTAAGATTTCTCCAAGTGATTTTTTAAAAAAGAATTGATTATATGTCACTGCCAAGAAATCTACACAAAAAGTTCAAATTCTTGCCTCTCTTTCTGGCTTTAAAGTCTTCCATTTTAATTTGGCCTCACTGTACCTCTTGAATCTTATTTACTGGACTCCCCATGCCACCCTCTGCTCCTATAGATGCTGAGTTCATAACTCAGCTCCCTTATCTGGACTCCTCTCACCTATTGCTTTATTTATCCATAAGCTTAGCTCTACTATTCCTCCCTTCCTTTGGGATGCCTTCCCTAAGCACTGTTGCCCTCGTATACCTTCTCTGAGCATCCACTTGTACTTATATCTCATGCTATGTAATCCAATCAATTATACATAGTCTCTATTATTTAGATCCCTAATTATTTCATATAGTCTAGTTTTGCTTTTCCAAACTAGACCTAGTGCTCCTTAAGGGTTTTTGGTGTCTGGAACCGTGCTGGGTGGATTTTAGAAGTGTCAAATATATCAGTTATATGTGATCCGCCTCTGCTGGAGTACTGGAGGACCTCCTTTACCCCCAGTTTGGCAAAATCCCATTAATACGGTCTCTCAGATGCAGTTCAAATTTTGTCTCCTCTGTGATTCTAACCCCCCAGGCTGAATTAGTCACGCTCTCTTCCTGTTTATATGTAAAATCGTTCCCATCCAGTCAATTCCTATTCATGGCCATCTCATGTGTTACAGAGTAGAACTGCTTCATAGGGTTTTCTTGGCTGCAATCTTTATGGAAGCAAATTGCCAGGCCTTTTTTCCGTGGTACCCCTGGGTGGGTTCTAACTGCCACCCTTTCGATTACGAGCAGAGTGCAAATCATTTGCGCCACGCAGGGACCTTGTGTGTGTGTGTATAACAAGGAGCCCTGGTGGCACAATGGTTAAGCAATCAACTGATAACCAAAAGATCAGTGGTTCAAGCCCACCAGCAGCTCTGCAGGAGAAAAGACCTGGAAACCTGCTCCAGTAAAGATTACAGCCTAGGAAAGAAACACTGTGGGGCAGTTCTACTCTTTCCTATGAATCTGAATTGAGTCGATGGCACTCAACAACAATATATATATATAGAGAGAGAGAGCAGCACCTGGGTGGTGCCACAGTTAAGCACTTGGCTGTTAACCAAAAGGCTGGCTGTTCAAAACTGTCCAGCGACTCTGTGGAGAAAGACCTGCCAATTTGCTCCTATAATGATTGTTGTTGTTGTTAAATACTTACTAGTCGGTTCCAACTCATAGCAACCTATGTACAGCAGAACAAGACACTGCCTGGTCCTGCACCATCCTCACAGTCGTTGCTATGTTTGAACCCATTTTAAAGATTGTTGTTGCTGTTGTTAGGTGCCTGTCTTAGCCATCTAGTGCTGCTTGAACAGAAATACCACAAGTGGATGGCTTTAACAAAGAGAAAGTTATTCTCTCACAGTCTAGTAGGCTACAAGTCCAAATTCAGGGCATCAGCTCCAGAGGAAGGCCTTCTCTGTTGGCTCTGGAGGAAGGTCCTTGTCATCGATCATCCCCTGGACTAGGAGCTTCTCCACACAGGAACCCTGGGTCCAAAGGATGTGCTCTGCTCCTGGTGCTGCTTTCTTGGTGGTATGAGGTTCTCCCACTCTCTGCTTGCTTCCCTTTCCTTTTATCTCTTGTAAGATAAAAGGTGGTGCAGACCACACCCCAGGGAAACTCCCTCTACTTTGTATCAGGGGTGTGACCTGAGCAAGGCTGTTACATCCCACCCTAATCCTCTTCAACATAATCCAATCTTGCCTTATTAACCACAGGCAGAGATTAGGATTTACAACATGTAGGAAAATTATATCAATCACAAAATGGAGGACAACCACACAATACTGGGAATCATGGCCTAACCAAGTTGATACACGTATTTTTTGGGGACACAATTCAATCCACGACAGTGTCGTCAAGTCAATTTCAACTCATGGCGACCCCACGTACAACAAAATGAAACACTGCCCGGTCTTGCGCCATCCTCACAATCGTTGCTATGTTTGAGCCGATTGTTGCACTATATCAATCCATCTCATTGAGAGTCTTCCTCTTTTTCACTGACCCTCTACTTTACCAAGCATGATGTACTTCTCCAGGGACTGGTCCCTCCGGATACCATGTCTGAAGTACTTCAGATGAAGTCTCACCATCCTCACTTCTAAGGAACATTCTGGCTGTACTTCTTCCAAGACAAATTTTTTCATTCTTCTAGCAGTCTGTGGTATATTCCATATTCTCTGCCAACACCATTGTTGAAATGCATCAGTTCTTCATTGGTTTTCCTTATTTATTGTTCAGTGTTCACATGCGTGAGAGGTGATTGAAATTACTTTGGCTTGCGTCAGGCTCACTTTAGTCCTCAAGGTGAAATCTTTGCTTTTTGACATTTTACAGATGTCTTTTGCAGCACATTTGCCCAATGCAATACGTTGTTTGAGTTTTTGACTACTACTACCATGGACCTTGATCATGGATCTAAGTAAAATGATATCCTTGACAACTTCAACCTTTTCTCCATTTATCATCATGTTGCTTACTGTTCCAGTTGTGAGGATTTTTGTATTCTTTGTGTTTAGGTGTAATCCATACTGAAGGCTGTGGTCTTTGATTTTCATCAGTAAGTGCTTCATGTCCTCTTCACTTTCAGCGGCAAGATTGTATCATCTGCATATTGTAGATTGCTAATGAGTCTTCCTCCCATCCTGATGCTGCATTGTTCATATAGTCCAGCTTCTGAGATTATTTGCTCAGCATACTGATTCAATAGTTACGGTGAAAGGATACAACCCTAATACACAGTTTCCTGATTTTAAACCACACAGTTTCTCCTTGTTCTGTTTGAATGACTGCCTCTTAGTCTATGTGCAGGTTCCACGTGAGCACAATTAAGTGTTTTGGAATTCCCATTCTTTGCAAAATTATCCATAATGTGTTATGATCCACACAGTCAAATGCCTTTGCACAGTCAATAAAACAGAGGTAAACATCTTTCTGGTAGTCTCTGCTTTCAGCCAAGATCCATCTGACATCAGCAATGATATCCCACATTCCAAGTTCTCTTCTGAACTGGCTTGAATTTCTGGCAGTTCCCTGTCAATGTACTGCTGCAATCGTTTTTGAATTATCTTCAGCAAAATTTTACTTGTGTGTGGTACTAATGATGTTTTGACAATTTCCTCATTCTGTTGGATCACCTTTATTGGGTTATGGGCTCATATACAAATCTCTTTCAGTTAGTTGGCCAGGTAGCTGTCTTCTGAATTTCTTGGCATAAACAAGTGAGTGTTTCTAACATTGCATCCGTTTGTTGAAACATCTCAAATGGTATTCCATCAATTCCTGGAGCCTTGTTTTTGCCAGTGCCTTCAGTCCAGCTTGGACTTCTTCTCTCAGTACCATTGGCTCTTGATCATATGCTGTCCCCTGAAATGGTTGAATGTCGACCAATTCTTTTTGGTACAGTGTATTCCTGTGTATTCCTTCCATCTTCTTTTGATGCTTCCTGTATCGTTCAATTTTTTGTCCATAGAATCCTTCATTATTGCAACTAGACATTTGAATTTTTTCTTAAGTTCTTTCAGCTTCAGAAATGTCGAGTGTGTTCTTCCGTTTTGGTTTTCTGACTCCAGGTCTTTGCACATTTCACTATGATACTTTAATATGTCTTCTTAAGTTGCCCTTTGAAAGCTTCTGTTCAGCTCTTTTATTTACTTCATTATTTCTTTAGTTTGCCTTAGCTACTCTACATTCAAGAACAAGTTTCAGAGTGTCTTCTGACATTGACTTTGGTTTTTCCTTTCTTTTCTGTCTTTTTAATGACCTTTTGCTTTCTTCATGTGTCATGTCCTTGATGTCATCCCTCAACTCATCTGATCTTCTGTCATTAGTGTTCAGTGCTGTCATTAGTGTTCAATGCATCTAATCTATTCTTGAGAAGGTTTCTAAATTCAGGTGGGATATACTCAAGGTCATACTTTTGCTCTCATGTACTTGTTCTAATTTTCTTCAGCTTCAACTTGAACTTGCATATGAGCAATTGATGGTCTGTTCCTCAGTCAGCCCCTGGCCTTGTTCTGACTGATGATACTGGGCTTCTCCATCATGTCTTTCCAAAGATGTAGTCCATTTGATTCCTGTGTTTTCTATCTGGTGAGGTTCACATGTATAGTTGCCATTTTTGTTGTTGAGAAAAGATATTTACAATGAAGAAGTCATTGGTCTTGCAAAATTCTATAATGCGAACCCTGACATTGTTTCTGTCACCAAGGTTGGATTTTCCAACTACTGATCCCTCTTATTTGTTTCCAACTTTCGCATTCCAATTGCCAGTAATTATCAATGCATCTTGATTGCATATCTGATCCATTTCAGACAGTAGAATTTGGTAAAAATTTTTAATTTTTTCATCTTTGGCATTAGTGGTTGGTGGGTAAATTTGAATAATATTCACATTAATGGCCTTCCTTGTATGCATATAGATATTTTCCTATCACTGACAGCATTGTACTTCAGGATAGATCTTGAAATGCTCCTTTTGTCAATGAATGTGATACCATTTCTCTTCGATTTATCATTCCTGACATAGCAGACCATATGATTTTCTGATTCAAAATGATCAATAGCAGTCCATACCACCTCATTAATGCCTAGGATATCAGTCTTCAAGCATTCCATTTCATTTTTGACAACTTCCAATTTTCCCTGATTCATACTTTGTACATTGCACGTTCCAGTTACTAATGGATGTTTGCAGCTGTTCCTTCTCATTTTGAGTCGTGCCACATCGGCAAATGACAGTCCCAAAAGCTTTTCTTCATCCACGTCATTAAGATCAGCTCTACTCTGAGGAGCTAGCTCTTCCCCAGTCATATCTGGAATTCTTTCCAACATTAGGGGCTTATCCTTTCGACACTATATCTGACAATGTTCTGCTGCTTTCCATTAGATTTTTCCTAGACAGTTTTTTCAGAAGTAGATCACCAGGTTCTTCTTCCTAGTCTGTCTTAGTCTGGAAGCTCCACTGAAACCTGTCTACCATGGGTGATCCTGCTGGTATTTGAAATACCAGTAGCATAGCTTTCACCATCACAGTAACACATGAGCCAGTACAGCACAACAAACTGATAGACGGGTGGTGGACTGTAAAGATTACAGTCTAGAAAACCCTATGGGGCAGATATAGTCTGTCATACGGGGTCACTATGAGTCAAAGCAACTTGACAACACCTAAAAATAACAACATATATGTATATTTTTTGTGTATATATGTGTTTGCATACATATATATGTATGTGTATATTTGAATATTTAAATATTTGTCAGTCGTATATTTCTCAAATAATATAAAACGGCATCTTCAATAATGCATATAAGAGACACACGGGTTTTTTTTTTTTTAAATATCCCTAAGCCACCCCACACCCAGTGTAATTATTACTTGACCCTTGGAAGATTTTTGCCGAGAAGAGGATCTCGTATTTATACCTATGGAGTCCTGTTCGCACATTGCAGTGTGATGAGAAGGTTGAGCTTATCCAGGGAATAAGCCCATCAGCTGACAGAAGGCAAGTGATGAGATCTCTCTCCAGATTAAAAAGGGAAGGGCAGCAACTCATTAGGAAATACAGAGATGTCTGCTTAATTACTTGAAAAATGTCTGAGCCAGTACATTTTATGACAGCTGGAGGGTATAAACATGCCCATAAATTTAATTAATTTTCTTTCTTCTTTCATTGCACCTGTATGGCCTAAAGGAAAAGGAGTCTAATGAAAGTATAATCAAACACTTCTGCCGGACTTCCACAATTCATTTGGGCAATATTCAGAAAATGAAATACTGAATTTCCCATCAGTTTATGGGGAGAAATGTATTTGGAAAAATGCAGCCCAGCAGTGAAATTATTCCCATGTCAAACTGATCAATGGCTCCTTCAGCCTTATTTCCAAAAAGAGCTTATATCTCTTTACAGATTTATTAAAATATATTCCATACTCATAAATCTCCAAGGAACGAATCAGAACTAGATATTATTGTTTTCCTGGAGGAAAACGTTATATGAGAACTAGAAGGCTTAGAGGAGTTGGTCAAACCCTTACAGCAAGTAACTCCATTTGCTGTCTATTGTAGTAGAATAACCTACACATTTTTGTTAAAATATCTTTAAATCTATGATACTATTCTTTTGTCAAATTCAAATTTGATAGTAATGAGTGTGCTTGAATATCCAATAATAATATTATATCACTTAATGAGTGCTTAGTATTTGCCAGAGACCGTACTGGTACTTTACATATCTTATCTCGAATGCTCGTAACAGCACTGCGAGGAAAATGTTATTATCCCATTTGCAATGCCTCCCAGAGAGATTTCTCAAGGTCACATAGCTAGTAAGTGTTGAAACTATGATTCAAACTCATGTCTTTCTGGCCCCAAAGTCTGTGCTCATTTAATTTTGTTGTATGAATAGCAATGTCTAGTCATTTTTTTTCCTGTAAATTCAATGCCATGGATCACATGAAAATCCATAGACGTATCTTGTTTTCCTAAAAGAATCTTGACATTATCGAGCTTTGAATAGTGAATTATTCACTGACGTTTCTGGACTTAGCCCAAACAATCTGTCTTCCCCAGAACTTACAGAGGAAAGCTTCATCTCCTCTGTATGATTCTGTTTAACCTGAAATATGCTAACCTCTGTCCAGTCGTTTCTATGTTGTTATTAGGGTCACAACTCATAGTGACCCTGTGTACAGTCTGTACATAAGGTTTTCAATGGCCAATTTTTCAGAAGTAGACTGTCAGGTCCTTCTTCCTAGTCTGTCTTAGTCTGGAGGCTCTGCTTAAAACTGTCCACCAAGCGTGACCCTGCTGATATTTGAAATACCAGTGGCAAAGCTTCCAGTATCACAGCAAAACACAAGCCACCACAGTATGACAAACTAACAGACACCATACATAGGCCTACTATTTGCCTGTAACTGAAAAACCAGACCCGTTGCCATCGAGCTGATTCCGACTCATAGCGACCCTATAGGACAGAGTATAACTGCCCCATAGGGTTTCCAAGAAGTGGCTGGTGGATTGGAACTGCCGACCTTTTGGTTAGCGGCCTTAACACTTAACCACTGTTCCACTAGGGCTCCAAAAAATAAAATGGAATGAAAACATCATGTGTTAAGCACCAACTATGTATCCAGTATGGAGTCCTTGGGTGGTGCAAATAGTTAATGCACTCAATTGCTAATTGAAAGGTTGGAGGTTCGAGTCCACCCAAAGGCACCTGGGAAGAAAGACCTGGTGATCTACTTCTGAAAAATCAGCCACTGAAAACTAATGAGCGCAGTTCTACTCTGACACACGTGGGGTCACCATGAGTCAGAATTCACTTGAAGACAACTGGATTATGTCTAGTATACACTCAGCATTTTTCATTATGTTATCTCACTTGACATGAGTTATGTAGGTGATGGAGGAGGTGACCATTCAGAAGCCAGACATGTTATTATTTAATGCTCAGTGGGAATACCCCTGGGGAGTGCTCCATCCCTATTACTGTGGGATTCTGCTTTTAAAAGACATGCCAAACTCACAGTTGAACATATTCTGGAATGATTTGAAAATTGCAGCTAGAGAAAAGTGAAATGAAATATTTTCCTTTTTGCAGCTAAATTTCTCATTCTGTCATGAAATACCATAGTTAGTGCTGTTTTCAGTTTTAATCTCTTGTAAACTCATTGACTGTTAATGTTTAATGGGTTCATACACTAATTTGAATCGGTCTGATTTTGTACAATCAAGCCCATTACACTTGTTTCAATTTTTTGCATCACAGCTTTAACATCTGGAAGCTATGAAAAGCACAACAGCCTGTCTGAACAGACTGTCACATGAAATCATGTTAAGGGACATTTTGTTAAGACTTGGCTAACCATCAGCACTAAAGCACTAGCCACACTTTCTCAATTTCTATATTCCACATCACAGACGTGAGTACAGACTGAGGGGTGGAGCATGCATAGAAGGCAGCTCCCAAAGTCCTACCTGGGAATTGGTTTTTCCAAAACAACTTCTCTAGGTGCCTGTTAAACGAGCCCCCCTCCTGGTGTATCCCAGGTGTCTTAGTCATCTAGTGCTGCTATAACAGAAATACCACAAGTGGATGGTTTTAATGAAGGGAAGTTTATTTCCTCATAGTCAAAGTAGGCTAAAAGTCCAAATTCAGGGCATCACCTCCAGGGGAAGGCTTTCTCTCTCTGTTGGCCTTCTTCTCCTCAGTGTTCCCCCAGACTAGGAGCTTCTCTGCGCAGGGACCCCGGTCCAAAGGACGCGTCCTGCTCCTGGCACTGCTTTCTTGATGGTATGAGGTCCCCCTGTCTCACTGCCCACTTCTGTCTTGTATATCTCAAGAGATTGCCGCAGGACCCAATGCAGTCTTGTAGATCAGGTCCTGCCTTACTAACACAACTGCCACCCACCCTCCCTCATTAACATCATAGAGGCAGGTTTACAACATACAGAAAAATCACACAGTACCAGGAATCATGGCCTAGCCAAACTGATACACACATTTTTTGGGGGGTCATAATTCAAACCATGACACCAGGCAAGTTATTAAATTGGCAATGACTAATTCCTTGGTGACACTTTGGACCTGGTTAGGTCTACCAACAGATTCCTGTGACAGGGTCAGAAATAACTTTTGTATTCAAGATTCTCAACCATCATGTGTGTATCAATATGGCTCTATGCCATTATGCTTTTGTAATCATTATTCTTTGGAGAAATCAGTCAACAAGTAATTCTGCCTTTGAGAACGCAACATTTTAAAAAGAGTCAGGCTGTGATTTTATGCCAGCCGTAGCAAGGGGAATTAAGGTACCAAATTCACTCACATTTTTGCATGCATTTTAAGCCTTGATTTAGATGAACATATTTTTGTGTTTCTTGCTGTTTAAAATATACCCTTTATATGTGGCATCAGCTTTTGTGCATATGTATAGCATAAAGTTTGATATAATGGGTTCTGAGGTTGTACTGCCTAAGTTCAAATTCTGGCTCTACCACTTGGTAGCTGTGTGATCTTGGGCAAAGTTTTTAACCTCTATTAGCCTCCGTTTCCTCATCTGTCAAGACTATATCTCATAAGATTTTGGTGAACATTAAATGATTTATTATATGTAAAGGAGTTAGAACAATGCCTAGCACAAGGTAAGTGCTTACTACATCTTAATTATTATTATTAATGTGTGCATTTCTTTTTCCTTTTACTTATTTTAACAACATTCTGATTCACAATCAGGTACTATACACCTATTGTGGAAAACAGAAAATGAATGAGGAAAACGATATGTGTTACCCATTGTCCCACCAGTAAGAGGGAATTTGGTGTTATCATTTTGATACCTTTTATTTCAATCATTTTTTAACTTAAACTATTCCAATGTTACCTTGAGCAAATCACGAAAACTTCTTTAAGGCTTGGTTATGTCCTCTGTAAAATGGAGATAATTATAGCACCTACTTCATAGGGTTATTGTGAGGATTCATTGAGATATCACATATAAATTGTTTAACTCAGTACTTGGCCTATATTTAGGTTAAATGATATGAAATTGCCAATATTCACCATTTTTTTACCCATGAAAAAGAGAATTTAATATGCTTCACCCTAACAAGAGGAGCTCAGCATATACTAGCTTTTACGATAAGGCTGTGCAGAGCTGTGATTGCATAAAGACTGTTAATCATCCTGGTACCTCAACCTACAGGGTGGCCACAATCCTATGTGCCAGAGAAAACATTTATTTAAAAGCAAACTAACAACAAACAGATAAGTATAAGGCAAAGCTGATACATGCCTTAACAAAGGCAGAGATCAAGTGGTGGAAGATTCCAAGAGTTAGACCACCACTGCCAGAAGGATCAAGGGTGGCGTTGTGGAGGAGTGACATCTGAGCCAGGCTCTGAGGTATGCCTAGTAACTCTACCTCCCAAAATACAAGGAACATTCACAGCAAAGGAAGAGAGGTAGGAACGTACTGAGTGTGTAATTCATTTGGTTAGAACGTGGGGTGCATGAGGACTATAGATGGAAAACAAAGTCAAGAGTGCGTTCAGCACTCAGCACAGGACCTCATCTTGGCTGCCATCTGCTGTGTTTGAATCAGTGCATGCTAAGGAAAGGGATTCTGTTCAGTAAACAGGGAGGATTGGACAGTTTTGGCCAAGGGAATACAATTTTCAGTGCTGTCCTTTAGAAAGTTCAGTTGGGGAAACTTGTATTCCTGGAAGCTTGGAAGTGAAGCTTCTAGAGGCACTTAAATTTGTTCACATTGCCGCTAAACTCTCCATCCAGCCTCGTCCCTAACCTTTCGTTCTGCCCTTCTCCTGCCTCCGCCAAACACTGAGGCTAAATTTAACTCTGCTAAATTAATATTCTAATTCCTTCAACTTGCTGAGCTTTTTCTTGCGTCTCAAACCTTTGTGCATGCTGTTCCACATGCCTGAAACCTCCTTCTCCTCAGAGAACTTGGCTAACATGGCTCATCTTTCATCTCAGTTGACGTGCCACCTCTTACAGGAGGCTTCCTTTGACTCCGTCTCATCTACCAAGTCTGGATCGCATCCCTCCTGTGGACTCCCATACACCTCATACTTCTCACATGTTAGCACTTCCTACACTTTGTTTTAACCATCCAGTTTTCTGCACTTGCCTCCTAACTACTGCAGAATGAGAGCTCTGGAAGGGAGTGGACTATATAACTTATTGGTTAAAAGTGTGGGTTGAGTGATATGAATATGTCTGGTTTGAATCCTAGTTCTGCCATTTAGTGCTTGAGTAACTTTGGGCAGATTTACCTAGCTAACTCTCAGTGTCCTCATCTGTATAGCGGGGATAGTACCGAAGCCTAATGTCTAGGGTTTTTTGTTTTGTTTTGTTTTCTGAGAATAAAATGGGGGTAACATCAGTAAAGGACTTAGCATAATGCCTGGGATGTAATGGAAACATCATAAACACTCCTTGTTGTTTTTGTTAGTTGCTGTAGAGTCCTACTCTTGGTGACCTTATGTATGTTGTTGTTGTTAGTTGCCGTCAACTCAATTCCAACTCACGGCAACCGGATGTGTGCAGAATAGAACCGCACCATAGGGCTTTCAAGGCTGTGACCTTTTCGTGACACATCACCAGGCCTTTCTTCTGAGCTGCCTCCACGTGTGTTTGAACTGCCAACCTGTTGGTTAGTAGTCCAGCGCTTAACCATTTTTGCCACCCAGGGACCTTATGTATAACAGAACGAAATGTTGTCTGGGCCTGCACCAATCTTCATGATTGTTGGTAAAACATTCCCTAAAACTTTGCTTTTATTACTCACACCTGTACTCCTAGAGTCAGCAAACTGCAGGCACATAGTATTTTCCAGGGTCAGATATTGTTAGATGATTGAAACAATGCCTGTGGGAATGAAGAAGATGTAGGTCTGGAAAATATCAGAGATTAAAGACCTAATAGAACTCAAAGGTTTACCTAATTTAGAGGAGAGTGACAAGGGAGAGAAGAGACTCTCTGTAGGGGTTGAGTCTGAGGAATGGGAAGACCAGTGCTGCTTTTTGGAATAGGAGCAGAAGACATGGTGAGAGAGAAAAGACAATCAATTCAAAATTCATTTTGGACCATACTGAGTTATAGGTCTAGTCAAAAGTTCAAAATTTAGTCCTACAGCTCAGGAGAGAAATTAAAGATGTGAGATAGGTTTGAATTTCACTTTTAGAGTCGGGACTGTTTTGAGCCAGTGCTCCAGAGCTTCTCTAACTTCAGTGTGCATAGGAATAAACTGGGGAGGGTGTTAAAAGGCAGGTTCCTTGGTCTCATCTCTAAAAATTCTGATCAACAGAGCTGATCTGGGGTGGAGCCCAGGAATATGCATTTTGACAAATCGTTTAGATGATTCTGGTGCAACTTTGGACAAATCATTCATTCTGATTTTTGGTTTCTGCCCTTGTTAAATGGGAATAACACCTACTCGTGGAAAGGAAGAGAGAAAATACAGGAAAATAGCTTGTAGAATGGACAGTCCATAAGGAGGCCATCAATTGGTTGGGTATTGTGTATGTGTCTGTGTGTGTGAAGACTAAATAAGCAGAGGAACTGAAGAGTTCCTGGAAGAAAATATGATCATCATGTGGTATCCTATGTGGCGTCACAAGTAGGTACAAGAAGGTTAGGAATGAGAAAAGGCTGCTAAGTTTGACAAGCAGAAGTCATAGATGAGATATTAGTTTTGTTGGACAAGAGACTGACTAGAGAATGAGAGATTGGAGGAGACTAATGAGTGTCCCTTACTGTTTCAAGAATAGAAGAATGTTTAATGCCATGGTAAAACATTAGTGATGTATTTTTTTAAGTAAAAAAATAGTTGCATAACATCATAAATCACCATAACCCTATTTTTGTTTAAAAATGTATACACAATGATAAAAGGTTGAAAGATATATTCTAAAATGATATCTAAGTGGTTGCATTATGGGTGCCACTTAATTTCATCCTTTGCTTGAGAAAAAAAAAAGAAAAACCAGTTGCTGTCAAGTCGATTCTGAATCATAGCAACCTTGTAGGACAGAGTAGAACTGCCCCATAGATTTTCCAAGGCTCGCCTGGTAGATTTGAACTGCTGTCCTTTTGGTTAGCAGATGTAGCTCTTAACCACTATGCCACAACGGTTTCCTTTGCTTAAGAGTATTTGCTAATTTTTCTAAAATTCACGTATTGGTTTTTCAACAAAAATAAAATAATGAACATTGTTCTTGAGTATCATGAGTGGAGTGAGAGAGAAAAGTTGGTGTCTCTAGGGGTAACAGAACTGAAAGAAGAGCTTTTTCTTTTATTTTTTTTAAGGTCAGAGAACCCGTATGCATGCTTGTTAGACAATGTGGAGGCAGAGTGGGCTGAGAATAAAGTCCTGGAAGAATCAAGTTGGAATTGTATCTGGTTGAGGAATGAGTCTTGGGGTGGAGAAGGGAGTCATATTGTGAAGGAAGAGGGAGAGAATTGATGGAAGGAATAAAGGCATTATTTCTTATATGGAATTTTGAAAACATTAGTTGATTTGTTTTAAGGCGCTTTATTAGAGAACAAAGTCGTGGATCTGATCCCCCAATGGGCCAGTTCAACTCTTCCCATTCCGAGGCTAAATAATTGACCCTCATTTCAGTCACCCGTTTGTAAATGATGCCAAGGGCCACAAATCACGCAAGAGAATGAATGTATCCTTGCATATTTACTGGAACCATGGAAGAAAAAAATTCATGTATATTCCTGATTAAGGTGCCCAAGTCTAACACAAGACTTATCTGAAGATCTGGTGGGGATAAAAAAAAAACCCTAAACCAAGGCCCATGTTCTGAGGATTCCTCTCCCTGAAAAACAACTGCCATTAAATATTTGCCCATAGAGACCTAGGAAACTCCTATTCAAGAAAACTGATGCTTATCTGGACGCTCACATGCATTGGCCGCTGATTTCTAAAGCTGATGACTTGTGGCATAAACTCCAGTGTAATGAGTTTAGTTTCCTGGGTGTTCCCACTGCCTCCCCCTCTCTAAGCCCTCCCTGCACAGAGAACTCATCAAGAGGTTCGTGGAGCACAATCCTCTGAGAAGCAGCAGTTTGGGTAGCTTCTGTGGTCAGACATCTGTTGATCCCTAGAGATTTTACTAAATAGGATCCAATTCTGTTTTCCTGCCTGGAATACTGCAGTTTGAAGTGCTCCCTACTGGGTTACTGTCTGCTTTTTCTTCTGAGATATTGCATGGTATTTAACAGAAGCTGCAGGATTGCAGTGTGTTCATTTAATTATGCAGGAATAATGAGAAATTAAATAGTATCCGAATTCACATTTTATAACTGAGGTGGAATCTGTAGTGCTTCAAAATATGGATGTTGATGTTAGACGGAATCGGGGTTGAGACCCACCTCTACAAATCATTAGCTCTGAGGCTCTAAGACTCAGTTTCTTATCTGTTGTATAAAGGTGATAGTCCCTTCCTTTATAAGGATAGTGTGTAGTAAATGAGATAATGCATATTTTTAAATTAGTATAAACCAACCAAAAACCAAACCCACTGCCGCTGAGTTTATTCTGACCCATAGCGACCCTATAAGACAGAGTAGAACTGCCTCGTAGGGTTTCCATGGAGCAACTGGTGGATTCGAACTGCTGACCTTTTGGTTAGCCAGGCTCTTACCTAGCATATACCAATAACTAGTTGCTGTCAAGTCAATTCCAATTCATGGCGACTCCACATGTGTCAGAGTAGAACCGTGCTTCATAAAGTTTTCAGTGACTGATTTTTCAGAAGCAGATCTCCAGGCCTTTCTTCTGAGGTGCCTCTGGGTGGACTTGGGCCTTCCAACAGCCAAGCATCCTAACCATTTGCACCACCCAGGGACTCCACCTAGCATATAGTAAATGTTTATAACTGTGAATGATAACTCCTTCTGCTGCTACTATCACTTAGTCCTTACACCCAGAGAATATCTACAGGAAAATAAAAGATGTCCCAAGGGAAAGCATTAATTTACTAGTTATCCAGTACGTATTATTCAGGTGGGATGAAGTTGGAGTTTCAGCTCTCCATTTCCCTTTGTTGGTAGAAGACTCTGGATAGGAACTTGACTTTGGAAAGGGGCTCTTAGTGGTATTTCTGGGATCAGTAAATAACAAAGTGGAGGATGTTTACACCTGTTTGATAAGTGAAGACAGATGAGAAGCACCTGTTCGTAGTGCAAAGGAAAATGGAATGCAAATTATAAAAAAAAAAAATTCTTGCATGTCTTCAGTGGCAAGTTCTGAGTGAAAGTATGTCTGTGCAAGCTTTTCGGAGGATGAAATATAAGAAATTATGACAACATGGCAGAGGACAGTGGTGGTTCGGTGGTAGAATTCTCGCCTTCCATATGGGAGACCCAGGTTCAATTCCCAGCCAATGCACCTCATGTACAGCTACCACCTGTCACTGGAGGCTTGTGTGTTGCTATGATGCTGAATAGCAGAGCTTGCAGACTGAGATGGAGTAGGAAGAAAGGCCTAGTGACCTACTTCTGAAAATCAGCCATTGAAAACTTATGGATCTCAGTGGTCTGATCCCAAATGGGTTGCAGAATGGCACAAGACCGGGCAGCATTTCGCTGAGGTCACTATGAGTTGGCAGCTGACTTGACAGCAGTTAACACCACCACCAACAAAAACAACAAGACAACTTGGAGTAGGAGTACAAGCATGGCTTTGCAATTAGACAGATCCGGGTTTGAATCACAGCTAAACTGCTTTATTAGCTGTGAGTCTCTGAGCAAGACATGTGACTTCTGTAAACGTAGCCTCCTCCTTTTGTGGGGAATAAATTAGATGCTGGAAGCAAATTAGCACAGAGCATGGCACAAGGAAGTAATCAACATATGTTAGTTCTATTTTTCTGTATATGAGATTGTAACTTTGTTATGTAACCAGGCAGACAACATCTTCCTATTCCAGGAACTTCTCATGTGTTTCAAGGTAAAATGGAGAAATTTGGAGTGAAAAAAAATCTCTTAATCTGTTGATATACAAATTTGAATAATTCAGGGATTTTTTTTTTTTTTTTTTGTAGAACCTTTTCAAATAATTAACATTTTAATTACTCAAATAGCCACTGGGGGACACCCTACACAGACTGAAGAAGCGCATGGGAAGGGGCTGTGGAAGCGCGCTGTGTGCCAATCACTCTTCTGAGCACCCGGCAAATGATGTGTAACCACCAGTTGCAGTGCAGTCGATACCAACTCATGGCGACCCCATGAGTGTCAGGATAGAACTGTGTTCCACAGGGTTTTCAATGGCTGATTTTTCAGAAGTGGATCACCAGGGCTTTCTTCCAAGGCTCTTCTGGGTGGACTCGGACCTCCAACCTTTTGGTTAGCAGCTGAGTGCATTAACTGTTTACGCAACCTAGAGACTCCAACATATGTAAACCTCACATTAACCTCTGAGATAGGTTAATATTTTTATAAACAAAGGCAGGGAGACTTGGAGCGATTAAATAACTTGCCCAAAGATAGGCAGCTTGTAAATGTGAAGAGGCAGGACTTGAATCCCGGTCTGTTGCCTTTAAAGCCACTTTTTATGCACTGTGTCAACTGGTTGGCATATGCAAACCTATTTACGCATGCAATGTTGTTGTTAGTTGATTCTGACGCATAGTGGCCACATGGGACAGAGTAGAACAGGCCGATAGGGTTTTCTAGGCTGTAATCTTTATGGGAGCAGATCACCAGGTCTTTCTCCCGTGAAGCCTCTGGGTGGGTTCGAACCACCAGCCTTTAGGTTAGCAGCTGAGTGCTTAACCATTGTGCCACCAGAGCTCCCTACATACGCAATACATATATACAAATGAAATACTATTATGAGTTTATTTTGTAGAATAACAACAACAAAAACCCCATGATGTTCCGGTGTACTCTTCTGAGTCTTAATTTAACTGAATTGATCCCAGATGTTAAATGCTAAATGTGATGCACTGTTTTAGGTCTTTTTTCCTCCTTGCCATTCAAATATAATCATTAACTCAGTCAGGAAGTAAAATGTTGTGTCTGAAGATAAATGCTCTGTTCATGCTCCTTTTTTGTGTCGCTCATTGTGTGAGAGAGGAGTTTTGTCATTAATGTGACAGAAGTGTTATTTCCCAAGAATAAAACACGTGTAGATTCACATGCCTCCAGGGCAATCACATGCAGGTGTGCAGCTCAGCACCCAGCAGGCACACACATGGCAGTTTCCTACCTCACTATATTTCTAGTAACCTAACTTTCCTTGACATCTCAAGTGGTTTCGCCAAGGTAGCAGAGTGGCACGATGGTAGCATGCTGGCCCTGAAGTTTACAGAATAATGAGGTGAAGACATCCTCTATCATAGATGCTTTTCAACTGGCTTCCCTAGGCCACATCAGCCTAGCATAAAATACAGTGAAGGAATATGAGTAACAGACAATATTTCTTTGACTCTCTACCCATTCATCACTGTGTGATCTCCACCCCTATGTAAAGATTTTCTCAGTTATTCTAAGAAGAGTTTATTTGTTCATGGACACAGTCATCCCACATACCAAAGGCTGTAAGCTGATTTCCTCCTCGCATGTCCTACCTTCCTGAAGTAATGGCTGCTGTGGAGGCCTGTGCTGTCTCTGAACCTGCCTCTTCTCTTGGTGCCTCCAAACAAGCATACGGAGTCTCAGCCCAGCTCCTGAGAAGTACCAGTGGTGTGCTGTGTTCTCTGAAACTCCTCAACACCGTTGCTGTGTGTTTCAAGAAATGGGGAAAAACCCAGTTCCCCACTTGAACGAAGGAGCCCTTGTGGTGCAGTGGTTAAGATCTCAGCTGCTAACCAAAAGGTAAGCAGTTTGAGCCCACCAGCAGCTCCACAGGGGGAAAAGACCTGGTGATCTGCTCCCATAAAGATTATAGCCTAAGAAACCCTATGGGGCAGTTGTACTTTGTCATGTAGGGTTGCTATGAGTTGGAATGGATTTGACAACACACAACAACAAACTCGAGTGTAATACTCCATAAACAGTAGTAGATCAGAGTAGGGGTATGGAGTCAGATGCTCTCCTCCCTGGGCCTGGGTTTTAGCTCTTCATCTAGTTGCCGTGAGACCTTGGGCAATTATTTTCTCTCTCTTTGCCTGGGTTTCCTTATCTGTAAAGTGAGGCTAACAATAGTACCCACCTCACAGGGTTGTACCTAGCCCAGAGTGATGGCTCAGTAAATGTTGGCCACAGTTACTATCACACAGATACAGAATAGTGCAGAGATTTCAACCCACTGCTCTTTCAGCTTGTACTTGTAGCCTCTCTCTCTAAGACTCACCCATGAGCTGGGGGATGCTGTGAGTAGTAAGCACTCGGCTTTATCCAAAAACACCCTGCTCTCCATCTCTATGACACTAACCTTAAAATAAGCTTGTGTGCTTTTATTATTCCTTTCTTAGCATTCGCTCTTCCCTACCTAGTTCCACAGTTCCTCGAGCAAATCAATACTGTTGGGACTATTCCAGTGGGAGTCCAAATAGACCAAGCTATGTCTGTATGTTTGCATTCTTGGCAAAGTTACTTTTGACTCAAGCTAGGTATAAGCATTCTCTCCCTCTTGCTGTCCATATAAACAAGGGCTTATATTTTTCAATTAGCTGAAACCTTTCATTACAGTTTGGTTGTAAACCTAATTTTGGAATACCTGACTCCTTATCAAATCCATTCAAAGACACTCTGTCACTGAAGTTTCAACAGAATATCATTGAGAGGTGATGATATCTTACATGAAGCCACCCGAATAATCTTTCAGTGATGCTAATGAGTTCTTCTTGAATTGCCTGAAGCCAGAATTCAACAGCTATTGAAAACAATTACTTTAGTGGTTTATTAAATAATGCTTATTTATATGAATTCTAGATAATAAATCACCTATACTTTGTTTTGTCCTTACTCAAGTATTACATAAGTATCATGTAATCCACATAAGCTATTCTTGCATCAACTTTACAACATTTAATTTTTTTTCCTAGTTGAGACTTAAAGACTTAAATCATAAGGATTCTTTTATAAAGGCAAAGCTGGAACAAAGGTTCTCATCTCCAAGACAAATACAACATCCTTCCTCTTACCAAAAACTCATTTGAACCTTCATAGTAATCTCTTTCTCTTCTCTCTTTCTCACTTTCTTGATCTCTGTCAATATTGAAACACTATTCAGTGCTTGCTTTTTTACATACCAGGGCATCTTAAATCTATGAGATCTGACTCCATTGTCATTCTGTGAACAGTTTAAACAATTGTTTTTGATCTAACACATCAGCAAAAATTCCAATCTAGATTATAGTAAATTCTTTATGTGTTTTTTAAGTTAAATGCTTATTCCAGTGAAAGTATGTCTATCATTTCCATGTTAAGTTACCCCAGACACTGGAAGTCAGCACATCTTCCCAGATGCTGAGAAACAATAATAGTAATTAAAACCGATTGAATGACTACGGCATACCACCCACCGGGAAAAGTAGTTTACTATAACCTCACAATAAACTCATGAGGCAGGTATTGTTATTATTCCAATTTTACGGTTAAGGAAGCTGAGATTTGGGGAAGTTACATTTGACACTGAAGTGCCTTCATGTTCAGACAGTGCATTGTTCTGTGCCATTGAGTGGATTCCAACTCATAGTGACCCTATACGACAGAGTAGAACTGCCCCATAAGGTTTCCAAGGCTGTACATCTTTATGGAAGCAGACTGCCACATCTTTCTTCCACAGTGCGGCTGGTGAGTTTGAACCGTCGACCTTTGGTTAGCAGCGAGTGCTTAACCACTGCACCACCAGAACTCCTCAGATATTAGTAGTGTTTTCTAATTCCAATTAGGCTATGAATTCTGGATCAACCAGAAACATCACTATCAGCCAACGAGGAGTTTCAGTTGGTATTAGATATGAGTCCAGCATATGAACATAAAACTGGATTTTAATGAATGAAGTCCTGCGCTGTGGTCATCCTGCCAGGTGTGGTGGCAGCGCTCACCCCAGTGCATCTCTGTGAGTTGACCATGATTTATGACATCTTAGTAGCTGCTCTCCAGCAGTGCAAGGACCCCCTCACTAGCAGAAAACTGGTACAAATGCCTTGAGGATGAAATGAAACACAGCCTCTGACTGACTTCCCATTAAATGCTTCTCAAGGAAGTGCAGCTGCACGCCCCACCCAGGAAGTTACATTGCAGTTTGGAACTGCTCATTTTGAGCAAAGACTGTGGGCTGGCAGCAAGTCTAGGAAAGTAGAAATGTCACAAACAAAAAAGGGCTTTCTATATGGCGGCCCCACTTACTAATTGGTTGAAGGACGATCGGTTCTGTGCGCAATACACGCATGTCCTCAGTTCATCCAGCATTGGCCTTTTCAGTCACATCTGTACACACTTAATGGTAGCTTCTCATCAAGCATGCCTGCTCTGAAAAGGTGGAAGGAGAGGATTCCTTGGCTGCTCCCTCAGGCTCTTAATCCTTTCTTGAGCCACTTATTTAGATTGCAAGAATTTATCATAGGTTTAGTGCATTTCAAAGTTGTTTCCATTTCTTTTTAAATGAGAGTTTCTGTGAAGGGTTGTGCTCTGGAAAAAAGAAGCAATTGGAAAAAGACTTAGAGGTGGAGGTATATGTGTGTTAGGCTGCTCTGTGGGGACTTGGGAAGCTGATCCCTGCAATATCTTATCTTCCCTTCTTACTTTAAAAAAGTTTGCTTTGCCATGACAGTTTGCAGAAACTTTTTAGGATTTTTTTTTTTTGCTTAAAAATACTCGTTTTTACATTCCTAAGGGATTCCTTCACTTAAGTCATATTGTCGAGTATTTCTGCATTAACTGTGAGATCTACTGGAAATGAAGATGATTCTCTGAGAGGGGATGGAAAAACTGTGGCGGTTTCTTTCCTAGAGGAAAGAAATGTGTTTTCTCATGGAATTGCTTCGCTCTGTAGACCCATGGGAATATGTTAATGACCCTCGAACTGGATGTGTTTCTTTAGACAGAGAAAATGTAGAATGGAATGCACACTGAAGACACTGAGTATGAAATATGTAAATAATAATATTAATTCTAAAATATATAGTTTCTTATTATTGATATTTGCTAGATTATTGTACTTGTTTATGATACTAGTTTTATAAGCACTTGAAATAACTTTGAAAGGTCATGTCCCTAAGAGAAATGAAATTATAAGACGTTTTTACTTTGGAAAATCCCTAGGCCTAACAATGATAGAAGGTGCCTGCACCATCGTGAGGAGAAAAGACAACCACGATACCCTTTACTGCGGCTTCCAGTCAGTCCACTGATGGACTGTTGGCATCAGACAGACTCCTAGAAAGTCTGCAGCTCTTGTAGGAGTTTTTCTGTGTGGAACATGAGAGAGGGCTTTAGGAGAATAAATAGGCTGGAGGGTGGTAGCGGGCAGCTTGAGGCTGAACTCAGGCGGTGTTTTTAGGGTTCTGGAAAGATGGAGTCAATAGTCTAGAATTTGAATGCTGGCTGTGTATATATCAGCCAGATGAATTCTCTAAACCTCTGTTTCCTCATTTTTCCTTGTGATTTTTTACCTCGGGTATGTGTCCTTGTTTTTAAAATGGGAATACTAATAATAGTATCTACCTCAATGGATTTTTGTGATCTTCAAATCATGCATTATGTGGGAAAGTTTATTAAACTGTATGAGAAAAGTGAGTTATTAT
Source organism: Dugong dugon (assembly GCA_030035585.1). NCBI lineage: Eukaryota > Metazoa > Chordata > Mammalia > Sirenia > Dugongidae > Dugong > Dugong dugon. Next base: position 146,615,790 of record CM057462.1, read on the forward strand.
TCCTAGATCTGCCAAAAACATTGAACATGTCTTAGTTTAAGGCTTAGAGCTAGAGATGTAGAATAGTTGGCATAAGACTCACTGACTGGCCATGGTAGATAACGCAGAGTCATGGTACAATTATCTATCTATTTCAAAGAACAATGAGTTTAGGTATCCTTATACCACGAGTGCTTCTTATGACTTTTAATGTGTTATTTATGTTTTGACTCCCAATGAATGAAAGAGGCACTGTGGCAGAGTGGGAAAGAACATGGACTTTGAGATCAGATAAAGGTGAGTTTGAAGGGTCCTGTAATTATTAAATGTTTAAGACAAAGTACTTGATCCTTTGAGTCTCACTTTCCTCATCTGTAGAACAAAGGTAAACATCCCTATCTTGCAGATTTTTTAAAGGAAATAATGCACATAAAATACCTGCACAGTCAAGGATGAATACAAGGATAATGGTGGCCATATGGCCATGATGATGATCATAAAAGTCAATCCCAGTTAGTAAGAGGTCTCATTATTAGTTCAGATGAGTGATTGGTGCTTAATATATTTCTGATGCCTTTTCAACAGATTGCATACTTTTTCCCTAGGACTATACATTATATCTAGGGGCTAAGACATCTCACATGGCTAATCTTTTTTCCAATGTTTTAATTTTTTTATTGTACTTTAGATGGTTTACAGAACAAATAGTTTCTCATTAAACAGTTAGTACCCATATTGTCTTATGACAGTGATTAACAACCCTACGACATGTCAACGCTATCCCTTCTTAACCTTGGGTTCCCTATCACCAGCTTTCCTGTCCCCTCCTGACTTCTAGCCCTTGTCCCTGGACTACTGTGCCTCATTAGTCCCATTTTGTTTTATGGGGCTGTCCAATCCCCAGCTGAACAGTGAACCTCAGGAGTGAATTCACCACTGAGCTAAAAGGTTGTCTGGGGGCCATACTCTCGGGGTTTCTCCAGTCTCTTTCAGGCCAGTAAATCTGGTCTTTTTGTGTGTGTGTGTTAGAATTTTCTTCTACATCCTTCTCCAGCTCTGTCCAGAACCCTCTGTTGTGATCCTGGTCAGAGCGGTCAGTGGTGGTATCTGGGCACCATCTAGCTGAACCGGACTCAGTCTGGTGGAGGCCGTGGTAGCTGTGGACCGTTAGTCCTTTGGACTAATCTTTTTCTTGTATCCTGTTCTCTTCATTCTCCTTTGCTGCCCAAAGGGTGAAACCATTGGAGTATCTTAGATGGCTGCTCACAGGCTTTTAAGACCCCAGATGCTACCCACTAAGGTAGAATGTAGAACATTGTCTTTATAAACTATGTTATGCCAATTGAGCTAGATGTTTCCCGAGACCATGGTCCCCACAGCCCTCTCACATGGCTAATTATTTGCTTATTGTGATACTGTTGTTGTTGTGTGCTGTGGAGTTGATGCTGGCTCATAATGACTTTCATTAAATTTTCATACTTTACTAAATTAATTACAATTTTGATAACTTCACCCCTTGCTTAATTACAGTGCCTCAGACAGAAAGTCAGATGAATAAACAGACTAAACCTTGGGCGTTCTCTCTCCCAGTCAGGCTGATGAAGTATACAGACTAAAGGAGGACAAACTCCCCAGTATCTACTAGATGGTCCTCAACGGCCCATGTTCTTTCTTCACTCTCTTGGATACTGCTAGCTGAGAAAGGCATACTTTTGCCAAAGAAGATTAAATGAAATTAACATATAGCTACAATGGAAGAAACAGATTTAGTTCATAGACTGATCCCTCTGTTATGGCTTGAATTGTGTCCCCCAGAAAGATGTGTTGAAGTCCTAACCCCTGGTACCTCTGAATGTGACTTTGTTTGGAAATAGGATCTTTGAAGATGTTATAAGTTAACATGAGGTTCTATGAGCAGGTCCCAGTTCCATCTGAGTAGTGTCTTATAAGGGAAAGAACAGAGAGGGAGACAGAGATAGAGGAAGGATGGTCATGTGATGATGGAGGCAGATGCAGCTGCAACCCCCAAATGCCAGGGATTGCCGGGAGCCACCAGACTCTAGGAGAGAGGCATGGGATGGTTTTTTTCTCAGAGCCCTCAGAAGGAATCAAGGCTGGCCAATACCCAGATTCGGACTTCTAGCCTCCAGAACTGTGAGACAGTAAAGTTATGTTCTTATAAACAATCCAGTTTATGACATTTTGTTACAGCAGCCCTGAAACACGAAGACACCCTCCTTTAGGAAGCCTCAAACTGAATCAGTCCCAGGAGACTAACCAGACATTGTCTGTATAGCTGTGGGTATTTTGTACTTTGTACGGCTTTCCTATTTAGAGAGAAGGAATAGTAAAAGCTTCTTGATTTAGAAACTCTGGCTAACAGCCTGGTAGTGTCTGAACATTCACCAGACCAAACTCCAAGGTTAGTCTCACCTGGTCTTTATTGCCTTAAGTCAGGGAGAATGGAATAAAGGCATATAATATGTAACTTTCTGTGTTTTCTAGCTACTAAAATGTTTCCAGATCAGATTCCTTTTACTCTAATAGTATCTTTTCAAGTGACAGCAAATACAGATCCAGAATAACAAGTGAAGGACACTTATGGAGCCCTGGTGGTACAGTGGTTAAAGCGCTCAGCTGGTTACCAAATGGTTGGTGGTTTGAACCCATCAGCTGCTGTGAAAGATACGGCAGTCTATTTTCTTAAAGATTTACAGCCTTGGAAACCCAAGGGGGGCAGTTGTACTCTGTCCTGTAGGGTCATTATAAGTCGGAACTAACTCAAAGGCAATTTTTTTTTTTTTTTTTTTTAAAGGACACAATGCAGAAAGGAGTTCTCTGTAGGTGAAAAATCCAGCAATGTGTTGGTTGTACCTCATGCTCAGAGAAACTCCAGAGGGACTCTGATTAAACCAGTTCTCTTCTGTATATCTTTCCCTATTAGATACTGCCATGGAAACCAGAAGCTTTGGATCTCGTGCCTCCTATGGTTTCTCCCTTTTCTTCTAATAAATATTCCTTGTGTTCTCTCACCCAGTAATTAGTGTCACCATGTGACTATCTTGCTAACAATTTAAAGAGAGCAGTTCCTTTTAAAATATAATCTCCTTTTAAATGCATCATCATTTTGAAGTGGTCTCATAAATTTTGTTGCTGATTTGGGATCTTAAATGGTACATTTATTTATATTAAAGTCTGCCTGCTGTGCATCTTGAAGATATTATATTTGTATACTTAAGAGAAGTGATGAGCCAAATTTAATTTTCTTTCTTCTCTGGAATGCTCTGCATCTTGTAATCACCATCGATTGCCTGCTTACTAGTCAGAATCAATAAAAGGAGTAGATGTAAAATTGCCCAATCTCGTGTTTTATGATATAATAGTCTAGTCAAAATGGAAGGTACTAATAGCATTCAGCTGCATAGACATTATCTGATAATGACAGTGGGTATAGCTCAGACTACAGAGAAACAAGTTAAAGTTGGAAGCTGAAATATTGGACTTAATTTTATTTAGGATGAAGTGTATGCACAGATCTTGCCAGAATATGTGTTTTTACTGTTTCATGGGTAATAATATAACTTTTATTAACTTTTTATCTTTTTAATTGCATTTCCTTTCAGAGCCCACTAACCCTCTGTTACCTTTGTTTCAAGATTGTCCCTGATATGACTGATACATTTTCCTACAGTCCATCAATATGAGATTATGGAAACATTAAAACGTATAGACCTGTGCTGAGAATAACAGCTTTCAATTTCAGGTTTATATAAATCAGCAACTCCCTGGAGATGAAAGATAAGAACCATTACTAGATAGTCAGATACTTAGTGAACTATTTTTAAGCATGGGCACTACTCTATTTGTTGTGCTTTGTGGGTCTCAGAAGATAATTTCATTGAGCTTAAATTTTTCTAAAGTGATTGTTGTTTTATATAACCTCTGTTAAACTCTGGCCCCTCACAGGAAGCAACCTTTGGATCCTTCAGTGGTATTCAAACTTTTAGATCTGTAAGCAAGCATCCCTGATGATGTTTCAAAAAAGAAATGCAGTGTGTACATTTTCAAAGCCCATCCAGAAAGGAGCTTTACTGAGAAAATCAATCTTAACCATTGATAAATTACATCCTCTATTGGTAAGGAAATGTGCTCATGGCATTTTGGAAAACATTCAGCGTGGTAGTCAAGTTCCTTTAGTGAATTCTCTGACAATCATAGTCTCTGCTATTCCCTACACCTAGAAGCAAGAGTCCCTCCCCAGACAACTTTCAAATGCAGTGATTAGGGCGTGTACATGGAATAGAAACCCCATTTGTAGATTTTGATTATGCATTAATCACTTAATTGTCTGTTGCCTGTTTGAGATGGTTAATGGGTATGAGCATCTGTTTTTATTTTTGTAACCATTCCCCTCCCCTGGCCCCTCTACTTTTTGCTGCCTTTTATGGTACATTTTCCTCACTGGAAGCCATGGTAGTGAGAATAACTTTTCTTGCCTCATGTACCTGTCTTCACTGGTGTCTACTCTAACAGCAGTACAGAAGTTTTGTTGTGGAGCAAAGGTGCATTAGCATGAAGGGCAGGGAACTACCTGTGCTAATTTTCCTTGTGGTGCTTTATCACTCTATACCCTGGAGGTAGACATTTTGGTAATCGATTTTTACCTTTACATGAGATAAAGTTTTGTACTAGAGAAGGAATGACTTATTAACCTAATAACACAATGAAATAATGATTGTTAGGAGATGCTCAGGTGCCATGGTGGAGCAGCAGTTAAGAGCTCGGCTGCTAACCAAAAGGTTGGCAGTTCGAATCCACCAGCAGCTCCTTGGAAATCCTATGGGGCACTTCTCTGTCCTATAGGAGGGTCGCTATGAGTGGGAATGGACTTGACAGCAATGTTTTTGTTTGTTTGTTTGTTTCAGGAGATGCTCCAGAAGGCCCTTTCCTCCTTTTCTTCAGATATACAGTATATGGTCAATGATAATTACATTGAATGCTTATTAAGTGCTTACTCTGCCAAACACTGTTCTAAGTGCTGTATGTGTTACCTGTTTTGAGCTGCACAGCCATTCCATAAGGTAGGCACTATTTCCCCATAGTGCACAAACAAGAAAACTGTTGCACAGAGAGACAGCAGCATGCCCCAGGTGATATAGCTTTAAAGTGGCAGAGGCAGTATTTGAATTTCCCTTCAACCCTCTCTTAACACCACTCTCTAATTCCCCATGGAAGCTCAAGATCAACTGGTTCCCATGGAAAAGCAGTGATAATCAGAAATTACTATCTTCCATTGATTAAAGGCTAATGATTAAAATGCGGAGGCTGCTAGTAAGCACATATCTTCCAAGTCTGTCAGCACTGAAACTGCTCATGTAGTATCAAGCCTCAGATGTGGGACAAAGAGGCAAGATATGAGTGGTAGGGCAAGGCTGCCTGTGGAAGATTATGAATAAGCAGAAATGAAAGCTGCCTTTGGGAAATAAGAGCAGCTAACTTTTACTGAGCACATTCCCTGTGCTGAATTCAATGTCATGCAATGCCTTATTTAATTTAAGCATCATATAATTATTCCCATTTTATCAATGCAGCAACTGGGTTTTAAAAAGTTAGGTAATTTTCCCAAGGTTGCATAGCTGGTAAATGGCAGTTGTTGTTATTGGGTGCCGTGGAGTCGATTCTGACTCATAGTGACCCCATGTGACAGAGTAGAGCTATAATCTTTATGGAAGTAGATTGTCAGATCTTTCTCCCACAGAGTGGCTGGGTGGATTTGAACCACTAACCTTTTGGTTAGCAGTCAAGCGCTTAATCATTGCACCACCAGTGCAGTCATTATTGTTGTTAGGTGCCATCGAGTCGGTTCCAACTCATAGCAACCCTGTAGGACAGAGTAGAACTGCCCCAGAGGGTTTCCAAGGATCAGCTGGTAGATGTGACTTGCTGATCTTTTGGTTAGCAGCTGAGCTCTTAACCACTGCACCACCAGGGCAGTAGCTGAACTCAAACACCACTTGCCTGGAATCAAAAGGTCATACTCTAAGACTTCAGGTTTAAGTTCTGACATGTAAAGAGATTGACAGTCATCACTTCTGTCCTTACAACAGAAAAAGCTGGACAAAATGAAAAGCAGTGACCCATCAGAGATGAGATTATAGGGAAAATCACCACTCCAGAATCTTGAGAGACAGACTCATTCAGAGAGATACAACTTATATCTACATACCTGAAACAGAAGCCATTGGAGTCGTAAACTGGTTGTTGTTAGCTGCCTTCAAGTTGGTCCTCAGACCTGATGCCCAAGGAAGGAAACACTGCCTAGTCCTGTGCCACACTTTACCACCACACCAACGGGGCCCCAGTATAACAGTAGATTGCAGTTTAAAAAGCTGCAAGACGCCAAGTCTCAAAATTAACAGGAGAGACAGAAACAAGGGCACCTGTCGTTACATTTTGCGTACACACTTACACACACACGTACACACCCCTATAACAAACATGTTTATAAGGAGCCATCCACTCTTTCGCGGGAGATAGATCTGGCAATTTGCTTCTGTTGAAATTACAGCCTCAGAAACCCTGTGGAGCAGTTCTACTCTGTCCTGTATAGGGTCGCTATGAGTCAGAATCGACTTGACGGCAATGGGTTATAACAAGCATTAAACACAGCCCAACTTCTAGCCAGATTAATATAAATCCTTACCCTAAGGAACTACTTACCTCAGTTTCAGTTACCTGATATAACATATCCAGTTTTCAAAGAGGAAAATTACAAGGTATGACAAAAAGAAAAACAACAACAACAAAACACAGTCTGAAGAGACAATGCCATCATTTGAAGCAGACTCAGATATGACAGATGTTGGAATGATCAGACAAAACATTGAAAAATAACTATGATTTATATGTTAAGACCTCTAATGAAAAAGTAAACAACGTGCAAAAACAGATGGTGTTATAGGCAGAATAATGCCCCTCACCCCCCATCAAGGTGTCCACATCCTATTTACTAGTACCTGTGGATGTGTTTGACTTGGGAGATGTCCTTAAGTTAAGGAGTCTGAGGTGATAAGTTTAGGTTAGAGTTGTGGTTGGATGGGGCTCAATAGCTTAAGAGCTGTCTATCTGGAACAGATGGTTGAAGAAAAAAAAGTATTCTTGATAGTGGAGTTGGAACTCAATATGAGAGAGAATGATAAGGGAAACTGAGTCCAGCCCATGTAATGCTTAACTCTCTAGAGCTGTGCTGTCCAATAACATGGTCACTAGCTATTTGAATTTAATTTTCAATTAATTAAAATTACATAGAATTGAAAATTCAGGCCTTCAGTTGTGCTAGCCGCATTTGAAGTGCTCAGTAGTCGCATGTGGCTACCATATTGGACAGCACAGAAATAGAGCATTGCCATCAACACATACAGTTCTACCGCACAGTAATGATTTAGAGTGTATGAGGTGTAATGATACTATAGAGGAGTGTAGTTAATACATTCCAGGAACAACTAACTGCATAGTGGCTTTTTAAATTTTTTTTCTTTTGCAGTGAGGGTAGTAAGGCTCTTGCAGCAAAGTAGAGGAGTTTATCTGCCCCCTTTCGAAGAGAAAATGTCATCATTTTTACATTTTAGGAAACTGATGTTTAGTGGAGTCAAGTCACTTAACAAGAGCAGTAAATGGCAGTCAGGAGTTGAAGTCAGGCTGCTTAACTCCAAACCTTTTCACTTGACCTTTGCACTCCAGGATGTCCTGTAAGACCGTATCCAGTATTGAGATGCTGCCAGTTAGTACAGAGGTGGGCACTTCCAGCCAGCATCTGAGCCAGTAGTGAGGATGTCCATTCTGCTTGGGCCACGCCCTGCCCTAACAGTTGTTAGATATTTTCTGATATCACTCCTGCCAAAACATGTACCTTCTTCAGCAAATACTTCTTGATCTTTGCAAAAAGTTGAATACATTAAATGCTATGCATCAATAGCCAGCTAAGTATTTGGTTTTTATGAGTCCAGTTTCATTTTCATTGTTCAGTTAATGAAAAAAAGGGGAGCAGACTCTGTATGCACAATAAAAACACCTTGCATTTTTTTCTTTTTTTTTTATTGTACTTCAGGTGAAGGCTTACAGAACAAAATAGTTTCTCATTTAACAGTTACTACAAATGTTGCCTTATGACAATGGTTAACAATCTCACAACACATCAACAATATCCTTACTCAGCTTTGGGTTCCCTATCACCAGCTTCCTTGTCCCCTTCTGCCTTCTGGCCCTTGTCATTGGACTCCTGTACCCTGTTAGTCTCATTTGGTTTTACGGGGCTGTCCACTCCCAGGCTGAACAGTGAACCTCGGAAGTAACTTCACCACTGAGTTAAAAGGATGTCTGGGGGCCATACCCTCGAGGTTTCTCCTGTCTCCTTTAGGCCAGTAAATCTGGTCTTTTTTTTTTTTTTTTTGTGAGTTAGAATTATGGTCTACATCCTTCTCCAGCTCTGTCCAGAACCCTCTGTTGTGATCCTGGTCAGAGCAGTCGGTGGTAGCCAGGCACCATCTAGCTGTACTGGACTCAGTCCGGTGGAGGCCTTGGTAGCTGTGGACAATTAGTCCTTCGGACTGATCTTTTCCTTGTATCCTGTTCTCTTCATTCTCCCTTGCTCCCGAAGGGATGAGACCAGTGGAGTATCTTAGATGGCTGCTCACAGGCTTTTAAGACCCCAGACACTACCCACCAAGGTAGAAAGTAGAACATTGTCTTTATAAGCTGTGTCATGCCAATTGAGCTAGATGTTCCCCGAGACCATGGTCCCCACAGCCCTCCACCCAGCAATTCAGTCCCTCAGGGAGTTTGGATGTGTCTGTGGGGCTTCCATGACCTTTCCTTGTACAAGTTGTGCTAGTTTCCCCTGTATTGTGTACTGTCTCACCCTTCACCCAAGATACCACACATCTATTGCCTTTTAGTATTTCCCCCCACCCCCACCCCTCCCATCCCTGGTAACCAACAAAGTTTGTTACATTTTGTGTGTGAACTTTTTCATGGGTTTTTACAATAGAGGTCTCATACAATATTTGTCCCTTTGTGATTGACTTATTTCACTCAGCATAATGTCCTCCAGTTTCATCCATGTTATGAGATGCTTCACAGATTCATTGTTGTTCTTTCTCGTGGCATAGTACTTCATTGTGTGTATGTACCATAGTTTGTTTATCCATTCATCTGTTGATGGGCATCTAGGTTGTTTCCATCATTTTGCTATTGTGAACAATGCTGCCATGAACATAGGTGTGCATATGTCTATTCAAGTGACGAGTCTTATTTCTCTAGGATATATTCCTAGGAGTGGAATTGCTGGATCGAATGGTATGTCTATTTCTAGCTTTCTGAGGAAGCACCATATCGTTTTCCAAAATGGTTGTATCATTTTGCATTCCCACCAGCAGTGCATAAGTGTTCCGATCTCCCCACAGCCCCTCCAACATTTGTTATTTCCAGTGTTTTTTATTCGTGCCGGTAATGCCGGAGTGAGACGGTATCTCATTGTGGTTTTAATTTGCATTTCTCTAATGGCTAGTGATCGTGAGCATTTCCTCATGTGTCTGTTGGCCATTTGAATGTCTTCTTTGGTGAAGTGTCTGTTCATTTCCTTTGCCCATTTTTAAATAGGATTATTTGTCTTTTTGTTGTAGAGCTGTAGGATTTTCTTGTAGATTATGGAGATTAGACCTTTGTCTAACTTGTACTGTCCAAAATTTTTTTCCCAGTCTGTAGTTTCTCTTTTTACTCTTTTGGTGAAGTCTTTTAAAGAGCATAAGTGTTCGATTTTTAGAAGATCCCAGTTATCTAGGTTATCTGTTGGGGTTTGTGCGTTGATGCTTATGGTTTGTATCCTGTTAATGCCATGTAATAAGGCCTGAAGTGTTGGTCCTATTTTTTCTTCTATGAACTTTATAGTTTTAGGCTTTATATTCAGGTCTTTGATCCATTTTGAAGTAGTTTTTGTATACGGTGTGAGGTATGGGTCCTGTTTCATTTTTTTGCAGATGGATATCCAGATTTGCCAGCACCATTTATTAAAAAGACTGTCTTTTCCCTATTCGATGGACTTTGGGCCCTTGTCGAAGATCAGGTGAGCGTAGGTGGATGGATTTACATCTGGGTTCTCAATTCTGTTCCATTGGTCAATGTATCTGTCATTGTACCAGTACCAGGCTGTTTTGGCTACTGTAGCTGTATAGTAGGTTCTGAAGTCAGGTAGTGTGAGTCCTCCAACTTTATTCTTCTTCTTCAGTAGTGCTTTACTTATTCGGGGCTTCTTCCCTTTCCATATAAAGTTAATGATTAGTTTTTCCATCTCTTTGAAGAATGCTTTTGGTATTTGAATCGGGATTGCGTTGTATTTGTGAATTGCTTTGGGTAGAATCGTCATTTTCCCAATGTTGAGTCTGCCTATCCATGAGCATGGTATGTTTTTCCATGTATGCAGATCCCTTTGGGTTTCTTGCAGTAGTGTTTTGTCGTTTTCTTTGTATAGGTCTTTTACATCCCTGGTCAGATTTATTCCTAAGTATTTTATCTTTTTAGGGACTATTGAAAATGGTATTGTTTTCCTGATTTCCTTTTCATCGTTCTCCTTATTGGTGTATAGGAATCGAAGTGATTTTCGAATGTTCATCTTGTATCCTGGTACTCTGCTGAATCTATTAGTTCCAGTAGATTTCTCATGGAGTCTTTAGGGTTTTCTGTGTATAGTATCATATCATCTGCAAACAGGGACAGTTTAACTTCTTCATTACCAATTTGGATGCCCTTTATTTCTTTGTCTTGCCTTATTGCTGTAGCTAGAACTTCCAGCACAATGTTAAATAGGAGTGGTGATAAAGGGCATCCTTGTCTTGTTCCTGGTTTCAAGGGGAATGTTTTCAGCCTCTCTCCATTAAGAATGATGTTGGCCGTTGGTTTTGCATAGATGCCCTTTATCATGTCAAGAAATTTCCATTCGATACCTATTTATTGAGAGTTTTTATCAGGAATGGGTGTTGGACTTTGTCAAATGCCTTTTCTGTGTCAATTGAGATGATCCATGTGATTCTTTTCTTTCCTTTTATTTATGCAGTGGATTACATTGATTGATTTTCTACTGTTGAACCATCCTTGCATACCTGGTGTGAATCCTACTTGGTAGTGGTGTATTATTTTTTTGATATGATGCTGAATTTTATTGGCTAGAATTTTGTTCAGAATTTTTGCGTCTATATTCATGAGAGATATTGGTCTGTAGTTTTCTTTTTTTGTGACGTCTTTGCTGGTTTCATAGAATGAATTTGGAAGAAAACACCTTGCATTTTTGTGTTTGTTTTTTAACTGATATAGAGCTGACCAATTGAAACATTTTTAAAAAACTAAATTCACTTTCATATGTCGGGAAAAGTCCTCAGTTTCTCAGTTATTTAAAAATTATGTGAAGTGTCTTCATTTCAGCTGCCCTCTGTGTTTGTAATGAGAGGTTTGAAATAAATATCTTTAAAGTCACTTTGGGTTTTGATTGTTTAAAAAAGAGGTAATTACATTTTTTCTTGTGCTATTTCTTACTTTGCTCTGAATTTATTTCAAAGGTTTTGGAAATAACTATTGAGATTTCTTTGTTTAAAAAAAAATATTTCCTTTTAAGAGTGAGTAAAGCAAGTCCTTACTAAATCTTTTGGGGCTGGGGAATTTCAGTTAAAGTTTACTACTTTTCAGGCTGTGAGATGGACCTTCAACTCTTATATGCTCAGCAATTTTGGAAAGCCTTGGATCATTTGTGATTGACAGTTCAAAAATACAATGATCTGTTGTGTCTAGCCCATGTCATGCTGTGAGAATATGAAATCAATAGTAATGCTATCAGAACCAGAAATCAAATGCAAAATAGTTCCCTTGGCTTCCTGCATAAAGACATTTGCTCCTCTGATAGATTACTAATGGGTTCTGGTACATGAGACCCCCTAGAACAGCCAAACCAGGGTATAAATGGAAAGGGTGAAACAGTGATGTTTATTGTGCAGGAAAAAAAAAAAAAATGCCTTCAGTTAGCATTCTACACAAAGAATGTCCAAATATAACTGAATCTCACATTGTAATAGGAGATCAGTAAAGGGGCCAAGGAGCCCTGGTGGTGCAGTGGTTAAGAGCTATGGCTGCTAACCTAAAGGTTCAGCAGTGCAAATCCACCAGCTGCTCCTTGGAAACCCTATGAGGCAGTTCTACTTTGTCTTGTAGGGTCACTATGAGTTGGAATCAACTCGATGGCAATGGGTTTGGTTTTTTTTTTTTTTTTTTTGGTTTAAAGAGGCCATGAACAAGCAACCATAAACCACAGTCATTTAACCCTGCTAAAAGTCATCTAGAGAGACCCAACACTAAGCTCTGCATCCTATAACTTAAAAAAAAAAACCAAACCCATTGCCATCAAGTCAATTCCAACTTATAGTGGGTTTCCAAGGAGCAACTGGTAGATCTGAACTGTAGACCTTTTGGTTAGCAGCCAAGCTCTTAACCACTGCACCACCAGGGCTCCATCCTATAACTAGAGGAACTCAAAGCAAATCACCTGCAGTGAACAAACCAACAAGATGCTAAGAGTTGCAGCACAGTTCTCCTTGGAACACCCACCCTTTCCTCACGTAAATCAGTGCTATCCCAGGTCTTAACGGATCTGACTGAATGATTGACTTGATTTGGGGATAATTTGATGTCATGAACATATTTTAGGGCAAAAAAAAAAAAAAAAAGTTCATGTGATTGTCTTAAAAAAGCCTGAGCTAATTTTAAGAAAGTGTGACCTCAAGCACCATGGTGCCCAAAGACTTTTAGTTAAAATTTCTATTATGAAATGTGTTATATATTTAGTAGAATATATTTAGTAGAATATAGATGATGTGTGTGCATAGCATTTAAAAAAAAAAGAATGTGAAGAATACCCAAATACCAATTAATTAAAGGCTTTTGAAATCTGCAGCAAGAGAAAGTCTTCTAACCACTCAGTTGTATTAAATAATATGGCAAATATAGATCAACCTCTGATTTTTACAGAAAGCCAGATAACATTGTGGAAAGATGTCTTAAGTAAAACAACAAACCAGTCCATATTTTCTGTACTTGTGGTCTGCAAAATGAACATACCTAAAACTTGGGACTTGCTCTGAGACTGATGTTGGCTTTGCACTTAGGAGGTAATTGCTATATTTTTGTATTGAAAATGAGTAAAAGTAGGATTTACTGTCTTTCCATTAACAGCAAACAAAAGACCTTTCCCGTTTTAGCCACTTGGCCACCTTATCTACTTAATGTTCTGTCTGGATCTCATTAAACTGCTAAAGGGAAAATGTTTGTGCTTCAAAAATACCTCTGTTTTGTTGGATCTCCAAATTATAGGGGGAAAAAAAACTATACTGAAGGATTAAATGCAACCAGGGAACAAAATAAGGAAGAATCTTATTTGAGAAGAAATAACTCTTTGGAATAAGAGGTTTCTGTATGTCGATATGTCATATACAGGGAAAGAGAGCTTTTGATTACTCAGAGGTAAGGTTGCCAGAGGGTTTCTGATTTAAATTTCTGAGGCTTGATCAGAGCATCAAGGGGTTTGTTGAAAATCCTGGTAACTTGTGAACTTGACTTTTATGCCTTTGAAAAAATTATACAAAATAATTTTGGCCCACATTTGTATTCCATGTGGTAGGTTTCTCCTTGTAGCTTTGCAGCTATTCTTGTGCAGGCTTTATACTTGTTTTAACGTCAATGATTAAATTGAACTTGAGCGTTTCTAGAAAAGGCAGTAAGTTGTGGAAGAAGAAAAGTGACCCCAAAAGTTAGTTCCAAAAATGTTTCAGCTCAGAAAAGGCTGAGAATAACCTAAATGAACACGAATAGAAATCATTTAAGTAAATTATGATACATCCTTAAAATGGATTCTTTTTACCAGTTTAAAAGATCAGAATAGTCTCCAAGGTATACTGAATGAAAAATTAAAAGGTGCCCCCACTGTTAAGGGCCTTGGTTAGGTGCGTTGTTATTCAAGGCACTTAACAATTATGTTAATTACTCAATAGTTTCATGAACATGTATTTAAATTCATTCAGGAGAATTATATAATAAATTAGTAATACAGTGAAAACTGTTAGAGCTCAAACTCAATGAGACTGCTTTGTTTTTCCAGGTCTCACAAGTTTTCCACCTTTGACCACTTTTACCACTTTTCTATTGCTTGTTTTAGTGGAAAATATTTGCATTTTCCCTCTCTGACAGGTTTCTGCCTTACACAGGTTCCGGCTTTCGCAGGTTTTACTGTACCGCTTTTGGAGAAGGAAAAGAAACTAAGACTCAAAAGACTGAGAGATTTGCTTCTTACTCTATGGCACATTATACTTGAAGTATTTGAATATAAGGCTGGATGGATAGGAGAGATAGAGAGATACAACAGTTCAGTCACTCAAACCCTCACTCCTTAAATGTATTACGTATATTTAAATTTTCATCAAAACTAGGAGCTTTATCCAATGAAGTGGAAGCATAAATATATAGCAAGTTAGAAAAGTTTTGTTTTATTTTAAAATAAAAATTAAACGACTAACAAAGTTCCACTCTGAAAATATCTTAGAGGTAAATTAACTGTCTCCGAATAAAGCACCTTTAAATCCATGGCAATAATCACTGAAAGATAAAAACATGTGGATATAATAAATAAATATGAAAATATACCCTTCGCTGCAGCCAATGTGTAGTTTACTAATGTCACATATGGGGTATTTAGATATAAACCAGTAAATAAGGGAGTTGGTATGATCTACATTCAGTTATACCGTGGAGACAAAAGTGTTAGTAAAATAGTAAAACTTAAAAATTTGAGCCATTTATTTTTCCTTATGTTGCCAGTAAGTTCAGAAACTCACAATTCTGAAATATTAAGAAGTGTTGACTATTTGCTTTTCCCTCCAAGCAGCCATCATTTCTACTTCTTCTCCAATGTAGCACATGAGGTATCTTATATTATGTCTCCACATCTGCTGCTTAATACAAACCAGTGCTGCCATCTTAGAAATAATCGAGTCCTTTTATTCTCTAATACAGACACAACCATTATGTGAGATTGTATTCGAGTCTTAAAAATTTCCTGTCTACATTTCTGTTTTTAGTTTCTCTTATGGAATCCTTGTATTTATATCCTCCATTATTTCAGTCATCTTGTATGTTATTCCATTTTGTAGTTCTCTCTCTCTTTCTCATTTTTCTTCCTTTTTCTCTTTCTCAAACATGCTGTTTCCAGACCTTCTGAATAAGCTAAAGGGTGGCACCGGGCAGCAGGACCTTTAGTGTGGCACATACTGGGTAGCACGCCTCATGCTAGAGAATTTAGCTGTCACTGTGGAGCCTGATGAAACTAGCGTGCAATTAATGTCCCCCGCACTGAAAGGGAAACTGCATCTGGTGTCAGCACAGTTTGCTGATAAGATTTATCTTTTCTCTTGCTGATAATGATAGAGCTATAACCAGGTGGGCAGTAAATAAAGAAGAATTATTATGGGCTGGGCTTGTTAGCTAACAGTACTTTCTTTGGACTATATCACAAAAGACCCAGAAGTGTTCATCTTTCAGATCCGCCAGTCTCAAGAACGAATTATGTGGCGGGAGAGGGAGAGATGAAGGAATGTATCAGTGCGGTTTGTTTTAAACATCAGCATTTCTTACACAATCAGCGTAATCTGAATACCAAACTCCTTGCCATCAAGTTGATTCTGCCTCATAGTGACCTTATAGGACAGAGCAGAACTGCTCCATCAGGTGTCCAAGGCTGTAAATTTTACAGAAGCAGACTGCCACATCTTTTCAAACTGCCAATCTTTTGGTTAGCAGCCGAGCACTTTAACCACCGCACTACCAGGGCTTCTTGTGATCTGAATAATCCCTTGCCAGCAAGTCGATTTTGACCCGTAGTGACCCTATAGGACAGAGTAGAACTGCCCCATAGGGTTTCTAAGGATCCGCTGGTGGATTCAAACTGCTGACTTTTTGGTTGGCAGCTGAGCTCTTAACCACTGTGCCACCAGGGCTTCTCTAATCTGAATAGATGACTACAAATCCAGGGGTTGATAAATTATCATCATGGCACCTGCATTTTACGCCTCAAGAACCTTAAGCAAACCCAGGGCTGTAGCTGTGGATTAATTGAGCATGCATAATTTAGCACTGCAGTTTACATAAGTGTAAGTATTTTTCTCTTTCTGGTAAATAGGCATTTCCAGCTTCAGGAGAAATATCAGAATATTGCTGCACAATGAAATGAGCCATCATCTTATTCTGCTATTAAAAGAAAAAAAAAAAAATCTTTGCTCTTACCGCCACTGCTTAGTTTTTAAGCTGAAATGATTTTTCAAGTTTAATTTGCTTTTCACCATTTATATGTATCTTCTAGTTCACATTTTTAGGTTGATTTTCACCCTTCCTTGTGATCAGCCTATTTTCTTGCTCTAGATTGTTGCTACTGTGTTTGAATGATATAGAGAATGTTCATCTAGGAAAATATTTTCATGGCATATGTTTTAGATAGACAAGGATAAGGGGCAAATGAGTAGGAATAATAGTTGCAGAAACATGCCAGGGTTTGAACGCTTATCACATGTTATTAGTACCCACACATCACTGGATAAATTAGCTGTTAATTCTAAGTCACTATTTTCTCATCTATAAAATGGGAATAATAATACCTATCTCAGAAGGTGGTTATATGAAATATTATAATGACTATAAAGAGCCTAATTCAAAACTGGGCACATACTAGGTGCTCAATAAATCATGTTTATTTTTGTGGTTATCTTATTAAAACAGATTTTATTTTATATACCTTAATAGTAAATTCTAAATCTCTCAATTAGTAGTATAAATCATTTGTTGCTATATGAGACTTGTTTAATTCTTAGTAAACCGAAAACCAAACCCATTGCCATTGAGTTGGTTCCTACTCAGCAACCCTATAGGACAGAGTTAGAACTGCCCCATAGGGTTTCCAAGGAGTGGCTGGTGGATACAAACTGCTGACCTTTTGGTTAGCAGCTGAGCTCTTAACCACTGTGCCAACAGGGCTGTTAATTCTTAATAGTAGACTATAAAATGTTCAAAAATACCCTTTTGTATAATGGCTAATTGTCTAAATTATGACTTTATGGCAAATTTATGCAAGTTTATGTGTGAGGAAATAACCTAAGCAGGTTCAGTGTGTTTAACTTGCTGATGTCATAAAGTCTACATTAGAATTTTATTCTTTTTTTTAAACCACAAAAGGCCCTTTTGGGAAAATGAAAGCTTAAATGCAATTGCTCATAAAGAAATACTATTATAAGTTTATTAAGTCCTGTTTTACAGTAGGGAAATATATCTGATCCTTAATTCATACAGGAGGCCTAATCTTGAAAGACTGAGTTTAAATTTAATTTTTCTCCCTTTACTCTAATTTCCTGTAATATTTACATTATAATTTAAAAAGCATTATTTTTATTTATGCTAAATTTTTCTTGCAGTAGCTACTAATAATACTGAAATCTTAAATTTTGCTATCTCAGAGCTCCTGCGTAGTAAGTTATGAAAAATTTAAATATGATAAAGAAACCAGCTGCTTAAAAGACTTTTCCACTGATTCTTATAATATGCAAGATTCCTTTGATAATATAGGTATTTTTATACTGAATTTAATTTTTCATCGTACACCACGCCCACGTGTAAATTGTAAAGTCCTTTGTATACTTTCTTTCTTGGTGAGAATTACAGCTTTCAGCCAGGCATTGGGCTATTCCTAGAAAGGCATGTCACCTTTTCTGCCACTTCTTCATAGCTTTATTGATGTGCCTGTCACCCTAGAAATCCAGTGAATTCAGAGATGAGGCTGCCTTTTGGGTTGATTTTTAACTGAAGGTACATTCTAGGAGACCACTGTGAGTCTGTGGTGCAAGAAGCCCAAAGAGTAATTCTCCTTAAGAATGATCTTATTACTTCATATCTGCACATATCCAACTGGTCATTTCCTGAATACTAAGTGGGAATTGTCTCACCGTTAGTCACACCACAGTAACACCCTCAATCCCACCTAGAAATAATCGTTACTTAGTTAACTAGTGTTATTTTTGTCTTTTTTCTTTCTTCTTGCAGTCATTTGTTAAAATGGGGTCTACAGATCCAGAATGGGAGAAAAAATAAGCTAAGGGGATCATGTAGGGGCAATCACAGGACTAGGAGCCAGACCCGCAAAGCTTCTGTACTATATATGAATTGTATAACCTTAGGGGGGAAAAAAAAAAACAAACAAACCCTTTGCCATCCAGTCGATTGCAAATCATAAAGTTGGGCAAGTTACTTAAAACACTAAACCCACCAAACACTCAGTTTCTTCTTCTATAAAGTGGATATAATAATAGTGTCCACCTCATTTGACTATTGTGAGAATTAAATCAGATAATACTACAGTTATTAGTTCTTTTCAGTGTGTGTTGGTGACTTCTAGACAGATCTATATGTGAAAGCATGGACCTCCTCTTCTACCTCTGCCCGGATACCCTGGGATTGATTGCCAGTCTTAGTACTTGATCTTTTCCCTTCTTTCTAGATCACATGGTCAGCATTTCTTTGTTGGTTCCAACACCAACTGTCTGTCGCTTAAACAGGGTTTTAATTACTCCTAGAAAAGTCCCCCTTTTATAAGAGAAAGAGTATCAGTGTCAAAGGAAGCTAGAGTCTCAGCAGTGGGCTCTAGTAACATCCAAGCCTTGAGGAAGTCTGCAGTTCTCTGCTCAGTTAATATATGTCTGGAATCCACGTTTCAAGTGCAAACAAAACAAGGAATCAGAGCCTGTGCTCCACAGAGGAGGTGAGGTCCAACCTCCACAACCACAGCAGTTTCTTGATTTAGGTCAGTGTTACAGTTCCTGCAGAACTATGGGTGGGTACTCAAAATGGCCACTAGTCACTGTAGTAGAATTCTGTCATTCTTTATAGTTGTTCTACTACCAATGTGCCTTTCTGTTTAAAGGGAAAATTCTACTGTGTGTAGTATTACTGGAATATAATACCCTGTCTCCCACTACAGAAGTCAAAAACGGGAAATAAACCATCTCAGAGTCTCTTGGCAGCCAGAGCTCAGGCATGTGACCTTGGCATGGCCAATTGGACACTTCTGTTTGGGGCTTTGACTCCAGAGTAAGAATGATTAGGATTCATTCATGATCACATCAGTGATGGTCTGCAGTAGAGTCACATACTTGCTGAGAAGTTTAAATATATAATGCAATGTCTTCTCCAATTTCTAGCATGGGAGTAGCAGGTGGTGAAGCCAGTTTTGGTTTGGCAAAGTCTGGGATTCTTTGCTGCCGTTGCAAATTCGATGTTACAGCAGAAATGGAAGGTTAACAAGGAGTTAATCTTACCAAGGAGCTAAGGTTACATATGCTTACTTCCACTACTCACTTGTCCTCGAGTCTTCTGTGATTTAAGACAAGCATTTTTCACTGCTTATGGCTATCAAATTGAGTTCACTGAATCTATAATGACAATTACAATATAAGCGTTTTTATTAACCTGTCAACTATTATTCAGCTTTATTATTCTGGTGACGTCCCAAGTCCAGGAGGGTGTTAAAAATGGAAGACAGTGTTTCTTCATATCTAAAGTGCTGAATTTCATATTTTCCTTTCATGAATGGGAGGGAACAAGGTAGTTTTGCATATATTTTGTTTGTTATAAAATCTTTAGACTACTCTGGTTTACTTCATCAGACATTTAAATATTATATTGACTGGAATAAGGAAGTTAGTTTGCGGAGCTGTGCATGTCCTTGGCCTTTATCTCGTAAGAAATTACTGCTTGCATTATTCCCAATACAGAAGTTCCCAAAATGTATGCTTTTGATGAGATCACCTTAAAAAAGGGATCTATAGTCAATTAAGTTTGGAGAAAGTAACATAAAATATCTCCCTCTTCAAAATCCAGACTGTATATTAGCACATTAAAAGCTTTGAGCATTCCTGACAAAATGAACTTATTTTACATTGTTTGGCCCAGAGTTTTACAAATTTATCTAACTAGCAAGGCCTTTCTTACAAAATAACATTTATGAACATCCCCTGGAACTATTAGTTCATGAGATACTTTGGGAAATGTTACCGTAATATATGTTCCTATATTGTGTTTCTTTGGATTACCTACTTTCAAAAGCAAATTCATTGGGCTTATACGGGAGAAGAGTAGGTAATAAGAGATAATCGTTTTTAAGTCAGTTCATTCCAGTGGTCTTTCCCAGTGATGGCAGGTTGCTAATGGGGGTTGGGGCTGGGAGAAGTGCTTTTCTTGCTGTGTATAAGTTTCAGAAACTTATTTCTCCACCCAAATTTACCTACAACCTTTGACCAAATCATCATTGGTTCAAATTTACTTTTTGAAACCGTGGTCCAGATTGTTCTTCTCTTCACAGATTTGATTTAGGAATTACTTTAACTGAGAAAGTCTACAAGTTGATCAAATAATGAGAAAGGTGGTTTTTAAAAAAAATATAGAAATCGGTACTGTCTGTCATAGAAATATAAAGAACCATATAAGAATGATAAACACCAGATTTAGGATGGTGGTCAATGCTGGTAGGGAGGGAGATGGGGGTGATTAGGGAGGGTACACAAAGGAGGATGTGGCAGGTGTGTCTCTGGGAAATTGACTGTGAAACACTGAGGCTTGCATGCAGAAGGTTCATCAGGGACCACTCGCAAGAACGACACCTGTGAGGGAGCAGAGGAAGCAGCTTTGGAGGGAGGAAGAAGCTGACCTGCGACATGTTTACAACATTGGTTTCAACCTAACCCATGGCCTTTTGAGATGTCCAGAATCCATGCAAGTGAGGCAGCATTTGTCCTCCTCCATCAACTAGTCACTAGATGCGAGCTGCCCTTGGGGAGGACGTGACCTTGGTTGAGGCAGCTTTAGTACCAGTCCTACAGGAGAGATCTGGAAGCCTCACCGTGTTGCCTTCAGAGGGCTTAATTCCGTTGACCAGACTTTATTTTTTAATACATGGTTATCCGTTGTATTATTCTTCATATTTTTTAGATGTCTTCAATAATGCCAAATAAAGTTCTAAAAAAAATTAAAAGAATCCATTTATAATGAAGAAAATTCATGCAGTAATGCTTCAAATCATCCAAAATCACTGGGGAAAGAATATGTTCCAAATGACTAAATTTCCCAGTTGGCAGTTTTACCACTCTGAGTGCCAAAATTTTAAAAACTCCTTTTAATGGGAACCTTACTAAAATATTTCTCATATATCCCTATCTTAATGAAAAGGCTACACTGAGCATAATGGAACCATGTTTTTATTAGTTTGGGCCCTCAAATGTACTTTGTAAAAACTCATTTTATCTCCCCTCCCCCAGCATACTCTCTTTTTATCTCCATTTGCATTCCAGCCAAACCGATTTATTGTTTTGATATTTAGACCTTTTTTTATTGGAATCACCATTCTCAATGTCCCTCAGGTTTATAATTCCAGAATCAATGCTGACTTCTCAGTCCACCCCCTTCACCTTTGGCATCGATTAAGTTAACAAATCCTATGGCTTTTACACCTTCACTCTCCACAGGATCTGTCCTCTCTTTCCATTCCCTGGCCATGATTTTAGCTGAAGGCTATAGAAACTCTGATTGGACTACTACATTAATATCTAAATTAGTGTCCCCATTTGAGTCCATCTCTATCAGAACAATCTCCTGTAACTCTGCTCTGATCATGTCACTCAACTGCTCAAAATCCTCAGTGGCTGGACTCCTTCACCTGGAATTAATGACACTTGGTTCTCACTAACCTTTCCAGTTTCCCTTCTCTCTATTCTTCTATGTGCACCAGACTTACAGGTAAATTGAACTATTCCTTGAACACAGTTTCTGCTTTTTCCATCTCTGCTGTTCCCATCATCTATAAGTTCATCAAGACAGAGAAAAGTCCACATATTGGAATAGTGAGGACAGAAGAGCATACAGTATCAAGTGTGGCCTCTGGAACAGACTCCTTAGTTCACTTCCTGGCTAATCCACTTACTACTTATGTGACTTTGAGCAAGTTATTTAATTTCTCTCTACATCAGTTCTTCCTCATCTATAAAATGGTGATAATAGCATCTGTGTCACAGGATGTTATGAGAATTAAATGGTTGATATAGAGTAACTCTTCTATTGCTTGTCTTTCAGGCCAAATTAAAGCCTTCCCTGATGCTCCCTCTTGTTTGAAATCTTTTATTGAAGCTCCGTAATACATTGCTCTTTTTAAACCCGATAACTGATTTCCTACTTGCTAATTGTATGTCTGGCCCCAGATTTTTCTATTTGGTGATTCTTTCCTGTTCTAACTCAGGAAATGTTTTATTGAAAGGCATGGAAACCAGTCCAAGTAAACACAGGGTTTACTGAATAGATCTAACAGACAATCTCACTAACATCTCAGAAGAGGAGATTTCAGATAGCCAGGCCATTATGAGGAGGGACTGAGACGCTTCCTTCCATTCCTGGGCACTTCATTATGTTTTGGTCTGCTCCTCGGCCCTTACCCTACATCTCTTAAGCCAATTGCCATTGAGTCAACTGTGATTCAGGACAACCCCATGTGTGTCAGAGTAGAGCTGTACTCCATAGGGTTTTCAGTGGCTGATTTTTCAGAAGTAGATCTCCAGGCCTTTCTTCCAAGGTGCCTCTGGGTGGATTTGAATCTCCAATCTTTC
The DNA here is from genome assembly GCA_030035585.1 of Dugong dugon. Taxonomy (NCBI): domain Eukaryota; kingdom Metazoa; phylum Chordata; class Mammalia; order Sirenia; family Dugongidae; genus Dugong; species Dugong dugon. The sequence continues at coordinate 146,638,544 of CM057462.1, forward strand.
GGGTAGCAGCTGAAGGCCTGTTTGCACCACCCTGAGACTCCATTACTTCTCTTAGAAGACTGATTTTTTTCTGTTGACTTGGTTTTGTTGCTTCCCATACTCTTCTTACACCTGGGTTCAGTTTGCTAAGACAGTGATTCCTGCCTGGACATCACTTGGCTTTACACCAGGGTTCCCCGCAACTTACAAACTCAATCTCTCAGTGCCACATTCCTAGGAAAGAGTATCTTACTGGCTCAGTCCAGAGTATGGTTTGGTTCCCTGGGTCAAGTGTCCACTCTTGTTTTAGTTCGTCAAAAGGATGCAGCTATATCTGGTACAAACATGAGGACTAAGAACAGCCCTCTGAGAGGAGCAGTAGGGGAGGAATAGGTCATGTCATGGATTGAATTATGTCCCCCCCAAAATATCTGTATCAGTTTGACTGGGCCATGACTCTCAGGATTGTGTGGTTGTCTTCCACTTTGTGCCTGTAATTTTATGTTAAAGAGGATTAGGGTGGGATTGTAACACCCTTATCCAGGTCACATCCCTGATCCTATATAAAGGGAGTTTCCCTGGGGTGTGGCCTGCACCACCTTGTATTTCTCAAGAGATAAAAAGGAAAGGGAAGCGAGCAGAGAGTTGGGGACCTCATACCACCAAGAAAGCAGTGCTGGGAGCAGGGTGTGTCCTTTGGACCCGGGGTCCCTGTGCAGAGAAGCTGTTCGACCAGGGGAAGATTGATGACATGGACTTTCCTCCAGACCGACAGAGAAAGTGCTCCCCTGGGGCCAACACCCTGAATTTGGACTTGTAGCCTACTGGACTGTGATAGAATAAACTTCTCTTTGTTAAAGCCATCACTTGTGGTATTTCTGTTACAGCAGTACTAGATAACTAAGACAGGACACTGCGTGAGGAATATCACCAATACCAGAGATAAGCATAGACAAAACAAACCCACTGCCTTCACATTGATTCTGACTCATAGTGACCCTACACCACAAAATGAGTAGACATACTGTCACCCTCTTTCCTGTAGGAAGCTAAGTCTCAGTGTTTCCTTGTAGAATTCCTTCCTTCTTTACTTCATTTTTCCCACCCAAAAAGAAGGAAATGATGCCAGGGAAAACCTTTTATAACCAAACATTTGAAACTCACTACCTTGGTTTCATATATATTTCTCTTAACAGGTCTAAAAGTCTGAAAGTGGCTTCACTCAGCTTCCAAACACAGTCTCAAGAAAACCACTGTTACTTAGTAGAGTCTGAATTAAACTAAAGTAAGGCTGACTATCATTGTATATAACACTTCTGGACCAACTTTTAATTACAAATGCAACCTGGTGACTCTTTACTCTTTTTACTCTTTACCCTGTTTACTCTTGTGGCAGCCACCCAGCACTAATGATCTGGTCTCATGTCATAAAGTGAAGTTCAGGGATAAGAGTTAACTGATAATATTTGAAATTGTTGAATTCAGGATCCAACAAAGAAAACAGCTAGTAAGGAGTTTGGGTTTATCCCTTTGTTCCAAATTATCAGAATTAACTCCCATGCTACGCACTTTACCTGGAACATCAACCAACCCTCTTCCCAGTTTGTGAGTCACAGGTATTAGGGAAGGGTATTCTTTTGGCTTTCTATGTTTTTTTCATTTGAAATATTGGGCCATGTATAATTAGGTTTACCTGCCCTTACTCAGAAGGCAATTATTGGTGTAGATCACAGTATAATCGTCTCACGTCTTTACTGGCTTGCCTGATGCTTTGTAGTGTCACTCTTGTTTCCTCTTTTATTTCAAAGCATTTGTCCTTTTTTTGTTTTACTGTGACATTGATATGTGTTGTTGCTCTCTGCAAACAAAGGAACAAACATCTCACACTGCATAAACGTTTGTGTCACACGTTTCTCTTGAAATTAGTATTCTTTTAAACTGGTTACCACATTTGTACTGTCTATGACGTCTTTAACTAAGACAACTATGAAACAAAATAGTGTACGGTGAACAAACACATCACTTGGAGCTGATTGGATTAATTACTATTTGGGACAGTGCTTAGATTTATTATTTTGTTTGTGTAGTATCTTCGTTAAGTGGCTGCCTGATTGCTGCTCGGAAGATTGATTACTTGTTACATTTACCTTGTGGTTTCTGTGGGGAAAACATCTTTTAGGATTCATCACTTCTAAAAGCCCAGGGGGATTGGTTGACATGAGAATGCTCCAGTAAAGCTGTACAATGGAGAACAGGCTTTGGAAAATGTGTTCTTTAAATAAACACTTAGAGTGATGGCTGGAGTCACCATCAGATCTGTTTAACGTCAGGAAAAACAATCAATGATAAAACTGAGTTGATACGAACTATACGGTATGAAAACCTTGCACACCAGTTGGACTGTAAAACTGAGGTAAATAAGCACGTCCCAAGGTTTTCTTGGTACCCGGTAAGCTAAAATAACAAACGCTTGGAGACTTTGTTGTTATTTTACCTCTTGACTGTCGGGGTACCTCACTTCCCGGTGGCAGCCACATGGCAACCGCTGCTGCTGTTGCTACTGTTGTTGGAGTGAGCCTCACAACAGGGCTCGAGAACTCCCCGGCTTCCTTCTGAAGAACCCATACCATAGCCCTGTGAAGAACTTGCCTCACTGTAGGAAGTCACATGGGGTGATGTGATGCATAAGAACATGCATTATCTGCTGTGTTCAAGGATTGACTGCCAGCACTAGGAAAGGATTTACGATAATTTCATTGCAATGGGAGATCATAATAAATTAAAATCGAAAAGTACTTTTGAAAGAAACAGATGAGTTAAGGATTAAAAGTAGGAACAGCCTTTTATTTAGTGAAAAGCTGATCTAATCGTTTCGTTTGGGGACAAGAAAAAAAGCAGTGCTTAAACATGATTGTATATTATACCTATCTGTGACTTTGAATGCTTGTGACTATATTAGGTGAAGAATTTTAGAGGCTAAAAGAGGCTTCATACATCCTTGCCAAAAATGCCATACCTTTGTCCAGAAGAGGAAGATTAAAGAATATTCCTATGTTTCTTACCCATTTGGCCTTATTTTTTATGTCCATTAATCATAGTCATGAATAACTTCAACAATAATAATTCAAAATACTCAAAAGTAGAGCACTGAAAATACTTAGGACTTTTAAAATTATGGGTTACAACTAAGAAAATATTTTAACTAATATACATCCCAGCAAATAAGAAAAGGAAAAATAACCAAAACAGTAAAATAATGAAAATGAAATAAAACGTGCTTCATGTTTTAGTAATAACCTTCCGTGTGTGACTTGAGAACTCAGATAGTAAGTCATTTGCAAATGCAAGGTATTTTTTGGCATTCTGTTCTACCTCCTAGTTTGTCACATAGTGCCTAGGGTCTTAAAAGCTTGCAAGCAGCCATCTAAGGTACAACAATTGGTCTCTATTCACCTGTAGCAATAGAGGAAGAAGGAGAGTCAGGAATAGGAGGAGGGAATGCAGTGTGTCCCTAATTGCCTCCATGAACAGCTGCTCCCTTTGCCATGAGACCAGAACTGGATGGTGCCTGGCTACCAGCACTGGACATTTTGATATAAGATTCTATAAAAGAATTCTGAAATGCAGAACAGAATTTCAAATTCTTATGGAATCCAGCCTTTCTGGAGCCATGGAGGCTGGATGCACCCTTGGTACTACTACTCTGAGGTAATCTTTAAACCCTAAACCTTAAATCTAAAAGATTCCCTGAAGTCTTCTTAACACCAAACAATAGTTTAAGTTAACTAGTAAAGAATGTCTGCCTTGAGTGTTGTGCTCTTTCTTGGAAAAGGACGGTGAGAGTAGTTGCACAAGTCTAAGAAGGTAAACAATGTCACTGAGTTGTACATGTAGAAATTATTGAATTGGTGTATGTTCTGCTGTGTATATTCTCAACAACAACGGCAAAAATAACATAAATTATTTTAAAAAATCACTTTGAATTTAAGATTACTAAACATCATAACCACTATACGCTTATGGCACAGATAGTTTTTCTTCATAAAGACAGAGTAATTACCCAAAAGAAGTAACCCAGAGCATAGATATTGGAACATTGATAAATGAGAAGATGAGAAAAGAGATGGGACAGTTGTTTTTGTATTGTTGGCTTTTCACTGTAGTGGAAAGGCTAGAAATAAAAGAAAATGCATTAGTCCAGCTGAAGATACACTTAGGGCTCTTATGATTAAATTCTTTTCCACTAAACCAAAGCTAAAAAGTTTCTTGAATACAACCAACCACTTCGGGGGACAGAGTAGCAGGGGCGGGGGTCTGGGGACCATACTTTCAGGGGACATCTAGGTCAATTGGCATAACAAAGTTTATTAAGAAAATGTTCTGCATCCTACTTTGATGGCTGGCACCTGGGGTCTTAAAAGCTGGCGAGCGGCCGTCTAAGATGTGTCAATTGGTCCCAGGTCACCTGGAGTAAATGAGAATGAAGAACAACAAAGATACAAGGAAAGTGTTAGCCCTCAAGATAGACAGGGCCACATAAACCAGAGATTGCATCATCCTGAGACTAGAAGAACTAGATGGTGCCTGGCTACCACCAATGACCACCCTAACAGGGAAGAGAATAGAGAGTCCCTGATGGAGCAGAGAAAGGTGGGGTACAGAACTCAAATTCTAGTAAAAAGACCAGACTTAATGGTTTGACTGAGACTGGAGGGACCCTGGAAGACGTGGCCCCCAGACTCTCTGTCATCCCAGAACTAAAACAATTCCTGAGGCCAACCCTTCAGACAAAGATTAGACTGGGCTATGGGACATAAAATGATACTCGTGAAGAGTGTGCTTCTTAGCTCAAGTAGATACATGAGACTAAATGGGCAGCTTCTGTCCAGAGGTTAGATGAGAAGGCAGAGAGGGTCAGGAGCTGGTGGAATGGACATGGGAAATCAGGGGTGGAAAGGAGGAGTGTGCTGTCACAGTATAGGGAGAGCAATTTAGGGTCACATAACAATGTATGTATAAATTTTTGTGTGAGAGACTAACTTGAATTGTAAACTTACACTTAAAGTACAACAGTAAAAAAAAATATGAAAAAAAAAATTCTTCTTTTCCTGTATGACTTGAATGCTAGAACTAGACAGGAATTAATTCTTGAAATATTTTCCTTTCTCACTGACTGCCTTGTTGTTTCTTTGAGAGTACCTGTTGTCAAATGAAAACAGATTTGAACTGAGATAGAAAGAGGCTTTATTCAGAAAGAGAAACTATTGCTATAGGGGGAATGCTTCAATCTCAGAAATTAGCAAGCATTTCAAAATCAAACAGAAAAAGGCTTGTCTTTTACAGGGTAAGGAAGGTCATGCAGAGATTAGCAGGAACTTTGAAGTGGAAAATGGATGAACAAGGGGAAATGACCAGTGGGCTCCAGCAGAAAAGGTGTCTTGCTGTGGCCGGTGGATTCTTAGGAGAAGCTGGAAAGGGGGCATGTTCCACTTTTGTAGTGCTTGCTGTGCTTGGGGGCAAGCAGAGTTCAGGGGCTTGTAGGAAGGAGAGAATCCTGACTAAAGTTTGGTCAAGACAAAGCAGAGGGTAAGAAAGAGCAGCTGTGTTTGGTCACTGTCTAAGTTCAAGTCCAGAAGGAAATTCTAGTAATTCAAGTGTTTCAACAGTTACCCCAAATTCCTCCATTCCGACAGACCATTATCGTGGGAAATGGGGCTGAGGCTATTATGGGAATAAAGTTACCTACAAAACAAGTGTCTTTGGTTTGAAAACTCTAATTTCAGCATATTTTGAAGCTGCCTGGAATCCTGAGAAATGAGTCCTATTTTTCACAGCATCCCTGATACCACCCTCTACTGTCCTTTTCATACATTATTTTATCTTTTACAACTAAGACCAATTCTGCTAAGATAAATGGCTTATATTATTGCACTCTTAAAATATAACTACATTTTGAGAAAATGGAAAATGTATGTTTGGACTGTTTATAGCTGTTGTCGTAATTGTAAAAGCAGCATATTAAATGTATGTGTAAGAGTGTGTCTTAAAGTTAATGAAACTGGCTTTCGTGTGTTGTTTATTGAAGTCATTTCATTACTTATAGTCACACCTCAAACATTTAAAGATTCTTGTAATTATTTGATGGCTAAATGTGGCTGTCCTTTTAAAACAAGAATGACATTATTGATCCATTGTTGCTCCTGACCCACAGTTCAGTTTAACTGCCTTTTCCCTTTACGGAGGATAAACTTCCACTGGCCTCGCATCAACTTCCTTACTTAACCGAAGATACTTTCAGGAGACATGAACAAGGGTGGGGCGTACTCAGTGTTTTCTGGAACTGTGAGCCACTAACTCGTCTCATTCACTCATTCATTCAATGAACAGATGTATCGAACACTTACCAGATCCAAACCCCATGCTTTCCTTTTCAGTATGAATAAAAGGCATAATCCCAACCTTCAAAAAGCTCATCCTTTTGTGAAAGGACATGCAAACTAGCAAGCAATTAACATGAAAGGGGTCTGAAGTAAGTCTAACAGAGTCTGGAGAGGTTACAGAATACATCGCAGGGGAGGACTGAATAAGAGCTCTTAGAGAGAAAGGGTTGAGGGAAGGATGGTCCAGGCAGAAGGAGCTGCACTTGAAGTTGCAGAGAACCCTGCTTAAGTAGCTCCGTAAACCTGGAGGAGGAAGAAAGAGGAATAGGAGCCCAGAGAGGAAGACAGGATAAAACTGGGATGGTCTTTATAAGCCGTGCACCTGGCATTTACCCTGCAGAAAATGGAGGGCAATTGAAGTGTTTAATCAAGAGAATGACTTTTTCCAGTTAGTCTCATATTCTAACTGAATTAATCAGCCCTCCTTTATGCCTCTTCTTTACCAGTCAAAATATCCAAACTGTTATTTTATTGTTATCCAAACTGAGCTGGCTTCCATTTCTGACAGATTTGACTTTGAAATGTTTTTGCTTACCTGGAGATATGGAGATTTTCTTTCTGGTGTGAATTTCTAACTTCTCTCATCCTTCCACATTCCTCAATGCTTCAGCATCCTGCTCGGGATCTTTCCTGTACATAAGTAGAAAGGGAAATCTGATTCAAAAAATAAGCATAAGTGATTTAAAAAATTGTATGCTATTGATGTGATCTCAATTGCCTTTATAATGATTTCGATTGAACAAATTCAGAAATCAATTGTGTCACAATTCATAAAATTAAAAATAGAAAATATTTTAGTTGGTAACTGTGACATCACTGGAACCCATTTTTGTTAAAAGTATCCCAAGATTGTATAGCTAGGTCTTGAGAAATATTTGAGAAAAGTCTGCCTTGGGATATATGTCCATTCCAAGTAGTTATTTTGTAATTTAAGTGTGCATAAGCTAATAAAAATCTTAATTTAAAGAGTGCATCTCATCTCTTGAATATTTCACCTCAATTTTCCAATCAGCTCTTTGGAAATAGAGGACTTGCTCTCTTTTTAAGACAATGAAAGGATCAAAACCTGTCAATGCAGTCATTTTGTACATCTTAATGAATAAATTGCATTGCTGCACAGCTGTTCCAGTCATCTGATTTGGAATTGGTTGTGAATATATCCACAAATACCAGCTTGACTCTGCCACAGCCAATTTGATGCCTGCATATTTATAATGGTTTAAGTTTGTAAGTGGTCTAAGGATGGGTAGCAGATGGAGAAGGATTAAAACCCTCTTCACTTGAGCTCCAGCTGAGAGAACTCTTCCCCCATGTTAGCCATCGAGAAGCAGGGCAGGGTGTAAGCAAAGCTGTAGATGCAACCGTGCTCTGCAGAATTGGAATGGAGCACAAAAGTCATAGATGTAGCCGGCCACAATTTCCTGGAACTGAAATACAGCATCTTAGTCTCTCTATGAGTTCATAAATGAGAAAGTACCCTACGTACCCAATTTCATAATCTAGCATTCCTTCCCAGGCTTCCCCTTTATTTCAGTAGCCTCAGGCTTAGGGTAACCCAGAGAGCCATTTATCTCAAGATTATTTTATTATTTAGGACATTGTCAGTGATAATAGAACCTCCTTACCCATTTTCAATTTTGGACAAGTGGGATTAAAACATTATATGAAAGACACCGTCTGGTTAATCCCTAACCCTACGATGGTTTTGTCAGTCTTGCCCTGTGTAGATAGGATCATCTACATTTGGATTTGGGGGATAAATATCATTAAGTCAAATGCTCTTACTGGGATTATCGGCTCTTTTACTTAATGGTTTGCCCAGGGTTACCCTTAATAAATGTTTCAATGACTTTAAGAAATGTTTTTTTTTATCACTTTATTAGTGGTTGAGGAAAAAAAATCCACATGATTTTCCTGGAAAAATTGTCACTACATTAAATTTCTCTGAAATAAATTATGTCATTCCGTTTATTCTCTAGACAAAATGACCAAAAAGAAAAATTTTTTTGCTAACTAAAGTAAAACCCTAATCATAATAGACTTTGTATTTATATTGTATTTAATTTTTTTAGTGGCATGCACGAGTAGATACAGTTTGTAAGAACAGCAAACACTCACATGGCAAATTTTGTGTACTAAGCACGGTTGTGTTTACTCTCTCACTAAGATGGATTGTTATCCTTACTTTTCAAATGAGGAAACTGAGGCACAGAGATTAAATAACTCATTTGAGTTCATAAGCAAGCAAATGGCCGAGCAGGATTGGAGCCCAGAAATCTGTCTCCAGAGAAGGTACTTCAGAAAGGCACTTCACTGAGTGTCTTTCACTAGACAAAGATTTCACATTCCATGCCAAGAGCACATATTGGCAAGCCCAAACTGAGGAGGAAAAGACTTGAGTCCGTTAATGTAACCGTCTATATAGAAAGAGAACAAAGGTGTTTTGTTGTTATTGTTGTTTACATGTTTTAATCTTTGGAATGGAGGAAGCAAAGAAAAAAAAGATTGCAGAGAATGCAAAATACTTCTTCTGAAAAGCCCAAAGGGAAAATGGAAAGTAAATTAATACTTGAAAGAATCCTAAAAATTCATTAGCTCTTTAAGGGGAATAACCAAAATTTGGTTGGAATTAGGGACAGGAGAGAAAAGGCATTTAGGAAATACTGGGCTAAAAAAGTGCACTACAGGCATACCTTAGAGATATTGTGGGTTCGGTTCCAGACCACTGCAATAAAGCGAATATTGCAATAAAGTGAGTCACACGAATTTTTTCGGTTTTCCAGTGCATATAAAAGTTATGTTTACACTATACTGCAGTCTATTAAGTGTGCAATAGAATTATGTCTAAAAAAACAATGTACATACCTTAATTAAAAAATACTTTATTGCTAAAAAATGCTAACCATCATGTGAGCCTTCATCAAGTCGTAATTTTTTGCTGGTGGAGGGTCTTGCCTCAATGTTGATGGCTGCTGACTGATTAGGGTGGGGGTTGCTGAAGGTTGGGGTGGCTACAGCAATTTCTTAAAATAAGACAACAATGAAGTTTGCTGCATCTATTGACTCTTCCTTTCACAAAAGATTTCTCTATAACATGCAACAATGTTTGATAGCATTTTACCCACAGTAGAACTTCTTCCAAATTGGAGTCAGTCCTCTCAAAGCTTGCCACTGCTCTATCAACTAAGTTTATGTAATATTTTAAATTCTTTGTTGTCATTTCAACAATGGTCACAGCATCTTCACCCAGAGTACATTCCACCTCAAGAAACTACTTTCTTTGCTCATCTATAAGAAGCAACTCTTTGTTAAAGTTTTATGAGGTTGCACCAACTCAGTCACATCTTCAGGCTCCACTTCTAATTCTAGTTCTCTTGCTATTTCCATCACATCTGAGGTCACTTCCTCCACTTTAGTCTTGAACCCTTCAAAGTTACGCATGAGGGTTAGAATGAATTTTTTCCAAACTCCTGTTAATGTAGATATAGTGACCTCCTCCCATGAATCACGGATGTTTGTAATGGCACCTAGAATGGTGAATCCTTTCCAGAAAATTTCAATTTATTTTGCCCAGATCCATCAGAGGACTCACTATCTATGCAAGCTATAGCCTCACAAAATGTATTTCTTAAATAGTAAGACTTGAAAGTCGAAATTACTCCTTGATCCGAGGGCTGCAGAATGTATGCTGTGTTAGCAGGCATGAGAACAACATTAATCTCCTTGTATATCTCCATCAGATCTCTTGGGTGACCAGGCTCCTTGTCAATGAGCAGTAATATTTTGAAAGGAATCTTTTTTTCTGAACAGTAAGTCTCAACAGTGGGCTTAAAATATTCAGTAAACCATATTGTAAACAGATGTGCTGTCATCCAGGCTGTATTGTTCCATTTATAGAGCACAGGCATAGTAGATTTAGCATAATTCTTAAGGGCCCTAGGACTTTTGGAATGGTAAACGAGCATTGGCTTCAACTTAAAGTCACTAGCTGCATTAGCCCTAACAAAAGAGTCAGCCTATCCTTTGAAGCTTTGAAGCCAAGCATTGACTTCTCCACTCCAGCTATGGAAGTCCTAGATGGCCTCTTCTTCCAATATAAGGCTGTTTGGTTTACACTGAAAATCTATTGCTTAGTGTAGCCGCCTTCATCGATTATCTTAGCTAGATCTTTTGGATAACGTGCTGCAGCTTCTACATCAACACTTGCTGCTTTACCTTGAACTTTTATGTTATGGAGACATCGTTAAGGAAAAATCCTTAAACGTCAAGAACCGACCGCTACTAGCTTCATACTTTTCTTCTGCAGCCGCCTCACCTCTGTCAGCTTCCTAGAATTGAAGATAGGGCTTTGTGCTGGATTAGGCTTTGTTTTAAGGGAATGTTGTGGCTGTTTTGATCTTCTGTCCAGACCACTAAAACTTTCTTCATGTCAGCCATAAGGCTGTTTCGCTTTTTTATCATTTGTATGTTCACTGGAGTAGCACTTTTAATTTTCTTCAAGAACTTTTGCATTCACAGCTTGGCTAACTGTTTGGCGCAAGAGGCCTAGCTTTTGGCCTGTCTCAACCTTCGATATACCTTTCTCACTAAGCTTAATCATTTCTAGCTTTTGATTTAAAGTGAGATACGTGGGACTCTTCTTTTCACTTGAACACTTAGCAGCCATTGTAGGGTTAGTAATTGGCCTCATTTAAATATTGTTGTGTCTCAGGGAACAGGGAGAGAGATAGAGGAAATGGCCTGTTGGTGGAGCAGTCAGAACACACACAACATTTATTAAGATTACTGTCTTCTATGGGTGTGTTTCCTGGTGCCCCCAAACAATTACAATATGAACATCAAAGATCGCTTATCACAGATGACTGTAACAGATATAATAATAATGAAAAATTTGAAATATTGAAAGAATTACCAAAATGTGACACAGGGACATGAAGTGAGCACATGCTGTTGGAAAAATGGTGCCAATAGACTTGCTCGATGCAAGGTTGCCACAAACCTTCAATTTGTAAAAAACGCAGTGTCTGTGAAGCACAATAAAGTGAAGCGCAATTAAGACGAGGTACGCCTGTATAAAATGTTGGAGTTTAACAACTAGAAATCCATTAAAATTGTAAGCATTTGTTCCAAAGTAGCCCAACAATTTTTATTCTAGTCTAATTGTTCCCATTGTCATACTTTTTTTTTTTTTATTGTTGTTGTTGCCGGTTTTCCTGATACATTTTTATTCAATCACAACTCCAAAGCAGTCTGCAATTAAAAACTTCTTATTGTTTTCATCTGTATTACTGGCCCCAGTAGCTGTTTCATGCTCAGGCGCTTACTAGGTAAATCACAGCGTAGATGATATGTTCAATGGGAAAGCTCAGTGTTATAAATAATAGGAATAATTGACAAGGTCCCCTGAAAGGGTTGTCCATATTAGGAAGCATATTGTGACTCTGGGTCACATAAAGTGTAACTGTAAAAACAGCATGGTGTCAGAGGTCCTCTAACTTCACAAGGAGGAGGAGAGAGAATCAAGATCAGCATCAGCCCAAAGCTGATTCCTGTAAGATGGAAGTCAGATATACCTCCTCTCTCCAACATTTTTACCAATTCCGACACCAGCTGTCCCTCCCACGGCACTCTTTATTTCTCTGCTGGGTTTGATAATTCGTTGCAATGGCCACTCAGAACTCCAGACTATACTGTCAATTATGGGGCTTAGTAGGGAAATAACAGGTTACAATTTAGGATCAGGATCAACTTGGAAGTAACAGGAATGACTCAGGATACAGTTCTTCAGTCAGGACAACTTCTTTTTGGCTGTGCTTGCAGGCAGCTTCTGCTTCTCTGCCACTGGACCCTCACTCTCAGCCTTGGCCCTCGGCCCTTGGCCAGCCTCTGCCGTGCTCAGGCAGGTGTTATTTAGCTCTGATGAGGCACCCAACTCCACCAGGAAGCCTTCTGCTCAAAGACACGCAGCTCTGTCGCTATGTGGGTTGTCAAGCCTAGTTCCACCAAAGAAGCTTCCAGAGGCACCCCACTCAGCCAGTAAGCCTCCTGCCCGAAGGCTTTCAGCTTCTCACTTCATGGTCTGGAAACCCACTGAAGCTACCTTGCTCCACGGCTCAGGTAGCCCACTATGCCACCTTGCACTGATCTCCTATTTTCTTCCATCTCGCTCTGCTGCCACCTACAGTATTACAGCTCTATCTCCTGGGTCTAATAGGTTCTCAGTATAGGAACCCTAGGTCCAAAGGATGTGCTTTACTCCCAGCTCTTTTTTTTTAAATGGAGTCCTCTCCTTCTATTTCTCAAAACTAACATTCACTACAAATTGCATACCATATTTTATTATTTTGTTGCTGTTGAGAATATACATGACAAAACATACACAAATGCAACAGTTTCTGCATGTACCGTTTAGTGATACTGATTACATTCTTTTAGTTGTGCAACCACCCTCGTTTTCTGAGTGGTTCCTCCCCCACTGACATAAATTCACTACCCCATAGGGTTCTTATCTAATCTTTGGAGTTGCTGTTGCCAATTTGATCCCCTGTATATAGTCCTTAAAAGAGCATAATGCTCAAGGCAGACGTTTTTTGCTAAACTAAACTACTGTTTGATTTTACAAGACTTTAGGGAATATTTTTGGTTTAAAATTTAAAGATTATCTCAGGGTAATAGTTTCAGGGGTTTATCCAGTCTTCACCAGGTCTTCTTGATGGTAGTGAGGTTCCCCTCTGCCTCTGGGATTGGCTTCCTTTAAGCCTAGTGGATGGCAAATTGACCAATCCTCTACAAGCATTCCATTCACCTTATTTACATAGTCTCACCCTTGCAAGAGTTCCATGCACCTTGTTTGTATTATTATTATTAGCAGATTGCCCAATCCCCTTGGTGGGCCACAAGCACCTTATTTGCATAGTCCCACCTGATCATTTTGTAGAAGTCACAAGACCATGGCTAGAAGGGCCATATAAAGTAGTTCACTGCACTGCAGTAACACAGCTTTGATTTACTTACCAATAAAACGATCAAAATTAGACACAGAAAAAGTATCTTTGGAGTCATGTAGTTTAAACCTGAGCTTGTTGTTTTGGATAATTTTCATAGATCAATTCAGAACTTATTAGAATAAAGGGTTCTATGTTTATTCCTCAAGCTCTACTCTATTTTCCCTCCTGAAAATATTATTCTTCTAGTAATGGATAATTTATCTTTGCTTCATGACTTTCATTATATGTCTTTTCCAACACCCCAGGATAAAACCTGATCTTTCTATCTGCTTCATTCAAATATAAATCAGTCATTTCCCTCTCTAAGTGTGCCACGAAGAGGGTATTGGTAGTTCAATGGTAGAATTTTCACTTTTTGTGCAGAAGATCTGTGTTCAGTTCCCAGCCAGTGCTCCTCATGTGCAGCCACCAGCCCTCTGTCAGTGGAGGCTAGGATGCTGCTATGATACTGAACAAATTTCAGTGGCACCTCCAGACTAAGATAGACTAGGAGGAAAAGCCTGGCAATCTACTTCTGAAAATCAGCCAATGAATCACAATGGTCTGATCGGCAACTGATCATAGGGATGGACTTAGGACTGAGCAGCTTTTTGTTCTGTTGTGCATGAGGTTGCCTTGAGTTGAGGGCCAACTCAATGGCAGCTGACAATCACAAGTGTGCTATCAATACCGCAGATATTTTGAGGACTAATTTCTTTTTTATTAAGTCTCTATTTTCTCCTGTAAATGATTTATTATTTAAAATCTTTTCATTTTCTTTATATCTGAGTCAGAAATATAATTAAGCTTTTAGTTATTTTGCTATAATTCTTTTGGTTTAAATGCCATCCTAGTCACCATACACTCTTGAGACCAGAAACTTGCTATAAATACTGAGCTAGGTGAGAGAGACACCACAGAACCATGACTATGCAAATGTTTCACTCTGTAATTTTGAATGTAAATTCAAGTTTATCTAAAAAAATTGCTCTGAAATATACAAAAAGATATACATTGAAAATTAAAATTTGGACATGTCTCAATGGTAATAAACAATGAAAGAAAGGGAAAACATTTGATCCTCTCACACTAGTAGATTTCTCAATGACAACATCATATGAAAATGAATGAGTTTTTGGGCCTTCCCAGCTTTCTTGATATCCTACCTGAATTGGTCTCTCACAAGAGTGATTTCTGTTAATACAAAATATAAGGAGGCTTTGTGGGGCAGGGAAGAGATACATTTCTTCTTGCTGGCTACTTTCTGAGGTTGTTTGAGGATTTCTGCTTTTGCCCACCTCAGAAACTAGATGTGGGGACAATGGGATTCCCATTTCACTCTGAAGTTCTTCACTGAGGAGAGGATCTCCTCTGCCTCCAACAATAGCTTTCATGAGATGGAGTTCATGTAGTATCAGAAACAAGACAAAAGTAGCTACAGGTAGAGTAATGGACCATAGAAGCATCTGCCTCTGGCTTTTGTCCAGGGCCTTCAGACAAAGGTCATTTCCTTTATTGCTACTTAGTTTCGGGGGCACGTGAGTTCTGAGAATGTTGGGGTAGAGTTACTCTTGTTTTGACATCCTCCCACTTAGCTTCTCTAGGCTTCAGACTACCCGCATCTCCACTATCATTACCAAGCAATACTATTGTCAGGAGGCTAATGTTTAGCGATCCCAAGCAATCAAATCCTTGAACATGCTGCTTCTGTTGCTTGACAAACCTGATGAATGCAAGCCACAGATTCAAAGCCAATATTTTTCACAGAGAGAAAAGAGGTCCCAGCTTGGACTGCTCACCAAGTTGAATCATGGGGAGGGGAAAAGCAAGGCAAGAGATGTAGAGAGCCTTGCTGAACTACGATTTCAGCCCAGGTAAGAGCTATACAGCTAGGGTGGGTCACAGCCCAAAGAAGTAGGGGTGTTGGTGAATATTAGTTGTTCTTTTATTCATTTATTATTTTTTTTAATTATTCATTCCTTAATTCATTGAGCCAACAAATATTTACTGAGCCCCTGCCATGTGCCAGGCACTATGCTAAGTACTGGAGATGATAAAATGAACAAGGTGGACATAGTCTTGCCTTCATGGAATGAGGGCAATCTAGAAGGAAATAAAAACATTAGACAAATAAATATACAAATGATTACTTAATCACAAATGTGATAAATGCCATGTAAGAAGCTAAGATTTTTTTTTTAAACAGACAACTTACAGTCACCAGTTTCATGACAATAAGTAGATTTATTAACATCATGTAGGAACTGATGACAGTTAAAATTTATTTCTTTGTGTATTTCATGGGATTAAAAAAGTCATAAAAACTCATATAAATATTATAATTAATATTTTATTTCCAAGTCTTTCGTTGGTCTTAGATGACAAATTTATTACTTAAAAGGATAACACTGTATTATAATGTATCATTTGTTGGTTCAACATTCAGTAATAAGGTAGACACGGTTTGTATAAGATACTGTGCCCAACCACTGTGAACCACAGAAAAAAATTGCATTCTAGGAGTTTACCCTCACACAGGAAAAATAAGATACATAGTGAACTAACCATAAAAGAAAGGATATGAGATAAGGCCCAGGGGAGTTAATGCACATAGTAAGTATTTATTTTGAAGCTAAAAATTACAACTCATGGACTAATAGAATTCTTCCCTGATTTATATATTTACATGGAAAGATTTATAAAGGTATTTTAAAAAGCTAGTGTACATGTAGTAATACAATTAGTAAATCACATGAAATTGGATCATTCCAGACAGTTAACGGCATATGAGAGGAGACAGGTAGGGAGACTAAGTAGACTGGTTGCTGTTATTAGTTGCCATTGAATGGACCCCTGACTTATGGCAGCCCCATGCACAACAGAACTAAACACTTCCTGGTCCTGCACCATCCTATGATCAATTGCAGATCAGACCATTGTGATACATAGGGTTTTCATTGGTTGACTTTCGGAAGTAGATTGCCAGCCTTTCTTCCCAGTCTGTCTTAGTCTGGAAACTCCACTAAAACATGTTCAGCATGACAGCTTGTGATGGAGGCTGACAGAGGGGTAGTGGCTGCACGTGAGGTGCATTGGCTAGGAATCCAGCCCAGGTCTTCTGCATGGAAGGTGAAAATTCTATCGCTGATAAAATGTCAGTAGACTGGTTAGGAAGGTCAGAATGGAGGATTTGCATGAGGGATAAGGGTAATGAGGGCATTTAGGGTGGAGAAGGCAATAGAAAAGGTATTTTATCATGAAAGTTCAAAACATGTCTACGAGAAAAGAAGTAGGCTGGTGGCTAAAGTAGAGATTTATTTTATTGTTAAAGGAGACTGTAAAGGTCATTTAGGATCTAACTGTGGTGGACTCAGAATGCCCAAGTAAGGAGTTTGGATTTTTTCTGGTAATTTCTGATAATCCAAAACCATTGAAGGTTTGGGAGCAGGGTAATGCTGTGATCAAAGAAGAAAAATTAATCTGGCTGTGGCACACATAATAATGGCAACATAGTAAAATTTTAATTACTCAAGGTAGTAGGTAGGAGTTGAGAAATAAATACATGAAACCAAAGTTCATAAAGTCACTTATGTTGATTTAAGAGTATGGTATGCATATTTTCCAGGAGCATATTTGCCTTGTGTTAAAAAAGAGAAGAAAAATTACAATCTCTCCCTTCACCTAAAAAGGAAAAAAAAAAAGACAAAGGGTTATTTGTAATTCTAGTATGACTCCTGGTGCCATCTGTTTGGTGGTGGACAGAGTAGAAACACATCTGACCTAGTGCACAATTTTATTTATAGCCATGAACGTTTGTAATTAGAGGAACTGTTGTACTGTAAGTGGATTGGGAAATCAGCTCGTCAGAGGATCTGGTGGCAAAAGGAAGGTAATTGTAATCTAGCACAAATAATGCAAAGTTGGCTGTTAACTCAAGTATGAGTTACTGTTGCAAACAGTTCAAAAAGGAAAAAAAAAGCTACGGGGTCAATGCTGACTTTATTGTGAAGGGTAATGGGAGTATACCCCACACCTTGAAACACGGCAAATTACTAACCAAGGATGTGGCTGCATTGCCTTTGGTAAATGGACGTATGAATGTGAGAGTGAGCGAGTGTGTGTGGAAAGCTAATAACTATTCTAGGTTTGGCTTTTTTTTTAAATCCCCTTTCCTCTTTATTTTCTTAAAGCCTTTAAGATAGGCAGGCTTACGCCTTTGAGGCCCATGCTAATTTTTGAGGCAAATTTTATACTCTTTCCATTTAGGTATTAATCAGGAAATTGGTCTTTTCGAAGTGCAAGTCATAAATAGTGAACATGAAATGTTTTAAGAATGTAGTAAGGAAGGTGTTAGCACTTTGGGGATGGCTGCTTAGTGGCGTGAGAGAGCTAATGAGTACTCTAAGTTATCTAGCTCTTTTCATTTCTGGTAATTAGCCTTAACAAGGCAAGTTAAAAAAAATTCTTTCCAAGTCTTGTACAGTGTAACTTCCCACTTAGCATTTCTTGTCTCCTTACGAGCCTTATCACCTGAGGCAATCCCACATATTCCTCATGGGAAAGGTGCATTCGAGAGTTACGCTAACAGCACTTGCCTTTATTAATTTTATGAAAAAAAAAATCCATTATAACATTCATTTTTACTTTTGCATATTCAAGAATTTGGGGTTTGGATTTAAGTAGTATTGGGATTTCTTTCTTTTTTTTTAAAGAAAGAAATATTATTTATTAGCTTATTAAAAAGCAGATATCAGGTATAACTACAATAAATCATGACCCAAACACATCTTAATTAAATATTCTGGAACTCTACATATTTTTTTAATGTATTATACTATTTCTCTTAGGGTTTTTTTTTTTTTTTTATTAAAACGTGTTGAACCTTCTGAGAAATTATAGATACTAAGCTAGCTTGTGTTTGATAGATGTCAGTGTATGACAGGAGATTAATCTATAGTCCTAGCTCTCTCTTGTTATTTAATTAAACAGAGCTATGTCACATTCTTTCCTCCTTTCTGGTAGCATGAACACACACACACTGATAGACACTCACAGTCTTCTGTTTTTAGAATTTAAGAAATCTTAATCATACCTCCCCCCCCCCACCACCAAACCACCACTTTTCCACCCCTTTGCACACTTCTGTAACCATTTGCTCCTTAAGGTGACAGTGAGAAAGACTTCTTATTGATCATCTTACTTCCCACACAGTTTATTGAAGGTTGGCTCACTCCCTGCCATCTTTTTCTTTGTGGAAGCTGAGAGGTCCATTCATTATAGAAATGGCTTCATTAAAGAAGCAGCCCCAAAGTTCTAGTGGGTTGAGCCATTTAACTACAGAGTAAAATCCTTTCCAATCTTCCTACAATCAGTGCTACCCATCCTTTCTTTATGAAGTTAAAAGACCATATGTGGATTTTCCTTTCATTTTTTATAAGTGCACCTTGACCTTTTATATCGTATCACCCCATATTCTCTGAGGAGAATCCTTGGATATAGCTCTTCTTATTTCTTTAGACACTGGCAGTTTTAAAAAATCATTTTGCGTCCGTTTAGCTGATCTCAACTTTTTCTCTGTTTACATTCATTTAAGGCCCTGGTAGCACAGTGGTTGAGAGCTCTCGGCTGCTAACCAAAAGGTTGGCAATTTGAATCCACCAGCCACTCCTTGGAAACCCTATGGGCCAGTTGTAGTCTGTCCTGTACGGTTGCTATGAGTTGGAATTGACTTGATGGCAACGATTTTTTATTTTTTTTATTTTTTATTTTGGGCCACTTTTCATTTCTTTCCTGGTTGGCCTGTATCTTTGGCCCCATTTGTGATTAGCAAGGGCTAGGCAGAAGCTGAGTCCAGGTTTTAGTCCCTTTGCACCTGTGAAATTCCCTTGAGAATTCCTGCTTGTTACACAGCTTATCTCCTCTGAAACAAAGGTTTTGATCGAATTAACAAGTAGGGAATTTTCTGTGACTTAGGTGCAGTAAAAAGTGTTTCCTATTTTCCTCCCTCACCCCACTATGAGTACCTGGACTATGTCTTTCCTAATCTCTATATCCTCCAGTGTCTTGCACAGCAGACATCATCAAATACTTGTTCAGTGAATGAATGTGCAAATGAATGAATGTTGCATGAAGGACTAGTCCTGATGTGGTGATTTATCACGTTTTCTCATTGTCCGCATATTTTATGTCAGTGTCCTATCTTGGGGGACAGCCTCCTTGACTTCCCTGAAGAATTAGAAGAGTTGTTGTTGTTGTTAGTGAAACACTGATAAAAATGTTTAATCAATCACTAGTAGGGATATGGAAGGGAATCTACATATCTCTACCTCTACGCACTATTATAAACTCACCGCTTCAGGCCTTTTCTAGAAAATAGAGGATTTTCATTAATGAAAATTCAGATACAGCACTTATCCTTCCCTGAATTTATTAACTTGGCAATGGGTTGGAATGAGGTGATTCTGGAGGCAGGAGGACTTACTGACAGGGAGTCCACTAATACTCAACTAACTATGATTAACACAATAATCATAGGCATTGAAAATTCTTTGTGAGTTAAGATTTGTAGGGCTGTAAGCCTAGACCGAGAGATAAGTGTCACATGGAGATTTCTGAAAAGCAATGAGTTCTTTCTGTTATATGATTTGGTTATTTTGACCCTCAGTTATTTTGAAATCACTTGTTTACAACTTACTCTAAACCAAATGGTTTTCTGTTAATTTTTTGACATCAAGAGTAAAAATTATGAACCCCAAATGTATGTTAAGACTTTCAGTCCTGTCCCTCTTTTGTTGGAAGTGTAAGAACTGACTCACTTAAGAAAATAAAGCAGAACCACGAAGGCAGAGCCAACATTTGGAACATTCTCCCTGGTGTTCTGATTACCTTCCTCCCAGTGGGTACTTCTCATTAATCCCATGTCTAGTAATGATCAACATAATTGCAAAGTGCATCTTGGAATTAATGGACAAATTGAAACTTCCTTCGTCCCTGTACCCCTTGACTCAAGCAAAATTTGTCTTTCTGATCTTTGTGCTTCCTTATTATTTTGCACACAGTTCTGATTGCATACTTGTCACATTTTAGAATCATTTTTGTTTATGTTTTTCCTTTTACTAGAATGTGAGGTCCTGTGTATTGTTTATGTTTTCTTACTCTATGAATGTCCAATACGTGTTAGCTGAAATGAGAACTTCTAAATGCCAGTTGATAGTGTTATGGAAGGTGGAATATCAGTTAAGTGTGTGAGATGTGCAGTTTTTCTGAATTTAGACTTGGTGACACAGCTGCGACTTTGATAAAGTCATTTACCCCTCTGAGCTCCAGTTTCCTTATTCATAGAATGAGGAGAATAGTCCCGATAAAGAATCGAAAGAGAGATGGTGTGTGGACTGCGATTAGATCTTTAAAATGCTATTCAATTAGTATTATTATCATGTTAGCACTTCAGCCAATGGGAGTGTTCTTTGGATCTTCCTCCCCTCCTTGAACATGTTTCAGTGAAAAGTATTGATTTACCTAAAATTTCAAGATTATGGGTCTCATTCACAGATTCTCTTCATTTCATGTCAACATTTATTGAATTCCTAGTATATTCAAAGCACCAAGAGGCATTGATGGCATGTTCAGAAACTATAGTCTCACTGTAGTTACTATGCATGGCGGTACAATGTACAAAAAGATATAGATAGTAGAAGTTCTCAGAAACTGCTCCTTAGCTACTTTTTATTCTATCAATTGAGCATATACGTGGGAGAAGGTAAACCCTTGTTAAAATGTCCACTCTGAGCTTCCATTTTCTTCATCTGTAAAAGGTGATGTCCTGCCTCCTAAGGTTGTTAATGAGATAATGCACGCTAAACACCAAGTACAATGCCTGACATACCGAAGACTTTCAATAAATGGTAGCAATTTTGATCATTACTCGCGGAAGAGAGAGATCAGTACAGGCTGGAAAAGTAAGATGGGGTTCATAAGGGAGATAGGATGTGTGCCAGTTCAGAAAGCAGAAGTCAGATTTGCATAAAGATAAAGCATGAATGAAGGCTCAAGAGTGGCTGAGCTAATACAAGCATCAACATAAACCCAGTTACACAAGCTAGAAACCTGAGTATCGATCGTAGCTCCTCCGTCTTCCTTATGCTTATCCCTGATACTCAGCTCACCACCAAGTTCTATAAATCATGACTTTTAAATCTTTCTCAACCCTGTTTGTAATTCCTATTGCACCTTTCCATTCCTAGGATCTCTGTCCAACCACGACCCCTCCAGCATTATAGAACCACTCAGTTCCCAGAGTGTCCTCCACTCTTGCCCCAGGGATCTTTGAACATACTGCTTGCTTAACCTGCAACACTTAGGCCACCTTTTCTTCCCCAGACTGAGCACACACCAGCCACACATGTATTAACTCCTAGACTCCTTCCCTTAGGGCTTTTGCCATCACAGTGTTTATCATAACATTGCATTGCTTGTTTATTTCTCCCTGTTCTTCCCTAGAATGGAAGCATGAAAAGTACTCTGCTAACCATCTAACACATGCCGTGAGTCGGGGGCCAGCGAACTCAATGGCAGCCAACAACAACCATCATCAAATAAAAGCCCAATTTCCAAAAATTCCCAGCACCACGTCTAATACTCTGACTGCATCTAGTCCCCAAACTGTGCTATTCTTCCCATTATTATGGTTGAATCGTCCCTCCTCCTATCTAAGACTAACATCTCTCTTCATGTACGAGATCCCATCCTCTCTCACCAAAGTAATGACGTTACTGCAGAAGTTCTCCCTTTTTTCTCCTGTATCATCATTTTCCTGTCTAACATATCATTTATACAAATATGCTAACGTATATTCTATCTTAAAAATAACAAAAAACTCCCTAGACCTCCCATCTCCTAGCTGCCACCTTACTCCTGTTTACAACAAAACTCCTTGAAAGCTTTCTCCACTTCCCTGTCTTCCATTCTCTCTTTCACCACTCTGATCCTGCTTTTGTCCCCACCATTCTGACAAAACTATTCTCGTCAAAATCACTACTGATCTCTGTGCTGCCAAATCCAAAGGTGATCTCTCATGCTTCATCTGTCTTGATTTCTTGACACAATGGACTTGATTGATCCCTCCTTCCTTCTTGAAACTCTTTATTTACTTGGCTTTTCAGACCCTCTATCTTGGTTCTTTCTGGTCTTTTTCACTTGCCTTTGCTGTCTTCCCCTCAGATCCCCAGCCTCTCAAGGTACAATCCTTTTCCTCTTCCCTTCTCTATGATACTTCCTGGCAAACTTCCCCCATGACTTTAAATGCCGACTATATGCTGATAACCCCCAAACAGCTCAAGCCAAGCCGTCACGACTGAACTCCAGATTTAATTGCCTATTTCACACTGCTGAGTTTCTATTGAGCATTTCAGAGTTAACCTATCTAAGACAAAACTCATAATTCTCACCCCCTGACCAAAACCACTACACCCTCACATTGCCTGAGTTCATGGCAGCTTCAGCCTGCCAGTTATTTAGGCCAAAAATCGTGCAGTCCTCTATCATATCCAACTTCTCAAAAAATCCCATTGGTTCTACCAACAAAATACATTTAGAATCCAACCATCCAAGCCTCTATCATCTCTCATCTGCATAATTACATTAACCTCCTACCCAGTCTCATTTTCACCGTTGCTTCCTATAATCTTTTATCAAGATGGCATTCAGAGTGATTCTTTTAGAATGTAAGGCATATCATGTCATTTCTCTGTTGAAACATTTTCTTTTCTCTCATAAATAAAAATCAAACTCCTTATAGTGGCTCCATTACCTCTCTGACTACTTTATCTACTAGTTTCTCCCTTGCTTAGTTTGCAAGCCCCATATACCTGTTTGGTTGCTCCTAGAACACACCCAAGCATGACCTCACCTCAGGACCTTTGCACTTGGTATTTTCTCTTTCTGTAATATTGTCTTATGCCAAAACCTCCCATGGCCTACTCTCATTTCATCAATTCTCTGTTCACTTGTCACCTTTTCATTGAAATCTGACTTGATCGCCTAAGTAAAAAAGCATCCCCGTCCCATCCTTCACATTTCCAATTCTGTTTGCCCTAATTTTTTTTTTTAACCATATCACTTAATACTGCCTAATATAGTATATATATTATTTACTTGTTTATTGGATGTCTTCACTCACATGAAGGTAGCTCCATGATGACAGGCACTTTATAGGCTACCCTTCCCTCGATGTGTCTTTATCTCAAACACCTAAAAGAATATCTGGTACATAGAATGTGCTCAAAAAAGTATTTGTTGACTGACTGACTGAATGAATGTTGACTGTGGCTGCCAAGGAGACTAGGGCATCAGTCATTCCTTCTAGCTCTGCAGCTCAAATGTCAAGCATGGAGTAAGACCCTGTAGTCTTTGCATGCTACATTTCATATCTTTAGAGTGCTTACATGTTTCCTTTTAGAGATTATTTTATTTTTCTTTCAGCATTTAAACTTCTGCCTTTAAATATGATAAACTTAACTGAGCTCATAGACATCAGCAGCTTTAGAGCAGTTCTGTACTGATGCTCGTACAGTGGTGGTCTAAGCAATTGTTTTGCTTTTAGGAAAACTGGCTCTCTAATGTCTAGTCATGTCCAAATGCCATTGAAAAGCCACTGAATATTATACAAAGTATGCCAATAAGAAAAATATCATCAACTGCCATTTTATGTCAAGCTGGGCTTCTGCATGGCAAACTGCTCCAAATTTGGTGAAAACCAAATCAAAAGTCACTGTAAAGCAGACAGACAGATGTAAAACAGTGAGTAACTTTTAAAAACAGAAAATAAACTTAATTTCATCACTCAATTAGAGCCACATATTATTGTATTATTTTCTTAACATAGTCTGACCTGTCATTTTTATTGAATTTTTCATGTTTTATAAAATAAGTCAAAATTGTTTTATCACTTTACAAATACTTTCGTAACACAAAAATTCCACTGCAGTTTTCCATGACTGACTTATTTACTATTGTGATTTCAATGCTCAGACTTTGCAATTATAAAGGTCTTGGTTTGAATCCAGGCTCTCTGAATCTCACTTTAGTAACCTCAGACAAATAAATTACTTACCATCTCTAAGGCTCAGTTTTCTCACTTATGAAATGGAAATAATAAGATTGTTATGATTTTAAAATAAACAAATTATATATAGCACTCAATATGCATTTACTAGTTATTTTTATTGTTATTGATGGGTTTTCTTTTACCGGAGGACTCCATGGGAGGTGCAAATGGTTTGTGCTTGACTACTAACCTAAACGTTGGCAATTCAAACCCACCCAGTGACACCATGGAGGAAAGGCCTGGCAATCTGCTTCTGCAAAAATTACAGCCAAGAAAAGCCTATGGAGCATTCTACTCTGTAACACACAAGGCTGCCATGAGTTGGAATTGACTCAATGCCAATGAGTTTGGTTTTTATTATTATTATTTTGCTGGAGAAAGAGTTATTTACCAATAGTTTATAATTTGAAACTGCATGTAGCTCCAAAAATTAGCTTTTTGTTTACTTTCTAGATGAAGCATTCTAGTCTGAATGTGTTGAATTACCGGCATTTACTCCTTTCTCAATGTCAAGATCCAATGTATTTTGCTGAATTTAAAAATTAAGTTTTTCAGAGGTAGTGTATGTTCCAGACTCGTACAGAAGACAAGTTAGCATGACTTGGTGTTCACTTTTCTTGCATAATACAATATCTTTTTAAAAAGAAGACCCTCAGTTTGACAAGGCACCCTTTGTCCATAACAATATGCAACTTATAGGATGATTCTAATAACAAGGAAATTAACTACATCCAAGTGACTTCAACTATTGACGATCTTACTAAGCAACAGAAGATATTCTGCATATTCAGTCAAAAGGGGAAAGACAGTTCACTTACCACGAAAGTAGCCAATAATATTTAGACATAAATATAAAATTAAGAAAATTCAAATAGTTTCAATAACTTTGTTTATTAATATATTGATTGTGATTTTGGACTCCAGGTAATATAAATTCCTCTAGAAATATTTTAATTGTGATTGTAAGCATTATTATCAGACAATACCAGTTCAAATTCAGTAAGACCTGCCTAAACAAATTCATCCTCTTCAGGCATTTACTACTTTTGTTTATAACCTCTAAGTTTCCCTTTTCCATTTCATTCCAGATTCAGCTTATGAGTAATTAATACCATATACTCAGAGGTTGTATTTAAAGCATCAGCAACAAAAATGTTGGTAGTGGGCAGATACCAGAAGCTTTGATAAACCCAACCTACAGATGAATAAGAATCTTTAATAACTTAATTATAATATCAAACTGATAAAGTCAATAATAACAGCTATTTTGATATGGATTGATATTTAATTAAAAATAGACAATAGAGGTAAAGTTATCATATATAAGGTTCTGACACAGAGAAGTGTTGTTGACTCTCCTGAGTCTGGTTAAATAGATATTTTTCCAACTTTAGGTAAAAAAAGTACAACTAATCTGAGACAAGAATGTGATAAGGTGTAGAGCTTTGCAGGATAACACTCCAATCCTGTTTGGCTCATGAATATATATTAGTGACTTCAGAATCTAGGGCATGCACTGTCTTTTAAATGTATTGAGAAAAATGACATTAATGAAAAGAGGGTATTATGGGGAGGTGAGACCTTGTTCTGTCAAGTTTAGTACCTGTTCTAAAAACAATGATTCAGAGTTTTAAGTTAAAACCGTCTCTTGTAGTTAAAATTCCCTTCTGACCAAATAGTGATGCAGAGAACTTTTTAAAAGTCAAATGGAAATCAGCTTCGGTGAAATATCCTTGGTGTTTTAAGTGACTCTCCAACAAGTATTTAGCGAGTACCTCTTCATGTCAATGCTGTGTCTTTATAAATCAACCACTAGTTATTACCATCAATAACTTTTTGAATAATAATACTAAAATTATTCTTAAAGGGACTAAAAGACTACTAAGTCTCTTTTTCTAGGTTTTTTTTTTTTTTTTTCTGTGTAGTAAAGCGTTTTCTTCTCTGTAGCTCCTTCTCAGAACATAGAATAATAGGCATTGCTCCTTCCCTGAGGAGTGTATATCATAAACTAATGACTCTGGGTTTATTCCACAACTTTCTAGTTCTCTACTGGGCTGAACAAAGCATCAGAGTCCTTAGTGACTAATAAATGAGCATTTAACAAAGAATTTCACTGGGAAAACTGTTCAAATCAACCCTCCAGGGCATTTTGTTCCAGTAAATTCCCAGAGGTGCGTGGAGCAAGATGACAAAGACGTTCACCCTTGGGAAGGCTATTTATGTGCTTCAGCCTGGCTATATGGAGTACCCCAAAACCCTCAGAGGCACCCATAAACCCTCAGAAGGAATCATTTCTCCATCTATGCATAGTTGAGCAAGTGAAAGTTAACCTGTATTTATGGAAAAGTTGTTGAGAAATGAGGCTGAGGTTTAATAGTGTTCACTAAGTCAGGCTGAAAAAAAAGAAAGCTATATGTAATGGATAAATTTGGCTTTCAGTTCTGTTGTATTAAGGGTAGGCATTATCACCGTATAAACATTACGTACAAATGCTTAAGCAGTTTAAAGCATTAAAGTCAGAAGCACTTAGGAACTCTAGTAAAACTGTCTATAATATGCAACTCATCTAAGGCATCATACGTACAGATTGCTTAGCATATTCATTACTACCATTGTTTTTCAAACGGATTGATTTTTGCATGGTAAGAAGTACAGATCAATCATTTCCCATTTCTTAGTAATCAAATGTGTATGTTTTTACCCCCTCTCTGAAGGTTATTGCTTTTTTTTTCCTTCTTTTTTTTGTACAGCATCAAGCCTTGCTAGGTGGGCTGGGTGACCCAGAAGCTGACAGATGTCATGGCAGAAAGATCTTGAAAGGGCTGGTAGGGTGAGGCTAAACAATGAAAGAAACGGGAAGAGAGCTGATGAGTAGTGTAGTGGAAAATGTATAGAACTTGCAATCAGATGTTAGGATGTTTGAATTTGGTGGAAGAATGTATCAGCTTGCAAATGAGGGCAAATTATTAGAAACTCTCTGCAGTTATTACAAACTCACGCCACCCTGAAAATTGTTAAGGGGATTACATGAGGTACGTCTTTGAAAATGTTCTGCAAAACATAAAGCAGCGTAGTTATTTTTGTGTTTTCTGCTTGTTTTTGGAGGGAGATTGTTTTGTTCTTTTCTTTAGTACAAGAAGCAAGGAACTGGGTCAGCAGCCACATCTGCCCTCTTCCTCCTGCTTCTTTCCATGAAATCTTTTATGGTCTTGCCAGCTGGAAGTGCCTCATACGGTGACGTATCCTAATAGGAGCTGGATGAACATTTGAGGAATGAAGTAGTTTCTCACAATTCTGAACTTTGACACTGTGCGTTACATACTTATAATGGTTTTATCTTGATATATATTATCTCACCGGTTAGTTGTGGGCATCTTGAGAACTGCATACCAGTCATAGTCATGTAGCCCATAACCCATTGCCATCGAGTCTCAATTCTGACTGGTAGCGACCCTATAGGACAGAGTAGAACTGCCGCATAGGGTTTCCAAGGAGTGGCTGGTGGATTTGAACTGCTGACCTTTTGGTTAACAGCCGAGCTCTTAACCACTGCGTCACCTGGACTCCATGTAGCCCATAGAGCCCAGATAGTTTTCACCGAATATACATTAAATGAACTAATACTTGAGTTATAAATCCACCAAGCTTTGTGCTTTTGCTTTTTGGTGACTTTTTTTTTCTCTGACAATACTCTCTTCCTCTCTTCTGAATTCCTATCATGTATTACCATTAGGGAGCCCTGGTGGCACGGTTATTAAGAGCTCGGCTGCTAACCAAAAGGTCAGCAGTTCAGATTCACCAGCTGCTCCCTGGGAACTCTATGGGGGCAGTTCTACTCTGTCCTATAGGATCGCTATGAGTGGAAATCAGCTCAATGGCAACAGGTTTTGTTTTGTTTTGTTTTATTTTATTGACATTATAGTCCAGTAACTGGACTAGATGCTGGGAAATTTGAGAAATAAGGCACAGCTCTATTATAGTTAATAATGAACACTTAGTAAGCTCTTATTATATGCCAGCCACTCTATAAAGTATTTTGTGTATACTTTGCCACTCAGTTTTGCAAGAACCCATTGAGATGGTATTATCATTATTCACAACTTACAAATGAGGGAAAGGAGGCTTGGACAGTAACTTTCCCAAGGTTATGAGGTTGTAGCCCTAAGATTCTAACCCAGGCAGACTGTCTCCAGGGCCTAGTCCTCTGGGAAAGCAAGGAACAGAGTATTCTGTGCTAAGTGCCCACAGAGAATTAAAAACGTGTCATTACTTTTCAGCCCCTGGGGGCATGCTATTTGGGTAGATTTGGCCACATCTACCTACCACCTGAACAGGTAGAGCTTGAGCTTGAATGTAAAGTAAGAGCAATAATAATAATTTGAAACACATGACACTAATTGTATGGTAGAGACCATTGTTTGTAATTAATTCATTTAAGCCTCACAACGACCTTATGAAGTAGGCACTATTATCATCCCGTTTTTTTTACCTATGAGGAAACTGACGCACAAACAGTTAAATAATTTGTTCCAGGTCACCAGCTGGTGAGAGATGGGTTTAGAGGAGCAGCAAAAAGTAGGAACAGAGCTGTCAGATCATCATGCAGGTCTAACCTCTGTGGAGGAGAGAGGGAAGGAAGGAAGGTTGGGTTGGGTAGGAAAAGTCTCAGATTGCGGTGTAGTTCTAAGAAAGTTTCAGCAAAGCCAGTGGGGCATCTTAGAGCCAAAAGCTGTTCGTTAGAAGAGTCCTGCTTCTCCCCAAAACTGGTTGCTTTAGTATTTGTGCTGCACTTACCTGTTGACTGGGAGCGGCTCTTAAGAAGCTTGAAGTCCCCTAGCAAACTTGGTGATGATTTCAGAGCCCAGCTTCTGGGGCCCTCTGTCACACTCTCTGCAGTTGGAGATCTGAGAGGCACATTTTCCTGGCTGCCACAAATAGCTTTAGAATCTTGAGGCAGTAGGGATGGTTCCTTTTCACCTCTACAGAGTCCCACCTGAACATATATTAAATACACGAAACATGCTTTTAAGTAATGAAACAATAGACAATGCACTGAGAAACTTAAATTCATTTGAAGTTACTTAGAGCAAAAGAAAATACTCAATGGAACAAAATTAAAATACTACAGGAAATTCTGAGCAAAAATATGTTTCAGAGAAAATTCCCGAGTTTTTTTACATGCCGTTTCTAATGGGTAGATGTTTGACTAAGGTCATAGTTTTCTGGATCTTAGAGGTTAAATTGAAATGGTTCCCTCAAAAGAATCACATTTAACAAATTGTTGATGCTGCACATCTTGTGAGAAAGAACGTGTCAAAGTTCGTTGTATAGAATAGAGCTTACTAATTTATAGAGGTTTTAAATGACAAGCCTTTTTTAAATTCCAGAAGTCTTTTTAGATTTGCATGCTTATAAATAAACCAGCCTCTCACAGAAGCAACCTTAAGTCCAATAAATAAATAAAACCCAGCCGTTATTTCATATGACATTTTTCATGCCAGAAAGAAATGATTCAAGATAATACATGGCAGAACTTCTAGAAAGTAGTACTATTAAAACTATGTAATATGATTTCTCTGCCCAACACCCACTTACTTTCCACCCCTGTGCTTGTCCCTGGGTTCATCACTTTTTCTTCTCTCTCAATACTTTCTCATGGGTTTTATCTTATTGAAAAAGGTCTTTTCATTTCCTCCCACCCATATGAATGCCATACTCCTTGAGGATACCTTAAGCTATAAAGACTTTCCTTTCCAGGATAGCTTTCCTAAAGTCTACTTTCTTAATTTCCTCTTAGAAGCTACAAAAATAAGATGAACTATCGTCACTAGGCATTTATGTTCCTTTTGCTCCTATACAAGAACATTTTACACTGTACTGAGCACTGGCCCACATGTTGCCTTTTCCCTGTTTCATATCTTGTCTCACATATTAAACAGGAAAGTCTTCAGGGAGAGAGGTTACTCTTTTATTGCTTTAGTGTGCCCCTGCATGCAGCAGATCCTCAACAAATGCTTTTGTTTTACACTTGTTTTTATTAACTTTTTAAAATTAAAGGAAGAGCTTAGGCTAACAAAAACTCAGTTTCACAGCAGTGAAATTTTTTTTTCAAAACTTTTTGTGTTTACTTGTATGGTGGGTTTACATCCATAACTAATATGCATTTACCTCTCCTTTTGATTATGAATTCTAGATGATGTATACTGATTCCCCACTATGAAATTGAGGATATTTAATAATAATAATATAGTATTATTTCCACTAATGTCTCTTTTTTTCCATTGTTTGATAGTTATGGTGTTCTATTACCTTTAAGGAAACCCGGTGCCATAGTGGTTAAGAGTTTGGCTGCTAACCAAAGGGTCAGCAGTTTGAATCCACCAGGCATTCCTTGGAAACCCTATGGGGCAATTCTTCTCTGTCATATAGGGTCGCTGTGAGTTGGAATCGACTCGACAGCAACAGGTTTTATTATCTTTGTATCTTTAAAAAATATGTATTTCATGATTATTCACTCCTTCAATTTCAGTGAGCACCTTTATTTCTCCTCTGTAAGAATTCTGATGTCCTTAAACTTTCTTCAACATTTCCTTCTCCCATTCCACTGATAGCGTTTTCAATTACTCTTATTTTTATGTTGTCAGGAATCTTAATATTTACATTTTGTGCTCACACCATAAACAAGGATTTCATGCTTGGCCCACAGGTTGATTCTGTAAATTAAAATCCAAGTAAACTTGGATTACAATGACTATGTTGATATTGGCCACAGCTGACTTAAGTAGGCTACTAGGATCACATTTCCTTCTCTACAACAATGTCATGACCCTTTGGCCACTCAAAGAACAGTTCTAGCACCAAGGTTAAGTAGATTCCTTTAAAATTACTTCCAATTTCTTAAAATCAAGCCTTTTTTTTTTTTTTTTTTTTTTGGTTATTCATACCTGTTTCATATCAAATCTCCATGATTTCTTGTCCAGACAGTTTTTTCTTTTCTTCTTTTCTTATTGACAACGGAATGTATGTTTACATAGTCTCAATTTTTTCATCTTCTTAGTTGTCAAATCTATTGCATATTGTCACCCTTTTTCCGGTTGACCTCCCTCTTGGATTCACCTTGGAGTAAAATTATTTTGTGACTAATATGGCATCATCACTGATCAGCCAGGGCAAAGGCTACCTATGAGCAGTGAATTGGGACGCAACAATGTGCACTAATTGAGCACAGCCCTGCTTACCTACCTCAGTGTGAGTGGTTGATCTCTAGGCCAGCAGTACAGCTGTTATCCTGGGAATCCCCTCTTCTTTTCTGGGTTACTTTAATTGTTTCTGGACTCCCCTGACTTCTGTTCTGTCCTCCATTTTTCTAGAATACACCTTCAGCTTCCTCAGAAGAGAAATTTGGGAAATTAATTTTATATGAATGGAAGTCTTTATTTTACCTCCATACTGGATAGATAATTTGGCTGGAAATGGAATTCTAGGTTGAAAATAATATTCCCTCGGAATTTTGAAAGCATTACTCTGTTGGCGGTTGGCCTCTAGTGTTGCTGATGAAAGAAGTCTGATGCTAGACAAATTGTTCCTTTGTAGACCTGTTGTTTTCTATCTGGTAACTTTTAGAATTATCTTTTTAGCCTTGGTTTTGTTAAATTTCATAAAGATATGTGCTGGCACTGTTCTTATTTTACTCTTTGTTTTGGGCGTTCCATATAGGGCCTCTCTATCTGAAGGCTAATTTCCTTCCTGAGTAGTGGAAATTTTTTTCTGATAACTTCTTATTCTACATGTTCTCTGTTCCCTCCTGTTGTAACTCTTTTAGATGTACTTTGGACTTCCTAAGTTGACTCTATCTTACTTACTTATTCTATTGTGTGTGTGTGTGTGTGTCTTTCTTTTTACTTGGTCTTCTGAGGAATTTTCTCAGCTTTATTTCCAATTCTCATATCAATTTTATTTTAACTATTATTTTCAAATTACAAGAGTTCATTATCATATCCTAGTTGTTCCTTTTTGTTCTTGTGTTAAGGATCTAAAATTTTCTTCTCTGTCAGTATATTAATTATTTCAAGTGTTATACAGCTCTCCTGTTTTCTGAATTATTTCTATTTCCTTTGAGATCAGTTTTTGTTGTTGTTTGTTTGTCTTACTTTCTCAGTCATGCTGTAGCTCTTTCTCCAATGTCTGGTGATCCTTGGTTACCCATAGTTGTATAATAATCAAGAATTGGGAAGTTGGCATGGGTTTCTTTGGGCACAGTATAAGTAGATTGTATTATGAAACCCCTATGAATGATAAATCCTATTTGAAGCTCTGTGATCTTAGGCAGGGATTACCAACTGGCAGACTTCCTTTTAGGGTGAATTGATAGAGAGCCAAATATCAGACTACAGGCTGCAAGCCACAGGACCACAATGCCAAAATAAGGAGGAATTGACTCTTGGGCACTAACACTTACAGTAGAAACTTAGGCTGTTTCCAGATAGTTCATTTAACTTATTTCAGAAAAAGTTCTCTGATTTTTTTCGTTGGTAACAAATACCAGACTGCCAATCTCTCTGAGTAATGGGGGGGGGGGGGGTGAAGGGCAGTTATTCTGTATAAGGACTTCACTTTTTCTTCATATTTTCAACCCCACTTCTCACCCTTACTCTTAGCTAACCTTCTAGCTCTGAGAATGGGGTCTTTCAAGATTCCAAAGTTTTCATCTCAGCAGTAGCCTTCTGTAGCGCATTCTGGACTGTTGCATTTCCATCTGTGTTTTATCTGTCAGCATTCTTGTTTGTCTTTTTCCAGAAATGTGTTGAAATCTTGTGTCTTTGTTGTTCTAGGTATAGTTCTGTTTGTACTTCATACAATTATATATATGTTATATACAGGGTCCCCAGTGGAGTCAAGATGAATGCCTGTGCTCAGTCTGTCATCTTGTACTGCAAGCCCCTTAAATACGTTTTGAATTTATATTGAACAGGAATGAATCCTATGAAAAAAAGATGATTAGGCTTTCCCTTAAAAAAAAAAAAAAAAAGGCATTCATTTGCTGCTATTTATCCTTTGTGAGAATTGATGGTTATGTTCAAAAGTTTTCATGATCATTGAGGATTTTGAATCATTTCACAAATGTTTTAAGAGTTGAAGAATTTTCATGGTGTTGGCAGAGGATTGTGAGGAAATGGATTAATCCTAAATTAAATGTCTTTGCTTTGCCCTGCATTTTCCTCAATTAGGTATTAGGTTTGACTGGTATACTTGGTTAAGTGGGGATTTTATATATGTATAAATTAACTCTATCCCAAATGGGGTCTGTAGACCACTGCATGTCCATGATCTATTTGTTACCTCCCATGAGAAAATAAAGAACTTGCTCCAGAATGTAAATCCCTAAGCACAGCTGACATTTTTTTTTTTTTTTTTTCCTTAGTGAGACTTCCCAATGAAGGAAATAGTGCATTGATTTTCATTTTGGCCAGAGTTACACATCCTACCACAGTGGCTAACAGTTTGAAGATCAGCACCAGTCCTTGGAGCACACTTTCAGAAGACTGACAAACCACTTAGAATAGTGCCTGGTAGAGAAGGCATTGAGTAAAATGTTAGTTGAATCTGACACACATATTCCTTGGAATAAAATTTGAAGACTACCATGATTATTCACAGATAGAATATTTAGTTATATGTATCTTTAATAAATCAATAAAGGAAACTTTGCTAATTTCTCATAGTGAAAGTTTTGTTATTTTTCAGTTTGGCATAATCCTGTAAACCCTTTGGTCTATTCAATAGAAAATAATCTTTAAGTTGCCAATGAGACAATAGCCAAAATTGTTTCAGACGTCTACTTGATGCCAATCCATACCTGTCTGTTGTAGATCTCTTCCTGAGAGCCCTAGCCTGAGACTTCATGCCAGCTGATCCTAATTAATACCCTGAAGTACCCAAACCATTGTGCATTATTTTTTGCTAGTGAGGTGGGTAGTGAGTTGATATATCAACATCTGCCTCTCATCATAACTCCCTCCAGAATTTGGAAATTATCTTTCTAGCTCTGCCTGACAATGCAAGGCGAAACATTTCTGCAATTCTATTAAGCAGGTACTGCCTCCTGAATTTGTACTATGGCATAACTGGAAAATTGTCAGCCCAGTCCCTTTTGTAAGCACTTAGGATTCCTTGGTTTTCTTGCAGAGCACTTTTGCCTGAGGGGAAAGTCCACCCTAACCCTTGCCCATTGTCTGTTCAGTCCACCACATGGTTCTAGCCAACACCAGATGCCAAAAGTTGTGTACAGCCTGACCTTCCATCTCGTTCAGACCAAATTCCTGGAATGGCCTAGTTTCCAGATGGGGCTCTTACCATCTTTGCACTCCTTTCACAGAACAGCACCCAATCTTGCTCCTCACAGATGATCTTCCCTCTGACCCCTAACACTCAGTTCTCACAAGAGCTGAATAATCTGCACTCTAGTCCAACTTGATGTGATTCTCTGAGACCTTCTTCAGGTACCAAAGCTCTTCTTTCTCAGGATGCTCTTCTTTCTTTCCCAGGATGCCATATTGCCACAGGGAGCTACTATGGCAACCTTTGACAGAGCCTGCTGCAGCCCCACTAAACTTCAACCCACAAATACCCCTAACTACCTTAGATAAAGAGTGACCAAACACACATGGGTTATGTTAGTGCAAGTAGCCCCCTTTGTCACTTTCTTCACTTCAGTTTTCCAAATACGTATGAATGCATTATTCCCTTGTATTTAATGATTAACTTTGTTTGAATGAGCATGTCAGATCTATTGCTGTCTTGCCATTTCCGAATAATTAGCCTTGTCAGACCTAGGCCATGTCCATAGACCCTATCCAGATACCTAGTTATTCTTTTTCTGCTTTATCCAATTTGCACACTGCTGCCATAGCAGCTTTCTTAATTTGCTACATGAATCCTTTCATGCCTGTGCTGAAGAACCAGACTGTGGCTCCCTGTGATAACAGATGGAACCCAAGAACCACTGCCTGATAATTAAGGCACATCATTAACTCAGCCACTGACCCCTACACTCCAGGTTGTCTTTCAATATTCTGGTCACAAGACCTTAATTGTTGGCTCTGATTTTCCTCATATTGTTATTGTTATATCCATCTTTCTCCTTTCTACTGATACCATTTTTATACATTTTTTTAAAGCTCTTTGCAAATGCTCTCTCTTCAGGACAACTTTACTTGATTTACCTAGCCAAATGGGATCTTCTTCTTTGTTGAACTCCCATTATATTTACTGTTAGTTATTCGTTAGTATACTGATCTCTCTTTTCAGTATTAGCTCCTTGAGGGCAGGTGCTGTTCCTTACATCAGTGCATACTCATAATGGCTAACATAATATCTTTCATACGAAAGACACTCAGTAAATAACTAATGAGTGAACAAATCATTTATTGTTATATACTAAGGAAGGGCAAAGAAAGTAACTACTAAATGATCACTTAATGAAGCAGATTTCTGAAAATTTGAGGAGAACCAAGGCCCAGAGAAATGAGGCCACTCTTAATGACTAGAACTTAATTCTTATGATACTTAATAGCAAGCTTGAGCATCCTTTCTGCTAATTTATTTTAAAGTACTGATTGATTTATAAATGCCTTGCAGAAACCTTCATTATATACATGAAAATGATGGTATTAAAACTGAAAGAGTTTAGAAACACCTGTTTTATCTATCAATCTTCAGCAAAGCACACTTAAAAAAATTGGCCTAATAATTTATTCACTTCATGGATGATTTTGTAACCATTAAAAATTATATTTCACAATTTACGATAACATGGAAAATATTTTCGTATTCCCAAGTGAAGAAAAGAATACAAACTGTACATATAATTGTGACTGTGTTTTAAAAAAATTATACATAGAAAAGAATCGAGGGAAAGATAGAAATGCCCCCCAAATGTTAATAATGATTAAGTAAGGTGGCATATTTATGGGTGTCTTTTGCTCAGTTAAAGTGTTTTGTATATTCCAAGTTTTCTTTAATGAGGGATGGATTAAAAAGGAAATAAAAAATACCTAATATAATAAATTCTAGCTCATTGGTAGCTATTACTAGTCCACTGACATGTAGTGAAGAACAGGGAATGGTATACACCAGAAGGAGTGTAGTTTTCTGCTTTAAATCAAGTTTTCATAAGCTTAGCCATCAATAAACCTCAATGAGTAATATGTATCTCATTGATTGCCACTCACGTATATAAAAAAAATATTTTGACATACCTTACACTTCGTGCGATATTTGGGAAATACTGAGTTCCTCCCGAAATTGAGTTGATGCTTCTAGAGGCCGTAGGAAAATTTGGATTAAATTCAGATACATTTTTACATAACTATCCAGAATAAATTGAAATAGAGTGGACAAATAACTTCACTTCTTCCTAGACAGTTATGCTTTGCAATTTGATGATTTAAGAAAGCCTGACTCCAACCCAGGCTAAGGAGGTGTTCTTTACTCTGTTGTGGTCCATCTTCCAAATTTGCTCTTTCACAGATTTTTGGATTACATGGTTGTTAATGATGATTCATAAGAAAAATGAACAACTAAACAGCTTAAAGCGCTTTTTTCAGAAAAGTGAAAGGAAATTAGTTTCCACTTATGATTGTCATTTTTATTTATGTTAACTTTCTCCCTCTCAAAAGCTTGTATGCACACGGAGGTTATTGAAACGTGCGTTAAAAAGAATGATCAAATAGAACAGAAGTGAGTGCTGAATTTTATGGCAAGAGTAAGGCAGTTTTTTAATATATTAAAACAGTGTTTCTGCGTACGATCAGCAATTCTAATTGTGGTGCATGACATTCTTCGTTAATCCACCAGCTCTAAAGCTTATTAAAAATGGCAGCAGGCACACTGGCAGCATAGGAGCAAGTCAGAAATCGTCGAGAACAATGAGAGCTTTAGGATCAGCCATGAAATTGTGGTTGTTTTAGAAATCTGACTTTTGCATGGAATCCACAAGTTTAGAGCCAATAGCCCACATACAATATTTACAATTGTAGCCAATTTCAGCCTCACATTTCAAAGATCCCCAATTCAAGGTGGGCTTTGTTTGTTGTTTTTGTCTTCGTTCTCTTTTTTTGTCTGGTTGTGTGGAGCTCCCCACCCTTGCCCTGTGGAATTAACAATAGAATTAGCAATAAAGAATGCATATTGGCCTTTCCTCCTAAAAGAAGGAAACACTTTAAAGAGATTATGAAGAGGCCATAGGAGACCTGTAGTCACTTTGTCATCCTTGAAGGTGTTTGCTGCAAATTCCCTTAAGCAGGTGAGTAAAGTTCTGGGAGCTATTTGAGTTTTAACTTCAATTTCTAGACTCACCTAAAAGCCATACCAAACCCTAATTCCTTAATTATTCAGGTGCCCATAGCTCTTAACCACTGCACCACCAGGGCTCCATGGGAAAAGAGGAATACTCAATGGTGTAGACATGGCTGAAGGTATAAGAGGTATCATCTAACCTGGTGAGGCAATTTCCTTCTCCTTTTTGCTGAATGAATAAGACCTGAGAATGTCAGTCAGGTTTTTCACCTACAACCCTCTGCTTTGTAGCATGTATGACAAACAAGTTGTTTCACTCTTGCCACCAATGGTGAGCTATCCAGTAATGCCTAAACCTTCGTCGCAAGAAATAGGAACCATCCCAGGAAAAATTAGTAAACCAAAGCTGACAGTATCTTGTCACAAGTACCCATTAATGAACACCACGAAGGATTGTAGGCTTCCTGTTCATTGTCTTTCTGTAATTTATATCTGATCGCCCACAGATTATGCACAGGCATTGTGTGAATAGTTGTTGTAGCTACACATTTAGAGAAGCAAATAGGATTGTATAATAAATGGGTGGAAGTAAGAAGAGAGAAATGAATTATAAAGTCACTTCCTTAGGGTGAATATTTCAACAAAGTAAGTGCTTTTGTAAATATGCTGTCTTTTCTCTGCTAGTAGTTGAGTTTCTTTGCATTGAAGGGTTTACAAATAAATATTAATCCCTGGTTATCGATGTGATTCATTGTGACATTCATAATCTCTCTTATTCCAATTCCAAAGGCTTTGCCAAGAAAAGTACAAATCTCATCATCCAAATTTATGCAAAATATTAATACACTTTTCAGGCTAACAAATATTTGGTGTATTCAAATAACACTAAACCCTGTCTATATCCTTCACACATAAGTATAATGATGTTCATACCTTTACAAAAATTTTCGATCGTATGCGAGGATGCTTGGCTACCTACAGCTGCGTTTGGTTTTCTGAGGTATTTTGAAGACTTCTCCCTCTAGCTCTTACAGGAATCTTATTGATACAAAGGAATAATAGATGTGCTCATTTATAAAAGGAAGAATAAATTCTGCTACCTGTGGAAACCAAAACCCAACAAAATGTGCATGGTGTACATATGGCTTTACATAAAGTATTATAATAATTTTTCACCATCTTTTGAATATCTTCTCCCCTGCCCCCCAAAAAAAGGGTTGTTGTTGTTGGGTGCCATCGAGTTAGTTCTGACTCATAGCAACCCTAGTACAGCAGAACAAAATACTGCCCTGTCTGGCACCATCCTCACAATCTTTGTTATGTTTTAGCCCATTGCTGGAGCCACTGTGTCAATCCATCTCGTTGAGGGTCTTCCTCTTTTTTGCTAATCTTCTACTTTACCAAGCATGATTCCCTTCTCTAGAGACTGGTCCCTCCTGACAACATGTCCAAATTACCTGAAACAAAGTCTTCCCATCCTCACTTCTAAGGAGCATTCTGGCTGTACTTCTTCCGAGATAGACTTGTTCATTCTTCAAGCAGTCTATGGTATATTCAATGTTATTTGCCAACACCATAATTCCAAGGCATCAATTCTTCTGTCTTCCTTATTCACTGTCCAGCTTTTGCATGCATATGAAGTGATTGAAAATACCATAGCTTGGGGCAGGCATACCTTAGTCCTCAAAGTGTCATCTTTGCTTTTCAACACTTGAAAGAGGTCTTTTGCAGCTGATCTGCCCAATGCAATACATCATTTGATTTCTTGACTGCTGCTTCCATGGGCATCGATTGTGGGTCCAAGTAATATGAAATCCTTGACAACTTCAATATTTTCTCCATTTATTATGATGTTGCATATTGGTGTAGTTGTGAGGAATTTTGTTTTCTTTATGCTGAGGTGTAATCCACACTGAAGGCTGCAGTCTTTGATCTTCGTCAGTAAGTGCTTCAAGTCCTTTTCACTTTCGGCAAGTGAGGTTGTATCATCTGCATATCGCAGGTTGTTAATGAGTCTTCCTCCAATCCTGATGCCACATTTTCTTCATATAGTCCAGCTTCTAGGGTTATTTGCTCAGCATACAAATTGAATAAGTATGGTGAAAGACTACAACCCTGACACACACCTTTCCTGATTTTAACCCATTCAGTATCCCCTTGTTCTGTTCGAGTGACTGTCTCTTGTTCTGTGTACAGTTTCTGCATAAGCACAGTTAGGTGTTTTGGAATTCCCATTCTTTGCAATGTTATCCATAATTTGTTATGATCCACCTAGTCGAATGCCTTTGAATAGTCAATAAAATGCAGGTAAACATCTTTCTGCTATTCTCTGCCTTCAGCCAAGATCTGTCTGACATCAGAAATGCAATCCGTCATTCCACATCCTCTTCTGAATCTGGCTTGAACTTCTGGCAGTTCCCTGTCGATGTGCTACTGCAACCATTTTTAAATTATCTTCAGCAAAATTTTATTTGTGTGTAATATTAATGATATTGTTCGATAATTTCCATATTCTTTTGGAGCACCTTTCTTTGGAATGGACACAAATATGGATCTCTTCCAGTCAGTTGGCCAGGTGGCTGTCTTCCAAACTTCTTGTCAGAGATGAGTGAGCACTTCCAGTGTTGCATCCATTTGTTGAAACATCTCAATTGGTATTCCGTCAATTCCTGGAGCCTTGTTTTTTGTTAATGCCTTCTGTACAACTTGGACTCCTTCCTTAAGTACAATCAGTTCTTGATCATATGCTACCTCCTGAAATGGCTGAACATCAACCAATTCTTTTTGGTACAGTGACTGTGTATTCCTTCCATCTTCTTTTGATGCTTCCTGTGTCATTCAATATTTTGCCTAAAGAATCCTTCAGTACTGCAACTGGAGGCTTGAATTTTTTCTTGAGTTCTTTCAGCTTGTGAAATGCCAAGCCTGTCTTCCCTTTTGGTTTTCTAACTCCAGATCTTTGCACATTTCATCATAATACTTTACTTTGTCTTCTCGAGCTGCATTTGAAATCTTCTGTTCAGCTCTTTTACTTGATAGTTTTTTCCGTTTGCTTTAGCTACTCTACATTCAAGAGCAAGTTTCAGAGTCTCTCCTTACATCCATTTTGGTTTTTTCTGTCTTATAAATTACCTTTTCTTTATTTAATATATATATGTGTGTACATACAAAATATATTATTAAAAAAAAAAGTTGTCCTAAAGTGTAACCAGTTCATTACTAATTTCTTAATCAAGTACGGCATAGAATACCTAAACTACATGGTCCTTGCTAACTGCAGTATATTTCTTTGGAGAGTCAGTACCGCAAAGATTTTCCACTGCTTAGCATCCCTGCCAGAATTGTAATTCAACTTATTTAAAATGGGAGAAGTGATGATAGGACAAAAAGTCAAAGATATCTATTAGGGACACATCTTGAAGACCTTGAATGTGAGGCTTGGGCGTTTAACCTTTATTCTCTAGGTAGGAAAGTACAGGTTAAGAACAGAGGTTTAGAGTTTACCAGATGCTTTGTTTGAATTCTAACTTTTCCATTAGCCGAGCTCTATGACCTGCGGTACTCTCAGCTGTAAAATGTGGATAGTACTCCTCTCATAAGTTTGATGAAGAGAATAAATAATATGAGGCACTATAAGATCAGTTTTGCAAACTGCCTAGCACTTATGAAGAACATAACAAATGACAACTATCACTAATGGGAACCCATGGTAGGTTTTTGAGCATGAGAGTAACATGATCACACCTGTAATTTAGGAAGATCATTCTGCCAATAGTGTACAGCGTAGACAGCAATCTACCTAGCTGTACCTGTCTGTAAAGATTACACCCTCAGAAAGCCTATGGGGGCAGTTCTATTCTGTCCAATGGGGCACTATGAGTCGGAATACTCTGGATGGTACATAACAACAACAAATAACAATAGAATCAATGGCATGTGATAATTGATATGAGCATGAGAGAAAGAGAGAAAAAGATGATTTGAAAAATTTGAACCTAAGTGACTAAGAGGATGTTGATACAAATAAGGAAACACAGTAAAATGATAAAGTAGACTTTGGAATTTCCATTGCAACATTGGGAGGTCAGGATATCTGGTTGGACTATTGGAAATATAGACCTGTAGTACAGTGGAAAGATTGGTTTTGGAGATCTGTATTTGAGAGGCATCTATAGTGAAAGTAAATATTGAAGCCAAGAAATTGATAGAATGAATATTGTGAGATTATGGGGAGAAAAGAGGAAAAAGTCCAGA
Organism: Dugong dugon; assembly: GCA_030035585.1. Classification (NCBI taxonomy): domain Eukaryota; kingdom Metazoa; phylum Chordata; class Mammalia; order Sirenia; family Dugongidae; genus Dugong; species Dugong dugon. The sequence continues at coordinate 146,680,603 of CM057462.1, forward strand.
ATCAGAACACTTGAGAAAAGCCAACATTATAGTGAAGCAAGAGGAGAGTAAACTAGAGGTTTATGATCAAGTCCTTAAAGTCGATGAAGACATTTTAAGATGATGGGGGGGAGGGGGTCGCCACGAATGTCGAATTCTGAGAAAAGGTGAAGTAGGAGTAGGTTTGGTGATCACATCATCTATGTCCTTGGAAAGGTCAGGTTTCATTGCAAGGAAATGAGGAAAGCATTGGTGTCAAATAAAAGGAAACAAGGTAAAAAAATCCTGTTTCAAGAAGGTTGGGAGTGAATAGAAATCAAGAAATGTTTATATTCTGAGAAGGTTTAATTCATTTATTTTATCGGGAATTATTTTATTGCAGTCTCATTAGATTATTTTTTGAAGTCTTTTGTGAATCAGGGTGCAATGATTTTCTTTGACTTCATTTTCCCTCTCCTTCATTTCCCAGACCACTTTACATCATAGACAAAGGTCAAGATAAGTTGTGTATAAGTCAAGTATGCACACAAGAAGTCTTACTTTAAGAAAGTATGATTTTCTCTAGTCAGTCTGCTCTCCCATTGTCCCTAATAATTATTTCAAAATCTTCACATTCCTGAATCCTCCTCTTCATTCTCCTTCCTCCCATCAGGTACTCTATCTCAGTGGAAAAAAAAAACACAATCCATCAAAGATGCTAATTCTCTCAACTTCCTGTCATCATATCTAAAATCTTACATACCTCTGAACACACTGTGTTTTCCTTTCCTGTTTTGTACAGTGGAAGGACCCCTCCACCTGCTGCTCTGGATTTTACCCCACCCCCTCAAGAACATGTGTGTTGGTCATCTCCTCAGCCTCCTGTATATGCAGCTTCACCTTGACTTCTTCTTATCAGTCATCAAATAGGCTAAAGTCTCAACAAGTTTTTTTTAAAACCCTCCTTTTACTGCCTGTTTCCCTCCAGCTCCTCTTATCAGAGGTCAGTGTTGATTCCATAGCGTCATGAAGTTTGGCCCACTTTGAATATTTAACACTCCCCCTTGATGCCTGCCTTTACAAGGTCCTCTGCTTGGAATGTTCTTTCCTGCCCTCCAACTCCTCTCCCTCCTCCATCTGTAAGCTTACTTATACTCTTCTTTGCAGTCCCAATTTATGTATCACTCCTTCAGAATCGTTTTTCCTCAACCCCAGCCTAGGGATTCTTCCTTATAGTACCTAGCACACGTTTAGTCACTTCTTGCCTTTTTTTCTTCCCCAATAGACTATAAATTCCATGAGGGAAATATAATGTGTCTTGTTCACTCTTATGTGCCCAGTACTGCATATAGCCTGCCTGACATTTACAGCACTTAGAAAATTTGTGTTGAATGTTTATTGCAGATTCTTATTAATAGATAGATTCCCTAGCACATATATTATAATGTAATTTACCAAAAGAGTAGATTTACATTCGATCGATTTTTACATTAGTTGATTTTTATACACTGATTTTAGGAATAAGGCAAAGAATATTTTCATATGAAATCACATTTTCTCACTAAACACAATTATAATTTATAAGTTTATATAAGTATATGTTTCCACTGAAAAAGTGTTGACCTCACCATATGATAAAACCATCCTTAACATTTCTATATTTACTTAAGTGAGCATTATCTCTTTTCCATATGCATTTAATTTTTCAGTTTGTATACATAATTCTCCTATATCGCTAATAACATATTCAACCAGACATACAATGCTTAAGTGTGCACAGATTAAAATACAGAACAGAATTTCACAGTCTATTGAGAGTTTCCCTATGATTTATGATTTATAACAAACTCGCTCATGGCTTGAGTGCCTCATAGATGCTGCCTTGATGCCACATGTTTTAGCAGAGCATCCCAGCTAGAGAGTCAAATGAAAAGCTAGGAAAACAAAGAAAAAGTGTGGCTTATTAGAAAGTTCCCTGAAGTGACAACTAAGACCTGGGCCCTAATCCTAACATGGTCATTGATTAGCTCTGTAACCTTGGATAAATCTGCTTCATCTGCCAAATTAGTGTAAACGTTTTATACTTAACCTTTAATTAAGAGGATAAATTGACCTCAGAAGTGTATTGTGCTTATAACATAAGCACACATATGCTAAGCATTGTGAGGAGTACAGAGAAGACATGCACAGTTCTTTTCTACAAATAGCTCATTCTCTTCATATGGACACAAACCAAGAAGGTGATTAAGTGACTAATAAACAGAAGAGACCATCATGCTATAAAGTTTAGCCCAAAGTAGAACTTCTCATTAAATGGTAGGACCTCTTACCTGTTGATACAACAATAAGATTGAGAAAAATCATCTAATTATGTGCTTGCATGTAGAACCTACTCATGAATATTGGTTATACCTGCAGAAATATTCAAAAGTGTCACACACACTCAATTTATGTGTGTATGTGTGTTATAAATGTATAAAGGTAACATTTCACATGGGGGGAAAAGACTATTTCAAGAAATATTGCTGACTTACCTTATTAACTATATGGAAATATAATAGAAATATATATAATAATAGCATATGGTAAAATATAATATATAATACATATATAGTATAATATAAGGTAAAAATGTAGAATTTTTGTATTATACCCAACACAAAAATATGCTACACGTGAATTAAAGATTAAATGATGGCATAAATAAATTTAAAAGAAAATATATGTGAATGTATGTATCTAGTGGAGTGGGAAGATATTTTCTAAATTTTACCTAAAACCAAAGGTAGATGCCATAATGGAAAATACGGATATTTATGACCATGTAAAAATGTAAAATCTATTACATCAAAAACACCCATAAGAAGTGTGCAAATGGGAAAAATATGGAATAACAAACTGGGGACATTTTGCAACATATATGACAGAGTTTATAACTTAACATAAAGAACTCTTTCAAATTAATAATTAATAAGGAAGAGACTTGCAGCTATAAGATTTTTTAAAATTAAAAGCGAAGCAAAGGACAAAAAAAGAAATTTATAACAGAAAAAGAAAGAGAGAGGAAGGAGGGAAGAAAGAGAAAGCAAAGAGCCAATAAACATATGAAAAGCTGTTCTACTTGGTTAGTTTAAACAAATGCAGACATAATCAAATGTTACATGTTAACAAAGGTGTGAAGAAATGGTCACTCATCTACTCTGCTGGTGGGAATATAAATGTACCCTTTCTGGCAGATAATTTATAAGTATCAAAATGAGTGTATACATTAATCTAGCAATTCCATAATGAGGAATTTAAGGAAATAATTCGAAACGTAAGCAAAGATAAATGCACAAATATGATCGCCTAAGATTTATTTATAATCAGAAAATGAGAAATGTTTACTTTAGCATATTGACCAGTGCAGATGAAAAAATGGGAAGAAATTTTCATAATCGTTGGTTAAAAGCAACTTGTCAATGCTTGTCAGGAATTATATATTTTTTAATATTTATATTCTCTGGCAGATTGATTAATTTTCTAGAAATTTCTTTAAGGAAATAATCAGAAGTACAGGTAAAGCTAAATTCACAAAGATACCACATGCAACATTATCAGCAATTTCTAATCTGTTGTTGGATTAAGAGATTCCATAAGCTAATGAAAGAGTTCTAAAATAGAAGAGTATGCAATCATAAATGTTATTTATAAAACATTTTCAATGTCTTGAAAATATGCATATGTTGAATGTTAAAGTGAGAAAGTAGACTATTCCTGGGTTCAAACTAATGCTTTGCCACTGTCTACTGTATGAATTCTCAAAACCTCAATTTCCTCATATAAAAAACAGGGACATAGTTGTGTATTACTTATCAGGGTGTTGTGAGGATTAAATGAGATAAGAAATATAAAGTACTTAACACAAGGCATAAGGAACTAAAAATTAACTATTTTTTTTAAAGGGGCATAATAATCCATAAAACGATGACTATAATTGTCAGAATATGTGGTGAAAAATATTTATTATAGCGTTAATAGTGGTTATCTCGAAATGGTGCAATTATATATGATTTTTTTCTGTATATTTTTCAGATTTTTCTACTTTTATGATTTTAAAATATTTTAGTTTTATTTTATTTTTTTTGTTTTGTTTTCAAATGAAAGATAGCAGACAAAGGATTCTGAAAAGAAAGAGTAAATCAGGCAGGCTGCAGTGGCAGCCAGGACCTGGGCAGTCATGGCAAAGGCACAGTCAGCCAACACCATCTGCCATGCATGGAGCAGTCAGAGTCCTGACGGAGGTGGTGTATCCCCACGGCCAGAGCAGAGGGTCTGCAGATGTGGTGTGCATCTGAATCAACGCTGCAGCTGGAGGTCAGCAGGGATGCCCAGGCCCCACCTCCAGAGATTTTAATTTGGTAGGAGTGAGGCAGGATCCAGACGTTTGAATTTTTAACAAGCTCAGCCTGTGATTCTAACTCACACCAAAATTTGAGAAACCTGGAGCTAGAGCACTGTGTTGAGGAGGCCAAAGTTCCAGGTTCCATTGCCAAGGGACTTCTGGAGTTTGCTGTTTTATGTGCCTGCAGGCTGCATGCCTATTCTCTTCCATGTGTCTGCCTCAAAGCTGGGCCAGATCAGAGCATGAGTAGGAAGATGCAAATTATCTCCTCCCCTCTCTTGACTTCATGCCCCCCCCAACATATACACACACTGTTGTTCTTGTATGCCTTCTAGTAGATTCTGACTCATAACAACCCTATGGGACAGAGTAGAGCTCCCCCAGAGGGTTTCCTAGGCTGTAATCTTTACGGGAGAAGATTGCCAGGTCTTTCTCTTGAGGAGCCACTCAGTGGGCTTGAACCACCAACATTTTGTTTAGCAGCCAACAGCTTAACCATTGTGCAATCTGGGTCCTTCCTCCCGCACTACTGGACAAATAACCCAAAACATTTGTCCTGCTAATAGTGAGTCAGTCACAGCACTTCCTCTATACAGTAAGGAGACATTTTTAAAAAAGAGATGTGACTTTGATTGTTATTAAAGATCAGATGAAGCAGATGGTCTAAAAACGTGATCAGTTTAGTGGGATTCATAAAGCTGGACAATGAAAAAAGAAGACAAAAGAAGAATTAGTGCATTCTAATTGTGATGTTGGCAAAGAATACTGAATGTACCATGGACTGCCAGAAGAACGAACAAATCAGTCTTAGAAGAAATACAATCAGAATGCTCCTTGGAAGCAAGAATGGCAAGACTTCAGCTCTCAGATTTCAGCTCTCTTACTTTGGACGTCATAAGGAAAGACCAGTCCCTAGAAAAGAACATCATGAAGTACAGGGTAGGTGAAAACGAGAAAAACCCTTGACGAGATGGATCAACACAATAGCCACAACAATGGACTCAAACATGTCAAAGATCATGAAGATGTCACAGGACCAGCAACCTTTCGTTCTGTTATACATAAGGTTGCCATGAGTTGGAGCCAACTCCAGGCAACCAACAACAACGTGTTTAGCAAGGCAGGTAGTTTTGCTTTTCCAGTGGACAGTAACAGAGATTAGAGTGTTCACAATTATTTAGTGCTCATTTAGAATGCCCCCAGCATTTTCCTCATGTTTTTGATGGTACCATTTATTTATCCACCGCTTTGTAACATTACCTTAAGACTTAATGGGTTATGGGTCTGAGTTCATGGGAAGTTTAGGGTGTTATAACACATAAAATGAGCTGGTTCAATGGGAGTCAGAATGGTTTTCATCCAAATATATATCAAACTAAGTGAGCCTAATAAGCGAAATCTTTGCAAGACCCAGACATCTGATTTTTACTTGCCCTTTTGCAAAATCCATTCATGTTTGCCTTTGAAAATAACTTTTAATTAAAATCATCCTGTGGATTTTATACTGTGTTCAGCTCTCAGTATCCGAAAGCAGTTGTGTAATGGCATTAGGCCTAGCTGGAATGTGCAGGAAGAATCATTTGTGCTATTGCCTTTTTAAAATGGAACCCAGTGAAGTGAGTTATGTCACTTTGAATTTCCTGTGGGTCTCTTCAAACCTTGTTTCTTTTCTTCTGGTTGCTCTTACATGTGATTACCTTAAGCTTTGTTAACCCATACCTGTGGTCTGCTCTTTTTGCTCTTTAGCTGTGGATATATCTATCTTAACTCTGTTACGTATTAACAGATCTTCTTGCTTCTCTGGTGCATTAAATAACCTAGCTTCTTCCATGGGCTGAAGACATTCAATAACCTTGTTTCCAGTTTTCCCATGCCATAGTGAAGATGCATCTGATGGTATTTGGCTTATGCAGTTAAATCCTAAAAGGAGAAATGGGTTCATGGTGGAAACACAAAGAGACTTAGAACAGTTAAGTCTGCTTGTATAGGGTCACTATGAGTCAGAATCGACTCGACGGCAACAGGTAATGGGTTTTAGCTTCGGTTCCCTCTTCTTTGAATTTCAGTTCTGGGAACATTTCAGTTCTCTTTAAATTGGGGATGATAATATGAATTTTGCAGAATTGTCTGTAACTTAACGATAATGTTTACAAAGAACTAGGAATAACTAGGCATTTGATAAATGGTCACTATTATTATAAACACACACCCGTTGCTGTCAAGTCGATTCTGACTCACACATATAAAGTATATATGTATGTGTGTGTGTATACATGTGTGTGCGTGCACACACACACACACACACACACACACATATATATATATATATATATAGAGAGAGAGAGAGAGAGAGAGATGTCCCTCAGCGGCACAAATGGTTAGCACTCAACTGCTAACCTAAAGGTTGGCAGTTCAAACCCGACCCAGCGGTACCTTGAAAGGTAGAAAGGTAGGCCTGGTGATCTGCTTCTGTTAAGATTACAGCTAAGAAAATCTTATGGAGCAGTTCTATCTGAAACACATGGGGTGGCCATGAGTCAGAATCAACTCGATGACAACTAACAAAAACAGCAACATCTATATATGTATTGTATGCTGAACAAATAATCCGAGAAGCTGGACTATATGAAGAAGAACGCAGCATCAGGATTGGAAGACTTGTAAACAACCTGTGATATGTAGATGACACAACCTTGCTTGCTGAAGGTCAAGAGGACTTGAAGCACTTAATGGTGAAGATCAAAGACTACAGCCTTCAGTATGAATTACACCTCAGCATAAAGAAAACAAAAACCTTCGCAACTAGACCAATAAGCAATGTCATGATAAATGGAGAAAATATTGAAGTTGTCAAGGATTTCATTTCTTGGATCCACAGTCACCTCCCCGCCCCATGGAAGCAGCAGTCAAGAAATTTAACTACATATTGCATTGGGCAAATCGGCTGCAAAAGACCTCTTTCAAGTGTTAAAAGCAAGGATGTCATTTTAAGGACTAAGGTGCGCTTGACCCAAGCCACGGTGTTTTCAATCGACTCATATACACGCGAAAGCTGGACAACAAATAAGGAAGCCCGAAGAAGAATTGATGCCTTTGAATTACGGTGTTGGCGAATAGTATTGAATATGCTATGGACTGCCAGAAAAACAAACAAACCTGTCTTGGAAGAAGTACAGCCCAAATGCTCCTTAGAAGCAAGTATGGCGAAACTTAGTATCATGTACTATGGACATGTTATCAGGAGAGACAATTCCCTGAAGAAGGAGATCATGCTTGGTAAAGTAAAGGGTCAGCAAAAAAGAGGAAGACCCTCAATGAGATGGATTGACACGGTGGCTGCAACAATGAGCTCAAACATAGCAACAATTGTGAAGATGGCACAGGACTGGGAGTGTTTTGCTTTGTTGTATATGGGGTGCCATGAGTCAGCAACAACTCAACAGCACCTAATGACAACTACAACATATGTATATATTTATATACTCATTGCCATTGAGATGATTCTGACTCAGAGCAACCCTATAGGACAGAGTAGAACTGCCCCATAGAGTTTCCAAGGAGTGACTGATGGGTTCAAACTGCTAACCTTTTGGTTAGCAGCCAAGCTCTTAAGCACTGTGCCACCAGGGCCCCTATATATATATATAAAATAAAATGTATGTATAATATATATGTGTATATATTATAAAGGAAGGAAGAAAGCAAAAGTTGAGTTTTAAAACGGCAGGATAATTTTTAAAATAAATTCATCTCTCCCAAAACAACAAAATTGTTGTTGTTTAAGATGTCCAAGCAAAATCTTAGCTTCAAGGATGAAAATATCAACACATCAATCTCAAAGATTAAAAGCAATGGCTACAATTCTGCAACACAGGCAGAGCCAAGTTATAAAAGTTCTGAAATAAACCTGATCTGTTTCATGAAATAGAAATCATGGTTTTAGAAATTACCTACTTTTTATTCCCAATGAAATAAAAGAAGACATTTTCTCTATTGAGCAAAAGCAGGCCTGGGTAAGAAGAGCATGCTACGTAATGAAAATGACAATAACTGAAATAAAAATCTTATTTGAAAGTAGTAAAAAGCAGACCTGACATTGCAGATAATCAAATCAGCCGTGCCCAGAATACTGAGAAAATGAAATCACAGATTTAAAAAATGAGAGAGAATATAATAGGCATAGAGGTCAGTCATGAAAATAAAACCTATAGACTCAACAAATGGATCAAAATTAATCATTAACAATACAATGAAAAGTATCTTAGAATTCTGCAAGGATAAAGACCCAAAAACATCAATTGAAAGAGTTTGTCAAGTTCCAGGTAACATTAATAATCGAAGTCATGACACAAATCGTATCTTGTTATAATTTTTAAATTTCGGAGAAGATGAATTCCATAAGTTTCAGGGCAGAAAAATCATGTCACTCTAATTGGAGTTAAAGCTACTTTTCTTTGTAATTTTCATTTGTATATGCCTGGAGACAATGAAGCAACTCCAATATTCCTGGGAGGAAGTCACGAATCGGTATTCATATGAGAAGGCATCCTCAGACATGTAGCAAAGACAGAATATATCATCCAAGAACCTGTTTTGCAAAAGTTACTCACAAACATAAAATAACTGAAGGAGAAATCAAGAAAAGACTCACAACTTCTGGGTCATCCTTTATGATGGTATTCTACTGCATCAATTCTAATTTGCACTAGTTTTCCCATTTTAACATTGCTGACGTCAGGATGCATCTTCCAATCCGTGGGATCCTACAATTGCTATTTCACAGGTGGTCGTGGTGACATAAGGAGCCCTGGTGGTGTGGTGGCTAAAGCACTTGGCTGCTAACTGAAAGGTCGGAGGTTCAAACCCATCAGCTGCTATGCAGGAGGAAGATGTCACAGTCTGCTTGTGTAAAGATTATAGCCTTGGAAACCCTGTGGGAGCGGTTCTACTTTTTGTCCAATAGGGTTGCTAGGAGTCAAGATTGACTCAAAGGCAATGGGTTTGGTTTAGTTTTTTGGCACCTGTAAACATGACCCTGTTTGGAAATAGGAGTTTTCTTTTGTTATGTTAATGAGGTCACATCAGAGTAGAGAGAACCCAAAACTTGTCATTTTTGAATTATAAAGACCAGAACAGACACACAGAGACACACAGCCAGGGTTGGGGGGGAGGGAGGGGCAGGAAGACAGATGATGGAGATAGATGCATCTACAAGCTCTGGACCTCCAATGATTGCCCCAGCTACTAGAATCTGATACAGACAAGGAAGGACATCCCCCTAGAGCCATGTTCTGAATTTGGATTTCCAGCCTCCAGAACTGTGAAAAAGTTAAGTTTTTGTTCTTTAATACCACCCACTTTGGTTTTCTGTTATGTCAGCACTAGGTAGCTAAGACAGATGAGATAAGAAAAGTAGAAATAGATGTTTCAATATTTCCTCCCAACTCCCCTAATGGACTACTTTGTGCCCTTTCTTCATTGTGTCTGTCCCAGTGTTTCCCAAAGTCTATTCTATGCAACACCATTGAAATATCATTGCAATAACTTACTTGCAATATTAAGTAAGTTTGGGCAAAGCTACGTTAAAAGTAGACAGGTTTCCCTGCTATATGACCTCATCTTTAATACAGAATCCCCTTGTGAATCCTGATGATTCACTAATATTCCTCCAAGTTCCCTTTGGGAAATCCTGCTCTCTTTAGGTTTTCTAAAGATCATCTTTACTTGTTGTTTTCCAGCTCTTTCAAGAGAGTCCCCATACAGTCTCAGGAAGATCCTGGCCAGCAATTCCCAGCCTCTTTGTATTAAAGCCATTGATCTTATGGACTCCTTCCTTGTTTTCCAGGACCCATGTTCTCTCCTTTGCTCCAAGAACCTAGTATCTTTTTGGGTAAGCCGTGTCTGAGCCTTAGCTTCTCTTGTCCCCTTGTCCACACAACTAAGGTTTCTCGGCCTTAGCCAAAACTTACCAGCCTAGATTTTCTCCAGTTTCTAGGATGAATCTTGGTCTTAGATAAAACAGATTTAAGGTAGATCTGCCCCACAATTTGGGAGTCAGCACAAATTCACTCTTTCTACTTAGTCTTGATCATGCGTAGGAACACCTATTCTGATAACATCCTTGTTCCTAGGACTTAGTTCCCACTTCATATTCCACTGATGATAAGCAGGTTATTACTAACCTGCCTGGAACTCTGACCTTTTCAACAAAATATTTTAAACTCTTGCTATGCAGAGAGTATGCTTATCAGGAACTCAGTCAAAATAAAATAATCAGGTTCCGTTCAAGAACTACTGTAGTATTCTAATATTTTGATGCACTAACAAAAAAATGCTTATATTTGGTTCTGTCTGCATCCTGCTATTAGCCAGCTGTGTGACTAGCAAAATCACTTAAATCCCAGTTTCCTCATCTGAAAAATGAGAATAACAGTATATTCCTCGTAGGATTTGTTGGCTTGTTTTGAATATCAAATGATCTAATACATGTAAAGCACTTGGAATAGAGTACTCAGAACAGATCCCAGCACATAATAAGTACACCATAAATATTAACCATTATTATAATTATCATAATTATTATTGTGGTTGTTTCAAACAAATGCATTAGGTGCTTTTCTGAAGACACTCGGGCCTGTTTTATAGTCCAATAAAATTGAACATTTGTATCTTACCTGAAGGTTCAAATTTGGACAATTTGTTTCAGGTTTGAGTATTTTTTAAAAAATGTTGCTCAATACTGATTATTCTTAATATATGTCAAATAGTACAGTTGAAAAACAGTGTTGACCCACTTGGTCTTATGAGTGAACCCTCACAGTTATCCTCTTATTTTGTTTTTGTTTACTACCTTTTTGCATGACACCAGCCTGAACAGAGAGAGTCTCTCTTGGTGGAATATTTCATGTTGAAGGCAGGACCACATATGTCTCACAAACGTATTGGTCATTTCTTCAGGTTAGACTGGTATTTTGTTTCATTTTGTTTTGTTGTATATTTCTTTGGCCACAATAGTAAAATATGATTTAGCCATCATATATTAACAAATTACTGCATTTAAACTTTGGCAGCATTTGTTTTAAAGCTTGAGCTGTCCACCATTCAATAAATAGTGTAAATATTTTCCCTCGCCCTGTAGGCACATGAACCATCAAATATAGTACTAAAACAATACTTACCCTGCAGCAAGATAAAAAAAGAAGGCAAGCAATAAGGACAATGTGATTTTACACTTTAATATCTAATATTAGATCCAAAGTCCAATATAAAATAATCTAATGTTTAAAATTCAATATCTTCTGACGTCCCAGTTCTGAAATCACTTGAGTAGACCAGTGCAATCCATTCAGGACAAGTAGATTTTCCACTGATACGGTCCTGAACTAATATTGGGAAAGATCTAAAATTGCCTAAAATCAATCCTTATAGTGGTTCCTGTTAGTCAGAGTTAACTACGCCGATTAATGAGATTAGAAGGTAAGGGATAAAGGAGACATTTATCCAATAATCTTAACCATAAAGCTTCATAGCTACTGACTAGGAAGATTTAGCCAATAAATAAGAGGGATTTTTGCATTGGGAATACAGCCCGCATTTCCAAAATTACAGTGTAGATACTGGCAACGCAGTCCCACACTTAACCCTTCTTTCATAAGTATGTTTATCCTTTCCTTTCTCACTACATTTCTTTGCATTCTGTCATCAAACATTGATCAGTCTTAAAAGTGCATTGCTAGATCCTCTTCCCCATTTAAGCTACTATCCCATTTTCTCTGCTTTCATCTTCAGACTTCTCCAATGAGTGTTTTGAACTCTTGCCTCCCATTTTTTAAATCATTCCACCATTCTCTAGTAAAATGGCTTCTGCTTCGACACCCTATTGTAACAAGACTTTCCAAGGTCGTTGACAACCACTATCCAGACAAATCAAAAGATTTTTCTTAGTCCTTATCTTCTCTTGAGTATCTGGCACTATTGATCACTCGCTTCTTTCTTTCTTTTTTTTTTCCTGGTATTTTAAAAGAATTTTTTTATTCTCTAGAATATGAACTGCCTTTTCATTTTCTTGGAGGTCATATTAAATTTTTATTTCTCTCCTTTACACACATTCAAAAATCTATCCTAAATTATATATAGTAACTCAAATATCAGTTGTAAGCTGCCAATAAAACCAGCTAAATTTGTTATTTTCATGTTTATGACTGTAGTGGGCTGAATAATGCCCCTCCAAAATTTATGTCCACCTAGAATCTCAGAATGTGACCTTATTTGGAAATAGGGCCTTTGTAGATTACTTAGTTAAGACAAAATGAGGTCATACTGTATTAGTGTAAGTCCCCTAAATTCAATGACTGATGTCTTTATAAGGAGAGGGAGATTTGGAGACACAGGCACACAGAGACAAAGGCAATATGAAGACAAAGGCAGAGATTGGAGTTATGCCACCATAAACCAAGGAACTCCTGAAACCACCAGAAGCTGGGGAGGCAAGGAAGGATTCTTCCCTAGTGCCCTCAGAGAGGGCATGGCTTGTTGACATCTTGATTTCAGATTTCTACTTTCCAGAACTGTGAGAAAATAAATTTCTGTTGTTGTAAGCCACCCACTTTATGGCACTCTGTGATGGCAGCCCGCGGAAATGAGTACAATGACCAACTACATGCATTCTTTCTTCTTTTAAGGGAGTTGATCAGCTCCCTGCGTGGTGGGTCCAGGACAGTCACCTGAAGAAAGACTAACTCCACCCCCCTGCCCCTAAATTCTTAATTAATTAATGCTGAGGTTGAGAAATTTCCGAGGACACTTCTGGGGACACATAAATCAATCCTTGTTACAGTTTGATTCTTGGCCACCCAGGTGTTCTTTTTCATGTAATTTTGGGAGATTTTATTGATCCTCGTAGCTGATCTCACTTTGGCTTTCCCAACCATAGAAAACACAAGGCTCAGGCAATTCTTCAAAGACTCATTATTTTGTTTTTGTCTTAGTTTTTGTTTTCACCGGCTGGTCAGATCATATTTTCTATGGCTTCTTTAAGTTTTTTTTTTTTTTTTTTAATTTTTCTGTGGATGAGTTTATCCCCTTCCCTGGAATCCTGCCCAAAACAAAAACGTCAAGGACCAACTGGTACTAATATTGCAAAAGACCTATGCCAGACTAGAAAGGAATGCTATGAGCTCACACTTGCCAAAAAGTTGTTTCCTTAATCTGATCAAGTTTATCATCTAAACTAGCATGTCCAATAGAAACATAATGTGTCCATCTAAGTAATTTTAAATTTTGAAAAGTAAAAATAAGCAGTTAATAATAATTTTAATAATCTGTTTCAACTAACTGAATATATTCAAAATATTATTTCAGCATGTATCAATGCAAAATTATTAGTGAAATATTTTATATTGTTTTCTTTTGTACTAAGTCTTTGAAATCCATTGTGTATTTTATACTTGGTAGCACATTTCATTTCAGAGTGACCACATTTCAAGTGTTTAATAACCACATGTGCCTTATGGCTACCATACTGGACAACATATGTCTGAACGGTTAAAAGAAGGAAAGAGGGGACTTGGAGGAAAATGTATTGCCAACTATATTCCAGTTTTTGTGTTAAGTATTTTTAATGCATTAGCTACTTTAAATTTCACCTGGGAGTGTATTCCTGAGCAAACAGAGGCTCAGAAAACTTAGATTATTTCTCCAACTTGAATCTGCTCATAAACGCAAGAGTGTGGATTCAGTCTCAGGTTTGATCTCCTCCTACCAGGTATTTAATTACAGTGTATTTTGAATCAGCTGGTGGAATGGGAGGGCTTTTCCCCCCCATAGATTGGCCATAGCTTCTATAAAAGATATGATATGGAGAGACAGGTGTAGAGTACAACAAGAACCATCTGGAACATTTTCAGCGTTGTCCACAAAGGGCACCTTGGCACCTTGAACAATTGTACCATAAATAATAGAAATGATGTTTTGCATTTGATTGATTTATTCTATGAAAGGATTGACTTTCACACCTCCCTTTTATTAGCCCAGTTTGAAGAATTAAGTGCTGACATACTGGCGGCACACTGGACCCTGAAAAGGAGTCAAATTGGAAAAAGCATAGATAATGATGATGATGATGATATTAATAATAATAATAATAGTTGACATTTATTGAATCTTACTATGTGTCAGACATCATACTAAGTTTTTTTTATGCATTAGCTCATTTAATCTCCACCAAAACACTATGAAATTTGTACCATTATTATCTCTATTACATAGATGAAAAAACTGAGGCACAAAGAATTCACGCAGGGTTGGGATGCAAACCCTGTAATAGGCAGGATTGGGATACAGCCATTGTCAGGTTTATGTTATTGTTCACTATACAAGAGGCTGATAATCTTTGATAGAATAACTATTTGTTCCAATTGCCCGGGCTGAAAATGATGACTCCATCTTTATCTAGCACTAAGGCCCCCATGCACCACTAGTTTCCAGCTAAGAGTACCCAAAACACGTATGAAGTAATCTGTTAAGGATTATTTTTAGCTCATTCCCAACCTACTCCTATTCTTATTGGTTTCTCTCTGGCTTCTAACATTTAACCCTGTTCACACTTTTGCTCAAGTCTTTTCCACTTGGCATTTGTACTCGAGCTTCTAGTCTCTTGTGACTATTTTGGAATGGGTAAAGCCCTCATTCATTCCTCTGAAATTCCTAGTTATAGCCCCTTCTTGAAAATATGATTGGGCTCACTTAGCTCCTTAGGAATATTTGCAGTTATATTTTGACCTCTAGGGTCTTGGACCTATACTTGTATAAACTAGAGTAATGGGTAAGGAAGATATTTGAAGAAACCTAATAGACTAGCTGGATTTAAAATGAAGTAGGCTGGCAATGATTAAAAAAAAGACACAGAATGGAAAGGGAAAAACAAAGAGAGATAAGAGAGCCTGTACAGACCAAAGTTGGAATGGACTTCATGGGACAATGGAGTGAAGTAAGAAAGATTTGAGGGACACATGGGCTTACCATGAGTTGGAATCTACTTGACAGCAACTAACAACAACAGTAACAATTATGCATGTGGAATATTTAGAGGCAAATGAGGCTAGAGGACTTTAAAATGTTTTGTTGTTCATTATGAATTGAATCTCTTTGCATTTTCTTGATTTTCAATTACAATGGATGTCAAATTAATGCTGCTACAAATGGAACTCTGCTGGGATTGGGCAATAAAAGTCTCAAGTTTATACTAGTTAGATAGAAACTTTATCACCACCATTTTAGTGTCTTCCAGACACTAAATCTTGGAGTTACCACTGGTTCTTTCTTTTCCTTTGTTCCCTATGTCCAGTCAATCTAATTTCTGCCAAATCTCCCATTACTGTGCCGTTCACTTTAGTCCAGGACCTGTCCTCTCGCATCTAGATTACTAATGTTGCCTCCTAGCTGGCTTCCCTACCTCTAGTCTATCCCCCTTTCATTATATCCTGCATTGCAGTTATCCTAACATTCCAGTATTTATAAAGATGACTTCATCCCTATCTTTGTCATCTAGTGCTGCTAAAACAGAAATATTTTGGGGGGACATAATTCAATCTGTGACATTCTGCTCCTTGCCATGTGTAAAACATTTTCACCCCATCATATCATAGCAAAAGTCTTAAATCAATTCCAAGTCCAAAATCCAAAAATTCCTCTTCATCTGTGAAATCTAGAATACAAGTTATCTGCTTCCAAAGGTACAATGGCAGAACAGGCACAAGCCAGACATTTCCATTACAAATGGGAGAAACTAGAGGGAAAGAAGGGATGACAGGCATCAAGCAAGTTGGCAGAACACATTACATTAGCCCTCAAGTCTTTGAAAATAATCCTCTGTTCTCTGAGACAGTTTACACAATAGCCCTGCCCTCCAGACTCTAGGTATTTGCCACACTCTCCAGATTCTGAGGGGAGGCCCCTAGGCCCTGGGCTTCAGCTCCACCTTCCAGGCCCACTGGGATGGCACCTCTGCTCACTCAGCTTTAGGTGCACCATTCTTCTAGTCCATCTGAGTGGCAACTCCACCCTTAGACGCACCAGAGGCTATGGCTCCACCGTTTGAAAACCCAGAGGTCCAGGCCATACCTTTTGAGACTGAGGCAGCTTGGCTTCCTGTGTGCCTTGTCTCTTCAGCTTCTGCCTCCCAGTTTCTTGGCCTCTGCGCTCCTTGGGCCTCACACTCACACCTGCCCTGTGGGGCAAGTGTTCCAAAGCTCTGTAGCTCCACCGATAAGTACCTGGAGGCACCCCACTTAGCCAGTATACTTCGGCCAGAAGACACTCAGCTCTCTTGCTCCATGTGTCAGCAAGACTAATTCCACTGGTAAGAGCCCGGAGGCACCCCACTCCACCAGGAAGCCTCCTGCGCCAAGGCACTCAGCTCCCTCCCTCCGTGGGCCACCTCCAGCACTGTCTGGCACTGGTCTCCTGGTTCTGCTGCTGTTGATTCACTGCTGCTGCCACCAATCCTCTGCTGCTGTTTCTCACCATCTGCGCCTTTTCTGGTGTTAACAGTTCTCCTCACTTACTTCTGGATCTTCTATCCATTCACAGTTTCAAAACCACTTCCACATTTTAGGTATCTGTTAGAGCAGCACCCCACTCTTGGTACCAAATTCTGTCTTGGTCATGTAGTGCTGCTATAACAGAAATACCACAAGTGGATGGCTTTAACAAAGAGAAGTTTATTTTCTTACAGTCCAGTAGGCTAGAAGTCTGAATTCAGGGCTCCGGCTCCAAAGGAAGGCTTTCTGTCTCTGTTGGCTCTAGAGGAAGGTCCTTGTCATCAATCTTCCCTTGATCTGGGAGCATCTTGGTGCAGGCACCTCAGGTCCAAAGGACACTCTCTGCTCCCAGGGCTGCTATCTTGGTGGTATGAGGTCCCCATGTCTCTCTGCTAGCTTCTTTCTTTTATGTCTCAAAAGAGATTGGCTTAAGACAACATCTAATCTTGTAGACCTAATCAATATAACTGCCGCTAATCCATTTCATTAACATCATAGTGATAGGATTTACAACACATAGGGAAATCACATCAGATGACAAAATGGTAGACAATCATACAATACTGGGAATCATGACCTAGCCAAGTTGACAGATATTTTAGGGGGCAAAATTCAATCCAGGACAGTCATTGTCTCAGGTATCTACTTTGAGACTTCAGTGGAAATAGGATCTCTAGGCTCTAGACCAACTCTAGATTCTTTCTGGTCCCACAGTGAGATCTCTTTCTTAATTTGTACGTAAAGTATGTACAGATATTTGAGATATGGGCAGTCCCTCTCTAAATAAAATTCAAAGATCATGCCTCGTCTTTGCCTAATGTTCCAGAAGTGATTCATGCAGTAGAGAGTTGAACTAGAAGACATATAATTGCTTCTTCAATTTTTAATTTTTTTTAAATTGTGCTTTAGGTGAAAGTTTACAGAACATATTAGTTTCCCATTCAATAGTTTTTATATAAAGTGTTCCATGACATTGGTTTTAATCTCCACAATGTGTCAGCATTCTCCCCATTTTCACCTTGGATTTCCCGTTTCCTTTTGTCTGGCTTTTCTACCCCTTCCTGCCTTCTCATCTTTGCTTTTGGGTAAATGTTGTACTTTTGATCTCATGTAATTGATTGTTTTAAGGAACACGTTCCTCCCAGGTGTTATTATTTTATGGACCTGTCTATTATTTGGCTGAAAGGTGGTCTCCAGAAATATCTTCAGTTCCAGGTCAGAAGGGTGTCTTAGGACCATAGTCTTGGGGGTTCCTCCAGTCTCTGTCAGGCCAGTAAGTCTGGTCTTTTTTGTAAATTTGATTTTTTGTTCTACATTTTTCTCCTTCTCTGTCTGGGACCCTCTGCCATGACCTCAGTCAGAGCAGTTGGTAGTGGTAGCCAGGAACCATGTAGTTCTTCTGGTCTTGGGGTTGTGTAGGCTGTGTAAGCTGTGGTTCATGTGGTCAGTTAGTCCTTTGGATTAATTGCTCCTTTGAGTCTTTGGTTTTCTTTTCTCTCCTTTGCTCCAAACAGGAAGAGACCAATAGTTGTATCATAGATGGCCACTCACTAGCTTTTAAAACACCATATACTATTCACCAAAGTAGGATGCAGAACATCATCTTTATGAACTGTGTTGTGCCAGTTGATGTAGATGTGCCTGGAGTCTATGGTCCTCTTTTGAGCCTAGAAACTTCATCCAACCAAGTGTTTGGTTATATCTAATGGAAATTTCCATGACTGTGCCCCTTGTGTGCTCTATTGCCTATATTAATACACATGCAGCACTTACAATTGTATATGTAGAAATTTCCACATCCAAACATATAGCTGCAGGTGGGTGTGCTCCCTTATACCCTCCCACATCTCTTTAGCATACCTGTATACCTATGTATCCATTCATAAATTATTGTTTGTTAATACTACTGTTACAGTAATTACCATTATCTTTGTTACAGTAATTACTTATGGATTATCTATGCTACAGTAATTATCATAGTTGCCCTTCATTCTTTCATTCCCCTTTCCTTTGCCTTGGTCATGTTGTTCTGACTTTCCCCATATTGTGAATTGTCTTTCCTTTCACCAATATTAACATATGTCTTCTATCTAGTTAGTAATTTCCCCTTCCTCCTCCTTCCATCCCTCGTAACCATAAAATAATTTTGTCTGTGTGTAAACCTTTTCTTGTTTTTTATAATACTGGTTTCATACAATATTTGTCCTTTTGTAATTGACTTATTTCACTCAGTATAATATCCTCCAAATTCATCCATGTTGTGAGATGTTTTGTGGATTTGTCATTATTCTTTATCATTGTGTAGTATTCCATTGCATGTATGTACTACAGTTTATCCATTCATCTGTTGATGGGCACTTAGGTTGTTTTCATCTTTTTGCTATTGTGAAGGAACATGGGTGTGCATGTGTCTTTTCATGTCACAGCTGTTATTTCTTTAGGGTATATACCTAGGAGTGAGATTGCTGGATCATATGATATTTCTATTCCTAGCTTTTTAAGAAAGCACCATACTGTTTTCCATAGTGGCTGTATCATTTTACATTCCCACCAGCAGTGTATAAGAGTTCCAATCTCCCTCCAACCTGACCAACATTTGTTATTTTCTGTTTTGTTTTTCTTTTTGATTCATGACATTATTGTCGGGGTGAGATGGCAATCCATTGTAGTTTTGATTTGCATCTCTTTTTAGGGTCACTATGAGTTGGATTTGATTCGGCAACAGGTTTGGTGTGGTTTAATAGCTAGTGAATACCAGCATTTCTTCGTGTGTTTGTTAGCTGCCTGAATGTCTTCTTTGGTGAAGTGTCTGTTCATATCCTTTGCCCATTTTCTTAATTGGATTGTTTGTCTTCTGTTGTTGAGGTGTTGAAGTTTTCTATAAATTTTAGAGATTAGACTCCTGTTGGATATGTCATAGCCAAAAAATTTTACCCAGTCTGTAGATTCTCTTTTTACTCTTTTGGAGAAATCTTTTGACGAGCATAAGTGTTTAATTTTTAGGAGGCCCCATTTTTCAGAACCTGGACTATATGAAAAAGCATGTGGCATCAGGAGTGGAGAAAGAGTATTTATCAACCTGTGACATGCAGATAACACAAGCTTGCTTACTGAAAGTGAAGAGGACTCGAAGTACTTACTGATGAAGATCAAACACTACAGCCTTCAGTATGAATTACACCTCAATGTAGAGAAAACAAAGATTCTCACAACTGGACAGATAAGCAACATCATGATAAATGGAGAAAATATTGAAGTTGTTAAGGATTTCGTTTGACTTGAATCCACAATCAACCTCCATGGAAGCAGCAGTCAAGACATCAAATGATGTATTACATTGGACAAATCTGCTGCAAAAGACCTCATTAAAGTGTTAAAAAGCAACGATGTCGCTTGGAAGTGCACCCAACCCAAGCCATGATATTTTCAATCACCTCATATGCATGCAAAAGCTGGACAATGAAAAAGGAAGGCTGAAGAAGAACAAATGCCTTTGAATTATGGTGTAGGCGAAGAATATTGAATATACCATGGACTGCCAGAAGAATGAAAGTCTCTTGGAAGAAGTACAGCCAAAGTGCTCCTTGGAAGCGAGGATGGCAAAACTTGTTCTTGCATACTTCAGACATGTTGTCAGCGGGGACCAATCCCTGGAGAAGACATCATGCTTGGTAAAACAGAGGGTCAGCAAAAAAGAAGAAGACCCTTATCGAGATGGATTGAGACAGTGGCTGCAACAATGGGCTCAAACATAGCAATGACTGTGAGGATGGCACAGGACTGGGCAGTGCTTTGTTCTGTTGTATGTTGGGTTGCTATCAGTTGAAACTAACTCAACAGTCACTGACAACAACAACAAATTTGTCTAGTTCATTTTGTGGTGTTTGTGCATTTTAAGTTATGTTTAGTAGTCTATTTATGCCATATATTAGGGCCCCTAGTATTGTCCCTATTTTTTCTTCCATGATCTTTATATTTCTAAGTTGTATATTTAGGTCTTTGATCCATTTTAAGTTAGTTTTTGTGCATGGTGTGAGGTATGGATCCTATTTCATTTTTCTACAGATAGACATCCAGATTTGCCAGCACCATTTGTTAAAGAGACTATTTCTTCTCCATTTAATGGACTTTGGCCCTTTGTCGAAGACCAGCTCTTCAGTGGTGGATGGATTTATGTGTGGATTCTCAGTTATGTTCCGCTGGTCTATGTGTCTATTTTGACTACCTTATGGTAGGTTCTGAGATCAGGTAATGTGAGACCTTCTACTGTATTCTTCTTGAATAATGCTTTACTTATCGGGGGCCTCTTTCCTTTCTGTATAAAGTTGGTGATTAGTTTTTCCATCTCATTAAACAATACTGTTGGAATTTGGATCAGGATTGCATTATATCTATAGATCACTCTGGGTAGTGTTGACATTTTCACAATGTTGAGACTTCTTATACAGAAGCATGGCATTTTTTTCCATTTATGTAGGTCACTTTTAGTTACTTGCAGAAGTGTTTTGTAGTTTTCTTTGTATAGATATTTTATGTCCCTGATAAGATTTATTCCTAAATATTTTACCTTTTTGGAGAGACTATTGTAAATGGTATTTTTTTCCTGATTTCCTTTTCAAAGTTTTCTTTGTTGGTGTAGAGGAATCCAACTGATTTTTGTATGTTGATCTTGTATCCTGATTTGCTGAATCCTTCTATTAGTTCTAGTAGCTTTCTTGTGGAATTTCTGGGATTTTCTATGTATAGGATCATGTCATCTGCATGTGGGGATAGTTTACTTTTTCCTTATCTATTTGAATGTTCTTTATTTCCTTTACTTGCCTTATTACTATAGCTAGGACTTCTAGTATAATGTTGAATAAGAGTCTTTGAGTTGTAGGGTTAATATTTTGATTTTGGCCTTTTGTTCATTTTGGGGGTATGTGTTTATTGCTATAAATTGACCTCTGAGCACTGCTTTGCTGTGCCCCAAAGGTTTTGGTATGTTGTGTTTTCACTCTCATTTGATTCTAAGATTTTTTTTTATTTCATCTTTGATTTCTTCTATTACTCAGTGTTTTTTTAGCAAGGTGTTGCATTTCCATGTATTTGTTTTTTTTCCCTTGCTCTTTCTGTTATTGATTTCTGCTTTTATAGTGTTGTGATTAGAAAATGATTTATATTATTTTGGTGGTTTTGATTTTATTGAAGCTCTCTTTGTGACCTAAAATATGGTCTATTGTGAAGAATGTTCTATGTACATTGGAAAAGAATGTATACTTTGCTGCTGTGGGTGAAGTGTTCTGTATATGTCTATGAGGTCGAGTTGGTTGATTGTGGTATTTAAATTGTCCATATCTTTGTTGAGTTTCTTTCTAGTTGTTCTGTCCTTCACCAAAAGTGTTGTGTTGAAGTCTCCTACTATTAGTATGGAACTATCTGTTTCTCTTTTCAGTGTAGTTAGACTTTATGTAGTTTGAAGCCTTGTCATTGGGTGCATATACATTTATTATGGTTATGTCCTCTTGGTGGATTGACACTTTAATCATTATATAATGTCCTTCCTTAGCTTTTATGGTAGATTTTGCCTTAAAGTCTCTTTTATCAGAGATTAATATTGCCACTCCTACTAAGTTTTGGTTGTTGTTTGCTTGATATATTTTTTTCCATCCTTTAAGTTTTAGTTTATTTATGTCTTTGTGTCTAAGGTATGTCTCTTGTAGACAGCATATTGGTGGGTCATGTTTTTTTTTTTTAATCCATTGTGCCACTCTCTATCTCTTCATGGGTACGTTTAAACCATTTACATTCAATGTGATTGTCAATAGGTATGAGTTTACGCTTGTCATTTTGTTGTGCTTTCTTTTTTGCGGTGTTGGTGGTTTCTGTGTGCTGAATTCTTTTTTGTTTGTGGATTTTCTTTTCATTTATTTCTTTGTGGTTGACTTTGTGTTTACTGAGACTTTATGTTTTTCTTCTTGTTTATTTAGTAGATTTGTTAACTTTCTTTGTGGTTACTTTGAAATTTACCTTTATCTTCCTAAGTTTAAAGTGGTGTTTTATTTCTTGATATCACCTTGATTTCCTGTCCATATGGAAGTTCTATAACTGTACCATTTATTCTCCCTTTTGTTTTGACATTGTCATCATTTAAAGATTGACATCTCTGTTTCCTGTTTTCATTCTTTTAGCTTTGTATTATTTTGGAGAATTCTTTACCTGGGTTGGTATCTGGCTGATGCTGTCCTGTGTTCTAACCTCAGGCTGTTGTTTGATGTTGTTTGTTTTCTGTGAAAAGTACTCTCCCTTTAATATTTCTTGTAAGGTTGGTCTGGTCTTTACAAATTTCCTTAATTTCTGATTATCTGGAAATGTCCTAATTTTGCCTTCACATTTGAGAGACAATTTTGCTGGATAAATAATTCTTGGTTGGCAAATCTTTTTCAACCTTATATATGTAACCTTCTTGCTTGCATAGTTTCTGCTGAGTAATCAGAGGTTACTCTCATTGGTTCCCCTTTGTAGGTGACTTTTCATTTTTCCTGAGCTGCTCTCAGGATTCTTTCTTTGTCTTTGGTTTTGGCAATTTTGATTATGATATGTCTTGGTGACTTTCTTTTGGGGTCTATCCTGTATGGGATTCATTGAGCTTCTTGGGTGGATATTTCCTCATCTTCCATGATATTAGGGAAGTTTCTCTGTGTGTGTGTGTCTTGTTGTTGTTTTTTTCACCTTCTGCTGTTCTGAAATTCCAGTCACGTGCAAATTTTTCCTCTTGATAGTGTCTCACATAATTCTTAGGCTTTCTTCATTTTTCTTCATTTTTTTTCCTCAAACAAATTGGTTTCAAGGGATTCATCCTCTAATTTGCTGATTCTGTCTTCCATTGATTTAGTTATGCTCCTGTGTCTTTCTATTGAGTTATCTATTCTGAAATTTTATTGTTAATATTTTGTATATCTAGTTGCTGTTTTTTTATGGTTTTAATTGTCTATTTTGTTCTTGTATTTTTTTTTTTTTTGAATTCTTTAATTGCTTTGTCTGTGTTTTCTTTGATTTAGTCTGTGTTTTCCCATCTGTATTTTCCTTGATCTCTTGGAGCACACTATATATTAGTCTTTTGAAGTCCTTATCAGGTAGTTCCATTACCATTTCTTCCTCTAGAAGGTTTTCTGGTATGTATTTTGTCACTTACTGAAGCCATCTTGTCTTGCTTCTTTATGTGATTTGATATCATCTGTTGTCTCTGAGGCATTAAGATATTATTGTATTTATTTATTTATTGTATGTTTGCTGCTTCCTGATTTTTTGTTTTGTTTTGTTTTTATATATCCAAGTAGGCAGGGTGTGCATGCTATTAGTTTGACAACACTAGAGCTCTCATCACCTGTCTCCAGGCGAGCTGGGCAGTGGCTGGGTGTGTGAGCATGGGTCTCTGTTCACTCATTTTGTAGGGTGCTGAGGATATATCTGGCATTGCTGGTGATGTAATATGTCTGTCCAGATAGTCACCTGGGCATGGGTACAGGGAGCATTCTTACTAGTCACTGAGTTGAGTGTTGTGTGTGCATACTGCCAGTGCCAGGTGGTTGGGATGAGGGTGCCTGTGTCATAGGTTACCAAGTGGGTGGTATGGAACCTCTCACCAACGGTCCTGGGTGGGGAAGCCTGCGTGGGCATGATGGGAGTAGGCACAAGCCTCAAGTTGCAGGGGGGATGCCACCAGTCCACAGGTGCCCACTAGAAGGGTGTGCCCATGTCCATTACAGTGTGATGCAGGGGAGGGTGTGCCACCAGTCCTTGGGCTCCTGGTGTAGGTGGCTGGAGGGATTAGGAGTCACACTGGTCTGTAGGCCCCTGGCATGGGTGGCTGGGTGTAGAAGTAGGTGCCTCCAGTTGGTGGGCTCCTGGCACCAGTGGCTGGGTGGAGCAGTAGGTGCCACTGGTTTGTGGGCCCATGGTGCAGGTGGCAGGGCATAGGAGTGTGTGCCACAAGTCCTCAGCCCCCTGGTGCAGTTGGCTGGGTAGAAGAGGGTATGTGGCTGGTCCCCAGGTCCTTGGCACTGGTGGCCAGGTGGAGAAGCAGACACTGCCAGTACACAGGCCCTGGTTCAGGTAGCTGGGCTTAGTAGCAGGCACCACTAGTCTGTGGGCCCCCAGCATGGGTGGGTGGGTGGAAGAGGAGGCATCGCCCATCAACAGGCTTCAGATGTGGGTGGCTGGGTGGAGAAGCGGGTGCTGCTGGTCTCTGGGCCCCCAGCTCAGGTGGTGGGGCAGTGATAGGTGCCATCAGACCACAATCGTTTGTGAGGAGAGAATGGATGAGGGGTGTGGTGGAACACTGCAGATCTACGGACCTCCAACACAGGGGGCTAGGGGAGTGTGGTGGGTGAAGTGAGTGCACTTAACTTCTGTAGGATGGAGAGCATTCCTGCCTGGCTTTGGGCATGGGTGCAGAGTCTCCTGCTTGACTGCACTGGGTGATGGAGGCTTCTGCTGGAAAATCTGCTTGCTTTGTCTTAATATGGCTGCGCTATTCAGGTTCAGCTGGCAGGGCACTGGCAATCAGTAATTCACCATGTCCACCATTTTTGTATAGTCTCTCCTTCCACTTCTTCAGCTTTGCCTTTCATGCTCAGGGTTCTGAAGTTGTCATCTATTTCATATTCACTTGTTTTCTCAGGTCTTTATTGTAAGAGAGACATTATGAGGTGTCTGACTATGCTGCCGTCTTTGACCACCCCCACTTCTTCAATTTTTGAGAGTCTACATATTTTTTTAAACTAGAGAAGCTAATTATAGGAATAGTTTTTTTTTTACATTCATTTATTTGCTCATCACTTACTGACTATCTATAGTGTGCCAGGAATAGTGCTGGATACAAAGACTAAGAAGATATGTCCAGGATTATTTGCTTGCCCACTTGTAGAATTCCGATTGAATCTAGCCTTTTGATTCTTCTTCATGACATGATTGAAATGACTCCTAATACTGACTTCACTTTGACCCCTTTTCTCTATAAAGAGATCTGGAAGACTAATGAATAAGGCTAACAATGTTTGGAGACATCTGCTATACAAACCACTAATGGCTTTCTGTTCTCCACGTAATCAAACACAAACACTTCTACTCAGCTTTCAGTGTCATCTAAATTCAACTTCACGCTACGTATTTATTTCCTACTATCTCATAGCCCATCCTCTGGTCTCCCAAACACTAAGGTCATTCTCATCTTTATAGGCAGACCTCTATCATCTATCTTGAGTAAGCTTCATGACATTTCTAAACCTGTTTCTTCATCTGTAAAATTAGAATAATACCTGCCGCATAGGGAATTATGAAGATTAAATGAAATGACAAATGTACAGCCCCTCTTACAGTTTCTAACCATAAAAGTTGTTCAGTGACCGAACTGTGCATGTAGAAATTTTTGAAATGGTGTATCTTTGGCTATGTATATTTTCAACAACAACAAAAAATAAGTCCAGAAGGGAGAGGGTTGACATGTTGTGGGGTTGTTAATCAATGTCATAAAACAATATGTGTACTATTGTTTCATGAGAAGCTATTTGTTCTGTAAGCCTTCACCTGAAGTACAATTTAAAAAAAAAAACCTAGTATCATTAAAAAAAAAAAAAGTTGTTCAGTGACCATTGATCCCTTTTCCATTCCAAAAGACAGTATATGTTCTTTTTCACCTATGCCAACCTGAGGCATTTTTCAAAACCATGACCCTGCTTCCTCTGTCTTTCATGATGGCTTTATAGGCTTTATGCCTCTCTTTAACAATAGATTTTGCACAAATGTTCTGCAAGTTTGTATATTATTAGATGCTATTTCATTTTCTATATAAGGTACCCAAAGTAGCCCACTATAATACATTTTCTTGTTTTCAAAATGATTTACCTAATCAATCTTGTCTCAATCTACTACACTGTAGCTAATATGGAAGAATCAACCTTATTTTGAACCAACAAAATATCTAACGTTATGCTTGGCACACATCAATTTCTTAATATTTGCTATTTATCCTTTAATTTATGTAGGTTTATGATGGTGGCTCTAGGATACTAACAGCCACTCCTGTCTTACAGATAAGTGAATATTATATTTATTGCTGCACCAAGAGAATTATGTGCCTGTTTGTCTGAATGGGAGCCCTTGTGGTGCAGTGGTTAAGCGCTTGGCTGCTAACGGAAAGGTCGGCAGTTTGAATCCACCAGCTGCTCCTTGGAAACCTTATGGGACAGTTCTACTCTGTCCTATAGTGTGGCTATTAGTCAGAATTGACTTGACAGTAATGGCTTTCTTTTTTTTTTTTTTCCCCCATCTGAATAAGATACATTCACATTTTAATGAAACAGTGGTATATTGTATATGGGGTATGGACTTGGGCAAATAAAATTTTGAAAATTAGATTTGGAGAAAATAGGTTTCAAAGTTGGAAAAGCTGAGGACATAACATCTTAGGGTAAAAAAAGAAGAAAATCAATTGAAAAGGAGGAATAGGAAGGAAGAAGGAGAAGTTGTTTTAGTTCCGTGGACTCTGAAAGGTACTACCTATGTCTCAGTAGGAATACTGCTGTGGGCCTAGAAATACACTACCTGTGCCAGTTTTATAAGCCTGGAGCCTATAGAGTTCTTGGCATCCTCTTTTTAAAAGAGAAATATAAAACTACAAACACAATTAGGTGTAAGGTCTGGAAAGCAGCTCTTGTAATTGAGTGGCTCTGAGGCATTAAGCTTCATTAACTTCATGAGGAATCAACCTCTGGACCAGGTGGAATCCCTAGAATCTCTGTAATTAAGAGAGCCATTTGCTCCACGATGGAGCTGTGGCACACTGTATGAAGACTCTTCCCTCTTTTCTAGCAGAATATTCTTGCTTCCTTGTTCTCTACCCATTTCCAGCTTACCACATCTTAAATCTTTCTTTATCAAATCTTAAATCTTACCAAATCTTAAATCTTTTCCACCGCTGACACACCTCCGTGCTTGGACATCGTAAAACAAAACTACCCCATTCACCGCTTCTACCTCAGTTTTTATTATGTCTTTCATAATTGCCCAAGAACTCTTGGTCTTCAGCTCCTCCTGTAAACTCAGAAGGGTGCTGTGGGGTTAGATAAGTAAGGCAAGATGGGATTCGGTAAAGAGATGTTCAGCTGTAAAGCCACTAGGAGGAATACTGCTGTAACTGATGGAGAAAAATGATAACCTGAGCACCAGGAAAGGACTGGGACGTAATTGCAGCTCATGCCATTTCTCTTTGTCCTCTAACCTCACAGGAATCCCCAGTAACTATATCAATCACATACACAGGCACCCCGCACTTGGATTTGGACTTTTTCAATTATTTTTAATGCAGTATTTCACATCATACAAATTCTACCAACAGTTTAGGGGACTGGTTAATTCTTTAAGCGTGGCATCTCTTTAATTCCCAGTCACCAACCTATAAGCAAATCTTTCCCATTCTAGCTCATACTTTTCAAACATAGCTAATATATCTGCTTTCCTTCTTTCCTGCCTACCTGCCTGTCTGCTTTCCTTACTTCTTTTAGATTAGTAAATTTTTGTTGCACACTTACTATGTGCCAGTTCTTCTTCTTATAGAACCCTAATGGGGATGACATAAAAATAAACAATTGCAAACTAACACAATGAGTTGCATGGTAGTGTATATGGTCCACTATGTGGTGCATATGTACACACTCAGGGGCACATAGGACTGACTCATTAAGTGTGAACATGAGTAAGTAAAAAAGTAAAAGAAAAAGACATTCAGAGGCTCACAGGGACCACATCTTGAAGGATCTTACAAGATATGCTAAGGAATTTGAATTGTACTCCTGAAGGTAACAGGGAATCTATTAAATAGTATTAAGAGGAACATGGCACAGTCAGATTTGCATTTTAGAAAGATCACTTTGACAGCTATGTAGAGAATAGATTGTAAGAGGGCGATACTCTATGGAGGGATGTCATTTAAGAGGCTGTTGCCATAATTCAGGAGGAAAAATAGTTCAAAACTGGAGAAGGCAGTGGGAGTGGAGATAAGACGATGAATTGCATTTGTCGGATGTTGTTGCTGGCAAATTGGATATGGGAGTTGAGAAAGCAGAAGGCATATAAAATGACTCCCAGGTTTCTTGCTTGGGAGATGGATTTGGTGTCATTTTCAGAGTCAAAGAGTACAGGAGAAGAGAAAAATTATTTAATGCCACATGCAAATTATTGAGCACTTACTACATGCCAAGTAGATAATAAGCACTTAACATGAATCTAGGAAACATTTCACGACATTACAACATGGATGAATCTGGAGGGCATTATGCTGAGTGAAATAAGTCAATCACAAAAGGACAAATATTGTATGAGACCACCATTATAAAACCCAAGAAAAAGTTTACATACAGAAAAAAAAACAATCTTTGATGGTTATGATAGAGGGGAAGGGGGGAGGGGAAATCACTAACTAGGTAATAAAAGAAACCCACTGCCATCAAGTTGATTCTGACTCATAGCAATCCTGTAGGATGGAGCAGAACTGCCCTATAGGGTTTCCAACGAGCAGCTGGTGAATTTGAACTGCTGACTTTTCAGTTAGCAGCCAAGTTCTTAACCACTACACCACCAGGACAAGTTTTAACTCTGGTGAAGGGAAAGACAACATACAATATAATGGAAGTCAACACAACTTGACCAAGGCAAAGTCATAAAAGTTTCCCAGACACATCCAAACACCTTGAGGGACTGAGTTACTGGAGCTGAGGGCTGGGGACCATGGTCTTGGGGGCATCTAGATCAATTGGTATAACATAGTTCATAAAGAAAACGTTCTACATCCTACTTTGGTGAGTAGCTTCTGGGAGTTAAAAGCCAGCGATTGGCCATCTAAGGTACATCTATTGGTCCCATCCAGTCCTGAGCAAAGGAGAATCAAGAAAACCAAAGACACAAGGAAAGCATTAGTCTAAAGGACTAATGGACCACATGAACCACAGCCTCCACAACCTCAGCCCAGAACTAGATGGTGGCCAACTACTACCACCCACCACTTTGACAGGGGTCACAATAGAGGGTCCTGGACAGAGTGGGAGAAAAATGTAGAACAAAATTCAAATTCCCCAAAAAAGACCAGACTCACTGGTGCAACAGAGACTGTAGGAACCCCTGAAACTATGGCCCCCAAACACCCTTCTAATTCAGAACTGAAGCTGCTCCTGAAGTCTACCTTTCAGTCAAAGATTACACAGGCCTAGAAAACAAACAATAACACATGTTTTCAGTCAAGTATAGGAGACCAAATGGGCAACACCTGCCCAAAGGCAGACATGAAGGCAGGAAGGGACAGGAAGACTGGACAATTGGACACGGTGAACCCAGGGTATAAAGGAAAAGGGGGGAGAGGGAACCCCAGGTGTAAAGGAAAAGCGGGGAGAGGGACTGCTGACACAATGCAGAGATTGCATTTGAATGAGAAACTAATTTGCACTGTAAACTTTCACCTAAAACACAATAACAAATAAGAAAAAACTGCCACGGTCATCAATAACAACAAAGAAAGTCTGAGAAACTGTCACAGCCAAGAAGAACCTAAGGAGGCATGATGGCTAAATGCAATGTGGTATCCTAGATGGGATCCTGGAGTAGAAAAAGGACATTAAGTAAAAAATAAACAAATAAATAAGGAGATCTGAATATAGTGTGGACTTCAGTTAATGTATCAATATTAGTTCCTTAATTGTGGCAAATGTAGCGCACTAATAATAAGAGAAACTGGGTGGAAAGTATAGGGAAGTTCTGTCCTATCATCTCAAATTTTCTGTAAGCCTAAAACTGTTCTAAAACAAAAAGTTTATTAAAAAAAAAAAATTAAAACATGAATTTCGCACAGTGAAACCTGTGGAAGCCGGAACTGGACAGGACTGCCTTGTTTTTCCGAGTCTCACAAGTTGTCTGCCTTTGACAGAGAGAGTTCAGTCTTACCACATTTCTATCGCTTGTTTCAGTGGAAAATATTTTAGTTTTCCTTCTCTGATAAGTTTCTGCCTTACACAGGTTCTTGCTTTCGCAGGTTTTACTGTATTATTACACTCATTTTAAAGAAGAAAAAGCCAAGGCTCAAAAAATCAAGTCCAAAATTACACAATAGCTAAGTGGCAGACCTTCCTTCAGAGCCTTAGTTCTTAAGAAACAATACATCAATGTTTCTCAAAATGTGGTGCAGAGGTAACCTGCATCAGAATCATCCAGGGTGCTTGTTAAAAAATAGAGGTTCCTTGATCCAACCCAATCTATGGAAATAGAATTCCTGAAGGGTGGAGACTGAATTCACCAAGTATTTCTTACACCCTTTAAAGCTTACACACTATTGCAGTACATATTGTGTATTACTACTTGGCAAAGGGAGGATGACGAAGTCTCTTTTTTTAACATGGGAAATTTTAGTATTCTTTTTTGAAGCAATCTCATACTGATAGAAAAGTTGCAAGTAAAATATGGACAACTTTTTTTTTTTAACCATTTCAGAGTAAGTTGCCAACCTGATGCCCCATGACCCACTAACACGTTAATGCATACATCCTACAAATAAGGATATCCTCCTACATAGTTAAGGTGCCCTAGTGGCACAATGGTTAAGTACTCAGCTGCTAACCAAAAGGTTGGTGGTTCAAACCCACTCGGTAGATATATCCTACAAGTAAGGATATCTTCCTACTTAATTTAGGTGCCCTGATGGCTCAGTGGTTAAGTGCTCAACTGCTAGCTGAAAGGTTGGTGGTTCAAACCCACACAGTGACTCCATGGGAGATCAGATCTGGTGATGTGTTCCCATATTTGGTTATTACAGGGCAGTTATTTTGTAGAATATCCCTCAATCTGAGTTTTTCTAATGTTTCCTCATGATTAAATTCAGATTATTTATCTTTGTCAGGAACATCACAAAAGTGATAACTGCCTTGCTCAGACCCTTCTAATAGCTTTTTTCCTGTTGCCATCCAGTAGATTTTGACTCATAGCAACACTATAGGACAGAGTAGAACTGTCCCATAGGTTTCCAAGGAGCAGATGGTGGATTTGAACTGCCAACCTTTTGGTTAGCAGCTGAGTTCTTAACCACTGCACCACCTTGGCTCTGCCTAATAGCTTTAGGACTGAATTATTCAGGATTGAAAAGAAAAGGAAAGGACAAAAAAAAAAAAACCCTCAATATGTTGTGTTGGAGGTTCTTGTGGATTGTTTAAGTGATATCTAATAAGAAGTGGAATAAAAGAGTCTGAAGTTCACCTGGACAATTGGAGCTAACGAGAGAATTTTAGAGCCATCAAAGTGTGAGTGATAATTGAAACTGTAAATGTGAATGAACTCAATGAGAGACTCACGTATAGCTAGAAGAGAAGGGGCCAAAGATAAGACCACGGGTGAACCTTGGTTTTAAGGATCCAAAATAAGAAGGAGAACAGGCAACAGAAAGGGAAGAGGAGTAGATTGATGAGAGGTGAAAGAAATAACAAAATAGTTAGGAAAACTAAAGGCTATGAAGACTGTCCCTAAATTAATCCCTTCCACTCACCTTTACCTGAAGTCATCCTTTTGTTTATTACCCTTTACCCTAATTGACCTTTTGCTGATAATGTGGATTCTCGTATAATTTTTTAAAGTGAAGTCTGCTTCTTCTCACACATCCCCAAATTCATTAGTCCAAGAAATTGGTATGAGTTTTGAACACAGTTTATCTTTCCTCCCTGAAAGTCCCTTGTTTCCCCATGGCAGGCACCATATTCTTTTCATGTGGGAGTAGTCTACCGGACAGTCTATCTTTTCCCAAAACAGAAGTAAAAGATTCATTAAGAGTCAGCCCTTTTCCTTATTTTAATCTCTCGTATGACCTAGAATCCTCTCACTCAAATCTACTTTTTTTTTTTAATGAGATACATTACCTATTTCATGGCTAGTTTGTCAAGCAGTGGTGAACAACACCCTTCGACCTGGTAAATAAATGAGTAATGGGTACCTGGATGAGTTAACACGAGACACATTCTTAGGTTTCTGCTCTTTTATCACTATACTGTCCCACAGTATTCTCGTTGATTCTCAGTTTCAAATGCTGTCTACAACTAATGTCTCATAAATTTATAATCTCCAGCCAACATCTCTGAGATTCAGACCCATATTCACCTGAAAATCTCAATGTATAGCTGGACAGCATAGAGTGGTTGTTAAGAACATCTACTCTGTTGACTGATTACCTGGATTTATATTCTGACTTTAAGACTTCCTAGCTGTGTGATTCTGGGCAAGTTATTTAAGTAAACTCTTTGTGCTTCAGTTTTCTAATCTGTACAACAGGGAAAATAATAGTATCTCCCTCATGGTGCTCTTATGAAGATTAAATGTGTTAATAAATGCAAAGCATTTAGAACAGTGGCTCATTGCAAGTCCTGTGAAAGCTTCTTTCTGTGATATGTCTCACAAGAGTATTGAATTTAACATTTCCAACCTTGAACTCTTGCTCTTCCACAAACCCAAACCCATCTTTTACATCTCTATAAAAGGCACCATCTGTATAAAAGTCACCTACTTGCTCAAACCAGAAACTTAAGAATAGTTCTTTATCACTTTCTGTCCCTCATTTCTATCCCATATTTCATATGACATAAGTCTTAAGCAAACATATAAACTTCCATTGACTTTACCTTCAAAATACACCTTGAATCTGACCATTTCTGTCCATTGCCACTCCTTCCACCCTAGATCAAGCCACCATTATCTCTCATTCAACCACTCCAATAACTTCCTTTCTCATTGCCCTGCTTCTGTCCCCTACACCGTTATAATCCATTATCAACACAGAAGCTAGACAGAAGACTGAAAAATGTAAATCAGATCATGGCAGGTTCCCCTTCAAACCCATCGGGTTCTTTCCACTCCTTTTAGAATAACATCAAAACTCTTTATCTGGCCTTCAAACTTATGCATGATCTCCTCCCTGCCTGCTTCTCAAACCTCATGTCATTTCCTCTTCCTTTTACTTTCCATGCACCAGAAACAAATCACTCTGTGTCAGCTCCTGTAACATTCAAGGTCTATCCTGACTTAGGGCCTTGGCCTTTATTATGTGCTTTGCCTACAACAATCTCCCTTCTAGTCTCTAGTCCCAAGGTTTATTCTTTGTCACTTTTCAGATCTCAATTTAAATGTTACTTACTGAAAAATCTCTTCCCCTACCATCTAATTAAAGTTGTCTCACTACTATTTTCTTTCATGGAACTATGTTTTTTTTTCCCTTTACAGCTTTTATTTTCATTTGTAATTGTATAATTATTTATTTGCTTACTAGTTTAGGGGCTGCCTCTCCAACTGAATTGTAAGCTTAGTTCAGATGGGAACTGTATTTGTTTTATTCACACACTGCACCCTCACAAATGGATCAGTAAGCAACATCATGATAAATGGAGAAAATATTGAAGGATTTCATTTTATTTGGTTCCACAATCAATGCCCACAGAAGCAGCAGTCAAGAAATCAAAAGACGCATTGCACTGGGCAAATCTGCTGCAAAAGACCTCTTAAAGTGTTAAAAAGCAACGATGTCCCTTTGAGGACTAAGGTGAGCCTGACCCA
This sequence comes from Dugong dugon, assembly GCA_030035585.1. Taxonomy (NCBI): domain Eukaryota; kingdom Metazoa; phylum Chordata; class Mammalia; order Sirenia; family Dugongidae; genus Dugong; species Dugong dugon. Next base: position 146,715,094 of record CM057462.1, read on the forward strand.
AACCATGGTATTTTCAGTTGCCTCATATGCATGCGAAAGCTGGACAATGAATAAGGAAGATCGAAGAAGAATTGATGCCTTTGAATTGTGGTGTTGGTGAAGAATATTGAATATACCATGGACTGCCAGAAGAACAAACAAATCTGTCTTGGAAGAAGTTCAGCCAGAATGCTGCTTAGAAGTGAGGATGGCAACACTTCGTCTTACTTTGGACGTGTTATCAGGTGGGATCAGTCCCTGGAGAAGGATATCATGCTTAGTAGAGGATCAGAGAAAAAAAGGAAGACCCTCACCAAGATGGATGGACACAGTGGCTGCAACAGTGGGCTCAAACATAGCAATGATTGTGAAGATGGTGCAGGACCAGGCAGTGTTTTTGTCCGTTGTACATAGGGTCACTATGAGTCGAAACCGACTTGACGGCACCGAACAACCACGTGCCGAGCACACAGCACAGTGTCAGACATACCCAGGCATCCGATAACTATTTATTCAATGAAAGAATGAGTGAGTGAGTGAATGAATGATGAGAGTTTAGATAAAGTACTTCTTTAGGTCCTAGAAGGCCTTTTTTGGAAGTAAGAGATCACCAAAATGGTGATCAACATAAAGATGTTGTTAATAAACAGGTATGTCCCTAGCAACCTGGAAGTGCTTGTTAAAGAACACCAACTTTTATGCTAAATCAGATTTTCTGAGCATGGGTTTTAGGAATCAATATTGTAATTATGCCCCAGGTGTTCTGCTACCATAAGAATAAACCACAATTCTTTTTTTTGCATTTTTATTTATTTGTTTATTTATTTAATTGCACTTCAGGTGAGGGTTTACAGAACAAACAGTTTCTCATTAAATAGTAGTACACATATTGTTTTATGACATTGGTTAACAATCCCATGACGTGTCAACCCTCTCTCTTCTTGACTTTTTTTTTTTTTTTTTTTGGTGAAAATATACATCGCCAAAGACACACCATTTCAAAAATGTCTACGTGCACAGTTCGGTGACATTGACTACGCTCTCCAGTTGTGCTGCTAAGAATAAACCACAATTCTTAAAAAAAAAAAAAAAAAAAAAGCATTAGTGGTCCAAGTGCTAACCTCTGCTTGGAAGTGACAAGTACTCAGATACCATCCAGATTGTCAGAGGGGTGAGGTGAACATTTTCAGGCTAGGAATTTGATGCTGGGATGGTTTAATTCACAATTCTCCATCTTGATAAGACTGATTTTCTGCAACCACTCGAGGGAGGTTTAGAAGAAGTATCATATGCAGTGAGTCTAGGCTGGTGGAACCACCTAGACTCCTTCTCCTTCAGACTCTTGATGGGTAGGTGGTACCACATACCCCCAAATCAGCATGCCCCGAGAATGAATTTTTTGTGTGTTATTTCCTAAAAATGCTTGCAAACTCGTTTTGCATTTTTACTCCATAAAATGTCTGTCAGCTTTTTATATTAAAAAATGCTTTTTATTTCTGGACTATGGGGTGAAATGGACACTCCTGGGAGATGCACTGTGATGTTAGTGATTCCATTTATCCTCAAGGGCACCCTTTACTTTCTTTAGGATCATGAGGACCCCTTTGAGAAAGAGACGATTGTTGCTTGTATATGTTTTATCTCCATTACTAATTTACAAACATTTTGCTGTATTATTTTCATGTTCTTCACAGTGTTTGTAACATAGTAGATACCTGACATTTAAACAGCTAATGAATTAGGAAGAGGAGTTGGAAATAAATAAGGAATATGAGAAGTCAGGAAGACCTACCCAGAAACAATTTGCTTTTGCCAGTGCAACGTTAGGAAGTTCTCTTCCTGTCTCTCGTGATTAAATGATCACTTCAGCAGAAGATGCTTTGGTCTTCCTATACTCTTTCAAAGCTGGTGGCTTTCAGAAAATGGAATTCAAGTGGGTCTTGGACAAAAGAAACCACTGAGAGGAAGAAAGAACCAAGGGATTTCTTATTTTTGAGCATCAGTTCAGCTTTTAGGATTCAAAACCCTCAAAATGCCTGTCACAATTCATGGGAGTATCAGAAGTCAGAACATTCCCACCTCCATGATATTTTAAGCCTCCTTGTTTCTCCCAAATTTCTTTAACTTAAAATGCTGGCAGCCCACATCAGCATTGTGCTATTGACATTTCAGTGTCTATGCTCTGGCCTATTTCAACATTTTAAAGTGATTTTTAAAAATTGTTTTAAGAAAATAATTTTTTAAAAGCAATTTCTCTACCACTTATAATAGTGTCAACTTAGTGTAATTTCTTTTTCTGTTGAAGCTCACTTTCAGTCCCATTTGATTTCTTTCATATTTATTTCTTCTCCAGGACATGGAAGACAATGGTTTAGATTGCTGTTATAGGAATCCATCTTCTGTGGCTTGTGGCTTGAGAATGTATTCGCTCCGTCTTAGAAACTTGGACTTCTTGACCTCTGCGGCCTACACCAGTTTGAAAATCCTGACTGTAATCCCCTGTGGGGATTTACACAGGTGTCTATTATGGCCCATAATCTGTGATACAGCTTCCGGTATTCTCATTGCAGAAAGGTTAGGCTCTCCTGTCTTTCTTCCTGAGTAAAAAATGTCCACAAGGCGTTAGCGTTGTCAGGGAGCAGGTTCAGTCAGGCCTTAAGCCTGTGTCTGTGCCGGTGAGGAAGTCTTCATGCTGAGCGAGGGGTTCCATTAGAAAAAGGAGCAGTCCGGTTTTAACTCCAGAGTTACAAAAACAAAACTCTTTATCCCCTATTGTTCTTACAGTGGCCATGTTTTCCAACTAATGTTTGTGACTCATCCTCTCACAAATACCTGAGTACTTTTGTGACAACAGTTTAATTATACCTGAAGTTAGGACTGTCTCATAATATTCAGGATATATTGTTACTAAATATATATCCCATATTAGGATCCAATGTGCCAATTAACAGAGCAGTTTATAAAATGAGATTGACTTCTGTTTATAGAGATAGCTGCTCTTCATAGCCTAAGGATCAATGTGCGATTAGAAACATTCTGTCCTGTAGATCTTTCCAGTCTGAGGACATATAGAGTCTATCCCCACAGCTGTGGTCGTCAGCTACGTCAGCATTTGTGGGGCTGACACTTACCTTTCAGGCTTCTGGAAAATATGTCCATGGTCTTGGACTATAATTACCTTTTTGTTCTGACATCTGTGCTTCTCCCCAATGTCAGTAACAAAGCTGTCAGACCCAATGGGGACACCTCAATGTAGCCGATAAACGTCAGTTCCCAGATTCAAAGTAGAGTCTCTGAGTGTCTTCAGAAGGGGCATAAAGGAGGAATCTACCCATGTTCTGGAGTCCCTGGGTGGTGCAAACGGTTAATGTGCTTAATGGCTAACTGCAAGTTTGGTGGTTCAAATCCACCGAGAGGCACCTTGGAAGAAAAGCCTGGTGATCTACTTCTGAAAAATCAGCCATTAGAAACCCTATGGAGCACAGTTCTACTCTGACACACATGAGGTTGCCATGAATCAACTCAATGGCAACTGGTGGTTTTACCCATGTTCTAGTGAAGCAAGAATTCAGGCGCAGAATGACTTGGGGCAAGGAGGAGTGGTAGAGAAGTTCCAAGAATGGACTGGGAATGGGGGTGCTTTTCATTCAAAAATTACACCTCTGATATGAAGAGAACAATCACCAGCTTCCCAGAAACTGTCCTGCTTGATTGGTTCCCAGTGAGCTGGAGTAAGGGAGGAGGAAAGAAAGCCGTTTAGGAAACAGCCTAGTAGTTAAAGCATGACGTCATGGTTCATCTCAGAGATGCGCACTAGGTTCAGCTACCAAACTCTGCCCTTTTAAAGGTCTGACATTGGCAGAGTGTTATTGTCTGTTTTAGACTCACAGCAAGAACAGGTCAGGAGCGCTACCTCAGCATGCTGCTTTTGCTACCCTTGCTTTTGTGTCTTTTTAACTGTCACCTCCCAGTAAAACAAGCAAGGATGAGCCAGATGCAAATGATTGTGCGGCAGCTCTGTCACTCTTTCAGGTGTTAACCCTCAGCTTAAGTGTGAACCCAAATACTTCTCACAACCACTTGTAAGTACATGCCAGCTTGGCATGTAACTTACAGTCCAGTAGTAAATCTCCCATGAGAATTCTCTTCATTTCCAACTGTCATTCCCAATAGTTTGCCAATAGGTAGAGCTTGAAAGGGTAAGGTCAAAATAATAGCAACCACAAGTGTTGCATTAATACTGCTTATATGGATTTTTTTTTTTTTTAATTACTCTGAAGGGCCTAGCAAATCATCTTAGGTGAAAGGATGTTCTTTTCAGAATGTCACTTGCCAGAAAGAAGACATCTTCATCAATAGAAACAAGAAACAATAAAAGCTTGTCTGAACTTTTATTTTTCCTTCTAACTTCTGAAAGCACATTAAGGAAAAATAACAGCATCCCACTTTGTCTACAAATTGCTAATTAATAACTAACTTCAATTTTCCCAGAAGTAAAATATTAACACACTTAAAAAAAATGAAATTAAACTTCACAATCTTCTTTTTCTAATTGTTATAAAAATATTTAGCAGCAATATCTGTTTAATTATTTAGGCATATCTTAACTGTGTAAATATTATTAGCAGAGTCATAAATATTTTCTGCTTTGTCCATAGACAACCAGCTAAGGATCTGTTGCTTGTAGGACTTACATTAAATCTATTTAAGGCTGCCTGCTAGCAACAAAATAATTACTTACACTTGCTAATGTCTGAGTCTATTCGATTTAGCAGCAAGAGGTGTTCTTTGCTTTCGTAAGTAGAGGAAAGTTGCTTTTTCCTATATAAATTTCATTGTTGATGGTATTAAAAGGATTAGGGTGGGGTTGAAGTAGTTAAAAATCTAATTAATCTAATCCTTTTAACAGCAATTGTTTTTATATTGATAATTCTCTGTAACAACAGTATTACAGATCACACCCACGTGAAATATTTACACTAAATATTTTAGCATGTAATCTCTCTTCCAGCTTTCTCTTTTGGGAATGGTAAGATTTTCTGCTTCTTCGGGTTTCTTCTTTTATTCTTTCTGACCTCAAATGCAAGGTTTCTTCTTAAGAGATCAGAATGCAATCTTTCTTTTTTTTTTTCCCCTGCTAATTTTCTCTCAAAGTCGTCGTCTCTCAGTAAGTTATGTTAATGACCCGAGGGAGCATCAGTGGTATAAAGTAAGGAGAAAGGTTCAATTGATCTTTTTCTTTCTTTTTCATATCTACAGTCATTTGGTATAGATTCTCATTTGAAATGATTTGTTTACCCATTGATTTCAATAAACTGTATGCTGCTGGAATTATTACAAAGAAGAGAGTCACCTGAAGGAAGACACTGTCATTCAGGTCAACCTCCTCTAATTATCACCAGTGTATACTGGGAATTGTTCTTAATCTGCTCAAAGGTCATTTTATTGAGGAGACCTTTTCTGACCTCCGAATAAAAAATTACAATCTCTATCTCTCTCTCCAACACCAGCCCCCCTTTAAATGGCTTTATTTTTCTCCATAGCAGTTACCGCCATGTTACATTAGAAAACATGGAGCAGTTGTTTGTTGCATATCCCCCAACTAGGATGGAAGCTTCCCTGAAAGCAAGGACTTGAATTTGTTCACCGCTGTATCGCTAGAGCCAAGACAAGTGACTTAACTATAGTAACAGTAGTATAGTATAGTAATAATGATCCCTGGCAGGTGCAAATAATTTGCTCTTGGCTACTCACCTAAAAGATGGTGGTTCAAACCCACCCAGCTGCACCATGATGAAAGGCCTGGTGGTCTGCTTTCATAAAGATAACCATCAAGAAAACCCTATGGAGCAATTAATTTTACTGTGTAACACATGGGGTTGCCATGAGTCTGAAGAGACTCGACAGCAGCTACTTTGGTCTTTTTATGGATAGTATAATAATAGTACAGTAATGCCAGCCAAGGAGTCCTGGTGGTGCAGTGGTTAAGCGCTTGGCTGCTAACAGAAAGGTTGGCAAGGTTGGCAAGCTTCTTCGAGGGAGAAAGATGTGGCAGTCTGCTGCTGTGAAGATTATAGCCTGGAAACACTAGGGGGCAGTTCTATTCTGTCCTTGGAATTGCTATGAGTCGAAATTTACCCAGCACCAACGGGTTTGTTTTTTTGTTTTGTTTTGTTTTTTAATGCCAGCCAGCTAGTTGCCATTGACTCATGGTGACCGTATGTGTGTCAGGAGAACTGTGCCCCATAGGTTTTTCAGTGACTGATTTTTCTAAAGTAGACTGCAGGGCCATTCTTCTGAGGTACCTCTGTGTGGACTTGAATCTCCAACCTTTCAGTTAGCAGCTAAGTATGTTAACCCTTTGCACCACCCAGGACAAATGCAGTAATACTACTCAATAAATAGTGGTTGAATGCATGTGGCTTTTCTCTCATTTTTCAGGGGCCTAAAATATTAGATCTGTGCAAACCAATGAAAAATTTCTCTCTGTCTTGGCATGCATTTAGAAGGCTGAGAGTCTGATTCTTGTTTGCTGTAAACATCCGTCCTAAACGCCAATGAAAGTGTGTTCCTGTGGAACAAAAGCAGACACAGTGCTTTATGGGCTGTATCTTCACTAACAGACTAAAACTTTAGGTTGTGCAGTGCTCCTGTTGTTCTTGCTATGTGCCATAAAGTCGATTCTGACTTGTAACCCATTGCCTTCGAGTCAAGTCAGATGCATAGTGATACTATAGGACAGAGTAGAACGGCCCCGTAGGGTTTACTAGGCTGTAATCTTCATGGGAGCTAATCACCAGGTCTTTTCTACCAAGGAGCAGCTGGTGGGTTTGAACTGCCAACCTTTTGGTTAGCAGCCTAGCCCTTAACCACAGTGCTGCCAGGAATCCTTAACCCATTGCCGTCAAGTCAATTCCAACTCATAGCGACCCTATGGGACAGAGTAGAACTACCCCATAGGGTTTCCAAGGAGCACCTGGTGGATTTGAACTGCCGACCTTTTGGTTAGCAGCCGTAGCTCTTAACCACTATGCCACTAGGTGTATATCCACAATTTTAAGAGTAATACAGAGCAGAGAATCCCAAATGATGCTCTCCAAGACAAGTAAGGGCTACTAAACCAAAGAGAAGGAGCTTTGATGGCGCAGTGGCTAAACCCTCGGCTGCTAACCCAAAGGGCGGTGTTTCGAACCCACCAGATGAGCCGCAGGAGAAAGATGTGGCAGTCATCTTTCATAAAGATTGTTGTTGTTGTTGTTAGGTGCCATCGAGTGGGTTCCAACTCATAGCTACCCTATGTACGACAGAATGAAATGTTGCCCGGTCTTGCACCAGCCTCACAATCATTGCTATGTTTGAGCCCATTGTTGCAGCCACTGTGTCAATCCATCTTCTTGAGGGTCTTCCTCTTTTTCACTGATGCTCTACTTTACCAAGCATGATGTCCTTCACCAGGGACTGGTCCCTCCTGATAACATGTCCAAAGTAAGTGAGACAAAGTCTCGCCATCCTTGCTTCTAAGGAGCATTCTGGCTGTATTTCTTCCATAAAGATTATAGCCTTGGAAATCCTACAAGGCAGTTCTACTCTACTCCTATAGGGTCACTATGAGTTGCAATCGACTCTACAGCAAAGGGTTAAACCACAAAGGAACTCCATGGTCAAATACACTTAGATAAGTAGATGTAACATGAAGATAAGCAAGGTTCTTAACATCAAGGCATCTCAGGCGTATGGTAATGCTCATGAAGACTCTCTAAACAAGGAGATCTTATGCTGTGTTTCCCAAACTCATTTGGTCTTAGACCCTTCCCTTGTATCAGCCAACCTAGGTTCTAAGGATGGATTGCATCCTAGGGAATTGCATTGACTTTGGAGTTGAACAGACTGGAGCAGGGGGCATCCTGGCTCTTCCTTTTATTTGCTTTATGTGACCTTGGGCAAATTTGTTTACACGTCTGTAGGCCTCAGTTTCCTCTTCTGTAAGGTTAAGATGGTAATACCTAACTTATAGGACTATGTAAAGATTACCCATTGTACTGTGTGTAAAATGTCTGGCACATAATAAATAATAAATGGTGGTTATTATTATTATTATTATTATCAACACCCTTTACTGAATGTAGGAATGACTGCCTTTTAGACAGATTTCTTTTAGCATATTTTCTAAGACAGCAGTTTGTTAGTAGTGACTCTGTCTTAGTTTCCTAGTTTTGCTATAACAGAAATACCACAAATGGATGGTTTTAAATAACAGAAACTTATTTTCTCACTTCTGTAGGCTAAAATTCAAATTAGAGTCTCAGCAGTGTTGACTTCTTCCTTGTTTGTATCCCTAGATGTTCCTTGGGTCCTTGGTTTGTAGAGGATCCTCACATGGAGTTTGTCTTCCCACTTTTGTGCGTGCCTCTGTGCCTAATCTGCTCTTTTTATAATGCAGAAGTATTAGGTTTAAGGCATACCCTACACCTATGTGGCCTCATTAATATAACAAGGAAAACACTATTTCCAGACAGGATTACATCCACAGGTATAGAGGTTAGGATTCTAACACATTTTGAAGGGACACAATTCAATCCATAAGACACCCATTCCCAAAATCAGCCTTGTGTTCTTCCTCCTCTCATCGTAGCTCCCTGTCCCATCTGAGAAGCTCTGTGCACCTGTACTGAAGGTGAGCAAATGCTGTCTTTCAGCAGTACTTAATGCGAATGTCTGATAACTTACTTTGGTGTATTCTGCAGAGTTGCTTACCTGTGTTTCGATACCCCTGACCTCAAATGAAGACGCTTTTGTCAGGGGGAAGGTGGTTAATGATTGTGCAGATGGTTACATGCTGACAGATTTTGAAGTAACCATATTTTTCAGTAAATTGCAAATGAAGGTGTGATTTGTGTAAACCTGACCCCTTCCAGTAAAGTGCGTATTTGCATATATTTAGAATTTATAAATCCTGACAGATTCCACAATATTTATAGCCCTCCGTAAAAAGCCTTTGCCAGTTTGCAGAGCTTTGCTTTTGGCTCCCTGGCATGCTTAAGAGAGTTTAAATAATAATAAATTTGGTGATTTATTCCACCTGGAACAGAAACTTATCTTCCCCCTTTAGTGTGTTTTGGAGGGGATACTATAAATAGTGACACAGACGCTGGGATCAGGAATATGGAATTGAAATTTGAGAGAAAAGTACAGAAACATTTCCATTACCACAGATGCCTTGAACGTATTTTTAAAATAGTTCTGTTTCTCAAATAATGTACCTTCTCTCCTTTCTCCTACCCCATCTCAATTATACTTGAGTTCCCCAAACCTGTTGCCAGTATCAGGATTCAGTTGCATTAATGGGAGAGAGAGAGTATTAGCTGACTAGGTAGGAGAAAATTGCCTCTAGGGAGGCCAAAGCAATGCTCCAGTGTTCATCTTACATTTCACAGGAGTCAGCCGGTAACTGAGTATCAACATCCAAGGTAAATTCATTATTTGAGACCCAGTTCGTGCATGCTGCAGGTATGACGAAAAACTCTCAGTTCATGGAAAAGGGAAAAAAAAAAAAAAAACCAATTCTAAGTGTAATTACAAGAGAAAGCCTAAGGGTAGAGGGTCAGAGGATCAATTGTTGCACCCATCCATGTCATAATTACCTAGTACAGGGTAGGAGAGAAATACTGATCAATTGTCTCCAAATGAAACCACTTGTTTTCTTAAAAACAAAATAAATGAAAATCTAGGAACCACTCATTTTCCCCCACAATCCACTGATGAAAGCTGAGAGTAGTCATTTAGTGTAACATAAGTGGTGTTACGACTTGTTTTGATACAGAAAAGAGATTTGATTTCCAGCTTCTTATTTGAATAGAAGGTAAAAGAAGTAGCCTTTGTGAGAGGGAGAATAACAATAATGGCTAATATCCATGGATGTGGGCCGGGGACAGAGTAACACCTCAAGTGGCTGTGACCCTTCACGACATCCTCCTGAGTAGTGGATTTTCCCGTCCTGAGAACGTGAAGCACACCCCTCACCCCCACCACCAAGTTTTTCCTGAGCAATCCCCTTGTCTCTAGCTAATAGGTTGGCAGGTGTTTGGACCAAGCCCCAGAGCCTGTAGTGTACCACATTTTAATGATTTGTGGTGAACAAAATAAATGCTTTAAAAGCAGACTTTATGAAGCAGGGACCCAGTTAAGTATGACGGATTTGAGGCAAAGCGAGGAGAAGCTGAATGTTGTATGGGGGTATTGTTTCCTAAACGGGACACAGGTAGGTACAGTTCATTGCTAATTCTAAAGCTTTGCTTGAAAAATGACTTTTGAAAGAACTGTGCTCTTGAGGACTGTCCTTGAGTCAGAGAGAAATTTCCTCTGGTGTTCCACAGCATCTTTCCAAGAGGAGGCGGAGGTATTGAGCTGTTAGACAGTTGCTCAATGTCTTTGTGCTTCTGTGACCACATTATGGGTCTAACACATATGGGATAAATAAACTGTTTTCATTTCTTAAAGTCTGTGAAAGGAAACAAGACAAGAAAATTGCCATATTGCTTTTTTTTTTTTTTTGAAGCTATTAAAGAAGAGAATCCAATAAAAAATGATTATTGCAAACAGGTTTTTTTTTTTTTTCCTTCCTTCCTAGCCTCTTACTCAGCAATAGCAATCTGGCAAGACTTGTGTCAACCCAGTGTTTTAATGCACCCTCTTTTGTTCTTCTTCCATAGGGCAACCCCTACATGTGCAATAATGAGTGTGATGCAAGCACCCCTGAGCTGGCACATCCCCCTGAGCTGATGTTTGATTTTGAAGGAAGACATCCCTCCACATTTTGGCAGTCTGCTACTTGGAAGGAATATCCCAAGCCTCTCCAGGTTAACATCACTCTGTCTTGGAGCAAAACCATTGAGCTCACAGACAACATAATTATTACCTTTGAATCTGGACGTCCAGACCAAATGATCCTGGAGAAATCTCTCGATTACGGACGAACATGGCAGCCCTATCAGTATTATGCCACAGACTGCTTAGATGCCTTTCACATGGATCCTAAATCTGTGAAGGATTTATCACAGCACACAGTCTTAGAAATCATTTGCACAGAAGAGTACTCCACGGGGTACATGACAAATAGCAAAATAATCAACTTTGAAATCAAAGACAGGTTCGCATTTTTTGCTGGACCCCGGCTACGCAATATGGCTTCCCTTTATGGACAGCTGGATACAACCAAGAAACTCAGAGATTTCTTTACAGTCACAGACCTGAGGATAAGGCTTTTGAGACCAGCCATCGGGGAAATATTTGTAGATGAGCAACACTTGGCACGCTATTTTTATGCCATCTCAGACATAAAGGTACAAGGAAGGTAAGAGAACTCTGACTTGAAAGGGAATGGGTGTGTTCAAGAAAATGTCAGTGTGTTGGTCCCACAGCTGTAGGGCGTCATGTGTCAATTTCTACTGAAACATTTTCCGAGGAACAGCAGCCTAGAGGTACACTGAAGGCATTCGAGACTCTTCTTACTCAGCAGTAATTTGTAATCCCAGACTTGCTATCGAAAAATCAGCAGGATTCCTTAGTATTTAAACGAGGGCAAATAATAATAATAATAAGCATTTTATTCAAGGCAAAGGAACTTCCTGGGTCAGGAGGTGGTTTAAGTTCTTAAGGCAGTGAAGCCAAGGGGAGCAGAGCTGGTTGTTCTGTAAGGGAGTGAAAAACAAGAAACATATCATTGTTTCCAAATGCAAGGGAACATTTGGAGACCAGCCACTTTCTTTGTTTCCTCAACCTCACTCATGAGTCTACTGTATTCCTAAGAGAGGGTTTCAACATTATACAACTCTCTGCTTATGATTTGTTACGTTGCACAAAAATATTCCAGAAATGAAAGCTATATTTCTTCAAATTTATTAAAGAAGTACCAAAAATATCTAGGAAACAATGCAATTTTTAAAGAGGAGCAAAGTCTACTTCTCAAGTTTTTGATATTATTGTCTGAAAATATATATACTACCATTTAAAATATGCACCTGAGTCGAGCCCTCTTCATGGTGTAGGTGAATTAGAGATGGACCAGGGACTAAAGTTTGAGCCCATTAATGGTCACAATCAGGGATGTCTTTGGTTTTAATAAGATACCAGAGACACAATTAAACAAGTTTCCAAGAATTTTGAAGAGGTTTAATGAAAGACTTGAACAATGAGAACCCAGACCACCTACACAGAGGTCTACAACCAGATTTTCACATGTGTTGTATCAAAATAATGAAATGATGGAAGTCAAAGCCTGAGATAATGAGTAAGGAAAACTAAAGGTAAGAGTATACAGCAATATGGGAAAAAGGGAAAGAAAATCAATAATTACTCCAAAAATGCAAAGATAGCTTTAAATCAAGATATATGAAGATAAGAATATAAGTGATGTATAAATCATGTAGCTTTAAGTAAGTATTCATAAAATTTAAGCTGATAAGGCAGGATTTGTTAAATTTTGTGACTTCTAGCATCCCTTTGGGCAGCCCAGTCCTTAGAAACTGGAGAGGAGTTGAGACTTCCTGGACTTTTCGGATGTTGTCTCAACCTATCTTTAGTAACAGTGCTATTGTATCTCTGGGATAAGAGAAAGAAGAGGTCCCCGCTCTTAAGGGTGATGTTAGAAATGTAGAATCTCATCATGTGGACTGCTTTTCTTCTGTCCTTCAACCTAGTAGTGTCTTCCAACTGCATTTCAGTGGTTCTGAGGAGTTTGGAGGAGCCCTCCTCCCTTGTCTGGACTCAACTCCACTGTCCTTTCTTGTTCACCAGTCAACTGTAAGCTGTTGAGGAAGCAGCTGGGCAAGGGAGAAAGGTCCAAAGGAGGTGAGCCCCTTCCATAAGGTCCCACTCTGTCACTTCCAAACTCTGTCCAAATTCCTCAGGGTGAAACTGATGCTGGCATGTGCTGCGCTAGGCACCAGATGGTCTGGGTATTTTTAGTCATAGGGGAGGGATTAAAGGAGCAAGACCTGATGGCTGGGACGTGTCTCCAGCTTTTAAGCTATACAGAGAAGATCTGCTCATGATGGAGCCACTACAGGGAAATGTTGAGCTGTTGCCTGGTTCAAGGGCCTTTTAGCATAGATATAATGATTTTACCATTGATAATTTCAGTAGGAGTAACAGTCTAAGTTCGTTTTTCTAACATAGAAAATAATCTACAGCAGGATTGAATACTAATTTATGGTCTCTGGAAAAAAAAGTTCTAAAGGCTCCATTTCAAGAATATCATAAATATAAATGTGGTATTTATTTCCTGGCACCCCCTACCATCCCACTGGAAAATGATTGCAAGTTTTCTACATGACTTTACATGTCTTCATCTGATAATGATAATGATGTTTTTCTACTTGTCACTCCTCCTGCCCCACCATAAGGTGGGAATTGACATGAGTTATTCTGGGAAAGAGGATGGAGATGGGACATAAATATCCATGGAATAATGACAGAGAATACATGATTTTTTTTACCTTGAAGTATTAAGACACAAAACAAAAATAGTTGGAGAATCTTTGCTTACATTCAAATTCACTGTTTTATGTGTGTGTGTGTGTATCTCTGTGTGTGTGTGTGTGTGTGTGTGTCTGTGTGTGCATGTGCACGTGTATGCACAGCCTTTATGTTTTATACTGGCTAGTCTTGTTTGGTGTAATAATGATGTTCTGCTTGTTACTAAACTAATGTAGCATTTATGTTCTTTTGGGCATGTGACACTTCTGATACCTATTTTCTTGGTGACAAAAAACTATAATGTTATCATAAAAATTTTAGTCCTCTTTTGCCATGTACTTATTTTGCTTCCACTTACTTTCTCTCATTGTGTATTTATTAACATAATGGCAGAAAAAGAGGAAACACAGCTGTTGGCAATCTCAGTGACTTCATAGTACTTACATTGTTCAATAAACCTAATAATCTTCATGAACTACTTCTGACTTACGGATGTCCTGCTTCAGTAAATCAGGATGATTTTCTCTAATGAATAATAGACAAGTGCAGTGTGCCAGCACCTTAATTAAAGAGCAGCTCTCTTAGTCTTGATCTCATTTTAATTTACAGGGTAATACTACAATAATATCACTAATGGAAGGTACATTAAAGAGCATCAAGTAGCATTAACTGTATTAAATTATGGTACTTGTGTTAATTAACTGCTGAAACAAGATGGTTCTAATGGCCGAAAAGGTCGACTAATGCATAAATAAAATCTACTCAGATGAGGGGTAAGAGGAGAATTGAAGAGTAGATATTTGTTCTAAATGTCTTTCTATACAGATGGGGGTAAATTCAAAACCTGCCACATATAGATAATGTCAAAAATGTTTTCTTAGTTATACAATTGGAAGTTCATATTTCTAAGTATTTTATTTCCTTCTAAATTTTCCATAATTAAATTAATTGAAAAGCTGGACATCATATTTGTCTGATTCATAGATTTAGTAGAATATAAACTTAACATTATTTATTGTTTCTTTGAGGTGAGCAGTTTCAAGGAAGTAGTGTGATTTAGTGTAATAATTGTTAAATTTGAAAGACAAACGAACATTTCATAATGTGCTCATTTAATTCAAAGATATGCTATCAGCATAGTTTCACAATACTGGCTTCAGACATAATAATAGAAAGTGTTTCATAACAAGAACTTCAAGACAGAACTGTAAGAACTTTTCTTAGTGGTCTAGAAAACTCCAATCCACATCTCCATTACTTGCCTTTTTATACAATGTTTATAAATGTAATTAACAACATTGTTTCTCAGTGTCTACCTGAGCTCCTTACAGGTAGTTGACCCTCAGTTACTATTTACAGAATTGACTCTGCCTCCTATGCCTCCATTGTTTGCCTCCAGAAGAGGAACCAGAGAACAATACTATAGAAGCCACTCTACTGGGTGTCAGGAGTAAGAAGGGACTCAACATTTGCACTCTCAGGGAGAATCAAATTTATGTTTGTAAACCATCACTGTTTGAAAGTCACCACTTAGTATTTGCTATAATTAGGTCAAGATAACTCATCTGTCAGTTTGTCATACTGTGGTGGTTTGCATGTTACTGTGTTGCTGGAAGATATGCCACCAATATTTCAAATGCCAGTAGGGTCATGCATGGTAGACAAGTTTACAGTGGAGCTTCCAGAATAAGGAAGACTTGGAAGAAGGACCTGGCAATCTACTTTTGAAAAAACTTTGGCTATTGAAAACCTCATGAATAACAGCGGAACATTGTCTAATATAGTACTGGAATATGAGCCCCTCAGGTTGGAAGGCACTCAAAATACAACCAGGGAACAGCTGCCTCCTCAAAGTAGAGTCAACCTTAAGGATGTGTATGGAGTAAAGCATTCGGGACATTCATTTCCTGTTGTGACACAGCTCAAAATGAGAAGAAACAGCTGCAAACATCCATTAGTAATTGGAATGTAGAATGTACAAAGTATGAATCTAGGAAAATTGGAAGTTGTCAGAAATGAAAGGGAATGCTTGAAGATTGATATCCTAGGCATTAGTGAGCTGAAATGCACTGGTATTGGCCGTTTTGAATAGGACAATTACATGGTCTACTTTGCCAGGAATGATAAAGTGAAGAGGAATGACATCACACTGATTGTCAAAAAAGACATTTCATAATCTATCCTGAAGTACAACCCTGTCAGTGAAAGGATAATATCCATATGCCTACAAGGAAGACCAGTTAACAGAACCATTATTCAAATTATGCACCAACCGCTAATGCCAAAGATGAAGAAATTGAAGATTTTTATCAACTTCTACAGTCTGAAATTGATCAAACATGCAACCAAGATGCATTGATAATCACTGGTGATTAGAATTTGAAAGTTGGAAACAAAGAAAAAGGATCCATAGTTGGAAAATATGGCCTTGGTGCTAGAAATGATGCCAGAGATTGCATGATAGAATTTTACAAGACCAATGACATATTCATGGGAAATACCTTTTCTCAACAGTATAAGTGGCAGCTTTACACATGGACCTCTCCAGATGAAATATACAGAAATCAAATCGACTACATCTGTGGAAAGAGACGATGGAGAAGCTCAATATCATCAGTCAGAACAAAGCCAGGGGCCAACTGTGGAACAGGCCATCAATTGTTCATATGCAAGTTCAAGTTGAAGCTAAATAAAATTAGAACAAGTCAATGAGAGCCAAAGTATGACCTTGGATCTATCCCACCTGAAATTAAAGACCATGTCAATAATAGATTTGACGCACTGAACACTAAAGAGCGAAGACCAGATGAGTTGTGGAATGACATTAAGCACATCATACACGAAGAAATCAAAAGGTCATGAAAAAGAAAGGAAAGAAAGAAAAAAACAAAATGAATGTCAGAAGAGACTCTGAAACTTCCTCTTGAACGTAGAGTAGCTAAAGTGAATGGAAGAAATGATGAAGTAAAAGAGCTAAACAGAAGATTTCAAAGGGCAGCTCGAGAGGACAAAGCAACGTATTATAATTAAATGTGCAAAGTCCTGGAGTTAGAAAACCAAAAGAGAAGAACAGGCTTGGCATTTTTCAAGCAGAAACAACTGAAGGAAAAATTCAAGCCTTGAGTTGCAAGAGTGAAGGATTCTATGGGCAAAATATTGAATGATGCAGGAAGCATCAAAAGAAGATGGAAGGAATACAAAGAGTCACTGTACCAAAAAGAATTGGTCGAGTTCAGCCATTTCAAGAGGTAGCATATGATCAAGACGCTATGGTACTGAAGGGAAGTCCAAGCTGCACCAAAGACGTTAGTTAAAAACAAGGCCCTAGGAAATGATAAAATACCAATTGAGATGTTTCTACAAATGAAGTGCTCACTCACCTCTGACAAGAAATTTGCAAGACAGCTACAGCCAACCAACTAGAAGAGATCCATATTTGTGCCCATTCCAAAGAAAGGTGATCCAACAGAATGTGGAAGTTATCAAACAGTATCATTAATATCACACACAAGTAAAATTTTGCTGAAGATCATTCAGAAGCAGTTACAGCAGTACATCCACAGGGAATAGCCAGAAATTCAAGCTGGATTCAGAAGAGGGCATGGGTTAAGGGATATCATTGCAGATATCAGATGGATCTTGGCTGAAAGGAGAGGATACCAGAAAGATGTTTACCTGTGTTTTATTGACTATGCTAAGGCATTTGACTGTGTAGATCATGACAAATTATAAATAACAATGTGAAGAATGGGAATTCTAGAACACTTAATTGGGCTCATGTGGAAACTGTACATAGACCAAGAGGCAGTCCTTCAAACAGAACAAGGAGCTACTGCGTGGTTTAAAATCAGGAAAGGTGTGCGTCAGGGTCTCATCCTTTCACTCTACTTATTCAATCTGTATGTTGAGCAAATAATCCAAGAAGCTGGACTATATAAAGTAGAATGCAGCATTAAGATTGGAGGAAGACTTATTGACAATCTGCGATATACAGATGACACAGCCTTGCTTGCTGAAAGCAAAGATGACTTGAAGCACTTACTGATGAAGATCAAAAACTACAGTCTTCAGTATGGATTACACCTCAACATAAAGAAAACAAAAATCCTCACAACTGTACCAATAAGCAACATCACAATAAACAGAAAGAATTGAAGTTGTCAAGGATTTCATATTACTTGGATCCATAATCAGTGTTCATGGAAGCAGCATCAAGAAATCAAACAACGCATTGCATTGGGCAAATCTGCCGCAAAAGACCTATTTAAAGTGTTAAAAAGCAAAGATGTCACTATGAGGACTAAGGTGAGCCTGACCCAAGCCATGGTATTTTCAGTTGCCTCATATGCATGTGAAACCTAAACAATCAATAAAGAAGACCAAAGAAGAATAGATGTCTTTGAACTATGGTGCTGGAGAAATATATTGAATATGCCACGGACTGCCAGAAGAAAGAACAAATCTGTCTTGGAAGAAGTACAGTCAAAATGCTTCTTAGAAGCAAGGATGGCAAGACTTTGTCTCACGTACTTTGGACATGTTATCAAGGAGGGATCAGTCCCTGGAGAAGGACATCATGCTTGGCAAATTAAAGGGTCAGCAAAAAAGAGGAGGACCCTCAATGAGATGGACTGACACAGTGGCTGCAACAATGGTCTCAAACATAGCAATAATTGTGAGGATGACACAGGACGGGGCAGTGTTTTGTTCTGTTGTACACAGGGTCACTATGAGTCGGAACCAATTCAATGGCACCTAACAACAACAGAGCAAGATAATTAGGGTGAAATTCACTTTCTTGAAGTAAGGCTTTGAAATGGTCTGTCCAAAAATATACGATATTAGGTAGGCAAGAATATTTGGGGAAGTATAAAAGTTTAGAAACAAAGAGACATTTTTCAAATTTTCTCAAATAATTTGGAAAAATCATGTAACACAGAAATGGTATGTTAATTATAAAAGGCTGATCAGTTTTCTTGGTTTCCTATGATTGCCATAATAAAATACCAAAAAATGGGTGACTTTAAAGAACAGAAATTTATTTTATTACAATTATAGAGGCTAGAAGTTCAAATTCATGATGTTGTCAGGGCTGTGCTCTCTCTGTCCACTCTGGGAAATGATCCTTCCTTAGTTTCTGGTAGCTCCAAGTGTTTCTTGGTGTTTGTTGGTTTATGGATGGATCCTTATATGCGTCTGCCTCCTGTGTGTTACTCTGTTTCTGGGTCTGTTCTCCCCTTTTATAAACCACCACTTAGAAGGGATTAGGACTTATCCTACTTTGGTCTGACCTCCTTCAACTTCGCTGATAACAAAAGAAAAATCCCATTTCCTAACAAGGTTACATTCACAGGTATGAGATTAGGATTTTAATATATCTTCTCTTAGGACACAATTCAATTCATAACATTAGTCATCTTGCAAGTTCTCTAAGTCTTTTTCCTAGCCACAATTTGGACAAATCTACAACAATAATTTACTCTTCACCTTTCATGTGAAAGATGTCTTTCAAGGTGCATTTGATAGCATTGGGCCTGGCATCTGTCCATTCTTTGCCAATAGTCCTAATTATTGAGGTTGAGCTTTACTACCACTTAACAGATTCTGCCTTTATAACACATTCCCTCTTTCTGTCACCTAAATACTTCTCCTTCACTCTAGATCTGATCCTTGGTTAGACAGCGAACATATGGAGAGGCACAAAGCACAGTCTCTGCTCTCAAGGAGCTGATATCCAGAGTGGGCACAGATATACAAACAAAAACTACAGCAGTGTTGGTTAAGTGCTTTTAACATGTGAATATATAAAGTGCCAGGTAGCTGAGGAAGAGCTACTGATTTAACCCAGGAAGGCTAGCAAAAGCTTAGATGACAGTGTGACATTTGTATGATGTCTTGGAAAATGTGCTTTAGTGTGGGAAAGAATGGATATTCTAGGCAGACAGATTATGCTTAAAAACAGCACAGCATTTTACGGAAGTCAAAATAGTTTGGAACGGTTGGAGTGGAGAGAATCCTGGGTATTTCCCTCCCATCTTCTCCTATGGACCTTCAGCATCTCCAACAGGCATTGAAGAATTCCTACATCATAGTCTCTGAGCACCTACCGTCATAAGGAAAATGAAAATTATGTAGGTTTTCCCATATAGATTAAGTACAGAAGAGAAACATTCTAAGCCAACAGTAGTAGAAGCTATCCCAGTGTGGCTGTGTTTAACAAAAATGTGGCCTGGAGAAGTATAACATTTCATAATCTTGAAGCAACTATTAACTTGAAGTCCTGGTGCTCAAGTGGAAAGCCCAGAAAAACTGTCCACATTCCACAAAATCTATCATACTACAAGGGTTTGAGATTTGCTTAGAAAGTCAGTAGGATATGGTGACAAATCATCTTTTGAGGAAGACATGAAGCAAAGACTTCTTATTCCACTGAATGGATGGTGGACCATGAACTAAGATAAGCAGTGTTATAAGCAGGGTTTTAGTTAACTAGTGAGTTGGTTAGTTATTTTTGTGGTGCCATTTCCAGTGTTGGGAACCCAAGTGGAAATTCTAGTTATGGATTTGAAAATACTGCTCTGGTGTTCCAGAAAGAGGTTTGATGAGAACCCTGTGGAATACTGTCCTTTAAGAGGTAACGTATGAAGGAAATTAGGGACTTATCTGAGAAATAGGAAATCAGAAGAGAGAGAATAAGTTAAAATAATTCTAACAGTCGATTAGTATTTAAAAAATAATAATTTACATTTGAATAGCACTCAGTTTACAAGGTTCTTTTAAGGTACCTTATTTCTTTTTATTTTTTTTATTTTACTTACAAGGTATTATTTAATCCCATTTTACAGATGAGGAAACTGAGGACCATAGAAGTCTCATGATGCTTTTTTAGCATCCCGTTTATAATGAAGTAACAAAATCAAGTTGCTAACTACATGATTCATGTTCCTCCACATGGTCTTGCAGCCACACCAGCCTGAAATGAGTGTAGTACGTATGAAACCCATTGCCATCAAGTCAACTCAGACTCATGATGACCCCATGTGTGTCAGAGTAGAACTGTGCTCCATGGAGTTTTCAACTCCATAGGCTGAGGCACTTCGAAAGAAAGGCAGTATATACAGGACCCAGAAAATTCCTAAAGGAGCCGTCTTTAAATAGCAACAATGAGCCAATAAGTCTTGTGGCTCTGCGCTTTTCACAATGTTCTGGAGTGGCCCTCTCCTTGATTTTTGGCTCAGTATTTCATTGTACCAGGTTGCCCTCTGGAGAGATGTGTTTATCTGAACTCTAACTCTACTTCTTACCTTATTTTTTTATCAACTTTAAAATGTGCTCAGGGTCTGATTTTTCATATTGTTTTATATGTAGGTGTTGTACTGCTAAAATCAGATAATGGTGATAGCTTCACATATTCTGGGGGAGAAAACGTAAGTACATGAACCAAATTTTCTCAATATTCATTTTTTTTCACATAAGGTTTCCTTAAACCTTTAATGTCTACAACTGATTTCTGTTAATAGGCTCAGGAAACACTAAAACGAACAAGTGGAAAATCTTGGAAATGGTCAACCACCCTAGCATATTTTTCAAAAGCTCATCCTTAAATTAAGGGCAATCTGCTTTTCCTTTCAACTGCCACATATCAGTCTACATTCTTCCTTCTGGAACTACAGTTAATAAGTGGTGTGCTGCCTCTTTCATTTAATAAAATGTCGTAAATTTGCTGTCAGTGATCCTATCTCCCAAGTCTTTTTTTCCAAGCTAAATAGATATTGAACCATTCCACCAGTAAATAAGATATTTAAATGAAATGCTTAGTAACCATGATTAAAAATAAAAAAAACACATGAAGCATTACTACTTAACTCCAGTGGAAACACTTTGAATAAAGATGTATGGTATTTACTGCTTTAAATGTAAATCCTTGAGGGTTTCTTGAATTATAAAGAGAATATATGCATAAGCAGCTCATTTTCCTCTGAGGTTTGCACCATTATAAGGAGAGAATGTATCTAATAATTTCTCCAACTAAAGTATGAACTTCATTAGCGTGCAGAAAAACAACCCAGTTTAAGAGTTTGTCTCTTTATCCTTAATTCCCTGGTGCCATAGAATTTTTAAGCTAGTGGGTCATTAAAGGAAAGATGTCTCCTTTTTAAGAAACACAAAGATTTGTAGGCAGAACAGCACATAATGAAAAGGTGAAATAATTTCCTCCCTCACTTAACTTAGCATTTGTATGGAAAACTATATTCCAGCTACATTCCAGCTACAATCTGTATGCCCATCTGATGGGAAACAGGGGTAAAATCAGCTCTTCTATCTAACCTCTGGAGCCATATTTTTTATCCTAATTCACTGATTGGCATCATTGGAAGATCTTACTATTTTTCAGTCTCTAGGATTGGAGGTTTTCCCTGACACGTTAGGAGGCCATGGTCATTGGTTAATGTTTACTGTAAAAGTTTTTGTAGCTCTATGGGATCAATAGTTCAGCAGAGATCATTTCTATTCATTCTCTGAATACAAGAACAAATGTGTTAGTGTTCTGTATTTTCTCATAGTAATGTTGATTGTGTGGAGTGATATGTTGATTCCATTGCAATACAGTTCTATATTTCAATTCTGGATGTCATTTTTGTTCTTACCAGCTACTGTTGAGCCAGCCCCTGACTCATGGTGACCCCATGCACAATGGAACTAAATGCGTCCTTGTCCTGTGCCATCCAGGATCTGTTGGGGATTGGACTGTTGTAATCCATAGGGTTTTTGTTGGCTGATTTTTGGAAGCAGATCACCAAGCCTTTCTTCCTAGTCTGTCTTAGTCTGAAAGCTCTGCTGAAACCTGTTCATAGTATTGTGGCTGTGCATGAGGTACATTGGCAGGGAATCAAACCCAGGTCTCCCACACAGAGGCTACCACTGAAACACTATTGCTCTCAAATCACTTTTAGAACTACATATTTTAGATTAACAAGAACTTACTGCACTGTGCATAAACTTTTCATTACCATTTCTGCCTCCTTTTTATAGGTAGGAAAATGGCACCTAAACAATGTCGATCTATCAGTGGCAAAAGGGGAAAGGACAATTTAAAAATTATTTATGTATTGGCATATGTTTCTGAATTTTCACTTGAAAAAAAGTTAAATGAAAGACAGTATTTTAAATATGTAATGTAGGGACCTCACAAACCCCGTTAGCCCAAAGGCCCCAGTTCAGAATATTACATAATTGTGATAGCTACTGGGTTGACTTTTTTTTTTTCTTCATGTTGTACAACCATTATCGCTATCTTTTTCCAAATTATACTACTATTAACATAAACTCAGTATCTCCTATGCAAGCTCCCCCATCCCCCTCCATCCTGTCCCTGGTAACCACTAATAATCTGCTTTGGTGTCTGTATATTTACTTATTTCATGTAAGTGAGATCAAACAGTATTTATCCTTTTGTGACTCACTAATTTCACTCAGCGTAATGTTTTTGAGGGTAATCCATGTTGTGGCATGCATCAGGAGTTCATTTTTCTTTATGGCTGAGTAATATTCCATTGTATGTATATACCACATTTTGTTTATCCCTTCATCTGTTGATGGAGATTTCAGTTGTGTCTACATTTTGGCTATCGTGAAAGCGCTGCAATGATCATTGGCATACAGGTTTCTGTTTGCATTCCTGCTTTCACTTCTGGGTATATACCTAGGAAGGGGATTGCTGGGTCATACGGTAAATCTGTGTTCAACTTTTTGAGGAACTGCCACATTGATTTCTATAGCCACTGTACCATTTTACATTCCCACCAGCAATGGATGTGGGTTCCAGTTTCTCCACAACCTTGACAGCACCTGCTGTTGTTCCCACCGCCCTTTTTTTTTTTTAAATCTTTGCCATTCTAATGGGGGTGAGGTTGTATCTCATTGTGGCTTTGATTTGCATCTCCCTAATGGCTAATGAAGGAGCCTGGTGGCACAGTAGTTAAAATGATCAGCTGCTAACGGAAAGGTTGGCGGGTCAAAACCACCAGTGGCTCCTCAGGAGAAAGATGTGGCAGTTCTGCTTCCGTAGGGATTTCTAGCGTTGGGAATCCTATGAGGTTGCTATGGGTCAGAATCAACGCAACAGCAGTGGGTTTGGGTTTGTTTTGGAATGGCTAATGAGGAGCCCTGGTGGCACAGTTGTTGGGAGTTCGGCTGCTAACCAAACGGTTGGCAGTCTGAATCTGAATCTACCAGCTGCTCTTTGGAAACCCTATGGGGCCATTCTACTCTGCCCTATAGGGTTGCTATGAGTCAGAACTGCCTTAATGACACAGGTTTGGTTTTTTGGTTAGTGGTGCTGACATTTTTTTCATATGTTTGTTGTCCATTTGAATAGCCTGTTTGGTGAAATGACTGATGAAGTCCTTTGCCCATTTTTTGACTGGGTATTTTGTCTTTTTGTTTTTATATTGGATTGACTTTTTCTTGCACTGTGACCAACACACACTTATTTAGTGCTAGGAATGGATTGAGAGGACAGAGGACAAAACATTAGAATTCCAAAATCATTATGTATCTTATTTTAGAAAGGACCATTGGAAAGGAGTCGAAAGAAAATTTATGTGAGCTCAGAGCAAGTCCCAACTGCTGTAAGCATCGTCTGTCTGCTCATCTACAAAGTGAGCATTATACTAGAGTATTTCACAGAATTACTCTTCAAATAAAGACTATAACGGTCACATACTTTTGGGAGTTGTTGTTCACAAGATTTCTTTCTAGGAGAATCATAATACATATTAGCATTTTAAAGGCCTTGAGGTGTCCTGCAGTAAAGAAACATTTCCATTTTACTTAACTCGGAGCTTCCCAGATTTCCTTAGCCAAAAAACATCTATTAATACACCAAATACCTAGTATTCACAGAACTCATTTAGAGTAACAAGACTCCTTCATGCTCCAACATCATTGGACTCCTCATATGATATAAGGAAATAAATGAAAACATCCTATTTGTGTGTACATTTCAACTATTTGCAGTGCTAGAAACAGATTGATTTTTCAGAGAAAGATCTAACTTCAGCTATCATTCTTCCGATATTGTAGTTTATCCTTTCTATATTGTAGCTACATTGGGTTTAAAAGAATGAGACTATCACAGGGAAAGCCTAACCTTGATAGGGAATATCTTTCTCTTTTTAACTGTGGCGCTTTATTTTTTGAACCTTGGGGAGTACTATGTATCTATCTTTAAGAATTATGGGAAATTAAGTAGTGAATCAGAATCATTGGGGGATTTTTTAAATTTTGTTTTTAAGCTAGAATAATTGTGACAGAAGAGTCAGCAAAGATGTGAAAAATAAAATGTCAAATGGTATAATCTGTTGCGTTTTAGAGATAGAGAAGTTGAAGGATTTCTATTCCTCCTGTATATAAGCTCCTCAAACTATAATTACAGCAATAAACTAAAATCACGTAGTTAAAGGAAAATAAGATTAACTAGTATTTTATATATATACATATATATATATATATATATATATATATATATATATATATATATATATATATATTTCATCTGCTTTGGAAGATATTCTTGAAACCACAGGCTGATTTTAGTGAAATGCATGTTTCTTGCCTTTTCTTTGCTTCTCAGGAATGTTAATGAGTAACAAATTACCCTTTGCTGCCGAGTAGATCCCAACTCATAGCAACCCTATAGGACAGAGTAGAACTGCCCCATAGAGTTTCCAAGGCTCTAATCTTTGAGGAAGCAGATCACTAAGTCTTTCTCTCAGAAAGCAGCTGGTGAGTTCAAACTACCTACCTTTTGGTTAGCAGTGGAGCA
The DNA here is from genome assembly GCA_030035585.1 of Dugong dugon. Taxonomy (NCBI): domain Eukaryota; kingdom Metazoa; phylum Chordata; class Mammalia; order Sirenia; family Dugongidae; genus Dugong; species Dugong dugon. The sequence continues at coordinate 146,740,373 of CM057462.1, forward strand.
TTTAACCACTGTGCCACCAAGCCTCCTTGAATATCAAATTAGAGCCCAGGAAAACCGAGCACTGTATGCAGCTAAGGGATATCACCTGTCTAGGAATTGTGTTGCTACCTTGGGAACAAAAATCATCTTTGGCTGCTTCTCATTTGGCCCTACCAGAATACCAGGTAAATGAAGTTGTTAAAACATGTTGGTGACATCCATGTGTAATTATAGATCCTCTAATGCTGCTGGGAATAGGGGACAGGTGAGGGGAGCATGGGTAAAGCAATGATGGGGGATGGAGAGTCTAAGAAGTCAGAGATTTGGCAGGTTGGGCTGAGTCAGCGTCATAGACCCTAGAATTGGAATTATATAGGAAGTGTGTATGCCAAATAGAGAGTCTAGTCTTGCAGAACCATTTCTTTTAGAACTAAAAGAAACTATGAAAATAATTTAATCTAACTCCTTTTTCAAATGTAAAAACAGAATAGTTAAGTGAATTAGCCAAGGATGATCCTGCTGCATAACCAGAATTTAGACCCAGGTAACACCTGTTGCATTTTACCCACGGCTCCACCTCCAGTATCTAGAAATGGGCCTGGCACATAGTAGGAGTTCAATAAATCAGTATTTGTAGTTATGCTACTTTATCCAATATGCCAGGTTTGCAAAGCTTCAGACTTCAGCCAATTGTCCCAAGTTAGAGAGTAAAATTAATCTACCTTCGATAGCAGAGTAGCGTGCATATTCAGGACTATATGAATACTACTCCCATCTAGACACCTCAGTTTCTTTCATTATTTATTTATTTGATTGATTCTTTCAGGACCAGAAATTATGATTCTTGAATCTTTTCCTGAGAAGAAGTGCGTGAATAGAGATTGATTCCTCTTCTCCCCAAAAAGCAGTATTGTCTTCAAATAATGTTTGTCTTGTGGGTTCAGCAATCAAGGAGAAAAAAAAAAATGCTTAAGAATCATCCCAAAAATTGAGGCCTTTAAATAGTGATCAAGTGAGGGTGTGGTTGTGAAGAATTTAAGCTGAGGAGACATGGAAACAGGCAGTGACCAGGCTCAACTTACATAGATTTGTCTGCTTAGCCTTTTACCAACATTTTCCTTTACTAACATAAGTTCATTATATACACTCATAAGTGGCATAATATAATTTACAAAAAGTGCATTAACAGTATGAGAGTAATTATAAGAAAAAGATAGAGGCAGAAAGAGAGAACACAATGTGTGGCTAGTTCATAGTGGTGGAATTGTGGGTATTTTTATTTTCTTCTTTTTGTTTGTTGGTAATTTTCACAATTTTTTCATAGGACATAAAACCAGAAAAAAATAGATTTAGCAATAAAATTAAGTAACAGCAGAAATGTAATACTTCTTGGCTCCACAAAGTAAGACACAAAAATCTTAAGATTCCTCCATGTGTCTTCCCTCTGTACTCCTTATTTAATATCATTCTTGGTCCTTTCCCAATTTTTTTTTTTTTTTTTTGAGCCAAGTAGTCCACATAAACACATCTACTTTTTTTATGCTTTAAGTGAAAGTTTACAGTTCAAGTTAGTTTCTCATACAAAAATTTATACACACATTGTTGTGACCCTAGTTAATATCCCTGTAATGTGACAGCACACTCCTCCTTTCCACCCCAAATTTCCCGTGTCCATTCAACCAGCTGCTATCCCCTTCTGCCTTCTCATCTCACCTCTGGACAGGAGCTGTCCGTCTAGTTTCATGTATCTCCTTGAGCTAAGAAGCACTCTCTTACCGAGTATCATTTTATGTCTTATAGTCCAGTCTAATCTTTGTCTGAAGAATTGGCTTTGGGAATTGTTTCAGTTCTGGACTAACAGAGGGTTCGGAGGCCATGTCTTTCAGGGCCCCTCCAGTCTTTAGTCAGACCATTAAGTCTGGTTTTTTCACTAGAATTTGAATTCTGCACCCCACTTTTCTCCTGCTCCATCAGGGGCTCTCTGTTGTGTTCCCTGTCAGGACGGTCATTGGTGGTAGCTGGGCACCATCTATTTCTTCAGGTCTCAGGCTAATGCAGACTCCAGTTTATGTGGCCCCTTCTGCCTTTTGGGCTAATATTTTCCTTGTGTCTTTGGTGTTCTTCATGCTCCTTTGCTCCAGGTGGGTTGGAACCAATTGATGTATCTTAGATGGCTGCTCGCTAGCTTTTAAGACCCCAGATGCCACTCAACAAAATGGAATGCAGAACATTTTCTTAATAAAATATGTTATGTCAATTGACCTAGATGTCCCCTGGAACCCAAACCCTTGCCCGTGCTACTCTGTCGCTCAAAGTGTTTGGTTGTATTCAGGAAACTTCTTAGCTTTTGGTTTACTCCAGTTGTGCTGACTTCCTCCTGTATTGTGTGTTGTCCTTCCCTTCACCTAAGATAATTCTTATCTAGTATCTAGTTAGTGAATACCCTTCTCCCTCCCTCCCCAACCTCGTAACCATCAAAGAATGTTTTTTTCCATGTTTAAACCTTTTCTTGAGTTCTTATAATAGTGATCTCATACAATATTTGTCCTTTTGTGGCTAATTTCACTCATCATAATGTCTTCCAGATTCATCCATGTTATGAGATGTTTCCAGGATTCATCATTGTTTTTTATTGTTGCATAGTATGCCATTATGTGAATATACCATAATTTGTTCATCCGTTAATCTGTTGATGGGCACCTAGGTTGTTTCCATCTTTTTGCTATTGTGAACAGTGCTGCAATTAACATGAGTATGCATATATCTATTTGTGTGATGGCTCTTATTTCTCTAGGATATATTCCAAGGAGTGGGATTGCTGGATCGTTATGGTACTTCTATTTCTAGCTTTTTCAGGAAGTGCCAAATTGATTTCCAAAGTGGTTGTACCATTTTAAATTCCTACTAGCAGTGTATAAGTGTTCCAGTCTCTCCACAGCCTCTCCAACATCTATTATTTTGTGTTTTTGGGATTAATGCTAGCCTTGTTGGGGTGAGATGGTATCTCATTGTAGTTTTGATTTGCATTTATCTAATGGCTAATGATCGTGAGCATTTCCTCATGTATCTGTTAGCTGCCTAAATGTCTTCTTTGGTGAAGTGCCATTCATATTCTTTGCCCATTTTCTAACTGGGTTATTTGTCTTTTTGTTGTTGAGGTTTTACACTATCTTGTAGATTTTAGAGATTAGGTTTGTCTAATCTCAAAATATGATCAGATTTGTCATAACCAAAAATTTTTTTCCCAGTTTGTAGGTTGTCTTTTTCTCTTTTGGTGACGTCTTTTGACAAACATAAGTGTTTGATTTTAAGAGCTCCCTGTTATCCAGTTTCTCTTCTGGTGTTTGTACATCTTTAGTAATGGTTTGTATTCTGTTTATGCCATGTATTAGGGCTCCTAGCGTTTTCCCTATTTTTTCTTCCATGTTGTTTATCATCTTAGATTTTATATTTAGGTCTTTGATCCATTTTAGTTTTTGTGCATGGTATGAGGTATGGGTCTTATTTTTACTTTTTTGCAGATGGATATCCAGTTATGCCAGCACCATTTGTTAAAGAGACTGTCTTTCCTCAATTAATGGACTTTGGGCCTTTGTCAAATATCAGCTTCTCATAGGTGGATGAGTTTACATTTGGATTCTCAATTCTGTTCCATTGGTCTCTGTAGCTGTTGTTGTACCAATACCAGACTGTTTTAACTACCATGGGAGTATAATAGGTTCTAAAATCAGGCGGTGTGAGGCCTCCCACTTTGTTCTTCAGTAATGCTTTACTTATCCAGGGCCTCTTCCCGTTCCGTATGAAGTTGGTGATTTGTTTCTCCAACTCATTAAAAAATGCTGGTGGAATTTGGATCGGGATTGCATTGTATCTGTAGATGACTTTGGGTAGAATAGACATTTTCACAATGTTAAGTCTTCCTATCCATGAGGAAGGTATGTTTTTCCACTTATGCAGGTCTCCTTTGGTTTCTTGCAGTAGTGTCTTGTAGTTTTCATTGTATAGGTCTTTTACATCTCTGATTAGATTCATTCCTAAGTATTTTATCTTCTTGAGGGTTATTGTAAATGGTATTGATTGGGCAATTTCCTCTTGGAAGTTCTCTTTGTTGGTGTAGAGGAATCCAACTGATTTTTTGTATGTTTATCTTGTATCCTGATACTTTGCTGAAATCTTCTATTAGTTCCAATAGTTTTCTTGTGGATTCTTTGGGGTTTTCTGTGTATAAGATCATATCATCTGCAAACAGAGATACGTTCATTTCTTCCCTACCAATTTGGATGCCCTTTATTTCTTTTTCTAGCATAATTGCTCTGGCTAGGACCTCCAGCACAATGTTAAATAAGAGTGGTGATAAAGGGCATCCTTCTCTGGATCCTGTTCTCAAGGGGAATGCTTTCAGACTCTCTCCGTTTGGGATGATGTTGGCTGTTGGCTTTTTATGAATGCCCTTAATTATGTTGAGGAATTTTCCTTCTATTCCTATTTTGTTGAGAGTTTTTGTCATGAATGGGTGTTGGACTTTGTCAAATGCTTTTCCTGCATTACTTGATAAAATCACGTGGTTCTTGTCTTTTGTTTTATATATTGGATGGATTGCATTGATTGTTTTTCTAATGTTGAACCATTATTTTATACCTGGTAGAAATCCCACTTGATCATGTGAATTATTTTTTTGATATGTTGCTGAATTCTATTGGCTAGAATTTTGTTGAGGATTTTTGCATCAATGTTCATGAGGGATATTGGTCTGTAATTTTCTTTTTTGGTGGTGTCTTTACCTGGTTTTGGTATCAGGGTTATGCTGGCTTCATAGAAGGAGTTTGGGAGCATTCCATCCTTTTCTACGCTCTGAAATACCTTTAGTGGAAGTGATGTTAACTCTTCTCTGAAAATTTGGTTGAATTCTCCAGTGAAATCATCAGGGCAAGGGCTTTTATTTTGTTGGTAGTTTTTAAATTACCTTTTCAATCTCTTCTTTTGTTATAGGTTTATTTAGTTATTCTACCTCTGTTTGTATTAGTTTAGGGAGGTAATGTATTTCTAGAAATTTGTCCATTTCCTCTAGGTTTTCAAATTTGTTACAGTACAGTTTTCCAGAGTATTCTGTTATGATTCTTTTAATTTCAGTTAGGTCTTTCTGATATCGCCCATGTCATTTCTTATTCAGGTTATTTGTTTCCGCTCCTGTTTTGTGTTTGTCAGTTTGGCCAGTGGTTTATTGATTTTGTTGACTTTTTCAAAGAACCAGCTGTTGCTCTTGTTAACTCTTTCAATTGTTTTTCTATTTCATTTAATTCTGCTCTAGTTTTTATTATTTCCTTTCTTCTGGTGCCTGAGGGCTTTTTTTGCTGCTGTCTTTCTATTTGTTTGAGTTGTAGGGGTAATGTTTTGATTTTGGTCCTTTTTCCTATTTGGATGTGTGCATTTGTTGCTATAAATTGACCTCGGAGCACTGCTTTTGCTGTGTCCCAAAGGTTCTGTTAGGATGCATTTTCATTCTTATTTGGTTCTGTGAATTTCTTTATTCTGTCCTTAATTTCTTCTATAACCCAGTAGTTTTTGAGCAAAGTATTGTTTGTTTTCCATGTTTTTGATTTTTTTTTTTCCTTGCTTTTCCTGTTATTGATTTCTGCTTTGATGACTTTATGGTCAGAAAAGATGCTTTGTAATGTTTCAATGTTTTGAGTTCTGTTAAGGCTTGCTTTATTGCCTAATATGTGGTCTATTCTGGAGAATATTCCATGTGCATTGGGAAAAAAAGTATCCTTGGATGCTGTTCGGTGGAGTGTTCTGTATATGTCTGTGAGATCAAGTTAGTTGATTGTGGCATTTACATCCTTCTTGTCTTTATTGAGCTTCTTTCTGGATTTCTGTCCTTCACCGAAAGTGGTGTGTTAAAGTCTCCTATTATTATTGTGGAGATATTTATCTCTTTTTTTCAATGTTGTTAGAGTTTGTTCTATGTATTTTGGAGCCCTGTCATTGGGTGTGTAAATATTTATTATGGTTATGTCCTCCTGGTGTATTGACCCTTCAGTCATTACATAGTGCCCTTCCTTATCCTTTGTGGTAGATTTTACTTTAATGTCTATTTTGTCAGAGATTAATATTGCCACTCCTGCTCTTTCTTTTTTATTATTGTTTGCTTGGTATATTTTTTTTTTACCATCCTTTATGTTTTAGTTTGTTTGTGTCTTTAAGTCTAAGGTGTGTGTCTTTTAGGCAGCACATAGATGGATCATGTTTTTTTATCCCTTCTGCCACTCTCTCTTCATTTAGTCCATTTACATTCAGCATAATTATTTATAGGTATGCCATCATTTTGACTGTTGTGTGTGTGTGTTGTTGACCATTCCTTTGTTCCATTTAATTTTCTTTTCATCTTTTGCATTGTCGTTGATTTTGTATTTGCTGAGTCTTTATGTTTTTCTTATTTTTTTATTTTGATGTGTAGGATTGTTAGTTTCCTTTGTGGTTACCTTAATATTTACCCCTATTTTTCTAAGTTTAAGCCAATTTTTTATTTCTTTATATTGCCTTGACTTCCTCTCCATATGAATGATCTGTGACTACATTTTTTAGTCCTTTTTTTTTTGTTTTAATGTTGTTATCTTTTACATATTGACATCTCTGTTTCCCTATTTTCAGTGTTTTAGCTTTGATTTATTTTGTGACTTCACTGTCTTGGTTTATATCTAGTTGCTCTGTCCTTTGTTCTAGTTTAAGTTGTTATCAGATGTGACTGATTTTCTAACCAGAGGACCTCTTTTAGTATTTCTTGTAATTTTGGATTGGTTTTTGCAAATTCCCTAAACTTCTGTTTATCTGGAAATTCCCTAATTTCACCATTATACTTGAGAGACAGTTTTGCTGGATGTATAATTCTTGGCTTGCTTTTTTTTTTTTCCTTCAAGGCTTTATATATGTCATCTCATTCCCTTCTTGCCTGCATGGTTTCTGCTGATTAGTCCAAGGTTAGTCTTATTGACTCTCCTTTGTAGATGACTTTTCATTTATCCCTAGCTGCTCTTAAAGTTCTCTCTTTATCTTTGGTTTTGTCAGATTTGATTATAATATGTCTTGGTGACTTTCTTTTGGGATCTACCTTGTGTGGGGTTCGATTAGCATCTTGGATAGATATCTTCTCATCTTTCACGATATCAGGGAAGTTTTCTGCCAACAAATCTTCAACTATTGTCTCTGTATTTTCTGTTATCCCCCCGATTCTGGTACTCCAATTACTCGTAGATTATTCCTCTTGATGGAGTCTCACATAATTCTTACAGTTTCTTCATTTTTTAGAAACTTTTATCTGATTTTTCCTCCAATAAATGTGCATCAAGTGCTTTATCTTCAGTCTCACTACTTCTGACTTCCATTGCCTCAATTCTGCTCCTTTGACTTTCCATTCAGTTGTCTAATTCTGAAATTTTATTGTTGATCTTCTGGATTTCTGTTTGCTGTCTCTCTGTGGATCCTTGCAGCCTGTTAAATTTGTCATTATGCTCTTCTCTAATCTTAAGTTTCTCTATTGCTTTGTCTGTGTGTTCCTGGAATTCTTCTGCATTTTGCCTGATCTCCTGAAGAGCTCTGTATATTAATCTTTTACATTATACCTCCACTAATTCCAAGAAGTTCTCTTTCCCCAGAAGATTTCTTGATTCTTTGTTTTAGGAGCTTGTTGAAGCTATCATGGTCTGCCTCTTTATGTGGTTTGATATTGACTGTTGTCTGTGAGCCATCAATAAGTTATTATATTTATTTTATGTTTGCTTATTGTGTCCTATCTTTCTGTTTTGTTTTAATATGCTCAAATAGGCTGCTTATGTGAGCTAGTTTGATTATTGGCAACTTTGATGCTCACACATCCTGTCACCAGGTGATTAGTTCTGTTATTAGGTATGTGAGCCCAGGAGCCTGTGGATTCAGCTCAAGTGTCCAGGTAGTCGATCACCAAGTGTGTGGTGTAGGCCCTCACCTACAGTCCTTGATGGGCAGGGTGATTGGAGTAGGCACAGGTATCTGGCTGCAGTAAGAGGTCTTGTGCTGAGCAATTTAGGGGGCTGATGGCTGCCCGTAAGTGTCTGGGAGGAAAGTGTGTCCCTGTTCCCTAGAGTGCGTAGGTCGGTGGATTTTGCATTCAGACTGTGGACACCCAATGCTGTTGGCTGTAAGGACTGGGAGGCACCACTTATTCTTGGACCCCTGTCGTGGGTGGCTAGGTGGCATGTGTGGAGCCATCCATAGTCAGGCTTCTGATGTGGGTAGGTGAGGACCCTGCCTAATGGGCAGAGTGATGTCAAATGTCATGCACCTGCTGCTCCACCATATAGCTGATACAGTTGACATTAGGCTTCAGGTATATACCCTGTTGTACTGTGCTAATGAGGGCCTATGCTGTTGAAATGTGCTCACACAGGTCTGTTCGTGGACCCCTTATGCCTGTGCCTAGGCGAAGGAGCTGTACCTGCCCTGAGTTCCCAGCTTAGGGGAGCTGGCAGAGTATCTTTTCTTCTTTGTTAATTTGTTCCTTCTCCAAGCCCAGGAGAATGGCTCAGGGTACTTGATGGGTCCTAATTCTGGCCCAGTAGAGGTGGCAGTCACTGAAGCTGGCCTGGAACCTGGTGCAGAGCAGGGAGGGAGTTGGTAAGTGGGAGAGAGGTTCTTCCCAAAGGGGTTGTTTTTTGTTCCATAGGGTAGGTTAGACACATGTACTTATGTTTTGCCATTTGAGTGCTGATTTTCACTGGTTCTGGAGGCTTGAGTAGACTCCTGCTGCTCAGTCTCTCTCGATGTGGAAAACCCCTCCAGAGTACCACTGCTTGTCTCACTGCACATGCCAGCTGATCTGGCCTGCAGGGTGCTGGTTCCCACCAGGACAGTTCTGGCAACTCCTCACTGCTTCTGATTCATCTCTACCTCCCCCTGCCACTCAGTCCGATTCCTCAACTTTGCCTTTGATGTTTAGGGCTCCTAGGTTGTCATATATAATCGATTCACTTTTTTTTTTGGGGGGGTGGGGTTTGTTGTAAGAAGGACCACAGGAAGCATCTGACTACTCCACCATCTTGACCCTGCCTCCCTCCTTTCCCACTTTTAATGTTATGCTTGGCTTAGAGATGGAGAAAGATTTTGAGCAGGTTTCTGAGTTTCTAAGTGGTTCCAAGAGAAGGAGGAAGTATGCTAGTTGGAGAAAATAGCTTATTGAGAGTCCTTGAGGCATCAGACAATAAGCTGTGTGGAGAGAATGTGGCAAACAAATTAACTTGAGCAGAAGGGATTCTCTGTGTAGAGAAGGAATGAAGAGCAATCAGAAAAAAAACGAGTTTAAGAGACAGGGATCACAGTAATAGAGGTGAACTTTTAATATCACACTGAGTTTTTATTTTATGTGATAGACAAGGAATGGAGAACCACTGTTGGTCTTTGTAGAATGTTGTATGTTGGAGAGGATGACAATTTTTTTTTTTAAAAAAAAGTTAAAAGATTTTGATATTACCTGTGTATAAAATGGCTTGGAAGAGGGACTTTATTGACTGTTATAATAACCTTTATGGAAGATCATGGATGTGGATATAGAAATGGAATAAGTAAATCTGAAAAACCAATTTTATTAATTCAAGATCAAGTTTGTCCCTAACATTTACAGGACTGGAGAAAGAATACAAATGAAGACCTGTATACCAGATGTCTAAATATTTCTAAGTTATAAACTAAGCTACACCAGGGACTATCCCATGTTCTCATCCATGGCCTCATCACCCATTAGTATGGCTAATGGAGTTATCCTCTCATACCAGCCAGTTCTGCTGCCTACAATCCTAATAGTAAGAGGGTACTTGTGGGGCAGGGTGAAAGCTGTGTCCCAGGTGCAAGACTGGACCTGCCTGAACTTCAGATGGAACTGACCCAGGAAAACTCCCCAGGGAGCCAAGGTGGGAAGGTTCTCCTCTCCTATGCCTCACTTCTTCCATTTGGGATTTCCAGGCAGTTTTAAGTGCCTACCAAAACTACACCAAGTGTCTGCTTCTGGTAATGGCCAAGCGTTTTCTATTGGGGTAACTCTCCTGCAAATAACAACTATAAACTCTAGACTAAACATAAAAACAATTAGTTGAAATCATTGAAGAGTGATCAGAAGCAGGCAGATACTGGAGGGAAGTCAGTACTTAAAAGACGGGAAAGACGTTGAGTGGGTTTCCCTTTTTTCTGCTTTTAGCCTAAAGGCAGGTTTCAGTCTGTGCCATGTGGGGTGTGTAGAGGGGGTGCAGCTAAAACACACATGGAAAACTCCATTATCTTATTGACTTGAATAACCAGAGGACAAAGTTAGGGCATCCACAGAAATTGAAATGTAAAGAGAAAAATTATGAAAAGGAGGAGAACACCAGTGAGGACAGAACCACAAATTCTGTGTATAACTCTGCCTCAATCTTTACCTAAACAGTGAACCATCAATATGTGGAGATTACTTCAAGCAGTCTAGCTAAATCTAAAAGAAATGAACTGAGATTTCACCTGCTGACTGTTGAAGAAGAGGAGACAGACTGCATTTTGAGTTCAGTCACATTAACTACCCATTAAAGCGAACAGAATCAATACCCTTCAGAAGAACATAACAAAATTCAGAATCTCTACAATGTATTGTTCACAATGTCCAGATACAATCCAAAATTATTTGATATATGAATAAAACAGAAAAAGATGACAACTAACTAAGCCCAAACTCAATGTGACCCAGGTGTTGGAATTAGCACACAAGGATTTTAAAGCAGCTATTAAATTTTGTTGAAGGACATAAAAAAAAAATGCTTTTAACAAGTGAAGATATGTAATTTTAGCTGGGAAATAGAAACTATAAAAAGAAACCAAACAGAAATTCTAGAAATGAAAAAAAAAAATACATTATCTGAAATTTTTAAAAACATATCATTGATATGCCTAACAACAGAATGGATTACCAGAAGAATGAGTCAGTTAACTTGAATACAGAGCAATAGAAAGTATCCATTATGAATAACAGAATGAAAGAAAGTGGAAAAAGTGAACAGAGTCTCAGGAACCTTTAGGGCAATACCAGAAAGTCTAACTTCTGTGTAATGGGAGTTCCAGAGAAAGAGAGAATGGGGACGCAAACACATTTGAGTAAATAATGCTGAAATGTCCCCAAATTTTGTAAAAGAGATAAAGTTACAATGAACCCCAAGCAAGATAAATATCAGGATATAACCCTTAGGCATATCATATACAAACCAGTGAAATTCAATGATAAAGAGAAAATCTTGAAAGTAGCAGAGGAAAAAAGACACATTATATATAGGGAAATAACAATTTGAATTACTACTGAATTCTCATTGGAAACAATGGAGACCAGAAGACTGTGGAACATCCTTACGGTGCTTAAAGAAAAACTGTCAACCCTGAATTCTATATTCAGTGAGAATACCTTTTAAAAGTGAAGTCTGAGAAAAGAAATTTTCAGATGAAAGAAAACTCCTAAGAGAATTCATCACCAGCAGACGGTCCTTCACTAAAAGAAGTTTATGAAGCTGAAAAGAGATGACACCAGGTGAAAACTTAGAACTTCAGGAAGCAATTAAGAACACCAGAAACTGAAAGTATGTGGGTAAATTTAAAAGACTTTCATCCTCTTTTGTTCTCTAAAATACATGACAGTTTCAAACTAAAATCATAACATCTTATAGTGAGATTTATAATGTATGTAGGTGCAATACACATGACAATGACACCTTAAAGGTTGGGAGGAGGGATAAATAGACCTAAATTGTTGCAAGTTCTTACATTTTACGTCAAGTGCTACGATGTTAACTCTAAGTAGACTGCGAAAAATTAAGAATATACGTTGTAATCCCAAGCACAACCACACACACACAAATAATAATGTGAAGATTCATAGTTTAAAAGCCAGTTAACAAAAAAAATATTGCCGGTGAGTCAATTCCGACTCATAGTGACCCGTCAGGGCACAGTTTCCAAGGAGTGGCTAGGGTTTCCAAGGAGCAACTGGTGGATTCGAACTGCCAACCTTTTGGTTAGCAGCTGAGCTCTTAACCACTGTACCACCAGGGCTCCTACCATAGAAAATGTGAGAATATAAGGATGCACACATGCTCCCTCTTTGGTTCAACAGTAAGTCTATAGCTCCACTTGGGCCAGGAATGCTCTTTGGTTCTCATAGCTCCGCCCACTTACCTGGCCATTGAGAGTTTGGGAAATGAGTAGATCACATATCTATGAGATGAGGCTCTTTCTATGTTCCAGGGTGACCCATTTAAAGGTATAGATGAAGCATGCTGAAAAATGTGTAATGTTAATATCAGTTGAGACCATGGCAACCCCTTCTTAACCTTGTCACTACATAGAATGTAAAAGTACAAAATCCCATAACGTATAACAGAAACTGATCTGAAAATATTCCAAGGAAAGTCAGGAATATACTATAATTTAAAAAGGAAGGAGTCTCATTTTGGAAATAGTATGCATTTGATTAAAACTATTAATGCAGACACTTTGTAATTTAAACAATAATTTATGTTTATGGCTTAAGAAAGAAAAAGATAACCACTCATGTTTACTTAGAAATGATATTGTGTGTTTTGAGAGAACACGACAACTGGTAAGGATGTAAATGAGTAAAACAGCACGTAACTGGGAATCCCTCATATGCATTCTAGTTTGATAACTGTTAAATGGGAAATAACATCTACCCTACCTCCCTTTCAAGTATTGTGAAAAAAATCAAAACAAAATACAAATAAATGTAAGCACTTAAATGTTTAGAGCTTACTAGTTCCTGGCACTGTGCCAGTTGCTGGAGCTATAAAGATGAAAAGCCACAGTCCCTGTCCTCAAGTTGCTACCATCTAGATGGGTTGACAGACACCTGAAGGAGGAAATTATAAAGCAGTGTGGTCTGTGCAGTGATAAAGATATGCATAAGGTTTCTATAGCAACAGCAAGAGGGAGGAGTTCTCTGGGATGAAGGAAGCTTCCTAGAGGACCTCCTAATCTCCTTAGCTTCATCAAGGTTACCACTAAACAATTACTTCCATATATTAGGTTGAACCATATAAAGTTGTCATTTTTAATCAGTTAAAAAAGATTGAATAATATTGGCAATTTCTTGTGGTTCAACCTAAACTTTGTCCTATTTTGGAACTAGAGCTATATACACACTTAGAAAGACACCTTTTCCTTGCCCTTTCACTAATATAGGTACATTATATCCAGAAAATTTATTCACAATAGAGTTGGCTTCAGACACATAGAAATATTGAGTAAAATGTGAATTTGCAAGGCTGCATGTTGTTTAATCAGACTGAATGACAGGCTCAATTTTCAATACACATTTAATCCTGTTTTCATTAAATATAAATGTTATTTATGGAAAACAAGTATTCTGCAGAAGCGAAATATCTCTCAGGGTTACACACTTTATATTTGCTTAGCATTGATGAGTTTAAACCAAGAGACATCTTTGCAATTTGATTATTTGCTCCTTTCCTTGGTATTGATTATTCTATTAGATTTTGCTACTAACAACAGCATATGTAAAAATGCCAGTGTTATTTTACTACTGAAATATGATGCCAGAGGAAATTACATACCACAGTTGAGTTTTAGACACAAACTAAAATAAGAAAATAGCATGGAAGCATATGCTTGTTAACCAACTCTAGTTCACATGGAGAGACAGCCAAGGGTTCAAATCCCAGCTCCTCCACTTCCTATTTGTGAGACTATAGGAAAATATTATGACTTAACTATCTCAGAGCCTCAGTCCTCCTTGTCTATAAAATGGAACAAATGCTACCCACATTGATGAATTATTTTAAAGAATATCAATTTATATAAAATACCTGGAATGGTAGCTACAATGGAATATTATGTCTTTAAAGGCAGCTTTTTGTTGTTTGAAGTTGTTTCTTATTAGCCTCACAACATGTTGGCTCTATCACCATTAACCATTGATATCTTTTCTTCCTCTTCTAGCTCTTTTAACTTTCCTGTGTTGCTAGCCCGAGTTTATATTTATACTGATATATAATTCATATTCTATTGTACCTTCATTAATGTGCACTTAGGTTATCTGTCTCAATTGTTTCCTTCCCCTTTAAAGCCCTCAGCAGGTTAAATTTATCATTATCATATTTCTAGAGCTCTCCACTGGTAGAGATTCCCATGAAAATTAAGACCAGGTATTGCAAAGAGAGCAGAGCAAGTTCTTGTTGTCTAAGGTTGGCTCCTTGGTTCTGGGTAAGTGCAGTTATATTCGACTCCATTTCCTTTGGGTTGTGGAGGTGCCTTTGTCTTCACTGATGATGAATGGCCTCCTTTGACATTTTGCATGGATGGCTCTTGAGAATGACAACCATAGATGTAAAAGATTCATTGGTTCATTCTACAGTCCTAATATTGTTACCTTGACACACAATAACAGTATTATAATGTCCATTGAATCAGTTGGTCAGCCTGAAATAGGAACATGTTTCGGGATCATCTAAGAGAGAAAAAGAGTTTGGGATTTTTTTTTTTGTAGAAAGCAATAACTAATGCAATTTTTAGTTCCGATTCTGGTCACCAACTTAAGACATATGCCCAGTTTAGAGGCAAATCTAGGAGTTGTGACAGAATTGGAGCAGAGGTCTTGCAGGTGAAGAAAAAAAAACTATGTGAGCTCACTAGAGTGCATAGTTTAGGGAATATATAGTACAGAAGGAATTATGTATAATAAATATGACATTAAAAACCCAATTAAAATTAGTCACTCTTTGTAAATCTCGTTGTTTATTAATAGTCTTATTTCATATCTATTATATGTTGAGTATGCTATGTCCATTATATATTTTATTAGTATTTTATTTCATATCCGTTTTATATTTATATCCATTATATAATTATGTATTGACTATATACTGTCTATTTTAAAGACAAAGTGGACTTTTTAAAATAAGCATTTTGATGGATTTGGGAGGAACTTACAAGCATTCTAACCATTTAAAAATAAAATGTAGCTGACCTATCAATGCCCATGGAAATTCTAACATACAAAAATGATAACTGAATAAAAGAAGTACTATTGAAGCATTAATAGAACCATAATTACAGTGACTTTACCATAATCAGAAGAGAAGTGTCATAGTTCAAATTTAACTGCTGTACTTCTACTGCTTTGCACAAATAAAACAGTAAACTATAAAAAATGTAAAACATAGTTAGAAGAGGTCTGTGTACATTGAGATACATGTCTTTACACTCAACGAATTAGTCACTACTGAATGCTTTTGCTTTGCTCAGTGGCGTGTGGTACATAAATCATTGCAATATGTTAAATGCAAATGGTTGTTAATAGAGGAACCATCTGCTCTGTGCTGGAGAGTTTGTTAAGAAGGATGTGGTGAACCCACTTTGGATAATGTTGAAAAACTCAAATACCAAATTTCTAAAATGAGCTGCCTCTGTTAACCCCAACATTACTAACACTCCCCTGGCCTTTTGAATTCTACACATTCATCACTAAACCTCTCATAACACAGCCTGTACTGTTTTAAGCAACCCCATTGGCTACTTCTAAAGGCAGAATATTCTACAGAAGTATCACACCACACAGAGACCTGCCATGTCCTAAATTGTGTTCAGGGATGTAGTACAACCAATAAATAATCAGATGATCCCCTTTTGAACATCTTTGCTAATGTGAATAAGACAAACTCTTCATCCTTGTCCCTCCTGGAAGCTATTCCTTTATAGCTATAGATCACTGGCAAGTTGCTGGCTGATGATGAATTGCCATGGGTATCATCAGTATGTGCAACCTCCACCTCCCCTAATCCATAATACTGTATTTCTCCAAGAGATCATCAGTGCAAAGGGGAGCCATGATTTCTCCCCCAACATACTTTATTAGATGCTCTCACATAGTTTTCTTATAATATCTGCTGGGCTCGATGGTGACAGTGTAAAACATGGGAAAATTAGTAATAGGACAGGAATCAGAGCCTCAAGTTTCCAATGTCATACTCCACTTTCTGGCAAAAAAGGAAATGCTCTTTAATCCTGCCCTCTCTAATCAGCTCCTGGTCAAGGTTGCTATCAGTACATTTAAGAGCAAGCTGTCATGATGATCTATTGCATTAATACCCATTGGAGGTCTCAAATGATGCAATACTCAAAAGAGACTCTTGACCATGAAGGAACAAGCTTCGAAATTAACTGTGTGGGTGAAAAACTTCAAGCACACAACTTCACTGAAGCCAGATGCGACGTGTGATTATTGGGCTACTGCTAACTTGGCTCTCTTGACCCTTTTTCTTTTTTTCTTCCTTTCTTTTTTCTCCCCCCTCCCCCTGTATCTCTTTTGGCTTTTACAGTATCTGATTTAAGACAGTGCTTTTGGGGATTCGCCTGCAGGAGAAAAGGCTGCAGGAGAGCTCATTAGCCCAGCAGACGCTCTATCCCTGCACGAATTATACAATGAAAAGCTTGCTTATGTGGGCCACCAAAAGGAGCCAGGGTTTTGTGGAGGTGGGCAGCCCTGCGGTGCCATACAAGCTTTTTATTTGTTAAAAAGGGATTTTGTACTAAAAACATTTCCCTTTGTTTGTTCTCATGAAAAGAAGAACCTCCTGAAGGCTGCATGCATTTGATGACTCCATTTCAAAACGAACACTTGTCTGTTTCCAAATGGGGCAACTGCGCTTGAAAGTTACACAAAACCATTCCGAGATGGAGAGGCTGGTACGGTAATCAGACAAGCAGTACCTTCAAGGCAGAGCGTGCTAGCTGTGAACGTGAGAAGCTGGAATATTGAATTGGATTCTCACAATGATCATGAGCCTTTACAGAGCCCCTGTTTTAGATTGGGAGCCTAGAAAAAAAATTCTTAGGTTGTCTAATTACATTAGTTTATTGAGCTCTAGTACCACTTTGGTTCCCAAAACACCACTTTAATTTAATTTAGATTTTGTTGCTTCTTCCCCTCCAAAAGGAAAACTTCACTATAGAGGCGTATTTATTGTTTTTAATGCTTCTGTTTGGAAACATTCACTAATTCACTTTCCCACTTAATTACAGGGAACAGGAGGATTGATTCTTTAAACCTACAGATGATATTTACCAAAGTTTTTATGGAACTATAAACGGGAAGTTTCTTTGATCCAAAACCGTGGATTTTTTTTTTTTTTTTCTAAGTTGAGGACAGGGCATCTGGGGAGATGTGAAAAGCTAACAGAAGCCAGATGCCCAGACCTGGCATTCATCAACCTTGAGTATTTTGTGTAGGGAAGTGCACTGGGATCATTGCCGTTTTCCTTCCTGGCAAGATCCATCCTGTGGGGCTTTCCCAGTGCACTGTGCTCACATTCAGTGGCTATTCAGTGGCATGCACACCAACAGGGAGGGAACTCACTTTCCATCTGTTGGTGGTTTAATTTTTTTCAAAGCCACTTGACAAGGTGTTTGTCAGCAAAGCTTGTCACTCTATTGATGTTTTTTGAGGTTTGGGCCCTCTTCTTGAGCCTAAAGATATCTCAGAGATGCAAAGCAGAATTTCATAACCCTCCCTCAATGCTTGTTTATACTGTCAGCATCCTCAATCCCAAAACACTTATCTCACTTTTGTTCTGCAACTCCTCTGGGTCTTAAGTTCGAGCTGTCTGGTTGGGTGAATGCAGGCATGTATTTATTCTCAATGATAAGGATGATTTTTCAAACCTTTCCTTCTCCTTTAAAGTGTGATAACTCTAAAACAGCTGAAAAGGTTGATTTGTAAATAAAATATCTCATTGTTTTTAAAACACATCAAAGCCATATATCTTATTTTACTAACAGGAAAAACAATCCCACACCATTCAAACACTGATATTTCTGGAGTAGATCCAAAATGTCACTTAGTATACTATTGTCTTCTTATGAAAGATAAGATTTGAAAATTCCAGGAAAGAATAGGGATTGCATCGTGTTGAAAATCTCTCTAGATGCTGGTTGTTGTTGTTAGTTACTATCAAGTTGATTCGGACTCCTGGCAACCCCATGTATGCAGAGTAGAACTGCTCTATAGGGTTTTCAAGTCTGTGACCTTTCAGAAGCAGATCGCCAGGCCTGTCTCCCGAGGCATCTTTGGGTGTGTTTGAACCACCAGTCTTTTTGCTAGTTATAGAGCACTTAACCGTTTGTGCCACCCAGGGACTCCCTAATTGGTTGAGTCTGTCTCCTATATCTGGGTATTAAAATCCAGTGTTCAAGAGCTATGTGGAAAATCTGGCTATTATTATGTATCATAGCTCTACACTGTTTGATGCCAGTATAGTTATCAAAACAGAGGAAAGCTAACATTTCAAAATAGGTTACAAGCTGGAACTACTTGGTAGATAATGTTCAGAGTAAGCAACTGGTTAAACCACTTATTGTTCTTTGTGTGAACCCAAAGAGTGCTGAGGGTGATTTTCAAAGTTCCACGGATTGTTCTGGAAGGCAGCATGCTCAGCAGATCCTTGGAGAGGTATGAGCTGCTCTGGCATAGAAGTCACAAATGCAACAGAAGGGGAAGCAGTGTTACTTTGACTTTCTCTTTTCGAATGGAATCTTTCTGGTGTGGGACTGTCAGATGACATTTCATATTATTCATGATGGCAACCTCTCAGTCTAGAACTATTGTTCTAAAGATTCCACCTGCAGACTGACAACTGTCCTGGTACCAAACAGTCTGAATGCCACCCGCTCTAATATGCAGCTGACGCAGTCCCTTGGAGATTCTTTCCCCCCAACTAATCCCCCTGTGAAAAGTGTGCTGGCCTGCCCTAGATTTTTACTATTCTTTCTCTAAAAATAAATAAATAAAACTTCTGGTTTGAAAGCTTTTCATTCCTAGGTTTTGTATGGACACAGTGAGCACCGTCCTCTTCACATTTCCAGACTTAGGGTATAGTCTTCGAGAGCGGTCATCAGTTCACTTGGCACAATTGTGTAACTTATTGATTTTTTTCTGAGAAGGGGTTTCCTGTGGATGCTCAGATCCCAAGATGTCAGAAAAAGCACAGTTTACCAACCATCACCAAAGGCATGCCCCAGAACCTCTGTGTGGGCTGGGGTCTGGAGTCCCCCTTCCTGTGTGGCTGATATGCAGTAGTCTGACTTGCCCTGGCATTGCCATTTTCATAGGTTTCCAAGAGGAGAAAAGTGTGAGACTAAGAAATACTGAACCACGGCCAAATAGCAGTGGCTGAAGGATTTCCTCATCAGTAATATGACCCTGGGAAATGATTACTCCCTGGACACTTCAGCTTTAGAAGCAAACTTCGTTTCTTTGGCTCTGCATGTGAATTTAGTATAGTTGGCTGGTCAAGGGCAAAATGAGGTTTGCGTAAATCATTTTGGTGCTCTTGGGAACTGAGGCTGGACAAAAAGACCAGTCATTTGAGATCAACCCAGATACAGGGTGACGATTCACCCTGAAAGCATGTTCCAGGCAGTACCAGGGACTTGGCTTGGGGCCCTTTCCTTGGGTGACAGCATGGCCACATGGGCTGGGATGCCTGTTCTGAATCCAGAATACATTTCTCTCAAGGTGCACTCAAATCTGTTATATATTTTGGGGTTTTTTTGGCAAGTTTTAAAAAAATCTTCAGAGATGTCAAAACAAGTGAAAAATTTATATCCAAGATACAATGTTCAGTGGCTGGTTTAAAAAGAAGCTTTGATCAGGCTTAGGGGACCAGAATAGCATTTGGAGTTTTATTGCAAGGCACCCCTTATTTAACACATTCCTTCAAGATTGTTTGAACATGGCTTTAATCTTGACCCCATTGCAGCCAAGACTTTCTTATCTTGTACCTGCATTTGTAAATATTCCAACACGGTATCTGGCCAGTAGTGGGAATTCCTAAAATGGCTTCTCACCACAGCTTGCAGTTTTAAGGACCATGCAAGTTGGATATATTCAAACTCCAGAGCCGATGAGGGTAGATGGGTATTGACCACAAAGTGTCAGAGATGTTTGTTTTTTAACCACTCTTTATAGTCAAAGCCACAACAAATAACTTTCCTTGCCAACTGCCTCTGGAGCATTTACAGGGAGTATGTATGTCTGTGTGTGTATGTACACACACACATTAACTAATCCTTTCCCCTGAGACCTGAACCATTCCTGGGTCCTGTCTTTATTTAGGGTGGTCTTTGATCCACTGGGCTCAACCTGTCATCCCAGTGCCATCATCCTCAAATTCTGGGCCACAAAATCCCAGCGACTTCAGTATTGACCTACTTCCCTGATCTTATGGGTTATACCTGAGTCCTGTGGATTTTGCACACTCTTTTGTAGTCCCAAGATTGTTCATTAAGCATTTTTAGATGTGTTGTAAGAAAATTCTATTGTGTAGAATTCTAGACTGCCATAATGGCAGGACCAAAGTCATTATAAATATTTTGGGCTATTTCCTCCACTAAAATTTAAATATCATGAGAGCAGGGATCTAGTCTATCTTTCACCTTTGTAACCTCAGTGCCTGGAACAATGTTGCTCAATCCTAGTTATATAGTAGGATCATACCCAGTGCCTGTGCATCTGGTATGGGGCTTGATGTTGTTGTTGCTAAGTGACACTGAGTCGACTAATTCCAACTTATCACAACCCAGTATGACAGAGTAGTACTCCCTCATGGGTTTTCTAGGCTGTAATCTTTACAGAAGCAGATTGCCAGGTCTTTTCTCCCACAGAGCTGCTGGGTGGATTCGAACCCTTTCGGATAGCAGCTGAGCACTTAACCATTGTGCCACCAGGGCTCCTGGACTTGACATGGGCATTTTTTTTTTAAGATTTATATATATATATTTATTGTACTTTAGGTGAAGGTTTACAGAACAAATAGTTTCTCATTAAACAGTCAGTACACGTATTGTTTTATGACATTGGTTAACAACCCCTCAACATGTCAACACTCTCCCTTCTTGACCTTTTTTCTTTTTATTTGGTGAAAATATACATAGCCAAAGATACACCGTTTCAAATATTTCTACATGCACAATTCAGTGACATCGATTATGTTCTTCCAGTTGTGCTGCTATTCTCACTTTAGATGAAGTTTTACAGAACAAAGTAGTTTCTCATTAAATAGTACACACGTTGCCCTATGACAATGGTTAACAACCCCACTACATGTCAACACTGTCCTTACTCAACCCTGGGTTCCTATCACCAGCTTTCCTGTCCCTTTCTGCCTTCTAGTCCTTGTCCCTGGACTGCTGTGCCTCATTAGTCCTGTTTTGTTTTATGGGGCTGTCCAACCCCCCGCTGAATGGTGAACCTCGGGAGTGAATTCACCACTGAGCTAAAAGGATGTCTGAGGGCCATACTCTCGGAGTTTCTCCAGTCTCTTTCATGCCAGTAAATCTGGTCTTTTTTTGTGTATGTTAGAATTTTGTTCTACATCCTTCTCCAGCTCTGTCCAGAGCCCTTTGTTGTAATCCTGGTCAGAGCAGTCAGTGGTGGTAGCCAGGCACCATCTAGCTGTACTGGACTCAGTCTGGTGGAGGCCTTGGTAGCTGTGGTCTGTTAGTCCTTTGGACTAATCTTTTCCTTGTATCCTGTTCTCTTCATTCTTCCTTGCTCCCAAAGGTGTGAGACCAGTGGAATATCTTAGATGGCTGCTCATAGGCTTTTAAGACCCTAGACGCTACTCACCAAGGTAGAATGTAGAACATTGTCTTTATAAACTGTGTTATGCCAGTTGAGCTAGATGTTCCCCGAGACCATGGTCCCCAGAGCCCTCCGCCCAGCAATTCAGTCCCTCAGGGAGTTTGAATGTGTCTATAGAGCTTCCATGACTTTTCCTTGTACTGGCTTCCCCAGCATTGTGTACTGTCTCACCCTTCACCAAAGATACTACTTATTTATTGTCTATTTAGTATTCCCCCCACCCTTCTCATCCCTCATAACCAACAAAGATTGTTACTTTTTGTGTGTAAACTTTTTCATGAGTTTTTACAATTGAGGTCTCATGCAATATTTGTCCTTTTATGATTGACTTATTTCACTCAGCATAATGTCCTCCAGTTTCATCCAGACGTAGGCATATTTTAAAAGCTTTTTAGGAAATTTTAATGAGCAGGTAGGGTTAAAGAATATTGGCCTGGAACATACCTGGTAAAGAATATATCCTCAAGAAATATTTATTGAGTGAATAAATAAATTGTTAAGAAACCCAACAAGGAAAAATTGTGCTGTTTTTCAAATGGAGTCAAGTCATTGGAAAAGATACCTTGGGCACTTTGAGCATAGTTATACAAGGCCAATCCTGATGATGAAGAGGGTTTTACCTAGCCTATCTACATCTAGGAAACCCTAGTGTTGTGGTGGTTAAGAGCTATGGCTGTGAACCAAAAGGTCGGCAGTTCAAATCCACCAGGCACTCCTTGGAAACTCTAAGGGGTAGTTTCACTCCATCCTGTAGAGTTGCTATGAGTTGGAATTGACAGCAATAGGTTTTTGGTTTTTTTGGATCTACATCTGGGCTACCTCAGCAGCTCCTAACCAGGCAAATCCTTCACAGATCACCAAGGATGGTTTGTAAATTTGTTCTCTGGCAGGACCCCACCCAAGGCCTTCTGAATCAGAATTGGACCCAGCTCCTATCTGCATGGCCTCCTTCCCCGAGTTACAGAGCACAAACCTAAGGTATATAAGAGTACATGTTTGGAAGACATTCTTTTTGCTCACCAGATCACTTTTAGTATGTTGACCTCAGTGAGCCATAATCTCTTTAAAGCAAATCCCTAAATTTATATTTTACATGGGCCAGGGGAGACTAACAGGTATGCAATAAGCACAAGAAAGGGAAGAAAGGCTAAAAATGATTCAGTATTATCACTTCTTTCCCTGATACATTAATCCTACTATCTGTTCCTCAAAGACTTGAGCCTTGGAATCCACACAGGTATGAAAGCTCAGCCAGCTTTTAATTTTATCAAGTTTATTTCTTTCATGAACATTTCGTAGTTCCTGAAAAGCTTGAGGTAATTTTATCCTCTTCTTGACTGATCAGATAGAAATAGTTTTTAAATGACCAGAAAATCTGGATCACAAAGTTATCATTGAGAGAAAGAATAATGGCTGGTTTTAAAAGCTAAGAAAAAAGGAAAGGAATTGGAAAAAATATATATTTCTTAATATAAAAATATAATCATATTGTTTTTGTCAGCAGTACTTAACAATTTGTTTTTCGAAATGACAACTGTGAATTATTCATAACAGGCTATCTGGTCCTTAGCTTTTCAATTATATGTGGTTATAATAGTAAGTTGATACAAAATAAAGGAAAATATTGATTGGAAACATTTGAAATATAAATGAAGTTGTTTAGTTAGCTAGAACATTGACGTTTCAGATATCTAAGGAACATTTTGAAACTCTAACAGTAGAATTTATAGCATTATATCCCACTGTACTATGTAAGTTAAATTACATGTCTTTGTTTTCAATTTCTGGCTACTCTTAATTAATGGATCATTTTACTCAAATATATGTCTAAAATTTTTCAGATATATTGAATTTGAAATGAACTTCTATTGTGCCTCCATTTTAAACACCGTGAGAAAATGTTTACATACCCTATGATTTAAGTACAGATAGATTTTTTTTTTTTTATATTACTTCAGGGGAAGGCTTACAGAACAAATAGTTTCTCATAAAACAGTAGTACACATGTTGTTTTATGACACTGGTTAACAACCCCACAACATATTAACCCTCTAAATTCTCAACCTTTTTTTTTTTTTTTTTTTTTGGTGAAAATACACATAGCCAAAGATACACCGTTTCAAAAATTTCTGCATGCACAGTTCAGTGACATTGACTACGCTCTTCCAATTGTGCTGTTATTCTCACTTAAGATGAAGGCTTACAGAACAAAATGTTTTCTCATTTAACAGTTACTACAAATGTTGCCCTATGACGATGGTTAACAATCTCACAACACATCAACAATATCCTTACTCAACCTTGGGTTCCCTATCACCAGCTTCCTTGTCCCCTTCTGCCTTCTGGCCCTTGTCACTGGACTCATGTACCTCGTTAGTCTCATTTGGTTTTACGGGGCTGTCCACTCCCAGGCTGAACAGTGAACCTCGGAGGTAACTTCACCACTGAGCTGAAAGGGTGTCTGGGGGCCATACTCTCGAGGTTTCTCCAGTCTCTTTTACACCAGTAAATCTGGTCTTTTTTTTTTGTGAGTTAGAATTATGGTCTACATCCTTCTCCAGCTCTGTCCAGAACCCTCTTTTGTGATCCTGGTCAGAGCAGTCAGTGGTGGTAGATGGGCACCATCTAGCTGTACTGGACTCAGTCCGGTGGAGGCGTTGGTAGCTGTGGACAATTAGTCCTTTGGACTAATCTTTTCCTTGTATCCTGTTCCCTTCATTCTCCCTTGCTCCCGAAGGGATGAGACCAGTGGAGTATCTTAGATGGCCGCTGACAGGCTTTTAAGACCCCAGACACTACTCACCAAGGTAGAATGTAGAGCATTGTCTTTATAAGCTGTGTCATGCCAATTGAGCTAGATGTTCCCCGAGACCATTGTCCCCACAGCCCTCCACCCAGCAATTCAGTCCCTCAGGGAGTTTGGATGTGTCTATGGGGCTTCCATGAACTTTCCTTGTACAAGTTGTGCTAGTTTCCCCTGTATTGTGTACTGTCTCACCCTTCACCCAAGATACCACTTATCTATCGCCGATTTAGTATTTCCTCCCCCACCCCTCCCATCCCTGGTAACCAACAAAGATTGTTATATTTTGTGTGTGAACTTTTTCATGCGTTTTTACAATAGAGGTCTCATACAATATTTGTCCCTTTGTGATTGACTTATTTCACTCAGCATAATGTCCTCCAGTTTCATCCATGTTATGAGATGCTTCACAGATTCATTGTTGTTCTTTGTCGTTGCATAGTACTCCATTGTGTGTATGTACCATAGTTTGTTTATCCATTCATCTGTTGATGGGCATCTAGGTTTTTTCCATCTTTTTGCTATTGTGAACAATGCTGCCATGAACATAGGTGTGCATATGTCTATTCGAGGGACGACTCTTATTTCTCTAGGATATATTCCTAGGAGTGGGATTGCTGGATCAAATGGTATGTCTATTTCTAGCTTTCTGAGGAAGCGCCATATCATTTTCCAAAATGGTTGTATCATTTTGCATTCCCACCAGCAGTGCATAAGAGTTCCCATCTCCCCACAGCCCCTCCAACATTTGTTATTTCCAGTGTTTTTGATTTGTGCCAGTAATGCCGGGGTGAGATGGTATCTCACTGTGGTTTTAATTTGCATTTCTCTAATGGCTAGTGATTGTGAGCATTTCCTCATGAGTCTGTTGGCCATTTGAATGTCTTCTTTGGTGAAGTGTCTGTTCATTTCCTTTGCCCATTGTTTAATAGGATTATTTGTCTTTTTGTTGTAGAGGTGTTGGATTTCCTAGTAGATTATGGAGATTAGACCTTTGTCTGACTTGTACTGTCCAAAAATTTGTTCCCAGTGTGTAGGTTCTCTTTTTACTCTTCTGGTGAAGTCTTTTGAAGAGCATAGGTGTTTGATTTTTAGAAGATCCCAGTTATCTAGCTTATCTGTTGGGGTTTCTGCGTTGATGCTTATGGTTTGTATCCTGTTAATGCCATGTAATAAGGCCTGAAGTGTTGGTCCTGTTTTTTTCTTCTATGAACTTTATAGTTTTAGGCTTTATATTCAGGTCTTTGATCCATTTTGAAGTAGTTTTTGTATACGGTGTAAGGTATGGGTCCTGTTTCATTTTTTTGCAAATGGATATCCAGTTTTGCCAGTACCATTTGTTAAAAAAGACTGTCTTTTCCCCATTTGATGGACTTTGGGCCCTTGTCGAAGATCAGGTGACCGTAGGTGGATGGATTTACATCTGGGTTCTCGATTCTGTTCCATTGGTCAATGTATCTGTCATTGTACCAGTACCAGGCTGTTTTGACTACTGTAGCTGCATAGTAGGTTCTGAAGGTAGTGTGAGTCCTCCAACTTTATTCTTCTTCTTCAGTAGTGCTTTACTTATATGGGGCTTCTTCCCTTTCCATATAAAGTTAATGATTAGTTTTTCCATCTCCTTGAAGAATGTTGTTGGTATTTCGATCAGGATTGCGTTGTATTTGTAAATTGCTTTGGGTAGAATTGCCATTTTCACAATGTTGAGTCTGCCTATCCATGAGCATGGTATGTTTTTCCATTTATGTAGATCCCTTTGGGTTTCATGCAGTAGTGTTTTATAGTTTTCTTTGTATAGGTCTTTTACATCCCTGGTCAGATTTAATCCTAAGTATTTTATCTTTTTAGGGGCTATTGAAAATGGTATTGTTTTCCTGATTTCCTTTCATCATTCTTCTTACTGGTGTATAGGAAGCCAACTGAGTTTTGAATGTTTAGCTTGTATCCTGCTACTCCACTGAATTTTTCAAGTAGTTCCAGTAGATTTCTCGTGGACTCTTTAGGGTTTTCTATGTATAGTATCATATCATCTGCAAACAGGGACAGTTTAACGTCTTCATTACCAATTTGGATGCCCTTGATTTCTTTTTCTTGCCTTATTGCTCTAGCTAGAACTTCCAGCACAATGTTAAATAGGAGTGGTGATAAAGGGCATCCTTGTCTTGTTCCTGTTTTCAAGGGGAATGTTTTCAGCCTCTCTCCATTAAGAATGATGTTGGCCATTGGTTTTGCATAGATGCCCTTTATTATGTTGAGAAATTTACCTTCTATACCCATTTGATTGAGAGTTTTTATAAGTAATGGGTGTTGGACTTTGTCAAATGCCTTTTATGCATCAATTGAGATGATCATGTGATTCTTTTCTTTCCTTTTATTTATGTGGTAGATTATGTTGATTGATTTTCTAATGTTGAATCATACTTGCACAGCTGGTATGAATCCTACTTGGTCGTGATGTATTATTTTTTTGATATGATGCTGAATTCTATTGGCTAGAATTTTGTTCAGAATTTTTGCATCTATATTCATGAGAGATATTGGTCTGTAATTTTCTTTTTTTGTGACGTCTTTGCCAGGTTTTGCTATCAGCGTTATGCTGGCTTCATAGAATGAATTTGGAAGTGTTGCTTCCTCTTCTATGCTCTGAAATAGCTTGAGTAGAATGGTACAAGCTTTTCTGTAAATGTTTTGTAGAATTCTCCAGTGAAGCCATCTGGGCCAGGAGTTTTTTTTGGTTGGGAGTTTTTTTATTACCTTTTCAATCTCTTCTCTTGTTCTGGGTCTGTTCAGATTTTCAACAGCACTTTGTTGTAGTTTGGGTAGGTAGTGTGCTTTTAGAAATTTATCCATTTCCTCTAGGTTTTCATATTTGTTGGAGTACAGTTTTTCATAATATTCTGTTATAATCCTCTTTATTTCAGTTGGGTCTGTGGTCCATTTCACTTCTTATTTGGGTTATTTGCATCCTCTCCTGTTTTTCTTTTGTCAGTCTGGCCAGTGGTTTGTTGATTTTGTTGATTCTTTCAAAGAACCAACTTTTGGTTTTGTTGATTCTTTCTATAGTTTTTCTGTTCTATATTTCATTATTTCTGCTCTGATCTTTACTATTTCTTTTCTTCCGGTGGCTGTGGGCTTTTTTTGCTGTTCTCTTTCTATTTATTTGAGTTGTTTAGTTAATGTATTGATTTTTTCCCTTTTTTCTTTTTTGATGTGTGCATCTATTGCTATAAATTGTCCTCTGAGGACTGCCTTTGCTGTGTCCCAAAGGTTTTGGTACGATGTGGTTTTATTCTCATTTGACTCTAGGAATTTTTTGATTCCGTATCTGATTTCTTCTATTACCCAGTGATGTGTAAGCAGGGTATTAGTCAGTTTCCATGTAGTTGATTTTTTTCCCTTGCTCTTTCTGTTGTTAATTTCTACCTTGATGGCATTGCAGTCAGAGAAGATACTTTGAATTATCTCAACATTTTTGATCTTGTTGAGGATTGCTCTGTGGCCTAAGATGTGGTCTATTCTGGAGAACATTCCATCTGCATTGGAAAAGAATGTGTACTTTGCAGCAGTTGGATGGAGTGTTCTATATATGTCTATGAGGTCAAGTTGGCTGATTGTGCCCTTTAGGTCTTCTGTATCTTTGCTGAGTTTCTTCTTCGTTGTTCTGTCCTTTACTGAGAGTGCTGTGTTGAAGTCTCCTACTATTATTGTGGAACTGTCAATTTCTCTTTTCAGTGTTGTTAGAGTTTGTTTTATGTATTTTGGAGCCCTGTCATTGGGTGCGCATATGTTTATTTTGGTTATGTCTTCATGATGTATCCTCCCGTTAATCATTACATAGTGTCCTTCTTTGTCTTTTATGGTAGATTTTGTTTTAAAGTCTATTTTATCTAAGATTAGAATTGCCACTCCTGCTCTTTTTTGGTAGTTGTTAGCTTGATATATATTTTTTCCAACCTTTGACTTTTAATAAATTCACATCTTTGTTTCTAAGGTGTGTCTCTTGTAGACAGCATATTGATGGATCCTGTTTTCTTATCCATTCTGTCACTCTCCATCTCTTTATTGGTGCATTGAGTCCATTTACATTCAGTGTAATTATTGATAGATGTGAGTTTGTTGCTGTCATTTTGTAGTGCTTTTTTTGGTGGTGCTGAAGTTTTCTTTGTTCTTCTTACTCTCTTGTGCTGAGTTACTTTTGTTTGTGGATTTTTTTTAATTTCTTTTGCTTTTGTAGGTTTTGTTTTTGCTGAGACGTTATGTTTTTTGTCTTTATTTTTATGAGTTGGTTTGTTAACTTTCTTTGTGGTTACCATGAATTTTACCCCTATCTTTCTAAGTTTGAAGCACTCTACCATTACTTGGTATCGCCTTGCCTTCCTCTGCGTTAGAAGATTCTATACCTATGCCGTTTATTGCCTCTTTCATTGTTTTGATGTTGTTGTCATCCATCTATTGACTGCTCTGATTCCCTGTTGTATTTCTTTTGGTTTTGGATAGTCCTCAAGAGTTCATTTACTAGATTGGTATCTGGCTGGTATGATCCTGCATCCTACGTTCTGCCTGTGAGCTGAAGCTGTTTGTCCTCAGATCGAAGAACTCCCTTGAATAATTCTTGTAATTTTGGTTTGACTTTTACATATTCCCTTAGTTTCTGTTTATCTGTAAATGACTAATTTCACCATCAAATTTGAACGAGAGTTTTGCAGGATATATTATTCTTGGCTGACAATTTTTTTCTTTCAAGATTTTATATATGTCATCCCATTGCCTTCTTGCCTGAATGGTCTCTGCCAAATAAACTGAGTTTAGTCTTATTGTTTCTCCTCTGTATGTGACTTCTTGTTATTCATGAGCTGCTCTCAGGATTCTTTGTTTGTCTTTGGTTTTTGGCGAGTGTGAATATGATATGCCTTGGTGATTTTGTTTTGGGATCTCTTCTATATGGGGTTCGTTGAGCTTCTTGGATGGCCAGCTTTTCATCTTTCAAGATATTGGGGAAGTTTTCTGTCAGCAGTTCCTCAGTGATCCTCTCTGTGTTTTCTGTTTTCTCCCCCTGTTCTGGAATGCCAATCACAGGTAAATTTTTGTTTTTAATTGTGTCCCACATAACTCTCAGGGTCTCTTCATTTTTCATTGTTCTTTTTTCTGAGTTTTCCTGAAACAGAGTTGTATCCAAGTGTTTGTCTTTAGTTCCACTGATCCTGTCTTCCACGGTTTCAGATCTGCTTCTCAGCCCTTCTATGACATCATCCATTTCTGATATCTTGTTGTTCATCTTTTGGATTTCTAATTGTCGTTTTTGTATAATTTCTAGTTGTGAATTTATTTTGGCATTTTGTTCCTGCATCATCTTCCTGAATTCTTCCAATTTTTTGTCTGTATTTTCCATGAATTTGTCTATTTTTTCCTCTTGTTTGTCAGATTTTTGCCTCAGTTCTTGGAAAATTCCAAGTATTAGAGA
The DNA here is from genome assembly GCA_030035585.1 of Dugong dugon. Lineage (NCBI taxonomy): Eukaryota > Metazoa > Chordata > Mammalia > Sirenia > Dugongidae > Dugong > Dugong dugon. Next base: position 146,770,331 of record CM057462.1, read on the forward strand.
TTTGAATTCCCTATCAGGTACTTCTAGTGCATTTTCTTCCACAGGAGAGTCATCTGGTGTTTCAATTTGGACACCTACTGGAACCATCCTGTCCTGTTTTTGTAAATGTTTTGATATTGTTTGCTGTTTTCGGGGCATTCAGTAGTTATTTCTCTCATTTATTGATTGTAGATTTGTTCATTTCGTCCCTTTTTAAAAAAAATTTGACTATGTCTGAGTAGGCAGACTGTGTGCTCTTTGTTGTTTGCTCATCTGTGCGCTCAATACTTTTCACCTCTTTCTCCAACTGGCAGGTTCAGTCACTTAGATATGGTACAGCAGGGCAGGTCTAGCTGAAGATGAGCCACTGGGACTGGTTGTTTGTGGCACTCACTACAGCCACCAGGGCGGGTTGGTAATCTGTGCTGGGCAGCTTCCAGTAGGCTGTGCCTGTACTGCTTGGTGGTGTGATGTCAAGCACACAGTGCATGTAGGCAGGATGCAGTGGGGAGATGGTTATGTGTGGAGCTAAGCTGGATATGGGAGAGAGGAGAGAGGAACAAGAGCCAAAAAACATACAAACAAACAAAAAAGAATGCTAGGGGAGCTTGGTGTTGGAATGGAGAGATGAGAGACTATGAAAAGGAGAAAAACAGAAAGGGGAAGAGGAAGAAAAGAATGAACAAATAAAAATCAGAAAGGTTAAGAACCGCAAAGATCCCAGGGATCACACTGATGCAGCTATGAGGTCTGGGGAAGTCACTCTCAGGTGTCGCAGCACAGCCTGGCCAGAAGGCGCAGAGGCATACAATGCCTGGTATTCAGGGGTCAGAAAGAAAAGGAAGATATAGAGAGACGAGAAACTGAGCAATGAAGAAAGACAAAAAGGGAAAAAGAGGGAAAAGAAAACAAAACAAATCAAAAAAATAAATAAATAAAGGAACAAGAAAGGCCCCCAAAAAAGAACAGGAAAAAAAGAAAAAACCAACAAAAAAAGAAATGTCTTCAGGGATCCCTCCTCACATCTGTGGAAGCTGAAGGGGAGTTCCTTGCCACGCAGCTCCGCCTGGCCAGAAAGGGCTCCCAACTCAAGAAAAGGAAAAGAAAACAAACAAACAATTCAAAACAAACAAACGAACAAAAGCCCTGGGATCCCACCAGCATGGTATCCCAGGCTGGGAAGCAGCTCCACACTCAAATGGAGCTCCGCAGCCCCTCAGGAAAAAGCAAAGATGGCGCACGGAGCCAGGCACTCGAGTAAAAGGAGGGGGAGGCAGTGAGAGGCAAGCAAGAAATCCAAAGAAGCAGAAAAAAAAAAAAAAAAGCAACACCAGCAGCCAACAGATGGCACTCAGAGAGCCAGCCAGTGCGGGCTGGTGTTTCTGGACAAGAGACTGTGTCCGCAGGAAGCAGAGGAGGCCGAGTGTGGGTGAAGATGGGTGGAGAGTGGGAAAGCGTATATCACAAATTGCCGGTGCTCTGGAGCCCCTCAGGAAGAAGTAAAGATGGCGCTCGGAGGCAGGCACTCGAGCAAAAGGAGGGGGAGGCAGCGAGAGGCAAGTGAGAAATCAAAAGAAGGAGGAAAAAAAAGCAACACTAGCAGCCAACAAATGGCATCCAGAGAGCCGCCCGCTTGGGTGTGTGGAATCCAAGCAGCTGGCGCTTCCCAGTCAAGAGACCTTGGCCGCAGGAAGCAGAGGAGGCTGAGCCGGCGCAATGGGGGGTGGGGGGTGGGAAAGCGCACACTGCAAATTACTGGCTGTTTTGTCTCCCGCTGGACACTCCGTGAGGCTGCTTTCTCATACTCCCATTTGCTGGTCTCTGATATGAGTCCAAGATGGTGGATCCGCGCTGTGTTAGCTGGTAGGGGACCTCTGCATGAATCTCTCCTTGCTCTCCATTCTCTGTCGGTATTCTCACTCTGTTTGGTGCTTGGCTGAGTTCTTTATCTCTTCATTTGATGTTTTAGGGTTTCAGATTGTTGTATTCTCTGTTCGGCTTAGTTTTTTGGATCTTTGCTGTGGAGGGACAGCGTGGTGCTTCTGCCTAGAGCGCCATTTTTGCCGGAACTCTCCTAAGTACAGATAGATTTTGATAGATAATAATATTCAAAATCTCAAGGTATGCCAAAGGTATGGATTTTTTTTTTTAAATCTTTGAAAGGAAAAAAGTAATTGGAGAAAATATTACTCTCTTGACTGAGAGATATTTAGTGGAACCAATGTTTGAGTTAATTTATAGTTTGGTTTGGGTTCTTGATAAAGATGATACTCTAGAGCTAAGCACCGGAAAACAGATGAGTGTGAGGAGGTAGTGTGCACTTTGTTTTTCTTTACATCTATGATTCCCCATTTTCAGAAACTAGAATTGTTCAATAGCAAATGGCCACTTGCACGTAGATTTGGCCTCGAGTGGGGTCTGTCTGTTTCCTTTTCTGGATGAATCTGTCTACAGCAACATTTTTCTTTATCCCCAATTCATTTATGTCATTTCAGGGTTGATCTAGCCCACTGAAAATTTGATAATCTCTTCCCAAAGTAATATCTCTTGAAAAAAAAGCTTAAATTAGAATATCTTTTTGGAAGTTATTAATTCTAAACAGCACCTTAAGACGATAATCAAACTGTTCCAAAAAAAAAAAAGGCAGAGAATTTAAAAACATCCACAAGCTGCTGTTACTTGACAACATACTATCTGAACTAAAATTTGAGCAAATTTCTACCCTTTAGACATTACAAATATGCCAGAACACCCTTCTGGGAGGACAGCTTTGGTGGTCCAGAAGTAAAAGAGAATTTAGCTGTGATTAAAGGATTGAGGTCTGTTCCTTAAACTCACAGACAAGTTTTTGCTAAATTTTCCCTCTTAATTCTAGACTTGACAGCCCCACCATAAATTAATCTAAATTATGGCAAACTCCTACAAGGCTGATCATTGTCTTGCAAAAAACAATCATAAAGTAGTATTGAAAATTCTGACATGTCTGTCACAAAATGTTATTCCAGTTTGGAAGATAACAGAATAAAGCATCTAAAAAATAGGAAATTGCAGCTCCAGTGGTGCTGGTGGAGCTATCGAGATTTGGACACACAAACTGAGCTGTTGGAAGGAATGTGCCCGGCTTCTGTGGTCACAGATGCTGTGAGCCTCCCTGTTTGTCTCGTAGTAGCTCATGACAGTGTAATTACATCCTGCCTGCCCAATTTTTGTCATAACTGAAGGTGATAAATACAAACCACAGTTTATGATTGTGAATCACAGCTTGAAACAATGTGGCATGGACGTTGATCGCTGAGGAATAATAAATCGCAGTTGATAATAGATTGACTCAATCTGAACCCTATCACAGACCAGTTAGGACATCAGAGAATCAGAGAACTACATACAGAGATGAACCTTAGCTTCCAGGAAGACACCATGGATATAAAGTAGACAAGTCTAGAGTGAAAATAAAGGCTTTGTAGCCTCATTAGCCTCATTCATATACATAAATGACCATTCTTATGGAAAAAATCTCTTTCTGCAGACCTGAGTGTAGGTATCAGAGGCACGGGGTGGCATTTTCTATTCTCTGTCTATCCTGAGAAAGGCCACTCTCATTTTCATCACCTACTTTATGTTTCTGAGTTTACAGCTTCCTTTTTCTGATTAGAAAACCTATAGGTGGGTTTTCATTTGCATTCACTGTTCATATCATTAGGGAGCTGTACAGTCAAGAATTTAACACATACACTGTGCTAATTCACCTTCAGAGCTTAAGGAAAAATGTTAAAGAAGAGAAGAAAGAAAAGTAGGAAGAGAAGCAGGAATAGTTACTGAGAAAAATATTTTCTCTAAAACCAAGTACTATTAGATGATCATTGCTATCTATAAATATGTAATTATACAAGGCAGAAGAGGTCAGGGCCCAATCTGCTCCTCAAATGTATTTTATTTGGTCAAAACAGTGTTTTGATTTTTTTCTTTAATTTGAATATCTTTTTTATGGAGCTGTCCAGTTGGTTGCTATGTCTGCTACACTTTGTTGCCTTATACAGGGTCAGCTTGCCTGCCTGATAACTGAAGACATTTGAGTTGTGACCCCATGGTCTACACCATCCAAGAGATTGGTTTGGAAATGTTGATTCTTTGAAAGAAAACACTTACTGGGCATCCAATATATGTCAGATGTTCAGCCTGACTCTGCAAAGGCTTTCAACTGTGTGGATGATAACAAATCATGGATAACATTGGGAAGAATGGGAATTCCAGAACATTTAATTAGGCTTATGAGAAACCTGTACATAGACCAAGAGGCAGTAGTTTGAACAGAACAGGGGGATACTGTGTGGTTTAAAATCAGGATACGTGTGTGTCAGGGTTGTATCCTTTCACCATACTTACTCAGTCTTTATGCTGCGCAAATAATCCAAGAAGCTGAACTATATGAAGAATCAGCATCAGGATTAGAGGAAGACTCATTAACCACCTGCGATATGCAGATGACACAACCTTGCTTGCTGAAAGTGAAGAGAACTTGAAACACTTACTGATAAAAATCAAAGACTACAGCCTTCAATGTGGATTACATGTCAACATAAAGAAAACAAAAATCCTCTCTACTAGACCAATAAGTGGCATCATAATAAACAGGGAAAATATCAAAATTGTGAAGAATTTCATTTCACTTGGATACATAAGGTGCACCTGACCCAAGCCATGGTATTTTCAATTGCCTCATATGCACGCAAAAGCTGAAAAATGAATAAGAAAAACTGAAGAATTGACACTTCTGAATTATAGTGTTGGTGAAGAACATTGAATATACCATGGACTGCCAGAAGAATGAACAAATCTGTCTTGGAAGTAGTACAGCCAGAATGCTCTTTAGAAGTGAGAATGTCGAGATTTCACGTAACGTACTTTGGACATGTTATCAGGATGGACCAGTCTCTGGAGAAGAACATCGTGCTTGCTAAAGTAGAGGGTCAGCGAAAGAGAGGAGGACGCTAAACAAGACGGATTGACACAGTGGCTGCAATAATGGGCTCAAACATAGCAACAATTGTGAGGATGGTGCCAGACCAGGCAGTGTTTCATTCTGTTGTACATAGGGTCACTATGAGTCAGAACTGACTTGACGGCACCTATCAACAACAACAACAACAGACATGACTCAGGTAAAACAGTGAATGTTAGAGTTTCAGGCAGTGATGTGTACCATGATAAAAAATAAATTAGAGTAAGGGACAGAGAATAAGAAGTCACTTCAGAAAAGATGGTGTGAGAAGGTGTCTCTGAGGGTGGAATATCAGAGTAAAGTTTAAGTGATGTGAAGGTGTGAGCCAGGTAAAGATCTAGGGGAAAAGCATTCCAAAATCATGAGCAGCAAGGACAAAGACCCAGAAGAGGAGCAGGAAGTAGACCTGAGTGGTGCATGCCAGGTAGAGAGTGGTAGAAATTGAGGTTGGGGAATGGGAGCAAGGGCCAGATTACTTACGTTTTATAGGCTACTTTAAGGCAATGGGAAGACACTGGAAGACTTCGAGCAGGGAAATCAAATAATTTAATTTATATGGTAATGAATAACTTCTAATTAATAATCAGTACATAATAAATACTTTAAATTATTTTAAATTCTTAAAGCGTTTTCAAAATCAAATAATGCCTCGGAAATTTTATTTGCATTGTTAATATGTTTAGCTAATCAATATAATTTAGAAAACATTTAGTGAACACCTGCTATGTGCAAAGTTCTCTGTTTAGGATATAAAGATAATTCAATACCTGATCCCCGGCTCAAAGAGCTTAGACACTTCTAACATCTACTCACCAATCACTGAGTATATTTCTGCTATGCCTCTGGAATACGTTTGTTACATTTCTCTTTCCATGATAGTTGAAAGAGAGGCTTAAGGACCTTACTTTTGTTATTGATTGATATGTATGACACTGAAGTTTGCTTCTAATAGATATCCTGTGTTACTTCTTTAACTCTTTTATTAATTACACCACGTTAAAGAAAAATTAGTTCTCATATTGCTGTATGGAAGTTCACAGGTGCATAAAAAAAGCAAAAGATCTTTGAAATGGGTTTGAGAACACAAATCTCTTAATCATTGCCAGCACCTCCTCATCCTGCTGAAAGCTGATGTCATTTTTGACAGTTGGGAAATAATTTCTGTATGAAAGAAATGATAAACCAGGCTGCATCCTGCAGCAATAACCCGGTAAAAGACAGTGTTTGCTATTTTACTTCTGAGGATCACTTCATAACTGTAGTGTTCATATCAAATTGGCATCTTGGCTCCTGTTATGCTATTTTGTAGAATCCCAAAGTGTGACTGACAGGGTCTATGGAACACTCAGCAAGAGCTAGCAGGTTTAAATACAATAGAGACAAGGACAACGACAGGGAGAGCCTTGAACAGAACTGCAGAAAGGATAAATCTTGTCCCACACCCGACCCTCACTCATCCCATGCTTCTGTACAAGCATCACAAATTCCTTGGGCACCCCACCAAGGCACCCAGCCCTGGAACCCCTCTATCAGAATTACCCTGACTGCTATTCTCTTTCCTCTTTCCTCTCTCTGATAAATTTTTCCGAGTCTGTATCCTACGGTATTTCTGTCTCAACAATGTAATTGTTTTTTGTTTTTTTTTTTAAAGGGATGGTTATGTCTTACCCAAAGGAATAACTTGAAAGGTAGAAATTCTAGATATGTTAGCAGGCAGCAGAGAAAAATTATGGACAGAAGGCATTTTGTTCCCCCTTGGAATACAACTACTTGATGTCTAATGTTAGGTACATGTGGTTGTTGGATATTACTGCCTGAAACCCTGTCTGGAAATGCTAAGTGTGATTCAGTTTTCCTACCACTTTCCTTACTGGAAGGCCAGGTGTTCATTAGTTAATATTCATTTTAGCTACCAAGCCACGATGTTTTCAGTCACTTCATATGCATGCAAAATCTGGGCAATGAATACGGAAGACCGAAGAAAAATTGACACCTTTGAGTTAGGGTGTTGACGAAGAATATTCAATATACCGTGGACTGCCAGAAGAACGAACCAATCTGTCTTGGAAGAAGTACAGCCAGAATGCTCATTAGAAGCAAGGATGGTGAGACTTTGTTATCAGGAGGGATCAGTCCCTAGAGAAGGACATCATCCTTGGTAAAGTAGAGGGTCAGAGAAAAAGGAGGACCCTCAATGAGATGGACTGATACAGTGGCTGCAATAATGGGCTCAAGCATAACAGTGATTGTGAGGTTGGCACAGGACTGGGCAGTGTTTCATTCTGTTGTACGTGGGGTCACTATGAGTCGGAACCAACTTGATGGCACCTAATAACAACAACAACAGAATGTGACATGACCACCCATCTGTCAGTTTATTGTACTCTGGTGGCTTGTATGTTGCTATAATGCTGAAAGCTATGTCACTGGTATTTCAAATACCAGTAGGGTCACTTACGGCGGACAGGTTTCAGCAGAGTTTCCAGACTAAGATAGACTAGGAAGAAAGACCTGGTGATCTACTTCCAAAAATTAGCCAGCGAAAACCCTATGGATCCCAGCCGAATATTGTCCAATACAGTGCGAGGAGATGAGACCCCTAGATTCAGAGGCACTCAGAATACACAGCGGCTGCAAGAATGAACTCGAGCGTACCAAGGATCGTGAAGATGGTACAGTACTAGTTTCGTTCCATTGTTCATGGGGCTGCCTTGAGTTGGAGCTGGCCTGACGGCAGCTAACAACACCAGCAAAAATGTAGCAGGATCTAAATAGGAAAATAAAGCAATCTGTATGTTATCCCAGCACACAATAAGCCAAAGATGACAGGCACACGTGCGGTGCAAAGAACACGGGCTTTGGAGCCTTGAGACCTAGGTACACACGCCATCTCCCCTGCTCGAGGAAGGAGAAATATGGGACAGATCTCTCAGGCTCTGAGACTGTTACTTCATCTGTAAAATCCCACAGAGTTGTTGTGAAACTTAAACACAGGATATATGTTAACACTTTGTAAACTGTAAAGCACAAGGCAAATGATGCTATTTTCATTTTAAGCAAAAATAGAATAAAGGAAGATGAAGATTTCAAGTCCTTCTTTTAGATTTTTTTCTTTTTCTCCACTGTCCTTAATAATGTGTTTTTATTTTGGCAGGTTACCTGAGGATGCGCTCAGGAGAACTTTCTGACCAAATGTCTGAATTTTGACTCCATGCCTCACCCTCTCCCTCCCTTCTGTTTCTTGATTTTCCCTGGGCTTTTGCTTGTCACGCAGGAGGTTGGCCGCTCGTATTCCTGGGAATCCCATTGTGTACATGTCAAATTCACTGCCAGAGTTCCATATTGTTTCTTCTTTTTTTAAATTACTCAACCAAAGAATTAGTGTTACTTTTTCTTTTCTTTATTTTTGTAAATATGAATTAGTCTAATTATACTTTCGAACAGAAAGCATTTTCCCATCTGAATTTTATGGATTTATCTTTAGGTTGTTTTCTGCAGAAAAAAGAAAAAAGCTCCCCTTCAGGTGCAAATATAATAGAACAGCATCCTGATCCAGTCCTGTTAAGGGAGTATAGAGTGTAGCATTGCATAGTCTCTTTGTGTCCGAAAGCTGTGTGGAGTATCTTCTTACAGAATCTCAAAATCATGAGGCCTATTAGGGAATCATCCAGTCCAACCCTTATCATCATAGGAAGACACAGGAAACACGATTTCAACAGCAAAATAACCTGCTTCCAACATCATGCCTGACGTGAGCTCGCCTTATCTAACCCATAGTTTGCATTTAATAAATATTTGTTAAGCGAAATGAGTAATAATCCCTCTATCCCTTCTCCTCCCAAAAAGAAACCTGCTAATATTATCAATCTCTTCCTGATTAATTCCACTCACTCCATGGTTTTTTTTTTTTCTCTTTCCACCTTCTAGAATGTGGATCCTCTCTTGCTATTTATACAGATTGCCTACCCTTCAAACTTCAGCTCAAAGTCAATCTTCACCACAAGACACCATCCCACATTGATCCCTGTCTTACATCTTAAACCAAAAGCCAAACCAAACCCGTTGCCATTGAGTTAATTCCAACTCATAGTGACCCTATAGAACAGAGTAGAACTGCCACCATAGGGTTTCCAAGGAGGATTTGAACTGCCAACTTTTTGTTAGCAGCTGAGCTCTTAACCACTGCACCACCAGGGCTTCCATCTTACACGAACTCAATTCGGTTTAGCACTTAATCATCTATAATGTTTCCTGAGCCAATATATACAGTGCTTTTATTATTAAATAAGCCATAGCTACGTAACTACCTTACATTGTTCACTATTGTTTGATCATTTTTTTGTGTGTACGTGTGTGTTAATAATGGTCTAGGTAAACTTGGGGACAAGGGCGTGTCCGCTTTTACTTTTGACTGATTGCCCCACTATGCTCAGTGAAGAGGAGAGGATAGAACAGATTCTACATAAATATTTTTGCTTGACTGAATAGTAAGAATATATAAATATTTCTGAAATAAACTGCTTATACTTATTTTTATTGATATGATATAATGATATTAAATAATAATTTAAATCACATAACCCTAACACAATTATTTCTATTTTGCAAATTGCCTTTCAAGCCTTTTCCACATCCATACATATTTTATATGATTGTTGTCAGAGCACACTTACCATCTTTTATTCTGAATTTTCATTTATATTTGCCATTATCATTTCAATATTTCCACATAATCTTTGCAGTTTTCATTGTTGGCTGAATAATGATAAACAGCATTAACTATAGTTTTAATAAGTAACACTGGAGTGAAGACCTTCATAATGAGTTTTTTTTTTTTAAATTCATTTGAGTTATTTACATCTGTAAATTCTAGGAATGAGTTCGATGGTCAAAAGACACATTTAATATTGTTACTAAAGTCCTTAGGTGGTGCAAACAGTTCATGCACTCAGCTGCTAACTGAAAAGTTAGAGGTTCAAGTCCACCCAGAGACATCTCAGGAGAAAGGCCTGGCAATCTACTTCTAAAAAAATCAACCATTGAAAACTCTATGGAGCACAGCTCTAGTCTGACATAAATGGGGTCACCATGACTCAGCATGGACTGGTTAATATGTTTGGTAAGTGTTGCTATATTGTTTTACAAAGGACTTCTACCATTTTACAATGTGTCCAGCAGTGTGTAGATTACTCTCAACTGAAGTTTCTAGTGAGCTGGCTACAAGTGTACCCCCAGGTTTCACACCCAAGAAAGTATCATCATCATCATTTTCTTCTTAACATTCATTGAGCAGTTGTTCTAGGCTAGGGCATGTACTAAAGGCTTTGCATGGCTTATATAATCTGAGTCAGGTGTGATTATTTTCCCTTTTTAAATAAGAGTGGCTCAGAGTGCTGAATTACCTGCTTATGGTCAATTGTATAGTCAAATACAGAACCAGGAGTCCTATCCTAGGTTTGTCAGCTACGTACCTAATTGTCCACCTTTTGTCTCCCAATCATCCTTAATTATTTTTTTAAAAGTATCTCCCAAAATATAGCACTCATGGGAAACAAAGTAATTTTACACAGTGAACAGTTACACATTCATTTTAATGAATATTATAAAAAATATTGAAACGATGGTATCTTGGTTATATTGGGTTAAAGTATATTATTACAATTAACTTCAGCTCTTACATTTACTTTTTTAAATATGGCTAGTTAGAAAATTTTAAATTACATATGTGGCTTCATCTGTGACTCACATTACTTTTCTGTTAGAAAGCACTGATATAAAAGTTGAGATCCAATAGGCTGTCTGGCACTAGGGGACAGAGTTCTTCTCCTGGAAGACTTCATTTAGAAAGGACAAAGTCAAACCTAGGATCTTGTCTTCATTCACATCATAATTCTGTAACTCCAGCCTGTAATAGGACCTGTTCAAAAAAATAAAATAAATAAAACCTATGGTTCCTACCAAAAGAAGAACGTTAAAGGGCCACCAATGGGGTAAATGATTTACTGGTGGTACGTTACTCCTTCTTGGCACTCCAGGGCCCATAAAAAACAGCTGGATTCCAGCACTATATTTTGAGACGTTAAAGGATAATAAAAAAGTTATACACGTGAATATATTTGTTCATTTGCATATAGGTAAACCAATATAACTTTTATATATGTATATTTTACAGTCACCATATGTGATGTAATGATGTCTATAAATACAAAAATTCAAATTCAGCCGTAATACAGAATAGACGGAGTCTTCAATGAAACATAATCATATTTTTGCATATTTTTTCTGTATTCCACTTGGCACGGGATGTGATTTGTAAGAATCACTTAACATAATCCCTCAGGATCTGAATTCATAAGAATTTAAAATGTATTTTAAAGGCCTAAAACTACATTGAGTTTGTTTTGCTTGGGGGAGGGCAGATTTTAAGCATACTACTGTTATGCTCAAACATTATTTTATTTTACATTCTTTCAAAGCTGTATTAAACAGTATGAAATTAACCTCTCTTGTTCCTCCAGCAGCAGTAAACAATTCAGCAGGAACTCAATTTTCTCTCTGTTCATAAATGTACTCTATTCCCCACTGTGTCAAAGTACCTTCTATATGTTGCCTATCCAGTCAGCTGATGATAGATAAAGATTCTGTTACCCATGTCTCTTCTATGCAGTAATAGCAGTTGACAGATCTGTAACAACTCACCTGGGTAGCTTTGTTTATGTGGGGGGAAAAAGCGTAGCAGAGAGTTATATAATATTTTTGAATGGTATTGTAACCATGTCCACTCAGATGGTAATTTGATCTCCACAAATTTAGACTTCCCACACAACAAATTGTTCCCTTTCAGTGGCACAGTAGGGAGAAAAGCACAGGACACCAGCTGGCAGTTGCTGCTATGGAATACTACCTACAGATAGAGATCGGAAGTTGTAGGTCATCACTCACATCTTAGAGGGGCTTTTTTTAGGACAGCTACTGAGCAGATGTAAGGGCACTTTTAATTAAATATAGACCCAAAAATCTGTCTCAGAGTAAAGTTTGTTGTGACACGTTCTCTCCAGAGACCTGGAAATTCATAGCTAAAATTAACTTTAGAACAAAAGGGTTTAGAGTCAAGGATGATGTTCCAAAGGGCCCCAAAATGCGAAAATGCTAGGGTTATAGAGCTGTAGACAAAAACTGCTATCTCTATAAAGTTGTGTGTTTGTGTGTGTGTGTGTGTGTGCTTTTAGATTTAAAGGCACTCAGAATGAAAGGATAAAGTCAGACTTCACATCCTTTCCAAGTTATTAACATATAAGCTATTGGGATAAAATGAAATCTTCCACACTTTATATCTAGGAGGTTGAAATGATGCAGGATTAACTCATCTAGTCTATTGGGGATTTCGGATGTTCCCTGATTTTTGATTTTTTATTCTGCAAAATTTAGAAGAATTTATGTGGAATAATTTTGAAATATCCATTTCAAGATGTTTCAAGTCGTTTTGTCCAAAAACTCCACAAAATCTGTGGGTCTTTAAATTCTTAGTCATTAGAATCCTACCTTAGTTATCCAAGAAGCTTAGATTTCTTTGTGAGAGCTATGTACAAAATCTTGGTTAAATATTTATAAATTTCATAAAATGTATATTACTTGCTTGATCTATTGAGTAAGCATGTATTCATTATTCTTTTACAAAAAGCTGCTAAGCAGAAACAATGTCTTTTATCTGTTCTCTATGTGTCTAGCACACCATGGGTGCTTAATAACTGTTTCATGACATTAACCCATGTGATAAATCACTGATGTCCTACAGATATAATGGGAAAGAGGGATGCATCCCAAATGGAGACTTGGGCATTCTAAACCTATGCCAGCCAAAACAGGGAGTGTGGACCTTAAAAAGTACCTAAAATGGATCTTGTTTTCTCCCCTTTATTCAGGACTCTAAGAAATGGAGATAGAAGTAAAAGTATGCAGATTAGAAACTCCTTGAATATGAGCAGTGACTCATTGAATGGCTGGTATCAGCACAATGTATAGTTCATATTAGATGCCCTGTAAATAATTGTTGGAGTCCCCGGGTGGGGCAAATGGTTAACGCACTTGGCTACTTATTGAAAGGTTAAAGGTTCAAGTCCACCCAGGGGTGCCTCAGAAGAAAGCCCTGGTGATCTACTTCCAAAAAATTAACCACTGAAAACCCTATGGAGCACAGTTCTACTCTGACACACATGAGGCTGCCAGGAGTCAGAATCCACTTGACAGTAACGGGTTAAATAATTGTTGAGTGAGTGACTTTCGTTATGACATAATGGACTTCATTTGAGACTGAACAGATTTAATCTCAGGAGAGTTTTTCCTGTGCAATTCTGAAATCCTGGAATGCTTTTGTGCATGTGAATCTCTGTTGCATGATGGCCAAGCTTGAATGTCAATCGTATTCTTCTCGAATGACAATTTTTCCCATTTGTAAAACAGTACGTTTCCCGCAAGATAAAATACACATTACCAAGTTATGAGCCATCTAGATGTCTCCTAGTTCCCAACTGACTAGTAACCTTGTCTAAGATCTTTAAATAAAAATGGCTTAAACACCCATCCAATATATAACAAGAAACCCATTATTCTACCTCCAGCTCATTATTTCCAGCATTCTTGAAGTATTGTTCTATCTTCACATTACCTCTTGTTCATTTCCTACGTCTGCATTTTTCTGTCTCTCCCCTCTTGTTGCTCTTCCCTTCCCTCTCCTCCGCATGAACCTAACTGTGCAACAGGGATGAATCTCATTCTACAATGTCAAGCATGCAAAAAATGCCACATTCCTTTATTTTCTTTGTGGTTGTTGTTAGTTGCTGTCGAGTTGACACTGAGTTATGGCGACCCTGTGTACAACATAATGAAATGTCGCTTAGTCCTGCTCCATCTTCAAGGTCACTGAAATGTTTGAGTCCATTGCTGTGGCTATTGTGTAGTGCCTGCCAACCTAGGGGGCTCATCTTCCAGCGCTCAACAACAACAAACAAGCCACCGCTGTCGAGTTGACTCCGACTCATAGCGACCCTAGAGGGCAGAGTAGAACTGTCTCACAGGGTTTCCAAGGCTGTAAATCTTTACAGAAGCAAACTACCACATCTTTCTCCTGCGGAGTGGCTGGTGGATGTGAACTACCAACGTTTTGGTTAGCAGCCAAATGCTTAGCCAGGGCTCCTTCCAGTACTATATCCGGTAATGTTCTGTTATGATCCATAAGCTTTTCATTTGCTAATTTTTGAAAGTAGATTGCCAGGCTTTTCTTTCTAGTCTATCTTACTCTGGAAGCTCCACTGAAACCTGTCAACTAGGGGTGACTCTGCTGTTATTTGAAATACTACTAGTGGCAGAGCTTCCAGCATCACAGCAACATGCAAGCCACCACAGTGTGCCAAACTGACAGACGGGTGGCGGTTATTATCTTTACATCTTCTTTATTTTCAAATCTGAATCTCCGTCCAACTCAGCAGATGGGGAATTCAGCCTCCATTAGTCTTAGGCTTCACTCCCACAAGCAGTAAAAAAAGGGTCCCAGATCTTAAATAGCACAAAGACACAGGGGTAGCCCCTGCAGGGGAGTCACAGTGGTCTTAAAGGCACAGGTTTTTCCAATCCTCAGTGCCTCTTCCAGTGTACCCAGGGGCATCGCACTGCCCACTTTTCATTATCATCATTAGCGTGCAGCTAAGTGGGTGTTCAGTGGCCCTCCATGCAATGGAAACCACCAGCATCTGCTTACCTTCCCTCCCTTCAGTGTTCAGGACACTTAGTATAATCTCTTCAATGGGTTTAGACTTGGGGGAATAAAAGCAAAACCAGTGGGCTTTCTACCCTTCCACAAAAGTCCCCTGAAGCTAGGAAACACAGAACTTGCTTATTTGCTTGAAATGGGTATAGAAGAGGGAAAAGTGAACAGAGGGAAAAACAAAAATTTCTGAAATATATTCTACCATGCATGTAACATAGCCCATCTTCCAAAAACACCACACAAAAAGCAGTTTTGTTGCCACAAAATTCAGCAAACAACTTAAAATGATTACTAGACATTCTTGTTCTTAGATTTCCCTAGTTTATTCCTGACTCTGGGAAATTCTCACCAGCTTCTTCCTCTCCTCACATTCCAGCTTGCCGCCATCTTGGTGTGACCCTCTCAGCCCCTTTCCTATGTTTTGTTATAACATGATCCAATAGTGGGCTGGAGCCTGCTCCTTCTGGCAGAGCTATTAATGCACATCTTTTTTTCCCAATTCTGTTCAG
Organism: Dugong dugon; assembly: GCA_030035585.1. Classification (NCBI taxonomy): domain Eukaryota; kingdom Metazoa; phylum Chordata; class Mammalia; order Sirenia; family Dugongidae; genus Dugong; species Dugong dugon. Next base: position 146,785,581 of record CM057462.1, read on the forward strand.
TGATATTTCATTGGTAGCTTGAAATCAGCCATTGTGAGAGTAATTATGCCATGGGAATCCACAAACACTACAATTTATTAGTCCACTACGAAGCAGATTGCTACACATTTACTAGCCCATCACGGGTTATAACCTGCAGTTTGAACCACAGCTCTAAATCCTTCTATTTTTGTATGGCCTTGGAAACTCTTAATAAAGTAATTATGCAATGTAATTTACTTTTCTCTAAGTTGCTGTAACAGCCTAGCACTGGAAGCTTTCTTTTTCCCAGGAAGATCAAGTATTGTGAAGAAGAAACAAAACTTCTACCTAGAGAATTCTGCCACTAGCTTTTAAGCTAACACATTTTTCTCTTCCTGCAGCACATACAAGTAGGAAAATGTTTTCAGTGCTTACCATATGCCAGGCACTCAGCTGAATCATTGTCTCGTTTCACCTCCCTTCATAACAATCCTGTGTAGGAAGTACTGTGGTTATTCCTACTTTATAGCCAGGGAATCCGAGGCTGAGAGAAGCTAAAAAACTTGCCTAATGTTTCACAGCCACTAAAAAACGTACTATGGGTGGAACTTAATGCTATCTGATTCCTACACCTGCTATAATTCACTGTCTTCATTAGAGTTGTTTGTCCTTGTGTTCTATGCACATAAGCTACAGAAGTTACATAACACTGAACACTAGTTGAGCACTATGTAATAACATTCTTCTCTGTTCTTTACATGAATTATTTCTCTTACTCTTCATATCAGGAATGTGAGACTTGCACTATTATTATCCCAATTTGACAGATGAGGAAACTGACGTGCAAGTGGGTAAGTTGCCCGTAGTCACGAAGCTAGTTAATAATGGAGTCAGGATTCAATTGTAGTCAATCTGACCCTGGATAACCAGTTTTTTATTTTAAATAAATGGCTTTATTGAGATATAATTGACATACAATAAACTGCATATATTTGAAATATAAAATTTGTTAAGTTTTGACATATGTATCCACACATAAAACCATCACCACAAGCTAGATAATGAATGTATCCATCACATCCAAAGATTTCTCATGCCCTCTGATGAGCTCTCTGTGTCTATAGATTAGTTGGCATTCTCCAGAGTTTTATATAATGGAATTATACAGTATGAATTCTTTTTTTTTGGTTGGTTTTTTCACTCAACATAATTTTGAGATTCATCCATGTCACTGCATGTATCAATAGTTTGTTCCATTTTATCATGACCTTGTATTCTATTGTTTATCCATTAACCTACTGATGGGCATTTGGGTTGTTTCCAGTTTTTGTCCGTCAGAAGTAAAGCTTCTGTGAGCATTCAGGTACAAGTCTTTGTATGGGAGTATGCTTTCTTTCCCCTTGGGTAAATACTTAGGAGTGGAATGACTGAAAAATATGTTAAATATCTGTTTAACTTTTTAAGAAACTGCCAAACTGTAATCCAAAACAGTGAATGAAATTTCAGTCTCTATACTTCTTTAACAACACTTGATATGGTCAGTCTTTTCAATTTTATACATTTTAATAGGCATATAATGGTATCTCACTGTGATTATAATTGACACATCCCTAATGACTAACGGTGTTGATTATCTTTGATTTGCTTATATACCACTAAAATATCTTCCTTTTGAGTTGTGTTAGCATGGTATATCTTTATTCATCCTTTTAATATATTGGTGTCTTTATATTTAAAGCAAATGTCTTGTAGGCAGCATATAGTTGGGTCTTGCATTTTTATCCATTCTCACAATCTCTGCCTGTAAGGTTGTTTAGATCATTTATTAATTGAATATCAAGTATTATTTATTAATTGAGTATTTTTTTTATGATCCTTGTCTATATCCTTTGTTGGCTTATTAGCCATGCCTCTTTGTTTTGTTATTTTAGGGTTGTTTTCTGGTTTATTGTACATAAATTTAACTAATTATAATCTTCTTTCAAGTGACATTCTACCACTTCATATGTGGTATAAGAACTTTGTAATAGTACACTTTCATTTCTACCCCACCCCAGCCTTTGTGCTCTTGTTGTCACATATTTTATTTATACATTGTCATAAATCTTGCAATAAATTATTATAATTTTGCTTACGCAGAAATTATCTTTTAAAAAGAAAATCTTATGTATTTACCTATGTATTTATGATATCCAGAGTTCTTCATTTGTTTGTGTAAAAATGTACTATTGTTTTTCTTCTTCCTAAAAGATTTCCTTTAAGATTTCTTGTTGTGAAAGTCTGCTGGTGATGAATTCTTTCAGCTTTGGTACACCTGAATATGTCTTTATTTTGCATCTATTTTGAAAGATATTTTAACTGGATGCAGAATTTTAGATTTATTTCAGTATTTTAAAGATATTGCACCACTGACTTCTAACTTGCATTGTTTCCAACAAGGAATCTGTATATAACATCTTTTCTTCTCTCTCTGTTTTAAGATTTTTTTCTCTAACTGGGTTTTGTAAAGTTTGATTCTGATGTACCTTGGTGTAGTTTTCTTCATGTTTCTCATGCTTGAGATACACTGAGCTCCTTGAATTTGGTAAAAATTGGAGAATTTTCAGTAATTATTTCCTCAAATATTTATTGTGACTGCCCTTCTCTTTCCCCATTGTTGTTGTTGTTAGGTGCCATCGAGTCGGTTCTGACTCATAGTGACCTTATGTACAACAGAATGAAACACTGCCTGGTCCTGTGCCATTTTCACAATTGTTATTCTTGAGCCCATTGTTGTAGCCACTGTGTCAATTTATCTCACTGAGTGTTTCCTTCTTTTTTACTGACCCTCTACTTTGCCAAACATGATGTCCTTCATGAGGGACAGGTCCCTTTTGATAGCATGTCCAAAGTATATGAGACATAGTCTCGCCATTCTTGCTCCTAAGGGGTATTCTGGTTGTATGTCTTCCAAGATAGATTTGTTGGTTTTACCCATTAGGGACCCTAATTACACATGCTCTTTCAATTTTTTAAAAGATTATTTTTTTCTCTGCATATTTAATTTTGGGCATTTTCTATTACTTTGTCTTCAAGTTCATTAATTGTTTCCTCTGCAATGTATAATCTGCTGTTAACCCCATCCAGTGATTTTTCATTGCAGTCACTGTATTTTTTGTCTTTAGAAGTTTGATTTGGGTCTTTTGTATATCTTTTATCTCTAGTTAACTTCTTGAACATATGGAATGCAATTATAATAACTGTTTAATGTCCTTTTTCTGCTACTTCTAACATATGTGTCAGCTCTGGGTTCATTCCAGTTGACTGATTATTTGCCTAATTTTTCTGCTGATAGGTTGAGGGAGATCATGTATGGATCTCCAAGGTTCTCACTTTGTGCAGCCCTCTCCTAGTTCTCTCTCTTGAATCTAGCCACCTTGGTATCCCCAGACTTTCACCCCCATTTCCTCTAATTAGAGTCCACTGTACTCCTCCTGAGTTCTGTCTCCCTGGACTGTCAGCAGGAATCTCTCTCAAAGCAGTAAGCTAAGGAAATCATTGGGCTTACATCATTTGTTTCCTGTAGGTCACTGGCCTTCATTGCATAATATCCAGTGTCTTGAGTACATTAAGGTGAAAAGGTAAATATAGACTGTTACTCCATCTGAGTGGAATTAGAAGTCCCTCTGAGCCCTTGTTCCTAATTAATAAGATCATCCAGTGGTTTCTGGCATGATCTACAGGGTGCTGTTGGCCAGTCATTGGCATGTGGTGAAATAATTGCCTAAAATTCCTTAATTTGATGTAAAAGTGTTTTTCTTTTTTAATTATCTTTTAGCCAAATGCATTGACATGTCCTTTAATCTTGAACCAATGTGACTAAATCCACTTTAGTGCCTCCACCTTCAAATCATAGATTGATAATCTGATTGATAACAGATAATAAGCAATTACTTATTTCAGACATCAGGCCAACTCACAGTCACAATCTTCTTGGTACTCAAATATATGCTTTAGTTTTAGCTTTTGTTTGTTTTGTTTTTTTAACTGTTTTCTCTGCTCTTTAAGTTCTAAAGCCTAAACACCATCATAAATTTTTGAAGGAAAAAACAGAACTATTAAATAGAGTATAGGTGACTAGTGAGGACATTTGAACATTAATCAGTTGCTCCTAGCTTGTATCTGCCTAGAAAATAATAGTAACAATTATAGTAATAGCTAACATTAATTGAGTGTTAGTATTCTGTTAGAAAATCTTCTAAGCACTTTACTTTTATTAAACCATTTAATCATTACAACATCTGTATATTAATTTTACGGTTATTACCCCAATTTTATAAGTGGGAACCTTAGGCATTGAGAAGATACAAAAATTGTCCAAAGTACAAGGAGGTGAAAACTATCGTGCCCACAGATGAGCAAACAACAAAGAACGCACAGCTTACCTGCTCAGACATTACCAAATAAAACAAAAAAAAAACAGAATGAAACAAACAACTCTCCAGTCAATAAAGGAAGGAAATAACTATTGAAAGTCCTGAAGACAGCAGACAATATCAAAACATATTAAAAAAAAAACAGGACAGGATGGTTCCAGTAAGCATCCAAAATGAAACACCAGGTGACTTTCTGGTAGAAGAAAAGGCACTAGAACTACCTGATAGGGAATTAAAATCTCTAATGTCCAGAGCTACCCAACAGTTGAAGCAAAAAGCAGATGAAAATGAGGAAAAAATAGGCAAATGCATGGAAAAGGCAGAGAAATACATGGAAAATACAGACAAAAAATGGACCAATAATACAGGAGAAAGCTGCTAGAATAAATTTACAAATAGAGATCATACAAAAACAACAATTAGAAATCCAGATGATAAACAACAAGATTTCAGAAATGGACAGGGTCACAGAAGGAGTGAGGAGCAGGTTTGAAACGACGGAAGATAGGATAAGCGAAATTGAAGACAAACAGCTACAACTCTGAGAAAAAAATCAGAGAAAAAAATGAAGAAACCCTGAGAATTATGTGGGACACAATCAAAGGCAAAAATTTGCAAGTGATTGGAGTTCCACAACAGGGGGAGAAAACAGAAAACACAGAGAGGATCATTGAAGAATCACTGGCAGAAAACTTCCCTAATATCATGAAAGATGAAAAGTTGACCATCCAAGAAGCTCAACGAACCCCATATAGGGTAGACCCCAAAAGAAAATCACCAAGGCATATCATAATCACACTTCCTAAAACCAAAGACAAACAAAAAATCCCGAGAGCTGCTCAAGAAAAATGAAAAGTCAAATACAGGGGAGAAACAATAAGACTAAGCACAGATTATTCAGCAGAAGCCATACAGGCAAGAAGGCAATGGGATGACATATATAAAACCTTGAAAGAAAAGAACTGCCAACCAAGAATGGTATATCCTGCAAAACTCTCATTCAAATATGATGATGAAACTAAGACATTTCCAGATAAACAGAAATTAAGGGAATATGTAAAAACCAAGCCAAACTTACCAGAATTATTAAAGGGAGTCCTTTGGTCTGAGAACAAACAACATCACACCACAGCCTGAATCTAGGACACAGGATTGTACCAGCCAGATACCAACCTAGGAAATAAACTCTCAAGGTCTAGCCAAAACCAAAAGAATTACAACAGGGAACCGGAAAGGTTAATCTGTAAATGACAACAACATCAAAACAATAAAAGAGGGAATAAACGGTGTAGGTATAGAACTTTCTAATGGAGAGGAAGGCAAGGCAATACCAAGTAATAATAGACTGGTTCAAACCTAGAAAGATAAGGGTAAATTTCAAGGTAACCACAAAGAAAATGTACAAAGCTACTCATCAAAATAAAGAAGAAAAACACAAAGTCTCAGTAAAAACAAAATCTACAAAAACAAAAGAAATGAAAAAAAATCCACAAACAAAAGGAATTCAGCAAGGAGAATAAGAGGAACAAAGAGAACATCAGCACCACAAAAAAAAAAAAAAAGCACTACAAAATGACAGCAATAAATTCACACCTATCAATAATTACACTCAATGTAAATGGCCTAAATGCACCTATAAAGAGACAGAGAGTGACAGAATGAATACAAAAACAAGATCCATTAATATGCTGTCTACAAGAGACACACCTTGGAAACAAAGATGTAAATTTATTAAAAATCAAAGGATAGAAAAAAATATATCAAGGAAACAGCTACAAAAAAGAGCAAAAGTGACAATACTAATCTTAGAGAAAATAGACTTTAAAACAAAATCCACCATAAAAGACAAACGAGGGCACTGTATAATGATTGAAAGGACAATCCATCGTGAAGACATAACCATAATAAACATCTATGCACCCAAAAACGGGGCTCCAAAATACATAAAAGAAACTCTAACAGCACAGAAAAGAGAAACTGACGGTTCCACAATAATAGTAGGGCTCTTCAACGCACCACACTCAGTAAAGGACAGAACATCTAGAAAGAAACTCAGAAAAGATACAGAAGACCTAAAGAGCACAATCAGCCAACTTGACCTCATACACATATATAGAACACTCCACCCAACAGCTGCAAAGTACACATTCTTTTCCAACACACATGGAATGTTCTCCAGAGCAGACCACATCTTTGACCACAGAGCAACACTCAACAAAATCCAAAACATTGAGATAACACAAAATATCTTCTCTGACCATCATGCCATCAAGGTAGAAATTTACAACAGGAAGAGCAAGGAAAAAAAATCAATTACATGGAAACTGAATAATACCCTGGTTAAAAACCACTGGGTATAGAAGAAATCAGAGATGGAACCAAAAAATTTCCTAGAATCAAACGAGAATGAAAACACATCATAACAAAACCTTTGGGACACAGCAAAGGCAGTCCTCAGAGGACAATTTATAGAAATAGATTCACACATCAAAAAAGAAGAAAGGAATAAAATCAAAACATTAGCTACACAACTCAAACAAATAGAAGGACATTAGCAAAAAAAAGCCTGCAGCCACCAGAAGAAAGAAAATAATAAAAAGGAGAGCAGAAATAGATGTAATATAGAATAGAAAAACAATAGAAAGAATCGACAAAACCAAAAGTTTGTTCTTTGAAAAGTTCAACAAAATCGACAAATCACTGGCCAAACTGGCAAAAGGAAAACAGAGAAGACACAAATAACCCAAAGAAGAAATGAAGTGGGGGATATTACAAGAGCCCTAACTGAAATAAAAAGGACCATAACAGAGTATTATGAAAAACTATACTCCAACAAATTTGAAAACCTAGAGGAAATGGACTAATAATGTCTAGAAACACACTACCTAACACAAAATGATGTTGAAAATCTGAACAGACCAATAAAAAGAGAAGAGATTGAAAAGGTAATTTAAAAAACTTCCAACAACAACACAAAAAAAGCCCTGGCCCAGATGGCTTCACTGGAGAATTCTACCACACATTCAGAGAAGAGCTTACACCAGTACTACTCAAACTATTTCAGAACGTTGAAAAGGAAGGGACATTTCCAAATTCATTCTATGAGGCCAGCGTAACCCTGATACCAAAACCAGGCAAAGACATCACAAAAAAAGAAAATGACAGACCAATATCTCTCATGAATGTAGATTCAAAAATTCTCAACAAAATTCTAGCTAATAGAATTCAGCATCATATAAAAAAAATAATATACCACCACGAAGGAAGATTCATACCAGGTATGCAAGAATGGTTCAACATTGGAAAATCAATCAACGTAATCCACCACATAAATAAAAGGAAAGAAAAGAATCACATGATCATCTCAATCGATGCACAAAAGTCCAACAACAATTCCTGATAAAGACTCTCAATAACATAGGTATAGAAGGGAAATTTCTCAACATAATAAAGGGCATCTATACAAAACCAACAGCCAACATCATTCTTAATGGACAGAGGCTGAAAACATTCTACCTGACAGCAGGAACAAGATAAGGATGCCCTTTGTCGCCACTCCTATTTAACATTGTGCTGGAAGTCCTAGCTAGAACCATAAGGCACGAAAAAGCAATAAACAGCATCCAAATTGGTAATGAAGAAGTTAAACTGTCCCTAATTGCAGATGATATGATACTATGCAAAGAAAACCCAAAAAACTCCATGAGAAAACTACTAGAACTAACAGAAAGATTCAGCAGAGTAGCAGAATACAAGAGAAACATACAAAAATCACTTGGATTCCTATGCAACAATAAAGAGAATGATGAAAAGGAAATCAGGAAAACAGTATCATTTATAATAGCCCCTAATAAAATAAAATACTTAGGAATAAATCTAACCGGGGAGATAAAAAGACCTATACAAAGAAAATTACAAGACACTACTGCAAGAAACCCAAAGTGATCTACATAAATGAAAAAACATACCATGCTCATGGATATGTAGACTCCACATTGTGAAAATGACAATTCTACCCAAAGCAATTTACAAATACAATGCAATCCCGATCCAAATACCAACAACATTCTTTAAAGAGATGGAAAAACTAATCATTAGCATTATATGTAAAGGGAAGAAGCCCCAGATAAGTAAAGCACTATTGAAGGAGAAGAATAAAGAAGGACTCACACTAACTGACCTCAGAACTGACTATACAGCTACAGTAGTCAAAACAGCCTGGTACTGGTAACAACAGATACATTGACCAATGGAACAGAATTGAGAAGCCAGATGTAAATCCATACACCCAGTATCACCTGAGCTTCAACAAGGTCCCAAAGTCCATCAAATGGGGAAAAGACACTCTTTTTAACAAACGGCACTGGCAAAACTGGATGTCCATCTGCAAAAAAAAACTGAAACAGGACCCATACTTCACACATATACAAAAACTAATTCAAAATGGATCCAAGACCTAAATGGTAAGCCAAAAACTATAAAGTTCATAAAAGAAAAAATAGGATCAATGCTAGAGGCCCTAATACACTGCATTAACAGTATACAAACCATAACCAACAACACACAAACTCCAGAAGATAAGCTAGAAAACAAGGATCTTCTAAAAATTAAACACTTATGCTCATCAAAAGACTTCAACAAAAGAGCAAAAAGAGAAGCTACAGATTGGGGAAAAAAAAATTTGCTATTACAAATCAGACAAAGTTCTAATCTCTAAAATCTACAAGAATATCCAACACCTCTACAACAAAAAGGCAAATAATCCAATTAAAAAATGGACAAAGGAAATGAACAGACCTTTCACCAAAGAAGACATTCAAGAGGCCAACAGACACGTGAGGAAATGCTTGTGATCACTAGCCATTAGAGAAATACAAATCAAAACCACAATAAGATACCATCTCATCCCAGCATTAATGGCATGAATCAAAAAAACAGGAAATAAATGTTGGGGAGGCTGCATGAAGATGGGAACTCTTATGCACTGCTGGTGGGAATGCAAAATGATACAACCATTTTGGAAAATGATGTGGCACTTCCTTAGAAAGCTATAAATAGAAATACCATATGATCCAGCAATCCCACTCCTAGGAAATAAGAGTCATCACACCAATAAACATAGGCACACCCATGTTCATTACAGCATTGTTCACAATAGCAAAAAGATGGAAACAACCTATATGCCCATCAACAGATGAATGGATAAACAAACTATGGTACATACCCACAATGGAGTATTATGCAATGAGAAAGAACAATGATGAGTCTGTGAAGCATCTCATAACGTGGATGAAACTGAAGGACATTATGCTGAATGAAATAAGTCAATCAAGAAAGGACAAGTATTGTATGAGACCGCTACTGTAAAAACTCATGAAAATGTTTACACACAAAAAGAAACAATCTTTGGAGGCATGGCCAAGATGGCAGAGTAGTCAGAAGTTTCTGGTGGGCTCTCTTACAACAAAGACCTGAAAAAACAAGTGTTAAGAGTGGCTAGGGATAAATAAAAAGTCATCTACAAAGGACAGTCAATAAGAATAAGCTCGGACTACTCAGCAGAAACATGCAGGCTGGAAGACAATGGGATGACATATGTAAACTCTTGAAGGAAAAAAACTGCCATCCAAGAATTATATATCCAGCAAAATAGTCTCTCAAATAAGATGGTGAAATTAGGGCATTTCCAGAAAAACGGAAGTTTAGGGAATTTGCAAAAACCAAACCAAAATTACAAGAAATACTAAAGGGAGTCCTCTGGTTAGAAAATCAGTAACATCAGATAACAACTCAAGACAAGAACACAGCACAGAGCAACCAGATATCAACACAGATAGGAAGACACAAAAGTAAATTGAAGCTAAAACACTGAAAATAGGAAACAGATGTTAATATGTAAAACATAACAATGTTAAAACAAAGAAGAGGGACTTAAAAAATGTAGACATAGACTTTTCATATGGAGAAGAAGTCAAGGCGATATAAAGAAATAAAAGACTGATATAAACTTAGAAAAATAGGGGTAAATATTAAGGTAACCACAAAGGAAACTAACAACCCTACAAGTCAAAAAAAAAAACTAGGAAAATATAAAGACTCAGCAAACACAAAATCAACAACAATGAAAAAGATGAAAAGAAAATACATAAAGACAAATGTCTCAGCACAGAAAATTAAGTGGAGCAAAGAAACTGTGAACAACACGCAAAAAAAGACATCAAAATGACAGCACTAAACTCATACCTATCAATAATTACGCTGAATTTAATGGACTATATGAACCAATAAAGAGACAGACAGTGGCAGGTTGGATAAAAAAACACAATCCATCTATATGCTGCCTACAAGAGATACACCTTAGACTTAAAGACACAAACAAACCAAAACTCAAAGGATGGAAAAAAATATATCAAGCAAACAGCACTCAGAAAAGAGCAGGAGTGGCAATATTAAATAGACTTTAAAGTAAAATTGACTGCAAAGGATAAGGAAGGACACTATATAATGATCAAAAAAGGGTCAATACACCAGGGGGACATAACTTAATAAATACACACCCAATGACAGGGCTCCAAAATACATAAAACAAACTCTAATAGCACTGAAAAGAGAGATAGCTCCACAATAGTAGTAGGAGATTTCAACACACCACTTTCGGTGAAGGACAGAACATCCAGAAAGAAGCTCAACGAAAACACGGAAGAGCTAAATGCTACAATCAACCAACTTGATCTCATAGACATATACCTAACACTCCACCCAACAGAAGCCAACTATACTTTCTTTTCAAACGCACATGGAACATTCTCCAGAATAGACCACATATTAGGCCATAAAGCAAGCCTTAAAAAAATCCAAAGCATCCAAATATTACAGAGCATCTTTTCTGACCATAAAGCCGTAAAAGTAGAAATCAACAACAGAAAAAGCAAGGAAAAAAAACCAAACACATCAAAACTGAACAACACCTTGCTCAAAAACTACTGGGTTATAGAAGAAATTAAGGATGGAATAAATAAATTCATAGAATCAAATGAGAATGAAAACACATCCTACCAGAACCTCTGGGACACAGCAAAAGCAGTTTATAGCAATAAATGCACATGTCCAAAAAGCAGAAAGGGCCATAATCAAAACATTAACCCTACAACTGGAACAAGTAGAAAGAGAGCAGCAAAAGAAGCCCTCAGGCGGCAGAAGAAAGGAAATAATAAGAATTAGAGCAGAATTAAATGAAATAGAGAATAGAAAAACAATTGAAAGAGTTAACAAGACCAAAAGCCGGTTCTTTGAAAAGATCAACAAAACTGATAAACCATTGACCAGACTGACAAAAGAAAAACAGGAGAGGAGGCAGATAACCTGTATAAGAAATTAGATGGGTGGTATTATGACAGACCCACTGAAATTAAAAGAATCATAACAGAATACTATGAAAAATTATACTCTAACAAATTTGAAAACCTAGAGGAAACGGACAAATTTCTAGAAACTCACTACCTACCTAACCTAACACAAACAGAGGTAGAACAACTAAGTAAACCCATAACAAAAGAAGAGATTGAAAAGGTAATTAAAAAACTCCCAACAAAAAAAAGCCCTGGCCTGGATGGCTTCACCAGAGAATTCCACCAAACTTTCAGAGACCAGTTAACACCACTTATGCTAAAGGTATTTCAGAGCATAGAAAAAGATGGAATACTTCCAAACTCATTCTATGAAGCCAGCATAAACCTGATACCAAAACCAGGTAAAGATACCACAAAAAAGAAAATTACAGACCAATATCCCTCATGAACATTGACGCAAAAATCCTCAACAAAATTCTAGCCAATAGAATTCAGCAACATATAAAAAAAAAATTCACCATGATCAACTGGGATTTACACCAGGTATGCAGGGATGGTTCAGCATTAGAAAAATAATCAATGTAATCTATCTACCACATAAATAAAACAAAAGACAAGAACCATATGAGCTTATCAATCGATGCAGAAGAGGCATTTGACAAAGTCCAACACCAATTCATGATAAAAACTCTCAACAAAGTAGGAATAGAAGGGAAATTCCTCAATATAATTAAGGGCATTTATACAAACCCAACAGCCAACATCATCCTAAATGGAGAGATTGAAAGCATTCCCCTTGAGAACAGGAATCAGACGAGGATGCCCTTTATCACCACTCTTATTCAACATTGTGCTGGAGGTCTTAGCCAGAGCAGTTAGGCTAGAAAAAGAAATAAAGTGCATCCACATTTGTAGGGAAGAAGTCAAAGTATCTCTATTTGCTGATGATCTTATACACAGAAAGCCCCAAAGAATCCACAAGAAAACTACTGGAACTAATTGAGGATTTCAGCAAAGTTTCAGGATACAAGATAAACATACAAAAATCATCTGGATTCCTCTACACCAACAAAGAGAACCTCGAAGAGAAAATCACCAAATCAAATCCATTTACAATAGCCCCCAAGAAGATAAAATACTTAGGAATAAATCTAACCAGAGACGTAAAAGTTCTGTACAATGAAAACTACAAAATGCTGCTGCAAGAAACCAAAAGAGACCTGTATAAGTGGAAAAACATACCTTGCTCATGGATAGGAAAACTCAACGTAGTGTAAATGTCAGTTCTACCCAAAGCGATCTACAGGTACAATGAAATCCCGATCCAAATTCCACCAGCACTTTTTAATGAGATGGAGAAAAAAATCACCAGCTTCATATGGAAAGGGAAGAGGCCACAAATAAATAAAGCATTACTCAAGGAGAAGAACAAAGTGGGAGGCCTCACACTACTTGATTTTAGAACCTATTATACTGCCACAGTAGTCAAAACAGCCTGGTACTGGTACAACAACAGATACATAGACCAATGGAACAGAGTTGAGAATCCAGACAGAAATTCATCCATGTATGAGCAGCTGATATTTGACAAAGGCCCAAAGTCTGTTAACTGGGGGAAAGACAGTCTCTTTAACCAAAAGATGCTGGCATAACTGGATATACACCCGCAAGGAACTGAAACAAGACCCATACCTCACACCATGCACAAAAAGTAACTCAAAATGGATCAAAGACCTAAATATAAAATTAAAAATGATAAAGATCATGGAAGAATAGATAGGGACAACACTAGGAGCCCTGATACATGGCATAAACACAATACAAACCATAAGTAACAGTGTACAAGCACCAGAAGAGAGACTAGATAAATGGGAGTTCCTAAAAATCAAACACTTATGCTTATCAAAAGACTTCACCAAAAGAGTCAAAAGACAACCTACAGACTGGGAAAAAAATTTTTGGCTATGACAAATGTGATCACCATCTAATCTTTAAAATCTACAAGATACTGCAAAACCTCAACAACAAAAAGACAAACATCCCAATTAAAACATGGGCAAAGGATATGCACAGGCACTTCACCAACGAAGATATTCAGATGGCTAACAGACGCATGAAGAAATGCTCACAATCATTAGCCATTAGAGAAATGCTGATCAAAATTACAATGAGATATCATCTCACCCCAACAAGACTAGCATTAATCCAAAAAACACAAAATAATAAATGCTGGAGAGGTTGTGGAGAGACTGGAACACTTACACACTGTTGGCGGGAATGTAAAATGGTACAACCACTTTGGAAATCGATTTGGAGCTTCCTTAAAAAGCTAGAAATAGAAGTACCATACGATCCAGCTATCCTGCTCCTTGGAATATATCCTAGAGAAATAAGAGCCGTCACACAAATAGATATATGCACACCCATGTTCATTGTAGCACTGTTCACAATAGCAAAAAGATGAAAACAACCTAGGTGCCCGTCAACGGACGAATGAATAAACAAATTATGGTATATCCACACAATGGAATACTGCCCAATGATAAAGAACAATGATGAAGCCGTGAAACATCCAATAACATGGAGGAAGCTGGAGGTCATTATGCTGAGTGAATTTAGTCAGTCACAGAAGGACAAACATTGTATAAGATCCCTATTATAAGAACTCAAGAAAAGGTTGAAACACAGAAGACAACATTCTTTGATGGTTATGAGGGTGGAGTGTGGGGAGGGAGGGTGAACGTTATTTACTAACTAGATAGTAGATAAGAATTATCTTAGGTGAAGGGAAGGACAGCACACACTACAGGGGAAGTCAGCACAACTGGACTAAACCAAAGCTAAGAAGTTTCCTGAATACAATCAAACACTCTGAGGGACAGAATAGCATGGGCAGGAGTCTGGGGACCATGCTTTCAGGGGACATCTAGGTCAATTGGCATATCAAAGCTTATTAAGAAAATGTTCTGTATCCTACTTTGGTGAGTGGCATCTGGGGTCTTAAGAGCTTGCAATCGGCCCTCTGAGATTCATCAATTGGTCCCAACCACCTGGAGTAAAGGAGAATGAAGAACACCAAAGACACAAGGAAAGTAGTAGCCCAAGAGACAGAAAGGGCCACATAAACCAGACACTTCATCAGCCTGAGACCAGAAGAACTAGATTTTTCCCAACTACCACCAATGAATGCCCTGACATGGAACACAGCAGAGAATCCCAGATGGAGCAGGAGAAAGGTGGGGTAGAGAACTCAAATTCTAGTAAGAAGACCAGACTTAATGGTCTGACTGAGACTGGAGGAACCCAGGAAAGCATGGCCCCCGGATTCTCTATCAGCCCAGAACTAAAACGGTTTCTGAGGCCAACTCTTCAGACAGGGATTGGACTGGACTGTGGGACATAAAGTGACACTCATGAGGAATGTGCCTCTTAGCTCAAGTAGATACAAGAGACTAAACGGGCAGCTTCTGTCTGGAGGTGAGATGGCAAGGCCGAGGGGGTTAGGAGCTGGTTGAATGGACATGTGGAATTAGGGGTGGAAAGGAGGAGAGTGCTGTCACAGTCTGGGGTGAGCAATTAGAGTCACATAACAATGTATGTATAAATTTTTGTATGGGAAAAATAAAAAACAATCTTTGATGGTTACAAGGAAGGGTAGGGGTGCAGGTGGAAAAACACTAAATAGACAATAGATAGTAGTAACTTTTTTGAAGGGTAAGACAGTACACAAGCCTGCATAACTTGTACAAGACAAGGTCATGGAAGCTGTATAGACACATCCAAATTCCCTGAAGGACCGAATTACTGGGCTGAGGGCTGTGGAGACCATGGTCTCGGGGAACATCTAGCTCAATTAGCACAACATAGTGTATAATGAAAATGCTCTACATTCTACCTCAGTGAGTAGTGTCTGGGATCTTAAAAGCTTGTGAGCAGCCATCTAAGATACTCCACTGTCCTCACCCCTTCAGGAGCAAGGGAGAGTGAAGAAAAGTAAAGATACAAGAGAAAGATTAGTCCAAAGGACTAATGGACCACATCTACCACGGCCTCCAAGAGACTGAGTCCAGTACAACTAGATGGTGCCTGGCTGCCACCACCTACTGCTCTGACAGGGATCACAATAGAGGGTCCTGCACAGAGCTGGAGAAAAGTTTAGAACAAAATTCTAACTCACAAAAAACGACCAGACTTACTGGCCTGACAGAGACTGGAGGAACCCCGAGAGTACGGCCCCTGGACACCCTTTTAGCTCAGTAATGAAGTCACTCCCGAGGTTCTCGCTTCAGCCAAAGATTAGACAGCTCCATAAAACAAATGAGAGTAAAGGGGCATAACAGCCTAGGGCCAAGAACTAGAATGCAGGAGGGGACAGGAAAGCTGGTACTAGGGAACCCAAGGTCGAGAAGGGAGAGTGTTGACATGTCATGGGGTGGTTAACCAATTGTGGTTAACAATATGTGTACTAACTGTCAGTGAGAAACTAGTGTGTTCTGTAAACTTTCATCTAAAGTAAAAAAAAAAAAAATTGTCCAAAGTTACATAGGTAGTTAAAGGGGCCAAGGTCAGGATTCAAACCAGAAAACCCTGCCCCAGAGCTTAAAAGCTTACCCACTCTGCTTTGTTACTTCCCTTCTGCCCAGGCTCTCTCAATCTTCAAATTTACATCTGCGTTGAATCCTGTTTTCTCCCTGAGTTTTTAATATACTTTACTCTGACTTTCAATTTGTAAGATGTGGGGATTTCTAACCTGGTTGCTCACATATTAGCTAGAATGTTGGATATTTTCTCGACTTTCTTGGGCCCAATCTCCAATCTTCCCTTGCTGCTCCCCAGCCACCAACCCAGGCACATGTAAATGTGCCCTCATTCCATGCTCTTCTTATTCTCAGTTCCATTCATTCAGAATTATTTGAGTAATACTGTTGCTAGCTGTCGTCACGTTGGCCCCTGATTCATGACAACACTGTGCACAATGGAATGAAATGCTGCCCAGTCCTGCACTGTCCCCATGATAGGCTGAGGATTAGAGCGTTGTGATCCATAGGGTTTTCATTGGCTAATTTTTGGAAGTAGATCACCAGGCTTTTCTTTCTAGTCCATCTTGGTTTGGACACTCCACTGAAACGTGTTCATCATTATAGCAACATGCAAGCCACCACTGATAGACCAAGTGATGGCTATGCATGAAGTGCATTGGCTAGGAAGAGAACTCAGGTTTCCCACATGGAAAGCTTGAATTCTACCAATGGCCCACCATTGTCTCATTTGGACAATAACTTTCAGTAAATTATCATGTCTACTGCCCTCTTAATTCATTGCTTTAGCAGCAGAGCTTTATTTTGAATAACAGTGAGACGACGGAGCAGGGAGATGCAGCTCTTCTAGGGGAACTTTGCAATGCCCTGAGTGTGATACATGTGGCTCCAGGATTCCTCACACCTCTCTTGCCAGCTTACAAGGGGCTAATTAGGCTGCTTGTCACATACCTGTTTTTTTCATTTGTGGACACACATGTCCTTAAAGCAAGGTAGTTAAATTTAATTGCACTTTCTGGAAGGTTTGGGAGAAATGAAGTACTACAATGAAAGTGACTAATTTTAGGACCTCACATTCGATCCTGAGCTCCTTCCAACTCCTGGAAGGTGTCATATAGTAGTGATGTGGTAGCTGAGGCAAGGAGGGTCATCTCCACCACCACTGGTAGTCAGAATCTCCGGCCATCACCATACCTCATACTCCCGGTTCCCCACTCTCTGGCTCCTTCTCCCTCCAAAGCCCAATGTATTCCTGCCTCAGATGATTGTTTGGGAAACAATCCTTTCTTTCAAGGAAAATTTCCACCTGTACTGAGAGAACGTGGGCCGACCTCCTGGCCCTTCTGAAAACAACCACTCTATCTATCCTCCCCTAGTTGTGTTTCCTTGTCTCTGTGTCTCTTTGTTTCTGTGCTGCTCTTTATATCACTCAAAAGTGATTAGATTTAGAGCACACCTTATATTGATATGACCTCATTAACATAACAAAGAAAACCCCGTTTCCAAATAGGATTACATCCACAGGGTAGGGATTAGGATTCCAACACATTTTTGGGGGGGGAAGGGGGGGAGGGCACAGTTCAGTCCATAACAACTTCTAAAGTGGACGTTGAAGCTTTGCGAAATTAAGCAACATGCCTAAAGTTACACGGTTTCTGGCGTGGTAGTCGATAAACTTGTGGCCTCCCAGGTACAATAATGCACGTGAGCCCTGGTGGCTCAGTGGTTAAGAGCTTGGCTATAACTAAAAGGTTGGCGGTTCAAATCCATCAGCCACTACTTAGAAACCCTATGGGGCAGTTCTACTGTGTCCTGTAGGGTCACTATGAGTTGGAATCGACTCAACGGCAGCAAGTTTTGGTTTTGGAGGGAGCTCCTGGGTAAGCAGTAGAAACACAGCCTCCTCCCAGTCTCAGCACACTGCCTGTGACCCTCAGGATGTTTCTGACGAGGTGAAAACTAGGGGCATAGCCAGGAGAAAAAGCATATCCATAGGCATAGGAGATTGCTGTAAGGGAAAGGTCTTCCTAAAGAACCAGTGTGTTGAGGGTAGTCAGAATGCAAAAATTTTAGGGTCACACACTTCAAGTCATTAACAAACGCAAAATCCAGGATGGATGCACATTAAAACCCACTGTCTTCAAGTTGATGCTGACTCATAATGACCCCATAGGGTTTCCAAGGCTGTAAATCTTTATGAAAGCAGACTGCCGCATCTTTGTCCCAAAGAACTGCTGGTGGTTTCAAACCGCCAACATTTCGGTTAGCAGTTGAGGGCTTTAACACAGTGCCACCAGAGCTCTTTGGATGCACATTAATCCTGGTGAGAAGTAGCGATTAGACTCTAGGGTACTTGGGGCTGGGGAACAGCCTTGAAATTAAGAGTCACAGCCACAGAAGTTTGGAAAAAGGTCGCTAAGCCTAATTCACTGATGCAGGAGAGCAGAGCTGGGTGCCGAGCCAATGTCAGGATCACAAGAAGAATGTCAGGGAAGGAGAGAAGCTGAAATTACAGGTTCAGAGATCAGGACAGACTAGAGACAGAGAGGTTGGCTTGGCTCAGCTGAGTGTGTCTTGATGCCCTTAAATCCCTAGAGCCACTCAGCAGAAGCACCTGCTCCTGCCTGTTCTGTCTGGCGGGTTGTGGGGCCAGCCTGCTTGCTTCCCAGCAGGGTCCTGACACCAATCAATGGTGACCGCACTGTCCCACACAGACACCTCTGTCGAGCAGAGGGCAGTCTGTTGGGCAGATTCACTGTCAGCCTCCTATCTTCCTCTTTGTCATAAGGCTCTTGTGTTTACCAGTGCATTAAATATAACCCTGCAATAGAAAATCCTCATTTTCATGGTTGAAATATATTATCTAATGGCATATCTATTTGACTTTTACTACATGCCTTTCATTCCTCTAAGTGAGGTAATTGACCTTTACTTTGCTACCCTGTGGATTAAAAGGCTACACCACACTCTGCATTTGATATTTCCAGTCCTGTAGGAGAGGCCATTTCAATTTTCTTTTGTTGCAGCACTGCTGTGTGAGCCCTCAAATGAAGGGACACCTCCAGGCCCACGACTGCATTGTGCAGTTATTGTCACCATCACACAGCTTTTGTTAGAGAAAAGCACAGGTCACTTCATTTCTACAGCCATCTCTATGAAATCCTAAGGACCCTGGACCCATAAGACTTCTAGAACCTTCCACCTTCGTTTCAGATGACATATTCACACTCCCAGCTTCCAGCAGTGGTGTTTAGAGATCAACAGCATCCTTTAGATTTGGCTCAAGCACCTGAAAGTTTAAAAATCGTTTCCAAACTACACACACTGTGAGAAAACAAAAATATTATGGGCAAGATCTTAAGCTTTCTGTCAGCCAGGTGTACCCAGAAACTTTTCGTGTGATAATTTAGCGCTAGTGTTATCTATGGGCCAGTGTTTTGTTCTGTAGTACATGGGGTTGCTTTGAGTTGGAACTGACCAGACGGCACCTAACAATATCAACAACAGCGTTATCTGGAACACTGCAAGTCAGTGTTCTTTGGTTCTTTCTACTGCCCCATTAGCTTTCCTTCCTGCAACCAAAATGGTAACAATAATGAAGAAGATGATGATAATGATGGGGATGGTGATAATGATAGTAAACCCTTAACATGTTCTAGGCACTGTTTTAAGGAGTCCTTGTGGTGCAGTGGTTAAGCATTTGGCTGTTAATCAAAAGGTCAGTGGTTTGAACGCACCAGCCACTCCGTGGGAGTAAAGACCTGGCGATCTGCTCCCATAAAGATTACAGCCTAGGAAACCCTATGCGTCAGTTCTACTCTGTCAGCATTGGTCGCTATGGGTTGGAATCGACTTGACGGCACACAACAACAACCACAGGCACTGTTCTAAAATGCTTCGAGGATAATTTATTGAATCTTCATAGAATTCCCGTGAGGTAGGTACTATTATTATCAATTTTACAGATGAGGAAACTGAAGCACAGAAAAGTTAAGTAAACTGCCCAAGGTTAAACTGCAAACATGTGGTAGAGCCAGGATTCGAACTGAGGCATTTTGGACTTGGGAAACACAAGACCTGGATACAAGTTTGGTCCTAATACATTTGGGCACATTGTGTTTATAATGAGGGTATTTCACTAACAATTGCCCTATTTCTAAGTGTTCTCAGGCTTGGTCAGTGTCTTGGTTTTCTTGTGCTGCCATAAGAACAGAAATTTATTGTCTCATAGTTCTGGAAGCTAGAAGTTCCTATTAAGGAATCAGCCATGTTGATTTATTCTGAGGGCTCTGAGAAAGATAATGCTCCATGCCTCTCTCCTAGCTTCTGGTAGGTCCAGGCAGGTGTTCCTTGGCTTGCACCTGCTCTGTCATCTTAAGTAAAAACTCAGTTTATTTTACCAAGTTATTTTTCATAAGCCTTGCATGCATTTAAAACTAGAATGTTTTTGTGCCATTCAGTCGATTTCAACTCATAGTGAGTGACCTCATGTTACAGAGTAGAACTGCCCTCCATAGGGTTTTCTAGGCTGTAACCTTTTTTTTTTTTATTGTTGTAGTTTAAATGAAGTTTACATTTCAAGTTAGTCTCCCATATAAAAATTTACACATACATTGTTATGTGACCCTAATCACTCACCCCATTCTGCGACAGCACACTCCTCCTTTCCACCCCTGATTCCCCATGTCCATTCACCCAGCTCCTAACCCCCTCTGCCTTCCCATCTCAACTCCAGACAAAAGCTGCGCCTTTGGTCTCTTGTATCTACTTGAGCTAAGAGGCACACTCCTCACGAGTATCACTTTATGTCCCACAGTCCAGTCCAATCTCTGTCTGAAGAGTTGGCCTTGGAAATTATTTTAGTTCTGGGCTGATAGAGAATTCAGACGCCGTGCTTTCCGGGGTTCCTCCAGTCTCAGTCAGAGCATTAAGTCTGGTCTTCTTACTAGAATTTGAGTTCTGCACCCCACCTTTCTCCTGCTCCATCAGGGACTCTCTGTTATGTTCCCTGTCAGGGCAGTCATTGGTGGTAGACGGGCACCATCTAGTTCTTCCGGTCTCAGGCTGATGAAGTCTCTGGTTTATGTGGCCCTTTCTGTCTCTTGGGCTACTACTTTCCTTGTGTCTTTGGTGTTCTTCATTCTCCTTTACTCCAGTTGGTTGGGACCAATTGATGAATCTCAGAGGGCCGATTGCAAGCTCTTAAGACCCCAGATGCCACTCACCAAAGTAGGATGCAGAACATTTTCTTAATAAGCTTTGCTATGCCAATTGACCTAGATGTCCTCTGAAAGCATGGTCCCCAGGCCCCTACCTCTGCTACTCTGTCTCTCAAAGTGTTTGATTGTATTCAGGAAACTTCTTAGCTTTGGTTTAGTCCAGTTGTGCTGACTTCCCCTGTAGTGTATGCTGTCCTTCCCTTCACCTAAGATAATTCTTATCTACTATCTAGTTAGTAAATAACCTTCACCCTCCCTCCCCACACTCCACCCTCATAACCATCAAAGAATGTTGTCTTCTGTGTTTAAACCTTTTCTTGAGTTCTTATAATAGGGATCTTATACAATATTTGTCCTTCTGTGACTGACTAAATTCACTCAACATAATGACCTCCAGCTTCTTCCATGTTATTAGATGTTTCACGGCTTCATCATTGTTCTTTATCATTGGGCAGTATTCCATTGTGTGGATATACCATAATTTGTTTATCCATTCGTCCGTTGACGGGCATCTAGGTTGTTTTCATCTTTTTGCTATTGTGAACAGTGCTACAATGAACATGGGTGTGCATATATCTATTTGTGTGACGGCTCTTATTTCTCTAGGATATAGTCCAAGGAGCAGGATAGCTGGATCGTATGGTACTTCTATTTCTAGCTTTTTAAGGAAACTCCAAATCGATTTCCAAAGTGGTTGTACCATTTTACATTCCCGCCAACAGTGTGTAAGTGTTCCAGTCTCTCCACAACCTCTCCAGCATTTATTATTTTGTGTTTTTTGGATTAATGCTAGCCTTGTTGGGGTGAGATGATATCTCATTGTAATTTTGATCAGCATTTTTCTAATGGCTAATGATCATGAGCATCTCTTCATGTGTCTGTTAGCTGCCTGAATATCTTCTTTGATGAAGTGCCTGTTCATATCCTTTGCCCATTTTTTAATTGGGATGTTTGTCTTTTTGTTGTTGAGGTTTTGCGCTATCTTGTAGGTTTTAGAGATTAGAAGCTGATCGGATTTGTCATAGGCAAAATTTTTTTCCCAGTCTGTAGGTTGTCTTTTGACTCTTTTGGTGAAACCTTTTGATGAGCATAAGTGTTTGATTTTTAGGAGCTCCCATTTATCTAGTCTCTCTTCTGGTGCTTGTGCACTGTTACTTATGGTTTGTATTGTGTTTATGCCATGTATTAGGGCTCCTAGCGTTGTCCCTATTTTTTCTTCCATGATCTTTATCGTTTTAGATTTTATATTTAAGTCTTTGATCCATTTTGAGTTAGTTTTTGTGCATGGTGTGAGGTATGGGTCTTGTTTCAGTTTTTTGCAGATAGATATCCAGTTATGCCAGCACCATTTGTGAAAGAGACTGTCTTTTCCCCAATTAATGGACTTTGGGCCTTTGTCAAATACCAGCTGCTCATAGGTGGATGAATTTATGTCTGGATTCTCAACTCTGTTCCATTGGTCTATGCATCTGTTGTTGTATTACCAGGCTGTTTCGACTACCATGGCGGTATAATAGGTTCTAAAATAAGGTAGTGTGAGGTCTCCCACTTTGTTCTTCTTACTGAGTAATGCTTTATTTATTTGTGGCCTCTTCCCTTTCCATATGAAGTTGGGGATTTCTTTCTCCATCTCATTAAAAAGTGCCGTTGGAATTTGGATCATGATTGTGTTGTATCTATAGATCGCTTTGGGTAGAATTGACATTTTCACTGTGCTGAGTCTACCTATCCATGAGCAAGGTATGTTTTTCCACTTATGCAGGTCTCTTTTGGTTTCTTGCAGTAGTGTCTCATAGTTTTCATTGTATAGATCTTTTATATCTCTGGTTAGATTTATTCCTAAGTATTTCATCTTCTTGGGGGCTATTGTAAATGGTATTGATTTGGTAATTTGTTGGTGTAAAGGAATCCAACTGATTTTTGTACGTTTATCTTGTATCCTGAAAATCTGCTGAAATCTTCTATCAGTTCCAGTAGTTTTCTTGTGGATTCTTTGGGATTTTCTGTGTATAAGATCATATCATCTGCAAATACAGATACTTTGACTTCTTCCCTACCTATTTTGATGTTCCTTATTTCTTTTTCTAGCCTAATTGCTCTGGCTAGGACCTCCAGGACAATGTTGAATAACAGTGGTGATAAAGAGCATCCTTATCTGGTTCCCGTTCTCAAAGAGAATGCTTTCAGAGTCTCTCCATTTAGGATGATGTTGGCTGTTGGCTTTGTATAAATGCCCTTCATTATACTGAGGAATTTCCCTTCTATTCCTATTTTGTTGAGAGTTTTTATCATGAATGAGTGTTGGAGTCTGTCGAATGCCTCTTCTGCATTGATTGATAACATCATGTGGTTCTTGTCTTTTGTTTTGTTTATGTGATGGATTACATTGATTGTTTTTCTAATGTTGAACAATCCCTGCGTACCTGATATAAATCCCACTTGATCATGATGAATTATTTTTTTGATATGTTGCTGAATTCTAATGGCTAGAATTTTGTTGAGGATTTTCCATCAATGTTCATGAGGGATATTGGTCTGTAATTTTCTTTTCTTGTGGTGTCTTTACCTGGTTTTGGTATCAGGGTTATGCTGGCTTCATAGAATGAGTTTGGAGTATTCCATCCTTTTCTATTAGGCTGTAACCTTTATGAGAGGAGATTGCCAAGTCTTTTCTCCTATGGAGCTGCTGTGCAGGTTTGAATTGCCAACCTTTTGGTAGCAACCAAGCACTTAACCTTTGTACCACCAGGATTTCTAGAACTGGAATGGACCTTAACATTATCTAACATATTCTAGTGCCCACCTCCTAGTGATAACGTTTCTCTATTTTTCAATTCTAAATCCCTGGGAGAAGAATCTGATTGGCTCAGCTCCTCTTTTCAAGCCAGGCCAAGTCTTGGCATGCTGATCGGTCTATAAAATGACTGCTTTAGGGTCATGCACTGCGCTTACTTCAATCAGCCCGGGACATGAGGAGTTAAGAGAGAAGTAGCATGGCATATTCTGTTGGCAACTCAGCAGCAGCTGTGGTCAGGTGTGCTTGTCAGGATTCTTTTGGTTGCAAGTGATAGAAAAACAATTCAAGCTAGTTTAAACATAATAGAGAATATTTTGGCTAATGTAACTAGGAATCCAGGAAACAGCTAGATTCAGACAGGCTGGGTCCAAGGGCTACACAAAGTCATCAGGACGTTGTCGCTATCTCTTGGTTTTACTTCCCTCTGACTTGACTTCATTCTAAGGCAGAATTCTCTATGTTGTGCCCAAGATGTCCGTGAGCAGTTCCAGTTTTACCTGCTTCCAGTTCAGCAATAGTGTAAGAAATAGGGCTTCTCTTTCCCGTGATGTCACAAAGGCCCCACGGCCAGTATTCACAGGGTTTGGGTCATGTTCCCGTCTTTGAACCTATTCTTGTGCCAAGGAAGATAGAATGAACCAATCTTCCGAGCCTGGCCTCTCTGCCCACCCCGGGAGCTGGAAATTGGAATCCCCCACCTGAACCACGTTGCCTGAGAATGGCAAGGGATGGTAGTTTCTCAAAGACCTGTTACCAAAGAAGGAAGAAGGGATTTGGGGCATGCAAAGGCTGTAGCATGCACACTCACTACAATATGTATATTGCTCCAAGAGGTGGTGAGTCTGGCAGCCATTGTGGGGCATTTTTCAAGTGCATACCAAACTTTTCACTTCCAAAGAAGTTAACCCCAGGAAGCCAGCCTACGTTGCCCAAAGTGAATCAACTAGTTAGTGACTGAACCCAGGAGGTCTCCTAATCATGTATCATTTGACTATAAAATGTGAACTTGATCCATATTCAATCATTTTAAATTTCACTTTTCATTAAAACATTCACACATTTGGTGCGGACCTCCACCTCTGAGCATTTAGCCATAAAGATTTCATGCATTGACTGATTATGACAATATCCATAAAGCAAGTACTACTATCTGGTTATTTTTTCCTGATCCTACTCCTGGATCTTTTCAGAACTCATTGTCATTCTTGTTTCTATTTGCAGGCTTCTTTGTTTCTTAGCTTTAATTCCTTTGTTTCTAATCTATGTTGCCAGTCATTAGGTCACAGCAAGCAAGATCAGGCCTCCTTGGGAGTGTTGGTCTTTTCTTTCCTCTTTCTCTCTCTTTAAAACTTCAACTTTTCCAAGGCTTGTTAACAAAAGTAGGCCATGAAATAAGGGGGAAAAAGCAAAGGCTTTGCTAGGTGCACTGTTCTCAACTGGATGATATTACTTTATTTCTCAGAAAAGGGAGAATTAGAAGAGAGCTATTTCCCCCGATTTTCCATATCACCCATGGGAATATAAATCAATTTCCTCTCAAATTTTGTAGTGAAAACTAAAGAGTAAAGAATAAGGTTGCCGAAGAGAAACAGGATTCTTCTGCATACCTTGACTTTTTTATTCCTAGCCATAATGTTATTTATTTAGCCTGGTCCATTTTTAATCCGACTCTGATCTAACTATTCTGAAGAAATAAGACCTTTATTAAGTGGCCAAGTGTACATATTTAAGAGATCTCAAAAACTTCCCTAGTAATCTAATCTGATAAAGGAATATTATGCTATCTGGTGGTTATCAACCCACTATCCAGAGCCTTATTGAACTCTGTACCTTTGCAGAAAACAAGAGAACATTTGGTTTACGCCTGCCCTATTATTATTTTATCTTGGTTACTCCTGCAGAAAGTTGGATTTTATTTTTTAGTCTCTCTAAATTGTGTTATTCCTTTATTTTAATATAAGGAAGTATACAAAAAACAATCAGGGTATAGTGCACATCAGATTGGAAATAAAAACCTATGTGAAAGAATATTTCATTTTAGTGGTTCGATAAAGAGGAAAAATAAAAAGAAATGTCATATAGCAGTCGGTTACCATACACCACAGAAAGGATGAGTATGTGTGAAAATAACTTGAATATGTCAAAAATCTTTAAAATTGCTTCTTGTATCAGGAATGTACGCAACCTCCAATAACAGGAAACGTGATTGCCTTAAAGAGAATGTGTGTATGTGTGTGTGTGTGCGTGTGTGTGTGTATTTTTAACGGAGAACACACAAGGAAGTCAGCAGGCCAGGGCTCATACAATTGTGCAAGGACATCATCAGGGCTCGATCTCCTTCTCACCTCCTGCTTCACCAGGTATAAACTAGACTTTCATTCTCATAGCTAGAAAAGCCTGAAGCCCCTCCAGCATTTCAGTGTGGATCCCAGACTAGAAAAGAAAGGGGAAAAGGGACAAAAGCCAAAAAGCTAAAGGAACATTTTGGTTTAATCTGTTGCTTTTAAAAAGCTTTCCTGAAAGTCCTACTCGGTGACTTCCAATCACATCTCATTGGTCTGAACTAGGTGGCATGGTTAACCTTAGAGGCAGAGGAGTCTGAGAAAATGAGGATTTTAGTTTTCCCACCTGTGTTATAGATGAAGGCAAGAGAGAAAGGGTTATAAATGATTTTTGAATAAGCAACTCATGTGTTTGCCACACCTCCCTATAATAATAGCTAACATTCATTGCATACTTACTATGTACTAGAATTTATGCTATACGCTTTACACAAAATATTGCATTTAATTTTCATTGCAATCCTATATTATAGGTATTAATATTATTCCCATTTTACAGGTGAGGAAACTGAGACTCAGAGTCACCCAGCAGGTTCATGGTAGTGTTACCACTTAAACCCATGGGTCTCTGTCTCCGAAGTTCAAGCTCTTGACACTAAGCTGCTTTATCTCTCTTATAATCTAGTGACTTAAACACTGGATCATTTATATTTCTGGGACTGAAGACACCCTAAATTTTCTGATTCCTCAAAAAGAATTAATACATAAAATTTCATTACACCCTGGTGGTGGAGTGGTTAAGAGCTCAGCTGCTAACCAAAAAGTTGGCAGTTTGAATCCACCAACTGCTCCTTGGAAACCCCATGGGACAGTTCTACTGTGGTCTATAGGGTAGCTATGAGTTGAACTGACTCGATGGCAACGGGTTAGGTTTTGGTTTTGTGTGTGTATATTATGCATGTAGGGCCATTTATGAATTACTAACTGGCCTTGGTTTAGCTGAGTTTTAATTTAACAAGCCTTTACCTCTCATTCTGCAGATTGATTGGGCAGAAAACAGCGGCAGTCTGGATTGCAGTAATTATCTTGTTACATCTTTTATCCTTCAGCATCCTTATCTAACCAGATTCCTCACAAGGGGAGTAAAGCAGTCACAGAGCATCATCATACCCCTGCACCAATCTTGAACAATGCATTATCTTAAATTATCCTATTCTTATTTTATAGTCATGGTGTGCTAGCCTTCCTAGGAAGCTTTGGAAATAGAAAAGGGTTACTATTAATAGCATCTGAAAGAACCAGCATTTTAGTGAATCATGTCGTCTGATGCTTCACTATGTGCAAGTTTAGGGTTTCAAGTAAGGTTTACATGGAAACTTTAGAAAATTTTTTAAATTTCATGAGGATGTCTAAGCCATTTATTGCCTAAACTTACAAGAAGACTTTCAGGTCCTTGTTCATCAACCTCTGTGGTAAATCAATGGCCTTATATATATTTAAAAAAATAAAAAGACTGTAATAGCCATAATGTCCACGAAGAACTTATTGAGATCTCAGTTTTTATTTTACACTCCCAGAGAAAACTGACTGTACCAATCAGTTTTCAAAGATACTTTTTCCAGGGATACAGCCCTGAAGAAGAAAGCACCATCAACCAGGGGCCATGTTGTTGTTGTTACGTACCCTTGAGTCAGCCCTGACTCATGGCCATATATGGTGCTCAGAATATTTTTAAAAGAATGAGACTGAGAGCAAGGGCAGATTATCCAAAAGGCAAGGTAAGCACAGTGCTTACCTGGCTTACCAGATGATCTGTAGTGAGCAATTTCATGTTTTTTCACCACGTCAAAGACGCTTCTAGGTATGGCTCCTATCTGTCTCTTTCCCATCCCCACAGCACCTGCCTACAGAATCAAAGCCTCTTTTCAAATTACAATCCCTGGCAGGGGTGGATGACCCAGTAAGCAAGGTAAGCATGGGCTTACTTGTGCTTACTTACTAATCTGTAGTGAACAATTTCACATGGGTTTCACTACAGCTTAGTAAGTAAGTGCAAGAAGTAAGCCCGTGCCTACCTTGCTTACTGGGTCATCGTCCCCTGGCTGAGAGCCATATGGAACCTGCCCTCTGGATTTGCAGGGAAGCTTCCAGAGTCCTAGAGCCCCTTCCTTTTCCTGTAATACAGGAATCTGAACACAAGTTGGTTTTTCAGCCTCTTTGTTGGTCTGTTAGCATGTGGCTGCTTTCAAACAAGTATGTTATAAGCATACATTCACTTTGAACTTTAGCCATTGCATAGTTGGGAAAAATACATCTTCTGAAAACAGGTTTGCTTACCAGTGATAACTACCATCAGACTCCAGGTTATGTGAATATAGGAAAGGTTGGTAGAATGCTGGAAAGATTAGAGCCCTGTCTTTCCTCATGGGATCAAAATCAAGCCAAGCCTATTTGTCATTTGAAGATCTGCATTTTTGCTGTAAGATTGTCCTTAATAATATAAAAGATAGTTACAATCACTTATATTCACTAAGTGCTTACTATATTAAGTGCTGTGTTCTGATGTAGGCTTAGATGTGTGTCACAGAGACTCAGATTAACAGTGCCTTAAACAAAGTAAGGTATTAACTTCTCCTTGCAGTTGGGAGGCAGGTATATAAATATCATTTTGACTGATAAATATTCACAGTTTTTAATAAACTTAATTGTTTAATTATTGTATGAATATGTTTATCAGTAAATTTGATAAAATTTTCTAAGCAAAATGGTCAATCCAGTTTGTAAGTACAGTTAAAACCTTAGGACTAGTCAGATTTAAACCAAAGACTTCCAAACAGAATACTGGTGGAAGGTAGAAAGTTTATGTACTCATCACCTTCCGTAATTGTAGTTTTCCTCTTCATAAGCATTCTGACACGCTGGTGAGCTCTGTTGGTTATAGCAGTGCTTCTCCAACTTTACTGTGCCTATAAATCACCTGGGGGTCTTATTAAAATGCAGATTCAGAATCCATAAGTCGAGTGGGCCTGAGATTTCTAACAAGCCCTCAGGTGATACTGAAGCTACTGGTCCATGGACCGCACTTTGAGTAGCAATTGTTATAGTATAAGTTTTAACATCATTGTCTAGAGGCATGGGTCTACTTCTTATATGGACCCGTTGGTTTTGTTCTGGCCTCAGATATACTGATGTCCTAGAAAGAACATGGCCTTTGGAATTGACTCTTGGCTACCTCTAACCAGCAGTGTGTTTCTTTGAGCAAGTTATTTTTTTGCTCTCAGCTACACTTTAAACAGGTAGGAATTAGGGGTAATTATACTTCCTTCATGGAGCCCTGGTGGCATGGCGGTTAAGAACTCGGCTGCTAACCAAAACATCAGCAGTTCAAATCCACCAGCTGCTCCTTGGAAAACCTATAGGGCAGTTCCACTCTGTCCTACAGGGTCCCTGTGAGTTGGAATAGACTCAATAGCAACAGGGTTTGTTTGGTTTTGGTATACTTCCTTCAGAAGCCCTGGTGGCACAGTGGTTAAGTGCTTGCCTGCTAACCAAAAGGTTTGAACCCACCAGCTGTTCTGCAGGAGAAAGATGTGGCAGTCTCCTTTTGTAAAGATTTACAACCTTGAAAACCCTATGGGACAATTCTACTCTGTCCTGTAGGGTTGCTAGGAGTCAGAATCAACTTGACAGCAATGGGTTATACTTCCTTCTCAGAAGTGTAGTGAACATGAGGTGGAATAACATACATTAAGCGCGCATTACAGTCCAGGCATACAATGGTCCTTGATCAAAGTGTTGGTTTCTTTCTTCCATCTGCCATCAATGGTAGAGGCTGTCTCTATTTTGTGCAAAAGCATCATCATCGATGTAGAGACCATTAAGTGTTAAGACCCTACTTACCTAAACTGTCATGATTAGATATAGAGAATATTATCTTCTTTATGGTCTGTAATTATTCTTTGTATGTTTCATATTCTCAACTCAACAAATTTAAATTTCTGGAGATTAGAACTATATGGTGTCTTCCTTATGAATCCCCATGGGGCCTCACGTAGTACTACCCATAGAACATGCCATCAATTAATGCTTATGGAATGGATCAAACGGCCCATTTTAGTAGTAACAGTAACAGTAATGATCAAAATAATAATAATTGAAAGTAACATTTATTAATAACTTTGTGTTAGATACTATTCTAAGGGCTTGCATGCATTATCTCATTCAGCAATCCTTTGATATGCATCCATTTGTTGTCCCTGTTTTACAGATGATGCTGCTGAGGCTTAGCCATACTTAGAGAAACAGCATGCCCTGTGCAGTGGTAAGAACAGGGTTCTGGAAGCAAGCTGTAGAGTCCAAATCCCTGCTCCATCTCCTACTAATGGGGAGACATAGATCTCTTTATTTTTCAATCTTCAGATGTGTCATATGTAATTATTAGTACCTACCTCACGGGATTACTGTGAGGTTTGCATAAAATAATGTGTGAAATATGTAAAAAAAAAAAAAAAAAAAAAAAGCACTTAGCACAATGCCAGGTGCTTGGAAGTATTCAAAGTTGGCTCTGTTTGTTTGTTAAATCACTCACCCACGACCTCACAGCAAAGAAGTGGCAAAGGTGAGATTTGAACCCAGGCTTTCTGATTTCAGCATCGTAACTCCTAATTTCTAAGTTATATTGCTTCGAGTTTCCCATTTGAAATATTGTGTTCAGATGGGAACCAGAAAGTCCTGTGCTGATGTGAAAACAGAAAAGCCGAGGGGCTGCTGAGATGGAAAATATGTAAGAGAGGCATTTTATGATTTATCATCTTTTAAAATGTTGGCAGAGTTCTAATATGTGTGCAAACATATTTTTAAAATCATCGACCCAAGTGACTGTCAATTCAACGCAGGAGGTGCAACCACAGGCTGATCCAGGTTTTGCTGTGCCTGAAACCTATACCATTTGGGGCCCTTATAAAGAAAGGAGAGTCCCTGGGTGGTGCAAAGGGTTAGGCACTTGACTACTAACTATAAGGTTGGTGGTCTGAACTTACTCAGAGGTGCCTCAGAAGAAAGGCCTGGTATCTGCTTCCAAAAGGTTACAGCCTTGAAGAACCCTATGAAGCAGTTCTACTCTGCACACATGGGGTCTCCATGAGTCAGAATTGACTTGTGGGCAACTTTTTTTTTTTTTTTTAATAAAGAAAAGCCTGTGTTAATTTTAAAAAATACAATAATATCTTATTTGTTCAAATTATACAAAAGCATATGACCACATGAACACATTGCTAGAGTCCTTGTCAGGGTCTTAGAAGCATCTGGAAACTTAAGCTTCATTCTTTTCACAGTGAAGCCTCCCTCCACAGGTGCAAAAGGAGCTAAAATCCTGCCCTGAAAGGCAGTGAGCCTGGCTTCCCTTCCTGTTTACTTTCACAAAGGGCAAGTTTCTAGCTCCCTTATCTCAGTACTTCTATTTGAAACATCAGTAATAGACCATACAGACCTCTAACTCACAGGAAATTCTGGTGGATAACACATTTCTCAGAATAGATATATTAAGTTATAAAGAAAAACCAAGCAGACTGCAGGGGGTTTTCATACCTACTGGCAGGTGGCACAGATCTCAATGTTGGAGCCTTCTTACAAGCAAGATTAAATTGACTTGTGACAGCTGGTCACTAAAATACAGGAAGTGCAGCCCTGGTTGAAAGCAAGAACACGCTGCTGTTCATTAGGTTTGCATCGCAGATGAAATAGCACTCACGTTTTTTTTTCAAGTCTGTCTTAGCGATGCGCTTATTTAACAGTGTCTGCTGTCTGTCACATACAAGTGGGTCTTCGAGGTACAAGCACGTCAATTCGTTCTATCTGCAGTGTCTTGATGTGAATTCTGTGTGTAAACAGGATCTGTGAAAAAGCTGGGTACCCCAGAACATCAGATATTTGACTGCCAGCCAAGCCTTTTAGGTCTTCGCTTGGACAGTTCCTCCCCTGCCTCGTGTGTCAACATGGGAGGTGGCTGGCCATGGAAATGGATAAGGAATCTGTCAGAGACAAGTGGGATGTCATGGAAATCTGCCCTCCACCCATCACTAGGGTGGAGGGCATAAGAGGAGGAATTGACAACAATCTCCTGGCACTGGAAAATCCTTTTTTTTTTTTTTCCTGTTGGAGGAAAAGTCACTCTGGCAAGGGCGCTAAATAAAGGATTTCAGTGTCTAATTGGAATGGAGGTGATGAGAATAAGCTGAGCTGTGGAAAGTGGAAGGAGGCCATTTCCAAAAACAGGCCAATGTTGTGCTGTCTGAGCATCCACTATATATACATGCTCTGCCCCGGCACAGCAATTGTTAGTTACAGTTACTGAAGAAAGGCCCAGAAGGTGAGCTACGTCAGCAGATTTACTGATGGAGAAATGATAGCTTTAGCCTGTGCCCAAGCAACGCTTCCACGAACTTCACCTAA
This sequence comes from Dugong dugon, assembly GCA_030035585.1. Classification (NCBI taxonomy): domain Eukaryota; kingdom Metazoa; phylum Chordata; class Mammalia; order Sirenia; family Dugongidae; genus Dugong; species Dugong dugon. Next base: position 146,818,592 of record CM057462.1, read on the forward strand.
GCTAGGGTGGTTATCCTTGCATGAGGATTTGAAGATTAGAAAAAGCACATTCCAGAACAATTGTGCTTTGTTTCTCCTCTCCCCTAAGCTGTGTTCTTTTCCTGTGTCTTTCAGGGCATTTTTTAGGATAGTACTTCGGTTAGGTTCCAGGCATCTGGCAAATCCTTTGGAGTTTCAATTAAAGCGGGTTTATAAGGTGTCACCCATTTTGTAGAGTTTCCTTTGCCCAATCTAAGTTGTTTTTGAAAACCAGTTATAAAGGCATGTAGCAGTTTTCATCACACATTATGGCATGTTTGATTTAACACAATCATTCCCTATTACCAGCACATTACTGTGCTAGACATAGTAGAACATGCACATCAATTCCTGCTTTCAGGGATTTCGCTTGTTGAATATTGGTTTGTTTATCACATATTTGGGGGCACTTATTATGTGCCAAGGAGCCCTGACGGCATAGTGTTTAAGTGTTCAGCTGCTAACCGAAAGGTCAGCAGTTTGAATCCACTAGGCACTTCTTGGAAACCATATGGGGTAGTTCTACTCTGTCTTATAGGGCCACTTTAAGTCAGAATTGACTCAATGGCAATGGGTTTGGTTTCATTTGGTTTGGTTTATTATGTGCCAAGCACCTTGACACGGGCTGGGGATATTACAATAAATAAAGCAGACTTGACTCCTGTCCCAGGAGCTTGCACTCTAATGAGGGTAACAGAAGAGTAGGCAATTAAAATACAGCCTATGTCTATAGCAAAGATGGTACAGGCTTTATTGTTACTGGACTTGCCTGGTGCTATAGGAGCACATAGGAATGCATCCTTCCCAGCCAGAGAAGCATTCAGATAGTCATAGGTAAATGTTATCGGGAAGCCAGGCATTGAGATATCAAAGTTAATGCCTGAAAGGTAAGAATTATCCCAATAAAAGAGGTAGACGTAGGAAAGTAGACTGTTCTAGGCAGAAGATACAGCTTATAAGATTTCCTGCAGGACAGAGTTTGAAGAACTAAGTGTAGAGTTGGGAGTGGTGCAGATGAGGCTGGAGAAGGCATAAGAGGTAGACGGCAGAGGGACTTGTAAGCCATGTTACAGAACTTGGACTCTGTGCTGAGGGTAATAAGAAATCTTTTCATGGTTCTAGACCAGGAGTGACCCAAATATATTTGTGTAGAAGATTGCTCTGACGATTGTGTTGGGATTGGGGTGGAGAGGAGCATAACCAGAGGCAGGAAGGTGTGTTATAAGCTGTTGCAGTAAATCAAGCCAAAGATGATGGTCTCAACTAGGAAGTGGCAGAGGCTAGCACTGTATGGATTTGCAAGATATCAAGGAGGAAAAACCCTAGGACTTGGTGAGAGACTGAGTAAGTGACAGATGAGATGTAATAGGAAAGGGAGAGGGAGGAGCTATTCTTGGCCAACCAGGTAGAAGGTGATACAATTTACTGAGAGAGAAAAGACAGAAGGAGGACTAAGTGGGAGAGGAAAGCCAAAGAGTTCAGTGTGAGATATGTTGAGTTTAGCCCTATGGGGCAGTTCTACATCCAACTGGACTTGTCTAGGAAGCAGTTTGACGAATAAATCAGAAGCCCTTCAGAGATCTGTGATGGAGACACTTATCCAGGACTTATCAACATATTGGTCTGATATTCTTCACCTGGTGAATTGAAGGGAAGAAAGGTTTTTCTGGATCCATAGGGGTACATGTATAGGTTTCAGAGAATCTCTGAATCTCCTAAAATGTTTTCAAATTTTTTAGTTTATTTTGTGTGTGTTTATTTTTTTCTAGGGGGAAAAATGATGTCAGGTTGCTTTAAAAGTTCTGTGATTCAAAGGTAGTTAAGGACCACAGAGGGAAATTGAAGGATCTACTTGGATGCGAGTACCTGGGACCAGTGTGCTGACTATGCTGGACCAGAACCCAGGGAACAGCACATGAAAGGAACAGGCAGAAGAAGAGGGTCCTGATGTGAGCCTGAGAATCTAGGGGGAGAGAGAGTTTCAAGGGAAAAGGAGTGGCCCATAGATTCAAATACCACTGAGAGGTCACATAAAAGACAAACGAATGCATTTTCCCCCAAGGAAGTCATGGGTGGCCTTGGCAAGAAAGGTTTTATCAGTTGGAAGGAGTGAGTGTGAGATGAGAAAGTGGAGATGGGAGGTATTGGAAACTCAAAAAGAGAGAGGAGAACGCTACAGGGGTGTCTGGGGAAAACCGGAAGACAAGGCAGGTATTTCCCCTCTTAAGATGGGAGAGACATGGGCAATGAGTAAAAACCTCTAAAAACGTAAATAGCCTTAAGTAACAATTAACCAGACCAAACACACAGTAAGCAATTAAAGAAATCTGAAGAATAGAGATCATAATGCCTACAATGGTCAGGACAGATTTCAGAGAACGGCTATAAACTGGTTTATAAGCATGATTAATAAGCTTGTGAGGATGAACACTTAATTGGAAGAGACCTGAGAAAAATAGGACTAAACATTCATCTAGTTTCTTTTCACCTTCTTTTGTTATTCAAGGAATAGTTTCTCAGCTAATATAATGTCTTTAGAACGGAAATCACCTGTAACTCGGAGTGACTACAATATGAAAGTATTAACAGTTACAAGATATATAATCCAATTTGCAATTACTTCTTGCGTTTTTGGTCTTCACACGTGAAAACAGCAAATTCTTTGGGGTCACATTGTTCATTTCCTCAACTGGAATATTTAAACAGGGTGCTAAAAACAAATCAGTATAAGCTGGCGCTTCTATCACTTAGGTCTCAAACATCCTCCATCTATATGAACATACCCATAAATAAAGGTGCTAATTGTGGAAGGAGAAAGATCCTTTAATAAGCAACTTAACACAAGTAACTCCCTGCATATAGAACATTGTTATAAAACTTAGCTCAAGATTGAACATTGTCTGTTTAACTTAATGGAATTATTTGTTTCGTCTTACCAGGCACTCATTTTTAAAGATTCTACAAATGATAATTCTAAAAGGTGTTGTTTATGTGTCTGAGTAGAATAGGTGTTGTGTAAATAATAGCCGTCCACCTTAATACACTTCATAACTATATAGAGGGCAGAGTGTAGCTAGAGGTATTACAAATGGTGGTAGACGCCAAAGGAAGCTGAGGCTGGGTCTTAGCCTTGGGAGGTTGGTGTGGGTGGCCATTATTTTAGAGGCTCCACCTTGTAGTTAAAAGAGACCCTTGTAGCACTCAATAATTGCCTTAGCCATTCCTTGGCTTCCTTGTCCTAATTATGGGATAAGTGTTCCAAACAGATCACAGATGCCCAAAAGAGAAATAGACATTATAGAAACCAACATCAGTTGTTGTTAAAGAATCTCATTTTCTTACATAAGAAAAAGTACCGGATGACCTTTCCAGACTCATGACATCTGCCACAAAAGAAAAAAAGTAATAAATCCACAATATTTCTTTGTCTTTGTGAAACTTGGCTTTCTATATGTTGTCCCAGTTCCTGGAAGGCACCAGGCTCTTTTAAAAAAAAAAAAAAAAAAAAGTAACACTGTCAGACTCTGACCCTGAGAGATCTAGGTAGTTTGTTCCCTGGCCTGGTACGCGGCTCTCTCCTTGGTATGTACACATCTCTGCCCACATACATTATTCTGACCTGCAGTCATGGTCGTTCTGTCAAATGAGGTTTTACCTTTCAGAGGATGCAGCCCGTGCTTGGTGTGGTACAATTTATAACATGCTGCCTCGACAAATATCAAGTTGGCCTTTGCAATTTTGTAGTCAAAGATTTTGGATTAGGGATGTATTTTTGTGGAAATTGCATATTCCATTGTTGCCTCTCATATATCACCACAGCCTTCGTCACAGGCACTGAAGGCAAGGCCTTTGCTAATGATCTCAAACCCCTACCACACATAGGTTTTTATTCTCTGGGATTCTAAGCACTTTTATCAAAGTCATTAGGGCCATTTCTAAGAGACGTTAGTGACTGTCTTCTTTGCCATGATTAGGAAGTCTGAGGATTGCTGTCTCACTGCCCTTGAAGTGTGTTGCAGGCTTGAATTGAAAACCTCTTCTGATCCAAGGAAATTTCATTTTAGAGCTTAGAATGAGAACACCCTGATAATAACCTCTTGGGACTATAATAATAAGTCTGAAAAACAAATTGTTTTAATGTTATCTTTCTTTTAAACAAATAAGAATTATACTTGCAGTTAAGAAAAAAAAAAAAAAGATAACATTGTTCTTTAGACCCAGATGAAATTGTCATAGATTGGATAACATCACAGAGAAACCTTTCACTAATCAGTTGCTGTTGAGTTGATTTTGACTCATAGCGACCCCACATGTGTCAGATATAACAGTATAACAGTGCTCCATAGGATTTTCAATGATTGAATTTTCAGAAGTAGATCACCAGGCCTCCTCCAAGGCTCTTCTGGGTAGACTCAACCTCCAATCTTTTAGGTTACCAGGCGAACGCTTAAGCATTTGCGCCACAAAGAGATGCCAATATTTTGGATACCTGTTGGAAAACCCTGATTTCTGAGCACAATTTCTGGTTTATGGAACCTCTAGGCCTCCACTGCACTGACTGGTATTAGGATTCCTCTGCATAAGAGCACTCCAGGCACTTGTTGAAAATCCAGATTCTGAGGGCAGGGCCTGGGAATCCATACGTTACCAAGAGCCTCTCTGGAGTACTGATGCCCTGCTCGGTGTGAGAACCACGAGACCAGGAGATAAGCCTGTAAAGCTCAGCGGTCACTAAGGCCAACTTGATTTACCGTGAACTCTTTGTCTCTTCTCTGCCTAGGTGCAAATGTAATCTCCATGCCACTGTGTGTGTGTATGACAACAGCAAATTGACATGTGAATGTGAGCACAACACTACAGGCCCAGACTGTGGGAAGTGCAAGAAGAATTATCAGGGCCGGCCTTGGAGTCCAGGCTCATATCTCCCCATCCCCAAAGGCACTGCAAATACCTGTGAGTAACTTTGCTCAGTAACACCATATTTTGTGCACAATGACCTGATAGTTCTCTCCATTTCACTTGCAATTGTCATTTTACTCCTGTATGAGTTGTCCCATTCCTCTTCAAAATGCAACTAAATCTCTAGTCCCCATTTTGCCACTCATAAACTCTTTTTAACACTCTCTTTCAACATTCACGTTGAACGTGTTGGGAAATCATCGAGACCACAGAAGCAATTTGTTCTAAGAGGATGAGACAGGAGGTGCTTTTTTCCTCCCCCAAATTAATTTCCTATTAAAATAACAAAGCCCTTCAAAACTCCCAACTCAAACTTAATTTTAGCCATAAGTAACTTCCAGAATTTCTCTGAATGTTTACAATCCCACTCCCATATCAGGCAACCTGAGAGATGCTTTGTCTAGAAGATCTCTCCCTCTCCATTTTTAGCTAGGGCCTCACTTTGCGTGGTAAAATAATCAGCTTTTTCCAAACGCCAGCAGTTGAGGCTAGCCCTGCCAGGGATCCTGTCAGTAGAGGCCACCTGTGAATAAAGAGCATGACTGGATAAAGAGTAAGCCTGAGAGGACCACATTAAGAAAAGGGATGTTTGTGTGCATGTGAAAAGAGCACAGGCATTACCCGTGTTTATAGGAACCACCTGTGATGCCCCATTATCACTCACGTGTTCGCCCCACCAAAATACCTGCCCATCCACAGGAAAGCATGCCCTGACATGTTCAAGGAGGAAAGTGATTACTTCCAGAATAAATTGCCTAACTCCACGGCTGGATTTGATTAGCCCACCTGCAAAAGCCCACGGTTTGCCCTCTTTAAAGTAAGACGAGGTTAAATATATACCCAGCCAGTGACAAGTAACCGAAGCTGCAGGTTAGTGAGCAGTGGGGGGAATGAGAACTTGAAAAGACACCAGCTCCATGCAAGACTCAGAATATTATCAGCCACTTCAAAGCAGCAGCTGTGAGGACCCAAAACGTAAAAACTGATACCACAGGAATCAGGACCTTATCAAGTTAAATGTTAGGAGTAATGGACTGAGTAACAAGTTATGAAGTGTAGGGGCATGAAATTATGATAAAACTTCTATTAAGCAGAAAAAAAAATCTTCAAAAGGTTAAAAAAAATCCCTTTTTATAAGGGTATTCTGTTTCTTTCTGTTAGAGAAAAAAATGATAGTCTAGCTCCTAAAATTAGTACATTAAAACTCTGTTGAGCAGAAATGTTAATTTTTCAAGGTAATTTTATCAACAGAGACTCTGTGGGCTTTCCTCAATTGTTGAGGGTCAGAGATTCATTAATTCACAAGGAATCTCCGGAGGTGATTTGTTACAATACCCTATGGCTGGCTACCTAAGAATCCCTATCACTGCAGTTGTCAAATTTAGTTTAAACATTTCTCAAAATGAAAATGGCTCAGGTTTCATATTCAAGGTTGGCTGCTTCTTTGGTGAGGCAGGATGGACGAGAGCAGAGTTCACAAACTGACTCGCATTTTGGCCCATCTTCAGGGAGGGCCAACTTGCTGAGGCCACCGGAGAGGAAGTTGGGGTAGGCTGCTGTTGAAGGCATAGGCTTCCGTTCCAACATGACCCCGTTCCTTTCTACCCATAACTGTATTTCAAAGTCTTTATTTCAAGGCACTTTCAGTGTGAAGACTTTCTCAGGCCAGTCAGGCTTTCTCACTGAAATGAGAAATTGTTATATTCTTCCTAGAAATGAACTTATACACTCCTAATCCTTTGTATGTTGTAGATCATCAACTCACTCTTTGGCCAAAGGAATATAATTCTGTTCAATTTTCCTTGTAGGTCCCATTGCCCATCCATTCCTCAGTTTTTACTGACCTTCTCTAGACGTTCCGACTTTTCCACATCTCTTAAAATACAAAGTTGACAAATGGACACAATAGCCAATGGAGTTCAAGTCAATGTTTTAATCCTCGTTATGGCAGAAATTAAATGAAATATTTGAGATTATCTGCAGTGGTTCAGTCTTGCAATAGAAAAGTCTTTCAATGGAAAGACTTGAGCTGGATCTCTGACACACCAGACTATACTTTACAACATCCAGAGGTGGAAGTAAGCAGCGTAGTGGTTTGTTGCACAGGCTCCAGGATCAAATGCCAGTTCCTACATTCATTAGCTGTGTGACCTTGAAAAGGAAGCTAATGTCTCCATGACTCAGTTTCCCATCTGTACATGAGGCTAATAATAGTTTTGCCTCATAGGGATTTTGAGAGGATTGAATAAGCTAATGCATGTAAAGTATTTAGCATAACACCTGTCACAAAGTAAGTGTTCAAAAATAATTCTACTTTTAGGATTTTTTTTTTCATAAGGCAGTCTTGTCCATTGTCAGACAGTTTTGTTATAAAAATTATTTCTTAACATCAATATTAAGTGTCTCCTAGTTTCCAATCATTTTTTTTTTTCTTTTTAAGTGGTTGAAGAACTATATTGACCAGTTTCTTTTCTTCTCCAACTAAGACATCATCAAGTATAATTTTAATATGATAAGGTTTTCACATGTCCTACCTAGTTGCCTGCTTTGGAAGTCCTCTAATTTATAGTGTGGCATTTCAAAGATTCTCAGATGATTCTCATTTCATATTTGTTTTTTTGTTACATAGATGACCACATGCACACACACACTGAGACCACTCTACTTGGTGCTTTTGGAGTCAGTTATGTAATAGGGACCTCTAGGATATACCATATCCTAACACAACACCTATGAAATAAAAAGCAGTGGTGCAACCTTTGCTTCCTCAACATTAAGCCCTCAGTGGACTGGAAATGGCACTGGTACTAGATAATCTCTACACTTAGCATAATCTCCAGCAGGCAGAATAATTTTTGAAGAGGAAGATCAGTTCCTGACCACAATCACCACAAGTTTTAACAAGAGAACTAGGAGACCTTCATTAAACCTGGAAATTACAAGATCCCCCTTCAAGGACACCAAACCCTTCACTCAAGGTTACCCTAAACTTAGACCTTCTTGGGAGTCATAACAGCTTTGAAGGTCCTACATTCCAGAGAACTCCAAGGCCACCTTTGTATAGAGCGTGTAGAGGCAGGAGAAAAGAGTAAAGAACCCCAACACTATAAAACAGAGCCACACCATTTCAATATGGTTTTCACTACAATAAAGTTGGCAAAGGCAGAAGTAATATCTTTGGTGATGATATTTTTATTCATTGCACTTTTATTTAAGATTTCTTATGTTTTTTGGGTCTTTTAAAATCATATGTGTGTGTATCAAAAATCTTCTCCTTATTTTTCTACAAAGCTTACTTTTACCTGTAAGACATCTTTCTTCTTCTTCCTATTGATCTTCATTCTATTTTCGATAGAGTTCTATTTTGAATGTCATTTGAATTTCATTCCTGTCTTCCAAATAAATAGCAACTCTATCCAACTTCATGCTTAATCAGGATTCTCTTGATTCCTATTGTCCAGTTCATGAATAAAAGTATTAAGTGCCACCTCTTTAAACTCTGATCTCTTTGGAGTAATAATACATGATATATTTCTACAGATAGATGCTTAAAACTTTATAATCACCCTCTAGGAACCATAACTCCAGAAAAGAAAATACCACATCATCTACACCTTTGTTTTCCAAACTATGTTCTACAACCTGTAGAAGAATTCCATGGTCAAACAAATTTGGAAAATGCTGTATACTCTACGGACTCTTAAATACACACATTACCTTATTAAAAACATTTGAGAAGCCCTAGAGTAAAGTAACTTATTTTACGCAGTATTTCCAAACTTATTTTTTTTCACGGAACACTTAATAACGTTCTATAGGACATTATTTTTGGGGCATGCTGCTCTAAACAATTTCTTCCAACCTAAGTGATGGAAATGTCATGGAGACAGACAGAAAGCCCAGCTAGTTCAGCTGTATTCAATCTTTTGCTTTCCTCTTGCCTACATGGCCCAATATTCTTCAAAGAAAAGAAATTAAATTGGTCTGACACCGATAATATTTGTTTGTTCAGAAATCTGACTTGAATTGTTATACCACATCTAGGACTCCTCTGAGTGATAGGAAGTAATTTGATGATTGCTCTAGTATTTTTTTTTTCTCTGACATTAAATTTGCATTGACCAATTTATTTCTTCCCAAACGTGTATGTGTGTGTGTGTGTGTATACCAGGCAATTTCTTAAGTGCTTTGCATACATTAATTCATTCTAAAATCACAGTTATCTTATAAGGTAGATACTATTATTATGTTCATTTTACAGTTGTGAAATCTGCTAACTCCAGAGATAAAGTAACTTACCTAAAGTTTACACAGCTAGTAAGGCTGATAGGGAGGACTTGAACCTAAGTGTGTCTGAATCCAAGGACTCCACGTTGCATGATATTGCTTCTCAGCTTAAAGTTCAGGGTACTATTTATTTTCACTGACTTCTGTTCTCTGTTGGGGTTTGGGCTCCATTTTAACACTTGTTGGACTAAGTCAGTCTTCTCTAAAACTGTTCTCTCCCTAGATTTCTTCTCGTTATGCCTCTACCCTAAAAGACTCCTCTTTTATCCCTCCTTTAGATTTCCTGCCTCTTCTCAGCCTACAGTCTTTTCCTGGGCATTCCCATCTTTTTCTACGGGTTTAGCTCTTAGTGTTACTGGTTTAATCATAATCAGCAATTCTAGCCTTAATTGTCCTAATGATCCAAACTGATTTTTCCAGGTGTCTGTAAAAATCTCACAGTCAACATGCTGCATACTGAATTCATTACCTTTCCTCCAAATCATCTTTATCTTCACTCTCTATTGAAATTCTGCTGGTTTTTCAAGACCATGCCTCAATGCCAACTCCTAAGTGAAGCCTTCCTAGACTCTCACATGCAAAATTCATTGTTCCTCCCTCCCTAGATTCATTATAATGTGTTTATAAGTGTAGACTTACAATTGGTTCTAATAATGATATGAAAATAATAAAAGCTACTATGTATTAAGCTTTCCATAAGCTTTTATACTTTCTGAAGCCCTTTAAGTGCTTTACTGCAGTAAATCTTCACAACATCTCCATTGGGTGGTGCTATTACTATCCCCATTTTACAGATAAGGAAACACAGGCACAAAAAGGGGTTGTAAGTTGCCCTAAATGTCCCACAGTTAGTACAAGGCAGAGCAAGATTTAAACTCAAGTCTATCTGACTACAAGAGCTAAAATGTTAGCAATTTAAGAGCTGAAACCACCTTTTATCCTTGGTCTTTATAAGTTTTTGTGGAATTAAGTATTTGTTAAATGACAAAGTAGACCTAATAACTCTGTAATGAGCAGATAGATAGATACGTTGGCCTCCTGTCTATCTTATTGTGTCTCCTGGAACATGTTGGGTTCACAGCTCAGCAGCCCTAACACAAGAGCCTTTGGTCTCCTATAGGGAAAGACCAGCTGAGATCTCTGAGGAAATCCAAATAGGAGAAGTCTCAGTGGTGCCCACAGCCCATCCAGCATCTAGAGATGGCACATTGGCAGCAGATGTTCACAGGCTTCGCCAAGTGACATTCACTGCCTGGGTGACTTGACCATTGTCAGATTCTGACCAAAGCCCTTCAGACGCACAACCCTGATTCTGTCATCACAGTAAGAGGGGACCGTCCTCTTAGGGCCTTGTTTACATGAACCAAGGTTATAGGCCCAGTACATGAAACCAGAATACCAAATTCTTCGTGTACAGCCACCAGTCCACACAGTCCCTCATCCAAAACCCTGGAGGCTACATGTGATTTAGAATTCAGAAGTTTAAGGACAGGTAACACAATGCACATATATTACAGTAATACCGCCAGCAGGATATTGGGCAGCACTACTTCATCAAACATTTTAATATTTCTGTAGCAAAGATATGATTATTATCACTGAGATAAAGGAAGACTGTAAATAATAACCTCATGTCTGTTCTGTTCAGATTTTGCCACCAAATTAGTTCAGATCACAGTAGGTTGTGCTGCAGGTATGTTTTGAAAAAACTTCCTATATTCAGAGTTTTTTGTTTGTTTTTAATTTTGGGATTAGGGTTAAGAGACTGGGGGCGACAATAAACTAAGAGAGAGTATAGGCTGGCAGTTATAGGCCCAAGGTCTAGAACCTGAACTCTTGGGTTCAAATCTCGCTATCCTTCCCAACTGACTAAGATGTGATCTTGGGCAAGTTACTTAACCTCTTTGTGCTTGAGTTTGCCCTATTTGTACAATAAGCCTGAGCCGAAGAGTATTGCCTCATAGTGTTGTCATAAACATTAACAGAATCAATATATGTAAGACACTTAGAACAGTGCCAGGCATGTAGTAAGCACACAATGAAGTTGTTCGTGTACAACCGCCAGTCTACAGTCCCCCATCCAAACCCTTGGGGCCACATGTGATTTGGCATGTAGTAGGCACACAATGAAGTTAGCTGCTATCGTCATAATTTCAGAGATCTGGCTCGTGGACCATAATAGTCATCACAGCCTGGTCAGCAAATTCTCCCCCTGGAAACAACAGCTGTATGGGGAGACAAATTGTGTCCAAATGCCGATTTATTCATCTACAACATGAACCGACTGTCACGGTGTTCAGGATATTGAAGTCCTTATGACCAGTGTATTCTCTTCCTTGTAATTAAGTCTACTAGCAGAGCTAGATAATAATCAGAAGATTGCTTGGAGAGCACGAGATCAGGAAATTTAAATGGCTTGAATGTTAATCACATGAGGCTGAAACACCCTGACACATCCATCCTACAACAGAGCTGGCCTTTCTAAGGCCCCCCAGAACAGTGCACGTCTGAGAGTTTACAGGCTACTGCTCCCTCTTACTGAGACACCGGGAGGATGGCACTGCCATCATCCGCCTCAGGATGCGCCTTTTTCTCGGTTTCCACCTTTTGCTGAGCTCGTTCTTCCATTCTTCAGATATGTTAATACACTCAGTCAGGTTAATGTCACCTCTGTCAAGTCTGTCACATCCCCTCAGGTCCCAGAGCCCTTGTATTGCTGTAAGATGACTTTCACTCTCTCTGCTTGGATCGTTTATAGGATGATTTCAGTGTAGTTTTGTGAAGGCAGTCTTATTTCCTTCACTTTCAAGTTCCTGGGAGACAACTCACTGTACCTCCTGTATACAACAAGCGAACCAGGGACCAGAGCTGGAAGCACACTGGAATTATTTCCTCCTGAATACAAATGAGGTTGAGAAATGTTCACCTTAAGGAGCCTGGGCAGCACAATGGTTAAGCGCTGGGCTGCTAACCAAAAGGTTGGTGGTTCAAACACGTCAGCAGGAGGAAAGACCTGGCGATCTGCTCCCATAAAGATTACAGCCTAGGAACCCTGTAGGGCAGTTCTACTCTGTCATACAGGGTCGCTATGAGTCAGAAACAACACCTGGCGACACCCAATGACACAAGTTGGTAACAACGGCGACTAACAACAACAACTTTTGCCTTACTCAAGTCTTAGCTCTTCTTCAACTGGCCTTTTGGGAGTCAGAGCTCCCAATGGCCATAGTCTGCCTGTAAGAACACAGCTAGTCTTCTATTTGATGAGCCTTTTTCCAGCTATCTATCACATCAGGGGTCAATTTTCCTCTCAGTTTGAAACATGCCGAATCCTTAGCCCTTCTGCTTCCCTCTTGATGAAAAGCTGCTGAACTTTCCATTGATTCTCGAAAGGAGTTACAGCTTTTAGCTGTGCAGTAGTCTGTTTCTGAAGATTGGATGTTTATTTTTGAGATCTCCATCCTGTTGACTTTCTTAAGCTTGGCTATATGCTCTCTAGCAATTTACTCAGTGGGAAAGTTAGTAAAATTGAAAAAAAAGAAAAAGAAGGTGAAAAAGAAGGAAAAAAAAAAAAATCACACCTTACATGATTCTCCTAGGTTTTCATCCCCCTAACTGTAGCAGAATTCCTTTAAAACAAATGTGGTTGAGGTAGGGGGGATTGAGTTGAAAAGAGAATAACTGCGGGTACCTGTAAGCCAAACCCCTTCTCATTCTTTTGGCACGTTGTGGTAGAATGATGCCTTTGGCATACCCAACATGTGTATGTATCTCTGACTGAAGTGACATTTCTATTTTAGAAGAAGTGATGTTACTAAAATCATACGCCATGTATTGCAGAATCTCCTGTTAAAGCTCATGCTTACCTGTGCTTCATTTCCTCAGTGCAAGTTTAGCAATGTCTCAGTAGACAAGGAATTAGGTATTACATGCTCCAATGTTGAAGTAAGGGGTCGACTTGGACAAGCACTTACTTCTCTTTGTGCCTTCGATTTCCTCTTCTGTAAAACAAAAAGGCTAAATAAGATGGTTTCTTAAGTCCTTTTCAGCTCTGAATTTTTTATCACTCTTGCCAAATTAGCGAATATGGTATTGTATCTTCCTTCCTTCATTTCTTCCTTTCTATCCACCTATTATCCTCTTTATCTTTCTCAAATATTTTTGACTTTGTTGCAGAGATGGCCCTCACTGGACTCTGTCTCAGTCAAGAAAAAATGACTTTCATGTCTAATTTTCTATTTTAGTTTTGCATTCTTTTCCTTAAAGAGGACTCCCAGAATTCTATACACTTTAGGCCCACAAAAATTTATTTGTCCCTGCGTGGCTTAGTAAAAGGGCAAATACAAATAAGGGCCCAAATAGGAATTAAAAAGGAAGAGTTGAGAAAAGGAGTAACAAAGAAAATAGGTCCCACATTGAATGTTGAACAGAGTTGCCCCAGTTGAGCATCAGATTTAGCTCTGAGCTTCCTGGAAGGCAAAGTGATGAGGGGGCATTCTGTATGTTGCATCAACTCTTGCTTTCAGAATGCAGGAAATGTACCAGAGTCTCAGAGAGAACAAAAATATCCATAATACTAAACTCTGAGAAATGTCTCATGGAACATTATGTAGGGGACAAGGTCATGCTATGATCAAAAGTGGTAGTTTCACTATGATAGAAACCTTCATGGAAACAAGCAATATATGGTTGCTCAAATATATACCCACCAGTTGCTGCCAAGTTGATTCTGACTCATGGCAACCCACTGGGTGTCAGAGGAGAACTATGCCCCACAAGGTTTTCAATGGCTGATATTTTGGAAGTAGATTGCCAGGACTTTCTTCTAAGGCGTCTCTGGGTAGACTTGAACATCTAACCTTTAGGTTAGCAGCTGAGAGTGTGTTAACTGTTTGCACTACCAGGGCTACTATCCTGTATCAGTCATTGTCCTGGGAAGCTACTTGCCCTCTCAGAGCTCTCAGACAAACACAGAAATGATTGATCAATCGATCAACAAGTTGTACAAAGAGCTGTGCAATCACAAGAGAGAGAATGGCTAATTCACATCAGGAAGATGCAGAATGAAGGGAAGAAATAACTTTAGAGCTGGGTTATAAAGATAAAAATAGTAGTTATGTAATCATTGTTACTCTACAGGGAATGTTAAAAAACTATCCACAGGTGCCTAGACAGTTTTCCTGAGCACAGTGCTTCACTCATTCTAGTGGCTCATGGGCACACTTACTCGAAAGATGGAATAGCATTCCCTGATTCATTCTTTACTGACCCCAGAAAAACCCACTTTTCATGAAATGAATTGTTACAGTTTATTTCTAGGCCTTCCCATCTTATTTCCTTGAGTGTTGGAAGGATTTCTCATGAGTTACTCATATCCTTTTTAATGTATGTGATGAGTTTACTAAATTGCTTAGTTGTCTGTAGGAAACCAAAAGCAAATTGTTTGAACATCACAATAAGAAACATTGGGGGGGAAAATCACATTTGATAGTATGTTGATGGACAGGTATTTTCATCTTCAAAAATCTTTATTCAAATGAGAAGATAAAAAAAAAATTTCTGAGCAATTCCCATTTTATAACAATGGAATAGAAAGCAACTTACCTGGAAGCACCTAAAAAAAAAAAATGTAAGCCACACAAATATGGAAGAGACTGAATTTTAAGCATCCAAATGTTAGGTAATAGAAAACATCTTTATGAGGAAAAGAAGCTCTCATAATAGCCTTGCTGGGCGAGGATTGAACATTTCTTCCCTGCACTGGTATCCCCAAAGGAATGGAGACATTTCTGCATCTTACTAAAATATTCAATTGCAGCAAGTACTGCACCAAAGAGTCTTGAGGGTTTTCTGTCTGTTGTGCCTAGCCAGACACCCTGAGAACATTGCCTTGCATTATGCATGATCCCCTAACTCCATGATAAGTTTGAAAACACGTGAAAAATCTCTTCCTGCCATCTAACTTCCATTCCCTATGACAGATTGCAAAAGGTTAGCAGTACCTTGCAATGGAGCAAGATTTTCAATCATGGGAAAATTTGGAACTTCTGCAATTGGTACTAAAATTATGGTGCTGCAGTCGTACCTCACTCAACAGAGGATTTGCAAAGGGGGAAAAAAAGATTCAGTATCAAGTCATTGTCACGCTGCAGCAAAGATAGTCTACCAAGGTGTCAGGTCAAGAATTCAGCAGTCTTTTTCAGAAATCATATTCCACTAGATTTTCAAATCTTAGGACAGAGTTTAAACATAAATAGAAAATGTAGGTTTCCGGTTTGGGTTGATCAGTGATCAGTAATTAAACAGAAGCACTATAAACTCTGTGTGATGAGAATCAAGAGATGTTTAAAGTGTCTAATAACTGAAAATAAGATTTCATTCCTCCTAGAGTTTTTTCCTTTTTTTTATTTTTTAAATCATAGTGAGCTTTAATTCCTTCTTCTTTCTTTCCCACTAAAAAATAGGAAAACAGCTCTTGGGTTTAAAGAACACAAAACTAGAACTAAAACTAAAACTGAGCAAATTACAAAGATTGGTTAAAAAATAAGCAGAGGACAGTTGTTCAAAGATAAACACTAAAATAGAAGCTTAATGATTCCTACAGTTACCACCTGTTAGTGCACTCCAGCCATACAAAGAACAAGTCTGCACAACTCATTAACAACTATCATTTATTGAAAGCGTACCATGTGTCAGACATTTTTATAGATCGTCTCATTCAATCCTCACAGTAACCCTATGTGGTAGATATTATTAGTGCCTGTTCAGATGAGGAAACAAGTGTAGAAAAGCTAAGTAACTTGTCTGAAATCACCCAGCTGGTCAGTATCAAAGCTGGAGTCTAACTCAGGTCTGTCTGAGTGCCATCCTGTGCTCTCACCCACACGACTACCCAAATTCACTGGAAAGGCTGTAAGTCTCTGACTTTAGATTAGCAATCTCTGTCGTGGTGTTGCTTAATGAACCAGCTATAATAATAATAGTAATCATAGCAAAGATGGATATAACACATTTTACACGTCAAGCAGTGCTCTAAGTGCTTTACATGTATCAGTTTATGTAATCCTCACAACAACCCTAAGACATAGGAAACTGAGCCACTGAGAGAGTGAGGAACTTGCCCAAGGTCACATAGTGAGTGTCACACACTTACAGCCAAGCTTCAAAACCAGACAGCCTGGCTCCTCCTCTTGGACCCGGCACTGTACTGCCTGGCTAGGAGTTTTAATCTGGATACAGACTGAATTCGTGTCCACGTTTATGCCAAGTCCAGCACATTCTGAAATGGTTCTACCACCTTTCATAACTTGTGAATTAAAGTGAAAGCTGAAAAATCGATGAAATCCCTGATCAATATGAACAACCCAATGTATTCTGAAATTATTCTGCTCAAGTAGGTTTCTATTAGAGAGTTTAATTCACATACTTGACAAATAAAGGAGGAATAAAAATGATGGTTATATGAAATTAATCAAATAAAGTCCCAAATGATTTGCAACAGCTAATGCATGCATCTCATAATCCATTAAAAAAATAGCTATTGCTTATGTGGATGTATTTGCTCAAGGTCACACAGTGTGTATTTTGTATTCTGTGCCCAGAACACAAGCCTAGCTCAGTATCTTCTTTTGAACCACATACAAGTGTTCATTGACCTATAGGCAAGCACAAAATAGTTGATGTCACATGGCTGTTTTGGAAAAGCTGTTTAAGTTAAAGTGTTAGCTTCTGATGAACCTACAAGTTCTAGAATGAAAAGAAAAAAAAAAAATTTCTGTGCCGATTTCCTGATGGTCTGAATGTAATCAAGAGTTAAGTTTCCATGTTTGTTACATTAAGTTAAATATGTCTAATCTTATACTAATAAACAGCTAACAGCTTTTCTTTATTGTTTTCTTTCTCTGCAGGTATCCCCAGTATTTCCAGTATTGGTAGTAAGTAAAAAAATAACCAAACCAAGTCTAGACTAGCTTCGCTTTCCTGTTCAGCTCCTCAGATCTATTTTCTCAGTGTCCATTTCTGAAGTAAGAGAGTATTCTCTTTGCAAATTGAAATTTTGTCAGTTTTCTGCAGAGACGTGGTGTGCGCCTAGATAAAATAGTTGTACCTTCTTCCTCTGTGGTCTTGGCGGAGCCACAGCTTTCCTGACTACATTTGGTCAACGAAGGCTACCTGTACAGAAGTGCAGTTACTTAGGAAACCAAAGCGCATTTAACAAAAATACAAATAGTCCTATTTATCCATACTTAGTAACCAACAAACAAATTGAACTCTCTCCATAGGACTGAATATGGATTTCTAACATAATTTAGAAAAGCAGAGAATGAACGCCAGTGAATGCCTTGGGCGTATTTATGAGAACCCAAGGAAAACACCATGAAATGAGGGAGAAAAAATATCATTAATGTATTAAACTCAGTTTTGTGAAGGCCTGAAAGATGCAGGTTTGTAATCATTATTCTTTCTGGGTGAAGGAAGGAAAAAGTAATCAGTACTTCCATTTCTCCCCACTAAAATACAGTGATGCATGTCTTTTTGACAACTTAGGTTACAATTTGGTAGAGAAAGGCATAAAAATACATGCAGAATTTAGTAGAGTACTGGAAACTGTTGTGAGAGAACTTTTAATAGGAATATAAACAACCAAAAGAGAAATCACTCTTCAACAGTCTATCACCCCCAACTTTTCTGAATTACCAATGCAAAGAATATTCTCCCAGCTATCACAGGAGTATCAGACGGCAGCCCCCTCCTCACCTATGAGAGAATGATACCCTAGCACCAAGACTGAAATGCTTATTAAGAACATGCCCAATAGCCTTTCAGAGCAGAACATGCATATTTTTATGTATTGCGCCCTTTATCTCCAATGGCTAAAACCTTTGAACAACTGCTGAATAACTGATTAGAAATAAAGTACTAGAGAAGTCAAGATAATGCACTAGAAATGAACGGAAGAATCTCCGCTGTGGCCTTAGGCAACGCAAGCTTTCGTCCTAGGGGCTGTGCCACACAGAGTGATGGCAGTGTAAAGAGCAGCAGTTGAAGAATTGCAACACCCAACATCCATCTAAAAAGCAATACTCTGATAATTTGGATAAAACAGCTTCTCGCTTCTTATAAATGCACAGTCAGGTCTTCCGATTTATAAATCAGCCCTGTTTACTTAAGCTTGTGAACGGGCCTGGACACTGATTTGTTAAGCACCAGATGTGTTAAATGCTATGAAAATCGGCCGCTTTGTAAATAGAAGTTGTGTTCCGCATCCAGTTAGTTAACAGTCTAATGTTACAGCAGCCTCTTTGTGATCTTGTTGAAACAGCATCAGTGATAGAAACTTGCCGATGAAAACCTTCAGCTTTAATAGTCTAATTTTTCTGCCATTTGCCTAACTGTATCTACACCCCACAATCTGCTCCTTTCAGGCCTTGACAATGGCATTTGCATATGCATTTCAGAACAAAAGGGAACCAAAGAGAAGCAAGCTGAGAGAGATGATTGAGGCTGCTCTGGTGAGCTGGCCTGCCACAAGTCTCAGAAATGGATAGATGGAAAAGTAGTTCTTTGGCGTTGGGGTGTGTTTCTGTTCCGAGTGTCAGCTGTGTGTTGCATGGACGCTCTGACTGTACTGCTCACTCGACATTTCATCTGGCCGTCTCCACCACATTCCCCATCTCTGAGCATCAGCAGATGTTGACCTTTTACACATTTAATCGGGAAATTCCAGTTTTGTTTTGCTTCTTTTTATTTTCAAATCAGTGGTGACCTGAAAGGATGCTTTGCTTTGCCTTTGGAAAATGTATTAACCTTTATTATCAAGAACCTAGGGAAATTTAGCTCCTAATAACTAACAAAAACCACGAACAAAAAGTGATAGTTTGTACTCTGCCTTCAATATGCCTCTGGTATCTCTGTTTGGAGTGCAATGGGTGTTTCCTCAGAGTCCAAGCAAACAGGATGTAAGAGCTTCCAGGGGTCACTCACATCGCACGTGGTGACTAGCTTGCCTATTGCCTGGCTTTGAGGTAAAGAGATTTACAATAAGACCATCAAACATGATTGTATCTCCTAGGCTGCTTCAGTGGCACTTGCACTTCCTTCTTCATGGGCTCAGAAGGTGCTTGTTGTGTGCACTGGTGGATTCCTTTCCTCTCAAAGGGCAAGAAAATGCAGATGACTCACTGCCTTTTCTAGAGAGCACAAGAATGGGGTTTTCGAGGTGCGAGCCAGTGAAGAGGGAACTGCTTGGATTTTAACTAAGCTGGGATGTTTGCCAGGGCTGTTCCCTTTACCACAGAGAAGGAATCCATGAACTAATTCCACCAAGATTACAAGGAAGATGCCATTGTAAACAGATGTAATACCCATGAGACTCTGATCATCAAAGCGTTATCTCAAGGAAAATAAATGATGTATTCTACCGATGTAAATTATTGATGTATGTAACCATAAATTCACATACATATGCTGTAGCAGAAACGACTGTAGGTCTTGGAGTCCTGAGAGATTTCAGTGTAGATCTCAAATTGTCAGTACCTGCATTAAGGTTCAAATGCATGGACAGAATGGTCATCCTTTCCGATCATCTGCTAAAAATGTTTTTGAAACAAATTTCCCGTTAAGGTCATTTGTACCTGCTGTTGTCTATTTATTAGGAAATAAGTCTCCCAGCCATCCCAAGGGTACTTGATTTAAAACTTGATTATTTTGATGTGCTTTGACCATAGCTGAAAAAATACTGGTGATATTGTCAGCAATTAATGAATCCCAAAATAGATCTGTGGCCATTTGAGCCTTAGAATCTGTGTGTTTACTTCACTGAAGGTGGTAGTAATTCATTCAGCTTTAATTTTTTTTAAATAAAATGCATCATGCATTTTAAACTAAACATTAGCAATTTTATCTAAGTGAACATTTGTTGATGCTGTTGACCCAAACTGATAGTTGGTTCCTTGTGGGTGTTTTTGTTAACGTGATAAACTAATCATTATATTCTAACATATATTATCTGATCCTTAGTCTTGAAAATCAAGTACTTTCTCTAATTATGTTAAACAGTGTATTATGAAGAGCCTAATTAGACCAGCAAGGACTGGCCTGATGTGCAAATAGCTCTGTGGAGGTGATTGTCGCCTCTTAACAAAGCAGGTGACAGATATGTCAGAGGTAGAGGTAGACCAGCCACTGAAATAAAAGATTATATCTAGGGAGATCTTTTCTGAAAATTTGGAATGTTTAAATAAATAGAAATATTTCTTCGAATAGCCACAAAAGGGAAAAGAAACGTAAGCATTATGTGAACGTAGCTATATATTATTTCCTTAAATTACTTTCAAGTGACTGATGTGATGGTATGACACGCATAGAATTATTAATGAAGGTATTTGGGTGCCCCCTCCCTAAGCCCCTGAACTTATTCAATTGGAAACAATAGTTCACTTAAGGGAAATGTTCTATTTCCCTGTGTTCTCTTATAATGAATGTTGGCTTCATCACAAAGTTAAAAATTCATCTCTAATTTGATTTAATTGACAGGACTATTAAACAAGGGAAGTGCTACCTGCAGGGATCCATCAGCCTGTTGAGAAAGCCCAGAGATGTTTTCATACTTGAAAACATTCGATGCCAGTTGGAGACCTTGTAAAAATTGTTTTCCATACAGCATCCAAATATTTTTATTCAGTATTAATTTACCGTAGAAACCTGGATCTTGAGGAAAATCACAAGGTTCATCATTTTCCCACCCAAGGGTTATTAGTAATCGTGTTCATGCTATCCAGAGAGCTGAAGTGTTTGTTTGTTTTCTCCCTTTGCTTTAATACTTCTAAATCCCCCAAACATAAGTTTCATTTGAGCTGCCCTTTAACTAATTAGATTTTATACAATAAGAGGAAAAAAAATATCAGGCTAGTGTAGCAATATGGCAAATTGCATGGTGTGCTATGTTAATTATGAACTGTTTGTTAATGTTCTAGAATGTCCTAAGCTAAGGTCCTAGGTGAAATGCCTTTGGGAGTCTGTTATATCATGTACCCAGTATCCTCATCACAGATTCATTTCATATTTGTGTAACTAGCATTTCACATTCATGAAACCTTTGTGGTTATCCTAAAGTTGAATGAACATTAGGACAGCTGCCTCTTTAATCCTGAAGAACAAATCAAATATTTTAATGGGAGAGAGGGAAAGAATCTCCTATTTGAAAAGATTTTTAAAATATATGTATTCCAAGAGAAGTTTAGCAATCTCTGTTGACAATTATCCACCTTGAACGAATTGACTTTTTCATGTGTTAACCTTTTCCCAGGTGACTTTAGAATGTCAAGCCACTTTTTAAGTGTGAGCTGATATCTGTGCCTTTGCTAGTTATCTCTTTGTGGGGGCATCTAGGAAATCCTAACTTAAACCAAGATTTGCCAAGATTGCCAAAAGGTCCTATGATGAAACTTCAAACATGTAACTGAACTCCTGCACTACAGCTGCCACCCCAAGTCTGTAAACATCACTGGAATCTTCTGGGAAGACCTGGAATATCAATGGAGAGCAGTCCAACTCACCCCTTCACTTGCTGGGAAGAGTAAGGCAGACCTTTCTGCTTGGAATTTTAGGAAGATGTTCCCATGTGTCAACAGAATTAATTACATTTTATAAATGGTGACTCAGAGGCTCAGTGTGGCCAAGTAACTTGCCCAAAATCATAAGGCCAGGAAGGCCTAAGTGACTCCAAACACTATGCTCATAACATTATACCAGATGGAAGTGATGGGAAAGGAAAAATTCTGGATTTGTTGACTCCTACCCCAGAATCTCTCTAGTCCACTACACTGTACCTCAGAAGACCTATTGTTCCCTGAATTGATCCGTTTCTACACAGGAAACTGTAATGTCCTAGAGAAAAATAAAAGTTCATATTCTGGTACCTCACTGTGTTATCAAATAGAAACCTTACAAGCACAGTCTTGTAAAGGGGGTGGGGGATTGTGAGCCTCCTCCAATCAAAAGATACCCCCCCAATGTAGAATGCATCTTTCCTCTAGCACCAAATGTCCCCAGTATACTGGGGGAAGGAGGAAATGTATAGATGTTAGATGTTATAAGACATGAAATAGTTCATGAAATTAGCTCTGCAGATTGTGAAGCATGGTTGACCATATTCTATGACAGTAAAAATCCAATTTTTTTTCTTTATTGAGATGAATGTTTGCCACAAAATAAAATTTGGTATGCAACCTCAGGGAAAGACCTACCTAGTGGTCATGACACTGTCTCTTCTCCAACCAGTTTAATGATGCTGTGTTTCTGAGAGTAGACAGCTAGCTGTGAAGATTGTAGGATTACCTCAAAGAGATTTCTTCTGGAGAGCTTTCTGGTTTTCTATAGATTCCTTTCTAAGCATTAATAATGCTGCTGCCAGATTCTCTGAGGAACCACAGCAGTAACTGTATATGCCCAAAGAGATCCAGTGATTTTATCTCCCCCTGATATTCTCCTCATATGCCCCAGGAAGAAGGATGCTCACTAACATCCTCTCACCAGTGGCTTTTCATATTCAAGGCACCCTGTTTCTTATCACATCTTAGAACCAAAACGAAAAAAATTAGTGTTGTTAGGAAACTTAAAGAGCAACTCATTCAGCTTCATAATTTTATAGATAAAGAAACTGAGGCTTAAACAAATTGTCTAAATCATATGGATCGTCGTCGAGACAAGGTTCCAGCTCAGTGTACAATCTCCAAATCAGGACTCTTCATTCTGCCATGGCATTAGAATTTGCCAGCTTATTTCATCAAATTACTGAAGTATGAGTTACTTCGTGGTAGACTATTCTAGAAGAAAGATTCAGTAAACTTTCCTTTTGATGGGAAAGGATGGTCACATTTTACTCTCTCCTTACAGGCTGTCCACAGAGTGAATTGAAAGCTCCCTAATATTCATGCTTAGGAATGCCATGTATGATAGAACACAACTAAATATTCTAAAGCAACCCTGCCTCTACAGCTTTCTTGATATAAATAAAATGTCTTTAGCTTTCTGTTTCAAGCTTGCCTTTCAGCTTGATTCACTATGGCATCAGCAATAGACAGTTAGGTTTAGCAATTCTAACATAGCCTTCTCCAACATACAGTGCAGAGAGTTTTCCTTGGGACTCAAGGGAGAAAAACTTTCTTCTAAAGCCTCATTTCTATAACTAGAATCTCAGTCAATTTTCTCTGAATCATAAAAATGGATTTCAAGTGCCACAACCAAATTGTCACATTAACAGCTCTCTGTTCTCTTTGTAATGAAAAAATAATAATTTGGAAAAGATATGTATTTGATTCATATTCTAAGCTGGTATGCTTCTAAACTGAAAGCAACTTAGAAATTAATATTTTTGCTGATTTTAATCTTTTAAAAATATTTCCAACAGAATCTTTCCACAGTATCTCAAAATAATTGTAGTTGTAATTAATTAGTATTGACTGCTGTAGGCCCTGGAAGTGGACTATTCCCTAAAGTGAGCTGTATCTTAACTGAGGTTTTTTACATGTCAGAATCGCTTGCAACTGAGCTTGCAAATAATGGCGAGAGCACATTCTTTTCCCTTCTTCGTGTCAGGAAGAACTATTTATACTGCAATAGTCGGAGTTTTATTACAATAGCAAACACAAATAGAATAATTAGAGCTAACATTTATTGAATGCTCACTACAATGCCAAACAAATATTAACTCATTCAATCTTGACAACCACCAGCAGGTCTTTAGCCCCATTGTACAGATGAGAAAGCTCAGGCATAGAGATGTTAAGGGAAATGGTCCAAGTGATAGAACTGAGATTCAAACCCAGCCTGAGCACTTATTTACATGTGTTGTTGTTGTTGTTAGGTGCCGTCCAGTCCATTTCGACTCATAGTAACCCCATGTCTCAGAGTAGAACTGCCCCAGAGGGTTTTCTAAGCTGTAATCTTTACAGAAGCAGATCTCCAGGTATTTCTCCTGCAGAGCTACTGGGTGAGTTCAAACAGCTTTTGGTTAGCAGCCAAGCACTTAACTGGCGTGCCACAGGGACTCCTTATTTACAAGTACAACCATACCAAATCTGTTGCCATTGATTCGATGCCAACTCATATCAACCCTATAAGACAGAGTAGAACTGTCCCATAGGGTTTCCAAGGCTGTAAATGTTTATGGAAGCAGACTGCCACATCTTTCTCCTGCTGAGCAGCTGGTGGGCCTGAACCACTGACCTTTCAGCTAGCAACCCAATGCTTAACCACTGTGCCACTGGGTCCTCTATTTATGTGTACCATCGGTTAAATTAATTTCCCCTAAGTAGATCATTTTCCAGGTTCCTCATAGATAAAATTGAAAATTTATCAGTGACAATGGGATGATAGTATCCAATGGGCATATCAGATATTCTGTTTATTTTTAAAGGGAGCCTTTGTAGGGTATGTGATTATGAACTCCATACTCCCAGAAACATAATGTTTGGAATTCAGTTGAAGAGATCATTAAGACAAGTTCAGTCCAGTTTGCCAGATGTATGGGACCAGGATCTCTAAGGAGAAAAGATTTCCATAAATGGCAATTCCTGAATGATTAGCCGTCTAAGATCCCATTGGAAGCACATGGTGATGCCTCCCCCATAATTTCTCCACTCCAGTTTGGAGTTTCACTGTGAGAATTGAAAGGTCCATAATTAAGGCATGCAGCAATGATTTTCTCTTCACATAAGGAATCCCTAAAACCCTAGATTCTCCAAGGGCAAATGCCTCATCCCGGCAGAATACATTCCTTACAAGGCCATGAGATAACTATTAGAGTCACAGAATGTGAGAACTAAGAGAAAATTTAGAGATCTCTTATTCCAACAACTTTCCTTTACAGATAAAGAAACTGAGGTCCAGAGAAATTAGCAGCCATAGAACTCGTCAGTGGCAGAGCTGGGACCAGACCCTTGTCTTCTGACTCCCCTTGTCCTTTGCATTACAGCAGATTACCATTCTGAGACCTTCACATTGACCCCAAGACTTTTCTTAGCTGACTCATGAAATAATAAAACTAATAAATTCTGCAACCATTCACCCAAAAGGCAGTGCAAATATTTTTGATATATTTGCAATTTTTTTTCGATTTGCAATTTATAACTACTTGAAACAAGTGGCCCACTGGTGCATAATTCTTAGAGACTTCTTGTTATGCACAGACTTTCATTGGAATTGAATGTGATAACACAGAATTTGTCTCAATTATATTATTAATATAGCCTTCAAAGTGCCTAATTATTTCTTGGAATTAAACATTTATTAGTAATATTTGCTAAGTATTTACTACATGCAGGATCTTAGAATAGCCTGAGTAACCAGAGAGTAACTGGCTGTTGTTGTTTTCTTACTTGGCCTTGCAATTATAAAACACAATACAGTTTAAGAAAATTAATATGAAATGTTAAATTAAAAATCTCGTGATGACTAAATGTGCCCGCACAGACAGTAATGTGCTATGGGAATTTAGAGTGCTTTTTTTTCAAGACAGCATTTGTCCTCCCGAGTAAAGCACATAGCACATAAAATTTTGTTCCACTAGAGATACAGATAGGTTAGATTAGGATTTCCACATGATGGCTGCTGGTGGTTCTGAGTTTTGATTGTTCGGGAAGGTTAGACATCCCACATAATGAAAATTTTTCAAAGAAAATGTCTAATTATATTTCCATGCAGAAGCAAGTCTCCCCTCTCCCCAAGAAATTATCTTAGGTACATAATGCAGAAGAAAACTATATCCTAGAGGGGGAACAAATTTTAAGTTGTGGTGTCTATTTTGATAATTCCATACAGATAAAGTAATCTTAACAGTTCTAAAGTAGAATTACCTACATTATTTTTTAATACATATATGAAGATCCTTAAACTGGCACCTCAGCATCCTGGGGCGGGGGGCGGGTGGAAATCATACAACATTAAGAAAAAAAACCTATACTAAAATATAGGCATTAAAAAATATTTAATATGCTAGAATATGGGATAAAGATTAATATATGAAGTTAATTTTCAAGTCATTTCTAAATTGATTTAATATAAGATTATAGTTTTTACTTAAAATATTTGGCAAGGCTTATTAACAAAATAATAAACCATATTATGACTCTCATTCCATCAAGACAAACAAATCAGTTAATGTTAAACATTAAACTTACAAACATTTACCCCACATATGACCTGTATTTGCCTGTCACAGGAAGAAGACGAAGATCCATTTCACCAAATAAAGATTTCTTAATTTGATGCTAAGAAAATATCCTTGATGTAAAACCATACCAATGAATCTGAAATCTTTTTTTAAGTAAACGATTTCTAGGAATAATATTAATTCCCTCGATATGAATGTTTTGAAAAGTTTTTCAAAGCTGATCATCTGGGGTCAAGTAGATCTGTTCTGTCAAATTCAATAACCACCCAACACCAGAATGCTCAAGTGAAAAGCAGCATTCAGTCAATAATTTATACATTTAGCTTTCTTTATTGGCTAGTTGCCTGGCAAGTGGGCTCCAACTCGTGACCACCTTGTTACCAAATATCTATTTGTTTAGTAACACCTGGATACAGATGTGAAAAATCACTACATTCTTCTTTCATTCATACATTTTGACAGATATAGCAATGTCGATACCAATATTAAAATTTCTTTTGCGTTTGTCTGTATATGTATATATACTTTTTTTTAACATGGATAGCAACAGTGGATCAGCTTTCCTACCCAGCAAATATTAAAGTGGAAGTCCCATGTTTTGCAAGAATGTTATTCTTTGTAATTTAATTATCTAGGAAATAATCTGGTAAAAAAATACCTGTTTATAATAGTCTGGCCATTTGATATCAATTACTCAATTATCAGATATTTACTGAGGCCCTCAGCAAGGCTTTGCCCTTTCTCATACCAATCCAATTTAATTAGGAAGATGAGAAATGGACCTATGAAATTTTAGCCAGCAATATTAAAACTCATAGGCACCCTGGTGGCACAACAGTAAAGCACACAGCTGCTAACCAAAAGGCTGGCAGTTTGAACCCACATAGCGGCGCCACGAGAGAAAGACCCCATGATCTGCTTCCGTAAAGATTACAGCCAAGAAAACCCTATGGGACAGTTCTACTCTGAGACAGGTCACTGTGAGTCAGAATCGACTTGATAACACCTGCCAACAACAACATTAAAACTCATGCCAACCCACATGCTAAGGAAGCCTGGCGGCGCAATGGTTAAGTGCTCAGCTGTTAACAGAAAGGTTGGCAGTTGGAACCCACCCAGCCACTCCACGGGAGAAACACCTGACAGTCTACTCCCAGAAAGATTACAGCCCAGAAAACCCTATGGGGCAGTCCTATTCTGTCACATGGGGTCACTACGAGTTGAAAATCGATTTGACAGTGCCTGACAACAACAACAACCCACGCATTAGTGACAAATCAGAAGCACAAACAGTAACATGCTACAAGAGTTTAAGGCAAGAGCTCTCCTTGTGGACTTGCGTGGTCCGGAAGGACACTCAGGAGGTGTGGTTTTGAGCTGGACTCAACGGATGGTAGGACTGGAGTCCTGAAATGACTGCCATAGTAGTCATAGCATATGCACCTTAGCAAAAATACTTCTAAAGCATAAAATCTTAAACCTAAGACTGGCTGTTGTCCTGCTTTTCCAGAGTCATATTTTTTATACCTTGGATGGAGGAGAGAAACAGTATCAACTCCTAAATTAAACAACGCTTTTAATTATTTCTGGATTGGAACCCACCACTTCCAGAAGCACATTTTGAGGTAAAACATCATGAAAATATATACACACCAATACACACAATCCATAGATATGGTTGGAAGCATATCTTGGAATATTCCCCTTAAACTAGAATCATCAGTAAGCCCTCTATTTTGCTGAGAAATGACATAAATAAAACTAGGAAATAGATCCTCTTCTTTTCAAAGATAATGGCTCACACTTAAAACACACCCCAAAGAATGTCTCATGAAAGACTAACGCAACCAGTTCATATCTGTAAATGTAAATCAAAGAGAATGGAATCCTCAAGTGAGAAATTCTTTCTTTAGCATTATCTTCCAGTTTCAGGCACCAGCTTTACATAACGGTTTAGACTGCTAAAGTCCTTATTTGGTTCTTTGGGTGAGAACAATCTACCTTATTTCAAAAGTAAATGTATAACACCGCTAGGGAAGGGGCTATATATTTAATGTCCATTCAATTTTTTTTGGAGTCATCAATTGCTTGTTCTTGCTTGGTGCGGGGGTCACGTTTTGTTAAGTGCATCACAGCCAAGTTAAAGAGCAGATGTGTGGTTTCTGTCTTTGTCCATTTAATTTTCTGTTTAGACCAAATGACATTGTAGTTGAAAATAACATACCCTGATTTTTCCTGATGCGTGCAGATCCTCCAAAGTTTAATAGGATATGGCCGAATATTTCTTCCCTTGAGGTTTCTAACCCCAAACAAGGTAGGAGCATGTAAAATTCCTACTGATATAAAATCCCCCATGTGTAGGAGGAAAATCTTATAGACTATTAGCACTAAATAAGAATATTATCATGAATGCCATGTTATTGAAAGAATCATAATTTAAATATTTTTCTAATATTGAAAGTGTCCCAGAAATAGCATAGTGAATGAAAGATGTAGGGAAAAATGAGATGGCATAGAAGCTATAAGCACTCACCAAATTCACACTGAAGGTCAGTCCCCAGAGAAATCTGGAGTTCTATTGCCTTTATACTCCACAGTATAAATAAGTTTTAAAACCGGTGAGTGGCACAGGCATCCTTCCACTGTCTCCCGTTGTCTTAAGTTAACCGACTGCTATCTTAGTTGCGCTGAAAGTTAGGGAAAACACATAAATGCAGCATCGTGACCGCTCCCCCACCCCCGCCCTCATGTGTTTTCTTTTACTATCGCTGCATATTGACTTGCAGAAATTTGGAGCGATCTCTCTCTCTTTTTCTTCATCTCTGTTACACATCACAACAAATTTTCTTCGTTAACACCTATCCCTTTTAATCCTTTATCAATTAATATTCATTTTTTACCAGAATCAAGAGCAACCTGTTTTCTGTCTGTCCTTAGAGCAGTAATTATTTTATAACTTCTAATGTCTTCAAAAAAAAAAAAATTACACTGGCAGACAGTAGTGTGACGACCACAGGAAGAAACAGAACTTTTAGAAAGTGGGCGATAAAATTCAGTGTAGTGTTAAATTCACATTAACATCTGCCTATAGATATACATAGTCATATATAAATAAATAGGGGTTTATTTTAATTTAAAAATTGTATTCTTTTTGCCTTCCTTCTTTCTCAATTTAAAAAAAAAGGCACATCGTTGGCTTCTACCTTCCTTGGTTATATACAGGATGTTCCTTTTAAACTCTAATGAATACAGATGGGAGGAGGAAATGAGCAAAAGGAGAAACCAGGAAATAGCTGCTAAGCAAAACAAAATACATTAGCAATTTGTTGAGGAGTCAGATTGGAGGGATAGCATTTCCAGTCCTTGATCGGAGTGATGAAATCGAGACTGTCCCAGATACATATATTACTAGCAAATAGAATTATCTTAATCATCTGCTCCAAATGAATTTTTTTCAAGTTTCTGTATATATATGTGGAAGAAGAAATACAGATCAAGTTCGCCCCTATTAGTATAATTCTGTGAGGATTTGGGGGAGGTTTAGTGGCTTTATTCATTGGCAAGTTCAATGAGAGCATCTTCAGTGAAATGTCACTCAGTATTTTCCATTAAATTTCGTAGTTGAACAAATTATACAAGACAGGATCTAAGACTTAACACTTCTCCACAGTGAGTTTTGAGCTGAATAAGATTATGCATTATCAAAATTTGAAACATGCCTATTTAATTATTTTGCTATGATTTTTTTGTGTCATAGGACAAAAAGCTTTTGGAAATGTCTTTAGGTAATGCCAGTTGCATTTTTGTAGAATATGGATAATGAGTTCAAATGAATTTTTTGAGAAGCAGTGTAGTTGAATAAAGGGCTTGAACTTGACATTTTAGCTAAGGGCACACTTTGTAGCAGAGGCCGGTTTTGTGCGGCCATAATTTATCTTGTCAACATCTGCAAAGAACATAAGGCCCCTATCCTGTTTTTCCTATTTTCACAAGTAATTCTTGTTGAATAATTAGAAAATAAATGGCAGGTAAACCTAGAAAGAAAATTCTGCCATTAAGAAACTGATGATCATCACAAAGGTAATAATTTATGTGAAAAAGATCACATTTTTTAAGATAGATATGTTGAAGGTGACTCTGGATCAAGGTTCAGATGCCAGTGAATGGTTGACCATTGCAATTGATTATGTCTGTGATGTCCAGTCAGTTCAATGAAAATAGTCTAACTGGTTTACATGTAGAGACACTTATGGTTACATACACAAAATGACATGATGAATTAAAGCAATGATATTACTGAAGTATCTAAACTACTATTTTAAAGGAGGGACAGTTGGGGATCCATGTTGTTACTGGAACAAGCCTAGCTGGATTATTGAATAAAATGACACATCTTCTTTGCCTCTGAAAATAAAGTTTCTAAACTTTATTACTGACAATTTTGAACCACTTTCAGCCTGATAGAAGACTTCCTTTGTAATTGAAACAAACTCCCAGAAACAACAGATACAAATAGTCTCTTCATTTAGGGCTGCTTTTCAAGTGGGTTGATGATAAGTTATTACAGTTTGAAAGTTTCACTATTGTTTCTAATTTGCTGTTCATTTTTTTAAACCTATCCAGTTGCTCCCAAATTAGCTTTGTCAACAGTTTCTTCTGTTCAAGTTGCAAACCACAAGAGAGGTAGGAATTCTTGGATTCATACAGTGATTTCATGGTGTTACGTGTTGTGAAACTTTGCACTGTATGAATCTGGAATATCTGTGAAGTGTACCCATCAGCTTATTGGCGAGGCATGTTGACTGATACCAATTGATGCATCAAATAGTACTGAGAATGTAATTTGTAAGAAATAAAAAATGCTTCACTCTGAAATTTGACTGCAATTTAAAATGCTGCAATATTTGTTTTCTGAAAGATTAATGTGTGGATAAGAATTATGACAGTTTAGGTTCCTATTTAGAACATGAATGGAAAGAGTACTACCATTGTTACTCATTTACATTGAAAATAAGGAAACCCACTAGCTGAGTTTCAGGGATGCTTTTCATGAGAACAGAATGACAGATTCCATGCATCGTGTCCATTTCACCTTGTGACAAATAAAACATCTTGGCATTAATACTTCCAAATATTATTTTGAATGAATTTGAACAAATAGATGTGCCCTAGATAAATCACTGATTATCTTCCGAGAATGATAGTTTTATGATAATTTACTTTCTTTAAATGAAAGTGAGCAGTATCTCATCTGTGAATCATGAATGGCCCATTCCAGCTAGCATCTGTCATTCACAGAATGAAGATTTTTCAGGAAACATGAAGATTCCTGTTTTTATTTCACCATTGTCCTTTAAATGTCCTGTATGACAGGTGTGTCTTGTTTTCTCCCCTTGACTGTTGGGCATTTGTCGTTTTTTGGATTTTGTTTTTTTTTTTGTTGTTGTTGTTGTTGTTGTTTTCATGAAACACCTCTTACAGAGAAATATATTTATTAACAATGTCTGAACTTAGTTTGACCCACTTAGAGAAAGTGACCATAATAGCATTCCTGTTCCTTATTGAGTTTAGTCAAATCATGTGCAAGATTTTAATCAATGTTGAATTCGTCCTTATGTGCTATATAGAAAAAAGGAGAACGTCAGTCAAGAGATGGGAAAAGGGAAACTGGTAGTATTTAAACCATATCTTAAACTTTCCCCCAGTGTGATTTTAAATATCTAACACTGAAGAATCCAAATGGACTTGAAAATGTGGGAAATAAGTTCTTTAGGAGCAGAGCAGACACGGGTTCATAAGGTAACAAGCATTTTGGATGTGTTATCCAGGCAGTCACTGAGGCCACAGGAGTGATGCTGTTCCTAATCAGATACAGTAAATCCCCAGGTTACATGAACTTCCAACTTACAGACAACTCCCATTTGCCCTATAATGTTATGTAAATTTGCCCTCACTTTGAAACACTTGAGCCAACCCCTACTTGCCACAAATTCTTCATCAAATCACCTTCACTTGTTGCCAGTGCAGCTTTTAAGTCATTGAAAAGGCTTCGAGCCTTTCTTGCATTAAAGTAAGGCTAAAAAAGAACTGTATGCACCTTTTCCAAATTAACTGCAAATTTTGACTTAAAGACACAGTTAGGAACGGATCTCGTTTGTAACCCGGGGACTGCCTGTATTTAAATCTAGAAAAAGAAACCAAGGAGATGAAGGAGAAAGGAAGCAAAAGGGACGTTTACAAAGTCCATCTCTTTGATGTCATAACAAGTATGCCAGATATATGAGAACCCACTCGACCTGGAATTTGACCCCGCATCATTTGATCTCTGGTTTCTTGAGGACACGGCACTAATGAGGTCCTAACACATTCCCAGAGGCAGGAAGCAGCCACTTAATGAAGTAGACTTATCATAGAAAAATCCACATTGTCATCAAATGAAATAATGTGTATGGAAGAGCTTCGGCTGCATAAGGATGCAAGACAGAGGGTGGAAGTGGGGTAAGGAGCAGGAGCAGGAGCAGGAAAATGCTAGTGAATTTTATTTCCACCATGGGGAAGGTCCCTCAGGCCCCAGAGAATACATGGGCCACTATGTTAAGGCAGTGAAGGAAAAATCATTTTTAAAGTTTTAATTCCTTCACCCTTTGTCCAAGTAAAGTCTTTCTACAAAATTTTTTCTTTTTGATTGACTAAAATGAATTTTCCCCAACTCTGGCTTAGAATAAGCTTTTCTTACTTGGCAAAAAAAAAAAAATCTACCTCTGCCACAGTCAGAGTACTTTATGTAGGTAGTGTAATGATGTAATCACAGGCAACATGGGAACGATAAGAAAGAAGATACAAAAGGGAAATTTAACCCTCTCTTCTTAACACACTTTCTTCCAATTTTCTTATTTCCAACTTCTTGTTTTCTTGGAATTCCTACCTGCCCAGGTCTTCCCCAGCCAGCTCTGTCAAAAGGAGTCCTTTAAACCTTAGAAGAGGTGTGGGCTTTCCTGATCTTGCAAGCCAACCAAGCTTGAGCTCTTCCCCTTCTAAGACACCTCTAGCACTTATTGCTCTGAACTAGCCCATTCTAAATATCATATTATCTTAACTGCCTTGTATTATGTAATATATGCTCTGTCTTCCCATTAGACTAGTGGTTCTCAACAGGAGCAAGGAGGGAGATTTTCACCCAGGAGAAATTTGTCAATGTCTGGAGACATTTTTGGTTGTCATAACTGGGTGGGAAGTGCTACTGCATCTAGTAGGTGGGGGCCAGGGATGCTGCTAAAGACCCCACAGTGCCCAGAACAGCCCCCCATGACAAAGAATTATCTGGCTCAAAAATGTCCATATCACCAAGGTTGAGAACCCCTGCACTAGACTGTGCAGGACTGGGCCTGCTTCATGTTGACTCCTGGTACATGGTGCCTGGTACAGGGTAGTTCTCAATCAGTACTGTGTGTGTTGCTAATGCTTGCTATGCCACCCCTTGAAAATGCTTTTTAGAGACTGCTTTGAGATCTGTTTACATAACAGAAACAAAACTTGTCGGAAATATATATACATAGTCTAGAATTCAATTTGAGATTGAAAAACTATATAAAACCATAGCAGTTTTGGGAATCTGCTTCTTTTTCTTTTTTTCTTTTTTTGCTTACTTTTGCCTGAACTATCTGTGTGTAGATGCTCAGCTAAATAATCAGTAACTCAGTTATATATATCTTTTGTTGTGGTGTTTGATTTCCAAACTCTATCATATACAGGATCTGGTCAAACGGTCTTACTAATCTGAATGGTGGAGAGACGAATTTAAGCATGACTTTCCTGCCATGTCTTCTTCTATTTCCCAAATGAAGGAGCCTCGGGATCATCATTAATTCATTTATTCATTCATTGAACACTTTTTGAGTACTTGGTATGTGCCAGGTGATGACGTAAATGCTGCAGTGACAGTTGTGAACAAAACAGACACAGTCTGTGCTCGTATATTCATACTCGAAGTATAGGGGGAGAATTTTTTTTAATATGCTTTTCACATGTTATAAATTCTACAAATGAAATGATAATAATGCAGGATTAGGAGATTGGAAGATTAAGGTATTGGGCCAGGGGTTGTTATTTCAGATAGAGTGGTCAAAGAAGTTTTTCTGTGAGCAGAAACCTGAAAGAATGAGGAAGTATGTCGTGGAGATATCTGGGGGAAGAGTGCTCCAGACGGAGGGAACAGCAGGTGCAGAGATCCTGGGAGGTGTATTGGTATGTTTGAGGAGCAACATGGAGGCAATCTGGCTAGAGTGCGGTAAATGAGGAGAGGGATAGTGATGAGACCCTGGTGAAGCCAGGGACCTGATCACTTGGGAATGAATTGACTCTGTCTTTTATTCCAGCTGAGATGAGGATCCGTTAGGAGTGTGAGCAGAGAGGTCTAATGGCCTAATTCAAGTTTGGAAAGGGTCACTCTGGCTGCTGGGTGGGAAAGAGACTATTGCAAGGACAGAAGCCAGGAGGGCCATTTGGAGATGATGATGATAAACCAGGTAAGGAGTGACGGTGACTTTAAATAGGGTGGTACTAGTGGAGATGGTGAGAGGTCATGAGACTTGAAATATACTTGAAAAGTATAACCAAAAGAACCTGCTGTTGGATTAGATGTAGGTGAGAAGACAGACATCAAGAACAGCTCCAGGAATTCTGAGCTAAGCAATTGGAAGAATGGAGCTGTCACTTACTGAGATGGGGCAGCCTGGGTGAGTAGCAGGTTTGGGAAGGTAACCCAAGAGCTCAGTTACGAACACATTAAAGCTGATATTATCTATTAAATGTCCAAGTGGAGATATTAAGAAGGTAGTTGAATACAGTATATGAATCTGAACTTTGGGAGAGTGGTGCAGGCTGGAAATAAATAGTTTGGAAGAGTTAGCATATGTTGTTGGTACTGTTGTGTGTTGTTGAGACAATTCCAACTCCTAGCAATCCTAGGCTGACATCTTTACAGGAGAAGATCACCAGGTCTTTTCTCCTGCGGGTTGGCTTGTGGGTTCCAACCGCCGACTTGTTGGTTAGCAGCCAAGTGCTTAACCATTGCACCACCAAGGCTCCTTAGTTAGCATGTAGATGGTTTTTAAAGCCATTGGTCTGGGTAGAAACACCTAGGGTAAACGTGAATAGCAAAGAAGTCCAAGGACTAAGCCCTGAGATACTGAGGAGATGAGAACAAAAAGCAAGAGAGAAAAAAAAAAAAAGTATATGAGGAAAAAGGAGAACCGAGAGAGTGGTGGCCCAGAAGCCCTCTGTCTCAAGAAGGATTGCCAGACAACTTTGGGGGCCTTGTGGAAGTTTATGATCATGAACTTAAAGGGAGACTTGTTTCAAAATGATTGTAGAAAAACTGTAGCCACATTTAGCTGCTGGAATGTAGGCATGGAGAAGTGGAGATTTGGATTTTTAACCAAAATGGGTTTTTCCAGGAAACTATGAGAGGGAGAGAAAAGGAGATCAGAGTACATGAAAGAAAGTGACTATAATGATGAACCACAGACTCTATACTTTGTAAGGAAAGTGAAGACGTGATAGTTCAATGAATTGAAGGATCAAAGAGTTACTGAATTACTAATATCCCTTCAGGATCATAATAAGATAATGCAGCTTAAATCATATGTATCATGAATAGGTTCTGTGCCTATATGTTAATAATAGTTATGGAAGAATGGTAAGTTAACAGAATGCTGGAAAAGAATACAGCAGTCATAATAATTTTTAAATATCTTGGACCTATAGAAAGCTCTCATGATTTTCAAATCACTTTCGAAACTATTTTTCTTATTTCATCTTCTCAAATATATCATGGCCAGAGAAGATAGCTTTTATCAAAGTCTCAGAAGAGTCTTAGAAGTCTTAAAGAATCAAGTTCCTATTATCCCATTTCCTAGATGGTAAGTCAGTTTAAATAGCCACTTACCTTCTGAAAAAAGTTTATAGTATTGTGACTTTAGTTGAGTATGGTTTCTTATATAATTATTTAACTTTTTCTATCAAAATTAATAAATTGGTTTTCAAAAAAGACCCAGAAATAGTCATCATAGATATGTATAAAACCCATACCAAACACATCCCTGTCCAACTCATAGTGACCCAATAGGACAAAATAAAACTGCCCCACACAGTTTCCAAGGCTGCAATCTTCACGGAAGTAGACTGCCACATCTTTCTCTTGAGGTCTTGTGGAGTGGCTGCTGGGTTTGAACTGCCCACCTTTTGGTTAGCAGCCAAGCACTTAACCATTGCACCACCAGGGCTCCTTATAGACTTGTATAATACTCATTAAATTCGAAGAATAGTAGGTAACAATGTCCATAAATCTATAGAGAAATATCTTCCAGATGCATTCTTTTTTCCTGGATAGATCTTTGTCAGATGGAGCCCAGAATTTAGTTCTGGCCACTGGGAAGATCCTGTAGAAGCCTTCACATAGCCACGAAGGAATTATATTACGAAAAATGTTCCATCTTCATTTACCTACATTTCCCCAACCTTACACCTTTGGGCATTCTGTTCCTTTCACCTGAAACGCTCATCCACCAACGCCGCCCCCCGCCTTTTTTAATAAACCCTATCAACCCTCAAGAAAGAGTTAGTGTTACATCCTGCAGGACATTTTTCTTAATTCACCTCAAGTTAAATAAATGTCTCCTTCGACCCAGATCACTTTGTGTCACTATTTTGTTTTCTGGTTATCTAAACACTTGTTTGTCTCACCCGCTAAACAAGATTCTTGACAACAAGGACTTCTGTGTAGTTTCAAAAATTTCCTAGAGTGAAATCTTACACATAAAAGATGCTTTGGGGGAAAATGCTGAATACATTAAGTGCAGCCTGGAGTGGAGAATATGAAAAACCACAACCACTAATAAGCGGCGTCTTCCAGAGGAAGGAAAACCTGAGGACAAGTCATTACTGCCCCATCCTCAGGAGTTTCAGGCAGCTCTGGAGAAGCTCTGGAGAAGCAGAGAGATTTTCAGATTTGGGTCTTCTCTGTGCAACCATTGCTCAGAGAGGCTCCAGGCCACAAGATTGTCCTTGATTCAAACCCTCGCTTAAGAAAGTTCAAGAGGCCTTTCACGTTTCCTAAGGAGTCAGAAATGCCAGTATAAGCAAGGCGTAAACTCAGGGAAGTATAGTGGAGTTGGGGTGAAATGTTATTTCCTAAGAACATTTATTTTGCTGATTTGTATTTCTGTAACTATTGTGGTTATTAATTATTATTAATTTGGCATGTCTTAGCTACTAAGTTGGAGTCCCTGGGTGATGCAAATGACTAAGCATTCGGCTACTTAACGAAAGGCTGGCAGTTCAGATCCACCCAGAGGCACCTCAGAAGAAAGGCCTGGTGAACTACTTCCAAAAGGTCACAGCCATGAAAACCCTATAAAGCACAGTTCTACTCTAAAGCATATAGGTCCATGACAACAGGTTTGGTATTTTTTTAACTACTAAATTTATTCAGGTATTTTCATACTCCATCTCCCACATTGGAGTCTCAAGGCCTCCTTCTCCCACTATTCACCTTCTCTTTCTGGCTCTTCCCTATCCCTGTCCCAGTCCACCCCCCACCCCCCCAGCACACATATGCACAGTGTGTGATACAGCTGACCTCAGATAAAGGAAGTGGCTTGGCTACAGGGACCCGCCTTTATATTGCCTCTCTTTTAATCATCTGGTGCCCCCAAGTTGTTGATCCTATTCCTGGGCATCATTCACTCTTCACACCATTTTTAGTGTTTTCTTCTGCTTCTATCCAAACTCAATTCCATTCTGTCAGGACCCTGACCTCAGCTCTCCACTGAGTTAACCAGCACTCCAGTAAATGAATCCATGCTGTGTTGATGAATGATAGCATGTTAATAAGAAAAAAGAGCTAGCCCACCCCCTTCCTTTTTTTCCTCTTACTTGATAATGTTTATTCATTTTTACTCTGGTCATCTAAAGCAATGTTTCCAAAATTTTCATCTAGGCCAAAGGAGTAACTCATCACCTAGCGTAGTTCCTGGCACATAATAAATCAACTCAAACAAAATACTTATTGAATGAAAGAGTGAATGAATGAATGGGCTCAAATAGTGACTGCGTTTGGCTTTCTAGTAGGATAGAATAGAAGCCAGGCAGGTTAATGACAAGAATATTTTCAAACGATAAGACTTTGCAATATCATGGTTGACCTTCCTTATAAATGTCCAGCTAGGCCTACCTCCATATTTGGAAGAGAAAAAATATATGTTTCCCACCTAGTTAACCTTCATATTTTTTTTTTCCATTTGATTTGGTAATTATTGCTACCAACATAGAGTTTCTCTACCAGTTCTTTAAAAGACATTGAATTAGATTTACAACTTCATGCTCTGGTTCAGATGAAAGAGAGGAAATCTAGTTACCCTCCATCCTTCCCCAACTGCTCTCACAGTCTTTTCTTCACCCCCCTGTCTAGTTCTTATACTATCACCCCTAAGCCTCAGAAGCACTGCTAACATTTTGGAAAGACAAAGGAAAAGAAATCTGGAGACATGGTAGCTGCTCAGCCCTTCTTTTCTAGCAGGTTTAGCTTGAAACTTGAAAGAAAATGAAATTTAAGATAACTTTTTTTTCTTGCAAATAATCTCCTTGTTTTTCGTATTTTCTCTTAGACATAAACATGCAGATTTGGCCTGAAGAAAGGCCTACGGAAGCCTTCTTTACTTCTTAGCATTGAGGAGAAACAAAAATAAAGGAGAATTGTTTAGTTGTCTAAAAACCAAACCAAACGCATTGCTGTCAAATCAGTTCTGACTGATAATGACCCTATAGCACAGAGTAGAATGGCCCCATAGGTTTTCCAAGGAGCAGCTGGTGGATTTGAAATGCCGACATCTTGGTTAGCAGCCATAGCTCTTAAACAGTGAACCACCAGGACTCCTTTAGTTGTCTAGATCCCTATTAAAGTTGCTGTTATTCCCATGAAACCTTGACTGAGTTTGCTGTCTTGGCATAAATGAGAGCAAGACTCTAAGCAAAGAAACTGTTGATGATGACAGAATCAGGTAGTAGATGCTCACATGCTTCCTTTCCTCTTTTTTATGAAATGTATAAATATATAGGGAAAATGGGAGAAAGGAAGTGTTATGGATTGAATCGTTTCCAAAAAAAAATATGTGTTGTAAATCTTAACCTCTATGCCTGTGGTTATAATCCCATTTGGGAATAGGTTGTCTTTGTTATATTAATGAGACAGGATTAGTAGAGTGTGTGTCTTGAATCAATCTCTTTTGAGATATAAAAGAGATTAAGCAGAGTAGGAGTGAACAGAGGTGGGGTACGATAGATGCCAAGACACATGGAGATCTCCAAGTTGAAGCAGGAAGCAGAAGCTGAAGAAACAAGGACCTTTCTCCAGAGCTGACAGAGACAGAAAGCCTTCCCTTAGAATCCGCACCCTGAATTTGGACTTCTAGCCTCCTAAACTGTGATAAAATAAATTTCTGTTTGTTAAAGCCACCCACTTGTGGTACTTCTGTTATAGCAGCACTAGATAACTAAGACAGAATTTGGTACCAGGAGTGGCGTGCTGCTCTAACAGATATCTAAAAGGTAGAAGCAGTTTTGGAATTGGGTATTGGGTAGAAACTGGAGGCCTGGTGGTACAGTGGTTAAGAGCTCGACTGTTAACCAAAAGGTCAGAAGTTTGAATCCACCAGCCACTCCTTGGAAACCCTATGGGGCAATTCTACTCTGTTCTATAGGGTTGCTATGAGTCGGAATTGACTCGCCAGCAACGGGTTTGGTTTTGGTTAACAGTAAAACCCTAGATTGGCCTTGAAGAAACTGTTGGTAGAATTATGGACATCAAAGACAATTCTAGTGAGAGCTCAGAAGGATGTGAGGAGAACTATAGAGAAACTCTCTTTCATCTTAGAGAATACATTGGTGCCAGCAACAGAATGTTGCTAGAAATGTGGATGTTAACTGTTCTACTGGTGAGGCTTTAAAAGAAAATGATGAACATGTGATTGGACAATGGAGGAAGAGTGATGACATTTATGCAGTAGAAAGAACTTGTCTGAATTATGTTCAGATGTTTGGTGGAAGGCAGAACTTGTAAGTGATGAACTTGGATATCTGACTGAGGAAATTTCTAAGCAAGATCTTAAAGGGGCCTTGTGGTTTCTCCTTGCTGCTTATAGTAAAATGCAAGAGGAAAGAGATGGACTTAAAAATGAACTGTGTGAAATGAAAACAGAACTTAGATATTTGGAAAATCCTGTTGTACAAACTAAGGAAACATGCCCTAGAATATTCACCAATGACCTGGCTACATAATCTTCTGTTAAAGAGATTCAGCCTGTAACTGGCAGATCTAACCAATTACTGCAGCAGAAAACCCATCAACTTAGACTGAAGGGTACGGAGAAAGAATGAAAGAAAAGAACAGTGTCTGCCTGTTGGAATTCTACAGGCAAGAAACAGACCAAAAGAGCTATATCTGTTGTCTTCCAAGAAGAGAAAAGCATCATCCCTGAAGCAGCTCAAAGACCTGCAGAACTGTTGGAAGGAGCGTGGGAAGCAGGGCTTTCTCAGTTTCAATGGGTGGGGCCACAGTCTCCTGGATCTCCTAGAGTAGGGCCACAGCCTCCGAAGTTTCAAAGAGTTCGTTCTTTGCCAACTTGGTTCCAGAGTGTAGGTCTGCTGTTAAGATGTGCCAGGGGGATGGGGCCACTACCCAAAGGTGAGAGGGTGGAGCTGCCATGCCCAAGGGGTAGAAGAATAGGGACTACTGGGGCTGACGGGGTGAGTTCAGCACTCAGAGGGACTAGACTAGGAGAATGGGGCCACCGAAAGGCAAGGGAGCAGAGTTGCCGTCCCAGAGGGCCTGGAAATCAGAGATAAAGCCCAGGGCCGAGGGGCATCTATCCCGTAACCAGAGGGCATGGCCAGCACCCAGAGTCTGCAGGGTGAGGCCATTGCCCAGATGGTCTCAGAAAACAGAGGATTATTTGCAAGCCTTGAGAGCTAAAGTAAATTGTTCTGCTCAGTTTTGGACTTGCTTGGTGCCCTTTATCCCTTCTTCCTCTCCAGTGTATACCATTTGTAATGGAAATGTCCACCTTGTGTCTGTTCCACCATTGTACTTTGGAAACAGATAACTTGTAATCTAGATTTCACAGGTTCACATATGAAGAGAATTTTTGCCCCAGGATGGAATACAATGTCTCACTCATATTTGATTTAGATGATTCAGAAAATGAGATTTTGGACTTGGAGTTGATTTAAGACTTTTGGAAAGATGTGATTGGGTGAATGTGTTTTGCATACAGCAAGGACATGAATTTGGGGGGGGACAAAGGGTGGACTGTTATGGATTTAATTGTATCCCCAGAAATTTGTGTTGTAAATCCTGACCTCTATGCCTGTGGTTATAATCCCATTTGGGAATGGGTTGTATTTGTCATGTTAATGAGACAGGATTAGTATAGAGTGTGTCTTGAGTCAATCTCTTTTGAGATACAAAAGAGATTAAACAAACAAGGAGTGAGCAGAGATGGCTTAAGAAAGCTGCCAAGACACATGGAGATCTTCAAGGAAGCAGGAAGCAGAAGGTGAAGAAACAAGGCCCTTCCTCCAGAGCCAACAGAGACAGAAAGCCTTCCCCTAGAGCCAGCGCCCTGAATTTGGACTTCTAGCCTCCTAAACTGTGAGAAAATAAATTTCTGTTTGTTAAAACCACCCACTTGTGGTATTTCTGTAACAGCAGCCCTAGAAAACTAAGACAGGAATTTAAGATAGTAAAGTTCTCATTGTGCCAAAATTAGACTTTTGCATCAATGGAAACTGAGCCTTCCCAAATTCTAAAAGGTGTACACCTGCAAATGCTTCTGTTCATCTTGTCTGCCAAGAATTGACAATCTTCAGTGATGTTCTGAATGTCTGACCTTTCTATCCTGCTTGAAACAGATGCTACAGCCATGCTAATCACAGCCACCTGTTGTTGCCATGTGTCATGTTGAATCATGTATATGTAACGCCATTCCGCCATCTTTTCTCCATTCCTCATTTTATCCAAGCATGTAGTGTGCTATTACTCTGCTACTGTATACACTCTGTATACATTTCTGTTCTTCCTTGCAAGACTGTGAATGCTTCGGCCACTCCAATCGATGCAGTTATATCGATCTGCTAAATACAGTCATTTGCGTGAGCTGTAAACACAACACTAGAGGGCAGCACTGTGAGTTATGCAGGCTGGGCTACTTCAGAAATGCTTCTGCACAGCTGGACGATGAGAATGTGTGCATAGGTCAGTTCCATTATAATTTCAGCTATTGTTCTATGCCTTTCAAGTATGGGGAGCTATTTAGGGTGGAGAGGCTGGTGATTTGCAACAAGGCTGAGCCAAAGTGAACTATCTCAATGGAGCAAACATCCTTGTAGTGGATTTTAAATACATTATCTTGGTTGAAAACATAGTTGGGGGATATATGTTGAATCCTTACGATGTTGTTTTTAAAATGATGATCTGAGAAATTACGTTTAGGAGCCAAGGAATTTTCTTTCTTCCTATCTTTTTCTTTTTTTGCATGAAATCTTAAAACCAGTAATATCAACCTCATCTTATAATCTTAAGTTTTATGTTCAATTTTAAAAATGAAGAGTCATCACACAGGATTTAATTATGACTATGATAAACTAGGGTACAAACTCTTGTACATAGTCGATGGTCAACCAACATTGAATGATTAAAATTTTTGACATTTGGAATTGAAAGCCACTGGCAACTGGTAATGTAGAGTAGTTGCCTGCCTATTCCAGTTATAGTATGAAAATTCGATTTATTGAGTTTTCCTATAGCTCCTGAAAAGAGATGTAATTTCTCAAAACTATTCTAGTCAATCAATTTTCTTAGCTGCCATGGCGCACACGTCCCCTGATGAGTGCTGCTTGTGTGGCCTTGGGAGGACAGGTGCCCTTCCCATGCAAAAAGCTTCTCCTACCTTTTGCCTAGTTAAGCATGCCCTTTATAAAGGAATTGAATGGAAAAATAAGAAACAATAAATGGAATTTCACTTTATAATTTACTTTGAAGAAATGTATATATGCGCGATACTGAAGGAAACGCGGGTATGTTACCACACCAGTAGGTAGCTATGTAGGCACCCAACTTTAAAGGTAGAAATTTTCACACAGAGATGAATTTAAGATACAATACACAAGCTGAAGAATGACAGGTGATCTTTTCTGGGAT
Source organism: Dugong dugon (assembly GCA_030035585.1). Taxonomy (NCBI): domain Eukaryota; kingdom Metazoa; phylum Chordata; class Mammalia; order Sirenia; family Dugongidae; genus Dugong; species Dugong dugon. The sequence goes on from CM057462.1 coordinate 146,862,283, forward strand.
CGTTGTCCTCTAAATTGTCAAAGTCTTATAGGTACTCGGCAAGGGTCACCTGAAATAGCTGTACAAGTTGTTTTGAATTAAATTGTGCCAAGTATACATAATACCATTTATGTAGACAGTATGTCTTATTTTCTTCAAAGCACTTCCTAATTTATTATTTGTGGATTAGTGGAGAAAGCACTGGACTTAGAGGCTGAAGAGCTAGGTCCAAGCTTCTGTGTACTATTTAATACTGTGTCTTAGGTAAGGCATTTGAGCCTCCTGGTCAAATCAGAATCATATGGAATGCACAGGAAACACTTTGTAGACATGAACTGACTTGCAAATATGTTGTATTACTTAATCCTCATTAACAAAGCAGTGGGGGTAAGTATTATAATGACAATTGCCCCTATTTTCTAGTTCAGAAAAGTAAGGCAAATTAACCCAAATCATACAGCTTTAGCAAAGGATTTCCTGACTTCAAAATTTGAACACTTTCTACCAACCACCCTGTCACAAATAGCAAAACAAAGCTTGTTAGGCATTTACTTGTTTTATGCTTTTATGGATGACAGCAGCAATTCCACTATGGGCTTATAAGCAGAAGAAGTTCATTAACTTTATAAAACTTGGTTTATAAAGATTTGAGGATATTAATAAAAACCAAAAGACAAGTAGCTATCTGAATTTTGAAGGCAGAGTTGCACTGCAAGGAATGTTATTTGTAAAAGTACATAAATGTCATGCTATAAATATGGAAATAACAAAAAATAAATAGGATACAGCAAACCTCATCATTTTTACAAAATACATGACATTAAAATGTTTTACAATATTTCATATTACTTTAAATATTCTTTTAAAAAGTTCTCAAGAGAAAAGATTTTATACTATAAAAATTCTCAACATTGCAATTTTATTCAGCGTTTTCTATTATGAAGTCTGGCCTTTTTCCAGTCTTAAACTAATCCGTGGACATATTCCTATCCAAGACTAAGTGGCATGGTTCTGCTATAAATCCATGTTCGATTATCCACAGACTAGAAGAAGCCCACTCAGCTTTTATCATTTAAAGTACATCAATAACAGATGTAATATGAAAAGCTTACTAATGTATGTTTTTGTATGTATTCTGAGGTAAAAAAAAAATTAAGAGCAATTGTTTTCTCCATTTCTAAAAATTTTGTTAATTCAAAATTATAAACTTTGGGGTATTTTATTTTATCAAGGTAAACATGTCTATTTAAAATCTTAAAATCAAGTAAAATACTTGGTAAAGACAAAGATGAGCATGTTTTTAAAAAACCCACCATTGCCTTCGAGTCAATTCCGACTCATAGTGATGAACATTTTTAGGCACCATTAAAATTAGCTACATTCCCCAGACACAGCAAAGTTATTTCCTTAAATTCTTGCCCTTTTTCCAAGGGGAAAATTGTTTTTAAAAATTGGAACTAAAACAGTTGGGCTAGCCATGCATAATAAGTCTATCTTTTATCTTTAGGCCACATATGCATGAAATGAATTAATAACCATTTTCTAAAGGAGCTGTAGTTTCCACTTTCCCCCACTTGAGGAGCTAAGGACAGAAGTCTTGGGGCTGCTTGGGCTCAAGGTTAAGGCCAGAGTTTGCTCTCTGAGGTCCAGTTAAAGCGTGTGGCTCCATTGCCAAGCTTTGTCCTGTGAGACCCCATGAGCCCATTCACTATTTTCCATACTTAAGCTCCTGGAAGGATTTGAGGAAGGATTGAGAATCAAATTTAAAACGATACACCACAAGTAATTGAGTTAATTTTAATACTATTTTGTATAGAAAGCACTAAGGAAAATGAGTGGATATTTACCCAATTCACTTTCACAGAATTAGGCACTAGGCTTGGAAACTTTGAACTTAAGTCTTCTTTCAATTAAAAAACAAAACAAAAGTCCCTTTGCCAATTCTTTAGCAATTCCCTATAATCATGTCCACCACCCTGGCTGTGAGGGGACGGCTCTTCGCTTTGACAAAATATAGGCTCTGTGTTAAAATAGCTGCCTTCAAATACTTGTGTCATTTTATATTATGGCAAATATAAAATGCCACAGTGATTGCTGCTTTGTGATTACTGGTGGATTTACCCATTTTTCATACAAATTCCAAGCACAAGGATGTCTCCAAAGATGCATGTAATTAGCCTGTGATGACGCAGAAATTACATGAAGATGACATCCTTGCACGCTTCTGTTTCATATAAACTCAAGCATTAAGCAGGAAGCTAGAGGATGTGTCGTTCGTGACCTTGGGCAATCACTGCTAATAGTCCCTGCTAACAAGCTTTACATCAGAACGGAAGGCAGCGTTCGGCAATTGCTTCTAAACATATCTCAAAGTTAGGATGCATTATTTTTAATTCTCCTTGAAACTCAAATCAGGTAATTAGAGGTTTCATACAGTACAAAGCAAATTCAAGGCACTCCTAACACCTATAAATCAATGTAGTAGAACTTTTTAATCAAGCCTCCAAAATAATTTCATGTCATTTTTTAGTCTAACAGTCCTACCTGTTCTCCCTAGTTTTATGGAATAAAATATGACCTTCTTAGGTCATCTCCGTAAGGAGCCCTGCTGGCACAATGGTTAAGTACTCTTCCGCTAACCAAAAGGTTGGCGTTTGGAACCCGCCAGCCACTCCAAGGCAGTCTGCTCATAAAGATTTACAGCCTTGGAAACCGTATGGGGCAGTTCTGCTCTGTCCTATAGGGTGGCTATGAGTCAGAATCGACTCTGTGGCAATGGGTTTGGTTTTTTTGGTAGGTCATCTCCACCACTCCAATATCCGTCATCGGCCATAGCACCATAAATGATAGTTTACAAAAAACTGAATTATTTATATGGAAGGTAGAGCATAGATCACACCTCTCATCGTCACTTATTGTCATGACTGAGTAACATAACACATACCACCTTTTCCTAGGACAGTTCCTGAGATGTACTATAGTTTCGATGTTCCACTCTTTTTTTTTTTCGTTTGTTTTGTCTTGTTTACATTTTTGCATCTAAAACCTTATACTAATCAATTGTTATTAACTAATGGACTAGAGTATTGTGTGAACCTCATGTTGGCCAGAGGTAACTCGGCTCCCTGGTTTATCAAATTTTAGTGAATCATTGGTGGTATATGTACACTTTAAATAGTAAGAAACACATTGCAGTTTTAGTATTGATACATATGTATACTACACATATGTACAGACATTTTTAAAGCCATAACAAAATTACTGCTTTTAAATATTTTTAAGACTCCTTCCATACACACTTACCTCCCCACTGCCGTAGAGTCATTTCTGACTCACAGCGACCCCGTAGGGTTTCTGAGGCTGTAAATCTCTATGGAAGCAAACTGCCACGGCTTTCTCACGGGAAGCCGCTGGTGGTTTTGAACTGCCGACCTTTCAGTTAGCAGTCCATCATTTTAACCACTGTGCCACCAGGGCTCTTTTACACACACACAAATAAAAAATGACAGTTTAGAATAAAAGACTAATTATTAAGTCCATTCCAAGCCAAGGGAGGAGGGAAGTGTTTTAGAATTTACTTGGTTTTATTCTCACTTACATATATCACTATTAGCCTTATAAATAGTCAGAAGAAAGCAACACTCAAAAACTGACTTAATAAACCTGAAATAAATCATAATTCTAAAGTGCTCCACTTTCTTTAAAGAAATTGTCTATTTAATCTCTATGACAAAAACTGAGCCAAATCCTTGGATCCCCGTATAAAGTTAAAACCCTAACTCTCTATTGCTCATCTATGATGCTTTGATTATATTACCTGAATTCTCAGAGATTCTTTTGATTGGTTGGTATGATTTTGTTTGTTTTTTACCGAGGACACCTCTTAATGGGCTCATATTAAAGTAAAGGAAACTGAGAGACAGAGAAGCATAATAACTTTCCCAAGATTATGCAATGTGGTAACAAGGAAAGGAACTTGGGGCCACAATTCCAAAAAGCTGCAAGCTAGCTGTATACCTTCAAAGGAAGCCTAAGGAATTCCCATTTTTGGTTTAGGCTTTAAGTAAAACAGAGCTCCAGAAGTAAAAAGGCCCGGTATAAGAATTCCATTTATGTTTTAGTACACACACTCATATTGTCTGCTAGTAGACACTATAATGAAACTTAAATGCCTCAGATTATCCCTATATTAAAATTTATTTGGAATTATAAAATTTATTTTTATTTCATGATTGTTAATCTAGGTTGCATAAAATCTGTACTATCTTGCCTAGCAGATACAACATCTAAAGGCTCCCCACGAACACTATGTACATAAATAAGTTAAGGTGCTATCCTAAATCATGTAGTAAAACTGCCTTTGAATGAGCAAAGTGCATTCATATTGCACTTTAAAAATGTTCAGCAGTTCTCCAATATTGAGTGGAACAGATAAGCCCATTTGAATAATTAAAACAGAATTTACACTGATGACATATTGATTTATCCTTGATCTACAAACTTCTCATGGTGTTCATTAAATCATCTAAAAACACCCTAACAAATGCAACCTCCATTATGATCTGTTCACAGTGAAGAACATGATGTCTTATTTCCTTGGAAGTTTTCAGTTGACTTCCTCTCAGGTCATAAAAATGATATCTTGGAAGGCTGAGCAAATAAATAAATGGACCTGAAATAGCCATATTTGCCAAAGCATTTCATTAGTGGATGTCTTTCTTTAAGTAAGCGATGCATTCAAGTAAGTGACACTCCTGTGTTGATAACCTGTACGCCATGCGGACTTGTCTCCAGCCTGAGTGTTGTCTTGTTTCTACAGAGTGTTATTGTAACCCTTTGGGCTCAATCCATGACCGTTGTAATGGCTCAGGATTTTGTGAGTGTAAGACTGGAACAACAGGGCCTAAGTGTGATGAGTGTCTGCCAGGAAATTCCTGGCACTACGGCTGTCAACGTAAGTAACTCTGGGAGCTGCCCTCTGCCTACTGCAGCATGGCTGATTGTGCTTGTCTAGGCCGCTGTGTGCAGCTTCTCAGAGCAGAGAAAGACCCAAACTGCTGGCAAGCTTTAAAAGTTAACTAACGCCCCAGCCTATGTATAAGAGAGCAATCCATCAGCTGTCCAGCTGGCTTCACTGAAGCCCATCTTCGTCCCATCTGATGGCTGGAGCAACTTACACTGAAATAGTGTATGCACATCCATGTACCTGGCCAGACCATAAATTAAGTGACACAATAGGGGACCCAGCTTGGAAAGTCTCACCGCAAAAAGAAGGGTGAAGTAAACGTAGTTGATATATTTCTTGAACTGAAAGCTACCCTGGAGCTCCAGAGTTCATAAATTAAATGATATCTGCATAACTTATTACTGCCTTTGCTATCATACCCATCACTGAATCTTAACCAAAAACCTAAAGGCAATAAATCTAGGGGATATTTTAATGCCAGGGTAAAATAAATGACGGAAAGCAATATTGATTTTAAGCCTGTGAGGTTAGGCACTGTGCAGCGAGCCTTAGATGGATGCCATTTGCTTCAGCCTTATTTCTCTGAGGATTATCAGGCCTTCTTCAAAGCTTGTCAAGGCAGGTGGTATGTTGGTGTATACAGGGAACAGAAATTAACAAATCCAAGCAGAAGCTTCCTTCTTTTTTTTTTTTTTCTTTTGCTTTTTAATTCTGCACTAACTTTTCATTCTATCTAGACAGAGTCAGCTTACTAATATTAAGGGATTGCAAGATATATCCTCTTGAGCAGTGCAGTCCAATGGAAAATAATGCAAGACACATGTAATTTTAGTTTTCCTGTTATCCATACTAAAACAGTAAAAAAGAAATAGGAGAAATTAATGTTAACAACTTATATTGTTAACCCAAAATATCAAACATATTATCAGATCAACATGTCATTATTATCAAAATTATTAAGGACATATTTTACATTTTTACAAACTGTCTTCGAAATTAGATGTGTGTTTTATACTTGCAGAACATTGCCAACTGGGCCTTGCCATATTGGAAGGCTTAATAGCCACTGTGTCTGCCATATTGGACAGCACAGCTCTAGAGTTCGTTCTGCTTACTTTTCACTGAAAAAAAATGTCAGCATGCAGGAACTGTTTAGAGCCAATTTCTACCAGGGCAATATAGAATGCTGTGTCTGCTGCTCATAGAATTTATAGTTATCTGGCAGCAGCATGCATTTCTACGTAATGTAAAGACAAAGTGAAATTTATTGTCATACTTATGTCATGGGCAGCAATGATCCATGGTGATAGGCTGGAGAATTTGGCATTGCACAAGCCAGGGTTAGGATGGGAAGCTGGAAGCACCATACAGGAGCCGCAGAGGAACATCAGAGACGGTCGCATGGTCAGAAGTCAGGAAGCACACCTGCATGTCAACTCTGGATCCCAGGCCACAAAGGGCAGTCATCACTCATGGGACATCTGGATGCAGGGCCCAGAGCAGGCCAGCAGTCAGGAGGAGGGAAGGAGGGACAGACAGGGGAAGGGCCTAAAGCAGCACTAAGACTCAAGGTGCAAGGTGTGAGACGTACGTGACAAACTTCTCAAACAGAAAGTCTCATGTGAACTTTCTGATAGAGCGGGATCTATAACTGGATCCCTAGAGGGTACTCAGAGTGCGACTTTGGAGAGGAAAAGAAATTGATCTAGCCTTAGGGAAAATGTAGCTCCAGAAAAGGCCTGACCCAAATTTTCCATATTGATTACTGGAGTATTATATAAAGTTATAGTGTGAAATCTGGTGAAAATTTTCCCATTTGGAATCAGAAGACTGGATATATCTGGCCCTACTATGTAAGAGCTGTGTGATGCGCAAATCAGAGCACCTTCTGTGATTCACCTCCAGCACCTCACATGCTTATTATGAGGATCCATGCGATCGTGGGGATAAATGCATTTTTTTCTTTTGAGTATTTATTGAGCACCTACTATGAGTTAGACACTGGGCTGAGGGTAGAGTCTGCAAAGATGAAGGAAAAAACTGCTGTGAACATGTGCACGTGGAGCTCCCGATCTGGAGTGAGAGGCTGGCATGTAGCCAACAATCATGATATAAAGTAGTCAGAACAAAGGAAGAGGTATGCACATGTTATTAAGAAAGCCAAGATGGGGAGTAAGGCTTCCCAGAAGAGGTGACATTTGAGCTGAGCTCTAAAGGAGCTTTCCAGGAGGCAGCTTCTTGAGAAACGGTGCATAAGCTAACATACGATGTTCAGAAGTATCAAGTAATTTTTATGTGACTGAGGGATAGGCAGTGTGTGTGTGTGTGTGTGTGTGTGTGTGTGTGTGTGTGTGTGTGTGTGTGTGTGTGTGTGTGTGTGTGTGTGTGTGTGTGTGTGCTGGAGAGGGAGACAAGATATTGAAAAGAAAGCATGGACCAGATTGGCTGGTCATTCAATGCCAAGCTAAGGAGTTTTATCTCATCAGGTAGTAGGCGGGGGAACCCATGTATGGGATCCATCACATGGTTTTAAGCAGGGGAATGAAAGCATAATATTTGGCTTTAGAAAGATTATTCTGGCTGCTTTGTAAAGGAAGATTGGAAGGGAATGAGACTGGATTTGCTGTATAAATTTAAGAAATTTCAAACACACCTTAGAGCACACAATAGTTTTTTATCACTAAGAATTTTTTCCTTCCCTCAGACCCACCTGTACAGAACTGATAGTCTAGGCTAAAATACAGAAACTCTTCGGTACCACTTGATAAATTGTCCCTACACCAAGATCCCCAAGTACCTTCCCCTGGGATCTCTTTGACCGCCCCCAAGGTGCAGCAACTAAAGGGATAACACCTATCAAAGTTGGGTGCCTCCAGCACCTCTGCCAGTATTAAAGCACGTGTCCCTTCTGATTAGTTGGTACCGGCAGGCTTTTAAATATTTTTCATTTCACCTCTGTATCCACACATACATGGATGCACTAAAAGTATCTCTAAGGTCAGTTGCTCTACACACAAACACACACACACATTTCTGCTTACCCTGAGTTGAACCCATCCTTGACTTGGCCACATCATTAGTGGCAATGATAATAATCTGTCAGCAAGAAACCAATGCCAAGAAGAAAAGCAGTAGTGGACCAGGACTGACAGTGGCACTGGCAGCAATGACTGGTAGCAGGCAAACATCCGGGCGGGCACTGCTTGCAGTAAGTATCAGAACAGGGTCTTACGCATTCAGGCACAGGACTCATTCCCCCAGTGGACTAACAAGAGAAGCAACATGGAACTGCAGTCTAAAAAGACTTGGGTTTGCAGATAGGCATTAAATAAAGGGATCCATTTATTGACACTGTCACTTACTACCTATAAATGGAAAGAACAAAGTAAGTATGTACTTGGGCTCTGGAGTCGTATAGACCTGGGTTTGAATCCCATCTCTACCTCTTACAACCTACAAGACTTAAAGGAAATTACTTGAACTCTCTAAGCCTGTTTTTTCATCTAAAAATGGGAATACAAATAGGACATAATACATGTAGTAATGGTGAAGATTCAAGGACAATAATGAATGTGGACTTCATGGTACATAGTAAGCATCCAGTGATTATTAGTTCCAAGCAGATGTTGATGTGCCGATGAACTAGGCGAGATCTCATGTTCAAACGGTTTTGTACAGTGTTAACACAGAATTTGCAGTAAGGTTGGCCGCTGTTGAAGTAGCAAACTATTGACCTAGAGCCTTCTGAAAAGCCTCTTGATTAGAGACAGGGCTAATTCTAGAGACTGAAGCAAACCTGACCCCAAAAGCAATTGTGTGGCTTCAGCTGGGGGAAATTGGAGAACGCTTGCCTCACCAGCAAACTTTCTGCAGGAGGGAGCCACCAATTGTGTGCTCCATAAATGTAACCTGGTCTCTGATAGAAAAGGTGAAAACCTTGAAAACCATTAGTATCACTAGTATGTGTGGGCTTAAAGACAGCATGGAACAAACAATCCAGGGAAGAAAGAAGAAATAAAGAGATTTCAAGGAGCCATGCAGAATCAAAATCAGTGTAGAGGTTGCCCGGTAGAAGAATGACACTTTGAGAAGAAAGAGAAGAGTTTTTTTTTTAAATGTGCCCCCTTTGAAATTAGAGAAGAGGCAGGAGCCAAGTCCCGGAGGGTAAAACAGAACCTTCCAGGGAGGAAGCAGCATCCCATGCTTCACGTAAAATACAAACGGTTAACATGTACACTTGTTGCCAGCACCAAAAGAATGGTGAGAAGGGGAGATGTGTGATTTTTCAGTTCAGGAGGATGGGAATAGCCACATGTAGGATAGTGAGACTGTTGAGGAGATCTTGTCTTCTTGGAGGATGTATATAAGATACACTGGAGTATCCTGCAATGCTCATTAAAACCACCAATTGTTAGCCATTTGTACCTAATTGATGTGAATACGAATGGTACTTTCAGAATTTATAATCTGAATGGTTGAGTGAAAGTCAAAGAGTTAAATATTTTGGTTTTGGAAGCTAACAGGGCATTTCAGAAGTTGGAACTAAGCACACATAGGAAGGAGGGGGCTGAGATTCAGCTGTTGGAACATGGCCTATAATATCAGGATGTGGGTTCCTGGAAGGGATCAGAATATGTACTCTCGAGAACAGGAAATACATGTGTTTCATAGCAGGCTCAGTGGCTTGTTCAAGAAGACTTATAATGAAAGTTGAGTAGAATATAGGGAATATACCCGGATAAAACTATAAAACCAGATGCTGTGGCTAACCAGTGAGTTGTTGTTGTTAAGTGCCTTCAAGTCAATTTCGCCTCATAGCGACCCCATGTGACAGAGTAGAACACCCCACACAGTGTTTTCTAGGCTGGGATCTTTATGGGAGCAGATCTCCAGGTCTTTCTCCCTTAGAGTGCCTGGGTGGGTTTGAACTGCCAACCTTTTGATTAGCAGCTGAACACTTAACATTTGAGCCCCCGGCTAAAAAGGACAGTAGTTGTTCTCAGGAGAATAAGAGAAAATTCGGGTAACAAAGCTTCACAGCTTCCATGTACCTCTTCCCAGAGAATGCACGGTAACTATATTATTTTTCTATTGCTGCTATAACAAATTACCACAAAGTAGCTCAAAACAACACAGATTTATTATCTTGCAGCTCTTTAGTTAAACGTCCAGCAAGGATCTCACTGGCCTAAGACCAAGGTGTCTGCAAGGCTGTGTTCCTTCTGAAGATTCTAGGACAGAATTTGATTCCTTGCCTTTTCTAGCTTCTAGAAGCCATCTGCGTCATCCCTGCTCATGGCCCCTTCCTCCATCTTCAAAGCCAGCAATGTAGCTTCTCTCTGTGTCTTTCTTCCATCATCACATCTCTCCCTGACCACAGTCACAAAAGGGTCTCCTCTTTCAAGGTCCATGTGACTAGATTGGGGCCACACAGATAATCCAGAATAATCTCTCTATCTCAAGGTCCTTGATTTAATCACATCTGTAATGTCTCGTTTGCCAAGAAAGGTAATAGATTCCAGGGATTAAGATGTGGACATCTTTGGGGGGCCATTTTATACTGCCAGTGGCTAAGAGCTATGGCTGCTAACCAAAAGACCTGCAGTTTGAGTCCACCAGGCGCTCCTTGGAAACTCTACTCTGTCCTATAGGGTCACTATGAGTGGGAATCAACTTGACGGCAGTGGGTTTGGGTTTGCTTTTTTTTTTTTTTTTTTTTGGTTATCACAACTATTGAGAATATCAACTTTTAATACCAGGGGAAAATATGCAGGTATCATGGAAATTTAGTGTAATTCGTGCTTGGATTTAAGATATGCAGAGATAAAGCTTATTCAAAAGAAATACCTAATAGGATTAGAAAATTTTGATGTATGTCAAGAAGGTATAGATGTGCATTGTGACTTAGAAGGTCAAAAATAAAACAAAACCCATTCCCATTGAGTCGATTCCAAATCATAGCAACCCTGTAGAACACAGTAGAACTGCCTCATAGGATTTCTAAGGCTGTAAATCTTTATGGAAGCAGACTGACACATCTTTCTCCTGTGGAGCAGCTGGTGGGTTTGAACCAGCAACCTTTCAGTTAGCAGACAAGTGCTTTAACCACCATGCCACCAGAACTCCAAATTACAAGATTAAAAAAAAAAAAAAAAAAAACCAAACCCATTGTTGTTGAGTCAATTCCAACTCATAGTGACCCTACAGGACAGAGTAGAACTGCCCCCACAGGGTTTCCAAGGAGTGGTTGGTGAATTCGAACTGCTTACCTTTTGGTTAGCAGATTAGTTCTTAACCACTGTGCCACCAGGGCTCTGAATTAGAAGATAAAGACAGTTAAATGTATTTAAATCGAGACAAAAGAAAGTATAGAAAAGATATGGTGAGAGTATATCATAGACCCATTGACCATCTGGAAGGTATAGATATTGTCCAAAGGCAAATTAGAAAATTAAAATGCTTTGTTATCTTCCAAAGTAGGAGACTTGAAATAATCAAGATATCTGCTAAAAAAGACTTACTCTAAAATTGTTGACTTACATTGACGAGAATTCCTTCACCCCAAAGAATGGAAGAAGCAGTCCAGGAAACTACTAGTACCAATAATTGATAATGTCACATAAGAGAACAAAGATCAAAGGAGGTTATAGTCTGATGGAAACCTGCACTGAGCAACCCATATCAAGAGTTCAGGGTCCAGTCCTTGGAAACAACATTTTAAAGCACCAGTCAGTGGCCTAGGAGAAAGGAGAGTCTCCTTGCTGGTGAAGAGATTTTCATATGAATTAGTTGAAGCAGCTTGGTAAACATGATTTACCTGTTACAGATGATCTAAGTAACAACTGGCCTTGGTGCTTCCAGAAGACAGAACAGCGACCAGTGGGTAAAAGGAGGAAGGTGAATTTCATTTTAGCATTTTCCAGCAATTACTCTTTCCAGTTGTCTGAGAATACAGTAGGGTGCCATGGGTAGCTGCAAGCCCCCAGACTCTGGAAAAGTTAAAATGGAAGCTAAATGGGTTCCTATGAATGATGCTTTCTGGGGAGTTTCAGCTTAAATAGAAAGTTGAGTGAAAAGATGTCTGAAACCTTTCCAAGTTTCCAGCTCTTATTTTTCAGACCAAACCCATGGGGCAGAGGGAATGTATAATGAGGGTGCCCAGCACAGGTTTTTATTAAAACCACAGTTTGGCCATTCAGCTATCTTTTATAAATCTGTCTTTACTCACAGATCGCAGACCTTCGTCCTTCTCTCAAGTCATGTTCTCAGTGATCACTTCTAGTTTCCAAGAGTCAGACTTAAGACTTAACTCCTTTTATTCTAGAGATTAATTGGTTTCCATCATAGCTTTTCTGCTATAGTTCAGGAGTTTTGTTTTTTTTTTTTTTTTTTTAGCTTTGTTTTGTTTTTGTTTGTTTTGGTTGGTTGGTTGGTTTTTTTGGTATGAGGTTAACTCTACAGGCCTGACAACCTGTGATCTTTAAGATGAAGCTTCCAGCTGCATCCCTGAGATGAAGATTATACCGCTGGACAAGTACCTTGAGCCTAACTTGTAATTTTTCAATTGTGTCTAGTCACTGTTTCTTGTTATTTGCTACGTTACATTAAAATATCCAGTTCACATTCCACCAGTTGACCTCACATGTTGAATCCCTTGACAGGTGGCATGCCACTTAAATAAGGATGTGTCTGTGATGCTTCAGAGCTTGCACAGTCCCAGACATATGATTCCACGTGTTTGGCTCGTATGTCTCTATCCCTAAAATGTTGATCTCATTAATAAAATGAACGGCATTGCTGAAGTCAAGCTTTTAATTTCCTTTCTAGCAACTTCAACACCAGTATCCTTCTCCTTGCTGAGCATCACATTCATAACAGTGATGAAAAATAAATTCTCAGAGAAGGGCACTTGATGTTACTGTTGTACAGCTTCTAGGGGTGAGAAGGAAGTGCTTTTTAAACAGAACCAGTAGGAGCCTCCCAGAGGTAATTTAAAAAGGAAAACGTTAGGAAGACAGGAAATAGAAAGTGGCAATGTGTAGGCATTGCAAATATGCTGGGTAATCCTCCTGGGGAGAAAAAGGTGTCTTTAGTCAGCGAGAGGAGCAAACTCCAGGGTTGCCCCCAGTTGTATTTCTCCTGATTCAGCAAGAAGAAGCTACACCACTCAGTCATGCTAATAGACATCACTTCCCATGTCCAGTTCCTATTTTCTCTCAATTCTTACTATAACTTTAATTTGGGATTGTTAGAAAAAGTCCACAGTCCTTTAATACATCAGGGACCAGAGGCCACCCGTTAGGGGTAGAGTCAGGGCTTAGGCTATAGAAAGTGCTTTACTCTTTAACTCTTCACACCTGCTAATGGCTCTGTTTGGCGCATCCTTAAGAGGAAAATGCTAACGGAGCCAGTTTAAAAGAGTTAATATCAGAACGCCCTCCACTGCAGGATCTTATCCTAAATACATTCAAACCTGAGGCTCCTGAATTACATAAATGCTGCATAGGACAAATACAGATAATGGACTTCTAAAAACCGGTTGCCTGTTGAGTGGATTACAACTCATGGTGACCCCATGTAATTCAGAGTAAAACAGTGCTCCATAGGGTTTTCAATGGCTGTGCTCTTTCAGAAGTAGATGGCAAGGCTTTTCTTCTGAGCCACTTCTGGGTGCATTCGAACTGCCAACCATTCAGTTAGTAGTCATTTGCACCTCCGAAAGCCTCCATAGTGAACTTGCTAGACAGCAGTTCCAGCCTACCACCTGATATTCTGAGGCTCACCTACTACTCAGCTGTTGTATATACAGCCAGAGTAGAGACACAGCTCTTGCTTGGATGGCCAGTTTCCACATTTACCATGCTATTTCACCTTTTTATTTGAAGAGAATACTAAGAGTGACAAGTATGCCAAAATTCTACCATTTCACACAAGCTTAAGAGTGAAAGGTATGTGAAATGCCAGTGCTCATGGAGAAATGCAGGCATAATTTTATCTACCAGTAGCCCGGAAAGGAGCCCTGGTGGCACAGTGGTTAAGTACTTGGCTGCTAATCAAAAGGTTGGTACTTTGAACCCAGCCAGCCACTCCACAGGAGAAAGACCTGGCAATCTAGTAAAGACTACAGCTTAGAAAACCCTAGAGGGCAGTTCTACTCTGTTGCTTTGGGTCGCTATGAGTCAAAAAATTGACTTGGTGGAACCTAATAACAACAGTAGCCCAGAATCAAAACAGCAGGGCTGAACCTATCTGATAATAAGATGATCAAGAAGCCAAGCAGAAGTACAATATGTGAAGCTCTTTCCTTACTCTAGAGGGTACATAAATGGAGTTTCATCAGCAATTTTTTCCACACGAATGAGTGCATGTGAGCGTGAGTGAACGTGAGTGTGTGTGTATGTGTGAGAAAGGCTCAAAATCTTCTAAAGTTGTATATATATATAAAGATAAGATCAAGTCTGAAAAGTGGCCTATATCCATTTGCAAATGGACCACCCCACTTGAAAGCTGCAGCAGAAAAGCATTCATTAAAGGGAAGAGTCAGTCCTCAGCCCCCACCTGAGCAGAATTTTAGGGTAGAGGAGCCACACAGATGGACCATGGTGGGAGGGTCCCTTATGACTAGATTCTGGGAGTCAACACAGTGAGGTGAAATAAGCCCTAGAGTTGGAGTCGAGGTCTTGATTCTGGCTGTGATTGTGCTACCAGCTTCCTGAGGAATCTTTGCTCAACCACCTTCTCTGCATTTCCTCCTCTGACATCCTAGAGAGTGTGCTCAGATGATCTAGGCTCCTTCTGTTGTTGTCAGTTGTCACTGAGTCGATTCTGACTGATAGTGACCCTACTTATGCAGAGTAGAATTGCTCCATAGGGTTTTCAAGGCTGTGCCCATTTGGAAGCCGATCACCAGGCCTGTCTTCTGAGGTGCCTCTGGGTGGGTTCAAACCACCAACGTTTTGGTTAGGAGTCTAGCGCTTAACTATTTGAGCCACCCAGGGACTCCAGGCTCTTTCTAAGTCTGAAATTATTTGGTCCTGAAATCTCAGAAATCTAAACTGTTTGCAGATGGACCAATTTCTGAAAAATAATAATAATTACTTAAAATAATAAAAACTGCCATCATTTATTGAGCACTTTCTATGTGTTAGGCACATGTATGCATTATCTCAGTCTACACCCAGTATCAGTTGCCACCGAGTTGGCTCCAACGCATGGTGACCCCATATGTATCAGAGAGAGCTCTGCTCCACAGGATTTTCAGTGGATGATTTTTTGGAAGTAGATCACCAATAGATCTTCCGATGCCCCTCTGGATAGACTCAAGCCTACAGACTTTCAGGTAGCGTCACAGCACGCTAACCATTTGCACTGTCCAGGGACCCCATCCCAGTCTACAACAGAGGTAATATTGTTTACTTCATTTAATGGATAACAAAACTGAGTTTTAAAGAAGGTCATTCTCCCAACTCAAACACCTGAAAGTGACAAAGCAGTGATTATGTAATATTTACTGTTAACCAAGTTTGCTGTGACATTTTATAGGATTTTGTCATCTTTACTTTGCAGATGGAGACAGAGACTTTAATGATTTATTCGAGGGGTAAGCAAACTATTTTTATATAAAGAGCCAGATAATAATTCTTTTCAGCTTTGTTGACCGTGCGATCTCTGTCACGACTGCTCACCTCTGCCACTTTGGCACAAGAGCAGACACAGACAACACTTAAGTGAATGCGCGTGGCTGTGTCCCAATAAAATTTTATTCATGGACACTGAAATTTGAATTTCATATAATTTGCATATGTGGTGAATTATTCTTCTTTTGTTTTTTTTCAATGTTTTAAAAATGTAAAACAATACTTTACAGGCCATAGTAAAACAGGAGGCAGGCTGGATTTGGCCTGCAGACCCCGGTTTTCCAACCCCTGCTATATTCCAGACTCACACAGCAATTAGAAATAAAGAAACAGAGGACCTGTTAAATGAAGTTGAGAGAACATGATGCAGGAGACAGGAGATATAAAGAGTACAAAAAACAAACATGTATTTCATTAAAATGTGTCTTCTGTCTTAATACGGTTAACACAGGATGTTGATCTAACTGCTTTGTATTTACCAGGCTATAGGGTCACTATGAGTTGGAATCTACTCGACGGCAACAGGTTTGGTTGTTTTTTTAATTGCCCTTGGAGCCTTGGAGGCACGTTGGTTAAGAGCTCGGTTGCTAACCAAAACGTCAGCAGTTCGAATCTGCCATCCGCTCCTTGGAAACCCTATGGGGCAGTTCTGTTCTGTCCTATAGGGTTGCTATGAGTCGAAATCGACTTGATGGCAATGGATTTAATTGACCTTAAGGAGCCCTGGTGGTACAGTGATTAAGTGCTCAGCTGCTAACCAAAAGTTCAGCTGTTTGAGTCCACCAGCCGCTCCACAGGAGAAAGATGTGGCAATCTGCTTCTGTAAAGATTACAGCCTTGGAAACCCTATGGGGCAGTTCTACTCTGTCCTACAGGGTCGCTGTGAATTGGAATCAACTCAACGACAACGGGTTAACTGACCTTAAGAAAAACGTTAGGCTTCCCAGAAACATAGAGGCTTTGGCCATATAATTTCCAGAACAAGATCACAGACATGGCTAATGTGCAATTTAGCATCGATTTACTACAATCAGCAGTCAATGAAAGAGAAGTCAGGGTGGCCATAATATGATCAGGATTACTCATGTTGGTGTGAGGCATCCTTCTGTTGCATTCTGCAAGAATATCAGTAAAAAGCTCTGCTAAGAGAGAATTACAGTAATAATATCAGGCTATGAAAGCATGGGCACAGAGAATTACATACAGAACATGTTGTGAATTGATTTCTTTCCCATTGAATTGAGTATTGGAGGTAATTATTCTGAATAAAGTACAGATCAGTGCAGTAAACACCTACCCTCTCTGTCTCAATGCTCTTTTGAATGTGGCTGAGCCTGATGAACCCAGGACATTCTTGATCAAGTGGCTTTATCCACAGAAATACAGCTAGCATCTTTACCCATTTTATTTCAATGCAGATATGCCTTTCATTCCCTCTTTGCCAAGTTTCTGTTCTTAAACACCGTATTCAACCTTCAGTTATATATTGCTGCAAGATAGAGAAAAGAGGCCTGCATAAACATACAACAGCTGGTTATGTAGATTCCCGTGAAGTTGGACTTCATAAACACACACACACAAAGAAATTCAGACTCACGGTTCATCTGCTTTGCATCTAACCTCAATCCCTGACTCATCCTGGTAGTTAACAATCAAGATCAACCAGACATCCCTAGATATTTCAAAACAGAAACAATTGCTAAGATGTATTTTCAATAGTCCTTCCCATATTCTGCAAAAGCAGGGATTTAACTTTATATATTGCCGTTATTTCTTCTAAATCAGTTTTCCGAGGAAATGGGCCTATGTCTCAGTGACAAAACACAATAAAAATAATGAAATATTGATGTAATTGTTATTAAGAATCACATTTAGACTTCTTTGTAATTAGTACTATTGACCTTATGAACTCAATCCTATGTTAATATGTATTCTTTGTCATAAAAATCAATAGTATAGACAACTACATTTTTCACAAGAATTTTCAATGAAAGAGGATAAAGTTTAGGAGTTTACAGAAAGGCTTGTTACCGGGGTAATTTGGCAATTTATTAGTGGTATAATGTCAGAGGCAACACCCACTGAGGGTCCAAGGAGAGCAGATAGAGCAGGGGGCATTCACAATATTGTTGCTGACCTGGAAGGTATTTGGAAGTATTATTAGGTCCTTCTAATTAAAAGTAAAAATTATGGTTGTTGATTTTGCACCAAGATATCAAACTACATATAGACATAATGTATGGACTCCAGTTAATTATATCAGGCCATGAACTTTCTGTAGTCATGATCTTACTAAAGACTGCCCAGAGTTGTGGGATGGAGGAGTTTGTACTTCACTGGATAGGCCCATATAATAAAACATGGTTAAATCCACCATGTTCAATATGTTCAGTCAGTCATATATAACAAATGAGATCATATCACATGGTCTATACTCTATAGCGAGCCCTGGTGGCACAGTGGTTAAGAGCTTGGCTGCTAACCAGAAGGTCGGCAGTTTGAATCTACCAGCAGCTCCTTGGAAACCACATGGGGCAGTTCTACCCTGTCCTATAGGGTTGCTATGAGTCAGAATCAACTAGATGGCAATGGGTGTTTGTTTGTACTCTATAGGAAAACTATGCTCTTGGTTTCATCTTCAATTTACACAGAGTCCTATTAAGTCTCTTGAATTCTCCTGTCTGGCAAACTGGGCTGGCTGTATATAGTCCCCCAATTAATTCACGCTTCCGTTCAGTCATTCATTCACTCATTTTCCCATCCATTTATTCACATACTCATTTAAAAAACATTGAGGTCCTACTACGTGCCAGTAATTGTGCTAAATTTTTGGCACCAAAAGGCAAATAAAACATGATCCCTGCCTTCCAGAGGCTAACAGTTCAGGAGAGGTCTCTTATCAGAAACCTGAGAAGACTGACTTCAAGTACCACTTTTAAAACTCACTTTTCTGATCATAGGCATCTCTGTTTTGACATAGAATTTTAGTTATAACCTTAGAGATATTCTAGTTTAGCCGTTCATTTTAAGTCATAAGTTAGCTCTCCTCTCAATAATGTTGGAATGGCCAGTATTTATTGGGTGCTTACTATGTGCTTGGCATTATGCCAAGCCATTTACACTGTCTTGTTTAACTTTTAAAAAGCCCAATTAGCAGTTATCCCCAAACAAAGGAACTGAGGCTCAGAAAGGCTAAATACCTTGTACGTAGTCATCTAGATGCTTGCAGCTTAACCATTAGTAGTCCCAGTGCCGTTTGGGACTTTGTTAGAAAAAGAGAATCTCAGGCCCCACTTCAGACCTACTGAATTTCAGAATCTCCAGCTTAACATGGTTGCCAGGTGATTCATATGTACATTAAAGCTTGAGAAGCACAGGTCATAATAGTGAGTGTAGATTTGAACCCAGGATGGTCTGACTCCAAAGCCCAAGTTTTTATCATGTAGTGTTCATAGAATAGTGATGTCTGGGAAAGCGAGGGCAGACATATACCTTCGGATATTTTATATAAGGTTCAGGAACTCACGCAGGATCGCTCATCAGTTTTAACCAGCATGTATTCTAAAAATCCAAATCATATTAAAATAAGGAAAATCATGAACACTTAAGCAAGTAGCCTATTTGTTTTCTTTCATCCATATAATTTAAAAGTGGTTAATATTTGATAGGTTAATAATAAATATTTTAATATAGTATATTGCATTTGGCTATGAATATATCAAAAGGAAATACAAAGTGAGCTCCAAAAGATAAACTTTTATTGGGCACATGAAATAGAACATAAAATTTGATGGCAATTACCATTTAATCTATTCAGATTTGGAAATGTATTGAAAGAGAAACTCATAACTCAGTTAATTGTTATAAATTATTAATTGCTCATTTAAAAAGCAATGAGCAGAACTGCGCTTGTTGAGAAACTTTCTTTCTCAGTGGCTTTAACCTTTATGTCATTGGTTTTACGAGAACAAAAGGAAAAGAATGACAGAAAGATTCCAACTGTCCAAAAGTAGAAAGCGACAAGACTGGGAACATCTCAGTGACTATATAAAGGTGAACTGAGATTCAAATACAGAATTATGGTTGGCTCCACTCCAGCTCACTTAAGTGCAGACCTCTCAGGGTAGTTCCCAGGCATCTGTATTTTATGAAACTCCCTAGGCAATTTTAAAATGCAGCCTGGATTGAGGACTGCCTTTTCAGTGATTATACATTCAGTGGTAGAATTCTTCCATGAGAAGACTCAAGGTTTGATTCCTGGCCAGTGTACCTTATGCATAACCGCCACCCACTGGTCAGTAGACTGCTGGTCATCAGAGGCTTGTGTGTTGCTATCATGCTGAACGTGGCTCAGCAAAGCTTCCAGAATAAGACGGACTAGGAAGAAAGACCTGGCTATCAGCCAGTGAAAACCCTATGGATCACAAAGGCCCATTCCTCAACCCATCATGTAGATGATGCAGGACTAGGCAGTGTTTCATTCCATTGTGTACGGGGTCTCCGTGAGTAGGGAGCCTATTCCATAGCAGCTAACAACAACAACATACATTACCACAGAGATTTAATCAAGCCACAAATTTGACTCAGGATATTCTGAACCCCAAGTGAGATGCAAGCATTGCCAACCCTGGTTAGCTTGAGGGAAGAGGGCGCACAACCAGTGCAGAAGCATTGAACACCATGGTGGCTTTATCAAGCCGTTCCCTAGATTGCAAGTGATTTCTGATCCAAACAGCCTAAGATCAAGAATATATGTGGATTTTAAAGGTTCCTGATGTACATAGCTCCTTCTTTCATGAAAATCAATGTTATGAATTGCTGCTGTTGGTTAAAAAAAAAAAAAAATTTAAAAACTGGAAGCTTTTATTTTATTAACTAAACCCAGGGATTTATTGTTTAGTGTCAGCAGCATAACTGCCTTGTAATTGATTTTTCTGTAGAGAACTGAAAAGTTAAGCCACCTTAATTTCCTTTATCTTGACACTCATGATTAGCATTACTCTGAAATATATTTTACCAGATTTCCAATTACCATTTTTTAAAATCAACTTCCTCCTTGCCTACTCGTTTTGATAAAATATTTTTAAGACAGAGAGAAAGCAAGTGTGTGTAAAGATGAAAATATGGCTGCTTCACTCCTGTTGATAGCTTTATCCTCTTTCTTCAAAGAATTCTGTTTCCGTTCAGTCATGCTTTTAAATATGAATGGGGTTATTAGAATATAGTAACACCTGTTAATTTATAAAATACTGGATAAAGAAGTAAATATTATGGACAATGACAAAAATTTAAAGATAATGAAACAAAATGTAGTATTTACTACCTAGGCTAATATTCCTTAATTCTTATAGAATTGACATCAATCAAATATTTAGTATGCAGCCATTATAAACTTGTACCATTAGTTACCCTCACTTAGCCTCAATTTGATCATGGAACATGAAGATAAGAATTGGACCCACCTCACTAACTAGCTGTGAGATTAAATAAGATAATCATATAAATGTTTAACACAATTCCTGCCACACAATAAGGGCACACAGTGATAATAAAACTATAAGTGATGTTACCTGCTTTCAAAGTATCATTGAGAATAGTGGGGCTTGAATTAACAAATTCAAGAAAGCAATTAAGTAACAAAGAAATGACGCAATAGAATGGACACTATGGTAGCCAGAGTTCCTTCCTGAAAAAAAGAAGGCTAAAGGAATGAATGGAATTTAATACTTAGCGTGTCATTTTTTTGTGCATGTGCAGTTACTTCAGATTTTGTGGTTAGTTCATTGCCACGCGTAAATGCAAAATTTTACTTAAGATTTTGTCCAAAGTCAGTACCTTTTAGTTTTGCAATTTCCAGATAGAAAAATAAAAGCCCTTAGGATAAACTTTTATCCATTAAATTCACCCCAACCTTAGCAGGGCGTCTTCATCAATTTTAGGATCATACTAAATCCTGGAAATTACCCTGTGATTCTAAAATGCCGGACTGCTAGCCAGGTGTTGAATTATGGAGCTCCCTAAACAAACTGAAAGCTAGACTGGTTTCTCCACTTGGACATCAACCAATTTCTCAGGAGAGATGATTGGACAATTATAATCCACCCAGTCACCATCAGACTTACTGGATACTTAACTATTTCCAGCTTGGTGACTATTGACAACTTCAGGGGTTTGTATTTCAAAAAAAATGCATTCAGTTTCTCGTTTCTTTTCAATTTTATTTTTAAGAAATCCTCAGGAGATTTTCCATGGGAGCATGTGGCTGGTCTTAGCAAGCTCATGCTATGTGCTATTTTTCAGCAAAGTTACAATTTCTCTTCTTATACTAGAAAGATAATCAAATTGAGACTCTTACTTTGAAGGGAATACTGTTGTTTATTCCTCCAGAAGATTTAAAAAAAAAAAAAAAATAGTACAAGCAACAATTTAACCACATGTCATACTGCCCTTGAAGAAGTACGGCTGAATTTCATAGTGAACCAAAGGCACTGAGGAACGGAGGATAAGTTAATACTTCTACAGCCCTAGTGTCACTACAAAATGTGAAAATGAGACGGAAACATAGCCTCCAAAGAGTACGGAGAGTGTGAGGGTATCGAACTGTCACTAGGAGCAGGCCTCCATGGGACTCATTGTCAGGGCTGGCCAGTCATGGTTTAGCCTGAGCATTTAAAATGCACTGTCCCTCTCTATTTGGACATAGTTTATGTTTCAAAATGAATGGACTTGTTGTTGTAACTACATATTGAGGGCAGAGAGAAAAGGTATAAGGAGTACCTCTCTGAAGGAGCATGGTAAAATGAGAGACCCTGGGTTGAAGGATTCTTCAATCAATAACCAAACATGTATTGACTGCTACAGTCCCTGCACTGTAAAAGGTGCTATGCAGGAGGTAAGTTTAATACAGCTAGTGACCTCAAGGAGGCTACAAAACCTAAAGAGATTGGCGTCAAATACGTGAAACAGTATAATGAAACTGACATTTCCTGTTCAAGTCACTTCCAACTCTTTCAGAAGCAGATTGTCAAGCCTTTCCTCCTAGTCTGTGCTTGTCCGAAAGCTCTGGGGAAACCTTCCTCTTCAGCATCACAGCAACATGCAAACCTCCGCTGACAGACAAGTAGTGGCTATGCTTGAGGTGTATTGGCCAGGAATTGAACCTTGGTCTCCCACATGGAAGGTGAAAATTCTACCGCTGAACCACCACTGCCCTCCCAAAGGATTTGTTGTTGGTTTTAGGTGCCATTGAGTCAGTTCCAACTCATAGCGACTCTATAGGACAGAGTAGAACTGCCCCATAGGGTTTCCAAGGAGTGGCTGGTAGATTCGAACTGCCCTTCTTTGGTTAGCAGCCTAGCTCTTAACTACTGTGCCAGCAGGGCTCCCCAAAGGACTTAGGACCCTCATAATTGCTCTGCTGGTGAAAGGAAATTGGATTCTAAGTCTACCTAGCTGAGTAGCTCTCTCTTGCATAGTGGTTGGAATCCTAATTCTGCCTCTTACTAACTGTGACTTGTTGAGCAAATTATATAATGTTTCCTACCTAAGATTTCACTTCTCTTAAAAAAAGACGATTCCACCTCACAGGGTTCTTATGAAATTAAATGAAATGCTAGAAACTACTAAGTACAGTTCCTGGGGCACAGTAGGCTCCAGATTTCACTTAAATATAGAAAATAACGTTCCGTTAGAGCATGAATTTCTATCCAAAACTTTACTCATAAACTGACAGTCAAAAATGGCACTGTGAACATATTTCCTTTCAAGAGAAGACAGAAGTTCACCGGGGAATCTTTTCTTTCCTGCAGTAGGTACCTAGTTGCCACCTACAGGAGTTTGAGTTGCTCACTGAAGACAGTGTTTGAAAACATGACTAGAGATCATGACCAAAGCCTCTCCAGAGGGTTTCTTCAGTCCAGCATAAGTCTAATTATGTTTTCCCTCCAATATACTTAAGCTTTTCCTGCTGTCTATGTCTTTCTTTCCAAACTGGTATGACTTTCATAAACAGGAAAGGTGAATACCATATAGAGAAATATGCTGGAGGCTTACTAGTAAATACATCCATGTTGTAAACACTTTATAAATGAAATTGCATAGAAAGGTTGTTCACTAAAAAATAACACACCATGTGCCAAAATTTTGCCTGGACATTTGGCAAATATTATTTCATTTATTTCTCCCAATAGCTCTGTAACAAAGTGCCAGTATACCCATTTTATAGAGGAGGAAACTGATGCTCAGAAATGTTAAGTAATTGGTTCAAAGCAACTGGTCACAACTGGTTGTAACTAATAAGTGACAGAACTATTATAAAACCAAATACAGATCCAACCCCTTGCACCATATGCCCACAAACTCATTGAAATGAGTCCAAAATAGACACACTTTAAGCCCAATTCCTCGTTAGTACCAGGAGGGTAATTTAAAAAAAATTGCCATTGAGTCAATTCCGACTCCTAATGACACTATAGGACAGAGTAGAACTGCCCTATAGAGTTTCAAAGGCTATAATCTTTACTGGAGCAGACTGCCACATCTTTCTCCCATACAGCAGCTGGTGGGTTCGAACTGCCAACTTTTTGTTACAAAGGTTTGGTTAGCAGCCCAATGCTTAATCACTGCACCACCAGGGTAATAGGAGCTTACAATGTTCTGATTTTGGACCACAGCCCAGCTACAGGATCAGTTTGCTTTCAGTGAGATGGAAACATCCCTCAGTATTAATAGACGTGTTCGTGAACACCAACACCACCACACAACACACAACAGAGAAAGAGCCTTCTGCATGAAAACAAGCATTGACTGACAAAGGTTAGCAACTCTTTCTCACTAACACTTCATCATCTGTGTCAGCAGGAGCAGGAGCAAATGTTTATTCACTGCCCTCCATGTGCAGTGAATTTATTCCTCAGAATCAACAACTACTCTATCCATGCCCACTTTGAACAAGCAAGTTAGACTCTCAGATTCCCAGCTCACAAGGACAATGCTTAGATGCATGCAGAAGACAGACCCTGCTGCAGTGGTTAAGTGTTAGACTGATCCCATGGATCAGTTCTACTCTGTCCTATAGAGTCACTATGAGTCGAAATCGACTTGAAGGCAATGCGGTTAGTTTGGTTTTGGTGGAGACGTAGCCTCTACACATTCACATAGGCCTAGGGTGTGAAGAGAAAGAATGAGCTGTCACTCTAAAGATGCAAATCATGCAATTTCAGCCAAAACCCCTGTGTCTTTTCACGCAAAAACTACTCAAAGTAATTATGAAAATATTTTCTGACTGATTTCCCAAACCTGTCAGAAATTCAAATACATCGACATGAAACCATGGCCCAATTAGCAGACCCTTTTTCACTTCACAAAGTAACACTCCACAAAAGAAAATGGCACGTGCATCAACGGCTGTCAGATGTTTAGTCACTGGATCATATTCAGCAAAACAGATAATCCTATTCCTATTCTAGCAGCATCAACCTGGCAAGCACTTTGCACTGTCATATTTAATCTTCACAAAAGCCCTATAATAGAAGATATAACTGGATGCATTTTACAGATAAGGCAACCGAGGCTTGAAGAGATGAAACAAATTTCCTAAGGAAATAGAAGAGAAAGGAGTGAGGCTCAAATCCAGCTCTCTTCCTCTCCAGAATATTCCTTGTCTGGGTTCTGTGTGCAGAGCACTGTGCAATAGCCACTCAGCAGTGAGCTCTGTTACAGAAGCCAGGGTGAGAAAGGGAGGTGTATTGAGGAGGGCTGTTGAACGTGAAACACATGCCTGATAATTTTTAGAAGCAATAATAAGTTATGATCCACAGTGTCAACATTAGCCTAGTGTGGTGCTGCTCAGGATCAAATGAAAGTGTATGTTGGATGCTTGGAAACGGGAAGGTGCGGGCTTGTTCTTCAACAGCTGTGTTAGTGCTTGTGCAAAGTCATAAACGGCTGAATCACTCTGAGGCCCGGATATTCTCAGACAGTCAGGGCAACTACAGAGCGACTCTACTCTGCATGTAGGTCTGCGGTGAAATGGAAAGCCACTGCTGTTGCACTGTAGCATTTCTGTGAAATGAGGTGACAGCGTTGGGTGGCATGGCAAGAACAATATGTGGACCAGCCTTTATTGTGGGAGCAGCTTTCATGATGTCATGTCAGCACTACACGGTCCGGCTTCCTGTGTTGCCAGGAGACAAGGAATGGCAAGAATTCTCTTCATCATCAAATCATTAGCTGCTGGTAGCAGACACACTGTCTCAGCTCTCATGTCGTGTGTCTGTCATCCCTTCTGGAAGGGTATAGGAGAAGTGGAGAGGGCTCAAAATAGTGGACACAGATGCTGAAACAGGATCTTGAAAAGATGGCTAGGTGTCATGGAACAGAACCCCATGAGGTTTGGAAGTATGTTCCCATTTCTAGAAGGGGTCGGAATATTCCGCAGCTCATAACGCAGTGACCCATCATGGTGGAAGAAAAGCCATGTCATCTTACAAACTGAAAAATTGTCTGGTGAAAAGGGGGATGAACAATGAGAGACAAAGGAAATGAAATAGGGCAGTGGAAGACATCCTGGAATCACCCTGGGCTTAAGTGAATGAATCTGCTTATAGTAAGAAGACAATAGAGTCAGTGTCCAACAGGAAGCCCTGACCTGTCCACTGCCTGATCTGATAAGGCATAGGCTGACTTGGCTGTAAGCTACCTGGATTTAGCAAAATAAAAAAAAAACACTTGGACACCAAGCAGATGTCTACATGCCTGCATTCAAAAACTTTAGGAGACAGCAGGGTTTGAACACAGTGGGAGCAAGAAAGTTGTCCCTTACCCAGACTGGTTTTAGAATCTATTGTAGGTCCAAGCTTAAGCATGGGAACCTTGGCATTGCAGGATCACTCTTGGCCAGGTAAATCAGCCAAGCATTTCTGAGAGCTCCCTTCAGAGGAAGTAGACCCACCAAATGGCCCAGCCTGCTTGCTTACTGGGACTCCAAGTTGGATTTTAGAATGGCCCTTGATGTGGCTGCAGGTATCACACTACACCTCATCCAGTCATTCACGGACAAACTAGATTAGGGTATCTGGTACCACCCAGGGACTCTAGAACAGTGTTAGCAATTCCATTTGGTTTTATGTTGGTCTGCAAATGCTTTTATCTGGCTTAACAATGCAACTCTGTTGTCTACATAATACGGTGCAAGTTTAGTCTCTCAGTTGGATGACATTTGTGCTTTGATGGATCATTAGCTATCAGAGATTCCACCATGAACCCATCCTCTGTAAAACTATTCTGGAATGCTAAGTCTTAGGTCCACAGAATTACATATTTGGAGTATCATGTGTCATGTAAATCAACGTACAATGAATTATTATGTCCTCTGCAGAAATGCTACATACAGCACCATCCATACATTTATGGAAAATGGCTTCCTTTTTGTTCTATGACGAATCTAATTACTGACATATCTAAACTGTATTATTTGAGGAGAATGCAAATCAATCCTTAACCTTTCCTGGCCACCCCAATCCTTTTTGTGCTACCTTAGGTGCATAAATGTTGAATTGTTCCAATCTGTTCTCCTTCATTAGAAAGTGCTTTTGGAGAGAAATAAAAGCTACCAGCAGCATCCAAATTAGAAGGAAACTCCATACACCTACCACTCAGCTAATTTTCCAGTATGAATTTGCAGCTTTTTTGGTACCGAATGCTTGGTCCAATACCTCAACTACAGATAGCAACTCATATTTGGAAAAATCTGGATGCAATGAATTAGAATCCCATTCACACCTTTCATATTCACTCATGCACATGGCAGGTGCTCAGTGCTGTGGGTTGCATACATAGGAGCGCTCATCCAACATGGTTACTTGTGTTATGCTCAATTAATACATAATAACATTTATTATAACATACATATCTATCAGATATCCATGTAATGTTCTGAGAGACAAACAGATATTTTGTTTTGGGATTTTTTTTCTGTTTTGTTTCTTTTTTTTTTTTGGAAAAATGCTATTCATCTTTTCTCTAACAATAATTTATTTTTTATTAAGTTTTTTTGTAACAAGAAAATTGCAACATTCATTTTATAAATATTACAGTTTGAATCATACATAAGCCATAATAAATTATTTATATCAGTAGACTTATGAGTTCATAGTGTGAGGATGTGTTCACCTCCCAAAGTATTAGAAAATTATAAATCTAATACTTTGCCATAATACCTAAGAAGACAGAACATTAATTTCTTGATTTTTTTTGTTATGAGTACTATAATGAAAATCTTCTGAAGATTATTTTTTTCATTTATATATATTGCGGACTCCTTAGAAATATTAGAAAATGAACCCATCCACAAGATGGTATGTTTTTATCTATAATATTAGAGGAAAAGGTACAATTTCCCTTTAAAACTTGATTTCATTTGCTCTAATAGTCCAAGTGCAGATATATTCAATTCCAGTATGTTCTCATCGGAAAGTCTGTGAGCGTTATTCACCATATGTCTAACGTCAAATAGATAAAACACACAGTACAATAAAAAGATGGTTCAAAACCCCCTTATTTTCAATCTATTAGTCAGATTAATGGGGATGACACATTAGTTCCACTGTTATACCCCTCTAGTGGCAATCTTCTAAAATTAGGAACTGCCAATCTGAGGGAAGCAAAAGAACTCTCTGTCATTTTAAATTTAACTTCAGCCTACTCTGAAGCCATTAGAGCCAATTAAAGGAGATCTCTAGCCATTATAGTCAGCCCAGTAATCTTAAAGTTCAAAAGGTAAAAAGCACTTTTCACCATAAATAAACTGTGAGACAAAATTATTTTCAATGAAGTTTCAATTTCAGTGAAAATAAAGTAGGTAATTACATTGGCTATTACTGAGGTCACCGCCTTCATTGACCATCTGGTAGCTTAAACTAAAAAATAGTTATCATTTCCAACATGGACAGAAATGAGCAAAATGTCTGCAGCTTCCTTTTTAAAGTCTTGTAAATTCAGTTAATTCAGATATTAACAAGCTTCATGAAACAATTACTGGGGGGAAAAAATAGCCTGATGGTCCTTTTTCAAGCTGAACAACTCAGCAAAAAAAAAAAAGTAAAAGCAGAAAGAAACAGGTAATGTCTTACCATTACCATAGTTACTATTTTCCATATGATGGTTGCTTGCATAACATTTTTGTCATACCAAAAACTGATGAAACAAATTTATTATTCCAACTTCTATAGCCTTCCTATATGAGTCCTATTTGTTGGATCAAAACTATTCATTTTCAAGTTAGAAACATTATTCCCTGGTAAGGAATATAATTTAATTTTTGCCCATTTTGTTCTACTTCCTACAATAACTCAGAAGGGATCAAAAGAGGTTAGGAAGTTGAACTGATGCTGTTTAAAGTCATTTTCAATGCATAATTTTTTTTATTATTTTAGTCTTTTATCTCTGGAAAAAAATATTATTATTGGATTTTTGTATAGCATTGTTTCACAATGTCTATTATTCCCTGAAGAGAAGAGGAGTTAGAGTAGTTCATTGCTTTTTTTTTTTTTTTTTAACTTTGCAAATACTTATAAACGTGCTTTTCAAAAAGTCAGAGACAGGAGTTTCATTGAATTTGATCTGAGCATTAAACCTAGGATAACTTTATTCATATATCGTTTGCAAAACCCAGGTTGCGTTGTTTTGTTTTGTTTTCGTAATGTAGAGGCCACTAGCTTCAGGTTGTGCTATTCATTTAGCTCCAAAATAGAATGCATACTTTCTTAAGATCCAATTCTCTGTATTCATTGCTGTTGGAGAGTCTTTGAAAATACCCTTGCCAGTATACATAGATGTCAGCCTGAAAAAAAAAAAAAAAGAAACAAAAGGTAGGGGCAAGGCAGGAGGAGAAAATAAGAAGTTGCCAAGAGAAAAAACTTATTTTCAATTTGAGGTTATTTCTATCCAGTCAAGTCATTTGGAATTATTCACAGTAAAGATTAATGCTTCTTTACAAGGAGGGATAGGACTTAGAGGCAACAAGGCTAGTTTCTCCTGACAAAATCCATTATGCAGTGATGCTAGCAGGAAGCCAGCAGGGGAGAGTTTGTTAAAACACCTTCAGAGCAGAGCGCTTTAACCCAGAACGTGGCACGGAGGGGCTGCTCCAATACCATGATTTTGGAACGTGGAATAAAAGTGTTTCACAGCACCATTTTAAAACACAGCCAGCAGAGGACTCCCAAAGAAAATTATTTGCTTGTGGACTTACCAGTGGGGGATTTTAAATGACAAATCATTATCCCGCCTTCCCAACTAGTCTGATAGACACTCAGGGAGTGTAAGCAAATTTCTGACAAAAAGGTAACAATGGTGGCTCTTATTCTCTGATTTCTCTCTCTTTTCTTTTTTTTTCCCCCCCATTTCTTTGGAACATTGAGAGTAGAAAACAATTTGCTTTGCCAGAAGAGAAAAAAACCTCAAGAACAATTATGGGGGAAATGAGAGTGCACGCTAAGACACATTTCATCAGGGGCAGAGTTTCAGGGTCTTGGTTAATCCTGGTTCTCATGGAGAAACTCATCGTATGCCCTCCTGCCAGGCAACCACGCCCATCATGCAGTTCCATGCTCACGGTTTACCACGAGTGCACACTCAGGTCATTGTTGTTGTTGTTTTTGTTAGGTGCCATTGAGTCAACTCCTACTCACAGCAACCCCATGTGACAGAGTAGAACTGCCCCATAGGGTTTTCTAGGCTGTACTGTTTATGGAAGCAGGTAGCCGGTCTTTCTCCTGTCAAGCCACTGGGTGGGTTCGAACTGGTTAGCAGCCAGAGGAGCCAGTTGCGCCACCAGGGCTCCATCTGAGATCATTAGCAGCTTCATTGACCATAGTATCGCTGCTCCTTTTCTCTTGTACTCAGAAATAGGTGAGCTGATTTCTCCTCGCCTTCCTGCTGAGCACTAAGAGGTGATATTTTATCAGGCAGGACAAATTTTACACTTTGGAATAAATTGGGCAATTAAATCTCACAAAGAAATTCAATAGTTTCCTATTTGGGATGTGAAATTATTTCCTTTATGGCCCATGGTTTGATATTGACTTCTTACAAATATTTATATTCCTAGCACCGTAGCTGTACTGCCGGAGAAAAGTGGCTGTGTAGGAAATAATGGCTGTAATTATTTGATAAGTTCTTTTTGTGACAGCAGTGCATCCTGCAGCTTTCACTTTTATACCAAACTAGAAATTAGGAGGTAGCATCGCAGTGGAAACCAATGCTGGAAACTGTCCATCCATCACGAGGAATGATCCTTTCTCTGAGGGGAATTTTCTGCTGGATTGCCAAGTGCATAATATTCCCCTGGAGCTAGGCTGCGTAAAACACCACTGCTGTGACACAGCCCGTGATATTTAACTCTAGAGGGTCTGGCAGCCCAGCGCATGGGTTTACTCATTGTGTTCTATAGTTATCACCAACTCTTAATGCCCAGAAGGTCAGAAGAATTTATCTAATCCTGGGCTAGAAGAGCAATTAAAATCCATCCCAGTCACGGGAACCTCCACATAATCCATTATTCCCACCCTATTTTTAGGCCTTTAGAGGAAGAACATTGGGAGAAGCAAGAAAAGGAAGCCATGGATTTATTCAGTAAATGTGTGCGTGTATGAATTCTGTGCCAGATTTCTGTGCCACTGAGGATACAGTGCTAAGAATATAGATGTAGGCCCTGTTCTCAGGGAGCCCATATGCTAGTGGCGGCAGATGGTAAACAAGTCAACGAATAGACAATGGCGGAGATCACTTTAGACTGGGATGGAGCCCTGGTGGTGCAACAGTTAAGTGCTTGGCTGCTAACCAAAAGGTTGGCAGTTTGAATCCCACCTAGTGGCTCCATGAGAGAAAGATCTGGTCATCTGCTCCCATAAAGATTACAGTCAGAAAACCCCATGGAGCAGTTCTACTCTGTCACATGGGGTCGCTATGAGTTGAAATTGACTTGTCGGCGCCTAACAACAGTCAGCAAAGGCCTTTCTGAGAAGGTAACAGTCTGGCTGAGACCTGCGTGTCAAGGAAGAGCTCACTGTGGAAGGCTTTGGAGGAAGATTGTTCCAGGAAAAGAAAATAACTCTTGCAAAGGTCAGAAGGCAGGAGTGAGTGCAGCCAGTTCAGAAAATGGGAGGGAGGCAAGTGTGGCTGGAGTGTTGTGAGTGACAGGGAGAGGGATGGACATGAGGTAGGGGAGGGAAATAAAACAGATCACAGGTCCTTGAAGGCTAGTGCAAGAGGTGTGGATTTTTTTTCTAAGTGCAATAGACATTAAGCAGAAGAGTGGCATGATCTGGGAGTTTAAATTTAAAAATAATAACATTCTGGCTACTGTACTGACAATGGATTCTAATGGGGAGGTGAGGGGAGGGCAAGATTGGAACCAAAGAGACTACAGTAGTCCAAGGAAGAAATGTTAGTGGCTTGGACTGGGCGAGTAATGCAAGTAGTGAGAATGGATGGATTTAGGACCTGTTGGGGTCTGTGACTGCCTCTATTGAGAAACTCAGTATGGAATCTAAATATTGAGGTGGTCTGCAACAGAGATGTACTTTTTCTGTTTTCTAATATCCTAGCTGTGTGGATGCCTTGTTATAATGGTTTGTACTTGTTTCTACTTAGTGGAAAGGAAACAGAGGGACAAAAGTCACAACATTCACAGCATTCAGCATATGGACATAGAGCATAGTGGCCCGGCAGAATAGAAAAGTGGTTAAGCCCAGAGAACTGGAAGGGAACCCTGGCTTTGCAACCTACTACCTGTGTGATCTTAGACAGGTTATTTAACTTTCCTCAGTCTTGGTTTCTTCATCTGTGAAATTGTTATGATGACAGTACCTACCTTGTAAGATTTTTTAAAGAATTAAATAAACTACTGTGTGGAAAGTGCTTAGAATAATGCCTATTACAGAGTATTATCACTCAATAATTAAATTAAGTTGTTACCTGCTGTTCAATCAGCCCCACTCATGGTAACCCTGTGAACAACTGGAACAAAACACTGCCTGGTCCTGTGCCATCCCCATGATTGGTTACAAATTGGACCATTGTGATCCAAAGGATTGTCACTGGCTGATTTTCAGAAGTAGATTGATAAGCCTTTTTTCATAGTCTGTCTTAGTCTGGAAGCTTCACTGAAACCTGTTATAGCATCACAGAAACACACACGTCTCCACTGACAGATGGGTGGTGGCTGCACATGAGGTACATTGACCTGGAATTGAACCTCAACCTCCTGCATGGAAGGTAAGAATTTGACCAATAAACCACTACTGCCCCCATATAATTGTTAGAAGATTATTATTATTATTATGGTTTGAACCCCTCATAAAATTGATACATATGATGGCATATCAACATGCACTTTTAGTTACCAAACAGGAAGAGGGACTATGTCGAGAATTTTTTTTTTTTTT
This sequence comes from Dugong dugon, assembly GCA_030035585.1. Classification (NCBI taxonomy): domain Eukaryota; kingdom Metazoa; phylum Chordata; class Mammalia; order Sirenia; family Dugongidae; genus Dugong; species Dugong dugon. The sequence goes on from CM057462.1 coordinate 146,895,312, forward strand.
TAAATATCTTTTACAATGAAAAGAGGAACTAACATTTAAGAAGTTCGTGTTTCTTGCCAGATGTTTAATATGCAAGTACATCCTATTTAAACGTCTGTATAATCAAAATAGTTACCAATTCTTGGTAAGTTCTTTATATTATCTATTTTATCTTCAAAACTGCCTTACTATGTAAATATTTTGTGCCCATTTTACAGATGTGGAAGCCAAGGGTCAGGAAGGTTACTTGCCATGCCTAAGTTCCACAACTAGTGAGTTGAGGAACCAAGATTTGGCCTCAGATCTGTTTGACTCCATAGTCCTTGCTATTTCTCCTAAAGGATGGGTAAGAAGCAAACTATACCAGGATACCTCCATTTGTCTCTTAGGTCCATCATCAAAAAAACCAGAAAATTAGGTTTTCCCCCCTCCCTTTCCCTCCAGGCCAGCTTAGGTCTTCATGGTACCTTAACTGGTCTCCAATGAAGGATGTTCTCAGCTAGATTGTCCCTGAGTGGTGCAAACGGTAACATACTCGACTGCTAACCAAAAGGTTGGGGGTCGGAGTCCACCCAAAGGTGCCTCAGAAGAAAGGCCATTGAAAACCGTATGGAGCACAGTTCTACTCTGACACACATGGGGTCTCCATGAGTCAGAATCTACTTGATGGCAACTGTTATGTTTTGTTTTTAGCTAGATTCCTAGCCTAGTTAGCATGTATCAATCATGCATTTTAATGTCATTAGTCAAGTACCTATCATCAACATGAATTAGTTATGTGCTTATTGGGTAATAAACTGATAAAGGTTGGAAATCACTGAAAATCCTTTACTCATCCATGTGGTCATTCAGTCTTTTCCCATTATTCTCACTTCATTGCTCTTGACAATGTAGTTAAGGATCTATTGATGTTAACATTGTAAACTAAATCTACATCGTGTAGTTTATAATAACTTGGTCATACAAATTCATTTATCTTGAAATTTTGGCATGTCTCTTCCTTACTGACATTGAATTTTTGTCATAAGTTTTCATCCTATTAGTTATATAATGCTAGAAAAAATAATACACAATTTCAATTCTTGGTAACTTTGTTTTTTATGCTTGTCTCCAGAAAATAAAATTAATGAATTTTAAAATAGCAAAGGAATAATCCATAATATTAATTAAAGCATTTTTACCTATCTGAGCTAAAGAAAAGAAAGCCGATGAGGTCTCATCTCATCAGAAAATTGTCAAGAACGAAAAATTACTTGGTTTTAAAGATTTTTTTTGAAAAGTTTGCTACCTGGGCTATACAAAGGCCTTGATGATAGAGCCCTGGTGGTACAGTGGTTAAGAGCTTGGCTGCTAACCAAAAGGTTGGCTGTTTGAATCCACCAGCTGCTCCTTGGAAACCTTATGTGGCAGTTCTACTCTGTCCTATAGGGTCTCTGTGAGTTGAAATCCACTCAACGGGAACAAGTTTGGTTTTTGGTTTTCAACATAGTTCTTATTCCTCCTCCACATCATCCAAAAAAAACCAAACCAAACCCACTGCCTTGGAGTGAATTCTGACGCATAGCACCCCTACAGGACAGAGTAGAACTGAGCTGCTGGTGGATTTGAACTGCCGAGCTTTTGGTTAGCAGCCAAGCTCTTAACCACTCTATCACCAGGGCTCCTTCACATCATCAGTGCCCCTAAACCAAGCCAAACTAAACCTGTTGCCATCAAGTCGACTCCGACCCATAGTGACCCTATAAGACTTCCCCATAGGGTTTGCAAGCAGCAGCTGGTGATTTTGAACTGCTAAACTTTTGGTAAGCAACCGTGCTCCTAACCACTGTGTAACCGGACTGTTCCAGGTCTGCTCAGTGAGGCCATAGAGACACAAAATGGGTGAAAGTGAAAGCAGAAGCTTTATTTGGCTGGCGAAGCAAAGGAGCACATCGGGATGTGCGTGACCAAGATGGCTCCCTGAACAATAGTGGAAACAGTATTTATTAGAGGAAGGATCCTGGGTAAAGGAGCAAGGTCGTTGATTGATCTGACCTGAAAAAGACATTCCTGGGGCAGTTCTGTCATCTGTGCTTGCTCAGTCCAAAAGGCGGCGGGGGGTGGGGGGCGGTGTCTCTCAGACCGGATACGCTCGGAACCCTTGCTTCTGAAAGTCTTCCCCCAATCTTGGGCTGCTAAAATTTGGTTCCATCCGGCAGGAAAAAAGTTCCTGCGTCACCCAGAGGACGGAGGTTGGTGGTTTCACCCATGTCAGGAGGGCCAGATTTGGTCTTAACTGGTTCTGTGGTCTGCAGACCCCAGCCTCTTGTTTTTCTTATCTTGGGCAGGAAGTTGATCGATTGCCTAAAAAACATCTGGAGATACCAGTTAGAAGGGGAGGTGGCTCATGCTGCTCACAAGTTGGGGGTTGGTAATGGTGCCCAGAGGCTGGGGTCTCAACTGCACCATCAGGGCTCCTCAGTGCCCCTAAAGATTGTCAAGTGCCTACTATACAGGGAAAATGCAATGTATTCATTTTTAGATACATTTCCATTTGGGTGGATTTGGGAGGTTTTGGTGTATTTTGAGAATATATACTTTCTTCATACACTATAAAAAAAGAATTCTTCTAATAACTTTTTTCCAGAAGCCAAAGTGCTTAGTGGCAACAGTATAAAGGCTTCAATATTCAAGTTTGAAGTAACAGCCTTACCCTCAACTCAATATACTTAGAGTTGGGTGTTTCATCATGTCTTAGTCATCTAGCGCTGCTATAACAGAAATACCACAAGTGGATGGCTTTAACAAAGAGAAGTTTATTCTCTCACAGTCCAGGAGGCTACAAGTCCAAATTCAAGGTGTCAGCTCCAGGGGAAGGCTTTTTCTGCTGGCTCTGGAGGAAAGTCCGTGCTATCACCCTTCCCTTGGTCTGGGAGCTTCTCTGCACAGGAACCTCAGGTCCAAAGATCGTGCTTTTCTCCCGGCACTGCTTGGTTGGTGGTATGAGGTTCCCATGTGTCTCTCTTTTATATCTCAAAAGAGACTGGCTCAAGACATTATCTGATCTTGTATACCTCATCAGTATAACTGCTGCTAATCCATCTCATTAGATCATAGAGACTGAATTTACAACACATAAGGAAATCACATCAGATTACAAAATGGTACACAATTATACAACACTAGGAATCATGACCCAGCCAAGTTGACAGGTATTTTGGGGGGACACAAGTCAATCCATAACACATCACTTCTTAACATAAGCAGGGACATCAGCTTTCCAAAAACCAAACCAAACCCATTGCCGTTGAATTGATTCTGACTCAGCTTTACATACTAGAAAAATACCTCTGCTGCCCAACCCTTACTCTTGTGAATCTTTTGTTTCATTGCAATCTGTGAATAAGCTGCCCTGCTCTGGCTTATTAAAACCCGGCCAGCCACAGCCTAACTTTTAGTCTAGAAAAACCAGTTACCATCAAGTCAGCTTTGACCCATGGCAACTCCATGTGTGTTACAGTAGAACTGGGCTCCATAGGGTTTTCAATTGCTGATTTTTTGGAAGTAGATTGCCAGGCCTTTCTTCCAAGGTGCCTCTGGGTGAACTCAAAATTCCAACCTTTGAGTCAGCAGCCAAGGGCATTAACCACTTGCACCACTGGCGCATTTAAATATCACGCGTGGATTTAACAAACATAAAGATTTATAGCCAGCAAAGTTGTTAGCACAAATAAATTGCCTGATTAAACAGGTCAGAGACCTGCCTGAAATAGATGCTTATAGGCTGGAGTGATAATCAAATATTTAACTAGTTAGGGGCGCTTGGTGCAAAAAGCAAACACCAATGGAAATGATTGATGTGGGCACATAGGAAAGGTCTCCTGCAGTGGTGGCAGGTAGCAGGAACCCAGGCAGGGGCAGATTAACCAGTAAGCAAGGTACTCATGGGCTTACTTGTGCTTCTTTACCAATCTGTAGTGCACAATTTCAAAGATGTGGTGGAAGACATGTGAAATTGTACACTATAAATTGGTAAGGAAGCACAAGTAAGCGCGTGCGTACCTTGCTTATTAGGTAATTTGTCCCTGAATTTTACCCATGGCAAGTGAGGTGAATGGGAGCAAAGAACTTTAGATTAACCGAGAGGCCTATATGGAACAAATAGTAAAAACCAATTAGAACCTTGGAAGATAAAACCGGATAAAATGATCCAAGTGTCACCACACAGTATACCAAGCAGCATATCCAGTGACAAGCAAAATGTTTGTTCTGGTGCAGGGCCTTTGCTTTGGCCTCAGGACAAGTCTGAATGGTAATTTGGGGAGTGCAAAAAGGGGAGGATCTGCCTGTTCACCCTTCTGCTTATTTTTTTATGGGGAGTACATCAGATTTATTCACCCTTCTGACCCTTAGAGTAAATAGCCTAGATAGAAGTTAAATCCAAGATTTCATTTTAGTGTAAGACTTGGAAAGTTTTAAGGTTTAAATGTGATCCATACCCCCCGAACAGGCAGGGCTGGGAGACTCCCACAGATGAGGACTTGCACCTTGTCTCTAGGGAGGTTTATGTGGGTATTTCTCTCCCCAACAACTCAACCCCACTGTCTTAGGCTTCTAGTGCTGCTCTAACAGAAACACCACGAGTGACTGGTTTTAGCAAAGAGAAGTTTGTTTTCTCACAGTCCAGTAGGCTACAAGTCTGAATTCAGGGCATCAGCTCCAGGGGAATGCTTTCTCCATTGGCTCTGGAGGAAGGTCCATGTTATCACTCTTTCCTTGGTCTGGGAGCATCTCAGCGCAGGAACCTCAGGTCCAAAGGACATGCTTTGCTCCCGGCACTGCTTTCTTGGTGGTGTGAGGTTCCCATGTGTCTCTGCTCATTTCTCTCTTTTATATCTCAAAAGAGATTGCATTAAGACACTAACTAATCTTGTCAACCTCATCAGTATAACCTCATCGCAGTGATAGAATGTACAACGCATAAGGAGATCACATATAATCTCATCATAGTGATAGAGTTTACAACACATAAGGAAGTCACAGCAGATAACACAATCATACAATACTGGGAATCATGACCTAGCCAAGTTGCTACACACATTTTTTGGGGGACGCAATTCCATCCATGACACCCACATTTCCCCTCCCTGCCTGTCTCCCCTGCCCCTCTCCCCTTCTCCTTCTCCCCTTCCTCCAAAGCAAAATATATTAAAAATTGCTAAGTTAAGGGGCTTTCTTGAAACCACTACCTGGAGTCAATAATCAAATTCATATTATTTCCAGTTGCATTTACAAGGATGATTTAACTCTTACATCACCTTAGAGATGCAGAGATAGCTTGAAAAAACATCACTGAGAATCTTATATGCCAGGAAGTAGAATAGATACTTAGGAAGCAAAGATAAAAGAGATATCAGCTAACCTCAAGGGGTAGTGTTTATGGACTTCCTTCTCTGTGAAAAGCACCATGCTGTTTGTTCAGTGTGGACCATGAAAAGAGGTACAAGATAATGCTCTGTCCTCGAATTGCTTGGATTTTACTTGGGGAAACAAGAAATGTACATGGAAAAGAAGCATAGGTGTCAAAGTACCCAATAAAACTTAACATTTACTAAAGTACTTTCTGTATGTCAGACATTGTTCTGATTGTTTGATATGTATTAACTCCTTTAATCTGCATAAAAATTATATGAGATAAATTACAAATATTACTTTATTTCTATGAATGAGGCAAAAGTGTGTCGAATGATTTGCACAGGATCACCCAACTACTATGTGGTGGAACCAAGCTTTGAATCCAGGCTGTTCAAATTATATTGATATTTATATATGTGGCTATATCATCTGCCATAAAGCTTCAAAGGAAGGACCAGTGTCTAGGCTGGAACAGTCAGAGAAGTCTTCATGGTGCAAGTTGCCCATGATCTGGACCTTGAAGGATGGGTAGAGAGGACAGGAAGGGACATGCCAGGAGCAGAGCGCCATCTCAGGAACATGCATGTCACAGTCAAGGCAGAGAAGGGCAGCATGGACAGTGCTTTAGGGTTAAATGGCCTAAGTTCTAGTCCTGCCTCTACTTCTCAGTAGCTCGTGGGGCTTGGGTAAGATCCACAGGTTTCCTATAAAATGCAAATAATAGTAATAATAGCATCTATAACCAACTAGTAGCCGTTGAGTCAATTATGACTCACGGTGACCCCATGTGTGTCAGAATAGAACTGTGCTCCCTAGTGTTTTCAGTGGCTGATTTTTCACAAGTACATCTCCAAGCCTTTCTTCCAAGGCACCACTGGGTAGCCTCGAACCTCCAACCTTTCACTTAGCAGCTGAGTGCGTTAACCATTTGCACCACCCAGGGACTCCTTAATAATACCTATACTGCCATGTTATTGGAAATATTCAATGAGATGACATTTTAAAATGACTGGCCATTTAATTATAATTTATTTAATTTTAATTGTGTGTGTGTGTGTGTGTGTGTGTGTGTGTGTGTGTGTGTTTAAGACAATGGACAGAGTTGGCAGGAGTAGAAAGTTTATGTTGTGGATGAAAATCAGACAATGATCACATTATGGGAGATCCTGAAAAAGGAAGTAAGGAATTGGTTGTTACCCAATTAGCAGTGGAGTGAAGGTTGTGAGTGAGAGTTCTGTGAAAGTAGATTGTGAGGAAACACAATCTGGCTAGAGTACTCTGTGTGATTGGAATTTCAGGAGAAAGAAAGCAATGAATGTAAGATATATGGGGTTTTTTTCCTATAAAATTCATTTATTCATTTGAAAATACGCAGATATTCATTGAGTACTGCCTACTACCAGGCATTGTTCTAGGCATTGCACATACAGTAAGGAACAAAACAGTTAAGAAAATCCTTGGCTTCATGGAGTTTATATTCTAGAATAGCTCCTTATTACTATAAAAGTGTAAATAGTCAAAACCTAAGAATAAGAAATATTGAGGAACGTGAAATGTGTTAGAACAAGATATTTAGAAAATCACATTGTGTGATTGCTCTTTAACCAACCCACCTAAATCTTATTAGTCACTGCTTAATATAACCTTGGCATGCCTTCGTCTGCTTCAAAGAGAAGCCTTAATGTCTTTTTCTTATGCTTTAAATAATGTGCACAGCCTCCCAATTGTATCCAACCCAATTCATAAGATTTTTCTTTCTGTAGCTGGATTTGAAAGTCCCTGAAGGCAAAAGACTGATTTTGGTCTCACTAGCTTGCATCTCTCCTGCGACCCAACAGCCTTACCCTTCTTAGGAAAAGTCTTACAATGTCCTTGTCTATACCTGCAGAAGCTATGAGATGGAATCGACTCGATGGCAATGGGTTTTTGGTCTAGTATACCTGTAGTGACTTCATTTCCCTCTTTTTGTGTTGTCCATTGCATGAATTTGTTCTCATTTTGTACAAAGTCGGATACCTCTTTCTTAACCAATTAAGAAGGAGTTCCTTTGAATGTTAATTAAGGACTCTATGTAGCTCTTAATTTCTGCCTCATCTTTGAAGTTTAGTTTTAGTAAAATTTGTGTTGCATAGAATTATCAACATTACTCATAAGCTGGTCTAGCATCCCTGTCTTGACCTAAACTTTTTCTTAGGAGGCTTTTGTCTGTTTTCCTCTTCATTAAGAAAAAATAAAAACAAACAAATAGATCTTCTTCTCAAGAGTTAACGGTTGCTTTATCTTTCTTTTTTTTTTTTCCATTAAGGAATTGTAGGAGTGATGAGAGATGATTTTGTTCCAATTGACAAGTATTTATTAAGCACCAAGGAAGTTTAGAATCATTACTGATGCAAGTGAAGTAGAAGACACAAGAGCATACACTATGTGTAGTTACGTTATCTAAGGAGTCATGAAAACACCAACCTATAATATTAAACACCATTTGTGTGGCTCTCACCGTCCTTCTCTTTATTGCAGGACTTTGAGCACTTACGAAGCACGTGATAATAACTTTTGGGTTGAATGGTCGCTCATGCTCACAACGACCCTGTGAAATGGCCTCTTTTCCAGATGAAGAAACGTTGTTGTTGTTGTTGTTGGAAGTTGCCGTTGAGTTGATTCGGACTCATGGCGACCCCAAGTGAAGAAATAGAGGCTCAGAAATCCAGGCTGCAGAGCCACAGTGGTGATGTCAGTATTCGAACCCAGACTTTGGACACCACCACAGTAAACAATTAAATACTACTCTTCGTGGTTCAAATTTTGCATCTCTCAGGAATTTATAAATGAGAAAGAACAGTATTCATGTCAATGGTCACCATAAGGCTTTACTGAACAGATATATTTGTGACTTGTCTATAATTGTAACCCCTTTGTCCTTTCTTCACTTCATGAATATATTTTAGAAAATTTAAATGTATGGACCCTGGTACAGTAGCAACTGCAATGTTTGGCAATTAGCAGTCATTTTTACTCAGAGACAGGCATCCCTAAACGACTCATGTCATCATTTTGCACGTTCTCTTGATTCCATAATGTTGTTTTCCTCACCTTGAATTTATTGACACCAATTCATTTTGCCTTGACATTGGCATTAACAGGGAAATGGCTTTGTTTCATCTTGACATTGTAAAATCCCCTCCCAAGACTTGGTTTGACATTGTCAGGAGGTGGTTACAGTGACAGCAAGGCCACAGCAGACAGGAGTGAATTACGGTGATTCCCAGGGGGAAAAAAATCATTAAGAAAAGTTACTGCTATGTAATTTCAGTAGCTATTATTCATACTTAAATATCCTTACTGTTTAAAAATCCTAAGAGCGCTGAGACCATATTTAGAACACTCTTGCCAAGTATATACGGGAAAAATTAAGTCTCTAAGGAGACATTTGGCTGTAGCTTGACAAACAGGAACCTCAAATTATATTTTAGCTTTACAAAGCGCTCAAAGGCATTGAAATTCTGCCTTAAAAAAAATGCATGTGAATTAATTACACAATTATCTCCTTTCAGCCACAGATACTTGCATTTCTTAAGCTGGATATCAATGGCCTGTAGTATCACTCTACCTCCTACCCAGAATGTGGAATGTTGTAGAAATTTGTCTTTAGCACTGTATGGAGCTGCACGGCTTATCTATCACAATTTCTACATCATTTCAAAGAACACCGAATCCTTCTAACTCAGTTTTTCCATGTGCACATAGATTCCATCTCAATTTCTTTAGTTTGTATTCCAAATTTAGCTAATCCCCTTCCCAACTTAAAAAAAAATTGTCACTAAGTTCCTTCAGAAAATCAAAAAAACCAAACCGTTGCTGTGGAGTCAATTCTGACTCATAGTTACCCTATAGGACAGATTAGAACTGCCCCATAGAGTTTCTAAGGCTTTAATCCTCGTGGAAACAGACTGCCACATCTTTCTCCCGCAGAGCGGCTGGTGGGTTTGAACCACCGACCTTTTGGTTAACAGCCGAGCACTTAACCTCTGCGCTACGAGGACTCTTTAGTTCTTTCAGGATCATCTCTTTTTCACCTTTATATTACTCGCAAGGCCCAGATTGCAGTAAAAGCTAATACGTGTTTATTAATGACAAATGAAGTACAGGGATGCTAGAGCTCTTAGCTAGGAACACCTGGTCATCATTACTTCTTTTCTTCACCTCTACCGCTCCCTCAGGTGTGTACTGTATCGTGGAAGGGAGAAACTTAGTACAAGTCACCATTCTCTTCCTGCTAATGTTTCCCATTATAAAATCATGCTCTGTGTATGGGCACACCTGACAATTCCTGGTATGCAACTTGAGCTGGAGTGTCGAAGCCGCCCAGTGATTTTTCCAGGTGTCTCCAGTTAACGTCCTCTCCCATTTTGTGCCACATATTTCACCCCTCCCTTCAAGCTAACAGAGCTCTGGTGGTGCAGTGATTAAGTGCTGTGGCTACTAGCCAAAAGGTTGGTAGCTCGAATCCACCAGCCACTCTTTGGAAACCCTATGGGGCGGTTCTACTCTGCCGTATAGGGTCACTATGAATCGGAATCGACTTGATGGCAACGGGTTTAGTTTTGGTTTTCAAGACAATGCTTTACTTCTGCTTCCTTATGCTCAGCAAATAGCCTTACCTCCTACTTCCGAGAAACTAAAATGAGACCGTCAAGTAGAAACTCCTTCCATTTCCTGTTCTCCAACCTGTAGACTTTATATCCATCTGTATCTGTTTCGACTTTGCTCTCCTACCTATCTGTCTCTCTACTAATAATAGATATATATCCACCATTCAGAAAGAGGCAGAGAACAAAAGACAGATTGTATTTACTTGTTTAATAAATATTTATTAGTATCTATCTGGTGCCAGGGACTGTGCTAAATACTAATAATATCACCATGAGGAACAGGACACAGGTATGGTGCAGATATGTACAAGTGGAACAAATACGAGTCTCTATCCACAAACTCAAGTTGCATGAAATATGTTTTCTGTAAGTAAATTTATATCTATCTTTAAGCCCCTATGCTGGAAAGGTGGTTGGAAATTCGGTCACAGCCATCACTGTAGCTTGATCTTCAAATACAACAATGTCTGCTCATTCTGCATCAGTCTACACTGGTTACCACTGAGATGTCCCTGGGGTTAGGGGGCTCTGCTGGTTCCATTCCACACCCGAGGCTGTGAAGTCTTTGGCAAGTGTAGGAACCTTGTGTCTTAAATCCGCTTACGTTTATGGGATCACTAGGAAGTCTTAGGCCTTTTTCTGAGATAATTTTGTAGACACTTAAGCGAGTTAGTAGTTTAACTAGAAAAATCTACCAATAATACTGAATACTGAATATTGGCAAATGCTGAAATATGGCAAAACTTGGTCACATGATTCATTTCTTAAATGAATACCTTTAACATCTCAGTAAAAGATGATAACTTTTATTGTTTTTCAAGTCACCGCATTTGCTTTTATTAACATTTTTATTGTTTTCAAATACATATATATTTATTCTAGGCAATTTAGAAAGACTGAAAAGTATAAAGAAGACAAAATTACTAAAATCACCTACACTCAGATCAAGAAACCAAAAACAACCCTGTTGCCATCAAGTCGCTTCTGACTCATAGCAACCCTATAGGACAGAATAGAACTGCCCCATAAAGTCTCCAAGGAGCAGCTGGTGGATTCGAACTGCTGACTTTTGGGTTAGTAGCCGAGCACTTAACCACAGTACCGCCAGAACTCCTAACGGCTAGAGATAAACATTGGCCACTTTTAGTGCAATTTGTTCCAGTATTTTTTATAAGGGTGCGTATACAGAGGTGTATGTCTGTAGTGATGGGAATCATACTGTATAAACATTTTGTATCTGCTTCTCCTGACACAATGTCCCGCACTTTAAGACAGTGGTTTAGTACCCTGATGTGCACTGCCACTGTGTGTGAATATGCCTCCCAATGAACGCCATCTTTCACCTTGGGCAAAAGAGTAGAGGTTGCACCATTTTATTAAACTAGACAAGTGCATTTGCTGATACCGGATGAGAAACGCTGTGATTTCTCAGCACCGTCTTTATGAGCACCTTTCCTGGTCTGTGTCTGAAGGTGTTAACCTAAATAGGGTTTCAATACATCATTAATGATCGCTTTGGGAAAGGTGCCCAGCCTTGGGCTTGTGGGATTCTCAATGAATTAATTCTTTCTCAACACTGCAGAGGCTTTTTTTCAGGCTGCAAAAGCTGAACCTGTTGGGTGTGTCTGGGCAGATGACTCTCGTTTCTGCATTGGAGTCACCTGTCATCTCTTTCAGCTACTGGGATGCTGAAGACAACAGACATAGGTGCCTTCAAAACGAGCAGGGCTTTGTTTATATTGTTTTAAGCAGTGTTTCCTTTGATTGGACAAGAGGAAGTGTCACTCCCATCATGGGTGCTTTGATATTAGATGAATAATAGGATGGCTGCTCTTTAAGGTCACAACCTGCCGCACTTGATTACCTAGGCAAGTCTGACCACCCAGCCGACTGCTTCCACATTGTTTCTTACAACTCCGTCAGCTCTGCTCCTTGGCCTCATTACACAGAGGCCAAGTAGGCTGGATGCTGTCACACAGGGATCATGCCGCCAGCACTACTGTCCCCAGATGGATATAAATGCAGACAGGAGTGTAAGTTGGAGAGCAGAAAAGCAAGGGAGTTTCCACCTGATGGCCCCCAGGTTTCAGTCTAGATGTTGTTTGCCTATGTGCCCACTCTTCCCACCAAAGATAGGCGATGGGGCAGTGGAAGCAGGTTGGTGATTTCTAGCTCAGTTGCTCGCTGCTACCCAGGAAACACACCTTATGTACTCCAGTTGGTCCAGGGGAATGCACATTGAATGGGAGTATGCAAGTCACCTTTGAGAAAACGGGCACTGCTACTGCAAGCTGACCTTGCAAGACTTTGTGGAATACACAGCAGCTGAATACAAATATTCCAGAAGTGCGTGTTTTGACTCCATGCTCTCTCAAGATTTATACTTGCAGAAGACATCTACAGATGCCGTCTCTGAGGGAGGGCATTTGCTTTCTTTTTCACTTCAAGTACCTTGAATTAGAGAGGTAGTGATAAAGTCATTATTCTGGCAGAGACGGGAATAACCACCTTGCTCTTCCACCCTGGGTTTTAGCATTAGGGGGAATTGAGGAAAGGATTAAACAAGAACAATTTATAATTAGTTTGTGTTTTATATTTTTTCCAAGCACCTCCACATAATTCATCTTGAGGCTCCCACCGACTGTTAGATGGGTAAATAGGACAAGCGTTATTATCCCTGCCATAGAAATGAGAAAAGAGAGGTACAAAGAGGTTAAGTGATTTTCCCAAGTTCACCCAGCCCATTAACAGCAGAGACAGGACTTGAATTACAAGTTCTTCACCTAATTCTGTCCATACCACCTCATGCTTTTAACACATATGAGGAGAAAATCTATCCCTGTTATATGGGGCATCAGGTAAGACTGACAGGTAAAAACAGATCAACCGAAAACAGCCACCTGCATCATCACCAAAGGCTCGTAATATTAGAGAAGTCCAACCGTCATCACACATTTGATCAAAAAGAAGAAGAATGACTCATATTTGGCCTATTAAACGTATAGGTTTGCCATTAAAAATATTTGTGGAAATCATTAAGCTCAAAAGAATTCTAGAAATACCAACGTGAAACCTTCTCGCCAACTTTACAGCTGTTACTAGAATATAAATTCCACATATGCAACTACATTTTCTGTCTGGTTCACCACTATTTCCCCATCACCTAGAATGGTGCCTGGTTGGATGATGGGTAAACGAATTGTTGGATGTCACTGCATGGTTTTATGATATGTCCAAAGCCTTACAGAAAATTGATGGCTTGTCAGAATAGAACCCAGGTTTCATGACCCTTACTATTCTTTCTGGAGTCCCTGGGTGGTGCAAATGGTTACTGTGCTTGGCTGCTAACCAAAAGGTTGGAGGTTGGAGTCCACCCAGAGGTGCCTTGAAAGAAAGGCCTGGCAATCTACTTCTAAAAAATCAGCCATTGAAAATCCTATGAAGCATAGTTCTATACTGACACACATGGGGTTGCTAGGAATTGGTGTCGACTTGACAGCAACTGGTGGGGTGGAATGTTCTTTTCGCTGCACCATTCCACCTCTCATGGCCAGACATAAGTGAGAAAAAAATGAATGGTAAAAAATGTAGTTAGTGTACCAAGAATGCCAAAAAAAAGGAAGAAAAGAAACGGCCCCCAGACAGCAGTCTGTAAAGTTTCTTCCATACCCCAGGAGCTAACCTGTAGGTTCAGTTTTATATCTCACATCTCACAACTTAGTAAAACAGGTGTAACGGCTGTGTAAATGGGTCAAAATCACAGCTCTTCATCTCCCTGCCGGAAACTCTCAAATGCCTAAATCAGACCTGCTCGTATCACACATACCTTTGTTATTAGCCTGTTTGGTAGAGGTTACTCACTCTTGGACGTTTCTTTGAAAAGGACAGGAACAATTTGGAACATCTTTCCTGCAGCAGTCCTGGGCTTGTTTCAGGTGATGACGGTAGAGGTCACTTTATTAATACAACTGTCATGGAAAGCTGTCATGGTAACGCATCGCATCGATTCCTTGAAGTGCAGGAGACAAAGCCAAAAAGAGAAACTTTCAAGTCTATAAATACAGACCCAGCATTGCCCAAGCATAGCAGCTCACCGACAGCATGAACCTAAATGTATAGCTTTGAACAAAACTAAACAGAGAAAAGAAAACATCCCTTTGGTAGTGTAATGGATTATCATGACCAAAATGGGAATCAGTGACCCTTCAGGTCTTCAAAAAGAAAAACTAATCCACTAAGTCCTGCCTGATGCCCTCTTCAAACATATGGGATCCATCTCTAGTCTGATTGTCCATACCTTCCAGGAAAGACTATAGAAAAAGAAGGAATCAAGGTCTTGTACTTTACATTTTGAGAATAGATTTCAGCTTGGGAAGAAGAAAAGTGTTTAAAACTCAAGAAACCCGGGAAAAAATTTAAAGAATTGAACAATTCAGTGAAATCCCGGTGACTCTCATCATCCAAGCCACACGAAACATAAATAGAGGTGGAAGAGGAAGGAAAAAAATTCTGCTCATTCCTGTTCTTTCACTGTGGAAATTAGGACTGTTTTCATAAATTCACTGCTATTGTGGGAGCTTATTTATCTAGTATTGTGGGATCCCTGAAGCTGGGACCACAGCTATTACAACATCTTGCTGACTTCAGTCTTTTTACCAGAATTCCATACTTCTTCTCTTGGCCACATCCCACCCAACACCCACTGCCATCGAGTCAATTCTGACTTATAACAACCCTATAGGGTTTCCAAGGCTATATATCTCTATGGAAGCAGACTAACACATCTTTTCCCTTGGAGCCACTGGTGGTTTCCAACTGCCTACTGTTCGTTTAGGAGTTGATCACTTTAACTACTGTGCCACCAGGGCTCCTTCTTGGTCACATAACTCTGTTTAAATCTACCATTAATACTATAGCCTCATCTACCAAAGTCCATCGATTATCTTGGTGACTCCATTTAAAAGCATTCCTAATATTAAAACATCAGTTTTCAGTTTGAGGCAAATTCATGTGGAAGGGCCCCAAGTAAGGAAAGTGATCAGTGAAAGGTACACATTTGATAGAAATCCCCAGTTGGATTTTTAATCTGTAAGTGCATGCAAGATGAAATGAAGATAATGCCAGGGATTGTAAACTGGTGTTCACCCTCATGCCAGTTCTAACAACAGGTGGTGGATGCCTAAGTTGTTATGTTGAGAAGGATGCTGAAGTTCAGTGCAAGAAAGTGCCATGATTAAGTTGCTATTCTTCAATGCATACCCAAAAACCAAACCCATTGCCAATGAGTTGATTCCAACTCATATTGACCCCGCAGGACAGAGTAGAACTGCTCCATAGGGTTTCCAAGGAGCGCTTGGTGGATTCAAACTGCCGACCTTTCGGTTAGCAGCCACAGCATGCCATAGCTCTTAGCCACTGCACCACCAGGGCCCCTTTCAATGCATAGGGGAAAAGGAAATGTCAGCATAAATGCCAACATATTTGCCATGCCAGGACTAGACCTTCAATATTTCTGATTATATTTTGTGTATGAGCTGATTTGTATTTGGAAGTTCTGCCAGACTGTGGTAGAACTCTAGCAGATGTGACATTTAATGCTATCAACAAAGACCTCTGCTTAATCACAGTGGTATGAAGGCAGAACAGCTAGTCAACACAACTGAGAATCTATAGAAGAATTATTTAATGTCTCTCTGGTAAGTGGAGATACGAACTACATTTTGAGGATCACAAAACAAAGCACTATGCAACAAAGCTTATTATATTTCCTTTAACTGTTCTTTTCTATGTAAAGAGCCAAAAAAAAAACGCCATTGCTGTAGAGACAATTCTGACTCATCGCGACCCTAGAGGACAGAGTAGAACTGCCCCATCGGGTTTGGCAAGGCTATAAATCTTTACAGAAGCAGATTGCCACATCTTTCTCCAGCAGAGCAGCTGGTGGATTTGAACCTTTCAGTTAGCAGCCAAGCACTTCAACCACTGCACCACCAGGGCTCCATTCTGTAAATTAGGAGACCTAAATTCTAGTTCTATCTCTATCCTAAATTGCTTTCCTTTTCTTCATCTCTAGCTGGTCTAGATGGTTTCTGAGGTTTCCTGTAAGCTCCCATTTTATTGTCTCTATAGAAGCAAAGAAGAACAGATTACATGGAAATGTTGACTTGAGTTCTTTTTATTTTATCCTTTAATAGTGAGCGATACTAATGAGTCTGTATTAGATCCTAATAGTCTGTATTTACTCCCTCAGGAAGGTAATCCACACTTGTATTTCAACCTCAAACATTACCAAAAAAAAAAAAAAACTTGTTGCCATCAAGTCGATTTCGACTCATAGTGACCCCATAAGACAGAGTAGAACTGCCCCATAGGGTTTCCAAGGAGCAGCTGGCAACCACTTACAGTCACCTCTAATTCCCATAGCTCTGCACTGAAAATTCATCATCCCCATCATCTAGAATCACCAAGGCATCTTCATTCTGCTTTTCTCAGTGTATGCCAGGGATAACTGCTCATCTTCATTGCTATGCCCTCCCTGCTGTAGGCCTTCATCATTTTACCTCCAACATTAATTGAGGAGCAATTCATTTGTTATCTCCAGCTATAATATGACCCAACACAACCACCAGAATGGTCTTCCTCAGATATTGCTTTATCATGTTATTCTCCTTCCCCAAATCTTGATGGTTTCTCACCAAGCATTTCTCAACCTTAACATTAGTAACATTTTGGGATGGATAATTCTTTGTTGTGGGGGAGTATCCTGGACATTGTAGGCGTTCAGCAGTCCCTCTGGCCTTTACTCACTATATGCCAATAGCATCACCTTCCCTCTGCCTCCAGGTTGTGATGACCAAAAACGTCTACAGGCATTGTCAGCTGTCCCCTGGTGGGGGGGTGGGGGGGGACAAAATCGTCCGCTTTTGAGAACTGTTGTTTTAGACTGACATCCCAAGACCTCCACTAAATGTCAATTTCTCAAATTTCTCCAATCCCTTTTCTAATTATTCCAAAATCCATTGTGTCAGATTCAATCAGGAACAGCAATGCTTATTTGGGAAATCTCCCTTGCTTCTCCTCAAAGTGGTCTTCCTCTCATACTCTTCCAATCTGTCTGTGTGTTCCTAGATAACTAGATAGTCATCCACAGCAGGAAGACTTCCATGATCAGTTTCATAACTTCATGTCATCACTGCATTTTGTTGACAACATTTCTTCTCAGCATCCTTCATGGTCTTTCTTCCTCTTCCTTTGGCTTAAATGCTAACATCCTTCAGTGTTCTATCTTTAGTCCTCAATTTTATTTGGTCTATACACTCCCAGTAGTCTACTACTCTTTCTGCTTCATCCTTTCTAACATTGACCACCACCACCACTGCTCCAAGTCTGTATCCCCAGTATGGCCTATCTCCTGAACCATTAACTAGTTTTTCCAACTGATAACAAGCCACCTATAGAAGAGCCTACAGACCTCTCAAAGTCAGTAGGCCCCCTTCTATGACCAAACTTTTTCTCCTAGATTCTTTTCTTAATTACATAATGATGCATTCAAATATCCAAAACAGGAACCTCAGAACCTCTCTTGCACTCTCTTACACAGCCTGTTTCCAAATCTGTTCCCTCCTCTCTTTCCCCATAGCTCTAACCTAGGCTCAAGTCTATTTTACTGAAGTATCCAGCTGGTCTGCTTGCCTCTAGTCTGTCTCTTCTCTTATCCAGCCTCACCTTTAAAACATTACCATGCTCATAAGTTTTTAATGGCTTTCTATTGCCTATTATTTAAACTCCATAGTGTATTATGCAGAATCTTCATAACCAGGCCACAACCTATCTTTCCAGTCTCCATTTTCTCTATGCACATCCTACACTCAAACCACACCAGTCCATTCATTATTCACTGAGTTCCATGTGTCTCTCAATCAGGGTCCAGCCAGAAAACTGAAAGCATGTAAGTATTTCAACAGAGTTTATTAAAGGAAGTGGTTAAACAGGTGTTTGAGAATTTAAAAATGAAAGGAGGACACTGAATTAACTCAGAGACAGTAAGAGTGTAAGCAGCTATCACCCTGGGAATGGGGGATTACAAGGAAGACAGAGCTATCAGAAAGTAGAAGCTTGGAGGAGAAACCCCACAGTTCTGAGTCCTGTACCTCTGGTGGCTGGTAGTACCTCCAAAAGGCTGATCAGGGACCCCATGAATCTAGAGCTCAAACCTCTAGGGAGACGGTGTTGTCCAAACGGTGCAAGTACCTTTAAGGTTTAGAAGGAGCTGGTTCTGAATAAAGCTAAGCATGGGAACCAAATGTTGCTGTTGGGCTGAAGAGCTGCAACAATGCTGTTGGGAAGATTCATCAATCAGGAAAAAGGAAATCTCTTCTTTCCTTCTCCTGCCTACCCTGCTCCCTCTAGTGTCCCCTATTGGTGAATCCAGTTGACAACTTACTGGGCTTCAGCCTCAACATCTGAAGAGTGGATTTGAGAGTTGACAGGCAACTGCTTGACAATCAGCACAGTGCACTTTCTCGTCCCATTGATTTTACTCATACAGTCTCCCCATCCATAATGCCATTTCTACCAGAATCTGCATGATGTACTTACCCCTTTGATCAAATATAACCTCTTCCCTGTAATCTTCCCAAGAATAAGTATTTACACTATCATCTGAATTCCCCTAGAAGTTTGCAAATACTTCCTTCATAGTCTTTTTATATTCTGTCATAATTATTTCTGTATATGTCTGTTTGCCACCAAACTGTGAGCTCCTTTAAAGCAGGTAGAGTTACAACCATAAAATTTTGCCTGGCACACAACAGATGTTGGTTGAGCTAGGTGGAATTAATAAGATCATTTTAATGTAATTAATATTAGATCATTTCTAGTATATATTTTATCTTCCTAACTCTATTGGAACTCATAAGAGCAGAGATCATGTTTTATATTTCATTTATTTTCCTCGTGGTATTTAGTACTAGGTTTCATAAGCTGAAGAAGAGCTCGATGATATTTGTTAACCACCTAGTTTATTCATTAACCACCACGATTTTGGCCCAAAATGACATGAAGATGGAGCATGAGTTTAAGAACAGCAGGTAAGATCAGTAGTGAGGTTTAAATGTACTTCCAACACATGATTTCAACGTTAGAGACAGCGGTGCATACGGTAAAGTTCTCTATTTGTTAAAAGAATACTACAATCATGAGATCAAATGTACCATATTTTTACACAAATAACGCACTCCTTCTATGTGTGTTTGCCAACAAACATGTTGCTGTAAAAAAAAAAAAAAAAAAATTAGTGTAGTGTGCTTATGAAAATACCTCCCGCAGAGAGGGCTTGGCTGACAGACAAAAGTAAAAGGCGTTATTTGCGTTAAAATATGGTAATGAGTTTTACAGTGAATTCTAAAGAAATATATTCTAGGTTTCATTTTTTTCTGTTAGTATTTTATAGAAAATGTTATTTCTCCAACCCATGAGATTATTAATCCTGGGCTATGTCTTTTGCTTGTATATTTATTTAATTTCTCACAATCATCAAAATTAACTATTTAAATTTAGGCACAACATCAAATGTTAACTTAATCCCCAGCCTCTTGAAAAAAAAAGAAAACCCCAGTTCAACAACTGATTTAGATTCAGGTCCAAGAAGAAGAAAAATTGCCCTTTTTTTTTTAAGATGAGTGATATTTAATTAACTATTGATTTCTTCTCAATTATTCAAGGCAAGTAATTATCGATATTGATGGAACATGTTTTGTTCCTCCCTCTAGTGCCCAGATGAAAGGAAATGTCCCATTCGGCAATCTGCTTCCTGGAACAAGAAATGCTGAGAATCTTTAACTTTAAATGGAAGCAGTTATTTCCATCTGTTTATCCCATGTTAACCCAATTAAACAAATATTTCCTGAAGCGTAAGCAAAACAAAATCCTCAAAACCTACATATGCTTTCCAAATTAACAACCAAAAAATGAGGCCTTTATCAGTTTTGACCGTGAGGCTCCTCACTCTACACTTGTGGACTTTCCCTCACAACTACAGATCTTGCGTTTTTAACCATGACTCATAAAATCCTATAATTTGGTTCTAATATTCATTATTTCTAAGCTACCCAACGAAAGGTAGCTTATATAATCTTTAGAACGCCTGGAACACTATCTTGTATATCAGTATTTTGAGCCTGAAAGATTTAATAGGCCTTAATATTCACTTCTGACATTTACAGATAGTAAGTGTGGCTACGTTTGAAAATTATACCAATATGTTAATACAACTGTGCTAGAGGTCAGCAAGGAATTGTTGAGGAAGGTGGTAAAACAGGCCCTGTGTGGGCAGTGGTGTATCTAAGGTATTGCACTGGCCCTGGGCATGAGGTGCCACTGAGCAGTTTCTATTGACCCGGTACAGCCCAACATCTTTCCCCAAGCATGCTAATGTGTTAATTAAAAGATTAATGATCTTGACTTGTATTTTTTAGCTGGCGTTATGGTAAAGTTATCTAAAAGAAGATGTCAGATGTTTGGCAGGGGCAAAATATCAGTGCTTGCCATAGGCGCCCTGGCCATACTGGGTTAATAAAACTGCCCAGTGGCGCCACACACCTAGGGCTGGTGCAATACCTACCATACCTACCATAACCTAGTTACGTCTCTGTGTAGGGAACTTTATTACTTGCTTTGTGGGTATCTACAACCACCACCTTGTCTCAGCTCATTTGTACTCAGAGAATTTAGCATGCTTGTGTGTGAGAAGCTTCTTTTGAAGGTGACGTGACTTGTGAACATGATTATGATTAATGGACAAGGCAAGATTCTCTATTTAGTTATTACTTGGAAGGTGGGAGTTATTTTTTAAAATAGTTTGCACTTAATAATAATGTATGTGAGAGAGTGTGTGTGTTTGTGTGTGTTTAATTCATGTGGGAATTTGACCCCTGGGGGAATCTGGCCATGATATTTTTTTAAAATGATAATGTTGTACTTTATACAAAGCTACTTTTTCTGCTCTGCACCCAATCCCCTTCTAGAGTGGTTCTATATGTTAAATGCTTAAGCAGCATATGTTGCTGGGAAGTGTTCTTGGCTCTTTTACTCTTTATTGTTGTTTTAATTTCCCTGGGTTCTATTTAACATTCTGCTAAATCACTGAAACCTTGATTATCTAAAAGTAATAGGAGCTATGGAATTAATGAGGGTAACCAGAAAAAGAAAAGGAAGTATTTAAGGAGAAAAGTTACATTACAAGGACCATGAATGAACTTTTGTCTCTGGAATTGCTTGTCTTGATTTAAACAAAGTGATTTTTATTAGTTGATGGATACAATGAAATTTTGGTAATCAGGGTTTCACCAGTTGTATTTATCTCTAATTCCGGGAAACCAAGTTAACCTTGGACTCTATTTCCCCTATTTGCAAGATGGCAAAAATCCTAATAGGCTGTCCTAATGTGACTGCTCTTCCTCGCACTCCTCAGATGAAACAAGCTTCCTCTCTTCCGGTCTAGCTGCTGCCTGCCTGGAGCATGCTGCCTTTGCCGTATTCTGCCCCTTTCATCCCTACGCTTTCCTGCTGGCTCTGGCCCTCATGCATGCTATGGCTGGGACAGAGGGCCAGGAGAATAGCCCACCCTTTAGAGGTGCCGGGTCATTTCAGCAACACTGCTTTGCATTTTAATCACCATTCATTTAGCTTCAAAGCTCTGCATTCTTGTATCAGGCACTTTAAAAACCAGGAGGTCACAACAGGTCCCAGTTCCATGAAGGGAAGAGAGTGCCAAACCAGGAGTATCACATTACCTTGTGTTCGATGGCCTGAAATGGACAACGATAATATTCAAGATTGCAGAAAAAAAAAATCTATATGAAAGGGGGCTAATATGATAAAAGAAAACAAAGGCAGCAAACTAGATTTGTTTGGAAATTGGAGTCACAGGCTCAGTTTGTGGAGGGGAGGGGGAGCGCGAGATCGATAGAGATTTTTTTAAAGCTGAAAACACCGTGTACCAGATGAACGTAAATTGATTCTGCTTCTCCTCCCCACACCCTCATCTCCCGCTCTCCCCCTCGTTCTGCAGCTAATGTCTGCGACAACGAACTCCTGCACTGCCAGAACGGAGGGACATGCCACAACAACGTGCGCTGCCAGTGCCCGGAGGCGTACACCGGCATCCTCTGCGAGAAGCTGCGGTGTGAGGAGGCGGGCAGCTGCGGCGCCGACTCCGGCCAGGGCGCGCCCAGGCAGGGCTCCCTGGCGTTGCTGCTGCTGCTGGCCGCTGTGCTGGGGACAGCCAGCCCCCTGGCGTTCTAGGCATCGCATCCCGCCAGCGGACGGGCCTGTGCCGTGGGGAAGAAAACACGACCCAAGCTTTTGCTACTAACATAGGAAACACACACCCAGACACCCCATCTCCAACACAGTGTACAAACTACGAAGGCCTGACTGAACTAAGCCATATCTACCAACTGTGGACAGCACATCCGAGTCAAGACTGTTAATTTCTGACTCCAGAGGCGTTGGCAGCTGCTGATATTATCACTACAGATCACATTGCCAGCTGCGGAGCTTATTGTGAATTGGAAAGGCTGTGACAGCCCCCGTCCCAAAGTGGAAAAACAAAAAACAAACAAACAAATCAACCGACTGAGAAACATTAGCTACTCGAAAGTGGTGCGCCCTCGTACCGCTCTGCCCAGTGTGTGGACCAACCAAATAGAAGCATCCTTTGCTGTCAGTGCATTGTGGGTAAAACAAAATCTGTTACAAGCCGCCATATTGACCTGCTTCAGTCCCTGACTCCCTTCCAACCTGTGCTTTAGTGAACGTTGCTCTGTAACCCTTGTTGGTTGAAAGATTTCTTTGTCTGATGTTAGTGATGCACATGTGTAACAGCCCCCTCCAAAAAGCTCAAGCCAGTCATACCGCTGTATATCTTAGCAGCACAGCGACACTCCAGTGTGAGCACACACCCACTGTACAAGAGTGGCTATAGAAAAAAAGAAAGTGTATCTATCCTTTTGTATTCAAATGAAGTTATTTTTCTTGAAATACTGTAATATGTAGATTTTTTGTATTATTGCCAATTTGTGTTACCAGACAATCTGTTAATGTATCTAATTCCAATCAGCAAAGACTGACATTTTACTTTGTCCTCTTCCGTTCTGTTTTCGTTTCATTGTGCAGAGATTTCTCTGTATGGGCAACGTGCTGGCATCAAAGAATATCAGTTTACATATATAACAAGTGTAATAAGATTCCACCAAAGGACATTCTAAATGTTTTCTTGTTGCTTTAACACTGGAAGATTTAAAGAATAAAAATTCCCCCATTAATGATTTCAGGAATTTGTATTGCAATTTCTTAAGATGAAAGGAGCAGCTGCCAAGCAGTTTCACACTCACTTTACTGATTTCTATGTGGACTGAATACATTCAGCTGACGAATTTAGTACCCAGGAAGATGGATTGATGTTCACTAGCTTGGACAACTTCTGCAAAATATGAGACTATTTCCACTTGGGAAAAATTATAACAGCAAAAAAAAAAAAAAAAAAAACTAAGTGATTGCCAAGATTATGCCAAAGCCTGTTGGCAGAGTACTAAGAGACTTTTATTTTTAAGTCATGCTATTTTCACAGATTGATGGTGATCATGTGACTCTAGGGATGCTGATCTATGTATCTTTCCAAATGCAGTGTTTACATTGAGTACCATAAAAGGCAACCTGGGGAACCAGGGAAGGAGCAGGGAATTTGACTGATTTAGCAATTTGAATATATTCAGAGTAAGTATTTAGAGGAAATATCAAAATATACAGCAGCAAGTAGACGTAACTGCTGTTCCTGAGAATAAAGTTTGTTCTAAGTCCTGCCCAAGGTGTAATAAATTCTTGTTTCTGCCCTTTATTAGGCCAATTACTGTGGAAGACAGCAAAGCGGAGGTGGGTCGGGGGAGAAGCATTGCAAAGTTTCAAAGGGGCTAAACCAGTTCATATTCCATTTCCAGCATACTGCTGTCCTCCAGATGTGTTAGCAACAGCATCTCCTGGAACAGAAAAAACAATTATCAGCCCAAGCCAGAGTCTTAAGGACAATGAAGTCCTACATGGCTTGGTAGAGCAATAACCTCTGATGGTGTTAGGTCAGAAGCTTAGTTCCAGCCTGAATTCTTCACTCAGCTGCCACTCCTTGCTGAAATGAGAAGAAAAAAAAAAAAAGTCTTCTTATAAATAACCTGGATAAAAACTAGATGAAGGAACAGCATGTCTTATTGGTTTTGTTCCCAGAAAAGCCAGTTCAAAGAAGGCAATAAAAGGTAAACAGGTAATGCCTGTGCTGCCTGCCACCCCACGTCCAAGTCGATTGAATGTTTGTTATTCAAACCGACAGTCTCTTTTGATGTAAGAAATCAGAAAAGATGGAGATAAATTAGAGCTTTGGCTCAATGCCAGAGTGGTCAACCAGAAATTGGAGATTTACATTAGAAGCATAAACAGCAAATTATATTTCAGGCTCACCAAGGATACGCATGAAAATGTCGATAACATACAGAGTTTGAGAATGCTTATAATAAGTTGGGTTTCTGATATTAAAATTGGAATTTAAGTTGTCTTATGTTTATTAGCAAAAACCAAATGCAGACTGTGTTATTTCCAGCAACGATGCACTTTATCACTATCTGTTCATGGCTTTGTCACAATGCTCAGGAATCAGCCTTGCACATTTCAATATGTGGGTTTTCAAAAGCTAATTCTAAAATTTAACGAAGGCTTGATCTAAATAAATTCATCTGCATTTTATTGTTATGAGGCTATAGGAATCTAAACTGATGAGGAATATCTTTCATTAGGTGTATTTAGACATAGTTTTCTGAATTTCCTGAAGTGATGCGATCTGCTTTTAATAAAAGCTCACTTTTAGGTATATAACAAATGGAAATGAAATGTCCTTTTTAATCGGGATCTTCAAGTTCTTCTTAAGAATCTATTCCTTGGAAGAAAACCCAAGTCAGTGCATTTTATTCATCTGCTGACTTTCCATTATTCTTGCAAAGCTGCTTCCATCAACAATATTGTGTCTTAAGAACAAGATTGGGGTGAAAAGTGGATACTAAGTTGTGCTCTGTTTTTACCTGGATAGGTGCCATAAGGTAGGTACTGTCTTGCATATGAGTAATCTATCAACTTTCCCATAGAGTAAAAATATGATCCCTTCCTCAAATACCATTGATGAGCATAAAACCTAAAAAAATGCAGCGAAGTTTCAGCTATATAGAAAGTGTTGCTATTTATGGGAAAGTAATAAGACTACCCTGTCATGATGAGGAGCCCTGGTGGCACGCTGGTTAAGAGCTACAGCTGCTAACCAAGAGGTTAGCAGTTCAAATCCACCAGCTGCTCCTTGGAAACCCTATGGGACAATTCTACAGTGTCCTATAGGGTCACTATGAATCAGAATCGACTTCACGCCAATGGGCCATGATGAGAAAGTGATTCATTTCTGACCTCATACACAGCTTAGAAGGAGCACTGGTGGTGCAGTGGTTAAGGGCTCAGCCGCTAACTGAAATGTCAGTGGTTTGAACCCACCAGCCACTCTGTGGAAGAAAAATGTAGCAGTCTGCTTCTGTGAAGATTACAGCCTTGGAAGCCCTATGGGGCAGTTCTACTCTGTCCTATAGGGTTTCTATGAGTCAGAATGATTCAAAGCAATGGGTTTGGTTTTGGACACAGCCTAGAGGGAGAACTTTAGACCCAGCAAAGAAAGGCCCTTTGCCTAGAGGAGCCCATTCTGATCCTCCTCCAGGGCTTTGTTCCAGGAACCAAGAACCTAGAATTCCCTACCGGATGTCTTCTGCCCACTTTCAGGGCACATGTGGACCTCTTCTGGGGGACCAGACTCCTGAAGGCAGGTGGCATCATGAGTACATCCCTGGGTACCCCTAGGCGTGTACTGGGTATCCGTGACTGGGGCCTAGAAGTGGACACTGGGGAATTCACACGAGGGGCCCCTTACAGTGCAAGCTGGAGCTCAGGGCTGGAAGAGAAACAGAGCTCAGGGAGGACTAGACCAGGACTAGTTCTGGGCCAAGGTCCAGTGCAAACTCTACACAGTCCTACGAATTCTAAATGTACATCTGGCCTTCCGATTGTTATGAAAGCATATGTGTCAAACTAGCAGGATGGAAAATATTTTATTTAACAGTTTGTTAGCTTGACGCATAACTTTTAAATATTTAGACATATGGCACACGGGCCTCCATGGGTACTTTTACCCTGGTCTCTGCCAACATTAGGGATGGTTCTGCCTGGAAGTGAGCACTGCGTGAAGGTGTTCTTGAGTCAGATCCCTAAAAGGGCACAAATCACTCACCCAGACAACGTAAAGAAAGGCACAGTCTGGGTGAAAGCTTATGTTCCTTAGTTCAATACTCCATTGCACCCTTTCTTGGACCTGCCGTCTCACTGGAGCTTAGGAAGTTTTAGAAGGATTGGGGCAGCTGTGAGAAAACCCTGAAATCACATCCTTAGCCCTATCACCTTCACCCTCTGCCGTCAATTATCCAGTATTATCAGGATGAAAAGGCCCACTATTCTGAAGTGGGATACTCTGTGCTATATGGAAAATGGGTCGCTGTACTTCGCCTGTTGTTAATTACCAAATAAAATATCTGTTTAATAATGTCTATGCTCATAAAGATTGAACAGGATATTTGGAGATTGTGAACCATATGTTCTACCTATTTGCTATGCCTGGAACTCGATATTTATGTGTTTATGATCCGATGCAATTTAAAGCTTCAGCTTCAGAAATCTAAATTAGAATTCCTTACCTACCATTTTACTCCCAGTATTTATCAACAAGGATGTCAATGGTGCAGTTAAAAAAAACTGCACCTCAGAACAATATGAAGAACCAGGTAAACCTCTAGGAGTATTTTTCAGAAAATCCAGTTAGACAGCTTTAATGACATAGAGGAATGAAAAATATAGATGAGGAACACCCGCTAAGGTTTTTATCCGAATGTCTGATCAGGAACAATACTTCCTTTGTTCCAGGAAGTTAGAACTAGATTCTTACTAATTTTCTTTCTAAGAAATATCAAAAGTCCATCTGGCATAAATATTCTGACAGTTCTGACCATTTCCATATAGAATGACTTTCCGCTTTTAACAATATTTTCACTTTCTTACACTAAAAGTAGTTTTCCCCCTTTAGTCACCTAAAACAAATGCCCAGCATAAACTGCACACAGACATAATTAGATGTCAGAAAGAATTACGAATGCCAACTCCCATTTTTTGAATTTTCACCAACAATCTTTGGGTACATAGAGAATGTTGACTCTCACAACACCTGGTAAGGTATGACTCACCTATTGCCATCTTCATTTTGCATCTGAAGAATCAAATAACTAAGCAACAGACGTATCCCTTGAATAAATTGTATTGTTGCATTTAAACAAAAACTGAGAAAATAGCATCTCTTGTGAAAATATTAATATTGAATCAAAATACAGTTATTTGAAATGTATTATGGCAGAAAAATTCTCCCTCTAATACATTTTTAGGGCAATGGTGGTTCAGTGCTAGAATGCTTGTCTTCCATGCAGGAGACCCGGGTTCGATTCCAGCCAATGCACCTCATGTGCAGCCAACCTCTGTCTGTCAGTAGAGGCTCACATGTTGCTATGATGCTGAACAGGTTTCGGCAGGGCTTCCAGACTAATACGGTTATGAAGAAAGGCCTGACAATCTACTTCTGAAATTCAGCCAGCGAAAATCCTGTGAATCATAAAAATCCAATCCACAACCCATCTTAGGGGTGGCCCGGGACAGGGCAGTATTTGGCTCGGTTATGCATGGGGTCACCAGGCATCGGGGGTCATCTCCGTGGCTCCTAACAACAATAACAATACATTTTTATAGCTGGTCCTGAAACAAGTCTACCATGAAGGCTTAGACCATTTTGGGATGTTCACATTAAATATAGTTGAGTAATTAATGCTGGAATTCCCACTGTGCCTTCTCCCATCACCCAAAGGCTGTTTTCAGTTGATGGATGAATTAAAATGGAGTAGTAACATTTAAAAATATTGTATTTTTTATCAACCTGAAATTATAGCTGGTAAAATGGGCCATTATTCTGCAAGAACTAATTATGTTAACACTGAAGACTTAGCTGGGCTGGCTGAAGAAAACTGGAGAGAATTGGAAGTAAAAACAATGCCCATTTGTTTAGCCTAATCCCATTTTTTCAGAGGTGTCACTTTTAACTATTATTTAATTAGTGAACTATGAATTCTGTGGGGAAAAAAAAAAAACTGCCTGGAAAAGAGAAAAAATAATTACTAGGCCACCTACACGTGTCGGCATAGACTCTGGAATTCCTGCGTGGCAAGAATGTGTTAAGTTAGCTTAAAGACATAATATACCGCAGTGTGCATCCTCCAGCCGTCCTGATAGTACCACATTACAGCTTTGCTCTTACAAGGAGCGGTCATTCTAATCTAATAAAAGAAGGAAAATGGCAGAAAATCACACACCTGAAGTTCTGTTAAGAATAGGTGATTCTTTTTGCCGCAGGCAGGCAAGAACATAATGTCATTTTTGTTCGTTTGTATTTGCGCTCGGAAGGAGGGCTGCTCCTGTTGGGGAATGGTTTTCCCTCCGCCAGTGTGAAACACTGCAAAAAACATTCTCCAAGGAAATAGCATTTTGCTGTTTACCGGTCATGCCTACCGCATGAAGCCCTGAGTAATTGTTTTGGCTCTCATAGTGTGATAAACACCTAAAGGCAAAGGGATTAGCGTCATCACTCTCTAGCTCTTTTTCTCTCCCCTTTGGGGGAAAAAATCAGTCCAAATGTATGTAATATGACACCGTTTGCAAGAATCTTTCACTCAGATGATGCCTAATTATAAAGACCCCTGTTAAATATTCAGTTTATTAAATTAATAGTCTGACGAGTATTGGAGCAGTTTTACAACCACTTAAACTCGAGTTTACATCCTGTGTAATTACAATTCATAATTGGAGAAGCAGTCAAATCTAAATGCATTCTGATCATTGGGTCTCATTCTGCCGAGAAGACCCGGCACAACATATTTACAGTAAAACGGAGCCTCTACACCTGGAGTTCAACCCAGCTTTGGGGAGGGCAATGGAGAAAGTCTAGGACGCCCTTGAAGTTACATGTAAGATTTGGGGAGATATATATATATACATATATATGTGTAATTTTTTTTTCTGGGCAGAGGGTCTACTATATCCTCTTTATTGAAAAAAATTTATAAAAGGTCTAGAAGTGTAAGAATGCTATAAAGATTAAGATTTACCCCAGCTGTGGAAGTTGTGTTTAATAAATTGCTGTCCAGGGATGAGTGAACTGAAAGCATGTATTTTTCAGCAATCAGCTCTTTATTCATTTCATGCTGACCTTATTCTCTACCTGGGCTGCTAAGGAAATCTATATTCCCTTTTTAACCCGTTGCTGTCTTATTGATTCTGACTCCTGGCGACCCCACGTGTTTCAGAGTAGAACTGTGTTCCACAGGGTTTTCAATGGCTGTAATCTTACAGAAAGGAGTTCTGGTGGTGCAGTGGTTAAAGCGCTCAGCTGCCAACCAAAATGTCAGCGGTTCGAACCTATCAGCTGCTCTGTGGGAGAACGATATGGCAATCTGCTTCTGTAAAGATTCACAGCCTTGGCAACCCTATGGGGGCAGTTCTACTCTGCCCGATAGAGTCGCTATGGGTCAGAATTAACTCAAAGGTGTTGGATTTGGAGAATCTTATGGATCACCAGGGCTTTCTTTTGTGGCACCACTGGGTGGATTCAAACCACCAACTTTTTAGTTAGTAACGGAGAGCAAACCATTTGCGACACTCAGGAACCTGTATTCCCTCTTACAGATACTTACTTTAATATGTTTATGATTGTTCTGAGGAGCCCTGGTGGCACAGCAGTTAAACACTCAGCTGCTAACCAAAAGGTCGGTGGTTAGAAACCACCAGCAGTTCTGTGGAGAAAAGACCTGGCAATCTGCTTCCCTAAAGATTACAGTCGTGGAAACCCTATGAGGCAACTCTACCATGTCCTATAGGGTCGCTATGATTTGGAATTGACTGGACAGCAAGGGATTGTCCTAGAAGCCTGGCATAAAATTAAAATTAAAACAGCCCAGATCAGGACTGTACAGGAGTACCAAATAATCAAAATATCTGGGCAATTTCGGTGTATGTCTCATGCCAGCATGGAGGACCAATGAGGAGTCACATCCTTGGGGTCCCTGGACCAACTTTCCATTAGGGTTTGAAAGGTATGGTTTCAGGAAAGTGTCACAAATAAAGGTCTTGGGAAATCTCTGGTGCTGAATCATTTAAATATTTGCATTAATATTTTGACAAATAAAAGCCTCATACTTCATAACCACTTATTAATTACAATTAAACGATAATTAAATCCTGGCTATTGGAGTTATATAATTGTTAATTGAATCATAAATCTACATATTTTCATTTAAATTCTCACTTTAATACATGCAGTATGTTTACATTTACAGTCATGTGCCTGTTTAATTGACACTAAGTGAAGGCTACTTATCATTGAAGGCATACCTAACTCACCCAGCAGATTTAAGATTTGCCTAGTAAAGGACGTTATCACATAGATGTAAATCTCTTCCTACTAGTTAGAGTCTGTCACCGGAAATGTGATCAGACTCTGCAAAATTCTGAAATGATGTGGGTTCTGATTTTGTTCTCAGGGACGCGTGAGCACAGCCCCGTCTGATTTCTCTATTGCAGGTATGTTGCTAGAAAGGGATCCACCCATTTCTTTTCTACACTTTTCATAAACTAAATAAATAAATAAAAAGAAATGAAATACGTGTGGGGCTGGAGGAGAGTACTCACCGAGTCTCTTGGAGCGAATGACAGAAAGCCATTTTCTTTTTGGTTGGTTGTTTTCAATTGTTGGATTATTCTAGTTTACAAGCATTAGATCAGGAGCAAAGGTCTTTTCAACCATTCCGTGAGCTGTAGACACTATTCTGGATATATTGGCACTTAACTTCCATTCCCACTTGTTTCCTCTAGCCCTTGCTACCCAAATCAGTAGCCACTAGTCACATATAGCTATTAAGCACTTGAATCTGGTTAGTTTAAATTGAACCCTATGAGTGTGAGACGCTCACTAGATTTCAAATTCTCAGTACAAAGCAAACAAACAAAAAGAATGTGAATTATATCCTTAATAATTTTCATACAGATAACATGTTGAAATGATAATATTTTGGATATAAAAAACCCTTTGCTGTTGAGTTGATTCCGACTCACAGCAACACTATAGAACAGAGTAGAACTGCCCGTAGGGTTTCCAAGGCTGCAACCTCTACAGGAGCAGATTGCCACATCTTTCTCCCGTGGAGCTGCTGGTGAGTTCGAACCACGGACCTTTTGGTTAGCAGCTCAATGCTTAACAACTATATCACCAGGGCTCCATTTTGGATACACTGGGTTAAACAAAATACATTCTTAAAATTGATTTTACCTCTTCCTTTTTACTTTTTTAATATGGCTACTGGAAATTCTTGTAATTACATGCATGGCGCAGATAATATTTCTATTGGACAGCATTGCTCGAGACATTTTATTTTCCCATCTATAAAATGGGAATAATAGTATCCATTCGCCAGAGTTAATGTGAAAATCAAAGTAAGATAATAAACATGAAATTACCCGGTAAATTGTAAAGTGCAGGAAAAGTATCAAGTGTTGGTGACAATGATAGTGATAATCATGATGATATTTTCAAGCTCCAGTCCTACATTTCCAGATTTTACTGAAATTTTTCAGCCAGAGGTCTTGCCATAACTTCTGTAGAAGTGCTCTAGGGCAATGAACACAGCACTTTTTAGGTTTTCAATGTGGCCCAGGACCTGAATATGGAGCTAATATCATGGCAACAAGGAGAAGACTAATGGTAATAACACAACTAACCTGTACTGAAAGCTTTGTGCCCGGTACTGTGCTAAGTACTTTTTTTTTTTAAATTGTACTTCAGGTGAAGGCTTACAGAACAAATAGTTTCTCATGAAACAGTAGTACACATATTGTTTTCTGACTTTGGTTAACAACCCCACAACATGTCAACCCTCTCCCTTCTCGAACTTTTTTTTTTTTTGGTGAAAATATACATAGCCAAAGATACACCATTTCAAAAATTTCTACATGCACAGTTCAGTGACATTGACTACGCTCTTCCAATTGTGCTGCTAGTCTCTCTTTAGATGAAGGTTTACAGAACAAAATAGTTTCTCATTTAACAGTTAGTACACATGTTGCCCTAAGACAATGGTTAACAACCTCACAACACATCAACACTATCCTTACTCAACCTTGGGTTCCCTATCACCAGCTTCCTTGTCCCCTTCTGCCTTCTGGCCCTTGTCCCTGGACTGCTGTGCGTCATTAGTCCCGTCTGGTTTTATGGGGCTGTCCACTCCCTGGCTGAATGGTGAGCATCAGAAATGACTTCACCACTGAGCTAAAAGGGTTTCTGGGGGCCATACTCTCGGGGTTTCTCCAGTCTCCTTTAGGCCAGTAAATCTGGTCTTTATTTTATGAGTTAGAATTTTGTTCTACATCCTTCTCCACCTCTGTCCAGAACCCTCTGTTGTGATCCTGGTCAGAGCAGTCAGTGGTGGTAGCCGGGCACCATCTAGCTGGACTGGACTCAGTCTGGTGGAGGCCTTGGTAGCTGTGGACAATTAGTCCTTTGGACTAATCTTTTCCTTGTATCCTGTTCTCTTCATTCTCCCTTGCTCCTGAAGGGATAAGACCAGTGAAGTATCTTTGATGGCTGCTCACAGGCCTTTAAGACCCCAGACGCTACTCACCAATGTAGAATGTAGAACATTGTCTCTATAAACTGTGTTATGCCAGTTGAGCTAGATGTTCCTCAAGACCGTGGTCCCAATAGCCCTCCACCCAGCAATTCAGTCCCTCAGGGAGTTTGGATGTGTCTATGGAGCTTCCATGACATTTCCTTGTACAAGTTGTGCTGGCTTCCCCTGTATTGTGTACTGTCTCACCCTTCACCAAAAATACCACTTATCTATTGCCTGTTTAGGATCTACCCCCACCCCTCCCATCCCTGGTAACCAATAAAGATGGTTACATTTTGTTTGTGAACTTTTTCATGGATTGTTACAATAGAGGTCTCATACAATATTTGTCCTTTTGTGATTGACGTATTTCACTCAGCATAATGCCCTCCAGCTTCATCCATGTTATGAGATGCTTCACAGATTCATCATTGTTCTTTCTCGTTGCGTAGTACTCCATTGTGTTTATGTACCATAGTTTGTTTATCCATTCATCTGTTGATGGGCATCTAGGTGGTTTCCATCATTTTGCTATTGTGAACAATGCTGCCATGAGCATAGGTGTGCATATGTTTATTCGAGTGACGACTCTTATTTCTCTAGGATATATTCCTAGGAGTGGGATTGCTGGATCAAATGGTAGGTCTATTTCTAGCTTTCTGAGGAAGCGCCATATCATTTTGCAAAATGGTTGTTATCATTTTGCATTCCCACCAGCAGTGCATAAGAGTTCCAATCTCCCCGCAGCCCCTCTAACATTTGTTATTTCCACTGTTTTTGATTCGTGCCGGTAATGCCAGGGTGAGATGGTATTTCACTGTGGTTTTAATTTGCATTTCTCTAATGGCTAGTGATCGCGAGCATTTTCTCATGTATCTGTTGGCCATTTGAATGTCTCCTCTGGCAAAGTGTCTGTTCATTTCCTTTGCCCATTTTTTAACAGGATTGTTTGTCTTTTTGTTGTAGAGGTGTTGGATTTTCTTGGACATGATGGATATTAGACCTTTGTCTCAGTTGTACTGTCCAAAATTTTTTCCTAGTCTGTAGGTTCTCTTTTTACTCTTTTAGTGAAGTCTTTTGAAGAGCATAGATGTTTGATTTTTAGAAGATCCCAGTTATCTAACTTATCTTTTGGGGTTTGTGTGTTGATGGTTATGGTTTGTATCCTGTTAATGCCGTGTATTAAGGCCTGTAGTGTGTGTCCTATTTTTTCTTCTATGAACATTATAGTTTTAGGCTTTATATTCAGGTCTTTGATCCATTTTGAAGTAGTTTTTGTACACGGTGTGAGGTATGGGCCCTGGTTCATTTTTTTGCAGATGGATATCCAGTTTTGCCAGCACCATTTGTTGAAAAGACTGTCTTTTCCCCATTTGATGGACTTTGGGCGCTTGTCGAAGATCAGGTGACTGTAGGTCGATGGATTTACATCTGGGTTCTCGATTCTGTTCCATTGGTCAATGTATCTGTCGTTGTACCAGTACCAGGCTGTTTTGACTACTGTAGCTGTATAGTAGGTTCTGAAGTCACGTAGTGTGAGTCCTCCAACTTTCTTCTTCTTCTTCAGTAGTGCTTTACTTATTCGGGGCTTCTTCCCTTTCCAGATAAAGTTAATGATTAGGTTTTCCATATCTTTGAAGAATGTTGTTGGTATTTGAATCTGGATTGCATTGTATTTGTAAATTGCTTTGGGTAGAATTGTCATTTTCACAATGCTGAGTCTACCTATCCATGAGTATGGTATTTTTTTCCATTTATGTAGATCGCTTTGGGTTTCTTACAGTAGTGTTTTATAGTTTTCTTTGTATAGGTCTTTTACATCCCTGGTTAGATTTATTCCTAACTATTTTATCTGTTTAGGGGCTATTATAAATGGTATTGTTTTCCTGATTTCCTTTTCATCGTTCTCCTTGTTGGTGTATAGGAATCCAACTGATTTTTGTATGTTAATCTTGTATCCTGCTACTCTGCTGAATCTTTCTATTAGTTCTAGTAGATTTCTCGTGGCGTCTTTAGGGTTTTCTATGTATAGTATCACATCATCTGCAGAGAGAGTTCAACTTCTTCATTACCAATTTGGATGCCCTTTATTTCTTTTTCTTGCCTTATTGCTCTAGCTAGAACTTCCAGCACAATGTTAAATAGGAGTGGTGATGAAGGGCATCCTTGTCCGGTTCCTGTTTTCAAGGGGAATGTTTTCAGCCTCTCTCCATTAAGAATGATGTTGGCCATTGGTTTTGCATAGATGCCCTTTATTATGTTGAGAGATTTCCCTTCTATACCTATTTTATTGAGAGTTTTTATCAGGAATGGGTGTTGGACTTTGTCAAATGCCTTTTCTCCATCATTTGAGATGATCATGTGATTCTTTTCTTTCGTTTTATTTATGTGGTGGATTACATTGATTGATTTTCTAATGTTGAACCATCCTTGTATACCTGCTATGAATCCTACTTTGTTGTGGTGTATTTTTTTTGATATGATGCTGAATTCTATTGGCTAGAATTTTGTTAAGAAATTTTGCATCTATATTCATGAGAGATATTGGTCTGTAATTTTCTTTTTTTTGTGACATCTTTGCATGGTTTTGGTATCAGCGTTATGCTGGCTTCATAGAATGAATTTGGAAGTGTTGCTTCTTTTTCTATGCTCTGAAATAGCTTGAGTAGTACTGGTACAAGGTCTTCTGTAAATGTTTTGTAGAATTCTCCAGTGAAGCCGGGGCTTTTTTTAGTTGGGAGTTTTTTTTTTTTTTTATTATCACCTTTTCAATCTCTTCTCCTGTTATGGGTCTGTTTAGATTTTCAACATCACTTTGTTGTAGTTTGGATAGGTAGTGTGCTTCTAGAAATTTATCCATTTCCTCTAGGTTTTCCAGTTTGTTGGAGTATAGTTTTTCATAATATTCTGTTATAATCCTTTTTATTTCAGTTGGGTCTGTTGTAATGTCCCCCATTTCATTTCTTATTTGGGTTATTTGTGTCCTCTCTTGTTTTTCTTTGTCAGCCTGGCCGGTGGTTTGTCGATTTTGTTGATTCTTTCAAAGAACCAACTTTTGGTTTTCTTGATTCTTTCTATCGTTTTTCTGTTCTCTATTTCATTTATTTCTGCTCTGATCTTTACTATTTCCTTTCTTCTGGTGGCTGTGGGCTTTTTTTTCTGTTCTCTTTCTATTTTTTTGTGGTCTGTTGTTAATGTTTTGATTTTCTCCCTTCTTTTTTGATGTGTGCATCCATTTCTAAAAATTGTCCTCTGAGGACTGCCTTTTCTGTGTCCCAAAGTTTTTAGTATGATGTGTTTTCATTCTCATTTGATTCTAGGAATTTTTTTATTCCATCTCTGATTTCTTCTATTACCCACTGATGTGTAAGCAGGGTATTATTCAGTTTCCATGTAATTGTTTTTTTTTTTACTTGCTCTTTCTGTTGTTAATTTCTACCTTGATGGCATTGTGGTCAGAGAAGATGCTTTGTATTATCTCAACGTTTTGGATCTTGTTGAGGATTGCTCTGTGGCCTAAGATGTGGTCTATTCTGGAGAACGTTCCATGTGCATTGGAAAAGAATGTGTACTTTGCAGTGGTTGGATGGAGTGTTCTATATATGTCTATGAGGTGAAGTTGGCTCATGTGCCCCTTAGGTCTTCTGTATCTTTGCTGAGTTTCTTCTTAATTGTTCTGTCCTTTACTAAAGTGGTGTGTTGAAGTCTCCTACTATTATTGTGGAACTGTCAATTTCTCTTTTCAGTGTTGTTAGAGTTTGTTTGATGTATTTTGGAGCCCTGTCATTGGGTGCATAGATGTTTATTATGGTTATGTCTTCATGATGGATCATCCCCTTAATCATTATATAGTGACCTTCTTTGTCTTTTATGGTAGATTTTGTTTTAAAGTCTATTTTATCTGAGATTAGTATTGCCTCTCCTGCTCTTTTTTGGTAGTTGTTAGCCTGATATATTTTTTTCCAACCTTTGACTTTTAACAAATTCACATCTTTGTTTCTAAGGTGTGTTTCTTGTAGACAGCATATTGATGGATACTGTTTTCTTATCCATTCTGTCACTCTCCATCTCTTTATGGGTGCATTGAGTCCATTTATATTCAGTGTAATTATTGATAGATGTGAGTTTTTTGCTGTCATTTTGTAGTGCTTTTTTTTGGGGTGCTGACGTTTTCTTTGTTCTTACTCTCATGTGCTGAGTTACTTTGGTTTGTGGGTTTTCTTTTTTCCTTTTCTTTTGTTTTTGTAGGTTTTTTTTTTGCTGAGACTTTATGTTCTTCCTCTTTATTTTTATGTTTATTAACTTTCTTTTTAGTTACCATGAATTTTACCCTTATCTTTCTAAGTTTGAAGCAGTCTACCATTACTTGGTATCACCTTGCCTTTCTCTCCGTTAGGAGGTTGTATACCTATGCCGTTTATTCCCTCTTTTATTGTTTTGATGTTGTTTCATTTACTGATTAACTGCTCTGATTCTCTGTTGTATTTCTGTTGGTTTTGGATAGTCCTTGAGAGTTCATTTCTTAGATTGGTATCTGGCTGGTACGATTCTGCGTCCTAGATTCTGCCTGTGAGCTGAAGTTGTTTGTCCTCAGATCGAAGAACTCCCTTTAATAATTCTTGTAAGTTTGCTTTGGTTTTTACATATTCCCTTAATTTCTGTTTATCTGGAAATGGCCTAATTTCACCATCATATCTGAACGAGAGTTTTGCAGGATATATTATTCTTTGCTGGCAATTTTTTTCTTTCAAGATTTTGTAAATGTTATCCCATTGCCTTCTTGCCTACATGGTTTCTGCCAAATAATCTGAGCTTAGTCTTATTGTTTCTCCTCTGTATGTGACTTCTTGTTTTTCACAAACTGCTCTCAGGATTCTTTGTCTTTGGTTTTGGCAAATGTGATTATGATATGCCTTGGTGATTTTCTTTTGGGGTCTCTCCTATATGGGGTTCGTTGAGCTTCTTGGATGGCCAGCTTTTCATCTTTCATGATATTAGGGAAGTTTTCTGTCAGCAGTTCTTCAACGATCCTCTCTGTGTCTTCTGTTTTCTTCCCCTGTTCTGGAACTCCACGCAGCACCGCCTGGCCAGAATGGGCTCCCAACTCAAGAAAAGGAAAAGAAAACAAACAAACAATTCAAAACAAACAAACGAACAAAAGCCCTGGGATCCCACCAGTGTGGCAGCCCAAACCAGGAAACAGCTCCACACTTGAATGGAGCTCCGCAGCCCCTCAGGAAAAAGCAAAGATGGCGCACAGAGCCAGGTATTTGAGTGAAAGGAGGGGGAGGTGGTGAGAGGTAAGGAAGAAATAAAAAGAAGCAGAAAAAAGCAACACCAGCAGCCAACAAATGGAACTCAGAGAGCCAGCCCATTTGGGTGTGTGGAATCCAAGCAGCTGGTGCTTCCCAGACAAGAGACTGTGGCTGCAGGAAGCAGAGGAGGCCAAGTGGGGGTCAAGAAGGGTGGGGGAGTGGGAAAGCATATATCACAAATTACCAGTTGTTTTGTCTCCCACTGGAAGCTCCGTGAAGCTGCTTTCTTGTACCCCCTGTTTGCTAGTCTCTGATAGGAGTCTAAGATGGTGGATTGACGCTGCGTTAGCTGATAGGGGACCTTTGCATGAATCTCTCCTAGCTCTCCGTTCTCTGTCAGTTTTCTCACCCCATTTGGTGCTTGGCTGAGTTCTTTATCTCATCATTTGATGTTTTAGGGTTTCAGGATTGTTGTTTTCTCTATTCGGCTTAGTTTTTCGGATCTTTGCTGTGGAGGGACGGCATGGTGATTCTGCCTAGAGAGCTATTTTGCCGGAAGTGTGCTCAGTATTTTTACTATCATATTCTAAATAATGGAGCCCAATGGTGCAGCAGTGAAGAGCTTGGCTGCTAACAAACAGGTCAGCAATTTGAATCCACCAGCCGCTCCCTGGAAACCCTATGGGGCAGTTCTACTCTGTACTATAGAATTGCTATGAGTCAGAATCAACTCAATGGCAATGGGTTTTCTGGGTTTATTCTAAATAATAGAATGTACTACTATTCATTTTGCTATGAGCACATTGTTGACTCATATCTTGCTTTCTGTAAACGTAATTGCTTCTGATAGGCTATGTATGTGCAAGACAAGTGGAAGTGCAGGATGTGACTTAACACCAGGAATTAAGTGGACAGACAAAATGTGAGTCAACAATGTGTTCATAGGTTGTGTTATAGGGATTTAGTATTTAGAATATGAGGGAGGTGCTATTATTTCTATACTTGAGTCCACCTGTTTAACTTCACATCAATTTAAATTTTATCTGATTAAAGTGTGACTAGGTCCCTGGGTGGTACAAACAGTTTGTGCTCAGCTGTTAACCTAAAGGTTGGCGGTTTGAATCCAGCCAATAACACCACAGAAGAAAAGCCTGGTGATCTGCTTCTGTGAAGATCACAGCCAAGAAATCTCTATGGAGCAGCTCTACTCTGTAACACATAGGGTTGCCATGAGTCAGCATCTACTCAACAGCACTAAACAACAACAACCAAGGATGACTTTCTTGAGACAGAATTTCTGTTATCTCATCACCCCTATTTAACAATCAAAGATCAACTCTTGAAAGTCCATGGCCTCGGACTCAAAATCCATCTTCAGCCTCGCCCCAGCCACACCTCTCCAAACCACAAGCCTTGAAAATGCCCTGCATATTATCATTTTCTTTACTTTAGTCAGGTCTTTAAAAATATCTGGAATGCCTTTCAACTCTCTTCATGCATAAAAATTCTACCCCAGTCAAGTTCCACCACTCCAAGAATCCTTGCCAAATCATCCCAACCCCCTTGCTTCTAACCAGCACTAGTTGCTGTTGAGTTGATTTCTACTCCATGGCGACCCTATGTGTGTCAGAGTAGAACTGTGCTCCATAGGGTTTTTAGTGGCTGATTTTTTGGAAAAAGATCACCGGGCCTTTCTTCTGAGGCACCTCTGGGTAGATTCGAACCTCCAACCTTTCAGTTAGCAGCCAAGCCTGTTAATCCTTTGCACCACATAAGGACTCTAATGCTTAATGGTTTGACTCAGTTCTTGCTATATTTGATTTATACTATGACTTACTTGTTATCTCCCCTACTAGATTATCAACGTTAATACTAACATTACAGACACATACAGTGGACCTCACATATAATAGGGCTTTATACATTCATTCACAAATATTTATTGAGTACCTGGTATATGCCAGGCACCAAACTAGTTGACTGAATCAATAGCGTCTAATACAGATTTTGTGTATATGCCTCTCGTTACATATAAATTATGCAATTTAAGTAAATTACTGTATTAAATAATATAAATAACTGAAATATGTTCCTGAAGAGAAAATATATACACATTAAAGATTTTCAGATCAAATCTCATTTTCAGTACATCAGGAAAGTATTCTTAACTAAAACCTCATGTTGTTTGCTCTTTTTTAAAGCAAACAATCCATTCATCATATGATCAATGTGTCCCAATTTTTTTCTCTAATTTCAGATTTTGATATATCTCTTTTTCTCAAAATAGAAGAATCGGCATTTCTCATCCTTTGTCACATTTAGCACTTGCGCTTGTCGTCCTCAAACTTTAGTGTGCATCAGAATCACCTGGAGGGCTGAGGAGCACAGGGTTTGCTGGACCCAACCCCGGAGTTTCTGATTCAGAAGACCTGGGGTGGGGTCTAAAGATTTGGATTTGTAACAAGTTCCCAGTGATGTTGATGCTGCCTGACATCACCCTTTGAGGACCATTGGTTTAAGCTGTTTTAAAGACCACACTATAACCTAACTCCACTTCCCTGAGGCTCAGTTACCTAACATTAAAATGGGCATCATGATCCCTACCCCCCAGAGTTGTAGTGAGAATTGAATGAGATAACGTAGGTGAAACGCCTAAGCTGAAGTCACCTTCAGGTATTGTGAGTTGAAACCACACATTTTCAATTAAGGCATAAAATATGGTGAAGGTGTTTATTTCACTACCTTCTGTTACTCAAGCAATTCTAGCTGTTTATGAGGAATTCTGATCTCTAGATTTAACTGTTTTTCCTGACAAAATGAAAAGATGATAGAATCTTATCATTGGCAAAGACCTTAGAGATTTTCTGGAGCAAGCAGTTAAATGTTCTGGGCCACATGAATGCTCAAACATTTTTTGTTTACTTTCGCAATTCAATAAAGCAGTCAGACTGGTTGCAAGTATCATTTCTCAATTTGAATATTTGGTTTTTCCTAAATTGACTGAAACAAGCTACATCCAGACTAAAAGAAAAATAGAAATGAGATTCTCATTTTTCTTGTCAGCTCATAGTTGTAGCTTCCACTCGGTCACTCTGAGACCCTCTGCAAGATCCCACTTAATTAATGCCGGGTTCCTTCTAACTCCAACTTGTCCACTGACTCCCTCTGTGGCCTAGCTCTGTGATGTTTCTCTCCCCACTAGCAGGGTTCAGGGGGCTGTTAATGCAAGGAATCAATGATCAAAATGTAATCTTAAAACCCGTGGTAGGAGCACATTAACATGAATAGTGCAGTTTGCCTACCGGAGAGTCTTAGCAGCACAGCTGATATCTTCCAAAGGATTTGAGATGGAAACTTTGGACATAGAATGTATCTTGAGAATAATGATGCATGTCGCTAATAACCTAGTGCTAAGTTACACGCCTAAATTGGAGACTTTGCAGAATAATACACAGCCTCTGTAATTTTCAGTTTGGCGTAACAATATGAAAATCACTTTTGGTGCCAGAATTGGATCAGCCTAAATGAGCTGGAATTGATAGCTGCCTGTAATATAAGGGACAGGAGAGAGTGATCACGTCTGTGTCCTTGCTGACTTATCTAGGGCTCTCCAGACGTGACAATTTTAAGGAGTGAGACTTTAAATGTGTTATGGAAACGCACTACAATATCCTGCAGCACAGAGTGAGGTACTTCTAAAATTGCCTCAATAAGAATGCAGAATGGGAAGTCTCTTTCCCAGGGAGAGAAAGGCCATTTGTTTCCATGAAAAGAAAAAGCAGATGGTAAATTCAGGGAAAAACAAATGTGACTGAGATGTTCTGGGGAAACAGGAAATTTCAAGGAGTAAAACTGTCTAAGCTTTCCCATTAGAAAGCCCCCAACTCCCCTGTTCCTCTGGCCCACTGAATGTCACAGCATTCCAGAAGGCAGACTCCTGTGCCCTTTGTTTTGGGAGCAACATAATGGACACCTCAGGATTGTCTTGTTACATTCACGACTGAAATGTTAAACCTGTGAAATTCTAGCAGTGTCTTTGCCTGACTTTGGCATCAGGGTTATGCTGGCTTCATAGAATGAACTTGGGAGTAGTCTTTCCTTTTCTATGTTCTGGAATTGTTTGCATAGAATTGGTGTCAACTCTTCTCTGAATGTTTGGAGAATTCTCCAGTGAAGCCACCTGGGCCGGGCTTTTTATGTTGCGAGTTTTGTTTTGTTTTAATGACGTCTTCTATTTCTTCGTTTGTTATGGGTCTGTTCAAATTGTTGTTGTTGTTAGGTGCCATCCAGTCAGTTCCCACTCATAGCAACCCTACATAAGACAAAACAAAACACTGCCCAGTCCTGTGCCATCCTCACAATCATTGCAGTGTTTGGACCCATTGTTGCAGCCACTGTGTCAATCCGTCTCGTCGAGGGTCTTCCTCTATTTTGCTGACCTTCTACCTTACCAAGCATGATGTCTTTCTCAAGGGACTGGTCATTCCTGATAACATGTCCAAAGTACATGAGATGAAGTCTCGCCATCCTTGCTTCCAAGGAGCACTCTGACTGTACTTCCTCCAAGAGAGATTTGTTCGTTCTTCTGGCAGTCCATGGTATATTCCATATTCTTCACCAACACCATAATTCAAAGACATCAGTTCTTCTTCCATCTTCCTTATTCATTGTCCAGCTTTCACATGCATATGAGGCAATTGAAAATACTATGGCTTGGGATAGGCACACCTTAGTCCTCAAAGTGACATCTTTGCTTTTCAACACTTTAAAGAAGTTTTTTGCGACAGATTCGCCCAATGCTTCTTCCATGGGAGTTGATTGTGGATCCAAGTAAAATGAAATCCTTGGCAACTTCAATCTTTTCTCCATTTATCATGATGTTGCTTATTGGTCCACTTGTGAGGATTTTTGTTTTCTTTATACTGAGGTGTAATCCATACTGAAGACTGTAGTCTTTGATCTTCATCAGTAAGTACTTCAAGTCCTCTTCATTTTCAGCAAGCAAGGTTGTATCTTCTGCATATCTAGGTTGTTAATAGGCTCCCTCTAATCCTGATGCTGCATTCTTCTTCATATATTCCAGTTTCTGGGAATATTTGCTCAGCATACAGATCGAATAAATATGGTCAAAAGGATACAACCTTGACCCTCCCTTTTCCTGATTTTGAACCACACAGTATCCCCTTGTTCTGTTTGAATGATTTGCCTCTTTGTCTATGTACAGGTTCCACATGAGCACAATTAAGTATTCTGGAATTCCCCTTCTTTGTAATGTTATTCATTCAAATTTTCTATCTCTATTTGTGTTAGCGTAGGTAGGTAGTGTGTTTCTAGAAATTTGTCCATTTCTTCAAGATTTTCAAATTTGTTAGAGTACAGTTTTTCATAATATTTTGTTATGATCCTTTTTACTCAATCGGTTCTGTTATCATGTCACCCATCTCATTTCTTAGTTTGGTATTTGCATCTTCTCATTTTTTTTCCTTTCTCAATTTGGCCAGTGGTTTGTCAA
Organism: Dugong dugon; assembly: GCA_030035585.1. Classification (NCBI taxonomy): domain Eukaryota; kingdom Metazoa; phylum Chordata; class Mammalia; order Sirenia; family Dugongidae; genus Dugong; species Dugong dugon. Next base: position 146,938,981 of record CM057462.1, read on the forward strand.
TTTAATTGATTCATTTGAAGAACCAACTTCTAGTCTTGTTGATTCTTTCTATTGTTTTTCTGTTTTCTACTTCAGTTATTTCTACTCTGATCATTATTATTTCCTTTTCCTGGTGACTATGGACTACTTTTGCTGCTCCTTTTCTATTTGTTCCAGTTATAGGGTTTAAGCTATTGATTTTGGCCCATTCTTCTTTTTTGATATGTGCATTTATTGCTAGAAATTCTCCTCTGAGCATTGCTTCTGCTGTGTCCTGAACGTTTTAGTATGTTGTATTTTCATTCTCATTTGATTCTAATAATTTTTAAATTTCATTTTTAACTTCTTCTATTACCCAGTAGTTTTTAAGCAAAGTGTTATTCAGGTTCCAAGTACCATTTTTTTCCTTGTTCTTTCTGTTATTGATTTCTAGTTTTATAGTGTTATGATCAGAGAAGATGCTTTGTATTATTTTGATGTTTTTGAATTTATTGAGGCTTGCTTTGTGGCCTAAAACATACCCTATTCTAGAGAATGATCCATATGTGCTGGAGAAGAAAGTCTACTGTGCTGCTGTTCAGTGGTATGTTCTGTATACATCCAGGAGGTCGAGTTGGTTGATTGTGTTATTTAAATCTTCTGTATCTTTGTTGAGTTTCTGTCCATTATCGAAAATCTTATGCAAAAATCTCCTACTATTATTGTAGAACTGTCTATGTCTCTTTCCAATTCTGTTTGAGTTTGTTTTATGTATTTTGGAGCTCTGTCATTGGGTGCGTATATATTTATTATGGTTATGTCCTCTTGCCTCCTGGTAGATTAACCTTTTAATCATTATATAATGCTATTCTTTGTCCCTCATAATGGATTTTACCTTAAAATCTATTTTATCAGAGATTATTATTGCCACTCTTGCTCTCTTTTGCTTACTATTTGCTTGATACGTTTTTTTCCCATCCTTTGATTTTTAACCTATTTATGTCTTTATGTCTAAGGTGTGTCTCTTATAGGCAACATATTGATAGGTCACTTTTTTTTTTTTTTTAATCTATTCTGCCACTCTCTGTCTCTTGACTGGTGTGTTTAAACCATTTACATTCAGTGTGATTATCAGTAGGTATGAATTTCTGCTGCCATTTTATTATGTTTGTGTGTGTGTGTGTGTGTGTGTACGTGTGGTGTTAACAGTTTCTTTGTTCCGCTTAATTTTCAGTGCTTATTTCTTTCTGTTTATGGATTTTCTTTTTGTGTCCTTTGTTGTTGTTGATTTTGTGTTTACTGAGTCTTTTTGATTTTCTTTTTTGTTTTGGTGAGTAGATGTATTAATTTTCTTTGTGGTTACTCTGAGATTTACCTTTAATCTTCCTTAGTTTAAAATAGCATGGTATATCTTGAAATTGCCTTAACTTCCTCTCCATATGGAAGTTCTATAGCTACACCATTTATTCCCCCTTGTTGTTTTGGAGTTGTCATTTACAGATTGACATCTCTGGTTCCCTGTTTTCAGTTTTGCAGCTTTATTTTACTTTTGAGAATTCTTTATCTGGGTTGGTATGAGGGTGATGGTGTTGTGTGTCTTAATCTCGGGTTAGTATTTGATGTCATTGTTTCTCTGTCTGAAGGAGTCCCTTAATATTTGTTGTCAGGCTGGCGGTTTTCACAAACTCCTTTATTTTCTGTTTATCTGAGAATGTCCTACTTTTGACATCATATTTGAAGGACAGTTTTGCTGGATATATGATTCTTGGTTGGCAATTTTTTCTTTCAGGGTTTTATATATGTCATCCCATCACCTTCTTGCCTGCATGGTTTCTGCTGAGAAATCAGTGCTTAGTCTTATTGGTGCCCCTTTGTAGGTGATATTTTGTTTTTCATGAGCTTCTTTCAGAATTCTTTCTTTGGTTTTGGAAACTTTGATTATGATATGTCTTGTTGACTTTCTCTTGGGGTCTATCCTGTATCAGGTTCATTGAGCTTCTTGGATGGAACCTTCTTGTCTTCATGTTGGGAAAGTTTTCTGCCAATAAATCTTCAAAAATTCTCTCTGTATTTTTTTTTCTCCTCCTGTTCTGGAATTCCTATTACACATAAATTATTCCTTTTGATAGTGTCCCACATAACTCTTAAGATTTTTTCATTTTTCTTCATTCTTTTTTCTGATTGTTCCTCAAACAAATTAGGACCAAGGGATTTGTCCTCTTTTTCACTGATTCTTTGTTCCATTGATTCAGTTCTACTTCTATGTCTTTCCATTGAGTTATCTATTTCTGATGTTTTAATGTTAATCTTCTGAATTTCTAGTTGTTGTTTTCATACGGTTCCTAGTTGTCTATTTATTTTATCATTTTGTTCTTGTATTGTTTTCCTGAATTCTTCTAGGGTTTTGTTTGTGTTTTCCTTGATCTCTTACAGGATCCTATCTATGAGTCTTTTGAATTCCTTATCACGTAATTCTATTACCATTTCTTCCTTGGGAAGGTTTTCTTCCACTTTGTTTTGGACACTTGTTTGAGCCATCTTATCCTGTTTCTTCATATGATTTGTTATTGTCTGCTGTCTCCAAGCCATTAAGGTGTTAATTAATTTATCGGTTATACGTATGCTTGTTTTGTGCTAATTTTCTTAAATTTATTTTAATATATCTGGAGCTTTATTTCTTCCCTTTCTCTTTAGAATGTCTTTCTTCCTTTGTATTATCTTAATTGTTGTTGTTTTGTGGTTCTGGTCTATATGTGACTTTGGTGGTGCCTGTTGGCAGGGTGTGATTTCCTATCGCTAGTGGGTTGGTGGGTCTCACCAATGTGTGAGTCCTCTGTGGTTAGGCTCATACGTCTTACCTTACTGGATTGAGTAAAGGTGGGAGAGCAGGTTCTTTCCCTGATATTGGTTTGACAAGTGTTGGGTGGTCAGGGTCCCTCCACAGCCCTTGTGGGACCATGGGGTCCTTCCAGGTTGGTGATAGCAGTTAGTGTGTTCTCTAGAGGTCAGGGCAGGACATCTCTGTATCCACTGCGAAAGAGTGCTACCCAAATGGACAGGGGAGGCCTGCTGTGCATACATGAATTGGCATCTCAGTAGGTGGTGGGGTATCAAGTAGTTTCAGTACAAGTGCAGAAGGCCTGCAAGAATCCTTTGGGTGTGAGATGTGTGATATTGCAGCCAGGTTGATGTTGGATGAGAGCACTAGGATCTCCTGCTCATAGCTTGGCAGAGGTGCAAATGGCACTTGTCAGGATGTGACTGGTGCTGCTGGTGAGGTGATGTGTCTGTCCAAGCCAGTCACTGGGGTATGGATGAAGACAGCGTTCTCGCTGGTCACTAAGCTGGGGGCTGTGTGTGTGTGCACTGCTGATTGCCAGGTGGTTGGGGCAAGGGTACATGAGTCACCAGTCACTGGGAGGGTGGCCAGCTGGGCGGGTCGGTAGGTTCAGGGGAGGGGGGCCTTGTGCCTCTAGTTTCTGGTCTGGCAGGAGGAGCACATGCCAGTGATCACAGGGCTGGCAGGGTGGCTCACAGGTGGGTAGAGCAGGCGCAGGGCTCCTGCACCTTGGGGAGGGGTGGTGAGCATGGCCAGGCTTACAGTGTCAGTGTGAATCTCTTGCATCTCAGGGAGGGGGTAGTGGATGTGGCTAGGCTTGCTCCCATCTGCTAGGACCTCCTGCATCTCAGGGAAGGGGTGATGGGTGTAGCCAGGCTTGCTCTTGTTCTTGTGGGATTCCTGCACCTCAGGGAGCGGGTAGTGGGTGTGACTGGGCTTGTGTGGCTTGGCTGTGTCTGCCTGCAACTCAGGGCATACACTAACGCAAATGGCAGGCGGGGTGACTGTTTGCACTGGGCCAGTTCTGGGAGGGGTGTTCTAGCTGTTACTCTGTGGGTTGACATTTCACTGAGTGGCTCCCATATAAATGGCTGGGTGCTTCCAATGACTGGCAATCTCTGCACTAATTCTTAGCTCCCTCCTTTCTTGCACTCAACAGAGGGGCTGGAGCTCTCAACCACCGCTCTGTTCCTCCCCTTTACTCCCCCACAAATATGCACTCCCTGTATATACTTTCTCCTTCTCTAATGCTCCAATGACTCACTCTGTTTCATTTATTCTAGAGGCACTTCCCCATGGTTCCCTGGTGTCAAAGCTATACCACTCCTGTGCTTCCCTCCCAGGGGGGCCCTATCCCTGGCCACACCCTACCCACCTTGTCATTTCTTTCCAGGGTTGTTAGCACAGAATCTCTGCCACCAGCTGTGCTCTCTTTGTAGTTGCTTTCCTGGGTTCCTCACTCCCAGTTGTTGTTTGATGCTGTCCCAAAATGGCCACACTGTGTCGCACCAGCAGGCAGGGCATCGTGCATCTGCAAATCTCTGTTTTCCTGCTGGCTTCATTCTGCCTCTCCTTTCAGTTTTTGCTCAATCTGTTTCTTGAACCCTCTGTTTGATGTTCTGGGATCCGAGGTCACTTTTTGTGTCTGTTTTACTTAGTTTCTTAAGTCTTTTTTCTCAGAGGGTTGTTGTTTGTGTACCTAAGGCAACATATTGACCAGAATTAAAATCTATGAAATTCTAAGCCTTTGACTAGTGACGTAGGAACTAAAGAGTTTCTTTAGTTTCTGTATTATAGATAGCAACTCAGGTATTGCTCAACAATTAATTTCACTGAAAATTCATCAGGGCAGGAATAAAACAACAGGAATTATGGAACAATAGTAAATTTATATTATCATGAATGCAATTGAGCACAAGGAGGGCTTTTACAAGGCATATTAGACTCCCTATTATCTGATATTACCCATGGAGTTGGTCCCTGACTCATGGTGACCCCATGCACAATGGAACAAAACATTGCCCAGTCCTGAACCATCCCCACGATCGGTTACAGATGACCACTGTGATCCATAGAGTTTTCATTGATTTTTAGAAGCAGATCATCAGGCCTTTCTTCCTATTCTTTCTTATTCTGGATGGTCCACTGAAATTTGTTAGTATAATAACAACACATAAGCCTCCACTGATGGATTGGTGGTAGCTGCGCATGAGGTGAATTGACTGGGAACAAAACTTGTATCTCCCACATAGGAGGCAAGAATTCTACCACTGAACCACCACTGCCCCTCCCGCCCCATTATCTGGTCTTTGTGTATTTGTTCAGCCTCATCTTGCTTTCCAGCCTGTGCTCCAGCCAAGTTCAAGTGATTTCAATCCCCCAAAGATACCAGTCTCTGACACTCTATTTGCCTTTGCACTTGCTCTCCCTTCTACCTGATGGGCACTTCCCCATTGTGTACATCTGATGAACTGATTCATTAAGACCCAGAAGAAGTGGCTTCTCTTTGATTCCCTGTTCAGTTACTATTGCTGCAGAACCATCCACCACAAAACTTAGAGCAGTAAAACAGGGCAAGCAAGGATGACTTGTCTCTGCTCTGTGATGTCTGGCATCTCAGGTGGGGATGACTCAAACGGCTGGGGACTGGAAGATCCACTTCCAAGAAGGCATCTTCACTCACACGTCTGACATGTTGGTGGGCATGGATGATGGATGAGCTCAGCTGAGACTATCAACCAGAGTGCGTACACATGGCCTCTCTAGCACAGCAGCCATAAGGTAGTCCAATGTCTTATGTAGAGGCTCAGTGTTCCAGCGAGCAAGGCGAAAGCCACATCCCTTTTATAATCTAGCCTCAGAACTGATACAGTATCTCTTCTGTCACACTCTATTACTCAGTGCAGTCACGAGTAGCCCAGAGTCAAGGGGAGGGGACATAGATAGAACCTCATATCCCAGATAGAATGGTTACTTTCTCCTTTGCCCACCCCTGTACCTTGTGATCTCCATCCTCACCCTCTTATGGCTGTGTTGTGTGGCTGTTTAGCCCATCACCTTCCATACTGGACCCTGAGTTCCTCGTAGGCGTAGTATCTGCAGGGCCTGGCAAAGTCACATCAGATATTGTATCAGACTACCCTGAGCATTGCCCAAATGCCCATTACTCACTGCCATCATGTCAACTCAAGCTCATGATGACCCCATGTGTCACAGAGTAAAACTGCTCCATAGGGTTTCCTTGGCTGTAATCTTTACAGAAGAAGACCACCAGGCCTTTCTTCCACAGCACTGCTGGGAGGGTTCAAATAGCCAACCTTTCGGTTAGTAGCTGAGCATAAAGCATTTTCACCACCCAGGGACCTACTGCCCAATGGAAGGTCTGTTTTAAGTTTGGATCCCAAGCAAACAGAGACTTCTTCTACCAAAATGTACGTACCTGCCACACCAAACCTAGTGTACTGTGCTGTGTGGAAAAGCACTATTTCTCAGGAGCGGAGTTGGTGGCCAGAAGAATGCAGACTCACAGATCTCAGTAAGATTGTTGGTGGCACAGCCTGCAACCTATCCAGGCATGAGATATCAAAGACTAATGTCAGCTGTGATCAAGCTGAGCATCCAGGCACAGAGCTGACCTCCTTGTGCAGACAGGCTGCAGGGGACAGGAATAATGTGGGGCAGAAAGAAGAAGATGTGCACCGTCCTGGCACCACAGAGACTCCTCTTTTGGCTCAGTAGCACCTGGCCTCAGCACGATGAAATAGAAGCCTGATATCAAAAGTGCTAAAAACACAAGAACATATGTAATGTCACTTAACTGTATACATAAAAACTGTTGAAATAGCAAATGTTTTGTTACATACATATTTCCCACAATGAAAAGAAGAAAAAGATAAGAAGCACAGAAGCCAGGGTTAAGGCTCTGTCATTCTAAGAAGCAGCATTTTTTCACCTGCATAAAATCTTGAGTTAGGGGGAAAAAAAAAACCTGCTAAATTCATTCCCCCTCCCTTCATTCTCCAGCTATTTTTTGAAGACTTAGGAGCCCTGGTGGCACAGCGGCAAAGCGCTCAGCTGGTAACTGGCAAGTCAGCTGTTCAAACCCATCCGCTGCTCTGTGGGAGAAAGATGTGGCAGTCTGCTTCCATAAAGATTACAGCCTTGGAAACCCTATGGGGCAGTTCTCCTCTGTCCTATGGGGTCGTTAGGAGTTGGAATCTACTCAACAGCAACGGGTTTGCTGTGAGTCAGGCACGACTCTAGGGTCAGATTACAGCCGGGAAAATGACAGAGCCTGTTCTCGTGGAGCTCCTGTTGTAGGGACGGTGACGGACAGTAAAGAATGCAAAGACGTGTCAGATGGTGATGCACGATACGGCGACAGACGGTGATGGTGATACCACCTGAGAGACAGTTGAAATGAGAGGCCACGACCAAAATGACACTTAAGTAGGAACCTACATTAAGTGAGGAAATGAGCATTGCTAATATCTGGGGAAGAGCATCGCGGGGGAGGAGACTGCAAGGGCAAACATCATGAGGCAGGAGTGCACTCAGCTGTTTAAGAAATAGACTGAAGTGCAGCCAAACAGAGTAAAGGGGAGAGTGGTAGAAGATGAAGTGAGAGGGACAGTCAGGGCCCTTATCATCTTTTACATGAATCTATAAAACCAAAAACCAGTTGCCGTAGATTCAATTCTGACTCATGGAGACCCCATGAGTGTCAGAGTAGAACTGTGTTCTGTAGGGTTTTCAGTGGCTGGTTTTTCAGAAGTAGAATACCAGGCCTTTCTTCCGAGGTGCCTCTGGGTGGACTTGAACCTCTGACTTTTAGATTAGTGTGTTAACCGTTTGCGCCACCTGGAAACTCCAGACAGGATATATAAACTTATGCAAATATTCAAATGAAAATTTCTAGTGCCCAGAGAGGGGAAAATGAGCAAAGAAGCCCCCTTATAGAGTTCTGCCATAATTAATCTTCTTTCTGTCTGCAGGTGTTGCAAAGTGTGTAGTAGATGCTCAAAAAAGTTAGTGGAACGAATGTATTCATGAATATTTGAATCAGACAGCTTGATAATATTAATACATCCAGACATTTTGAACAGCACTAGTTTTGAAATATTGATATTTATCGAAGCATATATCCCAGATTTTGATCTGGAAAATATGCTCACTAAATTTTACGGGGTAACTTGTATTTTTTCCATAATCATGGTGACAAAGGAAGAAGGAACTCTTCCACTGCTGGGAATTTTGTCTGAGGAAATATCTAACGTTCATGAAATAACCATAGGCGCCCAGCAGGACAGCAAAGGCACAAACAATCTTACTGTCACTCTCCCCTGCCACAGTCATCTGTGACCTTTCCCTATAATCCAGCCTCGAGTGTGCAATGGTGTTATGCTGTTGTGGATTGTTATGGTGTCCCCCTAAAATATGTGTTGGAATCCTAACTCCTATACTTGTGGGTGTAATCTTGTTTGCAAATAGGGTTTTCTTTGTTATGTTAATTAGATAACACTCAAGTAGAGGAGGCTCTAAATCGCATCACTTCTGAGTTATAAAAAAAAGCAAATTAGACATACACACACACACACACACACACAAAAATATGGGAGGAGACAGATGCCACGTGAGGACCATTCAGAAATCAAAGAATGTCCAAGGCTGCCAACAAGGAAGGAATCCACACAGTCAAAAACCTGATTTGGATTTTGCCCTCCATAACTGTGAGAAAATACATTTCTGGTCTTTAAAGCCACCCACTTGTGGAATTTGTGTTGCAGAACCACTAGGTAACTAAGACAAATGGCCGTTGGGACATCTACCTGGATATCTAAGCGAAGTACCAAAGCAGTGTACCTAAAATACCAAACTCCCACCCTCTCCTCTCCCACCCCATCTGCTCCTCCTCAGGCTTTCCATCTCTGATCATGGTACCTCTTTCCACCCAGTTTCTCAGCCCCCAAAGCTTAGAATCTTCTCTTTCTCCCATACATCCAATCAGTGAACTCTTGCAGCTCCACCTTCAAGTAGCATCCCAAATTCAAGGCCTCTTCCACCCGGCCTGCTGCAACAGTGCCCTTACTGGTTTCCTTTTGTCCAGACTGTTCACTCCATCTCCCTTCACCAGTTAGAGTGACCCTTTAATAAGGAAATGTGGTCATGCCACTCCTCTGCTCAAACCCACCCATAGTTTCTTCTCACATTGTGGATTAAAATCCTAAATGCTTATTAAGGCCTACAAGGCCCTACATGAATAGCCCCCAGCTACATCTCCCAACTAATTTCCTACTAAACCACCCCTCACTGACTCCACTTCAGACACACTTCTTGCTTTTCCCTCAAGCAGGCTTCTGCCTCAGGGCTTCATACTTGCTGTTTCCTCTGCCTAGAATATTCTTCCCTAGATATTCTCTGTAATTCATTCAGGACTTGACTGAAATGTCACCTCATCAGAAAGGCCCCCTCTTCCTCACCAGTCACCTTCCATTCTTCTATCCTGTTCTATTTTTCTTTCTACCACTTATCTTCACTGACATTATATTATTTGTCTATTGTCTGTCTCCTTCCACTAGAACGTCTGCTGTGTTCACTGCCACATTCCAAGTACCCAGAACAGTGTCTGGCATTATAGAAGGCACTAGATAAATATTTGTGGAATGAAAGAATAAATGAGTGAACATCCCTGGAAGACACTGATCACAGTGTTCTTGCCTGCAGAACCCAGATGAAGCCTTAGGATCTGCTGAACAGGGCTCTGCGTGACCATTAACACTCTAAAAGTATTTTGGTGCAATAAATTGAAATGACATGCCATTGCTGCACTAAACCCTGGAATGCTTTTTTATTTTTTGTTTTTTCCAGTAAGGACTGCATTTTACTTGCCTCTTTATTCCCAGGACACAACCATGTCTGGCACTAATAGGCACTTGATAAGTGTTAGCTGAACTCACGCTCGGTAGACAAGCAGAAAGTAAAGAAGATGGCTTTGTGATGTGCCACATGTAAAAATTATTTAATTCTGCATATATTTAATTGAGAATCAATATGTGTCAAGCACTGTGTTCCTATACATGTGTGCCTCCTCCATCTCCTTGGTGGCTCATCTGAAGATTTGGAAGGAAAGGGAAGGTAACTACTAGCTGACTACAAAGAGAAATGCATCTGAACCCTCTTACCTTCTTCAGCACAGCCTCCTCCCCCGAGCCTCTCCCACTGGCTTGGCCTAAAGTGACATGGCTGATCACTGTGGGCTGGTGTCTCTGGATTATACCTGGGGAGAAGAAGTGGTGCCGTCTTTATCTTGTGCTTTATATAACTCTTAGGAAATTATTGCTTGTGTTTATGACAATTACCATTGATTTACATTTGACATTTCCTGTCTTCTAATGCTAACACCTAGTCACTCAGATGGCACGATCGCTCAATAAGTCCCAAGAGAATGTATTACTGTCTGCATTACGTAGTGCCAGAATGACACTCTTGCAATTGGTGCTAAATAAGTTCAAAGAGAGACAAGAAAGGCTGTTTTGTGTTTATGAAACATCTTTCAGCCAAGGCTCTCCAAGTATTGTACAAACATTAAAAGGAATTATTATCCCCACTTTACATAAAAAGAAGTATTTGGTTTCTTTAGTAATAGCCTCTTATAATGGTTTCCAAATGTAATTACATTGGTTGAAAATGCCAACTTGTGCAATGAAATTACCAGCACATTACAAGAGACAAATAAAAGGAAACAATACTTCACAGGATGTGTCAAATACAAGAAGAGTTTTCTCTAGATCTTGACTCCTACTCTAACTGGGTGTAAAACATGAACATTACCATTTGGAAGAAATATAAGGGACAATTTGACATGTCTTTTTGGCCCATGGTGAATGTTCAGACATAATCATTTGAACACATATGAGATAGGAGCTTCCCCCAGGAGTATGGAGAATGCTGTCCCAGTCCCTCAGACATTCATTCTCTGAGTGAAATAATGAACAACTAAACTTTTACCAGACACCAGCTCAGCAGTCAGCATTGTGCTAGGTGCATCCGCATATCTGATCTCATTCACTTTCCATCACAGCTGGCTTTACAGATGAGGGACTGTGGCTCAAAGAAGTGGCAGGCACTCCGGTCTAAGAGTCCAGTCTTGCTGTTCTTCCTATCACCCCACAGCTGCAATGCCCAGCTTCACCCCCTTCTTCCCAGCAACCCCATCTCCCCACTTTTCCAGGACCCCCCCTCCCCCATAAGAGGAGTAATCCAGCCTCTGGGATTGCAGAGACTATGCCTGAATCACAGGAGTGCTAAACTCTAGAAGGAGCATGCTGAGATTTAGGCGTTAGAGCAGCCTCCTCCGCATTGCCAACAGATTTCCAATACCCATCCAGCTAATGCTGCTGTAACAGAAATACCACAAGTGGGTGGCTTTAAAGGACAGAAATTTATTTTCTCACTGTTCAGTAGGCTGGAAATCTGAATTAAGCATGTGGCTCTAAGAGGAGGGCCTTTCCCGAATGTTTCAGCTTCTAGTAGTCAGCAATCCTTGGAGTTCCTGGGATTGCATTTACTTCTGCCTCTGCCATCTCCCTATAGTGTCTGTCTTCTCCCTGTGTCTCTGGGTCTAATCTGCTCTTTTTATATTCCAAAAGTGATTAGGTTTCAAACACACTCTACACTGATATGGCCTCATTACCCGAACAAAGAAAACCCTGTTCTAAATGGGAGTACATCCATAGGTTTAGATAGGGGTGAGGATTCCAACACATATCTTGAAAGGACACAAGTCAGTCCACATAACACATGCCATGCCTAAAAGAATTCATATTCAATTTTCTTTCAGAACTCTGTAACAAAACAAATACCTCCGCAGGGCAAAATCTAACCACTGGGAGCTCTTTGCACTCTGCCCCGTGGGATGAGAAGAGCCAAGGATGGGGAACCTTCGCATCCAGAGTGCTGCTCCACCACCACTAAGAAGCTGGTATTTTAGGGTGAGTGACACAAATTCTTTGAGCCTCAGTCTTCTGCTCTAAAAAATGAGGTAACAGCCCCTACCCCCACGGAGTGCTGGTGAGATTTACACATGTAGAACTGGTTTCATTGTAATTGTTGTTAGGTGCCAGTTGATTCCAACTCCTAGTGATGCCATGGGACAGAGTAGGACTGCTCCACGGGGTTTTCTGGGCTGTAATCTTTATCGCCAGGTCTTTCTCCCTAGGAACCACTGGGTAGGTTCGAATCACCTACCTTTCAGTTAGCAGTAGAGGGCTTAACCATTGTACCATCAGGGCTATTAAATCTAAAAAAAAAGGACCAAAGAAAGGAGCAGGGAGGAGTTTCTGACATCACCTTAATTTCCCAATTATCGGCAGCAGTCAGCATTCTAAATAAAATCAAATCATAAACAATGACACCTTGGGGGGTCTTCAGGTTTCCAAAAGTCCCTCCTTTTTATCCAGGCCTCTTTCTCTTTGCTGCAGTGGCTGCAACAATGGGCTCAAGTATAACAACGATCATGAGGATGGCGCAGGACCGAGCGGTGTTTTGTTCCGTTGCACATAGGGTCGCTATGAGTCGGAACCGACTTGACAGCTCTTAACAACAACGCAGTTGCCTAGAAATAATGCCAACTCACAGTGTCTAGATGATTCCATCCCTGACCCACTCCTGTCTCTGTGGGATGGGAAGTTGTTCTCTGAGGGTAGAAATGCACTTACACAAGTGCATATACACATTTTCATCCCCTTTGGCAAAACAGCCTTAAGGGGGATAAATGTGTTTTTCGAGATGTGGTCATAAAACCATTTAGTAGGATTTTATAGTATCAGGGCTGAAAGAAAAGGAAAAACAAAAAGGACAAAAAGGGGAATTTCAGCCAATGTTACAGAACTACAGCAGCAAAGAAGCTGTTTCCTGAACAACATAATAGCTAAGTCATGTGACCTTTGCTGCCATGTGAAGAGCGAGAAATTCTCTAAATTAAATCAGTCAGAATGGCAAACCCGAGAGGTCCTCCTGAGTAAGACCTGCGGCAGCAGGGCAGAGGGCGAGTCTGGGAAATCAAGCAGAATTGAAGTTCCCCTGAGAGAGTGGTTAGAGTGGAATGGTTAGGTGTTTATAAGTTTTGCCAAGTCTCCTCTTGCTGACAGACTGTGGCTTCTTGAGTGAGTATTCCACTTCTGTTTTATGTTTCTGCATCTCTACCATGGCCCTGTAAACCACGATAATGTAATTATAGCACAATTCTGTTCCCTGAACCTATACCTAGAAGGCTAACTCCAAGCTATGCCTGTTCGTTAGGACTAAAGGCCAAACATGCTCATAACCTCATGATACTCAAGTGTACTGATAGTGAAACAGGAAATCCGGGCTGAGCAGGATCTGGGCCTCAGGTGCACCTGGGAGAAGAGTAGGCGACTACTCTCTGGCTCTGTTGGCACCTGGCTGAGTCGGATGAGGTTCGCAAATGGTATTAAGAGGCACTTTCCCCACTTAGCCAAGAGTATTTAGGACTCAGATCTGGCTAAGTCAATGTGCTCCATCCTTGTCCCTCCTCACCCCTATGTATCGATGTGAGTCTCTAATTTATTAGAAGAGTTCCTGGGTGGTGAAAACATTTGACGATCTTGGCTGCTAACCAAAAGGTTGGAGGTTCAAGTTCACACAGAGGTAACTTGGAGGAAAGGCTAGTAATCTACTTCCAAAAAACCAGACACTGAAAACCCTATGGAGGACAGTTCTACTCTGACACACATGGAGTTGCCATGAGTCAGAATTGACTCAACGGCAACTGATTTTTTGTTTTGTTTCATTTTTAATGTATTGGATCGCTGAACTCCCTCTGACAGACTGGGCTGGATCACACCCAGGACCAGATTACAAGAAAGTATATACGAAACCATAAGAGGAAAATCACCACAAAAGGATAATGACTTTGGAATCAGTGCCACAGCCTAAAGGTACAGGCCAGAGGTTGGGATTCCACCCCGGTCTTCCTTCTGCCATGTGGGTGTCTTGGGAAAATGGCTCTGGGCATAGTCAGGGCTCTAGCAGGAAACAATGGCACAACAATGGGGGCAATTGAGAAGAATTAACTGATGGGACTATGTACAAAGGTGTGGTCAGAGGTAAGGGAAAAGGAATGATTACGCATCTGGGGTTTCGGAAGTAGAGGGGTGCTGGAAAAGTGGGAAAATAGAGTTTCTGGGAAGAGGGGGGTGAGTCCCTAGGCATTGCAACCATTGGTGACAGAGAGAAAAGTAGGCCTGGAGTCCAAAACCGGAGTGCCCACAACTTCTTTCAGCCACAGTTCCCTCATCTGTAAAACCAGCTGTGACGGGGATTGAATGAGATCAGGTATGTGAATGCACCTAGCACAATGCTCAGTGCAGAGCTGGTATCTGATAAAAGTTTATTTGCTCATTATTTCACTCAGAGAATGAATTGCTGCAAGACTGGCACAGCCTTCTCCTTACTCCCGGGGTAACTCCTATCTCATGATTATGTTCAAACATCATCCATGGACCAAAACATATGTCAAATTTTCCCTTAGAGTTATTCCAGGTCACTAAGCCTGAAGCTCTCGCCGGAGCCTCAAGAGACTGGCAGATTCAGGAAGAGTCTACCCAACAGGAGGTGTGGGCATAAGTAGGGGAGGCCGCCTCTGCCAACATGCATCCTGGCAGGAAGAGACCCTGGGGAATAAAACGTCATTCTTCTCTGCCCTTGAGTCTCCTGGAAGTATCTCTCATTGGCCAACCCCAACAGGGAGCCAGAGAGCAAAGAAGCCCGCTCAGGTGATCCATGAAGGAACCATATAGGATTTCCCAAGGCATGGAGGTGATAGAGAAGAGTGAAGAGTAGGCCTCCTTCTCACTCCCCAAGATCCTGGCTGGCTGGATCAATCAGAGGGAATCTTCACCAAGGCCAACCCAAATAACTTCATCAGGCATATCCCTGAGGCACTGTCAGGACTTGTTCTATCTTGGTTGGCAGTCTGCCATGACAATCGCAAGTTTCTAATTTTACTAACACCAACTAGGGTATTTTGCAAAACAGAAGTCAGTGCAGAGGAGGTGGCGATGCTTATGGCATTGAGACCCCAAGGCCAGCAGGAGTGAATGATCCTGTTGGAATGGTACCTCTGTGGATGTTTGGAGTCCAGCAGTTCCTAAGCCTGGCCTCAAAGGGCACATGGAAACTCCCAATTCCCCAAGAGGGGCATTCGCAGAGCAATGGTCCTGACTGATTACGTGGGAGAACCCCAGGGGAACCTCAAACACTCTTCAGAAACCAGGAATAGGACTCAGTAACCTTATTTTCTGTAAAGGGCCAGGTAGTAAATATTTTAGGCTCTGTGGGTCATGTGTTCTCTGTTGCAGCTTCTCAACTTTGTCACTGTAGCAGGAAAGCAGCCATAGACAATAAATAAATAAATGGGTGAGGCTATGTGCCAATAAAACTTTACAAAAGGAAATGGCAGGCCATATTTGGTCTGTGGACACGTTGTCAGGAGTGGCCAGTCCTTGGAGAAGGACATCATGCTTGGTCAAGTACAGGGTCAGCGAAAAAGAGGAAGCCTTCAACGAGATGGATTGACACAGTGGCTGCAACAATGGGCTCAAGCATAACAATTGTGAGCAGGCGCAGGACGGGGCAGTGTTTCGTTCTGTGGTGCATATGGTCTCTATGAGTCAGAATTGACTTGACGGCACCTAACAACAGCAACAACATTTGGCCTGTGAGCAGTAGTTTCCTGACCCTGGCTTACAATATTAAGATTTAGTGTATTCATACAATCTTGCCCTTATTTGTACCCACAAGATGGTTGAGACTGGGGACATATCCAGTTTATGTGTTGACATTCCTGATTTCTGCTAGATTGTAAGCCACATAAAAACAGAAGCCTTGTCTTAGAGATCTGAGGATCCTCAATACCCAGAGTTACGTAAATGAATATATGAATGAATGAAGGAAGGAAGGAATATCCACAGAAAGGATAATATAATTTGCAGATTCACTAATTATGTCGATTTGCAGCTCATGTTAACCTAAGTTAAACCTTATACTTCATTTATATATTTAAAATATTGAATGATCAGAAGACATACAGAGAAATATAAACCCTGCCCAGGTCCTAAATTTCTCATAAAATTGAAACACATTTTCCTGAGCTAACTGGTGATGCTTTACTGCAATGAAGGTAGAATAGGTTAGCTCAAACAACTGTTGACAGTAGGCAAGTAAACAGGATCCTAATTAATGTGTTTGCTAATGAGACTCTCTGGAAGGATGTTTAACCATAACACATGAATTAGGTGTTTATTCCTAACACATGCTCAACTTATGGGGTTGGGTATTCGGTGTTTTATTAATCATACATGGCTTTCAAAAACTCCAGGAAAAAAATCCATGCAACCCTGTTTTTATGACCTTGAACACTTTACCCTAGGGTGTTTGTGGTACACCTGCTATCATTACAGCTCTCATAAAAGATAACTTTAATACTTCTTTGTGAGACACTAAAGTATTGTATCTTTATGCAAATAACATGAATCTTCTACTTTTGTTTGCCAACCAAGACCTACCCCCCAGGTATTTTTGTAAGCACTCTATGTTAATTTTTTTTACAGTAACGTGGAAGAGGATTGGCATGGTGGCACTTCTGAGAGTGCCTTGAAGGGGGAAGGCGTAGTCACAAACAAATGAGAGAGCAGTATTATTTGCGTAAAATTATGGTCATCTTAGCCTTTACAGCCAACAAAGAACTGGAACAGTGCTGCTGCCTTTTCCTTAAGTAAACAACAGTTTGAGTCATTTGACCATAAAATCTTAAAGTAAGTGAGTTCTTAGCATTCCTATAACAGAAACAAACTTTTGGGTAAGGTAGAGTTTAGGGGGAACAAGGATTCTAGTAAATGTGTTTCAGCATGAGTAGCTGGAAATATCTATGATCAAGCATCAAAAAAGAGATATGCCCTCCATTTCTAGGTCACTAAATTCATTCAATAAATGTTTATTGTGCTTTCATCAAGTATCCCACAGAAGCGATTCCAAATCTGGACATTGCTAATTCATCCAGTCCTTTGTTGAGCCTACACACAAACTATTCTATAAGCTTTTTAGAAAGTAGATATTTCCTGCTGGTTTACGGTCATGATGGAATCAGAAGCAAAGTCCCCAGATACTAACACTCTTCTTTCTTGTTTGTACCTCTTTTGTCATGCCTCACCTGGACATACCGAGCCAGGAGAATGTTGAATTTTTTTTTTTTTTTTTTTTTTGTAGTTTATCTACGGGAATTGGATAAAACATTCCTCTGAATTTGGTGAAAAAGCAGTTTTGTTTTGTTTTGGCTTAGTTTTTTTCAATCTAAATAAAACATAAATTTTCATCTTTTATTTTTAAAAAGGGCAGTGTTTGATTCTTCATAAATCCTGTGGTCCTAGTATTCCTATTTTGATAAATTATAAAATGTCTTTCTGTCCTCATGCCTTTTCCTGCTGAGACTCCCTCTTCCACATGTCACCTTGTGCCCTTTCACCCTCTGTTGTCTGTTACTCAGAGCACCAAGCAGAGGTCAACAAGTTACAGAAAAACACTGACGAAGAAAAGAAATGCTTACTGCTTCTCATTATGCATTGAGAATTGGCCTGAAAGCACAATGATTCCCTTTATAGTGGGGAAGACAAGTTCTTGTACGTCAACCTATGTATGCGTCAGCCTATGTATGGGCAGGTGGCCTCTTTTCCCCATCAAATCAGCCAGACTAATAAAAATGTTAAGTTAGTTGAGTGCAAGTATATTTAAAACTCTTTGAAATAAAAAGGTGCAGTTCTCATCCTTCCATTCCCCCAAAACATCCTGCTACAGTCTAATTCTTATTTTATGAAACATGACATGAACACAGATCATGAAAAATAATGGAATTTTAGAATAAATAATTAAAGTAACTGGAGTTGATCCCCAATGCCATCGAGTCGATTCCAACTCATAGTGACCCTATAGGATGGGTAGAACAGTCCCATAGGGCTTCTGAGGCTATAATCTTTAAGTGGACCCCCGGTGGGGCAGTGGTTAAGAGCTGCAGCTGCTAACGAAAAGGTCAGCAGTTTGAATCCACCAGCTGCTCTGCGGAAACCTTATGGGCAGTTCTACCCTGTCCTATAGGGTTGCTGTAAGTCAGAATTGACTCGACAGTGATGAGTTTGGTTTTTTGTTGTCATTGTTTGTTTAATCTTTAAGGGGAGCCCTGGTGGTGCAGTGGTTAAAAGCTCAGCTGCTAACCAAAAGGTTGGCAGTTCCAATCCACCAGCTGCTCCTTGGAAGCCCTATGGGGCAGTTCTACTCTGTCCTGTACGGTCGCTGTAAGTCAGAATCGACTCAATGGCAAAGTGTTTGGTTTGGTTTTGGTTTTAATCTTTAAGAAAGCAGACTACCATGTCTTTCTCCTGTGGAGTGGCTGGTAGGTTCAAACTTCTGACCTTTTGATTAACAGCCAATCGCTTAACCACTGCCACCAGGGCTACCTAACTGGAGTTGATAGGTAGCAAATATTCAGATATTGAGGGGAAAATTGAACTCAATCACTTTCATGCTGTTTCTCAATTTTTCGTTTACTTTGAAAAACAACTGTTTTAGTTCTAAAGGAGCTATAGACTTAGATAGGGAAGGAAGGCATGTTCAACTCTAGTTCTTGAGTCATTGTCACAGATTGAATTGTGTCCCCCAAAAATATGTGTCAACTTGACTAGGCCATGATTCCCAGTATTGTGTGATTGTCTTCCATTTTGTGATTTTCCTGTGTGTTATAAATCATAATCTCTGCCTGTGGTTAAAGAGGATTAGAGTGGGATGTAACTCTCTTACTCAGGTCACATCCCTGATCCAATGTAAAGGGAGTTTCTCTGGGGTGTGGCCTGCACAACCTTTTATCTTACAAGAGATGAAAGGAAAGGGAAGAAAGCAGAGAGCTGGGGACTTCATTCCACCAAGAAAGCAGTGCTGGGAGCACAGTGCGTCCTTTGGACCAGGGCTTCCTGCGTGGAGAAGCTCCTAGTCCAGGGGAAGATTGATGACAAGGACCTTCCTCCAGAGCCGACACAGAGAGAAAATCTTCCCCTGGAGCTGACGTTCTGAATTCAGACTTCTAGCCTTTTAGACTGTGCGAAAATAAAATTCTCTTTGTTAAAGCCATCCACTTGTGGTATTTCTGTTATAGCAGCCCTAGACGACTAAGACAGTCAACAATGGACAGTGTTATCGGCACCATCAGCCAGTGAATTAACAGCTCTGCTCATAAGAAAACTGGCATATTTTCAATTTAGGTTGACACTATTCAAGATATAGGCATAACTGACATCTCTTCAGTAATACTGTACTAAGTTATATCACAGGATCTGAGAAAGTGTCAGATACTTAGAGTAAGCATAAAGTCAAACACAGGGAAAAAACACATGCCAGACTATCACAGATGTTTTCAGCAAAGTGTAGGATGTTCAGCTGGTGGAGAATGTAACATGAAGGGACCGTTTAATGAGTGAAATTCTGTTCTTAAAAAATTTTTTTTTAAAAAAGAAAGGGCTTTCAGCCAAGTTTCTGGGTGCTGTAATTCTGTTTTGAATTGCTAATAGTAGATAAGACAGAAATGTCAGTCAGTTGTCTTTCAATTACTACATTCCTGTGGGTCATCTTTAAGACAATCATGTGGGAGAGGAGGGATATTAGATACTATTATAAAACTGTCCTTGGGAAAATGAGGCAGTGATCTAAATATATGGATTTGACAAAAGAGTTTGTGAGTTCACTAAAAAACTGATCCTGTGGTTACATTCAGTTTGATTTTGTGGTAGTAACAGAGATAGTGAATAGAATATACTCACACAGCGTGGAAGTTTTGTGATCTGATAGCCAGTTAGGACACTAAGATACAGACCAATGGTTCGGTGATCACTCAAGTGACAAAGATTAGCAGGAAGCAAACCTGAAGTCTGACTCATAGCAACCCTATAGGACAGAGTAGAACTGCCCTATAGAGTTCCTAAGGGTGTAATCTTTATGGGAGCAGAGTGCCACATGTTTCTCCCATGGAGTGGCTGGTGGGTTCATACCACCAACCTTTCGGTGAGCAGCTGAGTGTTTAATCATTGCACCACCAGGGTACATGTGAATGTGACTCCCGCTTGCCAAAAAGATTCCAAAACACTGAATCAGAAGTACTAGCACTGAAACGACCTTGACTGGATATCACTTCCAACCCTCTTACTCTAGCTCCATTAGTCTATAACAGTGAGATCAAGGTCCAAAAAGGAAAAGTGATTCCCCTGGTTATAATTTTATCCACTAATTCATTCAAATGAAAATATTTTAAGGCTGACAATCATCACAAGCATTAAAAATCCTCTAAAATGACAAGATATTTTCCCTGATACCAAAACCAGGTAAAGACACCACAAAAATTACAGACCAATATCCCTCATGAACATAGATGCAAAAATCCTCAACAAAATTCTAGCCAATAGAATTCAACAACATATCAAAAAAATAATCCACAATGATCAAGTGGGAATCATACCAGGTATGCAGGGATGGTTCAACATTAGAAAAACAATCAATGTAATTCATCACATAAATAAAACAAAAGAACCACATGATCTTATCAATTGATGCAGAAAAGGCACTTGACAAAGTCCAACACCCATTCATGATAAAAACTGTCTGCAAAATAGGAATAGAAGGGAAATTCCTCAACATAATAAAGGGCATTTATACAAAGCCAACAGCAACCATCATCCTAAATGGAGAAAGTCTGAAAGCATTCCCGTGGAGAATGGGAACCAGACAAGGATGTCCTTTATCACCACTCCTATTCAACATTGTGCTGGAGGTCCTAGCCAGAGCAATTAGGCTAGAAAAAGAAATAAAGGGCATCCAAATTGGTAAGGAAGAACTAGAAGTATTTCTATTTGCTGATGATATGATCTTATACACGGAAAACCCCAAAGAATCCACAGGAAAACTACTGGAACTAATAGAAGAGTTCAGCAAAGTATCAGGATACAAGATAAACATACAAAAATCAGTTGGATTCCTCTACACTAACAAACAGAACTTTCAAGAGAAAATCACCAAATCAATACCATTTACAATAGCCCCCAAGAAGATAAAATACTTAGGACTAAATCTAACCAGAGACGTAAAAGACCTATACAAAGAGAACTACAAGACACTACTGCAAGAAAATAAAAGAGACCTACATCAGATGGTTATGAGGGTGGGGAAGGAGGGAAAGGGGTATTCACTAGCTAGATAGTAAACTTATCTTAAGTGAAGGGAAGGACAGCACACACTACAAGGGAGGTCAGCACAACTGGACTAAACCAAAAGCTAAGGAGTTTCCTGAATACAACCAAACACTTTGAGGGACAGAGTAGCAGGGGCAGGGGTCTGGAGACCATGGTTTCAGGGGACATCTAGGTCAATCAGCATAACAATGTTTATTAAGAAAATGTTCTGCATCCCACTTTGTTGAGTGACGACTGGGGTCTTAAAAGCTAGTGAGTGGCCATCTAAGATTCATCAAGGAGCAAAGGAGAATGAAGAACACCAAAGATACAAGAAAAGTATTAGCCCAAGAGACATAAAGGGCCACATAAACCAGAGACTCCATTAGCCTGAGACCAGAAGAACTAGATGACACCCAGCTACCACCAATGACTGCCCTGACAGGGAACACAGCAGAGAGTCCCTGACGGAGCAGGAGAAAAGCAGGGTGCAGAACTCAAATTTTAGTAAAAAGACCAGAATTAATGGTCACACTGAGACCGGAGGGACCCAGGAAGACATGGCCCTTGGGCTATGCATTAGCCCAGAGCTGAAAACATTCCAGAAGCCAACTCTTAAGACAAAGATCAGACCACAATATGGGACATAAAATTATACTGGTGAAGAGAGTGCTTCTTAGCTCAAGTAGATACATGAGACTAAATGGGCGGCTCCTGTTCAGAGGCAGAATGAGAAAGCAAAAAGGGACAGGAGCTGGGTGAATGGACCTGGGAAATCCCGAGTGGAAAGGAGGAGTGTGCTGTCACAGGGAGAGCAGCTAGGGTCACATAGCAATGTGTGTATAAATTTTTGTATGAGAAACTGACTTGAACTGTAAACTTTCACTTAAAGCACGATAAAAAAAAAAAAAAAATGACAAGATATTTTTATTAACTTCTATCACACCTCTTAATACTTTTTTTTCTGATAATTTTGGCTGCATATTGTTTGCTCACCTCTTCTGTGATAGTGATTTTTACAATATCATTTTCTATAGAGAAGGGAAAGAGATTTCAGCCTTTCCTTCAGCACCATTGATCTAAATTTGTTTCTGATAATTGGCAGTTCTGAAATGTTTATTTCAGTTTCACAACTCATAATTGGTAATGTCATAAAAAATTTCAGAATTGCCATCAAATTTGTGAAAATATCTAACAAGAAGAGAACGAACCAAATCCTCTGTGATTTTACACAGCGGATTTGGATGGATTTTTCACAGAGTAGTTTCTGGCACCATAGGGTTCAAACCAGGGCTTTGAACTAAACAGTTACTATACTGAAACAGAATCTATTGTTCAACAAGATCCCCAGGTGATTCTTTTATATAACTTCCTGGGAACTTGTTAGAAATGCAAATTCTCAGCAAGGGTTCAATCTGAAACAAACCGGTTTGAAGTTCTGTTAAATATCTTACTTACGCAAATTTCATCAAAAACAAATAACCACGTGAACCCTTGTTAAAGGCCCTCCCAAGTAAGGAGCGCATGCACAGTAGGGAGCTGAAACCTAAGCTACAGGAACTTTAAGGTAAATGCACCTCAGGTGGTAGGGATTCAATAATGGTAGCCTCAACCATCAGTGTAGGGAAGAAAAATGAGTAAGCCAGTAATTACTGCACGATGTGTTTATTTGCTGGCATGGTGAATAAGCAATACACCATTTGATTTCTTGACTGCTGCTTCCATGGGCATTGATAGTGGATCCAATTAAAATGAAATCCTTGACAACTTCAACATTTCCTCTGTTGATCATGATGCTGCTTATTGGTCCAGTTGTGAGAATTTTTGTTTACTTTATGTTGAGGTATAATCCATACTGAAGGCTGTGGTCTTTGATCTTCATCACTTCCAGCAAGCAAGGCTGTGTCATCTGCACAATGCAGGTTGCTAATGAGTCTTCCTCCAATCGTGATGCTGTGTTCTTCTTTGTATAGTCCAGCTTCTCAGATTATTTGCTCAGCGTACAGATCGAATAAGTATGGTGAAAGGATACAACCCCGACACACATCTTTCCTGATTTTAAACTACACAGTACCCTCTTGGTCTATGTACAGGTTCCACACGAGCACAATTAAGTATTCTGGGATTTCCATTCTTCACAATGTTATCCATAATTTGTTATGATCTACACAGTCGTATGCTATTGCATAGTCAATAAAACACAGGTAAACATCTTTCTGGTATTCTCTGCTTTCAGCCAAAATCCATCTGACATAAGCAATGATATGCCATGTTCCAGGTCCTCTTCTGAATCCGGCTTGAATTTCTGGCAGTTCCCTGTCTATTTACTGCTGCAAGCGTTTCTGAATTATCTTTAGCAAAATTTTACTTGTTTGTGATATTAATATTGTTCAATAATTTCCACATTCTGTTGGATCACTTTTCTTTGGATGGGCACAAATATGGATCTCTTCCAGTCGATTGGCCAGGTAGCTGTCTTCCAAATTTCTTGGCATAGACAAGTGAGCGCTTCTAACATTGCATCCTGTCTTAGTCATCTAGTGCAGCTATAACAGAAATACCACAAGTGGATGGCCCCTAACAAAGAGAAATCTGTTTTCTCACAGTCCAGTAGGCCACAAGTCCAAATTTAAGGCATCAGCTCCAGAGGAAGGCTTTCTTTCTCTGTCAGTTCTGGAGAAAGGTCCCTGTGATGCATCAATCTTCCCTTGGTCTGGGAGCATCTCAGCGCAGGAACCTCAGGTCCGAAGGATGCACTCTGCTCCCAGCACTTCTTTCTTGGTGGTATGAAGTCCCCATGTCTCTCTGCTAGCTTCTCTCTTTTATATCTCTAAAGAGATCGGCTTAAGACACTACCTAATCTTGGAGACCTCATCAATATAACTGTCGCTAATCCATCTTATTACATCATAGTGATAGCATTTACAACACATAGGGAAGTCACATCAGAAGATAAAATGGTAGATAATCATACAATAATAGGAATCATGATCTAGCCAAGTTGACAGATATTTTGGGGGGACACAATTCAATCCATGACACATCCATTTGTTGAAACATCTCAATCAGTATTCCATCAATTCCTGGGGCCTTGTTTTTCACAAGTGCCTTCAGTGCAGCTTGGACTTCTTCCTTCAGTACCATTGGTTCTTGATCACATGCTTCCTCCTGAAGTGGTCGAACATGGTACAGTGACTCTGTGTATTCCTTCTATCTTCTTTTGCTGCTTCCTGTGTTGTTCAATATTTTTCCCATAGAATCCTTCAGTATTGCAACTCCAGGCTTGAATTTTTTCTTCAGTTCTTTCAGCTTGAGACATGCCACCATGTTCTTCCCTTTTGGTTTTCCACCTCCAGGTCTTTACATATGTCATTATAATACTTTGTTTTCTTAAGCCGCCCTTTGAAATTTTCTGTTCAACTCTTTTCTTCCATTTGCTTTAGCTCTTGTATGTTTAAGAGCAACTTTCAGAGTCTCTTCTGACATCCATTTTGGTCTTTTCTTTCTTTCTTATCTTTTTAATGACCTTTTGCTTTCTTCATGTATGATGTCCTTGATGTCATCCCACAACTCATCTGGTCTTCTGTCATTAGTGTTCAATGCATCAAATCTATTCTCGAAATGGTTTCTAAATTCACGTGGGGTATACACAAAGTCGTACTTTGGCTCTCATGGACTTTTTAAAATTTTCTTCAGCTTCAACTTGAAATCGCATAGGAGCAATTGATGGTCTGTTCCACAGTTGGCCCCTGACCTTGTTCTCACAGATGGCGAGGAGCTTCTCCATCCTCTCTTTCTACAGATACAGTCTATTTGATTCCTGTATATTCCATCTGGTGAGGTTGACATATATAGTCACTGTTGATGTTGTTGAAAAAAAGTATTTCCGATGAATGAATCATTGGTCTTGCAAAATTCTTCATGGGATGTCCCTCATCCTTTCTGTCACCAAGGCTATATTTTCCAACCATTGATCCTTCTTTGTTTACCACTTTCACATTTCAATCACCAGTAATTATCAATGTATTTTTATTGCGTATTTCATCAATTTCAGATTTCAGAATTTGGTAAAAATCTTTAATTTCTTCATCGTTGGCTTTAGTGGTTGGTGTGTAAATTTGAATAATAGTCGTATTAACTGGTATTCCTTGCAGGCATATGGGTATTATCCTATCACTGACAGCCTTATACTTCAGGATAGATTGAAATGCTCTCTTTGACAATGAATGTGATGCCATTCTTCAATTTGTCATTCCTGGCATAGTAGACCATATGATTTTCCTATTCAAAATGGCTAATACCAGTCCATTTCAGCTCACTAATGCCCAGAATATCTATCTTCAAGTGTTCTATTTCATTTTTGACAACTTCCAATTTTCCTAGATTCATACTTATACATTCCACATTCTGATTTTTTTTTTACTATTGTAGTTTAAGTGAAGTTTACATTTCAAGTTAGTCTCCCATACAAAAATTTATACATACATTGTTACGTGACCCTGGTTGCTCTCCCCGTACTGTGACTGCACACTCCTCCTTTCCACCCCTGATTCCCCACGTCTCTTCAACCAGCTCCTAACCCTCTCTGCCTTCCCATCTCACCTCCGGACAGAAGCTGCCTGTTTAGTCTCTTGTATCTACTTGAGCTAAGAGGCACACTCCCCACGAGTATCGCTCTATGTCCCACAGTCCAATTCAATCCCTGTCTGAAGAGTTGGCCTCAGAGATTGTTTTAGTTCTGGGCTGATAGAGAATCCAGGGGCCATGCTTTCTGGGGTTCCTCCAGTCTCAGTCAGACCATTAAGTCTGGTCTTCTTACTAGAAATGAGTTCTGCACCCCACTTTTCTCCTGCTCCATCAGGGACTCTCTGTTGTCTTCCCTGTCAGGGCTGTCATTGGTAGTAGCCAGGTGCCATATAGTTCTTCTGGTCTCTGGCTGATAAAGTCTGGTTTATGTGTCCCTTTCTGTCTCTTGGGCTACTACTTTCCTTGTGGTTTTGGTGTTCTTCATTCTACTTTACTCCAGGTGGTTGGGACCTGTTGATGCATCTTACATGGCAGCTTGCAAGCTTTTAAGACCCCAGACACCACTCACCAAAGCAGGTTGTGGAACATTTTCTTAATAAGATTTGTTATGCCAATTGACCTAGATGTCCCCTGAAAGCATGGTCCCCAGATCCCTACCCCTGCTACTCTGTCCCTCAAAGTGTTTGCTTGTATTCAGGAAACTTCTTAGCTTCGGTTAAGTCCAGTTGTGCTGACTTCCCCCGTAGTGTGTGCTGTCCTTCCCTTTACCTAAGACAATACTTGTCTACTATCTAGTTAGTGAATAACTCTCACCCTCCCTCCCCACCCTCATAACCATCAAAGAATGTTGTCTTCTGTGTTTAAACCTTTTCTTGAGTTCTTATAATAGTGGTCTTATACAGTATTTGGCCTTCTGTGACTGACTGAATTCACTCAGCATAATGCCCTCCAGATTCCTCCAAGTTATAATATGCTTCACGGCTTCATTGTTGTTCTTTATCATTGTGTAGTATTCCATTCTGTGAATATACCATAATTTGTTTATCCATTTATCCGTTGATGGGCACCTAGGTTGTTTCCATCTTTTTGCTATCTTGAACAGTGCTGCAATGAACATGGATGTGCATATATCTATTCGTGTGACAGCTCTTACTTCTCTAGGATATATTCCAAGGAGCAGGATAGCTGGATTGTATGGTACTTCTATTTCTAGCTTTTTAAGGAAGTGCCAAACCGATTTCCAAAGTGGTTGTACTATTTTACATTCCCACCAACAGTGTATAAGTGTTCCAGTCTCTCCACAACCGCTCCAGCATTTATTATTTTGTGTTTTTTGGATTAATGCTAGCCTCATTGGGGCAAGATTATATCTCATTGTAGTTTTTTTTTTTTTTTTTTTTTAATATATATTTTATTGTACTTCAGGTGAAAGCTTACAGAGCAAATAGTTTCTCATGAAATAGTAGTACACATGTTGTTTTTTTTGACATTGGTTAACAACCCCACAACGTATTAAGCCTCTAAATTCTCAACCTTTTTTTTTGATGAAAATTACAGATGGCCAAAGATACACCGTTTCAAAATCTTCTACATTCACAGTTCAGTAACATTGACTACGCTCTTCCAACTGTGCTGTTATTCTCACTTAAGATGAAGGCTTACAGAACAAAATAGTTTTTCATTTAACAGTTACTACACATGTTGCCCTATGACATTGGTTAACAATCTCACAGCACATCAAGAATATCCTTACTCCACCTTGTGTTCCCTATCACCAGGGGGCTTCCTTGTCCACTTCTGTCTTCTGGACCTTGTCAGTGGACTATTGTACCTCTTTAGTCTCCTTTGTTTGTTTATTTATTTATTTATTTTTATTTTATTTAAACACCATTTCAAAACTTTTTACTTACACATTTAAGTGATATTGACTATGCTCTTCCAATTGTGCTGCCATTCTCGCCCAAGATGAAGGCTTACAGGACAGAACAGCCTCCCATTTAATAGTTACTACAAATGTTGCCCCATGGCAGTGGTCAACAATCTCACAATACATCGACAGTGTCCTTATTCAATTTGTGTTCCTTATCATCAGTTTCCTACTCTCCCTCTGTCTTCTGGCCCTTGTCACCGGACTCCTGTATATCGTTAGTCCCATTTAGTTTTACTGGGGTGTCCATTCCCAGGCTTAACGTCGAACCTTGAAGGTAACTTCCCCTCTGAGCTGAAAGGGTGTCTGGGGGCCACACTCTCGAGGTTTCTCTAGTATTCTTTAGGCCAGTATATCTGGTCTTCTTTTTTTTTTTTTTTTTTTTGGGAGTTAAAATTATGCTCTACATCCTACTCCAGCTCTGCCCAGAACCCTCTGTTGTGATCCTGGTCAAAGGAGTCATTGGTGGTAGTCGGGCACCATCCAGCTGTACTGGGCTCAGTCCCGTGGAGGCCTTGGTAGCTGTGGACCATTAGTCCTTCGGACTAATCTTTTCCTTGTATCCTGTTCTCTTCATTCTCCCTTGTTCCCGAAGGGATGAGATCAGTGGAGTATCTTAGATGGCCGCTCATAGGCTTTTAAGACCCCAGACACTACTCACCAAGGTAGAATGTAGAGCATTATCTTTATAAGTAGTGTCATGCCAATTGAGCTAGATGTTCCCCGAGATCATGGTCCCCAGAGCCCTCCGTCCAACAACTCAGTCCCTCGGGGGGTTTGGATGTGTCTATAGGGCCTTCATGACCTTTCCTTGTGCAGGTTGTGTTAGTTTCCGCTGTACTATGTACTATCTCATCTCTCACCCAAGTTACCACTTACCTATTACCTATTTAGTATCCCCCCCCCCCATCCCTGGTAACCAACAAGGATTGTTACACTTTGCATGTGAATTTTTTCATGGGTTTTTACAATAGAGGTCTCATACAATATTTGTCCTTTTGTGATTGACTTATTTCACTCAGCATGATGTCCTCCAGTTTCATCCACGTTATGAGATGGTTCACCGATTCATTGTTCTTTCTCATTGCATAGTACTCCATTGTGTGTATGTACCATAGTTTGTGTAACCATTCGTCTGTTGATGGGCATCGAGGTTGTTTCCATCGTTTTGCTATTGTGAATAATGCTGCCATGAACATAGGTGTGCATATGTCTATTCGAGTGATGACTCTTATTTCTCTAGGATATATTCCTAGGAGTGGGATTGCTGGATCGAATAGTACGTCTATTTCTAGCTTTCTGAGGAAACGCCATATCATTTTCCAAAATGGCTGTATCATTTTGCATTCCCACCAGCAGTGTATAAGAGTTCCCGTCTCCCCGCAGCCCCTCCAACATTTGTTATTTCCAGTGTTTTTGATTCGTGCCAGTAATGCCGGGGTGAGATGGTATCTCATTGTGGTTTTAATTTGCATTTCTCTAATGGCTAGTGATCGCGAGCATTTCCTCATGTGTCTGTTGGCCATTTGAATGTCTTCCTTGGTGAAGTGTCTGTTCATTTCCTTTGCCCATTTTTTGATAGGATTGGTTGTCTTTTTGTTGTAGAGGTGTTGGATTTTCTTGTAGATTATGGAGATTAGACCTTTGTCTGACATGTACTGTCCAAAAATTTTTTCCCAGTCTGTAGGTTCTCTTTTAACTCTTTTGGTGAAATCTTTTGAAGAGCATAGATGTTTGATTTTTAGAAGATCCCAATTATCTAGTTTATCTGTTGGGTTTTTTGTGTTGATGTTTATGGTTTGTATCCTGTTAATGCCATGTATTAAGGCCTGAAGTGTTGGTCCTATTTTTTCTTCTATGAATTTTATAGTTTGAGGCTTTATATTCAGGTCTTTGATCCATTTTGAAGTAGTTTTTGTATATGGTGTGAGGTATGGGTCCTGTTTCAGTTTTCTACAAATGGATATCCAGTTTTGCCAGCACCATTTGTTAAAAAGACTGTCTTTTCCCCATTTGATGTATTTTGGGCCCTTGTCAAAAATCAGGTGACCGTAGGTGGATGGATTTACATCTGAGTTCTCAATTCTGTTCCATTGGTCAATGTCTCTGTTGTTGTACCAGTACCAGGCTGTTTTGAGTACTGTAGCTGTATAGTAGGTTCTCAAGTCAGGTAGTGTGAGTCCTCCAACTTTATTCTTCTTCTTCAGTAGTGCTTTACTTATTCGAGGTTTCTTCCCTTTCCATATAAAGTTAATAATTAGTTTTTCCATCTCTTTGAAGAATGTTGTTGGTATTTGTATCGGAATTGCATTGTATTTGTAGATTGCTTTAGGTAGAATTGCCATTTTCACAATGTTGAGTCTGCCTGTCCATGAGCATGGTATGTTTTTCCATTTATGTAGATCCCTTTGGGTTTCATGCAGCAGTGTTTTGTAGTTTTCTTTGTATAGGTCTTTTATATTCCTGGTCAGATTTATTCCTAAGTATTTTATCTTTTTAGGGGCTATTGAAAATGGTATTGATTTCCTGATCTCCTTTTCATCGTTCTCTTTACCGGTGTATAGGAATCCAACTGATTTTTGAATGTTTATCTTGTATCCTGCTACTCTGCTGAATCTTTCTATTACTTCCAGTAAATTTCTCGTGGAGTCTTTAGGGTTTTCTATGTATAGTATCATATCATCTGCAAACAGGGAGAGTTTAACTTCTTCATTACCAATTTGGATGCCCTTTATTTCTTTCTCTTGCCTTACTGCTCTAGCTAGAACTTCCAGCACAATGTTAAATAGGAGTGGTGATAAAGGGCATCCTTGTCTTGTTCCTGTTTTCAGGGGGAATGTTTTCAGCCTTTCTCCATTAAGAATGATGTTGGCTGTTGGTTTTGCATAGATGCCCTTTATTATGTTGAGAAATTTCCCTTCTATACCTATTTTATTGAGAGCTTTTATCAGGAATGGGTGTTGGACTTTGTCAAATGCCTTTTCTGCATCAATTGAGATAATCATGTGATTTTTTTCTTTCCTTTTATTTATGTGGTGGATTACGTTGATGGATTTTCTAATGTTAAACCATCCTTGCATACCTGGTATGAATCCTACTTGGTCGTGGTGTATTATTTTTTTGATATGATACTGAATTCTATTGGCTAGAATTTTGTTCAGAATTTTTGCATCTATATTCATGAGAGATATTGGTCTGTAATTTTCTTTTTTTGTGATGTCTTTGCCTGGTTTTGGTATCAGCGTTATGCTGGCTTCATAGAATGAATTTGGAAGTGTTGCTTCCTCTTCTATGCTCTGAAATAACTTGAGTAGAACTGGTACGAGCTCTTCTGTAAATGTTTTGTAGAATTCTCCAGTGAAGCCATCTGGGCCAGGGCTTTTTTTGGTTGGGAGTTTTTTTATTACCTTTTCAATCTCTTCTCTTGTTATGGGTCTGTTCAGATTTTCAATATCACTTTGTTGTAGTTTGGGTAGGCCGTATGTTTCTAGAAATTTATCCATTTCCTCTAGGTTTTCAAATTTGTTGGAATATAGTTTTTCATAATATTCTGTTATAATCCTTTTTATTTCAGTTGGGTCTGTTGTAATGTCCCCCATTTCATTTCTTATTTGGGTTATTTGTGCCCTCTGCTGTTTTTCTTTTGTCAGTCTGGCCAGTGGTTTGTCGATTTTGTTGATTCTTTCAAAGAACCAACTTTTGGTTTTGTTGATTCTTTCTATTGTTTTTCTGTTCTCTATTTCATTGATTTCTGCTCTGATCTTTACTATTTCCTTTCTTCCGGTGGTTGTAGGCTTTTTTTGTTCTTCTCTTTCTATTTGTTTGAGTTCTGTAGTTAATGTTTTGATTTTGTCCCTTTCTTCTTTTTTGATATGTGCATCTATTGCTATAAATTGTCCTCGGAGGACTGCCTTTGCTGTGTCCCAAAGGTTTTGGTATGATGTGTTTTCATTTTCATTTGATTCTAGGAATTTTTTAATTCCATCTCTGATTTCTTCTATTACCCATTGATGTGTAAGCAGATTATTATTCAGTTTCCATGTGTTTGATTTTTTTTCCTTGCTCTTTCTAGTGTTAATTTCTACCTTGATGGCATTGTGGTCAGAGAAGATACTGTGAATTATCTCAGCATTTTGGATCTTGTTGAGGATTGCTCTGTGGCCTAAGATGTGGTCTATTCTGGAGAACGTTCCATGTGCATTGGAAAAGAATGTGTACTTTGCAGCGGTTGGTTGGATTGTTCTATATATGTCTATGAGGTCCAGTTGGCTGATTGTGTCCTTTAGGTCTTCTGTATCTTTGCTGAGTTTCTTTTTAGTTGTTCTGTCCTTTACTGAGAGTGGTGTGTTGAAGTCTGCTACTATTATTGTGGAACTGTCAATTTCTCTTTTCAGTGCTGTTAGAGTTTTTTTTAATGTATTTTGGAGCCCTGTCATTGGGTGCATAGATATTTATTATGGTTATGTCTTCATGATGGATCATCCCCTTAATCATTATATAGTGTCCTTCTTTGTCTTTTATGGTAGATTTTGTTTTAAAGTCTATTTTATCTGAGATTAGAATTGCCACTCCTGCTCTTTTTTGGTAGTTGTTAGCTTGATATATTTTTTTCCAACCTTTGATTTTTAATAAATTCACATCTTTGTTTCTAAGATGTGTCTCTTGTAGACAGCAAATAGATGGATCCTGTTTTCTTATCCATTCTGCCACTCTCCGTCGCTTTATGGGTGCATTGAGTCCATTTACGTTCAGTGTAATTATTGATAGATGTGAATTTGTTGCTGTCATTTTGTAGTGCTTTTTTTTGTGATGCTGAAGTTTTCTTTGTTCTTCTTACTCTCTTGTGCTGAGTTCCTTTTGTTTGTGGATTTTGTGTTCATTTCTTTTGTCTTTGTAGGTTTTGGTTTTGTTGAGACTTTATGTTTTTCGTCTTTATTTTTATGAGTTGGTTTGTTAACTTTTTTTGTGGTTACCATGAATTTTACCCTTATCTTTATAATTTTGAAGCAGTCTACCGTTACTTGGTATCGCCTTGCCTTCTTCTCCTTTAGAAGGTTCTATACCTATGCCGTTTGTTCCCTCTTTCATTGTTTTGATGTTGTTGTCATCCTTTGATTGATTTCTCTGATTCCCTGTTGTATATCTTTTGTTTTTGGAAAGTCGTCTGTAGTTCAGTTCCTAGAATGGTATCTGTTTCATGTTAACCTGCGTCCTAGGTCCTAGGTCCTGCCTGAGGGCTTAAGCTGTTTGTCCTCAGATCGAAGAACTCCCTTTAATAATTCTTGTAAGTTTGGTTTGACTTTTGCATATTCCTTTAGTTTCTGTTTATCTGGAAATGACCTAATTTCACCATCAAATCTGAATGAGAGTTTTGCAGGATATATTATTCTTGGCTGACAATTTTTTTCTTTCAAGATTTTATATATGTCATCCCATTGCCTTCTTGCCTGCATGGTTTCTGCTGAATAATCTGAGCTTAGTCTTATTGTTTCTCCTCTGTATGTGACTTCTTGTTTTTCACGAGCTGCTCTCAGGATTCTTTGTTTGTCTTTAGTTTTAGCGAGTGTGAATATGATATGTCTTGGTGATTTTCTTTTGGGGTCTCTTCTATATGGGGTTCGTTGAGCTTCTTGGATGACCAGCTTTTCATCTTTCATGATATTGGGAAAGTTTTCTGTCAGCAGTTCCTCAATGATCCTCTCTGTGTTTTCTGTTTTCTCCCCCTGTTCTGGTATGCCAATCACTCGTAAGTTTTTGCTTTTAATTGAGTCCCACAGAACTCTCAGGGTCTCTTCATTTTTCTTTGTTCTTTTTTCTGAGTTTTCCTGAAACAGAGTTGTATCCAAGTGTTTGTCTTCAGTTCCACTGATCCTGTCTTCCATGGTTTCAAATCTACTTCTCAGCCCTTCTATGACACCGTCCATTTCTGAAATCTTGTTGTTTATCTTTTGGATTTCTAATTGTTGTTTTTGTATAATTTCGAGTTGTGAATTTATTTTGGCATTTTGTTCTTGCATCATCTTCCTGAATTCTTCCAATTTTTTGTCTGTATTTTCCATAAATTTGTCTATTTTTTCCTCATGTTTGTCAGCTTTTTGCCTCAGTTCTTGGAAAATTCCGAGTATTAGTGATTTGAGTTCCGTATCAGGTACTTCTAGTGCATTTTCTTCCACAGGAGAGTTATCTGGTGTTTTAATTTGGATGCCTATTGGAGCCATCTTGTCTTGTTTTTGTAAATGTTTTGATATTGTTTGCTGTTTTCGGGGCATTCAGTAGATATTTCTCTCGTTTATTGATTGTAGATTTTTTTTTTTTTCGTTCTTGTGGTACAGCTGGGCAGATCTAGTTGAGGAGGAGCCACTGGGATGGGTTGCTTGTGGCACTCACCACAGCCACCAGGACGGTCGGTAGTCAGTGCTGGGCAGGTTCCAATAGGGCGTGCCTGCACCGCTTGGTGATGTGATGTCTAGTGCACGGTGCAGGTAGGTAGGGTGCAGCGGGAAGATGGTTATGTGTGAAGCTAAGCTGGATATGGGAGAGAGGAGAGAGGAGGAGGAGCAAAAAGTGTACAAACATAAAAGAATGCTAGGGGAGCTTGTCGTTGGAATGTACAGAAGAGAGACTATGGGATGGAGGAAACCAGAAGGGGGAAGAGAAAGAAAAGGAAAGAATGACCAAATAAAAATCAGAAAAGTTAAAGAACTGCAAAGTTCCCAGGGATCCCACCGATGCAGCTATGAGGTCTGGGGGAGTCGGTCTCAATTTTCACAGCTCAGCCTGGCCAGAAGGTACAGAGGCATACATCGCCTGGAATTCAGGGATCAGAAAGAGAAGGAAGAGATAGAGAGACAAGAAATTAAGCAAAGAAGAAAGACAAAAGAGAAAAAGAGGTAAAAGATGACAAAACTAATCAAAAAAGGAAGAAAAATAAAATTGAGAGAAAAAAAAAAAAAGGGCAACACCAGCAGTCAGTGCCTACAAATGGGACCCAGAGAGCCCCCACTCAGGGGCGCGAATTCCAAGAAGCCGGTAGTCTCGGGGTTAAGTGACCGTGGCCACGGGAAGCAGAGGGGCCAACGAACAAAGGCCCCAGGATCCCACCCGCGCGGGAGCCCAGACCTGGAAACAGCCACACGCCCGAACGCAGCCCTACAGCCCCTCAGGAGAGAGCAGAGACAGCACTCAGAACCAGGCACCCAGGCAAAAGGAGGGGGAGGCGGCAGAAAAAGCTTCGCTAGGTGCCAGCAAATGGCTCCCAGAAAGCCTCCAGCCCGGGCGCGCGGAATCCAAGCACCGGTGCCCCCCTGCTCAGGGACTCCGGCCACGGAAAGCAGAGGGGCGAACGAACAAAGGCCCCGGGATCCCACCCACGCGGGAGCCCAGACCTAGAAACAGCCACACGCCCGCACGCAGCCCTACAGCCCCGCAGGAGAGAGCAGAGACGGCACTCGGAACCAGGCA
Organism: Dugong dugon; assembly: GCA_030035585.1. Lineage (NCBI taxonomy): Eukaryota > Metazoa > Chordata > Mammalia > Sirenia > Dugongidae > Dugong > Dugong dugon. The sequence continues at coordinate 146,973,974 of CM057462.1, forward strand.
CCCAGGCAAAAGGAGGGGGAGGCGGCAGAGAAAGGTTCGCTAGCTGCCAGCAAACGGCTCCCAGAAAGCCGCCAGCCCAGGCGCGCGGAATCCAAGCACCAGCACCCCCCAGCCCAGAGACCCTGGCCACGGAAAGCAGGGGATCCCCAGCTGAGGCGGAGAGGGGTGGGTGGTGGGAGAGCGCGCACCGCAGTTTACCGGTCGTTCTGTCTCCGACCAGATGCTCTGCAAGGCTGCTCTCCCGTTTGCTGGTCTCCGATAGGAATCCAAGATGGTGGATCCGCGCTGCGTTAGCTGGTAAGGAATCTCTGCCTGAGTCTCTCCTCGCTCTCCGTTCTCTTTTAGTATTCTCACTCCATTTGGTGTTTGGCTGAGTTCTTTATCTCTTCATTTGGTGTTCTAGGGTTTCAGGATTGTTGATTCTCTGTTAGGCTTAGTTTTTCGGATCTTTGCTGTGGAGGGACGGCGTGGTGTTTCTGCCTAGAGCGCCATCTTGCCCCCGACCTCTCTCATTGTAGTTTTGATCTGCATTTCTCTAATGGCTAATGATTGTGAGCATTTCTTCATGCGTCTGTTAGCTGCCTTAATATCTTCTTTGGCGAAGTGCCTGTTCATATTCTTTACCCATTTCTTTATTCTTTTTTTGTTGTTGAAGTTTTGCAGTATCTTGTAGATTTTAGAGATTAGATGCTGATCAGATTTGTCGTAGCCAAACATCTTTTCCCAGTCCGTAGGTCGTCTTTTTACTCTTTTGGTGAAGTCTTTTGATGAGCGTAAGTGTTTGATTTTTAGGAGCTCCCGTTTATCTAGCCTCTCTTCTGGTGCTTGTGCATTGTTACTTATGGTTCATATTCTGTTTACCCCATGTATTAGGGCTCCTAGCGTTGTCCCTATTTTTTCTTCCATGATCTTTATCATTTTAGATTTTATATTTAAGTCTTTGATCCATTTTGAGTTAATTTTTGTGCATGGTGTGAGGTATGGGTCTTGTTTCAGTTTTTTTGCAGATGGCTATCCAGTTATGTGAGCACCATTTGTTAAAGAGACTGTCTTTTCCCCAATAAATGGACTTTGGGCCTTTGTCAAATATCAGCTGCTCATAGGTGGATGAATTTATGTCTGGATTCTCAATTCTGTTCCACTGGTCTACGTATCTCTTGTTGTACCAGTACCAGGTGGTTTTGACTACCATGGCTGTATAATAGGTTCTAAAATCAGGTAGCGGGAGGCTTCCCACTTTCTTCTTCAGTAATGCATTACCTATCTGGGGCCTCTTCCCTTTCCATATGAAGTTGGTGATTTGTTTCTCCATCTTGTTAAAAAATGCCATTGGCATTTGGATTGAGATTGCATTGTATCTGTAGATCACTTTGGGTAGAAGAGACATTTTCACAATGTTGAGTCTTCCTATCCACAAGCAAGGTATGTTTTTCCACTTACGCAGGTCTGTTTTGTTTTCTTGCACTAATGTCTTGTAGTTTTCATTGTATAGGTCTTTTACGTCTCTGGTTAGATTTATTCCTAAGTATTTTATCTTCTTGGGGGCTATTGTAAATGGTATTGATTTGGTGATTTCCTCTTCAAGGTTCTCTTTGTTGGTGTAAAGGAATCCAACTGATTTTTGTACGTTTATCTTGTATCCTGATACTTTACTGAAATCTTCTATTAGTTCCAGTAGTTTTCTTGTGGATTCTTTGGGATTTTCTGTGTATAAGATCATATCATCTGCAAACAGAGACACTTTTACTTCTTCCTTACCAATTTGGATGCCCTTCATTTCTTTTTCTAGCCTAATTGCTCTGGCTAGGACCTCCAGCACAATGTTGAATAGGAGTGGTGATAAAGGACATCCTTGTCTGGTTCCCATTCTCAAGGGGAATGCTTTCAAACTGTCTCTATTTAGGATGATGTTGGCTGTTGGCTTTGTATAAATGCCCTTTATTATGTTGAGGAATTTCACTTTTATTCCTGTTTTGCTGAGAGTTTTTATCATGAATGGGTGTTGGACATTGTCAAATGCCCTTTCTGCACTGATTCATAAGATCATGTAGTTCTTGTCTTTTATTTATGTGATGGATTATATTGATTGCTTTTCTGATGTTGAACCATCCCTGCATATCTGGTATAAATCCCACTTGATCATGGTGAATTATTTTTTTTGATATGTTGCTGAATTCTATTAGCTAGAATTTTGTTGAGGATTTTTCTGTCAATGTTCATGAGGGATATTGGTCTGTAATTTTCTTTTTTTGTGGTGTCTTTACCTGGTTTTGGTATCAGGGTTATGCTGGCTTCATAGAATGAGTTTGGGAGTATTCCACCCTTTTCTGTGTTCTGAAACACCTTTAGTAGTAGTGGTGTTAACTCTTTTCTGAAAGTTTGGTAGAATTCTCCAGTGAAGCCATCTGGGCCAGGGTTTTTTTTTGTTGTTGTTGGGAGTTTTTTAATTACCTTTTCAATCTCTTCTTTTGTTATGGGTTTATTTATTTGTTCTACCTCTGTTTGTGTGAGTTTAAGTAGGTAGTGAGTTTCTAGAAATTTGTCCATTTCCTCTAGGTTTTCCAATTTGTTAGAGTACAATTTTTCATAGTATTCTATTTTATGATTCTTTTAATTTTAGTTGGGTCTATTGTGATATCACCCATCTCATTTCTTATACCGATTATCTGCTTCCTGTCCTGTTTTTCTTTTGTCAGTTTGGTCAATGGTTCATCAGTTTTGTTGATCTTTTCAAAGAACCAGCTTTTGGTCTTGCTAACTCTTTCAATTGTTTTTCTATTCTCTATTTTGTTTAATTCTGCTCTAATTCTTAGTATTCCCTTTCTTCTGGTGCCTAAGGGTTTCTTTCGCTGCTCTCTTTCTACTTATTCCAGTTGTAGGGTTAATGCTTTGATTATGGCCCTTTCTTCTCTTTGGATGTGTGCATTTATTGCTATAAACTGACCTCTGAGCACTGCTTTTGCTGTGTCCCAAAGGTTTTGGTAGGATGTGTATTCATTCTCGTTTGATTCTATGAATTTCTTTATTCCATCCTTAATTTCTTCTATAACCCAGTAGTTTTTTGAGCAAGGTGTTGTTCAGTTTCTATGGGTTTGATTTTTTTTTCCCTTGCTTTTTCTTTTGTTGATTTCTACTTTTACGGTCAGAAAAGATGCTTTGTAATATTTCGATGCTTTGGATTTTGCTAAGGCTTGCTTTATTGCCTAATATATGGTCTATTCTGGAGAATGTTCCATGTGCATTGGAAAAGAAAGTATACTTGTCTGTTGTTTGGTGGAGTGTTCAGTATATGTCTATGAGATCAAGTTGGTTGATTGTAGCATTTAGATCTTCCGTGTCTTCACTGAGCTTCTTTCTGGATGTTCTGTCCCTCACCAAAAGTGGTATGTTGAAGTCTCCTAGTACTATCGTGGAGCTGTCTATATCTCTTTTCAGTGCTGTTAGCATTTGTTTTATGTACTTTGGAGCCCTGTCATTGGGTATGTAAATATTTATTATAGTTATGTCCTCTTGGTTTATTGACTCTTTAATCATTATATAGTGTCCTTCCTTATCCTTTGTGGTAGCTTTTATTTTAAAGTCTATTTTGTCAGAGATTAATATTGCCACTCCTGCTCTTTTCTGAGTGTTTTTTGCTTGATATGTATTTTTCCATCCTTTGAGTTTTAGCTTGTTTGTGTCTTTAAGTCTAAGGCGTGTCTCTTGTAGGCAGCATATAGATGGATCATGTTTTTTTATCCAATCTGCCACTCTCTTGATTGGTGCATTTAGTCTGTTTATATTCAGCATTATTATTGATGGGTATGAGTTCAGTGCTTTCATTTTGATGTCTTTTTTATGTGTTGTTCACAGTTTCTTTGTTCCACTTGATTTTCTGTGCTGAGTCGTTTTTCTTTTCATTATTGTTCATTTTGTATTTGCTTTACATTTTTCTAGTTTTTTATTTTGACTTGTAGGATTGTTAGTTTCCTTTGTGGTTACCTTAATATCTACCCGTATTTTTCTAAGTTTATATCAGTCTTTTATTTCTTTATATTGCCTTAACTTCGTCTCCATATGCAAAACCTATGTCTACATTTTTTTAAGTTCCTCTTTTTTGTTTTAATGTTGTCATCTTTTACATATTGACATCTGCTTCCCTATTTTCAGTGTTTTAGCTTTGATTTATTTTTGTGACTTCCCTATCTGGGTTGATATCTGATTGCTCTGTCCAGTGTTCTAGTCTTGGGTTGTTATCTGATGTTACTGATTTTCTAACCAGAGGACTCCATTTAGTATTTCTTGTACACATTCTAATTATTAACGGATGTTTACAGCTGTTTCTTCTCATTTTGAGTTGTACCACAACAGCAAATGAAGGTTCCAAAAACTTTACTTCATCTATGTCATTAAGGTCAACTCCACTTTGAAAAGGCAATTCTTCCCCAGTCCTATTTTGAGTGGCTTTCAACCTGAGGGGCTCATTTTCTGGCATTGTATCAGACAAGGTTCTACTGTTATTCGTAAGGTTTTCACCAGCCAATTTTTTTTGGAAGTATATTGCCAAATCCTTCTTCTTAATCTGTCTTAGTTTGGAAGCTCTGCTGAAGCTGTCCACCACGAGAAACCCTGCTAGTATTTGAAATACCAGTGGCATAGCTTCCAGCATCACAGCAACACGTTAAGCCACCACAATACAACAAACTGACAGACGACCTATAACCACCATTTACTGAGAGCTTACCATTAACATCTCTAGACTAAAGGTTTTACATGGTGTGTTGAATTTAATCCATTTGACAACCTTCCAGGTGAGAATTCTTGGTATCCTTTCCAAACATGGAAACTGAGGCTTAAGGAGTTTAAATGCTTTTCCCAGGATATACAAATATTAAGTGGAGGGGTAGGATTTACAATAAAGACTTCCTGACTCCAAAGGCTGTTTTCATTCAAATCAGTCAGTTAACCTGTTACTGTCATGTCAATTCTGACTCATGGTGTGGCAAAGTAGAACTGTGCTCCATAGGGTTTCCAATGTTTGATTTTTTTACAAGTAGATCACCAGGCCTTGCTTCTGAAGTGACTCTGGGTGGACTCAAACTGTCAACCTTTTGATTAAGAGCCAAATGCTTAACCACATGCAGTCAATCAGTTTCTAAGTTATTGAGTACTTAGTATGTATCAGGCAGGGTTATCACCACAGTAGATACAGAGGTGAAGATAAAAAAAAGTCCCTGCCCTCATAGAAGAAAGATAGACAATAAACAACAAAAAACCCCTGAGCATGTCATATTTCATACGGTGATAAGTGTTGTGGGAAATTGTATTCATCCGTAGCCCCTGAACTCATTCTGCCCTATCTCATGAGCCTCCTTATTTGTTCACTAAATACACAAGGGATATTCTCATCTCAGGGCTTTTGCATTTGGTGTTTTCTTTGCCTTAAAACACTTTACCCCTAGTTATTCGTATGGTTTACTCCTTGCTCCAATGAAGTCTCTACTCAGATGTCATCTCCTTAAACAGTGCCTTAATCAGATAGCACCCCTTTTCACTATATTCTTCCTGTTTACCTTTTCTTTTGTTTTTTTTTTAATTGTACTTTAGATGAAGGTTTACAAAACAAGTAGTTTCTCATTAAACAGTACACATATTGTTTTATGACGTTGGTTAACAACCTCACAGCATGTCAACAGTCTCCCTTCTCTACCTTGGGTTCCCTATTACCAGCTTTCCTGCCCCCTCCTGCCTTCTAGTCCTTGTCCCTGGGCGGTTGTGCCCCATTAGTCTCCTTTTGCTTTATGGGGCTGTCTAATCTTTGGCTGAAGGGTGAACCTCGGGAGTGACTTCATTACTGAGCTAAGAGGGTGTCCAGGAGCCATACTCTCAGGGTTTCTCCAGTCTCTGTCAGGCTAGTAATTGGTCTTTTTTTGTGAGTTAGAATTTTGTTCTACATTTTTCTCCAGCTCTGTCCAGGACCCTCTGTTGTGATCCTTGTCAGAGCAGTCAGTGGTGGTAGCCGGGCACCATCTAGTTGTACTGGACTCAGTGTGGTGGAGGCTGTGGTAGTTGTGGTCCATTAGTTCTTGAGACTAATCTTTCTCTTGTATCTTGTTTTCTTCATTGTCCCTTGCTACAGAACGGGTGAGACCAGTGGAGTATCTTAGATGGCTGCTCACAGGCTTTTAAGACCCCAGACGCTACTCACCAAGGTAGAATGTACATTCTACATTCCACTTTCTGGTTTTTATTTTTCTTCATAGCACTTAGCATTATTTGACTGCATTAAAATGTTTATATACATATACTCATTTATTTCTTATTGTTTCCCCCATTAGAATGTAAACCTCATGTGATCAAGGACTTTGATTGGTTGTCTCTTTTATCTCTAGTGCTCAGAACAGTGTTCAATGCATTATAGGTTGTAAATATTTTTAAATAAATGGATGTGTCACCTATGTGGCCTGATATCATGAATGGTTAATGATATAGGCTGTCCCTAAAAAGCTCATTTAAAGGAAAAATGACCTACAAATTGCTGTCGAGACAATTCCGATTCACAGTGACCCCATGAGTGTCAGAACAGAGCTGTGTTCCATATAGTTTTCAATGACTGATTTTTTGGAAGTAGATTGCCAGGGCTTTATTCCAGTGCATGTCTGGGTGAACTTGAACCACCAACCTTGTGGTTAGCAGCCAAGTATGTTAACCATTTGTACCACCTAGGGACTCCCAAAGAAAAATACAAGCCCATATATACCTATTGTTCCCCTAAAAGTTTGAATCGATAATCTGAGCTATTAAGGTTCCCAGAGAAGCCATCTTCTTCTACAAGAATGACAAGATTCCTTTTCCTCCTTAGGTAAACTCCTCTGTGCCTGTGAGAAGTCCAGGTTTAAGGTGAAAATTGGGATTCTGAGTAACACTTTCAGTCCTCACACAAACTTTTAGTTCTTTGCTATGAGTCATATGTATTTCTCCTTGTCAGCGAGCCCGACTTTTAAGATATATTTATTGTTCTCTGGAAAGTTGTTGGTGATATTTAGGGCATCCATTGAAGGCTGGGCTTAAATCTGGCCTTTAAGGAATTCACAACCTTATCTACACTACTATAAGGTGTTATAGACACATACTGTGTAAAAATCTACCACCTCTTTGTCAGTTTGTTGTACTGTGGTGGCTTTCATGTTGCTGTGATGCTGGAAGCTATACCACCAGTATTTCACATACTAGCAGGGTCACTCATGGTGGACAAGTTTCAGCAGAACCTCCAGAATAAGATGGACTAGACAGAAAGACCTGGCAATCTACTTCCAAAAATTAGCCAGCGAAAACAGACTATTACCCAAGAGAGTGCTGAAAGATGAGTCCTCAAGTTGGAAGTTACTCAAAATATGACTGGGGAAGAACTGCCTTCTCAAAGGAGAGTCAACCTTAATGACATGGATGCAATAAAGCCTTCGGGACCTTCATTTGCTGATGTAGCATGACTCACAATGAGAAGTAACAGCACCAAACATTCACACACAATAGCCACAACAATGGATTCAAACATACCAACTATCACAGAGACGGTGCAGGCAAAACATTTTGTTCTGTTATACATAAAGTTGCCTCGATATCAGATAACAACAGGTAAAAAGATGTCTCAAGTTGAATACATATACCTAACAGAAGTGGGTTTGATACGGGCTTAGGTGACTCTCCAAGGACACTTTCCTCCATGCGATGGCTAGGTGCCAAACCTCCCTGTCAACACATGCTTTCCTAATCTCATGACAGCAAAAGAACCCGAGAAAGTCTAACGCTGTTGAGCAAATGCTTTTTCCCACACATATCCACTGGTCAAAGGAAATCACACATCTGTGCCTAAATCTAAGGGGTGCAGAAGTATATTCTTCCTGTGTGAACAGTAGTAAGGTTTTCGACAGCTTGCTAACTCTGCCTGGTGTATTCCCCCCTTAGCTACAGCCAAACTCATCTTTGGCTGCTCTCATCTCTGTTTCATAATCTAAGTTCCAGTCTTACTGAGATAATTCCAGTTTCCCCAAACACACCCTGACTTTCCTCCATAGCTCAGGCCTCAGAGTTGAAGTTGTTTATCCAATAAACCTTTTCTAACATCTCAAGAAAATATTGGACACCCTGGTAATGCATAAACCCTGAATTTACTTTATTATCATACATGTTTTCATTTTGTACTGAAATTGTTTTTTTTTTAATTGTGATACTACCTGCCACCAGAAAACTGAAATCTCCTTGAGAATAAGTAGCATATGTTATTCACAGGGGATCAATAAAAATTGGTTCAACAATTGCTTTGTCTACCACATAAAGTCCAAGATTTTTAGGCTTAACCACAGTCTGGCCCCTGCCACCTTTCCAGAATTACCTCTCATTGTTTGCCTTATTTTATCACGCAATTAAGTTACTTACTATTTTTACTACGTGCCCCATATTTTCCTACCTTTGTGCCTTTGTTCGTACTGTTTCCTTATCCTGGAAGCCTTCCTAACACGTTTTTGCATTGTGAAGTCCTACAGATGTTTCAAAGCCAGTGCTAAAGACCATTCTCTTTCCAGCCTGAAATAACATCTCCCTACTCTGAATGCCCGTCAGATTTTATCCATAGCCTATAATACTTACCACTTTATCATACAAAGTGCTCAATAAAGGTTTGTGAGATGAATGTTGAATGTTTTACATAGTATAAAATCCTTTCCATTCCTTCCCCATCTCAGAAATAAGAAACGGACTTCTAAGAATCTATGAAATATTCAACACCCTATTTGATCCCTATTAACAAGCTACTGGAACAATGACCCTGGAGTGCAGAAATATCTGCATAACTTTAAATGAATTATCAACAATCAACATTTTGCCAAGGAAAACCAATAAGTATGTCTGATTTGTCGTTTTGCCTTATTCTTTCTTCTTGTTGGATTTATTTATGCCCATATCATCAGAGCTATAATAAGCCTTAAAATTAATGTCCAATGTCTCTGTAGCTTAAGACTTAATTTATTCCCCAAGCCTTAGACTCTGGCACAATTAGGTTTTGATACATGGACATTTGTGCTTAGTCGGGACTTGGTAAGAAAAGACTCCACATTTTGAATGGCCTCATAAATATATATTGAATTTAATTTTCTAACATGCATAACCCATTTTCTTGTTATTTGGTGGTTTTTTAGGCAGGGGGTAGAGTGAGTTTCTATAAGTATTTTTGTTGTGTGCTGTTAATTAGTTCATAAATCAACGTGTCTTAGAATTGCACAGATTACCCTAAAGCCAACACACTTAGCATCACAACATACAACTGCATTCTTCAGTCTCCCCTAAGTCTCACAGAGGTTTGGTTCTAAGCAATTAAGATATTTGGGGTTACTTGAACATTAATAAGAAGCTAGTGATACTTCAACAGTTTTTTACTTCATTCCTCTTTTTGAAAAAAAGTTAACATTTTTAATTACATAGGTTTAAAAAAAAATCATTGAAGAACAAAGAGAAAATACTGATGAACTAAAAAATAAAAATCTCCCAAGATCCCTCCACCCAGAAAGACCCACAATTAATACACATATTATTGTCAATTTTTTTCCATCCAATAAGCCTTTATTTGCTTTTTATTTTCTTGCTCATTCCTGGTCAGAAGCCGTACGTGTTTTATTGCCCACATACATTGTTGGTCCTCCATGCATTTTTTTAATGAAGCTGAGAAAATGTGGGTTCCCTCACTGGAAACAACAGAGGGAAATAGGAACAAGACTCTGAGGATAAAAATATTTGGTGTTGGGTATTTCTCATAACTTCCAGTTTCATGAAAGCAACTCATGAGCCTGACTTCATTACATCCTCTCCTTTTGGTGAGCCACTCTACCCCTCACCTGGGCTCATGCAAGGAGTATGCACAGAAGCCATGCACTTCTACATCCCCAGCTTGATTTTTACTTCTGACTTTGGAAATGGATAGCTTAAATGAAGAAGCAAAGCCACACAATTGAGGAAAATGACAAAAGATTGAGCTGGGACTTTAACTGAAACCGGGCTGGCCTGGAGTGGAGACAGATTCATTTTTTCTTCACCTCCAGCTCTCAAGTTCCCAATGATGTAAGCAGATCAAAATAGTCATCACTGACAGTGGTTCAGGGTTATGTTTATTATAAACATAAGCACATTATCTGGGGAGCCCAGCTGACACAATGGTTAAGCACTCAACTGCTAACATAGCATATCTGTGGGAGAAAGACCTGGTCATCTACTCCTTTAAAGATCACTGCCTCGAAAACTCTATAGGGCAGTTCTACTTCGACACATGGGGTTGCTATGAGTTGAAATCAACTTGACAGCACCTAACAACAACAAGCACATTATCTAGGTATGGTCTCTGGACACCTACCCCAACTCCCACCCGACCCCTGAAGTAGGATTGCACACAGAGGATCTTTAGATGGGCTTGAACAATTCAATAATTCACTCTGATTTAATTTTAACACCAAATATTAGACCCATTCTCATTCAACATGGTCTCAAAAATATAGCTCCAGACTGTCTTGAAGTTGAGATTTGCATAGACTTTATTTTTTTGATTTATAGGATAAACACCAATAAGGATAATACTAGTCATTTCTCAGAGATAGTAAGACAGATTTTTCCCCCAATCATCCCCCGGCATAGATTAAAGTATCTTCATTAAAGACTGAAAATAGAAGGAGGCAGAAAACCCAAATACAAGAAATAAAGAGTTCGCTTAATTATGAGCCAACAGAAACTCCTTTATGAAAGATACTGGAAAGTCTAGGACGACTGTAATCCAGGATGGGATGGAAAAAATGCAACATGCAAAACTGAATAGGAGAGTAAAGAATGGAGAAGAAATGAAGTGAAGCAGAGCAGAGACATTTAGAGGCATCCAGAAAAGTCAAGAAGATACACAGGAGTCAACAGGAAAAACACAATGAAGTAATATACCTCGGAAGGAGCAAAGTGAACCATACGTCAACAATTAAAAAGAAGAGGGAAAAGAAGAGAAGGAGGAAGAGGCTGAAGAGGATAAAGAAGAGAAAGAAGTAGGGGATTAGAGAAGGAGGAAGAGGATGGGAGAAATTCCCTAGCATCCTGCATGTGTAGAAACGGACTCAAGTGTTTCCTTGCAAATTCTTATTATGACTTTGACAGACGAACTTCACTGAGGGAAAGCTTTGGCTACTTCTTCAGTTCAACTAGCAGTGCATACTTCAGGAAACTTTCAGTGTGGCCAAGAATGTAATCAATGGAGCAAACACTATAATGTCTATCACAGTTTTACCGTATCTATTTTTTTTCATTCTCTTTCTTTAACTAGAAATATAATTTCCTAAGCCAGACGGGCCTCCTTACATGACAAGTTTACGTCAAACAAACAAACACCTATTATCCGTGGAGAATCATGAACATAGGTTCATCCATTCATCCATTCACTTTTTTGTTTGTGTATTATTTATTTACTAATTCTTACTTATTCATTCTTTATTCCATAAAGGCACTGTTGCTAGGCACAAGTATATTAATAACATGAAGACTTTGTCTTCAAGGAGTTCGCAGCCTGAGACATAGGTAATCACCATTTCCATCCTGGTAAAAAAAACAAAGTCTCTACAAGTTCCTATTTTGTCATGATACTTGGTTTATTTTTCCTAGGTTTAAAGCCCAGTCTCCAATTCACACCAAAAAATGCCTTCTTAGAGTGGGGGCATATTTTTGCAACTTAAGAAAAAAAAATCTTACATTTGTGTTATATCTTTCAGGATTTGATAGCCTTTCTTCTACTAGTAAATCCTTAATAAACCATGTCAAGCACCTGGCACGGTGCCTGACATGCAGAAACTAGCTGATACATCACTTCCTTTTCTCTTTCCACTTTAAGAGCTTCTTTTATACGAGAGCTTATCACACCACCTGGTGATATAAGCTGGGGAGCGTGTGGTCATTTCCATTAACACTTGAGGAAAAGAAAAGTCTAAGACTAACCAAGATGGCAGAGTTGGCACAGACCTATGACCTCTGAATCCTAATCTAGTATTCTTTACACTCAACATGCTACCACCTATTTTTAGGACAAACATAGGAAAAAACTGAAATACAAAAGGATATCTCACTTGACGTTGAACAGTGAGAAGCTGTTGCATCACAGTGATTTTTCTGAACCTGCTTGAAGGTAACTGCCTGCTCTCAGCTCACACACACCCTGATCTCGATTGCACACTAAGTCCTCTACAGAGATAGCAGCAAGAACTTTGGTGTCATCTCAGAAATCCTATGTCACATGGAAAGAGAACTGTTCCTCAGTGGTACCCACTGCCACTCCCTTTTCACACCATCGGTGTAAAAGCCAAAATTCTCATAATGGGCTTAATTACAATCGAATGAGATTCCATCTGTCCCTCAGTCTTCTACTCTCTTTGGCCCTCACTCCACTCGCTCTGCTCCAGCCACATGTGTCACCTCTCGCTCCTCTTCAGGACTCTTGATCTGGCTGTTGCCTCTGCCTGGAACAGTCTTCCCAGATCACCACTTGCCTTTCACCTCACTGCCTTTAAATCCTTGCTCAAATGTCATCTTCTCAATAATAAGGCTCACCCTATCCACCACATTTTAAATGTCAACTCTCCTTCCCCTATCACACACAATCAATTCCCCTTGCTCTACTCTATTTTTCTTCCACTTCCCCTCTTGGTGCTTACCATCTTCTAAATTATACACTTTACTTATTTAATATGTGTCTTATTTATTGTTTGTCCCTGCCTCCTTTGTCTATCTTATTCAAAGTTATATCTTATGTGCACTGTAGAAGTGCTCATCAAGTTTTTGTTGAATGAATGAATGAATCTACCCCTAGACAGAAGTCAAGAGTTGATTAAGGTGGGGTCCTGTTCCTATACTGAGATTCCTGGGAGGACCTAAGTCTCTCAAACTGTCACCTATTTTAACTATTAGAGTTTCTTACCTACCTTTTGTATTGTTTTGTGGATTCTCAAAGGGATCCAAGGTTCCTTTAATCCTGCATTGTCTCTCTGCAGGAGCCATTTTCCTCCCAGAGCTGCCCTGCATTGTCAAAGCAGCACTGGCATTGCACTAACTGGAGCTTGTCCCTGCCCCCTGCTGAGACAACAAACATCTTCAATGGAAAGGCAGTCTACCTGGCAGACACTATTTCATTGTCCAGTCAAAGCCGGGTACACCTCAGCTTTCCTTGCCAACAGCATGTTTTCCTTTTTCATCTATATTAACATTACAGTCCAGGTTCTCCTAACTGGCCTATACTCTGTGGGATAACACGGTCCTCCTCCTCCCTGCTTCTGTCTTTTCTCTTATAGAACTTTATTTATTTATAACATTATTGTAACAGAAAACTCTACAGCCAAGAGGGAAGCATACTTCTTCCTAACAATACCCACATATGGTGTTAAGGATGATTTTTCCACTTGCAGATATATGCTAGGAAAGTAGTGTACGCTTGACAGGAACCAGAGCTGGAAAGAAGAGAGACAGAGATCTAGGCAGTCCCTGCCACTGGGAAGCATTTGTTAAGCTGTCTGCTCACAGAGCCTGCTCAGCGTACCTCAGCTTCTAAGAGCACTCAACGAGCTTCCTCCTTAATGTGACTCTGATGTATGCTTGGAAGTAGAAAATGCTGACCTCTCTGATCTGTTTGACTGGGCCATGCACTGCAGAACATATCTTGCAGGGAGAAGGAGCAAGAAGAGCTTTTAATTTTCTTTAATTTGCCACGGTTTTCATTTCCATTTGAATGGTAAGTGTCAGAAGACCTCTCTATGGTGAAATTTCTTAGCCTTGTCATCATTTCCTCTCCACAGTCTGCCTCATGCCCATGAACTATACCTTGGAGTCACTTCTGGCAGAAAGCCATCACTTCTTCAACTGCCTGGAGACCACTTCCTTGTCCAATTTTGTTAGTATTATAACAAAGCTTCTGTGTGACCATTTTTAAGGAAGGGGATATATTCTTTTAGGATGGTGCTTTGCTAGGCACACAATAAATAATTATTGATCAACTGCTTAACCACCTAAGTAAGACATTTGTAATCTTGCCATTATTCTATGCAGCATCTGGGAGGCCACAAGATCCATTATCAGAGAGAATCCAATCTTACTCTTAGCCAATGACAAACATGCCTGGGGTCTAGAGAATACTGCAAACCATTTCTTTATTGCCCTCCTTGGGTTCACAGGGAGTCCCTGTCATTTTCCCTCCCCGGTTTTTCCTCTCCTTTCTCTGACTCTAAGGCCCTGGCTCCATCCAGTTGTGGCTCTTTGTAGTACAAGTTTGGGATGCATTCCTAGTTCCATTGAGAGAAGTGGATGCTAGGTATATAATTACACTCTTTAGCATGAAACACCTAAAAGACAACCAGGCTCTCCTTTGCTAATATTTATTATCTCTCAAGTATTAAGAGCTAAAATCTGTGGAGATCTGACTCTGTGCTAGTTACTGTGCTAAGCACCTTACATGTATTATCTCATTTAAAGGTCATGAAACCTATGAGTTGAGTACTATCAGTTTCCTGTGATTTCAGAGGCTAGAAAGGTGAGATACGGAAAGCCACACAAGACACCACACAGCTAAGTAGTAAAAAAGTCAGAAATGAAACCTAAGCTGTCTAATTCTAGAGCTGGCATGCAGTAGGGTGTAGAGTAACGTTGAGAGGATTAAAGGAGCAAAGACATGTAAAGCACTTAAAACACTGCCTGCTGCACGGTGAGAGTCAATACAAAGATAGAACGCTTCCCACCAGAGACAAACATGGAAAGGAACCAAAAGGAAGAAAGGAAAGAAGAGGCAAGTCTTGCCACACACTTATTATTGGAGAGTGTATATAAAGAAGTAGGATGAAGAAAAAAATGCCTTGGGAAGCTTCCTTTCCCTTATCAAATATTTATAAGGAGACTATTAGGGACCAGGCTTTGTGCTAGGTGGAGAGATTCAACTTAATCATTGCCTTTAAAAGACAGAGGAAGAGACATATAAATGGATAACCCCTTTGAGTGTTACAGGTCTTACTAGAGCAGCATTTACAGAGAAGAGGGGGTGGCTTTTTCCTCCTCAGGTGGGACTGAAGGTCAGGGTTCAGGGTCAGAAAAAATTTCATAGGAGTGTCATTGGCCAGAATGACGACTTCCAATTTATAACACAACTACTGTAACAATGAGAGGAATAGGGATTGACATTTTCCTGATATTTGTCTGCCAAGCCAGGCAGCACCAAGAGCCACACTTATAGGCATATGAAGGTTCTTTCTGGTTGCATCCTTCCTTATTAATACAGCAGGAAGCCAACATCATTCTCTACCTATGCTTAATGAAGTGTAGAGATTAAATTCAAACACACAGTCTCATCAGCCTGCTTCAGCTTTGATGACTAAATCACCTCTCTTCTTTGTTCCAGAAAGGTCATGTTTGCTATAGTTATAAAGAGGGTGTTAGGCAGTGAACTCAGGTTTATATTTCAGTTTTGTTTTGTTTTTATAGCCCCCAAACCCTATTCATTTCTACCATACCCATATTACCACATTTCCCTGCAGTCATTACACTAAGCTAAATTGATTCACCTCCTTCTCCAAATTTTTTACTTACAGAGTTAGAATACACCTAGGAATATGTGGCAGAGAGGAAAGAGTTAGATGGCCTGGCATATTATCTTACCTCTGACATTTACTAGCTATGTGACATCAGGCAATCACTCAAACTTGAATTGCTCATCTGCAAAATGGATTTTATGATAAATACATAGTGACTTTCGATTCTGGAACTTGGAGAGAAAAAAGGTGGGTTTCTAGTGATTCAACCAGTGAGATAGGACACAATGAATGTGACAAGCACCTATGGGAGTAAACCAAGAGATTCTTTGTGAATTAGGGTTTTGGAAAGACCCCACATTCCAATCAAGCTTGTCTGGGGGTGTTATAGATTGAATCGTCCCCCTCTCCCCTGCTCAATTAAGTGTTATAAATTCCCATCCTCGTACCTGTGGTTGTTGTCTCATTTGGGATTGGGATTTTTTTGTTATATTAATGAGAACATATCAGTGTAGGGTGTATCCTAAACCAATCCCTTCTGAGATATAAAAGAGCAGATTTGGCACAGAAAAAAGCGAGCACATATGGGTGAAGATAGATGCCACACCACATGAAGATCACCAAGGAACTGAGGAACAGAAGTTGAAAAGAGACAAGGACCTTGCCCCAGAGCCGACTGAGAGAAAATCTTCCTCTAGAGCTGGTGTCCTGAATTTGGACTTCCAGCTGCCTAAACCTTGAGAAAGTAAATTTCTGTTCGTTAAAGCAACCCACTTGTAATATTTCTGTTATAGCAGTACTAAGTAACACAGAGAGGGGGCAAATTCAGGGAAAGTAAACTTGAACATGATTAAGATGTAGTTACTAGGAAAAAAAAATCAATAGTATTGATTCTTCTTTGGAGAAAGACTTTGTGAACAGAGAAGAGATCAAATCTAGGAGACGGTTGGCAAACTATGGCCAGAGGCCAAGAGCAGCTTGCTGTCTGCTTTTGTAAATAAAATTTTATTGGAATATTAGTTTATGTATTGTCTATGAGTGCTTTTGTGCTACAGTGACAGAGCTGAGTAGTTCTCATGGAGATCTTATGACCCACAATACCTAAAATATTTACTATTTGGACCTTACAGGAAAAGTTTGCTGGCCTCTGATATAGAGGGTCAGTCTTTGATTTCTTCTGACACACCTTCAGAATTAAATATATTCTTATCAGTCCCGAAATTGGGGCTGGGGTCCTGTCTATTATCAGAATCAACATGTATGAAGTATAATTATAAACGTCCCCTACTCTGGATATAGTGTCAGAAACTCCTTAGAACCAGAGTGCAGAAGCATCTCAGGTTTGTCTAGGATGAGATGCTTGCAATTCCAACACAGGTAGTTAGTGCCCCTGATAGCCACACTCCCACCTTGGAGATGAATGCATCAAGCTATCAGAGCTTAACATTATTAAATATTCAAATATGAAATTTCTCTTGTTCTATTCCATACTCTTAAAGCAATCTTCTGATAATTTGACTTCCCACGTACAGTACCCCCCAGACAGCAGGTCAAGCTGACATCTGTCTGCTTGCCAGTTACATTTCTCGTTGTTGTTAGTTGCCTTTGAGTTGGCTCCGACTTAGAGTGACCTTATGTATAACAGAATGAAATGTTGCCCTGTTTTGTGCTATCTTCATGATCACTGATACAATTTAGTCCATTTTTGAAACTATTGTATCGATCCATCTCATTGAGAGTTTCCCTCATTTTCATTGACCCTCTATTTTACCAAACATGTTGTTCTTTTTATAGAAATTTGGCAATTTTCATTACAAATGACAAAATTGGTGTTCTGGCTTATATAGGTCTACTTGGTTTATGTGACTCAGTTCCTGACCTCCAGATATACTCTCAAGGTACCAGCACCTTTCTGGGTGCTTGAACCAGCAAGGTAGTCATGAAAATTAAACGAGTAATGAACATGGATCCAGCTTTGTAAACCATAAAAAATCCTCTATGTTGCTTTGATTTCCAAAGCGTGCACATTTAATAAAAGCTGGAGTGAGGAGGCAGGTATCTATTCTTCTCCGTGGAAAAGGCTTTATTAATAGTGGGAAAACCATCAATGTTGTTTGTTAATACTTTTTAATTGAGGTGGTCGATAGAAAAGTATCGGCCGTTTCAGTCCATTTTACTGTATTTCTCTTAAATCTATCCCACCTTCACTCCCAGACCTCCTCCACTCATGAGTCAAACCCTCATCATCTCTCACCTGAACCTACAGCAACTGTCTGCCTCCAGTCTAACCATTCTAAATGACCCCTCAACCACCAGGTACTGGAGTGATCTATCCCAAGCCCAAAGCTGAGCATGCCAGACTCATTAAACAGCTCCATCCAATACTACAGCATTCAAAATCCTGTATATCCTGGCCTCACCTTACCAGACACATTACCAGCCACATCAGCCACGAACAAGCTGTACTCCACCACATACAAATTCCCAAGCACGTCATTCTCTCTCATGCACCTCTGCTATGGCAGGTTGCTGGTTGTTCCCCACAGTTTGTTCTTCCCTTTTCCTGAGTATAGGACCTCCTTGTTAAACATATTTCCCTGCCTCCCTTGCAGCTAGATGTGGCCATGTGTCAAGGAAATATGAGAGGAAGAGAAGTATGCAACTTTTGCCTCACCTGACTAAAATGAACTTGCTTGCCCTGGACTTCTCTTATCCTTCCCATGACTGGAACTTTCACTTGACAGTAAGCCAACTAATGGTACTGCCAACTACTGCTCCACCTATGTTAAAAATCCCTACAGGACTGCAGAATGACTAGTTGGAAGGATCTCGGTCCCTGAATGACATTGTGGATCAAAGCTGCCCCACAAGACTGACCTCCCACCTGCAGACTGTTATGTGAGAGCGAAATAGACATCTATCCTTTCAAACCATCATATTGCAGGTCTTTTTATTACAGCAGCTTAGCCTTTACCCTAATACACTTACTTTCACATGTTCTGTTTCTTCAGGCTGCCCAAATCTCTGTTCACTTGGTAAACTCCAATTCACCATTTTTTGTGAAGTACCACAATTGTCTCAGGACCAGGCAGAATTAACCCTTCCTTGTCTGCACACACCGAAGGTGTGTTTACTCGATTACGTCACCAACACCATATCCTTGTGATTTGATTTTTGGCACATCTGTTCCCTGATCACACTCACCCCATCAGAAAAGTAGGAACCATTTTAAAATTTATCTTTGAATCTCCAGGCCCAAGTTCAACATGGAGGAGTAGGAAGTCAATGTGTTTTGAAAAGAAAAGGAAGAAAGACTCACCCCCTTGTTTTCTAGCTTAGCACTAAGGAGCATTTGAAGGGTTAAGAAGTAGAAGACAGAAAATTAGAGAAAGGGGATAAATAAGAGGGAAGGAAGGGTGAGACATAGATCATGCCCTATAGGTTTGCTGCATCCTCACCAACACCCAGCCCTCTGTAGGAACTCAGTAACCACTTACCGACTGAACACGAACTTTGCTCCTCATTACTGCTTCCTTCTTCTGGGTCCCAAGGAAGCTGCTACAGAAGATCAGTCAGGAGACTAAAAGAATAGTGAGAGGTGGGACGTCCAGTCAGCTAATTAACAACACCTACCATTCAAATCATCGTGTAAACAAATCTACATTAGATATGGGAAGTGTTTAGACATATGGGTTTATTCAATTTACTTTGCTTTATAAAATATCCCATGATTATATGATAATTTTTAACTTAAAGCCCATTTCTTTGTTTCATCAGATTTTCAAACAGAAACTTTCAAAGGAGCATGCCTCTTTAACTGATCCTATTTCTTTCCAATAGTCATGTCCACTGATGGTACTCTGTAAACACAGCACATGTCACATATGGTAACACATCATTGGAATAAGAGCTGGGAAACTTAATGGCCTTTTAATTATTCAGAATTTAATCGTGCAAGCATGTACAATCAATATTTGTTGACCTTAATCTGATCAGCTACCAGCTTGTAGTGTTCAGTGTCTCCATCAACAGGATAACAATATGACACATTTCATAGACTATCCCTTGAATCCTCCAGCAAGCTTATTGGAAGGATTTTAATCAGCTAATGAACTCATCAATGGCATTTTCGGGAGCCAAGGTACCTTCCTGCACCTACATCCCATGACCATATTTGCCTGACATCTTGTGGCCACAAGGAACATGACAGTTTATCAACCCAACATCTGTACACAGTATGAGCAGCATCTTTGAATGCTAATGTCAGTATTACAGTTACAGCAAATACAAAGCTGCTTAGAAAATGTGTGACATGTAATTACTTCATCTAATTAAAATGGAAAGTAGCCTTTTCTTTTTATATTCATGAGGTAAGTTGGAACATGTTGTCCAATTCTTCTCTGGAAAGGACTAGGGCCCTATCTGGGCTAAACAACATCTGGTTAGTATCACCTACCTTGGCCACAGAACACTCTTCTTGTGGAAGACCCACCAAAACAGAATGTGGCTCACTGGACTGAGGAGAGAAAGATTATCTGCAAGAACAGGTCAGCTCCTCTGGGAGAGAAGACTTGGAACTGGCATCGCTGAAGAATTCTCTGAGTATTGAACAAGGGACTAAAAAAAGGTTTCACTTTCAACACTGCTATGGCATAGTGGTGTGTTCCACAAACTTGCTTTTTTAGCACAGGAAATGTTTTGTTCAAACCAATGGAGTATGGAATTCTATAAATACAATACAGAAAAAAAAAAAAGAAAAGGTGCTTTGATTAAAGCAAGGGACCTGAACTCCACTGGTACAGCTTCCCTCACCCCCTCTGAGGTGCCTCCAAAAACCCCCAGGCCTTTAAGGGCACAGCTTGAAAACCGCTGGAGAGGTAGAAACAGTATTAGATTTGAAACTAGAAGTCCTGACTTTGTATTCCAACTCTACCACTTGGGAGCTGAGCATCATTTAATAAGTCATTAACCTTTCTAAACCTCAGGTTCTTCATCTATAAAATAGGTGAAATAATATTTACTCCATAGGGTTATCGGGAACATTAGAAGAGGCAGTAAAATGAAAGTGCCTTGTAATTACTAGGCAAATGATCATATTGTCATCATTAGACAGCCATAATGGGTAGTCATGCAACCAACAGGAACAAGCTCCAGACAATGCCTTGCATTGTCTTCTAGCCAAGTTCCAAGGAAATCCAGAGGTATTCATTGGAAGTCCTGATTTATGAATGTGTCTCTGACAAGGTTAGAATAGCTGAGACACAATGGAATGTTCTGGACGCTAGAATATAGGGCCCTCCAAAACACATAATAGCTCATTGTTATCATTTTGCTTATGAAGGATAGCTTTTCCACTTTCTACTTTTCCCTGAATCTGTTACCCACCCCCACCTTATGGTATAACCAAATCAGAAGATCCAAATTAGTACTTCTAAAAGAAGGTATAGATATGCAGGCACAGAGAAGTTGTGACTTGTCTCTGAGCATACAACATGTTCATAGCTGACCTAGGACTACAGTCAAATTCTCTTCTCAATCCTGTTATTATCCACCTGCCTAGGCTGCCTGTCTTATAAAGGGGTTGATGTATGTTAGTGAAGGGAGGGAGGGAGAAGGATTAGTGCTACACAGAAGAAATTCAATGAAAATAACCAGTACAGCAACTCCAGAATCACTCGTTGGACCTGGGTATCTGGTGGGGACAGCGAGATGAGACAGCATATAAACTCAGCACTTGCTTCTTTTGGGAATGTAATTATTGGAGGTTGGAATGTATTCTCTGTTGGGAATAGAACCAGGAATTTATTTCTAGGTGTTTCCAGCCAACCAGTTGCCATCGAGTTGACTCTGACTCATGGCAACCCCATGTCTGTCAGAGTAGAACTGTACTTCATGAGGTTTTCAGTGGCTGATTTTTCAGAAGTAGACTGCCAGGTCTTTCTTTCAAGGCCCCTCTGAATGGACTTGAACCTCCAACCTTCTGGTTAGCAGTCGAGTGAGTTAACCGTTTCCACCACCCAGGGCCTCAAGGTGTTTCCAAGGGAGGAGTAATTCTGACTGACCAGCAGCAGAATGCCACCCCTTGGAGCCCATGACTCTAGGCATCCACAGGCCCCACAGGTGTGTGACACCAGGCTAGGAGGTGACCAGGAAATGTTGCTACCATGACAGACAGCTGGGTGCCATCAGTAAATTAGGATGCAGGCACTCAAACACAGGGGACCTGGCTCATCCCACAGCACACCCATAATGCATTAGAATAAACTCTCAAGAAAAGGTATATCATTTCTGGTGGAGAATCTGCAGATAAGCTCTCTGATGTGTGCCCCTGACCCGAAAGGGGAAATGGACAGATCAGATGTCCTCTCAACCCTTCCATCTAGGCTGAAAGTTATATGGTTCTAATGTACCGTTAAAACTAATTTAAAAGAAAATGGATATTTAATTTCCGGAAAGGCTGAGACCTATCTTTACCAGCATTTGAAGCCTTTACATATATCACCAAAATAAGAACCAGAGGCAATCTTATCTATTAATGGTCAAGGCAGTTGAGCCTTTTCTATCACGCTATAACGTTTGCTGTTTATTTGAACCTAAACAGAAAAAGCTCAGTCACAGAAACAGAACATGTCACACTTGAATTCAGCAGCATTAACCAAAAAAAAAAAAAAAAGCTTCAGAGAAGGTAAGATGATAAAAGGCTAATGAGAAACAAGGATGCCTAGGGGATGGCAAGGACCGGCTAACCATACACAGGAGAATTTAGGATTCAGTGATAGGTAGCTGCTGTTTCTGTCGTCAAAGAAGGAGCTATTGATTCGTTTTTAAGGAAAACAAGTTGGATCCCAGGGACTGCTGAGGGTGGAGCGGCGGCTTCTCTGAGACCGCCACACTGGGTGACCTTTGCCTGGAGCCACCGAAAGAACAACGGAGAGGCAATACTCCTAAATTAGTCATCGGGGCTGTTTGATTTGTTCCTGTGCCAGATGTTTCCTTGTTGATCCCTGCCTGGCCCATATGCCCTCGGTGAACAAGAGAGCCAGCGGAGCCAGCGGCCACCACTTCAGAAGCAGCCACCAGAGCAGGCTAAAGGAGCCGTTGGCAGGAGGTTGCTGCCTGATTGGTTCTTCACTGTTTCTCTTAGAGATCAAGGGCATTATGCAGATAGCACACCTGCCCACTTCTAGGGCCAGGGCCAGGACGGCAAAGCAGCCTTGCTTCCTGCAGAGCTCTGGGGAGCTCCACAGAGCACCTCAGCTGTGTCCCTGACCCTCTTCCTCTTTTCATCCCCTTCACAAGAGCCCCTGTGGAATTTACTAAACAGCCACTGCCATGTTCAAAGTGGGGTCCAATCTGGCCAGCAGGTTTTCTCTTCCCACTAGCAATATCCATCTGCTATGTCTACTGAGCTGAGGGTTGGGAGGGACTCTGCTGTCCTATGAGTTAAGGGTGGAGGGGGATCACCATTTTAAGCTGGTAAGTGAAGATAAGTGACTTGAGTGCCTGTTCATCTGGCCAGTTGGCTGTTTTTTGTCCTGTTATAGGAACAAGAACTGCGTTGGGGGTATAGAAGGCAGGGAACCTTTCCAGGGTTCTCACAAGACCTGGAGGGGACACTTCTTTTGTCTGCCCACATCATCCACTTTTCTGGAAGCTCTGCCTCTTCTTGCTTTGGGCACCTTACTCAAGATGGCCTATCAGAGATCTTCTCTGCAATTTTCAAACCAAAATTGGGCAGAGGTTCAGGCTCACTCTGTCCGTGGAAGCGGTGATTTGCAGCCTGGGGCCTGTCAGCATGGAGTGGGAGAGGACAAACTGCCAGCAGCGAGGATGGACAGACACCAGCATTGGGCCAGGGCATTGCTGGGCTAGCTGCTCCTGAGGACTGCTGCAGCCCTGCCCTTCCTGTATGGCTGCTGGATCCTTCCTGTAATTACACAGGATGATCCTATATCCTTCCAGTATATTACTGTTTTTGCCAAAGCCATTCTGAGTTTCTGTCACTTACCTCTAAAGGAGTCCTGACAAATAAATGGATCAGACCAAACGGAAACAGGACAGTACACTGAACCACCACACTTCTGAAAGCCATCTCTCTGATGAACTAATTTGACAAAAATCAACTCCTCAAATAATCTAATTGCCAAGGGGCGTAGTCACAAAACTGAGGATTTCCCCAAACTTTGGTTTATCCATGGCTTCTCTGAGGTTGTTATTTTAGCATTTAACTATGATGTTAGAATCTTCTAAGTTGAATGTCAATTTCTTACAGATTTCACATTGTAAATGCCTAGACCGTTTTGAAGGGTACGAGTTTTATATGCAAACGGAATGAATTTCCTTTAAATACAGTTTGCTATCCTCCTTATTTTGGAAGCCTTATGGCCTGGTGACACAGTGATTAAAGCGCTCAGCTGTTAACGAAAAATGTTGGCAGTTTGAGCTCACCAGCTGCTCTGCGGGAGAGAGTTGTGGCAGTCTGCTTCCATGAAGAAAGATTACAACCTTGGAAACCCTATGGGGCAGTTCTACTCTGTCCTACAGGGTTACTACGAGTCAGAATAGACTTGACAGCAATGGCTTTATGCCCCTTCTTCTGCCAATTTCTCTGCTTCTTCATCTTCTACTGCCCCTGCCTTGTGCCCCTGTCCTTGGCCCTGCAAGAATGCCTGACACTTGTCATCCGGCATGACAGGAGAAGGGGACTTGGAGGGATGCTTCCCAAAGGTCAAGCACATTAGAACCGGACAGAGCAGGGACTTTTGGGTTTGGCCAGAATGAGGTCAATTTAAGGTGCTACTATTCGTTTGCCATGTGATGTGTTGTAAAAGAGAGTTGGCAATAACTACCAGTTTACAGCACGCTAGTAGTTAAGAGTTCGGCTGCTAACCAAAAGGTCGGCAGTACGAATCCACCAGCCGATCCTTGGAAATCCTATAGGACAGTTCTACTCTGTCCTATAAGGTTGCTATGAATCAGAATGGACTCAGTGGCAATGGATTTGGGGTGTTTTTATTTTTAGTTGTGAGAAACAAGAGACCACTCAAACAAACAAACAAAAAGCACTTTTTTAAAATACATCATAAAATGTCTTATATAGGAGTACTCCTCTAGGCCAGGCAGTGGTGTCACTAGGGTTGCTGTCACCCAGTGTGGTAACTCATGGTGTCACCCCCGCATGCTAACTACCACAATAGTGTAGCTAAAACACCAGAAAATTTGACAAAAATCAGCAACTATGAAAATACCAGCAGCAACAAAAACGACAGTGCATGCTTATAGGGTGTACAGACAAGACCATGTGATTTGAAGTGTCATTGTATTTGGATAATAATTACACCTCTGACCAGAGTGCATTAGAAGGTTAAAAAGTAAATTGACATGGAGTTTTAGCCTTGTAGGAATACTGATACACGTAAGCTGGGCTCATGAAAAGTTTTTTTGTTGTTATTGCTAACTGTAGGGATATTTTTATTAACAAATAATCAATTTCTGCTGAAACACGGCACAAAAATTTTATAGACAGTCATTTTGGTGTCACCCCCCTGACAGTGACATCCAGTGTGGTCAGCACCTTCAGGACCCCTCCCTCCCAGTGATGCCACTGTTTATAGCATGCACCTGGTCCACTTGGCCACCTAAAATGACAAATCATTCTTCTGAGTCCATGTGACTTTCTAACTTTTCTTCCCACAATTAAAGGTCTCAGTTGCTGTGTCCCATTCCAAAGCTTCAGAAGAGTTTCTGATTGGCCCAGTTTAGGCGATTTACATGGAAACTAGAGCTTCCAAGTCCAAGATTTGGATGTGTGTAGGGGGTGGGGAGTGGGGCGAGGCGAACAGATTCCAAAAAGGAGAGGGATGGTGAGGAATTAATAGTCTCCTCTACTCCCCTACTTCATGGTGGTTGTTGCGAAAATGAAATACAATGGCAAATACAAAATGCCTTGCCCAGAGTAGATGCTCATTGTTTTCCTCTCCCCGCTCTATCCCTATGGAGTCCCCGGGTGGCGCAAATGGTTAAGCGCTAGACTACTGACCAAAATGTTAGTGGTTCAAACTCACTGATATGCACCCTAGAAGACAGACCCAGTGATCTGCTTCCAAAGAGTCACAGCCTTGAAAACCCTATGGAGCAGTTACACTCTGCACACATGGGGTCACCGAGAGTTGGAATTGACTCAATAATAACTGGTTATTTTATTTATTTATTTATTTATTTTCTGTACCTATTGGGTCACACTTAACCAGCTAGCCAAGGAGAATTCACACTTAGAGTCTCTGCCTGAGGTCACCCATTTGGCCACTATGACTTCCTACCCTTCTCTTGTTTGCTGCAAAAAAAAAAATGTCCTGGGAATATCTGAAAGATCTTGGAATTACTGTTCATTTCTCAGGTTAGGCCAAAGCTGGCTGAACACAGAGATGCCGGCACTTTCCCCGCTGACTTGCTAAGGATGGGCCTCCTGAGTCCCCCACTGATCAACAGCAAGCCACCTCATGAACAAAACTTGTGCTGGCTCTGCCTCCAGGTGCTACCCACCTGCCTTCTCTGACTTTGGCTTCCTGAATTGTTGTTGTTGTGTGCCGTCGAGTCGATTTTGACTCATAGCGACCCTGTGTGACAGAGTAGAACTGCCCCATAAGGTTTCCTAGGCTGTAATCTTTATGGGAGCAGATCGCTAGGTCTTTCTTCCTCAGAATCACTGGGTGAGTTTGAACTCCAAACCTTTCAGTTAGCAGCTGAGTGCTTAACCATTTACGCCACCAGGGCTCCTTTGGGGGTGCTAAATTTAGCTAATAAAAATATAAGACACCCAATTACATTTGAATTTCAGATAAACAACAATTTTTTTTTAGCATGTCTCAATTATTCATTGTTTATCTGAAATTCGAATTTAACTGGGCATCCCGTATTTTATCTGGCAACCTACCCCTGATAATGCCTTTACTTTTCTCATTCTCTGAAGTGGCTCTCTAACCTCTCACTGTGACCACATACTCGTAACATATACTCCAAACCCCAGCAGGCCCAGGGTGAGTTCTCAATAAAATTAATCCTTTCCCCCATTTCACCTGACTGCCTCAGTCAAGAGTCTCTGATCACAGTCCTATTCCTACTTGTCTGACCAACTTCCAGCCTCCATTTTCTATACCTGATTGTTTATACTGGGCACTAGCTTAGCCCAGCCATATAAAAACTATGCCTTCGGCTCCATATCAACTGCTTCTGTAGCAAAATCAGGCACAGTTTTTGCTCATGTGCTAAAACTTAAGGCTAATAATGTTATGTAGCCCTTTCCATTTCAAGTCTCTGTTTGCATTTCCCTCTATAAAAGTGATCATCCAGCAAGCAAGGAATCATTTAACTATTGTCTTGAATGATTTTGGTTTTGCCCTCTTTTCTAGCACCAGTGATATTATTCCAGAAAACCTGTTTGGCCCTTTTTCATGTCTCTGCTGAACTCTTTGCTCTTCTTTCTTAAGTTTTTGTTTGTTTGACTTGTTTCCCCAAAGCTGCATTCCAGGGTGTCTCATGGAGGTAAGAATGAAGAGGGACACACTGTATTTGAAATGCTTAAATTTGAAAATTGCTGAAGGTCTTGAATAATATCCCAGAAGAATGCCAAGGTCTTACAATATGTCATTTTTCCCCAAACTGTTTCATTTGACTTTGTGACTTCCAGAAGCCCCAGATTTTCATCTGAGACTAAAGGAGCTACAGTTTAAATTATCAAAGGTCCCTGAAACAAAAAACAAGCCCTGGGCCCTGTAACCTCATAGTTCTGAAGGGTAAAGGGTGAGAGAAGATCAGAAAACTCTGAGCCAGCGTGGCTTGCCAGATGTCAGACAGAAAGAAACACCTGCTCGAGCTACCATTGAAAACAAAGCAAAACAGTTCTGAAATTGGAGAAAGAAGGAAAATCCTTTGTCATCACAAACGAAATTTGGCAGCTGAGTGAATTTTCGCATCAAGCTCATTTGGGTAGTGGTTCCAAATACAAACATCAAAAGATTTTTTCAGAGAGCCCAGGAGAGAGCAGATGTTAATTAGAATGAAATCGTAACAAGGCAGGCTGAATTTTGTTTTGTCCTGGTGTTGCATTATTAGTTCATCCCATCCACTTAGTCAGCACTGCAACCTGTGCAGAAAATAATCAATGCAAATAGTTCAGTCTATAAAAGTTATGTTCAAAGTGTGGTCCCTGGGCCAGAAGCATCAGTATCACCTGGTGTCGTGGATTTAATTATGTCACCCAAAAAACATGTGTATCAGTTTGGCTGGGCCATGATTCCCAGTAATGTGTGATTTTCCTATATGTTGTAAATCCTGCCTCTACAATGTTAATGAGGGTGGATGGGTGGCAGTTGTGTTAGTGAGGCAGACACAATCTACAAGATTGGATTGTATCCTGAGGCAATCTCTTGAGATATAAAGGAGAGAAGTGAGCAGAGAGATGGGGTGGAGGGAGGGGGACTCACACCATCAAGAAAGCAGTGCCAGAAGCAGAGAGCATCCTTTGGACCTGGGGTCCCTGCACGGAGAAGCTCCTAGTCCAGGGTAACATTGATGAGAAGGCCGACAGAGAGAGAAAGCCTTCCCCAGAGCTGATGCCCTGAATTTGGATTTTTAGCCTACTTTACTGTGAGGAAACAAACTTCTCTTTATTAAAGCCATCCACCTGTGGTATTTCTGTTATAGCAGCACTAGATGACTAAGACATCTGGGAACTTGTTAGAAATGCAAATACTCAGGGCCCAGCCCAGGCTACTCAATCAGACATTCTGGGGCTGGAGCCCAGCCGTCTCTGTGTTAAGGATCCCCCCCAGGTGATTCTTACGTCCTATAGCAACGACTCAGACTTCACTAGCGTGGTTCTTGGAGATCACCCTGAAGCCCATCCATCCTAAAAGCTTTTTGACAAGAAAAATGGTCATTTTTCAAGGAGAGGTCATGGAAGCCCCATGGACACATCCAAACTCCCTGAGGGACTGAATTGCTGGGCGGAGGGCTGTGGGGACCATGGTCTCGGGGAACATCTAGCTCAATTGGCATGACACAGCTTATAAAGACAATGCTCTACATTCTACCTTGGTGAGTAGTGTCTGGGGTCTTAAAAGCCTGTGAGCGGCCATCTAAGATACTCCACTG
This sequence comes from Dugong dugon, assembly GCA_030035585.1. NCBI lineage: Eukaryota > Metazoa > Chordata > Mammalia > Sirenia > Dugongidae > Dugong > Dugong dugon. The sequence continues at coordinate 147,002,680 of CM057462.1, forward strand.
GTCTCATCCCTTCGGGAACAAGGGAGAATGAAGAGAACAGGATACAAGGAAAAGATTAGTCTGAAGGACTAATGGTCCACAGCTACCAAGGCCTCCACCGGACTGAGTCCAGTATGGCTAGATGGTGCCCGACTACCACCACTGATTGCTCTGACCAGGATCACAGCAGAGGGTTCTGGACAGAGCTGGAGAAGGAAGTAGAGCATAACTTCAACTCACAAAAAGAAAGACCAGATTTACTGGCCTAAAGGAGACTGGAGAAACCCTGAGAGTATGGCCCCCAGACACCCTTTTAGCTCAGTGGTGAAGTTACCTCCGAGGTTCACTGTTCAGCCTGGGAGTGGACAGCCCTGTAAAACCAAATGAGGCTAACAAGGTACAGGAGTCCAGTGACAAGGGCCAGAAGGCAGAAGGGGACAAGGAAGCTGGTGATAGGGAACCCAGGGTTGAGTAAGGATATTGTTGATGTGTTGTGAGATTATTAACCATTGTCATAGGGCAACATTTGTAGTAACTGTTAAATGAGAAACTATTTTGTTCTGTAAGCCTTCATCTTAAGTGAGAATAACAGCACAATTGGAGGAGCGTAGTCAATGTCACTGAACTGTGCATGTAGAAATTTCTGAAATGGTGTATCTTTGGCTATGTGTATTTTCACCAAAAAAAAAAAAAGGTTGAGAAGTTAGAAGGTTGACATGTTGTGGGGTTGTTAACCAATGTCATAAAACAACATGTGTACTACTGTTTCATGAGAAACTATTTGTTCTGTAAGGCTTTACCTGAAATACAATAACAAAATAAAAAGAAAAATGGTCATTTTTGTCAAAGTATTTTTTTAATGTGTCAGAAATATTAGTTGATCCTTTACCTTGCTTAGCATCAACACCTAAGTCTACATGGGTGTTAACCTCAGACCCAGTGAGTTATTTATTTAGTTAGTTGCCTACAAACCTCTTCAATAACACAGGCATTCTTTTTTCACTCTTCATTTTTTTTTTTTTTAATACTTTTTCTTTTTTTTTTTAGTTGTGTTTTAGGTGAAAGTTTAGAGCAAACTAGTTTCCTATTCAATGAACTGTACACAAAGAGTTCCAGGACATTGGTTGCAGTCCCCACACTGTGTCAGCACTCTCCGCATTTCCTTCCTGGGTTTACCGTTTCCTTTCATCTGGTTTTCCTACCCCTTCCTGCCTTCTTACCTTACTTTTGGGCAAATGTTGCCCTTTTGTTGTTGTTGGTAGGTGCCATTGAGTTGGTTTCGACTCACAGCAACCCTGTGTACTACAGAATGAAACACTGCCCTGTCTTGCACCATGCTCACAATTGTTGCTACGCTTGAGCCCACTGTTGTAGCCACTGTGTCAATCCATCTCACTGAGGGTCTTCCTCTTTTTCACTGACCATCTACTTTACCAGGCATGATGTCCTTCTCCAGGGACTGATCCCTCCCAATAACATGTCCAAAGTATGTAAGACGTAGTCTCGCCATCCTTCCTTCTAAGGAGCATTCTGGTTGTACTTCTTCCAAGACGAATTTGTTCATTCTTTTGGCAGTCCGTGGTATATTCAATGTTCTTTGCCAACACCACAATTCAAAGGTGTCAATTCTTCTTTGGTCTTCCTTATTCATTGTCTAGCTTTTGCATGCATATGATGCAACTGAAAATACCATGGCTTGGGTCAGGCACACCTTAGTCTTCAAGATGACATCTTTGCTTTTAAACACTTTAAAGAGGTCTTTTGTAGCAGATTTGCCCAATGCAATGTGTCTTTTGATTTCTTGACTGCTGCTTCCATGGGTGCTGACTGTGGATCCAAGTAAAATGAAATCTTTGTCAACTTCAGTATTTTCTCTGTTTATTATGATGTTGTTTATTGGTCCAGTTGTGAGGATTTTTGTTTATGTTGAGGTGTAATCCATATTGAAGGCTGTGGTCTTTCGTCTTCATCAGTAAGTACTTCAAGTCCTCTTCACTTTCAGCAAGCAAGGTTGTGTCATCTGCATAACGTAGATTGTTAATGAGTCTTCCTCCAATCTTGATGCCCCATTCTTCTCCATATAGTCCAGCTTCTCGGATTATTTGCTCGGCATACAGATTGAATAGGTATGGTGGACGGATACAACCCTGACGCACTCCTTTCTTGACTTTAAACCACACAGTGTCCCCTTGTTCTGTCCAAACAACTGCCTCTTGATCTATGTACAGGTTCCTCATGAGCACAATTAAGTGTTCTGGAATTCCCGTTCTTAGCAATGTTATCCATAATTTGTTATGAACCACACAGTCCAATGCCTTTGCAGAGTCGATAAAACACAGGTAAACATCTTTCTGGTATTCTCTGCTTTCAGCCAGGAGCCGTCTGACATCAGCAATGATATTCCTGGTTCCATGTCCTCTTCTGAATCCGGCCTGAATTCCTGGCAGTTCCCTATTGATATACTGCTGCAGCCACTTTTGAATGATCTTCAGAAAAAGTTTACTTGTGTGTGATATTAATGATGTTGTTCGATGATTTCCACATTCAGCTGGATCACCTTTCTTGGGAATAGGCAGAAATATAGATTTCTTCCAGTCGGTTGGCCAGGTAGCTGTCTTCCAAATTTCTTGGCATAGACGAGTGAGCACTTCCAGCACTGCCTCCAGTTGTTGAAACATTTCAATTGATATTCCAGCAATTCCTGGAGCCTTGTTTTTTGCCAATGCCTTCAGTGCAGCTTGAACTTTTTGCTTCAGTACCATCAGTTCCTGATCATATGTTAACTCTTGAAATGGTTGAACATCGACCAATTCTTTTTGGTATAATGACTCTGTGTATTCCTCCCATTTTCTTTTGATGCTTCCTGCATTGTTTAATATTTTCCACATTGAATCCTTCACTATTGCAACACAAGGCTTGAATTTTTTCTTCAGTTCTTTCAGCTTAAGAAATGCCAAGCGTGTTCTTCCCTTTTGGTTTTCTATCTCCAGCTCTTTGCACATGTTATTATAATACTTTACTTGTCTTCTCGAGCCGCCTTTTGAAATCTTCTGTTCAGTTCTTTTACTTCATCATTTCTTCCTTTTGCTTTAGCTACTCGACATTCCAGAGCAAGTTTCAGAGTCTCGTCTGACACCCATTTTGGTCTTTTCTTTCTTTCCTGTCTTTTTAATGACCTCTTGCTTTCTTCATGCATAATGTCCTTGATGTCATTCCACAACCTGTCTGGTCTTCGGTCACTAGTGTTTAACATGTCAAATTTATTCCTGAGATGGTCTCTAAATTCAGGTGCGATATCCTCAAGGTCGTACTTTGGCTTTTGTGGGCTTGTTCTAATTTTCTTCAGTTTCAGCTTGAACTTGCATATGAGCAATTGATGGTCTGTTCCACAGTCGGCCTCTGGCCTTGTTCTGACTGATGATATTGAGCTTTCCCATCATCTTTTTCCACAGATGTAGTCGATTTGATTCCTGTGTATTCCATCTGGTGAGGTCCATGTGTATAGTTGCCATTTATGTTGGTGAAAATAGGTATTTGCAATGAAGAAGTCGTTGGGCTTGCAAAATTCTGTCATGCAATCTCCAGCATCGTTTCCATCACCAAGGCCATATTATCCAACTACAGATCCTTTTTCTTTCTTTCCAACTTTGGCATTCCAATCACCAGTAACTATCAATGCATCCTGATTGCATGTTCGATCAATTTCAGACTGCAGAAGCTGGTAAAAATCTTCAATTTCTTCATCTTTGGTCTTAGTGGGTGGTTCATAAATTTGGGTAATAGTCATATTATCTGGTCTTCCTTGTAGGTGTATGGGTATTATCCTATCACTGACAGTGTTAATACTTCTTTTTGACGATGAACGCAATGCCGTTCCTCTTCAAGTTGTCATTCCCAGCTTAGTAGACCATATGATTGTCCGATTCAAAATGGCCAATACCAGTCCATTTCAGCTCACTAATGCCTAGGATATTGATGTTTATGTCTTCCATTTCATTTTTGATGATTTCCAATTTTCCTAGATTCATACTTCATACATTCCACATTCTGATTATTAATGTATGTTTGGAGCTGTTTCTTCTCATTTTGAGTCATGCCACATCTGCAAATGAAGATCATGAAAGCTTGCACTCCATCCACATCATTAAGGTTGACTCTACTTTGAGGAGGCAGCTCTTCCCCAGTCCTCTTTTGAGTGCTTTCCAACCTGGGGAACTCATCTTCTGGCACTGTAGCAAACAGTGTTCACTGCTATTCATAAAGTTTTCACTGGCTAATTTTTTTTTTCGTAAGTAGACTGCTGGGTCCTTCTTCCTAGTCTGTCTTAGTCTGGAAGCTCAGCTGAAACCTGTCCACCATGGGTGACCCTGCTGGTATCAGAATACCAGTCGCATAGCTTCCAGCATCACAGCAATACGCGTGCCCCCACAATACAACAAACTAACCGACACATATAACTGGTCTCATATAATTGTTTGTTCTACAGAGCACGTTCTTTCCCGGTATTATTGTTTATTTTATAGGCCCGTCTATTGCTTTGCTGGAAGGTGGTTTCCGAGAATGGCTGCAGTTCCAAGTCAGAGGGGTGTCTTACGGCCATAGTCTCGGTGGTTCTTCCAGTTTCTATCAGGCAAGTAAGTCTGGTCTTTTTTTATGAATTTTATTTTTTGTTCTATATTTTTCTCCTGCTCTGTCCAGCACCCTCTATTGTGATCCCGGTCAGAGCAGTCGTAGTGGTAGCCAGGCACCATCTAGTTCTTCTGGTCTTAGGGTCATTTAGGCTGTGGTGCATGTGGTCCATTAGTCCTTTGGACTAATTGTTCCCTTGAGTCTTTGTTTTTTTCATTTCTCCTTTATTCCAGATGGGAAGAGACCACTAGTTTTCACTCTTTACTCTTGTTTGGATGCCTGAAGGAGGGAATCAGGGAGAGACACAGTGGGAGAGATGGAGGGAGAGACAGAGAAACTGCTGTCACACCAGGCTTTTCTACCTCTCCCAGAGCTGATGTGGTAAATGAGTCATAATTGTTACCAGCTGGATTGCCTCCTCCCAGGTGAGGGCTCCTAAAATGGAGAGGAAAAGCATTCAATTTTTTTTTTTTCCAGTGAAAATCAAATACTTCTGAATGAGATTTAGGCTGGCATTCTAGAATGTCTAAATGTCTCCATTTTCATAGTGAAAGACTGGGCTGTTCCCTTGTGACTAGTCTCTGCCTCAGAGATCAGAGGTGAGAGTGAAAGCTGCAGTGTTTGTAGGGGCAGATTATCCAACAGGAAAGGTAAGCGTGGTACTTTCCTTGATTACCAGATCATCTGTAGCGAACAATTCCATGTGAAATTGTTCACTACAGATTAGCAAGTAAGCATAAGTGAGCCCGTGCTTACCTTGCTGACTGGGTCATCCACCCCTGTCAGGGATTGTAAATTTGAAAAGAGGCTTTGATTCTGTAGGAAGGTGCTGTGGGGTTGGGAGAGAAACAGATGCCAGCCATACCTAGAAGCAGAGTCTTTGAAGTGGTGAAAAAAATGTGAAATTGTTCACTACAGATGATCTGGTAAGCAAAGTTAGCACTGTGCTTACCTTGCCTATTGGATAATCTGCCCCTAAGTATTTGAGATCTAGTGGATCATTCATTTGATCCTGACTGTAAACCCTATCTCAGTACATATACCCTCATTCTGGATTATTTTTGCCTTGATCTATGACTCTAAATTAGCAGCCCAAATATTTTTAAATTTCAAGTAATGGTATTGATCTTAAGCAACTATTCTTGGTGGGGGCCAGGCAATGAATGAGTCATTTCATACTTTATGGTCTCCTAAAATATAACCTTGCATTAAAGTATGTCCACAATGTACTATGTGTAAGAAGTGAATTACCTAATAGAAAACACACACACACACACAAGTGTGCATCTGTGTGTTTGTACGTATGAAAGATATAAAAGCAGTGGTGGTTTAGTGGTAGAATTCTCACCTTCCATGTGGGATACCTGGATTTGATTCCTAGTCAATGCACCTTATGCACAGCCACCACCCATCTGTCAGTGGAGGTTGGTATGTTGCTATGATGCTGAACAAGTTTCAGCAGAGCTTCCAGGCTAAGACAGACTAAGAAGAAAGGTGTGCCAATCTACTTCTGAAAATCAGCCAGTGAAAACCCTATGGATCACAATGGTCCAATCTGTTACCTATCATGGGGATGGTACAGGACCAGGCAGCATTTTATTCTGTTGTGCATGGGGTCACCACGAGTTGAGGGCCAACTGCATGGCAACTAACAACAACATATATATAAAAATACATTAAAAAGTATATATGTATATATATAAAACCAAAAGGTCGGCAGTTCAAATCTACCAGCCACTCTTGGGAAACCCTACAGGGCAGTTCTAGTCTGTCCTGTGCAGGCAATTGACTTGATGGCAAAGGGTTATAGATACATGTAAAAGCTAACAGTGATTGGTAAGATTTGGAGTTTCTGCTTTTCTTTTGTGATCAGAAAAATGGTAAATCTATTTTTAAACAATAAGACTATTTGGCCTCAGAGTAACTTCCCTGGTATATTTATTAACTACAGTGGTGACGTTAGCATATGTCTACAGATTCTTTGATATTCCTCCCTCCAGGAGGCGGAGCTTCATTCCCCTCCTCTTGAGTGTGGGCTGCGCTTAGTGACTTTTAAGGAATAGAGTATGGAAAGTGGAGAAATGTAACTTTACAGTAGAGAAACCCAGCAGACACCACCTTTACCAAGTCAAAGCTAACATCCCTTGTAATAAGGCGTATTGATAATGTGTACACTCTGATATGATGTGATGAGAAGGGCACTTCACCTCAGTGGTATCCTTCTCAGAAATCTATAGTCCCAGTTTAACTGTGAGAAAATAGCCGACAAACAGAAATTGAAGGAGATTCCACAAAATGCCTGGCCAGCACTTTTAATTCTTAAAAGGCTGTGAAAAATAAGGAAATACCGAGAAACTATCATAGATTGAAAGGGACTATGGAGACATGTCAATTAAATGCAATGTGGTTTCCTGGATTGGCTCCTGGCACATAAAAGGACATTAGTGGAACAACTGGTGAAACCTGAAAACCAATGTGAATTTCTATGTTTTGATAAATGTGCGGTTATGTAAGCAAAAGCTGAGTGAAGAGTATATTGGAACTCTTTGTATTATCTTTGCAACTCTTCTGTAAATCTAAAACTATTTCAAAATAAATGGTTAAAAATATAAGGCTATTGAGCATTTAAAACAAACAAAAATATCCCTTTGCCAACTGTAAATCACATGCCCAGGCAGCTATTATATGAGAGCATCGTATTCAAACCTAGAAGACATAAAAGCTCTCCAAACTTCAACTATTATCTCCCAAGGGAACACCACATCCTAGGAAGACGTGTGAAATTGCCTCCCGCTTGGGGAAAAGAGCAGTTGGAACAGGAATTCTGCTTGCAGCAATGCCCTGGCTGGCTCCATTGTTGAGCTCCCTTCTCACCTGACCATCCCACTGGGTCATTCATTGCACCTTCCTTGTTGGCTGCCCCAGAGAAGAAAGGGAGCATGTGAATTCTGAGCCATTTCATCTCTTCCAAGAGAACCCACCCAGCCAATCTGCAAATTCTCCATTTGTCATAAACACACAAGGATATTTTAAATTCATTTTTGCTTGGTTTTGTTTTTCGCTCCCAGGATGAAAAGGCTCTTTTACCTCTGAGGGTTTATGTTCCATTATTTCATTGGCATTGATTTCTTTGCCACACAGCCCAGCTTATTTCAAAAGTGTGAAATCTGTCCTCGCTATACATGGCCACTGGAGTTCATTTTCTATACTAGTTCCCAGACATAGCTTCTCTTTTAAAAACAAAACAGAACAAAGGATTCTGCCACTACACTGATCTTGCTCCCAACCTATTTCAGGATGACATCTGACCCAGGAGTTTTGCATTCTGGCTCAGCTCTTGCTAATACTCTCTATCACACAAGATTTCCCTGTTGAGCAAAGACCTTCATGTCTCCTGTGGATACCAAAGAGCATAAGATTTAATAGACAAGAAAGGCAACGATCGGCATCCAGTATCTACAGAACACCTCTCCTTTGGAAACCATTCCACTTCATTCTTATGATAGTTTGCAAACATTTGCCCAGGGGCCTGCTGAGGAGGGAGATGATGAAAACGTTAACCAAAATTTAGGAGACCCTGTCTCAGACATCTGTTCATTAATTCCCACTACATTCCTGAGGCAAGTCAGGAATAGAGGAAAACATTGAAAACAGATCTATCCTGGGTTCAGTTCCCCAGTCCCAGGTTGAAAAGCAGTTGGGATAAAGAAAATCTGAGCTTAAAAGACTGAGTCCACAAGAACTCAGTGGAGACTCACACACACTCTAAGGTATTCTGACTTCTTTTTTGGTGGAGAAACTAGGACATGTTCAGAAGTGAAAGTCCTGAGTAATTGTGGACTGACCTGCGAGACAGGATCCTTATTGACAAAGTTCATGGAGCCATGCACAGCTATTGAACTCCATGTCTCCAACTCAGCAAGACAGTGCCTACGAGGACCTAAAATTAAAAATTATTTAAAAATAAAAACAAAACAAGAACAAAATCACGTTTATCTTAGTTGTTTAGTACGTTTATTTTACAAACAACATTTTAACATCAAAAGAAAAATACCACCATAATTTCACCACTCAGCAAGTCAATTCTTTCCATTTATCCAAGTTCTCTTCTAGGAGTTACCTATGTACAAACATTTTTACAAAATTATAATCATAGCATTAATAGATTTTTTAATTTTGCTGTTTAACTTTAAATGACAAAGCATTTTTCTAAGCTGCTCGAGAATATCCATAATTACTATTTTTAGTAACTGTACAATATTCTGTTTTGTTGGTGTACTATAATTTATTTAACTAGCGTCGATTGTTGGACATGAACATTGTTTTCAAATTTTGCTATTATAAACCAGAATTCAATGCATAGGTTTTTTCCTCCTTTTCTGGATTATTTACTTTGGATAATTTACCAGAGGTTGAATTTGGAGGTTAAAGGATAGGTTCATTTTGACGATTCATAAGTAATTTTCCAGATGCATTATCCATATTGTGGTGGTTTTGTTTGTTTAAATGAGTCCAGGAAATTGGAGATATGAGTGGAATGCAACAGAAATGCAGCTTTATTTCCATTGAGCACCAGAGCCATATATCAAACCATCTATTCGTCATCACTGTTTGGATATTCCCTATGTATTTTAAATTCAACATTTCCACAACTAAACTCATCATATTCCTCCCAATTCCCCAAACCTGTCCCTCCTCCAGTGTTCCCTGGCTCAGTAAACAGCACCACCATCCACCCAATAGCTTAAGCCAGAAACCTAGAAGTCGTTCTTGATTCCTTCTTTGTCCTCACCTGACCCTCTGTCTAATCAAGTGCTGTTCATTCTGTCTCCTGGGTATCTGCTGAACCTGGCCATTTCTCTAAATATCCACAACTTCTATACTGGTCTACACCACTGTCTCTCATCTCTATACTGCAATAGCTACCTAACTGGACTCTGGTCTAATACCTCTCTAATCATTCTTGCTGCACACAGAGAGATCTTTCTAAAGCATTTCATTTCTGTGCTTTTCTGTTTCCCTTTGTGTAATTTTCAACTTCTCACCATGACTTATATGTCTATCCAGGATTTGACTATTTCCAATTTTATCATGTGCTACGTTCCCCCTTGTTTTCTCTGCACGAGCCATTTGTCTTATTTCAGTTTCTGAAATGTCCCCTGTTTACTCTTGCTCTGGGGCTTACTCATATGCCATTGTCTCTTTTATCCCCACTTACCCTCTACTTCCAGCTGTCTAAACCTACCCACCGTTTGTACCCCATCGTAAATGTCTTTTCTTCAGGAAGAGTCCCCCACCGTCACTCACTACCACCACCATGGCCTGTCAAAATGGAATGAATGATATGTTCTCATAACACTCTCTACTTGCTTTTTGGCAACATGTATCTCACTTGCTTATGTACTAAATGTCTGTCTTCTCCTTCAAATTGTAAGCTCCATGAAAGCAAGAACCAGTTTTTGTCTTGTCTAACATCTCACCATCCAGCATGCATTTGATACACAATAGGTACTAAACATTTGTTCAGTGAATGCATGAATGAATGGCTTAACCATATTCTCAGACTATATCCATGGTAGTAAACAGGATATTCCAAAAATCCTATTCCCAAAGATTATGACTTAGAATTCACATCACACTTCACACCCAGCTGCCACTAAATACAAACAGGAATATTTTAACAGTTGACTTTCTTCCCCCAAGTAGATAATTATTGCAACAGCAGACCAGTGACTAGAGGTAGGACTGATTCTGTATCTTTTCTCCTCTTCCCTGCCTCTCAGACTTGTCCTTTTGGAGAGGAGTGATAAAGCAGATGGATTTAGTTTTTATGTCAGTCATCATCAGCTGAGTGGAGGTTGCTTTGTGAAATAAAAAGGCTAGCATTAAATTGATTGATGGTTCATTTTTCCTATTTGCTCCTTGGTCACTAGCGTGACACCGGGGAGGGCTGTCTAGTTAGAGTACACGAGACAATCTCTATAGCCAAGGCTATTACAGACACAGAATTCATCACTTGTAAATGATCCCTGGAAATGAGCATATTCACACATAGTTACCAATAGACTTGCATGCTGAACTCCCTGGGAAAAATCTATCCTGCACTTCTCTAAGGACTATTAGGAATTAACCTTAGCATATAATCTCACCAGGAATATTTGTAATACAATTGCTTTCACTTTCATTATAAATGCGAGATGACAATTACTTCATATGCATATTACTAATTCCCCCTGTGCGTTTTATTTCTGGACCAGGTCCTGCAAGATACGCAAATTTCTGATTTCCATGCACTGATGTGTTGCATGCAGTACAGGCATTGTGTCCTACTAGACTTCAGGTCTGGCTCCCATTGCTGTTATCATTTTGCTTATTAAAACAGCCAAGGTTTTCACCCTAGACGATGAGGTTCAAGGCAAGAAGAAAGAATTTGCCAAGTGGACCCAATATTGCCTGCTGGAGTTTTACTTTTCCGCCGGGACTTGCTCACATCTAATTCCTCTGCCACCAGCCTGCTGTAACCCCAGGAAAGCCTGCACCCCTTGGATGCTTCAGCCCAAGTGGGACAAAATCTTCTGCCCCTGGCTATCCTTAGCACAGCTAAGCCAGGCTGGGCCTGTCAAAGAAAAACCCATTAAAATCGGAAAGGAGCGCAAAGGAGGGATAAACACAGAGAGAGCAAGAATCATAGAACAGCCAGCTTACCAAGTGCAGATTTCTGATTCTTCCCTAACAACCTTCCTCTGAAGGCACAAGGGCCCTTTGCTTTCTGCAGATTTTCTCCTGAGGATGCTATACTTTAACCTGAAAAAGGGACAACCAGCCTGACTTCCTTGCTTCTCCGCAATGGTGTCACTGGTTACAAATGAGCCTCTGTCTAAAGCCTAAGTGGGTTCTCCCTTTGTTCTTCCCCTGCAGACAATATCAAAAGCATTCCATCTTTCTCCTTCCAGTAAGAAAAGTTAGTATATGAATCAGAGAAATCATTTGTTGGATTGTTTTTCTAGGCCTTGCATTGTGCTAAAAGAAGGATCTTACGGAAAGGGGCAGGGGGAGGGTGGAGAAAGAATAGGAGAGAGATTAAGGGGAAAAATTAAGTTCACAAAGAATATAACGTGGATTCCATGGTGTCATTGGTAGCCAGGTCTCTTGTTTCTCTATTTGTTGGTTTTGTTTTTATTTTTGTGGGTTTTGTTTGTTTTGTTAATGAGAATGGATACAGAATACAACGCGGAAGTTAGCTCATGTCGTAACTACTGGCTTGCTGGCTGGAGACACACTCTAGACCAGGGCTGTCCAATAGAACTTTCTGCAATGATGGAAATATTCTGTATCTGCACTGCCCAATATGGTAGCCATCAGCTACACGTGGCTGCTGAGCATGTGAAATGAGACTAGTGTGACTGAGAAACTGAATTGTAAATTTTACATAATTTTAATTAATTTAAATAGCCACACATAACCAATGGCACATACTATAAAGGTGTTTTAGAATACTTTTATATAAATAAATATGACTGGCATGTAACTAGAAATATACATGTATACACACGCACACAATCTGGGGAATGAGGGGGGTCTGTTCCATCACAGCTGGTCGAGGTTGCTGCATTCCACGATGGCCAGATATATTACAAGTGGCTGCAGGCTCCAAAGTCCAGAGCTCATTCTGCTTTGGTGCCATGTCCATCCCGGTCTCTGCCCTGCTGCTTCCCACTTTGTAAAGCTTATCAGTACCAAAGCCCAGCCCAAAACCTGCAGATGGCTATGGAGCACTAGGACATAGACTTAAAAAAAAATAAGATATTCAACCATATGCAGTGCCCTATCCCTGATCCAAGGCTTGTCCCTGAATTCAGTGGTTATGTGGGGATTACAACGACCCCAAGGAATTTGTGCAAACTGCCCTCTAGCCACCACCCTACTCCTAAACAGAAGCAATCATGGAGTGAGACACAAATTCACATGGGGACAAAGATGAACTTGAGACTATGTAAGACCTGACTGGGACCCTGGGGAAGGGTCACTATGATCCCTGCATGTGGTTGGGCCCTTCAGCCTAAACTTGGCCTCTGGGATTGAATGGTGAAATGTTCCCCATAGCAGCAGTACAGGGAGGAAGAGGAGGAAGAGGATCCATGATGGAGACAAGGCTGGAAAGGTTTGGAGCAAATAATTGAGATGCTCATATGTCATGCTTGAAAAGTCTCTCAGTCCTGGAAAAAGGGAAAAGGCTCAGTCCTGGGCTCTTAGGGAAAATATAGAAAGAGCAGTATTTGAAGCCCCTACCCCTTTCCCTAGGGGTCCAGCCCTCCTATAGCTTCTTCCACCTCCACCTTCTCCCTGTCACTACTTCCTGTCCTGGGCCTCTAATCCTCTCCTACACTTTGTTCCTAACACCAACTAAGTGTCTATCTAGGGTTTTAGGGCTTGTGGACTGCAGAAGACAGGACAAATTAGTCTTAGAAGAAATACAGCCAGAATGTTCCTTAGAAGTGAGGATGTTGAGATTTCAGCTCACTTACTTTAGATGCAGCAACAGGCAATACCAAACCTTAAGGAAAGGACAACATGTTTGGTAAAATGGAGGGTGCCCAATGGATTGACACAACAGCCACAACAATGGACTCAAACATACCATGATGATGAAGATGGCACAGGACTGGATGACGTCTGGTTCTCTCATTCGTAAAGTCGCCAGGAGTTGGAGCCAATGAAATGGCAACTAACAACAACAACAGCAAAGGGGAGGCTTTCTCCTAATTTGCCTAACTTCCTAGAACCTGCTGAGTCATCATGTTAGAAACCTGGGAAAGTACGCTGATGTAGAAAAGATGGAACACTGAGGCTGGAGTATGGGGCTCTTTTCACTCTGCCCCACAGCCCCCATGACCTCCTCACTCCATATCACGTTCCCTTTCAGGAATGCTGAAATAAGTGTGAACAAGGAGCATGGTGGGAGGCAGTCACCTCCTCTGGGGGGCTGCACAGCCATGGCCTCCTCTCGGACTAGACCTCTGAATCCACTCTCTGTCCACCACTCTCGGAAATCCAGTCCCTGACTCCAGAGCCCCATCATAGTCAAATGAGGCATAAGCACATCCCTGGGGAAGGAAAGGGACCATGGTACTAGCTGAGGAGGGAAGAGAATTCAGCTCAATGAGCATAGCAAGGTCAGGGGCCTCATCTCTCTTAGTATTAAAAAGGAGGGTCTATAAGCAAGAAAGGGAAGCCAGCTGAGTGACCCCTGAGTGGAAATGAGGGCAGAAACATTTTGGAAGAGAATCCTCATGGGAAAGCAAAAAAAATTAGTAACAGGAATGAGGCCTCCCTCGGAGAATACAAGAAAGTTGGGTTGAAAATAACCACAAGGTCATCTAGTCCAGCTGCCACCAATTGCCTGAACTCTTCCAGCAAATTTTTGGACAAGCAGTCATTCAGCCTCCTCCAGACTCATCCAGCAGCTCAATGCTCCCCATAGCGGCCCCTCCTTATGGTGGTTAAGGCTCGGAAAGTCCTGAGGGTCCTATGGGCAGGCCCATAGTGGGCAGAGAGTGGCAAATTGAGGCCGGGCTCCAGCACATTCTTCAGTCAGGGTGGTGTGTTTACACTTTGTCCCTACCGAAAAGATTCGGTAAGATCAAAGTTTCCGTATTTTATGCTCTTTATAGGCTCATTTAGTGAACCAGCTTTAAAACATTCCCCAGGGGAAGGGCAATGTTTTATCGTTTTTGGTTCTCATTCCTGGAAAAGATCCAAGAATCATGATTTAGACTTGAAGAAGCTTAACAGTCATCTAGTCCAGGCCCTTCATTAGACTTTTGAAAACTGGAGGGAGCCTTGAGCATTAGGGTAGAATTCAGAGAACGTTCCTTTCTCTTTCCTCTCAGTTCTTCCTCTCAGGCTGCAGCTCTGTGGCTATGGGAGGTTCTGCCTCTGAGTCCCCTCACCAAGGTGCCCAGTGGTTCCTCTCTGGCCTCATCCAGTGGTCTCTCTTTTCAGTCCTCATGCTACATGACCCACTGCAGCATTAGTCCTGGCTGACGCTTTTCTCGTTCTCAAAACTCCCCATCTTTGGCTTTTGCAACACCATCCTTGTCTGTTTTCCTCCTATCTCTCTGAAGGTTTTTTTTTTCCAGTCTCCTTGGCTTGATATGCTTCTATCCATCCTATAAATGCAGGTGTTCCCTATGGCATGTCCTGGGCCTGTCTCTCTACTCACTCCACATATTCTCTCTGAATGATCTTCTTCATTCCCTTCATTCTAATCACCACCTATAAATGAATAACCTAGCAATATACATTTTCAACCCATGGCTCTCTCCTCAGCTAGTAGAATGTGCTCTAGACCCATAGATCCAACTACCTATCGTCTCCATCTAAGTAGCTCATAAGCATCTTGACTGAGCATGTTAAAACCTAATTCATTGTCAACTCCATCAACCTGGTTCTGCTCCTGTATTCCAAACCTCTTTGGTACCTACCTCTAACCATCAAGTCACCCAAACCCAGGAGTTACCTTAGACTTCTCCATTTTTTTCAATAGCTACATCCAATTTTTTCTGCCATGAGGCAATGATGGAAAGAATACAGCAAAAGAATCCTGTATCAAGGATTATGGAAGCTGACTCCAGCTCCCAGTCTTGAGTGATATCAGGGTGAGATGAAGAACAGACCTTTCTGATAATGTCGGCAGATGAGGCTGTGCCTTCGCCGGATGGGACAGCCATAACTTCCAGTCCGCTGGAAGTTCCCGGTCCATCCGCCTCCTTCTATCCACCTTCCTACTGATTCAGCTCAGATTCAGTGGCCTATCTTTTCAACTACTCTCTTGCCAATAGCCACTTACCCAGTCATCACAACACCTGGAAAAATCTATCATCGCCATGCCCGCACCTGGCCTACTGATTGCTGATCGAGGAAATTTCCCAACCAAGCACATCAGCACCCCTATAAACTTATGGTCATCATCTGACTCAGCTTTGTTCTCAACACTGCCTGTTAATATTACCCTGTTTCTGTAGTCAGATCACTCTTCTTTTCTCCACAATGACCACGGTAAAGCTTTTCCCTGTATGGTCCTTACACCTCTAACCCTTACCCTCACTCCCAACTTCACAGTCCACTTCACCAAAAAAGTGATACAGAGATGATGTAAAAAAAAAAAAAAAAAAAAAAGTACAAAACTCTCTGCCCTTAAGGAATTTGCATTCTAGTGAGGGAGATACAGAACAAACAAATACATAGGAAAATATATAATATATTTAATGATGATAAATGCTATAGGAAAAAAATTTAAGGTGGGCAGAGGTTGGAAATTTAAATGGTGTTTTCAGGGAAGGTCTCACTGAGAAGATGGTATCTGAGAGAGAATCTGAAGAAGGAGGAGGAGGAAGAGTAGGAAGAGGTGATACGGGGAGAGAGAGAGAGAGAGAGCGAGATCTAGTGTTCCAGCAAAGGGAACATCAAATGCTAAGTCCTAGATGTATGTATCACTGGAGAGTTTGCAGGCCAGCGAGGAGGTCAGTGTGGCTAGAGCAGAACGAGCCAGGGGAAAGCAGGGAGGAATCAGTGCAGAGAGGCACTTGGTGCTCCAACACATAGGGCCTTGCACACCTGTGGGAGCTTTCACAAAGAGTGTAATTAGAAGCCGCTGGAGGGTTTCAGCAGAGAAATGACCTGACTGGACATGATTTGAACAGCTCACTCTGGCTGCTATGTTGTGCGTCGACTGAACAGGAACAAAGAGGGAAGCAGGGGTGCCAGGCAGGAGACCACTACAACAATCTGGTGTGAGATAATGGTGGCTGCAACCAGGGTGGTAGCAGAGAGACTAAATGCTGGACTTATTTTGAAGGTGCAGTCAACAAGATTTATTGCTGGATTAGACACTGGATGTGAGAGAAAGAGCAGCATCAAGGATGGTTCTAAGGGATTTGGGGCTGAGCAAATAGAAAAGTGGAGTCGCCATTAACTGAGATGGGGAAGACTGCAGAAGGACTGGGCTTGAACATATTAATTTTAAGCAGCCTATTAGGCATTCAAGACGCTTCATGCTGATCATAGTTGCATTCTTTAAATTAAAATATCACTGTCAAAAGCCTGATATCTTTTAGGATTAGACTCTTTTCTTCCAGACCCAGAGCTCTGGCCAGCTCCCAAACTTCATAGATGTCATAAAACTGGTCTAAAGGGAAAAATTACTTTGGTACCGTCTGTGGTACCAGATCCTCAGAACTGCTCTGTCTAGATATTTACTCTGAGCATCTTTTAAAAAATCTAATAAGCAAAACATCCCTGGTTGTGCAGAAGGTTTGGAGCTACTCTTCACTTTAAAGCTTCCCAAACTCAGAGGTATTAGAGGAGGTTTTCTTGGCCAAACCACGTGCCAGGTCCTCTGATAAACCATCTGCTAGGAATCTGCCCTTCTATAACACCGAGCCAAGAGCTCCAGATGGGGCTGTGAAAGGCCTCTAGTCTGGATAAAGAAGGCGAAGGGATAACCATGGGCATGTTTTCAAATCATTGCGCCTCAGCCACCAAGGACACCATCAGATAATGTCCTTTCAGGCCTTCTTAGAGTAGTAAAATAATTGATGAGCTAAGGAAGGGAATACCCAAGCCCAGCAATAATACCCAAGTCTCTAAGAGAACTTCTGTCGATAAATTGGGGCAGATGTCCCCTGAAGAGTAAAATGAAAAAAATAAAAACCCCAACCTGCTGAAGACAAAAGTTTTACCTTAAATCTATAGTGCTAAAGGGAGAAGCACATTTTCTTTTCTTAAAATAACTTGCTTGCTAAGGAAAATGATGTGCAAGTTTCTCAGACTCAAAAGTACATCCAAGGAAAACAGCCAGGCTCTACAGATAGTCTATCATCCACCTTCAGGTCCTTGGACAGGCCCTGGGGTGATTAAAATTTTAATGTCTCAATTTGGAAATGAGTAGCCCCCTCTTGAAGGACCCATGGAGCAAGGCCTCCAGTTGAATTCCTAGGGCAGCCCTGGACAGTGCTTTGCTGCTGTTCTAGTACTTGAATACATGAATAGCATTTCCCGTGCTAGGGACAAGGAGTGTCCATCAAACAATCAGCCTGGTTTCACTGTCTGAGAATAAACTCAGAAGACAAGTCACCAATGAGATTTCCAAATCCCTCAGGGAAAATGCAGCATCTGTAAGATGGAATGTTGTTGTTGTTGTTAGTTGCTGTCGAGTTGGCCCCGACTCAGGGCAACCCCATATACAATGGGATCTGACTATTGTGCTTCATAGTGTTTTCACTGGCTGATTTTCAGAAGTAGATTGCCAGGTCTCTCTTCCTAGCCTTAGTTTGGAAGCGCCACTGAAACCTGTTTAGCATCACAGCAACACACAGACCTTCAATGACAGACAAGTGGTGGCTGCCCTTGAGGTACATTCACCATGAATTCAACGCTAGTCTTCTGCATAGAAGGCAAGAATTCTACCACTAAACCACCCTTACCCTCTCTTGTAATAAATTTAAATTAGCTGTTTTGTTTTTTTAAAGAGACATTTGAAACAATTACTTTGAAAGAATGAGCTGTTTAAATAGGAGGCTTTGAAGACAATAACATGCATTTGAATGTAGAATCGCAGAGGCGGGACCAAGATGGCAGAGTAGTCAGATGCTTCCGGTGGTTCCTCTTACAACAAAGACCCCCCCAAAAAAGTGAATCGATTATATATGACAATCTAGGAGCCCTGAACATCAAAGGCAAAATTGAGGAATCAGACTGAGTGCCAGGGTGATGGTGAGATGGTTTGGAAGCAGCAAGGAGTAGCCAGACCTGACCTGGCGGGAGCCGGAGGCCTTCAGGCCAGATCGGCTTGTGGTGCACCGTGAGGCAAGGAGCGGCACTCGGGAGGTGTTTTCCACATCAAGAGAGACCCAGTGGCAAGGAGTCTACTCTGCCATCCAGAACCAGTGAAAAGCAGCCCTCAACTGGCGAAAGATAAGTATTTGTGTCTGGCCTACACCCCTCTTTGGGAAAAACGTCTCTCCCATTTACCTCCCCACTCCCTCCTCTGCACTGGGTCTGGGATGGCTTCAGTGATTGCCAAGTCCCCTGGGCCAGAAGTAGGACCCGTCACGTGCCCTGAGCCATTCTCCCGGCCTTGGAGAGGGAACAAATGAACAAACGGGGGAAAAAAAATAATCTGACGGCTCCCCTAAGCCAGGAACTCAGGGTAGAAACAGCTTCTTTGCCTAGGCACAGGCATAAGGGGTCCACAGACTTTGAGTGCCTTTCCCCCTGCAGAGACTCATGTGGGCCCATTTCAACAACGTGGGCCTTCATTACCACAGTAAAACAGGGTATATACCTGAAGTCTAACTTCAACTGTTTCAGCTTTGAAGTGGCAGGTTTGTGACATTTGACACTGCTCTGCCCATTAAAGCAGGGTTTTCACCTACCCACATCAGGGGACTGAGGACTACTGGCTCCACCCGCTCCACATAGCCACCTGCAACAGGGACCCAAGAATAAGTGGTGCCCCCAGTCCTTACAGCAAACAGCACTGGGTGCTCATAGTCCAGCTACAAAAGCCACCAAACTACACATTCTAGGGAACAGGGACATGCTTTCCTCCTGGACACTCGGGGGTGGCTGTCACCCCCCTGTCTTGCTCAGCATGTGACCCCCTGCTGCAGCAGGATACCTGTGCCTACACCAATCACCCATGCCTGTCTAGGACTGTAGGTGAGAGCCTGCACCACACACTTGGTGGCCAACTGCCTGGACACCTAAGCTGAATCCATATAGGAGGAGTGGGCAGACTCCTGGGCTCACATACTTAGTGGTAAGTCTTGCCACCTGGTGGCAGGACGTTGGAGCTTCAGGGGCACTGATGATGGGGCTGGCTCACACAAGCAGTCTATTTGGGCATATCAAAACAAAACAAACAAGAAGCTAGGACACAGTAAGCAAATATAAAATAAATAAATATAATAACTTATTGATGGTTTCGAGACAGCTGTCAATATCAAATCACATAAAAAGGCAGACAATGATGGCTTCAGCGAGCTCCCAAAATAACGAATCAAGAAATTTTCCGGAGGAAGAGAATTTCTTGGAATTACCGGAGGCAGAATAGAAAAGATTAATATACAAAACTCTTCAAGAGATCAGAAAGGAAATCATGCAAAACGCAGACCAAGCAATAAAAGAACTTAAGAAGATTAGAGAAGAGCATAAGGACTAATTTAACAGGCTGCAAGAATCCACAGAGAGACAGCAATCAGAAATCCAGAAGATCAACAATAAAATTTCAGCATTAGACAACTCAATAGAAAGTCGTAAGAGCAGAATTGAGGAAATGGAAGAAAAAATTAATGAGACTGAAGACAAAACAGTTGACAGCAACTTATTTCAGGAAAAATCAGACAAAAGGACTAAAATAAATAAATAAATAAATAGACCCTAAGAATTATATGGGACTCTATCAAGAGGAATAAACTATGAGTGACTGGAGTACCAGAACCGGGGGGATAACAGAAAATACAGAGAGAATTGTTGAAGATTTGTTGTCAGAAAACTTCCCTGCTATTGTGAAAGACGAGAAGATATCTATCCAAGATGATCATTGAAACCCACATAAGGTAGATACCAAAAGAAAATCACTAAGTCATACTGCAATCAAACTTGCCAAAACCAAAGATAAAGAGAATTTTAAGAGGGGCTAGGGATAAGCAAAAAGTCATCTACAAAAGAGAGGCAATAAGACTAAGCTCAGACTACTCAGCAGAAACCATGCAGGCAAGAAGGCAATGGGATAACATACACAAAACCTTGAAGGAAAAAAATTGCCAGTCAAGAATTATATATCCAGCAAAACTATCTCTCAAATATGAGGGTGAAATTAGGGCATTTCCAGATGAACAGAAGTTTAGGGAATCTGCAAAAACCAAACCAAAATTACAACAAATACTAAAGGGAGTCCTGTGGTTAGAAAGTCGATAACATCGGATAACAACCCAAGACTAGAACACAGGACAGAGCAATAAGATATCAACCCAGATAGGGAGGTCACAAAAATAAATCAAGGCTAAAACACTGAAAATAGGGAAACAGAGATGTCAAAATGTAAAAGATGACAACATTAAAACAAAAAAGAGGGACTAAAAAGACAGATTTTTCATATGGAGAGGAAGTCAAGGCGATACAAAGAAATAAAAGACTGGTTTAAACTTAGAAAAATAGGGGTAAATATTAAGGTAACCACAAAGGAAATAACAATCCTACACATCAAAATAAAAAAACAAGCAAAACAGAAAGACTCAGCAAATACAAAATCGACAACAATGAAAAAGATGAAGAGAAAATACATAAAGAAAAACAACCCAGCACAGAAAATTAAGTGGAAAAAAGAAATTGTGAACAACACACACACAAAAAAGAAATCAAAACGACAGCACTAAACTTATACCTATCAATAATTATGCTGAATGTAAATGGACTAAATGCACCAACAGAGACAGAAAGTGGCAGAATGGATTAAAAAAAACATGATCCATCTATATGCTGCCTACAAGAGACACAACTTAGACTTAAAGACACAAACGAACTAAAACTCAAAGGATGGAAAAATATATATTAAGCAAACAACACTCAGAAAAGAGCAGGAGTGGCAATATTAATCTCTGACAAAATAGACTTTAAAGTAAAAGCCACCACAAAGGATAAGGAAGGACACTATATAATGATTAAAGGGTCAATAAACCAAGAGGACATAACTATAATAAATATTTACACACCCAATGTCAGGGCTCCAAAATACATAAAAGAAATGCTAACAGCACTGAAGACAGAGACAGACAGCTCCACAATAGTACTAGGAGATTTCAACATACCACTTTTGGTAAGGACAAGAACATCCAGAAAGAAGCTCAATAAAGACACAGAAGATCTAAATGCTACAATCAACCAACTTGATCTCATGGACAATATACCAAACACTCCACCCAACAGCAGCCAAGTATACTTTCTTTTCCAATGCACATGGAACATTCTCCAGAATAGACCACATATTAGGCCATAAAGCAATCCTTAACAGAATCCAAAACATCAAAATATTACAAAGCATCTTTTCTGACCATAAAGCCATAATAGTAGAAATCAATAACAGAAAAAGCAAGGAAAAAAAAAATCTTACTATGGAGCCCGGGAGGGGCAGTGGTTAAGAGCTCAGGTTGCTAGCCTAAAGGTCAGCAGCAGTTTGAATCCACCATCTGCTCCTTGGAGACCCTATGGGGCAGTTCTACTCTGTCCTACAGGGTCGCTATGAGTTGGAATCGACTCAGTGGCAATGGGTTTGGCCTGGTTTTGGGTATGCTTACTATAGTTTGGAAGCTCCACTGAAACCTGTTTAGCATCATAGCAACACACAAGCCTCCACTGACAGACAAGTGGTGGCTGACCTTGAGGTACCTCAGGCCATTTACTAACTGTGTGATTTTGAGCAAGTAAACGTTCTGTACCTCTGTCTCCTTATGTGTAAAATGGGTAGTAATAGTACAGTCCTTATAGGAAGTTGCAAAGATTAAATGATTTAATATGTACAAAGGACTTCAGCCAGTGCCTGGCACATAATATATGTAATATACATATAACATTGTTGACATACACACAAGTTCTGTGTTTACACTGCCAAAAAATTGGATTAAAAGGATGCAAGCAAACAAGTCGCCCATGGTGTCCAGGAACTTGCAATGACTGAGGGTGCCCAGGAAACCCGAGAAGGACAGGCTATCACAGAGCTCAGCTGGGTACATTTTAGGTTCTTACGTGCAGGAGGGGATGAACTGGGAGGGCATTCTAACTAGAGGATAAAGAGGGAGTTCAGATATCTTTTTGTCTTTTATAGAAACTGAAATTTGGTATCTTTCCCTCATTAACACCCGCTCAAAAAAAACCATCCTCTAAAGATTTGTGACACCAACGTGTGAAGTCAGAAAAACACGAACTTCTCAGCTTCTTCCTCATCTGCTGACGTTCAAGACAAACACAACACCTTTAAAATTTTTCCATTTTAATGATTTTATTAGATTGAACCATATGAAATTTCTGATTTGTGGGTCAAATAAAATCAAACATCAGCAATTTTCATAGAGGTCAATTTATACTACGCCCTGGACATTGCTATTCTGTGTAATACACTTTAACTAACTGTTATTTTTTATGCTTGTACCCTCTGGCAAGTTTATTAAAGGACATGTTTAAAAAGATGTATGTGAAATAAAGACATTTCAGCAATGACCTTTGGCTGCATAAATATTGAGTTTGCATAAAAACTTCTGACCATTTTGTCTAATACAGGAAGCTACTAAAATTGGAAGGGACTTTAGAGATCACTCTTTCCAATCTTGCTTTCTTCTGATGAAGAACCTGAGGTCCTAAGGGGTGAATTTGTTTGCCCAAGATCATAGTTAGAAAATATCAGAGCCAAGAATAGCTCGAGTCCCTGAGTCTCTGTGCAGTTTCTCTTGTGGGAAAGTCGAATCTCTATTGTCTGGAAATGTGTCAGGCAGGTTCAGGATGTGCTGATAAAGAAGCCACAGGTGTGGTGTGGATAACCCGTGGTGTGGATATCCCACCTGCTAGCCCAGCAGAGGGCAATGAGGGCAGACTTGGCATATGAATGTCTCACTGTCAGAGGACAGCCTCACTAAGTCCCAAAACAAGCCATCCATATAGACTTTTTGTGATTGTTGAATGTTATTTCTCATAGTAAAAGGCATCTGCTCAGATCTGAATGCTGACACCCACTTTTCTCAGGTACTTAGCAAGACTCCTAATGCTGGGCATAATAAAGCTTACCAAAAATAGCCATCTGTTTCCAAGAATTCTCAGACCACTCTCTAGTGACACTGCCACCACAATGTCTAGGACGAAAATGTTGAAAAATAGGGCATAACGAGCATCTACCATGTGGAGGCTTGCATGTTGCTGAGATGCTGAAGAGGCTTCAGTGGCACTTTCTGACTAAGACTAGGAAGAAAAATGTGGTTGGTGAGCTACTTCCAACAATCAACCAATGAAACTCTATGGATCACAACAGTCAATCCCATTGTGCATTGGGTTGCCATTAGTCAGGGCCTGACTCTTCAGCAGCTAACAACAACAATAAGAACCATGTTTCTATGATAATATCTCTGTTTTACAGATGAGGAAACAGGTTCAGAGAAGCTGGCAACTGATGCTCACATCTATCCACATTATTCTAGAAAGACGTGTCCATCTTCCTTCCTGTTTCCAAGTCTTACATGAGTGTATTCAATTGGGAGAACTTAATGGGAGAATCCTGGTTGCAAGGAGTTTTGAAAATGCAATGTTTAGTCAACTAGCCTTCCAAATTGAAACAGGGTAAAATGGAGATGTAGAAAGTCAGTCGTAGTACGAAGTGCTACAGGAAATGCCTTGCACTGATTTCTTTGAGCCTGTTTCCCTGAACCAATAATTGTAGCACCGGGAATGGGTGTATCCTGATTGGCTTAAACAAATCAAGTCTTACTCCTTGAGATGGGGGTTTGGTCATCTCCTAAAGTCAAACGCACAGTACAATAGCCCATATTTGGATACACCATAATTTATTCAACAAATTCACTACTGTTGGAAACTTATGCTGTTTCTTATTTTTCATTCTTATAAATAGCCCCTGCAACAAACACCCTTTTTAGCTCTTTGTGCATATCCATGATTATTTTCCTAGAATAAATTCTAGGAATTTCCTAGAATGTTTAAAAATCTTTTCACTGGTCTTGATAGATTTTCTTCTAGAAGTTTTCCCACCAGGGGAGAAGTCACTATCCTCAGCAAGGGGGGGAGATGTGCGTGTGTAGGGGAGTGCGTGCATGCGCACATGTGGGTTCCTTCATCTTTGCTAGTTTGATAGGTAGAAGTGTGTGTTTCTCAGACAGCAGCCCACAGTGGTGTGTAGGCATGTGTGAGGCCACAGAAAAACTTGGCACATGTTCATGGAACTGCAAGTCGTTCTGATTTAGGCAAAACTATTATTTTGATAATTGAAAACACTGCTAACATATCATACAAATTTTAAAATCTATACAAATTTTATCCATAAAACGTAAGACTTGGAAGGAATTTCCTGTTTACAGTGGGATACTTCTGTCTTCTTCCCTTCCCCACCTTTCCCTGAAATCCCAGAAGTACAAGTTCACTTTCCTCTGCAGTTAGGAAATCTTGCATTATGGATTGAATCATGTCCCCCCAAAAGGTATGCTGAAATCCTAACACCTCCCACCCGGCCTGTGAGCATAATCTTGTTTGGAAATAGGGTCTTTGAAGATTCTGTCAGTTCAGTTAACCTGAGTTCATAGTGGATTAGAGTGGACCTTAATCCAACCTGAGTGATGCTCTCGTAAAAGACAAGAGGAGACACAGAGGCCCAGACAAAGGGAAGGCAGCCATGTGAAGATGGAGGTAGAGACTGGAGTTATGCTGCAGCTGCAAACCAAGGAACGCCTGAGACTGCTAGAAGCTGGGAGAAATAAGAACCTTCAGAGAGAGCATGGCCCTGTCGACATCCTGAATTCAGACTTCTAATCTTCAGAACTGTGAGACAATAAATTTCTGTCATTTTTAAGTCATCCACCTTGTGGTACTTTGTTATGGCCATCCTAGGAAACTAATACACCTTGGAAAAAATTTTGAGAAATGATTGTTCTTTACCAGGATTCTCTTACTGTAATTATTCGTCAGGCAAAGGTGTGATGACATAAGCAGATAATGAGGGCCCTGGATGTAAAGGTCTTATTCAGAGTCATGAAGCAGGGAAAGATCAAATGGATAGAAGACACTAAAACCTGACACTGGAAGACCGTAACCATGTAGTTTCATCAAGTGGCCCTCCATTTCTAGTGGTAGACAGAATCCAGGGATCCTGCTCTCTGCAAGGAAGTCCCAGCCTGCTAGCCCCAGCAGAAGGGCAGTGAGGGGACACCAGGCTGGTGCATGTCCCACAGTCAGAGGGACACGCTTGTTAATTTCCAGACAAGGAAATCCACATAGACTCTTTGTGGTTGTTGAATGTTATTTCTCATATTAAAATGTCTTGCATTGTTGTGTTGATTAGATTCATTTAGACTCTGGAATGCTGTGACATTCAATAAAAACTCTAATGCTGATGAGGAAGAGGCAATATCCAATTAATTTCATTTCAGAATACCAGAGGTCACTGTGAAGGCAACAAGGCAGTTTTGTGCTCCTCAATCAATTCTCCTAATGACAATAAAATTACTATGTTATTTTGTGGGCCATCCCAAGTGCTGGAATTCCATAACAGGCCAGAAATTTTGATGTATAGGACACTATGGCTAAGTTAAAATCTATGCCTTCATGACTTTTAAAAAGGACAAAAATACAAAAGAGGCCTCGAGACATTCAAGCCAAATGGTTCCCGCCTAAATGAACATTATGTTGGTAACTTTGATCTCCAACAGATGAAGAGCTTGAGTTCATGCTACTGAGTGAAGGGTGCTCTTTCAGGCTTATTCATGGCAGGAGAGACATCTCTAATAACATGGTGGTTACATCTGGAATATGAAGTAGTGGTGGTTCAGTAGTAGAATTCTAGCCTTTCATTTAAGAGACTTGGGTTCAGTTTCTGGCCAATGCACCTCAAGCACAGCTACCACCATCTGTCAGTGGAGGCTTGTGTGTTGCTATGATGCTGAACAGGTTTCAGTGGAGCTTGCAGACTAAGATGAACTAGGAAGAAAGGCCTGGAGATCTGCTTCTGAAAATCAGCCAGTGAAAACCCTATTGATCACAACAATCCAATCCACAACTGACCATGGGAAAGGTGCAGGACCAGGCAGCATTTCACCTGTTGTGAACAGGGTTGCCCTGAGTCTAAGGTGGACTTGATGGAAGCTAACAATATAACATCTGGAATAAGAAGACTATTTTTCTCCCATCACAGCATCCCAGATAACAAATGACTCTAATAGCCTGTGTAAACATTCTCTGCTTGTCTTTTATATCTACTTTCTACCCTTCCCCAGCCTGATGAAGGCTGGAGGAGGCTCATCTTTAAGGACTGTACTGACCAGAGTCCCTCGCCCACTGACTTATGGCTGAGTTTGGACAATGGGAGGCCCTGGCAAGGGTGGGAGGGTAGGAGAGATGGAAGTCATATTTTATTCCCTGGCTCCCGCTCTGTTGGGTTGTAGGTTGGCAGTGACTCTTCCCAGGCCCTCTCCTACAACCTCCTACTGCCCTCCAGGTTCCTGTAACCACCCACTCCCCTTGCACCTTTGAGCCTAGATCCTTGTTCTCCACTGTTGCTAGCTTAGAGGTGCTTCATCAAGCATCAGCGGTTTCCCTTAACCCCATCCTGAGCTCTGTAAATAGTCTCTTCCTTAAACTTTCCATTACTCTGCTTGACTGTGCCATGTGTTTCTTGCTGGGACCATAACTAATGCAGCTCATGCAGATTCCATCGAACAGCATGAGATGTAATTCCATAAAACACACAGGAAAGTCCCTCATTCCCCACAACCCACACTCCAAATAGAAATGAACACTTGACCAAACCAAGAATTTGAGTTCCTGAAAACCCATGCTCTGCCTTTCAGAGATGACTCTTTTTATAAGCTATTCTGTTCGTGATTTTGTTTCCTTACCATTTCTACCCCAGGGGACTGATAATCAGTACTTGTTATACATGTTTACTCTCCTCTGAGGCTAAGGGCATTATGGGAGAAGTGCCTGATCTCCAGAAAAAAAAGAATCTGACTTCCAAGAACAAATAACAAGTCAGTATAACAGTACACATCCCATAACAAACAGTGTCACTAGCAAGTATGTTTGCTTTACCTTATTCTTTACTTTTCATAATAACCACATTAGGTGGATCAAAGTAGGTCTTTGGTACTCCTAACTTCTGCTGGCCAGGAAAACACTAGATGTCTTGTCTGTTCTTCCGATGATTAGCAACTTAACATGAAAAACCCTCATTACATGAAATTTATATAACAGAGGAAATTTGCATTCTTTGCCCTTCTTGTAACCATTCTCAAGAAGGAAAACAAAATGTTTTCAGGTCCTTCTCAGGGTTATCAGAACACAGGGATGCTCCAGACCCTTAGTACCGGGCAGTGTGAAAGTTATTCATGCAGAATTTTAGGTGGGTCAGTGAGTCTGTCAGAGAAGCAAAGTCACTGTCAGTGCTATGAGACAAGGAATTTATTTTAGGAATTAGACCTCATACAATAATGAGAGGGGCTGGAGAAGTAAAGGCCTGGCAAGGGGAGTTAGAAGATCAGAAAATAAGTCACTAGACAGCCCTCCTGAAGGACAGTTTGCAGGAATATCTGAGAAACCAAGAATATCTAGCTACTGAATGGGACCACAAAAGGAAGCTTATGTAAAGGTCCAAGAATCTATTGTCTCTATGTAACTACCATGTCTGTGGGTCCACAGTCAAGCAACTAGTGTTAGGTCTGGTACTACTGTTGGTCAATAGTGGCCAGCCAGGAGGAGGAAGAACTAGAGGCAAAGTAAAGGCGAGTCAGGAAATGCTGGAACCTGCCAGTCTCCTCTATGCCTCTCCATCGCTGGTTATCTAACCACAGACTTTCTAGGAGTAATGGCTACTGCTTCCTTTCTATCTTCCAGCTCTTGTGCAAGCTCCTTGTCTAGTCAACTCTAACCTGGAACCATATAGAGAAGGGGATACTGGGAAATGTAGTTCCCATATTGACCAAGTCAACACAGCATAATCCATCACAGTTCATTCCGAGTCTACTTGGCATCTATACATTCCTCTTTAAGCACATTTAATTTCTAAATAAAGACAAGCAAAATCATGCTTCCACCTAACATGATATAACTATTGAAAAACCTACTAACCCTCTCCCTTTATCCAACTTTTGTTGATGGTCATTCTTCTTCTAGCAGAGTCACAATCCCCTTTTGATATCCTTTAACTTAAATATTGAAATATAAGCTTAATAACTATCAACACATCTTACATTAGATGGTAGGAGAATAGGAGAGGGAAAATTAGCTAAGTATCTATCAATCTATTTATCGTTAGACTATATCTATCTATATAAATATATTTATATCAAAGCAAGGAAGAAGTATTCATCACTACTACATTCCTCATCACTACTACTTTGCAACTGCAAATGTGGTCATAAATAATATTTGTAACTCCCTTCTTCTACTGTCTATTCCATATTCCTTTTGCTCTCAGCAAGCACCTCAACCGGCCATAGCTCCTTGCTGGGTTGGGAGGTGGTCCCCAAACTTTCATGTTTGGAAGGTTTGAACATTAATAGATTTAACTGTTTTGGTTGTTTCAGCTTTCCATTCATTTTTATTAAAGTATATGGGAGTACTAAGAGGCACCTTCAAAGGCCTTCCAAATTCCAGATGTACTCTTCCCTGACCCACTGTGTAGTAGCAACCCAATTTCCCCTTGATTGTCAGGATCAATTATCCAGTACAGTAGCCTCCTTTTTTTGCCTGATGGTTCAGCAGCTTGAAGAACTTGAAGTGGCCAGGTGGCAGCATCAACTTCCGATTTAACAGAAGCTGGTTGGGTCTCCTGGTAGAAACAGTACTCCCTTGGGAACTAAGGATTCTAAACCAGTAGAGCCCAAAACTACAGGTATGGGAAGCAAAATATTCAGTAGGGAGGTTCTAAGGGTAATTGTGAGAGGAGACACTTCTGTATCCACCTCTTGATTCCCGGATCCGTGAAGTTTGGCTATGGGAAAAATAACAACATATACTGGTCATGGATTCAGACTATATACTACATACCAGATGCCATTACCCCAGCTTTGCAAAGTATTGTCGGCTGGCTTCATAACTGGCTTTCAGTTCTATCAGGCCAGCTACTCTAGCATGATGGGAAATATGGTAATAGCAATGAATTCCATGAACATTAGATCATTGTTGCACCTAATTTGCAGCAAAATGAATTCTTGGGTCAGAAGCAATGCTCTGTAGAATGAGACACTCCGTAAATCCACAGATGCAGGTAGAAGTATTGTGGACAAAGAAGGCAAATTCATATCTAGAAAAAGCGTTAATTCCAGCAAGAACAAAGCCCTACCTTTCTGTGATGGAAGTGGTCCAAAATAATCAGATGGCTGGTTGGTATCCCTGGGGGATGGTTCCATATTCCCCACTCAGGGTTGGTCCCTGCTGTTGGTAGATTGGGCACTCAGCAGAGGCTACGGTCAGGCCAGCCCTGGAGAGTGGAATTCTATGTAGCTGAGCCCATAGAAAATAATATCATTAACTGAATTGATCAAGGCTTAGTTGAGAAGCTAGAGCCACCATGACTGTTATGGGATAAGAGATTTATTATAGAAATTAGGCATGAGACAATTATGAGAAATGCTAGAGAAGTGAGGTCCAGAAGGGAGAGAGAGTTACTCACTAGCCGTGTTAAAGCACTGGTACTTGGTGGGCAAGTTCAGGCTTCCAGGGAAATCTAACAAGTTATACTAGGACTGCAAAGGGGAAGCTCCTGGATAGGTCTATAGGAAGCTGTGGCCTTGGTATAGCTCCACCTCTGTGGAGCTGCAGTGAAACATCTGGCTTTGGACCTGGGTCTAGTAGTCAGGAAGAAAAGCTGGACACAAAATGTAAAAGAGCAATGACAAGCTGGAATCCACTGCACATCTTTTTGTCTGTCCTTCATCACATATTTGATTGCAAGACCTTCTAAGAGTAATGATTAATGTTTTACTTCTACTTTCCAAATCTTGTGCAAGTTCCTTTTTCGCCAAGTCTCCACAGAAAAGATAAAGGGAATGGGGTTTTGGGAAATGTAGTTCCAGCTTAACCAAGTTGATACTGTATAAACCAGCACTGTACCAGAGAAAGAAGACTGGTTAACCATTTATTCATTCAAACCAAAACTATACTGTGCCAGGCAACACTCTAAGCATTGAGTTTGCAGAGCTTACAAACAGCCTTAATGGAACTTAAAGACTAGTAGAAGAGACTATAAATAACTTTCAAATACTTGAATCCCTAGTTATAAACATGAAAAGTGCTCTGAAGGAAAACAAGAGAGTCCCATGAGAGAAAACAACAGAGGAGGAACACCTTAGGTTGGGTGGTCAGAAAATACCTCACTGAGGGACGACATTTAAGCTGAGACCTGAAAAATGAAGAGCATGGGGACATGTTTCAGAGCGATGGAAAAGCAAGTGGCCCATCCTGAATGCCTTAAAAGAGTTGTATATACTTTCTGCAATCTTCCTTATCTGTCATTTTATCTTGAACCCACTGCAAGTAGATTTCCATTCCCACCACTCCACTAAAACTTATGATGTCCAGGTTACCATCAGACACCAAATTGCCATATCCAGTGGCCAATTCACAGTCCTTACCTCACTTGATCTCTCAGCATCATTTAATCAGCAGATCAATACTGCCTTCAGTTGGCTTCTAGAACATGATTGTCTGTCTCTGTCCTTAACTATTCTTTCTTTTGTCACTCTACATTCAAGACATAAGCCAGCAGTGACTTCAAATTACATCCAAAATCCCACACCATCATAGTATGAGCCACATCACTTCTTACCTGGGCTACACAATAGTGCTTTTATGATCTCTCTGCTTCCACTTTTGTCTCCCTTTAGTCAAACTTCCATTTAGAAGCCACAATGATCTTTAAAAAAATAAATCTGATCAAGTCACTGCCCTGCCCAAAACTTTCTAATGACTTTAAAAAAAAAAAAAAAAAAAAAAAACATGACCTACAAGGCTTAGATGAGCTGATCCAAGATTAGCTCTCTAACTCATCTTCTGCCAAGCTTTCCCTTGCCGACTCTGCTCTAGACACAGAGACTCACATCCTGTTGCTTGAAAGTGTCAATCAAGCACATCCCACACCAGGATTTGCACTGCCTCTTCCCTCTTCCTGAAATTCTTAACGAGGATAGTTTTTCTCATAACTCCGTTCCTTGCTTCTTCAAATATGATTCTTGTTTATACATGCTCTAGGGAGGTCTTCCGTGGCCACCACACTGAAAGTAGCACTTTTCTTTTATTGTTAGGATCTCCTTACTCAGCTTGGCTCCTCTTCATTGCATTTATCACTTTCTGATAGCATGTTATGTTTTTGTCTGTCTCTCTGCTCCTGCCAATAGAAAAGAAGCTCTAGAAGGGCAGAGCGTTGTCTGTTTTCTTCACATCATATCTCCAGCACCAGTAGACACTCAAGAAATAGGCTGAACAAATGAGAGCTATCGAAGAGTTTTGGAAAAGGAAGTACAATGAGCTAATCAACAGATTAAATCATTGGAGGGGACAAGGATGGGAGTGGAGATGCCAGTTAGGGGCTCTTGTAATTGCCTAGGCGAGATGAGGACTTGGAGTAGGATGGAGGGAGTGGAGCTGCTAAGAAGAGACCAACTCAAGTCTTTGGCCCTTCAGAGTTGTCCACTCCAATTTTGTTTGAGCCTCAGTTCTCTGTCCCATTTGCTAATTTAATTCCATGGGGTTTGTGTTGTGGTCAAATATTTATTGAATGTCTTGAGGCACAATGATTAAACATAGGACTGGAAGAAGGCATGGAAATCATCAAATCTGATTCCTTCATTTTACTTATGAACCTTAGAAACTGAGGAAACTGAGCTTCAGAGAAGCTGAGGGGTACACCCAGGGCTTCTTGCCTTATTAGTAGAAGAGCCAAGACGAGAACCTGGTTTGCCTTATTCTCATTCCTGTGCTCCTTCTACCTCCCCATTAGTTTTATTTGCAGAATGGCCTTTGAAAAGATATATGAACTTTTAACAAGTTAAGAACTTTGAAACTGCTAATTGTTTTAAAAATAACTTATGTGACTACAAAAAGTTCAAATTTGTCTTTTTGCTGGATTTTAGTATTTTGGGTTCTGCTGAGAAGTCCCGATAGGGCATAATATCCAGTTTTCATCTAGAAACCATTGCGGCAGCAGTGAATACATCTTTGCAGAGTTGTTCATCTAGGGTATATGCCCCCACCTCCTTTCTTTTATTCCCCCTCCTGAGCATCTACTCAATGTCATCTTTGAGGCAGGGTCTAAAAATAAGAAGATGGTGGGG
This sequence comes from Dugong dugon, assembly GCA_030035585.1. Lineage (NCBI taxonomy): Eukaryota > Metazoa > Chordata > Mammalia > Sirenia > Dugongidae > Dugong > Dugong dugon. Next base: position 147,035,385 of record CM057462.1, read on the forward strand.
GATTATGTCCAGTATTTTAAGGAAAATGCAAAATAAATTGGCTAATACGAGTAGTCCAGACAGGCTGAATAAAGACAAAGGAAACAATTTTTTTTACGCTAATGTAGATTCATTGCATCACACATTATTAATGTAAATTTTCTGCTTCAAAGCCACCCAGGCAACAATATCTCATCATTAAGCTAACGAATGCTGAGGGCATTTCCCACCTCTCTACAAACGCACCACACACTTTTCCTCCCTTCTTTCATATCATGCGGTCTAATTTGCCCAGAATTCAGGAGCGTTTCATTAATTCATTTAAATAGGTTGCTTCCTCCTAATGAGCTCACTCACACAAAAGCACCTAGGAGCTTTCCTCTCCTGGGAGAGAAGATGTGTGATCCCGACACATAGGGTGAGAAAAGAAGGCTAATTCACTTGGGGCTGATAGCCAGAGAAGCTAACAAATACGTGAGTGAAAGTGGTATTGTTTCTATTGACAACTACTTTTATTGCTACCAAAGCTAGGCCTTCACGTCCACCCCTTGAGGTTGAGCAGGACAGACCCTAGACTCGTATGTCTATAGGTGAGGCCTCTCTTGGGCACACTTTCCTCTGCCCATGGTGCATCCTGTTCCTCCCAATTTCTGCTCAAGCTTTTGTATGTTTTTGGGAAGCTCGCTACTCATCTGAGAACATAAGGAAGCGAGCTATATTGGAAGCGTGGCAAACACAGTGTTGATTTAGAGGTCTAGCTCTGCTTCAGTCCACAGCATCCAGGGTGCACTTTCTGGAATTCAAAGGAGATCATGTCACTCCACTGCTGAAAACCCTCCAGTGGCTGTCTCTCATCACTCTCAGTACCAGGCCTATGAGACCTACCAATCTGGCCCCTAGAAAGTTCTGACATTGTATCTTATTCCTCTCTCCTCTTTCTCTCCAACAGCACTGGCCCCCTTGCTGTTTCTCAAACACCAAACACTCAAATTTTCATATAGTTCTCCTCTCACTTAAATTAGGCTTCTGCTCAAAAATCATTTCCTCATAAAGTTTTCCCTCACCATACAAAAAAACCAAACCCATTGCCAGAGTAGAACTGCCCCATAGGATTTCCAAGGAGCGGCTGGTGGATTCAAACTGTCGACCTTTTGGTTAGCAGCCAGCCTCTGTAAAATGTCATTTTCTTCACCTTATTCTCATCTTATTTTGCTCTTTTCCCCTCAGCTGCACTTAACACTACCTGACATTATGCATCTATTTGATTATTGTGTGAAGCCATATGCAAGCACGTAAGCTCCTCAAGTGTAAGAACTGTGTCAGGTTCATTGTTGCATTCTCAAAGCCGAGAACACTGAAGTACAAAGAAGAAGTCAATAAAAATTTATTGAATGAATGAATGAATAATTTGCAATAGATTTGTGGATTTAATAGTTTTATATTTTCCACAGCTACTTCCATTTTTTATACCTTCTTTCTTCCCATACCTACTCGTTTCCTTCCTTTCTTCCTTCCTATTCCTTTTTCTGAGGAGAGGCAATTCAGATCACTAGAAAACCCCACACTCACTCATTGATAAGACTCTCATGTCATTACTCAGTTTATTTCAGACTCATCAATACACACTGATAGCAAGAGGTGCGAGAATTTTGACCCAGCCACACTCCCACCTGACCCAGGACCCCAGCAGCTGCCCACAGCGTTGGCAGTAGCTCCCTGGAACGATTTTCAGAAGAAAGGCCTTGGGAATTATAGAGGTAATTCTGGAAAATCAGAAGCTCCTGTGGCACTGCTGTATCACAGATAAATGTAAAGAACATTCATTTGATGTGGGTTTGAGTCCTTACTTTGTCAGTATTTCCAACCTGTGTGACCATGGGCAAATCGGACCATCTTACAGAGTCTCAGTTTTCTCATCTCTAAAATGGAAAGAGAATAAGGTGGCCCTACCTTGACAGCAAATGGTTTGGATTTTTGGTAATTGCCTCTCAAGAGGCCAGTTCAGTGGTAGAATTCTAACCTTCCATGTGGGAGACCCAGGTTCAATTTCCGGCCAATACACCTCAAGTGCAGCCACCACCTGCCAGTGGAGGCTTGAGTGTTGCTATGATGCCGAGCTTCCAGACTAAGTGGACTAGGAAGAAAGGCTGGGTGATCTACTTCCAAAATTCAGCCAGTGAAAACCTTATTGATCACAATGGTCTGATCCTGAACCTATCATCGAGATGGCACAGGACTGGGCAGCGCATTTCATTCCGTTGTGCATGGGGTGGTCATGAGTTGGAGGCCAACTTGAGGGCAGCTAACACCACCACCTGCCTCTCTGGATTGTGCTGCTCCAAATCCCATAAAATGAGATATGTGAAAGGATTTTGAGAACTGTAAAACATATTGCAAATGAAAGGCTTTTTATTTTTACTTTTTTATTACCAGTGGTGGAAGGAAAATACATACTAGATGTAGATCATTTGAATTTCCACCATCCGTGGACAGGGTGTAGTACAGCTGAAACGCACTGCTGCTGTGGCTGGGAGATGCTGGGAGGTGTCCAGAAGCACAAGTTCCCAGGCAATTAATTCAGAGCCAGAGGCTACATCAGGACATCAGCCAAGAACTGGTCAACTCTACCAGTGCTACCCTGAATAGCTGCAGCTTTTAAGGTTCAGTCATAGACATCCACAGAGAGTGCCCAACTTTTAGAGTTAAAGGTCAAAGCACACTTAGCTGTTTAGCTAGAGAATGTAGAGTTAGCTTCCACAAGTGAGGTCAACCAGTACAACCCCTTCATTTACAGGATGAAGACATGGACAGGCAAAGTATGGCTTGACCCAGGTCACTGGGCTGGTGAGAGGGGCTGAGGCTCTATCAGCTGACAATAGATTGGACACGTGGGCCATTCCGGAGTTCTCCTTCCCCTCAACCAGGACCGTCAACACAAAGACCTTATACATCCATTTGAGGACAGGGCACGAAGGCAGATTCTGCAGTGAGGCCACTTACCACCCGGCTATGTACCTGGTCACAGTGTGGAGTCACATTGCATTAATACACTGTGCCTAGAAATTCTGGATGTTTCTCCTATTCCAATGAGCCCTGTTGGCACAGTGGTGAAAGTACTTGGCTGCTAACCAAAAAGTCTGCAGTTTGCACTCTCTAGCTGATCCGTGGGAGAAAGATGTGGCAGTCTGCTCCCATAAAGATTTACAGCCTCAGAAACCCTACGGGGCAGTTCTACTCTGTCCTGTAGGGTCACTATGAGTCGGAATTGACTCGATGGCAGTGGGTTTGGGCTTTGGTCTGCTATTCCAGGGACAGAGGCAGGGTCTAGAGTGCTTCAAATGAAGTGATTTTGTTTTCTGTCATTGTTTCCCCCAATATGGCCTCGCTGATGGCGCCTAACTACAGAGAAAATTCCTTTTTAAACCTACTTTTCTGCATTGTCTATTACTTACAATAAGGTGCTTTCTAAAATCTGCAGGACGTGGGTGTATAACATTTCTAATCAGAGTCCAACTAATCCCAGAAAACTAGTTTCAGTGAAAAATGAAGTGACTAATGAACTAAGTCTAAATGATTATGAGCTGGGTGAAAATTCTATTTTCCTAGTTAAAATAATGTGAAGCTGTTAAATTCAACTTCTGAGATTGTTTGTGGGTCTGCATATTAATCTTCCTGAACATACACCTTTTACTCCATCTATAATTTTAATGCTGAAAATTAAACTACATGTAACAAAGAAAGCCTGGGCTATCAACGGTATTCAAAATAAAGGCTGCAAGTATGTAATTTGGTACTTGGTATTTTACTATTCATAAAGGGAAGGAGACCAACATTTCTTGAGTCCTCACTATGTCCCAGGCTGTGCCTTGGAGGTCTTTTTCATATGATACCTTGTTTTATTCTTCACAACAGCTTTGTCAGATACCTAAAAAAAAAAAAAAAAATCCTTGCTGTCGAGTCGATTCCAACTCATAGTGACCCCACAGGACAAAGTAGAACTGCCCTATAGGATTTCCAAGGAGCTGCTGGTGGATTTGAACTGCCTGCCGTTTGGTTAGCGCCAAACGTTTAACTATTGCGCTACCAGGGAGTAGCCCTTTACTCCGGAAGAGGAAACTGATGTTCAGGAAAGTTAAAGGCAGAGCTGGGGTTTGAACTCAGGTCTGACTAATGCTAAAACTCCCACTCTTTCTATGACAGCAGATGATTTAATTTACTTCCTAGAGAGGCTATCTAATTTAGAATATGCAGAATTTTACTCCTTAATCCAATAAATAAGGAACCCTGGTGGTGCAGTGGTTAAGCACGTGGCTGCTAACTAAAAGATCAGCCGTTTGAACCCACCAGCGTCTCCACGGAAGAAAAGACCTAGTGATCGGCTCCCATAAAGATTACAGCCTAGGAAACCTTATGGGGCAGTTCTACTCTGTCCTATAGGGTCACTGTGAGTCAGAATCCACTTGACAGCAACTGGTTATAATCCAATAAATGAACCTGAATTATCTAAGGCATTCAAGGTTGAAGATGGCAACTACCCAAATGTGTTAATAAATCCATCCAGTGACAACAAAAATGGCTCAGTATAAGCCAGCACAGTTCCATTTTATATGCACGATTTCAGTTTAATCTCACAACCATCCTATGAGGCAGGCGCTGTTATTGTATTGATAGGCTGAGACCCTGCATGGCGGCCTGGGATATAAACCCAGGCAGGCATGCTTTTATGACTCTTCTACTGTAGTTGTTAGGTGCTGTTGAGCTGATTCTGACTCCTAACAACCCCATACGACAGAGTAGAACTGCCCCATAGGGATTTCTAGGCTGTAATCTTTAAGGGAGCTGATTGCCACATCTTTCTCCCATGGAGCTGCTGGGTGGGTTCCAACCACCAACCTTCCGGACAGCAGTCAAGCACTTAACTGTTGTGTCACCAAGGCTCCTCTTCTATACGGCTGTCAAATGAATTAAATCAAAGCTTGGCTCCTAAAGACTGGCAACTGACACATTTTACTTCAATTATTTGATAGAAGACAAAATACTTGAAATGTTTTAAAGGATATATGCCCATGTTAAGTAATAAACAGGCAGTCTCTGAACTGTCACAAAACATGATCAGTGGTGGTCATTAGGATGGTGATGATGTGATACAAGATCTAAAAGTCACATGAATTTTAATATGTAGAAATGAGAAACACACCAGTGGAATCAGCTTCTGAAATAAAGGACGTGAGGGCTGTAGAATATACTAGACTGTAGTGAAATGGGGGGATTTTATATTTCTGAGCACGGATGTGATGGTGATGTCTAGCAGCGACTACCACTGTGGAACCCTGGCCCCTCCTGGTCCTTAGAAGGAATGTGCTTCCATCATCTCTCCGAGACCCTCGACCACTGTGGACAACGTGCGCACCTGCTCGGCACAAGGAGAACTTGCCTCTGAGTCTCCCTCGTTCTGCATTTACTTATATTCTATGGCAAAAGTTGAATCAAAATAGAAAAAAAGTTCAATCTCTGACAGCAATCACTCTAGGCAATTATCTGTTCAGGGGTTTTCCTTTAGGGGGCAGAGTTAGGGGAATGTTTGCGAATTCTGTGTTAATCTTCAACTGTTTAAACCACTATGTAGTACCAAATGGTTTCTTCTCGGAAACCCTGGTGGTGTAGTGGTTAAGACTATGGCTGCTAATCAAAAGATTGGCAGTTTGAATCCACCAGGTTCTCCCTGGAAACCATACAGGGCAGTTCTACTCTGTCTTATAGGGTCGCTGTGAGTTGGAATTGACTCGATGGCAATGGGTTTGGGTTTTTTTGGTTTTGGTTTCTTCTTGGCTATGCAATCTTAGAAACATAACTAATCTCTCTCACCTCAGATGCTGTAGTGCATACAATGTGGCAGTATAGGGGAGTGGTTAAGGATGTGGGCTCTGAAGCCAGACTGCCTGGGTCTGAACCCCAGCTCTGATACCAGCTGTGTGACCTTGGGCAGTTACAACCTCTCTGGGCCTCTGTTTTGTCTGAAAAATGGAGGTAACATGGGGCTCTACCTCCTGGGGTTCTTGGAAGTTTATGCACATAAAGCATTTGGAACAGTGGGTGACATGCAGTACCAAACCAAAAACCCAGGTGCTGTTGAGTTGCTGCCAACTCCTGGTGATGCCATGTGTTGCAGAGTAGAACTGTATTCCACGGGGTTTTTAAGGCTATGACCTTTTGGAAGCAGATTGCCAGGCCTTTTTTCTGACATGCCTCTGAGTGGGTTCGAACCATCAACCTTTAGGTTAGTAGTCAAATGCTTAACCATTTGTGCCACCCTGACACACAGTAGGCATGTCAATACCTGTTATTTGCAGCTATGTACTCTATAGTTCTCTGCTCATAACTTATGCAGTAGTTCTAAGCAAAACCTGATCAAAATCGAGGCTCCTGCTCCCATGTTTATTATGAGTTCAATAATGTGAGTTATGCAATCATTCAATAGAAAGATTCTCCAACTCTCTAGAAATCAATTTAATGCAAGTAGTCACTATTTTATTGACATATTTACAAAATATTACAAAGTGAAATACCACTATAATTCACCATATTACACAAGGGCTACATACAGGCAAGACAAAGTATATGGAAAAACATTTACTTCTGTCTTTGGTATTAGAAATCTACATAAATTTGCAGCATTTAAAGTTTCCAATACAAAGTATTAAACATAGACAAAGAGATGTAATTGGTAATGTCATGAAAAGGGGCTCTAATATCCTCTGCTAGGAAATCCCCAGGTCCATGAAATGCAGCAGGAAGACCAAACACCATTTTTTAAGGGTGGGAGTTTATTTGCTAAAATAAACAACTCAAGCTACAATACTGTACACAGGAGTGTTTCAATTTGTGTGAAGCTGTTTTCTCCAACAACATTTGCTCACAGTAACAGACAGAACATTCCCTAGATAGAGTCGCATTAGATAAGACTTTATAGGAAAGAATGCACTCTAAGAGCACTCCTCCAGAGTAGAACTTCACTGTACAGAACATTTTATAAAAACATTCTAGTGATCATTTACACATATACAAAAACTTAACTGGTTTTTAGCAAATTAATCATTTTTCTAAAACACAATCACAGTTTACATAATTCTGAGGTAAACATCCTGAATTTATCCTAGATGAGAAGTCCTAGCTCGCGAAGGTCTGTCATGGGATGTGTCCACAGAACAACAAAGTGGGTTGGGGAGCAGGCAGGCCACATACACCTCACTTCAGAGATGATCCAAAATGTTGGAACTGAATGTTCTTAGCCTGGCTCTATTATGCTAATGCTTCCAATATTTTTTTTTTTTTTTTACACAAGAAACACTCTCTGAATCTTGTCAGAACATGACTTTTGCTTTGGAGAAAATATTTAATCAGCAAAGGGCCAAGGAAATGTCTTAACTTAAAATGACTTAACTTAACTCTGAATGGGGACTCTAGGCATCCCAGGAAGAACCTATTCAGATTCCTCATATAAAACAGTGAAGGTCTGGTAAAATAAATGCACTGTGAAATACATCTTTCCACTATTTAATACACCCCCAGAGAGGGCGTGCAGATGGGAAGACACTCAGAGAGAAGCTGGAAGCCCATAGCGAACAAGACCTGAAAAGCCTGGTGACCCTCTCTGTCCCAGAAACGCATAATTGACATAACTGTGCTTTCTTTAAACAATCTTCAACAAAGTTGTTTATGTGACCTTAGATACTCCAGGAAAATGTGGAAATCAGCAAATCTGCTTAGGTCTTCTTTGCAGGGCAAGAAGAGCATGTGTTAGCAGATACTGCTGCTATAAAATGACTTACTACAAATGAGAGCCCTTGACCCTTTTCTGTAAACAATGCCACCTTACTCAGGGTACTTGCAACTACCCATAATATACCGGGCCAAGATTATTTCAGAAAGTGAAGTATAACATTTCCAAAATCACCCTACAAAATCATGAAAGTTTTGAGGATTTAATATGAAGATTATTTTATGTGCTTTTTTCTTTTTAAAAAAAAGTTTGCAAATATAATCAGGAAATCAAATGAATCACCAAAACCCCTGTGGCATACATCACTTATGAAGCAAACCTCAGTATTTGCCTCTTTTACTTTACCAGAAGGAACATCTGGGGGTGAAAGTGCTTGCCAGGCAATGAGTCACCTGGCTGGACAGTTTAAGAGAATTAATGCTGGGCCTTTCCAGTAAGCTGCCCAAATGGCAGAGCTCTAATTTTCTTCTTGCTGGGAAAAGCAAAATTAAGTCTGGTTCTTTCTACTATTGAAAATCCTGGTGAATGGGATGTGGAAAGAAAGTAAATATGCATTAAACATTTACTAATGGCTGACATTCCTGGTGTTTGACCATATGCAGGAAGAGAAACATGAACCAATGGGTTTGCATCAGGGCTCTCTGGGAAGAACAGCTTTCGGCTTTGCCCTGGTCCCTGACAAGGACAGACTGGCAGGCTGTTTCCTGCATGGCTTTAGGCTAGCCATTAATCTGTCAGTACCAGCATCTTTAGAAATCCCAGCATTAAGACTTAGGAGGGGGGAAGGGGGGAGGACGTTGAACAGCCAGAAATGCAGCTTTTTGAACACTTCAGTTAATTCATAGTGCTGTGCAGACTTCTGTTTATCCCTTCTCTGAAATTCCTGGTGCAGAGTGCAAAGCTGAAATGGAATTTATTCATCCTCTTCCACATACGTGGATGGAAACCAGCCCACCTACAAAAGACAAGCAACCAACATAGCAACATTACTTTGCATCTGGCACTTTAAAGCGTTCTACAAACAGCGCATTTTGTTTTCATAACACTCCAGTTAAGCAGGATTTTTATGCCCGTTGTAGGTGAAGAAGATTGGTATAACCATTCTTAGAAGCCCGATAGAGTGAGTGATAGAATTGCAAGAATAAAACAAGCTTAAACAGCGTTCTAATCTGCTTGCACACAAATAAATATGTAAATTAATTGTAAGACGGGGATCTACTACATAATGATTTCTATTTCTGCTACAGAACGGGATGTAAAGACAGAGGTATTATGCCCCATTCTTTCCAATTTAGATCACCAGCTCTTACAGATATTTTAACTAGACATAAAGTTGATGCTCCAAGGCTTAGGGACTAAAAATACTGAAATGTTTCTGGTAACACTTCACTCTTTCCCAACAGGAAGACATCAACTTGTCCATGGGGAACTTTATTTACGCTACAGTGTCCATTCAACACATACTTAATGAGTGCCTATTATCGGCAAGGTACAGCACAAGTCTCTGGAAGCCAGGGGCTGTAAGCTGTAGGGTGAAGCTGCGAAGGCACTACACTGGGTGCCTGACCACCTACCCCCTTCATCCAGGCACACAACTTCACTGACGGAGACAACTCACCCTGCCATTGACTTCTCCTCGCCACCAGCCATTTGCACTCATCTTTGTGTAAATCTTCACCACATCGCCTTTCAGCAAAGACAATTCCCGCATGTCCCTTGCACAGAAGTCATACCGGGCAATGGCGATGCCCAGCACTTTGGGGCTCAACACTGTAAAGAAATGGTGGAGTCAGAGTTAATTTGTAGGTGGTTAGCAACCATAGAACCTAATCAGATGAATGTCATTGATGCTATCAGAATGCACAGCCGTGATTCCATTACAGACTAGTGATTATGACAGGGGAGATTGAAAGCAGCAGAGCTGCTGTTTCAATTCAATCAGGTATAGTCAAGCTCATTTCACAAAGTTTAAAGAGCCCGTGTTCTGTTTTCATTGTTCATAAGAACTTCAGAATAGAGACTGGTTTTTGTAAGAAGCAGGTCAATATCTAACTTACTATCTAAGGAGACAGAATCTGAAACAACTTTAGCACAAAGTTCCTACTGATGGCACAGTAATTATCTATAACTAGAACCTCTAAGGTCCAATCTTTACATTTTTATCTAATGTAAATCTCAAAGTAACTTCTTCAACTAATATTCAAAACAATTTCTTTTTTTCCTCAAAAAGTCTCCTGTCAAGTCGATGTCATCATTTCTAGTTAAATGGAACATTCCCCCCTCCCCCAGGCATTTTAGTTACCACTCTTTGGGGATAAAGTCGGTTATTGATTTATATGTAATTTCATTTATGTGAAGAAGCCTGAATCAGGTTTTCCAGAAAGAACACATAAACACCTTCCATAGATCTTCCTTCTCTCAAACGGATGCTGCCTTACAGAAAACCCTCCTTACTGAAGTAGCTAATAGAAAACAAGACGTCAGGGTGTTTGCCTCCTATATTCAGAGCTATTTGGTGGTGGCGGCAGGTGGGGAGGTAGGAAAGGCACTAACTCACTCCCTGCCCCGGCCTGTCCTGTTCCTGTTTTGCAAGGAAAATTCTGATCAAGCTGTACGTGTTTGTTCGTCTCTAGCGTTTCCTAACACATTTTATATTAACTTCTCCACCTGTTGCTCTTTGGGGTTATAAAGTGTTTTCAATTACATGTTCAGTGATTCTGAGAATCACTCAGCCGAGATTGGTAGAGGAAGTGAAGTGTAAGAAAAATAGACAAATGGGAAACGCCACACACATCTGCATTTCCAACAGCCCCTGGTGCCCCCCACCCCGCCTCTGGCAGCAGCAGCTGTGACTCATGTTACCCTGGAGGAGCCCACCCACTTGGAGACAGGGCTCTCCAGCTATTTTTCATGGCTTTGCAATGACAGGACTTTTTTAGCCCCCAGGTGTTGATCATAAGATAAATGAATGGCAAAGCTGCAGATTGCAGAACTATAAAGGGAGTACAAATCATTTTATTTGACTGTACAGGACACAAACGACTTTAGTAGTTTTCTTACTGAAAACTGTCCCATTACTGGGGCACTACTCTTAGAGTTGGTGTACATAAAAACACCCCTGTGATGGAAAAACCCAATCATCAACTTAACTGTGGACTTTGCACAGGTCTCTTAACTCCTCTAGGCTACATTTTCCTCATCTATAAAATGAAAGGTTTGAACTAGATGACTTCTAAGGTCCTTCTAGTTCTAAATTCCATGATTCCATTGGGACCCATGTACTAATTTTTAAAAATCTATAAGAAAACATACTTTACCTAGCCATAATGTACTCCTCTAAATGTCATATAAGTAGCCATTAAACTCTGTGGCTAATGACAGAAATTAAGACCAAAATGCCCGTGCACCAATTGAAGAGCTATAGAATTGACGGGCACCCATTATTCTTTCCAAGCAGTATCTACTGAATTTCACTCTTCTATTCCCAGACAAAGTTGGGATTTTGGTTCTACTTATTTACTTAATGAACATGCATAAGCACTAGCTTTTCTCAACTAATATTTCTCATTCTCAAGAAAACTAATGATTTTGGAGAGTGCTTCAACCCTCTTTCTTTATACTTCTAATACCTCTTCAGTCTCTCCTCAAAACAGCTAAAATACATTAACACGAACACACACAAAACCAGGAGTGAAATGTCATGACAAACAATGACTTTATGACAGAGAAGAAGAAAGTGCACGGTGGTAATGAACCTCTAGGGACTGTTTGTGGGGAGATGTATCTATATGAGAAGCCATACATAGAAGTCAAAATATTTTATTTGCAAACAGAAGCAAGTTGAAAAGACTTATAAAAGCAGTAAAACAGTACCTGACCAGAAAGGAGTGGAAGAAGGGGGAACAAAGCTGTAGTCTGGAGGAGTTACAAAAGAAAACCCACAGAACAAAGAAGGGGCTTAGGGAAAGAAACAAAAAGAGAGAAGCAAAAGAGCATTTAGGTATTGGCAATAAATATCTTAATGCAGCTATTTTGTTTGTTTTATAATCACAAGGAAATTGTCACATCAAAGTTAGAATCTCAAGCTTCAGTTTCATCCATTTTCCTCCTATCACCATTTCTAAATGAAGAATACATATTTCTACATTTTGGTTGACATTAATTCTAGATGTTGCCATTTTTAAACCTCAACCATCCAAAGATGGCCTTTTATTTTTCTTTCTATTTTTAAAAGTCTTTATTGAGGAATAATTCACATAAAATGCAATTCACCAATTTTCAGTGGACACCATGATGCTTCCCCCTCCACTTTCCTCTCCCACCATTCTGTGGCAACCATCAGTCTTCTTTTGTCTCCATGGATTTACCTACTCCAGATATTTCATACAGGTGGGATCATACAATATTTGTCCTTTTGTGTCTGGCTTTATTTCACTTAACATAATGTTTTCAAGGTTTATCCTTATGGTAGTATGGATCAGAACTTCATTTTTCTTTATAGCTGAGTAACACTCCATTATACTTATATACCACAATTTGTTTATCCATTCATCTGTTGAAGGGCACTTGGACTGTTTCTACTTTTAGCTATTATGAATAATGGTGCAATGATTTTTACATGTGTTTTTTTTTTTGAGTCACTACTTTCGATTCTTTAGTCTTTTTGTTGTTGACTTTTAAAAGTTCTTTATAAATTCTGGATATTAAACCCTTATCTGATACATGGTTTCCCAATATTTCCTCCCATTATGTGGGTTGTCTTAGCCTTCTCCTCTTGATGTGGTACACAATGCCTGCTTTGTTACATGAGTGGAAATACTTAATGTGAAGTATGCATCATACTAAAACTGGTGCAAAGAAGTAAGAGTCTGTAGGATGGGGTCAATGAAACACGCAGGGCCCACCCAAAATTAATGAAAATCACTCACAGATTTTGTCAAGAACCACTCCACTCCCAACCAAGAATGCACATGGCAATTTTTTTTCCCAATAGGAGAAAAAGACAATTAGAAATAAAATGTAAACCACTCTGAATCTTATTGTATCTGGAAAATGTAAATTTATCCTCCAAATTATAGGGATGTACAGAAAATTTATATGCATTTGGATGCTCAAAAACATTTTACTTTTAATAAGAGCTAACATTTATCAAATGGTTTGAAGTGTTCAATACCGTGCTTAATGCTTTATATTCAGTATTTCATTTAATCATCACAACTCTAAGAGGAAGCTACTAATATTATTTCCTTTTTACATAGAGAAAAACCTAGACTCAAATCCAGCCCATCTGACTCCAGAGTCCATGCTCTTAACTTCTGTACTACTCTGCAACCGCCACTATGCCTCAGGTATCACAGGAGATTGTTATATAACTCCACCCACTGATATCATGGAGCCCTCGTAACTGAAAAGAAAGGTATGGTTATAAATTTTCTCCCAATACTTATTTTCCCCTTCTTCTGTGTAATAGATTATTTAGTGGGCTATGTTTGTCCAGAAGGATATTACATTTTCAACCTCCCTTGCAGGTTGGTGTGGCTAGTATGACTAAATTCCGGCCAATGGGATATAAGCAAAAACATATCATCAGGCAGCTTCTGGACCTTTCCCTTAAAAGACAGCTGGCACATGCCCTTTGCATCTCCTTTTGAATCTTTATTCCATTCTGCTACCTGGCGTGTGAAATCCACCATTTGGGGCATGAGCAGGAAGGCCTCATCTTAAGGATCATAGAGTGTGAGCTTGAAGGAACCTAGGTCACTGACCTATTCACTGCAAATATCTTTTTTCAACAACATAAATGGCAACCATACATGTGGACTTCACCAGATGAAATACACAGAAATCAAATCAACTATATGTGTGGAAAGAAATGATGGAAAAGCTCAATATCATCAGTAAGAACAAAGCCAGGGGGCAACTTCAGAACAGACCATCAACTGCTCACATGCAAGTTCAGGCTGAAGCTAAAGAAAATTAAAACAAGTCCATGAGAGTCAAAGAGTGACCTTGAGTCTATCCCATCTGAATTTAGAGATCATCTCAAGAATAGATTTGATGCACTGAACACCAATGACCCAAGACCAGACAAGTTGTGGGATGACATCAAGGACATCATACATGAAGAAAGCAAAAGGTCATTAAAAAGACAGGAAAGAAAGAAAAGACCAAAACAGATGTCAGTAGAGACTGAAATTTGCCCTTGAATGTAGAGTAGCTAAAGCAAACGGAAGAAATGATCACATAAAAGAGCTGAACAGAAGATTTCAAAGGGTGACTTGAGAAGACAAAGTACAGTACTATAATGACATGTGCAAAGATCTGGAGTTAGAATACCAAAAGGGAAAAACATACTCAGCATTTCCAAAGTTGAAAGAACTGAAAAAAAAAAAAAAAAAAAAAAAAAAGTTCAAGCCTGGAGGTGCAGTTCTGAAGGATTCTATAGGCAAAATATTGAATGATGCAGGAAACATCAAAAGATGAAAGGAATACACAGAGTCACTGTACAAAAAGAACTGATCAATGTTCAACCATTTCAGAAGGTAGCATCTAATCAAGAACTGATGGTACTTAAGGAAGAAGTCTAAGCTGCACTGAAGGCACTGGTGAAAAACAAGGCCAGGAATTGACAGAAGACCAATTGAGATGTTTCAACAAATGGATGCAACACTGGAAACATTCATCTATGCCAAGAAATCTGGAAGGCAGCTACCTGTCAACCAACTGGAAGAGATCCATATTTGTGCCCATTCCAAAGAAAGGTGATCCAACAGAATGTGGAAATTATTGAACAATATCTTTAATATCGCACACAAGTAAAATTTTGCTGAAGATAATCAAAAAATGGACGCATCAGTACATTGACAGCGAACTGCCAGAAATTGAAGCTGGATTCAGAAGAAGACGTGGATCCAGGGATACCACTGATGATGTAACATGGATCCTGGCTGAAAGCAGAGAACACCAGAAAGATGTTTACCTGTGTTTTATTGACTATGCAAAGGCATTCGACTGTGTGGATCATAACAAATTATGGATAACACTATGAAGAACAGGAATTCCAGAACACTTAATTGTGCTCATGAGGAACCTGTACATAGACGAAGAGGCAGTCATTCAAACAGAACAAGGGGACACTGCGTGTTTTAAAACAGAAAAAGTGTGTGTCAGGGTGGTATCCTTTCACCATACTTATTCAATCTGTATGATGTGCAAATAATCTGAGAACTTGGACTATATGAAGAAGAAAGAAGTGTCAGGACTGGAGGAAGACTCATTAACAACCTGTGATATGCAGATGACATAACCTTGCTGAAAGCAAAGAGGACTTGAAGCACTTACTGATGAAGATCAAAGACTACAGCCTTCAGTATGGATCACACCTCAACATAAAGAAAACAAAAATCCTCACAACTGGACCAATAAGCAATGTCATGATAAATGAAGAAAACACTGAAGTTGTCAAGGATTTCATTTTACTTGGATCCACGATTAACAACCATGGAAGCAGCAGTCAAGAAATCAAACTACATACTGCACTGAGCAAATCTGCTGCAAAAGATCTCTCTGTTAAGTGTTAAAAAGCAAAGATGCCACCTTGAAGACTAAGGTGTGCCTGACCTAAGCCACATACTTTGGACATGTTAACAGGAGGGATGAGTCCCTGGAGAAGGACATCATGCTGGGCAGAGGGTCAGTGAAAAAGAGGAGGACCCTCAAGGAGAAGGACTGACACAGTGGCTGCAACAATCAGCTCAAACATAGCCAACGATTATGAGAATGGAGCAGGACCAGGCAGTGCTTTGTTCTGTTGTACATAGGGTCGCTATGAGTTGGGACAAACTCGAGGCCACCTAACAACAACAGCAGGTCACTGAGGATTTTATGGCACAGAGATGCCCCTAGTCCAGCCTCCAACCCTGGACAGATTACTTCCACGTTTTTGGGTGAAAAATAAATGTCAATTCCGTTTAATTCAATGATTTTGGAGTTACTGTCACCTGCATCTGAACCGAATCTTAACTGATACAGAAAGTTTTCTATACCCAAGGACGAGGTAAAACGGAGCTAAGCAATTTGGGAATAAATTCAAACAGTCTTCCAATATTCTGTCTCTTTTCAGGTCCCTTCTTGATTTGAGAACCATAGACATCTTCCAAAGTTAACAAGCTTGTCAGGAAGAGGTTCTAGGGATACCTAAGAGTAGCAGCAGTTTATTAAGGGAATTCCCAGACACCACTCAAGTAGACTGGCTAGGGGAGGTTAGCTGTTCATGCAACCACAGACCTTGGAACCCTCATATACACATTAGTGTTCATTTATGACACATTTTTCTCATGAACAGCCTCATATGTTCACTTTTAACCTACCATGAAACATATTCTTGCTGATAATCAAAGTTCTTTCTCATCCCATTGCAATGTTCTACAGTAAATTTTTGTTTTTGAAATATGGTGGCACATGCCATTACAACCAGTTTTATGCTCTTCCCAATTCATCTGCTGTCATGCAATATAACTGGTACATTTTCATTTCCTTCAGATCACAATATATCCACTAGGAGAGAGAGGAGAGGATGCCATCTCTAATGTAATGAATTAATGACACATACCTCACTTATTATTGGCAGAAAATCTGGTGCCAAGATCCCTAGCTCATGTCTGTGAGAACTTAAATTGGAAGCTCCCATTCTATACACTACTTCTTGCTGCTATTAGAATTTTCTCCTTGAACTGCTTTCTAAGCATTCATCCTTGATTCTCTCTCAGGGATTACTTTATCCATAAAGTAATAAGACTATATTGTCCCTGAATTTCTAATGAAGGTAATTTAAGTCCAAATTTTGAAATATAACAAAAGATAAGTTTGCTCTAGAGGGAAGAAGTGAGAAATCTATGAAAATATAGTTAAATGCAATTTAAATAATCTCAGCAATACGTAGATATATTAGATCAGATAACCTGTCTTGGATGCTAAAATAGCTAATATTTCTGAAGTAATACGGGTAAGGCCTCACCAAAATACTTGGATGTCTGTTTTTAAATATGTAGAATCAGTGTGTTATTTCCATCTCTTATCTAATCTTAAAAGCCTTACAATCATTTGCAGTAATGTCCAAGTAGTTAGTATAGAATCTTTTTTAAAACGTTATCTAAAATATTACCCACTCTGGTTAAGTCTTGGCCCCTCTGCTAGCTTCAATCGAAACTCATTTTCTTCCGCAAAGAATGGAATGGATTCTTGAACATGCCTGGGCCCCTCACCTAAATTCTGGTCTATGACTTTAAGTGTCTTCAGGGCACTGCCATGAGGTGCAGAGATTATCTCTAATTTAACTTGTCTAAAACCAAATTCATCATCTTCCTCCCTGTAACCTACTTTACCATTCCACATTTTTGTTTTTTTCAGTGACTCCACTTTTATTTGTAAATTCAGTATACCCTTGGCTGTTCCTGTTTATTCTCTGAGTGCCTTCTTCCTCTGAAATATGAAGTTATCCCTTCACTGAATTCTCAGCTCCACCTTCTCAACCCAGGTATTTATGTCATTTCTAAACTAAGACAACTGTCTTTCAATTTGTCATCTTGCTTCCATCTCTCTTCCTTTCCATTTCATTCTAAATACTGCCTCCCGGCTAATCACCCTACAATTAGATTTCATCATTCCATTTCCTAAATTATGAAATGCATTCTCTTTACTTGAAATCCAGGCCACTTTATAATCTGGTCTTATCAGGCCTTTCTAACCAAATTTTCCGTAATTTTCCCACATGGATTCTCTTCATCCAGACCAGCTTCCTACTACGCCCTGAGGCCGTCAGCGACATTTCCAACTCAAAAACTTCTGCTCATTCTGGAATGTTGCTCTTTCACCTTGTCTCTGCTAACTGCAACCTCCCTATCTCCAAGATCCAGCTCAGGCCCCTTTCATGAGCCTTCCCTGACCAATCAACAGTCAGTGTTCCCTGACCAGACAACACTTATCCCCTTCTCCATCTTTTCAAAGGCTTCGGTGGGGCACTTACATCATGGTACTTCCTGGTTCTGCTGTTTAATTACTGCATCTGCTCCCATGTTGTAGCTCCAGTTAGATGGTGATTGGATGTTGGAGGGCAAGGGGCAGCTCTTACACTGCTTTTGCCTCTCACACAGGATCAGGCCCAGTGCAAGCAATGGCAGTTGCTGAATAGACAAGGGTCTCAGCTGGGTATTTAATTCTGCAAACTCCTATGTCTCCTCCCTATTTGTTTAGCTCATCTTTTGCTCACTTAGAAGTCAATAAGACTTCCAAGAAAGGCTGGCTCAACACAAAGGAAAGAATGTGAAATATATTTCAGGTTTTATTCCCAAGGCTTCTAGAGAGCCATACTCTATCAGTGATATTCCTACAATAACTATAATTTTTTCTGAGATGCTGAACAGCTATTAAATACTGGATGTCTTATGGTATTAACCATACTATATCCTTGAGGACTCTACTTAGGAGAAAAAGGTTAATCAGTTTCCCCTGCCACCTAGTGTATAGCTCTCAGGCAAAGATTTTGAGGACTGCTAGGGATGCTTTCTACATTTCGACACATTGTAGCATGACTTATTGTTGCCCTTCTTCCTATATGTCAGTTTTCACTGCCTTCAGGTATTTGATTTTCTTAAGCTGGCAAAACAGCATTTGAATACTTGGCACCTACGCAGACAACTGTATAAGATAACATGTTTCTCTAGGAAAGTACAGATTTAAATGTAGATGTAAGTAATACTACATTATTTGATTAAAAAATTTACAGAATGGTTTAACCCATTAAATATATTTCCATTCATACTGAGAATATATCCATCTACTCCTATACACATATACAGATAGATGGTTTCTTCATCAAACTCCTCCTACCATACCAACACACGCCTAATATAAGAATTATTGGTAAGCATGTACCCTGGCAATAGCATTAGAAACAGCCCAGTAACAGTGACACTGAAATGGAAATGCTGAGATTATTATATTCTTGCCCCTTCACAGCTCACATTATAGATCATCTGCCTGCTAGTTTATCACATTATTTTGGAAGCTTCTTGAGAGAAAGAACTCTTTTATTCGTGTTTCTTTCCACTCAGACAATATTAAGTCAATGTTGAAAGCTTTTTCACTGAAGTAATCATTTGCAAACTTCATGCCGTAAGAGCCTAACTTGCTACCTTCTTCAAACATTTTCCACTCCATACTAGCACAGCCAAGGGGGAACCTTGCTCAGAGAGGCCATCATATTCTGGGAGGTCTCTCTGGTTATTCTTCACGTGAATGACACTTAGCACTCAACTGGGCTAACCTTTATGAAACATTAGCAAATGAGTGGAATGTAATTTAGTGACTTGAAGTTTCTCATTAGAAACTATTAAGAGTAAAGTCAAATATTGTTCATCAACTATGGCAAGTTACACAAACAAAACCTGATGTACTAACACCCTCTAATTGAAACAGAGGTTATCTGTTAAGTAAATAAGTTGGGAATAGAAGTTATCAGTCTAGCTATAATCAACTCATTGGCAAATCACTAGCGGGTATTATTCAATTCCGAGACTTGATTGATAAGATACAGCCACAGAACACAGAAGTATGTCAATTCAAAAGGAAAAAAACAAAACAAAACAAAATGTGTACAGTAGAATAAAAAAGTACTAGTGAATTGCTATCTGATGCCTACCACTGCATGAAGCAATATGTTCTGTCTTGATCAGGCTGCTAATGTTCCTGAGCAAATGAAAATGTACACAATTTTCAGTAACACTTAAAATTTGTACACAGTAGGGATAAAAGCTAAATCAACACTCTTCCTTAGGGGTATTAGTTATCAAACCATAAAGTAATTTTTAACTACACTTAATCATTTTGCGTATAAGTGAACATTACTCTAAGAATTTGCTAATTATTCTTCTCTGGGATAGACATTAGCTAACACTCTGCTTTTAGTTCTAACAAGCACACGTTTACAGTCATGTATGCAGCAAAAAGTTGTTTGTAAAAATATCAAGCAATTGGACCAATGGTGTTATCAGTACAGTGATCAAAGTGGAGGTCTTCACGAAGAACTATGTTCCTGTATGGGGCTCTTTGATGAGGGATCCAAGAGGTTCTTTTCACCAAAATTGTCTACAGATGGCCTAACGGCAGAGAACATACTGAGAATTTAAAGAATGTTTAATTTAAAGTTTTGATTCTTAACATGATTTTATTTTAGAGTCCAGGCATATCTTTTCAGAATCCCAGCAACATTCACAGACATATGTGCTGCCCTACCTCCTCCTCCAAATAAAACAGCTAAAAACTCCTTGTTTACCGTTTATTGTATGTTATATATTGTCACTAGAAAAACTAGAAATAGTTCGGGTTGGTTTTATTTAATTGTATGTCAGTTATATATGGTTGCTGGAAACACTAGAAATAATTCACACTGGTTTTATTTTACTGAATGTCAGCATCTGGTAAGTACACAGATCACCTTTAACCTGAAATTAAAGATATAACAAGGAAATTTCTGTCTAAAATCATTGAGGAGAAAAAACCCCCAAAATAGCTACTCAGTATTCCAGCTGCAAGGCACAAACATATACAGGCATTAATAAGAAAACAAAATGAGTACATGTGTATACAGAATGAGTATAAGGCCTTTCCCTATTGTTATAGAAAATCAGATCATCTAAGATTGCCTAGGGATTTTAGACTATTAATTATTAATCTAAAATCCCTAGGCAATCTTAGATGATCTAAGATCATCTAGGCATCTAGTTTATTAAGATGTGAACTTGATTCTAAATCTGTATTCTTTGAAAATCACTGGCAGACATTTATTAACTGCTAATGCATCAAGTACTGTGCTAGGTGTTATGGGAGATATAACAAATAAGACAAAAACCCTGACTTTAAAAGAACATACAAATTAGGGAAGAGAGACAGGCACATGCATGATACAGAGATATGGAAATAACTCACTTTAGACTGAGAACGCTATGCCTAGACTTTAGTCTCCAATGTTGTTGTGTGCCATCGAGTTGATTCCGACTCATAGCAATGCTATATGATGGAGCAGAACTGCCTCACAGGGTTTTCTAGGCTGTAATCTTTATGGGAGCAGATCACCAGGTCTTTTCTCCCACAGAGCAACTGGTAGGTTTGAACTGCTGACCTTCTTGTTAACAGACAAGTGCTTAATGACTGTGCTACCAGGGCTTCTTAGTCTCCATTAAAAACCAAATCAAATTCCTTGCCGTTGAGTCAATTCAGACTCACAGCAACCCCACCATAGGACAGAGTAGAACTGCAGTCTTTACGGAAGCAGGCTGCCACTTCTTTCTCCCATGGAGTAGCTGGTGGGTTAGAACTGCTGACCTTTCGGTTAGCAGTCCAGTGTTTTCACCACTGCACCACCAGGGCTCCTTTTAGTCTTCATTAGAGGCCTTAAAAAAAAACAAAACAAACAAGAAAACAAACCTGAATCTTCCAGTTGCTCAGGCCAAAAACCTTAGTATCATCCTTGAATCCTCTCTTGCTATTATACCTCTCATCTGATGTATCACAATATCCTGTTGGATCACTTTCAAAATACATAACCTCCATGGCTTGATGCTGGTCAAAGCCACCATCACCTCTTGCCTGGATTACTGCAGTAGCCTCTTAATTGTTCTCCCTGCAGTCTTTTTTAAGAGAAAAGGCAGAATAGTTCTGTTAAAACTTGGAATAATTTTTTTCAAAAAATAAATTGGGTCAGATCATGTGTGTCCTTTGCTTAAAACCCTCCAATGGCTCCCTGCCCCACCCCACCCCTCATTTCTTCTGGAGTAAAAGCTGAAGTCCTATAAAGCTTTACATGATTTGGCTTCCCTTACCTCTCTGACCTTATCTGCTGGTATTCTCACTCATGCTCCTTCTGCTCTGGCCACATTGCACATGTTCCTTCCTTTACATTGTCTGTTCCCTCTCTCAACCCCTTCAAGTCTCTACTCAAATGTAACCTTCACAAGGAGGTCTACCCTGATGTCCTATAAAGTCCTATAAACTAGTGTCATGTGGTGTAGACAGAAAACAGGGTTTTGCGGGGTACACCATACAAGCGCAGAGAAGGAGTGAAATGCATGTAATTCCCCAAGTTCCTATTGCCAGGCTTAGGCTGAGCACACATGGTCTGCAAGCACCATGGTCAAAAGTTCCAGCAGAGAGCTCTACCTATTTATAGGGTATTTAAGCAAGTTTTAGAGCTCTGGTGGTACAGTGGTTAAGAGTTCAGGCTGCTAACCAAAAGGTTGGTAGTTCGAATCCACCAGATGCTCCTTGGAAACCCTATGGGGAAGTTCTGCTTTGTCCTACAGAGTCACGACGAGTTGGAATCAACTCGATGGCAATGGGTTTATGTGAGTTTATAATAACAGAAGCTCTCTGGTAGTACAAGTGGGTTTGTTAGAAAGGGGAGCCTCCAGAGTCAGTGGCTGGTGTCAGCCTGTCCTACTGTTGAGCCACCACAGAACTGCTGAACCAGCTTTCTGCTAAGCTACCCAAAGGAGGAAAATGAGCCTCCGGTTTTGTTTTTTATCACACGATGAACTCAGCTAAAATCATAAGTCATTCCCCAACACTCCTGAGTACCATTAGCTCGTTATGTTGTTTTTCCATTGTACTCGTCAATTTCTAACATACTATATAATTTTTTTTTGTTCTAATTTATTGTTTTCCTTCCTTACTAGTATGTAAGTTCCACAGGGGCAGGTATTTTTGTCTGTTTTGTCCTTTGCTGTATCTCCCCAGCACTTTGAGCAGTTCCTGCCCTGAAGCAGGCTCTCAATAAAGATCTGGTGAATGAATGAATGTGGTGATCTACGGAGGAAGTTATCACTTAGAATGTAATAATGGACGAGGAGATGGAGAAAGATGGTCTTGGATTCACTGAGATATGGAGAACTGTGTCCCCTGAGGAGGAAGGATAAAACAAAGGGGAGAAATTAACTGTGGAAGAATGAGCTTTGAACAGGGAAAGTCTGAGCCAATAACAAGCCAGGCAATACTGAAATTATTGAACTTCGTTCTGACCAACTGGAAGATGACCAGGATGGTGAGATATTTAGCAACCATTTATACAAAGAGGAGTTGCATAATCTGACGTAGTTTATTAAAAAATGAAAGAAGGAAAGAAGAGAGGGAGTGGGAAGAGAGAGAGGGTGGAAGGGAGGGAGGGAGGGAGGAACAAAGGAAAGAATAAAGAAAAGAAACACTTCACCTGAAGTACAATAAAAAATTAATTAATTAAGTAAAAAAAAGGAAAAGACACAGAATGGGGAAGGAAAAAGAACATACTAGATGAAAGGCTATAATGATAGAAAGGGAATCCAGTTACCACAGTTGCTGTTGAGTGGATTCTGACCCATGGTGACCCCATGTGTGTCAGAGTAGAACTGTGCTCCACAGGGTTTTCAATGCCTGTTATTTTTTTATTTTAAAGCAGATTTCCAGGCCTTTCTTCTGAAGTACCTGAGTGGACTTGAAACTACAACCTTTCCGATGGAGCCAAGCATAGTAACCATTTGCACCATGCAGGGACTCCTGGAGAGAGTACAGAATATATTTATTTTGAGCTCTAGGGAGATACACTAATTACGGTATATAGCTATAGCAAGTCAAATATCTGGAATAATGTAAGAAAAAAAAAACATTTAAATTTGTTCAAAAGATAACATGGGTGCTTTGTGTAGTAGTGAACATAAAGTCACTTGAGTATTTAAGCAAAGCCTCATGATGACCTCTCAGGAATGTTCTAAGTTACTTAGTTGAAAAGCCTCTACCAGGGCTAAGGTGGATGGTAAGTTTGAGGTCCCTGGATATAAGAATTATTAGCTCTCAATTCCTGTCTATTGTTCAGATGCTACGTTATACTGTATGTAATGTTTAAGGGGAGTGTGCACAATATAGTATTTGGTGCAAGTATATGCTCAATAAATGTGAAATGCATAAAGCAATGGATGAAAGTAAAAATGAATGAATACATGCATGCATGAATGAAAGAAAACCCTAGCTGAGTGTGTACTCAATTTCTCACACTATTAGGAGAGAAGAGAGTCACAGGGTTAAGACCTACTACCTTCGCATACTTGGAATTCCATAGGAGTAACTGCATATCAGTGGCACAGATCAAGAAAAAAGACTCTCAGAATTGATTCTCACAGCTAAGAACCTGATCCAATATTTAAACAAAAGAGGAGGAGGAGAATTCCTTCCAATTTAGATAAACTGTGTTCGTTTAAATTGGGAAGAGAGATTTAAAAAACAAAAACCAAGTTGCCATCGAGTCGATTCTGATTCATGGTGACTCCATGCATGTCAGAGTAGAACTGTGTTCCACAGGGTTTTCAATGGCTGATTTTTCAGTAGATTGCCAGGGCTTTCTTCCAAGGCATCTCTGGGTAGACTAGAAAGTCCAACCTTTTGGTTAGCAGCTGAGTACATTAACTGTTCACACCACCTAGATACTCCTAAGAGAGACTAGAGAAACCAAATCTTTGAATGGAGGTTGCTGCATGAGGGCCTATCATCTATTAGGGAACATGACATATATTGTTATTGCGGATAAGCCCAACCTGGCGCAGTGGTTAAATACTTGGCTGCTAACACAAAGCTCAGCAGTTCAAACCCACCAGCTGTTCTGCAGGAGAAAGATGTGACAGTCTGCTTCTATAAAGATTTACAGCCTTGGAAACCCTATGGGGCGGTTCTACTCTGTCCTACAGGGTTTCTATGAGTCAGAATCAATTTGACAGCAGTGGGTTTGGTTTGGTCGTTATTGTTGGTTCTTGTCGAGTCAATTCTGACTTATGGCAGCCCAAATGTGCAGAGTAGAACTCTCCATAAAGTTTTAAAGGCTGTGACTTTTTGGCAGCAGATCGTCCAGCCTTACACATATTGAGTCAAATTTAGAATATAAGGTTATATGAGGGAAAAGTAAAAGATAAGAAATACTAAGAATTTAAAGACTAACTTTTGAGCTTCGAAACATTTATTATTTTTTAAATGACTTTGAATGAGGTTATCTGAATCTTTAAAATTTATATCTGTAAGCCACATTCTGAAGGGACCCTGGGAACTGACTATTTTTAAAGCCACCTTGTTCAGGATAAAAATGCCTTATAATAGCCAGTAAAGCTCCTGAAGTAAGTAAATAAAAGAAGGGAAGCCCAGCATGACCTAATGATAAAGATGTGAAACTGGAGTTGATTAGCTACCCAAGAAGAGTAAATTCTATGGGCATAATAGACACACTGAGGGAAAAGAATATAAAAATGTCAGCATTATCTTATAACTAACTTAGCCCATGGAATAGTGTGCATACTGGGAGAACAGAGAAGCAGCCCAGGAAATATAAGTGGGACACCAAAGTCCCAATGAAAAGGAGAAAGACTTTATATACACATATAAATTGTCAAATGAGCCTCATGCAACATTTCACACTGGCTAATAGTATTGGCAGTGGAGCAGCAAAAGCAGTAGTAATAGCAGGAGCTAAAACATACAGCACTTCTCACATGCCAGACATGGTTCTAAGTTACTTCATACATACTGATAATTTTAACGCTTGTAATATGAGCATTAAACTCTATAAGCTGGTGCTGCATGGTGAAATAAGTTAGGAAAACTCTAGCTAAAACAAATCTAATGAAATTTCTTTTGTGCAGACTTCTCAAAGCCTTTAAAATGCTGACATAAATTGTGACTTTCCTAGAGGGGAATATAGCATATAAGCAGTATTTCTTATATATCTGTTTGAAAAAGGAAATCTTTTATATGATGCTTCTCCCAGAGCTGGTATGCATGGAATACTCCGTTATAGACATTAAGGTATGTAAAATGAGTTTGAAAAACATAGTGTCTTGTAAATCATCAATTACTGGATAGCAGACAGGATTACGGGTCCTCTTATTCTATACCAAATGTTTTAAACAGTGTTTCAGACAAACAGTCATCCAGGAATTGCTTGGGAACCTGTTGGCTAGAAGCACGTCTCTCAGGAAGCCAGCACTGTACTGCAGGAAAGCTACAATCCGTTGAAAATGCTTCATTGTATTAAGGTGATGTTTCATTTGAAACTCCTATCCATTGACTGCCTTTCCACCCTAATAATGCAAAGTCCTCGTGTAACTACAAGTTATAAACAGTGAAAAAAGGAAAATTAACATAAGGATGGAAAAAAAAGAAAAAATATTTTAAATTAAAAGAATTAGACTAAAACAAATATTCAATAGTACCAGAAAAAAATTAAAATCATATCAAACTCAAATGACCAATAAAAGGATGATAAAAGACTAAGGATCAGGTAAGCAGATCAGAAAATCAGGGTAGATGAGTATGGGTTGAACATTCATATTCATGTTAAATTAGAAAGGCAAGAAGGTTAAGACTAAATTAAATGGACATTTGAAGAGTCTATAAGAAAAAGGTAGTAAATATCATCCCCTATTACAATGTATTATAACTAAGAACTTGTGGTTAAGGAATAATCAGGAAGTTTCATAAAGCCATATTGTGGTAACGAGTTAAATAAATATGAATGATACAATCTTCCCAAATCCAAATTTCTGCCTAAAAATGAAGTTTAAGTCCCTTGTAAGATGGCTGACAGAATAATGGGAATATAAGAGGGGAAGGAAAGAGACCACACCCAGGGAGAAGCTGTCCAGGCTCTGGCTCTGGCTTCTTTTTCTTCTTCCCAGCTCATCTGTACAGTCCCAATGACCCAGCAAGTCTTTTGTCCATTTGTGAAGAACTGCTGTGATATTTGTCACCATGCCAAAAGGAGAATGCTGATCTGTGTCTTGTTTAAAAACTCACCCATCTTTCCCTGCTCTTTCCATTATCAATTAACTTAGCACCCTAAATACATGCTATATCTCCCATAGACATCAGGTCCTGATTTCACTGGTTTAGTCCTTTTGAGCACCTATTACATGCAAGTCACTGTGCAAAATGCAATTAGAGAACAAGAAGCAAGGGAGACTGGTCCCTGGACTTCATGGAACAATAAGCCAGAAGAAATAATTAACGTGTATACAAATAACTGTAATCCTCAAACAACTATAAACTACAAAATGGAAGTGTTAACGATTCATTAAACTCTATCTTCAACCCAGACCACTCTCCTTGGTGCCATCTGATTTCCAGACCTTTGATTGTGCAAAACTGAAGTTATTACCTTCTCCTCTAAACCTGTTCTTTTTATTCTGTTTCCTCGTCCATCAGTGGTTTTATCATTTATCAGTTGTCCAAGGCGAATATTTGCGTAACATACTTGTACTACTTCTACCTCAACTCCTATAGCCAATCAATTTGACTTCTAGAACATATTTCAAATGTGCCCACTGTCTCCACTCGGCTTGTGTCTAAACCACCACTATCTTTCTCATGGACGTCTACAATAGCCTCCTAACTCATGTCCCCCTTTCTGTCCTCCCTCCCTCCAAGTCACTCCTCACACAGTAGCTAGAGATGTTTTAAAGCAATGTAAATAAATCCATGTCATTTGCTGCTTATAAAGCTTCAATACATTTCTACTGCATATATTAGAATCCATTCACTAGGTTACAAACACACTGGCCTCCTTTCAATTCCTTGTACATATAGTTTTTCCTGCTTAAAACCCTTTCAGGATCCATGGGATACACGGTTGCCCACTCACTTTTTCCAGCTCTCAGGTTTTTTTGGGAAGCTGCTTTCCTAACGACAGTGCATGGCAGGGGCCTTTATGACTGTTTAAAACCAACAACAACAACAAAAAATGGATGTGTGCCACAATTACTGTTTCTCCAGGGTATTGTATGAGGTCTGTGCATTTTTGGTAGGAAAAACAGAAAATTTGTATATGGGAACACATATGTCCCAGTGGACTCTGGTGGAACTCTGTGATTTTCAGGGTTTGAAATAGTGGGACAATGTGTTGTCCCACTGGACTCTGAAGGTAGGCTTGTGGGAAGGGACAAGAAAAAAAAAAACCACACTATCTACCAAAAATTCAGACACACTCAATGATTCAGCATGCTTCCATTAACGAATACTCATGGTGTCAACAAAAAATTCAAAGCAGAAAATAATAGGGTCCTGAAAGGGTTAAGCGCTTCCATACAAGCTATTTCTTCAATGCGGTACTTCCCATCTCACCACCATCCCACCCTATACCAGCCCTCATAGACCCTTTAAATTTAGCTTAAATGTCATCTTCAAAAAGTCAATCCATGACCCTTCAGACTGAATGGGGTCGCCTGTCATACCCTTTTGCTTCTGCTTCTGCTGCACAAGCCTTATCATGATTTGCGATTATTTATATAGTTATTCACTTTATGGCTGTTCCCATCCACTAGATTGTCTACCTTATTCAGTATTATAACTCCAGCATCTATAACAAGGCCTGGAATGTGGTGTCAAACAAGTATTTGTTGAGTGAAAGAATGAGTAAATAAATATAATGAGGTCACAGAAGAAACAGATGGTTTCACATATGACCTGCTAAGCACACATAGGGCTCTAAACCAAAACAAACCTGCTGTCGTTAAGTCGGTTCCGACTCATCATGACCCTATAGGACAGAGTAGAATAGC
Organism: Dugong dugon; assembly: GCA_030035585.1. Lineage (NCBI taxonomy): Eukaryota > Metazoa > Chordata > Mammalia > Sirenia > Dugongidae > Dugong > Dugong dugon. The sequence goes on from CM057462.1 coordinate 147,063,762, forward strand.
CCATAGGGTTTCCAAGGCTGTAAATCTTTAGGGAAGCAGACTGCCATCTCTTTCTCCTGTGGAGTGGCTGGTGGGTTCAAACTGCTGACCTTTTGGTTAGCAGCTGAACATTTTCACCACTGCCAACAGGGTTCTTTGTTAGGGCTCTAAACCAAAACCAAATTGCTGCTGTTGAGTGGATTCCAACTCATAGCAACCCTATAGGACAGAGCAGAACCACCCCATAGGATTCCAAGGAGCGGCTGGTGGATTTAAACTACGGACTTTTTGGTTAGCAGCCGAACGCTTCCAGGGCAGTGTGCCAAGCTCCTCCTGCTTCTGCAGCAGGTGAAAAGGGAGGACTTGGTCACTTTCTCCCAATTCTGTTAGACCTACTGAGCCCTAGTAACTCAGTGGTTAAGAGCCTGGCTGCTAACCAAAAGGTCAGCAGTTCAAATCTATCAGGCTCCTTGGAAACCCTATGGGGCGGTTCTCCTCTGTCCTATAGGGTTGCTATGAGTTGGAATCAGCTCAGTGACAATGGGTTTTTTGGATCCAACTAATAGGATCATCTCTATATTTTAAAAACTTTTTCTTGAGAAATAATTCAGACTTAAAGTAACAAGGATAGTTCCAAAGAATCCCCACATACTTTTCACTCAAACTCCCCAAATGTTAATACTTACAGTGTTTTCTCTACCAATCTGTCTGTATTTTTACCCTCAACCATTTGAGAATAAGTTGCAGACATAATGCCCTTTACATTTAAGTACTTCAGAGTGTGTTTCCAAAAGACAAACACATTCTCTTCTCTCAGGTCACCACATAAAAGTATCAAAAGGAGAAAATGAGCACTGATACAATACTTCTGCTTAATCGAAAAAACTTACTCAAAATTTGTTAATTGTTCCACTCAAGTTCTTTATACATACATACATACATATATATATACACACACACACACATTTTTTTTCCTAGTCTAGGATCCAATGGAGTTTCCTTTAATTGGCATGCGTCTTCAGTCTTCTTTAATATGAAGCTGTTGCTCTCATGACCTTGGTATTTTTCTAAAGTACAGGCCAGTTATTTTTTAGAATGTCCTTCAATTTGGGTTTGGCTGATGTTTCCTTGTGGTTAGATTTAAATTCTGCATTTTGGGGCAGGAACACCACCAAAGCAGTGCTGTGTCCATCTCAGGGCATCATATTAGGAGATTTGTCCCATTATTGGTGATATTTACTTTGATCACTTGGTTAAGGTATTACTATTTTTCCTTTTGAAACTAATAAATTCTTGTGGGACAATACACTAAGATTATGTAAACATCATGATAGCCAAAATTTAAAAACAAAACAAAACAAAACAAAACTCTGTTCTGTAGCCCAACTGATTTCCCGTAAATAAGAACTTGGGAAAATGTATAACATCTGCTTATGGGTCACAAAATAGCTAACCGTGTAACTTTTCCCAGTGTCTATTTTCCTAGGTCTGTTCTGGTGGATTTGAACTACCGACCTTTTGGTTAGCAGCTGTAGGTAACACTTAACCACTACGCCATGCGGGTTTCCAATTAACATTCTACCTCACTCCCTTCTCTCATTTACAACAAGAAAGTAAGCCAGGATGCTAGTTTTAAAAGAATATAATAAATATCCAGTCCCATTCCTCATTCATCAGGTGAGAAAGCTGAGGCTCAGACAGGCTAAGAGACTTGCCTGAGGTCAGAAAGCTACTCAGTGGCAGACCTGAAAATAATTAAGTGCTCGTTGTAGAGCAAGAAAGGCAAAAGTCAATTCTGTGCCTTTCAAATATACAAGCCCTAAAGGTACACCTAAAGCAGTCTGTTAGGTTTGCTGTGACCATTTTTGGAAAGTAATTCTTACAGACCCACAGAACAGCAGCTCAGGACACCTTCCATGAAGCCACAGCAATTTTTAGACGAAGCACAAGAGCTCACTGCTGTGCCTGAGCTCTTTGTTCTTTTCTCTTTCTTCCTCCTTTTCTCTTACAGAGACATTCTTAATCATTCCAAAGGCAGGCATAAAAATCCCATCACCCTGGAAGACAGCCTTACCTACAATGGCCCCTAATCTAGAAATGCTGTGCTCCTTGCCCGATATTCTGGGCCCATGTTTAATTCTAATCAGTACCTGTTTGTGTATTATTTTGCATTTGCATGAGGTAGTTCTGTCCTAATCTCATGGTATTTTACAAATTTGGAAAATAGTTGGTTATCTTCCCCAAAACATTCTAATCTGGGCTAATACAGAGGCAATCAGCCTCTATAATGCCCCAGTACTTTCTTTGCCAGGGTGATGATATTATTTAAGAAAAAAATAATAATAAAGAGCAGGTTTCAAGGGTTAGAGCTCCATTCTCAATCCCTTCCCAGGACAGAGAATAATCCTGGCCTTTAGCCTGCCTGCTCTGCTCCTCCAAGGCCTTTTAGAGGTAATGGGCAAGTCAGTGTCCTCTCAATCCCGAAGCCCAAGATGGTGCTTTCCGGTAAAAGTTATTTTTTAGATTATATTTAGCAGCACACCCAGAGCTCTGATCTGTTGGTAAGGACTAGGAAGTCACAAGATGATCCTGTATAAAGACATTCTGGACACTGTTTATCACATACAGCCCCATGAGTGAGAATCAATTCAACAGCTATGGGTTTGTTTTTGGTATCATGTACAGCCACTGGGCTAAGTGCTTTACATACAGCATCTTGTTTAATTCTCTAGTGTTCTTTGTATTTCATAGAAAGTCAGCATCAAGTAAATAAAACATTGGGGCAGTATCATAAATTTGATCTAAGATTTTAACCCTTCTGTGTGGTGTTGATGGAATAATCCTGGAACATCAACCACTGTGCAAAAATTGCTGCTGTAACTCACTTTTCTCATTTCCTTGAGGTTACTTTTTGAATGAGATCTTCCTTGACCAACAAATGTAAAGATACTAAACTCCCCCAACCCAGACTCGCCTGAGTCTTCCCATTAAAATGTAAGCTCCATAAATCAACCAGTTGCTATGGAGTCCATTCTGACTCATGGCAACCCTATGTGTGTCAGAGTAGAGCTGTGCTCCATAAGGTTTTCAATGGCTAATTTTTGGAAGTAGATAACCAGGCCTTTCTTCCAAAGCACCTCTGGGTAGACTCGAACAACCAGCCTTTCGGTTAGCAGCAGAGTGGGTTAAGCATTTGCACTACCCAGGGACTCAAGCTCATAAGGGTAGAAACTTTATCTTCTTAACTACTGTCTCCCAGTTCCTAGAACAGTGCCTTCCTTGCCAAGTGTTGGGTATTTGACACTATCTTTGTTGAATAAGTGATTAAATAACGGACGAAACAAGACTATAACACATGTTAAATTTTAAATGATTTGCTTTTCCTTTTCAATTACCAGAGGGTTTTTGTGACATGACTTAAATTGCCAGAGTCTCTTAAAAAGATTGGGTAGGATGTTTGAACTGGTAAGATCATTATATCTTAAAAAATTTCCCTGCAGCTAGCACAGATGTTCAGAATCATTCTATTGGTTATGCTTAAAAAAAAAAAAAAAAAGGCTTGTAATTTCCTTTTTAGTGTCCAGATGACTTTGAACATTAAATATGTCATTAAACACTAGAGACAACTTTGAAATTTGGCCATTTCATTCATTACTAGGCAACATTCTTTGAGCACCTACATATGCCAGGCACTGAGACAAAGCGTCTGGGAGTAAACCAGGTAGTGAAACGTGAAGGCTAATCAGATTCCCACCTAATATGGCACACCTGCTCTCATGCGGATCCCTGCCTCTTCCCAAACACCTCCTTGGTTTCCCAGAACTAAGTGAACAGCTCAAACAGAATTTTCAGTATAACTGATCACCGTGGTGAGTTTTATTATTCCCTGGTGGTGAGAAGGCAAAGAAGAGGCAGTTGCAAAGTATACACTTCTTGCAAGGAAAGAGGTCATAACTTTGGTAGACTTTTATAAAATTTGTAGAAAATATGTTTTTTGAGGGAAAACTTCCATTTTTGACTGAGCAAAAATTATGGCCTATATAAGAATCTTAGAGAGTTGGGTACTATTGTGCTAAAAATAGAAATATAAATTTAAACTTTCAACAGAAAGTGTGCTCTTCCTGCTTTCATTACATTGGCCGGGGCATTTATCACCGATTCCTGTGAGGAGAACAGCTATTAGGTTATTCAAATTAAAAAAAAAAAAAAAAACAACCTGTCAGCTGATGTGACAAATTCCTTGTATATTTACTTATATTGTAAGTGTGTGGAATTTTATTGATGTTGTTGGAGCCTTGAGTATATTACCTGTTTCCCTTTCACTTTTTGCTTTTAGGGAGAAAAAGGTTACCTTACCCTGATGCAAACTTTGTTCAAATACCTCTACGTATTCTAATTTTTTTAAAAGCTAAAGATTCTAAGAATAATGAAATTGTCTTCATTTTCCCACCAAGACAGTTTTTTTTTTGGTTTAAATAAAAAAAGATATCAAAATAAGGGAATGAAATCACATTTCCTTCATGGCATGTTTCATCACAGTGTTCCCTTTACCGGCTGTATTTACCTCCAGAAAGATGACATGACATTAAACGGTGATGAGAGAAAAGTTTTTGACTTGAATTCACATTCAAATTATGACCTGATTTTGTTTGTGTGCTAATCTTTTGTGATGAGTTGTGGCACAGTGCTCACTCAGAGAGAAAGTGGCTAATGTATAAAGTTAGAAATGGCTGGCTAGTAATTTACTGACATCAGAGAAAACATGCTTTTAGTCATTTCAAAATTCCTAAAGTAATCATTGAAATTGCATCTTAAACAGATTTGAGATACCAGGCTAGACTGGAGAGCTGTGCATCATCCATGCTTAGATACTGTTACGCAAATAGCATTATGACCACAAACATTATGTGTAAGTTAGAGTTTGGCCAATATAAAAGTCAGTGAAAAGTACAAAGCTTGCAGATTAACATACCCTGCACATTTCTGATGGATTTATGAGCAAAACATGATTTTTAATTTGGCACAAGGAATATAACTAGATATGTTCATAAACCTGTTGGTCCATCTGATTCTGCTTAGCTCCAGATAAAAAGACCTTGCTAAATGCATCACCATATTAACTGGTTATATTTCAAAATCTGGCATGAAGAGGTTCAATGTTATTGTACCTCCAACCCTTAAGTGACAGCAAATTGTATTTTAAATGACGATACTCACAGTTGTTGCTTGCTCTACTACTCTTCTGTCCAGCTGAATGTTCTGTTTCCTTGTATGGAAATTGTAGAGTTGTGTCTAAGGTTCTGAACCCTTCTTTAAGAGAGTGATGCTTGTAGTACTCCACAAGTTCCTTTCGGGAAAAGGATGAAGGATTATTTTTGATAAGGATACTTTTGTTCTCAAACACATGAACTCCTTGACAAATAATTACATGCACTATATGAATGACCCACTTAATGCTAAGTTCTCCAGAAGTATACAGAACAGTAAGTAAATGATCATCTTTTCCTGCTGTCTGGATACACGTAACATCTTCCTAATAACTGTCCTTGTTACTTAGTCCACTTACAATGTGAGTACCTCCTATTGTTATGCATGGACAGAGAACAGCCTGTTAGTCTTCAATCATATGTGGTAGATTAAAAGAAACCATACCAATCCTCAATTTCAAAGTAGTAATTATTATTCTTATTCATGACACACTTGCCTTTCTAAAGGCTAACAAAGGGAACAGCTGTTTGCTGAATATATAGCAATTTCTAGTTTCCTGCATTTTCTTTCAAAATGGTGGAAAAACAAACGATCCTAAATGTACTTTTCCAAGGTAAACAAAAGTTGATAAACCACAAATGTTACTTGGTATCATTGGATTTATGATGAAGTGCTAATGCCATCCAAAAACCCTGTTTATCATCTGACACTCACAGAGGTCAATAAGGTAGTTCTTTCCAATTTTCTCTTACAGTTTGTCTCTAATACATCCAAGCCTAATATAATAACCACCCACCATCCTTCAGACCAAAATTTCAGGAAATCTCTTTTGAGATGTTGGTTTTGTAGATTCTGCACAAATTTGAGTCTCCCTGCTTTAAACAGAAATTGACTAAGAGTTAATACATAACCGAAAAAATGCATCTTATCATTAGATGAGTACCACGGATAGATAGTCTCATAGAAGTCCCTGAAATAAGACTGAAAGCAAAATAACTTTTAATGGAATTATTCGGTGCTTTTATTACAGCACTATTCTTTAAAACAACATTGTAAAAACAACCCATTTCCTCTAAAAATCACACTCCCATCAGCTCAGTACCTCCCTTCAGTGGTTATGTTAAAAGTTTTCAAAACAAATTAACCAGACTAAAAAATCACTCCAAGAAGAACAAGAGAACTGCTGTGATGGGATTAATTACTTTTGTGTGTGGCCTTTCTAGCCATGGTCTTGTACCTTCCACCCAGGTGATTGTGTGAAAGGTAATTGTGGCCTACCAAGGGTACGGTCAGTTTTGCCTTAAAAGAAAGCCAGTTCCAGAGCAGAGAGGAGAATTCACCACCAAGGAAGGAAAGAGCAGCAGCAGGAGACAACACAGTGAACTTCCTAGTCCACACAGAGAGAAAGCTGAGTGCTTTTCGGCAGAGACTGCGGGCCAGGGAGAGGCCTGGCTGCGAGCACAGCTGGGGGAGGCTATCCTGATGGAAGAACTATATTCTGAGTGTTCTTGAGCCTGAACTGTAACTGTTACTTCCCTAATAAACCCCATAATTGTGAGTATGCTCTTTGAGTTCTGTGTGGCCACTGCAATGAATACTGAACCCAGCAGAGAGTGCTGTGGGAGGGACGGTTGGTGTCAGAATTGGTAAAGATGGTGGGGAGAGCAGGCATATCTGATCCACCCCACCCCCACATAGGAATCAGCCTTGGACTGTTATCTTGATTCTCCTTCCCCCTCATGAAGTTGGACGAGGTCAGACACTGCCCCCAAGCTGTTTTTACAACTGCCAATGATTTATTTATAATTTATGACCAAATTCAGAATGAATTGTGGAATGCACTGTGCTAGGAGTTTCGGGGGTCACAAAGATTATGAAGGTAAGTCTCCTGCCCTCTAGGAGTTCTCACCCTTGTAAGAAGTGAGGGGTTATGGAATTTCAAAGGCAGGAGAGAGAAATACCTCTTTTAAGTCCCATGGGAGGATGTGGGAAGGTTGCTTTAGACAGAGCAGTCAGGCTAAGAACAGACATAAAAGTGATAAAGACCTCATTCATAAACTGAAAGCAGCATGGTTTGGTTGAAGGACTGGGTAAAACTAATAGAGATTTTTCAAGTCCTACCCTTGTAAAACGGAGATAATAAACCATTTCACAGACTGTAGTAAAGAACAGATAAAGTGAACTGTAATTGCCTGGTACACGTGAATAGTCTTAACAGCTACCATTATTTCCTGTGCCAGGTCCTTTACACAGTTATCTCATTTAATCTTCACATAAAAACTTTATGAAATAGACCTTATCCTCATTAATGCTCACGTCTCAGTGAGGTTGAACAACATGGGCAAGGCAGTAGAGCTGGTATCTGTCTCCATAGTTTGTGCTCTTAACTACCTCATACTGCTAGCAAATAAAGAAAAAAAAAAAAAAAACACAAAAAAAACCAACCACCATTGCCATCGAGTCAATTTCGACTTACAGTGACCCTATAGGACAGAGTAGAACACCTCATAGAGTTTCCAAAGACCACCTGCTGGATTCGAACTGCTGACCGTGCAAATGTAAATACACAAACACATGCACACAAAAGGGGGCAAAAAGAAAGTGGCATTTGCCAAGTGTCAGTGGTGTACCAGGAGCTTTGTTTTCTTAGACACAAGATGCTAGGGTCTTACATATTTTATATCTGAACTTTTATATAAAATTTCTTCTTCCTAGACCCCAGATCACGAAGGTCCTTGATGAAGGAAAAGGACTGTGACGTCTAACCAGGATTTAAAAACAGAAAGACGACAAAATACCAGATAGAAGTTTCTATCTTCAAAATGGCTTCAATGATCAGAATATGGCACTTATTTTATAGTGATTTTTAACATGATTTGCAAAGGCAAGGTCTGGAGTTAAATTCTATGAGCGCTGGTGGCACAGTGGTTAAGAGCTTAGCTGCTAACCAAGAGGTCAGCTGTTCAAATCCACCAGCCTCCTTGGAAACCCTATGGGGCCGTTCTACTGTCTCCCACAAGGCTACTATGAGTCAGGATCAACTCGATGGCGACGCGTAAGGTGTGGTGGTGGTGAGTGACCAACATTAAAAAATATAAGTCAAAATTGTATGAGGTCTCTGAAGAAATGTTCATGTAAATATTGTGTTGCTGATACAAATGATGTCAAAGACTAGTTCTTTTAGTCTTGTTATTTAAATTAAGTAAAATGTATTAGCAAAACTATGAAAAGAAATTTGAAAGGAATTATAGGCTAATAACTTTGAACTTCAATGTAATTTTGTTACAGATAATAGAAATTTTATAAATTATACTACTGTGGATTAGTTATGTGAAGTTGTCTAGAAACCACAGAATTATCATACCGAAAATGGACTTGGCGATCATTTAATGCTCACCCACCCTCAAATTTAGGGATGAGAAAAATGACTTTCCAAAGCCTAAGGTCATGCGGATTAGTAAGCTGCAAAACACTCTTTATCACTTCACTAAGCGTGGAAGATATTTTAGTTCCATTTTTATAGTCTTATGGGGTAAATCTTCCTACATGTTTTTAATTGGGTAGAATTAAATAGTGCCACTGTGGGTCTTTTCCAATTTATGCCCTTCTGCTTTCTGTATTTCAGTCTAATCCACCCCTGCTTTAGCAGTCATTGACCTTCAGGTACTACAAGTAAATAATAAGACTCTAAACAAAAGAAATCGCTAAGCTTTCCTTATCTCACACTGACACAGCAGTGTCAACAATTCAAGTCTCTGAAAAATAATGAGTGAGAGCCAGTCATTCCAATTACCAAGGAAACAGGCAATGGAGATGCTTTATAAACAGCATTTGGACACGGACTGTCTGGCATACGTGAAAATTAGAACAAAATTAATGCTTTGTAATCTGGATACAGAAATTCATTTAGAATTTGAATTTAGTGACTAAGAAAAACAAAGATTTTGATTAACCAAGCCATTGAAGCCCAAGGAAAAAAGGTTAGGTCATAACTCCCGAAGGCCAATCTTCTTTTTGAGAAACTGGTTGATTTAAAGTAAGGTCTGGAGTTTGTTTGCGTTTTACATCCTTTCTCAGATTAAAATTTAATTCCACGCCCTAATGAATTTCATAGGTAGGTAGAAGAATATAATCTGCACACCAAAGATGGGAGAATATTGAACTACTCTCAAGAAACAGCAAATTAAACCCACAGAGTGCTGGTTATTTATAGTGGGAACTGTTATTTGACACCAACATGATAAAAGGTAACTGCTTAACGTCCCATGATCCTGATTGAGAGAGGTTTATCTGCCCTGCCAGAGTGAAGTCAAAGGTGCATGTTAACCTTCTATCTCCTTCCAAAGAAGCTGCTGAACATGAACCAGCCCTTTCTGATCAAGTGCCCATGTGGTACTTCTCAGTATAGCTTCAAAGGGCAGCAATATTGTGATGTTCTTTGTGCAGATGGATTTACTCATTTGGAAGCCTCTTTAGGATAGTTCTTTAAAAAAAAAAAAAAAAAAAACCCATTGTGAGAGCAATGGGTTAGGATAGTCAAGTCCTTCTTGAATTTTCCAAAAACATAATAATTTCACATAGTAAGGATTCAAGCTGAATTTGTTCTATACATGAAGAGGAGCAAAGAGCAGAGGCAGCTTCAGACTAGTTCAATACCTCTTCCCAAGCAATTTTTACAATTATTTGCTTAACCTGACAAGAGTATTTTTTGACACTGAGATTTTTAGTTCCTTGTCTTTAACCCCCATCCCCGCTGTTTACAATTATTTTATTAATGGTTTTTAGTTTCGTTGTAGTTTTTCTGATAATCCTTACTCCCATCCTGTGACCACTGTGCTACGTGCTTCCTCATAAAATGTCCCCAAATACAGAGGGAAGAAATATGTGTGTCTCTAAACAGTGACATTTCTGTTATTTTGGAACTACCCTATCAGGGTAGCTTATTTTAGTACTGTGACAAGCACTTTTAATTCCCCTTCCAGAACATCACTGCAGAAACTTTTATTGTTCCCTGGTACGAACTATCCAAATTCTGGGTCTCTGTTGCTTTTACTATAAACACAGCTTTACATATAGACAGGAACTCAAGGATCTATATTCACTCCTCTGGGTCACTGCGATATTACAGGCTGTTCACATCTAACCTTAGTTGCCAAACAACTGTCTGGAGCTGAACCCAGGTGACACAAAGCAGAATTGATTGGCCCTTTCCAGAGACTACTCCTTTCATCCATTTTGTTTGTCTCCTCTGATGGGAGTTCCGTTTGTTACTTTCAAAGTTTGCAGGACTGGCATCATCTTTGGCCCTGGAGCATTTTTTTTCATGTTCTTTTTCTTTTTTTTATTGTACTTCAGGGGAAGGCTTACAGAACAAATAGTTTCTCATGAAACAGTAGTACACATATTGCTTTATGACATTGGTTAACAACCCCACAACATGTCAACCTTCTCCCTTCTCGACCTTTCTTTTTTGGTGAAAATACACATAGCCAAAGATACAAAAATTTCTGCATACCCAGTTCAGTGACATCGACTACGCTCTTCCAATTATGCTGCTTTTCTCACTTTAGACGAAGCTTTACAGAGCAAATAAGTTTCTCATTAAACAGGTAGCACACATATTGCCCTATGACGATGGTTAACAACCTCACAACACATCAACACTATCCTTACTCAACCTTGGGTTCCCTATCACCAGCTTCCTTGTCCCCTTCTGCCTTCTGGCCCTTGTCCCTGGACTGCTGTGCGTCATTAGTCCCATCTGGTTTTATGGGGCTGTCCACTCCCTGGCTGAATGGTGAGCATCAGAAATGACTTCACCACTGAGCTAAAAGGGTTTCTGGGGGCCATGCTCTCGGGGTTTCTCCAGTCTCCTTTAGGCCAGTAAATCTGGTCTTTATTTTATGAGTTAGAATTTCGTTCTACATCCTTCTCCACCTCTGTCCAGAACCCTCTGTTGTGATCCTGGTCAGAGCAGTCAGTGGTGGTAGCCGGGCACCATCTAGCTGGACTGGACTCAGTCTGGTGGAGGCCTTGGTAGCTGTGGACAATTAGTCCTTTGGACTAATCTTTTCCTTGTATCCTGTTCTCTTCATTCTCCCTTGCTCCTGAAGGGATGAGACAAATGGAGTATCTTAGACAGCTGGTCACAGGCTTTTAAGACCCCAGATGCTACTCACCAAGGTAGAATGTAGAACATTGTCTTTATAAACTGTGTTATGCCAGTTGAGCTAGATGTTCCCCGAGACCATGGTCCCCACAGCCCTCTGCCCAGCAATTCAGTCCCTCAGGGAGTTTGGATGTGTCTATGGAGCTTCCTTGACCTTTCCTTGTACAAGTTGTGCTGGTTTTCCGAGTATTGTGTACTGTCTCACCCTTCACCAAAAATATCACTTATCTATTGCCTGTTTAGTATTTCCCCCCAATCCCTCCCATCCCTGGTAACCAACAAAGATTGTTATTTTTTGTGTATAAAGTTTTTCATGGGTTTTTACAATAGAGGTCTCATAAAATATTTGTCCTTTTGTGATTGACTTATTTCACTCAGCATAATGTCCTCCAGTTTCATCCATGTTATGAGATGCTTCACAGATTCATCGTTGTTCTTTCTTGTTGCATACTACTCCATTGTGTGTATGTACCATAGTTTGTTTATCCATTCATCTGTTGATGGGCATCTACGTTGTTTCCATCGTTTTGCTATTGTGAACAATGCTGCTATGAACATAGTTGTGCATATGTCTATTCGAGGGACGACTCTTATTTATCTAGGATTTATTCCTAGGAGTGGAATTGCTGGATTGAATGGTATGTCTATTTCTAGCTTTCTGAGGAAGCACCATATCATTTTCCAAAATGCTTGTATCATTTTGCATTCCCACCAGCAGTGCATAAGAGTTCCCATCTCCCCGCAGCCCCTCCAACATTTGTTATTTCCAGTGTTTTTGATTCGTGCCAGTAATGCCGGGGTGAGATGGTATCTCATTGTGGTTTTAATTTGCATTTCTCTGATGACTAGTGATTGCGAGCATTTCCTCATGTGTCTGCTGTCCATTTGAATGTCTTCTTTAGTGAAGTGTCTGTTCATTTCCTTTGCCCATTTTTTAATAGGATTATTTGTCTTTTTGTTGTAGAGGTGTTGGATTTTCTTGTTGATTATGGAGATTAGACATTTGTCTGACTTGTACTGTCCAAAATTTTTTTTCCCAGTCTGTAGGTTCTCTTTTTACTCTTTTGGTGAAGTCTTTAGAAAAGCATAGGTGTTTGATTTTTAGAAGATCTCAATTATCTAGCTTATCTTTTGGGGTTTCTGCATTGATGGTTATGGATTGTACCCTGTTAATGCCGTGTATCAAGGCCTGTAGTGTTGGTCCTATTTTTTCTTCTATGAACTTTATAGTTTTAGGCTTTATATTCACGTATTTGATCCATTTAGAATTGGTTTTTGTTTATGGTGTGAGGTATGGGTCCTGTTTTATTTTTTTGCAGATGGATACCCAGTTTTGCCAGCACCATTTGTTAAAAAGACTGTCTTTTCCCCATTTGATGGATGTTGGGACCTTGTCAAAGATCAGGTGACCGGAGGTGGAAGGATTTACATCTGGGTTCTCAGTTCTGTTCCACTGGTCAATGTAACTGTCGTTGTACCAATACCAGGCTGTTCTGACTACTGTAGCTGTATGGTAGGTTCTGAGGTTAGGTAGTGTGAGTCCTCCAACTTTATTCTTCTTCTTCAATAGTGCTTTACTTATTCGGGGCTTCTTCCCTTTCCATATAAAGTTAATGATTAGTTTTTCCATCTCTTTGAAGAATGTTGTTGGTATTTGGATCGAGTTTGCGTTGTATTTGTAAATTGCTTTGGGTAGAATTGTCATTTTCACAATGTTGAGTCTACCAATCCATGAGCATGGTATGTTTTAACATTTATGTAGATCCCTTTCAGTTTCTTGCAGTGCTGTTTTGTAGTTTTCTTTGTATAGATCTCTTACATCCCTGGTTAGATTTATTCCTATAAGTATTTATCTTTTTAGGGGCTATTATAAATGGTATTGTTTTCCTGATTTCTTTTTCATCGTTCTTATTGGTGTATAGGAAGCCAACTGATTTTTGTATGTTTATCTTGTATCCTGCTCCTCTGCTGAATCTTTCTATTAGTTCCAGTAGATTTCTCATGGAGTCTTTAGGGTTTTCTATGTGTAGTATCATATCATCTGCAAACAGGGAGAGTTTAACTTATTCATTACCAATCTGGATGCCCTTTATTTCTTTTTCTTGCCTTATTGCTCTAGCTAGAACTTCCAGCACAATGTTAAATAGGAGTGGTGATAAAGGGCATCCTTGTCTTGTTCCTGTTTTTAAGGGGAATGTTTTCAGCCTCTCTCCATTAAGAATGATGTTGGCCATTGGCTTTGCATAGATGCCCTTTATTATGTTAAGAAATTTCCCTTCTATACCTATTTTACTGAGAGTTTTTATCAGGAATGGGTGTTGCACTTTGTCAAATGCCTTTTCTGGGTCAATTGAGATGATCACGTGATTCTTTTCTTTCCTTTTATTTATCTGGTGGATTACGTTGATTGATTTTGCAATGTTGAAATATCCTTGCATACTTGGTATGAATCCTCCTTGGTTGTGGTGTGTTATTTTTTTGCTATGATGCTGAATTCTATTGGCTAGAATTTTGTTAAGAATTCTTATATCTCTATTCATGAGAGATATTGGTCTGTAATTTTCCTTTTTTTGTGACGTCTTTGCCTGGTTTTCATATCAGCATTATGCTGGCTTCATAGAATGAATTTGGAAGTGTTGCTTCCTTTTCTGTGCTCTCAAATAGCTTGAGTAGTACTGGTACAAGGTCTTCTGTAAATGTTTTGTAGAATTCTCCAGTGAAGCCATCTGGGCCAGGGCTTTTTTTGGTTGGGAGTTTTTTTTATTACCTTTTCAATCTCTTCTCTTGTTATGGGTCTGTTCAGATTTTCAACATCACTTTGTTGTAGTTTGGGTAGGTAGTGTGCTTCTAGAAATTTATACATTTCCTCTAGGTTTTCAAATTTGTTGGAGTATAGTTTTTGATAATATTCTGTTATATTCCTTTTTATTTCAGTTGGGTCTGTGGTAGTGTCCCCCATTTCACTTCTTATTTGGGTTATTTGCAACCTCTCCTGTTTTTCTTTTGTCAGTCTGGCCAGTGGTTTGTTGATTTTGTTGATTCTTTCAAAGAACCAACTTTTGGTTTTGTTGATTCTTTCTATTGTTTTTCTGTTCTCTATTTCATTTATTTCTGCTCTGATCTTTACTATTTCTTTTCTTCCGGTGGCTGTGGCTTTTTTTGCTCTTTCTGTTTATTTGAGTGGTGTAGTTAATGTTTTGATTTTGTCCCTTTTTTCTTTTTTGATGTGTGCAGCTATTGCTATAAATTGTCCTCTGTGGACTACCTTAGTTGTGTCACAAAGGTTTTGGTATGATGTGTTTTCATTCTCATTTGACTCGAGGGATTTTTTTGATTCCGTATCTGATTTCTTCTATTACCCACTGATGTGTAAGCAGGGTATTATTCAGTTTCCATGTAGTTGATTTTTTTCCCTTGCTCTTTCTGTTGTTAATTTCTACCTTGATGGCATTGCGGTCAGAGAAGATACTTTGAATTATCTCAATGTTTTGGATCTTGTTGAGGATTGCTCTGTGGCCTAAGATGTGGTCTATTCTGGAGAACGTTCCATGCGCATTGGAAAAGAATGTGTACTTTGCAGCGGTTGGATGGAGTGTTCTATGTATGTCTATGAGGTCAAGTTGGCTGATTGTGCCTTTAGGTCTTCTGTATCTTTGCTGAGTTTCTTCTTAGTTGTTCTGTCCTTTACTGAGAGGGGTGTGTTGAAGTCTCCTACTATTACTGTGGAACTGTCAATTTCTCTTTTCAGTGTTGTTAGAGTTTATGTATTTTGGAGCCCTGTCATTGGGTGCGTAGATGTTTATTATGGTTATGTCTTCATGATGGATCGTCCCCTTAATCATTATATAGTGTCCTTCTTTGTCTCTTATGGTGGATTTTGGTTTAAAGTCTATTTTATCCTGACGTTAGTATTGCCACTCCTGGTCTTTTTTGGTAGTTGTTAGCTTAATATATTTTTTTCCAACCTTTGACTTTCAATGAATTCACATCTTTGTTTCTAAGGTGTGTCTCTTGTAGACAGCATATTGATGGATCCTGTTTTCTTATCCATTCTGTCACTCTCCGTCTCTTTATGGGTGCATTGAGTCCATTTACATTCAGTGTAATTACTGATAGATGTGAGTTTGTTGCTGTCATTTTGTATTGCTTTTTTCTGGGGTGCTGACATTTTCTTTGTTCTTGTTACTCTCCTGTGCTGAGTTACTTTTGTTTGTGGATTTTGTTTTCATTTCTTTTGTTTTTCTAGGTTTTGTTTTTGCTGAGACTTTATGCTTTTCCTCTTTATTTTTATGAGTATGTTTGTTAACTTTCTTTGTGGTTACCATGAATTTTACCCTTATCTTTCTAAGTTTGAAGCAGTCTACCATTACTTGGTATTGCCTTGCCTTCCTCTCCATTAGAAGGTTCTATACCTATGCCGTTTATTCCCTCTTTTATTGTTTTGATGTTGTTGTCATTTACTGATTAACTGCTCCGATTCCCTGTTGTATTTCTTTTGGTTTTGGATAGTCCTTGAGAGTTCATTTCCTAGATTGGTATCTGGCTGGTATAATCCTGCATCCTAGATTCTGCCTGTGAGCTGAAGTTGTTTGTTCTCAGATCAAAGAACTCCCTTTAATAATTCTTGTAAGTTTGGTTTGGGTTTTACATATTCCCTTAATTTCTGTATATCTGGAAATGACCTAATTTCACCATCATATTTGAACGAGAGTTTTTCAGAATATATTATTCTTGGCTGGCAATTTTTTTCCTTCAAGATTTTATATATGTCACCCCATTGCCTTCTTGCCTGTATGGTTTCTGCTGAATAATCTGAGTTTAGTCTTATTGTTTCTCCTCTGTATGTGACTTCTTGTTTTTCACGAGCTGCTCTCAGGATTCTTTGTTTGTCTTTCGTTTTGGCAAGTGATTATTATATGCTTAGGTGATTTTCTTTTGGGGTCTCTCCTATATAGGGTTCGTTGAGATTCTTGGATGGCCAGCTTTTCATCTTTCATGATATTGGGCAAGTTTTCTGTCAGGAGTTCTTCAATGATCCTCTCTGTGTTTTCTGTTTTCTCCCCTTGTTCTGGAACGCCAATCACTCACAAATGTTTGCTTTTGATTTTATTCCACATAACTCTCAGGGTCTCTTCATTGTTCTTTGAGGAAAACTCAGAAAAAAGAACTAACAGAGTTGTATCCAAGTGTTTGTCTTCAATTCCACTGATCCTGTCTTCTACCGTTTCAGATCTGCTTCTCAGCCCTTCTATGACACTGTCCATTTCTGAAATCTTGTTGTTTATCTTTTGGATTTCTAATTGTTGTCTTTGTATAACTTCTAGTTGTGAATTTATTTTGGCATTTTGTTTCTGCATTATTTTCGTGAATTCTTCCAATTTTTTTGTCTGTATTTTCCATGAGTTTGTCTATTTTTTCCTCATTTTTTTCTGATTTTTGCTTCAGCTCTTGGAGAACTCTGAGTATTAGAGATTTTAATTCTCTATCAGGTAGTTCTAGTGCCTTTTCTTCCACTGGAAAGTCATCTGGTGTTTTATTTTGAATGCCTACTGCAACCATCCTGTCCTGTTTTTGTAAATATTCTGACACTGTCTGCTGTTTCGGGGCATTCAGTAGTTATTTTTCTCGTTTATTGATTGTAGATTTGTTTGTTTCGTCCCTTTTTTTTAATTTGGCTATGTCTGAGCAGGCAGGCTGTGTGTTCTTTGTTGTCTGCTCTTCTGTGGGCACAATACTTTTTGCCTCCTTCTCCAATTGGCTAGGTCAGTCACTTAGATATGGTATAGCAGGGCAGGTCTAGCTGAAGAGGAGTTACTGGGATGAGTTATTTGTGTTACTTACTACAGCCACCAGAGCGGGTCAGTACTCAGTGCAGGACAGGTTCCAGTAGGCCAGGCCTGTGCTGCTTGGTGGTGAGATGTTAAGCGCATGGTGCAGGTAGGCAGGTTGTAGCAGGGAGATTGTTATGTGTGGAGCTAAGATGAATATGGGAGAGAGGAGAGAGGAAAAGGAGCCAAAAACATACAAACAAACAAAAAGAATCCTACGGGAGCTTGCCACTGGAGAGATGAGAGACTATGCAATGGAAAAAAACAAAAAGGGGAAGAGGAAGAAAAAAAAGAAAAGAATGAATAAATAAAAATCGGAAAGGTTAAAGAACAGCAAAGTTCTCAGGGATCCCACCGGTGCGGCTATGAGGTCTGGGGAAGTTGTTGTCAGGTGTTGTAGTACAGCCTGGCTAGAAGGCGTAGAGGTATACAACACCGGGTATTCAGGGAACAGAAAGAGAAGGAAGATATAGAGAGATGAGAAACTGGGTAATGAAGAAAGACAAAAGGGAAAAAGAGGGAAAAGAAATCAAAACAAATTTTAAAAAAAACAAACAAGAAAAGGCCCCAAAAAACAAAGAAAAAAAAAAAAAAAACCAACGTAAAAAGAAATGCCCTCAGGGAACCCTCTGCAGGTCTGTGCAAGCCGAGGGGGTAGTTTCCAAGCCACGCAGTACCTCCTGGCCAGAACGGGCTCCCAACTCAAGAAAAGGAAAAGAAAGCAAACAAACAATTCAAAACAAACAAACAAACAAAAGCCCCGGGATCCCACCAACATGGCAGCCCAGACCAGGAAGCAGCTCCACACTCGAACGGAGTTCCGCACCCCCTCAGAAAGAATCAAAGATGGCGCATGGAGCCAGGTATTTGAGCAAAAGGAGGGGGAGGTGGTGAGAGGTAAGGAATGTCAAAAGAAGCGGAAAAAAAGCAACACCAGCAGCCAACAAATGGCACTCAGCCAGCTAGTGCAAGCTGGTGGAATCCAAGCAGCCGGTGTTTCCCGGACAAGAGACTGTGTCTGTGGGAAGCAGAAGGGGCTGAGTGTGGGTGTAGAAGGGCAGGGAGTGGGAAAGTGTATATCACAAATTACCGGAACTCTGCAGTCCCTCAGGAAGAAGCAAAGATGGCGCATGGAGCCAGGTATTTGAGCAAAAGGAGGGGGAGGTGGTGAGAGGTAAGGAAGAAATCAAAAGAAGCGGAAAAAAGCAACACCAGCAGTCAACAAATGGCAGAGAACCGGCCCGTTTGGGTGGGTGGAATACAAGCAGCCAGTGCTTCCCAGACAAGAGATTGTGGCCGCGGGAAGCAGAGGAGGCTGAGTGGGGGTGAAGAAGGGTGGGAGTTGGGAAAGCGTATATCACAAATTACCGGTTGTTTTGTCTCCCGCTGGAAGCTCCGTGAAGCTGTTTTCTCGTACCCCGTTTGCTGGTCTCCGACAGGATTCCAAGAGGGCAGATCCGCGCTGTGTTAGCTGATAGGGGACCTCTGCATGAATCTCTCCTTTCTCTCCATTCTCTGTCAGTTTTCTTACTCCATTTGGTGCTTGTCTGAGTTCTTTATCTCTTCATTTGATGTTTTAGGGTTTCAGGATTGTTGTTTTCTCTGTTCAGCTTAGTTTTTCGGATCTTTGCTGTGGAGGGACAGCATGGTGCTTCTGCTTAGAGCGCCATTTTGCCGGAAGTCGCCTGGAGCATTTTTTTAAGTCCCATATCAACTACAGCACAAATGCTCTACAAAGCTAACAATAAAATAAATAGTGCCTAATACACAGTAAGCACACAGTAAATATTTATCAAACAAACAAATGGAAAAAAGAGAGTTAATAGGTATTGGGCTGGAAGGAGAGTTGTGGGGAGCTTAGGGAGAAGAAGGAAGATCTGTATGAAGGGATTGCTTTGCATAACACATCACACAGGTTCAAGCTGGTGTGTCTTGCAGAGATGTGGAGACCCCCGTGCCATGCTTTTATCATGTCTCTGCTGGGTCTGTTATTCATTATTTGTGCATCCACTTGCCACTTCCCTCCTCGGTTTTCATCTTATAAAGAACCTCGTCAGGTCCAGTTCTCTCTCTGCGTAGCTGGCTTGTTCCAACAGAACAGAAGTCACTTCCAGCAGAGAGGATGCCTGGATCTTGGTTACCAATTTGACAGAGTTTCCAGTTTCCAGGACATAGTCCTGCTGCCCATCCTCAGCGTTTGAAAAGGGAATGTGATATTTATGTCCACAGGGCTTTTCTTACCTTGCTTTCAACTTGAGGGGCTTCAATTTCTTTAAAACATTGGCCCTGGTCTTGAAGCAAATCTAAATTTTTAGATACAACTTTCAGGCTGGCCTATTTTTTGTGGCTCTCACACTCAATTTTAACTTTACTGTTAACATCTGCAAAGTGCTTTGAGATGTTTTCCAGAAGGATGCAGTATATATCATTTGATTGATGGTTCAATCAATGAGTGGCCCTTCCCAATGATACTCAAAGTACTTAGCTGAGTGCTACAAATGCATCTCATGTCCTGTATCCAAAATCTTCATTACCACAAGAAACTCTACCAAACTTCAGAAAGACTTGAGACCACTTTTAAGGAAATATGAACTTTTTCTTTACCATCAGCAATGCAGAGGTAATGACATATATGCATTGTTTATATGGTATATACACAGTATTCTTATACATAAATACAATTATTAAAAAGGTGTCAGTTAAAGAAAATCATGAGAATTAACAACATACTTTTTGTTTGGAATGACGTGGCAACAATATACTATTTCAATTTAAATACAAAATTCTTATGAAATACCAACTGTTGTGTGGTAAAAAGGTTACACTTCTAATGCTTAACTGTCCAAGGTAATGAAGGAAAACTGTAGCACAGAGAATTTAAAATAGCAGAAAATGCAAAAAGCTTTTAAACTTGATTTTCTATTGCATTTTATGTGAAATGAACCTAAATGTGAGGGCTATTTTACCAATTACAGTTTCTTATAATTTAAAATATCCTTCTCTGCCTGAGTGATGAGAAAGAGGCAAAGGAAGGATGAGGAGGGAAGAAATTCATATGAAAACTTGCCATGTCATTCGAAAACAAGGCAAACCTCATACCAGCAACAGGTGATTGTACTTGTACTTGAAATTTTTACTGCTTTCACTAACAGTCATAAATGGTATAGACTCTGAAAGATTACATAAACTTTACAAACTTGATTTACAATAAAAGATAATGATTAAAGCAATATAAAACTTAGTTGGAGTTCTTAAAATTGGAATTTTCAGGATTCTGCCAAAAATTATCATATGGCTCTCTTTTAACAACTTTTCCGTGAGCAAAATTTCCAAGAAACTACAGAATTAACACTGATCTTTCTAATAACAGAAAAAAATAAGGACCCCAGATTGCAAAGAACTAATCGATGCTTACCATTAAACTTCTAAATTTTCTATTTTCTGCAATGTGAAAAAAGCCATCTCTTGTTAAAATCTTGATGTGCTTTGCTTCATTATTATACCTGTGGGCGACGAATAACTTATGAATATAAATGTGTTTTTAATCAGCAGAAATCAATAATGACCAGAGGCCATGCCCCCATAACATTATAGGAATTAATTCTGAAAACAAAATAAATACCAATGCCAATATACTGCTGACAGCTAATTAACAAAATGTATTTACTAGAGTGGTTGAAGATAACAACCAGTATTTAAGGTGAAGAGAAGGGTGGAGGACGATTTACGTTACTCTTTATGCCTAATTTGTTTAGTAAATTCGCTTTGAGAATGTAGAAAAACAAAGCAAAACCTAGTAGCTTTATTCTTAAGAGTTTACTAGAAATAAACACACATCAAGTCACCAAAAATACAATGTTATGAAAGAAATCTAATATGCCAATTAGCAGCCTATAACACTTATTACTGTTCTTCTAACAGATATTTCCAAGTATTAATGAACTGTCTGGATAGATGTATTATTTCTGCTGCAATTAGAACCTTGGGTTTCAACTTCAGTGTTATACATGTCACATGGTCTATGCAATTACAAAAACAAGAAATCTACTTCTGTAAAAGTACTTGTCCTACTTACTTAATGCTAATTGCATATTCTCCTGACTCTTTGGTCCTGTGCCTCACAAGGTAAGTACTATTTACCCTATTAATAAGTTCAGTCTCTGCCTGCAATCTTTCCATTGCTCCAGCATACCTGTAAGAAACAACGACACAGAAAATTTTGGATAATATACCTGAAAGAGAACAGAGGCTAAAAACAAGCATCTATCAAGATTTTAATTTAGTGGCAGATCTGAGCTGTTCTTTACTTCTATACTAATTACACTGCTTCAAAAAACTAAAGCAATATAGGAAAAAAACCTTTATATGTCCAAACACAAATGCTCTACAAAGCTAACTTAACAATAAAATGAATACTGCCTAATACACAGTAAGCACACAGTAAATATTTATCAAACAAACAAATGGAATAAAGAGAGTTAATAGGTATTGGGTTAGAAGGAGAGTTGTGGGGAGCTTAGGGACAAGAAGGAAGATCTGTATGAAGGGATTGCTTTGCGTAACACTTCACACACACACAGACACCTCCCGAACTTTAAGCTTTTCTAAGTACACTATGAAATGAAATCTCCTTTGAACATCTTTTAAAGAAAATTCTAGTAATCATTTTAAAATAATTATTTTTTGGATATAAGACTAATACTTAAAATCCACAATTCTGATAATCTATTTTCTTAAGAAAATTGTAGTAGTGAGTAAAATTTATTTTTAAAAAGGTAGTTTTCAAAACCAGAATTCATTTCTCCCTAGACTATACGGGCCTTAAACATGCCCAAACTCCATAACAATAGCAACTATAATAATAAGAAGCTCAAATTCAATGTTAAAATATCTTTAATGACCCTTATATCAAATATAGGCTTAGTATTTACTGACAAAATACATCAGAGATCTGGGGCAATAAAAATTGGAGGAAATGTTTTTATGTTTAGATCAGCTGTTTTTCAAAGGTATTCATGAATTAATCTTCCAGAAAATTCTCTGATTCATATATAAACTTGTATGACTCAGCGTATCCATTGCTAATCTACACTAAATATTTAAATACCCATGACAGGCATTCAACATAAGTTTGTTGAGGGAGTGCATTTTAGGTTTCCACCAAGTATAAAAGAGGAGGCAAAGGTAGTTTATGTAGATGGTAGACAGTACCTTAGGTTAAAAGTACAGTTATGAAAACTCATGAACAGTTAGGATCCAGCATCATCTGACCACCCCTTCAACCTTATCTCTTACAAGCCGCTCCTTCACTAGTTTCCAGCTGCCTTTTAAATCCAGCAACTTGCCAAGCTCCTTTTAGTCTGGAGTCTTCTCACAGGCTGTACACTTGCCAGGAAAACACTCCATCAACCCACTTTCCTTCTCACATCATTCATGTTTTGAGATTCTTCTACGATCATACCATCTAAAGAATGTTGTCCACACTCTGCATGTTCCATCTCATTATTTCTATTACAGTATTCCTTTCTTCCTACATGGTATTAATTGCTATCAGTTGGAACCAACTCGACGGCAAAGGGTTTATAAGCATTTTTATCAAAGTAATACATGACCATAGTACTAAAATAATTGTAATGAAAAAAGAGCAGTACCCCATCTTAACCAGCTTTCTACCCTGAGTCCCATTTCAAGTCCTCGGGTTACTAACGAGATCTGTTTCTAAGAATTTAAGAATCTGTAGGTAAGTGGAACAGGTGCACGTGGTTCTTATTTCGCCTTACTTTAGTGCAAGAAAAGCCTCGAAGCCTTTTCAATGTTGTAAAAGCTGCATGTGCAGCAAGTGAAGATGACTGATGAATTTGTTATGAGTAGGGATTGGTTCAGTCCTTTCACAGGGCAAATTTACATAACATTAAAGGGCAAGTACTAGTTGTCTGTAAGTTGGACGTTCATAACCTGGGGACTTACTGTATTTTCCTTTTTTTTTTTTTTTCCTTTTTTTTTTTTTTGGTGAGCCCTAGTGGCGCAGTGGTTAAGAGCTACAGCTGCTAACCAAAAGGTCGGCAGTTCAAATCCACCAGCTGCTCCTTGGAAACCCTATGGGGCAGTTCTACTCTGTCCTTATAGAGTTGCTGTGAGTCAGAATTGACTTGACAGCAATGGGTTTGGTTTTTTTTTTTTAGTTTAGTTTTTTTTTCCCCTCTGATTTCTACTTGCATATTTCTAAATAAGATGATTTATACTATAATTTCTTAATTTATCAATTTTATATATCAGGAAAAAAAAATAATGTTTTTCCCCCATACTCATTCTTTCATGGTGCTGCTCTTCACCCTTCTCTTTTCGTAACTTCCACAAAGCCAAGCCATCATCTGCCTAGTTTAGACATGTAGTCATAGTCAAAGAATGTCTGACATCCAAAAAATAATTGTCTCATATTTTTGTTTGCTTATGCTTCTTTGTCTCTATCACGACTTCTTTCCAAATTCTCTAAGGGAATTATAAAATCCTCACTAGTACATTCAACACCACATAACCTACCAGTTCATTTTTTTCTATGAAGATCTCTCTCCTTGTGCCCTCCACTCCCTATATCCAATGGATATTGCTTACTCTCTAAACCTGCTGAATTATTGTAGATCTGGAACTTCTCTTTGCCTTTTTCCTATATTTGATCCCATTTCCTGGATTTTGTGGCTCCCTGTTTCTTGGTTTACTAGCTCATTCTTGAGCTTCCTGTAAAAGGATACAATCGATCTAATACTCTGAGACCTCACATCTATGAAAATATATTTATTTTACCCTAACAATCCATAGTTTGACTGGGTATAGAGCTATAGGTGAGAAATTATTTTTCCTCTGAAATTTTAAGGCATTGCTCCATTTTCTTCTAATTTCCAGTTCCAGAATGTCAATTCTTATTTCTGACTCTTTGTATGTGACTTGATATTTCTCTCCTTGGGAAATTTTAAGATTCTTTCTGTATTCTCTATATTGAACATGTGTTGATAATGTGCCTCCTTGATATGTGCTGTACCTTGTAGTTCAATATTGTACTGGACTCTCAGTAGCATCTTCGATTTGGAGCCACTGTCTTTTTTTTTTTTTTTAAATAATTGTTGCCCTCTGTTTTTTCTTTCTAGAATTTCTACTAGTTAAATGCCTGTACTTCTGGGGCTGACTCCCTAATTTTTATTCTTTCCCCCCATACTGTCTATCTCTTTGACTTTTCTGGGAGATTTGCTCCACTTTATTTTCCAACCTTTCCACTCAATAATGAATTTAGAAGAGCCCTTTCTTGTGTTCTGATTATTCCCTTTATAAAACATCCAGCTCACATCAATGGATGTGATATCTTTTCAATTCTAAGGATAAAAATATATATATATTTCATTCTTTCTTCTGTTCCCTCTAGCATCTCTATTTTCTTCAAGTTTCTTTTTTCCTGTTTATTTCATTTGGTTTGTAATTCAAGACTTTCCTGAAATAACTGGCTACCTTGTGTTTTCTGTTCACATTTAAGAGGTGGGCATCCAAGAACTGACTAGAGGTTTTATGCGTGTGAGCTCCAAGGTAGGCTCACTGGGTAGGAACATAACCTTTTGGCAAGGACTTGACAGTTTCACTAGGTAACACCCAAATGTCAGGACTCGAGTTTTGTTTTTGTTTTTGTTTTTTAAACTATGAGGTCATTCAACTTCTTTCCAGAAAAATCTTCCAAATTCCTGTCTGGAAGCCCCAAGAGAGTAGAATGTGACCCAGTTGTCACAGTACTGGAATTAAGCTACGTGAAGGGACTGGGAAGGGGTTCTTTCATCATTCAGTATATAGACTTTCCTTTAAGCCCTAAATTTTCAGTATGGCATCTTCCCCAACCTCTGCTGGGCCTGGTCTCCCCATGTCTGGGGCCTCCCTGGCTTAATTTTTCTATGTAATATATTTTCCAAATCAGTATCTCTGCCAGGGTAGGAAGAGGTGAGCGGCCTGACTGCTGGGAAGATGGAGTAAGGAACTTGGCATCTATCTCCTGTTCTTTATACAGATTTTCTAATGGTTTCTACTTTTCAGCCTTTATGACACCCAAAAACATGGATAATTGAAGATAATCATCTTTATTTTCTATTTCATTTCATGGCCTAGACAACAGACAAAGTTCACCTTGCGGGAACAACCTGTTTTTAAATGTGGACATAAGGAACAGATAATATACTTGGTGATATTCAACTCATCAGTGACTTGAGAACCACATATCATCATTCAATGTAATTTTCTCTAAACAGTTTAGCATTTATAAAATTGAAGCTTCCAATTTCTGGTAGATTTGATCATTTTGTTCCCTAGCTGAAGGTATCTGACATGAAACTGCCTGCTTAGCTCGAATAAACTGCCCAGGTTGCTCAGGAATAAAAAGAAATTTTAAAATTCCACTATGAAATCTCCTTATTTCTTCCTATTTTCAAGGCTCTTCCTTTGTCTGAATATCTTTTTCTTTTAATCATTGCAAACAATACTATTCTAACTGGTCATATCTTCAATGCGATTTTAGACATTTGTAAGTGTGTATTTTAAAACAAAGGGTACAAAATTCATCTCCTGTGCCCTGAATGATTCCCAGGTACCTGATTGGTTCATTTAATAAAATCCACTTAGCATGTGGCATTAGTATTTATCATCTCTAAAATTATTATCCTTATGACTGTAATGCCTAATTACCTGAAAAATGGTTAAAAAAAAAAAAAAGAGGAGGAAGCTAATCTTTGCACTCTTGTGATTTCCCAGTTTCTGACATTTTCAGTTTGATTATCGATGCTATCAGTTCTATTCTGAAAATTTAATTCTGTCAGGGAGCAAGGGAAAATGAAAAAAACTAAAGACACAAGAGAAAGATTCAAAGGATTAATAGACCACAACTACCATGGCCTCCACCAGACTGAGTCCAGTACAACTAGATGGTGCCCGGGAACCACCACTGACTGGTCTAACAGGGATCACAATAGAGGGTTCCAGATGGAGCTACAGAAAAATGTAGCACAACATTCTAACTCAAAAAAAGACCAGACTTACTGGCCTGACAGAAACTGGAGAAACCCTGAAAGTATGGCCCTTGACACCCTTTTAGCTCAGTAATGATGTCACTCCGGAGGTTCACCTTTTAGCCAAATATTAGACAGACCCACAGGACAAAATGAGACTAAACGGGCACACCAGCCCAGGGGCAAGGACTAGAAGGCAGGAGGAGACAGGAAAGCTGGTAATAGGGAACCCAAGGTTGAGAAAGGAGAGTACCGAGATATCTTGGGGTTGTTAAGCAATGTCATAAAACAATGTATGTCCCGTATAATGAGAAGCTAGTTTGTTCTGTAAACCATCATCTAAAGTACAATAAAAAAAAATTCATAAACAAAAATTTAATTCTGTCAGGATTATAGTTTTAAATTCCACAGAAACTAAGACCTCAAATTTGCCTCAAACCAGGTAAAATGTAGCAAAATTTCTAGTTCTACCATCAACCTGCTATAATTTTTTAAAGCAAGCTCAGTGCTGAGGCCAAAGGAGGGATGGCAGAGAGGGTAGACAATGACCACTGAAGACAGACCCTGACTGCTCAGGCAGAGCAAGCGGGTCTGAAACGAATTGCATTCACTGGGCAATGACTTCCTCCACACTAAAGGGTAACCTAGTCTTTTCCAGGATTTGGTTATATAACAGAAAACAATCACAACATTTTAAAAATATGAGCCAACTCCAGTGTTCTCTACACTTGTAACCTGAACCTACCCTATATTCTCTAGGGATATCTCATTTACATACATATCCTGATACCTTGTGTGTATATATGTCAAGATCAAGAAAATGAAAACTGATTTGGTCATGTTAAGAAGAGTCAAACACAAAATTCAGGGAAACAAATATAAGTGAGTAACTATGCCCATATTTTATATCTAGAGGTTGGTAAAGTAGAGGGTCAGTGAAAAGGAGGGAAACCCTCACTGAGATGAACTGACTCAATAGCCAAAACAATGGACTCAAAAATACCAAGGATCATTAAGATGGTGCAGGACTGGGTAATGTTTCATTCTTTTATACATAAAGTCACTATGAGTCAGAGCTGACTCTACAGCAACTAACAACAACAACAGCAAGGTACAGATGGTATAACTTGGAATCCTGGCTCCAAATCTTCCTAGTTGCCTGTCCTTAACCTTTGTTTCCTCATCTGTAAAAAAGGCATAACAACCTTCCTTGTATGAACACTGGAAAAACAAAATGAAATAAACCCATAAAGCACTAAACATATTGCCCAGCACATAGTAAGTACTCAGTACATAGTAGTTATCACATAATGATCATAACTACTCTGGGTCCTAAATATATTTTTCCAGTTGAAGATATCATTATCGCCTTAAACTAAGAACTGTCTAGAAAATACATCATCCACATCACTTCCTTGTTTCTATTAATGATACTACCATCCTCCAAGTGGTAAGGGAACTCCATCTAAGCCCAGAATTTAGACACTGATACATCCTGCTCCTCCCATATTACATGTGGTACAGTTGTATTTTTAGGATCTATCATCCTTTTTGGACTTATTTTTAGCTTCAGACAATGGAATCATACTTATTTTTTCCTTTTGCTTTGTGAAATCTACATTTCTAAAATACAAGATACGTATTTGCCTATGTCATTCCTTTCTGTGACTGTTGAAAACTTTGAATTTATTGTCAAACACACACATACATGCACACACACCACTCTCTGATAGAGATATGGACAGAAAGGTCAGCAATATATAAATTCATTATGGTGTTTTGTTACATCTGAAAACACCTTTAGCCAGGACAAATGGAAATAGGATGTGGTTTACTACCCCCACATTTAAGGCATCCTCAAGCTAAGGGTATGGTATTTCAACTTAGCTACATAAACATTTTTAATACTTACCAAGGTTGGCAAGAATAATCTACTGGTTTGGGCACCTACAGCATAAAAAGGCAAAAATAGATTAAGTTTACTTAAGGGAAGCTCTTCGAAATCAATCATTAATCTAGTTCAGCTGAGTCAGCTCTATAAAACCCTAAGTAGCACAGTCCTGGAACCATCCACTGGCAATTTTATACAGAGTGAATCAAAGTATATGCCAGATAAGTAGAACATAATTCATTTCACTTTAATTCATTCTTTCATTCATTTTACTGCCACTGTACCTCCAAGAAGAAAGATATGCAGGGAAAAAATATGAACTGGAAACTTTCAGTTTTATTTTCAAGGCAGTTTAATCACAGAAAATTAAAACAAAAATGTTATGAAGAAAACCAAATAGCACTTTGCTTTCCCAAGATTAAGAAAACATGTTAAATAAACAACATATACTAAATGTAGACTCTTATTTTGTAAAACAAATTCAAAATTCTGCTCTGATTTTGAAGTCTACCAACTAAAAAACCTTTTATTCAGGAAAAAATTGCAGAAAATATTTATTTTTCTCCTTTCTCACTCCTATAAAGCTTCACATAAGAGAAAAATATTGCATTTTCTGTGCAAATAAAGAAAGAAAAGCTCTTACAGTTGCTGATGGCAAACAGTAAATGAGCGAAGCCAAAGAAGGTATACTAATATTCACCAAATGACAAATAGAACACATACCATGAAGAGGGGGACAAAGTTGATAAATTCTTGAGAAAAGACTGGGAGTACAAAGAGTTTGTCTTATATTCAGAAAGTTTTCATGAAATCTTTGAGTCTTTGATATTTATATTCCATGCTACTTTTGGACCTTTTTATTTTGGATAATTAAATATACTGTTGCCTTCAATTATAACAATAAAAATATAGTATTTCAGAGGTTTGATCAGTGTGAACATGTGTCTATCTACGTCAATTTTCACAGTGTGCTGTTACTATTTTTCCCTTCTGGGTTAAGAGCTATAGATCAAAAAATTATCTTTCTGGTCAAAACATCCCTATGGTTATTAATATTTAAATTTTAAATCTTTTTATCCTATGGTTTACATTTTAGCACCTTGTAAAATCCTGACACATAAAACAATTAATACTGAAAGGAGATTATATCCATTCAAATCTTGCAAACAGAAATCAATCTTCAATTGTTTCCCCTTTGATGAGATACATAGTTTCCGAAATCTGATGGAAAAAATATTTCCTCTCTCTTTCTCCTTCTTTGTATACTTTAAACATGCTTATTCCCAAGCCAATTTCTCTATACATGAAGAACAAGAAAAAGGAGATAGGAAAAAGGAGAGCAAGAAACTTTAACGTATTCTGTCTGTGGATTCTCTAGCTGGGAAAAAGCTGGAGACCCACAAAGATGAAGGGTGACACAATTCTACAGCAGAACAGATTTCTGAGGCTGTTCCATCCTGAAGAAGCCTACTGGGGCATTTTCCTTCTTCAGTAAGTTGTTACGATGTGAGAACAGCCACGATTACTGGTCTCAGCTATGATCCCTACAACCAGGGTGGGGTCTTGTCCTTTTCCATCTGTCATGGGCCTTTCCCACTCCTCTGTGTACTATGGGTCTCTGCCTGAAGAGGTTTCATATTTAAGACTATAGATACTGTTATATTTCATGCTAGATCACACGTTGACCATTTTTCCCTAATGCCTTTTCCTACCTTCATCATAGGTAATTTACATAGTTACACTTCTGCTATAGACATACAGTTTTAAAAAATACTTACTTTATTAAGAATATATCAAATATGTAAAATAGTAATAATAAGATATATGCTTCTTCCTGAGGCACATATTATAAAATTTCCTATAGTGAGAAACAAAATGAGCTTTCTCTGTGTTTGTTTGGTTAGAAATGTCATTATTTCATCCTTATTTATGAGAGAGATTTGATGATTATAAATATCTAAGTTAACAGTAATTTTAAAACTTTGAACAACTATTTTTATTGCCTCAGATATTGTTTCAAATACTGTAGTTTTCAGTTCTAAAATTTTTTACAGTTCTTATTTTTGTGCTGAGATTTCCTATCCATTAGGAACACAGTTTCCTTTATGACTTTGAGGACAGTTATAATAGCTGCTTTTAAAATCCTTGCCTGCTAATTCTATCATTTGGGTCATCTCAGGGTTAGCCTTCTTTGATCATCTTTTTCTCGTGAGTATGATTCATGTTTTTCTGTTTCTTTGCATATTGAGTAATTTTGCATTGTATTTTGAGTAATTTGAACGATATGTTGTTCAGGCTCTAGATTCTGTTATGTTCTTACAAAGAGTGTTGCACATGTTTTGTTTTAAGAAGGTAGTTTACTTGCTTGAACTCCAACTGCAAACTCTATGTCTCCTGTGGTGAAAAACAGCTGAATCCTTAGTTTAGTTCTTTTGAACTAAGTTGAGCTGTTTGGAGTCTACATTGCTCATCCAGAGACTGAGGCAGAGTTTATACATAGAATTGGAGGTTTCCCCTTTCTGGCTCTTTCCTTTTTGAGATTTCCCACCTTCCCTTCTAGCTGTTGTAGTTGCTCTGAATTCAGTACTTTGGTTCTTCACTCCAGTAATACTGTGGGTTTTCTATCCGAATTTTAGCTACTCTGCATGGTGCAGCATAGTCATAAAACAGTCATAAAATCAGGAAATTCACCTAGTACCATTTCCTTTCTCCAAGTTTTAACATCTTCCTTAGACAGTAGCTTCAGATCTTTTTTTTAATATTTTGTCCAGAGTTTATAATCATTATCTGTGGTAGGACTGGTCCAAAAGACCAATCCAACAGACTCAACAATTACCAGAAGTAAAACTCTTGTTTCTTCCATTACTGCTGCTCTGAGCTGAGAGTCTAATCATCAGTTCTTTGTAGGTAATCTGTCTTTTGTCTTTGGTTGGTTTTAATATTTTCTCATTTTCTTTGATGTTATGCAGTTTCACTAAAATGTATCTGGTGTTCATTAATTTTAACTTACTCTTTTGGACTCTTCGTGTGAAAATTAATTTTATCATAGAGTCTGGAAAGTTCCCGGTCATTATTTGTTTCTCCACAATTATCTCTATTCTCCTCTTCAGCTTGATGTATTTGAACTTCTCACCCTCTTCTCTGTTATATTTTCTATTTGTTCATCTCTCTGGGAAGTCATCTAACAAATTTCTTCAGATTTCTCTTCCAATTTCCTACACAATTGTCTCTTATATGCCATGTAATGTGCCCATTAAGGCTTTCACTTCTTTTTTATTTTTAGAAGTTCTATCTGATTCCTTTTGAAATACACCCAATTTGGATACTGTTTTATTCCCCTATTAGACTTTTAAACCTTTTTTGTTTTTCAACCATATTAAACATAAAAATGTTTATCTAGTATCTGATAATTTTAATATCTGCTATCTTTGTGGATCTAATTGTGGATTCTATTGTTTCTTCTGCCTTTTGTTCAAGGCGGTTTGCTTCCTCATGAATTTAATGATTTCAGATTGTGAACTCATGTTTCCTGGAATTTTATCTGTGAAATCCTTTCAGGACTATGCACAAAGTGGCTGAAATTTAGAGGAATTTGTGTTTTCACATGTTATGATTTTAGGGGCAAAAATCAACAAGGAGTAACTTTAAAGTATATTTTGAGCTTACATTTATTTAGGCTACAGATATAGTATGAATCCTAGACCCAAACCTGCATGGTTTTTGGATTTAAGGTCAGAAATTCTTAGGGAAATTGCTCTCTTTTTTCTATTCCACTTAGAGCCAAGATCAAGATAGGCATATGTTCTTCTTTGGGGTGAGTTTTTTCCTAGTTCACCCACTGAGGGTTCCTGGATTTACACAGACATCTGAGCTTGCACTGTGCTACAACTTTAGGCTTGGTCTCCAGTTACCATATTGCCAGAAATGAAGTTGTCTCATTTGTGCTCCTGCCATGTTTTCCTATGTTTTAGGTTCCTATCTGTATACCTCAGGACTTTTTAGGAAACTGGTACAGCAGATACAGGAAGATAATTTGTCAGCTCAGAATGGAATACTGAGCACTGTTCATGGACCTCTGATAAACAATACAATAGTCCCAAGGTCAAAGGAGATACCATTTTTCAAATTACCTCAACTATTCTACCTCCAATCTCCTCTCTCTTTCCACTCTTCTTCACTTAACTTGTCCTACAACCAACAAACGAACTTATAATTTCATTAAGTGGCAAAATTTTAGTATCTATTTATAAACTTTAAGCTATAAAACTAATCATACTGGTTTTATAATTCTCTGTTACTCTACAAGTCTATTATCTTAAAATTTCTAAACAGTTTTCACCTTCTAACCATTAACTGGTTCACCAAATACTATACAATATGAATCTATAAGCTGATTTAATTAGTATTTACCACACAGCTAAGGACTTTCACTTACTTTTACACTCTTTGCTCATTCACTCAACAGCAAAATTTTATTAGATACCTACTATGTACAGGATGGAGCCCTGGTGGCTCAGTGGTTAAGAGCTACCGCTGCTAACCAAAGAGGTCGGCAGTTCAAATCCACCAGCCGCTCCCTGGAAACCCTATGGGGCAGTTTTCTCTGTCCTATAGGGTCACTAGGAGTCAGAATCAACTCAATGGCACTGGGTTTTGTGTTCAGGCTAGTTCTAAGATAAAACTTCAAATGCTCACTTTATACCTAATTCAAGAGAATATAAACAGAAAATACTACTTGGTATAAGAAAGACTTAATATTCTTGATTTGATGTCTCTAAATTACCAAACACCTTAACATTAGAACGTATAATCTCTTGTCATCCTCCTACATACAAATGCCACTGCATTAGGATTAGGAGGCCTGAATCTTGTTTATAAAAATGACAGATAACTATCTAAATGATCACTTTTGCTTATATAATTAAATAAGAGTAGAATAAAAACTTCAACAATCCTTGATAAAAATATTATTTAAGGTAAGATAAAAATATATGACACTAAGTCACTGAACCAAGAGAATAGCAAATGTTCTAATGTTCTTTCATGCCCTCTGCCTTGTTAATTAAGCTTGAATGAGTGGAATAATGTATCCTATCAACTACATTCTGAAATAAAGAATGGCAGATATTCACATTGATAATATTAAAAAGAATGTCCAGTTTAGAAATCCAGGAAAGACTGACATATCGCACACAGGGTAGTTTAAGGAGGTCCCCTGACTAAGTCATCAACTCATTACATTATTAAGGAATTTCATTTCCTTAGAGTTAATAACTTAAAAAGTTTTATAGAAAAATCCACCCTACACATCAAATTATGACAAAATCATGTTACCCTAAACTCCAATTTTTAAATCTCATAAAGCACCAGAAAGTACATTGTACATTGTAATGTTATTTGAGTAAATATTCATTCATTCTCCTTGTATCATCTTAATGTGTTTGATGTTCTCAGAACATTTCATTATGTCATTAAATAAACAGTAATGACACACTAAAGCATGGAAAAATATACTGAGAGATTTGATGGAAGAATTTGTAGACTTTCATGGTTGCTTAGCACACTAGTTGAGGTAGAATCTCTCTCTGTAACCCAAAGTGCCTAGGGAATAGATTAGACCCTACTATTCTCACCTCAGGGGGAAAAGGAAACTTGTACAGTCCGTCTAATCTGTAGCTTTGGTTTACTTCTTTCCAAAACCTTTTAGACAGCCTAATTTTGTTAATCCTGCTAAGTTAAATTTTCCTCTTGCATGTTTCCGAATACTTAAAAAAAACAAACAAACAAAAAAAAAAACTTACAGTAATAGAATCATAATAATGTTGGGATTTTAATACCTTTGTCCACAACATTAAAACATGAAATAATATACTCCCTCCAGAAAGTATTAATAAAAGTAATGAGGAACCTAGCCAGATTCCTTTGTAGATTCTTAAACAATCAATCATAGCTTCAAAAACAGAACATAAAATAAAATACTGGTACTTACACACGGGCAAGGCTTGACAGCGTCACTTGGAAAAAATCCAACCTCTCCAGATGCAAAATTTCTACCCTAAATCAGAAAAAAACAATGCCAGTGTTGAGAACGAATTAACCACAAATGGTAATCCCATAACGCTGTTTACATAATGTTGTTACTTAGGACTGTCAGAATTACCTGCAAGTTGTACCAGTCCTAAGCATTAACTTGCTATTGCTCAGGAAGGAATGCAGAAGCCGAGAGTTTTAATTGTTAAACTTTACGTATCATTTCAAGTAATGGTCCTAAGAATTTAAGTTTCATTTTTCAAACTACTATTCATTTTTGGTAACTCTACAGCCTTCAACCTATAGGGATCATAGCATATTCTATCTTTCAATTTTATATTCACTAATACAAAAAACAGCTGCTGTGGAGTCAATTCCAATTCATGGTGACCCCATGTGTGTCTGAGAAGAACTGTGCTCCATAAAATTTTCAACGGCTGATTTTTCAGATATAGATCACTAGGCCTTTCTTCGGAGGTGCCTCTGGGTGGACTAAAACCTCCAACCTTTTGGTTAGCAGCCAAGCACATTAATCATTTGCACCATGAAGGAGCCCTCATTAATATAAGGAACACACAGAAAAATCAAACCTGTTGCCATCGACTTGATTCCGACTCATAGTGACCCTACAGAACAGAGGAGAACTGCCCCATAGGGTTTCCAAGAAGCACCTGGTGGATTTGAACTGCCGACCTTTTGGTTAGCAGGCAAACTCTTAACCACTACCCCCGCCACCAGGGTTTCCTCATTAATACAAAAGAAAAGAAAAAACCAAACCCGTTGCCGTCAAGTCTATTCCGACTCATTAATACAAGTAGAGTGTAAATCACATTGGTTTTGTGTAGCCTCATACTTAATTAGGAAACCAGCTTACATGGCTACTATTTATGTCATTAACAGAACACATGTAAACATTTCTCCAACAAGCAAAGAGGCGTTTAAGACATGCAGACATGGAAAACAATGGTTTAAGTTTTAGATGATTTTCAAATTTAGGAGGAAGAACTAGGACAGTGAATAAGAAAATAGGAGAGTTAAGTTCTTGCAGGAGAGGAAGATAACTCAAAATGGCATTGTAAATGAGAGAAGAGGGGAGAAATTAACAGAATAAGGAAAACCAAAGCACAAAATGGCAAAACAAATACGTAAGAATTTGTTCTTGCAGATCCTTCGTCAAATTCCCCTTAAAAAGATCTCATGACACTAATTATACCATTGTTTTCTTTTTCAGAAAGACAAACTATACTCCAAACATACCACAGCAATCAGGATATGTAACTGCAAAATTCTTATGAGATTATTAATCTTTGTTTAGAAATTAGTCTTATATTTTTTGCTATTCAACAACTGCCTACTGCTCAGTACCTCATAGAGGTAGATAGCATTAGGATTGAGTATTACATGTTCCATTATTTTTTACTTAAGAATAGTAACAAAAAGTGATGTGAAGACATCCTATTTCTGGTGGGCCTATAGAGTTTGGCTACGAGTTTGTAAGGAAAATAAAAAAAAAAAAAAAAAGGGAATATCGAATTTCAGAAAAAGAGGAAGGAAAAAAGAGAACAAAGGGAAGAGAGGTAAGAGGGCAGAGTGGAAAAGAAAAGGCAGGTGGAGTGGAAAAGCAGTGAGGTCAGAGTGAAGAGGGGACGGGGAAAAACTCAGGTGAAGGGGAAGAGAGAAGAGAGGTTAGGACTGAGACGAAGACCAATTAAATAACCAAACAAAGAGGTGTTAAGTTCTAAAACTGCACTGTGCTTGCATATTTGAAAAGAAGTAAGTAGACCAGTAGTATGTTCATTCATTCTTAAGTCATTCAACAAATAACAAATTTAGTATTCATTTGGTTAGACACTGTATTTATGTAAAAACGCATAAAGAAGTTTCTGTTGCTCCGTATATTTTGCATATTAATTATACTACAAACTAGAAAGTACTAAATATTGTTAGAAAGGTAGAGAGAAAGGGCTCTGGAAATTAACTAAAGAGACTGAGTACTAGGGGTTTGCCTGAAAGCTACCTGGAAGAGGTAGCAATGAAATTTCACTTAGCTTTGTAAAATGTATAGGGTTTAAACAAGTGGAGAAACAAATGAAGGAGAAAAGTGCAGGGGCAGGAACTTATAGGATGTGCATAGGAAATGCAAGCAGTTTTCTTTAAATGGAGTCTAATAATGGCTAATGCTTTTTGAACCCTAACTATATGCGAGACATTGCTCTGAGTGCTTCATTTAATCTTTACAAATGATTCTTTGCGATAGGTCCAATTACTATTTCCATTTTACAGGTGAAGAAAAAGAGACACAGAGAGGTTAAGTGATTTGACTATGGTCACAAAGGTAGCACATAGCAGAGCCAGAATTCACATTCAGCTGTTCTGACCTCAGAGGGCTACACTGCCTTTCTATACAAGCTTAAGACTCAAGAAGGAAGACAGTGCGGAATAAAGTTAAAAGGTAGTAAGAAAAAAAAATTGACTACAATATCTGAATTTTATCACTGTTGACGGAGTTTCAATAAATGTGTTGCATATTTTAGCAAGAAACCAGCAATATCATGGAAGATAGGTTATAGATGCGTGTCATGGATTGAACTGTATCCCCCCAAAATATCTGTCAACTTGGCTGGGTCATGATTCCCAGCATTGTATGATTGTGTACCATTCTGTAAATCCGATGTGATTTCCTTATGTGTTGTAAACTCTATATCACTATGATGAGGTTATACTGATGAGGTTTACAAGGTTAGATAGTGTCTTAATCCAATCTCTTTTGAGATATAAAAGAGAGAAGTGAGCAGAGACACATGGGAACCTCATACCACCAAGAAAGCAGAGCCGGGAGCAAAGCACGTCCTTTGGACCGGAGGTTCCTGCGCAGAGAAGCTCCCAGACCAAGCGAAGACTGATGCATCACAAGGACCTTCCTCCAGAGTCGACAGAGAGAGAAAGCCTTCCTCTGGAGCTGATGCCCTGAATTTGGACTTGTAGCCTACTGGACTGTGAGAGAATAAACTTCTTTTTGTAAAGCCATCAACTTGTGGTATTTCTGTTAGAGCAGCACTAGAGGACTAAGACAACGGGCATGACTTTGGAGGTAAGAATATCATCAGGGAACTGGTACAATGGTAAAGGACATGGGAATGGAGGAGAGGAAACAGGTGCTGGAGATACGGCTTAACTAGAGTCAGGGGTACTTGCCTTCGGACTAGATATGGAAAGAGCAGATGGAGTTAAAGACTGAGGGAACATCCAAGACTGGAGTGGGAAGTGATTGTATAATCCATCCAAACAGGTAACACAGACTTAGTATATAAACAGGGAAATTTATAAGACTGTCATGGGTGAAAATGTAGAGAGAAGAAGGTGGTAGATGAATTTAGAGAAGTTACCGTACTTAGAAGACAGGGAGGGACCACCATGAGGGAGGAGAATCAGAGATGAGAGTGATGGCAGCACGGTAACTATAAAGTTGGAATGAGGTGTTCCTTTCATTCAATTGTACTTACTGACTGCTTTATGGTGCTTTATTTAAAGCATGACTTTGAGATACAAGTAAATTAGTAAGGCATTTGAGAACTATACCACTACCCAGACCCTTATACACAAATGCACTGCAATGCTACCTGACTGCAAAATATAAGGGTGTGTGGGTGGGGAACCACACACTGACAGAAGCTCAGAAGAGAAAAAGATAAGGGTGATTTCTTATAAAAGA
Source organism: Dugong dugon (assembly GCA_030035585.1). NCBI lineage: Eukaryota > Metazoa > Chordata > Mammalia > Sirenia > Dugongidae > Dugong > Dugong dugon. The sequence goes on from CM057462.1 coordinate 147,101,611, forward strand.
AAAATAAGATCCTTAAGAGCCACTAAAGGAAATAAATCTATTTTGCAGGGGAAAGGCCTGAGGGAGAGCATTATAATGGTCTTTCAAAACTATATTTGAAGGCATATCAGCAAATTGGAATATTATGGCTATTATAAAAATGGTGAGCTGTCAATCCCTATTTTTCATCAGAAGAAGAACAAAAGGTATTAATCCATAGACTGCAGAGTTTGGGGGGAGCAGTATATTTTTGTGACTGTGTATGTTGGCCAATGTAATAGCACCTTCTTCTTCAGAACAAAATTGACGAAGGGCCCTCATATTGATTGATTCTGTTCTTTCTCCAAAACTCAGTTCACATATCACCTCTCTTGTCATCTCTTCTATAAAACCTTCCTCAACCTGTAGATTCAGATTTAATCCCACCCCTGGTCTCTCACTGCACCTTCACATATTTCTACTATTACAGATGCCGCCTGCAATCATTTCTTTACATGCTCTTCTTCATTACTTGACTGTAAGCTCTTTGAGACCAGGGACAATGTCTCAGTCATTTTTGTGTAACAGAATGCCGGGATGATAGTAGAAGTGTTTGTAAAATGAGGAATCGCTCAATATGAGATTCCTAAGACCCTCGACTCTTCACAGAAAAGAATGTATCACACTTTGTTTTCACACAGACAAGCACTGAGAAGCATTAAGTTGCCTTTTTATATATGAAAAACAGTGACCTATCCCTGACATTTAGTATAAGAAGTGTTGTGTCGGAGAGCACAATTCCACAAAATTATTAGAAGGGGAAGGGGACACAAAGAATGGAAAGATTAATAAATTTTATAATTTATAATTCATGAAGGTGTATATACTGGCACAGCTTTTCTGTGTTCCCTTCTTCCGTTTAGAACCAAGGATTCAACCCAAAAGACAGGAATGGGAACTGAACCTCTTCTAGTTAGGAGAAGAAGGGGCCATGGTTGTAAAACCAATGCCCTAAAACTGGGGTAAGCATATAATTTTCCATCTAAACCAAGCCCTTTGGAGAATTAGGGGGGAGCAGTTAATAACTATGTCAGGACAACAGGTATAAACTGGGACTCTTCTGGGTAAGTCAGGACATATGGTCACTGTGATGGTTAAGATTGTGTATCAACTTGGCTGGGCCATGATTCTCCATGTTTAATGTAATCACTCCCATGATTGAATATACTGCGAGTAGCCAATCAGATGAAAGGGAGTCTCCTTGGGGGTGTGGCCCGTATCTGTACATAAGCAGACGTTCTGGCTTTTTGCTCTCTCTGGATCCTGCGGCTGCTTCCTGTCGTCTCATCTCCCGTTCTTGGGACTTGAGCTGTCAGCTTATCTGCTGAACCTGGGATTCGTCGATCTGCACAGCCTGTGAGTGGGAGCCCTGCTCTCCGACCTTCCGATCTTGGGCTTGCCAGCTTCTGCAGCTGTGTGACTTGGGAGAGGCCTCTAGCCTGATCCATGGACTTGGGACGTTCTAGCCTCTACAATCATGTGAGCTGTTTCCTTGATATAATCTCTCTCTCTATATATATACTTATACACTTTACTGGTTTTGCTTCTCTAGAGAACCCAGCCTAAGACAGTCACCATATCTATAATCATTTTGTTCTTTCTCACCCCACTTTAAGGACTCTATCTGAGGTCTTTTCAGGTGGGGCAAATTTTTACTAAGCAGACTGCCAAGGTCATTCTGAATTTTTATTTTTCTTAACAAAATGCCCTAGAGATGCAGATTATATTTCTTTAATGGCCAGCAGGAATTCCTTAAATGACAAAGAAGTGAGAGATAATAATTCAGCATACCTTAACAAATGAAGAAAGTTACATTTCCTTACTAATTTCTATGTCAGTTTTAGCTATGGGAGATAATATGTGCTCTAGTCAATGATTTTCCACTTATTAAAATAGCTATCTATCCCACAACATTTGGAGGATTCACAACAAAGTCGTGTGTAGGAGGGGTATCTGTGGTTCCCTGGTGGATGTGTGTGGCATGTACATAGGTAAATTCATTAATATTACTGGGTGGAGCAGCTGTCAATCTCCTATGCATGGATGGGACTGCAGACTGTACCTATGAAATAAACTATATCCAAAGTCAACAATTAAGTGAACTTTATGTGATGATCTATCTATGAGAATTTTACTAACTTTGATTGGAAACATGCAGCTGAATTTCTTTCTTTCTTACAGTCCTGTGTGGGCATTTTATTCTGCACCAGATAATCAGCTTGTCATCCTTTTCATGCCTACCACAAATGTCAGTGATAAGGAATCTTCTTTTAGTTATCATCCTGTGTGATGTTTGTTCTTGTGAGTCCCTTAACATCTTCAAGGTCAACTTGAAAACATTTGTCTTTCATAGTTATGTGTCACCTGACGTGCCATATGGTGCCAACTTTATATGCATTTATTCTTCAAGGCATCTCTGTATAATGGGATAGGACTTTTATAAATCTAACCGTACAGACTGGGTCATTCTTATGAAAGTATTCTCTTTGGAAAGTTCCTGAGAAAATAGGTGATGGGTTGTATATGGCAAGAAAAGATATGCCTTTTTAAATTTCATTACATAAATTGTAGTAGGTACAAAACAAAATTATATTAAATTATAACTCATAAAATAATAACACCTTTTTTTCTGAAAAGAAAATTGCTTCCTGTAGAAAAAGGTATGAAACTAAAATTATTGACAACTTTCTCGGAAATTACTGGATGTAGCAAATATGAATGCATACCCAGACACTTATTTATTTCTAACTGACCTTAGGTTTTAACTATTCCTCATCTTTCTTCAATAAAAATCCACAACAAAGCACAATGAATTAAAACTACTTCAGATTTTCTGGTAGAAATGCTATTCACAATCTACCTGTGCAGAGAAAAACATTAACGTATGCCAGGATGGCAGAGCCAAACCTGCGTTTTTAAACACCATACAATCCACAGACAAGGATGACTTAAAATGACTGAAGACATCCTCCAAAAATCTTAATCGTAAATTACTTGGCTCCTAACTTTGTAAAAAGGAGAAAGAATTACTTTTAAGAAAAAATACAGAGAGTATCTGGGCTCATTTATCCCTTTAATACCACCTGGACTGGAGCTTTAATGCACTCCTGGAATAGCACTGAACAATTTAAAACAGATGTGGAAAGCAGAAATGTAAAAGGGACAGATTAATGGTTATTTATGAAAGACTGGAAATTCTCCCAAGTTACAAATGTCCTAAACACTCTCAATGTATGCATGATGGCACTCCAGAGATTACTAAGCAATTTATCACACATGGGTAATAGCCAGAGCAACTGTCACCTTGCCAGTCACCCTCCCACTGTCAGAAATACACAAGCTGAGTGTGTGAGGAAAGAAGACACACAGGGTGGCCACGAATCTGGGAATACAGGCAAATAAACATAATAAATTGTTGATGGATTGGACAGATAGATAAACAGGCTAATACAAAATGTAGTTACTTGCAAATCTTGAATTCTTTTTGTATACTACTCAAAAGAAAATAGTCCTAGTAATCAAAATATTTTCCCTTTATAATACTGTAATAAATCCACCATCAACGTAAGCTTATTGGGTTTTGTTCTACAAATTTGTGAAAGATGAGTAGCAGAGTTGTACATGGTTAAAAAACATTGGACCATGACTATCAATGGTGGTAGCATGCATTTGTTTTTAATACCTTTTCTACTTAATTCCTGAGTTTGTATAATTTAAAATGATTGCACATATTTGTTTCCCTCAGGTCTCGGTGTCTGAGCAGAATCATAATTAACTGTATCTTTTCACCACATTGCCTCATATTAATGACATTGACAGAAAGTCTGAGACCTGACACCACAGATAATCATCCTCTCTGATCAGCAGGCTGCAGAACTAGGCACAGTCTCACACAAGCTACTGATACTCTATAAGTTGTTTTTGGTTTAATGGTACTGAATTTAATTGGTATTCACTATAAAGTACTGTAAGATTGGTGATTAACATATTATCACTCATGATATTTCCAATTCTACAATCTGCCAGTTGTTTACTCTAGTTGTTCCACAGGTTTTCAGATACCCTCACCATCCTATTCATAATCTGTGGTTCATTATATCCAGCATTTGGCTTTCACTATATATACATTATATATAATCAGTTCTCAGCATATTCATGGATAGAATGGCCTAATTAATTGAATTACGTGATATTGTACTTTGGGTTAATTAAAAAATGACTTTCCTCTTTCAGCTTTTGTTGAAAATCATTATAAAACTGGTTTATATACCTTTCTGACTTAGTAATACATATGAAATAAAATTTAATCATACTCTGATAATTCAGAGATTTAAAATACCTCAATGTAACCAAAGTGTACATCATTACCTGTTGAAAAAGTCTGTATGTCAATATAAAGTTGGACCAAGTATGAACTACCCATACATTTTTAAAGGAATTTCTTAGTTTACTTATGATCTTCCTCTTTCTCCTAAATTGCAGAAAAATAATTTTGATCAATTGAAATAGCCCTGTGTTTCTATCATAGCCAGAACATTTGTAGGGACAGCAAGCAAGATATTGGATTTAAAACGCTGTGTGGTCTGGGGCTGCAATTCAGTCTCAAGAGCAAGGGGATGAAGGGAAATAGCAAAAGAGAAAAGAGGAGAATGTACAAGTAAAAGGAATTGTTGTTTTGGGGGGATTAATCTTCTTTAAGTCGACCTGTCTAGAATATGTTCCTTCCTATCTAAACTCTGTTGGCAGAGCTTTATGAATACAAAATCCAGAGGAATCACTAAAACTATGGTAAGAAAGATGACCAGGTGGGGCCAGTATTGGCTGTGTCAGTTGACTAGACAATGTGACTAGACAGGAACAGAGCAAAGGTGCTCAACAAGATCACAAGAGTGAACTAAGGAAGCCACCTCCCTGATGGCTATTGGCCAAGAAGACTAAGAGTGCAGTGGTCAAAAGTGGTGTGCAAGTAGGTGTAGACTCGTGGTTAGTGCAGTCCTGAGACACTGAAATCCACAAGAAGATGCACAGCACTGAGTGTAAAGCGCATTGCATAAAGAGAAGAAAGAGCTGTGGCTGGAAAGAGAAAAATATCTTCTACCCTGCAGTTTAATTCAGTGTGGACTGTGTGTTGGAGGGAGATGAAAGATGAAAGTGTTGCAGCAACAGAAGTCCAACAGCAGACATTTAGGCAGAAGGTCTTGTATAACAAGGAACTGTGCTTAATTAAGAGCAGAGAAAGCAGAGGAAACAGAACAAGACAGTGCTTGTAGCAAGTACTATTTTCATAATTATTCTGACAGGCTTTGTGAGGACACGCAATAGAACCAGAAGACCAGAAAAGCGGAGAAGATCATGATAAAGACCTGGCCTTTGGAAAGGAGCAATTTGTGATCATACTGCAGCCATACTGTAACCATGTCATCAGTTAAGATATATGAAAGAGTTAGCTCTTGGAAAACACAGAAAGGCAGTGTATTGTACAGTGGGGATGTGGCATCAGAAGAGCTTGTTCTACTCCTGGCTGTGCTACAAAAAACTGTGTAACCTTAAAAACCAAACTGGTTGCTGTCGAGTCAATTCTAACTCATAGCGATCATACAGAACAGAGTAGAACTGCCCCGTAGGGTTTCCAAGGAGCAGTTGGTGGATTCGAACTGCTGATCTTTTGGGCAAGTCTTAATGGTGAAACAGGGATGATGACAAGATCTGCCACACATGCCTCACTGGTTTGCTACAAGGAACAAAGGAATTAACATGTGTGAAAGCACTTTGCAAACTCTAAAAATACTTTTCAATTTTATTCACAATATTTTTTATTCTCAATCCATTATATCATGTCTAAATTATCATTTTTAAATTGGTCCATACTTACGTTATTAATATAGAAATGCCTGATCTTATGTATGATACCACCTCCATCCTCATATTTAGGCAAACTTGCTAATCCACAAGTAACACAGACTCATAACTTTCACCTGAACAGGAAATACTATATTCCAGATGGTCTATTTCTTTTCCTCAAATGTCCTAATGCTTTCTGGCAAGAACACACATTCTTTTATCATTAATTGCCTCTTATATGATGATGAAGATATACCTTCTTTCCATCAGTAAACACCTTAAAAGTTTGCCAAGCATAATTGCATAGAGTTACATTGAATGGTCACTACAATGTGTTCCAAAATTTTCACACACACATAGAAGACCAAAACCATAGGCCACGAGCTCTTATCATCTGCTGGCCAGAAGAGGATGGTGTGCGTAACTTTTGTCCAGTGTATAAGTAGTAAAAGTCTTCTGGTTTTTCAAAAGACTTTATGAAATTACATTCCCGGCACAGTTCACTTGTAGTTAAGTGACTGCCATAGCCTTAGAATTCTGCATAACTAAAAAAATCTGGCAACTTAGTCTAAGATGTTGGAAATTAATCTTCAATTTTTATGGGTTTATAATTGCATCAAGTCATCGAAGTACATGTGAAAGGCCTCAATTACATTTGATGGTTTTTCCAACAAACACAAAATTGCGTTTACTACAGCTCTGAAATTTTGGCAGATAGAAGCGTCAAAAATCCTAAACAAAACAAAAAAAAAGTTGTGAAATGTATACTGATAAAGGCCCTACTATAAAGCCATAATCTGTGTTTCTACTCTTATTAGGTAGGAGGTGACTATAACTGGGGAATGAGACTTTGCACAATATTTTTCTTGTTGTCTAAAAAGTGTATTTTGTGAGGTCCCTGGATTTCTCCAGCAAGGACAGGAGCTCTGTGGTTATGGATATTTTAAAGACTTTTTCTCCAAAGTCTCATAGGGAGAGAGGTTGTACATGATGCAGTCCTCAATCATAACCTCATGACTATGTTTTTCTGGTAAAATAAACAAGAGAATACCTTCGATGATAGAAAAAAAAAATGCAGCAGGCAAAAACCAATCAATATGTAAGTAAGCCAAATCCCAAGTGGTTACTCAATATAAAATCTGGAAGATGAACAACGTCCCACCACATCTGGGAAGAAGTCCTATTTGGGGAGAGGCCATACAACCCAAAACATAAACCAGCCTTAACAAAGGTCCAATACATAAAAAATTGTTTTTCTAATTCTAGCAGATGACTAACGAATGTTTTCCTATTCTTAACGATTTTAATTACAAGTAATCACAAAGGAAATATTTTGAGTAATAGCACCTTACACATTAAATGCTCACGGCAGCATTAGGTATTTTTAAAGAATGTTACTTTTCTTCTAAGAACAGAATTAGTGCTTTAATGATAAATCTACAGACTTCCTAATATGTACAATGCCCTATGCTGGGGGCTAAGGGATTAAAAAATGAATAGACATGACCACTGTCTTCAAGGATCTCATCTGGAAATGTTATTTCCTTAAGTAGTATTTACCTTGGTATTTTCATGGAATTTTGGATCAGAAAAAAACAAAGTAAGAATCTGATATGTATTGGGAGTTGGGAGCTGGTGTTCTGTTGCTACCTGTCATAGACTGAATTGTGTTCCCCAAAAATATGTGTATCAATTTGGCTGGGCCATGATTCCCAGTATTGTGGAATTGTCCACCATTTTGTCATCGGATGTGATTTTCCTGTGTGTTGTAAATTCTGCCTCTACGATGTTAAGGGGGGGGGGGGGGATAGATGGCAGTTATGTTAACGAGGCAGGACTCAATCTACAAGATTGGATTGTGTCTTCAGCCAATTTCTTCTGGGATATAAAAGACAGAAGTGAGCAAAGAGACAGGAGGACCTCATACCACCAAGAAAGTAGCACCAGGAGCAAACAGCATCCTTTGGACCCAGGGTTTCTTCGCTGAGAAGCTCCTAGTTCATGGGAAGATTGATGACAAGGACCTTCCTCCAGAGCCAACAGAGAAAGCCTTCCCCTGGAGCTGACACCCTGAGTTTGGACTTCTAGCCTACTTTACTGTTAGGAAATATGTTTTTCTTTGTTAAAGCCACTAACTTGTGATATTTGTTACAGCAGTACTAGATTACCAAGACACTACCTTTGTGATCTTGGGTAAGTCATTTAACCTCTCTTGGTTTCAATATCCTCATTTATGAAATGATCCAAGGATTTCTAAGGTCTTTTCTACCAGTGAAGTTCCTTGCTCATATAAGCACTTTTCCTGAGTTTCAACGGTCCTCTAGTCAGTTACTGTCGGCCAAGAAATATTTGACCCACAAGTTATTAATCTGAGGTAGTATGTGTTTGGTAATTTAATCTGATTGCATTTATTTACAGAAGATAAGGACAGTTCAGGTGCTCAATGACTTTCATTTTAAATCATAAGAAGTCATCTGTTCTGCAGGGCACATCAGGGTTGGCTTGGTAGGAATTATATTTATTCATTCATTTATTCTTCAAAAATCCAGATTCTCATGAATAATTAAAATTCAATATATGTTATAATTCGATCAATTATTTGTCCCAAAGTCTTCAGGTCATGTGTGTACATAAGTGCTTGCTACTGAAACCACTTGTGGTGTCACATCAATAGCAATGTCAGATGCAATTCCACATTGGTATCAGGTCCATTGAAGTATTCTGTGATCGATGCCAACCTTTAAGTAATAATGGCAGAAAGCAGCTTATATAGTTTTAAAAAAGATTATGGAAGAAACAAGATAATAACAGAATTTCTTAGAATTTTCCCCTCAATGATGTTACCATAAATCTGGAAAAGAAGAGATAATATTTCACTGTCTAAACTTCTGCTTGGAGCCCTGGTGGTGCAGTGGTTAAGAGCTCGGCTGCTAATCAAAAGGTGGGCAGTTCGAATCTACCAGCTACTCCTTGGGAACTCTATGGAGCTACTCTGTCCTAAAGGCTCACTATGAGTCGGAACCGACTCAAGGCCACCTAACAACAACAACAAACTTCTGCTTAGACGGCAGTGTCCTCATCTAGGTACATTAGAAACTACATTTTGCCCTCCATTAAACATAGGAAAAGTATAAGTAAGAACTGTTAACCAAAAATGCCCATCTTCAGAGTTAACAATTAGGACCTCATCCACTTTGTCGGGAGGTATGCCAATTCCCATAATGCAGTCTGCACTCTTGGAAACATTCCTGCAAACTTGGTTTAAGGTCTATTCAATCAAAGCCAGTTGGCAATCACCCAGGGAAAATGTTTCTTACGGGCCTTTTCTGATGTCCATTATCTTCTATAATGATCTCTCCTGGGCCTCCCTGGTTCTATTACACTCACAAGCTGCCTTTTTCTCCTTTCCTGTAATTAGGGACCTTGAATTAACTCAATATTTTGAAGTAAACACCTGTCAAAATACACGTCTCATGATTACAGGATATGCTGATACCAAATACGTAAGCCTCCATGCTTTTCACGTAGCTTTTTTATCTTCACACCCACAATTTCAATGCTGCCTTGGCTTCTCCTGATTTTACACAAGGCACTGGCAATACATCAGCAAGTGGCTTTTAGAAGCAAAGCCAAGGTGAACGATGAACACCATGAAACTGCCTAAAAAGGTGTCACTGCCACTCCCACAAGCATGGGATTTCACAAAGAAATGTCCTGGGGGTAGGAATCTGAATTGGGAAAAACACTTATCAGTTCCCAGAGATGTTGACTCTCCTGTTTATAACTCCACTGCAATGACAGTCTGCTGATGTCCCAAATCAGTTTCCTTAACAAAGGGTATTTGATTCTCTTTTTTTTTTTTCCACTTCTTTAATGTTCTTTTTTGCCTCTCACTATCAAGCAACCTGACACTGAATTTTAAATCAAGAGGGAAAAAAATTACATAGTTTTAGAAAATTCCATTGGAACTTATAATATCTTGTGGGGTCTAGAAGTGATTAGAAAAGTCTCCTCTTAGTCTAGAGGAAAAAAAAAAAAAAAGAATCCTTTGAAGTGCTTTGACAACTAAAGCTGCAGGGAGAGATGCTGAGAGGAAAGACCCACCCTCCAGTCCACTCACCCTTCCTTCACCTCAGAGGGTTCTGGGCCTGCCTATATTTTAGGCTCTCCTCGTCCACGTCCAAACCTGCTCTGAGGAACAGTCTCATGATTTTTATCCTGAAGTTTACTTAATTCACTCCCTTCAGAATTTATCGTGAGTTTTATGTGCAATTATGAAGCAAAGTTTAAAGAAATTCTATGAATTGGGAATGAAAAAGAAAAGCATATGGAGAGCAAATAATCTACTATGAGCCCATATGTATGTCAGTGGGATTCTTCACATCAAATATGGGGAAGATGAAGTTTTTAACATGATCACTTTGCCACTTAATGGAAAATGAAGCATATCTTTCAAAATCATTAACCTGTATATAGGAATACATTTTTTCTCCTTTCCATTCCCTTTCAAGTTTACTTCCTGCAATTTTTACAACACCCTTGAGAGGCTTTTAAGTATTAAAATCCCCATTTTATAAAAGAGGAATTTGAGGTCAGAAGGTTATATAGCTTTAAGGCTATTCTAAGAGAACAAAGAAATTTAAACCTGAGAAGATGAATGAATTAATGATCTTTGAAACAACATCATAAAGTGTAATTTAATAAACAATGAATTTGAAAAATTTTAAATAACCTATCATGGAAATAACAGCTCTGAATAGAATTATTCATTCTATACACATGCATTGCATTCTTGCTATGTTCTAGGCACTAGAAATGAAAGCCATGGTTCTTATCTTCCTGGAGTGCTCTTATCAGGCAGAGGGAAAATGAATAGACAAATAGAATACAGTATAATAGCGTTATATTAGAAGCCGTTCTGGTTCAGGGAAGACCACAGAGAAGGTGACCCCAGTGTTGAGCCTTCATAGTAAAGAAGAATTTAGCTAAGAGAATGGGGGTAGGAGGAAAAATTCAGGCAGAGTATAAAATATATATCAATGACCAGAGGTTTGAGAAAACATGTTTCCTGTAAGAAAGATTATCCTACCCCCTCAACTGAACCCTGTATTTTTTGCCTGGTTAAAATGAGGAAAAATGCATCTGTACAAAAATTTTGCCTGAATTGTTGTCTGGACACCAAACACAGTAGTCCTGGGGACAGTAAAAATTCTGGACAAAATAAACTTAGGCAAGGACCAGCTTATTGTACATGTACTGCCATTTTGCCTTTGGGGCTGAGATGACAGTATTGGGGAATTTAACACCTTGTTGTCCATAGGCAAGTCAAGAGCCACCTTTCCCTGGGCTCTTGGCCTCTTCACTCAGCATGAGCATGAATGCATCCCTCCTCCCAAGAATCTTCGAAGTTCTCTCAAGGCTCAATATATTTTCTGACTTTTTATTCTTTTCTGTGTAACTCTTCTTCTGAGACAAAGAGTTTAAAAAAAAAAAAACTAAAAAAGGTAGAAATATTTACATAAAGCAACATTTTATCCCTGATTGTTCTAAAAAGAGAACTACCATCATACTGTGGTGGCTTACATGTTGCTGTGATGCTAGAAGCTATGCTACCAGTATTTCAAACACCAGAAGGGTCACCCACGTTGGATAGGTTTCAGCAGAGCTTCCAGACTAGGACAGACTAGGAAGTGAAGCATGGTGATCTATTTCCAAAAATTAGCCAGCAAAAACATTATGGGTCATAACAGAACTTTGTCCAACTTGCTTGCTTTGGACACATCATTGGAAGAGATTGATTGCTAGATGAACACATTATGTTTGGTGAAGTAGAGGGTCAATAAGGGTGAAGGAGACCCTTGGGAAATGGATTGGCACAAGAGCCGCAATGATGTTGGTGATTATGAAGATGACATAGGAATTGGTAATGTTTTACTCTATTGCACGTAAGGTCAGCATTTGTTGGAGTTATGGAGCTAACAACAACAAATTACCTTTAAAATTCTGTTTGCTTTAAAGATGTTAAATACACATATAAATGGATCTCCTAAAACAAAGGTAGGGTGGTCTAACTTAAGTAGGAGACCAGAAGTCTGGAAGAGTCTAATTTTAATTTTGCTACCATCATCCCAAAGATGGGTGTTAAACCTGGCCCTTTAAAACCACAGCTCTAAATGAGGGTAACATAATTTTCCATTTACCCTCTTTATGGAGATCTCTGTGAATTAATCAGAATGTGTGTAAAAACATTTGCACTCCTTAGAATAAAGATCATGTAGATGCATGATGTGTGTGAAGTATCACAACTATTTTCTAGGTTATTTAACTTTCATTGTAGATATAAATATATATTTTTGGCACACTGATTACAGCTCTACTGCTTATAATTACCTTTTGGTTCTAATTAGCTCACAAAATTCTCCCTGTGGAACACTGGGGTATTCTTAAATGACAATGGAGCAAATAAACCCCATGATATTGGACACAGTATACTCATTTTTCACAAGCTTTATTCTAAGAAAACACATATAAAGCCCTCTATTATAACAGAAACCATACAAGGTATGCAGTGGTTTTACATTTGTCTGTTTCTCTTTTGTTGCCCCCTCTCTCACTGTCTGATAAGTATAATCTCTAGATTTTGTGGGAAAAACAAGTTTCTAATATGAACAACCTCTTCCATCAAGAAAGATGTTTTCCTTAGTTACTAAGCTGTTATTGTCATATACTGTAACAAGGATTTAAAAGCAACAGGTTTATCAACATCAGTCTGATGTCACGATCAGAATTGTTCTGTATGTCACATTCACTAAAAACTATGCCTTACACCTGCTCTAGGAAATGTATCCTAAATGACCAATTTCCTATTTTATATTCATTTCACTTGAAGACAATTTTATAGAGCTTTCAAGGAAAGAGAAAAGGGGGAAAAAAAGACAAAAGAAGAAAAGAAAAAGCTGTCCAAATGAATCCCTTCAATGCAAAAACTGAACAGAGTACATTTTTACAGCTCAATTGACAACTCATTGTTTGAAAGAAGTTATAATGAAAATGCAGATAGCTCACTCACTTCAATAGCATTAGAAATTACTGTTGTTATAATAATAATACAGGCTAGACTAATAGCTATTCAAAGAAAGAAAGTTCCTGATAAAGAGTGGAGGATAATTTTATTCTTCAGACATAGAGTAGTATGTAGAAAACATGACAGTCTTCGATAAAATTCGACTTTCTACATTAATGAGTGAAGTGACTCACTTGCGCAGTGGGGGGGGGGGGGCAGAAGAGAAAATAGAAAGCATAATTTCTTGAAAATTTCTAAATCAGCCAAAGCACTTAACAAGTACAAAAGAAATTTCTGAAATTCAAAAGTAAAGCCACTGCTACATCCCAATAACTATGCTAGATTTTTATCTACACGTTTAACTCTAAACAGATTTGTAACAATATGATTTTCAAAAATCCTTAATAAAAACCTCAAAATGGTGACATCACCTACTCTGAGCTTTGACAATGCCTTAGGTCATTAATGTCTGGAAGTTAAAAACTGGCTATCTTGTTTGTGGTCCTCTCATTGTGAAGTACAATGCCAGACACACCGTAGACACTTCATAAGTATTTAAATGGATGGGTGAGTGGATGAATGGGTGGATGTAAAAACAGAAGCTATTTTTTAATGAGTGCTTTGCTAGAACCTTTTCATATGTTATTAATTTTTATTCTATATACAGTGATTATTTTTACTCCCTTTTTACAGATGATAAAATGGAGGGTCACAAAGTTTAAATAACCTGTTTAAGGTCACACTGCTAGTAGATGGCGGAGTCAGTAGATAACGTTCAAAAAAATGAGCCAGAATTATCTAAATTCTAGCATGGGGGTAAAAAACACAACTTGCTTCTCTGGTGCTAATTATATGAAATCTCAAATGAGACCCAATCAATTGGACAGAGACTAAAAAGAGGTACTTAAAAACCATCTTCTCAGAAGCAAAACAAAAAACAATGAGGGAGTCACACGTTTTAGGATACAAACCATAAAGCACATATCTTCTTTGAATATGAAAATCTACAAGTTAACCTAAAGACTCACGGGACTTCAAATAATCAAGCCAGCACATTCCTCATGCATTTAAACCCAACAAGGAGGACAGATTTGTGTTCAGAGATTTTTAAGTCATGCCATCCTGGATTACATCATTGAGTAAGCACAGACTCAGTCCAGTTTCTTCATACACCTTTTACAGGTGCAGTCTGTGAAACCAAAGTTGATTTTCTCATGACAGCCTTGGGTCACTGTATGATCTGAAGTGTCTTTTGAATCAGAGAAAGTAATTACATCAAGTTTAGTATAAAGTTTGTGATAAGTATATTTTTATTGTATATTATTAATTCTTTGAAAATGTACCCTTTATTTGGTAACTATCATAGCCAAAGCATCCAGTTCATTGTAACATCTTATTTTGGAAGCTATGCTTAGTAAGTTGGTTTTCTATCAATGACCAAATGGTGAGCTGAGGATAATGCAATAACTACCATGGAATCTTACCGACTGGATCATCTAATCAAGTGGTTACCAACCCTAGTCCACATTAGGTTTATCTGGGGTTTTATACAAACTATTGGTGCCTGGGCTCAACCCAGACCCATTGCGTCTGAATCTCTGGAAGGGGAGCTGTGTGTTGACACTATTGCAAAGCCCCACAGGTGATTCAGTCAGGACTGCAGGCACTGCTGTGGTCTAACCTCCCTCATGTAACAGAGAAGAAACTAAGCTACGTAGTGATTAAGTGATTTGACCCAGGCCATACAACTATTTGGCTACAGATCCATTTCTTGAATCTGGTTTTTCTCACTCTGCCATGGCTCCTTTCAATAAGGCTAGTATTTGCAGGCTTCAAATCCTTTGGATGGCTTAAGGGTGCCCATAAGACAATTCTGACTCATGCTACGTTTTCATTAGAAATACTAATATCTCTTTGAAAATTCAAACAAGTAGGGGCCAGCAAGCATGAATGATTCTTCTGAAGACAGGAGACTGTATGACAAACCAACAATTGGAGTTGGTAACTGAAATGTGAGCAAGTGTCCTGAGTCCTGACTACAGAGCTGGCACTCAATACATGCTTGCTGATCTGAAACAAATGTGCTAATTGTTTTTCTCTGTTCCAGACATTAGCCTTGTTTGTTCTTAACCATTACATGTGCCTTCCCCCAAACACACACACACACACACACACACACACACACACACACACACACACACACACAGTCATCCAACAGTTTTTGTTTCTCCTACAATTTTCCTGAGAGCTTCCAAAGCCATTCTACAATCATACCAGAAACTGTCATGTTTCCAGGCTGCTGAAAGGAAGTGACTAATAATAACATCTCTCTTTTTGTTTAGGAAGAAAAAGCGGCAGTACAGTTTGAAAAGAGTACTAGACTGGTTGTCACGGAACCTGACTTATAGTTCTGTTTTCCACACTGTGTGCTTTGAGGAATGAATGAAATAATGAATCTAAAACATTATGAAAAAAATCAAAAGCACCACCCAAACCTAATTTAAAAAAAAAAAAATGCTACTACACAAGCAAGTTTTATAGTCTAAGGAATCAGGCAAAAGTCAAGAGTGGAAAAGAACAGAAGGCTTGGTTAGGAAAATATGAAGACCATGACTGTTTTTTAAAGGTAAAACACCTCTAAGCACACACTGTGCCAGTCTGTAGGATTGCTGCTAGGCCACATCAATGATCCTTAGGGTTATCTCAAACATACCATAGTTTGAGAACCACTTACGTGCACCAAGATCTTCAACATTTTGTGGTTGGCTTGACTACTTCCTGTCAATTTCTCTACTATGAGAAACTGATTGGCATTCAGTGTCATTGGGAACAGCCTATAAAATCAGTATATACTGAGGGTTGCCCAGAGAGCTTCAATTTTTTTTTTTTTTTCCTACTTTGTCCCTAGTGAACCACATCTCCTAGTACTCAGCTTGTATAGTCCTTTCCCTTTGTATCTGGGCTGGGCCTATGACCTGCTTTAACCAACAGAATAATGCAGGAGAACTAATTCTGAGCCAGTTCAGGGCATAACGCTCAAGAAGGTCTGGCAGCTTCTGGCTCTTGGGAGCCAGCCATCATATAAGAAACCTGGCTACCATGAGACCACTTTGCTGTGAGGAAGCCTAAGGAGCTACTGGAGAGGCCCATCTGGCAGACATCCTCAGCTGAGTTTCCAGAGAATGGCTAGCACTAACTGCCAGTCCTGTGGATGAGGTCATTTTGGACCTTACAGCTCTCCTATTACCCAGCCAACATCACTTGAAGCAGAAGAACCATCTTGTCAACCCCTAGCATTATGAGAGAAAATCAACTGTTGTATAATAAACAAATAAATAAAACACTGTCAAAATTTGGTGGCAGTAAAATGAATCCATGAAAATATTTCTAAAATCAGTTTCTTTAGCACAAAGAGAGCTACCTTCTTATATAACATATAAACCTCACTTTCCTGTCCTTACAAATCATGAAGTTTAGGAGGACAGATGAGCTTAGTCATAAATAATATGCCTATAAGAGAAGAAGTAGAGTGTGGTGGTTAGAGCTTGGACTCTGGGGCAAAAATGCCTTGATCTGAATCTTAGTTCTGCCAAGTTACTAATTGTGCTACCTTGGGTAAACTACTTAACCTTACAGGGTCTCAGCATACCTATAAAATGGGGATAATAGTAGAATTCATTTCATAGAGTCTTCCTGAGTAGTACATGGGTTAATATATGTCAAGTATGCTTAGAACACTACCTTGTACATAATAAATGTATAATGAACATTAGTTGTTGCTGCTATTGTTTTCATCATTATTATAAGAAAGGAATAAATAAGGAAATTCTACCTATTTGTGTCTGGGAACAGGGGTAAGGGAAAAGAGGACGGATAGGACAGGAAAAGCTTCACAGAGGTGGTGCCAAGTGAACTGCTATAGAGAGGCAGGTAGGGGTGAATCTGAGTGGCGAAAAATATATAAGTGTATGGACAACTGGTGAGAGATGGAGATAGGCAGAGACTGCAACACAGATCGTCTCATTCGCAAAGTCTCCGTTCAAGCTAAAAAGTGTGAATTCTGTATGGCCAGAAGGAAGACACTGAAAGACTTCCTCAAGGGGTTATATGATTCCATGTGAACTTTGAAGCGATATGGGGGATGGCTGGGGCAGACAGACTCTGGAGGTGAGGAGATCACTTAGAAGGTGATCTCAGGTGTCATGCAACGGTTGATTAGAGTAGATGCCTTTGACAACCATAATTCTACCAATAGTCTCTTTAAGGCAACCTAGGTTTTTACTATTAGGCACCTTAAAACTCTTCTAATCTCCACCCATTACCCAATTCCAAAACTGCTTCCACACTTTAGGTATCTGTTAGAACAGCACCCCATTCTGCAGGTACTAAATTCTGTCTTAGTTATCTAGTGCTGTTGTAACAGAAATATCACAAGTGGGTGGTTTTAACAACAGAATTTTATTTTCTCACAGTTGGCAGGCTAGAAGTCCGAATTCAGGGTGCCAGCTCTAGGGGAAGGCCTTCTCTCTTTCTAAGGCTTTCCCTCTTTCTGTCGGCTCTGGAGGAAGGTCCTTGTCTCTTTTGAGCTTCTGCCCCTAGGCAATCTTCATGTGGCTTGTCATCTCTCTTCCACTATCTCTGCTTTCCTAAAATGCTCCTTTTAGCTCTTGTAAGAGATTGACTCAAGACACTCTACACTAATCCTGCCTCATCAACATAACAGAAAACCTATTCTCAAATGAGATTACAAGAACAGTCATAGAGATTAGGATTTACAACCCATATTTTTTGGGGATACCACTGAGCATTCATCTCAATGAATGGTACAGGGATGCTCAATAAAAATTGATAACCATTTGGCTGTACTGATCGGGGGAAAAAAAAAAGAAAACACAGACTATTAGTATCAGGAAAGAGAGACGTGGCATCACTACAGATTCTACAAATATTAAAAAGAAAGAACTATTGTTACACACAGAAACATGGATGACTAGACACCTGTTCAGTGAGGAAGCCATACAAGAAAAGAGTACATAATATATTAGGTACTACATAAAATTCTTAAGAATGAAAACTCATCTAAAATGACAGAAAACAGAGCAGTGGTTGCCTGGGGGTTCAGGAGCATAAGGAAGGGATGGGAAGAAGGGATTAGTAAAGGGCACACAAACACTTTGGAGACTGATGGATATGTTTATTATCTTGATTCTCAAATGTACACTTTAAATATCTGCCATTTATTATATATCAATTATATCTCAATAAAGCTTTTTCTAAAATATACTTTAAATGGTATTAGTGATCCAAGTAGTAGTTTCTGCAGCAGACTGAATTCTGAATAGGAGGTAAGGAGGTAATGACAATGAGTATAGACTATTCTTTCAAGAAGCTTACCTTAGCTTTGGGGGTTGGAGGTCCAGAGGGAAGGAGGGAGAGAAGGACCAAGGGAGAGACAGACTTACAACTAACTAATGTAAACAGACGAACTAATATAACCAGACAAAAATTAGAGTTATACATATTTTAAGATGGGGGAGCTTGAGCATATTTATATGCTGAGGAAAAGCAGCCAGTGGAGAGAATGAAGTTGAAAATTTTGGGGTCAAGAGCCAACTTATGAAATATGGGATGAAAAATCGAAGAAGGAAAATGAATCTTGAATAATAGGAATCTTATGGGTATAAATGCAGACACGTTTTGTGGTTGTGGTAAAAGATGCAGGAGTAGACAGAAGAGTTGGTTAAGTCTGTTATTCTCTTTCTTCCTTTTCTGGGAAGGATGAGGTATGAAAGGAGTAGGGTACGTGAGAAGAGTGGTAGAGCTCTGGAAAAGTCACTGTCTACTACAATTGAAATGGTGGTTGGAGATGAAGGCTCAGTGTAAGGGCATTCTTCTGTAACAAGATAGCAGGCAATGAAATAGTTCAAAGCAAACAAATAGCTATCATGTAGACATGTGTACAATGGACTGTCATCTAGTGGTCCTTTTCACTTTTCTCTCTTTACCTCCAGCCAAATTTCACTCATGCTGATCTTTCTGTTGATTCCCACTCCCCTTCCCCCTCAAGGCACCATACATTTTTAAGAAATTCTTAACTTTGATGGAGAATATTTCTAACATACACATAAAAATAGAGAATAACTTAATGAATAGCAATGTCCTACCATCCAGCTTTATCAAATCTTAACATGATACCATATTTACCTCAGCTGGAAAAGAATCCTTCAAACAAAGATAGGCTTATTGGCCAGGAGAGATTTTATCACCAGCAAACATCAACATGCTCACTTACTTTTCACATTTCATACATTTCATGAACAATGCCCACAACTGTGAGACCTTCAGGTATTAGTGTGGGTAGGCACAAATCAAATATGGCAAGAAATGGCCACTGGCAAGCTAATTAGGTAGTTCCCCTGAAGTGAGATTGTTAATATATTAAAGACATGCAAATTAGATCATACTTGGTTTGGAAAAAAAATTCTCTGGCAAACTATGAATTTTTAATAAAAATAGCAATTGTGACTCATAGCACTGATATTATTTTTTTTTTTTTTAGTATTCTAACACTCATTATCACTTTGGCATTGGTAAATATGGGGAAGGCTAATATAAAATAATTTTTCCCCTAATCATGTAAAATTTCTAAAGCTGAAAACATGCAATTAGTGTCTAAAGACAAGAAATTTATTCTCTAAGCAGTAATAAATCATCCATTAAATCTAAAAATTTGTAATTTGGATAGTACCTGCCAAAACAGACTGTGTGCATCTCCTCTCAGAAGTTCAACTGTGTCCCCTTCCTGGATGTATAATGGTGGTCCTTCATGAAGAGCAGGGGGTGGCGTTCCAGTATAGTTTCTAATGACCTGCATCTTGGGTAAGCCTGAAAATAAACAACACAAGTTTTAGTGTTCAGAAAATAATGATGTGTGAAGTCCAAAATGCACTTAAAAAAAAAAAAGAGCTATTATTAACATTAAAAAGTTTTAATAGAACCAAGTCCAAGTAAACATCTGAAGTAACTACAATGGAATGCTTTTCAACTTTCTCATTATTTGAGATGGTAATGGAATAAGACACATATTTATCTCTTGATCCCTTACATACTTTTCTTCTCCCTCACCATCAATCTCTTTTAGTTGAAAAAATATTTCTTTTTCTGCTGATGCCTGCTTCATAAAAAACACATCACGTACAGTTTAATGGAAAAGAATCAATTTTTTCATCAACTCTATCCTTTCTGCCTATTACTTTCCTCTTGGGCACTGGCTGATTTCATCACTAAGGAGGCTCACTCTTTCTGTGTATGTATCACATTGCCCAGTATAAGGCTCATATCTTAAGGTTATCTTTGTAATTCAAAAGCAAAAAGGTGATGGATGTGCCACTGTAATGCTTAAGACATTTATATGGAGAAACTCTTCAGGCTCAAATTTAGGCTTGCAAAACAGACCCAATACAGTAAACATGTCTAAGCCAATAGCATCAACAGTACTTGAAAAAACAGGTCCATCCCTTTTCTTTGTATTTCTTTGAATATGCAATGAACGCCTCAGTTCAGTAATTCATTTTTGAGACCAGCAGCTTCAACTGCACAAGGGCCTAACTGCACTAATATTGGCCACAAAAGGACAACCACACAGCCACCTTTCCACTGAGAGGTGACACTGCTTCCTAAGATCACTCATAAACATGATATTTGTTACACATTCAGGAGCTTAAGTCATCGCTTATTACACTTCAAGACTGTTTTATTATAATGATGGACCATGGTGAAGCTGTAACTGGCTGAAAATGCTTCACTAAATATAAGAGGAAGATGAATGACTGTCAGTAGGTTCTAGATGTCCAAGTTACCTAGAAAAGACCTCAATTCCAGATGAAATGATCCAGCAAACAGTTTAATAAAGTCCTCACAATGCTTTTTCAACTACCACCCCACAGGGGGAAAAACATTCTAGCAAACAATGGTTGCTATAAATTAAAACAGAACCGAAAAGTTTTAGTCAACACTTTCTTATCAATCCAGTCAATCAGAGGGAAGAAGGGTTGAAAACCAAGCATCCTTTACTCCCATTCAGCTGCTGTGGCACGTTACAAGTTGCTACATCACCCCACTGCTTCAGTTCTTATGCCACAGAACCTGGAGGGATGACTTTAATCCCATGTCTTTCATGGAGCGGTTCCCCTACCAGATGTTATAAGGCAGTGCCCTAACAGAAACAGCAGACTTCATTATCCCTCCCCCAAAACAACAGTTGACAAGAGAACCGTCCACGGTGAAGTGTTTATCAGACTTGTTTTCCACACACTGTAAACGCCTTGACCATTTGTTGTTGTGGTTGGGTACCATCAAGTCAATTTTCGACTTGTAGCAATCCCATGTGACAGAGTAGAACTACCCCACAGGGTTTTCTAGGCTATAATCTTCATAGGAGAAGATAGCCAGGTCTTTCCCTTGCTGCTGCTGGTCGGGTTCCCACTGCCAACCTTTCAATTAGCAGCTGAGCACTTATCTGTTGTGCCACCAGGGCTCCTTGCCTTGAGTATAAAAACTAAGAAACCAAACCTATTGCCATTGAGTTGATTCCAACTCATAGCGACCCCACAGGACAGAGCAGAACTGCCCCATAGAGTTTCCAAGGCTGTAATCTTTACGGAAGCGGAGTGCCACATCTTCCTCCCGTGGAGTAGCTGGTGGGTTTGAACCGATGATCTTTCGGTTAGCAGAGAAGCACTTAACCATTGCGCCACGAGGGCTCCTTATCTTAAAAGTATAGAAAGAGCTTACTGTACACATTATATTAAATTGCTGCTGTTTATTTATAATAGAGCCTAAAAATCCCATACTCACAACTACTGATTTTGAAGTCCATATGGTGACGGGGAACAGTACAAAGCATATATATTTAAAGATGGAGTCTGGTTTGTTCTGTACCTGCATGATACTTATTCCATGTTTGGGGGCCAGACGTGGGGTTAGCCTCAGTTCAGTTGAGCATTTCTAGGGCAAGGAAAGCATCTCACTGGGTAGGGCCCCTGGGTAATTTTGCTTTCATGCCAGTTTTTAAACAGAGTCTGAGGGAGTCTAAAGAGGAGGTTTTAAACCTGAAATAGCTGATGTGGCCTCAAATACTGGGCCCAGTCGAGTGCTCAGGAGGACTCTGACCTTCATGGCACTTGTGCCTGTTGCCAACACCACTGGGATAAAAAGGAGCAGAGCCATGTGACACATGTTGGCAACAGCAGTTCTTTCGTCAGCATGCCCAAGTTAGTCATTCTGAGGAAGAAATGATTTAAAATTCATAGAGTGTTTAGAAAAAAAATTAAACTCTGATGACATCTCACCACTCATACAGTAGCGATTAAAATATAGAAATGGGCAGGCTGCATAAGCAGGCCGCAAGATGTCGGACAAGCAGCAAGGCTGCCTCAGGTATCTTTATGGATGGATTGCATATGGCCCAAAACACATGGTCCAGTAAAATTACATTTACAACTGAAAATGTTACATATTAATATACTTTAGTCAAGAAATAAGACCTAGCTATGAGTTGTAATGGACTTGACAGCAACACGTTTGGTTTTTTGGTTTTTTTGATCCTGCAAAATAGGAACAAATGGACCTTGTTTTTACCCAAAACCAGATGCTGTGGAGTTGACTCTGACTCATGGTGACCCCATGCATGTCAGAGTCGAAGTGTTCTCCATAGGGTTTTCAACGGCTCATTTTTTTGGAAAAAGACTGACAGGGCTTTCTTTCGAGGTGCCGCTAAGTGGATCGAACCTCCAGCCTTTCAGTTAGCAGCTGAGTGTGGTAACCATTTGCACCACCCAGAGACTGCTTTGTTTTTATAGTCTCGTTTATTTCTAATGCTTTTTTTTTTTTTAAATTTACTTTATCTTTTCTGCTATTACTTCCTTCTTGATTATGAGCTTCATTTGGGAAATTGATCTAACAGCACACTAGCATAAGGGTATGTCACTAACCTCATTCTTAAAAAAATATATGTAACCCTGGCTAAGAATTATGGTCAATCCCAGGTTATAGTCAAAAGGACACAGCTACTAGCCGGAATTAAGCCATACACAACTTGCAAAGTACAGTGCTTATTCGACTCATAAACTTTTTTTTTTCCTGGGATGAGCTTTGAATTATAATACAATGCAATTTATCCTTATCTGGTCATTTGTTAGAATAATTTTTGGTTACTGATTTCTGATTGGCCAGCACTCCCCATCTCAGCACTATGAGCCATCAGCACTCCAGGGCTACAGAGATCACAGGGCAAAAGGAAAGACACAGGGAACACAGACGTGATGAATCCTGACACTCTACCCCTCGCCTCTGATGCTTGCATAGAGTAGGTGTTCTACAATACTGGTGCGATGAGCCACTGCTTTCCAAAAGCCCCCTATATATTCCTTCCTTTACAAAAAAGGCACAGTAACATTGCTAAGAAGGCGAACACAATCACCGTGACTGCTGGATCAAAATGCAATTAAAATAAGAGAAGAGGGACTGAGTTAAACTTCACGTCAGCACTTAATCATCAATACAATTGTTAATCTAATGCCACGGCAGGCATTGCACTTTGTAAACAAGATCAAGAATGGAGAAGAAATAAGATTTATAGATGCTCGTACGTGAATAGCCATTTAGTGCTGATTTAGTGAAGGTTTTCCTCTCCCCTTATATAAGATCCCTGACAAGTCCTAACCTCTGTTTAAGAATGTCCAGGACAGAACACTCACTACACATCCCTTTGACAACTCATTCACTGTTGTGTACAGGTTATTAGCAAGGTCTTCCTGAAACTTAATAAAAGATTTCTCTCTGTGTAACCTCTATCCTTTGACCCATCTCCTTCCATCTGGAATTATGCTGAATAAGGAAATTCCCTTTTTTAAAAAACAGATTAGCCTTTTAAAATTTATTCAGGCTTAAAATCCCTAGTTCCTTACAAAATCCCTTCATAATTTCCACTTGGCTGTCCCTGATTTGAGGGATTCTGAGATACAGAACAGCATAAACTACAAGAGTAGAAATGCAGTCTCCCCATTAACACGTCATGACCTATCAGAAATAAATATCAAAAGGTTATCCTAAAAAATGTCCAAAACGTATAAATTCCATCATATTATAAACTCACAACTCATCCCAGAAATCTGTTTCTTTATTCTTAGAAAAACACAGGCCCCATCATTGTTTAGTTTCTTTCTGCTCCAGAAATACATTTACAATGGGTATGTTGCTACAGTTACAAGATTGCTCACGAAGAGCTGAAAATTTATACTGCAACTACCTTCAGACATTAAACACAAAATAATTATATGCAATTTCAATGTACATATTTACGCCATCTCAGAAGTTCCCAAAACTTGATGTAATCAATTATCTTTATCTAAGGAAAATAATTTAACACAGGTAATCCAAAATTAGATCTCCAGCTGAATGTTTACTTATGAACTTGCTTCCCTATTTTAGCTTATTTCATTCCCTACAACACATGCTTTGTTGTACACCTACCTATACCCTTGCATGCAAATTTAACACTCTGTTCAATAGTATATGTACATTTTAGTAAAAAATGGGACATTCTGCCCTTTAATTATTGTTCTCAATAGTAATTATGCTTGGTCTTAAATCAGACAAGTTTCCCAAGTCATTCTTAAGCGTAAGGAATTCACAGTGTGAGAATCAGCAATATGAAAACAGCAGATGATAGTTATACTGTCAGAGTAGTCACTGGGGCTCCTATTAAACAAATCTGATTATTATATAGAACGTTAGAGTTTCAAAAAACAATACAGAAATGTTTTTACAAAACGGGGCTTGAAACAAAATTTCGTTTCAAAACTGAAATCAATGCCACTAAGAGTGACAAATGCTAAGAATCCAAAAAAAAAAAAATTTAACTTTTTAAAAAAGTTAATTCTAGGTAGAATCCTATTATAAATGTGCCAGACATAAACTATTTCATTGATAATTTTCACATAAGCCCTCAAACTGTACCAGTATCACCACTGTGCCCTCTAAGCAGGGCATGGAAGAGTGATTGCCACAATATAGATTAGTATCTATTCATGATGCTGATATCACTGCTCTAATGCAATGGGCTTCCCCGGGGCAATAACTTACAGGAGAGTGCTGCATGCTAGACAAATGGGCTGTCAGTAGTGTGCTGGCCTTTCACCTCTGAGTCCTAATTTAAAATCTAAACCAGCCACATTAAAAAACAATTAGGTTTACAATACATCAGAGGATGTAGGTGGTTTATCCTGGGAAACTGATCACATGTTCATTTGGTCATTAAATGTATCCTGAGCATTCCATGAGTGCTGGACATGGTGGTTTCAGAACAGAGCAAGGGCATGCTTCCTGCCATAAAAGAGCCTGTAGTCCACCGGACAGACAGATCACTTAGCTCAAAAGCAACAACACAATCGGGCATGGGCTCTAGCTTTTACAAAATATTTGTGCCAATAAAAATTTCAAGAAATTAATTTTGCAAGTCTTGAGTAAGACCCTGAAAGATGGATTTAGGTTTTTCTACACTTCGCTAGGTGTGGTTTCCAAATTGTGATGGTTACTATCATGTGTCAACTTGGCTAGGCTATGATTCTCAGTGGTTTGGCATGTGCTCTTCCATAATGTAATTACTTTCAATTTTGTGATCTGATACAAGCAGCCAATAAGTCAAAGGGGGAATTTCCCTGGGCACGTGGCCTGCCTCCAGTATACAAATGGACGTTCTGGCAAAGCTCACTCTCTCTCTCAGCCCTGCACTCTTCTTGTCACCTGATGTCTGGTTCTTAGAACACTTAAGCATGAAGAGGTCTCCAGCCTGCTACCTGACCTGCAGATTTTGGGTATGTCAGCCCCCTCAACTCCATTTACCAACAGAGGCCTCCAGCCTGCCACCTGACCCACAGATTTGAGATCTGCCATCCCTCACAACTGCATGAGCCATTTCCTTGAAATAAATCTCTTCATATATATATATATATCTTTCATATATGCTTCACTGGATTTGCTTCTCTAGAGAACTAGGACAAAGACACAAATCCTAGCCAGGTTTGGGAATCACATTCTTGTGGGGACATATGCAAAGCAATATGGTCAACATGCATCACTACCAAACTTGCTTTTGAGAAAACTACAATAAAATAAGAGTCCCTGGGTGGTGCATATGGTTAGTGCACTTGGCTGCAAACCAAAAGGTTGGAAGTTTGAGTACACCCATAGGTGTCTTAGGGGCCCTGGTAGCATAGTGGTTAAGTGTTTGACTGCTAACCAAAAGATCAGCAGTTCGAATCCATCAGTGAAACCCTATGAAGCAGTTCTACTCTGTCCTACAGGGTCACTAGGAGTCGGAATTGACTCAATGGCAACAGGTTTTATGTGTCTCAGAAGAAAGTCCTAGTGATGCTTCCGATCACTCAGCCATTGAAAACTCTGTGAAGCACAGTTCTGTTCTGACTCACATGGAGTCACCATGATTTGGAATCAATTTGATGGCAAATGATTGGTACAGTGAAATAAGTGCCACCTGGCATCTTACCAACCAAACCCTCTTTGAACTAGCACCTGGGCTCTTCCTGGTATAAGCTCACCATCTAAGCATCAGGTTCAGAGGACCAGGCAGAGTGGTCTGAGCACATACCCTAGGGATGCTGGATGCTGGGTTTCTACTACCCATCACACTTCACAAGACTCTTTCCAACTCCCTTTCATCACATGTTGGTCTTCACAGTGAAGCAAAAGGAGCCTCAGAAGAGAAACCATTTGTTACATCAGAAGCTGACAGTTTGGTGGAAAACAAACTGGTCTAAAGAACCAGTTGTTCACAAAGGGAATACTCCCCATCAATGACTGTAAAAAATTTTCACCTGGAGAAGCCAACTTTACTTTGATAAACAATGATGACTCAAATGAAAGAAACAGCACTGTCACCACTCATATAAACACAGGGAGATGCCGTCCTCCAACTTATAAACACTGACTAGTCACTCTTTGGCACTACCTCTTGGTGTATTAGTGAGCCAAGATACAATAATGCCTTTTGGAAGTTTTTTTCTTTATCAAAAAGATTTTATTGACACTATGAAATATAAAAGAACTATATAATTGCATGTTACTTTAATGTTCATGCTAATTCAACGTTCTGCTCAATCGTGTATGTACAATTTCAGTGGGAAAAAAAATTCTCCCCCAAAAATCTTTAAATAAAATCAAAGATCCAGAAGAATGCGCCATGTTGAACCAATGGCCTTGAAGACCCTTAGCAAAGGACCACTCATACGGATGTGAGGAGCCCAGTTCGAGGAGGACAGCCCTTAGCTGTCTCAACATTTTCTTTAAAGACAGAAAGAGCACATAGCTATACAATTTCAAAGTGAGAGGAGGTTCGCCTAGCCTAATTTTCCACATCGTAAAACTAAGAATCAAAGCAGTAGATACACTGTCTAAAGTCAAACAGCTAGTGGCAAAAATGGAACTAGAACCCCATTTACTAACTCCTAGTTCAGTCCACCCTGTTGCTGAGTAGTCATTCTCCAGAATCTACAGGGGATGAAGTTGTGGGGAGAAGAGGCTTCATGACACCAACTGATGCGTGTTTGGGGTCTAAGAATCCCTCCTGGGTATCCACTGTTATCTTGGGAATCAGGAAAGAAGGAGCAAGAATTTGTCAGCTGGTGAAATGTTGAGATCTCCTTAAGATTAGGCAAATACTAGGTGGAAAGTGGTAACTCTCACTAGCATATTCTAAAGACAGACCCTCAAAGCCCTCATACATCACTGTACTGGACGACCTATGGAACTCTCAGTGCCTGACAGGTTCACAGGCAGCTCCACAGATCCGTGGAAAAGTGGCCACATGCGATTCTCTCTACATAAAGTTACAACCACTTAAACAACGTCGTTCTGCTATTCTGACCCCTTCCCAGTGGGTCAGCTATAGTGATTAAGCCAAAGATTGCAATATATAGGCAGAACATATCAGATGCCAGTGGCTGAGAAGGTGGTTTGAAGGGAGACTGTCCACAGGGGCAGATCTCACTGGAGAATGATAAACAAGCTGACCAAATTTACTCTTGCAGAACATGAACCCGGGAGGCAGATACATAAGTCGGCAGGAAACGATCATTTCAAACTTCTGAGAAGAAAAGACAATGGGGATGACCAGTTTCCAGAACTGTTGTTGCGAATGATTTCCATAAAGCCTGCTGCACTCTTCCATTTGTTGAAAGTACCTTGGTAACTATTAACAGTAATTTCCTGAGCTGTTTTCTTACCCTCATAGCATAAATCCTTATCCCTCAAAGCCACTGAACAAGTTTCTTTCTTGTAACCAAAGTGAACCTTTAGCACCCAGCCTTAAAGGATATCTAAGAGATAATAAGGGAGTACCTGGATGGTGCAAATGGTTAAGCACTCAGCTACCAGCCAAAAGATCGGTGGTTCAAACCCACTCAGAAGTGCCTCAGAGGACAGGCCTGACGATCTGCTTCCAAAAGGTCACTGCCTTGAAAACCCTACGGAGCAGTTCTACTCTGCACACACGAGGTTACTATGAGTCGGCATCAACTTGATGGCAATTAACAACAACAAAGACATAACAGCATAAAAGTAAAAGCGATTAAGGGCACTTTGCAATAACCTAGTGTTCCCTCCTTGCTCTATGGGTTAATTCATTTATTCAACAAATATTTAAGGATTATTCATGTGCAGGCACTGGCCTACGCTTGTAGAAGGAAGCTGTAAATAAGACTGACCATGTCTCTCTCTCATAGAGCTCGTAGGTTAGTGGGGATACACTAAAACAAACAGGTAAGTGGGACAATATCAAATAACAAGTATTATAAAGAACTATTTAGAAAAAGGTACTGGATTAAACAGTGACGGGGCAAGCGCGAGGGAGGAGGAGGAGCCTTCTCTAAAGCAAGGTGATCAGGTCAGATTTAAGACCTGAATGAGGAGAAGGCAGCAATTATATGCGTGTGTTTGGGGTGGGGATTTAACAGGCAAGCAGGACAATAAGCATGAAGGCTCTGGGAATGAATCTGAAGTACTTGGGGGACAGAAAAAAGGTCAGTGACATTGCATGAAAGCAACAGCTAATTTTAAAATTTACAGTATTGAGTCTTGACAGCCTAGCCATTGTACCATTCCTTTCCAACATTTGTTCTGTTAAACTATGTATTTGAAATTTATTCAACAGGTCAAGTTCTCCTTAACATGCTACACCGTCTTCCTGGAATATTCTTGCTCTCGTCTGTACATCCAGCTTACCCCTTACCCGAGGGGGAAAAAAAAAATCTAACTACTCTTCTCATTCTTTAAAACTCAAATACCTCTTCTGCTAAGAAATCCACCGAGTGTGGGTTAGGTGCCTCAAACACACGCTCCCTTAGACGGTCTCGCTTTCTGCTTCAATACCATTGTTACAACGAAGTTATTTATTCAGCTAGTACAGAATACATGCACTAGACCATAAGCACCTTCCTATGTACAGTGTTTGTACACAGTCTATATACACTAGACTGTGAGCACACAGTCAACTAGACTGACCCACTGCTGGCAGGGGCTGTGTTCTTTTCTCAGTAAATTCTTTTGGATAAAAGAAGGAAGGAAGACAGCTAAGTTTCTCTCCCAAGGATGGCTACCCTTTCAAACACACACACACACACACACACTCTTTCATACTCATATAATTTATCAGCTCACAAGCTCTCTTAATTGTACCTCCAAAATATCTCTCCAGTCAAACGATCTCTCCTTCCATTTCCATAGTCCCAACATCAGCTTTCTCACTGGCCTTCCCTCATCCACTCTTACTGTGCTTCAATCTGTCCTGTACACAGGAGCCTGGATGAGTTTTTAAAAAATGTATAAATTATATAATAACATTCTCCTGCTTAAAACCCTTCCCACTACATTTAGAACTAAATCCAGATTCCTGGCCATAACCTACAAAATCCCGGCCCCTAATAACTCTCCAGTCTCATTCTGTGCCAATCTCACCCTTGCACACCATGTTTTTAATCATACTGACCACCTTTTAGTTGCTTAGATACCCTGAACTGGCCGGCCCAGCCAAGGCAGTCTGTATTATGAACACTAATTTTTAATTCATGGATCTGTTTGTTTCCTTGCTGTTGTCTCCTTTCCTTTTTTATATATTTCTGTGCCTAAATTTGTACGATAAGCACTTACTATTTTCAAAACCAAATATAGTTTTTAATACAAAAGTGCACTCTTTATTGGTATTATACAAAGAAACAAAAGACCACTTCATCATTAGTTTTGACTTGCTTTTCAACAAAGCCTGATTTATCTGTGCTTTTACACAAAGCTATCAATATCTTACGTGTCACTGAGATTTTGCATGAAATTATTTTAATGTTCAAAATTGCTAATATACTTCTAAAAAATCCTTAATAGTGACTCTCTTAATAATATATACTCATTCTGAATATTCTTTAAACTAGGTGACTTGCAACATTTATTGTAAAAAAAAAAAAAAAAAAAAAGTTTTCATTCCTATAAATTCAGGTGCATAATCAGAGTAAAAATAACACATGTTCTAAAAGATACTTTCTAAAACATAGTCCGTTCTTAGTCTCATCCTTCCATTCTCCTTGCTCTCCTCTTTTTTCACTTGAGCTCCCTTTTTCCTGTGATACACTTGCGTGAGTCACAGACAGCATATTTCGTTGCATTCCCAAAAGATTCAGACACGGTTTATTGATTTATAAGTTAAAAATGAAGAGTATGTGCAATTGGTATACCTGACTGGCAAAGTTTCAGAGAAAGCAAATGCCTCTAGCAATCATTTTGCTGATTTCTGTTAAGAGGCCAGAGAACCCTTAGGTCATAGACCAACAATCAACCTGTCTACATAAAAATGCACATAAATTGGACAATCCTTTTACCCTTATACTGAGTATTCTCCTATAAAAAACTTCAGAAATAGGAAAAGGGGAAAGCAGACAATGAAACTTTTCATTGTTAAACTTCTTTAACAATGAAACTATATTGAAATTATTAACTTGGAAGAGCTTTCAACCTGACAAGTCTTTATACCCTTTTCTGAGCCCACTTTCAACTCTGAGGATCCATAATCAACACCAGATCTGACAGATAACTCTGGGATTAGTCCCTCGCCCTGTTGATTTACCTTGAATTTTTTTTTTGTTCTTCCTTAACCTTTTCCTGGAAGACCCTTGGTGGTGTAAATGGTTAAACATTCTACTACTAGCTGAAAGGTTGCTGACTTGAACCCACCCAGAGGTGCCTCAGAAAACTGGCCTGGTAATTGGTTTCTGGAAGGTCACAGCCTTGAAAACCCTATGGAGTAGTACTACTCTGCAAACTTGGGGTTGCCATGAGTTGGAATCGACTCAACAATAACCAACAACAACCTTTTCTGGAAGTGAAAACCCGCTGCTATGGAGTCGATTCCAACTCAAAGTGGGGGAGGGGAGATTAAAAAAAAAAACAAATCAGATAGAATTATTTAATTACAATCTTATGGATTCAGATGTGAGCAGACTGATTATATGAATTCATCAGATTAAAATCAAGTGAAGGAATAACTATTACTAAAACCAGCAATGCTTCATAGGAAGAGGCTGGCTATACATCTTCATTTTAATGTGGTAAAATTTTTGCTTATCTTTCACTGGGGCTAAAGGTCAACAATCAACATATCTACATAAGAAAGTACATAACCTGGAAAAAATTGACCTTTTCTCAGGAATAGTTCTTCATGTCTTCTTAATATTGTCTACAATGCCCATTGCCATTGAGTCGATTCCTACTCATAGTGACTCTATAGGATAGACTAGAACTGCCCCTATAGGGTTTCCAAGGAATGGCTGGTGGATTTGAACTGCAGACCTTTTGGGTAGCAGCTAAGTTCTTAACCATGGAGCCACAAGGGCTCCACTGGCTACAATAGGGAGACGGAAGGATAACAGAAACCATGTTGAGCTGTGCATTCTTTTGAAGTAATACTGTTCTGGTAATAGTAACTCTGTATTACGTGCATGGTCGCATGGTATAGTCATTGTATCAAAGAAGATTTTAGGGATAATTTTGTCAAACATTTTCATTCACATATGGAACATCTCGAGTCCAGTTGTATATAACCTGCTAGTACCCAATGTCACCCCATGTAGTTACAATCCTGGGTTGTCTAGATACAGTAAGAAAAGACTATGGAAAGGTCACATGTGATTGTTTTAAATTTTAATACTTAAAGAATAGAATCCTCCCTTCTTCAAAGGAAGCTGGGAAAGGATCAACTTCAAAATACTCCAGTGGGGGGAAAAAAGTTCTGAGTAGAACTGTCCCAAAGGGTTTCCAAGGCTGTAATCTTTGCAGAAGCAGACTGCCACATCTTTCTCCACTGGAGCAACTGGTGGGTTCCAACCACCGATCTTTTGGTTTGCAGCCGAGCACTTAACCATTGCACCACCAGGGCGGGCTCCTTATAAGCAGCTATTAAAAAAAAAAAAAAAAAGAAGAGAACTCCTCACTGTCAAGTTGATTCTGACTCACAGTGACCCTATAGGACAGAGCAGAACTGGCCCACAGGATTTCCAAGGAGCAGCTGGTGGACTTGAACCGTCAACCTTTTGGTTAGCAGTGAGCTCTTAACCATTACACCACCAGGGCTCCATAAGCAGCTACAGATCCCTGAAATTATTTATGGAAGTTCAAAGTTTTAATTCAAAATCTCCGTGGGCCTGGAATTATCCTCCGGGGAGTGTGTGTGTGTGTGTGTGTGTGTATGTATATATATATATACTCTGCCTCCTTCCTATAAATTGATTGTGATACTAAAAAGTTAAGGTATTAGCCTAGGAACTTTTTATCAGCTACAGTTTTCCCATTTAAAATATTTGAAATGTGCATAGAGTATTGACTTTGGGAATAGTATTGATATTTCTTTGTCCTTAAACGTCTCAACTTCTTTTCTTATTCCCCTATTTATTCTAACACTACTTCTCTTCCTGGCCTTCCTCCTTTTTCCACTCTTACTTTTTTTATGACTTGCCTAATTTTCTCAATTTTTAGCTTCCCATCATTTTTTTTCCTACATAGCTTCTTTCATAAGCCTTAAATAGCAAAATTATGTTACGGTTTCAACTTGTTCAAATGTACCATATTAAGCTGTTTAAATGGTTGTACATACAGTTGCTTCTAATCATCTGGAAAATAATAATAATGAAATAGAACCTACATCCTAAGGGTATAATAAAAATATTAAAAGGTAATAATTAGTAAAATGTAAACTGCAGACTACAAAGGAAAATACAGATGTTAAAATAATAAGAAATTGTGCCAAGGACTTATTATCTGGGAGGCTGCTACACTGGTAAGAACAGAATTATGTATGGCAAAGACATACTGCAATAGAACTTTTAGTTTTACCTAATTTCTCAGTTAAAGTACCAATGACACTTAGTACAAAGTTCACTTCCAATTATAGTTTACAAAAATGTCTGAATATAACACATATTGATAATGGTATATAATCCTAAAACCAAACCATTGATTTCTCACTGACTAGTCATCATGAAAAATTGCTGACCCCCAACAATGAACATGTCCTGAGTTCCTGGGTTACAGTTTGGTCATTTCACATACTTGTTTCTTGTTCCCCAATTAAAACAAACTCCTCCAGGACAGTGAACAAAACTTCTCTTTTCTTGCCGATATCCCAATATTCCTCCCATTATAGAAACGTGATATATACTGAGTTGAACCATAGGAAATGGTGGCTATTGACTGTTTTCCAGCTATAAAAAAGGCACTTCCCTATGGCTTAACCTAATATGTGCTCAAATAATTCCCTCGATATACATGTATTGAGTAGCTAATATGAACAAAGTCATAGCAATCTGATTAAGCCTCAAGAATGACAAACAGAGGCATAATTCTGTGCAAAAAAGAACATTCTATACAAATCTGCACTTGAGCATTGGCTCTGTGGAGCAACACTAATTAGTAACTCTGTCCAATAAATTCAATAAGCATTTGTTGTATCCCTCATACCCATGAATCTTGCACCTATAACCCTTTTGAAAAGCCTACTTTCAGTATTTTTCTTCAGATTTTAGCAATAACGATATTCTATTCTACCCTTTGAAACTAAAGAGTAAATTCTTATTTTTTCTGTAAAATTTCTTACCTCAATATAGTAAAAAATGTTTTTTAATATATTATAAAATTACAAAATAATTATTTTTGTCTTTAGACAAGAGACTCTAATTCATATCTTTGTTTTCCTAATTCCTAGGACAATGCTTGGTATGTGGTAAAAACTATATAGCAAATAGTAATTTAATTCTTGGTGCAAAGTTTACTTTATGAGAGGTGAATATTAATTTTAAAACAACATGTAGATAAAACCAAATTAATATTTCTTTTTTCTACTGAAAAAAAGAAATCATTATCAAGGATTTAACAATATGACATTTGTTGTTAATATCACTTGGGCTTAACCACTCAGACTTGCGAAGTATGGCAGTAACTTTCTGCTTTTTTGTTCTCAAGTTTAATTAAACATACAAGGTGGCATGCAAACACAAAGTTAAAAATATCCAGAGTGTCCACCTGATCAACTGAAGTAGTCCATTACTTCCAGAATTCATAGTCTCTAGGGACTATTTCATCAAACAGATGAACTCATAAGCTACTTCTCCAGTGTACCAGATATATCAAGCCTTCCATTTACTTCTGAATTGCTTTTTTTGATTTTTATATTTCCTGAATAGAATGATCCCTATAGAACATATTTCTGTTTCTGTCAAATTTCACCAAGACCAAACACAGTGATTTTGCACAAAACTGAGATAAGTTTGAAAACATTTTGAAAAGTTTAAGTACTCCCCAGTGAACCCAAGTTTTCTGAAATAAATGCTTTGGACCCCACAGATGTTTAAAATATATTCATCTATATAACTTTCGTTGATTCCTTGACCAATTCATTTATGTATCAAATCCACTAGGCATTGGGGATACAATAATGAGCAAGAGAGTTAAGGTTGCTTGTCTCAAATTGCTTAACTCTAGTAGAGAGTAGGAGTCCTTGGTGTTGCAAATGGTTAACACATTCAGCCACTAACCAAAAGGTTGGAAGGTTGGAAGTTCAAGTCCACCCAAAGGCGAAAGAAAAGCCTGGCAATCTACTTCTGAAAAATCAGCCACCGAAAACCCTACGGAGTACAGTTCTATTCTGACACAAGTGGGGTTGCCAGAAGTTGGAATCAATTTGTTTGTCTGCTTTAGTAGAGTACACAGGAATAAACACACAGTGTGACAAATACTGTGATAGTGATAGACAAGTTGCTATGGGCACTCAGCAGAGACACCTAAACCAGCTCAGGGAAGACTTCAGGGGAAGGTAAACTCTAAGCTGAAACTAAAGCGGGTAGGCATTAACCAGGCATGAGGAGAGAATGTCAGTCTCACCGCATTTAAAGAGGCACCAATCTTCGTGCTTCAAAAGCTTTGTTCAGCAAAACTTTTCAGTCCAGCTAGATAAGTGAAGGCAGGTAATACAGACATTGGCAAAAGAGTGGTTCAGATAGTGGGCCATAGAACCTGAGTTGATTAAAAGAAGTGAACACAAGAGAAAACTGATGGACAGAAAGGTAACAGAATGGTCAAAGAACCAGAGGTCTCTAAGATGGTGGTAAGAAAATGAGGTATTTGAATTTAATGTTTTAGAAATGGAACGATTCTGGGTGAAGATGAGGCCAAGGTGTGTCTGTGGGGACATATGGTTGAAATGGAGCAGAGACAGGTGAGAAAGTCAATGTCAGGTGAAATGAGGAAGCTCAGGTTTTAATGAGACGCCTACACTGTGAGGTCACCCAGGCTGAAGGTAATTATGTCTTTTTATACAGGAGATAAATTATGGAGAGAAGTCCATATGCAAAGGCAATACAGACTAATGGTCAAGAGCACTGGCACTGTGTCAAACAGGCCTAAGGTCTAATCCCAGAAACTCTTAGTTTCCAGGTCTGTAAAATGGGGCTATTAATACTACTAATAAGGTTTTTGTGAACAATAAGTGAAATAATTATGAAGTATTTAACACACTGCCTGCTACATGGTATGGGTCAATGGATGGCTGACCCGTAATGAGGCCTATGTAACCATTTTTCTGTAATAATTATATCAACCTAGTTTGCTTAAGTAATTTGGGTCCAATGTCCCTATGCCTTGGAACGTCACAAAAATAAGAAATTATATTTAAGTATAGTATCACAAAATCTCAGCACAAAATACTTTTTATTCCAATATAATCACTAAAAATTATAGTAATTAAAATTGCATGGTATTAGTGTGGGGTCATAAAAATATGCCAATGGAAGAGAATAGACAGCCTGGAAACAAGTCATCTATATATCCAGAGGAATTATAGAGCAAAATGTAAAAAAGCAAAACTGTGGAGGTTTTAGAAGATGATATATTAAATCATGTTCATGATATTAGGTAGAGAAGGATTTATTAAATAAGACATAAAGAACACATAATAAAAGTTTAATAAATTTGTCTCTCTTAAAATTTAAAACTCTGAAAAGGAAAACACATAAAGCAGATATAGGCAATTAATATAACCAAAGGATTAGTAACCAAAATACATAAAGAACTCCTAAACTTCAGAAGAAATAAACAGCCCAATGGAAAAATGTGAAAAGAATATGAACAGGTAATTCATAGATAAGACAAACTGAATGAATCTTAAAAATGTGAAAAGATGTTCATTCTCAGGTATTTACTGTCAGGGAAAAACAAATTAAAACAATGAAATACCTATCTATATTCTTTACATTGGTGAAAACTTATCATACTAAATGTTGTTGAGGATTTAAAAAAAAAAAGGAATTTTTGAATAGAATTTTAGCAAAAGACAAAATGTTATTGTCCATTTACCCTTAATGATAAATGCATATGTATCTATCATATTGTTTTTTAATTACTGATTTTATTAAATCTTCACTTTAGCATACAACTCTTTTTTTCTTTCTAAATTATATTTATTGTTGTTGTTGAGAATACACACAGCAAAACATTCAACACCAATTCAACAGTCTCTGCATGTAGTTTAGTGACATCATTTACATTCTTTGAGTTGTGCAACCATTCTCACACTCTTTTCGAGTTGTTCCTCCCTCATTAACATAAACTCACTGCCCCCTAACGATCCTATCTAATCTTTTGAGTTGAGTTGCTATTGTCAATCTGATCCCATATAGCGCATAATGCTCAAGGCAGACCTTTTTTACTAGTTCAGCTAAACTACTGTTTGGTTTTAAGATGGCTTCAGGGGGTATTTTTGGTTTAAGGTTTAAAGATTATCTGAGGCCAATAGTTTCAGGGGATCATATACCTTCCAAGGCTCCAGAAAGCCTAGAGTTCATGAGCATGTGAAATTTCTATTCTGCATTTTCCCCCTTTTGATCAGGATTCGTCTATGGAATCTTGGATCAAAATGTTCAGTAATGGTAGCTGAGCACCATGAAGTTCTTCTGGTCTCATGGCAAAGAAGGCAGTTGTTCATGGAGACAATTAGCCACACACTCCATATCCTCCTCTTATTCCTGACTCCCCTTGTTCCTCTGTTGCTCCAGGTGAACAGAGACCAATTGTTGTGTCTTGTATAGCTGCTTGCAAGCTTTTAAGACCCCAGACACTATGCAACAAACTAGGAGGTAGAACAGAAGCACTAAACATGTCATTAGGCCAATTAACTGGGATGTCCCATGAAAACACGACCCTAAACCTCTAAACCGAGGAAACAAATTCCATGAGGTGTTTGGTTGTACACAAGCAGCCTTAGCAGCTACTCTTCTTTTTTTCTTTTTCTTTTTGTCATTGTTGTAAATATATCTATCACACACTTTTGCCACTTCAGCTTTTTACAGGTGTACAACTTATTGACAGCAATTAAAATAATCGACTGTGCAACCCTACCCTTAATCAATACAATCAATACGATTTTTCCATCACTGTTAACCTCCCTTTCCCCCTCCCTCCCACCCCAGGTTGCTTGAAATGTTTCACAAATATAATCTAAAAGTGTATTTACAGGTGGTAAAATACTACTTTGAAGAGTTTTAAATCTCCTTAAAAAGTGATCTGGCCTGCATTTATTATGTGTGCTGTAAGAACTCATACAATAAATACTATTTGCAGTGATACAGCAAACACCACTTGCTATGTACTGAAGTGCTTCTGTTGCAATTTGGAGCTTTACTTAAATCTTCATCATTTGATTTTGTCTGCATTTGTTAAATCAGATGCAGTGAATGAGAGTGGAGAGTACTGACCTGTTAATGAGTGTGAGATCCTCTTCTATAGAAATTACCCTAGCTCTCTGTGCTGCTACAATACTCTGTCCACTCTTTATCTCTTACCACCAGTAACAGTCCTTCAATAACGCTCTCAGCAAGAGTCCCCAGAGAGCGGAAAATGAATAAACGTCACTCCCGCATATAAGCCTAACCTCTGCCTTCAACATAACCTACAGTACATTTTTCACGGAAAGCAATCACTTCTACTTCTTGAATAATTAAAACAAGACTTCAGCTTATGAAACAAAACAATATAACAAAGGTTAGGTCAATATGGTATACAGGTGACATTTATGAGCAAATTCCACATCAATAAAAGTCACGGCCTAAAAAAAAAGAAAATTTTTTTTTAGCGGAATTTTGACTTCTGGCAAAATGGCACTCTAGGCAGAAGCACCACGCCATCCCTCCTCAGCAAAGATCCAAACAACCAAGCTGAACAGAGAAAACAACAATTTTGAAACCCTAAAACATCAAATGAAGAGATAAAGAACTCAGCCAAGCACCAAATGGAGTGAGAAAACTGACAGAGAACGGAGAGCGAGGAGAGATTCATGCAGAGGTCCCCTATCAGCTAACACAGCATGGATCCACTATCTTGGACTCATATCAGAGACCAGCAAATGGGGTATGAGAAAGCAGCTTCACGGAGCTTCCAGCAGGAGACAAAACAACTGGTAATTTGCGATATACGCTTTCTAACCCCCACCCTTCTTCACACCCACTCAGCCTCCTCTGCTTCCCGCGGCCACAATCTCTTGTCTGGGAAGCACCAGCTGCTTGGATTCCACCCACCAGAATGGGCCGGCTCTCTGACTGCCATTGTTGGTTGCTGGTGTTGCTTTTTTCCGCTTTTGATTTCTTCCTTACCTCTCACCACCTCCCCCTACTTTCGCTCAAATACCTGGCTCCGTGCGCCATCTTTGCTTCTTCCTGAGGGGCTGCGGAGCTCCGTTCGAGTGTGCAGCTCCTTCCAGTCAGGACTGCCGCACTGGTGGGATCCCGGGGCTTTTGTTCGTTCGTTTGTTTTAAAATTGTTTATTTGTTTTCTTTTCCTTTTCTTGAGTTGGGAGCTCGTTCTGGCCAGGTGGTGATGCGTGACCTGGAACCTCACCCTTGGCCTGCACAAACGTGCAGAGGGATCCCTGAGAACATTTATTTTTTCATTGGTTTTTTTTTTCCTGTTTTTTTTTGGGGGGGGGGGTTCTTATTCTTTTTTATTTTTTAATTTGTTGTCTTTTCTTTTCCCTCTTTTTCCCTTTTTGTCTTTCTTCATTACTCAGTTTCTCATCTCTCTATATCTTCCTTCTGTTTCTGTTCCCTGAATACCTGGCATTGTATACCTCTACGCCTTCTAGCCAGGCTGTACTGCAACACCTGAGAACAACTTCCCCAGACCTCATAGCCGCTCCGGTGGGATCCCTGGGAACTTTGCTGTTCTTTAAACTTTCCGATTTTTATTTATTCATACTTTTCTTTTTTTCTTCCTCTTCCCCTTTTCGTTTATTTCCATTGCATAGGCTCTCATCTCTCCACTCCAACGGCAAGCTCCCCTAGCATTCTTTTTTGTTTGTTTATATGTTTTTGGCTCCTTTTCCTCTCTCCTCTCTCCCATATCCATCTTAGTTCCACACATAACAATCTCCACGCTACATCCTGCCTACTTGCACCATTCACTTAACATGACACCACCAAGCAGCACAGGCACAGCCTACTGGAACCTCCCCCGCACTGATTACCGACCCGCCTGGGTAGTTGTAGTAAGTGCCACAAAAAACCCGTCCCAGTAACTCCCCTTCAGCTAGACCTGCCCTGTCATCTGATATCTGAGTGACTGACCCTGCCAATTGGAGAAGGAGGTGAAAAGTATTGTGCCCACAGATGAGCAAACAACAAAGAACACACAGCCCACCTGCTCAGACAGAGCCAAATTAAAAGAAAAAGGGAAGAAACAAACAAATCTACAATCAATAAATGAGAAAAATAACTACTGAATGCCCAGAAGACAGCAGACAATATCAAAACATTTACAAAAACAGGACAAGATGATTCTAGTAGGCATCCAAAATAAAACATCAGATGACTTTCCAGTGGAAGAAAAGGCACTAGAACTACCTGATAGGGAATTCAAATCTCTAATACTCAGAATTCTCCAAGAGCTGAAGCAAAAATCAGACAAAAGTGAGGAAAAAATAGACAAATTCATGGAAAATACAGACAAAAAATCAGAAGAATTCAGGAAAATAATGTAGGAACAAAATGCCAAAATAAATTCACAACTAGAAATTATACAAAGACAACAATTAGAAATCCAAAAGATAAACAACAAGATTTCAGTAATGGACGGTGTCATAGAAGGGCTGAGAAGCAGATCTGAAATGGTGGAAGACAAATTCTGTGGAATTAAAGACAAACACATGGATACAACTCTGTTTGAGGAAAACTCAGAAAAAAGAACAAAGAAAAATGAAGAGACCCTGAGAGTTATGTGGGATACAATCAAAAGCAAAAATCTGCGAGTGATTGGAGTTCCAGAACAGGGGGAGAAAACAGAAAACACAGAGAGGATCATTGAAGAACTGCTGACAGAAAACTTCCCAATATCATGAAAAATGAAAAACTGGCCATCCAAGAAGCTCAACGAACCCCATATAGGATAGACCCCAAAAGAAAATCACCAAGTCATATCATAATCACACCCACCAAAACCAAAGACAAACAAAGAATCCTGAGAGCAGCTCATGAAAAACAAGAAGTCACATACAGACTGGACAGACATACAGGCGAAACAATAAGAATAAGCTCAGATTATTCGGCAGAAACCATGCAAGCAAGAAGGCAATGGGATGACATATATATAATTTTGAAAGAAAAAGAATGCCAGCCAAGAATAATATATCCTGAAAAACTCTCCTTCAAATATAATGGTGAAATTAGGTCATTTCCAGATAAACAGAAATAAAAGGAATATGTAAAAGCCAAAGCAAAGTTACAAGAATTATTAAAGGGAGTTCTTTGATACTGAGAACAAACAACTTTAGCTCACAGGAAGAATATAGGATGCAGGATCGTACCAGCCAGATAACAATCTAGGAAATGAACTCTCAAGGACTATCCAAAACCAAAAGAAACACAACAGGGAATCGGAGCAGTTAATCAGTAAACAACAACAACATAAAAACAACAAAAGAGGGAATAAATGGCATAGGTATAGAACCTTCTGATGGAGAGGAAGGCAAGGCGATACCAAGTAATGGTAGACTGCTTCAAACTTAGAAAGATAAGGGTAAAATTCATGGTAACCGCAAAGAAAGTTAACAAACATGCTCATAAAAATAAAGAGGAAAAACATAAAGTCTCAGCAAAAACAAAACCTACAAAAACAAAACAAATGAAAAAATCCGCAAACAAAAGTAACTCAGCACAGGACACTAACAAGAACAAAGAAAACGTCAGCACCCCAAAAAAAAGCACTACAAAATGACAGCAACAAACTCACATCTATCAATAATTACACTGAATGTAAATGGACTCAATGCACCCATAAAGAGATGGAGAGTGACAGAATGGATAAGAAAACAGGAACCATCAATATTCTGTCTACAAGAGACACACCTTAGAAACAAAGATGTGAATTCATTAAAAGTCAAAGGTTGGAAAAAAAAAATATCAAGCTAACAACTACCAAAAAAGAGCAGAAGTGGCAATACTAACGTCAGATAAAATAGACTTTAAAACAAAAGCCACCATAAGAGACAAAGAAGGACACTATATAATGATTAAGGGGAGGATCCATCATGAAGACATAACCATAATACACATCTACGCACCCAATGACAGGGCTCCAAAATACATCAAACAAACTCTAACAACACTGAAAAGAGAAATTGACAGTTCCACAGTAATAGTAGGAGACTTCAACAAACCACTCTCAGTAAAGGACAGAACAACTAAGAAGAAACTCAGCAAAGATACAGAAGACCTAAAGGTACAATCAGCCAACTTGACCTCATAGACATACACAGAACACTCCATCCAACCGCTGCAAAGTACACATTCTTTTCCAATGCGCATGGAACGTTCTCCAGAATAGACCACATCTTAGGCCACAGAGAAATCCTCAACAAGATCCAAAACGTTGAGATAATTCAAAGTATCTTCTCTGACCACAATACCATCAAGGTAGAAATTAACAACAGAAAGAGCAAGGGAAAAAAATCAATTACATGGAAACTGAATAATGAGAGTGAAAACACATCATACCAAAACCTTTTGGACCTAGCAAAGGCAGTCCTCAGCGGACAATTTATAGCAATAGATGCACACATCAAAAAAGAAAAAAGGGACAAAATCAAAACCTTAACTACAGAACTCAAATAGAAAGAGAACAGCAAAAAAAGCCCACAACCACCAGAAGAAAGGAAATAGTAAAGATCAGAGCAGAAATAAATGAAATAGAGAACAGGAAAACAATAGAAAGAATCAAGAACACCAAAAGTTGGTTCTTTGAAAGAATCAACAAAATCGACAAACCACTGGCCAGACTGACAAAAGAAAAACAGGAGAGGATGCAAATAACCCAAATAAGAAATGACATGGAGGACATTACAAAAGACCCAACTGAAACAAAAAGGATTATAACAGAATAGTATGAAAAACTATACTCCAACAAATTTGAAAACGCAGAGGAAATGGATATATTTCTAGAAACACACTACCTACCCAATCTACAACAAAGTGATGTTGAAAAATCTGAACAGACCCATAACAAGAGAAGAGATTGAAAAGGTAATAAAAAAACTCCCAACCAAAAAAAGCCCTGGCCCAGATAGCTTCACTGGAGAATTCGACAAAACATTAACAGAAGACCTTGTACCAGTACTACTCAAGCTATTTGAGAGCATAGAAAAGGAAGCAACACTTCCAAATTCATTCTATGAAGCCAGCATAATGCTGACACCAAAACCAGGCAAAGATGTCAAAAAAAGAAAATGACAGACCAATATCTCTCATGAATATAGATGGAAGAATTCTGAACAAAATTCTAGCCAATAGAATTCAGCATCATATCGAAAAAATAATACACCACGACCAAGGAAGATTCATACCAGGTATGCAAGGATGGTTCAACATTACAAAATCAATCAATGTAATCCACCACATAAAAGGAAAGGAAAGAATCACATGATCATCTCAGTTGACCCAGGAAAGGCATTTGACAAAGTGCAACACCCATTCCTGATAAAAACTCTCAATAAAATAGGTATAGAAGGGAAATCTCTCATCATAATAAAGGGCATCTATGCAAAACCAATGGCCAACATCATTCTTAATGGAGAGAGGATGAAAACATTCCCCTTGAAAACAGGAACAAGACAAGGATGCCCTTTATCACCACTCCTATTTAACATTGTGCTGGAGGTTCTAGCTAGAGCAATAAGGCAAGAAAAAGAAATAAAGGGCATCCAGATTGGTAATGAAGAAGTTAAACTCTCCCTGTTTGCAGATGATATGATACTATACACAGAAAACCGTAGAGACTCCACGAGAAATCTACTGGAACTAATAGAAAGATTCACCACAGAAGCAGGATACAAGATAAACATACAAAAATCTATATTCCTATACACCAATAAGGAGAACGATGCAAAGGAAATCAGGAAAACAATACCATTTATAATAGCCCCTAAAAAGATAAAATACTTAGGAATAAATCTAACCAGGGATGTAAAAGACCTATACACAGAAAATTACAAAACACTACTACAAGAAACCTAAAGGGATCAACATAAATGGGAAAAAATACCATGCTCATGGATAGGTAGACTCAACATTGTGAAAATGATAATTCTACCCAAAGCAGTTTACA
This sequence comes from Dugong dugon, assembly GCA_030035585.1. NCBI lineage: Eukaryota > Metazoa > Chordata > Mammalia > Sirenia > Dugongidae > Dugong > Dugong dugon. Next base: position 147,145,784 of record CM057462.1, read on the forward strand.
AATAATACAACGCAAACCCGATCGAAATACCAACAACATTCTTCAAAGAGATGGAAAAACTAATCATTAACTTTATATGGAAAGGGAAGAAGCCCCGAATAAGTAAAGCACTGAAGAAGAAGAAGAAGAAAGTTGGAGGACTCACACTACATGACTTCAGAACCTACTATACAGCTACTGTAGTCAAAACTGCCTGGTACTGGTACAATGACAGATACATTGACCAATGGAACAGAATTTAGAACCCAGATGTAAATCCTTCCACCTACGGTCACCTGATCTGCGACAAGGGCCCAAAGTCCATCAAATGGGGAAAAGACAGTCTTTTTAACAAATGGTGCTGGCAAAACTGGATATCCATCTGCAAAAAAATGAAACAGGACCCATACCTCATGCTGCATACAAAAACTACTTCAAAATGGATCAAAGACCTGAATATAAAGCCTAAAACTATAAAGTTCATAGAAGAAAAAATAGGACCAACACTACAGGCCTTAATACACGGCATTACCAGGATACAATCCATAACCATCAATGCACAAACCCCAAAAGATAAGCTAGATAACTGGGATCTTCTAAAAATCAAACACCTACGCTCTTCAAAAGACTTCACCAAAAGAGTCAAAAGAGAACCTATAGACTGGGAAAAAAATTTTTGGACAGTACAAATCAGACAAAGGTCTAATCTCCATAATCTACAAGAAAAGCCAACACCTCTACAACAAAAAGACAAATAATCCTATTAAAAAAATGGGCAAAGGAAATGAACAGACACTTCACCAAAGAAGACATTCAGCTGGCCAACAGACACTTGAGGAAATGCTCGCGATCACTTGCCATCAGAGAAATGCAAATTAAAACCACAATGAGATACCATCTCACCCCGGCATTACTGGCACGAATCAAAAACACTGGAAATAACAAATGTTGGAGGGGCTGCAGGGAGATCGAAACACTTATGCACTGCTGGTGGGAATGCAAAATGATACAACCATTTTGGAAAATGATATGGCGCTTCCTCAGAAAGCTAGAAATAGACATACCATTCAATCCAGCAATCCCACTCCTAGGAATATACCCTAGATAAATAAAAGTCATCACTCGAATAGACATATGCACGCATATGTTCATGGCAGCATTGTTTACAATCGCAAAACGATGGAAATAACCTAGATTTCCAACAACAGATGAATGGATAAACAAACTATGGTACATATACACAATGGAGTACTATGCAACGAGAAAGAACATTGATGAATCTGTGAAGTATCTCATAACATGGATGAAACTGGAGAACATTATACTGAGCGAAATAAGTCAATCACAAGAAGACAAATATTGTATGATACCTCTATTGTAAAAACCCATGAAAAAGTTCACACACAAAATGTAACCATCTTTGTTGGTTACTAGGGATGGGAGAGGTGGCAGGGAAATACTAAATAGGCAATAGATAAGTGGTATCTTGGGTGAAGGGTGAGACAGTACACAATACAGGGGAAACCAGCACAACTTGTACAAGGAAAGGTCATGGAAGCTCCATAGACACATCCAAACTCCCCGAGGGACTGAATTGCTGGGTGGAGGGCTGTGGGGACCATGGTCTTGGGGAAAATCTAGCTCAGTTGCCATAACACACTTTATAAAGACAATGCTCTACATTCTACCTTGGTGAGTAGCGTCTGGGGTCTTAAAAGCCTGTGAGCAGCCATCTAAGATACTCCACTGGTCTCATCCCTTCGGGAGCAAGGGAGAATGAAGAGAACAGGATACAAGGAAAAGACAGTCCGAAGGACTAATGGACCACAGCTACCAAGGCCTCCACCAGACTGAGTCCAGTACAGCTAGATGGTGCCCGGCTACCACCACTGACTGCTCTGACCAGGATCGCAACAGAGTTCTGGTCAGAGTTGGAGAAGGATGTAGAACAAAATTCTAATTCACAAAAAAAAGACCAGATTTACTGGCCTAAAGGAGACTGGAGAAACCCCGAGAGTATGGCCCCCAGACACCCTTTCAGCTCAGTGGTGAAGTCATTTCTGAGGTTCACCGTTCAGCCAGGGAGTGGACAGCCCCATAAAACCAAATGGGACTAATGAGGCACAGCAGTCCACGGACAAGGGCCAGAAGGCAGAAGGAGACAGGAAAGCTGGTGATAGGGAACCCAAGGTTGAGTAAGGATAGTGTTGATGTGTTGTGAGGTTGTTAACCACTGTCATGGGGCAACATGTGTACTAACTGTTAAATGAGAAAGTATTTTGTTCTGTAAGCCTTCATCTAAAGTGAGAATAGCAGCACAATTGGAAAGAGTGTAGTCGATGTCACTGAACTGTGTATATAGGAATTTTTGAAATGTGTTATCTTCAGCTATGTACATTTTCACCAAAAACAAAGGTCGAGAAGGGAGAGGGTTGACATGTTGTGGGGTTGTTAACCAATGTCATAAAACAATATGTGTACTACTGTTTCATGAGAAACTATTTGTTCTGTAAGCCTTCACCTGAAGTACAATAGAAAAATAAATAAAAGCAGAATTTCAAATTTCATAGCTGATGTTCTCTCTACTTTGCTTTCTGGCTATTTCAGGTAATAATGAGTTCTATAAAAGAGGGCAGCTAAGAAAGAATTGTTATACACAGGGGTTTAATACTTCTTGACATTTTGTCCTGACACTTTCCTCTGGTTATATATTCTCTGAGACACCACTCTGCTTCATATAACCTTAAACATATTACTTTTGATGTCAGCATGACACTGCTACAGAGGTCAACCAAGTTCTGCGCGCCTACTCGAGGAAAAGCAAGACACACAATTCAGTGCAAAGATCATGGCTAAATATTTTCTTGCATTCACGGAACCATGAAAGTTCTGTTAATTGTAAACATGAAACGGAGCCAAAAATTAAAACAGCATTTTCACGCTTGTTATTCATTGATATTTTCAGGTGCTTCACAAGTACTATTGAAATTCTATGTCCAGCAACTTGAATACTCATTTTATTAGTACAGTCACAGAGGAGAAATTGCTAACTAGTTGCTATCAGTATAATCACACAGGAGAAAAAGACCTTAAAAGTCTGCAGTTGTGGGTACTAGTTTTGATTTTGGCACAGAACTTATACGAAGATATAAGCATTTCATTAAATGTTATTTTGTCTCAATTCTCCTACTGGGCACAAGAATATTTCAATCTCTCTTTCTAAAGGAAAAAACGTACTTGTTTGTTGTTAATTCTGACTCATAGGGACCCTGTAAGACAGAGTATAACCGCCCCATAGGGTTTCCTAGGTTGCAATCTTTATGGGAGTGGATTGCCAGGTCTTCTCTCCTGTGGAACAGCTGGTGAAGTGCCGACCTTTTGGTTAGCAGCTGAGTGCTTAATGATTGTGCCACCAGCACTCCAAGGAAAAGAACACCCCTATTCAAATAAATGGCCTCAATAAAGTTATACCAAAAACCCGTTGCTGCTGATTCAGCACCGACTCATGGCAACTCGTGTGTCAAAGTAGAACTGTGCTCCATAGTTTTTAATGGCTGATTTTTTTTTGGAAGTAGATCTCCAGGCCTTTTTTTTCCACCATACTCTGAGTAAACTTGAACTTCCAACTTTCTATTAGCAGCTGAGTGCGTTAACAGTTTGCACGACCTTTTGGTTAGCAGCTGTAGCTCTTAACCACTACGCCACTAGGGTTTCCCCAGTAAATTTACTAACGTAAATGTAGGACATACAATTATAAAACACATAACTAGGGGAAAAAAGTGTTTAGTTTGTTACTTCAAATCTATACATGGGAAATAGAAATGGGAATTAGATAAATACATCAAAGGAATTAACTTTTGCAAATAAATAAAAGGCTACTGGTACTCTTGTGAAAATAAAGAACCACTTCTATTTCTAGGAGCCCTGGTGGCACAGTGGTTAAGAGCTCAGCTGCTAAGCGAAAGGCTGGCAGTTTGAACCCACCAGCTGTTCCTTGGAAACCCTTCGGAGCAGTTCTACTTTGTGCTATAGGGTCGCTATGAGTTGGCATGGACGCAATGGCAATAGGTTTTTATACTTCCAAGAATCCTTTAGACAGCAGCACTTTACAATGTCCAAAAAGAAAAACACCTAGGACTTGGTAGTTTTCTCTTCAGAGTACTCCTGAGTACTGACAACATGACTGTTCTCTTCGTAATTCGTAATGAAGCTTTTGTATGTTTATAAAAACAGAACTATATATAAGTATATAAAATACAATAAAAATAATTCATATTTTAGTTAACATTCTCAGAATCTACAGAAATATGTCAGACTTTAGTCATATTTTTAGGAAATATTTACTGAGCACCTGCTATATAAAAGAAACTGGTTGCCACAGTGTCAGTTTCAATTCATGGCAACACCACATGTGTCAGAGTAGAATTATGCTCCACAGGGTTTTCAGTGGCTGATTTTTTGGAACTAGATTGCCACGTCTTTCTTCTGAGATGCCTCTGAGTGGACTTGAACTGCTAATCTTTTGGTTAGAGCTGAGCATGTTAACTCAGGTACTATGTTAGTCTTAAGGACTTATGATTTATCTGCTCTTTTTTTTTTAAATACATGTTAGTTAAAGCATACAGTTTTCTGTAAAACATCCTGATTAGGTAATGAAGTCTCCAATAAGAAACAAAATGGAGAGTGTTGACGACTAAACCAGACCTCTTCTACTGCCCATCCTTTCACAGTCTTCATGGGCAAATTACCAGAACACCACCAAATTTAAAAGGGCAAACATTTATACTTTTCTCTCCCCCACCTCTATATAGAAGAAAGCTTCTAAAATGGTACTATGTACAAGGGAAAGCTCTCCTACAATCAAAATTAAAATTCTTTGACATCTATGAAGTATTCCCACAGATAATCTGATTCATCTTTAATTTACTCACTTCTTTTCCCACTCAGTGTTTCATCTTTCCTGGTTTATTCTGTTATTCCAGTTTCAGGCTTATAACATGTTGAACTCTACAACGCTTTCTCTGCAGACCTTTTCCACATGGCTATCATTCTCTGAATAACAGTGTCAACAGGGAGCATCACTTTCAAGGTACTAAACTTCAAGATTTCTTTTTTGCTGTGCTGAGTTAGATAACTGTTATTTCCATCTTAATTACTGGCAAATGAGTGGGAAGGAATTTTGAGATCTGGCTCCCTGGGCTTTGAAACAAGGCAGCTAGAAGAGAAACTAATGTATACGCCAGTTTCTCTAGACCTTCATCTATCTCTTCAGAGAGAGACAGAACTACTCAGCACAGAGGACGCTGGCAGGGACCAGTGGCCCTACACTGTCTCTCCAACACACTTTATAGCTCTCACTTTATATCCATTTCCCTTTTTATGAAACCCATCATTCACTATGACTGCAAAGTGAAGGAGGCCCCAGGAGGCAACTTATTTGTTGGTGCCACAGCTTTCAGTTTCATTTGCTCATCTTTCCCTAAGGCATCCACCCATCCCTGTAGTCATTCATTTTCTTAAAAATTATACAAAGCTTACTTTATGCTTAGAGTGTGAATAACATAATAAACAAAACAGGCTTGCACTTGCCCTCACAGAGCTTAGAATCTAACAGGGAAAAGGGAAAGTTATACAGAAGACTAATATAAAGCATTACAAGTTTTATGATAGAAAAATTACAAGTGCTATAGAAGCACACAGCAAGAGAACATAATCTCATCAAGGGTTCAGGGAGGAACCTACAATGGGGAAAAGTCCACCACACTAAGAGTGCTTGCTGAGATGACTGTAGTGCATGTAATGTGATGTAGGTGCTTTTTCTTTTCTATATTGTTGTTGTTAGGTGTGGTCGAGTTGGTTCTGACTCATAGAGACCCTCCGTACAACAGAACAAAGCACTGCCCAGTCCTGTGCCATCCTCACAGTCATTGCTATGTTTGATCCCATTGTTGCAGCCACTGTGTCAATCCATCTCATTGAGGATCTTCCTCTTTTCTGCTGACCCTTCACGTTACCAAGCATGATGTCCTTCTCCAGGGACTGGTCCTTTCTGATAACATGTCCAAAGCACGTGAGACGAAGTCTCGTCATCCTCCTGTCTAAGAAGCTTTCTGGCTGTACTTCTTTCAAGACAGATTTGTTTACTCTTCTGGAAGTCCATGGTGTATTCAATATTCTTTGCCAACACCATAATTCAAATGGATCAATTCTTCTTCGGTCGTCTTTATTCACTGTCCAGCTTCTTTCACAGGCATATGAGATGACTGAAAATGTCATGGCTTGGCAAGGCACATGTTAGTCCTCAAGGTGACACCCTTGCTTTTCAACACTTTGAAGAGGTCTTTTGCAGCAGATATGCCCAATGCAATACGTCATTTGATTTCTTGACTGCTGTTTCCATGGGCTTTGATTGTGGATCCAAGTAAAATGAAATCCTTGACAACTGCAATATTTTCTCCATTTATCGTGATGTTGCTTATTGGCCCTGTTGTGAGGATTTTTGTTTTCTTTATGTTGAGGTGTAATGCATACTGAAAGCTGTAGTCTTTGATCTTCATCAGTAAGTGTTTCAAGTCCTCTTCACTCAGCAAGCAAGGTTGTGTCAATTTTAAAGCGTACATTCATTAAAATAAAGAACAAAACTTTAAAAAAAAATGAAAAGTTCATTTCTAAAATATAATTAGGATTATCTTTCAAATATTCATTCTAGTACTGTTTATTATATGAAAACACTGGAAACAATCTAAATGAATAGTAGTAAGGAACTGGTTAAATTAAACCTATGGCATATCCTTAAAATTAAAGAGCAAGCTAAAATTTTAAAATAATGTTTACAGAAAACTTCAATGATATGGAATCATGGTGAAATATGTTGTTGAGGAAAAAAAGCAGGTTACAAAACAACAGTGTACACAATAAGACCACATTTCTATAAAAAAAAAAAAAGTATTTGGAAGCACAGAAAAAAGTCTATAAAGACACACGCCACCATGTTAACAGCAGTTATATTAGGTTTGTAAAAGTGAACTTTCGCCTTATCTGAATTTTTTAGATTTTATACAAATATTACATTTCTTTCATAATATTTTATAATCAAAGTTGCTGTTTTTAATCTTTTTTTAAACAAAATCTTTCAACGACTCACTTCTTGGTTACAAAATAAAAGTTTTATGCAAACTCCCCATTATGGCCGTAAATACTGTTACAATCTGGCACTCTCCTCCCCTACTATCCCAACTGTTAGCCACCAGGGCTGCCTCCAGTCTATACTGCACATCTGGGCAGTCTTGGCAAGTGAATGGCACATTGGTGAGAAGAAATCACTTCCCTTTGTCTGGACAGACACTCTCCCATGCCCAGACCTGCAATGAACTGAGGGACGTTGGCTGGAGCTCAGTTCCCACCAGCCTCCTTCACTGGGCACCGTTGTGAAATGTGCACAAGCTGCACCACTGCTCCCACTCCCCACTATGAGCCTAAAGGGCACAGTACTTTCTGCCACCGCCAGCATATGCCAGGCACTTACACAATGCCGGGCCCTGTGGATACTTCCCTGATCATTCCAGTAACTCCCAGGGGCCACCCCTGGAGGGCCTTCCCCACTCTCCAGGCAGAAATAGCCCTTGTTCTCCCATGTCCCACAACTTTTGGATTTCTATTATAGCCATGACCACAATGAACATAAATTGTGCATTGATTTTGCTTCCTCCCCACTCAAACATAAGCTTCACAATGTCGGGGATCATGAATTACTCAACTGTCTATGCTCAGCATGGTGTCTGGCACCCAGTTACCAAAAACCAGTTGTCATCGAGTCAGTTATGACTCATTGCAACCCCATATGTATCTGAATGGAACTGTGCTCCATAAAGTTTTCAATGGCTGGTTTTTCAGAAGTAGATGCCAGGCCTTTCTCCCCAGGCACCACTGGATTGACTCAAACTTTCAACCATTCGGTTAGCAGCAAAGGACGTTAACTGTTTGTACCACCCCGGGACTCTCACTCTCTCAATAAATGTGTGTTGAATAATGAAGGGCTATGGGACTGCTCATAGCCAAAGAATACATTTAAAAATAATCTAAATGTATTTCCTGACAATTTAATTCTGATTGTACACATATAATGGAAGAATGGGGCCATTTTGTGTGTTTATATGTTGTCAAATTTCTTTATTTTAAATAAGGCATGATTTAGAATATAAGGCCTTAGAACAAAGATCATAACATCTGTAGTGCTACATCTAACATTCTCTAGGATTTGGTAATACTCAATTTCTTCAACTGTATATACCAAGGAAAATAAAACAGATACTCCAAATTGGTTGGAAGAAGTATTTTTCTCTCCTAAATGAACAATAATTATTTAGATTTTCCAGTTATTATATGCCTATAAGCAAAAAAAAAAAAAAAAAAACAGCTCTATAAGCAAATGGAATTTTAATTCAAAATGTGACTAACTGCTTACATGGTATAGACCTGAAATTTCAAAACCAGAGCACTGTATTTAAAGTGACTGTCATTTTTTAAGAAAATGAGTTGCTATTTTTTTTTTAGCATTGAATCCACTTTGCAAAATGAGACTGTTAACAAATTTATATTTCCACGTGTCATCAATACATATTCCTACATGTCATCAATACGAGTATATCCATTCCCCTTCCTCCAAGCAATTAAAATCATATTTAAAAATATGACAATTTGGACTTAAAAATTAGCTACAGTTAAGGCTGAAGTATTAGGGTAGCTCAAGAAGCATGCACCAAAGAATACCTGCTCAATTAAGATTTTTCCATGAAGGATTTCTATAAGGGAAAAAAAGTATTTGCCTGAGGTAGAGATGATAAGGTCATTGGGGCATAAGTTATTTCAGACACACACAGAGCACTTCCAGAGGCCAAATGTTACCATTTCTCAATGATCAATGTTTCTGGTGGGCCAACAGTTATCATTCCTATTTTATTAAGAGCACTGAGAGTTGAATGGATCTTATTCAAGGCCACTGGCCTTAAAGCTTATGTCCCAAATCCAACCAGACTGACAGGTTATATGACGGGGTTTTAGCAAGAACATTTACTAACCAAATGGAAGCCTCACAGTGCACCATGCTTTAGAGAAAAATGCTAACAGAAGCATATTCTCCAGGTGCCTAATGGATAGAAAAAGATGTATTAGTCATATGAGTAATGGGAAAGCTAATGAAGCCTAACGTTTCTAACTCCACCCAAGTGCTATTTAAAATACTGTCAGTTAAAAACACTTCCAGAATGGGACAGATGTCAGTCAGAGAGCAGGAATTCCCCCACACCGAGACTGCCACCATTTACAGTGACGACATGCACGTCTGCTTCTCAGGCTGCTGAGGCCTGTCTTGTCTTCTTGAAGCTTCCCAGAGTTTCTTAGTTACTGTTCTTTATAAACTTAATCATATTTTAAATATGCTGAGGAATTTATGTTTTAAAGATCTCTATGGTGAGTTTGTCTAAGCAAGTTTTTTTTTAAACCAAGCAATGCATTAACATTGGATATGTGTTACTCTAGTAAGCAGCCCTGGTGGCACAGTGGTTAAGCACGTGGATGCTAGCCAGAAGGTCAGTGGTTTGAACCCACCAGCAGCTCCGTGGAAGGGAAGATCTGGCAATCTGCTTCCGTAAAGATTACAGCCTAGGAAACTCTATGGGGCAGTTCTATTCTGTCACACGGTGTCACTGGAAGTGGAAATCAACTGGACAGCATAGGACAACAACAACTGATCTAATTAGTTAGGATTAAATGGGGAAGGGAGGTATAATTATCTAATGCAAAGTTTATTCAATGACTTAAAAATATACTTTGTGGATATTCAAATGGAATTTTCAGTATATGCACAGACTTGTGTAAATTTTGGCTATAAAAAACTTATATGACAACAAAAAAATTGAGAAATGCATTCTCCTAACCAAGTATTTCTGGTGGAAAAAAATACGCTTAACAAAATAAATATAGATAATATTCCATTTAAGGTTTTTGAAAGTATCTCTGGATCTTCTGAATCTCCATAAGCTTAAACCTTCTCTAGATTTTTTATCTGTAGATAGATTTGGGTTGAACATAAACATAGTAAAAAAGACATAACTTTATAAATTCCTCTTTCACCAAACACATTAAAGCTAGAAGACTGTAACTTGCAGACTTACATGCAACATGATTCAAGATAATTGTCAATAAAGTGGTCAGAGCTTTTTAAAAAAAATGCCAATTTGCAAAATAAAGAGTCTGTCAGTATTCTCAGTATTCTACCTCTGCTGAAAAATTTGATTGCCTTGCCTTCCTGTACCAGCAAATTCCCGTCTATAATGCCAGCAAATGCTGTTATAGTGATATTCTATTGCAGCTATTATGGATGCTAAATGAAACTCCTGTATTTCCAATTTGGCTCTGAGTGATTGATATTAGAGAAAAATGGTTTTCACTTGAAGATTCCTATAAAACTTGTCAAAATATCACTTTATAAACATGTGTGTCTTCTATATTGCTGTGGGCATGGAATCTTTTATTCACTGTTCTTATGGTCTGGAAAAAAATTAACAAAGCTAGTAAAGGTTCACCAATACTCAAATGTAATTTTTTTTATGGATTACACACACTAATTTGAAAAGTCAACAATTAATACATCGAGCTTCTATTAAGGCTGATGATAAAATTTGGGAATGGATAAGAATGGCTGAATACATGAAGAACACATCACTGAACTGAACATGTGAAGACTGCTCAAATGACCTGTGTTTTGTTACATATACATTTACCACAATGAAAAAGAAAAGAGGGCTGCTGGCCTCAATATCAAACCACTTTCTTAATTTTCAAAGTATATAAAGGAAACACATACATCAGCTGTTTAAAGAGGTTAGAGGATTTGCATGTCAGAAACCAGTGTCCCCTTTTATAAAGTTGAGCTTACAATTCAATTTAATACAGATTTAGTGAGGGCCTACTATATTCCAGACACTATGGGAATAAGATTACAAAGATAAGGTTTCAGCTTTTAAGGAGTTTAGGAAAATGTGTAGAAAGTAGAGACGGACCTCAGTGGTTAAGAGCTACAGCTGCTAACCAAAAGGCTGGCAGTTGAATTCACCAGCCGCTCCTTGGAAACCCTATGGGGCATTTCTACTCTGTCCTACAGGGTCGCTATGAGTCAGAATCGACTTGACAGCAATGGGTTTGGTTTTTTGGTTTTTTAGAGATGGACCCAGATCATTTTAAAACAACTTTAAAGATACGTTGGCAGTAGTGTTATGTGAGAGGAATCTATACAGTACTCCAGATGTGGTATAATAAAAGTGTTATGGATTGAATTGTGTCCCCCAGAAATGCGTATCAACTTGGCTAGGCCATGATCGCCAGTACCGTGTAGTTGTCCACCATTTTGTGACCTGATGTGATTATCCTATGTGTTGTAAATCCTAATCTCTCTGATGTTAATGAGGCAGGATTAGAGACAGTTATGAGAACGAGGTAGGACTCAATCTACAGGATCAGGTTGTATCTTGGGTCAATCTCTTGAGATATAAAAGAAAGCCTGAGCAGAGAGGATGGTGATCCCATGCCACCAAGAACGAAGAACCAGGAGGGAAGCAGGTCCTTTGGTCCCTGTGCTGAGAAGCTCCTAGACCAGGGGAAGATTGACGACAAGGAGCTTCCCCCAGAGGTGACAGAGAGAGAAAGCGTTTCCTTGGGGCTGGCACCTGAATTCAGACTTCCAGCCTCGTAGACTGTGAGAGAATAAATTTATCTTTGTTAAAGCCATCCACTTGTATTTCTATTATAGCAGCACTAGTTAACTAAGACAACACGGCAGACATATTGGAAAAGGAAATATCTGAACTGAGTTTAAGTGGATGGGTGATAGATAAATGAATAGTTGTTAATTAGATAAAGAAGTGGTATAAGGTTATTTGGGAAAACAAGGGCATGAGCCATGGCAGAGAGGCAAGAAAGAACTCGGTGTATGTGGAGAATGACTGGATCTCAGTCATTGCAGAAAAGAAGAGCAGCAGCAGGAATAAGTTAAGTGTGAACCAGATCTCTCCGGGAGCCTTATATATTTAATACCCTGTCAATTGGCTCTGAGGACAGGTTGAAATGTTTTAAGCAGGAGAGGTCATGTTCTCCTTTAGGTAAATCATTCTTCTGACAGTATGAAGGAGACAGTAAAGATTAGAAGGAAGACAAGCAGTTAAGAGACTACCAATAAATTGAATAATAATTTACTAAAAACCAGCGAGGTGTGTGTGGTGGTGGTGGGGCTTGGAAGGAGCAGGAGGGTGGGACTAGTCTACACCAAGTCAGACAATAAGCAGTGCATTATCTGGGGAGAAATTAAAAACAATAATAAAACTGACTGAAAAGTCAGTTTGATTTTTCTTATCACTCTGAGCCAGAAATTCTAAACAAGGTCAGTGATAAAATATTCCTCAGCACCACTGGGGCAAACCACTCCCAGTGCACCCACTCTCTTTGGTCCACCACTGCTAAACACTTATTTTGTGCAAGGAATCCTGTATTCAAGCTATCTGGGGGACAGTAAAGATAAAAGAGCAGGTGCTTGCCTGCAAAGGACCTATCAGTCTAGAAGGGGAGATAAGGCACATACCTCAATAACCGTAATTCTCAAATCATATAAGGTGGTCAAGGGCATTCAAACCTGTTCCTGTTGAGTCGATTCCAACTCATACTGACCCTTTTGGACAGGAGTAGAACTGCCCCACAGGGTGTCCAAGGCTGTATTCTTTATGGAAGCAGACTGCGACATCTTTTTCTCATGGAGGGGCTGGTGGGTTTGAACCGCCGACCTTTCAGTTAGCAGCAGAGTCTTTAAACACTGCACCACCATGGCTCAAGGGCATTAGAAATCACCAAATCCAATCCATCAATTTCCAAGAGTAGAATAAAGCCCAGGAAAGTTAAACGGCTTACCAAAGTCACACAGGCTAACAGTAGTCAAGAATAACTAATAAGAAGCTTGTTCTTGAGGGGAAAAAAGACAAAAGCTGATGCTTCATTTCTTAAAAACACAAGCCCTTGGAAAACACCAAAGGGATCCAAAGTGAGGTAGTATCTGTTATTTTGAAAAGGGATATATGGGTCTCTAGGAATGGGATGGCCACACACAAGGTGAGTGAAATCCCTGATGTCTCGAGCGAGGCCACTATTTGAAGAGGTAGCACAGTAGAACACTGTTGTTCCTGGCTTCCCCTTCTCTTGTGTGTTTCAATAGCGAGATAATTTGTTAAGATTAATTTGTATACATTCCCCCAGTATTCTCTCTATACCTTTTTTTATAAGCAGGTAGCTAAATTCTTTGTTTCCTTGCCTTGGAAAGCTCAGCAGGGTAGAGAGTAAACACTTGCAGAAGTCATGGATTCTCCCTGCCCTTTGGAAAACTGAGAGAATGCCAGAGGGGAGGGGAAAGAAGGATTAACCTCTGACAGCACTAACAGAGGAGACTGCCCCAGATGGAGAGGAGGACAGAGTGTGGTGGGCAGCACTCAGGAACTTGTTACTTCTCTGGGGAGGCAACAAGCTTTCAAAGGGGAATGACTACATCGATATGAGGGAGGCTGGGCTGTAGGCCTCTGGACAGACACCCTCCTGGTGAGACACTGCCCTGCCCCCCATGTGGGACAGAAACAGACACTCCTCAGACATCAAGGGAGAGATAAGGGTTAAAGATTGGAATGAAGTTGATTTAAAACAAGTAAAAGATGGCTTGTTTTTTGTACTCTTAAAATTTATGAACTGAAATTCCCAATAACTACCCTCTAAAGTGTAAGTCTATCTAGAAATCACTAGTAAAGTGCCCACTGCTCAATAAGGTGGTCGAGCTATACCTGGCTTCTTATCTTGAAAATGTTGTACTAACTACCTAGCATATCTTCAGCTCTCTTTAAATATTAATCTATAATCTTTTATATATTATAATTATCTGCATGCATGACACACTTCTACCATTATCTCTAGATTACTGAAAATATTTTACTTTTAAACTATTAATATTTGCTAACACTTACATATACTTACCATGTGCCAAGCCCTGTTCTAAAAGCTTAGCGTATACTAACTCATTTCAATCTCACGACAACCCTATGAAGTATGTCTTATTATGATCCTCAATTTAAAGAAAAGAAAGTTAAGGCACAGAGGGGTTAAGTGACTTGTGCAAGGTCATAGAGCTGGTAAAATACTGGAGATGAGATTCAAACCCAGGCAATCTACTTTTGGAGTCTGTATAGCATTACTTTTCACAAAAGCATTATAAGTAAGACATGCATGAGCTAGCTGCTTGTATTACTTCCCCCCAAAAAACACCAAACCCATTACCTTTAAGTTGATGCCAACTTACAGTGACTTTACAGGACAGAGTAGAATTGCCCCACAGGGTTTCTAAGGAGCGGCTGGTGGATTTGAACTGCCAACCTCTTGGTTAGCAGCCGTAGCTCTTAATCACTGCGCAACACCAGGGCTCCACTTGTATTACTACCTCTGCTCTAACAGGCAGCATCACCACCAGCCTCAGGAGTCTGAAGCCCAGGTCCTGGCACTACAGGTTTCAGTTTGCCTCTAACATCTGCCCTGATCCAGGATCCTAATGATGGTGATGATGATGATGGTGATGACAATAACAATCATTTATTAAGTACATACATTGTGCTAATGCTCTACAAATACATTTGCTCAGTTCACCCACACACAGCAATTCTGGAAGTTGGATACCAATATTGCCCCCATTTAACAGAGGATGGACTGAGGCAAAAGAGGTTGACTAGCTTCCCAAGGGTGTACCGCTAAGCAGCGTTCAGCCCTGTAATGCCAAAAGCAAAGCCTAATTTCTTAACCACTTATATTGCACGATCTCCCACACATTGCACTTAGCAGCATGTCCTGTGATGGGGCAACAACGCAGGAAATACCATCCAGCAAGTTCTCCACATTTGCCTGGGCATTAGATGCAATTTTCACATACACAGTATAAACAGATTTATTATAAGGGATATTGCCATAATTGAGGATTGAGACCCTGATGGACTGTTGATGTATGTTATTATCACACACACACATTACCAACAATAAACCACAAGAGGAAAAACCATAATCAACTTCTACAAATTATTTAAAATAGCAAAAATATGACGAAAACCTGATTTTCTACAAAAATCCTAATGAAGACATTAAGGGAAAAGACAGTATAAAGAATAAACAGAAGCAGCACTTATTACATTTGTTTGGGGTTCCTTCCTGATATTTTGCTATAATTTTATTATCTAATCGTGTTAAAATCAAAGACACAGTAATAAAAGATCTAGAATGCTGTATGGAATGAGATTCCTTCCTTGCCAAAAACCATAGCGTCCCAATGTCTGCGGAGCCTGAAGGGTCATCTAGAGTGTCTTCTTGTCACCACCTGCTTGCCCAACTGAAGTTCCTCATTCTCTGTTAAATGGGGGCAATATTGGTACCCAACTTCCAGCCCTTTCCCAAACTATCCAATCACCTTGGGTGGTCTCCTCTCATCTAGGACTCAGAGATTCACATGACAACAAGAACTCTCCCTGCCTAGAAGCCCTGACTGATAAAGGCCCATATTCCTCCTCCTACCTGTGATCAGCAATTAGAAATGCTTTTCTTTCTTCAGTCTGACCAGGGTTGTTTCCTTTGCCTACCTTGCTCACTCTCTCCTTCCCGAGTGTATAGCATGATCCATGGCTAAGGCCACCCTGACTACAACACAGATCTCCTGATAAATTAGTTTAAAACTTACCTCATGCTTTTTCTGGGTATGGAATACATACATAAAAATGTTTATAAGCTTTAGTTAAAAGCTCAACTTCAGTGTCAGTTACAAAACCATGTGAATTTGAATACAAGCCTTAAACTTTGCATAGGTTCTTTATTTGTGTAAAAAAGGCATAACATCTACCTCAGAGGTTTTGATGTGAGAATTAAAAATAAAGCATGTAAAACTTCTAGTTTATGAATAAATATCATTCTAATATTCACCCCATGGTTACTGGACCACCAAGTTGATGAACATATACATTGCAAATATTATAAGAATTTGCAGTATTAGCATACAATGAAATATTTAGCATAAGTGGTAAGCAAACCATCAACGTTTTCTCATCGAAGTAAGAGGAGGAAGAACTTAATCAACTTACTGTTGGTGCAGACTAGAAAAGAGGATAGTGACAATTCAAGAAAAATTTACTCTTAGAGGAATGCAGATGATTCAGCAGGAATTTGGAGTCCCTGCATGGTGCAAATGGTTAACATACTCGGCTGTTGATAAAAAGGTTGGAGATTCAAGTCCATAGGAGACAAGGCCTAGCAATCTACTTCCAAAAAACTGGCCACTGAAAATTCTACTCGGACACACAAGGGGTTGCCATAAGTTGGAATCAACTTGACGACAACTGGTAATATTAATTTTATATTTTTAAGCACTTTGGACTGCCACACATTAAATGGAATTTCACTTTGTTTTGGCTTCTAGTCGGCAGTATCTTATTACAGAAGCATCCTGTAACAGTTAGTTCCCAAACTACTTATCTCAACATGTTTATTTGAATTCTCTCCAACTCTTTCACAATAAGGGTGTGGGGCTCAAGATTTCTGAGGAAGTCAGTGCTGACTATGCAGAGAAAACCCCCAAGGGAGAAAGTTAGATGATAAGAAGGTCAAGAGCATAGGGAAAAAAGAAAGACAAGCTATGCCAGTGTTCTTCAAAACTGAAGACAGAAAAATTCTTGCCTGCACTTTAATCCTATTTCACCTTACAAAAACCTCCTGCTATTCTGCTCTGCTCAACCTCTTCTTTCTCATCTACTTTGACTTAAAAAATGAACTAAGCCTTGCTACGTGTCTGTAACCATCTCTTCTTTATCCTTCACTGTTTAAAGGAAGACAAAGGAGCTACCCCATCTATTGCTGCTGGACACTAACCCTGTCTGTCTCTTGGGATTTTCCAAAACCTTCTAGGTGCATCTTTAACCGTGTCCTTGGAAATTTTTGTTCTTCTGTTGGCTTTTAACAATACTTCTAATAGAAGGGGCCACAGAAATAAATGAACAAGAAAGGGCAAATCTTCTAATAGGGATAAGTGAGAAATCAGTAAGTTTCCAGAATTGCTAGAAAATTTCACTATGGATCCATTCCTACCTCTGACACTTTGCAGTTGACAGGCTAAACTAAGGTAGACTGGGGTCACCCTCTTCTTCCACAGCAAGCTTTCTGTTTGTTTGTTTTTAAATTACGATCTTTTGAAATGGTGTTTCTGTTTCCTTAAATGTGGTTTGTATTATTCCTTTCATTTATTTGCTAACTGCCGTTTTACTCATGAATTTTGCTTATTTGTAAATATCTTCTTAAATGAGGAGGCCAAAAAAACAAAACTACAAAGATAGTTACAAATGAGGAGCAGTAAAATTTCCATAAATAGTAATTAAAAAAAAAAAACAAAAACTGCAAAGAGTATGTAGTAACCACAGGGCTGATCTAAAAATTTAATCAAAACTACTAATCTCCAATATAATTCTACCATGGAGAAACAGAGATATACGGCAAAATCGTGAAGATTTCCTAATTTGGCTCTTCTTAAAAATTTTAGTACACTAGTCTGTTTATCAAGCCTAGGTTCAGTTTTCTATCTCAATTAAGGCATTATCTCATTTCTGCTAACCAATAATTCTGTGATGTAGGTTTCTGCTGTTGTCGTGTGTCTTTGAGTAGAATTCACAGCAACCTGACATAACAGGGCAGAACTGCCCCATAAGGTTTCCTAGGCTATAATGTTTACGGGAGCAGAGCGCCAGGTCTTTTCTCCTGCAGAGCAGCTGGTGGGTTAAAACTGTCTACTTTTCAATTAGCAGCTGAGCACTTTAACCACTGTGCCACCAGGGCTTCTCTGTAATATAGGCAGGGCAAAGTATTTTCATTCCCATTTTACAGATGAGGAAACTGAGGCTCATTTAACTTGTCCAAAAATTTAAACAGAAGCCTGAATTGCAACCCGTGTTTTCAAACATGGTTTACATGTTTGAAACCCATCCTGCTTTCTCCCAGTGAATGTTAAGAATTCCTACTACTGCCAATTATTGGCCAGTTATTCGGTGCCAAGCACTGAGTCTAGCGTTGCATGTATTATGATCATACAGTTACGAAGTAACAGAGCCAGGGGCCTGTACGCAGGTCTCTCTGATTCAGGGGCCCAAACTCTTAACCAATATGCTCTATTGCTATATACCACACAAGGAGCATTCTCAGACTATGTTAAATTTACATAATATTATCACAAATTCAATAACAGCCAAATTAAAAGCATTTCAAATGAAGAGACAAAAATAGGGTTTTTTTTTTTTTGCCTTTCAGAAATGTTACTGAAAAAATTGGCAAGTGATGTGAAGTTATGTTTGTTCTTGTGCTTCGATGATGATTAATGAACTCCTTTTTGGAGAAGCAAGATCTGCGCTTGGCATTAATATAATAAACTTTTCTCATCCGAGTAACTTCTCTTTAGGTGGGGTAAGTGGTTACATAAGGCAGTGATTAATGAGATGCCACAAATGCTGACTGAGTCCCAGATAGGGATTTTTTTCTCTCTCAAATCTAAATGCTTCACCAAAATTAATTTCAAGTCACACTACAAATATGAGTAAAGTGCCGATTCAAGTTGAAAATATATCATATGCTCAACCTGAGTCCATATGCTTTCTTCCCAAGTTCTTCCTGTTTTTCTAGAAAAAATATATCCTTGAACATTTTGAGATTCCAAGAAGGTGTTGCCATTTCGTTTTCTCAAAACCATTGGCCAGATTCCGTTCTTGGATACTTCTTGAATTTAAATGGTAGATGCACGAAGTATTTAAATATGGGATCCCCAAAGCCTGGCATTACATTTTCTAAACGGCAAGTTTCTTCCTTTGAGAGTTAAACAATTTAATATTAGCAATATAATGGTGGGTAGAAAAGGAGAAATACATGAATATTTACATCTTTCATCTATCTAATCTGGTTGATGTGCTCTAAACAAGTTGAAACAATAGTTCTCAGTCTCGAAATGAAAAGTTCTGTCCTGAATTGAAGACATCACATGGTTTCTTTGGGCCACTGAAAACTCTCATTGCTACCGAGCAATACAGTTGGTATCCACAGGTATGTTCCCTGGGTGGATCCTCAGGAGCAATGCACCAGGCACGAAATCAAAGCTATTATGCCACCTGCTTACGACCAGCTTCCTAAGAAAAACTACTTATTAAACACCTAATGTTTTCCTGGGAACACATAAAACTTCCCAGATTAGAGCTCTAGAGCATAGAATTTCACATTATTTTTGAAATAAGGAAGTATCTACAGTATATTTCAAATAAAGAAGTAGTTGAATTGTTCTTACTTTAATAAGAAATTACTAAAACCAAGATGTTTTAAAATAATAGGTCTAGGCTCAGCCCCAGGGGCAGCTGAGTAAAATAAGATGAGAATAGGTTTGTAAAATTAAGGAGAATGTGTATTTATGGGGGGAAAAAAGAGAGAGGGAGGGAGGTAATCTGAAAGCAAATGAACATCCACAAACTATGTTTTTCTCCTACTTCCAAAAAGCCTTGAGGGAGGTGAGCCTAGTCAGTCATATTTTATAAACAAAAAAAACCTGACTATTTTAATATTAAATACTAGTATTTATTAAAAATGTTATTCACTTAATATCTATACAGCATTACCTGAACAAATGCTGTGATAGGTTTTGCACAAGATAACTTATGATCTGAGTAAATCGTGTGTATAATAAAGCACAAAACAAAAAAAGGAAACAATATAATGTGGTTTTTTATCAAAATACAAAAAAGATCAATCTAAATTTTATAAAATATTGTAACGTAAGTCTTTAAAAATACTTTACATATATTTTGGTACCGCTCTCAGAATTTTAATCCATAACTTAAAAGTAAGTTAAATGGCATGACTCAAATGCTAAAAAAATTAAACAATAAGACCAGAAATAAGTATTTAATAGAACTAAGAGGGGAGCGCATTCTAAGCAGATCATAAAATATCAATAACTTTGACTGCATGCAAATTTAAAACTATGTAGTAACAATTTAAAGAAAGCCAGAAAAAATATTTGCAGTAAATAATGATAAGGTTGATGGCATTAATATGTAAATAGTCTTAAAAATCGTTTAGAAAAATGCTAAAGTCTTAAAAGTGTTAAGGTATAATTTACAGAAGAACAATACAAACAGCCAATTAACATTAAAAGTAATCAATTTCACTGGAAACATTATAAACTACTATATATGAATAGTAAGATATTATTCTTTTCCTATTAAATGACTTAAAGTAAAAACAATTGTTGGTGAGCATGCAGTAGGACATAGTCTCATATATCAGTAACCGTGGGGATGTAACTCAATGTAATATTTGTAAAAGGCAATTTGGCCACATATATAACCAGAATCTCAGGAACTTATATGCTGTGACCTAGAAATACTACTTCTATAATTCCATTCTCAAACAATAATCAGCCATATGGGAAAATATATTCATGCCATAGAAGTTACTCAAAGTAGTATTCATAATAATGAGAATTAGAAAGACTAATGTCCATTAACAAATTATGAGAAAACCACTTAATATTTTTTGAGGAATATTTAATGATCCAAGATAGTCTTTACATTATGGCTAAGATGATCTTTTAAACAAGTCCTAGCTGACCACATCCCTCCTCTGGTTAAAACCCTCCAAAGGCTCACTCACCACCCTTTACTTCTTCAGAAAAACAATGTCATCTTTCTTGATATGGATTAACAAAGATCTTGCCTTGGTTGCCTCTCAGTTCTCATCATACACAGCTCTCCTTCTCAAACTCAAGCCATTCTGGGCTTTCTCTAGGCCCATACTTTGCTAGTGTGGTTCCCTCTGCCTGCAACCCTCTTATGTCCGTTCATATTCTGTACATCCCCTACTCATCATCTGGGTCTCAATTTGGACACTATGATTTCCTGATATCCACTAAGGTATGTGCCCCTTTTAAGCACTAAAAATAAAGAAAAAACGCCCAATGTTGTCAACTTGATTCAGACTCATGGTGACCCCGTGTGTTAGAGAGTAGAACTGTGCTCTGTAGGATTTTTCTTGGCTGTAATCTTTATGGAAGCAGATCACCAGGCCTTTCTTCCATGGGACCGTTTGCGCTACCTAGGGACTCCTTTAAGCACAGCCTCCTGTACTTCGCTGATCCCAAATCTTACACTATCACTTTTACTCGATGGCAATGTACGTTCTAAGAGGAAAAACACATCTTTATTCTTGGAAGCTTAACACATATTCTGTGTACTTGTCAAAGGGTTGAACAAATGAATGATCAAATATGCTCATAAAACAAAGTTTAGTGACAAAAGCAGGATACCAAGTTGGAAATACAGATGTTTTATAAACACATGGCCATGCATAAAGGAAAAAAGTACTAGAAAAAAATGTGTAACAAAAGAAAAGAGTAAAGAGCTATTCCCTGAGTGAGGGGATTGCAGGCAACGTGTCTAATGGGAACTTTTTTATGCTTCCTTACATTTTCTGAATTTTTTTATTCCAAAATATTTATTCTAACATTTTAAAATTCAAAAATTCAATTTACAAAAGAAGGTCAAGTATTATTTTAAAAAAATTTATGTACTATCTCACCTTTAAATTCAGGAAAAAATACTGAAACAATTACATGAAAAGTATGAAATATCACAAATGACGTGAAAAAATACTTTGACAACATCTATTATACTTCTGTCATTGCTATAGTTACCGAAAAGACAACATTCCAAAATAACCTGAAGACAGTTTTCCAGAACTGTATACTATTCAACAATTATAATTTAAATAGTTGACTCCTTAAAATGGCTTTTTAAAAACGTTCAACTGCCTGCAAGTTTAATATTTCGACTGCCAGGTTTTCTTCTTTTCATTTTAGGACTGTGAGGCGGAGTGAGTTCCGCTGGGCGTCGTCCACACGGCAGGTCTCAGTGCCAGTGTCTGCAGTTGTTTGTTTCAGACGCCTCTAATTAGCTGCCTTATCTTCTGCTAGGGATTCTTCTGGTTCTAAGTTTTAATCATTCAAATTAATTGAAATACTGTAGCATTTTCAGATAAACATTTTCAAAATTAACAACACATAAAATAAAATCACTTACAAATATGCTTGGTAACAGCAGCCACTAATGAACTCTGCAAAACTGGCCCTATCCTACTGCTAATTTACACTGTACTATGCAGCTAAACCTTAGGAAATAAGCTTCCCTCTGTCTAAAGCTTGGCATAAGTAGGGTACAAAGAAGATTCCTGGAAGGATGAGGTCTCTGCAGCCAAACACGCTGCAGTTAAGTCATGGAACCCGCTAGATACCGTGTGACCTTGGGTAAATTGTTTCATGTCTCAGAGCTTGTCAGTAGCCCTGAGTGTTCCCTGGTTTGTAGATGGTTCCTCACATGGTCTCTTCCGTGTGTGTGTGTGTGTGTGTGTGTGTGTGTGTGTGTGTGTGTGTGTATGTGTGTGTATTCTGCTCTTTTTATAAGACACCCCACTCTGAAGTGATTAGGCTTAAGACCCACCCTACTCTGGTACGACCTCATTAATATAACAAAAGAAAACCCCTATTTTCATACTGGTTCATATTTACAGGTACAAGGGTTAAGACTTCAACATATATTTTGGGGTCACATTCAATCCATAGCACCTACTTCCTGGTATTCATACACTTGTTTAATACCCTCAGGTGAATGTAAGCAGGGCCTATGACTTGCTTCTAGCCAATAATATGTGGCAAAGGTGATAGGATGTCACTTATGTGATTATATTATTTGATATTTTAACTTCTGTCTTGCTAGCAGACTCTATCATCTTCTCGGCTTGCACATTTTGAGGAGGAAAGCAGGCATGTTGGGCGGCTCACATTGCAAGGAACGGAGGACAATCTGGTGGCCAACAGCCATCTAGGAATGGAGGCTCTCAGTTCAACAGCCCAAAAGGAGCTGAGTTCTGCCAACAACCATGTAAATAAGGTTGGAACTGGATCCTTGTCTAATCAGGCCTTCAAATGAGACCCATCTGAATGGGCCATTCAACTATATATAGCAAAGGAAGCCCATGCTATTCCTGATCTTAAGTAAGGGACCTTCTATCAATGATGAAATGCTAAAAGAAACTCACCAGCTTCAAGATTTCCGTTTCACAATTTTTCCTAAGCATTTAATAGATACCCAGTTTATCTTCTAAAGATAATAATTATACTAACAGAACTTATAAATTACAAGGTCACAAATGACCCAGAAATAGGTTCTGCATATAAAAACTCAAATGTTTTGTTATTTAAGTAATTAGACGGCTGACGTTGTGTTTCTGACCTCAAAGCACACCCGTGTATGTCTTTGAGTAGCCACCTCACGTTGCTCCTATTCTGAAGGAACGCAGGCACTGATAAAGACTGACTTGGCCAGGCGTGTATAAACCTGCCAGACAGAAATAGTGATCCTTTGTGAACTCGAATGAGCCTCTAAAGGGTGAAACGAATCCTCCCCAAACCAAAAAAGATGTGAGGAAGAAACTGCTGCACATTTCAGAAATCTGTGATCATGGTTAAGGGAATTAAAAGGTAGTCCTGAAAATAACTACAAGGGATCAACTGCCTTAGTGAAAAACTAGTCTTCCTGCCCATACATTAAGAGAAGCTTGAAAAGAAATTAGCTATTTTAAAAATCAGAGCATGCTCCCCAGCATTCATTCACAGCTTGGATTTCTCATTTCTCTGCAATGAATCTTAATTATTGGGTTCCATTGTCCCAGTTTTTTCAAGTCAATTCTTTCAATGTGAAATATATTTTTACACATTTACAATTATGCACCCAATATTTAGATTAGGATTTATATTTGATGAGAAATTAGTTTTGGAGGTGACAGAAAAGACAGAAGTGGGTTTGACTGATTAATATGGAAATGCTGTAATCTATGGAAACTTTATTGCTTATTACAGACAAAAACTCATTTACTAAAACCTTCAAGAATATACATTTGTCTCCCTCAAAAAAAAAAAATTTTAAAAAGGAAAAGAAAAAAATGTATTTTTAATCTAGATATTTTTAAAATTCCAGGTTGCTATTTTTCTCATCAGTATTCTCTATTTGGGGACTAAAATATAAAACTACTCTATTGAAGAAACTGACATTATGTTTAAAAACAAATCTAAAAGAAACCAACAATTCTGTTTAGATTTGACATGAATTTAGCAATCCTTTGCCATTAAAACACTAAGGAGAACTGTATTAAATTACAATTCAATACATAAACCAGCATAAAAATTTTTTATTTATATAAATGAAAACACATACACACTTAACCCAGCTTAAAAGCAATTCTGAGTTCACAATTGCTTCCCCCTTTTCCAATTCCTTTTGTATTTTTTGCACACACTACACAGTTAGATCTTTTTTATATGTTTAACAGGCTATTACTAATTGTTTTTATAACACTATTCTTCAGCATACCGGATCAGTATATAGAAAACAATATGATATTGAAATGTTTATATATATACATTTATATGCATGCATTTATGCAATCCAAACTTTGCACTTATATCTATTCCTTCTCTAAGTAGAAAATAAATACCTTGTCAACAGGGGACATATTTTATACTTAAAGACACTGCATGTGCATAATGTTATATAAGACACAAAGCTGGTAATAAAAGAAAGATTTCTTGAATTCCCTTGTCCATACAAGAATAAATAGGAATGGTAGTATATATTAATCTTATCCACTTGAAAGAGAAGTGACCATCTTTGAAGATGTCTCTGCTAAGAAACAGTAAAACAACATCTCATTGAAAAAGACAATGTTTCTAAGCCACCTGTGCCTCTTTGTAACCAAGAGTTAAACAACGAGCACATGAGAAGCAAGAGCTTTCCGAAGGGACCCTTTTTTTTTTTTTTATCAGTTTAACCAATATCTATTCATTTGCTGTTCAACGTTATTACAAGCCACATGAGTAACTTTAGCTCGGAAAAGGAGCAAGCTACCTAAACCCTTCCCATCTCGTCCGTCTAATCTTTAGGCGGCACACAAAACAGTGGTCTGAATTTTGTAAAAGCTAGTGACTATGGACTTAGATACAGGATGCTGTGAGTTCCAAGAACATAAGCCAACTTGCAATAGTCTAAAAACATGGACTTGGTTAAAAGAACACATATTCTGGCATACAGATTTGCCATGTGCAAACTAAAATAAATCTTATATCTCCTATGCTTAGATAGAAAATTTTAAAGCCTTAGTATTAAAATTTAATTGGTAACTTTGACCTTGAGTGCCACTTTAGGTAAAAAATATTACACCAGTGCTCAGATTTTCTTGAGATCTATGATCTTATGTTCTTGAAAAAGCCCTAGCACCTCCGTGTTCCTGAAATAATTGATCTGTCTCTTTCAAGTGTTATTTTCCTGATACCAACATCTATCTCGGGAAGAAAACTGACGAAAATACCCTGCTATATTTAAGAAATCCAAAAAAGCTACCAGAATTTGCACCTAACACATTACTATACTTATAAAAGCAGTCAAAATTATAAATTGATAAATTTCTTATCACACAGAAGATAACAAGAAACAAACTGAACTACAAAGCTGTCTGCAAATATTGTCTATAAAGATTATTAATAAAGAGCAAATGTTTTAAATGTGGTAATAAGCCACAATGCAAATTTAGAACACATATCTTCCTTGAGTTTAAGGAGCACTCCACAGTATATGTTTTCAACCTCGGGACTTCTTTTTTGTTTCTTTATTGCAATCACAAACACTGTTAACTTCACCAAAAACATCAGCCACCATCGTTGAGTATGTCTCTTCATAAAGACAAGCAAAAGTCACACAAGCTATTAGGTAAGAAGGGGACTCAGAGAATGGCAAATCTGAAAATGACAGTGAATATGGAGTATGCTGTTTCAAGGAAAATTCACCACTAAATTCAGGGTGTTTTGCAAAGAAATGACTGGTAAATATCACTGATACTCCTACATATGACACAATGTCCAATGTTAAATCACATGCTGTAATACAAGGTAATTGTTGTAATAATTGCCACACTTAAACGTTTACTACACAGTAGGCACTCTGCTAAGTATTTTACATACATTAACCCATCCTCACAACAACTTTATAAGGTAGGTACTGTTGTTACTCTCCTCTTATACATGAGAGGGGAAGTACCTTGCTGAAGGTCAAACAGCAAGCAAACAGCCCAGACAAGACCCGAACCCAGGCCACACGACTCAGAGCCATGCTCCCCACACCAGGTTCCATTAGTAAATCAGCAGGAGGAATTTAAAAAGCAAGAAAGCCAACACATTCAGGAAAAGCTTACAGGCATTCATTAATTCATTTAATGCATATTTATGAAGCACCTACCACTCACAGAGGGTTCCCTGGGTGGTGCAAATGGTTAACATACCTGGCTGCAAACCAAAAGGTTGGTGGTTTGAGTCCACCCAGAGGTGCCTTGGAAGAAAGGCCTGGAGATCTACTTCCAAAAAATCAGTCATTAAAAACCCTATAGAGCACATGGGGTCGCCATGAGTCATAATTAATTTGATGGCAACTGGGGGTTAAAAATTCCATCAAAAAAAAAAAAAAAAACTCTGCATTTTTTTTTTTTACAAAGGTCCTTTGCAAAAAAAAAAAAAGTCAATGGAAAAATGTAAAATTTATTTTTGTACATGGCTCTGAAATTTGGACCTGATGAAGTTGTTTCCTGGCCTCCCAAACTGTTTAATTAGTTGTTTTGTTTTTTACCAACAAGCCACCCTAAGTGGGTGCCTAGAAAGTAGTCAGTCTATCAGCACTTGCAGATATCAACTAAATTAGCTAGAAGAGAAAAAAACAGAAGGAGCTTCCATGTAAAAGCACTAACAACATATAATGCACCTTGTAAGCTGTTTGCCCATGCTGAGCCTGCCACTTTTACTGAGCCCTTGTTTAAACATCTTGGGGTAGAGTATCTCCTGCAGAAGTGTGGATATCTACATCAGACTAACGCAGAGCAAAAAGGGTCATCAAGAAAGGGTTCACTTTGAACAAAGACACTGTGCAAGGTGTCAGCCATGCCAGCCACCAGCTGGAAGGGGCAGAGATACAAATAACAACCAATCTTACAAACACACAGGAGCCCTGATGGTGCAGTGGTTAACAGCTACAATTGCTAACTAAAAAGGTCAGCAGTTCGAATGTACCAGCTGCTCTTCAGAAACCCTATGGGGCGGTTCTTCTCTGCCCTATAGGGTCATTATGAGTAGAATCAACTCAACAGCAAAGGGTTAAACACAATTCCAGCCTAACACTAAGAGACAGCTACAGGGGGAAATATAGTTGTTACCACATTACCAACTACAACAGGCAAGATCACCAACTTTTTTTTTTTTATCAAAAAAATGATAAATATACTCATAAATTTACTATACCTAATGAAGGCCATATATATAATTACAAACATACCATAAAGGGCACTGTCTTGAGAAAGTTAGAATTATTAAAAAGCCAGAGCCCCTATTTTTTAATGGCCTCAATTTTGTTCTGTAGTTAAAAGATTTAAAGTGATCTCAGAACTCAAGTGAGGCAATTTCTAGCCAGAGGCAACAAAGCTCCTATAAATCTTCTCAAACAGTCATAAACTGGCATGGCTACCATGGGTGTGGTTTTGGTTAAAAGCCATAACACTTTGAAAGCTAAACTTTACAACGTGGTGAACACTGGTTATGAGGAGAAAACAAAATAAAATGCACCATGTAGACTACTTTCCAGCAAGGCTACCCCGTATTTTATGTTCCACTCGATTTATTATCAAGTTTATATATTTGCAATCCTTTAGCCACGAGTATCTTCTGCCCACAATCATATGACCAAATATATAACAAGCCTCTGGTAATTAAACTGTGGAAGGCATTGCTTACTGGATGAAACAATAATTATACTAAAATAACAACGGGGCAAACCTTGCAGTGTTAAATAGAAAACAACTGAATGTTTTCTGCAGACAAATAATTAGTCTCCAGAGAGGACATTTGTTCGCAAAGCCCTTAAATCTATGCTTCCATTATAAAATAGTACAGATTAAGGATGAAGACAAGTATTTTCCCAAATGAGGAGGCTGTACCAAAGTTGTCTAGTTTATTCCTTCCCTGCCTCCTTAAAGAAACTAGTTTATAAGTGCCAGCTTGCTGGCTGATTATCATTCCAGATTTGGGAGGGAGCAGTGGAAGGGTGTTGGATGCATTAGCATTAACCAGGCACCCTGAGGCTATTCAGTAAGCAAATGACTAGCTCATTGTGGAAAGAGTACTGTACTCCTGGTTATTCATCATGTGACCCTGTCTTTGGAAGCACTGTTGGGTGAATGATTTACACATTGGGCCACTAGCTCCTGGTCACACATAATATACCAACTGAAAGCAACAAAAACCAACAACATGCCTGATCTTCTACAGCAATTACCATGTCCTTTCATGACCACTCAAGTGAAGTCAAGACTCACAGCAACCCCATGTGACACAGCAGAACTGCCCTGTCGGGTTTTCTAGGCTGTAATCTTTATGGGAGCAGATGGCCAGCTCTTTCTCCTGCGGACCCACTAGGTGGGTTCGAACCACCAATTTTTCAGTTAACAGTTGAGTGCTTAACCGTTGTGCCACCAGGGCTCCTTAACAAACATTTAACACATATCTGTTGAGCTCTACTATGTTCCAGGCACAGTACCAGGTGCTGGGGATATGATGGGGAGCAACACAGACACTGTATAATCAGAAACATACCTGGATCCACCGGTCGGGAGGCTCTTCGAAGTCCATTGGTCCGTTTCTGTACAGAAAAGGAAAACGGCAAAACAAAGATGTGTTGGTGATTTTGCATTATCAAACAGTATTAATTCTGACACTTGGGAAGGCCAATGAATAGGGTACTTTCTCAAATTAAAAATACGACTAAGTTTACTCAAAACACAGTTTATATATAAGTATATATATACACACACACATATATAATTTAATCTTTTATCTAATATCATTACATTTGATAAGTTATTGAATACCATTTAACATCATTCAAATGTACTTGAACATTACATTTGATGAGATGTTGATTTTTTTTAACATTATGGAAAAGAAATAGCTTTTCATTTGCCATCTCTAGGTATTGTGATTCAATTTTTTTTTTTTTTCCTTTTTCTTTTTAAAGTCACAGTGACTACAGGAAATACAAGAACAAAGCCCAAGCAGCCATTTTGGTTGCAAAATGCTGTTAGCAAAGGTGTATGAGCAAGAGCCCTAGACTGATTTCCTAAAACTCTAAGTCAGTCATTACTGGGACCTGCTAGCCCAGAGATTGGAGAAGGTATACAACCTCAATACAAAGATCTCAAGCTCTGATTTTAGCAAACACTTAAATGAGAATGGTGTTTGAATTATGGACCGCTTATGTCTGAGTGGAGCCATGGTGGCACAGTGGTTAAGAGCTGGGCTGCAAACTGAAAGGTCAGCAGTTCGAATCCATCAGCCGCTCCGTGGAAACTCTATGGGGCAGTTCCACTCTGTCCTGTAGGATCACTATGAGTTGGAAACAACTCAACAGCAATAGGTTTGTTTTTTCGGTATATCTGAATAGTTTAAGAAACAAAACAGGCAGGCAGCTGGTGAACCATGGAAGTGAATTCTTATTATAGAGAAGGCATCCATAAGAAAAATTCCACATCGCAGAAATTTATAGATGAGATGCAAAACAAGAGATTTTAAAATCTTGGAAAATGCATGGATAAACGTTCAATTTCACAAGTGTTAAATTCATTCCTATCTAATAACTACAGTAATCTCACAAATTAATAAGGACTTGATTTTCACTTTTTACCATACAACTAGATGAAATGCTGAGTCTACTACTGCCATATAATTCGGGTTTTCACAAAAGCAATTTTGTGTTTATGTGCGTTAGTATTTGCACACGTGTGTGGACACTCAATTTCATTCAGAGCACACTTGGCTTTCCAAAGCACACATCAGCCACGCGTTTTTCTCAGGGTGCTTTCTGTTGTTTTCATTCATAAGTAAAATGGGCAAAATGGGGTCTTAGAGGCTCCCAAAGGGCCTCAAAGCCTCTCGGGGTTCTCAGGTACGAGCAAACTGGAGGAATTTTAAAAAACGGAGTTGTTTTTACCCCAACTACCTTCAAAATGGATTTGTAAAAGACCAATAGGATCATTAAAATCAGCATTGAAGTTCTGTTGAGCAAGATGGATAAGTGTATCAGAGAAACTAGTGTGAAGAAAGTTGCTTTGAGTGAGGAGAAGAAAATGTAGCTCTGAGCTTCTTGGGAGCCAAGGCACAAAAAAGGCAGTATGATGAGGAGTTACAGATTTATATCTGATAACTTATAACAAAACTGCTTTCAAAGAGAATTTTTGGCGCTTTCTGTACAGGGGCATTGAACAACACAACTGATAATATTTCCAACAGGAGAATATACAATATGGGTATCTCGTTGCTTGCCATTTGCTTCCTATATTATCCCACCACCTTCTTAACATATAATAAAAGCTCTTCCTACTTCTCTTACATCTCCTACTATGGAAATGCTTGGAAGACAAGAATCCAACCTTTTGGTCTTATTCGTAGAGTCCCTAAACTAGCACTATTTAAAGACAATAAACTTAAAATGTAAAAAAGATGCCTGACCTTGAATTTAGGCAGCATGGTACATTATTAAGAGTATGGATTCTAGAGTCAAGACTGACCAAGTTCAAATTCAGACTCTGCCACTAGGCCCCCGTTTGATCAAGCAAGTTGGTTGATGTTTCTGTGCCTCCGTTTTCTCGTTTATAAAATGAGGATAATAATAGTACCTGCCTCATAGGGTTTGCAGTGAGAAGTCATTAGGTCAATTTTACGTTATATGTTTAGAACAATTCCTGCCACATGGTAAGGATTACTAAGCAATAGCTTATTACTATTCTCATTTTTATTAACTTCATGGACTGTGTCCAAGCAATCATTTTAAGGACACGTATGCCGTGGATGTACATCATTACAGTATCAAGTATTTCACTGGTATTTTCAGTGTTTCAATTCACATAAAATATAAAATTTTCTGTAAGTTTTTGCCCTGCTGCCTATGTTCCAGGTTTTTCCTTCTGGAAAGTCACTGAAAATGAATGGCTGTGAAAACAAAGTTTTCTATAGGAAGGTTGGGCAGTTTGAGGAAACTATGATCAGGAACAGTTAAGGACAAAAAAAAAAAAAGGAGGGAACCTCAGCTACATAGACCAAGGGCATTTTGAGAGTTGAGATTTATTATACTTTAAAAGCACCTAAAAACTATTTTATATTATTGTTAAAAACTTGGAAATGTCCAGCAGAACATATTTAGAATACTTTTAAAATACAAATTTCAATTGTCAATCTGTGATATCCTGTCCAACATACCTCTCCCCCATCCCCATATTCTCAAAAGTCTGGGACAGAGCTGGACAGACTTTTGTCTCCAACAGGAAGAGGAGGGAAAGCCTACAGACTAAGGGGCATATCTAGTAGTTCCCTCTCCTCTACCAGAGCTCTCACTCAGTTACAGCCCCACAAGGTCATGAGAACCAGTCTTCAGACCCTTCTTAATCTCCTTCGATCTACCCAGAAGGGGGGAAAAAAAGGCCTAATTTTATAAGCACTTGCTAGTTATTTCTTGTTATTTCATTACCTATTACCTTAACTTTCTCTTAAAAAAATAAAAACAAAGAAAAAACAAACCACCTTTATCATCTAAGAATCTCTCTTCTCTTTTGGTAAAAAGCTAATTGTCTCCATTGATTTAACCAACAAAACAAGCAAAGTTTCACTGTTACATGAAATGGGCTTTGGTTCCTGTAGCTGTTGTAAAGGTAGAAAAGCCTGCAATAGGAAATAAAGTAGCTAAACAGATACATAACAATGAACTTGCTTCCTGGAGCCACAGAATGAGATGTGAGATAAACATTCCAGGTAAGTTTATGGACACCCATGGATCCTGTGACTAATGAAAACTGAAAACTGACCTACTTTGAGAATGTAGTATAAAATTAAAAATAACAAATTTGCAATCATGGTTATTGAATGGAAAGCAAGGTAGGACTAAAAAATTAAAAATTAAAAAAAAAAAAAAAAAAAACAGTTGCTGGCAAGTCAATTCCAATTCCAACTCATGGGGACCCCATGTGCTTCAGAGTAGAATTGTGCTCCATGGGTTTTCATAGCTCTGATATTTTGGAAGCAGATCACAGGGCCTATCTCCCAAGGCACCTTTGGGTAGACTCAACCCACCAGCCTTTCAGTTAGTAGCAGAGCACTTAACTGTTTGTACCACACAGGGACTCCACAAACTGGTACATGGAGGGAATGAAGGTTCTCAAAGGAGTGGAAAAAATAAAAATCACAGAACTTAAAAAGGGTTTCACCATTTACTTCCTGAGCATCATACAAGCTTCAGCCTCGGAGGGTGGCATCTTCTACACACTGCCTTGGTGGCGAGCTATGATGTGAAAGATGCTTCTTAATGTTCTTTTACTACATATCTCCCTTAAAGAAGGCCAACGTTTCTAAATGGCAAGGCCAGTATAAAGCTTACCGTGATTATCCATCTGGACAGAGTAGAGATTATTAATTAAAAATTATACTTACTGTATTTAAAAATTAAGCAAGTCACTAAAAAATGATGCTACACTGAAAAAAATCAATGTGAAAGTTAATTCCTTTCACAATAGGCTTATCTGTAATTTTTAGAAGCAGAGTATAGAAGTGCCTGAGAGAATTATTTAATATCATGTGAAAATTATTAACCCCTTCTTATTAGCACACTTTCCTTCTGTAAATACACCCACTTCACATTACTTAATTAAAGTAAAACCATTTGCCTTATAGATCTAATAGGATAAAGTAACACTGAGTTAAAGTTCAGAGCTCTACAAGGAAATCTGTCTCAATAATCTAATAACAGCATGAGAGAGTAAGGGAACGGAAGCTGCTTTCCAAGATCATCACTGGCAATGCTGGAAGAATCCGTATAGCTCTTATGAAAAATCTTGTTGACTAAACACTAAAATAAAAATTTATTTTAATTTATTTTAGCCCAAAAAAGAAATTGTGTGGCCTATTTTTGAATATTATTATAGCATCCTGTTACACATTCCTTGATCTAGATTCTAAAAGTTCAAGTGATATGCCGCATGGGTGTCTATAATATGAGGTTCCTTGTATTGTACTTATGATATCTCTGTAAGTATGTATGCAAAAAAGTAGAAACAAATGTCTCTTATATGACATCTTGCTGTACATTGCTGCATTTTTTTTTTTTTACCAATTATATAAATGTTATCCTATTTAAAACATACCAATGTTATGCTACTTTTAAATTGACAAAATTGTTACATGTTAAAATAATTTTGGTATAGAATTTTTTTGTGCCATTCTTTTATTCAGAAGTTCTCAGATTACTATAGTTTTGGTTCACATAACTAATCACACATATTTTACATTCTAGTTTTCCCTGCTATGGTGGTTTTTTATTGTTGTTGGTTTTGTTTTTGTCAACATTCACTGCTTTGGGGACCAGGTGAAAAATGTTTTACTTTTGATTGAAGGCCAAGGAAATGATTATCTGTAATCTGCCATATTTTTCATTCTTTTGTGCTCTTTTTTCAATCGACTTTATTCGGAGATTTGACAAGACCTGCATACTTCTAAGGCATTAGGGGAGCCTTGGTGGCACATTGGTTAAGAGATTGGCTGCTAACCAAAAGGTCGGCAGTTCGAATCCACCAGCCGCTCCTTGAAAATCCTGTGGGCAGTTCTACTGTCCTACAGGGTCACTATGAGTCGGAATTGACTCAGTGGAAATGGGTTAGGCATTCGTAGTTACAGTCTATGCTAAATCAAAGGGAAATGTTATCAGATGTTGATTTGATCAAGAAAAAGCAATAATCGTATTTGTGCTCAAATGGGAAACTACTAGAAATACAAACCCACATCCATGAACAATGTTAGAACTTTTCAGTATTGGCAAAGGTTGGACAGCAACAAGACATTTCATGACAAGGACACCTCTACCGACTCCCTGGGGTAAGTTAACACTGTACTAATAGGATGAATGCTATTCACGTCAAGAGTTCAGATGCATTAAACTGTGTAAACCTCAGCGTTTTGTGGAATTCCATAGCAGGGTACCAGGAAAATGTGTCTCCATCTTAGTGCCACAGCATTGCTACAATATCTGCTTGAAGTTTACCTGAATGCACAGATTTTGAAGTGTCCCCATTTCACAGTCGTAGATAACATGCTCACATTTTTTTCTCTACCTAAGATTTTCAGGCAGTGACTATGAAAATTCCTGTGATTTAACTTGTGCGTTTCATTCCAAAGCACTTGCTTGCTCATTCTTCTCATTTAAAAAGGTACATGTAACATTCTAAAAGCTACAGCCTGCTCAAGTTAGCAAACAACTTTGAAATGCAAAAAGTTTATGCTTTAAATATAAAATACTTTTTAAATGTTAATCTTACCTCAGGTGGTTTGAGCGTCCCTTGTTCTGAAACAAATGTAAAAATTGGCATTGTCAGTGTAAAGTAATTTTGTAGCAACCTTAGCTTGTTCTCTGCAGCGCGGTAAAACACTACTGCTTTGTTTTCCTAACTGAGACCTGTAATATATTTCCAGGGTCCCTCAGGCAGGGTTAGTTACTGTTTTGCAACCCAGGTTCTCTTACCTTATTGGCTTGTCAGGAAGTGACTCATAGTTGTAAATGACTTACTTCTAGGTTATGCTTAACTTTTTCAATTGCTTATTAAGCAATGTCAATTCAACCACACAAAGCTCCTTAAAACAGAGGCTCGCACTAAATTTATATGCATGAGAGAAAGCTAGGTGCGAACCATTCTTTCAACACACTTGGTTTTACAAATCTAAACTCACTAGGCTACAAAGCTATTGCACTGACTATGACAACTGCAAATTTAACACAGTACAATTTTGCATATGAATAATGTTTTATTTAGTGACTATAACTCTGATTTTTAATTTTGGGGGAAATACAACTTGATTTAAAGATAGAAATAAAAAACTGCATCAGGATTTGATCCTGATGCTAATTTTCCTTTCAACCTTAGTTTAAACCAAAATCCAAACCAAACCCTTGCCATCGAGTCGATTCCGACTCATAGAGACCCTATACGACAGAGTATAACTGCCCCATTGGGTTTCCAAGGCTGTAATCTTTATGGAAGCAGACTGTCTCATCTTTCTCCCACAGGGTTGCTGGTGGGTTTGAACCCTCAACCTTTTGGCTAAGCAGCCAAGTGCTTTAACCACTGTGCTACCAGGGCTCCCCAGTTTACCCGTCTATAAATAGAAGAAAAAATCCCTTCATTTCATTTCAGTTGCTAAAAAATGACAAACAGTTATAAAGGGCCCCGAGGTCTTCAGATGAGTAACGTGGAAGAAGAGGAAAGTATTGCTTAAAGTAAGAGCACACACAGCACAAGGAAAACTGGTGGGCAGTGTTCTTACTTCCATTTCTCAAATCCAGGAGAGCTTATTTGTGTTAAAATGTCTCCAGACTATGAGGAAAAATATCGCATCACTTTGAGCCTACGTTCATACTTTTTCCATCCAAAATGATCTTCTAAACAAGGTTCTGAGAACAGAAGAAGAAACTGAGAGAGAAAACAGGAAAGAGAGGGCAGTCCTACGTGAGAGTTCTGTGGGGTGTTCTTTAAGAGGTTCTAAGAACCCCACAGCCACAGTTCAAGGGGAAAACTCCTACCAGGACATCTGACCAGCTGCCACAGACTGCTTTACACAGGAAGACTGCCTGGGGCATGGAACAGGAGGCTGTTTTATTTTTCCTCCAGTTTTTTTTTTTTTTTTTTTTTTTAAAGGGACTACTCCTGGTTAATGGAAATGGAAAACCCAATAGATTTTCTCCAGAAAGGTGACTTTCTGCCTAAGTCTGTATCCCCATTAATTTCAAACCCTGTCATCCTGGCTTTCAGGGATGACTGCCTTCTATGAAGGCACCTCTGCCAGGCTTGGGTTTGCCTTTATAGAGGAGTGTTTCAGGACAGAAAGCTGTTTCACTTCCTTTCCTCTCCACCAGAAACATGAAATGTTTCAGAATAAAGATGGCCTACGAGGGTTGGTTTGGAAAATACAAAACCCACTGCCTTCGAGTCGATTCTGACTCATAGCAACCCTGTAGGACAGAGCAGAACTGCCCATAGGGTTTCCAAGGCAGTAAATATTTACAGAAGCAAACTGCGACATCTTTCTCTTGGGGAGCAACTGGTGGGTTTGAACTGCTGACCTTTTGGTTAGCAGCCAAGCGCTTTTAACTACTGCCCCAGCAGGGCTCCCTCCCATTTAGTACCATTTGTCTGG
The DNA here is from genome assembly GCA_030035585.1 of Dugong dugon. Lineage (NCBI taxonomy): Eukaryota > Metazoa > Chordata > Mammalia > Sirenia > Dugongidae > Dugong > Dugong dugon. Next base: position 147,182,262 of record CM057462.1, read on the forward strand.
ATACCATGTCTAGGCTTAGGTTAACTTGGGTTCTGAACAGGGCAGCTGTGATTCCTGTTTCACTGGTTTGCCCAGAAAGACCTGCATTTGCCCAGCATAGCTCTAAACTACTTTCTTCTCCTACTAGTGAGTTAGAGAAAGAACCTGAATTGGGAATCATGAACTACAAGAAGGACCAAGTAGGAGAAAATTTTAACTTTTCAATCCCAGGACACTGAGGGAAGGTTTGATATTTCTACACAACCTCTAAAATGAGGACACCTCAGTGTTCCTCCATTTAGGTTCAGTGTTCATACAATAAGTGTGCACCTTAATTTCAATTTAAGAGTTTCATTTTTTTCTCTGGATTTTTTCCTCTGTTCTTTGCATAGAAGTGTTTTTGTGTCCTTGTGAAGCAGGTCTTTTACAACATGCTTTAAGCGTATAATTATTTTTTCATAAAACCCATATAACCCCATGTGGTAGTAACTGTCACACCATGCCCCAGGAGCATCCTCTGGGTACTCCTCAGGAAGAGAAGATGATGGTATCTAAGGAAGTCATCTCGAAATGTAGTCACTTGCAACTTCTTATCCAGGAAACAGACCCTGGAACAGAAGACCAAGGACTCTGATTTCCACACCCTTCAGATATGGTTGCATAGGGCTTGGCTGCAAGTTGGCCAGCTCCCAGAATGAGAGGAACCATCACAGAACTCAAGAGGGTGTGAAGCCAAGAAGAGGCATGGATGAGACAGGTATGAAATGAAGAACAAACTAGAATTGGCTGACAACCGTATCCAACTCTCTCTCCACATTTCTTTCCCTTCTCATTGTCTCCTGCTTTCTTTCTTTGGTGGCTCATCAAAATAATCAGCTTCTTCTCATAATTCCAGTTGGATACCCTAAGAGCTACTCTACACAAAGTCTCCTCTGTGTAACCCAGATAGGAAAAATGGAAAAAGGGATTGGTGCTGGATGCAACTTCAAGGTCGTAAGTCCTTAAGTGGGGTCAACACTCCCCCTACCATCACTCCCTGTTCTCATGGACTCCACACACTACATCAACCCAAACCTTCTCCTTCCAACCCCTCACCCCAGGACAGAGGCCCATTGCTTCCTTGGACTTCTCATAGAGCAATCAGCACTCTGATCTGCTCATGCTGGTATACCATATTAATAGTGGCTCCTTGGAAGCCTGAGTTTTTTTTATCTATTCATACCTCATAGTTGGGTTTTATAAATTTTCTGAGAATAGGGAAAAAGCCAAAGGAGTAACAATAACAGAATCTGCTCTGAGTTCAGAAATTCTTAGCCAGGCTCCTTTACTTATGCTTTTGTACTTGCTACAGTGGCCATACTATTATACTGGTAACTCCTTTCCAGACATAATCTAAATTCTCATAACCATATTAACAGAACGGCTTGTTAACTTATACTATAATAGCAGTAATGAGAGGAAAACCCAGCTGCAACACCGTTTCATACATTTTCAAAGCAAATGTATGAAAAAAAGGTTCGTTCTGTCTGGAAAAGCAGAATAAGAACCTCATTCCGATGAAATATTCTATTAAAAAGCTGCTCTAATTTTGAAGTCTGAAACCCCATCCTTTACATCCCCATTTACAATCCCATCTTCGTATGTGCCCTAAACTACAAGGGTGGGCACATGGATCTCTAGAAATCCCTTTGTGTCTCTCAGTTCTGCATCAGGGTTGGGATAACGAGGACTGATTTTCATCAACTCTACTAGGGCTGAATTCTGACCAAGAAGAAATGTTGCTGGTTGAGATCTGATGAAAAAGTCTGCCTCTTTCTCAGTCTCTCTCTTTTTCTCCTGAGAATTTTCTTAGGATAGTAATTCAATTCTTTAAGTTTCTGAAAGATTTTAATCCTCAACTTGTCCTTACCCTGTAGCCTACTTCTCAGGCTCCTACCCATCAAACTATAAAATGTTCTTACCCTTTCAAGAACCTTTCTAGATGGTGACTCACAGGCCCTCAAGGGGGTTATACGCTGTGTTCTTTCATCACGTCCCAACTGGTCTAATGCAATTCAGAGAAGCAGTGTTACTGAGGTGCTTGGAGTCTTTGCAGAACTCCATCTTCAATGCTAGCACAGGGCTCTATGTGCGTATTTGTGTAAGAGAAATGATTTTCACTGAGGCTTGAGACTCATTTGTTTAAATACAAAATTCAGGCCTATTATATTTGTTTTTCCAATACAAGCGGCTCTCAGTTCATACATTATTACACAGTTTGCTCTGTCTCCTATCTGAAGTTCTATTTCTTAAGACTAAACAAATCAATGTCTAGTAAGCTGTTTGCCTCAAAAGGGGCCACATAAAAGTAATTATCAGTATAGGTTTTAAAGTTGCCTTGTCATCGTGGTATACATGCTATTTCTCTGAAACATTAAAATTAAAACACAGTAGGATTGGTCAAGTTTTGAGGAAGCTGCACAAATTCTATGATGACCTCTCAGATCTACAGCAATATTTTGCATAAATCATAAACTATAAATAATACTTTGAAAGAGGCTTTGATTTCAAATATTTTCAGGAGCTCTGACAGGAATCTAATCATATAATAGTTTCTGGTACACTTTAACAATTATTAATATATCATCAAACTGACCAAATAGTTAAATAGAAGAAATAATCACTACTCTGGATTATAAAAATGTCTTAGAGTAAGTTAAAAAAAGAGGACTAATTTATATAAAAGTCTTTAAGTAATATTAAGAGAATCGAAATCTTTTTTTAAAATGAAATCAGTGATCAAGCTTCACTTCATGTAAAAATAACATGACAAAATATCTAGTAGCAGAAGGCTGAAATAAATTAATATTCTAAAAGTTAATCCCTATGCTAAAGTACTGCAATGCTATATATAAAAGAGCCCATTTCACACACCAATTTTAAGTGCAGGGTCTAGGTAGCAATTTTGCAGTTTCAAACCATTAGGATACAGAGACAACTTCCTTCCATTTAGGGGTGGCTATAGCAACATCTATGGGCCCTGGTGGTGCAGTGGTAACATGCTCAGCTGCTAACCAAAATGTCGGCAGTTCAAACCCACCAGCTGTTCCAGGGAGAAAGATGTGGCAGTCCACTTCCATAAAGATTTACAGCCTTGGACACCCTATGGGGCAGTTCTACTCTGTCCTACAGGGTCGCTATGAGTCAAAATCAACTTGACAGCAGTGGGTTGGGTTTGTTTTTTATAACAGCAGCAAAGAGCCCTGGTGGCACAGTGGTTAAAGCACTGACTGCTAACCGAAAGGTTGGTGGTTCGAACCCACCAACCACTCTATGGAAGAAAGATTTGGCAGTCTGCTTCTGTAAAGATTACAGCCTTGGAAACCCTATGAGGCAGTTATACTCTGTCCCATAGGGTCGCTACGAGTTGGAGTAGGCTCGATGATGAGTTTTCACAGCAGCAACAGAAGCAGCAGCTGGCCTAGATAAAAGAACGACTGAACAGATAGCAAATGGGGATCTGCTTCAGATAGATATTAGAGCAGCCGAGGCTTGCATTCCCACTAAAGAAAAAGATGCGTTAAACCATTAATGCTCCAGTAATATTTGCCTTCCAACGTTACTTTCTTTGTTTAAACTGAGATGTGGCAAAGCAAGCTATACCGATCACTGTCAGGTTAAGAAAGGGACCAAAGGGGCTTAGCCATATATGGTTGCTGTTAGTTGCCATCTAGTCAATTCTTACTCCATATATTAAAACCAAGACCAAACCCATTGCCATCAAGCTGATTCCAACTCATAGCGACCCTACAGGTCAGAGTAGAACTGCCCCATAGGGTTTCCAAGGAGCAGCTGGTAGATTTGAACCACCAACCTTTAGGTTGGCAGCCAAGTTCTTAACTACTGTGCCACCAGGGCTTCACGGCATATGTCAGAGGGAGAAAAACACAAATGTCTCTAATGGTGGGAGCTGAGGATTAGACCTTCACAGTGGTGTACTGTGATAAAGAAATGACACCCTAGAATTACATCAGCTTTGCAGTGACTTGTTGAGAGAGTCTCATATAATGGAGTGCATACCTATTCATTATTAAGGTTGGAAAGTTTTGGCAGCACACTTCAGAGCCTGTGTACGTGTTGATCACTGAGGTTGCCATGGTGAATGTGAAGGAGTTGACTCAAGTTCAACAAAAAAGGGAAAGTGCAACTGCCTGCCCTTTACAGCCACGCATATCCTCAAATGTTGAAACATAAACACCCAGCCTTCAAACTGGTTTCCAAGTTGCATAGTTTGTCTTATAAATAAAAAGAAAAATTAAAACCTTTTTTTTTTCACACTTCAAATGCATTTGGGTCGATAATCTGCCATAGTCACATATCAATAAAAATGAATTACTTCCTTCATTCAGAAATGCATTGCATTTTTGCCAAGTAATTATGGTTTCCAGGATGAATGGAGACTAGATAAATTCAAGGGATATAGAGCATGAAATACAAAAGTTTACTGAACCTGAGGAAGACAACAACCAAAGAAGGCTTTTAACTTCCACAGAAAGAAGTCCCTAAGAGCAATTTAAAATGCTTAATGATTAGTATTTAGCGATGTCCTGTCCATTAAGGATTGTATTTGGGTCGAAATATTCCTTTTTTGGGGGGAAAAGGAATAATAACATGATATTGAGTACCCTTTTTGGACTTGGATGTGAAGGAGCGTTTCAATGAGAATGGCCAACAGTGTCAAATGATAGAGAAAGGTCAAGTACGGTAAGACCTGAAAGGTGATGGCCAATGAATCTGAAGATTAAAAGGTAGAGTGGAAGATTCTCTAGCCTTCAGTTAGGTGCTGGATTACTCTGTCATTTTGTACAACTAGTGCCTCTTTCCTGCCTGACCATTCCCTTATCTATAAACATGACCCATCCTGAATGAAAATGGATGGCATGCTCATGTTTTTAGAATTTCCTTTCTCCCTACTATCCCACATTTATAACAGATTAACCATTCCTACTAGCCACTGGAGGTGTAGTGGTTAAGAGCTCAGCTACTAATCAAAAGGTTGGCAGTTTGAATCCACCAAACACTCCTTGGAAACCCTATTGGGCAGTTCTATTCTGTCATATAAGGTTGCTATGAGTCGGAATTGGCTTGACAGCAAGGGGTTTGGTTTTTGGTTTACCAGCCACAGCTTTCTGGATCACAGTGGACTCCTGACTCACACGGAGCCAATCAGAATCTCTTTTTATATCTTGAGAATATAGACAGTCTGTATTAAGCAACGGGGCTGTAAAACTCTGTTAGATGGGGTCAATCCCAAACCACCTATGATTTAATGTTATGGGAGAACCTGGATTATGTAAGCATTTAAATTTGCCTTAAGTCAATACTTTTCACTTGCTTTAAATTTAGCTATTGGGATGACCTCCACCCCACCCTCACCCCTCCAAAAAAAAAAACAGTTGCTGTGGTATCAATTCTGACTCATAGAAACCCCAAGTGCATCAGAGTAGAACTGTGCTCCAGGGTTTTCAATGGCTGTGAACTTTCAGAAGTAGATTGCTAGGCCTTTCTTCCAAGGCACCTATGGGTGGATTCAAATCACCAACCTTTCGGTTAGTAGCCAAGCATTTAACCATTTGTGACACCAAGGGACTCCCTTCAAATTCAAGTTCTCATGAAATGTACTCCTTCACATATCACACAATCCTCTATATAAAAGCCCATTCAAGTAAACTATGTATCCAGCCCCTAATATATGTTGTCCTTTCTCCTCCCTTCCCTCATACCCACATTTCCTATATACTGTATCAGCCATGGAAAACTACATTGCTGAAGTGCTGCAAACAGTTGCTCCTGGATGTCAAAACAGAGGACTGTGTGAGACTTAAGTCAAAACTGGGATTCCCTGCAGGTAGAGAAACAGCCCATAAAGTCTTGCTTCACAATGCCCTCAAAATAGTACCTATTTTACTATACTCACATCAGACCCATCAAGTTCAAACTCACACTCTATCTGCAGTTACCACCCACACCAGTGCAGGGAGGGGCAAGTTTAGGGAGAGTTTGCCATGACTTCCAACTTCCAGAGGGCATCCGTTGGGAAGTGGCAGAGAGAAGGTTGCTGACTGAGCTGTAACTGTGATTCCTCTTTACACTGAAGACAAGGTCCCTTGATTTTTAGAGGCAACCCTGAAAATGCTCTGAAAGCAAAAAAGGGAAGCCTCCGGATTAACTACTAGCATTTAATGTCACTGTTTCCTTAAAAATCTTGAGCAGGAAAGGACAAAAAGAGGAGAGAGACAGAGAGAGAGAAAAAAAGAAAAAGGGCCCAGATGTACAAACAGAAAGAGAATGGAAATCAACATAAGGATGCAAAATAGACAGAGAACCCACAGGACAAGGGAATATAGTTAAGACTCCAAAATACAAATTTAGCCAGAGGTTTTAAAAAAAACAAACAAACCACTTTTTCCTGCTTTATAATGAATTATATAGCAAAGTTTAGAGAATGATGTTACCTTTCATGAATGATATCTGTATAAGAAAGCCTTATCTATAATGTGTGGTTCACTGTCTCTTCCACTTAGTTATATTATTTTCATATGTTTATGACCCAGATTCCTTATCTTAAAACAAGGGTCCCTGGAACTGAAGGTATCTAAAGTCCCTCCAGTTCTGAGAGAGTCCATGGCTGAACAACAGGGGAGAGGGCAGGCATGGTCCCCAGGGAAGCCTGTCTTTCTAGCAGTACATCAAAATATTTAAACCTAAAAACATTTGGTAGTTACTACTTCATTTAAATTCCAAAGTATTTCTGCTTAAAAGACTATTCTTAAATCTCTCCATTTCACAGAGAAAAGCAAGCACATGATTATTTACTATGGTTTGGGTCCTGTGCATTTGCCACATCTGGCATGTATCATCAGAGGTGAGTTCCAGATCTGGTAGCATAGCCCCATGGTTAAAAACAAACCCTGGAGCTGGACTACCTGGATTTGAATCTTGGCTCTGCCACTTACTGACTGAGCAACCTCAACAATTAACTTATTTATCTGTGCCTTGGTTTCTTATTTATAACATAGAAATAATAACAATCTACCAACTTCACAGAATTTTTATAAGATTAAATGAGTTACTAGTGGTAAAGTACTTAGAACAGGAACTGATACTATTTAAGTATTTGTTAAATAAGAAGCAATTTTAAAAACAGGCTATGGTCATTAGTGAGATGTAAATCAAAATCACAGCGAGATAACACTTCACATCTACTAAGACGGGCATCATTAAAAAAAAAAAAAACAGAAAAGAAAAGATATGGGTGAGATGTCAAGAAAATAAAACTCTGATCTATTGCTGATGGGATTGTAAAATGATATAACTACTGTGGACAACAGTCTGGCAGCTTCTTAAAAAGTTAAACATAGAAATACTATATGATCTAGCAATTCCACTCCTAGGTACACACCCAAAAGAATTGAAAGCAAGAACACAAAAAGATATTTGTACACCAATGTTCACTGCAGCCCTATTCACAACAGTCAAAAGGAGGAAGCAACCTAAATGTCTGTCAACAGATGAATGGACAAGTACAATGCAGTATATACATAGGATGGAATATTACTCAGCCATTGAAAGAAATGATGCCCTGATGCAAGCTACAACATGGAGGAACTTTGAAAATATCATGCCGAGTGAAATAAGTCACAAAGGGACAACTATTGCATGATTCCACTTATGTGAAATACCTAGGCTAGGGAAATGTATAGAGATCAAAGTTTATTAGTGGTTACCAAGGACAGGCGTGAGGGAGGGGAAAAGGTGGACTCACTGCTTAGGGGACACTGAGTTTCTGTTAAAAGGTGATGGGAAAATTTGGAAATGGATAATGGCAGTGACTGAACACATGATAAGCATAGCTAATTTACTGAATTATACAGGTGAAGAATGTTGAAAAGGCAAACAATTTGTTCCATAAATATTTACCACAATGAAAATAGGCTAGGTACTATTCTTGCTCGTTTTATACGAGAAGAAACTAAGACTTACACAGGTTCAGTAACTGGGGGCCAAAGTCACCAAGCAATGAAGTTGTGGAGCAGGGATTTAAACCAGGACAAGACTCCAGAGCTCTAAGGACTTACAGCCATTGTGTGCTGTTTCCCTACACAGAGCAACTCAGACCTCAGGATGAAATGAGTTGAAATAGTGACCTAGGAACCCACACTGGAAATATGCCACTCTTCTATCTGGCTAGACCAGAAACTTCCAATTGTTCCTACTTACTTTTTTAGCATAAAAGTTAACAATGTAAAGTACTTTTAATGTCATACTTGTGTATCCCTTCAAAATTTTATGCTCACTAATTTTTCTATCCACATTTGCTCCGCAGATAATAACCAGGCCATAAAAACAACAAAAATACAGAATAAGCCTGGCTATTTCAGAATACTGGCCTCTCGCTATAATATCCTGAACTAAAGTACTAACTTCTTATTGTGTTCAGGCACTGCACTAAGCATTTAGTAACATTATCTCATTTGACCCTCATAATAATCCCCTAACTTCCACTTTTGTTGTTGTTATTAGCTGCCATGAAGTCAGTCCCCACTCATGGCAACCCCAAGCACATTGGAACAAAATACTACCTGGTGCTGTGCCATCCCCGTGATGGTTTGTGGATTGAACCATTGTTATCCATAGGATGTTCACTGACTGGTTTTCAGAAGTAGACTGCCAGGCCTGTTTTCCTCATCCATCTTAGTCTATAAACTCTGCTGAAACCTGTTTAGCATCATAGCGACATGCAAGCCTCCAATGACAGACAGGTGGTGGCTATGCATGAGATGCATTAGCCAGGAGCAAATGGAAGCTCAGAACATTTAGGAAAGTTTGCCAAGCTCATGTAGCTAGTAAGTAGCAGAGCCAGGATTTCAACCAGCTCTGCTTGACTCTCTACCACTCTCCTGTACTATCCCTTTAGAACACAGCAATCATTTCAACTAAGGGATCATTTTATATTCCTCATGGACTAGAATTCAAGACAGGGCCATGAGAGGTGTAAAAACTTAGAAGCTGATGCACAAGCAAATAAGACATTAATTGTCCTCAAAGATATTCAAGATTGAGACATATAAAGATGAAACAACAAAAATTTCAGTGATAAATTATCAGGAAGACAGTTAAAGAATACCAATAATAATTTATACTATTTCCGTAACACTTTACAACTCTGCCAACTGTTTCTGACCTTTAGACTGATGTAGGTGCTCATCTTGTCTCCTTTACTTATGAGACCTAGAACAAGATGCAAAATCTCTCTGATCCCCATCAGAAAATGGGAAAAGCTGCTCTGAGGCCTGAATGAGCTAACATGTGAGGTGCCTAGCAGAGGGCCCAGGCAGGGCAGGCACAGTGCAGGTGCTCAACTAATGCTGAGGTCTTTCTCCTTGAAGCTGCATGTACCTAGCACAGAGAAGGGTATATGGTGGGCTCTTAAAAAAAAATGTCTACTAAGGAGCCAAGGAGGAATGTGCTATGATCTCAGTCCTCAAATATGATTCACACCTTTTCTACAATTGCCTATTTTCTGAACATAGCTTTGAAATGATCTATTATTCTCTGTCTCACTCTTCTGCACAATATCCAAAATAATTCAATGTCCCCCTATCCCTTTGGGAAAATCAAAGGTTGACATGGCTACCTTTTGAACTCAGGCTGTTACGGATCCCTTTCTTGTTTTCAAAAAGTTTTACTGGTTTTGAAAGGTCTTACTGATAAAACTCAGAGAAACTCAGGGGAAAAGGACAAAGAGAAAGAAGAAGAAAGAGAAAGAATAAAGAGGCCAGAAAAGAAAGAGAAAGAAGAGAGCCCAGGAGGAGCACAGAGAGGCAAAAGGCTACGGAATGCATAATTGCCAACAATTTTAGAAACTAGCTCATGTAACAATCATAGAACATTATTTTTAAAAACCAAGGGGAAAATATTTACATAAAATCCAAAGGATATACGCACTTTGTTAAATGCTGGAAAATGACAATGTATTCAATTCATTAATTCATGAATTAGTCTGTGTGATGTTTACTTTGGGCATCATTTAGCATTTCTGAGCTGAATATTTAAGAGATAAAGGAGAAATTTAAGAACTAAAGGTAGTAGTTTTTTTTTTTCCCCCTATTTTGTTTTTGTTACTGTATTTTGGTTATATGTGTACAGCTCCACTGATAAATTTTAGAGGATGAGGTGACAGAAATGGGTGACATGAAACACCCTAAATCCCCCTGAAGCCCTCTAACCCTAAGTAATATATCAAAGTCATATGAATTTCAAACATTTTTCTAATTGTGCTTATAAATGAAGGCTTCAAAAGTAGATATGTTACAATAAACACAAATTAAGAGTAAATTAGGCTTTAACAGTGTTTAGCAAGTTTTATGTCCTAATTAAAAACAGAATCACAACAATAAACATGACTTACCACCAGAATTAACTCTGCCGCAATTCTCTACTCTTCCCAAACATTCTTTGTGTGCTCTTGCGCCACACTTAAAACATAAATAGCCTTGATAAAATGTTCCTCTGAAAGGTAAAATTAGAGACTGATATATTAAAAAGATGCAAAATTCAGCCTATATGAAATCATTAGGGTAAGAAGAAAAAAAGTATCACAATGCTATTCAAAGTACTCTTCAGCAAAGGAGAGAACTTTCTGGAGGTTCTAAAGTGATAGCTGAGGTTCAAGGCCTAAAAAGATCTGTTAGATCCAAACTGTTAAGGCAATATCCCCACTTCAGAGCATTTTGGCTGGGATATTTTAAAAAGCCTGGAAAGGCTAGCAATTACACCAGTTCCTTAAAACTAAAAAAGAGGACCAATCAAGCTTACCTCAAGAGCATCTGGCAGACTTTGCAGGCTGTGACCCGAGTAAAGGTGTGCATCTTGAAGTCATGGAAATTAGAGTCTGCATAGTCTGGCCTTATATTAGATCTATAAAAAGGAAAAAGAAAGTTTTACAACAAAGCAGCAGTCCTGTCATCTAAAACCCAAATTCAGCAAAAGGACATTGACTAGAGATTTGATTCAATCAGAAAGGTTATTAAATAATACAATGTTTTTAAAGCCAAAAGTATGCTATCTATTAAAATATGCATGAAAATCTGGTTGTGTGCAAACCAGTAACACATAAGGACAGAAGCCACTTAGTCTTCTTCAGAATCAAGTGTTCCCAGAGAACTTTACAGAATGGCCACATAGGTCAACCCATCATGAAAAAATGACACCTGCTGGATATTCATGCTGTGTGATCAGTTCTTATCTCTAATCATATCACTGAAATATAAACTAGCTGGTGAGGGTGAGAGGGAGGGAAGAGGGTGCTGCATTTACACGGAGTTCAGTGTGGGTTACGGCATGCATAATCTACAAAAATGAATAAAGTGATTTCATAGAAAGTTTGAAACCAGGTGTCTTAATTATCTAGTGCTGCTATAACAGAAAAATCACAAGTGGATGGCTTTAACAAACAGAAGTTTATTCTCTCACAGTCTAGTAGGCTAGAAGTCTGAATTTCGGGTGCCAGTTCTAGGGGAAGGCTTTCTCTCTCTGTTCGGTCTGGGGGAAGGTCTTTGTCATCAATCTTCCCCTAGTCTAGGAGCTTCTTAGCACAGGGACCCCAGGTCCAAAGGATGTGTTCACCTCCTGGTTCTTCATTCTTGGTGGTAGGAGGTCCCCCACGTCTCTCTGCTCACGTCTCTCTTTTATATTCCAAAACAGATTGACTCAAGATACAACCTAATCTTACAGATTGAGGCCTGCCTTATTAACATAACTGCCGCTAATCCTCCCTCATTAACATCATAGAGGTAGGATTTACAACACATAGGAAAATTACATCAGATGACAAAATGGTGGACAATCACACAATACTGGGAATCATGGCCTAGCCAAGTTGACACACATTTTTGGCGGACACAAAATTCAATCCATAACACAAGGCATCAATCTGACCATTAAAGACTCTTCCTCCTTAACAAATAATTCACTTCCCCTGCAATCCAAATAAAAATTAAACAAACTTATTTTATTATTTATAAGGTGTACTTTATATACATATACAACAAAAATGTAATATGCATACCAAAAACATCCCTGTGCATTTAATGATGTGCCAGATACTGTGACAACATTACATCCATTACCTTCTTTAATCTTCACAACAATCCTAACTGGTAGGCACTAATAATATCACTATTTTATGAACAAGGAGACTGAGGTTTACCCTAAAGTAAATGCAACTTACTCTAAAGTAAATGGCAGAATCAAGAACTCCAACCCAGGTCTGTACACTTAATCACTGAAGCTACAGTGTAAGGGGAAAATCAGAAATATTTACATTAAAATAATTAGATTTTTGTGTTTAGTAGGTATGTTGGAAACAGGTAAATTTAGCCATTTTCTAGAGAGTTTTTAAATATTATTATTAATTTAGTCATGTCATACAAGAAAGCAGAAAAATTAGAACAGTGTAAGTTAAAAACAGGTACAAATCAGAGGTATACCTAGAAAGCTAAGATAATGCTCTCCAAGAAGTTATAAGCAATTTGAAAGATTGTAGGAAAAGTCTGAGATACTGATAAGCTAGATTTCCCCTTTTATAGAATACAGCAACTCTCAACCACACAGAGCCTGGGCGTAATGAAGCATAACACAGGCAGGCGACCAGGCATCAATCTCAGAGGTATCAAGAGAAGCCTTATGAAAAAACATGCACAAAGGCAACTGGAGTAGCAGGCAGTGATGCAGAAGTGTCAGGGAGGTCAGCCTTCCAATCCATCTGCTGAATATGAGCGTGCTAAAAATGAAATCAAGTATTAATGCCATCTGGGATTTTTCTGCTGTGTGCTTCTGGTGACCTCACTCTTCAGGAAATTGTTCCACTGCATGCTGAAAAACACAGCCATTTTCATAGAGGTGTTTTGGTGTTGCTGATTAAAAATTACAGTGTTTCTTTGTGAAGAGAAGAGTAGAGACAAGATAAGGATCTAAAAACAAGGCTCTCTTCACGTTATGCAGAAAACACTTGATTCTTGCTTCCATAAGGCCATGCATTGAAAAGAGCAGCAAACCCACTTCCTCAGCCAGGAAGGGCTGTTGTTCATATGTCTCTAAGCATCAAGGTGATAGAATCATATATGAATTGTCAAATAACAGCTTCCGTCCTGGGGGCATGCAGAATTCAGCATCCTGGAGTTTAATAAAAGTAGGTCTCCTTCAAGCAGAAACTCTTGTAATTGGATCCATACAGGTAAAAATATAATTAATTAATTTTAGAAGTGGGCCTGGGACATAGGTAGAACACCACTCTTTTGGAGTCAGTTGAGGGGGTGTATGTATATATATATCATTTGTATTTAAGTCTTTGGAGCATTTGTATTTAATACTTTCGTTAACTAAGTAGGAATGGGCTGGCTTTCCAGAAGGCCAAAAAGAAAGGAGAGGAGGGTCACATATAAAACTAAAACAGGTTAGAGAAAAAAGAAAAAAAAATTTTATGATAAAGAAAAAAATTCTGAAAATATTGTTAAAAGTAGGTGCCTTAAGGGAAATGAAACTTAGAGTGGTAGGGCAGAATGATAGAGAGGAACTGTTGAAACTTATTAAAAACTATACCGACATATTCTTTAAAAATTTAAAATCAAACACTAAAGAACTAAAGTTAACTCTACGACCCTAGAACTGCTACCGAGGCACTACAAAATATAAAAAGCATAGTGGAGGGCAGGTATCTGAAATTAGTCCACGTGAGTTTAAATCCTAACTTGCAAATTTCTAGCAGTGTGACCTTGGGCAAGTTAGCAGTATAAAACAGAAATACTAATAAAACCAAACTCATAAACTGACGTAATGTATGTAAATTACTTAGGACAATGCCTGATTTAGAGTTGATGTTCAATTAAATGCTGGCTGTAACTTATGAATTCCTGGTTCCAAACCCATATAATGATGATGTGATCAGGACACTACTTTATGAGTGGTGAAGAGCTCCTTGGTAGGCTAGGGACTGAGTCTCCAGAGGATTCCCATTCTCCTGGGAATTTCCAGCAAGAAGGTTGCTAAGTGTTCAGTCTTTGGGACCAGGAACCCATATAAAATTATTCCAGCACAATAAAAATTGGGGTTACTCAGGAGTGGATGTGTGTGAAAAATCCAAGGAATTAGATGAAGGCATACTAAGTGTCAACTGAAGAAAGAGAGATGTCAACACATGTGCCCTGCAGCCTGTAGAGATGCAGAAACCTAAGACAGTTAATTGGTTGGATGGGAAGACTTAAGAAGGCAGATTAGAGCAGAACAGGATGGAGAAACACCAGCAGGGATATGGACTGGGGCAAACACAAGGGCAAAATTTATCAAAAGTGGCATTCGTTACATGCCTGTAACGCACCCGGCACATCGCTTAAGAATTCATATACTATCACATTTACTTCACACAACAAACCTATGAGGCAGAGCCATTCATTTATTTCACAAATATTTACTGAGCACCTATCATGTGTACAAGCCCTAAGGTAGAAACATAAGGAAGGCTCCTTGGGCTGGAACCCAATGAGCGAGAAGGGGAGATGTAGAAGATGAGTCAGGAGAGGTTGTCAAGGGCCAAAGAAAGAGGCTGGATTTCATACCTGGGAGTGATATCACATTTAGTTGGGGCGGGGGGGGGGGGGGGGGAATCTCCATCACTACTATGTAGAGAATTCCTTGCAGTGAGGCAAGAGTGGACATAAAAAAAATTTTAAAAACCCACAACCCGTTGCCGTAGAGTCAATTCCGACTCATAGCGACCCTACAGGATGGAGAACTGCCCCATAGAGTTTCCAAGGCCTAGTGGATTCAAACTGCTGACCTTCTGGCTAGCAGCTGTAGCTCTTAACCACTAGGCAACCAGGGTTTCCTAAGAGTGGACATAGGGAGACCAATTATGAGGTCAGGTTGTATATAGATGAGAACTAAGAATAGATGGTTAAGAGCTACGGCAAGCTACGTCAAAAAGTCCAAAGTTCGAATCCATCAGCTGCTCCTTGGAAACCCTAAGGGGCAGCTCTGCTCTGTCCTATAGGGTCGCTGAGTCAGAACTGACTCAACGGCAAAAACTTTGGGTTTTTTTGTTTGTTTGTTTTTTAACATGATCAATCAGTTAAATCTTTACAGGGCAATATATGTTGGTGCACCTAGGGCCTGTTATACTTTTACGTGATCTCCTCAGATTGTCTCCTCTCCTCACCTGGCTTCACTGCTGGATTTCAGCTGAGGACTCCATGTCTCCCTTTAGCTGGGCAGGTTTCTCCATTTTCAAGATCTGCATTTCCGCCTGCTCCTTAGGCATCTCAAATATACCACACACAAAACTCAACTCCACATCTTTCCTAACATTCTGGATCCTAATTAATTTCTGATCTCAATCCATCACCATTCACTCCACCTTCCAAGCTAGAAACTTGAGTCACAATGAATTCTTCTCTCTCCCTCATATCCCCTACATATTCATTTTCTCTTATCCTCTCCTCTGTTCCAACTTCTCCTTCCTTGAAATCATGACCATTTTCTATTGATTCAACCTTAAAAATACCTCATCAAAAATTGAGGTTCCAATATCTCTTCTCATACCTAATTCAAGCCCTCAATATTGTGCAACTTAATTGGGACAATGATCTTTCTTAATGATTTCATTTCCTACTTTCTCTCCCTATTTAAGGACATTTTCCACACTATCCCTAGAATTACCTTCAAAAATAAAACTATGATTATGTCATTCCTTTCCTGGAAGATGTCTGCTGGTTCCTTTTGCCCATATGACAAAGTTAAGGCATCTTGAAGTGGCACACAGTGTGATGCTCTCACTCCAGCTTCCTCACTCATGTCTTTTCCGTTCCCAAACACAATCCATACACCGTAGACACAAAGACCTTTTCGCATTTCCAAAATACACTCTTCTCTTCCACATCTCTATGATTTTGTAGTCCATTCACTCTGGCTAAAATGTTTCTTCTAACTCCCGACTGCTGATTTACTCGATTACTCATTTAAGACCACATCCAAAATATGATTCCTTTGACAAAATCTTCTGTGAGTCCCTATGATAGAGACAGTGATTATCATCTCATCTGAGCCCCCAAGGTACATTTTCAGCCCTCCAGTATAAGACTGGAGTCCCTGGGTGGTACAAAAGGTTAAGCATTCTGCTACTAACAGTAAAGTTGGTGGTTCAAATCCACCCAAGGTGCCTTGCAAGAAAGGCCTGGTAATCTACTTCTGAAAGATCACAGTTGTTGAAAACCCTGTGCAGTACAGTTCTACTCTGAAATACATGGGGTTGCCATGAGTCAAAATCGAGTTGACAGCAATTTTTTTTTTTTTCCAGTATAGCACTACATTGTATTATGGCCATATATCGTCTGCTTTCCACTACCAGAAAGCTGGTTCTATGCTATTCATGTTTATATTCCCAGAGCCTAAAATAGTGTCTCCTACAGAGTATGTGTTAAGTAGATGTTGTTGAATAAATAAATCAATCAACAAATACCACTATCTATATATCAAGTCAGTGAGCCCTGGTAGCGCGCAGTGGTTAAGTTCTCAGCTTCTAACCTTCAAAAGGTCAGTGTTAGGAACCGTACCAGCCACTCGCCGGAGAAAGATGTGGCAGTCTGCTTCCATAAAGACTTAAAAAAAAAAAAAAAAAAAAAAAGCCCACTGCCATCAAGTCTACTCTGACTCATAGTGACCCTACAGGACAGAGTAGAATTGCCCCATAGGGTTTCCAAGGAGCAGCTGGTGGATTTGAACCGATGACCTTTTGGTTAGCAGCTGAGCTCTTAAAAGATGACAATCTTGGAAATCCTAAGGGGTAGTTCTACTCTGTCCTATAGGGTCGCTATGAGTCGGAAACGGCTGGACAGCACCAGATTAGGCTTTTACATATTAAGTATTCTGCTACAGGCTGTTGGAGCTAAAGAGATAAGAAAAATAATTACTATCCTTAGAAAGTTGTCCACTGAGTTAATGAAACAAAAGCTCACATCTATGAAGTAACAAAAAACTTATTTTGTAATTAAAGACTAAAGAAATCAAAAAGGGAGAAGATCAATTAATGGCAATAGTAGTCAGAGAGAGTAAGAAGAACAAATGGTGTTTGGTAGATAAAGGAAAAAAGGAATGTGATGTAAGGTCAAGGGAGAAACATGACTGAAAGCGCAGAAATGAGTATCAAGTGTTCACAGAAGAGTGGATAGGACAGTTTTACTAAAAGCATCTTCTGTGACATCCTAGAAAATAATGGTTAAATAGGCTTAGTGGGGCCAGTTACCAGAGAAGGGAATGTGATTAACACTTTAAATTTGACAGCCTTTATAACAACCCCCTTGACTCCCTGATGTCACCTTAAATGGTCCTCCTAGGTGTCCACTAACTTTGAATAACCCCTAAAAGAAATCACCATATGGCATTAAAAGTGTGTGTTTGCATGTTCACCTCCCAGCTGGCCTGTGCGGTGCCTGAGGGCAGGGGGCCATGTCTTTGTCTTTTTAACCTAGTCTCTTCTTTATCCTCATCCAACATTCTATCAGGAAAATTAACTGCTAGACATTTAAGATTGATAGATATCAAGAAAATATGCTTTGACTATAGTATTTACTTCACTTCTTTTCAGAAGACTGCCCTTTGCTACATTATCAGATGGAAAGAAGGAGGAAGTAGAGGAGAGAGAAAGACATTTTTACAAATTAAAAAAAAATTTCATTTCTCATATGAAAGGGAAAAGGAAGAAAAATATGATTAACTGAATTTCCATTAAATATTGTAATTAATGGTCATTTACCTATTCCTCTTATCTTTGTGAGAAAACAATACTTAATTATTTTATGAGGACTGTAACGCCACTCAGATGTGAATGTACTTCAGTAGTTAAGTATGACAGTGTCGTTAGTAATCTAGTCATTATTTAAATAAAAAAATCTGTAATGTTTAAATTAGCATTTTCCCTATTACTATTTTAACCATAGACTTTTAATCCCAGTATCACTTTAGTAATATAGTTTTGGAATACAGAAAGCAAATACTAGCAAAATGAAATAACCTATAACAACCATGTCCAGTTAGAGTGGAAATAAGATGAGAATTGATTCATGGCATCATGCTACCTCATGTCTTCTCAACATTCAAATGTCACCAGTATGGGCAGTGTGATAATTATCAAAAATATACAAAATAGTTTATTTCATCATATTACATTGAAAGTAAAAGTGAGAGAGCTAGCAGCAGAAGTCAGCGCTTCATAAAACGTGCCTGAATGCAGCAGGCTTCTGTGTGTATCAAAAATACACAGACAGATAAATAAGTATACACATACATCTACGTGTGCATATGTAGCTAAAATTCAGAAAATACACACTTTGGAAAACATATATCAGATATAAATTAACCAAAAAAACCTACTGCCATTGAGTCAGTTCAACTCATAGCTTAAGAGAAAGCTGAACAATGTTTTCTATTTATTATTTTATTAAATTATTTTATTCTACATGATATAACAAGATAGATACATCTCTTCTTACATACATCTATTAACATCCATTACTTAAGAGGCAATACATTACGGTAAGTAAGAATATTTAAACTAATCTTATTTTCCAAAGCAAGTTTTTTAAATAGTTTAAACTAAAACGGGTACTCTATTATTTTTAGGATGTTTAATTACATCATGCCTCTTTTTTAATAAGGCTTTTACAAAACATATGACAAGTTATCAGATGAATGAAATAAAGAAGAAAAAAAAAGCATTTGATTATTTCAACAGATAGCAAAAAGACCTTTACTAAAATGTATCATACGCTTCTGATGAAACTCTAAATAAATCAAAAGTTGAGGGATACTTCCTTAATATGATAAAGAATAACAAACTAAAGAAAACAGAAACCATATTTAATGTACAATACTAACACAATCATATTAAAGTTAAACAAAGGTTCCTGCAGTCAACAACATTATTCAATATTGTTTCAGAAGCTCTAGTCAATGTAATATGATAAGAAAAATAAATGTGAGGAATAAATATTGCAAAAAAGTATACAAAATTATAATTTGGAGATGATGTAATTGTCTACTTGGGAAGAGACAAAAAAACAGAAATTAAAAACTAATGAAACTAATAAGAGAATTCTTAAAGGATTCTGGCCTGTTAAAAATAAATAAATAAAGGCTTTCCTTTAAACTTTTTCCTTTCTGACTTCTTGGAAAGTATAATGGGAATAAATATTGTGCTCATTAGAGTCAAAAGAAAACTTGTTGGGAGTCCCCCAGTTGGTCACAGTTTTGGTGATTTGTTAGACAGATTCATAGAGACAGTTATGTTCATGACTATAGGTTATTACAGTGATTAGCAATGGAAAAAGGCACATCAGGTAGAACCTGGAGAAGTCCATGTGCACGCTTCCAAAGTTCCCCCTCTCATAAGGGGACACGCAGAACATGTTCCTTTCTCCAGCAGTGAAACGGAATAACACATATGCAGCGTTTGTACCCAGGGAAGCCCCTTAAGATTCAGAGTCCAAGGTTTTTACCGGGAGCTGGTCACAAGGGTACTCACTCTCTGCCTTCATGATCAGCCACAATTCATCGGAAACTCCCAGGAAGAAAGCGGGTGTGCACAATAAACCATATTGTTTGTGGAAACAGTCTAGGCAGGCTAGTACAGTGAAATCCAGTACCCCCAGCACACAAAACAACCTTATCATTTAGAACCATAGAGAACATTTCAAAAGTCAAGTTCCCAGATAGCAGCCAAGGGCCCACTTTGCAAACTGACCCTTCTAAACTCAAGCCTTCTATGTCAACTGTTTCCTGCACAAAATTTTCTAGGAAAAATCCTAGCATAAGATGTTCAGGTTCTGTATGAATAGGGTTTAAAAATTAACTGAGAGAAATAAAAAGTATTCAAGTAAATAAAGGCTACATACCAAATTCATGAACAAAGAAGTCTATTTTATTACAAATACACTAACTTTCCCAAAAGTTAACTTATAAACTTAGAAATTTAAAATGATTTCTTTCCAAAAAAAACCAACACACACTTACAAATACATATATCTTTGAACTTGACAAAGGATTATAAAATTCAACTAGAAGTATAAATAAAAATATTTAAAAACGTAGACGAATTATTGTAGGCAGTGGGGGGAAGCAGTCCTAACTTATAAGATATTAAAATATTTTTAAAGGTACTGTTATTAAAACAATACGGGTCTGATAACAAAACAGAGAGATTGATAATACAGAAGATAAAGCTTTGAAGAAGACCAAGAATGTACAGGAACTGAGCATGCAAATGTTGTGGCATTTGGTTCGTTTGTTCATTCATTCATTCAAAAAATACTTATTGAATACTAATATCTGCCAGGCAGTGGGAAACAATGATGAGCAAACCCATTAAAAATCCCTGCCCTTTTTGGTGCTGGTGGGGAAAGTAAACATTTAAATAATTTCACAAACAATCGTGAAACCGCAGGTGTGACAAGTGCTACAAAGAAAGACAGTACTAGCAGAATTTATAATGCAGAATTTGACCTTGTCAATGGATTGTCACAGAAAGCTTCTCTGCAGAAACAGCGTTGACCTGACATCTAAAGATGAGCAAGAATTAACTAGGTGAAAGGAAATCGGAAGAATGTCCAGACAGAGAGAAAAGACATATTATAAAGATATTTTTAAAAGTACACTTCCAGCTTTCTGAAAATATTAAGGAAGCTACATTTCCATCACACATTTCATAAGAAGATAAAATTTACAAGGGTTAAAGATTTATTTGACAAATATTTATTATATGCTATGATATGCCATGGATACAGCCAGCAATAAGGAATAAGATGGACAAAATTTCTGCCCTTCTGGGCTTATATTCTATATTTAAATGTAAAATTTAGATAGAAACTTAATATTTGATTTAAGCAAAGCATAAACTATAAGAATATTTGAAAACATTAGCGACTTTTTACAGAATCTTTCTAGGTAGAAAGTAAAGAGAAGAAGGTTGGATTTATTCTCATAAAAAATAAAATTTTCCTTAGATTAAAAAAAAATTAAAAAAAAGAGAAAGCAGGAAAATATCTGTAATACATATAATAAAAGATTAGCATTCTTAAGGTATACAAGTGCTCTTGAAAATACGTAAGGAAAAAATTAACACTGCAATTGAAAAATTGGCAAAGAACCGGGTAATTTATTAAATAAATAAAATCCATAAATACGTGAAGCATGTTTAAATTCAACAGTAATCAAAATAAACGTAAATTTAAATAACAAGATATTATTTCACTCATCAAACTAGAAAAAATGAGATAAAAGTAAAAGTATAACACCAAGTTCAGGTGAAGCTGTAGGACTATTCAAAACTTAAAGAAGTGCAAATCTTTCGATAGAACTCTGCTTATTAGAAATAATTAAAATTGGAATTAAGAAATAAATAGGTAAATTATAGTGCATCTACAATAGAATACTGTGCAGTAATTAGAAATGATAAAGTAAGCATTGTGAAAAATGAGATACTTACACTACATTACATGAAAACAACCTGTTACAAAACTACACCTATACTATGATTCCCATTAATATGATACATACATACATAACTGCTTGTCAACTTACATATGTGAAAATGTGAACAGTGAGTACAGGATTACGAATGAATTTCATTTTTTTCTTTTAGAATTATCTGTGTTTTCTAAAGTCCCTATAGTAAACATACAATACTCAATTTGTTTCTTACATTTACTCTTTATAAATGAACACAAGAAACAAAAATTATCACAATAATATACATAAATTTAAAGAGGTTAAGCAACTTGACTAAGGACAACATGTAATAAGAGACCAAATCAATCCCAGTCAAAATCCCAACAAGTTATTTTGTGGATATTGACAAACTGATTCTAATATTTATATGGAAAGGCAGAAGATCCAGAATAGCCAATACAACACCGAAGAAGAACTGACATTGCCTGACTTCGAGACTTACCGTAAAGCTATAATGATCAAGACAGTGTGGTACTGGTGAAGGACTAATCAAATAGATCACTGGAACAGACTAGAAAGCCCAGAAATGACCCAGACAAATATAGCCAACTGATCTTTGACAAAGAAGCAAAGGAAACTGAATTGAGAAAGGATAATCTCAACTAATGGTGCTGAAAAACTGAACCTCCACGTGCAAAAGAATGAACCTAGACAAGGAATTTTTTTAGTAATTAATTTTATGCAAATTAATTTAAAAATGGATCACTGAGCTAAATTTAATATGTAAAACTATACAACCTCTAGAAGATAACATACGAGAAAATCTAGGTGACGTTGAATTTTTTTCATAAAAGAAAAGATCGGTAAGCTAAATTTTATTAAGATTAAAAACTTTCGCTCTTGAAAATCCAAGCCACAAACTGGGAAAAAATAGTTGCAAAACATGTATCTGATAAAAGACTTGTATCCAAAATATAAAAAGAACTCTCAAATCTCAATAAGGGGGAAAAATAATTAAAAAACAGGCAAAAGATCTGTACAGAAACTTCACCAAAGAAGTACAGATGGCAAATAAGCATATGAAAAATGTTCAACATCATGTATCATTAGGTAAATGCAAATCAAAACAACAAGATACCACTACACACCTATCAGGATGGCTAAAATCCAAAACACCTATGACATCAAATGCTTCTGAGGATGTGGAGCAACAGAAACTCTCATTCATTGTTGGTGGAAATGTAAAATGATACAGCCACTTTGGAAGACAGTCTGGCAGTTTCTTACAAAGCTAAACATAAGCTTACCATAGATCAGAAAATATATTCCTAGGGATTTACCCAAATGAGATGAAAATGTATGTCCACATAAATACCTACACACAAATGTTGACAGCAGCTTGTTCATAATTGCCAAAAACTGGAAGCACCCCAGATGTCCTTCAATAGGTGAATGGATAAATTGTGGAACATTCACAGAATGCGGTATTCAACAGTAAAAAGAAATGAACTATCAAGCCATGAAAAGATCTGTAGTAAACTTAAATGCATGCTTCTACATGGAAGAAACCAGTCCAAAAAAGGGACACAGTGTATGATTCCAACTATATGACATTCTGGAAAAAGCAAAACTAGAGACAATAAAAAAATCAGTAGTTGTCAGAGGCTTAGGGAAAGAAGGTGTACAGGGGCATTTTTAGAGCAAGGCAACTATTTTGCATGATATTGTAATAGTGGACACACAACATTACAGATTTTTTAAAAACCCACAGGACTGTACAACACAAGTGATGAACCCTAAGGTAAACCATAAACCAACAGTTGCCTTTGAGTCGATTCTGACTCATGGTAACCCCACGTATGTCAGAGTAGAATTGTGCCCCACAGGGTTTTCAATGGCTGATTTTTTGGAAGTAGACCACCAGGCCTTTTTTCTGGGGTATCGCTGGGCAGACTCTAGCTTCTACCTTTCGGAGAGCAGCTGAGTGCATTAACCATTAACCAATGTACCACAGGAATGCGAGATGTTAACTAAAGGGGAAACAGTGTGCAGAGGAGAGAGGGGTAAACGGGAACCTTTTATATTTTGTGTACAATTTTTCTGTAAACCCAAAACTGCTCGAAAAAACAAAATTTATGTATTTTTTTAAAAGTATACTACAAAGCAATTTATGTATGTACATACACATATGTATGTGGATGTCTCTGTATGTATGTATCTCTGTTACTATAAAGGCTATAAAATACACGGAGAAAAAGAAAGAAATTAGAGCAAATCCCCATTCTAGAGTTTCACAGCATCACTGTACTTGTCACAATTTCCTCTTTACATTTATTTTTATAATTATTTGATTAATGTTTATCTTCCCCAAGAGATTATAAACTCCATGAGGCCAGGGGCTGTGTCAGATTTTGCTTATCATTGTACCTCCAGCATCATAAATAGTGCCTAGCATGAACAAGCATTCAACAAATATGCTGAAGCTAAATGGACTATGAAAGGACATTAAAGATATAAGATGAAAATAAAGTCAGTGTACCAAATGTAAGGAGCCCTGGTGGCACACTGGTTAAAGCACTTGGCTGCTAACTGAAAGATCAGTGGTTTCAAATCCACCAGCCATTCCTCCGGAGAAAGATGAGGCAGTTTGCTTCTGTAAAGATTTACAGCCTTGGAAACCCTATGGGGCAGTTCTACTCTGTCCTATAGGGTCGCTATGAGTTGGAATGGACTGGAGAGCGGAGGGTTATACAAAATGTATACTAAAAGATAATTGATTAGAGGGCTGGGAACCATGGTCTCCAGGGACATTTAGCTCAAGTGGCATAACATAGTTTATAACGAAAATGTTCTACATTTTACTTTGGTGAGCAGTGTCTCGGGTCTTAAAAGCCAAGATACGTCTACCGGTCTCACCCCACCTGGAGCAAGGGAGAATGAAGAAAACCAAAGATACAAGGGAAAGATTAATCCAAAGGACTAATGGACCACAACTACTACAGCCTCCACCAGACTGAGTCCAGCACAATTAAACGGTGCCAGGCTATCACCACTGACTGCTCTGACAGGGATCACAATAGAAGTTCTCGGACAGAGCTGGAGAAAAATGTAAAGCAAAATTCAAACTCACAGAAAAAAATCAGGCTTGCTGGCCTGACAAAGACTGCAGACACCTCAAAAGTATGACCCCCAGACACCCTTTTAACTCAGTACTTAAGTCACTCCTGAGCTTCACCCTTTAATCAAAGATTAAACATATAAAACAAACAATAATACACATAGCTCAACCATATACACGAGGCTAAATGGGCACACCAGCCCAGGGGCAAGGACAAGAAGGCAGGAGGGGACAGGAAAGCTGCAGGAATGGAAATGGGGAATCCAAGGTCGAGAAGGGGAGAGTGTTGACACGTCACAGGGTTGTCACAAAACAATATGTGTATTAATTGTTTAATGAGAAACTAATTTGCTCTGTAAACCTTCCCCCAAAGCACAATAAAAAATAAATAAAAGATAACTGATTGTTAAACAAATGATTTAAATTTGGTGTTAAACTTCCTAGCAACTAAAGCAAAGAGGAAAACACTTGATTAGCTCTAAGACAACTGTATAAGTGTAAGAAAAACTGATCTGATGAGTTTCCATAAGAGGAATACTGTACGTGATGTGTAACCACTGTTTTCAACATCATTGTAAATACACTTATGTGTCATCCCTTTCTAGCTCTTCAATTTTTTTTTTTTAAATTTTATTGTGGGGAAATATATATAACAAAGCATTTCAACCATTTTTATGTGTACAATTCAGTGAACGTAACTACATTCACCATGTTGTGCAACAATCATCAATGTCCGTTTCCGAATTTTTTCATCACTCAAAACAAAAACATTGTACCACTTAAGCAATTCTCCCTATCTCCCCCTCTCACCTAGCTTTTATTTATATGAGCCAAGGAAACTAAAGCATAGCTCAGCAGAAGGAGTTCTATTGCGGGGTTGGGGGAGCCTTTCAGGACCTATTCCATTTACATATCATCACTTAAACAACCATCATCTCCCCTAAAATCAGATAATAAGTTTTGGCTAGTCAAACAGCTTTCCAATTTAAGGCTTGGTAATCTGAAAAATACAAAACTTGTACATTGACAAGACAAACATCTGTGACAGATCTTCAAGTACCAGATCTAGAAAAAGCAGTCCTTATAATTTAGAAGAACTTTCTGAAACAAATAAAAGGCTATTATTATCTTAACATATTTAACCTTATAGGAATCATTTCTCCATGAAGGCTGAAGATAAATATATAAATCTGAGAGCCCAAATGAAACTAACAGCTGTTTGAGATAAAGCCTAAACTTATGAGACCAATATTATGATGGATATCCATCATTCCCCTCAACCATCCCCAATATGCAGGACAGATCACAGAGCTAGCTGGACCATGTATCTAACTTAGTAGAGTATTTATTAAACTCTTAGAATTACCAACCAAACATTGAAGAATGTCAGAATACTCTATCCAGGTTGCTTCTGTCAAGTCCCAAGCACTTCTGAAGTCCCCAAGTCTGAGAAAGTTTTTTTTTTTTTTTTTTATTGCTGTACTTTAAGTGAAAGTTTACAATTCAAGTTAGTCTTTCATACAAAAATGTATACATACCTTGTTATGTGACCCTAATTGCGCTCCCTATACTGTGACAGCACATTCCTCCCTTCTACTCCTTATTTCCCGTGTCCATTCAGCCAGCTCCTGACCCTCTCTGCCTTCTCATCTCACCTCTGGACAGTCTCATGTATCTAATTGAGCTAAGAAGCACACTCTTCACGAGTATCATTTCATGTCCCATAATCCAGTCTAATCTTTGACTGAAGAGTTGGCCTCAGGAATGCTTTTAGTGCTAGGTTGACAGAGAGACCAGGGGCCATGCTTTCTGGGTTTCCTCCAGTCTCAGTCAGACCATTAAGTCTGATCTTTTTATGTGAATGTGAGTTCTGTACTCCACTTTTCTCCTACTCCAGCAGGGACTCTCTGTTGTGTTCCCAGTCAGTGCCATCATTGGTGGTAGCCAGGCACCATCTACTTCTTCTGGTCTCGGGCTGCTGCAGTCTCCGGTTTATGTGGCCCTTTCTGTCTTTTGGGCTACTGCTGAGAAAGCATTTTTAAATCACGTAAAATCTTATTCAAAATCTAAAAATGAAGTAGATCATTATACACTTCAAGTTTAGGCTTTCCTTTTAGATACAACTTGAAGAGTCTCATTAAACTATGTGTGTGTCTTTGTTTTTCCCCTTTAATTAACATGAAATTTTCTAGAATAAAACCCTAATATTTATTTTTTAAATATCCTATATTTTAGAATTAGATCCATCAAATAGGTAATAGAAAAGTACAAAGAACTTTATTTACTCATATAATCTTTGAGTAATCTATACTAAATCCTTACTTGTTTTTTCACAAGTTGTTCTCACAACACCAATGAATACTAATTATGCTGCTGGTTATTTGAAAGGGCAAGGAAATAAAAAACAAAAAGGACCTTCAAAATCCAAGTTAAGAAAAAATAACAGGGCTCAGAAGGTGCATTTCACCCATTCCTAAGGAATGTAGTACTCATAAAATAAATGAAAACAAACGAACAAAAAGGATTTATAAATCACAGCAAGATCTTACTGTTTATATTCCAAATCATGTACACTCTGTTATCTAGGGAAATGAATAAACATTTTCAAAATACCAATAAACGTAAGATAACGCTTGGCTCTGAAAAATAGTACTTTCTTATCTGTTATATATTCTACTTCTTTATTTCACTCAACGTTGGCTTTATAGTGATTTTAAATATACATCCATCACTGAATTTCAGTGACACCGCGAAGAAATTACTGAAGGAAATGGAAAGTCAGTTAAACCTACAGCAAATTAAAAGTGGGAAGATGCCAAACTATGTAATTTAGGTCTATATTTCTTACAAACTGCCTGTGTGGCTTTTGGCACTAATATATTATTTTTATTATTTAGTCTCCTCAGCAATCAAATAATTGCATCTGTCATCCCTAGTGTAGAAGGTCAAGGTCTGGAAGTAGGAGAAGGATTCGCTATTTGCTGGTATCTATCTATCACTCAAATTTGTCTTGAAGATAAAATGAGAACACATATGTATATATTTTGCTAAATTTATTTACTAAATGAAAAAACATCTTATAAATGCTAGATGCTCTACTACTACTATTATTGTTATTGTTGTCGTAAGTGACATTTAGTGGAAAGCCCAGAGGCCTCATAAAGATAAGGCAATATAAATGATGACCTGCCATTACCATATTCTGAATCAACAGGAGTGAAACCTGTCTCATATTAAACATTTAATAAGCATATTAAAAACTTCTCCTTGCTTGTAATACAGTTTATTTGGTTACACAGACAACAAATTAACTGGGTTATCTACTATGGGCCAGGCATTTTCTAACATGGGAAAAATATGGTGAATTTGTCTGGCCCCAGCAGTCATGGATCTCTAGTTAACTTGGATTATCTTGCTTTACTTTCTCCATTAAAATAGACTGTATATCCTCTTGGTACTGGGTACACTAGGGAGAAACAGAGAGGTTTCCATGTTCAAGTTTAAATGTCAGGACACATCCCACCTGCGTCAGCCTTTCCAAGTAAGCAACAGGTTTAAAGAATTTGGATGTTCGCATTCTCTGGTCCAATAAATCTAGACCACAATTCAAACATCGAAGATAACATGAATTAGGAATGCTGAGCTGGCACAATGAATTTAAGTTGTTGTAGCACATTTTGAATTATGTCAGATATATAAAGTTTGCTGTTAAATTTAGAAGCATATGGAGACAGTGCTGCTACAGAGCAATATTCAGGAACAAAAGAACAAGCTCTAAAAGGAAATCTGACAAGGTTTGTAAGAGTTTTCCCTTCAAATTCTATGATGAGTAGGTATGAAGAAAAGATTTTCTAATCAACATTCTATCCTTTGCATATAAAATCTATGTTTTATACTAAATTCCACGTGCAGAAATTAAGTATACATTGAGCAGGAATTCGGTATAAATTTGTTATGAATTGACGCCACTGTCCTCTATCAAAACCAAAAACCATTGTTCAAAACAAAAAAAGCAGAACTTTACTGAAACTTAAAATTTTTTTTTATTGTACTTTAGATGAAGGTTTACAGAACAAATAGTTTCTCACTGAACAGTTAGTACACATATTGTTTTATGACATTAGTTAACAACCCCACAACATGTCAACACTCTCCCTTCTTGACCTTGGGTTCCAGACTATCAGCTTTCCTGTCCCCTCCTGCCTTCTAGTCCTTGTCCCTGGGCTGTTGTGCCCCATTAGTCTCCTTTTGTTTTATGGGGCTGTCTAATCTTTGGCTGAAGGGTGAACCTTGGGAGTGACCTCATTACTGAGCTAAAAGGGTGCCCGGGGGTCATACTCTCAGAGTTTCTCCAGTCTCTGTCAGGCCAGAAAGACTGGTTTATTTTTGTGAGTTAGAATTTTGTTCTACATTTTTCTCCAGCACTGTCTGGGACCTCTGTTGTGATCCTGGTCAGAGCAGTCAGTGGTAGTAGCCAGGCACCATCTAGTTGTACTGGTCTCAGTCTGGTGGAGGCTGTGGTAGCTATGGTACATTAGTCCTTTGGACTAATCTTTCCCTTGTATCTTATTTTCTTCATTCTCCCATGCTCTCGAAGGGGTGAGACCAGTGAAGTATCTTACATGGCTGCTCACAGGCTTTTAAGACCCCAGATGCTACTCACCAAGGTAGAATGCAGAACATTGTCTTTATAAACTGTGCTATACCAATCGAGCTAGATGTTCCCCAAGACCATGGTCCCCACAGCCCTCTGCCCAGCAATTCTGTCCCGCAGGGAGTGTGGATGTGTCTATGAAGCTTCCATGATCTTTCCTTGTACAAGTTGTGCTGGCTTCCCCAGTACTGTGTACTGTCTTAACCTTCACCAAAGTTACCACTTACCTACTGTCTATTTAGTATTCCCCTCCACCCCTCCCATCCCTCGTAACTAACAAAGACTGTTTCTCTTTGTGTGTAAACCTTTTCATGAATTTTTACAGTAGTGGTCTCATACAATATTTGTCCTTTTGTGATTGACAGATTCATAATTGTTCTTTATCATTGCATAATACTCCACTGTGTGTATGTACCATAGTTTGTTTATCCATTCGTCTGTTGATGGGCATCTAGGTTGTTTCCATCTTTTTGCTATTGTGAGCAATGCTGTAATGAACATGGGTGTACATATGTCTATTCGTGTGATGGCTCTCATTTCTCTAGGATATATTCCTAGGAGTGGGAATGCTAGATTGTATGGTATTCTATTTCTAGCTTTCTAAGCAAGCGACATATCATTTTCCAAAATGGTTGTATCATTTTGCATTCCCACCAGCAGTACATAAGAGTTCCAATTTCCCCACAGCCTCTCTAACATTTGTTATTTTCAGTGTTTTTGATTCATGCCAGTAATGCTGGGGTGAGATGGTATCTCATTGTGGTTTTGATTTGCATTTCTCTAATGGCTAGTGATCGTGAGCATTTCCTCATGTGTCTGTTGGCCACCTGAATGTCTTCTTTGGTGAAGTGTCTGTTCATTTTCTTTGCCCATTTTTTAACTGGATTGTTTGTCTTTTTGCTGTAGAGGTGTTGGATGTTATTACAAATTTTAGAGATTAGACCTTTCTCTAATTTGTAATGTCCAAAAATTTTTTCCCAGTCTGTAGGTTCTCTTTTTATTCTTTTGATGTGAAGTCTTTCGATGAGCAGAAGTGTTTAATTTTTAGAAGATTCCAGTTACCTAGCTTATCTTCTGGAGCTCGCGTGTTGTTGGTTATGGTTTGTATCCTGTTAACGCCATGTGTTAGGGCCTCTAGCACTGATCGTATTTTTTCTTCTACGAACTTTATAGTTTTTGGTTTTATATTTAGGTCTTTGAACCATTTTGAATTAGTTTTTGCATATAGTGTGAGGTATGGGTCCTGTTTCATTTTTTTGCAGATGGACATCCAGTTTTGCCAGCACCATTTATTAAAAAGACTGTCTGTTCCCCATTTGATGGATTTTGGGCCCTTGTCGAAGATCAGGTGACCACAGGTGGATGGACTTACATCTGGGTTCTCAACTCTGTTCCATTGGTCAATGTATCTGTCGCTGTACCAGTACCAGGCTGTTTTGACTACCATAGCTGTACAGTAGGTTCTGAGTTCAGGAAGTGTGAGTCTTCCTACCTTATTCTTCTTCTTTAACAGTGCTTTACTTATCCGGGGCTTCTATCCTTTCCATATAAAGTTATGATTAGTTTTTTCATCTCTGTAAAGAATGTCATTGGTATTTGGTTGGGATTGCATTGTATTTGTAAATTGCTTCAGGTAGAATTGTCATTTTCACAATGCTGAGTCTATCTACCCATGAGCATGGTATGTTTTTCCATTTACTGAATGTTTTGATCAAAGATTCTAAGAAGAATCTTGATCAAAGGGGAGAAAATGCAGAACAGAATTTCAAATTCTCATGGAATCCAGACTTTCTGGAGTGACTGCACCTGGATGAACCTCTGAAACTACTGCCCTGCTGTCATCTTTAAATCTTAAACCAAAAATATCTCCTGAAATCTTCTTTAAGCCAAACAATGTTGTTGTGTGCCTTTGAGTTGATTCCAACTCAGAGCAATAATTTAGTTTAATTAGTAAAGAATGCCTGCCTTGATCATTGTGCTCTTTTTTTAATATGGGATCAAATTGACAACAACAACTCAAAAGGTTAGATAGGAAGCTTCGGGGGCAGCGAGTTTATGTTAATGGTGGAGAACAATTTGGAAAAGGAGGATGAGAATGATTGCACAAGTTGAAGAATGTAAACAATGTCACTGAACTGTACAAGAAGAAATTGCTGAATTGGTGTATGTTCTGCTGTGTATATCGCCAACAACAACAAAAATAAATAAATTAGTTTTTAAAAGCAAAACTTTAAAATGTTAAATACATTTATTAAAGGAAAAGGCATAGGCATATTCATATAAACACCCTTGTGGTACAGTGGTTAAAGAGATCTACTTCTCACTGAAGGGTGAGTGGTTCAAAACCACCAGCAGCTCTCCTGGAGAAAGATGTGGCAGTCTGCTTCCGTAGAGATTTACAGCCTTGGAAACCCTATGGGGTCGCTGTGAGTTGGAACTGCCTCAACTGCAGTGGGTTAGTGGTTGACCAAACACATAACAAATGAAGATTCCTGTAATTGGCTTGGTAACATTCTAGGGCTTGTGGGACTTGAAAGAAGCCTGACACTACCTGTTTTCTATGAGTTTACCATAAAGTTGAAGAGACAAGATAAATACAAATCAGCAATTTGTGAAGAAGGTGAGAACTCCAGCTGGATGTGGAGAGCTTTGTGGCAAGCAGTCACAAGACTGCTTCAGTGAGTGGGGACCAAACCCCAAGAACTAGATATCAGAGGGGAGAGGCTAGGAGACAGGAGGTGGCTACTGACAGTCCCCAGGCAGAGGTGATATAACTGACGCTTTTATTAGAATAGGAAAGAAAAGACTGATATTCAAATTTCTAGGGTACACAAGAGAACTGTTTATGGTTCATGCTTCAGCAGAAGAAATTAAATCAGGACTTGAGAAACAGGAAGGTAACAGGAATCAAAATACATCTGGATAGGTATGTGGGTCCATTCAGCAACATAACTAGAATAAGACAATCGATTCCAAGATACCGGCTGCTGTTGTCTGTCTGTCCTAGTATTAAAGAACTTTCTTGTGCAGGGCAGGGGCTGCTAAGGACTGCCAGATGAGAAGCTCAGAGAGACACAGAGTTCCCACACTGGCTAATGATCCTTACTTAACAAGGCTGAGGGCCTCTGGAAAACTTACAAAATTTAAGCAGGAAGGAATTGATAAACAGCACTGAGAAGGCAAGTTATTCCCTAGGGCAGGATCCAAATAAGCCAAGAATGTATGTATGGTGTTAGAGCTAATGTAGGGTAGGCATGAGGGGAATAAGGCCAGATAGCCAAGGGAAAATGTAGACTTGCAGAGGGAAGTAGAGAAACAATCTGGATTACTAAAGAGGACAGAAATATGATGAATGTTGTGCTTGCAATCCCAGGGCAGATGGGCAGAAATGGACACAGATGCACCTATCTCTCCGCAAAGGAAAATACAACCACTCCCCAAGTGGCACCAAGGCTACCTTACTGGTTTCCATTGAGTTGACTTCAACTCATGGTAAGCCTATGTGTGTCAGAGTAGAACTGTGCTCCACAATATTTTCAGTAGCTGATTTTTCAGAAATAGATCACCATGCCTTTCTTCCAAGGCACCTCTGGGTAGATATGAACTTCCAACCTTTCAGTTAACAGCTGAGCTCCTTGTCTGCACCACCCAGGCACTACAGGAAGGGAAAACTGGATGATCCTACAGGCTGCTCCTGAACCTGAAGAAATATGATGATGCCTTGGCATCAAAGCACACAAACTAAACCAGTAACTACAAGGTGACTTTCAGCGTCATCCACCCCAAAAGGAATGAGATCTGTCGTTCCAACCCGTCACCTTATGTCTCCACCCCACAAAGCCTCGTGATACTATTTTCCAAATATTTCTGAAGAAAATGAATCCAAACCCTAGAGCGTACCCGTGGTTGCAAATAACTTTTAAAATGTCTTAGCAGTTGATGGCAAGTACTAACGTTATTCACTAACATCATGGTTCAGAAGCCTTGAGATTTGGGCAGAACTTAAAATATTCTGGATGAGGTTGCTAACTGGGTGTCCAAACAATTGTCAGTGAAACGGATTTTTGAGATAATCCTGTTTTCTGCGGAGTCAGCTGTGCTTAAGAGTTTCAGAATATGCAGAATGGCCTGAACACAGCCTCATTCTCCACCGTGAAGTATTAGATTGATCCTCTATTCCTGCCTTTCTGCTGAATGTTCGTGTTTTTTTTTTTTCTCCCTCAGAACTAATTACATTAGAGAAACTCAGAGTAAAATATTCTGCAAAGCACACTTTTCTCACTATCCTTGTCAATGAACTTCAAATTGTCCTGTTGATTTGGGATTCTCTATCCTACAGTCTCTATGCATTTTGAAATCATTTAAAGTCCCAGATGAGGCAAAAAGCATACAGAACAGTGAGACTCAAGTGGCTGCTCCTAAAACAAAAATCAGAACAGTTTCACTGGCTTGAAATATACGCATGTGCTAGTCTAGCTCAAAAAAAAAAAAAAAAAGAGAAAAGAAAAACACAACTACCCTCAAAAACTATCCTCAATATACCCCAGTGAATGGACTTATTTTGAAAAACATTTACTGAGTGCTCATGATGTCCCAGAAAAATGTACACTAAAAATACAATTAAATCCCTGACCTTCAAGGTTGTTTTCGAAGTCAAGGAGGACTTGCTTGAGAGCCCACACAGGCAAAATGACACCTAGTCCCAACATGAGGTGATTTCAGTGAGGAACAGTAGCACCAAGGTGCTGTTTCTTCCTTTAAGAGCTTCCCCTTCTCACCTAGTCTTTCCTCCCAGCCACCAGCAACACCTGCCCAAATTATTGCCACAGCCTCCCCACTCAGCCCCTGATGGAAGCCAATCCTCTTTCCATAAGTACCCATGCTGTGTTAGTGACCTTCACGGTTCCCTCCCCACACATACCAGCAGAGAGGAATACCCTATAAAAATGCTGTAGCTACCAGCCCAGCCCCTCAAGAAAGTTCTCCATGGTCTGGCACCGCCCTCCATTTGGACATCTCTTGTTTTGTTAAATTTACACCTGGATTTTCCCTCTGGGCCAGTTCCCTTTACAGATTGCCAGCTCAGTGACATAGTTAACTTGGTTTTATTTTATTTTATTTTTTATCCCTGCAAAATGGCCTCTTGGCTGCATGCACTAGAGGCTGTTGGAAGTGATCAAACAAGCTCCCAGGCATGAACATCAACCCTGGCCAGGACCCTGGGCCTGCACTAATCTGGGAAGAAAAATTAAAAGTATCAGCATCAGTAACCATTAAGTGCTTAGGTTCCCTTCAGCACCAACTGGTGCTGTACATACATTTTTTCATTTAACATCACAACTCTTTGAAATAAGGATTATTATCCCTATTTACAGATTCTGAACCTGAGGCTCAGAGAACATAAGCAACTTTTCAAGGGTAACCTAACCAGAAAGTCAAGGTGTCATGATTTAAATGATGTCTGTTGAATTCCAAAGCTAATGCTTTTAATCTCTGTATTACATGACCCTCAAGTTTAAAAAAGAAGAGAGAGTTTTTAGGGATCTTGGTTTCTAGGAATTTTCATCTGGCCCAAGCCTGGGATAATAACCAGAAGAGCAACCCTAGCCCATGAGAATGTTCCACAGCAGGGCATGGTCCTCAGCCTAGACTTGTAGTCACACCAAACCCACTGAGCTCAGAACTCCAACCCTGGGATTTCTTCATTCTTACCATCCTGTTCTGTACCCCACGCCAATTCCCAGAAAGGGAAATTCCACAGGGTACCAAGCAGCTTCATGGACAAGCTGCTGTTTAGCACACCACCCTCTCTCCTGGACCTAAGGATGCACTGGTACAATTAAATACCTATCAGCTACCCTACATAGACAGGCTTGTTCCTTACCAACTCCCAAAACTATTTTGATATCATATCTTCCATATTTTATATTTCTGTTGCCAATACCACCATTTTTCCAATATTATAAAGTGAGAACAAAAGCAATACCTAATGGATATGGAGAGGATATAAATATTGAGTCAACATAAAGGGCCCTGCCCTGTGTGTGACACATGGTAAGTACAGAATAAACCAAAAAAAAAAAAAAAACCCATTGCTGCCAAGTTGATTCCGACTCATAGCAACCCTATAGGACAGAGCAGAACTGTTCCACAGAATTTCCAAGGAGTGGCTGGTGGATTTGAACTGCCAGTCTTTTGGTTAGCAGCCAAGAGCTTAACCACTGAACCACAAGGGCTCCAAGTGCAGAATAGATGGTAAATATTATTAATTTATTTAAATTTTACAACAAACACTCTGAGGCTCAGAAAAGTTAAGCAACTTGCCCAAATTTATGAAGTCAGTAACGGGCAGAGCTTTAATTTGACTCTTAACCACTACCTAATACAGTTGACCCTCGGTATCTGTGAGGGATTGGTTCCAGAAGCCACCCTCCCATACCAAAATCCGAAGATGCTCAAGTTCCTTACATAAGATGGCATAGTATTTGCATATAACCTATCCACATCCTCCCAGTTACTTTGTCATCTCTAGATTACTTATAATACTTAATACAATGTAAATACTATGTAAATAGTTGTTATACAGTACTGCGTTGTTCAGGGGATAATGACAAGACTTGAGGTGAACAATGCTCAAACAATGAGTGCTAGAGAGAGGCTGAGAACCTGTGAAATAGTGGGAGGCTACAGCACAGTGTGCCTACACAGCATTTCATTCGGATGGATTCAGCGTAGTGCTTGGCACACAGCATATTCAAGTTTTGCTTTTCAGAACTTTCTCTTTATTTTTTACAAATATTTTTGATCCATGGTTGCATGAATCCACAGATGAGGAACCCGCAGATATGGAGGGCTGACTGTACTGAGGAGTTTGGAAATTATTATGTGGATCATGAAGGACAACAAAGAATGACATCTCCAACAAGAGGATTCCATTATAAGCACTGAGCTCAAGAGAGGACCATTTATTCAAGGTACCTCTAAAAGCTCACTCCAGTCTTAGTTCCAAGCCATTATTCCTGGCTATAAATAGTCTTCCTTCTCTCCATAGCTTCAAATCCTCTCTATTCCTATAGTTTACGTCCTCCCCCCACCCCATTTCTTCGAGACCTTCTCCAGTCACTGTAGCCCATAATTCTCCATCCTTTCTCTGAAATTATGTGGCACTTACAAGCAGAAGGAATCTGTGGGTGGTGCAAACTGTTAATACATTGGGCTGCTAACCTAAAGGTTGATGATTTGAGTCTACCCAGAGGTGCCTCAGAACAAAGGCCTGGAGCTACACTTCTGAAATATCAGCCAGTGAGAACCCTATGGCGCATAGATCTGCTCTGACACACGTGGAGTTGCCATGAATCACAGAGAACTCAAAGGCAACTGGATTACAATATGAAAAATAGCTTATTAGTTGTCCCAGTCATTCATTTATTCAAGAAATATTTGCTAAATGCCTAATAAGTACCAAGCATTTTTCTAGGACAAAAATCACATGGTCCCTGCCTTAAGGTTCTTTCAATCTGGGATGGAGATGAAGACACGCAAAGAAGTAAATCTAATAAAACCAAACCCTTTGCCATTGAGTCAATTCTGACTCACAGCTATCATATAATACACGGTAGAACTGCCCCATAGGGTTTCCAAGGCTGTAATCTTTACAGGAGCAGACTGCCACATCTTTCTCCCAAAGAGCGGCTGGTGGGTTCAAAAGCCGACCTTTTGGTTAGCAGCTGTGGTGTGATTAATTACTTTTGTGTGTGGCCTTTCTAGTCATGGTCTTGTAACTCCCACCCAGGTCATTGTGTGATAGGGTAACTGTGACCTAACAAGGGGATTGGTCAGTTTTTTGCCTTAAAAGACAGCCAATTCCAGAGCAGAGAGGAGGAGCTCACCACCAAGAAAGAGATCAGCAGGAGAGACCCCGCAGCAGAGACTTGGCAGCAGGATACATCGTGTTGGGCTTCCCAGCCCATGGAGAGAGAAAGCTGGGTGCTTTTGGGCAGAGACTGTGGGCCAGGGAGAGGTGTACCTGTGAGCACAGCTGGGAAGAGGCTATCCTGATGGAAGAACTGTAACCTGAGTGTTCCTAAGGCTGAACTGTAACTGTTACTTCCCTAATAAACCCCATAATTGTGAGTATGGTCTATGAGTTCTGTGTGGCCATTGCAATAAATTATCGAATCCAGTAGAGAGTGTCATGGGAAGAAAGGTTGGTGTCAGAATTGGTAAAGATGGTGGAGAAACAAGGTCTGTCTGACCCTTGCCTCAGAGGAATCAGCTTTGGGCTGTTGATCTTGATTCTCTTTCCCCCTCATGAAGCTGGAGGTCACACACTGTCCCCACATTGTTTTTACAATAGCCGAGTGCTTAACCACTGTACGCCAGGGCTCCTCAAATCTAATAAAGTGCCCCCAAAGGTATAAGATGTAGCTGAGAATAAAGGAAAGATTGGTCAATTTTACAGTATAGGATTGGGGAGGGGCATGAGAAGAGAGGAACTGCCTTTGACCTGATTCTTGAAAGATGAATAGGTATTCCCTCACAAATTGAAGGCCAGTAAAGAACACTGTGATCAAAGAAGGGCCCAGAGTTATAAAGGAGCCTGGCACGTTCTGGCAACTGCCAGGAATTCAGTCTGGTTGTGGCACTGGATGTGGTGAAAAATAAGGCTGGGGCTGGGCATGGGCCAGACCCAAGATACCATCTGTGCACGCCCAGGAATCTGAACTCATTCTGTGGGCCATGAGTGACACTAAAGGATTTCAGGCAGATGACCTGACTATAGTTGCATGTCAGAAAGAAAACTCTGGCAACCATGTTACAGATGAACTGGAGGAGGTGAGACCAGAGACAGGGAGACGGCTTCAGAGACTGCCATAGCAGGCTAGGTAGAAGAGGACTAGGACCTCAACTAAGACAGTGACACTGGAGGTGAGAAAATGCAGTCAGAAATGAAAGACAAAACAGCAGAAGAGAGCTTTGTGAGTTTAGTGACAGACAGTTTAGAGAGGTCACTCTTGCATCAGTCAGCTGGTGGCTTGCAGGTGGCTTCACTGGCAACCAGGAGACCAGTTAAGAGGCAGTTACAATAAGCTACAAAAAAAATGACAGCTTCCCCATATTTTCCCACCCCTCTATTGTTTCCTCATTACAGATGCCAACACTGGACAGAGCCTTAACCTCACAAATGATCCTCTGAATAAAAAAAATTGCAGATGTCTGAAACAGGCTTTCCTTAAAGGTGTTGAAAGCTAAGTGGGAGAACACAGTACAGGGGCATATTTTCAGCCAATGACAATTTTTATTGCCATGTATTCCTTTTTCTTATAGAAACAAGGTAACCATATTGTCCTGGGAAGTATGTATGTTTAAATTACCAGTTCTGGTAGATGAAGGCAAAGGCATAACTCCTTTGAATCTAGGTTATTGCTAGACAAAAAGAAAAAGAAAAATCCCTAATGAAAGATTTTAATATTATGCTATCAATATCCCTATCTCAGAAATAAACGATGATGTGCGACAGCCTACCTTCAGGGCTGTTGAAAAAAATCAATGATCTTTCTTAAATTTGAGCTCTGATATTTGCAAAGCGCTTTTGGTTCGGATGAGGAAAAGCACTAGAGGAGTACACAGATAAACAAACCAATCTATTAAAAAAAAAAAAAAAAAAGGAAAAGAAACTGCTCACAGAAGATAAACAAATCACTCCAAAGCAGAATTTTATTAAACTCTACTTAGGTCTGATCCTCACCCAAGCTACAAGAATCCCCCCCAGGAAGTCTGCCTGTGCTCTGATGGCAGGAGCTCCATAAGCACTTAGCGTGGAGCAGTGCTGACCACTAACGGCCAATCAGCTCATTTCAGTTTTCCTGGTCCTGATTCAGAACTGTCTTTGAAGAAGTCATTGATTAATCAATCAATTCTCTACATCATAATGTTCTGGCTTCTTATGGTTTTAATATCAAAAAGGCCTCCTCGCTAAAAACTGGTAGTAGTCAAGTTCCTGGATCACACGCTATCTGCACTTTTTGATCACGGGTTCACAAGTAATTTCTTTGGCTTTGCAAGATGATGTGTTATACCGAAGCAGTGTAGACTATGAATCTTACTTATTAAGACTTTGAAGTTAAGCAATGCCTTTATTTATAATTAAACTAATTCTGATGGTTATTTTATCATCATCCTATATCCACAGATGGAAAAAGGCCAGCTTACTGAATTTTCCTGATGCTTTACCAAACAGAATTTAAAGCATGAAAGCCCTAATCTTCCCAAAAGTATCCACTATCATTATCCAGTGTACACACACATGCATGTAAGTACACACACATGCACACACATACAGAGCAACAACTGTTTAATATGTTTTCGAGAACTAAAAGAGAACAAGCCCAAGAGGAAAACATCGTAAGCGCTGAGTAGAAATAAAAGAGAATGAGATTAGACTATTATTTTTGTATGACAATTAACTTCCACGCTTCCCGCACCTTGTTTTGTCATCCACAGATTTTACAAGCCTTCAACATACTCAGGAAAGAGGTTGCACAGAGTCAATTTTGAGAGCAAACTTTCTGGTGATGCGGGGAAAAAAATAGGTCACAAATATTTTTCAACCTCCTCTTTTGCTGATGAAGTGACTCCCGGAGATAGAGGGAGGTTTGCTTAGGTCTCATGGCCAAGTCAGTGGAAGACCTTGAGTTCTTACCTTTTTCTCTTTGTCCAGCACTCTTTGTTCTACACCAAAATGCCTTTTCCATCCAGTTTCCTACTCTCTGTTTAGGATGATGGATATGATCCACACAACTGAATCCTGGAGTCTTTAAACCTTCATAACTCTTCACTAACATTATACTCGACTGTCTTACTTTTCCTCCAAATTATTAAAAATATTACTTAAACGTAAACTAATCATTAGGTATTTAACCTCTCAACACCTTTATGAAATTAGGTTCATTGGCAATTTTATATAAATGTGGATTCACACTTTACAAATGAATTTAAAAATCAACTGCAGTCTACTAATAAACATTTAAAATTAATATTTGACCATTTCTTCACTAGCCGTATATTCAGATTGTCAACCTATCCAGTATATTCAAAATGGCCAGCTAGCCATATTTTAAATTGAACATAAGCCCAGGGGATTTAGCCTTTGGGGGCTTTGCACATTTAGACTTGTGTCAATATCAAGAGTCAATACAAACCTAACACTAAAACAGTCAATCTCTTACACTGAAATTTTATAAAACCAAGGATTCTTTTAAAGCATCAATACCCTTTTTAGAGTAATTTTTAGCCCTCCAAACAAACCCAGTCTAAAAGGATTTTCATTATAATTGAATATGGAATTGCAAGCTGGACTGTGCAACACATTAAACAATTAAACCAGTAAGAAGTTTAATTAAATTTCTAATTCACTTCGGATTTTACTCGATCCTGCAATTAGAAGGTTTCATGCTTGTGTCAAGTATTCAGGAGTCAGGAATACCCTGCTGGAAATAAACCTGCAATGTCAATAGTAAGCAATATATTAACGTCAAACAAATGGTGAAATAATGGATCCCATTGCTAATATCCATTAGAGGTTGGTTGAGTTTTTCTCCTCTATCTAAAATCCACTAGTTCCTGCACTGGTAACTGGCAGCTTTTCATGACATTGATATAGGGAAAAGAGGTAGATTCCCCCATTTTAAATGCAAAGAACCCACTAATATCATATTTGTCTTGAAGGAAGATGAAGCAACAGGAATTAAAGTACCTGGGATCTAGATTCAGTTCTACTACTTGCTATCCTTGCTACTCCTGTGGTTTTAGACAAGTTACTCCGTAAATGGAAGTTACCCTGGGTCCTACTGGATACTAAGTCTGAGATAATCTAGTATACAGACATTTGAAGGGGAAAAAAAACCTGCCAACTGATCAATCTGTCAAATGGCTGAGGCGAGGGGGTGGACGTTGCACTTGACCTTTGTGGATCCTAATCTAGGAGCCTTTATTACAGTGCCCTGAAGAAACACCTTCATGGAAGAGTCCCATGTATACGTGCATGTATGGTACACACATATATATAAGCGTGTGCGCGTGTGCTCACGCACATGTAGGTGCATGCACATATAACACAAAATGTCCTCAAATCATCTATATTGAAATAAAGACTCAGTGCAGACTACTTATCAACTTGCACAAGTCTGATGCCACAAGCAAAAAGAATGCTCAGCTAATACAACCAAAAAACAGAAGTGTTTGCAAGACAAAAGTCAGCAATGCAAGCCCAGGGCTCAACGTACAGAGTCATAATTGTCACACAGCATCATTTTAATCTTGATATCCTCCTATCTTGAAGGATTCAGAACAGTTTCAAATTCATCATTCCTACTCTCTGTGGTATGTAGAAAATCGATCAGGTTGCTCTATGGTAAATCAAAGCCCTATAAAACAGTTCAGTTTTTTTCTCAGTCTGAAAGATGTCTAGGTCATGATAATTGGAAAACTCAATTCAAACCCCTACCATATTTAAACAGACCAGGCATAGTTTTGCCTTAGTAAACTAGGTATGTCCTCAGGCCTATTTTGTTATGTATGAAACACTACTTCCAAGCTATCTAGTTTTTTAAAATGCACTGACAGCAACAGCTTTAACTTAAAATGCCAGTGTTCAATATGTCAAAGCTCAAATATTCTCTAAGAAGGAGCTTTAATGCATATATATTATTAATGCACTATCAGAGAGCAAGATCCTGGAGTTGATTCTGATCAACGAGTCATTAGTCAAAGACTACATAAAGCAAATCTGGTGTACCAAAATAAATCAGAGAATTTTACTTCTGGTTGCTCTTGCTATCCAGAAGACAAGAAACAAAGAAAAATACAGGCAGTCTGGAGTTTTCGGTTAGGAAAAGGAGAACTGGGTTCTAACATCAGTCTTATTCTTTATCAACCATTGGCTTTGGGCAAGAAACTCCTTAGAAAAAAGAATGGAGACAATCATGTGCTGCAACATGGCGCACTGGAAAGAACACGGGGGGAGTTTCCATTTCATCACAACCTGTGTGTCGCAGGCAGATTATTTATAGATTATTTATATTTCTGGTCCTTAGTTTTCTTATTTGTAAACACAGGGATAAACTACTCCCATCATAAGTTTTGTGAAGATTCAATGAGATGAATGTCAAAGTTTAGCATTATGCTTGAAACATAATGTCAGTAAATGTTAATTCTCTCATAGGATTCTCTCAAGGAAGGACTGAAAGAATAATAAACACAGAAGATTTTTCTGTTTACTGTAACACATTTTACTATATAAGATAGAGCATTTGTGACTTTTGAAATTACCTTCTTTTTTATTCAAAAGGCTGGCTGCTCTTCAAAAGCACCAGATGACTCAGTTTTCAAAATATTCAGATGAGTATAAAGATGGGGACAGATTTAAATAATCAGGGACCACTGACCACTAACTACACTAGTCACATTTGAGGCAGATAACTTGCGCTTTCAAACGTCAGTGTTTTCTTAGAGAGAGATGGCGAAGAAGAAAGTCTACTATTCCAAAAAGCCACAGACAGGTCAAACACATGGTTCGAATAACCACTTCAAATTTGGCTCTCCACAGGAAGGAGAAGCTATTCAACGCTCAGTCCAAAGTTTTATTCTGTAGGAAAGAGGTGACAGTGTTTTCACACTGACCTCATACCTTTACGACGTGTGAAACACACATCCAGTATTACCAAAGTCCCAGAGGAAAACAAACTACACATATTTATTTAGGACTCATGTGAGTCAGAATCAACTGGACAGCAACAGGTTTGGTTTTTTTTTTTTAATTTAATCCACCCTGATAACTGGTCAGGGCTTAGTCTCAGATCATGAGACTTTTTCCTCCAATTCCTTTAGCTCCACAGAGATTAATTTAGTCTGAGCCAAAAATCTCATTATCTGCATAACTGGATGAAGAAAACATCACCAAACCAAATAAAATCAAAATGTTGCATACACCATATTAGGCTCAATCCTGTGATAAGATATGGTGTACCAAAAACCTTGATTCGAATTTACCTGTAATTTAAGATTTTATTTTCTTTGCTCTAAGGAAATATTTTGAGGCCAAATTCACTCTTAAAATTGTTGTCAATAAATGCACAATGTTACTTATTTTTGATTCTGTAAAAATATCATTTCTTATCCAATTGCATCGCTAAAAAATAAGCAAAAGTATTTAAATTCTAAATCATATTTTTCATCTAGTGGATAAAATGTTATGCAAGAATGGCATTTGCTTATAAAACAAACTGAAGGAAACATTCATCTATGGAGAATGACAGTAGGTATTCTTGCTATAAATGAGGCAGCTTGGTATGAGGAAAAGAAGCCCTGGATTGAGATTCAAGATTAGCCTCTGCCACTTGTTAACTGCAAGAACACGCACAAAATACTTAATCTCGCCCCTATTTTCTGATTTTTTTAAGGGATAATACCTTCCTGGCTCTCTCACAGGACTCCTTAAGAATGAAATGAGTTATTATTCAACAATGCTTTAGAAACTGTAAAGCACTATATAAGCAAAGGAATTATTCCTATATGCTACTACACTCTAAGTACTCTAATATTAAAGAATTAAAATCTGAAGCCTTCCTTGAAATACTCAGAATCAGAATATTAAAGTGCATCAACTTAATGGCAACTAACAACATTCATAATTCAATCAGAAGTGCCAAAATTGACTTCTAAACACCTCAAAAACAAACTTTTTTCTAGGGACTATAGCATCTAGCATTATACACTGCCCATAATACTGAATTGAAATTAAACATTTATGCACACCTTTACTTGATCTTATTATCAATTAAACTAGTTAATAAAAGAATGTTCCCAAATCAAATTGATTTTCATTTATTCAAGAGAAATAATGTTTTAAGTATAGTCCTGAAGAGATAGCAATCTTCAAATATGCAAAGGGTTTCCATACAGGGGGAAGAATTAGGCATGTTCTTTTTTGTCCCAAGAGGTGATATTAGGAAATTATATTTGGACAGACATGTTTCAATTCATTATAAGGAACAGTTTTTTTACAGTGGAGCAAT
Source organism: Dugong dugon (assembly GCA_030035585.1). Classification (NCBI taxonomy): domain Eukaryota; kingdom Metazoa; phylum Chordata; class Mammalia; order Sirenia; family Dugongidae; genus Dugong; species Dugong dugon. The sequence continues at coordinate 147,226,621 of CM057462.1, forward strand.
CAACTGCAGAGGAAGTGAGTTCCTCACCATAAGAAGAATTCAAGCACAGGTGGTACTTGGGAAGAAGTCATAGGAAGGGCTCAGGCATTGGTTGGAACAGATGAACTTAAAACTCGTCTTCAGAGATTCTATGAGTTTATAAAACAGTATGGTTTTTGAAGATTTTGATCATTACAAAAAAGTATCAAGAATACACAGTAAACAACTACAACAAATGGCAAATAGCATTCTTTCCTAATTATTTCAGGTGAAAAGTATAATACTTAGCCTACAACAACTTAAACTTTTTCTAAATGAAGAGGAAAAGCCTTCCATCTCAAATGCCTTTCTTGGATCCCCAGAGGGCCAATAACCCCTTGGAAATTTGTCCACCAGTATCACATATATTGGATTTTTCTATGTTGAAATTTCAATTCTATAAACTATTTCCTGCACCTTGCAATTTACCACTGCTTTTCATGGACATTAAAATGTCCATTTTAAAATATAAGCCTTACTAGAATATAAACTCCATGAGATAAGAGAACTTCACCTATTTATCATTCTATGCCTCGTGCCTAGAACAGTTCCTGGTCATGTATAAGAGCCTCAATAAATACAGGAACAAATGAATGGATACAGACACACAATACATAATCTCATTCAACAGTCATTGTAAGTGTGACTTTCTTATCTCTCTAACTAGACTGTTATTGGCTACTGCCCCATGAAGAGGAAAAACAAAATCTCTACTGTTTTCGATGTAAGGACTGCCAATTTCCAGTTAAAGCTTATTTTGTGCCGTGTAGTCCAAAGGAGGCCTGGTTGCACAGTCGTTAAGCACTTGGCTAACTGACAGTCTGGCAATTTGAGCCCAACAGCCATTCCACGGGAGAAAGATGTGGTAGTCTGCTTCCGTAAAGATTTACAGCCTTGGAAACCCTACGGGGAAGTTCTACTCTGTCCTATAGCGTCACTATGAGTCTGATTTGACTCGACAGCAATGGATTTTTTTAGCCCAAAGTAGTAATTCTTATGATCCAATAATTTCTTATCAAGAAATATCCTAACAGTAGTATACATGACATTAATTATTAGGTTTAGACTTACAGGCTAAAGCTTGCTCCAACACCCACGGCAGTCGAGTAGATTCCAACTTATAGCAACTCTATAGGACAGAAGAGAACTGCCCCATAGGGTTTCCAAGGCTGTAAATCTTTTATTTTTATTTTTTATTGTGTTTTAGGTGAAAGCTTACAGCACAAATTAGTTTCCCGTTCAAAACTTTATACACAAATTGTTTTGTGACATTGGCTGCAATCCCCGCAACATGTCAGCACTCTCCCCTTTTCCACCTTGGGTTCTCCGTGTCCATTCATCCAGTCTTCCTGTTCCTTCCTGCCTTCCCATCTTTGCTTTTGGGCAGGTGTTGCCCATTTGGTCTAATATACTTGCTTGAACTAAGAAGCACATTCCTCACCTGTGTTACTGTTTGTTTTATAGGCTTGTCTAATTATTGGCTGAAAGATGGACTTTGGGAGCAGCTTCAGTTCTGAGTTAGCAGAGTGCCAAAGCTGTAAATCTTTACAGAAGCAGACTGCCACATCTTTCTCCTGCAGAGCAGCTCGTAGGTAGGAACTGCCGACCTTTCAGTTAGCCGCTGAGCATTTTAACCACCGTGCCACCACAGCTCCTAAAGCTTGGTCAGTACTATAGATTCGCTGTAGTATAGTTTATGTCATTTCTTAGAGGAAACTATATGCCAAGTGAACTCAGTACAACAATTCTAAAGCAAACATATTCTTTGTGTTAATCTCTACATTATCCAGATATGCTGGAGACAGCACAGGAATCACCGCTACCAGGTTAAACTCTTCTGGTTGCACTGTAATTGTTCATAGAAGAAGAAGAAAACCAAACATCCAGGGAACCTAACACTAATTCAGCTTAATAATTGTATTTGCATTTAGATTTAAGCAGAGTAATCCTTATTTGTTGAAGGAAATGTTGATTCCTCCCTTTCCTTCTCCCACCTGTCTGTGATTACTCCCTCCACAGAAGCAAAAAAAATGCCAGAAAAACATCAAATACGTATTAAAAATAACCAGAGAAAAGAGAGGCTGATCTCCAACAGGTAATAACAGAACAAGAATATTATTTAATATTTACTAATGCATTGTCATGCATGAAATGCTTTTGCATGTTTCTGGATCAAACAGGCTACAGAAAGACTCCATTTTATGACAGCTGTGATTTTTCTGAGCACTGTCCCGTGTCGTACTTCCTTTTATTGCTGCCAGGAAACTGCAGTTTAGTTCCCTATACTGACTTAACTGCCAATTTTGAAAGGTTATAGACAATACATTAGATTCAGGGAGAGCTGAGCCGGCTTCAACTTGGGAGATTAATGTGAATAGGTCAGTACCATGAGACTCAGTACAGCCCAGGGGCAACGGATCATGCTGGCGCAGATCCCATACCCATAAACAAATTCTTCATATTAAAAACTGGCAAGGAAAGACTTCTAAGGAGAAATAATAAAGGTAGTTTTCAGAGAAAATAATTCCTCCAAAATACAAAAACACATGTGGATAGACAAATACAAAGGCTGTTTGTAGACCGATATTTTGGCCATTATGCCACTAAGACCACTAGTTTCCAAATAAACATACTGACCGGCTTTCAACACCCAGAAAATGTCAAAGCAAGGACCACCACGGTCAAAATGTCACCCTCACATATAGCTCGTCCAGGAAGGCTCACCCTCTGGCAAACTCCTGACTCCACTATACCCCTCCTTTGTCACTTCTAGCTTTTTAATGTGCTTTCCAGGGAGGAAATTTCAGAACAAAGAACAGGCACAAATGGCATTACAGCTGGGAAAAATACTTCAAGGGCACAAATGGTAACAATGATTAAAAACTATCCTTGTTAATATGATGTGGTTGGTTGACTACTGAGTCGAGAAAAACTTACCATGTTGCTTCTACTAACCTGGATTCTGAGAGCCTCGTAGTCTTTTCCAATCAACCACATAATAAAACTTAATGAAACCAAATACCTGAATAAATGCAATCTCCTCTTTACACAGATATTTTTGATGTCTAATCAAACAGTATAGAATAATTCCATATGAGGATTATTCATCCAGGTGGTTTTTGTTTTCAGTGCGGTGAGGTAGCATTTTCCAGCTAACTCAACATGATGGCCCAAACAGGAGTTATTTTTGTTAGGTGCTTTTGAGTCTGTTCCGACTCACAGCAGCCCTACATACAACAGAACGAAACACTGCCCTTTCCTGCACCATCCTCACAATTGTCACTATGCTTGAGCCCATTGTTACAGCCACTGTGTCAATCCATCTCATTGAGGGTCTTCCTCTTTTTCACTGACTCTCGACTTTACCCAAGCATGATGTCCTTCTCCAGGGACTGGTCCCTCGGCATAACATGTCCAAAGTATGTAAGACAAAGTCTCGCCATCCTCGCTTCTAAGGAGCATTCTGGCTGTACTTCTTCCCAGACAGATTTGTTCATTCTTTTGGCAGTCCATGGTATACTCAGTATTCTTCACCAATACCATAATTCAAAGGCATCAGTCCTTCTTCAGTCTTCCTTACTCATTATCCAGCTTTTTACATGTGTATGTGGTGACTGAAAGTATCATGGGTTGGGTCAGGCACACCTTAATCCTCAAAGTGACACCTTTGCTTTTCAACACTGTAAAGAGGTCTTTTGCAGCAGATATGCCCAGTGCAATGTGTCATTTGATTTCCTGACTGCTGCTTTCATGGGCGTTGACTGTAGATCCAAGTAAAATGAAATCCTTAACAACTTCAATCTTTTTTCTGTTTATCATCATATTGCTTTTTGGTCCAGTTGCGAGGATTTTTGTTTTCTTTATGTTGAGGTATAATGCATACTGAAGGCTGTAGTCTTTGATCTTCATCAGTAAGTGCCTCATGTCCTCTTCACTTCCAGCAAGCAAGGTTGCGTCATCTGCAAATAGCAGGTTGTTAATGAGTATTCCTCCAATCCTGATACCACATTCTTCTTCATATAGTCCAGCTTCTCAGATTATTTGCTCAGCATACAGATTGAATAAGTATATTGAAAGGATACAATCCTGACGCAGACCATTCCTGATTTGAAACCACAGTATCTCCTTGTTCTGTTCGAATAACTGCCTCTTTGTCTATGTACAGGTTCCGCATGAGCACAATTAAGTGTTCTGGAATTCCCATTCTTCGAAATGTTATCCATACTTTGTTATGATTCACACAGTCAAATGCCTTTGCATAGTCAATAAAACACAGATAAACATCTTTCTAGTATTCTCTGCTTTCAGCCAAGAGCTATCTGACATCAGTAATGATATTCCTCGTTGCACATTCTCCTCCGAACGTGGCTTGAATTTCTGGCAGTTCCCTGTCAATGTACTGCTGCAACTGTTTTTGAATGATCTTCAGCAAAATTCAAAACTGTTTGTGATATTAATGATATTGTTTGATAATGTCCACATTCCATTGGATCATCTTTCTTTGGAATGGGCACAAATACGAATCTTTTCCAGCTGGTTAGCCAGGTAGCTGTCTTTCAAATTTCTTGGCATAGATGAGTTAGTGCTTTCAGCGCTGCATCCGTTTGTTGAAACATCTCAATTGGTATTCAGCCAATTCCTGGAGGCTTAGCTTTCACCAATATCTTCAGTGCAGCTTCGACTTCTTCCTTCAGTAACATCAGTTCTTTTTTTTTAAATTTTTTATTGTGCATTAGGTGAAAGTTTACAGAGCAAATTAGTTTCCCATTTGATAGTTTGTATATAAAGTGTTCCATGGCATTAGTTTCATTCCCCATAATGTGTCAGCACTCTCCCCATTTCCATCTTACATTCCCCATTTTCTTTCATTTTGGTTTTCTATCCCTCCTTGCCTTCTCATCTTTGCTTTGGGGTATATGTTGCCCTTTAGATCTTATGCAATTGATTGTTCTAAGGAGCGTGTTCCTCTCAGGTGTTACTGTTTATTTTATGGGCCTGTCTATGGTTTGGCTGAAAGGTGGTCTCTGGGAATGGCTTCAGTTCCAGTTCAGAAGAGGGTCTTAGGGCTATAGTCTCAGGGGTTCCTCCAGTCTCTGTCAGACGGGTTAAGTCTGGTCTTTTTTGTGAATTTGATTGTTCGTTCTATAATGTTTCTCCCGCTCTGTCCTTGACCCTCTATTGTGATCCCAGTTAGAGGGGTCGATAGTAGTAGCCATGCACCATCTAGTTCTTCTGGTCTCAGGGTTGTGTAGGCTGTGGTTCATGTGGTCCATTAGTCTTTTGGACTTATTGCTCCCTTGAGTCTTTGGTTTTCTTCACTCCCTTTTGCTCCGGATGGTAAGAGGCCGGTAGATGTATCTTAGATGGCCGCTAACTACCCCAGATGCTACTCACCAAAGTAGGATGCAGAATTTGTCTTTATGAACTATGTTGTGCCAATTGACACAGATGTCCCAAGTCTGTTCCTTCAAGCCCAGGAACTTTGTCCTGCAAGGTGTTTGGTTATGTCTAAGAAGTTGCCCTGACTGTGGCCTTTGTGTGCTCTATTGTCTATATTAATACATAAGCAGCACCTACAGTTACGTATGTAGAAATATCCACCACTAAACCTACATCTGCAGGTGAGTGTGTTCCCTTACACCCTCCCACACCTCTTGGTAAACCTATCTACCTAGGTGTCTATTTGTAAATTAGTATCTGTTAATACTATTATTGGAGGATTGTCTACATTATAGTAATAACCATTGTTGCCCTTTGTTCTTGCACTCCTCTCAGTGTCCTGCTATGCCTTGGTCATGTTTTGCTGACTTCCTCCATATTGTGTATTGCCTTTCCCCGCACCAGTATTAACATAAGACATCTATTTGGTAATTTTCCCAACCTCTGCTCTCATCTCTGGTAAACATCAAAGAATTCTTTTTTTTCTTCTGTGTGCAAACCTTTTCTTGTTTCCTTTTAATAGTGGTCTTATATAATATTTTTCCTTTTGTGATTGACTTATTTCAGTCAGCATGGTGTTCTCCAAATTCATCCATGTTGTGAGACGTTTCATGGATTTGTCATTATTCTTTATCATTGTGTAGTATTCCATTGTGTGTAGTTTGTTAATCCATTCATCTGCTGATGTGCACTTAGGTTGTTTCCATCTTTTTGCGATTGTGAATAATGCTGCAATGAACACAGGCGTGAATATGTCAATTCGTGTCATGGCTCTTATTTCTTTAGGGTATGTAACTAGGAGTGGGATCGCTCAGTCATATGGTATTTCTATTTCGAGCTTTTTAAGGAAGCACCATACTGTTTTCCATAGTGGTTGTACCATTTTATATTTCCACCAGCAGTGTATAAGAGTTCCAATCTCCCTACAATCTCTCCAACATTTGTTATTTATTTATTTATTTTTTATTAGTCCAGTAATGTTGGGATTAGACGGTATCTCATTGTAGTTTTGATTTGCATCTCTCTAATGGCTAATGATTGTGAGCATTTCTCATGTCTGTTAGCCATGTGAATGTCCTCTTTGGTGAAGTGTCTGTTCATATCCTTTGCCCATTTTTTAATTGGATTGTTTATCTTTTTGTTATTGAGGTACTGAGGTTTTCTACAAATTTTAGAGATTAGACTCTTGTCAGATATGTCGTAGTCAAAATATTTTTTCCCAGTCTGTAGGTTCTCTTTTTACTCTTTTGGAGAAATCTTTTGATAAGCATAAGTGTTTAATTTTTAGGCAGTCCAATTTGTCTAGTTCATCTTCTGCTGTTTGTGCAGTTTTAGTTACGTTTTTCTATTTATGCCATACATTAAGGCCCCTAGTGTTGTCCCTATTTTTGATTCCATGATCTTTATCATTTTAGGTTATTTATTTAGGTCTTTGATCAATTTGAGTTAGTTTTTGTGTATGGTGTGAGGTATGGGTCCTATATCATTCTTTTTACAAATGGACATCCAGTTTTGCCAGGACTGTTTGTTAAAGAGACTGTCTTTTTCCCATTTAATGGACTTTGGTCCTTTGTCAAAAATCAGCTGTCCATAGGCAGATGGATTCATATCTAGGTTCTTGATTCTGTACCATTGGTCTATGTGTCTAAATGAATCATTTCTTTATAAGGATCAGCATAAAGCTGATTCCTATGAGGCAGAGGTTAAAGATGTCCCAAATGTCTAACTTTTCTAAGCTGCTGTACCACTCTGTCATCTCTACCATCAACTATTCCCTCTCACCTCAGTACTCTCCCTCCTGTCTTTGGGTTCTGTAATTCCCAGAACTCACAAACTACATAAAGGAAATGGCTCACACAGCTATGGAGGCTAGCAAGTCCCAGATCCGTGGATCAGACATAGACTTCTCCCTGGCCCTCGGTCTTGACCCAAAAGCACTCAGCTTTTTCGCTTCATGGGCCGGGAAGCCTACTGTGCCATTTCCTTCAGGTCTCTGCTGCCAGTGTCTACTGCGGGTCTCTCCTTCTTTGGTGGTGGCGGGCTCTCCCTCTCTGCTCTAGAATTGGCTTTCTTTTAAGGCAAAACTGACCAATCCCCTTGGTAGGCCACAATTACCCTATCAGACAATCACTTGGGTGGGAGTTACAAGACCATGGCTAGAAAGGCCACACACAAAAGTAATTAACTGCACCACAATGTCTGTTGTTATACCATTACCAGCTTGTTTTGACTACCACGGCTGTACAGTAGTTCTGAGATAGGTAGACTGAGGCCTCCTACTTTGTTATTTTTCTTCAATAATCCTTTACTTATCCGAGGCCTCTTTCATTTCTATGTAAAGTTGGTGATTAGTTTTTCAATCTAATTAAAGAATAATGTTGGAATTTGGATTGGGATTGCATTGTATCTATAGATCGCTTTGGGTAGCACTGACATTTTCACAATGTTGGGTCTTCCTATTTGTGAGCATGGTATGTTTTTCCATTTACGTAGACCTCTTTTGGTTTCTTGCAGTAGTGTTTTGTAGTTTTCTTTGTATAGGTCTTTTATGGCCCTGGTTAGATTTATTCCTAATTTATCTTTTGGGGGGCTATTGTAAATGGTATTGTTCTCCTGATTTCCTTTTCAAAGTTCTCTTTGCTGATGTAGAGTACCATCAGTTCTTGATAATATGCTACCTCCTGAAATGGCTGAACATCAACCAATTCTTTTTGGTACAGTGACTTTGTGTATTCATTCCATCTTCTTTTGATGCATCTTGCGTCATTCAATATTTTGCCCGTAGAATCCTTTAATATTGCAACTCAAGGCTTGAATTTTTTCTTCAGTTCTTTTCTAGGGCTTCAAATCAGTTCAAAACGATTCAGTTATGGCCAATAGAAACAAGGGCAATGTATGCGTTGCATAGCAACCAAAGCTCTTGCCTATGGAATTTTGTCCTAATTAGGAAATGGCGCTGCCCCACTCAAAGATGGCAGCTGACTGCGCTGCTCTGAATGTATGCCACACCATCTTTGCCCTTGTTTTTGTCAGCCTTGACTGTACCGTTTTGAACTGGTTTGAAGCCCCAGTTCTTTTAGCCTGAGCAATGCCAAGCATGTTCTCCCCTTTTGGTTTTCTAACTCCAGTACGATATGTGAATCCAGGAAAATTGTTGGTTGTCAAATGAAATGGAACACTTGAAGACAGATAACCTAGGCACTGGTGAGCTGAAATGGACTAGTATTGGCCATTTTGAATTGGACAATCATATGGTCTACTACGCTGAGAATGACAAACTGAAGAGGAATGGTACCATGTTGTCAAAAAGAGCATTTCAAGATCTATCCTGAAGTAGTACAGTGCTGTCAGTGATAGCATAATATCCATACACCTACAAAGAAGGCCAGTTAATAGGACTATTATTCAAATTTATGCACCAACCACTAATGCCAAAGATGAAGAAATTGAACATTTTTACCAACTTTTGCAGTCTGAAATTGATCAAACATGCAATCAAGATACATTGATAATTACCTGTGATTGAAATGCAACAATTTGAAACAAAGAAGGTGGCTCAGTAATTGGAAACTATGTCTTTGGTGATAGAAATAATGATAGAATTTTGCAAGACAAATGACCTATTCATGTAAATACTTTCTTCAACAACATAAACAGTGATTTTACACATGGACCTCAGCAGATGTAATGCACAGGAATCAAATCACCTACATATGTTGAAAGTAATGGAGAAGTTCAATATCATCAGTCAGAACAAGGCCAGGGGCCAACTGTGGAACAGACCATCAATTGCTCATGTGCCAAGTTCAAGTTGAAGCTCAAGAAAATTAAAACAAGTCCACGAGAGCCAACTTGAATATATCCCACCTGAATTTAGAGACCATCTCAGGAATATATTTGACGCATTGAACACTAATGACCAAAGACCAGATGAGTTGTGGGATGCCATCAAGGACATCATACATGAAGAAAGCAACAGGTCATTAAAAAGACAGGAAAGACCAAAATGGATGTCAGAAGAGACTCTGAAACTTGCTCTTGAACTTCAAGTACCTAAAGCAAACAGGAGAAACGATAAAGTAATAAAGAAATGAACAGAAAATTTCAAAAGGCTTCTTGAGAACACAAAGCCAAATATTATAATGAAATGTGCAAACAGGAATTAAAAACAACAACAACAACAAACCAAACCAAACCAAACCCGTTGCTGTTGAGTCATTTTTGACTCACAGAGATCCTATAGGACAGAGCAGAACTGTTCCATAGGGTTTCCAAGGAATGGCTGGTGCATTCAAACTGCCAACCTTTTGGTTAGCAGCCGAGCTCTTAACCACTGTACCACCAGGGCTCCAAACAGGAGTTACTGCTACTAAAAACATCATACTTCCACAAAAGGCCACAATGTGGTTCCATTTAGTGGCAAAACATATTCACTACATTCCCCAGGCCTAAACATCTTCTCCAGCTCTAAGACAGGGGTTGCAAACTACAGCCCATGGGCCAAATATAGTTCACCACCTGTTTTTAATCAAACACAGCTAGATTCACTCAGATATGTATTATCTATGGCAGCGTTAGCACTACAGTGAAAGAACTGTGTAGTTGTGGTAAAGATCACATAGCCCACAAAGCCTAAAATATTTACTCTTTGGCCCTTTACAAAAAATGTTTATGGATCCCTGCTCTAAGAGATGAAATTGACTGTCTCAACAGATACTTGTTTATACCTTTGAGAAGATTCAAACAGATCTCCTGATGAAAAAGAAGACAATGAGAAGGAACAGGAAAAGGAAGGGAAAGTAGGAGTAGTCATAGTAGTCATGGGCATACTAGCAGTAAGAGTCACAGTAAGTAGCAGTTTGGCCTGCTATAGAATCCCCTGACTTAGCTCCATGTAGACACCGGAGGACTCTCCATCTGAGCAAAAGTATAATCAAAGGCAATCTTTTAAATTTTTCAATAGAATGTGAAATTCGCTGACAAACCTTTGATATTACAAACACAGGTCTCTCCTAAATCAACAAGAGACTGTGTTTTCTTGAGACACTCAAAAGAGAGTTTAATCTTGAATTGATGTGTAACATGACACGGTTTTGTTCCTCTAAATTCCAGGACAGCTAGGGAGGGCTGTCTGGCCGGACCAGTCGCTCCCACAGGAGAAGCAGTGAGGTCAGGATGGCTGACCACTGCAGGAAGCAGCATGCAGGGGGAGGGACATACTTCAGGGTGCTACTGAGGGTAACGAGACAGTGAAATGGCAGAGGGGACATGATATAAGTCTCCCCTGTGACATTTGTCAGCATCTCAAAATGCTGACTGTGACTAGATTTCTGATGGAAAATGGAGAACGGGTAGAGCCTGTCTTCTGGGTCTGACAGGTGGGGGGTGGGGACAAGAAAGCCACAAGGAATCAGGAATATGGGCACAGAAATGGAAGGAAGTAGTAGGTGGGCTTTGAGCACCTCAGACCCTAGAATTGGAGTTTGGGCCCGCCTGTGTCTACGTCTCCTAGAGGTGAGGAGCCTTCAAGTTGCATACTATTCTTTGGTTTTTAGCATAAGTCTGGGTGAGATAAAACACTATTTGAGCATCTAGGTAGCATGAAAATTACCTATCTTGCCTGATTCTCTAAGTCCTACTCAAGCGTCAAGTCAGACTGCCATAAAGAAATATATGGAAGGACTAATATCAGGTTAGCTGTCTGTAAAAATGCCTTTGTAAAATTACAATCTCATATCTGAAGGCCAGTTTAAGAAAGAAATAACAATCTATGGCATCAACATGCAAATCTTCAAAAAACTGAAGCTGCTGGTAAAGGACACTAGATTTTCAACGTCTCCTATCTAAGGATCCACCATATAAAATCTTTCTTACCATACTTGAAAAAAGTTTCTCTCCCCCAAAGGCTGTTGTGATATTTTGTCAGACAGTAAGAATCCCATAACTCAATTATTTGATTCTTTTTCTTACCCGAGCAGGCAAGTAACAGATTCTTTTTGGCAGGCAGGGCGATTGTAGGGTGGAGATAAAACTACATACACTACATTTGGATAATTTTAGTCCAGCCTCATAATTACAATCTTGAGGGAACACTGGAGAGGTGGGGATACTAATTTAGCATAGGGGACAGGAAGCACCTCTTGCAACAAGTGACATGTAAAGCCTGAAGGGTAAATAACCAGCCACTCAAAGAGCAGGAGGAAAGGATACCCCAAGTAGGCAAACCTTGTGCATGCGTGCCTGAGGCCTGTGCACACCGCAGGACCTGAAATATGCTCAACTGAGGAGAGAAAAATGAGCAAGAGGAAAACTGATATGAGATGTGGCTGGGATAAAAACATGCAGGGCCTTCACAGGTCCTGGTGGGAATTCTGACATTAGACCAACAACAACAAAAAAAAAAAACAAACTCATTGTCATCGAGTTAATTCCGACTCATAGCAACCCTACAGGACAGAATAGAACTGCCCCATAGGGTTTCCAAGGAGTGGCTAGTGGATTCTAACTCAACTCAATTCCAACTGCCAATCTTTAGGTGAGCAGCCAAGCTCTTAACCACTGTGTCACCAGGGCTCCACAAAGGGTTTTAAGTAGAGAATGAAACAATCAGACGGTTCTAGGTTTTAGAGGAGAATGGACCTGTGGGGAGGGGGCCAGAGACGCAGAAACTACTTGGAGATGCTGAAGGCTTGGACTAGGGGGGCAGCAATGGAGATTACAGGCAAATAGTAAAATTTAATCCTCAGAAATTAGTGAGAGATTACATGTGGAGGAAGAGGGCTGTGTTGAGGACAATCTGGGGGCCTCCATGTATTTAAAATTCAGTAGTGGGGTTGGATGGAAGAGATGACTTAAAAATATCAAGAGTTCAGTGCTGAAAATTAATCCATTAAATATTAATTTAACATTATTATATTCAGAAATTATAATACTTAAACTCAAAATTCGATTGCAACAACTCCCTACTTGTTATATGCCCAGAACATCCAATCATGTCTGGCGACAAGGCAAGTATCAATAATTATTTGCTGAATGAACTCATTTCTTCTGATAATTATCTCTCTTGTACCTAGAATATTTAAGCAATATCTTCAGATTAAAGCAAATTAAGTTTGATAAAACATAAGTTTATATTTAAATGTGAAGAAATGCTCATTGTGTTTATAATACAAATAGCAGAAAGTGAATTTCAACAAAATGTTCATGCCTGGTAGAGCCTGAGCTTAAAGGAAATGCTTTGAAACACTGTTCCACTTGGCCTCTGATTATTTACATTTTCCTTTTTTAATTTTGTGACGTGTGCTTTTAGTGTAAACCAAAAAACAAAACCTTTGCTGTCAGGTCAATTCTGATTGTAAGCAACCTCAAATTCTTCGAAAGGAGAATAAATTAGAAAGAAACACTGTGCCTAGATTTAACGCCACTTGTGGTACTTAGCAGCTAGATCACCACCTCCTACCCAACCCACCAGAAGAACACTCCTTTATAAGAGCTGACAACACAAAGCTCAGGGGCTACCCTCCATATGACTAATATGATGATGCAGCCTGGTCCCAGAGCCGCTCCCAAGCTGTGCAATTTCCATCCCCCATTCTCATCTCCCTTCTACCAGTGATTTTAATGTTTAACACACAAATATCCTGGGCTAAAATTGACGGTTAGAGTCCACCCAGAAATCCCTCAAAAGAGAAAGTGTGGTGATCTACTTCCAAAAAAAACAGCCATTGAAAACCCTATGGAGCGTAGTTCTACTCCGACACACATGGGGTTACCATGAGTCAGAAATGACTTGACAGCAACTGGTTTGTGCTTTTAATATTTTAGCAGATGTTAATGATGCATATGCTATTTTTTCAGCACATGATACAGTCATTAATATTAGACAGTGGTGTTAATAATGGTATCTACATTTTTTCAAAAAGGCTTTATTCATTCAAGGGAGGTATATAAATTATTAGAATTTCAAGAATATGGGTCAAGTCATTCCAAAGAAATTCCAGGCAAGAGGTCCTCTCGGTTCCCTTCAATAAACATTAGAGGCTGGTTCTGAGTCTACCATTTTCTACCTTATGCATTGCATTCTTTTGCTCCTGTTTTAACTCTTTCTTTTCTTTCTTTCTTTTTTTTTTTTTTTTAAAAACCTTCTTATTCTTTTATTTCATTCCTTTGTTTCATATTCTACACACCTCTGACTTATTCCAGGAACATTTAAGGGAAATATCTGATCCTCTAGATCCTATTCACAGTGGGAAAAAAATACCCAACTCCAGTTTTAGATACCAGGATCTGAGTCCAGTTGCTTATTTCGGCAGTCTCACAGATAAAGAAAATGCTGTGAACTGTGATTCTCAACTCGATTGTAAATGATACCGTGTTAAACCTGTACAAATCTGCTGAAATTCTCCTGTGATGGCTAGTTTAGTGAGTGGTAAAATGGGTATGGCCATGTATATTAGCTTAAATCTATAAATCTAACAGGAGAATTCATAAAAACACATTTGGATATAAGAGATTTGGGGGAAACATATCCACAGCTTTCTAACAATATTGTGAACATTGCTCTAGGTGCCCACATCTACATTTTCCAGCATCACTGTGAAAACCAGCTTAAGCAAATAAAAATATTTGCCATCCTACTTCACATTAAATGGAATTGAGAGACTGTTACTGGCAAAAAGCTCTTTCGGAAATAAGTAAGAGGAAGCAATGCATATCAATCAGTCTCTTAAAGATTAAAATACAGTCTTGAGAGTAGGGTGCCTAGAACTACAACTCTTGAACAGCTGTGGCTCAGTAACTATTCTGACAACCTCAAGAGCAATCAGTCCTGCTCCCACTTCTTCTCACCAAAAAAAATTTAAAAATAAAATACAATAAAAATCTTCTTGCTGCCCTATCCAAGTGGGTCACTGCTGTTTTCTCTTTTGCTCAGCCTTTGCCACAGAGGTCTGCCAAGTTCTGACGTGGTCCACTGAGTATTTTAAATGCTGGAGGTGGTTATGGCCAAAGAAGGTCAGAGAACATTGCTACTGAGCAAGAACAGAGACACACTTGGGAAAGACAGAGGCTGAGATTCAGGACATCTCTGGGAGATGATTTCTGTTGACAGGATACCTACTGTTTATCGATATTCATGCTTTTCCATGGTGCTTTTTAATGTTTTAAATTAAGAGCAGTATGTTAAGCACCTTAAAGGTAATTTGCAAACATTTTAAATAAAAGTGATCCGATCATCCTATAAACAGAATTGCCATCTTCTGTAAACAGACCTGGCAAGCATTTTATCAGTCTTAAAATACCACCTCTCTTAATTTCCCACCACCCTCCCACCAGTGCCTCTCTTTCTTTTCCAGAGTTCCTTGAAGTAACGGCCTAAAGTGTCCTAGGAAGACTGATGGGACATGGTGATGCTAGAGACTGGGAGACACCAGCCTGTGGAGACACACTAGGCCTGCTGATTTCATGTATTGCCGTGAATATCGTAAGAGTTCTTAGGATTCTTTCATTCTCCATAGCTTATAAAAGTTAAAGAGTATGAGAACTTTAGATAATAGACAAAAGAGCAAAATTTGAGCCACAGGCAAAGTCTTAACCGTCAGGAATTACCTAGGTTATTCTACTTTCCAAAGCACAAGGCAGGCAAGAGCTACCTTACAAAAGCTCAAAGTGGGACCCTGTCAGGGGTTTCCTGCATAATGGGCTTCAGAAAAGAGGGAAGGAAATAAAATAATGGAATATCCTGATGTTTGAATAAAATCCTTTTTTTTTTTTTTTTTTTTACCATATACAGCATAATTTCTGCTTATAGAAGTCCTCAATTTTGACTTTGAGCAATTCTCAAAAAAGGTAAATCCACCCTCGCACCATCTGCATGGGCAGTCAGTGGAACTCTGAAATACAAACAATCACTTCTATTGATATTTAGCCTTAGAAATCCTATAGGGTAGCTCTGCTCTGTCCTATAGGATCGCTATGAGTTGGAATTGACTTGACAGCAATGAGGTTCTTGGTATTTAGAGACACTGGTGATTCAGTGGTAGAATTCTCACCTTCCATGTGGGAGACCTGGGTTTAATTACCAGCTCACCTGTTGCCTGTTGCTGTCAAGTCGAATCTGACCCATAGTGACCCTGTAGGACAGAGAACGGTCCCATAGGGTCTCCAAGGAGCAGCCGGTAGATGCAAATTACCAGGTAGTGTACTTCAAGTATAGCCAGCGCCCATCTGTTAGTGAAGGCTTGAGTGTTGCTATGATGCCGAACAGGTTTCAGCAAAGCTTCCAGACTAAGACAGACTAGGAAGAAAGGTCTGGCAATCTACTTCCAAAGAATCAGCCACTAAAAACCCTGTGGATCACAATGGTCCGTTCCCACTGTGCATGAGGTCACCATGAGTTGGGGGCGAACACAACGGCAGCTAACAACAACTACAATGGATATTTAATTATATTGTTGAATTACTTGGAAAATATTCAAAGACTAAGAATCACATGTTTTATGTGTGTGCTACAGACATCTTTCTTGTGGTGGAACAATTTAAATCTACCCATATTCCTATACGTATATACCTGCAAGGCAGTGACTGCTACACCTACTCATTCCTCGCTTCTTCTAGGTAAGAGAACCTCAATTCTTAGCCAGGCGTGTTCCTGCCTGGAATAGAGATTACACTTCCCAGGCTCACTTGTCAGATGTAGCCACCTAACCACGTCTGGTTAGTGATATGTAACAGAAGTGTGTGACATTTCTGCAAACGATCCTTTAAAAGGAAGGATCACCTCCCTCCCCATCCCCCGGAACGTAGATTTTAGAGCTGGAGCTCCGCAGTTATCCCAAGGTGACCAACCTTGAGAATGGACGCCAAATGTGGATCATGGTAAAGCAGGAGATACAAATCTGGGTCCCTGATGGCACTCAGAAGAGCCACCACACCACTCCTCTTCCACCCATACCATATTCTTAGACACAAGAGAGATATGCTGTATTTTTATGCAAATAACACACACTTTCTATGTTTGTTTGCTAACTGCTCCCTTCCCCTGAGAGGTATTTTAATAATCACCATTATGCTAATTTTTATAACAAGCTACCTCCCCCCATAAGGTATTTTCATAAGCACTGAAATGCCATTTTTTTAATATGTTGCTTAAAAAAAAAATTAGCATTGCATCGCTTATGAAAATACCTCGAGCGGAGAGGGAGCTGTTGGCAAAAAAATGTAGAAGGTTCGAGTTATCTGTGTAAAATATGGTAAACATCTATCTTGTGAAGCCTCTTATACATGGGCCTTAGCTGTTTGATTTATAGCAACTGAACAAAATATTAACTGCTGTATCTATCATGTGCCTTGGAAGAAGTGCAGTCAGAATGATCCTTAGAAGCAAGGATGGTGAGACTTCACCTTATGTTCATTGGACATGTCATCGGAGGGACCAGTGGAGGACATCACGCTTAAAGTAGAGGGTCAGCGCAAAAGACGAAGACCCTCAAGGAGATAGATTGACGTGGTGGCTGCAACAACGGGCTCAAGTGCAGGAACGACTGTGAGGATGGCGCAGGACGAGGCAGTGTTTCATTCTGTTGTACATCAGGTCTCTATGAGTTGGAACCAACTCAAGCACCTAACAACAACATCTATCATACAGTCCAAGAAGCCTGCCTGCTCTGGGATAAAAAAATCTTACTTCTAATTGTAACCAGTGTCACAAAACAATTTGTGTATAAGTTCTTGAAGGAGAAGCTGATCTGCTCTGCAAACTTACACCTGGAGGACAATAAAATAAAAAAACCAAAATCTTACTTGCCCTCTTCCTCAGAATTCCTTCAGTCACCTGAAGATTCTGTAGCCAAACAGAACCCTTATGAAACTACTAGCCTAGCATCCTTTCCACAAGATCAAAGGCTTGAGATCAATTCTGCCTTTGCACAGTATCACCAGTCCCTGCATTCTATCACTCCAATTTTAACTGCTCACTCCAGGAGCTGCCCATCACTTGAAACCTCACTAAGAAAGCACACTGGATTTAAGATGGGAGTCCCTGTGTGGCGTAAACAGTTAACATGCTCACTGCTAACTGGAAGGTTGGCAATTTCAGTCTACCCAGAGGTGCCTTGGACGAAAGGCCTGGAGATCTACTTCCAAAATAATCTACCATTGAGAACCCTATGGAGCACAGTTCTACTCTGATACACATGTGGTCACTATGAGTCAGAATCAACTAGATGACAATTGGCTGGTTTGTTGGTTGCGTTATGATGAGGTCCGATACTCATCAGAGACTGGATGGGGTCACGACCTTCATCATTTGTGTCCAAAACCAAATAGGTCCCTGTAGTAAAGTCACTTCATTAATTCACAAAACCACTAACCCCTTTTGTTTAAATTATTATAGTCAACAATTATAAATTATAAGGATTATAACTGTATACTGGAAAATGCCCTTTGATTCTGTAAGTACCCATAAGTATATCAAGATACTAAATACAAAACAATATTAATAATAGCAATAACAGTAGATATCACATATTGCTCAACAGTACATGACAGCGACTGCACTATTTGGATAGTACTCTGCCTGACACATATTATCTGGACTTCAAAATAAATACTATTATCTCTGTTTTAAAGACAAGGAAACTAAGGTTCTGAGAGTTTAAGACCATGTAGCCAGTTCACAGCAATGATTATAGCTGAACCTAGAATTGTCTATAAGCTCAAAAATCTTTCTCTTATACAATCCTGTCTCCTAAAATGTTAGATAAATCATCTCAATAGAATATTTTTCTTTCTTCAGAATTACAATAAAACATTCAGATCCTACCTCTATTTTATATTAACATGAGCATTTCTTAAAGAAAAACAAACAAAAACACCATAGAATCTGTCCCACAACTGCTAAAACACAAATGAAATAAGTTATAAAAATGTGTTTCCCTAAATAATTTCACCTTACTAACAGCTTCAATTTCAGTGTGACCTATCTGTTTCCATAACCAGGGTCCTTATGCACCTTTCAGTCCGTAAACACCAAAATTAAAAAAGAGACACTTATAACGGCACGTTTTTGTGTAATTACATCTCCGTAAGCCATTCCTTTCTAAACAAGTCTGATTTATTTTCCATCTCTTCGCTGAGCTTCTTGTTCAGTAACAGGAAAGAATACTGAAAGAAATCAAGCCCTTAAAGCACTCAATTGAATACGTCAAGCAATTTAGCCAGGATTCAAACAATAAATGAGTTAAGAACACACAGAGGGAAGAAATCAATCTTTCCATTAAAAATAAGATATGGGCACATATGTATATATTTGTGTATGTGTGTACACTTCTATTTAATTTAAATAATATGTGTGTACATATATATATGTATATACACATAAAATCACGACAATTATGTTACAAGTTTATCATTAGAACAATATTTTCTTGGGCTACTGAAAACTGAAGAATTAAAATAGGCTGATAAGAAGAACGTCAAATGGAAGGTTAGAGCTCCCTCTTTCTTCTTCTTGAAGAAATTCACCAAAACCCCTCCTAGGAGACCGATGTTATCAGACAGTCTAACAGTACTCACGCTCCAGAGCAAAGCGTCTCCCTGGCCTCGGTACACATGATACAAGCATTTGGTTACATTTACTGGCACTTTATTACTCATAAGTGGTTTAAGTAGAGGGGAAAAAAAAAAACACTTTTAAAAGGAGAAATACTCACAAAGCCATTTCAAACTGTTCCAGCCACTTTTTCTTTAAATCTTTTGTTTTGCAATAAAATTCTAACCCATTTTGTCCTTGGGTATGGATGAGGTAGAAACCATAAGACCACTGTTAAAATTAAAATGACTTGGGTTAATATGTATCATTAATTAGTAACATCATATTTCCAAATTCATCATAATCATACCAAAAACCCCACAACAGTATCAACATATAAACCGTGACCAATCAAACTTATTATTGTAGTCAACATCATCTCTACCACAATTTCTATAGCCAGGTGCATTTTACTGCCTTGATCATTAAGGCATTAGAGTGATCAGATCAGCTGTGGGATTGTCCAGTTATTTCTCAGAGGCTTGTTCCTAATCAATCTCCAGAAACAAAAATAACCTGAATTGGTAAGCACACTTTTCTTGAATATTCAAAGTTATGACTAAGGTACAATTATTAACTTCCAAGAACTCACCTTTTTATTTTCTTTATCAGTTGTAGGATTGTTGGCTATCTTGTACTGCTGAAGATCTATTATTTCCTTCATTTCATAGTTATAACCTTTCCTTTTACATACAATCACTGCCAAGTCAAATAAGAAGATATGCCTGGGAAAGACAGAGAGAGAGAGATTGATTCAAAACGGTCTGGAAGCATATGGATTAATTTTTTTTCCAGGAAAGTTTTGATTTAACCAAATCAAACTTATTTTTCCTTTCAGTTAAAGACAAAAAGAAGTGTTGCACATTGAGAAGAATGTGAGATTCGAAGTTATAAGAACTGGGTGTATCCTGGCACTAAACCAAAAAAAACAAAAAAAAATTGCTGTCCTAGCACTAACCAAAGAAACAAGAAAAAACACTGCTGTCGAGTCAATTCCAACTCATGGCAACCCCATGTGTTACGAAGTGAACTACTCCATATGGTTTTCTTGGCTGTGGTCTTTAAGAAGCAGATCACCAGGCCTTTCTTCCGTGGCCCCACTGGGTGGATATGAACCACCAACCTTTTGATTAGTGGTCGAGTGCAAACCCTTTGTGCCACCCAGGGATATCCCTTTGCTAAATGAATGGCCTTACTGTACCTCTGTTACCTCGTTTAAAAAATGGGCAAAATTACCATAAAAGCAATATGCACACTACAGAGTCGTTATAAGGCCCAGTTGAGATTAAGCCATAGAACTTTGTTCATGAGCAATTACTGTTTTATTTTTTTTAAGAGTTAAACATTTACAGAATAATAATAATGACAACAATAACGGCTACGTTCTAGTGAGGTTACTAGGAGTCAGCGAGAATGCCTTGACAGGACTCAAGTTAATCCCGTTCCCAAACATGACTCATTTCAATTCCCATGACTACCTGCTTCGGTAGGTATTATCATCATCTTCATTTTACTGAGGTGGAAAGAAGTTAGACAGTTTGCTCAAGGTCACACTGCTAGGGAGGGGCAGGGGAGGGCTCACACCCAGGTCTAATTGTGGGGTCTGTGCTTTGACCTTCTATGCTACCACCTCATGATTTAATGGGCCACCTAGAGACAAATAAAGCAATGAGTAAACTAGAGAAGTTCTGGTTAAATTTAATGCTGATACTGTCTTTTCTCTCTTTCTTTTTTTTTCCTTATTAAAAACAATGAAATTCAGAAGGGAAAACAAATCTTATAAACTTTATCATCCACTATAGAAATTTCTATCTTTCCATAAATTGTCAGTGATTAACATGCATACACTTTTTTTATACAATGATAATGATCCTGAAGATATACATTCACAGAGGCCTAACACTTGAATCACTTTCAAAGTCTATTTCTCCCTGAAAGGCTTAGTGGATGTGTGACTTCTGGGTGCCATCTGTGGAGCCGGGGCATCAGAGTGGAAGCAAGAGCTGATGCTTCCCCCTGCTGGCCGACCAGCTCCTCTACAAAGGTTCCAGAACATGCCCTCTTGGTCAGTCACAAAGGCTGTTGCTGTTGGTTGCAATGTCACCAGGTACATATACACATATAATTGGTATTTGTTGTTGTTGTTGTTAACTCTGACTTATGGTGACCCTATGTGTGCAGAATAGAAC
The DNA here is from genome assembly GCA_030035585.1 of Dugong dugon. NCBI lineage: Eukaryota > Metazoa > Chordata > Mammalia > Sirenia > Dugongidae > Dugong > Dugong dugon. The sequence continues at coordinate 147,247,855 of CM057462.1, forward strand.
TGCTCTACAGGGTTTTCAGGCCTATGACCTTTTGGAAACAGAATGCCAGGCCTGTCTTCCAAATTGCCTCTGGGTGGGTTAGAACTCCCAACCCTTCGGCTAGTAGTCAAACACTTAACCATATGCACCACTGAGGGACTTCTTGGCCACAAAGGCACCAGCTAGAAAATCACATATATAATCAGAGACACCAGGTCCTGCTCACTAACCTTCAAGGCCTCCACCTATAAATTTCCCTCAGGAAAATCTCACTACATGGTCCTCATTCAGACTTCTTTCTTAGGATAATTTCTATTTTGTTATTTTAAAATGTATACCAAAAATATCAAACAATTGTGTTTTTATGTTAGGCATTTTGTTGTTACTTTATCTTATTTTAACGTGTACTTTTTCAGCCTAGCTGAACTTTTCTATATTTGTCATTTCTTTCTTAAGAGCTTACACTTAGACAAATCAATAGTTACCAGGACAGAGAGGAGAATATCTAACATATCGATATTAGAAAAGCTTAGAAAATCATGAGTTGGTCTTCTCCCTTCTTCTTTTTTTTCCATCTCCTTTGTCCTGGAGAAACTGTTCTAAGGTTTTCTCAATCTTCTGATACCCAAAAAACCAAACCCATTGCCATCGAGTTGATTCCAACTCACAGCAACCCTACAGGACCGAGCAGAACTGTCCCCATATGGTTTCCGAGGCTGTAAATCTTTATGGAAGCAGACTGCCACATCTTTCTCCCGAGGAGCGGCTGGTGAGTTCCAAATGTCAACCTTTCAGTTAGCAGCTGAGCACTTAACCACTGTGCCACCAGGGCTCCTTAATCTTCTGGTAATGATTACTCAATTTGACAGTAAGTATTGCTCCTCTTTTCTCACCTTTCTTGCTTTGTATGCTTGTCTAGAGTGGTTATTCGAATTTCACCATCTCCCTGAGGCCGTCCAAAAAGCAAAACTGGTTGGTTCTAAAAGACAAAATGTATATTTTTGAGTTTTGGATAATATATACAAAAATAAATATTAACAAATATATTTTCTAGCCACAACTAGCTTATTATACACATTATCATTTTACATTTTTAAGCACAGGTCTTTTAAAAATAGCCTGTCTTTTATAATTCCAGGGCTTTACAGAGGATATTAGTCTTAGTATAACCTTAATGAGAAAGTTAGCTACCAAAAGAGCATATTGAATGGAAGAAACCAAATCACAAGAGAGTTATAGGAACTAATATGTACTGAGCACCTGCTGTGTTCCAGCCACCATACCACAAACCAAGAACCCACTGCCATTGAGTCGATTCCAATTCACAGCGACCCTGTAAGACAGAGTAGAACTGCCCCTTAGGGTTTCCAAGGAGCGGCTGGTGGATTAGAACTGCCAACCTTTTGGTTAGCAGCCTGAGCTCTTAACCACTATGCCAAAAGGGCCCTTCCACCATACTAGGTACAGGGAAAAATGACATAGACCCTGCCCTCATGAAGCATACCGCCCAACTGGGGAACAAATACTCATGGAAGCATATAATTACGCACAACTGCCATGAAGGAAAGTACTGGGAGCACGCATAGCAGGGGACCTACTTTGGCCTAAAGGACCAGGGATGGCTTCCCTGAGGTAAGATCTCAGGAATGAAAAGTTCTGACCTAATGACTAAAAATAATGAACTATTTCACCAGAGGCAGATAATCAAAATAAAAAATTTAAGTGTTTACGAATATATACCGTACAAAGCTTAAGGGAATAAAAAATTGACTAAAAAATTATCACTGATATCTAGAAGATTCCATCCTAATAAAGGAGACAGATGTGTAATTCACTGTACCCCTAGAAAGCATACAAATCAATGTTCAACAGTTGTCCGGGCTATGTGCTACAGAATTACAAAGAGGACAGGGTGATGGGAGACTAGGGAAAGGGATTTATTTTGGTTGGGTCTTGAGGGAACTTGATAGGGAATAATGGGAAAAGATATTCTAGGCTCTGAAGAGATTATGATCAAAGGCAGAACTATAAAAAAAATGTATGGCAAATCAGAGACCACAGACCACAGCAGGGTAGCTGCAATGTAAAGTATGTGGGCACATATAGCTGGATGAGTTCAGGAAAACAGTTGAACGCCAGATCATTGAGGGACTTAAATATCATGCTAAAGAATGTCGACTGAATCTTAAAGACAACAGAAAATTTTCACAAGTTTGGGAAAGACAGTGAGTTGAGAAATCCACATTTTGGAAATGCAACTATATGAAAAGGCTTCTGTGATTGCAAGGTGGGGATGATGGGGCCCTGAAATGGGGAAGTGGGTAGAAGAATGAAAAGAAAGAGATAGGCTCAAGATGTTTCAGAGAAAAAGCCAATTAAGTCTGCTCCACCAAAAAAGAAAAAAGAAAATCTTAAATCCATTCAGTTATCTCCATTTTCATTGCCAACAGCCTAATCCTGGCCACCATCACCTCTCTCTTAAAATTATTTCAACAGTTTGCACACCTGTCTGTCTGCTTAAAAGATCCTCTTGGAACATGAGTCAGATTATGACATTCCCTGAAAAAAACCTTCACTAGCTTCCCACTGCAGTCACAACAAAATCCCAAATCCCAACTTGACACCTTGGTGTACAAGGCCATAGCATAAAAACACATTTATTTATTTGTTCGCCTGCCCACCTCTCATACCTGAGCACCCATCACTTCTCCTTTCCCTCTCCATCTCTAGCCACTTTTCCCTTTCAGCTTCTTGAACACACTGAGCACTTGCCTGACGCACACCTTTCCTGATTTTAACCCACGCAGTATCCTTTGTTCTATTCAAATGACTGCCTCTTGGTCTATGTACAGGTTCTTCATGAGCACAAAAAGTGTTCTGGAATTCCCATTCTTTGCAATGTTATCCACAGTTTGTCATCTAAACTAGGACTCCCCTTATTGCCCTCTGTTACAGCACCCAGTTTGTAGCACTAACCTCAACATGGCATTTTTAAGCTCTTTTTTTACTGTCTCCTCAACTACGAAACCATCTTGTTCATAGTTATAGCCCCAGCACCAAGTAAAGTGTCTGGCATGTAGTAGTCACCCAGTAAATATATGTAAAATGAATGAATGAACTGCAATCAGCCCTGAGTATGCATGTGGGTGAGGGAAAGAAAAGAAAAAAATGGGCACCGATGTTTAGAGCTCAGACTGCTGGGAGAAGGGGCACAGTGTGACTTGGGGGAGAGGGATAAGTGATGGCAGAAAGCTCCTGGACAATGATAAGTCACAGGTACCACCAGATATCCACATGGATGCTCAAACAGAGGAACTGGGAAATAAACCTGTGAAGAATGGAAACCTGGAGGTAAACTATCTTTTCTTCAAAAACTTCTAGAATGCCCCCCAATTTGGGGGTAGAGGGGAGTTGGATGGAAGGATAATTACATACCAAATTTTCTATAGATAGCTGAAACTGTTTAATTTCACGCAGGGTCTCATTATCTCTTTTCACTTCATTCACATATTGTGCCAAGTCCTAAAGAATAAAGACAAGGGTACAAAAAGAAGCATGCTAATATTAGAGAAGAGACGAGAACTGCTTTGCAAAAAAAACACATCATTAATTCTGTTAGCGGTAAAAGTAACCACTATAACTTTTCAATGACAGTAAAATGAACATCCAATCAATCAAAAGTGCATCACAAGGCAATTTAAAAACGTCTGGAGTACAGCTGGGAAAACTGTCATCTACCACACCCCTGAGGAAAGCAAGGATGCTGTTGTCTTAAAAAACAAAAACAAACAAAACTTGCCACCCTGCAGGGCAGCAACAACAACAAGAATTAGGTCAGAAGAATGTAAATCCCAAACATATTAATAACTGACTTGAGAGAATTACATTTTTAAATGGGTTAGAATAAGGGCAATGATGAAGGGTTAACAAGGGAGGAAAAAGTAACGGAAAGTTAGACAACAGATCAGCAGGACTATCTTGTGCAACCAATTAATATCTTAGGTACCGACAGCATTCAACCAAGGAAACCTGTTCGATTTTAAAAAGAGTTAAAAAAGGAAAAATGACGAAGAGGTGAGAAACTAAAGAGCAGAAAAATGAATTAAAGTGAGCCAAAAAAAAAACCCACTGGCCGTGTCTCGCCACATGTCTTCACCTATTTTAAAATGTCTTTTCTTATAACTGAGGAAACATTAGCTCATCTTTCCATATTGTAACTAGCTATTTTTATTATGCATGCTCCAGATTTTCCTGTTTGGGGGCTCTTTTTCTTTTTTCTCTACCGTCTGAATGCAGCTGCAACAGTGGGAACAGAAGTCTGACAAAAAGCAGTTCCTAACTGTGCTCTAAATGGAAATCTGACTTTCCACAGGATGCATCCATAAATGATTTATTTAAAAATTAGAAACTTGATGACTTTTTTATAATAATAAATAGTCATGGGATGTTTCCTAATAGTTGGTGCTAAAATCAGCTACACAGCCACACTAATGCTGAAACGGCTGCAGGGACAAAAGTAATTGTGCATTGCTCAGACACAGTCCCATTGGCATTTTGTTTGTGAGAACAAATGCTGGCTTATATATTAAGTTATGGGCAAATACTATTTCAAGGTCATTTTTATTCAGTATAATATGAAAATTGGGGTTTCATATATTCCCCAATATGTTTGCAAAGCCTGCCCTTAGCTACCTATGGCTCATGATTTTTCAGATGTACTAAAAATAAAAAACCAAACTGAATTCATTTGTTTTGATGTACAGTATCGACAATGGTAAGTCTGGCAGATATCCTCATATAAAGAAAATAGCTCATGCCTGGCTTTCCAAAGTCACTGGCTGACTCAATCATTTACATACCCAACAGTTTTCTATTAGTAACCATAAAGAGATGTGAAAGAAAACCATCATATTCAATACTAATGGTGGTTATGAAAGTTGTTACACTTCTACAAAAATTATTTTAACAGACCCCTTTGTTTTGTGTTTTTGATTAAATTAAATCTACACAAAGATATCTAATTTTAATAACAAATATCCAACTCTCCCAGCCAAAAAAATTCATATGTAGTATGTTCACATATTCACATATATATAAGTGATGTAAATGCTGTTATTTACAGGCAAGAATAGAAAAGACAAACAAGTTACTGACACATCTGCCTTACCTTCATTGCATCAAGAGCGAGTTTCAGATTTGCTTTCTCAGTGGAATCAGTGGTATGTTTGACCAGTTCCTGTTGAGAAGATATAATTCTTAATACTACTTTCACCCAATTAAAATCATGACGTAGGAAAGAATACTTTTTTAAAAATAAACCATGATCATTTTTTTGCACAATAATGTGATTCAAAAAATTATTTTCTTTGAAACTTTCAAACAACTGTTAGAAGACCAACTGGATACCAAGAGAATATGAGACAATACTCAGAAACATTTTCCTTCCAAAGGTGAATCAGAATTCTATCCCCTACCACTGCACTAACACTGCTTCCCAAATGTCATGAAAGATCCCTTAATTGCCAACTGAATTGATAACATTTTACTCATTATCAAGCATGACCTCTCTATAGCTTTGGATTCTGATGACCACACCTCTCCTTTGGTTTCAGGGACATCAGGATCTTCTGTGTGTTGTTGTTATGATTTATTTATACATCCTAAATTTTTGCCTCTTCCTCAGTCTCTTTCATATGTTCTACTTGTTTATCTGCACCTTAGAAAGTTATTTTTCCCTAGATTTTCACCTCAGTCCTTGTTAATTCTTACTTTACATACTCTAAAAATTCCATCACAACCATTGCCATAATGTCAACTATCACCCAACAGGGCACTCTCATGGCCTCTCATGATCTGAATTCCTCAAACCTCTCTCACCTTCTGTCTGTCCACCTCCACCCAAACAATCTATATCCCATTCATACTAAATCACCTGCAATTCCCAAAATAAGCTCCGATCTCAATCCCATCAGGCATGCTGTTTTCTCTCCTCAGAATGCTCATCCATCTGTCAAACTCTTATTCATCCTTCAAAGCTCAACTCAGGAATCACTCCTCTGTGAAGCCTTCTATTACAGGGATCTCTACTGCCCTCAACCTCCTCAGGCATAATTAATTAGACCTTCATTTGTACCTTCTACATACCTAGCAAATTACATTATAATTGGCAGTTTACATTTTTTCTTCTCATTTAAACAGTGTGCTTCATCAGTACCAACCAAAACCAAACCCGCTGCCACTGAGTGGATTCCAACTCATAGCAACTCTATAGGACAGAGTACAACTGCCCCACAGGGTTTCCAAGGAGTAGCTGGTGGATTTGAACTGCTGATCTTTTGGTTAGCAGCTAAGCTCTTAATCACTGCACCACCAGGGGCTATCTTATATCATGAGTGCCTAATACTGTGTTTGGCACGGGGTCGGGGGCGGGGGGGAGAAACTAAACCCATTGCCATCAAGTCAATTCCATTTCATAGCAACCCCATGTGTTACAATGCAGAACTGCTCCATAGGGTTTTCTTGGTTGTGATCTTTATGGAAGTGTATCACCAAGCCTCTCTTCCACAGCACCTCTGGCTGGATTCAAACCACCAACCTTTAGGTTAGTAGTAGAGTGCAAACTGTGCCACCCAGGGACCTTCGGCACATGGGGGTCACTAAAAAATCTTTGTTGAATGCAACACCAGTCATGTTTCTAGTTGTAAACAGACCTACAGACACTGAACCTGTAAGTATAACAAACCCTGCTAAAATCTTATTTTCTTATCTCTGTGTTTTGTTTCTTAATTAAGTACAGTAAGTTAGTCTTCAAAGTTTCAAATTCCCTATTATAAAATACTCTAATTTTATAAATCTGTGATTTCAAATTGTTGAGCATTTCAAAAGTGATTTCTCCACTAACGTACAGCAGTGAGTAAAAAATGTGCAAATTCATAGTCACATTTGTTAGACAAATTTCCAGACACTAGATAAGTGGATTTTACTTGATACTATTTTGAGATGAAAAAACTATTTCTAGAATTTTTATCTATGTATGCAGCTACAAATAAAACTTCCTATTTTAACAAGTCATCAAAGGGAACCAAACATACTCTCTAAATTTAAAACATGAAGTAACCAACGAGGAATTAGAAAAGTTAGCTGAATTTCTAAAAAGTATAGTCGTGTTTTACACTTTTAAGAGTATTCCTAAAATCTTCTAAATGACCAAAACAGATATTTCTCGAAAATTGCACCTTTTATATTCTCCAATCAATATTCAACTATGCCCAAGTTATAAAATAAACTGTTATCTTCTTTTGGACATGTTTTCAGTTCCATGATGTCTCAGAAACTGATTGCCTGTGTCTTCCTTATTATTTTTTCATAAAATCCAATTTGATTAAGTTGCTTTGAGTTTAGGTCTCATAAACGTTTTAATGCATTTTTAAGGAATAATCAGGGTTTGAATTTTTCTGATTTCTCAGTAGAACAAAAATAGAGACAAGTAATAATTTTGTGGCTACAGTTCAAGAAATTTAATATACAAGATGTACAAAGCACACAGACTCAAAATTATATTTCCCATACAGGTAGTAGATCTTTTTAAAATGACATTTCACAAGCATCAGCAGGGTTGACAGACTAATACAGTAAGACATTTCTTTGGAGCAGAACTAATGAGTCTCCTGGTACAGCTATCAAATTAAATTTATAAGACTCTCCACCCTTATTAGAGGACAAACCGTGGAAACCATAAGCTTTGTGGGTTATAACAAGAATCACTTCAAAATAAATGCAGTCTTATTATAATTTAGTATAGCAGAAAGCAACACAGAATGTGATACAATATCTTTAACTTATTGTTATAAGGCAAAAGGCCTAATATGATTAATCTGCAAAAATGCAGGTACATCATAACACTGAGATGCTAATAAATGATCACTGCTAGCTACGAAAGACTTGGTTGAAGGGATACTGTTATTCACTTTGCCTTGTTTTTAACGGCTGTTTTTTGAGCCAGTCCTGTTTGAAGGACACAGAATGTGATTTTGTGGCAGACACAGAATCATCTTTGCTGAAAGGAGGAAAAAATGTCCAATTGTTCTGTTATTTCCCACTTAGCAATACAATAATTAAAAATTTAAGACAATAGGACCCAACCAATGGGGTCTCTGGAACGTAACTGATGCTCCATTAAAATACTTGTTGAATAAATACATGAACAATCAAGCAAAGAGTTTTAAGTTGCATACCTGGAGGAGAAGGTGATACTTTAAAACACGTTGCATAGGTACCACAAGCAAATCTCGAAGAGTGAATTTCCCATTATTTGCTCTTTTGGAACACTCCTAACGAAATGTTTAAAAAAAAAAAAAAAACTTTTAAAAACTTTGTTCATTTTCTCAGGGGAGTCATAAAACAAACACTAAAAGGCCATAAACAGAATTGTTATTATTATACAATAAGTACTTTACTGTTTCCCTCCTGAACCCTGAAGAAAGTGTCTTTAATTAAAAAACAAAAAAAAACTTGTAGCCTTTCAACTACAAATATGAACCAATAAATAGAACTATTTTATGGATGAAAATTATTCTCTCTAGTTCAGAATCAGGGCCCTCCAGGGTTCTCCTCAGCTTGCCCTGACAGAAGGACCTCCCACCACCCTCCCCTAATGAGCCTATGGGCCAAGCATCAAGAAAAAGTCCCTGCTCATCAAACCTGCCATGTGCCTTCCCACCTCATGCCTTGGTTCATTTGGTTCTCTTCAATTGCCATGTGCTTTGTCTCCAGCAAAATTCATCCTCCTCCTCAAGAACTATGTACTTACAGGCTTTTGGTTATAATCCCCACAAAAATCATGCACTCTCTCTCTCTCTGTGCTTTGTAGGTCTTTTAATCATTGTCGTGTATAATACCTTCTGCAGTACATTAGGTCTCTTATACCTCTAAGGGAAACCCTGGTGGCATAGTGTTTAAGAGCCACTGCTGCTAACCAAAAAGGTAGGCAGTTCGAATCCACCAGGCACTCCTTGGAAACTCTATGGGGCAGTTCTACTCTCTCTCACAGAGTCGCTATGACTCGGAATCGACTTGACATCAGTGTGGTAGGATACTTCTAAGAAGCTGGTATTTGTTTAATAAATATTTTTTGAACTACTGAAATGGAATGTTTGGCTCTTAAAATCTGCTAAAGTATAAACCTACTACTGGAATCAAAGTTTTAAAAAGCCTCCGATTTTATTTCTTAATCTCATTATCTTCTTCCTTAAAAATTTACTTAAATGTAGTATTGACTTCTACAGTCTTTTCACAATAGCTATGATGTTAAGGAAACAACCTTGAATTTGAAGTGTCCAAGCCTAAGTTTAAATCCACTTTAGCAACTCCTGGTTGTGTGACCTTGGACAAGTTACTTTTTGATTTTATTATTTCTCATGTTATCTGTAGTGTGGTTCAAAATAACCTAACAAAGTACCATGCAGATGTTATTACTGATCAACCTCAAAATCTTCAGACAAATGACATCCCAGAACAAGGAATTTTCCATTCATGGAGGGAGATGTACTCAAGAAAACAGTCCTTTACTCATGGGTTTGTTTCTCCTTTACCCACACGTATCTTTGCTGGCACAATAAAGGGTATATAATAAATATATAATATATATAAAGGTATGATCAGGGGCTGTAAAGCAAACACCATTAGCTCTAATGACAGGTTACTCGATGAGTGTGCTTTACCACAGATCTTAAGCAAGAAGAACTGGGGACACATCTTGACATGTTCACTCCTGTCTCATCAATTACTGCGGTTCATGGGAAGGGCAGCTATTTCAACGGACTTCTTGCTTCTACAGATTGTAGAGAGTTCTAGATCACAGGTCTCAAATAAGGGTTTAAACTGTTAACATTATTATAGTGAATGGGTTTTATCATCACAACTGAATTTTTAAACTCCTTGGAATTAAGGTTGTATCTTTCACTTCTTACATTATGCCATCCCAATGTGGTGTTAGGACACTTTAGGCAGTGAAGAAAACAGAAATGTTATACATTTACCAATCCCTTTGTTAGGTTAAGAACCCTGGTAGCATACTGGTTAAGAGCTTGGCTCCTAACCAAAAAAAGGTTGGCAGTTCAAGTCTACCAGTCACTCCTTGGAAACCCTATGGGACAGGTCTACTCTGTCCTATAAGGTCGCTATAAGTCAGAACTGACTCGATGGCAACAGGTTTGTTTTTTTATTGTTGTTGTTGTTAGGTTATGGAAATCACTATAAATTGTTGGGGAAAAATTAGTCCCTTTAAGTTCTAAGCTATAGGCTCGGGAAGTAAAGAAACGAACACTGCCAGCATTAGCTACAACTGTGGGGCTGAGACTGAGATGCAAAATGTTTACTAGTATTGAGAGTAAATATAAAAATAATTTTTCCAAAATACCCAGCCACTTGCTTAGCCTAACCTGCAATTCTAATTGAGGGGAAAACAAAATGGGGCAGGGCTGGGCCAGGCTTACAGGGCAAGATAAAGAGACTATCACGCTTCACCCCATGTTCTCTTGGTTCTGAAAGACAAAAATCAACAAGAGCAAAAAAATAACCACAAAACAGAAGACCCGAAGGAGGCAGGGAGGCACCAAGAGTAAGGCAGCTTTCGCTCCAGCCTGCTGGGGTTTGCAGAAGGCAGTTCCAGCAAAGAGTATTTGTGAGGTGTTACACTAACTATCTCAAAATCAGGCCAGTGGTCAGAAGTAGGGGCTTTTCACCTGAGGGAAGGACAGCCAGCAGCACCTCCCCTTCAGCCTTTCAAACACAGCCTGAGCTCTCTCTCCCTAAGGCTGATGCTAGGTGTCATAGTGATAGTGACCATGTGACAGAGTAGAACTGTCCCATAGGGTTTTCTAGGTTGTAATCTTTATGAAAGCAGATCACCAGATGTTTCTTCCCAGAGCCCCGGGTGGGTTCAAACCGACAACCTTTTGGTTAGCATCTGAGTGCTTAAACCGCTACACCACCAGGGCTCCTCTAAGGCTGATAGTGACTGCAGAAATGATGCACCTAGAGTCCCAGAGTGAGGTCATTATGCAGGACTCAGACAGTGACTCTGAGAGACGAAGGAGCAACATGGAGGTTTAGTTGACAACGTGCTGACTCCTGTCTTGAACCAGACCTTTATATCATTAAAAAAAAAAAAAAATTCTCTAACGGTAGCTCTATTAGGATCTAGTTGTGTAAGTTGTAAAGATTTATTTTTACCATCAGATTTTAATTTACTGAGTCAAGGTGGCTTATAGTTCTGCACTTTGAAGGCTCTATTCTCCCAAAAGGAGCAGGAACCCTTTACACTAACAAGGCTGTGAGGATGTTATTTAGTAGTGCCTCAAACCATCTCCAGATACATGGACCACATAATTGAGGGACTGTAACAGGTAAAGAAAAACAACCCATGATACAGACTTAGTACAGTTAGTTGGTGGCCTGTTAATATGTAAACTTTCAAGCCCCTGGTTCTCCTTTCTCGGAGTTGTGAGTTATGAAACCATGGCAGATATGCTAAAAGAATGGAGTTCTGAAGATTTTGAAAGTCAACTACTTCTTTTTCCCCTGGTCATCACTGACCACACTGCTTAACTGCACAGAGAGCAGCAAAGGGGATATTAAAAGGCAAGATAAGCAAATAGTCATTTAAATGTTGACTATATATCACTGTCTGAAATTTAAGAAAATACAAACACAAGGATAATACATTTGTGATGATAAGTCATATAATATATAAACAAGCAGTTTTCAAAATTTCTTTGAAAGTGCAAGCTGTTCCTATGGGAAAAAATGTGACATACAAAAACATGACTTAACACACGTTTCCAGACTTATCTTCCTTTGTGACCATGTGCTATTTAAACTGGCCTACTTTCCCAACTTTCCCTACTTTCCCAAGCTTTCCCAACTCTTTTGGTCAGGATGTGTCAGTTCTTCGGGAATACTCTCTATGGAATCTCAATTGTCAAAACTCAACCCATTCTTCACTGACTTCACTCAAATGCTGCTTCTTCAGATAAATCTTCCACAATCTCCCCATACTGAAGTGATTGTTCAGTCTTACTCATGAAGCCTTATTAGGTAGTGCTTATCACATACAACTCAATCCTATTATATCTGTGTTTGTCTTGTCTTTCTTTTTATGGGCAAGAGTTACGTCCTTTTTATACTTCTGCCACTAAATATCTTAATAAACCTTTTCCAAATCTATATATATAGTATTCTAATATATATCTTACTCATCCTGTGCCTCTTCCTAGCTAGGTGACCCTGGGCAAATTCCTCATAACCTCTCTGAACCTCAGCTTCTTCACTGATAAGATGGGAAAATCAATTGATTGTATATATCTTAGTCATGAGGACCTAATGAGATAATGCATATAAAACACGGGGCCATAAATCCTAGATTCCATCACTGTATTATTACTACCATATAATTATTTTATAGAGCTATTAAAATATTTTATAAAATTGACATGAAGTCATATTCAGAATACATGGGAAATTTTACTGTTGCATTGACCATGACAAGGACTATGTTTCTTTTAGGTTTACTTTTCTCTGTGTCATAAACAAACAAAAATAGAGACACCTCTAATTTCAATTTGACATCTTCTTTTGTCTTAGAAATGTTGTCTAAACTAGAGATGGCCGACTCCACTCCACTGCAGTACTGTCCATAAATAACCAACCTGAAAGGAAAAAAGAGAGAGAAAGACATAGGGAAAAAAAGCAAAAATTAAGTGTAGGGGAGAAAAGGTAGAATTGCCATCTTTTTAACATCACAGTTAAGGATTATCAAAGCAACAATAGAAATTCTACATACCACACAAAAAAGTCATAGGATGAATAAGGGTCACTCATATTTACAGTAATTAAAATTACTAATTTTTAGTTCCAAATTTAAGTGGGATAATCTCATGTACATTTTTATAGCAGGTAGATTTTACAAGTTTGATGACTTTTTATGTTGCTTGAGTAAACAGATACATCACAGAAACAAAAATAAAAATTTGTTTAAGCTCCTGTCATAGATCAACTTTTTACCTTTTAACTTATACTCAGAAACAATTTTATTTTCCCCTAAAATTTTATGGTAATCACTACTTACAACTGCACTATTAATAAACCTCCTACTCCTTTCTACTTTTAAAGTAATAAAACTATGTTATTTGAAAACGGGGACCGAAAAGCTCGAACAATGTCGGATAGAAGATGACTCATATTGCAGAGTCTGAGCCTGCTTCATGAAGGGTATTGCTGGAGTAATGCAGACATTTTACAAAGAGGCTGGTGAGTTTATTTCTTTTAACTCTACACTGAAATAAAACTACTAATAAGGTGTTAATGTTTACCTAAGAGTTGACCCAAAGCAATTCATTAGCCACTTCTTAGAACTAGGAAATATACTGCTTGTTTTCAAGACAGAGAGAACTTAATTTTTGTCACTCTCAGAATTCCTTGGTACTCTAACTCACGTGAGTCATGTAGGAGATTTTTTTTTTTTTTTTTTTTTTTAAATAAGAAGGGAATTAACTTTGACTATGGAGCTAATACTCCGAAATAGAGAATCAAAAAGTATTAAGAGTTGGAAGAAACCTTGTTGTTGTTGTTGTTAGCTGCTGTCAAGTTGGCCTCTGACTCATGGCAACCCCATGCACAACAGAATGAAATGCCGCCAGATCCTCTGCCATACCCATGACTGGCTGGGGATCGGAAGGTAGTGATCTATAGGGTTTTCACAGGCTGATTTTTAGAGGTAGATCACAAGGCCTTTCTTCCTAGTCCATCTTAGTCTGGAAGCTCCACTGAACTTTGTTCAGCATCATAACAACACTCAAGCCTCCACTGAAAGATGGGTAGTGGCTGAGCATGAGGTGCACAGGTCAGGAATTGAACTAAGACTCAAACTGGGGTCTCCCACATGGAAGGCGAGAATAAGGTACCAGCTAATCCATTCCCAACATTTACAGATGGGAAAATGGAAGCTAACAGAGTTAGCTTGACTTGCTGAAGATAACATAGCTCATTAATGACAGGGTTTATAAAAGAACCTGAGACTTTTGATTTTTCAATTCAAAAGTCTCTGTACCATACCAGTTCCTTTCTTTCTTTCTTTTTTTTTAAATACTCACAGACAGCCCTGAGATTAACTGTCCATATTCTAATCACTGCCCAAGTAGTATTTTAATAAATAGTAGAAATAAGCTACTTTTTAGAAATTTTAATACTAATCATCACTAGAGTTATTATATCCACAAAAGTTAAAATTTTAAATTTACCTTTCCTTGTAGTTAATGAAAACTTGATACAAGTTCTGGTCATTTTTATTTACAATGGAATCATGAATCTCTTGCATTAGGTTCCGATGAATTTTCACAAGTTCCTTAGAAAAGAAAACAACGTCAAATGAAATTAAAAATCAGAACCAAAAACTACACTCCAAACCAAGAATCCCTATTATTTCTAGACTTGTCATGCAAGGATGTGCTGAATGCTCCTTAGATAAACCTGCTATCATCAATAAAGAAAGAAGGCATGAACCACTGCCTCACCTACCCTGAGACCAGAAGAACTAGATGGTGCCCGGCTATCACTACCAACTGTTGTAATCAGGGCCACAATAGATGGACCCTGAAAGAATGGGAGAAAAATATGGAACAGAACATCAAATTAAAAAACAAAACAAACAAAAGAACAGACCTACTGGACTGGATGAGACTGGGGGAATCCCAGAGACTACTGCACTGAGGCACGCTTCAAACAAAAATCCTCACAACTGGACCAATAAGCAACATCATGATAAATGAATAAAATGTTGAAGTTGTCAACGATTTCATGTTACTTGGATCCACAATCAATGCCCACGGAAGCAGCAGTCAGTAAATCAAATGACATAAATTGCATTGAGCAAATCTGCTGCAAAAGACCTCTTTAAAGTGTTAAAAAGCAAAGATGTCACTTTGAGGACTAAGGTGCATCTGACTTAAGCCACAGTATTTTCAATCACTTCATATGCCTGTCAAAGCTGGACAATGATTAAGGAAGACAGAAGAACTGATGCCTTCAAATTATGGTGTTGGCAAAAAATACTGAATATACTATGGACTGCCAGAAGGACAAAAACATCTGTCTTGCAAGAAGTACAGCCAGAATGCTGCTCAGAAGTGAGGATGGTGAAACTTAGTCTCACGTACTTTGGACGTGTTATCAGGAGGGACGAGCCCCTGGAGAAAGAAGTCATGCTTGGTAAGGTAGAGGGTCAGTGAAAAAGAGGAAGACCCACAACGAGATGGACTGACACAGTGGCTGCAACAATGGGCTCAAGCATTAACGATTGTGAGGATGGCATTGGGACTGGGCAGTGTTTCATTCTGTTACACATAGGGTCACTGTGAGTCAGAACTGACTTGATGGCACCTAACAACTCTTCAAATCTTGAACTGAACTAACCTCTGAGGACATCTTGTATCTAAATAATAAATTGGCACAAAAAATAAATGAATATCACCTGCAAGCACTATGCTCCTTTAAAAAATCACTTATATGAGACCAAATGGTCAACAATTACTTTAAAACAAAGATGAGACTGTCAGGGGGCAGGGAAACTAGATTAATGGAAACGGAAGAACCAGAATGGAAATAATGAGAATCTTCACACACTGTGAAGAATGTAACCAATGTCATTGAACACCTTGTGTAGAAGTTGTGGAATGGGAACCTAAACCACTGTGTAAACCGTCATCAAAAACACCACAGAATATTATTTAAAAATAAATAAATAAAGAGAGAAGGCAGAGGAAGGGACGAAAAAGGAGAAGGAGGAAGGAGAAGAGGGAGACAGAGACACAGGCCGTGTGCGTGAGAAAGAGCAATTTCAGATCTGACTTGGAATATCAGTGTCCTGTAAAGAGAGAAATTATTTTGTTATTAAAGAGTAATTTATTCTTGTATAAAAATATGTATGGCTCATTTTCATTTTATAAATCACTTTACATTTTAAATAAAACTATCCAAACACTTAATGTTTTATTGACAGGATAATGTAATGATTCATGTCCTTGGGACTTAAAAATTTAGATTTATAATTTGGTAAATTGGTGGTGCCCTGGTGCTAAGCTGACAATAATCAGACTAAATTCCTTGAAACCAGACAACTAATGGCATAAGGAAGGAGCAAATAAATTGTACTAGACAGTTTACTAGAATAACTCAAAAGTCAAAATTTCATATTTTTTTCCTGAAAAGCAAGTAATTTTCAGTCAGACAGTAAATATATGCCACAGCCAGGAAATAAGGGAATTCTAATCAAGGTGTGTATTCCTCCGACCTCTTTTCCAGTGTATGTGGGAGCACACACTGACTTCACAGCACGTACTTTCCTTAGTAGGGTGGAAATGGAACATGAATATGTTGATCCTGACAGTTTGTTGAGAAGCATGGAAAAGCTACATGAATAAGGAACATTAAATGGGTTCTAAGTTATAAGAACCACGTTTAGGTACTTTAACATCTTCCTATAATATGCAGTTTGTTTTTTGCTAAAATTTAATCTGCTATGGTAAGCATTTTCTTCTAGCTATGTTAAAAATCAAGGAGAAGGTCTTCCTTTGGCTAAAATCAGGGAGAAAGACAACATGCCACAGCTAACCAACTCCTGCTCAGTAACACTCAACATAACAGGTGATACAAACAAGCCGTACATAAAGCTATAGTTTAAAACTGAAGCAAATTCTAGAGCTCTAACTTTAATCTTGCCTAGCATTACCTAAAATGGCAAATCATTTAGCTTGTCTCTATATTTCTGGGTCAATATCCTTTTGGGTTTGTAAGATTATGTAAGGTACCTTGAAATTTGAAATACATAAATGTAAAGAAAATCTCCTCACATTATACCAATAAAACAGTCTGTTAAATGGTAAAGAAATAGTACATTTCAGAAACGAGGGTTAGGATTAATTCAGTTGGAAGCAGAAAGCACTAAAGAGCAGAGGCAAGGAAGTGGAGGGATGGTGTGAGGTAGAGAAGACAAGCCATACAGCCAGGCCAGACTGTCAGATGGGGCTCAGCAGGCTGGAGAGCAACAGAGCAGGGAAGCATGGGGCAGAAGGGGATTCCCACAAGACAAACAAATGGGACACCGGGAATCATTTAACCAGGAGCACCTCTTCATGACTAACAGTTAAGGATAATAGAAGCACCTCACTTATCCATTTGTATTCTGCATACATTTTAATTAACTTTGGGTTAACGATATGACAAATAACTTATTAATTTCTAGAAAATAAGAACTTGGGAGGCAAAAAAAAAAAAAGGTCAAATTTCTTAAAGAAAACAGGAGAGTGTTAAAATAAGCATCTGAAACCCAATAATAAAATTAAGATTTTACAGACGTATCCCACAATTTTAACTAGTGCATTTTTACTTACAGGAATGTTGATGAATACTGAATCAAATTCCGCTGCTGTCAGAAATCTTTTTAGTGGTGCCATGAAATACTATCAGGAGAGAAGACAAATAATTAATTAAGCTTTACTTTTCCTTAGCTACATAATTGTTTCTTTTCATTAACAACAAATAACAAATAATTTATTCAGTCAATTGTTTATCAGTATTATAGATACAAAAAAAGCAGAAACTATTTTTTCCTATTTTAGATTTCACACATGAACAAAGATGAAAAGACAAATACAAGTTAATAGACGTCAAGTATAAAATAAATAGTTTAGGCAGTAAGCGCTTCTGAAAGTGAGAAAGAGAAAAACACAATTGGTTGAGTTGGTCAAAAAATCACGGCATTTTGGAGAAGATGTATTTGAGGGTTTATATAAAATATCCCTCAAACGCCTGGTGGGGATTACAGATCCCTGAGAGCAATCATCTGCTCATGCAATTTACGTATCAACTCTGAATTATTCCTCTTTATTCCCTGAGAATTTTAGTTCCTGGCCTCTTTCCATCACTACCCCTATCTTTACTCTTGACAATCTCAGTATCAATGCAAATGATTCTTCCAATAGCCTGGCCTCTCAGTTTTTTGACTTCCATGATCATATGCTCCATCCTCGCTCAGTTCCCCACTCCTGTGGTCATACCCCACCTGCCCCGTCATTATCAATAACTGCACAGCACTGATTACAAGCAATCATGGCTATCCACCTCCTACCTTTGCAGTTCATTCCTTCAAGGGATTCTTCAACCCTACTGGGTCCACCAGTCTATTGACCCTATCACTGTCCCTCAATCCTCATGTCCGACTTCCCTCCTTACTCAGTTTACACTCTGTGAACCACCATCAGAATCACTTTCTTGCAAATAATCTTACCTTTTCTCATGCTACTGGGCTTTCCAGGAAAAATGAAAATCCTGATTAAGTCTAACGTGCCACCTATTTTGTTCCTGCATCTAAGAAGACAAACATGAACTATACTGATAGTCTAATTTTAAATATAACTGTAAATATCAGCTGTGCTGTAATGCTACATAATCCTGCAATATGTCCCTAGTTAATTTACCCACCCTCTCTCCTAAACAACTCTTTCATACCTTTTTTCTTCTCCCAAACTTCCAGTTTTTTTCTCCTTGTTCTTATCTTCCTAACCTCTAATTGTGGTAGTTCCCAGGTGAGGCCTCAAACTTCTCTACCTACATTCATCCCCTGGGTGACTTCATTTAGTCCTACGGCCTTAAATATCCTTTTGCAATAATGGCCCAACCTATATCTCAATTTAATCTTTACAGACTCATATTGCTCTCTCCTTAGATGTCTACTTAGAAGCCTCCATTTAGAAGTCTAACGTTGCTGTTGTTAGCTGCCATCCAGTCAGCCCCCGACTCATGGAGATCTCATGCATGACAAAACAAAATGCTGCCCAGTCCTGCACCATCCCCATGATCAGCTGTGGATCAGATTGTTGTGATCCATAGGATTTTCATTGGCTAGTTTTCAGAAGAAAATTACCAGGACTTTCTTCCTAGTCCATCTTAGTCTGAAAGCTCTGGTGAAACCTGTTCAGCATCACAGCAACACACAAGTCTCCACTGACAGATGGGTGGCAGCTGCACATGAGGTGCAGCGGCCAAAAATCGAACCCAGGTCTGCCTCATGGAAGGGGAGAATTCTACCTAAAAGACTCACAGTTCCCACGTCCCTTAACCTGTCCTTCCCCATCTCAGTAACCCTCCTCACCATTCACACAGCTGATAATGCCAAAATCCTAGCAAACATCTTTCTCTTTGATCGCTCCCACCCCACAACCTTGATCTAATCTATCACCAAATACCACTGGCTCTATTTTCAAAATTCTTTCAGAATCTGACCACTCCTCACTGCCTCAACTTATACCACCATTATTATCTGTCACCTTGATTACTGCAATATTCTCCTAGCTTTGCTCCTAGTTTCCACCCTTGTCTCACACAAGCCAGAGTAGGCTATTAAAAACTTAAATCTGATCATGGCACTTCTTCTGCTCTAAACACTCTGGCTTCCCAATGGTCCTATGAGACCTGGTGGCCCACCACCTCTCTGACCTCATCTCTCCCTTCACTCATTCTGCTCTGGCCACACTGGTCTGATGCTACTTCTTTCAAGCACACTGAACACTTTCCCTTTGAAGGGCCTTTCTCCCAGAAATTCCCTTTCCAGGGATATCTGCAGCCTTGCTCCCCCAATTCACTCAGCTTTCAGCTTAGATGTGATCTAATCAGAGAGGCCTTGCCCCTCCCATCACTCTCTATCCCCTTCCCCTATTTTACTTTCATACAAAGCACTCATCACCAGCTATTTGCTTACATTCTAAACCCTCATGAGCATGAAAGTACAATAAGAACTAGTTTTTTGTATTTACTGCTATATCCCCAGCCTCTAGAACAGTGCTGGTCAGATTCAAAGAAATTAATAAATAGTTGTAGAATGAATAAATCTGCAACACACACATACACAGTAGTAGAAATATTGAGCATAATGTCCTGACAATATAGGGCAGTACTGGGGTATCAAAAATAATAGTTGATGACTTACTTTCTCTATTGACTCCAAAGTTTCTGTATATTTTTCTTCTGTCTGCTTAATTTCTGCTAGGCAACAACTTCTTATGTCATTTTCTGGACATTTCTGAAATTAGAATCATTAAATTAAAATTATTTAATCAAATAAATGAATTAATTCTATTATCTACATGGTAGTAAATAGAAATAGATAAAAGTTGTTATTGATTGTCTTAAACTTTCCATTCTAATAAAGAACATAACTGAAAGACATTTAACTGTATTTCTGAAGTATCTTTGTTTATTTTTTTTATCATTTTGAACAATGTAAATGAAAACATTTTAATGATTAAAATTAAGCTTCTGAGAGTATAGATACTCTCCTTAAATTAAAGCATCTTTTTTATTAATGTTAATGAATCTGGAAAAACTACAAATGTGGCAATATGATCGTCCTTAATGTACAGTATACTTCACAAGTGCTGTAGAAATAACTGCAAAAACAATAAAGGTATATTTGGTTAAGTAAAAACATTCAAATTTTTTCAAGAGTTAACATCTCGGTGTTTTGCTCTTTTACCTAAAGCATTTTACAACTGGAGCTGGTATAGCGTAGTACTAAGATCAAAGGTTTGTGGACCAGATTGAATTGGAATCAAGCACCAGTTTTGCTGTTACTAGCTTTGTGACTTTGAACAAGTTACTTAAATACTCTGTGACTCAATTTTCTCATCTGTAAAACAGAAATCAGTACAGTACCAACCTCAAGGACTTCTGGATGAGATAACCAACATAAAGCACTTAGCACCTTGCCAGGTACACGAGAGAAAAAAAAAAAAAAACAAAAACCAAACCCGTTGCCTTTGAGTCAATTCTGACTCATAGTGACCCTACTGGACAGGGTAGAACTGCCCCACAGAGTTTCCAGGGAGCACCTGGTGGATTCAAACTGCCAATCTTTTGGTTAGCAGCCATAGCACTTAACCACTACACCACCAGGGTTTCCAGCAAGAGCCCAATAAATCTCACTGTTCACCCTGTGCCATGAAAACAACCCAGGGCTGGCAGTCGAGCAAAGAATGCTCTTGGGAAAGACACCGAAGAAGATGGTTATTTGCTGGCATCCGAAGTGGCTGACCGTCATAGGGGTCACAGACAATACTCCATCACCTACAAATGCTGCCGTGGGCGGTCTATCAGCTCACGCAGTGGGTTAAAGCCTACTCCCCTGTACATTTACTAAATACAAGCCAGGTGACTTATTTCTGCCCCAAAGAAACTCCTGTTCCCCAGCAGAGGCACCCGATAATCCACCAGCATTTTATTAAAGGCAAGAGTACAGAGGGAGTTGGGCAAACTCATCAAAGCACTGAAGAAACCAAAATTACCACCAGCTGATAAAGAATAGTCTTTAGTTTCAAAGAAGATGTTAAGCAACTGATTTTGTTGTTGTTGTTTCGAATTACAGATGAGAAAATAATTCAAACTAATTTCTTCTAAATGTTCTAGATATTTCAATGGCAGATAAAGTTTTATAGGCACATAATGGGTATTAACAGTATCTGAAACTAAGTTTATAAGTTTATAAAACAGTAAAAAAGCAAGAGGACTCATAATGAAACAAAGGAGAAAGAAACAAGTAACTCATAGTAAAATACCTAACGAACACGAAGAAATACTCTCTAACATGTATTTCATCCTACATCAAACGTAATTTAAAGAACACAGATTACCTTTCAAAACAATATAATTTCATGATTTCTTGAAATTATATCCTATTGCCGCATTGCCTTTATTTAGCTGAGTGGCATGTCATTTATCAGGCTTGATTTCCTCACTAGTAAAATGAAAGGATTAGACAAAAAGATCCCAGGGTTGTTTTAAACTGCAAAATGCCTTGCTTATATGTCTTCAAGTGCAATAACAAATATATCAGTTCCTAAGCAAGCAAAAGATATAAAATTTTTAAAAAAAGGAAGTATTCCAGCAGTGGTTACATAATTAATTATATTAATTAGTCTTTCAAATAATATCTTCCTAACACACTATTTTTAGTAACTTTATGAATAAGGCAAGTGAAAATCCTACAGGTTGGTGAGCTTCCTCTGCTTTCATTAAGTCCTCATAGACTTCTCCTCCTTCATCTTCCCCATAGACACAGTCATAGAGGCCTTCTTCATCATCTGCGCAGGTTTCACTGAAACCAGAGGCACAATGTAAAGGTCATTTTCTATTATGCAAAAAATGCAATAGCCAGAAATAATGCACTGGATTTTAATAGCAAATAAAGCATAGGGAATAAAATGAATTAGTGGAAAAAGTCAAAAGCCTTATATTATAGCTCTGTTCCTCCTAACAACAGAAATGACAAAAACCAACAATAAGAGAAGCCAACATTAATGGCAGTGATAGCTAACAATGACAGCATATTTACTGTGTATACAGCACATAACTGATCACTCTGTGTATATGATCTCATTTCATTCACCCAGCATGGTGAACGTGATTATTTAAACCACTGTAAAGGTAAAGGAGTTGAGAGACCAAAAGCTTACTTGACTTGCCAAAGATGAAACAGCGAGTTAATGGCAGAGCCAGGATTTAAGTCTGTCTTACACTTTGTTTTGAACATTTTATCACACTGTCTCCCATTTTTTATATTTCAAAGCCTCAGTTTCATCATCTGTGCTAAAGGATATAACACAGAGATGACAGGGGAGTTAGGGAGAATCTAATGTCATAAATGGTCTTTTCAAAGCATCAGAAGAGCAGGATTATTACTATCAATATCTAACCTAGCAGTTTTCAAATTGTGCTCCTTTAAGCCCACTCTGAGGGCACCCAAAAGTCTCCATCAATCAGACTCTGCTGTTATCTGTTTTGTATTTTGTTTTTTTTAAAAAAAAAAAAAAGTCCCAAGACCAAAAAATATTTTAAAAACCAATGATAATCGTTTGCTGGTCTTGGAACAGCTGAGAACTATCCCTGTTTTAAAAGCTCCGTGGGCACTTACACAGTGATGCACTGGCAAGTCATTCCAGAGCCCCTGATGAGACTCTAACCCTCAGTCAAGGCGGAGCCAACTGCTTCACCCATCCCATGTTCTGTTACTATTTCTAGGTTTTTCCTTTCAGTTCAAGATTCCACAGGTACCTTCTATTAACTAATAATCCCCAACAATGGAGATGAAATCAACTTAGGTGTGCTGAAAAGGAGGATTCACACTGCCATGAGAGAGAAATTCAACTCCTTCAACACTGCCAGCCCTTAGCGTCTCTCCTGGGCCCGTGCAGATACATCATTATACATGACATATACAAAAATAAAAGCACTGTAGTAATTACAAACGTCATTCTGCAAGCTGGAGCATTTTTCAAAGCTTAAAATCACCAAGCTGTCTATGGGTGTCACAAAGTACTATTTGGAGATATTTCACACATACAAACAAGACCTCAAGACTGGGTTACAACATTTCGGGTTTTACTACTCAATGTCATACTACGGCTGCTTTTCTGACTAATAATTTGGTTGACAATCACTGGTTTGCATCAACTGGAACAGGGAAAGAAGTTGTGATGTTCTTCCAATGCTCAATAAATCAACAATAATCTATGTTAGTTTTCCTGTGTCCAATATCTACACATGGGTAAGTCTAACACCCTGCTAATAAAAGTAGAAGAAACTTGGACACTTAGGCCATATGTTTTGCCATCTCACACCCTTCTCCACTCCTTCCCATACTAAGGAGTGAATGACTCTCTTCTAAATCCTGCCTGCAGTGGGGATCTGGCCAACACTTGTTTCAAGGGGCTTCCCTTTGGGTGAATTCAAACCCAAAGGCTATTGTATGTGAGCCCAGAGACAAAGCTAAGACTAAAAAGCAAGTTTTCACAGAATCAAAGCAAGAATTTCCAGATTTAACACTACATTTGGACATTAGATGCTGAAGCAGACTGTGCCTCACAGAACATAAGCTGGGATCTCAGAGCAGTTTTGGTTCAGGATCCCAAGGTTTTCTCCAAGCTTAGCTAGGAATAAATCCTCCCAGGATTTATTAGAACATCAACCCTGCATACAAAAACTAACGAGCAGAACAGGATGGGGGAAGGCTATAAAAATTAGTAGATAAAAACAACAGAAATAATATATTTTTCCTAATATTTTAATCTAAGAAAATCAATTACGTTTCCAATAACCTTATGGTTACTTTATGAAGGTTGTA
This sequence comes from Dugong dugon, assembly GCA_030035585.1. Classification (NCBI taxonomy): domain Eukaryota; kingdom Metazoa; phylum Chordata; class Mammalia; order Sirenia; family Dugongidae; genus Dugong; species Dugong dugon. The sequence continues at coordinate 147,272,060 of CM057462.1, forward strand.
GCCAGTTCACTGAGATAATCGGAATCTACCTTGCATCAGTGAGCTCTTGGAGATTTTAAGAAGAGAAAGAAGTATTAAAAAAAAAAAAAAAAAAAAAAAAAAAAACACTGTTCTTATTAGAAACTTAAAATATAAGACTTCACAGCCCATTCAAATGCCACCTGCTCAGGGAAGAGGTGCCGGCCAGCCCTGTGGCTTCAGGCAGCACTCACGTCCTTACTTCTTCAACTAAAACCCTTGGAGGGGCATTCCAGGGCCCATCTGGGAGGAAACATACTTCTCAGTAGCCTGGAATAAAAACTGTCTAGGTTCAAATCCAGAGATTACTACTAATTACGATATGACCTTCAGCAAGTTACCTGTTGTTGTTAGGTGCCATCGAGTAGGTTCCAACTCAAAGTGACCCTATGTACAACAGAAGGAAACACTGCCTGGTCCTGCACCATCCTCCTAATCATTACTATGTTTGAGCCCATTGTTGCAGCCACTGTGTCAATCCATCTCGTTGAGGGTCTTCCTCTTTTTCACTGACCCTCTACTTTACCAAGCATGATGTCCTTCTCTGGGGACTGGTCCCTCCCCATAACATGTCCAAAGCACCTGAGACAAAGTCTCATCATCCTCACTTCTAAGAAGCATTCTGGTTGTACTTCTTCCAAGACAGACTTGTTCGTTCTTCTCATAGTCCATGGTATATTCATTCTTCGTCAACACCGTAATTCAAAGGCACTGATTCTTCTTTGGTCTTCCTTATTTATTGTACAGCTTTTGCATGCATATGAGGTGATTGAAAATATCATGGCTTGGGTCAGGCATACTTTAGTCCTCAAAGTGACATCTTTGCTTTTCAACAAGTGACTCAGCTGTTAAGATTCAGTTTTCTCATTTGTGAAGATAGTAGTAACAATTTCACAGTGTTATGGTATTACATAAGATACTGCATTTAAATGCTTAGCATGCAAACAAGTGCTTAATAAGCTCCTACTATTAATTGACTAGATACCTCAGCCTGAAGCATACTGCCTAGCAAACAGATGTTTAGTGCAAATCTGGCTCATTCATTCATAAAAATACTTACTGAGAACCTACTATGCATCAATCTCTGTTTGAAGTTGTAGAAATATAGTTACAAACAAGGCAAAGTCCCTGACCTCACAAAGTTCATCTTCCAATGAGGAGACAGACAATAAATTAAGCACACAAAGATTGTCTCAGGCAGTGGTAAGAGCTATAAAAACACAGAGAACAGTAAAGAGGTGGTGGCAATTTAGGTAGGATGGTCAGGGAGGGCCCCTCTGTAGAGGGATATGTCAACAAAGACTTCAATGTTGAGGAGTTGCTTGTACCACCAGAGGGAACAGCAAGAGTAAAGTCCCTAAAGCAAGACAAGCTCAGTGCATTGAGTGTGTTAGGTGGAGAATGGATGAATTTCCACAGGATATGAATCTCTCAGAGCATAATCTATTTCTTATTATAATTATTTACAAACATGTCTGTCTATACTATCAGTTCCTTGAGGGCTGAGGATCATGTTTTATATTTATTTGTAATCTGCACAAGTCACTCAATCAGCAAAAGATAATCAGCTTCAAGTACTTAACTTTTGCCTTTCCTGACTATTAAACAGTAAAATCCAAAAGGATTCTCAGCACAGAATAAGCACCATCTAATGAGACATCCCTGAGTAACTCCAGCCCACAGTGATCTTGTCCTTCCTTGAACTTATAAAATGTGTACTATCTGTCCTACGACTCCAGTAGTAGATTCTATTACTCTTATAACTGTTCCCTAATTGTCCAATTCTGGTTTTATCTACTCCGTCTATGATGTCTTTGAGAAAGTTCCAAATTTTGCTTTACTTCAGTATGTTTCTTTACTTCTCTTCATAGGGACTTGCACAATGTGGACATATAATGAGAGCTAAAACACTAGAAGCACATTTTCCTGTAAAACTTTCAAACACCAAACCACTTTTCAACTTCAGAAAGCTTATTTTAACATCAACAATTAACATCCACAATGCATATAAAAAACTGGCAGTGGTTTAGCTTTGCTGAAAATGCTCAACATACTCTATTAAGTCAGGAAGGCCTCTGTAGATGTCTTCATCATTGATGCTTTCTTCTGTCGGGAAGGGCCTAAAGGGGAAAAGAAACAACACGGGTGAATGAGCAACAACTATGCTGGACATTCACTGGTCTGTAGATGAGTCACCATGTCTAACACAACATCTGGGGCTCCCTGCAAAGTGTGTCTGCCCTGCAGCTGTGTCTGGGGTCCCCCAGGGAGGTGCAGAACCTGCTACCCCAAGTCATCCACAGCAATTACGACTGCTCACCGCAGTCACATGTCCAATTAAAATTAAAAAAACTCGTTGCTGTCGAGTCATTTCCAACTTATAATGACCCTATAGGACAAAGCAGAACTGCTCCATAGGCTTTCCAAGGTTGCAATCTTTATAGAAGCAGACTGCCATAACCTTCTTCCATGGAGTGGGTGGTGGGTTTGAGCCACTGACCTTTCGGTTAGCAGCCGAGTGCTTAACCACTGCCCCACCAGGCCTCCTCAGTGTGAAATTGGGGACATATAGATGTGCTTATCTCATCTCCCATCTGCCACATGCCTGCAGGGTCCCCGCAGAGCACCCAGTGCAACTTCTCAATACAGAGAACAACAAGCAGCTGTGCAGGCACCCTTGCCTTCAGCACTGCCTCTTTTCAGCTATGGGATCTGACCCAAATGACAAATCATTTGGGAACAATCATCCTTCCATGACTCAGTTCAAGAGGATGGATGAAAATTATCGGGAGACAAAAATACTGTTCCCTTTGCGTTTGATTATTGACTCTGATGTACTATTCTACTCAGACTTTAAGGTGTTTAAATTATACCTTTTAGTTTCATTTATTGGACAAATGAGTCAACCGAACCTCAGGGACAAAAAAGTTGTTTTCCTTGTCCCCTGGTGAAAGAAAATCACACTTTAATTTTTCTCCTAATCCTATCCATTGTCTTCCCTGTTTACCTCATGCCACTATATACTTTTTCATAACACCAACATAATCCCCTAAATTTATGCCTAGCAAAAATCACAGTAATTGTGATAGTGCCAGAAGTTTTACCCTTTCTTTACATGCAGCCAACATGTCATATGTTTTGTAAAAGCTTACAAGAGGATCCATCAAAATAATCACTAAATAAACCGAATCCTTTGCCTTCAAGTCAACTCTGACTCATAGCGACCCTATAAGACAGAGCAGATCTGCCCCATATGGTTTCCAAGGAACAGCTGGTGGATTTGAACTGCTGACCTTTTGATTAGCAGCCAAGCTCTTAACCACTGCACCACAAGTGATCCAATCTCTAAATAATTATACTGAAGAGTGGAGTTGCACATTAGTTTAAGTATAAATCTAATACTTAAGACATTTGAGGAACCTATTTTTCAAATAAATTAACATGTGTGAGATGTGCCAACGTTTCAGAATTTTAAAAAATTAGACACATTTCATCATACTTATTAGGAAACTATGTTTTTCAAATTAAAATGTGTGAGATGTGCCAACATTTCAAAATTTTAAAAATGTAGACACATTTCATCATACTGACATAACACTACAAGTCCACTGTAGAAAATATAGATAAAAAGGAAAAAATAAAATAAACCCTTCTGGTGTATATCCAGAGCCCTGGTGGCACAGTGGTTAAGTGTTCAGCTGCTAACCAAAAGGTTCACAGTTCAAATCTTCCAGCTGCTCATTGGAAACCCTATGGGGCAGTTCTACTCTGTCCTACAGGGTTGCTATGAGTCGGAGTTGACTTGACAGCAACAGGCAGAACACGATGTATATCCCTTCAGAATTAAAAATATACAAGTTCATAAAAATTAAGTCCTACTGTTTCAAAATCTGTTTACATATTACAACATAAAATATATTTTGGCATGGAAAGATATTTATGTGATGAAGAAGAGATTACAAAGTATGGGACGTTTGTCTAGTCTGTAGCCTGCTTCTGTAGAAAAGCTGCCAAGTTCATGGCCCATTCTGAGGAAGAGTCTACAGGGTATCCTCCCTGAGGACACTGTGCTTTGTACCTAGTGACAGGGAGCCTGGCCAGTGCTGATTAGTCCTTTAAGCAGTGCTTAGATCTTCTCCCTTAGAATGTGAATGTGAGCTAGACAGAGAAATGGAAGCAACAGAGACAAAGGGTCACAGAGCTCCGTAACTGCTGGAGACAGGAGTATGAAACCCTGAGAAACCAAGGTAAAAAACAATATCTGTTCCATTTCCATGAAGTCTGGCTGTGTGGCTAGTGAGACTTTACTACCTAATGATATTTATAATTCATCTTTATTGACAAACCTAACTTGAATATGTAATATCTGAAACAGAAACAGCCCAAAACAACATCTACATCCCCATGCTCACTGACTGCATAATACTCCATTGCACAGAGATGACATAATTTACTTAACCAGCTTACTTCCAAGTTTTTCTTTTATTACCAAACTTTCAGTATACATTCTCATGCTCATATCATTTTAGACATGTGCTATTATTATTAAACAAACTCCTAAAAGCTATGAGTTAATTGTTACAGCTTCTGATGGTAACAAAACACTATACAGGAAACAAATGTACTGTCACATCTTTCAAACTACTTATTTACTTAAGCATTTGTGTTTGTCTTTATGAATCATATGTACAGAAATGTTGGAGGAAGTTAAAGAAAGCACCACATCAGTGACAGTCACTAGTGAATTGAGAACAATGTTTAACCAATGCGTAGTTACTCTATGAATGTATCTATGTATGTAACTCTATGAATAAATTCATACTTGCTCAATAATTTTCTAATATATAGTGGGCAGCTATGTACCAAGCAATATGCATGAGTGAGATGAGGTCCCAGTACTCATGGTGCTTTGCAAACAGTAACCATTTGATTAATAACCTTTACATTGAACTGAATGGATCACATGAGAGGAACGGGTCCCACAGAGGAACAAACTTACCTGATTCCAGTGGCCAATGCTATAGGTGTTCGAGAAAGTCGCGATAGTGCTTCTATAACCTGAGAAAAGAGAAAAGTGTTAATTGGACATGTATTTCAAAAAAGGTAAGTTATTTTTATTCTAAAACACTAGTTTCCCCATCTAATACTAACAAAGGCAGCAGGAAGATAAATTTGCAGAAACCAAAGAGATGCAGTGGGAGGAGCCTTGACTGGGAAGTATGCACACCTTGGTTACAGTTTTGCCCCCTCTTAACTTTAGCACTGTAAGCAGATTACTTAACCCAGGTGGGCTGCAGTTTCCTTATCAGTAAAACAAGGAGTTAGACTGGATGATCCCAAAGTTCTCGCTCTCGTATCTTCTATGTCTACAAAATCTGAAAGATCCTATAAAGTTGCACTGCCCAACACAGTAGCCACTAGCCACATGATGCTCTTTAAATTTAAAGTAATTAAAATTGAATAAAACTAAAAATTCAGTTCCTTAGCTGCACTACCCACATTTCAAGTGCTCAACAGCCACATGTGGCTACTGGTTACCATACTGGACAGCACACACATCAAATATTTCCAACACCACAGAATGATGGACAGCACTGCTGTACAGCCGTGTGGGCTCCTGAGCTTTACGACCGTTAGCCGTGTAACCCTGGGTGAATTACTTAACTTCTCCTGGCTTCTGTTCCTTCATATGGATAATGCCTATAATGACAGTCCCTACTTCATTGACTTGTAAGGATTAAATAAGTTAATACATGTAAAATATTTACGTGGTAGCTATTTTGCATAATTATCAACTTTAAGATAATTGCCTGTTCTAATTCGGAGTGTTTTTCAGGAAAGAGATTTCCTAAATCATCCTTGATTCTCTGTTTCAAAGATTCCTCATGAAAATCTTCAGCAGCTGAACCTGAATTTGCCACGCCATGGTTTTAGCATCAATGCCTACCAGTTTTACCTTCCTTCAAACTTTTATACTCAAGATCATCTGCTCAAAGACTGAGTGAGGAAGGTAGTGACATAAAATACATTTTTTCTCAAAAGAAAAGTGTCCTCAAATGCTGAGAAGGGAGACTGTTGACATGTCGTGGGGTGGTTAACCAATGTCATAAAACAATACATGTTCTGACTTTTTAATGAGAAACTATTTGTTCTGTAAACCTTCATCTAAAGTACAGTAAAAATATATATATATATATATATATGTATATATATATATAAATACATTTTTCTCATACAGCCTATTTCTATGATAACAGATCTAATTTATCCTAACTCTCAAAATGAAATTGAACAAAATCTAAAGAACTTCTACTACCAGGTCTACTCAGAATGAGAAAAAAAAAAAAGGTGGAGAAAGGCAAAAATCTACCTCTGACTTGAGGTAATCTTGTTAATTCCTCATTTCAATCATAGAAACATAAAAGTCAAGCCTCCAGGACTCTGCAGAAGCCTAGTAAGGGTATTAACCATACATACACTGCTCTCTTACTACTTTAAGAAGTAGTACAGTGTTCTAATTAGAAACTCATGACTCTGGAGTAAGAATGCCTGGTTCCACAAGTTTCTAGCTAAGCTTACCTTTATCTTACCTTTATAAGTCTCTGTAAAATGGGAATAATAATAGCTAAGTACCTGCTTCATTAAATTATTTTAAGACTTACCCACTGCTGTTGAGTTGATTCCAACTCAGTGTGACCCTATGTGGCAGAGTAGAACTGCCCCATAGGGTTTCCAAGGCTGGAAATCTTATGGAAGCAGACTGCCACATCTTTCTGGTGGGTTCTAACTGCCCACCTTTTGGTTAGCAGCCAAGTGCCTAACCACTGCACAACCAGGGCCTCTTTTTTAAGACTTAAATGAAATAATGCCAATCAATGCTTATCTCAATAAAATTGTGAACTTTTATTATTATACGAAATAAAATTATTTTTATTCTCATATAGGAATAAAATTTAATTGCACGCTTTTAAGCAATTTCTTCTGGTTTAACTTGTGTTGAACATTTGGTAACAAAGCAAGACACAGCCACCCAGATAAAACTTGACATCAATTAATTCACCATAATTAAGTGATAATAAAGTTTAACTATGTCTTCTTAATTCAGTGAGTCTGAAGATTGTGAATGAACAAATATTAACAAGTTTAACAAAATAAACTATTCAAAATAAAAATAACCACTTACTGAAATTCCAAAACTATGGATTATTGAGTGAAAAGTTTAGTTTCTGGAAGGTTGTGGAATAATCTGTGGAATAGTATTTAGACCTATGAACAAGCTGTATTGTAGTGAATTTTATCCTGATTTGGGACTGTTATAAAGCTACTGGGTAAAATCTGCCTGTTACTCTAAGTTACACTGTGATCCCAGCAGTGTCGCCTATTTTATTATTGCTATTTTATTATATATTTCAGTACTGATGTATTTTATTCCATGGGGATATTGTCTATAATAATTATGATGTATCTACACAATAAGAATATATTTTCTTTTCCTTGCCCCCCAAAATAACCAAAAACTATTCATACCCTCTCTCCAAAACTACAGTAGAGCTCAACTTTCATATAAATGTCCACCAGAGGGAGCCAGACGATAGTGTATTACGTCAGTCCTAAATTCAATGTGTTTATAAACTATAATCTTGAAAATCAATGAGCTGAAACTGTTATTATTTATTTTACAAGGGTTATTTACTACTATTCAGTAAAGAAAAACAAATATAAGTATACAAATTCTGCGGATGAAGAGGGTGGATGGATAACACGTAGCATCTCTGAAAGTGAATCCCTCTGAGGACTACCACTCAATTTTGGTCTATCTTAATGTACGAGTCCATCCATTAACTCTGGGTTTAGCCAAAGAAAATAAAGACTGTTTAGTCAATGCGGTGTTTTTAAAACAATGTTTACTCTATAAAGGTGGAGTGTATCCGGATTTGGAACAGACAAGTATACAAATTAATGCCAGATTCCCAAGTCCTCTGTGTGCAGATTCTGATCTGACATTAGAAACATTCATTCAGGAACATTTACAGAAGAAATGATTTCCAGAGAATCTAAGGAGACTACTTTCCATGCAATATATTAATTTCCAAACTGTTACCTCAAAATAATATGAAATCATGGACATTAACTCCCAGAAAGGGGGCAGAGAGAATAAACAGAATGTTTGCAAAGTAACAGGCCAACAAACAACTATACCAAATTCCTGTCATGGAACTCTACTCTTTACCTACTTCAGTGGGTAAGAGGAATAGCATCTGTGAAGAAATGAAAAGAATTCTGGATAGAGTAATCTACGAGGGAGGCCTGGTTTCAATCCCTGGCTGATGCACATCATGCACGGCCACCACCCACCTGTCCGTGGACGCTTTCATGTTGCTGTGATGTTGAATAGGTTTCAGTGGAACTTTCAGACTAGGAAGAAAGGCCTAGGGATCTACTTCTAGAAATCAGTCAATGAAAACCCAGTGAATCACAGTGGTAATAATAATAATTTGCAACCGATCATGAGGATGGAGCAGGACTGGGCAGTGTTTTATTCCATGGTGTATGGGGTACCCATGAGTTGGGGCCAACTTGACAGCAGTGAAACAACATGGGAGAAGACAGCAGATAAGGTGGAGAGGTGGGCAAGGGCTTCTGCACGCCAGCTTTAGAAGGTGGATTATATTCTCAGTGGACTGATCCACTGTGGAGGTTGAGGGAAGAACTCAGGACACTTGGGAAAGTTGTTAAAACACTTGAAGGCAGTCAGCTCCAAAACTGTTGGCTGGAAAGCCTCTAGCACGCTCCTGAGCAGACAGCTCTCCTTCTGTGTCCCTCTCTGTGCCCGATCGGGTACGTCCTGAGCATGGCAAGGCTGCCCCTGCCTGCAGATAGCCTTCTCTGACCGTCTTCCACAGTCTGGGTCCTTTGTGTCCTCATAGGGCCTGGAACATTAACTCTAATCTAGATTCTATCACCTCATGTTAAATGTTACTGGCTTTTAAAAATGTTTCAAAAGAATACATGTTTATGGTGGCAAATTGAAATAATATAGCAGTACAGACAAGTTGCCTCTTCCCTCATCTTCTGCTCTGAGAGAACCATAGCTGAGAATCTGGTGTGAACCTTGCAGAATTTTTCTTTTTCCCTTTTATTATTATTATTTTAAGCAATGGATTCATATTATACAAGTTTTTAGACACGATGCTTTTCTCAGTTAACAATATAGTACAGAGAATGTGTCAATACAACACACATTAAAAACAACAACCAAACCTGTTGCCGTTGAATCAATTCTGACCCATGGCAACCCCAATGTGTTACAGAGTGGAACCGCTCCACAGGGTTTTCTTGGCTGTAATCTTTATGGAAGATCACCAGGCCTTTCTTTTGCTGACTACTGGGTGGGTTCAAGCTGCCAGCCTTTAGCTTAGTCAAGCACAGTTTGTGTCAACCAGAGACATCACTACATATAGATCTAACTTTATTCATCTTAATGATTGTGTAACATTCCAGTGTACGTATGTGACACAACGATTTGGTCATCCTCCTAGCAATGAACCCTCCCAATATTTCGCTACTAGAAGAATGATGCAGTTAACCTCCTTGCCAAATCTCTTCAATTGTGTACGGGTATTTCTATAGGAAAGAGCCCTAGATGGGACCACCAGGTCAAAAGGCATGACCTTTGTTCCTCAAAAAGTCTGCATGAATTCATACACCTCTGAAGAGACCATAATAAGTCATTCTATTAGTCTGTTCACTTGTCTGTCTCTTCTACCTAACAGTAAAAATACCTTGAGGGCAGGAAATCATATCACTTCTCCACTGTTACATTCCCATTACCTAGTTCACAGCCAGGCTCATAACAAGCACTTAACACAAAAATATTTCGTTGGTCAAACAAATGAATGAGTAATACTTACCTTGCAAAACTGTTATGAGGATTACAGATAATATGTGTAAAGATACATAAAGGGCTTAGCCTAGCACAAGTGGGAAATAGATAAATAATTGAAGAAGGAACCCATTATGAAAATTAAATACTAAGTACAAGAAAGAGTTGCCTGTCTTCTCAAACCTAGAGCCAACATGTATGACAGTACCCGCCATCAAAGTTTTCTGTCTCTAATGATGATCGTTATTTTGTCTGAACTCTTATTCATCAGTACTTTATTTTTAACATTCCATTACTCAGTTTAAAAACCATGAAATAAAACAGCTTTCAAAATCAGACTGCCAACATCATAAGTTGATAAAACCAACCAGCTGTAACTATTCTCTTTATGAGACCATCTGGCAAATCCCCACTCTTTGCTTATCTAACACATTAAACCAAAAAAAAAACAAAAAAAAAAAAAAAAAAACCCATTGCTGTCGAGTCGATTCCGACCCATAGCGACCCTATAGGACAAAGGAGAACTGCTCCATAGGGTTTCCAAGGTGCGGCTGGTAGATTCGAACTGCCAACCTCTTAGCAGCTGTAGATCTTAACCAGTGCGCCACCAGGGCTCCATCTAGCACACTGTGGTCATTGCTGTTAGGTGCCGTCAAGTCAGTTCCGACTTATAGCGACTCATGTACAAAAGAACAAAACACTGCCCGGTCTTGTGCCATCCTCACAATCATTGTTATGCTTGAACCCATTGTTGCAGCCACTGTGTCAATCCATCTCGTTGAGGGTCTTCCTCCTTTTCGCTGACCCTCTACCAAGCATGGTGTCCTTCTCCAGGGATTGATCCTTCCTGATAACATGTCCAAAGTATGTGAGATGTAGTCTCACCATCTCTGCTTCTAAGAAGCATTCTGGCTGTACTTCTTCCAAGCACACTAGTAGCTTATAATTAAAACAAATCAGCCATGCAGAAGCACTATGTTATAGCTCCTTCTAGGATCCGGTTACAGAAGCCACAGCCATGTGAACTAAGTGGAGGGAACCATGGGCATGGCCACACAGCTCTGCTGAGAAGTTGCTAATTAATGATGGCTTTATCTTCTTGAGTTCTCTGTTTTGAAGTTTTACTTCTTTACTTACTCCCTAATCCAGGGTATTTTAAGATTCTTGAAAATATACAAATAAAAAAAGTATGCCTCGTGTTGTTATTATTAGGTGCTGTCAAATCAATTTCAACTCAGTTCAACTCTGTTACCCCAGGTGACCAAGCAGAACTGCCCCATCGGGTTTTCTAAGCTGTAATCTTTACTGGAGCAGAATGCCAGGTCTTTCTCCCCCACAGTGGCTGGGTGGGTTCAAACCACCCGTCTTTCAGTAAGCAGCTGAGCGTTTAACCGTTGCATCATCAGGGCTCATAACAGGCTTAAATACAGGCTCCAGCAAGCATAAGCCAAAAAAAAAAAAAAAACCTGTTACCTGTTGCTGTCGAGTCGATTCTAACTCATAGCAACCCTATAGGTCAGAGCAGAACTGCCCCATAACGTTTCCAAGGAGTGGCTGGTGGATTCAAACTGCTAACCTTTTGGTAAGCAGCCTGAGCTCTTAACCACTGCGCCACCAGGGCTCCAAGCATAGGTCTGGTAAATTTGGCTCAGTGGAAAAAGTCAGGGAGCCAGGATTCAACAGGAAGTCCTGGGCAAGTGCCCCTTACAGGGGGTGGGCTCTGCAAGGGCCGTCAGAAGCTGCAGGTTTGAGCCCCAAGTGCCCGGCAAGCGCAGCGGTTCAAGAAGAGCTCCACAGCCTTGCAGCACCATGGCATGGGGTCACCATGCAGCAGCAGGAGGCTCCGGGACAGGGAGGCTGCCTCGTGGTCCCCGCAGGCTCAGAGAAGAGCTTCATGAGGTCATGGAGAAAAACTCAAGCCCCAGAGGTGATAACTGGGAGTGTGCACCTAGAAGTGCCGAGCAAATTCAGACAAAGCCATAGGCCTGTGGACTCGGAGAGCTGCAACTCAGAGGCCAAGTATGAATGAACCACTGGACGCTGGATTCACTGACCACTGGCGATGAGGTCTAACTCTAAACCCCACCAGATGGTGAGTTTCGGACTAACAATATATTTCACCTTAACTCTCCTAGGAAATCAACAGAACTCATTATCTTCATTTTCTTTGCAATTCTAATTTCACTCAGTAAATCACCCCATTAGGATGCACTGCAGCTTAGTGTCACTTCTAGCAACACATTTTAGAGATTTCCTAAAACATCTGATTGTTGCAGTGCATACTGTGGGATGCTGCTGAAAATAGTTCCTTGCATCTCCTCTATGGGCAAAGTAAAACACTACCGCCAGACACAATGAACAAAACATTACGCACACGTACATGTATATGTACAAACACACACACACTCTGTATCCCATCTCAAGAAACTCAGGGACCTCTTGAAGCCCATTCATGTATTTCCTAAATTCTAGCTAAACCTCCTGCTTTGCCTGTAAGAAAACCAAGGCCCAGAAAAATGAACTGATTTGGCCAAAGTCAAAAAAAACAGTAATAGCAGGATTGGTTCCAGAACCCAGGTCCCTTCTCTTATGTCCAGGTTATTGTTCTTTCCCTTCCATCACTTTGTGAATTGCATGCATTTACTCAGTAAACATCTACTGAACACTTACTATATAGTAGATACACTCCATTTGCTGAGGGTACCAATATGGAGATTATATAGCTCTTGCTCGCAAAAAACCCACAGTCTATTGGGAAAGACCATAAGGATGACACATGAACAACAAGGTACATCCACAGCCCAGAAGAGGGAGTGAGGCCAGCTGTGTCCTCTCAGCTTGCAGGATGGAATGAGGGAGGCTCAGAAGGCTTCTTAGAGGAGGGAACCGTGGGCTGTGTCTTAAAGGGCAATTGGGAATTTCCCAGACCCTTTATTTGTCTGGCAGGTTAACAAAGGCTTGATGATACTAAACAAAGAATTTCTAGGCAAGAACTACTAATCTCTGGCCCTAACCTGTCCATCATCAAAATGTACTCCAGCAAGAAGACTTTCATATACTAAGCCGACTCCTTTGGACCTTAGCCTGTAAGCTTTTTGTAGTTGCCGTTTCCCAGATTTTTTTTTTTTTTTTTTTAATTTGGATAAGAGTGGATATTTTCAAGTTCTAAGAGAAATGAGGTCATTGAGCACATTTTTTTCTGAACCAAGCTGAACTGCGCTTGTCTTGAGGCATTTCCATACAACCATGACAGACTGCATTGGGCAAATCTCCTGCAAAAGACCTTTTTAAAGTGTTAAAAAGCAAAGATGTCACTTTGATGACAAGGTGCACCTGATCCATCTTTTCAACTGCCTCATATGCATGTGAAAGCTGGACAATGAGAAAGGAAAACCAAAGAAGAAATGACACATTCAAATTGTAGTGTTGGTGAAGAATACTGGATATACCATGGACTTCCAGAAGGACTAGCAAATCGGTCTTAGAAGAAATACAACCAGAATGCTCCTCAGAACTCAGGATGGGGACACTTCAGCTTACTTACTTTAGACATGTCATTAGAAAAGACCAATCACTAGAAAGACACCATGTTTGCTAAAGTAGAGAGTCAGTGAAAACAAGGGAAACCCTCAATGAGATGGATTGACACAATAGTCACAACAATGGATTCAAACATACCAACAATCATGAAGATGGCACAGGACTGGGCAACATCTCATCCTATTATACATAAGGTCGTCATGAGTTAGAGCCCACCTGAGGGTAACTAACAACAACATCACAGCCTTGCCGTCTCTGGGTTCTTGTCCTCAGCACTGAGCCTCTGAAAACCCCCAACAGAGCATCTTTCCCTTAGAATCTGTTTCTCTTGCTTATTCCCAATGACCCCACAATCTCACTCCTCTCCTTCACCTGGCTAGACATTGGGAAAACTTTCTAGACTTGTAGTTCTCCCTCAAGCCCCAGATCTTAAACATTTCAGAACTGTCAATCTGATCACACCGTCTTCACCTCCACCTCCACCTTAAGGTTCTTAAATGTTACCCCCCATGCAAACAGGTCAAATAATTATTTATCAGTATACTCAAGAGTCTTCATGATCTGCTGCCTTCCTCCCTTCCAGTTTTATTTCCTACCACTTTTCCCATCTCCTGTGATCAGCCATACACAACCACTTTGTCTGCTGTGCTCCAGACAGAGTCCAGAACCATAAATATAAACTCTATGAGCATAAAATTCACATTGCTATAATTCACAGAGACTATTTCAAAATTAAAACTTTCATACTAAGAGGTAGGCAGAGAAAAGCAAACTGGTGCCAGCAATGGTAATTTTTCTCACACCAAATGAGACTGTAAAACTCTTTTCTTATGCATTGTATTAACCATCTCCCAGGTTCAAATACCGAAGCAGAAAACTAAAAAACCAAACCAGTAGCCATCGAGAAGATTCCCGCTCATAGTGAACCTATAGGACACAGGAGAACTGCCCCATAGGGTTTCCAGGGAGTGACTGGTGGATTCAAACTGCCCACCTTTTTAGTTAGCAGCTGAGCTCTTAACCACTGTGCCACCAGGGCTCTGCCAAAGCAGAGGAAACCTGAAATTAATCAGTTAGATTAGCTGTCTGGAAGTACCATTCCCTAGTTAGAGGTCAGAACGAATACAAATACTCACTGCTTCTCCTAAATACATGCCAGTCTGTTAGGGTGTGTTGAACTTAGTAGGCAAATAATCAAAAATTTAACTGTTAGTACATAATTTCAGTTTTGAAAGTGTAATCATATTTGCAAATCATTCCCTGCCTTTAAATAGAAAACAGAGATACAATCTACAAAGATTATGTGGCAATTTTAATTTAATACCAAGAATGGGAATTTAATTACTCACTGTTACCATTACAGTAACGACCTAGCCAAGCGGCTGAGGTTATGACAAGACAATGTCATTCCCAGCTCACCACTGTAGCTTTCCCAAGACTCCCTTTAAACAGACATGTCCCATGTGTTAGTGTCAGGCCAGAGGAGACATTGTTTATTATTATTACACAAGGTGATCTGAAATAGATTGGGAGCCTTTGACGAGACTTAAGGGACTTAGAAAATTTAACGACTTTTCAAAGCTGTCCACCAATCGTACAGCTGGGTCAAAGTCAAAGAACGCATTTTCCAAACTCGGCTCACTTTCCAAGTCACACAATTTGCTTACAAAGATCTTAGCTTCCTGAATGTTGTCCCCACGGCTATTACCACTTTAAGGGATGCAATCGCATGGCATCCAGGAATTAAAAGACAATCTCAGAATTATAGGCTCTGACAGTGGAGAAGAACATGGCCCTGATTAGTAGCCTGGAGATGCCCAATCTCTAGTTCCAGTCTCAGACTGCTTACAGAGAATAATGAAGTGTCTGTAAATTTTTCTCATATTTCAAATCACCTAACAGAAGTAACGCCTTTGCCTACATGACTAACAGATAAAAATGACAGTCTTTAAAAGTCCCCTTGTTTTGGCTGGGTTAGAGGCCTGGGGGCGCAGTGGTTAAGAGTTCAGGCTGCTAACCAAAGGCTGGCAGTTCGAATCCACCAGCCACTCCCTGGAAACCCTACGGGGCAGTTCTACTCTGTCCCTGCGTCGCTATGAGTCGGAATCAACTCAACAGCAACAGGCTTGGATTGTTTTTGTTTTTGTTTTGTTTTCTGACTGGTTTGGTCACATTGGTCATTTCTCACTGCTTAGAAGTGCGGATTTTTATCTGTGCTTGAACAATTAAAGAACAGGTAAACTAATTCATTATTAGGTAAGAAATGTAGTTTCTGGACCAGCACTGGCCAAGAGAACTATAATGCCACCAGCCACACATGTAGTTATAAAATTTTAAGAAGCCACCTTATGAAACAGAAAAAGAAATAACGAAAATTAATTTTAATCATGTATTTTATTTAATTCAATATAATGTATAATTTATCATTTCAACATATAACATAAAAATGGAGCCATTCTGCATTGTTTTATTCATACTAAGCCTTTAACATCCAGTGAGTATTTTACAGTTACAGCTCACCTCCATTGAAACTAGCCACATTTCAACTGTTCAACAGCCACAGCTGGTTTATGGCTACCATGCTGGAAACCACAGTTTTAGACAAACCCTTCAGAGCATTCAGTGCATGAAGGGCAAGGAAACAGACCCAAAGTGGTAAAAATACTGAGCCAAGCCCCTCATGTTACGTGGTGGCTAAGAGTAGCATGACACCCCTTGACACTCCTTGATGTGGTCGAATCAGAGTTAGAGCTTACACTTCTGAAATGCCACTGCCCTGTCTAGGAGACCCATGAGAAGGCCCGCAAGACCCTGAAAAGGAGGCGGAGAGCCCCGGAGGGAGGAAGAAACTACCCCTCCACACAGGACTGATGTACTTCCCATTTTCCCACTGCGTCTGTGTGTCAACTGTTTGGTCATTCACTTACTCCATCTACAGTCACCACTCAGTCATTCATCACCAACCATATCCAGGCTTGTCCCTGGGACACTTACTGTACAAGCTGGACAAGTCCTCTGTCCCCCAATGAGCTTGCAGTTGAGTTGGGAGACAGACAAGCAAATAACCATAAAAATATACGTATACAATTACCCAAGGTAAAGAGTTATGGAAGAAAGGCACACAGTGCTGTAAGAGAGTGCAAGAATGGAATGTGCCCTCATCATGAGTTCAAGGAAGGCCTACTTGAGGAAGGGACATGTGAGTTGGGATCTGAATTTCTGATGGAGTGATAAGGCCTTCCAAGTCAGCATTTTTTATACAAGAGCATTAATGTTTTTGGTGTCTATTATCCACTTCTTCCTTCCATTTGTTTCTAAGCCCATTTATTCTTGTGGTTCCTCCCAGAGAGGGACATTGAGTTTCAGAGAAGATCAATAATCTCACCAAGGTTTAAGAGCCATTCTGGGTTGTGGTAAGAGTAGACTCCCAGAAATCTGCCCCTCAGCACAGGGCTTTTCCCCTCTGACTTGGCAGAATTTATCAAACTTGACAAGTTGCAGTAACTATTTCCTATGTATTCTAAGATGGGTTAGAGCCAGATTGCCAATGGCCCTGAATGCTATATTAAAGTTAGAATTTTATTCGATAGGTTGTAAGGAGTTAGGTAAGGTGTTTAAGGATGTGAGTAACACAATCTAATCAGCTTTCTAGGATAACTGTGCTGGCAAGGTCAACAGCTTAACTAAAAGGAAGAGAGAGTGGTGGGTTGGAGACCAGGAAGGAGAGACAACTGCAATAATTCAGGTGACAGAGTGCATGACCTGACCCAAGGCAACACAATGTAGAGGAGGGAATGTATTCAAGGGCATTGGAAATATACTCAACTAAGGTAAGACAGATGACAGACCCAAAGACACACAAACATCGTTCTCAGATGCCCAAGACAGGTGATTCTCAACCTTGGCTGAATGTTTATTGAAAAACACCTCTGTCCAGGTCCCACCTTCAGAGAGCATGAACCAAATAGTCTGTAATGGAGCCCAGCATCATCAGCATCTTTAAAAAGCTTCCCAGGTGACTCTAATATGCAGCCGGGGTTGAAAACCACCGGCTTAGATACCAGGATGGTTTTCTGAATCCCTGGAGTCAAACAGAATCAGTGTTTTCTTCATTCTTTAATTTAGCAAATACTTACTGGGTGCCTACAATCATTAGGTACTAGTTTGATTCAAATCTCACAAAATCTATGGGTTATGTAATACTATTTTCATTTTACAAATGAGAACCTTCTAAAGGTCAGAGAGATGAAGTAACGTCTCAGAACATGGCAGGCAAACGGTAGAAGCTGGATTTGAATACCCAGCTCTAAATATCCAGATCTTCCAAAAGTAGGTAATGCTGTTAGAATGCCAGCACCTGTAGATTTGGGCCTTTAATTGTGATTTGACTTATACTAGCTGCCGTGGAATTGATTACAACTCACGGCAACCCGTGTGTGTCAGAGTACAACTGTCCTTCATAGGGTTTTCAGTAGCTGATTTTTCAGAAGTAGATCATCAGCCTTTTCTTCCGGTGCTCCTCTGAGTGGACTCAAACCCCCAACCATGTGGTTAGTAGCCAGGCGTGTTATCCATTTGCACCACCCAGGGACTGTTGGGTATTTTGATTCCCAAGGAGTGTAACTACTTCACAGACTAAATCATGCCTCATTGTTCCACTAACATTCTGCTGTGTCTGATGTCATGTGAGCATGCTATACTAAACTCACCCTTACACTGCTAAATCAAGTGCTGTGTATCTTTTCCTTATTTGGCCAAAGTAGAAACCTTCATGATAGTATTATAGAAAGATTTTTCAGTGTTGCAATAAACTAAGTGTTATGGTAATATGAAGATAAAAATATATCTTACATATAAAATATAAAAAATATATATCGTAAATAGATCCTTTAATAGTGTAGCTCAAATTCATATGAAAATATGGACATATCATAACAGTAACTTCCTGCACTTTTTTTTTTTTATCCTGACCAGTAATCAGGAAACATATACTATGACATCAACCACCTATAACACCCATGTAGTTTAACATGTAACAAAGAAACTACTATTTACTAAATCTGGAATGCTTCATTATGTAGTATTGCTTATTGCTTAAAATAAGTTTATTGGTAAGTTCCATCTATAGCATTTGAGTACAAATTCATGTATGATGTAATATCAAAGAAGAATATAATCAGCAGTTATTTCTAATTTATTTCCACATATTATTTGTTTGACAATCAGGGGCTCAGGGTTTAGCTGGGGAAATAACTAGTTATACGTGCTTGCACTATCAAACTGAATGTAAGAGAAGTGGTTAACACAACAGGACCCACTTAGAAATGGATGGTTTTTCAAAACCTAGAGCCCATTTCAGCTTGTGTGCCTTCTTCTGGTTAGCAACTAAGGAGACTGTGAGGAGGCACAGGAGTCCCTGGGTGGCACAAACAATTAAGCGCTCAACTACTAACCAAAAGGTTGGTGGTTCAAACCTACCCAGAGGCACCTCGGAAGAAAGGCCTGGCAATCTACGTCCAAAAGTCACAGCCATGAAAACCCCCACAGAGCACAGTTCTACTGTGCAACACATGAGGTCACCATGAGTTGGAATCAACTCGATGGCAACTTTTTTTTTTTTTTTTTTTTTAAGGAAACATAATATTCTGATTTATTTAAGGGTGCTTTGTTTGTGGAGCCCTGGCGGTGCGGTGGTTAAAGAGCCCAACGGCTAACCAAAAGGTCAGCAGTTCGAATCTACCAGCTGCTCCTTGGAAACCCTATGGGGCAGTTCTACTCTGTCCTATAGGGTTGTTATGAATCAGAATCGACTCAATGGCAATGGGTTTCTTTGTTTATATGTTTAAATACTTATATGTATTTAAAAGTAACCTCAACTAAACAAAAAAGACAGTAGTTAACATTTTAGTGCTATTACATATTAAATGGAGTCCCTGGGTGGCTTGACAGTTCAAACCCACCCAGAGATGTCTCTGAAGAAAGGCCTCATGATGTGCTTCCAAAAGGAAAAGTTTACGGAGTGAAGTTCTATCCTGCAACACACGGGGTTGCCAGGAGTCAGAACTCACTTGACGGCAACTGGATATGTTTATTATATTTATATATTACACACGCACATGCCAGGCTACATGCATACATGCAAAGCACTTGACAGACATTATTTAATGCTCAAGACAACATTATGAAGAAAATACTGCTATTATCCCTCATTTTAGAGATGGCTAAACTGATGAACTGAGAGGTTAAGTAACTTGCCTGCCATCACGATGCCAGTGAGTGGTATGTGATCTGACCCAGAGTGTATGCTCTCTTGACTGCTACACACACTGCCCGCCATATTAAAGCACTGATGATATGCCATTTGGGAGTGTCTTAGTCATCCAGTGGTGCTCTAACAGAAATACCACAAGTGGATGCCTTAACAAAGAAAAATTTACTCACAATCTAGTAGGCTAAAGGTCCAAATTCAGAGTGTCAGCTCCAGGGGGAGGCTTCCTCTCTCTGTCAGCTCTGAAAGAAGGTCCATCTCATCAATCTTCCCCTGGTCGAGGAGTTTTTCAGGCGTAGGGACCCCGAGTCCAAAGGATGCGCTCTGCTACTCGTGCTGCTTTCTTGCTGGTATGAGGTCCCCAATACTCTGCTTGCTTCCCATTCCTTTTATCTCTTGTAAGATAAAAGGTGGTGCAGGCCACACCCTAGGGAAACTCCCTTTACACTGGATCAGGGATGTGACCTTAGTAAGAGTGTTATACAATTCCACCCTAATCCTCTTTAACATAAAATCACAATCACAAAATGGAGGACAACCACACAATACTGGGAATCATGGCCCAGCCAAATTGATACACATATCTTTGGGGGACATAATTCCATCCATGACAGAGAGATACAAAGGAGTGAAAGAAATGGCTCTTGAGCTCCAGAAGCAAGGGCCGTACCTGGTGAAACCAGGCATGACCACACATGCCCATGCCTACACACTGGAAAACCAAACTATAAAACTCAACACAGCTCCCAATTCCAAACCCAAAACCCTCTGCCGTCGAGTTGATTCCAATTCATAGCTACCCTACGGGACAGAATAGAACTGCCCCACAGGGTTTCCAAGGAGCAGCTGGTGGATTTGAATTGCTGACCTTTTGGTTAACAACCTGAGCTCTTAACCATTGAGCCACCAGAGCTCCAGCTCATGATTAGTGTTATGTAAATTATAGAGCCAGTCAGGACTACAAGAGCTCAAAGAGAGAGTGCTTGTTCCGGTCAGGGTTGGCTTAGTGGATACTTAGTACATACTGTGAGCATGGCCTTGAAGAACAGGTAGACAATGGAAAAGAGAAGCTCCGTCAGTGCAACTTCCAAACCGGACCACTCCTCCCCATCTGCACTGACTGCACAAACTCTTGCTCAAGCCGTCATCATCTCCTGCCTAGATAAAGGTAACAGCGTCCTCACTGGCCTCCTTAATTCTACTCTCTTCTCTTTATATTCTGTTCTCCACAGAGGAGCCAGAGTGATCATCTTAAGGCTTAAAACTGAGTGTTAATGTCATCCCAATGTCATCCCGACTTGAAGCAAAAATCCAAATTTCTTATCCTGTTTTGAGTCTGGTCCACCACTCCTAATGCAGCTTTTACCACTCTCCCCTTTAACTACCACACTCCAGCCTCAGTGGGCTCCCTGTCCATGCGCCCAAAGCCTTGTCTTTTCTTGTTCCCTCTGCATGGAATGCTTCCCCACCTCCAGCCCCTCGATCTTCAGATAAGTGCTGCTTTTTATTTAGGGATCATCACAAATATCACCTCTTCACATGGGTACTGCCTGGTCACAATCACTAAAATGGCCCCCAAACTTCCTCAACTCAATGTCCTTCTCTATCCCACCATTACTCTTTTTATGTTTGTCTTAACGTCTCACATCTGAAATATTATATCTCTGTTTATTATTTATCTCCCTGAGCTGGAATATAAGCTCAATGAGAATAGGGAGTTTTGTCAGTCTGGTTCACAGTATCCATAGTTCACTTAGAACACCATATGGCATACAGATGCTCAGTAACTACATCTAAACAAGGCAACGGCTAGATGGCATGCGCAATGGAAGCAGATACTTGTAAGTGAGGACCTTGGGTTCACGATGGGGGAGTGCAATAGAGGGCTGAAGAAGCAAGTTGGAAGCAGACAGTCTTAAATACCAAGCTAAGGAGTTCAGACTTTATATTATGGGGAGCCAAACAAGGTTTCTGAACAAGGGAATGACATGTCAAAGAGCAGTATGTTAAGAACACTAAGCTGGTGGCTGTACAAGATAATTTCAAGAAAGGGCCCTTCATCTAGGAGGCCGTTTTAACAATGGCCTAGCTCTGAATTGGTTAGGGAGTGGACTTGAGAGGTGGTAAAGGAAGTGGATATGACAAACATTATGAAAAAGGGATCAACCCAACTTGCTCATTACTGGATATACCAAATCCCAGAGGAGCAGGCCTAGCTTGAGCAAACTTTAGGAAATCTGATCTGATCTAATTACTGTGTAGAAGGTGCTCTAGAGACAGGATTAAATCAAGGCATTACTGAGAAATCTTATTCTGTTCCAGTGAGGGGTCAAAGATTGCTCAGGTTAACAATAGTGAAATAGCTGACCCAGAACTGTCAAGAATCTCAGGGATCCATGCGACTGGGTATCCCACATCAGAGTCCTGAGCTGAACCTGTGTCAGGCTGGAGTCACAAATCTGGGGCTGGTCCAGAAGCAGCCTGGCCTCCTCCTACTGAGGGATTTGCAACTATCTATACTGAGCTCATGCATGTGGTGTACACCACACTGGGCCAGTTCCAATAAAGCAGGGTTTTTCATGGAAATTATTCTATTTTCTCCTTCACCTTGCTTCTCCAGTTTTCAGCCTTTGTAGAATCATGATATATTAAGTTTTCCTTTCAATCTAAATACATTGGATTGAATCAGTTTTTTGAAATTCATTTGTATTTGGCTTTAAGGAAAAAACCTAAGCTTAACGTTCACTCTTATTATTTAATTTCTTTTTGAGATCCCTTCTCTCTTTCGTTCCAAGATTTTACTGATTTTCTCTTTAAGAGTAACTTTGCTTAAATTATTTAAATAGCTATTTTTACATAGTGTGACTATATCAGCTTCTGTAGAAGTCTGTTACCTGTGGCCTTCTAATCCTGAAAGGGATTTCTATCTTAAGAGCCCTGGAAGACTTCTTTTTCTGGTACTTGGCTATTTTGCAATGAGCAAGGAGTACTTTGTGGTCATCAGTTCTTCACAGCGTATGTGGTTAATCCAGGATAAACTGAATTTCCCTTAGGGTCTGAGTAATTACCAAGAACTGGTAGAGAGAAAATAATCTCTGTAAAGGACATAGAACATTTGGGCTAAATAACACAACCCAATGGGCAAAATGACGCCAGTGAGCATGTAGTGTGGCACGTGATGTCCCTGTCCCTGACTTTTTTTTCTGACATGGTTTTTTGTTTGATATTTTGTTTCGGCTTAATCTCTGATTAGGTATTTCACTTGGAAGAATGGGTTCAGTTTACTTACATGACAAAAGAAAAGGAAAAAAGAAGTCAGTAAAGTTCAAACTTCTTTCATCAGAGTATTTGGGGACCATTACCCCTCTCTACAGAAGCTATTTCTGGGGTGCCCTGTCCAGCCAACCTTTGAAGACAAACTTAAACAACAGATGTGCCAGACACTCCTGCCTTGCCATCCGAGGGTGCTTGGTTTCAACTGCCAAGCCAACTTGCCTCCTGGCAATCTCCAGGAATGGAACCGAAATCCTGAATGAGAAAATATCTGTATATGGATGAAATTACTAAAATAACTCATGCCTAAATAACTTAGTAAATTATATTCTCTAAACCCTTGCTACAATGGTATTTTTTGGTGCACTCATGGTGCTTTTTCAAAATCCTTATGGCATATCAAGTAATAAAATTCCTTGGCCCGACAGAATCAGGGTGGATCTACCTTACATTAGCTTCTGTGCAAAGGCAAACTGTGGTCTGATAATAATAGTACCATGCTGCTGTCTCGATGCTGCTGTCTGTTTTGTTTTTATTATCGTCTGTCTTGAGGAATCCCTAGATGGTACAAACAATTAATGCCCTCGGCTGCTAACAGAAAGGTTGGAGGTTTCAGTCTACCCAGGGGCACCTCAGAAGAAAGGCTTGGTAATCTACTTCCAAAAAGTCAACCATAAAACCCTATGAAAACCCTATGACCCCTATGGGGTCACCATGAGTCAGAGTCGACTTGATGGCAACTGATTTGTTTTAATCGGTCTTGAACACCCCAAAAAATAAATACCTTGTAAGAATATGGAATGAATAAGAGGCTTTACAATCTGGATAATCTTTTAAGGTTATTTTCCCGGAAAATACTTGATAGCAACCTCAATTTAAGATGTGGACAGCTACTGTAAGGCAGGCCTGCTTGCAATGTAGATTTAATTATTAATCATTTACCAAGCTAAAATTCTTCTTTCCCATCCATCCATTCCCATGCACCTAAACTCCTCCACTTCTACACACTCTCCTCCTTTACAATTTTTATCACCAACTCCCATTAAAAGGTTCAACCTTGGGATAGAAGGGGAAAAAAAAAATCCTACAGTGTTAGCACAACTTCAAACATTTATATTCGGTTGTAAAAGTTGCATAAGTCATAGGTCTTTCAGTGTCATAGAGAGAGGAAATCTGAGCTGGTGCAAAGAGCCCTGGATGAAGTAGAACATTCGGATCCTGAAGATTTGACTAGAGGGACATTTTGACTTGGATGATTCAAAGCAGCTACTGTGACAAGGGCAGGTTATAAGAGCTGTGCTTATTACAAGGTAGTAAGTACAAAGATAACCCTGACTCCATCAAATCCTTGATCCTCATAATGATCCAATCCTCACTCCCAACTCCCATCCCATCCTATCCACTCAGAGTTTAAGATGTGGTAAATACTCAAGAATGGGGTGATAATTACTTGAATTAAAGGGAAAAAAAGTAGAAAAAAGATTTTTTTTTAGGCCACATAAAAACGTCCCTGGCATTAAAAAGCATATCAAAGTGCCACCTACAAAACGGCTTTGTCAATATGACTGCCTCAAAATGTCATACAACTAGCAAGGGACTGGGCAGAAATTCTGGTTCTGGTTACAGATCTGATGGACCAAGGCCAGATAATGTGGTCCCTTTGGGTCCTGGTTCTTGTTCTCTAAAACAAGTGGTTTTGGCTAGTTGGGTCTGTAAACTCTACTCACCTAAGTGGCCATGCCCCTGACTCCTAACAGTGAGCCAACTGTGGCACAATCTTGCTTATTATTTTTGAGGGATCAATTCTTTTAGAACCAGCACATGGACACTGGGGGTAATATGCTTGACTGTCCATACATGTTCTATAAATTGATGCAAACTTACAGACAAAAGACACTGTATTATTCTTATTTCTATAAAATGTATAAATATTAGATTCCCTCAAAATATGATAGACATAATTTTCTTAACCCTGACCTCTGGAATTTCCAATTCAGTAGGTCTGGGGTAGGGCCTGAGAACTTCCTTTTTTAACAAGTTCTCAGGTTTTGGCCTATATAAGGATCAAAGATCTATAAGTGAATACATTATGTTCACAGGTATATGCTAAAATAAGGAAAAAAAAGTCTCACAAAATAAATTGCTGGGACACACGGCAGAGTCAATAATCTTCCCAAGAGTCGGAAAAGTGGAGTTCAAAAACAGACATGTATTGTTGTTTGAAAAATAACCATATTTATGCAAATTTACCACATAAGGAACTTTTTTGACTCATTAGTGCATGCTGATTAAAATCTATTGCCACCAATATATTTAAATCATTTTTCTTACCTTCTCCTTCTCAAAACAGTAAAGATTTTAATTGAAGTACATTCATGTGCTTTTTGGTTCTGGCAAGTAAACTAATTCTAAAAGGTAAGTGAAAAAAACACTCATATAATATGACTTGAATGTAGATGACAAATGTCCTAATATTACCAAAATGTGCCAAGAAAGAACGACTTGTAATATTATTATTAGCCGCCATTCTTACTGTGTGTCAGGAATTCTACCCAAACCTGTGAGGTAGGAATTACTACACCAATTTTACAAAGTAGGAAACGGAGTGTCAGAGAAACTACATAAGCAGTCTAACAGGTAGTCAGTGGAATTCAAACCCAAGTTATCTTAGATTTCTTCATACCACCAGTCTGCTCCTGAGTAATTCTCAGTCTTTGAGGTGTTAACTATTATGTTAGTTTTCATTTCATTCTTAACTTAATAAATATTCACTGAGCATCTGCATTTGCCAACTAGGTGCTGGAGATAAAAAGGGGAATACAACAGTCTCTTTCCTCAAGGATTTCCCAGTATTGTGGGGAAACCATACTACAACATATATTAAACATACATGTAAACAAATCATTGCAATAGAATGTGAAGTACTAAGCAAAAAGTATTCGCAAGGCTCCAAAGGTGAGAGAGAGAGAGAAGGCCAAGCCCAACCGGATCTAGGAATCAGGGAAGACCTCCAGTGAGTTATGCTGAAATAAACTTTTAAAGGATGATTAGAGATGTGCTTCACGAACAATGATGGAAAGTAGTGTTCTAGACAGAGAACAAGCTGAGACGTAAAAGAGCACACAGCACTTAGGAAAAATGATGTTATGCCTCAATCTGGGTTGGGGTAAAAGTTAGTGGAGAATGAGACAGAGACTATACCAAGTGAGTATTTTTTAAACCGCTGCTTTTATACAGAGCAGTAATTCTCAAACCTCATCTTGCACCAGTATCACCAGAAGGACTTGTTAAAACACGGATTGCTGGGCCCCTCCTCTGGAGTTTCCAATTCAGTAGGTCTGGGGTGGGGCCTGAGAACTTCCTTTTTTAACAAGTTCTCAGATGATAATGATGCTGCTGGTCCAGGGACCACACTTTGAGAACCACTGCTGTAGAGAGAGAAGCCATGGAGAGATGAACCCAAGAGCATAGTTTTAAAACGCATTCATTTTCAGCCCTCTGCTTTCCCCTGAAGATTAACCTAGACAATTTCTTAATAAGAATGGAGAGCAACTACACACAGGTCTATTTGATGTAAACAGTCTTATGGAAGGAACACAAACCAACAAGGGAAAATTCCAAGGAGGCTGAATTAGTAATTTGGTCTGTGCATCTTTGAGCATTTACTCTAATTCCACCTTCTAAAAGCTATGTTGTCTAGGAAGGTTTCCTGGCCTTCCCACTGCTCTGTACAGAGGAAGAGGCCTGTGTAGAAATAGGAAGGGCACTCTCAGACCTGACCACTGCAGGGAAGCGGTCCCCTGCTCCCAGGCCTCCCCTCCCAACCCTGTGCTACTACTGGGCCAATGACGGCCTGTGCTTTCAATAAACAGGATATTCAAGAAGGACATACACTTGACTGCCAACAGCAGCGGCTACTTCTGGGAAGTGAAACTGCTATGGAATTACACTTTGTTTTTATTTTTAACATTTCTACATTGTTTAAATTTTTACTAACAGGTGTACATAACCTTTTACTCAGAAAAGGATTTTTTGGGTTTTTTTTTTTACTCAGAAAAGGATTTTTTGGGTTTTTTTTTTTTTTAATGAAAAGATGGTTTTAGAATCATACAAAAAGCAGAATGGTTTTCAAACTTTTCCGTTATTGCTCTGTAAAACTAGCCCTTGGTTCAAACAAAATATTTTCAGAAGCCCAGAACGTAAAACTAATGAAAGCAGAGCTTATCAGGAAAAAGTCATGACGGTGAGGGGCCCAAATATTCTCCAAGGAACAGAACCTGTTCCCCAATGTTATTATAGTACTTTGAAAGAGTATTTCTCATCTAGCTATGTAAGTTATGGGTTTTAAAGTCATATCATTTAATATTTATACTTTACAGAATCTACTGGCATATGTTAAAAAAGCAATTAGTTGTGAGAACTTCCTTGATTCAAAATCAGTTTCCTTGTCTGTATTTTCTGTTTTGGATGCTGACCCCATCATAAGAAAGAAACAAAAAAGGCAGGTTCTGTCAGATCGAAAAATTCTAAAATTGACGTAACACAAATATAACTTCTAAAACTCTCTAATCTTTTCATATCCAAATTTGTTAGAATGATATCTGAACTAAATGTAAACCAAGTCACAAAAAGAAGGTTGGGGGAAGGCTGTCTGGCAGAAATGTAGAATAATATGTAAATTAATATAGTAACTTACTTTCCACCAATAATGACTTCTTACTATTTTCAGCCTTTGAGGGTAGAAACATACTTTGGAATATTTGCCACCAGTTTCCTTGTGGTGAAAATACCAACATTGCAAGTTTGAATCCTATACATGAAAGCACAGCAAACAATCCTAACCACTCATTATATTTTTTCTTCAAATGAGGTTTCAATCAAACGCCGTAGAATAAACCTGAAGTAATCCCAAATGGAAGGATGCACAGTGGTTTTTTTTTTTCCCCCAGGGCTTATCAACCACCCCCCAAAATTACTTCAAAGCCACTGAAATTCTTGGTTTCTAGTTGTCAAAATGATAACTTCAAACTAGGGTACTTTTCCCAGAAAGATTATTTCAGTTCAAAGGCTAATGCTTTCTTTGTGATCCTTTCTGAAATATCTTATTTCAAATAGGTATTCTAAAGGGGAGAGCTAGAAGAAGGTATGCCAAGCACTACAGCACCTTTCTTTCCATCGCGCTTAGATTCCACGTGTAGAACTTAATTCTGCTGCTTCTCTCTGTATGTACTGCAGGCTGTTTCTAGTCCCTATACTAAAAGGCAATCTGCTTTTTCCTCTGCTCCTATATAGTGAAACAGGGCTTTTGGAGACACTCATATGGATTTGATTATATAGCACCTATTTGATTCCACTACCACCTGTCAGTCTGTCATACTGTAGTGGTTTGTGTGTTGCTATGATGCTGGAAGCTATGCACCATTATTTCAAATATCAGCAGGGTCACCCATGGTGGACAGGTTTCAGTGGCACTTCTAGACTAAGAGAGACTAGGAAGAAAGCCCTGGTGATCTACTTCCAAAAATTAGTCAATAAAAAAAACCAATGAATCACAGAATATTGTCTGAGACTTTGACTTGGTTACTTCGGACATGTCGTCAGGAGGGACCGATCACTGGAGAAGGACATCATGTTTGGTAAAGTGGCAGCCCGTGGAAGATGAGGGAAACTCTCAGTAAGACAGACTGACACCATGGCTGCAACAATGGATACAAACATACAAACAATGATCATGAAGATGGAGCAGGGCAGGTAACGTTTCATTCTGTTATACATAAGGTCACCATGAGTCACAGCCTAGTGGATGGCAACAAACAACAACACGTTTGATTCCACATAATGCTTCTAGCTCCCCCAGTGGATGAGCCAGAAGGGAGAGCAGGATAATGGTGCTCCAGGGCCACTGCACATGATCCTTACACATTGTACACAGTAAAGCCTTCTGAATGGCACCCCCTAGAGTTGCAAGGTGTGCAACCAGTAGGATAGCCTGGTCTCTACTATTGTGCATACACACATCTCACCACCTAAGTCTGATTAAGCTCTATCAACTCCCGAGACCAAAAAGATGCTAGTAATCCATGTAAACCTCAGCCTTTTGACTTTGCCTTGAAGAAGCAAATAGACTTAATTTATGAAGTGTTTCATAAAAGCAAAGTAATATGCTTGTTGGATTTTCTTTTTCCCCTTTTGTAGTGAGTGTGGCAAAATAACTCAGCATCCCAGTCCAGGAGCATCGGGAACAAACTGAGAAAATGCTACTGTTCCTCTAAAGAAACCTGCACATTTACAAAGAAGTAGGAAGTGTGGGAATTTAATAATTTAGAGAAACATACTGCTCAAACTATCGACAATTTTGGCTATTTTCACTTTCCTGATCAATGATGACTGATTTCAGAACCCAAATGCCTGTTTAGAAAAATGCTTTCAACATACATATTTAATTCATTCTCAAAACAGCGATACTTTATGAGATACCTTGGGAGGCTTAGCTGACATATAATTTTTAAAGTTTTGATGCCAAAATTTCCATCATTAGCAGAAATATGGAACACATTTGGGCAAAGCAACACTAATGCTTAGAGAATGTTCATGAACAAAGGCTATTGCTGAACACAGGAATCATAAATATGAATGAAGGGAGCACACTAGGCCTAAGAAGAAAGAAAAATACTTTTAATGATAAGTGATTAGAAAGACAAGACAAAAAGTAAACACAACATGAGTAAAACAGCAAAATTCCAAATAGCCACAGCTTTTATCCAACTACTTTTAAAACTCTAAACATCGTTTATTTCACTGATTACTGGCAATAACAAAATTATGCTAAGTGTAATGACTAAGAACAAGCTTATCACTTTAGTTAACTTGGAGGCCACTTTCGGCCGTCACTCTCAATCTTCACAATGAAGATTCACATGATCCAAATTTACAGTTGAGGATCAGCTGCCCGATCAGTCACTCATAATTCCAAAACTCTATGACATAGGACATGAGAGACTCTAGATCTGATCCAATATGAGATGCTGCCCCAATGACCCAGAGCACACACTCTACTTTTGTTTTTGTATAAAATGACTTTTTAGAGCTACATGGTATTCTATAGTATAAGAGGTGTTCTACACTATTGATTAAATATTATAGCCTGATTATTGTTGTACATAAGAGGTTCCCCCCCCCAATTTGCCACAATTAAAAACAATGATAACAATACTTTTGTATCTAAATATTTGTCCACATATCTAATTATTTCCTGAGAATAAATTTCTAGAAGTGATGTTTCTGGGCCACAGGGTATAAACATTTTTAAAGTTCCTAATAAATATTGCTAAACTGTAGAGGGCATTTTTTTTTTTAATAACTTCCCCCCAAATAAACTATTCTAAGTCGCTTGCAAGACTGAGAGGAACCTGCCCAAAGAGAAGGGGATTATTGTATTATCAGATTGTGCCTCTGATCCTTAAGAAGTATTCTGAGGTGCTCTTGTGATTCTACCCTCCTTAAAGTGATTCTTGTGTTATTCTTGGCAACTGAAGAATAAGCAAAACCTTACAGTTCCTTTCTTAAAACGGTATCTTGAAGGTTTTCTTTGTCCACTGTGAATTCAGCAACATTTTAGGGTGGAGACCTCACTGTAATTAGACACAACCTAAGAGTCTGGGAAATCTATAGGTACTACCTCACTCCCAGTGAAAAGATGAACAGGAAATGAATAAAACATTTCACACATTCAACCAGGGAGATCACATTTCCAGAGAGAAAGCAGTGTTATTTGTGACAGCACCAGCTTTTTAGTCCTTGGACAGAACACTCAATACATTATAAGCATCATCTGGATTCTAAGGATGCTTAATATATCTTTAACTTAGAGTTAAGTCAAATTGCAAACATTTATTGAGCATTTATAATATGCAAGACCCTGTACTAAATATTATAAAGGGAACAGAAATTGATAAGTAAAAACAGCTTATAAATCGGGGAAGGAACAGAAAAACACAATTAAAATGCATTAAAAGAGGGAAGAAGATACTTAACAGCCCAAATCAACAGCATAAATGTCATTAGATAAAGGCACTTGTGCAATTATTGCAAATTATTATTTTTTTCAGACAAATTCCATTTTACCTAAATTTTTGAAGGCCAAATTTGAACTCAGGTTACAGTTCTTTCAAATAATTTACCAAACACTGCAGTTCAAATTCACCAGCCACTCCTTGGGGTAGTTCTGCTTTGTCCTATAGGGTCGCTATGAGTCAGAATTGACTCGACGGCAACCCTGCAATGGGGGATAGCAAAGAAAGTCATTTGTAAAATTGTTACGATCTGAATTTTCTAGACAAATGCTGCCCAAAAGCTTTTGAAAACAGTCAAGCTAGAACATAATTTACTGTTGCTAGAAAATGAGATATTGTAGTAAAACAATACATTTTCAACTACTGAATGTTTCTAGAGGCTTATATTTTCATAAAGGCCAGGTTTTCTGAAATAACCTCTTGTCTTTTAACCAAAATTTTGCCACAAAGAGGAGATTAATAAAATGTTGATGATAAATTGCCACTGACGGGGCAAATGCTAGAGACTGAGACGCCTGGACAGTGATTCTCAGCCCCAAACCGGAGCTCCAGCCTTTGGGAGCCTGGGCATTGTCATTAAAGAGGTGTGGGTGTCACTCAGCAGCTCCTGCCCTTGTAGGGGACTTCACACCTCTCCATCAGCTCTTCCTACACCTCCAGAGCCACAGAAGACCACGGGGTGAGCAGGACAAAAGAGAAATACACTGAAAGGGGTGGAAGAAGCTGCATGCTTTCTTCTCAAAACCAGAAGAGAAGGTATACTGAGCCAGTCAGGGCAAAATACTGGGCTAAACTCTCCAGTCCTACTTTCCATTTCATATACCCTATTTGCATCTAAACTAAAGAAATCATGACAGTTTTTTAATTAGTATAAACCAAAAGAAATTTTACCCTGTCATAAAAAATTCATAGAAAATCAAGCAGTCTCATCTGACTGTTGTTTTAATAATTATATTTACCATGGCGAGACTAAAAGCTGTTTTCTTACGGTTTGGGCTTTTTCAGCCAGTAAATCTATGGGTTATTTTTCCCTTCAGTGCTTCAGTGGAACAATCTTATCTTTCTATCTGAACATCATTACCAAGTAGGTAATGACACTGCAGTGAGGCTTCCAAACACATCTTTCCCATCTATCCAGGATGTCCTGAGGTCAGCTGGAAGAGGAGCAGTACAAGCACAATGCAAAGTAAGAAGACAGCAGGAATGGGTGAAAAGAGGAACAAGAGGCAAGAGGACCAGATGGCAGGGAAGGAAGATGGACAATAAGCAACTGGCAGCATGGAGAAACACCAAGACAAACAGAAAATGAAACAGCCAAGAAAAAAAAAAAAATAAGGAAAACATGTAGAAAGTCAAAAAAATGACAGAAAGTAAGGAAATAATAGATTAGTAGATATTGTTCTCAAAACAGGTCTTTTCATTTCAGGAAAATATAATTCAATTTTTAAAAGTCCCTTCCTCGCTTATAAGGAGCCTTGTGGCACAGTGGTTAAGTGCTCAGCTGCTAACTGAAAGGTTAATGGTTCGAACCCACCAGCCACTCTGCAGGAGAAAGATGTGGCAGTCTGCTTCCGTAAAGATATAGAGGCTTGGAAGCCCCACGGGGCAGTTCTACTCTGTCCTGTAGGGTTGCTATGAGTCGGAATCAACTCAATGGCAACAGGTTTGCTCACTTATGAATGTGTTCTGAATAACACACAAATTAATTTTCTTCTAAGAAAGTCACTACAGGCCACATAAAGAGAAAGAAACAAACAAAGCTGACAACTTTTCTTTTTAAATTCATTCCACAATCGGGAAACAAAAGTCTTGATCAGTCTAAAATGGTTTAGAAGGTGAACAAGTATCTTGAAGATAGCACTATACAAGTGATAATGCTTTGCACTCACTGATGACCTACGTAGGCAAAGGAGCAATGAGTCTTTGCCCATCAGGGTATGATGCTGGGCGTGACTGGCCTACACAAATGAAGAAGTAGACTGATATATCAAAAGTAGGGTAACATTTTGGGAAAGCCCTCAAAAAGAAAAGCAAGCTGGAGAAAAATCTAGCTAAGCATAAATGTACAATAAGAGAAAAGTGAGAGTAATGCTCACCAAGACTGGCTGAATATGATCAGATTTGTAGGAACATCCATTATTCCTCATCTTACACCAGAGAAATCCTAGGTTATTGAAGTGTTTTTAAAAAAATAAACAATAAAAAAAAAAAAAACTTATGGTGGGAAGAAATCATAAGGGAAATTTTCAACAGATTAAAAATTGTAAAAATATAGACTATACAGCAAAATAACCATAATCAAAATTAAAAACATATTAAAGACAAAGGATTGGCACTTTTAATATTGAAACAGCTCTTACAAATCAATATGTAAACTATTTACAACTCCAAAGAAACACTGAAAAGGACAACTCCAAGGAGACAAACATGAAAGGCTGATAAACACACTGTGAACCAGGGCGCCTCTGAGAAATGCTTTTTGACTCCCAACAGGCATTACTATTTAACAAGAACAATTCGTATGTTAGATGATTTGCCTGAAATTTTTTATCTGTTTTAAGGTTTTACAAAGTTGCTATAGTAGGTCATCACTCACATCATTTTCTCCCAGTGGATAAATCAACCATGTCATGCCTCATATCAAAAAGTCCAGTTTGGGAAGAAGTAATAATGACCTCTATAGTGGCAAAGCAAAAAAATCAAACCAAATTTTCCTTAGAAAATTAAATTTAAAAAGAAATATTAACATCGTTCATTAATGAAAGTTCTGGCGTGCAGGAAGGTAATTAGCACAACAGCTGCATACATTAAAGTACAATTCTGTCAGCTGCTGCTGGCAAAGATGACACTCTTGTGCATAGATAGGATCCGTACACGGAGCAATGCCTCAATGAAATACATGAGAAATCTTATAACAGACACAAAGACAAAATCTTAGGAAAAATATCCTATTATCTCTATGTGAGTCACGTGTGTATTCCTTTTATTACCTAAGAAAACCTGATCTCTGAAAAGTTTTTTTCTTACTATTATTTCTTAGCCTGATTATCATAGAGAAAGAACAGTGAAAGTTAATTGTATGAACCTAGTCAATATCAGATGTGGAAGGTTGTGATTCAGATATGTACACAGGACTTTTTATGTACCCAAAAGCATTAAATTCCATATGGAGAATGATGTGCATAGAGTTCAGAAGTTTGAGCAATGTTTGATCCAGAACTCCTAAATTAGCCTCCTTTCTTCCAATTATACTCAAATATATAACACCAACTAGAAATTTGCATTCAAGCTCTATTTTCCATTGAATTAATCATCAACCAATGACCTTTTATGGGTCTAACACCATGAATGGGACAAAAGTAAGTACATGCAATGATTCTTCCCTTTAAGGACTTCATGGAGGAGAACATGTGAATATGGGATTTGAAAACAATGAAATTAAAGAATGCTACTAAATAATAAACTATGAAGTGCAGATTATAAATATTTAAGTAAAAGAAAGAAAGAACAATAAGGGAGTCTGGAATGTGTGGGGGCTTGATGAAATAGGAGAAACCAACAACATTAAAGAAAAGGTAAAATGTGGACATCTGAAAGAACAGGATGGCATTCTAGGCAAGAGGACAACATGAGCAAAAGCAAACTCACTCCTCCATACTCTTTCATCGGTAGCTAAAGGGATGCAAACTACAAATGATCCAAATTGCTACGTCATTTATTAAAGGTCAGTGACCCCTGAATCAGTCAATGGTTAATCATAATAATTGTGAGCACTGGAAAGACATGATGAAAACAGTGTTTATAGAGGAGTATTCTGGCACCAAGTGGCAGGACATCTCCGAGAAGAGAAACTAGTGTTGGAGAAACCAGGAAAAAAAAGATTACTGAGAAAAATCCAACTTCAAGCTCCTGACGACTCAGACTAGGGTTATAGCCTGACTAACAGAGAAAAAAATGGGATGTCTGAGCCTGACTTATATGCATCAACAGAACTTGGTGATAACTGATTGCAGAATATGGATGAGAGAGAATGCCAAAGTTTCTAGGTCAAGGGAATAAAAAATTCTATCTCCATTTCCCTATTAAAAAAAGAGAAAACCTACTCTGTGAAGATAAATTACAATCTAAACAAGGTTTAGTGCAGTGTCTCTTTGGCCTCTCTGTATTTGAATCACCTTTCTATTTCTGGAGAATGCTTGTCTTAGGAGGTCAAACTCACTTCCCATTCTGAAAATAAAAGTGTCAAATACAGACATCCCAGCATCTACTGCTGCTAAGGCCTGCGCTCATGACCTGCCAATCAGATATACCAGCCCTAGACTTCAATTCGGAAGTTAGTGAAATGAAAAAGCAAGGCACGTGGAACTATCCTGAGAACTGGTGGCAGCATGTATATCAGGGTTCCAGCAGCAGCAC
Source organism: Dugong dugon (assembly GCA_030035585.1). Lineage (NCBI taxonomy): Eukaryota > Metazoa > Chordata > Mammalia > Sirenia > Dugongidae > Dugong > Dugong dugon. The sequence goes on from CM057462.1 coordinate 147,307,530, forward strand.
CAGGAGTCCAGGACAACCATGAAGGGATAAGGACAGTGCCCAAGGCCAACTCTCATCACCAGACAAGTTCTTTGGCATGATTTTAGTCACTGGCTCCCCAGTTCTAAGTCTCCCCCGGAGATTCTGTGTGCCTCTCAAAATGCTTTAAGTAACTTCCTTGTCTATTCAAATCAGCCAGAGTCTGTTTCCATGACTTACAACTAAGAATCTTGATGGGTAGAGATGCTAGCAAGAACACTTTGTGAAACAGTAGTAAAATGCTTCTTTTATCGTGGAATTTTATCTGGAATGAAATTCAAGCATTATCTACCAATAATCACAGCACTATTTTTTTAGGATATGAAGTGTCCAGCAGCAATCCTCCAAACTCCAAGTAACTTCCACAGCCATGCACATTGTACTTGTTTCACTGCCAGACAGAGAGGCAACGTGATGTATAAACAAAAAGAACACGGGCTTTAGAATCATCAAGTCAATTCCGACTCATGGTGACCCCATGTGTGCAGAGTAGAACTGCACTCCATAGGATTTTCAAGGCTGTGATCTTTTGGAAGCAGATCACCAGGCCTTTCTTCCAAGGCACCTCTGGGTGGATTCAAACCTCCAACCTTTCAGTTAGTAGTTGAGAACTTAACCATTCGGGCTACCCAAGGACTCCACCAAGCATATAGCATTGCTTGATTAAATACTTGCCAAGATGTTTAACTGATTCATACTGGACATATCCAGTCTTACGCAGTCTCACAGACTGGTCCAGACCTGGGCTGCACAATCTCACCTCTAACCCTGATTCTGCAAACCTCTTGGCACTGTAAAATCAGTCACTAATCAGCTTCTCTCCAATGTGAAATGAGCCTCCCCATAGATATGCATTGGTATTTAGGCTTCATGCTTTTCCTTTTGACTCATTTACTTTTGCCTGCTTTGAGTCACTGCAACTTCAACCTGCCAGCTCAAGTTTTTAAAACAATATATTACCTTTGTAGATAATTTGGAAAGTGCAGAAAACTATACAAAAGTAGGAATATCATGGAACTTTCAGAGCTAGAAAAAAATCCAAGACAACGTCTATTCAAACCCTCATAGTTTGCCAATGAGCAAACTGAAGCACAGAGAGAATAAAGGATTGACTCCAAGGTCACACAGACCAACACTTCATGTAACAACAAATCTTTACTGAGCAGCTGTAGGTGGCAGCATCACTACACGGGGCAGGTCCTGGCTTTAGCCTGGGACTCCTGACTCTAGTGCAGGACACACTCCACCTCATGTCCAGAGACTGAACTTACTACCTAACACCAAGCTACCCCAGTAGCGTTCCCTTCAATAACAGCTAGTGAATCCTAAAAGGTTCAAGAGAGTCTACCAAGCACTATCCTTCCAAGGAGATAGAGCTCTCATCACAAGGAGCTCACTAGTTAATGGAGAAACAGACACACGGCTGGTGAGGCCGGATGGTGAAGAGCCTTCAAGACAGACTGAAAAAAACTATAGAGAGGTCTAAAGGAAACACAAATGGGTAGGCTACTCATTCCCACTCCTGGCATTGGGGAGCCTCGCAGAGGGGAACACGTGTGCCGGGCTTGAAGAGCAAGTAGGATTTCCAGGGGCAGAGAAGGGCGTTTGGTGCAGAAGCAGCAGCACTACCAGAGGCAGGAGGCGTGCCTGTGCACAGCAGGTCAGGAACACCGAAGGTCTGTCAGGGCCACACCTAGGCCTGTGTGGCAGGCAAGGCAAGACATGAAACTGGACAGGCTGGTTAGGCCAGATGGTGAAGAGCCTTCAAGGTGTGCTAAGGAGGATGAGCCTTTTCCTCTGCAGCCCAGGGAGCCATCAAAGACTCATGAGGAGCGTAGCAGGAGCAGGGCTGAGTTTTGAAATTACTCCAGATTGGAAGGGAGACAAAGGGAGTTAGGGAGCCCAGCTAAGTGACAACTGCACTAGCCCAGATAAGAGGGGAGGAGAGCTGAGGAGCTGGAGAAGAGAGTGCTTCTCAACTGGCCGAGCATAAGATGGTCCTGACACCAGGCCAGGATAATCTCTCTCAGAGCCACCATAATCTATAGCTATACCAAGGCCAAAACTAAAGAAGGGAGAGCAAAGAAGAAAAAGAAAAATCTTTATATTAGCAAATGGCTTTGCAGAGAAGAAAAATGCAATCTACTCTGAGCCTTCTCTCTGGACTCAACTTCACAAATTCATCTGGCAACCAGAGTCTTAGATGGCCAGTTCCCCAAGAGCCACTTCCACAAGCTCCAGGCACCATTCACATGGAGGTAATTCATTCAGAAAGGCTACCAGGGAGCCCATGTGTCTTCAAACAGCAAACAGAGGACTCTTGGCCAGGCCAACTGTTGACTTCAGGTTCCCACTTGGGTGAAGTTCGGGGGGCTGAAGGGTGAGGGGAGGGGGCAGACAGAAAGACACAAGGGAATGGAGCAGGCTCCTCTAGCCCATGGGTGGGAGCAACCTCCCCAGAGTTGGTATGAATTTAGTGATGATACCGGCAGATCACAAGCACACCCAAGGGCACGACTCCTAGAGGAAAGAATATCTGTTTACTCTCACAGTCTCCATGGACCCAACACCAATCAATCAGGATCCATCTGGAACACGGCTACATTTTCTCAGACGCAGTCTCCTCGATTAAGTTTAGTGAAAATGCACCCAGAGCGTTTTTACCCTAAAATGCTGATCCTGCTTTCAGTAATGACTACAGAGGAATCACATAGACCCAAATTCATTTGCTTTCTTTCTGAAAGAAAAAAAAAAAGAAGGAAGGGAGAGAAAGAAGGTAAGGGAAGAAAAAAAGAGAAAGAAGGAAATAAAGAAGTAAAGCAGACAGGATGGCTGGCTGGCTGGCTAGATAAACAAGCCTATATTCTATATTGATATAATCTTAGAACAGTTAAAATAATTAACTAGCACTATATATACCATCAGGAATTCATCTCAAAAACGCAACATTTTTAAAAAAGCAAGATGGATTTTTACCATTTACGTACATAATATATTTATGTAAAACATACAAACAGTATAAATAATGTTTGTGCATATACACATAAGTAGAAAAATTATAAAAACAGTATCATTACACAGTCAACTCAGGGGCAGGGGAAAAATCATGGTAGAACGGAAGTTTTAACAACATATGTAACATCTTAAAAAAGAGAGACAGTGGTATGAAACAAATGTGACAAAATAGTTCTTAAGTTCTGGTGATGAGAGAATATAGATGCCGCATATCGAATATTTCTGTATAACGGAAATACAACATTTTTTTAAATTTTAAGTGGAAAGAATGAGGGTGGGGGAATTCGTTATGCAGCTTTTTGTGGCACACTTAAAAAAGATACACTGCCCATGTATTTCCTCCGAATGCTTTTATCAGCATGGAAGTGTGATTGTAGGATTAAAATCTATGACAACAATTACAGTAACAACTGTCTTTTTCCTTTTCTTGAGTCCAGGGTTACCAGACAAAAATAACTGACCATCATTTCTCAGATAACCAATTACAAAAAAAAAAAAAAAAAAAAAAACTCTTCCAACCCACTATACTTAGACAAACAAACAGTAGTCTACAAATTATTCTTCTAAATTTACAAAGAGAGGTCAAGTTTCCCTAAATATATATTTTATTAATATATGTAAAAAAAAGAATACAAACTTCCCAATGACCTAGATGACTAAAAACATTATAAAAAGGCAGTTAAAGGGATAATTCTACCGTCTTCCAATAACAAAAGCTTTTACTAATCTGGACATTCAAGTTTCCTAATTGTTATTATTTTCTTAGAAAAAAAAATTCTGAGGACAACTTAGTTTCAGAAATCTATACATCACTCATACGTCTATATGACATGTGTAGTCACTGATTTTACCAATAAGCACTGATTTCCAGGAAGTGTGATAGACATTAAAATACAATAAGCAATAACACGGATAAGATCTCTCTCTTCATGGAGCCAAGATGGGAGAGAAAGGTAATAAGCAAAGATATAAAACAATTAAAGGTAGTACACAGTACTGTGAAGAGGACTCTCTGGGTGGAGGAAGCAGTTAACACACTCAGCTACTAACTGAAAAGTTGTTAGTTCAAGTCCCCCCAGGAGTACCTCAGAAGAAAGGCCTGGCAATCTGCTCCTGAAAAAATCAGCCATTGAAAACCCTATGAATCACAGTTCTACTCTGACACACACAGAGTCACCATGAGTTAAAATCCACTCGATGGCAACCGGTTTTGTTGCTGCTATTGTTCGTTTGTTTAGTGCTGTGATAGAATATTCTTGTGCTTGGGCAGTGGAGGAGGGAAGAACCATTTCATATAGACGTCTCTCTCAGGAAGTGACATTTAAACTGCGACACGAAGCTTCAAAGAGAGGGGGCCAGCCATTTGAAAGATCAGAGGGAAAGTTTCCAGGAAGAGAATCAGCAAGTGAGAAGACCCAGAGCTGGGAGAGAGTGCTCCATGTGTCCTGGGAGGCGGCAGACAGCCTCCGTGCCCACAGCAGAATGGATGGAGGAAGTAGCAGTGAAATGAGGCTGGCATGCTATGCAGGGGCCAGGCCATGCCATGCCTGGTGAGTGCACTGGGAAGCCATTAAGGAGATTCTGGTCAGGAAGTCCGTAGTCTGAGATATGTTTTTAGAGGTTGACTTTGGCTGCTCAATGGAAATGGATTGAAGAAAGGCAAAAGCAGAAGTGGAGAAACTGGGAACTTAACAGGCTACTATAATAGTCTAGGCAAAAAGGTGATGCTGACTCGGACTAAGATGGTGGCTTAGGAGACTCATTTATTCTACAACAAATGCTTTTTGAGCATCTTCTGTGAACCAGGCACTGTTGTAAGTGGTGAGGACATAGGGAAGGGCAAAGTTAGCAAGGCCCTGTTCTTGTTAAGATTGCATTCTAATGAGAGGAGACAAAAATAAATAAGTAAATAAATGACTGAATTAGTTAACCATAATATTTAGATGATAAAATGCTATGATGACAATATAACAAGATGATGTGGTAGGCAAGCCTGCGAGGATGGGAGCTCAGAGAGATTAATTCAACCTGGGGAGTCAACAAAGGTAATCTTTCATCTGAGATCCAGTTGATAAGAAAGTGCCAGGAAGTACAAAGAAAATAGGGAAAGGTGGACAAATGCAAGAAAAATCTTGCAGATGCAACCGTCATACTGGCTTACGTAAGTGGTGAAAGAAATGAAGAAATCAAGAATAATGTCCAGGTTTATAATTTTAGAAACTGCAACTGATGGCGCCATTCTAAAATAAAAGATTGGGAAGAAGCATGTACGGGCATGTTAAAATTAAAGGTTTTATTTCAGACATACTAAATTTGAGATCCTATGAGACCTCTACTGGATATGTGTCTGAATGTAAGGGAAGCCTAGGCCAGAGATTCAAATCTGATGTGTACAGTTGGTAACTGAAGCCGTGAGAGTGAATGAGGCTGTGCGAGGCTGTACTGTGAAGAGAACAGGGCTCAGAACAGAGTCTGAGAACTCCAAATTTTAAAGATCAAGTAGTGGAAGGGAAGACAAGAAAAGAGACTGAGGGATGGCCAGTGAGGCAGAAGGAAAGTCAGGAGGGTATCATTTCAAGGGAGCAAAGAAATGTTTCAAGCAGCAGCGAGGGGTGAACAGTGTGGAATGCTGGCAAAAGGCTGATTAGGTGGTTTATGGGACTATGAAGGCCATGGGCGACACTGATGAAAACAATTTTAATGTAGTGATGGGAAAAGAAGCCAGGTGAGAATGGACTGAAACATGAAAGAGATGTGAAAATGTGGAGAAGCATGTAGGATGACTATCTCTAGAAATTTTTCTGTGAAAGGGAAATGAGAATGGGATGACAATTAGAGGGAACATGGAGTCAAGGGAGGATTGTTCTCAAAAGAAGGAAACTACTAATACATGTTTACACATTGATGGGGTTGACCCCATACAGAGGCTCAAATGGATCATGCCACGTACGTTTCCAGTACTAATGGGCAAGGCATTCTCTTAGGTGCTGAGGACGTAAGGATGAATAAGCCAGCTTTCTCAGGAAGCAAGGATAACCTCAAAACAAATAGAACAACCGACAGATGTTCCTTAATTAGAGATTCTCAAACATAAATACTAACTCTATTGCTTATAGCAATAGCAAACTTTATCTATGCAACATTCTCAATTAAATAAGCTGCCAAAATTTTGGCTTAAGAAAAAAATGTGATGAATTAATTAAAAGGATAGCTAATTTTATGGCTCAACTATAAACCTATGTAACATATTCCTTATAATCACAGTAATAACTAAATGGTTAGTCACAATGATCTATTTGTTTGGTACCATGCACAATTATATTAAATTTTTTTTAGAAGTAGCATAATAATACAAAAATTGTGTTCACCAAAGGAGACTGAGAATATTATCTTAAGAGTCAAATAACTCACAGATGTTGAGGAAGTTAAGAAATTCAGGGCCCAATTATTTGAAATGACATGATCCTGTATGCCTGTAGACCAGGAGTCATCAAACTATGACTGGTGGGTTAAGTCTGGCCCACCACCTATTTTTGTAGATAAAATTTTATTGGAATACAGCCACACTCATTCATTTTTGTATTAACTATAGCTGCTTTCATGCTACAATAGCAGAGCTGAATAGCTGAGACAGAGACAAATGGCCGATAAAGCCTAAAACATCTACTATCTGGCCCTTTACAAAAAAGTTTGCCAACCCCTGATCTAGACAATTTGCAAAAGGGCAGAGTCACCATATACAGTCTGGAATGTCCACGTAGGGGACAGCAAACTTATCACCAATAATGGGTGTTTACTGCATATTCTTGTAACTTTTCTGTAGGTTTGAAATCTTTAAAAATAAGATGGTCGGGGGGGGGGACAGACAAAAAGAAAACGAGATAAAAACAAAAGTAAAAATCTATTATTATCCTTTACCAAATATTATGATTAACTCCTGGCAGCTGGGTGGCACAAATGGTTAAGTGCTCACCTACTAGCCAGAAGGTTGGTAGTTGCGACCCACCCAGAGGCGCCTCAGGAAGATAGTCCTAGCGATTTGCTTCCAAAAGCTCACAGCCTTGAAAGCCCTAGGAAGCAGTTCTACTCTGCACACATGGGGTTGCCAAGGGTCGGAATCGACTCAACGGCAACTAACAAAAACAACATGATTAATTCCAAAGACAGTACCCAGTGGAAAAATTGCTACAGGCAATTCCTTCTTAATACAGTCTATAGAAAAGAAAGGTATGAAGAATCACGGTAGAGAAAAATCTAGCATATTCTCATTCCCATTTGACGTAATGATTATAATTATTCTCCTACAGAAATGTTTGCATTCTGTCTAATTGGTCTACCACCCTGCCCATACACTTTGACCTTTCTTACTTTAATGCCTTTGCTCCAGTAGAACCCTCTTCTTTTCCAACAAAATAGCCTCTGGCAAAATGCCTGCCTATCCAAATCTCAGCCACCTTTCAAGGCTCAATTTAAATGCCACTTCCTGCATCAATCCCTTCCTGCTCATCCAGGGCCAAAGCTGACCTTCCCTTCTGGGACTACCATAATACTCGCGTTATCTCTGCCATTCTCAGAAAACTTAGCAAATACCACCTTTCAATGCTGTAATTGTATGTCTATATCTACACAACTAGGTTATAATAGGCAAGCTTGAGGGAAGAAATAATTTCTTATAATCTTTCTGTGCCCTCCGGCAACAATAACAGATGAGAATTCAGAGAGGCATATATCTTCTTACTCATGAAGTGTGGGATTAACGATAGCAAGGTCTCTAGTTGCTAAAGTTTACCTTGTTATTGTCTTAGGGTTAGTAGGTTTAACTGAAAGAATTTCATTGGTCTGAAACGTTAAGTATTTCCAACAGTAACTGTAATTCCCATTAAAGCTGAAGAGCTGTTTCTCTTTATCCTACTGCTTACTTGCCGTAGAGTCATTAACCTTTCTGAGTTTTATAAGAGATAATAAGAATATGAGTCCTTTCTGCCTTACCACAATGGTGCTCAATGCAATAATGCAAATGTTCAGAAGAACTGGGAAAAAAAAGCTATACTAGATGTAAGGTCATCTTTTCATTACGGCTCTAGTGTGCTGCAACTCTGCAAACAACCTGCTGACTGATGTCATGTGCAAGCTTCTCAGGAAGAAGCTCATTCCAATCTTAGTGAGAAATTGAGGGCTATTCTGGGCACTGAAGCTTTATGATACTTGACAGACAGGTCAACTGATCATTACGGCGAGGTGCTCTCACAAAAGGCCTTGTTATTGAGGCTATGAAGGTAAAGTCTTTGAAATTTTGTCTACATTAATCAAATTGATTTTCTCTACAGGATCTGAAACCAATATTAATATAAAAAAGAAAACAAATGGAAAATGGAGGGCAAAATGACAACCTGAGTCTTTATGTTCAAAAGCAGATAAGAGATTAATATCAAAGCACTTAATATGGTCACTTGTTCCTAGTTTTTATATTAAAAATTTTAAGTTTTAACTATATGTACCATTTGCTCTAATAAACTGTACAACAATCTTTAATAAAAGTAATATATCAATGACCTAAAGCTACATATGCTACAATAATTTCTCATATATGACCTTCTTTCATGTATTTCTTCCCTTCTTCCCAACATTTTAGTATAAATATATTTTTGCAGTTTTATCTACTTATTTTCTACCCTAAATTATCCATGATGACATCCAGCTAGGGCTTCCCTGTGCTATGACTAGGACAGGCAGAGGTAAACGAAAAAATGCTTGCTAGTGGTAGAAGTAGAAAGAAAAGTACTATGTAACACCTACTCAACTTGCCTTCTCTCAAACCCCCCTTTCTTCTTTCCTTACTCCCCAGGGGTGAGTTCAAAGAACTAACCTCCAAATAGGGTTACCTCTCCCTGTGCTTCACATTTTCAAACTGTTATCACGTGGATCAGGGTCTAACCTTCCCACTAACCTATAAACTTTATAAGGATAGGCAGGGTCTATCTTGTTCACTGTTTTTCACTAGCACCTACTACAGTGCTGGGCACAGGAGACAAGCTTCATTAATATTAGTTGAATAAATTAAATGAAATCGGTATACTTTAAATAGTGTGAAAAAATACTAGTAAGTGAAAATGTACAGTGAAGTTATAGTAGGTTCTTGCCCTTTTTTCTCTAGACCAAAAAGTACAGATGAATTCAAATGAACTCAAAAGGGCAATGAGCAACTCAACTCGTGGGGCTGGGGAGAGCTGAAATATGAACATCACTTTTCTTTCACTAAGCTGGCATTCCAAACCATCCCCTTTATGCCATCTCTCTCATACACAGTCAGCCTCTTTCACTTTTTGCCACTGAGAAATTGGTAAAGGAAGGGAAAAATACCAGGAAATCTAAATTCTCATAAACGTTTCTCCTGAAAGAGTCATCTGACCAAGCCTCTGATGAAACTTTCCCAGGGCAGATGAAGAAATGTGAGTAGAATACAGTTCACTGTCTGAGCTGCAATCGATCATGGAGATGGTGCAGAACCAGGCAGTGTTTCACCCCACTGTGCATGGGGTCGCCACGAGTGGGGGGCAGACTCAACCTCAGCTAACAACTAAACTGGCTGAAGAATCCCACCCGAAAGTGGTGATTAGGGAACTGACTGGTATATGGAGAGACAGGTCTAGGAAGTAGACTAGTATTGCCTCGGTTGCCCAAGTCAGATGTGATCAAAGAATTCTTATTTTTTTTTTTTTAATGATTTATTTTATTTTTGTTGTAGTTACTGAAAACATACACAGAACATACACCAATTCAACAATTTCTACATATACAATTCAGTGATTTATTACATTCTTCAAGTTGTGCAACCATTCTCACCCACCTTTTTGAATTGTTCCTTCCCTATTGACATAAACTTACTGTCCCTTAAGCTTCCTATCTAACGTTTTGAGTTGCTGTAGTCAATTTGATTCCATATAGATAGTTCCTTAAAAGAGCACAACGCTCAAGGCAGACAGTCTTCACTAATTAAGCTAAAGGATTTCATTTTACTTGGATCTACAATCAACACCCATGAGAGCAGCAGTCAAGAAATCAAACTATGTACTGCACTGGGCAAATATGTTGCAAAAGACTTCTTTAAAGTGTTAAAAAGCAAAGATGTCACTTTGAGGACTAAGGTATGCCTGACTCAAGCCATGGTATTTTCAATCGCCTCATATGCATGCAAAAGCTGGACAGTGAATAAGAAGACTGAAGAAGAACTGATGCCTTTGAATTATGGTGTTGGCAAAGAATACTGAATATACCGTGGACTGCCAGAAGAACGAACTAATTGGTCTTGGAAGAAATATGGCCAGAATCCTCTTTAGAAGCAAGGATGGTGAGACTTCGTTTCACATATTTTGGACATGTTATCAGGAGGGACCAGTCCCTGGAAAAGCACATCATGCTTGGTAAGACACAGGGTCAGTGAAAAAGAGGAAGACCCTCAACAAGATGGATTGACACAGTGGCTGCAACAATGGGTTCAAGCATAACAACGATTGTGAGGATGGTAAAGGATTGGACAGTGTTACGTTCTGTTGTACCTAGGGTCGCTATGAGTCAGAACCAACTCAACAGCACCTAACAACAACATTGTTTGATTTAAAGAAGACTTCAGGGGATAGTTTTGGTTTAAGGTTAAAGGTTTAAAGATTACCTCAGGGCAACAGTTTTGAGTGTTCATCCAGCTTCGATGGCTCCAGAAAGTTTGGATCCCATGAGAATTTGAAATTCTGTTCTGCATTTTCTGCCTTTAGATCAGGATTCTTCTATAGAATCTTTGATCAAAACGTTCAGTAATTGTAGCCAGGCATCATCCAGTTCTTTTTACTTGATCAAGGACATGGCCACAGACTCCTTTTCAACAGCGTTTCAGAAAGTTATTACCAACAGATCAGAGTTGGCAGATGAGATGAAACAGATTTGAAGCCTCTGGATTAGGTTTTCTGAAAGATTATGTCCTTCCCCTTATCTAATCTTAGATTTTTTTAATCATTGATTTTACTTATAAGATATCCTTACCATTTCTGCCAATGACTAATTTTTTTAAAAAAGAATCCTGTGGGAAGTCAGAATCAAGATTCAAAAAAGAACTAAAAGAAAATTTTTTTTTTTAATATCTTGAATTTACTTCACATTTATTCCTGGCCATTCCCTGTCCTAGACCAACCTGGGACTTTAGACTGACTCAGAAGGGCTCTGACCAACCATAGTCTCCACCACCCACAGGTCCTCTGGGAGTCTGAGGATGACTAGATTGGACATACCGCAGCACTCACAAAATTGCTGGGTAACTTGGGCAGTACTCTTGGATACTCCTGAATCGAAATAGTCTAGGTGAGTAAACTCAAAAAACTAAACAGTACAACAAGTTTAATTCTGACATTTGTGCTTTCCGTTTCTCTCTAGAGTATCCGGTGCTTAGAAATAGTCAACAAGCACCTTCTGAGTGGCTCTCATGTGCCCATTCCTGGGTTAAATCTTGAGGAAGAAGAGCAAGGTGGTATCTGCCTTGTAAGAAAACACAATTCAGTAAAATAAAAGTCACTTAGCTGGGGAAAGGAGTCCCTGAGTGGTGTGAAAGGATAACACACTCAGTTCCTAACTAAAAGGTTGTAGGTGCTAGTCCACTCAGAGGCGGCTCAAAAGAAAGGCCTTGTGATCTAACTCCGAAAAATCAGTCATGGAAACCCTATGGAGCACAGTTCTACTATGACACCCATGGCGTCACCATGAGTTGGAAGCAATTCAACAACTGGTTTAGCTGGGGAAAAGCCTAAATTGTGAGAAGACCTAAGGTCTGGACCTAGTTTTACCCCTAAATTGGTGTATGTATTAGTTTTCTATGAGTGCTATAACAAAATGCCACAAATTTAGCAGTCAAAACAATACAAATTTATTCTCTTAAAGTTCTGGAGGTCAGAAGTCCCTGACTCAGGTCTCACTGGACTAAGATCAAAGTGTAGACAGAGCTGCATTCCTTTCTAGAGGTTCTAAGGGAGAATCCAATTCCTTGCCTTTTCCAGCTTCTAGAGGCCACTCACATTCCTTGGCCTGTGACTTCCTTTCTATGTCTTCAAAGCCTGCAATGTTGCATCTCTCTGACTCTTCTTCTGTCCTCACATCTCTCTGTGACCCAAGTGGGAAAGGGTCTTTGCTTTTAAGGACCCATGTGGTAAACTGGATGCACCCAGATAATCCTGGATAATCTCAAAATTCTTAATTTAACCACATGTGAAAAGTGCCTTTTGCTATGTAAAGTAACATTCACAGTTGCCAAGGATTAGAACGTGGATGTCTTTGGGAAGTCATTACTCTGCCTATCGCAGTGAGCAACCTTGAAAATGGTTCACCTCTCTGTAACACACCTGGCAAAAGGACAGGTCTGTACTACAGTATTTCTAAAGTTCTTTTCAGCCCTGGTTTATGTAGGTGTGTAAATATTAAGAATTCTGGCAAGCAGATCCTCACATCACAAATTATGGACGTTAGAGAGACAGCAGCACCCTCTGCTCTCTCCTCTAGCCAAGTAAATGGGTCCATCTGGCACGATGAACCAATGACACAGGGAAATGTTAGTAAAATAGACTAAGGGATTTGTGAAAAAAAATTACAATAGGACAATTATAAACCTACTGTTAGTCTCTGGAGCAAATGAAAGGGGGTGAGGGTGCTACTTACTATGGCACTATTGTGTTTTAAATCTGAGTTGACTCACTGAATGAATACTGTTAAATTCAAACAACTGTCCCTCAACCATCTGTTCAGATTATTTATTCAGCCTTCATGTGGTCTCCTCTCCTAGCTACATCCTGTTAGGGAGCCATAGAAAGACACAAAGTTACTACTGCACTCTGCATTAAAGTACATGAGAATTAACTCTGAACATAAAATCTAGCATCACAACAACAGGCAAACCACCACAGTAAGACAAACTGACAGATGAGTGGTGGAGGTTTATATAAAGTAACTTCAAGCATAAAGTACACCAGTAAGTACTAACAGTATTTTAGTTTCTTTGTGGGCATTTCCTTTGCATAAACCACAGTCCTGTACAGTATTTCCTGTAAAATAACCATATCATTTTTTTCTCACAGTGGGGACATTTGGTAGCTGCACTCACAAATAATTTATCAAAGTTTATTTACTACAGCCTAATCTACCAAAAAAGTCAACTGCGTATGTGACACCAAAATGAAAATTTTTTTAAACCTCAATTTTTAAATCTCTGTATAATGCCAACGTTTGGTTTACTTTTTTTCCTAATATAATTATGGAACATATTCAATGTCAAAATAGATTCCTGTCTTTCTTGGTATCTCTTGATCAGAACAAACAGGCCTGTGCAATGGTTTTTGCCATAAGCATCTCGGAGTTAAGCTATCTGCTATTTTACACACGATGTACAAGTTTTATTTCACTTAAAGTAAAATTTAAGTGAAACAGTGTATGGAAGCACTCTGTATTAACGTTGCAAAATTACTTATAACTCCCTGACCAAAGATCACATCCTCCTTTCAAGACAAGTTCTTCCTCTTCTACCTCAGAGGCAGCCTCGGAAAGAACATCAGTAGAGGACAGGAACGCCAAGCGAGAAAAATCAGACAGTCCTCACATTCAAAATAAATACTAAACACGGCTTCTCATTACTCTCTACATTATTATACAGACTCATTTTTAAGGTAACTGAGATTACTGGAGTGATAAATTATAAAGTATTTGTAAGTCTGCTTAAAGTTTCCAGTATCAAACAGCTAAACAAGTATTCTGTGACAGATTTTCATAAAGAAAGAAAAGAAAAGCTGTACTCAAATATCAACAGAGAGATGGTATATGAGCACTAAAATGCAAGAGAAAATTTAGGAGGAGTTAATGAGTGACTTTCTGACCTAAATGAGATGGAAACACTTTTTGAATTTGGGAGAAATTACTAATTAGAAGTTTGGAGGAACTTCCTAGATCTTATCTTGAATCTAAAATCTTCCGTTTCATTATTTTCAAGTGAGTTCCATCTGTTATTAACATTCTTTCTTCTAAGAAGCTAGATTCATAAGTGTTGTGGCGCCTGTTCCTTTCATCTTTCAATACTCAGTGGACTTTAAATGTCATTGTTGGAAAAGTCTGACAACCAGAAGAAAAGTTCCAGAAACTGGGAGTTTCTCATGCACAGGAGATCATGCACTATTTTGTGAATAACATCAAATTAACACTCCTTTAGATAGTCAAGGAAAAGTATGCAAACCCAAATGAGTAAATCTTATTTTGTATCTAAGGTTATATCTTTATGACCTAAAAGCTAGTTTATTATTTCCAAACTCATGATGGCGATTTCCAGTTAAAATCCTCACTCAATAGATGTAAAGTTCATATGTGGGAGCTGACCACAGACACCTCCAATGAGATCTTGCTGAAATATTGGGTAGATGGTAGAGAGAATTAGATGGTTTTTCTTGTTTTAATTTTTTTTAAAAATATATGAGAATTTCTTTTCAGTATAGTCTTTTAAATTGTTCTTATCAATGACAAAGTAGAAAATAATGCTTTAAAAATTACATATGAAATTTATCTCTACACATCAAAATCAACTTGGTATTATCAATTTGAAATTAACAAAATGGAGAGAATTGAGACTGCTTTAGTATTATCTATGAGAAAAAGGCAGGCTATAAAAACTGGCTGGGAAAATATGAGCAAAAAGAATCAGAGTTCAAATGCAAATAAATGTTAATAATTAGAAATTATTTCCATATTATTGCATTGTCTACTGTCAGTATTTTCCTTCTAGAATGGTCTTTCCTTTCCCTCACTTCCAAGTCACGTTAACCTTAAAACCTATCTCAAGTTTTACTCCATCTATAAGCTTTCAGTTTTCTCTCCTTTGATTTTCAGCTCTTTTATTACTGCTATTTTGTTAATAATTACTTGGATATAGTCTTTTTTACATATTTGTGAGTGTATTTTACTACAATGAGTATGTAAACTTGTGCAAAACAAAACTTAAACCTTTATTTTTAGGGTATTCTGATTCCCAACATCATATAGTAAGCTCTTGTTAGCTGCTGTTGAGTTGGCCCCCAACTCCTGGCAATCCCACACACAATAGAAGGAAATGCTGCCTAATACTGTACCATCTCCACGATCAGTTTCAGATCAGACCATTGTGATCCATATGGTTTTACTGACTGATGTTCGTAAACAGATCACCAGGTCTTTCTTCCTAGTCTGTCTTAGTCTGGAAGCTCCAATGAAACCTGTTCAGCGTCATAGCAACACACGACATTCTAAATAAACTGAAGTTAGTTTTAGAAATAGTTACCGTAGTCACAGCAACCACCAAGGTTTTGTTCACATTCAGTAGTCAGGTTCTGCTGAGTTTAGGTATATAAAATCCTCCCTCTAGGTGGAAAAGCTCCTTGAGGAACCTTGACCAACCACTGATGCAGGACTTAAAATAAATGCTTACCTAAACATCTATTCCATCCATAACAGCTTATAGAATGGGATCATAGGATTGATCCAAAACAGCACGATGAGCTTGGAGACAAATGCAATCACCCATGTATGAAAGCAAGTAGGTCTGATCTGGTGAGTAACCACGGAAAGGGAGGTGAAGGGATGAAAAGAATGTAGCAGGCCTTGGGGACTGACGGTGGTTATGGGAGCAACACAAGAATGGCCAGGGGAAAGGTACTAATTTTTTCTGAGCCTTAGCTCCCTCCTTTGAAAATGAGAAGATCATAATTAAAGATGCCTCCTACAATTAAAGAGACCTCCTTTAGCTTCTAAGTTCAATGTTTAAGGAAGCATAGAGGCACACTGTGAACAAGGAGGTGTCCTGAGTGTTAGCTAGAGAATCAGCAGAACAGTTTGAGTTAACAGGGTAGCCTTCAATCATCAGGAAGAACGAATTGCTAGGAGCAAACATCATGTATGGTAAGACAGAGGATCAGAGAAAACAAGGGAAGCCCTCCGTGAGATAGAGGACACAACAGTGACAACAATGGACTCAAATATATCAACGATCATGAACATGGTACAGGACCAGACAACATTTCTCTGTTATACATAAGGTCGCCATGAGTCTGAGCTGACTCAAGGGCAGCTAACAACCTTAAAGGATTAATGTAACCCACTTACTTGGTCTTTAATATTAGTCTCTGAACAATAACTAATAAGCCTTAGTTGCAATTTAAAGGCCAAACCCACTGACTGCCCTCTGTTTCTTCATGGCTGCATTTTGAAATTCATCACTTCCATTTTTATATGAATTTTCATACAAAAGAATGGAAAGTACAAATGTTAAGTAACTAAAGTTCTTTTTTTTTTTTTCATTTTTGAATTCTTCTAACTGACCAATCCACAGGATATAACACAACTGGTGTCTTTAACACCTTGCTAGAAATGCCTAGTATTTCTATTTTCTATAGCATGTCTCTATTTTCTGAGTAATTTCTGTCTTCTAAGGTGTTTTACCATACGCATCAATATTCAAAATAATCCCTAGCAAAAACAAATAGAAATATGAAAACTATGGTCATTGTACTATCCATCATTTTTATAAACGGACACTTGTGATCCAACTTGCAGGACAGACCCTAAACTTCTTACATTCTCACTTTATCCTACAATTAGACAACTTTATAAACTCTTATTCATCTAAAACTCAACTTAGATTCAAATACCATTTTCTTACATCTATTTAGTTCTACACACATATAGTGCCAACTATATGCCAGATACTGTGCTGCTGTTGTTGTTAGGTGCCATCAAGTCGGTTCCAACTCATAGTGACCCTAAGGACAAGAGAATGAAACACTGCCCGGTCCTGCACCATGCTCACAATAGTTGTTATGCGTGAACCCACGGTTGTAGCCACTGCGCCAACCCATCTCATTGAGGGTCTTCCTCTTTTTTGCTGACCCTCTACTTTACCAAGCATGATGTCCTTCCCCAGGGACTGGTCCCTCCTGATAAAATGTCCAAAGTATGTGAGATGTAGTCTCGCCATCCTTGCTTCTAAGAAGCATTCTGGTTGTGCTTCTTCCAAGACAGATTTGTTCATTCTTTTGGCCATCCATGGTATATTCAATATTCTTCGCCGACACCACAATTCAAAGGCATCAATTCTTCTTCTGTTTTCCTTATTCACTACCCAGCTTTAGCATGCAGCCAGACGCTATACTAGGTACAAAAATGAATAAGACACTGAAAGAACCTAGGGCTCATGCTGATGACATTCCTATCTATATGTCCAGGTTTGACTTTGGCTAGATCTTCAGGGGCATCATGCAAAGTTGATCACTATCTGAAGTTCTGTTTACGTACGGCACACATAGCACAATATTTTTATTGGAAATGACACTTTTATGAACATTTGCACTGCTATGAAATCAAGAGAAGGGTATGATTTTATCTAAGAGTATGACAAAGTTAAGTGTAACATGTCTCTACCGTGAACCTACTATGTGTCCAATTCTGTTCCTAGGCAAATATAAAATGAAATAAGATGATACTCTCACCTACCATTACCCTCAATGTAATTAAAACCAAAAACCAAACCAAACCCATTGCCGTTGAGTCTATTCTGACTCATAGTGACCCTGTAAGACAGAGCAGAACTGCGCCACTGAGTTTCTAAGGAGTGGCTGGGGCAGTTCTACCCTGTTGTATAGGGTTGCTAAGAGTTGGAATCAACTGGACGGCAATGGGTTTGGTTATTATGTCAACCGGTTTTTATTATTACTTTTGCATTGTATCTTTCACAAACAAGACCCTGAGCTCCCTGAGGTCAGGAACTGATTCTTCATTGTGTACATCCATCTTCATTATTGGCAGATTCCTCATTTGTGAATTTGCTTATTCACTAAAATGTATAACCCCAAAATCAATATTCTCAGCTGTTTTTGCGGTCATTCACAGACATGACCAGAGTATGTTAAGTCGCCTAGGCGTACGGTCCCAGCTGAGGATGAACAAGGCGACTTTCTGCCTTATTGTTTCAGCTCTCATACTGTCAAGAAGTGTTCTTTTCCTGGTCTATTTAATGCCACATCTTTCTTATTTTTGTTCTTTTTGCTGGTGATTTTGCTCTTTAAAATACCCTTCCAAGAAGAGTGCTAAAGTGCTGTCTCGTGTTCTTAAGTACAAGAAAGTTATGGTCTATATTACAGAGAAAATATGTGTGTTAGATAAGTTTCAGGCATGAATTTTTAGTGCTGTTGGCCATGAGTCTAATGTTAACAAATCAATAATAGTACATCCAGAACAAAACCAGTTGCCATCAAGTTGGTTCCAACTCATGGAGACTCCATGTATGTCAGAGTAGAACTGTGCTCCATAGGGTTTTCAATGGCTGATTTTTTAGAAGTAGATCACCAGGTCTTTTCTTCCTAGGCCCCTCTGGGTGGACTTGAACTTCCAATCTTTCGGTTAGCAGTTAAGTGTGTTAACTGTTTGCACCACCAGGGACTCCCACATCCAGAACAAGGAAGAGGAAAATGGCTGCTCTGTAGGTGAGGCCACTCCAGAAATTGCTAAAGTAACCTTTATAGTGTGTTACTAAGCTATGGAAAAGTGGCTAAATTTGTGGATTCATGAGATGATGATCAATAAAGGGTAGTAGACAGCATTGTTGTTAGGCTGAAAGCCAAAGAAATTTATAGTCATATTACCCAGGGTCAGGAAAATGTAAAATCCTTCTGGGCTAGTGCTTTATTATAAAGAAATACTGTGAATCATTAATTATTTATAAGAAATAAGACGTCTTTAAACAGAAATACATGAAACAAGGTTATATATTGATCAGTTGATAAAAATGTTGTGACGAGAGACTGCAGGAAGCAGCATTTCCCTAGGGGCAATGGCTCAGTATTAACTAATTCAGTATTCACGGCAACTGACAGAGCATAACTACCGCGAGTCACAAGAGTCAACTAAGTATTCCTCAATACCTCGCACTAAACCTAACACACAGAGAGCGCTCAGTAAATATTGAAAGAATAGATGAATGAATGAATTAGAGTTTTCATAATTGTGAATGTTTGGGCACCATTATCACTATGTAAACATTATTCATTAGAATACCGTTTAAAATTACATAGTAGTAAAAAAAAAAAAAAAAAAAAAACAAATCAAACCCATTGCCGTCAAGTTAATTCCGACTCATAGTGACCCTTTAGGACAGAGTAGAACTGCCCCACAGGGTTTCCAAGGAGCAGCTTGTAGATTCAAACTACTGACCTTTTAGTCGCAGTTCAGTATCATTCTGTAAATAGTGTTAACAGTGTAGATACTCTGTTGGTTGAATTTTAAATAGCAATTAAACTGCATAACTACATGGGAAAGATGTAGGGGACATGAAAAGTGTAAGAAATTAACTCCCTAGTTATTATAATATTCAATAAAGCCTTTTTAAAATTAATAAATCAGAAACATCCAGTATAAATATACTATTTAGAGAGATAATGGTAAATACCAAAAGACACAGGTAAGAATAATTAAAAGTGGTTGCTTCTGGGGAGTAGGTTAAGGTGGGAAAAAACAGAGGAGTATTGTTTTTCTTTATAATTTCTTGTTTGTTTTTAATTATCATAGTTAAACCTGCTGCCTTCCAGTCAATTCCGACTCACAGAGACACTATATCAGAGTAGAATTGCCCCATAGGGTTTCCAAGGCTGTAAATCTTTAGGGAGGCAGACTGCCACATCTTTCTCCTGCAGAGCGGCTGGTGGGTTCAAATTGCTGAGGGTATTTGTTAAATTTTGTAAGAAATGAAGGTAAAGAAGATAAAAGAAGTTATTCTATAAATATCACTCATATAAATGGAAGTCTGGTTCAGGTGACTCTTGATACATAAAACACTAAAACTACATTACCCTAAATGTATTTTATCATTTCAGAACTTCTGTCAACTCAGACTGTCCTGTCCTCTTCCTATTAAGGAATTATAAATAGCAAAAGTTAATCCAGAACTGAGTGTACTCAACATTAAGACTCCTGAACTGATTCTAAGATACACACAATTCCAGGGTACACTTTACAATTAACTGCAAATAAATAAATAGCCCATATAGCCATCTCTTACCAAATATTAAAGAAAAATAATGAAAAGCCCAACTTCCATGAGTTCCCCCATGGTTAAAATGCCTGACCATTTTTAGTGTTTGACCTGACACAGATTCAGACCAGGAAACCAAGCAATGTTGGACAGATTTCATGGTTTGTTAAAGAAATACAACTTTTAGCCTCTAAGGAACTTTTTGACAGCACAGGGAATCTATGAAATGTAATACTAATTATGGAAAATACTACATGGATCTAGTACATATCAGATGTTGAAGGAAAAATATTTAAAATTTAGAGTTAGATCAATCCCTTCTGAAAGAAAATATTACTATGCATTTGCCCAAATCTCTTTTTCTATAACTCTCATTTATGACTGAGACTAGAAAAAATGTAAGTGAAAAATATTAATTTTTACTTACATATGTTCAGAATTTACCTACCAATATTCTAGATTTATGTATCCAAAAAGCTCACATTCTTTTGCAAGGAAAATAAACCAAGTTCTGTATATTCAGAAATCAATTACAAAATCTGTTTATTAGTTGTCAGTACCCATTTTACCCCTTGGCCAACCTTTTGTAGCCTCATCAAGGCATAGTGAATTTTTGATCATTCCCTTGCCCTTGTTATTTGGAATCTAGCATAGGTCTGGTAAACCAATCAGATGACCAGCCCAAACCAAACCCGTTGCCATCGAGTCAATTCCAACTCTCAGTGATACTATAGGACAGACTAGAACTGCCCCATAGGGTTTCCAAAGAGCAGCTGGTGGATTGGAACTGCTGACCTTTAGGTTAGCATTCGAGCTCTTAACAACTGCACCACCAGGGCTCCAATTAGATGACAATGGTAGATAAAAAGAAGTGCTGAAATTATCAGTGGATTTTAATAAATTCCTTTATTCAATCTCTGCCCCAACTACTATGGATATTCAAGCACTGACTATGACAATGCTTATTCATATGTAATTTTATTTATTAAGTATCTATTCCTTAGGTTTATTTCACACAAAAGACAGTATCAGATTTAAACAAACTCTAATAAGCCGTGTTATTCATTTTACGAAAGTAAAACTTATCCACTATGAGAGATTTAGACACTATAGGGAAGTGTAAAGGATAAAAATTAATAAACACACAAAGAGAAACAGATATATGAATAGGCTTCTATAGGTTAAAGAAAATGAACAAATAATTAATAATCTTCACACACAAAAAATCAGACCCAGATGGTTTCACTGGTGAATTCTACCAAACATTGAAGAAGAAATAATACCAATTCTCCACAATCTCTTCAAAAATAGAAGCAGAGAAAACACTTCCTAACGCACCCACACCCAGTGAAAGTTGCAGATGCTTTCCTGTTAGGGAAGTAGGTGTCACTGTATTAAATGCAATCCACATAAAGTTGCTGCTTCAGTATGTCAGGGGGCATTCGGGTCACTTTTTACTTCCTATATAACACTATATATATTTTAAGGAAGTTTCACAAGGATCTTTTTAAACCGGCGCCAGTTAAAAGACATAAAGTAGCAAGGGAGTAAGTTACCAAAGGATGTTAACAACATGCTCTTTTCCTGTACTGTTCCCGCACAGTAGACAGTCACTTTTTTCTTTCAACCACAAACGCTGCATGTCAGAGTATTTAACCACTGGAACATAAGCCAAGTGTCTTTCTTTGATGACATTAAATTGTCTATTCACATTAAGATGGACTAAGAAGAAAGGTTTGACAATCTACTTCTGAAAATGAGCCAGTGAAAATCTTATGGATCACAATGGTCTGATCTAAAACCAATCCTGGGGCTGGCACAGGACCACACAGCATTTTGTCCCATTGTGCATGAAGCTGCCATGAATCTGGGGCCAACCTGACAGCAGCTAGCAAAAACAATGACAAGAATCCATCAAGGAAGTCCTCCAAAGTTAAAGTTCTTAACAAATGACCCCAAGGAAAGCTAAAAGAAGCAGTAAGGCTATGTGGGTTCTGGTCAGGGCAGGACAGGAGAAGGGTGTCTAAGAGTAAAAACAATACGTACAAAGGACCAGAGGAAGAGGAAGTGTTGAACGTATTTAAAAAAAAAAAAATTGTCCAGTTGGCACAGGACACAAGTCCAAAAGCACAGGGTATGCATATACGAAAAAGTAAAGGTCATAGTCAAAACATTGAGTAGCAGCATATTAGAGTGAAGGATGGTAAACCCTGGGAGGAACCAAGAGTTCTGAGCAAGGGTCTAACACGTTTGGAGATGCTTTCAAACAGTTACGTGTTGAATGGCTTGGAGAGGAATGTTGGAGTCAGTGAGACCAGTGAGAAGGCTACCACAACCGTCTTGGCTACAGACACTGAGGACAAGACTGGCTGTGACAGCTGTGAGAAGGGGAAGAGATGGAGGATGCCAAAGGGGGACTATACGGGGAGATAATGATGGGCATACTAGCATACACAGTTGAAGTGAATGTCATGTAATCTTAAATGCATTCATCCATTCAGTGGTGCACTCAGGAAATGCTAAGTACCACCATTCCACGATGGTATATCTGTGAGTATACAACGCCCTTGTCCTCAACAAAGCTCTCTCACTCCAGTGTGTGTGCTTGGGAGGAGGAGGGCAGCCATGGAGACAGATAATGAACAATTTCAAAGGTACATATGACATGTCAGATGTGATAAGAACGATGGAGGAAAATAAAAAAATATAAAAGGTAAAAGGCATGTGGGGTCGCCATGACTCGGAACCGAATGAAGGCAAGTGGTAGAGGTTGATATTTTGTATCAAATGTTCAGAAAAGGACTCTGAGAATTTACACGGAAACCAAAGGGAGTGAGGGAACAATCCTCCTCCACTCCCTATTTACTGTAAATTTATTTCAAAATTAAAAAGAAAAATAGCAATAATATTTGGCGATAAATCAAGCTATAAACATGTTTCAATTTAAAACAGGCACTGCTAACATATAAAAACACAAAATAAAAGCATTAAATACGGTATACTTTAACCAGGCCAAGAATATAAGTATAAATATACTGATGTATGTATAAATACATTTTAGGTTTCAAATATTTTTTTTCATTCATTACATTAAAATGGCTAAAAATATCCTTTTCTCTAGATCTGCACTGCCCAATACTACTAAACACCTGAAATAATGCTAATCTGAATTAAGATGTGCTGTAAGTATAAATACAAACTGGATTTTGAAGAGTATGGAAGAATGTAAAATATCTCACTAATACTTTTTGTACTGATAAGATGTTAAAATTATAATCTTTTAGATATATTGGCTTAAATAAAGTATATTATTAAAATAAATTTGGTCCATTTCTTTTTACTTTTTTAATGCGGCTATGTAGAAAATTTAAAATTACATATGTGACTTGCATTTGTGGCTCTTATATTACTATTGGATGGCAGAGCTCTAGCAGTTTCATTACCTACTAATCTATTTTTCTCTATTACTGTTGTTCATGCAGCAAAATACAAAAACAAATATCAATCTGGCAAGAATAAGAAAATCAGAGTACTTACAATCAATTTTGTGAGGACTGTGTTTCATTTAGGAAAACTGTTTCTTTTACTTAATATGTGTATTGTCTCCCCAGTACCTCCTTCTTCTAAGAGAGCCCCTCTTCTTTCAGCCGTTACTTTAAACATTTAGTTTCAGAGGAAACTACAAATTCTAAATGCGATCAATACCTCGGATCGAGCTGAACCTCCAAGGAGGTGGAGGAACAATTGAACAAAAGCATTCTGTACCCACTGTTCGCCACGGTGGACTGGTCCAGGGGTGGGCAGCTGCCCAAACTGGGCCAATCAGAGTCTTTCCCACTGATTTTTAGTCTTCCTGAACCATTATGTTTTAGATGTATCTCTTGTCTACAGCATATAGTTGGGTCTTTCTTTACGAGCTAAATTGAAAATATTTTCACCCACTGGGTGGACTTTCTCTCTGGCCATAGTTCACATTAATCTTGAGACCTTCTTCTCTCATGTGCAGTTTTTCATACTGTCCTTGCTCATGGCAAATGCTTGAGGCAGGAACATGGGTAGGGACGCACTGAGATTCATTTTTCACTTACAGTTAATCTGAAGTTTGTGTGTCCTCGTCTTTTAATTATCCCTAGGATGGTACTTTTACATATTTTTACTTTTTCTTCTTGTTGTTCTGTATTGTTTAAAGAATATACGGTGGTGGGGCACAAAGACTTAGGCAGCTGCCATTATCTTTGTCTATTTGGAAATTTCTCCTACTGAATTTTGTAACTGTAGCTGAGAAGGAGTGTCTCTCCAATTGCAGAAGTTCTGAAATATTAAGGTCAAGGTCTACCAGTGGCCATGTTTCCTACCATGTTAAGGAATCCAGTCAACAATGGGAACTGAAGCAGGCATCTGAGAAAAAGTAGAGCTAAGAGACAGGAGACTGATAATGGTATTTGGATTTCTCATTTCAATTATTCCTGAAGCCCACTTCAGATCTGTAATTCCCAGGAGTTTAGTCGTTCTAACCTATGGTGGAACGTGTGAGTCAATAATATTTCCACTTTATGTCCAAGCTTATTATTGTTATTGCTTGCCATCAAGCTGATTCCAACTCAAGGTGACCCCATGTTTGCAGAGTAGATGCTCCACAGGGTTTTCATGGCTGTCACCTTTCAGAAGCAGATTGCCAGCCTGTCTTTTGAGGCACCTCTGGATGGGTCTGAACCGCCAACCTTTCAGCTAGCAGTCAAGTGCTTAACCATTTGCGCTACATGTCCAAGCTAAGGAGGCTCTATAGCACAGCTACTAGGTTCAAATCCTAGGTCTACCACTACCCTGGGTAGACTGTCCATAACTCTTTGTGCTCCAGTTTCTTCATCTGTAAAACGAGGATAATAACAGTTCCTTACCTAATACAGCTGCTTTGAGAACTTGACCATATAATACATATATGTAAGCTCTTACAAGTGCACATACCAAAAATAAATAAATAAATAAATAAACCCACTGCCGTCGAGTTGACTCCGACTCATAGCAACTCTACAGTCAACACTAAATAAATACTGGTCCTTATTAGCATTAGTGCTAGCTCAAATTGAATTTCTATCATTTATAACTTTAAGAGTCATCACTAAAATTCATTATAAATTTAGACTACTGTCTCTTAGAATTATTGCTTGTCTGGGGAACAGACATTATGTGTGTGGTTTTTGCAACGTGGTTTAATAGCTATTCACCAGCAATCTACTAAAAGAATAAGAAGGCATATCCAAGCCTCCACATAAAAAGGAAACGCAGAAGGGAAGGGAATTAGAAGGTCAAACCTCATGCTAGACTGACTGCATCACATTCACTCCCTCTCCCAATGGTGTCATTCTGGACTGATAAAGTCAGAAACCGAAAAATGCATTGTTGGGGGAGTTTATGGTGTCATGAACTGTGGTTGACAATTCTCAGGTAAAACATACCCCTATGAGGGGAGAAAAGGATTTCCACTGTCAAGGATTTAAAAAGACGATTCTCCCGTAAGAGGGAGAAAAGAGAGAACTTCAGGACAAAGGAACATGGATAGGAACTGAGGAGTGCTCATGATAGGCCTCTCTTGTAAAAGTCTTAGTTTCTCTTGGACTTTGAATTTTTAGAACCATCTAACTGATGGGTGATTTTTAATATTTTTCTTATGCTGTAACTCCTTCCTTTTATCCACCGACATGTAATAAAGTCTGTCACACACATATTTCCTTTCGGATCGCTGCATGGTGGGAAACCAAGCAATAGTCAAGGTAAGTGTTCCCTTGGCACGACCCTCCACAGTAATGGAACTGGAACAAGAAGAGTTGACCTAGAATTCTAGGTCATGACCAGCTGCGAAGGAAGCAGGGCCCCAAGGTGCAGTTGGGAACAAGAGCTTGAAATAAGTTCAGAGAAGCAGGTATCACAGGAACAACTAAACAAACCCTCATGCCCAAAGCTAGAGGAAGGAGACTGGGGAAAGGAGGCAAGGAAGGAAGGCTACATGAATTGGTTACATGCACCTACAATCATCTGTATCATCTGACCTTGAATAAATGTTTTCTAAAAGAGTCACTGCTTTATCTATTGAGTTTTAATTTGATCATAACATCTAGGCAACCTTAACTAGAAAAACACAAAGAACAAAAAAAAGCAAATTTTATGTTTCGATAGGGAATTTTTATATTACCGTTAATAAGTATTCTTGCTTAGGAAGGAAAAAGCATTTTATTCATTTTAGAATTAGCCACAGGGGAACAATATTTTCATCTTTATTTGCAAGGGGAAAAAAAGTCACAATATGCCCTATCCTTGCTCTCGTTAAGAGTTCTTCAAAACCACAGGAAGCCAAAGGGAAACAGAAATGCTCCCATAGGGTGCTGTCCCCAAACGGAGCAGGCCCTGAAAAATAACTCCTGCCAAATAAGGATGTTGCTGGAGCTAAACAGAAAATAGAGGAGATTTTTAAAAATGTATCCAGTGTCACCATTAGGCAGCATTAGCTAAATGTGTTTCAGCAAATATATGAATCAACCTACTCACAAAGTGTATAATCAATACAGTGCTTTCTTTAGATAATATTTTGGAGAATAAAAAGGAAGTGTTTCCATTTTACTCATCTGATGATTTTTAAAAAATATTTTTCAAAAGTTTCAGGTTTTACTAGATGTGATAAAATGGAAATATGATTCTCAATTTCAATTATACTCCAGTGAGATATTTACTTTAACCTGTAATTTTCAGGGAGGCAGAGCTGATTCCTGGAAGGCCATCTTTGAGAGGCACAAATGACTTACCATGATTCCAACCAGGGATTCTGATGCTAAGCAACTCACACCAGAGGAATGACCACCAAAGGTTTGAGATGTTTATTAAAATGCAACTGATATTACACCTACACTTTTAACATAAATTTTCAATAAAAGCATATTGTTGATGTTGTTGTTGTTAGGTACCGTTCCAACTCATAGCGACCCCATACGCAACAGAAGGAAATACTGCCTGGTCCTGCACCATCCTCACCATGTTTGCTATCTATGAGACCACTGTTGCAGTATAGGAAGTATTTGTCTCTATAAATCTGACAAAATTCCTAGCTGCTTTCCTCTCTTTTTGATTGTCTTTTTTTTTCAAAAAATAATTCACAATATTCCAAAAGATAATTTGAGTTCTCAGGTATTTTCTTAAAGAACTACTCAAAACTTCTTCTTTCTTTCCAATTATAAAAGTAAGACATATCTATTTGATAAAATTTGCGAATTATTTTTTAAAAATGAGGGGTAGAGACAAGATGGCAGAGTAGTCAGATGCTTCCGGTAGACCCTCTTACAGCAAAGACCCAAAAAAACAAGTGATTTGAATATATATGACACTCTGGGAGCCCTGAACATGAAAGGCAAAGTTGAGGAACCAGACTGAATGGCAGGGGAGGGAGAAGCAGTTCAGAAACAGTGAGGAGGTGCCACACCTGACCGGGCGAGAGCCTGAGCCCTTCCGACCTAATCAGATTGGGGGTGAGCGGTGAGGCAGGCAAGCACCAGTGCTCAGGAGGTATATTCCGCACAGGGAGAGACCCAGACACTGAGAGTCTACTCGGCCATGAAGAACCAGTGAAAAGCAACCCTTAATTGCTGAAAGATAAGTATTTGCATCCAGCCTACTGCACAGATCAAAAACACCCCCCTTAGGGAAAAACATCTCTCCCATTTACCTCCCCACTCCCTGCTCTGCACTGGGTCCTGGACCAGCTTCAGCAATTGTGGAGTCCCCTGGGGTGGAAGTAGGATCCATCACACACCCTGAGCCATTCTCCCCACCTTGGAAAAGTGAACAAATTAACAAACAGGGGAAAAAATAAACTGCTGGCTCCCCTAAGCCAGGAACTCAGAGTAGGCACAGCTCCTTTGCCTAGACACAGACATAAGGGATCCATGGACTCTGAGTGCCTTTCCCCCTGCACAAACTTGTGTGGGACCATCTCAACCACGCAGGCCATTATTACTGCAGTACAACAGGGTATATACAGGAAGTCTAACTTCAGCTGTTTCAGCTGTGAAGTGGCAGGTTCATGACAATTGACTCTGCTCTGCCCATTAAGCAGGGTCTTTACCTACTCACATCAGAGGACAGAAGCCTGCTGGCTCCACCCATGCCACCTAGCCACCTGCGATAGGGGCCTAAGAATAAGAGGTGCCCCCCAGTCCTTACAGCCAATAGCACTGGGTGCTCATAGTCCGGCTGCAAAACCCACCCACCTATGCACTCTAGGGAACAGGGACACACCTTCCTCCTGGAAACTTGGGGGTGGCCATCAGCCTACTGCCTTGCTCAGAGTGTGTCCCCCTACTGCAGCCAGATGCCTGTGCCTACAGCAATTATCCATGCCTGTCTAGGACTATAGGTGAGAGCCTGCACCACATACTTGGTGGCTATCCACCTGGACACCTCAACTGAATCCATACAGGAAGAGTGGGCAGACTGCTGAGCTCACATACCTAGTAACAGAAATAACCACCTGGTGACAGGACATTGGAGCTTCAAAGGTGCCAATAATCAAACTAGCTCCTACAAGCAGCCGATTTGGGCATATCAAAACAAAACAAGAAGCTAGTTAAGCAAACGTAAAATAAATAAATATAATAACTTATTGATGGCTTGAAGACAACAGTCAATATCAAATCACATAAAGAGGCAATCCAAGATGGCTTCAGCAAGATCCCAAAATAAAGAATCTAGAACTTTTCCAGAGGAGGAAAATTTACTGGAATTACCAGAGGCAGAATACAAAAGATTAATATACAGAACTCTTCAAGACATCAGGAAGGAAATTAAACAAAACACAGAACACGTAATAGAGGAAAATAAAAAGATAACAGAAGAGTATACTGACAAATTTAACAGGCTGCAAGAATCCATAGAGAGACAGCAAACAGAAATCCAGAAGATTAACAACAGAATGTCAGAATTAGATAACTCAATAGAAAATCATAGGAGCAGAATTGAGGCAATGGAAGTCAGAATTAGTGAGATTAAACATAAAGCACTTGACACCAACTTATTTGAGGAAAAATCAGATAAAAGGATTTAAAAAAATGAAGAAACCCTAAGAATTATGTGGGACTCTATCAAGAAGAATAACCTATGAGTGACTGGAATACCAGAACGGGGGGGGGGGGGGGGGTGGATAACAGAAAATACAGAGAGAATTATTGAAGATTTCTTGGCAGAAAACTTCCCTGATACTGTGAAAGATGACAAGGTATCTATTCAAGATGCTCATTGAACCCCACATAAGGTAGAAACCCCCAAAAAAGTCACCAAGACATATTATAATCAAACTTGCCAAAACCAAAAATAAAGACAGACTTTTAAGAGCAGCTAGGGATAAATGAAAAGTCATCTACAAGTGAGAGTCAATAAGAATAAGCTTGGACTACTTAGCAGAAACCATGCAGGCAAGAAGGCAATGGTATGACACATATAAAGCCCTAAAGGAAAAAAACAGCCAGCCAAAAACTATATATTCAGTAAAACTGTCTCTCAAATATGATGGCAAAATTAGGGCATTTCCAGATAAGCAGAAATTTAGGGAATTTGCAAAAATCAAACCAAAATTACAAAAAATACTAAAGGGAGTCCTCCAGTTAGAAAATCGGTAACATCAGATAACAACCAAAGACTTGAACACAGGGCAGAGCAACCCGATATCAACACAGATAGGGAAGTTACAAAAGTAAACCAAAGCTAAAACACTGAAAATAGGGAAACAGATGTCAGTATGTAAAAGATGACAACATTAAAACAAAAAGAGGAACTTAACAAATGTAGACATAGATTTTGCATATGGAGAGGAAGTCAAGGTAGCATAAAGATATAAAAGACTGACATAAACTTAGAAAAATAGGGTAAATAATAAGGTAACAACAAAGGAAATTAACAATCCTACAAGTCAAATAAAAAACTAGAAAAATATAAAAACTCAGAAAAAACAAAATCAACAACGATGAAAAAAAAACACAGAAAGAAAAACGACTCAGCACACAAAATGAAGTGGAACAAAGAAACTATCAACAACACACAAAAAAAACACATCAAAATGACAGCACTGAACTCATAACTATCAAAAATTACGCTGAATATAAACAGACTAAATGCACCAATAAAGAGACAGACAGTGGCAGACTGGATATAAAAACAAGATCCCTCTATATGCTGCCTACAAGAGACACAACTTAGACTTAAAGACACAAAACAAACTAAATCTCAAAGGATAGAAAAAAAATATCAAGCAAACAACACTCGAAAAAGAGCAGAAGTGGCAATATTAATCTCTGACAAAATAGATTTTAAAGTAAAATCCACCACAAAGGATGAGAAAGGACACTATATAATGATTAAAGGGTCCATACACCAGGAGGACATACTTATAATAAATATTTACACATCCAATGACAGGGCTCCAGAATACATAAAACAAACTCTAACAGCATTGAAAACAGATAGACAGCTCCACAACACTAGTTGGAGACTTCAACTCTCCACTTTTGTGAAGGACAGAACATCCAGAAATAAGCTCAACAAAGACATGGAAGATCTAAACGCTACTGTCAACCAAACTGATCTCACAGACAAATACCAAACACTCCACCAAACAACAGCCAAGTATACTTTCTTTTCCAATGCACACGGAACATTCTCCAGAACAGACCACATATTAGGCCATAAAGCAAGCCTTAACAAAATCCAAAGCATCGAAATATTACAAAGCATCTTTTCTGACCATAAAGCCATAAATGTAGAAATCAATAACAGAAAAAGCAAGGGAAAAAAATCAAACACATGGAAACTGAACAACACCTTGCTCAAAAACTACTGGGTTATAGAAGAAATTAAGGATGGAATAAAGAAATTCATAGAATCAAATGAGAACAAAAACACATCCTACCAGAACCTTTGGGAGACAGCAAAAGCAGGGCTCAGAGGTCAGTTTACAGTAATAAATGCAAATATCCAAAAAGAAGAAAGGGCCATAAGCAAAACATTAACCCTACAACTGGAACAAATAGAAAGAGAGCACCAAAAGAAGCCCTCAGGCACCGGAAGAAAGGAAATAATAAGAGAGCAGAATTAAATGAAATATAGAATAGAATAAATGAAAATAGTTAATAAGACCAAAAGCTGGTTCTTTGAAAAGATCAACAAAACTTACAAACCATTGGCTAAACTGACAAAAGAAAAACAGGAGAGGAAGCAAATAATCCATATAAGAAATGAGATGGGTGATATTACAACAGACCCAACTGAAATTAAAAGAATCATAACAGAATACTATGAAAAATTGTACTCTAACAAATTTGAAAACCTAGAGGAAATGGACAAATTTCTAGAAACTCACTACCTACCTAAACTAACACAAACAGAGGTAGAACAACTAAATAAACCCATAACAAAGGAAGAGACTGAAAATGTAATTTAAAAACTCCCAACAAAATAAAAGCCCTGGCCCAGATGACTTCACTGGAGAACTCTTATCAATCTTTCAGAGAAGAGTTAACACTGCTACTACTAAAGGTATTTCAGAGCATAGAAAAGGATGGAATACTCCCAAACTCATTCTATGAAGCCAGCATAACCATGATACCAAAACCAGGTAAAGACACACAGAAAAAGAAAATTACAGACCAATATCCCTCTCGAACATTGACGCAAAAATCCTCAACAGAATTCTAGCCCACAGAATTCAGCAACATATCAAAAAACTAATTCACCATGATCAAGTGGGATTTATACCAGCTATGCAGGGATGGTTCAACATTAGAAAAACAATCAGAGTAATTCATCACATAAATAAAACAAAAGACAAGAACCAATGCAGAAAAGGCGTTTCACAAAGTCCAACATCCATTCAAGATAAAAACTCTTAACAACTTAAGAAAAGAATGGAAATTCCTCAGTATAATTAAGGGCATTTATACAAAGCCAACAGCCAACATCATCCTAAATGGAGAGACTCTGAAATCATTCCACTTGAGAACGGGAACCAGACAAGGATGCCCTTTATCACCACTCTTATTCAAAATTGTGCTGCAGGTCCTAGCCAGAGCAATTAGGCTAGAAAAAGAAATAAAGGGCATCCAAATTGGTAAGGAAGAAGTAAAAGTATCTCTATTTGCAGATGATATGATCTAATACACAGAAAACCCCAAAGAATCTACAAGAAAACTACTGGAACTAATAAAAGATTTCAGCAAAATTTCAGGATACAAGATAAACATACAAAAATCAGTTGGATTCCTTTACACCAACAAAGAAAACTTCAAGGAGGAAATTACCAAATCAATACCATTCACATTAGCCCCCAAGAAGATAAAATACTTAGGAATAAATCTAACCAGAGATGTAAAAGACCTATACAATGAAAACTACAAGACACTACTGCAAGAAATCAAAAGAGACCTGCGTAAGTGGAAGAACATACCTTGTTCATGGATAGAAAGACTCAACATTGTGAAAATGTCAATTCTACCCAAAGTGATCTACATATACAACGCAATGCCGATCCAAATTCCAATGGCATTTTTTAATGAGATGGAGAAACAAATCACCAACTTCATACGGAAAGGGAAGAGGCCCTGGATAAGTAAAGCTTTACTCAAGAGGAACAAAGTAGGAGGCCTCACACTACATGATTTTAGAACCTAACATACCACCCTGGTAGTCAAAACAGCCTGGTATTGGTGTAACAACAGATACATAGACCAATGGAACAGAATTGAGAATCCAGATGTGAATTCATCCACCTATGAGCAAGTGATATTTGACAAAGACCCAAAGTCCATTAACTGGGGGACAAGACAGTCTCTTTAACAAATGGTGCTGGCATAACTGGATATCCAGTAGCAAAACACTGAAACAAGACCCATACCTCACACCATTCACAAAAACTAAATCAAAATGGATCAAAGACCTAAATATAAAATCAAAAACAATAAATATCATGGAAGAAAAAATAGGGACAATGCTAGGAGCCCTAATACGTGGTATAAACACGATATGAACCATAAGTAACAATGCACAAGCACCAAAAAAGAGACTAGATAACTGGGAGCTCCTAAAAATCAAACACTTATGCTCATCAAAACACTTCACCAAAAGAGTCAAAAGACAACCTACAGACTGGGAAAAAATTTTTGGCTAGGACAAATCCAATCAGCATCTAATCTCTAAAATCTACAAGATACTGCAAAACTTCAACAACAAAAAGACAAATAACCCAATTAAAAAATGGGCAAAGGATATGAACACACACTTCTCCAAAGAAGATATTCAGGCGGCTAACAGACCCATGAAGAAATGCTCACGATCATTAGCCATTAGAGAAATGCAGAACAAAACTACAATGAGATATCATCTCATCCCAACAAGGTTAGCATTACTCCAAAAAAACACAAAATAATAAACGCTGGAGAGGTTGTGGAGAGACTGGAATACTTATACACTGTTGGTGGGAATGTAAAATGGTACAACCACTTTGGAAATTGATTTGGCACTTCTTAAAAAGCTAAAAGTACCATACGATCCAGCAATCCCATGCCTTGGAATACACCCTAGAGAAATAAGAGCCGTCATAGGAATAGATATATGCACACCTATGTTCACTGTAGCACTGTTCACAATAGCAAAAAGATGGAAGCAACCTAGGTGCCCATCGATGGACGAATGGATAAACAAATTATGGTATATCCACACAATGGAATACTATGCAACGATAAAGAACAACGATGAAGCTGTGAAACATAACATGGAGGAAGCTGGAGGTCATTAAGCTGAGTGAATTTAGTCAGTCACAGAAGGACAAATACTGTATAAGACCACTATTATAAGAACTCAAGAAAAGGTTTAAACTCCGAAGAAAACATTCTTTGATGGTTACCAGAGTGGGGAGGGAGGGTAAGGGTTATTTACTAACTAGATAGTAGTTAAGAATTATCTTAGGTAAAGGGAAGGACAGCACACACTACAGGGGAAGTCAGCACAACTGGACTAAACCAAAGCTAAGAAGTTTCCTGAATACAATCAAACACTTTGACTGACAGAGTAGCAGGGGTAGGGGTCTGGGGACCATGCTTTCAGGGGACATCTAGGTCCACTGGCATAACAAAGCTTATTAAGAAAATGTTCTGCATCCTACTTCAGGGAGTGGCGGCTGGGTCTTAAAAGCTTGCAAGCGGCCATCTAAGATGCATCAATTGGTCTCTACCACCTGGAGTAAAGGAAAATGAAAAACACCAAAGACATAAGGAAAGTATAGCCCAAGAGACAGAAAGGGCCACATAAATCAGAGACTTTATCAGCCTGAGACCAGAAGAACTAGACGGTGCCCGGCTACCACCAATGACCGCCCTGACAAGGAACACAACAGAGAGTCCCTGATGCAGCAAGAGAAAGGTGGGGTGCAGAACTCAAATTCTACTAAGAAGACCAGACTGAATGGTCTGAATGAGACTGGAGGAACCCTGGAAAGCATGGCCCCTGGATTCTCTATCAGCTCAGAACTACAACAATTTCTGAGACCAACTCTTCAGCAGGGTTTGGACTGAACTGTGGGACATAAAGTGATACTCATGAGGATTGTGCCTCTTAGCTCAAGTAAATACAAGAGACTAAACAGGCAGCTTCTGTCCGTAGGTAAGATGCGAAGGCAGAGAGGGTCAGTAGCTGGTTGAACGGACATGGGGAATCAGGGGTGGAAAGGAGGAGTGTGCTGTCACAGTATAGGGAGAGCAATTAGGGTCACATAACAACGTATGTATAAATTTTTGCATGGGAGACTAACGTGAAATGTAAACTTCATTTAAATTACAACAATAAAAAATATACATATTTTTTAAAAATGAAAATCATCTGTAATCTAAGCTTAAAAATAAACACTGTTGTTAAGTACCATCGAGACAGTTCTGACTCATAGCGACCCTGTGTACAACAGAACAAAACACTGCCTGGTCCTGCACCATCCTCACAATCATTGCTATGTTTGAGACCACTGTGCAGCCACGGTGTCAATTCATCTTGTTGAGGGTCTTCCTCTTTTTCGCTGACCCTTTACCTTACCAAACATGATATCCTTTCCCAGAGGGACTCGGCATTTTGAAAAACTTCCTTCCAAACTTATATGTATAATCTTAGTAAAACAGTAATCATAGTCTGTATACTGTTTTATAACTTACTTTTCTTTACTATATTGCGATGATTTTTTTTATGACATTCTACTGTTCTTAAAAAATATTTAAATGCTGCAGAGAACTCCACTGTACATAGCTTCCAAAACTCATTTAACCAAACTCCTTCTGCTGAATGGATATTTAAGTTGTTTCCATTTTTTTACTAGAAATTATTAAATTAACATTGCATCAATCAACTGGTATCTAAGTATTTGTAAGCTTTTCTGAATATTTATTCCCTTAGAAAATTTCTTAAAAGCATAATTACTAGGTCAAAGACTATGAACAATGTTAAGGTTTTAGATACACCCTGTCAAATGCTTATCAAAAATAGTGTACCAGCAACCAGCCAACAGTGATAGAAAAGACTACATTTCACTACGTGAATACTGTTAAAACGATAGGAGTGCCAACATTTCACTGCACCTTTTTCAACTCTCAGTATTTTCATTTGAAACAAGAGATTTGCCAATCTGATAGGCAAAAAACGGAGTCCCACGGGGTTTTATTATTTAATTTGCATTTACTTCGTCATCATTTTGAACAGGTTTACACATGTGTATTGGCCACTTGGATTAATTAGTGTATACATGTGGATACACACAAGTGTGGATCCTTGTGGGTGAGATCTGTGTCTTTTGAGCATTCTTCTTTTGAGTTTTTCATTTTTGTATTGATTAGGAGAGTAGCAGTTAAGAATCTGGCCACCAGGGTTCAAATCCCTGCTCTATTACTTATTAGTCATGTGGTACGGGGCAAATTATCCAACTTTTCTAGGTTCCAGTTTGCTCATCCATAAAAGTCAGATAATTATAGAGTGGCTGGGCACATTAAATGTCTATGCTATGACACGGAAGATATGAATTTTCCATTGTAATCTATATTTACTCTTAATGGAGAATAAAAGAGAGCACTGTTAGTGTGTCAATTTAACAGAATGTAAGAAACATGGGATTGCCATGAGTCGTAACTGACTGGATGGCAACTAATCTTTGTTTTTAAAAACAAAAAAACAAACAAGAGCAGCAGTCTCATTCCATTTCTGCCCAGAACAGAACACCGTGTGGTTCCAGTGCCCTCAGAGGCCCAGATGGCTCCAAAAACCCAGTCATTGAGTCAATTCTGACTCATAGTGACCCTATGGGACAAAGCAGAACTGCCCCACAGGGTTTCCAAGGAGCAGCTAATGGATTCGAACTGCTGCCCTCATTTTGTTGTTGTTGTTAGCAGCTGAGCCCTTAACCACTGCACCACCAGTGCTCCAATATGGGCGCAAAGGCTCCACTGCCTTGATGCTACCCAATAGTCATACCTGCCAGGGGCCACAGAGGCACCTAGAAAGACGAAAAGCAGAGCCTGGCATGTTCGGGGGCATCAGAGCTTGCTGTGCACATACATAAACAGGCTCACTGGTGACACAGAGTGGAGTAGGTGAGGAACAAGATGACAGATACCTCAACAGGATGACTCAGAGCTAACATGAAATATCCCCTGGGACTCTCAGAAATAACAAGGTGAGAAATACAAGGAACTTGAGGATATTGGTGAGAGCCATAGAAATATGGTTCATCTTATGGTTTATGTTGCCCCATAAACACCTAACATTCCTATGACCATGGGAACCAGTGGTTATATTTACAACATTCTGAACAGGTGAGAGCAACTGGACAGAGGATACAGCATCATGCTATGAATTTCAACAGAGCCCTAGTGGCACAGTGGTTAAGCATTCAGCTGCTAACCAAAAAGATCAGCAGTTCGAATCCACCAGTCACTCCCTAGAAACCCTATGAGACATTTCTCCTCTGTCCTATAGGGTAGCTATACTTCGGAATCAACGTGACAGGAACAGGTTTTGGTTTTGGTTTTATCCAACCTATTGATTTTCTGATCAAAAGATGCATGGAACTTTAAATGGCACTTTTACCCCTAGGACAAGCATCCTAAAAACAATCACTTTAAAACAGCATTACTATTTTAATACTTAATTTCTCTATCAAGCTTATCCTTCAGTTATCTGTCAGTTTGTCAAACTGTGGTGGCTTACATGTTACTATGATGCTGGAAGCTATGCCACCAGTATTTCAAATACCAGCAGGGTCACCCATAATGGACAGGTTCCAGTGAAGCTTCCAGACTATGGAAGACCAGGAAAAAAGACTTACTTCCAAAAATTAGTCAATGAAAACCTTACGAATCCCAACAGAATACTGCCTGATACAGTGCTAGAAGATAAGCCCCATAGACTGGAAGGCACTCAAAATACACAGTGGCCGTAACAATGGACTCAAACGTACCGATGCTCATGAAGATGGCACAGGACTGGGCAATGTTTCACCATGTTGTACATGGGGTCACCATGAGTCAGAGCCAACTTGTCAGCAACTAACAATAACAACAACATGGAGTGTATCATAATTAATAGACCATACTTTATCTCATTCTCGTATTTTATTCTCGTTAACTAACTAGTATCTCAGAAGCTGGCTAAAGCTTACCCAATAAAAGAAATATGAGATTTTTCACTTACTGTTATAAAGTCAAGGTGCCTTGATTTTACAATCAAGGCACAAGGGTTAAGCACTACACTGCTAACTGAAAGAGCAACAGTTTGAACCCACCAGCCACCCCACCAGAGAAAGATGGCAGGAGAAAGACGTGGCAATTTTCTTCCGTAAAGATTACAGCCTTGGAAATGCTATGGCGCAGTTCTACTCTGTCCTATAGGGTCACTATGAGGCAGAATCCACTGGACGGCACACAACAACAACATTGTAAAATCTAAGAATCCAAGCAATTTCCAAGTATAAAGGCAAGAATGTGAGCTGTTTTTAAACAATAATATGCACTTCAAAGACACATACAACTTTGTAATCGCGACAAGAATGGATACAAATTCTTCCCCATGTTTTGGCAATCAACCAACAGAATGCTCTAAAAAAATGTATGCTAAAGTGACAGGACTACTGAAATATGCAATAATCTAAACAAAATTAGTCTAGTCAATGTTTGCAATGTTAAATGGAGGCCAGCTATCAATTTTCAAATTATCCATATGAACTATTACAGGAAACAAAATTAAGTCAAGGAGAAATCTATAGACTTACGTTACCACCTTTCCCTGTAGGCACTCATGAGGTTTATCTTCAAAGAATAATAAATCATCCTTAGATATGCTTTTAATAGATCATCTCAACGTCTGTGAAACAGCTACACAAAACAAGAAACCTTAAACTTATTTGTATGTGATTTTGATGTATTTGCATAAGATTTCAAAGACATGTAACTTATTCTTCATTGATTTCTAGGTTTGCCTGTTCTAATACCACTGTTTGAAGCAACGAGTAATGTTCTGACACTTGCAAAATGAAATGTGTTATTATAAAAACACACCAGATAAGGACTGCCTTGGGTGTTACTATTGTTGAACACAGGGAATGGCAAAAAGTTCTGTTTTAGTTGGAGACAGGATTGGAGGACTCTATTCTGCAAACCGAGCTCTCCTGACTAATTTCAAGAATCTTTTCTCTATTAAACAGGCAATCTCTGGGTTACTAACATCCAACTTATGTACTACCTGTAGTTACAAACCAACCCTGGTAAAGCCTATTATATTAAAAATTTGAGGTATATACAATGGTTTATAATAACAAAAGGGCACTACTGGGCTATGCACATCAAAACATTATTATTATTACTGTATTATTATGTCAAAGATGTTTTAGTGTATTAGGAAGTGTCTGTTTAATGTCTTTTATGCATAGAAAGGTACACTATATACTAAGACAAACATTTGACTGACATTAGATATGAACCGTACCTAACTGTTCTGACTTCCATGCAAATTCAACATAGAGACAGATTTAGGAACTGAACTCATTCATAATCCAGGGACTGCCCATACACAGTAATGCTTCGGAATTCCGCTTTATGACAAAGGAAAACCTGACTCTCGACATCATACTCTCATTTGTTTCTAGTTTTACCATAAAAAGCTATGCAGAAAGCATCAACTCCATCATCTACACTGACAGTTCCCTTTTTTTTTTTTTTTTTTTAAAAGAAAACCATCCTGTCTTCTTAGCAATTCACACAGGGCCTAAGTATTCGGTTAAACCACGTGAAACTGTAATTTTTCTCTTATGGTTCAGCCTATATAATTCTAAAAGACAAATCTAATTCTAATTCTATATAATTCTAATTCATGAATTACAATATATCTACTGATTATTACTGCGCATTCAATAATAAATGCTTTGTGTATTTTGTTTTATCTACATTTGCATCCCTCTCTTATTTGTATCCTCAGAGAGGTTAAATTTATACATTTGACATCAAATTGGCACACATTATGTAACACATGAAGTGAAAGTAGAGCTTTAAGTAAAGGGAAGGGGAACAATATGTAACCAGAAATACGAAAAGAAATGCTTCTGTACAATAGATTATGTTTAAACACATACAATATCACCTCACATTTTTTTGGTGACTCGCATACATGTGCCTGGCATTATGCTGAAGGCCTTATATACAGCATTATCTTTTTTAATGCTCCCAGAAACTGTACAATGTAGATAACATAATCCCATTTATAGTGAGGAAACTGAGGAGCCATTCTTTCTCTCCTTAAATTGGTTTTCTTGGCTAAAATAATAAGCTGATATCATCGCTGAAATCCTGACTCCTTTGAGATTTTATTACCCTCTATGCCTATATTCATTTACATCAAAATTTAAAAGGTTAATAAACTCTCATAGATGTAAATTTATGCACTAAAGGGAAGCCATCTATAAAAGTAAAGATTGCCTGGTATTACTAAATTGCTAACGGGTTACATTTATTGTTCTCAGTAAGTCTATTAGAGGAGACAAAGAAGAAATAAATCATCTGCTTTAACATATAAAAAATAAACTGACAGCATTCCAACTTTTACTATTCTTATTACAAAATACTAAATAAGATAAACACAGATTTTGAATTTTATTGAATTTTTTAAAATAGTACAGTAAAATATTTTCCATGAAAAGCAAATGGTATAAGTTTAGAAACAGCAGTAGATATAGCAGTAGATACTAAGTGTGGAAAAATTCCATTTCAGCACTTTTTCAAGTGCTGCTTCACTGTGTTTTTGTGGATATTTTCTTTTTTGGCAAATCTGGGCATAGGTATTTTTTTTCTACAAAAAAAATAATAAAAGCTTTTGTCATGAAATATTCAAAATGAATGCAGAATGTAAGCAGGAAATTATCAACTGACCGTGCCTAGTTCTTGTCTCAGAAAAAGAATTGTTAACTTTACCAAAAGACCTTGCCGGGTTTCTCAAAGGGGGAATGAAGAATCCTTTCCAGATTCCTTTTAGATCAGCTAGTACTAGAGAAAGATTGCAGAATTTTGATAGATGAATGTGAGGAAACTGTATGGGTTACATGGGAAATGTCTTTATGGAAAAGAAGAAGATACAACTATTAGTTATATTATTGACAAGTCTCAAATTAGGGATCAATTTTATCTAACAAATAGTATATAATAACAACACAGGTAGAGAAAATGTTATCTTGAGCAAACTACAACCAACAACCACTCTGATCTTATAATGAAGAAAATATGCTAATAAATTTTTATGATTTTTGAATTTAGAGAATTCTTGTTCATGTATTACCTCACTCCCACTATAGCATCTTAATGATATAACAACACAACTTAAATCAAAGCGGAACATTCATCTAAGGGGAAAATTCATCCAGTTATAAGAAAATCCCCTTTTATCCTTTCCTTTTTTTTTTTTTTTGCTTTTAGAAAGATAAGATTAAAAACATGATTAATATTTTGTGGTCTACACATGGTACCATTTAAATAATATGGTATTTTTACAGTATTTTTACTAAAAACAATTATTTCATCCCCCAAAAATATTCCTTTCAAAATTTTAAACTTTATATTTTGTAACACAAAAATATAAGAAAAATTTCAATCTAATACCATGCAAGGGAAAAAAAAAAGTTCTAGATCAGAATATCCTGGAAATGTGAGTCATTAACTAATAATATTTGGGTAAACACTCCACAGAAAGGAAATCACACAGGCAGAAATATGACACATATCTTTCTAAATGTTCTTGACAATGCAAGGATCCTTTCCAAAACAAAAAACCAAACCCGCTGCCATCAAGTCGATTCCGACTCATAGCAACCCCATAGAACAGAGTAGAATTGCCTCATAGGGCTTCCAAGGAGCAGCCGGCAGATTGGAACTGCTGACCTTTTGTTTAACAGCTGAGCTCTTAACCACTAAGCCACCAGGGTTCTTTTGTTGTTGTTGTTGTTAGGTGCCATCCAGTTGGTTCTGACTCATAGCGACCTTATGTACAACAGAACAAAACACTGCCCAGTTCCACGCCATCCTCACAACTGTTGTCATGGTTTGAGCTTATTGTTGCAGCTACTGTGTCAATCCATCTCGTTGACTGTTTTTCGTTGACTCTCTACTTTACCAAGCACGATGTCATTCTCCAGGGACTGGTCCCTCCTGATAACATGTCCAAAGTATGTGAGACATGAGGCAGAGCTAAATCAGAACACTGATATTTTTGAAAAGGTCTAAATGGTTTAAACGCTTTCTAGACCATTTTTTGAGCTAGATGAAAATCTTAAATCTCAAGAACCTATGATAAGCTCAAGGATTCTTGGGGAAAGAGCATGTTTTACTGATGTATTTATTTAGAAGACTATATTGACTGTGGAGCCCTAGTGGCACAGTGGTTCAGCATTCAGCTGCTAACTAAAACATCATCGGTTCAAACCCACCAGCCGCTCTGCAGGACAAAGATATGGCAGTGTTCTTCTGTAAAGATTTACAGCCCTGGAAACCCTATGGGACAGTTATATTCTGTCCTATAGGGTCGCTATGAGTCGGAACTCGACTCGACGGCAGTGAGTTTTTGGTTAAACTGACTATATTTAAATTATGTATGAAAGCACACTGAATAATTCTACATGGTTGGTTCAGTGTTTGACACATAATAGTCCTAAAATATTTGATAGCTGTTTGGCATTATAGGGCTCAAGTTGCTTGATTCTTACAGAAGCATATACTGAGTCTCTAGTGAATGAAGCCAAGGCTTTTAAAAATTCCTCAGAAAACTCCAACTTTATTCTAAACTCCAACAAAGATCGGTAGGATAAATCCAATGCAAACCCATCAGAAATGATCATCACCTTTGGTAGGTTATCAGAAAATTAAATACAAAACAAAATATGCATAAAATAGCTGAAGAAAACATTTTCTTGGACTTAAGAGACACAACAATTAAATATAATGTCAATTGTTGATTCAATCCTGGTTCAAAGACGCCAGCAATAAAAGATATTTTGGGACTATTTATAAAATTCAAGTATGGTCAGAATATTAATTGATATTAAGGGAAATATTCAGTTTTATTTTCTAAAATGACA
Source organism: Dugong dugon (assembly GCA_030035585.1). NCBI lineage: Eukaryota > Metazoa > Chordata > Mammalia > Sirenia > Dugongidae > Dugong > Dugong dugon. The sequence goes on from CM057462.1 coordinate 147,350,303, forward strand.
AATATTCATGTGATAACATCATTATGGCTATATAGGCCTTATTTTGGGGAGCTGCAAGCTCAAGTGTTTAGGAAAAAAATGTCATGATGTCTATAATTTACTTTGAAATAGTTCAGCAAAATAGCTATTAATATATATGTCTGTATATATATGTATATATGTATGCATATGTATACATAATAGATGAATGTTTTTGTTGTTGTTAGCTGCCATGGAGTCAACTCTGCTCAGGGCGACCTTACGTACAACAGAACAAAATGTTACCCAGTCCTGTATCATCCTCACATTTGCTAGCATGTTCGAGTCCATCATTGTGGCTACTGTGCCAAACCATCTCACTGAAGGCCTCCCTCACCCTCATTGGCCCTCTACTTCACCGAACATGATGCCCTCTTCCAGCTATGATCCCTCCTGATGACACGTCTAAGGCAAATGAGACAGACTATGTTCTATTGTGATACATAAGGTTTTCATTGGCTTATTTTTGAAAATAGATTTCCAGGCCTTTCTTCCTAGTCTCTCTTAGTTTGGAGGCTCCACTGAAACCTGTCCACCATGGGTGACCCTTGCTCGTATTTGAATACTAGTGGCATAGCTTCCAGCATCATAGCAACATATAAGCCATCACAGTACAACAAATTGATAGGTGACGGAAGAAATGGATAAAGTAAATATGACAAAATGTTAATAATTTCTGAATAATGGATATATTAGTGGTCATTGTAGTATTTTTTCTATGTGTGTCTGTATAGATAGAGTGATAGATTTAATTCTGGTCCTTCTGATTTATTTTTTCCAAATTCCACCGGGCAAAAGGTTTTAAGGTTAGTCTAAAATGCTACTTTCTGGATTAAGCTATATGTTCTTCCTTGACTTTAGGGCAGTTTAGAAATAAATGGAATCCCTAAACCAGCTGGTATGATGATAGTGTTCCTTCCTCTAAATGGCTTCTAATGTCTCTTTCAATTGTAAACATGTTACTCTTTAACTGCCCTGTTTTATATATGTTGTCATTATAAGACATCTCAAATTCTTTTTAGAAGTTAGTAGTTTATAAACAAACAAAAAAAATGAATTGAAGAAACCAAATATGTTTATTTTAAGGAAGAAAAAAAAACGTAGCAGAGCATGATAACAATTGTCAAATATTTGAAGTATTCTTCTATAGATTCTTTATGAGCTAATTCTGTGTTGTTCCAAGAACAGAACGAGGATCAATGAGTACAAGAATTAGGAAGATAGATTATGACTGATCATTAGCGATGATTCTCTAAATAATCTCTTATCCATAATTGGAACTATTATTACTTCGGGAATTTCTGTGCCATCACAAGGAGTTGTTCAAACACTATAGAAAGAATTACTAAACTGAATCTTAGGTATCTAATGACTCTGGCTCCAGAAGGGCAGAAAAAAAGGATACATGTGCTTGATTTTTTTTTTTTTTTTTTTAAATCTACCTATAGGCCTATTTATTTATAAAAATCTTGGGGTAGTCTAGTGGCCAAAACCCAAGTTTCAACAAAACTAAAAACCCTTTAGCAATTATTAGGAAAACCAATGTCAGTTAATACCATCTCCCTTTCATTACTATATTTGATAGTAATTTCACTACAATGCCATCAAAATTTAAATTACTAACATCCTACGAAATTGTACTTTAGCATCTGGCAGTCAATAAATTCAATTTTTTCCGCTGCCATCTCCTGAAAACCTAAAGCCATTAGCAAAACATAGGCAGTGTTTTTGCTAAAGCATCCTTGTTAAACTTTATAAGGAGTAGATACAGAGTTAATTCTAACCTGGATCTGGCCTTCTATTTTTTTTTTTTTTTTTATTACTCCACCTGACCCACATCCACTGGTATCAATCATCATCACAACCTGACCTAGACTGACCAATAAAAATGGTCTCCTCTATCCTGATAACAACCATCCTAGAGTGAACATCTTGTCTAAGATGAATTATGAGTAGGCAGCTACTTTATAAAGACAACTTAAAGAGTGGAAATGATTCAGCACACAATCTATAAGGTGCCCATCCACTCAGAAGCAGCAAGCTTCATCTTTCATAGCCCCTATGTAGAAACAGGAAAAAGGAAGACTGCAGAACTGATGCATTCAAATCGTGCTGCTGGCGAAGAATACTGAATGCATCATGGACTTTCCAGAAGTACAAACAAATCAGTCTTAGAAGAAACACAACCAGAGCCTTCCTCAGAAGTGAGGGTGATGAGACTTCAACTCACTTACTTTGGACACATCATCAGAAAAGACCAGTCACTAGAAAAGGACATCATGTTTGTTAGAGAGCAAAAATGAGGGAAACCCTCAATGAGCCAGAGTGATACAACAGCCGTAACAATGGACTCAAACACGCTAACGATCATGAAGATGACACGGGACGTTTCATTCTGTTACATATAAGATCGCCATGAGTAGGAGCCAACTCGACAGCAACTAACAACAACTTAGAAACACAGGTAAGAGGAGCAAGGGAAAGCCAATAAGGTTACTATGAGTCGGAATCAACTCAATGGCAATAGGTTTGGTTTTTTTTAAGGGGTACCAGGCACTTTTAGTATGAAACAGATTGTGTGTGCAAACATACATACAGTTCCACAGAAGACGTTCTGGAAGATTTAAATGTCATTCATTAATTCTAAGCTAATGATTTCTGGCTGCTCTATACATTGGCCTATCTGACTATTAGTCCTCAGACACTATGTTAATTCAGCAGGACTTTGCACATCCAAAAGGCATTATAACTGGCATTAAGGCAAACTTGAAAAACGCCCAGGACCAACTAATTCTCCAATGGAGTCCTGCAAAGACACAGGTGCATTAGGTGGAAAACAAGTGACTCAGAAACGACACTATCCAGAGGGATCTTGCGTGGCCAGACTCCACACAGCTGCAGGGACTGTCAAGCATTGTTTCCTGTCATTGTTTGGTACTCAGGACGCTCTGGTGCACACATGCTTCCTCTGCCTAATCCTATGCAAACGAGAGTATTCACCAAGTTCCACCCCCACACCATCCTTCTCACTGAGCATGGGAAGCAAACACCAGCCCTCCTTTATTCCTACAGATGTTCATAACTGACTGAAAAAGCACGGAAAATACCATCCTCCTTTTCTAGAGGATCCTGTTGATAGGAAATACACAGGCACAACAGTCAAAGGACTAGAGGCCAAGAGTTTTGCATCACTGCTGCTCGTACAGACAAGTGAATTGGCTATTAAAATACCATGCACTGGAGTTAGCCAATTCTCCTTGCGGTTTTTCTCATCAGTCATATTCGCAATAACATTTCACTGAAAGCAAATTAGACTCAACGATCTCCATATGTAACTTGGATAAATGACCCCTTACCTTTAAACCAGTGTGACAGGGCTAAGGAGGATGGCTGAAATACATCGTTGGAAATACAGAAAATATGCCTAGAAAGTTTTCCATCACATACACACAAACAAATTGAATATTTCCATTTTTAAAAGAAATAATGAACCCAACAACATTTTAAAGTGTTCTACCAGGAACCAAGTTTCTACAAAATAATCACAGAGTGAAGAAAAAGAAAAAAAAGAATACAGAGAAAATTAAGATTGGCCAAAAACAGTAAAAATCTTGGAAAAACAAAACAGATAAAATTATCTACTGGTATTGAAAAATAAATATATGGAAAGTGAGTGTGTAAGTGCCATTAGAATTGTCTAACATTCATTAAAAAAAAAATACTGTAAGCTGTACCTGCTCTTGCTCAGTTATTTATTTCCCTTTGCAATGAACTTTGCTTCCCCTCCAGGAATCTAGGAGAGACCCGGAAGTCGTCATTTTCTCTTCTCTCTCCCTTACCTCTCATTGGTCACAAAAATTCCCAGATGCCCAAAAACTCTCACATTCAGGGCTATTGTTCTAGTAAAAGCCTGCATTGTTTTTCAACCATCTTGTCTCATACATACTCTGCCTGCCTTTGGCATTATAACCGTCTACCACCACCTCCATCCACTGACAGAGTGCTTAGCTCAAGTTCACAGGTCATCTCATGTCTGTCTATCTAAAACCACTCACCAGCTTCTCATCAGAATCCATGAGACCTTGCATAGCCCCAGGGCCCGCACACTCTGGCCCCAATCCTGCTGACCTTCAAGATCCGGTTCCCCCCACTTGCATTTTACACTCAAGCTATAAGAACTACCTGCAGGCATCCCATATTCCACATGGGCTCCCCCTTCTGTACCTTCCCACATGATTTTCCCTCTATCTAGAAGGTGCTTTCCCACCTCTGCTGGGAGGCAGTGCAGTAAAATCATTAAGAATGTAACTTTTGAACATAGTTTCAAATCCATACTCCATCACCTACTACTTATGATTTATTTTTAAATCTCTGAGCCTCAGTTTCTTTGGCCATAAAATGGAGACAATATCAACATCATAGGGTTGCTGTGAAGACAAGAATAAAATGATAATATAAAGACACAGCATAGGGAAGTGCCCAATACACAAGAGCCAGCAGCAACAGTAGCTACAGCCTGGCAAACTTCCTCCTATGTACCCATCTATAGTCAGCGTAAGGATAAACTCCCAGGCACCTTCCCTAGTCACATTTGGGCAAAGCTCATCACTTTCTCCTATGGTCCTCAGCACCTTTTCATTTGTTAATTATTGCACTTATCATGCGATACTGTAATAACTTAATTACTTATATCCTGTGCAATATGGGACATTCCTTAAAGAGAGGACTAAAAGCATTTCTGGTTAAAAATCCTCTTCAAAGAAGCCTATATGTAAACAACCTCAACCAAGGGTACGCTCAGATTTGTCATTATGTAATAGGAATTGTAACACCGGTTATATAGTATTTAATACATGCAAGTTAAAAATCATAAATTATGTTTATGCATATTATTTATAAACATAAAATTCCAGAAATAGTTTTCATAGACAATATGTCTGCAGATACATATATCTAGGTATATCTGAACCCTTATACCTGAGAGTATATTTACACGTATATCAGGAATCCAACGAAATTTAAAAGAAATAAAAAACTGCCCAAAAGATTCTGTAAAAATGGTGTGGTGGTGTCAGACTTCATTCAACCTCAGTGCGGGGGACGATAATCAAGCTCAATCAGCCCAAAGCTGATTCCTCTGAGGTGTAGGTTGGACCAGGGCTTCAAACAGGTCAGTTCCTGTTCAAACTCCTACTGAGAATTTGCATTTCTAACAAGTTCCCTACTGAGAATTTGCATTTCCACCTCAAATATAATGAATCAGAATCTACCTCTTCACAAGATTCCCAAGTGATTCTTATGTATAACTTCCTGGGAACTTGTTAGAAATGCCCTTGCTCCTGGGCCAGGAAGCCCACTGTGCAGTCTCACACTGGTCTCCTGATTCTGCTGCTGCTGTTTCTCTAACCCTGGACTCTGACATACTTGCTGCTGCTTCTCACCATCTCTGGTGTTATAGCTCTGTCTCCTGTGTCTAGGAGACTCTCAGTGCAGCAACCCTGGGTCCAAAGTATGCGCTCTGTTCTTGGCTCTTCTTTTTGATGGTAGTAACCTCTCCTTCTCCGCTTCTGGGATTGGCTCCCTGTAAGCCTAGTGGAGTGGCAAAACTGACCAATCCCCTCATTAGGGTTCCATACACCTTATTTGCACGGTCCCACTCCTGCAATGATTCCATGTACCTTATTTGCATTATTAGCAAGCTGCCCAATTCCCTTGGTGGGCCACAAGCACCTTATTTGCATAGTCCCACCCAATCATTTTGTGAGAGTCACAAGACCATCGCTAGAAGGACCATATTAAGTCATTCACTGCACCACAGATTAAATGCTCAACCTCGGGAGGAACACTTGAGACAGCAAAGAGCAGTTCAGTTTCATTTCTCAAACTAGATTTCTCTGGAAATGACAACATTCTCAGTAACTGTACCAAACGGGGGTGGAAAATCAAAGTAACATTCGTCATGCCTCATCTCTTTATCATGCCTTCATCTCTCCAGAAGTATATGTGCAGTCAAGTCTTTACAATTCTCTAAAAGTTCAAAAATTTTAAGGAAATCGCAATATTACTGAAAATGGAGTAGGCCTGGGCTAAAAGGAAAAGCCTAAGTCTAGGCGTTCTCAAAGAGAATGACACAACTAAGAATTACCAAACCTAAATTTCTATAAAGTACAAGAGATTTTAACAGTCTGCACCTGAAGCAATGATATTTACCCATAGGTGACATTTTAGAATCATAGGAATTTTAGAGTTGAATAAACAGATCAAGTTAAAAGACAATCCCAAGGGGTTCTACTGGAAGAGGCAGGACTAGAATCTAGTTAAAACATGCTTTATTATAAATATATAAACATTGTTGTTGAATTGATTCTGACTCATAGCGACCTTACAGGACAGAGTAGAACTGCCCCCCATAGGGTTTCCGAGGAGCAGCTGGTAGATTCAAACTGCTGACTTTTTGGTTAGCAGCCGAGCTTTTAACCACTATGCCACCAGGGCTCCTTATAACATACTGAAAATTTCATTTAAATAAGTGTGCAGTAGCACCAGTGTCCTCATCCCATTGCGTGGTGTCCTTGTCTTCAGTATTTCAAAGAGATCGCTTTCTACCACCTAATCTAAAGACGCTTCCTCCAGTTCTTCTTCTGTTACTTTTTTCCTTTAATGGTATTCATCATTGGCTGTAATTATCTTGCTTATTTATGCTTTACTTGTTTTATTTGTTTCTCAACTGAAATAGCACCTTGAGAGCAAGGGGGCCTTGACCATCTCCTCCATAATGATTAAGCAGCACTTGCCAGCAGAGAATAAGGACACGAATATTTGCAGAACGAAGGAATGATGGATGATCTACTCAGGAGAAGTTATCAATGGCTGAGCCCTTACCCTGTGCTCACATTGCACTAAGTGTGTTACCTGTACATAACACATAGAAGCTCAGTCATGTTCCTCACCACAACACAGATGAGGTAGGCATCATCATCAACATCATGTTACCAATCAAAAACCAAGGTTCTGAGACTCTGGGTAACTTTTCCACACACAAGAAGCTGGAGGCAAAGCAGGGTGAAACCCAGGTTTATTTGCTCAGAAAGTCTCAGAATGATCTGCAGAAGAGCTGATTTAATGTGTCAAGTTCAAATTCCTGTACAGCAGAGAAAGAGGACAAACATCTGTGCTGGAACCAAGGGCACGCGCAGAGATAAGTTAGCAAAGTCAGGTCCGGGGAATCCAATACATCAGAGACCAACTAAACACTGAGCTCTGGGCAAAGTACACATTCTCGGGTCTGAAGACCAACTGGAGAGAGAGCGAGATTGATGGAGATCAAGAGACCTTGAACCAAGTCACTAAAGACAAGGGAAGTGAGGGAGGTGGGAATGAAGGGGCATTCCAGGTAAAGGAAACAATATAAATAAATAACAATCTGTTGAGTTATGAGAACTTTAGTAATTTGTTGAGACTGATGCAAGAGAGTTTATGAGGCTAGGAAAGCGAGAAATAAGGCTAGAAAAGCAGGTAGGAGGACCCTGTGTGGGCTTTAAAAGGGTTTGAATTTTATTATCTATAAGCAACAGTCTTAAAACTATTAGTGACATGATTAGATTTGCAGCTTTGGAAGACTGGCAAGAGTCTTGAGGGCAGTTTGGAGCAATACAAACCTGAAGGCAGGGAGACAGGAGACTATTTTAATAATCCAGGTCATGAGGGCCTTGACAAAGGCAAAAGCAGTGAAGGTTAAAGAGAGACATGAAAATGAAGGACATTTGTAACTGTAGCTCCTGGCAGGGTGAGTAAATGAATACCTTTATCCAAATAGGAGTGGATTTGAAGAGAAAAAAAAAAATTAGCTTAGTTTTGAACGTGTGTTTGAAGTGATCAAGTGATACCTAAATAGCTAGCTACTCATATTTCAATTTAAGAAATCGTGGATTAAGCAAAAGTTTAACTGTTTGCCTCACTGCAGGGCTTTTCAGTGCTTTTTCTATGCTGTATCCTGGAGAAGGAGAACATAAAAATATTGTTGTTCAAATTAGTTTGGTAGTCACTTCACAATGTCTACTAAATTAATTTGAGCAAGAGTGTTTTTTCCTCAGTCTACCTATTAAGATCTTTCAGGACAATGGGGTTACCTGGGAAATTATTTGGAAAATTCTGTTCTAGAAGTTCTCAGTGGTATCAAGGTTAGAGGAGAGTGAAGAGTTTTTTGAACTGACTCGAAGAAAAAAATTAGAAAACAGATCAACAAATGAATAATCACAAGGTGTAAAGAAGGATCCTTGTGTGGCTAAAGTGTTAGAGTTCTGTAGTATGTGGTATACTAGAAAGTGAAACAGAGGTAGATTTTGCTAAAAAGGTCAGCTCTGCCCACAAAAGAAGAGACATAGTGCTAATGATGCAGGGATTGAAGTGAACAGCCATGCAGACACACACAATAGGGAAGGCTAGAAACTGCTCCCTCCTTCTATGCTTAAATAAGCACAACAGAGGCCTTGGAATAAGCCTTCTTTGTGCAGGAAGGATTCTCTTGAGTGTGCTTCCTTAGTTATGTAAATATAGCACAAGACACCTACTGCTGGGGGTTTAGGGGAGGGCCCATTGTGAACTGACAAGAGGCTGATTCCTCACAATACCCCTTGGTAGACAAAGTCTGTCAAAGGCTGAAAGTCTGCCGATTTTCAGGGAAAGTCCACAGCCTTCTGTTATTAAAGGGACCAGACTCCAAATGCTGTTCTGAGAATGGAAGTTAAGTACCTCTGTAAATGAAAGCCAAACCAGATGCCATCCAGTGGATTCTGACTCATGGAGACTCCATGTGTGTAAGAATAGAACTGTGCTCCATAGGGTTTTCAGTGTCTGATTTTTTTTTTCTTTTATTCTTGTAATTAAATGAGTTTTACATTTCAAGTTAGTCTCCCATACAGAATTTTTTTTTTAACATACATTGTTATGAGACCCCAACCGCTCACTCCATTCTGCGACAGCACACTCCTCCCCTCCACCCCTGATTCCCCATGAACATTCAACCAGCTCCTAACTCTCTCTGCCTTCCCCTCTCACCTCTGGACAGAAGCCGCCCCTTTGGTCTCTTGCATCTACTTGTCTAAGAGGCACATGTCTTCACAAGTATCACTTTATGTCCCACAGTCCACTTCAATCCCTGTTTGAAGAGTTAGCCTCGGAAACTGTTTTAGCTCTGGGGTGATGGAGAGACCAGGGGCCATGCTTTCCAGGGCACCTCCAGTCTTAGTCAGACCATTAAGTCTGGTCTTCTTATTACAAGTTGAGTTCTGCATCCCATCATTCTATTGCTCCATCAGGGACCCTCTGTTGTGTTCCTTGTCAGGACATTCATTGGTGGTAGCCGGGCAGCATCTAGTTCTTCTGGTCTCAGGCTGATGAAGTCTCTGGTTTATGTGGCCCATTCTGTCTCTTGGGCCAATACTTTCCTTGTGTCTTTGGTGTTCTTCGTTCTCCTTTATTCCAAGTGGTTGGGACCAACTGATGCATCTTAGATGGCCACTTGCAAGCTTTTAAGACCCCAGACACCACTCACCAAAGGAGGATGCAGAACATTTTCTTAGTAAGGTTTGTTATGCCAATTGACACAGATGTCCCCTGAAAACATGGTCCCCAGACTCCGCATCCCTGCTACTCTCTCTAAGTATTTGATTGTATTGAGGAAACTTCTTAGATTTGGTTTAGTCCAGTTGTGCTGGCTTCCCCTGTAGTGTGTGCTGTCCTTCCCTTCACCTAAGATCATTCTTATCTACTATCTAGTTAGTGAATAACCCTCACCCTCCCTCCCCAACCCTATAACCATCAAAGAATGTTGTCTTCTGTGTTTAAACCTTTACTTGAGTTCTTATAATAGTGGTCTGTATTTGTGCTTCTGTGCCTCATTAAATTCACTCAGCATAATAAGTTCTTGCTTCCACCAAATTATACAATGTTTCACAGCTTCATCATTGTTCTTTATCGTTGAGTAATATTCCATTGTGTGGATATACCATGGTTTGTATATCCATTTGTCCATCAATGGGCACTTAGGTTGCTTCCATCTTTTGGCTGTTGTGAACAGTGCTGCGAGGAACGTGGATGTGCATGTATCTATTCATGTGACGGCTCTTGTTTCTCTAGGATATATTCCAAGGAGCGGGATAGCTAGATTGTATGATACTTCTATTTCTAGCTTTTAAAGGAAGCGCCAACTCGATTTCCAAACTGGTTGTACCATTTTACATTCCCACCAACAGTGCATAAGTGTTCCAGTCTCTCCACAACTTCTCCAGCATTTATTATTTTGTGTTTTACGGATTAATGCTAGCCTTGTTGGGGTGAGATGATATCTCATTGTAGTTTTGATCTACATTTTTCTGATGGCTAATGATCGTGAACATTTCTTCATGTGTCTGTTAGCAGCCTGAATATCTTCTTTGGTGAAGTACCTCTTCATATCCTTTGCCCATTTTTTAATTGGGTTATTTGTCTTTTTGCTGTTGAGGTTTTGGAGTGTCTTGTAGATTTTAGAGATTAAATGCAGATCAGATTTGCCGTAGCCAAAAACTTTTTCACAGTCTGTAGGTCATCTTTTCGCTCTTTTAGTGAAGTCTTTGGATCAGCGTAAGTGTTTGATTTTTAGGGGCTCCCATTAATCTAGTCTCTCTTCTGGTGCTTGTGCATTATTACTTATGGTCTGCATTGTGTTTATGCCATGTATTAAGGCTCCTAGCATTGTCCCTATTTTTTTTTCCATGGTCTTCATCGTTTTCGATTTTATATTTAAGTCTTTGATCCATTTTGAGTTAGTTTTTGTACATGGTGTGAGATATGGGTCTTGTTTCAGTTTTTTGCATACAGATATCCAATTATGCCAGCACCATTTGTTAAAGAGACTGTCTTTTCCCCAATTAATGGACTTCGGGCCTTTGTCAAATATTAGCTGCTCATAGGTGGATGAGCTTATATCTGGATTCTCAACTCTGTTCCATTGGTCTATGTATCTGTTATTGTACCAGTACCAGTCTGTCTTGACTACTGTGGCAGTATAACAGGTCCTAAAATCAAGTAGTGTAAAGCCACCCACTTTGTTCTTCTTCTTGAGTACTGCTTTATTTATCCGGGGCCTCTTCCCTTTCCATATGAAGTTGGTGATTTGCTTCTCCATCTCATTAAAAACTGCTGCTGGAATTTGGATCAGGATTGCATTGTATCTGAAGATTGCTTTGGGTAGAATTGAGATTTTCACTACGTTGAGTCTACCTATCCATGAGCAAGGTATATTTTTCTTTCAAGGTGTCTCTTGATTTCTTGAAGTAGTGTCTTGTAGTTTTCATTGTATAGGTCTTTTACGTCTCTGCTTAGATTTATTCCTAAGTATTTTATCTTCTTGGGGGTATTGTAAATGGTATTGATTTGGTGATTTCCTCTTTGAGGTTCTCTTTGTTGGTGTAAAGGAATCCAACTGATTTTTGTATGTTTACTTTGTATCCTGAAACTTTGCTAAAATCTTCTATTAGTTCCAGTAGTTTTCTTGTGGATTCCTTGGGGTTTTCCGTGTATAAGATCATATCATCTGCAAACAGAGATACTTTGACTTCTTCCCTACCTATTTGGATGCCCTTTATTTCTTTTTCTAGCCTAACTGTTCTGGCTAGGACCTCGAGCACAATGTTGAATAATATTGATGATAAAGGGCATCCTTGTCTGGTTCCTGTTCTCAAGGGGAATGCTTTCAAAGTCTCTTCATTCAGGATGATGTTGGCTATTGGTTTTGTATAAATGCCCTTAATTATACTGAGGAATTTCCCTTCTATTCCTATTTTTTGAGGGTTTTATCATGAATGGGTGTTAAGACTTTCTCAAATGCCTTTTCTGCATCGATTGATAAGATCACGTGGTTCTTGCTGTTGGTTTATTTATGTGATGGATTTCACTGATTGTTTTTCTAATGTTGAACCATCCCTGCATACCTGGTATAAATCCCCTTGGTCATGGTGAATTTTTTTTTTGATATGTTGCTGAATTCAATTGGCTAAAATTTTGTTGAGGATTTCTACATCAGTGTTCATGAGGAATATCGGTCTGTAATTTTCTATTTTTTTGGTGTCTTTACCTGGTTTTGGTGTCAGGGTTATGCTGGCTTCATAGAATGAGTCTGGGAGTATTCCATCCTTTTCCATGCTCTAAAATACCTTTAGTAGAAGTGGTGTTATCTCTTCTCTGAAAGTTTGGTAGAATTCTCCAGTGAAGCCATTCAGGCCAGGGCTTTTTTTTGTTGGCAGTTTTTTAATAACCTTTTTGATCTCTTTTTTCTTATGGGTTTATTTAGTTGTTCTACCTCTGTTTGTGTTAACTTAGGTAGGTAGTGCGTTTCTAGAAATTTGTCCATTTCCTCTAGGTTTTCAAATATGTTAGAGTTCAATTTTTCACAGTATTCTGTTATGATTCTTTTAATTTCAGTTAGGTCTGTTGTGATATCACCCATCTCATTTCTTATACGGGTTATCTGCTTCCTCTCCAGTTTTTCTTTTGTCAGTTTGGCCAATGGTTTATCAGTTTTGTTGATCTTTTCAAAGAACCAGCTTTTGGACTTGTTAACTCTTTCAATTGTTTTTCTGTTCTCTATTTCATTTAATTCTGCTCTAATTCTTATTATTTCCTTCCTTCTGGCACCTGTAGGCTTCTTTTGCTGCTCTCTTTCTACTTGTTCCAGTTGTAGGGTTAGTACTTTGATTATGAGCCTTTCTTGTTTTTGGATGAGTGCATTTATTGCTATAAACTGACCTCTGAGCACTGCTTTTGCTGTGTCCCAAAGGTTCTGGTAGCATGTGTTTTCATTCTCATTTGATTCTATGAATTTCTTTATTCCATTCTTAATTTCTTCTATAACCCAGTAGTTTTTGGCAAGGTGTTGTTCAGTTTCCATGTGTTTGATTTTTTTCCCTTGCTTTTTGTGTTGTTGATTTCCACTTTTACGGCTTTATGGTCAGAAAAGATGCTTTGTAGTATTTCGATGTTTTGGATTTTGGTAAGCCTTGCTTTATGGCCTAATATGTGGTCTGTTCTGGAGAATGTTCCATGTGGGTTGGAAAAGAAAATATACTTGGCTGCTGTTGGGTGCAGAGTTCAGTATATGTCTATGAGATCAAGTTGGCTGATTGCAGCATTTAGCTCTTCTGTGTTTCTGCTGAGCTTCTTTCTGGATGTTCTGTCCTTCACCGAAAGTGGCGTGTTGAAGTCTCCTACTACTATTGTGGAGCTGTCTATCTCTCTCTTCAGAGCTGATAGAGTTTGTTTTACGTATTTTGGAGCCCTGTTGTTGGGTGCATAAATATTTATTATAGTTACGTCCTCCTGGTGTATTGACCCTTTAATCATTATATAGTGCCCTTCCTTATCTTTTGTGGTGGATTTTACTTCAAAGTCGATTTTGTCGGAGATTAATATTGCCACATCTGCTCTTTTTTTAGTGTTGTTTGCTTGATATATTTTTTTCCACCCTTTGAGTTTTAGCCTGTTTGTGTCTTTAAGACTAAGGTGCATCTCTTGTGGGCAGCATATAGATGGATCAAGCTTTTTTATCCAATCTGCCACTCTCCGTCTCTTTATTGGTGCATTAAGGCCATTTACATTCAGTGTAATTATTGATAGGTATGAGTTTAGTGCTGTCATCCTGATATATCTTTTTGTGTGTTGTTCACGGTTTCTTTGTTCTCCTCAATTTTCTGTGCTGAGTCGTTTTTCTTTATGTATTTTTTTTCATCTTTTTCTTTGTTGTAGATTTTGTGTTTGCTGGGTCTTTATGTTTTTCTACTTTTTTATTTTGATCTATAGGATTGTTAGATTCTGCTGTGGTTACCTTAATATTTACCTCTAATTTTCTGAGTTTATACCAGTCTTTTATTACTTTATATAGCCTTAACTTCCCCTCCATATAGAAAATCAATGTCTCCACTTTTTAAGACCCTCTTTTTTTGTTTTAATATTATCCTTTTTTTTTTTTTTTTACATATTGATATCTGTTTCCCTATTTTCAATGTTTTAGCTTTGATGTAATTTCGATTTCTGTATCTGAGTCAATATCTGGTTGTTCTGTCCTGTGTTCTAGTCTTGCATTGTTAGCTGCTGTTATTGGTTATCTAATCGTAGGGTTCCTTTTAGTATTTCATGTAATTTTTGTTAGGTTTTTGCAAATTCCCTGAACTTCTGTTTATCTGGAAATGCCCTAATTTTGCCATCATATTTGAGAGACAGTTTTGCTGGATATATAACTCTTGGCTGACAGTTATTTTCCTTCAAGGCTTTAAATATGTCATCCCATTGCCTTCTAGCTTGCATGGTTTCTGCTGAATAGTCTGAGCTTATTCTAATTCACTCTCCTTTGTAGATGACTTTTCTTTTATCCCTAGCTGCTCTTAAAATTCCCTCTTTATCTTTGGTTTTGGTAAGTTTGATTATAATATGTCTTGGTGACTTTCTTTTGGGATCTACCTTATGTGGGGTTCGATGAGCTTCTTGGATAGATATCTTCTCATCTTTCATGATATCAGGGAAGTTTTCTATCAACAGATCTTCAACAATTTTGTCTGTATTTTCTGTTATCTCCCCCTATTCTGGTACTCCAATCACTGGTAGATTATTTCTCTTGATAGAGTCCCACATGACTCTGAGAGTTTCTTCATTCTTTTGCACTCTTTTATCTGATTTTTCCTCAAATAAGTTGGCGTCAAGAGCTTTATCTTCATTGTCACTAATTCTAACTTTTACTGCCTCAATTCTGCTCCTATGACTTTCTATTGAGTTGTCTAATTCTGAAATTTTATTGTTAATCTTCTGGATTTCTGATTGCTGTCCCTCTATGGATTTTTGCAGCCTATTAAATTTGGCATTATGTTCTTGAATAACTTTTTTAACTTCCAATACTACTGTGTCTGTATGTTGCCTGGATGTTTCTGCATTCTGTCGAATTTCCTTCCTTATTTCTAGAAGAGTTATGTATATTAATCTTTTGTATTCTGTCTCTGGTAATTCCAAGAAGTTTTCTTCATCCAGAGAATTTATTGATTCTTTATTTTGGGAGCATGGTGAAGCCATCATGGACTGCCTCTTTATGTGACTTGATATTGACTGTTGTCTCCGAGCAGTCATAATTTATTATAATTTTATTTTGTGTTTGTTTAGTAAGACCTAGCTTCTTATTTTGTTTTGTTTTGATATGCCCAAATAGGCTGCTCATGTGCACTAGTTTAATTTTTGACAACTTTTGATCTCTAATGTCCTGTCACCAAGTAGTTAGTTCTGTAAGTATGTGCACGCTGGAGTCCATTAAAATTTCCTATATGGGATCAGCTTGGGTGTGCAGGCAGTCAGTCACCAAGTGTGTGATGCAGGCTCTCACCCCTAGTCCTAGAGGGGCATGGGTGATTGGTGCAGGCACTGGACCCTGGCTGTGGTAGGGGATCATGCGCTGAGCCAGGCAGGGAGCTGACAGCTGCCCCTGAGATTCTGAAAGAAAAGACGGTCCCTATTTTCTAGGGTGAATAGGTAGGTGAGTTTTGCAGCAGGGCTAAAAGCGCCCCACTATGTTGGCTGCAAAGACTTGAGCGCACCACTTTTCTTGAACTCCTGTAGCAGGTGACAAGGCACTTTAGGAGCTACCACCAGTCTTCAAGACCCTGCTGCAGATCGATAAAAGTGCCTACTTGAGGAGCAGGGCTGTTTCAAGGATCACAAACCTGCCCGTTCACAGCTGAAGCAGTTGAAGTTAAACTTCAGATGTTTGCCCTGTTGTACTGTGGTAGTGAGGGCTAACGCTGTTGTGATGGGTCCCCACAAGTCTACACAGGGGTGTAAGGCACTCAGAGTCTGTGGACCCCTGATTTCTATGGCCAGCAAAGGAGCTGTGCCGACTCTGTGTTCCTGGCCTAGGGGAGCCAGCAGCTTATTTGTTCCCTCTCCAAGGCCAGGATAATGGGTCAGGGCGCCTTTTGGGATCTACTTCTGGCTCAGTGGACTCCCATTGCAGAGCAGGGAGGGGGGAGGTAAAAGGAAGAGAGGTTTTTCCCAAGTCCGATGCAGAGCCCAGAGGGAGGAGATAAGAGAGAGGTTTTTCCCAAATCCAGTGCAGAGCGCAGAGGTAGGAGGTAAAAGGGAGAGAGGTTTTTCCCAAATGGGCTTTTTTTTTTTTTAATCGCCGCGAAAGGGTGCACGCATATACTTATCCTAGCCTCCTGGGAGTTGCTCTTCACTGGGTCAGAGTATCCAAGCAGAATCTCTGCTGCCGGGTCTCTCTCGATGTGGAAACTGCTTCTCGAGTGCGCGCACAGCATGGCTGTTTGCCTGCTTCACCGCAACCCAGCATGGCTGTGTCTCTGCTGTGTCACCACCACGGCTCTAGCGCTCCTCACCCCTTCCAAACGGTCTTCCTCTCCGGTATGACTCAGATGAATTTCTTAACCTTGCCTTGTTCAGGGCTGCCAGATGTTCACAAAGAATCAAATCACTTGTTCTTCCAGGTCTTTGTTGTAAGAGGGATATAGGAAGCATCTAACTAGTCCGCCATGTTGACCACACCTCCCTGTGTCTGATTTTTAAGAAGTAGATCGCCAGTCCTTTTTTCAGAGGTACCTCTGGGGGGAGCTCAAACCACCAACTTTTTGGTTAGCAGAAAGCATGTTAATCATCTGCACCACCCAGGGATTCCAGGAACCTCGCTAAAGGCTAACTAAAGAAGGCTCTGATCAAAGCTTGTTGGCAGGAAAGCAGCCTCCAAAAGGAATTTACTGCAAAGCTAGGGAAATGTGGCCGGGCACAACACAGGGGCTACAATGCTGTGAGGGCTAGTTTGAGTACAGTGGAGCTGAGTGGGTATGGAACTACAAGGGCAGGCCAGAAGCAGAGGACAAGATCTGTCAAAGGAAACTTGCAGGATGGATCAATCTTCAATAATATCACACTAGTAAATGATGGACTTGAGATTCAGCTCCTCATGGTGCTTTGAAGCACAACTGATCAGAGCCTACGGACTGCAGAAGCCCCAGAGACTCCTGAATAATCTAGGGCAGGAGAGAAGTGCCTAACTTCTATTAAGAGTAGGAGTTCAAACAAGTAATTGTAATGAGAGAGAGAGATTATATTTACGTGCCAAGATGATTCATCCTGGTTACATACATACTATATGAAAAAATGTTTCTAGTTGTTGATCAAACTGGATGTACTCGCCAATAACAATCTTTCAAGCCACAGCGGTGTGAAGTCCCTATGGCCACCTGCAACTAAGAACAGACCAGGAGTCTTTGGTTGGGAGGGTTTCCTTATGACCTGGAAAGTCAGGCAGAGTTCAAAGGACATACACAGGTATTAGGTAACCATACAGGTTCTCAAGTATGGTCATGTCTGGATGCATGTGATGCTTTTGAGGGTGAGCCTCCAGAGCACACAAGGACTGGAAGCAGGGAGCTGGGACATGGAGAGTGAAGAGTCAGCCAGGCATAAAATGCCAAGAGGCCAGCCCAGGGTAACAGCAGTGTCTGGCAGGAAGAGGTCCTTGTATCCTTACAAACGCATAAAAAACACACCACACCCATTTGCCAAAAAATCAATTCCGACTCATAGTGAGCTTATACGACAGAGTAGAACTGCCCTGTAGGGTTTCCAAGGAGCAGCTGGCAGATTCAAACTATCAACTTTTTGGTTAGCAGCCACAGGTCTTAACCACTGTACCACCAGGGCTCCACATACACATACAAAAAAATAAACCTGTTGCTATTGAGTCAATTCTGACCCATGGCAATCTCACGTGCTGCAGAGAACTGTGTCCATAGGGTTTTCAAGGCTGTGGCCTTTCAGATCACCGGGAAACAGATCACCAGGCCTTTCTTCCAAGGCGTCTCTGGGTGGGTTCAAACCGCTCGCTAACCTTTCAGTTAGCAGTAGCAGTCAAGTGCTTAACCCGGGGACTTCTTATGTATGCATACTGAGGTGTAAAATAAGTCAGGCTTACTCTAACATGACATAATATAAGGCATTACATGCTTGGTAAAGTAGAGGGTCAGCGAAAAAGAGGAAGACCCTCAATGAAATGGATTGACACAGTGGCTGCAACAACAGGCTCAAGCACAGCAACAATTGTGAGGATGGTGCAGGACTGGGCAGTATTTCATTCTGTTGTACATAGGGTCATTATGAGTCCGAACTGACTCAATCACACTTAACGACGACAGGTAATACCAAAGTTTGAGCTCACAATGTAAAGACAGCTTGATAGCAGTAGGTCTCTGCCAATAAGCCATGTGTGTGTGTGTGTGTGTGTGCGAGGTGGGGGGGGGGGGGGATAAAATACTACAACTCCTCAGTGAAGACAGCAAAAAACAGCTATGAGCTGCCATTACAGAAATAATGTTAACGTCCTTTTCTAAATGAAGCTAGCCTATTCCTTGGTTTTCTCAGCAACCTCAAATTAATTTTTAAATGGTAATGTATTTAAGATGCTGAAGGACCAAACCACCCTATCCTTAACCTAATATGACTGCTAATTTGGTGTCTATCCTGGGGCAAAAACACTTGATAAGTGTAAGGCCATCAACTACCTTCAGTGAAGTTTTACCACTGCATTCGCAACTAAAACCACTGTGTGAAAAACGAAAAAGGATACTCTTCTTTACAAACTCCTAGGAAACACAGATATCAATATATCTACATGTGTACACACACACCCATACACACACACGTGTGCATTATAATTTTCTTAATAATCTGAGTCAGACAGAATCAAACCAAATAAACCAAGTTTCAAGTAAATCCCATTAGAATCCTCTGTTTGACTTTACACACAGCTGCAGATCTCTGAATGATCTGTATCCACACAAACTATTTGCTTCAGTCTAGATCTAAATTTGCTAACCAAAAGGCTGGCAGTTTGAATCCACCAGTGTCGCCTGATAAGAAAAGCCTAATGGTCAACATCCCAAAAAATCAGTCACCGAAAACCCTATGCAGTACAGTTCTCTGACACACATGAGGTCATCATGAGTGAGAACTGACTTGATAGAACTGGCAAGATCTAAATTTATTCACTTAATCGTATTCAATCATATCAAGCAATAAACCAGACATTTTACATAAATTATCCCTAACTTTCACACAGTAGGTTTTATTATTAATCCTGCATGGTAGGATTATTATCCCAATTACATATGAGGAAACTGAGGCACAGACAGGTAAAGTTACAGCTTGGAGGTCACATAGAATACCACGTTTTCAGACTTACTGGATCATCTTGCCCAAGTAAATGAGTACCTGTAAGTCCCACTTAGAGATATTAGGTCATTTCCAGAGTTAGAGGTCTTCTTGGGTCACTTTTACCATGTGCTTTTAAGGTCATTCTCAAATCACTCTATATGGCTGAAATACACAGACATACGCTGGGGGGCTCAGGAAGAAGTGAGTCCCCAGTCTGCAGATGTCTTTGCGCCTATTCTCTTGATCCTGTTGAGCAGGAACAAACATAAGAAGGATGTCTGATGACTTTGAGGATCTCCTCCAAACATGAAGATCTATCTCCCTGAGTCCATAATAAGGTGTAAAAGCATCTTCCACGAAGCTAGGGCTATGCTTCTTGTTGTTAAACCCGTTAAAAAAACCTGTTGCTTGTCAAGTTGATTCTGACTCATAGTGACCCTACAGGACAGAGCAGAACTGCCCCCTAGGGTTTCCAAGAAGCGGCTGGTGGATTAGAACTAACAACCTTTTGATTAGCAGTGGAGCTCTTAACCACTGCACCACCAGTTGCCTTCAAGTCAATTCCAACTCATGGTGACCCCATGTGTGCAGAATGGAACTGCTCCCTAAGGTTTTCAAGGCTGTGAAGCAGATAACCAGGCCTGTTTTCCAAAGCACCTCTGGGTGGGTTTGAACCCGCCAACCTTTCATCTAGTAGTGGAGCACTTAACCATTGGTGCCACCCAAGGACTCTCTTTTGTTCTTTATTCAAAAGCAGATGCAGAAGCTTCTGAACAGTTCCCAAGCTGTCTAGAACTTAGGTAGTAGAAGAAAAGTTAACATAAAACTGGAAATCATCTGACTGACAAAAACAGGTCAATCACTTAAATCTTCCTCACTTTTGACTGAGAGAGCTAACTAAAACTGTCTTGAGGAAAAAAAGTGAAGAATGTATTGGCTTATGTGTTGCTGAAAAATCCAGATATATTTGACTTTGAGCACAGCTTGACTCAGTCCTCATGCAATATCAACAGGGTTCTCCTCAGTTCTGCTCCCTGTGAACTGGATCCATCTTGAAACTCCACGTGGTACCCAGATGGCTGTACCTCTTCCAAGCCTCACATACTCTTATCTAGATACCTCCATATCACAAGGAGAATAGAACTCTCGCAAATGTCTCAACACATCACGCTGGCTCCAACTTACTCCATCCCTGAACCTATCACTATGACCAAAGGGATGGCATACTACAATTGATTAAACCAATCACAACTTCACCCTTAGAACTGGGAGTAAGGTCAATCCCATCCAAGCTACATGACTGAGAATAGGAAAGGGAAGTATGGTAGGCCAAAAAAATTGTCCCCCAAAAGATATCCACATCAAATCCCTGGAGTCTATGAACGTTACTTTATTTGGAAAAAGGGTCTTTGCAGATGTAGTTAAGTTAAGCATTGTTATGGATTGAATTGTGTCCCCCCAAAAAATGTCAATTTGGCTAGGCCATGTGTCTTAGTTATCTAGTGCTGCCATAACAGAAATACCACAAGTGGATGGTTTTAACGAAGAGAAGTATATTTCCGCACAGTCAAAGTAGGCTAAAAGTCCAAATTCAGGGTATCAGCTCCAGGGGAAGGCTTTTGCTCTCTCTCAGCCTTCTCATCAATGTTCCCCCAGACTAGGAGCTTCTCGGCACAGGGACCCCTGTCCAAAGGATGCACTCTGCTCCCGGCACTGCTTTCTTGATGGTATGAGGTACCCCTGTCTCACTTCGCTCTTCTGTCTTTTATATCTCAAGAGATTGCCTCAGGATACAATCCAGTCTTGTAGATCCAGTCCTGCCTTACTAATACAACTGCCACCCATCCTCCCTCATTAACATCATAGAGACAGGATTTACAGCATATAGGAAAATCACACAGTACCAGGAATCATGGCCCAGCCAAACTGACATACACATTTTTTTGGGGACATAATTCAAACCATGACACCATGATTCCCAGTATTGTGTGATTGTCCACCATTTTGTCATTGAATGTGATTTTCCCATGTGTTGTAAATCCTACCTTTATGATGTTAATGAGGCAGGACTCAATCTACAAGATCAGGTTGTATCTTGAGTCAATCTCTTTTGAGATATAAAAGAGAAAGGTGAGCAGAGAAACAGGGGGACCTCATGCCACCAAGAATGAAGAACCAGGAGAGCACATCCTATGGACCCAGGGTCCCTGTGCTAACAAGCTCCTAGACCAGGGGAAGACTGATGACAAGGAACTTCCCCCAGAACTGACAGAGAGAGAAAGCCTTCTCCTGGAGCTGGCACCCTAAATTCAGACTTCTAGCCTCCCAGTCTGTGAAAGAATAAACTTCTGTTTGTTAAAGCCATCCGCTTGTGGTATTTCTGTCATAGCAGCATCTCGAAATAAGGGGATAATCCTGGATTATCTGGGCAAGCCCCAAATCCAATGACAAGTGTCCTCATAAGAGA
Organism: Dugong dugon; assembly: GCA_030035585.1. Taxonomy (NCBI): domain Eukaryota; kingdom Metazoa; phylum Chordata; class Mammalia; order Sirenia; family Dugongidae; genus Dugong; species Dugong dugon. The sequence goes on from CM057462.1 coordinate 147,372,027, forward strand.
GAGGCAGAGGGAAGTGTGATACAGAGTCACAGAGGAGAAGATATACATAGAGGAAAAGGTGACGTGAAGATGGAGTGGTGTGGCTATAAGCCAAGGAAAAAACGCCATCACCAGAAGTCAAAGTACAGGCATGGAACAGATTCTCCCCCAGAGCCTTTGCAGGGAGCACAGGCTAGCTGACGCTTTGATTTCAGACCTCTGGCCACCAGAACTGTGAAGGCATGAATTTCTGGTTTCTTTAGCCACCGAGTTGGTGGTTACTTCGCTATGGCAAACTAGTACACTACTGCGGCTCATTTCTTAAGGAGACCAAAGGCCACAGAATGAGGGAGATGGCTGAATAAAACAGAATAGCGGTATACTGCTTTAAAAAGAACAAAACTTATTTCCTAATCTCACCCCTCCAAAATCATAAATTCTTGCACACAAGTCAACATTCAGCCCCTATGTTTACCACTGGATCTGAATAATAACGATAATAATGGTGGTGGCAATAGTAATAATAGCTAATATTTATTGAGTGCTGACACTGGACCAAGACACTTTGTTAAGTACTTTACATACATTATCTCACTTAATATCCAACCTCATTTTATAAGGGCAGTGGTGGTTCAGTGGTAGAATTCTTGCCTTCCATGCAAGGTAGTCAGGTTCAAATCCCAGCCAATGAGCAGCTACCACCCATCTGTCAGCGGAGGCTTGCATGATACTATGATGCTGAACAGGTTTTAGTGGAACTTCCAGACTAAGACAGACTAAGAAGAAAGGCCTGGTAATCTATTTCCAAAAATCAGCCAGTAAAAACCTTATGGATCACAATGTTCCAATCCACAATAGATCACTGAGATGGCACAGGACCAGACAGTGTTTTGTTTCATTGTGCATGGCGTAGCCTGGAGTCCTGGGCCAACTTGACAGCAGCTAACAACAATAACCTCAATTTACAGACGAAGAAACTGAGAATTAGAGAGATTAAGTAATTTTCTCAAGGTCATATAACTAGTAGGTAGTGTAACAGAAATTAAACGAAGATCCTACTAAGAAACCATGTTCTTAACCAAAACACAACCCTACGTCTCCCAACAACTTCCTTACCTGCATCCCTGACCCACCCTTAAGCATATGCTCTGGATTTCTTTTAACGATATGCCAGTGCCTGTCCTGAACCTAAACATAGTAAAACCACTCTAAATCAAAAAAAAAAAAAAAAAAAAAACAAAACACAACAACAACAAACAAACCCTCTGCCACTGAGTCAATTCCGTCTCCGAGATCTAGAGACAGAGTAGAACTGTCCATTAGGGTTTCCAAGTTTCCTCTTTCTCCTGAGGAGTGGCTGGCGGGTTCAAACCACTGACCTTTTGGTTAGCAGGCAAGCGCTTTAACTATTGTGTCACCAGGGCTCCTGAAACCACTCTTGTTGTTGTAAGGTGCCAATGAGTTCTGACTCATAGCAACCCTATGTCCGACAGAACGAAACATTGCTCGGTCCTGCACCATCCTCACAATTGTTGCTATGCTTAAGCACACTATTGCAGCCACTGTGTCAGTCCATCTTATTAAGAGTCTCTTTCACTGACCATCTACTTTTACCAAGCATAATGTCGTTCTCCAGGGACTGGTTCCTCCTGATAATAAGTCTTGCCATCCTCGCTTCTAAGGAGCATTCTGGCTGTACTTCTTCCAAGACAGATTCGTTCGCTCTTCTGGCAGTCCATGGTTTACTCAGTATTCTTTGCCAACACAGTAATTCAAATGCATCAATTCTTCTTCAGTCTTCCTTATTCATTGTCCAGCTTTCGCGTGCATATGAGGCGACTGAAAATACCATGGCTTGGGTCAGGCGCACCTCAGTCCTCAAAGTGACATCTTTGCTTTTTAACACTTTAAAGAGGTCTTTTGCAGCAGATTTGCCCAATGTAATACATTGTTTGATTTCTTGACTGCTGCTTCAGTGGGCATTGATTGTGGATCCAAGTAAAATGAAATCCTTGACAACTTGTAAGATGCTTCACAATACCAGACCCAGTTGAAGTGAAGCCTGTGGGTAGCTGGAAACAGGCCCTATACCCACTCAGAGCCAAAACTTGGAAAGAGTCGATCTCAGGCTCTCCTCTGGACAGCGGCAGCAGCCTGGTGTCTATTACTCACTAGAAATGGTCTCATCAAAGAAAAATCCCATGTGCTTCAGCACTGAGAATGTGCCAATAGATAGCTCAGTAGGAAACACTTCCAGACACGAAAACGTGCTGATCAGAAAATGACAATCCACGCAGATAATAGGAAATCCTTTACATGCAGCGTGGAAGCGAGCAAATGTACAGATCCTTTTGCAATGTGAAAATGTAAAACAACTAATCATTTCTAATCTCATTGTAGGGGAAAGTGGTTTTATTGTTGTTTGTTTTTGTTTTTAACTACAGTTCTTAAGCAAAGAAGTTAACTAGTAAGATTCTACTCACTTTTATTGCTAGTAAGCCAGGAAAGAATTCATCTTTGTTAAAAGTAAGAAAGTAAATGGTATTTTAAAACTACAGAAATACATAAACCCAAAGCCAGAGAAGCGTTCTAAGAGTTCTTAAAAGGGCATCTAAGTGAACTCCCAGAAACTATTTCCTGAGATCATCTTAAAACCTTAAACCAAAAATATCCTGCAAAGTCTTCTTAAAACCAAACAATAGTTTAGCTTAACTAGTAAAAAACGTCTGCCTTGAGCATTATGCTCTTTTAAGAACTATCCATATGGGATCGAATTGACAACAGCAACTCAGAAGATTAGACTGGAAACGTAGGGGGCAGTGAGTTTATGTTAATGAGGGAGGAACAATTCGGAAAAAGAGGGTGAGAATGGTTGCACACCTTGAAGAATGTAATCAATGTCACTAAACGGTACATGTAGAAACTGTTGAATTGGTGTATGTTTTGCTGTGTATATTCTCGACAACAACAACAACAAAATAAACAAATTAAAAAAAGAAAAAAAGGCAACCAAGGTCACGGCTCCTCTGAGCAAGGGCCAGGCTCAGCAGTCTTAGACAAGGACTCCACCCCGTTCACAAACCTGTTTCAGTATTTAACAACTCTCACAGTGACAGACATATTTAGCCTCAAGGCCTCCGGTGACTCCTAAACGTATTCAAGTTACTACTAAGCCTACTCCTCATCCCTGTGTGATTAAAAAAAAAAAAAAAGATGTACAGTATGTTTAAAACTATTCTAATTTTTGTTGACATATGAATTTAAATCGAAGTGAATAATTATACACTATTAACACTTGAAACCCATTGCCATCAAGTTGATTCTGACTTATAGGAACCCTACAGGAGCCCTGGTAAGGCGGTGGTTAAAGCACTCAAATCCTATCTGAAAGGTTGATGGTTAAAACTCACCAGCCACTCCAAGTAAGAAAGATGTGGCAATCTGCTTCTGTAAAGATTCACAGCCTTGGAAACCCTACAGGGCAGTTCTACTCTGTCCTATCGGATTGCTATGAATCATAATCAACTGGATGGCAACAGGTTTGGTTTTTTTGGTATTAACACATGGGGTCACCGTGAGTTTTCAATTTAGTAAATTCCTTTGGTTTTCTCCTTCATGTTCATCCTTTCCCCTGAGCAGTCACACTGCAGTGGGACCCAAAACACAGACACCAGACGAGGAAAGCAAAGGGCAGGGAAATCAGAAAATTCACACTCCAGATCCTGCTCTTTTGGCCAGGCAGGAGACCTCAAAATCACTACTTAACCTCCCAATGTCGCAGCTCCCTCATCTGAAAAATGACAATGCTTGCCTGCCTCCTTCACAAGACTACTGTGAGAATCCAATATCACCAATGTGATGAACTCTGAAAGTTTGGAAATGCCAAAAAAAGACATAATATAATCAATATATTCCTAAGTAAAAATGCACCAAACGTATATGAATACTAGACTCACTATTTGTATGCACTGATGCAAACAAAGGAGTACACAGATACAGATACTTGTTATTTTAAGTTAACTGGAAATCTACTTAAATCCTGGGGAATGGAAGGGGCTAAATTAACCTGTCCTCATTCTGTTAAAATTTTTACTCCTAATATCAGGAATAATTTTGCCTCTGATTTAACACTCCATTCATTTTTTTTTCTACTGAAAAATTTAAAAATGCATGAATTATCCCAGTTGCATCACTTATAATCTAGAATCTATAAAACGGGGAGAATAATAGTGCCCTTAACATAAGGACTGAACCAAACATGTAAAGCGTTAACAGTCGTCCTGGAACACAGGAAATGCTGGTGAATATCTGCAGTTATCGTCATACAGTGCTGGACAATCAGCCAGATCTGCATTCAAACCACTGGTCCAATCCATTCCAGATATATGATTTGGGGCCCTGGTTTTGTCATCTGTATAACACAGAAAATAATACTACCTACCTCATAGGGTTGTTACCAGGATTTTTTTTAAATTACATACATATACATATATAAGGATACTTGGTACATAGTAAGTGAGGGTGGTGGTGTCGGCAACGGGGTTCCGTTCCGATGCCTCTGTCGCAAGTCAGTTCTGATGTAAATCAAATATCTTTTTTTTCTTTTGGTTTTCGTTATTATTGCCTTTTAGTCTCAGTATCCTTTATAAATCTCATCTTTATTTGTCTTTGGGGGTGGGCATGAGAATGACAACATCAGCAAATTGCACGCTGCAACACTGTATGTAGTACATATTACAAAGGATAAAATGTACAAAAAAAACAACAGTCTAAGTGTGGTTCATCAACTCGAATATGTCATAAGTTGGGGACTACCTGTTATAATATTTAGTATTAGTAGTACAGGTAAATTATGGAGTTCTATCACAAATTCTTTAATGTTCAGTGATTTATTTAGTCCATATACAATTCTGAATAGAGAGCTACATCGGTCTTGGCAGGAGCAACAATGTAGGTGACTTTAAAGCAGCAACAGTAGTTCTAAGTTCAAATTGTAAACCACAACCCCAAATTTAATTGTTTCAGAGTTACCACTGCCAAAATATTTTAGGTAGCCATTTACACATAAGTTTATTCCTTTACATTCAACTTGTTTATCCTACAAAGCTTCTGCCATCTAATCAATCGAGCAAACAATGTTATTCCACTAGAACAAAGCCCTGTGCTTTGCAAGTATTTATATAATCTCTCGATCTTTATCAACACCATCTGTAGCAAATCTGAATGAAAAATTAATATCTCCTTGATTAGATTTAAAAAACCAAGACTCAGGGATGGGGGAAGTCTTTTTAAATGAATTATTTGAAATGAAGGAACACATATTTTTTGAAAAATCTATATGTAATAGTTTTGAGAAAAAAATATTACAAGCCAATGGTTCAACATATTAATGAGGAATTTACTGACAGACTTATCAGTTGAAATATCACTTTAAAGGTTTTTTTAGATTTTAATCTTTCACAAAGCAGCAGGCCCCCTGGCACCCAGTGCCTACAGCATGAATACAGACCACCTAAAGTGTAGTGGTTAAGCACTGGACTGCTAACCGAAGGGTCAGCAATTCGAGCCCACCAGAGGGTCCTGGTAGAAAGATGTTGGCATTGTGCTTCTGCCATTCTACTCTGTTCTACAGGGCTGCTATGAGTCGGAATCGATTTGATGGCAGTGGGTTTGATTTTTTTGGTTTATAGCCATATACAGGAGCCCTGGTGATGCAGTGGTTAAAGTGCTCATCTGCTAACTGAAAGGTTGGCAGTTTGAAACCACCAGCTGCTCAGAAGTAGAAAGATGTAGCAGTCTGCTTCCATAAATATTACAGCCTTGGAAACCCTATGGGGCAGTTCCACTCCATCCTATAGGGTGGATATGAGTCGGAATCGACTCATTGGCAATGGGTTTTGGTTTGGTAGAGCCATATACGAAGTCTGTGATGGCTCTCAAATGCTTTTGTCAGGAGGAGCGACTTTTCATTTCCCTATAAACCAAAAAAAACGAGCCAAACCTGTTCACATCAAGTCTATTCTGACTCACAGTGACCCTACAGGACAAAGCAGAACCACCCCATAGGGTTTCCAAGGAACGGCTGGTGGATTCAAATCGCCAGCATTTTGGTTAGCATCTAAAATGCTTAACCATTGTGCTACCAGCACCCCTCCTTATAAACAGAGAGGGGAAAATAAAGGAAAATCAAAGAGGATGAAAAAGGAAAAAAGGGGACGGGGCAAAAAAAAAGTAGAGACAGAAATTGTCTCTGGTGTTTTTCAGGCTCAACACCTTGGAGGACTATCCACCCATCCGGGTTTCTACTTGATTTCTCCTTTTTCTTCAAGGTTTCACTTCATGGCCATAGACAGTGTGCTACCATTTCCTTACTATGGGCTAGGTTTTCAGTTCCTTCTACTCACTGTCATATTATGTCCTCCATCACTTTTTTTGGACTTCACGACAGTTAAATCATAGCTTGTTAGAGATAAAAGGAATCTTAGAAATCCCATTCTTATACCCATTTGCCTTTGTACAGTCTTCCAAGCTGGCAGGTACACAGATGACAGGTACACGGGTGACTTTTAGAAGGTCACACATGAGTCCGGGTCAAGGCCAGATAGAGAACTGAGGTCTTCTGCCTCCCTGGGTAGGGTGGCTTCACCATACTTGGTGTATTTCAGAATTTCTTATTTTCTGTTTCAAGTTTGCTCTATTCATTCTTGTTGCCAAGAAAGTCAATCCATAACCTGCTTTTTATTTACAACCAAAATATTACATCTTAAAAATCAAATAACAATCACTCAAACAGCCTTTTGATAAAGTACTACTTAATACCTGAATTATAAAAGTCTGTAACTTTTAACGAGCACATTTTAAAACCAATCTTCTCAATCTCAACATCATTTAGTTTTTTCCTCTTATATGCTTAGTTTCACAATACAATTATGTCAGCAGGGGCTAAGATGATGTCACTTTAATTATCTGACCCTTTTATGGCTACTTAGACGCAAAAGGTTTAATTTTATGCCCAATTACTTCATTATAAATAACCATAACTTTGAAAAGACGATTTCCTTCACCTATCATACACCTGTACATAACAGTAATTAATAACAATAAATATTCAAACAATTTTCATGTAAAAAAAAAAATCACTAGAATATAACAAACATCTGCTGAAACCCAAGTAGAAAGAGTTATTCAACAAGCTCAAACGTTTAAGTGACGCATGTCTTCGCCAAGTCACCTTCCCAAGAATCGATGTAGAGAAAGGAACAGCAGAACATTCTCAACTTCCAAAAATTAGGTAAAGATGTAAAGAAGACTGGAAGGAAAGTATACTGGTCCTCAGACATGAGTACCCAGCAAACTATCTAAAGGATGGGTAACAGTAATCCTACTCTCTGAGGCAGTCAGCAGAAAAAAATACCTCCGGATAAAAGTTCCACATTATACTGCTTTAGTTAAAAAATAACTCTAATTCATTTTAGGCAGTTGTTGGTGCTATTTGGGTTTTTGTTTTTTTGTTTCTTTGTGTGTTTGTTGTTGTGTTTTTTTTTCTTTTTAATCTAAACACCTACATGTGAAATTCAATGATACATTGCAGATACCTAAGTCATTTAAGTCACACACCATACTTCAGTAAGATATGAAACAGTACGTAATAAAATGTTCTCCAATAAAAAATAATATGAAATAATAAAATGCAATTACCTTTCCAAAGTCACGAACATCAAACAGGTCAAATGCCTCAAAGAGTTCACTTTTCCTCATTCCAAATGTCTCACAACAGGCAGTAAGAAATGTCCTTATGTTCTTCAAACAGAGAAACTGAGGGATGGAAAATAACTATTAGTATATAGTGAATCATTCTGCACGTTATCTACCCCTACTGCACCCAGAATGCTATAAAATTGGCTGGGAAGGGTCAATCAGCTTTTGTGGTTGCTTCTCAACTATTTATCCAGCAGGATTTATTGAGCCAGTTTCCCCAGAGTCGACTAAAACTCATGGTGACCCCATGTGTGTCAGAGTAGAACTGTGTTTCCTAGGGTTTTCAATGGCTGATTTTTTGGAATTAGATCGCCAGACCTTTCCTCTGAGGCACCTCTGAGTGGACTCGAACTTCCCAACCTGTCAATCAGCAGCCGAGAGCATTAACTGCACCATCCAGGGACTCCTAATATTTATTGAGCACCTGCTATCTCCTAGCCACTCCTCCAGGCACAAGTGATGTAGCAGTGAACAAGACAGACAAAATCTCTGCCGTCATGAAACTTCACTCATTCTAATGAGAGAAGACAGACAAAAACAAACTAAACAACAAACACAAAATAGTAAATTTTTTTCACTTGATGATAAGTACAGTGGAGGAAAATAAAGCAGGGAGGAGGCATCAGGAGTCCTGGCGGAGGGGAGCTGTTTTAAACAGGATGGCTAGAGAAGAAGGTAAGTGAAGAGAGACGGGAGTATGCCATCAGAATTGCAGCAACAGAGTATCCAAGGCTGAAGGAGCAGTGCGTACCACAGCCCTAAGGCAAAAGGAAGCTTGGTGTGGCCAAGGAAAGGGTCAACGCAGCTAGGGCAGAACGAGTGACAAGGAAAAGGGTAGGAGGTGAGGTCGGAGAGGTAACGGGGTCAGATGATGAAGGGCCTTGTAGTTGCTCTGGCTGAGATGGGAAGTCATTGGAGACCTTGCAACAGAGGAGTGACATGATCTGACTTGATGTTTTAAAAGGGTCTTTTCACAAGACCAGTTAGGAGGCTATTGCAAATAATCCAGGCTACAGACAACTGTGGGAAGACCAGGGTTAAATGTTGAATATGTTAAATCTGAAATGTCTATTAGTTATCCAATAAGATGTGGGGCAGGTGACTGAACATACAAGTCTGGCGTCAAAGGGACAGGTCTGTACTAGAGAGAGAAATGAAATCCCTGAGTAGGCAAAGGGGAGGGGACCTGGTGGTATGCAAGTACAGAAGTTGGCTTTAGACAGAAGAAAGGCAACTCGTCCACAGTAGCAAGAGGGAAGGCAGATGTATTGACAACTTAAACATCAACAGTCAGTACCTAAAAGGCTCAGATCCACTTAAACAGAATTGGCACATACCCTTAAAGTGAATTCATTCTTTTTGGAAGTCTTAGCTGCTATGGCACACACAAAAATACTTATTAATCTCCAGTAAGTAGTAACATATGTTGCATCTTTTTTTTTTTTTTTTAAAGAACTGCCAATGTTTTGTTCTGTTTTATCTTTTTTTTTAATATGCAGAAAGCACATTTTACTTCCTCCACATTTGAAACATTCAGATTCTTTTATGGGTTTAAATCAGACACAGTTTTACCCTTTACAGGAATCCTCCTCAGAGGCTTCAATACTTCAAGAGAGGTTAAAACCACAGTAGGAGCATCATGAACCCTTCCAGGAACAAAGGCAGCAGCCAATCAGCACATTCAAGAACTGCTTTCACTTTTAAAAATTCATAAAAGACCTTTAGGACACAGACTCTCTACATGTGGCTCTTCCCATAGACTGGCTTATTTACAGATTAAAAGCCTCACATTCTGCCAAGACAGACAATAATTACTGTCTTGGGAATTACTCAACTGCTCTCTTATAATATTTTTTACATAATTAAGTGCCCACCTCATAGCTTACCAAGGAACAAAGCATAATTGTACATGCCACCCTCTGAAGATTTCAAACTAAACTCAAATTATCCCCCCATGTAGGAAAAACTATAGTGGCTTCCACTAAAGAGCTTTGATCATCATGTAATTCAGGAAAGCAAAATTCAGAAAGCAAAAATTGTGTGAGAGATAACCGTTATCGCATGCATAGAAGAAATTTGAAAACAGTCCTTTTCCTGACACCTGGAACCAACATTAATCTTAGTTGCCCCCTCGCTAGTTCAAGTCTACTAAATTCAACAAAAATACTGGATTTGAAAAAAGTCACTTCGTTTCTAAGCTCTCGCTTTTCTAGGCATTTCTCAAATTTAGTCATCCCATTTACGTATCTTTTCAGTCAATAGTTTTTAAATGCCTACTACATTCCAGACACTGGAAATGTAAAAAATGAATAGGACATAGTCCTGCCCCAAGCTTCTCTATTGATCTCCTCTGGAGATATTCACAGTGCTCCAAAATTTGGGTAATACCACTTTGGGCTCACACTTCACTCGATATTCAAGGGTTGTTTGGCTCTGTGCGTGCAAAGGAACAGTCGAGGGACAGAGGAAGCCCAACTGGGCCGATGTCACTGTTGAAGTGGTGGATAGAGCTTGGCCTACTCGCGTGCCTGCCTACCCACAACTTGTGTTTTGTTTTCATTGTGATGATTTTTTTCTTTTTTCAGTTTACTTTAAATAAAAATATTAAAATTAAAAAATTTTTCAGACCAAAAGTTGAAAGAATAGTTCAATGAGCACTCCATCTAGCTTAGCAATTGTAATATACTGCCACATGCTTTTGTATGCATTCATTTTCTCTATTTATAAAATTTATTTGGCTAAACCATTTAAAGTAGGTTGCAGACTTCATGGCACTTCACTCTGAAATAATGCAACATACATCTCCTAAGAATAAAGACATTTTCCTACATTCTGACAATACCGTTATCACTCCTGAGAAAAACATCATTTAATTAATTCCATTCCATATTCAGATTTTCTCAACTGATCCCATTTGTATTTTTTTTTATATTTTTCCTCCAACCTAAGGGCCAATCAAATTTAACTCATTGTTATTTGGCTATTTTGTCTCTGTAGTGTCTTTTAAGCTAGAAAATCATTTTTATATTGTTTAAATGACACTGACTTTTTGAAGAGTCTGGGTCAGTTGTCTTACAGAATGTTCCACATTCTGCATTTGTCTGATTAGCTCCTCATGGTAGCATTAAATCTGTCCCTCCATCGCTTGTGGTTCCTGTGAACCAAAAGCTAAGTCTAGATATCATTAATCTTTTTAATGCTCATATTGTCTAAAATTTGGCCAACGGGGATCCCTTCAAACTGGCTCTTGTGTCCTTTTGACATATGACCGTATTAGTCTTAGTTTTCGTATATGAAATTGTCCCAGACTCCCTTCATATTTTCTCTGCCCTAGTTCTGGAATCAGCCATCTCTCCAAGGAGTTCTGTTTCTATTTACATGGTGAGTGGTATTTAGAAAACAAGGTCTGAGAACCAGCCTGCTCCTAGATTACATGAGCCATTCCATTAACTGAATGAGTAAGACCACCTTTTGCTTAAAGCAATGTTGGGCCGAGTATCAATCAGTTGCAAAATAAAGAGCAAATATAGACAGGATTAGCCTTACTGGTCTCTAATGTACCTCTCAGAAAATTCTGTAATTTTCTTTGTGGAATGCCAAATGAGCCAAATCATATCTCATTCTGTTAAGAAAAGGGAAACTGGGTTCATTAAAGGAGACTGATGAACACAATAGTTTGTTTTATGGCTAGAGATATGACGAGTTTTGACACAATGTTATTTCAGTATAAGTTTTTTCTCCCTAAAAGTCTACAAATTCCTTAAGATTAGAAACCATCTGATAGTCCTTTGTATCACCTGCAACAGCTTACAACATACTGTCTTCGGAGATGGTTTATGAGACACATAAATCTATCTCATTTTATAACCATACCTTTTTTTGACCAAAAAGTATATAACTTCACTAAATCATCTAATTTACCTATTTGAAATAACTTTAGGATTTTTTTGTTTTTTTAGTTTAGGATTAGGATTTTAGGATTTAGAATTAAATAACTTCAGAATTTTTTAAATAATCAATTTATCCATACAAGACAGAATTGCCAAAATTAAGAATACATAAAAGTTTTAATAGCATTTATTCATTTAACAAATATCAATGCCTATTTATGTGCTTTGTTGCTTGCTTGTTGCTAGCTGCCTTTGAGTCAATTCTAACTCACGGTGACCCCATGTTTGCAAAGTAGAATGGCTTCATAGGGTTTTCAAGGCTGTGACCTTTCAGAAGCAGATCACCAGGCAGGACTTCCAAACCACCAACTTTCAGCTAGCTTGTTGTTGTTGTTGTTAGGTGCCATCGAGTCAATTCTGACTCATAGCAACCCCACGTACAACAGAATGGCACACTGCCCGGTCCTGCGCCATTCTCACGATCATTGTTATGCTTGAGCCCATTGTTGCAGCCACTGTGTCGATCATCTCGTTGAGGGTCGTCTTCTTTTTTGCTGACCCACTACTTTACCACGCATGATGTCCTTCTCCATGGATTGATCCTTCCTGACAACACGCCCAAATTATGTGAGACATAGTCTTGCCATCCTTGCTTCCAAGGAGCATTCTGGTCCCACTTCTTCCAAGACAGATTTGTTTGTTCTTTTGGCAGTCTGTGGTATACTCAATATTCTTTTGCGTAGCAGGCCTCATAAAACATTGGTTTCCCCCAATCAGGTACTGATCTATTAATTTATTAAATGAATATTAATTGACTAGAACTGGGTATAAAAAAAGCAAACATGAGCCAGGCTCTGCCCTCAAAGAGTTTATTCTAGTCGGGAGGAGTATACAGTCTCAGTTGCACTACAGTGTGGCCACTGCCATAAGGAATGTAATAAAATGCACCACGGGAGTCCTGGAGTATCAGGGATGACTTCCTGGAAGAGTTGGTACCTGAAGCATAAGTGGGAGTCAGGAGTCAAACACACAAAGAGAAGGAATAGTTGGTGTGTGGGAGGGGAAAGGGGATGCAGGGTACAAGGGGATTCTAGGGAGTAGCTCACCCTGCGCATGAGCAAGAAACAAGAGAAAACACAGACTATGGGGGTACTGGAAGTGGCTGAGAATGGATGGAGCACCATACTGGAAGAGAATAATGAAAGAAAGGGCTAAAGCAGGTGGCAGGGCTTTGCATGGCATGCCAGGGAATGGGGACTTTATCCTACAGGAAAGGGTTTTAAGAATGAAATAGTCATCTTTGCATTTTCTAATTATTGATGTTGTAGTAACTTTTGAGTGCTTACTATGTGCCAAGCTCTATGCCCGATATTTATGTTATTTATGTCAACTCAATTAGGAAAGTTTTAGTATTTTTTTATATTATGTATACTGAGGCTAAAAGGTTAAGAACTTATCCAAGTTTATGTAACTACATTTGCCAAAGTAATGGAGTCATGACTCAAATCCAGACATTCTGGCTATAGAGCCCACATCTTTAATTATTATATCATATGATCCCTATACTGGGTCATTATGAGTTGGAATCAATTCGACAGCAAATGGGTTTGTTTTTTAGTTATTCTGTAGTGTACAGAATAAAGTGCTTATCTTTTTTTTTCTTTATCAGGGAGATGATATGGGGTAGGTAGGCAAGACAAGGACAGTTAGGAAGCTGTCATATTAATCAAGTAAGAAATGATGGTGATTCGGACTAGGGTAGTAGAAGGAGAATCGTAAAGAACTCTAGGAGGTAACATGGAAAAAAAAATACCTGGTAAATAAATATAGGTACGGGGAGAGGAAAAGAATGAAGAGTTATACCCAGCTCTCTGTCTTCAGCACTAATGGATGGCGAGGACATTCACTGAGTTTGATAACTTGGCAAGTGGGGGGCAAGGTATATAAAAGGGGGCCACAGACTGAGTCAAATATTCTATTCTTCACATAAAATACCCAACCAGACCAGCTGCTGTGGAGTCAATTCCGACTCACAGAGGCCCATATGTTAGAGAGTAAAACTGTGCTCCATAGGGTTTTCAATGGCTGTGACCTTTCTGAAGTAGATTGCCAGGACTTTCTTCCAAGGTACCTCTGAGTGGGTTCAAACTGCCAACTTTTCAGTTAGTAGTTGAGCACATAACCACTTGCGGCATCCAGGGACTCCTTCACATAAGCTGGTGTTGTTGGGTGCTGTCCAGTCGATTCTGAGTCATAGTAATCCCATGCGACAGAGTAGAACTGCCCCATAGGGTTTTCTTGGCTGTAATCTTTATGGAAGCATATCACCAGGTCTTTCACAGAGCCTCTTGGTGAGTTCAAATAGCCAACCTTTCGGTTAGCAGCCAAGAGCTTAATCATTGCGTCACCAGGGCTCCTCACATAAGACCCACTACTTAAATGCTGCCCAGTCTCTCTCCCAGGTATGTTCCGTGGTAAGTGACACATTCTAAAAACACAGCCACCAGTCTTGTACCTCCACACTTACCCTCTCAGCCCCTTCAGAACTAAACGAATAGCTTCCTTATTACAAGCTGGGGAATGAAAATGGTAGGAAAACGTTCAATGTAGATGTGGATAACCTTCAAAGAAGAAAGCTTTAACACCTTCAAGGTCTAAGACATCATAAATTACACATCACAGTCAATGAAGCATAAGTGGCTTTCCAAGGTGCAGCCTCCTGTCGTTATCACTTCAGTGCTAACAACACGGACAACGTTACAGAAAGGAAACATTTAAAGGTCAGGCTGCTACAGTTCACTATAAAACTCTAATCTCTCCTTTCTGTGTACCTCTTAAAAGTAAATGTATGGCTTCCTTTTTCTCTATGTGCATGAGAGTCATTTTGACATTTCTCAGCTAGACATATGTAAACAGGATTGCTTCCTTTTTTTTTTTTTTTAATTTGAAAGAATAAGCACTCACTTCTCTACAATTGTTATCAAGAATGGACTAGTTGTGTTAACTAAGGCTACATAACAGGAAAAACCTCCACAGCTTACTGTGAAAGGAGTTATTTCAGTCCCAAGTGAGAAACGATACCTCGTGGGAAGGTCAGTGATTTCTAATACAACTTTACAACCAAAAAGAGTGACTGCAACCATCACAAACACACAACATCCAAGCCTGATTACCCTGTTTGATGCAGAAAGAAGTTCTCAGGGTTTCATTTCTTGATGGGACACTAGTTATCCCATTTGAAGGAGAGACTCTGAATTTTAGGGTTTGGAATAGTTCCAGTTGTGACTTAACAGGCTGATGGACAATTTTGAAGGGCTCAGAAGAGACCACCATGAAGCCCATCAACTAAACAAACAAGCATTCAGGTACAATAAGAGCTTTCCTTATCAGTTGATCCTCAGTACAGACCTTATCAGGCCACTCCCCAGTGCCCCTTGTCATCCTAACTCCTCCTCTATCCCCCTCCAAAGGGTTTGAATCATGGATGGGAAGGAAATATTAGTAAGTCAAGTTCCTTCCTTATCAAGTTTTCTGTTTCTGTCCCTCTCACCTTATCTTCCTCTCACTCCCTCTGTAACTCTCACTTTTAAAGTCAGGTCAGCTAAATTTCATAGGTCTTGGAAATCTAATCAAAAAAAGAAAAGAAGAACGATTTTTATTTATATAGGGTCCTCATCTGTCCTTTTCCCTGTGGGTCAGAAGAGGCATCATTATCATGGTTCCAGTAGAAATTCTATCTAGAGATGTTTCCTGAATTCTTATAAAAGAATTACTCTGCACTTAGCATCAGTTCGGGGCTGTACAATATCTTCAAATTATTTTCTTCTTGATCTCAATATTCCAAATGAATGAAGACCCTAAAGGACACTCGGGGAGGAAGGCCAGAAATGGAGCAGGGTTATTCCTTACCTCCAATCTTGTGCTAAAATCACTAAACCAAAATTCCCCTATTCTAGGTAAACTAAAAGTCAATATTTCTGTTTTGATTTATTGTCCAGACCATTGTTCATTTTTTATGGATATTTTAAATGGCTTAATCAAAAATAGTGATTTAATAACACTTAAAGTTACAGGGTTGCTTTTTTTTTTTTTTTTTAATCTTCCCCAATGATTAAGTACTTTTATGGGTTATATATGGCTTTATTGAAACAGTAAAGCTCATAAACATAAGGCTGAGCTGTAGAACACACGCATCCTCCTCTTTACTCCACAGCACCTGGTTCACGTCTGTGAAGGGAATAGCCATGCTTGGCTGTAATAAATCTGTTCACTCATCTACTGCTCCATGAAGTAGTAGGCTTTTTTGAGGGCAGACACTATATTTATTTCATCTTTTTATCCTCAACACTTTTATAACAGATAAATGTCTGTTAAAGAAATTCATTAATGAGTGATGATGTAGTTTATCTGCATTAAAAAAGTCTGGTAGCAACTGTTCCCTGGTAGCCAGGAAATTCATAGTGAAATTTTATATGAAATCATCATCTTGTTCTCTTACTTGTAACCAGTAACTAGGTTCTGTGGAGTTGATTTCAATTCATGGTGACCCTATATGCATCATAGTAGAACTGTGCTCCATAGGGTTTTCAGGGCATGATTTTTAAGAAGTAGATTGCCAGGCCTTTCTTCTGAGGTGCCTCTGGATAGACTCAAACCTCCAACCTTTGGATTAGCCACTGAATGTGTTAATCATTTGCATCACCCAGGGATTCCTACTTATATGATAGTGTAGCAATATATCTTTGTGTGTGTGTGTGTATTACAATAAAACTTTATTTTTATATAGCTTATAAAAACGGGCAGCAGGCCACATTTGGCCCACAGACTATAGTTTGCTGACTGCTGATATAAAGCTAAACAAGGAAGTAATTACCCTCCTCTGGGGGAAGGGCGGGAAGCCTGGTGGCGTGGTGGTTAAGAGTTCGGCTGCTAACCGAAAAGTCAGCAGTTCAAATCCACCAGGTGCTCCTTGGCTCCTTGAAAACCCCATGTGGCAGCTCCACTCTGTCTCATATGGTCGCCATGAGTCGGAATTGACTTGACAATAATGGGTAACAGGGGAAGATAGTTGGTAGTGATCAGGAAGAGGGACCTGGGAGGTGGGTGATGATCTATTGCTTGACCTCCGGGGTAGTTATAAAGTTTATGCTTTAAATAATTTGTTAAGCTGTATATATTGCACGAGGATCCTTGGTGGTGCAGTGTCTAAGTGCTCCAATGCTGAGACGTTAGCAATTCAAATTTACCAGCGGCTCCTCAGGAGAAAGATGTGGCAGTCTGCTTCTGTAAAGACCACAGCCTAGGAAATCCTATGCGGCACTTCTACTCTCTGTATTATAGGGTTGCTATGAGTCAGAATGGACTCAGTGGCAATGGGTTTGGTTTTTGGTATATTTTTATGCACTTTTTGAATTATACTATTGTCTTAGTCATCTAGTGCTGCCATAACAGAAATACCACAAGTGGATAGTTTTAACGAAGAGAAATTTACTTCCTCACAGTCAAAGTAGGCTAAAAGTCCAAATTCAGGGCATCAGCTCCAGGGGAAGGCTTTTTCTGTCTGTCGGCCTTCTTCTCTTCAGCGTTTCCCAGGACTAGGAGCTTCTCGGCGCAGGGACGCCAGTCCAAAGGACGCGCTCTGCTCCCAGCACTGCTTTCTTGATGGTATGAGGTCCCCCTGTCTCACTGCTCACTTCTGTCTTTTATATCTCAAGAGATTGCCTCAGGACACAATCCGGTCTTGTAGACTGAGTCCTGCCTTACTAACACAACCGCCACCCATCCTCCCTCGTTAACATCATAGAGGCAGGTTTACAACGTACAGGAAAATCACACAGTACCAGGAATCATGGCTCAGCCAAACTGATACACACATTTTTGGGAGGACATTGACATTCCACCCTTTGGCCCCCAAAAAAATCACATCCTTGAAACATGGAAAACATATTCACCCCATCATATCATAGCAAAAGTCTTAACTCCAAGTCCAAAATCCAAAAATTCCTCTTCATCTGTGAAATCCAGAATACAATTAATCTGCTTCCAAAGGTACAGTAGCAGAACAGGCATAAGCTAGACATTTCCATTACAAATGAGAGAAACTGCAGGGAAAGAAGTGGTCACAGGCACCAAGCAAGTCAGCAGAACACATTACATTAGCCCTCAAGGCTTTGAAAATAATCCTCTGTTCTCTGAGACAATTTACACAATGGCCCTGCCCTCCAGACTCTAGGTATTGGCCACAGTCTCTGGATTTTGAGTGGAGGTCCCTCGGCCTTCCAGGCCGACTGGGACAGCACCTCTGCTCCCTTGGCTTTAGGCGCACCATTCTCCTAGTCCATCAGAGCGACAACTCCACCCTTAGAAACACCAGAGGCCATGGCTCCACCCTTTGAAACCCCTGAGGTCATGGCCATACCTTTTGAGACTGATGAAGCTCAGCTTCTTGTGTCCCTTGTCTCTTCAGCTTCTGCTTCCTATGGCCTCTTGGCCCTCGGGTCTCATGCCCATATCTGCCCTGCTGGGGCAAGCATTCCAAAGCTCTGTAGCTCCACCAGTATAAGTGCCTGGAGGCACCCCACTCCGCCAGAAAGCCTCGTGCACACAGGCACTCAGCTCTCTCGCTCCATGGATGGGCTCCAGCGCCGTCTCGCACTGGTCTCCTGGTTCTGCTGCTGTTGGTTCTCCGCCACTGCCACTTTTCTGCTGTCACTGCCGCACGTCTATCCATTCAGTTTTAAAACCGCTTCCACATTTTAAGTATCTGTTAGAGCTGCACCCCATTCTTGGTACCAAATTCTGTCTTAGTCATCTAGTGCTGCCATAACAGAAATACCACAAGTGGATAGTTTTAACAAAGAGAAATTTATTTCCTCACAGTCAAAGTAGGCTAAAAGTCCAAATTCAGGGCGTCAGCTCCAGGGGAAGGCTTTTTCTCTCCATCGGCCTTCTTCTCTTCGGTGTTCCCCCAGACTAGGAGCTTCTCGGCGCAGGGACGCCAGTCCAAAGTATGCGCTCTGCTCCCGACACTGCTTCCTTGATGGTACGAGGTCCCCTATACCTTTTTTACTACAAGTTACCTCAAAAAAATTTTAGAAGTCAGTGACATGTTGATAATTATAAGTAAGATGAATAAAGATTTTAAATTATTAGGCACTCATGCTCATAAGCATTATTTTTCGTCTAGGTTGCCAGTCCCTGGTGTGTGTTCAAAGTTGCCTGGTAAGTGATTTTCAGGGGCCCCTTATCGGCTGTCACCATAATACACACACAAGCCCTCTGCTGCTTTCAGCAGCTCTTGCCTTCACAAGAGGGAGCACTGTACCACTCACCCTTGGCAGAACTTAGATCCTCTGTTTCAAAGGCAGGGCTTCAAACCATTACAAACCAGTTCAGTCGTGGCCGATGAAGCGAAGCTGGAACAGACTCGAATTTTTACAATTTGGGTGATCCAAAACGATAACTAGAATGGGAAAAATTACGGGTGGAAGGCCTGGAATGGGAGACTCAGAAGAGGCATAGTGAGTCCTTTCAGGAGTCTGATGTGTGTGTGAGATTGGATTACTGGCAGGACTATGGAGACCGACACACATTCAAAGCAGTGCAGTCAGCTGCCATCTTTGAGCAGGGAACCGCTGTTTCCAACTCTGCTCAAAATCCCATGGGCAAGAGATTCAGTTGCTATGCAACCCATAAATTGCCCTTATTTTCTAAGAGGGAGATTAAGTTTCTATTCGGGCTCTGACCCATAACTTTTCCCATTCTGGCTATCATTGTAGTTCAAGCAAATTTGAAAAATTCAGGTCTGTTCTGGTTTCGCTTCCTCCGCCATTACTGAATCAGGAAGAACCAGTTCAAAGCCCTGTTCATCTGTCAACTCCTGCATTAGCATCTGGACACAGAAAAACAAAATGTTGACAAACAGCATCACTGATCTCAAATATGCTGTTTCTAGTCTTTGAATGCCTTGGAAGTGCAGAGGTCAGAATTAGCCTGGAACATCTATTTTACTAAGTTCATGATTCTGCTGATGAAAGCAATGCATACCACTGCTTTTAATGAGGAAAAACAATATTTCATGCCGTCATCCAGAACACAGCTAACCCAAAACACACTCAAAATCATCGCACTGACATTTCAGAGAAGCCTTGCAGGTTCCCTATTATACCAAAAACCAAACCCGTGCCAACTAGTCAATTCCAAATCATGGCGACACCTTGTTACAGAGCATATCTGCTCCGTAGGGTTTTCTTGGCTGTAGTCTTTATGGAAGCAAATAGCCAGGCCTTTCTTCCACGGTGCTGCTGAGTGGTTTCGAACTGCCATCCTTTAGGTTAATAGTCAAGTGCAAACATTTTATGCCACCCAGGGACTTGTTTCCCTATCAGGGGTACAGAAAATAATCATTTCTTTCTGCACAGGCTATAAAGAGGCTGTAAAATGTAGTAGCTTAAAGTCAGGATTTTGATATTGGTGAGAACAGTAACAATTTAGCAACAGTAATTATAATAATGGTAGTGATGGTAGCTGTGTAACAGTACTAGTGGTGTTGTTAGGATGGTGATGGTTCAGTGCTAGAATTCCTGCCTTCCATTCAGGTGACCTGGTGTCCTTTCTCAACCAATGCACCTCATCCACCCATCTGTTACTGACGGCTCACATGTTGCTACAACACTGAACAGGTTTCAGCAGAGCTTCCAGACTAAGACAGACTTGGAAGAAAGGTCTGGAGATCTACTTGTGAAAATCAGCCGGTGCAAACCCTATGGATCCCAACAGTCTGATCTCATTGTGTGCGGGGTTGCCATGAGTCGGGGGCTGACATGATGATAGCCAGTAACAACCATAACAACAGCAGTGGTGGTATCAGCTGCTAATGGAAACCTGAGGAAGAATCTAACACGTCCATATCCAGGAGAGAAATGGACTGCCCTTGCAAAGCAGAGGACCCTCAGGATGGCACAGCAGCCAGGAAAACAGTTCCCTGTAAAGCAGGGAACGGAAAACACCGTGTTTCTGTCACCCCAGAAGGAGGGGAACTGGGGTAGTTCCTCATCAGAGTACATACAACATTCAAATGAGGAAAAAGCCTGCAGTGACACATAAATCCATGCCACTTTTAGAGATGAGCCTTACAAACCTGTTAATTCAGAGAATGAGCACAAATGATGTGTTCAAGTATGCTCTAGAAAGAGTTTATCCAAATCCAAACAAGGAAGTTTGGCTGCAAGGAATTCCATCTCTTGCACCTAGCTCACTTACAAACATCCACCCAAGGAAGCAGATGCAGATCACCCTATATGCCTCACTGCAGCAGGACTGGGAGTTCCCCTCCCCCTCCATCCTTCTTCCCTCAGCTCACAACTGTCTGACCACCCCTCCTGCCTCACTCCACATAATGCCAAGGCAGGATTTGGGGTGGCCAGAGGTACAAGAAGGAAGTAAAGAATAGAGGGAAAGTGCAGTGGATTAGTAACTTTTGTGTGTGGCCTTTCTAGCCATGGTCTTATAACTCCTAACCAGGTGACTGAGCAGAACTGTGTGATAGGGTAATTGTGGCCTCCCAAAGAGATTGGTCAGTTTTGCCTTAAAAGAGAGCAATTCCAGAGCAGAAAGGAGGAGCCCACTGCCATCAAGGAAGGAGAAAACAGCAGGAGAGATCCAGCAGCAAAGAACCAGCAGCAAGAGATGGTGCATTGGTCTTCCCGGCCCACGGAGAGAGAAAGCTGAGTGCCTCTGGGCAGAGGCTGAGGGCATGGAAGACATGTGCTCGAGAGCAAAGCTGGGGAGAGGCTATCCTGATGGAAGAACTGGATCCTGAATGCTCTTGAGCCTGAATTGTAACTGTTACTTCCCCAATAAACCCCTTAATTGTGAATATGGTCTGTGAGTTCTGTGTGGCCGTTGCAATGAATTCTTGAACCCAGTAGAGAGTGCTGAGGGAGAGATGGTTGGTGTCGACAGAGATGGCAGAGAGAGAAGGCGTATCTGACCTCCGTCTCATGGCAATCAGCCTTGGGCTGTTCATCTTGGTTCTCCTTGTCCCTTGTGGGGTTCGAGGAGGTCAGACACCTCCCCCACACCGTTTTTACTGAAAGTAAAGCCAAGTCTCTTCCTCCTCCTTTAATCTGCCCTCGACTCTATCGGGTAGGTATTACTGTAATTCCCGTTTACAGAAGAGGCAACTAAGACATACCATACCAGACCAGTGGCCGTGAAGTCAGTTCTGACTCCTTGTGACCCAATGTGTCCGAGACTAGAACTGTGCTCCACAGGGTTTTCAATGGCTGATTTTTTTTGGAAGCAGATCACCAGGCAGTTCTTCCCAGGTGAACTTCAACTGCCAACCTTTCAGTTAGCAGACAAGAGCATTAGCTGTTTGCACCACCCAGAGTACAAAGAAGGGACTCTATCTGATGAAGTAGGGGTAGGTTAAGATTCATTTCTCCAATTAGCTGAACTGAGTATCTAAGGATGAACAGAAGGTAGTGAAAAACAGTATAGCACGAAGCAAAGCGACTAGCCCCTGCAAAGGCCTGGAGTTTTGGAAGAAATGCACTAGCTCATGCAACCTGAGCAGCAAGAGCAGAGGGGAGAGCTGCAGAGATGAGTAAGGTTGGAAAAGCAGGTTAGGGCCAGATTCCAACTGGAACTCAGAATTCATTCGTCCATAAGGCCCAGGTAATGAGTATGACTACTACCAGCAACAGTGATATGTTCCAGTTATGGCACCAAGCACTTCCCATGGAGTCCCTCAGTTAATGCACATAACAACCCTATTAGGAAGACATTACAGTTCCATTCTATAGATAAGGAACTTGGGACACAGTAAATAGCCTAAGATGATGGTAGCTGCGTTAGTTTCCAGTGGCTGCCGTAACAAATGACCACAGACTTGGCTTAAAACAACAAAAACTTATTCACTCATGGTTCTGGAGGCCAGAAGTCTGAAATCAAGGTGTCGGCAGGGCTGCACTCCCAACAAAGGCTCTAGAGGAAAATCTGTTCCTTGCCTCTTCCAGCTTCTGCTGGCTGTAGGTGTCCTTTAGCGTGTGGCCGCATCATTCCAATGACACTTGTCATTGGATTTAGTGCCAACCCAAATAGTCCTGGATGATCTCATCTCAAGATCCTTAACATAATTACATTTACAAAGATCTTTTTTTCCCAAATAAGGCAATATTCATAGGATCCAGCAATTAGGATGTGGACACTTGACCCACTAGGGTAGCTAACAAGTGTTGTTGTTGTTGGGTGCCATCAAGTTAATTTGACTGATGGTGACCCCATGTGACGGAGCAGAACTGCCTCATAGGGGCTTTTCTGGCTGTAATCTTTATAGATGCAGATCACTGGGTCTTTCTACCACAATCCTGCTGGGTGAGTTTGAACCTCCAACCTCTTGGTTAGGAGCTGAGCACTTAACCATCTGTACCACAAGGGCAAGTAGAGCCTGCACCCTTCCTCACCCATGTACACAGCCACAATGGGTGGTGGTAGTGTGTTCTGTAGCAGTGTCAGGATAGACTGCAGGCTCCTGCAGCTTAAACAGACCATGCTCTTCTCCAAGGAAAGCCTGCAGGACACCATTCCTCAGGAAAAACATATTAGAGCAACTTAAACAAGCTCTACCTCCAAAGTTTTAAGAAGTCTAGGAGAATAACTGAGATAAGATGCGTTCTGCATAGCAGATGTGGATGCTTTCCCAGAAAAGCAGCTTTTCTCTTCCTACCAATCTTACTCATCTAGATTTAATGCTGCCCATGCTGGCAACTGCTGTCACGTTGTTTGTTTCCCAACTCCCACCCCTATACACACACACTCGGAGATCATGTTTTGTATTTGTCACTGCACCAGTATTTAATATAAACTAAATAGAAAAAAGATGTGGTTGTCATGGGTAAAACTTTGAAAAATGAGGGCACTTCCTTAAATACAACAAAAACACAGCTGAAAGCATTACATTAATGTTCTACTAATTATATTTTTCTATTCAAAAGCAAGAAAATAAGGAAAGTACAATTATGTCTTCCTTAAATACAGGTTATTATGTTAGACTAGAAATAGACAGCATGTTTGTTGGTTTGTTTTCACCAGTCAAATAAAATGCCTCTCTGAGGTTTGCCCTCAACCCAAAGGCAATGGACCAAACCACAGCCTTGGTGTCAGAGCAGAGGTTCAGTCTCCACCCTATACTCAGGGACGCTCTGCCCAACCCCACCAACAAGCAGCAATTGCTAGTAACTGCAGGCTGTTCCCACATGGCAGATTTCGGTAAAACTCCGGGAAGTTGGCTTTGATCTGAATCATTTCCACCATGAATTTGGTATTTTCCTTTGGCTAGAGTGACCTGCCAGTGAATGTTGCTAACAGCAGCAACGATATCAAGAATGTTCTTTTTTTTTTTAAATTTTTTTATTGTACTTCTAGATGAAAGTTTACAGAACAAATAGTTTCTTATTAAACAGTTAGCACACATATTGTTTTATGACATTGGTTATCAACCCCACGACATGTCAACACTCTCCCTTCTCGACCTTGGGTCCCCTATTACCAGCTTTCCTATCCCCTCCTGCTTTCTAGTCCTTGTCCCTGGGCTGTTGTGCCCCATTAATCTTGTTTTGTTTTATGGGCCTGTCTAATCTTTGGCTGAAGGGTGAACCTGGGGAGTGACTTCATTACTGAGATATAAGGGTGTCCAGGGGCCATACTCTCAGGGTTTCTCCAGTCTCTGTCAGGCCAGTAAGTCTGATCTTTTTTTGTGAGTTAGAATTTTGTTCTACATTTTTCTCCAGCTCTGTCCAGGACCCTCTGTTGTGATCCCTGTCAGAGAAGTCAGTGGTGGTAGCTGGTTACCTTTTAGTTGTACAGGACTCAGTCTGGTGGAGGCTGTGGTAGTTGTGGTCCATTAGTCCTTTGGACTAACCATTCTCTTGTATCTTGTTTTTCAAGAATACTCTTATAACTAAATTTAAATTGGCTTTACATCATTGTATCAGTGCTCTATTAAATAATTAATTTTTGGACTAGAAACGTGTCCCAATACGTAAAATCAGGAATCATCCCTTCTGGCTTTGTAATGGATTTTCTAGGCAATCTGAACTCAAATATTTTGTCCTTCTATCTCCATGATAAACCCTCCCCAAATCTCCATATATGAACATCCAAACTACATCACCATATTGTCCTTCACACTCAGAAATAAATTTCTTGACAACCATAGGACTTAGTTTTCCATTTAAAACACTTGGATGCTGTTCCCATAAAGCCAGGGTGAAGGGGTGCCACTTTGCCACTTCTAATTGGTGCCACTACAATGCCCCAAGCCACACACCAAGGCGACCCCACTGCTCAGATATTTGGCCTTCTCTGATACTTTATGACCCCACTTTGCTTGGCCTCTTCTATCAGAACCAAACACTTATTAATTTTTTGAACTTATTAATTTTTCTGGCACATCTTTTATTTTTCCACTTCATTTTTCTGCTTTCTCATTTCTTTTTCGGTGACAAGGAGGAAACAGCATCATTAAACTTGAAATAATTGTTAATTTTATAAAACACTATATTGTCTGAACTCCGGCCAGCCTGTTATTCCGGCTCTATCTCAGAATTTTGGGAGGTTATTTTGTAAAATATCCTTAGGATCATACTTAAAAATACTGTGTTAATTCCTGAATTAAAGTGAAATAAGGATTAATGGCTGCTTCATAATCTTGGCAACAGTATTATGCCAACTGGAATAATGAAATAATAATACAGAGAATATTACTTTTAACAATAAACTGTGATATCTTTATATTAAAAGAGGTAATCAGCAGTGCCACTAAAAATAAGTATATTTTGTGAAGTAATTTCAACTTCAGAAAAAAAGGCATATATAATTTTTCTCTAAAACTAACCAACAAAATACAGTGAAACTCGTGAGAGCCAGAACTCAGTGGGACGACCTTGTTTTTCCAGGTCTCGCAAGTTTTCCGCCTTTCACAGGGCGCAGTATTACCACTCTTCTGTCACCTTCTATTAGTGGAGAACATCTGCGTTTTCCTTCTCTGACAGGTTTCCATCTTACACAGGTTCCAGCTTTCGCAGGTTTTACTGTAAAATGTTTAAGCTGTTATTCAGATCATCAGAATACTTCACTCTAGATATGCAACCTACCTTCCCCTCTTCCTTCTCCCACCTTCAAAGGAGATTATTCCTACTCTCAATTATTTTTATCCAGTTATAGCATTTTACAGATTATAATTAATAAAACTTCTTCTGTCTACAAATTGTAGGCATCTAGAAGTCAGGGACCATTCCTCTGAAATAATTACTGAATGCCTAGTAAGGCACAGTGCTGGGTCCTGTGAGGACATGAAGATGCAGGATGCCCCGTGTGGGCCCTGGAGGAGTTTCCGCTGTCTACAACAGAGAAGAATATGCAAAGGCTCTATTAGCAGTATAAACAAAGGGCCATGGTACACAGCATTAGGAGAAATCAATTCTGATAGAAGCAGATGGAATCTTAAAATTAGTAAGCTTTTGAGAGCCTGTAAAGAGAGGA
This sequence comes from Dugong dugon, assembly GCA_030035585.1. NCBI lineage: Eukaryota > Metazoa > Chordata > Mammalia > Sirenia > Dugongidae > Dugong > Dugong dugon. Next base: position 147,398,201 of record CM057462.1, read on the forward strand.
TGATGGTTTTATCAGGAAAAGACTAGAGTGTAGGCAAAGGACAGGTGAAGAGGGTAGTGCAAACAGTAATAATTCAGTGTGACTACAGCTGGGGCTGGGATAAGACGGGGAAGTGGGGAGAATGGGGATAGCAGGATATCAGAAAGAAGAAGAACACCAGGCCATCATAGAGGTCTTGACAGCCGTCCTAGGATGCCTGCACTTCACCCGGCAGGCAACACTGAGGCACAAAAGGTCTTAAGGCTACACAAGCGGCACAGTCAATATCTGTACCAGGAGTGGACGCAGTGGTGGTTCAGCGGTAGAAATCTTGCCTTCCATGCAGGAGGCCCACGTTCAACTCCCGGCCAACGCACGTCCAGCAGAGCCACCACGCGTCTGCCAGTGGAGGCTTATGTGTTGCTATGATGCTGAACAGGTTTCGGCAGAGCATCCAGACTAAGATGGACTAAGAAGAAAGGTCTGGCAATGTACTTCTGAAATCAGCCAATGAAAACCCTACGCAGCACAGCGGTCCGATCTGCAACTTATCAAGGGGATGGTGTTGGATTCTGTTGTGCATGCGGTCACTGTGAGTCAGGGCCGACTGAACACTAGCTAACAACAGCAGGGTCACTCTCCTAAATGTTGCAAAGCCTCCTAACTATGCTTCATGCCCACTCTTGGGACCTCTGAAGCAGTTTTCACTGAGCTGCCGGAGTTCTCTCTCTCTCTTTTTTTTTTTTTTTTTTACTGTGCTTTAGGTAAAAGTTTACACCTCAAGTTAATTTCTCATACAAAAATTTATACACATATTGTTTTGTAACATTAGTTGCAATCCCCACAATGCAGCAGCACACTCCCCCTTTCCACCCTGGGTTCCCTGTGTCCATTTGACCAGTTCCTGTCCCTTCCTGCCTTCTCGTCCTGCTTTTGGACAGGAGCTGCCACGTGGTCTCCTATATCTGGTGAACTAAAAAGCACATTCCTCATCTGTGTTCTCTTTTCAAATGTAAGTCAGATCACAACTCAGCTTAAGCTTACCATGGCTTCCTACTGCTCTGGGGATGAAGCATCCAACAGTAGGAAATGCGTGACTCTCACTGACCTCTCCCAGACGCCTGCCACTCTTCCTTCCATCACTGCCCACACTATGGTCACATGACCTCCATCCTCTCTACTCCACATATGTGGTCTTCAGTCTGGAACCCACCTTCCCTTAGCCAAGGCCCACTGACCTTCCAAGCCTTGTCTTACATATCATCTTCTCAGAGAGGCCTTCCCTGATATGAAACATTAGATTAGGAGCCCTGTTATCATACAGCCTGAGTGTCTCCTTCAGGAAGTGTAATGAAATAATAATTTGTGCAATTATTCATTTCATGTCTTTCTCCTCTATTAGTCGATAAGCCCCATAGGGGGAGGGACTATGCGTTATTCCCCAACAGATCCCCAGAGCCTACCTAAGTGTAGTTGTTCAACAGATATTTATTGAATTTACAAACAGATGTTTTCTTAAAGCGAATCGTGTCTTTCCATGGAAAATAACACCCCCCCGCCCACCAGTTTATCTGATTTTCTCATAAGGAGTTTACGTACATCTGAGCTGCTGATAACAATTATACTTAAGAAAACTAAAATCAGGCTTTCAGAGAATCTCCACTAGTCTAAATATAGGCCCATACACAAAGTAAACCAAAACCTCTGCTAAGCACTTAGAAAAAAGATGCCCCAAAGCATAGCAATTAAAAACATAGCACACTGAGACTTTTTACTGTAGGTATTTAGTTTTTAGCTATTGTCCTAAATAAATCTCCACACACACACACACACACACACACACACACACACACACACACACACACACACACACACACACACACACACACACACACACACACACAGAGTCGTGGGAGCATTACTGCACTATATTATGGCATTCCAATCAATATTCATAATTTTAGTCCTTAAGTCAGCAAGAAATATAAAATTTTAGAAAGATATATATCCAAAATGATTTTTTAAAGGTGTGGGAAAGATACTGTCACCAAATATCTGTTCTCCCCGATTTTTTTTTTTAAGTTGGACAAATGGCTAACTGACATAAACCACTTCATTGTCCAGACTCCGATGCAGCTAGGTAGCCATGTGACTAAGGTCTGCCCACTGGGGCGTACTGAGTGGGAGAGGGAAAGAGAGAAGGACAGAGAGCGAAAACGAACTCTTTGCTGTATTCCTCATTCCTTCCTCCCTCCTGCAGCCTCCATCCATCCTGTGGATATTGTCATCTTGGACCATGGGGTTCAGGTGAGGCATGGCAAAGCAAGATGACAGGAGCCTGGGTCCCTAAGACTAGGCAGCACCACACCAGTCTAGGATCAGCCTGTATTTTTAGATGAGAAAATAAACTTCTATCTTCTTTAGACAGATAGCTGCCATCAAGTCAACTCTGTCTTATGTGATCTTAGGTACAACAGAAGGAAACGTTGCTCGGTCTTGCGTCATCCTCACAATCTCTAGCACGTTCCAGTCCATCATTGTGGCTACTGTGCTGATCCATCTCACCGAGGGTCTCCCTCGCCCTCACTGGCCCTCTACTTCACCAGGCATCATGTTCTCCTCCAGTGACTGATCTTTCCTGATGACGTGTTCAAAGCAAGTGAGTAGGACAATGCTGTGATCCATTAGGTTTTCAGTGGCTAATTTTTGGAAGTAGATAGCCAGGCCTTTCCTCCTAGTCTGTCTTAGTCTGGAAGATCTGCTGAAACTGTCTACCATGGATGACCTTGCTGGTATTTGAAATACCAGTGGCAAAGCCTCTAGCATCACAGCAACATGCAAGCCAGCACAGCAGACAAACTGACAAACTGTCAAATTAACAGTGCTTTATTTTCAGTGGCAATGGAAAATCTAAGACGAAAAAAGGCAGGGATGTATTAACCCAAGTTCTGTTAATTCCCATTGCCAGCTATCTTTAGTCTTCCTTCTTCGAGTCAAATCTTCCAAGTACATTTAATTTCAATCAATTAAATGTTTTATCCTTCTGTTTCCTCAGCTCTAGTAAATAACTTCTACAGTCTCCAAATCATCATCCAACTTAGCCATTTTTTCACCAAAAATTGAATATTTAAGATCATACAACTTCCCAAAAGATTGGGTAGATCATTCTAGAACTATCTTCCACCTAAATACATATTTACAGGCTGTTTCTTCAGCACTAGTTAACTATGGCTACACTAGTATTATAAGGCAGACGTGGTGTAAGTTTTCTTTTCTTTTTTTTAATCCAACACTGATTGAAGGGCCGTGCTACGTGATTTTGAGCAGTTCATTAGCAAATGTAGTTTTCTCTGCCTAGAATGGCATTTCTGTAGGAAGACCACTGTCCTGATTTACCCTACTGTAATTACTGAATACTGTCTTTTTCAAAAAAAAAAGTCCTGGTTTGGGAAATAAATCATGTAGTCACTTTACCTTTTCTCTTTCTCTCCCTAGAAAATTCCTCATTCTTCAAACCCCAGATCAAATTATACTTTTCTGTTAAGGTTTCCCTAATAATTCAAGGTAGAGCTGGTCATTCTCTCCTCTCAGATGTTGTATCACTTTAATTATATTTGCTTTATAACATATGCCAAATTACATAGTAGCAGAATTGAATTTTTTATTCATTTTTGCATTCCCTGAACATAACCTGATAGAAAGCAAGTGCTCTGGATGCAGCAAAAGGAGGAGGAGGAGAAAAGACCCGGGTGCAAATCCTTGCTCTGCCATCAGGAAATTTGAGAAACGGCTAATTTAGTGCTGTGATTAAGAATGGGTTCAGGAGTAAGACAGGCCAGTATTCAAATCATCCACCCACTCGCTAGGTGAACAAAGAGAGGCTACTTAATGTCTCCAAGCCCCAGACTGTAAAATGTAGAAAATTTTATCATCTTCATAGGATAGTGAAACTATTGGTATCAAATGTCAACCAAGCAGTAAGTGCTCAGTAAATATTGCTTATTGTCATTGATAATAACAAAGTATATACCAATAAAAAAATATATTCTAATTGTATAGGATTAGGATCTCATAATGGTATATATACCATTGTTAGTGGCATTGTCATGATCAGGCAGTCATTTAAGCTGAGTCTTGGTCTCTCCATTTATAAAGCAGAGATAATTATATCTCCCTAACAAGACTGCTGTATTAGATAAGATAATCTATGAGGACTCTAAGTTTCATTAATTCACTCATTCATTAAACTTGGACTCAGTGCCCAGTATGTGCCAGGCATCACGTTAAGCACAGTGCTCAATGCAAGGCTAAATGCCAAGGATACAAACAGAAGTTAAGACAAGCTCCTTCTCCCAAGGAGTTCACCGTCTAGGAACAACAGTAAGAAGTGGTACAAATGCAAATATCACTACTATTCTCTTCACTGTCTTGTTAACTTCATTCTCTGATTTTTCTGGCTTTTTGTTTCTTTGTTTTTAAAAATTCTTCAACCAATTCTCCATTCTCCACTTTGATATCTGAATTTGGGATACATTTAAGATATTACTTCCCTTACACAGGAAAAAATACACAAAGGGAGTTACAAAATCAACAGAAGACACAAAGACCACGGCTATAAACACATTAAAACAACAAATTCATTTAAAAATATAAGCATTCTATGAAATTCTTTGGTGTATGAAATTCTTTTCCCAGAATTTCTGCAAATCAAGTATTTCGTTTGCTCATGTCATACTCTCAGACACTTTCACTGAATTATGAATTACCTATTTATCCTTCCTCAAGGCTGAAGAAGACAATGGTGACTTTTTTGAAGTAGTCTTTCCCCCATCCCTGGACCCACTGGGAATGCCAGCATGAATATTTCAACCTTCACTTTACTTGTCCCTTCTCCATGTACTAGACTGTGTGGAGTCTAGCACTAGGCTAAGTGCTATCTAGCCTCTAGTCTGCAGCTAATATAAAGGACTTTCCAGATGATTCTGGGTAGAAACAGATAGAATAGTTCAATCAAAACCAGAGACTGCAAAAAAAAATCTATCTACTGTATATGAACAGTGACTAAAAGAGATCTTAAAATTTCAAACTATTTGCTCATGATTTAATATGATTATAAAATATATCTTCGCAACTGTTTTCCCCACATTGATACCCCTAATAGTAGAGGTGAATAAACTCATATCTCTGGCATTATGGTTGCCTGAAGCTGCCCAATCCACACACATCCAGGATTTATGTTATACAGTAAAATCTGTGAAAGCTGGAACCTGTGTAAGGTGGAAAACTGTCAGAGAAGGAAAATGCAAATATTTTCCACTAATAGAGAGCAACAGAAAAGTGTTAAGACTGCACCCTGTCAAAGGCAGAAAATTTGTGAGACCAGGAAAAACAAGGAAGTCCCAGCGAGTTCCAGCTCTAGTAGGTCTCATCATATAAATTTTGCCTTCTAGGCCATTTAAAAGAAGCCCTAGTGGTACAACGGTTAAGCATTCAGCTGCTAACTGGACCCACCAGCAGCTCTGCAGAAGAAAGATCTGGTGATCTGCTCCTGTAATGATGACAATCTAGAAAACCCTATGGGGCAGTCCTACTCTGTCACATGGAGGTCACTATGAGTCAGAATCAACTCAATGGCACCCAACAACAACAGGCCATTAACAACAACAGGCCATTAAATAGTCATGTTTGTTTTAATACAAAAGGTGTCTCAAATTATTTATCATAGAGTTGAGCCCCACTCCACTACACTGCCCAAACCTCCCATACAGTCTGCCAGTATAACTATGTCATTGCTATTTGGCTAAAAAAACAAAAACAAATGCCTATTTAGAGGGGCTGAAGGAGGGAGGAGAATTCAGGAGGAAGGAACTGAGTTCTAAGATAAGAAGAGAGCTATGGGGATGAAGGGAAGCAGAAGCAGGAATGTGGGGCAACAATGACAGAACTTAACCCCAGGGTTTCAGAGACTTCTCAGAGAACTTTAACCACAGGACAAGAGATGGGGCCTAAAGCTAATATGACGTCCTCACAGGCAAAGAAAACCACAGCTAACGTTTGGATTCCACTTACACTGTGTTTATCAAGGTGCTCCTTCACATTGCTTGTCATCTGCTGTTGTAAAAACAATGCAGGAATTTGAATAATATTGTTTACTATGTGCCAGGCACTACTCCGAGCACATGTTATATACTGTTGTTGTTACATGCTGTCAGGTCAGCTCCAACTCATAGTGACCTTATGTATATTAGAAGCAAAGAGTGCCCGGTCCTATGCCATCCTTCCAATCTTTGCTATGTTTAATTTAAGCCCACTGTTGCAGCCACTGTGACAATGTGTCTCACTGAAGGTCTCCCTCTTTTTCACTGACCCTCTACCAAGTATGATGTACTTTTCCAGTGATTGGTCCCTCCTGATGATGTGTCCAAAGTAAGCAAGAGAGTCTTGCTATTGCTGCTTCTAAGGAGCATTCTGGCTGTACTTCCTCCAAGACCAATTTGTTCATTCCTCTGGCAGTCCAAGGTATATTCAATATTCTTCACTAACACCACAATTCCAACGTGTCAAATTCTTCTTCAGTCTTCCTTTTTCACTGTTCAGCTTTCACATGCATATGCAATGACCGAAATGACTATGGCTTGAGTTAGGCGCACCTTAGTCAACAAAGTGACATCTTTAAGATTTTAAAAAGTCTTTTGTCACAGATTTGCTCAATGCGATACATCATTTGATTTCCTGACCGCTGCTTCCATGAGCACTGATTGTAGATCCAAGTAAAATGAAATCCTTAACAACTTCAATCTTTTCTTCGTTTATCATGATGTTGCTTATTGGTCTAGCCGTGAGGATTTCTGTTTTCTTTATGTTGAGGTGCAATACATACTTAAGGCTGTGGTCTTTGATCTTCATCAGTAAGTGCTTCAAGTCCTCTTCACTTTCAACAAGCAAGGTTGTGTCATCTGCATACCGCAGGTTGTTAATGAGCCTTCCTCCAGTCCTGACGCCTCATTCGTCTTCACACAGTCCAGCTTCTCAGATTATCTGCTCAGGATACAGACTGAATTAAGTAAAATGAAAGGCTGTAACCCTGCTGCACACCTCTTCCAATTTTACCCCACGCAGTAGCCCCGTTATGTTCAAATGGCTGCCTCTTCATCTATGTTCAGGTTCCACATGAGCATAAGTAAGTGTTCTGGAATTCCCATTCTTCTTGATGTCATCTATAATTTGTTATGATCCACACAATCAAATGTCTTTGCATAGTCATAAAACACAGGTAAACATCTTCCTGGTATTTTCTCCTTTCAGCCAACATCCATTTGACATCAGCAATAATATTCCTTGTTCCACATCCTCTTCTGAATCTGGCTTGAGTTTCTGGCAATTCTCTGTTGATGTATGGCTGCAGTTGTTTTTAAATTATCTTCAGCAAAATGTTGCTAGCATACAGTGTTAACAATATTGTTCGATAATTTTCACATACCTCATTCAATCCTCACACAGTCCTTGAGGTGGCTACTCCCATTTTACAAATGAGAAAACAAAGGCAGGGAGAGGCTGAATTCTTGTCCAAGGTCACACAGCCAGTAAATGAAGGAACGGGTATTCAAACCTAGGCAACCTGGCTTCATAGTTCCTACTCTAACCATTACACTATACTTTTAGACTACCGAATGACACAGGAAAGAAAATTTTAGGTGACTAGCCACTTTACTGACTTCTGTAAAGAGTAACAATATTCATATTTGTATTTCATTAAATTGTAATCCTACCTCAACCATGGATCCTTCAAGTTCAAATATCAATTACATATACATTTGCATACTTTTACAGAATTGTGAAATTTTATGTCTAGCATACATAAGCCACATGGAAATATTTTTTTAAAAAATCTGCATCGTTATTGCGCTTATGAAGCTCATAGGAATTTACCCGTGAAAACACTTTGGCAGTAACATCAGGGAATTGATGTGGCATAGGGAGGTGTTCAGTGAGGTGACATCAGAAATGCCATGCATCTGCCCCAACGGAGATCCATTTTCAGCTTGGATTCTCCCTGCCAGAGAAGAATTCTCCCTGCCTCTTCCCACAGCGATGGTACGTGCAGAACTCTGATTCCACCAGGACAGAGCAGACCCATAATGTTCAATTTAGGGAGCCAGACTGCTGCAGAACCACAGAGCCATTTCTGTAAAATATTAGTAGGCAACCTGCATTTGGCAGAATGCACTGGACATAAATCAAGTGTTGAAAAGAAATCAACTGAGAAAGGTCTCCATTTGGAGACCTGAATTTGAGCAAGTTCATAAGAACTGGCACGCAGAGGGGAATGCCAACCTCGCCGACCTCACCCTGCCCAAGAACTATCCATCTTCCAGTATCATCAGGGTCATCACCACCCTCATCCATCAAATTAACTGCATAGCAGCCATTATTACCCATCTGAGATATCTAAAATGCCATGTATACTCTATTTAGTGTATTGCTTTTGTTGTTCAATATTACTGAATTTTAAAAAAATATATTTATATAAAAACTAAAGCTATTCACTCACCAATTTGCCACCCACCCCCGCCCGAGACACACTGGGATTGGCCTAAGGGTAGTGGGTGGGGAGGGATTTCTACATGGTGCTCAAAATTTCATCTTTATAAAAACTGGTACTCAGTTATTAGTCAAGGAGACAATCTCTATAAAAAATTATTTCTATAGGAATATCAGATTCTATTTATAACATCTTTACCTACTGTTTGTATTATGTTATAAGAGGAAGAATTGGAAGCATCTGCAACTTAAGTCTATAGCAGGCCACATGTAGGACTAAACAGTATGTAGCTGGGTATCCTGATTCTGATCACTGAGCAGATCATCAGAAAGCCCCTCCCAGAAATAAACAGGAAAAGAAATTCCTGTACAAGACAGTGCTCAGCAATCAACAGATACAAAGCCAGATGTCGTCAAGTCAATTCCGACTCTCGGCAACCATATGTACAGAGTGAACTGGGCTCCAGAGGACTTCCAAGACTGTGACCTTTCAGAAGCAAATCACCAGTTTCTTCTGAAGCATCTCTACCGGAAAAAAAGAAAAAAACTCGTTGCCAGTGAGTCGATCTCAACTCATAGCAACTGTATAAGACAGAGTAGAACTGGCCCAATAGGGCTTCCAAGAAGCAGCTGGTGGATTCGAACTGACCTTTCAGTTTGCAGCCATAGCTCTTAACTACTGCACCACCAGGGCTCCAAGGCATCTATCTCTAGGTGCGTTCAAACCACTAACCTTTCAGAGCAGTCAAGCACTTAACCATTTGCACTAAGAGAGTAAAACAGACTGTGGCCCAAAGACGTCTACAATCAACCGGAAGGGTTAAACCAGTACAGAGAATATGATAACCCAGGAAACAGCAATGACAACTGCCCGTAAGAGCGAAAGACTCCAAGTCACCACCACTGAACTGAAAATTCCCCCGGGCCCAGGCTGTGGTTAGTTGTCTTTGCATCTCAGTTACCTAGAAAGAGACAAGTGATAAACCCATGTTGAATAAACAACTAAATGAATAAATGCCTTTGACTACTTCACACACAACAAAGGAAGAGAGGACTGTGTCTTAAAAGCTTGGCTTTTCTCTAAAGGAGAAGCGATAAGAATTGGAAGAGCAGAGAAAGGAAGAAAAAAAGGGCAGAAAAAAGACAAGGAGAGACAGCAAGAGCAACAAGGGAGGGGAGTAGCAGCAACATGGATGGTCAGGGGCAGATGTGGAAAGCTGAGAAAACAACCAAGAGGAGAAGGTGGGTCAGGGAAGGAGCTGCCTGCACTGCAATGGGGTCCCACGGTCCACAGCTGAGTCCAGAGGGCTTTAATCCTACAGGACAGCAACCTGCATCATTTGGTTTCCTGTACCATCATCATGAAGGAGCCCTGGTGGTGCAATGGTTAAAGCTCTCAGCTGCTGGATTGGCTGCTAATCAAAACAGTGATTTGAACCCACCAGTGGGCTCCTCAGGAGAAAAGACCTAGTGATCTGCTCCCGTAAAGATTACAGCTGAGGATACCCTATGGGGCAGTTCTACTCTGCCCTGTAGGGTTGCTATGAGTCAGAGTCAGCTCAACAGCACACACCACCACCACCACCATATCATGGGCATTTATCCTGTCAACTGCACAATGACTCAACAAAAGCATATACTGTGCTGGTTTCTCAGCGCTGTCTGGGGACTCATGGGGTATTTCTTGGATGACTGTCCCACAGATTATGCCCATCCAACTATTATGGCGTTAGAATTAGTCTTCTCTTTCATGCAACGAGGAGACTTGTGGCAGTGGTCAAACACTCAGCTGCTAACCAAAAGGGCAGCAGTTCGAACCCACCAGCCACTCCACAGAAGAAAGATGTGACAGTCTGCTTCCATAAAGATTACAGCCTTGCAAGCTCTATAGGGAAGTTCTACTCTGTCCTATGGGGTCTCTATGAGTCAGAATAGACTCAACGGCAACAGGTTTATGCAATGAAGGTCACAGTAGATGTCAAGATATTTTATGTGATTTTTATTATTGCCCTTACTGGCTAAAATTGCCCCCCACCCCTTTCTACCCCACTAGGCAATAAATGCTAAAATTTCAGAACCTCTAGTATATGCCACATCTTAAAAAATATTTTTTTCATTATAAAGTTCACAGAAGAAAAAATAGGATCAACGCTAAAGGCCCTAATGCAAGGCATTAACAGGATACAAACCATAACCAACAACACACAAACCCAAGAAGATGAGCTAGATTACTGGGATCTTCTAAAAATTGAACACTTATGCTCATCAAAAGACTTCACCAAAGACTGCAAAAAAATTTTGGACAAGTCAGACAAAGATCTAATCTCTAAAATCTACAAGAAAAGCCAACACCTCTACAACAAAAAGACAAATAATCCTATTAAAAATGGGCAAAGGAAATGAGCAGACACTTCACCAAAGAAGACATTCAAGCAGCCAACAGGCAAATGAGGAAATGCTCGTGATCACTAGCCATCAGAGAAATGCAAATTAAAACCACAATGAGGTACCATCTCACCCCAGCATTACTGGCATGAATCAAAAACACTGGAAATAACAAATGTTGGAGAGGCTGCTGGGAGACTGGAACTCTTATGCACTGCTGGTGGGAATGCAAAATGATATAACCATTTTAGAAAATGATATGGTGCTTGCTTAGAAAACTAGAAATAGAAATACCATACGATCCAGCAATCCCACTCCTAGGAACATAACCTAGAGAAATAAGAGCCGTCACATGAACAGACATATGCACACCCATATTCACTGCAGCACTGTTTCACAATAGCAAAAAGATGGAAACAACCTAGATGCCCATCAACATATGAATGGATAAACAAGCTATGGTACATACACACAATGGAGTATTATGCAACGAGAAAGAACAATGATGAATCTGTGAAGCATCTCATAACATGGATGAAACTGGAGGACATTATGTTGAGTGAAATAAGTCAACCACAAAAGGACAAATACTGGATGAGACCTCTACTCTAAAACTTCATGTTAAAAGTTTACTCACAAAAAGAAACAATCTTTGTTGGTTACGAGGAATGGGAGGGGTGGGGGGGAACTAAATAGACAATAGATAAGTGGTAAATTTGGTAAAGGGTAAGACAGTACACAATACTGGGGAAACCAGCACAACTTGCACAAGGAAAGGTCATGGAAACTCCATACGCACATCCAAACTCCCTGAGGGACTGAATTGCTGGGCGGAGGGCTGTGGGGACCATGGTCTCGAGGAACATCTAGCTCAACTGGCATAACACAGTTTATAAAGACAATGTTCTACATTCTACCTTGGTGAGTAGCGTCTGGGGTCTTAAAAGGCCTGGGAGTAGTCATCTAAGATATTCCACTGGTCTCACCCCTTTCGGGAGCAAGGGAGAATGAAGAGAACAGGATACAAGGAAAAGATTAGTCCAAAGGACTAATGGGCCAGAACTACCATAGCCTCCACCAGACTGAGTCCAGTACAGCTAGATGGTGCCCGGCTACCACCATTGACTGCTCTGACCAGGATCACAATAGAGGATCCTGGACAGAGATGGAAAAGGATGTAGAACAAAATTCTAACTCACAAAAAAAAGACCAGATTTACTGGCCTGACAGACTGGAGAAACCCTGAGAGTATGGCCCCCGGATACCCTTTTAGCTCAGTGGTGAAGTCACTCCCGAAGTTCACCATTCAGCCAGGGACAGGACAGCCTCATAAGGGACGGGGACTAGTAGGCAGAAGGGGACAAAAAGGCTGGTGATAGGGAACCCAAGGTTGAGAAGGGATGGTGTTGACATGTCGTGGGGTTGTTAACCATTGTCACAGGGCAATATGTGTACTGTTTAATGAGAAACTATTTGTTCTGCAAACCTTCACCTAAGGTACATAAAAAGAAAAAAAGAATTATCTATGTGAGATCAAATTGACAACGGCAACTCAAAAGGTTTGATGGGAAGCCTAGGGGGCAGTGAGTTGAAGACAATGGTGATGGAATAATTCGGAAAAGGATAGTGAGAATAGCAGCACAACTGGAAGAATGTAATCCATGTCACTGAATTGTACATGTAGAAACTTTTGAAATGGTGTAACTTTGGCTATGTATATTTTCACAAAAAAAAAAAAAAAAAAAAAAAAGGTCCTCCAAGGTAAAGAAGGGAGAGTGTTGACATGTCATGGGGTTGTTAACCAATGTCATAAAACAATATGTGTATTGACTGTTTAATGAGAAACTATTTGTTCTGTAAACCTTCATCTAAAGTACAAAATAAATAAAAAATTTTTTCATTAAAAGATAAAAATAGTTAAAAATATGAGTAAGCAAACTCTTACCTCGCATGAAAATTATTAGGTAGAATGTATTATTCTCCAGTGGTTTTAGATAAAACAGGTTTTATTATTCATCTGGGTAAGGATTCTCCTAATTTGAAACAATTTGTTAAAATCTCCAACATTCTTAAGTTTTAAAAGCATGAAATCAGATCAAAACTCACACCTGTAGTATGACCTCACTTGTATAAAATACGGGTGAAAGTTATGTGAGTATGTGAACACCTATATATTAAAAAAAAAAAAAAAAATTCATTGCCGCTGAGTCAATTGTGAACTCATAGTGACCCTATAGGACAGAGTAGAACTGCCCCATAGAGTTTGCAAGGAGCAGCTGGTGGATTCGAACTGCCGACCTTTTGGTTAGCAACCTGAGCTCTTAACCACTGCGCCACCCGGGTTCCCACACAGATATATAACACATAAAAACATGGAATTTAATACAATAAATTCAATGATAGTTATCTCTGGGTAATGAAATCTCATGTCTTCACTTTCTTCTTAAGTCGAAATTACTCTTGTAAGCAGAAGTACCCTTCTTCTATAAGGAGGAAAAATAAAGCTGCTTTCATTTTGAAAAAATAAGTATGTGAGGAAAAAAATAATATGAGAAAATAACATTTAACATCAAATCCATGAAGAAACAGTGAGCTCCCACCATGGCCAGTAGCCTTCAGAAGCATGGTTTTTCTGTCCTACATACAAAGGCTAGTAGACAAGGATCTCTTTACATGTGCAGGGTTACTTAATACATCAGTTTACACTATTAACATAAAAATGACTTTTCCCAAATAAAGCTTTCATCCTCTAGGGTCCCTGCATGGCCACAGAAAACAGTCAGTAGATTCCTGCGTTACTGTAATATGTCTTATTACTCTTAACTCAGATACTTTGTAGCACTAGAAGTTTTGTTAGTTTCTAAAATACATATGCTGAAAATACATCTCCCACAAAACACATAAGTAAAATGTGCATGCTATAAACTACATACTACACCTAAATAGGTAAAAGCTGAATGTTACCTATGGGTGTGTTCTATGAGAAAACAAGCACAATTCACCTTTCAAAATATTCTATACAGTGTAGTTCCTTTTTAAAAAAAAAAACAAAACAGTCTTTTAAACACTAGGAAGCTTCTTCATCCTGAAAAATTACCAAGTCAACATTTCAGTCTGAGAAAGGGACACACTCAGGCCCACTGTCAATAAACAAACACCCTCTGAGTACTCAGGATGTAAAGATGAACTCGAAACCATGCCTGCTCTCAAGGAACTTACTATTCAGCAGGGAAACAAACACACAAATAAATATGAGTTCAATAAGATGGTTTAAGTAATCTTATTGAACTCATATTTATTAAGTAATATGATAGGCATAAAGAGCAGAATGGTTGTTCCACCTGGAAGTGTGAGGTCAGAAAAGTTTCCTAGAGGGCTTTTTTTCTCAATGTAATTATTATTTTCTACAGATGATTTGCAAAAATACCTATTTCTTTTACTAAGCACCCAGAAGTATAGAATAGGGTGTCAAAGGAACAGTCATGCAAATATATTAACACAAGGATCTCAGGTGTGACCTGATAGAGGTAAGCTGCCATTCAATTATGACATTCACTCCATATCAGTTTTGAGCACTTACTAGGTTTTGTGCTAGGAAATGAGTAAGACGTGGTCCCTATCCTAAGGACCTCACAGCCCACTGGGGGAGAGAGACAGGCGCACATTATTACAGTATCATTTAATAAGTGCTATAATAGGGGCAGAGCCCTGGTGGCACAATGGTTAAGAGCTTGGCTGCTAACCAGAAAAGTCAGCAGTTCGAATCCACCAACCACTCCTTGGAAACTCTATGGGGCAGTTCTACTCTGTCCATAGGAGCGCTGTGAGTCAGAATCGACCTGATGGCAATGGATTTTTGTTTGTTTGTTATAATAGGAGCATGCTGAGGGCTATTCACAGAGCTGACACAGTTGAACTACATGTGAGGTTCAGGGAAGGTTTAAGAGGCCAGGAGTCATGTGTGAGTTGTGAAAGGCAGAAAGGATAGTTTCCTCAGAGGAACTTTCTGAGGCAACACGATGTATATGGGGTTGAGCAAGGTCCTTCTTGGCAAAATTTCATCTAATCCTTAGGATCATCCTATGAAATGGGTATTGTCCCCATTTTCTAGGTGATGTACATGTGGTTAGAGAAGTGAAGTAATCTGCCCAAAGTCAAACAAATAATAAGTGGTGTAGCTGGGTTCTGAAAGCAGATGAAAAGTGTTATTTGGCTCCTTCTGCTTTTCCCAGAAGAGGTAAGCAATAAACATCAGGCTTACTTTGATCTGTATCTTGGCATGCTGGATCTTTAGCTTCCTGAAATCTTATCTCTTCAGGGATCTACATAGGTCTTTCAACCCGTCCTTTCTCCATAAAATCTGTAATTTTCTATCTGTTCATACATTTTCAGCATGTTGTTATTATTGTTTGCCATTGCATAACTTCCAACTCATAGCTTACCCTATAAGGACAGAGTACAACTGCCCCTGTAGGGTTTCCAAGGCTATTATCTTTACAGAAGCAGATCACCAGATCTTTTCTTCCAGGAAGCCACGGGTGGACTGAACTGCAGACCATTCAGTGAGCAGCCAAGTGTTTAACCACTGCACAACCATGGCTCCTTTAGACATTTGTAATTCGCTAAAATTATCTCTACTTCCTCTGTTTTTCAAAAAACTCAATAATGAACTAGACACACTGCAAAGTAAAACTCAACAACAGATATTTTCAGTAATGTGAAACACAAACATTTATATATGGGTAGACATCTATTTGCTATAAATAAGCTATAATATTTAGGCATCCCACTGAAAATTAACAGGGGTATGTGATGTGAAAACATGCTACACTGTAACCACCAAGTCTTTGCACACAGGAGATGGAAGTTGTCTGCGTGCCCTCCACCACTACATGCAAATTTGATATTTTCCCTAAATTCTTCTGGAAAATACCTGTGCTAATTGGTTGGAAGTCATCAGTGTAATACCTAAATGTTGGGTTTAGGTCTTCAACTACTAAAAGGCAGAGATGAGAAATTTTCTCTTTCCATATGCAAAGTGAAATGTCTTGTAAAATCTACACTTTGGGTGGAGGGACTACATCATATCAGATTCACATTCAATCCAGTGGCTCTGTCTTCAAGTTAAGTCTCTAACCATGAGCTTTTCAATGGCTGCAGCCGTCTTCGGTGTTTCTAAACCACCACTAAAGCATGCTAAAATAAGCAGTGTGACTGCCACTGCATTTAGGAAAATGGCCCTTTAAAGGATCTTCTGAAATAGCTATCCTTATCGTAACACGAAGGGGATATCATTCAGTTACCAGAAATGACAATATCACAACAGGGACTTTGTGGCCCCTGTGGACTTACAGAAGGATATCTTACACACGCTATTTTTGTTGTTGTTGTGAAATTAAACTCCCAGGAAAACAGAATTCACAAGTGCTTTCTTTACTCACTCAGTCTTATGTTGTTAATGAATGTATTTCTTTGCCTTGTACATCTTATGTAAATAAGTTTCTTTACAAAGCCATCTGCTACATTATAGCAGAGACTCAGTAATAACTGATCCACCCACTTGTGCATAAAAGCAAACAATTGACAATAAAGTATGCAATGCTGTACTTAGTGAAGATTACTAGGCTGTAAATATAAATCATATGACTGGAAAATATATGGCTATAAAAGCTGATAGTATCATAAGGGAAAGATAATTTATACTGGCCGGGCACCTGCTGTGTCCCAGGCATTGTCTCTGACAATTTACCTATGTTATTACACAGCACCAGGAGGCAAATAATTTCCAGTCTGCTTTCCTTGATCTACTAGCTACAGGATTATTGACCTGTGGTTTCCAAATTTTGAACCACAGTGCACTGGGACACCACAGCAAACTCACAGGGATGCTGCAGAATATTTTAAATTTTCAAAGAAATCAAAGGAATACTCAACATCTGTCAAACACTGCATAAGCTGCTAGGTTAAAGTACTTCACAGTTTCAACATTAGATCATACTATATTCCTTTCAAAGACATTTTCTTTGTGAAGCTGGATATTCAGCGGTTGCTGTGATTAAAAATACAGCAAAACAATCAGGTCTAATGGTATTCTAAAATTTGAGAAGTTCTGTAGTGTCCAAAAGATACACCCATCCCATTCATAAGTTGTTGTTGTTATTAGGTGTCCTGGAACAGAATGAAACACTGCCCAGTCACGTGCCATCCTCACAATCATTGTTATGCTTGAGCCCACTGTTGCAGCCACTATGACAATGCATCTCATTAAGGGTCTGCCTCTCTTAAGCTGACCCTCTATCTTACCAAGCATGATGTCCTTCTCCAGAGACCGGTCCCTCCTGGTAACATGTCCAAAGTATGTGAGACGAAGTCTTGCCATCCTCCCTGCTAAGGAGCATTCTTGCTGTACTTCCTCCCAGACAAATCTGTTCCTTCTTCTGGCAGTCCATGAGATATTTAATATTTTTAACCAACACCATAATTAAAGGCATGAATTCTTCTTCAGTCTTCCTTATTCATTCTCCAGCTTTTGCAGGCATATAAGGTAACGGAAAATACAATCACTTGGGTTAGGCTCACAAAATGATTTCTTTGCTTTTTAACACTTTAAAGAGGTCTTTTGCAGCAAATTTGCTCAATATAATACGTCATTGGATTTCTTAACTGCTGCTTCCATGGGTGTTGACTGTGGATCCAAGTAAAATGAAATCCTTGACAACTTCAATATTTTCTCCATTTATCATGATGTTGCTTATTGGTCCAGTTGTGAGGATTTTTGTTTTCTTTATGTTGAGGTTTAATCCATACCGAAGGCTATGTAGTCTTTGATCTTCATGAGCAAGTGTTTCAAGCCCTCTTCACTTTCAATAAGCAAGGTTATGTCACTTGCATATAGCAGGTTGTTAATGAGTCTTCTTTTAATCCCTGATGACACATTCCTCTTCATATAGTCCAGCTTCCTGGAACATTTGCTCAATATACAGATCGAGTAAGTACGGGGAAAGGATACAACCCCGATGCACACTTTTCCTAGTTTTAAACCACACAGTATCCCCTTGTTCTGTTCCAACAACTGCCTCTTGGTCTATGTACAGGTTCCACATGAGCACAAATTAATGTTCTGGAATTCCCATTCTTCGAAATATCACCCATCATTTGTTACGATCCACACAGTCGAATGCCCTTGCATAATTAATAATAAAAAAAAGGTTAAACATCTTTCTGGTATTCTCTGCTTTCAGCCAAGATCCATCCGACATTAGCAATGCAGTGATAATCCCTTGTTCCACACCCTCTTCTGAACCTGGCTAGAATTTCTGGCAGCTCCCTGTCAATGTACTACTGCAACCGTTTTTTAATTGCCCTCAGCAAAACTTTACTTGTGTGTGATATTAATGATACTGTTCAATACTTTTCACATTCTATTGGATTACCTTTCTTTGGAATGGGCACAAATATGAATCTCTTTCAGTCAGTTAGCCAGGTAGATCTCTAAATTTCTTGACATAGTTGGGTAAGTGCTTCCAGCACTGCATCCATTTGTTGAAGCATTTCAATTAGTATTCTGTCAATTCCTGGAGGCTTGTTTTTTGCCAATGCCTTCAGTGCAGGCTGGACTTCCTACCATTGGTTCTTAATCATATTCTACTCCCTGAAATGGCTGAACCAATTCTTTTTGCTACAATGACTCTGTGTATTCCTTCCATCTTCCCTTGATGCTTCCTGAATCATTCAATATCTTGCCCATAGAATACTTCAATATTACAACTCAAGGCTTGAATTTTTTCTTCAGTTCTTTCAGCTTGAAAAATGCTGAGCGTGTTCTTCCCTTTTGGTTTTCTAACTCCAGGTCTTTGCACATTTCATTGTAATACTTTGTCTCCTGAAGCTGCCCTTTGAAATCTTCTGTTCAGCTCTTTTAAGTCATCATTTCTTCTGTCTGCTTTAGCTACTCTACATTCAAGAGCAAGTTTCAGAGTCTTTTCAGATATCTGTTTTGGTCTTTTCTTTTTTTTTCTTGTCTTTTTAATGACCTTTTGCTTTCTTCATGTCTGATGTCCTTGATGTCATCTCACAACTCCTCTGGTCTTCAGTCATTAGTGTTCAATGCATCAAATCTATTCTTGAGATCGTCTCTAAATTCAGGTGAGATATACTCAAGGTTATATTTTGGCTCTCATGGACTTGTTTTAATTTTCTTCAGCTTCAACTTGAACTTGCATATGAACAAATAATGGGTCTGTTTTGCAATCAGTTCCTGGCCTTGTTCTGATTGATGATATTGAGCTTCTCCATCATCTCTTTCCGCAGATGTAGTGGATTTTATTCCTGTGTATTCCACCCAGTGAGGTCTATGTGCATAGTCACCACTTTCGTTGTTGAAAAAAGGTATTTGCAATGAACATGCCATTGGTCTTGCAAAATTCTATCATGTGATCTCGGCTGTAGTTTCTATCACCAAGGCTATATTTTCCAACTACTTCTTCTGTTTCCAACTTTCAGATTCCAATCACCAGTAATTATCAGTGCATCTTGATTCCATGTATGGTCAATTTCAGACTGGAGAAGTTGGTAAAAATCTTCAATTTCTTCATCTCCGGCATTAGTGTTTGGTGCATAAATTTCAATAACAGTTGTATTAACTGGTCTTCCTTATAGGCATATGGATATCATCCTGTCACTGACAGCTCTGTACTTCAGGATAGATTTTGAGATGTTCTCTCTGATGATGAATGCATTGCCATTCCTCTTCAATGTGTCATTCCCAAAAGTAGACCATATGATTATGGCCAATACCAGTCCATTTCAGCTAATGCCTAGGATATCAATCTTTATGCGCTTCATTTCATTTTTGATGGCTGCCAATTTTCCTAGATTCATACTTTGTACATTCCATGTTCTGATAATTAATGGATGTTTGCAGCTGTTTCTTCTCATTTTGAATCATGCCACATCATTAAATCAAAGTACTAAAAGCTTTACTCCATCCTCATCATGAAGGTTGACTCTACTTTGAGGAGGCAGCTCTTCCCCAGTCATATTTTGAGTGCCTTTCAACCTGACGGGCTTATCTTCTGACACTATTATCAGACAATTTTCTGCTGCTATTCATAAGGTTTTCACTGGCCAATTTTTTTTTTTTTTTTTTTTTTTTACAAGTAGATCGCCAGGTTCTTCTTCCTGGTCTGTCTTGGTCTGGAAGCTCCACTGAAACCTGTCCACTATTAGTGACCCTCCTGGTATTTGAAATACTGATGGCATAGTTTCCAGCATCACAGCAACACATAAGCCACCACAGTATGACAAACTGACAGATGAGTAGTAGTTTAAGAACAAAATAAAAGTATTTCCCTTTCAATTTCTATGTTATTTTTTCAAACCACCACTAATTCTTAGGACATAAACATTTATTAACTACTAAAAACTACTTAGAAACTAATTAAAAACAAAACTGTTAGGGCTTTTTGCTGTTGTCTTGCTGCTGCTGTTGTGTTTTGGCTTAGGGGCAAAGTGAAAAAAAATCACTGAGACATAAAGGCATTGTAACCAAGAATGTCTGGAAACCCCCGCTGTAGATGAGTTGAAACCTTCCAAACCAAAGAAAAGGAAGCTGGGTCAACGATCTTTAGAGGTTTTACCTAGCTTTCTGAGCTAGTTTCTAAAGTGATTAAGAAAAAGGCGGTCTGTGATTGAATGTACAAAATCATTTTATCAGTATAACAGAGATATTGTTACCAGAGATAGTTTTCCCCACCCATGTATTTACTTTGCTCATCTTCCATTCTGTGTCATTTGTCTAAATATGATGACTGTTTTTATAAGCAATTGTGGGATGTTTATTCTACATTCAGGGATAATACACTGTAGCTATTTTCATGTATATATTTTTATCTCTTTCCTGCCCTTTCGCCATTGCTACACACAGAAGTACTGCTTGATAATAATCTCACCTAAATGTTTCTCAGATGAATTTTCCCTGTATTATGAATTCAATCTACAAGTACCCTGTTATGATATTCTCTTGTATTCTACACATTCAAGAATCTGAGGTCCTACGTGTTTAAATCTTCAGAAAATTATTTATGAAATTATGCAAAGTATAATGCCCTCTGCCATAAGGTTATAACTCATGTGGTATGTATAAAAAATGGAATGCCAATGAAATCAAAGAATAAAAAAAAAACTTTATTGACATGTTTGTGGAATCTCCTGAGGTAAGACAACTTGATTATATATATATATATATATATATACATATATATATATATATATATATATATATCCATACCTATGTTTGCCATACCAATGATAGGTTAATAATTCTTAATAATTGTTCTTAATACTTTCCCAGCCACAGATACTGGTATTATTATACTAAAAAATAAATCCCAATGGCTTACATATCTGGATTATTAAACTAATCATTGATTAAAACTGTGCAGACAGAACTGAAATGAGACCACTTGCCAGTGTGAAACAGCTTTAACCACCTGGGCCTGAGGTGTATCTCCCTCCTTCTCAACAGAGTCAGGTGACACACAAAAAGGAAAGAAAAATCAAAGTTAAGGTGTGGAAATGTGCTACTGAGAAAAAAGAAGGAACAGAGTATTTGATAAAAAATCTCAACAGTTGGTGTCTAAGAAAAAGCACCTTAGATCTTTCTGAAGAACGCCAGCACCTCCAAAAAGGATTCAGAAGCAAGGGAAGTCTGCAGCTGTAATAACAGTATGACCAAAGTAGACCAAATTATCTTTAAAGGAATGAATGTAAAACCAAGGCTGTGAAAAATAAAGTACCCTGTTTGCCAGATACGTGTTACCCAAAGACTCTCTAATCACCTCTCAACGTGACATCCAGGGATGGAAGTAGAAAGACAAAGAGGTTAAGGATGAGGGCTTTGGAGGCAGAGAGACCTGAGTTTGACCCTTAGGCTCTAACATCTATAAACTGTAGGATGCCAGGCAAAGAAGAAAATCTCTTTACCCTCAGACAGAAACGATAACAGTACCAACCTCACAGGGTGTGTGAAGACTTAATGATGGCATGGAGGTAAGGCTAGCGCTGAGCATGTATCATTATCACCATCTCTTGACTTAACTTACATACTTAGATAATTCTTACATACTAAAAACTCACAAAAGTTCACTCCTTTTCAAGTATGTCCAAAAATTCCATCTATCTACCAGAAATTCCTATCTTAAATCCCCTGGCCATCTCAAACTAAGCATGGTTAAAATTAAACTCACATTTCCTGAGAACCAACACCTCCATTTGCATAAATTAATTTGCTTCATATCCCACCCATATAGCCTTGAAATTATTCTCGACCTCTTTGCTCTCACAGTCATGTCCAATCCATCACCAGATCCTCGCAATCCTCTCACATTATTACTTTATTTTCCATTCCCATTTCCACTTCCTGGAACCCATCCCTCATCACCCAGTAGCTGGATACCCTCATAACTCTCCTGATTGGTCTCTTTGCTTTTGGCTACTTCCCAGCTAACCTATCTAACCCAGAATCTATAAATAACACAGTCTTCTGTAACTTTCTGTCATACACTTTCTTCTTCCTTCTGTCTCAAAAATCAGTTCCAGTAAGCTCTGCCATTTTTTAGAGAGTCTCCACTCAGGGCCACTGCCCACATAGTGCCTTTGCGTGAATCAGAAAAGTCACTCTTCCTCAAGATATTTTATTTCCATCTGCTGGAAAATTGAGTTAATGTACTAAATTTGTTAAAGCATGCCATATTACTGCTACAGTAAAACCTAGGAAAGCTGGAACCTGTGTAAGGCAGAAATCTGTCAGAGAAGGAAAACTTAAAAATTTTCCACTAATAGTAACAGAAAAGTGGTAAGACTGCACTCTGTCAAAGGCAGAAAACTTGCGAGACCAGGAAAAACAAGGCAGTCCCGTCAAGTTCCAGCTCTCGCAGGTTTCACTGTTAGAGATATTACTCTAAATAAACAGAATCTACGATGTGATTGTCCATCAGGTATGGTACTCAACATGAACAATCGTACACAGGAATGCTGTCTTCATTTCCTCGGTTCGTTTTTACTCCCGACCAGTCATCCACACCATCCAACTGAAACAAAAACCACCAATGACCTCCCAACTGCCAAACATGATGACTGAATTTATCTTATTTGACCACTGCATTATTTTGCACTACGATCACTGTCTTTTCCCATAGCCTTTAGGACCCCACTCTCTCCTGGATTTCTTTCTACCCCTCTGGATACTGTTTCACTCAGCGGCTCCTGCTCTGCCCTGTAAATGTCACTCCTCAGGGCTCCATTCTTTGCCTTTTCATCAGACATACAATTCTGGACTTGGCTTCAATAACTCCCAAATAAGCCCAGATACTGTGTCTGCACTCTTGATACTGATGATTATAATTTCCCTCTAATCTATCCCAAACTGAAATCCATATCTAAAAACATAGCCAAAATACCCCCACACACAACCAAGAAGAAAAGAAGAAAAACAAAAAACTCCCCCCTAAAACCTTAGTTAATGGAGACCTATTCTTGAAATGCCCTAAGCTATGTCTGAGCCCACTGTTGCAGCTACTGTCTCAATGTATCTCGTTGAGGGTCTTCCTCCTTTTCTCTGACCTTCTACTTTACTTATTTTATGGTTAATGCTATTTAGACCAAATATCCAAAATATCTGCGTTCACGCCTAAATTAAAAAGCAGCCACTTTCGAGATTTCCTAATTTAAAGCCTAAATTAATTTTGCTGCAGCTAAAAAATAATAATTTAGCTTATTCTATTGATATAAATGACAGAGAAGCACTATTAATCTTGTATCAGAGTTTAATATTTTTAAAGAGTATTATTATGTGATTTCTTTCCTTACTTAAAAAAAGCCTCCCTTTCTATAGCTTAAATAATCCTTTGTCTTTTCCCAATACTCAAATTAGCAAATAACAGGTCATGTCAGTATCAATAAATACTGCCTCATCACATACACAACTTCAGGGCTGTATCATTTAACCAAAGGAGTGAGGTAAACATATCAATGTAGTTCTCAGGGAACCAAGAAAATTCACGTTTAGAAAATACTGCTGTTCACTCTCTATAATTAATATTTGTGAAACACCTTTGTGAATTCAGACTTCAAATATAATTTATAAAAGGAAAAGCCATCATTATCACCCTAACCAAACAGAGAGTCCCACACTAGACCTGCTATCCCAAGCGTCTTCACCTATCCCAATCTCTCCCATGCAGAAAGAGAACAAAACTGGACACACTTCCTCGGTTTAGTACCATGCAGGACACAGAATACCCCTATAAATATAGGGAGTGCCAAGATGAATCAGGAATCCTACCTATAACTACTTAGCTAGTTTGCTGACAGCTTGTTGCTGTTGGTGTTAGCAGCTATGAAGGCAACCCCACGCACAATGGAATGAAACACTGCCCAGTCCCACGCCATCCCAACGACTGGTTGCATAGGATTTTCATTGGCTGATTTTTGGAAGCAGATCACCAGGCCTTTCTTCTTAGTCTACCTTAGCTCCAATAAAACCTCAGAGGCATCATTCCTTGTCAACCTACAATCCCTCTAAAGTTCCCTATATTAAACCTCTTCCTGCCAAAATACTTAGTGGTCTCAGTTTTCCCATTTTAACCAAAAAAGGAAATAATTTGAATCTCAAGGTAGGTGAGACTGTAAATGACCTTCTTCTTCTCATTTGCATTTTCTGATTTTTAAAATACTTTGAAATAAATATGCATCAATCTTTGTTATACTTTCTATGTTAAAGGGAGAATGCTAAGTGAAGGTATAATAACAGGAGTGAGATGTGAGAGCTGGTAGATAAGAAGTCAGAAAAAGATGTTTATTTGTTTGTTAACTGACACACCCAGCATTCTGGAACTACTTAGTATAGGAAGGAACTTTTCTCCATACCTCAGCAAAATAACAAATACTTTTTATACTCAAATATAACAACTAATATTCATATAAATTATGCCAAACTCACTGCTGTCAGGTCGATTACAACTCATAGAGACCCTATAGGACAGAGTAAATCTTTGCAGGAGCACATTGCCACATCTTTGTCCCGTGGAGTGACTGGTGGGTTCAAACCACTAACCTTTTGGTTAGCAGCCAAGCGCTTAACCACTGCATCAACAGGGCTCCTTATAAATTATGCCAAACCAAACCCATTGTCATCAAGTTGGTTCCGACTCATAGCAACCCTACGGGACAGTAGAACTGCCCCATAGGGTTTCCAAGGAGCAGCTAGCAGGTCCTTACTGCTGACCGTTTGGTTAGCAGCCAAACGCTTAATCACTGTGCCACCAGGGTCCCAGATAAATTATGTCTGTCATTTTAAAAGCTTAAATTACGCACTGTATACCTTGTTAAAGAAATCAAGGAGCTTTAAAAGACTGACATTCTACTAATGACTAAAAGATAATAACTCATTTGCTATCTAAACAAATGCTTTTCAGAATAATTGATACTTTATACTTTATTTTTAGTACCTTTTCAGAGCAACACCTTGAAAATTTTGTATTCAGTACTTATTCTATCTATTCATTTTTATTTCCAAGACTCTTAGCAAAAAAAAAAAAAAGCCTGTAAAAAGACATTTAACATACAGAAAACTATCCTCCAGACATTTAAAAATACAAAAAAATGAGTAACAGCAATGTTTCATAAGCTCTTTCAGCTACTCCAAAGGCAGCTGTCAAATAAGTAACAAATTGTTATAATGTTATTTACATAACATACTTACTTCAAAGCCTATCAGTTGGTTCAGAACTCCCTAGAAGATTTTAAATGCAATAAAAGTTAAACAGAAGATAGTGAGCACAGACTGGAAAGAAAATTGGTCACAATTTTTTCAGAACTTAACATTTTCTACTGTCAAATAAATTACATAATCTGTTGGACCAATTTTAATCCAACTGATGCATGAAACCCATTGCTGTCGAGTCGATTCTGACTCATAGTGACCGTATAGGACAGAGTAGAACTGCCCCATAGGGTTTCCAAGGAGTGGCTAGTGGATACAAACTGCTGACCTTTTGCTTAGCAGCCAAACGCTTAACCACTGCACCAGCAGGGCTCCAACTCATGCATATATGTGGCAAATTCCATACCTATCAAATACAGTGAAGTATAGAATTCATTTAAAATTTCTTTATCTATTAAAAATGTGAAGGATATTCTAAAAAGTTATGGTATGGTCCTATTTTTGTTGCTGCTTTAAACCGATTACCAAGACTATAAACCAGTAAAGCCAGTTGTTGTCGAGTCAACTCCCACTCATGGTGACTCCATGTGTGTCAGAGTAGAACTGTGCTCTATAGAGCTTTCCGTGGCTGATTTTTCAGAAGTAGATTGACAGGCCTTTCCTCCGCCTCTGGGTGGACTCGAACTTCTACCTTTCAGTTAGCAGCTGAGCCACTTAACTGTCTGCACCACCCAGGGGCTCCACCAAGACTATACAACTATAGAATATAATTTTAACCTCACAGAACTCATCCAGGTAGTTCGCAAAAAATTCACCTAAGAGCCATAATGCAATAGATGCATCCAACCCTTTTGCCATGTACAGACATTCCCTGATTGTGGTATCTTCTTCATGGAAGGCTGAGCAAATCTTTACAATCAATGAAAAAACATACATTAAATATTCCACAACAGTCTTTTCTTCCCAATAATCAAGATTAATCAGCTTCACATTCCAAGTCAATGGAGGATCATATGAACAATGAAGCTAAGAACTGGCAGTCATCAATCAAGGCCAAAATAATAATAAAACCCACAATTATTATGATTAGCATTATTAAGAACATTTATTGAGCAATCACTGTGCTAAGCAAATTATGTATGTTCTTTCATTTAATCCTCACAACAGCCCTATGATGAAAACATGATAATCCCCATCCGTGAATGAGGAAACAAACTTGGAGGATTAAACAGAATGCCCAAGATCACATAGCTATTGAGTGCGGTCAGTGGAATTCATTTCCAACCCTACCTAATTTGAAAGCCTTAACCAACATCCAATCTAAACCTTTCTATATATGATTAAGAACACAGAAACAAAAATAAGCAAACATCCTCTCTGGGCCACCAGGTATTAAAACACTTAGAGGAACATAAACCATAAAGCCCACTCTCCTGGATGCTGGGGAGAGTGACCACATGCTTGCTGTTTCTAGAAGAAAGATTTCGGACCATCCTTCAGAATTTAGTAAGCCAGTTTACATAAGATGTTACGTGCCATCTGTTTTCTCTAAACTGCATAATTAAAACCAGCAAATTAACACTGCCACGGTGACAGCTGACATCAAGGGAAAAAGTCAGACGCCCAATAATTGAAGGTCACAGTAATGACCTTGGTTCTGGAAAAAGGTCAAACTCCATTCAGTGCACTGCGTTTAATAAATCACAATGAATTACTAAATATGCAGCACTAATAATATAAAGTTTTCATCATCTGTCTTAAAACCTTAAAATTTCAACTACTAAAAGGTATGCATGAGCTATACAGAATTTATTTAGGTAGAATCTAACAGTTCAACACTACCAGACAAATAAAACATTACTTAATTGCTTGTTGTCCTAAAAATAAAACAGATTCTATTCTCATTCCAACTTTTACAACACAACAACAGCACACAAAAATATAACTCATCATAATTAGTTAAGTTTGGAGTTCTTAACACTTTTTTCTGATTACAAAAGGAATATGAGCTAAGTACATAAAATTTAGAAAATACAAAAAAGCATAAATTGGAAAATAAAAGTTATCTGTAATCCTACTAACATTAACATTCTTATATATATATTTTATTATTTTTTTTCTTTTCCTGTGAGCATATATAAAACATAAGTAACTTGCAGACAAAGAAATAATGAGTTCAGCACAGGGAAAAAACTTAAGATGATGATGAGTCACCCAGGTAGAAATGTCTACCAAACAAAAAAATGCATTAAGTCAATTCCGACCCACAGTGACCCTATAGGACAGGGTAGAACTGCCCCATAAGGTTTCCAAGGAGCAGCTAGTGCATTCAAACTGCCGACCTTTTGGTTAGCAGCCAAGCTCTTAACCACTGTGCCACCAGTACTCTATGTCTGGTAAAATAAAAATGCTGAACACTCCCATGAATAAGACTGAGAAGAACAGATTCTGAATATACTATAGCAGTGGTATTAACCTACTCCGAAAGCTTCTGAGATCATGTTTAAATTCTCAAAATAGTTAAGATAAATAAAATGCAAATAAAACAATTTAAGGTGTGTTTGGATTCATCACTATACTTTAAAGAGAAAATAGTCTATTATAGAGTTTTGGAACTTTGAGGTCACCAGAGAGACAGCTGCTATAGCAAAACGACAGTGACACTATCATCAGCCAGGTGAGAATTAACCAATTAGCAGACAGGCGAAGTGAGATTGGCCAACCAAGATACAGTGAATGTATCAAGGTGAAATAAGACCTCACATCAGCTGGACTTTAAACAGTCCCTTGCCCACAAACTTAGCATAGGCAATTGGACAGGTCCTTTAGATTTCTCTGCCATTCAGTTCAACTCCTAGAAAAGAATGCAATAAAATTTATCGCAAACAGCTAAATGTAATGAATGTTGATAAAAGCTTAAAATGCTGTGATACAGTAAGACAAAACAGTCTGACTGAGGCTAAACAATCTGGAAGTTTAAAAGAAGACAAACACCAAGTGTTTCACTTTTTTATTCTTTTCCTATAAAAAATGAAAGCTTTGTAGAATTTTTGGAACAAACTGAAACATACCTAAAACCATTATTTTTTAAAAAGCAAATATTTCACAGAAAAATTATGCTGACACAGAAATGATCTCAAAGACAGATTTCAAAAGAGAATCCATCTTCAAAAAATAATAAATAAAATAATTACTTTTGTGTTTTATAATTTTTATTAAACAATTTTGGATAGCCTCAGGTTTTAAAAATTCATAAGGAATACCACCAAGGGCATATAGGGACTAATATTTAAGTATTCATATCACTGAAGTTTTTTCTAAAAACCCTATACAGGAACTTAAGGGCTTTATCTACTTTTTGAAAAAGTCTTCGAAAATAAAATTCCAAGGGCATTAAAAAAGCATGGTTGAGAGTGGGCAGGATATCAACACTCTGGCTTGCTGGGATGAACTACAGAGAGAAGAACCAAGAAATGCTCCCAACCAAGGCCCAGATCCCCAACCAAGGCTTCCCGGCTTCTTCACTTCCACTACCCTCTCCCTTCTATGATCTCCCACTTCACTAATATTAAGTACCATATAGCTTAGATCTCATTTTTTTTCTTATTTTGTTAAAGTTTTGTCTTCCCAAAATAGCCATTAGCTCCGCTCTGACCAGGACTAGATACTGACTACATCTACATCTAAAATGATACCAGATGGCCCTTCCCGTAACAACAGGGGCACACTAGGCAACTGCAGACTTGGTTGACCCTTAGGAACCCAGTCTCTCTCTAGCAAATCCCTTTGTAAAAAAGTATTCTCAACTACTGGTGTTTGGTTGAACTGGAAAATCTCAGCCACTTTCCATAGCACCACACAAGAAGAACATAACCATTAGGTACAATAGCATTATGCTCAGCATCAAGTAAATGAACACAGCTATTTCTTGTTTATTTCTCTCCAAGGCTTAAATATAAACTGTCATATTTGTATTACCTCTAACCTAATCTATTATAATTTATGTTCATGTAGGTTTTGAAAAAATTATAAGTAGATTATATCCCTTCAAGAACACAAACCTAAGACTGACTTTTCTTTGTGGAGTTCATACTGTTTACAGCAATACATGCCTATTTTTAAGGTTTTGAATTTTTAATCATTTTTAAAATGCTTGTGGCATCTGATTGTATAAACAAAAAGCAAACAAAATGTTGAAGATGAATTTCACAAGTCAATGTTCCCTAGAGAAACCTCAGAAGGCTACAGATAGAAAATGCTGATACAGAAGGTGCGGTCAGCTCAAGGGTGAACTACCAAGTTTGATGGTCCTCTGGCATTTTCTCTTGCCCAGGATGTACACAAAACCAAGGGAACAAAATTAAAATTACACTACTAATCTCACAGCAACAGCAATGACATTTTTAAATAATTCAAACTAGGGTCTAATAATCAGAGAACTGCTCACCTACATCACAGCAAGAACTCAATTCATGAAGCAAAAGGAAGAAAATCTATTTGACCTTAAAAGTATTCATACATTTCCGGTTCTGGACAGAGCTGGAGAGGGATGTAGAACACAATTCTAACTCACAAAAAAAAAAAATAGACCAGATTTACTGGCCTAAAGGAGACTGGAGAAACCCCGAGAGTATGGCCCCCAGACACCCTTTTAGCTCACTGGTGAAGTTATCTCTGAGGTTCACTGTTCAGCCTGGGAGTGGACAGCCCCGTAAAACCAAATGGGACTAATGAGGTGCAGCAGTCCAGTGACAAGGGCCCGAAGGCAGAAGGGGACAAGGAAGCATTGATAGGGAACCCAAGGTTGAGTATGGATATTGTTGATGTGTTGTGAGATTGTTAACCATTGTCAAAGGGCAACATGTCTAGTAACTGTTAAATGAGAAACTATTTTGTTCTGTAAGCCTTTATCTTAAGTGAGACTAGCAGCACAATTGGAAGAGCGTAGTCAATGTCACTGAACTGGGCATGTAGAAATTTTTGAAATGGTGTATCTTTGGCTATGTGTATTTTCACCAAAAAAAAAGGTTGAGAAGTTAGAGGGTTGACATGTTGTAGGGTTGTTAACCAATGTCATAAAAGAATATGTGTACTACTGTTTCATGAGAAACTATTTGTTCTGTAAGCCTTCACCACAAGTACAATAAATAAAAAAAAAGTATTCATAAATTTCCAAGGGTCAATCCTAAAGATGATCAGGGCTTTTTTATCATGCATGAAATATATTAAAAAAAAAAAAAAAAAAGGATCTCTCTTTTTCAAAGTAAAATAATGGTACCTGAATGATCTAGCCTGATGCTGCCAATAAGGGTAACTACTGACCTATATGCAATAACCCTCAACCTTGGCAGAGTAGAGAGTTAATGAAGGACTTAAAAAAAAATGTTAACCATCACAACTAGATTTTTTTTTCTTTTTTAAGACTTCAGATTGTTTTACATATAATAATTACAAATGTCATATTTATGCCAGCTGCCCTAAAGTCGATTCCAATTCATGGCAGAGTAGAACTGTGCTCCATACAGTTTTCAGTGGCTGATTTTTTAGAAGTAGACTGCCAGGCCTTTCTTCCAAAGCAACTCTGGGTGGATTCAAACTTTCAGTTAGCAGTCAAGTGAGTTAACCGTTTGCGCCACCCAGGGACTCCCTTATTTACACATATACACACAAAGAGATGATAGACAGATACATGATAGAATAGAGAAAGGAGAGGGAGAGAGGGAGGAAGGGAGGAAGGAAGGACTAACGGGTAAAGAAACCCCAGCAGAAGAAAAACTCAATTGTACCAGCAGAGCCAGGCAGATCAGAAGTGCATGTGTGGGACGATTCCAAGGGTGGCTGCCACAAGAATCTCAATTTTATCTGCAACAGTGATGTGCAATAAACATTTCTGGGCCCTGCCCTCTGGAGCTTGCAGCCTGGGCACTCATGTCCCTCCTGTGACAGGGCACTGGAGTCACACCAGCTGACCTTAGGTTCTAGCTTCTGCCATGTGATTACAGGCAAGTCATTTGAGTCCTAATGTCATCACCCACCCCCATCCTCACCCCCACCCCCCACCCCCCACCCATGAGGAAGAAATGCTCTCTCTCCCATAAAATTATTGTGAGAATTAAGTGAGCTAACGTGCATAAAAGCTCTCCGGTAAACCACCAAGCACAATACGAATGAATGAACAGACAAGACTCTGTCTCATCCACCGGCCATTCTCCACTGTGCTGTAATGTTTGGAAAGCACTGAAGCTGTCAGATATAATCAGGGAGCACACACTCCATAACTGAAGTTGCTTCAACCAACATTGAGTGCTTACTTA
The DNA here is from genome assembly GCA_030035585.1 of Dugong dugon. Lineage (NCBI taxonomy): Eukaryota > Metazoa > Chordata > Mammalia > Sirenia > Dugongidae > Dugong > Dugong dugon. Next base: position 147,430,142 of record CM057462.1, read on the forward strand.
GGAAGGATGGTCATATGCCCAGCACTGTACTAGACATTGTGAGAGACAAAAAAGAAAAACAGGTTCTGGTCCTTTCCCTCCAGAAGTAAAAAGTCTCACTAGGCAAACAAAGAGGACAGTGGAGGCTCAGTGGCAGAATTCTCACCTTCCATGCCAGAGACTCAGGTTCAATTCTTAGTCATGCACCTCAGATGCAGCCACCATCCATCTGTCAGCGGAGGCTTGTGTGTTGTTATGATGCTGAACAGGTTTCACTGGAGCTTCTGGACTAAGACAGACTAGGAAGAAAGGCCTGGCAATCTATTTCCAAAAATCAGCCAATGAAAATTTTATGGATCACAACACTCTGATTCCGTTGTGTGTGGGGCTGCCATGAGTCAGGACCAACTCAACAGCAACTAACAACAACAACAGGGATGCAAAACCAGCACATACGAAATAGCGGCAAGGCATGGAAGTCATCACATGAGGAAGTGGCTAAACATGTTGATAGGACTTATTTTAAAAACCAAGGGAAGGGAAGTGGTTTTGATTGACAAAAAGTTTATGGAAGGCATCCCAGAAGGGAGATAGAGCCTAAACAAGGGAATTAAGGTAGGAATGCATCTATGGGTCTGACAAGAGGCTGTCTTAAATAGTGAGAGGTTACAAAAAAAATTTTAAAAAACCCGTTGCCATTGAGTTGATTCCAACTCACAGTGACCCTATAGGACAGAGCAGAACTGTCTACATAGGGTTTCCAAGGAGTGGCTGGTAGATTCAAACTTGCAACCTTTTGGTTAGCAGCCAAATGCTTAACTACTTTATCACCAGGGCTCCAGTGAGAGGTTAGAGGAGTGGAAATTGTGCAGGCTATGGGGAACCCTAAATACCAGGAAATGATTTTTAAAATTAATTCAGCAGGCCTAAACTAAGACTAGATAGATCCAAAGGTCACATAAAAACATTATCATGGAGAATTTTACCAATGGTAAGAGAGAATTTCAAAGAAAAAGAAGCCAAGACTGATTGGAAAAGATTCATGTAAAACCTCAATCAGCAGTAAGGCCGATCCCAAATCTTAATTCCTTGCCCCATTTTTTAATGCAAAACCAAAAAAACACGTGAGTCAGAAGAAGCAGATTTAATTTCTGATAAGCCAGGGTAGATGCATGGTATGATTATAATGCCGTTGGAGACAGCACAATGTTTCCAGAGGAATATCTGGAGATCCGACAGAGGTAGGTTCCAAGCCTATGTGAACCTGAAGTTACCTGATCTCTCTTCCTGTTTCTCGTCCTATAGAGCAAAACAGTATCTCTTCACAGGAGCATTTCCGGAAACTTAAGCACTATAGAAACATTAATTAATTAAATAATAATTGAACTGAGTACATTTTACTGGTTGGTGAGCACCCTGAGGACAAAGGTTGTGTTTTACTCTCCAGTGTAAACCGAGAGCCTAGTTCTGTCCCTAACATGTATGTAAACCCATTGCTGTCAAATCGATTCCAACTCATATCAACCCTACATGGCAGAGTAGAACAGTCCCATAGGGTTTCCAAGGCTGTAAATCTTTACGGAAGCAGACTGCCACATCTTTCTCCTGCTGAGCAGCTGGTGGCCTCAAAACACTAACATTCGGTTGCAGCAGAACGCTTTAATCAATGCACCACATGTATGAGCATGCAGTAAGTCTTTGATTCATGAATGAGTGGTAGATTTAATGAAATGCACATGGTGGGCACCCCTTATGTGCTGGGTATTTACTAGCTAGAGTGGTAAAGAAAACAGAAAGCGTTCCTGCCCTCATGGAGCTGTGGTCTAGCAGGGAAGACAGACACTATACGAGGAATTACAACCACATAAAGTATCACAAAACAGGACACACAGTAGCTACGTGAGCCTAGAGCAAGGAGGGGAGCATTTAACCTAGAGGAACAGGTTAGAGACTAGTCTAGGAGTCTAACCTCATCTAGGAAGTCACTGGGTAGTGCAAACGGTTAACGTGTGGAGGTTCACCAAAAGGTTGGCTGTTTGAGTCCCTCCAGAGGTACCTCAGAAGAAAGGCCTGGCAATCTACTTTTGAAAAATCAGCCATTGAAAATCCTATGGAGCACACTTCTACTCCGACACATACAGGGTCTCCACAAGTTGGAAATGACTCCACAGCAACTGTTTTTCTTTTAGGAGGTCAGAGAAGGCCTTCAGAGCTGAGCACATAATAGTCATCCACTAGTTCTATAATTTCTTAGAGTAACAAAAGCTACTTACACTTAACTGTTGATTTCAATATAGATAATCTGATTTAGACATCACATTTTAAATGGAGGTGGGGAGGAGTGTTGCACTAAAAAGATAAAAGGAAGAAAATGACTTCCTTGAAAGTTCAGTTGACATCAAACGTGTCCTACCTACCATGGATAGGAGTAGGAGCATAGTGTTCATCCAAAATCAACTTTTCACCAGAAAAACCTTAAATTCTGTAAGTGATCTGTCTGTGTAATCAGACAGCTTTCTTTTAAAAAGAACACGGATCTAAATTATAAAAATGCACAAATCTCTTACTTAAAATATATTCCAAGTAATACTTTGATTTTGAAGCTGCTGTTTCAAAACTCAAGCTGTGAATGTGACTCTCCAAAGTTAATCAACATCTATCGAGTTCCTCCTGTGTGTAACATTATATAAGACATTGAAAAAAACATTAAAAGTTTTAAAATAATACTCAGCTATCAAGAAATTTACAACACATATAAGAAAAAAAAATACAACAGGAGTTCAATAAATAAATGCAAAATACGCAAAGATGACAGACACAATTCCCTGACAAGTAAATTCTGATGAAAATGTAAATTCCAAGAAGACAGAGGTTTTTGTCTTTTTTATTCACCAGTGCATCCAAGTACTTAAACAGTGCCTGTCTCATAGTAAGCACTGAATGAATGAATGAATGAAATTCATGGATTAGGTAGGGAGAGTAACAGCATGAGAGTGGGTTCAGGGAGAATTTCAAAGACAACAAGAATCAAGGCATTAAACGATACTGGAAGTTGTAAAGGATTTCATTTTACTTGGATCCAAAATCAACACCCATGAAGGTGGCAGTCAAGAAATTAGACAATGCATTGCATTGGGCAAATCTACTGCAGAAGGTCTCTTTAAAGTGTTAAAAAGCAGAAACGTCACTTTAAGGGCAAAGGTGTGCCTGACCCTAGCCATGGTGTTTTCAATTGCCTCATATGCATGCGAAAGCTGGACGATGAATAAGGAAGACTGAAGAAGAATCGATGTCTTTGAATTATGGTGTTAGTGAAGAATATTGAATATATCACGAATTGCCAGAAGAAGGAACAAATCTGCCTTGGAAGAAGTACAGCCAGAATGCTCATTAGAAGTGAGAATGGCAAGACTTCATCTCACATACTTTGGACATGTTATAAGGAGGGATCAGTCCCTGGAGAAGGACACCATGCTTGGTAAAGTAAAGGGTCAGCGAAAAAGAGGAAGACCCTCAAAGAGATGGATTGGTAAAGTGGTTGCAACAATGGGCTCGAGCATAACAATTGTAAGGGTGGCACAGGACCAGGCAGTGTTTCATTTTGTTGTACATAGGGTTGCTGTGAGTTAAAGGCAACTCGACAGCACCTAACAACAGCAAATAATAGTTAATAAAAACTTTGTTGTTGTTGTTAGTTGTGGTCAAGTCCATTCTGACTCATGGTGATTAAATGTGTGCAGAGGAGAACTGCTCCATAGAGTTTTCAAGGCTGTGACCTTTAGGAAGCAGATCATCAGTCCTGTCTTCTGAGGTACCTCTGGATGGGTTCAAATCACCAACCTTTCAGCTAGTAGCCAAGTGCTTAACTATTTGTGCCACCCAGGAATTCTCCAGTGAAAACCAGAGAGAATGAAAAGAGGAGAAAGAAGAGTTTAAGACACTAAGAAAAGCAGAGGACATGGAAAGTGTGAAGACAGTGACTGGGAATTTAGGTAGAAGAGTCCAAACTAAGACTAGAAATGTCAGTGAGGATCAGATTGTCCAAAAATATAATGTCAAACTGAGATGTGCAGACTTGATCATCCTGGCTAAAGGGAGTTACCACAGTTCAGAAGAGAAGGACAGTGTGATGAAAATCTGCCTACTGGTGGAGTCCTGCATGAACTGGCGTGGGAGGCACTACTACAGTAATCCATGCAAGAGACGAGAACCTCTACTGGGGTGGTAGCAGCCTGACTGGAAATAACAGGATAGCTCTAAAACGCTAACAGACAGAATTCTCTCATGACTCAGTGAAAATCACAATGGTAGCCAGGTAACTTATGCAGTATTCAACATGCGCCAGATACCACAAGTAAGCACTTTCATCCATATTTTGACATAATCCTCAAAAATAATTCCAGTGTGGTAGGAATTTTACAGATAAGGAAACAAAGATTCAAGGAAGTTAAGCATCAGGATTCCAGCCACAGCCTGTCTGACTCACAGGGTATGGATCTGAGCCACTATGCTGTAAATTCTGAAGGCTCACCGGAGATTTAAAAAATTACCATTTTCACATCCGAGTGATCAGGAGATTGATGATACCATTGATAAAAACAGAACACATGAAAGACATTGAGTTTCAGTCGTGTTATGTCTGGGGTTAGAGAAGAACAGCCAAGGAGAATTATCTAGCAGATAGCTGGGAATGAAGGAAGTCCAAGATTAAAAGCTGGAAGATGGACTAGGGAGGGGATTTATAGACCTGGGAATTAACTGAAAAAGGTAGCAATGGAACAGTATTCAACAAGTATTTTGTGAACACCCTTTCTGTCAAGCACAAAGCCAACTTGAGCAGATAAATAAAGCTGAAAGTGTCTGCTCCCATGTAGCTTATAGACTGACTAAAGGAAAGGAGATTATGAGACCTGAATATACACTGTGAAAAGTGTCTACATGCAGGGATAGGAAAGACAGCACAGGAGGAAGACGATGCAAGGCTGGAAACTGCAATAACAGAGTGAGATGAAAACCAAAATACCATGATTCCAACAACACTGTAGAAATTGAAGCCAGAATGTAGGTGGCGATGATTATAGTAACAGCAGAACTAGCTGTTGTGGTCCATATGGTTTTCACTGGCAAATTTCCAGAAGTAGATCATCTGGCCTTTCTTTCTAGTCTGTCTTAGTCTGGAAGCTCCATTAAAACCTGTCCACTATGGGTGACCCTGCTGGTATTTGAAATACTAGTGGCATAGCTTTCAGCATCATAGCAACACACAAGCCACCACAGTATGACAAACTGACAGATGAGTGGTGCACCCAACTGCGGTGTCAGTGAAGAATGCTGAATACACGGTGTACTGCCAGAAGAATGAACAAATTAGTCTTAGAAGAAATGCAACCAGAATGTTCCTTAGAAGTGAGGGTGGTGCAACTTTGACTCACTTACTTTTGACACGTCAACAGGAAAGACCAAGTGCTAGAAAAGGATACTGTGTTTGGTAGATGGCCAACAAAAAAACAAGAGAAACCCTCGATAAGATGGACTGACACAATAGTTACAACAGTGGACTCAAAAACATATTAATGATCTTGAAGATGACGCAAGATGAGGCAACATTTTGTTCTGTTATACGTAAGGTCGCCATGAGTCGGAGCAACTCAACAGCAACTAACAACAACAGAACTGGTAACAGGGTCATGGAGCTAAGAAGGTCTCTGTACAAATCTGAAGGGACAGAGACAAGTTCTCAGCTCTCCATGACTATATAATGTTTCAAAAATGTAAACCTAGATTGTTATATACCAAACCAGGGTAAATACAAGGATAGAAGACACAAGAGGCAGAGGAAACAAATATTTTGGCATATCCTAATTCAGAAGTTTTTTCTCAGTGCATCTGAATTAAAGTAATTAGATGTTTTGATATGAAAAGAAACCACTCCATGAAAACAAGTCATAATATAAAAAATGTTTTTAAGGAATACTTTAAATGTATTTTCATAATTACATGTGTCATATGGAGAAAAATCGTACCAAAATACACCCCCAAATTATGCATATTTAAGTTAATGAACTGGATATGATTTACTACCCAAGTTTTCCAGTATTGTTTTAGTCATCATTCATAAAATAAGAAATTTTATATATATATTTATATATATATAAATACACACACATATATATCCATTGCCACTGAGTTAATTCTGACTCATAGTGATCCTTTAGGACAGACGAGAACTGCCCCATAAGGTTTCCAAGGCTATAATCTTTCAGAGACCACATCCTTCTCCCACAGAGCCACCAGGTGGGTTCAAACTGCTGACCTTTCAATCAGTAGCCGAGTACTTAATGTTACACTGCACCACCAGAGTTCCTTAAAATAAGGAACTATTTAGTCATTAATTATAAATTGAAAAGTAAAAAGAAGAATCTCCGATTTAAAATATATTCTGTAACTGTCCTAAAAATGAAACTTTTATCTATCTTTAGATGACAATATGTTATTATTTTATTAAGCAGTAATATATTTTTGTAGAGAACATTCAAAATAACTATTTCTTAAATCAAATTCACTATGGAGCTATTATATTGCTGCTCATCAATTTAAGCATGTGATTGCATCCCTAAAGGAAAGGAATATAAAATGTACTCAATCTATACTAATTCTGTTATGTGACTCCAATGAGCTTATTTTAATAAAATTTCCATGTGTCAAATCAGTTGAGTTTATCTTTTAGTTTACTCTTAGTATAAATTGAGAAGTTGTCTATAATCCTGACCCATGAGTTATATTAAGCACAAATTGTCTAAGAAATTATCTTTTCCAACCCATCATGTTTAATCTGAAAAACCAAGGCCCCGAGAGGTTAAACAAGTTCCCCAAGCTGACAAATGACAGACTTGGATTATGGATGGATGGACGGATGGATGGATGGATGGATGGATGGATGGATGGATGGATTATGGATAGATGGATGGATGGATGGATAGGGGAATATATACTATATATGTGGTTTTATATGTATAGTTTTGTATGCATATAGTTGTATATCATATATAATCATATATGAGTATGTATATATCACTGTATACTACAATTACAAAACATTTTGTATTATACTTTAACATATTTCGCAAGTATACATTAACAGTCAGACATGTAAATATAAATACTAATTAACATGCCTATACAAAAGTCCACAGAATATTAATTATTTCCATAAATATGTAAAACAACTTAACATTTACACCATCTTACCAAAAAAAAAATAACTACAACAAGCCATAGGGTACCTTAATCAGAATACACAGAAAATTAAAAGAAACAGAATCAATATCCCAGAAACAGAGCTTAGAAAATATAAGACTTTAATATTCAAAAAGGCTAGCCTAAAAAATTCAGTGAGGGAAGAAACTGATATGGTTTTCATCAGTTAAGATGGCTTTCTTACAAAATAATTCCCTTGAGATCACTTGAACAAAAGGAAAATCATCAAAATAACCTTTTCTTTAGAAATGCCTGGTTTTATCTCCATGTTACAGAAATCAGTGAAATGTCTTTAGTTTGCATTCCAACCAGACAGGAAACAGTGATGCTTTCCTTCCAGAATATTCTGTGTGAAACCTCTTCAAGATCTACAGCTCACTGCACAGGACAAAGCAGAACCAGGTTTAATGAACAGCACTGGATAAAATGAGGAGAGTTATGGTGCAATGTTATCATGCAAGGGATTAACCTAATGTTCATATCACAGCCGAAAAACTAGATAAAAGACATAGGAGTTCACTATTACCACTCTTATCCGCCAAATGATGAACAAAAAAGAACAACAACAACAACAACAAAAAAAAAAAAACCTGCAAGGGAGGGAGAAGTGTCAGTTCTAAATTAGCATCGACTTGATACCGTTTAAAGGTGGTAAGCAAATCCACCAACTGTTGCCTTGGGAGAACTGGGTGATTTTGCTTACATAAAAAAAAAAATCTATGAAATGATGATCCTTTACAAATTTATGTATCTCTGAACAATCTCATTTCCAAATCAGGAAAATTCTACTACCAAACTAGTTTGGACTCTCGAAAGTATTTATCTTTGATTAAGAAGCCCCTTACTCACCTATTTTACTAAAAAAATTGTTTTATGTAATATTTTAAAGAAATGCTTTTCTAAGAAATTAAAGGAAATGCAAAGAAAATGCAAACATTGCCCTCTCCTCCCATTAGAAGGGATTCTCCTCCTACTGAATTTCCTACTAACTTGTTTCTAACTTACAGAGATGAGCATATTCCCTTATGATTATATGTAGATGTCTCAGTTACCTTCTAGCTTTTAAGCTAGCTGAGGACAGATAAATACCTTATTTATATTCTTTCTCTCCACACAAGATCTTGCATAGTGTTGTTTACATAATAGGCAGACATAGGACTAACATAAAATGTTGTGTCTTTTATTTAATATTTTCTTGTATTTTGTACAGATACCATCTCAAAGCTTTTTAAATGGCCTCCATCTCTGCTGCAATCCACTCTCACGCTGTGCCCTTAATTCCCTAAATGAAATCCTGGGTGGTTTTCTACTGTTCAAAGTATAAAGAACATACACATACCATCTAAGACTATTACAATCCCAACCTCTCTCTCATCACTCGCTGAAGATATTCCCAGGCCCTCTGCGCTTTCACTCTCCCGTCCTGGTCCACCAAACACCTACCCATCAACACTCAACTCCAATCTTTAATTTTAATCAAGCACCTCTCTCAAAGACCCTTGACAGCACTTTGCCCATGCACTGCTAATGCTACAGAGGGAAAAGGAACTGGGAAGGTTAAATACTGCTTTTTTCTTATAAGTTTTAATAAAGCCATAAATGATATAAAGCTAGAATTATTGTTACTTCAGGTGAAGGCTTACAGAACAAATAGTTTCTCATGAAACAGAAGTACACATGTTGTTTTGTGACATTGGTTAACAACCCCACAACATATCAACCCTTTAACTTCTCAACCTTTTTTTTTTTTGGTGAAAATACACATAGCCAAAGTTACACCATTTCAAAAATTTCTACATGCACAGTTCAGTGACATTGACTACACTCTTCGAATTGTACTGTTATTCTCACTTAAGATGAAGGCTTACAGAACAAAATAGTTTCTCATTTAACAGTTACTACAAATGTTGCCCTATGACAATGGTTAACAGTCTCACAACACATCAACAATATCCTTACTCAACCTTGGGTTCCATATCACCAGCTTCCTTGTCCCCTTCTGCTTTCTGGCCCTTGTCACTGGACTCCTGTACTCATTAGTCTCATTTGGTTTTACAGGGCTGTCCACTCCCAGGCTGAACAGTGAACCTCGGAGGTAACTTCACCACTGAGCTAAAGAATGTTGGCCTAAAAATCCCAGAACTACACAGTAGATTCGGGCTCCAGTAAAGATCCAGAAGGTGGTAGAAAAGTATATTTTACTCAAGCATGGGACCTGCCTGACCACTAAGTCACCTCATCATAACCACTCATCCCTTAAGGTTGCACTTCCTAATTTCAACGAAGCACCCTGGGTCAGGGTCGGGGGAGCCTTAAAATGAAATTATTACAGTAAATGCTCTGTTAACATTTAAAATGATTTTTAAGTATCTTCCAAATATTTAGTTTCTAAACTGAAACTATCTACTATAACAATTCCAGAACAGTGTATAAATAGGAAGGCATCATACATATGGTTTTGATTTTTTAAATTTGAAAAAAAAAAGTAAGGAGATGCTAAAAGTACGAGAAATTAAAGATATTAATGTTGTTCCTTGCTACAACACTACTTAACAGAGGATAATGTTGACCTACCTATTCCATGTGTGATAGGTAATTTTATGTGTCAAATTTTATGTGTCAGATAGTCAATTTTATTGGCTAGGCCATGGTGCCCAGCTGTCTGGTCAAACGCTAGTCTGGACGTTGCTATGAAGGTATTTTGTAGATGTGATTAATATTGACAATCAGCTGACTTTAAGTAAAGGAGACTGCCCTTGATAATATGTGTGGCCCTCATCCCATCAGCTGAAGGCCTTAAGAAGAAAATAACTGAGGTTTCCCAGAGAAGAAGGAATTCTGCCTCCCCAAGACTGTAACGTAGAAACTCAACCTGAGTTCCGAGCTTGCTGCCTGCCCTATTCGATGGTTGGTTGGTTTTAGCATCCACAATCACTTGAGCCACTTCCCTAAAGTCAGTCAATGAATCAGTCAATCTGTGTGTATGTGTACCTCCTATTCGCTCCATTTCTCTGGAGAACCCTGACTAATATACAAGTCTTCTCAGCCTCTTTGTGTAAACCAGTCTTTACTTGTCTCACAAACCTGATTCACAGAACAGACACTAAACTCAGAGGAAGGTTCAGGGCTAGCAACACCCACAGTTTAATTAGAACGTTTATCGACTTGAGCTGTCAAAACTGTATCTGAGAAAAGAACTGTTTCTTTGTATATCACATCACCCCCTCCACCGGCGTGTCAATCATTCCCTCCTCTGGACTACACTCTCCTTCACATACACCTCGAGTGTTGCTCATATCAAGCTGTCTCATAATTGTATATTTATACATCTGACTGACAAAAAGAAAAAGAAACCTCCAAGGGGGTGGAAATCAATGTCTTATTTTCTTTGTGTCTCAGACCTAGTAATAACAGCTCAGTCTATCCAGTCAGTAGAAGACTGAGGATATTTTGAGGCAAATTTTACCAAAGTAAGTTAAAAAACTGAAAATGTGCTAGCTAACAAAAATTGCAGTATGCTGAGCACACTGTTAGATGTATGTTTTAACTTTCATTTTTTTAAGGATTTGCATGGATATACAGCAAAACCTGTGAAAGATGGAACCTGTGTAAGGCGGAATCCTGTGAGAAAAGGAAAACTCACTGGGTGTTTATGAGATGGGATTCTTAATAGAGAGCAACAGAGAAGTAATAAGCAGCCTGTTAAGGGCAGAAAACTTGCTAGACCCAGAAAAATAAGGCAGACCTGTGGAGTTGAGCTCTCACAGGTTTCACTGTATATCCACACATACATGTTATATTATATAGGATTAAATATATTGGCTTAAATTTTGTGTTCTTGCAACATAGTTCCTAAGCATCACTATCAGCTTAATTTTTAAGAATATTCAGAATTTTTTATATTATTGCTATATTAAGACATAATATCCATACCTAAGTAGTAAATGGACTGTTAAAACGTCAGACCACATAAAGAATTTTGAATGCTGCTAAATGACAAATGTCAGCTTGATAACTAATTTTATCCTCCAGTCAATATTAGGACAAAGACTATAAACTCACACAATTAAAAAAAAAAAAAAAAAAACAGAAGGATGACTTCCGATTCTCTGGATAGCCGACCAGGCCACTAATGGCATAAAAGTTGCCATATCAGCAAAAAGGAAATGTTGTCTCTTGGCTACTTCTCAGCTTCTGCCTACTTCTCAGCATATCACCACCAAAAATATCTACGACATTTAAATTTCTGATCATGTGAGTATGATATATATTAAGAATATTTAAGAAGCTATAAAGATTATATATCTGACCAGATTCATTTTATTGACAGAAGCCATAAATAGTTCCTTTATACCCATTTGGAAAGTTGGTGCTATGATGAAATTATCTTGTTTTTGTATAGATTCCATTGGGGAAAAAAATCTGGGACCATAAGTTCCTTCAGAATACTTGTCTTATTAAATATTAAATCATATTGAAGCATGAAAGAAAATTGAGACTAATACCTGGAGAAACTGGCAAGTGCTATGTGAAATAGTAAAATAGCCAGAGTTACAGATCGAAGTCACTCCTAGTTAAACACCAAACAGAAATGTGTACATATGTTCTCCAAAAGATGTGGACATGATGTTCAAAGCAGCACTATTTATAACAGCAAAAACTGCTAACAGTAAAGTGTGTAAATTATGGTTTATTCATAAGATGTATAAACAACTGCTACAATGAACAATGTGGATAAATCTCAAAACATAATATTGGGTGAAAGAAGCCAGACAACAAGAAAGTGCATCATGCATGATTTCATTTACATAAAGTTTAAAAAAAAAAAAAAAACCATGAGAAAACATCTATAGGGATTGTCTTTGAAGAGAGCAGTGACTGGGAAGGGGGTACAAGAGAGGGACTCTTGCATGCTGGTAATATTCTATGCTAAATAAAGAGGGTTATCAGTGTGTGAAAATTCAGTGAGCTGTACACTTACGTACAGAAAAGTACACAGATCATATATGATACTTCAATTGAAAACTGATAAAAAAAGGTTACAGGAGTCAACAAGAAAGGGTTACCACTGGCCAAACACAGCACAATTTGAGCATCAAAAAGAATAAATAAAATGATGAAAACACACTGAATATATAAAAATCTACTAATTCAGAAAGAGACTGAAAACAAAATAGAAAGCCTCCCTCCAAAAAATTCACTGATCATTACAAGGAAATAACTAGGGCACCAGCTTCCTACCCTGAAACTCCCTAATCAAAGGGAAAGAACTATGTATCTTGCCCTTCTCATGCGAATTACACTTTAGGATTACCAAACACCCTACTTGATGAGGGAAGGTTCTTTCTTACAGAAGATTTCCAGTTTAAAAAAAATGTGAACAGAATAATGACAATTTTTTAAAATCACCATTTTGCAAATCCTAACAGAATAATTGTTTTAGGCAAAGACTAATAATGAATGAAACAATCTGATGAAAAGCTAGTGAGAAACTTTACATTAAAGGGATGAGGCCATCACCACCTGGATCCACTGATCAATTCTGGTATCTCTAAATGTGGGGCATCCAGGCATTTTTGTGATGTAAAATGAAGCACACAGCACCACCTATGAAGTATTTTTGCAAAAACAGTTGAATATGTATCTATTCAAGCCTTCAAAGCTAATATTCAGTTTAAAGAAATTAGAGTGGATAAAGCAATACATTAATGACACCTTAAGGAAGCAACACAAGAAGTCCAGAATGCAGGATATTCTATAAGTGACTAGGTTTCTATATCACGTCAATCGCTTAGGGAAAAGGACTACTCTAGATTAAGAGAAAGGTAGTGCAAAGGTTAAGTCCTCGGTGGGCAGTTTGAACCCACCTGCTGCCCCATCAGAGTAAGACCTGGCAATCTGCTCCTGTAAGGATTATAGCCTAGAAAACCCCATGGAACAGTTCTACTCTGTCACAGGGGGTCGCTATGAGTCAGAATTGACTTTATGGCATCTAACAATAGATTAACAGAGACAGGACATATAAAAACCAAATGCAAGGTGCTGACTTTATTTGGATCCTGATTTGAACAACCTAAATAGAAGAAGACATTTTTAGAAAATTTGGAAGTTCTGAATATGGACTATATGTTAGATTATACCAATAAATTGCTGAGTTTGTTAGATGTGATAATAACCTTCCAGTTAGTTTAAAAAATGTTCAAATTTTTAAAGATGCAAATCAAAGAAGCTAAATACTAAAATGACATGAAGTCTGGGATTTGCTTTAAAATATAGGCAGAGAAACGGGGATAGTTGAAGCAAATGTGGAAAGCTTGCTATTTGTTAAATCCAGGTGATGGGTATGTGGGAGTTCATATTCCATTTTTGTGTATGTTTGAAATTATTCATAATAAATAATTTTAAATGTTTATTCAAATGATACAGACTCTGGTTACATACATCTTTAGATTTCCCTGAATATTAAAAAATAAAATAAAAACATTTTCATAAAGAATTGTAGTCAGCATAACATGGATGGATGAATGTGGAAGGCATTACGATGAGTGAAATTAGTCAGTCACAAAAGGACAAATATTGTATGAGCCACTATTACGAAAACTCGAGAAAAGGTTTAAAACACAGAAGAAAATATTCTTTGATGGTTACAAGGGAGGGAGAGGGGAATTCACTAACTAGACAGTAGAGAAGAATCATCTTAGGTGAAGGGAAGGACAACACACAATACAGGGGAAGTCAGTACAACTGGACTAAACCAAAAGCTAAGAAGTTTCCTGAACACAACCAAACACTTTGAGGGACAAAGTAGCAGGGAAGGGGTTCTGGGAACCATGGTTTTGGGGGACATGTAGGTCAACTGGCATAACAAAGTTTATTAAGAAAATGTTCTGCATCCCACTTTGATGAGTGGTGTCTGAGGTCTTAAAAGCTAGCGAGCAGCCACCTAAGATGCAACAATTGGTCCCAATCCACCTAGAGCAAAGAAGAATGAAGAACACCAAAGACACAAGGAAAATATTAGCCCAAGAGACAACAAGGGCCATATAAACCAGAGAATCCATCAGCCTCTGACCAGAAGAACTAGATGGTGTCCGGCTACCACCAATGACCGTCCTGACAGGGAACACAACAGAGAGTCCCTGATGGAGCAGGAGAAAAGTGGGGTGCAAAACTCAAATTCTAGTAAAAGGACTGGACTTGATGGTCTGAGACTGGAGGAACCCCAGAAGACATGGCCCCCGGACTCTCTGTTAACCCAGAACTAAAACCATTCCCGAAGCCAACTCTTCAGACAAAGATTAGACTGTACTATAAGACATAAAATGATACCCGTGAAGAGTGTGCTTATTAGTTCAAGTAGATACACGAGACTAAATGGGCAGCTCCTGACCAGAGGCGAGATGAGAAGGCAGAAAGGGATAGGAGCTGGTTGCATGGACATGGTAAATTTGGGGTGGAAAGGGGGAGTGTGCTGACACATTATAGGGACAGCAACTAGGGTTACATAACAATGTCTGTATAAATTTTTGTATGAGAAACTAACTTGAGCTGTAAACTTTCACCTAAAGCACAATTTAAAAAAAAAAATAATTGTAGTCAGATCCCCTTCATTTTACAAATAAGAAAGTTGAAGCCCAAAGAACTAAAGTGGCCTGCTCAAAATCACACAGCTATCCGTGACAGTCAACACTTGAACTAAAACTAGACTATGTAGGGAACTACCTAAGATGTGAGGCAGTGTTAATTTCATGCCACAGATTTGGGGGCTCAGTAAAAGGGATCAACAATCAACATCCATGGAAGCTGTAGTCAAGAAATCAAAAGACATTTTTTATTGGGCAATTCTGTTATAAAAGACCTCTTTAAAGTTTTCAAAAGCAAAGATGTCACTTTAAGAACTAAGGTGTGCCTGATCCAAGCCATGGTCTTTCCAATCATCTTATATTCATGCAAAAGGTGGACAATGAAAAAGGAAGACAGAAAAACTGACTCGTTTAAACTGTGGTGTTGGCGAAGAATACTGAACATTCCAAGGACTACCAGAAGAACAAACAAATCCGTCTTGGAGAAAGTACAGCCAGAATGCTCCTTAGAAGCATGACTTCAGCTCACTTACTTTGGACAAATCATCAGGAAAGATCAATCCCTAGAAAAGGACATCATGTTTGGTAAACGACAGGGTCAGCAAAAACGAGGGAAACTCTCAACGAGATGGATTAACACAGTTGCCACACAATGGACTCAAACATACCAACGACATGAAGATGGCACAGGACTGGGGATTGTTTTGTTCTGTTATACATAAGGCTACTATGAGTTGAAGCCAACTCAGTGGCACCTAACAACTCTCTGTAACTTTATTCTTACTATTTTTTTTTCAAATTGTACTTTTGAACATTAGGCACTGCCCCCATATAACTACTCATCTGAGAAATATTTCTTTATTAAGAAATATAAATTTATTACATGCTGTGATGGTTAAGGTTGTGTGTCAACTTGGTGGGGTCATGATTCTCAGTGGTTTGGCAGTTATGTAATGATGTAGTTTGGCAGTCATGTAATGATGTAACTATACCCCATTTTGTGATCTGACGTGAGCAGCCAATCAGTTGAAAAGGGAGTTTCCTTGGGGGCGTGGCCTGCATCCACTATATACAGATGTTCTGGCAAAGCTCATGAACTCTGGATCCTGCATCCAACTCCTCATCCTCTGACCTCCAATTTTTGGGATGTGAGCCAGCAGCCTGCCATCTGACCTGCAGATCTTGGGATTCACCAGCTCTCACAACTCCATGAGCCAGCAGCCTTCTGCTTGATCTGTTGATTTTGGGTTTGACAGCCCCTGCAACCATGTGAGTCAGGAGAAGCCTCCAGCCTGACACCTGAACCATGGATTTGGGACTTGCCAGCCTCCACAACTGTGTCAGGCATTTCCTTGAGGTAACTCTCTCTCTTCTCTCTCTCTCTCTCTCTCTCTCTCTCTCTCTCTCTCTCTCTCTCTCTCTCTCTCTATATATATATATATATATATATATATATATACATATATATATACATATACACACTTCACTGGTTTTGCTCCTCTAGAGAACCCAGACTAAGACACATATTTAACAGTATAGCTAATAAATATTTTTCTTGTGGCCAATGAGTACAGTACAATGAAGGCGCTCATGCCTGCTCAGACAACAAGAGCTAGCATGGCACACCATATTGGGCATCCCTGGTGTCTAAACCATGCTCTCCTCAGTTTCAGTGGCATATGTCAATTGGTTCATTTATTCTACCTGGCACTATTTTATGTGCTGGTGAACAATTTTAACTCATAACAGCTAACAAATGCATGCAAATCATAGTTATGGAGATGCAATACAAGTGCCAAAGACCCACATCACAGTGGGTATTAAGCCATAACTTTTCAGGAGTTCAGGGAAAATGATACCTTAGCGGAGGTAGTTGAAGAAAGAGACTGTGATTCAGCTGTGCAGCAGTCACAGAGGGAATGGTGAAAGTCCTCTACTGAGGAGGGAGGGACAGTAGGGCATATGAACAGTGCCTGAATATGTAAAGACATGCTAGACTTCAGGTGATTTGAAGGGAACAAAACAGCAACTTTGATGTATGATTTAGGGAACGCAGCCCCATCGGGAGTGTTGTATGAAGACCTTGTAAGTACTCCGTGGTAGGCTATATAATGGCTTCCAAAGATATCCACATTCTAATCCCTGGAACCTGTGAATGCCCCTTTACATGGTAAAAGGAACATTGCTGGTGTGATTAAGTCTTGAGATGGAGAGATTATTCTGGATTATCCGGATGGGCTCTAAATGTAATCCAAGTATCCCTATAAAAGGAAGTATAGGGAGATTTGACATAGAAGAGGAGAAGGTGATGTGATGATAGAAGCAGAGACTGAAGTAATGTGCTTTGAACACGGAGGAAGGGGCCACTAGGCAAGGAATATAGGTGGCCACTGGAAACTGAAAAAGGCAATAAAACAGATTCCCCCTTGGAGCCTCCAGAAGGAACTAGCCCTGACAACTTTTTGACTTTATTCCAGTGAAAGTGACTTTGGCCTCCAGAATGCTAAGAGAATAAATTTGTGTTATTTTAAGCCACTAAATTTGCGATAATTTGTTTCAGTGGCAACAGGAAACATATATACTCCAATGTGGGGCAACACATCCCTGCAATAAGTACAATACACCTTTGTAGAAGAAACTGACACCAAAATAATGAAAAGCATGTGAATATATTAAAAAGTTTTTTAATATTTTGAGACTTAAATGGAAGTGTAGTGTCAAACATCCTTTTTTCCAGATTGTTTAGCCTGAGGGGCTATTTTGTTTGTCTTGTTTTGTTTATAATACTCGTATCTGTCAGAGCTTCAACAGGTTTCACTTTGGTGGTGGTGGTGGTAATGGTTGTTTTTCGCTAAAAAACGGTAATCTTTCTTGAGAAACTATTTGATCCTCTTTTGCCTTCAGTGACAGAGGATATCTTGGAACCATTGCTCTTTAAGATCTGCCCATATCAAACCCTGGATATAAATATTCTCAGAATCTACTTACAGTCACATACTTCCAGGTTTAGATTATTGAGCCGAAAAAAAAAAAAAATTAAGGCTCATCTACCCATTTCCTGCAACTACATTTGCAAATGCTGTAAATTTAAAATGAAACATAAAATTTTAATCTTGTTACATGAAAAAAAAATACTGCCTGTAGATAAAGGGTAGTTCCCACAGATGTTAAGTAAGAGGACTGCATACATTGCATTTTCTTCTTTGGCCCTTAGTCAAGGCCTGGCTCACAACAGTCACCATACTAAAATATAAGGGCATTACTGCTGATTTGGAGTCCCTGGGTGGCACAAATGGTTAAGTGCTGGGCTACTAACCAAAAGGCTGGACACTGGAATCCACCCAGAAGTACCTCGGAAGAAAGGTCTGGCAATCTACTCCTAAAAGATCACAGCCTTGAAAACCCTATGGAACAGCTCTACTATGCACACATGGGGCCACCATGAGTCTGAATGAACTCGACAGCAACTGTCTTTTGGTTTTTTTTTTTTGTTGTTTTTTTTTTACTACTGATCTGGGAAGAAAGTGTTCATAATCTACTTTCAAAAAATCAGCCAATGAAAACCTTATGGGTCACAATGGTCCAATTCCATTGTGCATGGGGTCACCACAACTTGGGGGCCGACTTTTTGGCAACTAACAACAACCACTGATCTCAGGACTGACTAGTTTGAACGGCAAATGCAAAATGGTTTTCTGACACTGTGTTTCGTAATTCGATCTTAAGAAACTCGGATTTACTCAAGGACACTTCTAAAGGATCCACATGCTTATCTTGGAACTAGAACTCTCTGACTTTATTTCAGCGAAATGACTAAACCCGAGTATCACAAAACCGCAGACTTTCCTAGATATCATCCCTAGGACAAGACACAGATTTACCTCTACTTAGCTTAGAATCATAAATTCTCTAACTGCTCAGAAAGAATCCTGAGAAATGTGGATCTGGCCCAAAACACTTGGAGCAGGGCAAAATATTTTACCATTTCTTCTCCCCTTGTAAAAATGTAAACAGAACTAAACAGACTGTGTTGTCTTTCATGTGTGGAATTACTTGTCACAGTCATTCAATCACAATAACAATTACTTAAGAATTCCTAATTATTTCTAGCAAAGATGTGTTCCCAGAAGGGCTGGTTCCAAAGAAAAGCATTTTATCGTTGTTTGTTGCAGTCTACTTGATTCAGACTCATAGTGACCTCATATGTGTCAGAGTAGAGCTGTGCTCCATAGGGTTTTCAATGGCTGATTTTTCAGTAGATCAACAGGCCTTTCTTCCAAGGCACCTCTGGGTGGACTCGGACCACCAACCTTTCAGTTAGCAGCTGAGCATGTTAACCACTGCACCACCTGGTTAACAAGAAAAGTATAGTTCTAGCCAAAAGCCAAAAACAGCTCCACAAAAAACTGTACCCATCTGTCTTAGTTATCTAGTGCTGCTATAACAAAAATGTCATAAATGGGTGGCTTTAACAAACAGAAATTTATTTTCTCCAGTTTAGGAGGCTAAAAGTCCAAATTTAGGGTGCCAGCTCTAGAGGAAGGCTTTCTCCCTCTGTTGGCTCGATGGAAAGTCCTTGTCTCTTTGAGCTTCTGCTCCAGGGCAATCTTCATGTGACTTGGCATCTCTCTTCCCTCATCTCTGCTCTGCTCACTTGTTTAATCTCTTTTATGTCTCAAAAGAGATTGACTCAAAATACACACGACTCTAATCCTGCCTCATTAATATAACAAAGACAACCCATTCCCAAATGGGATTATAACCACAGCAATAGATGTTAGGATTTAAAACACTTATTTTAGGGGAGGCAGAACTCAGCCCATAACACCATCATACTCATTAAAACTCTTTGGAAAGAAAATATAACTTGCAAAAATAAGTTGAGATGAAAAATCAACCTCTTGAATTTTAATTATATGCTCTACTTAGCATTTTCAAATATCATACTCAGAAAATTTCGGACTGAATAAATACTCTTTGGGAATTTTGTAAATCACTGGGTCATTTACTAAGAGAAAAGCACATGTCAAACAAAATCTAGCTGTGTACCAAAGCAAACGAGAGGATTAGCACTGTAAGAAACAAACTCCTAAAAAAAAAAAAAAGAAAGAAAGTTAAATAACTAACTACAAAGATATATGTAGCTTTAATAGAATATTTTCTAGTGTTCTATAAGAAACTATCAACACTGATAACAATAGCCTCTAAATTTCCTGTATTACTTTCCTCCTTAAATATATCCATATTCCACCAATTAAAGTAATTGATAAAGCTACGTTACCATCAGCAAAGATTTGTAATAGCCAATTTAGCGATGAGAATGTTGGAAGGCTTCTACTTTCAAAATAAATTCCTAAGGTTTTCTCCTTTTAGGGCAATAACAGATTCCAGGTTTCTCCAGCTCCTCAAAGCAAAGCAGTTGCTTCTATTCATTCAATCATTTTAAAGCAATTAAGCCAAATGTGGTTTGATTCCATTCAAGTCCATAAACACTGAGCTCGTCCTAAAATACAAAGGCTCTAGAGAAGCAAAGAAGAGTTTACATCCCAAGCCAGCAGGTAAAATGTAGAGTAATGGTTTATCAAGGAGGTAAACACTTAATTCTGCAGGAGTAAGAGGAGCAGCTTCTGATGTGCAGAGGGCACACGGCCTACTCTCTCCTACAATGTCAGGGCAGTGACAGAAAAAAGGTTCTCACAAATGCACAAAGTTGGTCCTCAGTCACTGAAATTAGGAATAAGTTTCCACATCAGAATAATGACGGTGTACATTTCACTCATTCACTCACTCACTCACTGCAGTCATAGAAATCAATGAGAAGCCATCTGTAACCTGAAGAAGTTCACAGACCAGCTATGGAGAGACAAAGGGACAGCCAAGTATGGTGAGTGCTATGACAAAGGCAAGAAGGGGTGCTAGAGGAGCATACAGGAGAGGTACCTAAAACAGAGTGGCCATTAACCTAGGCTTCCCTAAAGAGGTGATACCTGTGTTGAATTCTGAAGACACATGGAAATGAACCAGCAAGTCAAAAGGGAAAGGTATTCCTATTATACGGAGTAGCATGTACAGTGACAAGGAAACAGGAGAAAGAAGGCCATGGTCTAATGAAGGAATGGATGTGGGGAAGGGAAGCAAATGATGAAGGCAATCAACTGGGCAAAGGCACAGTAAAGAATTTAACCTTGCCCCAATATAAGATGTCTGGCCTTTGCACTTGCCTTCCGGGAGTTGATCTTATTTGCCTGGGGTCCTTGGGCTGGCCAAATAGTAATAATGTGATTTAGAGTAAATGCTGGCCGCACCTTAGGGGGAGGGGAGGGACTGGCCACACCAGAAAGACCAACATGGGATTTAGGGTAGGGGATTTCAGCCACGAGGTATCAATTGACCTAGATACTGAGATCAACCATGTAGGCAATCATCCATCGATCACATAATGGAGCCTGATAAAAACTCTGGATACCAGAGGTTCAAGTGAGCTTCCCTGGTTGGTGCTACTTCATGCATACTGTCATACCTCAATACCAAGAGAGTTATGCGTCCTGACTCTATAGGGTGAAGACAAGGAGAGCTATGCAGTTGGTATATCTCCCGGACTCTGCCATATGTGCTTCTTCCTTTGACTGACTTTAATCCGTATCCTTTTCCTGCAATAAACCATAACCATGAGCATAAGAGCTTTCAGTGAGTTCTGTGAGTCCTTTTAGTGAATTATCAAACCTGAACTCCATGAACTTGCAACTGGTGTCTGAAGTGAGGGAGGTCTTGGGGACAGTGGCCTCTAAACTTTGCAGTTACCTAAACTCCTTGCTGCAGTGCCTGTTGAACTAAAACATTTTGGATTTTATTGTGAGGACATCGAAAGGATACACTCAATAGGTGCCAAAACACGAATGTTCTAGGAAACAGTGACTCCATCCAGAGGGTTGAAGACCATGAGGCAGGAAGACCAACATGAGGAGAGAAATGATGCTCTGAACTACAGCAAGGCTGAGGAGTAGAGACATGAGGAAGGGGGGAAAGTCAGAATTTGGAATGCTGATAAATTTGAAGGGGTTGACAGTTGAAGGTGAGTTTTGTTTTTGATATGTGAGAGATGAGTGCACATGTACACCTCTCCTGAAAACTCTACTGTAATTCTGTGATTTGAAGCGAAAAAATTAATGAAGGATATATTTAAAGCTCCTAGTTTTCAAGAATAATTAATTTTTAAAATGTGAATTACTAGATAAAATATCTGATAATAATTAAAAAAAAAAAAAAACCATTGCTGTCAAGTCGATTCCGACTCATAGAAACTCTACAGGACAGAGTAAAACTGCCCCATGGAGTTTCTAAGGAGCAGCTGGTGGATTCGAACTGCCAACCTTTTGGTTAGCAGCAAAGCTCTTAACCATTGTGTCATCATTGTTAGGTGCCGACAAGTCGGTTACCCTATGTACAACAGAACAAAACACTGCCTGGTCCTGCACCATCCTCACAATCGTCGTTATGCTGGAGCCCAGTGTTGCAGCCACTGTATCAATCCACCTTGTTCAGAGTCTTCCTCTTTTTTGCTGACCCTCTACTTTACCAAGCATGATGTCCTTCTCCAGGGACTGATCCCTCCTGATAACATGTCCAAAGTATGTGAGATCTAGTTTTGCCATCCCTGCTTCTAAGGAGCATCCTGGCTATATTTCTTCCAAGACAGATTTGTTCGTTCTTTTGGCAGTCCATGGCATATTCAATATTCTTTGCCAACACCATAATTCAAAGGCATCAATTCTGTGGTCTTCCTTATTCATTGTCCAGCTTTCGCATGTATATGAGGCGATTGAAAACACCACGGCTTGGGTCAGGCACACCTTAGTCTTCAACGTGACATCTTTGCTTTTTGACACTTTCAAGAGGTCTTTTGCAGCAGATTTGCCCAATGCAGTGTATCGTTTGATTTCCTGAATGCTGCTTCCATGGGTGTTGACTGTGGATTCAAGTAAAATGGAATTCTTCACAACTTCAATCTTTCCTCTATTTATCATGACGTTGCTTATTGGTCCAGTTGTGAGGATTTTTGGTTTTTTTATGTTGAGGTGCACCTCAAATGTGTCATTAGGGCTCCAAAATATCTGAGAGTATCCCCATAAGGAAAAAAAATTGAAAACAACAATTTTAATAATTAATGCCTTAACACAATTTATAACACTTTCAAAAAGCACTGAAAAACATGAATGACTTAAATTGAAGAAACTGCATTTGGCCAATGAAAAATTCTATATTTAATTCATTAGTTGGTTGTGCATAGGATTAGAATTAGAACAGGATTAGAATAGAACAAAAGGAGTAAATTAGATATTGGGTCTGATTTTTAGATTATAAACAGGAACTCTAAATTCTAACACTCACAAGTGTTTCTTACCAAGTTTTTAAAAATAGGACAATCTAGAGGAATAATAGTGACACTCTACCCAAATCACTCTTCCCCTGTCATTAGCATGAGTTTGCAATTTGTGTTTTTGGTTGTTGCATTCATTTGCTTAATTGACTGTAAGGAAACCAAAGCTGGCCAAATGAGTCATGAATGAGTCACAGCTCACCTCCTGGAGGAGCCACAAGGCTGACTGGTGTGCTACACTAAGCCTGAATTTCAAGTTGGAGAATAATGCATGAAAGAAAGCCAAGGGCAGCTGAGGGTGCCAAAGAAATTGTTGTGACAGGGTCTCCTGAGAGCAGGCTTCCCTGCACTTCCTTTCCATGTTGGAATTTATGAGTTTGCATCTCATCCAAAACCACAGAAAAGTTATCCCTATGTCTGCTCCTTCTCCAACTGATCTTGTGACTTTATATACAGTTAATCATTAAAATGACAGGACAACTGAGAGTATGTCCCTTTTACTGCCTTGTTAATGCTGCCAATCAAATTTCTAACAACAGAGAAATGGGAGGACCACAGTGACTACTCAGATGATTGTCACATCTTAC
This sequence comes from Dugong dugon, assembly GCA_030035585.1. Taxonomy (NCBI): domain Eukaryota; kingdom Metazoa; phylum Chordata; class Mammalia; order Sirenia; family Dugongidae; genus Dugong; species Dugong dugon. The sequence continues at coordinate 147,453,925 of CM057462.1, forward strand.
AGACAGGTGGGTAAAGAAGGATGCCTAGCAAGGGTGACATGGAGTCTGTACAAACCATATCCTCCCTCCTCCCAAGGTTTTTTCATTCATACTGTATTTCTGTTTTTATAAGTACAGCCATGCACCACATAACATCCACTCAGACAATGTCCAATGGCATATACGTCTGTGGCCCCATAAGGTTATAACAGAGCTCAGAAATCTCAATGGGAGAAGCGAACACAGTGGACGTAACCAGAAGTAGCAAATACAACAGGTTCCCACACACAACACGCATATCGCACGTCTCTTGTATACAAAACGATTGCGCTGACAGGCATATAGTACATATGTAAACTATAATACATATGTCTTGATAGTCATAATAAATGCCTATGTTACTGGCTTGTGTACGTACTGTACTTTCTATCATTATTTTAATATGAGCTTTCCCTACTTACAAATAGTTTACTATATAACAGTGTATGCTTCGGTTCGTAGGCAGCAGCATCCAATCTCTTCTACCACGTGTCTCTTCAGTGTTGTACAGTTATCTAATTTTCTTTCAAAAATATTACCGTGAAGTGCATCATGGCTCCCAAACACAGCAAAACCAGTGCCAATGATAGCAGCAGCAAGAGGCAAAGGAGAAATATTGATTTGGAAGTGAAACAAAAGGTTATTAAACAACACAAAGGTGGAAAATCAGTGAATGCTATTACTCACAGTTTAGGCATGTTCACACATCCAAATCACATAACGTCCTATTTCATATAACGTATAGTGGATATTAAGTGATGCGTGACTGTCATGCATATGTGATACACAAAATCACACCATTTAGACATTTGGAAAACAGATATAACAAAATATATGTGATTATTTACATAGGAAATGCCAGTGAGATGTTACTTCCTACAGAGGCAGGGATGAAACCAGTGCATGACTAACTGCTTCCTTCCATGCTGACTGTGGAACATGCCAGCCCTTGCACAGTGACTGTGGCTAGTGACTGCAGCAGCTATAAAAATCAGCACAATTTTTTTCTTCAAACCAAACTTCCATCTCTGCCTGCCAAATATCAATGTCATTTCCTTCCTGCTAGACATTATGAATTCTCCAGGGCAAGGACCATGAAATTCTTAAATCTACACTGCTAGTATCTGTTATCATTTGACATAAGTAGAAAGAAGTCAACAAATGTACACTGAATGCAAGATGAACAGGGGATACCTACCTACAACTGTTTCTTGGCTGTTTACCTTCCAAATACTATGTGGACACAATGCCAAAGAAAGTATGTATAATTATCCTACTTACAGCCTTCAGAATGGATTGCACCTTAACATAAAGAAAACAAAAGTCCTCACAACTGGGCCAATAAGCAACATCATTATAAACAGAGAAAATATTGAAGTTAAGGATTTCATTTTACTTGGATCCACACTCAACGTCCATGGAAACAGCAGTCAAGAAATCAGACAATGTATTGCGTTGGGCAAATCTGCTGCAAAAGACATCTTTAAAGCATTGAAAAGTAAGGACATCACTTTGAGGACTAAAGTGCACCCAACACAAGCCATGGTGTTTTCAATCACCTCATATGCGTGCAAAAGTTGGACAATGAATAAAGAAGACCGAAGAATTGATGCCTTTAAATTATGTGTTGGTGAAGACTATTAAATATACCTTGGACTGCTAGAAGAATGAACAAATCTGTCTTGTAAGAAGTACAGCCAAAACACCCCTTAGAAGCAAGGATGGCAAGATTTCATCTCACGTACTTTGGACGTGTTATCAGGAGGGACCAGTCCCTGGAGAAGAACATCATAGATGGACTGACATAGTGCCTGCAACAATGGGCTCAACCATAGCAAAGATTGTGAGGATGGCGAAGGACCGGGCAGTGTTTCATTCTGTTGTACGTAGGGTCACTATGGGTCAGAATCAACTTGACGGCACCTAACAACAACAGAGGCATTACAGCCAAAAAGTCCTTAAAGTACATCGTAAGGTTTCCAGAGGCAGACCCAATAATTTCAATAAAAAGGTAAAAGACCTATCATGAGTCTGATAGTCCCAATTATTATTATAATTCAGGGTAGACCTCAATTTAATGAATAGTTTTTAGAATGAAGAATTTTAGTCTTAGAACTTGGAATACATTTTCCCAAAGAAATACTGCTAAGATGGTCAAGTTCTTGGACCAGCAACACTGCCCTTCTCTCCAACCAAAAAACAAAAATAGCCGAAAATAGAAAAACTAAATCATCTTAGCTTCACTTTCTTGCTTTAAAACATTATAAAATGCACTTTATCACAACAGAGCATGTTCACAGTCCTCTTGACCTGACTGGCATGGGCCCAAACCCTAACTCTCATGGGGAAGCTGGAAAAAAATCTCTTGGGGCTATAACATTCTGCATCCCTCAAATCTGAATAGGTACAGGAGAAAGATTGAGAAGGGTGAAAATGGGGAAACAATGTTCCTAAAGAAGAGGGAAGGATCTTGAAACCAGAAAATGTGACTAACCAACTTCAAGAGAAGCCTCTACTCTCTGACCTTCAGGCACTAAGCCAAGGGCAACCCCTTCCCTCCAGGAAGACTGAAGAAGGAAATTGGTGCTGGACAAGGACCACAGGGCCAAAGGTAGGAGGCTCCAAGGGATCTTGGTTGTCTATTTGGGGATCTAAGCAGGACATTGAGGGGAGCAGGTTTGGGGAGAGGGATGACAAATTTTTAGAGGACTAAAATACCTGTTCCCTTTGGAAACAGGGATATAGAGAGGAAAGAGGGAAGAATAGGAGAAAGGGAAGAAGGAGCAGGCATGGGAGGAAGATGCCCAGTGCATGGGGAGCCCCTGAGGTAATGAAAGCTACAAATCTACTTGGAGACATGAAAATATTTGAGCATGTTATGGGTTCCCTGCTATGAGTTACTAGCACATAAACTCTTTGGGCTTATCCAAAACAGGAAACATGAGAAAAAGAACCCTTTCTCCTGCCGCTTGAAGAGGTGAGTTCCAGCCTGGGAACATATTTCAGATATTAAAACAATTCAGATGTGCCCACTCCAGGAATTGGCTGTCCTCTTTCTCATGTTTCCTGTTTTGGATAAGCCCAAAGGGTTTGTGTGCTACTATCTCATAGCAGTGAACCCCACAACATACTCAAATATTTTCATGTCTCCAGTTAGATATGTAGCTTTCATTACCTCAAGGGCTCCCCATGCCCTGGGCATTTAATAAGTACTTACAGAAGAAAGAACAATGAAAAGGGAAGGTGTTTTATCTCCTGTGCAAAATGAGGTTCCTTTAGTATGCTCTCGGCATAACAACAAGCGAACTTGCATATTTTAGCACTGTGTAGCCAAAAAATAATAATAATAATAATAAGCTGATTATCATGTTAATCAGCTCCCTGTGAAAATTTAAAAAAAATAAAATGGGGTGAGGGAAGTACATTTTAATTACTAAGTACATTCAGTCTTCCTAAACACCAATCATAAGACACCAATCACCTCCATCTTTTATGTTTCAACACTTGGCTTGTATGTCCCCACCACTAAGACACCACAAGAATGCTCCTTTGCCTCTGCACCTCAAATGCTTAAATACTGAAGACTTAAGGGGTTCAATAAATAATACTCCTCTTCTTCATCTGAATTTAGAACCAAATAAGAGGTAGATGCATGAGTCAGAAAAAGATCAAAATGTCAGCTTTTTATTTTAAAAAACTATATTGGAGGATGGGTTTAGGTATACAGCCAAATAGGCTTGCTAATAACCCGCTCACAATTGAAGATTACCCCATCAGGGCAGAGCCTGCTCTATAACTTATCTTAATGGCAGAGAACAGGCCAGAATGTACCTTCTCTGCAACAAGCAGATGCTTAAGAAAGCCCAGAAAGGAGTAACTCACACATGCCCAAATCCTGCTTCCAAACAGATAACAAATCAGGTAAGTCAGTCCTGTTCTCCTGGGGAAGAATGAATGAAGAGTTGGAGAAAAGCCAAGAATGTAACTCTAATGGAAGTTCCTCCTTATGAAAACATGAAGAGTGGGACATAAACATTCTCCATAACACCTCCTTGAATTTTATTTTATTATCCATTAAGCCCCTGGGCTACCTGGGGTGCGGCTGCACCCAAGGGAGAAAAGATCACAGTCTACTATAGCATCCCTGTTTCCATTTAAAGGAGGTGCTTTCCAATGTCAACCATTGTCCATTGGGTAGTGTCTCTGGATTACAGGAGTAGAAGAGGGAAGAATTCTGAAAAAGGCCAAAGAAACACATCCAATAAAACAATGCCAAGGCCATGCTGCTGAACCCAAAGTTGAAATCTATTCCTTTCCTGTTGTCTTTCCCATTCCAAAATATGCCCAACTATCCTGTCCAACATAGGTCACCAGAAGCTCTGCAATTAAATTACATCACAAACTAAGATAACTACAAAAATAAAAGGCAACAAATAGGTCCCAAATTTAAATATAAACCTTCTTCTGGTCTGAATTTTCCAGTGAAACACTAAAGTCCAAAAACTAAATCCCTTTGCAAGTTAAGCTCCAAAGACACTAAACTCCAAAGGAATTAAATCCTGGACTAAAACTAACTTGCCCTTATATGTACAAAGTCTATCTCAGCCTGAATTTCTCACAAATTAGAGCTCAAGACAAAAGCTTGCATGTGGGCACTTAGTTTGGAAAGTGATCCTAAAAAGCAGGAGTTAAGCAGCAGGGAAATGGAAATGGGGAAGGAGGGAAGGCCAATATACAGATACATCACTGAGTTGGCCGTTACTTATTGGTGACTCATGCTCAAGGCCACCCACCCTTCTGAGGAACCTGAAAAAGTATGCCTCAGAATGGTCCTCCGGGGATGAAAGGGGGAAGAACTGATCCAACTTTTCCCAGTCTTCATTGGTCAAGGGCAGCCAGCCCCCTGACACTGACTCCCTTATACTTCTCACTTGCATAAAAGTGCCCAGCAGGTTCTCAGAGAAGCCCAGAGTAGGAAAGGAGAGGTACAGGGTGTGGCCCCCAGGCAAGACACTCTCTAGTTGCACCTGCAAAGTTCACAGAGGCTTCCATGGGATGGGTCCCTGCAGCTGTGGCTGCAGGCCAGGCAGAAAGGATCCTGAAGTGGTGAACAAGAGGTATCCAATGTTGTTGTGTGCTGTCGATTCCGACACATAGCGACTCTACAGAACTGCCCCCATAGGGTTTCTTAGGCTGTAATCTTTACAGGAACAGATCACCAGGTGCAATACAAAGTCCAAAAGCATTAACAGCCAAAATTCATTTTCTCAAATTTCTTATTCTATTCAGTCTCAGCTGGAGGAGTTCTTAATGGCTGGGGAAAGATCCATAGCTTTTTTTTTTTTTTTTTTTTAATTGCTGTTATTGTTTGCTTTTGCTTTTTGTTTTTAAACAGCTTCAAGTTGTAATGGTTAGTGTGTGGTTCCTTCAGGTCCTCAGACATTGATTCAACTTAATCTCAAGTCTCTCATATACTCTACTTATAAACAGCCCAAAGATTACAAGGGCACACAAGATTATCAATGGCCCCACACTCACCAAATTTAAAAGAAAAGCCAATCCTCAGGCGTTGTAGCAATTCCCCCAAGCAAAACAGAGTTCCCAGAACCAGTACTCTGTATAATCTACACTCATGTAACTGCTTCCAGAGACAATGGCAGAAACTTCAGGATATCCGAGGGATGAAGGGTCAACAAAGAAGAGTACAATCCTCTTGGCTTCAGACTTGGCAGGATACCCGTAATATTATGCCAATTATCTAAAAATTAAAACTCAGGAGAAATCTCCAAGCAGGAGGTGAATTTTGGCTCTATGTTTTTGTATACCTACGCGCTGTGTCTTCTCTCTCACAAAATGGCATCTGAGGCATCCCTGCCTTCTTTCAAAGTTTACAAATTTGCAATGGTGGTAGCCCCAGTTCCTTCAGGCCCTAATCATGGAACCTTTCGTTCCCAACCAGCACATTCAACTTGCCCATTTCTTAGCTTCCAGTTTCTCCTTGAGCCCCACGTTTCTGGGACCCAAAGGCTGAACTGAATGTAGGTTCTGCATAGCAGAGTTATCATCTCTACACTCTCTCATAAGCAGGAATTTTTCATCTTAGGCCACATCATCTGTTCCAACTGCCTTTTGCTGTGTAATTGCTTTGGGCTGCCAAAACTGCTTCCTGAGGAAGATTGTCTCTTTGTCCCCATATTTCTTCCAAGTGAACTTGAGCAGATTTCCGAGTTGCTTTCACTGTTTCTAAAACTCATGATCCTGATGGCCTATGAGAACCCACATTTCCTCATGGGCACCCAAGAACTTGAGTTTTGTTTTGTTTTTTTCCTCTTAAGTACAGCATATTCTTCATGTTTAATTTTTCTCTACTGATCCCATTGTCCTTTCAGGGAGACTCAGAGGGTCTTCCTTCCCTTTTTCTTCCATTTTAGAGCTAACACTGGTGAGTAGAAATGAATGGCTTACTTCCTTTGCTTTCTCTTTAAAATCTTGCTCCAGATATTTGTTTTTCTAACATATTCCTCTACGTTTTATTTTATTTTACATTTTATTTAAAAGTTCTAAATACGACAAAAAACTGCATTCTTTATTTTTAAAAGCTTGTCAACCTTTACTTCCTGAGTTAGATGATTCCAGCCATGAGGATATTCCCATTAGGCTACAAATACCCAGGTTTGGGCTGGATCCCCTACAGTATGCCTTGTCTGTCCCATGCCTTCCCTTAAGAAGCCTAACTCCATAAATAACCTGTGCATGTTCCTTCACGGCACACTTGATACCCGCTTGCCCAATCACAATAACTTTGTCACCTTGAAACTCAGTAAGCTCCTCAGTATTTTATGCTGATATCTCCAGGCTTTTCCTCTCAAATGCAAACTGTCTGTAACTACTTGGTATTGCTATCCCAGGGCCACCACCACTAGCCCAGAAGGACAGGTAAGTGCTTCATGTAAATTAGATAAAGGTGCTCCCTCAGGTACGTGTAAGCACTGGCCAGTCCCCACAACTTATGGAGAAGAGTGTTGGTTGCATTTCAGCCTCCACTGGCAGCCTTGGCCAGTCTGTGCAGTGCATGGAATGCACAACCACACCCAGCCCTGAGCTGTGCAAATCAAGTAGCTGTTTCCAACTGTTCTTACAGCAAACTCTAGCTGAGTCTTTAAAGGGGCATTCTGCAGTATTTTCTACATCCTGGCTAAAACGTTTTAAATTTTACCCCACTCTTTAGTGTATTTCTTGAGGCCTATCACCCTTTCTCATCACTGTTCCCATCCAACTGTTCCCATCCCCCGACAGTCAGGGGCAGTAATCAGTAATCATAACAGTGAATCTCCTTTGCCTTGTATTCTGTCTATTCTGTCTTAAGGTCTCATTTTCCCCTTCATATGTCTCATAAGACGTGAGCCTCTCTCCTAGCTAAGTCTTCTCAGTCTACCACTGTTCCTGTTCTGATAAGACCAAAGCATGTTTTTCAGATTATTCTAGTTCCCCTTTGATTTCCTAAGAAAACCCGATCTCTAGAGTCGAAGTGTTCCATACACAGGCCTTTTTAATTATCTTCTTAATGTGTGGGTTTGGAATAATGTCACTGAGTCATCTGTCTGTCTCAACCCAAGAAAACAGCCTATGCTTCTTAAATAAGGACCCCCTCCGTTCATTTTTACTTGATTATTAATAAAATCTACCATTCTTCTCTAGGTGAAGCTACAGTTCTATGATTTAATGGTCAGAATCTACATAATTAACAAACCCAGAGCAAACGTAACTCATGCTTCATTGTGGAGGAACTTCTGCTGGAGTAATAGAGCAATGCCTCTGTCCCTCTAGGCAGTATGTTGCTCAGCTTCTTCTGGGCCTTGTCTTTGAGATCTGCACATCTGCAGAGAGGATGCTTTCTGGGCTGCTCTCGGTTTGGTTGGGTTGAAGTTGGTCATATAGTAGGTGGTCTATTAAAAGCTTGTAGATAAACTACAAAATTACATAACATTAAGTCTCACCACGGCCTTCCTTTGGCTTGGAACAAAGTTAACTAGATGTGTTGAAGCCAATTTATCACTTCCTACTTAGGCCTGATTATCACAACTGAAAGGAAGAACCTCATACAATAAGCTCTTAGAACTTCGTCACTTTTGCAATTTGAAGTCCTGGCCTGCAACTATGACTTAAACACAGAAAAAGCAGCAAATACTATTTTACTCTAAATGACAAAAAAGACCCAACCCCTTCCTCAGCCTCATCTGCAATACCAGGCCAAACTGTATCTGTAAAACCCCAATTATAACTTCCTTAGCCCACATACAAAGCTCAACACAGCTCCACTTTTGAAGGCATCCTGAACTTGCTAAGGCCTGAAGACCCATCACAAGCAGCTGTGCCTGATTTGGACGGCCACGTGCCTGTGGACTAGGCCACCATAAACTTCACGGTCCCCCAAGGCCAAAATCTCATATGACTCATGTCAACTAAAGCTAACGGCCTGAAGGCTAGCTCCTTGCGCTACACTCAAAACCTCAATCATTCGAGGTATATTCTGCTTCCCAAATTCTACCTTGTGAATTGTGAGGGAGTTTAAGGGGTTCTTACATAATAAATATTCCTTTTTCCTACTGAGTGGGAAACTCAATGAGCAAAAGATACAAAAATCAGATCAAAATGTGTACATTTTTATGGATAAAAGTTAACACATATTGGAAAACATGGCTTCAGTATGCAGGCTCTCTTCTCCCCTACTCTCCCAAAAAAGACTATAATCTCCCCTGGAGACAGAACCTGCTCTGCTTAGCCCACCACATGAATGAAAGTAGACCAGAAAACAATCACCCTCTTTGCAGTTAAGTGGGTCTCAAAGAGAAGGCCCAGAAAAAGCTGAGTCACACATACTCAGGTATTACTCTAACAGAAGTTCCTCCACAAGGAAATATGAGGTGTGGGGAGAGTGTGCATCCCCCAAAATACACCTCTGTTACAGCCACATTACACTGCACTGCAATTATTTGTTTGCATGTCTATCTTCCTTCCCTATGAGACTCTGAGTTCTTCATTACATCTTCACTGCCTAATTGGTGCCATGAATATAGAATAAATGTGTTCAATAAATGTTTGTTGAATGGATGAGCGAGTGAATTCTACCTCTGAAGGGACAAAATACAGTTCTGAACCTGCAGAAATTAACAGTGTAATGTAAAATAGGATGTACTTCTGGAAAATGCAAACCAAAACACTTGGAGGTCTCAAGAGAAAAGTTCCTAATCTCTTAGGAATGCTCATTTTCATCATTAAATCCTTCTGCTACTTTGCTCAAGATGATTGCCCGAAATCCTGAATAGTTCAGGTAATGTTATCATAGCCGTCTTAGACAAAGAAAGTTGGCTAAGATGGAAGATTGCCGAATACATAACTGAACTTTGCTGGTTGCACGTATGTTTCCCGTTTGCACTCCTCTGGTCAGACATGCCTTCATTAACATGAAAGATTGCATAAGGAGAAAATCAGCAAGATCTTATTGAATTGAGATAGCATTGAGTTTTTAAAGAGCCTTGAGAAACACCTACATGTTTAATTTCACAGAGAAATGTGAAATTACAAAGGCTTTTAGCAAAACAAGTTATATCCCAAATTCTTTTTCTCTCCTGTGTTTCTTGCTCATAGTAGTAAGAGCTATCATATATATATTTAGTTATTTATGAAACCAAACCAAACCCACTGCCTTTGAGTCGAATTCCAACTCATAGCGACCCTACAGGACAGAGCAGAACTGCCCTCAGAAGAGTTTCCAAGGCTGTAAATTATTGTGGAAGCAGACTGCCACATCCTTCTCACATGGAGTGGCTGGTGGGTTTGAAGCTGAGCACTTTAACCACTGCACTGCCAGGGCTCCTCATAGTTATTTATATATCCCCAAAATTTTTATCGAGCAGTATGTACTAGGCATTGTGCTGGCTCCCAAGAATTCAGCACAAGAAGTGAATAAAATGTTAAGTGGTCTCCGCCATCATCATAGAGCTAGCAGGAAAATCAGTCATTAAATAATTTTAAGGATAAAAGGTTTACATATATATACTCCTGGAAGGGGGTAATTTGAAAACCTAGAAACAAAAGCAAAATGGCAAGTTCTGAGTCCAGAGAAAAAGCTGAGGTGACAAAGTTTGGGTAAGGAAAAATGCCCACTATGGCTGCAGCAAGGTCCCTAGGTGGTGCAAACAGTTTGTGTTTAACTGTTAACCAAAAGGATGGTTGTTTGAACGCACCCAGCAGTGCTGCGAAAGAAAAGGCCTGGCGATCTGCTTCCGTGAAATTATAGCCAAGAAAACCCTATGGAGCCGTTCTATTCTGTCACATGAGGTCACCACAAATCAGAAGCAACTTGATGGCAACAGGTTTGGGTTTCTTTCCTTCTGTTTTGTTTTGGTTTGGTTTGGTTTTTTAATGGTTGTAGCACAATAAGCAAGAGAGGGGTGAGGAAGGTAAGGCCAGATCACCAAGAACCTCACTGAGGATTCTGGACTTCATCCTCAGAGCACAGGAAAGCATTCTAAGAGTCCTAAGGGGATTCACATAATCGGATGTGTGATTTTTTAAAAGATTATTGAAGATGGAGTTCAGAGAATGAGCTGGCATGGGGCAGAATATATACAGGGAAACCTATCAGGAGTCAGGGTCTAAGTGAAAGGCATGGGCAGCGAGGGACACAGACGGATTCAAGACAGACAAGTGGAAGCTTGAGCACTAAGCACCTTGCACCATCTAAGCACCCGACAGACACCACGAGGTAGCTATTTTTATCCTACTTTATAAGTGAGAAAATACATTTACAGAGGGTAAGTTATATGCTCAGTCATTTGGCAGAAAGGTGCCTGAGATTTGAATCAGACCTAAACACCAAAGGCCTTTTTTAAACCAAGACTTCAGATATTTGCTCTTTTTTGTCAATTAGAAATGTTTCTTTGCAAGCCATCTAGCAGAATGTTAAAGAGAGCTATAAAACCATTTATAACCTTTGACCTAGAAATCCCACTTGGGAAAACAAAGCTGAAGGAAATAATCCTACATGGGGAATAATGTATACAGGGCCTTTATAGACATGCTACTGATAAAAGAGAACTGGAAATAACCCAAGTGACTTCTTATGTACCCAGGGAGCATATTAATAAGGTGGACTATTCACCATTTTCAGTTACATACTACTCCACTATCACTTTCTATGTGACCTTGAGAAAATTACTCAGTCTTCTAAAAATTCAGTTTCTTCAGCTGTAATAATCACATCCCTTACTGAGTCTTTCAGTTACCTAGGGAAACAGGCATTAATAATACTAACCACAATAATATCAGCCAAAGGATTGTTAAAGCTACTCGTTCATTGAGAGCTTACAAGGTGGGAAATGCTGAGCCTGAACTTACCATCTCATCTCATCCTCACAACAACCCTGTCCTCAGGAGGCAGTTGAGAGATGAAGGAGCCTGCCCTAGATCGTACAGCTAGTTAGCAGCAGATCCAAGATTTGAACTCTACGCCCATGCCCTTTTCCCTGTACCATGCACCTCCTGGTTATTACACAGAAAATGGAGGCGAGGCTCAGAGAAACCGAACAAAAGAGGCTTGGAGATCACAAAGCCAATTAGTAAACGAGCAAAGATTTGAATGCAGGCCTCCCAAGTCCACACACAGCATTATTTTTATCTTTTGTTTTATCACAGCTGTCACATATGGAATTACTTACAGAAAAAAATATACACATATACAACATAAATTTTTAAAGCCCACAATATTCCAAGTATTAGATCCAATGATTCTAAATAAAACATCTGCAGAAAGACGGAATGCAAATAAGAAGAAAAATTTGTGATAGCTCAGCAAAACAATACAATCTCAAAAGAACAACAGGAAAAGCCTTGTTACCACAAAAAGATCAGGTGATGGCGTGAGGCTAGAGTGGGGAAAGGGTCTCACATTCTTATTAAGGGCCTACTATGTTCCTAATGCTGTGATAGGTATTTTGCCCATCTTAATTCATTTGCTCTTCACTCTTCAGGAAGTATTATTATCCCCATTTCACAAACAAGAAAACTAAGATGCTGAGGGATCAATGGACTTGCCCATGGTCATCCAACCAGTAGAATATGATTTGAACACATACTAAGGTCCACGTTCGTTCATTATAGTATGCTGCATCCTACCACATGACAAGTGGTGGAATATTAACTATATTTTTGCATCCTGTGATTAAAATGAAGGTCACAAAATCTGGTGTTCCTCTCAGCTAATGTTAAGGCTAATGTTAGAGAATCATTGAACAGTTATTCAATAGCCATCACAGAAGCTCTCACCTGTGCCATATACCGAGCTGGGAACATAAAACTAAAAAGCAAATGGTCCCCAGTTTCATAGAATTCACAACACAGAGGTAACAACTTACGGTGACACCAAAACGTAAATACTCATATTCTCAGGAATATGGGACACATTTTAAAATAGCACAACCTCAGATCTCTTGGGAACTGATTGATTCTGGATGGCTAAGTTTCAGTGTATCTGATGATTTACTCCTTTAAGCATCAGATCAGATCCTTTATTTCACAATCATTTTATTATTTAATAATTTTTCAATGCTTTGTCAATTCTTCCAGGACATTCTGAATTCCAAAGTCTGAAACCTTGTACCTCCAGTCCCACTGATTCCTCTATACTACTGTATTCAAAAAGAAAAAGAATGCAATGTTGTAGATTGAACTGTGTCCCCCCAAAATATGTATCAACTTGGCTAGGCCATAATTCTCAGTATTGTGTGGTTGTCCACCATTTTATGATCTGATGTAGTTATCCTATGTGTTGTAAATCCTAACCTCTATGAAGTTAATGAAGCAGGATCAGAGGCAGTTCTATTAATGAGGCAGGACCCAATCTACAGGATTAGGTTGTATCTTGAGTCAACCTCTTTTGAGATATAAAAGAGAGAAGTGAGCAGAGAGGAGAGGGGACCTCATTACCACCAAGCAAGAAGAGCCAGAGTGGAGCGTGTCCTTTGGACTTGGGGTCCCTGCACTGAGAAGCTCCTAGACCCAGGGGAAAACTGATGACAAGGATCTTGCCCCAGAGCCAACAAAGAGAAAGCCTTCCCTTGGATCTGGCGCCCTGAATTTGGACATTCTGTCTTAGTTATCTAGTGCTGCTATAACAGAAATACCACATGTTGGTGGCTTTAACAAAGAGAAATTTATTCTCTCACAGTCTAGGAGGCCAGACGTCCAAATTCAGGGCACCAACTCCAGGGGAGGGCTTTGTCTCTCTGTCAGCTCTGGAGGAAGGTTCTTCTCATCAATATTCCCTGGACTGGGAGCTTCTCTGTGCAGGAACCCCAGGTCTAAAGGACGCACTCTGCTCCCGGTACTGCTTTCTTGGTGGTATGAGGTCCCCCTGTCTCTCTGCTCCTTTCTCTCTTTTATATCCCGAAAGAAACTGGCTCAAATCCCACTTAGGTAAGTGGCATCTGGAGTCCTAAAAGCTAGCAAGTGGCCATCTAAGACACATCAATTGGTCCCAATCCACCTGGAGCAAAGGAGAATGAAGAACACCAAAGACATAAGGAAGATGTTAGCCCAAGAGACAGAAAGGGCCACATAAACCAGAGACTTCATCACCCTGAGACCAGAAGAACTAGATGGTGTCTGGCTACCACCAATGACTACCCTGACAGGGAACACAACAGAGAGTCCCTGACAGAGCAGGAGAAAAGTTGGGTGCAGAACTCAAATTCTAGTAAAAAGACCAGACTTAATGGTTTGACTGAGACTGGAGGGACCGGGGAAGACATGGCCCCTGGACTCTCTGTTAGCCCAAAACTAAAACCATTCCTGAGGCCAAATCTTGAGACAAAGATTAGACTGGACTATGGGACATAAAATGATACTTCTTAGCTCAAGTAGATACATGAGACTAAATGGGCAGCTCCTGTCCAGAGGCAAGATGAGAAGGCAGAGAAGGTCAGGAGCTGGCTGAATAGACATGGGAAATCCAGACTGGAAAGGAAGAGTGAGTGTGCTGTCACAGTACAGGGAGAGCAACTAGGGTCACATAACAATGTGTGTATAAACTTTTATATGAGAAATGAACTTGAATTGTAAACTTCCACTTAAAGCACAATTAAAAAAAAAAGAAATTGGCTCAAGACACAATCCAATCTTGTAGATTGAGTCCTGCCTCTTTAACATAACTGCTACCTATCCCCTGTCATTAACATCATAGAGGCAGGATTTACAAGGATTTATAGGAAAATCACATCAGATGACAAAATGGTAGACAATCACACAATACTGGGAATCACAGCTCAGCCAAATTGATACACACATTTCTGGGGCACAATTCAATCTATAACACAGAATTTGGTACTGGAAGTGGGGTTCTGCTCTAACAGATACCTGAAATGTGGAAACGGTTTTGAAACAGTGAATAGGTAGAAGCTAGAAGAGTTTTAAAGTGTCTAATAATAAAAGCCTAGGTTACCTTGAAGAGACTGTTGGTGGAATTATGGACATCAAAGACAATTCCGGTGAGGGCTCAGAAAGAAGTGAGGAGGGCTGTAGTACCAGAGACAGCGCAGACAGCAAGAAGTAGCAGCAGAGAAACAGCAGCAGCAGAACCAGAAGACCTGCGCAAGATGGTGCAGGAGCCAACCCAGAGAGTGAGAGAGCTGGGTGTCTTTGGGCAGAAGACTTCCTGCCGGAGTTGTGTGCCTCTGGGCACTTACTGGTGGAGCTAGGCTTGCCAACCCACAGAGCAAGAGAGCTGAGCACCTTCAGGCTGAGAAGCCAAGGAACCATGAAGCAGAAGCTGAAGAGACAAGGAGCACAGGAAGCAGAGCTGCCTCACAATCTCAAAGGGTGGGGCCACAACCTCTGGGGTCTCATAGGCTGGAGCCACAGCCTGCTGGGTCTCAAGGGTGGAGCCACAGCCTCCCGGGTTTCAAAGAGTCAGATCTTCACCAACTCAGTTCCAGATTGTGGGGATGCCTTTCATGACTGCCAGCAGCATGCGGCCATATCTGCTGCCCTAAACTGAGGGGGTGGGGCTGCCATGCCCACAGAAGAATAGGGCTTGCCAGGGCCTAGGGGGTAGGGTCACCACTCAGACAGACTAGGAGAATGGGGCCACTCAAATTCAAGGCAGCAGAGTTACCATCCCAGTGGGCATGGAAGGCAGGGCTATATCTCAGGGCCAAGATGCCTCCACCCAGAATTTGGAGAGTATGGCTAACATCCAGAGTCTGGAGCGCAGAGCCATTGCCTAAATGGTCTCAGAGAACAGAGATTATTTTCAAGCCTTGAGAGCTAATGTAATGTGTTCTGCTGGGTTTCGGACTTGCTTGGTGCCTGTTATCCCTTCTTTCCCTCCAATTTCTCCCATTTGTAATGGAAATGTCTACCTTGTGCCTGTTCCATCATTGTACTGTGGAAACAGATAACTGGCAATCTATAATTCACAGATGAAGAGGAATGTTGCAGGAGATTTTGGACTTGGGAGTTATGATGGTTAAGATTATGTGTCAACTTGGCTGGGCCATGATTCTCAGTGTTTATATGTGATCACCCCCATGATGGGATCTGCTGTGAGTAGCCAATCAGTTGAAAGAGAGTCTCCTTGGGCATGTAGCCTGCATCCAAATATAAGTGGATGTTCTGGCTTGCCCTCTCTGGATGCTGCAGCTGCCTTTTGTTTGTCTGACCTCCAGTTCTTGGGACTTGAGCTAGCAGCTTACCTACCAACTTGGGATTTGTCGATTTTCACAGCCTGTGAGGAAAAGTCCTGCTCTGAGACCTGTAATCTTGGGTTCACCAGCCCCTGCAGCTACATGAATCAGGAGAAGCCTTGTGGTCTTGCCTACTGATCTTGGGATTTGTCGACCTCCACAGCCTGTGAGCAAGAGCCCTGTTCTCTGACCTGCCGATCTAGGGCTTGCCAGCCCCTGCAGCTACATAAGTCAGGAGAAGCCTCTATCCTGATCCACGGACTTGGGACATTCCAGCCTCTACAAACGCGTGAGCTGTTTCCTTGATATTAACTTCTCTATATATATGTATATATTTATACACTTTACTGGTTTTGCTTCTCTAAAGAACCCAGCCTAAGACAGGAGTCAATTTAAGGCTTTTGGGACGATATGATGGGGTGAATGTGTTTTACATGTGGCAAGGACATGCATTTTTGCAAGCCAAAGGGTGCAATGTCATGGATTGAACTGTGTCCCCTAAAAATATGTGTCAACTTTGGCTAGGCCATAATTCTCAGTATTATGTGACTGTCCTCCATTTTGTGATCTGATGTAATTATCCTATGCATTGTAAATCCTAACCTCTATGATGTTAATGAGGCAGGACACAATCTACAGGATTAGGTTGTATCTGGAGTCAATCTCTTTTGAGATACACAAGAGAGAAGCAAGCAGAGAAGACCTCATATCACCAGGAAAGAAGAGCTGGAAGTAGAGCGTGTCCATTGGACCTGGTGATCTGAGAAGCTCCTAGACCAGGAAAAGACTGATGACAAGGACCTTCCCCCAGAGCTGACAGAGAGAGAAAGCCTTCCCCTGGAGCTGGTGCAATGAATTCGGTCTTCTAGCAACCTAAACTATGAGAGAATAAATTTCTATTTGTTAAAGCCATCCACTTGTGGTAATTCTGTTATAGCAGCACTAGATAACTAAGACACCTAATGAGAGAGAGTAAGGACTTTATCACAAGCACTTCACAAGAGAAACTCTGAACTCAAGCAATTTTCAATCTTCCTAAAAAAAAATATTAACGTAACGTAAACTTCTCTTGAGGATCCAGGTAATTAGCATTCATTTATGAAAAAAGTCATGGCTATGATTCCAGAAATCTGGGTCTGACCTGGTTCTGCCAAACCAAGGGAACTTGGGCAATTCACTGCATATACTGGGGGCCTTACACTGCCCATTTCTTAAAACCACGGAGTTGAATTAGAATTATCTCTCAAGACTTTTCGAGTACAAAAACTGTTTAAATCTAGGAACTATAAAATCACTTACTCTAATGGTCCATTCAAATAGGACTATCCTTCCTCAGAGGTGTAGATTGGCCTAATTCTACATAGTCATGGATTGATGATACACTTGAGTTCTTGAGCCCATGAGTTACAGTTTTACTATTTCCAACCTCACTTTCAGCTGTCCCTCTTTTACATTTCTAACTTGCAAGCTGTAATCTCCTTGGATTTATAGAACAGGCTTAATGGAACCGCATTTATTGAGTACCTTCTAAGTACCAACAATGAGTTGGACATATCATATGCATTATTTCAATTAATTATATCCTTCCAACACTGCAAAACAGGTATTATCTTCTCTATTTTATAAATGTTGAAAACCTAAGATCAGAGTGGTTACATTGTTCAAGACTGTAAGTGGCAGAGCTAGGTTTCAAAGCCAGGTCGATATCTCCAATAGAGTTACCAATAAGTGACAGAATTATTCTAGAGACACTTTCCCTGCTAGGCATTCTACATGCAATTGAGAGAAAATTGCACTAACTGCATGATGACATTACCAAAAGAAAAAAAAAAAAAAAGCTTGCAAAAATAAGCAGATGCTATGAGCTGGCTGCAACTGGGGGCAGGCAGCCTCAGTGCTGCGGAGAGCTGTAAGACGTGACTCGAGAGCTTCCGGTGCATCAGTGGATGCTCACTCAAGCACCCCATTTGGCTCTGGAGATCACAAACCAAAAAAAGTACCTCTAGTATATCGTGTCCAATTTTGTAGAGTCAAATGTTTTCATAGCACCCTCTCCGGGATTCTATTAAACATTCCTTTAGGAGCACTGGGGGCGAAGTGGTTAAGAGCTCAGGTTGCTCACCAAAAGGTCAGCAGTTCGAATCCATCAGCCGCTCCCTGGAAACCCTTTGAGGCAGTTCTACTCTGTCCTATAGGGTCGCTATGAGTCACTGTAGACTCGATGGCAATGGGTTTGGTTTTTTAAGAACCAAAACTCTTTCTTGGGAGAAGGAAGACAAAAAAGTGGATACAAACATAATTTGCAAAGTTTGGAACACTTTCTACTTCTGTCAGCATCAGGGGAAGCAGGATGGGAGGGAAAGATACAAGTCAAAATTCTGGAGGTCTGGGTGGTACGGAGCAGTTCTACTCTGTTGCTATGAGTCAGAATCAACTCGGCAGCAATGGGTTTGGTTTTTTTTTGTTTCAGTGATAATGATGAGGACTAGATGAACCTGCAGGGACTGGGGGAGAGTTGGGGACTCAGGGTGACTGGGATTTGGGGAACTGGAGTATGACTGGGTGAATGAGAGGATGCCAAGAGGGCGGTGCTATGAGACATCACACAGAGGTGAATAAAGCAGCGTTGAGCTGCGGTGAAGCTGGACAGCAAAAACAGGTGGTGAAACAGGTGCACCTGGTTTTTAGTCTTTTCCAACAGCTAGCTCTCTTTAGCCCATTCACAAGAAGAGGAAAGCCTGTGGAGGTGGGTACACCTGGGCTGGGGCAACTGCCCATCTGATGGCCCAGAAAGTGAAGGGGACTTGGGGTGCAAGTGAAAAGGCTAATCATGCATTCAGACAAGAACAATGGACCAGAGAAGGAGATGTCAATCACCTAAAGCGCAGGGAGTTTAAAAAATGAATGGTTCAGTATGTGTGAGGGAATGAGACAGCTAGCAAGTCACGAGTTTACAGAGAGAAAGAGCAAGCAGGCCTTCACCTTTCAGAACTTTAGGTGTCCATTAGGTAGTTTGGCCCTCTCTATAGGGTCGCTATGAGTCAGAATCGACCTGACAGCAATGGGTTTGATTTTTTGAGTTGTATAGCCTCTGCTCCCTCAACTTTCAAGATATTCAAGAGAACAGGCCATCACCTGCTGCTCCAACCCACAAATCAAAGACCTGTACTTTACATGTCTTCACTACCAAATGCAAACGGTAGAGCCATATTCCAGGACTAATGTTACTAAGGATATTTTATCATTGCTCAGAATGTCTTGTTGAGGACATCACTGAGGTCTGAATGTCTGTACACACTTTTCATCTCACACATTCTCTCCCCATCCAGTTTTCTTTCTCAAACCTCCTTCTTCTCTAGTAACCACTCGTGTCTCTGTCCTCTTCCTGGTTTCATCTCTCTCACCCACTTGCATGCACTTTTGCACTGGCCTTGAAACATCCAGTGATGGACTTCTTTCTGCAGTCCTGCTGAAGCCTGATTCCACAGTCAATCTGCTTTCTCCCAGCCCTCCAAAAGGAGAAACTTAATATAATTCATCTTTATGCCGTCAGCACCTGCACACAGGAGGTACTAGACAAATGTCTACGGAAAAGGGAGAAATACCCTGAGCCATACACACACAAAAAAAATCCATTTTGTGACGTTAGTGTCGTATCTTGCACTTTAGCAAAATTAACAATGCATCCAGAAAAGCATTACCCACCTAACATTACCAAACATTTGCCTGTTCACTCTAACTCAAGTGGCTTTACAAGGGCAGCAACCTTATGTATAACAGAAAGAAACATTGTCCAGTTCCACGCCAAGACATTTAATTAAGAAAAGAAAATCTGCTGCCGTTGAGTCAATTCCGACTCATAGTGACCCTATAATAGGACAGAGTAGAACTGCCCCACAGGGTTTCCAAGGAGCAGCTGGTGGATTCAAACTGCCAACTCTTTGGTTAGCCGTGGAGCTCTTAACCACTGTGCCACCAGGGCTCCAGACATTTAACAGGCAGCATTTAATAGACAATTTGATGATTTAATTAATCAATTCACTCATAAACACAAATTCCCATGATAACCGAACCAAGTAGAAAGCAGAGAAGGTATGAAATTACCAAGAAGCAGATAATCCACACACTAGATAATCAGACTCTTAAGTAACTGAAAGCTGGTTTTATTATTTAATTTTAGATGTTTCTATTTCAAATACAGTGAATTTCAGTGAAAATAATACAATGTCATTTTACATTTGCAGAGTATATCTTGCTTTTCCCAAGCATTTTCCCAGTTATTTCCTCATGTAATTCACCATCTACCTACTGAGTTAGGCAGCAGGTATGGGAAACGTCACTGAATTTGGAATTAGCACAACTGGATTAAAGTCCTATCCTCAACACCTCCTGTCTGTGTGACCTTGAGAAAAGTCCCTTAGCCAGTACACATCTCAATTTCCTCAACTGTGCAGCAGTGATAAGATCGTGTTTTCCTGCCTCAGAGACTTAGGAGGATCAAGGAGGTAGGGAAAAGAGGAAGGAAATGAATCTCACTGAGCCCCTACTATGCGCCAGGCATTTTCCAGACATTTTATTTAACAGAATCCCTGGATGGCACAAACGGTTAAGTGCTCTACTAGTTGCTGAAAGGTTGACAGTTCAAAACCTACCCAGAGGCACCTCGGAAGACAGGCCTGGAGCTCTGCTTCTAAAAGCTCACAGCCATGAAAACCTATCGAGCAGTTGCACTCTGCACACATTGGGTCACTGTGAGTTGGAATCGATTTGACAGCAACTCTAACAACAATAACATTTCATTAAATTCTCACCACAATCCTGCAAAGTAGATTTTTACTATGTCTTGATCTACCAGATGTGGAAACTGAGACTCAACAAGGAAAGTAACTTTGCCAAGGTCACAGAGGTGTTAAGTGGTCCCAAAGCTCTCTCTTCATGAACTCATAATGCCTCCCAAATGAGAGCTAAATGACCCAAAACCCATTACCATCAAGTCAATTCTGACTCATAGCGACCCTACAGAACACAGTAGAACTGCCCCGTCAAATTTCCAAAGAGCGCTTGGTGGATTCAAACTGCCGACCTTTTGGTTAGCAGATGTAGCTCTTAACCACTACACCACCGGAGTTTCTGAGAGCTAAATATGTACAAAAAAATTTTTTTAGTTGCTATTTAGCATGCTAGTGTAAATGCACATCTTTGCCATTAATGCTGTAAGTATAACAGATACTATGTTCCTCCTTTCACAGAGAAAGGCAGAGGCACCAAGAAGCAGATATTTGCTAAGGTCACACAGTCTTTCAGAGGCAGATCTGGGGCCAGAACCCAGGTCTCCTGACTCCTAGCTTGAAGCCTTTTCCTTAATCCATGCTACACCACTCTCCGAGGAAAAGGCTCCTGACATTAGTGGCACAGAGAGGCATGATGCTTGTTTATTCAGGCCAGCTGTTACAGATCTATTTTAAGGCAGGCACTTTGAAAATCATGGAAGGTGAGTATCAAGTGTATCATTAAATATTCCATATTAATTGACCTTTTAGAGAACTCCCATGTGAGTAGCATATGCTGCTGGCTTCCTGTTAAGCAAGCAATTCAAAAGCTGACTACACTTATTGCAACACATATTTTGAAAGCACATTCAGATGGCAGCACAAAATACAACTCTAGAACAATTTTCGACAGAAATCAGAAGTAGGTACTTCTTTGGCTGTTCCGGGTTCTGCCCGTCAATTGCCCAAGAAGGAGGAAAGGCAGAGTGTAAGCTTATGACTGGTCTCAACATTACACAGGAGCTATGTAAGCAGGAAAAAAAAAAAAGTGGGATATAATGATATTCTAAATAGCAGCTAGTAATAGGTGTTTGTAAATTTATAGGAAGAATGGTTGTAATACAGAAAAAAATAGTGACACATGTCAAAGCATGCCATTTAAAACAATGGTGTCCCAGCATCCCAGGGAAATGAAAGCATTCTGGTAGCTCCAGGGTGGAGCATTAAACCATGTGCCAGCTGTCAAGGGACACAGTATTAAAGGCCAGAGATGACCAGCTACACCCACTCTCTCTTTTTCTCTCATTAACTTCCTTAGTTTCTCTATCTGGTTTTATTTCCTTTTCCTATCCTATGTCTGCCAAAGGTCTACTCATTTCCTTCTACACTGAATAGTGTGATAAATATGTACAGAATCATCCGGTTGATAAATTCAATATTCCAAACAAAAATTATAACTCAATATCTGATTAGTACGGAGGCACTGTTAACAATAGCCACAAGGCCAATCAGAGAACATTCCTCCAAGGGAACAGCACAGCAAAGCAATACAACGAAAAAATGATAAAACACATTCATTGCTGTTCATGTTCTGATGTGCAAGTAGCCTTGCTAACGGGACCTCAGTTCACTTTAAATGTCACTGGTCATATTTCGCAGTTTTCAATCCGTTTCCATCAAGTTGATTGTGACTCAGAGCGACCCTACAGGACAGAGCAGAACTGCTCCATAGGGTTTTTCCAAGGCTGTGATCTTCACGGAAGCACACTGCCACATTTTTCTCTCTCGGAGCGGCTGGTGGGTTCAAACTGCCAACCTTTGGTTAGCAGCCAAGTGCGCTTAACCACTGCACCACCAGAGTTCCTTTTTCTGTTTTAATACCTCAATATTCTTGATTGAGTCTGAAACAACCAAATTTTTCTTTAGAAATCCTAATAAGTATTAGTTTATTTTTTATAGCGTTACTATTTGAAATTTGCCTATACTTGGTTCAATTCTAGTATGAATCACTTCCAAAATTAATCAAGGTAATTAAAGAGTCATTAAACTAATAAATAAACACAGGGTTATAAGACCAAAAGATACAATCTGCTTTGACCCTTAAAAATAAGATAAAATGTGTCAAAAGAGCATTTAAAAAAAACATGGATAAGCAATATAGGCTAAAGATAGGAAACCAACAGTAATTTAGCAGAGGAATCAAAGACTTTGTCCTCAAGTAAACCAACGTTCTAAACTCGGCTCCTCCACAAACTACTTCTTAGTGCAAGTTGCTAAACATCTTTTGGCCTCAGGGAAGCTTGTATTTATCATATAAGAAGAAGTAATAGTGCCTGCCTCAGGGCGTTGTGACAATTAGATGCATGCATTAGAACACTGCCTAGCAAGTTTCTGCAGAAGCAGTAGTGACGGCCTTAGTAAAATTAGTCAACATTTATTTTGCATTTGTTATGTACCAGTCGGAGCCCTGGTGATGCAGTGGTTAAGAGCTACCGCTGCTAACCAAAAGGTCGGCAGTTTGAATCCACCAGCTGCTCCTTGGAAACCCTATGGGGCAGTTCTACTCTGTCCTATAGGGCTGCCATAAGTCAGAATCGACTTGATGGTAATGGATATGTGCTACTCACAAGAACTAATTAATTTATTTAGTCCTCATAACAACCCTGGCAATCTGCTCCAGATTACAGCCTAGAAAACCCTACGGTGCAGTTCTACTCTGTCACATGGGGTCACTATGAGTCAAAATTGACTCAGCAGCACACAACAACAACATAACAACCCTAGGACGTAGGTTCTTTTATTATTCCTATTTTCAAAATGAGGAAGCAGAAGAAAAGACAGGTTCAGTCACTTTCTGAAAGTTTTGAAGCTGATAAGTAATGGAGTAATGTTATCTGCTTTCTTAGTAAAAGCACTGAACGAACAGGTACTTGCTAAATTTTTTTAATGACATGAACAGTTCTGGACACATCTTATTTTAAAAATTTATATAGATATTTTGAAAAGACAGTAAGCAGAAAGTCACCATTTTCAATCAGACATTTAATGAGTACCTATTACATATGAGTCTCTGTCACTCTCTAGATATATATAAATGAATAAGCCTATCCCGGCCTCAAAAAGGTCACAGCGTGGAAAGAAGACAGATAAGTAACAAAAAATTGCAAAACAGTACAAGGAGCATTATGCTCCACCTATGTGTACCACACAGTGTGGCACAAAGCAGCCTGTGATCAGCCACACCTGGGGGAGGAGTCAGGGAAGACTTGACTGCAAAGGTGACTCTTGAACCAAATCTTTGAGCAGACAATGAAAAAGGACATTTCATGCTAAGAAAAGGACATATGCAATAGTACAGACATCTCTGACAGCACAGTACATTCAAGAAACCACAGAAGGTCAGGAACATGGAGTGGTGGGGAGCTTTGAGAGATGAAGCAGGATTGGATCATGTGTCCTTGCATGTTTATTAAGGAATCTGGATTTTATCCCATACTCCAAAAGGAATTATTAAACAGTTAAAAGGAGGTTGACCGAGTAGCTCAGGTCAAACTAGTGATCCTTAGTCACTCTCCATAACACTCAATGTTTATCAGCAAGTCTTGTGGCTACCTCGAAATCAGAAGAGAGAAATAACAGTATGTGTGCATACAAATGGGAAAGGTCCAGCAGAGAGGGAAGAAGTGATGATGCAGGAGAGTGCGGAGAGAAGAGCTAAAAGAGGAATTAGACTTTGCTGAGAGTGTTGATAATTTATCCATGTAGGAGAGAAGGCATCATCTATGCACAGATGCAGAAGGTGGGAGCTTGAGGAAGCCTTCCTCTGACTTTGTCTATTTTCTTAGTGGGACGGAAAGCAAGGTCACCAGATGAGAAGAATGGAAGAGGAGGTGATGGAGGTTTGAGGAGAGAAGAAAAGGTATCAAACAGTCATCCAGAAGAGTCAGGAAGTGAATGGTCAAGGGCAATTCTCAAACCTTTTGGTCTCAGGATCCCTTTCAGTCTTAAAAATACTATGGAGAACCTCTGACAGCTTTTGTTTATGGGGGTCATATCTATCAATACATACCATATTAGAGCTTAAAATTGAGAAACCTTTAAAACATAAAAATACACAAGCACACATTCCAATGGCAACACAGCAATGACATCAGCAACGTCATGAGTCCTTTGGAAAAGACCACTGTATACCTGTGGGAAAATGAGACTAAAAAGGGCAAAAAATGTCTTAGTATTATTATAACAAGAATTTTGGCCCTGTGGGCCCTCTAAAAGCATCACAGAGACCCCTTTGGGTCCCCAGAGCATACAAAGAATAACCTAATAAATGGCAAAGAAGTTACTGACTTCTGGTAAGAAATACTAAAAAATGACATTACTCTGAACTGACTGACTGAAGATGTAACTAGGAACACCACTCTTTCTGAACAGTGATAGCTTTTTTATCCAATAAACCGCACACAACCCCACTGTGTTTGTGAGGGAGTGCAGGCATGTATTTGGAATGCACACACCAAAGCCAACACTAATATAATCATAGTGTTCTTTCTTTGTAAACAATGTATGATTATATATGGCAGATATACATTTTCTCTGAATAGCTTAAAAAAAAAAAAAAAAAGGTAGCCACAACATCAAATCCCAAATGTATGTGAGGAAGAATTTCCTGGGGATAATAGTTGTGCCTTTTTTAAAAATCCATCACCAAACTCCATGCTCAGGGGCAAGTATGTGGGAAAAAAAAAAAAAAAAACATAGAAATCAATTGCTCTGGATTGAAACAGGATCAGAAGAGTCACGTTCTGAATGAAAAGATGTTTTAGGAACATACTGAATTTGTTTCACTTATATTTTCTTATATACACATATATATTTTTCACACATACACACATACACATACACGAGAGTGACACTAGATAAAATCTATGTCTAAATCTAAAAGAGCTATCGTAATAACCATAAAATAAAAATTCCACATGATAAGAAAACCCCTCTCTTGATCTCTCTTCCCATTAGCCACTGCCCCATTTTTCTGCTCTCCTCATAGCAAAGTTACCCCAAAGAGATGCCTCTATTTGCTGTCTCAATCCTTTCCTCCTATTCCCTCTTAGACCCTCTCCAATTGGGTCTTTGCCCACCACATCAATAAATTCTTTTCGTCAGGGTCACCAAGGAACTTTATCTTGCCGAATACAATGTTCAATTCTCAGTTCTCATTTTATTTGATCTATCTTCAGCATTTGGCATGTCTGATAACTCCTTCTCCCAGAAACACTTTATTCACTTGGTTTCCGGGAACCACACTCTGTGGTTCTCCTCTACCTCACTGGCCCTTCCCTCGCACCTTCTTTACAGATTTCCCTCATCTACTCTTGAAACACAGGCACATTCCAGGGCTCACTCTGTAGGCCTCTTCTCTTCCTACACTGACTCCCTAGGGGATTTCCAGACTCATGATTTTAAATACCATCTATTCCCTGATGATTCCAAAACTGACATCTACATCTCCAACTTCTCCAACTGCTTGCTCAGCGTCTCCATCTAGATGTCTACTAAGCATCCCAAACATAACTAGTGCTGGATCTATCCCATCTCCATATACACACACACACCCAAAGTCATTCTTTCTTCATTCTTCTCCAGCTCAGTAAATGGCAACTCCATTATTCCAATTTCTCAGGCCAAAAATCCAGAAGTCGTTCTTGCCTCCTTTCTTCTTTTCATACCCCTCATCTGATTCCCTCAGTAGTTTCCTGTCAAAATCAGCTCGAAGGCAATGGGTTTGCTTTTTTGGGGTATGCCTTCAAAACATATCCAGAATTTGACTATTTCTCACCATCTGCCCAGCTATCACCCTAGTCACAGTCACCATCATCTCTTGCCTGAATGACTGCATGATTAGTCTTACTGTTTCCGTCCTTGCTGCTTTACAATCTATTCTCAACACAGTAGCCAGAAAGACCCTGTTGAAAAGGTAAGCCAGGTCATGTCACACCTTTGCTCAAACCCTCCAAGAGCTTCCCATTTCACTCAGCAGGAAAGCCGAAGTCCTTACCATGGTCCGTACAGTCCTAAAAATCTGGCTCCCATTTTCTTTCTGTCCTCATCCTACCATTCTTTCCCGCACTCACTCTCCTCCAGCCAGGCTGGCCTTCTTGCTGTTCCTCTAGCATGCTCAGCATTTGGTATTCCTTCTGCCTAGGATACTCTTCTCCCACACATCCACAATCTCTTGTTCCATCATTGTCTTCTGCTCTCTGATCAATTGCGCCCTCTTCAAAGATGCCTTCCTAGATCATTCTCTTTAGAATAATACCACCATTTCTCTTTAGTCCCTTACCCAGCTTCAAATCTCTTTATAGCACATCGTATTATATAACCATTTTATTTATTACCAATCTCCCCCACTAGAATTAAACCCCATGAAAGCTGAGGCTTTGATGAGTTTGTTTACTGCTCCATGCAGTGTTATAAAACAGTGCCTAGCACATAGTAGGAGCAAATAAATATTTGTTGAACAGATTCTTGAAGCCTGAATAAATTCATTTTTAAGACAATTCAGTACTGTAAACAGTGATTTAAAATTAAAAAAAACCCACTGCCATTGATTCGACTCCAACTCATAGCAACCCTATAAGACAGAGCAGAACTGCCCCATAAGGTTGCCAAGGCTGTAATCTTTACTGGAGCAGACTACCACATCTTTCTCCCTTAGAGCAGCTGCTGGATTCAAATCACCAACCTTTTGGTTAGCAGCCGAGCACTTAACTACTGCACCACCAGGGCTCCTTGTCTAATTTAGACAGACACCAAAATTTTTTGATTTTCGCTTACCATCTGCATTTTATGTAACTTTGTTCTTTATAATAAAAGCAATGTGTTAAATGTATAACTAAATGTGATTAATGTTTAATTCTGTAACTATTATAAATAAAATCTAAATTAGGGTTAAGAAAGAAAAAAAAAAAAGCTCCATCATTGGACTACATGTATTGATTTTTTAACTGAAAAAGATGGTCCTCTTACCAAGATGTCAAGACCAAAAGAGGATGATGCCCAGTCGGGAAAAACAATTAGAAAGAGAATTGGGATCCCATTTATACTTCTATTTTGACACATTATCAACTAACTTAAGACCCCAAGATACAAACCTATAATTATGCAATCATTATGTGAAGAATTTTTTAACTGTACTTTAGATGATGGTTTACAGAGCAAATTAATTTCTCATTAAACAATTAATACACATTACTGTTTTTTGATAACTGTTGTCAACCCCACAACAGGTCAACACTCTCCCCTTCTTGACCTTTGGTTCCACATTACCAGTTTTCCTGTCCCGTCTTGCCTTCTAGTCCTTGCCCCTGGGCTAGTGTGCCCATTTAGTCTCTCTCTCTCTTTCTTTTTTTAATCGGCCTTCCAATCTTTGGCTGAAGGGTAAACCTCAGGAGTGACTTCTGTACTGAGTTAAAAGGGTGTCCGGGGGCCATAGTTTCAGGGTTTTTCCAGTCACCGTCAGACCAGCAAGTCCGGTCTTTTCTTTGTGAGTTAGAATTTTGTTCTACATTTTTCTCCAGCTCTGTCTAGGACCCTCTATTGTGATCCCTGTCAGAGCAGCTGGTGGTGGTAGCCCGGCATCATCCAGTTGTGCTGGACTCAGTCTGGTGGAGGCTGTGGTAGTTGTGGTCCATTAGTCCTTTGGACTAATCTTTCCCTTGTGTCTTTGGTTTTCTTTATTCTCCTGAGATTTTTTTTTTTTAATGCAAACAAGACAG
This sequence comes from Dugong dugon, assembly GCA_030035585.1. Lineage (NCBI taxonomy): Eukaryota > Metazoa > Chordata > Mammalia > Sirenia > Dugongidae > Dugong > Dugong dugon. The sequence goes on from CM057462.1 coordinate 147,482,230, forward strand.
AAGGTTAACAAATAAAAACAGAAGAACATCCTGGCCCTTGAAGATAAATGCTCTTATTAAGAGAGGTTAGTTTATAACATCTTTTATGGAAAAACAAAACAAAAAAAACAAGCAAAACATCAATAAACTAAAATTTCCTTTGTCAACATCTGCTCATAATGGTCTCCAAATGCTACAAAACTCTGAAAGGAGAGCTTCCCATTATTTCCTGCCTTAGGAAATTGTGTGCTATAAGGCAGTGGTCTATTTCAAGTAAATATCTTCAACAGAATCTAAGTCAGGTGGACAGACTGGCTTTTACACATGGCAATAAATCCACAAATACAAGTAATAACATCTCTAACTTCAGAAGAGCAAATTCTACTAGGACGTGTCTGGGACTCAGTAGGTTACTAGGAATTCCATTATACTGTATGAAGGGAGCTGACGGTGTAGGAGTCCTATAACTAAAGCAACTACAACCTCTCCCTAGAAAGATTTATTTGTAGTTAGAGGGAGAAAGAGATGCCAGCCCTGGGGAACTTGTAGACCTTTGCAGTTGTTTTAAAATTTGACTGTAAGCCTTTACTTTTAATATGACAATATCAGAAAAAAATTTAAGTAATTTTGCTAATAACAGTTATTAATTGCATATTGTATGCTGGGCACTGTAGGCATGCTAAATACATCAACTTGTTTCATAAAACCATTTAGTAAGTCTCATTTAATGACAATCTGTATAATAAAAACTCATCTCTCCAGGACTCAGCTGTCCAGCAAACTTACCTCTTTGCAATGTGGCTAAGAACCAAGCAAAAAACTTTGTTGTTAGGTGCATCAAGTTGGTTCTGACTCATAGTGATCCTATGCAACAGAACAAAACACTGCCCTGTCCTGCGCCATCCTCATGATCATTATTATGCTTGGACCCACTGTTGCGGCCACTGCGTCATTCCATCTCATTGAGGGTCTTCCTCTTTTCTGCTGACCTTCTACTTTACCAAGCATGATGTTCTTCTCCAGAGACTGGTCCCTCCTGATAACATGTCCAAAGTGTCTGAGATGAAGTCTCACCATCCTTGCTTCTAAGGAGCATTATGGCTGCACTTCTTCCAAGACAGATTTGTTCATTCCTTTGGCAGTCCATGGTATATTCAATATTCTTCGCCAACACCGTAATTCAAGGGCATCAATTCTTCAGTCTTCCTTATTCATTTGAGGCAATTGAAAACACCATGGCTTGGGTCAGGCACACCTTGGTCTTCATGGTAACAACTTTGCTTTTTTTAAAAAAAAAAATAGACATCACTATATTCAGGCAGTAGCCCTCACTCTTAGGACATTTACAGTGGAAACTGTACTTAACTTGGAATCAGAAAGCTCAGGGTTGAGCAGAGTTAAGAACTCAACAGCCTAAGGAAGGTCATTTAAGCTGTCCTATTTATCCCATTTGAATCTTGTGGTTTATCTGATAGCAGTGTAATAATTCTTTGACAGCAAGGAGCTTGTCTTCACTGCGGTGCCCTTAGTACAGGACAGAACTCTCGTAACACTGTACATGCTCGGTTTTCATTAGTGACACTTCCAATGATGACTCTTAATCATTAAAAAAGATTTAATTACACCATATTCTAAAAGGAGAAGAAAGAGCAAAACACACTTGAAAAGATTTTCATCCATTGTTAACATTCAAATAAAAATTTGAGGGGGAAAAAAGGGAAACCCTCAGCTGTCCAGAAGACTTGATTATTGAGAACTTATTCCCTGAGGGCCCCAGGAAGCTAAAGTTTCAGGAAACTAGCACAGTACTGTACTCCTTGCTGGTGGGCCAAGGCATCCTGGTCCACACTGCCTCCTGAGGCCATAAGCAAGGTGAAAAATGGGGACACTTGGGGCTGGATAACCAACTGCAGCTTCCTATAGAACTCTGAGGACAGCAGCTCCTTGTCTGTTAAACCCCTGACAAGATGTCCAGAGCTGGGACAACTCTTCAGCGGTCCACAGAGTTAGCAATCAGCACCCACGTTTATGAAAGAGCACAAAATAATTTACCTCACTTTTAAATAGATATGGTTCTCACCGCCTACAAGCCTGCTCTTTCTTGGGGACTGCCAACCATGAAGTTAAAGGCAGAGGGGCAAAGGATGCCCTCAGAATGGGAGGTGCAGGAGGACCCTGATGAAACAGTGACTCCAAGAATCAGAGATGAGTGAGTGTTCCCTAACTCTACATATATAATTATTCAATCATATAAAGTCAGTTCCTTCTGAAGACACTGCTCTGGTTGCTAAGTAGCTGCACCTCTGTATCATACAGGCTTAGTCCTAAAATGTGTCATACAGGGTACTCTTTCCTCTCATTTTTTAAGTTCAAAGTGATTTTTTTTTACAGTGTGAAAGAGAAAATAGAATTGTGTTTAACATCTTTCTGCACAAAACTTTCCGACAGCATCAACAAACTACTATTCCACTGAATTGTGACTTTTGAACTGACTCTAGGGTGCACACAGCCCCCCAGAGTTGCAAGCGTTTAAACCCTCAAAGTGGCAGCTCCACGCAAGGCTCCAACCACAGGGCCAAGCGTACACCACACCACCTGAGTACAGAGCCCTGAATGAAGGAAAGCGGAATCTCAAGCTAAACTTCTCGTTTCCTGTCGCTGCTGAGAGAGGCTGGGCTCGCTCCTTCTCACATGGTTTAAGAAGAGCTGTAAACACAACCATCTAGCTTGCCAGCTGGCCACGAGCTCACGGGGCCTTCGAGGGCGGCCGCTGTGTTCTGCTCCCTTTTCCTCCCTTTTGACCAGTGTCGTTCCTGTACAGATAACGGTACCGGAACGCCTTCCACTTCCTAAAGTCCTCATTTATGTTATGGTTCCTCTTTCAAGAAAACATGGGGACAAAACGAGAAGCAAGAGAACTGACTAAAGGCAAAATTATCCCATCATTTCGTTTCATCCCTCGCCATAGTTGTTATAGAAAACTGGATCAAATTTCCTTTGTCGCCGTCCAAACACCCACCCCCTCCCCCCCTCCTCAAATAAAGTAAAGGCACCCTAAGAACTTATTTTCCCGGCCCCACAGAAAGCCTCATGCCATCTCCGGACGCAGGGCTTTAACATTCGGCTAAAGAACTAAAGCATTTCAAGCTGAAGTGGATCCCCAAACAGTGGGCTGGCAGGCCGGGAAAGCGGAGCGCACCTAGATGTTTGCATCTACACAAAGAAATCAGCCGGAAGATTAATGGGAGATGCCGGCTGGAGGCGGAGGCGCCGTGGGCACCGCGGGCGCCCGCGCCAGCCTCCTTACCTGGGACATCTGCGGCCTCAGGTTGATCTCCTTCAGGTTGATGGAGTGCGCCCGGAGGTTGTTGAGCAGCTGGCAGAGTAGGACTCCATCGCGGAGGGTCTGCGCCAGGTCGAACACCTGCGCCGAATCCCAGGTGACCCGGTGGTTGGCGGGCAGCACCTTACAGTGGATGAGCCACTGCGCGCACTGCTTCCACGGCTCCATGCCCGACGGCTCCCGGACGCGGCCGGGCCGGGGCAGGCAGCGAGGATGCCGCCGCCGCGGTTCCTCCACGCCCCGCCGACGCCAGCCACGACCGGCCCCTTCCCGGCGAGGGTTCGAAGGAGCAGACGCCGCGGCGGGCGGCTCCTGGGCCCCGCAGGGGGCTCGGCGCTTGTCCTGGCCCGGGTGCGCTGCGGCCCGGCTGGTGCAGCAGCGAGTCCCGCCCTCCCTCTCTCCGTGCGCCCCGGCCGGCTCCGCGGCAGCAGCGGCGGCAGCCCACAGGCTTCCGACTCGCGAGCCCGCACCCGGCGACTGAGCATGCCCAGCGCGCCCGGCCGCGCTAGCTGCCGTCTGCGAGGTCCCCAGAGGCGAGGGTGGGAGCGCGCGAGTGGGCACCGGCCTGGGGTCGAGGCGGGGGGCAGGTGGGCGGGCCGAGTGGGGGGAGGAGGTGCCAGAGGAGTCCCCCCGCCCCCCACGAACCCCCAGGTTTGCGTAGCTTACACAACCCCAGGCGTCCAAGAATTTCTCTCTTGGGGCGGCTTCCCGTGTTTGGGGAGAGTGTGGCTGAATATTGTAATATGTTAGGGTTCCCACTGGAACCCCATAAACAGTGAGTGCAATAAAAAGGGTCTCAAATGAGCCTTTTAACTAGTGTATCCGGACTCCCCAGAGAAATGAAGGGCACAGAGCATCTTGAGTACACAGCACTGAAAGTTTTCGAGATTGTCGCCTTCTCATCTACCCCTAAATTCTGTTGCTACAGATAATTCTTCAGCCTGCTCCTACAAGTCAGTTGCTCGTAAAGATGTTTTTTGCACCTTGAAAGTGTGTTAAGAGACTCCTGCAGGACACCTCATCCCCAGCCCATTTCGATTCGAGGTGTTTTTCACTTGGAGATGGTTTCTCTCTCCATTCTCCGGCTGGGATCTGTTCTCCATCGTTGCAATTCTGGCCCTTTTGCCAACCCCATGAAAACCTACTGGAGAGAAATAGGCCTGTGGAACGCCCACGGAACCCTGGCGGCCAGACTGCGCATGCGCCAGTGACTCGTGGGCCAGGTTGAGAGTAAAGTGCATTGGCCGGGAGCTGCTCCTGTCGGATTAAGTTTTGGGGAACTGAGGGGAAGTTGGCACATCCTCCGCAGAACCCTTGTGTTAGCTGAGGCAGCGCATTCGCGTTCCTTAGATAAATCTTTTGGGGAACCCCAACCCTGCCCCCTTCACTCCCATTGCCCATCAAAACCAAAATGGTTTTTAAACTACTTACGGCAAGATACTGCCACATCGAACTCTTCTTGTTCTGTGTAAATGTGGTCCTTGGTCACTCTTTTGAGATGTATTCTTTTTAAACGTTGAAAATAAAATATGACATCTAGCTGTGTGGGATTTACAATATTACATTTCTGTCACTCAAAGATTTTGTTATGAACCATATTGATTTTGTAAGCAGGTTGATGTGTTATTTTTAAGAGACTATGATCTATTAAGGACAGGGACTAAGTCCTTTTTCACTAGCCTGTGACAAGCCGCGCACACTGTGTACACTCAGTGTAAACAATAAATCCGTGCGACGATTTCCTTTCCTCACACGCATCCTTCCCCAGCAACTTCCCCTTCTGTTCCATGCAGATTGTATCAATGGCACAGTGTTTCCTAAGCCGTAATTTTAGTAAACAAATCATTCTGATCTTTACATACCATCTTTCAAAACAAAATCCAATACATCTGAATCATCATTAAACACAAGGTCTTGCATAAAAAGAAATTAAACTGGGAAAAAAATCAATAAAAATGAAAGAAATTAACTAAAAATGTCAGTTCTGTTTCAGGTATTATCAGAATCAACCTTGGGTTTTGTAGGACATTTCCAAAGACCATTTTTTATATACTATACCAAGAGGCTGAGCTGGGGTTAGAATCCAAGCTGTACTACTTTCTAGCAATATGACCTTGGGCAAATTATCTAATTCCTCTAAGCTTTAGTTTCCACCCCTGTAAATGGGGGGAAAAAATCATATTTACCTCATAGAGTTGTTGTCAGGATCAAATCAATACAATACCTTGCTATTCAAAGTGTGGTGTGTGGACCAGCATCACCCAGGAGCGTGTTAGAAATGCAGATTCTTAGGCCCTGCCCCAAACCTACTGAATTAGAATTTTCACATTAACAAGATCCTCAGGTGATATGTATGCATCTTCAAGTCCGAAGAGTACTGATACAATGCATAAAATGTGTAGTGTCTGACAGTGAAGCACTCAATAAACATTACCCAGTTGTAGCTATTTTTAGTTCACAAAAAGGCAGCAATGACCAAATAAATTCTGTTTAACTTTGTATAATTCATATGTATAATAAATAACATATATAACATAACCTCAGCACATAATACTTCTCAAATACAGTAAACCAGAGGAGCAATAGAAGGGCAAGAGGGAGATGGATGGAGGGCCTCGAAGAGAAGGAGTCCAGTGGGAGAGCAGAGTTCCTTATGTAAATAAGGTGCTAAATGGCAACAGATGAGTCATGAGGAAGACATTCAATTGTCAAAAATGGCAATGGGGTCCTCACCTGAGCTGTCAGCCACAGTCCTTTTCCTTTTAAATTCTCACTACCTAGTGACAGTGAGTTGGGAGATAAGGACTAAAACTTGTCAGTGGCAACTCCTGACTGGTCCTGGACTCCACAGTTTACCTGAAGACCATTTGCCCACATCTAGTATGGGCTTCAGGACCCCTTCCATGGTCCCTCTGCCCTGCAGGACTGCATTAGCAGCTGGGGCGTATCCACTGCTCTACCGTTTATTGAATGCCCTCTATGTCCCAAGCACTTTGCTGTATACTTTACTTACATTATCTGCAAATTAGAGAATGTTTCTTCCACTCTACAGATGAAGAAACTGAAGATCAAAGGCACTAAGCACCTTGATACTGGTCACAGAGCTTGTAAGTGGCTGAGCTTGATTGATTTTCCACTTCTGTGCTGTTTGTGTTCAGCCAAAGTTCCCCATTATAATGATTACCTTAGCAAGTTGTAATTACTGGTTTAAACATCTTTTCCCTGCTAAACTGAAACACCTTGAAGCCAGGGGTGGTAACTTACTCATCTTCAAATTCCCAGAACCAACCTTAGTGCTTGACACACAATAAGCACTCAATAAACATAAGTTGTGTGAGTAAATCAATTAATAAATGAATGAGTTACATTGCTCCTTTTTACTCTCTCTCTCTCTCTGATCTCTCTTCTTGGTGGTAAAGAGACCAGCAAGGATTCGCCAGTTGTTACCTGTACAAAGTATAAGGACCACATGAAGTGAAGGTCTTCTCCTTTCCGTGCCCTCTCAGGTGGGCAGGTAGTCAGTCCTCTGCTTACCTCTGGTATCACTGTGCGAGTTGCTTCTTGCCTCAGTCCTGCACTGTATAGCATCCTGACCTACAGAAAAGACAACAGATGATAAATATCACATACTAGGTCCCTTTCCATGTTAAGGGGCCCTGGTGGCGGCACAGTGGTTAATAGCTACGGCTGCTAACCAAAAGGTTGGCAGTTCAAATCCACCAGCTGCTCCTTTGAAACCCTATGGGGCATTTCTCCTCTGTCCTATAGGATCACTACGAGTCAGAATCAACTCATGTTAAAAATTACACCATAATCAGAAAAGTGAGGACTAGAGAATTTGCTAGGTTATGCATCAGACCTAATATACCAAGACTGTGAATTAAAGGAGGTGAGAGCCGTGTGAATTCATTGCTTGCTACATCAGTGGTGTCCCTCAATCCTTACCTTTTTTTTCTTTTTATTCTTTCAACTCATAAAGTTACAAAAACACTGAGACCTATCTACTGCCAAGAAATTCAGAAACCCAAATTTCTTATCTTATTTCACAGGAGGATTAAAGCTTTGAGTTTGTTGAAGGATTAAAAAATGTAGAAACTTGTAAATGTTATAGACTGCAGACTTAAATCCAGGCTCTCAATCTAAGTTAATTTTCCTCAACTACAATCAAAGGTACTTTGATTTCACATAAACATTAGGGATGTGATTTTAACTTGCTGATAATTTGATACCTTTTAAAAAATAAATACCAGAAAACCATTGTGAAGATAGAATGGGAGCAGAGCAAGATTTCTATAATAATCAATACTTTAATAAATGTGCCCAAATCAGTGTGAGTGTAAAGGTCAGGGCCTCAAACCAGTTCTTTCTGGTTTGAAACCCTGCTGAGAATTTGCATTCTTCTAACAAGTTTCCAGGCAATGCTAATACTGCTGGTTAGGGACCAATTCTGAGAACCACTAGCAGAGCAGTGGTTCTTAAATTTATTATATATAAGAATCACCTGGGGATTTTGTTAAACTATAGATTCTGATTCAGTATATCTGGGGTGGAAACGAAAATTCTCAGCAGAGATTAGAACTGAAACGAACCGGTTCGAAGCCCTGGTAAAGATTTTGAAATTCCATACAACTGAGCAGAGTCTTGTTAGGATCACAGGATTTTCTTTTCTTCTGATACGTCCCAGTTCTGATAACAATAACAATAATCACAATACCAACAACAACCAAAACAATGACAATAATGGCCCTTATTCAAAATGTCACTTACCATCTAACAAAAGAAATTTTCTGAGATAATTTATGACACACAAATAGCTTCCAAAGAACTGGGCTAAAAAAGGAATGTAAGAATGTGACCAAGTCAGTACGTGTTACAATGAATGGACTAACAGAAGGCTGATGTCCAAACAAAAAGAAAAATACAAGTGCTCTCCCTCCCTCCCCTGTGGGTGAGCACGTGCGCACACACACACACACTGAGACACTGAGGATCCAGAGGTTTAATTCACCAAGTCAATCACACCTCAGCCAAATCTTTGCAGAGCCTCCTTCCCATTAAAATTGCTGCAGCCCTCAGGCCATGGTCAGCCAGGAGTCCACTGTTGAACATTAACAGTGATATCTGTACATGTTATGTGTTAAAGATGACTAAGGGAAAAGCTAAATAGTTCTATGTACTCTTGTCAGCAACTGAAGGCCTTAATCTAATTTGCGGAACATTTAAATTTCATTTGTATGTTGGTATAAACAAATTGTCAAAGAGAGATTTTCGTACTGAGAAGACAAAGGTAAAAATTCAATGCCGGGAAGCAGTCAGAGGGGAAGGCCTCGGTGTCCCTATTTCCACAAGATCTTCCATATCACAAGCATTGTACCTACCACTTTGTAGCATAACTATCTCTTTACTCATCTGCCACCACAACTACCACCACCCTCCCCAAACCCCTACCCTGCCCCTTCTGTGAGCTCCTTGAGAACAGGGATTGCATCTAATTCGTCTCCTATCTCCCATGCCTAGCACCTAGTAGGGAATGAATGAATGGATGCATGAATGGACAAGCTGAGCAGGGATATAAACCATACGATGATAGTAATGCTAAGGGAGGACAGCAGCGAGGCTAGCGCCCCACTTATCATTTCTGTATGTCACCCAGACTTAATCCTGCCACCCACAATGTTCTTGGGAAATGAAGCAATACTGCAGGACAGATGGGCTTTTCCCATATGAAGAGAAGGCAGGAGTATCAGAAAGACCCTTGTACCACCTCCATCCAAAAAAAAAAAAAAAAAAAACAAGAAAAACCACTTACTTGATTTATGTTTAAATTTTGAACTATTAATCCATTATGCCACAATTAGAAACTCTGCTAGAAAAAAAGGCAACATATTTAGTTACATTCATACCGCATGCCTGGGATCAGATAACGATAACAACATTACTATTTGAGTTCTTCTTAGGCCTAGCTATTGTTAATAAGCACTTCATTGTTTTATTTGATTCTCATAACCTCTCTGAGGTAGGTACTTTTGTGTACCTCATTTTATAGACAAGGAAAACCAAGGCTAGGAAAGCTCAAGTACGTTTCCTAAAGTAAGCTGGAAAGTGGCAGAGCCAGCCAGTATTGGAACCTGAGCATCCTGGTGCAAGATCCAGACATTTAACCAAGATGCCACTCTGCCTCTCCAGAAACTATAAGGCACAGAGGAGCCTGAAGAGCAGACTCCAATGAGAGGACTTTACACAGCCAACTTTCAATGCTCCACACCTGTGTGAATGCATTAATCAAGTACAGTTTTAATTTTATTTACATAAGTGAAATTCCCCCCTATTGCTATTCCTATAGCAGGAAAATAATAAAATTTGTTTCATAAAGTAATATTTTAATTCTTAAAATATTCCATTTAATTTTTTTTTTAATTTTAAAGATTTTTTAAAGCATCCTATTTAACCTTTTCTGATGTAAACCTTTCTTATTTTGTTGTATTTTGTTTTGTGTTCAGACTGACATGAGCTTTTGAAATGCTTTGCTTTAGAAAACCTGTGGCTATCTTTTTTTGATCATTAGAATTATTATGGCAACATTGAAGTTGATTTAATAAAAAAGTTGACCAATTTTTCTGGGAATTGACATGAGAATGCTAAGAAGCACCAAAATGAAGACCTAATGTGCTTTGTTAATCTCACACAAGCACACACACACAGCCACTCACATATTTCTGTATTTTTGCAAATTGTTTAGGCTCCATTTTGTAATCTTGGCATTAAGTTACCTGTAAAAACATAAACTGGTTTTTATTACACAAACAAATGGAAAAGGAAGACCCACTGACAGCATTAAAAGAACACGGTATCTGGTCACAGTGAAAACGCAATAAATATTTCTGCTTCAGATTGTTTGATTTGTTGCTGGCTACAACTTTTAAGTTGATTTTGCAGAAATTTCCTAGATTTAGGAAATGATCCATGTGTTCTGCTCGGTTTGGTTTCTCCCCTTGCTGACATTCCTCAGGAACTAAATTTAGAATGTAAGAAAGAAAGAGATAAATCGAAAGAGGATTGATCCAAGAGAACGATAAATCAAGTTATTATAAAGAGAGAAGAGGATGAAATTTGTAGCCCTGGAGAGAATTGTTGTTGTTGGTAGGTGCCTTTGAGTCGGTCCTGGTCCTGCACCATCCACACAATTGTTGTTATGTTTGAGCCCATTGTTGCAATTACTGTGTCAATCCATCTCACTGAGAGTCTCTTTTTCGCTTACCCTCTACTTTACCAAGCATGATGTTATTATCCAGGGACTGATCCCTCCTGGTAACATGCCCAAAGGATGTGAGACAAAGTCTCGCCATCCTCACTTCTAGTGAGCATTTTGGCTGTATTTCTTCCAAGACAGATTTGTTTGTTCTTCTGGCAGTCCATGGTATATTCAATACTCTTCACCAACACTATAATTCAAAGGCATCAATTCTTTGGTCTTCCTTATTCATTGTGTAGCTTTCGCGTTCATGCGAAAATACCAAGGGCTGGGTCAGGGGCACCTTAGTCCTCAATGTGATACCTTTGCCTTTAAACACTTTAAACACTTTTAAGAGGTCCTTTGCAGCAGATGTGCCCAATGCAGTGTGTCGTTTGATTTCTTGACTGCTGCTTCCATGGGCGTTGATTGTGGATCCGAATAAAATGAAATCCTTGACAACTCTAATGTTTTCTCTGTTTATCGTGATGTTGCTTATTGGTCCAGTAGTGAGGATTTTTGTTTTCTTTATGTTGAGATTTAATCCATACTGAAGGTTGTGGTCTAATAGGATAGTTAATTGCTATAAATTTTTAATGTCAGTGCAACATAGGAAAACTAATCTCAAAAAATGGAAAATTATTGTCATTGCACAAAAAATAAATAAATAAAATACTACCAATCAACCAAAATGATTTACTTACATCATTTAATACATACTTGTTTAGCAGTTCCTAAGTGCAAAAACATTCTTAAATTTTATGTGAGGCTACAGGGTAAAAGTAAGATAGGGTTCCATACAAAATCTCTATAACAATTTAGTTAATACTACAAGACAACAGTGTGAAAGGTGGCAGAAAGTAGACACCTCAGGTCTTTCTGTGTGATGATATTTTTATATTTATTGTTAACTGTTTATGGTAGTTGATATTAAACTTATGAACAGGTACCGAGCTAGGACTACTATACATAAGGAACATAGAATAGGTTCTTCTTGAGGTCAGCCTCAGACCTAGCAGAGCAGCCAGCTAAATGAAGTCTATCCTCTTCTAGAATCCTGATAGTTCCACGTTCTTATCCTTTTGTCTCTGTCTACTTAATCACTCCAGGAACCAGGAATAGCTTCTGAGATATCCCCAGACACAAAGTTAACACTGATGCAATTTGATAAAGCAACGATGAAGTAAAAGGCATCAATTAAAAACACCAAAATGGTGAAAATCCTGACTAAGTAATTCACAATTAAGCCCCACTCCCCGAAATATTAGCGGTAATCTCCCAGGTGCTCCTGCTTCTAAGTAAGGTAAGTCGTTCAGCTTTCTCACAATACAATGGGAGAGGAGGTACCCCAAGCTGCTGGGGAAGATGGGTAATCAATATTCTCACAAGGGCTGCAGCCTCCCAGCCTGTCTTGATCACACTGATGGAGAATTGAGTTACATGAGTCAAAGTGAATGAGATTTTGCTGCGGCAGTTTATCAGTAGCTTTCATTTTGATCTGTCTCCTGTTTGAAAGTGCCGGGGAAGATGTGGCCTCTGGCTGGAATCTCTCTTTACAGCTGTTTGCTGTCATCTGCGTGTGGAAGGTGGGTAATTGTGGCCCCACACCTCAACTGAAGCCACCAGTTTAATTTTCAGTAAAAGTAAATAGGAGACAGGCGCTGCTGACCCAGAGCCAGTGGTTCTCTGCCGCTGAAATGAGATGATCAGAAAGGCTTTGCTTCTCTACTGCATCTGGTTGGACATTTCATGGCAGATATATGCCTAATAATTGCTTTTCTAATGCTCATTACATCTCTCACATTCAGAGATTAAAATCTCAACTATTCTTTAATAATGTCTTGTGGAGTATATAAAATGGGGGCAATGATGTCATTATAGATTAAAAAGTATTTCTCATCTCTATGGGACCAGAAATGATTACTAATGAAGAAAAGCAAAAGATTCACAAACCTTTTTAAAAATAATTATTTTTAAATCAGTGTGAGTTACCCTATTTATACTTCTCTGCATTTAAATATATAGGCAATATTTTGCTCCTCTGAGAAACCGACCCAAAAGAGATAAGGTTTAAAGATATTGTCTATTTCTCATCTGTCTTCCCCTCCAGATTTTCTACCCCCAAATTCTCCATAATATCCTCATACTCTGCAGATAAACTGGAGAAAATCCAAGACTTGAATTTTGTTTTCCAAATGGTCTTTCAGGAATGAATTAAGTAATGGTCAATTTGCAACAGGATTAAAAACGAAATTGGCATCTCATTCAAGTTACACACTGTGGCAAATTAGAGCAACTGTTTAATACATGTTGCCAGTGATACTAGGACTCAGATCTACATCAGCCACGTAAGCCTTGCTATGCTTCGTGGTCGCAAAATGTGGCTCTAACCAAAGCCGTATATATGTTGTTGCTGTTAGCTACTTTCAGGCTGACCTCATCTCATGGGGACCCCAAGCACAATGGGATCGAATACTGTGATCCATCAGGTTTTCATTAGCTGATTTTTCAGAAGTAGATTGCCAGGCCTTTCATCCTATTCTGTCTTAGTCTAGAAGCTCTGCTGAAACTTTTTCAGCATCATAGCAACACACAAGCCTCCACTGACAGACAGATGATGGCTGTGCTTGAAGTGCATTGGCCAGGAATCAGACCTGAGTGTTCCACATGGGAAGCAAGAATTCTACCACTGACCTACCACTGCTCCCTGAGCCATATGTGTAGTCAATGCATAGTCAATGGGTTGGTAGATAAGAGGGCTCCGCTAGGCTGGCGTCTCCTTCTGCCCACATTAGACTTCTGCAAGCTCAGGTAAAAGGCCACCTGCTCAGGCAAATCTTCCCTGACAATGGGTGCCAGCCTCATCTTTGCCTTACCACCACAATCACCCACCCACCCTCACCAGTGTCATTTTCTACTTTGTCTTATAGTTATTTTTATTGGTCTTAAGAGGGCTCCTTAAGAAATACAGTGTCTGGTTCATCTCTGTGTTCCCAAGAGCTCACAAAATATTTATTGCATGAATGAACAAATGAATGAGTGGCCTTAGCCCTATTACTTGTGGATAATGTTACCGCTAGTCTTAAGCTACAAAAAAAAGTTCACATTATTTCCTACATTCTTGTGCATATTTAACATTCTGCTGCCTAGTTTTACTCTATTGGAATGGCTCTCTCTAAACGTCTGCAGAAGGTAAGGAGTGGCCCAGAAGAGTGACATGTGGATGTGAGGAATGGTGGCTAGAGGCAGAGGAAAATTTAACTCAGAAACAGTATGATTCATCCCATTTAAAAAGAAATCTGTTTCAAAAGTGCTAAAGAAGGTAAAATATCTGGTGCACTTGTAATGTGAAATACTATTCAGTTATTAATAAACATTCACTATAGGCAAGTAGAAATGTGACTTAAAAATGTTTCATGGAAGTCTCAGAATTCTTTTTCAATAACCCTAAATCCTATGTCACTTATAGGAGATATGGTTTATTTGTTCTTCTGAGTGATTTTCTCCATAATGTCTGAACTATGTAAGATTTGTGTGAGAGAGATAAGCCCTTCCAGCTGTTCAAAATTAGCTTCATCACCAGCCGAGGGAGATCATCCATGAAATACCCAGGTTGTTGGCAATTTGTTATCTCTGAGTGCTTTAAATTAAATATGATTGCATTTCTTTCCAAGAAAGGGTCAAATCACTTAGCAGAGCATGAAAAAGAGAGGACGTGTCGGAACTACTCTTAATCAAATTCTTTCACTCTTATTCTTTTTTATTCTTGACCTTAGGTGTCTAAATTCAACTTTAGTGATAAATGGTCATCAGCCATTTATCAGAGCAGGAGTCCTTTCTGAAGGGTCCAGGAGACTCTGCTATTTTTAACATGTATTGGGCTCCAGATTATGAGCCTGGAACTGAACTATATGCTTGTACATATCTTATTTCACTTACAATAGACCTGAGGAGCATATATTGCATCTCAATTTTACAGGTTAGGAAAGAAGTTCAGAGCAATGTTTATAACAGCATGTCCGTAAAAACCAGATTCCTGAACTTTACCTCAAACCATTAAATCAGAATTTATGAGGGAGATGTAGAATCTATTAAATCTAAATGTCTGCATGTTTAAGTAGCACTCCAGGGTAATTACTATTATTATTACTTAAACCTTATAAAAATTTTCAAACCTATTCCAAAGTATACACAATAATAAACACTCATGAACCCATCACCCAGTTTCAAAAGTTATCAGCCAAAGGGGTGGGTATACTTTAAATTACTCAGATATTGCCCTGTGATGATGTGATTTTTATGTTCATTGAACAAAACATCCAGGTGATTATTTTTTAACAGTTTTATTGAGATACAATTCATACGATTCAATAATTTTTAGTATATTCACAGATTTGTGCAACCATCACAAGTCAATTTCAGAACACTTTCATCACCTCATGAAGAAACCCAATATCTTTATCTCCCTATCCCTTGCCACCACCACCCAGCCCTAAAAACCACTAATCTATACAGTGTTGTTGTTGCTATTGTTATATACCATCAAGGAGGTTCCGACTCATAGCAACCCCATGTACAACAGAACAAAACACAGCCCAGTCCTGCACCATCCTCACAATTGTTGTTATGCTAGAGTCTATTGTTGGAGCCACTGTGTCAATCCATCTCATTGAGGGTCTTCCTCTTTTTTGATGACCCTCTATTTTACAGGCGTGATGTCCATCTCCAGGGACGGGTCCTTCTTGATAATACGTCCAAAGTACTTGAGACAAAGTCTTGCCATCCCTGTTTTTAAGGAGCATTCTGGCTGTACTTCTTCCAAGACAGATTTGTTCACTCTTCTGGCAGTCCATAGTCTATTCAATATTCTTCACCAACACCATAATTCAAAGGCATCAGTTCTTCTTCCGTCTTCTTTATTCATTGTCCAGCTTTTGCATTTTATTACTTCCTTCCTTCTGCTTGCTTTAGTATGTATTTCACAAGAATATAAAAGTAGAATAAAACAGTTTTAAAAGTCTTCATGGAATAGTTAAGACTTAAATTGGACCTTTAAAAAGAAAGGACTTTCCAAGTGAGAAATAACATGAGCTAAAACACAGTATCCAGAATAAACAAGTTATTTTTGAAGGATTAGAAAGCAAAAACCAGACTGGCTCACCCATAGAGCTCACATAAGGAAGTAAGATCAATTGCTAGAAAAAGACATCATGTTTGGGAGAGGGTCAGCAAAAACAAGGGAAACCCTCTGTGAGGTGGATTGACACAATAGCAACAACAATGGACTCTAAATACCAAAAACCATGAAGATGGCACAGGACTAGGGAACATATCATTCCGTTATACATATGGTTGCCATGAGTCAGAGCCCACTGAATGGCAACTAACAACAGCAACAACATTGTCTTGCTTGAGTGGGCCAGATCACAGAAGTTCTCAAAGGCAAGATTGAATAGGGGTAACAGGAAGCTACTGGGAGTTTTTAAGTAGGGGAGAAATATGATATACTGGTAATTTAGGAAGATACGTCTGGCCATAGTACATCTGAAAACGACAGACTTGGAAGGCAGGGTAACCAGTTAAGAAGTTACTGCACAGAACCAGGAATAAAATGAAAAGAATCACGACTTGAGTGATGGTCGTGGAGCATTTTATAGAAACAACTGGATTCAGCAAAGATAGTAAAGAGATGAGTTAAAAACAAGTTCAAGGTTTTGTAAGTGCATAACTAAAAGAATTGAGGGACACCAAGATGAGTTTTACAGAAGATGGCGGAAAATATGAGATTAGTGCTTGGTTAAGAGCTAGGCTTGGAAGTCATCAGAATAGGGAAGAGTTGAAACAGTGATACATGATGAGTCCTTTATGGGAAAGACTCACTGGAGGAAAATAACAGATTCAGGGATTATTTACAGTGACGAGATGAGAGGAGAAGAGCCATAGGAGAAACGATCCATCAGACATCCTAGGGGGCTGTCACACTGTATCACCCCAACCAGGTCAATGTCCACCAGAAGATCATTTCAATGTCAGTCCTTGTAAGGATGCCACTTATACAATGGCCCCTGACTGGAGCCAAGTTGACAGAAACTACTACCATGTTGCTTCTGTAGTGACTTCTAGGTAATCAGTTAGGACCAACTCTGATTCAATAATGTCTGACTTACGGAGCCTAAAAAGGTCCTTTAAATTTGGACTTAAGAGAAAAAAAGAAATTAGTGTAAAATAATTGAAGCAACTCAATGGAAAACTATGTCTGTTTCGTATAATATTAACGTAGGCCTATTACATAGGTTTCATACAGGTGTGGTCTTCTTGAACTGTAATCCCTCCTCACTGGATTTAGGAGCTCTCTCATAGAGCAAAGATGTCATCTTGAAGACTAAGGTGTGCCTGACCCAAGCCATTGTGTTTTCAATTACCTCATATGCATGCGAAAGCTGGACAATGAATAAGGAAGACGGAAGAAGAGTTGACACCTTGGAGTTGTGGTGTTGGTGAAGAATATTGAATATACCGCGGACTGCCAAAAGATCGAACAAAGCTGCCTTGGAAGAAGTACAGCCAGAATGCTCCTTAGGAGCGAGGATGGTGAGACCATGTCTCACATACTTTGGATGTGTTATCAGGAGGGATCAGTCCCTGGAGAAGGACATCATGCTTGGTAAAGAAGAGGGTCAGCAAAAAAGAAGAAGACCCTCAACAAGATGGATTGACTCAGGGGCTGCAACGATGGGCTCAAGCATAACAATTGTGAGGATGATGCAGGACTGGGCAGTGTTTCGTTCTGTTGTACATGGGGTTGCTATGAGTTGCAACCGACTTGACAGCACCTAACAACGTAACAACTCATAGAGGTGGCTATAGGCAGTTCTCCATTTTGCTTTGGGGGTTTATTTTCCTTGCCCAATTCCATTAGTTCCCCTTCTAGTGTTCCAAATTGGTCTGTGACAATTAACTCATTTCTTAAACAAATATTTATTGAGCACCCATTTTTTTCTAAGGCCAGAGAATTGGTGGTAAATAAAACAGACACAAATATTTATCTTCATGAAGTTTGCAGTCTCCCTCTGACTTTGCTTAATAACTAATGATTTATGAAAGTACACATGTAAAACGAAGCATGCTTTAAAAAATATTTTATTGTGTTTTAGATGAAAGTTTACACAGCAAATAAGATTCTCATTCAACAACTCATACACAAATTTTTCTGTGACATTGATTACAGTCCCTGCAATGTGTCAGCACTCTCACCATTTCCACCCCACCTGCCCCATTTCCATCCATCCAGTTTCCCTGCCCCTCCTTGCCTTCTTATTTTTGCTTTTGGGTAAATGCTGACCATTTGGTCTCATACAGTTGATTGTTTAAAGGGCATATTCCTCACAGGTGTTATTGTTTCCTTTATAGGCCAATCTATTATTTGGCTGAAAGTTGACCTCCGGAAATAAAACACAATATTCTTAACTGCAGAAAATCTTTTTGCTGTTCCTGCTCTTACCTTTTTGGCAGGGTGTGCACATTTGAACTCTGGCTCCCTTCTCAAAGCTGCACTTTCTCCCCTACTTGCTAAGAATATAATCAGGCCATCTGATTTCTAAGGAGTCTATGTTTGGCCAAACAGCCACATGAATGATGTCACAAGTCACATCCCCACTTACCTCAGCAGTGTCCCTCTTAACACCAAAGACACCGAGTCCCCCTTCCCACCCCACCATTCACTGATATTACACCTCAGTGTTCTCTCCTCCCTCCCAGGTCCCCATGGCCCCTTTAGTTGTTCTCATGCTGTCACTTGCTGGAACAATCTTCCTGTCTGAAGCTTCAGCAGAGTGCTGTCAGGAAAAGTGACAGTCACCCCAAGAAACAGCCTTCTCTCTTTTATACCTCCACCCAAACCCTTCTTAAATTCTGAGCCCACAGAGGAGAATTTAAAATTAAAGCTACTGAGTGAAATCTGCACAGAAAAATACTCCTTTCTTTCCTGTGATATATAGGTTGTATTGGTTCTCAAAAGGGAAGATAGAAGGGAATTTCAAGAAGAATGGATGATTGGCAGGGCTCTGTGCTGCTGTCTCACACCCTCATCCTCAGGTATTAAAAGTAAGAGACAACCATTTTATAGGCTCTTTTAACAACCAAAAAAGTATTTTCACTATTATTCAATTTGATTCTGCTTATCCAGGGAAATTATTTTTTTATAGAAAAGTATGAAACTTAAAAAGATACTACCCAGCCCTGATAATACTTTCAAAGAAAGTATTTTACTTTAGTAAGGATTTTAAAAAATTGTTTACTTTTATGAACAAGAGTTTCTATTTTTTTCCTAATCATAGCAAGCTAATATTTTCACTACTCATTTGAGGAAACTATTTAAGCTATCTGGAAACCCTGGTTGCACAGTGGTTAAAAGCTACAACTAACCAAAAGGTTGGCAGTTTGAATCCACCAGGCACTCCTTGGAAACCCCATGGGGCAGTTCTACTCTGTCCTGTAGGGTCGCTATGAGTTGGAATCAACTGGGTGGCAACAAATTTGGTTTTATTTAAGCTATCTGGTTATCTTTTCTTTCTTTTTTTTAAATCAACCCTGATTTTAAAATTACAGAATATTTTTCCAATTACAAAAATGATAACTCAGAGGGACACAGCAAGATGGCGCTCTAGGCAGAAGCACCACGCCATCCCTCCACAGCAAAGATCCGAAAAACTAAGCCAAACAGAGAATCAACAATCCTGAAACCCTAGAACATCAAATGAAGAGATAAAGAACTCAGCCAAACACCAAACAGAGTGAGAATACTGAAAGAGAACGGAGAGCAAGGAGAGACTCATGCAGAGATCCCCTACCAGCTAACGCAGCGCGGATCCATCTTGGACTCCTATTGGAGACCAGCAAATGGGAGAACCAGAGAGCAGCCTCGCGGAGCGTCCAGTGGGAGACGGAACGACCGCTTAGCTTCACACATAACCATCTCCCTGCTGCATCCTGCCTACCTGCACCATGCACTTGACATCACACCACAAAGCTGTGCAGGCACGCCCTATTGGAACCTGCCCAGCACTGACTACCGACTGTCCTGGTGGCTGCAGTGAGTGCCACAAACAACCCGTCGCAGTGGCTCCTCTTCAGCTAGACCTGCCCAGCTGTACCACAAGGATGAAACAAAAAAAAATCTACAATCAATAAACAAGAGAAATATCTACTGAATGCCCTGAAAACAGCAAACAATATCAAAACATTTACAAAAACAAGACAAGATGGCTCCAAAAGGCATTCAAATTAAAACACCAGATAACTCTCCTGTGGAAGAAAATGCACTAGAAGTACCTGATAGGGAACTCAAATCACTAATACTCGGAATTTTCCAAGAACTGAGGCAAAAAGCTGACAAACATGAGGAAAAAATAGACAAATTTATGGAAAATACAGACAAAAAATTGGAAGAATTCAGGAAGATGATGCAGGAACAAAATGCCAAAATAAATTCACAACTCGAAATTATACAAAAACAACAATTAGAAATCCAAAAGATAAACAACAAGATTTCAGAAACGGATGGTGTCATAGAAGGGCTGAGAAGTAGATTTCAAACTGTGGAAGACAGGATCAGTGGAACTGAAGACAAACACTTGGATACAACTTAGTTTCAGGAAAACTCAGAAAAAAGAACAAAGAAAAATGAAGAGACCCTGAGAGTTATGTGGGACACAATTAAAAGCAAAAACTTACAACTGATTGGCATCCCAGAACAGGGGGAGAAAACAGAAAACACAGAGAGGATCATTGAGGAACTGCTGACAGAAAACTTTCCCGATATCATGAAAGATGAAAAGCTGGCCATCCAAGAAGCTCAATGAACCCCATATAGAAGAGACCCCAAAAGAAAATCACCAAGACATATCATATTCACACTCACCAAAACTAAAGACAAACAAAGAATCCTGAGAGCAGCTCATGAAAAACAAGAAGTCACATACAGAGAAGAAACAATAAGACCAAGCTCAGATTATTCGGCAGAAACCATGCAGGCAAGAAGGCAGTGGGATGACATATATAAAATCTTGAAAGAAAAAAAATTGTCAGCCAAGAATAATATATCCTGCAAAACTCTCATTCAAATTTGATGGTGAAATTAGGTCATTTCCAGAAAAACAGAAACTAAGGGAATATGCAAAAGTCAAACCAAACTTACAAGAATTATTAAAGGGAGTTCTTCGATCTGAGGACAAACAGCCTCAGCCCTCAGGCAGGACCTAGGACCTAGGACGCAGGTTCATACGAACCAGATACCACTCTAGGAAATGAATTATCGAGGACTATCCAAAACCAAAAGAAATACAACAGGGGATCAGAGCAATCAATCAAACGATGACAACAACATCAAAACAATGAAAGAGGGAACAAACGACATAGGTATAGAACCTTCTAACGGAGAGGAAGGCAAGATGATACCAAGTAAGAGTAGACTGCTTCAAACTTATAAAGATAAGGGTAAAATTCATGGTAACCACAAAGAAAGTTAACAAACAAACTCATAAAAATAAAGACGAAAAACATAAAGTCTCAGCAACAACAAAACCTACAAAAACAAAAGAAATGAACACAAAATCCACAAACAGAAGTAACTCAGCACAAGAGAGTAAGAAGAACAAAGAAAACTACAGCACCACAAAAAAAAGCACTACAAAATGACAGCAACAAACTTCCATCTATCAATAATTACACTGAATGTAAATGGACTCAATGCACCCATAAAGAGACGGAGAGTGGCAGAATGGATAAGAAAACAGGATCCATCAATATGCTGTCTACAAGAGATGTGAATTTATTAAAAATCAAAGGTTGGAAAAAAATATATCAAGCTAACAACTACCAAAAAAGAGCAGGAGTGGCAATTCTAATCTCAGATAAAATATACTTTAAAACAAAATCTACCATAAAAGACAAGGAAGGACACTATATAATGATTAAGGGGACAATCCATCATGAAGACATAACCATAATAAACATCTATGCACCCAATGACAGGGCTCCAAAATACATAAAAAAAACTCTAACAGCACTGAAAAGAGAAATTGACAGTTCCACAATAATAGTAGGAGACTTCAACACACCACTCTCAGTAAAGGACAGAACAACTAAAAAGAAACTCAGCAAAGATACAGAAGACCTAAAGGACACAATCAGCCAACTGGACCTCATAGACATATATAGAGCAATCCATTCAACCGCTGCAAAGTACACATTCTTTTCCAATGCACATGGAGCGTTCTCCAGAATAGACCACATCTTAGGCCACAGAGCAATCCTCAACAAGATCCAAAACGTTGAGATAATTCACAGTATCTTCTCTGACCACAATGCCATCAAGGTAGAAATTAACACTAGAAAGAGCAAGGAAAAAAAATCAAACACATGGAAACTGAATAATACTCTGCTTACACATCAATGGGTAATAGAAGAAATCAGATATGGAATTAAAAAATTCCTAGAATCAAATGGAAATGAAAACACATCATACCAAAACCTTTGGGAGACAGCAAAGGCAGTCCTCAGAGGACAATTTATAGCAATAGATGCACATATCAAAAAAGAAGAAAGGGACAAAATCAAAACATTAACTACAGAACTCAAACAAATAGAAAGAGAACAGCAAAAAAATCCCACGACCACTGGAAGAAAGGAGATAGTAAAGATCAGAGCAGAAATAAATGAAATAGAGAACAGAAAAACAATAGAAAGAATCAACAAAACCAAAAGTTGGTTCTTTGAAAGAATCAACAAAATCAACAAACCACTGGCCAGACTGACAAAAGAAAAACAGCAGAGGGCACAAATAACCCTAATAAGAAATGAAATGGGGGGACATTACAACAGACCCAACCCAAATAAAAAGGATTATAACAGAATATTATGAAACACTATATTCCAACAAATTTGAAAACCTAGAGGAAATTGATAAATTTCTAGAAACACTCGGCCTACCCAAACTACAACAAAGTGATATTGAAAATCTAAACAGACCCATAACAGGAGAAGAGATTGAAAAGGTAATAAAAAAAACTCCCAACCAAAAAAAGCCCTGGCCCAGATAGCTTCACTGGAGAATTCTACAAAACATTTATAGAAGAGCTTGTACCAGTTCTACTCAAGCTATTTCAGAGCATAGAAGAGGAAGCAACACTTCCAAATTCATTCTATGAAGCCAGCATAACGCTGATACCATAACCAGGCAAAGACATCACAACAAAAGAAAATTACAGACCAATATCTCTCATGAATATAGATGCAAAAATTCTGAACAAAATTCTAGCCAATAGAATTCAGTATCATATCAAAAAAATAATACACCACGACCAAGTAGGATTCATACCAGGTATGCAAGGATGGTTTAACATTAGAAAATCCATCAACGTAATTCACCACATAAATAAAAGGAAAGAAAATAATCACATGATCATCTGAATTGACGCAGAAAAGGCATTTGACAAAGTCCAACACCCATTCCTGATAAAAGCTCTCAATAAAATAGGTATAGAAGGGAAATTTCTCAACATAATAAAGGGCATCTATGCAAAACCAACAGCCAACATCATTCTTAATGGAGAGAGGCTGAAAACATTCCCCTTGAAAACAGGAACAAGACAAGGATGTCCTTTATCACCACTCATATTTAACATTGTGCTGGAAGTTCTAGCTAGAGCAATAAGGCAAGAGGAAGAAATATAGGGCATCCAAATTGGTAATGAAGAAGTTAAACTCTCCCTGTTTGCAGATGATATGATACTATACATAGAAAACCCTAAAGACTCCACGAGAAATCTGCTGGAACTAATAGAAAGATTCAGCAGAGTAGCAGGATACAAGATAAACATTCAAACATCAGTTGGATTCCTATACACCAGTAAAGAGAACAATGAAAAGGAGATCAGGAAATCAATACCATTTTCAATAGCCCCTAAAAAGATAAAATATTTAGGAATAAATCTGACCAGGAATGTAAAAGACCTATACAAAGAAAACTACAAAACACTGCTGCATGAACCCCAAAGGGATCTACATAAATGGAAAAACATACCATGCCCATGGATAGGCAGACTCAACATTGTGAAAATGGCAATTCTACCTAAAGCAATTTACAAATACAATGCAATCCTGATCCAAATACCAACAACATTCTTCAAAGAGATGGAAAAACTAATTATTAACTTTATATGGAAAGGGAAGAAGCCCCGAATAAGTAAAGCACTACTGAAGAAGAAGAATAAAGTTGGAGGACTCACACTACCTGACTTCAGAACCTACTATACAGCTACAGTAGTCAAAACAGCCTGGTACTGGTACAACAACAGAGACATTGACCAATGGAACAGAATTGAGAACCCAGATGTAAATCCATCCACCTACTGTCACCTGATTTTCGACAAGGGCCCAAAGTCCATCAAATGGGGAAAAGACCATCTTTTTAACAAATGGTGCTGGCAAAACTGGATATCCATTTGCAGAAAAATGAAACAGGACCCATACCTCACACCGTATACAAAAACTACTTCAAAATGGATCAAAGACCTGAATATAAAGCCTAAAACTATAAAGTTCATAGAAGAAAAAATAGGACCAACACTTCAGGCCTTAATACATGGCATTAACAGGATACAAACCATAAACATCAACACACAAAACCCAACAGATAAACTAGATAACTGGGATCTTCTAAAAATCAAACACCTGTGCTCTTCAAAAGACTTCACCAAAAGAGTCAAAAGAGAACCTACAGACTGGGAAAAAATTTTTGGACAGTACAAGTCAGACAAAGGTCTAATCTCCATAATCTACAAGAAAATCCAACACCTCTACAACAAAAAGACAAACAATCCTATCAAAAAATGGGCAAAGGAAATGAACAGACACTTCACCAAAGAAGACATTCAAATGGCCAACAGACACATGAGGAAATGCTCACGTTCACTAGCTATTAGAGAAATGCAAATTAAAACCACAATGAGATACCATCTCACCCCGGCATTACTGGCAAGAATCAAAAACACTGGCAATAACAAATGTTGGAGGGGCTGCGGGGAGATGGGAACTCTTATACACTGCTGGTGGGAATGCAAAATGATACAACCATTTTGGAAAATGATATGGCTTTTCCTCAGAAAGCTAGAAATAGAAATACCGTTTGATCCAGCAATCCCACTCCTAGAGTATACCCTAGAGAAATAAGAGTCGTCACTCGAATAGACATATGCACACCTATGTTCATGGTAGCATTGTTCACAATAGCAAAACGATGGAAACACGCTAGATGCCCATCAACAGATGAATGGATAAACAAACTATGGTACATACACACAATGGAGTACTACGCAACGAGAAAGAACAACAAGGAATCTGTGAAACATCTCATAACATGCATGAAACTGGAGGACATTATGCTGAGTGAAATAAGTCAATCACAAAAGGACAAATATTGTATGAGACCTCTATTGTAAAACCCATGAAAAAATTCACATGCAAAATGTAACAATCCTTGTTGGTTACCAGGGATGGGAGGCGGGGGGGAAATACTAAATAGGCAATAGATAAATGGTATCTTGGGTGAGAGGTGAGACAGTACGCAGTACAAGGGAAACTAAGACAACCTGCACAAGGAAAGGTGATGGAGGCCCCATGGACACATCCAAACTCCCTGAGGGACTGAGTTGTTGGACGGAGGTTCTCTGGGGACCATGGTCTCAGGGAACATCTAGCTCAATTGGCATGACACTACTTATAAAGGTAATGCTTTACATTCTACCTTGGTGAGTAGTGTCTGGGGTCTTAAAAGCCTGTGAGTGGCCATCTAAGATACTCCACTGGTCTCATCCCTTCGGGAGCAAGGGAGAATGAAGAGAACAGGATACAACGAAAAGATTAGTCCAAAGGACTAATTGTCCACAGCTACCAAGACCTCCACCAGACTGAGTCCAGTACAGCTAGATGGTGCCCGGCTACCACCGCTGACTGCTCTGACCAGGATCACAACAGAGGGTTCTGGACAGAGCTGGAGAAGGATGTAGAGCATAATTCTAACTCACAAAAAAAAGACCAGATTTACTGGCCTAAAGGAGTCTGGAGAAACCTCAAGAGAATAGCCCCCAGACACCCTTTCAGCTCAGAGGTGAAGTTACCTTCTAGGTTCACTGTTCAGCCTGGGAGTGGACAGCCCAGTAAAACTAAATGAGACTAACGAGGTACAAGAGTCCAGTGACAAGGGCCAGAAGGCAGAGGGGGAGTAGGAAGCTGATGATAAGGAACACAAGTTGAGTAAGGATACTGTTGACGTGTTGTGAGATTGTTAACCATTGTTATAGGGCAACATTTGTAGTAACTGTTAAATGGGAGACTATTTTGTCCTGTAAGCCTTCATCTTGGGTGAGAATGGCAGCACAATTGGAAGAGCATAGTCAGTGTCACTTAAATGTGTATGTAAAAAGTTTTGAAATGGTGTATTTTTGGCTATGTGTATTTTCACCAAAAAATAAATAAATAAATAAAAGCTGAGAATTCAGAGGGTTAAAATGTTGTGGGGTTGTTAACCAAAGTCATAAAACAGCATGTGTACTACTGTTACATGAGAAACTGTTTGTTCTGTAAGCCTTCACCTGAAGTACAATAAAATATTAAAAAAAAAAAGATAAATCAATACTGAAAAATATTTCTAAAAAAAAAAAATTTATGCTACAAAAATAATAGGATTAAAAATCCAAGTCAAAATAATTCTCAAATGAAAGGTTTCAAAAGAACAATATTTCCTTTCAAAAGCTTCCATGAAAAGTAAATGAATTGCTTCACTGAGGTTCCCAAAGGAAAAAGATTATCCACAGACATTGGGTTTAATGTTGTAAATAAATGCTGTCCTAGGTTTGAAGTTTTGTTCTTTCACTAATTTTTGAGGAGATTCAGAAGCTTAAATATTTTATTAAAAATTTGTATGGAAGTTGTTACTATCTTTTATCATTTATCTTTCATAAATTTTATATGATGAAGAAACAATTCCTCTGTTATTGAAACTGCCTTTAATAAGAGAGAGAGGTTATTGGCTACAAGAGGAAGGGATCAAATGATAGACTTAAGTTCAGTGTGGAAGGGAGAGATTTTCCTCAAGAGTCCAGAAAAGAAAAGCAATCCATTTTAAAACATAAAAATCGGTTTTGTAGCTCTCAGGAGTTTACAACCATTAGGTTCTCATTAAGAACATGTTTTCATCTTAAAATTTATAAAGTTCACAGCATGAGATAAAAAAGGTGTTTTCCATAAAGAAACACCAGTGCGCCAAATTCCCACCAACACGCCAACACGTGCTGAAAGAAAACTTCTTTCATGTCAACATGGATTACCTTATGTTGATTTATTTTAGACACAGAACTTGTAACTTCAATTAAATAAAGCATAAATGTCAATTCCGAAGTATTTTAACTCCCAAGGCTTCTATGTAGAAAGTAATAAATTAATCCTGTAGAACCAAGATTGCGCAGTGCTGTAATTCTGACTCCACCAAATTATCTCAGAAGATAAAATGTATCAGAAATTCAACAACCTTTACCCATTGCTGGTGGGAATGCAAAATGGTATAGCCATTGTGGAAAACAGTGTGGTGGTTCCTAAAAAAACTAAAAATAGAACTACCATATGACCCAGAAATTCCACTCCTAAGTATATACACAAAAGCCTTGAAGGCAAAGACTCAAAAAGAGACTAGTACAACAATGTTCATTGCAACACCATTCACGATAGTCAAAATGCAGAAACAACCTAAATGCCCATGAATGGATAAATGGATAAACAAAATGTGGTACATACATGCAATGGAATACTACTCAGCCAGTAGGAGAAATGAAGTCTTTTTTGTTTTGTTTGTTTTTTGTTATCATACTTTAGATGAAGGTTTACAGAACTAGCTTCTCATTAAACAGTTAGTACACACATTGGTTTGTGACATTGGTTACCAATCCCACAACATGTCAACACTCTCCCTTCTCGAGCTTGGGTTCCTTATTACCAGCTTTCCTGTCCCCTCCTGCTTTCTAGTCCTTGCCCCTAGCCTGGTGTGTCCCTTTAGTCTCGTTTTGTTTATTGGTCTGTCTAATCTTTGGCTGAAGGGTGAACCTCAGGAGTGAATTCATTACTGAGCCAAAAGGGTGTCCGGGGGCCATACACTTGGGGTTTCTCCAGTGTCTGTCAGGCCAGTAAGTCTGGTCTTTTTTTGTGAGTTAGAATTTTGTTCTACACTTTTCTCCAGCTCTGTCCAGGACCCTCTATTGTGATCCCTGTCAGAGCAGTCATTGGTGGTAGCCAGGAACCACCTAGTTGTACTGGACTCAAACTGGTGGAGGCCGTGGTAGTTGTGGTCCATTAGTCCTTTGGACTAATCTTTCCCTTGTGTCTTTAGTTTTCTTCATTCTCCCTTGCTTCCTAAGGGGTGAGACCAGTGGAGTATCTTAGATGGCTGCTCACAGGCTTTTAAGGTCCCAGACTCTACTCACCAAAGTACAATGTAGAACATTTTCTTTATAAACTATGTTATGCCAGTTGAGCTAGATGTTTCCTAAAACCATGGTCCCCACAGCACTCAGCCCAGTAATTCAGTCCCTCAGGGAGTTTGGATGTGTCTATGGAGCTTCCATGACCTTGCCTTGGACAAATTGTTCCGGTTTCCCCAGTATTGTGCACCATCTTACCCCTCACCAAAGTTACCACTTACTTATTGTCTATTTAGTGTTTTTCCATTCGCTCCCCTTCTCTCCCTCGTAACCATCAGAGATTGTTTCTTTTTGTGTTTAAACCTTTTCATGAGTTTTTATAGTAGTGGTCTCATACAATATTTGTCCTTTCAGTATTGACTTATTTCACTCAGCATAATGCCCTCCAGATTCATTCATGTGGTGAGATGCTTTGCAGATTCATCATCATTCTTTATTGTTGGGTACTATTCCATTGTGTGTATGTACCATAGTTTGTTTATCCATTCATCTGTTGATGGGCATCTAGGTTGTTTCCATCTTTTTCCTATTGTGACCAATGCTGCAGTGAACATGGGTGTGCATATGTCTATTCGTGTGATAGCTCTTATTTCTCTAGGATATATTCCTAGGAGTGGGATGACTGGATCATATGGTATTTCTATTTCTAGCTTTCTAAGGAAACGCCATATCATTTTCCAAAATGGTTGTTCCATTTTGCACTCCCGCCAGCAGTGCATAAGAGTTCCAATCTCCCCACAGCCTCTTCAACATTTGTTATTTTCTGTTTTTTTTTGTTTTTTTGTTTTTTTTTTTTTTGATTTGTGCCAGTAATGCTGGGATGAGATGGTATTTCACTGTAGTTTTGATTTGCATTTCTCTAATGGCTAGTGATCATGAGCATTTCCTCATGTGTCTGTTAGCTGCTTGAATGCCTTCTTTGGTGAAGTATCTGTTCATTTTCTTTGCCCATTTTTTAATTGGATTATTTGTCTTTTTGTTGTAGAGGTGTTGAATTTTCCTGTAGATTTTAGAGATTAGACCTTTGTTGGATTTATCATAGCCAAAAAAATTTTCCCAGTCTGTAGGTTCTCTTTTTACTCTTTTTGGTGAAGTCTTTTGATGTGCATGAGTGTTTAATTTTTAGAAGTTTCCAGTTATCTAGCTTATCCTCTGGAGTTTGTGTGTTGTTAGTTATTGTTTGTGTCCTGTTAATGCGGTGTATTAGGGCCTCTAGCATTGATCCTATTTCTTCTTCTATGATCTTCACTGTTTTTGGTTTTGTATTCAGGTCTTTGATCCATTTTGAATTAGTTTTTGTGTACGGTGTGACGTATGGGTCCTGTTTCATTTTTTTGCAGATGGATATCCAGATTTGCCAGTACCATTTGTTAAAAAGACTAACTTTTCCCTATTTGATGGACTTTGGGCCCTTGTCGAAGATCAGATAACTGTAGGAGGATAGACTTACATCTGCGTTCTCAATTCTGTTCCATTGGTCAGTGTATCTGTTGTTGTACCGGTACCAGTCTGTTTTGACTACGGTAGCTGTATAATAGGTTCTGAGGTCAGGTAGTGTGAGTCCTCCTACTTTATTCTTCTTCAATAGTGCTTTACTTATCTGGAGCCTCTTCCCTTTCCATATAAATTTAATGATTAGTTGTTCCATTTCTTTAAAGAATGCTGTTGGTATTTGGATGGAGATTGCATTATCTTTGTTGATTGCTTTGGGTAGAATTGACATTTTCACAGTATTGAGTCTACCTATCCATGAGCATGGTATGTTTTTCCATTTATGTATATCTCTTTTGGTTTTTTTCAGTAGTGTTTTGTAGTTTTCTTTGTATAGGTCTTTTACATCCCTGGTCAGATTTATTCCTAAGTATTTTATCTTTTTAGGGGCTATTATAAATGGTATTGTTTTCCTGATTTCCTTCTTGTTGCTGTCTTTATTGTTGTATAAGGATCCAGCTGATTCCTGTATATTTATCTTGTATCCTACCACTCTGCTGAATCTTTCTATTAGTTCCAGTAGTTTTCTCATGGATTCTTTTGGATTTTCTATGTATAGTATCATATCATCAGCAAATAGGGACAGTTTTACTTCTTCATTACCAATTTGGATGCAATTTATTTCTTTTCCTTGCCTTATTGCTCTAGCTGGGACTTCCAGCACAATGTTAAATGGGAGTGGTGATAAAGGCCATCCTTGTCTTGTTCCTGTTCTCAAGGGGAATGTTTTCAATCTCTCTCCATTGAGAATGATGTTGGCTGTTGGTTTTGTATAGATGCCCTTTGTTATGTTGAGAAATTTCCCTTCTATACCTATTTTATTGAGGAATGGTTTTAATCCGGAATTGGTGTTGGACTTTGTTGAACGCTTTTCCTGTGTCAATTGAGATGATCATGTGATTCTTTTCTTTTATTTATGTGGTGGATTACGTTGATTGATTTTCTAATGTTGAACCATGCTTGCATAACTGGTATGAATACCACTTGGTTGTGGTGTATTATTTTTTTGATATGATGCTGAATTCTATTGGCTAGAATTTTGTTGGGAATTTTTGCATCTATATTCATAAGAGATATTGGTCTATAATTTTCTTTTCTAGGAGTGTCTTTGCCTGGTTTTGGTATCAGGGTTATGCTGGCTTCATAGAATGAATTCAGAAGTGTAGCTTCCTTTTCTATGTTCTGAAATAGTTTGAGTAGTACTGGTATAAGCTATTCTGTGAATATTTGGTAGAATTCTCCAGTGAAGCCATCTGGGCCAGGGCTTTTTTTGGCTGGGAGTTTTTTTTTTATTACCTTTTCAATCTTTTCTCTCGTTATGGGTCTGTTCAGATTTTCAACATCAGTTTGTGTTAGTTTGGGTAGGTATTGTGTTTCTAGACATTTGTCCATTTCCTCTAGGTTTTCAGATTTGTTGGAGTACAGTTTTTCATAGTACTTTGTTAAAATCCTTTTTATTTCAGTTAGGTCTGTTTTGTCCTCCATTTCATTTCTTATTTGGATTATTTGCATCCTCTCCTGTTTTTCTTTTATCAGTTTGGCCAGTGGTTTGTTGATTTGGTTGATCCTTTCAAAGAACCAACTTTTGGTTTTGTTGATTCTCTCTATTGTTTTTCTATTCTCTATTTCATTTATTTCTGCTGTAATCTTTATTATTTCCTTTCTTCTGCTGGCTGTGGGCTTCTTTTGCTGTTCTCTTTATATTTGTTCAAGTTGTGTGGCTAATGTTTTGATTTTGTCCCTTTCTTCTTTTTTGATATGTGCACCTATTTCTATAAATTGACCTCTGAGGACTGCCTGTGTTGTGTTCCAAAGGTTTTGGTATGATGTGTTTTCATTCTCATTTGACTCTAGGAATTTTTTTATTCCATCTCTGATTTCTTCTATTACCCAGTGATGTGTAAGCAGGGTATTATGCAGTTTCCATGTTATTCTTTTTTTTTTTTTTTTCCTTGCTCTTCCTGTTGGTAATTTCTACCTTAATGGCGTTGCAGTCAGAGAAGATACTTTGTATTATCTCAATGTTTTGGACTTTGTTGAGGGTTATTTTGTGGCCTCAGATGTGGTCTATTCTGGAGAACATTCCATGTGCATTGGAAAAGAATGTGTACTTTGCAGCTGTTGGGTGGACTGTTCTAAATATGTCTATGAGGTCAAGTTGGCTGATTGTGCCCTTTATGTCTTTTGTATCTTTGCTGAGTTTCTTTCTAGATGCTCTGTCCTTTACCGAGAGTGGTGTGTTGAAGTCTCCTATTATTACTGTGGAACTGTCGATTTCTCTTTTCAGTGCTGTTAGAGTTTGTTTTATGTATTTTGGAGTCCTGTCATTGGTTGGAAATGAAGTCTTGATACATGCTATAATGTGGTGGAGCTGAAAGACCTTATGCTGAGTGCAATAAGTCAATCACAAAAAGACAAATGACCTCTATGATCTCACTTATATAAAAAGACAAGAAAAGGCAAATGTATAGAGAGCAAAGTTTGTTAGTGGTTACCAGGGATTGACTGAGGGGAAAAGAGGGGTTAATGGTGATGGAAATAATACAATTGATTAAGGGTAGGGTTTGCACAGCCAATTTTGTAATTGTTGTCAATAAGTTGTATACTTGCAAAAAGTTGAATTGGCAAAAGTTGCATGATAGATATATTTACAACAACACCAAAAATAAAATAAAATAGAGTAGGTGCTGAGGCTGCTTATGTACAACAAAAAAAACCTCATGGGATCTGGTTTTTTGTTTTGGAGGTTAGGGTCATGGTTTCATGGGACATCCCAGTTAATTGGCCTAATAACATTTTTTGTGCTTCTGTTCTACCTCCTAGTTCAATGTTTAGTGCCCAGGGTCTTAAAAGCTTGCAAGCAGCCATCCAATGCCAGTTGATTTCTATTCTCCTGGAACAGCAGAAGAAAGCGATTCAGGAATAGTGTCTTAGTTACAAAGTGCTGGTATAACAGAAATATCACAAGTGGATGGCTTTAACAAACAGAAATTTATTCTCTCACAGTTTAGGAGGCTAGAAGTCTGAATTCAGGGTGCCGGCTCTGGGGGAAGATACTCTTTCTCTGTTGGCTCTGGGGCAAGGTCCTCGTCATCAATCTTCCCCTGGTCTAGGAGCTTCTCAGCACAGGGAACTTGAGTCCAAAGGATGTGCCTGGTTCTTCTTTCTTGGTGGTAGAAGGTCCTTCTCCTTTCTGCTGGCTTCTGTCTTTTATATAGCAAAAGAGATTGACTTAAGATACAACCTAATCTTATAGATTAAATCCTACCTCATTACCATAACTGCCTCTAATCCTATCTCATTAACATCATAGAATAATCACTTCAGATTACAAAATGGTGGACAACCACACAGTACTGGGAATCATGGCCTAGCCAAGTTGATACACATTTCAGGAACACAATTCAATCCTTAACATTCCACTCTTTGGCCCTCAAAAATTCATGTCCTCGCCACATGTAAAACACATTCATTCCATCATATCATTCCAAAAGTTTTAAATTGACTCCAAGTCCAAATTCCAACCTGAGGAAAAGTTCCTCTTCATCTGTGAAATCTAGAATACGAGTTTTCTGCTGCCAACATAGAAGGGTGGAACAGGCAAAAGGTAGACATTTCCATTACAAATAGGAGACATTGGAGGGAAAAAAGGAATAAAGGACACTAAGCAGGTTAAACACTTAGCAGAACACATTACATTAGCTCTCAAAGTTTGAAAATAATCCTCCATTCTCTGATACCATTTAGGCAAAGGCCCTGCCCTCCAGACTCTGGGTGTTGGCCACATTTTCTGGATTCTGGGTGGAGGCCTTTGGGCCCTGGGCTTTAGCTCAACCTTCCAGGCTCACTGGAACAGCAACTCTGCTCCTTCAGATTTGGGCAGCCTCATTCACCTAGTCTGTCTGAATGGCAACCGTACCCCCTCTCCCGCAGCATGCTCTGTTCTTCTGCCTCTTGGGCATGGCAGCCCCACCCCCTTAGCTTTTGGCAGCAGATCCAGGCCCATCCAGCTGGCACTCATGAATGGTAGCCCAACACTTTGGAACTGGGTTGGTGAAGATCTGACTCTGAAACCTAGGGGGTCTTGGCCCCACCCTTTGATACACAGCAGACACGGTTCCACCCTTTGAGACCCCAGAGGTCTTGGCCCTACCCTTTGAAACTGAGGCAGCTCTACTTCCCATGCTCCTTATCTCTTCAGCTTCTGCTTCCTGGTTCTTTGGCCTCTAGGCCCCTTGGTCCCCTTGGGCTCACCCAGCATCTGTCCTGCTTGGGCAAGTGTTCTAAAGCTCTTTAGCTCTACTGATAAGTGCCTGGAGGCACCCTACTCTACAAGTAAATCTTGGCCAGAAGGCACTCAGCTCTCTTGCTCCATCGATCGGCAAGCCTAGCTCCATTGATAAGTGCCTGGAGGCACCCCACTCCACTAGGAAGCCTCCTGCTCAAAGGCACTCAGCTCTCTCACTCCATGGGTTGGATCTTGCACTGTCTTGCGCTGGTCTCCTAGTTCTGCTGCTGTCATTTCTCTGCTGCTGCTTCTTGCAATCTGCACCATCTCTGATGTTACAGCTCTCCTCATTTCCTTCTGAACCCTCACCAGAATTGTCTTTGATGTCCGTGATTCCACCAACAGTCTCTTTTAGGCAATAGCCTAGGCCTTAACTATTAGGCACTTTAAAACTCTTCCAGCCTCTACCCATTACTCAATTCCAAAACCACTTCCACATTGTAGGTATCTGTCATGGATTGAATTGTGTCCCCCCAAAATATCTGTCAACTTGGCTGGGTCATGATTCCCAGTATTGTATAATTGTGTACAATTTTGTAATTTGATATGATTTCCTTACATGTTGTAAATTCAATCACTATGATCTAATAAGATGGATTTGCGGCAGTTATACTGATGAGGTATACAAGATTGGATAGTGTCTTTAGTGAATCTCTTTTGAGATATAAAAGAGAGAAGCAAGTAGAGACACATGGGAACCTCATACCACCAAGAAAGCAGTACCAGGAGCAGAGTGCGTCCTTTGGACCTGAGGTTCCTGCGCAGAGAAGCTCCCAGACCAAGGGAAGATTGATGACATGGACCTTCCTCCAGAGCTGACAAAGAAAGCGTTCCCCTAGAGCTGACACCCTGAATTTGGACTTGTAGCATACTGGAGTGTGAGAGAATAAACTTCTCTTTGTTAAAGCCATCCACTTGCAGTATTTCCGTTATAGCAGTGCTAGATGACGAAGACAGTATCTGTTAGAGCAGCACCCCACTCCCAGTACCAGATTCTGTCTTTGTTACCTAGTGTTGCTATAACAGAAATACCACAAGTGGATGGCTTTAACAAACAGAAGTTTATTCTCTCACAGTTTAGGAGGCTGGAAGTCTGAATTCAGGGTGCCAGCTCCAGGGGAAGGCTTTCTCTCTGTGTTGGTTCTGGGGAAAGGTCCTTCTCATCAATCTTGCACTGGACAAGTAGCTTCTCAGCACAGGGACCCCGGGTCCAAAGGACATGCCCAACTCTTATTTCTTGGTAGTAGGAGATCCCTCTCCTCTCTGCGCGCTTCCCTCTTCTATATCTCAAAGAGATTGAATCAAGATACAACCTAATCCTGTAGATTAAATCCTGCCTCATTACCATAACTTCTTCTAATCCTGCCTCATTAACATCATGGTGGTTAGGATTTGCAACACATAGGATAATCACATCAGACCACAGAATGGTGGACAGCCACACAATGCTGGGAATCATGGCCTAGCCAAGTTGATACACATTTTGGGGCGACACTGTTCAATCTATAACAAATAGTAGGAGGATGTGGAATGAGTGGCTGATTGTCTCCAGGAACAACTGCCTCCTTTGCCACGAGACCAGAACTGAATGGTGCCCGGCTACCCTTACTGAAGAATTTTTGATTTTCCATAAAAGAATCCTAATCAAAAAGGGGAAAATGCAGAACAGAATTTAAAATTCTCATGGACTCCAGACTTCCTGAAACCATGAAATTTGGATGAACTGAGATATAGCCCTGAGTTAACCTTTAAACCTTAAACCAAAAATATCCCCTGAAGTCTTCATAAAACCAAACAGTAGTTTTGCTTAACTAGTATAAAAGGTCTGCCTTAAGCATTATGCTCTTTTAAGAAATGTCTATGCAGGATCAAATTAATAATAGCAACTCAAAAGATTAGATAGGAATCTTAGGGAGCAGTGAATTTATGTTGATTTTGAGGAACAACTCAGGAAAGGAGGGTGAGAATGGTTACATAACTCAAAGAATGTAATCAAGGTCACTAAATGGTATATGCAGAAACTGTTGAATTGGTGCATGTTTTGCTGTGTACATTCTCAACAACAACAACGAAATGAATAAAATTATATATAAAAAAAGAAATTCAACAGAAGGTTATAAAGAATTATCAGGACATATAGAAAATTTTTAGTTAACATACTCGCTAAACAAAAGTGAATTTTGTACAATTTCTAGGCATATAATTATTATATAAGGTGGTTAAGCACTCGGCTGCTAACTGAAAGGTCAGTAGTTTGAACTCACCAGCTGCTCGGCAGGAGAAAGATGTAGCAGTCTGCTTCCATAATGATTTGCAGCCTTGAAAACACTATAGGACAGTTCTCCTCTGTCCTATAGGGCCACTATGAGTCACAATTGACTCGATGACAATGAGATTGGCTTTCTTTTTTTTTTAATTATCATATCCATTCTTAATGAAATCACTTACATAATATCTAAAGTTCTGAATCTCTGGGAATCAAAAGAAAATGCTCTCCTTAAAAATAAACGGGCTTCAATCTGAATTCATTCAAATCTGTTAACTTCCAATAACAAACTTTAACTGAGGTGACATTACTTTTTCTACATCCAAAGAAATGTTAAGCTCAAAGTCATCATCTGCACCCCACATCAGTCTTTCTTATGAAACCCAGTTCAATTAGTTTCCTCCCCAAATGGCTCCTCTTCTTCATTTCCCATTTCAGCCAAGTAACTGGTCATGATTGCAGAAAGCATGGTCCGGGATGGCCCACTTGCCTTATACACAGAACAACACACACATGGACCATTTGTTGACACAATGCTGTAAGCTCTGGAGAGGGTCCACCAAGTTGCAGAAGCTCAGTAGAATCAGAATAACGGCAAAGACACTAGACTGAGAACAGAAAACCAGGGTTTAGTTCTGCCTTCCCCATATCTCACCGTGAGACTTGAGGCAATTTTTGGGGACTTACTTTCTCTTGACCTACTGATTAAGTGACTAGATTATTTCTAAAGTCCCTTCCAACTCAAAATTCTGGTTCTAAATGCTCTCTCGCAGTCTATCAGGCTCAAAACCATGGAACAACTGACTGACTACACTGTTTTCATCCAAATATCATCAAACATTTCGTTTGTTTATTTGTGTTTTGTTTTTTCATCTTACTTGGGCCTTATTCCCTTAGGTATGGCATATAAACCCCAAAACAAACCAAACTTGTTGCCATTGAGTTGATTCCGACTCATGGTAACCCCATGTGTTACAAAGTAGAACTGCTCCATAGGGTTTTCTTGGCAGTAATCTTTATGAAGCAGATCACCAGGCCTTTCTTCCATGGTGCTGCTGAGTAGGTTCAAACTATTATCCATTAGGTTACTAGCTGAGCACAAACCATTTGTGCCACCCAGGGACCTTTCAGGTCTGGCTCATAATCTTGATGAATTCATCCTTCACACTGTCTCCACTTCTCATTATGTTTCCTAGCTCTAAATCCTCAATTGTTCCCTATAACCTATCCTATTAGAGACTCTTCGTAAGAAACTATACTATGATACATTTTGAGAAATAATTTGACTCGATCCAATCTTCCTTTCCACTTCTCCAATACAGCAGAGACCATTGGTCCGTCTCACTTCCTACCTTTTACTTACTGTAGTCCTTCATCTTGAAACTACTCTATTTCTACTCCCACTCCTAGCCTCTCAAATAAATTCCTACATATTTTCCAAATTCTTTATTCAAGTACTCAAGACCTGCCACCTTCAATTAATGTGGGGCAGCATAGTATTGTGGTTACAAGAGCATTTGCTGAAGTCAGCTTGCTTAGATCCAACTCCTGAGTACATCATTTGCTAGTTCTATAACTGGATGTGTTCTATAACCTCTCTGTACATTGGACTATAGAAAAAAAAATCCATTGCTGACAGAGTAGAGCTACCCAATAGAGTTTCCAAGAAGCGCCTGGTGGATTTGATCTGCTGACCTTTTGGTTGGCAGCCATAGCACTTAACCACTATGCCACCAGGGTTTTCTTGGACTATAGAGTGGGGATAAATTAGCACCTACACCACTGAAGCCCTGGTGGCACAGTGGTTAAGAGCTATGGTGAGCTATAGCTGCTAACCATACAGGTTGGCAGTTCAAATCTACCAGCCACTCCTTGGAAAACCTATAAGGCAGTTCTATTCTGTCCTATAGGGCTGCTATGAGTCAGAATCGACTCGATGGCAATGGGTTTAGTTTTTTGTTTTTACATTGAGCTGCTATGAAGTTAATATACATAAAACATTTGGAATCGGAACTGTGCCTGGCACTCTAGAAGTGTTTGCAATCACCATTATGACAGCCATCCCACCCTAGTATAGTTGTACATTAGCATACATTTAAAGCCCTGGTGGCGCAATGATTAGAACTGAAAGGTTGGCGGTTTGAACTTACCCAGAAGCTCTGTGGGAGAATGACCTGGTGATCTGCTCCTATAAAGATTTATAAACCTGTTGACATTGAGTATATTCTACTCATAGCGACCATATAGGACAGAGTAGAATTGCCTCATATGGTTTCCTAGGCTGTAATCTTTACAGGAGCAGAATGCCACATCTTTCTTCCACAGAGAGGCTGGTGGGTTTGAATCACCAAACTTTTGGTTAGCAACTGAGTGCTTAACCACGGTGCCGCCAAGGCTCCTTGCAAACCTATGGGGAAGTTCTACTCTGTCACGTGGGGTCGTCATGAGTTGAAATCGACTTGATGGCGTTCCATTGCACCCAACAACAACAACGGCATATATTTAGGTGTCTATATTTAAGCTGTCCTCTACGCCTCACTTCTATTTCTCTTGACTATTAGAAAGCAAGGAATGCTGGTGGTACAGTGGTTAAAGTGCTCGGCTGCTAACCAAAAGCTTGGCGGTACGAACCTACCAGCTGCTCTGTGGAAGAAAGACATAAGGTTATTTGTCAACTTGGCTGGGCCATGATTCTCAGTGATTTGGCAGTTATGATGTAGTTTGGCAGTCGTATGATGATGTGATCACTTTCATGATGAAATTTGATATAACGTGATCATCTCCATTATGGGATCTGCTGTGAGTAGCCAATCAGTTGAAAGGGAGTTTCCTCAGAGGTGTGGACTTTCTGGCAAGCCTTGTGGGCTTTTGTTCACACTGGATCCTGCAGACAGCTCCTGTTTGTCTGATCACCAGTTCTTGGGACTTGAGCTAACAGCTTACCTGCCATCTTGCCTGCCAATCTTGGGATTCATCAGTCTTCACAGCCTATGAACCATAGCCCTACTGTCTGACTTACCAATCTTGGGTTTGCCAGCCCCTGCAGCTACCGGCATCAGGAGAAGCCTCCAGCCTGACCCATGTTCCAGCCTCTACAACCTCATGAGCCATGTCCTTGATATAAATCTTTATATATATTTACATAATTTACTGGCTGTGCTTCTCTGGAGAACCCAGCCTAAGACAGCCTGTTTCTATAAAGATTTAAAGCCTTGGAAACTGGGTGAGACAGTTTTACTCTGTCCTATAGGGTCACTATGAGTTGGAATCGACTTGATGGCAGTAGATTGAGTAGTGGATTGATTAGAAAGCAAAGGGTGGGAGAGAAAGAGAGATGTCACTCTTACTCCCACGGTACTAAGCACTCTCTCCATAGACACAGAGTATTGTTCAAATTCCCAGTACCCACAACCAGAGAGAGACATAGGAAACTACAGAGTGGAGCCATGAAGATGATTAAAGGGTTGGAAAGTGTTGGTTATGAGGAAAGACTGAAGAACAAAGACTGTTCATCCCAGAAAGTAAAAAGATGAAGGTTATTTAAGTAAAGATGTTTAGAATACAAAGGGCTCTTGAAGCCCCACTGGGAATTACTTGCTGTCTATTTTCAACTAAACACCTAAGATTTCAACCATACTCTCCAGTCAGGCCTTCCGCCTCCTGTCCTCCTCTGTGGCTGTTTTCTCAGTCTCCCTTCCTGGCTGACTTTAACCACGTGCCAGACGATTGTATGCGTTATTCAGAATCCTCACTACCACTCTACAATGTGGGCTTTATGACATTTATTTTATAGGTAAGGTTGTGTGAAGCTTATGACAATTAAATAAATCACCCACAGTCACACAACCAAACCAGTAAGTGGCAAAACCAGGATTTAAACCCAGGTCTGTCTGACTCCAAAGCCCAAGATCAGCCCGTGACACATACCCTATTTCTCTTTATAACTCCTTCTACTTTATTCCCAACACTTCTCCCAACTCCTTCAGCCTTGCATGGGGATAGGCGAGTAACAAAATATTCACTAAGTGCTTGCTGCTTGAAAAGAAAGCATTGAGAGTTTTAAATACTGAAATGATTCAAAGGGAAGTTGGGAAAATCTCTTAATCTTTGAAGGATCGACTTTAATTAATTGGTTAATTAACTAATTAATTGACTCTCCCATATGCGAGCCAGTTTAACGGTCTCTCTAATAGGACAGCATTTTGTTTGACAACTTTTCGGGCTCTTTTTTGGACCAAGCTTTTAGTGTTTATAGAAAACTCCAGTTGTAGAAAATGCTTTCGCCAATAAAATGCAGTGGCTGAAGATGCCACCAGTTGGTAAAACCACATGAACTCTATTAAGCATTAGCTCCCATTGCTGTTGAGTCGATTCTGACTAATAGCGACCCTACAGGACAGAGCAGAACTGCCCCGCAGGGTTTCCAAGGAGCGGCTGGTGGATTCCAACTGCCGAGCTTTCAGTTAGTGGTCAAGTTCTTAACCAGTGCACCACAGGGACTCATTCACCAAGAAATCCCCTTAACAAGAGCTATGGAAAACTGATGAGCAATCTGTTCATGATAACCACTCATGCAAATGCTAGTGGGTCTGTGAACTATAGAACTCTCAATAAATCAAATCCTGCAAACTTTGCCGGAAGTTCAGGACAATCTGTGAAATAATTACAGAAAACATGTCCCTCTAAAAATGCCTTAACATTTTGTTTAATGACCACAAAATAAAGTATGATGGCAATCGTGGTACTCTTTCACGATGTATGAAATTCAGTCTGAGTCCACCAACTTCTTTATATTTAAAAGAAGCAAGCAAATGTCCCAATACAGAAGGTCTAGAAAAAATGAAAACCTTCCTTTATTCTATCAAAGGTGTGCTGACTTGATCCTTTGACCTTCCTTAAAACTGAAATTAAATTAAGCATGCACAGTACAAGTTCAGCAGAAACTTCCCAGGCCCTACAGATCTGACTCTCTATAAAGATTTTCTTCGAGTAGAAAGAAGCACAAAAATATAACCGTTTTATTGTTATATAACCAGCGGTTAATTGTTACTGTAACCCCTCAAATATTTACCTCCCATGTAATTATTTTAATAACAATTAAATAATAAAAAGTAATATACGCTCAAAGCAAAAAGTTTTAAAAAATCTATAAAATATAAAACCAGCAGGAATTCTATCTCTATAACCTTTTACATTTTAGTGTACATTCTTTCCATTTTTT
This sequence comes from Dugong dugon, assembly GCA_030035585.1. Classification (NCBI taxonomy): domain Eukaryota; kingdom Metazoa; phylum Chordata; class Mammalia; order Sirenia; family Dugongidae; genus Dugong; species Dugong dugon. Next base: position 147,523,577 of record CM057462.1, read on the forward strand.
CTTGTGACATACACTTTTTAAAATAAAAATGTCATTTTACTGAACACCCTATTTTATAACCTGTTTTTTCACTTTGTACTTTATGATAGTTTTCTCATATTTATATATATCATTCATTTTATAAACTCTTTACTCATTTAATATGATATATACCATTATTTGTTTTTATAATGTGTTTTATATCTGTAAGTCTCAATAAGTTGTTTAGAAACACAACTAGCTTAGCAGCATCAATATACTCTGGTTATTCATAACTAACTATTCCATCTTGCTCATAAATCTAGAAGTATTCTACTTTAAGCAAACACACATATCATCAGATAGAAAAAACATTGTCATAGTTTTAATACCTTGAAGGAAAATACTTTTTTAGGTATAGCAGACCAGCACCCAACATTTGTGGGGCCTGGGGCAAGAGTACAAATGGAATCACATACCATATGTCTAAATATTTAAAAAGTATAAATCAAGCTAACAAACTGTTGAATAAAATATGTTTTGTGTTCCTATCTTGATAAATGTACCTTCATAATGATCTGAAAATCCAGGTTAGAACTGAGAATTAGCAGACAACTTGAAGTACCTTGCCAAAATGTGGAGGTACAGGGAGCTAGCCTGGCCCCTGGCCCATGGTCCACAACCTGTGAACCACATCGCCTTCTCTGCGCAGCACTGGCTCTGTTTCACACCACCCGGGGCCTCACTCACATGGTGTGGACACCTCAGCCCAAACAACCAAGCTCTGTCTATGACTTTGCCTGTTACAGTTGCCCCTAGGTCATCCATCAGGCCTGGAGTGTGCACACCAACAGCATGTAGGCCCTGGAGAGGAGGGGATGGGTGAGGGGACGAGACTGTGCAGGCTCTTGTAGGCAAGCATTTTAGCAGGGAATTTTGGGCTCCTCCAGTTGCTGCCGAGTTGACTCCAACTCATGGCAACCCCATGTTTGTCAGAGTAGAACTGTGCTCCGTAGGGTTTTCAATGGCTGATTTTTTGGAAGTAGATTGCCAGGTCTATCTTTTGAGGTGCCCCTAGATAGACTTGAACCACCAACCTTTTTGTTAGTAGCTGAGTGCATACTTGGAAAACTTATGGTGCACAGTGGAGCACCATAAGTCAGAATTGACTCAATGGCAACTGTTTTTTTTTTAGGTACTTGGAGCATAGTATAAAAGAAGGGGCTGCAAACTCCAAGTGGACACCTCCCCTTGGCTGTATGGACTTCTTGCCCTGTAAGTGTTTAGGGGGAGGGTTTGCAGTTGGAGGAGAGCCACATTGAGCCCTCTAAACACAGGGCCCAAGGCAGGGGCCTCGCCTTCTGCCTGGGTCTAGGGACGGTACTGAGGGAAGCCTTCCTTTCTTGAGAAGCTTTCTTGACAAGCCTGTTTGAAACGGAAGCCAAACCCTGAAGTACTGGAGTTTGGGGAAGAAAGAACTAAAAGAAGGGGAAGGATTTAAAAAGCCTGAAGGCAAAGCCAATGAGATGAGATGATAAATAGCAAAATCTTTTTAAAGTTACTCAGCTGATGAACCTACTTATTGCAAATAGGAATTTTTGCACCGAAATGGAAACCCATGAAGGAGCTTGAACCTAGTTAATTTAGGGTTGACTTAGATTGGTCTAAATAGGATGGACCAAGAGGAAATATGCTTTCTGGAATTTTCAGTTATCCTAAGGAGGCCTCTGGACTCTCACAAACAATGAAATGATAAGTTAGGAAACGGTGAATACTGAACTGACATTATCTAACTTAATGAGGGACAGAGAGAGCTCAGCTCACACCTGAGTAATACATATCTAAAAACCTACATTTGAATAAAAATATGAGTGCTTTTTCACTCTGCAAAGATAATCATCCTGTTATTATTTTTTAATGGAATTGTTTAGTGTTTTCAAAGTGATTACATTTTTTAAATAAGGGTGATAAAATAAACATTTCTAAAAGGTTATATGCAGAAATGTCAGAATAAGAGTTAGAAAAGCAAGACTGAATTCCTTCTCAGTGTACTAAATCCCTAAATTAGCTCTTCCTGCTCCTTCTTTAGGATATTAAATTTTTTCCAACTCAAGTCAAGGTTTTCCAATAAACTTTAAGAAATAATTTTCAAGAGTTAGCTCTAAGATAAGGACAAGGTACATTTTCATGCAATGGGGTATCTCTATCTAACAAGTTTTTAGAGGCACTCCCTCCTTTTATAGAGCAGAGTAGTAAACCACAAAGTAAATGGTTAGCTCCAGCCATGACGTAGAAAGCACCACATATATTGTTCACTTCCTTGAATTGCACGTTGTGATTTTAGCTGTAAGAGACATGACTTTTATTGCACCGATGGCCGAGGCCTATGTCCATTAGTTTCTCAGTCTATAACCACAGCTCATTACAAGAGGGCTTTTAATAAATACTACCTATTACCAGAAGAAAATAAAAGAGGATACATCAAGCCCTCTGTAGTCAAACTAAGACATCTTCCTAATTCAAAGTACTGTTACCAGTAGTTTTAGGTTCTGACAATTACCTTGGATCCTTTATGACCTCTACCAATATATGTTGATTATTTTGGCCTAAACTATTTTGCATTCTGATTATTCACTTGAATTTACTCAGCATCTGCTATGTGAAGGTTCTGAGTCAGGTGCCAGATTACAAAGACACATAAGAGCCAGTCTCCACTCTTGAAATGTTCATTGTCTAATGAGGGTGATGGCCCACAGCATGACTATAAACAAAGGAATGACAGGATAGAGGTGGATTCAGATTGCGACAGAAGCACAGAGGGAGGGAGTGACCAGTTGCCTGAGGTGAGGAGAAAGAAAGGCAGAGGGGTTGGTAACGAGAAGGTGTCCCTTGGTGGATGGGCATTATGTGAATAGGAACAGCATATGCAAAAACTCAGACGCCTAAAGGAATACAACAAAGTCAGATACCAGTAAGTTGTGTGAAAGGCCAAAATGTTGTGCATACAAAGTGAGGGGAGAGGATTGTATGAAGCCAATGACTGAAGATGAGCATGGAAAGACAGAAGGGGCCAGACTGCAAAAGGTCTGCTGTGGACTCTCGAGCCTCAAAAGAATGCTGCCCTCAAAGCTCCTGCCTGTTGGTGGAACCACCTTGTAATGAGATTTTTCACATACTGCTAATGAGATCCCTTAGTAGAAGTCAAGGTAATCCTCTTTATGCTGAATTCCACCTTCTAGTGGAATGTGTTGGAACAAGATTACATAGCCTTCTCAGAGGAGACAATGGATAGCATACTCAGGGACAGATTACCCAATAAGCAAGGTATGCACGGGCTTACTTGTGTTTACTTACTAATCTGTAGTGCACAATTTCACATGGGTTTTTAGATGTGATGAAACCCATGTGAAATTGTACACTACAGATTAGTAAGTAAACACAAGTAAACCCGTGTATACCTTATCTGTTGCCATCGAGTCAATTCTGACTTATAGTGACCCTATAGGACAGAGCAGAACTGTCCCATAGGGTTTCCAAGAGGTGGATGGTGGATTCAAACGGCTGACCTTTTGGTTAGCAGCTGTAGCTCTTAACCACTGTGCCACCCGGGTTCCATAAAGTGTTCCCATCAAGTTTTGGACTGGGGACCTTTCATGTGTAAGGCAAACATGGTAACCACTAAACTACGGAAACCGTGTGTATGTGTACCTTGCTTACTGATTAATCCACTCCACACATACTGTACGTGAGACCCCACTATACCTGGCTCCTCAGAGAAGAAAGCTGTACAGACCAAACTGTTAAACAGAACTTAGGAATATAGGGACCCTCATAATAACAGAGATGGAGAGACCCATGGCCAAGATACTGGGAGAGATTTCAGGAAGGACAGCTACCTTGTATTTTCTTAGGATATGAACATACTTGCCCAAGGCAAAATTATTAATGAAAACATTAAGAATGTGTGTGGGTATGTATGAGAGATGTGGAGGCTCAACCTTAAGTATGTCAGTCTCAACACCTGTAAAGCTATCTAAACAGGATATACATGCGGCCCTGGAATGCACAGGTTCTTGCCCATCCTCATTCTATTATGCCTATAGCAGAGCCCAGATACCACAGTGAGGTTTCACCTGCAATCTTCAAATATTCAAAGTTTTTGCTGCATTAAAATTGGAGCTAAAACCATAATTCATTAGCAACTTTTGATTTTAGAGAAAATAATTTATCTTGACTACCAAAGTTGCACTCTAGGCCATGAAGAAACTAAAGCTAAGAAAAGGCTTCACAGTAATGTTTGGAGATGCTTTAGAAGGTGATCAAGATACTTCCACTTCCCTTTGGTGGGTATTTGTTGTTTTTGTTTGTGCATCAAATTCACTTCCTTTTGTTCTAATGATTCCTTTAGGGTAAGCCATATTCCCCATAGCATGCGGTCTTGGTGGGTTTGTCAACAGGGTGTTCTGCCAAGGGCACACGGGGCAAGCTAGACCCATCCCTCTCCTGGAAATTAAATATTGAGTAGAGTGATAAAAGGACAGGAAATGGTTATAGATTCTATTCATTCTCTTTCTTCCTCTATGTCTCTCTCTTATTTTTATTGTGTTAGGTTAGTCGGAGTTAGTTTCTGTTGCTTACAACCAAAGAATGCTAAATGATGCATTGCAGGTCATAAATCTCATAACCCTTGTGAATCTAGTTTAATGATCAGGAGGGCAGCCATATTACCCAATAAGCAAGGTACACACGGGCTTACTTGTGTTTACTTACTAATCTGTAGTGTACAATTTCATATGGGTTTCAGATGTGGTAGAAGGCAGACAAGGGGAACTCAGATAGAGATACCAAGTTTATAGCTTTATAGAAAGTTTACTAGAATTCCTAAGTTGCTTCAAAATGTCATGAGGGGAGGAGGAGGGGATGGTGAAGATTGGGTGTGGAACACAAAATTCTGCAAACATGTGCCAATGGAGGCTCTTGGGCACTAATTCAGGTGCTAGGCTAAATTATGTGTTAGGCATGGTAGTCAAACAAGTGAGGGCAGAACCATGAACTAGGCAAGTCATCCCCATGACCTAACTAAGAGCAGCTGTGATAAGGTAGAGTCTATACACCAAGGTGGCATTCAGGAAATATTCAAGGCAATGTCAGATGGATGAGGCAGAGCACCCTGGAGCAACAGCAAGGAACCAGAGGAGGCCCATGGTAGTATTTGCTGCACCAAGTGGCAGAGGCTAAGGGCTACTTTCTCAGCCATGGCTGAAATCTTTCCTGATCTCTGACTTGGCATCCCCACTGGATATTTCCCCAGAGAGAATGGGAGAGTTCTCAGGGAGATCCAAGTGCCTCAGAGGCCCACAAAAGATGTATCCTGGCTATCCTATACAACAGCTGTTGCCCTTCAATTGCTTGGAAAGACCTCACTCTCAGGGCTCTTGAGGTTTCTCTACCATCTGCATACTCAGGCCTACAAGTAGCAGGACCTCCCAGGACCTCAAATGCTAGAGTATTTGTCTATAAAGGGAAGTAATACAGCACAGTGGGCATGGAGTTTAGATCTTGCCTCAGCCACAACAGTGAAGACCAGATAAGCACAGTAGCCATCTCATAGGGTTGTTGTGAGGATTAAATGAGAATGTGCACATGATGCATTTAGCATAGCATCTGGCCCATAGTAAGTGCGCAACAACGTTAGAGAAAGTGCCGGCAAAGATGCTCACTGACATGACCAGAAGCAGCTCCAGGCCCTACATTATAACTATCAAAGCCCTATACACATTCCGTATAAAAGAAAAAAAAGCCTGCTGCTGTGCCATGCACTCACTGTGGCCGTCAAGCGGCCCTAGAAAACTACTACTGCAGGTGGAGGGGTCAGAAGGGAACTTAGGTCTCACTCGAAGAGGCGGAAGGAGAGCATCTGGCGGCAGGCAGAGTCCCTTGAGGCCAAGTGGCAGCTGATTCACACAAATGGTATTTGGCTAGAGGTGGAGGGAATAAAAGAGGAGCCTGCCCCTGCCTCCCGGAAACTGGCGCCTCTCATCATCACAGCTGCTGTCTTCCATCACTCAGTCCCCCCCCAGATGTGGCAGCAAACCTGCTCTCACAGAATCCCCTCCCACACCAAGAGCATGTTGAGACTTTGCCGTCTGCTTCCAGCATTCTCTGATCCCTTCTATGAGAGGCAGGGAGCAGCAGCAGAAGAAACAGGGAGATTAATCATTGTTTTTTAATGCAGCTAGAGAAAAAAAAATATATTTGACATTCAGGTAGTTGGAGAATTGCAGCAAGAGAAAAACTTCTGTTTGGAGGGGGCTAGGATCCATGTTCACAGAGAAAAATCAAAAGTTGCAACAGTTAATGATACAGAAAGGCAAAACCCCTCCTCTTGTGCAATTGCTTTCAGTGGGTCGTGGCAGGAGCAGTGTCGGCGGGAGCCTCAGGGAGACATGCTGTTTAGTTGGACACAGTGAGAATTAAATGGTTTCATTCAGAGTCACAGCATAAAATTAAACACAGGAAAAAATTAAACTTCACTTAGGTATTTGCACTACAGTTTTTAAAACTTAGAAACTTCCAAAGATATTCTTTCTTTTTTCTTTTTAAATTCTTGTCTGGTTGTTTTTGCAACATCAATAAAATCCCACGTGGAAATTGTTCTGCCATCACACTGCCCCTTTGGAAATGGTCCATGAGAAGTTGCTGGTGCTGAATTCCCACCTCACTCTGAAAAGTTCCCTTCAGTAACTTTACGACTCATTTCTAGTGGCTCATACCTGAAATCCAATAACAATGATCACACTTGGTACATAGTTAAGAAAATAAGAGCTAGCATTTACTAGGAGTCTCTTTATAGGCATTCATTCTCTAGTGCTGCAGATCAGAAATATGAGGTTCAGAGAGGTTAACATCACAGAACGGCTAAATGGTTGAGCTGGGATTCAAACCAGCCCCAGCTCTTTGCAACTGTTCTGTGACCTTGATAGAGTTAGAAGAACATGCTTCATAGCCCCAGTGTTTATATTACCATCTCTATGCCCACAGTATCTGGCATATACCAGGTGCTCAGTAAACGTTTATTCTTAATCAACTACTTCTTCAGGTGGGGACACCTGAACTTATGTCCTCCTAGCGTGTTCCATTTCAAGCTAACCAAAGGAAAGCAGTCAACATCTATAGTTTTCTTGCTATAATTCCACGAGTGAAATTAGAGTATCAAATGAGAGCAACACGAAATCATAGGAGTCTGAGTGGCACAAATGGTTAAGTGCTCTGCTACTAACCTAAAGGTTGTTGGTACAATTCCACCCAGAGACGCCTTGGAAGAAAGCCCTGACGATCTACTTATGAAAGATTAGAGCCATTGAAAACCATGGAGTGCAGTTCTACTCTGAAACACGTGGGGTCACCATGAGTGGGAATCAACACAGCAACTGGTTATACAAAACCGTAACATGGACACTGTTTATTGGTTACTGAGAGACGTAATAAAATTTGTTTTGAATTCACAATGTTCTTTGGTAGTCACAGGCCTCTTTACAGCTTCTCAGTATTCTCAAACCCAAGTAAGGTAAAGGATGAAGGGAAATAAACAGAAATAATAGGGATGCAAAATTAATGGGAAGAATCAAATAATCTAAGTGGTGGCTGGCAGTAAGGAAAGCAGATTCTAGGAGTGCCAACTATATTGGTCCATTTAGTTGCACCTTCTCTTTCCGGATGCCCACAGGAGCATCAGGGATCCCTTTCACCTCACCCCACCTGCGCTTCATGTTAACTCTGTGGGGACAGGAATATTGTTATCCCCATTTTACAGATGAGGTAACTGCCTTAGAGAAGTTAAGCTACTTGCCCAAGATCACACAGCCATGGAAGGGCCAGAGCTGGGCTACAGTCAGTTCCTTCTGAGCTCTTAGACTGTTAACTAATATTCTGTTTTCCAATAAAACCTTAGCCTATTGAAAAAGTTACCTTTCAGGAACCTTCCTGACTGAGATGGGTAATGACCTGCAGATACTGCATTTCTGATCCAAATCAAACCTAGGCTGAAGGAGACAAATCAAGGGCCAAAAACAATGATCCATTGCTTACCTTTGTGAAAGATGATGGTAGTTCTAGGTCAAAGTCTAATGAAAGGATGTCCGCATAGCAATTAGCCCTGCTGGGCACCCTGGCTGGCAGTCTTGGCAAAGCAGCTGTTGATCCCCATAGAAACCGGACGCCTCTCTCTCCCACAGAGGAATTCCACTTGGCTGATCCAGGATGGCGGAGCAGGCTGCAGGGGGACCTTCCTTGCCTCCAGGCTGGAATGCTGCCTCCTTAACATATCCCAAGTGAGAAGCAATTCATAGAGGGTCATGGTGAGATGGAATAGCTGTGCTTGCTAGTAAAAATACACATCGTCCTTCATTTCATTCAGTTGCTTTGAAACTTCTGCTGGAAGCTCACACATGCCCCCAAGGGCAGCTTCTCAAATCTGCTAAAAAAATTTGTAAGTAGAATCAACTTTTGAAAATACTTGTTGAGATTCACCATTTGCAGTCAAGAGTGACAATATTAATGGAACAAAAGAATAAATTCCATTAGCATTCTGTCTTATCTCCACAAATGTCTAGGAACGTGTCTTCCTAATTCACTTAAAATTTTTTTTTAATTACCAAGAAGTATTAATCTAATTAGCACTCTAACTGAACCATCAGGTTATGTACAAAATCAATATTATATCTTACCATTATTTACAATATATGGCATTACATTGAAAATCTATCTTCTCTTTTACTGGGAAGACAGGGGGTGGAGAATTTGGGCAACCAAAATTCTTAGAAAATCTACTATGTACTGAGCCTTTTATTTAACCCACACAGCAACTCTATGAGATAGTTATTATTAACTGCATCTTATAAGAAAGAAAACAACATTCTAATGACTAGCCCTCGATCTCATAGAAAGAGAGGACCTGGGATTCAACATCAGGATTGCCTGACTCCAAAACCCCTGTTCTTTCTACTACCATATTTCACATATATTTCTTTTACTTTCATATACATCTATACCTAGGATTGCTCTGCAATACATAAGCTATAGAAAGATTCCAAAATTTAAACTAACCAGATTAATTAGAATCTTGAGTTAAATGATTTCTCCTCTCCTATCACCAACTCTCTGTCATCATCATGTTCTCAATGGGTAAGAAAAGTAATTAGTGACAAAACACCTAGGACCCATTATTATTTTTAATCCTTAAGGTGTGCCATGAGGTAAGACAATATTTAGCCCAACCTCCTAAACCTATTCCATTTACACTGTTGTCTAGAGATCACTGATATAAGCCCAAGGCATTGTGAGACTCTAAACTATTCAATAAAGATTCAATTAAGTTCAGAATATACTACTTAGACAGGGGAATGGACTGATGAATTTCCCAAAGCTTTTTGGTAGTAAACTGAAAGGAAAAAAAAAATAGGTTTTTTTTTTTTTTTTTTTTTTGAGCCATGTGGACTATCTAGCAAATTCGATTCCATAATCCCTTTACTGTGCGTATTAGTCTATGTAATTAAACACATTGTAAAAGAAACCCTCATTTCCTTCCAAAGGTCCAAATTTTTCCATGTAGATGAGCACTAGTGCCATGGGTGATGAGACAGAATGCCCAGGTTCTCAGCCCGGCTCCACCACTAGGCAGCCTTAGAAACAGTGGCAAGGACTTACCTCTCTGGGCATCAGATTCCCCACTGATGAAGTAATCAGAAGATGATCTCTAAGACCCCATCTAGGGGTATGCATTCAATAAATATAAGTATTTTTATAAACACAAAGTTCCAATGCTTAATGATATCACCTTGACATTATCACAACCATCAACATTACACATTTATTAAGTGTCTGCCCTGTCAGTCATAGTGAACACAAAGAAATGACTCCGTCATTTCCAAGGAGCTCACAAGGGTAAGTACGATGTATACAGAATTTATTTCACTATTTATTTAATTAGTTTATTTATTCATTTAACCTCTTTGTCAGTAAACATCCTTTTCTGCAGAAGAAGAAATCAAGGCATAAGGTAATCATATGTTTTTCTTATAGATTCAGTAGTTGTGCTAAGACAATGTTCTATGAAGCATTCCTTAGTTTCTATACTGGATGTAAGATTGTATTTGGTATATCCTCTGTTTCTGAATATATGTGAAAACACACATATATCCAGAGCAGTAAATAAATACAATCATAGGCAAAATAACTACATGCACATATAGAATCAACACATTAAATATAAATGAATATGTGTTAAAAACTCATAAACCAATACCCACAAATACTTGCCTTCAATTCAGTGTTACATAGTAAATGTCTACTGTGTGCTTGATGTTGATGGGGTATATAGCAGCAGAAGAGAAAGGAACCTGCCCACTAGGATCTCACTATTTACTCAGAGAGACAGTAATATAAACAATTCTGATAGGTGTAATGACTGTAGTTCTAACAATAACACTTTCGGACTATAGGGAGGCCGAAACTTAAAATTGCCTGAACAATCCGGGCAGACATAGGAAACATAAGATTTTATATGAGCTCTCAAGAAAGAGCAAGACTTTCACAGAGCGACGTGTGTGCAAGTCTGTATGGAGAAGCAGGAAGAGCTAATCTTTTAAGAAGCAGCAATATGTCCCAGACCAGGCCAGTATCTGTGTGGGAAGAATAAGTAAATCCACATAACTGCAGTGGTAGAAGCTCGAGGGATGTTGAGGGAGCCAGGGTTAGAGACAGACACCAAATCCACAAGGCTTCTTCCCAAAATTAAGTAGACTCTGGAGCCAGACTTCCTGGGTGAACACTATGTGACCTTAGGCAAGTTACTTAACCTCTCTATTCTGTGGTATTAAATGAGTTTTGGGAGCCCTGGTGGTGCAATCATTAAGAGGCCAGGCTGCTAACTAAAAGGTTGGCAGTTCGAATCCACCAGCTGCTCCTAGGGGCAGTTCTACTCTGTCCTATAGGGTCGATATGGATTGGAATAGACTCAACGGCAGTAGGTTTTTTGTAATGAGTTATCATGTGGAAGTGCTCAAAACAGCGCCATATAAATGTTTGCTATTCAATATGCAGTAGGGAACCACTGAATTATGAAGTTAGCATGTGAGCTAACTGGTTCACTTAATATAATTATCTGTATTGAGCAGTGACTATATTAAGGAGTTTGTGATTGTGATTGTGTTGTAAAGTTTAGAAGGATGTATATTTAATTTATAACTAGTAAAGATAGTCTCTCAGCTGGGTGCTCTCAACTTGTTCACATTCTAAAGACATACTATGAAGATGGTTCACGTTCTTGGAGACTCCTGGGATTTGAAGGACATATTTCCTTTATCAGAATAATCAAGGTAGGTGCATGTTTCAGTATAAAATCCTTGTTTCATATCTATTCACTCTTTCATGATTTTTACTAGATTTGTTTAGAAAATATTAGTGTATTGGAAAATAAGGATTAGGGCTCATAGAAAAGAAAATAAGATGTCTAGCCAGATTGGCCCACATGATTCTTTTAAGAGATGCCAAGGACATTTTCCTCTGAAGGGAACCAGGAACATCAGGCTTAAGGGGGTTCTACAGACTTCAAGTATTAAATGTTATTGTTGTTAGTTGCCATCAAGTCAATTCCCACTCATGGAAACCCCTTGTGTGCAGAGTACAATTAGGTTCCATAGGGCTTTCAAGGCTGTTAGAACACTGTTTTTTGTTCCTCTGTTCTATTACTCCAAGATGAACAACCTTAAGGAGAAAGGTCGTTGTCTCAAATAGCAAGAAAACAGAGGTTGATGTTAGAAATGTTTTGGAAGGCTTCAAAAAAATGAGATTGTTTTCTTCCTTTGAGAGATAGTAAATGCAGCGATTATAATTCATAAGGGTGGTTCCTTTAGAAAACTCTGAATCAAATTCTCGTGGCTCTCATTATTGCATTTTTCAGTAAGAATTGAATTTCTGGATTATGTAAGTCTTAACGATGGGCTCTGGTCAAAGTTCTGTAGGTTGGAGAAAAAGAAATAGGGCAGCATTTCTATTCCATGTGCTGAAGGAGGTCTGGAAAGGAAGCGAAGAAGACATCACGCTCCAGGAAACTGCAGCAAGGCAGTATGACCTAGTTATAGACCCAAGCCCCTGGTGTTCTTTCCTAGTTTTGCTGCTATCTGGGCCACATCATTTTACTAACTTCCCTGGGCCTGGTTTTCTCTCTCTATTAAAGTGTAAAAGCAGGGGATTTGCTGTAGTAGTTGTGCTCTTGATGCTTTATAAATCTCAACTAAGTTAGTTAGGAATGGTCACCTCTCTTTTTGCTATTTTGCTTTGCAAAGACTCAGACTACGAAGAGGTTAGATTTTATGTATACTTGTATAAATATGTGTGTATATATATGAAGATATAATATATATAATCATTTTGTAGATGTTAAAAATCGTGCTTCTTCTGTGCAAAGCTATTGTCAAAGTGTTGATGAGAAATAATTTTACCCCAAAAACCAAAATACCAAACCCATTGCTGTCGATTCCAATCCAGAGCTATCCTATAGGACAGAGCAGAACTGCCCCACGGGGTTTCCAAGGAGCAGCTGGTTAGCAGCCGAACGCTTAACCACTGCGCCACAGGTTGTTAATAGGATGATAGGAACACAACTCCTTTCACCTCTTAGGTTACTTTTCCAAAAATACTATTCATACAGATCAAGGGAGTTTGTCTTAGTAATCTAGTGCTGCTATAACAGAAATAGCACAAGTGGATGGCTTCAACAAACAGAAGTTTATTCTCTCACAGTCTAGCAGGCTAGAAGTCCAAATTCAGGGCATCAGCCCCAGGGGAAGGCTTTCTCTGTGGACTCTCTGGAGGAAGGCCCTTGTCATCAATCTTCCCCTGGACTAGGAGCTTCTAAGCACAGTAACCCCAGGTCCAAAGGACACGCTGTGATCCCGGGGCTGCTTTCTTGGTGGTATGAGGTCCACCCCCTCCCCCTGCCAGGCCCTGCTCGCTTCCCTTTCCTTTTATCTCTGTTAAGATAAAAGATGGTGCAGGCCACACCCCAGGGAAACTCCCTTTACACTGGATCAGGGATGTGACCTGAGCAAGGGTGTTACATCCAGCCCTAATCCTCTTTAACATAATCTAATCTTGCCTCATTAACCACAGGCAGCGATTAGGATTTATAACACATAGGAAAATTATATCAATCACAAAATGGAGGACAACCACACAATACTGGGAATCATGGCCCAGTCAAATTGATACATGTGTTTTTAGGGGACACAATTCAATCCATGACATTCCATGCTTTGGCCCTCAAAAATTCAGGTCCTTGCCACATGTAAAACATATTCAACACCTCATATCATAGAAAGTCTTAAATCAACTCCAAGTCCAAAATCCAAAACATTCCTCTTCATCTATGAAATCTAGAATGCAAGTTATCTGCTTCCAAAGATACAATGGTGCAAGTACAATGGTTCAAGGTAGACATTTCCTTATAAACAGGAAAAATTGGAGGGACAGATGGCATAACAGGCACCAAGCAAGTTAGCAGAACACATTACATTAGCCCTCAAGGCTTGAAAATAATCCTCTGTTCTCTGACGCCATTCACACAATAGCCCTGCCCTCCAGACTCTAGGTGTTGGCTACACTCTCCAGATTCTGAGTGGAGGCCCCTCGGCCCCGGGCTTCAGCTCCGCCTTCCAGGCCCACTGGGTCAGCAACTCTTTAGGCCCACCATTCTCCTAGTCCATCTGAGTGGCGACTACACCCTTAGAAATACCAGAGGCCATGGCTCCACACTTTGAAACCCCAGAGGTCGTGGCCGTACCTTCTGAGACTAGGCAGCTCGGCTTCCTGTGTTCCTTGTTTCTTTAGCTTCTGCTTCCTGGTTCCTTGGCCTCTCAGCCCCTTGGGCCTCACGCCCACTTCTGCCCTGCTGGAGCAAGTGTTCGAAGGCTCTGTAGCACCACCGATGAGTGCCTGGAGGCACCCCTCTTTGCCTGTAAACTTTGGCCGGAAGGCACTCAGCTCTCTTGCTCCATGGGTCAGCAAGCTTAGTTCCACCGATAAGTGCCCAGAGGTACCCTACTCCATGAGGAAGCCTCCTGCACAAAGGCACTCAGCTCTCTCACTCTGTGGGTCGGCTCCAGCACTTTCTGGCGCTGGTCTCCTGGTTCTGCTGCTGCCGGTTCTCTGTTGTGGTTGGTCCTCTGCTGTGGTTTTTCACCGTCTGCACCTTCTCCAGTGTTAACAGTTCTCCTCACTTCCTTCTGAGTCTTCTATCCATCCACAGTTTCAAAACTGCTTCCACATTTTAGGCATCTGTTAGAGCAGCACCCCGCTCTTGGTACCAAATTCTGTCTTAGTCATCTAGTGCTGCTATAACAGAAATAGCACAAGTGGATGGCTTCAACAAACAGAAGTTATTCTGTCACAGTCTAGTAGGCTAGAAGTCCAAATTCAGGCCATCAGCTCCAGGGGAAGGCTTTCTCTATTGGCTCTGGAGGAAGGTCCTTGTCATCAATCTTCTCTTGGACTAGCAGCTTCTCCATGCAGGAACTCCAGGTCCAAAGGATGCGTTCAGCTCCCGGCACTGCTATCTTGGTGGTATGAGGTGCCCCCCTCTGCTCACTTCCCTTTCCTTTTATCTCTTGTAAGATAAAAGATGGTGCAGGCCACACCCCAGGGAAACTCCCTTTACATTTCATCAGGGATGTGACCTGAGCAAGGGTGTTGCATCCCACCTTAATTCTCTTTAACATAATCTAATCTTTCCTTATTAACCACAGGCAGTAATATATCAATTACAAAATGGAGGATAACCACACAATACTGGGAATCATGGCCCAGCCAAACTGATACACATATTTTTAGGGGACACAATTCAACACATATTTTTAGGGGACACAATTCAGTCCATGACAGAGTTCTTATCCTGCATAGTCTGACTAGGGAGCCAAAGCATTTCCCCTCATGTTTCCTGGGCTTCTCCTACTCCATAAGCTCCTCCTCCTCAGCAGTGGTTCTCAAAGTGTGGCCCTGGGCCAGCAGCATTAACATTAGCATCACCTGGAAAGTTGTCAGAAATGCAATCGCTCAGATCCCATTCCAGATCTACCAAGCCACATACTCTGGGGATGGGGTCCAGAAACTGTGTTTTCACAGCCCCCTACCCCTAGGTGATTCTTTTGGGTACCAAAGTTGAGAATAACTGCCTTACAGTATAGATATACACAATCCACCACTAGGGGATCAAAGAAACTATTGCAGTAGGATAGGAATCTGGTGGTACAAACTTATATCAAGTATGTTATTACTGTGTAGTCCCATCAAATGTTATTATGATAGTCTCTATTTATACCAAATTTTAATATGACTTCATTCATAGCTTTATTTCACTTATTAAATCACAAAATATTTACTGAGCCCCTACCATGTGCCAGGCACTGGCGGTATGGAGACAAATAAGACCTAGTTCCTGTCCTCAGCAACTTACACTCCACTAGTAATCAGGAAAAAGGGAGGAGAATCACGCAACCAATGTTTATTGGACACTTACTACGTGCTGTTTGCACATGAAGTATCTCATTTAGTAAAGCAACCCTATGAAGTTTCTCCTATCATTATCTATATATCACAGGTAAGGAGATAATCTTAGTCAAGTTAACAAACTTGTGCCCAAAGTTGGGAAACTTTTTTTCTTCCAACATTTTATTTTGAAAATTTTCAAACTTACAGAAAAGTTGAAAGAATAGTACAATGAATACCCATGGTAACCTTCACCTAGAGGCATTGATTGTTAACACTTCATCCCTAAATATATCACTGTGTATCTTCTAAGACATCCTCCTACAGAAGCACAATATGATTATCACATCCAGGAACTGTATCATTGATATCATTGATACAATATGTCTAGTAATCCCCAATGGCTCAAAAATATCCTTGATAACTGAGTGTTTTGTTTGCCCTCAAATCAAGTTCCAATCAAGGATCATGCACTGCATTATTTGGTTTATCATGCTTCTTCAGTTTCCATTTTCTTTAATCTAGAATAGTCCCCGGCTTTTTTTTTTTTTTTTTTTTTTTTTCTTCTTCTTCTTTCTTTCTTTCATGACATGGACGTTTTTTAAGAGTTTAGGCCAGTTGTACATTTTGGACTTGGTTGATTATTTCCTCATTCTGACAAGAATTTTACAAAGATACTATTGTGTTTTATTTTGTAACACATCATGTACATAGCATTAGTTTGACCCAATACTTGGCACGTTAATTTTGATCCCTTGGTTAAAGTAGTATCAAGCAGATATCTCTATCACAAAGACATCTTTTTCCCTTTGTAATTTTTAAGTAATCTGTAGGGTGATGTTTTGAAATTTTATAAATATCCTGTTCTCCAATAATCTTTTATCCAATTGTTTTGGTATCCACTGATGATCCTTGCCTAAATCATTCACTATATTTGTGGCTGCAAAGTAGTGAGTTTTCTAATGCTATAATTTCTTCTAAAGTTATCAGCTGGCATTCTTCTATTAAAAAAAAAATCTTTCTTTTTCCACCTTTCCCATCCTTTTTGGAACATCACTATGGATGTGTTGATTCTTTTTAAAAATCAATGTATTAAAGTGAATTATCATCATCATTTTTTTTAATGCTCAAATGTTTCCTAAATTTGACCGAAAAGAACCCAAAGCAATTCCCTATCTTTAATCAGGTCTCCGTGAATCTTTGAACACATCTTTACTTTCTAGTACTACAATATACTCCAGAAGAATTTTTCTCTACCTCACACCTGAAAAAGCCATTTCCCAAGGAATTCTGATTTTCTTTAGTGGGCAGTGGTCTTTAGAAACCAATATCAGAAAAGCATAGCTGGAATTTTAACCTAGACCATGGAACTCCAGAGCTTGAACTCTAAACACTTTACTATATGACTACAGTTAAGGATAGACAGATGGATAGATGGATAGATGGACAGGTAAATATATAGACAGATAGATAGACGGATGTATAGATGGATGGATGGATAGATGGATAGATGGACAGACAGACAGGAAGTTGGATAGATGGATAGATAGATAGATTAGACAGACAGGTAGGTAGATAGGTAGATGTTAGATAGACGCCATCAAGCTGACTCCAACTCATGGCAACCTTATATACAACAAAATGAAACACTGCCCAGTCCTGTGTCATCCTTATGATTGCTGGCATGTTCGAGTCTATCACCGAGGCTCTTGTGTCAATCCATCTCATCGAGGGTCACCCACACCTTCGCTGGCCCTCTACTTCACTAAGATGGTGTTTGGTGATTGATCCAGTGATTGATCCCCTCTGCAGTGATTGATTCCTCCTTATGATGTGTCCAAAGCAAGCAAGTCAGACAATGTTCTGTTATGATCCATAGGGTTTTCATTGGCAGATATTTGGAAATAGATTTCCAGGCCTTTCTTCCTTATCTGCCTTAATCTGGAAGCTCCACTGAAACCTGTCCACCATAGGTAACTCTGCTGGCATTTGAAATACTGGTGGCATAGCTTCCAGCATCATTAAAAAAAAAAAAAAAAAAAAAAAAAAAAACCATTGCTGTCAAGTCGATTCTGACTCATAGTGACCCTGTATGACAAATTAACAGACAGGTGGTGGATAGTTAAGTATAATATCCTGCAGTAAGGGAGAAGGAGCCCTGGTGGTGCAGTGGTTAAGTGCTCTGCTGGTAACTGAAAGGTTGGCAGTTTGAACCCACCAGCTGCTCCATGGAATAAAGACGTAGTGGCCTGCTTCTGTAAAGATTTAAAGCCTCAAAACCATATGGGGCAGCTCTACCCTGTCCTATAGGGTTGCTATGAGTCAGAATCGACTTAATGGCTTGGGTTTTGTTGTTGTTGTTAGTAAGTTAGATGCACAAAAGATGCTTTCAGAATATAAAGGAGGATGGGGGTGCAAAAAAAGGGTTGGGTAGGGAAGGCTTGACTTGCTACTACACATTTACTGTTATTCCCATGATAATGTTAGAGCTATGTCATTTAACTACCCCAGTCACTATGGAAACAAAGTCTTTCTTATCTAGGCCTCAAGTCTATCCTGAATTTTGGTTTTCCTCTAATTTTATTCTAGTCACAAAAATCTCTGAGAAAGCTCTTCTTCCCTGGGCATTCAGCCTGGGGACAGAGGTCTCAGAGAAGCCTTGCTTCCTCATTCCACTCCTGCTCTTCCCTTTATACTTAATCATTCATTCATTTTGACTTCATTGTTTCCTCAGAGCATATGAAGTTTCTTTCATAAGTAATCGTCTTCCTCCAGAATCCTCATTTGCGAGCTTCTAACTCTCACCCTCCTGGTAATACACCTCTCCAGGCCTCCCTGTCTGAACACAGGCATTAGCACAGCATTTTAGCATGCTTCAAGCCCCATTTAAAGTTTCAATTACCCCACCTTAGCCATGCTGAGGTGTCGGCTCAATCCACATATATTTCAGGAGGACAATTATCACCCCAACTAGGCTTAAATTTGCATAGTGAGGGAGTGTAGGAGAAGTGCAGATTAGAGTTTACACCACCCCACCCCCAAAAAGAAAGGTTGCCATTGAGTAGATTCTGACTCATGGCGACCCCATATGTGTCACAGTAGAACTGTGCTCCATAAATATTTCAATGACTGATTTTTTTGGAAGTAGATCACCAGGCTTTTCTTCTGAGGTGCCTCTGGGTAAACTCCAACCACCAACCTTGCAGTTACCAGTCGATCATGTTAACCCTTTGTACCACGCAGGGACTTTATGAGTTTACACCAGATACCAGGCCAAGTTTACTCAAAGGAGGCAGCAAAAGCAAGCCAGCTGAGAGCTCACCTGGGCTGCAGCAGCTGAAACTATGGAGCCTTGGTGAGTTTGGGCTTTTTTCGATGGAGCCTCTTTCCTGGCATCCTTTACTTTGTACAGCCTTGTTTCCTATCAATGCTGCTACTGTCAATAATAAAATTAATAATAATAACAATAATAACATCTATCCAGTCATCTCAATTTCAATCCATGTTAGCCCACACAAGAGACAGCCAGTCCTGTAATGCTGCAGTTTAGTAGTAGTTAAATGATCTTTCATTGACACAAAGCAAAGAATCAAGGGTCTGTTTAAAACTGTTCCCTTAAATTTATTCCAGATGGAAGTCAATAATGCATCCATCCTGCGGGTCACAAATTAGCCTGGACAAGAAACCCACAAGTAAGAAGTCTGTGGCCTCCCCTGGAGCACTCCGGATAGGTCTCTCCCTGCCTGCTGACAAACTCCTAAGAGCCAGGGTAACTCATGGCTCACTTCTAACCTGTTCCTTTGCTGTTGCTTGACCACAAGCCAAGCAAAACGAACATTCATGCAGTGGACTTGGCAGCCGCCCCACTACAGACATGCTTTTCCACAGGCCAAAAGAGGCTTTGAAGCTAGCCTCCCCTTCACTGTGCCACAGGCTGGGGAATCCCCTTCTGAGGGGCTCAGATCAGCCAGCACTGAATCACACTGCCCTTCAGGTCAGGTGATGTTCAGGAAGGGCCTGGCCTATTGGCCTCATGATTGAGCAGAATGACTCGGCCTATTTTCAGGGCTTCCAAAGGAGTCAAACAGGCATCATGCAAGAGCCTATTTGCTGCACGTCTCAGGAAAAGAGCTCGGAATTTTATACTCACATTTTAATGTAAGAATATCTCTCCTTTAACATGCATATAGTGAGTTGGAATATACCACCTGTCTGTTAGTTTGTCATACTGTAGTGGCTTGCATGTTGCTGTACTGGAATCCATGCCACCAGTATTTCAAATACCAGCAGTCTCACCCACGGTGGACAAGTTTCAGTGGAGCTTCCAGACTAAGACAGACTAGGAAGAAAAGCCTGGTGATCTACTTCTGAAAATCAGCCAATGAAAACCTTATGGATCACAACAGAATATTGTCCTATAAAGTTCTAGAAGACAACCCCTCCAGGTTGGAAGGCAGCAATGGGATCAAGCATCTGGTAATCACGAAGATGGTGCAGAACTGGGCAGTGTTTCATTCTATCATACGGTGGCCTCAATGAGTCAAAGCCAAATCAACGGCCAATAACAACACTGAGTCGGAAAAGTACTGAAATTTCTGGACCAGAACAAGGCTGTAGAAATATCTTACAAACCCACACTCAGTTTACCAATAATTCATAACAGGATCTGGACCCATATGTGGTCAAGGTTCGATACAAAGAGCACTGGAAATGAATGGAAGGATGAAGGAACAAATGAAGTGAGGACATAGAATGGGGAATGGAGAGTGAATGAATGGCAGGCAATCTGGCTCTGTCCCTTCCTGGCCTTTCATTTAACCACTTGGATGTCATAGTCCCATCTAGCAAATAAAAAGCTTGGGAGATGACTGTTTGTATTCTTTCCAGTTACAAATGATTTATTCAATTGTGTGCATACTCAGATTAATTGTCAAGAATCAGAGCAGTTTATAATTTGTAGCCATCAGTAATAATCAAACAGCCTCTGAATAAGCCCTGAGCCCAAAAGCGCTCAAAATTGAGTTATACCACATGATTAGAAAATGCTGAATCTGAATTCTGACTCTGTCACAAGGTCAAATAACTCAATCTCTGTGACACATTTCTTCACCTATATATATTCTAAAAACATTTAGAAAACAGAGCAAAAGTATAATACCCTAGGCTTATACTATTGTCCCAAGATGGACACACACGAGCACTTTAATACTGGCTCCTATGGAAGACTCTAGCACTGGAGCAAATTTACAGTAAAACCTGCAAAAGCCAGAACCTGTGTAAGGCAGAAACCTGTCAGAGAAGGAAAACTCAATTATTTTCCACTAAAATGATTACTTCAGCCTAACAACTATTCTCTGAAAGCCAGAACCTGTGGGATGTGGGGAAATCAGAAAATCATTGGTATTACAACCCGAATATGAGGAAGTGCAGATGTGAAAACCAGAAATAGTTCTGAGAAGTACAAGAGTCAGAGATGAGGCTCAGTCTTCCACTTCCTTTTGCATTATTACTGTGTGTGAATGCATACTGTGCATTGCTACTGTTCTTTGAGTACTTTTATTCTTTACATTTTTGTTTTTTTTTTTTCCCAGCCTGTAAATTTTTTCCAGTGAAAAACAACATCCATAAGTTTGGAACAGGGCTTCAAACCAGTTTGTTCCAGTTCAAACTCCTGCTGAGAATTTGCATTTCTAACGAGTTTCCTGCTGAGAATTTGCATTTCCACCCCAGATATACTGAATCAGAATCTACATTTTAACAAGTTCCCCAAGTGATTCTTATGTACGACTTCCTGGGGACTTGTTAGAAATGCAAATTCTCAGCAGGGGTTCAAACTGGAACGAACCAGTCGGAAGCCCTGGTTTGTAAGAGTAAGAGATACTAATAAATTCCTTTATTTTTGTTAAAATCTAGCAAAGCACACTTATCTTGTCTTGAGCTGTTTGACTCTTCTCCTTATCTTTAATTTTTAGTTTTTGCTTTAGCTATTTGTATTAATTTGGATACACGTTATTACAGTTCTCAAAATCTACTCCTTAATTTCCTTCAAATTCTTTCTTTCAAAATTTCTTGTTTTTCCCAAAAAACAGAGAAGCATTTCCTCACTTAACACATTAATGTGTGTACAAAAGCAAAAAATATTCTTCTCATGCACTTTTAAAAAAAGTATTTTACTGAGGTGTGCTAACTTGGTTATATAATGATGATAGTTTTCATTTTGTTTGAGATATTCACGTTTTTGAGAAGATCACAAATTCCTTAATTTTCATAAGAATTTATTTCCTTTTTTGTTTCCTATTTTAAAAAAGCTTATTCCTTCACAGCCATGGACAAGAGAGTAAGAAATTTATCTCTGAAAGAAAAGTTTGACATTGTCAAAATGATAACTGAAGAGAAAAAGATTGTCAAGGAAGCTGTAATTAAGTTCAAGTGCAGCAAAATGCAAATTTACTCAATTATGAAAGAAAAGGATAAAATAATTGAAAAATACGTGAGCAGCACTAACATAAACATCAAGAAGGGAAGTGATGGAAATTATGCAGAAAGCAACAAACCTGTTTTTGAGGGGTTTCTTCAAGACTCTGCCCAAAATGTTCCCATTTCAGGACCTATTCCTCAAGCAAAGGTGAAAGAAACAGTGAAACTTTTAAAAGCTGATGGATTCTCAACATCTAACAGGTGGTTTCAGAGCTTCAAAAAAAAAAAAAAAAGAAGGAATCACTTGCAATGTAGCTTGTGGGGAGCCAAAAGAGGTTGACAAAGACATTGTTCAAAACTAGTTCACAAAATTAAAAGAGATCATAAGGGGATACGATCCTGAAGACATTGCACGCCCGATAACACTGCTCTATTTTACAGGGCAATGCCTAATAGGACCCTGAAAATGAAGGGAGAAAAATGCTCTTGGGGTCAGTTTTTGAAAGAGCAGCTAACCGTTCTCTTGACCACATTTGTGGATGGGACATTTGAGAAAATGTGGGTAACTAGAAAAAGCAAGAAACCATGATGTTTCAAGATGCTGTGTGATTAATTACCGTTATGTGTGGCCTTTCTAACCATGGGCTTGTAACTCCCACCCAGGTGATTGTGTGATAGGGTAATTGTGGCCTACCAAGGGGATTGGTCAGTTCTGCCTTAAAGGAGAGCCAGTTGCAGCGCAGAGAAGAGGAGCTCACCACCAAGGAAGGAGAGACCTGGTGTAAGAGACCCAGCAGCAGGAGATGGCACAGTGGGCTTCCCAGCCCATGGAGAGAGAAAGCTGAGTGCCTTTGGGCAGAGACTGAGGGCCAGGGAGAGGTGTACCTGCAAGCACAGTGGGTGAGAGGCTATCTTTTTTTTTTAAACTTTTTTTTTTTTTAATTGTACTTCAGGTGAAGGCTTACAGAACAAATAGTTTCTCATGAAACAGTAGTACACATATTGTTTTATGACATTGGTTA
The DNA here is from genome assembly GCA_030035585.1 of Dugong dugon. NCBI lineage: Eukaryota > Metazoa > Chordata > Mammalia > Sirenia > Dugongidae > Dugong > Dugong dugon. The sequence continues at coordinate 147,546,514 of CM057462.1, forward strand.
ACAACCCCACAACATGTCAGCCCTCTAACTTCTCAACCTTTTTTTTTTTTTTTGGTGAAAATACACATAGCCAAAGATACACCATTTCAAAAATTTCTACATGCACAGTTCAGTGACACTGACTACACTCTTCCAATTGTGCTGCTATTCTCACTGAAGATGAAGGCTTACAGAACAAAATAGTTTCTCATTTAACAGTTACTACACATGTTGCCCTATGACAGTGGTTAAAAATCTCACAACACATCAACAATATCCTTACTCAACCTTGGGTTCCCTATCACCAGCTTCCTTGTCCCCTTCTGCCTTCTGGCCCTTGTCACTGGACTACTGTACCTCATTAGTCCCATTTGGTTTTACAGGGCTGTCCACTCCCAGGCTGAACGGTGAACCTTGGAGATAACTTCACCACTGAGCTAAGAGGGTGTCTGGGGGCCATACTCTCGGGGTTTCTCCAATCTCCTTTAGGCCAGTAAATCTGGTCTTTTTTTTTTTTTTTGTGAGTTAGAATTCTGTTCTACATCCTTCTCCAGCTCTGTCCAGAACCCTCTGTTGTGATCCTGGTCAGAGCAGTCAGTGGTGGTAGCCGGGCACCATCTAGCTATACTGGACTCAGTCCAGTGGAGGCCTTGGTAGCTGTGGTCCATGAGTCCTTCGGACTAATCTTTTCATTGTATCCTGTTCTCTTCATTCTCCCTTGCTCCCGAAGGGATGAGCCAGTGGAGTATCTTAGATGGCCGCTCACAGGCTTTTAAGACCCCAGACACTACTCACCAAGGTAGAATGTAGAACATTGTCTTTACAAACTGTGTCATGCCAATTGAGCTAGATGTTTCCCGAGACAATGGTCCCCACAGCCCTCCGCCCAGCAATTCAGTCCCTCAGGGAGTTTGGATGTGTCTATGGCGCTTCCATGACCTTTCCTTGTACAAGTTGTGCTAGTTTCCCCTGTATTGTGTACTGTCTCACCCTTCACCCAAGATACCACTTATCTATTGCCTATTTAGTATTTCCCTGTGAGAGGCTATCTTGATGGAAGAACTGTGTCCTGATTGTTCTTGAGTCTGAATTGTAAACTTCCCTAATAAACCCCATAATTGTGAGTATGGTCTGTGACTTCCATGTGGCCATTGCAGTGAATTATTGAACCTAGTAGAGAGTGCTGTATGAGGGACGGTTGGTGTCAGGATTAGTAAAGATGGCAGAGAAAGGAGGCATGGGCTATTGATCTTGATTCTTCTTTCCCCTTATGAAGTAAGAGGAGGTCAGAAACTGCCCCCATGCTGTTTTTACACAAGAATATCAAAATTAATCAGATTTTAGTAGAATGGAAATGGAATAAAAAAGCTTGGATGCTGGGAGCAATTTACAGAGAGTTTTAAAATAAATTCAACAATCACACGAAAAAACAAAATCGAAGCATTCTTTTGTTTGTTGACACTGCTACTTGACATCAGTCACTGCCCTTGTCCAATATTAAATTAATTTTTTCCACCATCCACAACATCGGTCCTACAACCTCTAGATAATGGCATTATCCAAAATATTAAGCTTCTGAAAGTGATTGCCAATACTGAGATGTGTAAGATGGCATCAGAGATTTGGGGGAAAATTGATGTCTTTGATGCAAATTTTACTTCTTAAGTGATCAATCAAAATGATTAAGGAAGAAACCATAAGAAAATGCTTTAAGATGTCTTAGAGAAACTCCAGACTTAAATTTTGCTAGAAATAAAAACAAAAGAATTTTATTGAAGAATGAACAATAAAGGCATTTCATGAAATGGAGAGACACAGGGCACTCAGACAAAAGGTGGCAGCATGTGTTCTAACTTGCAAGGAGAGCAAACCAAACCAAACCAATTGATGTCAAGTCCATTCCAACTCATAGTGACCCTACTGAACAGAAAAGAACTGCCCCCATGGGGTTTCCAAGGAGCAGCTGGTGGAGTCGAGCTGCCTACCTTTTGGTTATAGCCAATCTCTTAACCACTATGCTACCAGGGCTCCACAAGAGAGCAGTGAGGTATTTATTAAGCAGAGCAAATAAAAGGTAAATGGTTTCACATCCAAGGGGGTTCAGGGGAAGGAAGGAAAAATTTAAAAGGGATAGTCAAACAACAAACTTTCCTAATATCAATTTGTAGCCTAACATGAATCTATTATTTCCCAATACAAATTGACTGAAGCAATATTTCTAAAGCAAGCAGTGTAAACATTCCTGATGTGGGGGTGTAGTGATTGATTGTAGGCTGGGTCAACCCTAGTTGGAGTCCTTGAAATGTAAAAGTCAACCATTTGGTTAGGAAGGAGATTAGATCAGCTCCAACCTGAAGTCTTTTGAAATGTAAACATGGCCATCTGGCTATAAGGGAGTGAGTTAGGGCCTAGGCATTGACTGGACTAATTGCCTGAGAGAGGTTAAGATAGTGGGATTATTTATGTAAATTAAGGCCTGAATCTCTGCACTCTGTGTCACAAACAGTCAAAACTTTTACAAGATGTCAAATTGTCTTTGTAGAATGTCAGAGGTAGGCTTCAAACCTAGTTGCAGCTTAATTCAAAATGGAATTTCAATCTAGATCTGGAATTAACCATATTATGCCAATCAGTCCCAGTTTTAAGTCTTGCTTATTCAAAGAACTGCAATTTCTTATTTGCCAGGGGCGACAGTATACAAAACGAAACAGGTATCAAGCCTGATAACATCATGCAGATTCAGGAAGAAATAAGTGACATTTATGGTTGTGTTTCAGACAATAGGGTCAGTGCCACATCTTAACTGATATTGACAAAGAAATTGCCACAGAAATGGACAATATAAACCTGCAAGAAATTGTGGGCTCGCAGTCTAAAGATGATGATGATTAAGATGATGACCTACCATTAGAAGAGCCTGAGAGTTTAAGCTAAACACAAGTTGCCAGCTGTATAAAGGCTTTGAAAGAATTTTGAAAAGTTAAAGGAGACCAAGAGTTTTTTGATAAGGCTACAGACTTAGAAATTTGTTTCAATAATTTTAATAATTAACTAAAACTAAACAGTTAATGTTAGATGTTTTTATTAAAAAGTGAATTTTATCCGTATCTTTTTTTGCATGGTGCCCTGGTGGCGCAGTGGTTAAGAGCTATGGCTGCTAATCAAACGGTCGGCAGTTCGAATCTACCAGCCGCTCCTTGAAAACCCTATAGGGCAGTTCTACTCTGTCCTGTAAGGTTGCTATGAGTTGGAATGGACTGGACAGCAACGGATTTGGGTTTTTTTTTTGATAGTGTATACACATATCTGTACATAATTTGAATATACATACAAATCATGAAAAATGGTTTAGTTTCTTTTCCAGTGGTATATCAAAAAGAAACCCTTCCGGGTATTTACCAGGTAGGATTCTTAATAGAGAGCGATAGAAAAGCGGTAAGATTGCACCCTGTCAAAGGCAGGAAACTTCCCACCAAGACCCTGAAAAACAAGGCAGTCCTGTTGAGTTTTGGCTATCACAGGTTTCACTGTAATAATTATAAGTTACACTAAAGGTATTCCAGGTAATGCATAAATAAAGGAGCACCTTCTAAAGTGCTAGTATGCCACAGTTATTATGCTGACAATTACTCAAATGTGTGGTATTTCTACTGCTATTATAATTTAGAAATGGAATATACTCATTGCTCCTGGCCATCCTTCTTCCTCTATTTTTATTTTGTAACTTTTAAATCTTAAAACAGTGCTGTTTTACTATAACTCACCCTAGGAGTTGACATTTCAAAGAAGTTGAGAGTAAAAGCATCTTCAGAGTACCAAAAATGATCACCAATATGGACTTTAGACTCTCTTGTATCTACTAAGTGATGCTTCATGTTCCCCAGATGTTCTACATGTGATTAAACTAAGAGGACAAAAGGGCCATACTTCATCAAATGCGTAACCTTCCTTGGCATTCGTAGTTCCAATGGAAATCCAACACAGTTGTTGGGATAGAGTAAGAATGGTTTTATCATGTCTTCAAGATGAGAATACCTCTAGCACTTGTTATTGTAATGAGAATGATATCTTAGCAAATATTAAAACAATAAATTGTACCTACCCCCAAAATGTTTCACTTCAGTCTTCTACTTTTAGAAATCACAAAAGTCATAAAAGACCCAGGACACAATAAAGCAGGTATGCTAAAGAAATTTAGAAATCATCTTGTTATACCAAAGCAAGACCATGAGCTTAAAAACTAGTCCTTGGCACAAGATGTTTTAAATTCTTGTAAGATATCAAGAACCAAACCTGGAAAGCCTAGATCATACCTTTTCTCCAATTTTGTATTGGATCCTCCACCATAGCTTAGTCACAAAGCTAGACGCAGACTAAAGGAGGCCATGGATTAGAGAAAGAAAAAGAGAAGCCCTCCCCTTCTGAGGATTGGGGCACTGTGGTAAGACAAAGAAGGGAGTTAGAGGTAGGATATGTGGAAAGTATGGAAAAATAATAAACATCATTCTTTATTGAGTCTGTGTTAAAAGAAATGATAAATCAGAGTGATACTCGAAAAAACGTGGGAGGAAAGAATCCTTTTGTCACAAGCACTTTAAATTCTCAAGGCACTGTGCTAGTTGTATTCTACAACAAATAAAATGCTAAACAATTCTTACCTCCCGGTGCCTACAAAAGCAAAGGGAACAAAGAGTCCTATTAACAGACCAGGTGGGTGAGAAAATAATGTAAATTTGAACAAACTCTATCACTCCTTGTGTTTGTGGAGGACAAGAGGCCTCCTGAGATAATCAGCTTTTAATCACAAAGTTCTTCTCTAACCTCCTAGGGATGAATCTTCAATTGCAAAGCATATGCTAACCACAAATCTTGTAAAACATGTTGAGTATTTAATCTATAGATGCTCATTACAGGAAATAGAATTTTTTCACTTAAACTGTAAACACGCAGGGCCCTGGTGTTGCAGTGGTTAAGAGCTTAGCTGCTAACCAGAATATCAGCAGTCTGAATCCACCAGCCACTCCTCGGACACCCTATGGAGCAGTTCTACTCTGTTCTATATGGTCACTATGAGCGGAATCAACTCTACGGCATTGGGGTTTAAACTGTAAATGTAATCTGACATGCCACTATGTAAATTGTATAGGTTTTTTGAAAGTCAGTTTGCTCTAAACTCCCTGATCTAAACTTCCATTTGCAGACTGAATGAAGTAAACAGTGCCACTAGAAGTTTAAATCCTAACATGAAGCTCTCTTTTCCCACAACGATCTGTATGTATAATGAACCATCTTGGCTAGGAAGAATATGGAAGAAACTCAGAGGGATGGATAGTGCCAGTAAGAGCTGGGGTGAGGTCAAGTCAGCTGGGGGAGACTATGGGGTCCTGACAAAGGTGAGCAGGAATACCTGGAGTTCACCAGCCTCAGACATCTGCAACAGATGCCAGGACAGGGCCAGACCAGCCAAACTTGGTGTACCCCAGCCACCCTCTTGACCACCTTATGTTTACATAAACCACCCGACCCCTGCCAATTACCTGTGTTCCACTTATGCACCTTCTAAGAAGACGTAGGAGTAAAAATATGACAGATAAAGCAATTATTCCAAACAGAAAGACTGAATATTATCTCAAAAAAAAAGATCAAAAAACAAAAAATCATTGCTGTTGACTACCCTATGGAACAGTTCTACTCTGTAACACATGGGATCACCATGAGTCAAAATCAACAACTACCAGTAACAACAACACCAACCTGAAGCTTGGTTGTTCGAACCCACTCAGCAGTGCTGCAGAAGAGCCCGGTGACGTGCTTCCATAAAGATTACAGCCAAGAAAACCCTTTGGAGCAGTTTTACTCTTTAATACATGGGGTCATCATGAATATTACCTAAAGGGATACTTAAATTATTAGTTCAGGCTAAATTTAACACTGTTGAGGATTTTTGTTTTTCTGCTACACAGGGAAGACCAGATCATAGGTAAGAGAAAGAAGATATGCTTATTTTGCAGTAGTAGAGTGTCTTAGGCTGGGTTCTCTAAAGAAACAGTGTAGTGTATAAATATATAGAGAGATTTATATCAAGGAATGGCTCACGTGGTTGTAGAGGCTAGAAAGACTCGAGTCCGTAGGTCAGGCTAGAGGCTTCCTGACTCATATAGCCACCAAACCAAGAAACCAAACCCATTGCCTTCGAGTCAATTCCGACTCGTAGCGACCCTATAGGACAGAGTAGAACTTCCCTTTAGGGTTTCCAAGGAGTGCCTGGTGGATTCAAACTACCAACCTTTTGGTTAGCAGCTGTAGCTCTTAACCACTATGCCACGGATGTTTCCTATACAGCCACAGGGGCTGGCAAATCCAAGATCAGAAGGTGACACAGCAGGCCTCTGGCTTAGAAGCTGTGGAGACCAGTGAATCCCAAGATAGGCAGGTAAGATGGTAGGTAAGCTTCTAGCTCAAGTTCTAAGAACCGAAGGTCAGATGAACAGGAGCCAGCTGCAGGATCCAGAGTGAGCAAAAGCCAGTGAGCCTTGCCAGAAAGTCCACCTTGATTGGATGCAGGCCACACCCCCTAAGGAAACTTCCTTTTAACTGCTTTGGCTACTCACAGCAGATCTCATCACTGAGATGATTACATTATATCAGATCTCATTATGGAAGTGATTACATCATTAAACACCTGCCAAACTACAGCAAAACTGTCAAACCACTGAGAATCATGGCCCAGCCAAGTTGATACACAACCTTAACCATCACATAGAGTAAGTCAATTTGCAGCTTTCTTACATGGTCAGTGAAATCAGAGAAAGAAACAACCATGACTATAATAACCGTGAAGCTTCACCCTCCCTCAAAATCTCCTTCATTAGCTTTCTACACGGCAAGAAAGCTTTTTCCTTTCCTGCCCTGAAATCCCAGACTTTTCAGCAGGTAGCAAAGGTACATGCATTAAGTTCAGCCAGTGTTACTGAAAGTGAACCTGTTACCTTGGAGGATAGGAAACATGCTCACTTAGTTACTCAGAAACTAATTCAGGATAATTGTCATCCTGCTAGTCTATGTGAACTGTGCCCTAGGAGAATAAGATATGAGAAGGGCAACAAATAACCATTTGTGGAGCACCTACTATGTACCAAGTGCTGTCTAATAGAACTTTCTTCGATAATGAGAATGGTCTATAGCTACACTGTCCAATATGGTAGGCACTAGCTTCATGTGGCTATTAAGCACTGGTGTGGCTAGTATACTGGTATGAATGAGGAAGTAAACTTTTAACTTCATTTAATTTTAATTAATTTAAATAGCCACATGTGGATCGTGGCTAGCAGCTATTGTATTGGACAGTGAAAGTTTATATAAATGTTATGGTATTTGAGGCGGTAAAGCTATAAGGGGCAGGAGCATTAACAACAATCCCTGATTATTTGGAAAACAAAGGATGGGTTAAGTTTAAATCAGAACCTGTGCCTACTTTCTAATTTGCATAAAGCTAGTCCTGCCTCCAAAGTATCAAAACCCATGGTTTGAAAAACAAATATTTGGGGAAATTATATTTATTACTTTCTCCCTTTGAATTCTGGTTATGAATGAAAATGGGCTGAAGTTCTGCTCCTGAAATTGCTTGTAAAATACTTGGGACAGTAAAATACCATGAGTAGCATAGAAAACTTTGCTTCTCGGTTTCAAACATTGCCTCCCTTTTTATTTTTCCCCATCCCATTTTCTCACTCCTGTGGGATTTTTTCTTTTCCTTACTGTTTTTTTACTTTTATTTCTCATAAACTAGGTAGTTAGAAGGAGTCCCTGGGTGGCGCAAATAGTTAAATGCTTGATTACTAACTGAAAGGTTGGTAATTCGTACTTACCCAGAGGTGCCTAGGAGGAAAAGCCTGGTGATATGATTCCAAAAAGTCATATCATTGAAAGCCCTACGGAGCAGTTCTACTCTGCACACACATGGGGTCACATGGGGTCACCATGAATCTGAAGAAACTCCACTCCAACTAACAACAGCAAGGTGGTTAGAAATAAAATAATAAAAGCTAAACATATCTTTATAAAGTTTACCATATACCTTCATATTGCCCAAATAATAAAGAGGCATTTTGAATATCATTGGCTTACCCACAATGCTCCACTTTCCTAGAGATTATATTTTACTGTCTTGGTGACTCTGAAATCCTGCTTTTAGAGTTTAGATTTAAAAAGTGAAAAAGGCAGCATGGCAATGGTAGCTTGTATAGGCTAGGATGGGAGGGGGGATATGTTGTTCAACAATAGGGCTGGCTTATTTTTTCCCTGTATATTTAAATTGAGAGCAAAAAATTAAGCTTAAAGGGCCTTAAGTAGGTTTTAGAATATTGGATTTCAGAATGTTGAATACTGTGGGCTGCCAGAAGAATGAACAAATCTGTCTTGGAAGAAGTACAGCCAGAATGTTCCGTAAAAGCAAGGATGACAAAACTTCATCTCACATACTTTGGACAGGTTATCAGGAGGGACCAGTCCCTGCACAAGGACATCATACTTGGTAAAGTAGAGGGTCAGCAAAAAAGAGGAAGACCCTCTGTCTTAGTCATCTAGTGCTGCTATAACAGAAATACCACAAGTGGATGGCTTTCACAAAGAGAAGTTTATTTCCTCACAGTAAAGTAGGCTAAAAGTCCAAATTCAGGGTGTCAGCTCCAGGGGAAGGCTTTTTCTCTCTGTTGGCCTTCTCATCGATGATCCCCCGGACTAGAAGCTTCTCTGCACAGGAACTTTGGGTCTAAAGGATGTGCTGTGCTCCTGGCACTGCTTTCTTGGTTGTATGAAGTCCCCTTGTCTCTCTGCTCACTTCTGTCTTTTATATCTCAAAAGATTGCCTCAGGACACAATCCAATCTTGTAGATTGAGTCTTGCCTTACTAACACAACTGCCACCCATCCTCCCTCATTAACAGCATAGAGGCAGGATTTACAACATATAGGAAAATCACACAATACCAGGAATCATGGCCCAGCCAAACTGATACACACATTTTGGGGGGGACATGATGCAATCCATGACACCCTCCTTGAGATGGATTGACACAGTGTCTGCAACAGTGGGCTCAAACATAGCGAAGATTGTGAGGATGGTGCAGGAACTAGAAGTGTTTCATTCTTTTGTACATGGGTCGCTGTGAGTCAAAACCAACTCGATGGCACCTAATGACAACAACAGGTTTTAGAAACAATTAGAACATGTGCTCTCCATCATATAATACTGACCATTTAATTAAAACAATCAAAAGAACTTTATTAATCAGTAAGAGGAACTAGAAAACCAATACATATAAAACAATAAGTGCTCTGTATATCAATGTATAACCCTGTTGGGTGATGGCCTCAATTAGATAGAAGCACCATAACCTGGCATTTGGTGTTTGTTCCATCTGTCAGGTTCTTGGAAACTTTCTTTAATTATAGTTGGAGGAATTATTCTGAATGATAGTCAGCAAAAAAAAAAACAAACCAAAAAAAACAAACCAAAAACGCATCTGAAATACATTTGGAGAATTATTGGTCTTGAGAACTTGGCTCACCCTAGATTTGAGTATTATAAGTAGAATCATCATCATGTCCTTGGCATAGGAATATATCAGGAATCTTAATAGAGACTGGGGAGTTTTCATTGCTTTGTTATTGTTGTTTTGTGCTGTCAAGATGATTCTGACTCAATAGTGACCCTATAGGACAGAATAGAACTGCCCCATAGGGTTTCATAGGCTGTAATCTTTATGGGAACAGATTGCCAGGTCTTTTCTCCCGTGGAGCAGCTGGTGGGTTTGAACTGTTGACCTTCCTGTTAGCAGCCACGTGCTTAACCATTGTGCCATGCCTTAAGCAACACAACGTCAGGTTCTATCTGCCTGTGTAAGAGTTGATTGTACCCTACATTGCAGCAAAGGGCAACTCACCCAAGCACAATTGCTCAGGGTCTGTCACTCAGGGTTCCATTACCAATATCCACAACATACCCTTAGTCAAGTCTCCACTGAAACAATTCAGGCTGTAATGTATTAAAATGGTTCATTTGGTGCCACACCTAATGAGTTTTGAAGGCCGAGGTGTATTCCCCCAAAATTTAAATGTTCAAAGTACCTATTGAAGACTGATGTATTTATTTCCTTCTTCCCAGTTACCACTGAGTTGATTCCAACTCCTGACGACCCTTGTATGTCAGTGTAGAACTGTGATCCAGAAAGTTTTCAATGACTGGTTTTTCAGAAATAGATCACTGGGCATTTCTTCCAGGGTGCCTGACTTAGTCTGGGTTCTCTAAAGGAGTGAAGCATATATAAATATACAGACTTCAAGTAAATGGCTCACGTAATTGTGAGAAAATGGCTCACATAATTGTAGGGGCCAGCAAGTCCCAAATCTGTGGGTCAGGAAACAAGCTCAAGACCTCTGCTGGCTCACATGGTTGCAGGGGCTGACAAATCCAAAATCTGCAGGTCATGTGGCAGGCTGGAGGCCTCTGCTGTCTCATGGGGTTGTGGGGGTTGGCCAGTCTGAAATCTGCAGGTCAAGTGGCAGGCCAGAGACTCCTGCAGGCTTACATCCCAAGAACTGAAAGTCAGGCAACAAGAAGAGTGCAGAGTTGAGAAAGAGAGTGAGCTTTGCCAGAACATCCATTCGTATACTAGAGCAGTACACACCCTCAAGGAAACTCCCCTTTCAGCTGATTGGCTGTTCACATCAGATCTCAAAATGGAAGGTGATTACATAGTATCTGCCAAACCACTGAGAATCGTAGTTGAGACACAACATTAACCATCACAGTTCCTCTGGGTGGATTTGAGCCCCCAAACTTATGGTTAGCAGCCAAGTGCATTAACCATTTCCACCACCCAGGAACTGTGTCTTAGACATTCAATTTAAAAAGGTACACAGAGAATTAGATAAAAGAGGGATGGAAGAAGCAAAGGGAATCTTAACTGCTAAGTCTATGACCTCTAATAGCATTTACACTCTGTTCTGTTTACTTTGAGAAGGAGTACATGTTTCCTCTAATAGATTCTTAAATGCAATTGATAGAAAAATTTATAAATATATTCGAAGAGATAATTCTTTGGAGGGGGGAGTGAATATAAGACCTCTGGCTGACTGAATCAAGAACAAAGAAATGAAGCATGTGGATTTAACAACAGATTTGAAATATTTTGTAAATAAATCACAATGAATTTTATGGAAAATGGTATACTAAGATATTTGAAAACCTTGATAAAATTGATGATTTCCTGGAAAAATTAAACTCAAAATGGACCCAAGAAAAGTGGATTCAAAGAATAGACCCAAGAATAATTTCTTGATTCTTAGGCAAGAATCAAGAAATAAAAGGAAAGTTTCTAAGACTGATCTTTCAAACAGGCTCAGGGGCCATATTAATGAGTTGATAATAAAAATGATAATAATTACATTTATTAGGTTCTTACTATCTGCTGAACCTTGTATTATTGTATTAAATGGTTTACATGCCTTATGTCTTTAATCCTCATAACAGCCCTGTAAGATAGGAATTATTATTTTCCCAGTTTTACAGAAAATTAAACAAACAAACAAACAACAACAACAAAGAGAGCTAATCACGGAAGGAAAAATAGGGACAACGCTAGGAGCCCTAATACATGGCATAAAGACAATACAAACCATAAGTAACAATGCACAAGCACCAGAAGAGAGATTAGATAAATGGGAGCTCCTAAAAATCAAACACTTATGCTCATCCAAAGACTTCACCAAAAGAGTGAAAAGACAACCTAAAGATTGGGAAAAAATTTTTGGCTTCAACAAATCCGATCAGCATTTAATCTTTAAAATCTACAGGATACTCCAAAACCTCAACAGCAAAGAGACAAATAACCCAATTAAAAAATGGGCAAAGGATATGAACAGGCACTTCAACAAAGAAGATATTCAGGCAGCTAACAGACACATGAAGAAATGCTCACGATCATTAGCCATCAGAGAAATGCAGATCAAAACTACAATGAGATATCATCTCACCCCAACAAGGCTAGCATTAATCCATAAAACACAAAATAACAAATGCTGGAGAGGTTGTGGAGAGACTGGAACACTTATACACTGTTGGTGGGAATGTAAAATGATACAACCACTTTGGAAATCGATTTGGTGCTTCCTTAAAAAGCTAGAAATGGAAGTACCATACAATCCAGCGAGCCTGCTCCTTGGAATATATCCTAGAGAAACAAGAGCCTTCACACAAATAGATATATGCACACCCATGTTCATCGCAGCGCTGTTCACAATAGCCAAAAGATGGCAGCAACCTAAGTGCCCATTGATGGACGAATGGATAAACAAACTATGGTCTATCCACACAATGGAATATTATGCAACGATAAAGAACAATGACTAAGCTGTGAAACGTCGTATAACTTGGTGGAAGCTAGAACTTATTATGCTGAGTAAATTTAGTCAGGGACAGAAGGACAAATACTGTATAAGACCACTATTATAAGAACTCAAGGAAAGGTTTAAATGCAGAAGAAAACATTCTTTGATGTTTATGGGGGTGGGGAGGGAGGGTGAGGGTTATTCACTAACTAGATAGTAGATAAGAATGATCTTAGGTGAAGGGAAGGACAGCACACACTACAGGGGAAGCCAGCACAACTGGACTAAACCAAAGCTAAGAAGTTTCCTCAATACAATCAAATACTTTGAGAGACAGAGTAGCAGGGATACGGGGTCTGGGGACCATGCTTTCAGGGGACATCTATGTCAATTGGCATAACAAAGCTTATTAAGAAAATGTTCTGCATCCTCCTTTGGTGAGTGGTGTCTGGGGTCTTAAAAGCTTGCAAGCGGCCATCTAAGATGCCTCAATTGGTCCCACCCCTTGGAGTAAAGGAGAACGAAGAACACCAAAGACACAAGGAAAGTATGGGCCCAAGAGACAGAATGGGCCACATAAACCAGAGACTTCATCAGCCTGAGACCAGAAGAACTAGATGCTGCCCGGCTACCACCAATGAACATCCTGACAGGGAACACAACAGAGGGTCCCTGATGGAGCAGTAGAACGATGGGATGCAGAACTCAAATTCTAATAAGAAGACCAGACTTAATGGTCTGACTAAGACTGGAGGCGCCTTAGAAAGCATGGCCCCTGGTCTCTCCATCACCCCAGAACTAAAACAATTTCCGAGGCCAGCTCTTCAGACAGGGATTGGACTGGAATGTGGGACATAAAGTGATACTTGTGAAGAATGTGCCTCTTAGACAAGTAGGTACAAGAGACCAAAGGGGCGGCTTCTGTCCAGAGGTGAGAAGGGAAGGCAGAGAGAGTTAGGAGCTGGTTGAATGTTCATGGGGAATCAGGGGCGGAGGGGAGGAGTGTGCTGTCGCAGAATGGGGTGAGCAGTTGGGGTCTCATAACAATGTATGTTAAAAAAAAAAATCCTGTGTGGAGACTAACTTGAAATGTAAACTTCATTTAATTACAACAATAAAAAAAGAAAAGAAAATTAAACAAACAAACAACAACCAAGAGAGCTCACAAAGCTATTAAGTGTCTGATCCAGGATTCAAACACAATGAATCTAAAATTCCTGAATACATAAATTATTCCACAACATGGAAACACATGGAAAGCTACCTAACTCATTATATGAACACCAAATCCTGAAAAGAATAGTACGAGAGAAAAGAAAAGAAAAGAAAAGCTACACACGAGTCTTTCTCATGCATGTAAATGCATGGCTCTTGAACAAAATACTAGCAATTTGAACTTCAGTTATTTAAAAGAACAATTTATCTCAACTAAGTAGGATTATAAAAAGAATGCAAGGATGGCTCTATATTAGGATATAAAATAATATGCCAGTACATTCACACCAACAGTTTCAATAAGAAAATTATATGATCATTTAAACAAATGCCAAAAACACAATAGATAAAGGAACTTTTTTTTTTAATGCAGAAAAGAAATAGAAGCAAAGAAGACTGCTTCCAAAATAGGTTTACAATTACTATGTAGCAAACTACCTCAAAATTTAGTTGTTTAAAACAACAACCATTTTAAAATACCTCAGAATTTTGTGAGTCAAGAATTTGGGGAGGGCTTAGCTGAGCAGTTCTCACTAGGGATCTTGTGAGTTGTAGTCAAGAGAAGGGCTAGTGGGAATGGATGCCGCTCACAGGGGTGGTAGTTGATGCTGGTGGTTGACTGGGAGCTCAGCTGGGACTGTTGATCAGAGCGTCTGTCTGTGGCCTCTTGCCGTAGCTTGAGCTTCTCACATCATGGTGTCTCATTTCCAGAAAGGATTGTTCAAAGAAGAAGTATTCCAAAAGGCTAACTCAGAAGCTGCAAGGCTTCTTTGGACCAAGCATCTGAAGTCATGTAACATGACTTCCACCATATTTTACTGGTTCCAAAGCCAATCCTTAAGGCCAACCTAGATTTGAAAGGTTGGAGGTTCAAGCCTACATAGAGGTGCCTCAGAAGAAAGGCCTGATGATTTACTTCTGAAAAATCAGCCATTGAAAACCCTATGGAGCACAGTTCTACTCTGACAGGCATGAGGTCACCATGAGTTGTAGTCAACTCCATGGCAACTAGTGGTAAATTCAAGGGGAGGGGAATTAGATCCCACCTCTAGATGGAAGGAGTGTTAAATAATTCGTGAATGTCTTTAGTCCACTATATTCCTTTAATATAATAATTGATTTCCTTCAACAAGTAACCAACATCAGACTTAGTGTGGAAACAATATTCCATATTTTTATGCAAATAACGCGTCTCTTGTGTTTATTTGCCCACCGTGCCATTATGCCAATTTTTTTACATGTTTCTGTAAAAAAAAAATTTGTACAGCACGCTTATGAAAATACCTTGTGGGAGGAAGGCGCAGGTGGCAAACATGCAGAAGGTACTAGTTATTTGTGTAAAAATACTGTAGAAACAAAATAAGAATGTTATTATTTTTGAAAAATTGTTCTGGAAATCATAGCTGGAGAATTAAGAAATAAAACATAAATGAGAGGCATAGAAAGAGTGAGATGAAATTTATCATTCACAAATGGCACACATTTTATACTTAGAAATTCTAGGAAAATCAACCAAAAGTTAATGAGAGACACTTTCATTAAAGTGTCTGATGAAAATATAAGTATACTAAAACCAATTGTTTTCTTATGTACCAGAAAGCACTTAATTGGAAGATATGATGGAACTAAAAGACCCCAGTTCACAACAATAAGAAGTATCTATAAGTAACCATCAGAAGAAAATGTGTATCAAGTATAAAGAAAACTACTGGCAGACATAAAACAAAAAAGACTTAAAATAGAAAAATATATGATGGCTCTAACTCAGGATGTGTAATAACTAAAGATATTAATTCTATCTAAAATAAGTTGGAGACAATGTATGTAGTTCCAATAAAAATCACAATGGAATATTTTTTGGAATAAAAGAAAATAATTCTAAATTTAATCTTGTAGAATAAATGGATTAGAATTACTAAGAAAATCCTTTCAGGGAAGAATAACAGAGGAAAAATTTGTTTTATCACATAAAAATACGGCAATGCTAATTACACCACAGGACGTAACAACAACAACAAAAAATCTATACTTTGAGAAACTTCACAGGAAAAATAAATGAATTTCATTAACACATTTCAAGAGAAAAATGGAGAGAGTGGAGGGAGAAACCTAGAGATTAAAAGAGACTTAAAAGACATCAGTTAATTGCACATCAGTTAACTCAAGCCTCACCCTTACTAAAGTTATACCCCTTCCTGGGGTGTGGCCTGCATCTAAGATATATGTGTGTCCTGGCAAGGCTCTATCTCTGCTTCTGGATCCTGGGTCCAGTTCATGATCAACTGACCTGCCCAGAGATCTGCTGTCAGACCTACTGACTCTGGGATTCGCCGGCCTCCACAGCACAATGGGCCAGTGGCCTATTGTGTGACCTAACTGGCCAGCTTCCACAGCCTTGTGAGCCAGCAGCTTGTGGTCTGAACTGCCAGTTTGGGTTCCTCAGCTCTTGTAACTACGTGGGTCAGGATAAGCCTACACCTCACCCATGAATTTGGGACTTGCCAGCCTTCACAACCACATGAGCCATTTCCTTTAAACAGTTCATGAGTTCTGTAAGACATTGCGGTGAATTAAGGAACCCAAAGACGGGAGGGAGAGTACTGAGGGAAGAGGGAATAGTTAATGTTAGAGATGATGGAGTGGTACAGCAGCTTGGAAAAGTTCAACATATGGGACATCTTTAATCTCTGTCTCGTAGGAAACAGCTTTGTGCTGAGCCTTATGAAAGAAATTATTTGTTTAAACCTAAATTGTCAACCACTGGAAATTGGTTAAGTCACATGCATATGATACAACCATTAAAAATCATCTTCCAACACCAGAAAGTTCACCCTATATTTGGTTCATAGTTCAGGTCCCTCCTGTAGAATGTTCATTTTATATGTACATATATACCCACACACATATGTGAAAATACTAGAAAGAAATATCTAAATATTCATAAGATAAAAATCAATAAAATCAACTTAAATACTATAGATGATTTTTAATAAAATGAAAAAATACTTATATTGTTTTAAAATGGAATATAAAATATTATATGTAGTATGCTACCAACTATGTACAAATAATTTCAAAGAAAGATGGTCAACAAATGCACAGTGTCTAGCTACTACACAGATCAAGAGTGATCCAAACAGCTCAGGAGTCAAGATGGTCAAGAAAAAGGCCAAGGGGAAGCGGTTATCCATGTTAGGAACAGGTGAGGAGTCTAGAAACCAGGAAGTGAAATATTAAAAATAGCTACAGGACCACTGCTCAAGAACTGCCTGATGCCAGGGCAAAGGGCTTCTGGGGCTAGCAGCTCCTAATACACTATTTCCTGTAAGCACAAGAATCAGGGTCTGTGTGGGGGCAAGTGTGAATCTGCAGCTGTTTGAAGAATGAGAGAACCAGTACTGGATAAGGCAAAAAGAGAAGCCTCATATTGCAGGTGGTCTCTGACAGATATAGACAGCAAGCTTTAAATAAAAGACTTGAACTTTCTATTCTATTAAGAGAGAGACTTCTCAATACCAAAACAGTTCCACAAGACTTCTAGTGCAACCAAGTAAAATCAGCACGGCTCAGGTTCCAAATGAATCAGGCAGGTACCCCATAAAATAAACAAATGATCTGAACTAGAACTGGGTCTGTGAGACTCCAGGCTTGAAGATGCACTTTGGGTAACGGTGAATGTGGAGTGTGCTGATGGGGAGGCTACCTACAGTCTGGTTTCTTTTTAAACCAATAGAATAATACTTCTAGATAATATTTTTGAATGCCTGGTGAACATGACCACTACAGAGCCCTCAGTCTGGATCATCTAACAGAGGGGAAAATCAGGTTTTTTTTTTTTTTTTTCTTGCTGAATTACCCCAAACAAGATTGAACCTTAGGAGTTTCCCTAAGTCTATCTTAGTTTACCTTAGGAGTCAACCAGGAAGGAATGAGTTTTCCTATGTTTTGTTCAATCTTTTAAAAGAAAGATGGAAACAGGAAGATTTCTGTAAGCAAAGAACTGCAGCCTAATGCTTTCTTCTCCCCCACAGTCTGGAGGTGGAATTGATTTTTTTCCACCACACTGTAGTTCTTTCTATACTGTGGTCTTTTAAAATATGTCTTTCACACTCTACATATTTATGGGGGTGGAGGAGGAGGTGGGCACATTGTTTACTCTTAGGAGTCTTTTAAGAGGTTCGTGGTATATGCTTTCGAGAGTTTAATCTCTGCAGTGATGGCATACGGTTGCTCTTCTGCACTCATACCGAGTAGTGATTTTCCTTTTATGTGAGCATTTACATCGTTCCTTTCTCCTCCTTACTGAATGATTTTTCAAGTTTATTATGCCCAGAAAGGAACAGGCATCCTTGGTAAAGTGCCAGGAAATGTCTCACCTTGGATTTCTAGATCCACAGACCACAGATTCCTTGAGGTTGGATTACCCCAGTGGACACTACAGTTATGCTCCCACCCACCACCCAGAAATTTGTTTTTGGAAGTAAGTGATGGACTTCAACCTTACCCAAAAATATAGACTATATGGTTACAACTAATATTAAGACTTGACTGGGCGGTGAAGAAAATTGTAATATCATAGTGTTTCATAGTAAAATTACTAAGAGCTCACGGTTTATGTAGAACCAGAGTGGAAGGGGCCTTAAATATAAGTCACCCAATCCCACTTTCTGTGAGATGTGCCCAAGTAGAATTGAATCTGAAGTTAAATAAATGTACGTATTCAACATTTAATAGGGCTTTCAACCAAGAATAGGAGTTAGACCACCTAAAAGCCTGCTATTCAGGAAATATTTCTTTAAATCAAAGGCTTTGGTATACAAAACAGCAAAAATTAGCTCCTTAGTCTTCTATGAAGCATCAATAGCTCCCCTGAAATGAGTATTTATGATGAGCTGAGTATCGAACCTCTATTGATTTATCTGCACACAAACAAAAGCCTGAATCGTGTACTCTAATTATGATCAGGGAAAATAACTCTATCATATATGTTAACCTAATGCAATATCCATAATGTTTCTAGAAATTTGTACAGACAAGGAAGAGTTCCATTTTCTCTCTGATAAATATATACTTTTAGGCAATTGTAAACATCCCAGAAATTGTCTTTAGATTGAAAAATTCTAACCTTCTAGCTGTTACTTTATTAATCCATAAACATATTCTAAATTGAGAAGTTATATTTGTAGTATGTCATAGCCACTAATCTTTACAGTGGGGCAGTTCTACTCTGTCCTGTGGTGTTGCTATGAGTTGGAATCGACTTGACAGCAAAGGGTTTAGTTTTTGATTTTGGAATCTTTATAGTATTTTATAGCCACACTACTCAGAAAAAATAAACACAATAATTGTTTTCTAACTTTCCAAGTCATTTTCTCAAAATCATTCATTCATTCTCTCATTCAACAAGTCTTTATTAAGCCAAGTACTGTTCCAGATAGCAGAGAGAAAATAGTAAACAAAACAGACAAAAATCCTAGCCATCAAGGAGCTTATATTTGGTAAGTGTTATTTATTCAATTCATTGCAATGTTGTCTTTTCCAGGGTGCACTTACTACTTAAAGTGTAAGTCAAAACTACAAAGATTGTCACTGCTAGGATTGTAAGGGGTAGTGCTTGCCAGATCCTCCCAAAGTGGAACCAGGATTTTGGTAACAAATGGCATGAATACTCTCAGATTTGACATTCTTCTTAATGCTATATAAATGGGTTCTTTTAACTTGGAACTTTATTTCCCAGAGTCCTTCCCATATTGGACCTAAAGCATCAGAATTGCTGGGTCTAAAATAGGTACAGTTTTTGGGTTTTTAATACATAGTAAACAATGCCCTTGTAGAAAGCCTGAGTCCATTTATTTTTCTAGCAGCCATGCATGAGTGCCTATTTCACCAGCACTGAGCATTTTTACTCTTCTGATCTTTTTCAATGTGACAGGTAAGAACAATGTCTTATGATTGTCACCATTTGCATACAACATAGATTTAGCTCTTGGAAGAATCAGACAAAAGTTGAGTGAGCTTTGAAGATCTCTAATGTGATTTTCCCCTTAGCATAGTCTTGGATATTATAATTTTTCTGTCTTTCTGAGAAACTGGAGCTCCTTTGATGAGTTACCTTTGGTTCATAATAGAAAGAGTCCCTAAATACACCTAGCATTTGATACTTCAGCTCCTAAGTCATCCAATTCTACTCATTTCATGCTTTGCTCCATTTGTTCTCTGGCCCACATAAGCAACCAAATTCATCACGACCCATTTGGTTGCAAGTGAAAGAAACTAAACTCGATCTCTTAAGTAAGAAAAAAGAAAATATACTGGCTTACCTAACTGGGAGGTCAAGACGTAGATCTAGCATGGCTAAATCCAGAAGCTATAACAATCATTATATTATTTATTCTCCTTTATATTCTCTCTCTATATATACATATATATACATATGTATATATGTATATATACATATAAATACATTCATATGTGTGTGTATATATGTGTGTGTGTATATATATATATACATATATTTTTTTTCTCTACTTATATATGTTGTTCTTTATGATTTCCTAGCAACCTCCCCTGCTAGTTCCAGCAGAAATATTCCAGGAAGAACACTGGCCATCCCTGAGCCAATAAATTTGTCCAACCCGAGACATCTGCCCATCCCTGTGAACTTTGTATAGGGGGTATGTGGTAGGGAATAGATACACTCTGATTAACAGCCTCACTCAAAACACATGGAATGGAGGCGTTTCCCAGAAGGAACCAGAAGACAGGAAAGCTTATTAGACAAGTAAAAACTCTAGTTATCACTGTATGCTATAGTTACCAATCTTGCCTTCCCATCATGCCCTGTCAGTTACACAAGTCACACACCATGTTTCACCTGGCCTTTGACCTTTGCTCTCTGGCTGGTCACATATTTGCATACACTGCTTTTCTTGGGGGTATCCATGGAAGCCAACCATCAGGGTAACATCCCTTCTAGATCTAACTGTCCTAGCTTTATGACTGAGGCTTCTATAATTTGTCCCTTTTACTCCAGTCAACAACAGTGAATTAGAGCAGGTGATGCAACCTTGATGAAGCAGGTGAGTTTCTCAGGCTTCTAAATGCCCATCTCTCATCAAATATCAACAGAAATTTTGAGGCAGCAGTATAGGAGAATGTCAGATATAGGGAGCGGCTAGATTTATTCAGGGCTGTGAAGTGGCTCATTTAGCTATGGGTCCTGGGTGGAATAGAGGTAAAAGAGAAAGTAGTGGAAAGGAAGTGGGTGGGATATGAGCTTCAAATCAGTACAATTGAGCTTCCCTGATTATAGTTTGGCTTGTTTCTTCCCCACAGACGTAACCAACCCACCTCTAGCAGGAGCCCATAGCCCTCTACTCAGCTCTTCAAATTGAGTCTTCCCTCATGGTTGGGTCTTGGCTCATGGTTCTGTGCCTCGGAAACCCTTCTTCAGAACTCCAACACAGTCACCTAGGTTGAATGGGTCAAGGTAGGCAGGCTTAAGACACCTTCATTACAATCAACAGATTTGTTTAGTCCTTGAAAAGCAATTTTACCATTTAGCAAAAAAAATTATTATAATTTTAGTTTTACTGTATTTATTTGACTTTGTTACCATCTTGTCTATTTTTTCCTCCATTATGTTTATCCTTTTAAATGGGAAAAAAGAAAGAGGCATAGTCCTGTAGTTAAGGCCATACCCAAAGGAGAGAAGTTAGATGCCCCTCCTCCAATTTCCTCTTTTCTCAACAGCCACACCTCCCCCACCCATCCAACCTTTCAAGCAGGCCTTTTAGTGCCCTTCAGTCAGCTGGTCAGTCACTCAGAGAACACTAACTGCATCTACCAGGCACCAGGGCTGGGGTTTCAGGTATAAACTCAGCTCACATTTACAAAGAAATACATTCCAGTCACAGAGTGACCCTCTGACCTTCAAACCCACCTCTGGAGAAGACCTGTGGTCATACATCTTTAAAAAAACAAAAACAAAACACTGTTCCTGGTATTATTTACATTTTAGAGATGTGGAAGCTGGATGCAGAGAGACTACACAACCTGTTTAAAATCACAAGCTAGTAGCTACTACTTAGACCAAGGATTTCTTTTTCTAATCTTCTGCTTTTTCTTTCCATTTAGCAAAACAGTCTCTTTGAATATGCAAATGAATTGAGGATGGTTTGTATTTGGCATCAGTTCCGGAGAGGAGATTTTCAATCCACATTTGTTTCTTTCCAGGTGTCCTGCCTGCCATTGTGACACTGGATGAGCCAGTCAGCCTGGCTGGGGATGGATGACTGGGGGCTCTCAAATCTCCCCAGGTTTTTTCTAGAAATAGAACAATCCATAGTGATTTACCAATATTATCCTAATATTACACATTCACATGCATGATTCAAGGAAACAATTTAAAGAAGTAATAAAAACAAATGAACAAAAATAATTAGATTAATATCAATGGTTAGAGCACTGAATTAGGAATTAATACATCTAAGTTTAATCTTAGTTCTACCATTGACAAGCTGTGTTAGGTGATTTATTTCCATCTCCCAAGGCCTCAGTTGTAAAAGGAAACATTTAAATTAGATTCTCTCTAATATCTCTTCCAGGAGTCCCTGAGTGGTGCAAGTGATTAAGTGCTTGGCTACTAACCTAAAGGTTGGTAGTTCAAATCTACCCAGAAGTACCTTGGAAAAACAGCCTGGTGATCTACTTCTGAACAATCACAGCCATTGAAAACCCTATGGATCACAGTTCTACTCTGACACACACAGGATCCCCATGAGTGAGAAATGACTCGATGGCAATGGTTTTTGCTGTTTTTATAATGCCCCTTCTAGATCTAAAATTCTATGACCCAGATATGTACTTTATAAAACATAAGTTACCTTTCATTTGCCTTTCTCTTCTATAAGGTGAGACTTAACTTTACTCACTTCAGGTACCTGGGATGTTAAAAAGCCCCAGAGTTTAAGGCTCCTTTTTATTTCCCTGGAACTGTGTCTGGCACAGGCTCTGATTGCCCTTGAGAAAGACCTTTATCTATGAATCCAGGTTAGGCTCCATCCCTTCATTTCATTGCTGGCCATGTACACACAGAGGTGCTCCCACCCCTGCAGCTTTCTGTTCCCTTTAAAAAGTCAAACATGCAAGGGTTCTTCAGCCAGGTACACGATGATCTTCTCACAGCCATGAGATTTACAGGGTGTAGTGAACTCCTCTGCCTCTGCACTTCCTCCTCTCCTTGGAGAGGTTGGCTGGAAGATTCGAGAGAATGTTGATAAAGCCCTGGGGCACAGTAGGTGCTCAACAAGTGGCAGTTTTCCCTTTCCTGACAATGGAGCCCTAATCTTCACAGACTTAGTGAGAGGGTCTCCCTCTCATGTAGTCTCTTCTAAAGACAGCATGATTTAGAAGAACCTAGAAGTTTTGAGTTTTGACTCATTTTTATCTGATATTTTTATATGAACTAGCATTACACTGCCTGTCTGTCAGTGTTGTACTGTGGTGGCTTATGTGTTGCTATGATGCTGGAAGCTATGCCATCAATATTGGAAATACCAGCAGGGTTACCCATGGTGGGCAGGTTTCAGCAGAGCTTCCAGAATAAGACAGACTATGAAGAAAGGCCTGGCAATCTAATTCCAAAAATTAGCCAATGAAAACCTTAAGAATCAGAAAAGAATATTGTCTAATATAGCGCTTGAAGATGAGCCCCTTACGTAGGAAGTTACTCAAAATACACAGTGGTCACAACAGTGGACTTGAGCATACCAGTGATTGTGATGATGATACAGGATGAGATAACATTTTGCTCTCTTGTACACGGTTGCCATGAGTTGGCGCCAACTGGACAACAACTAACAACGAACAAGCATTACATTTTAAACATAATAATGAGCAGTTAAATTAGCCCAGACTTGAACACTAGTGCCCAAATGTGAGCACACTTAAGTTGAAGCAATGTAAACTCAAATAGAAAAAGAAAGCCATCATTTGTAAAGCAAATGTCTTGGCTTCCTTAACTCAGGTGCTGACCAGAAAGACAGACTGGTTTTAGAGGTGACTGTTTACATGGGGTCCTAGGAGTCAGCCTTCAGAGCTGTCAATCAGACCTCTTGAATCTTATCTGCTGTCACCTCTGCCCAAATCCATCAGCTTCTCGTCCGGCAAATACCTTTCATGTGACCTCAATGCTCCAAAGTTTGGGCACATAGACCCTCATTTTAACATGCCAAAATGCATGGACCCTATGGCCAGTACCCTCTGGACTTAGCATGTGAAAGTGAGAACAGGCAAATCTGACAAACAAAGCAGGAGGATGTAAAGGGTGCTCAGGTTTCTCCTCCCATCGTATTACTTGAGTGCACTTCAGCATGGCCTCTGACAACCTCATACGTGCTATTCTCTCCCCTAACCGAGACACTCAAACTCATTCTCCAGGTCTCAGCTTAGATGTCATTACCTTTTGGAAGCCTGTCCTAACTCCCTAAGTCTGGGTCAGATCCTATGTGATCCTCCAATGCCCTGGCTTACACTTCTTACAGCACTTATTACTCTGTATTATACCTGCCTTTTTACTTGTCTAGACCAGCACCGTCCAAAAGAAGTTTCTGCAGCGTTAAAAATGTTCCATATCTGCACTGTCCAAAACAGTAGCCATCAGCTGCCTGTGACTATTGAGCACTTGAAATGTGGCCAGTATGCCTGAGGAAATGAATATTTAGTTTTATTTAAACTAATTTAATTTAAATGCTAATAGTCACATGTGGCTAGTGATTACCATATTGGACCATACAGGGCTAGACCTTGTCTCTTGAGTACAAGGCCTGTGTTTTATTTCTCTTTGAATCCTTAGTACTTAGATGAGGGGTGCACAATATTCATCGAATGAATGAATTTAGCAGTGAAGGCAAGACCCCTGTTTCATTGTCTCACCAATGGAATAACTTTTATGGTGGGACCTCCAGGCCAAGAAGAAAGGGAGATGATGCTTCTTAAGAGGAAGCTTCTAGAGGCGGGGTGAAGATGGTGGAGTAGTCAGACGCTTCCTGTGGTCCCTCTTACTATGAAGACCTGAAAAAAACAAGTGAATTGATTCTATATGACAATCTAGGAGCCCTGAACATCAAAGGAAAAGTTGAGGAATTGGACTGAGTGGCAGGGGGGAGGGAGAGACAGTTTGGAGGCAGCGAGGAGTTGCTAGACCTGACGTGGCGGGAGCCAGCCCCTTCAGGCCGGATCGGCTCACATGCACAATGAGGAAGACAGTGGCACTCAGGAGGCATTTTCCACATCAGGAGAGACCCAGTGGCAGAGAGTCTACTTGGGCATCCAGAACCAGTGAAAAGCAGCCCTCAATCAGCAAAAGATAAGTACTTGTGTCTGGCCTGCTGCGCAGATCAAAAGCACCCCCCTTTGGGAAAAAATTCTCTCTCATTTACCTCCCCGCTCCCTGTTCTGCACCAGGTCCTGGCCGGCTTCAGCAATTACCAGGTCCCCTGTGCTGGAAGTAGGACCCAACACATGCCCTAGGCCATTCTCCCGACCTTGGAGAGGGAACAAATTAACAAACAGGGGAAAAAATAATCTGCTGGCTCCCCTAAGCCAGGAACTCAGGGTAGGCACAGCTCCTTTGCATAGGCACAGGCATAAGCGGTCCATGGACTCTGAGTGCCTTTCACCCCTGCGTAGACCTGTGTGGGTTCATTTCAACAGCGTAGGCCTTAATTACCACAGCACAACGGGGTATATACCTGGTCTAAATTCATCTGTCTCAGCTGTGAAGTGGCAGGTTCATGACATTTGACACTGCTCTGCCCATTAAGCAGGGTTATCACCTACCCACATCAGGGGCCTGAGGACTGGTGGCTCCACCTACACCACCTAGACACTAGCGACAGGGATCCAAGAATAAGTGGTGCCCCCTAGTCCTTACAGCCAACAGCATTGGGTGCTCATAGTCCAGCTACAAAACCCACCCACTTAGGTGCTGTAGGGACCAGGGACACACTTTCCTCCCAGACATTCAGGGGCAGCAGTCAGCCCCTGCCTTGCTTAGTGCGTGACCCATTACCTGTGCCTACACCAATCACCCACGCCTGTCTAGGACTGTAAGTGAGACCCTACACCACACACTTGGTGACCAACTACCTGGACACCTGAGCTGAATTCATACAAGAAAAGTAAACAGACACCTGGGCTCACAAACCTAGTAACAGCTCTAACCACCTGGTGACAGAACCTTAGAGCTTCAAAGGCACCAATAATTAAACTAGCTCACATAAGCAGCTTATTTGGGCATATCAAAACAAAAACAAAACAAAACAAGAAGCTAGGACACAGTAAGCAAACATAAAATAAATCAATAACTTAATGATGGCTTGGAAACAACAGTCAATATCAAATCCAATGAAGAGACAGACTATGGTGGCTTCAGCAAGCTCCCAAAATAAAGAAACTAGAAATATTCTGTAGGAAGAGAATTTCTTAGAATTACTGGAGGTACAATACAAAAGATTAATATACAGGACTCTTCAAGAGATCAGGAAGGAGATCAGGCAAGGTGCAGAACAAGATAAGAACACACAAACAAACGAATAGAGGATCTTAAGAAGGTTATTCAAGAGCATAACGACAAATTTAATAGGCTGTAAGAATCCATAGAGAGACAGCAATCAGAAATCCAGAAGACTAACAATAAAATTTCAGAATTAGACAGCTCAATAGAAAGTCATAGGAGCAGAATTGAGGCAATGGATGTCAGAATCAGTGAGATTGAAGATAAGGCACTTGACACCAACTTATCCGAAGAAAACTCAGATAAAAGAACTTTAAAAAGTGAAGAAATTCTAAGAATTATGTGGGACTCTATCAAGAAGAATAACTTACGAGTGACTGGAGTACCAGAACAGGGGGAAATAACAGAAAATACAGGGAGAATTGTTGAAGATTTGTTGGCAGAAAACTTCCCTGATTTCATGAAAGATGAGGAGATATCTATCCAAGATGCTTATTGAACACCACATAAGGTAGATCCCAAAATAAAGTCACCAACACATATTATAATCAAACTTGCCAAAACCAAAGACAGAGAATTTTAATAGTGGCTAGAGGTAAATGAAAAGTAGTCTACAAAGAAGAGTAAACAAGACCAAGCTTGGACTACTCAGCAGAAACCATGCAAGCAAGAAGGCAATGGGATGACATATATAAAGCCTTGAAGGAAAAAAATTGCCAGCCAAGAATTATATATCCAGCAAAACTGTCTCTCAAATATGATGGCGAAACTAGGGACTTTCCAGATAAACAGGAGTTTAGGGAATTTGTAAAAACCAAACAAAAATTAAAATAAATACTAAAGGGAGTCCTCCAGTTAGAAAATCAATAACATCACGTAACAACCCAAGACTAGAACACAGCACAGAACAACCAGGTATAAACCCAGACAGGGAAGTCACAAAAATAAATCAAAGCTAAAACACTGATAATAGTGAAACAGAGATGTCAATATGTAAAAGATGATAACATTAAAACAAAAAAGTGGGACTAAAAAATGTAGACATAGATTTTTCATATGGAAAGGAAGTCAAGGCAATATAAAGAAATAAAAGACTGGTTTAAACTTAGAAAAATGGGGGTAAATATTAAGGTAAAGACAAAGGAAACTAACAATCGTACAAGTTAAAATAAAAAACAAGAAAAATATAAAGACTCACCAAATACAAAATCAACAACAGTGAAAAAGATGAAAAGAAAATACATAAAGAAAAATGACTCAGCACAGAAAGTTAAGTGGAACAAAGAAACTGTCAACAACACCCAAAAAAAGACATCAAAATGTCAGCACGGAACTCATACCTTTCAATAATTACACTGAATGTAAATGGACTAAATGCACCAATAAAGAAACAGAAAGTGGCAGAATGGAGAAAAAAACACCATCTGGCTATAGACTGCCTACAACAGACACACCTTAAACTTAAAGACACAAACAAACTAAAATTCCAAGGATGGAAAAAATATATCAAGCAAACAACACTCAAAAAAGGGCAGGACTGATAATATTAATCTCTGACAAAACAAACTGTAAAGTAAAATCCACCACAAAGGGTAAGGAAGGACACTATGTAATGATTAAAGGGTCAATACACCAGGAGGACATAACTATAATAAATATTTACGCACCCAACGACAGGGCTCCAAAATATGTAAAACAAATTCTAACAGCATTGAAAAGAGAGATAGAGCACTCCACAATAATAGTAGCAGACTTCAACACACCACTTTTGGTGAAGGACAGGACATCCAGAAAGAAGCGTGATAAAGACATGGAAGATCTAAATGCCACAGTCAACCAACTTGATCTCTTTGACTTATACCAACCACTCTACTCCAAGCAGCCAAGTATACTTTCTTTTCCAACCCACATGGAACATTCCCGAGAATAGACCACATATTAGGCCATAAAGCAAGCCTTAAAAAAATCCAAAGCATTGAAATATTACAAAGCATCTTTTCTGACCATAAAGCCACAAAAGTAGAAATCAATAACAGAAAAAGCAAGGAAAAAAAAAAAATCAAACACATGGAAACTAAACAACACCTTGCTCAAAAAATACTGGGTTATAGAAGAAATTAAGGATGGAGTAAAGAAATTCATAGAATCAAATGAGAAGGAAAACACATCCTAAGAGAACCTATGGGACACAGCAAAAGCTGTGTTCAGAGGTCAGTTTATAGCAATAAATGCATACATACAAAAAGAAGAAAGTCACAAAATCAAAACATTAACCCTACAACTGGAACAAGTAGAAAGAGAGCAGCAAAAGAGACCCTCGGGTACCAGAAGAAAGGAAATAATAAGAATTAGAGGAGAATTAAATGAAATAGAGAATAGAAAAACCTTTGAAAGAGTTAACAAGACCAAAAGCTGGTTCTTTGAAAACATCAACAAAATTGATAAATCATTGGCCAAACTGACAAAAGAAAAACAGGAGACAATGCAAATAACCCAAATAAGAAATGAGATGGGTGATATCCCAACAGATCCAACTGAAATTAAAAGAATCATAACAGAATACTATGAAAAATTGTACTCTAAAAAATTTGGAAACGTAGAGGAAATGGACAAATTTCTAGATACTCACTACCTACCTAAACTAACACAAATGGAGGGAGAACAACTAAATACACCTATAACAAAAGAAGATATTGAAAAGGTAATTAAAAAACTCCCAACAAAAGAAAGCCCTGGCCCAAACAGTTTCACTGGAGAATTCTACCAAACTTTCAAGGAAGAGTTAACACCACTACTACTAAAGGTATTTCAGAGCATAGAAAAGGATGGAATACTCCCAAACTCATTCTATGAAGCCAGCATAACCCTGATACCAAAACCAGGTAAAGACACCACAAAAATAGAAAATTACAGACCAATATCTCTCATGAACATTGATGCAAAAATCCTCAACAAAATTCTAGTCAATAGAATTCAACAACATAGCAAAAAAATAATTCACCATGATCAAGTGGGATTTATAACAGGTATGCAGGGATGGTTCAACATTAGAAAAACAATCAACGTAATCCATCACATAAATAAAACAAACAGCAAGAACCACATGATCTTATCAATTGATGCAGAAAAGGTATTTGACAAAGTCCAACACCCATTCATGATAAAAACTCTCAGCAAAATAGGAATAGAAGGGAAATTCCTCAACATAATTATGGGCATTTATACAAAGCCAAAAGCCAACATCATCCTAAATGGAGAGAGTTTGAAAGTATTCCCCTTGAAAACGGGAACCAGAAAAGGATGCCCTTTATCACAACTCTCATTCAACACTGTGCTGGAGGTCCTAGGCAGAGCAATTAGGCTAGAAAAAGAAATTAAACGGCATCCAAATTGGTAAGGAAGAAGTAAAAGTATCCCTATTTGCAGATAATATGATCTTATACACAGAAAACTCCAAAGAATCCACAAGAGAACTACTGGAAATAGTAGAAGATTTCAGCGAAGTATCAGGATACAAGATAAACAAACAAAAATCAGTTGGATTCCTCTACACCAACAAAGAGAGCTTCGAAAAGGAAATCACCGAATCAATACCATTCACAATAGCCCCCAAGAAGATAAAATGCCTAGGAACAAATCTATACAGAGGCATTAAAGGCCTATGCAAAGGAAACTACAAGACACTACTGCAAGAAACCAAAAGAGACCTGCATACGTGGAAAAACATACCTGGCTCATGGATAGGAAGACTCAACGTTGTGAAAATGTCAGTTCTACCCAAAGCAATCTACGAATACAATGCAATCCCGATCCAAATTCCAATGGCTTTTTTTAAGGAGATGGAGAAAGAAATCACCAACTTCATATGGAAAGGGAAGAGGCCCTGGATAAGTAAAGTATTACTCAAGAAGAAGTACAAAGTGGAAGGCCTCACACTACCTGATTTTAGAAACTACTATACTGCCACAGTAGCCAAAAAAGTCTGGTAGTGGTACAACAACAGATACACAGACCAATGGAACAGAATTGAGAATCCAGAGGTAAATGCATCCACCTATCAGCAGCTGATATGTGACAAAGGCCCAAAGTCCATTAATTCAGGAAAAGACAGTCTCTTTAACAAAAGGTGTTGGTATAACTGGATAGCCATCTGCAAAAAATTGAAACAAGACCCATACCTCACCCCATGCACAGAAACTAACTCAAAATAGATCAAAGACCTAAATATAAAATCGAAAACAATAAAGGTCATGGCAGAAAATATAGGGACAACGCTGGGAGCCCTAATGCATGGCATAAACAGAATACAAACAATAATTAACAATGCACAAACACCAGAGGAGAAACTAGATAACTGGGAGCTCCTAAAAATCAAATACTTATGCTCATCAAAAGATTGCACCAAAAGAGTCAAAAGACAACCTATATTCTGGGAAAAAAGTTTTGGCTTCAACAAATCCAATCAGCCTCTAATCTCTAAAATCTACAAGATGCTGCAAAACCTCAACAACAAAAAGACCAATAACCCAATTAAAAAATGGGCAAAGGATATGAACAGGTGCTTCATCAAATAAGACATTCAGGCAGCTAACAGACACATGAGGAAATGCTCACGATCATTAACCATTAGAGAAATGCAAATCCAAACTACAATGAGATACCCTCTCACCCCAACAAGGCTAGCATTAATCCAAAAAACACAAAATAATACATGTTGGAGAGGTTGTGGAGAGACTGGAACACTTATACACTGTTGGTGGGAATGTAAAATGATACAACCACTTTGGAAATCGATTTGGCACTTCCTTAAAAAGTTAGAAATAGAAGTACTGTACGATCCAGCTATCCCACTCCTTGGAATATACCCTAGAGAAATAAGAGCCATCACATGAATAGATATATGCGCATCCATGTTCATTGCAGCACTGTTCATGATAGCAAAAAGATGGAAACAACTTAGGTGACCATCAACGGACGAATAGATAAACAAATTATGATATAGTCACACAATGGCATACTATGCAATGATAAAGAACAAGGATGAAGCTGTGAAACATAACATGGAGGAATCTGGAAGGCATTGTGCTGAGTGAATTTAGTCAGTCACGAAGGGACAAATATTCTATAAGACCTCTATTATAGGAGCTCAAGAAAAGGTTTAAACACAGAAGAAAACATTCTTTGATGGTTACGGGGGGCGGGGGGGGGGGGGTGGAGAGGGGTATTCACTAGCTAGATAGCAGACAAGAATTATCTCAGGTGAAGGGAAGGACAACACACACTACAGGGGAAGTCAGCACAACTGGACTAAATCAAAGCTAAGAAGTTTACTGAATACAACAAAATACTTCAAGAGACAGAGTAGCAGGGGTGGGGGTGTGGGGAGCATGCTTTCAGTGGACACCTAAGCCAATTGGCATAACAAACCTTACTAAGAAAATGTTCTGCATCCTCCTTTGGTGAGTGGTGTCTGGGGTCTTAAAAGCTGGCAAGCAGCCATTTAAGATGCATCAATTGGTCCTAACCCACCTGGAGCAAAGGAGAATGATGAACACCAAGGACACAAGGAAAGTATTAACCCAAGAGAGAGAAATGGCCACATAAACCAGAGACTTCATCAGCCTGAGGCCAGAAGAACTAGATGGTGCCCAGCTATCACCAATGACCACCCTGACTGGGAACACAACAGAGTCTCTGATGGAGCAGGAGAAAAGTGGGGTGCAGAACTCAAATTCTCATAAAAAGACCAGACTTAATAGTTTGACTGAGACTGGAGGAACCCTGGAAGACATGGCCCCTGGACTCTCTGTTAGCCCAAAACTGAAACCATTCCTGAGGTCAACGCTTCAGATAAAGATTAGACTGGACTATGGAATATAAAATGATACTTGTGAAGAGTGTGCTTCTTAGTTCAAGTAGATACATAAGGCTAAATGGGCAGCTCCTGTCCAGAGGCAAGATGAGAAGGCAGAGAGGTTCAGGAGCTTGGTTGAATGGACACGGGAAATCCAGGCTGGAAAGCAGGAGTGGGCGGTCACAGTATCGGGAGTGCAACTAGGGTTACATTACAATATATGTACACATTTTTGTATGAGAGGCTAACTTGAATTGTGAACTTTCATTTAAAGCACAACAATTAAAAAAAAAAAAAGAGTAAGCTTCTAATAGGCAAATGGAATTGTCATCCAGAGCCATCTCTAGGCAAAACTTTGAAGGACTAGTGTTCTGTTGGTGCCATCTTCTTTTTCACTCTGTGTCCCTTTCCCTCCTCTCACGTTGTCACACCCTGAGTCCTTACTCTCCTCATTCCAGTCTGCTGCCTCCTGCCTACCCAAGCCCTCGCACAGATGCACCCGGTATCAGTGAGCTTCTTTGGTTGGAAACAGCAAAAAAGAAACTGATTAGAAGGATATGGGTAATTCACAAAATTGAAGAAAAGTTGGAGGCTTGGATCTCAGAATGGGCAGGAACCAGAGTAGCTCTGGCAATCCTGATGGGAGGACCTAACGGAGAGTTGCTTGAGGGAGCTTCCCTTGGGATAATGAGATCCAGCTGTTTCTTTGCATCTCTTCTCAAGATTCAGATCTAGGGAGGATTTATCTGATTGGTCCAACCTTGGACAGGAGAGAGCAGGTACCATAGCTGACTCTCGAAAAACTTAAATCCAATGTAAGGCAGTGGTTCCTAAAAACAAAATCCTAGCGCTCTAACCAGAATGGATTCTGGCAGGCAAAAATGATAAACGTCCATGATGTCCACTAGTTCTCCACAGACAACTCTGTGTTCCAGATTTTTCCTTTCCCATTCCTCCCCATCTCATCCTCAGCTCCATCCACCTGAGAAGAAGACCCAAACATCCAGTATCTCATTCCCCATAGTTCATGGTATTGAAAAGTCTGCCTGTCAAGTTTTGAACAAACTTGTTTTTTTTAGATTTCTTGCAGTCAAAAATTTAATTAGAGTGTTACCCATTCCAATATCCTCTTTAAAACTCAAGGAGTGAGGAAAGAATTTCAGCCACTGTGCCAGGGCAAAGTGGGGAGAGATTTGCAGGTAGAGGGACTCTTCAGACCAGTTCTTCAAATCAAGTACTTGGCTTATAAATAGATTTTGTTCCAGTTCTCACTTTCTCCTCACTCTGGGGAGAAGGGGGTGGGGGGCGGGGGGAAGGTCACATGCAATCTACTTCTGCAAGGATGATAGATACAAATATAAAGTATACGTATGTGATAAAGCATGTAGTATATATATAAAAGATTCTGCACTTGTATGCATAGATTTGCAATCCAATGGTGAGAATGGTTGGTCAACTTTAGGTAGCCTCTACCTTCTTCCACTGCCAAGAAGGGGACTGAGAAGATTTAAGGGAAAATCCATACAGAAAATGACACGTGAAAGACCAGAACAACTCTACCCAAGTCACTGGTCTCTGCTTTGTCTGGCAGAAACACCTAAGTCCTTGAGATCTGGAACTCTCAAAATAGAGACACGATGCACAAAATAAATAGAGCCAAAAAATCATTCTCACAGCAGCACTCACTCTGCTGAAAGTAATGTGGTCATTCCCGATAGAAAATGGATCTCTACACTGTAACCAACATGTTGGTTGACAATTAACACCCAGCTTAGCTACAGGCTTCACTACCCAGGAGCTGGAATGGAGGAGCACCGGAGAAGGCAATGCCAGCAGAAGTCAATGAGAAACACTTACCAAACCATCAGATTTGCTCACACTCTTCCCGAAAATCATCTACACACAGCTGTTCAGCCTCTGGTTGAGTGGTTGGGACTATCTCTCCTACCACAATTGTTCCAACTGTTCCAAGTATGGCCTGTGAGTCACCACTGCAGAGAGATAAGCATCCTACTGCAGAGGCAAACCCAAGTGTCATCCTGGGAATGCTTATAATTTCTTTCTCACACCACAAGTGCTCCACTTGGCTTCCTCCGTATGGCAATTTAGCACCTGAAAAGTTTCAGACTCAGACTGCAGTCCAAATATAGCTTTCAAGTGCTCTGAATCTCTTTTGGAGGCTTCCAAGTCTTGCAATGCTGCACGGAAATCCTCATGAAGACAAGATCATTGCACACTAGTCAGCGAGGCCTCCTGTGGGTAAGCCCTGTGTTGTGTTGGAGATACAAACAGTATCCAGCATTATAATGCAGCTGGCCAGAGACAGCAAAAAGTTAATTATTAAAATAACATAGCAAACAAGTATTAAATGAACAATAAATGCTTTATATGCATAGAAGCTTAAACAACAGAAACAGACAACACTTAGGACCAAAGGAAGTAGACAAAATGAGTAAGGACATTAAACAGTAACCAGTTGCTGTCAAGTTGATTCTGACTCATGGAGACCTCACGTGTGTCAGAGTAGAGCTGTGCTCCATAGGGTTTTCAATGGCTGAGTTTTCAGAAGTAGATAGCCAGGCCTTTCTTCTGAGGTGACTCTGGGTGGACTCAAACTCCCAACCTTTCAGTTAGCAGCCAAGTGTGTTAACTGTTTGTACCACCCAGGGATTCTGTACCTCAAAACATGTTCTGGCATGGATGAGACTTAAAAACATTATAGTAAGAAGTCAGTCACAAAGGACCATATATTGTATTATTCCATTTATATGAAATGTCAAGAACAGACAAGCTAATAAAGACAGAAAATAGATTATTGGTTTCCAGGGGCTGGAGGGGGAGGGGGCAAAAAGGGAGGAATGGGAATTGCCAGCTAATGTGTATGGGTTTATTTTAGGGGGAAAAATGTTTTAAAATTAGATTGTGGTGATGGTTGCCAAAACCCTGTGAATACACGAAAACCACTTAAATGTACACCTTAGGTAAATTGTATGAACCACTGCGCCACCAGGGCTCCTTATAGCTCATAGAAATTGTTTAAAAATACTCTGGGAAATCATTATTATTTTTTAAAATAAATAGACATTTGCTAACTCCAGTGGTTTTCATTTTATTTATTTCCTATTCTAAAAATGAACTGTTGAAAAAAATCTTATTAATTAAGGTCTTACTTTAGATTCTCTATACCCAGAGCTACTAAATGTCTCTGAAGCTGTTCATTGTCCTTGGACATCCCACAACATAGCTACCAGTGCTATAACCATCATTTCACTCAGTTTTCCATTAACTTATCCAAGAAATCATGTGTCTGCAATGCTGTACGTGCTGAGGAGAAGGTGGTGATTGAGAGAAACAAGGTCCCTGGCCTCATGGAGGTTTCATTTAGTAAACCAGAGGTGAGCAGAGGTAAAGAGCATATCAAGTACTTTTTTTAAGAGATCTGTGGTGTGACCAGAAGTGTAGAGAGAATATTCTGGAAAGATTTTAGAAAGAAAATATTCATTAAGCCCATGAGTTGGCTTTTGGATATCCAGTTGTCACTTTAGCACAACATGGAGTTGCGTAGGGTTGAAACTGAGCAAAGATGCTAGAAGAATACAATGTATGCACTCAGTACAGGAGCCCAGGAAGAGGATGGTAAAGTCAGCAAAGGTCAGTTACCAGATTACTGTAAGCCCCATGGTCTAGAATGTGATCATGGAAGTGGGTGGCCACAACTCAATGACTTACAACTACATGAAATCATTTATTATCATACTCACAGGTATGCAAGCCAGTTGGATAATTTGGGCATGACTTGGCTCTGAGCTGTGGGTTTGGTTCAGGTCTGTTCTACATGTGTTTGTTCCAGTGTGCAGGATGAAGGGGCAGTAGTTACCTGGGGCATGTACTTCTCATGGCAGATCACCAAAGCATGGGAACCAAGGCAAACCAGGCAAGCAACCTTTATCATATCCTCTAACATTCCATTGACCAACACCACAGGTTCAGGGAGATTTACTCTCCCTACAGTGGGAGGGGCAGGAGAATGAGTATTTGCTGCACAAAAATCCAGGCTATCACAGGACAGATGCTGCAGTAGCCAAGAATGGTGACATGTGTAGCGGTGAAGAGAAAGAAAGACAGTGAACCAGGTGCTAAGGTCATCCAAGCGTACATTGAGTAAGCAAGACTCGTAGGGGCAATCAGAAAACAATTTTCCTTCCTACACAGTCCATTTTCTAGAGCTAGGTTTTCCCTACCACTGGATGAAAACTTAGGCACATATTTTTCGGTTGCTATTAGATAATAACGTCCCCTGTTTGCTTCTAATTGCAAGAAGTCTGATTTTAGTCATTAATAAGCCCAATCCTATTTAATAATCCAAATTCCAAATTTTATTCAAAATTCAAGTTTCTCTCCTTCTTCTCCAGTTTAGATCTGCTGCAGGTGGGAAGCCTACAGTGGGAAAAGGGAAGTAGTGGTCCTCGTACTTCCCTGCCTCCTCCACACTCACTTGCTAGGTGGCTCTTGGCGCCTCCTGGATTTAAGTAGTGACAAGAGTAAGGAGAGACGTTGTGGCGGCAAGCAAGGTCTTGTTTGACTAGCACCTGTGAAATCAAATGATGCACTGCATTGCGCAAATCTACTGCAAAAGACCTCTTTACAGTGTTCGAAAGTAAAGATGTCACTTTGAGGACTAAGGTGTGCCTAACCCAAGCCATGGTATTTTCAATCACCCCATGTGCATGTAAAAGCTGCACAAAGAATAAGGAATACCAAAGAAGAACTGATGCTTTTGAATTATGGTGTTGGCAAAGAATACTGAATATACCATGGACTGCCAGAAGAACAAACAACTATTTCTTGGAAGCAGTATAGCCAGAACGCTCCTTAGAAGCCAGGATGGCAAGACTTCATTTCACGTGCTTTGGACATGTTATCAGGAGGGACCACTTCCTGGAGAAAGACATTGGGCTTGGTAAAGCAGAGGGTTAGTGAAAAAGAGGAAGACCCTCAGTGAGATGGATTGATATGGTAGCTGCAACATGGACACAAACATAACAATGATTGTGAGGATGGCACAGGACTGGGAAATGATTTGTTCTGTTGTACATGGGGTCACTATGAGTCGAAATGGACTTGATGGCACCTAACAACAATGACAGCAGTGGGAGGACATCAAAGGACTTAAAGCAATGAATGGTCAAATTTATATTTTCAAAAGATCACCCTGGTCCTGATGTGGAGAATGAAATGAAGTGGGTGCGGGTGGAAATAGGGAGACCAGTTAGGAGGCTCTGTTATCAAGCCTAGTGGATCAGAAGAGAGTTGTGGCAGTAAGGATGGAGAGAGGTGGTTAGATTCAAGAAGTGGGCAGGTAGAATTGGTAAGGACTGGTTACTGATTGTGTGTAGGGGATGAGGAAGAGGGAGGAATAGTCAAGAATAGTCCTTGGATTTCTAGCTTAAGCCACAGGGAGGAAGGTGAGCTCATTTTCTTGGAAGGAGAACCCCATAAAAGGAGGTTAGGGGTGAAGGGAGAGGGGAAGATTATCAGTTCAGTTTTGTATGAGTTTGAAGAGCCTGTGAAATAGCCAAGTGGGCACACTGACACACTGAGTACAGAGTGGTAGATATGGGTTTGCATCTCAAAGGAAATCTGGGCTTGAGGTATAATTTGGGGAGTTGTTGGACTATAGAAAATAAAGACTTAGAATTCCGTGAGTTCACCTAGAGAGCAGACTTCTCAAGCTATGTTGGGAGCCTCTCTTCTCTCCACTGGCATCTTTTTCTAACATCTAGTAGAGCATTTGCCACATTGTGTTGTAACTTCTGGGTAGCTTTTCTGTTTTTCCCCCAAACTGTGAGCAATTTGAGGGCAAGGAATCATCTCTGTTCTCCCAGCCATAGGTATTTTCTATACATTCAATATTTAAATAGTGGTTGAATGAATAAATGAATGAAACTGTTTAGGAGAACTGGATAATATGGAGAGAATATCTGTTGCCATAAAAAACACCGGTTGCTGATGAGTTGATTCCAACTCATGATGACCCCGTGTATGTCAGTAGAACCGTGCTCCATAGGGTTTTCAATGGCTGATTTTTTCAGAAGTAGATCACCAGACCTTTCTTCCGAGGTGCCTCTGGGTGGACTCAAACCTCCAACCTTAGTTAACAGCCAAGTGTGTTAACTGTTTGCACCACCTAGAGTAACCCACTAAAGTGAATAAAAACACCCTCTAGAGATGGTGGTTAGTGAATGAAATCAATGAGGATAACATGATAATATATATAAGGTCAAGAAGCCAAAGAATTGGACTGAAACACAGACTTGTTATACTTGCCATTGGTCAGTTACCAACTGCCCAAGTGAAGAAGAAAGCTCAGCTCACATCTATGTAGTCTATTCATGGTAATATAAGAATATAATGGATTACATGTTTGCTTTGGTTGTTTAGTAAATCTGTTCATGATTTTGTCCATATTGTATAAATTGAATTATTCTGAAATAATCCAATTTTTTAAAATCCCAAAGTTTAAATTGTTACCTAGGTATTAAAATTAGAAGTAACTGAATTCAGGTAGATCCTACCATCTAGCCACTACAACTTAGGTAGGAATGGACTGTTCTTGAAGGCAGCTTCCGCATCACTGCTCTTATTAGGTTCCATCAAGTTGATTCCGACTCATAGCAAGCCCATGTGACAGAGTAGAAGTGCCCCATAGGATTTTCTTAGCTGTAATCTTTATGGGAGCAGATTGCCAGGTTTTTCCCCTATGGAGCCACTGGGTGGGTTTGAATCACTAACCTTTCATTTAGCAGTTGGGTGCTTAACCATTGCAGTACCTGAGCTCCTTCGTGCACCACTACCTAGTCTTTAAAAAAGCAGGTAAGGAGGAGGTAAGAGAATTTGTATCCAAATAATAATAGCTACATTGACTGAGGACTTTCTAGGTGCCAGAGTATGGACTACGTCCTTTACATTCATCATCTCACTGAACCCTCACATCAATCCTAGGGGATTTGTGTTATTATCTCATTTTCCTAATGGGGAAAATGAGGCTTAGAGGAGTTAGGCAAATTTCCTAAAGTAGTGGAGCTGTAAAGGGTAGACCTATGATTCCCAGTCTTTCTAACACCAAAGCCTGTGCTTTTGATCCCTCATTTGCTACCCTCTCCTGCCTCTCTGAAGAGAGAAACCAGTCAGTCAGGGGTCTCTCTAATGGGCAGCAGAGATGTTTGGCTAAGAGAAAAAGGAAGCATGATAAGATGATACAGTCATGTGTCATGATTACTACCAAAGTCAAAGCCAAACAAATCAAACCTATTGCCAGCCACTGAGTCGATTCCGACTAATAGAGACCCTGCAGGACAGAGTAGAACTGCCCCATAGGGTTTCCAAGGAACAACTGGTGGATTGAACTGCCAACCTTTTGGTTAGCAGCAGAGCTCTTAACCACTGCACTGCCAGGGCTCCACTACCATAGTAGAGTCCTCTAATGAGAAAAGGATTTTGACTGGGCTACCAAAATCAGACTCATCCTTTAATATTCAGTTCAAATGGCCCCTCCACTGTAGGAAGGGCCTTCTCCAGGCCTCAGGCAAAGCTAATTGTTTCTTCCTATGTTCATATTTCTATAAGAAGTCTTTTTTTTTTTTTTTTTACCTTATATTACTAGAGTCTATCTCCTTAATGAAGCTGTGACCTTCTTAAAGGATGATGCCTCGTTTATCTCCCATCTCCAGCCCCTCTTAGGTGCCCATAAGTGCAAACATGGTAAATCCTTGTAGAATGATTAAGTTAATGAGTTACGTACAGGATAAATGTTGTGTGATCTGAGATAAGGGAAATAACGAGAATGAAGATCCGCCAGCTTATGCACACAGGATATGACCTAGACTTCCTCTGCTAGAAAAGCAATGCTGGCAATGTGAACCATTGCAGGAGCAAGAGGAAGAGAATGGAAGAGACATCCGGAAGGGCAGAAGCAGAGTTTTTCCTGTTCTTGGGGTTCTCACTGTGTGGCTGGTCTTCTGGCTGTGATTAGATTAGCACCTTCCATCTCAGGACACCGATGCTGCACAGACAGGCTTTTTCTCACCTTCTAGTTAATATAAATTATAAATTCTGAAAACTCACCTCTAAGCAAAATAAAATACATGTACACAGTCCAAAACAAACTTAGTGCAACTCAAGTTGCAAACCCGTTAATTATTAACATATTTGTTTGTTTTCTTGCTTGCTTGCTGTCTCTGTAAATACCTTGTAGACAGACTAGATAGACATTCTCAGAGCTGTCTGTTCCAGGCCATAAATCATATTGATTTGGAAAACTCAGACACCCCAAATGGAGAACTCTTAAATTACTCATAACCTAATTTTTAAAAAGAAGGAGAGGCCTTCTGGACTCCCTGCATCCCTGGTGTGTACTAGAAAATCCATTCTGTCATATTACTTGGCACAGGGAAAGTACAATTAAACTGTTTAATGTTACAACCACAGTTTTCAGCCCCGCAGACTAAACTTTGGAGGGAAAAAAATAAATAAATAAATGCTAAATACCTGCTGTCGGCTCTGGCACTCTGAGCTGGAAATGAGTCTCTTTCCCACAAGAAATAAACATAAAAACAAACCACTCAGACAATCTTGGCCTTTATACAGACTTATGAACACACATGGGGTCGCCATGAGTTGGAATTGACTGGACGACAACCAGACTCATATGAATGAACACACACACACACACACACACACACACACCACCACACCATGGTCTCTGAGTGGAACAGGTTCACCCTGAGGACAATTAGACTCAAAAATCTGACCAAAGCAGAAAAGGTAATCCAAGTCTCTAGGACTTTGCCTTATTCAAGTATCTTAGTCATCTAGTGCTGCTATACCAGAAATACCACAAGTGGGTGGCTTTAAGAAAGAGAAATTTATTTTCTCACAGTCTAGTAGGCTAGACTTCCAAATTCAGGGCATTAGCTCCAGGGGAAGGCTTTCTCTCTCTGTCGGCTCTGGAGGAAAGTCCTTATCATCAATCTTCCCATGCCCTAGGAGCTTCTCTGAGCAGGAACCCCAGGTCCGAAGGACGCAGTCTGCTCCCAGCACTGCTTTCTTGGTGGTATGAGGTCCCCCCTGTCTGCTCGCTTCCCTTTCATTTTATCTCTTGTAAGATAAAAGGTGGTGCAGGTGACCCTCCAGGGAAACTCCCTTTACACTGGATCAGGGATGTGATTTTAGTAAGGGTGTTATAATCTCACCCTAGTCCTCTTTAACATAAAATTACAATCACAAAATGGAGGAAAACCACACAATACTGGGAATCATGGCTTAACCAAGTTGACACATATTTTTGGGTGACACGATTCAATCCATGACACCAAGGAAATTTTTATTTCTTGTGCTTATGCCATCTGGAAGCACAAATACCCACAGTGCCATGAGCAGCACTATTTTTAATGTTCTTTTCTTCCAATCAAAAAGGAAGTAGGACCAAGATGTAAAAAAAAAAATTTAAGTTAAGTCATCTGGTTACCAACTTATGTAGCATCTGTTCAGTTTTTTTAGGTCTTTGCTATATTGACCAATGAAAAATGTAATTTTCTCAGTAAAGAGTAGTGCCTGTCACATAGTATGTGTTTCATAAGTTTTCATAAATGTAAAATGAAACAAAGAAATAAACAAATGAGGGGGATGTAGTCAACTATAAAAATGAAAGATGACAGATTTCATGAAAACTCAGTAATGTTATCATGATCTATTATTGCCTGAACACAGACAAAGGAGCCATGAAAACAGGGTCATAATCACAGATCTGGCAAAAATTTGTGAGATTTTATGGAAAACGTTATTTGACTCTACTAGCTCTTTATATAACGTGGACAAGGATGTTACAATACATAGTGTACTTTTGTACCTTTTAAAATTTCAATCTGTAACTTAAAGCCACAAAAAATAAAAAGCCAAACTCGTTGCCATCAAGTCAATTCCAACTCATAGAGACCCTACAGAACAGAGTAGAACTGCCCTATGGGGTTTCCAAGGAGTGCCTGGTGGATTCAAACTGCCAACCTCTTGGTTAGCAGCCATAGTGCTTAACCACTTCACCTCCAAAACCAAAAAAAAACCAAACCTGTTGCCGTCGAGTCGACTCTGACTCATAGCGACCCTATAGGACACAGCAGAACTGCCTTATAGGGTTTCCAAGGAGTGCCTGGTGGATTCGAACTGCCAACCTTTTGGTTAGCAGCTGCAGCTCTTAACCCCTATGCCACCAGGTGGGCTCCTTAAAGCTACCACAAGCTAAAATTCTAGCTAATAGTTGCAAATGATTGCAAGACCCTCCTGACCCATCTCACAAGGTACTCTAGGGATCCCAGAGGGGCCCTTTATGTGCTGGATGCCAGCTCAAAGCTCTGAGCTGTGGACTCGCTCTCTTCACAGGTCTCCAGGACATCCTGGGAGTCAAGAAGAAAGTCCAGCTCAATCTAGAACTTCAGGACTCTCCCAGAAAGTCTGTTGTTGTCCAACTGACAAAGACCTCACGTGACAGAGTAGAACTGCTCCATAGGGTTTTCTTGGTTGTATCCTTTATTGCCAGGTCTTTCTCCCGCAGAGCTGCTGGCTGGGTTCAAACTGCCAACCTTTCCATTAGCAGCCAAGCACTTAACAATTAGCACCACTGGGGCTCCTTCCAGAATGTTGGTTGTTGTTGCTGTTATGTGCTGTTGAGTCGGTTCCGACTCATAGCGACCCTATGAGCAGCAGAACAGTCCTGCACCATCCTCACAATTGTCACTAAGTTTGAGCTCGTTGTGGCAGCTACTGTGTCAATCCATCTCATTGAGGGTCTTCCTCTCTTTGACTAACCCTCTACTTCACCAACCATGATGTCTTTCTGCAGGGACTGGTCCCTCCTGATAACATGTCCAAAGTACATAAGAAGAATTCTCATCATCTTCACTTCTAAGGGGCATTCTGACTGTACTTCTTCCAAGACAGATTTGTTTATTCTTCTGGCAGTCCATGGTATATTCAATATTCTTTGCCAATACTATAATTCAAAGGC
Organism: Dugong dugon; assembly: GCA_030035585.1. Lineage (NCBI taxonomy): Eukaryota > Metazoa > Chordata > Mammalia > Sirenia > Dugongidae > Dugong > Dugong dugon. The sequence goes on from CM057462.1 coordinate 147,589,527, forward strand.
ATCAATTCTTTGGTCTTCCTTATTCTTTGTCCAGCTTTCGCATGCTTATGAGGTGATTGCAAATACCATGGTTTGGGTCAGACACACCTTACTCCTCAAAGTGACATTTTTCTTTTTAACAATTTAAAGAGGTCTTTTGCACCAGGTTCTCCCAATGCAATATGTAGTTTGATTTCTTGACTGCTGCTTCCATGGGTGTTAACTGCGGATCAAAGTAAAAGAAATCCTTGACAACTTCAATATTTTCTCTGTTTATCATGATGCTGCTTATCGGTCCAGTTATGAGGAGTTTTGTTTTCTTTATGTTGAGGTGTAATCCATACTGAAGGCTGTGGTCTTTGCTCTTCATCTGTAAGTGCTTCAAGTCCTCTTCACTTTCAGCAAGGAAGGTTGCATATCACAAGTTATTAATGAGTCTTCCTCCAATCCTGATGCCACATTCTTCTTCATGTAGTTCAACTTCTCAGATTATTTGCTCAGCACACAGATTGAATAAGTGTGGTGAAAGGATATAACTCGAAGTACACCTTTTCTGAATTTAAACCACATGACACAGTAACCCCTTGTTCTGTTCAAATGACTGCCTCTTGGTCTATGTACACGTTCCGCATAAGCACAATTAAGTGTTCTGGAATACCCATTCTTTGCAATGTTATCCATGATTTGTTATGCTCCACACAGTCGAATGACTTTGCATAGTCAGTAAAACACAGGTGAATATCTTTCTGGTATTTTCTGCTTTCAGCCAAGATCCATTTGACATCAGCAATGATATCCCTTGTTCCACATCCTCCTCTGAATCTGAATTGGATTTCTAGCACTTTCCTGCTGATGTACTGCTACAACCATTTTTGAATTATCTTCAATAAAATTTTACTTGTGTGTGATATTAATATTGTTTGATAATTTCTGCATTCTGTTGGATCATCTTTCTTTGGAATGGGCACAAATATGAATCTCTTCCAGTTGATTGGCCAGGTAGCTGTCTTCCAAATTTCTTATCATAGACAAGAGAGCAGCCAGCAGTGCACCTGTTTGTTGAAACTTCTCAATTGGTATTCTGTCAATTCCTAGATCCTTGTTCTTTTGCGATGCCTTCAGTGTACCTTGGACTTCTTCCTTCAATACCATCAGTTCTTGATCATATGCTACCTCTTGAAATGGCTGAATGATGACCAATTCCTTTTGGCACAGTGACTCCGTGTATTCCTCCACCTTCTTTTTATGCTTCCTGTGTCATTCAATATTTTTTCCCATAGACTCCTTCAATATTGCAACTCAATGCTTGAATTTTTTCTTCAGTTCTTTCGGCTTGAGAAATGCCAAGTATGTTCTTTCCTTTTGGTTTTCTAACTCCAGGTCTCTGTACAGATGTCTAGAGTCTCAGAATTGGCCTGTCCTTGGACTCTAAGCCCCGAGGGCAAAAATCCATAGTCTAAAATTGCAGGGACAATTCTAAGGCGCACTCTGGATGAAAGCTTCTGTAACTGTAATGTGCAATATCTGGATTACCTGGGAATGTTGTTACAAGATTCAGTGGAGCCTGAGATTTTGCTTTTTCTAGTAAGTTCCCCAGTAATGATGATGATGCTTGTCCGTAGATGGACCATTACATATTACTATGAGTCCAGAGTCTATAGAGCCACACAAAGCAGCTCAGTATAGCAAGCACGGAGGTGCCACATGTGTTCAAATCAGAGGGTATATCTGGAAATACATTTATTCTTAGCACTAACCCATCAGAGTACAGTCACCGGAGCCAAACACACATGAACTGAAATCCAGATACTGCCACACCCAGGAGTTGTGTGACCTTGGGCTAATTATTCTTCGGGACTCAGTTTCTCCATCTGTAAAACAGGGGTGGTAATACCTACTTAATAGAACTGTTGTGAAGATTAAGTCCAGCCAAAGGACTTAAATTTGAAATTCAATTCTCCCCTTAGCTCTTACTGGCTATGAGATCTTAGGAAAATTACCCAACCTCACCAAGCCTCAATTGTCTCATCTAGAAAAGGAAAGACATTGCCTAACATGCAAGGTTGTTTTGAAGATTAAGTGAAACAATGCAGTGTTCCCAATATGGGAGTGGACTCCTGAGGTTCACATTTATTTTAAAATGTTACTAAATGTAGGAGTTCAAAGGAAAGAAGTCATAAAGCTAAAATAGAGAAAGTTCTTGGAGAAAAGCAAAATTTTATCTGAGTCTTGAAAGAATATTAGGATCTGCAGTTGAGTGAGAATGTTGCCGTTTTAGAGGCAAGTCAGAGCTCAGAACATAATTGTCCCCACTCTTCACCTGACTAATTCTTATTCACCATTTATTCCTCACTTTAGGCGTCATTTTAAGGAACACTGGTGGTGCAGTGTTTAAAGCACTTAGCTGCTAGCCAAAGGGCAGTGGTTCGAACCCACCAGCTGCTCCATGGGAGAAAGATGTGGCAGTCTGCTTCTGTAAAAATTTACAGCCCTGAAAACCCTGTGGGGCAGTTCTACTCTGTCCTAAAAGGTTGCAATGAGTTGGAAACTACTCAATGGCAGTGAGTTTGGTTTTTTTGGTTAGATGTCATTAACTCAGGGAAGATTTCCCTAACCCCTAATCCACATTAGTGCTTATATCGTACGTTGTTATAGTATTTGGTACTTGCCCTTTGTGGAACTTGCCACCATAATTAAAATAATTGGCCTCCCTCACTAATCTCTACAGTCTATAGGGAAGGGACTGTGTCAGCTTAGTTCATGGTGGTATCCCAAGATTTCGCACAATATCCAAGTACATATTAGGCATGCCATTAATAGTTTATGAATAATTGAATGGAACATGATTAAAAACTCAAACATTTGAAATAAGATTATTTCCTTTTAAAAAGTATGTATAAAAGATCATTTCTACCAATGCAACTCAACAACGGGAATTACTGAAGATCAACAGTCTTTTAGACATTGCTGGAGATAAGGGGACACAGACATGGATAAGCCACAGGCCCAGTGCCTAGGGAACTCCCAAAGTAGCAGGACAATTAATGCATAAACAAAGATTAATGTGGGATAACCATTCTTCTCAGTGTACGTATGCGTGAGGTGCTGCAGGAGCACAGATAAACCCAGCAATTTCTTTCATTGGGGAGGAGTTGGAAGGAGGCAGGGAGAGCTGTAAAGAAAGGATCATTTGATACGGGCTTTGAAGGGTGAATAGAAGTTGGCTTAGTGAAAATGTAGGTGGAAGAGTATTTCTTTCATCCTAATAGTGCCTCAGGAGCAGATTCTGAAACCTGGTTTGAATCCTAGTTCTGCCACTTACTATTAGTAGAACCTCAGGCTAGTTACTTACCCTTTCTGTGCCTTAGTTCCGTCATCTGTAAAATTGAATTAAAAACAGAATATACTTCATTAGGTCTCTCATGAGGCTAAAATAAATTAATATATGTAAATGAATAATTGCTTCTCTAAGGATCAGCATAAACCTGGTTCCCATGAGGCAGAAGTTAAAGATGTTCCAAATGTCCAGCTTTTCCAAACTGCTGTACCACTCCATCATCTCTAACACCAACTACTCCCTCTCCCCTCAGTACTCTCCCTCCCATCTTTGGGTTCTCTAATTTGCTGCAACATCTCACAGAACTCAGGAACCATATAAAGGAAATCACTCACGTGGTTGTGGAGGCTAGCAAGTCCCAAATTCGTGGGTCTAGTGTAGACTTCTCCTGACCCACGTGGCTGCAGGGGCTGATGAACCCAAACAGGCAGTTCAGACCACAGGCTACTTACTGGCTCACAAGGCTGTGGAAGCTGGCAAATCAGGTCAGATGATAGCTCGCTGGCCCACAGGGCTGTGGAGGCTGGGGAATCCCAGAATTAGCAGGTCAGACAGCAGGCCTCTGGTGCTGGATTCCCAAGAACTGGAGGTGAATTGATCACGAATCGAACACGGAATCCAGATGCAGAGAGAGAGCCCTGCCAAGACACACACATATATCTTAGATGCAGGCCATATCCCAGGGAAGAGTATAACTTGAGCAAGGGTGGGACTTGAGTCATGCCCTCCTGCAAGGCTGTGGCCCAAGACATACCTTATACCAATTCTGCCTCATCAACATGTAGAGGTCAGGATTCACAACACATACAATGGAGGACAACCATACAATATTGTGAAGCATAGCCTAGCCAAGGTGACACGTAACCCCAACCATCACAGGTTCCACACACCTTATTTGCATAGTCCTACTCAATCACTGTGTGTGAGTCACAAAGACCGTGGCTAGAAGAGCCATATTAAGTAATTCATTACACTGCAATATGTCAAGTGCTTAGAACTAAACTCCACTGACTCATAGTGATCCTATAGGACGGAGTAGAACTGCTCCCCCATAGGATTTCCAAGGCTGTAATCTCTGTGGAAGCAAACTGCCACATCTTTCTCCCATAGAGCAAAGCGGCTGGTGGGTTCAAACTGCTGACCTTTTGGTTAGCAACCGAGCGCTTTAACCCCTGCACCACCAGAGTTCCTGCCTGGCTCCTAGTAAGGGTTATATAAATGTTTGTTATTGTTTTTGTTATATTCACTTGTAGCCATAATTATTTTAACCTATTATCAAAATTTGACCTTATGCCTGTGATGGGTTCACGTCCACCTGTGTGGCTGGGCACATCAGTTGAAAAGCATTGGTCCAAAGAGAATGGAGTGGAGACAAGGGCAATGAGAGGCCGAAAAATTAGATATAAGGTGACTGTAGTAATGCAGGTGAGCAATGCTGTCTTCCAGGTGCTGCAAACAGAGCATCCAGTCCATGCCGGGACTTTGAGGTGTTATATTGCGGAGCGCTAGTTTAGAGCTACTTTGGAGAAGAGAGGCCAGAAATCTATCATGCATATTTAAGTGCAAGTGCCAGTCAAGTGAATATTCCTTCTAAGAATGGTTTCTTTAATGGTTATTTTTTGCCTCACAATCTTTAAGACGCGGAGATGAGTTAACACATCAAGGAAATATTCATTCTGTATGTGCTGCTCTGGAGTAATCTTCTCCATCAATATTTTATGAAACAGACTGTCCGGAATAAGAGTGCAGACTGAAGGTCAGAGACGTCTGGTCAATGCCAGCACTGGGAGGCTCATCTGAAGCCCACTGAAGTCACTTTCAGAGACTGTCTACAACCAAGACAGGATGCTACATCCCTACAGCAGGATTTAAAGAAAGGATTCTAAAGAGACACCTATTTTACAAACAAACAAAACTCTACATTTTCTTACATTCATTACATGAGCCAGTTCCCCACTCCAGACTGGTGTTGCTGATATTACTTAGCTCCCAGTTTTAAACGGAAGTTTCCTCTTGATTTCCATCTCGGTAACTGTCAGATGATTCTTAGTCATAAGTCAGTTTGGTCCATGATTGCTGCCTACTTCCTCCTCCTCAAAGTTTCACCAATGTGACAGAACAATTCTGATGAAAGTCTTAGAATTAATGACAACTTCCATCTTAGCTATGACTATTTTCTAAGCCTTTTCTGGAATAAAAACAGTAGAAAGCCCACTAGAGGTAACTGAAGAATGGTCAGCTACTTGCTCCTGTGTACCCCAGGAATTATCATGAACTCCTGGGAGCTAGGAGCCACGTCCAGTTAGCCTCCTTTGTACAGCATTTAACACATGCATATATCTATTTTTTATATTACTTGATGATTGTGACCCTTGGTTCAGATAAAAATCTTTATTAATCTCAAATGCCTGAAAAATTATCTTTTTCCATTCTGCCTTATTAATAAATTAGAGCTGTTTTTTCTAAGTCCTCTCTAGTCAAGGAGCCTTCCAAAAGCTTTAGAGCACTCTCAAAATGTGGTTCCAAACTAGCAGCATCAGCACCACCTGGGAACTTGTTAAAAATGCAAAATTATCACACCTCAGCCCAGCCCTATAGAATCAGAAATTCTGGGGATGGGATCCAGCAATCTGTGTTTTAACAAACCCTCCAGGCAATTCTGATACATTCTGAAGTCTGAGAACCACTGCTTTAGACGTCTGAAAATTCATTTTCAAAAGTGTCATACTGAGTCCCCAAAAGTATATATATCAATGTACCCATTTTTGTTGACTCTTTCTGTATATGTCAAATTACTTGCTTAAAATCCTCTGGTGGTCCCCTATTGCCTACATGATAAAATACAAATTCTTTAGTGTGGTCTACAAAGACTTTTACAAGCTGGCCCCCTATCCAGCTTCACCTCTTTACAACATATACCATACTCTAGACCCACTAGGCACATTCCCGACTCCTGCTTTGTATAGTCTGTCTCCTCTCCCTAGAACACTCTCCCTTGTTCTTTACCTGACAGACCCCTCTCCCGCCTGCAAGACAAGATTCTGAAATCACCTCCTTCCCCAAATGCCAATAGCACAGTTAGTTGCTGTTTTCTTGGTGTTTCCACATTTTCTTGTTCATATATCTCTAACAGTGTTTAACTATTTTTTTGTGGTTGATGAAGAATATATTTTTTATTTTTTCCCATACAAAAATTATATACATTGTTATGTGACTCTAATTGCTCTCCCCATACTGTGACAGCACACTTCTCCTTTACATCCCTAATTGCCCATGTCCATTCAGCCAGCTCCTAACCCTCTCTGCCTTCCCATCTCACCTCTGGACAGAAGCGGCCCTTTTAGTCTCTTGTATCTACTTGAGCTAAGAGGCACACTCCTCACGAGTATCACTTTATGTCCCACAGTCCAGTCCAATCCCTGTCTGAAGAGTTGGCCTCAGAAATTGTTTTAGTTCTGGGCTGATAGAGAATCCAGGGGCCATGCTTTCCAGGGTTCCTCCAGTCTCAGTCACACCATTAAGTCTAGTCTTCTTACTCGAATTTGAGTTCTGCACCCCACCTTTCTTCTGCTCCATCCAGGAGTCTCTGTTGTGTTCCCTGTCAGGGTGGTCATTGGTGGTAGCCAGTCACCATCTAGTTCTTCTGGTCTCAGGCTGATGGTGTCTCTGGTTTATGTGGCCCTTTCTGTCTCTTGGGCTACTACTTTCCTTGTGTCTTTGGTGTTCTTCATTCTCCTTTACTCCAGGTGGTTGGGACCAATTGATGCATCTTAGATGGCCGCTTGCAAGCTTTTAAGACCCCAGACACCACTCACCAAAGTAGGATGCAGAACATTTTCATAATAAGCTTTGTTATGCCAATAGTATTCATTAAATTATTATGTAATTTATTCTCCCATGGCCACATCTCCTAGGATGAACAGTACGCAATTCAAGAGCAAAGGCTGCATCGTCCTGTTTTTGTAGGCTCAGAACCAAGTTCAGAATCTTTGTTGAATAATTCTGCCATGCCGGTATCACGTTCACAGAAAGAAAATCCGAACATTTATATATTCTACACTAAGATGAATACAACAAATGTCAAAGAAAGAGATCATATGATTAAATCCTTGTTACATGTGGCTGAAAACCTGTGTACAATGGGGCTTAACAATAGAAAAAGCAAGTGCTTCCAAATCAGAAAACATGGGTTTGGATTCTACTTCTTGAAGTTGTTTAACCTTGGGCAAATGAGCCTTGGGGTCTCAGTTTCCTCAGCGGTAGAATGGAGTGAAAAAATGCCTGCCCTGTGTATTCCTCTCGATGTGACAATGGCATGAGATGGTATGATGTCAAAGAGACTATTAATGTATCAAGTCCTGCCCATATGAGATTTGATCTTCCTATTATAAGATATTCCAATATTAACTGAAGCATTAAAGCATATTTAAATAGAAAACTTCCACTCTAGTCACATAGGAAGAAGGAGGAAAGGGGAAAAAAAAAAAAGTCCAGTAACTGAAGAACACTCCTTTGAATTTAACCTAGCAGAGGTATCTGTCTCAGTCAGGAAAACTTCCTGCGGATGCTTGCTCTGCTTAGTAATAGTGCTTTTTTCTCTCCGTCTCCACTGCCCACTCCCATACTCTCACTCTCCAAACTTCCTCGAAGCTTTGATTTCTGAAGGCAAAAGCAATAAGGAGGGCTTATAAGGTGATTTCCTTTCCCACCTCCCTTCTACATATTTTCTATTCCCATGCCCCACCTCTGGGAAAGCAGGGGCAGCCTGCCAATTGGGTTTATCATCATTCTCCCAAGAGCCTCATGTTATACAATTATGCCAAGCTTCAGATTGCTCGCAGTCAGGTTATCAGGCTACTTTCAACTCCAGGCTTTTTGGCAGATATAAGGCATCTGGCTGTAACGGGCAGGGTCTTTAACTCTAAGCCCGCCGTGCCAAGTACAGCTGATGCTTAAGGTAAGAGTGAAGGAATTTGAAATTGACTCTGGCTCTGAAAATTATTTTAAGGGATGTCAGCAGTTTATAAAACTTAGGCATTTTTTAAAAAATTCAGTGTACTGCTTTTTTTGTGCTAATATGTTATCTCTTCTGTATGGCAATATTTCTAGCCTGTGTTGACAGCCCTGTTCAGACTTGATTAATCATGTGATGTCATGACTTCTATGCTTTTAGATTTTTAAGATGCTTTCAGGAAAATGTGTCTCCCCAAATACTTGTGTGCTACATTGTATCCATATTTTAGTATGAATAGTTTTGTAAGATCATATACGGTCTTCACTATACTAACAGTGAACACATATATGGGCCTGGCAGTCTTCCTGTCCTACAGGGATGGTGACCAAACAGCCTAAGTGAAACACAGAGGAAATGAAGCATAAACAGGAAACAGAAAGGTGAGAAAATAGAAGAAGAGGAGGCAGGCAATGCATGAGGCTTCCATAAAAGGAGTGTGTTAAGTGACCAGAGCAAGACATCCAGGAAAGACACCAATGAACAGAGAACACATGGGTGTAGGTGCTGAGGGAAGAGAATAAGTTGCTAAGGGCAGTTTCTAGGCTGAGGTGGAGCCCAGAAAATTTACTGAGATTTGAATATCTATGAGGAGACCAGTTTCAACCCGGAACCAAGAAGGAGAACCAAAAGCCCTACGAAACTTTTACTTCTCAGAGAATGACATTGAGAAGTCAAAGGAGATGAGCAAGATATGAGGACAAGTTGAAATAACACAGACTAAGTGTAGGGATCAGAGAAATACAGCAGTCTTGGAAGAGCCTGGTTGACCTATTATCTTGGGCTACCTAAAAGGAATAATGTAAGGTATTGTAATTATATCACTATATACAGTTTCTTCCATGAGCTCTCTCCACTTTGCCATTGGTTTTGCCCTTTAAGAAGCTAAGGATATATGTGCTGTGCCAGAATACTGGAGGGGAGGAGATCTTTAAAACAAGTAAGAGGAAGACCCCTTTCCACTGGATGATGAAAGCAAAGATATACGTAAATCCCATTTGTCAACTGGTGTTCCCCCTTCCCTAGTAACTAGATGAGATTAATTCAATCTCCCATTTCACTAAATGTGAAAATTCCATGGCTTCTGTAACATTTCTGAATTCCTTGGGGGAGGTTCAACCTTCGAGCTCTGAGCCGCTGCTCATATTGTTTGTTTTAGGGATCATCTCACCATCTTAATTGTGAGGTCCCAATGCCTCAACAAATTGACTCAGATATTGAATTAAACATTTTTTATTAATTTTCATATGACCATCTTCCACCAACCAACCAACCAACCAAAGTCTTCAAAGAATTATTTGTGTAAAAAGACTTTGTCAAAGATTGTGGAAATGGCAGGATATATATCACAGAAATGTAACTTAACAGTCCATGGGATATTCTTATTACTAAAAGTCTCTTGGCCACGTTTCAGACTTGAACTCTAGCCTTCTACCATACTGCTTAATTCTCATCTCTTTCTCTCTCTCAAATGCCAAAAGTTCTGTTCATTTATAATGCAGAGGAGGTCAGTTAGCTTTTTTGTTGCTCTGGCTCTCACCAATTCATGTTGTTAGGGGCTCACTTTCTACCATATGAAGCAAGTTTTATACGCCTTGTTATGCGGAAGCCCAGATCTCACATAAGACATTCTACATTGTCCATGATAATTTCATTTCAAAGTTCATTCAGGAACTATTTATTGAGTAACTACTGTGTACGGCACTATGTGGAGGCAGTGGTGGTTCAGTGGTAGAATTATTACCTTCCATGCAGGAGACCCAGGTTTGATTCCTGGCCAATGCACCTCAAGTGCAGCCGCCACTCATCTGTTAGTGTTGCTATGATGCTGAACAGGTTTCAGCAGAGCTTTCAGACTAAGACAGACTAAGAAGAAAGGTCTGGCGATCTACTTCCAAAAAATCAACCAATGAAAACCCTATGGAACACAACAGTCTGATCCGATTGTGCAGAATGGGGTCACCATGAGTTGGAGATCAATTCAATGGCAGCTAACAACAACAGTGAGCCACAAGTTGAATGTACAAAGAAGTTCACACAATATTATTTCTTTTTTTAATTGAGTTTTTTTAAAAAGAATAATATTTTATTGTGTTTTAGCTGAAAGTTTACACAGCAAATTAGGTTCCCCTCTAACAATTTCTATACAAATTGTTCTGTGCCGTTGGTTACAACTTTTGCAATGTATCAGCATTTCATTATTTCCATTCTGTTTGTTCTGTTTCCATTGATCTAGCTTCCCTTCCCCTCCTTGCCTTCTCAACTTTGATTTTAGGCAAATGTTGGTCTCATATAGTATTATTTCTAATAATATAAAACTGGAAAAACTTGAATTTCCAATGAAAAGGGAATGGGTAAATTCATTACATATATACATATATATATAGGTTTATATATATAGTGGGGGTCACAAATTTTAACTCAAATTACAATTCAGATGTGCAAAACACTGTAATTTCTACTCTGGCCTTACTGCACTGATTGGTGGGGAAAAGATTAACCCACTGTTCAATTTGATTTAAAGCTTAATCTGCACTGATAATTTGAAGTCAGAAAAATAAAACAGGTGGTATTCTCTCTTCCTAGCATAAAAGAACTAAATCCTTCACATAGCTCCTTTCCTCCTGCTTCCCTCATTAAAATTGCATCTGGGTAAATGGGGGGCATCCTCCATGTCCTTCTGATGGCAAAAAAAAAAAGGTCTGACAGCAAAAAAAAAAGGAGGGATACTTGAGGACAGTGCTGGCTTCCTGCTCTGGCCTCCGTAGCAGACCAGAGGGGGTTCTTTGTCTTGCTGGAATTCACTGATGGAGACTGCAGCTGGTTTAACTCATGTCTTAGGCTGGATTCTCTAGAGAAGCAAAACCAATAAAGCATATAAATACATATATAGAGAGATTTGTGTCAAGGAAACGGCTCACACTGTTGTAGAGGCTGGAACGTCCCAAGTCTGTGGGTCAGCATAGAAGTTTCTCCCGATTCCTGTAGCTGCAGGGGCTGGCACACCCAAGAGTGGCAGGTTAGACAGCAGACCTCTTGCTCACAGGCTGTGAAGATCAATGAATTCCAAGATCAGCAGGCAAGACAGCAAGTAAGCTGCTAGCTCAAGTCCCAAGAACAGGTGGTCAGACCAACAGGAGCCAGCTGCAGGATCCAGTGTGAGCAAAAACCCACAAGCCTTGCCAGAAAGTCCACCTGTAATCAATGCAGGCCACACTCCAAAGAAAACTCCCTTTTAACTGATAGGCTACTTACATCATGGAGGTGATCACATTATATCAAATCTCATCATGGAATTGCTCACATCATCATATAACTGCCAAACTACATCATAACAGCCAAACCAGTGAGAATCATGGCCCAGACAAGTTTACACACAATCTTAATGATCACAGCTCATAATCTCATTTCTTGGTTTGGCCAGAGCTCCTAAGTGCCCTTTTGCTAGCTGAAAACCCCTAAATGGTTGTCATACACTCCATTCAGGCCCCTGGCTTATAGTCCACCCCATGTTTTGCTGCTGGATTACCTTGTTTCACCACAATGAACGCCACCACAGGCTCTCTGGTTTTCAACTCAGTATGGATATCCCTAGGAATAGAGAGGTGTCCCACAAAGTGCTGCCCTGGTATTCTTCTGGTCCAATCACACTGCTCCACCCTCTTAACCAGCCTGGGCCACCCCACTGTGATCCAGAGATCTCCATCCAAGATCTCAAACAGTAGTAGTATCGGCGGGTTAAAAGTTCCTTGGTGCCTCTCTGCTCCCTCAACTTACAAAATGCATAAGGTGGGACACACATTTAATTCTTTTACTTTTCCATCTCCTTTCTACTCTACCTTCCTCTGTACCGCCTCCCAAAATAAAACTGAAAGAAGGTGGGCTTTTATTTTGCTATGAGTTGGAATCAACTCAAGGGCAATGGGTTTGGTTTTGGGTTTGTCATATATGCCTGAAACTACTAAGCAGCAAGCCTCGTATTTTGCCATTAACAGAAGAATTAGCATCTTCTCTACCACAGAAGAACTTTATGATCTCGGTCTTCCAGGCTTGGTAGTAATATAGAAGAGAGAGGTGTGGCTAAAGGAGTATAGCATATTCTTTCTCCTGCAGTGTAATTAGATTTGCATGTCAGAAACTAAATAATATTTCAGTCTTTCTCCTGACATTATTCCCATGCCAAGTAGGAGGATATCTTGGCCAACACAAAAGATGAAAGCCAAGTACAGAGAAGACAAGAGAAAAAAAAAATCAGTTGGGTTTCTATATACCAGCAATGAACAAACTAAAGAAGAAAATTAAGAAGACAGTTCCATTTACGATAGCATCTAAAAAAAATAAATAAATTACCTAGTGTGATGCAATGAATTTCTTAATATGGCCCTTCTAGTCATGGTCTTTGTGACTCACACACAGTGACTGAGTGGGACTATGCAAATAAGGCATACGGAAACTGTGATGGTTGGGGTTATGTATCAACTTGGCTAGGCCATGATTCCCAGTATTGTGTGGTTGTCTCCCATTTTATGTGTTGTGGATCCTGATTTCTACATGCTGATGAGGCAGGATGGGTATAAGGTGTCTTGGGTCACAGCCTTGCAGGCAGGCATGACTCAAGCCCCACCCTTACTAAAGTTATGCCCTTTCCTGGGATGTGGCCTGCATCTAAGATATATGTATGAGTCCTAGAGAGGCACTCTCTCTCTGCATCTGGACCCCACATCTGGTTCATGATCAGTTGACCTCCCCAGAGGCCTGCTGTCTTTCCTGCTGATTCTGGGATTTGCCAGCCTTCACAGCCCTGTGGGCCAGTGGGCTACCGTCTGGCCTGATTCACCAGCTTCTGCAGCCTTGTGAGCTAGCAGCCTGTGGTCTGAACTGCCCATTTGGGTTCGTCAGCTCCTGCAGCCACATGGGTCAGGAGAAGCCTACGCCTGACCCATGAATTTGGGACCTGCCAACCTCCACAACCACGTGAACAATTTCCTTTATATGGTTCATGAGTTCTGTGAGATGTTGCAGTGAATTAAGGAACACAAAGATGTGAGGGAGAGTACTGAGGGGAGACAGAATAGTTGATGTTAAAAACGACGGAGTGGTACAGCACCTTGGAAAAGTTGGACATTTGGGACAGCTTTAACCTCTGCCTCATAGGAACCAGCTTTGTGCTGATCCTTATAAAAGAAATTATTCATTCACTTAGGAATAAATTTAACCAGGGAGGTGAAAGACATGCACAATGAAAACTAAAAAATGTTGCTAAAAGAAATCAAAGGCCCAAATGAATGGAAAGACATCCTGTGTTCATGGTTGGAAGACTTAATATTGTTTAGATGTCAAGTACTACCCAAAGCAATCTACAGAGTCAATGCAATTCCTATAAAATTCCAACAGCCTTCTTTGCAGAATTGGAAAAGACAATCCTCAAACTTATATGGAATTGCAAAGGGCCCCAAATAGCTAAAGCAACCTTGAAAAAAGAAGAACAAAGTACAAGGACTCACACCCCTCAATTTCAAAATGTACTGTAAAGCTACAGTAATCAAAACAATCTGATACTGGTAAAAAGGTAAGCATAAAGACCAATGGAATATACTTGAGAGGCCAGAAATAAATTCATACATCTATGGGCAATTGATTTTCAATAAGGAGGCTAAGTCCATCCAATGGGGAAAGACTAGTCTCTTCAATAAACGGTACGGAGAAAATTGGATCTTCAGATGCAAAAGAATGAAGTTGGACTCATCCCTCACACTATATATGAAAATAAACTCCAAATGGCTCAATGAGCTAAATGTAAAACTAAAACCATAAAATTCTTAGAACAAAACTTAGGGGTAATGCTTTGGGACCTAGTTTTTGATAATAGGTTCTAGATATGACAATAGAAGTACAAGCAACAAAAGAAATGAATAAATTGTACTTCATCAAAAGTAAAAACTTTTATTTATCAATAAAGCAAAGAGACAACTTACAGAATGGGAAAAAATGGAAGTCCATGGATGGCGCAAATGGTTAATGCACTTTGCTGCTGACCGAAAGGTTGGAGGTTTGAGTCCATCCAGAGGCAACTTGAAAAAAAGGCCTGGTGATTTACTTCCAAAAAATTAGCCATTGAAAACCCTATGGAGAACAATCCTCATTACCTGACACACATGGGGTCGCCATGAGTCAGAGTCAATTCAAGGCAACTGGTTTTATATATATGATAAGAATATGTACAGAATATGTAAAGAACTCCTAAAACTCAACAACAAAAGGACAAATAACCTAACTAAAAAATGGGCCAAGGGTGGGGTTGTTAACCAAAGTCATAAAACAGCATGTGTACTACTGTTACGTGAGAAACTGTTTGTTCTGTAAGCCTTCACCTGAAGTACAATAAAATATTAAAAAAAAAAAAAATGGGCCAAGGACTTCAATAGACATTTCTCAGAAGAAGATATACAAATGGCCAAAAAGCACATGAAAAGATGCTCAACATCATTAGTCAGTTAAAAAAATGAATTGCGTTTGAGTCAGTCCTGACTCATGGAGACTTCATGTGTGTCAGAGTAGAACTGTGCTCCATAGGGTTTGTAACGGCTAATATTTGGAAGTAGATTTCCAGGCTTTTCTTTCAAGGAACCTCTAGGTGGACTCGAACAACCAAACATTTAGGCTAGGAGTTGAGCATGTTAACTGTTTGCACCACCCAGGGACTCCTCATTAGTCATTAGAAAATGAAAATCAAATCCACAGTGAGATACCACTTTACCCCAAATAGGGTGGCTATTATCAAAAAATTAGAAATAACAAGTATTGGTGAGGATGTAAAGAAATTGGAACCCTCATCCACTGCTAGTGGGAATCTAAAATGGTGCAGCCACTGTGGAAAACAGTTTGATGGTTCCTAAAAAAGTTAAACATAGAATCACCACATGACCCAGTAATTCCACTCCTAGGCATATAACCAAAAAAATTGAAAGCAAAGACTCAAATATACTTGTATATCAATGTTCACTGCAGCACTATTCACAATAGCCAAAAGGTGGGAACAACTGAAGTGTCCATCAACAGACGAATGGATAAACAAAATGCAGCATATCCATACAATGGAATATTATTCAGCCATAAAAAGAAATGAAGTTCTGATACATGCTATGACATCAATGAACCTTGAAAACATTATGCTGAGTGAAATAAGTCAGATAAATATTGAATGATTCCACTTACGTGAAATACCTACTGTAGGCAAATACGTAGAGATAATGTTTGCGTTTTCATTTTATTGTACTTTAGATGAAGATTTACAGAACAAACTAGCTTCTCATTAAACGCTTAGTACACATATTGTTTTCTGGCATTAATTGCCAACCCTACGACATGTCAACACTCTCAATTTCTCGACCTTGGCTTCCCTATTACCAGCTTTCCTGTCCCCTCCTGCCTTCTTATCCTTGCCCCTGGGCTAGTGTGCCCATTTATCTCATCTTATTTTATGGGACTGTCTAATCTTTGGCTGAAGGGTGAACCTCAGGAGTGACGTCATTACTGAGCTAAAAGGGTGTCCGGGGGCCGTACGCTCAGGGTTTCTCCAGTTCCTGTCAGACCAGTAAGTCTGGTCTTTTTTTGTTTGTTTGTTGTTTGTGAGTTAGAATTTTGTTCTATGTTTTTCTCCAAGAGATAACATTTATTAGTGGTTACCAGGAGCTGAGAGAAGTGGAGAATGGGGAGTTATTGTTTAAAGGGTACTGAGTTTCTATTCAGACTGATTAAAAAAATAGGGAAAGGATAGTGTTGATGGTTGCACAAGATGGTGAAGTAATTAATGTTACTGAATTGTATACATAAAAATGGTTGAAACGGCAAATGTTTTGTTATATATATTTTACCACAATAAAAAATGTTAAATATAATTAATCAATGATATGGAACGATTTCCAATATATAGTGTATGGGACAAAGCATCCTGCATACACACATACTTCTTTATGTCTATCTCCTTAGGAAGGAATTAATAAGAAGCTGTTACCAATGGTTTCCTTGAAGAGGGGTCACTGGGAAATCAAAGGACAGAGGGAGGAGGCAGGTTTTCTTGATATATGTGAATTATTTAAGATGTGCTTGTATTACCTATTTTTAAAAAAGTAAGCTGATAAGTATTTTAAAAACCCTATCTGGCTGTATGAATCGTGCAGTCTCTTCAATCTTTTTGGAACAAATATTTAAAGATAATTGTGACTATCTTACTACTCAATTCTAGTTATTTCTTTGAAAAGAGTGTCGATTTTCATAGAATACTGTATTTAGAGGATATTAAGTATCCATATAGTCCTCCAGTATGGAAAAGAAAACTTTTGGACTCTTAAATTTTCTTTGTCTGCATATTTTTATTCAACAACCTGCTTAGTGAGCTAAAAATTTCTCAGGGGGAAGAAAAAAGGCCATTTTGAAGGACATGAAAAACAGGAACTTTGAGTAGGAGGGGACTTACTGTGGGCCATGTAGCCCAAACCTCAAGGCCAGAACCTTGTGTACGTCTGGTCTTCCATTCTTTACGTAAATTAATAATAAAAGCGCACTCTCTTGAGGCAAGCCACCCTGTCTGGTTACAGCTTCAGTTGTCATAAAGGCGCTCCCTGTATTAAGTCCCTAGACAATTGAGTTGTTCCTTCTACCTGCAATAAATACCCCCTCTACCATTCCCTTTAAAATTCTACCAATTTTTCTGGGTACACGTTGAATACCACCGCCTCTGTGTTCTCTGTCCCTCTCAGTAGGCCTTGGGCTCCTCACTGCTTATCTCTCCCACGAGACTCCAGGCCCCTGCAGGCAGGCCTGGGCTTCAAGCTTCTTTGAAGTTCCTTCCATAACGAGCATATACTAGGTGCTCTGTTTTTGTTGCAGCACATGTTCCCTATGCTCCAGTTGCCTTCCGGGCCCTGAAATGCAGGCCTTGAAATGGCCCAGCATTTGGGAAAAAAGAAGGTAACCAAGAGGCAATGGGACTCTCCCACCTGCTAGGACGAAGAGGTGCACAGACAGGGAAACATTGATGAGATTCTCTTCCTGTGAGCCCAGGCCACCCACAAGTGCATCTTTAGCAGGCAGAGCCAACGGAATGCTTGTCTACAGCAGTCTGCACACTATGTGCTGTGTTTAATGTTCTTCAGCTGTGCGACAGGACTGACAAATATGATCCTGCCTTCATCCTCATCTAATCATTTTATGGGGCATTAAGCTGCCTTTGGCTGAACCAGTTGCCAGCTGCAACAACACTCCAGGAAAGGACATAACCCGCCTCTCATGATAAAGCATATTACCCTAACAGAAACTGTCTGTGTGGATTTCTGATCAAGAGCTTATGTAAGTTATCTTCAGCTCAGCCTCCTACTCCTCTCCAGGGCGGGGAAGGAACTACACCCACACTGTTGGAGGCAATTGCTTTTTGAAGGTGCCTGCGTTGTGCAAAAGCATTCCCTGGATTTTAGATAAAGTTGGTCGGCATTTTCCCCACGAAAACACAACTTTCACAGTCTCTAGGCAAAATTCAGATAGCTCAGGGTATAACTTTACAGCTCAGTTTTCCCAACTTGTAACCGTTAATGACCACGGTTTAACTACAAATAGTGGTTACCTTGTTTGTGGGGTCGGCCCCCGTCTGCGGAAAGATGCAGAGCCCTCTGATAACCCAAAGGCATTTCAAGCATGTTTTTGCTTGAAAGGATAATTGCTGTGTGCCTCTCTCCATTGCCACCCTCATTTCTGTGTGCTCTGCTTTGCTGCTGGCATATGTTCATTGTGCAACTCCTGGCAGCTGCTACCCAGGGCCGTCGGATTCCAGCAGGTGAGGAATGTATATTAGGCAAACCATGGCAACCAGAAACACCAACATCTCCTGCACCCCCTGGAAACTAATGGCACAGCTTTGCAAAATAGTCTATGAATGAGAACAGTCCATGGCCTAGGAATGTACTATTAGCCTTGATGGAGACACAGAGAGGCAGTGTGGTGAAGTGGTTACTAGCACTGGCACTGTAGCCAGCTTGGGTGCCTTGAGCAAGTTATGGAGGCTCTGTTTCTTCATCTGTGAAATGGAGGGAATATCTCAAAAGGCAGTTACACAGATTAAATGAGCTAATACAGTAAAGGGCTTAGAATTGTGAGTGGCACAGAATGAACCTCAAGGAACTTTAGCTTGTCTGGAACACATTCTCATCCATACCCAAGTATTTACTGGTAATTACTATATGTAAGCCCCTGATGCCCAACATTCTAGCTCCAGACCAGACCTCTCCTGAGTGGCTAATGGAACATAGCTCTTCTTGAATGTCTCCAAGGCTCTTCAAACTCAGCGCGTCCAACACCAACCTCATGCTTGTTCCCCATTCAAATGGGATTCCCTCCAGTGCTCTCTGCTTCCCTCATTCATCCAGGAGTGCAAGCCTAGACCTCCGCCGCTCCATAGGCCTGAACACCCACCTAATCCAAGCTACCATCCAGCTCACCAGCCCCTTCCAACTTGTCTCCCTTCATTTTCTCTTGCCTCTCTTCAGTGCAACAGCCAGAGTGACCTTCTACTAAACCAAAAATCTGTTCAGGTCTCACAAACCTCCCCCCAACACAGACTGCCTAAAATCCTTCAGTGACTTTTCATTGGCTCTAAGTTGTTGTTGCTTTTAGGTGCTGTCGAGTCGGTTCTGACTCAGCGACCCTGTGTACGACAGAACAAAACATTGCCTGGTCCTGCACCATCCTCACAATTGTTGCTATGTTTGAGCCCAGTGTTGCAGCCACTGTGTCAGTCCTAAGCTAAAATCCTTAAAGGGGCCTACAAGGTCCTGTGGTCTGGTCCTGCATACATTCCCAGCCTCATCTGGTACTGCCTTCTTCTTGGTCTTTGCGCTCCAGCCACATTGGCAATTTTCAGGTCTTTGAATACAGCATGTGCCATCCTACCCCTGGGCCTTTGTACCTTCTGTTTCCTCTACTCTTTTGCCTAATTAACTGATCATTCTTCAAATCATAGCCCAGGTGCTTTCCTGACCCTCTGGTTAAAGTCAGGTTTTGTTTCTTTGTTTTTGTATGTTCTCATAGAACTATGTGACTATCCTTCAAACCTGTAGTTTTATAATTAGATATACATTAGTTTGATTATTTGGATAATGTCTATCTTCCCAATGGACTGAAAATTCCACCAGAGCAGGAACTTAGGACAGTAACCAGCCCGTGGTAGGTGCTCATGAATTATTTTTAGAATTGATTAATCAATGGAAGACTTACATTTGGTTAGTTCTTCCTCATGTATTATCTCATTTAACCCTCATGTAAACCTTTGCATTTAAGTATGATTGTCCCATTTTAACAGACAAGGGCACTGAGACTGAGAGACTAGGTGATTTGTTCAAGGCCATACAGAGGGTAAATGAAAACTTAAATCTGAGTATCTCTACTGTAAATCAAGCCTCTTCCCACAAATGCTTTCATCAGCTTCTCTTTCAGAGTCCTTTTGCTTGGTACTGAATCTTTAGTTAGGGAATTATTTACATCTGCACTGAGATGCTGAACTGGCCTAAATCAGAGGCACTGTGTACCTCACATAGTTCACACTGGTTGCCTTCCAACAGCCCCACCGTGCTTGCACATCCTGGCCCCTAAAGGGAGAGAACTCTTGCCAAATGGAAGGCTGGGCCTCTAACAATCATGACATAATTGCCCAATGGTCTGAGGCCCCCACGTGTCCCCATTATCCAGTGGAGCCCACCAGCACCCAGGCGTCACCACTTCACCTCATCCGTCAAGGTCACACCAGGAACACAGAAGGCACTTTCGGCATTTCAAACAAAGGGAATCTAATACAGGGAATCTGTTACACAGATGACAAAGGAGGCTGAGTGCCAGGCACACTGAGGCAGCCCCAAGGATAGTAAGAGCTGGACACCATAGCCACCCCTAGACTACTGGGACAATAGGGACTGTAGGGATGAGGGAAGTAGGGTCATTACCAGAGTCCAGGGGCCAGGGACACCTTTAGGGTGGAGGAGGAAAATAACGGCCCCCCTAAAGACATCCATACCCTCATCTGTGAAAATGTTACATTGTGTGACAAAAAGAGCCCTACTGGCATAATGGTTAAGCACTCAGCTGCTAACTGAAAGGTCAGTGGTTCAAACCCACCAGTGGCTCCGCAGGAGAAAAGACTTGATGATCTGCTCCTGTAAAGATTATGGCCTAGGCAACCCTATGGAGCAGTTCTACTCTGTCATATAGGGTTGCTATGAGTCATAATTGACTCAATGGCACACAACAACATACGGCAAAAGGGACTTTGCTGATATGATTAGATTTAGGATCTTGAGATGGGGAGATTAGTCTGGATTATCCAGGTGGGCCCTAAATGTAATCACAAGTGTCCTCATAAGAGGGAGCAAGAGGATCAGAGTGAGAGAAGATGTGGCAACAGAAGCAGAGGCTGGAGTGATGCAGCCATGAGCCAAGGAATGCCAGCAGCCTCTAGAAGCTGGAAAAGGCAAGAAAATGATTCTCCCTCAGAGCTTTCAGAAAGGCACGCAGCTCACTGATACCTTGATGTTAGTCTCTAAGATGCATTTCAGACTTCTGACCTCCAAAACTATAAAGAAATAAATTTGTATTGTTTAACCTTTTAAGTTGGTGGTTATTTATTATAGAAGCAATAGGATACTAATACTTCTGGCTTACTCCTTCCTCCTGCTCTCCAATCTTCCCACTAGCTGAACCCAACAGGAAGACAAATGGCAGGGAAGCCAGGACAACACAGACTTCAAGGCAAGGGCAAAGAAACATCTGGGGGCAAAACTTTCAGGACATTGCAATCACCTTACCACATCTGTGGGAAGCTAATGCCATAGCATACATCTGAAGCCCATTCTTTTGAATTTCATTTAAATCTTTCTGTTAAGTTCGTTCTAATTTAAGCAAAAAAACCCACTGAAATATTAAAACATGCAATGTTAGCAACACATATATAATAAAAGCAAAGCTTATTCTCTCTTGATTTATTCAAATTCCCTTGCTTAACCATTAGAACCTAGGGGATGACATCTGGCTAAGGAGTAATTTTTATGAAATGGTCTGGTAATTTTATGGACCCGATTTTATTTTTCCTATTTTATTAGCATACAAATCAAAACAGATGACATCACCTTATCTTTCTTAATTGCACCTGTAATGGAATACTATCTATAAAATGAAAGTATTCCATAAAGACATGGCTGACATGAGTTACTGTGTGTGTAGGCTGCCCCCACTGCCCCCTTCTCTGAATCATTCCCTGATGTGACTTGGCAGCCCAGCTCCATCAGTTCTGTGGTTGAAGAAAAAATGGGTCATTGCACTGTGACAAAAGGACATTCACTGAAAATACAGCAATTAAGAAAAGTTTGAGCTCCAATAGTCTCAAATGCCCAAAGGAAGCTTGTCCTTGCTGTGCACGGGTGCCAGAGCAGACAGGCCAACAAAGCAACACAAGCTCAACCAGCAGCCCACCAGGGACAATTCTAAAAATTCAATCAGACAGAAGGAAGTGGCTGAAAGCCACTGATGGAGGGGACGTGAGGCTTTGGAAAAAGGCTGTTTTCTGCATTACTAGCATGTAATTGAAACATTCTGGAATCTCCAGGCCCAGGACCTAAAAATAGGGCATCTCAACAAAAGAATCAGCAGTAAAGTTTTCACTTATGAAATTGCATTTCTGCTTAAATGATATGGAAAGAAGTAGGCCTCACACTTTATAAAGGAAAAAAAAATGCTGGTTTCACTCACACACACACAGATACATTCACACAAAATTGGAAGAATTTCATAAACGAAACAAACTAGATGGAAGTTAATGGCTGTTGAAGCTGGGTGATGGGTACACGAGGGCTCTTTGGGTTCGTTTTCTACCATTGTATTTGCAAATTTCCATAAAAAGGGGGACAAAATAAGTGCCGATTTCATTGGATACAAAAGATGTTGAATAGTTATTACTCCTTCACACTGCTCATTTAATAAAATTTTCTCCAGGTTTCACCATGTCCCTAAATCATGGGACCCGGAAGCACTGCAGATATTGCCACAGCCATTCTGATTCTCTCTGTGTTTATGTGGAATGTCTCTGGCAAAAGAAGGAGGTGCCCAGGCATGGGGAGTGGGAAATGAGTGGGCAGTAGGCTGAAGGGGGTGAAAAACAGGGTAAGAGTGATCGCTCCACTGAAGTGCACCATCAAGGTCCATACTCAGGAGCCAGCTCAGCTGTACTAGGGGCTGCCAGTGCCCAGAGGGACACTTCGACTCCTAACTCCAGTTCAATTCAATTAAGCATCTATTGAGGGCAGTGCTGGTTCAGTAACAGAATTCTTACCTTCCATGTGGGAGACCAAGGTTCAATTCCTAGACAAGGTACCTCATGCACAACCACCACTCATCTGTCAGTGGAGGTTTGTGTTGCTATGATGCTGAACAGGTTTCAACAGAACTTCAAGACTAAAACAGATTAGGAAGAAAGGCCTGGCAATCTATTTCCAAAAACCAGCCAATGAAAACCCTAGGGATCACAACCGTCCGATCCCATTGTGCATGGGTTCATCACGAGTCGAGGACCAACTCAATGGTAGCTGACAACAACAACAACAAGCACCTATTGAGCACCCTTCATAAGTCAAGCACAGGTTCCAAGCACTGAGGATACCAAGATGAATACCTAACAGCCTCTAAGTGCTGCCATCTGCAACAGTGAGAGTTGACTGGTCATAAAAAAGTTGAAGGTTGTTGACTGAATTGCTTACAAAATCAGCCAACTTAGTAGTGTTAGCCTATTGAAGAAAAAGCTTAAAAGACAAATTCTTCAAACGTTACTGCTCAGCACCACCTCCACCTCCTTGCGACAGGGTTACTGTGTGCAGGAGGTGAGCTGAGGATATGCTAGCTTCCTTTGTTAGCAGCAATTTAAAAAAGCAAGGTGAAACTTTGCTTTTCTAGAGAGTACCAACATAGTCAAGATATACACTGACTCATTTTCAGTGCTCATGGTACAAAATAGTAAAGTGGAACACAGTGTGAGAAAGATGCATGCCAATTCCATCCATTTTTGGAATCAATGTCTGAAAAATCACAAGCGTCCTTAGCTCTGGTCTTCTTGGTTCTGTTATTGTGGGGAGTGGGGAATTGAATAGTAGGGAACGAAGCCAGGGTTGATCCTGGACAGTGAAATGCCTTATCCATCTAAAGCATTGTCCCCCTCCCCCTTCCTTTCCTTCTTAACAGCTGGCACGAAGGACCTAAACTTAGCAAGGGCGAAGTGTAGGAAACTAGATAGTGCATTCTACAGTTGGATAGGAAATACTGGGCTCAATGTGTTTAAGGTTAAGATTAATTCCGCACTTCCTCTGAATCTATTTTTAAAACAGAGCAAAGGATGGCATATGCTTTCTTCTAACAAAATGACAGATGATCAAAGGATAAACATGATCTGTGTATCAAACCCTCTTACTACTGCCATGACCTTTGGCCTGTGGAATAAAAAAAAAAAAAAAAAGTAGTATTTTACCATTGTGATTAAAACTTAGCTGCCTGTGTTTATTCAGAAAATTTAGTAGCGACAGCCAAAAAAAAAGAGTGAGTAGTATTTGGATGAACTGGCATGAGTCAGTAGAACAAAGGAAAACTTTAGTGGTTGTTATGGATTGAATTATGTCCCCCAAAAATATGTGTTGTAAATCCTAACCTCTATGCCTGTGGTTAAAATTACATTTGGAAATGGGTTGTCTTTGTCATGTTAATGATGCAGGATTAGTGTAGAGTGCATCTTGAGTCAATCTCTTTTGAGATATAAAAGAGATTAAAGAAGCGAGCAGAGCAGGGATAGGGACCATTGATACCAAGCCACTTGGAGATCTCCAAAGAACCAGGAAACAAGCTGAAGAGACAGCGACCTTCCCCCAGAGCCGACAGAGAGAGAAAGCCTTCCTTTAGAGCCAGCACTCTGAATTCAGACTTCTAGCCTCCTAAATGGTGAGAAAATAAATTCCTGTTTGTGAAAGCCACCCACGTGTGGTATTTCTGTTGTAGCAGCACTAAGATGACTAAGACGGTGGTATTGTTCTTAAACGTCTACTTCACAAGGATAAACAAGGACTTGCAAGGCGCTCGCTCTCTCCCTCTGCAAGAGGAAGTTTTTTTCTTCAAGTCTGTGAGATTGGTGTCTGAAATCAGAAATCTGTCCACTGTTGTGGTGGGGAATCAATTTTTCTGACTTGCAGTAACAATCCTAATTAATGTTGGCTCATTATTATTCCCTGTGTTATGTAAACAAACCTCCTTTTCCACATAGCTGCGCATTAGGGCTGATTTAATTAAATTTGAGAAGAAAGGGGATGATTGCCTTGGAAACAGAGGATGGGAGGTTTCTGAAAGAGCAAGTGTCACAAGTGACTTACAAGGTACACTTGTGTCAGAAAACATGCAGAGGAAGAATAAGAGCAGACCCTCCCCCTCTCCTTTTGTCTCTAGAACGGTTAATATGGCTCCTTAGTAATTGTTTTCGCCACAGTCGGCCTTTGTTTTGCTCCTCTGAGGTAGCTATGTTTGATGTCCTACCGAACTATTATTTCAAGACTCCATATGTCTGAGAAAAATATCATTCAAACTCTGATCTCTTCAGCATAGAGAAAGTCAGCTCAGAAAGTGGCAGGCCATAAGAATCATATGATCCCAAATTCCACTATTAGTGCTCTGAGGCTTTTTCACCCAAAGCATCTCTTATCCCTGGGCAGAACTGGATCTTTTTTTGGATTGATGTTGTTGTTGTTAGGTGCTGCCGAGTCGATTCCAACTCATAGGGACTCTACGTATGTACAACAGAATGAAACACTGCCCGGTTCTGCGCCATCCTCACAATCGTTGTTTTGCTTGAGCCCATGGTTGCAGCCACTGTGCCAATCCATCTCGTTAAGGATCTTCCTCTCTTTCTCTGACCCTCTGCTTTACCAACCATGATGTCCTTTTCTAGGCACTGGTCCTTCCTGATAACATGTCCAAAGTACATGAGATGAGGTCTTTCCATCCTCACTTCTAAGGAGCATTTTGACTGTACCTCTTCCAAGACAGATTTGTTTGTTCTTCTGGCAATCCGTGGTATAGTCAATATTCTTCACTGACACCATAATTCAAAGGCATCAATTCTTCCTCAGTTTTCTTTATTCATGCATATGAGGCAATTGAAAAGGCCCTGGCTTGGGTCAGGCACACCTTAGTTCTCAAAGTGAAACCCTTTGCTTTTTAACACTTTAAAAAGGTCATTTGCAACTAATTTGCCCAATGCAACACATCGTTTGGCTTCTTGATTGCTGCTTTCATGAGCAGTGATTGTGGATCCAAGTAAAATTAAATCCTTGACAACTTCAATATTTTCTCCATTTATCATGACTTTGCTTATTGGCCCAGTAGTGAGGATTTTTGTTTTCTATATGTTAAAGTGTAATCCATACTGAAGGCTGTGGTCTTTGATCTTCATCAGTAAGTGCTTCAAGTCCTCTTCATTTTCAGCAAGCAAGGCTGTGTCATCTGCATATTGCAAGTTGTTAATGAGTCTTCCATCGATCCTTATGCCACACTCTTCTTCTTATAGTCCAGACTCTCGGATTATTTGCTCAGTATACAGATTGAATCGGTATGGAAAGGATACAACCCCGACGCACACCTTTCTTGATTTTAAACCACACAGTATCCCATTGTTCTGTTCAGACAACTGCCTCTTTGTCCACGTACAGGTTCTTCATGAGCACAATTAAGCGTTTCGGACTTCCCATTCTTTGCAACGTTATCCATAATTTGTTATGATCCACACAGTCAAATGCCTTTGCATAGTCAATAAAACACAAGTAAACATCGTTCTAGTATTCTCTGCTTTCAGCCAGGATCCGTCTGACATCAGCAATGATAGCCTTTGTTCCAAGAAGGATTCAGAAGAGGCTCTGAATCTGGCTTGAATTTCTGGCAGTTCCCTATCAATGTACTGCTGCAACCGTTTTTGAATGATCTTCGGCAAAATTTTACTTGCATGTGATATTAATGATATTGTTGGATCATTTCTGCATTCTGTTGGATCACCTTTCTTTGGAATGGGCACGTTTATGAATCTCTTTCAGTCGGTTGCCACGTAGCTGTCTTCCAAATTTCTTGGCATAGACACGTGAGTACCTCCAGTGCGGCATCTGTTTTTTTCTTTGGATAGGATGCAATTATCCAGATCATTCATTCAGTCCTTCCTTTACTCATTCCACAAATACTTCTTGAGCTTCTAATGTGTGTTGGGCTCTCTGTTCTAGGCACTGGGGATTAGTGTTAAACAAGACGCAAAAGATCCCTGCTCTCAGGGAGATTACACCCCAGTTGCAGGGCGGCGTCCCTGGGTGGTGTAAACAGTTTATGTACTCTGCTGCTAACCAAAAGGTTGGAAGTTCGAGTCTACCCAGAGGCACCTTGGAAGAAAGGCCTGGCGATCTACTTCCAAAAAATTAGCCATTGAAAGCCCTATGGAGGACAGTTCTATTCTGACACACATGGCATCGCCATGAGTCAGGGTCAACTCAGTAGCAACTAATGCAGGGAGGCTGACAACAGACGTGACATCAAATAAATGAGCAGGTAGTAGTGGTGATGCCATGAAGAAAAGAACACACGGTAAGACAATGATAACTGCCAGGTGGGACACTTAGATGGGGCCTTCAGGAGAGGCTGTCTGAGGAAGTGCCATTTGAACGGAGCTGTGACTGATGTGAAGGAGTCAGCCATGTGGAGAGCAAGTGCAGAACATTCCAGGTGGGGGCACAACAAATGCAAAGCCTGTAAAGCAGGAACCAGAATGGAGAGTTCAAGAAACAGCAGCAGGCCAGCGGGGCAGGAGCACAGGGAGTGTGGGTGAGGGAACGGTGTCACAGAGGGGTCAATGCCAAATCCTGCAGGGCCTTCCTTGTCAACCACGGCAAGGAGTTTGGATCGGGGTTTTCTGGTCAGTGCAGTGGTGGTGGGGGAGGACACTAACATTAACTTTCTGTTCTGCCATGTGGAGACTGTGTTGGGGGAGGAGTAGAAGTAACAAGATCAGTTAGGAAGCTATCATAATACACATGAGAAACCATATATTGATAATGAACAATACAAAAACAACAACTAGCATGCGTTTAGTACTGACTGTTCACCAGGCATTGTGCTAAGCTGTTGACATGTATTATTCCGTTTGTTTCTCAAAACAGTCCTATGAGAAGTTTAAAGAGATTAAGCAGCTTGTCCAAGGTCACAAGTGGTGGATCTGGATTTAAACCTGGGCAATCTGACCCCTGCATTCACCTGCCTTGGAACTTCAGCAATGAACACTATGTGAACCCTGGGAAGGTGTTCATTTAAGACGGCCACGGATACCCCTTTTTATATATCTGATGCAGTCATGGAAATGGAAATCATTTCCTCTGGTAATCCTGACTTAATTATCATTATATCGTGTGTCTGTGTGGGTGTGTGGCTAATTAAATCATTTGTATACTTTCTTGCCCAGGGACAGCTTTAGCTTTCTTTGAGTATTTACCCCAGATGACTTGATTTCAGCCTCTGATGGAAGCAGATGGTCACAGTTCTAAATCTCAGTCATTTTTAAGCCCAAATGATTACTGGCTTAATAGTCTCCACCTGGATAGAGTACCAGGCCCATAGTGGCCTCTTGGAGTGTCCTCCAGGTGTTCCTGGGATTCTTTGAGATATAAACATACACATTCAACAAAACCCTGCCGGGAGTCACTGGTCACTTCTGCTGACCATCTGTGCTAAAAATTATGACTGTCCCTCCACTCTCAGATCTACTGCTGCCATCTCCCCAGCCCGGGTCTCTGAGTCTGGACCCATTCTCCTCCACAGTTATCTGGACCGCAACCCCATCTGTGGGTGCCTGCTCCTGGCAGTCTCCCAGCAGGCTTCCACAGGGAAGAAAAGGGGCCAACCCCCACTGAGAGAAGGCCCAAATCTCCTGCCACCTGGGAGTCCTCCTTCCAAGAAGATGATAGTTATGCAAATTTTAAAAATATTTAACATGTGAGTCTGAAGCATCTGCCTTTGGTTTACAGCATTAACTTCTGGGCCTTCGCAAGAATAATCAGTGAATATTTATTCTAAAATTATGGGATAATTAGGTGAGGGGAATACGAAGGTGTGCCCGGCTATGATTAACCTGCTCCTTCCATAGCTAGAAAATGTTGGAAACTTTTAAATTTGGTCCTCTCGCTAAAGTCTACCTTTAAGTTCCTGCTTCTCAGATACTCTGCCTCGTTCACTATACAAAAATCTAAAAACACTGCCCAATTACCAAACCAAACCCATTGCTGTCGAGTCGATTCCAACTCATAGCAACCTTAAAGGACAGAGTAGAACTGCCCCACAGAGTTTCCAAGGAGCACCGGGTGGATTTGAACTGCCGACCTTTTGGTTAGCAGCCATAGCTCTTAAGTGATACGCCTCTGGGGTTTCAGACACTGGAAAAATATAGTATACCCTTACCAGGAAATATTGATCAATCACTTAAAAAAATTGTTATAGAAGAATACATAAGGGCACAAAAAGATGTTTATGACATATTGGAAAGTGTAAAAATCAGGTTACAAAGAAGTAGGTAATATATACTCTAGATAGATAGGTAGATAGGTAAGTAGGGAGGTAGGTACATAGGAAGGTAGGTAGGTAGACAGGCAGACAGATAGATAGACAGTTAGGAAAGGGTAATGGGATTACTGGTAATTTTTATTAATACCTTGATTATCTGCATTTTCAAATATCTTATAATGAAAATGTTTTATAATATGTAAAAATCAACAAAAGTACCTTTTAATTCATAAAAAAAGCCTCATCCAGTCATTCTGGAACTAACTAAACTTAATCTAGAAATACGATGTATGAGGCTGCAAAGCTACCCAGGACTTGGCCCAAACTGCAGCCCATTCTGCAAGAGTGTCTCTGGTCTGGTCTTCCCATTCTAAGTTACAGGACAGTGACTAAAATGTCATCAGAGTAGGCATTACTCATGTTGTTTCCCTTAACAGCAAGTTAAGGAGTATTTTAAACTGGAATTATCATGTGGGACCTCTGAAAACTCAGTAACGAGCATGTCAGCTCTGAGTTAAGGAAATGATGACCTAGGATCTAGAAGACAGTCAAAGACAATGCAGAACAAGCAAAACTAAAGTACAAGAGGACCCAAGTGGAAACTAGTTCAAGGGTTTCCCCTGGCAGTCCTGCTGAGGGTTTGCCCAATATCCAAAGAGGTAGTATTTGTGATTGTTATCAGAACAACACACTGGTAATGGCTGTGTAGAATGGGTAATTGTGCTGTCTATAATAATTATGTACTAATCAGAATCGACTCGAAAGGAATGGGTTTGGTTTCATTTAACCCCTATAAAGGAACCCTGGTGGTGCAGTAGTTATAGTGCTCAACTGCTAACCAAAAGGTTGGCAGTTTGAACCTACCAGCTGCTTTGTAGGAGAAAGATATAATCTGCTTCCATAAAGATCTACATCCTTGGAAACCTTATGAGGCAGTTCTACTCTGTTCTGTAGGGACACTATAAGTTGGAATCAACTCAGCAGCAGTAGGTTTGGTTTTTGGTTTAACCTCTATAGAGTTCATTTCATAGAGAAAACAGCCTAAACAGTTCTTCTCAACTAAGGTTATGAAAGTGCCCTTAAGTTTGACTTATGTTTAAGTGTGGGCTCTTCCCCTAACTAACTTTTGGGAGACATAAGTTTCCTTACCTATAAAATAGGAATAAAAATTCCTAACTCATAGAGTTGTTATAAGGATAAGGTTTAAATGAGATGTAAATCACCCAGCACAGATCCTTGGCCATGGAAGTTATTTAATAAATGTCAATTATCCCTTTTACTCCTAGTCTGTTCTTGTCTATAAGTAAGTCAAGGATGACAACAGTTCTGGTGAGAGAGTTGCTGCATTTATAAACTCTCATATATGAGCTGTATACACAAGGAAGCGAAACCAAAAGGAACAGGCCACTGCATATGGTCATGTAGGTTCTGAAGCAAACAACCTCCGTGGGCATTCATAGCGCCCTGTGAGAAAAGCTAAAGGATTAGGGAAGAACTGGAGATCTTGAAGAGATGAAAGAATATATAAAGGGTCTAGAAGAATTAGAGTTCACTATTCCAAGGATGGAGAATATCCATGGAATAAAAAGTTCCGGGGTAATGACTGGCAAGTAGATCACTGAGGAAAAGTAAAGAAGGTCATTGGAGTCTAGGACATCAAGGAAATTAAATGTCAAAGTCTTCAGTTGGTGTTTACACAGTTATTGAAATCACCCAGGAGCTGGAGGAAGACTTTGAGACCAGAGATTGATATCTATGCAGGACTTGACAGTCTGTAGATCTGTGCCACTCAGTAGAAATCTAAGGAGGAGGCAGAGCCAACATGGCACTATAGACAGAAGGACCACACTGTCCCTCCACAGCAAACACCCAAAAATAAATAAATAAAACAGAGATGAACTTCAATGCTGAACCCTAAGTGTCAAATTAAGAAATAAAGAACTAAACCAAGCAAGGATTAATCAAAACTAAAAGACTTACAACAGGGAACCAGAGAGGTAAATCTGTAAATGACAATGACATCAGAACAATAAAAGAGGGAATAAACGGTGTAGGTATAGAACTTTCTAATGGAGAGAAAGGCAAGGTGATACCAAGTAATAAAAGACTGGTTCAAACTTAGGGTAAATTTCAAGGTAACCACAAAGAAAGTTAACAAACATACTCATCAAAATAAAGAAGAAAAACATAGAGTTTCGGTAAACACAAAATCTACAGAAACAAAAGAAATGAAAAAAAAATTCATACAAAAATGGAATTCAGCACAGGAGAGTAAGAGGAACAAAGAAAATGTCAGCGCCACAAAAAAAAAAAAGAAAAGCACTACAAAATGACAGCAATAAACTCACACCTATCAATAATTTAACTGAAAGTGAATGGCCTAAATGCACCCATAAAGAGACAGAGAGTGACAGAATGGATTAAAAAAAAAAAAAAAAAAAGGATCCATCAATATGCTGCCTACAAGAGACACACCTTAGAAACAAAGACGTAAATTTATTAAAATCAAAGGATGGAAAAAAATATATCAAGCAAACAGCTACCAAAAAAGAGCAGGAGTGGCAATGCTAATCTCAGATAAAATAGACTTTAAAACAAAATCCACCATAAAAGACAAAGAATGGCATTAATAAAAAGGACGATCCATCATGAAGACATAAGCATAACAAATATCTACGCACCCAGTGACAGTGTTCCAAAATACATAAAACAAACTCTAACAACATTGAAAACAGAAATTGACAGTTCCACAGTAATAGTAGGGGACTTCAACACACCAGTGTTGGTAAAGGACAGAACATCTAGAATGAAACTCAACAAAGATGCAGAAGATCTAAAGGTCACAATCAGCCAACTTGACTTCATAGACATATATAGAACACTCTACCCAACAGCTGCAAAGTGTACTTTCTTTTCCAAAGCATGTGGAACTTTCTCCAGAATAGACCACATCTTAGGCCACAAAGCAACCCTCAAGAAAATCCAAAACACTGAGATAATATAAATTATCTTCTCTGATCACAATGTCATCAAAGCAGAAATTAATAACAAGAAGAGCAAGGAAAAAAAATCAATTACATGGAAACTGAATAGCACTCTGTTTAAAAACCACCGGGTAATAGAAGAAATCAGAGACAGAATCAAAAAACTCCTAGAATCAAATGAGAATGAAAACACATCATACCAAAACCTTTGGGACACTGCAAAGGCAGTCCTCACAGGTCAATTTATAGCAATAGATGCACACATCAAAAAAGAAGAAAGGAAGCTTTTTCGCAACGGGTTTGCTGCCAGAACACAGGTGTTGGTGAAAACTATTGCAGAGTCTAAGCCAAAATGGGAAAGGAAAAGACCCATATCAACATCGTTGTCATTGGACACGTAGATTCGGGCAAGTCTACCACTACTGGTCACCTGATCTACAAATGTGGTGGGATCAACAAACAAACCATTGAAAAATTTGAGAAGGAAGCTGCTGAGATGGGAAAGGGCTCCTTCAAGTATGCCTGGGTCTTGGATAAACTGAAAGCTGAACACAAGCGAGGCATCACCATTGATATCTCCCTGTGGAAATTTGAGACCAACAAGTATTACGTGACCATCACTGATGCCCCAGGACACAGTGACTTCATCAAAAACATGATTACAGGAACATCACAGGCTGACTGTGCTGTCCTGATTGTTGCTGCTGGTGTTGGTGAATTTGAAGCTGGTATCTCCAAGAATGGGCAGACCCGTGAGCATGCCCTTCTGGCTTACACACTGGGTGTGAAACAACTCATTATTGGTGTTAACAAAATGGATTCCACTGAGCCTCTGTACAGCCAGAAGAGATATGAGGAAATAGTTAAGGAAGTCAGCACCTACATTAAGAAAATTGACTACAACCCTGACACAGTAGCATTTGTGCCAATTTCTGGTTGGAATGGTGACAACATGCTGGAGCCAAGCGCTAACATGCCTTGGTTCAAGGGATGGAAAGTCACCCGTAAGGATGGCAATGCCAGTGGAACCACGCTGCTTGAAGCTCTGGATTGCATTCTGCCACCAACTCGCCCAACTGACAAGCCGCTGCATCTGCCTCTCTAAGATGTCTATAAAATTGGTGGTATTGGCACTGTCCCTGTGGGCAGGGTGGAGACTGGTGTCCTCGAGCCTGGGATGGTGGTCACGTTTGCTCCAGTCAACGTCACCACTGAAGTAAAGTCTGTTGAAATGCACCATGAAGCTTTGAGTGAAGCTCTACCTGGGGACAATGCAGGCTTCAATGTCAAGAATGTCTCTGTGAAAGATGTTCATCGTGGCAATGTGGCTGGTGACAGCAAAAATGACCCACCAATGGAAGCAGCTGGCTTCACTGCTCAGGTGATCATCCTGAACCACCCAGGCCAAATCAGTGCTGGCTATGCACCTGTTCTGGATTGTCACACAGCTCACATTGCTTGCAAGTTTGCTGAGCTAAAAGAGAAGATTGATCACTGTTCTGGAAAGAAGCTAGAAGATGGCCCCAAATTCTTGAAGTCTGGTGATGCTGCCATTGTTGACATGGTTCCTGGCAAGCCCATGTGTGTTGAGAGCTTCTCTGACTATCCTCCTCTGGGTCGTTTTGCTGTTCGAGATATGAGACAGACAGTTGCTGTGGGTGTCATCAAGGCAGTGGACAAAAAGGATGCTGGAGCTGGCAAGGTCACCAAGTCTGCTCAGAAAGCTCAGAAGGCTAAATGAATGTTACCCATAACACCTGCCACCCCAGTCATAATCAGTGGCAGAAGAACGGTCTCAGAATTGTTTGTCTCAATTGGCCATTTAAGTTTAATAGTAAAAGACTGGTTAATGATAACAATGCATCATAAAACCTTCAGAAGGAAAGGAATGTTTTGTGGACTATTTGTTTCTTTTTTGTGTGTGGCAGTTTTAAGTTATCAGTTTTTAAAATCAGTACTTTTTAAATGGAAAAAACTTGACCAAAAATCTGTCACAGAATTTTGAGACCCACTAAAACAAAGTTTAATGAGAAACAAAAAAGAAGAAAGGAAAACAATCAAAACATTAACTACACAACTTGAACAAATAGAGAACAGCAACAGAAGTCCACAGCCACCAGAAGAAAGGAAATAATAAAGATCAGAGCAGAAATAAATGAAATAGAGAATAGAAAAACAATAGAAAGAATCAAGAAAACCAAAAGTTGGTTCTTTGAAAGGATCAACAAAATCGAAAAACCACTGGCCAAACCGACAAAATAAAAACAGGAGAGGATGCAAATAACTCAGATAAGAAACGAAATGGGAACATTACAACAGACACAACTGAAATAAAAAGGTTTATAACACAGTACTATGAAAAACTATACTCTAACAAATTTGAAAACCTAGAGGAAATGGAAAATTTCTAGAAACACATCACCTATCCAAACTAATGCAAACTGATGTTGAAAATATGAACAGACCCACAACAAGAGAAGAGATTGAAAAGGTAGGTTTAAAAACTCCCAACAAAAAAAAAGGCCTGGACTCACAAAAAAAAAAAGACCAGATTTACTGGCCTAAAGGAGCCTGGAGAAACCTCGAGAGTATGGCCCCCAGACACCCTTTTAGCTCAGTGGTGAAGTTACCTCCAAGGTTCACTGTTCAGCCTGGGAGTGGACAGCCCTGTAAAACCAAATGAGACTAACAAGGTACAGGAGTCCAGTGACAGGGGCCAGAAGGCAGAAGAGGACAGGGAAGCTGGTGATAGGGAATACAAGATTGAGTAAGGATATTGCTGATGTGTTGTGAGATTGTTAACCATTGTCATAGGGCAACATTTGTAGTAACTGTTAAATGAGAAACTAGTTTGTTCTGTAGGCCTTCATCTTGGGTGAGAATGACAGCACAATTGGAAAAGCATAGTCAATGTCACTGAACTGTGTATGTAGAAATTTTTGAAACGGTGTATCGTTGGCTATGTGTATTTTCACCAAAAAAGAAAAAAAAAGGTCAAGAATTTAGACGGTTGATATGTTGCAGGGTTGTTAACCAATGTCATAAAACAACATGTGTACTACTGTTTCATGAGAAACTATTTGTTCTGTAAGCCTTCACCTGAAGTACAATAAAATAAAATAAAATAAAATGTATTAAAAATTAATAGAGCCAAAAAAAAAAAAAAAAAACCCTGGCCCAGATGGCTTCACAGGAGAATTCCACCAAACATTCAGAGAAGAGCTTACACCAGAACTACTCAAACTATTTCAGAACATAGAAAAGGAAGGGATGCTTCTAAATTCATTCTATGAAGCCAACATAACTCTGATACCAAAACCAGGCAAAGACACCCCCAAAAAAGAAAATTACAGACCAATATCTCTCATGAATACAGATGCAAAAATTCTCAACAAAATTCTAGTCAATAGAATTAAGCATCATATCAAAAAATAATACACCATGATGAAGTAGGAGTCACATCAGGTATGCAAGGATGGTTCAACATTAGAAAATCAATCAACATAATCCACCACATAAATGAAATAAAAGAATCACTTGATCATCTCAACTGATGCAGAAAAGGCATTTGACAAAGTCTAACAGCCATTCCTGATTTTAAACAACTCTCAATAAAATGGGTCTAAAAGGGAAATTCCTCAACATAATAAAGAGCATCTATAAAAAACCAACAGCCAATATCAGTCTTAGTGGAGAGAGGCTGAAAACATTCCCCTTGACAACAGGAACAAGACCAGGATGACCTTTATCACCATTCCTATTTAACATTCTGCTAGAAATCCTAGCTAGAACAATAAGGCAAGAAAAAGAAATAAAGGGCATCAAAATTGGTAATGAAGAAGTTAAACCGTCCCTGTTTATGGATGATATGATACTATACAGAGAAAACCCAAAAGACTCCACGAGAAAACTACTGGAACTGACAGATTCAGAAGAGTAGCAGGATACAAGAAAAATATAGAAAAATCAGTTGGATTCCTATACACCAATAAAAAGAACAACGAAAAGGGAATCAGGAAAACAATACCATTTATAATAGTCCCTAGAAAAATAAAATACTAAGGAATAAATCTAACCAGGGATGTAAAAGACCTATACAAAGAAAACTACAAAACACTACTGCAAGAAGCCAAAAGAGACCTACATAAATGGAAAAACATACCATGCTCATGGATAGGTAGACTCAACACTGTGAAAATGTCAAGTCTACCCAAAGCAATCTACAAATACAATGCAATCCATATCCAAATACCAACAGCATTCTTTAAAGAGATGGAAAAACTAATCATTAACTTTATATGGAAAGGGAAGAGGCTCTGGATAAGTAAAGCACTACTGAAGAAGCAGAATAAAGTAGGAGGACTCGTGCACTACCTGACCTCAGAACCTACTATACAACTACGGTAGTCAAAACATCCTGGTACTGGTACAATGACAGATACATTGACCAACGGAGCAGAATTGAGAAATGTAAATCCATCCACCCGATCTTTGACAAGGGCCCAAAGTCCATCAAATGGGGGGAAAGACAGTCTTTTTAACAAATGGTGCTGGCAAACTGGATGTCCCTCTGCAAAAAAAATGAAACAGGACCCCTACCTTATACCATACACAAAAACTAATTCAAAATGAATCAAAAACCTAAATATAAAACCAAAAACTATAAAGATCATGGAAGAAAAAATAGGATCAATACTAGAGACCCTAATACACAGCATTAACAGGATACAAACCATAACTAACAACACACAAACTCCAGAAGATAAGCTAGATAACTGGGATGTTCTAAAAATTAAACACCTATGCTCATCAAAAGACTTCCCCAAAAAGAGTAAAAAGAGAACCTACAGACCGGGAAAATTTTTTTTGGCTATGACAAAGGTCTAATCTCTAAAATTTACAGGAAAATTCAACACCCCTACAACAAAAAGACAAATAATCCAATTAAAAAATGGGCAGAGGAAATGAACAAACACTTCACTAAAGAAGACATTCAAGCGGCTAACAGACATGGGAAATGCTTGCAATCACTAGCCATTAGAGAGATGCAAATCAAAACCACAGTGAAATACCATCTCACCCCAGCATTACTGGCATGAATCAAAAAAACAGAAAATAACAAATGTTGGAGAGGCTGAGGGGAGATTGGAACTTTTAAGCACTGCTGGTGGGAATGCAAAATGGTAAAACCATTTTGGAAAATGATATGGTGCTTTCTTAGAAAGCTAGAAATAGAAATACCATATGATCCAGCAACCCCACTCCTAGGAATGTATCATAGAGAAATAAGAACCATCACACAAATAGATATATGTACACCCATGTTCATTGCAGCACTGTTCACAATAGCAAAAAGATGGAAACAACCTAGATGCTCATCAACAGATGAATGGATAAACAAACTATGGTATATACACACAATGGAGTACTACGCAACCATAAAGAACAATGATGAATCTGTGAAGCATCTCGCAGGATGGATCAGTCTAGCAGGCATTATGCTGAGTGAAATAAGTCAATTCCAAAAGGGCAAATATTGTATGAGACCACTACTATAAAAACTCATGAAAAGGTTTACACACAAAAAGAAACAATCTTTGATAGTTACAAAGGAGGGGAGAGGTGGGGATGGAAAAACACTAAATAGACAATAGATAAGTGGTAACTTTGGTGAAGGGTAAGACAGTACACAATACTGCAGAAGCCAGTACAATTTGTACAAGGCAAGGTCATGGAAGTTCCATAGACACATCCAAACTCCCTGAGGGACAGAATTGCTGGGCTGAGATCTGTGGGGACCATGGTCTCGGGGAACATCTAGCTCAATTGGTATAACATAATTTATAAAGAAATTGTTCTACATTCTACTTTGGTGAGTAGAGTCTAGGGTCTTAAAAGCTTGTGAGCAGTTACCTAAGATACTGCACTGGTCTCACCCCATTGGGAGCAAGGGAGAATGAAGAAAACCAAAGACACAAGGGAAAGATTAGTCCAAAGGACAAATGGACCACAATTACCACAGCCTCCCCCAGACTGAGTCCAGCAGAACTAGATGGTGCCTCACTACCACAACCGACTACTCTGACAGAGATCACAATAGAGGTCCCAGACAGAGCTGGAGAAAAATGTAGAAGAAAATTCCAACTCATAAAAAAAGACCAGGCTTACTGACCTGGTAGAGACTGGAGAAACCCCGAGAATATGGCACCTGGACACCCTTTTATCTCAGGAATGAAGTCACTCTTGAGGTTCACCCTTTAGCCAAAGACGAGACAGGCACATAAAACAGAACAAGACTAAAGGGGCACACCAGGCCAGGGGCAAGGACTGGAAGGCAGGAGGGACAAGAAAGCTGGTAATAGGGAACCCAGGGTCAAGAAGGGAGAGTGTTTACGTGTTGTGGGGTTGGTAATCAACATCTCAAAACAATATGTATACTAATGTTTAATGAGAAGCTAGTTTGTTCTGTAAACCTGCATCTAAATTACAGTAATAAAAAAAGAAATATGATGTGAAGCACAAAAAGGAGCCATCTATGTAATTTAAAATTTTTTAGTAGCCACAATGAAAAAGTAAAAAGAAACACATGAAATTAATTTTAAGGATCATTTTACCAAATATATCAAAAGTATTAAGACATTTCAATACTTAAGCAATACAAAAAATCACTGAGGTATTTTATGTTCTTCTTTTTATACTAAGTCTTTCAAAACATGTACTTACAGCACATTTCTAGTGTTCGATAGATACACGTGGCGAGTGACTATTGTACTAGACAGCGCAGTTGTGATAGCAGTGAGGAGAGGAGAGGATGTGAGGGCCAGACTACAAAAGCCTCAGAGAAAGAGGGGTCTGCAAGCAAATACCAGCAGAAAGACGAAAAGTGGCAGAGAGCAGCTAAGCAAATGCTCTTGTTGCCTCCCAAATCTTTGGTCTTTGGGAATCCAAGAGAAAGGGTAACCTCTATCTGAGAAGATTTTCCTTGAGGGAGAGCTGCGTTTCATTTAAGGTGAGGAAGTGGAGGGAACACCCTGTGACAAACAAGTGTGTGTGGGGGTAGGAGGTTTACAGATGAATGGGGATTCCAGAGGACACACTGGAAAGATTGGCAGAAAGCACGGCAGTGGGAGGATGAGTCAGGGGCTAAACTGCACAAAACAACACAGGAATAAGAGTGCATGAGAGGATATGTGTCTAGAGGGCTTATATTTTGGATGGTGGCCAGGAAAGACAGGGATGAGAAGCAGGAAACTAGTTGGGCTGAGGGTTCCAAACAGAAATTTGGCAAGGTCTCCCCGTGCCCTGGTGCAAGGGAAGACTCTGCAACCAATTCTCAGTCATGTTGTCATTGACCTGACTTGTATCTGCTTACATCAGGAGATACACATATTTCACTCCCTGGAAGTGGTCAGATGTTCCCAAGAGCCCTGTATTTATCATCTAAGAGTTTTGAAGTTGAGTTTTTAGGGTTAATCCCTCTAAAGTATTCTAGATCTTACTCTTCCCTAGGCCTGTATCAATGAATGGGTTCATCAAAGAGCAGGAACCTAACTTAAGATGGGAAATATTACCAACTAAACATGGTAATGGACCAATAGGATTAAATGGACCTAAAACTAAAAACCCATTGCCATCAAGTCAATTCTGACTCATAGTGACCCTATAGGACAGAGTAGAACAGCTCCATAGGGTTTCCAAGGAGTGGCTGGTGGATTTGAACTGCCAACCTTTTGGTTAGCAACCATCTCTTGACCACTGTGCCACCAGGGCTCCAAAAATGGACCTAGACATTGGCAAAAGTTTTGTTTGTTTCTTTGCTTGCCTTGCTTTTCTAAAAATATAGGTCCAGAATATGGGCACATTAAATGAGTTCACCGTATTTCCCCAGTAAATTCAGGAACTCATATAGTAAATATTCAAGTAATCCTTGTGCATATCAAGTGCTCAATAAGTATCTGAAAAAGAAATGAAGAAAATTTACATATGTCCCATCGATTGCATCAAATGACTACATTCATATTATTGTAAGCTACTGCCATTTTATTCAGCAATGTTACAGAAAAAAAGTCAAAGTTAAGTGTAAATCCTTTTCGTTTGCTAGCAAACTCCAGCAGAGGACATTGTTCATTATATGGTTTCATTTTACTTATAAGCTCCCACATGAGAAATTTCTGTTAGAAATGGACCCGACAAATTGACATTTCCCTTGAGGTACCAATATTCTAATTCTTTTATGATATGAAAAACTTCAGATAAAAGGAATTGGCGTGCTTTCTCCTTTGTTAAACTGAGAACTTTTATTTAGTTTCTCTTTTTGCTCTGAATGCCAGGAAACTCAGAAAAATCTGATGTTTAACCCAAAGGCAATATCATATTGAGTACTCTTATAATTCATGCTCCTGATTTTCTATTTCTAATATATTTTTGTGCACACACACATGCACACACACACACACACACACAGAAATTTACACCATTTTGAAAAAGATATGGGATACAAGTAAAATTTTTTAAGTTAGCTGAGGCACAATGGAGGGTGGACAGGTCTTGGACTGAGGAGTGCTGGCTCTGAGGCCCAGCTCTGTTAGACACCAGCTGGGTGACTTTGGGCAGTTCACTTTCCTTCTCCAATTTTCAATTTCTGCATCTACCAAATAGTTATATGAATCTTTCCCTCATACGATAATGAAGCTTAGATTAGATAACAAACGTGAAATTTTTTCTTGTCACTATTTCCAGTAAGAACCATTTGTGATCTACCCCTCCACCATTCTTGTTTCATGTGGTTATGGTAGGGCCCTACTCACAATTCTAAGAGTGGCCTCTAAGCCAATCAATTCATCACTTTCCCTTGGCCACAGTGATTGGTTCTGGAATGTACTCATGAGCCAATCAGAGCTGGATAGTACACAGTGAGATTTTTTTCCCCCTTGGGAGTTCAGGGGGAAAAACACTTACTCTGTCATAATATTATAGATTTGAAGCTGATAAATTTTAAACTCTGGAACTACTATGGCCAGCTTATGACACAGGAAAGAACCTGCAGAGAATGTAACTGACCTGGAAGTGAGGAGAACTCAGAGACAAAGAGGAAAGTAGGGTCTGGTTACAATGTTTGAACCCCAGACCAATGAGACCGAATCTAGCACTATCTCAAGGCTTTGTTAGAGATGTGAGCCATAAAGAAACCTCTTGCTTCAGCCAGGGTATGTTTTCTTCACTTGCTGCTAAAGTAGTCTTAATGATACATGATTCATTTATTTATTTCTTCCATAAGCATTTATTTACTTTTTATTTATTCATTCATTTATTATTCATTCAAACCCAATACTCAGGGCCATTATGAGGTAGGATCATCCAACAATGGACTTCTTAACCCAGGGCTTCTCTTCCTTCTCCCACTACTCTTCTCATCCTATTCCAGCAATTCTCCCACCTGTCTGACCACCAGAACCAGATTCAGCGGGTCCTACTCCAAACCTACTGAATCAGTATCCAAGGGTTAGGGCTTAGGCATATGGATTTTTTAATTCATTGTCTTTAAAATAGTACCAGCATTAAGTATATGCCCCATTTTTGTCTATAGACAAAATCTATAGATAAAAATCCCACAACTAAATTAAAAGTGATTGCTTTTTGGCTATTTTCAGGATGTCTGGAAAAATAGATATCTTCTATACCAGCCTCCTTTTGGAGTAGTAAGGGTCCTGAGAGCTGTGGCCAGGGAGAGGTGTAAGAGGCAGGTTCTAGGCTGCTCAGGTATCATTTCTTCAGAAATGTCTTCCCTGATGCCCCCCTTTGCCACCCCATCCACTGTAAGTTAGGTGCCCCTCCTAAATGCTCACCTACACCCTGCACATGTTTCTGTCCTTGGACACTTCAAACCTCACATTATTTCTTTATATGAGGGATCTGCCTTCCAACATTGTGAACTCCTTCAGACAGGAACTTGTGTCTTAACTCATCTTCAGAGCTAACACATGTATTACAGATGTCCAGTGCATGATAAAGGAGTAATTCCCTTACTTCTATCTTAACTTTTCTTATAACTTTGTCTTAGAATATTGGTTATTCTCTTCTTGCACCTTTAGGGTGAGGACAGGGGATAGGGCATACTCTAAAATAGAGGGTGGAGCCATTTTGCTGAGAATTTTGAGAAACAGTAATTAGGAAAGAAAACCAGATGAGGGAAGAAACTAATATTTATTGAAAATCCACTATGTTCCAGGAAATGTGTGAGGAATATGGCACACGCATGTCTCGTTTAATCCTTCCAGCCCTTCATTCCTGAATGCTTGTGTTCTCATTACAGCAACTCATACATGACTCACACAAGTCAAAAACATGACTGAACTTGAGCGAATTACTTACTTGAACAAGTTAATTACATGTTACAGAGATACCAGAATTGGTTTTCAAAATAGAAAGACACTCATTCTGCTGATCCCTAATCCCAAGAAAGCTAATACAACATCAGAAGGCAAGAGCCTATGATTTGTATCTAGATCATCCACTCCTGGGCAAAAAGTCAGAGAATTAACATAATTATATACTTTGTGGTTAATTACCTAAGGAGAAACATCCTATATAGATGGGTAAAATATTGGTGGAGCTACACTTTGGTGCAAGCCATCATGGGAATCTTGCAAATGTCTCTGATGCTTAGAAAGAGTCAAACAGACCATATAGCATAGTGTACAAGATCATGGAATTCCCACAAACCTCTGCTTGCTCTGCTTGTTGCCCTTCTACCATTAGTCCCAGCCTCACTGTCAACGTGCATGGCCCTCAGCTCTTGTCCAGTTCTCTCAGTGAGGGTCTCTGTCCCAGGCTATTACATTACACCATCCACAGGCTCATCCTCACTTTTAGCTCTGGCTAGCCAGGGCCTCTGAAAATTAAGGGTAGTGGGTTAAAACATGAAAAGAGAGGCATTCCCTATGTGGTGGTTAATTTTATGTGTCAACTTACCTAGGATAGGTGCCTAGTTGTTTGGCCAAACTCTAGTCTATATATTGCTGTGAATGTATTTTGTTGATATGATTAACATTTAAAATCAGTTGACTTTAAGTAAAAGAGATTAGCCTCCATAATGTGGGCATGCCTGATCCAACCAGTAGAAAGCCTTAAGAGCAAAAACTGAGGTTTCCCAGAGGAGAAGGATACTGCCTTGAGATGTAACACAAACATCCTGCTGAGTTTCCAGCTTGCCTGTCCTATGGATTTTGGACTTGCTTCCCCTACACTTGCATGAGCCAATTCCTTAAATTAAATCAATCTCTCTCTCTGTATATATGTATGTACATATATATATATACACACACCCATTTCCTACAAGCAATTAAGTAGCAGATAGTGACTCTCGTCACTACTTCCTGTTGGTTTCTCTGGAGAACCCTGACTAATGTACCCTACATACATACATGTGAATAAAATCTTTTCCCTCCTAGTTAGATCTGGTGTCACATCTTTGGCCAGGACAGATGAGAAAGACATTACTGACCACCTCCTAGTGTATTCCTACAACTCCCTCCTTTGTTAACAGACTGTCCATTTAGCCATGGGCTCAGGGAAGTGACATAATACTGGCCAATCAAAGGAAGTCTGCTGGAGGCTTCAAGGAAAAGTTCCTTCCCTAATAAAAAGAGTTACATGGGGAGGAACTATCCTTTCTTCCTTTGGACATTGTCATTGTCATGTGAGGACCTGATGCTTGTAGCTGCTGCAGCCATCTTGTTCTCACAAAGGGAAAGCTAAGAAAATATCAAAGAAGCTGACCTGGAGCCCAGGTAACCTATTCTGGTACTATGTGAGAAAATAAAGTCTTTATCTATTAAGTCACTTTAGTTGGGTATTCTGTTACTTGTAGCCAAAAGCATCCTTGATTAAATAGAGAAGCAAGGAATTTCTAGTCATCATTCATACTAAGGTGCTAGACAGAGGGCAAGGCTTAAGCAGGACTCATGGCAGGTATAAGAGTTGTTTGAAGAAGAAAGCCATCCTTAGTCCCCCTCCAATGACCTTGTATAGATGGTCAACATGTTGATATCTATATTAAGAAACAGTATCTATGGTAAGCCTCTGCTTGGCAACTCCAACATCTTAGAACCCAGTGCGATACTGAAAACCCAGGGTCACTTGCCTTACAACAAGTTTTGCAGTTGGAAAAGAATTCCATCCATAAGCATCAATTACATTTGAACATTATACTTCTGATGTATAGAAATTATGGCAGAGACTACGGAATCCTACAATTTTGGAGTTGGAAAAAACTTGGAGATCTCTAATTCAAACATATTATTTTACAGATGAGAAAAACAAACAAAAACCACAAAAAAATTGGATGACCCATTTCCTACAGGCAATTACTGACGACATTAAAACAAAATACTTATTATGAGGAAGAATTTCTTCAATAACTTCTAGACCATCTATTTTAAACAAGACAGTTTATTTCTAC
Source organism: Dugong dugon (assembly GCA_030035585.1). Lineage (NCBI taxonomy): Eukaryota > Metazoa > Chordata > Mammalia > Sirenia > Dugongidae > Dugong > Dugong dugon. The sequence goes on from CM057462.1 coordinate 147,633,947, forward strand.
CAGGTGCTTGGCATGTAGAATTCTCTTTATAAATGTTTATTGAATAATGTGGAAGGAATGAACTGGTGAAAAGAAAATAGTCTGTCTTCCTTATGCACTCAAGATGTTGCCATCTGAAAGAGACTCTGGCTTTCTGCCCTAAGCTGCCATGTTTCTGAATTAGTGTCACAATAAAATTATTCCCTCAGATAATTAAACCAGAATGAGTAGACTAAATTTGCATTTGGGCCCTCTAGTATCTCACAAAAATGTGAGTATGTGTTTATTAACCATATGTAAAATGTTGTCTTCCTACTCTATTTTAGCAAATACTTTCACCCTACTCACCAGGGAGTCTTTTGGCCCTTCTCCCCTCGCAATTCCAAAATGAAATGGTTCTGTGACACTCCTTTAGTCAAATTCAGCTGCCCATCTTACCTTGGGAAACTAATAAGAGGAAAGCCCAACCCGATTCTATTCCTTGCCTCCTTCTCTGTGCTACTTCCCAACAAGCTGTCTCACCTCAGGAATCATAAGTTTCAACAGTTTACCAGCACCAGTTATCATCAAGTCAATTCCCACTCATGGTGACCTGATGTGTGTCAGAGTGGAACTGTGCCCCATAGGGCTTTCAATGGCTGATTTATCAGAAGTAGACTGCCAGGGCTTTCTTCTGAGGCACCTCTGGGTAGACTCAAACCCCCAAACTTTCAGTTAGCAGCCTAACATATTAACCATTTGCACCACCCAGGGACTTGGTTTAAGGGAAAGCAGAAGCTAAATATAGTTTTCGGAGTTTGAAATAATCAGTATGGATACAGTGTTTGTCAAAAGAACAGAATTGGGGGCGGGGCCAAGATGGAGGAGTAGTCAGATGCTTCCTGTGGTCCCTCTTACAACAAATACCCAAAAAAAACAAGTGAATCAATTATATATGAAAATCTAGGAGTCCTGAACATCAAAGACAAGTTGAGGAGTCAGACTGAGTGGCAGCGGGAAAGAGAGACAGTTCAGAAGCAGACAGGATTTGCCAGAACTGACCTGGCCGGCACCCTGCAGGCTGAATTGGCTGGCGAGGGCGGGCTGAGGCAAGCAGTAGCTCTCCAGGTGCATTTTCCACATCGGGAGAAATCAAGCAGCAGAGAGTCTACACAAGCCTCCAGAACCAGGGAGAAGTGGCACTGATCCAGCAAAAGATAAGTTGAAGCATCTACCTAACACATAGATCAAAAAGAAACCTTCCCCCTTTGGGAAGTACCTCTCTCCTATTTACCTGCCCCCTACCTGCTCTATTCCAAGTCCCATTCTGGCTTCAGTGATTGCTACTTGGGCCAGAAGTAGGACCCATCCCATGCCCCAAGCCATTCTCCCGGCTTTGGAAAGGGAACAAATTAACAAACAAGAAAAAATAATCTGCCAGTTCCCCCAAGCCGGGAACTCAGGGTAGGCACAACCCCTTTGCCTAGGCACAAGTATAAAGGGCCCATGGACTTTCAATGCCTTTCACCCCTGCCTAGGCCTGTGTGGACCCTTTTCGACAGCGTAGGCTCTCATTAGCACAGTACAAAAGGGTATACACCGGAAGCCTATTTTCAACTGCAACAGCTAAGGGAGAGTGGCAGATTTGTGACACTTGACACCACCCTGCCTGTTAAGCAGGGTCCTCACCTACCTACATCAGGGGCCTGAGGACTGGTGGCTCCACCCACTCCACCTAGCCACCTATTACGCGGGTCCGAGAATAAGTGGTGCCTTCCAGTCCTTACAGCCAACAGCACTGGGTGACCAAATTCTGGCTGCTTACGCACTCAAAGGAACACGGACATGCCTTCCACTCAGGCACTTAGGGGCTGCCGTCAGCACTCTGCCTTGCTCAGCACATGACCCCCTACTGCAGCCAGATACCTGTGCCTACTCCAAACACCCCTGCCTGTCTAGGACTGTAGGTGAGAGCCTTCACCACACACTCAGTGACTGACGACCTGGACACCTGAGCTGAATCCACACAAGAAAAGTAAACGGACTCCTGTGCTCACATGTATAGTAACAGTTCTAACCACCTGGTGACAGGACACTAGAACCTCAAAGACACCAATAATCAAAATAGCTCACATGAGCAGCCTATCTGAGCATATCAAAACCAAACAAGAAGCTAGGACACAGTAAGCAAACATAAAATAAATAAATATAATAACTTATTGATGACTTGGAGACAACAGTCAACATCAAATCACATAAAGAGGCAGACCAAGATGGCTTAAGCAAGCAACCAAAACAAAGAACCAAGAAACCTCCTGGAAGAAGAGAACTTCTTGGAATTACTGGAGGTAGAATTCAAAAGATTAATATACAGAGCTCTTCAAGAGATCATGAAGGAGATCATGCAAAACACAGACCAAGCCAAGGAACACACAGACATAGCAACAGAGGAACTTAAGAAGGTTATACAAGAACATAATGACAAATTGAACAGGCTGCAAGAATCCACAGAGAGACAGCAAACAGAAATCCAAGATTAACAATAAAATTTCATAATTAGACAACTCAATAGAAAGTCATAGGAGCAGAATTGAGGCAATGGAAGTCAGAGTTAGTGAGATTGAAGATAAAGCACTTGACACCAACTTATTTGAGGAAAAATCAGATAAAAGAATTTTAAAAAATGAAGAAACCCTAAGAATTATGTGGGACTCTATCAAGAGGAATAACCTACGAGTGATTGGAGTACCGGAACAGGGGGGATAAAAGAAAATACAGACAGAATTGTTGAGGATTTGTTGGCAAAAAACTTCCCTGATATCATGAAAGATTAGAAGACATCTATCCAAGAAGCTCATCAAACCCCACACAGGATAGATCCCGAAAGGAAGTCACCAAGATATACTATAATCAAACTTGCCAAAACCAAAAATAAAGAGAGAATTTTATGAGCAGCTAGGGATAAATGAAAAGTCGTCTACAAAGGAGAGTCAATAAGACTCAGCTCGGACTACTCAGCAGAAGCCATGAAGGCAAGAAGGCAATAGGATGATATATATATAAAACCTTGAAGGAAAAAAATTGCCAGCCAAGAATTACATATCCAGCAAAACTGTCCCTCAAATATGATGGTGAACTTAGGGCTTTTCCAGATAAACAGAAGTTTAGGGAATTTGCAAAAACCAAACAAATTTATAAGAAATACTAAAGGGAGTCCTCAGCTTAGAAAATCAATAACATCAAATAACATCACAAGACTAGAACACAGGACAAAACAAACAGATATTAACCCAGACAGGGAAGTCATAAAAATAAATCAAAGCTAAAACACTGAAAATAGGGAAACTGAGACATCAATATGTAAAAGATGACAATATTAAAACAAAAAAGAAGGACTAAAAAAATGTAGTCATAAAACTTTTATATGGAGAGGAAGTCAAGGCGATATCAAGAAATAAGATTGGTTTAAAATTAGAAACATAGAGGTAATACTAAGGTAACCACAAAAGAAACTAACAATCCTACACATCAAAACAAAAAAACAAGAAAAACATAAAGACTCAGCAAATACAAAATCAACAACAATGAAAAAGATGAAAACAAAATATATAAAGAAAAACAACTCAGCTCAGAAAATTAAGTGGAACAAAGAAACTGTAACAACACACACAAAAAAAATACGTCAAAACAACAGCATTAAACTCATATTTATCCATAATTACACTGAATGTAAATGGACTAAATGCATCAATAAAGGGACAGAGTGGCAGAATGGATAGAAAAGATGATACATCTATATGCTGCCTACAAGAGACACACCTTAGAACTGATGAAACAAACAAACTAAAATTCAAAGGATGGAAAAAAAAAATATCAAGCAAACAACAACTAGAACACAGCAGGAGTGGCAATACTAATCTCTGACAAAACAGACTTTAAAGCAAAATCCACCACAAAGGATAAGGAAGGACACTATACCATGATTAAAAGGTCAATACACTAGGAGGACATAACCATAATAAATATTTACGCACGCAATGACAGGGCCTCAAAATACATAAAACAAACTCTAATAGCATTGAAAAGTAAGATAGACAGCTCCCCAGTGATAGTAGGAGACTTTATCAGCCACTTTCGGTTAATGACAGAGCATCCAGAAGAAAGCTCAATAAAGACATGGAAGATCTAAATGACACAATCAATCAACTTGATCTCATGGACATATACAGAACACTCCATCCAACAGCAGCTAAGTATACTTTCTTCTCCATTGGACATGGAACATTCTCCAGAATAGACCACACATTAGGCCACAAAGAAAGCCTTAACAGAATCAAAATATTACAAAGCATCTTTTCTGACCATAAAGCCATAAAAATAGAAATCAATAACAGAAAAAGCAAAGAAAAAAATCAAAAACATGAAAACTGAACAACACCTTCCTCAAGAACTACTGGGTTATAGCAGAAATTAAGGATTGAATAAAGAAATTCATAGAATCAAATGAGAATGAAATACATCCTACCAGAACCTTTGGAACACAGCAAAAGCAATGCTCAGAGGTCAGTTTATAGCACTAAATGCACAGATCCAAAAAGAAGAAAGGGGTAAAATCAAAATATTAACCCTACAACTCGAACAAATAGAAAGAAAGCAGAAAAAGAAGTCCATAGGCACCAGAAGAAAGGAAATAATAAAAATTAGAGCAGAATTAAATGAAATAGAGAATTGAAAAACAATTGTAAGAGTTAACAAGACCAAATCTGGTTCTTTGAAGAGATCAACAAAATTGATAAACCACTGGCCAAAGAGACAAAAGAAAAATGGGAGAGGACGCAAATAACCCATATAAGAAATGGGATGGGTGATATCACAACAGACCCAACTGAAATTAAAAGAATCATAACAGAATACTATGAAAAATTGTATGCCAACTAATTTGAAAACCTAGAGGAAATGGACAAATATCTAGAAACACACTACCTACCTAACTAATGCAAAAAGAGGTAGAACAACTAAATAATCCTATAGCAAAAGAAGAGATTGAAGAGGTAATTAAACTACTCCCAACAAAAAAAAGCACTGGCCCAGATGGCTTCACTGGAGAATTCTACCAAACTTTCAGAGAAGAGTTAACACCACTACTACTAAAGGTATTTCAGAGCATAGAAAAGGATGGAATACTCCCAAACCTTTTCTATGAAGCCAGTATAACACTGCTACCAAAACCAGGTAAAGACACCAGAAAAAAAGAAAATTACAGAACAATGTCCCTCATGAACATAGATGCAAAACCTCAACAAAATTCTAGCCAATAGAATTCAACAACATATCAAAAAAATAATTTTACATGACCAAGTGGGGATTCATACCAGGTTATGCAGGGATGGTGCAACATTAGAAAAAAAAATCAATGTAATCCATCACATAAATAAAATGAAAGACAAGAGCTACATGACCCTATCAGTTGATGCATAAAAGACATTTGACGAAGTCCAACACCCATTAATGATAAATACTCTCAATAAAATAAGAATAGAAGGGAAATTCCTCAACATAATAAAGGACATTTATGCAAAGCCAACAACCAACATTATCCTAAATGAAGAGAGTCAGAAAGCATTTGCCTTAAAAACAGGAACCAGACAAGGATGCCCTTTATCACTACTCTTATTCAACATTGTGCTGGAGGGCCTAGCCAGCGCAATTAGGCTAGAAAAAGAAATAAAGGGCACCCAAATTGGGAAGGAAGAAGTAGAAGTATCCCAATTTGCAGATGATATGACCTTATACACAGAAAATCCCGAAGAATCCATGAGAAAACTACTGGAACTAATAGAAGATTTCAGCAAAGTTTCGGGATACAAGCTAAACATACAAAAATCAGTTGGATTCCTCTACATCAACAAAGAGAACTTCAAAGAGGAAACCACCAAATCAATACCATTTAAAATAGCCCCCAAGAAGATAAAATACTTAGGAATAAATCTAACCAGAGATGTTAAAGACCTGTACAAACAAAACTATGAGGCACTACTGCAAGAAACCAAACAAGACCTCCATAAGTGGAAAAACATACCTTGCTCATGGATAGGAAGATTCAACATTGTGAAAATGTCAACTCTACCCAAAACGATCTACAGATACAATGCAATCCCAAACCTAATTCCAAAGGCATTTTTTAATGAGACGGAGAAACAAATCACCAACTTCATATGGAAAGGGAAGAGGCCCCGGATAAGTAAAGCATTACTCAAGAAGAACAAAGTGGAAAGCCTCACACTACCTCATTTTAGAACCTATTATACCACCATGGTAGTCAAAACAGACTGGTACTGGTACAACAACAGATACATAGACTAATGGAACAGATCTGAGAATCCAGATGTAAATTCATCCACCTATGAGCAGCTGATATTTAACAAATGGTGCTGGCATAACTGGATAGCCATCTGCAAAAAAATGAAACAAGACCCATACCTCACATCATGCACAAAAATTAACTCAAAATGGATCAAAGACCTAAATATAAAATCAAAAACAATAAAGATCATGGAAGAAAAAATAGAGACAATGAAAGGAACCCTAATACATGGCATAAACAAAATACAAACAATAAGTAACAACACACAAACACCAAAAGAGAAACTAGATAACTGGGAGCTCCCAAACATCAGCTCCCAAACATCAGCTCCCAAACATCAAACACTTCTGCTCATCAAAAGATTGCACCAAAAGAGTCAAAAGACAACCTATATTCTGGGGGAAAAAAAATTTGGCTACGATATATCCAATAAGGGTCTAATCTTTAAAATCTACAAGGTACCACAAAACCTGAACAACAAAAAGACAAATAACCCAATCAACAAACGGGCCAAGGATATAAACAGGCATTTTGCAAAAGAAGACATTCAGGCGGCTAACAGACACATAAGGAAATGCTCACGATCATTAGCCATTAGAGAAATGCAAATCAAAACTACAATGAGATACCATCTCACCACAACAAGGCTAGCATTAATCCCCAAAACACAAAATAATAAATATTGGAGAGGTTGTGGAGAGACTGGAACACTTATACACTTTTGGTGGGAATGTAAAGGGTACAACCACTATGGAAATCAATTTGGCGTTTCCTTAAAAAGCTAGAAATGGTATGATCCAGCAATCCTGCTCCTTCGAATATATCCTAGAGAAATTAGAGCCATCACACTAATAAATATATGCTCATCCATGTTCATTGAAGCACTGTTCACAATAGCAAAAAGATGAAAACAACCTAAGTGCCCATCATCGGATGAATGGATAAACAAATTATATTCACACAATGGAATACTACAAAACGATAAAGAACAACAATGAATCTGTGAAACGTCTCACAACATGGATGAATCTGGAAGGCATTACGCTAACCGAAATTAGTCAGTCGCAAAAGGACAAATATTGTATGAGACCACCATTATAAGAACTCAAGAAAAGGTTTAAACACAGAAGAAAACATTCTTTGATGGTTACAAGGGTGAGGAGGGAGGGAGAGGGGAATTCACTAACTAGATAGTGGACAAGAATTAACTTAGGTGAAGGTAGGACAATACACAATACAGGGGAAGTCAGCACAATTGGATTAAACCAGGAGCTAAGAAGTTTCCTGAACACAACCAAACACTTTGAGGGACAGAGTAGCAGGGCCAGGGGTCTGGTGACCATAGTTTCAGGAGATATCTAAGTCAATTGGCATAACAAAGTTTGTTAGGAAAATGTTCTGCATCCCACTTTGATGAGTGGCATCTGAGGTATAAAAGCTAGGAAGTGGCCAACTAACATGCATCAATTGGTCCCAACCCACCTGGAGTAAAGGAGAATGAAGAACACCAAAGACACAAGGAAAATGTTAGCCCAAGAGACAGAAAGGGCCACATAAACCAGAGAATCCATCAGCCTGAGATCAAAACTAGATGGTGCCTGGCTACCACTAATGTCTGCCCTGACAGGGAACACAACAGAAAGTCCCTGATGGAGCAGGAGAAAAGTGGGTTGCAGAACTCAAATTCATGTAAAAACACCAGACTTAATCATCTGACTGCGACTAGAGGAACCCCAGAAGACATGGCCCTGGACTGTCTGTTAACCCAGAACTAAAACCATTTCCAAAGCCAGCTCTTCAGACAAAGAATAGACTGGACTATAAGACATAAAATGATACTCGTGAAGAGTGTGCTTCTTAGTTCAAGTAGATACATGAGACTAAATGGGCAGCTCCTGTCTGGAGGCGAGATGAGAAGGCAGAAAGGGACAGGAGCTGGTTGAATGGACACAGGAAATCCAGGGTGGAAAGGAGGAGTGTGCTGTCACATTATAGGGAGAGCAACTAGGGTCACATAACAATGTGCGTATAAATTTTTTCATGAGAAACTAACTTGAGCTATAAACTTTCACCTATAGCACAATAAAAAATATTTTTTTAAAAAAGAAAGGTATTTGTATTTTGCCAAGATATACATATATACACACACACATATGTATATATTTGTATATACACACATATACATATGTATAAATTGGAATAATTTTTAGAAGTTTTCTAGTCTTACAGTTGACTGATTCAGAACCAAGAAAATTTTAAAAAATTAGAAAACATCCTAAAATTATCAGCTACCTTTAGTGTGCACAAATATTTTGCATCAGAGGCCACCACCATGGAGTACTTTCTGGAGTACAAGTAGCAGAGACATCAGACTTTAGTTCAAATATGTGACAGAGAAGTAAAATGCTGAGTTAAATGCATGCTCAGATTAAATACTAATAAGACTTTTGAACCCCTGTTTCGGTAGTGGGAACAGGAGAAAGCCTTGGTTAAAGGAAGGGATATGTAGATCTCAAGAAGTAGAGAAAGTGATAGCAGAAAGAGGATCTAGAAGTAAAGGAATTCTCGCTTCACCCTCCTCTGAGTTTTGCCTGTGCACGGGATTCGATATGGCCCTTCTCAGGGCTTCTGAATGGGAGCTACACAAGCAGGCACTGCAGTTGCTCCAGAAAGGTGGCCTGCCCACATCTCTCTAAGCAGCAGAACAAAACCCTCCCGCTTGCTTGCATCCATCTCCAGCACGTGGTTATCAGCCAGGACTTAGAGGTGCTTCTCTGAAGGAGAGGCACAAATGGAATACATGAAGAATATTTTTCTGAAAACCCTGTTGCTTCACTTCTTCTCATTTCATTGATTTTGTCTGCTCTTCCAAATGTGAAGTGTCCCTTTATCAGAGGAAACTTTCCTCTGGAATCATTTGAGGTTCTTTGGTCTTTCTAGAAAGTCTATCTAAGTGGACATTAAATGCATCTGACCAGATGATTTTTGTTTTTTCAAATGAAACCAAATATTGAAAATAAAATATCAATTTTGGAATATTTTGAGAATTCTTTGAACTCTAATAGTTCAAGATGAATAGAAGTAATATTTGCTATTTTATAATATTGGCTTATAATATCATAGTAAAATGATTTAGTGACATATATAGCTGTCAGAATGAAAATATCACCCAGATCACAGCCTTTGCAGGATAGTACCTAAAGTTTCATAATTACACTTAGATTAATTTTTTCTGGAGTAGGCATACTTCCAACCATCATTTATGGTGGAAAAAAAATATATAGATTCAAACTCTCGTGTTTATTTTTTTCTTTTTAAAGATAAAATAAGATTACTTAAGGAGGATGAGAGCTTATAGACTAAGTAAAGCCAAAATTTTTGATAAGGGGGAGTTGTTATGCTAAAAAGAAGGATTACCTGAGTTAATAAAAGATCTAGATTCTTTTATAAGACATGTCAAATAACAATACTAGTACAATTTGTCTGTAATCATTGGTAAAACAGAAATAAAACCAAGGAATAGAGTTTGAAATGTCTTTGATAAAGCATAGAAAAGGAGGTACATTTAGAAAGATGAACTGTTTTATTGGGATTATGACCACAAGTGTTCTCACTTAGATAGGGGCAAAGCCATTCTGTGTGTCTTTGCCCTAACTAGAAGAGAAAAAAACAGGAAGAGGGAGGGAGAATATTAACCCAGTTCTATCTCCCAAAATATTTTCATAAGGACTATGCTTCATTCATTCAGACAACCCTAATTGCTGGTAGCAGAAACTAACTAACAGCAAAGGCTGTGGTTCTTCAAGAGCCAAAGATTTTTGCTGAATTTCACATTTTTAAGTGAAAGATATGTGGGTTTGGGAGATGATTTATTGCTATTTGAAATGGGAAAGCTGGGTAAAAAATCCAATGCTTTCATTACTTTGAAAAGCCACTCCCAAAGTCCACCTTTCAGCCAAATATTAGACAGGCCTATAAAATAAACAGTAACCCCCCTGAGGGATGAGCTCCTTAGGTCAATCAAGTATATGAGACCAAATGGGCAACTCCTGCCCAAAAGCAAAGATGAGAAGGCAGGAACGGGCAGTAAAACCAGACAAGTGGACACAGGGAACCTGGATTGTAAAGGAAAGGGGGAGAATGCTGACATGTGGTGATTACAACCAATGTCATGAAACAATTTGTGTATAAGTTTTTGAATTAGAAACTAATTTGCTCTATAAACTTTCACCTAAAGCACTATAAAATATTTTTTAAAGAAAACTATATTTTCATCATTGGTAACATCGGCATTTTGGCTAACTCTTAAAATGCCAAAGTTCTTGAAGATGATTTAGAAGAGCACCCATGATCTCATTAGCGGAAGCAAGAGAAAAGTAATTGTATAGTGGATATTAAGTTAAATTATGTCCAAATTTGCTTTTCTGGGAAAGAGACAAAGCAGCCAAAAACTGACATAAATGTGGTACAAATGTGACAGGACCAAAGCAATCTTTCCTTTAGTCTCCTAGCATGCAAGCATTGCCATAGCAAGTTGGAATGAGACCCCAGATAATACAGGAATTAAGTATCTTTTGTTTTGTTTTCAGGAAACTGCTTAAGAAATTAAGAGGGATGTGGAGGATACAGTAATTAAAATAAAATTTAGTCAAGTCAATCATGTGTTTATAAGAGAAAAGCAATTACTTCCAGATGTTCTATTGTGTGAGAGGATGGCCATAGTCTACAGTGACCTGAAGCACACCATACAGAAAAAAGGGAAAACCTATGATATAATGAGGTGTCCCTCCAGGGGTAGCCATAATTTGATGAGTCTCAAAAACAAAAGAGGAGAACAACAATTGATCTCTATTCACCTGGCTTAACAGAGGAAGAAAGAGAGTCAGGAATCAGAGGAGGATATGGAATGTGTAGCTAATTGCCTCCATGAACATATGCATATGCAGATATATATATATATATATATATGTATAACTCAAACCCATTGCTGTCAAGTTGATTCCGACTCATAGCGACCCTATAGGGCAGAGTAGAACTGCCCCATAGGGTTTCCAAGAAGTGGTTAGTAGATTCAGACCGCTGACCTTTTGGTTAGTAGCTGAGCTCTTAACTACTACGCCACCAGGGCTCTCTCTCTCTCTCCACACACACACACACACACACACACTGGTTTTGTTTCTCTAGAGAACCCTAAGACAGTGGGACTCTGAACAAATTTTATATTTTATGCAATTACATAACCCTGGTGGCACAGTGGTTAGGAGCTATGGCTGCTATCCAAAAGGTCGGCAGTTCAAATCCACCAGCTGCTCCTTGGAAACCCTATGGGGCAGTTCTACTCAGTCCTACAGGGTCACTATGAGTCTGAATCAACTCAACAGTAATGGGATACGTAACCATAAGGAGCCCTGCTGGCGCAGTGGTTAAGCACTCAGCTGCTAACCAGAAGGTCAGCAGTTTGAACTCACCAGCCATTCCATGGGAGAAAGATGTGGCAATCTGTTTCTGTAAAGACGGCAGCCTTGGAAACCTTATGGGGTAATTCCACTCTGTCCTATAGAGTCACTATGAGTCAGAATTGACTTGAAAGCATCAGGTTTTTTTGTTTGTTTGTTTGTTTGTTTGGTATGTAACTATAACTTACAAACACTAGGATAGCAAAAGACTGACTGGTTGTTTACCAGGTCTGCTCTCTTTCCTCCTGAGTGCACAGCCAGTCTACATTTCCCAGCCTCCATTGCAGTTCAGTGTACCACGTGGTCAAATTCTGGCCAATACAATGGGGGCAAAAGTAATGTAGTCCATTTCCAAATCTGGCCCATAAAAATTTTCTGTGTGTTCATTGCAGCATTATTCACAACAGCCAAAAGGTGGGAACAACCTAAATGTCCATCTGTCCATCAACAGATGAATGGATAAACAAAATGTGGTACATATATACAACGGAATACTATTCAGTCAGAGAAGTGAAGTCCTGATACTTGCTACAACATAAATGAGCTAGAAAAGTTAGATGAACCTTGAAAACATTATGCTGAGTGAGATAAGTCAGTCACAAAAGGACAAATATGGTATGACTCACCAAGCAAAATGACAGTAATAGGCAAATATATAGAGACCAAAGTATATTAGTGGCTACCAGGGGTGGGAGAGAGGGGAAGAAGGGAAGCCATTATTTAGGAAGTGGTGAGTTTTTGTTTATGGTGATGGAAAATTTGGCACTGATTAAGGATAATGGTTGCACAATTGATTAATGAAATTGACATTACTAAGCTGTAAGCCTAAAAAATGTTGAATTGGCAATTGTTGTGTTATATGTATTTTTACAAAAAAAAAAAAAAAAAAAGCAGCTGCTGATGCTGCTTATGTACAACCAAACATCTCATTGGATTTGTTTTCTTGATTTGGAGGTTTAAGGTATGGTTTCATGGGACATCCCAGCCAATTGGCCTAATGTTGTTTTTAGTGCTTCTGTTCTACATCCTAGTTCATTGTGTAGTGCTTGGGGTTTTAAAAGCTTACACATGGCAGTCCAAGGTACAACAATTGGTCTATATTCGCCTAGAGCAGCAGAGGAAGTTGGAGAGTTAGGAATCGAAGGAGGAAATGGGATGTATATATGATTTACCCCATGAACAACTACCTCCTTTGCCATGAGACCAGAAGAAATGGATGGTGCCTGCCTACCATTACTGAACATTTTGATCAAAGATTCTATAGAAGAATCCTGATCAAAAGGGGAAAGTGCAGAACAGAATTTAAAATTCTTATGGAATCCAGATTTTCTAGAGCCATTGAGGCTGGATGAACCCCCTAAACTATTGCCCTGAGAGAATCTTTAAACCTTAAATCAAAACTACCCATGAAGTATTTTTAAAGCTAAACAGTAGTTTAGCTTAATTAGTAAAGAATATCTGCCTTGAACATTGTGCTCTTTTGAAGAATTATCTATATATGATCAAACTGACAACAACTCAAAAGGTTAGATGAACACTTGTCCAAAAGCAAAGACAAGAGGGCAGGAAGGGACAGGAAACCTGGACGAATGGACACGGGGAACCCAGGGTGTAAAGGAAAGGGGGGAGAGTGCTGACACATTGTGGAGATTGTAACCAATGTCACAAAACAAATTGTGTATAAATTTTTGAATGAGAAACTAATTTGTGCTGTAAACATCCAAAAAAAAAACAAGGTTAGATAGGAATCTTAGGAGCCAGTGAGTTTATGTTAATGGTGGACAAATAATTTGGAAAAGGATAGCAAGAATTGTTGCATAACTTAAAGAATATAATCAATGTCAATGAATTGTACATACAGAAATTGTTGAACTGGAGTGTGTTTTGCTGTGTATATTTTCACCAAAAAATAAAAGTTAAATTAAAGGGAAAAAAAAAAAAAACTTCCTGAGTGATTTTTTTGCCTCTCTCTGCCTTCTCTTTGCCTTCTCTGTATGATTCTCTGCCTTTTCCTTATCTACTGACTGAATGGAGATTTCAAGGATACAGAGAATAGCAGAGCCACAAGATGAAGAAGCCTAGGTTTCCAAATGACCTCATGGAAGGCTACCACCGAGCAAGAACATTTTCTTTTAACTTCGTGGGAACAAGAATTAAACCTTTACTATATTAAGCCACTGAAATTTGGTAGATGGTTTGATATAGCAAGTAGCATTTCTTACACTTTCTAACATGACTAACTTCAAATCTAATGATTTATAACCTTTTAACCCCTCTCCCCCAAAAGTGGAGCGGTTACTATATTCAAAAACACAGGGAATAAGGAACAAACTGGGAATTTTAATAGAGTACAGTAAACACAATCTGAGACTTGGAGAGATGGAATTTATAACCCAATACTGGAAGGGCCTAATTTGTTAATAAAAGCAAACACACCAGAGCGGAGGCAGAGGACTGGCAATACTCCAGAGTAAATTGGGAAACCCCTGTCTGGGAATCCATGATTCTCATAATAGAAGCAAATTAGAAAGGATTTAGTTGGGCATATAAAGAGAGAACACAACTGAAACTGTTGTGGGCATGCCCCAAAGAGCACGAAGCTAGATGAAAATCATTGCCTTCCTAATAGAGACTGGGAATTCAGGGTAGAGTTCAGTTGTGCTAACGACATTAACATCTAAAAGTCCCCTTCTGCTGAAAATCAAGTATCAGACTCATTATTTTACTTGCCCTGCTGGTAATTTTATCTCTTGGAAGCCACAGGAAGCCACAAAGGGAACTGACACTCTAAACCTAATTCTGAGAACTAAGGGAAATGTGGTTGGTGATTGGATGGGACAGGAAGCGATTGTGTCATTTTGGAATCTGTAATAGGGAAGGAAAAGAAAGCTGTGAACTGCTAGACATGTGCCATAAAAAAACCAAACCCATTGCTGTCCAGTCAATTTCAACTCACAGCAAACCCATACTAAAAAACAAACAAACCCACTGCCATTAAGTCGACTCCGACTCATACTACCCCATAGTTTCCAAGGAGAACCTGGTGGATTCAAACTGCCAACCTTTTGGTTAGCAGCCATAGCTCTTAACCACTATGCCACCAGGGCAACCCTATAACATGGAGTAAAGCTGCCCCCTAGGAAGTGAGATGAGAAGGTGGAGAGGGTCAGGAGCTGGTTGAATGGACACAAGAAATCAGGGGTGTTTCGAAAGGAGGAGTGTGCTGTCACAGTATAGGGAGAGCAATTAGGGTCATGTAACAATGTATGTATAAATTTTTGTATGAGAGACTAACTTGAATTGTAAACTTTCACTTAAAGTACAACAATAAAATAAAAATTAAAAAACTGCCCCATAGGGTTTCCAAAGCTATAAATCTTTATGAAAGCAGACTACCACATCTTTCTTCTGCGGAGTGGCTGGTGGTTTCAAACCGTCAACCTTTTGGTTAGCAGTGAGCATTTTAAACACTACGCCACCAGGGCTCTATCGGCTTTAAAAAATAGGATTTTAAATTATTTTAGAGAAAAGCTAGGTATGATAACATGACCAGAGATCCTGTGGAAATTTGGCACAAGAGGGTTCAGAGGTTTTCCAAGTATAAAATTCTAGACATATAGTCATGAATAACCCTGTCTGCCAGTGGAATACAAGTGGGCATTTAAAGAAATCAATGAGATTCAATAGAAGCCCGATTATCTCATACTTAAAACTGCACATTGGGGGAGAAAAGGATAGACATTAAAACCCAAAATACATACTTGCAAGTAGAGATGTTGTGAGGGTATGTTTTCCTCAATTCTGTATCTGCACAAATTGTGTTCCAAAGTCTAAAAATCTCCATAAGTAGTCCCCAAACTCTAAGGACAAGTAATGTTCGGGTTATATGGTATAATCTTTAATAGATGAAAAAAGACAACTTCACTTTTGCTTTCATATTTTGTATCATAAAAAATCACTTTCAAATATTTAAATTGGTATAAACAAATAGTAAGAGAAAACAAATATTAAAGTAAATGAGAAGAGAGTAGGAAGTCATTCAGATGCTTTTCAAAAAGCTTAATTAAAAAATAGTTCAAGACAGCAGACTGAACACGTTTGACTTCTTCTCCATCCATATCCCTTTGATATAGAATAAAGATATACAAATACAGCCCAAATAAACACCTGGACCCCAAATTACCTAGCGTCAACATAGCGTCTTCTTCAGAGAAACAAATTATGACGAGAAGGTAGGATAGTAAGGAGTGTATTCTTAATTCTGAGCAAACATCTGTAATACCATCTTTTCTATCACCTTTCTTCTCAATATCCTCTCCACCTACAGCAGCAACTATCCCTGAAATATTCTTATTCTCTCCCTACTCTTCCCTTCCCTTCCTCCCCTACTCTCAACTTTCTAGATACCTACTCCCTTTTGTTTTTTGTCTTTCCTCCATTCCCCACACTCCACTATAACATCTTCCTACTGTAAGTGGCAGCTGGACTTCTGTTCTTATTTGTGGGCTGCATCAGACAGCTTTAGAATTTCTGGAGACCCAGTATCTTTCCACTTTCCTCCTCAAAGAGGAAATATAATTTTCCCAATCTAACAAATATTCAAACGAAAAATCTTTCTGTTGTTGCTTTTTCAATGTTATTGTGGCAAAATATAAATAACAAAAAAAAATGGTATTTTAACCATTTTTAAGTGTAAAATTCAATGACATTAATTACTTTCACCATATTGTGCAACAATTACCACTATTTCAAAAGTTTTTCATCACCCCAGATAGAAGCTCAGAACCCCTTAAGCAATAACTGCCCATTTCCCCCTCCACCTAGTCCAAGGTGATCACTAATAAACTTAGGTCTCTATGCATTTGCCTATTCCAGATATTTCATGTAAGTGGGATCATACAATATTTCTCCTTTTGTGATTGACTTACTTCATTCAGCATAATGTCTTCAAGGTTCATCCATATCATAACACGTATCACAACTTCATTTTTCTTTGTAGCTGAATATTATTCCAATAATATTTCACATTTTGTTTATCCATTAATCTGTTGGATTATGTCTACCTTTTGGCTTTTGGGAATAATGCTGCAATGAACATCGATGTATAAGCATCTGTTTAAGCCCTTGTTTTCAAGTTTGTAGGTATATACTTAAAATTGGAATTTCTGAGTCATACTATGATTCACCACCACCCATCTGTCAGTTTGTCGTACTGTGGTGGCTTTCATGTTGCTATGATGCTGGAAACTATGATGCCAGTATTTCAAAACCAGCAGGGTCACCCAGAGTGGACAGGTTTCAGTGGAGCTACCAGACTAAGACAGACTATGAAGAAAGGTCTGGTGATCTACTTCCATAAATTAGTCAATAAAAATCATATGGCTCACAACAGAATATTGTCCAATATGCTGGAAGATGAACCCTCTAGGTTGAAAGGCACTACACAATAGCTGCAACAATGGACTGAAACGTACCAACAGTCATGAAGATGGCACCGGACAGGGCAATACTTTATACTGCTATACATAAGGTTGCCATGAGTCAGAGCCAACTCCACGGTAATTCTATGTTAAGTTTTCCAAGAACTGCCAAACTGTTTTCCACAGCAGCTGCACCATTTTACATTCCAACCAGCAATGCCCAAGGGTCCAATTTTTCCACATCCTTGCCAATACTTATTTTCCATTTTTCTGATAAGAGCCATCCTGGTGGGTAAAGTGGTATCTCATTGTGGTTTTGATTTGCATTTCCCTTATGACTAATGATGTTGAGCATCTTTTCATGTGTTTATTGACCACTTGTATGTATTCTATGGAGAATCGCCTACTCAAGCCTTTTGCCCATTTCTTGATTGGGTTGTCTTTTTGTTGTTGAGTTTCAAGAGTTCTTTACATATTCTGGATATTAAACCCTTATCAGATCTATGGTTCCCAAATATTTTCTCCCAATCTGTAGGTTGTTTGTTCAATTTGTTGATAAAGTCCTGATACACAAAAGTTTTAATTTTGATGAAGTTTAATTTATCTATTTTTTTCTTTTTTTTTTTTTCAGCTCATGCTTTTGGAGTCATATCTAAGAATTCATTATCAGAAACAAGATCTTGAGTCTTTATCTGTATGTGTTCTTCCAAGAGTTTTAAGGTTTCAGTTGTTGTATTTAGGTCATTGGTAAATTTTGAGTTAATTTTGGTATACGGTGTGAGGTATAGGTCCAGCCTCATTATTTTGCATGGGAAGATCCAGATATCCCAGCACCATTTGTTGAAAAGGCTATTCTTTCTCCATTAAATAAACTTGGTACCTTTGACAAATATCAATTGACCATAGATGTATAGGTTTATTCTGGATTCTCAAGTCTATTCCATTGGTCTATATGTCTATCCTTACACCAGTACCAGGCTTTTTTTGATTGCTGTGGCTTTAAAGTTCATTTTTGAAATTGGGAGGTGTGAGTCCTCCTACTTTGTTCTTCTTTTTCAAGCTTGTTTTGGCTATTCAGGGCCCCTTGGAATTCCATACGAATTTGAGGATTATCTTTTTTTCTCCAAAAAAAAAGAAGGTTGTTGGAATTTGGATAGGGATTGCACTGAATCTTTATTTTTTTATTTTTATTTTTTACCATTTTTTTTTTTTTTATTGTACTTCAGGTGAAGGCTTACAGAACAAATATTTTCTCATTAAACAGTAGTACACATTGTTTTATGACATTGGTTAACAACCCCATGACACGCAAACACTCTCCCTTCTCGACCTTGGGTTCCCTATCACCAGCTCTCCCATTCCCCTCTACCCTCCAGCCCTTGTCCTTGGACTGCTGTGCCTCATTATTCCCGCTTTGTTTCATGGGGCTGTCCAATCCCCGGCTGAACGGTGAACCTTGGAAGTGACTTCACCACTGAGCTAATAAGGTGTCTGGGGGCCATACTCTGGGGGTTTCTCAAGTCTCCTTTGGGCCAGTAAACCTGATCTTTGTGTGTGTGTGTTAGAATTTTGTTCTACATCCTACTCCAGCTCTGTCCAGAACCCTCTGTTGTGATCCCGGTCAGAGCAGTCAGCGGTGGTAGCCTGGCACCATCTAGCTGTACTGGAGTCAGTCTGGTGGAGGCTGTGGTAGCTGTGGTCCATTAATCCTTTGGAATAATCTTTTCCTTGTATCCTGTTCTCTTCATTCTCCCTTGCTCCCAAAGAGATGAGACCAGTGGAGTATCTTAGATGGCTGCTCACAGGCTTTTAAGACCCCAGATGCTACTCACCAAGGTAGAATATAGAACATTGTCTTTATAAACTGCGTTATGACAGTTGAGCTAGATGTTCCCCGAGACCATGGTCCCCACAGCCCTCCACCCAGCAATTCAGTCCCTCAGGGAGTTTGGATGTGTCTATGGAGCTTCCATGACCTTTCCTTGTACAAATTGTGGTGGTTTCCCTTGTATTGTGCACTGTCTCACCCTTCACCCAAGATACCACTTATCTATTGCCTATTTAGTATTTAGTCCGCACCCCTCCCATCCCTGGTAACCAACAAAGATTGTTGCATTTTGTGTGTGAACTTTTTCATGGGTTTTTACAATAGAGGTCTCATACAATATTTGTCCTTTTGTGATTGATTTATTTCACTCAGCCTAATGTCCTCCAGTTTCATCGATGTTATGAGATGCTTCACAGATTCATCATTGTTCTTTCTTGTGGCATAGTACTCCATTGTGTGTATGTACCATAGTTTGTTTATCTATTCATCTGTTGATGGGCATCTAGGTTGTTTCCAGCTTTTTGCTGTTGTGAACAATGCTGCCATGAACGTAGGTGTGCATATGTCTATTCGAGGGACGACTCTTATTTCTCTAGGATATATTCCTAGGAGTGGGATTGCTGGATCGAATGGTATGTCTATTTCTAGCTTTATAAGGAAGCACCATATCATTTTCCAAAATGGTTGTATCATTTTGCATTCCCACCAGCACTGCATAAGAGTTCCAATCTCCCCGCAGCCCCTCCAACATTTGTTATTTCCAGTGTTTTTGATTCATGCCAGTAATGCCGGGGTAAGATGGTATCTCGTTGTGGTTTTAATTTGCATTTCTCTAATGGCTAGTGATCGCGAGCATTTCCTCATGTATCTGTTGGCTGCTTGAATGTCTTCTTCGGAGAAGTGTCTGTTCATTTCCTTTGCCCATTTTTTAACAGGATTTTTTGTCTTTATCTTGTAGAGGTGTTGGATTTTCTTGTAGATTATGGAGATTAGACCTTTGTCTGACTTGTACTGTCCAAAAATTTTTTCCCAGTCTGTAGGTTCTCTTTTTACTCTTTTGGTGAAGTCTTTTAAAGAGCATAGGTGTTTGATTTTTAGAGGATCCCAGTTATCTAGCTTATCTTCTGGGGTTTGTGTGTTGATGGTTATGGTTTGTACCCTGTTAAAGCTGTGCATTAGGGCCTGTAGCATTGGTCCTATTTTTTCTTTTATGAACTTTATAGTTTTTGGCTTTATACTTAGGTCTTTGATCCATTTTGATTTAGTTTTTGTATATGGCGTGAGGTATGGGTCCGGTTTCAGTTTTTTGCAGATGGATATCCAGTTTTGCCAGCACCATTTGTTAAAAAGACTGTCTTTTCCCCATATGATGGACTTTGGGCCCTTGTTGAAGATCAGGTGACTGTAGGTGGATGGATTCTCATCTGGGTTCTCAATTCTGTTCCATTGGTCAATGTATCTGTTGTAGTACCAGTACCAGGCTGTTTTGACTACCATAGCTGTACAGTAGGTTCTGAGGTCAGGTAGTGTGAGTCCTCCAACTTTATTCTTCTTCTTCAGTAGTGCTTTACTTATTTGGGGCTTCTTCCCTTTCCCTATAAAGTTAATGATTAGTTTTTCCATCTCTTTGAAGAACGTTGTTGGTATTTGGATCGGGATTGCATTGTATTTGTAAATTGCTTTGGGTAGAATTGTCATTTTCACAATGTTGGGTTTCTTGCAGTAGTGTTTTGTAGTTTTCTTTGTATAGGTCTTTAACATCCCTGGTTAGATTTATTCCTAAGTATTTTATTTTTATAGGGGCTATTATAAATGGTATTGTCTTCCTGATTTCCATTTCAATGTTCTCTTTATTGGTGTATAGGAACCCAGCAGATTTTTGTATGTTAATCTTATATCCTGCTACTCTGCTGAATCATTCTACTAGTTCCAGTAGATTTCTCACGGAGTCTTTAGGGTTTTCTATGTATAGTATCATATCATCCACAAACAGGGACAGTTTAACTTCTCCATTATCAATTTTGATGCCCTTTATATCTTTTTCTTGCCTTATTGCTCTAGCTAGAACTTCCAGCACAATGTTAAATAGGAGTGGTGATAAAGGGCATCCTTGTTTTGTTTCTTTTCTCAAGGGGAATGTTTTCAGCCTCTCTCCATTAGGACTGATGTTTGGCATCGGTTTTGCATAGATGCACTTTATTATGTTGAGAAATTTTCCTTCCATACGTATTTTATTGAGAGTTTTTATCAGGAACAGGTGTTGGACTTTGTCGAATGCTTTTTCTGCATCAATTGGGATGATCATGTGATTCTTTGCTTTGCTTTTATTTATGTGGTGGATTACGTTGATTGATTTTCTAATGTTGAACCATCCTTGCATAGCTGGTATGAATCCTACTTGGTCGTGGTGTATTTTTTTTTTTTTTTTTGATATGTTGGTGAATCCTATTGGCTAGAATTTTGTTGAGAATTTTTGCGTCTATGTTCATGAGAGATATTGGCCTGTAATTTTCTTGTTTGTGACATCTTTACCTGGTTTTGGTAACAGCATTATGCTGGCTTCACAGAATGAATTTGGAAGTGTTGCTTCCTTTTCTGTGCTCTGAAATAGCTTGAGTAGTAGTGGTACAAGCTCTTCTGTGAATGTTTTGTAGAATTCTCTAGTGAGGCCATCTGGGCCAGGGGTGCTTTTTGTTGGGAGTTTTTTTTTTTTATTTCCTTTTCAATTTCTTCTCTTGTTATGGGTCTGTTCAGATTTTCAACATCACTTTGTTGTAGTTTTAGTAGGTAGTGTGTTTCTAGAAATTTATCCATTTCCTCTAGGGTTTCAAATTTGTTGGAGTATAGTTTTTCATAATATTCTGTTATGATCCTTTTTATTTCAGTGGGGTCTGTTGTAATGTCTCCCATTTCATTTCTTATCTGGGTTATTTGTGTCCTCTCCTGTTTTTCTTTTGTCAGTGTGGCCAGTGGTTTTTTGATTTTGTTGATTCTTTCCAAGAACCAAGTTTTGGTTTTGTTGATTCTTTCTATTGTTTTTCTGTTCTCTGTTTCATTTATTTCTGCTCTGATCTTTATTATTTCCTTTCTTCTGGTGGCTGTGGGCTTTTTTTGCTGTTCTCTTTCTATTTGTTTGAGTTGTGTAGTTAATGTTTTGATTTTGTCCCTTTCTTCTTTTTTGATATGTGCATCTATTGCTATAAATTGCCCTCTGAGGACTGCCTTTGCTGTGTCCCAAAGGTTTTGGTATGATGTGTTTTCATTCTCATTTGATTCTAGGAATTTTTTAATTCCATCTCTGATTTCTTCTATTACCCAGTGATGTGTAAGAAGGGTATTATTCAGTTTCCATGTAATTGATTTTTTTTCCTTGCTCTTTCTGTTGTTAATTTCTACCTTGATGGAATTGTGGTCAGAGAAGATACTTCGAATTATCTCAAAATTTTGGATCTTGTAGAGGATTGCTCTGTGGTCTAAGATGTGGTCTATTCTGGAGAACGTTCCATTGCACTGAATCTCTAGATCACTTTGGGTAGTATTGACATCTTAACAATATTAAGTCTTCCAATCCATGAACACAAGATATCTATAAAACACAAGCAATGTTTTATTGTTTTCAGTGGCAAGTTTAATTTCCCTGATTAAATTTATTCCTAGGCTTTCTACTCTTTTAGATTTTATTTTAAATGAGATTGTTTTCTTAACTTCATTTTTAGCTCATTAATTGTGGGTATATGGAAACACAAGTGATGTTTTATGTTGACCTTGCACCTTACAACTTTGCTGAGTTCATTTATTATCTCTACCAGCTTTCTTGTGGATTCTTTGGGATTTTCTATATATAGGATCATGCTATCTGCAAATCAGAGATAGTTTTACTTCCTGCTTTATGGTTTGGAAGCCTTTTATTTCGTTTTCTTGCCTAATTTCTCTGCCTAGAACTTGCACTATGATGTTGGATAGCAGTGGTGAAAGCAGGCATCTTGTGTTGCTCCTGATCTTAGAGGAGAAGTTTTTTGCTCCCCAGTGAGTACAAGCTTTGACTTTTCTATAAATGCCCTTTATTATGTTTAGGAATTGTCCTCCTATTCCTACTTTACTGAATGTTTTTAATCATAAAAGTGTGTTGGATGGTTTTAAATGCCATTTCTGCATCAATTCAGATCGTCATGTGTTTTTTTTCCTTCATTCTTTTAATGTGGTTTATTACATTCATTGATTTCCTTATGCTGAACAACTCTTGCATTCTTAGAATGAATCCCACTTGGTCATTGTGTATAACACTTTTGATAATGCTTTTGGATTCAGTTTGCTAGTATTTTGCAAACTGAAGAAATAACAGTCAATAGTTTTCTTTTCTTGGGTTATCTTTATCTGGCTTTGGTAATGCTAGCCTCACAGAATGAATTAGGAAGTGTTCCTTCCTCTTCTTTTTAAAATGAAAAGTCTTTATGGAGAATTCGTGGTGAGTAAAATTGTATACCTCATTAAAAACCCCATTGCCTTTGAGTCTATTCCAACTCATAGCAACCCCATGTGTTACAGAGTAGAACTGTGCTCCACAGGGTTTTCTTGACTGTGATCTTTTTTTTTTTTCATTGCACACACTTTGCCTTTTATTTCAAATACCAGATTACATGATGTGATGTTTTCCTTCTCCTTTACCCCTTGTGCCCATTCCAATAAGAACTGCACTGAATTAGCACAATAACAAAGTGTTCTGCACCCGTGTTTATAAGCCTTAGCATTATGCTGCCCTTCGTACGGGAGAATAATGTTGGTGGTTTACTAAGCCTGGTTGACTGTAATCTTTACAGAAGCAGCTTATCAGGATTTTCTTATGCAGAGCCACTGGGTGGGTTTGAACCACCAACTTTTAGGTTTAGTAGTCAAGTGCAAACTGTTGGCCACCCAGGGGACCATATACCCTCATTGCCTCCTTACAAGGTAAATCTCTTGATGCAATGAAGCAAGACAGGGTAGCATCAGACAGATGTTTTAGGCAGAGTTTTTGATGGAAAGTGGGTTGAAGCATATTGACCAGAAGCCTGGCATACCAGAGGCAGCAGA
Source organism: Dugong dugon (assembly GCA_030035585.1). Lineage (NCBI taxonomy): Eukaryota > Metazoa > Chordata > Mammalia > Sirenia > Dugongidae > Dugong > Dugong dugon. Next base: position 147,658,043 of record CM057462.1, read on the forward strand.
AGTAAAGGCAAAGTCATTCCTCTATACAAAACCAAGAGAGGCCCAAATTCAAAGTTGGCAGGTACAGAATGATGTATTGGGTCTGAGGCAGCAATCGAGTAAGTAGACAGTGATATGCACTATTGTCCTTACCAGGTAAAAGCAAATTGAATGCGAACTGCTCTGCTGGTCTTTTGCTATTCAGTTTAGAGAAACAAAGCATTTTCCATATCAGTAGCTGCATTCCAGGTGACAGGGGCTGTGCTGACTGATTCCAACAAAGAGAAAACATTAGGAATAATAGATGTAATTAGAATAACCACCTGATTAAGTTAATCATCTGTCATTATCCCATATCCAGCTACCTTCTGCATGGACCAAACTAAGTCTTTGAACCAGTTTGGCAAGGTCCAGTAACGTTCAGTAATTGCCAACTGTAAATGAGGGCAGCGTATGCCTTGCATAGCAACCAAATCTGTTGCCCATGGGCTTTTGACCCTGGTAGGAAACACACAGGGGTGCACCGTTCAAAGATGGTGGCCGATCGAGCTGCTTTGAATGAGTGTCGCTCTCCAGAGTCTTGCCAATAATCCTATAGCCCGCATGGATCTCCAAAATTTCAGCAGCCTGATAAGAGATTGGATTATTGGCAGGACTCTGGCGAGTGACACACATTCAAAGCGGTGCAGTCTGCCACCATCTTTGAGTGGGGCACGACTGTTTGTTTCCTGAAAAAAAAAAAAACCAAACCCGTTGCTGTCGAGGTGACTCTGACTCATAGCGTCCCTATAGGACAGAGTAGAACTGCCCCACAGAGTTTCCAAGGAGCACCTGGTGGATTCAAACTGCTGATGTTTTTGGTTAGCAGCTATAGCACTTAACCACTATGCCACTAGGGTTTCCTACTGGGGTCAAAATCCAATGAGCAACAGATTTGGTTGCTATGCAACACATACACTGCCCTAGTTTACCTCTGCAATTAATGAACCAATCCTGAAGTGTTCTAAGTAGGTTCTAAGCCCTGGACCAAACAAACAAGATCAATGAAAGAGGTAATAGGAATCACCACTTACGCGTATTTTAAGTCTTTGGTGGTACCATTAATCTCTGCAATTCCCCTAGGGAATTCAGTATAGTTTTTGGTTTACAAATTTGTCCTTTCTACTATAATAAACTTTAAATTACAGGTCAGAGTGTATATTTTGCTAGTTGCTGAATATGTCTATTCCAACTATACATTCAGGTCCTAGGGAAATAACCACAAGATGAATCAGTGGATCCATTGGGCCCATGGTGATAGAGGCCTGAGACAAAACTCCATTTTGCCTGCATTAATCAAGATAGTCTATATTATGCTGCGATAACAAATCACCGCAAATATCAGTGCCTTATAAAAACAAAGCATAACTTGTTCATGTTACATATCCATCATGAATTGCGTATGGTTCTGTTCCGCATTGTCTTCACTCTAGGATCCATGCTAGTAGCTGCTACCAGGAGCATTGCCAATCTTATGGGAAAGGGAAAATAAATATGATAAAACATACAGTGTCTTAAAGTTTTTGCCTAGAAGTGACACATGTTACTTCTGCCCATATTTCATCAGCCAAAACAAACCATGTGGCCACTCCTGAGTTTAACATGGCATAAGTATAATCCTTCCATCTTGAAGGCACTGGAGGGAGAGAACATGTAGTATTTGGCAAATGATAATAAAATACACTATGTCATCTAACTGTATAGACTCCTTCTGGCTAGTGGGTCACAATGCAATTTTGAAACCCTAGAGAGTAGTATCAGCTCAGAGCCAGTGTACAGTAATCCTGGAAATGTCTGGGAATTTCTCTGTAGAAGATTTAAAATACACACTTGTAGCAATGTCACAGGATTCTTCCTCCAGGAACTAGGACTTCCCTTCCACTCAGAAGGTTCCAGATATGAGAACTGGTTCAGGTCTAAAAATGAAGTGAACAGCTGTAACTTTCCATAGTGATTAGAATCAGGTAAGTAGACAGTGAGTTGCACTATTGTCCCTATCAGGTAAAAGCAAACTGAAAGTGAACTGCTCTGCTGGTCTTTGCTATTCAGTTTAGAGAAACAAAGCATTTTCCAGATTAAGCCTCTACTAGCAGACCTAGAACTTTTCGATTTTATGTATAAAGTAAAACTTTGCCATATAAAAATAAAGCTACTCATCTATTTCCGTGTTAGTGACATCATGATCAATTAACCATCATCAGCATTGTCTAATTGTCACTTCAGTCCTGCTGCCTATTACACTGAGGTCCACCTTGTCTTGGCAGTGTCTGCTGCTACTTGGCCTCTGTCACTCTGAGATCTATCTTCCCCAATAAAATTCAGGGGCCCATTTCAATGGCAGCATCTTCAGCTATCACCCCCAGCCTTCAAGGACAGCCACTATAGAGCTTGTCAAGAAACGGGTGCTCCTCTAACATCTTTCCCCAAGTTTTTGGTAAACGTAGTGTCATGGATTGAATTATGTCCCCCCCAAAAATGTGTGTATCAATTTGGCTGAACCATGATTCCTGGTACTGTGTGATTTTCCTATATGTTGTAAATCCTGCCTCTATGACGTCAGTGAGGGAGGATGGGTGGCAGTTGTGTTAGTGAGGCAGGACTCAATCTACAAGATTGGATTGTGTCCTGAGGCAAACTCTTGAGATATAAAAGGGAAAAGTGAGCAGAGAGACAGGGGGAACTCATAACACCAAGAAAGCAGTGCCAGGAACACAGCGTGTCCTTTGGACCTGGGATCCCTGGGTGAAGAAGTTCCTAGTCCAGGGGAACACTGAAGAGAAGAAGGCCAACAGAGAGAGAAAGCCTTCCCCTGGAGCTGATGCCCTGAATTTGGACTTTTAGCCTACTTGGTTACCCAGAACTGTACCTTTAATATTAGTCACCTCATTCCATGCAAGCACAGGTAAAAATTTATGTAACTATTTTGCCATGAACTATGGGTATCCTATTTGTCATCACTACTTCAGATCTACCACATCTACTAAATTTCCAATAACTAAGCCTAGATTCCCATTTTTTTTTTTTTTTTACTTTAAAGTCTGTTTTGTCAGAGATTTAATACTGCCACTTGTGCTCTTTTTTGAATGTTGTTTGCTTGATACAGTTTTTTCCATCCTTTGAGTTTTAGTTTGCTTGTGCCTTAAGTCTTGTAGGCAGTATATAGACGGATCATATTTTTATATCCATTCTGCTACTCTCTCTCTATTGGTGCATTTAGTCCATTTACATTCAGCTTGATTATTGATTGGTATGAGTTTAGTGCCATCATTGTGATGTCTTTTTTTGTGTGTTGTTGACAGTTTCTTTGTTCCCCTTAATATTCTGTGCTGAGTCATTTTTCTTTATGTATATTCTTTTCATCTTTTTCATTGTTGATTTTGTACTTGCTGAGTCTTTGTATTTTTCTTGTTTTTTATTTTGATTTGTAGGGTTGTTCATTTCCTTTGTGGTTACATTAATATTTAGCCCTATTTTTCTAAGTTTAAACCAGTCTTTTATTTCTTTACATTGTCTTTACTTCCTCTCCATATGAAAAATTGATGTCTACACTTTTTAGTCCCTCTTTTTTGTTTTAATGTTGTCATCTTTTACATATTGACATCTCTGTTTCCCTATTTTCAGTGTTTTAGCTTTGATTTATTTTTGTGTCTTCCCTATCTGGTTCCCTATCTGGTTGCTCTGCCCTGTGTTTTAGTCTTATGTTTTATCTGATGTTATTAATTTTCTAACTGGAGGACTCTCTTTAGTTATTTCTTGTAATTTTGGTTTGGTTTTTGCAAATTCCCTAAACTTCTGTTTATCTGGAAATGCCCTAATTTCGCCATCATATTTGAGAGATAGTTTTGCTGGCTATATAATTCTTGGATGGTAATTTTTTTCTTTCAAGGCTGTATATATGTCATCCCATTGCCTTCTTGCCTGCATGGTTTCTGCTGAGTAGTCCGAGCTTATTCTTATTAACTCTCTTTTGTAGATGACTTTTCGTTTATCCCTAGCTGCTCTAAAAACTCTCTCTTTATCTTTGGTTTTGGCAAGTTTGGTTAAAATATGCCTTGGTGACTTTCTTTCAGGATCTACCTTATGTGGGGTTTGATGAGCATCTTGGATAGATATCTTCTCATCTTTCATGATATCAGGGAAGTTTTCTGTCAACAAATCTTCAACAATTTTCTCTGTATTTTCGGTTATCCCCCCTTGTTCTGGTACTCCAATCACTTGTAGGTTATTCCTTTTGATAGAGTCCCACATAATTCTTAGAGTTTCTTCATTTTCTTAAAATTCTTTTATCTGATTTTTCCTCAGATAAGTTGGTGTCAAGTGCTTTGTCTTCTATCTTACTAATTCTGCCTCAAATCTTCTCCTATGACTTTCTATTGAGTTGTCTAATTCTGAAATTTTATTGTTAATCTTCCGAATTTGTGATTGCTGTCTCTCCGTGGATTCTTGCAGCCTATTAAATTTGTCATTGTGCTCTAGGAATAACCTTCTTAAGTTCCTCTATTGCTTTGTCTGTATATTCTTTAGCTTTCTCTGCATTTTGATGGATCTCCTTCCTGATATCTTGAACAGTTCTGTAAATTAATCTTTTGTATTCTGCCTCCAGTAATTCCAAGAAATTCTCCTCCTCTGAAAAATTTATTGATTCTTTATTTTGGGAGCTTGCTGAAGCCAGCATGGTCTGCCTCTTTATGTGATTTGATATTGACTGTTGTCTCTGAGCCTTCAATAAGTTATTATAATTTATTTATTTTATGTTTGCTTACTGTGTCCTACCTTCTTGTTTTGATATGCCCAAATAGGCTATTCATGATTATTGGCACCTTTGAAGCTCTAACATCCTGCCACCAGGTGGTTAGATCTGTTACTAAATATGTGAGCCCAAGAGTCTGTTACCTTTTCTTGTATGGATTCAGCTCAGGTGTTCAGGAAGTCGGTCACCAAGTGTGTGGTGCAGGTTCTCAACTACAGTCCTAGACAGGCAGGAGTGATTGGTGGAGGCACAGGTAACTGGCTGCAGCAGGAAGTCATGCGCTGAGCAAGGCAAGGGGCTGATGGTTGTCCCTGATTGCCTGGAAGAAAGTGTGTCCCTGTTCCCTAGAGCACATAGGTTGGTGGGTTTTGCAGCTGGACTATGAGCACCCCATACTGTTGGCTGTAAGGGCTTGGGAGCACCACTATTTCTTGGACCCCTGTTGCAAGTGGCAAGGTGGCATGGGTGGAGCCACCAGTCCTCAGGTCCCTGTTGTGGGAAGGTGAGGAACTTGCTTAATGGGCAGAGCAGTGTCAAATGTCACAAACCTGCCGCTTCACAGCTGAAACAGTTGAAGTTAGGCTTCAGGTATATACCCTGTTGTACCATGCTAATGAGGACCTACGTTCTTGAAATGGGCCCACACAAGTCTATGCAGGGGTGAAAGGCATTCAGAGTCCATGGACCTCTTATACCTGTGCCTAGGCAAAGGAGCTGTGCCAACCCTGAGTTCCTGGCTTAGGGGAGCTGGCAGCTTATTTTTTCCCTGTATGTTAATTTGTTTGCTCTCCAAGGCCAGGAGAATGGCTCAGGGCACGTGACAGGTCCTACTTCTGGCTTAGGGGACTTGGCAATTGCTTAAGCCATCCTAGGACCCAGTGCAGCGCATGGAGTGGGGAGGTAAACAGGAGAGAGGTTTCCCCAAATGGGGTGTTTTTTGATCCATGCAGTAGGCCAGATGCAAGTACTTATCTTTAGCCACTTGAGTGCTGCTTCTCACTGGTTCTGGATGGCCAAGTAGACTCTCTGCTGCTAGGTCTCTCCTGATGCCGAAAACACATCCTGAGTGCCACTGCTTGCCTCACTGTGCACACGAGCTGATCCGGCCTGAAGGTCTCCTGCCGGGTCAGGTCTGGCGGCTCCTCGCTGCTTCTGAACAATCTCCCTCTCCCCACCACTCAGTCCTATTCCTCAATTTTGCTGTTGATAATCAGTTCTCCTAGACTGTCATATACAATCGATTCACTTGTTTTTTCAGGTCTTTGTTGTAAGAGGGACTACAGGAAGCATCTGACTACTCCGCTATCTTGGCCCTGCCTCCTGGATTCCCATTTTTTAAGGATGGTTTCTTGGAGCCACTCTTAGTAAACGTCCATCAGAAAAACTGATTCTATTACAGGTAGTCCAGGCAGAAAGTGATCTAATATTGGTTCTGGTTTTCTTTTTTAATTTTTTCCCATACAAAAATTTATACATACATTTTTATGTGACTCTAATTGCTCTCCCCATACTGTGACAGCACATTCCTCCTTTCCACCCCTGATTCCCCATGTCCATTCAACTGGCTCCTAACCCTCTTTGCTTTCCAATGTCACCTCTGGACAGAAGCTGCCAGTTTAGTAGCTTGTATCTACTTGAGCTAAAAGGCACACTCCTCACAAGTATCACTTTATGTCCCACAGTCCAGCCCAATCCCTGTCTGAAGAGTTGGCCTCGGAAATTGTTTTAGTTCTGGGCTGATAGAGAACCCAGGGGCCATGTTTTCCGGGGTTCCTCCAGTCTCATTCAGACAATTAAGTCTGGTCTTCTTACTAGAATTTGAGTTCTGCACCCCACCTTTCTCCTGCTCCATCCAGGACTCTCTGTTGTGTTCTCTGTCAGGGTGGTCATTGATGGTAACCGACACCATCTAGTTCTTCTGGTCTCAGGCTGATGGAGTCTCTGGTTTATGTGGCCCTTTCTGTCTCTTGGGCTACTACTTTCCTTGTGTCTTTGGTGTTCTTCATTCTCCTTTACTCCAGGTGGCTGGAACCAATTGATGCATCTTAGATGGCTGCTTGCAAGCTTTTAAGGCCCCAGACACCACTAACCAAAGTAGGATGCAAAACATTTTCTTAATAAGGTTTGTTATGGCAATTGACCTAGATGTCCCCTGAAAGCATGGTCCCCAGATCCTTACCCCTGCTACTGTGTCCTTCAAAGTGTTTGATTATATTCAGGAAACTTCTTAGCTTTGGTTTAGTCCAGTTGTGCTGACTTCCCCTGTAGTGAGTGCTATCCTTCCCTTCTCTAAGATAATTCTTATCAGCTATCTAGTTAGTAAATAACCCTTCCCCTCCCTCGTAACCATCAAAGAATGTTTTCTTCTGTGTTCAAACCTTTTCTCGAGTTCTTATAATAGTGGTCTTATACAACATTTGTCCTTCTGTGACTGACTAAATTCACTCAGCATAATGACCTCCAGCTTCCTCCATGTTATGAGATGTTTCACGGCTTCATCGTTGTTCTTTCTCATTGCATAGTATTCCATTGTGTGGATATACCATAATTTGTTTATCCATTCGTCCATTGATGGGCACTTAGGTTGTTTCCATCTTTCACTATTGTGAACAGTGCTGCAATGAACATGGGTGTGCATTTATCTATTCATGTGATGGCTCTTATTTCTCTAGAATATTTTCCAAGGAGTGGGATAGTTGGATCGTATAGTACTTCTATTTCTAGCTTTCTAAGAAAGTGCGAAATCGATTTCCAAAGTTGTTGTACAATTTTACATTCCCACCAACAGTGTACAGGTGTTCCAGTCCCTCCAAAACCTCTCCAGTATTTATTATTTTGTGTTTTTTGGATTAGTGCTAGCCTTGTTGGGGCAAGATTATATCTCGTTGTAGTTTTGATCTGCATTTCTCTAATGGCTAATGATCGTGAGTGTTTCTTCATGTGACTGTTAGCTGTCTGAATATCTTCTTTGGAGAAACACATGTTCGTATCCTTTGCCCATTTTTTAATTGGGTTATTTGTCTTTTTATTGTTGAGGTGTTACAGCATCTTGTAGGTTTCAGAGGTTAGACACTAATTGGATTTGTTGTAGCCAAAATTTTTTTCCCAGTCTGTAGGTTGTCTTTTGCCTCTTTTGTTGAAATCTTTTTATGAGCATAAGTGTTTGATTTTTAGGAGCTCCCATTTATCTAGTCTCTCTTCTGGTGCTTGTGCATTGTTACTTATGGTTCGTATTGTGTTTATGCCATGTATTAGGGCTCCTAGCATTGTCCCTATTTTTTCTTCCATGATCTTTATCATTTTTGGTTTTATATTTAGGTCTTTGATCCATTTTGGGTTAGTTTTTGTGCATGGAGTGAGGTATGGGTCTTGTTTCAGTTTTTTGCAGATGGATATCCAGTTATGCCAGCATCATTTGTTAAAGAGACTGTCTTTTCCCCAGTTAACAGACTTTGGGCCTTTGTCAAATATCAGCTGCTCATAGGTGGATGAATTTATATCTGGATTCTCAATTCTGTTCCATTGGTCTATGTATCTGTTGTTGTACCAGTACCAGGCTGTTTTGACTACCATGGTGGCATAACAAGTTCTAAAATCAGGTAGTGAGAGGCCTCCCACTTTGTTCTTCTTCTTCAGTAATGCTTTACTTATTCAGGGCCTTTTCCCTTTCCATATGAAGTTGGTGATTTGTTTCTCCATCTCATTAAAAAATGCCGTTGGAATTTGGATCGGGATTGCATTGTATCTGTAGATCGTTTGGGTAGAATTGACATTTTCACAGTGTTGATTCTACCTATCCATGAGCAAGGTATGTTTTTCCACTTATGCAGGTCTCTTTTGGTTTCTTGCAGTAGTGTCTTGTAGTTTTCATTGTATAGGTCTTTTACGTCTCTGCTTAGATTTATTCCTAAGTATTTTATCTTCTTGGGGGCTATTGTAAATGGTATTGATTTGGTGATTTCCTCTTTGAGGTTCTCTTCGATGGTGTAAAGGAATCCAACTGATTTTTGTATGTTTATCTTATATCCTGAAACTTTGCTGAAATCTTCTATTAGTTCCAGTAGTTTTCTTGTGGATTCTTTGTGGTTTTATGTGTATAAGATCATATCATCTGTAAATAGAGATATTTTGACTGCTTCCCTATCAATCTGGGTGCTCTTTATTTCTTTTTCTAGCCTAATTGCTCTGGCTAGGACCTCCAGCACAATATTGAATAAGACTGGTGATAAAGGGCATCCTTGTCTGGTTCCTGTTCTCAAGGGGAAAGCTTTCAAAGTCTCTCCATTTAGGATGATGTTGGCTGTTGGCTTTGTATAAATGTCCTTAATTATACTGAGCAATTTCCCTTCTATTCCTATTCTGTTGAGAGTTTTCATCATGAATAGGTGGTGGACTTTGTCAAATGCCTTTTCTGCATCGATTGATAACATCATGTGGCTCTTGTCTTTTGTTTTATTTATGTGATGGATTACATAGATTGTTTTTCTAATTTTGAACTATTCCTGCATACCTGGTGTAAATCCCACTTGATCATGGTGAGTTATTTTTTTGATATGTAGTTGAATTCTATTAGTTAGAATTTTGTTGAGGATTTTTGTGTCAATGTTCATGCAGAATATTGGTCTGTAATTTTCTTTTTTTTTGTTGTGTCTTTACCTGGTTTTGGTACCAGGGTTATGCTGGCTTCATAGAATGAGTTTGGGAGTATTCCACCCTTTTCCATGCTCTGAAGTACCTTTAGCAGTAGTGGCGTTAACTCCTCTCTGAAAGTTTGGTAGAATTTCTCCAATGAAGCCATCTGGACCAGGGCTTTTTTTTGTTGGGAGTTTTTTAATTTCCTTTTCAATCTCTTCTTTTGTTATGGGTTTATTTATTTGTTCTACCTCTGTTTGTGTTAGTTTAGGTAGGTAGTGAGTTTCTGGAAATTTGTTCATTTCTTCTAGGTTTTCAAATTTGTTAGAGTATAATTTTTTATAGTATTCTGTTATGATTCTTTTAATTTCAGTTGCGTCTGTTGTGCTATCACCCATGTCATTTCTTATATGGGTTATCGGCTTCTTCTCCTGTTTTTCTTTTGTCAGTTTGGCCAATGGTTTATCAATTTTGTTGATCTTTTCAAGGAACCAGCTTTTGGTATTGTTAACTCTTTCAATTGTTTTTCTATTCTCTATTTCATTTAATTCTGCTCTAATTCTTACCATATCCTTTCTTCTGGCACCTGAGGACTTCTTTTGCTGCTCTCTTTCTATTTGTTCCAGTTGTAGGGTTAACATTTTGATTATGGCCCTTTCTTCTTTTTGGATGTGTGCGTTTATTGCTATAAATTGACCTCTGAGCCCTGCTTTTGTTGCGTCCCAAAAGTTCTGGTAGGATGTGTTTTTCATTCTCTTTTGATTCTATGGATTTCTTTATTCCATCCTTAATTTCTTCTATAGCCCAGTATTTTTTGAGCAAGGTGTTGTTCAGTTTCCATGTGTTTGACTTTTTTACCTTGATTTTTCTCTTGTTGATTTCTACTTTTATGGCTTTATGGTCAGAAAAGATGCTTTGTAATATTTTGATGGTTTGGATTTTGTTAAGGCTTGCTTTATGGCCTAATATGTGGTCTATTCTGGAGAATGTTCCATGTGTGTTGGAAAAGAAAGTATACTTGACTGCTGTTGGGTGGAGTGTTCAGTATATGTCTATGAGATCAAGTTGGTTGATTGTAGCATTTAGCTCTTCCATGTCTTTGTAGAGCTTCTTTCTGGATGTTCTGTCCTTCACCAAAAGTGGCACGTTGAAGTCTCCTACTAGTATTGTGGAGCTGTCTATCTCTCTTTTAAGTGCTGTTAGAGTTTGTTTTATGTATTTTGGAGCCCTGTCGTTGGCTGGGTAAATAAAAAGTTATGTCCTCCTGGTCTATTGACCCTTTAGTCATTATATAGTGTCCTTTCTTATATTTTGTGGTGGATTTTACTTTAATGTTTATTTTGTCAGAGATTAATATTGCCACTCCTGCTCTTTTTTGAGTGTTGTTTGCTTGATACGTTTTTTTTCCCCATCCTTTGCATTTTAGTTTGTTTGTGTCTTTAATTCTAAGGAGTGTCTCTTGCAGGCAGCATATAGATGGATCGTGTTTTTTTATCCAATCTGCCACTCTCTGCCTGTTTATTCGTGCATTTAGTATATTTACATTCAGCATAATTATTGATAGGTCTGAGTTTAGTGTTATCATTTTGATGGTTTTTTTTAATGTGTTGTTCACAGTTTCTTTGTTCCACTTAATTTTCTGTGCTGAGTAGTTTTTCCTTATGTATTTTCTTTTCATCTTTTTCATTGTTATTGATTTTGTGTTTGCTGAGTCTTTATATTTTTCTAGTTTTTTTATTTTGACCTGTAAGATTGTTAATTTCCTCTGTGGTTACCTTAATATTTATCCCTATTTTTCTAAGTTTATACCAGTCTTTTATTTCTTTATATCACCTTGACTCTCTCCATAGAAAAATGTATGTCCACATTTTTTAAGTCCCTCTTTTTTGTTTTAATGTTGTCATCTTTTACATATTGACATCTGTTTCCCTATTTTCAGTGTTTTAGCTTTGATGTACTTTTGTGACTTCACTCTCTGGGTTTATATCTAATTGCTCTGTCCTGTGTTCTAGTCTCAGGTTGTTATCTGATGTTACCGATTTTCTAACCGAAGGACTCCGTTTAGTATTTCTTGTAATTTTGGTTTGGTTTTGCAATTTCCCTAAACTTTTGTTTATCTAGAAGTGCCCTAATTTTGCCATCATATTTGAGAGACAGCTTTGCTTGATATATAATTCTTGGCTGGCAGTTTTTTTCCTTCAAGGCTTTATGTATGTCATCCCATTGCCTTCTTGCCTGCATGGTTTCTGCTGAGTAGTCTGAGTTATTCTTATTGACCTTTCGTTTATCCCTAGCCACTCTTAAAATTCTCTCTTTGTCTTTGGTATTGGCAAGTTTGATTATAATATGTCTTGGTGACTTTCTTTTTGGATCTACCTTATGTGGGGTTTGATGAGCATCTTGTATAGATGTCTTGTCATCTTTCACGATATCAGGGAAGTTTTCTGCCAACAAATCTTCAACAATTTTCTCTGTATTTTCTGTTATCCACCCCCGTTCTGGTATTCCAGTAACTCATAGGTTATTCTTCTTGATAAAGTCCCACATAATTCTCAGGGTTTCTTCATTTTTTTAAATCCTTTTATCTGATTTTTCCTCATATAAGTTATTGTCAAGTGCTTTGTCATCATTCTTACTAATTCTGACTTCTACTGCCTCAATTCTGCTCCTATAACTTTCTACTGAGTTGTGTAATTCTGAAATTTTATTGTTAATCTCCTGGATTTCTGACTGTTGTCTCTGTATGGATTCTTGCAGCCTGTTAAATTTGTCATTATGCTCTTCTCTAATCTTTTAAATTTCCTCTCTTGCATGTTCTGCATTTTGATTAATATCTTTCCTAATTTGTTGAAGAGTTCTGTACATTAATCTTTTGTATTCTGCCTCTGGTAATTCCAAGTAATTTTCCTCCTTTGGAAAATTTCTAGATTCTTTATTTTGGGAGCTTGCTGAAGCCATCATGGATTGCCTCTTTAGGTGATTTGATATTGACAGTTGTCTCCAAGCCATCAATAAGTTATTATATTTATTTATTTTATGTTTGCTTACTGTGTCCTAGCTTTTTGTTTTGTTTTGATATGCCCAAATAGGCTGCTTGGATGAGCTAGTTCAATTACTGACACTTTGAAGCTCTAATGTCCTGTCACCAGGTGGTTAGATCTGTTAGTAGGTATGTGAGCTCAGGAGTCCGCCCACTCTTCCTGTATGGATTCAGCTCATGTGCCCAGGTAGATAGCCACCAAGTGTGTGGTGTAGGCTCTCACTTACAGTCCTAGACAGGCATGGGTGTTTGGTGTAGGCACAGGCATCTGGTTGCAGCAGGGGAGCACACTCTGAGCAAGGCAGAAGGCTGACGTCTGTCTCCGAGTGTCCAGGAGGAAGGCATGTCCCTATTCCCTAGAGCACGTAGGTTGGTGGGTTTTGCAGCCATACTATGAGCACCTAATGCTGTTGGCTGTAAGGACTGGGAGGCACCGTTTATTCATTGGCCCCTCTCGTAGGTGGCTAGGTGGCATGGGTGGAGCCACCAGTCCTCAGGCCCCTGATGTGGGGAGGTGAAGATCCTGCTTAATGGGCAGAGCAGTGTCAAATGTCAAGAACCTGCCACTTCACAGCTGCAATAGTTGAAGTTAGAGATCCAGTATATACCCTGTTATACTGTGGTAATGAGGGCCTACGCTGTTGAGATGGGCCCAGACAAGTCTCTGCAAGGGGAAAGGCACTCATAGTCCGTGGATTCCTTATGCCTGTGCCTAGGGACAAAAGCTGTGCCTACCCTGGGTTCCTGGCTTAGGTGAGCTGGCAGTTTATTTTTTCCCCATTTGTTAATTTGCTCACTCTCCAAGGCAGGGAGAATGGCTCCAGGCACGTGATGGATCCTACTTCTAGCCCAGGGGACTTGGCAGTTGCTGAAGCCGGTCCAGGACCCATAGCAGAGCAGGGAGTGGGGAAGTAAATGGGAGAGAGGTTTTTCCCTAAGGGAGTTGTTTTTGATCACGCAGTAGGCTGCACGCAATTACTTATCTTTTGCTGATGAGGGCTGATTCTCACTAGTTCTTGGTGGTCGTGTGGACTGTCTGGCACTGGGTATCTCCTGGTGTAGAAAACGCACCTCCTGAGCATCACCGTTTGCCTGCCTCACCACTCACCCACGAGCTGCTCAGGCCTGAAGGGCTCAGGCTCTCACCAGGTCAGGTCTGGCAACTCTTTGCTGCCTCCCAACCATCTCTCCATCCCCCTGCCACTCAGTCTGGTTCCTCAACTCTGCCTTTGATGTTCAGGGCTCCCAGATTGCCATATATAATCAATTCACTTGTTTTCTCGGGTCTTTGTTGTAAGAGGGTCTACCAGAAGTGTTTGACTACTCTGCCATCTTGGCCCCGCCTCCTCTGATCTAATATTGTTGAAAGAACTTGAGGGTAGAAAGGATCTACCCAGAATTAGGAAACCACATGAATTTGCTGGTAAAGCCACAGCTAGTACATCTAATAGTGGGATATGAGAAAGTCACTGCAGAAGCCCATGTCTATAGTCTTTTACTACTTCTGATGGGAGAAGAATTGTATCTCGCTTCTTCCTTCCAAATTGCATGAGTACCTTCGCAAACATTGTTTTCAAAGGTTTTTGTGAAACATAGTTCCCAAGCTTCCAGCTTCCAGTCTTTATCATACAGGGGGAGATCCTGGAAAGACACACACCATTTTCCAGGAGGCCATAAGAGGATATGCCACCTAAATGAGGGAGTAAGCCAAAAAACAGGAGATTGTGAGATCCTGGAAACTGAAAATTCAGGATAGGAGAGAGTCAAAAGAATTTTCCAGGATGGTGACATCAGGAAATACAAGAGTAAAAGCTGTGTTAGCTGCCTATATAACATCCATCCCTGAATAGAACAGGAGGATGGAGGGACGTAAGATAGGATGCCAAGGAAAACAAATGGAATTGATAGACTAGTTTGACTATACTCAGAGGGTTTTTACAGTTCAGCTTGAGAGATTAAAGAGACAAGAATATGCACATTGTTGTTGTAGTTAGGTGTCGACAAGTTGGTTCTGACTCATAGAGACCCTATGTACAACAAAATGAAACACTGCATGGTCCTGCACCATCCTCACAATCATTGGTATGTTTAAGCCCATTGTTGCAGCCACTGTGTCAACTCATCTCACTGAGGGTCCTCCTCTTCTTTGCATGATGTCCTTCTCTAGGAACTGGGCCGTCCTGATAACATGTCCAAAGTATGTGAGACAAAGTCACCATCTTCGCTTCTGGAGCATTCTGGCTGTATTTCTTCCAAGACAGATTTGTTCCTTCTTCTGGCAATCCTTTGCGTATTCAATATTCTTCTCCAACACCATACATAATTCAAAGGCATCAATTCTTCTTAAGTCTTCCTTGTTTATTCTCCAGATTTTGCATGCATATGAGGCAATTGGAAATACCATGGCTTGGGTCAGGCGTACCTTAGTTTTCAAAGTGACATCGTTACTTTTTAACACTTTAAAGAGGTCTTTTGCAGCAGATTTGCCCAATGCAATATGCTATTTTATTTCTTTTTTTTTTAATTTTTATTTTATTGTTGTGCTTTAAGTGAAAGTTTATAATTCAAGTTAGTCTCTCATACAAAAATTTGTGCGTACATTGTTATGTGACTCTAATTGTTCTCCCTATACTGTGACAGCACACTCATCCTTTCTACCCCAGATTTCCCGTGTCCATTCAACCAGCTCCTGGCCCTCTCTGTCTTCTCATCTCACATCTGGACAGGAGCTGCCCATTTAGTCTCATGTATCTACTTGAGCTAAGAAGCACACTCTTCACGAATATCATTATATGGCCCATAAAACCAAAAAAAAAAACATTGTTGTCGAGTCGATTCCGACTCATACTACCATAGGACAGAGTAGAACTGCCCCATAGAGTTTCCAAGGAGTGCCTGGTGGATTTGAACTGCCGACTTTTGGTTCGTAGCTGTAGCACTTAACCACTACACTACCCACCCATAGTCCATTCTAATCTTTGTCTGAAGAGTTGGCCTCAAGAATGGTTTTAGTTCTGGGTTGACAGAGAGTCTGGGGCCCATGCTTTCTAGGGTTCCTCCAATCTCAGTCAGGCCAAAAAGTCTGGTCTTTTTACTAGAATTTGAGTTCTGCACCCCACTTTTCTCCTGCTCCATCCAGGACTCTCTGTTGTGTTCCCTGTCAGGGCAGTCATTGGTGGTAGCTGACACCATCCAGTTCTTCTGGTCTCAGGCTGATGTAGTCTCTGGTTTATGTGGCTCTTTCTGTCTCTTGGGCTAATACTTTCTTTGTGACTTTGGTGTTCTTCATTCTCCTTTACTCCAGGTGGGTTGGGACCAATTGATGCATCTTAAATGGCCGCTTGCAAGCTTTTAAGACCTCAGACACCACTCACTGAAGTAGGATGCAGAACATTTTCTTAATAAGCTTTAATGCCAATTGACCTAGATGTCCCCTGAAGACATGGTCCCCAGACCTGCACCCCTGCTACTCTGTCCCTTAAAGTGTTTGGTTGTATTCAGGAAACTTCTTAGCTTTGGTTTAGTCCAGCTGTGCTGATGTCATTTGACTTCTTGACTGCTGCTTCCATGGGTATTGATTGTGGACCAAGCAAAATGAACTCCTTGACAATTTCAATATTTTCTCGTTTATCATGATGTTTCTTATTGGTCCATTTGTGAAGATTTTTGTTTTCTTTATGTTGAGGTGTAATCCATACTGAAGGCTGTAGTTTTTGATCTTCATCAGTAAGTGCTTCAAGTCCTCTTTACTTTCCACAAGCAAGATTGTGTCATCTGCATATCACAGTTGTTAAGGAATCTTCCTCCAGTCCTGATGCCTTATTCTTCTTCATATAGTCCAGCTTCTGGGGTTATTTTCTCAGCATACAGATTGAATAAGTATGGTGAAAGGATACAACCCTGACGCACACATTTCCTGACTTTAAACCACGCAATATTCCCTTGTTCTGTTCAAATGACTGCCTCTTGTTCAATACAGGTTCTGCAAAAGCACAATTAAATGTTCTGGAATTCTCATTCTTTGTAATATTATCCATAATTTGTTATGATCCACACAGTTGAATCCCTTTGCATAGTCAATAAAACACAAGTAAACATCTTTCTGGTATTCTCTGTTTTCAGCCATGATTCATCTGACATCAGCAATGATATCCCTGGTTCCACATCCTCTTTTGAATCCAGCTTGAATTTCTGGCAGTTCCTGTCAATGTACTGTTGCAATTGTTTTTGAATTATCTTCAGCAGAATTTTACTTGTATGTGATATTAATGATATTGTTTGATAATTTCCGCATTCTGCTGGATCACCTTTCTTTGGAATAAGCATAAATATGAATCTCTTCCAGTCAGTTGGCCAGGTATCTGTCTTCCAAATTTCTTGGCATAGGTGAGTGAGCACCTCCAGCACTGCATCCATTTGCTGAAACATCTCAGTTGATATTCTGTCAATTCCTGGAGCCTTGTTTTTCGCCAAAGCCTTCAGTTCAGCTTGGACTTCTTCCTTCAATACCACCAGTTTTTGAGCATATGCTACCTCCTGAAATGGTTGAACATCAAGCAATTTTTTTTTTTTTTGGTTAGTGATTCTGTGTATTCCTTCCATCTTCTTTTGATGCTTCTTGTGTCGTTCAATATTTTGCCCATAGAATCCTTCAATATTGCAACTCGAGGCTTGACTTTTTTCTTCAGTTCTTCAAGCTTGAGAAATGCCTAGTGTGTTCTTCCTTATTGATTTTCTAACTCCAGGTCTTTGCACATTTCATTATAATATTTTGCTTTGTCTTCTCGAGCCGCCCTTTGAAATCTTCTGCCCAGCCCACAGAGCAAGAGCTGAGTGACTTTGGGCAGGAGGCTTGCCAGCTGAGCTAAAAGAGGTTTAACACTTGCCCATCTAGGGCAGAGGCCTGAGTACACTCCTTGCAGGGGTTGCTTCGGAGGATCCTGTGCAGGGGTCTCTGCAGGGGCCTGCCTACAGCAAGGAGGAGCTGGACACCTCTGGGCAGCAGGCTTGCCAGAGGAGATAAAACAGTTATAACACTTGCTTGTGCAGGACAAGAGAGGACTGATTGTGCTCCGTGCAGGGGTTGGACACCTCCACCCCACCAAGACCGCGGGACCCGGCTAGCACTGTGGCCAAGAGAGCCCTGCAGGTGCGGGTAGCATGGTGGGATCTGGCAGCAGAGGGTTAGAAGGCCCAGCAACTGAGACTCAGAGACCCTGTGCAGGGGTCTTCCAGCCAGCAGCAAGGCCCAGCAAGGCCCAGCAAGGCCCAGCAGCAGAGCAGACGCTTCGGGAGTCATGCAAACCCCCCAAGCAGTGTGGTGGTAGCTGGAGGCAGCAGTGACATGAAAACAGCATCTGCCCTGAACCATGGTACTTCTGCCCAGTGACATAAAAATGGGCATGAGTAATCTGGAGAAGAGTAAGCATTTCTCTTTTGGGATTCTGTTGTTATTGTTTAATGTTTGCTTTCTGTAAATAATGATAATGGCTTTCATTTTGCCAACACTGTGTGAGTATCTTGTGTGTCCAGCTGATCACAGATGAACGTAGCATCTGTAGAATGTTTGATGACGGTGGGTGTGTGTCTCATTCTTTGCAGTCTAATGGCTGCATGGAAGTTTTGGAAGTTTGAGGCATAGCCTGTCTGTGTGTGCAACGCAGACAGACAGAAATGTACACATACTATCAGAGGGGTTGTTGTTGTGGCCGCGCTCCAGTCAGCACTCGACTCACGCAATCCCCTGCACAATGGAACAAAATGCTGCCTGGTCCTGCACCCTCCCCATGGGGTTTTCATTGCCTAATTTTTGGAAGTAGATCACCAGGCCATTCTTCCTAGTCCACCTTAGTCTGGAAACTCTGCTGAAACCGGTTCAGCATCATAGCAACACCCAAGCCTCCTCTGACAGACAAGTGGTAACTGCATATGAGGTGCATTGGCCAGGAATCCAACCCAGGTCTCCCACATGGAGAGCAAGAATTCTACCAATGAGAGAGGTGCTCTTGTAACCCCATTACCCTCTCAGAGCTCCATTTTTTTCTGCCTGAAAATCTATTCATGCTTTAAAACCTAATTCATATGTCATCTCCTCTGTGAAATTTCCCCGACCAGTCCTCCTCCCAGTCTCCAGCAAAATTAATTATTCCACAGTTTAATGGCTCCCAGAAAAAGCTACACCTCTAAGATTTTGTCTGATCGTATTGTTATAGTGGATTATCTTGTCTGCTTTCCCCACTAAAGTGTGGGAGCACCAACCGTGATTCTTTCCCAAATCTATGTAATTCTAGAATTTAGCATAAATATTAGAAATATCAAAGTTTAAATAAATGTTTATAAGAGATAAATCACTGATAAATTAACACAGTAACAAATCATAATCCCTAGAGGTGTTTGGAAGGAGCGGTTAAGCACTTAAGAAAGGTCTGCTATTCAAACTTACCAACCACTTTGCAGAAAAAAGATGCAGTGGTCTGTTCCTGTAAAAATTACAACCCTGGAAACCCTATGGGACAGTTCTGCCCTGTCCTATAGGGTCATTGTGAGTTGGAATCAAGTCGACAGCAATGGGAGAGGTGTTTGGAAGAAAGATGCATGCTCCTTGGAGACATCATAGAAAGAATTTCTTTATTTGGTAGGAAGTTGATGACCATATAAATCCTACCCTAAGATTCCATGATTCTTATACCTGGATGTTAATAATATAAAATAATAATAATATTTCCAAAAGAGATATATTATCATGCTTTCATTAATTTATTTTGAGGAGAATTTTAAGTTTTATCATATCTGGCTGCAGTTGATACCCTAAATAATTAGAATAAAATGTCTTTAATATGGTAGAAATAGGCTTAGGAAACCACCCAAAGTTTTAGCTGTCAAGGCCATTCTGGAGGGTTTCAGATCCCACAACAAAACTGGCATCAATTTGGCAGCCTCTGCACCCTAAATTATAGGACTCAAAGGATTATTCTAATTAAGGTGGTAGCCAGCTGTTAACAATGAACAAATGGGCCTAGAGAGGGTTTGCTGCCAGTACAATGCTTAAACAGCAGGAACTTTATTAAAATAACGAGGAAAGAGCAATAAGAAGTTGACACATTGCTCTAGCTAGTCCTGAGAGGTGGGAAATAACAGCCTCAGACGGATGCATCATTCCAGATCCTGAGTTTGAGGCTACAGATGTCTGCAGATGCAGTGGTAAATTATAATCATTAGAAAAGGGATTAAGAAAAAAATAAACCATCACAAGGCAAAGCAGCTGGGACAGCTGATGTTCTGTCATTTGCCAAAGTTTAGATTTCAATTCTTACTCCAAGGCCTGGCAGGGAAGTTATAGATGACTGGCGCAGTGTTTGAGCCCTTGGCTGCTAACCAAAAGGTCTGTGGTTCAAACCCACTGGCCACTTCACTGGAGAAAGATGTGGCAGTGAGTCTCGGGCCTGGCTGCACATTAGAATCACCTGGAATGCTTTTGTTTTTGTTTTTTTACATTACTGATGCTCAAGTCCCACAACCAGGGATTCTGATTTACTAGGTTGGGGTGAGATCTTGGTCTTAGGGTCATTCATTTGTTCAAAATCACCCAGGTTTTTAGTTAGTTGCAGGCTAGAGAAAATCTGTTCCATAAAGGTTAACCCTGTTGCTGTTGAGTCGATTTTGACTCATCCTGACCCTATAGGACAGATTAGAACTGCTCCACAGGGTTTCCAACTGCCGACCTTTCGGTTAGCAACCTGAGCTCTTAACCACTTAGCCACCAGGGCTCCTCCGTAAAGATTATAGCCAAGAAAACCCTTTGAGGCAGTTCTGCTCTGTCACATGGGGTCACTATGAGTTGGAATTCACTTGACATCACCTAACAACAACAACAGGAGATAATAGTTGTTGGTATCCAGGTTTGCTGACTTTGGCTCAGCATATGCTTTACCTGGCCCAGCTTCTATAGGAACCAGCTCCTGATATGCTGTAGATGGTGATTAGCATTTCTAGAACATCTTTCATGGTAAGATCAAAAGTATACTCAGAGCCATGTATGGCTGAGTCAAACTGGAGGGACGGAGCCGAAACAACCTCATCTAATCAGGTAGAAATCTTGTCCATACCTCTTCACTCACATCACAGGCCAATCTTAAAGAAGCCAGAAGGTTCTGAGTAACGTCTGCGCAAAAACCCACCCACTGCCATCAAGTCGATAACAACTCATAGTGACTCTGTAGGACAGAGTAGAACTCCCCCTTGGGTTTCCAAGGCTGCAAATCTTTACAGAAGCAAATTGCCACATCTATGTCCCACGGAGAGCCTAGTGGGTTAGAACCACTGAACTTTCGTTAGCAGCCAAGTGCTTTAACCGGTGCACCACAAGGTCTCCTCAAGGTCTGCACAAAGAAGTAACAATTCCACAGTTCCCATTTGGCCATCTTTCTCCTGTAATCAATCAGCTGTTGTCTGCTTACTGAGTGCAAGTGTGCATGCACACACCCACACACTCACATGAAATACACTTGTTGTGGACTGAATTATGTCATCCAGAAATAGATGGTGAAGTCCTAACCCCTGGCACCAGTGAATGTGACCGTGTTTGGAAATAAGGCCTTTGAAAATGCTTTCAGTTAACATGAGGTCATACCTGAGTAGGGTGTGTCCTAATCCAATCTGAATGATGCCCGGATAAAAGAGAAGAGACACAGGGACACAGACAGAGGAAGGACAGCCATGGGAAGATGCATCTATAAGCCAAGAAATGCCTGAGACTACCAGATGCTGGCAGAGACAAGACAGGATCGTCCCCTTCTAAGAGAGCATGACACAGCCGACATGTTGATTTGGACTTCCAGCCTCTATAACTGTGAGACAATAAATCTTTGTTCTTATGAGCCACCCAGTTTGTGGCATTTTGTTACCATAGCCCTAGGCAACTAATACAACACCTAATCCTGATAAGTACCTCGACTTCTATATTATAAATAAATCAAGTTGGCTAATTATTTTTAAATATATTCCAAATGGACAAAAGCACACTATCATAATCTTTTTTTTTTTTAATGTTTATGACTTTATTATTCTTTTACCAAGCGCATTTACAAATGACCTTGGTGACAATTTTCCATAGGCTTACATTGTAGATTGCATCAAAGAGTCAAATAACACATTTGAGTATTCCAGAATCATCTTGAGGGAAAATACCACATGCAGAGAAAGGGTTAAATGCTTTAGGCGCAGGCTAAGAAGGTAGAGAGAAATAATTATTCTTCATAGTGAAGAATTAATAAATACATCAAAAGTCAATAAATTAGTATTTAACGATACATGTATACCACAAAAAATTGTTTAAATGATTTTTTAAAAAAAGCTGGAGACTTTGACATGGATATTTTCTAGAAAAAGAGAGAGAAAAGGAGGAAGAGATGTTTTTCATCTGGGGCCTTTCTTCCTGTCTCAACTATGTTTTGTCATGCGTGAGCATTATTTCTATAGTTATAAAGTAAAAAAGAAAAAAATCTTTGGGATCTTTCATATAGTCATGGATTTAGATTTTAAATTCTTAGCCAGAATGCAATGGGAGTGAATATAATGGGATACTTGCACTTCTGTTTCTAATTCCTTGTAGAGTGGACTAACTTGTTTCCTATTGCAGTACCTGTCATTAGCATATCTGGTGTGATTGCTTCAAATAGCACATGTAGAACAAAACATAGTCAGATTGATGATGACATTCAGTTATGTAACTATTTCTGTTTCATTAAAGCCAGATGTTGCTGCCCTAATTTCTCCTGTGTTTAATTTAAATACATGTGAGAATATAGAGCAAATTAAGAAGATAATACTTGACGTGCATAATTAGTTAGAAGTCAATAGAAAAGGGCTAAAGCAGAAGTAACTATTGCCAATCGTATTTGAATAAATCCACCTTTTGTCCAGTGAGAATTTGGATATCAGGTATCTCCTAAAGACCTTACAGTTATAGGTTAGCTTTAAAAATTACAGTTTCCTTAAAAATATACTATTATATTTTTAATATTCATTTGCCAAAAGTCAATCAGACTCATGTAATAACTAAAATCAGAATATGACCATCTTTGTTTTTTTCAGCATATCCATTCTTTTTTATCTACTATTATTTTATGGTACAATATTTTTTGATAACAGTCTTTAAATAACCTCATAGAGTGGAATGAATTTCAAGGAGGAGACCAAAGATGAAAAAAATCAGACCTCATTAGTCTTGGTCTCCCACGGCTGCCGTAACAAAATACTAAAGGGTGGGTGGCTTTAAAGAACAGAAATTTATTTTCTTACAGTTTGGGAGGCTAAAGTCTGAATTTGGGGCATCAGCAGGACCACTCTCTCTCTGTGTCTGCTCCAGGGAAAGATTCTTCCTTGTCTCTTTCATCTTCTGGCAGCCCCTGGTGTCTCTTGGTGTTCCTTGGCCTGTGGATGTATCTTCACATGGCCTCTATCTCCCCCTGTGTGTGACCCTGACTCCATGTTTGTCTTCCTCTTTTATAAGACACCAGTCATATAGAATTAGGACACACCCTACTCCTGTATGGCTTAACTGGTAATATCTTTAAAGAAAGACCCTACTTCCGCCAACAAGGTCACATTCACAGGTACAGGGGTTAGGACTTCAACATATCTTTTAGGGGGACACAATTCAATCCATCACACCATTAGAGGCAATAGAGTACAGTTGTTCACTGATAAACACCTTTTTTTAAAAAAATTTTATTGTGCTTTAGGTAAATGTTTACAGTGCAAACTAGTTTCTCATTCAAAAATGTATACACAAATTGTTTTGTGACATTGATGGCAATCCCTGCAAAGTGCCAGCACCCGCTCCCTTTCCACCCCAGGTTCGTTGTGTCAGTTCATCCAGTTTTTCTGTCCCTTCCTGCTTCCTTGTCTTGCTTTTGGGCAGGAGTTGCCCAGTTGGTCTCGTATATTTGATTGAACTAAGAAGCACGTTCCTCATGTGTGTTACTGTTTGTTTTATAGGCCTGTCTAATCTTTGGCTTAAAAGCAGGCTTCAGGAGTCGTCTCGGAAGACATCTAGGTCAATTGGCATAATGTAGTTCATAAAGAAAACATTCTACATCCTATTTTGATGGATAGCGTTTAGGGTCTTAAAAGCTTTCAAGTGGCCATCTAAGATACATCTATTGGTCCCATCTTGTTCAGAACAAAGGAGAATGAAGAAAACCAAAGACACAAGGAAAATATTAGCCCAAAGGACTAAAGGACCACATGAACCAGAGACTCAACTAGCCTGAGCCCAGAAGAACTAGATGGTGCCCAGCTACCACCACCAACTGCTTTGGGAGGGCTCACAAAAGAGGGTCCTGGACAGAGAGGGAGAAAAATGTAGAATGAACTTCAAATTCACAAAAAAAGACCAGACTTACTGGTCTGACAGAGGCTGAGGAACCCCTGAGACGATGGCCTCCTGGACACCCTGCTAACTCAGCACTGTCATAATCTAGACTCACTGTGTTTCCACTACTGCTATGAGGAACCAACACTCCCACTCTGGATGTGGGAATAGTGTTCTCCCCTGCCCTGCAGCCTGGGGTAATCACAGAGCTCACCTCATTCTTCCCCCATCTCTCAGGGATCACTGTCCTTTGTTGCCTGATGCTTCAACATCTCAAAAACTGTTGTTTGATGTATCTTCCCCAGTTTTTCAGTTGTTTCAGGCAAGAGGTTATATATAGCCCCTCTTACTTCTCCTTGACCGGATGTGGAAGTCTGGGATGCAATTTTAACTAAAAAGGTAAATAATTTATAGGCTTTCGAATTTGAGCAAAAGAAAGTAAAATTGTTTTCTCACCATTCTCACTAGATTGATTCACAGTAGAAATTGATTTGGAAACTATTCTCTTCCCCTTTTATACCATGTTTGATTACCAGATTTCTTCAGTTCTAAGATCGCTTAATTGTAAGGCATATTATTGATTTAAAAGTAGTTTTAGGGCATTTGGTAGAAACCCACCACATTCAGTGTTGTGATAGGTGCCATCAAGTTCCCTCCAACTTATAGTGACCTTACATATAATAGAATGAAATGTTGCCGACTCTTTTTGTAGATGTAGCTTCTCATTTTGAGTCATGCCACAAATGAAGGTCCAGAAGACTTTACTCCATCTGTGTCATTAAGGTTGACTCTACTCTAAGAGGGCAGCTCTTCCCCAGTCATAGTTTGTGTGCCTTCCAACCTCAGAGGCTCATCTTCTAGGACTATAAGGAACAGTGTTTTATTGTTATCCGTAAGGTTTTCACTCGTTTATTTTCGGAAGCAGAACGGCAGACATTTTTCCTAGCGTATCTTAGTCTGGACGCTTTGCTGAAACCTATCCACCATGGGTGACCCTACTGGAGATACCGGCAGCATAGCTTCCAGCATCAGAGCAACACACAAGCTACCACAGAACGACAGGTGGTGGATTGAATGCACACACCATAATTTATTTCAGAATTATTAAATTGTAAAAAACTATTCATCTTAAAATTGAGGAAACGTGATTTCCTTTTACCTTTAGTTTTTGTCACCTGTGACAGATGCTTTCTCATTGAAAATACTCTCTGGAAGGCTATGGGGCTACTGATATGGCAAACTGACATGACACAACCCTGGAATCCCCCTCCCAGACATTTTAAATTAGATTAGTACTAGTATTTCAATCTTGAGGATACAATAAACTTCTGTGGACCTTCTTAAAATCCTAATCAGCATATATAACATTGTTTTGATGGACATTCTTCCCCTTGACAAAGAGAGCAATTTTCTTCCCTCCATCCTCCAGAACCTCCTTGGTTGTTTTGATGGCAGTGCCCAGAAAACAGCAAGAAGGAAATTGGAGACCCTGAGAACACATTCCCCTCCTCTCCTAGGCTATTGTAATTAGCTGCTATCAAGTCAGCTCCCCGCCACCAACTCATGGCAACCCTAGGTATGACAGAATCAGACCACTGTGATCCATAGGGTTTTTACTGGCTGATTTTTTGGAAGTAGATTGCCAGGCCTTTCTCTAGATTAAAATCCATTGCTGTCGAGTCGATTCCAACTCATAGCAACACTATAGGACAGAGTTGAACTGCCCCATAGTGTTTCCAAGGAGCAGCTGGTGGATTTGAACTGCTGACCTTTTGGGTAGCAGCCGAAATCTTAACCACTGTGTCACCAGGGCTCCTTTTCACTAGATTAGAGGTTCTCAAACTTTAGTGTGCATCAGAATTACCTGAGGGGTTTGTTAGCGTACAGATTGTTGGACCTCGCTCCAGAGTTTCTGATTTGGTACATCTAGGCTGCAACCCCAGTATCTGAATTTCTCTAACAAGTTCCCAGGTGATACTGATGCACTGGTCCCAGGACCACACTTTGAGAATCACTGCTCTAGAGTTTTGTTGGCCACAGGTCAGGTAGCATGCAAAGAGAGGAGAACCCATTGCCTTGGAAAGACATCTCCCTTTTTTTAATTTAAGAGTAAGCACAGTTGGTCATCCATCTTATGGTTTTGACTTATTTTACCTATTTCCTAAGGGGAAAAAATGAGTTTAAGATTTTCCACTACAATAGTGTAGGGAAAAAAACATAGGTTGCTTTTACCCAAGAGAAGAGAGGATGCTGAGCCAATTATTTCTCTTAGTCTTTTCCAATTTTATTATCCTGTCATTCTATAATCAGTAGCCAGAGACGAAAATGAAAATTGTTGACTCCTGGAAGTTGGGGATGTTTTTGTTATTACAAATTGTTGATGATAGTTTTTAACACATATCTTATGCAGTAACAAGCAACCCCACCAGCTGTCTCTACCCCTAAAGTATGGGAGAAGATGGGCAACAGCAGAAAGCTCTGAATCCACTCATCTCCCCTTACTCCTCACTGCAGAGCCTGCCATCTGCTTGGCCTTCAAGCATCAGACAATTTTTACACCTGATCCATTAAGGAGAGGTGACAAATGACAAAAAATTTTTAAAAGACAGAAATCAAGCAAAATTCACCAAGAGCTGATAAATCACTGGCCCAATAAAAGGTCCAGGATTTAAGCATTACCCTGACTTTGGAGTATTTTAGAGTAGTTTGTATACTTTGATATATCACCTCTGGGAGCAGGGCTGGAAACATACTTTTTTAATTAATTTTTTTATTAATAGACCTTTTTCTAGAACAGTTTAGATTTACAGAAAAATTGAGCAGATAGTACAATGAATTCCCATATACCACTCCCCCCAACACAGTTTCCTCTGTTGTTAATATCTTACATTCAAAAAAACCAAAAACCAAACCCATTGCGACCAGTGTGTATATTTATAGTTCAACACATTAATAACAATGTTTACAGACCCTGACATTTTCAGAAAAATCTATTAGTTAATCCTCACAGTGTTTCACTTACAAAAACCAAACGCATTGCCATCAAGTTGATTCTGACTCATGGCGACCCTATAAGACAGAGTAGATCTGCCCCACAGGGTTTCCAAAGAGCAGCTGGTGGATTTGAACTGCAGACCTTTTGGTTAGCAGCTGAGCTGTTAACCACTTCACCACCAGGGCTCTGATATCTTACATTAGTATGGTACAGTTGTTATCATTAATGAACCAATATTGATACATTACAGTTTTCAGAGAGAAAATTTAAAGAAAAAGTTTCTGCAAGTCCCTCTGGACTCATGGCAACCTCATGTCCTTCACAGTAGAACTGTGCTCCATAGAGTTTTCAATTGTGACCCTTTGGAAGTAGATCGCCAGGCCTTTCTTTCTGGGTGGATTTGAACTGCCAACCTTCCCCTGAGTAGCTGAGCACTGTCAATTTCAACTCATATGACAGAGTAGAACTGCTCCATAAGGTTTTCTAGGCTGTAATCTTTAAAGAGGAGCACTGGTGGAGTAAGCAGTTAAACGCTCCATTGCTAACTGAAAGGTTGGCAGTTCCAACCCACCAGCAGCTCTGCAGGAGAAAGATGTGGCACTCTGCTTCCATAAAGATGACAGCTTTGGAAACCCTGTGGGGCAGTTCTACTCTGTCGTATAGGGTCGTTATGAGTCAGAATTGACTTATGGTGATAGATTTGGGTTTTGTTGTTGTTACCATTGTTGTTTTAATCTTTAATGGAGCAGATCCCAGATCCTCCTCTCACAGTAGGGGTCCTTTACTTCCTTAGCATTCTTAATCACCAATTGAGTGTATCTGCCCAGATCTTCCCTGAAGGGTTTAGAAGTTTTGTTTGTCCCATGTTTTCTGTCTGTTCTCTTTAAAAGGTCAGAACAGACGAAAAAGAAATCTGATTAACGTATGTCTTCACAAACATCTGCAGATATCATTAACTTTCTTCTCTTTCTCACTGGCCCCCAAAAAGGGAGGGTTTCTACTCTTCGCAACCAAGTTTCTACTCTCTCAGTTACCAACCCCCATGTTCTGAAGTTCTGAACATTGTGAGAGTTCTTGCATCTAATTCCTTAAAATTATCTAGCAGTTAGCCCTCCCACCTATTTCTAAAGCCACTTCTGGTTATTGTTTTTAGCCTGGCTTTTGATCAGCGATTCCTTAAAACCTTTTTTTTTAAATCTCTCTAAAATTTTAAACATGTTTGCAATAAATTATTTTTAAATGGTTATAATGTGGTTTCTTCACAAGGTATGAAAGAATCCAACACTGGAAAATAAGGTTACATCCACTTCCTCTCCCTAAGAAACACAGCCCACCTTCTTTCTGCATTAATTGTCATCTGCCTTGGTTTATGTGCAAATCCATTTGAATGAAGACTACATTTATCTATACACTCTGTATTACGTACTTGTTTGGGCTCAGTGTTAAAGATGTATAACCATTAAATTGTAATAATTGGTTATCCGTGGCTACAATGCTGAACTTAAGCTATGACCTTCCTCAAATCTCATCGATTGCTCTGTACTTCAAGTTTCTCCACCTGTGAAAATACTGACTTACCTAAACAGACACACGGTGAGGATTAACTAACAGATTGTTCTGAAAATGTCAGGGTCTATCAACATTGTTATTAATGTGTTCAACTAGAAATATACACTTTGAAGTAAGCCCTTAATTTTAGTTTCAAAACAAAGAAAGAAAGAAACTGCCAGCTTGAATAGTTTCATGCAGTTACCTGTATTTCCCTAAGTAACCCTGGTGGTATAGTGGTTATATATTTGGCTACTAACCAAAATCTCAGTGATTTTAACCCACCAGCCACTCCATGGGAGAAAGAGATTTTCAAACTCTATGGAGCAGTTCTATTCTGTCCTATAGGCTCACAATGAGTTGGGTGGCAACTGGTTTTTAGTTCCCTTGTGTAATGCTGGTTTAAAACAATCTAACACTTCTCTTTGCCCGAAACAATGGCCAATAACAAGAGTTTTGTTGTTGTTTTTAAATTATCTTTAATGTTCACATCAGAGAGTTTTCTAGAATCTAATAGGAGGAGATCTTAAAGATTATCATATCAACCCTCCTATCCAGTGTAAGAAGATAATTTTATAAAATCATTTAAAGATCTGGCCATTCAACTCCTGTAAATTCTAGAAGAGTACTCCACTTCATAAAGTGACCCTTTCAAGCAAGCTGATTGTTGAAATGCCTTCCTTACAGTGAAAGGAGATCTTCTTCCTTTGAATTCCTAATCTTCGGCCTGCCCTCTGGAGCTAAACACACTAAGTGTGATCTACCTTCTAGCCTTTCAACTACATCATGACAGGTTGTCAGAGCCACCCAAAGATTTTACTTCTAGCTTAATGTGCCCAGTTCTTTCTTTAATTCCTAATATGACATGGTTTCCTGAGCTCAACATTCATCCTGTTTGCCCTCTCAAAACAGGCCCCAATTCCTCATGGCACTTCTCAAATTTAGTACCCAGGGCTGATCACAGAACTCTAGAAGTAGCCTCCCTGTGAGGAAAAACCGCTGAAGCCCCACCTCCCTTTCTATCCTCCACCCACTGGAACCAGTGGCCAGCTGCAGGCAATGATAAGAATATCTGCACTCGGGACCTGTTTCACTTCCTGCTCCACAGCCAAGGGCTTCAGTTGCAGACATCAGAGCTGCCCACTCCTGGGGGGGTGTGGACTGTACCAGGTGACGCTGTCAGAAGGGGTGACATCAAATTGACTGTCTATATAATTTCTGTGCAGTGTTTCAGCAGAAATTTATTATTTTCATAAAAATATCACTGTAGTTATAAAAACAAACATTTTTCTTAAGCCCAGCTTACAGGTGTCAACATACCGACAAGGCTAAAACTCTATGCTAATTTACTTTTTGAACTTTCTAATGCCCTCTGGTCAGAGCTGTCATTACCCCTTTACAATGATGCCTGCACGTGCTACAAGCACAAGCACATGCTGCTGTTTTCATTGCTGCTGGTGTTTTTATAGTGGCTGATTTTGTCAAATTTTCTGGTGTTTTAACTACAATATTGTGGTAATTAGTATCTGTGAACCTATATCAATAACTTTTTTGATAATGAAGAAGTAATTAAAGGAAAAGGAGTGATATACAGGAATTACAAGTTATGAGTCACATTAATACAAAAAATATTACTAAGGAATCTGTATGGTCTGTCACGGGAAGAAGTCCATGGGAGGTGGTGACACCATGAGTTACTGCACTACATCAACCCTAGCAATGCCACTGGGTACCTGTGTACATCTTGCCTCCTAAATCCCTGGGTACCAACTGCAGGTGTTGGCACCTCCGCAGCTCCTAAAGGGCCATGTCAGCTTCAACGCAGAAACCGCTTTATGCCCAGGGGCTCCTTGCTCAGCAGTGGTTCTCCAGCCTGGCTGCACATCACACATCCCTGGAGATTTTTTTTTTAATGCTGATGCTGCTACCCTGCCTACAGAGATTTTGACTGAATCAGGCTGGAGTAAGATCGAGATGTGGTTTTTTTTTTTTCTTTCTTGCTTTCTTTTTTTTATTGTTGTAATTAAATGAACTTTACATTTCAAGTTAGTCTCCCATACAAAATTTTTATACCTACATTGTTATGAGACCCTAATTGCTCACCCCATTCGGCGACAGCACACTCCTCCTTTCCGCCCCTCACCCCTGATTCCCCATGACCTTTCACAGCCAGCTCCTAACCCTGTGAGGCATGGTATTTTTTTTAAAACTCCCCAGGGGTTTCTAATGCAGGGTTAAAAACCACTGAAGAAAACTAGATACTTCCTGAGGCTACCACTTCCCATATGAAGCTGTTTTTGTCTGCCCTGCCCCACTTATCTTTGAGTCAGTAAGTAGTGGTTCCCCTAGTCATGTTCCACAAACACCCTCAGGTCATTATTTCAGGCACTTAATATTGAATGTTGAATGAATAAATAACTCTTGTTATTTGAGGCCCAGCCCTCTAAGAATGACAAATTCTCCCTTCTTCATCCCTGTCATATGTTAATCTCTTGTCCACTCTCTCATATTCATCAAGGACTTTGATTTATCCTCTTTCTTCCCATTTTGCCATCATCTGCTAACCAGGAACCAGTTACTGTCATGTTGATTCAAACTCATAGAGACCCCATGTGCATTCAAGTGGAACTGTGCTTCTTAGGGTTTCCAATGGCTGGTTTTTCACAAGCAGATTATCAGGCCTTTTTCCAAGGTGCCCCTGGGTGGACTCCAACCTCCAACCTTTTAGTTAGTAGCTGAGTGAGTTAACTGTTGCACCACCCAGGGACTCCACCATCATCTCCCAGGGGACTTTAGTGCCCGTGTAGACTATGTTTCTACATCTTTACCTCCACTTCCTTGCTCTCAACTCCAGTGACCTTCACCTCCACTCTCCCTCCGTCACCCACTCCCAAGGCCACACTCAGACTTTGTCATCATTCAGAACAGTTAACCTTACGAAATATTAAACTTCACTGTTCTATTCCCACCATTCTCTGCACAGCTCTCACATTCATTTTTAATCCCATCCCAAATCTCTCTTTTCCTTTCATTACCAAGCTTCAACAAAAAGTAGTTTTCACTCACAACACCCATTTCCCTACCTCACAACTCACTTCACTCTGGCTTCCCATCCCAAAGTGCCACACAGAGACACTCTTCCTAGGGCCACTTCTAAGTCTTCATTGACTTGAATGCTTCACAGCGTGGGATGCTCAGTGTGGTCACTGTTGCTCTTTTTTTTTTTTTAAATAACATTTTATTGAGTTTTTGGTGAAAGTTTACACAGCAAGTTAGGTTCCCGTTTGACAATTTCCACATAAATTGTTCAGTGACATTAGTTACATTTATCACAATGTGTCAACATCCTCTTTTATTGCATTGTGTTTGTTCCATTTCCAGTACTCTAGTTTCCCTTCTCCTTTATCTTCTCATCTTTGTTTTTGAGTAACTGTTGGTCTTTTGGTTTTAGACAGATGGTTTTTAAGTAGAGCACTGATCTTCTGGGTAATATCCTTTATTTTGTGTGCCACTCTGTTATTTTGCTAAAAGGTGATCTCAGGGGATAAGCTTGGTTCTAGGTTTAAAGAGTGGCTCCTGGCAATAGTCTCAGAGAGTCCTCTGTTCTTTACTGTTCCAGTTTGTCTAGTTTTTTTGTTTTTGTTTTTGTTTTAAGAATTTGAGTTCCGCTCCATATTTTTCTCCCGTTCTATCAGGGATCATCTATTGCAACCCCAGTCAGAACAGTCAGTTGCGGTAGCTGGAACCATCTAGTTCTTCTGGTTTCAGGGTAGATGAGGTCATGGCTTGTGTAGACTTGTTTCTTATCTCAGCTTTTGGTTACCTTGTTACTGCTTTGCTCCTGGTGAGTAGAGACCAGTAGCTGTGTCTTAGATGGTCACTCAAAAGCTTTTAAGACCCCAGATGCTACCACCAGAATGTAGATCATGATTTTTGTGAACTATCTTATGCCAATTGACTGAGTTGTCCCATGAGACTATGGTCCTAAGCTTTCACACCCAGAAAACCAATCTTGGAAGGTGTTTGGTTATGTCTGAGAAGTGGCCATACTTGTGTATTCAATAAATATATGTGCCTGCATCCACATATTTGTATTTAATGGTGGCATAGTGGTTAAGAGCTAAGGCTGCTAACAAAAAGGTCAGCAGTTCAAATCACCAGCTGCTCCTTGGAAACCCTGTGGGGCAGTTCTATTCTGTCCTGTAGGGTCGCTATGAGTCAGAATTGACTTGGCAGCAATGGGTTTGGTTTGGGTATAGATACTTTTATCTGTTCTCACCTATGTATATACCTTTACCTATGCATATATCAATAAGCCTATGTCCATCCATACGTGCTCACTCATTCTTACTTTGGTTATGCTGTGTTCACTATACCCACATTCAGTGTCACTTTTCCCATCACCAAAAATAACAAGTCTCTATGATCTAAACAGTAATTTCCCCTCCCTCCGCTCTATAACCAACAGTGGACATTGGTCTCTGTCTATATATCTATTCTTGTCTTCTTATTAAAGAGGAATCATGCAGTATTTGTCCTCATATGCTTGACATATTGCACTTAGCATTGTGACCTCCAGGTCCATTCATTTTATAATGTTTCATGGACTCATCATTGTTCTTTATGGTTGTTTAGTATTCCATTGTATGTATACACCACAATCTGTTTATCCATTCATCCATTGATGGACACTTTGCTTCCATTTATTTTCTATTGTGAGTAAAGCAACAATGAACACAGGTGTGCATATGTCTGTTCGTGTCATTATTTTTAGGTCTTTAGGGTATATACCTGAGTGGGATTGCTGGATCATAGGTTAGTTCTATTTTAGTTTTTTGAGAAAGGGTAATACCATTTTCCATAGTGGTTGTACCATTTACAGTCCCACCAGCAATCGATAAGGGTTCCAATCTGCCCACATCCTCACCAACATTTTTTTTTTCCAATCAGTGCCTTTTTAGCGGGGGTAAGATGGTGTCTCAGTGTAATTTTGATTTGCATCCTTCTAATGGCAAATGAAAGGAGCCCTGGTGGCACAGTGGTTAAAGCACTTGTCTGCTAACTGAAACTTCGGTGGTTTGAACTCACCAGCCGCTCCTCAAGAGAAAGATGTGGCAGTCTGCTTCTGTAAAGATTCAAGCCTTGGAAACCTTATGGGACAGTTCTACTCTCTTCTATAGGGTCACTGAGTTGGAATCAATTCTATGGCAGTGGGTTTTTGGTTTGGAATAGCTAATGATTGTGAACATCTTTTTATATGTTTGTTGGTTGCGTGGATATCCTCTTTGGCGAAAGTTCTCTTCATGTCCTTTGCCCATTTTGTGATTGGGTTCTTTGTCTTTTTGATGTTGGATTGTTGTAGTTTTCTATAGATTTTAGAGATTAGACCCTTATTGGATAAGTTGTTTCTGAAGATTTTTTCCTGGTCTGTAGGCTGCCTATTTACTCTATTAATAAAGTCTTTTGATGAGCATAA
The DNA here is from genome assembly GCA_030035585.1 of Dugong dugon. Classification (NCBI taxonomy): domain Eukaryota; kingdom Metazoa; phylum Chordata; class Mammalia; order Sirenia; family Dugongidae; genus Dugong; species Dugong dugon. The sequence continues at coordinate 147,691,876 of CM057462.1, forward strand.
GTTTTTAATTTTTATGAGTTCCCATTTATCTATTTTGTCTTCTTCTATTCATGCATTTGTTGTTATGTTTGTTATCCTATTTTTACAAAGGATTAGGTCCTGTAGTTTTCTCCCAGGAATTTTATGGTTTTAGGTTTAACATTTACCTCTTCGATCTATTTTGAGTTAGTTTTTGTGTATAGTGTGAAGTATGAGTCCTGTTTCATTTTTCTTCAGGAGGATATCCAATTTTACCAGTACCATTTATTAAAGAGACTGTTGTTACCCCACCAAATGGACTTTGATCCCTTGTTGAAAATCAGTTGTCCATAGATGGCTGGGTTTAATTCTGAGTTCTCAATTCTATTCCACTGGTCTACGTGGCTATCGTTAAACCAATACCAACCTGTTTTGATTACAGTGGCTGTATAGTATGTTTTGATATTGGGGAGTGTGAGGCTTCCTGCTTTGTTCTTTTCTTCAGTATTGCTTTGGCTATTCAGGGTTTCTTTCCTTTTTACATAAAGTTGGTCGTTAGTTTTTCCATTTCAGTAAAGAACGTTGTTGGAATTTGTATCAGGATTGCATTGTACCTGTAGATTTCTTTAGGTAGAATTGACGTTTTCACTATACTAAGTCTTCCAATCCATGAGCATGGGATGTCTTTTCACTTTTGTACGTCTCTTTTAGTCGCTTGTAGTAACATTTTATAATTTTCATTGTGTAAGTCTTTCATGTCCCTGGTGAGGTTAATTCCTAGATATTTTATTGATCGGGGAGTTATCATAAATCGTATTGTTTTCTTGATTTCTTTTACAGAGTACTCTTTGTTAGTTGTTAGTGCAGAGGAATCTAACTGATTTTTGTCTGTTGATCTTGTACCCTGCAACGTCACTGAATTCTTTTATTAGTTACAGTAGTTTCTTGTGGAATCTTTAGGGCTTTCTATGTATAATATCATGTCATCTGCAAATAGAGATAGTTTTACTTCTTCCTTTCTGATTTGGATACCTTTATTTCTCTTTCTTATCTTTTTGCTCTGACTAGGACTTCCAGTACAATGATGAATAAGAGTGATGATAATGGGCATCCTTGTCTCATTTCTATTCTCAAAGGGAAGGCTGTCAACCTTTCTCTGTTGAGTTTAATGTTGGTTGTTGGTTTTGCATATATGCCCCTAATTATGTTAGAGATTTCTCTTCTATTCTTATTTTGCTAAGAGTTTTTATCAGGAAAGTGTGTTTAATTTTATAAAATGCCTTTTCTGTATCAATTGATATGATTATATGGTTCTTTTCCTTTGTTTTATTTATGTGGTGGATTACACTGATTGATTTTCTAGTGTTGAACCACCTTGTACTCCTGGTATGAATCCAACTTGATCATAGTGTATGATTTTTTTTTGATATGTTGCTGAAATCTGTTGGCTAGAATTTTTGTGGAAATTTTGGCATCTATGTTTGTAACAGATATTGGTCTGCAATTTTCTTTTTTTGTGGTATCTTTGCCTGGTTTGGAGCCTTCATGGCACAGTGGTTAAGAGCTATGGCTGCTAACCAAAAGGCTGCCAGTTCAAATCCACCAGCTGCTCCTTGGAAACCCTATGGGGGCACTTCTACTCTGTCCTATAGAGTCGTTATGAGTCGGGATCAACTTGATATCAATGGGTTTGGGTTTTTTTGTTTTTTGTTTTGTTTTGTTTTTTTTGCCTGGTTTAGGTATCAGGGTTATGCTGGCTTCTTAGAAAGAATTTGGTAGTGTTCCTTCTGCTGTGTTTTTGAAAAGATTAAGTAGGATCGTTGTCATCTCATCTCTGAATGTTTGGTAGAACTCTCCAGTGTAGCCATCCTGGCCTGGGCTTTTTTTTTGTTGGGAGTCTTTTGATGATATCTTCAATCTCTTCTTTTGTAATGTGTCTGTTTAAATTTTCTACCTCTGTTTGTGTTAGTTTGGGTAGGTAGTGTGTTTCTAGGAATTTGCCCATTTCATCTAGGTTTTCAAATTTGTTGGAGTACAATTTTTCTTAATAATCTGTTATGATCTTCTTTATCTCCGTTGGGTAGATTGTAATGTCACCAATTTCATTCCTTAATTTGGTTATTTGCTCATTTTTTTTCTTTTGTCAATCTAGCTAGTGGTTTGTCTGTTTTTATTGATTCTTTCAAAGAACCACCTTCTGGATTTGTTGATTCTTTCTATTGTTTTTCTATTACAATTATAATATTTCTGCCCTGATGTTTATTACACTCACTCCTCACTTATTGCCATGGTTGGTTCCAAAGACCAGGTCATTATGCAAAATCAGCATTATGCAAAAAAGGAGGATTTTTTTTCTGTTTTCAAAGCATTCATTTGTCTAAGTTTTTTATTTAGAAAATATGATCATAGAAATAACAATAGCTAAGATTTACTGTTGTGCTCATCACTGTGACAAGTCAGTCCTCTGCAGAGAAGGAGGCTTGGAGGAAACAAAGCTAGATAAAGCCATGTGACTGGAGGGCCCACAGTTTAACCAATTCACCTTCCTCCCATGCTGGGTCATACCTTCCCTTGCAGAGCCACTTCTAAGGCTCCACTTCCACCCCTGCAAGCCCTGCATTCATGATCCTGGAGCCTGCTCTGCCCCCTGTGCCTGGCAAATCACAAAGGCTTGGGGCTTCCTGTGAGGGTACTGGGAGCCTTTCCATGTACCTGGCCCCACAAAGGTGGAGGATCCAGGCCCATTTCAGCTCACTTTGGGATTTCATTTTGTTTGCATGCATTTCTTCCAAACACCCTTTCCAATGCCTCTTTCTTTCCTTCCTTCCCACCCTATAGCAATTTTAAGCTACAGAGCCTCAGGCCACATAGGAGTTGGGAATCTAAAACAGGCACCTGCTGGTTCTGTGCTGCCTTCACATCTGCCTGGAGAGCATGGCCATGGAGGAGTCCCACCCTGCACAGCAGCTGAACACTGTGCCCCTTCCTGCAAGAGGGAGTGGAGGGTGCAGGGCAGCATGGCCCAGCTTACTGGACGCTGCCCAGAGACCCTCCTCGAGGGAGGAGATGCTCAGCAGCCATTGCCATCATGCCCACTGCCTTGTTACTGCACAGAACAGTCAGATAGAAGTTTTTGGGTTTTTTTTTACTATTTTCATAAATGCAAAATGTCAGATAACAAGGTAGTCCATATGTGAGGAGTAGGTGTATTTCCTTTCTTCTGGTAGCTTTTGGTTTCTTTTGCTCTTCCTTTTCTATTTGATCAAGTTGTTGGCTTAAGTTAATAATTTTGTATCTTTCTTCTTTTTTAATGTAGGCATTTATTGCTATGAATTTCTCTCTGAGCACTGCTTTTGCTCTGTCCCAGAAGTTTTCATTTTTGTTTGATTCTAGGAATTTTTTAAATTTCACTTTTGATTTCTTCCATGACTCAATAGTTTTTTGTTGTTGTTATTGTTAGGTGCCTTTGAGTCAGTTCTGACTCATAGTGACCCTCTGTACAACAGAATGAAAGATTGACCCATCCTGCGCCATCCTCATAATTGTTGTTACGCTTGAGCCCATTGTTGCAGCCACTGTGTCAATACATCCCCTTGAGGATCTTCCTCTTTTTCACTGACCCTCTACTTTGCCAAGCATGATATCTTTCTCTAGGACATAGATAACATGTCCAAAATATGTGACATGAAGTCTTGCCATCCTTGCTCCTAAGGAGCATTCTGGCTGTACTTCTTCCAAGACAGGTTTGTTCGTTCTTTTGGCAGTCCAAGGTGTATTCAATATTCTTAGCCAACACCATAATTTAAAGGCATCAATTCTTTGGTCTTCCTTATTCTTTCCCCAGCTTTCATGTGCATATGAGGCAATTGAAAATACCATGGCTTGGGTCAGGCTCACCTTAGTCCTCAAAGGGACATCTTTACATTTTAACACTTTAAAAAGGTTGTTTACAGCAGATTTGCCCAATGCAATACATCATTTGATTTCTTGACTGCTGCTCCATGGGTGTTGATTGTGGATCCAAGTAAAATGAAATCCTTGACAATTTCAACCTTTTCTCCATTTATCATGATGTTGCTTATTGGTCCAGTTGTGAGGAGTTTTGTTTTTTTTATGTTGAGGTGTAATCCATACTGAAGGCTGTATAGTCTTTGATCTTCATCAGTCAGTGCTTCAAGTCCCCTTCACTTTTTACAAGCAAGGTTGTGTCATCTGCATAATGTAGGTTGTTAATGAGTCTTCCTCCAATCCTTCATATAGTCCAATTATCAGATTATTTGCTCAGCATACAGATTGAATAAGTATGGTCAAATGATACAACCCTGACACACACCTTTCCTGACTTTAAACTATGCAATATCCCCTTGTGCTGTTCAAATGACTGCCTCTTGGTCTATGTACAGGTTCCTCATGAGCACAATTAAGTTCTGGAATTCCCATTCTTCACGATGTATCCATAATTTGTTATTATCTATATAGTTGGATGCCTTTGCATAGTCAGTAAAACACAGACAAGCATCCTTCTGGTATTCTCTGCTTTCAGCCAGGATCTATGTGACACTGGCAATGTTCCACATCCTTTTCTCAATCTGGCTTGAATTTCTGGCAGTTTCAAGCTGATGTACTGCTGCAACTGTTTTTGAAAGATCTTCAGCAAAATTTTACTTGCATGTTATATTAATGGTATTGTTCGATAATTTCCACATTCTGTTGGATCACCTCTCTTTAGAACAGGCATAAATATGGATCTCTTCTTGTCAGTTGGCCAGGTAGCTGTCTTCCAAATTTCTTGGCATAGACAAGTGAGCACTTCCAGCACTGCATCCATTTGTTGAAATGTCTCAGTTGGTATTCCGTCAATTCCTGGAGTCTTGTTTTTCACCAATGTCTTCAGTGCAGTTTGGACTTCTTCAGTACCGTTGGTTCTTGATCATATGCTACTTCCTGAAATGATTGAACGTTGACGAGTTCTTTTTGGTACAGTGACTCTATGTATTCTTTCCATCTTCTTTTGAGGCTTCCTGCATTGTTCAGTATTTTTCCCATAGAATCCTTCACTATTGCAACTCAAGGCTTGAACGTTTCTTTTTCAGTTCTTTCAGCTTGAGAAATTTGGAGTGTGTTCTTCCCTTTTAGTTTTCTAACTCCAGGTCTTCGGGTCTTTGCACATGTCATTATAATACTTTACTTTGTCTTCTTGAGCCACCCTTTGAAATCTTCTGTTTAGCTCTCCTACTTCCTCATTTCTTCCATTTGCTTTAGCTACTCGATGTTCAAGAGCAACTTTCAGAGTCTCTTCTGATACCTATTTTGGTCTTTTCTTTCTTTCCTGTCTTTTCAATGACCTCTTGCTTTCCTCCTGTATGATGTGCTTGATGTCATTCCACAACTCATCTGGTCTTCAGTCATTAGTGTTAAATGTGGCAAATCTATTCTTGAGATGGTCTCTAAATTCAGGTGGGATATACTCAAGGTTGTACTTTCACTCTTAGTGGACTTGTTCTAATTTTCTTCAACTTGAACTTAAACTTACATATAAACAATTGATGGTCTGTTCCATAGTCAGCCCCTGCCCTTGTTCTGACTGGTGATATTGAGCTTCCCCGTTGTCTCTTTCCACAGATGTAATCGATTTGATTCCTATGTATTCCATCCAGCGAGATCCACATGTATAGTTGCCATTTATGTTGTTGAAAAAAAGTATTTGCAATGACCCAGCCGTTGGTCTTGCAAAATTCTATCATGTAATCTCTGGCATTGTTTCTATCACCAAGGCCATATTTTCCAACTACTGATCCTTCTTCTTTGTTTCCAACTTTCACATTCCAATCACTAGTAATTATCAGTGCATCTTGATTGCATGTTTGATCAATTTTGGACTGCAGAAGTTGGTAAAAATCTTCAATTTCTTCATATTTGGCCTTAGTGGTTGGTAAGCACATTTGAATAATAGTCATATCAACTGGTCTTCCTAGTAGGCATATGGATATTGTCCTATCACTGACAACGTTGTACTTCAGGATAGATCTTGAAATGATCTTTTTGACGATGAATGCCATGCCATTCCTCTTCAATTTGTCATTCTTGGCATAGTAGGCCATATGACTGACCGATTCAAAATGGCCAATACCAGTCCATTTCAGCTCACTAATGCCTAGGATATTGATGTTTATGTGTTCCATTTCATTTTCGATGACTTCAATTTTCCTAGGTTCATACTTGGTACATTCCATGTTCCTATTATTAATGGACGTTTGTAGCTGTTTCTTCTCATTTTGAATCATGCCACATCTGCAAATGAAGGTCCTGAAAGTTTGGCTCCATCCATGTCATTAAGGCCGATTCTAATTTGAGGAGGCAGCTCTTCCCCAGTCTTCTTTTGAATGCCTTCCAACCTGAGGGGCTCATCTTCCAGCATTATATCAGACAATGTTCCGCTGCTATTCATAAGGTTTTCACTGGCTAATTTTTTTCAGAAGTAGACCACCAGGTCCTTCTTCCTAGTCTGTCTTAGTCTGGAAGCTCAGCTGAAACCTGTCCACCAAGGGTGACCCTGCTGATATTTGAATACCATGGCATAGCTTCTAGCATCACAGCAACACACAAGCCCCCACAGTATGACAAACTGACAAACATGTATCTGGTCATGGCTAATTCCCAGAGCTTCTGTTTGTTTTGGAATGTCTTGATTTCCCCCTCATTTTTGAATGACAACTTTGCTGTGTAAAGAATTCTTGGTTGACAATTGTTTTCATTCAGTATTTTATATATGTCACTCCATTGTCTTCTGGCCTCTACAGTTTCTGGGGAGAAATCTGCACTGATTCTTATGAAAGACTCTTGGTATGTTATATTGCATTTTTCTCTTGTTGCTTTCAGAACTCTCTCCTTGCCTTTGGTTTTCAAGAATTTTACTAGGAATGGCACGAAGTTGATTTTCTTTTGTGTTTCTTCTAATTGGGGTTCATGGAACTTCCTGTATTTTCAGGCTTGGTTCTCTGTTTGGATCTGGAAAATTCTTTCTGATTATTTCCTGGAAAATTGTTTCTATGCCTTTATTATTGTCATGGTGCTCAGAGATTCCAATAATTCTAGTGTTAGACTTCTTAATTGAATCCCATATTTCCATTTTGGTTTGTTCATTTTTCTTTGTTCTTTTCTCTTGTTTCTCAAGACTCAATAAATTCAGTTATTTTGTCTTCTAGTTGATTTATTCTATCTTCTAGCTGTTTGACTCTATTGTTGAGTGTTTCTCTTGCTTTTTCTAATTCAATTACTTTATTCTTCAGTTCCAGTAGTTCTTTTTGGTTTTGCTTGTTTTGTTTGTTTTTGACGTTTTCAGTTTCCTTGTTGAGTCTCTCATCTTGTTTCTCCATTTGTTTCCCTATCTCCACTAGTTTGTTTTCTATGTGCTTTTTGCTTTCTTTAAACATATTTAGCACCATAGTTTGAAAATTTTCTGTTCTTTTAGTCTAGCCTCCATAGAATAAACATCTCCTCTTCTTCATGTTTTGCTTTTGATTAGTCCTTCATGTGAGTTTGTGTTTTACTATTTTTTGTTGTTGTTGTTGTTGAACTTGGGCTATTTTGTTATCTCTTTTATTTTTTTTTACTTTAAATTTTGTATTCTGGTTTTATGGAAAATTTTTCTGATTGGGCACCTTGGTGGTGCAGCAGCCAAGCTCCCAGCTGCCAACTGAAAGGCCAGGGCCCACACCCACCAGCCGCTCTGCAGGAGAGAGATGCAGCAGCCTGTCTCTGCAAAGGATCACAGCCCTGAAAACCCCACGGGAAGCTCCACTCTACCCTACAGGTTTCCACAAGTCAGAATCAGTCCAGCAGCAGTAGGCCTGGTATCATCTCCTGAGAACCACCGGAAGGTACTCTTATTTTTAGTTTTTTTCAGTGCTGATTCAGAAGTTGGATGCTTGGTCTCTGGAATTCAATACCCATGGACAGGGGAAGGAGGATAGCATTGCTTGTTACAGATGCTGACACTGACATAAGCAATGGGGCTCAATTTTCCTGTGGTGAAGGTGGGAGTCTCTCTTTGTCTTTCCTTCGTGAGTGCCCCTACAGACTCTCCCATGGTGTCCCACTGTGGGCAAGGAGAGCTGGCCAAAGTATTCCCCTCACCCTGCTGCCCTTGCAGTTCTTTCCAGTCCTAGTGCCCATCTATCTCAGGCCTCAGTAAGATTCAACAGCACTCTCTCACAGCGCCATGGTTTCTTTTTCCTCTCCCAATTGCATGGCCTGCAAGCTCCCATGGTCAGTCTGCATTGCCTTAAAAAATAGGGCTACAGCTTCCTCAGATTTGCTCTCTTTCTCTGTTCCCTGTTTGGGATGTTGCAATGAGCAATGCTCCAGATGTTAGTAAGCAGGTTCTCCCAGCTTCTGTGCTATCCCCCTCCTCCTCTCTTCTACTTCTGGACTCACTCTGACTCTCCAACACCTCAGCTACCATCCAGAGTTTTGAAATCTCAGACTGTGCTTGTTTTTATTCATTGTTCAGTGGGTTAGTTGCTGTGGGAGTAAATGGAAGCATCCACTCACTTTGCCATCTTGCTCTGCCCTCACTCCTGCTCTCTTGGAACAATTTTTTCCTTCAATTTCTAGAACCACACTCTCTTGGCTCACCTGTTACTTCCCTGACCACTACTTATCAGTGTCCTTTGCAGGCTCCTCTTCTTCCTTCAGCCTTTCAAATATTGTTGGCCCCAATGCCTCCAGTCTTGTTTCTCAGCCACTTTTAAGCCCTTTTAATCATGCCCATTGCTTCAACTACTGCTTATATACAGATGACTCTTAAAAGTGAATCACTAGCCTAGATCCCTTTCCTAATTCAATTCCTAATGTATGAGTTGAATTTCTGTTTCCTACATATCTCCAAAACAATATCCCACAGTCTTCTCAAATCCAACATATTCAAAACTGAACTCATTATCTTTTCCCCTTGTCACCCCCAAATGATCTCCCTCCTGGATTCCCTATCTCAGCATATGGCACCGTCCTTACTCAGAAGTCAAAGATAAAAAATCTGGGGAGTCATGCTAGTTTCCTCCACTTTTCTTAATTCTACATCCAAGCAATCACCAAGTCCTATTAACTCTGCCTCCTGAAAATCTCTCATATTAATCCTATTCAGTGTTTTATTCAAAAAATATTTATTGACTATCTATTATCTTCTTGGCATGATTGTAGACTCTGGAGACATAATGACAAATAAGAAAGTCCCGGCCTTGCGCTCTCCATCTTTATACTTGATATCAGTAAGGGTTTGATGAGAAAAGCAGAAGCACTAAGAGTGATAAGAGATTTATTAAAGGAATTTGACCTTATGTACTTGTAAGAGCTGGTTAAATTATTTATGTATAGCTGTTGCATCTTCATCTAGTGCTGGCTTGAAGTCAGCAGGGCAGGCAGTTGGGAGGAAAGATGGACAGGAAGTAGAGGAGAGCAAGGACAAACTGGAAGCCCTGTGGATAAGTTGGAACCCAAGAGGACAAACTGGAATGTGTGCCAGTCTCTCATCACTTCCAAGCCTTCAACTTCAATGATGTGGCGACTTGCAAAATATGATAGCACTCTCCATCAGGACGCTAAGCCCATAGGTGGCCCAGGAGCTGCAGCAGCTAAAGGAGATGATCTGGCAGTAGCTGAAGTAGCTGCAGGCCCAGCTGCTGCCTCATGCCAAAAAGGTGAACCAGCAGATGATCATATTGTATGTGAACTACAACAGCAGGTGACCCTACACCAACCTCCCATATAAATATGGCTGCTGCTTCACTTCTACATTCCAAATCTCACTAAAAAATTCTCTTGAGCCCAATCTTAACCCAGAACCATACAGGGAAGGGAATTCTGGAAAAACTAGTTCCAGTGTAAGCTAGGCTGACCCAGTACAAAGTCACCGCATCATCTCTCCCCTTAATCCTTAGGTCTCTACCTGTCTCTAGTCCTTCCCCATTCTGATTAATACTTCACAGTGTCTTCAGGAGATGGCTCTAACATGCAACTCTGACTATGCCACTGTCCATACTCAATTGTCCAGTGCCTTTCTAGGGGCAACAGTATAAAATCTAAACTCCTTTGTACACTGTATTAGTTAGGATTAGGTATGTCTGCAAAAGACAGAAAACTCAAAATAATAGTTACTTAAACGAAATAGAAATTTATTTCTCTCTCAGGTAGAAGTCTAGGTAGGTGGTCTGGGGCTGTGTTATGAATTGAATTGTGTCACCCCCAAAAGGAATGCAGAAGTTTTAATTCCTGTACCTGTAAATACACCCTGTTTGGTTGTTTGTTGTGTTAATGATATCATACTGGAATAGGATGGGTCCTAAATCTAATCACTTTTGAATGATGTCTTATAAAAAGACAGACACATGCACAGAGGGGGAAAAAGTGGACAGCATGTGATGATGGAAACAGACTCATCTACAAGCCCAGGAATGCCAAAGATTGTTGCGGCTAGAAACTCAAAGAGACAAAGAATGATCTTCCCCTAGAGCCGATGCCCCAATTTGTATTTCTAGCCTCCAGAACTTTGAGAAAATAAATTTCTGTTCTTTAAAGCCACCCACTTTGTGATGCTTTGTTATAGCAGCACTAGCAAACTCAGACAGGTTGTAAGGTTTTCCAAGGATCAGAGGCGCAGGCTCCTTTTATCTTGTTCTTTATGGATGACAGTATTTTCTTCTTAGGATTAAGATGGAGGAATAAACAAAGAAGAAAAAAGGATGCTCTCACAATTCACAATAGCTGAAAGGTGGAAACAAACTAAATGCCCATCAACAGGTGAACAGATAAACAGAACATGGTACATACATACTATGGAATACTACTCAGCCAACAGGAGAAATGAAGTCGTGATACATGCTACAATATGGGTTGAGGTGGAAGACATTACGCTGAGTGAAATAAGTCAATCACAAAAGGACAAACATTGTATGACCTCACTGATATAAAAAGAAAGGATAAATGTATAGAGAACAAAGTTTATTAGTGATTAACAGGGACAGGAGGGAGGCAGAAAAGGGGGTTACTGGTGATGGAAATGCAGTGTTGATTAGGGGTAGGGTTGTGCAGCCGATTATTGTAATTGCTGTCAGTAAGCTGTACACCTGTAAAAAGCTGAATTGGTAAAAGTTGTGCAATAGATACGTTTACAACAATGACAAAAAAGAAAAAGAAAGCTTAGTTGCTAAGGCTGATTATGTACAACCAAAAACCTCAAGAGATTTGGTTTCTTGGTTTGGAGGTTTAGGGTCATGATTTCATGGAATATCCGAGTTAATTGGCCTAATAACATGTTTAGTGCCTCTGTACTACCTCCTAGGTGATGAGCAGTGCCTCGGGTTAAAAGTTTGCAAGCAGCCATCCAGGCCACAACAATTGGTCTCTATTTGCCTGGAACAACAGAAGAATGAAACATCAGCAACAGGAGGAGGATATGGAATGTGTGGTTAACTGCCTCCATGACCTATTGCCTCCTTTGCCGTGAGACCAGAAGAACTGGGTGGTGCCTGACTACCATTACTGAAAACAATTCCATGAAAGAATCCTAATCAAAAAGCGGAAAATGCAGAACAGAATTTCAAATTCTCATGGACTCCAGGCTTCCTGGAACCATGAAAGTTGGATGAACACCTGAAACTATTGCCCTGAGATAATCTTTAACCCTCAAACCAAAAAACCCTGAAGTCTTCTTAAAACCAAACAACAGTTTAGCTTAACTAGTAAAAAATGTCTGCATTAAGCATTATGCTCTTTTAAGAAATATCTGCATGGGATCAAATTGACAACAGCAACTCGAAAGATTAGATAGAAACCTTAGGGGGCACCAAGTTTATGTTAATGAGGGAGGAACAACTCAGAAAAGGTGGGTGAGAATGGTTGCACAACTCAAAGAATGTAATCAATGTCACTAAATGGTACATGTAGAAACTGTTAAACTGGTGTATGTTTTACAATGTACATTCTCAACAACAGCAAAATAAAATTATATATATTTTTTAAATAAAAGGATGATCCCCTATGCCACTGTCTTTTAGGGAAGACTCCCTGGAGCTGCCATGTGACACTTGTGTTTACAGAACTTAGTCACCTGGCCACTTCTAGCTTCAAGGAAGACCAGGAAAGGTAGTCTTTAATCTGGGAAACTATATGTCCTGCTAACATGTAAATTACTAATTGAAGAAGAGAGAAAACAAGTACTGGGGGATAATTAACAGCCTCTCCCACACATGACATATAAGGACCCTCCTCACCTGCCCCTGCCTACTTCTCTACCTTCCATTTCCTGCTCATCTACTCCTTGTGTTTTAATAACAAAACTAGAATACTTGCGTTTTACCTTACACTCTATGAACTACTATACTTTCATAACTTTGCACATACTATTCCCTTACCTAGAGTTTCCTCCCCCATTAACTACTGGGAAAATGCCTATTTCTTCTCCAAAACTCATTGGCTATTTGCCCCCGGTGCTCCATCTCCCTGCTTACCCCCTGCCCTTTGAATAAACTCCCATTAAAATAATTATATCGTTGTATGACAGTTGTTGGTTGCCATGCCAGTCTCCCTTCTCTCTGAGTTCCTTAAGAACGGGGACTATCTTTTCAGCCCTGAACCTGAATATTTGTCCCAGTGTTCAGTAACTGCATAGGAGCTGTTTGCTGAATGTAGGCTTAAAAAGGACAAAGAATTGGTATTTTACTCAGTCCATATACTGTATTTCTAAATAATCCAGTTTAAAGTTGCTGAAGGCAACAGCCTGCCACAGGCTTCTCTGGCTGTGGAATTGCTACACATCTTTTTCAGTTTACTGGAGAGTGATGGACACAGAGGCTTCTCGACAGAAAAAAAAAAAAAAAAAAAAGCTTGCCTGAGGAGAGAAGTAATTGCTTCTTTATCTCTTAAACACAGTATTGAGGGCAAGCACAGCTGATTCCTTTACTCTCCCTGTGCCTTCAGGAGGAAGACAAAAAGTCACATGTCTAGAGCCAAAATACTATAGGACATATAAAAAGGTTACAACGGAAGTCCCAGGCAGCAAACTAAAAGCCAAGATGGCCAGCATCATTCATTGCTAACACACGGTATTCTTCCCGAGGTGACAATAATGATGGGAGATAGACAACCCTCCTCCCACCAGTGAATACTTCCTGGCCTTTTCACAGAATCTCCCTGAGAACAGGAGGTGCTTTGAGATTCAGCTGTGTCCCCACCCTCTGCCTATCATATTTGCTGTTCTTCTGAGAAGATAAAAACGTTCTTTCTTTGATACCCAAATACTCAGAGAGTTAGGGAAAACCCTTCCTGGACATTATTAGTATTACAGCTGTCATTATGTTTTGCTGAAAAGCAAATATAAAAGATACATTTAATAAAAGATATTTTGAGGGAAAGCAGTTAACTAAACTATACTGCCTACTTTGACATTTAGGGACTCAGAAATAGCCGTGTATAAATAGTTCTAAGCCCTCATTTCATTGTCATCCGGAGCATCTAAAGAAATCTCCACAGAAGAAAGTCTTCTGAGTTACTTTTGATGACTATCGACAGGCCTGTGGAAAGCCTTGTGCCTGCTGGCACCGGTGTAAACTGGAGCACTCTTTTACCCAGAAAATTCCAGTTCTAGGAAATCATCCTACGGAAATAATCAGTGATGTACACAGAACTCTTTGTAAAGGGATAGTCACTTCATCATTGATTATTACAGTGGGAAAAAACCAGAAATAACTGAAATATATCACAATGGAGGTTCAGCAAAATATACTATGTAGCCATGAAAAATGATGCTGTAGAAGAATGATAATGGGCATGAAAAGGTGTTCATGATGTTCAGTAAGAAAAATGAAGGTTATACAATAGCACATTATCCAAATTTCATTTAAAAATGCATTATTTTATCATAAATTAAGGAAGCCTGGTGGCTTAATGGTTAAGCACTTGGCTGCTAACCAAAAGGTCAGCTGTTCGAACCCACCAGCTGCTCTGTGGGAGAAAGATGTCACAGTCTACTTCCGTAAATATTACAGCCTTGGAAACCCTATGGGGCAGTTCTACTCTGTCCTATAGGGTTGCTACGAGTCGGAATCAACTCAATGGCAATGGGGGTATCATAGATTATGAACACTTTGGCTGGGCACATGCTGGCCCAGACTCAGGATGCCTGCAGATTTGCATCATGTCACTCCCAATATATCCATTTGCATTGAAGCTTGAGAAGTACTGAGTCTCTGGCCACGATCTTTTTGCACCCATAAATTAAGATACAGAGAGCAAAGACTTCTGGATGATCCTAGATCATTCTTTTGGAGATTCAAAGTTTTTGTAACAAGTTTGATGAATTGGAGCGGGGGGTGTGGGGGTTTGACTCAGTTTGAATTACAGAAAAGAGAAGTAAGAATCTTGAATCTCCCATCGTAGTGTGGATGGATGGAATCAAGAGCAGTGGGCTGGACTCAGCATCAGGGCTGAGAGGGTCAAGGGGGATGTTGATTTTGTGTCAGGATAGTAGCCTCTCTCAGAACTCTCCCCAGTTCAGCTACCCTGCGGGCCAACTTGTGTTAAAAGAGCTTTAACTTTTGGGGCCCGTGGCACATTTTTGTAGGCACAGAAAGTAAGGCAGAGAGAAAGGTATTCCCTCATCCCAGGAGGTACCACCACAGTTGTGGGGTGGATAACAAAGCAGGGCAGTGGAGCCAGCAGAAGTCAGGGGTCCAGCTGACCACATTCTGTTGGGGCTTCCAGGGTCTCCACAAAGCTGTCAGTGACATAAAACCTCTGGGATGCCTTCTTCCCTGGCAGAGGCCATGGGGAAAAAAGCACTAGGGTCTGGCAGAGGCCCTTTCCTCAGAGCAGCCAGGAAGTCAGGCCCAGCTTGTCCCAGTGGTGAGGGTATGAGCTACTTAACTACAGAAATGAGACACGTTGTGGCAAAAGCAATCTTGCTTAGAGGCTTCCTTCCACCACTACCAGCTGACCTTCCAGCTGTGCCTGAGGAGAAAGGCCTGGAGATCTACTTCTGAAAAATCAGTCACTGAAAACTCTTTGGAGCAGTTCTACTCTGTCACACATGGGGTCTTCATGAGTCAGAATTGACTCAAAGGCAGCTGCTTTTTTGTTTGTTTGTTTTAATAGAAGGAGCTATCCCTGTGAGAATGGTACTTGGATCTCTGGATTAGTAGACAACACCAACATTCCTGTTGTGCCAACTTCAGAGCAAGCTAATCTCCATAGTAAACTCTGGATTACTACCCTCAAGGCCAGTGGTAGCCTCAAGGGGGAGACTGAGTTCCTGTTCTACCTGCAAGTAGTAGGTAGAACAGGAAAGAATTTCAGAAACAAATTAGCTCCCTTGGTGATTCTCAGAAATACTTGGGAATGAAGAGGCTGGGAAAAGCTGGACTTTCTGATAATTTGTCTAATGGGTTCTAAGAATCCGATAATTTGGGGTATCAACGTGAGCATGACCAGGGCTGGGAAACGCGCCTATACAAGTTATGTTTAGAGGGGGGAGAGGACCTATTCAGAATGATTATGAATCTTTGTCCAGTGTATGCTTGTCCCACAGACTTACTATATCAAGAACAAGAATTATCTGATGTTTAGAACAATGGCACGTACTGTTAACGTACAGGAAAAGTATAGACCCCCAGAGTTGACTGATGGACTGCAGTGAAACTAAAATTAAAGGGACATTACAGACTGCTTTGAAATGTTTACTTACAGGAGGTTCAGAAGAAACAAGAATTCAAATTTAGCCCTCTTTAAAAAAAAAAAATAGAAAGGATACAGTACTCTGGAGGGCTTCATTGTGACAAGTGACCATAATTCTGAACTCATCATATGATGGCCACCTACACCCCTGCCTTTACAAGCACTGATTGGATTGGGATTCTGTGCCCAGAGTCCAAATGCTTCCTTCTACTTTGGTTACGTGAGTGTGGAATCTCCTGAAGAAGGGATAGGGTTGAGGAAGAGATGGTTACAGCAGCAATGGCATGCCTGTATTGGGGTGGGTGTGGAAGAGGTGGTCCACTGACAGAGTACAACTTCAGTCTAGCTAAAGCTCTTGCCCAAACAGTAGGTGGGAGGCTGGGACAGAGCTTCTCGATATTCTTCTCATTCATGTCCTGAGTGCAGATCCTACCAAAACACAGAGTCAGCTTCCTTTTCAAAGCTGTCACAACTGTGACACCTTGTTTAAAGCCTGAAAAATTTTGTTTTAAAGACTCTTCCATCTCCAGAGAGTAAAAGAAGAGATAGAGTGAAAGAGACTGAGGAAGAAGATCCAAGGAAGGAGTAGGGTTATTTCCTTCCTGGTAGAATATAAGCTGTGTTCAGGGCAAGAGCATAAAGCAGAGATATAAGAACCTTTATCCTGAAAAGAACACCCCAGAAAGAGTGTGCTGTCTGCAGTTAACATCTAGTTAGAGCTAATGATTAATGATATCATCTCTAGGTTGACCATATACTTTATTGTCCAAACCAGGATAACTTGAGAGTGAAAGTGGAACCTCTTAATATTTACACCTGAATAATAGGCATAATACCAGGATTGTCCCAGACAGTCAAAATGTATAATCACCCTAATCTTTCCAAGTCCTAGGGTCCATATGCTTCAGTTGTTTTAATGCAGAAAAAAAAGCAAAATTTAGATGTAATATAGACTACTGCATTTTGAATAGATGCATGAAAATAGATGTATGTACCAAAACCACAAGCACAGGATACTCCAGACTGCATGTTAGGAAACTTGTTGTTTTCAGTGATACTTTTAAGGAGTGGGTATTATCAAGTGCATATAATTAACAAAGGGTGGGGGGGTAGATGATATTCTTCTGTCTCCTAAGTATCTGCCAGTTTGAAATATGGCCCAAAGGATCTTAGGGTCACTGTTATTTTCTAGCAATTGATCGTAAAATGATTAATAACATAAATTATATGAAAGTAACTAGTCTGTTTATATGACCTAATTGTATTTGGCAAGACCCTGGAGGATCACGAACATAACTTCTTGTCAACATACTATAGCTGGGATGTGCAGGCTTACAGATACTTACACCCTCCGAGTCCCTTAGTTTAAAAACATGTAGAGCATACAGAATTGCAGTAGGCGTGTGCACAGACCCTGGAAATATCTCTGCCATTGCTGTCAGTCCAGTTCCATCAATGGTACACCTCATGGCAACCCCATGTGTTGTAGAGTAGAACCTCACTCTATGGGATTTTTAAGCCTATGACCTTTTTGAAGCAGATCACCAGGTGCCTCTGGTAGAGTTAAACCACCAACCTTTTGGTTAATAATCCAGCACTTAACCACCCAGGGTTAAGTGCACCACCCAAGGACTCCTTCCATCAGTAATAGGTAATTAAAAACCTTCTTTAAGTTCAAGGGTCTGAGTTGAGGTGGCCAGGTCAGAACTGTGGCTCTATTGTGGAAAGGCAGACAAAAGTGACAGCTGAAGGGTGGGAACTCCTAGAGGAACCCATTGCCGCAGACCTCCTTCAGGCTCTGTTGGGAAAAATTTGTGAGCACTCACTCAAAGTCTTGGCAAGCTTCTAAATCTGAGTTCCATGGGCCAGCGTTTTCTGACTGCCCCCACACCAGACTCTTTATTTTATACCTTTGAGGGTTAGGATCTGTACTATATCTGGATAACTCAAAGGGGAAGCCAACGGCTTTTGCCAACTCATCTATCCAAGATTGGGACTCAATACACTAATCATATTAACCTCCCTGTACTAAAGTATAAGTACAGCAGAGAGTCAAGAACATGTTTATGGAGCACATCTCTGTGTGTGGACCTGTAACATCTCCCTCATGTATGAGCTTACCAGTGCCAAGCCAGATACTACTGGAAGATGGCAGAACACACTGCAGGTAGAAGTTGCAAAGGCTGTTCGCACAAACACAAAAGGGAAGGTAGAGAAACATCACTCACCTAAGAGTGTATGACACCATAGTCTGGGAAGCAACTCTCCCTACTTCATCTTGGATAAGATGAGCTGTTGCCTCATGAAGGACACTGACACTTGGGGGACTCTGGCACCACAAAGCATGGCCACAGGGAGACAGACTGATGTCAGTGGAAGATAGCAACACAGCATCAAGGAAGTATCTGCCCAGGTGGGCTTCCTGGTCAACTGCAGCCTCAGCAGCAGACAGTACTCTAAGAAGCCAGATGCAGAACAGAGGAAAACAGCATAGATGACAAGGAACTGAGGCTGCTGGGTTTGCCAGTACTTAAGAGACATTCCAAGGGCTCCATAACAGATGTAAGCTTCTTTAAAACAAGCCAGAAATTCAGAAAGAACAAGAGGGGTAAAAAGTTAAAAATATTGTATTGATACGGCTTGGTAAATCAGGTTCCACAATAAGACATTGTTTTCTTTCTTTTTTCTCCAACTTATATGATTTTATAAATTGTACTTTTAGTTATGATTATATTCAAAAGAATTGTTTTGATTATAGTACTTGTCATTTTACCTCCTGTTGCCAAAACAAAAGCAGAATGCAAAATGGTACATGCACTGTTATTACAACTATCTAAAAATATGCAAGCATAAGGGCAAGGACTAAAAGGTAAGCTACAGAGAAAAAAATATGCTTTTAAAAATTTAGAGACATATGATATTTAAAACAAAAATTCGTTGTCTTTTCTGACTGGGATCACAACAGAGGGTCCTGGACAGAGCTGGAGAAGGATGTAGAACAAAATTCTAACTCACAAAAAAAGACCAGCTTTACTGGCCTGAAAGAGATTGAAGAAACCCCGAGAGAATGGCCCCCGGACACCCTTTTAGATCAGTGGTGAAGCCCCTCCCAAAGTTCACCGTTCAGGCGGGGATTGGACAGCCCCATAAAACAAAATGGGACTAATGAGGCACAGCAGTCCAGGGACAAGGACTAGAAGGCAGGAGGGGAAAGGAAACCTGGTGATAGGGAACCCAAGGTTGAGAAGGGACAGTGTTGACATGTCGTGGGGTTGTTAACCATTGTCATGGGGCAATATGTGTACTAACTGTTTAATGAAAAAGTATTTGTTCTGTAAACTTTCATCTAAGGTACAAAGAAAAAGAACTATCTATGTGAGATCAAATTGACAACAGCAACTCAAAAGGTTTGATGGGAAGCCTAGGGGGCAGTGAGTTGAAGATAATGGTGGTGGAATAATTTGGAAAAGGATAGTGAGAATAGAAGCACAACTGGAAGAATGTAACTGATGTCACTGAATTGTACATGTAGAAACTTTTGAAATGGTGTATCTTTGGCTGTGTATATTTTTACCAAATAAAGGTCCTCCAAGGTCGAGAAGGGAGAGTGTTGACATGTCATGGGGTTGTTAACCAATGTCATAAAACAATATGTGGACTGACTGTTAAATGAGAAACTATTTTTGCTGTAAACCTTCATCTAAAGTACAATAAAAAAGAAAAAGAAGCTTATGTGGTGAGACAGATGGGAAAACAGGCAATTACAATTCATGGCTGCGTTCTTGGAGATACATGCAAAGTATGGTAGCAGCAGTACCTAAACTTGCCTTTGGGAGGTCAGGGAAGACGTTTCAGAGATAGCAGCATTTTGAATTGATACTTAAAGTGTGAGTAGGAGTTTTATAGGTAAACAATATCAGCATTAATCAACATTCTTGCATTTAATTCTATGAAGTGTACACTTATTATCCCCATTCTTCAGATGAGGGAACTGAGGCTTAGAGACAAAGGTCATCCAACTAGTAGGCAGCAGAGATGGGTTTTAAGCCAAACCCATCTGACTTCAAAGTTCACATTATTTCCACCAGAGAGACTACCTCTCTCTTGTCAAAATTATGTTTTCAGTCATATGCCTCTGGGTTTTTTTTTTTTCTTCTTTACAACTTTTTACTTTACAATTGCTCTTGATGTTTGTTTTAATCTAATCTTACTTTATAAAAAATAAAGGCATGAGGAGGAGATATGTTGTATGGTTTATCCAAACCCATACATCCTAAAGATGATCCTGGACCCTCTATCTACCTAGGAATTGTCTTGAATGAACTATCCCACCCCATAAAACCAGGAATATCTACGGTGTCAAGGAAAGCTTTACTTATTCCATTTCTCTACCTGGGGACTCCCACATCTGTAAGCTGACTTCACATGACTGTTGCCTAAAATTAAAAAAAAAAAAAAGTTTGATATAAACTGTAGCCAGACAATTTTTCTCCTACTTCACACATACACAAAAAAGCAGTTATTAAAATCTCCTGTTGTATCAGGAGGTCCGTAACACAATATCCTTAATGTAGCAGGTTTAAAAAACAGAAAACAAAAAAGGCAGTGGTCATGTCTGTTCAGTTCTCTCAGTAACTGTTGACGTAACTTCTACTTTGTGGCTAATGTTGCCTTAATATCATCTTCAAGTAATTTTTTTCTAACCTCAAAATTCTCAGATTTCTTTCTCACACTGATCAAGAACGAATCTAATGATCTCTTATTTTGGAAAATGAAACTAACTAACATGTAGGAGACAAGCACGACCCTAAATCATCACATGATTATTAACATAATGAATGCCAGGTCTTGCTCACATGAGTGTTATTAAAACTTCTACAAAATGATTGCTTTAAAATAAATCTCACAGTAGCATGTATTTGCTTTACCTTTAATATGGAAACCCAATATTAGGAAAGAGAAACCTGTCTTATTTTTTCGTCTAACACAACTAACTGTATGGTAAAAGAGGGCAGCTGGAGGCAGGAATAGAGTGGAGAAAGACGAGACAGGTAGCATAACGCTAGAATTTTTTCCCTCTTCTTTTTCCTTCCTTAACCCTAGCTATCACATAGGTTAAGATGGATGTCAGCTTGGAGGGAGGGCTCCTGTAGTATGGCTCAATACTCTTGAGCACAAAATTGCTCCTCTTCAGTCTAATCTCAAGAATGAGTTCTGACCTGAAAAGTACTTCTAGTGAGCATGACTCCAAGGAGCCTTTGTGGCACAATGTTAAGTGCTGGGCTGCCAACGGGAAGGTCAGCAGTTCAAACTCACCAGCGGCTCTGCAGGAGAAAAGACCTAGTGATCTTGTGATCTCTTCCCGTAAAGATTTCAGCCTAGGAAACCCTATGGGATAGTTTTACTCTGTCCTATAGGGTCGCTATGGTTAGATTCGACTCGATTGCACACAACAACACAACGCCATGACTCCTCTGCCACTCCTATGTCCACCCAGATAATAATCCTGGATTCCACCAAATCCATCCCCAAACAAGTGGGAAGAATACTGGCAATGCCTACTTTCCCAAGCCCACTCTAAGTCTCCGAGCCACATCAAGCCCCTGTGATTCTATTAGAAATAGAGTGTTTGGGATGGCCAACTTGTTCTGCTTAACCCTTTGGGAAAGTTCTCTCAAAGAGATACAAAAGACAACTTTTCATCAATAACGACTTCTTTCTGCTAACCTTATGAAGCCTGTACTGCTCCTTTAACCCCAGTTGCCTGTCCCAAATCCTAGTAGAGTCAATCTACCCATGATTTCCATCTTGTTCTTGGCACCTTCCAGTCAACTATCAGTTCTCATACTCCAAGAGCACAGAAACGTACTGAGTCTACCTCACAATAACCCACACATTCAAACTTTTGTTATTATTTTGTCACTTAACTCCTACACCTCATATTTCTCAGGACACTTTTTCTAACTTTCCATTGCAACATCCAGACCAATATCCTTTCTGCTTTTTGCTAGTGCTTCAGACATTCCCCACAGTTTTTCTCCTAGGATATACATGCCAGCTACACTACATTCTATACCTCCTCTTTGCTGTTACTTACTGGTGCCTGGGATCGTGCCCTCCTCTCCATCTTACATTGAGGACTTTAGCATCCTGCCACTTTCATGAGTAACTTTAACCTCCATATGATCCATTCAACAATTCAGACTCAACATTTATTCATCTTTCAGATTGCAACAACTTGCATTTACACTCTACTTCAACAACTTGCGCTCAAGGATAAGACTACCCTAGGCAAGCTTTTGATTCTGAAGCACTAGTAAAATTAAACTTCATGTTCCTAGACTATTTCTATCCTATCTTTTCCAGGAATCAAATGGGGTGGAAGATGACAGAACAATTATTCCAAGAGTCAGGATCATGGCCCCAACAACAATCTCTCTTCCATTAAACAGTATAAATAATTATTTCAAAAAGATTCTTCTCTCTCACTAACTCCATTTAATCGGTCACCAAAGTCCTGCTGACTTTATCTCCTAAATATTTCTATAACATTTTCTTTGCTCACTACCCCTACTCCCATAGAATCAATTTAAGATCTTATACTATCTGCTCACCTAAGCTATTTTAATAATCTCCTCATTTGTCTCTTGCCTCTATTTTGTCCCCTCAAATCCATTCTCCAGTTAACCATCAGAATGATGTGTCTAAATTATAAATCTGACCCTGCTTCAGTGTTGTTCTGGCTATCATAATCAACGCAAAAAGACAAGAAAAAGAATTAAGAAGTATAAGTAATAGCAAGAAAAAGTCATTATTTTCAGATGTCATAATTGTCTATCGAGAAAATAGGATCAACTGAAGAACTAGTATAGCTGCAGTGCGATGGATCGCTTTTGTGTAACCTTTCCTGCCATGGTCTTATAACTCCCACTCAAATGATTGGGTGGACTTGTGCAAACAGGGTAATTGTGGCCCACCAAGGGGATTGGTCAGCTTTGCCATCCTGCTGGGCTTGAAATGAGCCATCCCAGAGGTGGGAAAGAGAGGATCCCACCACCACTGGGGAGGGAGAGCCAGGAGTGGAGCATGCCCTTTGGACCTGGGATCCCTGTGCTGAGAAGCTCCTGGAAGGAGGAGACTGAGAGACAGACTGAGAGAGAGAGAGAGCTGTAACACTGAAAAGGGCCAGAAACGGCAGCAGGATAAACCAGCAGGAGATGGTGTGGTGGGCTGGCTGGAGTGAGAAAGCTGAATGCATTTGGGCAGAAGCCTTGCTGGCTGACTAGGGTGCATCCAGGCCCTTGGTGGAGCTACGTTTGCTGACCCACAGAGCTAGAGCTGAGTGCCTTCTAGCCAAGGCTTGCTGGCTGTGTGGGAAGCCTCTGAGAACTTATTGGATGAGCTAAAAGAGCTTTGTAATACTTGCCCATGCTGGGCATAGGCTGAGGGCCAGAGAGGTTTGCCTGCAAGTGCAGCTGTGAAGAGGCTGTCCTGATGGAAGAATTGTATCCTGAGTTTTCCTGAACCTGAACTGTAACCTGTTACTTGCCTAATAAACCCCATAATCGTGAGTATTATCTATGAGTTCTGTGTGGCCATTGCAATGAATTATCAAACCCAGCAGAGAAGTAGAAGTGCTATGGGAGGGAGGGTTGTTGTCAGAAGTAGTAAAGATGGCCGAGAGAGGAGGCATGTCTGACCTCTGCCTCATGGGAATCAGCCTTTGGCTATTGATCTTGATTCTCCTTCCCTCTTATGAGGTTAAAAGCGGTCAGACACTGCCCCCACACCATTCTTACTGTAACTAATAAGAAAATTCACGAATGCAGTCAGTTGTAAGCATAATACTCATAATGCCGATAATAACTTTCTTATATGCTAATAATAGCCAGATAGGAAAAAAATAATGAAAATGATACACCATTCACAATAGCAAAACAAATTATATACTACCTAGAAATGAACTTAAAAAGAAACTTGCATGTTTATAAGAAGAAAAAGAAACATAAAACTTTGCTAAAATATATATAGAAAAACCCAAATAAATGGAGAGGCGAGCTACTTTCCTGGTTGAAGAGATCTGATATCACAACTATGTTGATTATCACCAAATTTATCTATAATGTGTTGTTGTTATTTGCCGTTGAGCCAGCTCTGACTCGTGGTGGCCTTATATATGTTGTTATTTGCTGTTGAGTGAATTCTGAGTCATAGTGACCCAACGTGACAGAGTAGAACTGCCCCATAGGATTTCCTTGGCTGTAATCTTTATGGCAGCAGCCTGCCAGGTCTTTCTCCCACAACATCTCCGGGTGGGTTCGAGCTACCAACCTTTGATGAGCAGCCCAGCTCTGAACTGTTGGCGCCACCAGGGCTGCTTGACCTTATGTATAACAGAATGAAACAATACCTAGTCCTGCACCATCCTCACAATCTTTGGTACCTTTGAGCCCATTGTTGCAGCCAGTGTGTCAATCCATTTCATGGAGAATTTCCCTTGTTTTCGCTGACCCTCTACCAAACATGACATCTTTTTCTAGCAGTTTGTCTTTCCTGATAACAAGTTCAAAGTAAGCAAGACAAAGTCTTGCCATCCTTGCTTCTAAGAAGCATTCTGGCTTTACTACCTTCAAGACAGATTTGTTTGTTCTTGTGACAGTCCCTGCTGTAGTCAATATTCTTCACCAACACCACAATTCAAATGAGTCAGTTCTTCTTCAATCTTCTTTTTTCATTGTCTAGCTTTCACATGCATATGAAATTTGCATAATACATAAATTTAATGTAGTTCCATCAAAATTCCAATGGGCTGGGAGGTTGTCTACACTGATACATGTTCTTCAAACCCTCTCAATTAGCAATACAACGTGCAAATTTAGGCGGGGTCTCTGGCCACTTAGAGCAAAGAATGTTATCTCTAGGCTTCATGCCAAGTGTAGCCTTGGGACCAAGTTCTCCCAACAAGATGTAAGCACAAATGCTGTGTGGCAGCTAGCAGGAAATTTCTTTAAAAGACAGCTGGCACACCCTCTTTATCTCTTCATCTCTACTTGCTTCTTCCTTCAGATATTATGGCTGGAGCTTGATCAGCCATTTTAGATCATGAGTATAAGCCAAGTGTTGAGGATGGTGAAGCAACAGGATAGAAAATACTGGTGTCCTATTAATCATGCACCTACCATAGTCTCCCTGGACCAGATTTTTTTAAATTTTAAAATTTTTTACACTTTACCTTTTTTATTATGGTAAATATATATATATATAAAACATTTGCCAATTCAACAGTTTTTACTTGTATAATTCAGTAACATTGCTTTTATATACATATAAATGTTTTATTTTATATATAAATACATAGAGAGAGAACAAAACATTTGGGTGGATTTGATCTGCCAACCTTTCAGTTATTAGCCAAGTGCCTAACTATTTGCCATGCCAAGGAACCTGGAATTTACCCTTTCCATAATGAGAAACCCTGAAGTTTTGAGGGGAGTAGCATGGTCATAGGAGCCCTGGTGGCACAGTGATTAAGCACTCAGCTGCTAACCAAAAGGTTGGCGGCTTGAACTCACCAGCTGCTCTGTGGGAGGAAGCTGTGGCAGTCTGCTTCCATAAATATTTGCAGCCTTGGAAACCCTATGGAGCCGTTCTACTCTGTCCTAGTGGTCCACTACCTGTTGGAATTGACTTGACAGCAATGGGTTTGTTTGTGGTTTGGTTTGGTTAGGTTTAGCATTGTCATATTAGAAAGGTCATTCTATGGGCATAGTGAAGAAGGAATTGGGGCAGAAGATGAGGTGTCACAAGCTGGACAGAGATAAGTTGATGCACTGACACTTTTTTTCCTATTCCTCACTACTTGCTTTCTTTCCACCCACACCCTCCACTCTTTACCCACCCCCGGGCCTGAGAGAACATCACACATCAGGTTTTTATGTGGAAAGACTAGTCACTTTTCTCTGTGGCTTCAGGTTACAGCTAAGATGAATTGGTTTAAGTGTGAGGAAAGACACATAACTTTTTAAAAATTCACTCATTACAAAGAAATTTATAATTATTGAAGTATTTCCCCAGATATGTCTACAGCACACTTCTGTGGGGAGAAAAAGAATTCTATGACCAAATTTTTGGGAAATTCTGGATTAAACAAAATACCTTCCTCTCTCCCAGTTTTTGAAGAGCTGTTATGCTAATGTATATGATGGATCTCCAAAGGGGACAATTTTTAAAAACGTTTCCCATAAATACTTTATCTCAGAAGATTTTCTGCAAATTATCTCAGAGGATCAGTGTTCTGTGGAGCAAAACTTTGAGAAATGTTTAGTTGGAATTTTCTAATAAGGGAATGATCCCTGTTTGCTGGCATGTGTAATGAGAGACCCACTCTCTTAAGGATGATGTAAAAGGAGACTTCTCCACTGTGGGGGATGTTAGATATAAGTACCTCTGAGGTCGCTCTCTATTCAACATGTCATTATTCTGTGACTATTGATGATTTTCTCCTGCTGAAATCTGATTTGTTCTTTCTTCAATATTCCACTTTATTATTGATTTTTTTTTAAAGGAGAGGAAGCTTTACCCATTAATTAAATGGGAAACATAACTGGGCAACAATGACTGGATTTTTTTTTTTTTCCTCAACCTACATAAGTTCATTCACTCCCAGGATCAGAAAACAAGAGCTTTCTTAGTCAAGGAACCCAATTCTTGCCCCAATGAGAGCCACCCAGCTTCAACACCATGCCTGATTTTGTGGTTAACTTTCAGATATGCACCTACAGGATGATAGTAACGTATGCTAGGCCTGATGTTTTCCAGGGAAAATGAGAATTAAACACTTCACTGTCTCAAAGGAATGCTGTCGTCATAATGTGTGGGGGGAGGATGTGGACAAAGATAATCACTGACAAAGAGGATGTTCGGAGAACGTACCAGCTGCCAGTAAAGTAACTAGAGAGGACTGCGAAATAGAATCACTCAGAACTGAGGTGGAGGAAATGGAGAAAGAGGGGCAGGAAAAAGTCAAGGGAGAATTGTAATTATTTTCTGTTCTACAGCAAAAACAAGAATATACATACATACATAAATATCTCCAGTAAAACCTGCGAAAGCCAGAATCTGTGTAAGGCGGAAACTTTTCAGAGAAGGAAAACTCAAATATTTTCCATTAAAACAAGTGATAGAAAAGAGGTAACACTGTACCCTGTTAAAAGCAGAAAATCTGCGAGACCCGGAAAAACAACGCAGGTTAATCAAGTTTTGGCTCGCACAGGTCTCGCTGTATATATATATGTGCGTGTCTATATACATATGGTTTTAAATATGTGAGTGTATGTATATGTACATATATACATATTGTTGTTAGTTGCCATTGAGTTGATGCCAACTCATGGAGACCCCATGTATACAGTGTATAGCTGCTCCATAGGGATTTCAAGATTGTGAACTTTTGTAAGAAGATCTGTCTTTTGAGGTGCCTCTGGGTAAGTTTGAACTATCAACCTTTTGGCTAGTAGTTGAGCACTTAATGGTTTGCACCACCCAGGGACTCCACATACATACATAAAAAACCAAAAGACCCATTGCCGTCGAGTTGATTCCAACTCATAGCGACCCTACAGGACAGAGTAGAATTGATCCCTAGGGTTTCCAAGGAGCACCTGATGGATTCGAACTGCTGACATTTGGTTAGCAGCCATAGCTCTTAACCACTACACCACCAGGGTTTCTCATACATACATATATATACACACATATGTATGCATATATAACATTTTCAAATCATGTACAGTTTATAAATCATTTTTATGAATTTCTAATTTAATTACCAAAAAAAAAATTCTATGTGGTAGATGATATTGATTTCATTTTACAAATGAAGAGGTCCTTGCTGAAGGTCCTATGTTAAGTATAAGAGTTGTCATTTTACTGAAGTCTATTGACTCCAAGGCTGGTGTTCTTTCCACTGCACCTAATATCCTGATGAAGACCCCTTGTGTCAGTTTAAAGTTCATCTGCACAAAACAGGCACACTCTAGCTAGTTTATACCCAAAGACATTCATTTCTGAGTATTAGGGTGCCTCAGAAAATCATATGAACAGTCTGATCTGAGCTTCTAGGAATAACTCCCAGTCCCAGAAACATGCAGCCTCTGCAGCCGTCTCAGGAAGGCTGCCTTCCATCTGAAGGAACTCTCCAAATCAGGAAGTTTCTGACTGAAGACCCCTGATGCTCTATCACAGTCCTCATTAGCCCAATGAGTGATTCATACCGGACCCTCTCCACATTTAACTAGTTCTGAATCTAAGTCTTATACAAGTGCATCTGATTGGCAAAACCTAAATTACACTCACACCCTTAGCCAAAAGAGAGTCTTAGAAATGTAAGTTGTAGCTTTCTAGCCTCTGCTGTACAGGAAGGCACACTAAAAGGACATTAGAATGATTGTGGAGAAGGCCAGACCACAGTATATGCCTTATCACCCATAGATACAATGCTTAGGAGAAGCAGGTATACTCGAGGGGAAAAAAAAAAAACCAGAAAGAACCAGTTGGGGCTCAATGACAAGTTATAATCCCTCTGGAAGTAACTGATGATCCACTTACCCTACCAGTCATTAATACCTAGACACACCTAGATTGAGTCTGAGCCAGGATGGAAGAGATACAGTACTCATCCTTCCACTTTCCGCTACCATTCCTGTGGCAGATGTTAATAATCAATCACATCACCTTTGGGTTAAACCTAGACTCAATTTCATATTCCTTCCCAGAACAATGCATCAGGCAGCTAATAATATCAACCCAAATTAATAGGCAAGTTGAAAATTATTTATCGTTCTTCATATTTAGAGCTCTATAACACTTTACTTCTAAAAAATTTAGAAACATGACTGTCTCAGTCCACAATTGCCACAAAAATAATAAACAAATAAAAAAAACCTGTTGCCATTGAGTCATATCCGACTCATAGCGACCCTATAAGACAAAGTAGAACTGCCTCATAGGGTTTCCAAGGAGTGGCCAGTGGATTTGAACTGCCGACCTTTTGGTTTGTAGCTGTTGTACTTAACCATTGCACCACCAGGGCTCCAACATACAAAAAGCACCCCAAAATTCAATACTTTAAAGTAACATTCATTTTTTAACTGCCAACGCATCTGCAGGTTGGTTGATCTAGACTGGGCATGGATCTACTCCATATGTCCCTCATCCTTCTTGGACCAGTGGGCTAGTCCAGGCATGTTTGTCTTATGGCAATGTCCCAGGCACAAGAGGAGCTGCAGAAACACATGAGGCCTCTTACAGCCAAGGCTTGGAACTGGCATACCATCGCTTCCATGCACATACCTTTGGCCAGAGCAAATCACAAAGTTTAGCCCAAAGTCAAGGGGTAGAGAAATATACTTCAGCAACAGTGAGGTCATGGCAAGGATGTGGGATGCAGGGAGAAGTCAAGAATTGGATACAACAATGCAATCTGCCACAGGGCTCTCAAGTGTCACTGTCAGCTCATCATAACATTGAGCATATTCTCTAATTTTTATCACCAACAACATTCACAAATTCTGTTCTACTTTGTAGGATGTTTACCCATTCAATTAAGAATGTAGATCCAGGTAGAAGTGCACATTTTGTCCTGGGAGCCTTTACATAACCATGAAATTAGCTAGAAGTGGGAGTGATACTCTTGGAACATCAGCATGTAGAACTGTAGCAACAATAGTGGTCATGTTGAAGTGGACAAGATAAGAGCCATATCTATTTGGAGCAGCTCTCATTGCCCACTGCCAGGCACATACTATAACATCAGAGGTGTGCAGCTATGATCACTTTCATCTAAAGAAACCAACCTGCTTCTGTTATTCAGTGCTATTTAAAAGGGAGATTGATATGTCGAAATGTGTGATTTTGAGTCTTAAAAAACAAACATAACGGTAACAAAAGTACTAAAGTTATTTACGATGTTTTAAATTTTTGGTTCATTGATGTACCAACTAAAAGAATTGCTAACAAAGAAGATTTTAGACATGTAACACTGTGAAAACATGTCATTTTAACTATAAATTTTTACAACATGAAAAGTAACTATAATTTGATGGTAAATATTGTATTTGTAATCATCAGTTAGAAGAAAACTATAAATACATTTGCTGGAGCCACCCATGCTATAAATGCCTTTGAATAATTTTTCTACCAAGGAGGCTAAATTTCAGAGTGCTTGGTGTTCCTGATTTCTTCCAACACATCTTAGTCTCAGTACTTCTATGAACGATTTCTTTCTTCCCTCTCTCCTCCTTCATATTCACACATAAAATCACTGAAAGACATGCAGTGTTTGGAGAAGAAGATCTGGTTTAAAAACTAGATGGCAGAATACATTTGAGGGTGTAATCTTTTATTTAGAACATCTTGATAGGCCTTTGGTTGTAGAAAGATAATGGTTATGAAAGGCCCAAGGTGGACCAGGAGTGAGGTAAAGAGAATTAAATTGCTCTGTGTAATAAGTATAATGCACTCGGTTGCTAACAGAAAGGTTGGCTGTTTGAGTCTACCAAGAGGTGACTTGGAAGAAAGGCCTGGCGATCTACTTTGAAAATATCAGCCATTGAAAATTCTACAGAGTGCAGTTATACTCTGACATAAATGAGGTCACCCACCAGGAGTTGGAATTGACTCCACAGCAACTGGGTTTTATGTAATAAGTTAAAAAGTTTTTGAGGAGTTAAGGAGATCTGAGAACAGGGCAGAAACTGACAGGAGAAGGGAGAAATAAGAGAAGATATAGAGAAAGAAGGTCAGTATAGTGGTGGGAGGCTGAAAGCAGAGAAGAGATGTCTACAGTGATATTCAAAGTCATGAACCTAGCTGTTGACCTTGAAGAACAAGGATTGCTAACTTTCTATTTTAAATTGCTTGCTGAGCTCTGCCGCAATGTCACAGAAGTCTGACATCAACCTCCAAATCATCAGTAAAAGTTTCCAACATATTTCATAGAAATCAAGAAAAAGGGATCTGTTTCCTTTAAGTTAACCAATAAAAAGAGAAAGGAATATCCAAGAAAAAGTGAGACAGAGAAAGGGAAAATTTGGTGAAAGAAATGCGAGGAAAAGATGACTAGGAAAAATGCAACT
The DNA here is from genome assembly GCA_030035585.1 of Dugong dugon. Taxonomy (NCBI): domain Eukaryota; kingdom Metazoa; phylum Chordata; class Mammalia; order Sirenia; family Dugongidae; genus Dugong; species Dugong dugon. Next base: position 147,722,694 of record CM057462.1, read on the forward strand.
AGAGTTTCCAGATAAAATAAGGGGTACCAGTTAAATGTGAATTTCAGATAACAACAAGGTTTTTTAGTATAATTACATCCCTAATGCAAAGACCTGGAGTTAGAAAACCAAAAGGAAGAACATGCTCAGCGTTTTTCAAGCTGAAAGAACTGAGTAAAAAATTCAATCCTCAAGTTGCACTACTGAAGGATTCTACGGGGAGAATATTAAACAATGCAGGAAGTATCAAAGAAGAGGGAAGGGAGGCGGGGCCAAGACTGTGGAGTAGTCAGACACTTCCTGTGGTCCCTCTTATAACAAAGACCCAAGAAAACAAGTGAGTCGATTATATATGACAATCTAAGAGCCCTGAACATCAAAGCCAAAGTTGAGGAATCAGAGTGAGCAGCAGGGGGAGGGAGAGAAGGTTCAGAAGCAGCGAGGAGTTGCCAGACCTGAGCTGGCAGGAACTGGCACCCTACAGGCAGGATCAGATGGCATGCGTGGTGAGGCAAGCAGTGGTGCTCAGGACACGTTTTCCACATTGGAAGAGATGGAACGGTGGAGAGTCTACCCAAGCCTCCAGGACAAGTGAAAAGCGGCGCTCAGTCAGAAAAAGATAAGTACATGGGTCTAACCTACTGCGTGGATCAAAAACATCCCCTTTGGGAAATACCTCTCTCCCATTTACCTGACCCCTGCCTGCTCTGCACTGGGTCTCGGGCCAACTTCAGTGATTGCTGCATCCCCTGGGCCAGAAGTAGGTTGCGTGCCCTGAGCCATTCTCTCAGCTTTGGAGAGGGAATACATTAATAAACAGGAAAAAATAATCTGCCAGCTCCCCTAAGCCAGGAACTCAGGGCAGGCACAGCCCCTTTGCCTAGGCACAGGCATAAGAGGTCCACGGACTTTGAATGCTTTTCATACCTGCATAGACTTGCTTGGGCCCATTTCAGCAGCATAGGCCCTCATTAGCAAAGTACAACTGGGTATATGCTTAAAACCTCTTTTCAACTATATCAGCTATAAAGAGGAGTGGCAGATTTGTGACATTTGACACCACTCTGGCCATTAAGCAGGGTCCTCACCTCCCCACATCAGGGGCCTGAAGACTAGTGGCTCCAACCATGCCACCTAGCCACCCAGGACAGTGGTCCAAGAATAAGTGGTGCCTCCCAGTCCTTACAGCCAACAGCATCGGGTGCCCATAGTTCAGCTGCAAAACCTTCCCATCTACACGCTCTAGGGAACAGGGATACACTTTCCTCCCAGACACTCAGGGGCAGTAATTAGCCCCCTGCCTTGCTCAGCGCATGATCCCCTACTGCAGCCAGATACCTGTGCCTATTCCAATCACCCCTGCCCATCTAGAACTGTAGGTGGGAGCCTGCACCACATATTTACATACTTGGTGACCAACTACCTGGACACCTGAGCTGAATCCATGCAAGAAAAGCAATGGACCGCTGGGCTCGCATACCTAGTAACAGCTCTAACCACCTGGTGACAGGACATGAAACCTTCAAAGGCACCAATAATCAAACTAGCTCACACAACCGCTCTATTTGGGCATATCAAAAAGAAACAAGAACCTAGGACACAGTAAGCAAACATAAAGTAAATAAATATAATAACTTATTGTTGGCTCGGAGACAACAGTCAATATCAAATCACATAAATAGGCAGACAATGATGGCTTCAGCAAGTTTCCAAAACAAAGAAACAAGAAACCTTCCAGAGGAAGAGAACTTCTTGGAATTACTGGAGGTAGAATTCAAAAGACTAATATACGGAGCTCTTAAAGACATCAGGAAGAAGATCAGGCAAAACTCAGACCAAGCCAAGGAACACACATACAAAGCAATAGAGGAAACTAAGAAGGTTATACAAGAACATAATGACAAATTTAACAGGCTGGAAGAATCCACTGAGAGACAGCAAACAGAAATCCAAAAGATTAACAATAAAATTTCAGAATTGACAACTCAATAGAAAGTCATAGGAGCAGAATTGAGGCAATAGAAGTCAGAATTAGTGAGACTGAAGATAAAGCACTTGACAACAAATTATTTGAGGAAAAATCAGACAAAAGAAATTTTTAAAAATGAAGAAAACCTAAAAATTATGTGGGACTCTATCAAGAAGAATAAACTATAAGTGATTGGAGTACCAGAACAAGGAGGGATAACAGAAAATACAGAGTTACTGAAGATTTGTTGGAAGAAAAATTCCCTGATGTTGTGAAAGATGAGAACATATCTATCCAAGATGTACATCAACCCCACACAGGGTAGATCTCAAAAAAGGTCATCAAGACTCATTATAATCAAACTTGCCAAAACCAAAAATAAAGAGAGAATTTTAAGAGTGACTACAGAGAAAGCAAAAGTCATCTACAAAGGAGAGTCAATAAGACTAAGCTCAGACTATTCAGCAGAAACCATTCAGGCAAGAAGGCAATGGGATGACATATATAACGCCTTGAAGCAAAAAATTGCAGGCCAAGAATTATACATCCAGCAAAAAGGTCTCTCAAATATGATGGTGAAATTAAGGCATTCACAGATAAAAAGAAGTTTAGGGAATTTGTGAAAAACCAAACCAAAATTACAAGAAATACTAAAGGGAATCCTCTGGTTAGAAAATCAGTAACATCAGAAAACAACCCAAGACTAGAACATAGGACAGAATAACCAGATATCAACCAAGATAGGGAAGTCACAAATAAATCAAAGCTAAAACACTGAAAATAGGCAAACAGAGACATCAGTATGTAAAAGATGACAACACTAAAACAAAAAAGAGGGACTAAAAAATATAGTCATAGAACTTCCATATGGAGAGGAAGTCAAGGTGATATCAAGAAACAAAAGACTGGTTTAAACTCAGAAAAATAGAGGTAAATATTAATGTAACCACGAAGGAAACTAACCATTCTACGCATCAAAATAAAAAACAAGAAAGACTCATAAAATACAAAATCAACAACAATGAAAAGGATGAAAAGAAAATATATAAAGAAAGACAATTCAGCACAGAAAATTAAGTGGAACAAAGAAACTGTCAACAACAACAACAAAAATTCATCAAAATGACAGTACTAAATTCATGCCTATCAATAATTACACTGAATGTAAAAGGACTAAATGGACCAATAAAGAAACAGAGAGTGGCAGAATGGACAAAAAAAATGACCTCTTTATATGCTGCCTACAGAGACACATCTTAGACTTAAAGATACAAACAAACTAAAACTCAAAGGATGGAAAAAATATATCAAGTAAACAACACTCAAAAAAAAGCAGGAGTGGCAATATTAATCTTGACAAAATAGACTTTAAAGAAAAGTCCACCACAAAGGATAAGGAAGGACACTATATAATGATTAAAGGGTCAATACGCCAGGAGGACATAACCATAATAAATATTTATGCACATAAAGACAGGGCCCCAAAATACATAAAACAAACTCTAACAGCATTGGAAAGAGAGATAGACAACTCCATAATAATAGTAGAAGACTTCAACACACCACTTTTAGTGAAGAAAGAAGCTCAGTAAAGACACAGAAGATCTAAATGCTGCAATCAACCAACTTGATCTCATAGACATATACAGAACACTCAACCCAACATCATCCAAGTATACTTTCTTTTCTGATGCACATGGAACATTCTCCAGAAACGATCACATATTAGGCCATAAAGCAAGCCTTAACAGAATCTAAAGAATCATAATATTACAAAGCATCTTTTCTCACCATAAAACCAAAAAAGTAGAAAACAGTAACAGAAAAAGAAAGGAAAAAAATCAAACACATGGAAACTGAACAACACCTTGCTCAAAAACTACTGGGATATAAAAGAAATTAAGGAAAGAATAAAGAAATTCACACAATCAAATGAGGATGAAAACACATCCTACCAGAACCTTTGGGACACAGCAAAAGCAGTGCTCAAAGGTCAATTTTTAGCAATAAATGAACACAACCAAAAAGAAGAAAAGGCCAGAATCAAAACATTAATCCAATAGCTCAAACAAGTAGAAAGGGAGCAGCAAAAGAAGCCCTTCTGCACCAGAAGAAAGGAAATAATAAAAACTAGAGAAGAATTAAATGAAATAGAAAAACAATTGGAAGAGTTAACAATACCAAAAGGTGGTTCTTTGAAAAGATCAACAAAATCAATAAACCAGTGGCCAAACTGACAAAAGAAAAACAGGAGAGGAAGAAAATAAATCAAATCAGAAATGAGATGGGTGATAGCACAACAGACCACACTGAAGTTAAAAGAATCATAAGAGAATACTATGAAAAATGGTACTCTAACAAATTTGAAAACCTAGAGGGAACGGACAAATTTCTAGAAACACACTATGTACCTAAACTAACACAAACAGAGACAGAACAACTAAATAAACCTATAACAAAAGAAGAGATTGAAAAGGTAATTAAAATACTCTCAACAAAAAAAAGCCCTGGCCTGGATGGTTTCACTGGAGAATTCTACCAAACTTTCAGAGAAGAGTTAACACCACTACTACTAAAGGTATTTCAGAGCACAGAAAAGGATGGAATACTCCCAAACTCATTATATGAAGCCACCATAACCCTGATACCAAAACCAGGTAAAGACACCACAAAAAAAGAAAATTACAGACCAATATCCCTCATGAACATAGATGCAAAAATCCTCAAAAAAATTCTAGCCAAAAGAATTCAACAACATATCAAAAAAATAATTCACCATGACGAAGTGGGATTCATACCAGGTATTCAGGGATGGTTCAACATTAGAAAAACAATCAATGGAATCCATCACATAAATAAAACAAAAGACAAGAACCACATGATCTTATTAATCGATGCAGAAAAGTCATTTGACAAAGTCCAACACACATTTATGGTAAAAACTCTCAGCAAAATAGGAATAGAAGGGAAATTCCTCAACATAATTAAGGGGATTTATACAAAGCCAACAGCCAACATTATCCTAAAAGGAGAGAGTCAGAAAGCATTCCCCTTGAGAACGGGAACCAGACAAGGACGCCCTCTATCACCACTCTTATTCAACATTGTGCTGGAGGTTCTAGCCAGAGCAATTAGGCTAGAAAAAGAAATAAAGGGCATCCAAAATGGCAAGGAAGAAGTCAAAGTATCTCTATTTGCAGATGATATGATCTTATACACAGAAAACCCCAAAGAATCCACAAGAAAACTACTGGAACCAATAGAAGATTTCAGCAAAGTATCAGGATACAAGATAAACATACAAAAATCAGTTGGATTCCTCTACACTAACAAAGAGAATTTCAAAGAGGAAACCACCAAATCAATACCATTTACAATATCCCCCAAGAAGATCAAATACTTTGGAATAAATCTAACCAGAGACATAAAATACCTATACAAAGAAACTACAAGACACTACTGTAAGAGACCTGCATAAGTGGAAAAACATACCTTGCTCATGGATGGGAAGACTCAACATTGTGAAAATGTCAATTCTACCCAAAGCCATCTACAGATACAATGCAATCACGATCCAAATTCCAATGGCATTTTTTTATGAGATGGAGAAACAAATCACCAACTGCTTATGGAAAGGAAAGAGGCTCTGGATAAGTAAAGCATTACTCAAGAAGAAGAGCAAAATGGAAGGTTTCGGACTACCTGATTTTAGAACCTATTATACCACCACAGTAGTCAAAACAGCCTGGTACTGGTACAACAACAGATGCATAGACCAGTGGAACAGAATTGAGAATCCAGACATAAATTCATCCACCTGTGAGCAGCTGATAGTCAACAAAGGCCCAAAGTCCATTAAATGGGGGAAAAGATAGTCTCTTTAACAAATGGTGCTGGCATAACTGGATATCCATCTGCAAAAAAATGAAACAAGACCCATACTTCACACCATGCACAAAACTAACTCAAAATGGATCAAAGATCTAAATATAAAATCTAAGATGATAAATATCATGGAATAAAAAATAGGGACAACACTAGGGGCCCTAATACATGGCATAAACAAATACAAAACATTATTAACAAACACCAGAAGAGAAACTAGATAACTGGGAGCTCCTAAAAATCAAACACTTATGTTCATCAAAAGATATCACCAAAAGAGTAAAAAGACAACCTACAGACTGGGAAAAAATTTTGGCCACGACAGATCCTATCAGGGTCTAATCCGTAAAATCTGCAAGATACTGCAAAACCTCAGCAACAAAAAGACCAATAACCCAATTAGAAAATGGACAAAGGATATGAACAAGCACTTCACCAAAGAAGACATTCAGGTGGCTACCAGATACATGATGAAATGCTCATAATCATTAGCCATTACAGAAACACAAACCAAAATGACAATGAGATACTATCTCACCCCAACAAGGCTAGCATTACTCCAAAAAACACAAAATAATAAATGTTGGTGAGGTTGTGGAGAGATTGAAACACTTATACACTGCTGGTGGGAATGTAAAATGGTGCAACCACTTTGGAAATCAATTCGGCGCTTCCTTAAAAAGCTAGAAATGGAAGTACCATACGACTCAGCAATCCCACTCCTTGGAATATAGCCTAGAGAAATTAGAGCCATCACATGAATAGATTTACACACACCCATGTGCATTGCAGCACTGTTCACAATAGCAATAAGATGAAAACAACCTAGGTGCCCATTAATGACGAATGGATAAACAAACTATGGTATATTCACACAATGGAATATTATGCAATGATAAAGAACAACGATGAATCTGTGAAACATCTCACAACATGGATGAATCTAGAAGGCATTATGCAGAGTGAAATTAGTCAGTCGTCAAGGGACAAATATTACATGAGATCAGTATTGTAAGAACCCAAGAAAAGGTTTAAGCATAGAAGAAAACATTCTTTGATGGTTATGAAGGTGGGGAGGGAGGGAGAGTGGTATTCACTAGCTAGATACTAGAGAAGAATCATCTTAGATGAAGGGAAGGACAACACGCAATACAGGGGAAGTCAGCACCACTGGACTAAACCAAAAGCTAAGCAGTTTCCTGAACACAACTAAACACTTCGAGGAACAGAGTAGCAGGGGCAGGGGCCTCGGGTCCATGGTTTCAGGAGACATCTAGGTCAATTGGCATAACAAAGTTTATTAAGAAAATGTTCTGCATCCCACTTTGGTGAGTGGCGTCTGGAGTCTTAAAAGCTAGCGAGTGGCCATCTAAGATGCATGAATTGCTCCCAGCCCACATGGAGCAAAGGAGAATGAAGAACACCTAAGACACAAGGAAAATATTAGCCCAAGAGACAGAAAGGGCCACATAAACCAGAGACTCCATCAGCCTGAGACCAGAAGAACTAGATGGTGCCTGGCTACCACAATGACTGCCCTGACAGGGAACACAACAGAGAGTCCCTGAGGGAGCAGTAGAAAAGTGGGGTGCAGAACTCAAATTCTAGTAAAAAGACCAGACTTAATGGTCTGACTGAGACTGGAGGAACCCCGGAAGACATGGCCCCCAGATTCTCTGTTAACCCAGAGCTAAAATCATTCCTGAAGCCAACTCTTCAGAGAAAGATGAGACTGGCCTATAAGACAAAATGATACTTGTGAAGAGTGTGCTTCTTAGTTAAGTAGATACATGAGACTAAACGGGCAGCTCCTGTCTGGAGGCAAGATGAGAAGGCAGAAAGGGACAGGAGCTGGCTGAATGGACACGGGAAATCCATGGTGGAAAGGAGGAGTGTGCTGTCATATTATAGGGAGAGCAACTAGGGTCACATAACAATGTGTGTATAAATTTTTGTATGAGAAACTAACTTGAGCTGTAAATTTTCACTTAAAGCATAATTAAAAAAAGAAGATGGAAGGAATACACAGTCGCTATACCAAAATGAATTGGATGATGTTCAGTCATTTCAGGACATAACATATGATCAGGAACCAGTGGTACTGAAGGAAGAGGTCCAAGCTGCACTGAAGGCATTGGTAAAAAACAAGGCTCCTGGAATTGATGGCATACCAGCTGAGATGTTTCAACAAACACATGCAGCGCTGGAAGTGCTCACTCATCTGTGCCAAGAAATTTGGAAGACAGTTACCTGGCCAACCAACTGGAAGAGATCCATATTTATGCCCATTCCCAAGAAAGGTGATCCAACCAAATGTAGAAATTATTGAACAGTATCATTAATATCACACACGAGTAAAATTTTGCTGAAGATCATTCAAAAGTGGCTGCAGCAGTACATCGACAGGCAACTGCCAGAAATTCAAGTCAGATTCAGAAGAGGACATGGAACAAGAGATATCATTGCTGATGGCAGATGGGTCCTGGCTGAAAGCAGAGAATACCAGAAAGATGTTTACCTGTGTTTTACTGACTATGCAAAGGCATTTGACTGTGTGGATCATGACAAATTATGGATAACATTGGGAAGAATGGGAATTTTAAAACACTTAATTGTGCTTGTAAGAAACATGTACATAGATTAAGAGGCAGTTGTTCTAACTGAACAAGGAGATACTGTGTGGTTTAAAGTCAGGAAATATGTGTGTCAGGATTGTATTCTCTCACCATACTTATTCAATCTGTATGCTGAGCAAATAACCTGAGAATCTGGACTACATGAAGAAGAATGAGGCATCAGGTTTGGAGGAAGACCCGTTAACAACCTGCGTTACGCAGATGACACAACCTTGCTTGCTGAAAGAGAAGAGGACTTAAAGCACTTACTGATGAAGATCAAAGATCACAGCCTTCAGTATGGATTACACTTCAACATAAAGAAAACAAAAATCCTCACAACTGGACCAGTAAGCAATATCACGATAAATGGAAAGAACATTGAAGTTGTCAAGGATTTCATTTTACTTGGATCCACAATCAACACCCATGGAAGCAACAGTCAAGAAATCAAAAGACGTATTGCATTGGGCAAATCTGCTGCAAAAGACTTCTTGAAAGTGTTAAAAAGCAAAGATGTCACCTTGAAGATTAAGGTGTGCCTGACCCATGCCATGATGTTTTCAGTAGCCTCATATGCATGTGACAGCTGGACAATGAATAAGGAGGACCAAAGAAGAATTGGCAAAGAATAATGAATATACCATGGACTGCCAGAAGAACAAACAAATCTGTCTTGGAAGAGTCTCCTTAGAAGCAAGGATGGTGAGACTTTGTCTTACATACTTTGGACATGTTATCAGGAGGGATCAATCCCTGGAGAAGGACAGTTACTTTGGTGTCACCCCCCCTCTGACAGTGTCACCCAATGAGGTACACACACCCCACAGCCCCTAATGACACCCCTAAAAAGTTACATGTTTTGATTATGATTGACTGCATTCAACAAGGTGCCACAGGGAAGATAAGAGCTCAGAAAAGATTTGGCTGGTTTGTAGAGACTTGTATAGCGTAAGAGTCAACCACTCCTCAACTCCAATCAGTGAAAGATAACTTTGAGAAAGTTTTGGCACAAGAGAAACCAATTAAAACTCAGCTTGGGGGCAAGAATTTGGCTCAGGGTATGGACATCTGAACTCAAAAAGATCAATACCTCAAAATTGATTAAGGTGGCTGGGAGCCAAACTTGAATTAGCAGTATGGTAACAAATAAATTCTTTCATTGAAAAGGTTTTGTAGGGTGTGTCTGGAATTTGAGACTTTTTTTTTAACGTAGGGGTGTGTGTGTGCACATGGGTGTACACGCACAATAGATGATATTGCTTATGTTTGCAAATAGGAAGAATAACCAAAAACTAACAAAAAAGTGATTAATTATTGAAAGGGGAGAGAACAAGATTGGAAGTAAGACTTATCTCGATATAGTTTTTACATAGTTTTAGGTGTTTTAATCATATAATTGTTTCATAATTTGAAAAAAAATTAAATCAAAAAGCAACCCCTAAAAAATTGAACATAAGTGTTTCAAAATGAACATAATTGTATAGCAACTTGGTAACATAGGGAAAAGTATTCTTTCAAATGACTTTAGAGTATAGTATTCTGATTGTAACTAATCAGTGGAATATAGTCTAAAGACAAATAAGGATGCAAAGAAATCTTAAACCTCATTCAATTGTCTTATTCTTAGGAGTAAAATTGGTATTATTATTGTGAAACTAATGAATACGTTCTTTAGGATAAAGCAAATAAGGGCTTAAGTTAGTATTTTTAGGAACCAAAATATTCACAGTAAGAGAAAATATATATAATTTTAAAAACTGAAGAAGTAAAAACCCTGGATATTACACTAGAATTACAAATATCAGTTTGAACTTAAATTGTTTGTTATGTTTTCGAAAATACAGTTTTCTTAGCCGTGTCCCTGAAATTGCCTAAAAGAAATAATATTTGAGTAGCAATATGCACCCCTTGCACCCTGAGTATGGCCTCTAAATACTATTCCTCACCAAAGGAAATCAGGCTCCTTGGAGGTATAGTTGATTCCCGGCCTGAGGTAGGAAATGTAAAAATACCTAGAGGATGTTGCAAACGACTTTTTGTAAATTTGAAAACCAGATGAAGCCTATCAATCCCTAGAGGGAAAAACGCCCTTATCAGCAATAACTGAAGAAGAAATAGAAAATCTGAATATTCCCATAACCATTAAAAAAGATAAATTAACATTCAAAAGCCTTCTCACAAAGAAAACTAGGCCCAGAGAGCTTTATAGCAAATTCTACCAGGCATTCAGGTTTAAAAAAAAAAAAAAAATTCTATTTTAACATAAACTCTTCAAGATAAATTAAAAAGAAGAAATATTCCCTAACTCACATTAGGAGGCTAACATAATTCTATACCCAAACCAGGCAAAGACAGCACAAGAAAGGAAATCTATCATCCAAATTGGGCTCTGCTTATGAACACAAATTTTCCTAAGGAAAATATTAGCACCGGAATCCCAAAATGTATAAAATGATAACGCAACATGATCAAGTTAGTTTTCATTGTTGGAAATAAAAGACTGATTTAAAATCAATTAATCCAAATGATTATTTCAGTAGACACAAGAAAAGTATTCAATAAAATTCAATGTCAATTTACGATTTTTAAAAAAAAAAAAAAAAGCAGCAAACTAAAAATAGAAAGTCTTTAATTTATCAAAGAGCACCTAAAAAGAACCAATAGCAAACGTCATCCTTACATGGAATGCTTTCAGCATTTTGCTGCTAAAATCGAGCACAGGCATGAGGGCCCATTTTATCACTGTTTCTATTTTACATTGTATTAGAGATCTTAGCTGTACAGTAAGATAAGAAAAATATGCAAAAAATAAGGACTTGAAAGGAGGAAATATGTCGATATTTACAAATTATGAGATTGTCTACATACAAATTAAAAAAATGCTACAGACAAATTACTAGGGTTAATAACAGAGTTTAGCAGTTGCTTTTCACAAAATCCATATGAAAATGTTAATTGCATCATTCTACATCCTCAAGAGTTAATCAGAAATCATAATTTTTTAAAAAAAGATACATTTTAAGATATTTTTTAAAGAAATATTTATCTGGAGGAGGAATTTATCTAAAGATGTAAAACTTCTTACAGAAAAAATTTGCAAAACTTGAAGACTTTGAGTAAGACCTAAATAAATGCAGACATATGCCATATTCTTAGATAGAAAGATGTAATATCGTAATGAAGTTAGTTCTCACCAAAATGATCTTTAGATTCACATATATACTTTTCAGATTTCAAAACATTGTGCAGAGGCACATACAAAGGGAAAACAATAATAGCAATAGAATATTTAACACAAATTTCAGGGTATTAGTTATCTTTTGGGGTGGGGGAATTGGGAGTTAAATTGAGAAAGAGTTCAGAGGAGGCTTGTCACATTTTAGTAATGCTCTGTCTTTTTAAGTAGGACCATGTGTATGCAAGTATTAATTTGCTTATTAAAAAAAAAAACTTGTACATTTGCATTTTATACAGTTTTGACTGTAGATTTCAAAATACATATATATATATATATATATATATATATATATTTAAATAGTAAATAATTTATCCAAATCATCCACTAGCCTGTGGTTCTTTAGAAAAATCCAGATGATGTTAACCCATCAGACTTGTGAGTGCCAAGAGAGTAGACACCAGATCTTGTCCTTGACCCTATTTTTCATTGTTTAGTACACTACCTGGGATGCAAAAATAGCTCAATAAATATTTTTTTAATTAGTGAATAAACAAAGTCTCATTAATTTTCTGTAATAGCATGCATCCAAGCCAAAGCCAATTGTTCTCATCCTCAGAACTCTGCTTTTCATGTTCATGTATCTAAGCCCAATGTGTCCTGGATTTCCTTTCTGCTGAAATGCTTGACTCACTTCCTCATATATGTTTAATGACGGCATCAGCAAAGCCCTTTCTCATCAGATAGCCTGGCTTGTGTTTCACTTAACGGTCTTGTTAAGTCAAGCATGCTTAATTCTACTTCCAGAAAACACAGTTAATTGAACTACCAAACGTGTGAATGTGGTTGAGCATCACTCCTGGCATTTAGTTCGTATTTACACCTCAAGGAAAATCGGGGAACCCAACTTTTTCCTGGGACTTAGTAGCATGGCAAGAGTAACTAGGGCTTTCTTGGGGGTCAATGCAGAAGAAATTGGGGTGGTGGTCAGAGCACCACAGAAGACTGGCTCAGATATGAACATTAACAGTGATGGGAGCCCATTTACTGCAGCCCCCAGCAACAAACTGCTGAGCCCACCCTGAGACTCAGGGCTCTGGGCTCAGTCCCCAAGAAAAGCTGCCATAGCAGATGATCTCTCCACAGAAGGTTATCATTGCATTTATGAAAATTGCCTTAGGTACCATTCAGACTTCCCAGGCAATCACATTCATGACTGACTTTTGAGATGAGGTATCTTCTGATGACCTTGACTGAGTTTAACATCAGCGTCTTGGGGATTTGCATGCAGTTCTGGGAGAAACTGGGCATCTAGGGAAGATGAGGCACAGTTGACACATAGCCAGCCTAGCCCACCCTCAGGCAGCAGACCACGGACTCCATCAGAGGCTCCTCCTGTTACTACTCATCCGTATCCTATCCTCCAGGGTTCAGGGATACCCCTGTAAATTGATCTCCTTCAATAGGCCCAAAACACCCCAGGGAAGATATGCAAATTAAACCGTAGAAGAGATTCTGGGTTAATTAGCTGTATTAATACAGCAAATTCAGAGAAGAAAAACAAACTTAATAGAATTCTAGTTCTTGGGTCTCTCAGCTGTTTCCCAAAGCAATTGATGCCAAAATCATGAGGTTGAAGCCACTTTCTGCCTCTAAGAGTTATGTCTTTCTCAAATAGCATCAGTGGTTTATCTGGCAACTGGAACCTAAAGATGTGTGACTTTGAGCAAGTCAAGCAATCACTCTCTGCCTCATTTTTTTTTGTCTGCAGAATGAGGATAACACCACCCCACTTCTAGGGCTGTTGAGAGAGAGGGTTAGTGGTTTGAGCTATATGATCGGTCAGTTCAGTACTCAGTAAATTATAGTCATTTACTATTACTTCCTCCATTCTTCAACCCAAATTCCTAGTATCCCAATGCAAATTATCTCCTCTAAGATTTGAAAAGAGATTGCCTTTCAAAATTTGTGATTTACACTGAGAAATAAGTTATTAACAGATTTAACCCTAAGAATAGAATATTTGTTAATCAAGGTAAATCTCTAATTAGTGGGAATGTTGGAAAGATAACTTTGAACAGGGGGGATCTCCCTGGTTCTTTGGCCCCTCTCTCCATATCCACATGCTTGCTGAAAGTGAAGAGGACTTAAAGCACTTACTGCTGAAGATCAAAGACTACAGCCTTCAGCATGGATTATACCTCAACATAAAGAAAACAAAAATCCTCACAACTGGACCAATAAGCAATACCATGATAAACAGAGAAAATATTGAAGTTGTCAAGGATTTCATTTTACTTGAATCCACAATCAACATCCAAGGAAGCAGCAGTCAAGAACGCAAATGACACATTGCATTGGGTGAATCTGCTGCAAAAGACCTCTTTCAAGTGTTAAAAGCAAAGATGTCACAGTGAAGACTAAGGTGGGCCTGACCCAAGCTGTGGTGTTTTCAATTGCCTCGTATGCATGTGAAAGCTGTACAATGAATAAGCAAGACCAAAGAAGAGTTGACGCCTTTGAGTTGTGGTGTTGGCAAAGAATACTGAGTATACCATGAACTGCCAAAAGAACTAACAAATCTGTCTTGGAAAAAGTACAGCCAGAATGCTCCTTAGAAGTGAAGATGATGAGATTTCGTCTCTGATACTTTGGACATGTTATCAGGAGGGACCAGTCTCTGGAGAAGGACATCGTGCTTGGTAATGTGAAGGGTCAGTGAAAAAGAGGAGGACTCTCAATGAGACGGATCACAGTGGTTTCAACAATGTGCTTGAGCATAGCATCAATTGTGAGGATGGTGCACAACTGTGCACTGTTTCGGTCTGTTGTACATAGGGTTGCTGTAAGTCAGAACCATCTTGATGGCACCTAACAAAAACAACAGCACTGTAAAACAGACTTTTAAATGTATGATAGAAATGAAAATTGGGTATTATAGGTTACAGAGAGTGTGTAACTCCGCCTTCAGCCAATACTTGATTGGATATGCTAAAAGGGGAACTAGGATTTGCAGGAAAGAAACACAGGCTGTCCATTTCAATGGAATAGCCCTGTGTATACCTGAGCCCCACCCTAACCCTTTGGAGTCAGAAAATTTGAAAAGACACACCGACCCACACAAAGCTGCTGAGAGAACAGGAGATTTGCATTTGAAGGAAGGACCTACAGAGGAAAGGAAAAAAAAATGACTATTTTGCTTTTTGAATTCCTAGCAAACAGTTTGCCTTTGGTCACCCCAAGGAAGGAAAAGTCAGTGCCCATCAGCAGAACCTCCTTCTAGGACTGGAAGTTAAAGGGAGCTGGTGAATAGACAGCCTGATATGCTCACTTGTGGTGGCAACCTGTGTCCACTCGATGAGTGGAAGTGGGAGAGGTGCAGCAAGGAAGAGATGGGTTGAGTTTGGACATGTTCCATTTGTGCCCGTTGTCATAGCCCATGGGGGACAGAAATGAGAGAGAGAGAAAGGGCTGGCTGGTCTGACGTGCATGGAGTTGTTTGGACTCCTGACCCTACAGGTAGTGCCCATTGACCTAACCTATGGGGGCTAGGGATAACAGACAGAGAGAAGGAGCTGACTGGTCTGAAGTGTCAGGAGGTGTGTGTGGACTCCTGAGCCTATGGCTGGTACCCATTGACCTAGCCCATAGGGGCTATGGATGAGCTGACTAGAATCCAACCGAATGAAGAGAAAGATATTTGACTCTGTGAGCTGGTGTAGATTGCTGCAATTTCGTGGCTTGCTCTGGAATGGACTTTGCTTATGGATACAGATGCTCAAAGTTTGAACCAGAAGAGAAGATTCTTCAGATCAAGGAACATGCTTGTCTCCTCAGAGTACTAATTTGATAGGGATTGGCAATTAAAACATGGACTATCTAAAATGGGGAGAGATAAAGGCATGAAATGGCTGGCTTACATGCTTTCATGGGTGTGCTTACACTCAAAATGAGAAGGACAAGGGAAAATTCCCACTGAATAGTTTCCTCTTTTCCTAATGGGTCTGGGGAAGAGAAGGTGGGGGAAGATGTTGACAGGATTATATGATTCAGTTGTGAGTGTTGATTGTTAACAGGGTTATTTGTAATTAATTTATAAATAACTAAATTGTAATTGTAAAAACTATAATTGTAGAAGCTTTAAGGGTGAAAGAGTGGACTAAGGGGGAGGCACTGCTGGACTGCGAGTACAGTGGCCGAAACTAAAGTCCCTTAAAGGTTTTGCTATGCTGATACCTCATGGAGCTCAGAGCAAGGGAATAATCTCTTGGTTAAATTTTATCAGAGGCCAGAAAGAGTGAAGCTGAGATGACTTTTGGAGAACATGACCAGATCAAATGGACACCTGCAGCAGACCTAAGTGGTTGGTACCTGAGTAACTTCAACGTGAGGACTGTTTGCCCTACTGAGGGACTAATTGTTAATGACTGTTTTGGACTGGTAAATGATTGGGAGGGGGAAGTTATCCTCCAAGTATGAAAGAACTGTGGCTAGAAAAGCCAGGGTAGCCTGCTGTGTGATGGACCACTTTTATATGACCTTTTTTGCCATAGTCTTGTAACTCCCACCAAAAGATTGAGTGGGATATGCAAATGAGGTGCTTGTGGCCCACCAAGGGAATTGGATAGCTTGCTAATAACGTAAATAAGGTGCATGGCACCCTTGTGGGGATGGGATCATGCAAACAAGATGTACAGAACTCTAATCAGGGGATTGGTCAGTTTTGCCATCCCACTAGGCTTAAAATGAGCCATCCCAGAGGCAGGAAGGAAGGATCTCAACACCACCAAGAAAGAAGAGCCAGGAGTGGAGCACATCCTTTGGACCTGAGATCCGTGTGCTGAGAACCTCCTAGATCCAGGAGACAGACAAAGGAGCTATAACATGGAAGACAGCAAGAGACAGTGGCACAAGATGACAGGGATCAGGAGACTGGCATGAGACGGTTGCGGTGGGGCTTCCCAGCCCATGGAGCAAGAAAACTGAACGTCTTCGGGCAGGGGGATGGGGATGGAGCTGCTGCCCAAAGCTGAGGGGGCAGGGATGTCATGCCCTAGGGGCAGAAGAATGGGGCCTGCCAGGGCCAAGGGGGAGGGGTCACCTCTTATTTGGACTAGGAGAATGGGGCCACCCAAAGCTGAGGGAGCAGAGTTTCCATCCCAGTGGGCCTTGAAGGTGGAGCTGAAGCCCAGGGCTGAGGGGCCTCCACCCAGAACCCAGAGAGCATGGCCAATACCCAGAGTCTGGAGGGCAGGACCATTGCCTAGATGGTCTTGAAGAACAGAGGATTATTTTCAAGACTTGAGAGCTAATGTAAATTGCTCTGCTGGGTTTTTGACTTGCTTGCTGCCTGTTTCCCTCGATTTTCTCCCGTTTATAATGGAAGTGTCTACCTTGTGCCGGTTCCACCATTGTGCTTTGGGAGCAGATAACTTGTATTCTAGATTTCATAGATTCACAGATGAAGAGGAATTTTGTCCCAGGATGGAATTTGGACTTGGAGCTGATTTAAAACTTTTGGGATGATATGATGGGGTGAAAGTATTTTGCACGTGGCAAGGACATGAATTTTGGGGGGCCAAAGGGTGGAATGTCACAGATTGAATTGTGTTCTCCAAAAATATGTGCCAATTTGGCTAGGCCATGATTCCCAGTATTGTGTGGTTGTCCTCCATTTTGTGATCTGATTATCCTCTATTTTGTGATGTGTTGTAAATCCTAGCCTCTATGCCTGTGATTATAGACCCATTTGGGAATGAGCTGTCCTTTACGTTAATGAGGCAGGACTAATTCATGTTAATGAGGATTAGGGTGGGATGCAACACCCTTACTCAGGTCACAGCCCTGATCCAATGTAAGGGGAATTTCCCTGGGGTGTGGCCTGCATCTTCTTTTCTCTTACAAGAGTTAAAAGGAGACAAAAACAAGCAGAGAAGGACCTCCTACCACAAAGAAAGGAAAGCCAGGAGTGGAGCATGTCTTTTGGACTGGAAATCCCTGAATTGAGAAACTCCTAGACCCAGGGGAAGATTGATGACAAGGATTTTCACCCCCAGACAACAGAAAGAGAAAGCCTTCTCCTGGAGCTGGCACACCGAATTCAGACTTCTAGACTCCTAAACTGTGAGAGAATAAATTTCTGTTTGTTAAAGCCATCCACTTGCAGTATTTCTATTATAGCAGTATTAGATAACTAAGAAAGAATTTGGTTTTTTTTCAGAAGTAGGTTGCCAGGACTTTCTTCTGTGGTGCCTCTGCATGGACTCAAACTTTCAACCTTTCAGTTAGCATCCACATGTGTTAACTCTTTGTACCACCCAGGAACTTCCCTTCACTGCTAGATACTCAACAAATATGTGTTGAATAAATGAATAAATGAGTGAGCGACTGAATGAATTTAAAGATCCCTACAGAAGATTCCTAAGGAGCCCTGGTGGCACAGTGGTTAAGCACTCGACTGCTAACCAAAAGGATGGGAGTTCAAACCCACCAACAGCTTCATGGAAGAAAGATGTGGCAATCTGCTTCCTAAAGATTACAGCCTTGGGAATTCTATGGGGCAGTTCTACTCTGTCCTGCAGGGTCGCTGTGAGTCAGAATCGACTCAACAGCAGTGGGTTTGTTTTTTGGTTGTTTATAGAAGAAGATTCCATGTGGTCCGCCTTCCTTGGGAACTAGTTGCACTATAGAACAAGTAAGTTCTCTCATACAATGTGACACTGCTAACCACTGACCTCAACAATAGCCAGGTTAGAAATCAGTGTATTCTGCTTTTCGGGTAGCTTAATTATCAGTGCTCAAGCCCAGGCCCTTTGCCATGAAGTCAATTCTGACTCATGGTGACCCCACGTGTTACAGAGTAGAACTGCTCCAGGAGAGGTTTCTTGGCTGTAATCTTTATGGAAGCACTGCTGGGTGGCTTTGAACTGCCAACCTATAGGTCAGGAGTTGAGCGTAAACCACTTGCACAACTCAGGGACTGTGTACCCAATTTAAAACACGTGGATAAAGTAAGTGTTGCAAGAATGTATAGGTTATTTTACCTCCCCCAAACTAAGTTTCTTTATCTGCAAATTGGGAAATAACAATATATAACCACATTTTGTCAAGATTAAATGAAATGATGAAATTCAAGCTGGAAAACATAATAAGGAACAAAAAAGGATATTTTATATCATCAGAAAAATTCACCAGGATGCTATCATAGTCAGGAACATGTATGCAACAATATAACCTTAAAGTATATAAAGGAAAGCAGATAGGACCCAAGGAAAAATAAGCCAAAAATAATAATAGTATATATACTCTCAGTATTGACAATAAAACAGATATTAAAAAAGTAGATAGAAAACTACATGACTGACACATATAATGACTTAATATTATTTATATGTGTGTGTGTGGATGCATAAACTTGACCTTGTACTAGGCCACAAAGAAAATCTCAGCATATTCTAAAATACATTCAGTTCACTGAACACAATAAACTTAGAAAATAATAAGGTAAGAGCCCCCTACTTATTATAAACTAAGATAGAAACATAGTAAACCAAGCTTTCAATCTAAGACGGTAGAAAAATAGCAATGAAACAAACCCAAAGAAAATATAAAGAAAGAAATAATAAAGACAAAAGCATAAGTTAATTAAACGGAACACCAGAACTAGAGGAACTGAACAAAACCAAGCGTTGGTTCTTTGTAATGACTGATGTAGTATGTAAGCTTTTGCCACAGATGATCAGATGGCTGTCATGGTTTGGATTATGTCCCCCAAAAAATGTGTGTATCAATTTGGCTAGGCCATGATTCCTGGTACTGTGTGATTTTCCTGTATGTTGTAAACCTGCCTCTGTGATGTTAATGAGGGAGGATGGGTGGCAGTTGTGTTAGTAAGGCAGGACCTGATCTACAAGACTGGATTGTGTCCTGAGGCAATCTCTTGAGATATAAAGTGAGAAGTGAGACACGGGGACCTCATACCATCAAGAAAGCAGTGCCGGAAGCAGAGCACGTCCTTTGGACCAGGGTCCCTGCGCAGAGACGCTCCTAGTCCGGGGGAACACTGATGAGAAGGCCGAGAGAGAGAAAGACTTCCTCTGGAGCTGACACCCTAAATTTGGATTCGTAGCCTACTTTGATTGTGAGGAAATAAATTTCTCTTTGTTAAAACCATCCACTTGTGGTATTTCTGTTATGGCAGCACTAGACGACTAAGACAATGGGAAAGGGATACTATCAGGAACAACAAGAGGAATATAACAGCAGATACAGAAGTTGAGTTTATTTTAATTATAAGAGAATATTAAGAATAACTTTATACTAATATACTTGAAATCCTAATGGAAAGGACATTTTCTAAGAATACATAATTTACCAAAATTAGCCCAAGAAGGAGTAGAAAGCCTGAATCAGAACTGATATTAATAAAATAAAATAAAATGAAGTAATAATCAAAATTCTATCTCTAATAAAGACACCAAACCTGAATGGTTACATGCCAAGTTATATCAAACTTCAAGTAATAGATAATTTCCACTTTATACAAACTATTCCAAAACACAGAAAAAATGTGGAAACTTAGTCAAAGGACTTTGCAAAGCTAGCATAACACTGATAAGAAAATTGGACATGGATAGTTCCAGAAAAGAAACTTATAGTTTCAATCATTTATGAATCTAGATGCAAAAACCCTGAATGAAAACATTAGCAAATTGAATCCCAGCAGTATATTTTAAAAGTTTACACCAAAACCAGGGAGAGTTTATCCCCAAAATGTCAAGTTAATTCAACACTAAGAAGTTTATCAAAGAAATTCACTACATTAAGGGGTAATTACAACAGTGTGGTGTTAGCACAGGAATAAACAAACAGATTAATGCCACAGAAATGAGAATCCAGAAGCAGACCCATGTAAACATAAAAATTTGATGTATGATGGATGTGCATCTCAAGTCAGTAGGGAGAGGATGGATCTAGCCCACATCTACTTCCCCCTTCTTCTTTGTGAATGGAGCCCCTATGTAATCAAGGAAGGGAACCCTATGACAAAATGGGCTTCATGGGTGAGCAACCTGTGCAGTCCTGCAGGGCCCCGCACTCAGAAGAGCCCCATACTTGGTTTAGTGCTCAGCTGTCACTGTCTTGAAACTCTGAGTGATTTTTGAACAAGGTGCTCGTTTTGCACTGGGCCCCACGAAATACGTAGCTAGCCCTGCCCCATGTCCACTCAGGGTAAATAAGTAAATGAGTCATGGGAGCCCTATTTCCCTTGCCAGGGATTGGTTTAGGGTGGGCATGTGATTTAGTTTTCTAGTGAGACATGAGGGCGGTCTACTCGGGGGCCTCTGGGAAAGGTCTTCATTCTGAAAAAGAGACACCAGAAGATGTGCTCCCCTCTTTGCTTCCAAACATAATCACCTCTGGATATAATTCCTAAAACTGCTGCAGCAAGTGACATTGCATGGAGAACTGAAGCTGACACTGAGGATGGCAGATCAGAAGATGAAAGGAAACTGTGTCTTGGATGACATAATTGAGCTGACGATTATAAAATGCTTAGGGCCCACACATTTCTTCCTATGGATTTCTCATATTGCTATGTAATATACCCAAACCCAGCCCGTTGCTGTCAAGTCTATTCCAAATCATAGCGACCCTATAGGACAAAGTAGAACAGCCCCATAGGGTTTCCAAGGCTGTAATCTCTACAGAAGCAAACTGTAACTCATCTTTCTCCCACGGAGTAGCTGGTGGGTTCAAACCGCCGACCTTTCTGTTAGCAGCTGAGCGCTTAACCACTGCACCACCAGGGCTCCTTTCCACATAATATAACAAACAAAAAATCTGTTGCCGTCAAGTCAATTCTGATTCATAGCTACCCTATAGGACAGGGTAGAACTGCTCCATTGGGTTACCAAGGAGCAGCCGGTGGATTCAAACCGCTGACCTTTTGGTTAGCAGCCTGAGCTCTTAACCACTGCGCCACCTGGGCTCCTCTACATAATATAGTTACTGCCTATTCCTTAAGCTACTTGGCAGGGCCAGAATTATGGTGAGGTAAATGAGGCAAGGTCTGGCCCAAAATGTCAATAGTGCCAAGGCTGAGAAACTCAGCCATAAACAACATTAACGGCCAAGCTAAAGACAGAGAAAAGTTGTTTGCCACGTCAATCCCAAATAAAAGAGTAGAGTCGAACACGTAAAAAGAATTACAATAGATAGGAAAAAAAAAAAAAAAACAGAAAAGTGAGATGTCATTTCTTATTCGTTTGACTGGTAAAAATTTTTTAAATCTAATATCATTAAGTGATAATAAAAATGTAGGAAAAGAGCCACTAATATATACCACCAGTAAGAGCGTAAGGAGCCCTGGTGGCACAGTGGTTAAGGTCTCGGCTGCTAACTGAAAGGTCAGCAATTGGAACCTACCAGGCGCTCCACTGGAGAAAGATGTGGCAGTCTGCTTCCTGAAAGATTACAGCCTTGGAAACCCTGTGGGGCAGTTCTACTGTGTCCTATAGGGTCCCTATGAGTTGGAATTGACTCGACAGCAACAGATTAGTAAGAGGTAAATAGGTGCAACAGCCCAGTAAGAAGCTATTTGATAGCATTGATTAAAATGTGAGTTGCTCATGTCCCAACTGTGAAACGTAGGCAGAAGTGATGTGCGCCTCTTCTAGATGTTTCTTAAAAGTCTGGGTGTGAGTTCCTCCATGCATTTCCACTCTTCCTGATGATGGAATTCGGATCTGTCTTCGGCCCACCATCAACCACAAAGACGGAGATAAGATAGATGGAAGGCCTGAGATTGGCCTTGTGGACAGTCATCTCTGCACTGTGGTTGCTTACCTCAGGACTGTTACATGAGAGAAACTATAATTAACTATATTTTGTTTCAGTAGCTTGCTTTTACTCTAATACAATGTACAGTGTGAGGTGTGTGTAATAGCACAGAGAAAGATCTGGAAAAATACACCAACAAAACTCATAGCAATGGTTTCCTCCAGGTTGGTCGTGGGGGCGGGGGGTGGTTTGGGATTGGTAGTCAAAGAGCTCTTTCTGTGATGGCTTACTTTTAAATAATAGAAGGTATGTTATACATTGTGTGATTTTTTTTTTTTTTTAAATTTAAAAAACTGAGATTATGTTGCTAAAGTACATTTAATTAATAGTAACCACTATTATTAGTAAGAGGTTGGGTACAAGATAATTAAGAGTACACACTTTGTTTTTTGTAGACCCACGTCTGCAGGCCTGTTCTAATGCCCGTTTGCTGGGGGACATTTGTCAAGTTACTTAATCTTTGAGGTTGTTTCCTCATGTATAAAATAAGGACAATAATACCTCCTTCGCACTGCTGTTGTGAGAAATAAAGGAGACAAAGTATGTAAAATTACTGGAATGGTGTCTGGCATTTGGAAAGCACTCAATAACTGACAGCACTTATTAGTATTACAACTGCTACTAGGATATGTGTGAAAAGTAAAAGAAAACTGTCTATTCTACTAGGAACATATTTGTGAAAATAAAAATGACAAGGTTAGATAGCTGGTTAAAAAAAATTGAGTTCCACTTAACGTGTGTATATGGAGCACCTGTTATGTGCTAGACGTTAAGATATGAAGGCAAGTAAGACATAGGCCCATGCCCTTAAGAACCTCAGAGTCTAATTGTGGAAAGAGATGAAAGTAAACCTCTAAATACAATGTAGAGCCTCTAATCCATGCAACAAGAGGAACAGAACAACAAAAGTAGCCGTTCCTTCTACTGTTGGTTGGAGAGACTGGACTAGGAAGGCTTGAAAGAGAAGTTGATTTTAAGCATAAATAGAAGTTTCAGAGGCAGAAACAGCTGGGGACAAAGGCAGCACAGCCAAGCAGAAAGCATGTGCAAAGAGATGAAACAGGGAACCACCACTGTTTGCTGGAATCTGGACATGAAAGTAGAAGAAAGGGAAAGAGAAAAGACTCTAGAAGCAGCAGAGGCCAAAACAGGAAGGGCCTCGAATGCCATGCTAAAGAACCTTATCCTGGGGAAAGAGAGGGGCCAAGAGCTCCTAAACGGTTTGAGGTTGGAAACAAATCATTCAACTTACATTTTAAAAAGATCACCCTAGCGGGGGTATGGAAGGTGAATTCTTGCCTTCCATATGGGAGACCCAGGTTCGATTCCTGACCAGTGCACCTCATGTGCAGCTACCCACCCATATGTCAGTGGAAGCTTGGGTGTTGCTAAAATGCTGAACAGGTTTCAGAGGAGTTTCCAGACTAAGAAGGACTAGAAGAAAGGCCCAGCAGTCTACTTCCAAAATTCAGCCAACGGAAACCCTGTGGATCACAATGGTCCAATCCACCACTGATCATTAGGATGGTGCAGGACCAGGCAGCATTTCCTTTCATTGTGCATGGTATCCCCATGAGTCAGGGGCTGACTCAGTAGCAACCAACAACAGCAACATACTGGAAGAGAAGTAGAATAAGGCTGTTGCTAAAGTTAGAGCAATGAACAATCCAGAGGAGAAGTGGAAAGTGTTAGATACCTAGCTGGCAAAATCTCAAGGAATAGACAACTCTTTGGGCATGAGAGAAGACAGAAAGGGAGGAGCTGAGGATGGCTGTCAGGGTTCCAGCCAGTGTGACTGGTTGTGCCTCTGAAATACAGAGAGTTCAGGAGGGGGAGCCACCCAGAGGCTGCAGGAGAGAGTCGTGAGGGTTTGTTGCTCCAGCCAATATAGTAACACGCCAGCCAGTTCCTGTGCTGCTGGGTCTCAGGGTACGAATGCTTAGATCGCATTGCTAGATCCAGTAGGGTGACATTTATGGGCAGGATTAGGGATATTAGAGATGCCCAAAGGCAACTTCCGGCCTTTGCCCTTCAAGTTGTTGTTATTAGTTCCTGTCAAGTCTGCCACAACTCATGGTGACCCTGTGTACAACATAATGAAATGTCACTTGGTCCTGCTTCATCTTCAAGATCCTTGGAATGTTTGACTCCATTGCTGTGGCTATTGTGTAGTGCCTGCCAACCTAGGGGGCTCATCTTCCAGCTCTATATCAAACAGTGCTCTGTTGTGATCCATAGGGTTTCTATTGGCTGGTTTTCAGAAATAGATTGCCAGATCTTTCTTCCTAGTCTGTCTTAGTCTGGAAGCTCTCCTGAAACCTATACACCATGGATGACCCTGCTGGTATTTGACAATACTTGTGGTACAGCTTCCAATACCAAAGCAACAAGAAAGCCCCCATAGTATGACAAACTGACAGACAGGTGGTGATCTGCTCTCCATAGAGCCCTGGAAAAAGGCATCCACCTCATTGGCCAGTGCTTAACTGTGACCTAGAATAGCCTAACTCCATGTCTAAGTTTGGTCATATCTTTCAAGAACATTTCTATTTAAACCATATAAACTGTTAGTGCTGCAGAGACAAAAGATGGAAATATGTTATCCTTATTAGGGTTCCTGATACCCATCTACTTAATCGCTAATATTTTCAATTAAATCATGAGGAAATAATTATGCAATCCATATTTCACAATCCACAGGGAAATGATTAGTTTATTATCCTGAGAGGTTTGTACAGTGCAGCTAAAAGCTTTAGATAAGGAGCTAATTTAATTTGGGTTCTTCCTCTGCTAAGATTTCATACTCTGGGGTAATATATACAAAATACGGAAAACATGTAAGGTCTCTAGGTCAAGAATATTAGCATTATTATTAATAAGCAGAAATTTGGCTTGAATTTTACCTCTCAAGTCTCCAAAGTTCTTTCTCACATACTATCTCATTTATTCTTAAAGACTAATACAAATAAAGCAAAAACTCCAAAAATAAAATACCTAAGTTACACATGAAGCAAATTATACTTTGAGAAAAGTCGTATATGCTCATATGAGTATATGTATATGTATGAATATGTATATATAAACACCAAAGGTAAAACACTGTGAATCACAGTATTTTGTGGGTGAAAGAAACCATCCTACAGAATTTCACTTGTTTTTGAGTGAAGTGATGAAGGCTCAGAGCAGGTCAATAGCTTGGTCAAGTTTACACAGCTGTTGATTGCTAGCAGAGCAGTCTCCCTAACTTTGCTTTCATGAGTCACCAGGGCTGTGAGGCATGGGTGGATTGATTTGGAAAGGGATGGAAGGGACGCACAACCAACCCCGGATGTGGCTTCTCCCAACATCCTGCATCCACCAACACAACTCAGTAATCTTGTCTTTCCATCCATTATTTGTTCATTCAACAAATATTTATTGAGCACCAACTATGTGCCAAATAATGTGCTCCACACTGGAATTACAGATATGAAAGATAAGGGTTGAGCCTCCCTCCCTTCACCTGTTCCCCTCCTCCAATCCACTCCCTTCCAACCCATTCATCTTCTGGAAACATGCAGCAGATCATGTCATTCCCCCTTGATTAAACTCCTCCAATGTCTCTTTTTTTAAACCCCCCTCCTCGGAAAGGCATATAACTGCAATTAGCCTATCTTTCTAACCTAAAACCAAACCTACCGCCGTCCAGTCAATTCCGACTCCTGGCGACCCTATAGGTCAGAATAGAACTGTCCCTTAGGGTTTCCAAAGCTGTAGATCCTCACGGAAGAAGACTGCCACTTCTTTTTCCTGCGGAGCAGCTGGTCAGTTCGAACCACCAACCTTTCGATTAGCAGTCGAGCACTTCAGCCACTGCGCCATCAGGGCTCCTCTTTCTAGCCAAGGGTTTTGCCATTTTCCCCAGTAAGCACTCCAGTCACGCAGAACAACTTTGCCATTTCTCCAGCCATTCCTTTTCATGCCTCCTTGCCTTTACAAAAACTGCCCTCTCTCTAGAGTACCCTTTTCTTAACCTCTTCGTAAGGCAAAATGCCCCTCGTCCTTTAAGGAACCGAGCTAAAATTTCATCTTCTCTGTGATGCCTTGTCAATTCCCCTGCCACTTGTTCCGAAGCTCATTGAACAAACTCATGTAATCACACATCACTTTATATTGAAATTGTTGCTTTTTCAGGTTGGCCTTTCCCAGTAGACTGTGAGCTCTGAGAACAAAAACTATCATTTATCTTTGTTTATGGCTCATGCCTAGCAAAGGCGCTCTGGTATATAGTTAGCAGGCACTCCATAAAAACGTGCTGAATTAATCACTATATTTTCAGTGGTAGCTCGAACACTTGGCGCTAGTGCCTTCTATCAACCTTTTATATTTTCTGAGTTGATTCATGTCCTTTACCATTGTCTACATCTCATTACTTCATTTTATTCTATTTATGTACTTCAAGGAGAAAAGACAAAACCTGACCTCTTTTCTTATCCCTCAGGCTCCTCTTCTTTATTAAGTTGAAACAAAAACATTCAACCACAGAAAGATTCCTGGTTCAAGCCCCTCCTGCTGTAGATAACAATGAGGCCAGAATTCCTTTCACTGGATTTGATTTATTCCTTCATAATGGAATAAAAATTAACCTCACAGAAACAGTATATACAGCCAGAGGTAATTCAATGACTAATGAATGAGACATTACATAACAAAACAGCTTAATTGGCTATTTTGATTTAAAAGGCACAGCCTTTGTATTTTACAATGTTTAATTTCCTTTCTTCCTTTCCAGTCTTGTCATTGTGGAGTAATTAATACATCTCCCTCTTTGAAAACCATGCCTTCTGCTCATCCTATTTCTGCCCTTTTAAATGAACCATGCCCACCTACACTGGACTTCATTGGAATTAAACTAAAAAGTCACCATGCAAAAATGCAGGTCATTGCTCTGCCCCCACGATTCTCCCAGACTCCTCCTGCTGGTCCATCCCACCATTTCTCCTGCCGAATTTTCCTAGTTCCTTCGCATGCTCATATTTGGGGCTTGCAGCGTGGCCCCTATACTATCTTAATAATATGATTCCCTTTGGACTTACTGACCAACTGCTGACCTTGGCATCCCTCCAGAATGGAACATCCCACTCTGCCCTCTTGCTTCCCACCGAGTGACAGCTGGCAAGCAACGCCCTGCCTCAGGCCACAAGAAACCTCCATAGCCCCTGTGAGAGCACAACCCTCAAAGAGCTCTATCCTGCGCAGTGGTTAAGAGCTCAGCTGCTAACCAAAGTCAGCAGTCGAACCCACCAGCCACTCCTTGGAATACCTATGAGGCAGTTCTACTCTGTCCTATAAGGTCGCTATGAGTAGTAATCGACTCAAAGGCAACAAGTTTGGTCTTTTTGTTTTTATCATTGCACACTGAAAACCCTTCCTGTCATCAGCTTCCCTCAAACCTGAGCCTCATAAAGTTCTACAGTCCCCTGCCCTCTCCCTTCTGCTCCTACCCTCCTCTTTCCACCAAACATGTTCATTGCACCCTTTGGAATTTTGGCTTCATCATCCCCATCTCCCTGAGTGTTCTCTCCACCTCCTCGACTTAACTGAAGTCTGTATCTTCTATGAGACATTCCTTGCCCTAGCAGGGTGAGAGGTGGGATGTGTGTGTGTCTCACTCTCCACTTCCACTTCTGCACCATTTCCCCTACATGCATCCTCTTGTAAAACCTCTGCTCCACTGAAGGTCCTGCCATCTGAACACTTACTGCTTTTGTCCTCAAAGTTTGTTTTTTTTTTTTTCCCCCAATTTCCTGGCCACTCTCTCCCATTCAAGGAGCTCTGGTGGCTTAATGGTTAAGTGCTTGGCTGCTAATGGAAAGGTCAGTGGTTTGAACTCACCAGCCATTCCACAGGAGTAAGACGTGGCAGTCTGCTTCCATAAAGATTTACAACCTTGGAAACCGTATAGGGTAATTCTACTCTGTCCTCTATGGTCACTATGATTTGGACTCAACTCGATGCCTACAGGTTTTTTGTTTTTCTCTCTCTCTAATTCATTAAAGACTTTAGGTACCTGGGTCAATAGAAACTGCCTCTCTGTAAGATTTATAGCTCAAAAATCTGTTTGGCCCAGCTCTAATGTGCTGCTGGTGGGAGTGTAAAATGGTACAACCACTAGGGAAAACAATATGGCACCTCTTTAAAAAGCTAGACATAGAAATACCATATGATCCAGCAATCCTACTGCTAGGAATATATCCTAGAGAAATTAAGAGCCATCAAAACAGACATATGCACACCCATGCTCATTGCAGCATTATTCATAACAGCAAAAAGATGGAAACAATCTAAGTGCCCATCAGCAGATGAATGGATAAACAAATTATGGTACATACACACAATGAAATACTATGCAACAATAAAGAACAATGATGAATCTGCAAAACATCTCACAACCTGGAA
Organism: Dugong dugon; assembly: GCA_030035585.1. NCBI lineage: Eukaryota > Metazoa > Chordata > Mammalia > Sirenia > Dugongidae > Dugong > Dugong dugon. The sequence continues at coordinate 147,751,600 of CM057462.1, forward strand.
GAACCTGGAGGGCATTATGCTGAGGGAAATAAGTCAGTCACAAAAGGACAAATGTTGTATGAGACCACTACTATAAAAAACCAAGAAAAGGTTTACACAGAGAAAAAAAGCAATCCTTGATAGTTACAGGGAGGTGAGGGAAAATCACTAACTAGATAGTAGACAAGTGTTAATTTGGTGAAGGGAAAGGAAACACACAATATAGGAGATGTCAGTACAACTTGACTAAGGCGAAGTCATAGAAGCTTCCTAGACACAACCAAACACCTTGAGGGACCAAGTTACTGGGGTTGAGGGGTGGGACCATGGTCTCAGGGGACTTCAAGGCCAATTGGTATAACATAGTTCATAAACAAAAATGTTCTACATTCTACTTTGGTGAGTAGCATCTGGGGTCTTAAAAGCTTGTAAGCAGCCATCTAAGATACATCTATTTGTCCCATCCCATCCAGAGCAATGAAGAAAAACCAAAGACACAAGGAAAATATTAGTCCAAAGGACAAATGGACCACATGAACCACAGACTCCACCAGCCTGAGCCTAGAAGAATTAGATGATGCCAGTTACCACCACTGACCACCCTGACGGGGATCACAATAGAGGGTCCCAGACAGAGCAGGAGAAAAATGTAGAACAAAATTCAAATTCACACATACAAAAAAGACCAGATTTACTGGTCTGACAGAGACTGGAGGAACCCCTAAGGCTATGGTCCCCAGACTTCCTGCTAACTCAGAACTGAAGCTCCTCCTGAAGTCCACCTTTCAGCCAAAGATCAGACAGACTGATAAAACAAACGTTAACACATGTGAGGAACGTGCTTCTTAGTTCAACCAAGTATACAGGACCAAATGGGCAACACCTGCCCAAAAGCAAAGTTGAGAAGGCAGGAAAACGCGACAAATGGACACAGGAAACCAGCGGTGAAAAGGGAAAGGAGGAGAGTGCTGACACAATGTCACAAAACAATTTGTGTATAAATTTTCGAATGTGAAAGTAATTTGTGCTGTAAACTCTCATCTAAAGCACAATAAAAGAAGATATAAACTATTGTTGATTTCGTGCTTAGATCTTCCCAAACAGAACAGAAGCTCTGTAGATCTTTCTCTGAGAGACTGGGTGATCTTTTCAGCACTCTTAGTGGGATGAAAACTTTTAAATCCAGAAATCCAAAGTCTGGAGCGCACTCAGGAATTTTAAAATTTTTGTAAAATGGATAATTCTTCATTCATGCTTACATTTCCTTTGCCTGTAAGCATTTTCCCTCCCTCTAGGTAAACGTATGTATGTGTGTACATAATATCTACCTATGCTAGCGTAGGTATGCATATACATAGATATCTATCGCTATATCTGTATCTATGCATCTATCTGGGAGGAACTGAAAATAAAGTGGAAAAAAAAAAATCTGGCCCAACCTCCTCTGTTCAATTTATATGCCAATTACCTCCACCATCTTTGTTCTTCGAAGGTGTTAGGACCTTCCAGTAACTCCTTACACACCTTTCTCTCTGCACGCATCTCCTCTTTTCCCCTTACTCTACTTTGATTCAATCTACCTAATTTCAAAACTTCCCCCTCCAGGACTCTCAATTTCCTTTCCCCTCTTGCTCTCATAGCACTGCTCAGCTAAACCCTGGTTCAGTGCAGCTGTCCGCTCTCTTTGAGCTTACCGCTTGGAGGTTATATCCTGCTGGAGAAAACCAGGTGTGGTAGGGCAGGATTTTCCTTCTTGTTACCCACTTCTTTCCTTCTTCTCCTTCCCCTGGTGACCTCCACAAAGTGAAAGCCAGTGGTTCCTTCTCAGTCCTCATCTTACCTGATGTGGCTGCCAACACATCTTATTCTTCGGGTTCTCCTCCTACCTCACTGGCTGCTTCTTCCCAGGAATGTTACTGCTTCCTCATCTCTCTGACCCCTTACTAGAGGGTGCAGCAGGTTTTTGTCTTGTCCCTCTTCCCCTCCTCCTCATCTATACTCTCTCCTTAGATATCATCTGATCTCTTGGTTTTAAATACCACGTAGATGCTGATGACTCCCAATGTATTTATCCAGCCTGGACCTCTTGACTGAATTTCAGAAACGCGTACTTAAAATTTCTCCTGAGCTATCTCATCATGCTCACTCTCACTCCCGTTGCCCTCGAGTCGATTCCGACTCATAGAGACCCTACCGGACAGAGTGGAACTGCCCAATGGGTTTTCCGAGGCTGTAATCTTTAGGGAAGCAGACTGCCTCATCTTTCTTCCAAGAGGGGCTGGTGGGTTCAAACCGCTGACCTTTTGGTTAGCAGTCGAGTGCTTAACCACTGCGCCGCTGGGGCTCCTTAGCTATCTCATAGGCATCTCAAATTCCATATGTCCAAAACCCAATTCTTGATCCCCCCTAACTCCACCTCACCTATTTTTTTTTTTAATCTTGCAGTTTTCCTACCTTGATTAAAGGCAACTTCATCATTCTAGTTTCTTGAGACAAAAAAATCTTACGAGTCATCCTTGACTCAACAGTTTACATCTCTGTCTAATCAATTCATACCTCAACAGTTTGCACATCGATTTAATCAGTCAACAAATTCTGTCAGCTTTCCCTTCTGGTCTCCTCTCTCTAGGAGGGGGCTGCAAAACATTGCCCTTTATTTATAGTCCTTTAATCCCAACCATTGGAACCCTGGTGGCACAGTGGTTAAGAGCTACGCTGCTAACCAAAAGATGAGCAGTTCAAACCCACCAGCCCCTCCTTGGAAACCCTATGGGGCAGTTCTAGTCTGTTCTATAGAGTTGCTATGAGTTGGAATTGACTTGATGGCAATGAGTTTGTTCGTTTGTTTTTTAAAATCTCAACCATTAACAATTATCAAATATGAGGTGGTCAGAACAAAACTAGTTTTCAGTGGTCTCCAACCTTGTCTGTACATTGAAATCCCTTGTAGGGTTTTAAAGTATATTGATACCTTTGTCCCTCTCCCCAACATCCTGATTTAATTGCTGTGCAGCCTGAGATTTTAAAAGCACCCTCCCTCCTAGGTGGTTCTAATGTGCAGTCAAATTTGTGAACCACTGTATTAGAGATGAAGTCCTGATGGCGCAGTAGTTAAGAGCTCGGCTGCTGACCAAAAGTCAGCAGTTCAAATCCACCAGCTGCTCCTTGGAAACCCTATGAGGCAGTTCTACTGTATCCTATAGGATTGCTATGAGTTGGGATCGATTCGACAGCAACGGGTTTGGGTTTGGTACTAGAGATAGGAGCCCTGGTTGCTCAGCGGTTAAGAGCTTGGCTGCCAACCAAAAGGTTGGCCGTTCGAATCCACCAGCTACTCCTTGAAAACCCTATGGGGCAGTTCTACTCTGTCTTATAGGGTTGCTATAAGTTGGAATCGACTCGATGGCAATGGGTTTGGTGTTTTTTGTTTTTGGTATTAGAGATTTAAAAAAAAAAAAAAGACCTGGTGAAAATCATTAGCTCCAGTCAGTGTTTAAATGTCAAGTAGACTTCAGTACATCCAATTAAAATAAACAATAACAATTAAAACTGGGAAGCTATGTAAATATACTCTACTCTCTTTGAATAAGCTTCATAATTTCAACTTGTACTTCTATAATCTTTTATCTCTCTCTCTGTCCTTCTTTACAAAAATCTTTTCTCCTTATTAGCTTTAAATATTGGCCATTTGGTAGAAAGCCCTATCACTGGCTAAAAACTGGCCAGATTATCACTAAATCTCAGCCCTAGATTCTCTCCATGGTTTCTTTTCAGGCACAGTGATTTTTTCCTACAGATTTTGGAGGAAATGAACTGAAAAGCTCATCTAAATTTTTGGCAAGGTTGAAGGAGTTTAACAGTCTAATGAGGCCAGTTTAATTACCTTGATTTTCTTTTTAAATTTTCTAGCATTTTTCCTCCAAAGGCGTTCTGGCTGTTCTGGCTGTTGTATTTCATGGGCTTTTCATGGGCTGACCAGTTTACAGTTTGTTTAAATGATAAACAACAAGAAAGAGTCAATTGGGAAGTAAATAAAAATATCTTAAAATAGCTCAAGGGGAGGTGAGGGGAAAGGAGGGAAGGAGGGCAAAGGAGGCGAAGGTTTGAGGACTCAGTTCCTGCCACTGGGAGTGAGTTGGTAAAACAAACAGACAGAAAAACAGGCAAGCAGCTGGTGAATCGTGTGTGGATCGCCCACATCATTCATTACCACATCAGAGCCTACAATTCTTTTCTGTTTCTGACTGAAATTTCTAAATATTTCTACCTACTTACCGGAATTAAAAGACATCCCCCCCTCCCCAAAGAAAACAAAACCTGTTGCCTTCAAGTCGATTCTGACTCATAGAGACCCTAAAAGACAGAGTAGAACTGCCCCATAGGGTTTCCAAGGCTGTAAATCTTTACAGAAGCAAACTGCCACATCTGTCTTCCATGGAGCAGCTGGTTAGTTCAAACTGCCAACCTTTTGGTTAGCAGCCCTCTGCGCCACCAGGTCTCCTAAGGATATTCCAGAGTAGCCCAAAATTCCAGATTGGGTTGCTGGTTTTCCTATTAAATTCTTCCTCTGATGCTTATTGTTCCAGGAATATACCAAAGCAAGCTTGTGTTAATCTGAAACCCAAATTTTATTTATTTCAAAACAAGTCAACTGGCGTACCACCCAAATCAATAAAAACAACTCATGTAAAAATCCCTGAAAGAGAACGGAATAAACTGAATTTTGTGATGCATTTTTCTTGTTTGTTTTTCACTTTATTTTAGCTCTTATTTTAATATCCTTGTACTTCTAAGCTTGAATTAAGACTATACCTCTGAAAATATTTTAAGCAAAATTCATCACTCTATGAAAGCAAATATCCCAAAATACCTCCTATGGTCACAATTTTCATAACTGAACATTTACTTATGACTCTGTATATGGCCAGCAATATTTATTTTTTCAGTAGTTTTTATTTTGATTTATAAAACACAGAATTTTTATATTTAAAAAAAAAATTGTCTACAAAAATAGGAGCAAGCCCTTCTCTTCAGTACTACACACAAAGGACCTTCTTTGTCACCGTCTGTCCTGCAATGGTAACAAGCCGACCCCAGCTTCACTCCTCTAAACAACATTATGGTGGTTTGTGCAGGAAATCTAAATCTGGTCCCAAGAAGCCCAGTGATTTTCCAGGTCAAAGCAAAAGGGAGAAAGCAGAGCTGAGCAGCTTTGTATTGCTCTCCCTGGTAGCTGCAGGCCACAGAACTGGGAGAAGTCTGCCACCTAGTGGAAAATTTAGGCCACTGACGGTTACTCGTAATGGCAATTTGGTACCAGGCTGCCTCACTGGGCATCAAGAACTGTTCCTACAAACTGAGAGTTTATGGTCATGGACCATATCTTCCTTTTGAGACACTGTGGACTATCAGGGGAATACACACACATATGCACACACACACAGAAACCAGCATCCAAACCTAAGACACAAAATGCTTCCTATCTATAAATGAAAACCATACAGCAGTGATCTGTATAAAGTGTCTCTTTATAGTAGTGCCATCTAAAAGTGCTCAGTATTTTACTTAACAAATTCCATCTCATTTATAAAGTCCTTATCAATGTATTCTGTGTGCTTTTATCTATGTAACGGCAGAAAACACAAGGTGGAAAGTATACTTATCGCCCGCCACAATTACTAAAGTTGTATTTTTAAAAAACAGACTATTTTAGAGCAGTTTTAGGTTTACAGAAAAATTGTGCAGAAAGTACAGAAAGTTCACATATACCTTCTCTCCCCCTGACACACCAAAACCAAAACCAAACCTGTTGCCATCAAGTCAATTCCAACTTATGGTAATCCTGTATGTTAGAAGTGAGCCCCATAGGGTTTTCTTGGTTATCTTTAGGGAAGAGATTGACAAGTCTTTCTTCTGCAGTGCCACGGGGTGGGTTCAAACTGCCAACCTTTCAATTAGTAGCCAAGTACAAACTTGTTTGCACCACCCAGGACAGTTCCCCTTCATAGTTTCCCTTATTATTAACATCTTGCATTAGTATGGTGTATTTGTTACAACTGATGAACCAATATTGATACACTATTATTACTTTGGCATCCCTGGGTGAAGTAAATCATTAAGCACTCAACTACTAGCTCAAAGGTTGGGGATTTGAACCCCACCAGAGGCACCTCAGAAAACAGGTCTGCTTCTGAAATGTCACAGCCTTGAAAACCCTATGGAGCAGTTCTACTCTGTATGCAGGGGGTTGGGAGGAGTCAGAATTGACTCAACAGCAACTAATAACAACAATAATAATAAAGCTGTCAGAATCCCTGTTAGAAGCACAACCAACAAGGGTATAGCGATCTCCAACTTGAAGCACCATTTTATTGCCTAAAGAAAAGTGATGCCCCCTCAGAAGCGTATAGTATTGGATTTAAATTTATGAAGGTCAGGAATATAAACTGGACCCAGCAGGCTAAGGTGAATTTGACCTTACCTCAGTTTCTATATTATCTTGACCTGGACCAATGAAATTGAACATGCTTATCTTGCATTACGTGAAAAGGTAATGTAAGGCCATGGTGTTGAAAATTTAAAACTAGGTAAATATTATACAAATTAGTAACAGCTTACACTTTTTGGCTGGAGGTCACTGAACTGCTGTTTAAAAGCACCTACGACCGGCACCTTTCAGGCCTTGCTACTGCTGGGCTGGGGTCATTATTTCACTAGTCCTGTGCTGTTGCCAAGTACAGAAGAAATGGCCCTGCTGTTTCATTTTGCCTTGGACAATAGGCCAAATATAAAGATCTACTTAGAGAGTTTTGTAACTCCTCTATTCCCAGTTAGGAAGACAAAGGGTAGAATGTGGCAAGAAACTCCTGGAAACTTTTAAAGTTTTGAGTTTTTAAACTTTTAAACCTTTAAAGTTGAGGCTCTTGGCTGACTTGCCATGTGTGATGGTTAAGACTGTATGTCAGCTTGGCTGGGCCATGATTCTCAGTATTTTGGCACTCATTAATGTTGTGATCACTTCCCTGTTGAGATTTGATACTTGATCACCCCCATAATGGGATCTGCTGTGAATAGCCAAACAGTTGAAGGGGAGTTTTCTTGGGTGTGTGGCCTGCATCAAGTGTGGACGGAAGTTCAGTCATGGCTCAGGGGCTTTTGCTCATTCTGGATCCTGCATCTGGCTCCTGTTCTTCTGACCTCCAGTTCTTGGGACTTTAGCTAGCAGCTTATCTGCAGTCTTGCCTGCTGATCTTGGGATTATTGATCTTTACCTGTGAGCAACAGCCCTGCTCTCCAGCCTGCCAGTCTTGGGTTCACCAGCCCCTGTGGTTACATAAATCAGGAGAAGCCTCTTTCCTGACCCGTGGACATGGGACATTCCAGCCTCTACAACCACGTGAGCCATTTCCTTGATATAAATCTTTCTACATATATACTTATATACACTTTACTGATCTTGCTTCTCTAGAGAACCCAGCCTAAGACATTTGGTGCTGAGAGTGGTTCTAGAGAAACTAAAATTGTAAGGATGAATTTTCTAAATTGGCTCTCAAGTCTGGTTAGCCTTAAAGATGTTGATGACTCTGTTTCCAGTAGTAAAGAAGGCACCGCTAATCCATGGCGTGAGGTGGCAGTTCAAATACGCAAAATATCACCACCAATAGATCAGGTATTTGTGAAAGATGAGGCTCTGCGTGATTGTATGTATGATACCTTTCTACAATTTTGTCATAATGAGAAGTAGAAAGAAGCTGGTTGGTTGGTCCTACTTTCACTAGACAAACTGGTGAAAGAAAGAGATGAGCTCAGGGCTTCAGAATCAAAGCTCAAGTGCTGCATAAACGACCTCCAAATTTCCACTTGTGACTTGAAAGAAGGCCTTATTTCTTGTAGTAACAGAGCTGATAATGCTGAAAACCAAACCCAGAGTCTTACTGTAAGAGTGGCTGAATTGCAACACCAACTCAACTACCAAACTCGAGAAGTATCTGAAGTTAAAGTGAGGACATTTGATTGGGAAGAAATGGGGTCCTGAAACCTGGGGTGGGGCTAAATGGGCAGACAATCAGGAAGCTGGAGACACTGAGCCCCTAAATTCCATTGAATCACCCCTGCCAACAGAACCATTAGCTCTTCCACTCCCATCTAATGAGATTAACACAGCTGCGTCTAAAGCGCCTTTGTCTGAGTCATTGCCCGGGGCATCGCCTGAGACAGATGCTTTGCAATACAATACTGAATGTTCTCAAAATATTTCCCCAGCAATTTTGGCTTCTAGACCTATAAATAGACTTAAGTCCCATGGAGCCCCAAAAGGTGAAGTACAAAGTGTAGCCCAGGAGGAGGTACGCTACACTCTGAAAGAACTGCTTGACTTTTCTAATACATACAAATGGAAACCTGGGGAATATGTGTGGGAATGGCTATTTAAGGGTGTGGGATAATGGTGCAAGGAACATAAAGATGGAGCAGTCTGAGTTTATTCATATGGGCAGAGCTTCAAGTAGTGCACCTGGTTGTTCACTTTGCTTGGAAGGAGAAATGGCCAGATGTGCGATTGTATACTGATTCATGGGCTGTACCCAGTGGTTTGGCTAGATGGATGGCCAGGGACTTAGAAGGAACATGATTGGAAAATTGGACTCAAGGATTTATCGGGAAGAGGTATGTGGATAGACCTCTCTGAATGGGCCAAAGAAGTGAAGATATTTGTGTCTCATGTGAATGCTCAACATAGGGTGACTTCAGCAGAGGAGGAAAAATCAAGAAGATAGGATGACACGTTCTGTGGAAACCACTCATCCTCTTTCCCCAGCTACTCCTGTCATTGCTGAATGGGCTCATGAACAAAGTGGCCATGGTGGCAGGGATGGAAGTTATACAATCGCCCAGCAACATGAACTTCCACTCACCAAGGCTGACTTGGCTACAGCCACTCCTGAGTGCCCAATCTGCCAGCAGCAGAGACCAGCACTGAGTGCTTGATATGGTACCATCCCTCCAGGTGATCAAGGTTGATTACATTGGACCACTTCCATCATGGAAAGGGCAGTGTTTTCTTCTTACTAGAACAGTTGCGTACTCTGGATATGGATTTGCCTTCCCTGCGCACAACGCTTCTGCCAAAACTACCATCTGTGGACTTACAGAATGCCTAATCCACCCTCATGGTATCCCACACAGCATTGCATCAGATCAAGGGACTCACTTCACAGCAAATGAACAGCAGCAGTGGGCCCATGCTCATGAAATTCACTGGTTTTTCCATGTTCCCCAACATCTTGAAACAGCTGGCTTGATAAAATGATGGAATGACCTCCTAAAGACAATTATGGTGCCAGCTAGGCGGCAATTCCTTGCCGGGTTGGGGCAATGTTCTCCAGGAGGCTGTATATGCTCTAAACCAGCATCTGATATATGGTGCTGTATCTCCAATAGCCAGGATTCACAGGTCCAGGAATCAAGGGGTGGAAATGGGGAGTCGCATGACTCACTATTGCCCCTAGTTACCCACTTGCAATATTTTTGCTTCCTGTCCCTGTGACCTTATGCTCTGCAGATCTAGAGGTCTTAGTTCCAAAGGGAGGAGACACATCACTGATTCCATTGAACTGGAAGCTAAGAATGCCATCTGGCTGCTTTGGGCTCCTTATGCCTCTGGATCAACAGGCAAAGAAGGGAGTTACCATACTGGCTGGTGTAATTGATTCTGATTACCAAGAAGAAATTGGATTGCTATGACATGATGAAGGTAAAGAAGAGTATGCCTTGAATGCAGGAGATCCCTTAGTATCTCCTTACTACTACCATGCCCTGTGATTAAAGTCAATGGAAAACTACAGCAACCCAATTCTGACATGACTACTAATGGCCCAGACCCTTCAGGAATGAAGGTGTGGGTCACCCCATCAGGCAAAGAACCACGACCAGCCGAGATGCTTGCTGAGGGCAAAGGGACTACGAAATGGATGGTGGAAGAAGGTAGCTCTAAATACCATTTATGGCCACGTGACCAGTTGCAGAAATGAAGACTGTAATTGTCATGAGTATTTCTGCTTTGTATATCTGCATCAAATATCTTTGTTTTCTTCACTTATAAAATATAAGATGTAAACATGGCTAGTGCACTTTCAGTTACATGTGTGTTCGTTGTATCATGTTAGGCCCAAGTATGACTTTCTGATTGTCTTTATTCAGAGATTATGTATGGTTTAAGTAGATATGTACAGGTACCAAGTTGATAAGGGGTAGACTGTGATGGGTAAGATTGTATATCAGCTTGGCTGGGCCATGAGTCTCAGTGTTTTGGCAGTCATATAATATTGTGATCACTTTCCTGTTGAGATTTGATACATGATCACCTCCATGATGGGATCTGTTGTGAGTAGCCAGTCAGCTGAAGGGGAGTTTTCTTGGGCGTGTGGCCTACACTGAGTGTGGGTGAACGTCCAGGCAGGGCTCAGGGGCTTTTGCTTGTTCTGGATCCTGCAGCTGGCTCCTGTTCCTCTGACCTCCAGTTCTTGGGACTTGAGCTAGCAGCTTACCTGCCAATCTTGGAATTCGTCGATCTTCACAGCCTGTGAACAAGAGCCCTGCTCTCCAGCCTGCTGATCTTGGGTTTGCCAGCCCCTGCAGCTACGTGAATCAGAAGCCTCTATCCTGATCCGTGGACTTGGGACGTTCCAGCCTCTACAATCTCATGAGCTGTTCCCTTGATATAAATCTCTCTATATATATTTATATGCTTTACTGGTTTTGCTTCTCTAGAGAATCCAGCCTAAGACACTGACCCACAGATTTGGGACATTACAGCCTCTACAACCATGTGAGTCATTTCCTTGATATAAATCTCTCTCTATATATATTTATACACTTTACTGGTTTTGTTTCTCTAGAGAACCCAGCCTAAGACACCATGTGACCATCCATCCATCCAGGAAGGGATGAGCTTGTCTGTAACTAGAGCTCCCAGGACCTGTGCTGTTCATTTCCAAAGAGATAATTTATATAAGCTCAACAAGGAAGGGCATGCAGTGGGCTAAAAATTCATAAATTGATCTCTCCTCCCCTCATCCCCACTGAGAAACTGTGCATGCTTGCTACTCTGAATTTTGTATTAGTGAATTGTTGTTATTAGCTGCTCACCACTTGTGACAACCCCATGCACAAGTGGTTAGGAAGCGCTGCCTGGGGCCTACGCCATCCCCAAGATTGGTTGTGGATCAGACTGTTGTGATGCATAGGGTGTTCACTGACTAATTTTTGGAAGTAGATCACCAGTCCTTTCTTCCTAGTTGGTCTTAGTCTGGAAGCTCCCCTGAAACCTGCTTAGCATCATAGCAACACACAAGCCTCCCACTGACTGACAGGTGGTGGCTGCACATGAGGTGCCCTGGCCAGGAATAGAAATAGAAGACCGTATTTATGGTCCTCGGTGCCCTAAACGAGAAAAGCTATAATTGGATGACATCATGTGCCATTATCATAGTTACAAATGAGGGTGTCAGTTCACCTCTCACCTTAAAGGCATATCCGCAGAGCTGAACCCCCTCTCCTGGTCCTCTGCCCACCCCTCCAGAGCAAGGGAAACACCACTGCTGGGAATTCTGTAAAGGAGGAAAAATACCTACCAGCAAGGGGCTAAAAAATCACTGGGTACCATCTCATCCTTAGTTAATAGTACTGTAAATAAAGCCAGTAAAGACTTTGCTGAATTACTCTCTTGACCAATACTTGCTTCTTGATGTTCTGAATTTTCTTTTCTCTTTTTTTTTTGCTTCCTGCCTTATAAAAAGAAGAAATAAATTATTAGAGCTTGGCAAGGAAAAGCAAATCTCCCATAATCTCAGGTCAGAATTCCCTAAAACAATAGTCACGCATTTTTGTTTCTCAAAGAAAAATGTAAAAGAGCAAAAATTCCAAACTACAGCAAAATTCCTTGAGTGTCTACTGACTTTTCCTCCCCTCAATACAGTTTTATTATCTTATGGAAGGTTTTACCATCTCTCTCAAGAGGGTAAATCTTAGCAAAGAATAAAGTGGGAAGGGAACAAAACCAGAGGAAGAACTAAGATCACAAATGAATAGACTTTAAAGCTTCATCCTCTTCCTCCCCTTTGATTTTCTTCCATGCTTATCTACTCTGAGAGTCTCAAGTACCTGACCCATTAATTTCTGTATTTCTTCACCGTATGAGATCCAAAACCAAAGTAGAGATTTAGAGAGGGGTTCTAAACTCTGAGTTATCTTATTCTTTTCACATTTTGACTGAGTTTACCCTCTCCTCTACTTCCCCATCTCAACCCCAAGCCCTGAAAAAATTGTCAACTTTCAATTATACTGTTGAATCTTCAAGCTGGATAGACAGTGGTTATTACACTGTCTTGTCGTGATACTCCTTTCAAAGGAGTTAGAACTGGCCGAAAACCATATTTTTACACAAATAGCACGCACCTTCTGTGTTTGTTTGCCAGCCTCATCCTCCTCCCCCCACCCCAAGGTATTTTCATAAGCACCACTATGTCCAAAAAAAAAAAAAACAACTGGTATAGCAGTGCTTATGAAAATACCTCACAGGAGGAGGACTCGGCTGGCAAACAAAAGTAGAAGTTTTGCTCTATTTGTGTAAAAACACAGTAGAAACACATTTGGGGATTTGGAGACTCAGTAGGTGGAATGATCTGTTGTTTATGTTAAAACACACAAGCAAAGAACCTTCTACATGTGCTAAGCCCACTGCGCTGTGGCACAATAAGACTTACTCCTAGGACACGAAGTACCAAGAAACAGGAGAGTTTGAGAGCTTACAGCAAAATAACTTAGTGAAATAATAATCTGCATTTATTCTGCCTATATTTTCCCTTTCATTTCAGGCAAGGATTGAGGCCGTTAGCATTTCCTTCCCTCAGCCATTTTTAAAAGTGGAAAACAGAAGTCACTTTGAATCAAAAGCTCTTCTGTCTTTTGCAAACATCTAAGTTACTGCAGAGAGGATACCAGGGGACCTAGACAGAGAAGAAGAGGAGTGCCTTTGAGTAAGGAGAAAAAGGGCTAAGCCCAGAGGCTGGAAGGAGACAAAAGTTAGTGGGTCTGAGAGACTCACCTTACGTTCCTTGGCAGCACCCTTTTGGAGTGAAAAGGCCAGATCTAAACACAGATGCTCTGTGGCTTTCCAACTACTCCCATGGCTAAGCACAGCACAGCTGCTGGAACCAAGAGGTCACACAGGTTAGTTAGCAGTAACTGGAATGGACTATGACCAGTGTCCAAAGGGGCCCAGGCCCCCAGATCAAACCACAACACTGAGTGGCATCAGAGCTTTCAGCTGGATTTAAGTTGACCCAGTTGGTGCACTAAGACTCAAGTGGGGACCTGCCATGCGGTCTGGCAAAGACTGGCGGAATGATGCATATCTGGGTATAAAGAGACAAGTGTAAACTCTTGGAAGACGTGTTATGGATTAAATTGTGACGCCCTCCCAAGATATGTGTTGGAATCCTAAGCCCTATACCTGTGGATGTGATCCTGTTTGGAAATAGAGTTTTCTCTGTGATGTTAGTTAGATGACACCCTAACAGGGTGGGTTCTAAATCTATTCACTTCTGAGTTACAAACAAAGCAGATCAGACACTGAGACACACACACAGGGGAAGTCAGATGCCATGTGAGGAACGCCAAGGAACCAAGGAATGTTTGGAGCTAATGGCACGGTAGGAATCAGCATGGCTGAAACCCTGATTTGGACTTTACAGCATCCAGAACTGAGAAAATAAACTTCTGTTCTTTACAGCCACCCACTTGTCATATTTCTGTCACAGCAGCGCCAGTAAACTAAGATGACATGGCTGATAAGTTTGGATTTGAAAAAGTACTTTAGAAAGCTTTAAAATTCTCAGGCAGACACAAGGAGATCAGAGAAGAAAGTAAGGATAGTTTGCTAAGGCTAAATTTCTCTGTAATTCTTAGGAAAATTCTTAGAAAAAGAAATGGGTGATTTTAAGGACTCCATTTTTTTAAAATACACTTTATTTTTTAAAGCAATTTTAGATTTACATAAAAATTGCACAGTATGTGTTTCAAAAATTAAAATTTTTCCAGGAAAGAGGAAGGCATAGAGAAGCCAGTAGACATGCTACTGGGGAACAAGTCAACATGGTGGGACAGCCAGTAGGGAAAATTATTCCACCTGTGATAGAAATGATGATTGCCAGAAACTGTGGTGTTTTCCAATGAAATTTCCAATCGTGAAACTCCTATCCCCTGAGAAGAGACATTTGAATTTTGGCTAGGGAGCATCACCAGGATACGGCTGCTATTACAGAATCAGGGCCTGAGAAACGCACGGCTGATGTGCCTGGCCTCCCACAGTGTCCTCCCGGCTTCATTCCTCACTGCTCTCCTGTTGCTCACTTGGTTCTGGCCACATTGGCTCCCTTGATGTTCCTTCACCTGCAGCCTTTGCACCTGTATTCCCTCTGCCTTTAAGTTTCTTCTCCAGACATCTTAGGGCCAGTTCCTTCATCTATTCCAGGTCTTTACTCAAACAGCACGCTCTCAGCGAGACCTGCTTTAACTACATGCTGCCATCGAGTCAGTTCCGATTCACAGCAACCCTGTAGGACACCGTTGAACTGCCCCATAGGGTTTCCAAGGAGCCGCTGGTGGATTTGAACTGCCAACCTTTTGGTTAGCAGCTGAACTCTTAACCACTGCACCACCAGGGCTCCCTGCTCTGGCTACTCTTTTTAAAACTGCACATCCCTACCCCATCCCAGCACTGCCTTCTTCACTTAACATCACCTGACATACCGCACATTTTAATTAGTTCATTTATGATTATTTCACTAGATCATCCCCATGAAGAAAGTTATTGCGTCTTTCCTTCAGTGGTGTGTTATCAGCCTCTAAAAGTGTCTGGCACACGGCCAGTGCTCACTACTCACTGAAATAACAGGCATGTCGGTCAATGCTGATGGAATGAATGCCTAAATAGTCTGGCCTTCAAGGCACCTTCCCTTCACAGCAAACAAAGCTGTAATGGCTGCGACCGAGTATCTGAGTACAAGGCCCACTGAACACCAGAGAACGTGCATATCTGATGAACTTCCTAAATACCCACAGAGGCTGTGAACAGGTATCTTCATTTACACTGTGTTCATTGATGAGCAGCAGTCCCGACATCCTCAACTTCAGCACAGCTCCAGCCTGCGTGGAAGAATGCAGGTGAATGTGAGGTGTGTGCTCCCCAAGACTAGCCTGATTTCACTCCCCTCCACACGCCTCCTGAGGGAAGGTGGCAAAAAGGAGAAAGGAGGGATTGCTGGTTGCTCCCCTCCACCAGTATCGCTACTCCTTTAGCACTTTTCCCAAATTAGATAGTCCGTGAGGAAAAAAAAATAAACGACAACAAGCCTATTGCCATTGAGTTGACTCCGATTTGTGGCAAGCCCATGGGTTAAAGAGTAGAACTGTACTTCATAGCATTTTCTTGGTTGTAGTCTTTATGGAAGCAGATCACCAGGCCTTTCTTCCACAGCACTACTGGGTAGGCTCAAGTAGCCAACCTTAAGGTTAGTAGATGAGCACAAATGATTTGTGCCACCCAGGGACCTATGAGAACAAAAGGGCTGGCAAAATTCCTATTTGGGGATGAGGAAACTATGCCACACTTTCACATACATGGCCTAGTGTGACGCTCTAAGAACAAAATAGTGTAAAACACGCATGAAGCTTATTATCTTGCTGGGGAGATAAGACTAACAGGCAAGAAATAAATCTGGCAGCACTGTTCTAACACAAAAGGCCCTGAGAGCAGGAGGGATGGTGTGTTATTACTGGAGTCTGGGTGATATTCGTGTTGGAATGCAGAATTCCTTTGCAGTCTCATGTTTTATTTAAATAAAATCAAATTTCGTACTTACTCTGTAATCTGCATTTATTATAAATTTTTAAAAATTACTTTTTTACTTACCAGTAAACTTACTTAGCTTTTGTTTCCCATGTCTTCAAGATAAACTGAGTCTCCACCAAGATGTGCCAACTTAATCCTGTGGCTCTGGATTCTCCTTGGCACTGTGAATCCCAGGGGTGTGACCCAATCTGATAAGTGTGAAACGCAGATATCGCATAAACATCATCTTCCGCCAAAATGTGTGGTAATGACAACAACTAGTATGGCTGCTGAGGAAAGTCCAAAATATTTGGAAAGGCTATATGGAGCCAGGTGTGAAAAGCATTATTCAAACTGCTGCCAATGATAGAAGCTGTATGACATAAACATTTTTTGCTATATCACAACATTTTTTAAAAAACAAGAAACAAGTTGTTTAAAAACAAATACAGTTGTTGTTTTAATATAAATGAAGCGTAAACATGTAGTAGTAACGCCAGAAAGAAACTATCTTCAGCTCCGGGGTTTTTTTCAAAACATACAAGATCATTTTTCGAAAACTACAAGATGCACAGATAAATCACATTCACACTTTACAAATTTTAAATACAAATTCATAATGAACAACGAACAGTTTCATATTTTTCAGCAGCTTGAAATTTCGAAATCATTAGCAAAATTATTCATTTCCATCATTTTTATGAGTAAAAAAAGAAACAGCTAATTATGTATCTTATATTGGCATATATGTATTACTCAAAAGGACAAAGCAACCCTGAAGATAGTAAAGTCCCATGCTTACTGTATGTATTATAAAAATACTGAGACATTTATCAGGAATAACTAACGTAGATGAAAACTATTTCAGAATATGCTTCATAAACAGAAGTCCAACTTTTCTCTTCGGTTCAGAAAATTAAGAGGTAGGTTCAATAAAGTAAACGCCTATGTGTCTCTGGATTTTCAATAAAATATTGATAATGTATAACAGAAATAATTAGAAATCAAACTTGCCTTAGTTTGAGGGACTATATTAAAAAGTGATACAAATACCTTCAGCTAACAAGTATTTTTCTAAGTCCTAATCACACAAATTTCAGAAACGGTAGTTGACTATAAAAATTGCTTTAGTAAAATAAGAAATGCTATCAATATTATAAATTAAGTTTTCTATATCATAGCATGTTCCTAAGAATTGAAGCAGGAGGAAATATGAATGTACTTGTTTATAAATTAGGCCTTTCATTTAAATAGGGGTATCTAATGTATAAGATTAATACATATGACTGTTAATATGTACTATTCTCTCAAGTTTATGCTGCCCAAACTGAGAATGGTAGGATCAAAGAAATCCAACAGGGAGAGGAAAATAGGAATGTCACTTGTCCATGATCAAACCACTTCATGTCATCAAGACAGGAAAGTTTTAGATTCGCAAGAATGGTCCCAACAAGCCTTCTGATTAGAATGGAATATAAATCAAGCAGCAGATGACAAAGGACAAACAAAAGAGAGAGACTCCTCAGAAGCTGATATAAACAAAAGGGTTTTGGTTCCTGCTGCTTTTCAAAGCAATCACAGAATAAACAGAATCTTTCAAGTACGTTGTTCTGTGCTGATAATGTAGCATTAACATACTGACATTTAATCAGCGTGTGATTCCAGGAGCCAAATAATGATGCAGGTAAAATGGACAAGTGCCCACTGAAGTAAATATTATCTCCTCACTCCTCCTTACACAAAAATAATATGAATGAACGAGGTATTCACATGACTTGAAATTCTGCCCTTTATGTTCATTCCTATTCTGCTTAACAAAAGACAATGATATAAACTCTATACTGATTTGGGTGCTGTAAAGGATGTTTCAATACAATGATTTTCTATTTATGGTTTTATGAGGAAATTTTTTTAAAGTCTATAAAGATATTAAAAAATAATTTAAGTCTCAAGGCTTTCTGATTGTTTTGTTTTTAAGAAAAAGACGCTTAAGTAGAAACTTGGACCAACCAAAATAAAGATTAATGATTTATAATTCTACCACACCAAACAAATTTAGTTCAAGCAAATACATTTTTCAGATTTAGGATTCAGGGCAGATATTTGCAGGAAGGATTAATAAGAAAGGTAAATACAATTTTGTGGCTTTTTAAAATTGTATGAAATTAGCAAAACTATGATTTTAAGCAATTCTGTATATATAAAATTCAAGCCAAAATATCTGAAGTGATCATTGACATGCTCTTCCCTTTTATGAAAAAATACAGCTTTTTTTTGCCATGGACTTGCTGCATTTCTAGGAGAAAAACTAACTCCAGAAATTATTGAGAATTTCAATAATCACACCAAAGCAAAAAATTCAACATGTCATTTCTGGGCTACTCCTAAAGTTTGCTTCATATTTTCATAAACCACATAACTGATGCCAACAGCAGGGAGCACCTTCATGAAGTTCGGGGTGATGCCTCTGTAAAGTCCTCTTACTCCTTCTTTGGAAATTATTCGTCGGAAGAGGCCAACCATGTTCAGCTGTGGGGTTCCTTCTAACATGGCTAGAAAATAAAAAAAGAAACCAAGCTAATTTAATATTCAAGCATGTTTCATTTCCTTAGTGATTATTAAGATAAACAAGTATCATTTAGGATGATGTTCTAGAATAAAATGAAAGGAAAAATCCTACTCCCAGGGGCCCAAGAAAGTATCCTTTTATATAATTCTCCTTGTATAGCACCTAATAGTGAGTGCCCTGACTACAATACTGATGGTAATAACAGTTATTTCTTGAGGGCTTACTCTGTGCTAGATACTGTGTCAACTACTTTAGGTACCAACCCTGCAGGATAAATATTAATGTACCCATTTTACTAACAAGGAGTTAGAGACTTAGAAAGATGGAGTAACCTGTCCTAAACCACATAGCTAGCAAGCAGTAGAGCCAAGATTTGATGGTCTTTCTGACTCCAAAGCCCAGGTGCTTTCTACCACACCACACTGCCACCTTCTCCTTCCCCCGTTAGCCAAGCCCTGAAGACAGAACAGTTAAATCTTGGGAAATGTGGGAGTACGGGAAAGGCTTTGAGAATCTTAAGAACACACAGGGCCCTGGGCCTTGAAAATTACCTCAACAGACATGAAAGGCAGGGAAAGGAAAGTCCATGTTGCTGGCACAACAAAGACAAGGACAGGAACGTGCGTGTGCTATGGGAAGCAGCTGATCGTTGCACATGGTTATTACAGAGACAGAACAGAGAGGCTGAAGGTGGGTAAGGTAGGGATGGGGAAATGAAGATGAAGCTAAAACATAAAGTGGGCCCAGTAGTTAAAGGCTTTGAAATTTCCACTGAGAAGTTTGGATTTTACTCAAAAGACATTGAAGAGTCACAGAGATTTGTGAACAGGTGTAAAATGATCAGACGTTTAGTTTAGAAATGTCAAGCCCCTCAGCAATGCAAGGGTCTGAATGGGAACTTGCAGACTGAACAGGGAAGACTTGTTAGGCCTGGGTTTGGTATAGTGTAATGGCCATGAGTGAGGGCTCTTGAATCACACTGCCTGGGTTTGAATTCTAGCTCCACCAACTGACTAAATGTGTAACTTTGTGGAGTTACTAAACCTCTCTTTGCCTCAGTTACCCATCTGCAAAATGGGGATAAGATTAGTATCACCCCCCAAAAGATGGTTATGATGGTTAAATGGGAGCATAGTTTAGTTTATTACTCCCCATTTTTCTCTCCATATGATCTTTCTGCTCTTCAAATATGCTCTGGTGGTGCTGTGGTTAAAAGCTCAGCTGCTAATCAAGAGGTTGGTACTTCAAATCCATCAACTGCTCCTCAGAAGCCCTACAGAGCCCTGGTGGTGCTGTGGTTAAGCGACTGGCTGCTAACCAAAAGATCAGCAGTTCGAATCCACCAGCTGCTCCTTGGAAACCCAACAGGGCAGTTCCACTCTGTTCTGTAGGGTCTCCATCAGTCAGCATCTACTCGACTGCAACGGGTTTGCGGTTTTTTTTTTTTTATCTTCTGCCTCAGTGTCTTCACATATGCTTTCCCTAAGGCTGGAATAATGTTCTTTGTTTTTCCACCCCACCTGCCTTAGCCCAGCCAACTCACACTTGTTCTTCAGGTCCCAGCTTAAACAGTAGCCTTTGCCAGCTTCCAGGTTAGGGTAGTGCCCCTTGCTCTATGTTCCCATGGCAAAGGGGAGGTACCTCAACAAGGCTGTTTACTTGCTAAAGGTGTATCTTCTCCACTCCACAATCGCAAGGATAATAATAATAAACAATTCCAGCTGCCATGCACCAAGAATTTCACAAATGCCAGCTGCTTTACATATATTATTGCTAATTCTTACTATACTGCAGCTTTCATTTCCTCTTACAGATGAGAAAATGAAAACCCAAAGAGGTCCAAGGCCAGGATATGAACCCAAGTCCATCTAGATATCAAAGCTTATATTCTGAAAACATGCATTCTCAACACAGGTGGAAAAAGGAAAAAAAAAAAAAAAGTCTTTCTCTTTTTAGGTATAAAACTCGGTACATATAAAGTTCATGAAAGGGAATGATTAGGAAAGAACGTCTAAATAAGGAGGCAATAATAAAAATAATAATAAAAGTTGAGAAACAGCATCTTATAACTACACTCTGCTGTCTCAGTAGAACTTGATACTAAAACTGAGAAAATCCAAAAGCACATTACTGACGCACTGCATCTATCCGTGCCATTCGCCAATCAAGAACTCACCTTGAGCCTGCATGCGAGTTCTCACCAAAGCCAGGGGGTAGCTGGCCAGCTGACCACAGGTGCTGGATAAGGCACCACAGCCCAGCAACACCATGACTCCAGGGTTTACAGTGTCCTTCGCAAAATTATCTAGCCAGTGGGACTTCAAGAGCTGCCAGAGAAAAGAATAACGGAACACTAACTTTACAACTGCTTTCACTGTCACTCAGTGCAAACATTTTCACTATTCTCATCCTTAGGAGAGACAGGCCACGTTTCTGCCAGATCGGGCGGCACATTCGCAGGAATAGCAGCCACTACCCGAAGGGACAGTTCTGCAGAGAGGTGGAGGCGCCACTGGGGACTCAGAGCACGCAAGGTTTGCACTGGTCGCTCATTTTCTGCTAAGTAAACTTGAAGATCAATAGCACAGCAGAAGTGGTAGGATCTAAAGAACATTTCTTGCGGTGAGTATTAATAAATTAACATACTACTACTACTCCAGTCGATTTTCGTTATTCTCAGTCATCGTGTTCTATAAAGTCACCATTAACACTGACTGATAGCAGTGACCAAGCAAACCTTGGCCTGGGAGGTTTGAGGCAAGATTTCTATTCTCTTGTCTCTCCAGCACAAGAAATGAATGTGTGCTACCCACACCGGTCTCGTGAATTTACCAATGTCAGCGGGGACCACATACATCATACTACTTGATTTTTACCCTCTGCACATGAGCACACTGCAAATGCCCACAAAAGCACCGGGAGTATTGATTTGGGGGCACAAATAAATTTTAGCAAGTACGTAAATTTGCAGAAAAGGAATCCGCGAATAATGAGGACGGACTGTAATTTCACCTCATTTTACACTTCAAACATTTATTATTTCATCTGGCCCCTACAAAAACTCTGATATGGCTCTATCATTCTGATTTTAGAAATGAGGAAAATTTGTCTCATGGAGGTTTTTTAATAAAGGCTCAGATTCAGGTCTACTGGCCCCTAGACCATGCTTTTCACTTCATTATCATTAGGCCCCTGTATTTCCATTAGAAGGCAATCACTGGGAGAAACTATATAAAATACGTACACTAATATATTTTTTAAATATAAAATATTTTAGTACATGCAAATATGTGAAAAAGTTACACAACTAGTTTAAATATTTTAATGAAAATTTTAACTGTGTAGTTGGATCTTATAAATTATAGCCCAAGAATAGCCTTATAAACTTGAAGTTAAAAAACTAGATTTAATTGTCTTATTTAATATCCATTTAGTACTATAATATGATAATAAACAAAGCCATGAAGGCTGCAGATAACCATGTCTGAGCTACAGAAATGAGGGAACAGAAGTAATTCACTAGAAACTGGTAAACTATTTGTACTAGTAAGACGAGGGCAGGGGGAAAAAAAGGTGGGGAAAGAGGATGCACTCTTTAAAATGTTCAACAATCAATTTAAAATTCCATAAAATATAAATGATCTCCTAAGAACTCCCTCTATCTCCCATCGTCTATTTTATTCTACCTCCTAGGGACCCGTTCCATTATCATTCCTTGACTCTTAGGTCGCCTTGTTTTTTTTATAATTAATTTATGTGTTCGTTCTTTTATTCATTCATTCATTCAGCTCTTTGACATTTATTTCTCACTGCAGTCTGATTTCCAAAACCACTCCACTGAGGCTACTCTTATGATAGCTAACAATAACTTAATAACATGCCTGTTAAATCCAATTCACTTCCAGTCTTACCTGAACTTTCTGAATTCCCAGCCACTCCCTCCTTGAAGCTGTCTCCTATGTGGGCTTCCAGGCATCATTTTCTCTTCCAGTTTTCTCCTGCTACAACAGCCATTCCTTCCTAGTCACCTTGGTTGCCCTGCTTCCTAAGCTCAACTCTGAAATTTTGAGTGGTGACGTCACCAAAACCCCATGTGTTTTTACTGTCACTTGCACTTCGATATCCTCAAATCTCTTCCCCCAGCCCAGAACATTTCTGCCAAGCCACAGGATCATATAGCCACCTCACTCCTGGGCATCTCCACTTAGATGTATACAAATTCTTCAAGTGTGATACGTAAAGCATCAAATTCATACTACCCACCCCAACCAAATCTGTTCCTCTTCCAGGATTCTCTACAATCAGTACTAAAGCAGCAGAAATAGCTTTTGAAAATGTAAATGTAATTAAGTCTCTCACCTAGTTTGTCCTTCAATAGCTCTCTGTTACCTTTAGGACAGAAGCCAATCTCCTCAGCCTAGCAACATAGCATTTTGGAATCTGAACCTATTCCACTTGTCCAGCCTCATCAACAAACACTGCCAAATCTTATCATATATCACAGCTACTTGCAATTTTCCAAACCCTCATGCTCTCTCAAACTTCCAGGTCTTTGTCTGCTGTTAATCTCCCCCAAGTCCCAATCCCATTTTTCCCCAACTGTTCTTATTCATCCTTTAAAACTCAGCTCAAGAAGTAAAGTCCTCTAAGACAGTTTTCATCACACACTCCACCCTCCCCTCAGCTGTTAGCTGGTGCCCCTCCTAACATGCCCCCTGGGTTACCTTTATCACAGCACACTCCCCCACCAGAACTTCAGTTTCTTAAAGACAGACACGAGTCTTTCTTTCGATCTGTAAATCCAGGGTCTAATCCAGGACCTGTACATAGTGTGTGCTCAACAAATGTTTGTCAGAGTCATAAATTATTAAATGTTTAAGTGGCAGGTTTGGGCCAAAGTTTGTATTCTCTTGCCTCTCCAGCACAAGTGAATGCGTGCTACCCACACTGGTCTCCTGACTTTTATCAATGTCAGATTTTAACAAATCAAAGAAAATGTGCCATTTTTGCTTATTTTCTGTCCCCCACAAAAAAACCTCTGGCACCATCTTCTGAGCTGAGCAACTATACCTGAATTTGAGTCCACTCTCTTCTCTAACAAAAATAACCCTCAAGGAAAACTGACCCCACGCAAATGGAGTCTCATATTCAAGATGCTTGTTAAGAAGGGTAAAATAACACACCACTGAATCTACTTTTGGCTACAAACTGCTTTCTGGTGTATATGCTTCTTTATATAACATTGAATTCTAATGAGAAGAACTACTGAACCATACTCTCAGACTCAAAAGGTTGTTATAAACTCACCTCATACACAGCAAGATCTATGCCTGCATAAGGTATGATGCCTAATAAGTTGGGAATATAACCTTTGTAAAAAGCTCCCAAGCCTTCATGTTTCAAAATCTTCTTGGCACAGTTAAACATTCCAGAGTATTGTCCAGTTTTGCCTACAGCCAGCCTTGTTTTTATAACCTGGATATGAGAGAATATAACAAAATACTTCTGTTCATATTAATGCTATCATGATGGAATTCAAAAGAAATAACTTCACAGAGGACAAATAGGTAGCATGTACTGTCACTCAAATGACTGTGTTCTCCCTCACATATTATCTCTACTGAGGGACTGAGACCAGAGCCAGGGAGACCTGTTTATTGCAAATGAAAGGGTCTCAATGAGGGCCGTGGCAGAGAAAATGGAGAGAAGACAATTTACTGATGTCTTAACAGAACTGAATTGGTGACCAATTAGACATGGTGGGTGAGGAAAATGGTAGCGTGAACGATGACTCCAGAGTTTCTAGTTTGTCACTTAAGATGGGGGTGGGGAGGGGGGATGATGATGCTATTCACTGAGATAGAGGACACAAGAGGAAGAATAGGTGTTGAGTTAGGATATTTTTTTTGAGGGGCATGTGGAGTAATACAAGGCAACACAATCTTATTAAGTTTAAGATGGTTACAAAGAAAGCGATATTAATTTGCATACCACAAAGCAGTGAAATTTAAGGGTGTATCTTGCTTCAGTCTTATCAGTTACTGAAAAACCCTTTGTTATATCAATAAAAATATCTACATCTACAATATTATTTGTGCTCTTTAGGAGTCAGTAAACATTTTCTGTAAAAAGCGGCATAGTAAATATTTTGGGCTTTGCAGGCCTAAAATACCAGGTCACTATTGCATGTTCTTTTTCTTTTTAAACAACCTTTTAAAAAGTTTTAAAAGGTAAAAGCCATTCTTAACTCTAGGGCTGTACAAAACAGCCCACGGGATTGTAGTTTGCCAACCCAGTTCTAATGGAAGGATGTCTAATTAGGATTAACATCACCTCAAATCCTGAGGTTCCTTTATTATAGTACAGAAACTCTTTGGAGAAGAATAGCAGTTCTAATTCTCACCAACACTGTGGCAGCCAGCCTTCAAGACAGCCTCCAACGATCCCTTGCCTATAGGTATTCACACCCTGGTGTAGCCCCCTCCCATACTCTACCAGGGTTTGTCTGGGTGATCAATAGAATATAACAGAAGTGACAAAAGACTGCAGATTCCATTTTGGGCTCTCTCTCTCTCTCTATCACAGATCACTAACTCTGGGGGAAGCCACCCGCTATACTGTGAGGATACTCAGGCAGTCTATGGAGACACCCACGTGGTAAAGAACCAATGTCTCCAGCCAATAGCCAGTGAGAACCTGAGGCCTGCAAACAGCCATATGAGTAAGCTTGGAAGCAGATCCACCCCCAGTCCAGCACTGAGGAGCTTGCAGCCCCAGCTGACACCTTGACTGCAGGCTGAAAGACCCTGAGCCAAAGGCACCTAGCTAAGCTGCTCCTGGATTCCTGACCCACAGATACATTTGATATTTGTGAGGTAACAAATGCTTGGTATTTTAAGCTGTTAGTTTAGGGATAATTTGTTTCATAGCAACAAATAACTAACACAAACATCATCAGACTTCAGTCAGACTTCACAACGGTCTTACCTCCATGGGATAAATAAAAGTCTGTGCAGTTGCTCCAGCCATGGAACCCGAAATAAATCTCTCGAAGGTCCCTACCTTTTGTCCCTCCTCAGTAAGCAACTTCTTGTACTGTATAAATGAGTTTGTAAAAGTGCATTAATACCAAAATACAAATCAGCTCCTAGAAATCAATTGACAATGTGTCTCAGAATGCATATACTGTGTTAACAATACCTAGCAGAAAAGCAAGGCTTAAATGTCAGTACATGCAGTTTATTGGACAGTGGTTTTCCAGTTAAGTTCCCACAGAACCCAGATGGCCCACAAATGTGGCCAATGTGCTCCTTTGCTAAAACAAAGTAATAGCATTCTTTCTCAGAGGCACAGAAAATAAGGGGTTATTTTAGGATATTTTCCCCATAAGTTTTTTTTTAAGGCAAGTTTATCTGTACCAGCATAAATAAAACTAGTGAATAAGTGACACACAAATATCAACAAAACAACTTAGAAAAAGTTTGTGTAGGTAACATGTATAATTACACTAACACATCAACCCCAGGGCCTGCCTAACCCACCAATACTAAAGCAACCTGACATGGTTGATTGGACCAAGGGTGGGAATCTAGCCTAAGTGGAGCCAAAAGCACAGCTGGGCAGGATGTTAACGCCAAGGGCTCCAGAGTGAGGCAGACCTGGGCTGCAGTCCCAGAGCCATGTGGCCTCATGCATGTTCATTAACATGTCCAAGTCGCAGTTTCCTCATCTGTGATGACAGTACCTACCTCATGGGGTTGTTGAAAGGACTAAGACAATACATGCCGACATAGTACAGTGCTGGGCAAAAGGCAAGTGTTCAGTAAGTGTTATTGTTATTATTACTAATATATTATCTTTAAACAACTTGGAGAGAAAAGTTCTGCCCAAATATAGACTGAGGTAAGCAGTCAAGCAAACCAGACTCCTTCTCTCAGAAACGTGAGGAGGGTCTACAGAGGGAATCAGCACTGACACCAGAGGGAGACGTGGATGAATCCACAGAGAGAAGCAGACGCACAGAGAAGGTAAGGGTCAGTGAAGTTGCACTTGTTGGACTTCTCTGAGGATTCATTCCTTTATGGCCACACTTGTCCTTACAGTGACCCCCATTCTCTGAGCTAGCCAGAGTTTTTGTTCCCTAAGATCTAAAAAACATCCCTGGGTGGTGCCTAAAAAGCCCAATGCAATAAGCAACACACACATACTTTCTCTTAGTAAAACTGTTTCTTTGCTCATAATAAAGATTAAATCTGTTATTATTTCATGGAATTCCTCAAAATAGCAGCTATTCTCCCCAAAAGCAATTGGTATTTCTAGGTGCTCTGTGTTCTGACTGTACCAGAATGTTCAGTAAAACTCCTTTCTACATGGGCCCTATTAATTTTCCAGCACATCAGATTATCTCTCATTTCATTACTGCACTGAAAGACTTATACCAATCTTACCTATGGCTGGGTTGATAAATTCTAAGATACTTCCCTTACATGATTTTACCACCCTGCAGCATTTGACCCTTTATGGAACCCGTCTCTTCTACTGACTTCTCTGCATTTCCTCCTGACTCTCTGACCACTCCTGCTCAGTCTTCTTTGCAAGTATCTCCTTCCACTTCTCCCTTTGAGTTTTATTTCTTTGGGGTTCCTTTGGGCTTTATTCTCAGAATTTCATTTTATAAGCTCTTCATGAGTGATCCTACTCATCCAGTGGTTTCAACTCAATAAAAGCCTTCCTATCAAAGACCTCTCTCCCAATTTCTAGATGATAGATCCACTTACCTACTGGATAGATCCACACACCTGTCCCAGAGTTTTACGGATTGAATTCTGTCCCTCAAAAGACACGTTGGAGTCCTAACCCCTTATACCTGTGAACACGACCTTGTTTGAAAATAGAGTCTTTGAAGATGTTATCAGTTAACAGGAAGTCATACTGGAGCAGGGTGGGTCCTAATCCCATATGACTGATGTTCTTATAAAAGAAAAGAGACGTAGAGAGACAGACAGAGAAAGATGGCCATATGATAATGCATCTACATGCCCACAAACGTCTGGGGCTACCAGAAGCTAAGTGAGACAAGAAAGGGTCTTCTCCTAGAGCCTTTGGAGAGAACATGGCCTTGCTGAATCCCTGAATTTAGACTACTAGTCTCCAGAACTGTGAGACAATACATTTCTGCTGTTTGAAGCCCCCTACTTTTTTGTATTTTGTTATGGCAGTCTTAGGAAACAAATACACAGAGGTATCTCAAACTCCGCGTGATGGAACCTGACATTTTCCTCTAGAATCTATTCCTCTTATCGTATTCTCTATGCATTCAGATGCTGAAGTCAAGAATCAGAGTATCATCCTTGATTCCTCTTTTTTTTTATTCATCTCTAATCAGTCACTGAGTTCTATTGATTCTATTTCCAAAATATTTTTCACTTCATCCACTTCTTCTCCAATCTCTACAGCCACCCTTTATGCTAGTGCTCCTCATGGTTTCTTATCTGAATTACTGAAATATTTCCTTAAATACTCTCCCTGCCTCCCGTCTAGCCTCATTCTTCTCCAGTATATTCTCCACTCTTCTGCCAGGTTGAGCTTTCTTAAATGTAAATGTACTCATATCACATCCTTACATAAGATGCTTCAATAGCTCTCCACTATATTCAAGATAAAAATCTAAACTCCCATGACACTGGTTCCTGTCTACCTGTCAGCCTTCTTGTATCATTACCTTTCCAGGCACACACTCCACTCCACTTGAGCCATAGTGAACCACCTTCAATTCAGTGAATGATGCACTCTCATGCCTAAGCTTCTGTCTACATGTTGCTCCTTCTGCTTGCAATATCCATCTTCCCTTCATCTTAATTGGCTTGAGATTCAGGCTGGCTTGGTTTGGGCTCAAATTCCAGTTCTGGAAGTTTTGTCTTTTCACTCATTCAGTAAGGATTTATTAGTACTGAGCAAGTTGCTAGGAATACAAACCTGAAAACAAATAGCGATTGCCTAAGGAAATGCAGTCTTATTCAGGAGTACTGAGATAATCAGAATTCAGAGCGAAAAGTTCTGAAACAGAGGGAACTAGAACAATGCAGACGAAAGACTAATCCAGACTAGGCAGTACGGCTGTTGGGGGAGATTTCCTGGAGCAGGTAATTCCTGAGTAAAGTCTCGAAGGATGTTCACCACTATAAGACATGGAAAGAGAAATGATGTGTGTTTGTATGTGTTGGTGGGGCAGAGGTATCTCAGGGATATGCAAGCAGGGATGCAGATATGCAGTACACAGGCGGATAATAGGTATAGAGAGGAAGAGAAAGATGACAGATGAGAGGGCAGTCAGTACATAGCAGCCAGCTAAAACCATGAGACCAGTACACCATACTGCCTCACTGCAACCCTGTCACTGACAGAATTACACCACTGTGGTAATGACAACCCAAACGGACCACACTTTAACCCCAAACTGATAATGTGTTAGAAAAAGCTACTTATCAGGCTGAAAATATCCTTTTCTTAATTTTCTAAACTACTAGTTATTCAATGAATAGGACCTATTTGAATCCAGAAGTAAGCTAGTAGATACTTCAGAAAATCTGAGAATAATATTTACCCTTGAGTAATTTACAACCCCCTGGAAATACAATGGGATTTCCATTATCCGATGGAAAACTGGATATTCTGCAACTCAGTGCTCTAAGGAGACTGGGCAAGGGAGGCACTGGTTTTGGTCGGGATGCTTAGGAAACACTTCTAGGAGGTGTCTGGCCTTAAGAGTTTCCTGAGGGATGAACAGACCTTCAACAGGAGAGGAGAAAATGGAAGGACACAATAGACCCCAGGACCCCAAGAACACTACACCACTTAGGGAGATTTTCCTTCATCTCTAAGAAGAGTTAGCGTGCAGAAATTAGAGCATTGTAAATAGGGCTCAGAAAAGAGTCTTGCTGAATGGAAGCAAAGGACCCCTATTGGTAATGTCCAAGGTAAGAATCTGACAAGTGGCATAAAATGCGATACACATGTTTGCTTGCAATAACAAGGGACTTTCAAAAGTATCAAACTTCCTGCATATTGAGATAATGGTTTTATTCTTTTTACTTATTTTAGGCTCTGGCCCCCAGCCATAAAATCCAAGTATGTGGTCAGAATAACATAAGAGTATCTAAAACACTAGCACTTAGTAGTTGTGATTTGAATCCTCAAACACTAACAGAAAAAAGAAAAAAATAATAAAATAAAAATCCTTCCCAAAGATAGGTTCTAATCAAAATCCTAGAGGCTAGTTTTTCTTCTATGTTTTTCTCTGCTTCTCTATTTTATAAGCCAAGAAAAGGAAACCACTGGACTTTGTAATCTTAAGAATATTCTGATTCTTCAAGAACAAAACACTCTCCAAAATGATTTAAAATCTATTTGCAATAACACAAAAATTACTAGGTGGAGTTAAATTTCAATACCCTTATACTCTACAATAAACAGTGATGGAAGAAATAATGGAAAAATAATTCTTGTGGATTCTCAACTAGGCAGTCCTCCTAATGACCATTAAGAGAAATCAAACTCCCAAGCTTACTACTGAATTTCCTCTTAACATCAAGTTAGGCTGAAGCAATATCTTAAACAAGGGAAGTCAACAAAAATCCACACATAAATTGGACTTAGAGGTAAAAACATTTATTCATTCAACAAACACTTACTGAACACTTATCCCATACCAGGAGTACACAAAAAAGCCCTTGCCTTCCTGGTGCTTTCACTCTAAATTCAACTCAATTTTATAGCAATGTCAAATTACGCAAAGAACTTCAATTTACAAGTTTTCCTTCCAGATGTTAGACTGGAATACTTTCATAGAACTTATTAATGTTCAGCTTCTACTCTGAATTCAAAATGAATAAGCTAAAATTCTACCTTTCCTTTAAGATCTACTTAGAAAAGAACACAAAAGCCTTTCTTTATAAATGATATGAAATTCAGAATCACAGAATTTAATCTAGAGGAATCTCTGAGTTCATCTAGTCTAATCTCTCATAAGAGAAATTCCTTATGGAGTACATATGAAAAATGATCATAGAGTACAACAATAATTCCAAAAGTACTGTATGCTAATCTTTATTGAATCAGTTTACTAACTCCTCTTTGTCAATAAATTCCACAGGTGATCACAATTACCTGTTCATATGCCCAGAACTTAACAGCAGTCTCGGGAGCAATTTTAATGACATTTGTACCATTTCCTCTCCAAAGGGAACGGATACCTCCTTCCTTCACCATCTGTTGAAAGCCACCAACTAAGTTCATTTTGTTTGATTTTGAACCATGAACCTAAAAATAAAAGCAAAATGATGTAAAATACGGGTGGCAAGTACTGTTACTATTTCAAAAGTAACTGTATAAACCACTCTCTCTTTTTCAATACCATTTATAAATATAAGATGTATTTGAAAATATAGAAGATTAGGAAAATATATAATGATGGGAAGAATGATTATCATCATTTTAGAGGCCTGCATCTGAACCTAAAACTAAAAAGAATCAGTATTCCTCAGCCAGGGAAAGTAGACAAAGAGGACATGATCAAAATCAAAATTATTATGAACAACATTTGTGAGATAACGTGAACCAAATTATGCAATATTAGGCTACGGAACACCTTTTGGAACTTGAACAAGTTTAAGATAAATACAAAGAAGTGCACTGCAGGTAAAGTATTAACCCCTCCCCACAAGAAGTAGTGCAGACATGAACTATAAATGGGTCTGAAAATGATTTGGATACATTTATGAATATTAGAACCATAGACGGTGGAATGTACATGGCCTAATGCCAAAAATAAAAATTTGTACCTACTATGGCAGATCTCGAGGCCTCTCTAGGCAAGAAACTCAAGACAACGTGGGCCAACTGCCTGTTCCAATGAGTACTGATGAATTACTTGGCTTATATTACAGATGCAGTAACTACTACACACTAAGATGTACTAGACCTTATTGTTGCCTATATATAAAAACGGATTAAATCTAATAAACCAAAAATAACCAAAGGAATTAGCTATTCTTGTGATTGTTTCAGCTTACACAAAATGAGTGAGCTACCACCAAAAAAAAAGCTGTATCTATTACTACATGTCTTAAAATAAAAACATTTTAGAAGCTATAAATTACAAACAAATGAATGTTCTATTTGTCTATATAATTCATATAACAAATGAATAAAATAATCATAGATACTGAGTCTTACTACATAATTTCTCTAACACATATCCTTGTCCTGATGCATGAGGAAACTCATATAGTGCTTGAGGGACATCAGCAATCTTCAGCCAACACATTTTACTCCCTTTCATTGCCTTCCATTTCAGATGATACAGATCATTTCCTATAGCAGTATATTTCTTATTTGTGCAAATATGACTATAATAGTCACTAAAAAACAGACTAATCAATTTGCTTTTCAAATTCCAAGTAAGCCTATATTGCTCCTAGAATATAAGCTTTTCGAGTGAAAAATAGCTAAATCACTCTTTGCCTCAGTTTTCCTTCACAGCATTTAATACACACAGAGTAGGTGCTCAATAGTTACTTATGAAATTGTTACATTTTAAGTACTAGAAAAACATAATGCTGGAATGAGACCTTTAATTTTGTTTACAATGATACAACATTATACTAGGATCAGTGAGTTCTATGCTCTCATTTTACAAGAAACTAAAGTCCAAAAAAATCCATTTTATTTTAAATAAACTTTACAACAAATTTTATGACAAAAGAAAAGATGAATGCTTATCTGGTTTCTCTCAAAGTTAATTACTATTCCTAAAGAGAAAAAAACACAAAAACTCTCTCCCCTTTTTATTTAAAGCATTATCTTTGCCCCTAAATATATTTTGGTATTTGGGCACATTCTGAATGGATTCTAGTTTAAAATACTGCCATAGATCTTTTCATACAAACATCTAAGGACAAATATTAAAAGTGGTGACCACAGGTATAACAAACACAACTTATAAAAAATATTTTTTTAAGTAACTGCTATGTTTTAACAGGAAACCCTGGTGGCATAGTGGTTAAGAGCTTTTGGCTGCTAACCAAAAAGGTCTGCAGTTCGAATCCACCACAGGCTCCTTGGAAACTCTATGGGGCAGTTCTACTCTGTCCTATAGGGTTGCTATGAGTTGGAATC
The DNA here is from genome assembly GCA_030035585.1 of Dugong dugon. NCBI lineage: Eukaryota > Metazoa > Chordata > Mammalia > Sirenia > Dugongidae > Dugong > Dugong dugon. The sequence continues at coordinate 147,784,212 of CM057462.1, forward strand.
GACTCAACGGCAACAGGTATGCTCTAATGGTGTATTCCAGTACATCAGACATTTTCACATATTTTTATCATTAAATTCTTACGATCACCCTTGTTAGATATTTTTATTCTTATTCCAGAATGAAGGAAAATGAGACCTCAGGGGTTTCATGCAGTGGGAGAACCACAGGCTTTAGAGCCAAAGATACCCCATTCCTCTTCTAATTTGCTGTAAAGAAAAAATTAATTCTCTAAGCATCAGATTCCTCAAGGGTAAAATGAGGACAAAGTACCTATCTCATTGGGCTACAGTGAAGATTCAATGGGTTACCATAACGAGCACCAAATAAATATTAATTCCTTTCCCTTCTCTCTTTCATTCCTCTTAGACCAGGCCAAGGCTATGTAGCTAATAAATAGCAAAGTCAGTATATACATCCAGGTCTTCTTCTGCAAACTCAGCTTAAAAGTAATTTTAAAAATTATATCCTTGCTTCAAGATTCTAGAATTCAGAAATATACCACCTTTGATAAAGTACATAAAATAGAAAGAAAATACAAATAATTTAAGGATAATCCTACAAAAATGACAGGAGTTTTTTTTTTTAATTAAATATTTGAATAGTCATAGAATGCCAAAGGTTAAAACTTCATTACATACATGTGCCAACATTTCAAAATTTTATAGAACAGAAAAATGTTCATGAACTCAATTTAGAGTTAATAGCAGGAGATTTTTTTAAAGCTATGAAAGACATTATTGAGAAATTTTAAAACTTCTTTTTAAAAGCACCATTTTTCTTTGCATTGTTTTAGAACTTAGAGACATGATCATAAAACTCACCTGCATCATGACTTTCAGACGATCCAAAGGGGCAGTGCTTGTTCGAGAGACAGCACCAGCAACACCTCCTGCCAAAAGCTGCCTCCACCACTGTCCAGATATTTTTTCATCTTCTGTGAATTCATCTGGAATAGTTAAACTATCCCCTATATCAATTCCCTGTCAAAACAGAAAGAAGAATCCCATGTTCCTTCCATTAAAAATAGATTACCACAAAAGTGTTTTGTCCTAGGGAAGAATCATGTTATTTCATAATTGAGATCAACTTTATTTCTTAGAAAGTACACTGAGCCAATTTGAGCATGTAGATTATTGTAAACACCCTATTCACACTAAATTAGCTGTACTCTAAGTTTGTAAATGAAAATTAACAGTAATTAAAAAATTACAAAACCAAGAATTACTGCTTTCTTTTTTAATCGATTCAGAGTAACTCTTCTCTTCCGGGTCTAGGCCAGAATGAAAACATAACATTCTACCAAGTGTTGTGAACCCTTTTTAGCTAGCCACATTTCACAATGCTAGAAAACTGTTCTAATGGGCAATGATATCTTCTAAAAAATTAGTTTGCTAATTCTTCAAAGATACTTCCTTTACCTCAAATCATTATATTTGCATTATACTTTATTGTACAATATTCTTTAAATGTATACATTAAAAGTAAATAAAAAGTATGCATATGAAGAGTCCTAAATTCATTTTTATGCAGACTGTTTATAAATATTTTTATAAATTTGACTTGTAATTTAAAAAATACAATAGATGTATAAAATTTCGTTAATAGGGAGGTATTATTTTAAATGACCCCCCCCCCAATCTATTCTAAACATTATTAGGATTACAAATATAGCTTGAGAGCAAAGTTTTATAATAATAATATTTTTACAATTTTATTATGGAAATGATTTCAGTGTAAAAAATTTTATAGGTAAGAATGTAAGGTTAAGGAGCTACGCCATGGTAGTAATCCTCTCTGCCTTCATTTTACTATCAATAAAATGGTACATGATTTTTAAGCTCAAATGTTACCAACTATTTCCAAAGATATCATATGATCATGTAAATATACCCTCACATAAGTATAAAATTTATCTAGACAACTGGACTAATACAGTTTTATACTCAAAGTTGAAAGGACATTAATCACCAATAACTTGACAATGTTCGGTGTAAGTCTAGGCATTGTTACTAGTGGCAGTGTGCATCTAGGCTTCCCTTAGTGCAAGGAGATTCTTTCAATGTCTTCGTATATATCAAATTTACTGAAATCCATGAATGAGTACAGAAAACAAGCCCATCAGGGAAAAAAAGAACTCCCCCCTAGAGCTCCCACTGGTTTCAGGAGCAGACTGCAAAATAAATAGAACTTCGTGTATACTTGTATATTTTACCAGAATATTAATAAAATTTAATCAAAAATTGAAAGTTTTGTGGACTACAGACAGGTACAAAATCCTGAGAAGATGAGCCAGAAAGGTTTTTTTAACCTTCAATGATTTTATTACAAGTACCTTCCTTATTGCCAGAGATAAATGTAGGCATTTTGACTACACAAGCAAAAATTTCAGACAGGAACTTTGGCCATCATCAGTGGCCAAAGAGATAGATCCTAATTGTCATGAGGCACTGAGATTATTTAGGTAGTATTGTATCTGTAAAGGAGCCCTGGTGGCGTAGTGGTTAAGAGCTTGGCTGCTAACCAAAAGGTTGAGAGTTCGAATTCACCAGCCACTCCTTGGAAACCCTATGGGGCAATTCTACTCTGTCCTATAGGGTCACTCTGAGTTGGAATCAACTCAATGGCTATGGGTTTAGTTTTCTGTATCTGTAAAAGGTAAAAGCCTATTACTTTCATTTCCCTAAGGCAGAATAAACAAACAAACCCACACCCGTTGCCATCGAGTCCATTCCATTCTGACTCATAACAACATCGTAGGACAGAGTAGAAATGCCCCATATGGTTTCCAAGGTTGTAATCTTTATGGAAACAGACGGTCATAGTTTTCTCCTAGGGAGCTGCTGGTAGGTTCGAACCGCCAAACTTTCGGTTAGCAGCCAAGCGCTTACTTAAATATAAATACAAGATAGGCAGCTTATCGTCATCAAGGGAGTACCTCTTCCAAATTTTGTGAGTCTGGCAAAAATAGATAATACGTTTTCAGGGTTTATGCAGTTTTGAGGATGTTTTTACGATAACACTAAACATACCCCTATTAGAATAAGCAGTTAAGAAGCTACTGAAACTTGTACTTCATGGCCATGTTGTAGGGTGCTCTTGGGTGACAGCTGTACCTATGGCTCACAGCTCTAAGTAAGCATAAATTCACACACAATGCAAGCTTACAGTAGAATGTTTCCAGAAACGGATAATTTCCTCAATGTCTGTAGCGGGATTAAATAAGAAGTAGTCCCTCCATTCATTCCAGTCCACGGTCATCGTCCCATCAGCGTCAATGCTGAAAATAAAAAGGCTCTGATTAAAGAATGAAACAAAATTGATAAATAAAACCAACATTATTGGTTATTTTACAGAGTAACAGTTTCTTTTCCAACTTAATACAGTATGTGTTGCTTAACGTCCATGATACATTCTGTGAAATAGGATGTTGTGATTTGGCTTTGGAGATTGGATGCTGCTGCCTAGAGTCAAAGCATACGCTGTTATACCGTAAACTTTGTAAGTAGAGAAACAAATTAAAAAAAAAAAAAAAAAAAAAAAACCACTACCGTGGAGTCACTTCTGACTCATAGCGACCCTGTACGGCAGAGTAGAACTGCCCCATAGGGTTTCCACGGAGTAGCTGGTGGATTCGAACCGCTGACCTTATGGTAAGCGGCCGAGTTCTTAACCGCTGTGCCACCAAGGATCCAAGTAGGGAAAGTTTACGTTAAAATAACGATAGCAAGCACAGTACAGTACATAACCCAGCAACACTGGTATTTATTATGACTACCAAGGCATATGTATTATAGGTTATATATATACTTTGTATACAAGAGACATGAGATACACGCGTTGTGTGTGGGAAGCTGCTGCGTTCACTACATCCGGTTATGTCTGCTATGCCCCATCCTCTGACTGGGATTTCTGAACTCTCTGATAACCTTATGGGACCACGGGCATATATGCGGTAGGACGTTGCACGAACAGATGTTACGCAGTGCATGACGATATTCTTATTAAATAAAAAAATCTCAATTCACAAGGATAGGTTGTTGGAAATGGTAGCAAGCATTTGATGTTCTTATCAAATAGTTTTAATTATCTAGATAAAAATGGACCCAAAAATTACAGAGAGCTCTCACTAAAGACTACCATATCCTTACGCAAACAACATACCTGTTTGCCAACCGCTCCCTCCCCCTTCGAGGTATTTTCATAAGCGCCACTATGCCATCTTTTTTTTACATGTTCCTGTAAAAAAATATTAGCCTAGTGTGCTTTCAAAACGACCTGGTGGGGGAAGGAAGCGGTTGGCAAAAAAACAGAACGTGTGTGTTACTTGCTTTTTACACAAAAATACGGTACTTTCAAATACTCTGTCAAACACTAAATGAGCTATCAAACTCAAAAGCTGAAATGTTTCGGGAAGCAGTAATGAATAGATTCATACTCCTTTTTTTTTTTTTTTTTTTTGGCATTGGCTCAGGAAGTATTTAATGTTCTGTTGTAACATTTGGATGTGATTTTGAAATATTCAACATATACTATCAATTTCCGTCTCCAACAAGTTAAGAAAATTAACAAGTGATTGTAAAAGAGCAAACTCTTAATGATTGGGCCATTTTGTCTAAAGAAACCTTGGTATCTCATCTTCAGCATTTAAAATTAATACATTTTAGCCTTAAATATTTGTCATTAACTTTTTGCTTCTTTCACAAGTTCCACGGCAATAATGCTATTGGTATGTTTGTTCCTAAGAGCAACTCTGAATTAACTATGCCACGATTTATGAATGTTTTGTTCACTACTATATACCTAAAGTGTCTGGCACAAAGAAGATGCTCATTTGTTTGTTGAATTAATGCATGGCTCTAAAAAAAAAAAAAAAAAAAAAAGAACTTTAATGTCTCCTCTAAATTTTACATTTATTCTGTAATTTGTGTGAAAATGATTCATAAAGATGGCAGTCTAATAAAATTCAATTTCAGATATTGTGCTTTCTACTATCACTTTTTATTTTTATTTTATTTAAAATTACACTTACAATTTCACTTGTCCCAGCACACAGGTATTAACATTCTATATTTCCATGACAGTCTTAGTCACTATTTATGCTTATCACATTATTCCAAGTTATAATACTGACAGCTTTATTGTTATCACTATTTCATATTTTAATTTAATTTCTGAGGCACTTGGGGATATAACGTGACACTCCTGTAACAAATCAGGTAAATTTAAAAATGTAAATAACTTATAATTAACATGAAAATGCTTTAGCCAAGATGAACCAACCTGTTAAATGAATGATAGTCAAAATCAACTGAACAGTGAACAAAAAAATCTCTGTCCTCATACTCTACTCCCTCCGCAGCCATTCTACACATACTGTCCTCCCTGCTGTTCTTCAAAGGTGCCAAGCACATTTCCACCTAGGACCCTCCACTAGTGGCAATATTCTTTCCCCAGTTATCCATATGGCTCACCCTCATCTTCTTCAAGTCTTGGTTCAAATGTTATCTCAACAAGGCTTACCCTATCTTAATACTGCATGCAATCTGCTATCACCATCCACAGGCCCCACCCCCACTTCTCATTCCTAATCCCCTTAACTGCTCATTTTTCCCCATAGCACTTATCTTCTAATATAATGAATAATTTACTTATTATGATTACTTACTGTCTGACCCCACCCCCAACCTCCTCCACATGCATACATAAGCATATTCCACAAAGGCAAGGATTTTTGCTGATTCTGTTAACCAATATAACCAAAGTGTCTAGAACAATACCCTGCATAGAGTAGGTACTCAATAAATATTAACTGAATGAATAAATAAATGCCGAATTCTGTAGCTTAAAGCCACAGAACACTCAGTAGTGACAAATTTTTTTAAATGATAAAATACTGTCTTGCTATGTCTTCAAATGACTAATACGGTTGAACATCTATTGTCATGTTTATTGGCTATTCATGTTTCCCTCTGTGTGAAATGTCCATTCCTATCTTTTGTACAATTTTTGAATGAGTTGTTTATCTTTTTCTGATTTATTTACAGTTCTTTATATAACTGACTCTAATCCTTCAAGTTATAAATTAGCAAATACCTCCTTCTAGCGTGTGCCTTTTCTTTTCACTTTGTTTATAATGTCCATGAATAAATGGTCTTAATTTTATTTTTATTGTGCTTTAAGTGAAAGTTTACAGCTCAAGTTAATTTCTCATTCAAAAATTTATACATCTATTGTTTTATGACATTGGTTGCAATTTTAATGTTGCTGAATTTATCAGTCTTTTCATTTGTAAGTACTGCCTTTTGTGTCTTTTTTTAAAAAAGAAATTCTTTCTTACCCAGATAAATACATTTCCTTTTTTCCTTTTAAAAGTGTTACAGTTTTCTTTTCACATTTAGGTTGATTTTTGTGTATGGTGTGAGATAGGTATCCAATTTCATTTTTGTCTGCATGAATAACCAGGTGCCCCAGCACCATTTATTGCATAGTCTCTCCTGTTCCCAGTGATTTACAAAGCTACTTCTGTCATGTGGCAATTTCCAAATATGGATGGGTCTATTTCTGGGCTCTCTAGTATGTTCCACTGGTCAACTTGTCTATTTCTGTAGCAATACCACTGTCTTAATTATAGCTTAATAACAACTTTTGCTATCTGATAGGGCAAGCTCCACTCCCCCCCACCCTTTTGTTCTTTAAGAATGTCTTGGTTATATGTCTGTTTTATATATATATACATATTTTGTTCTGTTTTACATAAGGTCACTATGAGTTGGAGCCAACTCTACAGCAGCTAATAACAATAATAAATGCACATACACAGATATTTTAAAGTTCTATAAATGTTTACTAAATCAAGCTTGTTTATTTAAATCTTTCATGTCTTAAGTAATTTTTTTCTCTGCTTGACCTATCAAATACAGAAAAATGTATGTTAAAATCTCCCATTAATGTGATGAATTCACCAATTTATTCCCAGAGTTCCATCCACCAGCTTAAAATTTTTATATCTTTGTGAATTTAAAAATGCAGTGATACCCCATTCTCATTAATGCCTTCTATCTTAAAGTCTACTTTCTCTAACATAGTTACCTCAGCTTTCTTGTTTATTTTTTTTTCTTTCATCTGACAATCTCTGTCTTCTAACAGACAAAATTTATGTTAATTTTTATACTGATATAAATTTCAACTCCACTATTAAGTAAGTGGGGTCTGAAAATTTTGACTATGCAATGTTATGTTTTCACATCACTGTCAGGTAAATAAAAATAATATTGTTCTATCAGTATATTCTCTCACAAAAGTGCAGGTATAAATATATTGAAATTCATACAAACTCCTCAGACTGGACACTAAACTGAGATAATCCTGATCAGAAGCAGTTCCCTTCTAATCTTACTCTTCTTTCATCTCCCCACCCCCACAAAATATAAACCAAAACCAAACCCACTGCTGTCAAGTCGATTCCAACTCACAGAGACCCTGTAGACAGAACAGAACTGCCTCATAGGGTTTCCAAGGCTGTAAATCTTTACAGAAGCAGACTGCCACATCCTTCTCCTGCAACATGGCTGGTGGGTTCAAACTGCCAACTTTTGGTTGGCAGCTGAGTGCTTCACCACTGTGCCACCAGGGCTCCTCCCACAGAAGACCTTTATTTAGCCCACCCTCATTTGAGAATGGAGGCAAAGGGAAAACAGGATCCAACACTATTGCAGGGCACATTTTGGTAGGGCTTTATTGTATTTGAACCTATTTCTCCCCTTACCTTTTGCTTTCTATTTGTCTTGATCTGTCTATGAAGTTTTTTCCTCCTTTCTCCTCTTTGCTGCATTGTCTGACTTTTCTATTTGTTTGTTTATTTTCTTATTCCATGTTTTCCCTCCCTGGTTTGGAAGTTATTTACTCAATTCCCATAAAACCAAACCCCACTGCCATCAAGTGGATTCTGACTCATAGCGACTCTATGGGGCAGAGTAGAACTGCTCCCTAGGATTTCCAAGGCTGTAAATCTTTATGGAAGCAGACTGCCACATATTTCTTCTGCGGAGTGGATGGTGAATTTGAACTGCCAACCTCCTGGTGAGCAGCTGAGCACTTTAACTACTGTACCTTGAAATTTTACCATGTACATATAACAAAGCCTAAAGTTAATATTTTGACCCCCACTCCAAATAAGACAAGACTCTTAGAACCGTTTAAAACAAATTATCCCCCTCTGACTTATAGATTTTTTTTTAATTTTTTATCGTACTTTAGATGAACATTTACAGAACAAATAGTTTCTCATTAAACAGTACACATATTGTTTTATGACATTGGTTAACAAGCCCACGACATGTCAACACTCTCCTCTCTTGACCTTGAGGACCTTTTTTTTTGGTGAAAATATACATAGCCAAAGCTACACCATTTCAAAAGTTTCTACATGTAAAATTCAGTGACATCAATTACATTCTTCCACTTGTGCTGCTATTCTCACTATCCTTTTCCAAATTATTCCATCACCGTTATCTTCAACTCACTGTCCCCTAGGCTTCCCATCAAACTTTTTGAGTTGCTGTTGTCAGTTTGATCTCACACAGCTAATTCTTTTTTCTTTTTTGTACCTTAGATTAAGGTTTGCAGAACAAACAGTTTCTCATTAAACAGTTAGTGCAAATATTGCTCTACGACAATGGTTAACAACCCCATGACACGTCAACACTGTCCCTTCTCAACCTTGGGTTCCCTATCACCAGCTTTAGCTTTCCTCTCTCCTCCTGCCTTCTAGTCCTTGTCCCTGGACTACTGTGCCTCATTAGTGCTGTTTTGTTTTATGAGGCTGTCCAATCCCTGGCTGAATGGTGAACTTCAGGAGGGGCTTCACCACTGAGCTAAAAGGGTGTCCAGGGGCCATGCTCTCGGGGTTTCTCCAGTCTGTCAGGCCAGTAAATCTGGTCTTTTTTTTTTTGTGAGTTAGAATTTTTTCTACATCCTTTTCCAGCTCTGTCCAGGACCCTCTATTATGATCCCAGTCAGAGCAGTCAGCCATGGCAGCCGGGCACCATCCAGCTGCACTGGACTCAGTCTGGTGCAGGCCATGGTAGCCGTGGTCCATTAGTCCTCTGGACTAATCTTTTCCTTGTATCTTGTTCTCTTCATCCTCCCTTGCTCCCGAAGGGGCGAGACCAGTGTCATATCCTAGATGGCTGTTCACAGACTTTTAAGACCCCAGATGCTACTCACCAAGGTAGAATGTAGAGAGCATTGTCATTATAAACTGTGTTATGCCAATTGAGCTAGATATTCCCCGAGACCATGGTCCCCACAGCCCTCCACCCAGCAAATCAGTCCCTCAGGGAGTTTGGAAGTATCTATGGAGCTTCCATGACCTTTCCTTGTACAAGTTGTGCTGGCTGTCCCAGTAATGTGTACTGTCTTACCCTTCACCAAAGTTACCACTTATCTATTTAGTCCCCCCCCCATCCCTCGTAACAAACAAAGATTTTTTCTTTTTGTGTGTAAATTTTTATGTGAGTTATACAGTAGTGGTCTCATACAATATTTGTCCTTTTGTGATTGACTTATTTCACTCAGCATAATGTCCTCAACTTTTGTTCCTCTTACTCTCCTGTACTGAGTTCCTTTTGTTTGTGGATATTTTTTTCATTTCTTTTGTTTTTTTAGGTTTTGTTTTTACTGAGACTTAATGTTTTTATTCTCTATTTTGATGAGTAGGTTTGTTAACTTTCTTTGTGGTTACCTTGAAATTTACCCTTATCTTCCTAGATTTGAACCAGTCTATTATTACTTGGTATCGCTTGACTTCCTCTCCATTAGAAGGTTCTATACCAACACTGTTTATTCCCTCTTTTATTGTTCTGATGCTATTGTCATTTACAGATTAACCTCTCTGGTTCCCTTTTCTAATTCTTTTGGTTTTGCATAGTCCTTAAGAGTTCATTTCCTAGGTTGGTATCTGGCTAGTACAATCCTGTGTCTGATATTCAGCCTGTGGTCTGATATTGTTTGTTCTCAGATTGAAGGACTTCCCTTTAATAAGTCTCGTAAAGTTTGGTTTGGTTTTTACAACATTCCTAAATTTCTGTTTATCTGGAAATGTCCTAATTTTACCATCAGATTTGAACAAGAGTTTTGCAGGATACGTTACTCTTGGCTGGCAATTGTTTTCTTTCAAGGTTTTATATATGTCATCCCATTGCCTTCTTGCCTGCATGGTTTCTGCAGAATAATCTGAGCTTAGTCTTACTGTTTCTCCTCTGTATGTGACTTCTTGTTTTTCACAAGCTGCTCTCAGGATTCTTTGCTTGTCTTTGGTTTTGGCGAGTGTGATTATGATATGTCTTGGTGATTTTCTTTTGGGGTCTATCCTATATGGGGTTCATTGAACTTCCTGGATGGCCAGCTTTTCATCTTTCATGATACTGGGGAAGTTTTCTGTCAGCAGTTCTTCAATGATCCTCTCTGTGTTCTCTGTTTTCTCCCTGTTCTGGAACTCCAATCACTCGCAAATTTTTGCCTTTTATTGTATCCCACATAATTCTCAGGGTCTCTTCATTTCTCTTTGTCCTTTTTTCTGAGTTTTCCCCGAACAGAGTTGTATCCAGGTGTTTATCCTCAATTCCACTGATCCTGTCTTCCACCATTTCAAATCTGCTCCTCAGCCCTTCTATGACACTGTCCATTTCTGAAATCTTGTTGCTTATCTTTTGGGTTTCTAATTGTTGTTTTTGTATAATTTCTAGTTGTGAATTTATTTTGGGATTTTGTTCCTGCATTATTTTCCTGAATTTTTCCATTTTTTTGTCTGCCTTTTCCATGAATTTGTCTATTTTTTCCTCATTTTTGTCTGCTTTTTGCTTCAGCTCTTGGATAATTCTGAGTATTAGAGATTTGAATTCCCTATCAGGTAGTTCTAGTGCTTTTTCTTCCACTGGAAAGTCATCTGGTGTTTTATTTTGGACGCCTACTGGAACCATCCCGTCCTGTTTTTTTTAAAGGTTTTGATATTGTCTGCTGTCTTTGGGGCATTCAGTAGTTATTTTTCACGTTTATTGATTGTAGATTTGTTTATTTTGTCCTTTTTTTTACTTGTCTATGTCTGAGCAGGCGGGCTGTGTGCTCTTTGTTGTTTGCTCATCTGTGGGCACGATACTTTTTGCCTCCTTCTCCAATTGGCAGGGTCAGTCACTCAGATATGGTACAGCAGGGCAGGTCTAGCTGAAGAGGAGTTTCTAGGATGGGTTGTTTGTGGCACTTACTACAGCCACCAGGGCGGTCAGTAATCACTGCAGGGCAGGTTCTGGTAGGCTGTGCCTGTGCTGCTTGGTGGTTTAAGTGCACAGTGCAGGTAGGCAGGATTAAGGGGGGAGATTGTGATGAGTGGAGCTAGAATGGGTATGGGAAAGAGGAGAGAGGAACGGGAGCCAAAAACATACAAACAAACAAAAAAGAGTGCTAGGGCAGCTTGCCATTGGAGTGGAGAGATGAGAGACTATGAAATGGAAAAAACAAGAAGGGGAAGAAGAAGAGGAAAAAAAGAAAAGAATGAATAAATAAAAATTAGAAAGAAAAAAGAACAGCAAAGCTCCAAGGGATCCCACCAGTGTGGCTACGAGGTCTGGGGAAGTTGTTCCCAGGTGTTGAAGTACAGCCTGGCTAGAATGCGTAGAGGTATTCAGCGCCAGGTATTCAGGGGACAGGAAGAGAAGGAAGGTATAGAGAGATGGGAAACTGAGTAATGAAGAAAGAGAAAAAGGGAAAAAGGGGGAAAAGAAAACAAAACAAATTAAAAAAAAAAAAGTACAAGAAAAGCCCCCCAAAAAAACAAGAAAGAAAAAAAAACATGAAAAAAGAAAAGTACTCAGGGATCCCTCTGTGCATCTGCGCAAGCTGAGGGGGTAGGTCCCAAGCTGCATAGCACTGCCTGGCCAGAATGGGCTACCAACTCGAGAAAAGAAAAACAAAACAAACAAAAAATTCAAAACAAGCAAACAAAAAAAAGCACTGAGATCCCACCAGCGTGGCAGCACAGACCGGGAAGCGTTCCACACTCAAACAGAGCTCCGCGGCCTCTTAGGAAGAAGCAAAGATGGTGCCTGGAGTCAGGTATTTGAGCAAAAGGAGAGGGAGGTGGTGAGATGTAAGGAAGAAATCAAAAGAAGCAGAAGAAAGCAACACCAGCAGCCAACAAATGGCACTCAGGGAATCAGCCAGCGCGGGTGGGTGGAATCCAAGCAGCTGGTGCTTCCCAGCCAAAAGACTGTGGCCGCAGGAAGCAGAGGAGGCAGAGTGGGGGTGAAGAAGAGTGGGGGGTGGGAAAACATATATCGCTGTTTACTGGTTGTTCTGTCTCCTGCTGGAAGCTCCGTGAAGCTGCTTTCTCGTAGCCCTTGTTCGCTGGTCTCCCATAGGAGTCCAAGATGGCGGATCAGCACTGTGTTAGCTGATAGGGGACCTCTGCATGAATCTCTCCTCACTCTCCGTTCTCTGTCAGTTTCTCACTCCATTTGGTGTTTGGCTGAGTTCTTTATCTCTTCATTTGATGTTTTAGGGTTTCAGGATTGCTGTTTTCTCTGTTTGGCTTAGTTTTTCGGATCTTTGCTGAGGAGGGATGCCGTCGTGCTTCTGCCTAGAGTGCCATGTTGCCAGAAGTCCCCTATGATACCATTATTGTCTAGTATTTTAGTTTTCCTTTTTCTTAAACCCCACAAATTTGTCATTATTATTATATTCATGGTTGTTTCCAATGGACTGTTCAAACAGCCCATAGCTAAGAGATGGACACCAGTCGTCCAGAGTCCCCCAGGAAACACTGCTCAACTCATACTCCAAATATGGTCTATTCACATGATCCTAGGTCTGACATGCCCTTTCCTTTACTATAAAGTCCTTACACCCACCCTTTTACATCAGGATAACTTCCACTCATTCTTCAATATTTTCTGAGGGCCCACTATTGCCAAGTTCTGAGCATAGAATAGTTAATTAATAAGGTAAATATGGTCTCTGCCCTTATAAATCTTACAGTGTAGTGGGAAAAACAGGCACTAAACAATAGCAAATAATAGCCAACACTGAGTTCATAAGGTATTTGCCAGGCATTGTTCCAAGCACTCTGCATGTGATTAATTCATTAAATCTTTATGATAAGCCTACGTACTTGCTATTGCCTCCACTTTACAGGCAAAGAGAGGTTAAGTGTTTTGTCCATAGTCACAAAGCTAGTAAGTAAAGTCGAATTAAGTATTTGAACTCAGACATTCTGTCTCCAAACACTGTACTTCTAGCCACTACACTATACAAAATAAACAAGCCAATGGTTACTACCAATGAGAGCCATGAGCAGAGAAACAAGTTGCTCAAATAAAGAATAACTGGTAAAGAGTGGGAGAGGGGCTAAGTTAGGTAGGGTGATAGATGTCTTTGAGATGAGAACTAAAGGCTAATGGGGGGTGGGGGTGCTAGCCACTTATGTAGCAGCAATAGCAATTACAAAGGCCCCAAGCTGGAGAAGACTTTAGAGAATTCAAAGAACTGAAAGAAAGATAAATGTGGCTAGAGTATAGTCAACAGATTTCTCACGTGACTAGCTTAACTTCCTCTTTGAAGCAACAGAGAACGGTCAGTCTAAGAGAGTGGCAAGCAGGTAAAAGATAGCAAACATGTGGAAGAGTCACTGTGGGAAATGGAAGAAAAAGGTGACCAAGAACATGAATACCCAAATCAGCCCTGAGGTCCAGATGAGAATAAAAGCTGTACATTTTAGTAATACTAATCTATAGTTTTTCTAGAAATGTTTTAATAGCCCAAACGTTGAGGCAAAGAAGGCAATTAACTGGTGGGACTGCTTCAGGACTGGGGGAAAGCAAGTGGGTATGTGGAAGGAACTAGATCAAGAGGGGACTGATGAGCCAGTGGAAATGAAGGGACAAGAAGTCTATAAGTCAAAAAGCAAGTGCAGTGTGAGCAAGAGTGTGTAAAATCTGGAAGAAGAGGGTCAGAGAGTAAGCTACAGGTGTTGAAAACTACAGAGGATGTCTCAGTCATCTAGTGCTGTTATAACAGAAATACCACAAGTGGGTGGCTTTAACAAACAGAAATTATTCTCTCATGGTTTAGGAGGCTAGAAGGCTGAATTCAGGGTGCCAGCTCTAGGGGAAGGCTTTTTCACTCTGTGGGCTCTGGGGGAAAGTCCTTGTTCCTTGGTTCCCTAGTGATCTTCATGTGCTGTGGCACCTATCTTCCATCATCTCTGCTTGCTCACTTGCTGGTTTAATCTCTCTGAAATCTCAAAAGAGACTGTCTTGAAATACACCCTACACTAATACTGTCTCATTAACATAACAAAGAAGACCCATTCTCAGATGGGATTATAACCACAGGTATAGGGATTAGGATTTACAACACATGTTATGGGGGGACACAATTCTATCTGTAACTGAGGAGGACCAGTTTCAAGTTATGACACACTCATAACTTGGGGGTTGCGGGAGTGGGTTACTGAAGCAGAATGGAGACGAAAGTCTTCGGAGTTGAGGAAGGCAAAGAACACTGAAGCTAGATGAAAAATAAGTCATCTACTTGAATATTAACGTTTCCTAGGATTTAGGTGTTGAGGTCCTCAACAAATGTAGGGAGAGATCTACGGATAAGAAAATGAGAGGGAAGACAGAGGGAGATGAAAGCCTAAAAGAAAAATGGCTTTTTACATGAAAGCAGAAGATAAAGATATACATGGTACAAGTGATTGGGAGGGATTGCCTATTTCAGCTACTCCCCACCCACAGCTTCTACTGAAAAGATGAAATTTGGAGGCTGTATTTCAACTACGTAACTCCTCTCTTATAGTCTGATTACCTAGCCATGAAAATAATAAAATCCCAACAGTACAAAAGGATATACAATTCATTCATCATCAGGAAAATGTAAATCAAAAGCACAAGTCGATACTACTTCACACCCATTAAACCAAAAAAAAAAAAAATCCATTGTCTTTGAGTCAATTTCAACTCATAGTGACCCTATAGGACAGAGAACTGTCCCCATATAGTCTCCAAAGCTGTACATCTTTACGGAAGCAGACTGTCACATCTTTCTCCCACTGAGCAGCTGATGGGTTCATACCTCTGACCTTTTGATTAGCAGCTGAGCACTTAACCACTACGCCACCAGGACTCCTCACACCCATTAAGATGGCTAAAATCAGAAGAATGGACAATAACAAGTGCTGGTGAGAATGTGGAGAAATTGGAACCCTCATGCATAGCTGGTAGGACTGTAAAATGGCGAAGCCACTTTGTAAAACAGTTCAGCAATTCTTCAAAATGTTAAACACGGTTGTGGTTGTTGTTGTTGTTGTTGTTGTTAGGTGCTGCCGAGTCAGCTCTGACTCATAGTGACCCTACGTACAACAGAACGAAACAATGCCTGGAGTTACCACACAACCCAGAAATTGTACTCCTAAGTATATACCCGAGAGAAATTAAAACACATGTTCATACAAAATCTCGGATATGAATGTTCATAGAAGCATTATTCATAAAGGTCAAAAAGTAGAAACAACCCACATGTCTATCAAATTATGAATGGATAAACAAAATTTGAGATACATACATATACATACATATATATAAGTGTGTGTGTGTGTGTGTGTGTGTGTGTGTGTGTACGTACACACACACACTTATATATAATGGACTATTAGTCAGCCAAAAAGAAAAAGGAATGAAACACCGATACATGCTACAACATGGATGAACCTTGAAAACATCATGCTAAGCGAAAAAAGCCAGAAACAAAAAGCCACATACGGTATGGTTCTATTTATACTAAATGCCCAGAGTAGGACCTAGAGTAGACTAGTAATTGCCAAAGGATGGGGAGAGGAGGAGTGAGGAGTGACTGCTAATGAGTATGGGGTTATTTTCTGAGTGATGAAAATGTTTTGAAATTAGACACTGGTGATGGTTTCACAATTCTGTGAATATACTAAAAACTACCGAATTGTACATTTTAAAGAGTGAACGCTATGGGATTATATTTCAATAAGAGTATCATAAAATACATATGTGTGTGTGTGTAGCTACTTTTAAAGCTTCATCCCTCTGCATTACCCTTGGTATATTATGAAGCTCCAGCTTGGAATCTGCATTATCTCTAAAACTATCAAAGGGAATACACAGGAATATGATTTCTGGCCTTAGAATTAGACAAAACCTGCACTTTACAGGAAGAATGTGTCTTTACAAGCAGAATATTACATGTCCCCTATCCCACTGTGAAAATTCTGTTTATCTCCTTTTCATATTTTTGCTTTTCATTTCTTCGGGAAACCCTTTCTCATCCAGTGCTAACAAATGCAACTCCGTGCTCAGCCTTGAGGCTTCAGGCCCTCCTACTGAGCACCTGCTTATAAAAGAAATTCTGAACAGTTAGAAAAGAGAAAAATGCTCCTGGAACAGATATAAAAGAAGATAAATCAGACAATAAAGCCATTTAGAAGCGAATTGTTAGATAATGTTGAAGATTACAAACACCCACAAGAGTATTACTGTCTTTGCCTGTTTTCTGTCACCATAAAAAATTGGTCACCGCAGTGTTTGTAACAAAAGAGTTTTTTAAGGCACCTGGACTTCAGAGATTATTGCTGTATCCGGTGAAATGAAATCTTACATCTGTAAAGGTCTGACTTACTAATAGATGAGCTGATTGTCCCGGGTAATAACGTTCGAATTGTTCCTCTGCTAGCCAGGAATTCCCCTCTTATCTGGTCATGCATAGGTTAAACAATGTGATGAACCTGCTAGACTCCTTATCCTGAAACAATGTGTTCTACTGTCACATTAGGGACCAAATGAGAGGGAAAGGGCAACACCAAAACTCTTAGGTCCTCACCTACGGATTTAACACCTTACTGCCATTCCACTGCTCCTTGTGACCTTGCAAGAAATAATCTAGTCTGGGAGTACATTTCCCATTCCTACACTTTAGCTAAGGAGCCCTGGTAGTGCAGTGGTTAAGCAATCGGCTAGCTAACCAAAAGGTCAACAGTTTGAATCCACCAGCAGCTCCTTGTAAACCCTATGAGGCAGTTCTACTCTGTCCTATAGGGTCATCTCGGTGGCGCAGTGGTTAATCGCTTAGCAGCTAACAAAAGGTCAGCGGTTAGAACCTACCCAGCAGTCCTGCAGGAGGAAAGACCTGGCAACAGCTCCCGTAAATAAAGAAAACCGTATGAGGAAGCTCTACTCTATTATATAGGGTCACTATGCATCGAAATCGACTCTACAGGACACACTAACAACACACTTTAGATGAATGTGTACATACAAAATGAAAAGGAAAGAAAGATGTTGGATGTGCATAATGAGGAGTGATGTGGTGTAGGGAGCTGTATAAAAGCCACACTTACAAACATAAATCTCTAATGCAGGATATTAAAACCAAAGCCAAAAGACAATTGTTAATACAATAAAGAGCTTACCTTTGAAGAATCAACTCTGCTTGTTTTTCAGAAATAGTTAGACCCAGTGTCTGGAGAGACTGGACAATTTCTGAAGCCTCAATTTTCCCTTTAAAAATATGAAAAGATCATAAACTCAGACTCAGAACTCATAAGGACTTTAGAAATCACAAATTTTAAATCCCTCATTTTATAAGTGAAAGCCCTGAAGTGATGAAGCAAAATTATGCAATTAAGTGAGCTATGGATTTGCCTAACACAAATTGCAACATCAGTATTTAGCATTTAACAAATACATTAAACAAGAACACACACATTATTCATTTAACAATCACAACAGCCTTATAGGTAAATAATACTATTCATTTTGAGAAAAAAAAGGGACAGATTTTAAGTGGCCTTGCCAAGTAACATAACCAAGAAGTGGCAGAGCTGAGAGACTCAAATCAAGATGTTCTGACTCTGTGGTAAATTCAATTAAACTAGGATCTATTAATTTTTAAAGTATGCAGTTCTACATTTTAATAAATATTAACTGGACACTTATTATGCATAAAGTCATATTGTACTGGGTTAAGGAGAAAGTAGAAAATGAGGAAATGGAGCCAAAGAGTCTGGACAATCCTTTTGAGAAATCTGGCAGTAAAAATAAAGAGAGCTGGGGTAGAAGGACAGTGGAAGAGGAAAAAATTATTAGGATTAAGGAAATTAGAGCACGTTTGTAAACAGAAGGAGAAGAATAAGAGGATAAGAAGAAAGAAAATATAAGTAATATTGTATTTCCCTTAAGCAGCTCATAAATTGATGGGGATTATAAGACTAATATGCATGAAACAAAAAAAAGTAATGGAGGGTCTGGTGCCAAACCAGTATTAATGGCAAAGCTTTCCAGGAAGACAGAAATCACTGTTAGTTATTAGTGAAAGGAAGAAAGACTTTATTTAAGGGAAGGACCTTGAAGAAATAGCAGGATTTGGAAAGAATCTTCCTGGGGGAGAGGAAGGGAGCAGCATGAGAATGTGGACAGTGCAAGGAGAGTTAGAGGCATCCATCTGTTAGCAATGAGATTCTTTAAATACTAATCTGGATGTTCTCCTTTAGAACTTCACTCTTACAGAGGTACATGCTTTGCTTTAAGGAAGGCTGATCAATAAAAATATGAACCTATAATGGGAAATTGTTTTAAAATATACACCACCCACTGCCATCAAGTCCATTCTGATTCATAGCGGTCCTAAAGGACAGAGTAGAACTGCCCCATAGGGTTTCCAAGGAGAGGCTGGTGGATTCGAACTGCTGACTTTATTAAGGGGAAATTGTTTGCATTTACTACAAATTTATCACTAAAATTTCATCTTTAATTATTTCCACTGGTTCATTTAGAATTTTCTGAAATGGACAACTGATGCGCACCCAACTTAAGTACTGGGACAGCTGACCTCTAATCATCTGGCAGATGATTCTGAGGTGCCCCATCTCCTACTTACTGTCCCCTAACTGTACAGAGACATCTCTGAAACTGAACGGTAGAGGGCCCAGGGGAGGATGAAAGTTTGTGCGAAAGTAGGAAAATTGATTGTAGGAACTGGATTTTCCAAGAAGACTGAAGTTAAGGCTAGTGTTGGGGACATGTAACATAAGGCTTAAGCAGCCCTGATGGTGCAAGGGTTAAGAGTATTCAGCTGTTTACCAAAAGGTTGGTAGTTAGAACCACCCAGTGGCTAGGCAAGAGAAAGACCTTGCCATCTGCTCTCGTAAAGATTACAGCCTAGAAAACCCAATGGCGCAGTTCTACTCTCTAACACAAGGGGTCACTATGAGTTGAAATCGACTTGACAGCACCTAACAACCCCATACAAGGCTTATGAGAGACAACAAATGTCCCAACAGTACTCTTTTCCATCACAAATTCAGCTCTCCCTGGCTGAGAATCACAGACTTGAAAACTCATCAAAACCATTCAAAGGGTTTAGCTGTTTGAAGAAATTTGCTTTGATTCCAACTGAAGTTAATATTCAGTATAACCAGAGGCCAGCAAATATAATCCTTGAGTCAAACCAGGCCCACTGTCTGTTTTTGTAAATAAAGTTTTATAGAACATAACCATGTCCATTGATTTATATATTGTTTATGGCTGCTTTTAAGCTGCAGCCAGAAAGATGAGTATTGCAACAGAGAATGCATGGCGCATAAAGCTAAAATATTTACTATCTGGCCCTTTATAGAAAAAGTTTGCCTATTCCTGATATAAACCAAATTTTGTCTCACTTTATTTAACTTGTTTTTTGAATAAGAAGTCTGTGAATAAAATGGCCATGACTATTCTTAAGTAGGATGGGTTTAGAGGCTACCTTTATTTAAATAAATTCCCTCTTCACATAAAAGGCTCTCTCTGGTGGTGAGGGTTTCATGACTCCTCCCTTTCTCCTACTGTGATCCTTGCTTTTTGATCTACACAACCAGACCTCCGACTCCCAGCTATTAATCTAAATAGAGTTACCTTAATCCTAACCAGACTATACATATTTAGACATCTATATGTAATTTTCTTCCCTAATTTTCAGGATCAGAGGGTATCTTCTTAAAACTAATTCTTTCAAAAAGACTAGCAAATATAATCTTTAACACAAAGTTTCAAGCCAAATCAGCATAACATTCAATAGTTAAAATTTTACAAAAATCCCTACTTGCAGTTTTTAATACAGTGGACAAAGTCATCTATAAGTTTTCTTCATTAAATAATATAAACTCTATATGAAAATCACATTACTAAGAAAAACAAGTATTAGCACAAAATTATCATCTAAAAACAAAGAGGCCAAATATGTGCCATTTTAGACTTTAAAGGAATGTGAAGTGCTTCTTCATAGCTGGTGATAAATACGAAAAAAAAAAAAAGACACACCATCATTATTTTTGTCCAAACTCTTAAAGGCCAATTTCATTTTTTTCTCATGGTCTTTAAGGTACTTCATAAATTCTTCAAAATCCAGCTTCCCATCTTTGTTGATATCTCCAGTAGCAAAAATTTTCTACAAAAAAGAAAAATTAGAGATATTTTTATTGCCAATATGGATTAAAGTACCAAATTATCTGTATACATACTTCAAGTAGGTTGGCTGTTTTCCTATAAGACTAAAGTGCCAATTATAGGCCAAATATCTCATTATCCAATATGGTAAAGACCTGTAATAAAAGTCACCATACGACTGCAAAATGAGTCTGGATCTTGTGTCAAATTTTTTATTAGAAAAATGATGCACTGATTTCTGTAAAACGTGACATTTTTAATGCTAATGTAATCACACACTAAATATTTTTGATGTGTGTTTTATAAATACCAAGATATAACACAAATATTTGATCTGACATGGGATTTATTTAAATGTCTAAGACATTTTTCCCTTTGACTTCCAGAACCAAAAAATCTCTTCTTAAAGATGATCCTTATAAAAAGCTGTCATATCAAACTGTCCGTTTTCCCTCGGAGATACCAGTCTTCCTTTAGTCTAAAATTATTTTTAAATGCCCTATTCTTCTAACATTCATCTTATCCTCTTAATAAATAGTCACTTTTGAGAATGAAATTTGATATTACACGTAACCCCTCTCCCACTTCCACTCAAATATAAACTTTCTGTCATACTCACCCACCCAAAGGCTACAGATTCTATTGGTCGGATGGTCATGCTCTTCTCACACAAAAATGCAACACTGCATCAGGATGGTATAACGGACAGACCTCAGAGACAGAAAGTCTGAAACCCATGTGATGCGTAGGAAAAGCTACGCTTAGAAGGAAATATATGGTTTTAAATGCATATACTCAAAAAAGACTGGAAGTTAGTGATTTAAGCCTCAACCTCAAGAAATTAGAGAAAAAAAATTTTTTTTAAGTTGAAAGAAATAAACAGCAAAAAGTAGTTGAAAAGTAAACAAACATACAATTGAGAGTATCAACGAAGTCAAAAGATTGTTCCCTCAAAAGACAAAAAAATTGATAAATCCCTGAAATTGGCAGGTAAACAATGTCAGAAGTTAGAAGATGAAAATCTCTAGACACTACAGACATTAAAGACAGTATGAACAAATTTATATCAAAAAATATGAAAACAGATAAAATGGATACATGTTTAGAAAAAGAGAACTTATCAAAAACTGGTATAAGATAAACTAGAAAATCTGCATAGTCATGTAAGTATTAAAAAAAATTTAATCTGTAATTTTAAAATGTTCCCATGAAGAAAAATCCAGGCCCAGATGGTCTTAATAGTAATGTCTACCAAACACGTAAGAAACAAATAACACCGAATTTCTACAGAATAGAGAAGACAGGAACACCTCTCAGCCCCTTTTATGAGGTGGGCAATCCCTTGATATCAAAACCTAACAGGGACATCACAAAAAAGGAAAACAACAAGCAATGTACCTTGTGAATATAGATGCAAAAAATCCTAAATAATGTTAGAAAATAAAATATAACAATATACAAAATGGATAGTACATTATGAACAAAGTAAATTTATTCCAAAAATGCCAGGTTGTGTTAACATTTTTTTTAATCTGGTAATCTACCACGTTAACAGAATAAATGAGAAAAGGCATGCGATTGTCTTAAGAAATGCAGAAAAACACTGGGTGAAATTCAACATCATTAATGATTAAAAATTCTTTGCAAACTAGGAATAAAGAATGCCTCCTAAGTCTGATAAAGGGTATCTTATAAAGAATTCTTGGAGTCCCTGGGTGGTACAAACAGTTAATATGCTCAGCTGCTAACTGAAAGGTTGGAGGTTCAAATCCACCCAGAGGAACCACAGAAGAAAGGCCTAGTGATCTACTTCCAAAAATTCAGCCATTGGACTTCCAGCAAAATGGTGCTCTAGGCAAAAGCACCATGCCGTCCCTCCACAACAAAGATCCAAAAAACTAAGCCAAACAGAGAAAACAGCAATCCTGAAACCCTAAAGCATCAAACGAAGAGATAAAGAACTCAGCCAAGCACCAAATGGAATAAGAAACTGACAGAGAACAGAGAGCGAGGAGACATACATGGAGAGGTCCCCTATCAGCTAACGCAGCACAGATCCACCATCTTGGACTCCTATCAGAGACCAGCAAATAGGGGGTACGAGAGAGCAGCTTCATGGAGCTTCCAGCAGGAGACAGAACAACCATTAACTGGAGATATATGCTTTCCCACCTCCCACCCTTCTTCACCCCCACTTGGCCTCCTCTGCTTCCAGCAGCCAGTCTCTTGGCCAGGAAGCACCAGTTGCTTGGCTTCCACCTACCCGCACTGGCTGACTCCCTGAGTGTCATTTGTTGGCTGCTGGTGTTGCTTTTTTCTGCTTCTTTTGATGTCTTCCTTGCCTCTCACCACCTTCCCCTTCTCTCGCTCAAATACCTGGCCCCATGCACCATCTTTGCTACTTCCCGACAGGCTGTGGAGCTCCATTTGCATGTGGAACTGCTTCCCGGTCTGTGCTACCACACTAGTGGGATCCCGGGGCTTTTTTTGTTCGTCTGTTTTGTATTGTTTGTTTTCTTTTTCTTTTCTCAATTTGGGAGCTTGTTCTGGCCAGGCAGTGCTGCATGGCTTGGGACCTACCCTCTCAGCTTGCGCAGACGTGCAGAGGGATCCCTGAGACCATTTCTTTATTTCTTTTGGGGGGGATATTTTTTCTTCTTTTTTTTAATTTGTTTTGTTTTCTTTTCTCTCTTTTTCCCTTTTTGTTTTTCTTCATTACTCAGTTTCTCATCTCTCTATATTTTCCTTCTCTTCCTGTCCCCTGAATACCTGGTGCTGAAGACCTCTACGCCTCCTAGCCAGGCTGTACTTCAACACCTGGGAACAACTTCCCCAGACCTCGCAGCCACACCGGTGGGATCCCTGGGAGCTCTGCTGTTCTTTTTTCTTCCTAATTTTTATTTATTCATTCTTTTCTTTTTTCTTCTTCTTCCCCTTTTTGTTTTTCTCCATTTCATCCCTCCACTCCAAAGGCAAGCTCCCCTAGCACTTTTTTTTTGTTTGTTTGTATATTTTTGGCTCCTGTTCCTATCTCCTCTCTCTCATCTTTCCCATACCTATCTTAGTTCCACACATCACAATCTAACCCTTCCTTCCTGCCTACCTGCACCATGTGCTGAACATCACACTCCCAAGCAGCACAGGCACAGCCTACTGGAACCTGCCCAGCACTGATTCCCAGGCCGCACTGTCAGCCCTAGTACGTGCCACAAAAAACCCATCCCAGAAACTCCCCTTCATCTGGACATGCCCTCCTGTACCATACCTGAGTGACTAAACCTGCCCATTGGAGAAGGAGGTGAAAAGTATCATGCCCACAGATGAGCAAACAACAAAGAACACACAGCCAGCCTGCTCAGACACAGCCAAATAAAATAAAAAAGCAGGACGAAACTAACAAATCTACAATCAATAAATGAGGAAAATAACAACTGAATGCCCCAAAGATAGCATACAATATCAAAACATTTACAAAAACAGGACAGGATGGTTCCAGTAGGCATCCAAAATAAAACACCAGATGACTTTCTAGTAGAAGAAAAGGCACTAGACCTAACTGATAAGGAATTCAAATCTCTAATACTCAAAATTATCCAAGAGCAAAAAGAAGATAAAAATGAGGAAAAAATAGACAAACTCATGGAAAATGTAGACAAAAAAATGGGACAATTCAAGAAAATAATGCAGGAACAAAATTTAAAATAAACTCATGACTAAAAATCATTAAAAAACAAGAATTAGAAATCCTAAAGATAAACAACAAAATTTCACAAATGGACAATGTCATACAAGAGCTGAAGAGCAGAGTTTAAATGATGGAAGACAGGATCAGAGAAACTGAAGACAAACACTTGAATACAACTCTGTTTGAGGAAAAATCAGAAGAAAAAAAAACAAAGAAAAATGAAGAAACCCTGACAATTATGTGGGATACAATCAAAAGCAAAAATCTGCAAGTGATCAGAGTTCCAAAACAGGGGGAGAAAACAGAAGACACAGAGAGGATCATTGAAGAACTGCTGAGAGAAAACTTCCCCAATATCAAGCAAGATGAAAAGCTGCCATCCAAGAAGCTCAACAAACCCCATATAGGATAGACCCCAAAAGAAAATCCACAAGGCATATCATAATCACACTCGCCAAAACCAAAGACAAGCAAAGAATCCCGAGAGCAGCTTGTGAAAAACAAGAAGTCACATACAGAGGAGAAACAGTAAGACTAAGCTCAGATTATTCAGCAAAAACCATCCCAGCAAGAAGGCAATGGCATAACATATATAAAACCTTGAAAGAAAAAAATTGCCAGCCAAGAATAATATATCCTGCAAAACTCTCATTCAAATATGATGGTGAAATTAGGACATTTCCAAATAAATAGAAATTCAAGGACTATGTAAAAACCAAACCAAACTTACGGGACTTATTAAAGGAAGTCCTTCAATCTGAGAACAAACAATATCAGACCACAGGCTGAATATCAGACACAGGATTGGACTAGCCAGATACCAACCTAGGAAATGAACTCTTAAGGACTATGCAAAACCAAAACAATTAGAAAAGGAAACCAGAGAGGTTAATCTATAAATGACCATAGCATCAGAACAATAAAAGAGGGAATAAACTGTATAGGTATAGAACCTTCTAATAGAGAGGAAGTCAAGTGATACCAAGTAATAATAGACTGGTTCAAATCTAGGAAGATAAGGGTAAATTTCAAGGTAACCACAAAGAAAGTTAATAAACCTACTCATCAAAATAAAGAGGAAAACCATCATGTCTCAGTAAAAACAAAACCTACAAAAGGAAAAGAAATGAAAAAAAATCCACAAACAAAAGGAACTCAGCACAGGAGAGTACGAGGAACAAAGAAAACATCAGCACCACAAAAAAAAAAAAAAAAAAAAAAAAAAGCACTAAAAAATGGAATCTCACTCCTAAGAAAATATCCTAAAGAAATAAGAGTCATCACACTAATAGACATATGCACACTCATCTTCACTGAAGCACTGTTCACAATAGCAAAAAGATGGAAACAACCTAGATGCCCATCAACAGACAAATGGATAAACAAACTATGGTACATACACACAATGCAGTATTATGCAACGATAGAGAACAATGATGAATCTGTAAAGCATCTCATAACATGGATGAAACTGGAGGACATTATGCTGAGTGAAATAAGTCAATCACAAAACAACAAAATAATGTATGAGACCTCTACTGTATAACTCATGTAAAAGTTTCTACACAGAAACAATCTTTGTTGGTTATGAGGGATGGGAGGGGCAGGGGGAACTAAACAGATAAGTGGTAACACTGGTAAAGGGTAAGACAGTACACGTTACTAGGAAAGCCAGCACAACTTGTTCAAGAAAAGGTCACTGAAGCGCCATAGACACTTTCAAACTCCCTGAGGGACTGAATTGCTGGGAAACGGGCTATAGGGACCATGGTCTCGGTGAACATCTAGGTCAACTGGCATAACACAGTTTAGAAAGACAATGTTCTACATTCTACCTTGGTGAGTAGTGTCTGGGGTCTTAAAAGCCTGTGAGCAGCCATCTAAGATACTCTACTGGTCTCACCCCTTTGGGAGAAAGGGAGAATGAAGAGAACGGGATACAAGGAAAAGATTCATCCAAAGGACTAATGGAACACAGCTACCATGGCATCCACCAGACTGAGTTGAGCACAGCTGGATGGTGCCCGGCTACCACCAGTGAGTGCTCTGACCAGGATCACAATAGAGGGTCCTGGACAGAGCTGGAAAAAGATATAGAACAGAATTCTAACTCACAAAAAAAAGACCAGATTTACTGGCCTGACAGACTGGAGAAACCCTGAGAGTATGGCCCCCAGGAACATTTTACCTCAGTGGTGAAGCCCCTCCCAAAGTTCACTGTTCAGCCAGAGACTGCACAGCCTCATAAAACAAAACAGCACTAATGAGGCACAGCAGTCCAGGGACAAGGACTAGAAGGCAGGAGGGGACAGGGAAGCTGGTGATAGGGAACCCAAGGTTGAGAAGGGACAGTGTTGACATATCATGGGGTTGTTAGCCATTGTCATAGGGCAATATGTGTACTAACTGTTTAATAAGAAACTATTTGTTCTGCAAACCTTCATCTAAGGTAAAAAAAAAAAATTATCTATCTGAGATCAAACTGACAACAGCAACTCAAAAGGTATGATGGGAAGCCTAGGGGACAGTGAGTTGAAGATAATGGTGATGGAATAACTTGGAAAAGGATAGTGAGAATAGCAGCACAACTGGAAGAATGTAATCGATGTCACCGAATTGAATATGCAGAAACTTTCAAAATGGTGTAAGTTTGGCTACGTATATTTTCACCAAAAAAAACATCCTCGAAGTTGAGCAGGGAGAGTGTTGACACGTCATGGGGTTGTTAACCAATGTCATAAAACAATTTGTGTCCTAACTGGTTAATGAGAAACTATTTGTTCTGTAAACCTTCATATAAAGTATAATTAAAAAGCTTAAGAAAATAGATTAATGGAAAAGGCAGACAAATTAATGGAAAATACAGACAAAAAAATGGAAGAATTCAGGAAAATAATGCAGGAACAAAATGCCAAAATAAATTCACAACCAGAAATTATACAAACATAACAATCAGAATTCCAAAAGACAATCAACAAGATTTCAAGAAATGGACAGTGTCATAGAAGGGCTGAGGAGCAGGGTTGAAATGGTGGAAGACAGGATCAGCCGAATTGAAGACAAACACATGGATACAACTCTGTTCGACCAAAACTCAGAAAAAAGAACAAAGAAAAATGAAGAGACCCTGAGAATTGTGTGGGATACAATCAAAAGCAAAAATTTGCAAGTGATCTGAGTTCCAGAACATGGGAAGAAAACAGAAAACACAGTGAGGATTATTGAAGAACTGCTGACAGAAAACTTCCCCAATATCACGCAAGATGAAAAGCCGGCCATCCAAGAAGCTCAACAAACCCCATATAGGATAGACCCCAAAAGAAAATCACCAAGGCATATCATAATCACTCTTGCCAAAACCAAAGACAAGCAAAGAATCCTGAGAGCAGCTTGTAAAAAACAAGAAGTCACATACAGAGGAGAAACAATAAGACTAAGCTCAGATTATTCAGCAGAAACCATGCAGGCAAGAAGGCAATGGCATGACATATATATATAATACCTTGAAAGAAAAAAATTGCCAGACAGGAATACTATATCCTGCAAAACTCTCATTCAATTATGATGGTGAAATTAGGACATTTCCAGATAAACAGAAATTAAGGGACTATGTAAAAAACAAACTAAACTAACAGGAATTATTAAAGTGAGTCCTTCAATCTGAGAACAAACAATATCAGACCACAGGGTGAATATAGGACGCAGGATCATACCACCCAGATACCAGTCTAGGAAATGAACTCTCAATAACTGCCCAAAATCAAAATAAATACAACAGGGAATCACAGCAGTTAATCTGTAAATGACAACAATATCAGAACAATAAAAAAGGGACTAATGGTGTAGGTATAGAACCTTCTAATGGAGAGGAAGGCAAGGCGATACCAAGTAATCATAGACTGCTTCAAATTAGAAAGAAAAGGATAAATTAAACGGTAACCACAAAGAAAGTTACAAACATACTCATAAAAATAAAGAGGAAACACATAAAGTCTCAGTAAAAGCAAAACCTACAAAAACAAAAGAAATGAAAAAAAAATCCACAAACAAAAGTAACTCAGCACAAGAGAGTAAGAAGAACAAAGAAAACATCAGCACCACAAAAAAACACTACAAAATGACAGCAATAAACTCACACCTATCAATAATTACACTGAATGTAAACGGACTCAATGCACCCATAAAGAGATGGAGAGTGATAGAATGGATAAAAAAACAGGATCCATTAATATGCTGTCTACCAGAGACACACCTTAGAAACAAAGATGTGAATTTATTAAAAATCAAAGGTTGGAAAAAAATATATCAAGCAAACAACTACCAAAAAGAGCAGGAGTGGCAATAATACTCTCAGACAAAATAAACTTTAAAACAAAATCCACCATAAAAGACAAAGAAGGACACTATATAATGATTAAGGGGATGATCCATCATGAAGACATAACCATAATAAACGTCTACACACCAAATGACAGGGCTCCAAAATACATAAAACAAACTCAAACAGTACTGAAAAGAGAAATTGACAGTTCCACAATAATAGTAGAAGACTACAACACACCACTCTCAGTAAAGGACATAACATCTAAAAAGAAACTCAGCAAAGATACAGAAGACCTAAAGGGCACAATCAGCCAACCTGACCTCATAACATATACAGAATACTCCATCCAACAGCTGCAAAGTACACATTCTTTTCCAATGCACCTGGAACGTTCTCCAGAATAAACCACATTTTAGGCCACAGAGCAATCCTCAACAAGATCCAAAATGTTGAAATAATACAAAGTACCTTCTCAGACCACAATGCCATCAAGGTAGAAATTAATAACAGAAACAGCATGGAAAAAAAATCAGTTACATGGAAACTGAATAATACCCTGCTTACAAACCACTGGGTAATAGAAGAAATCAGAGATGGAATCAAAAAATTCCTAGAATCAACCGAGAATGAAAACACATCATACCAAAACCTTTGGGACACAGCAAAGGCAGCGCTCAGAGGACAATTTATATCAATAGATGCACACATCAAAAAAGAAAAAAGGGACAAAATCAAAACATTAACTACACAATTCAAACAAACAGAAAGAAAAGAGCAAAATAAAGCCCACAGCCACAAGAAGAAAGGAAATAATACAGAGCAGAGCAGAAATAAATGAAATAGGGAATAGAAAAACAATAGAAAGAAGCAACAAACCAAAAGTTGGTTCTTTGAAAGAATCAACAAAATCGAAAAACCACTGGCCAGACTGACAAAAGAATAACAGGAGAGGACACAAATAACCTAAGTAAGAAATGAAATGGGCGGCATTACAACAGACTCAACTGAAACAAAAAGGATCATAACAGAATATTATGAAAATCTATACCTCGACAGATTTGAAAACCTAGAGGAAATGGATAAATTTCTAGAAACACACCACCTACCCAAACTACAACAAAGTGATGTTGAAAATATGAACAGACCCATAACAAGAGAAAAGATTGAAAAGGTAATTTAAAAAAAAACTCCCAACAAAAAAACGCCCTGGCCCAGATGGCTTCACTGGAGAATTCTACAAAACATTCAGAGAAGAGCTTCTACCAGTACTACTCAAACTATTTCAGAGCATAGAAAAGGAAACAACACTTCCAGATTCATTCTATGAAGCCAGCATAACCCTGATACCAAAACCAGGCAATGACGCCACAAAAAAAGAAAATTACAGACTAATATCTTTCATGAATATAGATGCAAAAGTTCTCCACAAAATTCTAGCCAGTAGAATTTAGCATCATATCCAAAAAAATAATACACTCTGATCAAGTAGGATTCATACCAGCTATGCAAGGATGGTTCAACAGTAGAAAATCAATCAACATAATCCACCACATAAATAAAAGGAAAGAAAAGAATCACATGATCATCTCAATTGACGCAGAAAAGGCATTTGACAAAGTCCAACACCTATTCCTGATAAAAACTCTCAATAAAATAGGTATGGAAGGGAAATTTCTCAACATAATAAAGGGCATCTATGCAAAACCAATGGCCAACATCATTCTTAATGGAGAGAGGCTGAAAACATTCCCCCTGAAAACAGGAACAAGACAAGGATGCCCTTTATCACCACTCCTACTTAACACTGTGCTGGAAGTTCTAGCTAGAGAAATAAAGCAAGAAAAACAAATAAAGGGCATCCAAACTGGTAATGAAGAAGCTGAACTCTCTCTGCGGATGATGTGATACTATATACAGAAAACCCTAAAGATTCCAT
The DNA here is from genome assembly GCA_030035585.1 of Dugong dugon. Taxonomy (NCBI): domain Eukaryota; kingdom Metazoa; phylum Chordata; class Mammalia; order Sirenia; family Dugongidae; genus Dugong; species Dugong dugon. The sequence continues at coordinate 147,814,653 of CM057462.1, forward strand.
GAGAAATCTATTGGAACTAATAGGAAGATTCAGCAGAGTAGCAGGATACAAGATAAACATACAAAAATCAGTTGGATTCCTATACACCAATAAAGAGAACGATGAAAAGGAAATCAGGAAACAATACAATTTATAATAACCCCTAAAAAATAAAATACTTAGGAATAAATATAACCAGGGTTGTAAAAGACCTATACAAAGAAAACTACAAAACACTACTGAAAGAAACCCAAAGGGATCTACATAACTGGAAAAAACATACCTTGCCCATGGATAGGTACACTCAACATTGTGCAAATGACATTTCAACCCAAAGCTACTTACAAATACAATGCAATCCCCATCCAAATACCAACAATATTCTTTAAAGAGATGGAAAAACTAATTATTACTTTATATGGAAAGGCAAGAAGCCCTGAATAAGTAAAGCACTATTGAAGAAAAACAACAAAGTTGGAGGACTCACACTACCTGACCTCAGAACCTACTATACAGCTACAGTAGTCAAAACAGCCTGATAGTGGTACAACGACAGAAACATTGACCAATGGAACAGAATTGAGAACCCAGCTGTAAATCCATCCACCTACAGTCACCTGATCTTCAACAGAGGCCCAAAGTCCATCAAATGGGGAAAAGACAGTCTTTTTAACAAATGGTGCTGGCAAAACTGGATATCCATCTGCAAAAAAATGAAACAGGACCCATACCTCACACCATATACAAAATTAATTCAAAATGGATCAAAGACCTAAATATAAACCCAAAAACTATAAAGTTCATAGAAGAAAAACTATGACCAATGCTAGACGCCCTAATACTTGCCATTAACAGGATACAAAACATAACCATCAACACACAAACCGCAGAAGATAAGCTATGCTCTTCAAAAGACTTCACCAAGAGAGTAAAAAAAGAACCTACAGACTGGGAAAAAATTGTTGGACAGTACAAGTCAGACAAAGGTCTAATCTCCATAATCTACAAGAAAATCCAACACCTCTACAACAAAAAGACAAATAATCCTATCCAAAAAATGGGCAAAGGAAATGAACAGACATTTAACCAAAGAAGACATTCGAGCGGCCAACAGACACATGAGGAAATACTCACAATCACTAGCCATTAGAGAAATGCAAATTAAAACCATAATGAGATACCATCTCACCCCGGCATTACTGGCATGAATCAAAAACACTGGAAATAACAAACGTTGGTGAGGCTGCGGGGAGATCGGAACTCTTATGCACTGCTGGTGAGAATGGATAATGATACAACCATTTTGGAAAATGATACCGCATTTCCTTAGAAAGCTAGAAATAAAAATACCATACTATCCAGCAATCCCATTCCTAGGAATATACCCTAGAGAAATAAAAGGTGTCACACAAATAAACATATGGACACCCATGTTCATGGCAGCGTTGTTAACAATAGCAAAAAGATGGAAACAACCCAGATGCCCATCAACAGATGAATGGATAAACAAACTATGGTACATACACACAATGGAGTACTATGCAACGATAAAGAACAATGATGAATCTGTGAAGCATAACATGGATGAAACTGGAGAACATTATGCTGAGTGAAATAAGTCAATCATGAAAGGGCAAATATTGTAGGAAACCTCTATTGTAGAAAAAGTTCACACACAAAAAGTAACAATCTTTATTGGTTACGAGGGATGGGTGCGGTGGGAGGGAAATACTAAATAGACAATAGGTAAGTGGTGTCTTTGGTGAAGGGTGAGACAGTACACAATACTGGGGAAGGCAGCACAACTTGTACAAGGAAAGGTCATGGAAGCTCCATAGACATATCCAAACTCCCTGAGGGATTGAATTGCTGGGTGGAAGGCTGTGGGGACCATGGTCTCGGGGAACATCCAGCTCAATTGGCATAACACAGTTTATAAGGATAACGTTCTACATTCTACATTGGTGAGTAGTGTCTGGGGTATTAAAAGCCTGTGACCAGCCATCTAAGATACTCCACTGGTCTTACCCCTTCGGGAGCAAGGGACAATGAAGAGAACAGGATACAAGGAAAAGATTACTCCAAAGAACTAATGGACCACAGCTACCAAGGCCTCCACCAGACTGAGTCCAGTACAGCTGGATGGTGCCCAGCTACCACCACTGACTGCTCTGACCTGGATCACAACAGAGGGTTCTGGACAGAGCTGGAGAAGGATGTAGAACAAAATTCTAACACACAAAAAAGATCAGTTTTACTGGCCTGACAGAGACTAGAGAAACCCCGAGAGTATGGCCCCTGGATACACTTTTAGCTCAGTGGTGAAGTTACTCCCGAGGTTCACCATTCAGCCGGGGATTGGACAGCCCCATAAAACAAAATGGGACTAATGAGGCACAGCAGTCCAGGGACAAGGACTAGAAGGCAGGATGGGGCAGGAAAGCTAGTGATAGGGAACCCAAGGCTGAGTAAGGGCACTGTTGACATACTGTGGGGTTGTTAACCATTGACATAGGGCAATATGTGTACTACATGTTTAATGAGAAATTATTTTGTTCTGTAAACCTTCATTTCAAGTACAAAAAAACAAATTATCTATGTGAGATCAAATGGACAATAGCAACTCAAAAGGTTTGATGGGAAGTCTAGGGGACATTGAGTTGAAGAGAATGGTGATGGAATAATTTGGAAAAGGATAGTGAAAATAGCAGCACAAGTGGAAGAACATAATCGATGTCACTGAATTGTACATGTAGAAATTTTTGAAATGGTGTCTCTTTGGCTATGTATATTTTCACCAAAAAAAAGAAAAAAAAAAAGGTCCTCCAAGGTCGAGAAGGGAGAGCGTTGACATGTCATGAGGTTGTTAACCAATGTCATAAAACAATATGTGTACTGACTGTTTAATGAGAAACTATTTGTTCTGTAAACCTTCACCCAAAGTACAATAAAAACAATTAAAAAAAAAAACCTCTGTGGAGCACAGTTCTACTCTGACACACACGGAGTCACCATGAGTTGGAATGAACTTGATGGTAACTGGGTTTTGTTTTTTTATAAAGAATTCTAGCCTATTTTATTTAAATCAGTTTGAGTGAGATTATCTTATCTGCAACCTATAAGACCAAAAAAACTAATCCCTTTGCTGCTGAGTTGATTCCAACTTATAGCAACCCTACAGTACAGAGTAGAACTGCCCCATAGGGTTTCTAAGGAGCGGCTGGTGGATTTGAACTGCCGAACTTTTGGTTAGCAACTGAGTTCTTAACCACTGTGCAACCAGGGCTCCATTGTATCAGTGAAAAATAATTATTGCTCTTTAATTCATTTTACAAATTAGATTGAGGATGATTTTCATCTGTGAATTATTTCTTGATCATTTAAAACATATTTGCATAACATATTAGTATAATTCAAAAGAAAAGGTCACAGCATTCTGGGGCTCCATTTGTATACTGAAGTTCACCTGAAAAGTTTATATTCTGGTAAGTAGAAATATCAGTGAACAGCCATCATTTTGGAAATTACCAAAGGACATCACTAACCCTATCTTTGAACATCTCAATTTTTTTACCCATACTTCTACAACCTTTCTTAAGGTAAATTAAGACTCCCAAAGTTAAAATTGTCTAATGACTCCAACTAACAATAATGTGAAAGACTAGAGTTTCCCTTTTGAATTTTATTGTGTATTCCTTTCAGAGTAAAACACAAAACAATACAAAATATCATTCAAATGCCAACTAGACAGTTATCAAAATAAGAAATTATTATCTTTTCTATCTTAACACTACATAAGTACCATTTGTTTTTATTTTTTTTTAATCCGTTGAATTCTCCATGTATATAAATGAATTCTCTGGTAAGAAAGCTAGAGACATATGGACAAAGAGCTTGCATCAGAATTTCCTAAGGATGTTGCTGTCACCTGAGGAAAAGTCCTAATAGTGCACTTCTGAAACAGAATGTTCAGCGTGGTTGGTGCAGAGCCCTCTGGGGATGCCCTCCTTGGTATTGGTATGGTTTTGTCAATCATCACTGAAAACAAAAGGCAGATATGCAAGAAATTTTTTTTGATAAGGAAGACGTGTTTCAAAGGACTGAATTTGTTTATGGCATAAACCGGAATTTTTCATGAAAGGCTGATTTGTATTTAAGCAAACACAAATCACACTTATAAATCTAAATACAGAGTGGCTTTAAACAAACATGAAGGAGGTTTTGACCTTAAAAGGGAAAACACTTCAGCTATTTTTAGGAATTAAAAAACCCAAGTGAACTGCATAGTCAAAACATTTTGTACTGGACTGGCCCATACACAGCATGCAGTCCAGCTCTCTGATATTACAGATGAGGAAACCAGGACACAGTGCTTGGCAGACAGAATGTACTCAAAATACAACTGGTCAATGACTGAACAGACACTTTAAAAAAAAAAAAAAAGACTCCCGAAGTTCACACAGCTAGTTAGTAGCATAGTATCACCTAATGTTCTTTCTCTTATATCATAATAGGAAGAGTTTTACTGAATCTTAACATGGCAGAACTCAGCCAACAATATTTTGCGTACACGTGTACCAATTACCTGAAATGAATTAGCCAGTCCTTTCTGTCATGGGTTTTCCAGTCTAATGGGTCAAACACCCAAGGAGAAAATGTATTTGGAAAATAATAATTACATACAATAATAAGTTCCAAACTGAAAATACTAGGAGATAAATATGCCAGAGGCATTACATACTGAGGAAGGAGACTGCTGAGAGCTGAGCACTTGCTGCCCAAAGCTTGGTCTTTGAAAATCTCATTATTAAGGTACGCTATAACGGAATCACTGGTAACACAGTATCTCAGACTGGTTGCCCCCATCCCCTTCCAGGAACAGACACCAAAACATAGTATTAGAGAAATACCCCCTACTATCCCACTCCCAAACACACATGCAGTGATTATCACAGCTCCCCAAACTGGGGAGGGAACATCTTTGGCCCAGATGCCCATCTAGGCTACTAATGACAAGTGGGCACATTCCCAGTGACCCCAAAAAACAAGGTTGCAGTGCAATCAGAAGTAGGAAGTTTTATTATAGGCAGGGAAAAACCTGAGAATAATGCCTGATAAAAGTATTAGCTGTGTTGGGTTATTCTTATTTAACAAAGAGCTTAGTAAAACCACCTGAAAACTATACTGGGGACCTGGCTATGCTTGGAACATGTAAATACGCTTCACTCCCCTCTGCCCAAGGCCTCTCCAGGGCTCCCAACCCCAACATCTCTCTGACCTCAACCCCTTTGAGGCCCACCTTCCCGCTCTCCTGGGACATAGACAATCCAAGATCCCACAGGCCTTCCTGAAGCTCATGGATGTCCACGGTCCCATTGTTATCAAGGTCCAGGTACCAATAGAGTTCTTCGTAGACTTCGTCCATCTCGTCCATCTTGGATGTCTACATTGGCATGGGTGGTCCACGCGGCAGCCCCCTGGGGGTGGAAGTGAGAGGGACTAAGGGGATCTCTGCCCACAGATCGTCCAACTGAAAGGGACTTAAGAAAGCGGTCTCCTGGGAGGCTCCAAACACAAAGCACCTCCACAGGTTAAGACGCAGGAAGGGGAGGGCTCATGGCCCTCTGGCAACGGCTGAGAGCAGAGCGCGTGGCAGGCGCGCTGGAACCGGGACTGGGCCGCGGGAGGGGTCGGCCGGAGCGGGAGCCTACGGCATGGAGGCCGCAGCTGAGGGGTTGGCACCACTCCTGGGTCAACGGGTCGGACGCCCTGTTCTTACTCCCACTCCAGGAAGGAGCCGGCGGGGGGGCGAGGTGCGCCCCATCCCCAGCGAGTTCCCGAAAGGTCTCCACACAGGACTGTCTCTAAAGTACTGCTTCTTCTCAGAGAAAAGTGGGTAGAGGAGTGTTGGAACATGGATTGTGGGATCATAAATGACTGGCGCGGGGGGAGGGGGAGGATGCCAACATTTTTTTAAAGTTGTTCAGTCTCACCTTTCTAAGAATGCTTCGTCTAAGTTCGAGGGAGCACTAGGGAATTACTGTAGTGAAGATTGCCCCCGCCCACAGGACAAGCTGCCCACGTGGGCCTTTCCCTCTGCGATCAACCTCACCCCTATCCCCAAGTTCCTTATTAGTGGCGGCAAAGCAAGGCTGCTATAACCGCTAGAGTCCTAGCTCTATCCTTACAGCTCTTGGCAGCACATTTGGGAGGACAAGGAAAATCTAGAAATGGGCACAAATTAAGTCAGCTGGGGGTCCGAAAGAGAAGTCAGGAGACACTCATAAGCAATGTCTGCGGCATCTCTCAATGCCTACCTCCGCTGGAAACGTGGCGGTGCAGTTTCACAGTAAAAACTCCACTGTTTATGTAATTTGTTGTCCTAAATGTGGACTACTTTTTAAAAAGTTAAATATTAAAATTCATAAAGAAAATTTAATTCAACCATTATCTGTTTAGCTCTTACTCTATATATCAGGCATCATCGCAAGTGCTGGGAAAATAAAGAGGGCCATCACAGAGCCTTGAAACACTCATGAGATTCCCTTTAGGAGGAGCATGCATCATGGTTACTCGTTACTGTAGGTTACCCAATAAATACTCCCTCCCAGGGCTGTTGAGCAGTGGCAAACTGTCTAATACTGTTTCACAAGGTGTGCTGTGGCTCAGTCAAGAATAAACTCTCCCACAAAAGGAAAAGTCCTTCCCTGTGCACTGCAGAGGGTGCAAGTAGTGGCAAAGAGGCAAAAAATAAATAAATAACCAGGCATCTAGGCAGAGCACAGCCTCAGAGTCTACGGACCAGGCAGCAAAGACAGAAGCCATGGCTAAGGAGACGTGAAAGAAGAAAGCAGACTGACAGCATTTTACTGAACTGATAGGAGGGAGCTAACTCTAGAGTTGACAGTCTCTACTGAAAGACAACTGTTTTTTTGAACAGCTCTTTCCATTTTTTGGAATTACTCAGTTCATTATTTGCTTAATTATTTGCAACCCCCAACCCACCCACCCTACACAACAGACCTACTACAGGGTATGCTTTGAGAATACAGTTAGGGATCCTGTCTCTCTTGTTCACTACTATATCCCCAGTACAAGGAACAGTGTCTGGCACTATTCAAAAACATCAGTAAATTTAGTATTTATGTTGGGCCCTATGCTAAGCAAATGGATAGTTCTTACCATTCCTAGTTTACATTTAAGGCTCCTGGGCATTAAAATGGAGCTCTGGGGGTGCAGTGGTTAAGAACTCGGCTGCTAACCAAAAGGTCAGCAGTTCAAATCCACCAGCAACCCTATGGGGCGGTTCTACTGTCCTATAGGGTTGCTGTATGAGTCAGAATAGACACAACGGCAAAGTGTCTTTTTGTTTGTTTTGGGCAGCATTAACTAACTTGCCCAAGGTCACAAGTCTAGTGATAGTGAAACCAATACTTGAACTCTGATCTAACTAATTCCACAGCCCATAATAATAACCACTACACACACTGCACCAGTTAATATGTAGTAAACCATATATACAATGGTTCACATTTCAGACTGGGGCTTCAAACTTTCTAAGAGATCCTTTTGTTGTTTTCGTAAGTCCTGTCAAATACAGATCTTTTGATGGACTTTTTTTAAAGATAGAATTTTTTAGCTTATAGTAGTCAAAAGGAATTAAGTAGTACCCCTACAGAATGTTGTCTTGTGGAAGCTTATTTATTTCTAAATGTATTCATTGGAATACTGATAAAGGAAATAAACTGACTGAGCTAGGGTAAAATTACAAATGTGAGCTGAGACCTTAAACAATGGGTAGTAATTTATTAGGCAGAAGAAGAAGAGAAATCCCATGCAGAGAGAAAATAAAGGGGTAAATGTAAGTGTTCCTGGCCCAGTAAGGGACTATAGAATAGAGGGAAGGTGATTGAAAAGTAGAAAAGGTACAAAGATGGAAAGGGTATCTTATGCCTTACTAAGTAATTCCTCCATTCTCTTCATTCTTTCAGAAATGAAATGCCATCAAAAAAGGGATCACATCAGATTTTAGAATATAAATCAGGGGAAAAAACAAAAGATGCTGATTTTACATATTTTAGAACATTGGACATGAATGTAGTTGGAATTCCATTGTTTTTCTTTCAGTCTCCCTGCTGTTTTGCCCCAAAATGCACCTCTATGACTCCTATGCCATGTCTTCTCTGGCAATAAAGTTTCCAACAATTGAAATGTTAATGGAATGAATCCTTCTTGTTAACAGAGAAATTACCAGATGGAGTAAAACCTTAAAAAAAAAATCCCATTTAAAGCAATAAACATTTGCTAAGCTGCTATTTTTATATGAGACTCTGCTCCCTCTATAGTTGTAAATTTAAAGACAGAGGATCAAAAAACCATAGACTATATGAATTAGAAGAGCCTTAACTCAGGTTACCCAGTCCAACTACTCCTCTGCTGCCATCTGATCATTCAGCATACACTTGGTACCCATGGGAACCAAGGGTCCTCAAGGAGTTCACCATCTAATACATGTGGTATCATACTGTGAAGTGTTTTACATGAACCTTCGTATCTAGTCATACCTGATCTTGTTACCTTCTCTATCCAGGAGACAGGGAAGGAAGATATTTGCAACTGAGAATAAGGAAACAAAAGCTCAAGGGGTTAAATGACTTGACCAAGGTCACCTGGTCTTTTAACGTGAAGTATGGTACTCTTTGAGCATGCCAGTTCCATTCTTGTTCTAGGTAATCCTCTCAGTTTCAAGGGTCCTATAACCCTTATGGAGCCCAGTGGTTAAGAGCTATTACTGCTAACCAAAAGGTTGGCAGTCCGAATCCACCAGCTGCTCCTTGGAAACCCTATAGGGCAGTTTTACTCTGTCCTGCAGGGTTGCTATGAGTCGGAACTGACTGCTATGGGTTTGTTTTTTTGTTGTTGTTGTTTTATACCCCTTATAAGGAGTCCTGGTAGTGCAGTGGTTAAAGTGCCCGGCTGCTAACCGAAAGGTTGGCGGTTCAAACCCACCAGCCAGTCTGTGGGAGAAACATGTGGCAGTCTGCTTCCACTAGGATTTCAGCCTTGGAACCCTATGGGGCAGTTCTACTCTGTCCTACGGGGTAGCTATGAGTCGGAATTGACTCAATGGCAATGAGTTTGGGGTTCTGAATACCCGTTATGATTCTAAGTCTCTCCTAAAAAAGTTACAGTAAGAATGTGTACCTGTGAAAATATGGAAACAAAAACTTAGTTTTAGAAATTGCCTGTAATTTCCTTGGTAAAGTGAGTATTATTTGTTAAGTCAGCTAGCACTGAATACAGGAATACCTTCGTATCTACAAAACCAGCCCTCCTTTCTCTTCCACATAGTGACAAAAGAGTTGCTACTAAAATGATGCCAGGACTAGAGATGGAAGTGAAAATATCTGGAGCATCCTATTGAGTGAGATCCCCTTTTTTCATTTTATTGCCTTAATTCTAAAGCCAAACAGATTTTTATTTTTTGGCTCTACACTGTTCCAAAGTCTTATAAATTGAATAAAAGCAAGCATGCTTCCAGCTAAAACTGCTGACTCTTCACCATCATTTTATTTTCCTCATGATTTTCATTTCAGTCAGTTAAAATTCAGATTATTTTCTCCACTCGTTAGTGTCCTGAAATGTGATTATTTTCATCAGAGTACCTCAAATGACACCTGAACACTGTATTTTAGAATGTCCAAATGTAGCCTCTGATGAAAACAAAGAAAAAGAAGGAGGAAGAGAAGAACAGAATATTCTAAAAAGCATATAGGATTATTAGATAGTTATGGAGATATTACTAATGGTTAACTGCTGTACCGCCTTGTGCCACATACTACATTCTACTCTCATTTCATATTCTTACATTCTGCAAGTCCTAGGAGAACTTAATCTGAATTTTCTTTCTTCTGAAACTCTGATTTCGTAAGAAGGATATCTGAAAAGAGAGCTCTTAGAAGAAACCTTGTAGCAATTTCACTTGCAGCTGGTTCTTCATTTTGTTTCAGGTCTTCCCTTTTTTGGATAATTTTGGAACATTGTGTAAGGGTTAGCTATTGCATTCCTTATGTCAATTTTCTACATTCTACTCATAGTCTATGCAAAGGCATTTGACTACATGGATCATAACAAATTATGGATAACATTGCGAAGAATGGAAACCATAGAACACTTAATTGTACTCACAAAGAGAGTAAGGGGACACTGCGTGGTTTAAAATCAAGAAAGATGTGCGTCAGGGTTGTATCCTTTCACCATACTTATTCACTCTGTATACTGCGCAAATAATCTGAGAAACGAGACTACACGAAGAAGAATGTGGCATCAGGATTGGTGGAAGACTCATTAATAACCTGTGATACGCAGATGACACACAACCTTGCTTGCTGAAAGTGAAGAGGACTTGAAGCACTTACTGATGAAGATCAAAGACTACAGCCTTCAGTATGGATTACACCACAACATAAAGAAAACAAAAATCCTCATAACTGGACCAATAAGCAACATCATGATAAATGGAGAAAACACTGAAGTTGTCAAGGATTTCATTTTACTTAGATACACAATCAGCACCCATGGAAGCAGCACTCAGGAAATCAAATGACATATTGCATTGGGTAAATCTGCAAAAGACCTGTTTAAAGTGTTCAAAAGCAAAGATGTCACTTTGAGGACCGATGTGCACCTGACCCAAGCCATGGTATTTTCAATCACCTCATATGTGTGCAAAAGCTGGACAATGAATAAGGAAGACCGAAAAAGAATTGATGCCTTTGAATTACGGTGTTGGCAAAGAATACTGAATATACCATGGACTGTCAGTAGAAAGAACAAGTCTGTCTTGGAAGAAATAGAGCCAGAGTGCTCCTTGGAGGTGAAGATAATGAGACTTTGTCTCACGTACTTTGGACATGTTATCAGGAGGGACCAGTCCCTGGAGAAGGACATCATGCTTGGTAAAGTAGAGGGTCAGTGAAAAAGAGGAAGACCCTTGACGAGATGGATTGACACAGTGGCTGCAACAATGGGCTCAAATATAACAATTGTGAGGATGGCACAGGACCTGGCAGTGTTTCGTTCTGTTGTACCTAGGGTCGCTATGAGTCAGAACCAACTCAACGGCACTTAACAACAACAGCTCACAGTCTATATTGTTTCCACCTAAAGCCTAAAGGAACTTAAACAGAATCTGCTCTCTTCTAAATGCTGAGTTCATTACAAAAGCTTTGGGACATGGAGAGATCAGATCAGATGGAAATTTATAGAGATTTCACTTTAAATTGAGTATTTAACTATCTTAGATGCAAACTGTTTTCTTGAAACCTTCCCTTGAAGAGTCACCCTAAAGTTATCATTTCTGGATATTTGAGTAAATAATCTTCCCAGTGCTTGACATTACTCAAACTTTTATCCTGTGCCTCTTAAATTTTTCCCTATAAATGTTGACCCCATAATCCTGATTCCAGGTATTTGGCTCCTGTTCCCCAGGCTTGGCTCAATGCCCTCTCTTCCTCCAGTCTATTTTCCACAAAGCCATCAGCCTTGTCTTCCTAAATCGTAAATCTGCCCATGTCCCTCTCTTGCTTTAGTACCTTGAAAGGCTCCTATCTCTCCTATAATACAACTCTAAACCACCCAGCAAGCCCACAGTGTCATTCATGATTTGGCCCCTGCCTGCCTCTTCACATTTCCTTCCAGTCAATTTTCTCCTCTCCAATTAAGCCTCACTAAAACCAAAGGATTTATGGCCCCCAGAGTATTCAATGCTGGATTTTGCACATACTGATGCCACTGTTGGAAAGGCACTTTCCCCACTAGGGCCTTCAAGACTCATCTTTAAATACTACCTCTCTCAATAATGTACTAAACGAAGGCAAGAATAAGTTGTTTCATAATCCTGGGGAAAAGAAGGCCTTTTCTAAGCACTAAAATAAAGGCAAACCCCATAAAGGAAAGTATTTAAATACATAAAAACTGCAATAATTACCTCTGAATGACAGAAACACCGTAAGTTAGACAGGAAAACAAACTAGGAAATATTTATAAGACATCTGAAAAGGGTATAGATATCCTTAATATACCAAAAAAAAAAAAAAAACTCTCACAAATTTTTTGTCTGTTTATTGTTGTTGTTTAAGTGAAAGTCTACATTTCAAGTTAGTCTCTTATACAAAAATTTATACATGCATTGTTATGTGACCCTAATTGCTCTCCCTATATTGTGATAGCACACTCCTCCTTTCCAACCGATTCCCTATGTCCATTCAACCAGCTCCTAACCCCCTCTGCCTTCCCATCTCACCTCCAGACAGAAGCTGCCTGTTTAGTCTCATGTATCTACCTAAGCTAAGAAGCACACTCTTCACGAGTATCATTTTATGTCCCACAATCCAGTCCAATCTCTGTCTGAAGAGTTGGCCTCGGAAACTGTTTTAGTTCTGGGCTGATAAGAGAATCCGGGGGCCATGCCTTCTGGGGTTCCTCCAGTCTCAGCTGGAGCATTAAGTCTGGTCTTTTTACTAGAATTTGAGTTCTGCACACCACCTTTCTCCTGCTCCATCCAGGACTCTGTTGTGTTTCCTGTCAGGGCAGTCATTGTTGGTAGCCGGGCACCATTTAGTTCTTCTGGTCTCAGGCTGATGAAGTCTCTGGTTTATGGGGCCCTTTCTGTCTCTTGGGCTAATACTTCCCTTGTGTTTTTCGTGTTCTTTATTCTCCTTTACTCCAGGTGGTTGGGACCGATTAATGCATCTTAGATGGCCGCTTGCAAGCTTTTAAAACCCCAGACGCCACTCGCCAAAGTGGGATGCAGAGTATTTTCTTAATAAACTTTGTTATGCCAATTGACCTAGATGTCCCCTGAAAGCATGGTCCCCAGACCCCCACCCCTGCTACTCTGTCCCTCAAAGTGTTTGATTGTATTCAGGAACCTTCTCAGCTTTGGTTTAGTCTAGTTGTGCTGACTTCCCCTGTAGTGTGTGCTGTCCTTCCCTTACAAAACAAATTTTTAAAAGGCAAAAACCCAAACTTAAAAATAAGTAAAATATATATAAGTAGTTAATTAAAAAATGTATAAAATGACAAAAAAGTGTTTAAGATATTCAACCTTACTAGTCAATTAAAATGCAAATTAGTCACGCAAAAGCATATTTCACTTTCAGAATAAGAGAGTTTATAAAGACTGTTGATACCCAGTACAGATAAGGACATGGAGAAGCAGGCACTGTCATTCAACAGAAAGTGAAAACAAGTGTAAAGTTTTTGGAAGGTGCTACATACTCAAATTTAAAATGTGTGCACCCTCGAGCTAAGCAATTTCTACTTCTCAGAATTTATCTTATGAAAATAATTGGACCAAAATGGAAATAAAATGAATACAATGTAATTTATAATCATTTTTAAACTATCAATAACCTAAATGATGATCAATAGGAATTAGTAAAATAAATTATGACACAAACATACAACAGAGTATCATGCAGCCATTGAAAAATGATGTAGAGCAGCAGTTCTCAAACTTCTTAGTCTCAGGATCCCTTTACAACACTTAAGAATTATTGAGGACTCCATAGAGCTTTTGTTTATTGTGAAGACCATGGGCTTGTACCACTCAGATCTCTCTTCACAAGACCCTGCTGTGGGGAGCACAGCTGACTGGCACCTCTAGCCATGGCACCTTCAGATGCAATGCAGTAAGCTCCAAAGCCATGATTCTACTGGGCTGCTTCCAGCCCCAAAGACTGGGCATGGTAGGGAACTAGATCTGGGCTATTTCTACACATTATCCCCTTATAGATAACACTGGCTCAGTGAGTTCCCCATCAGCTGGGCTGAGACTTTGGCAGAACTGCACTGTGATCTAAGGCTTTTCCTATACAATCCTTCCTTCCCTACCCTCAGTGAATGAGAAGGAAAAAGCCAGGGCCTGGTTTACTGATGGGTTGGCTCAGTATGTGGCTGCAATCCAAAAGCTGAAAGCAGCTGCATTACAGCAACATCTAGAAGAGGCCCTGAAGACAGTAGAGAAAGAAAATCTTGCCAATGGGCAGTCATCCACTTCGTGTGGAAGGAAAAATGGCCCAAGGTGAGAATATTATGGATTACTGAGCAGTGGCCAATGTTCTGGCCAGCTGATCAGGGGTGCAGATGAAAAGGACTGGAAGATCAAAGACGAGGAGGTCTAGAGTAGCGGCATATGGATAGATATATGGGAATGGGCACATTGGGTAAAGACTTTGGTATCATATATTAATGCCCACCAGAAAACATTTACCATAGAAGAGGTACCAAACAGATCAAATGACTTGGCCAGTTGATGCTGACCAGCATTGATCATAGGCCACTGTGGAACTACAGGGTGGCCATAATGGCAGGATAGAGGTTACACATGGGCCCAACAGCATGGTCCCTCAATCGTCATGGTCAGTCTAACTCTAGCAGATCAAATGACTTGGCCAGTTGATGCTGACCAGCATTCATCACAGGCCACTGTGGAACCACAGGGTGGCCATAATGGCAGGATAGAGGTTACACATGGGCCCAACAGCATGGTCCCTCAATCGTCATGGTCAGTCTAACTCTGTTGCCTCTGAATGTCGAATCTGCCAGCAAAAAGACCAACACTGAGCCCCTGATATAATACAATTCCTCAAGGTGACCAACTGGCCACTTGGTGGCAAATCATTTATAATGTGCCCGTTCTGTCCTAAAGGAGCCCTGCTGGTACAGTGGTTAAGAGCTTGGGTGCTAACCAAAAGGTCAGCAGTTTGAATCCACCAGCTGCTCCTTGGTAACCCTATGAGGCAGTTCTACTTTGCCCTATACGGTTGCTATGAGTCAATATTGACTTGAAGGCAACAGATTTGGTTTGGTTTGGTTTCTGTCCTAAAGGACCAATGGCTCATCCTCACCTATCCTTTTCCAGGTATAGGCTTCCCTTTCCTGCCTGCAGAGTCACAGCTGGCACGAGTATCTGAAGGCTTATGGAATACCTGATTCCCGGGCATGAAATCCCACGATATAGCATCCAGCCAGGGGATTTGCTTCACAGTACAAGACGTACAGAGTAGGCCCGTGACCAGGAATCCACTGGTTGTATCACACACCAAACCACCCAGAAGCAGCTGGCCTCAGAGAATGCTGAAATTACCTACTGAAAGCACAAAGCACGACCCAGGACACAATCTTCAGCAAGATGAGGTATCACCCTCATGATGCTGTATATGCACTAAATTAGAGACCTCTGTATGGCTCTGTGGAGCCCTGGTAGCACACTGGTGAAGAATTCAGCTGCTAACCAAATGGTGGGCAGTTCGAATCTGCCACCTGCTCCTTGGAAACCCTATGGCTCAGTTATACTCTATCCTATAGGGTCGCTGTGAGTTGTAATCGACTCAACGGCAATGAGTTTGTTTGTTTTTTAATATGGCTCTGTGACCTCAAAAGGAAGAACATATCGGTCCAGGAACCATAAGGTGGAAGAGTGGCCCCACTTACCGTTATTCACAATTATCCACTGGGGGAATTTTTGCTTTCTGTCCCCACAACTTTGGGTTCTGTAGAGTCAGAGGTTCTAGTCCCCAAATGGGATGTACTCTTGCCAGGGGATACATCAAGGGTCTCACTGAACTATAAGCTATGGCTGCCATCTGGGCATTTTGAACTCCTTGTGTCTAGGGACCAACAGGCAAGGAGTTACCATCTTGGCAGGGGTAACTGACTCTGATCAGAAAGAGGCAGGGCTGCTTTTATACAATGGGGACAGAAAGGAGTATATGGGGAACCAAGGTGACCTATACGGATGCCTCCTAATACTTCCTTACCCAATTATAACTATGAACGGGCACATACAGCAACACCAGCCTGAGAAGCTCAGACTCCTCAGGAATGAAAGTTTGAGTCACACCAACAGGTAAGCCACAAAGACTCACAGAGATGATAGCTAAGGTTGGGTGCAATTTAAAATAATTGTGGAAAAAGGAAATAAATGATAAGTACCTATTGTGACCAGCTGAAGTAATGGGGACTGTAGTTCACTCCACTGGCCTCCCTCTTCTAAGTCTCCTCACAGGAAGAGAGGCCCATGAGAACCAAGAAGGAGCTTCCCCTCAAAGCTGCATGAAGAAGTGGGTCTGTGTGGTGCAAGGAGTGGTCTATGGTGGCCAGGCAGTTGCACAGCTCAGACTGTCCTTCAAGAGAACCTGCTTCAGGAGCAAAGTTGACTGATAGCCTACCTCTGCCACAGCTCTGGACCCACTACAGCACTCACACCAAGTCCATGCTTGCCTGAGACTGCTCCAACCAATGACTAGGCACAGCAGGCTACTAGTGCCAGGCAGCCAGTGCAGGATTCCCCTAGCAGATAACATTTCCTCAGTGAGGCCCCATTAGATTAGTTGAGACTTCTCAGAACTGTGCTTTGGTCTGAAGTTCTTCCTAAACCAACCCTTCCTTCTTGCACTTTTTTAATAGCTGTTAAACTTGCATCAGGAGTCCCTGCCAGGTGCGAACTGTTAAACACTAAACCACTAGCTGAAAGGTTGGCAGTTCAAACTCACCCAGAGGCACCTTGGAAGACAGGCCTGGTGATCTACTTCTGAAATGTCACCACCATTAAAACCCCATGGAGGAGCTCTACTCTGCACACATGGGGTCACCATGAGTCAGAATCAACTCGAGGCAGCTAACAACAAACTTGCATCATGGTCTGAAGACTCTCTCTGCCTACTCCTGTTCCCTCTCCCTTATCCTTCATAGGCATTTCTCCCAACAAATTTTTTGCACACCCAATCCCACCTTGGTGTCTGCTCATCAGAGGACCAAAATAGACACAAACAACACCAGGACTCATCCAAGAAAAGACGCAGTAGCATGGGGATTGGGGACTGGCTCACTCACTGCCCAGCAGGCAAAGAGAACTCTACCCTGAGTGCAATGCAGGGCAACGATAATCCCTCGCCCAAGCTGGAAGCCCAACCGCTGAAGATTTCACTTGTGGTGACCTGGGAGAACATCCTGGTTGAAGGGAACACCCTGGTTGGTGTGATGATTCAGGCATTGAAAGATATGGGGGGGAATTATGCTATAAAGGTAGATAAAACACATAATGATAAAAGGAGCAATTCACCAGGACAACATAACAATTCTAAAGTTGAATACAGCTGGCAGCATAGTCTCAAAATATAAAAGGGGATAAGTAACAGAATTATAAAGACAAGTTGACAAATCTACAATTATAGAGGGAGATTTTGACACGCCCACTTTCAGCAGTGGCTGTACAGCAGTAACAGCTAATTTAATGGCTAACAGTTTACTGATTGCTTATTAAGTATCAGTCATTATTTTAAGGAGCCCCGGTGGCACAGTGGTTAAGTGCTCAGCTGCTAAGTGAAAGGTTGGCAGTTCAAACCCACCAGCCACTCCATGGGAGAAAGATGTGGCAGTCTGCCTCCATAAAGATTACAGCCTTAGAAACCCTATGGGGCAGTTCTACCCTGTCCTATAGGGTCACTGTGAGTTGGAATCGACCCATGGCAACAGACTTGGGTTTTTTTTTTGTTTGTTTACAGCTCGAAATTAATGAGTTAAACATCTGTCTTACTTATCTAGTGCTGCTATAACAGAAACACAACAAGGGGGTGGCTTTAACAAATAGAAATTTATTTTCTCACAGTTAGGAGGCTAGAAGTTTGAATTCAGGGCACCAACCCTAGGGGAAGGCGTTCTCACTCTGCTGGCTCCGTGGGGAGGTCCTTGACTCTTCAGCTTCTGTTGCATCTTCATGAGGCATGGCATCTGTCCTCCCTCATCTCTGCTCCCTTAATCTGCTCCTTTTATATCTCAAAAGAGATTGACTGTGAACACATCCTACACTAATATTGTCTCATTAACGTAAAAAGAAAACCCATTCCCAAATGGGATTATAACCACAGGTATACAGGGGTTAGGATTTACAACACCTATTTTGGGGGGGGGGGGGGGGACACAATTCAATCCATAACGGCATTCAACTCAAGAAATTAGAAAAAGTGCAAATGAGTAAACCCAAAGAAAGCAGAAACTAATGATAATAAAATACAGAGATGATCAGCAAAAAGTACCAAAAGCTGATTCTTTCAAAGTATGAATAAAATTGACAACCCTTTGGCAAGACTGAAGAGGAAAAAAAAAGAGAGAGATAAATATCAGGAATGGAAATACCAGTCAAAACTTTTATAAAATCATAAGCAAATATTATAAGCCTTAGACAAAATGCACAGTTCCCTAAAAAATTATAACTTATTAAATGTGACTTAAGGAAAAAAAAATCATAAACTGATTAGGCCTGTAACTATTAAAGACATTGAAAGAGTAGTTTTAAATATAACTATAAAACAGTTGTTGGCCCTTAACAGTCAGTTATCTAATCACTTTCTCTCTTTGGAGAGGGAATGCCATAGAATCGTCTTATGATTCAGTGGGGCTGGATAGGTTCAGGGGGCTGAACTTCAGGGACACAATTAAAATGACTCATAGGATGTAAAAGTTGAAATGACTCAGCACAACCAGCCAACCCTTCCGATCAATTTATGTACTCAGGGCTACCTTAAGAACGTCTGAAAGAATGGAATGTTGCCTCTCCTCCTCAACAGGAAGTTGGGAGAAATATACAATTGGTTTTTCAAAAACGCTCGTCTTTGAAACTGTAGATAAAAGTAGCTGGTGTAACAAAGCGGCTTCAGAGGGGTACAAAGTTTGAGCCCTTCTGCAGAGCTTGCGACCAAGTAAGTCAGAGCGCTAACGACTGATTAACACAAAACGCAGGCAAATGACCTGGGATGGATTCAGACCAAAGGTGCTTGTGGTACAAGGTATGAAATTTTAACAGTGCCCGTGGGCCAGAGTGTTCACAACACTAATTTTATTTGGAAAACTACCGGTTGCATTTCACGTGTTGCAGGGGTAACTGGCCGCTCGCCCCATTCCGGAGTTTCTCACCCCGGCTCTCCCTTCGAGGCTGGAAACCGCAGTTCTGCCTTCCTCCTGGCAGAGCCTCGGGCCGCCCCCTCATTCTGACAGCGTCTCCGGAGACTCCGAACCCCTCCCTGCCCGCAGGCCCGCGCCCCGGCAGCAACCCACCTCCTCAGCGGCCTGGCCCAGGGGGATGCCCAGGCTCTTGAGGCCCTCCTGCAGCTCGGCGATGTCCACCACCCCGTCCCGGTTGCGGTCCAGCTGCTGGAAGAGAGTCTCGTAGCGCGTGGGCGACTGCGCGTCCTGGCAGGCCGCCGCGGGCAGGGCGAAGCCCCGCAGCCAGCGCAGCATGGTGGCGGAGGCGCGGGCGGCCCAGGGGAGGGAAGCTCGGGGCCGAGCGCGCCGCTGGCCCGGCAGTGAGCGCGAGAGCTGTAGGCGGCCCGGTCACTTCGAGGACCCGCGCGGCTGCTCCAGTCTGACGGGGGCGGGGAGGGGGGGGAGGCCGCGGCGGAACTGCGTTTTGGGCGTCGTCCGGGGCGAGGCTTCAGCTCGGCGCTCAGCTAGCAGGCCAAAGACCCCACCCGAGCCCTACTGCGCGCCCAAGGCGTGGCCGCTCCCGCTGGTGCTGGGGAGGAGCTCGCCCCGCGCCCGCCTCCACGAGGGGAACGGAGGGACGGGCTTGGCACCGCCTACCGCGGGGTGGAGGTAATAGGGCTGCGGAGTGGGGCTCGGGTGTCCGGAGAGCTGGAGGAGCTGTGGGGGACTGGGGCTCGAGTTCTGCTCCGTCCCGAGTCCAGCTGTCATGGGTGCGGATACCAGGAAGGAGCCCCCAGAAAGTCGTGGGTTTCAGCGTAATAAAGTAGCTTCAAAGAGGTACACAGTGTGAGCCCTTTTACAGAACTTGGGACCCACGTAAATCTGAGACCTAACAACTATTTGATTAAATGTTTGCAAAGGCACAAAATGCAGATAAAGCACCTGGGATGAATTCAGACCAAAAGTGTTCACATGCTTCAATGTGGGTAGGGAGGATTGGAAACGCAGGGTATCTGAAGGCTCTTGGTTGGATTTGGAGAGCTGTTGGAAGAGCCACCCTCCCGACTGGGAGCCTTGGGAACTGCCCAGAGCTGGTTCTCTCCGCTTAGAAACTGGGCCACGTCCAGCTTATCTCACACGGATATCTGACTTTTTCGTGTGACTCTGCAAGACACTTCACTTCTATGGGCCAGTTTTCTACTCACAAAAATGAGGGAATTGGGTTAGATGGTATCTAAAACCTCGGTGGTTTTACATTCTGTGGTTACACATCTTGTATGATAATTCTGCTTTAAGACGCAGAGGAGTTCTATCTGAAAGCATCCGTTAAAGCAATTAAAGGGACTTTTGCAGAAAGGATCAACATCCATCCCATCTGGGTGGGCAGTAGTAAACAGAGATACTACCTTGGTAAAAAGCTTGCTTGGCTTGATCTGCCCGTGATAAGTCATAGGAAGCACCTAACAGCAACACTTCTTAGAAAAAGCTCAGGCCCCTCCCTCTCAAGCTGGGTCTGATTCCAAGGCCTGGGGTTTATTACCCAGATAGGACAGAATTTTGATCAGCACAACTTCGGATAATAAAAGGAATGTTTGACTAATCTGGATTCTGTGTTTCAACTGCATAGACTTGGTGACATGGCTTAGGCCCCACAGTGCCCAAGAATATGAATATCTGAGTCACCACTCTGACTGTTCCACTTTGTATGTGAAAGGTCTTTGTACTCAAGTGTACCAATCAAATGAGATGTCATTAATTGTAATATTCTCTGTTCATCAACATCTGCTTAAGAGAAACTATCCTCATATTCCTATTTTCAGGAGAAAAGACACTTCCGTATAATTGTAGGTTAGGTTCTCTCAACATCTTCTCAATCACCAAAACCAGTTGTTCCAACAGAAGCCAGAACTCAGGCTCTGAATTTACCTCCCCTCGTACAATTTTGGAGCCCTAGTGGCACAGTCGTTAAGAGCTCAGCTGCTAACCAAAAGGTTGGCAGTTCGAATCCACCAGCTGCTCCTTGGAAACCCTCTGGGGCAGTTCCACTCTGTCCTATAGGGTCACTATGAGTCAGAATCAGCCAGAAGGCAACGGGTCATACCATTTTATATGTTTAAGACATTTGTGAACTTAGAGTTTGCAAGTTGAGGACTGCCTGTTTAGTAAAATCATCTTGAAACCAATTTACCTGTTTAAGTTACTTCCAACTTCCATTCTTCTTAGGAATGATCTCCTTTCTTTGGAATAGCCTTCAAACGTCATCAAAATTTTTATCTGTCCTTGAAAGCCTTTTTTAATCATTACTATAAATACTCTGTCTTTGAAATCATCATAGTGGACTCACATATTTTTATGTAGTAGTAATCAGAAGAATCACCTGCCAACATTTTTACTGAGATAATATATGTTCACACAAAAACCTGTATGCAAGTGTTTATAGAAGTTTTATAGTTTTA
Organism: Dugong dugon; assembly: GCA_030035585.1. NCBI lineage: Eukaryota > Metazoa > Chordata > Mammalia > Sirenia > Dugongidae > Dugong > Dugong dugon. Next base: position 147,836,075 of record CM057462.1, read on the forward strand.
TTCATAATCACCAAATACCAGAAACCACCAAAATGTTCTTTAATGGGTGGTTATATAAACCGTGTTATATCCATGCAGTGAAATACTACTCAGCCATACAAAGGAATAAACTACTAATACATGTAGCAATGCATGATGTTATGTGAAAGAAGCCTGATTCAAAAGGCTATATATATACTGTATGATTCCATTTATACGGCCTTCTGGAAAAGGCAAAAATACAGGAACAGCAAAAAGAGCCATGGGCTGGAGGCTGGGGAAGGCATGACCACAAAGCTCCTGGGGTTATGGAAGTGTTGTGTATTTTGATTATGGTGGTGCTTACACAAGTGTATGTGTTTGTCAAAATGCACCGAGCTGTATGCTAAAAGGGTTAATTTTACTGTATGTAAATTGTATTTCAATAATCTGACTTTAAAATCTGATTTATGAGTAAAATGGAATATGAATTCTTAGCTCAAAAGATCACTGTGAAGAACAAATAAAAGTTTGTGAAAGTCCTTAGACTAAGCCTTGTTACTGAAAATGCGGTCCACAGACAAGCAGCATCGGCATCACTTGTGAGCTTGTTAGAAATGCAGAATCTCAGGCCCACCCCAGACTTACTAAATAACCTGCACTTAAACAAGAGCCCAGGGTGATTCTTTTATACATTAAAGTTTGAGAAGTACTGATGTACAAAGCAAAGTGTGTTTTCCAGACCAGTGCCTGTTTGCCTGTTACCTGTCCATAAGGAAAGTCAGAGATTGAGAGAAAGCATTTAGAAACTTTACACCAATTTGATAATTTTATGTTTGTTGAATCTAATAATAAAAACTCTGGTCTTTTTTTTTTTTTAATTTCAATTTTCTAGTAGTTCATTTTTACTGTATTTTACAAAAGTATCTGTCCACAATGGATTGGGAAACACCGTTACTGTACAGATAAAAGGCATAATTAGCAATAACAACTTCTGCATAATAGAGGAAAACTTTACATAAACACCTAAACAGATGCATGAGAGAGGGCATCTCTGCCTACTTTGTTGGTAATTCCCAAAGACCAGTGCTTCCTATAGAAGTGAGGAGTAGAAACCCTGAACTCACTCACACTTCCTTCATCCAATTCATTTCTGTGGTTTAGGACAGAAGTCTAACCTTCAAACCAATTCAGCTGCTTCTGTTTTTCCCAACTTCTAGCTTTCTCAAGTACTACTGTCTTCCACTGGAACAACCTTCATTCAAACTTTATGAATTTCATCTATTTTGGCCCTCAAAGACTTCTTCCAGTACCTACTTTAGGTTCCTTGTACTTAAGATCTGCTTGAACAATCATTCTAGAGTCTCATAGTTTTTGTTGGTAAACATGTTTAGCCTTTTTATCTACTGGACCACTTACTTATTGTATGGTGCTAATAAGACTAAAGTCTCAGTCTCTCCACAAGGACCAATTCTATTTCAGAACCCTGGTCATTCCTCTCTCAGACTGGAGAGATCACTAACGTCTTAGTTACCTAAGTGCTGCTGTAACAGAAATACCACAAGTGGATGGCTTCAACAAACAGAAGTTTATTCTCTCAGAATTTAGGAGGCTAGAAGTCCACATTCTGGGTACCAGCTCTAGGGAAAGTCTTTCTCTGTTGGTTCTGGGGGAAGGCCCTTGTCATCAAGCTTCCCCCGGTCTAGGATCTTCTCAGTGCAGGGATCCCAGGTCCAAAGGACACACTCTGCTTCTGGCACTACTTTCTTGGTATGAGATCCCCATGTCTCTCTGCTCACTTCTCTCTTTTATATCTCAAAAGAGATTGACTCAAGATATAACTAATCTTGCAGACTGAGACCTGCCTCATTAACATAACTGTCTCTAACCCTGCCTCATTAACATAATAAAGGTAGGATTTACAACATAGGAAAATCACATCAGGTTACAAAACATGGTGAACAATTACACAATACTAGGAATCATGGTCTAGCCAAGTCGACACATGTTTTTGGGGGACACAATTCAATCCATAACAACTAAGTATAAAACCATCACCATCATCGGAAAGATAATTTTATTATACAATGAATTTTGAACTTGGATATCCTAGTAGTCTTTAGTGAGACAATAATCATTTTCAGTTTTAACTCATTTATCACACTAAGCTAATTGGATATTCTACCTAGATTTTCCAAGTCATTTAGGAGATAGAATTCCAGATAAGCTGAATTCTGTGTCTGGCTCATCCCCCACAAGAGTAATGCAGACAACTCTTAATAATAAAAGCATGACACTTCATTACTGGAAAATTGCCATCATTACTAAATCATGTAAATACTTCCCATTTCAAACAGTTGTCTAGAATTTAAATTGGCTTCAAACCCACTTAACTCGGCATTTTTAAAATGATTAAAAAGACTTCAAACTGTCTTCAGTGTTCCAAAATTTATATAAACTATTGAGTGATGTTTATTGCCTGAGGACTGATATAATTAAAATGCAAAAAATAATAATTTGCACATTTATTGAAGAAGCAATAATCATGGAAGTTGGATCAATATTCTACAGTTATATTTTTATATGTAAAACCCCTATCTGCCTTCCTGCCAGCCTTTCTTCCTTTCCTCCTGAATTATCAGTTAAAAGCCATAAGGCAGGCTTGAGTGAGGAAAGCTGCCCAGCACAGGTCAAGGGTCAAGGAAGGAACGTGGTGGAGCAGGGCAATACCTGGACAGGGTTAGGAGATTGTTTACATACAGGGGAATTGAGCAAATAAGTAAATACATTGAGGATAATGAAAACTAAGCTTCTTGCCATCAGAGAAGTGAGTTACAAATATGGTAAGGGGAAAACTAGAATGAACCCTGTAGTGTTGAACTGGAATAGCAATATTGGTGTGAATTAACAGTTTTGACATATGCATAGCATTGGCCACTTAATGGGATAAAGAGAGAATGTAGCATCACTTCTGTGATATTCCCAACAAAAAAGTATAACCTGAATTTAATGATAGAAACATCAGATAAACCAAAATTGGGGATATTACACAAAATAACTTGCCTGTAACCCCCAAAAATGTCAAGATAATGAATGGAGGTCAAGGAATGACTAACAAACTATTCTGGATTGAAGGAAACTAAAGAAATATGAGAAGTGCAATATGTGATCCTAAAGGATATTAGTGGGACAGCTGGTGTAACTTGAATGGGAACTCTGAGTGAGGGTTATATGGGCATTCCTTGAACTGTCTTTTAACTTTTTTATAAATTAATTTCTAAAATGGATGAAGCCCTAATATCTGTAAAAAGTCTTTCCTAACTTCCTCAAATTGTGACACTCCTCAGGTCTGCCTGTGATACCCTTGTCTTTGCTATAGCAAACTAGGAGTCCCTAAGTGGTGCAAATGGTTAACACACTCAGCTACTAACTGAAAGGTTGGAGGTTTGAGTCCACCCAGAGGTGCCGGAAGAAAGGTCTGGTGATCTATTTCCAAAAAATCAGCCACTGAAAACCCTATGGAGCTATTCTGATACACATGAGGTCACCATGGGTCAGGGTCAACACAACGGCAACTGGTTTTTGGTAGCAGACTAAATAAGAATGGCTTTGTGTGATCAAAACAATAGCAACAACAATAACAATGAAACCCTTATACTACTATACTTTATTTAGATCAACACTGCAGTATAGTAAAGGTGGTTCAGGTGACACTGGACAGAATGAACATCAAGCATTGTTGTTGCCTAGTTTAATGGTCAGGAATGAAGTTACAGCAGATAATTTACCTCCCCACATTCTTGCCACTTGTGCTGCTTTCTCTAACATCACTAAGAGGAGATTAGGATTTAGCCGGAAAGCTGGTGTGAAGAGGCTGCAAACACTGAGTAGAAGGAATGACTGTAAAGGTCTCTAAGGAAAAAAGAAATTGTATACTGAGGGCAAAGCCACATAATCCTTCCTTAAACCGAGAAGATGGCAGGTAAGATTAAGTCGGCATCAGTTTCAAAGAGTCCCTTTATAATACCTCTTCTGCTTATATTGGTGCCAACCTTATGAAAGAAAGGGTGCATGAAGCGTAAACCAAATTCTCCCAAAGCCCACATTTCTGGTTATATTGAAAACTTTTCAAACAAGAACTGCCAGAGAGGCAAGGTACAATATATACAGTGGGCACTGAGTATATACTTACTAATTGAAGTAATTTCTTCCCTACCTTTAGAACCAAACCTACTGAAAGGGACTAGAAGGCAGAAGGGGACAGGAAAGATGGTGATAGGGAACACAAGGTTGAGTAAGCACAGTGTTGACATGTAGTGGGGTTGTTAATCATTGTCATAGGGCAACATGTGTACTAACTGTTTAATGAGAAACTATTTTGTTCTGTAAACCTTCATCTAAAGTGAAAATAGTAGCACAACTGGAAGAACGTAATCGATGTCACTGAACTGTGCATGTAGAAATTTTTGAAATGGTGTATCTTTGGCTATGTATATTTTCACCAAAAAAAAAAAAAAAAAGGTCTAGAAAGGAGAGGGTTGACATGTCATGGGGTTGTTTACCAATGTCATAAAACAATATGTGTACTGACTGTTTAATGAGAAACTATTTGTTCTGTAAACCTTCACCTAAAGTACAATTAAAAAAATAATAATAATCTAAAAAAAAAACTATGTGCAGGGAACCTGGGGTGGAAAGGTGGAATGTGCTGTCACATTGTCGGGATTTCAACTAATGTCACAAAACAATATGTGTAAATTTTTGTATGAGAAATTAACTTGAGCTATAACCTTCCACCTAAAGCACAATTTAAAAAAAAAAAGTATTCTACAGGAAAAAAAAATCTATTGAAAAGGTTCATACAGACTCCAAACTTGTCCAACTTCCTTTTAAAATATTATATGCTGTGTGAAAATTGAATCCATTATATTTGTTAAATGATACATGGGGGTAATGTTCCATTTATATGAAAATGGTATTCTCAACTCCGCATAGCACAGAGGGCATGCACTTAAGCCATGACTTTGGGTCCTTATTCAGGGATATATTCCATTTTATTTAATGTCCAGTTCTTGTCATGTTTGGTTACCTGCCTTCCAGCAGGAGAGCAGATTCAAAGCAGAAAAGTTCAAAGGGTAGCTGGAGAGTGGTCAGGAATGTCTGAGTCAGGCACAGTAACAAGAAATGACCACTGGGAGGAAAAACTAAAATCCAAAACCTAGAATTTTATTACAGAACAGGACAATGATGAATGCTAAAACACACATACACACACACACAACGACAAAACATGACTCCTAGAAAAGTTATCTATATTCTCTGCTTGAGAATACAGGGAAAGCGATAATAGATTAATGAACATTTTACATAGGATTGTTTAAAGTGGGGGAGAAACTGCAGTTACATTAATTCTCCTGTATAAAATAATTTCCCCCAATCGTATTAGATACAGTATTACTATAAGTAAAGAGATCTAAACATTGAAGAATTAGGCACCCTATTATAATAACGGAGGTCAAAGTTCAAAGAAGAAAGGGTCTATAATTAAGACTGAAATAAAAGAAATAATTACAAGAGGTTCTGTAAGTAACTATTTTATACTCCAATAACAAAATACAAATCAAAAATGAATTGATATTTCTTCCCACATACTTGGTTCATTCAATCATTAAATAGTTTTTGTCTACTATGTATCAGAAAGATGTTTACCTGTGTTTTATTGACGATGCGAAGGCATTCGACTGTGTGGATTATAACAAATTATGGATAACATTGCAAAAAACGGGAATTCCAGAACACATAATTGCACTTACGAGGAACCTATACATAGACCAAGAAGAGTAGTTCAAACAAAACAAGGGGATACTCTATGGTTTAAAATTAGAAAAGCCATGCATCAGGGTTGTATCCTTTCACTAAACTTATTCAATCTGTATGCTGAGCAAATAATCCGAGAACTACATTATATGAAGAACAATGAAGCATCAAGATTGGAGGAAGACTCATTAATAACCTGTGATATGCAAATGACACAACCTTGCTTGCTGAAAGTGAAGAAGACTTCAAGCACTTACTGATGAAGATCAAAGACTGTAGCCTTCAGTATGGATTACACCTCAACATAAAGAAAACAAAAATCCTCACAACTGGACAAATAATCAACTTTATGATAAACAGAGAAAATACTGAAGTTGTCAAGGATTTCATTTTACTTGGATCCACAATCAACGCCCATGGAATCAGCAGTCAAGAAATCAAATGACATATTACATTGGGCGAATCTGTTGCAAAAAAATTCTTTAAAGTATTAAAAAAAAAAAAAAAGCAAAGAAGTCACTTTGAGGATTAAGGTGCACCTGACCCAAGCCATGGTATTTTCAATTGCCTCGTATGCATCAAAAGGTGGACAATGAATAAGTTAGACTGAAGAAGAATTGATGTCTCTGAATTATGGTGTTGTTGAAAAATATTGAATATACCACGGAATGCCAGAAGAAAGAACAAGTCTGTCTTGGAAGAAATACAGCCAGAGTGCTCCTTGGAGATGAGAATGGCAAGACTTCGTCTCACATACTTTGGACATATTATCAGGAGGGACCAGTCCCTGGAGAAGGACATCATACTTGGTAAAGTACAGGGTCAGCAAAAAAGAGGAAGACTCTCAATGAGATGGATTGATGCAGTGGCTGCAACAATGGGTTCAAACATAGCAACGATTGTGAGGATGGCACAGGACTGGGCAGTGTTTCATTCTGTTGTACATAGATAGGGTCGCTATGAGTCAGAACCGACTCGAGGGCACCTAACAACGACAATAACTACGTGTCAGGAACAGATCTCCATACAGGAGATACAGCAGCAAAGAAAACCAACAAAAGTCTCTGCCTTCACAGAGTATACAATTTAGTCAGGAGTCATAAATAAACAAATAAAATAGATCAGATGTGGTAGTGCTATGGAGAAAAATAAATTCAGTAAGAGCGGGCAATGCCAGAGTTTCCATTCCGGGGATTCTGCTTTGATAGTGGGTGATGGGTGGGAAAAAAGATCCATGATGGCACAGTGGCTAAGTGCTTGGCTGCTAACAGAAAGGTTGGCAGTTCCAATCTACCAACAGCTCCACAGGAGAAAGGTGTGGCAGTCTGCTTCTATAAAGATTACAGCCTTGGAACCCTATGCAGCAGTTCTACTCTGTCCTACAGGGTCACTATGAGTCAGAATTCAACTTGACAGCAATGGGTTTGGATGGGTGGGAGTTGCTGAGCCAGTGTTAACGATTTCCTACTATTATTGGGACTTAATCATACCTCCCAAACCCACTGCCATTGGGTCAAATTCTAACTCCTAGCGACCCTATAAAAACCAGTTGCCTCCAAATTGATTGTGACTCTTGGAGACCTCATGTGTGTCAGAGTAGAACCATAAATCAGAACTGACTGGATGGCAACTGTTTGGAGTCCCTGATGATGTAAATGATTAATGTGCCTGGCTGCTAACTGAAAGGCTGGCCGTTTGAGTCTGCCCAGGGGTGCCTCTGAAGAAAAGCCTGGCAATCGATCTACTTCCTCAAAATCAGCCATTGAAAATTCTGTGATGCAAAGTTCCAGGGTTCTATAACTAGAAGAAGTTTGGGTCATAAATAACAACAAAACTAAGAAACTAAAAAACTACAAGCATTGCTTCTCTAACATTCATTTGAAAAGTTACTTTGTACAAAGAGAAATTTCAAATGCACTATTCTCATTTTAAAATGTTTATCACGAGGTGTGGTTAACATGGCGGACTAGTTAGACCCTTCCTATACCCCTCTTACATCAAAGACCTGGAAAAACAAGTGATTTGATTCTATGTGAACATCTGGCAGCCCTGAACAAGGCAAGGTTAAGAAATCCAAGTCATACCAGAGAGAAAGACCGTTTGGAAGACGTGAGGAGCACGAGAGCTGCAGCGGCAACACAGCAGAGACACAGCCATGCCTGGCTGCGGTGAAGCAGGCAAACAGCTGTGCTGTGCGTGCGTGCTGGAGAAGCAGTTTCCACATCGAGAAAGACCCGGTAGCAGAGATTCTGCTTGGACACTCCGAACCAGTGAAGAGCAGCTCCCAAGAGGCTACGATAAATACATGCACGCACCCTTTCACAGCAAGTTAAAAAAAAAGCCCATTTGGGAAAAACCTCTCTCCCTTTTACCTCCTACCTCTGTGCTTTGCACCAGACTTGGGAAAAACCTCTCTCCCTTTTACATCCTACCTCAGTGCTCTGCACCAGATTTGGAAAAACCCCTCTCCATTTTACCTCCTAACTCCGTGCTCTCCACCGGATTTGGGAAAAACCTCTCTTCCCTTCACCGCCTCCCTCCCTGCTCTGCACCAGGAGTCCACTGGGCTGGAAATAGATCCCAAAAGGCACCCTGACCCATTGGCTTGGCCTGGGAGAGGGAACAAATAAGCTGCTGGCTCCCCTAGGCCAGGAATACAGGGTCAGCACAGCTCCTTTGCTGGCCATAGAATTCAGGAGTCCACAGACTCTGAGTGTCATACACCCCTGTATAGACTTGTGGGGACCCATCTCAACAGCGTTAGCCCTCACTACCACAGTACAACAGGGCAAACATCTGAAGTTTAACTTCAACTGCTTCAGCTGTGAACGGGCAGATTTGTGATCTTCGAAACAGCCCTGCCCCTCAAGTAGGCACTTTTATCGATCTGCAGCAGGGTCTTGAAGACTGGTGATAGTTCCTAAAGTGCCTAGTCACCTGCTTCAGGCGTTCAAGAAAAAGTAGTGCCCTCCAATCTTTTCAGCCAACATAGTGGGGTGCTCTTAGCCTGGCTGCAAAACTCACCTACCTATTCACCCTAGAGAATAGGGACATGCTTTTCTTTCAGACTCTCAGGGGCAGCCATCAGCCCCCTGCCTGGCTCAGCACGTGATCCCCTACCACAGCCAGAGTCCAGTGCCTGCACCAATCACCCATGCCTCTCTAGGACTGGGGATGAGAGCCTACATCACACACTTGGTGATCGACTCCCTGCACACCCGAGCTGATCCCATATAGGAAATTTTAACGAACTCCGGCGTGCACATACTTAGTTACAGAACAAACTACCTGGTGACAGGACATTAGAGATCAAAAGGTGTCAAAAATCAAACTAGTGCACACGAGCAGCCTATTTGGGCATATCAAAACAAAACAAAATAAGAAGCTAGGTCTCACTAAGCAAACACAAAATAAAATTATAATAAATTATTGACGGCTCGGAGACAATAGTCAGTATCAAGTCACATAAAGAGGCAGTCCATGATGGATTCAGCAAGCTCCCAAAATAAAGAATCAATAAATTCTCTGAAGGAAGAAAACTTCTTGGAATTACCAGAGACAGAATACAAAAGATTAATATACAGAACTCTTCTAGAAAAAAGAAAGGAAATTTGACAGAATGCAGAAACAGCCAGGCAACATACAGACACAGTAATAGAGGAACTTAAAAAAGTTATTCAAGAACATAATGCCAAATTTAATAGGCTGCAAGAATCCATAGAGAGACAGCAATCAGAAATCCAGAAGATTAACAATAAAATTTCAGAATTAGACAACTCAATAGAAAGTCATAGGAGCAGAATTGAGGCAGTAGAAGTTAGAATTAGTGACACTGAAGATAAAGCTCTTGATGCCAACTTATTTGAGGAAAAATCAGATAAAAGAATTAAAAAGAATGAAGAAACTCTAAGAGTCATGTGGGATTCTATCAAGAGAAATAACCTACGAGTGATTGGAGTACCAGCACAGGGGGGGATAACAGAAAATACAGAGAAAATTGTTGAAGATCTGTTGATAGAAAACTTCCCTGATATCATGAAAGATGAAAAGATATCTACCCAAGATGCTCATTGAACCCCACATAAGGTAGATCCCAAAAGAAAGTCACCAAGACATATTATAATCAAACTTACCAAAACCAAAGATAAAGAGAGAATTTTAAGAGCGGCTAGGGATAAAAGAAAAGTCATTTACAAAGAAGAGTCAATTAGAATAAGCTCAGACTACTCAGCAGAAACCATGCAAGCAAGAAGGCAATGGGATGACATACTTAAAGCCTTGAAGGAAAATAACTGTCAACGAAGAGTTATATATCCAGCAAAACTGTCTCTCAAATATGATGGTGAAATTAGGGCATTTCCAGATAAACAGAAGTTCAGGGAATTTGCAAAAACCAAACCAAAATTACAAGAAATACTAAAGGGAGTCCTACGGTTAGATAATCAATAACACCAGCTAACAACGCAAGACTAGAACACAGAACAGAGCAACCAGATATTGACTCAGATACAGAAATCGACATTACATCAAAGCTAAAACATTACATCAAAGCTAAAACATTGAAAATAGGGAAACAGATATCAATATGTAAAAAAAAAAAAAGGATAATATTAAAACAAAAAAATAGGGACTTAAAAAATGGAGACATTGATTTTCTATATGGAGGGGAAGTTAAGGCGATATAAAGTAATAAAAGACTGGTATAAACTTAGAAAATTAGGGGTAAATATTAAGGTAACCACAAAGGAATCTAACAATACTACAAATCAAAATAAAAAAGCAGAAAAACATGAAGACCCAGCTAACACAAAATCTACAACAAAGAAAAAGATGAAAATAAAAATACTTAAAGAAAAACAGCACAGAAAATTGAGGAGAACAAAGAAACTGTGAACAACACACAAAAAGAGATATCAGGATGACAGCACTAAACTTATACTTATCAATAATTACACTGAATGTAAACAGACTTAATGCACCAACAAAGAGATGGAGAGTGGCAGATTGGATAAAAAAGCATGATCCATCTATATGCTGCCTACAAGAGATGCACCTTAGACTTAAAGACACAAACAGGATAAAACCCAAAGGTTGGAAAAAAATATATCAAGCAAACAACACTCAGAAAAGAGCAGGAGTGGCAATATTGATCTCTGACAAAATCAACTTTAAAGTAAAATCCACCACAAAAGATAAGGAAGGGCACTATATAATGATTAAAGGGTCAATACACCAGGAGGACATAACTATAATAAATATTTATGCACACAACAACAGGGCTCCAAAATACATAAAACAAACTCTAACAGCTCTGAAGAGAGAGACAGATAACTCCACAGTAGTAGTAGAAGACTTCAACACGCCACTTTTGGTGAAGGACAGAGCATCAAGAAAGAAGCTCAACAAAGACACAAAAGAGCTAAATGCTACAATCAACCAACTTGATCTCATAGACATATACCGAACTCTGAACCCAACAGCAGCCAAGTATACTTTCTTTTCCAATGCACATGGAACATTCTCCAGAATAGACCACATATTAGGCCATAAAGCAAGCCTTAACAAAATCCAAAACATCGAAATACTACAAAGCATCTTTTCTGACCATAAAGCCATAAAAGTGGAAATCAACAACACAAAAAGCAAGGGAAAAAAAATCACATGGAAACTGAACAACACCTTGCTCAAAAACTACTGGGTTATAGAAGAAATTAAGGATGGAATAAAGAAATTCATAGAATCAAATGAGAATGAAAACACATCCTACCAGAACCTTTGGGACACAGCAAAAGCAGTGCTCAGAGGTCAGTTTATAGCAAAAAATACACTCATCCAAAAATAAGAAAGGCTCATAATCAAACCACTAACCCTACAACTGGAACAAGTAGAAAGAGAGCAGCAAAAGAAGCCTACAGGTGCCAGAAGGAAGGAAATAATAAGAATTAGAGCAGAATTAAATGAAATAGAGAACAGAAAAACAATTGAAAGACTTAACAAGTCCAAAAGCTGGTTCTTTGAAAAGATCAACAAAATTGACAACCACTGGCCAAACAAAGCAGGAGAGGAAGCAGATACCCATATAAGAAATGAAATGGGTGATATCACAACAGACCCAACTGAAATTAAAAGAATCATAACAGAATACTATCAAAAATTGTACTCTGACAAATTTGAAAACCTAGAGGAAATGGACAAATTTCTAGAAACTCACTACCTACCTAAATTAACACAAACACAGGTAGAACAACTAAATAAACCCATAACAAAAGAAGATATTGAAAAGGTTATTAAAAAACTTCCAACAAAAAAAAAACCCTGGCCCGAAGGGCTTCACTGGAGAATTCTACCAAACTTTCAGGAAAGAGATAACACCACTTCTACTAAAGGTATTTCAGAGCATAGAAATGGATGGAACATTACCAAACTCATCCTATGAAGCCAGCATAACCCTGATATCAAAACCAGGTAAAGACACCACAAAAATAGAAAATTACAGACCGCTATCCCTCATGAACATTGACGCAAAAATCCTCAACAAAATTTTAGCCAATAGAATTCAGCAACATATCAAAAAAATAATTCACCACAGCCAAGTGGGATTTATACCAGGTATGCAGAGATGCTTCAACATTAGAAAAACAATCAACGTAATCCATCACAAAAATAAAACAAAAGACAAGAACCACATGATCTTATCAATCGATGCAGAAAAGGCATTCAACAAAGTCCAACACCCATTCATGATAAAAACCCTCAAAAAAATAGGAATAGAAGGGAAATTTCTCAGTATAATTAAGGGCATTTATACAAAACCGGTAGCCAACATCATCCTGAATGGAGAGACTTTGAAAGCATTCCCCTTGAGAACAGGAACCAGACAAGCCTTTTATCACCACTATTATTCAACATTGTGCTCGAGGTCCTAGCCAGAGCAGTTAGGCTAGAAAAAGAAATAAAGGGCATCCAAATAGGTAGAGAAGAAGTCAAAGTACCTCTGTTTGCAGATGATATGATCTTATACACGGAAAACCCCAAGGAATCCACAAGGAAACTACTGGAACTAATAGAAGATTTCAGCAAAGTTTCAGGATACAAGATAAACATACAAAAATCAATTGGATTTCTTTACACCAGCAAGGAGAACCTTGAAGAGGAAATCACCAAATCAATACCATTTACAATAGACCCCAAGAAGATAAAATACTTAGGAATAAATCTAACCAGAGATGTAAAAGATCTTTACAGAGAAAACTACAAGACACCACTGCAAGAAACTAAAAGAAACCTGCATAAGTGGAAAAATATACCTTGCTCATGGATAGGTAGACTCAACCTAGTGAAAATGTCAATTCTACCCAAAACAATCTACAGATACAATGCAATCCCGATCCAAATTCCAGCAGCGTTTTTTAATGAGATGGAGAAACAAATCACCAACTTCATATGGAAAGGGGAGAGCTCCCGGATAAATAAAGCACTACTCAAGAAGAAGAACAAAGTGGGAGGCCTTACACTACCTGATTTTAGGACCTATTATACTGCCATGGTAGTCAAGACAGCCTAGTACTGGTACAGTAACAGATACATAGACCAATGGAACAGAGTTGAGAATCCAGATATAAGCTCATCCACCTATGAGCAGCTAATATTCGACAAAGGCCCAAAGTCCATTAATTGGGGAAAAGACAGTCTCTTCAACAAATGGTGCTGGTGTAATTGGATATCTATATGCAAAAAACTGAAACAAGACCCATATCTCTCACCATGTACAAAAACTAACTCAAAATGGATCAAAGACTTAAACATAAAATCGAAAATGATAAGGATCATGGAAGAAAAAATACATACAATGCTAGGAGCCCTAATACATGGCATAAACACAATACAAACCATAAGTAACAATGCACAAGCACTAGAAGAGAGACTAGATAAATGGGAGCCCCTAAAAATCGAACACTTATGGTCATCCAAACACTTCACCAAAAGAGTGAAAAGACAACCTAAAGATTGGGAAAAAATTTTTGGCTACGACAAATCCGATCAGCGTTTAATCTCTAAAATCTACAAGATACTCCAAAACCTCAACAGCAAAAACACAAATAACCCAATTAAAAAATGGGCAAAGCAGATGAACAGGCACTTCACCAAAGAAGATATTTAGGCAGCTAACAGACACATGAAGAAATGCTCACGATCATTAGTCATCAGAGAAATGCAGATCAAAACTACAATGAGATATCATCTCACCCCAACAAGGCTAGCATTAATCCAAAAAACACAAAATAACAAATGCCGGAGAGGTTGTGGAGAGACTGGAACACTTATACACTGTTGGTGGGAATGTAAAGTGGTACAACCACTTTGGAAATTGATTTGTCGCTTCCTTAAAAAGCTAGAAATAGAAGTACCATAAGATCCAGCTATCCCACTCCTTGGAATATATCCTAGAGATACAAGAGCCATCACACGAATAGATATACGCACACCCATGTTCACTGCAGCACTGTTCACAATAGCCAAAGGATGGAAGCAACCTAAGTGCCCACTGATGGACAAATGGATAAACAAACTATGGTGTATCCACACGATGGAATATTATGCAACGATAAAGAACAATGATGAAGCTGTGAAACATCTTATAACTTGGTGGAAGCTAGAACTTATTATGCTGAGTCAATTTAGTCAGGCACAGAAGGACAAATACTATATAAGACCATTATTGTAAGAACTCAAGAAAAGGTTTAAACACAGAAGAAAAGATTCTTTGATGGTTACGGAGGTGGGGAGGGAGGGTGAGGGTTATTCACTAACTAGATAGTAGATAAGAATGATCTTAGGTGAAGAGAAGGACAGCACACACTACAGGGTAAGCCAGCACAACTGGACTAAACCAAAGCTAAGAAGTTTCCTCAATACAATCAAATACTTTGAAAGACAGAGTAGCAGGGATGAGGGGTCTGGGGACCATGCTTTCAGGGGACATCTATCTCAATTGGCATAACAAACCTTATTAAGAAAATGTTCTGCATCCTCCTTTGGTGAGTGGCATCTGGGGTCTTAAAAGCTTGCAAGTGGCCATCTAAGATGCATCAATTGGTCCCAACCACTTGGAGTAAAGGAGAATGAAGAACACCAAAGACACAAGGAAAGTATTGGCCCAAGAGACAGAATGGGCCCCATAAACCAGAGACTTCATCAGCCTGAGACCAGAACTAGATGGTGCCCAGCTACCACCAATGAGTGTCCTGACAGGGAACACAACAAAGGGTCCCTGATGGAGTAGTAGAATGATAGGGTGCAGAACTCAAATACTAGTAAGAAGACCAGTACTTAATGGTCTAAGACTGGAGGCGCCCCAGAAAGCATGGCCCCTGGTCTCTCCATCACCCCAGAACTAAAACAATTTCTGAGGCCAACTCTTCAGACAGGGATTGGACTGGACTGTGGGACATAAAGTGATACTGGTGAAGAATGTGCCTCTTAGACAAGTAGATATAAGAGACCAAAGGGGCGGCTTCTGTCCAGAGGTGAGAGGGGAAGGCAGAGAGAGTTAGGACCTGGTTGAATGTTCATGGGGAATCAGGGGCAGAGGGCAGCAGTGTGCTGTCGCAGAATGGGGTGAGCGGTTGGGGTCTCATAATAATGTATGTTAAAAAAAAAATTCTGTATGGGAGACTAACTTGAAATGTAAACTTCATTTAATTACATCAATAAAAAAATGTTTATGACTCATTTTTCTAACAGGACTTCTGCTCAGTCTTTTATTTCTTTCATGTCATTTTGCTACACTGACTCAAAAACTCAATGTTCGTTACATTCAAGTTTGTTTGCTTGTATCTTTACAATATCAATAAATTCATAATCATTTGCATCTTTGTAGTAATGTGGCCATATCTGTATCCTTGTAATAGTTTCAAATAGTTTGAGAGCACTTCCATTTGCAGAGTTCATCTCTTTAGTTGCTTTCTCAAAATGTTATCTTCCTTCTGAAGGAAAGGTTATCACTTTGGAAAAAATGGCTACAGTGTAATGTTGCTGACAGCTTAATAGAGAGCGCTTTAACTTAAAGATGAAGAAGGAGTGGCTAAACAGTAAAAGCTGAGAGGGGAGTACAGACAGAAGATGAAAGGAAAGACAGATGGTAAGCAGACCTTTGTTTTCTCATCATCAATATAGTTACAGATTCCTAAAATACACTGAACAAAAATATTAAGATTTAAATAAATCCTAGGAGAAGGTGAAATACTAGCTGTAACACAACATACTTTTTTTCTGTTGTAAAAAATACTTGTTGCCTACATTCATTCACTGTGTACACACTGGAAGAAGTGTAATATATTTATCTTCAAAAATCATTTTATATCTTGTAAACATAATCTATCACACCAGCATCCTTCCACCAATAATACAATCAAAGGTTTATATTGAGTCAGGACCTTTATAATCCCTGTGAATGATTTCTCAGTGACTCAGCCATCTATCTAAGCCCCAAAGTGTAAAGTGTGCCTTTACGCTGCTTAAAAAAAAAAAAAAAAAAAGGACATGATGGTTAGTCTTGTGACCCTTGAGACCTTCTGCTGTCAAAATGTGCCACTTTTTAAAGCTGTTATAGTATTGATTCTTCTTCATATCGTCGGTGATTTTAGCTAATCCTTCCTTTTAATATCTATATAGTTTCAAATGTCTTCTAGATGGTAACTCCGTATATGGCATTGTATTATGTGTGTGTGCGTCTGTGTGCATGTATACAGTAAATTTATAGTCATATTAAATCCTAACTTTAATATTATAATTTATATTTTCAGGAAAAAAAATTTTAAGACACCCTAGTAGAGTATAAAGAGACAGCGTTTTGAGAGTCCAAATGTCAGAAACCCAGTTCGAGTTAACTTATGCAAAGGGAAGGAGTGCAGCCGGGACTCAGGTAAAACGAGAACCCTGAACTGAAACAGCCTCAAGATTCTCTATTTTGTGTTTCTGATCCTATCTATGCTCCTGCTTTAGCCTTTGTCACAATGCTGATCAGTTTTCTTCACATAGTAGAAAGCATTGCTGTAACAGCTCTCTCAGTTTTATATCTTACAACCAAAGGGAGCCTTTCTTAACACTCACTCCCTCTGATACCAAGTTCTCCAAATCCTCATGAGAGACTCACTGACTTAGGTTAGGTGCTCACCACTAGACCAATTAACAATGGCCACAGAGCAGGGTTATGTCAAAGCACTGAAGTTCCCAAGGTAATCAAGTAAAAGGAGCTGGGAGAAGGTCATTTTCAGGAAGAGGATACCATATTTTTAGGCAAATAATGTATGCCTTCTACATTTGCTTGCCAACCGAGCCCTTTCCCCACAAGGTATTTTCGTTAAGTGCCACTATGCCGAAATTTTTTACATGTTGCTGTAAAAAAAAGTAGCGTGGTGTGCCTACAAAAATACCTCATGGGGGGGGGGGGCAGGGAAGGGCACTGTTGGCAAACAACCATAGAAAGCATACATTATTTGTGTAAAAATACAGTATAGATATATAGGTAGGTTTCCCTTATTGAATTTAATCCTTGGATTTCAGTACATCCTACTATATTTAATTCAATTCATCAAATGTTAAAAAGCTAGTTCCACCTGAAAATAAATCAAAATGAGAATGAAACATCTCTGAAATTACTATTTAAATCAATGGCAAAATGGGATTCAATTAACAAAAACTAAATTTATAAGCAATATCAGAGAAATACAGATTTTATATAAAGCCATTCATAACTAAAAACCAAAAAGAACCCCAACAAACCCATTGCCATCGAGTCAATTCCAACACATAGTGACCCCATAGGACAGAGTAAAACTGTCCCATAGGGTTTCCAAGGAGCGCCTGGTGGATTCAAACTGCCGACCTTTTGGTTAGCAGCCGTAACTCTTAACCACTACACCACCAGAGTTTCCATTCATAACTAAGAGGCTGTTAAATAGAAGCTTAGGATAAGATACCAAGACAATAGATATTTTATTCCAAAATGAGATGTAAGGCCGCAATGCAGAATTTTCAAAGGAGCTGACTGAAAGACGTTTTGTGACCCTTGAAGCCCTAGGGGGTTCAGTGAGACTACCTGAAAATTTTGATATAAGTCTCATGGATTTGGGGGACACAGTGGATTAGTATCTGACTCTTGCTTAAGAAATGTTAACTAAAGATTCTGACAATAAAGCGAAAGAAAAGCTGCTGCCTTGGGCAAATTACCCTCTCAGAGTTTGCTGAAGCAAAGAATGCATGAACGTTTCCAATGTACCAGATGTGAGCTGCGTAAGAGAGTCAGGGTAGGACTGTCTTAGACTCTGTCTAAAAGTGCTGTCTGAAAGGATAAACTGACTTCAGAAAAAGCAAACAAAAACAACAATCTAGAGGCACCATCAGATGTTTAGGGACTGAAGAAGGAAACATTTAAGCGACAAGCCAGGGAGTGAATGATCCCCATGAAGAAACTACAGAAGAGAGTTTCCTGGTAACAGGGTTGGGTAGGGAGTATCCAAAGAACCCACAAAAGGGCCTCATAAGAGAAAGAGCTTTAAAAGCTGTGAGGGCAGAGAACTCAGTGCTGTTCATGAAGTATATGAGTCAAGTAAGAACCCGCTACCAGCCATTTTCTCTCTAATCTGTTGTGACTCCAGTAGGGTTAGCAATCTGGAAAACAAGGGGTCCTCAAGCCAAGAAACCAAATCCATTGCCATCAAGTTGATTCCAACTCATAGTGACCCTATAGGACAAAGTAGAACCAAGGCTGTAATCTTTCCGGAAGCAGACTGCCACATCTTTCTCCCACAGAGAGGCTCATGTGTTTGAACCACGGACCTTTCAGTTAGCAGCTGAGCTCTTAACCACTCTCACCACCAGGGCTCCTACAAGGGCTCCTAGTGGGGGGAAAAAAAGAAGCCAAACTTCTCCTGTTGCAGGCTTTTGTCTGCAGCAGGCCTGAGCATGAGGAGAGAAAGAAGTTTTAACTTTAAATCAAGATTGAAGTTTTGATGACTACACTGGACCAAACATTTTACTTTTTGAAAGAACATTTTATTAAGTGAAAGTAATAAGAAAATTTGTAGGACTTGCCCTAAATTTAATCTAAAGCAAGGTAAGAAATAGCCACACAAAATAAATGCAAAGTGACACTGGAAAACACAGTCAAAATTGCCTAGTAATTATATCCCACAAACCAAAACCAAACCAAACTCATTGTCACTGAGTCAATTCCGACTCATACCAACCCTACAGGACAGAGTACAGCTGCCCTGTAGGGTTTCCAAGGAGCGTCTGGTGGATTCGAACTGCCGACCTTCTGGTTAGCAGCCAAGCTCTTTAACCACTGTGCCACCAGGGCTCCATATTCCACAAGTCATGCTTATTTAAATATTTATGATGTTCAGCCACAACTGTCTCACTGAACACAGAGATAATTAAGAGATATGAATAGAGACAGCTGTTAAAGAAACATTCTAAGTTCTAAATATACTTTACATATATTATTTTCCTTTAAGTCTCAAAACTATCCTCCAAAGTAGGAATTAATATCCCATTTAACATATGTGAAACCTGATTATTAACAAGATTGAGTAATTTTCCCAAATGACAGTCATAAGTCATACCGTATTTGTCTTGCTCCACCAACCTTGGTCCTTCTAAGCATCACCTTAGCTCCCATTTCCTTCTCTTAGACGTCTTTAACTTCTGGAACATTTACCTAAAATCTCTGAGCTCTGGTTTCTTTGTGTACAAGACTGGATTGATAATACCTGATCTGCCTTCTTCCAAGGGATATTGAAAAAAATCATAAAAGTTAATATACTATAAAGCACTATATTAGCTCAAAAATATTATTATTGAAGAAGGAGAGCAATCCCTTATTGTCCCTATTCTTCTGCAGACATGTATTACCCCAAAACTGATTGCCATCGAGTTGATTCCAACCCATAGCAACCCCGGAGGACAGAGTAGAACCGCCCTTTAGGGTTTCCAAGGAGCAGCTGGTGGATTTGAACTGCCGATCTTTTGGTTAGCAGCCATATCTTATATTAGAGGAAGCCATATTTGTATGGGATCATAAATCATAATCATTAATTGTTTGGGACATACTACTAAAAGCCATTATGTTTTACCTGAAGAAAAAAAATCAAACTGGAAGCACTTATGTTAAAACAAGTTTATTGGTCTAAAAACACATCACTGCTATCACAAAAGCAAACACAGAGAACGGAGACAATCATTTTCATTTGTATCACTGGATCAAAAGAAATGTATTTGGATTATACAAAGGATAACAGGTCTAATTACGACTTGGCCCAGATTGCGCATAAATGAGTTGGAGTAAGGCTGCTCACTGTGTGCACCTGTTAGAATTTTCTTTAGCAAATTTATTTGCTAAACCTCAGAAGAACTTCTTGCTGTCCAAACAACATCCCAAAAAGACTTCCTGGTAGCCTTTTATGATATGACAGATTGAGGAAATAAACAACATTATAATCAACACTTCAGCTTGCATTGAGATGTTTCCATCCTCTCCCTATGAGAACAAACATTATTTATAATAGAGAATTGGTGACTAAGAGAATCAAGTATTATAAAGTTCTATAAAATGGATTTAAAAAAGCTGTTTTATTCTTATATTTTTTAATCTTTTAAAATGCTGTTTAAAGCATTTAATCTTAAAAATGAAGATGAGAGGGTGGTGGGGCCAAGATGGCCAAGTAGTCAGACACTTCCTGTGGTCCCTCTTACAAGAAACACGTGAACAAAATAAGTGAATCAATTATATATGACAATCTAGGAGCCCTGAACATCAAAGGCAAAGGTGAAGAATCAGACCGAGTGGTAGGGGGAGGGAGAGATGGTTCCGAAGCAGCGAGGAGTTTTCAGACCTGACCCAGCGGGAGCCAGCACCCTTCAGGCTGGATCGGCTAGCATGCAACGCGAGGCAAGCAGTGGTTCTTGGGAGGTGCTTTCCACATTGGGAGAGACCCAGCAGCAGACAGTCTACTCGGGCCTCCAGAATCAGTGAAAAGTGGTGCTCAACTGGCAAAAGATAACGGGTCTGACCTACCACGCTAATCAAATAACAACCCCTTTGGAAAAACCCCTCTTCCATTTACCTTCCCCCTCCCCACTCTGCACCAGGTCCCGGGCCGGCCTCAGAGACTGCCAAGTCCCCTTGGCTGGAAGTAGGACCTGTTACCCGCCCTGAGCCACTATCCCAGCCTTGGAGAGGTAATAAATAAACAAACAGGAAAAATAATCTGCCAACTTCCCTAAGCCAGGAACTCAGGGTAGGCACAGCTCCTTTGCCTAGGCACAGGAATAAGGGGTCCACAGACTTTGAATGCCTTTCACCCCTGCATAGACCTGTGTGGGCCCATTTCAAAGCATAGGCCCTCATTACCACAGTACAGCAGGGTATATACCTGAAGCCTAACTTCAACTGTATCAGCTATATGGTGAAGTGGCAGGTTTGTGACATTTGACACTGCTCTGCCCATTAAGCAGGGTCCTCACCTACCCACATCAGGGGCTTAAGGACTGGTGGCTTCACCCACGCCACCTAGCCACTCATGAAAGGGGTCCAAGAATAAGTGCTGCCTCCCAGTCCTTACAGCAACAGCATTGAGTGTTCATAGTCTGGCTGCAAAATCCACCCACCTATGCCCTCTAGGGAACAGGGACACAATTTCCTCCCACACACTCAGGGGAAGCCATCAGTCCCCTGCCTTGCTCAGCATGTGACCCTCTACTTCAGATACCTGTGCCTACACCAATTACTCCTGCCTGTCTAGGACTGTAGGTGAGATTTTGCACCACACATGTGGTGACCAACTACCTGGACACCTGAGCTGAATCCATTCAAGAAAAGTAAGCAGACTCCTGGACTCACATACCCAGTAACAGATCTAACCACCCGCTGACAGGACGTGAGAGCTTCAAAGGAACCAATAATCAAACTAGCTCACACAAGCAGCCTACTGGGCATACCAAAATGAAACAAAACAAGAAGTTAGGACACAGTAAGCAAACATGAAATAAATAAATATAATAACTTATTGATGACTCATAGACAACAGTCAATATCAAATAACATAAAGAGGCAGACCATGATGGCTTCAGCAACCACCCAAAACAAAGAATCAAGAAATCTTCTGGAGGAAGAGAACTTCTTAGAATTACCAGAGGTAGAAGACAAAAGATTAATATACAGAACTCCTCAAGAGATCACGAAAGAGGTCAATCAAAACGCAGAACAAGCCAAGGAACGCAAGACAAAACAATAGAGGAACTTAAGAAGATTAGAGAAGAGCATAATGACAAATTTCACAGGCTGCAAGAATCTACAGGGAGATAGCAATCAGAAATCCAGAAGATTAACAATAAAATTTCACAATTAGACAACTCAATAGAAAGTCATAGGAGCAGAATTCAGGCAATAGAAGTCAGAATTAGTAAGACACCAACTTATTTGAGGAAAAATCAGATAAAAGAATTTCAAAAAATGAAGAAAATCTAAGAATTATGTAGGACTGTATCAAGAGGAATAACCTACGAGTGACTGGAGTACCAGAACATGGGGGAAAACAGAAAATACAGAGAGAATTGTTGAAAATTTGTTGGCAGAAAATATCCCTGATATCATGAAACATGAAAGATATCTATCCAAGATGCTCATCGAATGCCACACAAGGTAGATCCCAAAAGAAAGTCACCAAGACATATTATAATCAAACTTGCCAAAACCAAAAATAAAGAGAGAATTTTAAGAGCAGCTAGGGATAAACGAAAAGTCATCTACAAAGGAGAGTCAATAACACTAAGCTCAGACTACTCAGAAGAAACCATGCAGACAAGAAGGCAATGGGATGACATACATAAAGGGATGATATACATAAAGCCTTGAAGGAAAAAAATTGCCAGCCAAGAATTACATATCCAGCAAAACTGTCTCTCAAATATGATGGCAAAATTAAGCCATTACCAGATAAACAGAAGTTTAGGGAATTTGCAAAAACCAAACGAAAATTACAAGAAATACTAAAGAGGGTCCTCTGGTTAGAAAATCAATAACATCAGATAATAACCCAAGACGAAAACACAGGACAGAGCAACCAGATATCAACCAGATAGGGAAGTCACAAAAATAAATCAAAGCTAAAACACTGAAAATAGGGAAACAAAGATGTCAAAATGTAAATGACAACATTTAAACAAAAATGAGGGAGTAAAAAATGTAGTCATAGAACATTCATATGTAGAGGAAGTCAAGGTGATACAAAGAAATAAAAGACTGGTTTAAACTTAGAAAAACAGGGGTAAATATTAAGGTAACCACAAATGAAACTAACAATCCTACATATCAAAATAAAAAACATAAAAATTCAGCAAATACAAAATCAACAACAAGGAAAGAAATGAAAATACATAAAGAAAAATGACTCAGCACAGAAAATTAAGTGGAACAAAGAAACTGTCAATAACACACACAAAAAGAGACATCAAAGTGACAGCACTAAACTCATACCTACAATAATTACGCTGAATGTAAATGGACTAAATACATCAATAAAGAGACAGAGAGTGGCGGAATGGCTAAAAAAACACGATCCATCTATATGCTGCCTACAAAAAACACATCTTAGACTTAAAAACACAAACAGGATAAAACCCAAAGGTTGGAAAAAAATATATCAAGCAAACAACACTCAGAAAAGAGCAGGAGTGGCAATATTGATCTCTGACAAAATCAACTTTAAAGTAAAATCCACCACAAAAGATAAGGAAGGGCACTATATAATGATTAAAGGCTCAATACACCAGGGGGACATAACCATAATAAATATTTATGCACCCAATGACAAGGCTCCAAAATACATAAAACAAACTCTAATAGCATTGAAAAGAGAGAGACAGCTCCACAATAATAGTAGGAGACTACCACACACCACCTTCGGTGAAGGACAGAACATCCAGAAAGAAGCTCATAAAGACATGGAAGATCTAAATGCCACAATCAACCAACTTGATCTCACAGACACATACTGAACACTCCACCCAGCAGCAGCCAAGTATACTTTCTTTTTCAATGCACATGGAACATTCTCCAGAATAGACCACATATTGGGCCATAAAGCAAGCCTTAATGGAATCCAAAGCCTCGAAATATTATAAAGTATCTTTCCTGAGCATAGTCATAAACGCAGAAATCAATAACAGAAAAAGCAAGGAAAGAAAACAAACACATGGAAACTGAACAACACTTTGCTCAAAAACTACTGGGTTATAGAAGAAATTAAGGACAGAATAAAGAAATTCACAGAATCAAATGAGAACGAAAACACATCCTACCAGAACCTTTGGGACACAGCAAAAGCAGGGCTCAGAGGTCAATTTATACCAATAAACGCACACATCCAAAATGAAAAAGGGTCAAAATAAAAAAATTAACCCTACAACTCGAACAAATAGAGAGCAGTACAAGAAGCCCTCGAGCACCAGAAGAAAGGTAATAATAAAAATTAGAGCAGAATTAAAATAGATAGAAAATAGAAAAACAATTCAGAGTTAACAAGACCAAAAGCTGGTTCCTTGAAAAGATCAACAAAATCGATAAATCATTGGCCAAACTGACAAAAGAAAAACCAGAGAGGAAGCAAATAACCCGAATAGGAAATGAGACAGGCAATATCACAACAGACCCAACTAAAATTAAAAGAATCCTAACAGAATACTATGAAAAATTGTATTCTAACAAATTTAAAACCTAGAGGAAACGGACAAATTTCTAGAAACTCACTACCTACCTAAACTAACATAGAGGTAGAACAACTAAATAAACCTATAACAAAAGAAGAGATTGAAAAGGTAATTAAAAAACTCCCAACAAAAAAAGGCGCTGGCCCAACGGTTTCAAAGGAGAATTCTACCAAAATTTCAAAGATGCATTAACACCACTACTAGTAAAGGTATTTCAGAGCATAGAAAAGGAAGGAATACTCCCAAACTCATTCTATGAAGCCAGCATAACCCTGATACCAAAACCAGGTAAAGACACCACAAAAAAAGAAAATTACAGACCAATATCCCTCATGAACATAGATGCAAAAATCCTCAACAAAATTCTAGCCCATAGAATTCAGCAACATATCATAAAAATAATTCACCATGATCAAGTGGGATTTATACCAGGGATGGGTCAACATTAGAAAAACAATCAATGTAATCCATCACATAAATAAAACAAAAGACAAGAACCACATGATCTTATCAATTGATGCAGAAAAGGCATTTGAAAAAGTCCAACACCCATTCATGATAAAAATTTTCAGCAAAATAGGAATAGAAGGGAAATTCTTCAACATAATTAAGGGCATTTATACAGAGCCAACAGCCAACATCATCCCAAATGGAGAGTATATAAAAGCATTCCCATTGAGAACGGGAACCAGACAAGGACACCCTCTATCAACACTCTTATTAAACATTGTGCTGGAGGGCCTAGCCAGAGCAATTAGGCTAGAAAAAGAAATCAAGGGCATCCAAACTGGGAAGGAAGAAGTAAAAGTATCTCATCTGCAGATGGTATGATCTCATACACAGAAAACCCCAAAGAATCCACAAGAAAACTACTGGAACCAATAGAGGATTTCAGCAAAGTATCAGGATACAAGATAAACATACAAAAATCAGTTGGATTCCTCTACACCAACGAAGAGGACTTCCAAGAGGAAATAATGAAATCAATACCATTTACAATAGCCCCCAAGATAAAATACTTAGGAACAAATCTAATCAGAGATGTAAAAGTCCTGTACAATGAAAACTACAAGACACTACTGTAAGAAACCAAAGGAGACCTGCATACGTGGAAAAACATACTTTGCTCACGGATAGGTAGATGCCAACATTGTGAAAATGTCAATTTTACCCAAAGCGATCTACAGATACAATGCAATCCCAATCCAAATTCCAACGGCATTTTTTAATGAGATAGAGAAACAAATCACCAACTTCATATGAAAAGGGAAGAGGCCCCAAATAAGTAAAGCATTACTCAAGAAGAAGAACAAAGTGGGAGGCCTCACACTACCTGATTTTAGAACCTATTGTACCGCCACGGTAGTCAAAACAGCCTGGTACTGGTACAACAACGGATACATAGACCAATGGAACAGAATTGAGAATCCAGACATAAGTTCATACACCTATGAGCAGCTAATATTTGACACAGGCCCAAAGTCCATTAATTGGGGAAAAGACAGTCTCTTTAACAAATGGTGCTGGCATAACTGGATATCCATCTGCAAAAAACTGAAACAAGACCCATACCTCACACCATGCACAAAAACTAACTCAAAATGGATCAAAGACCTAAATACAAAATCTAAAATGATAAAGATTATGGTAGAAAAAACAAGGACAATGCTAGGAGCCCTAATACATGGCATAAACAGAATACAAACCATAAGTAACAATGCACGAACAGAGAAGAGAAACTAGGTAACTGGGAGCTCCTAAAAATCACACACTTACGCTCATCAGAAGACTTCACTAAAAGAGTAAAAAGACAACCTTCAGACTGGGAAAAAAATTTTTGCTATGAAAAATTTGATCAGTGTCTAATCTTTAAAATCTACAAAATACTGCAAAGCCTCAACAACAAAAAGATGAGTAGCCCAGTTAAAAAATGAGCAAAGGATATGAACAGGCACTTCACCATAGAAGACATTCAGACAGCTAACAGACACACGAGGAAATGCTCACAATCATTAGCCATTGGAGAAATGCAGATCAAAACTACAATGAGATACCATCTCACCCCAACAAGACAGCATTAATCCAAGAAACACAAAATAATAAATGTTGGCGAAGTAGTGGAGAGACTGGAACACTTATACACTACTGGTGGGAATGTAAAATGGTACAACCACCTCAGAAATTGATTTGGCACTTCCTTAAAAAGCTAGAAGTACCATACGATCCAGCAATCCCATTCCTTGGAATATATGCTAGATAAATAAAAGCCATCAAACAAATAGATACATGCACACCCACGTTCGTTGCAGCATCGTTCACGATAGCAAAAATGGAAACAACCTAGATTCCCATTAATGGATGAGTGGATAAACAAATTATAGTATATGCACACAATGGAATACTATGTGATGATAAAGAACAATAATGAATCCATGAAACATAACATGGAAGAATCTGGAAGGCATTATGCTGAGTGAAGTTAGTCTGTTGCAAAAGGACAAATATTGTATAAGACCATTATTACAAGAACTCAAGAAAAGGTTTAAACACAGAAGAAAACATTCTTTGATGGTTACGCAGGTAGGGAGGAAGAGAGGGGTATTCACTAACTAGACAGTAGACAAGACTATCTTAGGTGAAGGGAAGGACAACACACTATACAGGGGAAGTCAGCAGACAACTAGACTAAACCAAAAGCTAAGAAGTTTCCTGAAAATAACTAAACACTTTGAGGGACAGAGTAGCAGGGGCAGGGGTCCGGGGACCATGGTTTCAGGGGACATCTAGATCAACTGGCATCACAAAGTTTATTAAGAAAATATTCTGCATCCCACTTTGGTGAGTGGTGTCTGGGGTCTTAAAAGTTAGCAAGCAGCCATCTAAGATGCATCAATTGGTCCCAACCCACCTGGAGCAGAGGAGAATGAAGAACACTAAAGACACAAGAAAAATACTAACCCAAGACACAGAAAGGGCCAGAGACTCCATCAGCCTGAGAACAGAAGAACTAGATGGTGACTGGCTACCACCAATTACCACCCTGACATGGAACACAACAGAGAGTTCCTGACAGAGCAGGAGAAAAGTGTGGTGCAGAACTCAAATTCTAGTAAAAACACCAGACTTAATGGCCTGAGACTGGAGGGACCCCAGAAGACATGGCCCCCAGACTCTCTGTCAGCCCAAAACTAAAACCATTCCCAAGACCAACTCTTCAGACAAAGATTAGACTGGACTATGGAACATAAAACGATACTTGTGAAGAGTGTGCTTCTCAGTTCAAGTAGATACATGAGACCAATGGGCATCTTCTGTCCAGAGGTGAGATGAGAATGCAGAGAGCGTCAGGAGCTGGTTGAACGGACATGGAAAATCCGGGGTGGAAAGGAGAAGTGTGCTGTCACCGTATAGGGAGAGCAACTAGGGTCACATAACAATGTGTGTATAAATTTCTGTATGAGAAACTAACTTAAATTGTAAACGTTCACTTAAAGCACAATAAAAATAAATAAAAGGTCACAGCCTTGGGAAAAAAAACACTCTGCCTTAAGTAAATAAATATTCAAGTTGATTCTCTTTCAACATCCTGACTAGGTTAGCTGCTGTATAACTGTCATTTACTTAGCTGAGTGTAATGCTTCTTAACTTCCTTTTGCCCAAATTGCCTTAGCTGGGAAATGAACATATAGTATTTTTAGGAAAATACTGCATGCCTTCTACATTTGTTTGCCAACGGCACCCTCCCTACTCAAGGTATTTTCCTAAGCACTGCTACGCTAATTTGTTTTTTTTACGCAATATGTAAAAAAAAATTTGCACAGCAGTGCTTATGAAAATACCTCACTGGGGGAGGGCATAGTTGGCAAACAAACATAGAAAGTGTGTTTTATTTGTGTAATAATACGGTAACACTTTCCATTTGCTATTGGTAAGTGTGCTTTGGAATACTTACCTGGAAATTACTAAAACTATGAAAGCTGTGTGCAGTAGTGATATATACCATTAGCTTAAGAAAACAGTTTGCTTTGAAGATTCTTTTTGGAGATGTCTCTCTAATCGGCCCTTTGTGTAAGCACAATCCACATGTCCAAGACATATCAGATTCTGTGACTTTGAAATTCTTGAAAACACGGTAGGCCCCAAACAGTTGGCTGAGGTACAGGGTTGGTCTCTTCCTAGATGCCAAAGCCCTCTTGTCCCACCACTCAGTTGGTGGTATATGGTGGGTAGCTGTCAGTTTTAGAGAACTGTTGTGCTGAATAGTAAGCCTTCTGTTTCTCTTCAGACACCTGGCCTAGCATAATGCCTGGCACATGTTTGCTGAACTATAAAACTAAATTTGACCCCTGGTAGGAGAATAGTACTAATTGGGATATCTGACCAATCTGGGTTCTTTTTGTTCTGGGCAGAGTGAGGCAGCCTATGGAAGGCTGGATGATCACTGAGAACATCTAAGATGAGACTAGGACAAGGCAGAGATGGACACACTATGAACAGCTTCATGGAAAGTTCATCATTCCAGTTTTATCTACCAGTCCTCTATAACCACCCCTAAGGACACCTATCCCTTTATGAAAAATGAAGGCAGGGAACTGTGCACTGATTAGAGACTGGACTAGCTCCCTGCTAAATTAAAGTTTTTTTATTCAAGATATTTTCCACATACATACTAAAGTTTAGCTAATTTCTGAAACTGGATCACTGGGTAAATTAGATCCTGGTCTAAAAATAAGAGGATAAAAAATAGTCTGTGTTTTGAAATGTTACAGACACTGAGAACCCATGGATGCTTTTTGGTTTGTGCAAGTGTTTATAACCACCTCTCAGCATATTATGATCAACATGTTGTGACTTTATCAACCATTCTTTCTAAAGTGAATGGGTTAATAAACTAATTCTCTTTACTATGCAGTCTGATCAGGGTGAGTACATCAAAAAGTTCTGCAGTGCCTTCAGGAACACAGGCTTTGTATGAAGCTAGGAAGGGGATGCTCTTCTAGAAGGTTCTGGAGATATGAGGGTTTATTGTTTTGCTCCAGTGAACTGCAAATAAATTCCAGAGAGGTCACAGCAATTGTCCAGAGAGTCCTTTATCTTTCTGTGTAAAGTACAGTGATTTCTCAGGATCAAAAATTTACACAGGCACTTATCCCAAGAATCTCCCAGATTACCACTTCTACTATGGCCCTTCTTTCTTCAGTTTATCCTACTAAGTTTTTTCTGAACCCCACTCCTTGACCAATGCAATAATTTTAGTTATATCCTATAACATGCTACTAGCTCTCTAGAGACCATGAGACAGAATTTCACTAATTTGTATCACAGGCCACCAATGACGCAAGGTAACCCATGAAAGGGCTGATCTCTAAGGTCCAGCAGTATCTTAAAAACCATGCAGCGGGTGTGTTCCGACACCACAGATCTTATAAGAGTGTAATTTTTCCTGTGGTACAGGATCTCTGGCATTTCTTCGAGATTCTCTCCATTTTTACATAAAGGTTATCCCTCAGGCATCCTCAGTATCTAGTGGCAGGAAAAGTATCAGTCAGGCCTAGACTCAGTCTAAGAGAATTGAGAGGCTGCACCCTAAGGACATGGCAGCACCGGTGGTTCAGTGGTGGAATTCTCGCCTTCCATATGGGAGATCAGGATTTGATTCCTGGCCAATGCACAGCCACCACTCATCTGTCACTGGAGACCTGCCTGTTGCTAGGATGCTCAACAGATTTCAGCAGAGCTTTCAGACTAAGATGGACTAGAAGAAAGGCCTGGCAATCTACTTCTGAAAATCAGCCAATGAAAACCTTATGAATCACAACAGTCCAGTCTGCAACCAATCATGGGGATGGTGCAGGACTCGGCAGCATTTCATTCCCATTGTATATGGGATTGCCATGAGTCAAGGCTGACTAGACAGCAACTAACAACAACAACACCTCCCTAAGGACAATGGGTTAAATCATTACTTTGAGAGTCTTTACAAACTATCCAAACCACAGTCGAGGTTATAGCTGTCAGAAGGCCTTCATGTAAAACAGAGGCCCTGAAGATGAGCTATGAACACCATCTTTAACGGGAAAGGAAGTAGTAGGAGACTTGTTTAAGGGACTCACCTCTCTAATCTTAATTTCCTCATCTCAAAATCCAGATGATAACCTCAACTTTCTAGAGTCATTTTTAGAATTAAGCAAGGGAACCTTTAAAAGCACCTTGGAATAGTTCTTGGCACACAGCAGGCACTTAACAAAATAAAAAATAATTTTTTAATTAAAAAAAAAAGACAGCATTAGACTTCGACCTCTGATACAATAATCAAAAAGCCTAGAGGTCTACCTACTTTACAGAACATCCCTTACTTAGAAGCCAGTGTTTATAGCTAGTCTATTGTAATAACCTCTTAATAGGTTTCCTTGGCCCTAATATCTCCTCTTTTAATGGCTTCATTCTATTGTCAAAATTAATTTCTTAAACCAGAGCATGTCATTATCACATATTCCTCCATGATCCATGACCAACTATAACAATTGCCTCATATCTCACTTTATCCTCCTATCTACCATATTTTCAAAAATGACCAGGCTACTTGCAATTTCCCCAGTGTTCCATAAATCTTCCCATTTTCATGCTACTGCTCAAGCTGGCTCATCAACTTGGAATGTTTTTTAAAAGTCTACCTGCGAATTTCACCGAAGAAGAAATACAAATGACCAACACACCCATGAAAAGATGCTCAACGTCATCAGTCATTTGGGAAATGCAATTGAGAACCACAATGAGATATCACTTCATACCCACTAAGAAGGCCATGATTTAAAAAAAGGAAAACAAAAATATTGGTGAGAATATGGAAAAGTTGGAACCCTCATCCATTGCCGGTGGGATTGTAAAATGGTATAGACACTGTGGAAAACATTTTTCTGGTTCCTCAAAAAGTTAAACATAGTATTACAATATGATCCAGTAATTCCACTCCTAGGTATATACCCAAGAGAACTGAAAACAAGAACACAAATAGATATTTGTATACCAATGTTCACTGCAGCACTATTCACAATTGCCTAAAGGTAGACAGTCTAAATGTCCATCAACAGATGAATGGATACATAAAATGTGGTA
This sequence comes from Dugong dugon, assembly GCA_030035585.1. NCBI lineage: Eukaryota > Metazoa > Chordata > Mammalia > Sirenia > Dugongidae > Dugong > Dugong dugon. Next base: position 147,867,737 of record CM057462.1, read on the forward strand.
CATACATACAATAGAATATTACTCAGCCATAAAGAGAAATGAAGTCCTGATACATGCTACAATATGGATGAACCTTGAAAACACGCTGAGTAAAATAAGTTAGTCACAAAAGGACAAATATTGTATGATCCCACTTATATGAAATATACACAACAGGCAAGTGTATAGAGACCAAAGTTTATTAGTGGTTACGAGGAGTGGAGGAGCCGTGGTGGCACGGTTAAGAGTTCAGCTGCTAACTGAAAGATCGGTAGTTCGAACTCACAGAGGCTGTGTGGGAGAGAGATGTGGCAGTCTGCTTACATAAAGATTACAGTTCTACTCTGCCCTATAGGGTCGCTATGAGTCAGAACTGACTCACCAGCAATGGGTAATGGGTACCAGGGGTGCACAGGAGAGAAGAGAAAAGGGGGACTCATTACTGAGCTTCTGTTAAGGGTGTTGGAAAAATTTGGAAACAGATGATGGTGATGGTTGAAAAACATGATAAATGTAGTATCACGGAACTGCACATGCGAAGAATGTTGAAATGGCAAATGTTTTGTTTTTTTTTTATTTTTTATTTACATTAAAAAAAAATCTACCTGTACAACCACCACCATTACTCAAGTTTCCTACACATGCGCTGCCAGAATTTACATGAGATTTGCCTTTTTCCCTTCGTGTGGTCTGTGGCTTAGTTGAGCTCAAGTGCCACAATTCTCTCTTCTCTCTTGCTTCAGGTCTCAGCTCCACTCCCAACTTCTCCCACTTTACTTTTGAGGGGCCTGAGTAAAACATTCCTCAAAAAAATATCTTCCCCTCTTTGTTTTAATTCCACATCAATCTTCTCATTACTTGTTTGGTTTCCCAAGTATCTTGATACCAGGAAAAGATAAGCCCTGGAAAAGGTATGAAAGTATTTTGGTTAATGGAAAGTATTAAGCTCTACTAAAAGGAAATAGCTTTGCATTGTGATCTCTATTGTAGTCTTCAGCGTAATTTTAATTAATCAACCACCAAGAAACTATCGTTTCAGAAGTAATGAAAAAGTCAAGTTTTTAGTTTGGCAAGGCTAAAGATCAAACCCTGGACTTCAGTCAGTTTCATTAGGCAGTTCTTCACTTGATGCCTATTTGTGGCCAACCAGCCCATTGCCATTATCTCACCATACCTTTACTTAATTCCAGCAGAGAATACGATTCATTTTTTCATAAAAGTTAGGAGCAGATATTTAGGATTCCAAAGGGTTAACTCAACCAACTCCTAATCTGAAATATGAACTGCTTCAATAAGTATGAAATAATGAATTTAACTTAAAATTCATCTCAACCAGAAGATAAAAGAAAATTTGTCCAATGCTAATGTGTTCTCAATGCTGACTTCCTCATAAAAGCTGAAAAATAGCAAGAATCAAAATAAGCCGACTGTATTTATAAACAAAAGTGCCCAGAGAAGAAAGAAATATGTTATTATCCCATCCACAATCTGACAGAAGGATTTATAAAACTATAAAAACTTTCCATTTTGCTTAAAGAAGAGAAACAGAGACTGACTGTTTGATATAAAATCAATTTTAAATGCACTGATTTTTCTTTTAGTGTATAAAACATTTCAAGCTCAGCGTTTTAAACAAAGTGTTTAAATACAAAAAGGTTAGCATAACCTGTGACAACTGACCAAATGATTGATAATGTTACTGTATGGTATGTATAAATCCAATCAAAAACAAATTTCAAGTCAGATTCAAGGGAGAATAGTGGGAATTCTGCTGATATTAAGGATTTTAAGTTACTAAAGAACTTTATCAAAATGATAATTTATAGATATTGTAATATATAAAATAAAGAGAAAATGAGTTAACAATTATTTGATACTGTCTTTCCTTTTATGGAAAGATAAATATTTCTTTACAACCCAGGTTTTATAATACAATTAAGTGATTGTGGCAATGACAACAATTCAATATTTCATTTTTATGTTAATCCAAAATGGGATTTCACTTTTTCATAAACCACACAGCTGATGCCTACTGCAGGAAGCACTTTTATGAGGTTTAGGGTAACACCCCTGAAAAATCCCCTTTTTCCATCTCTGTGATATATTTCTTGAATGAGATGAATCATAGAAGGTGTTGGTTCTCCCTCCACCTGGGCTATATGAGGAAAAAATCAGTATAATTCAATATTTAATCGGTATACATTAAGACACTCCAACGATAAATGAGAATTTACAGAGGTCCAAATTACTTCAGAGTATACCTCTTTCTCCCTCATAGAACAGTCCTGTGCTATCTAATATGGTAGCCACTAGACACTTACATCTATTTAAATTTAATTTTAAATTTAAATTTTTTTTATTGGTACGGTTGAGCCGATTCCAACTCAAAGCAACCCCATGTGACAGAGGAGAACTCCCCCGTAGGGTTTTATTGCCTATAATCTTTACAGAAACAGATCGCTAGGTCTTTCTTCCACAGAGCCGACAGGTGGGTTCGAACTATCAACCTTTTGGTTAGATGCTGAGCACTTAACCATTGTGCCACCAGGGTTTCTTAAATGTTAATTACTAAAATTAAATAAAACTAAAAACTCAGTTTCTCAGATGCACTAGCAACATTTCAAGCTTTTGATAGCTATATGATACTAGTGGCTAGACACGTCATCACAGAAAGTACTTAAAGGTCTTTCATAACAGACCTCAAAGGAGCTTTTGGAACTGGGTATGACATAGTTTGATAGAAGGATGGATGGGTGATTGGATGGATAGAGAGATTCTTCACCCGAATTACAATATAAATTAAATTTAAAATACTAACTAAAAAGAGAAAGAGAAGAATGTAGAAGAACATCACTTACCACATGACTCCTTAAATATTTTACTCAGGAAGATAATAATGGGATTATATGGGCTGTGTTTTTTTTTTTTTTCCTTGAAAGGTGATAAAGGTATTTTCTTAAAATCTAAATTACTAACATTTCAGTCTGAGAGAAGCAAAACAGATATCCTTACTGCTTAATATCTCTTCCCTAAGTTGATCAGAACACAAAATAATTGAGTTCAATTTCACAAATTGAAATGGGGGAAAGTTACATGTTCACAAATGAGTAACTATTGATTCAATTTGAAGAAAGCAAAATCTTTTCTGTACATAGTACATGGTACTTCCTAATCGCAACCTCCTTAAAGAGGCCATCAGTAACTGAAGGAAATGTGGAGAGTTCCAACAAGAACTTGGGAGAAGAACTAAAATCTATAAACTACAAACGGTTCTAGTCAATAAAACATAAATTCAAGATTCATGCTTTAAAAATCAAAGATTTAGCTTTTGATTTATTTAACATTTCTACAGTTTTTCTGATTTTGAAATCATTAACTTCTACTCATGTAAAACATGCTTTTTAACTTAGTTATTATTACTTCATTAAACAAACAAAAAACAACTCACCTTGAGTCTGCATTCGAGTGCTAATTAGGTTCAGAGGGAAGCTGGCTAACTGACCACAAGTGTTACACAGTGTACAACATCCCAACAAAATCATTATCCCAGGGTCTATGGAGCCTTCTGCATAATGTTCTAGCCAATAATTCTTCAAAAGCTGGCAGAGAAGAAAGTAGTAAATATCCTTTAACTACTGTTAGTCTTTGTTCACTCCGTTTCAACTTCTTGAGCAATTTCTTTATGAAAGCATATACTGAGAATTTCCACAAAAGTTATCTCATTTAACCCCTACAGAAACTTGACAGGTCAATATTGTTGTTCCACTTGATAAACTTCATAAATGAGGAACCTAAGTCAGAGAGACTCAGTTATCTGGACCAGTTACAAAGCTTATAAATGAAAGTCAAGCTTTGTCACTTGATTTCAATAACACTGTTCTTTCCAAAATCTTTACGAAAGATTGATCCCCACTCCGAGCTATATAGAAGGGGAGAAGGTCCACAGATATTTTCAAATAAACAAACTCATACAACTTGATTCTGGTCCTCCTATGTTTGTGTCTCTGTGTGTGTTTTGTTTGTTTGGTTTGGTTTGTAATAATATTCAAAGACCCAAACAAAATTCTGGAGATTCTCAGAGGTATTAACAGAATATTGTGGAGAAGACGTCTGCACAATCCATTCTAGGCTGACAAAACTACATCTTATCAACTTTCTAAGAAAGATTCACCTTTCCAGATTTTCTTTCCCTTGAATAAAAATGGCTGGGAGAAATTATTTCAGAAATACTTGGTTTAAAACATTATCAAACTTTATCACAACTTTTACATAATCACTGAGTGTTTTTAGAACTTTTCATGTTATTAAAGATAGCAAATTTACCATTATACAGTGGGACAATTACTGTAAAATGTGTAATTTGATGCTTTGAAAAAGTAAATTTCAAGATGTCTTTACTCAGTACGCATTTATTACAATCATGCAACAACAGAGAAAGAAATGTGTGGTATCAGTCTGGTATGAGAGCAAGATATTGAACTACACAAATGAAAGAATGGAAGAAGCCCAACCTAAACAACAGCAACTGACTTACTTTAATAAGATCACAGAAGCAAGGAAAAGAAATGCATGCTGTAATACTTAATATTTTACACTTATACAAAAAATATAAGCGTATTTTTAAATGTGATCAATGAAAGGCTATCTTTCACATGATGGTGACACCACTTGCCGAAAATATCATGGTGCCTATGCCCAGAGAGTTGCCGTTCCTGTGTGGAGAATGAATTCGGGCTATTCTAATCACACACTCTCACCTAGTTCTTATAACCAAGGGGCATATGTTGTTAAGATGGTCTATCTGAAATGGACATGTGGTCATAAAATGAAATAACTGGTCAAAAGGGGAGTAAACTAGAGTCCGGCTTGATCAGTATTAGTATTTTTCCCTATTTCCATGCTGCCTCCATTCCTCTCCATTACTCCTCTTCTTGATTCTTAATTTTCATAACTATGTAATAATATCTTAGTTTTCTCAATCTTAGCTGTACATCGTCTCCTGGGGTGTTAAAAAAGATGAATCCCAAGCCTCTCCCCAGTCTAATTCAATCAGAATGTCTCAGGATATGGTCCAAGAATCCTTTTTTTTTTTTTTTTTTTAAGATCAACAGGTGATTCTGATACATAGCCTGGGTTGAGAACCACTATTTTATCAGAATTTAGGTCCATAATTATTATTACCAAAATATAATTTACAAAATAAACCCACCAAACAAAAATTACTGTTAGAAAACCAGACTTCTAACACAAAAAAATGAAAAGTCAAATAAAACCATTCAATTCATTTCTTAATTAGAAGCTACGTTATGAAAAGTAATTTACAACCAGATTTTGAGACTAAAAAACTGTTATTGTGCCATATTTTCAAATCTAATACATAATGTCCTATTATGAGAATAAACTTACCTCATAAACAGCAAGATCTATGCCTGCATAAGGTATAATGCCTAGCAAGTTCAGAATATAACCTTTGAAAAACCTTTTGACACCTTCTTGCTTCAGAAGGTTCTTGCCACAATCAACCATCTCTGAATACTGTCCAGTCTGACTTACAGGCAATCTGGTCTTTAGAACCTAAATGTGAAAGAATATAGTAAAAATATACTGATCAGATTCACCCAACTCATCTAACAATCTGATGAGTTGCATTATTTCACAACGTTTACTAATTATCATAGAAATGAAAAAAGAGAAATCATAAACATACTTTTGACTTCTCACTAATTGACATTATAAACAACAGATACAGTACAGAGTTTTTTAAATTATTCAAACAATATAGTAAAATAAATCACTATAGCTTTGATTGATATAGAAACTCAAACTTCTTCGATGTGCTGTAAGGCAATATGTTCTCAAACAAATCCATTTGAGATAGCATTATTGCTTCAAAATAAAGTGACCAGAGCGAAAATTCAATCTAAGAAAAAATATATGTTCATGTTAAAGTGAAGAATCATTATGTAAAAAACATTATATATATGCTTAAAATACATACTCTGGGAACTGTAGTAACAGTGAGACCTATAAACTAATATAATGTGATTTGGGTCTATTTTGTGCTCATGATAGGGGCTGTAAGAACAACAGTAGGCTCTAATAGGCTGTATATGATCAATATTCCTGTGCCCAATGTAATTCTCCTAACAGAGCCTCACTCCTTGTTTTTTTAATTATCATTAATTTAACTTAAGGGTGCTGCTTCCAAAAGGTCACAGCCATGAAAACCCTATGGAGCAGTTCTACTCTGAAATACATGGGGTTTCCCTGTGCTTGGAGAACTGACTCTTGAAAACAGCCAAGATAAAAAAGTATAAGCTTTGTCTTGATTGGACAAACTGTGTATCTCAATGGGGCTGCCTCTGAATAGTTAGTAGGAAGCTATCTATTTTACGGACTTCTTTGCAGGACCAGACACTTTGGATAGCCCCATTCTTAAAACTCTCTGCCCTCTTCAGGGTAGTGCACTTGCTGCTTACCTTAGTAAATCTTCTCTGTCTGCTTCACTGGCATGTTTTTCTCCTCTTCCTAAATTTAGGACTTCTCAAATGTTTTATTCTCAGTATTTTTTTAAACATTTTGATTTTTGTTGAAGGAGCCCTGGTGGAGCAGTGGTTAAAGTAATCAACTACTAACCAAAAGGTCAGTGGTTCAAAACAGCAGAAGAAAGATGTGGCAGTCTTCTTCCACAGAGATTTACAGCCTTGGAAACCCTATGGGGTCGCTATGAGTTGGAATCAACTCGATGCAAGAGGGTTTGACTCTGGTTTATTTTATTCTTAGGCAATCTCGTGGCTTCAACTAACATCTCTCTGCAGGTGACACATTCAAGATTTGAAATCTCTCAAGTCTGAGTATCACATTTTACTACTGTCTGCTGACAATCATAACTCAGTTGTCCCAGCAACAACTCAAATTAAATATATGCAAACCTGAACTCATCATCTCCCAGAGTCCAGCTTATTTCCTCCATTTTCTGCCTCTGTTAGAGACATAACTCAGCCATAACTCTTTCAAACACTCAGGCACAGATCCCAGATGGAGCTTCACCTTCTTCTTCTCCCCTTCTCCTGCTTCCCACCTGTCAAGTTCTGTCAGTTCTCACTACAGCTCTAACATGAGTCAGCTTCCCCTACCATTGCTGTCAAGTCCATTCCAACTCATAGCGACCCTACAGGACAGAGCAGAACTGCCCCATAGGGTTACCAAGGCTGTAAATCTTTACGGAAGCAGAATACCACATCTTACGCCCATGGAGCGGCTGGTGGGTTCGAACCACCTACCTTTCAGTTAGTAGATGAGTGCGTTAACCACTGGCTCCTCCAGTTTTCCCTAGCCACTATCATATTTCAAGTCCTTATCACTTCCCTGAATGATGACAATAATCTTGTATCTAGTCTTCCCATCTCTCTAGTCTCTCTGCTCTAAGACATTTTATAAAGATCATGCTTCATGCTCCAAAGTCTTTAATGGCTTCATATTTTTAAGAAATTAAAATTAAACTCTTAGAACTGCATTCAAAAAACCTTTCTGATCTGGCCCCAACCCTTTACCTACAATAAATGGCTATTATGCCATTGTCCAGTCCAAACCTAAATACTTTTTTTTTGACCTCCATTCCTTTGCTGTTATCTCCATCTGAAATCTCCTTCATCATCATATCTGCGTTTCCAAATTCTAAGCCACGCTCGCACATTCTATTCATGTCTCTCTCAAGAAATCCCTAGCTGGAAATAATTTCTCCCCCCTCTGAATTTCCGTAGAACTTCATATTTACTTTTCTTCTAGAATTTATATTTTCTATTTTGGATCATCAGTATCAATGCATCTGTCATATTTCACCTTCTAGACTATAAGTTCCATGATCAAGATCCATGTCTGACTCTTCTCTGGATCTCCCATAGCACCTAGAAAAATACCTTAAACTCAGTGGGTACATAATATGAATTTGCCTGATAAGTGAGTTAGTGGTTTTATCAAGCAATGAAACAATCAGTCAAGAAAACTGTTTATCTTCTTGGTACATGTACAATATTACCCTTGTCTTAAAGAAAAAATGTCTACTCACGCCAACTGACACTTGATATGAGATTTAAATCCTATAGCTATAAATATCAGTTTATTGCACAAAATTCTCATCTGGGATTCATTTACAAAGAGTTATAATTTGCACTAGAAGCATGACTTTAGTGAAAATTTTATTATAATACGTACCTCCAGGGTAAACACAGGTCTGGGCAGTTACACCAGCCAATTAGCCAGATGTAAATCTCTCAGGATTTCCTATTTTAGCACCATCAAAACTAAGCCATTTCTTAAACTGTATAAATAAAAGTATTTAAATATATAGTATTATGAAATGGAGTATATATTGTTTCTAAGTTTATAACATTATTAGCATAAAATGATATAAAAAGTTTACCAGATACCCAACATTAGCAGGCCCTGATTTTAATTTTTAAGCAATTAAATGTCTAAGATACTAAGTAAAGTACCTCTATACCTGTCGCCATTGAGTCAATTTCTACTCATAGCTACCCTATAGGGCAGAGTAGAACTGCCCCATAGGGTTTCCAAGGAGCGGCCGGTGGATTTGAACTGCCGATCTTTTCGTTAGCAGCCATAGCTCTTAACCACTGCGCCACCAAGGCTCCAAAGTACCCCATTGGGTGTGCTTCTTCCTTTTTCTCTGCAGAATAAGTTGAGGCATTAAATCACTTATGCATATTCATGAATGTGGTATTTCATAAAGGGCATGCAAGTAACACACAAGGGGCTGGGACTGAATCTTTAATCTCTTTGTAGCACCACGACTTACTGGTGGACAGCACTCAATACTGTTTCATTAATGGATTTTTAGAAACAGTGACTTAATGTGGGAGGCTCTTTTTGTTACAGGGAACAACAGTTTGTGCAGGTCAGCTCAAGTAACAGGGAGGTTATTACAAGAACAGATGTAAGTACAAGGAAAATGGGAATCTTAGCCTGCAGGTAAGGCTTCACAGGAACTAAAGGAAGTCAAGTTTCATGGAGACTGAAACCGGAACATCTTTCAGGATCCAAGAGAGCCCTGGCAAGCAGATTATCTTGTCACCTCCTAGGCAGGCTGATTTCCTGTTTGCCTTTTCTAGTAATCTATCACCAGTGTAATTCAGCTACTCTCTATGAACTAACTTTCTGGTTCTCAAATCATTAAATCCCCATCAGAAAGTGTGATTGGTTCAGTTAATACGGCAGAGATTGTTAACTGTTCCCAGTATTCATTGTCTTCTTCTTCCTTTTAGTAACAGAGTTGACTCAGCTACAGACTACATTTCCCTCTTCTCCCCTGCAGCTAGGTTGTGTGGCTAAGTGACTAAGGGCAATGAAATATGAGGGGAATTTGCATATGCAAAGTCTGAGACATCACCCTGAAGATGCTTGCTCTGGACTCCTCCTTTTCTGTCTGAGAAATGGCAAAGATAGGCACAGCCTTTAAAGCATGTATTGATGATGGTAGAGCTGTGCTGTTCGCCCTGGACCACTTATCTCTATTTTATTAAGCTACTATGTTTTGGAATCTCTTTGTTACAACACCTTAGGATGGCCCTTAACAAGTACAGAAATTGATTACTGAATGTGGGGTGCCGCCATTACAAAAACCTAAAATACATGGCACTGGCTTTATTACCAGGACACAGATATACAGGCTAAGAAGGTGGCAACCTTTGTAATGCTTTGTGGAAATGCCTGATAATACTGCCTCCTGTGATAACATGGAAGGTAGGCTTTTTGAGCCTGTATTTCTAGGAAAACTGGTTTAACAATCTCAGAATGTTGGTCAGCATTGCCTGGTCTTTGCTACTTTTAGCAAGATCGCCGTGCTTAAAAGCCCAACTGCTAACCAAAAGGTCAGCATTTCGAATCCATCAGCCACTCCTTAGAAACCGTATGGGGAAGTTCTCCTCTGTCCTACAGGGTCACTATGAGTTGGAATCGACTTGATGGCAACGGGTTAGTAAGAGAACTAAGCATCTCTCTGCTTTTCCACCTCAGGACCTTCTCCATAGCCAGCTGTCAAGGAAGGATGGAAGGCAGTTCTTTTTGGCCGGCTTGAGAGCCAAGAAACGAAACGTGGGGCTTCAAAGGTAGAAGAGCCACCTGCTTCTGTGTCTTAACAGAAGGAAATAAGATTGTCCCAAAGAACTTGCCTCTCTGCAAAAATTAGTTAAGGGTGTTGTCTTCTGACTGAAGCCTATTGTTTCAGTTGACATAAAGATAACCACTATAAAAATGAAGGAGAGAGAGGATGACTGAGCACAGAAAACAAAATACCAGAGGTGATCTTTGGGTGGGCATACTTTCATGTGGTATTGACTGGAAGCAAACAGACAGGAAGTATAAGCAGTGTTGAAAGAAGTGTACTGCTTGACAAATTATAAGCCTAGCCTATAAAAACCCTGTGTTTCCTTGATCCCTAAAGCAACCCTCAGGCCCCCAAACCTGAAGGAGCAGATAGCTGGCCATGGAAGATGCTTCCAGAGCCCTGCATCACAGCTGGAGAGTTCTATACAGATTCACACTGACAAGAATCCCCTTATCTCTCTGCTTTCCTGACTCAGAGCCTTCTCCAAAGCTATAGGAGCCCGCCCAGTCCAGAAGTCTGGGGAAGTTAAAGTCCTAGGAGCAATCCCCATATAATGTCTATCAGGTGCCTCAACTCCCTTCATTTAGACAGGCATTTCTGACAGGCGTTCTATGCCCTTCTAAGAACTTTCAGTGAATCAAGCTCCTGCCACCTACAGCTGAAACCTCACTTAAGCACCTTTATGTTGGCTTTTCTTCCTTCCCTGCCTCGGTCTCGCTGCTTCCTCACTCCTGGTTTTTTCCAAATAAATTACCTGCACTCAGACTCTGCTTTTGGGGGAATCCAAACCAAGACAGATGGTCTAAAAGTGGTCCCAGAAAGCAATCCCATTGGTGTTTTCTGAAACTGGATCACTCATAGTCACTTGGCAACGGGACCTCATTACAAGTGGTGAATGGGATGATGATAACCTCAAGTATGCTATGGCATCACACTCAATAATATTCTTAGCCATGGTGGCTTGAGATGAGGGACTGGTGGAATGGAAAGCATTATGTTATGCAATTGCTCTAATACTTAAACAATAAGGGGACAATTATAAGGATTGTAGAGTTGACTGGCTTTTGCTAACTGCCTTAGAACATTTCAAGACAGAATTTCAGGGTTAGGTCATACAACTATCACCTCAACAGCAGCATTTAAAACGACCCTCATCTCCTGCAGTTGGAGAATAGACTGTGCTAAAAATCAGGCTCCGGATATAAACGTAAAGGTGACAGAGTTGCAAAGTCTCAACAGATCTCTTATGCTAAAGTCAGGACCTGGACCTTCACTGGGAATGAGCAGGACCTTGAGACATGGGATGGAGACATTTGGATATATGTAACTGAGAACCTGTGCTCTCAAAGTCTCCAGCACCTCCAATATGGCAAAAAGTTGCCTCCTCCCCACTATTAGAGGAGAGCAGCCTCTCCTTGTCCAGAGACTATGCAAAGGTCTCAAAGAGGGATATGCCTAATAAGATGATGCTTGTCTTCCTCACAATCTGTCCCCACCTCTTCTTGTTGTCTCCCGACCAATAACTCTTATGGGGCCAGGCCTCAGCCCAAGTAGGGAAATACAGTCCATGACCTAGGAAGAAACAGCATTCTCACCAGAGAATTTCAGGACCTGACCAGTATGAACTAGCAGGAGCCAGTGGAACATGTATGAGAAAGAGTATTGGAAAGTTGTGAGAGGATGCTGGAATATAAAGCTAGACAAGGGAGAGTTTATTGATGTGGAAGCACTCCCTATGACACAAGACATCTGGAACCAGTCCTAATATGCTGATGAGATGGCTTTTTAAAGGTTGGACACAAATTATAGCCAACAGCAAATGAGGAGGAGATATCGAAGTCTTGATAAAGAGTGTTGAGGAGAGTGTCAGTAGATTCAGAAAGGTGGAAAAATTAGAATGAATTTTAACATGAGACTGGAGAACCCACCACTAACTATGTTTCTGGGAAGAGAGAAGAGTCTTGGTTAAAAGACTCAGTGATGGCCGTTCTCTGTAAGTCAGGTTTGACAGTAAAGGATGTTGCCATGGAACTAGGTTCATCAGTATCAACAGGGATAGAGGATTCCAGAATAGCAGAGGCCAAGTGGTGGCACTTAACCTTCAGAAGCAAGATGAATATAATTATCATAAAAGACAACGAGGCCAGAATTGCAGCCAGGATACCCTGACCCACAGGATAAGCTGACTGTTAATTGTCTATGAACTTCCTAGGGGCATAATAATGTGTAATAGTGTATTGCTTGACTGATAGAAGTAGACTAACGTATTGTTCAATTTGTATAATCAAACAAAAATAAGAGCGGCAAGAAGGCTGGTGTCAACAACTACAATGAAAAGTAGACAACTCCTCACCCAGTTTCCAGATCTGAGTCAGTTTTCTGATCCAAGACCCACTAATTGTAGAGGAGTTTGAGTCTATCTGAGAAAGGACCCCATACCACCACCATTGCAAATATATATAAAAAAAATTCTAATTCTTTTCCCCAAGGAATCTGCAGCCACTTACCAGAGTAACTATACACTGGGGAATAGGGATACTCACACCTCCTAAAGATACAAGGTCCAAGATAGTGCTGATATTGATATCATGTGGTTCAAAATCACAACACAGTCTCCCAGTTAGAGAGGGGGCCTGTAAAAGCCAGTTATAAATGGAGTCCAGGCACAAGTTCATCATACCAGGGTCTAGTAAGTATACAGGTCCACTCTGTGGTGAGTTCCCAGTTCCCCAAGTGCATAATTGGGATGGATATATTTAGAAGCTAGAAAAGCTCTTACATTGGTTCTCTGACTTGTGCAATAAAAGTCATTATGGTAAGAAGGTCCAAGTGGACCTCTGAAACTGCTCTTCTTTCACATCAGGCCAAGCTAGTAAATCAGAATCACTATCAGATCCCAAGTGGAATGACCCTCAAAGACATAAACCATGCAGGGGTAGTGGTCCTCATCATCCCATTCAATTCATTTTATGGCCACTTCAAAAAATGAATGAATTATGGTGGGCAATGGTAGAATATAGCAAAACTAACCAAGCCATAGCCCCAATCATAGAGGCTGTGTCAGATGTGATGTCATAACTGGAACAGATCAACAAAAACTCGGACACTTAATATGCACCTGTTGATCTGGCAAATGCATTTTTCCAATCCCCATCTGTAAAAATAATAAAAAATAGTTCATGTAGAAATGTATATTCATTGTTTTGCTGATATATGGTACTATGTTACTCACATAATATTATATTATATTCATTGTTTGATTATATTCATCAATGTAATCTACAGGGACCTGATGATCTTGATATTCCACAGAACTTCCCACTGCTACACTATATTAATCATAGATGATCAGATCTGGTAAATAGGATGTGGTAAGTACGCTAAGTGCTCTAGTAGATCACATGTATGCCAGAGGATACAAGATAAACCCTATAAGGATTCAAGGACTTGCCACATATAAGTGAACTTTTTAGGTGTTCACATGTTCTGGGGCATGGTAGTATATCCCCTTCTAAGGTAAAACACAAGTTATTGTACCTTGAAATCTCTACCACTAAGAATACGGCACTCTGCTTGGTCAGTTTCTTTGGATTTTGGAGGTAACATATACTGCACTTGAGGTGCTCTTCTGACCTATTTGTCTGATGACTTGAAAGCTTCCAGTGGAGCCTAGAATAGGAGAAGACTCTGTAGCAGGTCTGGGCTAGAGTGAAGGCTGCCCTGACACTGGGGCCGTACCAAAAGAGTTAGAGGTATCTATGATACATAAAAAAAATAAGGGAAGACCAAAGAAAAATTGATGTATTTGAATTATGGTGTTGGTGAAGAATATTGAATATACCATGGACTGCCAGAAGAATGAACGAATCTGTCTTGGAAGAAGTACAGCCAGAATGCTCCTTAGAAGCAAGGATAGCGAGACTTTGTCTCACTTTGTACATGTTATCAGGTGGGACCAATCCCTAGAGAAGGACATCATGCTTGGTAAAGTATAGGGTCAGAGAAAAAGAAGAAGACCCTCAACGAGATGGACTGACACAGTGGCTGCAACAATAGGCTCAAACATAGCAACAATTGTGAAGATGGTGCAGGACAGGGCAACATTTCATTCTGTTGTGCATGGGTTCACTATGAGTCAGAATCAACTTGAAGGCACCTAACAACAACAACAATGATACAAAAGGATGCCATCTGTAGCCACTGACAAGCTCCAATAAGAGAACTGTAGGGAAGGTCCCTGAAAAGCAGCATCTGGTATGCTACTGGGTCTTTAGAGACTGAGTACATGACCACCAGGTCTATTGGTCCTCCATAAACCACAACACCTTAAGTGGCCAGCCTGACAAAATGTTTGAATAACCTATTAAAGGCTCATCTAAGGTGCAAGCTCCAGGGTGATACCCTGCAGAGCTGCAGTGCTGTCCTCCAGAAATATGATATATGCATTGAACAAACAGCTAATATATGGTGCTATGTTCCTCACAGCTATAATACACAGGACTGGAAGCCAAAAGGAGCAAGTAAGACTGATCCATCTTACCATCACAGTAACCCACTTGCAGAACTTGGGCTTCCTGTTTCTGCAATGAAACAGGCTCCAATGAAACTGAGGTTACAGCTATCACCTCTTCACTTTGGGCTCTTCATGTCAGAGAACCATCAGGCAAAGACAGAGTTACTGTACTGGCAGGGACAATCATCCTAATTATCATGAGGTTGTTTCTATATAATGGGGTATGCAGGAATATATCTGGAACTGAGCTAAGTCATCTTCCTTAGGTTCTCTCAGAAACAGACTCTGAGACAAGGCTTTGGAGATTATCCCAGAAAACACTGGTAGAGGACTGAGGATGTGAGGAAGGGAATAGAAGGAAGCTGATAAACTTTGTGTTATCAAGCAAGTTGCCATCGTAGGCAAATGAAAGTTAATCTTGCTGGAAACTTCTGGATATCAATGTAGAACACAGACGTCAGAGTTATCCCACCCAAGGGGCAAGGGCACTGGGATTTTACCCATTAGTCTTCACTGAAGGCTGCTCCCAGAGGCCTTAATTCCCTATGACTTCCTGCTGGGAGCCTTGGTAGTTCAGTGGTTAAGCATTCAGCTGCTAACCAAAAAGTCAGCAGTTTGAATCCACCAGCCACTCCTTGCAAACCCTATGGGGCAGCTGTCCTATAGTCACTATGAGCTGGAATCGACTCAAGGCAACAGGTTTTTTTTGGTTTTTCCAGCCTGCTATTTGCAGGAACAGAGTGAGCTCCAGAAGTCAAAGAAAGCCCCCAGGCAAATAGATTTTAGTTGCCAGCAGGTGGAAGTCAGGCCATTTTTCAAGGAAATGGTAAGGTCCAGGATGTATAGGTAGGTAGTTGTCTTAGTTATCTAGTGCTGCTATAACAGAAATACCACAAGTGGGTGGCTTTAACAAACAGTCATTTATTTTCCCACAGTTTAGGAGGCTAGAAGTCCAAATTCAGGGTGCAGGCTCTAAGAGAAGGCTTTCTGTTGGCTCTGGGGAAAGTCTTTGTTTCTCCTCAACTTCTGTTTCTCAGTTCTTTGGTAATCTTCAGGTGGTATGGCATCTATCTCTCCCCAACTCTGCTTACTTGCTTAAACTGCTCCTTTCATATCTCAAAAGAGATTCATTCAAGACACAGCCTACACTAATACTGCCTCATTAACATAACAAAAAACCCATTCCCAAATGGGATTAAAACCACAAGTATAGGAATTAGGATTTACAACACCTGTTTTGGGGGGACACAATTCAATCTGTAACTGTAGTTACATACTCAGTGCTTTCATGCCTGGTGGTAACAGTGAATGGGTAATGGTAGCAAACAAGAACAGAAAAGGACAAGGCAACCAAGAGTTCAGTCCCTTCAGGGATAAAAATCTGGGTCATCCCAGTAACCTATAGTAGCTGAAGTACTGGCCAAGGATGAGGGAAATCTAAAATAGGTGGTAGAGGAGTGAGGTGACAAATATCACTTATAACCTTGGGAACAGCTACAATAATATGGATTCTCCCTCCTGTTAGACAGAGGGCTCTGGTGGTGCAGTGGTTGAGAGGTTGACCACTAACCAAAAGATCCACAGTTCAAATCTACCATCTGCTCCCTGGAAACCCTATGGGGCAGTTCTACTCTGTCCTATGGAGTCACTATGAGTCAGAATCCACTCCATGGCAATGGGTTTGGTTTTTGGTTTTAGACAGAGGCCAAACCCTTCCATGAGCACTGGTTCCCATCTTCTCTCACCTCCACAAGGACTCAAGGAAACCCTCTAGCAATACCCGCCCCTCTTTTCTGCATCATCAGTGGTCCCTTCTCTACTGGATCATTCACTTAAGCATACAAACATGCTGTTACCTCTTCCATTTAAAAAAAAAAAAAAAAAAAGCGAGGCCAAGATGGTGGAATAGTCTGATGCTTCCTGTTCTTCCTCTTACAACAAAGACCTGAAAAAACAAGTGAATCAACTATATATGACAATCTAGGAGCCCTGATCATCAAAGACAAAGCTGAAGAGTCAAACTGAACGGCAGGGGGAAGGAGAGACAACTCAAAAGCAGCGGAGAAGTGCCAGTTGCCAGGTTGGGTAAGGCCAGATGGTAGTGAGTCTGCACAACGCCTCCACAGTCAGGTGGAAGAGGCATTGGACCTGCAAAAGTTAAGTGCAAATGTCTAACCTACACACAGGGGCAAAACAACTGCTACCCCCCAGAGTTTCACAGTAGAAAAGTGCTTCCTTCCCCTCATCCACCCACCACTCCACTCTGCTCCACACCAGTCCGGTATTATTCAACAACTGCCACACCCCCTAAGCCAGGAACTCAGGGCAGGTCGGGAGGCCCTGCCCCTTCGCCCAGCCACTGGCATAAGGGGTCCACAGACTTTCATGCCCTTCACCCCTGTCTACACTTGTGTAGACTGATTCAATACCACATGTCCTTGTTAGCATAAAACAGCAGGGCATACACCTGAAGCCCATTTTTAACTGCAGAAGCCAATGGGGAGCTTCAGATTCTTGACATTTGACACTGCCCTGCCCCTTAAGCAGGGGCCTCACCCACCCACACTACCACCACAGCAGTCAAAACAGCCTGGTATTGGTACAACAACAGATACATAGACCAATGGAACAGAATTGAGAACACAGACATAAATCTATCCACCTATGAGCAACTGATATTTGACAAAGGCCCAAAGTCTGTTAAATGGGGAAAAGACAATCTCTTTAACAAATGGTGCTGACATAACTGGATATCCATCTGCAAAAAAATGAAACAGGACCCATAGCTCACACCACACACAAAAACTAACTCAAAATAGGTCAAAGACCTAAATATAAAATCTAACACAATAAAGAGCATGGAAAAAAAAATAGGGACAATGATAGGAGCCCTAATACATGGCATAAATAGCATAAAAACCATAACTAACAATGCACAAACACCAGAAGAGAAACTAGATAACTGGGAGCTCTGAAAAATGAAACACTCTCGGCTCATCAAAAGACTTCACTAAAAGAGTAAAAAGAACCTACACACTGGGAAAATATTTTTGGCTATGACATATCTGATAAGAATCTAATCTCTAACATCTACAAGATACTGCAACACCTCAACAACAAAAAGACCAATAATCCAATTAAAAAACTGGCAAAGGATATGAACAGGCACTTCACCGAAGAAGACATTCATGCAGCTAACAGACACCTGAGGAAATGTTCATGACCATTAGCCATTAGAGAAATGCAAACCAAAACTACAATGAGATACCATCTCTCCCCAGCAAGGCTGGCACTAATCCAAAAAACAGAAAATAGCAAATGTTGGAGAGGTTGTGGAGAGACTGGAACTCTTATGCACCACTGGTGGGAATGTAAAATGGTACAATCACTTTGGAAAATGATATGGTGCTTCCTTAAAAAGCTAGAAATAGAAATATCATATAATCCAGCAATCCCATGTCTAGGAATACACTTGAGAGAAATAAGAGTCATCACACAAATAGACATATGCACACCTATGTTCACTGCAGCACTATTTACAATAGCAAAAAGATGGAAACAACCTCAATACTCATCATCAGACGAATGGATGAACAAATTATGGTACATACACACAACGGAATACTATGCAACAATAAAGAACAATGATGAATCTGTGAAATGTCTCACAACATGGATCAATCTGGGGAGGGCATTATGCTGAGTGAAATAAGTCAGTCACAGAGGAACAAATATTGTATGAGACCATTATTATAAGAACTCAAGAAAAGGTTTAAACACAGAAAAAAGCATTCTTTGATGGTTACGAGGATGGGGAGGGATGAGGAGAGGAAATCACTAACTAGATAGTAGACAAGGATAAACTTCCGTGAAGGGAAGGACAACATACAATACAGGGGAAGTCAGCACAACCAGACCAAAGCAAAAGCTAAGAAGTTTCCTGGACATATCCAAACACTTTGAGGGACAGAATAGCTGGGGCTCGGGCCTGGGGACCATAGTTTTGGGGGACAACTAGATCAGCTGGTGTAACAAAGTTTATTAAGAAAATGTTCTACATCCCCCTTTGGTGAGTGGCATCGGGGGTCTTAAAATCTTGCGAGCAGCCAGCTAAGATACATTAATTGGTCCCATCCCACTTAGAGCAAAGGAGAATGAAGAAAACCAAAGACACAAGGAAAATATCAGCCCAAAGGACTAAAGGACCACATGAACCAGAGACTCCACCAGCCTGAGACCAGAAGAACTGGATGGTACCCAGCTACCACCAGTGACCGTCCTGACAAGGAACACGATAGAGAGTCCCAGACAGAGCAGGAGAAAAATGTAGAACAGAACTCAAATTCACATAAAAAGACCAGACTTCATGGTCTGACAGAGTCTGGAGGAACCCCCAAAACTGTGGTCCCCGACACATTGTTAACCCAGAACTGAAACCATTCCCAAAGCCTACTCTTCAGAGATTAGACAAGACTATAAAACAAAAAATAATACACGTAAGGAATGTGCTTCTTCAATCAGATACACAAGACCAAATGGAGCCCCTGTCCAAAAGCAGGATGAGAAGGCAGGGAGGGACTGGAAGTGGTCAAATGACACAGGGAACCCAGGGTGGAAAGGGGGAGTGTGCTGTTACATTACAGGGACTGCAATCAATGTCACAAAACAATACGTGTATAAATTTTTGTATGAAAAATTAACTTGAGCTGTAAACTTTCACCTAAAGCACAACTGGGAAAAAAAAAAAAAACTTTCTCTTGATACGACCTGCTTCCAGTTAGCACCCCATTTCCCTTCTCCTCTTCATAGCCAAAACTCCTTGAAAGAGTTGTCTTTTCCTATTGTCTCTAATTTCTATCCTCTATTTTCCCCATAGTAATTATTGCTATCTGATATACCACATATTTTAATTCTTTGTCTCCCTCAACCTATATTTTAATGTCAATTCCACAAAGAAAGGGTTTTTTGTTTGTTTGTTTATTTGTTTTATTTACTGCTATATCTCCAGTACCTAGGACAGAGTCTAGAACACAAGAAATATTTGTTGATAAAAGAAATACGTGTTTAATGAATAAATACATCCTTATTTAAAAGACGTTTCTAAGATGCATATGACAACTAAATCCAACATCCTATTCATTCCATCTACTTGCTTCTCAACTGTTTGAGTTGAGAAAGGATATTAATCCTTTATGTTTTCTTAAAAATCTGAGGTCCTATGACTTTGTCAACCGAGGTCATACGAAGAGGCATTTTAATCTTATACGGTATAAAAATGTTTACAGAACAAAGAATTATACAAGATATATGAATGGAATCTCCTCTACAAGAAGATGGAAAGCTTAAGAAACACATGGGGCACTCTCAGACTCTCACATGACAAAGAATACACTATTTGAAAATAAATATTTCTCATCTCAAAGTGAATTTAAGCAAAATAAAATCTTAGATTAACACATTTTATAATTTAGTGTATATCTTCTGTTTATCACTTCATTAAATTAAGAGATTGATGCTCCAAAATCTTTACAAAACATTCAAATTGTTCAAAGGAAAAACTAGTTATAAGATGTTTTGTGAGGGCTTATTACACTGAACCATTGAAAGTAAAAGAATTACTAACAGATACTAGTTATGATAATATAATGTAATCCACAAGGCTTTTCTTGCAAACAACACCAATATGAAAATAGTAAAAATAATCAGCTGAGAATAAATAAAGTCACTAGTATTCACACTGATAACAACTGCTTATGCATACTCCAGCTTTCTTGTTCACGAATGTCTAAATTTTTAAAATTAAATTTAAAATCTGCTCTTTGTTATAAACTTCCACATTTTACCTGTTTATAAACCGCAAACTTGAGTGCAGTCTCCGGTGCAATTTTTAAAATATTTACACCATTCCCTCTCCAAAGAGAAATAATTCCTCCTTCTCTTACCATCTGCTTAAACCCACCAGTCAATTTTCTTTTCTTTGACTCTGAACTATGAACCTAGAAATGAACAGCAAATTCATTCATTCATTCATTTACTTAGAATCTGTGTTGACTTTTGCTGGTAATATGGTGATACTGTTATTGCTAATAATTATACATACAATGTACAAATTTGTGATTTTAACTTTCTTTCACAGAAATAAAATTTATATATTGATTTGTTTGTTGTTCCCAAATATTTGCTTTAACTAATCTAACACATAAAAGAAAACAACAGTAACTTAAGAAAAATAATAATAACTTAACTACCAGAAATTTTAGCATACATAGGATGTGTTGTTGCTTTAAAATAATACAAGATTATGAAAGTGTGCCTTGAAAATATGCTGAAAAAAGAATGGATAGAAATATATCAAACTTTCAATAGTGGTTACTTGTGAAGAGTAAGGATTACAGGCCATTTTAATGTCTTCCTTTATACTTTATTGTGTTTTCACATTTTTCTAATTTAAGAACAGAAAAAAATTATTTTTTAAAAATTAAAACATTAATAAAATACCTTCCCATCTATAATAGAAGAAAATAATGGGACATCAAGGTGAAATGGTCATTTTCATCTCCTGTGGGTAGAACCAGTCTGAAAAACAACTTAGCAACATATATCAACAGTCTTAAAAAGATCCTATCATTACTTAAATTTATAGGAATCTTTTCTAAATACATAATCCTGGATATAAAAAAAAGATTCATAAACAATGAGGTTTATCATAAAATTATATGTAATAGTTTTAAAAGAGGGGGATTAAAAGCCACCTATATGTCCAGGAATAGGACAAAGCGATAAAATAAATTATGAAGCACCCATCTGAAATACTACTGCATAGTCGCTAGGAAGAACATAAAATAACATGAAAAGATGCTTATGTTATACTGTTAATCATAAAAACAACCAGGATATAAAATTACTATAAAGTAAGCACTGTTGGTGTGTGCCTTTGAGTCAACTCTGACTCATACTGACTCTACAGGACAGAGTAGCACTGCCCCATAGGGTTTTCTAGGCTTTCTTCTTTACAGGAGCAGAATGCCAGGTCTTTTCTCCCACAGGTCGGTGGGTTCGAATCACTGAACTTTCAGTTAGCCAAGTACTTAACCAGTGCACTACCAGGGCTCTTTAAAGTAAGCACTACTCTATAAAAAAATATACAGAATGAAAGCACAAGAAGGAAATTCACTAGTGTTAATAATGATAATTTTGAATTGTGAGAAGATAGCATATAATTTTTCTTCTTTCTACTTTTCTATTTCCCAGATATCTCTTAGTAAATATATGTTCATATTATTTTAAATATATAATTTTTAAAAGATCAAGTAATAGTATAAGCTTTAATTGGGCTTTGATAAAATATTAACAGTGGTATGTATTCATCTTATTTTGCTATCCCCACACAACTATCAGTTTGTCATACTGCGGAGGCTTCATTTCAGCGGAGCTTCCAGATTAAGACAAGCTAGGAAGGACTTGGTGGTATACTTCTGAAAAAACTGGCCAGTGAAAACCTTATGAATAGCAGGGGAAAACTGTCTGGTATAGTACCAGAAAATGAGCCATTCAGGTTGGAAGGCACTCAAAATAGGACTGGAGAAGAGCTGCCTCCTCAGAGTAGAGTCGACCTTAATGACGTGGATGGAGTCACATTTGCTGAGATGGCATGACTCAATATGAGAAGAAACAGCTGCAAACATCCATTAATAATTAAACATGGAATGTATAAAGTATGGATCTAGGAAAACTGGAAGTCCTCAAAAAAGAAATGGATAAAGCATAAAGATTGATATCCTAGGCATTAGTGAGCTGAATTGGCTGGTATTGACCATTTTGAACAGGAAAATCATAAGGTCTACTATGCTGGGAATGACAAACTGAAGAGGAATGGCATTGCATTGATTGTCAAAAAGAACATTTCAAGATCTATCGTGAAGTACAACACTGTCAGTGATAGGATAATATCCGTATTCCTATAAGGAGAAAAAGTGACCCAACAGAATGTGGAAATCATCGAACAATATCATTAATGTCACATGCAAGTAAAATTTTGCTGAAGATAATTCAAAAGCAGATGCAGCAGCACATCGACAGGGAACTGCCAGAAATTCAAGCCAGATTCAGAAGAGGAAGTTGAAGGAGGGATATCACTGCTGATGTCAGCTGGATCTTGGCTGAAAGCAGAGAATACCAGAAAGACGTTTAGTTGTGTTTTACTGACTATGCAAAGGCATTAGACTGTGTGGATCATAACAAATGATGGATAACATTGTGAAGAATGGGAATTCCAGAACACTTAATTGTGCTCATGAAGAATATGTAGTTAGACCAAGAGGTAGTCGTTTAAACAGAACAAGGGGATATTGTGTGGTTTTAAGTCAAGAAAGGTGTGCATCAGGTTGTATCCTTTCACCATACTTATTCAATCCCTGCTGAGCAAATAAGCCGAGAAGCTGGCCCATATGATGAATGGGGCATCAGGATTGGAGGAAGACTCATTAACAACTTCCACTATGCAGATGACACAACCTCGCTCGCTGAAAGTGAAGAGGACTTGAAACACTTAGTGATGAAGATCAAAGACTACAGCCTTCAGTATGGATTGCAACTCAACATAAAGCCAAACCAAAATCCAAACCTGTTGCCTTCGAGTCGATTCTGACTCACAGCGACCCTACAGGACAGAGAAGAATTGCCCTATCAGGTTTCCAAGGAGCAGCTGGTGTATTCAAACTGCTGACCTTTTGGTTAGCAGCCGAGCTCTTAACCCCTGTGCCACGTATAAGGGCTCCTATATACGTCAACATAAGGAAAACAAAAATCCTTACAACTGGACCAGTAAGTAATACGATAAACAGAGAAAATATTGAAGTTATCGAGGATTTTATTTTACTTGGATCCACAATCAATGTTCACGGAAGCAGCAGTCAAGAAATCAAATGATGTATTTGCAGTAGATTACTTTTGTGTGTGGCCTTTCTAGCCATGGTTTGTAACTCCCACTCAGGTGATTGGGCAGGACTGTGTGATAGGGTAATTGTGGCCTACAAAGGGAATTAGTCAGTTTTGCCTCAAAAGACACCCAATTCTGAGCAGAGAGAAAGATCTTAACACCACCAAAGAAGAACAGCCAGGAGTGGAGAGCACGTCCTTTGGACCTGGGATCCCTGCGCTGAGAAGCTCCTGGAAGCAGGAGACTGAGAGAGAGGGAGAGAGAGCAAGCTGTAACCCTGAAGCGTGAGAAGCAGTGGCAGAAGAGGTCTGGTAGAAGAGACCTGGCAGCAGGATGCATGGTGGGCTTCCAGACCCACAGAGAGAGAAATCTGAGTGCCTTTGGGAGAGGCCTAGGGCCAGGGAGAGGTGTGCCTTTGAGCACAGCTGAAAAAAGGCTATCGTGATGGAAGAACGGTTTCCTGAATGTTCCTGAACCTGAATTGTAACTGTTACTTCCCTAACAAACTCCACAATTGCAAGTATGGTCTGTGAGTTCTGTGTGGCCACTGCAATGAACTATTGAACCCAGCAGAGAGTATTGTGGGAGGGACGGTTGGTGTCAGAATTAGCAAACATGGTGGAGAGAGGAGGCTTGTCTGAACTCTGTCTCATATGAATCAGCCTTGGGCTATCCATCTTGATTCTCCTTTCCTCTTGTGAAGTTAGAGGAGGTCAGACAATGCCCCCACGCCATTTTAACTGTATCATATTAGGCAAATCTGCTGCAAAAGACCTCTTTAAAAAGTGTTAAAGAGCAAAAAATGTCACTTTGAGGACTAAGGTGCACCTGACCCAAGCCATGGTGTCTTCTATTGCCTCATATGCATGCGAAAGCTGGACAATGAATAAGAGAGACCTAAGAAGAATTGACACCTTTGAATTATGGTGTTGGTGAAAAAAACTGAATATATCATGGACTGCAAAAGAACAAACAAATCTATCTTGGAAGAAGTACAGCCAGAATGCTCCTTAGAAGTGAGGATGGCAAGACTTCGTCTCACGTACTTTGGACATGTTATCAGGAGAGACTAGTCCCTAGAGAAGGACATCATGCTTAGTAAAGTAGAGGGCCAGTGAAAAAGAGGAAGACCTCAACGAGACGCACTGACACGGTGCCTGCGACAATGGGCTCAAACATAACAATGACCGTGAGGTTGGTGCAGGACTGGACAGTGTTTCGTTCTGTTGTACCTAGGGTCGCTATAAGTCGGAACCAACTCGATGGCACCTAAAAACAATATTTTGCTATAAAAATAATACCCTTCATTTTTTGAGCACTGTCTATGTGTCAGGCATTATGCTAACCACTTTATAAAATCTTATTTAATCCTTCAGTAAATCCTGGCATTTTATCCCCATTTTATAGACCCAGTTGGGAGAGAGAAAGTAATTTTCCCAGTTACTTTCTCTGGGAAAACAGCAAAGCCAGAATTCAACTAAAAGTCTCCCTGACTGTAAAGTCCCTGCTCTTAAAGAAATTATACTACTTCTCACCACAAAACACATTTTCACTCAACTGCAAGAGAAACTCACAGTATTCTTTTCCAGTGTGTGAAAGTTCACAGAGTAACACCTTCATCAATAAGGGAACAAGTTCTAATGAACCTATTTCTCCATCATATATATATATATATATACCCGTTACCGTCGAGTCCAGTTGATTCTGACTCACAGTGACCCTACAGGATAGGGTAGAACTACCCCGTAGGGTTTCCAAGGCTGTAATCTTTAAGGAAGCTAACTGCGACATCTTTCTCCTGCAGGGCAGCTCCTGTGTTTGAACTGCCAACTTTCTTGTTAGCAGCTGTGCACTTAACCACTGTGCCACCAGGGCTCCTTATATATATGCCATTAGATGCAATCGATAACGACATGAAAGGGGTAGAAACTCTCCTCCCTCTTGCTTCTCATTATATTACTCTTCACTTCTCATTCCTAACTCATTTTTCACCTCTCATTTTCCTTTTTTTCGTTTCATTTCTTCTGTATTTTCCTTTTCTATCTTTCCATCTCCCAACCTCTTTCTACTCCTCTCTGTTCAGTGTCCTTACTCATTTCTCTTTTTTTCTCATTTTGTGCCTCCTATTTGCTCCATACTTCTTCTCGCTCCCTAATCCACTGATCCATTTCTAACCCACTGGAGAACTGATCTGATCATCCTATGTCCCCACAATACCCATACATATTTTTCTATCTCACACATAGTAAGCACTCATAAGTGATAATGATTATTTTCAATAACATCATCATCGTTGTCACACAGATGTTATTTATATTTCTACAAGCTTCTTGAATATAAGAAATATGCTTCTCATCTTTGCATTTCTAGCAGCTAGTATATGACAGGCACAAAATAAATACATTTCCCCCTTTTTTTTTCCCTGTTGGTCCCTTTCCCATATTTCTCCTCTCCCTGTATGTCTCCATCTCTGTGTAGCTCTGAACTGTCTCCATAACTTTTTTCCTTATACCTCATTTTTTAATTTTCTAACTAGCCCAGTCACTGAGGAAGCTAAGTTTTCTATCTTCAACTTCTGCTCTTTCTTAATAGCTGACCAAATTCAGTCAGCTGACCCAATAGAATGTAAATTATATATGGAATCAACCATGTAGAAGGATGACAAATTATGTCTCATTATTTTATGCCACGTAAAGTGTGTACACTACACTTAGCCCACTGAATTATAAAGGTCTTTATTTCCATTAGCTGCATTAATCAAGATATCACCATGTGCAGGCATACCTCATTTTACTACACTGCGCTTCACTGCACTTCGCAAATAATGTGTTTTTTACAAATTGATGGTTTGTAGCAACCCTGAGTCAGGCAAGTCTTTTGCTGGCTCCACTTTTCCAACAGCACGTGCTCACTTTGTGTCTCTGTGTCACATGTTGGTAATGCTCACAATATTTCAAACTTTATTATTTTATCTGTTATGATGATCTGTGGTCAGTGATCTTTCATGTTACTATTGTAATTGCTTTGGGGTGCCAGGAACTGCACCATATAAGATGGCAAACTTAATTGATAAATGTTGAGTGTATTCTGACTGCTCCACCAACGGGCCGTTGGCTTCCACCCACCCACCCTGGCCGGCTCCCTGAGTGTCATTTGTTGGCTGCTGGTGTTGCTTTTTTCCACTTCTTTTGATTTTTTCCTTACCTCTCACCACTTCCCCCTCCTTTCTCTCAAGTATCTGGCTCTGTGTGCCATCTTTGCTTCTCCCTGAAAGGCTGCAGAACACCGCTCTACTGTGAAACTGCTTCCCAACCCGTGCTGCCACGCTGGCGGGACCCCCGGGGATTTTTCTGTTTGTTTGTTTGCTGTGATTTGTTCTGTTTTGATTTGTTTGTTTGTTTTCTTTTTCATTTCTCAGCTTGGTAGCCCCTTCTAGCCAGGCAATACAGTGCAGCTTGAGAGCTACTCCCTTATTCTGTGCACACACGCAGTGGCATCCCTGGGGGCATCTCTTTCTTCTTGGTTTTTGTTTTTTGTTTTTGTTTTTGTTTTTGGTTTTTTTGTTTGTTTGTTTTTGTTTCTTTCTTTTGTTTTCTTCTCTCTCTTTTTCCCTTTTTGTCTTTCTTCATTTCTCAGTTTCTTGTCTCCCTATACTTACCTTCTCTTCCTGTCTCCTGAATACCTGGCACTGTGTGACACCTCTACTCCTTCTAGCAAGGCTGTACTTCAGGGCCTACGAGCAACTTCCCCAGTCCTTGCAGCTGCAGAGGTGGGATCCCTGGGGATTCTTTTTTCTTTGTTTGTTTTTTCTAATTTTTATTTGTTAATTGTTTTCTTTTAGGCTTTTTATTTTTCTCCATTTCTCAGTCTTTCATCTCTCCACTCCAATGGCAAGCTCTCTTAGCACTCTTTTTGTTTGTTTTTGGCCCATGTTCCTCTCTCCTCTCTCTCCTCTTTCCCATACCCATTTTAGCTCCACACATCAAAATATCCCCCTCCTTCCTGCCTTCACGCACTGTGTGCTGAACATCACACCCTATGCAGCACAGACAAGGCCTACCAGAATCTGCCCTGCACTGATTGCTGGCCTGCCCAGTCGGCCCTAGTATGGACAACAAACAACCCATACCAGAAACTCCTCTTCAGCTAGACAAGCCCTGCTGCATCATAGCTGAGTGACTGACCCTGCCCATTAGACAAGAAGGCAGAAAGTATTATGCCCAAAGATGAGCAAACAACAAAGAACACAAAGCCCACCTGCTCAGACATAACCAAATAAAATTAAAAAAGCAGGATGAAACAAACAAATCTACAATCAATAAACAAAGAAAATAACTACTCAATGTCCCAAAGACAGCAAAAAATATAACGTATTAAAAAAAAAAAGACAGGATGGTTCCAGTAAGCATCCAAACTAAAACACCAGATGACTTTCCAATAAGAGAAAAGGCACTAGAACTACATAGTAGGGAATTCAAATCTCTAATATTCAGACCTAACCAAGAGTTGAAGCAAAAAGCAGACAAAAATGAGGAAAAAGTAGACAAATTCATGGAAAAGGCAGACAAATTCATGGAAAATACAGATAAAAAATGGAAGAATTCAAGAAAATGATACAGGAACAAAATGCTAAAATAAATTCACAACTAGAAATCATACAAAAACAACAACTAGAAATCCAAAAGATAAACAACAAGATTTCAGAAATGGACAGTGTCATAGAAGGGCTGAGGAACAGGTTTGAAACAATGGAGGACAGGATCA
The DNA here is from genome assembly GCA_030035585.1 of Dugong dugon. Lineage (NCBI taxonomy): Eukaryota > Metazoa > Chordata > Mammalia > Sirenia > Dugongidae > Dugong > Dugong dugon. The sequence continues at coordinate 147,896,057 of CM057462.1, forward strand.
GCGAAATTGAAGACAAACACATGGATACAACTCGGAGGAAAAATCAGAAAAAAGAACAAAGGAAAATGAAGAAACCCTGAGAATTATGTGGGATACAATCAAAAGCAAAAATTTGCCTGTGATCAGAGTTCCAGAACAGGGGGAGAAAACAGAAAACACAGAGAGGATCACTGAAGAACTGCTGACATAAAACTTCCCCATATCATGAAAGATGAAGAGCTGACCATCCAAGAAGCTCAACGAACCCCATATAGGATACACCCCAGAAGAAAATCACCAAGGTATATCATAATCACACTCACTAAAACCAAAGACAAATAAAGAATCCTGAGAGCAACTCAAGAAAAACAAAAAGTCACATACAGAGGAGAAACAATAAGACTAAACTCGGATTATTCAGCTGAAACCATGCAGGCAACCAGGCAATGGGATTACATATATAAAACCTTGAAAAAAAATTGTCAGCCAAGAATAATGTATCCTGCAAAACTCTCATTCAAATAGGATGGTGAAATTAGGACATTTCCAGATAAACAGAAGTTAAGGGACTATGTAAAAAACAAACCAAACTTACAAGAATTATTAAAGGGAGTCCTTTGATCTGAGAACAAACAACTTCAGCTCACAGGCTGAATGTAGGACACAGGATAATACCAGCCAGACACAACCTAGGAAATGAACTCTCAAGGACTGTCCAAAACCAAAGAATTACAACAGGGAACCAGAGAGGTTAATCTGTAAATGACAACAACATAAAAACAATAAAAGAGGGAATAAACAGTGTAGGTATAGAACCTTCTAACGGAGAGGAAGGTAAGGAGATACCAAGTAATAATAGACTGCCTCAAATGTAGGAACATAAGGGTAAATTTCAAGATTACCACAAAGAAAGTTAACAAACCTACTCATTAAAAGAAAGAAGAAAAATATAAAGTCTCAGAAAAAATAAAACCTACAAAAACAAAAGAAATGAACACAAAATCCACAAACAAAAGGAATTAAGCACAGGAGAGTAAGAGGAACAAACAAAACGTCAGCACCACAAAAAAAAGCACTATAAAATGACAGCAATAAACTCACACCTATCAATAATTACACTGAATGTAAATGGCCTGACTGCACCCATAAAGAGATGGAGAATAATAGAATGGATAAAAACACAGGTTCCATCAATATGCTGTCTACAAGACACACACCTTGGAAACAAAGATGTAAATTTATTAAAATTCAAAGGATAGAAAAAAATATATCAAGCAAACAGCTACCAAAAAAGAGCGGGGGGGGGGGGGGGGCAACATTAATCTCAGATAAAATGGGCTTTAAAACAAAATCCACCCACCATAAAAGATAAAGAAGGACACTATATAATGATTAAGGGGATGATCCATCAGGAAGACATAACCATAATAAACATCTACGCACCCAATGACAGGGCTCCAAAATACATAAAACAAACTCTAACAGCAATGAAAAGAGAAATTGACAGTTCCACAATAATAGTAGAAGACTCCAACACAACGCTCTCGGGAAAGGACAAAACATCTAGAAAGAAACTCAGCAAAGATACAGAAGACCTAAAGGGCACAATCAGCCAACTTGACCTCATAGACATATATAGAACACTCCACCCAACAGCTGCAAAGTACACATTCTTTTCCGATGCACATGGAATGTTTTCCAGAATAGACCACATTTTAGGCCACAGAGCATTCCTCAACAAGATCCAAAATGTTAAGATAATACAAAGTATCTTCTCTGACTACAATGCCATCAAGCTAGAAATTAACAACAGGAAGAGCAAGGGAAAAAAATCAATTATATGGAAATTGAATAACACCGTTCTTACAAATGACTGGGTAATAGAAGAAATCAGAGATGGAATAAAAAAATTCCTAGAATCAAATGAGAATGAAAACACATTATACCAAAACCTTTGGGACACAGCAAAGGCAGTCCTCAGAGGACAATTTATAGCAATAGATGCACACATCAAAAAAGAAGGACAAAATCAGAACATTAACTACACAACTCAAACAAATAGAAAGACAACTGCAAAAAAAAAAAAAAAAAAAAAAAGGCCACAACCACTAGAAGAAGGGAAATAATAAAGGTCAGAGCAGAAATAAATGAAATAGAGAACAGAAAAACAATAGAAAGAATCAACAAAACCAGAAGTTGGTTCTTTGAAAGGATCAACCAAATCGACAAACCACTGGCCAAACTGACAAAAGAAAAACAGGAGAGGGCGAAAATAACGTAAATAAGAAATGAAACAAGGGACTTTACAACAGACCCAACTGAAATAAATAGGATCATAACAGAATATTATGAAAAACTATACTCCAACAAATTTGAAAACCTAGAGGAAATGGGTAAATTTCTAGAAACATACTAGCTACCCAAACTATCACAAAGTGATGTTGAAAATCCAAACAGACCCATAACAAGAGATGAGATTTAAAAGGTAATTAAAAGCTTCCCACCAAAAAAAAAAAAGCCCTGGCCCAGATGGCTTCACTGGAGAATTCTACCAAACATTCAGAGAAGACCTTATACCAGTACTACTCAAACTATTTCAGAACATAGAAAAGGAAGCGAAACTTCCAAATTCATTCTATGAAGCCAGCATAACGCTGATACCAAAACCAGGCAAAGACGCCACAAAAAAAGAAAATTAAAGACCAGTATCTCTCATGAATATAGATGCAAAAATTCTCAACAAAATTCTAGCCAACGGAATTCAGAATCATATCAAAAAATAATACACCACAACCAAGTAGGATTCGTACCAGGTATGCAAGGATGGTTTAACATTAGAAAATCAATCAACGCAATCCATCACATAAATAAAAGAATCACATGATCATCTCAACTGATGCAGAAAAAGCATTCAACAAAGTCCAATACCCATTCCTGATAAAAACTCTCAGTAATATAGGTATAGAAGGGAAATTCCTCAACATAATAAAGGGCATCTATACAAAACCAACAGCCAACATCACTCTCAGTGGAGAAAGGCTGAAAACATTCCCCTTGAGAACAGGAACAAGACAAGGATGCCCTATATCCCCACTCCTATTTAACACTGTGCTGGAAGTCCTAGCTAGAGCAATAAGGCAAGAAAAAGAAATGAAGTGCATCCAAATTGCTAATGAAGAAGTTAAACTGCCCCTATTTGCAGATGATATACTATATATAGAAAACCCAAAAGACTCCATGAGAAAACTAATGGAACTAATAGAAAGATTCAGCAGAGTAGTAAGATACAAGACAAATATACAAAAATCAGTTGGATTCTTATACACCAATAAAGACAATCACAAGAAGGAAGTCAGGAAAACAATACCATTTATAACAGTCCCTAAAAAAAAGAAATACTTAGGAATATATCTAACCACAGGCATAAAAGACTATACAACGAATACTACAAAACACTACTGCAAAAAACCAAAAGAGATCTACATAAATGGAAAAACATACCATGCTCATGGATAGGTAGACTCAACATTGTGAAAATGTCAATTCTACCCAAAGCAATCTACAAATACAATGCAATCTCAATCGAAATACCAACAACATTCTTTAAAGAGATGGAAAAACTAAACATTAACTTCATGTGGAAAGGGAAGAGGCCCTGGATAAGTAAAGCACTACTGAAGAAGTGGAATAAAGTAGGAGGACTCGCACTATCTGACCTCAGAACCTACTATACAGCTACGGTAGTCACAATAGCCTAGTACTGGTACAACGACTGATACATTGACCAGTGGAACAGAACTGAGAAGCCAGATGTAAATCCATCCACCTATGGTCACCTGGTCTTCAACAGGGGCCCAAAGTCCATCAAATGGGGAAAAGACAGTCTTTTTAACAAACGGTGCTGGCAAAACTGGATATCCATCTGCAAAAAAATGAAACAGGACCCATACCTCATACCATATACAAAAACTAATTCAAAATGGATCAAAGACCTAAATAAAAAGCCAAAAACTATAAACTTCATAGAAGGAAAAATAGGATCAACACTAGAGGCCCTAATGCATCGCATTGACAGGATATGAACCACAGCCAACAACACACAAACTCCAGAAGATAACCTAGATAACTGGGATCTTCTAAAAATCAAACACCTATGCGCTTCAAAAGACTTCACCAAAAAAGTAAAAAGAGAACCTACAAACTGGGAAAAAATTTTGGACAGTACAAGTCAGACAAAGGTCTAACCTCCAAAATCTACAAGAAAATCCAACACCTCTACAACAAAAAGACAAATAATCTAATTTAAAAATGGGCAAAGGAAATGAACAGACACTTCACCAAAGAAGACATTCAAGCAGCCAACAGATACAACAGGAAATGCTCATGATCACTAGCCATTAGAGAAATGCAAATTAAAAGCACAATGAGATACCATCTCACCCTGGCATTACTGGCATGAATCAAAAAAACTGGAAATAACAAATGTTGGAGGGGCTGCGGGGAGATCAGAACTCTTATGCACTGCTGGTGGGACTGCATAATGATACAACCATTTTGGAAAATGATATAGTGCTTCCTTAGAAAGCTAGAAATAGAAATACCATACAATCCAACAATCCCACTCCTAGGAATATATCCTAGAGAAATAAGAGCCATCACACGAATAGACATATGCACACCCACGTTCACTGCAGCATTGTTCACAATAGCAAAAAGATGGAAATAACCTAGACGCCCATCAACAGATGAATGGATAAACAAACTACAGTACATACACACAATGAAGTATTATGCAATGATAAAGAACAATGATGAATCTGTGAAGCATCTCATAACATGGATGAAACTGGAGGATATTATGCTGAGTGAAGTAAGTCAATAACAAAAGGACAAATATTCCATGAAACCTCTACCGTAAAAACTCATGAAAAACTTTACACACAAAAAGAACAATCTTTGTTGGTTACGAGGGATGGGGGGATCTAAATGGACAATAGATAAGTGGTAACTTTGGTGAAGGCTAAGACAGTACACAATACTAGGGAAGTCAGCACAGCTTGTACAAGGAAAGGTCATGGAAGCTCCATAGACACATCCAAACTCCCAGAGGGACTGAATTACTAGGCTGAGGGCTGTGGGGACCATGGTCTCAGGGAACATCTAGCTCAACTGGCATAACACAGTTTATAAAAAAAAGTGTTCTACATTCTACCTTGGTGAGTAGTGTCTGGGGTCTTAAAAGACTGTGAGCAGCCATCTAAGATACTCCATTCTGAAAATCCTAGGCCCCTTAAGAATTATGCTAAATCTACTCTGCCAGGGCTCTGTAAATGGAACAACAAAGCCTGGATGACAGCATATCTGTTTACAACATGGTCTGATAAATATTTTAAGCCTACTGTTGAGACCTAGTGCTCATAAAAAGAGATTCCTTTCAAAATGTTACTGCTCATTGACAATGCACCTGGTCACCCAAGAGCTCTGATAGGGATGTACAAGGAGATTAATGTTGTTTTCATGCCTGCTAACACAGCATCCATTCAGCAGCCCATGGATCAATGTTGACTTTCAAGTCTTATTATTTAAGAAACACATTTCATAAGGCTATAACTGCTATAGATAGTGACTCCTCTGATGGATCTGAACAAAGTAAACTGAAAACCTTCTGGAAAGGCTTCGCCATTCTAGATGCTATTAAGAACATTTGTGATTCATGGGAGGAGATCAAAATATCAACATTAACAGGAGTTTGGGAAAACTTGATTCCAACCCTCGTGGATGACTTTGAGGGGCTCAAGACTTCAGTTGAGGAAGTAACTGCAGATATTGTGGAAATAGCAGGAGAACTAGAATTAGAAGTGGATCCTGAAGATGTGACTGACTTACTACAATCTCATGATAAAACTTTAATGGATAAGGAGTTACTTCTTATGGATGAGCAAAGAAAGTGGTTTCTTGAGATGGAATCTACTCCTGGTGAAGATGCTGTGAACACTGTTGAAATGACAACAAAGAATTTAGAATATTACATAAACTTAGTTGATAAAGCAGTGGCAGGGTTTGACAGGATTAACTCCAATTTTGAAAGAAGTTCTACTGTGGGAAAAATGCTATCAAATAGCATCGAATGAGAAATCTTTCATGAAAAGAAGAATCAATCCAACATTGTGAAAATGACAATTCTACCCAAAGCAATTTACAAATACAACGCAATCTCGATCCAAATACCAACAACATTCTTCAAAGAGATGGAAAAACCAATCATTAACTTTATATGGAAAGGGAAGGAGCCTCAAATAAGTAAAGCACTACTGAAGAAGAAGAATAAAGTTGGACGACTCACACTACCTGACCTCAGAACCTACTATACAGCTATGGTAGTCAAAACAGCCTGGTACTGGTACAATGACAGATACCTTGACCAATGGAACAGAATTGAGAACCCGGATGTAAATCCATCCACCTATGGTCACCTGATCTTCGACAAGGGCCCAAAGTCCATCAAATGGGGAAAAGACAGTCTTTTTAACAAACGGTGCTGGCAAAACTGGATATCCATCTGCAAAAAAATGAAACAGGACCCATACCTCACACCAGATACAAAAACTAATTCAAAATGGATCAAAGACCTAAATATAAAGCCAAAAACCATAAAGTTCATAGAAGAAAAAATAGGACCAATGCTACAGGCCTTAATACACGGCATTAACAAGATACAAACCATAACCATCAATGCACAAACCCCAGAAGATAAGCTAGACAACTGGGATCATCTAAAAATCAAACACCTATGCTCTTCAAAAGACTTCACCAAAAGAGTAAGAAGAGAACCTACAGACTGGGAAAAAATTTTTGGACAGTACAAGTCAGACAAAGGTCTAATCTCCATAATCTACAAGAAAATCCAACACCTCTACAACAAAAAGACAAATAATCCTATTAAAAAACGGGCAAAGGAAATGAACAGACACGTCACCAAAGAAGACATTCAAATGGCCAACAGACACATGAGGAAATGCTTGCGATCACTAGCTATTAGAGAAATGCAAATTAAAACCACAATGAGATACCATCTCACCCTGGCATTACTGGCATGAATCAAAAACACTGGAAATAGCAAATGTTGGAGGGGCTGCGGGGAGATCGGAACTCTTATGCACTGCTGGTGGGAATGCAAAATGATACAACCTTTTTGGAAAATGATATGGTGCCTCCTTAGAAAGCTAGAAATAGACATACCATATGATCCAGCAATCCCACTTCTAGGAATATATCCTAGAGAAATAATAGTCGTCACTCGAATAGACACATGCACACCTATGTTCATGGCAGCATTGTTCACAATAGCAAAAAGACGGAAACAACCTAGATGCCCGTCAACAGATGAATGGATAAACAAACTATGGTACGTACACACAATGGAGTACTATGCAACGAGAAAGAACAATGATGAATCTGTGAAGCATCTCATAACATGGATGAAACTGGAGGGCGTTATGCTGAGTGAAATAAGTCAATCACAAAAGGACAAATATTGTATGAGACCTCTATTGTAAAAACCCAAGAAAAAGTTCATATGCAAAAAGTAACAATCTTTGTTGGTTACCAGGGATGGGAGGGGTGGGGGGAAATACTAAATAGGCAATAGATAAGTGGTATCTTGGGTGAAGGGTGAGACAGTACATAATACTGAGGAAACCAGCACAACTTATACAAGGAAAGGTCATGGAAGCTCCATGGACACATCCAAACTCCCTGAGGGACTGAATTGCTGGGTGGAGGGCTGTGGGGACCATGGTCTCGGGGAACATCTAGCTCAATTGGCATAACACAGTTTATAAAGGCAATGTTCTACATTCTACCTTGGTGAGTAGTGTCTGGGGTCTTAAAAGCCTGTGAGCAGCCATCTAAGATACTCCACTGGTCTCAACCCTTCGGGAACAAGGGAGAGTGAAGAGAACAGGATGCAAGGGAAAGATTAGTCTGAAGGACTAATGGACCACAGCTACCAAGGCCTCCACCAGACTGAGTCCAGGACAGCTAGATGGTGCCCAGCTACCACCACTGACTGCTCTGACCAGGATCACAACACAGGGTTCTGGACAGAGCTGGAGAAGGATGTAGAACAAAATTCTAACTCACAAAAAAAAGACCAGATTTACTGGCCTAAGGGAGACTGGAGAAACCCTGAGAGTATGGCCCCCAGACACCCTTTTAGCTCAGTGGTGAAGTCACTTCCGAGGTTCACCATTCAGCCGGGGAGTGGACAGCCCCATAAAACCAAATGGGACTAATGAGGCACAGCAGTCCACGGACAAGGACTAGAAGACAGAAGGGGACACGAAAGCCGGTGATAGGGAACCCAAGGTTGAGTAAGGATAGTGTTGATGTGTTGTGAGGTTGTTAACCATTGTCATAGGGCAACATGTGTACTAACTGTTTAATGAGAAACTATTTTGTTCTGTAAGCCTTCATCTTAAGTGAGAATAGCAGCACAATTGGAAGAGCGTAGTCGATGTCACTGAACTGTGCATGTAGAAATTTTTGAAATGGTGTATCCTTGGCTATGTATATTTTCACCAAAAAAAAAAAAAAAAAAGGTTGAGAAGGGAGAGGGTTGACATGTCGTGGGGTTGTTAACCAATGTCATAAAACAATATGTGTGCTACTGTTTCATAAGAAACTATTTGTTCTGTAAACCTTCACCTGAAGTACAATTAAAAAAAAAAAAGAAGAGTCAATCGATGCGGCAAACTTCACTGCTGTCTTATTTTAAGAAATCACCACAACCACCCCAGCCTTCAACAACCACCACCCTGATCAGTCAGCAGCCACCAACACTGAGGCAAGACCCTCCACCAGCAAAAAGATTGCGACTCCCTGAAGGCTCAGATGATGGTTAGCATTTTTTAGCAATAAAGTACTTTTTAATCAAGGTATATATATTGTTTTTTTAGATATAATGCTATTGCACAATTAATAGGCTACAGTATAGTGTAAATATAACTTTTATACGTACTGGGAAACCAAAAAATTTGTGACTTGCTTTACTGCAGTGGTCTGGAACCCAACCCACAGTATTTCTGAGGTATGCCTGTACTGATGTGAGAAATAATAGCCAGAGGGAAAACGGTATTTACTCTTCTTTGTTTTCATAATACTATGTGTATCCCTTGTTGGGGTATATAGCACTTATATCACATTTTATCATTACTTGCCTAATTTCCCTGCTAGACTACAAATTCTGTAAGGGCAGAAACTGTGTCTAATTTACCACCATAAACCCCAATGCCTATTAAAGTACCTAGTACATAATAGGCCCTAAATAAACATATGTTGAATGAATGAAGTTTCTTTTCCCCACCCCCAAAAAAGCTATCCTTCTACAAGCCTTTATTTTCCAAAAATGACATACCTATATAAGCTTAGTTCTTAATTAAGATGATTCATCTTCTTTTGGAATGAGGCAGGATTATAAATACATTTAATTGCTCTTAACTGTACAATATTACTCCATTAGCAATTGTTGTTGTTGTTGGGTGGTACTGAGTCAGTTTTGACTCACAGCAACCCGATGTACAAAAGAACAAAACACTGCCTGGTACTGTGCCGTCCTCACAATCATTGCTACATTTCAACCCTTTGTTGCAGCCACTGTGTCAATCCATCTACTGAGGGTCTTCCTCTTTTTCACTGACCCTCCACTTTACATGGAGAAGCATGATGTCCTTCTCCGGGAACTGGTCCCGCCTGATAACAGGTTCATAGTACTTGAGATGAAGTCTTGCTCATCCTCACTTCTAAGGAGCGTTCTGGCTGTACTTCTTCTAAGACAGATTTGTACATTCTTCTGGCAGCCCATGGAATATTCAATATTCTTCACCAACACCATAATTCAAATACATCAATTCTTCAGTCTTCCTCATTCTCTGTTTAGATTTTGCATGGATAGAGGCAGCTGAAAATACCATGGCTTGGGTCAGGCACACCTTAGTCCTCAAAGTGACATCTTTAAAAGACTTCAAAGAGGTCTTTTGTAGCAGATTTTGCCCAGTGCAATACGTCATTTGATTTCTTGACTGCTGCTTGCATGGACGCTGACTATGGACCCAAGTAAAATGAAATCCTTGACAACTTCTATATTTTCTCCATTTATTACGATGTTGCTTATTGGTCCAGTTGTGAGGATTTTTGTTTTCTTTATGTTGAGGTGCAATCCATACTGAAAGCTGTAGTCTTTGATCTTCATCAGTAAGTGCTTCAAGTCCACTTCACTTTCAGCAAGGAAGGTTGTGTCATTGGCACATAGCAGGTTAATGAGTCTTCCTCCAATCCTGATGCCATGTTCTTCTTTATATAGACCAGCTTCATGGATTATTTGCCCAGCATACAGACTGAATAATTAAGGTGAAAGGATACAACCCAGACACACACCTTTCCTGACCTTAAACCACTCAGTATCTCCTTGTTCTGTTTGAATGACTGTCTCTTGGTCTACGTACAGGCTCTGCATAAGCACAATTAAGTGTTTTGGAAATCCCATTCTTCACAATGCTATCCATAATTTGTTATGATCCACACAGTCGGATGCCTTTGCATAGTCAATAAAACACAGGTGAACCTCTTTCTGGTACTCTCTGCTTTCAGCCAAGATCCATCTGACATCAGCAATGATATCCCTCCTTCAACACCCTCTTCTGATCCTGGCTTGAATATCTGGCAGTTCCCTGTTGATATACTGCTGCAACCATTTGTGAATTACCTTTAGTATAATTTTACCTACATGTGATATTAATAATATTGTTCCATAATTTCTGCATTCCATTGGATCACCTTTCTTTGGAATGGGCACAAATATGGATCTCTTCCAGTCGGTTGGCCAGGTAGCTGTCTTCCAAATTTCTTGGCATAAATGAGTGAGCGCTTCCAGCACTGCATCCATTTGCTGAAAAATCTCATTTGGTATTTCATCAATTCCTGGAGGCTTATTTTTTCACCAATGCCTTTGATGCATTTCTTCACCTTTGGCATTAATGATTGGTGCATAAATTTGAATAGTCACGTTAACTTGTTTTCCTTGTAGGCATATGAATAATGTCCTATCACTGACAACACTGTATTTCAGGATAGATCCTGAAATGTTCTTTCTGATGATGAATGTGATGCCATTCCTCTTCAATTTGTCATTCCCAGCATAGTAGTCCATATGAATCATCTGATTCAAAATGGCCAATACAAGTCCATTTCAGTTCACTAATGCCTAGGATATCTATCTTCAAGCATTCCATTTCATTTTTGACATCTTCCAATTTTCCTTGACTCATACTCTGTTCCAGTCATTAATGGGTGTTTGCAGCTGTTTCTTCTCATTGTGAGTCATGCCATGTTGGCAAATGAATTTCCCAAGAGCTTTACTCTATCCATGTTATTAAGATTGACTCTGTTTTGAGGAAGCAGCTCTTCCCCAGTCTATTCTGAATGTCTTCCAACATGAGGAGCTCATCTGCCAGCATTATATCAGACAATGTTCCACTGCTATCCATAAGGTTTTCACTGGCCAGTTTTTTCAGAAGTAGATCACCAGGTCCTTCTTCCCAGTCTGTCTTACTTAGTTCAGAAGCTCCGCTGAAACCTGTTCACCATGGATGACCCTCCTGGTATTTGAAATTCCAGTGGCATAGCTTCTAGCATTACAGCAACATGTAAACCACCATAGTATGACAAACTGACCGATGAGTGGTGGCATTAGCAGTTAGGGAGATGCAAATCAAAACTGCAATAAGATACCACTTTACTCCCACTAGTATGACTAAGAAAAAGAAAAAAGAAAAGAAAACAACAAAAGCTGGCAAAAATGTGGAGAAACTAGAACGTTCATCCATTTCTGGTGGGAATGCAAAAACAGTACAGGCGTTGCAGAACACATTTGGCAATTTCTCAGAAAGTTAAACATAGAACTACCATATGATCCTGCAATTCCACTCCCAGTATATACCCAAAAGAATTAAAAGCAGTTACTCAAACAGACACATGTACACCAATGTTCACAACAGCCACAAGGTGGAAACAACCTAAATGTCCATCAACGGATGAATGGATAAACAAAATATGAAATGCAATATTACTCAGCCATAAAGAAAAATGAAGTTCAAATAAATGCTACATAAGGAATAAAGAAGATGGAAGAAGAATTGATGCATCTGGTGTTGGTGAAGAATACTGAATATACCATGGACTGCCAGAAGAATGAACAAGTCTGTCTTGAAAAAGTACAGCCAGAGTGCTCCTTAGAAGCAAGGATAGAAAGACTTCATCTCACTTACTTTGTACATGTTATCAGGAGAGACCAATTCCTGGAGAAGGGCATCATGCTTAGCAAAGTAGAGAGTCAGCAAAAAAGAGGGGGCCCCTAAATGAGATGGATTGAAACAATGACTCTAACAACGGGCTTAAACAGCAACAGTTGTGAGGATGGTGCAGCACCAGGCAACATTTTGTTCTGTTGTACACAGTGTCACTAGGAGTTGGAATCGATCTGATGGCACCTAACAGCAACAATAAATGGTACAACATGGATGAACCTTGAAAAAATTATGCTGCGTGAAGCAAGTTAGCCACAAAAGGGCAAATACTGTAAGAGCCCACACATATGGAATATTTAGAATAGGGAAATGTATGAAAACCAAAGTTTATTAATGCTTACCAGGAGGGTGGGGAAGGGGGGAAGGGGGATTATTGTTTACGAAGCATTGAGTATCCATTAAAGGTGATAGGGAATTTGGCAACAGATACAGGTGAGGGTTGTACACATGATTAATGTAATCAGCATCACTGGGTTGTGCATGTGAAGAGTGTTGCATTGGCAAATGTTAGGCTATATACGTTTTTACCACAATGCAGTGGGGCGGTGGACAACCCTTGCCCCAAGTTATATAGTTAGTGAGTGGCAGATGTAGGATTCAAACCTAAGCAGTCTGACTCCACAGCCTATACTCTTATCCCTACCCCATACTGCCTATGGAGCAGAAGCAAAAGATCATGCCAGGGGTGAGAACAGCATGCCATGTGCGTATGCCTAACTCAGTTCCACACATCTGAGATCCAAACAAGGGGGAAAATATTTTTAATTACAAGATCTCATTTGTTTCTCACTACTCTAAGCCAAGTGCTTATATAAAATGAGTAGGTAGATTATATATCTGATCCCTTCTGCCTCTAAAATTTTGACTCTACAATCCTAATCTTTGACTTTATATTCCCTATCATGAAAGACCCACTTGAGTACATCGCACTTGTGAAAAAAAGAATATTACTTTTTCACTTTTCTAGGACAGTCTAACAACATCAGAGTAATTAATTCTCAACACAGAGTAGGTCCTTTCAGCAGATGGGTATCTATTTTAAGTTCTAGGTTTAGCAAACAAAGACATTACAGCTGCTGTGTTTATACATATAATACTAACACCCCTTGGCATATTAGTAATATCTTTACTAAGAGGGGAACACTGTAACTTTAGCCACCGAGGCTGCAAGTCTATTTCAGGGATTGTGTGATCATAACAACAGCTATGACATTTAGCTTAAAATAAAAAGAGTAAAATACAAAGTAATCTTACAGTAGAACGCTTCCAAAAATGAATAATGTCATCAATATCTGTTGCAGGATTAAATAAAAAGTGGCTCCTCCATTCATTCCAGTCCACTGTCAAAGTCCCATCACTATCAATGCTGAAATTTAAAAAAAAAAAAAAAAAGTGCTTGTAACATTTATAACAAAGTTAGCACCATTATAAAAATTAATTAAATGCTTCTTAAATATTTTAGCAGTCATTCCTTTGGGCTTTATGAATATCACTGTATTTCCACATTTTTTTTTTGTTTTTGTTTTTTAAGTAGACTTTATTTTTTAGAACAGTTTTAGATTTTCAGAAAAATTGAGAAGTACAGAGAGTTCCCATTTTATCCCACAATCATATCCCACACCCAGTTTCCCTTATTATTAACATCTTACATTATTATGGTACATCTGTCACAATTAGTGAGCCATTATTGATACATTATTATTAACTAAAATCCGCATTTTACTCAGATTTCCTTAGTTTTTACCTAGTGGCCTCTTTCTGTCCCAGGATCCCATCCAAGATACATATGACATTCAGTCGACATGTCTCCTTAGGCTCCTCTTGGCTGACAGTGCCTCGGACTTTCCTTGTTTTGGGATGAGCGTGATGGTTTTGAGGAGTACTATCAGGTATTTTGTAGAATGCCCCTCTATTGGAATTTGTCCTACATTTATTTTTATTTATTTGTGAGCTTTTGAAGGGAAAGATTATTTCTGAGTCACTTTTATAACCCTAGCACTGAGTACTCAATAAATTTTGAATGAATACTGTATCTTTATGTGAACAATGCACACCTTCTGCATTTGTTTCCCAGCTGCACCCTCCCCCTTTGAGGCATCCTCACAAGCGCCGCCATGCTGCCAATCCTCTTCCACATGTTGCTGTAAAACAAAATTAGCAGAGTAGGCTTATGAAAACACCTTGCAGGGGGAGGGCACAGCTGGCAAAAAATGCAGAAGGTGTGTGTTATTTGAGTAAAAATAAATGATAATATTTACTGAAGACTAATCTTATACATTTTGACTCTTCTAGTATTTTTTTATCATTCACTATCTTCTCCCCATTTATAGCTATTAAACTGTATTTAAAATAACCTTTTATTGATGAATTTAAGACTTTCACTTTTTACCATGACAGAATTCAGGATTTAATCAATTTTTAACTATCTCGGATCAAAACAACCATCAGAAATTGTTTCCCTAGTATATGAATAAAAGGTACAGTTTAGTGAAAACTTTTTCAATGGCATTCTTATACATGGAAATTCTAAAAAACAAATTCCATGCTTCCAAAAAAAAAGATTAGTACAACTTCCATTTCCAGTCAAGATGAAATAATGGATATAGAACTTATCATCCCCCTGCAAACAATTATGAAACTGGACACAGTACGTGAAGCAACTCTTTTCAGGTACCAGACTACATACAGGACAGGGCTGTGATCCTTGAGAAAAGGAAAACACATGAGATGAGTTACCCATTCATTCTGGTTTCTGCATGGAGGCACTTTCCAAACTGTATCATAGAAAAGTAGAAGCCTAAACAGAGAGCGATGAGTTCACTAGTGAGAGGAAACAGAGACTGGAGCTCAGGACTGCTGAGATGGCAGATGATATAGGTAATCCTTTGAATCTTTGACCAAATACTAAGCTATACATGACTCCATTCGCCTGAAAAAAATAGCTACTGGAACTTAATGGAAATTCTGTAACTTAGAGATGTTGGAGTTCCAAAAGAAAAAGAAATTAAGAGATATAGGAAGGATGGAAGGAAGAAAGGGAAAAGAAAAGGAGGGAGAGGTGAGAAAAAAGGGAAACATTACATACGGAGGGGGAATGAAAAGGGCAACCGCTGACTTATCAGAAACAATGCACGCTAGTAGACATCTTTCATGATATCTTTAAAGTGTAAAAATAAAACTGTCAACCTACACTTCTATATACAGCAAAAATATCCTTCAAAAACAAAGGTGAAATAGATATTTTCAGATAAAATAATTAGTACAAAATTCACCAATAAGCAGCATGCACCTACCTTATTCTGTTTTACTTATGACACTGTATGGTAATCACCTAGTTTTATCTCCCCTACCAGCCTACAACCCTGAAGCAGGAACTTCAGCTTTTTCACAATTGCATCCCTTGTACCTATATTTTGAATAAATGGTTGATATCAGCAATCTGTAATTTATCTCAGAGTATAACTTAGCAGCATATTACCAATATTTCAAACAGTTTATAATTTTGTGAGTAATAGCTTTTAAAATATCCCTTATCATACCAATGGGGGGAACCCACAGACCAGTAAAACTACCAGATTTCTATCAAACTTGTTCTATTTATTAATTCTTTTTAAAAAACAACCTGTTTTAATTATAAGAAACCTTATTTCTTGTGTAACATTATGATTATAGAACATATTCTGAATGATTCCAATTCTCTTTTTTTTATTTCTTTTATGACTCAGCATACGGTCAATTCTCACAAGTTTTCTGTACGTGCTTGTCTTAGTCATCTAGTGCTGCTATAACAGAAATTTCTCTTGGCTTTAACAAAGAGAAATTTATTTTCTCACAGTCTAGTAGGCTAGAAGACCAAATTTAGGGCATCAGCTCCAGGGGAAGGCTTTCTCTGTTGGCTCTGGAGGACGGTACTTCAAGTCAATCTTCCCCTGGACTAGTTGCTTCTCTGTGCAGGAACCCCGGGTCCAAAGGACGCACTCTGCTCCAGATGCTTTTTTCTTGGTGGTATGAGGTCCCCACTCTCTGCTTGCTTTCCTTTCATCTCTTATAAGATAAAAGGTACTGCATGCCACATTCCAGGGAAACTCCCTTTACATTGGATCAGGGATGTGACCTTAGTAAAGGTGTTATAATCCCACCCTAATCCTATTTACCATATAATTACAATCATAAAATGGAGGACAACCACACAATACTGGGAATCATGGCCTAACCAATTTGACTCATATATTTGGGGGGGCACAACTCAATCCATGACAGTGCTTAAAATAATGCACACTTTACAGTTTTTGAGTACAATATTTTATGCGTTTGTTAGGTAAAGATTGATAATTGTATTGTTTAAATATTCTGTTCCTACTGATTTTTTTCTGTCTGCTTGTTCTATTAGTTACTGAGAAAGTTGTAATAAAATCTCCTACTATAATCATGAATTCATCTATTCTTGCTTATAGTTTTGTCAATTTTTGCTTTATAAATTTGAGGCTTAGATTTATACAAATTTAGAATTGTTATATCTTTGGGTGAATTAAACTTCTAATATTATAAAATGCCCCCTTTTGAATTTTAGTAGTTTTTCTTTTTCCCATCTTTTTTCTTTCAACTTTTATATTTAATGAAATATATACCTCTTACAACAGTATGTAGTTAAGTTTTGTCAAAGGCAACAACAATAACAAAACAGATTTATGTCTTCAAGGACTTAAGATAATGGGACTGTCAGATACAAGATATAAATTAAGTATAGTCTATTTTAATAAGCAAAGGATTGATTCTGAAAAATGAGCAAGGAATAAAAAATTATAACGAATTATCAAACACATTTGAAAAAGAAACAAATGGAACACCTATGAATAAAAAATATAATTAAAAAAACTGAATTGAACAGATAAAGGAAGAAAAGACACAGATGAAGAAAGAATTAGTGACTGGAAGATACATTTGAAGGACTTGATAGAATGCAGTGCAGAAAAACAAGAAAACAGAAAATATAAAAGATGAAAAATTAAAGAAAACGGAGGGAGACTATATTTAAAGCACTAAAGACATAATTTTCCAAAATTGATAAAAGACATAGAATCCACAATTTCAGGAAGTTCAGCATATTCCAAGCAGAATTAATAAAAAGAAGTCAGGCCTACTCTCTAGATAAAAAGATGCAGAACACCAAAGACAAAAATAAAATTGTTAGAGGGGGCAGACGGAAAATACAGATCTCCTACCAGGGACCAACAATCAGACTGACCCAAGCAACAGTGGAAGCTAGAAGACAGTAAAATAATAGCCCAAAGTGTTGAGAAAAAAAATAACTGTCAAACTAGAATTGTGTGCCTAGTAAAACACTCTCTCAAAAACAAAAGTGGAATAGAGATGTTTTCAGATGTTCAAAAACCAAAAGTTAAGGACTAATAAATTTTCACTAAAGGAATTTCCAAAGGGTATAGTTCCTAAAGAAGGAAATTGATCCTGGAAGGATAGTCTGGAATGCAAGAAAGTCTGGTAAGCAAATAAAATGCTAAATAAAAGTACATTTGTGCAGTTAAAAAGAGAACAAAGATAGAATAGAAATCAGAATAGGAGTGACTGGAGTTAAAAATGTCCTAAAGTCTTTCTATTGTCTAAAAAGAGGGTAAAGATTTGCTTAATTCTAGTCTTTAAATTAAACTTGCACAGTAAAATTTCAATACCAACTACTAACAAGAAACAAAATGTATAAATTTCAAACCGGTAAATAAAAAAAACTGAATAAGGAAAAAAGATGAGAAAAATATACTAAAAAGCATGAAAGGGAAGCATAGGAAAAAAAGAGATAAATGAAAATAAAAAATATCACAGTAATAGAAATAAGTCCAATTACTGTAAATCAATAATTCCAATAAAAGGTCACCAGTTAAAAACAAATTTTCACATTGGATAAAAAGTAAAACTCAGATGTAAGTTGTTTACAACAGACAAACTCAAACATATGGGTGTAAACCCATTGCCTCAAAGTCGATTCTAACTTAGTGACACTATAGAACACAGCAGAGCTGCCCCATAGAGTTTCCAAGGCTGTAATCTTTATAGAAGCAGACTGGCACATCTTTCTCCCATCAAGCAGCAGGTGGATTTGAACCACCAACTTTTTGGTTAGCAGCCAAGTGCTTAACCACTACACCACGAGGGCTTCTTTTCCAAAAGGTATACAAAGGTTAAAGGTAAATTATGGCAAATACTGACAAAACAAAAAGCTAGATTAGTACTGTAATAATATCAGACAAAATAGACTTCACTACATAATGATAAAATATTCAATTTGCCAAAAAGATTAACAATTCTGAAGTTGTCTGAACCTGAAAAGTGCCTCAAAGCACATAAGGCTAAACATAAAATAACTTCAAGGAGAAACTGAAAATCCATCTTCATAGTGGGACATTTCAATCTCTCAGTCATTTATAAGTCAGGCAGACATGTGAACAACAAAATTAGCAAAATTCTTTTGAGGGACATTATGTAGAGCCCTACATGCAACAATTAGAAGATACACACTCTTCAAGCACATATGGAACATTTATAAAAATTCTCACTGTTCTAGGCCTTAAAATAAACCTCAAAAAATTTCAAAGAATCAGTATCATAGAGCCCATATTCTTTAACCAAGAGAGCAACTGTGTTAGAAGTCAATAACAAAGAAATAATTCTCTAAAAATTACCACATTTTTTAATTTAAAAACATACTTCTAAGTAGACAATGTGAAAAAAAAAAAACTATTATTATTTATACTGTCTCTGTCCCTTTATATAAAACCACAATGGTTTCAACTTTAGAATCCCTTCTTCAAACGAAACCTTCCTGAAAGTTTAACATAGAAAACAAATTAATGTAGACCTATTCTGGCTCAAGCAACAGTAGGAAGCCAGGAGCTCATCCTGGTCTGCCTCACCACTGCTCCTCTCACACGTACACAGAGGGGCCCAATGAGTACAGTTTGAAAAACTATTACACTGCAAGTATGTGGGGTTTCATTTGGCTTCTGCTGTCTAAACGGTCAACCTAAGCAATGACTTTGCAAGTTGCTTTTAAAGGGATACATTTAAGATGAGACATAATTAACCAAATACAATAAGCAAGTCTGTTCACAAAGTTGTAGAATAGAAGAAAATTGCCCCATGTATAGAAATTAGTTTCTAACATGTAACATTAGACAAAAATAAAAACATTAAAAATAAGGATAAGGGCTGACCTTTGTACAATCTTTTTTGCCTGAGCTTCAGAAGAATTTACACCCAGTGATTTCAGAGCAGCAATTACTTCTGAAGTTTCAATTACTCCTTTAAAAAGTGGGGAAAAAAATCAAATTAAATCATTTGAAAAGATAACAAGACAAAAAATTACTTAGAATGCAATAGTCTTGAAAAGGTTAAGTTTTACATAGGCCTGTAATCCCATATTTACAACCCAAAACCTAAAAAGCTCTAAGAACTAAAAGACTTCTTATAAATTTGGCACCAAAATTCATTTGATGCCTATCTTAGCCTGAGTTCTCCAGAGAAGCAAAACCAGTAAAGCATACAAATATATACAGAGAGAGATTTATATCAAGGAAATGGATCACACAGTTGTAAAGGCTGGAATATCCCAAGTCTGTGGATCAGGATAGAGGCTTCTCCTGATTCACAAAGCCGCAGAGGCTGGTGAACCCAAGATCAGCAGGTCAGAGAGCAGTGCTCTTGCTCACAGGCTGTGAAGACTGACAAATTACAAGATTGGGAGTCAAGACCGCAGGTAAGCTGCTAGCTCATGTCCCAAGAATGGGAGGTCAGACGAACAGGAGTCAGCAGCAGGATTCAGAACAGGCAAAGCCAGAACGTCTGCTTATATTAAAATGCAGGCCACATGCCCAAGGAAATTCCCTTTCAACTGACTGGCTACCCATAGCAGATCCCATCATGGGGGTAATCACATATCACATCTCAACAGGGAAGTGATCACAACATTATACGACTTCCAAAACACTGATAATCATGGCCCAGCCAGGTTGACACACATCTTAACCATCATAATGGCAAAACTTGTCTTAAACTAATGTGAGGTTAATTTTCGTCAATGAGTTATCTAACTTCATGTGAACATTCATGTTTCACTGCAGAAATACTCATGTATATAATTACACAGCCCTGCCCCAGAGTGCAGTTGGACTATTACATTATATGCATTGTATTACTTTTTAAAAACCCTAATTCTAAATTTCAAAACATATATGGCCTCAACAATTTCCAATAAGGGATTGTGAATCTGAAATAGATCCTTGTTTATTGTACCCACTTGTAATTTTTAAAAGTAATCCTGGAGATCTGATTCAGGCATGTGAAAATAAAGCCAAACAACATTTTATAAAGCAACCTTTCAAAACCCAACATATTTAAAATAAAACACAACACAAAACCCTTTTAATAGAACCATATCCTGTGTCAAATAACTCAAATCAACTAATATATTTAATATTAGCTCTTTATGCATTCCACTCACACATTGCTGGATATTGTAAAAGAAAAATTAAGTATTCCATATTCCTCAAGCTCTAAAATACAGATCTAATCATGTTACACCTCAAGTCAAAAAAATCTTTGATTCCTCTCTTATGTAAAACAAATAGTTGAAGATATTCAATCTTTTGAAATATTAAGACTTTTTTATGTCAAAAAAATAATGCAGTGTCTCCTAGGTGAAAAATACGTAATGTCAAAAGGCTACAATAAATTCAATCACTTTTAATTTGTATTTTACGAACGACAGCTGCATCTGCATACATTTATACACAGCAGTGCAGGTATGTGTGAGACATTTATTTAGCCCATAGACAAAGCCCAGTACTCATACGTGGAATCTCAGACTCTTTATAATGACTCCCCAAATCAGTAGTGTTTGAAGGTCCACAAGATGGAATTTACTGTTCTATGCCTAGCCTAGAAATCAAAGTTATCTTTAGTTGGGGAAGCTGGAACCTCTTCCTTATGTCCCATTATAACCTCCAAACACTATACTTACCAATTCAATTAAAAAAATTTTTTTTGAGAACCTACCATGCAAATCACTATGCTAAACTGGGGAGAATCCAAAGATTAATAAAACAACATCCTCCAAAGAATTTACCAGCTTGTATGGATGTATTTGGAGCCCTGGTGGCACAGTGGTTAAGAGCTTGGCTGCTAACCGAAAAGGCTGGCAGTTCAAATCCACCAGCTGCTCCTTGGAAACCCTATGGGGAAATTCTACTCTGTCCTATAGGGTCACTACGAGTGAGAATTGACTCAACAGCAATGAGTTTGGTTTGCTTTCTATAAATGTATTAATTATTTAAAGAATATATCAAACTGTGCTAAATGCATGCTATGAAGAGTTATATATAAATAAAGAAATGAAGTCCAAGAGTCACAAATGAGGAACTATAAAAGATAAACAAGAGACCACCACAGAAACAAAAGTATTTCAACAGAAAGTACAGTTGAGCAAAGTATACTTCTTTATTTAGCAAAGATGTATTGAGGATTTACATATGGTATTAGAAATCAGGATAACAGGTGCCTTGTGAGTGGTAGTGATTTGGAAGGGTACAAAAGAGATGCTGGTAAATTTTCTGAGTTGTATACTTGTAATTTATGCACTTTGCTGTATATGTTATATATCAATGAAATCTTCCCCCCAAATAGTAAGTTGGGGCCAAGCTTGAAAGGCCATATTAACCAACTCTGACCTTGCCTGGAAATTTCCCAACTCTGCCTTTGTTCAAGCTATTCTCTCTGTCCAAGAAACTCTTTTCTTTTCACATCTGTTTATATATTGGCCCAGCATAAATCTAAATTGATTGCACCTGCTACAATTAAGCTCTCTCCATATCACTATTACAGCAATTATCATAGTCTACTTTGAGTAGGGCTACTTATATTTATTCTTATTCCACCCAAAACCGCTTCTGAAGAATTTTAACACAGTTCCTAGCACACTGGCTCACATATACTGCTCAAAAACCATTTTCTTGACTGAACTAAAACATATTAATTAATTCTTAACATAAAGAAGCTAACAATTTAAGATGTAAGAAAAAAAATTAGATAATGCAATCCAAAACATAATGAAGTCCTATGGACCAAAAGGTAGAATTAATGTTGACTTTAATTATGTGTAGCAAGCTTTCATTGAGGAGATGGACTTGAGATGTATTTAATGAAATGACAGTATTCAGATGGATGGAGAAGACTTTCATTTTCCACTTTTATAATTCCATGGAGAACTGCAAAATATTCCATACCTGTGTCAGTGATCTATTGCTAAGTAAGAAACCACCTCAAAATTTAGTGGTTTAAAATAAATGTATTTGATCATGAGGATTGAGTCTGAGCTTGGCTCAACTGGTTGGTCATTCTTCTGGTCTTGCCTGGGTCATGCATATGAATTCAACAATATGGAAGTTTGACTGCAACTAGAAATCCAAGATGGATTCATTCATGTATCTCAGATTCATTCATGTATCTCAGATGGGGATATGGAACAGTTGAGGGCTAAATAGGCATCTCTCTCCACAAGGTTCTCTACCTGGGTAGCTGGACCTCTTTTCTGGTAGCTCAGGCAATCAGGAGGGACCATTCCAAGAGGACAAGCCCCAAAATACAAGTACTTATCAAACCTTGTTAATGTCTTAATGGCTGAAGCAAGTCAAATGCCCAAGCCCAGTGGCAATGTGGTATAGGGCATGAATCCTGGGAGGTGTGGTTCACTGGGATTGCCAACGTAACAGTATAACACAATATCACAAAGCAAAATTTCTTAATCTTTTAAAGCCTTCGTGTGCTTATCTGTAAGATATAGCTGTTCTAAGAATTGTTCAAGATAAAAATAAGACATAGAAGGTAAAGTAGCCAGAACAGACATGGCAGACAGAAGAGTCTAATAAATGTTAGTTTATTTCCCATTCATGCCTCAATCCCCGAAATATCCCACCCAAGAAAGAGCCTTAATGATGAAATTATGTTTAACAATTAGTTCATTCACACATTTTTTGGCTGAACAGGAGCAGGGACTCAGATGCTTCTTGGTGAGAGAAGTTAAACAAATCAGTTCACATTGAGGTTGACTACTTCCCGCTAGTGAGTGGGATAGTGCACCAGTCCACATATATCCATATGCCTGTACTGATTGCCATAAGGCCTAGAAAGCCTGGGAGCAGGGGAGAGACGGGGCAAGGATGACGTGGTAAAATTTGAATCTTGTCTTCTATTAAGTGTTTAGCACATATCAACATGTGATGAACTGGGAAAGCTCCAAGAGGGATGAGTGTCTGGAAGGACAAGAGGGGGAAAGGTCTGAGGCAGTAAGCCAGTCCGATAACAGAATTATGGGGGGAATGTTGGCTCCAGGGGTCAATAAGCCACCTAATACCAGAAATTTTCCTACCCCAGCCACCCTGGAAAGCATTTATGCATTCTGGGAGAAAGTGGCTACAGGTAGTACATATGAATTGAAAGGGCTGTACTTTCAGGTCCAAAAGATTCTGGTATCAGACACCCCCTGGTTTAAGCATGGTAGAGAGGGAGGAGGTATTCTCTTTCTCGTCTCCAAAAGCATCCTGGCTGAGATCTACACAAAGGTGATGACTGAGGCAGCAGCTACTGCAGCAATGATGACACAGAGAACAGGCAACTCGATCAGAGTGGTGCCTCTGCAGAGCTGCTAGGGCCTGAATTCTGCAGTCCAGGTGGGCCGTGGCCCTGGTGACAAAAGTAGAGATCCAACTCTGCCCACTGTCACAGCTCAGGTACTCAAAACAAATGAAGCCAGAGGGAAAAGGGGAAGTAACTCTGCCAGAATGGAACTTCTGCAGGACTTTTGGGGCTGAGCTGTTATGTTCACTTTGACTAGTCAAGACAGAAAGTAAAAGAACTATATTGCTAATCACTACATTACTTTGACATTTAGGCAACCTTGCTGCTGGACTTCTTTGCCAAGGAAGCCTATTCTCTTACCAAGAGGTATAAACACTGATTCTCAGCTTTACCAGAGACAATACCAAAAACCAAATCCACTGGTGTCAAGTCGATTTGGACTCATAGTGACCCCATAGGGTATCCAAGGCTGTTAAATCTCTATGGAAGCAGACTGACACATCTTTCTCTGGAAGAGCTGCTGGTGGTTTCGAACTGCCAATCTTTAGGTTGGCAGTCCAGCACTGTAACCAGTGCACCACCACAGATAATAGTGGCATTAAATTTTTAATAATGGTATTCTAATTTCACCGATTATCTGATACAATTTCAGCTTCACTAATGATGATCATGGTGGTAACAATGGATAACGAAGTGAAATTCCAGAATAGCACTGGAGTGGAACCATCAGTTCTCAACTGGCCACAAACGATGACCAGGTCTAGTTAAAAGATATTTGTATGTAGTATTCCCAAAGCTTCTGGAAACTATTTGAGTAGAAACGTACAAAAAGAACTCAACTTCATGCTGGAAAGTGAACAGAAGCTCAGAGTACCGCTATTTAGGTATTAAGGGAAATGTAACCACTTTTGTACTCAGAGGTTGCTAAAGCCTGTAACATTCAGGTTACACTTTGTTTTACCTAAGAATCCATCAGTAGAATCCTTTCATCAGTAGAATCCTTTACGTAGCTATTCTGGTATACTTAGAATTTTTCAGTTAACAACAATTGGACTTCACACAACGTAAAAATTAACATATACATTTCTTAAATAGGGTATAAGTAAGTTCTGATTACCCATGGTGGGTTAACCACATATGGATGCAGAAGTGGTATTCTACTCTTAGGTTTAGTCTCTGTGACTTAAGGGTTTGTAACAAAGTGCAATAAAGTACACCTCTCCTCTGCAAATCAGCATGGATATTCGCTGGCGCACAATATAGAAAAGACTGGAAATAGCCTAACTAACAATATGGGAATGATTAGATGATTCATAGTTACAAATGGAGTATTTCGCAGCCAGTACAAACTACATCTGTGAAGAACATTAAATGACATGGAAATGGTTACAATAAAACATTAAAAGAAAAAAGTAGGACACTAAACTACACATACAATGTGACTATAGCTTCATTTAAAGAGAGGGAGGGAAACAAAAAGAGAAATCAAGAAACAGACAGAAAGCCTAAAAGGAAATATACAAATATACTAAAATGTTTAAATTTATCTCTAGACAGCAAGGTTACAAGTAACTTTTACTTTCTTTCAGGAACTTTTTTTGTATTATCTAATTTTCCTGCAACCAAAATAGTTTCATAATCAGTGAGAAAACAATACATGTCATTTTTAAAATTACTATGACACTTTCAGCTCACATACTGCAAAGAACAGAAAGGTCTACTCACTAAGTCAAGGAGCTTTAAATTCAGAGGATACAGACTTCTACAAAACTTATTTTATTACAAAGATAGTACCTGCATAGAAATTATACTACTAACAAATACAGTTTATGTATTATCCTTAGAAATTAAAAAATTACTGATAGACGAGTATTAGAAATTGTTGAATCTTTGATAGTAGGAGAAATTTATAGGCTATTTTTTAGTACTGCGTTATTATTCAAGTCAAGCTTATTGCAGATTAAAACACACACACACACCATCATTATTTGTGTCCAGACTATTAAAAGCCAGCCTCATTTTTTTCTCATGGTCTTGAAGGTACTGCACAAATTCTTCAAAGTCCAATTTTGAATCTTCGTTGGTATCTCCAGCTTTAAAAATTACCTACAAGAAAAAAGAAACTCATTGCAGAGACATACAGCAAATAAAGGCACTGCACTATGCTAACATCTACATGTTTCACTCATACTAATTACGATTTCCATAAGCATTCATTATCCTAGTTTTTCAGTCACAGCTACATAGCTAAGTAGTTAAATTTTGCAATCTGTACAATACTAGAATCAATAACCACCATGCCATTCCAAATAATTATGAATCTTGCCATTTAACAATTTAAATGCGTTAAGTATTTATCTGAGGTAAACAATGAATGCCAAATACTATGAGAAATATAAAGATTCTAAGATACATAGCCTTTGCCATCAAGGACCCCACAATATGTTAACTAATAACTAAATGAAGTAAAATATGTGAAATTCTAGCATGTCCCACAGCTTAATAGTTTGAAACTAGCCTTGTAAAGTAAGCGTGTATGTTCAGAGATCATTGGGACTTGTGCTTTTTGAAGTAAAAAGATGATAATCATAATTTAAAACACACACACATTATATATATTTCCAGCAGAGTCCTATTTCAAAGGCATAGGCCATCTCTTGTCCACCTTTGTGCCAGCAATGCCTACCATAAAGCACGGTATACATAGATTCTTTCTTTCTTTCTTTTTTTCTTTCCTTGTGCTTTAAGTGAAAGTTTACAGCTCAGGTTACTTTCTCATACAAAAATTTATACACACATTGTTATGTGACCCTAGCTGCTCTCCCTATAATGTGACAGCACACTCCTTTCTATCCCCAATTTCCCGTGTCCATTCAACCAGCTCATGTCCCTTTTTGCCTTCTCATCTCGCCTCTGGACAGGAGCTGCCCATTTAGTCTCATGAATCTACTTGAGTTAAGAAGCACTCTCTTCACAAGTATCATTTTATGTCTTATAGTCCAGTCTAATCTTAGTCTGAAGAGTTGGCTTCCGGAATGGTTTCACTTCTGGGCTAACAGAGAGTTGTGGGGGCCGTGTCTTCTGGGGTCCCTCTAGTCTCAGTCAAATTATTAAGTCTTGTCTTTTTACTAGAATTTGAGTTCTGCACCCCACTTTTCTCCTACTCCCTCAGGGACTCTCTGTTGTGTTCCCTGTCAGGGCGGTCATTGGTGGTAGCCAGGCACCATCTAGTTCTGGTTTCAGGCTGATGGAGTCTCTGGTTTATGGGGTCTTTTCTGTCTCTTGGGCTAATATTTTCCTTGTGTCTTTGGTGTTCTTCATTCTCCTTTGCTGCAGGTGGGTTGGGACAAACTGACGCATCTTAGTTGGCCACTTGCTAGCTTTTAAGACCCCAGATGCCACTCACCAAAATGGGATGCGGAACATTTTCTTAATACACATTGTTATGCCAATTGACCTAGATGTCCCTGAAAGCATGGTCTCCAGGCCCCCACCCCTGCTACTGTCCCTCAGCGTTTGATTGCATTCAGGAAACTTCTTAGCTTTTGCTTTAGTCCAGTTGTACTGACTTCCCCTGTAGTGTGTGTTGTCCTTCCCTTCACCTAATACAATTCTTATCTACTATTTAGTTAGTGAATACCTCTCTCCCTCCCTCCCAACCCTCGTAACCATCATAGAACATTTTCTTCTGTTTAAACCTTTTCTTGAGTTCTTATAATAGTGGTCTCATACAATATTTGTCCTTTTGCGAATGACTAATTTTACTCAGCATAATGCCCTCCAGATTCCTCCATGTTATGCTTCACAGCTTCATTGTTGTTCTTTATTGTTGCGTAGTATTCCATTGTGTGGATATACCATAATTTGTTTATCCATTCATCTGTTAAGGGCACCTAGGTTGTTTCCATCTTTTTGCTATTGTGAACAATGGTGCAATTATCAGGGGTGTTCATATCTATTCGTGTGTTGGCTCTTATTTCTCTAGGATATATTCCAAGGAGTAGGATTGCTGGATTGTATAGTACTTCTATTTCTAGCTTTTTAAGGAAGCACCAAAACAATTTCCAAAGTGGTTGTACTCACATTCCCACCAGCAGTGTCTCTACAACCTCTCCAACATTTATTATTTTGTGTTTTTTGGATTAATGCTAGCCTTGTAGGGGTGAGATGGTCTCTTATTGTAGTTGTGATTTCCATTTCTCTAATGGCTAATGATCATGAGCATTTCTTCATGTATCTGTTAGCTGCCTGAATGTCTTCTTTGATGAAGTACCTATTTGTATCCTTTGCTCGTTTTTAATGGGGTTGTCTTTTTGTTGTTGAGGTTTTGCAGTTTCTTGTAGATTTTAGAGATTAGATGCTGATCGGATATATCATAGTCAAAAATTTTTTCCCAGTCTGTAGGTTTTCTTTTGACTCTTTTGGTGAAGTCTTTTGATGAGCATAAGTGTTTGATTTTTAGGAGCTCCGATTTATCTAGTCTCTCTTCTGGTGCTTGTGCATTGTTAGTAATGTTCTGTATTCTGTTTATGCCATGTATTACGACTGCTAGTGTTGTTCTTATTTTTTCTTCCCTTTATCGTTTTAGATTCTATATTTTGGTCTTTGATCCATTTTGAGTTGGTTTTTGTACATGTGTGAGGTATGGGTCTTGTTTCATTTTTTTGCAGATGGATATCCAGTTATGCCAGCACCATTTGTTAAAGAGACTGTCTTTTCCCCAATTAATGGACTTTGGGCCTTTCTCAAATATCAGCTGCTCGCAGGTGGCTGAATTTATGTCTGGATTCACAATTCTCTTCCATTGGTCTATGTACCTGTTGTTGTACCACTATCAGGCTGTTTTGAGTACCGTGGTAGCATGATAGGTTCTAACATCAGGAAGTGAGGCCTCCCACTTTGTTCTTCTTCTTCAGTAATGCTACTTATCCAGGGCCTCTATTCTTTCCATATGAAGTTGGTGATTTGTTTCTCCATCTCATTAAAAAATGCCATAGGAATTTGGATTGGGGTTGCATTGTATCTGTAGATTGCTTTGGGTAGAAAAGACATTTTCACAATGTTGAGTCTTCCTATCCATGAGCAAGGTATGTCTTTCCACTTATGCAGGTCTCTTTTGGTTTCTTGAAGTAGTGTCTTGTAGTTTTCATTGTACAGGTACGTTTCTGATTAGATTTACTCCTAAGTATTTTATCTTATTGGGAGCTATTGTAAATGGTATTGATTTGATGATTTCCTCTTTGAAGTTCTCTTTGTTGGTGTAGAGGAATCCAACTTATTTTTGTTTGTTTATCTTGTATCCTGATACTTTGCTGAAATCTTCTACTAGTTCCAGTAGTTTTCTTGTGGATTCTTTGGGGTTTTCTGTGTATAAGATAATATCACCTGCAAATGAGATACTTTTACTTCTTCCTTACCAATTTGGATGTGCTTCATTTCTTTTTCTAGCCTAATTGCTCTGGCGAGGACCTCAAGCACAATGTTGAATAAGAGTAGTGATAAGGGGCATCCTTGTCTGGTTCCCGTTCTCAAGGGGAATGCTTTTAGACGCTCTCCATTTAGAATGATGTTGGCTGTTGGCTTTGTATAAATGCCCTTAATTATGTTGAAGAATTTCCCTTCTATTCCTATTTTGCGGAGAGTTTTTGTCATGAATGGGTGTTAGACTTTGTCAAATGCCTTTCTGCATCAACTGATAAGATCGTGTGGTTCTTGTCTTTTGTTTTATTTATGTGATGGATTTCACTGATTGTTTTTCTAATGTTGAAACATCGCCGCATACCTGGTATGAATCCTACTTGGTCATGGTGAATTATTTTTTTGATATGTTGTTGAATTCTATTGCCTAGGATTTTGTTGAGGATTTTTGCATCAATGTTCATGAGGGATACTTGTCTGTAATTTTCTTTTTATGTGGTGTCTTTACCTGGTTTTGGTATCAGGATTATGCTGGCTTCATAGAATGAGTTTGGGAGTATTCCATCCTTTTCTATGCTCTGAAATACCTTTATTAGTGGGGGTGTTAACTCTTCTCTGAAAGTTTGGTAGAATTCTCCAGTGAAACCCTCTGAGCCAGGGATTTTTTTTTGTTGTTGGGAGTCTTTTAATTACCTTTTCAACTCCTCTTTTGTTATGGGTTTATTTAGTTGTTCTACCTCTGCGTTAGTTTAGGAAGGTAGTGTGTTTCTAGAAATTTGTCCATTTCCTCTAGGTTTTCAAATTTGTTAGAGTACAATTTTTCATAGTATTCTGTTATAATTCTTTTAATTTCAGTTGGGTCTGTTGTAATATCACCCATCTCATTTCTTATTTGGGTTATTTGCTTCCTCTCGTTTTTATTTTGTCAGTTTGGCCAATGGTTTATTGATTTTGTTGATCTTTTCAAAGAACCAGTTTTGGTCTTGATAACTCTTTCAACCATTTTCTTTTTTCATTTAATTCTGCTCTGATTTTATTATTTGCTTTCTTCTGGTGTCCGAGGTTTTGTTTTGCTGTTCTCTTGCTATTTGTTTGAGTTGTAGGGTTAATGTTTTGATTTTGGCCCTTTCTTCTTCTTGGATGCGTGCATTTATTGCTATAAACTGACCTCTGAGCACTGCTTTTGCTATGTCCCAAAGGTTTTGGTAGAAGGTGTTTTCATTCTCATTTAATTCTGTGAATTTCTTTATTCTGTCCTTAATTTCTTCTATAACCCAGTAGTTTTTGAGCAAGGTGTTTTTCAGTTTCCATGTGTTTGATGTTTTTCCTTGCTTTTTCTGTTATCAATTCCTATTCTTTGGCTCTGTGGTCAGAAAAGATGCTTTGTAATATTTTGAGGCTTTGAATTCTGTTAAGGCTTGCTTTATGGCCTAATATTTGGACTCTTAGGGAGAATGTTCCATGTGGGTTGGAAAAGAAATTGTACTTGGCTGCTGTTGGGTGGAGTGTTCTGTATATGTCTATGAGATCAAGTTGGCTGATTATGTCATTTCTACCTTCCATGTTTTTACTGAGCTTCTTTCTGGATGTTCCGTCCTTCACCAAAAGTGGTGTGTTGAAGTCTCCTACTATTATTGTGGAGCTGTCTATCTCCCTTTTCAATGCTGTTTGAGTTTGTTGTATGTATTTTGGAGCCCTGTCCTTGAATGGGTAAATATTTATTATGGTTATTGTCCTCCTGCTGTATTGATCCTTTAACAATTATATAATGTCTTTCCTTATCCTTTGTGGTTGATTTTACTTTAAAGTCTATTTTGTCAGAGATTAATATTGCCACTCCTGCTCTTTTTTGAGTGTTGTTTGCTTGATATGTTTTTTTCCATCCTTTGAGTTTTAGTTTATGTCTTTAAGTCTAAGGTGAGTCTCCTGGAGGCAGCATATAGACAGATCATGTTTTTTTACCCATTCTGCCACTCTCTGTCTCTTTATTGCTGCATTAAGTCCATTTACATTCAGCATAATTATTGATAGGTATCAGTTTAGTGCTGTCATTTTGATGTCTCTGTGTGTTGTTGACTGTTTGTTCCACTTAATTTTCTGTGCTGGGTCATTTTTCTTTATGTATTTTCTTTTCATCTTTTCATTGTTGTTGATTTTGTATTTGCTGAGTCTTTATGTTTTTCTTGCTTTTTATTTTGATGTGTAGGATTGTTAGTTTCCTTTGTGGTTAACTTAATATTTACCCCTATTTTTCTAAGTTTAAACCACTCTTTTATTTTTTTATATTGCCTTGACTTCCTCTCCATATGAAATGTCTATGACTACATTTTTTAGTCCCTCTTTTTTGTTTTAATGTTGTCATCTTTTACATATTGACTTCTCTGTTTCCCTATTTTCAGCATTTTAGCTTTGATTTACTTTTGTGACTTCCCTATCTGGGTTGATATCTGGTTGCTCTGTCCTGTGTTCTAGTCTTGGGTTGTTATATGATGTTACTGATTTTCTAACCAGAGGACCCCCTTTAGTATTTCTTGTAATTCTGGTTTGTTTTTTGCAAATTCCCTAAACTTCTGTTTATCTGGAAATGCCTTAATTTCACCATCACATATGAGGGACAGTTTTGTGGGATATATAATTCTTAGCTGGTGATTTTTTTCCTTCAAGGCTTTACATATGTCATCCCATTGCCTTCTTGCCTGCATGGTTTCTGCTGACTATTCTGAGCTTAGCCTTATTGACTTTCCTTTGTAGATGACTTTTTGTTTATCCCTAGCCACTCTTAAAATTCTCCATTTATTTTTGGTTTTGGCAAGTTTGATTATGTCTCGGTGACTTTCTTTTGGGATCTACCTTGTGTGGGGTTTGATGAGCATCTTGGATGGATATCTACTCATCTTTCACCGTATCAGGGAAGCTTTCTGCTAACAAATCTTCAATAATTCTCTCTGTATTTTCTGTTACCCACCCACCCCCTTTTTCTGGTACTCCAATCACTCATAGGTTATTCCTCTTAATACAGTCCCACATAATTCTTAGGAGTTCTTCTTTTTTTTAATTCTTTTACCTGATTTTTCCTCAAATAAGTTGGTGTCAAGTGCTGTATCTTCAATCTCACTAATTCGGACTTCCATTGCCTCAATTCTGCTCCTATGACTTTCTATTGAGTTGTCTAATTCTGAAATTTTATTGCTAATCTTCTGGATTTCTGTCTGCTGTTTCTCTGTGGATTCTTGCAGCCTGTTAAATTTGTCACTGTGTTCTTCTATAATCTTCTTAAGTTCCTCTATTGCTTTGTCTGTGTTCCTCGGCTTGTTCTGCGTTTTGCATGATCTCCTTCCTGATGTCTTGAAGAGTTCTATGTATTAATCTTTTGTATTCTGCCCCTGGTAATTCCAGGAAATTCTCTTCATCTGAAAGATTTCTTGATTCTTTGTTTTGGAGCTTGCTGAAGCCATCACGGTCTGCCTCTTTTACGTGATTTGATATTGACTATTGCCTCTGAGCCATCAATAAGTTATTACGTTTATTTATGTCTGCTTATTGTGTCCTACCTTCTTGTTTTGTTTTGTTTTGATATGCCCAAATAGGCTGCTCGTGTGAACTAGTTTGATTATTGGCACCTTTGAAGCACTAACACCCTGTCATCAGGTGGTTAGATCTGTTACTAGGTATGTGAGCCCAGGAGTCCGTTTACTTTTCTTGTATGGATTTGGCTCAGGTGTCCAGGTAGTTGGTCACCAAGTGTGTGGTGCAGGCTCTCACCTACAGTCCTAGATGGGCAGGGGCGATCAGACTAGGCATAGGTATCTGGCTGCAGTAGGGGTCACGTGCTGAGCAAGGCAGGCGGCTGACTGTTGCCCCTGAGTGTCTGGGAGGAACGCATGTCCCTGATCCCTAGAGTGTGTAGGTGGGTGGGTTTTGCAGCCTGACTATGTGCACCCAGTGCTGTTGGCTGTAAGGCCTGGGAGGCACCACTTAATCTTGGACCCCTGTTGCAGGTGGCTATGTGCCATAGGTGGAGCCACCAGTCCTCAGGCCCCTGCTGTGGGTAGGTGAGGACCCTGCTTAACGGGCAAAGTGGTGTCAAATGTCACAAACCTGCCACTACACCATATAGCTGATACAGTTGAAGTTAGGCTTCAGGTATATACCCTGTTGTACTGTAGTAATGAGGGCCTACACTGTTGAAATGGGCCCACACACGTCTATGCAGGAGTGCAAGGCATTCAAAGTCCATGGACCCCTTACGCTTGTGCCTAGGGAGCTGTGCCTGCCCTGAGTTCCTGGCTTACAGGAGCCAGCAGATTGTTTTTCCTGTTTTTTAATCTATTCCCTCTCCAAGGCCGGGAGATTGGCTCAGGGCACATGACGGGTCCTTACTTCCAGCCCAGGGGAAGTGGCAATTGCTGAAGCCAGCCCAGAATCAGCGCAGAGTGGGGAAGGAGCAGGTAAATGGGAGAGAGGCTCTTCCCAAATGGGGTGTTTTTTTGATCTGCGTGGTAGGTTAGAGGCATGTACTTATTATCTTTTGCTGATTGAGTGTCGCTTTTCACTGGTTTTGGAGGATTGAGTAGCCTCTCCGCTGCTGGGTCTCTCCCAATGTGGAAAATGTGTCCCAAATGCCACTACTTGCCTCACCGCCTATGCCCAGCTATCCAGCCTATAATGTGCCGGTTCCCACCAGGTTAGGTCTGGCAACTCCTCACTGCTTCTGAGCCATCTCTCCCTCCCCCTGCCACTCAGTCCAATTCCTCACTTGTTTTTTCAGGTCTTTGCTGTAAAAGGGACCACTGGAAGTGTCTGACTACTCTGCCATCTTGGCCCTGCCTCCTATACATAGATTCTTAATAAATATTTGTTGAGTATAAAAAGAACTACTGTGAGCTGGGCACTGGATTAGCTGTTAGGGATTCAATGACAGGACTATACAAGCCCTGTCCTGAAAGAGAGTTACAGACTAGCAGGAACCACTCACAAAACCAAAGAGAACATATCAAGTGACATAACGGGAATGTGTTCAAGGTACAGTACAGTTTAAAGGATTCAGGAGAGCCTTCACAGAGGAAGAACGCTTGAGCTGAGACTTGCAGAGAACAATAAGCATTAGCCGAAGAGACAAATAGAATATATGACATTCTGAGAATATGTGACAGTATCTGCAAGTGGGCAGAACATGCTTTAACTAAAAAAACACATTAATGATGATGATGATAACAGCTAGTATTTATTGAGCACTTACTTCTAAGGACTTTATATGGATAAATTCATTTAATCCTCATAACAACCCTAAATAGTTCAAATTTGCTAAGAGCAAAATGCAAGGGATGAAAGTAAGCAGTGTCTAGTAGGGAAGGGAGAGATGATGAAAGAATTTATATGCTACAAGAAAATTCTCAAATGAATTCTGCAAGTTAGTGTTTCCCAAAGAGTGGTATACACATGGTGCACACGTGGTAGAGTATAACACTAAATCACAGTGTAAGAGAATTACTCCTGTATCAATTATCTTTCAACCCTTTTAATTACATCATGGAAAAATTCTGTTTGGTGCTAACATGCCTTGATACTTCCCAACTTTTAAAGAAAAAAAAATCAGAGTATAAGCCTCAGGATTGACTTCATCAGACAATATAGTACTTAGCTAGAATTTAATAACACTAATTTGTTTTCATTGTGTTTATTTTGTGCTTACTTTTAATCTACTAGTTTTCCATTTATGGCAGTGGTATAAAGTTTTCTTTTAAAGTAAGTTTCTTAACATAACAAATGAGTCAAATAACTTAAATAATAGGTAGATAACAGGACAGTCAGTTCTTGAATGCAGCAAACCTCAAGAAGGTGGTAAATACTGCTGTAGATGATAGTATGCTACTAAAGAATTTCGAGTAGAAGGGTGCCACAATCAGTGTTAGAAAGGTCATTCCAATGGTACACTTTGTGGAAGAGAGAGAGAGGACAAAAAATAAAAAGATCAGTAAAGAAATTACAGCAAAAATTCGAAAGACAAATGAGCTTCTGAACTAGGACAAAGATGGTAGAAACAGAAACAGAGAGAGATACAAAAGATCTTTAGAAGGTGGAAGGTAACTTGATTACTGACACATAAAGGGTAAGGGGAACAGAGGAATCCAGAATTCTGAAGATGCATGCTATCTGGTTTACCAGGTATATTACTGCTGTTGTTAGCTGCCGTCAAGTCAGCCCCCAACTCGTGGCACCCCATGCACAGCGGGATTGGAGTATCGTGATCCATGGGGTTTGCAGTGGCTGATTTTTCAGAAGTAGATCACCAGGCCTTTCTTCCTAATCTGTCTTAATCTGGAGGCTCCACTGAAACCTGTTCAGTATCATAGCAACACACGTGCCTCCACTGACAGGAGATCTACTTCTTTAAAAAATTAAAATAGTTTTCCTTTTTTATTGTAATGAGTATATACATAACAAAAAATTTGCCATTAGAACATTTTTTATGTGTACAATTCAATGAAAAACAAATTTATTTTTAAAATAAACTTTATATCACTACCACTAATCAAAAGGAACTACAGACAAATTTACCCAGCTAAAAAATGGACAAGAAATTTGAATAGATAATTCAACAAAGAAGATATGTTGCTGTTAGGGCTGTGGAACAACCACATATGACATAGTAAAACTGCCCCACAGGCTTTTCTAGGCTGTAACCTTTTTTTATATATAATTTATTTTATTTTTGTTGTTATTGTTGAGAATATATAGGCTGTAATCTTTACAGAAGCAGATCACCAGGTCCTTCTCCTGTGGAATTGCTGAGTGGGTTCGAACAGTCAACATTTCAGTTAGCACGTGAGCGCTTAACCATAGCACTACCAAAGCTCCTTAAAGATATATGAAAGGCTATATAAGCACATGAAAAGATACTGGACATTAGTAAATAGGGAAATGAAAATTAAAAACAGAACAGACACCATTACTCATCCACTAGAATAAGTATAAACCAAAAAAGCCAAGTGTTGAAGAGGATATGGAGAAACCCAGAACCCTTATTCATTGACGGTGGGAATGTAAAATGGTGCAGCCACTCTGAAAAACAGTTGGCAGTTTCTTAAAAAGTTAAACACAGAATTACCATATGACCCAGCAATTTCACTCCCAAATATCTAACTTAGAGAAATGGAAAGATGTATCAATACAAAAACTTACAAGCAAATGTTCACAGCAGCATTATTCATAACAGCCAAAACTGGAGTCAATCCAAATGCCCATCAACTAGTGAATGGATAAACAAATTGCGGTATAGCCATACAATAGAATATTATTCAACAATAAGAAGGAACAAACTACTGATACATGCTACAACATGGATAAGAATGGGTTATGCTAAGCTAAATAAGCCAGATACAAAGAAATACATATGTTTGATTCCATTTACATGAAACATCCCTGGGACATCATGCTATTACTCTGACAGACTGGCCCTTGGAAGCCTGGAAAAAGTAATAATGGCCCACACTAAAATAAGCAGAAATATCAGAACTGATATGGCAAATAGAGAAGGAAGGGATCAAAAACTCAGAGAAAGGGGTACACTACAGTGGATATACTACATAAGGGCAGAAAATCCACCAGCTGGTAATGATTTCCTGGAAGTCCTGATGGCCACTTTGTTTATCAAAACAAAAAAGGAATGCACTAATAAGCAGAGTACAAGTACAGGCAGTCCCCAAATCACAAATGAGTTCTGTTCTTAAGTCTATCTTTAAGTCAAATTTGTACATTTAAGTCACAACAACTAGGTACGGTACCTAACGTCAGTTAGTCAAATGCCTATCTTAGTATATAGGCTACCTTTATTTGCATATAAAACATTAAAGAAACGTTTCCAGATACACCAAAACATCTCTAACATAATAATACAGCAATAATAATAATATTTTGACATGTGTCGCAAAGTAGTGTTCTTGGTTGTTTCTATGAACCACTGTATGTACCTCGAATTTTTAATATAATAGACTTGGTTCGTAACTACAGGTAGTACCTAAATCTGTTGTTTATAACCCAGGGAATGCCTGTATTGCTAAGAAGCTCAGTGGTGAATAGTCTTTGAAAACTAGGGATGATGGCAGGAGATTCTGGAGATACTGTTACAGCACTGTGCTCCCTGATACCAATAGGAATGATAAGATCTCAAAGCAATAGCAGTCAAAGGGCAGCACTTAAGTATTAGAAGCAAGGTGACTATAATTATCATAATGAGACAGGAAACATGACCCAACAAGAGCTAAGGATATTATTAACAGAAAACAGCATTCCCAGGAGCAAGAGAAATGTACAGCCAGCAAAGTTATTGCTCAGTCTATAAAACCAAAATGAATCAAGGATGGATGGCCAGAAGGCTTAGAGCAGCCTAATAAAGAGTAATGATTCCATGTCCAATTTCCTGACTTGAAGTTCTCAGACCTGGAATCTCCTGACTGAATGAGATGTCAGGTTTTCTGGAGGAAGAATTTTGTAGCACTATGGCAAATATCAGGAACATGGCCTAATT
Source organism: Dugong dugon (assembly GCA_030035585.1). Lineage (NCBI taxonomy): Eukaryota > Metazoa > Chordata > Mammalia > Sirenia > Dugongidae > Dugong > Dugong dugon. The sequence goes on from CM057462.1 coordinate 147,933,983, forward strand.
CTTCCTCAAATGGACAATGGCCATTAATTTGAATAGCCAATACTGGGGCAAGGGAAATATCCAAATATTTTGAGGACTATTGGACACAGGCTCTGAGTTGACATCTGCTACCTGGGGACCTACAGCATCATCATGGCTTCCCTCTTAGATTTCTTCCCTCTGCCCAGACCATTCCCTTCTTTATCTGGCTAACTCTCATTCCTTCTTCAAGTCTCCGCTTATACATTATCTCCTACTGAAAGCCCTCCCTGAAAGATAGCCCAGTGTTGTCAACTTGATTCCGACTATAGTGACCCTATAGGATAGAGTAGAACTGTCCCCAAAGGGTTTCCAAGGCTATAATCTTTATGCTAGTAGACTGTCACATCTTTCTCCTATGGAGCAGGCTGGTGGGTTCAAACTGCCGACCTTTTCATTAGCAGCTGAGCGCTTAACCACTGCACCACCAGGGCTCCCTTCCCTGAAAGATGCCCCCTAAGGACCCAAACTGGATTAACTGCATGTCCTTTGTGCTCCCACAGGTGCCACACAGTATTAAAATTAACAGCTTATACTGGTATAAGAATAGATATATAGAGACCAATTGAATAGAATTGAAAGTTCAGAAATAAACCCATACATCTATGGTCAATTTTTCAACCAGGGTGCTAAAGCCATTCAGTGGGGAAAGAATAGTCTCTTAATAAATGGTGCTGGGACAACTGGATCTCCACGTGCAAAAGAATGAAGCTGGGCTCATATCTCACACCATACACAAAAATTAATTCAAAATGGTGATGGTTTCACAACATGGTAAACATGTTATGATTGTACAGCAAAGATGGATATTTCTGCAGCAGAGGAACAAAGCGGGAGCCAGACATCTCCTTTCACCTTTGAAACAATCACCTGTCTTGCCTACAAAACCTGGCTGTAAATTGAAGGCAAATCTCCTTCCTGTGTCTGTCCCCAAGACTAAATAAACGGGTGAACAAACAGTTTGGGTTTTTTAACAAAAACACAAACAAACAAAACAAAAACTCACTGGTGGAAAGCAGAAACCAGTAGGTGCTATTCGAATACTGTTTAGCACTGATGGATGGGAAATAGAATAATTTCTTTTCTCATCATATTCTACCTAGTTTAAAAATAATGAAGTCAAGACCAGCCTGTTGTCATTGTTGTTAGCTGCCCAGTCAATTCCGACTCATGGTGACCCCATGTGTGGGACATCCCTAATTTAGGGGTGGTACTAAAACCATCAGGGGAAGTGTAAACCCACGGATCCACTCTGATTCCTCTTCGGGCAAACATCAGAAAGAGGAAAGCTGTGGGGCACCCGTCTATGCTTACCGCTTCAATCAGACCCTGAAGCGCCTTCCCCTCGGCTTTGAACTTTCCGAGAGCTGAGACTTTTTACTTCTACATTCACAAGGCTAACACGGCCCCTGACACTCTGTGTGGGTTCAGTAAGTGTTCAGTGAGTCACCAGAAACCTACTCAGTATTCCCAAAAAAAGACCGGGAGAAGGCGTTTGTCATTGTCACTATTTAAGAACAAAACTTAAAACATGTTTCACTGGGCTGCGTTATTCTGCGTGACGGGGCTCACACCTACCCTTACTCCAGAGACTCTGAAGGGAGATCTGCAAAGGGCCCTCGCCTTCTATTCAGAGTTTCTCCAGACTCCCGACGCCGCATTCTGTCGGCCACTCACCTGCTCCGAGCCCACGGTAAACCAGGAACAAGCCTTTCAGCACCTACTGCCCACCACCCCGTCCCCGTCGTGGTCCAGCTCATCGAAGAGGGCCTTGTATAGGCTTCTGTAATCGTGTTCCTGGCAGGCCGCCTGGGGAAGCACAAAGCCCCGGCAGCCAGCGCAGCAAGGCCCTTCTGGAGCCGACCCGGGGCGGCGGGGACCACTCGGCGGCCTTGCCTCCGAGTGAGGGCGTGCCGCACACGGCACGGAGCACCTACCGTCGCCTGGATGACACCCGGGCTGCGCAAGACGGCGCCGTCAGTGCGGCTGCGACAACCGTCTGGTGGAGCCGCAGCGGTTTGGAGTCACGCGGGGCGAAGGGACCCGCGCCCACGGACTCCAGGGTGCCGCCGAGAAGATCTTCGGGGAGCCGCGGAACCTCGCCTCGTGGGAACCCTGGCGGATGCGTCACGCGAGAAGCGTCCCACCCCGGAAGTTGGAAGTTGCACCGTTAGCCTGAGCGGTATCCAGGACCCTCGGTAACGATGGGCGGTATGGTAGTCAAGGCAGGCTTTGGGAAGGGGAGCGCATTCCCCAGGCGGCGTCGAAAGAGCAATCGAGTGTATAGACTCTCCAGCTGCAAACTCAGTGCCGGCAGCGAGGAAGCCGCAAGAGTGACTGGGTCCGACCTGCCCTCTTGTGGTGAGTGCTCAGTGCTCATCCCGACAAAGGCCAGCGCCGCGGGATCCAAACCCCGCTGATCAGGCGGGAGAAGTCTGAAGACTGGAGTGTTCTGGGAGGAGCCTCAGCTCTTGTTCCTGTCTCTCTCTTCCCCTTCTTCGCTGAACCTGTGTTGGTTCCAAAAACTCGCCACCTTTTCCTCATTATCCCCCCTTTCTCCTAGATCCTGACCTCAGCCACAACCACCTGCCTTTCTCGTCACAAAATCCAAAGGACATTTCAAAATCCTCATTTAATTATCGGTCCTGTTTAGACACGGTTAACCAGGATCTCCATCCTGAAATACCTTTTCTTTGTCTTCTGAGACACCACACATCCTGGACCTCTCCTGCTGCACCTTCTCAGGCCCCTTTGTGGGCCTGAGATCTTCTAAAGTTCAGTCGCTGGAGAATTGTGGTACACAGATTTAAGGGATTATACAGAAATTTGTTCTGTAATTTGTTACACTGAATTTTTATAGCCTCCATCTCAGGTCACGTTCTTTGAAAATTTGTGGCACAGTCTAATGACAGGCTTAGACCAGTGTTTTTAAATGAAGTATTTTTCTTATAAAATCCCAAAACTCGAACCACAGAGTAAAGTTCACTTATTTCTTAAAGTAGCACTCTCATATATTTCATGATGTTACTTACTTCATACAAAAATATTTTTGTATTAGGCAATGTACCAGCGTTTTGCTAAATGCTGGAGATATAAAAATAAAGACCATTGAACCTAATCTCATAGAAACTCACCATCTAGTGTGCACTAGGTATGTAAACAAAATTCAGCCTAAGTACTATGATAAAAGTATGACCAAATGCTCATAAAATGTGTATTATTTAATTGGATGAGTTTTAGGAGTTAATAATAAAACAAAGCTATTGATAAAACTTGTAGAAAATATGAGTGCTGGGCATTTACAAATATAAAACACTTTTTCTTTAAAGATAATTAAGTATCAAAAGCAAACAATATATTGTGGAATTTATCATGTGTAAGTAAAATGCATGACAATAGCAAAAGGATAGAAGGGGGAAATGGAAGTATACTGTCATAAGGTTCTTGCATTATATGTGAACTAGTATACATTAAGAAATGCATTCTATAACCCATAGAGCAACCACTGAAAAAAAATAATAAAACGTGGAGTTGTAACTAATAAGCCAATATTTGTTATTGTTGTGTGCCGTCGACTCGATTCAGACCCATAGCGACTCTATAAGACAGAGTAGAACTGCCGCACAGGGTTTCCTGGGCTGTAATCTTTACAAAACGGAGCCCTAGTCGCACAGTGGTTAAGCACTTGGCTGCTAAACTTAAAGGTCGGTGGTTCGAACCCACCAGCTGCTCAGCAGGAGAAAGATGTGGCAGTCTGGTTCCGTAAATATTACAGCCTTGGAAACCCCATGGAGCAGTTCTACTCTGTCCTATAGGATTGCTATGAGTCGGAATCCACTTGATGGCAACAGTTTGAGTTTTTCTGTGTTAATCTTTATGAGAACAGATCACCAGGTCTTTCCTCCCATGGAGCAGCTGGTGGATTCAAACCATCGATCTTTCAGTTTAGAAGTCAAACGCTTAACCATTGTGCTACCGGGCGTTCCAATAAGCCAAGAGAACACTTAAAATGGAAACTAAAAAATACTGAATTAATCCAAAAAAAATGTAAGAAAAAAGGAAAAAGAATAGAAAATAATAGTTTAGACAAACAGAAAACAAAATGGTAGGCTTAAGGCCAACCGTATAATAATTACATTAAATGTAAATGTTCATACACTCTGATTAAAAGGCAGAGGCGCGAGGGAGGGTTAGAGGAGGGCATTTTCCTCTGGGCACAAGTCCAAGGGCGCGCCAGACCAGGTCAGCCAGCCAGTCACCCTCCCCCATCCATCAGTGAAGCCGGGGGTGGGGTGGTTAGGGTTGCCAAACTTAGAGACTGGCCCTGGGCACTTGTTAACCCTCCCTACGCCTCTGTTAAAAGGCAAAACAAACAAGACTTGACTATATGCTTTCTACAAAAATGAAATATAAAGACAAATACAGGTTGAAAGTAAAGGGATGGATAAAGAAATACTATGTAAACACTAGTCATAAGGAAGCTGGAAAGGCTATATTAATATCAGACAAAGAAGACTTCAGACAAGGAAGACATTTTATAATGTTAAAAGGATTGATTGAAGATAGCATAACAACCATAATGTGTATGTACCTAATAACGATGCTTCAAAATACAGGTAGCAAAAACTGATGAAATGCAAAGAGAAATAGATAAATCCCCAATTATAGTCAGAAATGTTAACACCCCTTTCACAGCAATTGACAAAATAAGGAAACAGAAAAATCAGTAAGTATGTAGAAGACTTCAATAATATGGTCAACTTAACATTTGTAGAACACTACACCCATCAACAGCAGAATACCCATTATTTTCAACTGCACGTGAAAAATTCCCCAAGAAAGACCATATCCTGGACCATAAAACAAGTCAATAAATTTTAAACGACTGAAATCATACAGACTATGTTCTCTGACCACCATGGAATTAAATTAGAAATCAGTCACAAAACGATGTTGGGAAATACCCAAATATTTGGAAAGTAATAATACACTTTTAAATATCAAAAGGATCAAAGAAGAAATCACAAGGGAAATTGGAAAATATTTTAAACTGAGTGATAAAGTATATCAAAATATGTAGGATGCAACTAAAATCATGCGTAAAAATAAAGTTATGTTAGATGTTTGTGTTAGAAAACAAGGAAGGTTTTTTAAAATCCACAATATAAATTCCATCTTAAGAAATTATAAGAGCAAAATAATCCAAAAGTAAGCAGAAGAAAGGAAATAATAGAGTTGAGATCAGTGAAATAAGACAATATAAAAAATCAGTGAAACCAAAAGCTATTTTCTTTTTAAATTTTTAATAAAATTGGTATACCTATAACTAGAACAATCAAGAGAAAAAGAGAAAACCCAAACTACCAATATCAAGGAGGCATCCCTGCAAATTCTACACATGCTAATAGAATAATAAGGGAACATTGAGAACAACTTTATGCCAATAAGTTAGACAACTTAGATGAAATATAAACATTTCTTGAAAGACATAAAGCTGACACAAGAAATAGTAAATCTGAATAGCCATATATCCATTAAAGATATTGAATTCATAATTTAAAACTTGTTCACACACACAAAAATGAAATATAAAGACATGTATAAGTTAATAGTAGAGGCCCAGATGGCTTCGCTGGCAAGTTCTACCAAATATTTAGGGAAGAAATAACACCAATATTGCACAAACTCTTTCAGATAATAAAGGAAGAGGGAATACTTCCCAACTCATTTAATAAGCACAAGTTACGGAAACCCGACAAAGACCTAAGAAAATTATAGACCAATATGTCTCTTGAACATAGATGCAAAAAATCCTTAACAAATTATTAGTAAATCAAACCTAACAATATAGAAAACGAATACATCATGGCCAAATAAAGTTTATTTGAGGAATGCAAGGTTAGTTTAACATTCTACAATTAATTTAATCCATCTGTATAACAGAATAAAGGATAAAAATCGTATCTCAATAGATGCAGAAGGATTATTTGACAGAATTCAACACTGATTCATGATTTAGAAAAAAACTCTCAGCAAACTTCAAAATAGAAGGGAACTTTTTCAACTTGGTAAAAGCCATCTATATAAGATCTAAAGCTATCATACTTATTGATAAAAGACTGAATGTTTTCCCCACTAAGATTGGGAATAAGGCAAAAATGTCCACTCTCACCAATTTTATTCAGTATTGTACTGGATGTCCTAGCCAGTGCAGTAAGAACTGGATGTCCTAGCCAGAAAAAGAAAAAGGCATATAGATTGGAAAAGAGCAAGTCAAACTTTCTTTATTCTCAGATGACATATCATGTTCATAGAAAACCATAAGGAATCTACAAAAAAAGCTACTTGAAATAATAAGTGAATTTAGCAACATCACCAAATACGAAATCAATGTAAAAAATTATATTTCTATATTCTATTATGGAGCCTTGATGGCACATTGGTTAACAGCTTGACTGCTAACCAAAAGATCAGCAGTTCAAATCCACCGGCTGCTCCTCGGAAACGCTATGGGGTAGTTCTACTCTGTATGAGTTGGAATTGACTCAGTGGCAATGGGTTTGGTTTTTTTGGTTTTATATTCTAGCAAATCAGAAAATAAAATTCAATACCATTTAGAATAGCCTCAAAAACTGAAATATTTAGTGAAAATTTCAATTAAATATGTGCAAAACCTGACAATAAAAACTGAAAACATTGCTGAGAGAACTTAAAGAATACCTAAATAGACGGAAAGATATACCATCCTCATGGATTGGAAGACTCAGTATTGTGAAGATGTCAGTTCACTCCAATTTGATCTAGAGATTCAATGAAATCCTAATCTAAATACCAGTAGGCTTTTTTGGAGAAACTGTAATGAGGGGTCTGACTCTATTTTTTGATGTTTGACTGCTGATAGCTTTTAAGCTTCACCTCTTCCACTCCTCTTGTGCCCCATATCTAGACAAGCTGATAAGAAAGTCTGGATGCTCCCTCCTTTGGCACCAGCTGGGGACTCAAACCACGCAAGCCCCCTTTCCACATGCTCAAACCTTCACCCCAACCCCACCCCCAAATCTCAACAAAAACCCAGGCCAGTCTCCTTTCCTTGCTCTCTCAGCCTATTTCAGACCTGCTTGAGAGGTCTGCCCTGCTCTCTCCAGAGGCCTCAATTATATGAGGAACAAAACTTTCTATCCCCTCTTGGTGTGAGGGTGATATCATCAGTCTCATCATCCTAACCAAACTTTGGCAGGGGTTCATCTGCCTTCGCAGGGGACCATAATACTGATAAGCTCATTCTAAAACGTATATAAAAATGCAAAGAACTTCAAATAGCTAAAACAATTTTGAAAAGGAAAAAGTTTCAGAGTCCGGAAATAAACCTACACATACAGGGTAATTGATTATCAATTCAGTATTCTTCACCAACACCGTAATTCAAAGGCATCAATTCTTCTTCAGTCTTTCCTTATTCATTGTCCAGCTTTCATGTGCATGTGAGACAAGTGAAAATACCATGGCTTGGGTCAGGCGCTCCTTAGTCCTTAAAGTGACATCTTTGCTTTTTAACACTTTAACGTGGTCTTTGGCTGCAGATTTGCCCAATGCAATACGTTGTTTGATTTCTTGACTGCTGATTCCAAGTAAAATGAAATCCTTGACAGCTTCGATCTTTTCTCTGTTTATCATGATGTTGCTTATTGGTCTAGTTGTGCGGATTTTTGTTTTCTTTACGTTGAAGTGTAATCCATACTGAAGGCTGTGGTCTTTGATCTTCATCAGTAAGTGCTTCAAGTCCTCTTCACTTTCAGCAAGCAAGGTTGTGTCATCTGCATATCGCAGATTGTTAATGAGTCTTCCTCCAGTCCTGATGCCCCTATCTTCTTCATATAGTCCAGCTTCTTGGATTATTTGCTCAGCATACAGACTGAGTAATAAACATGGTAAAAAGATACAACCCTGACACACACCTTTCCTGACTTCAAATCACAAAGTATCCACTTGTTCTGTTCAAATGACTGCCTGTTAGACTATGTAGCAGTTCTGCATGAGCATGATTAAGTGTTCTGGAATTCCCATTCTTCGAAATGCTAGTCATAATTTGTTATGATCTACAGAGTTGAAGGCCTTTGCACAGTCAGTGAAACACAGATAAGCATCTTTCTGGTATTCTCTACCAAGATCATCTGACATCAGCAGTGATATCCCTCCTTCCGCATCCTCTTCTGAATTCGGCTTGAATTTCTGGCAGTTTCCTGTTGATGTACTGGTGCAACCACTTTTTAATTATCTTCAGCAAAAGTTTACTTGTGTGTGATATTAATGATATTTTTCAATAATTTCTGCATTCTTTTGGATCACCTTTTTCAGAATGGGCACAAATATGGATCTCTTCCAATCGGTTGGCCAGGTAGCTGTCCTCAAATTTCTTGGCATAGATGAGTGAGCACCTCCAGTGCTGCATCTGTTTGTTGAAACATTTCAATTGATATTCCATCAATTCCTGGAGCCTGTTTATTGCCCATGTGTTCAGTGCAGCTTGGACTTCTTCCTTCAATACCATCAGTTCTTGATCATACGCTACCTCCTGAAATGGTTGAACATCGACCAGTTCTTTTCAGTACAGTGATTCTGTGTATTCTTTCCATTTTCTTTTGATGCTTCCTGCATTGTTCAATATTTTGCCCATAGAATCCTTCAATATTGCAACTCAAGTCTTGAATTTTTTCTTCAGTTCTTTCAGCTGGAGAAATGCCGAGAGTATTCTTTCCTTTTGGTTTTCTAACTCCAGGTCTTTGCACCTTTCATTATAATACTTTTCTTTGTCTTCACAAACTGCCCTTTGAAATCTTCTGTTCAGCTCTTCTACTTCATTTCTTCTGTTTGCTTTAGCAATTCTACATTCAAGAGCAAGTTTCAGAGACTCTTCTGACATCCATTTTGGTCTTTTCTTTCCCGTCTTTTTAACGACCTTTTGCTTTCTTCATGTATGATGTCCTTGATGTCATCCCACAGCTCATCTGGTGTTCCATCATTAGTGTTCAATGCACCAAATGTATTCTTGAGATGGTCTCCAAATTCAGGTGGGATATACTCAAGGTGGTATTTTGGTTCTCATGGACTGGTTTTAATTTTCTTCATCTTAAACTTGCACGTGAGCAATTGATGGTCTATTCCGCAGTTGGCCCCTGGCCTTGTTCTGACTGATAATATTAAACTTTTCCATTGTCTCTTTCTACAGATGTAGTTTGATTCCCATGTTTTCCGTCTGGTGAGGGTCACGTGTATGGTTGTCATTTATGTTGTTGAAAAAAGGTATTTGCAATGAAGAAGTCATTGGTCTTGCAAAGTTCTGTCATGCAATCTCCTGCATTTTTCCTCTCACCAAGGCATGTTTTCCAACTACCGATCCTTCTTCTTTTTTCCAGCTTTCACATTCCAGTCATCAGTAATTATCAATGCATCTTGATTGCATGTTTGATCAATTTCAGACTGCAGAAGTTGGTAAAAATCTTCAGTTTCCTGATCTTTGGCATGAGTGGTTGGTGCATAAATTTGATTAATAGCTGTATTAGCCAGTCTTCCTTTTAGGCCCATAAAACCAAGCCAAACCTGTTGCCATTGAGTCGATTCTGACTCGTAGGGACACTGTAGAATCCTTCAGTATTGCAACTGAAGGCTTGAATTATTTTCTTCGGTTCTTTCAGCTTGAGATATGTCAAGCGTGTTCTTCTCTTTTTGTTTTCTAACTCTAGGTCTAATAATTATATTAGGTTAATAATAAATTAGGATATATTAAGTAATGTAAATTGCATTTTAATCCATTTAACTGCAAATTTCTGGTGAGTTTTCATAAAAATTTATAAAAATTTAAATAGATTTTATGAATATTATGGATATTAATTTATAAAAGACAATAAACTATAACTCTGGCCTATATAAAATTAAAATTCAATACTTAAGTCTATCTTTTTTTAGTTTATCTTTTTTTGGAGGATAGATATAGCATCTTTTCATACAGACCTCTTGCAATTTAAGGAGAAAACCAAGACAATTTCATGCTCATAAATACAAGTGTACAGATAATGTAGTTCAAGATTTCATTTCTACTTTATTCCAGTGAGTGGCTTTATCGGTTCATAAACCATACAGCTTATGCATACTGAAGGAAGCAACTTTAAGAAATTTGGTGTCATGCCTCTAAAAATCCTTTTACTCCACTGCTTTTATAAATTTGACAAAAGAGTTTGATCATACTTACCCGTGAGGCTCCTATTAGAAAATGAAAGGGAAAAGAAAAGTCAAATTAATTTGATATTTATGCTTTCTTTCGAACACTGACGAAAGTAATATATATGCTAAAACATAATAAGGTATAATTCATTACAGTCTTTCAAAAACAGCCTCAAGGGAACCTTTCCAATTCCTCATAATTTATAATCAGGGACTCTAATGGAACTATTTGATGCTCATCAAAATTTTTTTTTTCCTTTTAGGAACAAATTCTGTCCACTGGTGGTGAAATTCACCTGTAATTATTGTAGTCTTATAACCAAAAAAATATTATCTAGACATATAGAGGCCCCTTTATTCAACATCTTACATCTTGAGAACATTGAAAACTAGAATGTCCACAACCAAAAATATTTCTTATTCATTATTTCTTTTCTCAGGGAACAATTCCACCATTCATCTAGCTGTTGAAACTGGAAACTTCTAAGGCATCCATTATATTTCCCGCTCCTTCCTCTCAGACCTAAATTGAGCAAAAAGTTATACAGAATTGAAAAGTATACCTTTCACTATTACTTTTAGTCTAAATACTCCTGCTCCTTTTCCTCCCCCCACAAAAAAAATATAAAATAATTTCTCAGACACCTACAGAAAGTCACTTGAAAATTTAGAAAATTTTTACTCACCATGGAATTTCTTGGGAAGTGTTCTACTACTATATGCATTTTTGTTTTGTTTTGTTTTAGAAGCTAGTAGCATCCTCCCCTTCAATTTCTATAATTTTGTAAAGGAGTGTGACACAGACTTACTTTTTTTCTAGTGTTGAACCTACTTCGCTCATTGATTTTCCCCAACTTATTATTGTGAAAATTGTAAATTATAGAGGTAATAGTATAATGAACATTTATATAATAACCATTTAGATTCAAAAGCTGACATTTTGTACTAAATAGGCAATAGATAAGCGGTATCTTTGATGAAGGGTGAGACAGTACACAATACTGGGAAAACCAGCACAACTTGTACAAGGAAAGGTCATGAAAGCTCCTAGACACATCCAAACTCCCTGAGGGACTGAATTGCTGGACGGAGGGGTGTGGGGACCATAGTCTCGGGGAATATCTAGCTCAACTGCCATAACACAGTTTATAAAGACAATGTTCTACATTCTAACTTGGTGAGTAGTGTCTGGGGTCTTAAAAGCCTGTGACCAGCCACCTAAGATACTCCACTGGTCTTACCCCTTTGGGAGCAAGAGAGAATGAAGACAACGGGATACAAGGGAAAGATTAGTCCAAAGGACTAATGGACCACAGCTACCAAGGCCTCCACTAGACTGAGTCCAGTACAGCTAGATGGTGCCCGGCTACCACCACTGACTGCTCTGACCAGGATCACAACACAGGGTTCTGGACAGAGCTGGAGAAGGATGTAGAACAAAATTCTAATTCACAAAAAAAGACCAGATTTACTGGCCTGAAAGAGACCGGAGAAACCCCTAGAGTATGGCCCCCAGACACCCTTTTAGCTCAGTGGTGAAGTCATTCCTGAAGTTCACCGTTCAGCCGGAGATTGGACAGCCCCATAAAACAAAACGGGACTAATGAGGCACAGCAGTCCAGGGACAGGGACTGGAAGGCAGAAGGGGACAGGAAATCTGGTAATAGGGAACCCAAGTTTGAGTAAGGACAGTGTTGACATGTAGTGGGGTTGTTAACCATTGTCATAGGGCAAGGTGTACTAACTGTTTAATGAGAAACTATTTTGTTCTGTAAACCTTCACCTAAAGTGAGAGTAGCAGCACAACTGGAAGAATGTAATCGATGTCACTTAACTGTGCATGTAGAAATTTTTGAAATGGTGTATCTTTGGCTATGTATATTTTCACCAAAAAGAAAGGTTGAGAAGGGAGAGGGCTGACATGTCGTGGGGTTTGTTAAACAATGCAATAAAACAATACGTGTACTGACTGTTTAATGAGAAATTATTTGTTCTGTAAACCTTCACCTGAAGTACAATTAAAAAAAAGGTTGACATTTTGTCATACTTTTTCCCTCTTTTTCTCCCTGTCTGCCTCCCTTCTCTCTACACACACATACAAATGTGTGAGTGTGTGTCCGTGTGTGCATGTGTATCTGAGCCATTTGAAATTAAGTTCCAGACATCATGACATTTCACCCTTAAATACTTCAGCATCTCCTAGAAAAAAAAAAATAACTCATATAACCACAATACCATGATTACACCTTAGAAAATTAAAGGAATTCCATAGATACATAGTCCATATTCAAATTTCTCCAATTGCCCCAAAAATATCATTACAGCTGGGTTTTGTTTTATTTTTCCTCCAAACTAAGATCCAAACAAAATTCACCCACTGCTTTTGGTTGTTGTTTCTTTCGTCTCTTAACCAAGACTAATATCAGTTCACCACCACCACCTTTTTTTTTTTTTTTTTTCTTTTTCATGATAATGACTTTTTGAAAAGCCTAGGCTAATTGTCTTGAGAGTTATTCCACATTCTGGGTTTGTCTGTTTTTTTCTTTATGGTGTCATTTAACTTGTTCCTCTATCTTCTGTGTTTCTTATAGGTTTAAGGGCATAACCAGATGGCAGTAAAACATTTCTGGCAAGAATGCTTTATAGGCGCAGTAGTTAAGAGATTGGCAGTTCAAATCCACTAGCCGTTCCTTGGAAACCCTATGGGGAAGTTCTACTCTGTCTTATAGGGTTGCAATGAGTCAAAATCGACTTGATGGCAATGGGTTTTTTGGTGTTTGTTTTTTGTTTTTTTTTTTAATGCTTCATATTATATCAGGAGACACGTAATGACTACCCATTTTCTCCATTGTAAAACTATGTTTTCCTCTTTGCAATTAGCAAGAAATCTGATGGAGGATACTTTGGCATCATGTGAATTTACTGTTTCCCAAATCCCTTTAACTTAATGGTTTTAATATCCACTGATGATCCTAGCACTCAGATCTTAATTTTGAAATACTACTGCCCACTGTATGGAAAAATAGTTAATTACAGGTTTGGGGGCAGGGAAAGTACAAGTGACCATGAGACATCTTTTTCCAGAAAACATGGAAGCGCTCAGAAACTAACACGGACATATTAAAAGAACAAAGGAGCTTCTTCAGTTTCAGTTAGAGCGCAGTAGTTTGTGTCAGACTAACCCTCAAAATAAAAATAATTATTAAAACATGAACATATACATTAAAAATAAAACTGTTAAAAGGTATGAGAGAGCAATCAATACAAGCAAGACTAGATACTGAAAGAAGGAAAGTACACTGAGATAAGCATTACATTCACCTTGTTTTGTTTTTGTTTTGTTTTTCCTTAGACCATTTGACAAGTTTCAGCATGGGGGAGTAGGGCCCAAGCAGAAAGCAACAGTCTTATGAGCTGAGGAGATAGAATTTGAAGTTCAAGGATGCCACAGTGACTGAGACTTGAGCAAAATTTGAAATGGAAGTAATACCAGAGAAGTATGACCACAAACCTCTCTGCAATTTCTTCTTGAGGCATTTTCCACTCTTAAGTGCCACAAGATATGACGCCAATAAACCCAGCAGAAAAGAGCAGTTAAAGAACTAAGGGGAGATTTTAGCAGCATCATAGTTCTGGATAGACAGAGGTTGGAGTTCAACAAGGCGTACAGAACTTGGTGGTCACCCTATGCTTTCAGATAATACTCCAGAAGGATCACTGTCTAGGAGTAAGGACCATACCCAAATGTGAATACCATGACATAAAAGTGAGGGTTATGCCCTTAGAGAAAGGGCAAAGCCAAAATAATTCATTCCTAACAAAGTCTAAAACCAATCCTCAACAGATTTAAAGTGAGTTTCCTATACTGTACTTACCTTCCAGGAGAAAACTTAAGCATCATTCAATCAAAATAATGAAGCATGCTAAAAAACAGGATCAAATGACTGAAAACCTAGGGAAAAAAAATATACTATAGAAACAGACCATGGGTAATTCATACGTTAGAGCTTAAAATGATTATGATTAACATGGGCAAGAAATTAATAAAAAGATGGAGACTTTCACAAGAGACCCAAACCTATAAAAAGAGAATCAAGTGGAAAGTCTAAAACTGAAAAATACTAAAATTAAGACTTCAATATATGGGTTAATAGCAAATTAGATATAGCAAAGTACAGGACTGGTGAACTCTGGGAGATAAGCTCAGTTTAAAAAAAAAAAATCTCAGGGAAAAAATATCCACACTGAAGCACAGAGACAGGGAAAATAAAAAGAATAGAAAATACAGAAAAAAAACACAATACATATAGGGAACATGGGGGGAAGGGGAGTCTAACATACGTGTAATTGGAATACTAGAAGGAGAATAGAGAGACAATAGGCTAGAGAAATATTTGAAGAAATTCTGGCTGGGAATTTTCCAAAAACTGAAACAAAGCTACCAAACCACAGATTTTAAAACAGGAAGCAGGATAAACATAAGGCAAACCACACTCTAGACACATGAAAATTAAACTGCTGAAAACCATAAACAAAGAGAACATCTTAAAAGCATCCAGGGCAAAAATAAAAAACAAACAAAAACACAGAACCTTAAAAGAGTAACAATAAAACCGATGACTAACTTTTCAACAGAAATGATGGAATCCAGGAGACACTAAGATAATCTTTAAATGTGCTATATAAGAAGAGACAAACAAAAGCTGAGAGAATCTGTTGCTATCAGACTTCCACTAAAAGAAATACTAAAGAGAATTCCTTAACTAGAAGAGTAATGATCACATGTTGTGATGGTTAAGACTGTGTGTCAACTTGGCAGGGCCATGATTCTCAGTGTTTATATGTGATCACGCCGAAGATTGAATCTACTATGAGTAGCCAATCAGTTGAAAGGGAGTTTCCTTGGGCGTGTGGCCTGCATCCAAACATAAGCAGACATTCTGGCTTTTTCCTCACTCTGGATCCTGTGGCTGCCTCCTGTTCATCTGACTTCCAGTTCTTGGAACTTGAGCTACCAGCTTATCTGCCCATCTTGGGATTCGTTGATCTTCACAGCCTGTGAGCGGAGCCCTGCATTCCAATCTGCTGATCTTAGGTTTGCCAGACCCTGCAGTTACGTGAATCGGGAGAAGCCTCTGTCCTAATCCACGGATTTAAGACATTCCAGCCTCCACAATTGTTTGAGCTGTGTCTTTGATATAAATCTCTCTCTCTCTCTCTCTCTCTATATATATATATATTTATACACTTTACTGGTTTTGCTTCTCTAGAGAACCCAGCCTAAGACACATGTGGAAGCAAGGAAATTCAGGAAGGGAAAAAAAAGAGTAAGAAAGTTTAAATTAATATTAATTTTTATAACAATAATGTCTTGTGGGGTCTAAAACAATGATGAAGTAAAATATATGACCACAGCAGCAGAAAAGCAGTATAAACGAAGTTAAACTGTGTGAGCCCTGGTGGCATAATGGTTAAGCACTTGGCTGCTAACTGAAAGGTTGGCTATTCCAACCCACCCAGCTATTCCACTGGAGAAAAATCTAGTGATATGCTTCCATAAAGATTATAGCCAAGAAAACCCTGTGAGGCAGTACTACTCTGTCATGTGGGGTCTCTATGAGTCGGAATCAACTCAAGGGCACCCAATAACAACATAATTGACAAGGAGTCCCTGAGTAATTCAAAAAGTTAAATGAAAGATTGGCAGTTCAAATCCACCCAGAAGTGCCTTGAAAGAAAGGCCTGGAGATCTACTTCTGAAAGATCACAACCATTACAAACTTTATGGAGCACAGTTCCACTCTGAAACACATGGAGTTACCATGAGTCAGAATTAACTCAGTGGCAACATTTTTTTAATTTTATATATAATTAACAAAGGATACACTTTGTAATCTCCAGTGTACACCAATGAAAGCAGCAGTCAAGAAATCAAATGTATCGTGTTGGGCAAATAGGTTGCAAAAGGCCTCTTTAAAGTATTAAAAAGCACAGATGTCACTTTGAGAACTAAGGTGTACCTGACCCAAGCCATAGCATTTTCCATCTCCTCATATGCATGCGAAAACTGGACAACAAATAGGGAAGACCAAAGAATTGATGCCTTTGAATTACAGTGTTGGAGAAGAATACTGAATCTACCACGGACTGCCAGAACGAACAAATCTGTCCTCGAAGAAGTACAGCCAGGATGCTCCTTAGAAGGGACGCTGGTGAGACTTCATCTCATGTACTTTGGACATGTTATCAGGAGAGACCAGTCCCTGAAGAAGGGTATCATGCTTGGTAAAGTAGAGAGTCAGCAAAAAAGAGGAAGATGCTCAACAAGGTGGACTGACACAGCGGCTACAGCAATGGGCTCAAACACAGCAACGATTGTAAGGATGGTGCAGGACCGGGCAGTGTTTCATTCTGTTGTACATCGGTCACTATAAGCCAGAACTGAGTCGACAGCACCTAACAACAAAAACAAGGGTACCCATTAAAAGAAAAGTGTAAAAATGTGTAACAAGCTAATAGCAGAGAAATAATGAATACACCTGATTAATTCAAAAGGAGGTAAAGAAAGAGAGAGAAAACTAAAAGAAAAAAAAGAAGAAACCGATAGAAAATAAATAGCAAGATTTACTAAACTCAATTTTTACATCCAAGTCCAACCGTAACAGTAACTTAAAATATAAATGTACTAAATATTATTTAAAAGACAACAAAAAAATCACACCGGATCTTAAAAAAAGATCTAACTATATGCTTTTTGAACAGATAAATACTGCACATAAAAATATAAAAAGGTTAAAAATAAAAGAATGTAAAAACAAAAACTATACCGAGCAAATATTAACCAAAAGAAAGCTATTGTAACTAGGTTAATAGCAGACAAAGTAGACTTTAAGGCAAAAAATAGGACTAGCAACAAAGAGGGACATTTCATAATAATTAGAGAGTTGATCCTAGATTTGGATACACATAATAATGTAGCTTCAAAATATATAAAGCAAAAGTTGACGAAATTAAAGGAGGTATAGAGAAATTTACAATTAGGGTTAAAAATTTAAACACACTTCTTTCAGTCACCAATAGAAGAAGTAAACAAAAAAAAAATCAGTAAGGTTATAGAATATTTGAATAACACGTTTAACTAATTGGTCTTACAGAACAACATATATAGAACACTGAATACAAGTACAGAATCCACTTTCTTTCCAAATGTACAACAAGCATTTACCATATTATGGGCCAATTAGTAAGTCTCAAAAAATTTCAAAGGATAGAAATCATATAGAGTACATTCTCTGACTACAGTTGAACTAAACTAAGAATCAATGTCAGAAAAATAGTTGGATAATCCTGATGTTTGGACATTAAGCAATATGTCTATATAACCCATGAATCAAAAAAGAAAACACAGTGAAAATTAGATATTTTGAAATGAATAATAATGAAAATGTTATATCAATATTTAAGGGATGTAGGTAAAGCAGTACTTAGAGGGAAATTTAGAGCTTTAAATTCATGTGTTAGAAAATTAAAAAAATGGCTGAAAATCAATGATCATAGGCAAGGGTCAGTAAATGTTTTCTGTAACAGGCCAGATAGTAAATATCTTAAGCTTTTCTAGCCATATAGTCTCTATTGCTGCTATTCAACACTGCCATTGTAGTATGAAAGTGGCCATAGACAAAACATAAATAAAGGGCAGTTGCTGTGTTCCAGTTAAATTTTATTTATACAAATAGGTGACAGGTCAGATTTGGCCTGCTGGCCATAGTTTGACAACCCCTGATCTAAGCTTCCAACCCAAAACACTAAATGGAAAAAAAGGAGAATGGAATAATAAAGATCAAAGCAAAAATTAATGAAATAAAAAACAAATGTACAATAGAGGAAAATCAACAATGTCAAAAGACTAATAGAATTGATAAACTCCAACAAGACTGATTAAGAAAAAAAAGGACAAAAACCACAAATTACTAATATCAGAAGCAAAAAAGGAGACGTCACTATAAACCTACAGTCATTAAAAGGATAACAAAAGGATATTATGAATGACTTTATGCCAATAAATTTAAACATTTAGATGAACTGGACAAATTGTTTTTAAAACACAGTATCTCAAGCCTGATAGATAAAAAATATAAAGCCTGAACTGTCTTATACCTTTTAAGAAACTCAAATCTGTAATTAAAAACTTTCCACCAAAAATTCCACCAGACCCAAATGGCTTCACTGGTGAATTCTTCCAAATATTTTAGGAAAAATAATTTCAATTGTACAAAAATTCTTCCAAAGAATAGATAAAATGGAATATTTCCTTATTTATCTATATGGAGTCAACATAACTTTAAAGCCAAAATCTGATAAGAACATTACAAGGAAGGAAAATTACAATCAAAATTTCTCATGAATATAGATGCAAAAATACTAAACAAAATATTATCAATAAAATCCAACAATCTATGAAATGATAATGCTTCATGACCAAGTGAAATTTAATCCAAGATTTCAAGATTGTTGTAACATTTGAAAATCAATAAGCATCATTCACAGGAGAAAGGAGAAAATCCTTACGATAATTTTGATACATGTGAAAAAAAGCCTTAGATAAAATTGAACACTTAATCATGATTTGAAAAATACTTTCCACAAAATAGGAATAAAAGGAAACTTTTTTAATCTGACATCTGACAAAGGGTGTATTTAAAAAACAAACAAACCCTACAGCAAGCATCATACTCAGTGGTGAAACAATGAACATTTTTCCTCTGAATAGGAATGAGATGAAGATGTCCACTCTTACAATTACCACTATAGCAATGTACTAGAGGTCCTAGCCAGTGGCATAAGGCAAGAAAAAGAAATGAAAAGTATAAAGACTGAAAAGGAAGTGATCAAACTTTTGTTATTCACATCATGTATTCACATGATTATGTACACATTTGTTGTTAGCTGCTGTCCAGTCAATTCCAACTCATAGCAACCCCATGTGTGCAGAGCAGAACTGCTCCATTGGGTTTTCAAGGCTGTGACCTTTAGGAACAATGTCACTAGGTCTATCTTTCAAGGTGCCTCTGGGTGACTTCCAGCTGCCAATCTTTTGCCTAGTAGTAGAGCACTTAACCATTTGCACCATCCATGGACTCACTTGTGTACACATAAAATCCAAAAAAAAATTTTTTTTTGACAGATATACTATTAGAATTAATACATATATTTAGTAACATTGCTTGATACATGATTAAGTTCTAGAATCAACCGTATTTCTAAAATCTGTCAAAACACACATACACTTAGAAAAGAAATTTTGAGTAAAATTCCAGTTTTAACAACACCAAATAAAATCAAATACCTAGGAATGCAACTAACAAAAAATATATATGACTTCTACACTGAAGACTATAAAATATTACTAGAAGAAATTAAATAAGTCCTAAACAAATAGAGGGATATAAAATGTTCATGGATTGTTAAGCTGTCAATTATTACCAAACTGATCTTTAGATTCAAAAAAATCTCAATCAAAATCTCAGCAGGTTTGGGGGTGGGGAGGATTGACAATGTGGTTTTAAATTTATATAAAATCCAAAGAACCAAAAATGCCAAGACAAACTTGAAGAACGACATTGGAGGAATTATAATGCCTGATATGAAGACTTCTTACAAAGTTACAGTAATTAAGACAGTACAGTATTGTTATAAGGATAGACAAATAGGCTAAAGGAACAGAATATAGACTCCAGAAACAGCCCATACATACAGAGTAATTTAACTCACCACAATTTTGTGGGGGAAAGAATGATCTTTCCATGAATTGTGCTTGGTAAATTGATATACATATGGAAAAAACAGATAAATTTTGACCCCAACCTCAAACTATAGGTATACATAAAATATCCTAAGTAGATTATAGAGCTATACATGAGAAGTCTGTAAGACAATAAATTTTATAGAATCCAAAAGGTATCTTGGTAACCTTGGGGTAGGCAGTTTTGATTTTTTTAAACAGAACACCAAAAGAAAAGGTTGATGATTTGTATTTCATGAAAATAATGACTTTTTTCATCAAAAGATACAATTTAAAGAATGAAAATACAAGTCATAGACTTGAAGACATTTGCAATACACAAATTTGACAAAGGACTTGTATCTAGAATGTATTGAGAACTCCTAAAAGTCAGTAAAGGAAAAAAAAAAGGCAATCTAATTTTTTTTTTTTTTTAATATATATTTTATTGTACTTCAGGTGAAAGCTTACAGAGCAAATAGTTTCTCATGAAATAGTAGTACACATGTTGTTTTTTGACATTGGTTAACAACCCCACAACGTATTAAGCCTCTAAATTCTCAACCTTTTTTTTTTGATGAAAATTACAGATGGCCAAAGATACACCGTTTCAAAAATTTCTACATTCACAGTTCAGTGACATTGACTACGCTCTTCCAACTGTGCTGTTATTCTCACTTAAGATGAAGGCTTACAGAAAAAATAGTTATTCATTTAACAGTTACTACACATGTTGTCCTATGACAATGGTTAACAATCTCACAGCACATCAAGAATATCCTTACTCCACCTTGTGTTCCCTATCACCAGGGGGCTTCCTTGTCCCCTTCTGTCTTCTGGACCTTGTCAGTGGACTATTGTACCTCTTTAGTCTCATTTGTTTATTTATTTATTTATTTATTTATTCTTATTTTATTTAAACACCATTTCAAAACTTTTTACTTACACATTTAAGTGATATTGACTATGCTCTTCCAATTGTGCTGCCATTCTCGCCCAAGATGAAGGCTTACAGGACAAAACAGCCTCCCATTTAATAGTTACTACAAATGTTGCCCTATAGCAGTGGTCAACAATCTCACAATACATCGACAGTGTCCTTATTCAATTTGTGTTCCTTATCATCAGTTTCCTACTCTCCCTCTGCCTTCTGGCCCTTGTCACCGGACTCCTGTACATCATTAGTCCCATTTAGTTTTACTGGGGTGTCCATTCCCAGGCTTAACATCGAACCTTGAAGGTAACTTCCCCTCTGAGCTGAAAGGGTGTCTGGGGGCCACACTCTCGAGGTTTCTCTAGTATTCTTTAGGCCAGTATATCTGGTCTTTTTTTTTTTTTTTTTTTTTTTTGGGAGTTAAAATTATACTCTACATCCTACTCCAGCTCTGCCCAGAACCCTCTGTTGTGATCCTGGTCAGAGGAGTCGTTGGTGGTAGCCGGGCACCATCCAGCTGTACTGGGCTCAGTCCCGTGGAGGCCTTGGTAGCTGTGGACCATTAGTCCTTCGGACTAATCTTTTCCTTGTATCCTGTTCTCTTCGTTCTCCCTTGTTCCCGAAGGGATGAGATCAGTGGAGTATCTTAGATGGCCGCTCATAGGCTTTTAAGACCCCAGACACTACTCACCAAGGTAGAATGTAGAGCATTATCTTTATAAGTAGTGTCATGCCAATTGAGCTAGATGTTCCCCGAGATCATGGTCCCCAGAGCCCTCCGTCCAACAACTCAGTCCCTCGGGGGGTTTGGATGTGTCTATAGGGCCTCCATGACCTTTCCTTGTGCAGGTTGTGTTAGTTTCCCCTGTACTATGTACTATCTCATCTCTCACCCAAGTTACCACTTACCTATTACCTATTTAGTATTCCCCCCCCCCCCATCCCTGGTAACCCACAAGGATTGTTACATTTTGCATGTGAATTTTTTCATGGGTTTTTACAACAGAGGTCTCATACAATATTTGTCCTTTTGTGATTGACTTATTTCACTCAGCATGATGTCCTCCAGTTTCATCCATGTTATGAGATGGTTCACCGATTCATTGTTCTTTCTCGTTGCATAGTACTCCATTGTGTGTATGTACCATAGTTTGTGTATCCATTCGTCTGTTGATGGACATCGAGGTTGTTTCCATCGTTTTGCTACTGTGAATAATGCTGCCATGAACATAGGTGTGCATATGTCTATTCGAGTGATGACTCTTATTTCTCTAGGATATATTCCTAGGAGTGGGATTGCTGGATCGAATGGTACGTCTATTTCTAGCTTTCTGAGGAAACGCCATATCATTTTCCAAAATGGCTGTATCATTTTGCATTCCCACCAGCAGTGCATAAGAGTTCCCGTCTCCCCGCAGCCCCTCCAACATTTGTTATTTCCAGTGTTTTTGATTCGTGCCAGTAATGCCGGGGTGAGATGGTATCTCATTGTGGTTTTAATTTGCATTTCTCTAATGGCTAGTGATCGCGAGCATTTCCTCATGTGTCTGTTGGCCATTTGAATGTCTTCCTTGGTGAAGTGTCTGTTCATTTCCTTTGCCCATTTTTTGATAGGATTGGTTGTCTTTTTGTTGTAGAGGTGTTGGATTTTCTTGTAGATTATGGAGATTAGACCTTTGTCTGACTTGTACTGTCCAAAAATTTTTTCCCAGTCTGTAGGTTCTCTTTTAACTCTTTTGGTGAAATCTTTTGAAGAGCATAGATATTTGATTTTTAGAAGATCCCAATTATCTAGTTTATCTGTTGGGTTTTTTGTGTTGATGTTTATGGTTTGTATCCTGTTAATGCCATGTATTAAGGTCTGAAGTGTTGGTCCTATTTTTTCTTCTATGAATTTTATAGTTTGAGGCTTTATATTCAGGTCTTTGATCCATTTTGAAGTAGTTTTTGTATATGGTGTGAGGTATGGGTCCTGTTTCATTTTTCTACAAATGGATATCCAGTTTTGCCAGCACCATTTGTTAAAAAGACTGTCTTTTCCCCATTTGATGTATTTTGGGCCCTTGTCAAAAATCAGGTGACCATAGGTGGATGGATTTACATCTGAGTTCTCAATTCTGTTCCATTGGTCAACGTCTCTGTTGTTGTACCAGTACCAGGCTGTTTTGAGTACTGTAGCTGTGTAGTAGGTTCTCAGGTCAGGTAGTGTGAGTCCTCCAACTTTATTCTTCTTCTTCAGTAGTGCTTTACTTATTCGGGGTTTCTTCCCTTTCCATATAAAGTTAATAATTAGTTTTTCCATCTCTTTGAAGAATGTTGTTGGTATTTGTATCGGAATTGCATTGTATTTGTAAATTGCTTTAGGTAGAATTGCCATTTTCACAATGTTGAGTCTGCCTATCCATGAGCATGGTATGTTTTCCCATTTATGTAGATCCCTTTGGGTTTCATGCAGCAGTGTTTTGTAGTTTTCTTTGTATAGGTCTTTTATATTCCTGGTCAGATTTATTCCCAAGTATTTTATCTTTTTAGGGGCTATTGAAAATGGTATTGATTTCCTGATCTCCTTTTCATCGTTCTCTTTACTGGTGTATAGGAATCCAACTGATTTTTGAATGTTTATCTTGTATCCTGCTACTCTGCTGAATCTTTCTATTAGTTCCAGTAAATTTCTCGTGGAGTCTTTAGGGTTTTCTATGTATAGTATCATATCATCTGCAAACAGGGAGAGTTTAACTTCTTCATTACCAATTTGGATGCCCTTTATTTCTTTCTCTTGCCTTACTGCTCTAGCGAGAACTTCCAGCACAATGTTAAATAGGAGTGGTGATAAAGGGCATCCTTGTCTTGTTCCTGTTTTCAGGGGGAATGTTTTCAGCCTTTCTCCATTAAGAATGATGTTGGCTGTTGGTTTTGCATAGATGCCCTTTATGATGTTGAGAAATTTCCCTTCTATACCTATTTTATTGAGAGCTTTTATCAGGAATGGGTGTTGGACTTTGTCAAATGCCTTTTCTGCATCAATTGAGATAATCGTGTGATTTTTTTCTTTCCTTTTATTTATGTGGTGGATTACGTTGATGGATTTTCTAATGTTAAACCATCCTTGCATACCTGGTATGAATCCTACTTGGTCGTGGTGTATTATTTTTTTGATATGATACTGAATTCTATTGGCTAAAATTTTGTTCAGAATTTTTGCATCTATATTCATGAGAGATATTGGTCTGTAATTTTCTTTTTTTGTGATGTCTTTGCCTGGTTTTGGTATCAGCGTTATGCTGGCTTCATAGAATGAATTTGGAAGTGTTGCTTCCTCTTCTATGCTCTGAAATAACTTGAGTAGAACTGGTACGAGCTCTTCTGTAAATGTTTTGTAGAATTCTCCAGTGAAGCCATCTGGGCCAGGGCTTTTTTTGGTTGGGAGTTTTTTTATTACCTTTTCAATCTCTTCTCTTGTTATGGGTCTGTTCAGATTTTCAATATCACTTTGTTGTAGTTTGGGTAGGCCGTATGTTTCTAGAAATTTATCCATTTCCTCTAGGTTTTCAAATTTGTTGGAATATAGTTTTTCATAATATTCTGTTATAATCCTTTTTATTTCAGTTGGGTCTGTTGTAATGTCCCCCATTTCATTTCTTATTTGGGTTATTTGTGCCCTCTGCTGTTTTTCTTTTGTCAGTCTGGCCAGTGGTTTGTCGATTTTGTTGATTCTTTCAAAGAACCAACTTTTGGTTTTGTTGATTCTTTCTATTGTTTTTCTGTTCTCTATTTCATTGATTTCTGCTCTGATCTTTACTATTTCCTTTCTTCCGGTGGTTGTAGGCTTTTTTTGTTGTTCTCTTTCTATTTGTTTGAGTTCTGTAGTTAATGTTTTGATTTTGTCCCTTTCTTCTTTTTTGATATGTGCATCTATTGCTATAAATTGTCCTCTGAGGACTGCCTTTGCTGTGTCCCAAAGGTTTTGGTATGATGTGTTTTCATTTTCATTTGATTCTAGGAATTTTTTAATTCCATCTCTGATTTCTTCTATTACCCATTGATGTGTAAGCAGATTATTATTCAGTTTCCATGTGTTTGATTTTTTTTCCTTGCTCTTTCTAGTGTTAATTTCTACCTTGATGGCATTGTGGTCAGAGAAGATACTGTGAATTATCTCAGCATTTTGGATCTTGTTGAGGATTGCTCTGTGGCCTAAGATGTGGTCTATTCTGGAGAACGTTCCATGTGCATTGGAAAAGAATGTGTACTTTGCAGCGGTTGGATGGAGTGTTCTATATATGTCTATGAGGTCCAGTTGGCTGATTGTGTCCTTTAGGTCTTCTGTATCTTTGCTAAGTTTCTTTTTAGTTGTTCTGTCCTTTACTGAGAGTGGTGTGTTGAAGTCTCCTACTATTATTGTGGAACTGTCAATTTCTCTTTTCAGTGCTGTTAGAGTTTTTTTTATGTATTTTGGAGCCCTGTCATTGGGTGCATAGATATTTATTATGGTTATGTCTTCATGATGGATCATCCCCTTAATCATTATATAGTGTCCTTCTTTGTCTTTTATGGTAGATTTTGTTTTAAAGTCTATTTTATCTGAGATTAGAATTGCCACTCCTGCTCTTTTTTGATAGTTGTTAGCTTGATATATTTTTTTCCAACCTTTGATTTTTAATAAATTCACATCTTTGTTTCTAAGATGTGTCTCTTGTAGACAGCAAATAGATGGATCCTGTTTTCTTATCCATTCTGCCACTCTCCGTCGCTTTATGGGTGCATTGAGTCCATTTACGTTCAGTGTAATTATTGATAGATGTGAGTTTGTTGCTGTCATTTTGTAGTGCTTTTTTTTGTGATGCTGAAGTTTTCTTTGTTCTTCTTACTCTCTTGTGCTGAGTTCCTTTTGTTTGTGGATTTTGTGTTCATTTCTTTTGTTTTTGTAGGTTTTGTTTTTGTTGAGACTTTATGTTCTTCGTCTTTATTTTTATGAGTTGGTTTGTTAACTTTTTTTGTGGTTACCATGAATTTTACCCTTATCTTTATAATTTTGAAGCAGTCTACCGTTACTTGGTATCGCCTTGCCTTCTTCTCCTTTAGAAGGTTCTATACCTATGCCGTTTGTTCCCTCTTTCATTGTTTTGATGTTGTTGTCATCCTTTGATTGATTTCTCTGATTCCCTGTTGTATATCTTTTGTTTTTGGGAAGTCGTCTGTAGTTCAGTTCCTAGAATGGTATCTGGTTCATGTTAACCTGCATCCTAGGTCCTAGGTCCTGCCTGAGGGCTTAAGCTGTTTGTCCTCAGATCGAAGAACTCCCTTTAATAATTCTTGTAAGTTTGGTTTGACTTTTGCATATTCCTTTAGTTTCTGTTTATCTGGAAATGACCTAATTTCACCATCAAATCTGAATGAGAGTTTTGCAGGATATATTATTCTTGGCTGACAATTTTTTTCTTTCAAGATTTTATATATGTCATCCCATTGCCTTCTTGCCTGCATGGTTTCTGCCGAATAATCTGAGCTTAGTCTTATTGTTTCTCCTCTGTATGTGACTTCTTGTTTTTCCCGAGCTGCTCTCAGGATTCTTTGTTTGTCTTTAGTTTTAGCGAGTGTGAATATGATATGTCTTGGTGATTTTCTTTTGGGGTCTATTCTATATGGGGTTCGTTGAGCTTCTTGGATGACCAGCTTTTCATCTTTCATGATATTGGGAAAGTTTTCTGTCAGCAGTTCCTCAATGATCCTCTCTGTGTTTTCTGTTTTCTTCCCCTGTTCTGGTATGCCAATCACTCGTAAGTTTTTGCTTTTAATTGTGTCCCACATAACTCTCAGGGTCTCTTCATTTTTCTTTGTTCTTTTTTCTGAGTTTTCCTGAAACAGAGTTGTATCCAAGTGTTTGTCTTCAGTTCCACTGATCCTGTCTTCCATGGTTTCAAATCTACTTCTCAGCCCTTCTATGACACCGTCCATTTCTGAAATCTTGTTGTTTATCTTTTGGATTTCTAATTGTTGTTTTTGTATAATTTCGAGTTGTGAATTTATTTTGGCATTTTGTTCTTGCATCATCTTCCTGAATTCTTCCAATTTTTTGTCTGTATTTTCCATAAATTTGTCTATTTTTTCCTCATGTTTGTCAGCTTTTTGCCTCAGTTCTTGGAAAATTCCGAGTATTAGTGATTTGAGTTCCGTATCAGGTACTTCTAGTGCATTTTCTTCCACAGGAGAGTTATCTGGTGTTTTAATTTGGACGCCTATTGGAGCCATCTTGTCTTGTTTTTGTAAATGTTTTGATATTGTTTGCTGTTTTCGGGGCATTCAGTAAATATTTCTCTCGTTTATTGATTGTAGATTTTTTTTTTTTTTTTCGTTCTTGTGGTACAGCTGGGCAGATCTAGTTGAGGAGGAGCCACTGGGATGGGTTGCTTGTGGCACTCACCGCAGCCACCAGGACGGTCGGTAGTCAGTGCTGGGCAGGTTCCAATAGGGCGTGCCTGCACCGCTTGGTGATGTGATGTCTAGTGCACGGTGCAGGTAGGTAGGGTGCAGCGGGAAGATGGTTATGTGTGAAGCTAAGCTGGATATGGGAGAGAGGAGAGAGGAGGAGGAGCAAAAAGCGTACAAACATAAAAGAATGCTAGAGGAGTTTGTCGTTGGAATGTACAGATGAGAGACTATGGGATGGAGGAAACCAGAAGGGGGAAGAGAAAGAAAAGGAAAGAATGACCAAATGAAAATCAGAAAAGTTAAAAAACTGCAAAGTTCCCAGGGATCGCACCGATGCAGCTATGAGGTCTGGGGGAGTCGGTCTCAATTTTCACAGCTCAGCCTGGCCAGAAGGTACAGAGGCATACATCGCCTGGTATTCAGGGATCAGAAAGAGAAGGAAGAGATAGAGAGACAAGAAATTAAGCAATGAAGAAAGACAAAAGAGAAAAAGAGGTAAAATATGAAAAAACTAATCAAAAAAGGAAGAAAAATAAAATTGAGAAAAAAAAAAAAAAAAGGGCAACACCAGCAGTCAGTGCCTACAAATGGGACCCAGAGAGCCCCCACTCAGGGGCGCGAATTCCAAGAAGCCGATAGTCTCGGGGTTAAGTGACCGTGGCCACGGGAAGCAGAGGGGCCAACGAACAAAGGCCCCAGGATCCCACCCGCGCGGGAGCCCAGACCTGGAAACAGCCACACGCCCGAACGCAGCCCTACAGCCCCGCAGGAGAGAGCAGAGACGGCCCTCGGAACCAGGCACCCAGGCAAAAGGAGGGGGAGGCGGCAGGAAAAGGTCCGCTAGGTGCCAGCAAACGGCTCCCAGAAAGCCCCCAGCCCGGGCGCGCGGAACCCAAGCACCGGCGCCCCCCCGCCCAGGGACTCCGGCCACGGAAAGCAGAGGGGCGAACGAACAAAGGCCCCGGGATCCCACCCACGCGGGAGCCCAGACCCAGAAACAGCCACACGCCCGCACGCAGCCCTACAGCCCCGCAGGAGAGAGCAGAGACGGCACTCGGAACCAGGCACCCAGGCAAAAGGAGGGGGAGGCGGCAGAGAAAGGTTCGCTAGCCGCCAGCAAACGGCTCCCAGAAAGCCGCCAGCCCAGGCGCGCGGAATCCAAGCACCAGCACCCCCCAGCCCAGGGACCCTGGCCACGGAAAGCAGGGGATCCCCAGCTGAGGCGGAGAGGGGTGGGTGGTGGGAGAGCGCGCACCGCAGTTTACCGGTCGTTCTGTCTCCGACCAGATGCTCTGCAAGGCTGTTCTCCCGTTTGCTGGTCTCTGATAGGAATCCAAGATGGTGGATCCGCGCTGCGTTAGCTGGTAAGGAATCTCTGCCTGAGTCTCTACTCGCTCTCCGTTCTCTTTTAGTATTCTCACTCCGTTTGGTGTTTGGCTGAGTTCTTTATCTCTTCATTTGGTGTTCTAGGGTTTCAGGATTGTTGATTCTCTGTTAGGCTTAGTTTTTCGGATCTTTGCTGTGGAGGGACGGCGTGGTGTTTCTGCCTAGAGCGCCATCTTGCCCCTGTATCTAATTTTTTTTTTTTTAATGGGCAAAACACTTAATCAGGCATTTCATAGAAGGGAATCCAGATGGTAAATGTTGTTGTTGTTAGGTGTCATCGAGTCAGTTCCGACTCATAACAACCCTATGTACAACAGAATGAAACACTGCCAGTCCTGCGCTGTCCTCACAATTGTTAACATGTTCGAGCCCATTGTTGCAGCCAATGTGTCTATCTATCTCATTGAGGGTCTACACTTTTTCTCTGACTCCCTACTTTACCAAGCATGATATCATTCTCCAGAGGTTGGCCCCTCCTGATAACATATCCAAAGTAAGTGAGACAAAGTCTCACAATCCTCGCTTCTAAGGAGCATTCTGGTTGTACTTCTTCCAAGAAAGAGTTGTACGTTCTTCTGGCAGCCCATGGTATATTCAATATTCTTCAACAACACCATAATTCAAAGGCATCAAATCTTTTTCAGTCTTCCTTATTCATCATCCAGCTTTCACGTGCATTTGTGGCAATCGAAAACACCATGGCTTGGGTCAGACGCATCTCAGTCTTCAAGGTGACATCTTTGCTTTTTAACAGTTTAAAGATATCTTTTGCAGCAGATTTGCCCAATGCAATACATCCTTTGATTTCTTGACTGCTGCTTCCAAGGGCATTGATTGTGGATCCAAGTAAAATGAAATCCTTGACCACTTTAATATTTTCTCCATTTATCACGATGTTGCTTATTGCTCCAGTTGTGAGGATTTTTATTTTCTTTATGTTGAAGGGTAATCCATACTGAAGGCTGTGATCTTTAATCTTCATCAGTAACTGCTTCAAGTTCTTTTAGCTTTCAGCAAGCAAGCTTGTGTCATCTACATATCACAGGTTGTTAATGAGTCTTCCTCCAATTTTGATGCCATGTTCTTCATATAGTACAGCTTCTTGGATTATTTGCTCAGCATACAGATTGAGTAAGTATAGTGAAAGGCTACAACACTGATGCACACCTTTCCTGATTTTAAACCAAGACATATACCCTTGTCCTGTTTGAACAACTTCCTCTTGGTCTATGTTCAGGTTCCACATGAGCACAATTAAGTGCTCTGGAATTCCCATTCTTTGCAATGTTAGCCATAATTTGTTATGATCCATACAGTCAAATACCTTTGCACTGTCAATAAAACACAGGTAAACATCTTTCTGGTATTCTCTGCTTTCAACCAAGATCCATCTGACATCAACAATGATATCTTTCCTTCAACTTCCTCTGCTGAATCCGGCTTGAATTTCTGGCAGTTCCTTGTCAATATTCTGCTGCAACCATTTTTGAATTATCTTCTGCAGAATTTTACTTGTGTGTGATATTAATGATACTGGTCAATAATTTCCACATTCCACTGGATCACCTTTCTTTGAATGGGCATGAATATGGATATCTTCCAGCTGGTTGGCCTGGTAGCTGTCTTCCAAATTTCTTGGCATAGATGAGTGAGGCTTCAGCCTTGCATCTGTTTGTTGAAGCATCTCAATTGGTATTCTGTCCGTCAATTTCTGGAGCCTTGTTTTTCATCAATGCCTTCAGTGCAGCTTGGACTTCTTCCTTCAGTACCATCAGTTCTTGATCATATGCTACCTCCTGAAATGGTTGAACATCAACCAATTCCTTTTGGTACAGTGACTCTGTGTATTCCTTCCATCTTCTGTTGATGCTTCCCGTGTTGTTCAATTTTTTGCCCATGTTGTTGTTGTTGTTAGGTGCCTTCAAGTCAGTTCCAACTCACCGTGACCTTATGTACAACATAACAAAACACTGACAGGTCCTGCACCATTCTCACAATCATTATTATGTTTGAGCCCATTGTTGTAGCCACTGCCAATCCGTCTCATTGAGGGTCTTCCTGTTTTTTGCTGACCCTCTACGCTACCAAGCATGATGTCCTTCTCCAGAGGTTGGTCCCTCCTGATAACATATACAAAGTAAGTGAGACAAAGTCTCACAATCCTCACTTCTAGGGAGCATTCTGGTTGTACTACTTCCAGGAAAGAGTTGTTCATTCTTTTGCCAGCCCATGGTATGTTCAATATTCTTCGCCAACACCACAATTCAAAGGCATCAAATCTTCTTCGGTCTTCCTTAGTCATCATCCAGCTTTCACATGCATTTGAGGCAATTGAAAACACCATGGCTTGGGTCAGGCGCACCTCAGTCTTCAAGGTGACATCTTTGCTTTTTAACACTTTAAAGAGATCTTTTGCAGCAGATTTGCTCAGTGCAATGCATCATTTAATTTCTTCACCGCTGCTTCCATGGGCATTGATTGTGGATCCAAGTAAAATGAAATTCTTGAGCACTTCAATATTTTCTCCTTTTATCGTAATGTTGTTTATTGGTCCCATTGTGAGGAGTTTTGTTTTCTTTATGTTGAGGTGTAATCCATATGAAGGCTCTAGTAGTCTTTGATCTTCATCAGTAAGTGCTTCAAGTCCTCTTCGCTTTCAGCAAGCAAGGTTGTGTTATCTGCACATCTCAGGTTGTTAGTGAGTCTTCCTCCAATACTGATGCCATGTTCTTCTCTGTATAGTCCAGCTTCTTGGATTATTTACTCAGCATACAGATTGGATAAGTATGGTGGAAGGCTACAACCCTGACACACACCTTTCTTTACTTTAAATCATGTAGTATCCCCGTGTTCTATTTGAACGACTGCCTCTTGGTCTAAGTACAGGTTCCTCATGAGCACAATTAAGTGTTCTAGAATTCCCATTCTTTGCAATGTTAGCCATAATTTGTTATGATCCATACAGTCGAATACCTTTGCATAGTCAATAAAACACACGTAAACATCTTTCTGGTATTCTCTGCTTTCAGCTAGGATCCATCTAACATCAGCAGTGATATCATTGGTTCCACATTCTTCTGAACCTGGCCTGAAATTCTTGCAGTTCCCTATCGATGTACTGCTGCAACCGCTTTTGAATGATCTTCAGCAACATTTTACTTGTGTGTGATATTAATGATTTTTTAAATAATTTCCACATTCTATTGGATCACTTTTCTTTAGAATAGGCACAAATATGGATCTCCTCCAGTCAGTTGGCCAGGTAGCTGTCTTCCAATTTTCTTGGCATAGACAAGCGAGCACTTCCAGCATTGCATCCATTCATTGAAACATCTCAGTTGGTATTCTGTCAATTCCTGGAGACTTGTTCTCTGCCAATGCTTTCAGTGCTTCTTTTTGACCTCTTCCTTCAGTACCATTGATTCTTGATGATATGCTGCCTCCTGAAATTGTTGAACATCAACCAGTTCTTTTTGGTAGTGACTCTGTATATTCCTTCCATCTTCTTTTGACGCTTCCTGTCATTTAGTATTTTCCCCATAGAATCCTTCAATATTGCAACTCAAGTCTTGAATTTTTTCTTCAGTTCTTTCAGCTGGAGAAATGCCGAGAGTATTCTTTCCTTTTGGTTTTCTAACTCCAGGTCTTTGCACCTTTCATTATAATACTTTACTTTGTCTTCACAAGCTGCCCTTTGAAATCTTCTGTTCAGCTCTTCTACTTCATTTCTTCTGTTTGCTTTAGCAATTTTACATTCAAGAGCAAGTTTCAGAGTCTCTTCTGACATCCATTTTGGTCTTTTCTTTCTTTCCCGTCTTTTTAACGACCTTTTGCTTTCTTCATGTATGATGTCCTTGATGTCATCCCACAACTCATCTGGTGTTCTATCATTAGTGTTCAATGCACCAAATGTATTCTTGAGATGGTCTCCAAATTCAGGTGGGATATACTCAAGGTGGTATTTTGGTTCTCATGGACTTTTTTTAATTTTCTTCAGCTTCAACTTGAACTTGCAGATAAGCAGTTGATGGCCTTATTCTGATTGATGATATTGAGCTTCTCTTTTGTTTCTTTCCACAGATGTAGTCGATTTGACTCCTGTGTATTCTATTTAGCGAGGTCCACATGTATCGTCATGTATGTTGTAGAAGAAAAGTATTTGCAATGAGTAAGTCACTGATTTGCAAAATTCTATAATGCAATCTCCAGAGTCATTTCTATCACCAAGGCCATATTTTCCAATTACTGATCCTTCTTCTTTGTTTCCAACTTGCATCTTGATTGTATGTTTGATCAGTTTCAGACTGCAGAAGTTGGTGAAAATCTTCAATTCCTTCATCTTTGACGTTAGTGGTTGGTGCATAATTAGAATAATAATAATATTAACTGATCTTCCTTGTAGGTGTATGGATATTATCCTATCACTGACAGCACTGTTCTTCAGGATAGATCTTAAAATGTTCTTTTTGACCACGAATGTGATGTCATTCTTCTTCAACTTGTCATTGCCGGCATAGTACACTGTATGATTGTCTGATTCAAAAATGGCCAATACCAGTCCATTTCAGCTCACTAATGCCTAGAATATCAATCTATAAGCATTCCTTTTTATTTTTGACAACTTCCAATTTTTTTTCATTCATACTTTGTACATTCCATATTCCAATTACTAGTGGAGTTTGCAGATGTTTCTTCTCATTATGAGTCGTGTAAAACATTTCACGGCTCTACTCACTAAGGTAAATAAGCATATGAAAAGGTGCTCGACATTATTAGTCACCAAGAAATGCAATTTAAAAACACAATGGAATTTTTACACAACCATCAGAATGTCTAAAATTAAGAGACAATATCAAGTGTTGACAATGATGTCAAACAAATGGAACACTCAAACATTGTTGCACTACAGTAGTGCAAATTGGCACAAGCATTTTGGAAAACCAATTTGGCAATATTTACTAAAGCTGAATATGTGTTTACCTTGTGACTCAACATCTCCTGGGTATATACCTGAGAGAAATGAGTGCTTATGTTTATCAAAAGACGAGCACATGAATGTTCATAACAGCTTTATTCATAATAGTCAAACACTAGAAATAACCCAAACATCCATCAACAGTATAATAGATAACTTACATGTGGTATTCATATAATGCCATACTATATAGCAAAGAAAAAGACTACCTGCAATAACATAGATAACTCTCCAAGAAGAGTACATAGTTTTCAAGAACAGGCAAACTAACTTCCTTGGGATGGGGGTGTTTATTGACTAGGAGGGGCACAAAGGAGCCTTCTGGAGTGTTGGAAATGTACTATATCTTGGTCTAGTTGGTAGTTACACACGGAGGTATACATCTGTAAAAATTCATTAATCCATACTCTTAACATTTCATTTGTGTACTTAACTTTCTTTTATTATACTACAATTGAAAGAAAGAGAGAGAGAAAAGAATAGGACATAATAACCTTTTGGAAGGGCCAAATTTAGGACAATTTGAGCATTAAAAAAAGATGACTATAACTGTAAAATAAACAAACAAAATATACATGTACATATATATTTGAGTATAAAAATCCATAAGTGCACAGCAATGAGAGATAGAGAAAGACACTGTAGTTTATTCCCAGTTGAAAACAGGGAGGTCTTTACAGAAAAGGCCAGTTAATAAATGTAGGTGGAATGAGAGAATTAGAAAATCACATTATTTTCCACTCACCCCAATGAAATAAATTTCCACCACTTGAATCTGAGCACAAGAAAACGAGTATCTTCCCCTACTGCGAAATACATCCTCCTACTGTATAATCAGAAGAAAACAATGGATTACTGAACATGACATCTATAACAGAATAGGAATAAATGGAATGTTTTCAATAAATTTTTTAGAATTTTACAATCTGTGTAAATTAATGTTGATAACAATACCCAATGCCTTCTTCCTACAATTAACTACCATAAATTGAAAGACAGAAAACTTTCTTTTCTAAATTCAAGTGGATAATTTTTCCTAATAATCAGCAGGTATTTTATTGAGTTATTTTTAAGTAAAATAGAATCATTGCATCTTATGTTGCAAAATAGAGCATTAAATGGAATTTGGGTGGATATCTAGATTTGAATCCTTTATCATCACAATCTGTGGCCTCAAGTTTAAGTGTAGACTGGACACCTGCAGTGTGAAAGCATTAACCACCCAGGGCAGTGTATTCTATCATCATATGGTTATGAAGTTCAGATATGATTTCTAAAACTCAAGTTGAAATAAATAGCACCATACCACTTACATGAGAAAGATTCCTAATTTTGTCTTTTCAAAAGAGCCTTCACTGAATGATGGCTATGAGGATGATTCAAAGACATTCTTCATAGCAGAAAGTTAAAAAGAAATTCCTAATCTACACAGGGCTTTTTATAGTCATCCTTCTCACAACAGCTCACCTTGAATCTCCATGCTAGTTCTCACCAGGTTCAGGGGGTAGCTGGCAAACTGACCACAAAAGCTAGCCAAGGCACTACATCCCACCAAAGACACCAACCCAGGTTCTTCTGAATGAGTGGCTAGCCAGTGAATCTTCAAAAGCTGCCAGAGAACAAAGTAATAATACACTTTAACAACCATTACCAGATGAACCAAAATAAGAAAAGATTAATGTTTTTTCTCACCGTAGGCAGATACTTTTTTCTATATTCTACGTCACGTTATGGCAAGGAATATAAAATGCAGAGTCCAGCAATCCAGTATGAAGTAGTAAGAGCCATAGGATATACATCTATGAACTGCCAATTTGTGTAATTCAACGCATTTAAACTTAATACAGTCCCAATGTTTCAAAGACTCAAAGTATCTAAAGATCACTTCTTTCCTACGCACCATCCTAGCAATTATAATTAGCCAGAGGTGTTCTCTATGTACAAACAACCAGAGATCAGAGACCCTTAGTGATGGAAACCCTGACTTATCTACCCTATCAGAGCCCTGATTGTCCAACCTTTAGGGAAGCTTATCTTGTCAAACTGCATTTCCTCTAACGGTATTTGTTTGTTCCAGGACCTCTTTACACTCTTAAAAAATTATTGAGGACCCCAGAAAGCTTTTGTTTATATGGGTTATATCTATCAATATCATCTATCCTATTAGAAATAAGAAAAACAAGAAACACTGAAAACACAAAGATACATTCTCATTAGCCATGAAAGCAATAATGTCATCACACATCATACAGCCTCTGAAAAACTCCCTTGTATACTCATAAGACAAAGAGAGTGACAAAGGTAAATGTAAATGATTATTATGAAAACAGTTGACACTTCAGCGATCCCTGGAAAGGGTATTGGAAGCCTCTGGCCCCTGAGTCTCCAGATCATGCTTTAAATGACTGGTTAAATGATCTTGAAATGCCGATATAATCATTTAGTATTTGAAAATGGAAGACAATGCGACTGAGTTAGCTTTCAGGGCTTTTCATCATTTAAAGTTTCCAAAACTTGGTTAATTGTCAGATTTACTTAGGATTTTTGCTTAATTTTTCCCTGCCTATCAAGAGCTATTAATCAATCGTGAAATCAATGTAAGGAGAGTCACAGGCCCCATTTTTAATGAAATACGCTGAGATAGAACAGAATAGAAAGCACCAGTGTGCGTTACATGAAACAAGGGTAAAAACTGTTCGGGAAACTTTTGTTACACATGCACATATTGTACATGTACGCTGTATCACAAGGTAAAATATATTTCCTGCCCAGGGTAGAAATACAGTTTGGAATATAGTCAACAAGATGATTCTAGAAAAGTGTGTTTGGAAGAGGTCATAAAAAGCCTTATGTTTTATGCTAGTAAAGCTCTCTACTAGTCAGCCAAGGTACAGTAATAGGGAATTAATAAAGGGTGAAAAGAGGGGAATGACATGATCTGATTCTTAACTAATTATAGATAAGTAATGGCAGGGCAGCAAAGTGATTGGAATGGAGAGAAGCTTGAGGAAGAGAGACTAACCAATCTCTCAAGATTCAGATGAAGCAAATCTCCTCCAGAAAGCCTTGTCTAAATATCCTGGGCTAAGCTAAGTATACCTCCTTTGAGTTCCTATAGCACTTTTTACTGCACATATTACATGGTATGGAAATTATCCATTTATGTATCTATCTGCTTGATCAAACTATAAATTCTTTGAGAACAACAGTTGTTTTGCTCATCTTTCATTTCTCTGTGCAGAATGCAGCATCTTAGTTCAATAAATTGTTTTAATGGAGCATATATTTTACAGAATTATTACAGTATTTCAGCTGAATGATGACAAGGGTCCAAACCAAAGTAATTAGAGCGGGAATAGAATGGATTTAGAAAAAAATTTTAAGTAAAATCAGTACTGCTTGCTGGTCTATTGCAATGTTTGAACTGACAAGGAGAAAAGATCCAAATATAATCTACAAATTAGCATCTAGGAGCCATGACAATAAAGATGGTAGTTGAAATAGTGAAAAAGAGATGAGGTCATCAACAGAATGTGTGTTTGTAGAGTGAGAAGCAGTAAGGCTCAGGATAAAATCGAAACACATATAATAGCAGCAAAGACAAAGAGAAAAAATAGATGAGAAAAAATAGTCAAGAGAGCAACTGAACAGAAAAACGTTGCAGTGGAAATTGAAAATGGAAAAAGAAATGTTAAGGGAAATAGCATGAAATAATCATCATAGGTAATTATATGCCAATCATAATTCTAAAGATTTTATACATCTTATCTTACTAAATCATCACAACATCAAATAAAATCATGACTGAAAAGTTTCTATTAGCCTCAGAAGCTAAGAGATCATTGATGATCTTATCAAGAGCAGTTTTGATAGAATAATTGGATTAGAATCCAGATTGCAGTCGATTAAGAAAGGAATAAACAGGGAGGAAATAAAGTAAAGATAATACTTCATAGTCTTTGAGAGACAGCATTCATTAGCGATAAAGGAAGAGTGATAATGTGTTTTGTTTAGATATTTTTGTTTTGTTTTGAAAAAAAAAAAAAAGGATTCGCCAACTGAGAAAGTAGAGTGCTGATGGAGGAAGGACCCAGATCAAGAGCCAAGGTAGAACAGTCAACCTCTATAAGAAAAAGAGACACCATCTCTGAGACATAATTGATAATAATGATGATATCTCATAACTACCTAGCATTTTTCATGTGCCAGGGGCAGATCTAAACATTTCTCATATATTAATTGAATCCTCATAGAAACTCTATGAGGAAAGTCCAATTATTAGCCCACAATTCCCTTGTTGTTGTTGTGTTTTCTTCCTTCATCTTCTTGGCATGACACAACCACTCTGCTTGAAACCAGCTCTGCTTACCACATGCATGCTCCCATGCAGTTAAACATGGCTGAAAAAATACCCACTCATGCTGATTTGATCTCATTTTTAAATTCCAACTCAAGTCCTAAGTGGACTTTTAGTTTTCTCTTGTAATGATAACATAGTTCCTTTGACCATTTACAATCCCAGCATACCAAGACCATTATTTCATACTCTCTCTACTCTCCTAAAACATCTACCACAGGTTGATCCTAAAATTCACTTGGAAATTCAAGGGACCCGAAACAGCCATAACAATCCTGAAAAGGAAAATAACAATTATTATTAATCTGTCTTTTTTAGTATAGCCATCCTAGTG
Source organism: Dugong dugon (assembly GCA_030035585.1). Classification (NCBI taxonomy): domain Eukaryota; kingdom Metazoa; phylum Chordata; class Mammalia; order Sirenia; family Dugongidae; genus Dugong; species Dugong dugon. The sequence continues at coordinate 147,972,415 of CM057462.1, forward strand.
GGTATGAAACCGCTTTAAACTGGTTTGTCTTTTTATTGTTGAGTTGTGAGAGTTTTTTGCATATTCTGGCCACAAGCCCCTTACCAGATATACGATAAAAGTTGGAGATTTCAAAACTTACTACAGAACTATAATAATCAAGACAGTGTTTTACTGGCATAAGTATAGACATGGAATAGAATTGAAAGTCCAGAAATAAATCCTTACATTTATGGTCAACTGATTTTCAACAAGGCTACTGAGACAATCCAATGGGAAAGAAGAGTCTTTCAAGAAATGTTGGGACAACTGGATATGCACATGTAAAAGAATGAAGTTGGGGCTCTACCTAACACAACATAAAAAAAAATTCAAAATGGATCATAAACTTAAATGTAAGAGCTAAAACTACAAAACTCTTAGAAGAAAACATAGGAGTAAATCTCTGTGATCTTGGGTTAAGCAATATTTCTTAGATATGATATCAAATGTGCAAGCAATAACAACAACAAAAGATAGGTAAACTGGAATTCACCAAAATTAAAAACTTTTGTGCTTCAAAGGATGACATAAAAAAAAAAAAAAGACAACCTCTGGAATGGGAGAAAATATTTTCAAATCATATATCTTATTAGGGACTTTTATCCAGAATATGCAAGGAACTCTTACAAGTAACTTGACAATAAAAAGACAAATAAGCCAATTTTAAACGGTTTTATACCCACTAGGAAGGCTATAATAAAAAAGACAGGTAATAATAATGTTGTCAAGGATGTGGAGACGTTGGAATGCTCATGTAGTGCTGATGGGAAAGTAAATGGTGTGACCACTTTGGAAAACAGTCTGGCAGTTCCTCAAAATGTTAAGCATATGAGTTATCATGTGACCTAGCAACTCCATTCCTAGATACAAGCCCGGGAGAATGAAAACATATGTCCACACAAAAATGTGTACGCCAATTTCATGGCAGCTTTATTCTAATAGCCAAAAGATAAAAACAGCCTAAATGTCCATCAACCGATGAACGGATAAACAAAATGTAGTATATTGATATAATGGAATATTATTCAGCAATAAAAAAAGAATGAAGTACTGATACATGCTACAACATGGATGAACCTTGAAAACATTGTGCTGAGTGAAAGAAGCCAGTCAAAAATGATCGCATATTGTATGATTCTGTTTATATGAAATGTCTTGATCTAACAAATATACGAAGACAGAAAGTAGATGAGTTGTGGCCAGGGGTCCAGGGTATTGGGAAATGGGAAGTGACAGTTAATGGGTATAGGGTTTCTTTTTAGGGTGATGGAAGTATTCTCAAATTAAATAGTGGTGGTGCTTGCACAGCTCTATGAATATGCTAGAAACTAGTGAATTGGACACTTTAAAATGCTGAGTTGTATTACACTATTACCATCATGCAAATGATATCTCAGTAAAGCTGTTATAATTTAAAAAAAAAAAAAAACTTGTCAGATTATAGTACTTCTCTGCTCAGAACCCTCCAATGGTTTCCCATTTCACCCAGAGTAAAAACTAAAGTCTTTTCTTTGACCTACAAAAAAAACCCGTTGTCGTGGAGTCGGTTCCGACTCAGCAACCCTATAGGACAGAGCAGAACCGCCCCATAGGGTTTCCAAGGAGCGCCAGGTGGATTCAAACTGCCAACCTTTTGGGTAGCAGCCGGGCTCTTAACCACTGTGCCACTAGGGGTCTTTTGACCTACAAGGCCCTACTAAATCTGGACCCCATTTGCTGTGATTTCATCTCCTACTGATCTCTTCTGGATCACTCCACTCCAGCTATACAGGCATGTTCGCACCGTGAACGTTCTCTCTGTAGATGTACACATGGCGCACTCCTCACTTCCTTCAGGTCTTTCCTCAAAAGTCACCTTCCCAGTAAGGCCATCCTAGGCCAAGCACTGCAGGAAGTTTCAATTCCTAACAGTACCTAGTCTCCTTCCCTGCTTTATTTTCTCCTTAACACTTTTCACTATCTAACACTTTATGTGATTTAATCACTTTGCTTGTTTATTGTCTGTCTCTTAGTGAAAGAATGTAAACTCCCTGAGGACAGGGATTTTTGTCTCTTATGATTGGTGCACCTACAACAGAGCCTGGTACATGCAACTCAATAATTAGATGAATAAATCCCCATTTCAAGGGAATTCATGGCACAGAGATTAAGTAACTTGCCCAAGTAAATTGTAGGGCCAGAATTTAAACTCAGGCAGTCTGGCTCCAGGGTCTACGATCCTAACCATTACTCTAACCACTGATAAGAATTATTAAGAAGTCTTAAACAACTAGAGCAGAAATAACGAAAATGTTGACACAATGTGAAGAACATAACCAACGTCACTGAACAATCCGTGTAGAAATTGTTAAATGGGAGCATGTTTTGCATGTTTTGATGCGTATATTTTCACCAAAAATTAAATTGAATTAAAAAAAAAAAGTCTGGTAGGGGTGGGAGATACTCAGGCTCATAGAAGAGGAAGGAGTTGGATAAGGAAAGTCATATTCAGTGGTCTGTCAGAATCAGCGACAGAGAGTGATCAAAGTGAAACTGGACATTGCAACTTAGAAAAGAGGTCATTATTATTTTGCCTTCCTCCCTCCCCTACAAAAACAAAACAAAAACAAAAACTTCCTTACATTCTTCCCATTTTTTTAAGACCTAAGTGGCTACAATTGATTTGGAGTACATAATTATTATTACCAGAAATTATTCAGAAGGAATCCCAGAACAAAAATAACATGAGCCAAATCAAACTTCTGATACTAGGAAAAAATGGAAGGCAACATAATGTCATCCCATCTCCTTGGTGATCAGGAAAGAGGTCAAAAACCAATCTGGGAGTGGCTGGTGTCATGGTTTGAATTATGTCCCCCAAAAAACGTGTGTATCAGTCTGGCTGGGCCATGATTCCTGGTATTGTGTGGTTTTCCTATATGTTGTAAATCCTGCCTCTATGATGTTAATGAGGGAGGATGGGTGGCAGTTGTGTTAGTAGGGCAGGACTCACTCTACAAGAGTGGGTTGTATCCTGAGGCAATGTCTTGAGATATAAAAGACAGAAGTGAGCAGAGAGACACGGGGACCTCATGCCATCAAGAAAGCAGTGCTGGGAGCAGAACGGGTCCTTTGGACTGGGGTCCCTGCGCTGAGAAGCTCCTAGTCCAGGGGAATATCCATGAGAAGGCCAAGGGAGAGAGAAAGACTTCCCCTGGAGCTGACACTCTGAATTTGGACTTTGAGCCTACTTTACTGTAAGCGAATAAACGTCTCTTTGTTAAAACCATCCACTTGTGGTATTTCTGTTATAGCAGCACTTGATGACTGAGACAGCTGGCATACCAGCTTTACTGAAACTTGGGAATTGATAAAGTCATCAAAAGAGAGTGGGTTGTGTATAGAGAGAAAAGAGAGGGGCTGAGGTCCTTTAGAGAACCACCATGTATTCCTGAGGAAGAAGACCCAGCAAAATAGACTGTGAAAAATGTGTTTTCTATGAACTCTGTCTTAAATTTATGATTTCACAAAAAAAATTTTAATTTATTATATATTCAGATATAATAAAGCAGATTAAGTTCATCATGGAAACAAACTCACCTCATAAACAGTAACAGCTATGCTGGCATATGGTATGATAATCAGAAAATTAGGACTAAAGCCTTTGTAAAAGCCTCTAACCCTTTCATTCTTCCAAGTCTTCCTGGCACAATCCAACATCCCAGAGTACTTGCCAGTTCTACTTACGGCCAACTTGGTTTTTAAAATCTGAATGTGAAAGAAAGGTTATAAGATCATTGGTAGGCTATCCAACCCACAGAATCCCCATAAACTGTGAGCTACAGAAACCATCCATTATGATAGAATTAAAAAGAGAAAGCAATCTTGGGTCAAACTGTATTCTCAGCAACAACACATCTATATATGTTCAACTCTTCCCTGGTATGTTTTAGTTTTCCACAGAAGTATCTTAGAAATACAGTATTTAAATAGTTTTCTCAAATTTCTAAATTTAACTTTGTGGCAAAATTATAGTTGTTGTATGCCGTGGAGTCGATTCTGACTCATAGAGGCCCTATATTTCAGAGTAGAACTGCCCCATAGGGTTTTTGTGGTTAGATAGAGTGTCTGAACTCAGTTTTGTCTTCTTTTTGTCCAAATTACACAGGAGTGTAGCCACAGCTATTGTACTGTGACCAAATAAGAAACCCAGAAGAAGAAAAAGAGAAGCTCTTACAACACCTATTTCCAACCTTAATATTCTAATAAACTCATATAAGGATTTCATACACATATATATGCACATCTCTTATGAACAGCTACAGATATACAGGGTTTTTTAAAAAAATATTTGCCATATAAGTAAAATAAACATTTGTTTGATTGTACTGGGATAAATAATATCCTCTTAAAATTCATGTCCACCTGGAACCTGTGAAATGTGACCTTATTTGGAAATAGAGTCTTTGCAGATGTAATCAAGTTAAGATGAGATCATACTGGATTAGGATAGGCCTCAAATTCAGTGCCTGGTATCCTTACAAAGAGAGAAATTTGGAGACATTTTGACTCTTCTTTTTCTTACGTCCTGCATCTAATCCATCTGGAAATTCTGTTGGCTCTGCCTTCAAACCAGAATCTCACCAACCTCCCTGTTAACACCATGGTTTCAACCACAACAATTTTTCTCCTGGATTAGTTCAATCATTTCCTAACTTCTACCCTTGCCACCTATAGTCTATTCTCAATATAGCAGCCAGAATGGCCCTTTTATGTAATCAGATCATCTACTCCAAACTCTACCATTGCTCCCCATATCACCAGAGTAAGAGTCAAAGTTTACTCTGGCCTGCCTTCCCCATTACCTCTCTGACTTCATCTTCAATACCTTCCTGCCCCCCATTCATTTTGCTCCAGTCACTCCAGCCTTTATTGTTCCTGAATCAGCCAGACACACTCCCCACCTTAGGCCTCTGCCTTGTTCCCTCTACCTGGAGTGCTCACTCCCTATGGAACTCCTTTGCTCAGAAGTCTCCCTCTCAATGAACCTACCCACCCTCTTTAAAATTGCTACCTCCACTCCCTGACACTTCTGCTCCCTCTTAAGCTGTTCTAATATTTTCTTTTTCCCACAGCACATATCATCTTAGAAGGTACTTATTACCTTCTAAAATAATATATAATTTACTTATTGCTTATGTTTATTGTTTATTATCTATCTCCCCCTGCAAGAATATAAGTTTCTCAAGTGTTTGCAACAATTCCTGACAAGTAATAGGTGCTCAATAAACATTTCAAAGCATTATACTTTTTTAAGAGGAAAAAAGACTCTTGACTTCAAAAGTTTGAAAACACCAGTCTTCTGTCCATATAATTGGAATGACTTTCTTTTTTCAGGACCAAAGTAACAATTCTTTGTTGCTGTTGTTTTAAAATTTAGAGATGTATATAAAAGTAAGAGTGAAAGCCCCCCACTCCAAACACACACACACACAAATATCAAGGTAAAGAAAATCTGGGGAAAAAAAAGGCTGAAGACTGAGAAGCTGTTTCAGATTAAAGGATATTAAAGAGACTTGATGACTAAATACAATATATAATCCTAGATTGGATTCTGGACCAATAATAACTATATATATAAAACACTATTGGGACAAAAACATTATTGTGACAAAAATTAGTGACATTTGAATAAGGACTGTGGATTATATAATAGTATTGTATCATTGTTAAATTTCTATATCTTGATAATATATAAAAGAATGTCCTTGTTCTTAGAAAATTCACACAGAAATATTTAGGAATAAAGGAATACCAACTTCCTGTCCAACTTCCTCTTAAATGTTCATTTAAAAATGTATGTATACACATATATACAGCGAGATTGAAAGAGAGAGCGAGAAAGTGAGCAAAACAGTGAAAAAGAGGCAAAGTAAAAATAAGTGGTAAATCTGGGTGAAATATATACGGGATTTCCTTGTACTAGGCTGTAAGTTTAGTTTGAAATTATATTAGAATGAAAACTTATACGCCTCCCCCCCCCAAAAAAGTGAAAAGCCCCCACCTCCACCCCACAGTGAAAGGTTCTTACATACTTTTGTTCTTAGACTTGCCTTTGCTAAATCTCATCCTCTCTACTAATCCTGGCAAGTACAGAAGCAGATATAACATTTGTAACATGAGTCTGTAATCCTTGGAGAGATGATAGACGTAAATAGGAAGGATAACAGGAAAAGATAAAAGGCAGAAAGGAAAGCATACAGAAAACCCTGTTGGTGCTGAAGTTCATTATGAGAGAAAAGAACTATAGCTCTCTCCCAAGTAAGTGGTCTTCAATTTTATACTCTTTTCCTTTTTCACTGAGAGATGCTATGATAGAAATATATATACAGAAATCTCCTTACTGAATCAACTGCTTTCTTACTCTACAAATGTGAGGCTACATAATCTGAAGGAAGTACTGCTTACCCTAGGTTATATATAAACACTGTCACACAAATACACAGGCTAGTTTAGACTTTGAAGGGAAGAAAAATCTTAAAATTAAAAAAAAATTGCAAAGTCTATATTGTTTTTAAAAATTGGATGACTCATTGTTGTAATTATAAAGTAGCAAAGGATGAATATCACAGAAAAAAGTATCCAAAACATACTTAAATTACATACAGTTGCTCAGACTCATAGCTTTAAAATTAATCACTTTGATGTTTAATCCAAGGTCCCTGCCTGTTCCTTCTATCTACTAATTTGGAGTTTAGAAAAAAATACAATTAACAGAACAAACTTAAGGGACTTTAAAAATCAGTATAATTAAAATCCTCGGAAGAATTCTGGAATATATTGAATCTAAGTTAAAAAAAAAAAAACACTAGAAACATTGGAAATTAAATTAAAATTTTCATCATTAAAAAAATTCAACAGTTAGACTAAATAGCAACATAGGAACAGCTAAGGAGTAAATTCATGACTGGCATATCAAGCCAATGACTTCTCCTAGACTATAACTCAGAAAGGTAAAGAAAGGGGAAGTAAAAGAGAAAAGACTTGGGCTTTTTGGAATCATCAGGATTCCAACCATCAAATAAGAGTTTCAGAAGAAAAGTTAAGAAAGAGTAAAAATAAAAATATAATCCAGAATTTAATAGAAGAAAAATTCCCAGGGCTGGAAAAATGCAGGTGTTTTCATTGAAAAGACCCACAATTAACTTAGTAAGATGAATTTTAAAAAGGTCCAAACCTAGACATTTCATGATGAAATTTCAGAACAGCAAGGATAAAGACAAAATCTTAAAAACTTCCAGATTATTAGAATTAGCAAGAGTAATGTAAGGTGGCTGGATACAAGTTAAACATAAAGAGCCAAGAGTTTTCATATATACTGGCAATAAAAGCTAGAGAAGTATAATGAAACAAATTAATAGCAACAAACATCATAAAGTATCTAGTAATACAAAAGCCTCAAAACGTGTACTATGTAAAGAAAATTATAAAACTTTATCAAGAAATAGAGAGAGAAAAAATAACACACACAGATCTTATTTTCAGGTGAAAAAATTCAAAATTTTAATTGTCACATCGTCCTAAAATTCATTCAATACAATTAGAGAGGAAATCCCAACTAGATTTTTTAAAAGAAATTTGGCAAGCCAATGCTAAAGTTCATATGGAGGAAAAAATGCAAAAGAATAACAGCAACAGAAATGCTAGCTTACAGATCATGGTTCTGATGATACCGTCCTAGCAATAGATTTTCCCTATTCAGTATAATTCCTGCTAATGACTAGAGGGTTGTGGCTTACTGGGAAAAAAAAAGAGCCACATTTTTCATTAAAGATAGTAGTTAAGTTATATGTTTTCAACAGTACTTAACCTCCAAGGGATAAATGAAAGACTGTGAAATAGCCTCAGCCAAAGTACTAAAAGCAAATTTCTCAGTAACATCTGATTTGTCTTCTTCATAAGAACAGAGAAGTTTCTTAAACCGTGTAAACAATGATTCAAAAGTATGTTACTATTCAGAAGTCCCAGAGAGTATACAACTTATTCATTACTAATGAATACTTGGGCACTTAATTTAGTTAAAAACTATAACGCACATCACAAGGAGCCCAAATACAGTCATGCACATTAGATAACAGGTCCCAACCTTAACAGTGGAGACTTCCTCTTGTACTTCCTTTTGCCTAAAATAAGATCTGGTATATAGCAGACATTCAATAAGTGTTGATTATGATTAGAAATTAATATAATGAGAATGGAAACCACTGAGATGGAAACAACTGAGTATCTTAAGCAGTAAATTCTGATGGCAGCTGTGTGAAGCAACGTGACTTGACAAACTCAGGTTCGAATCCTAGCTTAGTCACTTACTGAGTGACTCAGGACAAGTTACTTCTCTATAACTCAGTTTTTTCATAGGGAAAATGAAGGCAAGGGCCTTGCCTATGCTGGTCACCATTATATCTGAAGCTCCTGCTTTGCAGGATTGTTGTAAAGATTAAATGAAATAATGCAGATGTATAAGTGCTTGCCATATAGAAACTGAAGAAATGGCCATTACTATTGTTGCATATATTAATGATAAGTATAAATTTTTCTTTACAAAATGACTGTTTTAGTAGAATATTTCCTTGGCCTCTTTGGTCTTTATTTTAGCTTCTTCTTTGTTCCAAGCCAATCAGTACAATCCTGTCACTCTGGCCATAGTGATCGCTTCAAGATATATATATGACACAGTCTAGACCAGTGAGACACAAGGCAATGTCTTGGGGAGACTTCTCAAAAGAAGTTTCCTTGTTCTTCTGAGAGAACTGCAAGGAGAGACAGCTCCCCTTCTACTACGCATGAGCAAAGAAGCACGAACCCCTGGAAGCTTCTGGCAGTCATCTTTCAGCCACAAGGGGAGCAAGTCTTAGCATAAAGCACTCACTCAGTGAAAGGGAGAGGAGATGGGGCAAACGGGAAAATAGAGTCGTTCGTGATACTGTTGAGCTGCTAAGTGAAGCCTCATAGAAATCTACCCTATTTCTGGACTTACCAATCATGTGAGAAAATAAATTCCTTTTACTATATAAGTCAGTTTAGGTCGTATTTTCTGTTACTTATGACCTAAAAATTCCTAACTGATCTAGGCACCTCAAGCTCAACATCCCTGAAACTGAACATATATCTTTCCCCACAAAAAGTCTTGTGATCCTCCTAAAGGATGGTGCCATTTACAAAAAAAAAATACTGTGAATGGTGCCCCTGGGAATGTGCAACACATCAGTCCTGCTCAGGTGTTCCCTATCACAACGACCCCTGTTGAACAAGCTAGAAACCCTGGTATCATCCTTGACACCCTCCCATCTCATACACTGTACAAAAAACTATACCAAAAATCTTACCTATTCTGCTTTCTAAATCTCTTTGGAATCTGTCTACTTGTCTCTCTCCACTGACATCATTCTCATCTCTCATCTGGGTTACTGCACACCATCCTAACTATTCTACCTGCATATACTTTTGCACCTTCCTCGCTTCACATATTTACCTCTTTCGCCTCATCTTTAACCACCTTCTCCTCTCTAGTCATGCTTAGTTTCTTTTAGTTCCTCAAACACACCTTACTCTTTTATCTCCAGAGCTTGAAACAGGCTGCTCCCTCTGCCTGGAACATTCTTTTCTCTGTCTTTTGGCTGGAAAATTTCCACTTACACTTCGGGCTTCAACTTAAAAATTACCTCCTCAAGGAGGCCTTCCCTAACTACTCAGCCTAGTCTGGATTTCTCTGTATCATTTTCTGCAGTATCCAGTATTCTGTTTTCTGTAATACTTGTGCCCACTATTTGTTGTTGTACTGTTGTTAGCTGCCATCAAGTCGATTCTGACTCATGACAATGTCATGTGTGCAGAGTAGAATTGCTCCATAGGGTTTTCAAGGCTGTAATCATTCAGAAGCAGATCACCAGGCCTTTCTTCTGAGGTGCCTCTGGATGTGTCCAAACTGCCAACCTTTCAGCTAGCAGCAAAGTGCTTAACCATCTGCACTACCCAGGGATTCCTATGACCACTATTTATTTTGGTTTTGGCTTGGTTTTTTTAATTAACATGTGCCAGAACCCTGGTGGCACAGTGGTTAAGAACTTGGTTGCTAACCAAAAGGTTGGCAGTTTGAATCCACCAGCCGCTTCTTGGAAACTCTATGGAGAATTCTCCTCTGTCCTATAGGGTCACTATGAATCGGAATCGACTCAATGGCAACAGTTTTTTTGTTTTAATATGTGCCAGGCTACTTTCCAGGTAGATGTTATTATCCATACTTTATGGATGAAAAAACTAAAGTTCAGAGACTTTCTGGGAACTTGTCCAAGTCCACACAGCCAGAATGTTCCAGAGCTGAGGTTCAAACACAAAACTATCGTCTCTAAAGCCCTGCTCAGCCCATTGCCTAATTTTGCCCCCCTTGACTTAACCACATTCCTGTTCAGATTCAGTTAACTTAGTGTGCTTTTGTAAAGTTTCCATGCAGAAGCCCAAATGAATTACCTAAGATACCTTTTATTCAGGAAATACTAAGACTAAAGAAAATGGATTTTTTAAAAAAACAGTATTAAGATAAAATAACAGCATTATAATCATATTATCTTCTATTATAGCATACTAATGTCCCAATACAGACATTAATGATTGTTTCTCTTTGTTTTGCAATAACCTGAAGTAGTAGTTTTTTTTTTAAAATAACGTTTAAGAGCATTTCCTTGCTAATAAATGTCATAGGCAATGAGGCTTTACCTGGTCATATGACCAGACCTCAACAGCTATTTCAGGGTCAGTCTTGAGAACATTCACACCATTTCCTCTCCACAAAGAAATGACTCCGCCCTCTTTCACCATCTCCATTAAACTGCTTATTATCTTTCTACTCTTTGTTTCTGAACTCTGAGCCTTCAAAAGGAAAGGAAAACTGTGAAAATCACAATATGATTTCCCTGTGGCAGGCAGGAAGGAGTTAAATGTCCAAACATGTTGAAAGTCTCTTCTGTTGGAGAAGCAACAGCTGTTCCAGGGATCGGATAGTTTTGAAAGTATGTTTATTTTGTTCCCTGCACAATAGCTTAAGGAGAAGGACACCTTAGATATGGGACACAAGTAAACATGCCATAGACGTGGTTGTTTTGTTTCCTACTCTTCAAGGGGACAGGCAAATGGGTTCCAATCATGCAAAGAGTGAATCATGTGTAAATGTGAACAGAAGAATCACTGAAAAGTTAAGGCCACCGAACTGGACAGAATTTATTGCTAACAAGGGGCTGTGCTATCTCTAACAAGTATGATCAGTTTAGTTTGTATAAGAAGAGAAACAAACAAAAAACTATGGAATCCAACTAATTCTGTGGCCAGAAAAACTTAGACCTTTCTCTAGAGAGCACAGAGGGAAAGAGATATTTAGCTTAGCCTTCAGACAGCATCAGGGAATGTGCCCTGTACATTAAATATATTTAGAATATCAGAAGGAAAATTAATCCCTGAACAACGTGATTCAGTGTGTGAGTGAAGACAGCAGGAAAAAAAAAAAAACTCACCACAGAGATAAGAGTGATTTAAAAATCAGAAGTATTAAAGAACTATTTTTGAATCACTCTTTAAATCAGACGAGTTGTGGGATAACATCAAGGATATCATACATGAAGAAAACAAAAGGTCGTTAAAAAGACAAGAAAGAAAGAAAAGACCAAAATGAATGTCAGAAGAGACTCTGAAATTTGCTCTTGAACATAGAATAGCTAAAGCGAATAGAAGAAATGATGAAGTAAAAGCTGAGCAGATTTCAAAGGGCAGCTTGAGAAGACAAAGAAAAATATTATAATGAAATGTGCAAAGACCTGGAATTAGAAAACCAAAAGGGAAAAACATCGTCAGCATTTCTCAAGCTAAAAAAACTAAAGAAAAAAATTCAAGCCTCAAGTTCCAATACGGAAGGACTCAATGGGCAAAAGATTGAACAATGCAAGAAGCATCAAAAGAAGATGGAAGGAATACACGCAGCCACTATAACAAAAAGAACTGGTCAGTGTTCAACCATTTCATGAGGTGACATATAATCAAGAATCAATGGTATTCAGGGAAGAAGCCAAGTTGTACTGAAGGTATTGGCCAAAAACAAGGCTTCAGGAACTGATGAAATACCAACTGAGATGCTTCAACAAACGGATGCAACACTTGAAGTTCTCACTCATCTATGTCTATAGAAGACAGCTACCTGGCCAACCGACTGGAAGAAATCCATATTTGTGCCCATTCCAAAGAAAGGTGATTCAACAGAATGCAGAAATTATCAAACAATATCATTAATATCACACGCAAGTAAAATCTTGCTGACGATAATTCAAAAGCAGTTGCAGCAGTACATCGACAAGGAACAGCCAGAAATTCAAGTTGGATTCAGAAGAGAGTGTGGAATGAGGGATATCATTGCTGATGTCAAATGGATCTTGGCTGAAAGCAGAGAATAGCAGAAAGATGTTTACCTGTGTTTTATTGACTATGCAAAGGCATTCAACAATGTGAATCATAAGAAATTATGGCTAACATTGCAAAGAATGGGAATTCCAGAACACTTAATTGTGCTCATGAGGAACCTGTACATAGATCAAGAGGCAGTTGTTCAAACAGAACAAGGGTATACTTCTTGGTTTAAAATCAGGAAAGGTGTGCGTCAGGGTTGTAGCCTTTCACCATACTTATTCAATCTGTAGGCTGAGCAAATAACCCAAGAAGCTGGACTATATGAAGAACACAGCATCAGGATTGGAGGAAGACTCATTAACAACCTGCCATATGCAGATGACAAAAGCTTGCCTGCTGAAAGCTAAGAGGACTTGCAGCACTTACTGACGAAGATCAAAGACTACTATAGCCTTCAGTATGGATTACACCTCAACATAAAGAACACAAAAATCCTCACAACTGGACCAATAAGCAACATCATGAGAAATGGAGAAAACATTGAAGTTGTCAAAGATTTCATTTTTCTTGAATCCACAATCAATGCCCATGGAAGCAGCAGTCAAGAAATCAAACAACATATTGACTTGGGTAAATTTGCTGCAAAAGACCTCTTTAAAGTGTTAAAAAGCAAAGATGTCACTTTAAGGACTAAGGTGTGCCTGATGCAAGCCATGGTATTTTCAATCGCCTCATATGCATGCGAAAGCTGGGCAATGCATAAGGAAGACCAAAGGGTTGGTGCCTTTGAATTATGGTGTTGGTGAAGAATATTGAATATACCATGGACTGCCAGAAGAATGAACAAATCTGTCTTGGAAGAACTGTAGCCAGAATGATCCTTAGATGAGAGAATGGCGAGTTTTTGTCTCAGGTGCTTAGGACATGTTATCAGGAGGGACCAGTCCCTGGAAAAAAGACATGCTTGGCAAAGTAGAGGGTCAACCAAAATGAGGAAGGCCCTCAATGAGATGGATTGACACAGTGGCTGCAACATTGGGCTCAAACATTACAAAGATTGTGAGGATGGAGCTCTACTGTAGGATACGTTCACTATGAGTTGGAACTGACTCAACAGCCCCTAACAACAAAGAGCTATTTATTTTTAGAGTACCTGGGCAGACACCCCTTGCAGTATGACAGTTGGAAACTTAGTAAATGTAGGGGGAATCAGCAGACTCCCTGAAATATATATATGAAGAGAAAAGGAGAAAAAAAAAAACCAATTTTTTTTTTTAAAAAAAGCAACCCAAGAACAGTTATTGAGGAGAAGAGAAAAGCATTTAAACTAAGAATGATACCCGTGTAGTACAGCCACAATAATAGACATGCTCACTTTTATTTTCAATATATTTGTATAGCAGGGCTGATATTCAGTTGATATACAAAAGAAAGAAATACTTCTGGATTGGCTGATAAATAGTCATGGGGTTAAGCCTTTACATACCCATCCCCTACTGCGCTAGTCACTCTGACTGCAGGGTGTCCAAAGGGTGCCTGCCCAGGTGACCATTAACCAGCCTACCTATCTGCCTTTCTACCAGCCAACTTACCATTCCCATGTGTCATCTCACAGCTTCTCTGTTCAGAGCAGGTTCAGAACAAGACAGAGGAGAGAGCACCCCGATGATGGCACTTGCGTACTGACAGGTAAATGCCAGATATTCATTTGGCATCAGAGGCTGTGACAGCCTATTCACAGCCAGAGTACCCCACAAGTTACCCTCACACTGTCGTTTATTGATACTGTAGCCTCTGTGGCATACTTTAGTATACACAAATTGTTAGATATTTTTAATATCATCCATCCTATACATTCAAGTCATAAAGTAATTTGGTTTTTCTCAAATAGTCTCCTTTGAGTGACATAAAAGGTCTATCAGCTAACTATTGCCATATATGGCTCAAAATTGGAAAAGGTGTGTGGCTAGGTTGGGTCCTTTCACTTTACTCATTCAATCTGTATGTTGAACAAATAATCCAAGAAGCTGGATTATATAAAGAAGAAGCATGGCATCCGGATTGGAGGAAGACTCATTAATAACCTTTGATGCAGATGACACAACTTTGTTTGTCAAAAATGAAGATGATTTGAAGCATTTACTGATGAAGGTAAAAGACTACAGCCTTAACTATGAATTACACCTGAACAGGAAAAAAAAAAAAAATGCCTCTCAATAGGACTGATAAACAACATCATGATAAATGAAGAAATTGACATTGTAAATGATTTCATTCTACTTGGATGAATAATCAATTCCATGGAAGCAGCAGTCAAGAAATCAAATGATATATTGCATTGAACAAGTCTGCTGCAAAAAACCTCTTTAAAGTTTTTAAAGCAAAGATGTTACTCTGATGATTAAAGTGCACCTGACCCAAGCCACGGCTTTTTTCAGTCACTTCATATGCATGTGAAAGCTGGACAATGAAAAAGGAAGACAGAAGAAGAACTGATGTGTTTGAACTGGGGTACTGACAAATAATATTGACTATAACTGTTAACCGCCAGAAAAAATGAATAAATCAGCCTCAGAAGAAATACAACCAAGATGCTCCTTAGAAGCAGGGATGGCAAGACTTTGGCTCACTTACTTTGGACACGTCATCAGGAAAGACCAACCTCTAGAAAAGGATATCATGTTTGGCAGATGGTCTGCAAAACCAAGACAAAACCTCAATGAGATGGACTGACACATTCCCCACAGCAATGGACTCAAACATACCAGGGATCCTGAAGATGGCACTGGACCGGGCAACATTTCGCTCTTTTATACATAAAGTCCCCATGAGTTGGAGCCCCATGAGTCCCCATGAGCAACTAACAACAACAACTTTGTTTTGTAACAAATGACCCACAAAGCTTAGTGGGAAGAGATCACCAAGTGTCAAGCACAATGAATGAAAAAAGAACTTACCTAACTAATATTGTACGATTTCACAACACCTAAGGAAGGGGCATAACTAAAATCTTCCAGAGAGGAAAAATAAGTCATCTACAAAGAGTTGGATTGGTATCAGACTTCTCAGAACTAACAATGGATGCTAGAACACAATAAGGCAATGTCTTAAAAGTTCTGAAGGAAAACGTTTTTGTCCCTGATGTTAATACAGCCAAACTACCAATCAAGGGGAAAGCAAAATAAAATAATTGTTAGACTTGCAAGAAATTGATTTTTAGTAAAAATGGTAGGTTGACCTTACATGTTTATTCCTTCTTCCTCCCAAACCACACAAAAATAAGTGAAAATAATAAAGAAGGCAGGAACTAGAGTGGCCATACATTCTGGTTTGCCCATGGGTTGTTCCTATATGATTATTAAGCATTCCCTTTCACTTTCAAAAGTTTCCTAGTTCAAACAATAAATTACATGGTCATCCCATTATTAATATGCAAGGAAAAGTGTATTAAAGATTTCAACAGACTTGAGGGAGATAGAAAGCACATGAAAAAGTGCTAACTGATTTAGGAGAGTAAAACGTTACAACTTGGTGTCTGCAGAGGGGAATGAATATAGAAGGTGATTTTCCCTTAAAAAGCCCCTGAGGCTTTATTCTCTAGAGAGAATGAAGAGGCTCTTGATTCAAGAAGCCAGAATTCAGGAATTCAGTGAGGAAAAGGGCTGAAAACAAGTGGATTAAACGAAAAAAATATGCACAATGAATGGTGGGCCTTCTACCCCTTTCTCCTGCTTTGAAATCAGAATACCAGCATGCTTGCTTACTTTTTTATGTTTCTATAAAAATTAGAGAGGACAATGGGATACTACTCAGCCATAGAGAGAAATGAAGTCCGGATACATGCCACAACATGAATGAACCTCGAAAACATCATGCTGAGAAAAAGAAGTCAATGATAAAAAAACATATATACTATATGACCTCACTTATATGAAATAACCAAATATATAGAAATCAAAGACTGTAAGTGTTTAGCAAGAGTGGGAGGGAGGGGGAAAAGGAAATTTGTTGCTTAGAGGGAACTGAGTTTATGTTAATGGTGATTGAATGATTTGGAAAAGGATAGTGAGAATGGTTGCACAACTTGAAGAATGTGGTCAATGTTACTGAATTCACGTACATGTAGAAATTGCTGGTTTGGTGTATGTATTGTTATGTATATTTTCACCACAATTAAAAAAAAAAATTTAGAGGGAAATTTGTTCTTTGGTGACCCCCAAAAAAGGTAAAAGGAGATAGTAACTGTTGTCACAGGCCCATAATTTCTGTCTTGAGTAGACTATAAAAAGGACAGAAGCCCCTCCTCCCCTTGTTACAGTTGCACAGTCATACCCACAGGGAGTTGGCTGAAAGGCTCAAGCAGTCCCTCCATCGCCTGCCCCATCTTGAAAGGGACCACTATAGCTCTAGGACCAAAAGCCTTCCATACATTTGAACAACTCCACCTACAGGGCCCTGCATTTTGATAAGGAATAAAGAAGAGTGCAGTCCTTTGACCAGTCTCTGTCTCTTCGTGTCTCACAATTTCCATCTGACAGAGATTAAAAGAATTAGAGTATGGTCTACCCCCTACTCCCCAAAAAGAGACTTTCCTAATTTTGGACCACCCTAGAACACTAGTGCTATATTATCAGCAATGTTTAATTATTTGTTTATATGTCTATCTCCATCACTAAACTCCAAAATTCATATGGATGAGAATGGCGTATCATTTGGTTTTTGTACCCTCAAAGTTGAGTTCAGTGCCTGGAAGCTTGTTAAATAAATGAATCTAGGAGATTACTGGTAATAAGTAATTTGCACATGAGAATATCAAGGAATAGTGTTAAGACTTCCGAAATGCTTCTTTTGAAAAGCATCAACCATTATCCATATTACTCAGAAACATATATGAATTATGCAATGCACCTACATTATAATTTTCAGATGATCTAATGGTGCAGTGCACGTTTGAGCACAAGTACCAGCTATCCCTGCAGCCAACAGATGTTTCCACAATAGGCCAGATCTTTTATCATTGGTGAAATCATTTGGAAAAATCAAGCTGTCTACCATATCAATTCCCTAATAAAACAAACAAACAAAAAAAGAGTTAAATAATATTGTAATCAGATGATCTCAAATGTAAGCTCTAAATAATGTTTTACGTATCTCAGCTCCACAGTCAACCAATATCAGCCTTTTCTAGAATATTGTGCTTCACCAACTGGTACAATTTTAAGTAACTCCTAAATTAGCTTGAAATACCATCAATAATAAACTAATAATAACTATTTTTGTCGTGTTATGTTTAGGATAAGTTTTCTATTTCCCATTTAAAAATCTGTATCATGTCTAAGATTGAATAGAAAAGGAACACTCTGGCAAGTTCTAATAAATATTTTTTTTATCTATAGTGAAATACAAGCTATACAAACTACTAGTGAAGTAGTAACTATTTGATTGAAATAATGTAAAAGTATCTTCAGTGTTCAAGATCTAGTGGATCCCTATCCACTAGTTCAGTCAAACTCTTTACCTCTAACAAAATAAATACAAAATACACACCATACATTTAAAAGCAAGTTTCCTTTTATATCTCTTCCTACAGTGGAATTGACAAAAATCTGGACCTTTTTATGTAGTGGCCCAAAGCAGATAATAAGCTCTGCTCTATTTATATCATAACTCTAGAAGGCCTATCATATACGTCACAAACATGGGCCTGGGCTCAGGAGTCAGATGGGATCCAAATCCCAACTTCCCTAATTCCTAGTTGTGTGACTTCTCTGGGTCTAGTGTCCTCAAAGGCAAAGTGGAGATAATATTAATACCTGCTTTGTAGAGTTGTTAAGATTAAATGACTTAAAGCACATAAGGCACTTAGCACAATGCTTGGCACCAAAAGAACACTCAGTGTATGTTAGTTACCAATATTAGTTATAAAATGCAGATTGTTTGGTGGTAATTTAGGTGCCCAAGTGCCTAGGTTGTGCATAATCATTCGCAATAATGTGACTAGGAAATAGCTCAATTAATATCTGTTCAATAAGTAAAAACTAACATTTACTGAACAGAACTAGTACTATATTAAACAGTTATATGTGTCATCTTTGTTTTTGATGATAACCCAAAGAGAATAAGTATTATGCTGATTTTATAGTTAAGAAAACTGAGGCCCTGAAGGTTTAAAGAATTTACCCCATCTAGATATAAGTGGCAGAGCTGAGAATTGAACCAAAGCAGCCTGAACCCAGAACCTGCACTCTGTATTCTGTTCAGCAAAACTGGCTGCTTTCTACCTCTGTGATGTACAGCTCTACTGCCAAGCATATTTGGTTTTTGTGAAATCACTGTAAGCCAAACCATGTACATGCCTTGGAACAAGTGAAGCTCCCTACGATAGCACTATACCGCAAGAGGCAGTTTACTGAGTTCAATTTATATACCTTTATTGGGTTAAAACAAGCACTATGTCATTTAATCTACAAAACAGCTATCATCCATGTCATTTGCCCTTTATCTTCAGTATGAAACAGAAAATGTGTCCTATAGTAAATATACAATAAATCCATTTTTTCATTGACTTGAATTTTTTTCAATCATCTTTAAAAGGAGGAC
The DNA here is from genome assembly GCA_030035585.1 of Dugong dugon. Classification (NCBI taxonomy): domain Eukaryota; kingdom Metazoa; phylum Chordata; class Mammalia; order Sirenia; family Dugongidae; genus Dugong; species Dugong dugon. The sequence continues at coordinate 147,991,462 of CM057462.1, forward strand.
ACAGAGTAAACACTACTAAAAGGATAAAATCTTCTCTTAATGACTACATATTTTTTATTAAAAGAATGTTGGTGACTGAAGTTTCATAAGCGCGGTGGTAACAGTTAAGAGGAGCTCCTGGGTGGTGCAAACGGTTAACTAGCTCAGCTGTTAACCAAATGGTTGGTGATTAAAACCCACCCAGAGGCGCCTCAGAAGACAGCCCTGGTGATCTGCTTCTGAAAGGTTAGAGCCTTGAAAACCCTATGGAGCAGCTTTACTCTGCATACATGGGGTCGCCGTGAGTCAGAATTGACTCTATGGTAACTGACAACAATAACATGTGCTGGGCACTTCTAATGTTTACATGCATTAACAATTATATAAAGTTGATATTATTAGAAAATTCTGTGGAGCACAGTTCTATTCTAACACATATGGTGTCACTATGAGTTTGAAATGACTCAATGGCAACTGGATAATAGTTAAGAAGACACACCCCTAAAGCCAAGGCTATAGTGGAATGTCTTTGATTTGTCTACCTGTCAATAGGAATGTGATCCTACTGGTCATCTCCCTGTCTCAGAGGAAGTATCTTTTATAGATACAGGAAATGCTGTAGAGCCTCCTACGAAGCTCTTTTTCACTTCAACTTCCTTGGAAGGCAGTTAAAGGCAGTTAGTCTAGATTTTATATGTTTGATTTTGGTGTCTGGGGATTTGACAGTTTATGGGAGAAAGGATGGAGCAGAATGTTATTTACGTACCATTTTCTTAAACAGACTATTAAAATGTTAAAGAAAAAACGAGTGAAAGAAACACACAGATTTCATGAAGAAACAACAGAAGTCACATACTTTGAAATACAAGTTTTAGCTCAAAATTCCTTATTTTCTACCAATAATAATAACAACTAACTACCACATATGGTGCATAAGATGTGCCAGATGCTGTTCTGAGTGCTTCACCTATATTAACTAGTTTAATCCTCACAAAGTAATGAGTAAGTACTTTTCTTAGCCTCATTTTACACATTAGAAAACTGAGGCAGAGAGAGGTCACATGGCTTGTAAGGGTGGAGCCAGGAACTGAACCTAAACAGACTAGCTCAGAGTCCTTGACCACCTACCAGCATTCATTAATGACTTCCTGTTTCTAGGCATTGTACTAAGTATTTTACATGGATTGTCTCATTAATCCACACATGGACTCTATGTGGTAGGTAATATTATTATCATCTCTACTTCATAGCTGAAAAAGTGAAGCTTAGAAAGGTTAAGTGATATCCCCAAGGTCATAAGACTCATAAGTAGAGTATGCCTCGGTTTCTTCATTCATAAAGTAGGAATAATAATCCCTACCTCAAGAGCTGTAGAAAGAAGTGTATATATACATATACATATACATATACATATATACATAAACTCACTGCAGTCTAGTCAATCCCATAAGGTTTCCAAGCTGTATATCTTTACAAAAGCAGACTGCCACATCTTTTTCCGGTGTCTCCTGTGGAGCGGCTGGTGGGTTGGAACTGCCAACCTTTCAGTTAGCAGCTGAGTGCTTTAACCACTGCGCTGCCAGGGCTCCATATATATATAATTGTTGAGTTAATACATGTTAATACATGTCTCAATCAGCACCCCTTTCTTGTTTTCCTCAGTGAGTACTGCAAACCCTCACACATCTCCTCAAGCCACAAATCAATTCCTGACACTCACCCTCAGGCCAAGTTGTCCTTTATTTCTCCCCAAAACATGAGTGTTCAACCATTCTCATCCTAACAAAAAAAAAAAAAATCGCTTGACATCACTTTCCCCATTATGATGCTTTTTTTCTCTGCCTTCGCAGCAAAACTCCTTTAAGAATTGTCTGTTTTCTGTCTCCAATTTCTCTCTTCTCACTTTCTCTTGAACCCACTCCTATCAGGCTCTTGATCGCTACTCCACCAGTGGCTCCACACTGCTAAATCCAGTGGACCATTCTCTGTCCGCATCTTATTTGTTCTTTTAGCAGCACTTGACAGAGATAATTCTCTCCTCCTTGAAACATTTTCTTCCCTTGACTTCCAGGACAACACACTCTCCTGGTTTGCCTTCTTTCTCTCTAACTGCTCCTTCTCCGTCTCCTTTTCTGGTTTCTCATCTCTGCCTCTTCACAATGGAGAATACCAGGACTCTGTGTACCATAGTCTCTCTTTGGTAATTTCTTCCAGTCTCATGGCTTTAAATACCATCTATAAGCCCATGACTCCCAAATGTATACCTCTAGCCTGAACTTTCCTTTGAACTCCAGATTCCTATTTCAAGTTGCCTCCTTTTTACATCGAGTCCCTGACTGGCACAAATGATTAAGTGCTTGACTACTGGCTGAAAGGCTAACAGTTCAAATCCACCTAGAGGTGCCTTGGAAGACAGTCCTGGCTATCTGCTTCTGAAAGATCACAGCCTCGAAAACCCTATGGAATGCAGTTCTACTCTTTACATACGGGATCGCTGTGAGTTGGAACTGACTCGATGGCAACAACAACAAGTTGTTATATCCACTTGGACATCTGATAAGCATTTGAAACTTAACAAGAACAAAACTGGACTCTGATATCTACCTCATCCCAAACCTGCTTCTCCTACAGTTTTACCCATCTCAATACATGGCACCTCCATTTTTCTAGATGCTCAGGCAAAAAACCTTGGCATTATCCTTGACCACTCTCTTTCACACTCAGTACGTGACTCAGAAGTAAATCCTGTCAGAGTTTCTAAATATATCCAGAATCCAAACACTTCTTACCCCCTCCACTGCCTCTATTCTGGTACAAGCCACCCTCAAACTTTGTCTGTATTATTGCAAAACTGTCCTAATCAATCTCCCTGCTTTCACCCTTGCCCCCTACAAACAATTCTCAGCACACCAGCCAGAATAAGACTGTTAAAATTGAAATTAGATCACATCACACCACTACTTAAAACCATCTAATGACTTCTCAGAGTTAAGCCAAAGTCCTTCCAATTGCCTGCAAAGCCTTATGTGATCTGGCCTTCTGTTACCTCTTAGATCTCATCTCCTACCACCCTCTCCCTCATTCACTTTGTTCCAAACACACTGGACTCCTCATGCAGAGTGGGGGAGAATCACTCTCTAGATAGTAGACATCTGTTATTTTTGGTGATGGGAAATGCCACACCAAATGCAGGTGAAAAGTGCACAGCTTAACCAAGGTAAACAATGTCACTAAGATGTACATAAGAAAAAATGACTTTGTGGCAATCGCTGTGGCACATATAATTTTGCAACAACAACCAAAAAATATATGTGCAGGTATATATGAATGTATGCATATAGGTATGTATATGTGTGTATCAACGAAAAGAGGAAGACCCTTAACTAGATGGACTGACACAGTGACTGCAACAATGGGCTCAACCATAACAATGATCATGAGGCTAGGGCAGGACCAGGCAGTGTTTCATTCTGTTGTACATAGGGTTGCTATGAGTCTGAACCAACTTGATGGTAGCTAACAATAACAACAACATGTGTGTATATGTATGTGTATGTATATGTATATGCATGTATCGTGTACATGCATATATATTCATATATATATGATAAAGCATATAGGGGGACAGTTACGGATACTTCTTAGCCATAACCAAACACTCTTTTTGGTTATGAGTCTTTAAAGCTTGGTTTTCTGGGTTTGAAGGCTTAGGGCCATAGTCCTGTGAGACAATTCGGTCAAACGGCATAATATAGTTCACAAAGTTTATGTTCTACATCCCAATCTGGTGATTAGTGTCCACAGTCTTAAAAGCTTGTGAGCAAACATCTAAGATACAAGTATTGGTCTCTATTGGTCTGGAGCAAAAGAAAAAGAAAGACACCCAAGAATCAGAGAAGAAACTAGTCTACAGGACTAACTGTCTGTAAGGACCACAGCCACATCTACCCTGAGACGAGAAGAACTAGATGGTACCCAGCTTCTACAACCAATCATTTTGATCAGAGCCACAATAGATGGATCCTGATGGAATGGGAGAAACATGTGGAACAGAACCTCAAATTCTTAAAAATCTGGATTACCAGAATCTTGAATTGAAACTATCCCCTGATGTCACGTTTCAGCTAAATAACAGATTGGCTCACAAAATACGGAATATCACCCATGAATACTGCGCTCCTTTAAGAAATCATCTATATGAGACCAAACGTTCAACAATTACTTTAAAACAAAGATGAGAAGGTAAGGGGACACGGAAACTAGATTACCGGAAATGGAACAACCAGAATGGAAATAATGAGTATGCTTGCACATTGTAAAGAAGGAAACCAAAGTCACTGAACAATTTGTGTAGAATTTGTTGAATGGGAACCTAATCTGCAGTGTAAACTTTCATCAAAAATACAATTCAATATTATTTTTAAAAAAAAGAACTCTAAATAAACTAAGGAAGAAAACAAAAAAAAACTTTATTAAAAGATATAAAAGAGGATCTAAATAAATGAAGACATACATCATGTTCATGGAATAGAAGGTTTAACATCATAATATCAATAAATCAATCTGCAAATTCAATGTAACTGCAATAAAAATTCCAAAAGGGACGTGTGTATGTGTGTGTGCAAGTAAACAAGCTGATTCTAATAGTTCATCTAAAAGAGCAAAGGGCCAAGAATAGCACCTTGAAGATGAGGAAAATGTAAACAGATATCAACATTTATTATAAAATGATAGTAATTAACACATGTAGTATTGATGCATAATGGACAACAACCAATGTAATAGAATAAACACCCCAGAAGCATACCTATAAATAGATGAAAATTTAACATATGACAGAGCTAAGCATTTTAAATCTGTGGGGAAAGATGGGACAAGTCAATAAGTGATAATGGAACAGCTGACTATAAGGGGAAAAAAATGAAATCGGACTTGTATTTCACACCATATACAAATATCTATTACAGGTGGATTAAAGAACTAAATGAGAAACTAAAAAATTCAAGAATGAGATATTGGTGAATAGCTTATGCCCCAGGGTAAGAAAGAAATTCTCAGAAGGCTAAAAGCAGAAACCATAAAAGAAAAAGATGGATAAATATGACTACATTAAAATATAAAACTTCTGCACATAAGCAACAAAAAAATGGAATTTCAAAATGAGGCACAAGTTGGGAAAAGATATTTTTAATGCATATATAACCATCATAAGATTAATATTCAGAATGTAGAAAGAGCACCTACAAATCAATAAGAAAAAGACAACCAATCCAGTTGGAAAATACACAAAGGACATGAATAGGTAATTCACAGAAAAAGAATATCCAAATGGCCAACAAACACATGAAAAGATACTCAGCCTCACTATTAGGAAAATCTAAATTAAAGCAAAGGAAGAGTATTACCAACCTATTAAAAAAAAAAAAACATTGCCATCAAGTCTATTCCAACTCATAGCAACCCTATAGGACAGAGTAGAGCTGCCCCCATAGGGTTTCCAAGGCTGTAATCTTCACCGAAGCAGACCGACACATCTTTCTCCCATAGAGTGGCTGATCTTTTGGTTAGCAGTCAAGTGCTTTAACCACTGCACAACCAGGGCTCCTTGACCTACCCACAGATTTGGGAAATACTAAAAGACTACAATATTAGGTGTTGGAAACGAAATACATTGCTAGCAGAAATCTAAATTGGTACAATGATTTTGGGGAGCAATTTGGAATATCTAATTAAAATTAGGTGTGTGTACCATACCTGGGTATAGTGGTCAAGAGTTTGGCTGCTAACCAAAAGGTCAGCAGTTCAAATCCACCAGGTGCTCCTTGGAAACCCTATGAGATAGTTCTACTCTATCCTATAGGGTTGTTATGAATTGGAATCAACTTGACAGCAACAGGTTTGGTTTGGGTGTATAACCTACAAGCAAGCAACTTTACTGTGAGTAATACACAAGGAGATGTATACAAGAATACTAAACGCAGGGGAGGCAGAGCCAACATGGTGCTATAGACAGAAGCACCACGCTGTTCCTCCACAGCAAAGACCAAAAGAATCCTAAGTAAAACAGAGACAAACTTCAATCCTAGAACCCTAAGCATCAAATGAAGAGATAAAGAACTCAACCAACCAAGCCCCAAGTGGAATAAGAAACTGACAGAGAACAGAGAGTGAGGACAGATATGGAGCAGAGGTCCCTTATCAGCTAATGAAGCACGGATTCACCATCTCAGACTTCTGTTGAAGAGAGGCAGAAGGGGAGTATGGGAAAGTGGCTTCATGGAGCTTCCAGCAGGACAGAGAGCACCCACTGGACCTATCCTGCTGCACCATAGCTGAAAGATTGGCCCTGCCAACTGGACAAGGAGGTGAAAAGTATCGTCTCCACAGCTGAGCACACCACAAAAAACGCACAGCCCGCCTGCTCAGCATAACCAAATAAAACAAAAAAGCAGGACAAAACAAGCAATCTACAATCAATGAACAAAGAAAGTAACTACTGAATGTCCCAAAGACAGCAGACAATATTAAAACATTAAAAAACAGTACAGGATGGTTCCAGTAGGTGTCCAAACTAAAACTCCACATAACCTTCGAGTAGAAGAAAAGACACTGGAACTACCTGATAGGGAATTCAAGTCTCTAATATTCAGAGCTATCCAAGAGTTGAAGGAAAAAGCATACAAAAATGAGGAAAAAGTAGACAAATTCATGGAAAAGGCAGACAAATTCATGGAAAATACAGATAAAAAACGGAAGAATTCAAGAAAATGATACAGGAACAAAATGCTAAAATAAATTCACAACTAGAAATCATACAAAACCAACAGCTATAAATCCAAAAGATAAACAACAAGATTTCAGAAATGGACAGTGTCATAGAAGGGCTGAGGAGCAGGTTTGAAATGATGGAAGATAGGATCAGCAAAATTAAAGACAAACACTTGGATACAACTCTGTTTGAGGAAAAATCAGAAAAAAGAACGAAGACAAATGAACAAACCCTGAGAATTATGTGGGATACAATCACAAGCAAAAATCTGTGAGTGATCAGAGTTCCAGAACAGGGGGAAAAAACACAGAAAGGATCATTGAAGAATTGCTTACAGAAAACTTCCCCAATATCATGAAAGATGAAATGCTGACCATCCAAGAAGCTCAATGAACCCCATATAGGATAGACCCCAAAAGAAAATCACCATGGCATATCATAATCACATTCGCCAAAACCAAAGACTCCTGAGAGCAGCTCAAGAAAAACAAAAAGTCACATACAGAGGAGAAACAATAAGACTAAGCTCAGATTATTCGGCAGAAACCATGCAGGCAAGAAGGCAATGGGATGACATATATAAAACCTTGAAAGAAAAAAAATTGCCAGCCAAGAATAATATATCCTGCAAAACTCTTGTTCAAATATGATGGTGAAATTAGGTCATTTCCAGATAAACAGAAGTTAAGGGACTATGTACAAACCAAACCAAACTTACAAGATTTATTAAAGGGAGTCTTTCGATCTGAAAACAAACAACATCAGACCACAGGCTGAATCTAGGACACAGGATTGTACTAGCCAGATACCAACCTAGGAAATGAACTCTTAAGGACCATGAAAAACCAAAAGAATTGCAACAGGGAACCAGAGAGATTAATCTCTAAATAACAACAGCATCAGAACAATAAAAGAGGGAATAAATGGTGTAGGTATAGAACCTTCTAATGGAGAAGAAGGCAAGGCGATACCAAGTAAAAATAGACTGGTTCAAATCTCGGAAGATAAGGATAAATTTCAAGGTAACCACAAAGAAAGTTAACAAACCTACTCATCAAAATAAAAAAGAAAAGCATAAAGTCTCAGTAAAAACAAAATCTACAAAAACAAAAGAAATGGAAAAAAAAAATCCACAAACAAAAGGAGCTCAGCACAGGAGAGTAAGAGGAACAAATAAAATGTCAGCACCACCAAAAAAAAGCACTACAAAATGCAATCCCACTCCTAGGAATATACCCTAGAGAAATAAGAGCCGTGTTCATTGCAGCACTGTTCACAATAGCAAAAAGATGGAAACAACCTAGATGCCCATCAACAGATGAATGGATAAACAAACTACGGTACATACACACAATAGAGTATTATGCAAAGATAAAGAACATTGATGAATCTGTGAAGCATCTCATAACATGAATGAAACTGGAGGACAGTATGCTGAGTGAAATAAGTCAATCACAAAAGGACAAATATTGCATGAGACCTCTACTGTAATAACTCATGTAAAAGTTTACACACAAAAAGAAAAAATCTTTGTGGGGTACGAGGGATGGGGGGGGGAACTAAATAGACAATAGATAAGTGGTAACTTTCATGAAGGGTAAGACAGTACATAATACTGGGAAAGCCAGCACAACTTGTACAAGGAAAGGTCATGGAAGCTGCATAGACACTTCCAAACTCCCTGAGGGACTGAACTGCTGGGCGGAGGGCTATGGCGACCATGGTCTTGGGGAACATCTAGCTCAACTGGCATAACACAGTTCATAAAGTCAATGTTCTACATTCTACCTTGGTGAGTAGTGTCTGGGGTCTTAAAAGCCTGTGAGCAGCCATCTACGATTCTCCACTGGTCTCACCCCTTCGGGACCAAGGGAGAATGAAGAGAACAAGATACAAGGAAAAGATTAGTCCAAAAGACTAATGGGCCACAGCTACCATGGCCTCCACCAGGCTGAGTCCAGTACAGCTAGATGGTACCCAGCTACCACCACTGACTGTTCTGACCGGGATCACAATAGATGGTCCTGGACAGAGCTGGAAAAGGATGTAGAACAAAATTCTAACTGACAAAAAAAAAAAAAAGACCAGATTTACTGGCCTGACAGACTGGAGAAACCCCGAGAGTATTTTAGCTCATTGGTGAAGTCACTCCCGAAGTTCATCATTCAACTGGGGACTGGACAGCCTCATAAAACAAAACAGGACTAATGAGGCACAGCAGTCCAGGGACAATGACTAGAAGGCAGGAGGGGACAGGAAGCTGGTAAGAGGGAACCCAAGGTTGAGAAGGGACAGTGTTGACATATTGTGGGGTTGTTAACCATTGTCATAGGGCAATATGTGTACTAACTGTTTAATGAGAAACTATTTGTTCTGCAAACCTTCATCTAAGGTACAAAAAAAAAAAAAATTATCTATGTGAGATCAAACTGACAACAGCAACTCAAAAGGTTTGAGAGGAAGCCTAGGGGGCAGTGAGTTGAAGGTAATGGTGATGGAATAATTTGGAAAAGAATAGTGAGAATAGCAGCACAACTAGAAGAATGTAATCGAAGTCACTGAATTGTACATGTAGAAACTTTTGAAATGGTGTAGCTTTGGCTATGTATATTTTCACCAAAAAAAAGGTCCCCCAAGGTCAAGTAGGGAGAATGTTGACACTTCGTGGGATTGTTAACCAATGTCATAAAACAATATGTGTGCTGACTGTTTAATGAGAAACTATTCGTTCTGTAAACCTTCACCTGAGGTACAATAAACTAAATAAATAACATATATATGTATTTATATATACATATTTTTTTTCCAGATTGAAGGAAGACATAAGTATTCTTAAGAAAGGGGATAGATGAGTGTCAAGCAAAATGAAGGAAAAAAGGTCTTCGTCTTGACACCACATCTTGAAATTTTAGAACACCAACTATTAAGAGAAAGATGTGGGGTACAAGAAAGAGTGGAATTAACCCAAGAGTCTAAGGAAAAATAATTCAAAAATGTGCATGGGGGTTACAAAACAATCTAAATCAGAGTAGGAAGTCAATGGGACCCAAGTAAAATGCCTTCAAGAAAAAAAAAGAAAGAAAGCCTGTAATAGGTAGAATCACCATGGAAATGGATGGCACCAGTGCTTTAGTAAAGAAAACATGTGTTTCTTCTCTCAACAAGAAAGACAATTGGGAATTCCAGGAAAAAGAAACAACAAAAATTATTCAAGAAAGTCATGATCCATATATGAATCGAGCCAGAAAGAGAAGAGCCCACCACCACCAAGGAAGGAGAGACCAGCAAAACTGACCAGTCCCCTTGGTAGGCTACAATTACCCTATCTGCATAATTCTGCCCAGTCACCTGGGTGGAGTTACAAGATCATGGCTAGAAGGGCCATATTATGTAATTCATTGCACCACACAGGGACACTCCTGCCTTGGGTCCTTTGCTGTTTCCTCTGCCTGAAATTCTCATCCCTAAGATGTTCACTGCATAACTTCTCAGTGAGGCCAAATCTAACCACCCAATTTAAAAATCGTTTCTGCCACCTTCCTGACTGCTGATCTCTCTTAACCCCGTTCTACTTTTCTTTTTCTGTTGAGCTTATAACGTCTACTGTATAAGTAACTTGTCTGAATACCTCTGCTCACACTGGGATCTTTGTTTTGTTCACCAAGCCCTAGAACAGTGCCTATCACCATAGGATAGATAGATAGGTAATTATTGAAAAATAAATGCATCTTAGGAATCAAGAAATATTATATAAACCTGATGGAGCAAAACCTAAAGGTTTAAGTATATTATTTGTTGTTGTTGTTAGGTGCCGTCAAATCACTTCTGACTCATAATAACTATGTACAACAGAACGAAACACTGTCCGGTCCTGTGCCATCTTCACAGTAATTCCTGTCTTTGAGCCCAGTGTTGCAGCCACTGTGTCAATCCATCTTGTTGAGCATCTTCCTCTTTTTCGCTGACCATCTCACTTCTAAGTGACCATCCTCACTTCTAAAACAGCATGTGCTCACTTCTAAGGAGCATTCTGGCTGTACTTTTTCCAAGACAGATTTGTTTATTCTTCTGGCAGTCCATGGTGTATATTCAGTGTTCTTCACCAGCACCAAAACTGAAAGGCATCAATTCTTCTTTGGTCTTCCTTACTCATTGTCCAGCTTTCCCATGCATATGAGGTGATGTGAAAATACCATAACTTGGGCCAGGTACACCTTAGTCCTCAAAGATGTCTTTGTTTTTCAACACCTTAAAGAGGTCTTTTGCAGCAAATTTGCCCAGTACTTCATTTGATCTTGACTGCTGCTTCCATGTGCGTTGATTGTGGATCCAGTTAAAATGAAATCCCTGACAACCTCAATATTTTCTCATTTATCATTATGTTGCTATAATAACGATTATCAAAAGCCGGGAGAGTATAGCTAAATCCTTATTTCTATTGTAGGGAGTGAATAGATACTGTTTTTTAAATTGAAAACTCAAGAAAAGACAGCAAAAGGCATATAATTGAAAGTTTCCGAGGTAATTACTAGAATGCTAAAAAGGGGAAATTATTTAAAAGTGCCCGCTACCTCTGTGTGTATGTATATATGTTTGATATAACATAGAAACACCAGACTACTTGCGGTGGTATCTTTTAGGAAGTGGTTTAAAGGAATAAAAAGTCATAATAACTAAAAATAATTTTAATCTTTTTACCAAAAAAGAGGGGATTGCTGTTCAGAAGTGGGATAGGAAGTAGGGCAGAGAGCTATTTCTTTTTTCAGTATAAACTCCTCAGTACAATTTTGTTTTTATCATGTACATGTATTCCTTTGATGAGAATTAAAAGAGGAAAATAAGTTTTAAAAGAAGAAAAATGAGAAAAATATTTCTAGGTTCACTCTAGTACATGAATAGATACACAATAAAAACCAAAACAAACCCATTGCTATCTAGTTGATTCTGACTCATAGTGACCCTATAGGACAGACAGAGCTGCCCCATAGGGTTTCTAAAGCTGTAAATCTTTATGGAAGCAGACTGCCACATCTTTTTCTGCAGAGCGACTGGTGGATTCAAACCGTCAGCCTTTCGGTTAGCAGCCAAGAACTTAACCACTGCACCACCAGGGCTCCTTAGACCTATAATACCAAAAACCAAATCGGTTGCCATCAAGTCGATTCCAACTCATAGCAACCCTATAGGACAGAGTAGAACTGCCCCATAGGGTTTCCAAGGAACAGCTGGTGGATTCAAACTGCCAACCTTTTGATTAGGTGCTGAGCTCTTAACCACTATACCACCAGGGCTTCTAGATATGTCATAAAACCAAAAAACCAAACCTGTTGCAGTCAAGTCAATTCCAACTCATAGCAACCCTATAGGACAGAGTAGAACTGCCACAGGGTTTCCAAGGGGCTGCTGGTGGATTTGAACTGCCAGTCTTTTGGTTAGCAGCCCAAAGCTTAACCACTGCACCATCAGGGCTCCCAATATACACTAAAGTTCCCAAAATACCATCCTATATGACCAAGATGAAGTTGGCCTAGGAAATTTTCAAAGTGGGTGGCACCAGTTGACCATCATGGCTATAAAACAAAATGAGATTAAATAACATTAAACATTAGATTTTAAGCACTCTAACTTCTTGATCCATACCTGTATGGATTTTTAGATGTTCCTTTATTATCTAAGAGTCTCTATTTGAAAGCAAAGTTCTCATCTCCTACCTACCTGTCTGCTGCTAGGGAATTTAGTACAGTATTTTAGCTGTTGATCTTATCTTCTCCTTTCTGGATCATGTCAGTTGGCTTTGCCTCTTTACGGGTTTGCCAAAAGCAAAAGTAACATGCCAAACCAAACATCTGTGACTAAGCGAGAGGAAATTTATTAACTTTTGCCTAAAAGAATGTGTGTTACAACAGAAGTACTACAGTCATTAAGCCAAGATGAAGCCCCAACCCTGGTGGACAGTGTAATCATAGACATCAAGTTCTCTACAACACCCTGCTTCTTCCCCCTCCTATGTAGACATGGCAGAGATCTCATGGTAAGGGGGTATATATATATATATATATATATAAAGGAGTCTTTGAGTCGAGTTTATAGTTTCTACAAAACTCAGGGTTGAGACTAAAAATGGTCCTTAGCCACTTAATCATTGCTGAGTGCTGGCATCTGATACAATTGTTCTGCCAATCCCTAGTAAGCCAAGTGGGGGTGATAAAGACGGCTTTTGATAAGAGAGAAATTCTGGTTTTCAAAAGAGGTTGTGTCATAGGAGAAGCCCTGGTGGTGCAATAGTTAAGCTCTTGGCTGCTAACCAAAAGTTTGGCAGTTTGAACCCACCAGCAGCTCCAGAAGGATGTGGCAGTCTGCTGCCATAAAGATTTATAGCCTTGGAAACTCTGTGGGGCAGTTCTACTCTGTCCTACAGGTTTGCTATGAGTCAGAATCGATGGGATGGCAATCAGTAACAGGTGTGTCATAGGAGGGCAGGGAAGAAAACAGGGTGTTAATACAACCAAAGAACAAAAGACTCCTTTATCTCCACAGTGTCTCTTTAGGATGGGAATCTGATTGCTACCCTGGTGGCAAAGACCAGCCCATTCAAAGCATTTTCAAGAACAAATGTTAAACTTTTATCTGTGCGTGTATGTGTGTGCTTTTGAGAAAAAAGCCTGGAGGCTATATTGCAGCCCCCACTGGGCAAATTTATTAAATGTAATTTATTAAGTTTATTAGACATAAAGCAATTTAATTTTGTTGGGCATCTATCAAGGATGACAACTTTAGTTTTAGAATAGTTAATATTATGCCATTTTTTCTGACAGTGTTTATTAGTTAAAGATTGATTGTCCATTGAGGTCATTCTTGGTTCTGGAAGGAAAATCTTATTATTAAATATTTACTTACCCCTATCCCCATTCTCTAAAATATTGTGGGGCAAAGAGTCAGAAGGAGACCTTGTTGTACATTACCTTAAATCTCAGAAAATCATTCCTATGATGCCCCAAAAGGCTTTCTAAAGCATCAGTAACCAAAAATCTCAAATTTATATGTAATTCCTGATCTCTTAAATCTCAATTCCATCCAGATGTTCAAGCCAGAAACCTGGGGCAATCCTTGCCCCCTCCCTCTACCTCAGTTTCCATATCCATTCAAGTCCTACAAAGTCCTGCTGACTTTAATCCCAAAATACATCGTGAATCTATGCACACTCTCTAGTTAAAAATAGTCTGAGCCACCTCTAACTCTCATTTGAGCTGCAACAATGATAATTTTGAAAATAAAATTAATAACTAACATTTCATAATGCTTACTATGGGCCAGGCACTCCTGTAAGTACTTTATATATATTAGCTCATTTATTCCTCTCAAAAACTCTATAAAGCATTCTAATACTTTATCACTTTAAGATGAGGAAACCGATGCACAGCGAAGTTAAGTGACTTGCCTGAAGTCACACAACTTGTAAGCAAAGGAGCCAGCAATTATATTCACGACTGCTGTCCTCTGATCCACTTTTCACACAGCAGCCAGCATGATGGTTTGAAACAAGTAACTGCTACACTGAATAAAAAACTCCTGTAATATGAGAACAGAAAACAGCTTTAGCCTTGTCTTGCCAACAGCCTGATCAAACCAGCTCTGCGAGGCAGGTTCTTTCCTAGCTCCTAGGGCAAGTTCCTTGACTTTTTTGGTACTCTCAGCTAATAAAAATTCCCCCCTTTTCGTCACAAAGCAGTCTTGTTTCAATAATAAAAATGCCAGTCCAGTGTGCTGGTCAAAGCTTTGAACTTCATTAAAGTGAATGCTTCCTCCCAACAATCACCCAAACAGGCTTGGGCCTGAAGGTCTCTGTGGTGGGGGTCAGCTCCTCTCTTTTGCCTTCTCCTCACACTCTTTTGGCTGGCCTTTGACCCATCAGGAGTAGAGGAGCCCGGGAAAGAGGAGAGATAAGGGGCAGGAAAGTTCTTGTTTGACAGGCACAGATGTAATCTACCACTGCTATACTCTGGCCATCCCAAGTGTTTAAAGCTGACTCTTGCACTCACAATTGCCTTCTTGAGCACCTTAGCTATACCCCTGTGGGTTCCTCTGACTGTAGCTCTCTTGAAATGGGCAAAGTCCCTACTTTGGTTGGATACTTACTCCTAGTCCTACCCTGAGCTTCTCAATCCGATGGCACATCTCCAGCTTCTTTCTCCTAAGGTTGTCTGGTTTAGGGAGAAGGCCTCTTGGGTAGGATCCCTTTCTGAATGACCCCAGGCATATATTCCTACCAAAGGTTTCATATCTTTGAGCTGCCAATGAAGAGATTAGTTACTTTCCAAATGCAGTTCCTCACTCTGATGTCAGTAAACTTTTTCCCAAGTATCTCTGTGCCCCATGGACTCCAAAGGTACAAGTCAGACTCTCCATATGGTCTCCTTCAAGTCTCCCTCACCAAACCTGAGGTACCTGCCCCACCTGTTTCCCATGAGGTGCTAGGGAAGACTCACAAGGCAGGGAAGATTCTTTCCATGGAAATTCCCAAATCTCAACTAGCTTCTCAGCGCTCTTCAATTTTAGCACTTATGTAGCCTTGAGATTTTAAAAAAAAAAACCTGTTGCCAGTTCCAACACATAGCAACTCCACATGTTACAGAGTAGAACTGCTCCATAGGGTTTTCTTGTCTGTAATCTTTACAGAGGCAGATTGCCAGAACTTTCTTCTGCAGCACCACTGGGTGGGTTCAAACTGCCAACCCTTAGGTTAGTAGACAAGACCATCACCCAGGAATCTTTTAGCCTACAGATGGATGGGGGAAGAAGGATCCACAGAACTGGTTTTTAGCACTTCTTTTATAATTCTCCCATTGATGATCTGACTCTAACCTTCACTTCGGAGTGGGTCCTCAGCACAAACTGAGCCAGAAAGAGTCCCATTTTTAACATCCTGCTAGACACAATGGTCATATCTTTCCATTGCTA
This sequence comes from Dugong dugon, assembly GCA_030035585.1. NCBI lineage: Eukaryota > Metazoa > Chordata > Mammalia > Sirenia > Dugongidae > Dugong > Dugong dugon. The sequence continues at coordinate 148,007,168 of CM057462.1, forward strand.
TTAGGAGTGAATGCAAACTCTTTCATACGTTACGGAGAGCTCTGCAGGATGTGGCCTTTGTCAATCTCTCCAGCCTTGCCTCAGGCTACTCTTCCCTAGGCTCAGCCACAATGGTCTTTTGCAGGAGCTTGGATTCTCTAAATTCTTTCCTACCTCAGGGCCTTTGTCCACACCTATCCCACCACTCTCGGCCATCTATTTTTTTAGGGCTCAGCTTAAATATTAAATATTACCTTCTGATGAAGGTCATTCCTGAAATAGCTCCCCACCCCCACCCCATTATCCTCACTCATGCATACTATTTTACTTTACAGCATTTGTCACAAGTTATAACTATTTCCCAGATCATTTTCATTTCCTCCTGGACATGCAGTCAGACTGTATTTCCCAGCCTCCCTTGAAGTTAGTTGCAGCCATGTGACTGAGCTGTAGCCAAAGAAATGTAAGCATAAAAATACTACTTCCAGGCCTAGCTTTTAAAATCCTGTCACATAGGTTCCTCCATTCTCTGTTTCTATCCACCAGCTTAATAGAGATAATCCAAAGACACAGAGGTGTGTAAAGTCACAAAAGGAAAGCAACCCAAGTCACTGCTTGGAGAAGAGAGTCCACGATAGCCAAGCAATCAGCTACAGCCTCAGTGAACTATTACGTGAGCAAGAGATGAACATTTACTGGATTAAACCATTGAAATTTTACAGTAGTTTGTTTCAGCAGCTAGTCTACTCTGACTAATAAAAAAAAAAAAATCAGTACTCTGAAGTAGATGCTGTCATAATTTTAAAAAAATACTAGAATATCTGGCATTGCCTAAGTAATCAAGTGCCAGACAATGTGGAACAGATACCAAAGGCCAAAACTTCATGCCATGCAGTGGCAAGACTTTGCTGATGGCATGCAAAATCTATGGGCATGCGTTTACCCTTTGACCTAGAAATCTCACTTCTAGGATTTTTTCCCAAAGGTACATTGACCAAACTACTAAAATACATATGCATAAGACTATTCATTACTGCATAGTTTAAAATAGCAAAAGACTGGATAAATCCAAACGTCCATCAATAAGGTTTTGAATAAATAAACCATGGTAAATCCACTTAATGAAGTGTTATAAAGGCGTAAAAAGGAAGGAGGACAATCTCTCTATGTTGCTGTGGAAAGACCTCCATGATACATAGTTAGGTGATTAAAAAAAAACCAAGATAGATGAAAGTATATACAGTATTTTATGGTTTAAGAAAGTGAGAAATACAAAGGTATATACGTTATTTGCTTATATTTTAAAAAATGGAAGGATAAACCATAATGCCAAAAAAATATACTACCTATAAGAGGGTAGGGGTACAAGGTAGAGGTGAGTAAAATAGAAGCTAAACTTCTCTGCATGTATCTTGTATTATAGATTTAACTTTGGAATCTTGTAAATATTTTACATAATTCTAAAACAATTAAAATTTTCAAAATTTCTAAAAAAATTAATCGACTTAACCTAATTATCTATCAGACTGCAAGCACTTAACCTAATTATCTATCAAATTGCCAGCATAGCCACACAGAGAGGAAATATTTCAAATGACTTTAAATCACAGAAATTTGACTATATCATTAGTAGGCTATAACTTAAAAACAAAAAGAATGACAAAAAAATCTCTAACAATTATATTTTTAGGAGCAGTGTTGAGATGGTTTTGTGAGACTGTAGTATGTCTACTGTGGAATAAAACAAATGACAAATTACGTTGATGTCATTGAGAACCGAGATTTCAACACAGAATAAAAAAATGATATACGTATAAGATTGAGGAGGTTAAAAATAAATCACATAGCCTTGCATTCAAATTACAAGGATCACTATGAATTCACGAATTATTTTTTATTAAAAAAAAATACAGAGTTCTTAGTTCTGTCTACAGAAAAGGCCTAGAAACAATGACCAACCTAGTAGCAATAAGCACTCCTGGATCCCAGATCTCTAAATATCATTCCTCAAAAGAAACCAGGCACAAGCGGCCATCTAAGATGCATCAATTGGCCCCAACCACCTGGAGTAAAGGAGAATGAAGAACACCAAAAGACACAAGGAAAGTAGTAGCCCAAGGGACAGAAAGCGCCACATAAACCAGAAACTTCATCATCCTGAGACCAGAAGAACTAGATGGTGCCCGGCTACCACCAATGACTGCCCTGACAGGGAACACAACAGAGAGTCCTTGATGGAGCAGGAGAAATGTGGGGTGCAGAAATCAAATTCTAGTAAAAACGCCAGACTTAATGGTCTGACTGAGGCTGGAGTAACCCTGGAAAGCATGGCCCCCGGATTCTCTATCAGCCCAGAACTAAAACAATTTCCGAGGCCAACTCTTCAGACAAAGATTCGACTGGACTGTGGGACATAAAATGATACTCGTGAAGAGTGTACTTCTTAGCTCAAGTAGATACGTGAACGGGCGGCTTCTGTCCGGAGGTGAGATGAGAAGGCAGAGAGGGTTAGGAGCTGGTTGAATGGACATGGGAAATCAGGGGTGGAAAGGAGGAGTGTGCTGTCACAGTATAGGGACAACAGTTAGGGTCACATAACAGCGTATGTGTGGGTTTTTGTATGGGAGAATAACTTGAAATGTAAACTTTCACTTAAACTACAACAATAAACAAAAAAGAAAAGAAAAGAAACCAGGCCCCTTAGAGAGATGTCTGATTCCAGGTCTAGAGCAGGAAGTGTACAAGAGCCTGGGATAACCTGTCATTCCACATAGCAAGAAAGCTATTAAAAACTACTGTGGTCATGTCAAAAGGACTCAAAAGCCAACCTGAAGAGCTTCCCACTGGCCAAATTTGGAAAATTTGGCACAATTTGAATAATAACTGTAATAGATTAAAACACATCAAATATCTTTAAATCCATGATATAATTTGTCATAATGATCAAATTACATACACCTCCCTACATATTTCATTGATTACCTTTGCAGGGTACTAGAGACCAACCTATTATTTTGGAAAATTAGTAAATAAATAGAAGAATCAAGTATTTATCCTTCCTTTCCAATATGTAGTCCAAATAGTTGACTGGGGGAGATTTCTCTTTATGGAAGTAAAGCTAATCAATGATGAAGGAATGACAGAATTAGATTATTGCCATTTGAAACTCGAATGAATTAATGAGTTTAGGCAATGATCATTAATTGCTATTGCTTGTGAAGGGAAGAGAGGCATTTGAGAATATTCACAGAATATTAAGAATACTTCATCGAGTCCTAGGCTCTTTTCTGTGTTTACATTCACCTCCAGATGATCATACCCAGTTCCAGGGCTTTTAACATATTTACACATTGATGACTTCCAAATTTTTATCTCCAACCCCAACAACCCTCATAAAGTTCTAAAAACCAAAAACCAAACTCATTGCCATTGAGTCAATTCTGATGCATAGCAACCCTACAGGAGAGGGTAGAACTGCCCCCCATAGGATTTCCAAGGAGCAGCTGGTGGATTTGAACTACCAATCTTTTGATTAGCAGCCATAGCTCTTAATCACTTTGCCATCAGGGCTCGTCTTTAGAGTCTCAAACTTAACATGTTCACAACAGAGCCCTTTTACTTCCCTCAAAAAGATCTTCACTTCCCTGTTCTTCCAGGTCTTAGCAGATAAGTCCAGGTCACCATCATCTCTCACCTGCTAATAGCCTCCCAACTGGTCCCCATTTAGTGAGTTCCGGAAACAGCAGTCAGGTGTGTGAGTGACTGTTTTCAAAACACAAATCAGATAACGCTGAAAGCCCTTGTGCAGCTTCCCATCACACTGAGAATACAATTTAAACTTTTTTTCTTGGTCTCTTGCTTCCTGGCTACCTCTTTGACTTCATTTTATTCCACACTCCACCTTGCTTACTCTTCTCTAGCCTTCTTACTGGCTCTTAAAAACACTAAGCTCATTTATGTCTCAGGGCCTTTGTACTTGCTGTTCCTCTGTCTGGAGCACTTCCTCCACCACAACTACTTGTGGTTTCCCCTCACTTCATTCAGACCTCTCTGAGAACCCTTTCTGAACCATCCCATCAAAAATAGCATCTGGTCTCCTCCCACCACCCTCACCTACTATCGCTGTCGCCCTTACTCTGTTTTACTTTCGTTCATCACACTTATCACCACTTAATATTACATACTTGTTTGTTAGTTTGTTTTGTTTATAGTCTGTCTTACCTATCAGAATGTAAATCCATGAGAGCAGATTGTCTGCTTCATCCATCACCGTCTCCCCAGTGCACAGAACAGTGCCTGGCAAGGGCGGAAACTTAAGACAGTAAAACCTGCGAAAGCTGGAACCTGTGTAAGGCAGAAATCTTTCAGAAAAAGAAAACTGGAATATTTTCTACTAACAGAGAGCCATAGAAAAGTGGTTAGACTGCACTCTGTCAACGGTGCAAAACTTGCAAGACCCAGAAAAACAAGGCAGTCCAGTCAAGTTCTGGCTCACACAGGTTTCACTGTACATATTAGTTGAATTCTAAACAAGTGAGTATAAAGCCTTCAAAGTCTGACTCAGTTACAGTTATGAACCTCGTTTAGGAAACCCTGATGTACAAGGGTTCTCCCATCTACTGATGAGTGAACATGAGGGATTTGCTTAATCTCCCTGTGCCTCAGTCTCCTCATCTGTAAAATGAGGAGAATAATAGCATCTACTTCACTGAGTAGTGAGGTTGAAATAAATGAATGCAGGAATGTGCTTAAAACAATGCTTAGTAAGTGCTCAAAAAATATTTCCTACTAATACTATTGTTATTATTACAGATATCCAGATTTGCAAAGTTTAAATTGAGAAGATAGAGGAAAGGGCCGTTTTTTACATTATAAATGAATTTTAGAAATCATAACCAATAAATATGCACTAGGATTTACAAAGTAGGCCTTAGCTATGTGAAGAAGTAGCAGAGAAATTTAGAATTGAAGTCTTAAAAGCGTCTGCCAATTAAAGATCAAGCAGAAGTACAAATCAATTCTGAAAATATAATGTAGCCATTCAGATTTGATTGACAACAACATCAAAAAAATCAGTTTATATACTTTTCAGGAACACGTCTACAATGTAAGTCAAATCATATCTGTATTCTTCCATTCCAAGTGCTACTCCAATCAGCAGAGATAGATGGAGCCCCTTCCTACTGCCTTTGTCCGTTCTATGCCCCCAAAACAAAACAAAACAAAACCTGTTGGCATTGAGTCAATTCCAATTCATAGTGACCCTATCGGACAGAATAAAACTGCCCCATAGGGTTTCCAAGGAGCGGCTGGTGGATTCGAACTGCCAAACTTTTGGTTAGCAGCTGACCTCTTAACCACTCCACCACCACGGCACCAGTCTATGCCCCATAGCTACTTATATCCCTCTTTTACTAAGAACTTCTAACTTGGAGGCAGCAACACCATCCTTGCTGTAGTAAGATTTATCATATTAGTGCAAGGCCAATATACTTAGCCCAGAAAAAGCATTCCACAGTGAAGGTGCTTGATTAGCTAAGATGTGTGTTAAACAATGTTACGGATTGAATTGTGTCTCCCCAAAAGATGTGTAGAATATAACTTTGGGGTTAAGTTAAAGACTTCATATTGGAGTAGGATGGATCATAATCTTAATCCGTTCTTAGTGGTGTCTTTTTGTGAAAAGAGAGTCACAGATCAGGTAAGATGCCATGTGAATATACATCTTCAAGCCAAGAAATGCCAAGAGATGCTTGTGGCCACAGAAGCTGAAGAAGACAAGGAAGGATTTTCTCCTAGAGCCAGCAGAGAGAGATCAGAGCCATGCTGATGCCATGTATTTGAACTTCTAGCCTCCAGAACTATGAGACAAGAAACTTCTGCTCTTTAAAGCCACCCAATTTGTGATATTTGCTATAGCAGCCCTAGGAGACTAAGACAAACAAGAAATCAAGTCCGTACTAAAAATTCAGGGCTTCAAACCAGTTGAAAACAGTTCAGTCATGGCCCTCACAAACAAGAGCAATGTACATGTTGCATAGCAACCAAATCTACTGCCCATTGGATTTCGACCCAAGTAGGAAACAAACAGAAGTGCCCAGCTCAAAGATGGTGGCCCACCAAACCACTGTGAATGTGCTTCACTCTCCACAGTCCTACCAATAACTCTATCTCCCGCATCAGGCTCCTGAAACATTCAAAGCCACAGATTAGACAGCGGTGCCCCACTCAAAGATTGCAGCTGACCATGCTGCTCTGAATGTTTCAGAAGCCTGATGCAAGAGACTGAATTATTGGTGGGACTGTGGAGAGTGACACACATTCAAAGTGGTGCAGTGGGCTGCCATCTTTGAGCTGGGCACTGCTGTTTGTTTCCTACTCGGATCAAAATCTCACTGGCAACAGATTTGGTTGCTATGCAATATATACAGTACCCTTGTTTACCACAGCCATGACTGAATCGTTTCAAACCAGTTCGAAGCCCTGCTAAATATAAAGCCAAAAATGGAAGCAATACACTGAATAATTTCTATAAAGCTTGCTTTTAACTCAGTTGTTTGTGCATTTACTTGTTTCTTTTCTTATACCGCATTGGAAAAAATTTTTTTTTGTTTTTGTCATCCATATTGTTGCTCTGTTTTTTGTTTTTTTAGCTTTATTTAAAACCATCAGGGTGAGATTCTGCTACAATTTCCTTTAGCCAAACTGACTTACAAAACATGTAGCGGTCTTCCTGTTCCCACACAGCAGCCTTCAGTCTTTTCTTAGCTAGTATTTTAAGGCATGCCAGAGAAAGGAAATGATATTGGGTGTCTCAACATACCTTAAATCATGATCCTCCTCCCCCTCAAACAAGAAAGAACAGCTTTTTATAGCTCTTAAGATTGAGAAGTAAAAATAAGTAAAGTTAAATATGCATTATTACCTTTAAAGAATCATACTAAATAGGCCTACTGTGTATTCCTCCTGTCATTGTTTTCAGATTAAAGATGAAAAACCATAGATATGGACTAAGGCACTACGTAAGACATTTTGTGTTATATAAATGGACAGACTTTTAATAACTGACCTTCCCTATTCACCTATTTAGAAAGTACTCTAGTAAAATAACTTTTAAATGCTTTTAAATTTTCTTTATCTTAACCAATTCTAGTGGAACCTGAATATTTCTTCTGGGAAAGATTATATAAATAAAGATCATGCTTCCCAACTGGGAGATTATGTTTGATTATATTAGTCATGATAATGACCATAACTGTCTGTGGGCTATTTACTTTAAATATATTAACCACATCAGATTGAATCTAGAAATTCCCTCAACTTAAGTGTTCAGAGAACATGTAAACTAAAAGTTTAAATCAAGTACATCCATGGGTGGGTATCTTTTTGTTAAAGATAAAGATCTTTTATGCTATTTTTAGAATCCCCTTAGCTAAAGATTTTGAATGCAGTAAGAAATCTATACACCTCAGATGCTTGGCTAACCAAGAAGATCAGATTAAGGTTACAAGAGGCACTTCTCCAACTCATCAGTCTGAAAGCATGAATACGCCTAAGTAATAAAGGAAACAACATTGAATATGAGTATTGAATGTAAGTATTCTGAACACGTAGATTCTTATCATAGTGCAAAAATGCAAGATGCCTCCCGGTGCACTTTACATTTTCATCACTGTCATCAGTTAAGGTGAATTGGGGGGAGGGGAATAGATAGATAATTTCCAGAATAAATATGTGTAAATATGTTTCTTCCTTACAAGGAGCATATTCTCTATAGCGATCTTAATCTGTTTCTCCTCCTACATTCTCTAAATTTGCTTGATGCACCACCATCCTCTCTATCATGAAGATTTATGTCCTTGAAGCCATTTTTGACCTCTTCTTCCTCCTATTGTATTATCATATGCAATAGGTTGCCAGGTCCTATTGATTCTACTTTTACAATAACCTTCCATCAGTCCCCTCCTTTCTACTCCCCCTGCTAGTATCCTAATTCAGGCCCACATTATCTATTGCCTGCACTGCTGTAATAACTAGCCTTTTAACTGGACCCTGTATTTGCCTCTTCCTAGCCCAGTGTATCTTAAACAGTCTTGCCAAATTGATTTTCCTAATGAACAACACTGATTTAGTCAGTCCCTTGCTGAAATGTCTCACAATCTACAAAATAAAATCTAGACAACCCAGTCTAGCATTTAAAATCATCTGGCCACAATCCAACTTAGTTTTCCTCTACTCCTTTTCACAGCTGTTTTTTCCTAGTTTCAACTCGGACTCTTCTTCCCAACTTCTTGCTTTCCTGCCTCTCTGCCTTTGGTCAAGTAGGAAATGGCCTTTCCTTCCTTCTCTGCATTTGCAGACTCTATACTTACTTCAATGTTCAAGGTTTAGGTCAATGCCACATCCTCCACCAAGCGTTCTTTTAGTTTCTCATCTGGATGTAATTACTTCCTCCACTAAAGTATTCTGGCAGTTATGTAAATGCCTTGTTCTCAACTTCTGTCTTATTTCCCCTATCAAGTCCTTGAGAAGAAGATCCAACTCTTACTTGCTTTTGTATCTTCTAATTGAATAGTATAGTAATGCTTGCATAATGGTCATCTAAATAAATAACAGTTGAAAAAGTAAATAAGAAGTAACAGAATATCAGGTTTTTGTTTGTTTTTTATAAGTTATTTGTTGTTGTTACTGTTATTAGCAGCATATCAGTTTTATGTGACCGAAGACAAGGTCTAGTGCATAGAAAAATACTGGACTTGACATTGTAGCTAGACAGCAAAAAAATAAAAAAAGATTTTGAGAAGGAATAAACTTATTTATATTTAGATAGCAAAATAAAAGTCTTTTCTAAGAAATATCTCCTCAAAGCATTTACTCCAACTGATACATTCTAAGGCAAAGCTTATGAGAATTTTTAATGAACAAACACGCCTAGTCCTTTCTTTTCCACTTTCTTTATTATTCATAATAGTCAGTGCTACTGACTCAGCTCTAGGTAATTGAAATAATATTATTTGAAATACCATCAGTTCCAAATATGGGCAAAGTGAATTCATCAATTCATTTCCTGAAAGAGAGAGTCAAAGTCTGTTTTTGTTTCACTGTGAACATTCAGGATTACCACTAAAACCATCATTGAATTAATTTTGTCATGTATGCCTAGCAAAGTGCTTGGCATGTAGGGAAGCACTAAATATTGAATGAATGAATGAATCTACCAAATGAGAGTGCCAATAGTACTTGACAGCTACTCTCTGTGAGTGACAACGCTGTACTAAAAAATACAGCTGATAATGAGCTGGACAGAGAACAGATGTTCAGTGGATATTTGTTGAGTTAAATTCATATAATTTTAGAGCTAGAGAGAACATTAGAGATAATATAACTTCTGGTAATTGCTCTCTCCTCTACGTGCACATGGCCCTTGATACATATGTTTACTGAAGCACATATGTTATACATTAAACCCACTGCTGTCAAGTTGATTCCAACTTGTAGCGACCCCATAAGGTTTCCAAGGCTGTAAATCTTTGCGGAAGCAGAATGCCATATATTTCTCCCTTAGAGAGGCTGATGGGTTCCAACCGCTGACCTCTTGCTTAGCAGCCGAGTGCTTAACCACTGCGTCATCAGGGCTCCTTTATATTAGCAAATATTTATTTTTATTTAGTTTTTCTCCATGTTCACTCCTTGAGGGAAAAGGCATTGTGATGACCCACCTTCCCTACATGGCCTGATGCTTGGCAGATTGTAGTTACCGGAATGCTTGCTGAGTGAGAAGTGAGTTTAGATTTGTGCTGTCCAAAAGGGTGCCCATTAGCCACATGTGACCATTTAAATTTAAATTAATCCAAATTAAAAAAAATTTAAAATTCAGCTCTTCAAACACACTAGCCACATTTCAAGTGTTCAACAACCACGTGTGGCAGTGACTACCATATTGAACAGAGCAGACAGTTCCATTATTACAGAAAGACATACTGGATAGTACTGGTCTAGACTATTTCCTTCACTTTGCGGAACAGACTGAGCTCAGGGAAGTTGTCACTTGCTCAAAATCAAACCATCTGAAGCAGAACTGAGATTAAAACCCACAACTCCTAAAACAGTGTTCATTGTTATTAAGTCACAACGTTGGTTCATTTCAGAATTCTAATTGTATGCAGTCCTAACTGAAAGCTCTAGTCATACTATGGAAGATGTGGTCCCTAGTGGCACAATGGTCAAGAACTCGGCTGCTAACCAAAAAGTCGGCAGTTCAAAACCACCAGCTGCTCCCTGGAAACCCTAAGGGGCAGTTCTACTCTGTCCTATAGGGTCGCTATGAGTTAGAATGAACTCCACAGCAATGGGTTTGGTTTTGGTTTTTGGCCTTTATCTTATGATTACCACAGAGGCTGTTTAATTTTTACATTTTAATAGATCAATTTTCATGTTTTACTAACTATATATATATAACAGCAAAGAATGTAACTGGAAGTTCTATACCTCTACTGTAAAGGAAGAAAGTAACCCTAATTTTTAAAATGCTTTCCAGGTGCCTAGATAAACAAAATATGATAGTATTCTGGTCTTGTGCCAATTCAATTAGAATATGTATAGAATAAGTTCTGGCTTAAAGGATGCTTTTTAGTTTGGTTTTCTTTAAAACATTCCTATTTGGTTTACTAATTTGTAAAAATTATTTGACTCTAAATAAACAATTATGAGATTTGTTCAGATTTAGGATCCTAGTTTTGGTTTGCTTTGAACTCCTAAAAGGTTTTCTCAGGTTTTTTTTTTTTTTTTTTTGAGAGCATCAGTATTCCCTGAGATGTTCTTAGAGAAACAGCCTTATTTTCTACAGCTTCCATAATGTACTTGTTTATGAAATCAGTATCCAACATTCTCTGGGAAGGGAAATCCAGTTCTACCTGATAGAACAAGAATAATTACAAAGAGGTGATGAAGTGGTCAATTCTATAGCTACCCTAACATTAGACTATGAAGGAGACAAGGAAAGGAAGAGCCTAATTGGAGCTTAAGGATCCCCCCAGTACTGTAAGTCTAGGGTACCTATGACTATCAGAATTGCTCAGCTAATGAGCTCTTCTTGATTCACTCTAGTTATGTTCTGCGTAGAAAGACATAGTTGAATAAACACTGTGGTTTCTTGTAGAAAGGTTTACAGTCTAGTATTGGTTTTTAAGGCAATTGATTTTTAAGGAAACGAAGGCAATTTGTCATATTTCCATAGAAATTTGAAAATAGGTAAAAAGAACTAGTGATGAGAGAGATTAACTTTGAGAATTAAAAGCGGCATCTCAGAAAGTAATCTGGTTATTTCTTTTCCTTGAAAGTCTTTATTCTTTCAACAGGCAAAGCAGTCTACAAGACAATTCAGTGTCAGTGGTTAGGTTTTAATAATGTTTCTATATAACCACAGGACCAAAGAAAGAGGGTGTGTTTTTACTGCCCTGTTTCATCGGAAGTGAAATAAGAAAGCTTTTACTTGACCTGGAATGTTATTATCAAGCTCCTATGTTACTCCTCTACAATCATTTATCAATAAATTTAATTCTGTTTGGGGCAACAGAAAAGGCAAATATTTGATTTAATTTTCATAGAATACATGCTTTTTCAAACAACCCAGTATATCCATGTTTCCCTAAAATGAATTGTTATGGATTTAATTGTGTTCTCCAAAAATGTGTGTAAACTTGGCTAGTCCATGATTCCCGGTATTGTGGTTGTCCACCATTTTGTCATCTGATGTAATTTTCCTACGTGTTGTAAATCCTATCTCTATGATGTTAATGAGGTGGGATTAGTGGCAGTTATATTAATAAAACAGGACTCAATCTATAAGATTAGGTTGTGTTTTAAGTCAATCTCTTCTGAAATATAAAAGAGAGAAGAGAGCAGAGAGACATGGGGACCTCATACCTCCAAGAAACAAGAGCCAGGAGAATAGCATGCCCTTTGGACCTGGGGTCCCTGTGCTGAGATGGATGACGAGGACCTTCATCCAGAGCCGACAAAGAGAGAAAGCCTTCCCTTGGAGCTGGCACCCTGAATTTGGACTTCTAGTCCCCTAAACTGTGAGAGAATAAATTTCTGTTTGTTAAATAAATTTCTGTTTGTGTTACTTCTGTTGTAGCAACCCTATTTGGCTAAGACATGAATGATGTATACAAAAATGTCATGAACTCCTGATGTTAAGATGGTGATTTAAATTACTGTGATTATAACATTACCTACATGTATATTAAACACAAATTAGTTATCTTATAACTTTTATGTAACTATAAACCAATATAAACTTATAAATTAAATACAGCATAATGTCCTAAACAAATATTTTGAATTAAGAACAATAGTTGAATATTCATTCATTCAGCAGATATTTATCTGAGGGCTTACTCTGTGCCAGTCACTGTTCCAAGCACATAGTATGTAACTTTAGCTAGTATAATAAACACATTCCAAATTTCTGTGGCTTAAAAAAAAAAAAATGCTAATTTCTCACACTCCACAGACCAATGTCCTGGTCCATGGGGTTGGAAGAGTGAGTGAGAGGCTCTGCTATAAGCTGTCAGTTGGGGACCCAGGCTGGAGAGGCTTTCTTATCTTTGACCCTGGCTTCCAAGGCCATCCTTGACATCAACATCCAGCCAGCAGATGGAGGAAGAGTAAGGGGATCACACATGGGCGTTTTCTATGGGTTAGGCCTGGAAGTGGCACACATTCCATCCACTGGAACTCAATCTTGCAGCAAAACCTAATTGCTGGAAAATAAAGTCTGGTGATGACCTAGCACTCTGTGTCATAGCCCATCCATTTGGTCACCAAGTATCCCTTTCTTCCTTCTTCCCAAAGAATACACTCACTCACACACTCCCCAAAGGAGATAACCTAAAGTCCCACACATCACTGTATCAAGTGCAAAGTCCAGGATCCCCAAGTAATGCAAAGGCTGCAGGTCTAGATGTAACTCTACATCATCCTGTGACCAAGTGGTTCTCGACCAGGGATAATTTTGCCCCCCAGGGGATATCTGGCAATGTCTGCAGACATTTTCAATTGCCACAACTGGGGGTGGAGAGGACTGCCAAGCTATCTAGTAGATAGAGGCCAAGAATACTGCTAAACATTCTCTAATGCACAGGACAGCCCCCGCCCCCAGACTTGTCCGATCCAAAATGGCAGTAGTGCCGAGATTGAGAAACTCTACTTTGAACTATGAACTAATTAGATATCTAATATATAATGATCGAACAAATGTATTGCAGTAAATACTTCCAGTGGAAAAGGTGAGAAAGGAAGACAGTGGTCCACTGAAAGATGAAATTCTGCTGGAAATGTAGTCATGGTCTTGACGTGGCCTTGGAGGGAGTTCTTTGGTTTCACTCTGTTTCCACTGTCTGGAAAGTGCCACCTTGTCCATTGTCCTCCATGGTCAGCTGCTCCACCACCTGGAAAGGTTTTCCTCCAAGTCTGCATTTGAAGTGGGCATGGAGGAGCATGCCTTCCTTGGAGAGCACAGCTTTTAATATAGGCTTGTAATTTCTTTAACAACATTGTTGTTAGCTACCATTGGGACAGCCCCCAGCTCATAGCAACCCCATGTGTTACAGAGCAGAATTGCTCCACTGGAATTGCTCCATTGAATTGCCCCTTGTAATCTTTACAAGGAGTCCTGGTGGCACAGTGGTTAGGTACTCAGTTGCTAACTGAAAAGTCAGCAGTTGGAACCCACCAGCCGCTCTGCAGGAGGAAGATGTGGCAGTCTGCTTCTGTAAAGATTATAGCCTTGGAAACTATGAAGCAGTTCTACTCTGTCCTACAGTGTCTCTATGAGTCGGAATTGACTCAACAGCAGTGGATGGTGGTAATCTTTACAGGAGCAGATCACCAAGCCTTTCTTCCACAGAGCCACTGGGTGGGTTCCAACCACCAACCTTTCAGTTAGCAGCCAACCACAAACCACTTTCACCACCCAGCCCCCTTTTTCATTAGCAATACAGTCCCTCAAAAACCAAGAGGTTTCTACAACCAAAACACAATTAAAGAGAATATAGACACATTGTGAAAAATGTAACTAATGCCACTGAACAATTTGTGTAGAAATTGTCAAATGGGAACCTAATTTACTGTGTAAACTTTCACCAAAAATACAGTAAAATATTATTATTAAAAAAAAGGGGGGGGTTTCTGATCTATGTGCTTCCAGTCATTTCTACTACCATATGCCAGTAATACTAAAATTCTTTCCTAGAGATAATTCTTGATCCTGATTTATTTCTTTGCTTCTTCACCCCTATGCCTTTCTTCCTCTCATCCTAAGATGACCACTTTGAGGCCATCAGATTTAAGTGTGAAGGCCACACCCTAAATCTGATCTTTGCTGCCGGGCTGAGTCTTAATGGGCCCTTGCTACTCAAAAGCTTTTTCAATCTTCTTTCCTATTCTTTGAAGTACAGACCAGTCAGTTTTTCCAAGCCCTTGAGGCTTCAAATTTCTGCACTCTCTATATTCAATTATGCTGCAAACCTACCAATTATTGTATGAGCTCGTCTTGTTCTAATATCTTGCTAAATGCAGCCAGTAACAACAAACCATACCCTACTACCATTCCATTTTTCAACCTCATCTAGAGTACTGAGCCATTTGCACCACTAGGAACTACCCTCCCTCACTCGATACCTCTTTTATTTCCTTTTAATTATAGAGGGTAGCACAGTTGTGTTACCTGAAAGGTACACTTTGGATTGGTCTTTAAATTCAGATGATTTCAAGAAACATTTACTAAATACCTATGAATGCCAGGTACTGGGCTAGACATAAGGGATACAAAGATGATTAGGAAACTATCCCTGCCTTTGAGGAAATTTCACTATAGGTACTTAGATCTAGTACCTCAATTCCCATTCCACTAGCCTACGTGAAGAAGTAGGAAAGCTAAAAATTACATTTCTCAGACTCCCTTGCCACTCAAGTTCTAAGTGTAAATAAAGTTCTGCCAAATAGATATACTCATGAGAAAAATGGTGAAAATGACACGGAAGCCATCTTCTTGCTGCTGTGACCACTGGAAACCAATGCTTGATGACATGTTATGGAATGAATTGTGTCCCCCAAAAATATGTGTTGTAAATCCTAACCTCTATGATTGCAGTTATAATTCTGTTATAGCAGCACTAGATAATAAAGACAACATGTTTATGGCATCTAGGATCCTCAAATCAGCTTTGTGAATATAAAAGCCAGTTGTGGAAATGCCATATTGTCAGCTTCCTATCCCAACTACACTGACATAGTAGTCAAAATAGGCTAGCATTAGCCACAAGTCTGTCAGTTTGTTGTACTGTGGTGGCTTGTGTGCCGCTGTGATGCCAGAAGCTATGCCACTGGTATTTCAAATACCAGAGGGTCACCCATGGTGGACAGGTTTCAGCTGAGCTTCCAGACTAAGACAGATGAGGAAAAAGGACATAGCGGTCTACTTATGAAAAAGTTAGCCAGTGAAAACCTTATGAATAGCTGCAGAACACTGTCTGATATAGTGCCGGAAAAAGGGCCCCTCAGATTGGCAGGCGCTCAAAATATGACTAGGAAAGAGCTGCCTCAAAGTAGAGTAGACCTTAATGACATGGATGGAGTCAAGCTTTCAGGACCTTCATTTGCTGATATGGCATGCCTCAAAATTAGAAGAAATAGATGTAAACATCCGTGAATAATAGAAACGTGGAATACACTAAGTACAAATCTAGGAAAACTAGAAGTCATCAAGTGGATGGCTTTAACAAAGAGAAATTTATTCTCTCACAGTCTAGTAGGCTACAAGTCCAAATTCAGGGTGTCAGCTCCAGGGGAAGGCTTTCTCTGTCTGTCGGCTCTGGAGGAAAGTCCTTATCATCAGTCTTCTCCTCATCAAAGAGCTTCTCAGTGCAGGAACCTCAGGTCCAAAGGACGCGCTATTCTTTTGGCCCTTGTTTCTTGGTGGTATGAAGTCCCCATGTCTCTCTCTTCACTTCTGTTTTTTATATCTCAAAAGAGACTGCTCAAGACACAATCCAATCTTGTAGATTGAGTCCTGCCTCCTTAACATAACTGCCACTAATCTCGTCTCATCAACATTATAGAGATAAGATTTACAACATGTAGGGAAATCACATCAGATGACAAAATGGTGGACAATCACACAACACTGGGAATCATGGTCCAGCCAAATCGATACACACATTTTGGGGGGACATAATTCAATCCATGACACTGGCCAACTGACTGGAAGAGATCCGTATTTGTGCCCATTCCAAAGAAGGGGATCCAACCGAATGTGGAAATTATTGAACAATATCATTAATATCACACACAAGTAAAATTTTGCTGAAGAACATACAAAAGCAGCTGCAGTAGTATATTGACAGGGAACTGCCAGAAATTCAAGCTGGATTCAGAAGAGGTCAGGGATATCATTGCTGATGGCAGATGGATCTTGGCTGAAAGCAGAGAATAGCAGAAAGATGTTTACCTGTGTTCTGTTGATCATGCAAAGACATTTTACCGTGTGAATCACAGCAAATTATGGATACCATTACAAAGAATGGGAATTCCAGAACACTTAACTGTGCTCATGCAGAACCTGTACACAGACCAAGAGGCAGTCATTTGGTTTAAAATCAGGAAAGGTGTGCATCAGAGTTGTATCCTTTCACCATACTTCTTCACTCTGTATGCTGAGCAAATAATCTGAGAATCTGGACTGCCTGAAGAAGAACAGGGCATCAGGACTGGAGGAAGACTAGTTAACAATCTGTTATATGCAGATGAAACAACTTTGCTTGCTGCAAGTGAGGAGGACTTGAAGCACTTACTGATGAAGATCAAAGACCACAGCCTTCAGTATGGATTACATCTCAACATAAAGAAAACAAAAATCCTCACAATGGGACCCATAAGCAACATCATGATAAACAGAGAAAACATTGAGGTTGTCAAGGATTTCGTTTTACTTGGATCCACAATCAATGGCCATGGTAGTAGCAGTCAGGAAATCAAAGGACACATTACATTGGCAAATCTGCCGCAAAAGACCTCTTTAAAGTGTTAAAAAGCAAAGATGCCACTTTAAGGACTAAGGTGCACCTGACCCAGTTCATGGTGTTTTCAATCACATCATACGCATGCAAAAGACTGAAGAAGAATTGACGCCTTTGAATTACAGTGTTGTCGAAGAATATGAATATACCGTGGACTGCCAGAAGAACAAACAAATCTGTCTTGGAAGAACTACAGCCAGAATGCTCCTTAGAAACGAGGATGGAAAACTTCGTGTCACATACTTTGGACATGTTATCAGGAGGGACCAGCCCCTGGAGAAGGACAACATGCTTGGTAGAGGGTCAGTGAAAAAGAGGAAGACCCTCAATGAGATGGTTTGGCACCGTGCCAGCAACAATGAGCTTAAGCGTAGCGACAATTGTGAGGATGGCACAGGACCAGGCAGTGTTTCCTTCAGCTGTACATAGGGTCGCTAAAAGTGAACCAACTTGACAGCACCTGACAACTACAACAACACTGTAGTAACAAGCAATCCCAAAAATCTCAGTGGCTTAATACAACAAAAGTTTCTTCCTCACTGACAAAAAATTCACTCAGTGATCTGGGTTAATTCAGTCTTGTAGCTACTTCTTAACTCAAGGCCTGCTCCATGACTGTTGTGGCAATGGAAGAGAGAGTCTAGAGAACTGCTCAAAGGCTTTTGACTGTCTCATCCTGGAAGTGACAGGGCATCTTTGTTCACATTTCATTGGCTAGAACTTGTCACATGGCCCCCACTAACTGCAAGGGGACTAGAAAGTATAAACTCTCATCTGCCCAGGAAGAAAAGGAGAACCAGATATTGGTTGAGCACTAGTGATGTTTATAATAAATGATGTGACTGAATTCAATTGTCCAGTGGCAGTCTGCTGATTTCCACTCCTCCAGCCTTTTCAAGGATGTTGGAAGCACCGAATTGCCTGAATGAAATCTCTTTTTGTTTGAAATGGCTAGAATGGTTTCTGGTACCTGCAGTGAATACTGACTGAATCAAGTGTGTGCTGGTAGCTTTCTGCTCTCCTATCTCCGTGCATTCTCTACCCTTCAGTGCCCTACTTTGTGCCCTAGGAGGCTGTTTCCTCCAAACTCCAAGCTCCTCTGTAGCTTTGACTGGTCTTGGATCACAGGCAGCATCAGCAAAAGATCAGAAGTTAGGAGGAAAGAGAGATCAGGATTATTTATCTTCTCTTTCTTCCTCCTCCCCACGAGACTATATAGATCTCTTACACTGCCCTCAATTCTGTGAAGAGTCGTTTAAGTAAACTTTCCTTATTTAAAAACTTAGAGTGTGACATCTGTTTCCTGCCTGGATCCTGACTCGTACAAGGTGTTTAATAATCAAATTGTGAGTCTGAAAAAAAACAGTAACAGACTGTCTCCCTTTCTCCCTTTTCACTGCAGCTGCAGAGCTTTATAAAATGCAAATCCGAATATATCATTCCTTTGCATTAAGCCTTCAATGGCTCCCTGTTACACTTCTATTACCACCCCGCACTCTAAATTCCAGCCAGAATGAACCACTTTCAGTTCCTCCTGCTGTATGGTCTCTCTTCCTCTGAGCCTTTGCACATGCAGAACCTTCTTCCTGGAAACTCCTCTCCACCCCCACTCTCATTCAGGCTTCAGCTCAAATGTCACTCCAGAAAGCCTTCCATAAACATACTTACTCTGGTTGAATGTTCTCCCACAGCAGCCTCTATTTGCCGTATGTATAGATTGCACTGCCTGCTTACTTATCTTGTCTTCCAACAAGACTGTAAGACCTAGGTCAGGGACTGCATCTCTGACCTCCACCACCTGTTGAAGTGCTTGGTACATAACAGGCATTCAATAAACGTTGGTTAGTTCCTGAATCTTATTGACAAAGCTTGAAGCCTCTCCTCTAGCTACTGACAAAAATCAGAAAAAAATAAATTTCAGTCACCCACTCCTCTTTACTATCTCCCATTCCTTTCCCAGACTATTTTAATCTTACTTTACCACCCGCTTTTATGGAGATTTTCTCTTATCAAGATTACCAGTGACCTCCTAGTTCCCCAATTCAGTAGTTTCTTTTCAGTCCCAGTCCTCTGGGATCTCTCTGTAGCACTTCCATGAAACTCCCACTGCCTCCCAGGGATCATGGCTCTCTCTCTTTTTTCCTAATACTTTGATTAAACTGTTTGCATATCCGTGTTTTCCTCCACTTGTTTATAAAAGCTCCTGTGTGTCTTACTCATTTATACCTCTAGTTCCCAGCATAGTTCCTGGCACATACCAGTACCAGTTGCCGTTGAGTCAATTCTGGGTGACCCCACATGTGTCAGAGTAGAACTCCCCCAACTTTTCCATCTGAGCTCCAGACAGTGGCATCACTAGGAGGGTGTGGGGGGTGCGGGGGGTGTGGATTGCACCAGTGACACTGTCAGGGGGGTGACATCAAAATGACTATGTATAAAAATATCCCTGTAGTTAGTTATAACAACAAAAACGAGCCCAGCTTACATGTGTCAATATACCTACAAGGCTAAAACTCTGTGGTAACAGGTTTGGTTTTTTTTTTTTTTGGTGGGGGCTGGTAATGCACTCCGGTGAGAGCTGTCATTATTACCCAATTACATTGATGCTTCTAATCACATGGTTTCATCTGCATGAGCTATAAGCACATGTTGTGGTTTTGTTGGCTTCTGGTGTTTTTATAGTTGCTGATTTTGTCAAATTTTCTGGTGTGTTAGCTCTAATACTGTGATAATTAGTATTTGTGAACCTACACCAATAACTTTTTTGAGAACGAAGTAGTAATTAAAGGAAAAGAAGATGATATATGAGAATTACGATTTACCAGTGACATTAGTACAAAAAACATTACTAAGGATTCTGTATGGTTTGGTATGGGAGGAGGTCCATGGGGGGGTGGGGCTGACACCGTGAGTTACTGCACTGGGTGCACCAACCCTCGTGACACCACTGGCTCCAGTTGCCCATGGGACCTCTCTCCCTAAATGTCCTGTGGGCAGCTCAAACAGTCATTTCCTCTTTCATTCTCAACTTGCCCTCCTCCTGCCCCCCACTGCTCCGTCAGTGAAATTAACATCCATCCAGAGGGCCAAGCTACACACTCAAAATCCCCTTAACTTTTCCCACTGCTTTATCCCTTTGTTCTGCTGGGCATCAAGCTTCATCCACTACCAATCCTTCCCCAAAACTCCTAAATCCTGCCTCTACGTCTTTCCTTTTCCTATTTCTTTCAGCTAGAACACCTCCCCTTCCTTTGTCCCAAATCCTACTCATTCCTTGAGACTCAGCACACAGACTTCAATTAATTGCTTCCTCCTCTGATTTCTAGACAAGTTGCTCCTTCTCTGAATGCCCACAGTATTCTGAACATAATGCTAAGTTTGTTTTTTAACGACTGATGTATACATGTCTACCTCACTAGATTATAAAATTCTTGAGGGCAGGTACTGTTTCTTGATCATTGGGGCCTAGCACAGTGACTGACATTTTAAGCACTTAAAAAATATTTTTATATGAATGAATGCACAAATAAATAGGTGAACTGGGAAAGAATTTCTTCCATTTCAGAGATTATTGTGAGGGAATCTTTGCATTAAAAGGACAGCACTGCAGTTAAAAAGCAGGCACATTATTACATAAGTAAGTCAACATACAGTGAAACCTCTGGGAGCCGGAACTCCATGGGAGGGCCTTGTTTTTCCAGGTCTCGAAAGCTTTCCGCCTTTGACAGGGTGCAGTCTTACCACATTTCTATCACTCTCTATCAGCGGAAAATATTGGAGTTTTCCTTTTCTGACAGTTCTACTCTGTCCTATAGGGCCGCTATGGGTCAAAATCGACTCAGTGGATGGCAGTGGGTTTTGGTTTTGGTACTCTTTACCCTGGGCGAGAGGAATTAGCTAAGGTATAAAGAAAAAACTCCTGCAGCCTAATACTCCTGTAGTGCCTGGGCACTAGACAGGCCCCCAGCGCGTTTTAATGCTTTTCCTTTTTCTTGCCCCACCCTCATTTTATATTTGAAGTATATTTAGAGTACCTAAAAGATATGTCGGTATGAGTCAGAATCCACTTGGTGGCAACGGGTTTGGTTTTTTTTTTTTTTTTTTAAAGGAGATGTTAGTTTTATGATTTCAATTTGACCCCATTAACCGTTTGACTCCCAAGCCCAACGCGGGGGCGGGGGGGGGGGGGTGAATAACCGGCGGGAGAAGAGAAAGGAGGCGGAGCAAAAATTCAAAGGCAGAGAGGAAGCCATAAAGGAAAGCTCTTTTTTGGTTCTTTTGGGTTAAGCCCTGAGCTGCTCACCAAAAAGTTGGCAGTTCGAACCCACCGGCGGCTCCGCCTGAGAACAATGTGGCAGTCTGCTTCCGTAAAGATTACAGGCTTGGAAATCCTATGTGGCAGTTCTACTCGGTCCTATGGGGTCGCTATGAGTGGGACTCCACTGGAGGGCAACGGGTTTAACCCAGAGAGGCGTGACTCTCTAACTGCCATAGCTGATTAGTTTCCCCGGAAAAGCGCCCGCTCGCCCGCCCACCTGCCTGAATTTCCCCGCCCAGCGGTGCACTGCAGGCCACCGCCGCTGGGGGCGCCGCGCGCGAAGCGCTGAGACTGCGGCGGCGGTAGCGGTTGTTGCCTGCGCCTCGCCTCTCCGGGTTCTCAGACCGGCGGCGGCGGCGGCAAGCTGCACACCGAAAAGGCGCTTAATCCCGGGGCGAACTGCAGCACGACCGCTCCCCGCGGGCAGGCGGGGTGCGCGCCCCCACAGCCGCCGCGCTCCGGCCGGGACTGCCGCGAGAGGTGGAGGCGGCGGCAGCCCCGCCCGGCCCGCGGAGCCCCCCGGCCGCGTCCCTGCGCCCAGCTCGCGGCCCCGGCCATGGGGCTGAGCGGGCCCGGGGCTCACCGGAGCTGAGGCGGTGGCGCCGGTCCTCCCGCCCCCTGGGGCCGCCCCCGCCCCCTGCTCGCCGGCGTCTGGCTCTCATGATGATGAAGAAAAAGAAGTTTAAGTTTAAGGTGGACTTCGAGCTCGAGGAGCTCTCCTCGGTGCCCTTCGTCAATGGGGTCCTCTTCTGCAAGATGCGGCTGCTGCACGGCGGCAGCTTCACCGCCGAGTCCTCCAGGTAACGCGCCCTTTGCGCCGGCTTCTCTGGAGCCGCCTCTGCCCTCGCCTTCCCGGAGGTGCTTGTTTGATGGCAGCGTCTCTTTCCTTGGTCCATTTGCTCCTAGAGGGCGGTCAGCATTGTGAGCTCCCCATTCTCCAGGGGCTAGTCTGGTATCAGCGAAGAATTTATTGATCTCCACAAAGTGCTTCGCAAATGGGTCCATCTAGCCTGGGCTTGGCTGCTGCGCTTCTGATTCCAGATGGTTCCCGGTATTTGCTCTTCCCTCCTAGATTCTCTAGAAGGGGAGCGATGGCCAGAAGGGAGAGGATGCTTCTGGTTTGTCTTAAGTCGTTTCCATATTTGTGAAATGCAAAGTGGAACTTGAGCTGTTGTTAAAACAAAAAAATAACTCAAAACTGCTTGAGTGCCAAGAGCGTCCACTCTGAACAGGAGCCTGTACTTAGCGTAACTCCTTCACCCTTGTAGGTTTCTCGGGGACTGCTGCGCCCAGGATAAGGCTAGGGTAGGCCTGGTCAGGCTTGATTTGAGTCATGTTTCCTGACAGAGGGGCAGCAGCCTATGCCTCCTTTTACAGCTGCGTCTCCAGGTAGTCTCTATGTACTCATTGAATTACCGGTCTTGAAGTGGCCGTTAGTGGGTGTCGGTGTGGAGGACTTCGAACCAGAAGCGGAGCCCAACCCTTCCCTCTTTTTGACTTGAGTGCCCATGGCCAGTAGGCACTTCCAGGGAGAGTCATTGGTAGGTTCCAGAATGAAGAAAGAAGGTGTGGCAGTGTTCCTTGAGTAGTTTTAGAGCTACTCATAAGTTGACAGATTACCCTAAGGTAAGTGATTTTCAGAAAATAGGAAATTTAAGGAATTAAGAAAATGGACATTTGAGTTTCTGAGATCAAATAGAAGGCTTATGTTCGTTGTGCCTAAATTTATTGGTCGTGTTGTTGTTAGGTGCCTTTGAGTCGGTTCTGACTCATAGCGACCCTATGTACAAAATAACAAAGCACGGCCTGGTCCTGCACCATTCTCAAAACTCTTGCTATGTTTGAGCCCATTGTTGCAGCCACTGTCAATCCATCTCGGAGAGCGTCTTCCTCTTTTTCACCGACCCTTTGCTTTACCAAGCATGATGTCCTTCTCCAGGGACTTGGTCCCTCCTGATAACGTGTCCCAAGTATGTGAGACGAAGTCTTGCAGTACTTGCTTCTAAGAAGTATTCTGTACTTCTTCCAAGACAGATTGTTAGTTCTTCTGGCAGTCCATGGTGTATTCAGTATTTGCCAAGACCATAATTCAAATGCATCAATTCTTTGGTCTTCCTTATTCATTGTCAAGCTTTCACACATATAGGAGGCGATTGAAAACACCATGGCTTGGATCAGCAGCACCTTAGTCCTTAACGTGGCGTTATGTTTTCCCGTGAAAATATTCTGCTTTCCTTTTATCTGTTATCCCTGTTAATAATACAAAGAGAATAATATGTCAATAGGTTGTGAAACTGGAGCCAGAAAATTGTCTGCTGTGGCAATACTGAAGCCTGTGGAAGCCAGAAAATGCGAATATCTAGTTGACCAAATAAAAGGTTTATGAAGCACTACTGATTCTTAAAATTTTTAAATGGTCCGCTGAAGATAGTTTTAAAAGCTAAACTGTGATGACAGATATGTGGCTATTTAGCTAATTAATCACACTATTATCCCTTTTAGCACACCTGTGACCTAGAATAGTGAGACAAAGACTGTACGGCTCTTAAAACAACGAAAAGCCAATTTGTGAACGACCTGTTGGTGTGAGACCTAGACTTGGGGCAGGGTCCCATCCCGCACTCCCACTTCCAGCCATTAGATCAACTCTCTGAGCCAGTGGTGACACCTGGTGGTCAGGGCACTTTCCTATTCCACCCCCACCCTCCACCCCCAAAATATTGGTTTGACTTGTTTCTCACAAGTCAATTATTCCATCACAGGCAATCATTTCTCTAGCAAACGTGTGTAGAGTGGTCCTTTTAAATATATTATTTAATTCTCACAGCAAGCCCATAAGGTAGGGATCCCCATTTTATGGATGAAGAAACAGAGGCTCAGAGAGCCTACTAACTTTCCCAAGGTCCCCCACAGCTGGTAAGTGCAATGTCTAGATTCTAATACAGGCCTCTCTTAACTTCAAACAGGGTGATGCCAGATAAAGGAGAAAATTATGTGCGGTGCTGAAGAGCTTCCTAATGGTTTTAACAAGTTAGGGACATGATTTGTACTTTGCAAGAATTGGAAAGGAAAAAGCAGACAATCTTAGGTTAAACTTACCCCTTTCTCTCCCATCTAAAATCTGATTTTAATCAAGGTCTATATAAACAAATAAAAAAGGCATACAGTTTGGAGGCTTTGATTTGGCCAGAATCCTTTGATTTGGCCAACTTATAAGGAACCTGTGCCTATGAAGCTAGAAGGTAACTTAATGTAAAGGCAAGAGCAAGGGTTTGGAATCAGGTGGATCTGGATTTGAATCCCAGCTCTACCATGGTAAACCTGGGTGGGTGACTTAACCTTTCAAAGATTCCATTTGTGAAATAGAGACAGTCTGTGGCACTTGGGGGTTATTGTGAGGATTTAGTGAGATAATATATCTAAAACACTGAGCACAGTGCTTTGGCACTCAGTTGGCATTTAAAAAGGAGACAAGGAACTTGTCCAAGAGGGTCCATTTCCTTTAGATGTTATACTTAAGTCCTTTATCCTAATAATTATAAAAATGTTGGTTTGAGAATGATACCTTATTTTTCTCCTTCTTGTTGTTGTTGGGTGCTGTTGAGTTGATTCCAACTCATAGCAACCCCATGGGACAGAGTAGAACTGCCGTGTAGGGTTTTCTTGGCTGTAATCTCTACAGCAAAGCCCTGGTGGTGAAGTGGTTAAAAGCTCAGGTTGCCAACCAAAAGGTTGGCAGTTTGAATCCACCAGCTGCTCGGTGGAAACCCTGTGGGACAGTTCTACCCTGTCTTATAGGGTCCCTATTGGTTGGAATCGGCTCAACGGCAGCGTGTTTGGTTTCTTGTTTGTTTTTTGTGACACCACTGAGGGAGGACTCTTGAAAGCTTGTGCCTGGTTTCCTCTAGACTTCGTCCCATGTACCTTTTTCCTTTGCTGATTGTGCTTCATGTCCTTTTGCTGTAATAAATCTTAGCCATGACTACTGCTGTCTGCGGAGTTCTGTGAGTCCTCCTAGTGAATAGCTGAACTAGGGAGTGATCTTGGGGACCCCCTATGTGTAAACCTATGTAAAATATACTCATTTTGTTAGAGAGAAGACTTAGAGGTACATAGCAAAAAAAAAAAAAAAAAAAAAGTGCAAAAACTAAAAATGCACATCATTCATTGTTCCATTGTTCACCAGATACAAACTGAGTATTTACCAGGTTCCTAGCTGTCTTTTAAGGACTATGAGAATTATAACAAATATAATGGCCCACAAGTCAGTCACCTCTACTTAATGAAGTTAGATAATGTATTGCTTGACAGTAGGAGACATAAGATTTAGTGGGTCAGACAATATGTGAGTATTGTTGAAATTCTGAAGAGAAAGCTTATTTTACAGCTGTGATGGTTACTGAAAACCACACTAGCATTTGAGCTGAGTGCCAGGAGGATGAATTTGCTTTGACAAAGATGTGGGGTTGGGAAGACAACTTGAGAGGCTGGCTTGTACAAGTCAGTAATAGAAGTTAGTGGTCAGCCTGATTGCAGAGAGGGTTCATATTGAACAGAAACTTAAGTAAGATTAGAGGGGAAAAAAGGCCTTCAACGCTATTGCAAAGAGTTTGCTTTCCTCTGCTTATAGTATAAATTTCAACTGAAGAGTCTTGAACCGAGTTGTAATGTGACTAAAGTAGTATTTAAACTGGTAGTCAGGCTGGTGTTCTGTGGATTCAAGTGGTGATAGATTAGAGATGGGGAGACAAATTAGGATGCTATTAAAATCACCCAGGCAGGAGCTGATAAGACAACCTGAAGTCTGCGGTTTCCCATGTAAGTGACTGGTAAGTGGTAATGCTATAAAAGAAATGCCTTGATGCCTTGACAGAAGTAAGGAAGTCAGGAAAAAGAATCGTCGTTTTGTTTTGTTTTTAAGGGAAATGTGTGTGGTGGTGGGGGTTATAAGGAGGTGAGTTGTACATTTGACATATGGCATATGAGATGACATTGAGCCTGATAAGCAGTTGGAGACATATTTATTGTGGATTTCTTAGATCTTGTATATTGAAACCGTACAAGCCTGCTTATTGAACTTCTTACTTAGAATGGCCTTACACTGTTTTGCCCTTTTAAAGATTATTAGTGAAAATTAATTTTAGAAGGACCCAGTTTCTCCTGGGAAAATTTGTCCAGTGAAGAGGTTAGAAATATATAAAGACTAGAAGATATTTATATGTAATAATTATTGTTAAAGTGGCCAGGTTAAATGGTCAGATTTTAAATATCATAGTTAATAAAACTTTTAGAAAATACATTGTACAATTATAGTGATCTAATAAACCAAAGCCAAATTGTTGCCTAATATTTTCGAAGACCTTTCAAAAAGACAGAATATTACATTAATTAACTCTTTTCACATCTCTTTCTCTATAAATGCACTTAAATCAATTTTGAGGTTTATTATGGCTATCAGAGCCAGTTTAATTTCTGGTCTGCTTTAATAAAGGAAGAAGAAGAAGAAATATGCCCATAATTTTAGCATTTCCCAGCTCCTTTTATTTTGTTC
Source organism: Dugong dugon (assembly GCA_030035585.1). NCBI lineage: Eukaryota > Metazoa > Chordata > Mammalia > Sirenia > Dugongidae > Dugong > Dugong dugon. The sequence continues at coordinate 148,034,097 of CM057462.1, forward strand.
GTCTTTTGGTGTGTGTGTGTGTGTGCTGATAGCTAAAATACTTTTCTAAGTTTCACATGAGCTTGTATGTGGCAGAAAACCATGAATTCAGGGAGTGTCTGGGAAGCTAATGAGCACATCTGTGTATTGGATCTTTTAACTTTGTAAACAAGTTGAAGGATTTCTTCTCTTTGGCCGGAGTGCATCTTTTTTTATCAAGATTTTAGTTCACTGCATATTGTGTACAGTCCTGCTCCGCATAACATCCGTTAGGGTAACATCCAACCACGTATATGTCTGTGGTCCCATAAGGTTATAATAGAGTTCAGATTATACATAAAAAAATTAAAGAGACACTTCCAGATACACTAGAACGTCTTTAACATAATAATACGGTAATAATAATGTTTTGATGTGTATCGCAAAGTAGCGTCCATTTGTCGTTACAAACCATTGTATGTATCTCAAATTTTTAATAATAGACTTTACAGAGGTTGGTTCATAACTACAGGTTGTACATAAGTTGCACGTTCCTAACCCAGGGACTGCCTGTATATAGCATGGTGTTCACACAGCGTCCAAATTACATAACATCCTATATTTCACAGACGGTATCATGGATGTTAAATGATGCATGACTATATTTCTTTTTAATAACTTTTCCCCTTATTTCAAAAGTAATATAAGTTCATGTGGGAAACTTAGAAAATATAAAAGCAAAAGAAAAGAACAAAAATTGTCCATAAACAAACTACCCAGAGATAATTATTATTATTAATATTTTAGTGTATAACTTAGGAGTCTTTAATTTAATCCATACACGTATATATATCCTCCTCTCACACACATTTATAACATAACTTTTTTTAGAAAAAATAAAATGGGATCATATAGTACTTATGTTTCTTATTAATGTATCTTTTTATATCATTAAATATTCAATTATAAAATTATTTTTAATAGATACATATCATTCCATTGTATGAATTTCTATGACTTATTGAATCATGCAAATAGTTTTTCTTCCCTTTTTAAAGATAATACTTTTATAAACAAATTACAGAGAGCATCCTTGTAACCAAATTTTGTGTACACCCATTATTATTTTTTTAGGATTAACACCTATAAATGGAATTATTGAATCAAAGGGCATACAGACTTTTAAGTTCTTTAATATTAACTTGTCCTTCAGTGCATTCAATTGATATTTTTATGGTGGAAAAATCACTGATAAGCATCATATATCAAAAATAACCAGTATTAGTAAATGCTGTTTGACCATACTGGCACAGAATTCTTTATACCCCGACCAGAAATGGAGTCGTCAATTCACATTGTTAAAGTAACCGTAATAATAGCTAACATTTATTAAACACTTTCCTCATGTGCCAGGAACTTTATTAAACCTTTACATTTAATCTTCAAAACAATCTTATGAAGAAGGTACTATTATTACATTATTACCATTACTGTTATATTCTCATTTTATACCTGAGGAAACAAAGAGGCACTGAAAGTTACACAGCTAGTATGTGGCAGAGGTAGGAGGCAGTCTGGCTGCAGAATCTGCTCTCATAATCACTAGACTCCACTGCTTCTCAGTTCATATGTTTTTTCATTTTTATGTTTTAGCAAAATGGTAGATAAATATAATACGGCTTTCTCTGAATGTCAGTCCCAGAAAACTGGTTCCAATATATGACACCACTAAACAGATCACCAGTTCTGCCCCTTTAGATTTGTCCCAAGACCATTATATATGGAAGATAAGAAACATAGTACTCATGTATGTACATTATTTTTTCAAGGTATGCCTTTCCAGTAGTAAGTTTGCAAAATTCTGTTTCATTACAACCTTATGGAGCAGTTCTACTCTGCACACATGGGGTCACCATGAGTTGGAATCAATTTAACAGCAACTAACAAAAACAACTGTTGGGTAGTTGTACCTTACAAAAATGTTATTAATGCTGCTTTATACCAAAAAAAAAAAAAGTTGCCATCAAGTCAATTCCAACTCATGGTGACCCAGTGTATGTCAGAGAATAGTGCTCCATAGGGTTTTCAGTGGCTGATTTTTCGCAAGTAAATTGCCAGGCCTTTCATCCAGAGTGTCTCTGGGTAGACTCGAGCCACCAGCCTTTTGGTTAGCATCCAAGTGCTTAACTGTTTGCACCACCCCGGGATGCTCCACTTTATACCAACAAGTTAATATTCGCCATTATATCGTAAGCCTTGCACAGTAGGCAAATACTTGGAGAAAGGATCTGTTGTAGCTTTACCAAGGATGACACAGATTTAAAATTAAATATATGGGGAAGTCATATGACTCACACATGTGTGCTATACTAGTAACACAACGTATAGAGACTTACCTTCAGTTTGCAGTGTCAGCTTTTGAAGGACCTTTTCAGATAGAGATCCTGGGGAGCATGTTGGAATTCTGAGGAATCTTGAATTACATCAATAATGGGACTGGGGAGCGCTGGTGGTGCAGGGGGTAAGAGCTATCGCTGCTAACCAAAAGGTCAGCAGTTCAGATTCACCAGCCGCTCCTTGGAAACCCTATGGGGCAATTCTACTCTGCCCTGTAGGGTGGCTGTGGGTCAGAATTGACTCGACGGCAGTGGGTTTGGTTTTCGAGTTAGTCTCAAGAGAGAAGATAATGGTCTTCAAATATTTAAAATATGAACTTGTATATTTGTATTTTTTACGTTCCTAATTTTATTTAATTCTCACAAAAACCCTTTCATAGAGGTAGGAGATCATTGTTATCTCCTATGTTAGGTTAGGATATACGTCAAGTGCTGTAACTTTTTTTCAAGAGATTGAAAAAAGGCTTAAACAAAACAAAAGTTTATTTCTCTCTCATATAAAGTCCAACCTGGTGTGGTGGTTCTGCTCTGCCAAGTTGTCGAGGGCCTAGGCTCTTTTTATATTTTTCCCATGTCCTGCCTGGGGTTATTGTTCCATCCACAGGGACTAAATTGGCTCACCCCACATCCGAATTCCAGCCATTGGGAAGGGGACAAGGGGAAGAGGAGGTTTCTGCACACACCACTGATCAAAACTTCAGCACAAGGCCACACCCAGCTGCAAGGAAGGTTGAGAAATGTAGTCTTTACTGGGTGGCCACGTGCTCAGCAAAAAATTCAGTTAAGATAAGGGCAAGACAGATACTAGGGGACAGTTAGCCTCTGCCACAATTCTATTTTAGCTGATGCTCAGAAAAGCAACATGATTTGCTCAAAATCATCCGTTATTAAATGAAAAATATTTGGAAGACTGCTCTGTAAAGAGGAATAGACTTCTGGGTGCATCAGAGGACAGAATTAGGACCAATGGGGAGATTACAAGGAGGCTTTTTTCTAGTAAGTATAATATTAGGAAAATAATTTCTAACACTTAGAGAAGGGGTACCCAGCAGAGTAGTGGAATAGGCTACCTCAGAATAAAAGCTCCTGCCAGCAGTTGAACAACCATTTGTCAGGAACATTATCCTTTGTGAGAAGGGTAGATAACCTAGGTAATCCTTAAGGCCCTTTCTAACTCTAAGATTCTATGATTAAGCTTTCAATTTCATTTCCTAATACTACTCTTCCTTAACATTCTGTTTTAGCCAAGACTAGTCAGCTTATATTAGCCTAACGTGTATATGTTTCTGTCTCCTTGTACTCTTTCCTTTTCCTGCTTGTTCTTCACTCTTCCTTTAGTCTGTCCAAATTCCAGCCTTCTTTCCAAATTCAGATCAAATGTCTCATCTGCTTTATATGCACATCTGCCCCCAACCTATAACCCATCCACTACTACTTTCTTCCAACACTTACTACTCATACTATGTCCTTAATAAATGTTGGTAATTTGTTGAATGAGTGAAATCTTTACACCATCCCACTAAGATTTCACTTCTCACTCAATTTCTATAGTTCTCATTTCTACCAGTCATTTCATACCAAATTTGTTATTTTAATTATCTTTATGAAAGATCACTGTAAAAGCAGTGAGGCTGATTTGAGGTATGGCTTTGTGGAAGGAGCTTCAGTTAGCACCTTAATGAACATTTTTTTCCTGCCTAATTTGTGTCAAGTACTTTGCTAGGCAATAGGTTAGAAAGATGTGGTGCCCAGCCTCAAAGAACTGAAGTCTAATAGAGGAGATGGACACATTAACCAAATCACTATACAGAGTAAAATGTGCAGTAATAAATACAAGAAAAAGTAAAGTGGAAGAAGTGTTTAACTTTTTTTTAGATGGGGGGGTTGGGAAGGGCACCAGGAGAAGTGGCATGGAAGATAATTCCTTAGTAAGATTTTGAAAAAAAGTCTAGCTGAGGAAGGAAATAGAATGATAGAAGGAACAGTGTTTGCAGTGACATGGAACAACGTGGTATATTGAGGGCACTATAAGTATAAAAGTGTATTACTGATGCTACATAAAGAGAGGGAGAAGGGGTGGTCATTTCAAGGAGTCTAGACTTCCCTTGATTCTGTAGGGTATAAGGAGCCAAAAATAGGAGAGTGACTTATGCAAAGTTAGTAGGTTGGTTTAAGGCTGGAATTTAAGAGAATTCTTATCTGATGACCTTATCTTTCTCAGTAGCAACCAAGAGAGATAGCATAAGGGAGATGAGACTAATGATAAAGTATTAGAAAAGCTGCAAGGAATGGGAGAGGAAGATGATCAAAGAGAAGTCTAAAAGGCCCAACAGAAATTGAAAACCATGAATTTTAGTGACAACAATGTGCATGGCCATTCAGTTTTCTCTAGCAGTGCTCACAGCTTACATATAGGATAAAAGGGATGGTAGAATTGATTCAGGCTTCGGGGATTGTAGGTATGTGGAGAGGCAAAGGGGGCAAGAGAGTTAAGAGCGTTGGTGAAATCCGAGGAACATATCCTAGAGAAATAAGAGCCGTCACACAAATGGACATATGCACACCCATGTTCATTGCAGCATTATTCACAATAGCAAAAAGATGGAAACAACCTAAGTGCCCATCAACAGATAAATGGATAAACAAACTGGTACATACACACCATGGAACACTACACAACAATAAAAGATAATGATGGATCTCTAAAACATTTCACAACATGGATGAATCTGGAGCGCATTATGCTGAGTGAAGTAAGTCAATCACAAAAGGACAAATACTGTATGAGACCACTATTATAAAAACTCATGAAAAGGTTTACACACAGAAAGAAACAATCTTTGATAGTTTTGAGGGAGGGGAGGAGTGGGGCGGGAAAAACACTAACTAGACAATAAATAAGTGATAACTTTGGTGAAGGGGTAAGACAGTACACAATACTGGAGAAGTTAGCACAACTTGACCAAGGCAAAATTATAGCAGCTTCATAGGCATGTCCAAACTCCCTGAAGGACCGAATTACTGGGCTGAGGCCTCAGGGCCGTGATCTCCGGGGACATCTAGCTCGATCGGCATAACATAGTTATAAAGAAAATGTTCTATATCCTGCTTTGCTGAGTAGCGTCTGAGGTCTTAAAAGCTTGTGAGCGGCCATCTGAGGTACTCCACTGGTCCCACCCTGTCTGGAGCAGGGGAGAATGAAGAAAACCAAAGACACAAGGAAAAGATTAGTCCAAAGGACTAATGGAACACAAGTACCATAGCCTCTACCAGACTGAGTCTAGCACAACTAGATTGTGCCCAGCTACCACCACTGACTGCTCTGACAGGGATCACAATAGAGGGTCCCAGACAGAGCTGGAGAAAAATGTAGAACAAAATTCTAACTCACACACACACACAAAAAGACCAGACTTACTAGTCTGACAGAGACTGAAGAAACCCCAAAAATACGGTCCCCAGACACACTTTTAACTCAGTAATGAAGTCACTCCTGAAGTTCATCCCTGAGCCAAAGATTAGACAGGCCTGTAAAACAAACAATAATACATGTAGCTCAACCATGTATCTGAGACTAAATGGGCAGACCAGCCCAGGGGCAAGGATGAGAAGGCAGGAGGGGACAGGAAAGCTGGACAAATGGAAATGGAATCCAGGGTCGAGGAGGGGAGAGTGTTGATACTTTGCAGGGTTGGCAACCAATGTCACAAAACAATATGTGTATTAATTGCTTAATGAGGAACTAATAAAGAATTTAAGAGATCAGTTATGAGGTCCAGGCTTCATAAGGAAGGAAACCAGACCAGGAAGATAAATCAGATAAAAATAGAATGGTCGGAGGATGAAGGCCTCAGTGATGTCAAAAGAAGGTATGTGTGCAAGGAATGAGGCTGTGACAAAGTTGGAGGCTAGGAGATGTGCTCAGAGAATGGGATATTAAAGCTTGAGGTTCCCTCAGTAGAGCAGCCTAGAAAGATGGCAAGGTCCAGAGTGCAGGTTGCTGAAGTGAGATGAAGATTCGCGTAAGAACTCTGAGTCTAAGGTGTTAGAATAGTTACTTGCCTGGTGTTAAACTAGCCAGTGTGATTGCAAGTGTTGAGGTGAAGAGAGAGAGATTGCAAAACAGGTACTTTAGTGTGACATCAACTAAGAGAAGAAGAGTATGGCATAGCCAGATATTTTGTCATTCAAGTTTGAGAGTAGACAAGTTACAGGCTGGAAGTAGCATTGAGGAACTAGGGAAATGCTAGGGCTGCCTCCTGGACCTGTGGTAGACAGGGATGGAGAATAAACATCGTCTACCCTACAGAGTGCCCTCTTGAAATAGCCAGATTTCAGTTAGGCAATGAGTGGAGTGTTAATGTGAAGAGGTTGAGGATGTAAGAGTTTGTTTAACCCTGGAACAAGGATTTCTGGTGACAGAGTGGAATGAGTTGGGAAAGAGAGAAGCAACAGAATGACTTACAATGAGGAAAAATAAAACAGTAGAAGAGAGCTGCTGAGAATTTAGGGAGAATTGGTGACCAGGTTTTGCATTTTTGTCTTTTTCTGTAGATTACAGAAATGAGAGGTTGTTATGGATTTAATTGTGTCCCCCAAAAATAAGTGTTGTAAATCCTAGCCTCTGTGCCTGTGGTTATAATCCCATTTGGGAATGGGTTGTCTTTGTTATGTGAGCGAGGCAGGATTAGTATAGGGTGCATCTTGAGTCAATCTCTTTTGAGATATAAGAGAGATTAAACAAACAAGTGAAAAGAAGCAGAGATGGAGGAAGATACATGCCAAGCCATGAAGATCATCCAGGAGCAGAAGCTCAGAAGAGACAAGGACTTTCCTCCAGAGCCGACAGAGAGAGAAAGCTTTCCTCTAAAGCAGGCACCCTGAATTCAGACTTCTAGCCTCCTAAACTGTGAGAAAATAAATTTCTGTGTCTTAAAGCCACCCACGTGAGGTATTTCTGTCATAGCAGTGCTAGATAACTAAGACAGAAGCTAAAACTCACTTGCCTTATGATTTTCAATATTGATATAAAATAATTTATTGTCACATCTAAAGCCCAGGTAATGCCAAGACAGTTTCTCCAACTGCTACTTCTATGAGTGCAAAATGAGGTCATGTTAGATCTTGCCTTCCATTTCCTAGGAGGCATCTGTCTTTCTCTCTGTCTCACACCTCCCTGCCTATAAACTTAATCTCCGTCCTCACCAGTCTTTTAACTCTCATTTCAGAGGATGAAGTTTTCTCCCTCTAGTTCAATGCCAACCCATTTCCCCATATCCTTGATCCACCTCCTCCTAACTTCTCTCTCTCTCCCCTTAATCTTCAGTTTCTCTCAATATTGGCAGGTCTTCCCCTCAGTGTACAAACCTGTTCAAGTTTTTACCTTCCCACAGAATCCCTTCCCCTCTAGCTACAGTCCAGTCCTACAGTTCTTACCCAAACTCCGTGAAAAAGTAATCTAACCTACATTTGCTCCCTCCTAAGGACTCCTCATTCCCCTTCTCTCACTTCTACCACTTGACTGAGACCATCCTTACGAAAGTCATCAGTGTTCTCTAATTGCCATATTGGTCATATTTTCTCATTTATACCTGTCTGCTTTGTTCGGAATTCTGTAATAATAATTAGCTGATTTCTTGAAATTTGACTGTCTTGGCTTCCACGAACCTTGTTCTCCAGTTTAGCTTCCCACTTCTCTTGTTTCTTCTCTGGATTCTCTAAGGATTCTTCTTCCTCTGCCCACTCTTTTAAAGGCTGATATTTCACAGGATTTGTAAGACAGAGGGCAATTATTACTATTCTACTTTACAAATAAAATCAGAATGGTTAACTGATATACGCATTGGGCTCAAACATAGCAACGATTGTGAGGATGGCGCAGGACCAAACAGTGTTTCATTCTGTTGTATGTAGGGTCACAGTGAGTTGAAACCAACTCAATGGCACCTAACAACAATGACAGCATACTTAGTAATAAGTGGTAGAACAAATCTAAAATTCAGGACAAGATCCACTCAGAGGTCCAAGCCTAAAACTTCTATACAGCCCTTAACTGCAGTAACCTCATGGCCAAAACTAACGAAAAGGACATTGGCTGGAATAGTAACTACAAGCTCTGGTAGGACTTGCCCTAACCTTTAACAGTAATGAGGAGTCTCCAATAAATCCAAGAATTTTGTGTTTAAAAATTTATTAGGCCAAGCCAATTATTTATATGTTCATATATCCAATTAAATATATGAACTGTATATTCTGAATAGTATTTATAAAAGTTTTCCCCTTTATAAACTTCATAATTTAGGGACATTTTACCATGAATTTTCTACAATAGCACTGATGAGTCCATTTAGTCATTCTTCCAGCTACACAATAAACATACATAGTTATACAGCAATTAATTCTTTTTAACAGTTTAAGGAAAATTCCTCTTTTTTTCTACCAGGTGTTTCCAAGCCATTGTTTTTGCTTGTTGTATAATTCTTGAGATATAATATTTATTGCTCATCAACAAATACCAACATTTGTTGATAATCTTATTTCAAGTTTATCTTTTGTTTTTAGTTTATTTTCAAGTTTATATTACCTTGATGTTTAATTTTATCTTTTGCATGAACCCTTTTTATCATCTCCAATGATATATTCTTCATAGTAATCATTACTGTAAATGGAGGTATAAAACATAATTTCTACCCTCAAGCCTGCAGTTTAGTGGGAGGAACTGGCATAATGCATTGTTCAGTTTAATGTAGTGCAGAGTGACACAGGCTACAGTCAAAGTACAAATAAAATTGTATGGAAATTCAAAGAAGGAAGGGAACTATTAATTCTGGCTGAGGAACTAGGGAAGATTTCTTACAAGAGGTGGCATGTGAGCTAAGCCTTGAAGTAGGATTTAACCAGTGGGAGGGAAATAGGTGATAGAATGTCAGACATTTTGACTCTAATAACATTTTGATTTGGGTTTAGTATTAAAAATTATTATTAAATTTTAACAAGTGGCACATCAACATTGAATCTTCATCAAGAAAGTATTTTATGTTGCAGCTACTTTGGAAAAAAGTCTGCCACTTCTTCAAATGTTAAACAGAGTTACCATATAACTCAGCAGTTCCATTCCTAGTTATGTACCCAAAAGAAATGAAAACGTATGTCAACACAAAAACTTGTACACAAATTTTCATAGCATTATTCATAATGGCCAAAGAGGGGAAATTACTCCAATGCTCATCAGTTGATAAATGAAAAAGTAAAATGTGGCGTATCTATACAATGGAATATTATTGGACAATAAAAAGAAATAAAGTACTGATACACACTACAACATAGATGAACCTTGAAAACATCATGCTAAGTGAAACAAGCTAGCCATAAAAGCCACATATTGTATGATTCCATTTACATAAAATGTCTAGAATAAATCCGAAGAGACAGAAAGCAGATTCATGGTTGCCTAGGGCTGGGGGATTGGAGGAATATGGGGGGTAACTGCTAATAGTTACAAGGTTTCTTTTGGGGGTGATGAAAATGTTCTAAAATTGATTGTGATAATGGTTGTACACTCTGAATATACTAAAAACCACTGAATATACACTTTAAATGAGCGAATTGTATGGTATGTGAATTATATCTCAATAAAGCTGTTTAAAAAAGAAAGAAAGAAAGCATTTTCTGGCAAAACTCCATTAAACCAATCTAATTAATTCCTTGGACAATTTTCTATGTAGAACAGTTCATTCTTTCATTCAACAAATGTTTGTTGAGTGCCTGCTATGTGCTAGGTACTATTCCAGGCAGTTGAACTATTTCTATTATTTTTCACATCAATTTTTATTTTATGAAATTATTTTCATTGAGATTTATTCTCTTTGTACATTTTATAATGAATGTATGAGTTATAAAATAAGTGTAAAGATTATAATATCCTAATTTTTATTAATCTGCCATAATCTGTATAGTGGCTATTATTTTTATTAAATCCAGCTTTTCTGGATCACATTTTATATATCTAAATTCTGTTAAGAATTCTTAATTTTTGTGGCAGTTTGTAGTCAAGAGCAAACTTTACCAGGTCTCAGTTTAGCCAATGTTTTATTTTGTTATTGCAACCAATAATATTCACTATAGATTGAATAAAACAGTTGTAGAAGTTCTTTCTTAGCTAATCCAAGAAAGAACTTCGAGCATTGCCTTCTAGCTCTGTATTAAGGTTTAAGGAGCAAAGATCCTCAGAGTCAAAATAATCTTGCTTTGGGGTAGGAGGGAAAGGGACTTTATAAAGAGAAGCACAAAGCCATAAAAATGCACAGCATTGAGAGCCTGGTGGCTAGTGGAGTGGAGCAGAGAACGTTTGAGGGATACAGTGAAGAACAGGACTGAAAAGGTGTTTTGGGGGTCAGATTTTGGCAGGCCTTGAATGCCATCATATGAAAGTCAGATTTCATTCTGTGGGCAATATGACCTTGAATCCCCTTTTTTCTCATTATAAAAATACACGATCAGTGTAGAAAATTTGGGAAATATGGAAAATTACAAAGAAAAAAATGATATCACTGCTAACGTCTTAGAATAAGTACATCATTTCAGTTTCTTCCATTTCATTTTTTACACAATTAAAACTAAATTACATAGCTATTTATCTTTTTTTTTTTTTGGCTGAACATTATAGTGTAAGCATGTTCCATGTTATAAAAAACTTAAGTAAATATCATTTTAACAATGCCATACATATTCTTTCATGGATGCACTGTAAATTAAGAACGATTGTTTTGGGTTGGATATTCCTTTTGTTTCCAGTTTATTCTTCTTATTTCTGATACTGAGCTTCATCCCTTGAGCATCTGAATGTGAGGTGTAAGCAAGATGTATGATGATGTGTGGTAGGCAGCTGAGAGCTGATGTCTGAAACTGAGCAGAATGGTCAGGATTGTGGACCTAGATTTTAAAATAATCCCCATGGACAAGATAATTGAAGCCAGAGATAGCATACAGAGTGAAACAGGAGGGCTGAAGGATAAAACCTTGGTAGAAGAAGACAAGCTAATTAAGGGAAATGAAACCAGAACATTGGAGAGCAATGCAGTGTCCTGGATGTTAACTGAGGAAAAAGTTTTAGAAGAGAGAGCATTCAGCTGGGTGGTAGTGTGGAGAGATTGGGTGGTATGAGAACTGCTGTTTTGTTTGGCAATCAGCAAGTCTTTGGTGAACTTTAGAACAGAAGTTTCATTTGAGTTGTGGGAGCAGAAGTCAGGTGTCAGGGGCTGGGGAGCAAGCAGGTGGTTCTTTTGGGAAGTTTGTTAGTGAAGACAAGGGGAAAAGTGGAGGGAAATGAAGAAAAACAGGAACAAACAACAGTTTTATTTTCTGCATTTATTTTTAGGATAGAGACTTGAACATGATTATACATTGGGCAAAGGAATAGTGTAAGAGAGATTAAGGATACAAATATTGAAAACAAACCCACAATTGAAAGTGTCTATCTGCTGTCTTAAAAAAATAATTTTTCTGTCCTGAAACCATTTTACTTATTTCAGAAGAAATTCTCAGGCTTTTCCTAATCAAATGCTATTGCCAAGCATTGCAGCTTAGAAACTGGCTCACACCCAAGGCTTATTTTATCTTAATGAAATGAAGAACTGCCCATAGTATTGATTTTGGCCTTGGCATGTTCGCTGCATTTCATTTAAGTGAGTCATCACTAACATAGCATTTAAGAATAAACTCCATCAGTGGCATTCTCTCTCTAGAGAAAATTTTATAGATTTCCTTGTTCACAGACTGCAACCACATTTCAATACCAGTTCCTGGGAATTCTCTAGTGCTGGTATCTAAACATAAAGTTATTAACATTTTATCTTCTATTGTTACTTTTTTGAGGCCAGTCCAGGCTTCTGTTTTAAGGTTTTGCTTAAAAGTATCATCTCCACGCACCATCCTGGGTTTGAAGGTCTCCCCATTTTGGTCATTCCTTATGGTTAAGGAATGACTTCCAGAAACCTCAAATGAATATCTTACTTTGGCTGTCCTGCTGACATCACTGTTTTCTCTATGTACAAGGCAGAGAACAGTTTTAGAAGTAACAGCTCCAGGAATGTAGTTTTCAGTACAAGATTGTAGTTAGAAAAGATTGTTTTCAGGAGGGATCAGTCCCTGGAGAAGGACATCATGCTTGGTAAAGTAGAGGGTCAACGAAAAAGAGGAAGACCCACAATGAGATGGATTGACACAGTGGCTACAACAGTGGGCTCAAACATAGCAACAACGTGAGGATGGCTAGGACCAGTGTTTCATTCTGTGTCACTGTGAGTCAGAACTGACTCAACAGCACCTAACAACAGCAACAACAACCAAGATAGCCAGCAAAGAGCCTTCACAGTATAGTTTGTAAAAGCCTTTGTACTATTTTGTCAAACTCCAACTATGTTATTGACTCATTTCACTCTTGATCTCAAGACTGTAAACATTCTGTAAATCTTCTTTATGTCTGTATCACCAAGTATATCTTTGTGACCTATAGATGTTGTTTTGAATTCTCTACTTAATATCCTTGTACCAGAAAACTCCAATACATTTTCCTCCTCTGATACTATAGATTTTCCTTTTGATAATTATACTTGCGAAAATACCATAGGAGGAGTGCTTTCATAACATGCAACAAAACTTCATTAAAATCCAGTTTTCCTTGTTCTCCGTATCTTTCATATGCAAGGCAGCTACTCCAGATATACATGTAAAATGACCCAGGAGTTTATAGGAACCAGAGAATAATTTTACCCAGGGACCCAGGAAATGTATCATAGAAAAAAGATTTGAGTGAAGTCTTGAATCATAGCACTTTGTTATTTACACAGTGCTTTTCATAATATCGTGAATCACTTAATTCTCAAACTACTCTTTGAAGTAAATTTTTATAGCCATTTTATATATTCAGCCAATATATGTTTACCAATTTGTAGTGTCTGCAAATATTTTAAAGTTATATAGAGGAAAGTAATTTGTTCAGCATTATACAGTGTTGAAATTAGACTTGAGCCCAGGTCTTCTGAGTCTAAAATTTGTTTCCTTTCCTTTATATCATGTGAATGAGGTTAGATGGTAAGAAGGGGATAGAAGGCATTTGGGAGAGGTTCCTAGATGGAGAGGACAGCATGAAGAAAGGGGTACAGCCTGGATAAGGAAGAGTAGATACTTTACTACGCAACGAGAAAGAACAATGATGAATCTGTGAAGCATCTCATAACATGGATGAAACTGGAGGACATTATGCTGAGTGAAATAAGTCAATCACAAAAGGACAAATATTGTGTGAGACCACTATTATAAAATCTCAAGAAAAGGTTTACATGCAGGAAAAAAACATTCTTTGATGGTTATGAGTGGAGGGAGGGGTGGGGGGAATACTTAATAGGCAATAGATAAGTTGTATCTTTGGTGAAGGGTGAGAAAGCACACAATACAGGGGAAACTAGCACAACTTGTACAAGGAAAGGTCATGGAAGCTCCATAGACACATCCAAACTCCCTGAGGGACTGAACTGCTGGGTGGAGGGCTGTGGGAACCATGGTCTCAGGGAACATCTATCTCAATTGGCATAACACAGTTTATAAAGACAATGTTCTACATTCTACCTTGGTGAGTAGTGTCTGGGGTCTTAAAAGCCTGTGACCAGCCATCTGTGATACTCCACTGGTCTCACCCCTTCGGGAGCAAAGGAGAATGAAGAGAACAGGATACAAGGAAAAGATTAGTCCAAAGGACTAATGGACCACAGCTACCAAGGCCTCCATCAGACTGAGTCCAGTACAGCTAGATGGTGCCCGGCTACCACCACTGACTGCTCTGACCAGGATCACAACAGAGGGTTCTGGACAGAGCTGGAGAAGGATGTAGAACAAAATTCTAACACACAAAAAAAAGACCAGATTTACTGGCCTGAAAAAGACTGGAGAAACCCTGAGAGTATGGCCCCCAGACACCCTTTTATCTCAGTGGTGAAGTCACTTCCGAGGTTCACCGTTCAGCTGGGGATTGGACTGCCCCATAAAACAAAATGAGACTAATGAGGCACAGCAGTCCAGGGACAAGGACTAGAAGGCAGAAGGGGACAGGAAAGCTGGTGACAGGGAACCCAAGGTTGAGTAAGGACAGTGTTGACATGTAGTGGGGTTGTTAACAATTGTCATAGGGCAACATGTGTACTAACTGTTTAATGAAAAATGATTTTGTTCTGTAAACCTTCATCTAAAATGAGAATAGCAGCACAACTGAAAGAATGTAATTGATGTCACTGAACTGTGCATGTAGAAATTTTTGAAATGGTGTATCTTTGGCTATGTATATTTTCACCAAAAAAAAAGGTCGAGAAAGGAGAGGGTTGACATGTCATGGGGTTGTTTACCAATGTCATAAAACATATGTGTACTGACTGTTTAATGAGAAACTATTTGTTCTGTAAACCTTCACCTAAAGTACAACTAAAAAAAAAAAGAGTACTTCGGTTTGAGTGAAGAGTGAAAGTAAATAATAGGGGATCAAATTTGAAAGACTGAAGTTAGACTATGGAGGGTCGAATACATAGTTGAGGAATTTAGCCTTTAATGAGGAACCATAAATTTCCTGATCTGGAAACTGGCTGATTGGATCTGTGATTGAAGAAACTATTTACAGCTGTTCTTTTCACGTGTGTTTTCAGACCATCCAGAAAGGAAAGACAAGACTGAACTCTTTAGGACAAAAAGTATTTTTTAAAGTACAGATAACCTGCTGACTTAGTTTCTATCCTTTTCTTGATTGTTAACCAAAAAAAAAAAAAAAAGGTTTTATTCATTTTCCATGTTCTTGCATAATTCATCAAATGTCTTATTCAGAAAGGGTACTTGGGTAATTTTTGTTTTATTTGGTTTTGTCAGTCCTTGCTTACCGGAGAGAATATCTTTAGTTTGGGCTAGGTAGAGATCTTTAGTTCCTACCAACTTCTGAGTTCTAGAAAGTTGTTCCCTTATCCCCTTGTTCTTAAGACTTGTAGAGAACGTATTTTCATTCCTATGTGAATAACCTGATTTTAATTTTCTATGTTCCTGCAGTATTGTTACCTTATTGAAATAGAGAAATTTTATATCATTTCCTTTTGACTAAATTTTCCTAGACCATGAAGTTCTAAGGCTGAGGTCTTTCTTTAGACTAGTGTAGGAATGTTTCTTCTTTTATTTCTTTTTTAATTGTGTCTTCTTCATCTGTACTGTTCTTTCTGGAAAGTGTGGAAGTGATGCTGTGTAGAAGTTGTCCAATTACAGCAAAATAAATTTATTTTCCTAGGTGATAAAATGTTATTTTTGTCAAAAATATTCATTTTGATGCATGGAATCATGACGTTTTTATGCTAGATAGCATCTGATTTAACATTTCTGCTCCTGGATAAAGGAAGTGAGGCCCCAACAGGATGATTAGTCAAAAACCACATATATAGCTTATAATAGAAGATGTCTTAATTCTCTATTTTTTGTTCTTTCTGCTCTGCTATCCTGCTTTCCTTTCATTGGCCTTTAAGATGAAAAGTTATGAATAGAAAACTGTATGTTAATTGACAGATGAACAGGATGCTAGTCTTCTTTTTTTATATTGTGCTACTTGTTTGTATTAAATGTTTAGAAATTTGATCAAAATGTATGGAAGGGATGATCTGTGACTAGTTATGAGGGAACTTAAAGAATACATATCTTTAAATTCGTATTTTGAGTTTAAACTTTTTTACTCATAAAAAAACTATAGCCAATTATACTACAAAAATGGGCATTTTTTAAAAATAAAATTTCTCATTAGGACTTCTGTCAGTCACTGAATGGAAGTCTGTCTTAACTGAGGCTACAAAGACTTTTTATATTATAAATAGCAGGTTATAAACTTGTAAGTTTGCCACAAACATTTATTTGAGGGCCTACTGTGTACCAGGTAGTACTGTGTTTTTTATATGAAGTTTATCACGAAAACGGTTCCGAGCAATTAACAGTGGTCTGTTGAAAATCTTGCCTGCATTAGAGCTCACTCTTTTCTCTTTTCCTCATATGGAAGAAGAGCCCCTTCTCCTGTCCTGGAGAAGGATCCCATCCCCTCTGACCTCTTCAGGGATGCATCTGCTCTGGCTCAATCATTTGTATCTTCTCAAATCTTGGGCTCTTTCTTTTTACTGCCTCTTTCCTATCAGCACTTAAGCATGCTTAAATCTCTTGCACATTAAAATGAAATCCTCCCTCTATGTCCATATCTTCACCTGGCTGCAGCTCTAATTTTCCCCACTTTATTACTT
Organism: Dugong dugon; assembly: GCA_030035585.1. Taxonomy (NCBI): domain Eukaryota; kingdom Metazoa; phylum Chordata; class Mammalia; order Sirenia; family Dugongidae; genus Dugong; species Dugong dugon. Next base: position 148,050,751 of record CM057462.1, read on the forward strand.
AAATACTTGAAATGAGTTGTCTGTGTTCTCTGGCTCCACTTTCCATAGTAATCTGGCTTCCACCCCCACCTCCCCACTGAAACTACACATGTCAAAGTTATTGGTGACTTCTTTGTTGCTAAATCCAGTGAATTCTTTTAGTTTTTATCTTACCTGACCTCTCTGCCACATTTGATACTGTTGAGCAATTCCTTCTTGAAAAACTTTTTCCCGGCTTTGGTGATAACTTGTTCTGCTTTTGCTTCTCTCTCTGTTGACACTTCAGTCTCCTTTGCCTGTCCCTGTCCTCTCCTATACTCTAAGTATGCGTGTTCCCTGGAGTTCCAGGCTTAGCTCTTTTCCCTTCCTACTCTACCCACTCTCCCTGAATGGCTGCATCCACTCCTGGCTCCGATAACCATTTACATGCTCAGGACTTTCACATTTGTATTTTCAACCCAAGCCTTTGAGTTGTAAATCTACATGCCTACTTGAAACCCTGATGGCATAGTGGTTAAGGGCTACAGCTGCTAACCAAAAGTTGGCAGTTCAGACCCACCAGGTGCTCCCTGGAAGCCCTATGGGGTAGTTCTACTCTGTCCTGTAGGGTCCCTATGAGTCAGAATTGACTCGACTTCATTGGGTTTGGTTTTTTGATTTTTTTATCTGCCTACTGGATGTTGCAGATGAAGGACTCACAGTCTCTTCAACTCAGAATATCCAGTACTTCATTACATTTCCTTCACTCTACCCTCACCAGCAAAATGAATTAGTTAGTAAATAAATAAATAAGGAAAAATAAATCTTATGTTCCATTTTTTTCAATGAATGATATTACTGTCTATTCAGTTGCCTAGGCCAAAAAAAAAAAAAAAACCCTCTGGAGTATGAGAGATTCATTTATCCTAAGTATTGTAATTAAAAGTCACAATTCTATACAGGTAGTCCCCCAATTTACGACGTATTCTAGTTATGTGAAGAACCGTGCTTACAGTCGTCTGTTTTTTTGGTTTGTTTTTGTACATCTTATTGTTAGTAATATATGTGTGCTACATAGAATGTTGCAGCACATAATTTGCTGATGTTATCATTCTCATTTGTAATGTTTCCAACCCTCAAAGACAAATACAGACCAGATTTGTAAAGATACTGATAATTAAAGGCAATAATAATGAAAACTAAAAAAAATAAATAAATGAGGTATTCGACTTATGTCAGAACCTGCTTACAATGGAGTAGTCGTTGGAACAGAGCACTGTCGTAAATCAGGGACTACCTGTAGATCTAATTTATGCTTGGAGTCTTAAAATATTTGTTTTTGCCTTGGTTCTCAAAGGTTTCTTTTTTCTCAGTAATCTACATCTTTTATACAATAGAAATTTTCATCAGTGTTGAAGAAGAAAATGCTTTCTATAAATTTGACAGTTATTTCACTCTGGAGAACAAATTTAAGTGGGCTTGTTGTTAGCTTCCGTTGAGCCAGCACTGACTCATGGCGACCCCGTGCACAATGGAATTGTACCATTGCAATCCATAAAGTTTTCATTGGCTGATTTTTGGAAGTGGATCACCAGGCCTTTCTTCCTAGTCTGTTGTAGTCTGGAAGCCCTCTTGAAACCTGTTCAGCATTATAGCAAGCCTCCACTGCCAGACAAGTTGTACTATACTTGAGGTGCATTGGCCAGGAATCAAACACGGGTCTCCTACATGGAAGGCAAGAATTCTGTCACTGAATTAGCACTGCCCTCTAAGTGGACTTAGAATTGTATATAATACCAACTTCTGACATTTATTATTGAGGTACACTATAAGCTAGGCACTGTTCTAAGCATACCAAACCCACTGCTATTGAGTCAATTCTGACTCATAGAGACCCTGTATGACAAGGTGGAACTGCCTCATAGGGTTTCAAAGGCTGTAAATCTTTACAGAAGCAGACTGCCCCATCTTTCTTCTGCGGAGCCGCTGGTGGGTTCGAGCCATTGAGCTTTCACTTAGCAGCTGAGCACTTTAACCACTGTGCCACCAGTGTTTGTTCTGTTTGATAAGCATCGAAAACCAAACTCATTGTTGTCAAGTCGATTCTGACTCATAGCGACCCTGTAGGACAGAGTAGAACTGCCCCGTGGGGTTTCCAAGGAGCGCCTGGTGGATTTGAACTGCCGACCTTTTGGTTAGCAGCCAAGCTCTTAACCACTCTCCTACCAGGGCTCCTTGATAAGCATAGTGTGTAATAATTCATTTGGTTTCCCCAAGTTCTCATGAGGTGTAGGTACTGCCACCACCAGTGTTTTACAGAGGAGGAAAGGGAAACAAAGAGGTTAGATACCTTATCCAATATAACAGCTGGCAAGTAGCAGAGGCAGAATTTGAACCCAAGCCTACCAGGTCTGCGTACAAGCTCTAAACCTCCATGCATTGTTGTTAGGTGCCGTCGAGTCGGTTCTGACTCATAGCGACCCTGTGAACAACAGAATGAAACACTGCCTGGTCCTGCACCATCTTCACAAGTCGTTGCTGTATTTGAGCCCATTGTTGCAGCCACTGTGTCAGTCCATCTCGTTGAGGGTCTTCGTCTTTTTCACTGACCCTCTACTTTACCAAGCATGATGTCCTTCTCCAGGGGCTGGTCTTTTCTGACAACATGTCCAAAGTACATGAGATAAAGTCTCGCCATCCTTGCTTCTAAGGAGCATTCTGGCTGTACTTCTTCCAAGACAGATTTGTTCATTCTCCATGCATCACTACCTGGAACAACGACTTGCATTTCTCACAGCAGTTTCTTAGCACTTTTTATAAAATGGTGCACATACTTTGAATTACCAAGACGCGGCATAATTTTAAATACGTGCCTAGAGGATATGCATGCAAGTTATTCGTAGGATATTAAGTAATGCAGTTTGCTGGTGCAGTAACTGAGGAGTCACCAAAAAAAAATTGGATCCATAATTTTCATTTTATTTTACATTAGGTTTTATTTTAAAATACTTTGTAGATTTTCTTTGACTCTTTTGAAGAATAAACAATGGCCATAGCAACATTTGTCTAAGTCCTCTGCTTATTTTATTCCGTATTCAGCAGCTTTATCGTTTTATCTTAGACATACTTGGCTTTCCACAGTTTCAGCACAACTCATTTTCTGTTGCTTTGTTTCTTGAAAGTGGTTAAGCAACTGTATAAAACTCATAGGAAATTAATGACTCACATAACGGAAAGCATTTACTAATGTGACCTTTGTCTCAGTTGCCAAGTAGTAGAATGAGTTTGTTTCCATGGTAACCAATCAGTGTAACAAACGTCACAAACTGGCTTTGTCACTTTTTATTTGCTTAGTTTGAACAGCTTTCCTACAGCTGTGTGTGCGTGTGTGTACGTGTGTGTATACACATTAAAAATTATCACCAAAAAATTCTGAGTAATTGCTTTAGGGACAAAAAAACTTTAGAGAAATTGTTTAAATAATCCAGGGCTATTATTTTGATGTTACAACCCTAAAAAGATTATTGAACTTAACATGTCTGTTTCTACTTAAGTTCATATCAAGAAAGGATGTAGGCAACAATTTTTAAACTTTTAAAATTTTAGAAATTCATTTATCATATTGGTTCATTTGAAATAGACATAATCATAGGAGAATATATCAGAAACAAGGCAGGAACAAAAGGGAGTTAGGACCCCATCCTGGGAGATGAAGACTGAATGGAATGAGGGAGAAAGCAAACTCAGCCCTTCCCCAGGGTGAGAATGCTCTAGAATAAGGGAATGGAGGATACTGAGGTATTCAGGGAACCAAGGCAGATGCGGGCCATGTGAGACACTAGGTCTTCACCTGAAAGCTGACTTGGGGAAAGCTTCCTAGAGGAGGCAATGACAAAACTAAACGAGTTGGAATTAAACCGGTGAAAGTGAGAAGCTGGAAGAAAGAGTAGATAGCGTTTAGGGGAAAGAAAACAGCATGAGCAAAGGTACACACGTAATAGTGTGAAGTAAATGGGGAACAAAAAGCACTATGAGACAGGAAGAATCAAGAGATAAGGCTAAAGATAGGCTGGGGTTTAATCATGGTGATGCCCTGTTAAGGCGGCTAGACCTTAACCTGTAAGATACGGGGAAGTGGTGAAGGATTTTAAGCAGAGTAATGACATCTCAAATTTGTACTTTTTAGAAGTTGCTGTCAGGTAGCAGTGAGGAAGTTAGATTTGAGGGAGGATCATTTAGGAGACCTATTGCTGTATTTCAGGGAGGAAATATTGAGAATTAGGGTAGTGATGCTAGACACAGGAAAGGAGTTGACTTAGATACGAAGTAGCATAAGCAAAATTGGTGGCTGGAACTGGTCGTTTTTGGCCCATGCATGACTTCATTTATTCAGTTGGTCAACAAATGTTTTTGAGTGCTTTCTGTAGCTGGCAGTGCAGAGTGTTATGCTAGATTCTTATTTTCTGCCTTTGTCATCTCTGAGTTTCTCTTCCAATAAAGATCCCTTGTACCACATCTTGAGATAAGTAATAAACAAATACATTTTTTTGGAGCCCTGATTCATCCCAGCCTGATGTCTTGGCTCATTGGACTTTCCTTATTTTCACATAAGTGCCTGTTCCAGCGTCCTAGCACGTATGTCAGTCGACTACTTGGGAGGCAGTATTTACATGTCTGCATAGTATAGTTGTGTTTTCTTAGTCCCCCAGAAGGTAGACCTGACCTTATTTGTAGCTTCGTTAGGTGTGGTTTTGCAGGTCATGAAAAATATGTCTAATAGGTTCCAAAGGGTTTTATCCATATAGTAATCCTAAATGAGGGAAGCAGGACTCTGGTATTCCTGGAGCATCTATCACAATGTGAATAACATTTGAACTCTACAGATTCAGACCTAGGCTGTATCAGCTAGTACTGAGTTCAGCTGCATATAACAAACCCCAAAATAAGTAGTTTAAGTAATAAGGTTTAAGAAGTTTGGAGGGAGACAGTCAAGGGCTGGAATGACAGCTACATGGTTATTGGGACCCCATCTTCCTTCTCTCTCATTATTAGCACATTTCTTTTTCCTCACGGTAGCCTTATGGTCCAGGATGGCTGTTGACACTAACCATCATCATTACAGTTTCCCAGGCAGAGGAAGGAAAAGGGGTAAAAGGCCAAAGGACACATCTCAACTATCCCTATTGTACAGTGCCTTTCTAGAAGTCACAGCCTGTAATCTCTGTTTTAGCTTGTACTCGATCCCATGGCTACCCCTAGCTTCAATGAGGAATGAAAAAATGCAGTCTTTCAACTCTGCATGTTGCCATTCTGAATAAAATCAGCATTCTGTTTTTAAAGAAGGGGAGAGACTAGATGTTGAATAAGCAGCTGGTAGTCTCTGCCACATATGCTTCTGGGCAAACAGTGGTACTAGTTTACCAGCCTGCTGGTATGTACCATGATGGACAAATGTCAGAGGCCCAAAGTCTTACCTAGAGGCTAGGAGTAGTACGTGGAGATCTCCAGTTAACAGATGGATATTTGAATCTGAGGACCAAAGTAGAGACTTAGAGTTATAGGTTATCTGTGTGTATATAATAGTTAAGGCCATTAGAGTAAAAAGAAGCCAAGGATTGAACATTTTAAGGAGACAGAAGAAAAAGAAATAGTCAACAGCAGTAGAAAGGGACAAGAGTATTTCAGGAATATGTAAGAGGAGTCAATTATGATAGTAGAAAAGAACCAGTTGGATTTTGCAATTAGGTGAGCAGTTTAGTGGAGGGATGGGAAGTAGAAGCCTGATTTTGGATGGAGGGGGATTTGAAAGTAGATGGGAGGTGAGGAAATGGAAACTGTCTACACTGTAGAAGGTTCTTCAGATTCCAGCTCCAACCCTTTCTAGCTGTGTGACTTTGGACAAATCACTTAATTTCTCTGTACCCTAGCTCTTTTATCTATAAAACAGAGCTAAGAGTACCTTCCTCATAAGGTTGTTTTTGAGGATTAAATGAGTTATTACGTGTGAAGTATTTATAACAATGTCTGGCATATAATAAATATTCAGGAGATATTGTCACCTTTGTTACCATCATCATTAGCGTCTTCATTATCTAGTGCTGCCGTAACAGAGATTCCACAAGTGAGTGGCTTTAAAGAACAGAAATTTATTTTTTCACAGTTCTGGAGGCTGCAAGTCCAAATCAGTCTCTCCGCCCTATTGATTCCTTCTGTGAGCCTCTCTCCTGGTTCTGGTTTCTGCCAGCAATCCTTGGCGTTCCTTTGCTTGGATACCATCCTCACATGTCCTCTGTCTGTCCCTATGCCTGTGTCTCTGTGTCCATTCTGGTCTGTTTATAACTCAGATTTAGAACCCACCCTGCTGGAGTGTGGCCTAATTAACATAACAAAACCCTATTTCCAAATAGGATCGTATTACAGGTATTTTAAAAAAAAAAAAAATCAAGTTGATTCCAACTCATAGCTATCCTATAGGACAGAGTAGAACGGCACCCTAGGGTTCCAAGGAGTGGCTGGTGGATTTGAACTGCTGACCTTTTGGTTACCAGCTGAGCTCTTAACCAGTGCACCACCAGGGCTTCATTATAGGTATAGGAGCCAGGATTTCAATATGTATAGGGAACACAATTCAATCCATAACAATTAGTAGCATCATCTAGGAGCTTGGACCTGAAGGGAAAGAGAGAGGTAGTAAGTACATGGAAACATAGGGTTTTGGAGGGATGTTTTTCTCCCTGAAGATTTAATGTCATGTCCTTTATGAAAACTGCTATTCTTCACCTTTATTCTACAGTATAATTTCAATTATATGCCTTTAATCTCCTATTTCTTCCCAAACCTGGCATACTTGGTGTTGGCTTCTTCCGCTCTCTAGCCAAACTAGATAAATATTTGTGCAAATACTCCTTTCCTGTTCATTTGTTTTTTAAGGGAAATACCCACATACATTGTTCACTTGATTTATTTTTGTTACTCTGGCCAAAGCTGCCCTCCATTTGTGCAAAGGATAGCATATACTCTTTGGTGTGTAAAGGCTGCTATGTTATAAGGGCAGTTTAAGCTAGATATAAATCTAAGATGTATTTCTCTAATGAGTATTGCAGAGGAATTAATGTTATTCCACAAGCAAATGGAAAGTGACAACATGAAGAAAGTTTTTGGGCTTTGCATGAGTATTAATTAAGGGATTTTTATACTTATGTAATTCCTGGAATAATTGGCTGAATAACATTGTAAGATGAATTCTGCTATTCAATTTTCATATATCAACCAGTAAAGAAGATTCTTTGGTTTTTTAAATTTTTTTTAATAAAGCAACTAGAATAAAATGGCATGCAGTATTACATACTTTTGTTCCCATTTTCAAATTATTAGTTCTTGACCAAAAAACCAGTTCTAGCTCATATTGACCCCGTGTGTGTCAGAGTAGAGCTGTGCTCCATAGGGTTTTCAATGGATGATTTTTCATAAGTAGATTGCCAGGTGTTTCTTTCAAGGTGCCTCTGTGTAGATTCGAACTGCCCACCTTTCAGTTAGTAGCCTGGTGCTTAACCTTTTGCACCACCCAGGGACTCCTTAATTCTTGACAGTGCTTTTTAATTTGTTGATTTGGTTTTTATTTTAACAAAGTTATAAATGTACATAGTTTAGAGTCTAATGGTTTTACAAGGCAAATTATGGAAAACTGCAGCCCTCCCAACCCATCTCCCATATGGCCTGACTGGGAAGATGCCAGGAAAAGAAAATACACCGATTTCTCTCTCCTTTTGTCCTCCAGTATCCTTCCTGTGCTTGTCCCTTTAGCACATTCCGAAGCAGAAGGCAAGGGAGCTCAGTTTGTGTAGTTCAGAAAGATCAGCCTCATAGGCCCGGGAGAGGGGCAGAGTGGATCTGGAATGACAGACAGAATATCAAGCCCATTAGTTTGATTTCCACAAGTACTTTTTAGTTCTGTGTGTTCTTTTTTTATAGCATCCTATTCCTGTATGGTGGATGCAATATCTTTTTTTTATCTCTCTAAAGATTTGTTTTTCTTCTTCCAACATATAGTCTCTGTTTCCACTAAGTTGCTTTTTTTCCTATTTGTTTTGGCGTCTATCTTTCATATTAAGAGGCTTTCCTCAAGTGTCTGCTCAGATTTAACTTTGAAGCACTAAAAGTTGATTAGAAGCTTTGTGCATGTGAAGGGTGCTTGTAAAGTCAGGATTTTACTGTAGGTTGGGCTGGCTGGGCTATTTTCTTGGGAACTCTCAACGTCTGTATTATTAGATCTTTTCTTTGGGGCTGGTTGGATTTCCTAGAGAATACTCTACCACATCTTCTTGACAAATATATTCCTGGCTCAGCATTCTAAGGAACCAGTTTGGGGGAAGAAGACTGGAAGTCTCAGCATTCAGTAAGTCATCTTTCATCTCCCCACCCCATCCCCACACCATCATGCCATCAAGCCATCAAGCCATTTCTAAAAGCTGCCTTCAGATCATGCAGTCCAAAGATGTGTTTTACCTTGTCAGGACAATAAAGCTCAGTCTTCTGCTAGAGTCAGGGAAAGGGTCTGAGGATCTGTTTCTAAGACAGTTTTGAACCAACTCTTTTGCCTTTTGTCCCTCCTTCATTCTACTTCAAGTCCAACTTAAGATTCCTGCTCTTGGCTTTCACCATTGACAGCTTAGGGTCCAGCTTTCTTAGGTTTACTAAATCAGCTATCCCTTGTCCTTTCCTGGCCACTGATTTTTGTCATCTCGCTGGTTCTCTTTTTTCCCTTGTGGATGATACCTTTAAATTTTTTTATTAAGTTTTTGGGAGGGAGCAGAGGCTAATACATGTATTCAACTTGCCATCTTTAACTAGAAGTTTTTACATAATTTTATAAGAAAAATAAAATGACAGTTTAAAAATTTTTTGTGCTTGTTTCTTGATTCCTGATCATAAATCAGATATGACCTCAATGACAGGGATAACCAAGTGCCCTGAAACTCAGCATACATACTTCCTCCAGCAACTCTTGAGGCCTAAGAAATGTTGGGAGGGAAGCAACGATAAGAAATTCTGGTTTTATATTTTTTTCGTGCTTGTTATTTTCATTATTATTTGTTGATTTTTATTTTAATTCGCTTATTTTTGAGTGTACAGGTTCACTACTGCTCCTCTGACTGGGGATGCCTAAAGTTGTCTGATAAGTACCTCCAGATCCATCCTTTACCACGGAACTTTCATTCTGCCTGCGTTGTGATCAAACTAATAAATTACACCCCCGGTGGATTGCAAGGGAAGCTCCCCTGAGAATACATACACATACTCTTTGTATCATAATTGATTAAATCATCTCAGGGTCCTTAATGAAACAAAATAAAATGGCCAAAGTTATCATAGTTAAACCTGTGATAAAATATATGCTCTCTTCTCTTACCCTGGAGAAAGACATCATGCTTGGCAGAGTGGAGGGTCAGCGAAGAAAAAGCCCTCAACAAGATGGATCGACACAGTTGCAACAATGGGCCCAAGCATAACAACAATTGTGAGGATGGGGCAGGACCAGGCAGTGTTTTGTTCGTTGTACATAGGGTCGCTATGAGTTGGAACTGACTCTCGGCGGCACCTGACAACAAAATAAATGCACACGCCACACACAGATACATACTTGGTTTTTAAATTGCATTTGCTTTTGCGATTCCTATTCTTGAACTTCTGGATATTGATGGAGAAAGCCATAAAACCAAACTGATTGGCCCTAATACAAATTCATTTTATTCACTAGTACAGCTACAGATTGACTTCTTAACACGTTTACCACAGCATTTATTCCTAACTGTCCTCAAGCCTTTATGTAAATTTTCAGCTCACTCACCAACTCCTCACTCTACAAAAGTGACCTCACTTACTACTTTGCAAAAAAATCAAAATTATTCAACCTGAACTCTCTTGCCTTTCACTTTTGCTTTCTCCAGTTTTCTCTTTATTTTCACCTGTTGTCTTTTTCTTTCTGTCTGTGTTAGAGGAATAATTATTCTCCTTTCTAAGGCTAACAACCCCCCTGTATTTACACAGAAAAGTAGAGGGAAAAACACGTGCAAAGGCCTGGAACCTCGAAAGAGGAGAGTAGTTGGAAGAGTATAGATTTTCCTTTGTGGAGAAATGGGCTTTACAGTAAAGGACCTGGCTTAAAGCCAGTTCTGCAGCTTCCTACCTTGAGGTAACTTCTTTCCTTATGCTACATTTTTCTCATCTCCAGAGTAAAAATACCACCACCTACCATGTAAATAGCATGTGGTAAGCTCTTATAATAAATGGTAGCTTCTGTTGCTGTTATAGCTGGAATAAAACTGTGATAATAATTCATTTTAGAATAAGTAGTTGTTTATTTTTCTGTCTCTTGCACTAACTGTAAAATGTAAGCCCTGTAAGGTTAGGAACTCGATCCCCCTCATCTTTGTGTTTTAAACACCTAGCACATACGCAGCACACATAAAATAAATGTGTATTGTTTGTTGAATGAATAGTGAAGCCTCAATTTATATTGATTGAATTGATAAGTAAATTCCCTTTCCCCTCCCCCGGTTTCCTATGAATAATTAACACCTTCCAAAGATTTTCTAATCACATTGTTAGGAGTTTGTTTTCTTCCTGTTTCACTGTTTCCAAATACTGGTTTTAATCAATCACTTTTGCATTATAGATTGGAGTGAAAGTGTGAGTGTGCTTTCAGTAATAGTTATTAACTGCTTCTTTCTTTTTTCCTTCAGGGAGGTGGTGCAGGCAAACTGTGTTCACTGGAGAAAGAAGTTCTCATTTATGTGCAAAATGAGTGCAAGTGCTGCCACGGGCATCCTAGATCCTTGTATCTACAGAGTGTCTGTGAGGAAGGTATAAAAATAGCCTATTACTTCTCCCTTTTCAGAAATCATATAGTTAGTTCCGTAGTCACTGACTTGCTTTATTTAGCTCTGCTTTATCTTTTTCATCAAAACTGTTAATATATGTAATTTCACTTCACACTTGCAGCAATAGTTTAAATTACTATGGTAAATATGAAGAATTTGAAGTTATAAATTAAAACATTATTTAAGAACCTTCATCTCACTGTGACTATACATGTAAGTATTAACCTTATTTGTGTTAGTCTCGGGGCTGGCTATATATGTCTGTATTCTGCCAGTCATTGAATTCTTGTTCTTTGTTAGGCATTCCGTTGGGACTTTACATATATTACTTCTAACAACAACCCTGAAATCAGGTGTCATTTTCTTCATTTCCAGGAAAACCGAGAATTAGTTACTTGCCCAAATTCACACAGCTAATAAATGGCAAAGCAGGGACTCAAACCCAAATATTTCTGATTTTAGGGCCATATTCTTCTGTAGGTATTTCCTTTCTACATATCAGATTGAGGCAGACTGACAGTAATCTACAAAAACAGCAATTTCATATGGTTCAACCTAACACGTATGTAAGTGTGTGATCTTAGCGTTTATGAGTGTAGAAGAATTAGTCAGACACCACTACTGATGAATTAAATTACTGGCTTTATAATATAAATTTTATATTTTACATTTTAAATACATTTTTTAAAATTATCAAAGTAATACTGTACATGGTTAAAAATTAAATATAGAAGGATTTAGAATGAGAATCAAGAGTCTCTTGCCCTGCTGTTTTCCATTCCAGTCCTGCACTTCTGTATTCGTCCATACCAGATAAAAAGTTATATTTTTAGCTTTCTTATTCTGCCTTTTGAATGAACCGATTGCACTAAGGAGGAAGGGATATGTGGCTGTATTTTTAATTCTCTTATATTAATCTACTCAGTTAAAATATAAATACATATATACATAAAATGATTTTCCACATGTTTTAAGCCTTTAATGAAAATAGACCTCTAAAATGTGGAAAATAAATTGCAGAGACCACGTATGTGGTTGCAATAGTTCAGGTGAGAAATTCTTAAGTCTTGGGCATAGAGTTTTAACAGCACAGATGGTAAGATTGGGGATATATTTTGGATGTAGACCCCACTGATGGATTGGAGATGGGGAATGAGGGAAAAAGAGAGTTGAAGATAACCCTTAGACCTCCTGCCTGGTGATTCAGGTTCTTGCAATGAGCCAGGACACTTTTTGGAAACTCATTTCTTCAGCAGATAGATTAAGTATTAGCTTTTATTCTCACCATTTGTCTCTTTCAGATTAAAGTTAAATGCTAAATAAAAATTATGGTCATTTTGGGAGACATGGGGCTCCAGATAATTGGGTTTAAGATCATCAGAATTTTTCTGTGTATGGTATTTGCTAGCGTGTAAATATCTGTACTTCAGAATTATTTGCATATATTTAATATTAAATCTTTAATCGTATGATACCCTTATAGTGTTTTCTATCTTTGACAGGAACTAAAAGGTGGAAAAGCCTATGCAAAGGTAAGTAGATGTTGTTTAACTCTTTTGGAGTGTATAATTTGTTGTCCATTGCCATTTGTAGGGTTAAAAATTAAATGGTTCACTATTCTGCTTGCTTTTCATACTTGGCTATTTTTAAATAAAGCAACTTGGATCCAATAATAAATTATAGGCATATTCTTTCTACATGCTGATTATGGGATGTTATTATTAAGTTTTAGCTTCCCTACTAAAAAGTGAGCTCTGATTTGCATGAAGCCATGTTGTTGTTAGCTACTGTAGAGTCAGCCCCTCTACTCACAGTGACCCCATGCACAACTGAACAAAACACTGCCTGGTCGTGGGCCATCAGAAGATTGTGATTCATATGGTTTTCATTGGCTGATTTTTGGAAGTAGATCACCAGACCTTTCTTCCTAGTCTGTCTTAGTCTGAAAGCTCTGCTAAAACCTGTTTAGCATCATAGCAACACACAAATCACAACTGACAGACAGCACATGAGGTGCATTGGCCAGGAATTGAACCCAGGTCTCCCTGATCTTTATGGGAGCGGATCACCAGGTCTTTTCTCTTGTGGAACCACTGGTGGATTCGAACTGCCAACCCTTCTTTTGGTTAGCAGCTGAGTGCTTAACCACTGCACCACTAGGACTCTTTACTACAGTTACTTGCTATATGGAGGAGCCCTGGTGGCACAGTGGTTAAGAGCTATGGCTGATAACCAAAAGGTTGGCAATTCGAATCCACCATCCGCTCCTTGGAAACCCAATGGAGCAGTTCTGTGCTGTCCTGTATATGGCATTACTAGTGAATGTGCGTGCCTTTTTCGCTGAATGGAAAGAATTAGTAATTAGAATACTACCATAACTCACATACTCATTTTTTCTCAGTCTCTGTGAATGGTATTGTCATCCCCCCATTTATCTGAGCCAGGGACCTGGGCATTAGTTCTAACCACTAAATCTAACTAATTCCCTAAATGCAGTTGGTTGCGATATCAGTTAGGATGCTCTTTGCTATAAGTAACAGAAAATTCCTTATCTGGAGTTTTTTTAATATCATAAAACAGATAGATATGAAATAGAGCTACCCTGGTATTGGCTAATCCACTGATTTAACAAAATCATCAGGAACCTATATTCCTTTTCTCTTTCCATTCTGCCATTCTTTATGTGTTGACTTCGTCCTTGGTTAGTCCCCTCTTAGTCACCAAGTGTTATGGATTGAATTGTGTCCCCCAAAAATGTGTGTTAACTTGGCTAGGCCATGATTTCCAGTATTGTGTGATTGTCCGCCATTTTGTCATCGGATGTAATTTTCCTGTGGATTGTAAATCCTACCACTATGATGTTAATGAGGTGGGATTAGTGGCAGTTATGTTAATGAGGCAAGACTCAGTCGACAAGATTAGATTTTGTCTAAGGCCAGTCTCTTTTGGGATATAAAAGAGAGAAAGGAGCAGAGAAACCGGGGGACCTCACACCACCAAGAAAGAAGCACCAGGAGCATAGCGTGTCCTTTGGACCTGGGGTCCCTGTGCTGAGAAGCTCCTTGACCAGGGAAGATTCATGAGAAGGACCTTCCTCCAGAGCCAACAGAGAGAGAAAGCCTTCCCCTGGAGCTGACGCCCTGAATTTGGACTTGTAGCCTACTAGACTGTGAGAGAATAAATTCTCTTTGTTACAACCAACCACTTGTGATATTTCTGTTATAGCAGCACTAGATAACTAATACATCAAGTAACCAGTTGCTCAAGTTTTAGTCAACACACTCACATATGATGAACTCCAGCTGCCTCCCCTGTATGACTGTTTTTTTGAGTGAGAAAACTTTTCCTAGATGGCCCTCAGAGGATTTCCATGTACCTCTCTTTGACCAGAACTGGATCATATGCCCACCCCAAACCAGTCGTGGACAATAGGAATGGATTGCCATGGTTAGCTTACACTAATCACCAGGCAGGACCAGGCAGTGTTTTGTTCTGTTGTACGTAGGGTTGCTATGATTTGGAACCAACTTGACGGCACCTAACAACAACAACAACAATAATCACTATTTAACCTTAAAGTAGGGATTGGGTCACCTTCGTTGTGCACATAGGTGAGTTGAGCTGAGTGGACACCTGTGGGGTTTCCAGTTAACTTTACTCAAAAAAATTTGGTCTTTGTCCTTGGTTCCTGAGAGATGACCTCTAAAACCTTAGATTTCCCCAATGGTTAAAGTGTCTTTGTTATCTATAAGGGCTCCAGTCCACACCTCTACCTGACAGGTTATGCTAATGAGGGTAACTCAGGTGGGGGCTAACCATACCAAAAAGAGCCACCTTGTGATATCAGCTCCCTCAGGGGAAGGAGAGCGACATGATTCAATCAATTATGCCTATGTAATGAGGCCCCAGTAAAGGCTCTCTGGGCACAGAAGCTCCATGGGGTTCCTGGTTGGTGAAAGACATCAGTGCTTGGGAGGGTAGCATGTACTTTGGAACGTGGAAGTTTCATGTTGGGAACCCTCCCAGCCCTCACCCTTACGTGTCTCTTCATTTGTATCCTTTTTGCTATAAGAAAATTGTAATCTTAAGTACAGCACTTTCCTGAGTTCTGAGTCGTTCTAGTAAACTATCAAACCAGAGGTAGTAGTGAGAGCCAGCAGATCAGAAGTGAGGGGGCCCTGGTATCCTGAGGAGGTAGAAGAAGCCCCCAGATTTGGAGCTAGCAGGTCAGAAATGAGAGAGCCCAGAGACATCTGGTATACTAAGGGGATAATGGAAAACCCCTGATTTGTAGCCAGCAGGTCAAAAGTGAGGGTGTCATATGGACTCTGAAGCTTGCAGCTGGTGTCTGAGGTCTCGGGCAGACTTGGCAGTCCAGAGGACTGTGTCCATTACCTTATGAGGTCTGACCTCATTCTGGGTAGTAAGGGAAAAAGTACTGCTTGTGCAGTCGGTGTCAAAATTGGAACAGAAGTAAAACAGGATAGATTAGAGCTGGATTGTACTGGTTTCGACTCAACAAGTGAATAAAATCAAGGCTCTGCCAGCAAGGAATAACAAGGTATTGAATATTGGGTAGGCATCCAACAAGATCTGCTATGATCAACAAATGCTCTTGATTTTTCCCTTCTAAAAAGCTCTTGATAACATCCCTCCTCTCCCTTCCCAAGGCCACACTACCTTACGTTATGCCATCATTATTTATTTAAAACCTGCATTGGCCTCCTGTCTAGTCTTCCTACCTCTTTTGTTGTCTACCTCCAGCCCATCCTCCATATTATTGGCAGAGTGATCTTTCTGAAGTTAAAGCATCATATTCCCCTACTTTAGTCCTTCAGCAGCTATCCATGCCTGTAAAAGAAAATGAACATTTCTTAACCTAGTGTATAAGACCCATCTTGATTTGCATATCATCTGTTGTACCTCATCTCTTCCACCTAATTCTGCACACACACACACACACACACACACACACACTCTCTCTCGTCCTTACGCTTCAGACATACTGCCCCCATAAGCCTCGTAAAGCATCTGGTGTTATTGTAGCCTCTTTGCCTTGTGACTTGATGTTCTCTCTGCCATGCATGTGCTTCTCCCTCCCTTGGCCTGTCAACTCACATGCCATTAAAGACTCAGCTGAGTCATCCCTCTCCACTCAGAAATTTTCTTTTCCTCTCTTTCTTGTAATTGTGCCTTCCACTATCATAGTTCTTATCACACTGTATTATAGGAATTTGTTTTCTATATTCCCTTCTTAAACAGTGAGCTCCTTGAGAGTAGGAATGGTTTATTTCATTTCTATGTTTCCAATGCCTCACATTACCTAGAATGTAGATGCTCAGAATTATGTTCTGAATGAAGTGACATCAACCACAGATGTGTCTAGTATTTATGTATATGTGCCATTTTCATAAGACAGTTATCTCACAGAAGCCAAAGGACAGATCATAAGGAAATACAGACACTCTGATACCTTTCTAGAATGTAAGCTCTCTGGAGGTAGAATCCTTACCTATCCTGTTCATATCTACTTCCAGTGTCTAGAACAGAGCCTGGTATGTAAAAGATGCTTGATAAATGTTGAATGCCATCATTGGTTAACCTTTAGCCTAAAACATCACATTGAAATACACCACCTTTTAATACGCTTTCTTAGCAGGGACTAACCAAATACTTTTTTTTTCCTCTGGTATTATGCTTAGTGACACTGTAACATAGGAATTTCACCAGTGGCTGGTGAGCCAGTGGCTGTTTTTTATTTAGCAAATATGTATTAAGTGCTTAGCAGGTATTGTTCCTGTCACAATTCTAAGTGCTGGAGATACAGCAGGGAACAAAACAGACAAAAAATGCCTGCCTTTGTGGAGCTTACATTCTAACAGGAGGAGGGGGCATCAGAAAATAGGCAGAATAAATATGTATGTATGTGATGTGATAATAACTACTAAGGAGAAAAATAAATCAGGTAGGGGGTTAGAGGGTGACAACTTTACCGGAGAGGAGAGAGGCGCAGGGCATATCTTCGGATGGTCTGAGAAAGCTCCTTTAAAAAGATGACATTTCAAGACCTGAATGGAGTGAGAGAGAAAGCTACAAGATCTAAGAGAGAATGTCTCAGACAGAACAGTAAGTGTTAAAGGCCTTGAGGTCATCTTGGCATTTTCAAGGAACAGGGCATTGTGGCTAGCAGAGTGAGGGAAGAGGAGAGCAGAGGGCAATTAAGTTGGCAAGGTAGCCAGAGACAGAGGGATTGGAGACAGTCAGCACAGACAACTATTTCAAGGAGTTTGACTGTAAAGAGGAGCAGAAAAATGTCCAGTAGCTGGAAGGGGATGTGGAGTAAGAGAGTGTCTTAGGTATCACAAGTGGGTGGCTTTAACAAATTTATTTTCTCACAGCTTAGGAGGCTAGAAGTCCAAATTTAGGGCACTGGCTGTCGGAGAAGGCCTTCTCTCTCTGTCAGCTCTGAGAGAAGGTCCTTTTCAGCTTCTGTTCCTTGGCTCCTTGGTGATCTTCATGTGGCATGGCATGTTTTCCCCCAACTCTACTCTTTTATATCTCAAAAGAGATTGATTTAAGACACACCCTACACTAATACTACCTCATTAACATAGCAAAGAAAACCCATTCCCAAATGGGATAACAGGTATATAACACCACAGGTATAGGGGTTAGGATTTATAACAGCTATTTTGGAGGCGGGGGGTGGTGGGGGTTACAGAATTCCATCCATAACAGAGAGGTTTTGGTTTTGGTTTCTTTTGTCCATTAGATGGGAGAAAATCCAGCATGTTTGTGTGCTGATGGGAATGATCCAGTAGAGGGAAAATTTTAGAATGCAAAACAGAGGGAAGAACGGCTGATACAATGAACTGGAGTAGGCTAGAGGAGAGCAGGTAGCCTCAGGTGAGAGCACAGCCAGTTCATCTGTAGTACTCTAAGTGGGAGGGCAAATATATGAGCACAGATGCAAGTAAGTGAGTGGATATGGTGACAAGAGCTTGTGGAAGTGCTGTTTTGATTGTTCTTATTTTCTAAGTGAAAGGAAGCAAGGTCATCAGCAGAGAGTGAGGATAGGAAAGGAAGTGTTGGAGATTCAAAGAGACAAGATATTAAATAGACTGTTGATAATGTGTGATCTAATAGTCAGTGTAAGTCTCACATGCTCAGTTGGATGTGGTTTTGCCCTAGACACATCCAGGCTTTATCTAATAATCTGGACCTCATCCCTAAAAAAGGCAATGAGACCAGAGTCACCAAATGAAGATTATTAGATGTTACCTGTGGCTTGATGTGTGCCTAATTTATTGTATATAGGCCTTGTGACCCTTTAACTGGGCTCTATAAATTCTTATTCTATATTCTTTTCAACCTATCAAACGCTACTAAAATAATACTCCAGCCTGCAATGAAAATCTTCATCCTGAATGCCATTTTCATGTGCCCACTGTGTGTTTTAAAACCTTAAAGCAGACAGCTTAAAATCATAGCAGTCTTTGAAATTTAGGATACTTTGTGTTATTGTACTCAAGGAAATGTGCTTAATTAACTACAAGCACAATACATTTTTCACTGTTAGTAAAGCACTCTAGTTATGTAGAGGAGACTTAATTTGTTCAAAAAATAATGATCTAATGGAGTTGATTTGTTGTACCACTTGCAAACAAGAAATAGGATTGAGCAACATCAGAGGAAAGACCATAGGAAATGTTTCGTAGCTACGGAAGATGGGGACCAAAGCCAAATAGTAATAAGAGGAAGGAACAGGTTTAAGCTGAACTTTTAGCTAGCAGCATAGAGGGTAAGTGTGGGGCAGAGACAGGGGAAAGGGAGAAAGTAGATTCAATAAAGAGAGATTGAGCTCAGGTAGTCAGCAAGGCAAGTGTTGTGGAATGTGGGGCAAGAGAAGAGGCTTGTTCCAAGGAAAGCATTTGATTCACTTAAATCATTATAGTTTTTACATGGAGAGTGAAGAACTTTATAACCTGCAGCTATCTGCAGTCATCAGTGGTTAACTTGGCAAGAGTGGGAACCAGAATAGGGAGAGGAGAGTTTTATGTTTGTATGCAAATTATCATCTGATTGGTCTGCTAGTATTTCCCATAGTGTCGTGTGAGTACCACTGCTACTGGCAGTAATTTTAGTTGTTTGGTATATACTGTTTTTATTTTAACAGTTATATATATTTTAATGTGTGTAGAAAAATATATTTAGCACATCAAATCTGTAATTTTAAAGATCCTAGAGCTACAGCTGCTAACCAAAAGGTCAGCAGTTCGAATCCACCAGCTGCTCCTTGGAAAACCTATGGGGTAGTTCTCCTCTGTCCTGTAGGGTCACTATGAGTCGGAATCGACTCGATGGCAGTGGGTTTTTTGTTTGTTTATTTTTGGTTTTGGTTTATTGCTTAAGAGTAGAATAGGTAATAAATTACTATAAAAAGTATGCCAATTTAAAGACAACTATTGAGCAGATAGTTAAATGGCAAAAACTACAAATGACTGAAGTTTGAGAAGACTGGTCTAGGGCATGGGTTGAATGTTTATTTTAAAGAGACTATGATAGAAGCCTAGTAGATATTCTATTAATATAATTTTCTTTCTTTTCATAGCTGGGCTTTGCAGATCTAAACCTGGCAGAGTTTGCTGGATCAGGAAATACCACTCGTCGCTGTTTACTGGAAGGCTATGATACCAAAAATACAAGACAAGATAATTCCATTCTTAAAGTAAGCACATTTCAAGATTTACGTCAACACACAAAACTCTGCCTTTAAATAAGTATAAGCATATACTCAGTGGCGTCGTTAGGAGGGAATGGTGGGTGCAGACCATACCGGCTGACACTGTCAGAAGGGGTGACACGAAAATGACTATCTATAAAGTTTTTGTGCAGTGTTTCAGAAGAAATTTATTATTTCTTATAAAAATATCCCTGTAAATAGTTATAACAACGAAAACATTCTTCGTAAGCCCAGCTTATATGTATTAGTATACCTACAAGGCTAAAACTCTATGCTAATTTACTTTTTGAACCTTCTAGTGCTTCAGAGCTGTCATTATTACCCAATGACAGTGATGCCTCGGATCACATGGTTTCGTCTGCACACGCTACTAGCATGTGCTTTTGTTTTCATTGCTGCCAGTGTTTTTATAATAGTTACTGATTTTGTGTAATTTTCTGGTGTTACAGCTATAACATGGTGGTAATTAGTATTTGTGAACCTATATCAATAACTTTTTTGAGAATGAAGTAGTAATTAAAGGAAGAGAAGGAGAAAAATCAAAAAGACTTCTGCTCAGTTACTAATAATGTTGTAATTCAATGTGGAAAGATTTTACAAGACAATTTTCGTATAATCTAAGAAATATTACATTTACGTAATTTATGACTATTTTATCCATATTATTCTATGATTAAAATTAGTAATATTAATACAAAAAACGTTACTAAGGATTCTGTATGATCTAGTATGCGAGGAGGTCCATGGAGCGGGTAGGGCTGATACCATGAGTTGCTGCACTGGGTGACACCAACCCTAGTGACGCCACTACATATACTGTCAAGGGAAAGAGTGAATCAATACTGAGATCATAAAATGACCACACCACTGGAATATTCACTACCTAGGAGGAAAAACCTATTCAAAACACAGACACAGTGAGAAGTAACAAATGACACCTTCATGATCTTAAGGTGTTTTTCTTTGGTGCTAAAAACATACGGGAACAATACACACAACCACGCAGCATAAGGGCTCATTGGGAGGAAGGAGCTTGATGAATACCTTGAAATGTTTATAACCCCCAAAAGGTGTCCAGAGTGACGGGGGTGGGTATATAGAAGTCATACATAGAAGTCACTGGGCTCTTTTATAACTAGTGAAGTGGCAGATAGAACTCACCCCTGGACATCTGCCGGATTTGTAACCAAGTGCCATCAGCAGTCACATATTATGGTGATCACAGAGATAATAATATATACTTCATAGAGTTGTTGGGAGTATTAAGTGAGATCAGATGAAGAAATGTAAAGTACCTGGCACCTAGTAAAACTCACTGAATAAATCTTTTTCTGTATTTTAGCTACATTACCCTATGATGACGAAGTATCTAATAAGAAGAAAGGAAAAAAATTATGAATAAAAACTAGACACTTGACTACTTTTACTATCCACTCTCCTACCACCATCTCATATGCTTCCAGCCTTCATGGTCTGCTGATCACTTAGCTCAGTGTAACCTTACCATTCTCCATGTCATCCCCACTTGCCTTCACTTCCCTCTTTGTCCAGCTTAGATTCCATGATCTATGATTATAATGCCCTTAAAAAATTCTCCCTTATCCATTGTCCCTGCCTCCCTCCCTTGATCTCCCCTGAGTAAACCCCCATCCCAGTTGAACTCAACCGTCTGTCTTCTCCGGGTCACTGAACGTTGCTGGATATCATGCACCCAGACTACCTGGCATTAGTGAAGTCGTGCTCATCACCATCCAGCAGTGGTACTCTACTTCCTTTGTAAGCTTCCTTTCCCAATTTCCTAGATTATTTTTCATGCTTTCTTTCTTCTCATATCTCTCAAGCACTACTCTCGCTCTCAGCTAATGATCTTGCCTTGTGCTTTATTGGGAAAACAGAAACCATTAAACTCAAATTCCCTATCAAAGAATTTACAATTCTACCTGCCTCTTCAGCCTTATTCTCCTTTTTGCCTCCAGTTACAGTGGATAAAGTTCTTCTTCCTGTGAGAAATCAGCCCTTCCTCTTGGGTACTGGAATCCAAAGCTTGCCTAATCAAGACCTTTGCCCCTTGGATTCTTCCCTCTCCTAATCATCTCTCCCTCTAATGAACCATCCTCATCAACATGTAAACAAAAAGACTTGATATCTCCTATATTTAAAGAACTTCTCATCCCCTGCAGCCACTGTCCCACTCTGCTCTACTTCACTACAAAATTTTTTTTTAACTTTTATGTGCCATATCCACTTCCTTCCTGTGACATTCAAGACATTCAAGAGTACTATTTTGATGGAGTTGGAAACCAGATCGTAGGGTTCTATGAAAGAAGAGGTGATGAAGAAACCGGCACAAGTATAAGTCATTTGATAAGTTGAGAGTTAAAGAAAAAAGAGGATAGTAGTGGAGACATGTAGTGGAATAAAGAGATAAGAATGAAATGAGGTTATATAAGAATATATGTTAGCCATTAGCTAGAAAACATGCAGTAATATAAATATCCCGATACTCATTAAGACCATGAGCTTTAGTATTGTACAGTCCTGGGTTCAGATCCCAGCTCCGCCCTTTACTAGTTATCCACCCTTGAAAATATCACTTAATCTCCCTGGGCTTAGTATGAAAGTATCTCTGTCTCATAGGGTCATTGGAGATTAAATGAAATAATACATATAAAACACTCAGCTCATGCCTGACAATAAATTTTCAAATCATGATTGTTGTTAATGTTGTCGTTATTACCATTATCATCATTATTCCTGTAGGAACATAATCCTCTGGCTGATTCATAAAAGGCAGCCAGCAACTAGAGAATAGCAACATTTCAGAAAGTATTAGAAAAATTTTAAACCCTGCTGTATAACTGGAGCAAAGACCAGAAGCATTCTGCTATTGGAGGCAACCAGCAGGCATCCCTAGAAGCATCAAAATGGCAAGCTGGAAGGAAACACTTCCAGACACTTAAGCACCACAGGAATCTGGGAGTAAAGACAGACAAACTAGATCAGCATAGCCACACTCCCACAGGATTGTTACTGATGAACAACTTGTTCTTTGTTTCTGTCTTTTCCACTCTGATTTTTTTGCACTAACAGGGTTTTGAATATTAGAAATGATTTATAAACTGTGTACAAAGCAACAATTTAATATTGGATGTAACCATTTCAATAATCATTTAATGCTCTCTAAATAGAAATATTGGACTAGGTGCTGTGGAGGATGCAGAGATTAGCAGAACATGGCTTCTCTCAAGAGATTGTTTTTAATCACGATATTTGTTTTTCTTATACTTAGGTTTTGATCAGTATGCAGCTGATGTCTGGTGACCCATGTTTTAAAACGTAAGTGGATGCCAAGGTTATTTCTCTGAAAATATAATAGTGATTTACTTGTTCAAAGTTTTTTACATTAATATTTTACAGTATTTACAGTCCAATACCAGTGATACTAGGGAAGGGATAGTCAGACTGACCTGACCCTCCTGGAAGTTACTATTACCTATTATCAAATGATAACGGAGCCCTGTGGTGCAGTGGTTAAGAGCTCAGCAGCTAACCCGAAGGTCAGCAGTTCAAATCCTTGGCAACCCTATGGGGCAATTCTGCTCTGTCCTATAGGGTCACTATGAGTCAGAATCAACTCGACAGCAACAGGTTTGGTTTCGGGTATTACCAAATGAAACTTTTACTCCCTGAATTATTTAAGCTATAGATCTTTTGTCGTCTTCAGGTTTTGGGTGAAATTATACAAACTAAAATTTTTAGTCTAACATTTGTGAACTTACTTATTTCTTCAACAGATATTTTATTAAGTGCCTCACTATGCACTAGGTCCTATTCTAGACACTAGAGAAATAGCAATGAACAAAATAGACTATGTCCTTTCCATCTTGGATCTGGTATTTTAAGAGGAAAACAGACCAATGAACAAATATATGTGAAAAATGGTAATTAGTGTTTAGGAGAATGAAGCATGTTGGTAAAAGGGCCACAGTCATGGGGAAGTGTTGCTGTTTTATATAGAGTAGTCAGGAAAGGCCTCTGTGGTAAAGATGACATTTGATCAGAGACCTGAAGGAGGTAGGAAGCAAGCCATGCAGATGTCTGGGAGAAGAGCATTCAAGGTAGAGGGTACAAGGACAAAGGTCCTGAGGGAGGAGTGTGCTTGGCATGTTTAAGTAGCTGCAAGGAGACCAGTGTGTCTAGAGCAGAGTGAATGAGGAGGAGGGTGATAGGAGATGAGATCGGATGTTAAGGAATCTTGTAGGCTATTACAATAAAGGATTTCCACTTATACTCTGAGTGGGATAGAAAGCTACTAAAGGGTTTTGAGCAGAAGAATAAAATTATATCACTGCTAGGTAGGAAATAGATAGTATGTGGGAGCAGTAAAGGGGACAAGGGCAGAAATGGGGAGATGAGTTAGGAGACTCTTCCAATAATCCAAGCAAGAGATGATGGTACCTTGAACCAGGCTGGTCGGAGTGCAGAATGATATGAAGGATTTTGGCCTGACTAACTGGAAGAATGGTATTTCCCTTTATTGAGATGGGAAAGTCTACAAGAGGAACAAGTTGGGAGCTTGGTTTTGGACATGTTAAGTTTGAGGTCTCTATTAAACATCTAGCTGAACATGTCAATTAGACAGTTGGATTTATCACTGTGGAGTTGAGTAGTTGAGTAGAGAAGTCCTGAGTATGGAAGATATAAATTTGGAAATTATGACATCATCATCATATAGATGGTAATTAAAGCCATAAGACTTGATGAAATGATGCAGGGAATGAGTATAGATAGGGAAAAGGAGAGGTCAGCAGACTGAAGTGTGAGATGCTTCATCGTGTAAGAAGTTGGGAGATGGGAAAGAGCCAGCAAAGGAACAACCAGTGAGATAAGGGGACAGAACCAAAGGAGAATTCTGTCCTGAAAACCAAGTGGATGAAGTGTTTCATAAAGGAAGGAGTATCGACTCTGTCAGGTACTACTGAAATAGGCTATGGAAGAGGAGGACTGAGAATTGACCTTTAGATTTTGCAGTATCGAATGCGCTTAGACTGAAACCTTATTAGAGTGGGTTAAAGAGAGTCTGGAGGAGGAAAACTGGGGACAGTGTAAACAATTCTTAGGAGGAATTTTGCTGCAAAAAGGAACAGAACAGTGGGGTCATAAATAAAAAGAGGATATAGGGTCGTGGTGCAATTGGTTTCTTTTATGTGGTCTTCCTGACTCTACATCTGCAATTCTCCCACAATGATTGGTTGGGCCACAATCTGCCAAGTGATTGGTCTGTTTGTTGTCTGCCTAGGTAGCTTGCAGGGATTGGCCGGTTTGTTACCCACCTAAGCTGCTTGCAAGGATTGGTTGATTTACTGTCCACCTAAGCGTCTTGCCAGGGATTGGTCGGTGTGCTGTCCGCCTTAGAGGCTTGCAGGCCACCCAGTAGAATTGGTTGGTTTATGATCCACGTAAGAGATTGGTCAGTTTGTGATCTTGCTAAGAAAGCCACACCTTGAAATTGACGAAGAGTTTTCCTGTATAATTGGCCAGTCTCACAGATTCTGGGGAGACCTCGTGACCAACAAGAACCTGGAGGGGAGTGTGTCCTTTGGACCAAGGTTCCCTGTGTGGAAAACCTCCTAGACCCAAATAAAAGAGTTGTAATACGAGTCAAGGGCTGTAACACTGAGCTGATAACACAGAAGAGGCCCAGAAGGGGCCGGTCCAGCAGCTGAGCCAGTGGCGAGAGGCCGAGAGAGCAGTCACGACAGCAACAGTGGGTGAGTCAGCCCACACATCAGACGGCGATGGTGGGCAGAGTCAATCCACAGAGCAGAGCTGGGCATCTCTGGGCAAGAGGTCACCAACGGAGCTGGACACCTTGCAAAGGGGGAGCAGCTGCAGTCCAGGTCTGTGCAGACAGATGCCCAAGCAGAGCAAGTGACAGCATGGAGGCCGAGCTGGCCTGCCTCTGGCAGCAGCAGACTCCTGGCAGTGCTGAGAGGTGTAACACTAAGGCCAAGAGGAGTCCTGTCCAGAGGGGGCTGAGAGGAGGTCTGCCCTAAGAGGGCCGAGAGGTTGCCCACAGAGGCTTGGGCATACACTGTACAGGGGTTGCTCATAAAAGTTTTGCCTCAAGAGCTGTCGTAATGCCTGCCTGACACTGGCACTAGCCCACGGTTGTCCTGAAGCTGCTGGTTGAGAGCTAGATGAATAAGATGGGGCCAGACCCAGCCAGGAAAAGCCACAGAGAGAAAATGAACACAGCCATGCCATATCTGACCTGAGCTGACTAGAGAGATGCCTGTTAAGAGAGAGAGAGAGCTACTGATACCTGTTCCATGGTGTGCCCCACCAGTGACACAGAAATGGGTAATCTGGGAAGGGTGAGCAGGTCCCCTTTTAAATGTAAGTGGGTTCCTCTCCTACGATGTTAAGTGGGGTATTTGTGCGAGTGGAGGGGACAAGTTCACATCAAATCTGTTCCTGTTGTTTACTGTTTGCTTTCTATAAGTAATCTATTTCTATTACTTACTGTTTATCTTCTATAAATAACAATGACAGCTTTTGATTGCCAGCACTTTGTAACGTGCCTTTGTGTGCGCAGCCCAGTCAGATTGGAGAGTCGAGTCTTTATCCTAGCAGTCTCATGATTGCTTGGCATTTAGAGTACAGTCTGTGTGTATACGTGCACATGCACACATTTTAGAAGTCAAAGGAGGTGTGTTGTTTTTTAAGATGGGAGACACTGTAGGAGATTTCGTATGCTGATGAGAATGGTCCAGTAGAGAGGGAGAAACTGATGGAGCAGAAGAGAAAAGAGACAATTGCTAGAAGAGTGTCCTTGGATTGTCAAAAGAGAAGGGATCTGGTCCCCAGTTTATCCACTGTAATATGATGAAGGCAGAGAACATGGCTACAGATGCAGACAGCTGGGTGTATAAGAAGTGGGAGCATACGGAAGTTCTCTTCTAATTGCTTCTGATTTCTTAGTGAAATAGGAACCAAGGTCATTGTTTGAGAACGAAGATGGGGCGGATGGAGGTGGAGGTTTGAGGAGAGAGGAAAGGGTGTACAAAAGCCTCCTGAGAGAGTGGGAGAGTGAACTGAGTGGGTACATGCAATAGGATTGCCTGTCAACAATCTTGAAGACACTTAATAATTAAAAATGAAAGTTCCTTAGATCTTAAATATCTGAGATAAAATATATTTAGAAAAGCAGAGGAAATATTACTTCCCTGTACATCAATTTTATGCTTTTAATAGCTCTTGCCATAACTTAGAAAGCAATGTCCATATAATTCTCCACTTACCTACTGTTTATAAAGGTGAAGTATGTATTTTAATACAAATCAATTATTGATTAAAACTGTGCATTTTTCTGTCACTTAGGCTTCCTGTACTGCCTTCCCACAAACCATAATTTCCTGGCTGCTTTATTTCCTCCTCTCTTGAGATCAAACAATTTTTGCTGTACTATATTTGGTCTCTCAGGGAAACTTAATTTGCATTTCTAGTAGAATCAGTTTAGGGTAAAATGAGATGAGAAGCAAAACCTGTAGAAAAGAATGAAGTCGTCATTCCTTCTCATGGACTTATTTATGGATACTCTTCTCGCCCTTTCTCTGCCATTTTTTCTCTCTACTTGTGAAACTCAGATACTGAGGGTCAAGGAGCTTCAGAATATATCATCTAATATTCTACTACATTATCTCCGTAAGTGTAACATAACAATCTACTGTTCATATTTATAGAGAAGGACTTCTGTAACTCATATGAATAAACTGAATGCCTAATCCTAAAACACACAGAAGTATTTCTCAGGAGAATCAAACCCTCAACAGTTTCTTCTTTGGATATTTGCATTCTGCGACTGTCAGTGGAAAAGGGAAACGCTCATACATCCATTCACTTGCACATGAGTGTGTGTGGAATCGAAAAATGTTTGAACTCGATGAAAAAGTGAATTATTTTATCAGATTATATTTAACAGAAATCAAATGTGTAAAATCACATTCTTTTAGAACGAAAAAGAATATTGTAAGTTGTCTTGGTCAGTGATTTTTTTTTTTTTTCAAAATATTTAGCCATAAAACCCTTTGCTCAAATGTATTCTCAATCCCATTATGCAAAATTGCTCTGCTGAGGGGTAAGGAGGCAGAATACTCTCCCCTGCCTACTCCCAGAGTCCCTAAGGGAGCTTCATGAAGCCAGTTTTAAAAGCCTTGGTGTAATCCGAGTTCTCATTTTACAGATAAGGAGACTAAGGCACAGAGCAGTTAGGTGACTTGACTGAATACCTCTGTGTAGGATAGATGTAAACAGCTGCTTCAGGGATTTTGTCTGCTGTTCTCTCTGCTGTTGTCTGTCTTTGGATTTTTCATGATACAAAGTTTTTTTTTTTAATTTTACTAGAGAAGCTAACAAAAGTATATCAAATCCTTAGCATTCTCAGGTTTAAATTCTGATTTTGATATTTTATGAGCAGAAGTTCTGTCACATACAGTATATACATTTTTTGAAATATGAATTTTATGCTTATTATAAGCCCTGTACTTATGAAGAGGACAGCTGGTAATTCAACCTAACCACCTGCCTTAAACTGAGCTTTGTAGTTCCCTACAGCTTGTCAGGTGCGCACTAACTCTTCCAAAGGAATGAAAATGGCTCTGATAAGAAAGCTAAGCACTAATACTGGTGAAGAAGAAGGACATTTTGAGACAGAAATTGTATGCTGTACTGAAATTTGATAATTTGGTGGTAAAGCAGATCTGTTGTTGTTAGTTGCTGTCGAGAGAGCTCCAACTCATGGTGACCTTATGTGTAACAGAACGAAACATCCCTGGTCCGGCGCTATCCTCTCAGTCGTTGGTATGTTTGAGCCCATTGTTGCAACTGTTAAAGCAGATGTAAGGGTGATGTAACCCTCTCAAATAGCAAGGCACCAAAGCATTCAGATTCCAGATGGGAGGACATTACCATTTGTCAAAATAATTTCATGAATATTTCTGTCTTCCAATTTAATTCTTGACACAACTCTGTGTGATGTAAGTAGTATCTGTATTTTTAAGTGAGGACATTGAGGCTCAGAAGTTAAGGAGTTTATTTGACCACAGTCCCAGGAGTCAGTCATTTAGAGTCAAATCAACAAGCAACTGGGTTTTTGATTGCCTACCAGTAAATAAGACCTAGCCCCTGCTCTGAAGGGATTCACAGTTTTTGTGGGAGACGGACACACAACATATGATGTTGTTGGGGTATAGAGAATGGGAACTATAACAGCTTTTCCTTGAAAGTCTGGTAAGTCTTCATTGAGGGGCCGACACGGAGCTAAGTATTAAAGAATGAATAGGAATTTACCAAGCACAGAGGTAGGTAGAACATTCCAGGAAGAGAAAATGGCTTGCACAAGTTTATGGCATTGTGACAGAGCACAGAATATTTATGGAATGTCAAGTAAGTAGTATTGTCATTTTAGGAGATTATTGTTCACATATTCTTAACATTACTATGTATTAAAACAAAATAATCCCATCTCTTTCATTCTGTAGTTGAGCTATATTAGACAATTTCTGATAAGGGATATATAAAGATTTTCAGAACAAGAAGGTTAATAGAATAAAAAACAGGCACGTGATAGGCCCTCAGTAGTTCTTTATTCAGCATGACTGAGTTGTCTAGGAGGACTTAGGAGGGCCGCCAAGGCCTAGATAGGATTTAGATTCTAAGTTTTCTGTCATATTAATCCCTGTGGTTGATGAATTTTTTCTGTAATGCTTAGTTGCCCCAGTATTAAATCAGTTAGTGCCGGTGGCTGAAATTATTAAGGGTTGAGGTTTTTCAGATTTTTTGAGATAACAGGGCAAGGGGTGGAAAATCAAGGGTATTGCTAGAAGTGTAGTTCACTGTGGAGTCATACTGGACAGGAAAGAGAGTGGAGCCAGAGGGAGACTGATAGAGAGGGAGAAGGAAAGAGGCCAAAGGTTGGGAGTTCTGAGGGGTTGGAGAGCAGTGAAAGAGGTAGAGAGATGGAGACACTGCAGTCAGTCCACATCTGGTACTAAAAGGATAAGAATTTAGACACACAGGCATGAGTCATCCATCAATGAGTAACAAATATGACTGTAGAGTCCATTCTTTGTAAGTGTATTTCTTTTAAATAGAGGTTTTTCTCATGAAATATTTACTGCCAAGTTTTTGTTTTTTTTTTTCACCAAGCTGTTTTATGTTATTTAAAAGTTTAGCTGTTGGTAGTTGAGGAGGTAGGTCTAAGGCAGACTATGGAGGGCCTTTTATGCCATTCTGAGGAGCTTGAGCTTTATCCAAAATGAGCTACTGAAGGATTTCAAATCAGAGAGTAACATGATCAGATGCACATTTCAGAAATGCCACAGTGACTGTAGCATGGAAAGAAGTAGAGAGACCCACTAGAACACTCTTGCAGTCATTCAGGAAAAGGGTTATAAAGGCCAGAATTAAAGTAGTTGGTGGAGGTAGAGAAGAGATAGGAGAGATGTTAACAGAATCTGTGGGATTTGGACATTGACCTGATATGGGGAAATGTGAATAGGAAGGACACAGATAATATCTAGGATCCTAGTTTTTGTGCCTTTAAAGATTGCAGTGGCATTCACAGAGATAGGGACTACAAGAAAAAAACAGGTTTGGGGAAAGAATATGGGTTTAGTTTGAGAAAAATTATGTTTTCTATACTTGTAGGTCAGATACTTAAAAATGTCACAATAGGATTTACAAGTCTGGAATTTAGGAGATCCTTGGCTGGAAATAATCTAAATTAAACAGGCTTAATGGCAATCTTAACTGTCTGTAGCCCCCAAGGACCTGGAGTAGCTGGCGGATACTGTTGAGATAGTCTAGAAAGAATTTAAGAATTGCCACAAAGTGAGTCAGATTCTTCATCCCTTCAACTTCCTTGCTATTTTATCTCAGATCACAGGGATAGTCTCTAAGATATAGTTTTCCTCTGAAATACCAACCTTAAAGTTTGGGGATGTTTTATAATAAAAATTCCTATGTTAAGAAAAACAAACTTGTTAGAACTCAAACTTGCCCCTTCCTACTTCACAGCTCCCACATGGACACAGGAGCCTTGAGTTAGGCAGTGAAAATATATCCATCACTTATTCCCAGAGAATCTAGTCCAAAAACTAATCTAAACAACTGGGGCCCTCTATAGACTCTCCCTGGGCCAGGTGCAAGCTTCACAGAGTAGAAGATAAACCCATGTATGCTAGTCAAGAAGAAAGAGGAGCCAACAAGAGATCTCAGGCACTGAAGCAGGAGGCATGAGGTATTCTCAGCACACCCCCAGATAAAAAGGGGCTTGGTGCCTCCATCTCCACCACAGAGATATCTGCCTGCCTAGTTTGGGGAGTTGAGTGCTAGGAACACACAGACAGATTCCTTCTCTCTTTTCGGGACTCCTTTCAGGTCCAACATTTATTGTGCAGAAAGACTTGTTTTTCATTAATTAAATTCAAGTTTTGAGGAAGCACATACATTATCTGTTAATTTTTATTACTTTCACCCTCAAGGGGTAACGTTACCATGTACCTTACTAAAGCTGTGTACTGACTACACAACCAATCTCTAACAATACTTCAAACTTTCAGGCTCACCAATAAATCAGGTTCTGATCCTAAAAGATGTTTGTTTACAGGCCTCCTTCTACTTCAATGTCTATACCAATTGCTGGTGAATCTGAATCTCTAGAAGAAGACAGAAAAGGTGGAGAAACCCTGAAAGTCCATCTTGGAATAGCAGGTATGGGTGTGTAAGCTTACTGGTTTTTTTAAGTTGTAAGGAATGGTACTACTTGGTGTTCTAAAAGATTTCTAAGGTCCCTTCCAGATTAAAATCCTATGGGTATATTACTTGAAACGGGCCAGTAAGGAACAAGAGTTTTAATTATGCAATATTTTGTTTAAAGTGTTGTGCTCTGATTAAAAGCTAAATGTTGTAGTAATACCCCCTACCCACCCCCACTGAATGCATCTACTCACCCCACAGTTACAACAATGAATTCTACAGGATTTTTCCCATTCCACACGTCCACCAACTGCTTCCAGTCTGTTGTTATCTGACTTGACTACTTACGTTTTCATGAAGCTTTCTCTCCCCTTGGCTTCTACCTCTCTGACTTTCCTTTTCTAGCTTCTTGGAGGCTGCTTTTTCTTCTTCCACCTTCCTCTTACATATTGATGTTCCATAGGATTTGGTCCCCTCTACTTACTCTCCCTGGGCAACGTCATCTACATCCTTGGATTTAATGATCACATAAATCTAAATGTGATCATGTAAATATGAGTTGAATACTTTTAATTCACAAATTTGTGTCACCTTCAGGCCTCACTCCTGAACTCTAGGTACATATTTCCAAATGCTTTCTGGGAAGATCCACTTCATGCCACATCTTATACTGAAATTCGTCATTTTATCTTTCTCTTCAGCTAGACTCCAAGTTCTTCATGATCAGGCCTTTTTTGTCTTTGTGGGTCATGTTCAATGCCAGTAGACGGTCAGTGAATGTTTTTTGAATGGGCATCTTCAGCTGTCTCAAATTTCACATATCTAGCACAAGTCTTCCTCCTGTGTTTTCTATCTCAGCTGATGATGTTACCATCCACCGAGATCCCCAAGCTGGAAACCTTACCTTGGCACACACTTCTACTTAGTAATTGGGTCCTGGCATTTGTGCCTCCCAGACATCTCTCCAGGAGCCCTCTGGTGGCGCAGTGGTTAAGTGCTCAGCTGCTAACTGAAAGGCTCAGACTCACCCAGCAGCTCCTCAGGAGAAAGACCTGGCAATCTGCTCCTGTAAAAGACTGCAACCTAGAAAACCCTATGGGGCAGTTCTACTCTGTTGCTTGAGGGTACCTAATAACAACAAACAGCTCTTACTGTCAGCTGGACTATTAGGAAAACCTTCACTCCATTAACCCTAGTCATCCTTTTGGCGGAGTTGTCTTCCCAAAATGTAGATCTGGTCATGTCACACACTTGCTTAAAGCTATTTAATTATTTCCTTCTTTAAATTGTTTAGCATAGCATAAAAGTCCGCCAGTAGCAGACATATTTTCCCTTCAGTCATCTGCACTACTACCCTGTATGCCAACTTTACCAATCTGTCTGCATTTCCACAAAAAAGGCATGTTCGTCCCTCTGCCTTTCCCCACCTCATCTACCTGAGGAATTCCTACACATCGTTTATGTCCTGAGGTTAGCGTCTCTATGAGGTCTTTTCCCCGTTACCAGGGAATGATAGATGCACTGTCCCTCTGAACTCCTGATAGCTTCTTTTTAGTTCTTGTATTTTAGTACTTGCCACATTGTAACTATTTGCTTCTGCCTCTAAACTCAGAGCATAAGTTTTTCTTAGTTATTTTTGTACCCCCTATATCTTATATGGTCATCCCTAGGTGGCACAAAGAGTTAAGCGCTCAGCTATTAACTGAAAGATTGGTGGTTTGAATTCACCCAGAGGCATCTCAGAAGAACAGCCTGGCAATCTACTTCTGAAAGATCACAGCCATTGAAAACCCTACAGAGCACAATTCTACTCTGACACATAATGGGTTGCCATTAGTCAGAATTGAATTGATGGCAACTGGTTGGTTTTTTTATATTTTATACAGTACTAGGCACATGACTTAGTAAAAGCTTAATAAATACTTACTGAGTGAATAAATTTTGAAAACCAGTGAATAAATGGATAAGTTAAAATCTGAGCCAACCCTAGGAGTAAAGTTGTTATTGCTGCTGGGTGCCATCAAGTCAATTTTCGACTCATGACAGAGTAGAACTTCCCGTTAGGATTTTCTTGGCTGTAATCTTTATGGAAGCAGATCACCAAGTCTTTCGAGGGCTGTTGGGTTCAAACCTCCAACCTTTCAGTTAGCAGACAATGGCTTAACTGTTGTTCCACCAAAGCTTCTTAAAGTTGTTGTTGTTGTCAGGTGCTGTTGAGTCAGTTCCAACTCATAGCAACCCTGTGTACAACAGAACGAAACACTGCCCGGTCCTGCGCCATCCTCACAATCATTGCTGTGTTTGATCCTGTTGTTGCAGCCAGTGTGTCAGTCCGTCTAGTTGAGGGTCTCCCTCTTTGTCGCTGACCCTCTACCTTGCCAAGCATGATGTCCTTCTCCAGGGACTAGTCCCACTTGATAACATGTCCAAAGTATGTGAGACAAAATCTCACCATCCTCACTTCTAAGGAGCATTCTGGCTGTACTTCTTCCAAGACAGATTTGTTCATTCTTCTGGCATTCCATGGTATATTCAGTATTCTTCACCAACACCATAATTGAAAGGCATCAGTCCTTTTTCGGTCTTCCTTATTCATTGTCCAGCTTTCACATGCATATAAGGTGATTGAGAATACCATGGCTTGAGTCAGGCACACCTTAGTCCTCAAAGTGACATCTTTGCTTTTTAACTCTTTGAAGTCTTTTGCAGCAGATTTGCCCAGTGCAATACGTTGTTTGATTTCTTGACTGCTACTTCCATGGGTGTTGATTGTGGATCCAAGTAAAATGAAATCCTTGACAACTTCAGTCAGTATTTTCTCCATTTATCATGATGCTGCTTATTGGTCCAGTTGTGAGTATTTTTGTTTTCTTTACATTGAGGTGTAATCAATATTGAAGGCTGTAGTCTTTGATCTTCGTCATTAAGTGCTTCAAGTTCGAATCCACCAGCCACGCCTTGGAAACCATATGGGGCAGTTATACTCTGTCCTATAGGGTCATTATGTGTCGGAATCAACTCAAGTACTCTTTGCTTTCCACAAGCAAGGTTGTGCCATTTGCATATCGCAGGTTGTTAATGGGTTTTCCTCTAATCCTAATGCTGTGTTCTTCATATAGTCCAGCTTCTCAGATTATTTGCTCAGCATACAGATTGAATAAGTTTCGCAAAAGTATACAATCATGACACACACCTTTCCTTATTTTAAACTATGCAGTATCTCCCTGTTCTGTTCAAATGACTCCCTCCTGGTCTAGGAACAGGTTCCTCATGAGCACAATTAAGTGTTCTGGAATTACCATTCTTTGCAATGTTATCCATAATTTGTTATGATCTACACAGCCGAATGCTTTTGCATAGTCAATAAAACACAAGTAAGATCTTCCTGGTATTTCTGATTTCAGCCAAGATCCATCTGACAACAGCAATGATACCCCTCGTTCCTCATTCCTCTTCTGAATCTGGCTTGAATTTCCTTAATGTTAGTTCTATATAATTCTTGATATGAACCAACTTTTTGAGTTCAGATTTTCTTTGAGCTAACCTTTGGGTTGGGACCACTGTAGAACATGACACAGGGACGTTGGTTTGGACCGTTTCTTACAATATGTCTGGAAATGAGAAATCCTTTTAGAAGGGACAGCTCACTCCAGTTGCTTACTTGCTTGGCAGCATTTGTGGGTCCAGTTGTGTTCAATATCATTTGTAGAACTGCCGTGATAATTGTTGTATTACTCAACTGGTTTCTTTCTGCCCCTAAATTCAAGACAGTTCTTATTTCTAAAATTTCAGCCTAATGAAAATGGTCGCAGTTCTGCATTCTTTGGAAGAAGCCTGGTTCTGAAAATACAAAATTAACATCTAATATATGCACATTATCAGTAGAAATAGTGTATGCCTTGACACCTCCTTTTTGTACATTTACTTTGAAACCGAGTACTATAATCAGTTTCTTAAGAATTTTTATTCTCAGTGCCACATTCCATGCTGCGTTGCTTTAAGCCACAAACATTGCCCAAATTATAGCCTAGTACTAGGAACCCTAACGTTAAAGAAGTAGAGTACTCTTCAGCTTACTGCTGTGATGGATTTTTGAGGAAGCAAGATTTCCTCACAAGCCATACTAAAACCTGGCAATTTTGTGAGAATTTATAAGAGTACACCTGACCAATTTGTATGAGAGAAATACTGAAAAAAGAATTGAGATAGTTTTATGTTATTCAAGGTAGAGTGCTATTAAATTAGCCAACTCTTCAGACAAAGATTGGACTGGTCTGTGGGACATAAAGTGATGCTCGTGAGGAGTGTGCCTCTTAGCTCAAGTAGATACAAGAGACTAAATGGGCAGCTTCTGTCTGGAGGTGAGATGGGAAAGCAGAGAGGGTTAGGAGCTGGTTGAATGGACATGGGGAATCGGGTGGAAAGGAGGAGTGTGCCGTCACAGTAAGGGGAGAGCAATTAGGGTCACTTAACCATATATATATAAATTTTTGTATGGGAGGCTAACTTGAAATGTCAACTCCGTTTAAACTACAACAATAAAAAAAACTGGAAAAAAAAATAGAGTGCTGTTAAATCTTATGAAAAATGCTCTGGTTCTTCTGTAAACTAAGGTATTTAATAAAGTACTTTATATTTCTTGCAACATAGTTGTTTCTAGTCTATTGATTTAAAGGATCTCTGTCACTTCACAACTTACTTTTTCTTGATAATGAACATGGAAGATGTTATAAAATCTGTAAATTAGAATATAAATGAACATTGACTTGTTGGCAGTGATAGTAACATCATGTTGTGACGTACTGCAGATCTTTCAGCAAGGAGTGCCTCTGTTCCAGATGAACTTGGTGCCTGTGGACATTCCAGAACCTCAAGCTATGCAAGCCAGCAGTCAAAAGTATCAGGTAGGCAATAACAATGAAGTTGAACTCCTTAGACATCTGTCGTTATAAAGTCACTTGAAGCTGCTGTGGTGTGGGAGAAGAATATTAGATTGCAGTCGGTGTTTGATATTAACATTAAAACCAAAGTGATTTTCTCTGACAGGCTATAGCTCATGTCACTCCCGGTCGTCCAGTTTCTCTGAGCTCTGCCACAGAAGAAATACCTCCGTGGGAAGTACATCAACAGGAATTGAAAGCATTCTAGAGCCATGTGATGAAATTGAGCAAAAAATAGCTGACCCAAATCTTGATGCAACCGATAAAGAAGATACAGCATCAGAAAAACTCAACAGGTATCCTTTTGGGCTTTAAAAAAAAAAAACAACAACAACTTTGTTTTCATAACATAATTAATAAAAAGAAGGGAAGATTTTTTTAATTCTTTATTTTCAAAGATACCCAGTGAAACAAGATTCTGTGGAATCTCAACTGAAGCGAGTCGATGCCACCAGAGTGGATGCAGATGACATTGTGGAGAAGATACTACAGAGTCAAGACTTCAGCCTAGATTCCAGCACAGAAGGTGTGTAGAGAACTGTTTGGTGTAGATGTACATAGTCCACTTTGTGTAGTCCATGTGGTCAGCAGCCAAGAGGCAGTGCATCATGATACTGCCTGTTGCATATTTGTAAGATAAATTTCATGCCCTAACAATCTCAAGATAACTTTGTAGTTCATTTCTTTCTAAGAATGAATATTGAATTTGGTTTAAAAAAAAAAAAAAAAAAAAAAAAACTTTAGCTAAAAGATCAATTTTAAAGAAAGCATTATTTCTTATATTTTTTAATTATGTGTCAGCCTTACCATGTTTATATACCTAATGATAGATATCTGTGTCTGTTTCTGTCATAACTGGCCATAGTGCTTCAAGTCACTGAAGTAATTTGGAGTGTTGGGTGGTGCCCTTGAAATGATAGTGAATAACAGAATCCATGGTTCCTTCCTCAGCATTCTCACTGAAACTGAAAATTTACATGCTACCAATTTGAAAGGTATAATTACTCATGCTGGCATGACTAGAGATCATTGAATAATGGGCTTGGTTTCATTATGTAACTGTAAAGAGAGATAATTAAAACTTGCTTGTAGAGATTTGTAGGAAGAGCTGCCTTCATTACTGTTAGAAGAAAAAGAGCTTTAGAAAAGTTGATGAGAAATAACTATTGGAATATCTTATAAAGTTATCAAGCACCTGTTTTAAAACACGCATGTAATTTGATTTTTTTAAGTTTTTAACTTTTTTTAATAAAACAAATGGCAAATGTGAATTATTATGAATATTTTTGGACAAATACACTATGCAGATAACCAACATTTTAACTATGTATTGCAGAAGAAGGACTGAGGTTATTTGTGGGTCCTGGGGGAAGTACAACCTTTGGCAGTCATCATCTCCCAAACAGGTATGTAGTCCAGATAGTACCTTATCAAAATAAAGACTAAACTAACTTCTTTTAAAATATTTATGATACCTAGCAAAAAGGGAGCCTGAGAAGTAGCCCATCGTTTTCTGTTATTGAAGGAAAGTCACTATTAAAAGTCATAAGAGCTGGTGTTAATGTATCTTATGTTTAAATATACACCAAAGGAAGATCTCTCTATTTCTTTGAAGCACTTGTAAAATTAAGTACATTTTAATGTTATAAAAACTTTCTAGGATGACACTGAATAAATAAATGACTTCACGTAAAAAAAAAATAAAATAAAATAAAAATATTTATGAGCATGAAGGTTGCAAAGTCTTTATACGGAGGCTAGAAAACAAGTATGGGTAGTTAATAAGATGCGTAGCTCTTAGTTTTCCTTTTTCTGGGTCTATGAAATTATTTTACAGGTTAATTTGTTAACTTCTTAGATGTATTTTTAGACTATATTGGTAAAGGACCGGCTGCGCACAGGCCAAGATGCAATATAAAAAGAATGTTTACAAACTAGTTCCCAGTCTGATGTTTTAGAAAGAGCAAAGCCTCTGTAAACTTTTACCCAAAGCACAATTTAAAAAAATTTTTTTTAATCATTCCCAGTTAAAAAAAAGCAAAGTACAATTCCACTGTCAGTCAGTGTCTTACCTTCTCTGTGCAGTTACCCAGCCACTCAGTAGCGTAAGCTGACGTTGCCCTTTCGTGTACTCTCCTTTTCTCCACCTCACTAGAACCTCACATATCTACAAAGAAAAATCAGGCAAACCAAGCATCATTTTATTTATTCAGACTCAGATGAAAGTCACCTGCCAGTTACCACTCTGATTCCCAGTACTGCAGCACGTGGTGAACACAGATGCCAAGGACATTTAGGGATTCTGGTCACTCCCCCACCTCCCCAGCCTGGCCCTGCCCTTCTATGCGTCCCTCATACTCAGTATGTCCGTGTAATGTTTATGCAGAATTCCAGCACAGCTACAGAGTAAGTCAGAGCTGCACAGGGAAGGAGCCCCTTGGAGCAAGACAATTATTTTATTGTTTCAGTTTCAAAACCTAAAAGAATTTTTAATTCATTTCTTCTACCAACACTCATTTTACTGAGTAGCTCGTATGGGTCCAGCACGTGACAGCACCCAAGGGATATGAAGGAATGTAACAACAAAGACCTACGTCAACAGCTAGATAAAAGTAGGGTGTGATAGGGAGGTAAAAGAGAGACACATAACGATGCTATGAGGGAGTACTTAATTTAAGAAAATGTTTATAGAAGATGTAACAATTTAGAGCTCCATTAACTTTCGCTGACTTATCTACTCATTAAATTCAATAACTATTTATTGCGCCAACTTGAGGGTAACGATACAAAGAGAAAAGAGTCAGCTCTTCCTGTCAGCTAGCTCATGATCTAGTACGTGAGGTTGACACACAGTGCCTCATGGGTACGATGGTCCTCATGCAAAAATAAAAAGCCAGCTTCCACTGAAAAAACACTGTGTTTTTACAGGTAGTAGAAAATCTTTATCTTGCCCAGACCAAGAGACTATAGAGGGAACATTCATGTTCATTTCATTATAACATAGGACCAAGTGGTACTAAGTGTATCTTAAGTAATCTTTCTCTGGGTACCTTACTCACAAATTTGCAAATTTTAAGTCTTTTAGTAGTCTCCATAATTTCACTAATAGAGGTTAATTGATACCTGGCATATTAAAGACTGAGTTGCCATAACAAAGGCCACAGTAGTACAGTGATCAGGCTGATGGGACAGCTTTACCCCAGAAGATGATTCGCTGACCCAAGTACCATTTTGTTACTTCACCATCTTCCTTACCTGTGTTGTCAAGTTGGATTGTTGCCACATCTATAGTACAGCTCATAGGAAAGGGTGGAAGTCCAGGGCAGGCAATGTCCCTTGAAATAAGTGAGGCAGAAGTTGGACACATCTCTTCTACTCACATTCCGTGGGGGGGAAACTTAGTCACATGGCCACAACTATTTACCAGGGAGTTTGGGAAATGTGGTCTGTAGCTGAGCAACCCCATTGCCAGCTAAAACTATGAAGAAGAAGAGAACAGATTTGGGGGACAACCAGCAGTAGTCTGCCACACCATGCTACTGAAGAAATAAGCTCCCTCTTCAAGATCATTATCCCTTTAAATCCACATTAAAACCAAAAAACATCAAACTCATTGCCACCAAGTTGATTTCAATTCATGGCGACCCCATGTGTTACAGAGTAGAACTGCTTCATAGGGTTTTCTTGGCTGTAATCTTTACAGAAACAGATTGCCAGGTCTTTCTTCCACAGTACCACTGGGTAGGTTCGAGCTGCCCACTTGTAGGTTAGCAGTTGAGTGCAAACTGTTTGCGCCACACAAGGATCTTTGGATCTACATTACATAGGTATAATTTGCAATACTGACTCCATATAATGATATTTGCATATTGACAAAAGAATTCTTGAACCTTCCAAGAAGGTACATTAAGGCTCAACACTTCTATTGCAACTAAAGACCGCCGTGCAAGCCCAGATACACTGTGAGTCAACATATGCTCATGGATGGGACTTATTTGAGGACTTAATGTAAACGTGTGAAGAAGGTATTTCTTGAAGTAGTGTGTTGACTGTCAGGTTAGGAATTGTGAAGCATTACTAGATTACTGTGGGAATAAGTATGAGAGGCTCA
Source organism: Dugong dugon (assembly GCA_030035585.1). NCBI lineage: Eukaryota > Metazoa > Chordata > Mammalia > Sirenia > Dugongidae > Dugong > Dugong dugon. The sequence goes on from CM057462.1 coordinate 148,091,143, forward strand.
GACTAGACCAAGATTTGGGAAATTTAAGATATTAACATTTAATATTTTAGGCATTTTCTGTTTTTGATACCTTTAAACCCTGTGGAAATCAAATACAGTAGAAAAACACCTGCAGTACCATCTCTGGGGCAAGGTTACTTAGAACAATTTCAAACACCACAGCTCAAACTTTTAAAAGTTTCTTCTCCCCCCCCCCCCCCCGTTTTAGGGTGGGGTCTGGAGCTTATGAACAAGTTGTGATCAAACGCTAAAAGTCAAGCTGGTGAACTGAAGCTTCCCTGTGGATTGAAGGTGTGGGCAACTGAGCTCTCAAGGCACTTTATTCAAGCACTTAGAAAGTGAACCGTTTAAGAAATGAAATGTGTTCATCTATCAAAAGAAAGCCAATGCTAATTTCTTCTGTGAAAGTGCCCACCACCAAATCTTTGCCACCCACCGAAAGGGCACACGTGAAGGGTAGAATCAAGGCAGTGTGCACGGTGTGTGCCTTAAAGGTATCAGCTTCTGTGGGCACTACACATGATAATGAAGAGCCTACTTTTTCTTGCAAAACATCCCGGTGGGGAAAAGAGCACTGTACATCTGAGTATAATTTTCGTACTGAAGTATAGTATCTGTCATAGAGGTGCTCAACAGATTTGGGATCTAATTACATGTTTTTTAAAAAAAATATTTTGTGATTGAAAGTAAATGCATAAAATTTAAACCCTATAAATTCTGACAAATAGTTACAATTCCTGTTAAGGAAATCTTCCTGTACTCACTACAGTATCGTACTAAATTTATTAACTTTTTTTGATGTGATAATTGATAGGAATTGATATGTAGGTGTTCATGCTTTGGGGAAATGTTATACTAAAAGTTAAACATGTAAAATGCTTAATAACAAGTCAAAGTATATTTAAGTCTAAGATATGTGAATGGATGTCACGCCATTATTATGCAATATGTATTGTTACTTATAGTTAGATGAGCTGCAGAACCCCCACTAGCACCATATAAGAGATTCAAAATAAGCTTAATATTTAATATGTTAGGCAACCATAGGCACCCTAACATAAGAGTTGAACAGCTCATGGAATAATAAGATCTGCTGATTTCAGGAATCAAAATTTAGAACAGGAGAAACTTGTCATCAGAGCAGCCTTTCCTATGTAAATTCAGAGTATCTGAAACTGAAAAGCATTCTGTGGGGCCAGTGGCTAGAAGACAGGACAGCTGCTTGGCATCACCAACACCTGCCTGTGGTTTTCTGTTTTAGCCCCCTATGATCAGATACTATGTTTTCTTCGTACTATATCAGAAGTTAGTTGTGTTGAGGCAAGAATATACCATATAACAAAGTTTTTAAAATAAAAATATCTGATCTAGATCCAGCTTACAGTTCAGCAGACAAACCTTAGAGTTTTTCTATTCCTACGTGATGGTTTCCATGTCAGAGATTTCAAGTTTCTTGGAATCACTGAGTCACTGAATCAAAACAGATTCAGTATAACCAGTAATACTCAGTCCTTACTCTCAAAACCCTGTCCGAAAAATGTAATATGTAAAATTAGAATTACTTTGGTCTACGTATTTTCATGTTGGCAAGATAAGGGAGAAATTATTTTTAAGAAAATATTGTTTTAATATCCAAAGTTAGAGCCTTGAAAAAACTTGAGTAGCACATTAGAGTTTTTTTATTTTTGGTTTTTTTAATATGTTTGGAGGATTGAGTATTCCACATTAATCCAATACGATTTTTACAAATAGATTGTGAGATTTTAAAAAAGGCAACACCCTATTTTAAAATATTTTGAATGTTGAAAGGGTTTTCTGAGTCATTATAGTTTTATTCTTTAAAGATTTGTTTTGAAGGAAAAAAAAAAAAACACTGAGCTGAAGATTTTAGTTTAACCAAGAGAACTGTTAAATGGTAAAGACTTGCTGTTTGTGGATAAACCAGTGGATTCATCCATTCATTATATATTTATGGAAAAATTAAGATAAAGTTTATAATAGAGATATGAAAATACTGTTTAGAGATTGACTTTTTTTAAACATACTTTTCTATTTTCCAAATATTATTTCTACAGTATATTTTTACTGACACTTCTGCAAATGATTTTGCAGTTTAAAAATGGTAATTGAAAGTAGATTATAAGGTTCAGTGAGGCCATTCATCAGACACATAAAAGGTGCTGTGATCAGAGCAGGGCCCCAGTCTTACTCATTCTTGGCTGCCCTTAGCCCCACACCTTCATGCAAGACTGGCTGTATTTAGAATGATACAGAATTATTTTTTTAAAACAAAATGTGGAGAGATTTTGAAAGGCGCAAAGATCATGCTTTTAAAAATCATTTTAGCAGCCACCAGATACATCTTGATTCATGTGGTAGTAAATATAAGTGTAATATTTTAATAAATAGAAACATTGATTAGAAAGAAGAAAGGGCTAATGGCTATGTCCTCTGTAGTCAGTGAAAGCCTGTGGAGTCATTTATTCTGTTTTGTATTGCATCAGCATACTTGGCAGTCAGATTTCATTATGGAAATATTTGTGATAAAGGTTGTGTAAGTATCTGCCTTACTAAATTCTGAGTTTAGAAAATTGGGATTTGAAAAATTGTAAATATTAAAATTTCAAATCACCTAGACTTGGAGAATTTCTGAATGTATAATATTTTTCCTAATTCTATTATAGAGAAAAAGACTAATGGTATTTTAGAGCTGTGTATTTATGATCAGACAAGGAAGAGTCTTAAATACCACGTTTGGGGAAATGCTAAGGCCAGTTAGGAGAGTTACTTCCTGTGACTTGAGCTGGTGACTGAGAACAGAGAGGATGTGAAGAGCAGCAAAGGCAGAGAAAGCACTGGGCCATCAGTTTACACTGTGACAGGGACTCCCCTTTGTGGTGATTCTGAAGGCTTCTGGATGCAAACAGCTAATGTGGATCATTATTTATGATCTGAAAATCTCTTGATAAAGTCAACCATCCTATTTCAGCAGAATACTATTAGAAATCATATCCAAAGTAGGTTCTTTTGTATGTTTTCTTGCCAAAAAACTGAGCCATAGAGGCCCTTCATTTAGCACATTTGTTGCTAGGAGGAAAAAATAAAATCTCCAACTAGCTTTCAGTCAAAACCTGTTCAAATTCAGGCAGCAATGAGTCTTTATTAAAATATCCAGAAGTAATTTTAGACTTTCAGATTCCCATGCCTACTAGACCACTTTGCAAGCTCATGCTGACAGTATCATTAAATACTGCATTGAAGTACTCTCAAGTGTTAGGTGTCTAGTATGTATACAATGCTCTGAGAGACAGCCTGGGCTCATATGACCGGGACACGTTTTATTTTCTTTACTGGTCTTTAACTTAGGCAATTCAGAAATTGTTCGGTCATAGACTGAACTCTTAGAGGTACGTCATGTGAGTGTAATCAAGTACTGTAGTTGAAATTGTGTTTTGCCACTGCTCATATGTTGGCTTAGGTACTATGCATAATTTTAATAGCTGAGACATTTTAGAATATAAAGTCTAAAATATGAATAAGGGATGAAATAATGCCTATACAAAGCTTTTTTTTAAAGACTGCTCTGGAAGTAAAGGCCTTGTATCCTTATATATGTGACTTTTCATCATAATATATATATTTTAAATGGTCATCTGGGTGGTGTCTAGCTACTCCCCATATGACAAAGCTGGCAAAATTTTTAATTTACATGAACAATGTATTCTGTATTTACAACTGTTTATTGTGTGATATAACAGAAAATTATCTGGCTGGTACTTATTGACCAAATCCCACCCAGGGAAAGACATTTAGAGTATATTCAGTTTGTTTTTTGGAAATAAATCTTATTTGGGGGATCACCTTCCTTTTCTGCATTTATTTGATCCTCTGGAAGTTGATACAAAGTGTGGGTAATCATGCAAATGTTTATGAAAAATTTTTATTGAAGTGATTCCATTAGTATTCTGTTCTAATACTTGGAGAATAACCTTCATATTTATGTATTTCTTTGTTTCAACTGTAAAATGATAAATACAGGAATTTTTTTTTTTTTTTTTTTACAAAAACTAATTTTTTAATGTAAAGTGTTTGTAATAATGTAAAGGTGAATCTTATACATGTTCAATAAAAATCATATCTTAAAGTTTAGATGTTTATATTTAAAAATGGAAGAGGATGCATAGGCCCTGCTCACTATTATTATTCCCCGTTGCTAACCCCCCCATTGTCTCATGACCTTGGTTTTTCCCTCCGGTTCCAGTCTCTACAAAAGGTTTAAGATTAACCAATGTTCCTCCTCGGAGGGTGGAAAACAAGTGATAATGATCTAGGAATGACAAACCGAACAAAGTACCCGTCTTGGGACAAGAAAACCAGGATGTCGCCTGATAACCGCCCCCCCCCCCCCCCAAGAAAAGATTAACTCATCTGGGATGTGACCACCTCAAGGGGGAACTAACGCAAACTTCTAAGACCCATAATCCTGTCCCTATAAAAGCCTTCAGCCAGTCTCTAGTGGGGGAGATGGGTTTTTTGGAGGAATCTATTTCCCTCTGTCTCCTATATATCAATATATAATAAAACTCTTGCTGTTCACCTCACCCGTCTCAGAATTGGCTATTGCAGCAGGCGGCTCCAATCCACATTATTGCAGTAACAAAAATATTGGTTAAGATGCTTTGTCAGAAAATTATGCCAAAATGAGAAAACAGAAGTGAAAGGACCAGTTTAATCCTTTTCCCTAGAGTTTTATTACCATGTATGATAGCACAGACTTAAATGCCTCGAGGCATATCTTTGAACCCTGAGGCAGCCTGGTACAGTGATGTGAGTATGGGCTTTGGAGAGAGACCTGAGTCTGAATCAGACTCCGCTCTAAACCTGTTTTCTAATCTATAGTGGAGATAACACCACCAACTCTATCGAGTTGTGACAAAGAAAACATGAGCTACTTTGGAATATGCCACTTAGTACGCACTCAGTGTTTTATCAGGCCAAAACTTGCCTTTGTGTAGCATCTACTTACATATCTTAATTATAGGGCTAGGCACATAAAAGATGGTCAATAAATGTGCCACTATGGGAGTTTAAGATAATCACTTAACGAATGATATCTGATGTCACCACAGCCTTGTACTAGCTGTTCTTCCCTTTGACTAGAATGTCCTCACAAAGAGGAAAAACAATCCCAACACATTCCCTCTGCTGATATTCCATCATAAGAGCAATTGAAGGTTAATAAAGAACTATGGTTTGGAGAGGGTCTGAACCCAGAACTTTCTCTGCAGATTTTCATGGCTTCCCTGGACACTGCAGATTATAAAAGGTAATATGACTAAGGAGAAAGCACCTGTTTGCTGGTAGAAAGGGAGTGGGTACCACCACTACAGGGAAACTCTCCAACCTCCTCCCCAGTACACAGGATCATCCAAAGTAACTTTGTACCAGATCACAATAGAACCTGGTAGAGGACCCTCTCATCCACTCCCTTAGTCCTCCTTGCCCACATCTCAGGCATGGAGTTTCCAGGGCCAGCCTTCTTGTTCCTCTTAACTTAATCCACCTCTTTCCTCAACACTTAGCATTTTTTGTTCTATGTCTCTCTATATCTATCTCCCCCCCCCTCACTTATTTTTCTTTCTTCCTGTGGACAGGTGTGTGTGTGTGTGTGTGTGTGTAAAATGTTGTTAGATGCTGTCGAGTCAGTGCCAACTCATAGCGACCCTGTGTACAACAGAATGAAACGCTGCCTGGTCCTACACCATCCTCACAATTGTTGCTATGTTTGAGCCCATTGTTGCAGTCACTGTGTCAATCCATCTCTTTGAGGGGCTCCTTCTTTATCACTAACCCTCGACTTTACCAAGCATGATGTCCTTTTCCAGGGCTGGTCCCTCCTGATAACATATCCAAAGTAACTGGGACAAAGTCTCACCATCCTCACTTCTAAAGAGCATTCTGGCTGTACTTCTTCCAAGACAGATTTGTTCATTCTTCTGGAAGTCCATGGTATATTCAATATTCTTCACCAACACCATAATTCAAGGCATCAGTTCTTCTTCGGTCTTCCTTATTCACACACACACACACACATACATACATATATATATATATATAAGAAATGAAGTGTTTTCCTTTCCATTTGCATGATTGGAAATTAATCCATTCCACACTATATAAAATGTAATACGAATTAGGAAACATATAAACGTAAGAGGCTTAAATTCAGGCATTCCTTGGGTCAGTTTCTCTGTTTCATGTGAACCTATGTAATAAGGAAATAGAGACATTCCTGTATGAATTAGACTCCATTCCTACACAATTAAAGCTGAGCTAGGTTGAAATGTCTCCTCAAACACCATTTGTCTTAAGAAATTGACTTCACCATTAGATCTTTAATACATTTTAGCAGCAATTTCCTCAGAGTATACATTGCAAAAAGCTTCAAACCTCTACAGAAAATTGGCATAACTAAGTTTTTTGCTTCTTGTTTATACCTGGGAATCTTCAAAACAAGTATGTGCAGTTAAGTGGGAAAAGTGTGCCACCTTCTGGCATTGAACTTCAGTGATTCAATTCAATCTACCTCTCCCAAGTGGCTAAACCAAAAACCAAACACCCATTGCTATCAAGTGAATTGTGACTCATAGAGACCCTACAGGACAGAGTAGAACTGCCCCATAGGGTCTCCAAGGCTGTAAATCTTTACAAAAGCAGACTGCCACATCTTTCTCCCACGGAGGAGCTGCTGGTTCAAACTGCCAACCTTTCAATTAGCAGCCAAGCGCTTAACCACTGTACCACCAGGGCTCCTTCCCCTACATTCCATGGAATTAAGACCAAAGGGAAAACACACATTTTTTTTTTCAGTAATATCAAATTACTTTAAATAACTTAGAAAAAATATTTTGAAGCATTGTATACTTGGCTTAAATACAGTAAAATTGTTTTGTTGTGGGATTAGTGAAAGTCTGTAAATCCAGGATTTCTACCAGAAAGCATTGGAAAGTCAGCAAGATAAAGGGCACTGAGACAGCAGAGAGACAAACCTGGACAACCAGCAGCAATGGGAAAGCACAGGCCTATTCAGTCAACAGCAGTGGATCTGACTGGGTCAAGGGTGAGGTGTGGAAGTAGGGAATAATGCAGCAGTTAGGGAAAAAACAGTGAAACGATTAGAGCTTAATTTGATTAATACTAGCTTGGGCCACAGCATACAGGCTGAATTAGAGTAGACAGAGACAGATCATTGCAGAAATGCTGGCAATGCAAAAGAGTATGTATGTACTGTGTGGCAGAAAAAGCAAGAACCCAATTAACAACCCTACCAGCTTGTTTACTAGACCACAGCAATACTCCTGAGCGTTGGGTCCCCTATTTCTGGATGTGCACCATATATAATGACAAACCATGCATTTCACATGTACATATAAAACCCGTTGCTGTCGAGTTGATTCTGACTCATAGCAACCCTATAGGACAGGGAACGGCCCCAAAGAGTTTCCAAGGAATGCCTGGTGGATTGCAACTGCCGACCTTTTGGTTAGCAGCCGTAGCACTTAACCACTATGCCACTAGGGTTTCCTATATATATATAATGTATGTGTGTATTAGCATGTATTAACGCTACAATTATACAAATTGTAGAGACTATTAAATATACCATAGACTGTCAAAAGAACAAACAAATCTGTCTTGGAAGAAGTACAACCAGAATGCTCCTTAGAAGCAAGAATGGCGAGACTATGTCTCACGTACTTTGGACATGTTATCAGGAGGGATCAGTCCCTGGAGAAAGACATCATGCTTGGTAAAGTACAGGGACAGTAAAAAAGAGGAAGACCTTCAACGAGATGGATTTACACAGTTGCTGCAACAATGGGCTCAAACATAACAACTATTGTGAGGATGGCATGGGAGAGGGCAGTGTTTCCTTCTGTCGTACATAGGGTCTCTATGAGTCGGAACTGACTGGATGGCACCTAACAACATATATATATATAAAATATACATATACACATACATATTTTATTAGTTATATATTTTTATATATAAATTATATATTTAATAATATATGTATATAAATTATATATACAATTTATATATTTTATATATATGTTGTTGTTAGGTGCCATCCAGTCAGTTCCAACTCATAGTGACCCTATAGGACAAAGTAGAACTGCCCCACAGGGTTTCCAAGGAGGGTCTGGTGGATTTGAACTGCTGACCTTTGGGCTAACAGCCAAGCTCTTAACCACTGCACCACTAGGGCTCCAATTATATATATAGTATTAACTCAACAATTTATATATATATATATATATATATATATATATATATATATATTTGTACATCTTTTGAGGTGCTGTTGTTGCTAGGTGCCGTTGAGTCAGTTCCAACTCATAGCGACCCTTTGTGCAACAGAACCAAACATTGCTCAGTCCAGCACCATCCTCATAATCATTATGCTTGAGCCCTCCTATACAGTCCACATTTTTCAATGCCATGCAGTGCCATTTAATTCCTTGGAGAAAGGACATCACAAGTTCTTGAAGTTCTGCATTGCATTTACAAAACTAAATGGCCCATTCAAGTGGTTATCCTTGGAAAAAAGAAGGAACAATCTGCCCCCACAAAGACCACTAGTTCTTGCAAAACTGAATCTACTTATAGTTAATTTTTTAAAAGTGGGAAGAAACAGAGAGACCTCTGACAGTGCTGTCCCTCTCTGACAAGTGGAAGTGGAGGAGTGGGGGGGGCAAACTGTTGAGGGACACTTAATTTCTCCTTTACATCCATATGAAGAGTTTGAGTTTCTTAGCATGATCTTGTATTACTATTACTGTTTTTCAAAAGCACACAGTCATTTAAAAAGAATGGAGTACCTCTAGATGGTAATACATTTATAAAACATATTGCTTTCCATAAAAGCAAGTTACAGAAAATATATATATAGGAAATGCTATGTAAAAAAAAATATTATCAAAAATAATATTTTATCCACTGGAATTCTAAGAAAGATGGACAGAGGTGGCTCCCTATGAGAGAAACAGTGAATTTGGGAGGGAGGGTGTTCCAAGGAAAAAAAACAAACACCTTCAAACATCTATTCATAATCGGAACATGGAATGTATGAAGTATTAATCTAGGAAAACTGTAAGTCATCAAAACTGAAATGGAATACATCCTCGGCATTAGTGAGCTGAAATGGACTGGTATTGGTCAGTTTTAATCAAACAATCATATGTCTAATATGCCAGGAATAACAAATTGAAGAAGAGCTGAAATTGACTGGTATTGGTCATTTTTAATCAAACTATCATATGTCTAACATGCCAGGAATAACAACTTGAAGAAGGATGGTATCACATTCATTGTCAAAAACAACACTTCAAGATCTATCCTGAAGTACAGCACTGTCAGTGATAGGATCATATTCATACACCTGCAAGGAAAACCAGTTAATACAACTATTATTCAAATTTATGCACCAATCACTAATGCCAAAGATGAAGAAACTGAAGATTTTTACCAACTTCCACAGTTTAAAATTGATCAAACATGCAATCAAGATGCATTGATAATTACTGGTGATTGGAATGTGAAAGTTGGAAACAAAGAAGAAGGATCAGTGTTGGAAAATATGGCCTCGGTGATAGAAAAGACACCAGAGATCACATAATAGAATTCTGCAAGACCAATGACTCATTCATTGCAAATACATAAATTCATTCATTTACAACAACATAAACGGCAACTACAGACGCTGACCTCCCCAGAAGCTCAGTATCATTAGTCACAACAAGGCTAGGGACCAACTGTGGAACAGACCATCAACTGTTCATATGCAAGTTCAAGTTGAAGGTGAAGAAGATTAGAGCAAGCCCACAAGAGCCAAAATACAACTTTGAGTAAATCCCACCTGGATTTAGAGATCAGCTCAAGAATAGATTTGATGCATTGAACACTAATGACCAAAGACCAGAAGAGTTGTGGGATGACATCAAAGACATCATACATGAAGAAAGCAGAAGGTCATTAAAAAGACAGGAAAGAAAGAAAAGACCAAAATGGATGCCAGAAGAAACTCTGAGACTTGCTCTTGAATGTAGAGAATAGCTAAGGTGAAAAGAAAAAATGAAGTAAAAGAGCTGAAAAGAAGATTTCAAGGGCGACTCGAGAAGACAGAGTAAAGTATTGTAATGAAATGTGCAAAGACCTGGAGTTAGAAAACCATTTCAGCATTTCTCAAGCTGAAAGAACTGAAGAAAAGATTCAAGCCTCGAGTTGGAATAGTGAAGTATTCTATGGGCAAATATGGAACAACGCAGGAGGCATCGAAAGAAGATGGAAGGAATACACAGAGTCACTGTACCAAAAAGAATTGGTCGACATTCAGCCATTACAGGAGGTAGCATATGATCAAGAACCAATGGTACTGAAGGAAGAAGTCCAAGCTGCACTGAAAACATTGGTGAAAAACAAGACTCCAGGAATTGACGGAATACCAATTAGAAATTTCAACAAAAGGATGCAACGTTGGAAGCACTCACTTGTCTATGCCAAGAAATTTGGAAGACAGCTACCTGGCCAATCAATTAGAAGAGACCTATATTTGTGCCATTCCAAAGAAAGGTGATACAACAGAATGCAGAAATTATCGAACAATATCAATATCTTACGCAAGTAAAATTTTGCTGATGATAATTCAAAAATGGCTGCAGCAGTACATCGACCAGTAACTGCCAGAAATCCAAGCCAGATTCAGAAGAGCACGTAGAATGAAGGCTATCTTTGCTGATGTCAGATGGATCTTGGCTGAAAGCAGAGAACACCAGAAAGATGTTAACCTGTATTTTACCGACTATACAGAGACATTCAGCTGTGTGGATCATAACAAATTATGCAATTATCCATACGTATGTGTAAATACAGATACATGTGTGCAGGCACATATATTCATTGAAGACACAAATACTGATACTCCTCAGACATAACCAAACACCTTCTGAGACTGGTTTTCTAGATTTGAAAACTTAGGACCATGTTCTTATGGGATAACTCAGTCAACTGATATAATACAGTTCACAAAGTTCATGTTCTGCATCCTGGTGAAGTGAGTAGCGTCTGGGGTCTTAAAAGCTTGCAAGCAGCCATCTAAGATACAACTATTAGTCTCTAGTAGTCAGGAGCAAAAGAGTAAGAAGATAACCAAAGTCTCACAGAAGAAACAAGTCTACAAGGCTTACAGCCTATATGAGCCATGACCTCATCTATCCTGAGACCAAAACTAGATGGTGCCCAGCTACCACCACTGACTGTTCTGACTGGGATGACAATAGATGGTCCCGGATAGAATGGGCGAAAAATGTAGACAAAACACAAATTCTTAAAAAAGGCCAGACTAACTGGACCAGTTGAGACCAGAGGACTCCCTAAGACTATCACCCTGAGATACTCTTTAAACCTTGAACTGAATGTATCCTGAGATCATCTTTTAGCGAAATAGCAGTGGCACAGAAAATAAAGGATATTACCCGTGAGACTGGTGCTCTACTAAAAAACCATCTTCACGAGACCAAAAGGTCAACATTTACTTCAAAGCAAAGATGAGAAGGGGACAGGGAAACTAGACTACTGGAAATGGAAAAACCAGAATACAATTAAAGAGAGTGTTGACACATTGTGAAAAATATAAAAAATATACCTAATGTCACTGAAAAATTTCTGTGGAAATTGTCAAATGGGAACTTACATTGCTATGGAAGCTTTCACCAAAAACACAATATTATTAAAAAAAAAAAAAAAAAAAACTCCAGTCACATATCCCCTTAGGAAGCTTCTGGAGAATGTGACCCAACAAGACAAGGGATGAAGCCAAATGAGAAGTTAGTAAGTTTCAGGAAACAGGGGATCTGACTCAAAGGAAAAGCAATGGCAATTCCAAGTAGGCTAAAGCTATACAGCAGTACTGGAGCCTTTCTCCCCTTTGCCCCTAGGATTGTATCTTTGGTCACAGAGAAGGTACCGATAGGGTCTGAAGGCACTTAGATGGATAAGGTGTGTATGGAGGTAGTATCTGATCCTTGGTTATGGCCATTTATTCATGCCGCATAAGTGATTTGCCTTGTTCCCTGACATCTTCAGCCCAAGGTCTACCTCCTTTATATCCCTACCTACAAGGTCTCCCCAAACTCAGTTCCCTCTTTGAGCTACTCCTACAAACGCTTCTAGAAGAAGCCCCCCAGTCTCCCCTTGTTTGGGATGATAACCTGCCAGAAGTTGGCAGCAGTCCATTTACCATATGCCACCAGGTTACTGAGAGAGCAGTACTAGCTCAGTGCCCAGAATCATACTGACACTGAAGACTCACACCAAGTAGAGGCTGAAAGCAGCATGAGTAATTTCTGAATACTGCTTAGCCTCTTCTTTGCTAGGGACTAAAAGAACCCTAAACCTTTTGACTACCAACCCTTCTGCTATCCTGAAATTTGTCTCTGTGATCAGTAGATAGCCCATGGACAGGAGGCTACCGTAATTTTTGAAGACCTTAAAACACTCTATTTGTAATCCAGTTAAGCCTTAGATGATTGGCATATATTATGCTTATTAACCAAGACCCATGTAGCAGACCTGTGTCCACTCTGCAGCGTGTGAAGGGGAAGCAACTTGGCTCCCATCTCCCACCCAAAAGAGACACAAGGCAATCTGGTTTTTGGTTAAGATGGTTAATGGCTATCAATCCTTGCTGATAAACTGAAATACATATGTAGGCTCAGAAATTAAGACTGAGTCAACCTGCTTCTGTAATTCCCACTATTATCAGAACTAGGAGATTGAATCACAGTTGGCAACTGACACTGATAAGGGCTTGTGGGGAAAGCCCACCTGCCTGGTCCCTAACCCTATCTTCCCCAACCCTTGCTTATAGATCGCAGCAGCCCTCCCTGTACTACTCAGATACTGGGTTTCAAGGCAGCCGAGATTACATTTCCTCTTATGTTACTTGCAAATATAGCATTTTCAGAAATACTCATTGAAAAACCCATTGCCGTCAAGTCGACTCCGACTCATAGCAACCCTATAGGACAGAGAACTGCCCCGTAGGGTTTCCAAGGAGCAGCTTGTGGATTCGAACTGCCAAACTTTCGGTTATCAGCCTGAGCTCTTACTCACTGTGCCACCAGGGCTCCTTCTCATAACTACTACTCAGAAAATACAATTCTCAGAAATAAACAGAGTTAGGAAGGAGGAGGTGTTGGCCAGACAGAACTGTACCCTCGGAGGCACGGTTCAAGTGAGTTGGGATGCTCTAGTGAAAGAGTACAGACAACAGGGTATCTGGGCCACCATAGTTTAGCAAAGGCAGTGGCTGCAAGGGACTCTACAGTGATCCCCACACCCCGCAAATGTCTGAAACTCCAGAAATCTGGCGTGGGGCTGCACACAGCCCCTCATCAATCCATGGAGTGGAGGAGATTCTATACCTACTGAAGTGGAGGGTTACTGCTGTTCTTTCTTTAAACCAATCAGGTGTTTGATCTTTCTGTCTTAGGAACGATCTTGTAGAATGATCTTGCTTACTTTCTAGGCCTGAAGTAGGCACTGCTGCGAAAATTTGCTGCCTGGATACAACAACGAGCCTTATTATTCAGAATGGATGTTGAAATTATCTAATAATGCTCCTCAAGATTAATACAGCTATCTCCGACTGAACACTTTACCCTGTGTCAGGCACTATACTCTTCTCAGTGCTTACAAGAACTCTATGAGTGGTTATTTTCCCATTTTACACGTAAGTGGGGTAAAAATTCCCTTCACAGCAAACTTGACTTTGGCTGTCTCTGCATTTATAACAGTCAGAAATTAAGTTTCTAATTGCTTCTTTCCCTTTAGAAAGGCCACCATTTCTGTGTTGCTAAAAGGCAAGAGCAAGAGTCGTTGACCTTTTGCTAGGGGTTGGCAAACAATGGCCCATGGACCAAATTAAGCTGTTTTCGTAAGTAAAGTTTTAGTGGAACACAGTTGAGTAGTTGTAATGGAGACCAGCTGGTTTGCAAAGATGAAAATATTTACAATCTGCTGCCCATCCCTGGATTAGAGTACTAATGACCCTTTCAATGTGCAAAGAAAGAGTGGTTAGTGGTCAGAATTCAAGGTAGAGTGGTTATTGATAAATTTCTCAACAAAGAAAAAGAAAGAATTTAGGACTTGCAGACAGACGTGAGGAAGACAGTGGTCCTGTCCCCCATAACAGTCAAAAAATGAAAAGAATAAACTCACTACCGTCAAGTTGATTCCGACTCATAGTGACCCTATAGGATAGAGTAGAACTGTCCTATAGAGTTTCCAAGGCTGCAATCTTTTTGGAAGCAGACTGCCACATTTTTCTCCTGCAGAATGGCTGGTGGGTTCCAACCACTGACCTTTCAGTAAGCAGCCAAGCACTTAACCACTGCACCACCACGGTTCCTTATTCATGGCAGTCAGGAGTCCTGAAATGTTTCTGGTGGGTGGGGGCAGGTTAAGGTGATTAGGCTTAAACAAAGTTAATGGGTTAAGAAAGGCAGGAGGAAGAGCTGACTTTGGCTGGAAACCATGGCTCTAACACAGCACAGCAGTGACAAGCAGGAAGCCCTAGGGTGAAAGTTGTGCAGAGGCCTAGAGAGGTGCAGATAGATGGTCTTTTATGGGGGTGGGGATGGAGTGGGGATGAAGTGCCTATATCTAGATCATATGCATGTTTGAACATTTGGGGGAAAATGTCAATGTAGGTATATGGGCAATCTGATGGAACAGTCTACGAATTTTAAGGAAAGAACAGCTGGTTAATAGTGTTTAGGTGACTGAAGGACTATTCTTACAGAATGCCTTTTCCCTCACTTCACCAAATCCTCTGTCTACTTAATTATTAACCCTTCAATACTCAGCTTGAAAGGCCCCAGGAAGCCTTTCCCAGGTACCAATTCTGCTCTACCAGAACACTTGTCTCAGGTTCGCCACGGTATTCCAGTTTTGGCACAGATGGCTAGTTGCCTTTCTGCTCTTTCTTCCTTGGCAAAAGACCACCCAGACAGCACATGGTCTCCCAGAATTAAGACTACACTTCTCAACTTACCTTGCTGCTATGTGTAGCCATGAGACTTCACTTGGGTCAACAAGAAGTAAGGGGTGAGCCAAGATGGTAGAATAGTCAGACGTTTCGTGTCATCCCTCTTACAACAAAAACCCAAAAAAACAAGTGAATCGGATATATATGGCAGTCTAGGAACCCTAAGCATCAAAGATAAAGCTGAAGAATCGGACTGAGTGACAGGTAGAAGGAGAGATAATTCAAAAACAGTAGAAATCCCAGAGACTCAAATAAGAAACTAGTCTACAGGACAAATAATCTACACGAACTATGGCTTCTCCTACCTTGAGACGAGAAGAAGTAGATGGTACCTGGTAACCACTACCAACTGTTCCAACCAAGGACACAATAGATGGTCCTGGACAGAGTGGGAGAAAAATGTAGAAAAAAACCTCAAATTCCTAAAAAGGCCAGACTGACTGGACTGGTAGAGACTAGAGGAACCACCGAGACTATCATACTGGAATACCCTTTAAACTTGGAACTCAAACCACTCCCAGAGGTTACCTATCAGCCAAAATACAAAGTGGCTCATAAAATAAATATCACCCATGAGTACTGTGCTCCTCTAAACTATCACCTAAATGAGACTTAACGGTCAACATTCACCCTAGACCAGAGATGGGAAGGTAAGGGGGGACAAGGAAGCTAGATTAATGGAAACAGAACAACCAGAATGGAAATAACAAGAATGCTGACATATTGTGAAAACTGTAACTAATGCACTGAATAATATGTATAGAAATTTTAAGTAAGACCCTAAGGCAATGGCACTACCTGATAAACAATTCAAAAGACTAATACAGAGCTCTCCAAGATATCAAGAAAGAGATTACGGAAAACAGACAAAACCAAGAAAAACACAGACAAAGCAATAAAAGAATTCAGGAAAACAATATAATAACAATACAGAATAAATAGGCTACTAGAAACCATACAAAAACAGCAACTAGAAATCCAAAAAATTAACAATAAAATTTCAAAATTAGACAACTCAACAGAGGGACATAGGAACAAAATTGAGACAACAGAAGACAGCATTAGTGAGATTGAAGACAAATCCCTTGACACCAATTTGTTAGAGGAAAAATTAGTAAAGAATGAAGAAAAACGAAGAAAGCCTAAGAGTTATGTGGGCTACTATCAAGAGGAAAAACTTACGAGTGACTGGACTTCCAGAACAGGAGGGGAGGGAGAGAGAGAATGGAAAACAGAATTGTTGAAGATTTGCTGGCAGAAAACTTCCCTAATATCATAAAAGTTGAGAAGATATCCATCCAAGAAGCTCAACAAACCCCATACTGGATAGACCCCCAAAAGAAAATCACCAAGACATACAATAATCAAACTTGCCAAAACCAAAGACAAAGAAAGAATCCTAAGAGTGGCTAGGGAAAAACGGTCACCTACAAGGGAAAAACAGTCACCTACAAAGGAAAACCAATTTAAGACTAAGCTCTGATTACTCAACAGACACCATGCAGGCAAAAACGCAATGGGAAGACATACAAAGCCCTGAAGGAAAAAAACAGCCAGCCAAGAATTATATATCCAGCAAATTGTCTCTCAAATACAATGGCAAAATTAGATCATTTCCAGATAAACAGAAATTAAGGGAATTCGTAAAAACCAGACCAAAATTACAAGAAATATTAAAGGGAGTCCTTCAGTTAAAGAACCAACAACATCAGACAACAATCCAAGATTAGGACACAGGACAGATCAACCAGATACCAAACCAGACAGAGAAGTCTCAAAAATAAAACAAAGCTGAAAGACTGAAAATAGGGAAGTAGAGATGTAAATACGTAAACAACAACATCAAAACAAAAAGAGGGAATAAATGGTGCAGTTATAGAACTTCCACATAGAGAGGAAGTCAAGACAATATAATAAATAAGAGACTGTTTAAACTCAGGAAAATAAAAGTAAATTTCAAAGTAACCACAAAGGAAGCTGAAAAACCTACCCATCAAAACAAAAAAGAAGAAAAATATAAAGACTCAGTATATAAAATCAACAATAAAAGAAATAAAAAGAGAATCCATAAACAAAAAGAACTCAGCACAGAAAATTAAGCAGAACAAAGACACTGTCAACATCAAAAAAAAAAACAATAAAATGACAGAAATAAACTCATACCGATCAATAATTACGCTGAATGTAAATGGCTTAAATGCACCAGTAAAGAGACAGAGAGTGGTGGAATGGATTAAAAAAACATGGCCCATCTATATGCTGTCTACAAGAAACACACCTCACACACAAAAATAAAGTTCAAAAGATAGGAAAAAATATATCAAGCAAACAATAACCAAAAAAGAACAGGAGTGGCAATATTAATCTACAATAAAATAGACTTTAAAGCAAAATCCACCATAAAGGATGAGGAAGGACACTATATAATGATTAAAGGGTCAATACGCCAGGAGGACATAACTTTAATAAATATATATGCACCCAATGACAGGGCCTTCTTGGAAGAAGTACAGCCAGAATGCTCCTTAGAAGCGAGGATAGCAAGACTTCATCTCACATACTTTGGACACGTTATCAGGAGGGACCATCTCTGAAGAAGAACACTGTCTTGGTTATCTAGCACTACTGTAACAGAAATACCACAAGTGGATGGCTTTAACAAAGAGAAATTTATTCTCTCACAGTCTAGGAGGCTAGAAGTCTGAATTCAGGGCATCAGATCCAGGGGAAGGCTTTCTCTGTCAGCTCTGGAGAAAGTTCCTTCTCATCAATCTTCCCCTGGTCTAGGAGCTTCTCCAAGCAGGAACCCCAGGTCCAAAGGATGCACTCTGCTCCCAGCACTGCTTTCTTGGTGGTATGAGGTCCTCATGTATCTCTGCTCACTTCTCTCTTTTATATCTCAAGAGAGACTGGCTTAAGACACACCCTAATCTTGTAGATTGAGTCCTACCTCATTAACATAACTTCCACTGATCCCATCTCATTAACATCATAGAGAGAGAATTTACAATACATAGGAAAATCACATCACATGACAAAATGGTGGACAATCACACAATATTGGGAATCATGGCCTGGACAAGTCGACAGATATTTTGAGGAGACATAATTTAATCCATGACAGACATCATGCTTGGTGAAGTAGATGGTCAGTGAAAAAGACCCTTAGGGAAACAGACTGACACAGTGGCTGCAATAAAGGGCTCAAGTATAACAACAAATGTGAGGATGGCACAGTACCAGGCAGTGTTTTGTTCTGTTGTACCATAGGGTTGCTATGAGTTGAACGAACTTGAAGGCACCTAACAACAAGGACAGGGCTCCAAAATATATAAAACAAACTAACAGCACTGAATAGAGAAACAGTTCCACAATACTAGTAGGTGATTTCAACATACCATGTTCGGTGAAGGACAGAACATCTAGAAAGAAATTAAATAAAGATACAGAAGACAATAGCAGCAAAGTATACATTCTCTTCCAATGCACATGGAACATTCTCCAGAATAGACCACATTTTAGGCCAAAAAGCAAGCCTCCGCAAAATCTAAAACACGAAAATAATACAATGCATCTTTTCTGATAACAACATAGAAGTAGAAATCAATATTAAAAACAACAAGGAAAAAAATCAAATACATGGAAACTGAACAACACCTTGTTAAAAACTACTGGGTAACAGAAGAAATCAAGGGTGGAATAAAAAAAATTCATAGAATCAAATGAGAATGAAAACATTTCTTACCAAAACTTCTGGAACACAGCAAAAGCAGTGCTTAGAGGTCAATTTATAGCAGTAAATGTATGCATCAAAGAAAAGCCAAAATCAAAACATTAACCCTACAACTCAAAGAAATAGAAAGAGAACAGCAAAAGAAGGCCACAACCACCAGAAGAAAGGAAATACTAAAGACTAGAGCAGAAATAAATGAAACAGAACAGCAAAACATAGAAAGAATCAACAAGACCAAAATTTGGTTTTCTGAAAAGATCGACAAAATCAACAAGTCACTGGCCAAACTGACCAAAAAAAAAAAAAAAACAGGAAAGGAAGCAAATAACCGGAATAAGAAATGAGATGGATGATATCCTGCCAAAAAACCCAAACCAAACCTGTTGCCATCAAGTCGATTCCAACTCTTAGCTACCATATAGGACAGAGTAGAACTGCCTATAGGGTTTCCAAGGAGCACCTGATGGGTTCGAACTGCCCACCTTTTGGTTAGCAGATGAACTCTTAACCACTAAGCCACCAGGATTTCCAATATCCCATAGACCAACTGAAATAAAAAGGATCATAACAGAATACTATGAAAAACTGTACTCCAACAAATTTGAAAACCTAGAGGAAACAGACAAATTTCTAGAAACACGCTACCTACCCAAACTGAGGTAGAAAAACTAAACAGACCCATGACAAAAGAAGAGATTGAAGAGGTAATTAAAAAAACTCCCAACAAAAAAACAGTCCTGGCCCAGACAAGTTCACTGGAGAATGCAACCAAACTTTCAGAGAAGAGCTCACATCAATAATACTCAAACTATTTCAGAGCATAAAAAAGGAAGGAATACTCCTGAATTCATTCTATAAAGCCAGTATAACCATGATACCAAAGCCAGGAAAACATACCACAAAAAAAAACAAAACTACACACCAATATCCTTCATGAATATAGACACAGAAATTTTCAACAAAATTCTAGCCAATAGAATTCAACAGCGTATCAAAAAAATAATATATCATGACCAAGTGGGATTCATACCAGGTATGTAAAGATGGTTCAACATTAGAAAATCAATAAACATAATCCACAACATAAATAAAAGAATCACATGATCATCTCAATCGATGCAGAAAAGGCATTTGACAAATTCTAACACCCATCCCTGATAAAAACTCTCAGCAAAATAGGAATAGAAGGGAAAATCCTTGATGCAATAAAGGTCATTTCTATAAAATCAACAGCCAACATCATTCTCAATGGAGACAGACTGAAAGCATTCCCCATGAGAATGGGAACCAGACAAGGATACGCTTTAATGCCACTCTTATGCAACATCATGCTGGAAGTCCTAGCTAGAGCAATAAGGCAAGAAAAAGAAATAAAGGGTATCCAAATTGGTAGGAAAAAGGTAAAACTAACCCTATTCGCAGATGATATGACCCTGTACATAGAAAACCCCAAAGAATCCATAAGTTACTGGAACTAATAGAAGATTTAAGCAAAGTAGCAGGATACATGAGTAACATACAAAAACCAGTTGGATTCCTCCACACCAACAAAGAGAACTTCGAAAAGGCAATCAGCAAATCAATACCATTTACAACAGCCCCCCAAAAGATAAAATACTTAGGAATAAATCTAACCAGGGACATAAAAGACCTATACAAAGAAAACTACAAAACACTACTGCAAGAAACCAAAAGAGACCTACATAAATGGAAAAGCTTACCATGCTCATGGATAGAAGACTCAACATTGTGAAAACGTCAATACTACCCAAAGCAATCTATAGATATAATGCAGTCCTAATCCAAATACCAACAGTATTCTTTAATGAGATGGAGAAAAAAATCATCAACTTTATATGGAAAGGGAAGAGGCCCTGGATAAGTAAAGCATTACTGAAGAACAACTAAATAGGAGGCCTCACACTACCTGATCTTAGAACCTATTATACAGCTATGGTAGTCAAAACAGCCTGGTACTGATCCAACAACAGACACATAGAAGAATGGAACAGAATCCAGAACCCAGATGTAAATCTATCCATCTATGAGCAACTGATATTTGACAAAGGGCCAAAGTCCGTTAAATGGGGAAAGACAGTCTCTTTAACAAACTGTGCTGGCATAACTGGATGTACATCTGTAAAAAAATGAAGCAGGAACCGTAACTCACAACATACATAAAAACTAACTCCAAATGGATCAAAGACCTAAACATGAAACCTAAAATGATAAAGATCATGGAAGAAAAAACATGGACAATGCTAGGGGCCGTAATACATGGCATAAATAGAATATAAACCGTAACAACATACAAACACCAGAAGAGAAACTAGATAAATGGGAGCTCCTAAAAATTAAACACTTATGCTTATCAAAGACTTCACCAAAAGAGTAAAAAGAGAACCTACAGACTGGGGAAAAATCTAGACTACGACACATCTGACAAGGGTCTGATCTCTAAAATCTACAAAATACTTCAACACCACCACAACAAAAAGACAAATAATTAAAAAATGGGCAAAGGATATGAACAGACACTTCACCAAAGAAGACATTCAGGTAGCTAACAACACATAAGGAAATGTTCATGATCATTAGTCATTAGAGAAATGCAAATCACAACTACAATGAGATATCATCTCATCCCAACAACGCTGGCACTAATGAAAAAAAAAAAAAAAAAACAGAAAATAATAAATGTTGGAAAGGTTGCAAGGAGATTGGAACTCTTATGCACTGTTGGTGGGAATGTAAAATGGTACAACCACTATGGAAAACAATATGGCATATCCTTAAAAAGCTAGAAATAGAAATACCATATGATCCAGCAATCCCACTCCTAAGAATATATCCTAGAGAAAGAAGAGCCGTCCCACGAATAGACATACACACACTCATATTCACTGCAGCACTGTTCACAATAGCAAAAAGATAGAAAGAACCTAAGTGCCCATCAACAGATGAATGGATAAAAAAATTATGGCATATACACACAATGGAATACTATGCAACTATAAAGAACAATGATGAATCTGTGAAACACCTCACAACATGGATGAATCTGGAGAGCATTATGCTGAGTGAAATAAGTCAATCACAAAAGGACAAATATTGTGTGAGACCACTATTCTAAAAACTCAAAAAAAGGTTTACATGCAGGAAAAAAACATTCTTTGATAGTTATGAGTGGAGGGAGGGATGGGAAGGGGAAATCACTAACTAGATAGTAGACAAGTGTCAACTTTGGTGAATGGAAAAACACACAATATAGGGGAAGTCAGCACAACTTGACCCAGGCAAAGTCATGAAGTTTCCTAGACATATCCAAACACTCTGAAGGACCAAGCTGCTGGGGCTGAGGACCACAGTCTTGAGGACATATAGGTCAACTGGCATAACACAGTTCATAAAGAAAATGTTTTACGTCCTACTTTGGTGAGTAGCATCTGGGGGTCTTAAAAGCTTGCCAGTAGCCATCTAAGATACATTTATTTGTTCCATCCCATCGAGAGCAAAGGAAAATGAAGAAGACCAAAGACAAGGAAAATATTAGCTCAAAGGGCTAAAGGACCACATGAACCACAACCTCCACCAGCCTGAGTCCAGAAGAACTAGATGATGCCTAGCTACTGCCAACCACCACTCTGACAGGGATCAAAATAGAGAGTCCTGGACAGATCGAGAGAAAGATGTAGCACAAAATACAAATTCACAAAAAAAGACCAGACTTACTGGTCTGACAGAGACTGGAGGAACCTCCAAAACTATGGCCCCCTGGACACTCTGTTAACTCAGAACTGAAACCACTCCCAAAGCCCAGCTTTCAGACAAAGATTAAACAGGCCTATAAAACAAACAATAACACATGTGAAGAACATGCTTCTTAGTTCAATCAAATATACAAGACCAAATGGGCAACGCCTGCCCAAAGTAAGACAAGAATACAGGAAGGGATAGGAAAAATGGACAGACAGACATAGGGAACCGGGGCTGGAAAGGCGGAAGAGTACTGTAACATTGTGAGGATTACAACCAATGTCACAAAACAGTATGTGTATAAATTTATGAATGAGGGGAAAAAAAAGCAAGCAGTAGTGTTGTGTAACAATTTTCTGGAAACCTTCTTACCAGACAACCAGAAGACACCCTTTGTTTCCACCAAGTCCCTCTCTTTTTCTTTTTTTTTTTTAATCTCTGCTGATTGGATATGCAACGGATAGGTCAAGCTCAAATCTCCATCTCTGTCCCTGAGATGAGAAGCTAAGTATGGTGGAACAGCAAGATGGGTATATGCGTCCCTATGGTTGTGCTTACCTGGTCTGCTTACCTGTAGACTCCTCTGCCTCAAAAAGAACCACTTTTTGTTTTCCCTCCGTTGGTTAAAGCTGTATTTCTCTCCCCCATTGCTATTACCACCCCTAATCCAATAAGGTCCTGGAGAGCAAGGTGGTCCAAAAAAGAAGACAGTGGTTATATCATGAGGAAACTTCTACATCCTTCATTCAAACACCTGTGCTTCTCTTTTGTATGCAGTTTTAGGCTAAGAAGTACTGAGGTTAGACCTTAACTCCAAGGACGTACAGTCAGGCTGTAAACACTATACATAATTCAATTTTCTTTTAAATCTTTAATGTCACATTAAGCATATGGTACTATCACATAAAACTTCAAGTAATGAACACATTATGAACCAACTCCCTCTCCCTACCCCCAAAAAAGCATATATAAAAAAAAAATGGGGTTAGGTAGATAAGTTCTAAATTAACAGTCTGTAAAATATGACCACACCCACTATTTTTCTTCATTTTTGAGAAAATATGGAAGAAAAATTTTAATTTCAAAGGAAAGCACACCATTTTTGGTTTAGCCTTAATATCTTTTTCAGGTTTACAGCAGGCAGTCTGGCTGTTAAGTCAAACATATTTGTCCACTGGCCTGGAAGATGGCCTTTTCTATCAAAACTTAGCTCTTTAAAAGAAAGTTGCCTGAATTATGACTACACAAAAAAACAGTATAATTCTAAATGAGTCCAACTACTGCTAAGATCTTGAATTTCAAGAAACAAGGATGCTCAGTCATCACTACCCTCATCATGTATATCGACCATCACTGCAGAACCATCGCTGTTCAACATCACTGCGTCGGCAATTAGAGTTTTCAGCATCTCTACGTTAATACATAAATGTTGGACTTTGGGCAATGAGAAGAGTCTTTCCAGGGGTACATAAAACACATTTCCAACACAGAAGGGCTTGGGAGTCTTCTCCATGTTAGCATTTAACTGTGTGAGGACTGGCTGGAAGCACTGACAAGGGGCCTCTGAGTCCTTGTCATCCTGCAGCTTCAGACTTTCCAGAAGATTCCTCCTCATATTATAGACCTGGGAAATCACTTCATTAACCACTGCATATTGGCGGTACTTTTTCTGCTGCAGACTTGGGTATGTGGCAGTAAAAACCTAAAGGGGAAAAAACAAAAAAACTTAGAACGTAGAAAACTTCAGAACAAATAGTCCATTTTTTTGCCATATGAGGAGCTGTACGTACATATTGAATATACATCAAACCCTACTAATCTTAAAAGCTTCATCATTAATGGGAGTCAAACTATTGACATAGACACTAACCATCTGATCTGCTTTTAAAATTCTAATGAAGAAACTCTAACATGTTAACTCCCAGCAAGACTTCAACCAAATTACACTAACCCAATATTCCCACTTGATGTTAGAGAAAAGATTAAAAAGAAAAAGTTCCTTTCATTAAAAGGAGAAATGTGTTTCATCTTCACCCCACATCCTCAAACCAAAAGGGTTTGAGAAACTTGGAGGCTCAGTTCTAAGTCATTTCCTGAACCAAGCTGGGGAAGAACTGCTGCTGGCTTTCCTCTTTCCTGCTGATAATCCTAACAGATTGCAAAAAGGAAGGCTGCTGGCACAAACCAGCTTGGAGGTCTTCTCAGAAAACTCGAGCAGATTATTCCCTGCAATATGCTTTGAGATATGGCAAAAGGCCAGGCAGTCTCACAGGCTGCTGTTAAGACCAACTGCAACAGCAATCACGGAGCTGAAGGATTTTCCTAGGGTCAACCTCAAAAAAAAAAAAAAAAGATAATTTACATTTATCTCTATTTTGGGAACTCTGATAAGAGGTACATACTAACAAATGTACTTCTTGCCCCAATAGCTATCACAAACACTCACGACTTTATAAACGTGTTCACCATGCTCTTCCGGGACACACAACTCAGCTGCCTTTGCCATGTTCTTCCTGAAGATTCCTATCTGTGTACAGTACCCAACGTTCTCAGCTCCGGCAGGTGGGTCCCCCACGCCAGTAAACTCCACCGAGTAATCATAGAGGTTTGCCACATCCAAAGCCCTGAAGTCAAAACAAGAAGAGAAACCATTTTTCTAAACATACAGCTGATATTAAATAAGAAACAACCGCCAGTCAGTAGAACATCAACAAAAAAATACAATGAACTCCTAGGTTGTAAATTCCCACACCACCCATAGTGCTTCATCACCGAGTTTGCTTTATTTCATTACTTCTGTGAGGAGCACTGAGGTAATGGCATAGTGTCAGTTTCCAAGTAAATATAAGAATATGGTGGAGAAAAAGGAAAGTTATAGGGCAGGGAGTGGGGATGGATAAGGAGACCACAAAGGCTACAACCCTGAACTACCTACTTGGGTTTGGAATTAAGTCAAAAACTCAATCATCTGTCGCACTCCTGTGGAAACCCCCGAACAAAGGATGAAGCTTCCCCTCGCAGCCCTGCACCTTCCCTGTTTTGTTTCCTGTCTCCACACCAACACTCCAGATGCTTTCATGTAAAAAGTAGCTGGTGCCCACACACCCTTTCCACACTTGCTTGCCTGTGAGACCTGACTAGGGGAACAAATTCCCCATTTCTATCTTACTCAAATATGAAGATTCTTTTGTGATATGAGCAGAAAGCAAATTATAGAAAAAAGAAGAATTACAAGCTAAGTAGTACTTGGGAAATCAATTTTACTGAAATAAATTAAGAAATAAATAATTCAGGTAATAAAATACACATCAAGATTTACTTCCTAGGATTTTAAACTCTATTGTTGTTGTTGTTAGGTGCCGTCGAGTTGGTTCTGTCTCACAGTGACCCTATACGCAACAGAACAAAACATTGCGAGGTCCTGCGCATCCTCACAATCGTTGTTATGCTCAAGCCCATTGTTGCAGCCACTGTGTCAATCCATCTCATCGAGGGTCTTCCCCTTTTTCACTGACCCTTTACCAAGCATGATGTCCTTCTCCAGGGACTGGTGTCCAAAGTATGTGACACAAAGTCTAACCATCCTTGCTTCTAATGAACATTCTGGCTGTACTTCTTCCAAGACAGATTTGTTGGTTCTTTGGGCAGACCATGGTATATTCAATATTCTTCACCAACACCATAATTCAAAGGCATCAATTCTTCTTCTGTCTTCCTTATTCACTGTCCAGCTTTCACACACACATGGGGCAATTGAAAACACCATGGCTTGGGTCAGGCTCACCTTAGTCCTTAAAGTGACATCTTTGCTTTTTAACGCTTTAAAGAGTCTTTTGCAGCAGATATGCCCAATGCAATGCATCATTTGATTTCTTTTTCTTACAAAACAAAAATATTTTAATACCTTTAAAATCCAATTTTTTTCTTTAAAATCATTCATGAAACAGATTCTCAAGTCAGAATTAACACCTCAATTAGTCAAGTATCAGGAAAGTACATTACAGCTATTTAATATACAAAGAGACATCTCTTCATCAGTCACTTCTTCCTAATGTCTCTGTTTTGGAATCGTACAGCCTCTTCTGTCTCTCAATACTCTCCATTCCATCATTTCTTCAGATCATGAAAACTGAATTTGTTGAACACCCAAAATCTGTTGATATGATGTTGTGTAAACAATAACATTTTGTTGTTGACCATCTGCAGTTATTAAATCAGCTGGTGACTGGTTAGTAAATGGCTCCTCTGTAAGTTCTTCACTTAGTATGTCTATAGCTGTGACTGCTCCACAGATTCCTTTCTCTCCTTTCATAGCCTCTCTGAATTTCTGAAGATATAATTTCAGAGGTTCTACCTGTCAAAGCCCAACGTAGAGACAGCAAAAAGATCTCCATTGATTGTCTTCCATTTCTCTTCATGGCATCTTTCACTTGCTTCAGACGTTATAAAGCTGATGAACTCACACATTCTTGAACACATTCTTTGGTATCTTTTGCAATCTTTCCTGTTTGAGGTACGGCATTTTTCATTATCCTTGCCACATTTGCAACTGGAAGATATGTATCTTCTTCTCTGCAACTTTCCTTTGAACCATTTGTGTCTTCATGATCATTCATGCTGTCCTTAAAGCTTCATCATAAGGCTGTATAACATAATGACTTCCTCCAGTATAGTCTGCAGAAACTCCTAGTCGAGAAGCATCTGTTGTAAACTGTCACCATCCATTGTCATGAAATACTGTCAGAACCGTGTTGTAAGTGGTGCTTAAGAACACCTCTACAAAGATGGTTTTGCCAATTTTGACCTTAGTCCAATCTGAAAGGCTTCCTCCCCACCTTCGGGGCAAGTGCAGGAACCGCAAGCTGCCAGGTGGCGGCATTCTCTACGTGCAAACCAAATCCATTCCTCCCGGGTACCTCGGGTCCTCCCCACGAAGGTGGAGGGGGCGGACCCGGCCCCACAACCCGGTCCGGCCACGCGGTCAGTACCGGTTAGCACCGCATGGACGGGGCGGATAACCCCAGCTCGCATCCCCCGACTCGCCCAGCCGCGGACCGGCCAGGCTCCGGACCCCATCCTAAACCTCCGCCTGCCGCACAGCGCCTGGGATGCCACGGGCAGAC
Organism: Dugong dugon; assembly: GCA_030035585.1. Lineage (NCBI taxonomy): Eukaryota > Metazoa > Chordata > Mammalia > Sirenia > Dugongidae > Dugong > Dugong dugon. The sequence continues at coordinate 148,118,867 of CM057462.1, forward strand.
AAAGCCGGTGGGAGAGCAGGAAGGGGGTGCCCCACGGGAGCCCCCGCGCAGCTGCCGGTACCAAAGAGGCTCCTTCGGCTGGGCCTCGGCGGGGTCGGAGTCGAGGTTCCGGGCCAGCCCCATCCCCTCCCCAGAGCTAGTTCCTGCACAAAATAGAGCCAGCCTGGGAAGCCGCTTAGAGGGGCCCAACAGCACCTCAGAGCCCAAAAGGGGTGAGCGGGAGGCAGCCTGGCCCGTGTCCCGCCGCTTCTTGGCCCTGCGCACAGACCCCGCCGCTCCCTGGCCTGGCCCACAGCAGGGAGGGAGGCAAGTGTCCCTGGCAGCAGCGTTGGCAGCAGGGGCTCATTTGATTTCTTGACTGCTGCTTCCATAGGCGCTCCTTGATTGTGGATCCAAGTAAGATTAAATCCTTGACAACTTCAATCTTTTCTCTGTTTATCATCATACTGCTTATTGGTCCAGTTGTGAGGATTTCTGTTTTAAGTGGAAGTGTAATATGTACTGAAGGCTATGGTCTTTGATCTTCATCAGTAAGTCCTCTTCACTTTCAGCAAGCAAGGTTTTGTCATTTGCATATCGAAGATTGTTTATGAGTCCTCCTTCAGTCCTGATGCCGGTTCTTCATATAGTCCAGCTTCTCAGATTATTTGCTCAGCATACAGACTGAAGAAGTATGGTGAAAGTATACAACCCTGATGCACAACTTTCCTGACTTTAAACCTCACAGTATCCCCTTGTTCTGTTCAAACGACTGCCTTTTGGTCTAAGTACAGGTTCCTCATGAGCACAATTAAGTGTTCTGGAATTCTCATTCTGCGCAACGTTATTCATAATTTGTTATAATCCACACAGTTGAATGCCTTTGCACGTAGTGAATAAAACACAAGTAAAGATCTTTCTGGTATTCTCTGCTTTCAGCCAAGATCATCCGACATCAGCAATGATATCCCTTGTTCCACGTCCTCTTCTGAATCCAGTTTGAATTTCGGGTAGTTCCCTGTGGATGTACTGCTGCTGCAGCCACTTTTGAATTATCTTCAGCAAAATTTTACTTGTATGTGATATTAATGATATTGTTCAATAATCTCCACGTTCTGTTGGATCATCTTCTTTGGAAAGGGTACAAATATGAATCTCTTCCAGTCAGCTGGTCAGGTAGCTGTCTTCCAAATTTCTTGACACAGACGATGGAGCACTTCCAGCACTGCATCTGTTTGTTGAAACATCTCAATTGGTATTCATTAATTCCTGGAGCCTTGTTTTTCCCCAATGCCTTCAGTGCAGCTTGGACCTCTTCCTTCGGTACCATCAGTTCTTGATCATATGCTATCTCCTGAAATGGTTGAAATGTTGACCAATTCTTTTTGGTATAATGACTCTGTGTTCCTTCCATCTTCTTTTGATGCTTCCTGCATCATTTAATATTTTCCCCCACAGAATCCTTCAATATCGCAACATGAGGCTTGAATTTTTTCTTCAGTTCTTTCAGCTTGAAAAATGCCAAGCATATTCTTCCTTTTTGGTTCTCTGTCTCCAGGTCTTTGCACATTTCATCATAGTACTTTGTCTTCTTAAGCCACCCTTTGAAATCTTCTATTCAGCTCTCTTACTTCATCATTTCTCCCTTTCGCTTTAGCTACTCTATGTTCAAGAGCAACTTTCAGAGTCTCTTCTGACATCCATTTTGGTCTTTTTCTTTTCTTTCCTGTCTTTTTAATGACCTCTTGCTTTCTTCATGTATGATGTCCTCGATGTCATTCCACAACTTGTCTGGTCTCCGGTCATTAGCATTCAATGCGTCAAATCTATTCTTGAGATAGTTTCTAAATTCAGGTGGGATATACTCAAAGTCATAAGAAGGACCTGACAGTCTCATTCTAAAAAAACTGGCCAGTGAAAACCTTATGAATACCAGCGGAACACTGTCTGATAACAGTGCTGGAAGATGAACCCCTCAGGTTGGAAGGCACTCAAAAGACGACTGGGGAAGAGCTGCCTCCTCAAAGTTGAGTTGGCTTTAATGACGTGGATGGAGTCAAGCTTTTGGGACCTTCATCTGCTAATGTGGCATGACTCAAAATGAGAAGAAACAACTGCAAACATCCATTAATAATCAGAACATGGGATGTACGAAGTATGAATCTAGGAAAATTGGAAATCATCAAAAATGAAATGGAATACATAAACATCAATATCCTAGGCATTAGTGAGCTGAAATGGACTGGTATTTGCTATTTTGAATCAGACAATCATACGGTCTACTATGCCAGGAATGACGAAGAGGAATGGTGTCATGTTCACCGTCAAAAAGAACATTTCAAGATCTATCCTGAAGTACAGTGCTGTCAGCGATAGGATAATATCCATACACCTACAAAGAAGACCAGTTAATATGACTATTATTCAATTAAACTCTATTAGGATCCACAAACAAACAAGCTCACCAGGTCTGAAACTGCATTCTGTTCCACTCAAATTTGTGATCGGAATCTCTTAAAGTCACTGCTGGAAACAGGGGATTGAATTCAGAATTTGGTGTGGTGATGACGATCATGGCTGGAGACAAGAACCCAAATACCACTTCGGGAAATGTGGCCAGGTCTTCTGAATCCAAATGTTCTATTCTAAAATGGTTAATGGGAAAGATACAGTAAAATCTAGCTTCTCTTTCAAGTATTTTCCTCATTGATTTAGCAAAACAATTTCTATCTCTACACTGATTTCTCCCTTCTTTGAATTCTTAATAGTGTTTAAATGACCTAAAAACCATCATTCAGTATATTCCCATCCTCTCTCCCACCCCTACTCTTGGTGCTCTCTTATCCAACTAAGGTCCTTTGCTGTGCTCTTTGGGCCTCATTATCAACACCGCTAAAAAAACATATCTGAGCATGTACCTCCCTGCTATGATGCACTGAAAGTGACACAAAATCACTTCTATGGTATTCTTTTTAAAAACGTATACCCTGAATCTCATAGGGAGAAAACAGACAAACTCAGATTGAGGGACATTCTACAAAATAATTAGTAAGTATTCTTCAAAAACATCAAGAGAAAACTAAGGCAATGAAAGACTGAGCAGACCTGTTCCAGAATAAAGAACAAAGAGACATGACAACTAAATGCAATGTGTGATCCTGGATTGACTCCTGGGCAAAGAATTTTAAAACAGCTATAAAAGGGTATTACTAACACAACTGGTAAAGTCTGAATATGGACTGAGGATTAATTAATAGTATTATATCAATGTTAACTTTCCTGATATAATTATACTGTGGCTATGTTTAAGAAAAGGTCTTTGCTCTTAGAAAGTATATACTGAAATATTTAAGGGTTAAGAGACATAATGTCTCCAACTTACACACAAAAACTACATGTATAGAGTTGCAGGACTGATACTACTCAACTGCCAGACTTACTATAAAGCTACAGTGATCTTGCCACTATGGTATTGTCAAAGGAACAAACAGATCAGTGAGACAGAATAGAGTCCAGAAATACACAAACACAGCCAAACTGGTCTCTGACAAAGGAGCAAGCAAATGGATGGAATGGAAAACAGATAGTCTTTGCAGCAAATGGTGCTGGAACAACTGAACATCCCACAGGCAAAACAATGAATCTAGACACAGAACTTAACATGTTTCACAAAAAAAATTAACTCAAAATGGATCACAAAACTAAGTGTAAGGCACAAAACTATATAACTTCTAAAAGATAACAGAAGACAATCTAGCTGACCTTGTGCTTGGAGATGACTTAAGATATGTCCGAAACACAATCTATAAGAAAATAAATGGTAAGTTGGACTTCATTAAAATTACAAACTTCTGCCCTGCACAAGACACTGCTTAGAGAAAGAAAAGACAAGTCACAGACTGGGAGAAAATATTTGCAAAACACATATCTGATAAAGGACTTGGAATCCAAGATACACAAAGAACTCTGAAAACTCAACAACAAGAAAACAAACAACCCAATCATGAAATAGTTAAAAGATATGAACAGTCACCTCACCAAAGAAGATATAAAGATGGCAAATAAGCATACGAAAAATGGTGCAGATCATGTCATTAGAGAATTGCACATCAAAACAATGAGATACCACTACACACCTGTTAAAAAAAAAAAAAAACCACTGCCACCGGGTTGATTCTGACTCATAGCGACCCTATGGGACAGAGTAGAACTACCCCATAGGGTTTCCAAGGAGAGGCTGGTGGATTCAAACTGCTGACCTTTTAGTTAGCAGCCAAATACTTAACCACTGCGCCACCTATTAGAATGGCTATAATCCAAAAACACTGACAATGCCAAATGTTGACGAGGATGTGGAGCAGCAGGAACCCTCACTCAATGCTGGTGAGAATGCAAAATGGAACAATCGCTTTAGAAGACAGTTTGGTAGGGTGGAGCAAGATGATGAAGTGAGTGGACACTCCTATTTATTCCCCCAGCAACTAACCCACTGAACAATGAATAAAACAAGCACAGACTGAGATCTCAGAAATCCTGACAGCAGCTGAGGTGTTGAAGAGTCAGGGTGAATCCAGAAGCGGGGGAGAGGAGCAAGGATGTCACAGAAGCTGGGTGTCTTAGTTATCTAGTGCTATTATAACAGAAATATCACAAGTGGATGCCTTCAACAAACAGAAGTTTATTCTCTCACAGTCTCATAGGGTAGAAGTCCAAATTCAGAGCGTCAGTTCCAGGGGAAGGTTTTCTCTCTCTGTTGGCTCTGGAGGAAGGTCCTTCTTATCAATCTTCCTCTGGACTAGGAGCTTCTCAGCACAGGGACCCTGGGTCCAAAGGATGAGTTATTCTCCTGGCACTACTTTCTTGGTGGTATGAGGTTCCCATGTCTCTCTACTCACTTCTCTCTTTTATATCTCAAAAAAGATTGGCTTAAAACAATGTAATCTTGTAGATTTAGTCCTGCCTCATCAACAAAACTGCCCCTAATCCTACCTTACCAACATCATAGAGGTAGAATTTACAACACAAAGGAAAACCATATTAGATGACAAAATGGTGGTCAATCACACAATACTGGGCATCATGGCCTAGCCAAGCTGACACACATTTTGGGGGACACAATTCAATCCATAACACTGGGAGAACCTACCCACTAACTTCTGGAGTACTCACTCATCACAGCCATTTTGGGACAGGGCTGGGCAACACTACAAACAGGGAACACAGAAAGCTAATCAGAGGAAGCTGTAGCCCAATTTTTAAGGAGACACAGACTGGCCATGGGAGTTGATGGGCCACACAGTTGGGTAGGGGGTGAAGGGAGACTGGCACTGCAAGGGACTGCTGTCGAATCTCACTCAGGCCCAAGACAGACAAGCACTAGGACAAGGAAAACTGCAAGGGCATCAGGGCAAGGGGAATACTTAGGACGAATGGGCAACACAGATGGCAACAGCTACTTCCCTGTCCACAGCGGAACACTGTGGGAGACCCTGTGCAGGGATGCCCATGAGGTAAAAACATAAAGAGCTCCCCACCTTCACCACAGCAAAGTTGAGCCCCACCACTTACGACAGCATCTGAGACCAGCTAAACCAACCCCTTCCTGCGCATGTGTATTGAATTCTAGAGATCAAGCATCCAAAACTCCTGAATCAGCACTGGGAAAAAGAAAAACAAAAAAACTAAGGATAAGAGTGCCCTCTAGTGGTTCTCCAGAGAAGTTATCAGGCCCACTGACACTGGGTCGATTCCGACTCATAGAGACCCTGTGGGGTGGAGTAGAGGTGCCACTTCTATTTCCTGTGGAGCAGCTGGTGGCTGTGGGCCCCAGTCTTTTGGTTGGCGGCCAGGCGCTTGGCCACTGTGCCACCAGGGAGCTCAATCAGAAAATCTTCTCACAAAAACCAGAATACAAAATTTAAAGAAAAAAATGGTCCAAAAATAGTAAAACACACAAAATCACAAAAGAAGAAAAACCAACCGAAAACAAAACATGAAGAAGAGGAAATTTCTCCTATGGAGGTCAGACTAATGAAACCAACTGAAAATTTTCAAACTATGGTACTACATATCTTTTATTGTCATTGTTAGGTGCTGTCAAATGGGTTCCAACTCATAGCAACCCTATGTACAACAAAAAGAAACACTTCCCGGTCCTATGCCATCCTCACAATCATTATGCCCACTGTTGCAGCCACTGTGTCAATCCATCTCATCCAGGGTCTTCTTTTTCACTGATCCTCTACTTTACCAAGCATGATGTCCTTCTCCAGGGACGGATCCCTCCTGTTAACATTCCCAAAGTATATAAGACGTAGTCCTTCTAAGGAACGTTCTGGCTGTACTTTTTACAAGACAGATTTGTTCATTCTTCTGGCAGTCCATCGTATATTCAATATTCTTCGCCAACACCACAATTCAAAGGCATCAATTCTTCTTTGGTCTTCCTTATTCACTGTCCAGCTTTCGCATGCATATGAGGCGACTGAAAACACTACGGCTTAGGTCAGGCACACTTTACTCTTCAAGGTGACACCTTTGCTTTTTAACACTTTAAAGAGGTCTTTTGCAGTAGATTTGCCCAATGCAATGTGTCTTTTGATTTCTTGACTGCTGCTTCTACGGGGGTGATTGTGGATCCAAGTAAAATGAAATATTTGACAATTTCAATCTTTTCTCCATTTATAACATGTTGATAATTGGTCCAGTTGTGAGGATTTCTGTCTTCTTTATGTGGAGGTGTAATCCATACTGAAGGTTGTGGCCTTTGATCTTCATCAGTAAGTGCTTCAAGTCCTCTACATTTTCAGCAAGCAAGGTTGTGTCATCTGCATAATGCAGGTTGTTAATGAGTCTTCCTCCAATCCCAATGCCTCATTCTTCTTCATATAGTCCAGCTTCTTGGATTATTTGCTCAGCATACAAACTGAATAAGTATGGTGAAAGGATACAACCCTGATGCATACCTTTCCTGATTTTAAACCACACAGTATCCCCTTGTTCTGTTCGAACAATTGCCTTTTGGTCTAAGTACAGGTTCCTCATGAGCACAATTAAGTGTTCTGGAATTCCCATTCTTCACGATGTTATCTATAATTTGTTATGATCCACACAGTTGAATGCCTGTGCATAGTCAATAAAACATAGGTAAACATCTTTCTGGTATTCTCTGCTTTTAGCCAGGAACCATCTGACATCAGCAATGATATCCCTTGTTCCACATCCTCTTCTGAATCCAGCTTCGATTTCTGGCAGTTTCCTATTGATGTACTGCTACAGCTGCTTTTGAATAATCTTCAGCAAAATTTTACTTGCATGTGATTGATTTTAATGATATTGTTTGATAATTTCTGCATTCGGTTGGATCACTTTTCCTTCGGATAGGCATGAATATGAATCTCTTCCAGTCGGGTGGCCAAGTAGCTGTCTTTCTAATTTCTTGGCATAGACAAGTAAGCACTTACAGCACTGCATCCATTTGTTAAAACATCTTAATCGGTATTCCATCAATTCCTAGAGCCTTGTTTTTCACCAATGCTTTCAGCGCAGGTTGGACTTCTTTCAATACCATCGGTTTCTGATCATATGCTACCTTCTGAAATGGTTAAACATCAACCAATTCTTTTTGGTATTATGACTCTGTATTCCTTCCATATGTTTAAAGAAAGCAAAAACACACAGAAAACAAACTAGCAGAGATCAGGAAACAAATGGAAGAACAAAATGAGAGACTCAACAAGGAAACTGAAAACCAAAAAATAAATAAATATAAAAACACCAAAGAGAACTACTAGAACTGAAGAATAAATCAACTTAAATAGACAAAGCAAGAGAAACACTCAACAATAGTCGAACACACAGAAGACAGAATAAATGAACTAGAACACAAAATAACTGAACTTACCAAGTCTCAAAAGAAACAAGAGAAAAGGACAAAGCAAACAAACTCAAATGGAAATGTGGGAATCAATTAAGAAATCTAACATTAGAATTATTGGAATCCCAGAGCACCATGACAACAATAAACCCACAGAAACAATTTTCCAAAAGAGAATTTCCCAGACCTGAATAAAGAACCCAGCCTGCAAGTATAGGAAGCTACACGAACCCCAATTAGAAGAAACACAAAAAGATCAACTCAATGCCATATCTTAATAAAATTCTTGAAAACCAAAGACAAGGAGAGAATTCTGAAAGCAGCAAAAAAATGCAATATAACATACCAAGGGTCCTTCATAAGAAACAGTGTGGATTTCTCCACAGAAACCCTAGAGACCAGAAAACAACTGAGTGACATATAGAAAATACTAAATGAAAACCATTGCCAACCAAGAATACTTTACCCAGCAACACTGTCATTCAAAAATGAGGGAGAAACCAAGACATTCCCAAACAGAAGCTCTGGGAATTTGCCACAACTAGACTAGCTTTGCAAATATTACTCAAAGTAGTACTCCAAATGGAAAGGCAAGACTATTAAATAAATACTCCTATCTATATACTGGAAAAACACAACAAGAGAGAGAAAGATCTCCAAAAAAACATAACAATGCGGGCAATAATTAAGGACCAAATATGTGATATTTTTAGGGAATAAACTCAGTAATTAAATTCACAAACAATATAATATCAAGTTTGTAAGAAATAAGCACAAAGTAAACTTATCAAATATAGGTTGTATATTAATGTTAATGGAGACACACCAACAGAAATGCGGGATGGAGAAGCATATCAGGCATAGATTTATCATTACTCAGGTTGTATGTTAACTGTTGTTTATATGTCAGACATTGTTGCAATTATAAGTTGTGTAATATATGTGGTAACCACTAAGAAATCACTAAGAAAAAAAGTGGGATGAAACAAAAAGGCTCATCACAAGAAAACAGCCAAACACAAACAGAAAAATCAAAATAAAAAAAAAAAAAACAAAGATACAAAACACTCAAAAAACAAATAGCAAAATGAGTGAGGTAGACACTTCATTTTCAGTAATAACTTTGTTTGTAAATGGTCTAAATGCTCCACGCAAAAGGCAGGGAGTGCAAGAATAGATTAAAATAATGATCTATCCTTTTGCTGTCTATAAGAAACACACCTTAGACATAAGGACACAAACAGATTGAAAATAAAAGGACAGAGAAAAATATGCCATGCAACCAGTAAACAAAAAAGAGCAGAGTGGCCATACCGATACCAGATAAGATAGACTTTAAATCAAAATCTATTACAAGAGGTAAAGAAGGGCCACTACATAATAATAAAAGGGTTAATTCAGCAAGAAGACATAACAATTTAATATATATATGCACCTAACAGCAATGCTCCAAAATATATAAAACAAATACTGACTAATATGAAAACGAGAAATAGACAACTTCACATTAACAGTAGTGGACTTCAACATACCACTTTCAGTTATAGACAGAACATCTGAAAAAGAAGATCACTAAGGACACTGAGAACTTAATAAAACCATAAGCCAATTGGACCTAATGGACATATACGTAACACCCAGCATCAGAACAATACACATTCTTCTCCAGCATACATAGATCATTTTCTAGAATAGACCATATGCCAGGACACAAAATAAATCTCAACAAATTTAAAAAGATTGAAATCATACAAAACATCTTCCCTGATCCTAATGGTATGAAGCTAGAAATCAACAGGAAAAATGAATAAATAAATAAATGGAAACTAAAAATACACTACTAAAAAACTACTGGAGCCCTGGCAGTGCAATGGTTAAGAGCTGGGCTGCTAACCAAGAGGTCAGCAGTTTGAATCTACCAGCCACTCCTTGGAAACCCAATGGGGCAGTTCTGCTCTCACAGTGTCCCTACAGGGTCACTATGAGTTGGAACCGACTCAACGGCATATGACAACAACAACAAAAAACCACTGGGTCATAGAATAAATCAAAAGGGAAATTAAAAAATTCCTAGAATCAAAAAAAAAAATGACAACACAACAAATCAAAACCTTTGGGACACAGCAAAAGCAGTACACAGAGGGAAATCCATAGCAATAAATGTCTACATTAAAAAAGAAAATCCAAAATCATTAAACTGACAACTTGAATCTGACAACTTGAATAGAAAAGAAAGAGCAAAAGAAGCCAAAAGCTACCAGAAAAGAGGAAATAATAAAGATCTAGAGGGCAGAAATAAAACAGAAAAACAATACAATCAACAAAACCAGAAGCAGGTTCTTTGAAAGGATCAATAAAATAGACAAAAGATAAAAAACAGAAGAGGCAAATATCTAACAGAGATAAAGAAGATCATAACAGATTACTACGAAAAATTGTACTCCACCAAATTCGAAAACCTAGATGAAATGGACAAATTTCTAGAAACACACTACCTGCCCAAACTAACACAAACAGAGGTAGAAAATTTAAACAGATCCATTACAAAAGAAGAGATTGAAGATGTCATCAAAAAACTCCCAACAGAAAAAAGGCCCAGGACCTGATGGCTACACTGTAGAATTCTACCAAACATTCAAAGAAGAGTTGACACTGATCCTACTCAATCTCCTCAAAAACAAAGAATAAAGGTGGAACTCCCAAGACTAAGACCCTTAGACACCTTTCAAACCTGGAATCAAAGCCATTCCTGGAGATCACCTTTCAGCCAAACAACAGACAGGCCTATAAAGTGAATAATAACACCAATGAAGAACATGCTTCTCAGAACAATCAGCCACACAAGACCAAAAGGGCAGCATTTGCCCAAAAATAAAGTTCAGAAGGCAGGAAGGGGCAGGAAAGATAGGAGAATGGAAACAGGGAACTCAGGGAGGAAATGGGTAGAGTGTTGTCACACTGAGGGGATTACAATTAATGTTATGAAACAAAATGTGTATAAATTGTTGAACGGGAAAATAATTTGCTCTGTAAACATTCACCCAAACCACAATAAAGTGTTCCAAAAAAAAAAAAAAATAGAAGGGACAATACTGAACTCTTTCTATGAAACCAGCATAACCTTGATACCCAAATAAGGCAAAGACACCACAAAAAAAGAAAACTACAGACCAATATCCCTTATGAACACAGATGCAAAAATTGTTAACAAAATTCTAGCCAACAGACTTTAGCAACATATCAAAAAAATCATACACCATGATCAAGTGGGATCCATACCAGGAATACAAGCATGCTTTAACATCAGAAAATCAATCAGTGTAATCCACCACATAAATAAAACAAAGAAACCATATGATCGTATCGATTGATGCAGAAAAGGCATTTGATAAAATTCAATACCCTTTCCTGATAAAAACTCTCAGCAAAATAGGAATAGAAGGGAAATTTCTCAACATAATTAGGGGCATATATGCAAAACCAACAGCCAACATTATTCTCAACGGATCCCTTTGAGAACAGGAACAAGACAAGGATGCTCGTTATCACCACTCTCATTCAATGTTGTACTGAAGTCCTAGCCAGGGAATTAAGACAAGAAAGAGAAATAAAAGGTATCCAAACCAGGACATTATGCTTGGTAAAAGTAGAGGGTCTGTGAAAAAGAGGAAGACCTTCAACGAAATGGACTCACACAGTGGTCCAACAATAAGCTCAAGCACAACGATTCTGAGAATGGCGCAGCACCAGAGAGTGTTGTGTTCTATTGTACATAGGGTGGCTATGAGTCAGAAACGACTCAACGGCACCTAACAACGACAACAAAATCAGAAAAGAAGTAGTAAAACTATACCTGCAGATGACATGATCCTATACATAGAAGACCCTAAAGACTCCACAAGAAAACTGCTGAACTAAGAGAAGAATTTAGCCACACTGCAGGGTACAAGATCAACACAAAAATCAGTTGAGTTCCTCTATACTAACAAAGAATACTCTGACAAAGAAATCAAGAAAACAATACCATTTACAGTAGACCCCAAATAGATAAAATACCTAGGAATTAACCTAACCAGGGACATAAAAGACTTATACAATGAAAATTATAAAACAAGAGACTAGAGGATCCCTGGTGGTGCAGGGTTTAAAGCGCTCATCTGCTAACTGAAAGGTTGTTGGTTCGAACCCACCAGCTGCTCTGTGAGAGAAACATGTGGCAGTCTGCTTCCGTAAAGATTTACAGCCTTGTAAACCCTACGGGGCAATTCTACTCTATCCTACAGGGTCACTATGAGTCGTAATCGACTCAACGGCAATTTTTTTTTTTTTAACAAGACACTAAAGGAGACCTACAAAAATGGAAAGACATCCTGTGCTCATGGATTGGAAGACTTAGTATAGTGAAAATGTCAATTCTACCTAAAGCGATCTACAGATACAATGCAATCCTGCTACAAATCCCAACAACATTCTTTACTGAAATGGAAGAGCTAATAACCAACTTTATATGGAAAGGAAAAAAAACCCTAATAGCCAAAGCAATACTGAAGACAAAGAACATAGAAGGAGGCCTCACACTCCCCAATATCAAACAAAACATACTACACAGCCACTGTAATCAAAACAGCCTGGTATTTGGTTCAATGACAGACACACACACCAGTGCAATAAAATTAAGAACTCAGAATTAAACCCAGCCATCTATGGACAACTGATTTTTGACAAGGAGTCGAAGTCCATTCAGTGGGGCAGAAAACAGTCTCTTTAATAAATGGTGCTGGTGCAAGGTCATGGAAGCGCCAAAGACACATCCAAACTACCTGAGGGACCAAATTACTGGTCTGAAGGCTGTGGGGACCATGGTCTCGGGGAACATCTAGCTCAACTGGCATAACATAGATTATAAAAAAAACATTCTACATTCTACCTTGGTGAGTAGTGTCTGAGGTCTTAAAAGCCTGTGAGCAGCCATCTAAGATACTCCACTGGTCTCACCCCTTCCGGAACAAGGGAGAATGAAAAAAACTAAAGACACAAGGGAAAGATTAGTCCAAGTGACTAACAGACCACAACTACCAAAGCCTCCACCAGACTGAGTCCAGTACAACTAGATGGTGCCTGGCTACCACCACTGACTGCTCTGACAGGGATCACAATAGGGGGTCCCTGACAGAGGCAGAGAAAAATGTAGAACAAAATTCTAACTCACAAAAAAAGACCAGACTTATGGCCTGACAGAGATTGGAGAAACCCTGAGAGTATGGCCCCCAGCCACACTTTTAGCTCAGTAATGAGGTCCCTCCTAAGGTTCACCCTTCAGCCAAAGATTAGACAGGCCCATAAAACAAAATGAGACTAAAGGGGCACACCAGCCCAGGGGAAAGGACTAGAAGGCAGGAGGGGACAAGAAAGGCGGTAATAGGGAACCCAAAGTCGAGAAGGGAGAGTGCTGACATGTTGTGGGGTTGTTAAACAATGTCATAAAGCAATATGTGTACTAGCTGTCTAATGTGAAGCTAGTTTGTTCTGTAAACCTTCATCTAAAGTACATTTAAAAAAAAAAATGGTGCGGGCAAAACTGGATATCCACCTGCAGAAAAAATGAAACAGGATCCATACCTCACCCCATACACAAAAACTAACTCAAAATGGATCAAAGACTTAAATGTTAAACCTAAAACTATAAAATTCCTGGGCAAAAAGTACGAGACCTACATGGAGGCCCTATAGACACATCTAAACCCCCCGAGGGACTGAGTTGTTGGACGGAGGGCTCTGGGGACCATGATCTCGGGGAACATCTAGCTCAATTGGCATGACACTACTTATAAAGATAATGCTCTACATTCTACCTTGGTGAGTAGTGTCTGGGGTCTTAAAAGCCTATGAGCGGCCATCTAAGATACTCCACTGATCTCATCCCTTCGGGAACAAGGGAGAACGAAGAGAACAGGATACAAGGAAAAGATTAGTCCGAAGGACTAATGGTCCACAGCTACCAAGGCCTCCACGGGACTGAGCCCAGTACAGCTGGATGGTGCCCGGCTACCACCAATGACTCCTCTGACCAGGATCACAACAGAGGGTTCTGGGCAGAGCTGGAGTAGGATGTAGAGCATAATTTTAACTCCCAAAAAAAAAAAAAAAAAGAAGACCAGATATACTGGCCTAAAGAATACTAGAGAAACCTCGAGAGTGTGGCCCCCAGATACCCTTTCAGCTCAGAGGGGAAGTTACCTTCAAGGTTCGATGTTAAGCCTGGGAATGGACACCCCAGTAAAACTAAATGGGACTAACGATGTACAGGAGTCCGGTGACAAGGGCCAGAAGGCAGAGGGAGAGTAGGAAACTGATGATAAGGAACACAAATTGAATAAGGACACTGTCGATGTATTGTGAGATTGCTGACCACTGCTATAGGGCAACATTTGTAGTAACTATTAAATGGGAGGCTGTTTTGTCCTGTAAGCCTTCATCTTGGGCGAGAATGGCAGCACAATTGGAAGAGCATAGTCAATATCACTTAAATGTGTAAGTAAAAAGTTTTGAAATGGTGTTTAAATAAAATAAAAATAAATAAATAAATAAATAAACAAATGAGACTAAAGAGGTACAATAGTCCACTGACAAGGTCCAGAAGACAGAAGGGGACAAGGAAGCCCCCTGGTGATAGGGAACACAAGGTGGAGTAAGGATATTCTTGATGTGCTGTGAGATTGTTAACCATTGTCATAGGGCAACATGTGTAGTAACTGTTAAATGAAAAACTATTTTGTTCTGTAAGCCTTCATCTTAAGTGAGAATAACAGCACAGTTGGAAGAGCGTAGTCAATGTCACTGAACTGTGAATGTAGAAAATTTTGAAACGGTGTATCTTTGGCCATCTGTAATTTTCATCAAAAAAAAAGGTTGAGAATTTAGAGGCTTAATACGTTGTGGGGTTGTTAACCAATGTCAAAAAAAACAACATGTGTACTACTATTTCATGAGAAACTATTTGCTCTGTAAGCTTTCACCTGAAGTACAATAAAATATATATTAAAAAAAAAAAAAAAAAGTACGAGACCTAATCTTTTGTAAAAACGGATAACAAACATAACAATTAATGCACAAATAGATGAAAATAAAATAAATAAATGGGTCCTCATAAAAATTAAAAACTTATGCTCATCAAAAGACTTTATTAAAACAGTAAATAGACAACCTACAGATCAGGAAAAAATCTTCAGAATCGACTTATCCTATAAAGGTCTAATCTCTAAAATCTGTAGAAAATTGTAACAACTCAGCAACAAAAAGACAAACAACCGGATCACGAAATGGGCAAAGGACAGAAACAGAACCTTCACCAAAGAGGACATCCAAGCAGCCAATAAGCATATGAAAAGATGTTCATGATCATTAGCCATTAAAAAAAAAAAAAACAAAAAAAAAAAACCATTTCCCTGGCATCGATTCCAACTCATAGCAACCCTATAGGGCAGAGTAGAACTGCCCCATATGGTTTCCAAGGAGCACCTGGTGGATTCGAACTGCTGACCTTTTGGTCAGCAGCCGTAGCTCCTAACCATGATGCCACCAGGGTTTCCATTAGCCATTAGAGAGATGCAAATCAAGACTACAATGAGATACCATCTTACCCCAGATAAAATGCACTGATTTAAAAAAAAAAAGATAACAAATGTTGGGGAGGATATGGGGAGACTAGAACCCTTATCGCTGGTGGGACTGTAAAATGGTATAACCACTATAGAAAACAGCATGGCACTTTCTCAAAAAGCAAGAAATAGAACTATCCTATGAGTCAGCGATCCCACTCCTAGGCATGTACCCTAGAAACCGTAACTAATAAACACAAATAGACATATGCACACCTATGTTCACTGCTGCTTTATTCACAATAGGAAATAAATGGAAACAACTGAAGTGCCCATCAATGGCTAAATGGATAAGCAAACTGTAGTACATATGTACAATGGAATACCACGCAACTGTAAAGAACAATGATGAGTCCCTGAAACATATTATAACATGGATGGACCTGGAGGGCATAATGCTAAGTGAAATAAGTCAAGCATAGAAGGATAAATATTGTTATGATCCCTCTTCTATAAGAAGACAAGAATAGATACACAGAGACAGACCAATGTTCATTGGTGGTTACCAGGGAGAGGAAGGGGGAAGGGAAAGTACGCTTAGATTGTAGAGACTTCTTATTTTTTGGTGATGGGAAAAGTGACATCTAATGTGGATGTAGTGAGCACAGCACAACCAAAGTAAAAACAAGTGTTTGTGTTTGTGCACATATGGATAGGTATAGGCATACTGATATACAGGAACAGACAGAAGACTCTATAGGTTCGTGTAAATATAGATATGTGGGTGCAGGCACATATATTCATTGAAGACACCAATACTGATACTCCTGAAATATAACCAAACACCTTCCAAGACTGGTTTTCCGGGTTTGAAAGCTTAGAAGCATGGTCTTATGGGATAACTCAGTCAATCGGCATAACATAGTTCATGAAAATTGTGATCTGCATCCTAGTGAAGTGAGTAGTGTCTTAGGGTCTTAAAAGCTTGCAAGCAGCCATCTAAGATACAACTACCAGTCTCTACTCATCAGGAGCAAAACAGTAAGAAGGTAAACGAAGCACAGGAAAGAAACAAGTCTACATGAGCCATGACCTCATCTATCCCTGAGATCAGAAGAACTAGACCACTGACCATTCTGACTGGAGTCACAATAGGTGGTCCCAGACAGAATGGGAGAAAATGTGGAGCAGAAGTCAAATTCTTAAAAAAAAAAAAAAAAAAAAAAAAGCCAGACAAACTAGAACAGAAAAGAACAGAGGACTCCCTGAGACCAGTGCCCTGAGACACTCTTTAAACCTAGAACTGAACCTATCCTAAGACCACCTTTTAGCGAACGCAGAGTGGCACACAAAATAAAGGATATTACCCGTAAGATCAGTGCTCTACTTAAAAACCATCTGTATGAGACCGAAAGGTCAATAATTACTCAAAGCAAAAATGAGAAGATAAGAGGGCAGGGAAACTAGAGTACTGGAAATGGAACAAACAAAACAGAAAGAGAATGTTGACACATCATGATAAATGTAACTAATGTCACTGAACAATCTGTCCAGAAAGTGTCACATGGGACTCTAACCGCTGTGTAAACTTTACCCAAAAACTCATCATTTTTAAAAAAGAAAGAGTCTGGTAGTTTCTTATGAAGCTAAATATAGGCTTACCATTCTATCCAGCAACTGTGCTCCTAGGTATTCGACCAAGTGAGATGAAAACATAGGTCCACATATAAGTCTGTACACAAATATTTATATCAGCTTTATTCATGATTGTCAAAAACTGGAAGCAACCAAGATGTCTTTCAATAGGTGGATTGATAAACTGTGGTACATCCATACAATGGAGTATTACTTGAGAGATTAACAATGAGCTATCAACCCACAAAAAGACATGGAGGAAACTTAAACACATACTGCTAAGGTGAAAGAAGCCAGTCCAAACAAATATTTTATGGTCCCAACTATATAACATTCTGGAAAAGGCAGAACTATGGAGACAAGGAAAGATCAGTGGTTCCCAGGAGTTCAGAGGGTTGGGGGGAGGGTGAATAGGTGGACCACAGGGCATTTTTAGGGCAGTGAAACATCTCTGTATAATACTGTGATGGTGGACACATGACATTAACCATTTGTCAAAACCAATAGGACTGCACAGCACAAAAAGTAACCCTAACGTGAACTTTAGTTAGACTTTAGTTAATCATAGTACATCAATATTGGTTCATTAATTGTAACAAATATACCACAGGAATGCAAGATGTTAATAGAAAAACAACGTATGGGGGGAGGGGATAAATGCAAACTCTATTTTCTGCACAATTTTTCTGTATACCTACAGCTGCTCTAAAAACAATAAAGTATGGTTGAATGGACACGGGAAATCCAGGGTGGAAAAGAAGAATGTGCTGTCACAGTATACAGAGAGCAAGTAGGGTCACAAAACAATGTATGTATAAATTTTTGCATGAGAGACTAACTTGAATTGTAAACTTTCACTTAACGCACAACAAAAAAAAAATTATAAAGCCCTAAAAAAAAAAAGATTAATAAAAAATTAATTTTTTAAAAATGCATGTCTATACAGTACACAATACAGGGGAAACTAGCACAACTAGTACAAGGAAAGGTCATGGAAGCCCCATAGACACATCCAAACTCCCTGAGGGACTGAACTGCTGGGTGGAGGGTTGTGGGGACCATGGTCTCGGGGAACATCTAGCTCAACTGGCATAACACAATTTACAAAGACAATGTTCCACATTCTAGAATAGTGTCTGGGGTCTTAAAAGCCTGTGAGCGGCCATCTAAGATACTCCACTGGTCTCATCCCTTCCGGAGCAAGGGAGAATGAAGGGAACAAGATACACGGAAAAGATTAGTCCAAAGGACTAATGGACCACAGCTACCAAGGCCTCCACTGGACTGAGTCCATTACAGCTTGATGGTGCCCGGCTACCACCACTGATTGCTCTGACCAGGATCACAACAGAGGGTTCTGGACAGAGCTGGAGAAGGATGTAAAACATAATTCTAACTGACAAAAAAAAAAGACCAGATATACTGGCCTAAAGAAGACTGGAGAAACCCCGAGAGTATGGCCCCCAGACACCCTTTTAGCTCAGTGGTGAAGTTATCTCCGAGGTTCACTGTTCAGCCTGGGAGTGGACAGCCCCATAAAAACCAAATGGGACTAATGAGGTACAGCAGTCCAGTGACAAGGGCCAGAAGGCAGAAGGGGACAAGGAAGCTGGTAATAGGGAACCCAAGGTTGAGTAAGGATATTGTTGATGGGTTGTGAAACTGTTAACCATTGTCACAGGGCAACATTTGTAGTAACTGTTAAATGTGAAACTATTTTGTTCTGTAAGCCTTCATCTTAAGTGAGAATAGCAGCACAATTGGAAGAGTGTAATCAATGTCACTGAACTGTGCATGTAGAAATTTTTGAAATGGTGTATCTTTGGCTATGTGTATTTTCACCAAAAAAAAAAAAGGTTGAGAAGTTAGAGGGTTGACATGTTGTGGGGTTGTTAACCAATGTCATAAAACAATATGTGTACTACTGTTTCATGAGAAACTATTTGTTCTGTAAGCCTTCACCTGAAGTACAATAAAAAATTATAAAAAAATTTTAAAAAAATGCATGTCTATAGAGAAAAGACAAAGCAAATGGAGTCAAATGTAAACAACTGGTGAATCTGCGTAAAGAATATATTAGAGTTCCTTGTACTACAGGGTAGCTATGAGTCGGAATTGACTCGACAGCAACGAGTTTGTTTTTTGGGTTTTGTTTTTGTTTTTACTATTCCTGCCAACTCTTCTGTAAATTTGCAATTATACAAAAATTAAAAGTTACAAACAAAAATAAAGTATCTGACAAAGTCTTGCTTACATCCTATTTAAAGCAGTGTGCCCTAAAGAAGCCAGACATCCACGAAAGTAATTCACAGGGGCCTGAGCATGGAACTGGTTCATGAGCATCCTAGAGGTCACTCTAACTAAGGTATAGGGAGACTATCTCCTTCTCCCTGGCTACAGCAACACGTTATCACAAAACTGGTAGGGCTCTCTCTGCTTGTCTCTACCTTCCCTCTCCACCGGTCCCCGCCCCGAAACAAAGGAAGCAGTTGCCATCAAGTGAATTCCAACTCATGGCGATCCCATGGGTTACAGAGTAGAACTGTTCCATAGGGTTTTCTTGGCTGTAATCTTTATGGAAGCAGACTGCCAGGCCTTTTCATCCACAGGGCCACTGGGTGGGTTTGAGCTGCCAATCTTTAGGTTAGGAGCCAATCGCAACCTGCTTGCTCCACCCAGTCTCCTTCCACCCCCACCCAGAGAGGCCTTATCAGATCGGTGAGTGTAGGATGAAGAACTGGGCTTGCACACCATCCGCCCACTTCCTCCCCTCCAGCTGCTTCTGTGTGTTCTTCTTGCTTGCTTTGGTCAGTTTGGAGCCACTGAGTAAACTTACCAGTAAACACCCAACCCCCAAGGAAGAAGACCTGTGGTTTGCTGGTGCTGTGTCCTGATAGATAAGACTGCCTAACTCTAGTGTACAGTATCAAAAAGCCTGCTGTTGCTGCTCACCTAAACCAAGTTTTCCAACAGGCCCACCGGTCATAAAGCCGACATTTTGATAACCCTATCTCAATCTATGTCAAATTAGGTAAAATAGAGGGGAAGTATTATGTCTCCTAAAACTACAATATACCAAAGGACAAATTAAGATTGTTTGGTGATGAAGGACCCACACAGGAAGAGGGCCTGAGTTTGTCACTAATACCATCCCTGAGGAAAGACACATTCACCTGTTCATGGGTAAAAGCAGAAGCAAAAATGACAGCAAAGTCTAGCCTGTGACAAGTGTAGTAAACACACTGGATACCTCCCACAGGACCACCCTGAAAAGAGCTCCATGTCAAGCAGTGTGAGAAGACCAGAGTAGGGGAGAGGACAGACCCCCCGCGGCAGCGAGAAGGAGCTTTGCTGTGGTGGCTTTGGACAATCTTAGCTCCACAGACAAGACTGATCCACAAAAAATAACAATGAATGGTCAACTGGGAGAACGCCAGCCCTATGGCAATGGTACCAGCAAATATCAGAGAGTTTACACCGTGACAGGAAGTGATCTGAAGTGCTCACTCATCTCCTCTCAATAAATTCTCACAATTCCCCTAAGAGACATGGACTGCGGCTTAAGCAAGAGCTATAGGAGGAAAACGGGGAGCAGCAAGGAGGAGCCTGAGGCCGTGAGAGTGGGCAGGTCCTGGAACCCAGGTCAGTTAGCATGTCAGGAAAGACTTCTACAAGTTCAGAGAGGAGATACCTCAGGGAGTTATCCCCTCCTACCTTGCCTCCCCTGGCCCTGTCAGCACATGCTCAGATGACTCCCAACCTAAAGCATAAAGAAATTCCTTTGGTGCCCCCAGAGTCCCTGGGTGGCACAAACGGTTAAGCACTCAGCCACTAACTGAAAAGTTGGTGGTTCAAATCCACACAGAGGCACCTCAAGAAAGGCCTGGCAATCTGCTTCCCTAAGATTACAGCCACTGAAAATCCTATGGCACACAGTTCTACTCTGATATACATGGGGTTGCCATGTGTCAGAATCGACTAAATGGCAACCGGTTTGGTTTTTTGCTTTTTTGGGTGCCCCGGTCATCTTTCATTTATTTATTTTTTTTCTTTCACAAATAAGCTTCTTGACAGAATAGACAACATTTAAATGTCTCCAGGAGCCACGGCACTCACTAGATAAGCAAAGCAGGCAGAGACTGCAGGCCTCAGCTAGGGGTGGGGAAGCGGGTGGCTCCAGCTGACAGTCACCAGCCAGGAATGTGGACCGGGGGAGACAGACATTCTAACTTTAACAGAAGCAGGAGAACTAGGTTTTTATGTCAACGCTCTCAATTTTTAAAAGTGTGAGTGAGTAATTTTACATACTACACAGAGCAAACAAATTCCACCTGTGCACCATATAGCCAGACCAAGGGTCACCAATTGTTTTGAACCTTTGGCCTACATCTCTATCAACGAGGGAGCTGTTTAGGGTAATGGAATTTTTCTATACCCTGACTGTGGTGGTGATTACTATATTGTTGCGGTTGTTGTTGATAGCTGCCCTCGAGTTGATTCCAATCCACGGTGACCCCATGTGTCACAGAGTAGAACTTCTCCACAGGGTGTTCTTGCCTGTAATCTTAACAGGAGATGGCCAAGATTTTCTTCTGTGGTACTTCTGGGTGGGTTTGAACCACCAACCTTTAGGTTAGCAGTCGAGTGCAAACTGTTTGTGCCACCTAGGGACCTCATACGTGAAACTAGACATGTGTTAAAATTAATAGACATGTACACCAAAAAAACATGTTTTCATGGGTGTTATTTTTTTTTTTTAAATACAACAAAGAAAGTAAAAAAACAAATGACAAACTTGAGAGAAAATGTCTGCATTCCATATCACAGTTAAAGGACTAATTCCCCTAACATACAAAAAAAAATCATACGAATCAGTAAAATACCAACAATCCCACAGAAAAATGCATAAAGGTTATGTATGTACAGTTCAGAGAATAAAAATCAAATGGCTCTTGAGCATGTTAAAAGGTGTTCGCCCTCACTCCAGAGAAATACAAATTGAAACTACACTGAGATAACATTCTCCTCCTATGAGACTGTCAAAGATCAAAACGTTGGCTAAGACACTGCACTGGGGAAGAGGTAAGGAAACAGAACCTTCTACAGGGCTGAGAGAGGAGTGTGAATCGGCACAACCACTACAGAAAAGTGTTTTGGCAATGACTTTGTGGTGGACAACTAGCAATGTCCACCACAAATCTATTTTGCTCTTCTTCCATAGCAAGCAGTTGTCACAGGCACATGGCTACCTGGGTCCAGCCTCCTTTCCAGCCAGGTCTGACCACAAGTCTCAGTTCTGGCAAATACAAGTGAAAGAGATGTGTGCCCCTTCTAGGTTGGGCTTTAAAACATGTGGCATACATGTCTCTGATTCCCCGGCTCCCATGAAGAGTGTGCCTGTGACCCAGTGAAGCGCTACGGCTGCTAACCAAAAGGCTGGCAGTTAGAATCCACCAGCTGCTCCTTGGAAACCCTAGGGGGCACGTCTACTCTGTCCTGTAGGGTCACTATGAATTGGAATCGACTCAACAGCAACTGGTTTTTTGGGTTTGGTTTGTGACCCAGCTAGGGCCATACAGATGAGTGTGACATTCCAGGGTCCAGGGGATGGAAGGACAAGATAGAAGCTTCCTGAATGACTTTGTGGAGCCCAGCCACTGCCAATCATGGACCAACTGGCTCAGGACGTTTAGATAAAAGAGATAAGGCTCTACTTTCTTTAAACCACTTCTTGTGGGCTCTGTCCTACCAGCTCAGCCTTCACCATAAGTAGAAGGGCTATCAAAATCACAAATACACACATCCTTTGATCCAGAAATTTTACTTCTAGGAATTTATACTACAGATATGCTCACATATGCAAAAAATGACACAGACATATATGTATGTGTACACGTGTATGCATGTGCACATGCATGAGTGTGTATATATGTGGACACATACATACACACACACATACACATGGGTACACATGTGCTCACTTGCACGTGTACACACACACACACACAGCTAGATATGTATCGCAATAGCAAAAATTCAAGTCCCCCTAAGTACTCGTTAACATGAGACTGGTTAAGCACATTATGTTATAGTCATCCAGTGAGAAAATGTGCAGCAAAAAAAAAAAAAAAAAAAAAAATGAGGAAGCACTCTAGGTCTGACACGGAACAATCTCCCAGATACACTACCAAGTGAAAAAAGCAAGGTACAGAACAGTCCGTATAGTACGCTATCATCTGTAAAAAGAAACTAGAATACATACATGTATCTTTGTAAATGATGGGCTATTTCTAGAAGTATACACATGGGATTGTTAACAAGGGCTGCCTTTGGGGAGGGAGACTGAGTGGCGGGAGAGAGAAATAAGGGAGGCTTTTCACTGCGTATCTTTCTCCTTTTGGATTTTATACCATTGGTATATAAAACCTAGCCTAGAGAAAGATTTAAAAATGGGTAGATAGCCCTCTGAAGGACCAGAATGCTAAAGGGGAGGCTCAAGGCACAGGGAAGAAATTGACTAAAATGACAAACAACAGAAGATGGACTATATGTAAATAATTCTCATGATAATAATGAACATATAAAGGACAAAGTGCCCAAGAAGGATTTATCTGGATGGAATGAAATGTAATGATATATGGTGCAGTAAGGCTCCCTGGCATGAAATGCAAGTTTAAATGGAATTCCACAGATGACAGGCTGGGGAGATGGGGGGAGTGGTCCAAAGTAGAATGGTGAGAGCAAAATACACCGGAGTAGGTTTTCTTAGTGCCAGTTCCTGATCTAACCCTACTCACACTGCTCCTTAGTTCTTCACAGAATACTGTTTCAATCAGTATTTTCAAACATTAGATGCCTACTATGTGCCAGAACAAGAAAATACAAAAATAAACAAAAAGTAAGCTCTGCTCTGGAGGGGCAAAGCACATTACTGAAAATTGGAAATCAACCTAAACACGCTACCAGAAAAACTGATTGCAGAGCAAGCCCCTTAACTACTATTAAAAGGCCATTAAGACGCACACATCTTGGTTTCTAAATACGATTCCCCATTCAAAGGAACCAGGCCTCCTTGAAGAAACGGCTGATTCCAGGGCTTGGGAAGGAAAAGTAGAAGATGAGCCTGAAACATCCCGTTATGCCAAGAAATATGGAAGTACTCACAAAAACGACCCAGACATATCACAAGGACATGGGAGCCAGTTTGAAGGGGCCGCCACTGGCCAAGCCTGGGGCAATTTGAGCAACAAAATAAATTAAGAATTACAAACCATTTTTAAAAAAGAACCAGGAATTCTTGAGTTCATACTGATAATAAATCTAAATAAGTAAACAGACATACAACTAGAGGAGAAGAGAGAGCTCTTGCTCACATGAAAATGCCAAGGGCCAACTGGTAAATGTTGAGGAGGTGCTGAATTGGAAAAAGCATCACTTGCCACCACTGTAGTAAAGATTGGGTCAGACAAGAATCATTAATGGATGGTAAATCTAGGGGCAAATATGGATGAAGGGCAAGATACATGTATGGTCTTAAAGTATCTCCTCACAGATAGCTTATTAGTTGTGAGAGAAAAATAAACAGTTAACTATATTGTGGAGCGAAGAGACACCTTGACTAGGGGATCAAAATTAACACTACAGCTCAGCCATAAAGAGAAATGGATTCCTTATGCACGCCACAACATGGATGAACTTTGAAAACACGATGCTGAGCACAGTCAGTCGCAAACAGACAAATACTGTACGATCTCACTTAGAAGAAACAAGCAAATACACAGAAACCAAAAATTATTAGTGGTTACCATGGGTGGCAGGGAGGAGGAAAGGGGGAGTTTCTGCTTAGAGGGCACTGAGTTTATGTTAACCGTGGTAGAAGTATTTGGAAAAGGATAGTGAGAATGGTTGCACAACTTGAAGAACGTGATCAATGTCACTGAATTGTACATGTAGACGTTCTTGAACTGGCAAATTTTTTTTGTGTATATTTTCACCACAATAAAAAAAAAAAATTAACATCACCAAAGAGGGCCAGATGAACACTGTGTGCCTCATACGAAGTCCAAAGGAGGACAAAACTCACCTCTGTAGTGTTCTGCAGTATTCCAAGAATACATAATCTGAATCTTATAACCAAGAGCCCAAAATAAAAAAAGTTCTATTAAAAATAGGGGCAAGGGGCTTTATTCTTTCAACATGTCATTGCCATAAAAAAAAAAAAAAAAAAAAAGCTGTGGAAATGTTCCAAATTAAAAGAAGCTGAAGAGACATAACTACTAAATGTATTATCTGACCCCAGGAATTCTTCTCCAGTCTACGATCAGGCATTGCCCTATAATGGAGGGGAAAATATTCTATAAAGGACCTTACTGGGTCAACTGACAAAACTGGAGTAAGAATAAAGTATTGCATCAAGGCTGAATTTACTGAAGTTGATAACTGCACTGTGGTTTACATAAAAGAATATCCCTTGTCTTAGGAAATACAGATTGAATTTTTATTAGAGGCAAAGGGCCATGGCATACATGAACAAGCAAAAAAAAACAAAACCCAAACCAGTTGCCATCAAGTCAGCTCCGATTCATGGCGACCCCATGTGTGTCAGAGTAAAAGTGTACTCCACAGGATTTTCGATGGCTGTAATCTTTCAGCAGTAATCACCGGGGCAGTCTTCTGAGGTACCTCTGGGTGGATTCTAACCACCACCTTTGGGTCAGTAGCTGAGCAGTTAACCATTTGCAGCATCCTATGATACGTATGAGGCCCTGGTGGTGCAGTGGTTAAGAACTACAGCTGCTAACCAAAACATCAGCAGTTTGAATTCACCAGCTGTTCCTTGGAAACCGTATGGGGCAGTTCTACTCTGTTCTATAGTCACTATGAGTTGGAACCAACTTGATGGCAAGGGGTTTTTTGTTGTTGTTTTTTAATGTATGTACAGCCTGCATTTGAATGGTTCAAAAATAAATAAATTGTGTGTGTGTATCTGTGTGTGAGACAGAGAGAGAGAGAAAGACAGAGAGCAATCAAGCACGCACATGCATAAATAACAAAGAAAAGGGGGAAAATGTTAATAGGTGAATCCTCATAAAGGGTATATGGGTGCTCTTGTTATTATTAACTCTTGCAACTTACCTGTAAGTTTGAAATTATTTCCAAATAAAAAATTGAGAAAGGCCAGTAAAGAGAAAACACTTCCAACTGATGAGCAATTTTTTTCACAAATAAGAATTAAGACCTAAAAATTGAGGACGCAAAGTTTCCTGACACTAACTCACTCAGAGTTTTTAAATGAACAGTTATACAGTATGAACCATCTTAATACTTACAATTCAATACACGTTATCAAGTCAAATCCAAGCAAACGGGAGTCTCTCTCCACAGCAGAGCCATGATACAAGGTAACAGTCAACGTCCTCTCCCTGGGTTTTAGATAGTCCCCAACGAGGGGAGACAACTTATACCTGCAAAAGCATTATTGCAGAAATAAGGGACTTTTGAATACAATAACCTATTTAAAAATATCTCACCAGATACAGAACTCTGATCCTGATAATTATCTTCAACCTACATTGACAAATCTGACATCGCCTATTTTCCATGTCTTGTGTTTCCTCACACACATGGAAATTACCAGCCAATGAGAACAAGATTTTAAACTGCTATTACTATAAATAACTTTGCTATTGCTCTCATTTTTAACACTTTCAGTCTGCCAGGTCACTTTGGATCAGTCATTTTCAACTTTTCTTTAGTAGAAAACCATTCTCAAAACCATCTGTAAACGTCTAGCACATAGAGGAGTCTCTAGGTGGTTCAAACAGTTAACATGCTCGACTGCTAACTGAAGGTTGAAGGTTCAAGTCTGCCTAGAAGAAAGGCCTGGCAATCTACTTCTGGAAAACCAGCCACTGAAAACCCTATGGAGCATAATTCTACTCTGACACACATTGGGTCGCCATGAGTTGGAATCAACTTGATGGCAACAGTTTTGGTTTGTTTTACTATATACATAGAAGAGAGAGGAGAGCTGCTCTGTTTCAAGCTGGAGCAGGAGGCCTGGTAACTTTGCCCCAGTGTTCTCTTGAATAAAATCCTCTGCTACAAACCATCATGCTGTCTGGCATTAAAGTGATGAGACTTTTCCACTAAGCAAGTTTGAAACTGAATTTGCAATGCTTTGACTATTATAATACAATTTAATTTATAAATTGGTAGAAACAAAATACAGATTATTATTCACAATATATACAGAAGCAATATATACAGAAAGAAACCAAGCCAATAATCAATTAGTGTTACAGCAAGTCTTCATTATTCAGTGTGCTTAAGACTTCCTCAGAGTCCCCAATCTTCTAAACAAATTATATATAATTGACACTTTCTCTAAACAGAATTAATAATGCCACTAGTTTTCAATTAACCCACTAGACTCTCAGAAACTAGATTATTACTCTTTCCGTCGTAATTTATCTTCATTGGTATCTACTCCAACAAGCAGTTCAAGGCACTTGTGGAATTTTAGCATCCATAAGAGCGAAGTATCACCACAACCCAAGTCTGCAACCTGTAGATAAGACAGAATGTGATTTCAAAGATATTTATAGCCACAAAAGGCAAGTATAATATAAAAAAAAAAAAATGTTTGAGTAGGATGGGGAGTGGGTATAATAAATAAAATCAAAATAAAGCTATTATATTGAAGTATCTCTTTTTTTTGTAGGAAAAAAGTATACAAAAAGGAAATTAATCCAATGAGATATTGTAAGCCTGGGTGAAAATTAAGCCATGTCCTGATAACACCCCTATAGAAAGAGTGTTTCGGCCTTTACAAGAAATTCCTCTTACTCAGGTCAGCATCAGGTGTATTCTCAGGGCCTGGCACGGGAACAGAGCCCTGGTGGTGCTATGGTTAAGAGCTCATCTGCTAACCAAAGGGTCAGCAGTTCAAATCCACCAGCCACTCCTTGGAATCCGTATGGGGCAGGTCTCCTCTGTCCTATAGGGTCACTATGAGTTGGAATTGACTCAACGGCAATAGGTTTGGGTTTTTTGGTTTTGGCACAGGAACACCACCCACAGCAGGCAGGTGCTCCATGAAGGGAAACGTGGTGCCTCTGAGCAACTTTCTGACTGAACACTAAAAGATACCTACTAAACAAATCAGCGCAGAAGCCTAACCTGGACCAGTGCTTCACAATTCATGAATACATTCTTACTAATCTGATTTTCTTTATACACGTTCTTAAAGATTTTTATTAAATCCGATTTTCTTAATCACGCAATAAAGTCTTCATTAACTGTAACTGAATTGCCTAATTTCTGAACCCCACTTTAGGAGAAAAAGGCAAATGACCGTAAAATAAACACATGACAAACTTTTTTTAATGTTTCCCCCTCAAAAAAAGATAACTGCAAATAAACTTCTAAGGTAGTTAATGGGCCCTAATCCAGACTTAAATAGATGTTTGAGGACATGAACTATTTCAGGATCTTGAGTCATGAAAGATTCCATGTACTGTCTTAATGCAATACATTTTAGAATGGTTTTCTAAAGCTAAAAGTCTTATGGCTGATCTAAAGTTTACCTCAAAATTCATCTCATCAGAAAACTCCACTTTGTAAAATCAAGATCAAAAATTCTCTGCCTCGGCATTTTCCATACTGTTTTCTGTGGAATACTGCTAAATCTCCTCTTAAAAATTCAGATTATATTTTAGCAATAAAAAAAAAAATTCAACCTTATTGTTATGGATGGAATTGTGCCCCTGAAAACTGTGTGTTATAAATCTTAACCTCTACGCCTGTGGTTGTAATCAAATTTGGAAATGAGTTAACTTTGTTATATTATGAGGCAGGATTAGTGTAGGGTATGTCCTTGAGTCAATTTTTTTTGAGGTATAAAAGAGATCAAACAAGCAAGCAGAGACGGGGAAAGAAAGATGTCAAGCCACGTGACGATTGCACGAGAGCAGAAGCTCAAAAGAGAAAAGGACCTTCCTCCAGGGCCAGTGGAGACAGAAAGCCTTCCCCTAGAGCCAGCACTCTGAATTCAGACTTCTAGCCTCCTAAACTGTAAGAAATTAAATTTATATGTGTTAAAGCTATCCACTCATGGTGTTTCTGTTATAGCAGCACTAGATAACTATGACAGAACTTGGTACTAGAAGAGTGGGGTCCTGCTCTAACAGATAACTAAAATGTGGAAGCCGTCTTGGAATTGGGTGATGGGTGGAGGCTGGAAGAGTTTTTAAGGTGTCTAATAGTAAAAGCCTAGATTGCATTGAGGAGACTGTTGGTAGAATTACGGATGTCAAAGGCAATTCTGGTGAGGTCTCAGAAGGAAGTGAGGAGAGCTACAGAGAAAGTCTCTGTCACCTCAGAGAATACATATGGCACCAGCAATAGAATGTTGCTAGAAATGTGGATGTTAAATGTGCTTCTGGTGAGGCTTTAAAAGAAAAAGATGAACATGGGACTGGACAATGGAAGATGGGCGATGCTTTTTATGCAGTGGCCAAGAACTTGTCCGAATTACGTTCAAATGTTTGGTGGAAGGTGGAACTTGTAAGTGATGAACTTGGATATCTGGCTGAGGAGATTCCTAAGCAAGCTCTTAAAGGGGCCGCATAGTTTCTCCTTGTTGCTTATGGAAACCCTGGTGGCATACTGGTTAAGAGCTACAGTTGCTAACCAAAAGGTTGGCAGTTCAAATCCACCAGGCGCTCCTTGGAAACTCTATAGGGCAGTTCTACTCTATACTACAAGGTTGCTATGAGTCGGAATCAACTCAAAGGTAACGGGTTTTTTTTTGTTTTGCTGCTTACAGGAAAATTAAACAGGAAAGAGACAGACTTAAAAATGAACTGTGCAAAATGAAAACAGAACTTAAAAGATTTAAAAAATTCTCTTGTACAAACTAAGGACACACGTCCTATAACGTTCACCAAGGACATGGCTACACAATCTTTTGTTAAAGAAATTAAGCCTGTGACTGGTGGATCTAACCAACTACCATAGCAGAAAACCCATTAGCTTAGACTAAACGGGACAGACAAAGAATGAAAGGAAAGAACACCGTCTGCCTCTTGGAATTCTACAGGCAGGAAAACAGGCCAAAAGAGCTACATCTCCTGTCCTCCAAGAAAAGAAAAGGACCACCCTTCCAGTAGCTCAGAGATCAGCAGAACTATTGGAAGGAGCATGGAAAGCAGGGCTGCATCGGTTTTAAAGGCGGGCGGAGGTCACAGTCTCTGTCATGGATTGAACTGTGTCCCCAAAAATGTGTGTCAGCTTGGCTAGGCCATGATTCCCAGTATTATGTGACTGTCCACCATTTTGTCACCTGATGTGATTTTCCTATGTGTTGTAAATCCTACCTCTATGATGTTAATGAGGTGGGATTAGTGGATGTTAACGAGGCAAGACACAATCTACAAGATTAGGCTGTGTCTGAAGTCAATCTCTTTTGAGATATAAAAGAGAGAAGCAAGGAGAGAGACATGGGCGGGGGGGACCTCATTACCACCAAGCAACAAGAACCAGAAGTACGTGTCGTTTGGACCTGGGGTCCCTGCACTGAAAAGCTCCTAGCCCTGATTACCAAGAGCACAAGACCTCAGTGTAAAGACGTTCAAAAGAGGTTTAAGTCTGGACCGGTGAATGAGACAGAGGGCTTGAACCCAACGAAAGGAGCTAGTGGGGGCAAGAAGAAGAGTACCTAGGAGGATTTTTAAATTATCTTTGAAATTTTACATAATTAATTTCCTGCCTTAGATTATTCAAACTAATTTTTTAAGATGAAAGTCAAAATTTCATCAAATAAAAAGACTAATGCCAAGGACCTTCCCCCAGAACTGACAGAGAAAAAGCCCTCCCCTGGAGCTGGTGCTCTGAATTCAGACTTCTAGCTTCCTAAACTGTGAGAGAATAAATTTCAATTTGTTGAAGCCATACACTTGTGGTATTTCTATTGTAGCAATGACAAAAACAGCCTCCCAGGTTTAAAACAGTAAGATCTTCCCCAACTTAGTTCCAGACTGTGGGGCTGCCATTCACAAGTACAGTGGGATGGGGTCACTGCCCAAAGCTGAGGGGGCAGGGCTGCCATGCCCAAGGGGCAGAGAAATGGGACCTATTGGGCTGAGGAGGTGGGGTCGCCATTCAGATGAACTAGGAGAATGGGGCTGCGCAAAGCTGACGGAGCAGAGTTGCCAACCCAGTGGGCCTGGAAGCTGAAGCTGAAGCCCAGGGCTGAAGGGTCTCCACCCAGAATATGTACAGAGTGTGTGGCTGGTGCCCAAAGTTTGGAGGTCAGGGTCATTGTCTAGATGGTCTCAGAGAAGAAAGGATTATTTTCAAGCCTGGAGAGCTAATGTATTCTGCTGGGTTTTAGACTCGCTTGGTGCCAGCTATATCTTCTTTCCTCTAATTTCTCCTATTTGTAATGGAAATATCTATCTTGTGCCTGTTCCACCACTGTACTTTGGAAACTGATTAACCTGTAGTCTAGATTTCACGGGTTTACAGGTGAAGAGGAATTTTGCCCCAGGATGGAACCTAAAGTCTCCCCCGTATTTGATTTAGATGATTCAGAAGGTGAGATCTTGGACTTGGAGTGGATTTAAGACTTTTGAGACAATGTAATGGGGTGAATGTGTTTTCCATATGGCAAGGACATGAATTTTGGGGGGCCAAAGGGTGGGATGTTATGGAATGAACTGTGTCCCCCAAAAGTATGTGCTGTAAATCCTAACTCTATCCCTGTGGTTATAATCCAGTTTGGAAATGGGTTGTTCTCATTATGTCATGAGGCAGGATTAGTGTAGAATATGTCTTCAATCTCTTTTGAGCTACAAGAAGAGATTAAACAAGCAGGCAGAGATGGGGGTAGAGAGATGCCAAGCCACATGAAGCTCGCACAAGAGCAGAAGCTCAAAAGAGACAAGGAATTTCCCTGAAAGCCAACAGAGAGAGAAAGCCTTCCTCTAGAGCCGGCCCCCTGAATTTGGACTTCTAGCCTCCTAAACTGTGAGAAAATAAATCTATGTGTATTAAAGCCATCCACTTGTAGTATTTCTGTATAGTAACACTAGATAACTAAGATACTTATTTAACCCAATTTTCCCCAAAAGTGTGTTTGACCACAGAACCTTTTCATTAAACATCTATTAACACCTTAGACAAACCTTGCAGTCTACCTCAAAGTTGTACCCTTGGTCACATTAGGTAATTTTCCTTTTGGAGGCACGCACATCTTTTCTTATGGGTAAGTGGAGGAAGAAGAGAAGCATGGAGTTGAAAGATGAAAAATCTAGCCCCAGAAAGCAAAGTTTAAGCCTTAGTGAAGTATTAAACTACCTTAATATTTGTACAGTACACCCAATTTTCTTCTAAGCAGAAACTGAGCTGAAACTATACTGGTAAGCATGATATGTGAACCCCATCAATGGCTGCAAACAACCCAGCAAAAAGAAAAGTTTGTAGAGTTGAGATATCTTCACAAGACTTCTTTAGAGAAAATCAAACTACCATCACTTTCCTTAAGAATTCTTATCATTATTTAGCCTATAACTGACCCTGTTAAAAAAAATACAAAAATAAAAAACCAAACCCACTGCCATCAAGTCAATTCTAACTCATAGCAACCCTATAGGACAGAATAGAACTGCCCCATAAGGTTTCCAAGGAGCGGCTGGTAGGTTCGAACTGCCGACTTTTTGGTTAGCACCTGAGCTCTTAGGAGCAAGATAGTCTCTGGGCTAGGCCGTGGACTGCTCCCTTGGTCTAGGAAAGCCACACACTTAACAATGACACAGAAAGGTAGCATTATCCAGACAGATCCTGTGGCGTAGACAACTGCTAACACAGATCACTAACCTTCGGTGCAAAGGGAAGGAGGATGCCAAGAGCCCTATTACCTTTCCCCCGCCATCTCACCCCATCCCACCCCCACCAACAACACCCCTCAACTGCTGAGTATGAAAGACTTCAAGAGCAAGGTGCTCATAAAGTAACTGTGGAGGGATTACCAACAGCACAAGACCTCAGTGTAAAGACGTTCAAAAGAGGTTTAAGTCTGGACCGGTGAATGAGAGAGAGGGCTTGAACCCGACGAAAGGAGCCAGTGGGGGCAAGAAGAAGAGTACCTAGGAGGATTTTTAAATTATCTTTGAAATTTTACATAATTAATTTCCTGCCTTAGATTGTTCAAACTAATTTTTTAAGATGAAAGTCAAAATTTCATCAAATAAAAAGAACCCATCCTATTTCAGAACAATTACTACTGACCACATTGGACTAATATGAGAAAATAATTAGGTACACGCACTGCTACGAATTGAATCGTGTTCCCCAAAAATATGCTTTGTGATTCCTAACCTCTATGCCTGTGGTTATAATTCCATTTGGAAATGTGTTGTCTTTGTTATGTTCATGAGGCAGCATTAGTGTAGGCTGTATCTTGAGTCAATCTCTTCTGAGATATAAAGAGATTAAATAAGCAAGCTAGAAGCAGAGATGGAGGAAGACAGACGCCATACCACATGAAGATCACCAAAGAGCCAAGGAATAAGGACATTCCCCCAGAGATGACAGAGAGAGAAAGCCTTACGCTACAGCTGGCACTCTGAATTTGGACTTCTAGCCTCCTAAGCCATGAGAAATTAAATCTGTTTGTTAAAGCCACCCACTTGTGGTACTTCTGTTATAGCAGCACTAGATAACTAAGACACACACTTCCCATTCAGAATCAGAATCTGCGTCTTAAAATATCCTCAGCATTTTTCAGCGAAGAAAGCTTTCTGAAATTTTATTTTGGTTCTATTTCATACACACACACATCATAGTCGTTTAACTTCTTATTCAACAAAACAGGTCAAACCACGTGAAATTCCATATTGGACATTTTCTGAGCTGCCAAAAAGGCAATTTCAGATGCTTCAACCAAATTCACCTGGGTGATTACAAAGATGTAAACAGCTGTAACGTGTGTAAAGTGTATAAAAAGCAGTGGCACGGTTAAAATAAGGGACTCCTTCACACAGGAGAAGAGTCTTAACGGGGTATTTAAAGTCAAGCAGAAAAAAGAAACCTTTCACCCAGAAATTCACTGTAAATTACCAGCATCTGGTCTATATCAAGATCCCCCAATTCACTAGTATAGTAACTAGGTATCTACTGTCAGATGTAGACTCTATTCCATGAATTTAAAATAATGTACTTCAGGAGGGGGGTGGGGCAAAGATGGCAGAATAGTCAGACCCTTCCTGTCGTCCCTCTTACAACAAAGACCCAATAAAACAAGTGAATTGAATATATATGAC
Source organism: Dugong dugon (assembly GCA_030035585.1). Taxonomy (NCBI): domain Eukaryota; kingdom Metazoa; phylum Chordata; class Mammalia; order Sirenia; family Dugongidae; genus Dugong; species Dugong dugon. The sequence goes on from CM057462.1 coordinate 148,153,279, forward strand.
AATCTAGGAACCCTAATCATCAAAGACAAAGCTGAAGAATCAGACTGAGCTGCAGGTGGAAGGAGTGACAATGCAAAAACAAGGGAAACAGGAAATTGCAGATTTGCTGGTGCCCTGCTGGCTAAGTTGGCACAATGCACATGGGCTGACACAAGCAGCAACATTCCAAGCCGAGGCTTACCACATCTGGTGCAGCCAAGCAGCAGCAAATCGGCATGTACCTCCAGAACCAAACAGGAGTGGTACCAGACCTGCAAAAGTTAAGTGCAAGCCCTCAACCTACCATGTGTGCTGGCAAAATAACCCCTGATCCCTCCCCAAACCCTCACAGCTGAAAAGCACTCCCTTCCCCTCACCCACCCACTTCCTCTCACCCACCCCCCAACCCCACTCCAATTCAGGCATTTGACAATGCCGTGCCACCCTCCCCCGCTCCCCTGCCAGGAACTCAGGGCCAGTTGGGAGGCCTTGCCCCTTTGCCCAGCCACTGGCATACAGGGTCCACAGACTTTCAGCGCCCTTCACCCCCACCCAGTCCCTTGTAGGCCGATTCAACATCACATGACCTCAACAGCATAAAATAGCAGGGCATTCACCTGAAGTCCATTTTTACCTGCAGCTGTCAAGGGGGAGTTGCAGATTGGTAACATTCAGCATCAACCCGCCCCCCTAAGAAGGGGCCTCATCCACCCACACTAGGGGCCTGAGGGCCAACAGTACCACCCACTCCATCTAGCTGCCCACGACAGGAGTCTGAGAATTAGTGGTGCCTCCTAATCCCACTGGGCACCCAAGGACCAGCTGCACTACCCCTCCCACTATGCACACTAGGGGATAGGGAAATGCCCTCCGTCCAGGCACCCAGAGGCAGCCGTCCCGGCTTTGCCCCACACAACACCCCTCACTGCAACCAAGACCTGTGCCTGCTCCAAACACCCCCACACCATCCTGCCCACCTAGGACTGTAGGGGAGAATCTATACCACACACTCAGTGACCAACAACCCAGACCTGGGTGTGCCTCAAATAACCACACCCCCGCAAGAACAGTGAACAGACTTCTGGACTCATACACCTAGTAGCTGCTCTGACCATCTGCAGACAATTTGTGAGAGCTTTAACAATGCCAACAACCAAAGTAGCTCACACATCCAGCCTGCTTGGGTGTATTAAAACAAAACAAAAATACAATAAGTATAATAACATATTGATGCCTCAGAGACAAAAGTCAATATCAAATCACATAAAGAAGCAGGACAAGATGGTTACAGCAAGAAATCAAAATAAAGAACCAGAAAACCTTCCAGAAGACGACAGGCAATGGAACTACCTGAGAAAGAATTCAAAAGACTAATATACAGAGCTCTCCAAGAGATCAAGACAAAACTTAGACCAAGCCGAGGAACATACAGACAAAGCAATAGAAGAATTCAGGAAAACAATACAAGGACAAAATTTAAGAATAAACAGGCTGCTAGAAACCATACAGAGAGCGCAACTAGAAATCCAAAAGACTAACAATAAAATTTCAGAATTAGACAACTCAGTAGAAGGTCATAGGAACAGAATCAAGACAAAAGAAGTCAAGAATTAGTGAGACTGAAGGTAAATCCCTTGACATCAATTTGTTTGAGGAAAAATCAGAAAAAAAGAATGAAAAGAAAATGAAAAAAGCCTACAAATTATGTGGGATACTATCAAGAGGAAAAACCTTTCAGTGACTGGAGTACCAGAATGGGAGGGATAACAGAAAACAGAATTGTTGAAGATTTGTTGGCATACAACTTCCCTAATATTATGAAAGACAAGAAGTTATCTACTCAAGACGCTCAACAACCCCATACTGGGTAGACCCTAAAAGAAAGTCACCAAGACATATCATAATCAAACTTGCCAAAATCAAAGACAAAAAATCTTGAGAGCAGCTAGGGATAAATGAAAAGTCACCTACCAAGGAGAACCAATAAGGCTAAGCTCTGACTACTCAGGAGAAATCACAGAGGCAAGAAAGCAATGGGATGACATATATAATCCTTGAAGGAAAAAAACTGCCAACCAAGAATTACATATCCAGCAAAACCGTCTCTCAAATATGATGGTGAAATTAGGTCATTTCCCGATAAACAAATTAAAAATAACGTACTTCAATTTAACTTGTATAAATCACTGAAATTATGACTTTCCTCCAAAATTAGCTGAGTAGGTTCAAAATCATCTAATTTAAAAAGAACCACAATACCTGTGATCACAATACTAGTTTTGACTAGAAGATCTAGAAATGTAAAACCTACAAGATCATATCATTTATAAATTGAATGGTATCCTCAAAAAAGATATACTGAAGTCCTAACCCCTGGTACCTGTGAAACTTGACCTTGTTTGGAAATAAGATCTTTGAAGATGTTGCCAGTTAAAGGAACATGAAGTCATACTGGAGTGGGTTCTAATACAACCTGAGTGATGTCTTTATAAAAGAGGAAAAGAGACACAGAAGTATAGACACAGAAAAGACAGTCATGTGAAAAATACCTCCAGTAAGCCCAGAAATGCCTGGGGCTACTTGAAGCTGAGACAGACAAGAAGGGATCCTCTTTAAAAGCCTTCAGAGAGAGCACTGTCTGGCCCACACATTGATTTGGACTTCTAGACTCCAGAACTGTGAGACAATAGATTTCTGTTCTTATTTGTTACAGCAGCTCGAGTAAACTAAGACAACATCCAACTGTATAATGTCAAGATTCTCTTCACATTTGAAACATTTCCTAAGGCAGTCAATAATTAAATGTTTGGAAAGAGAAACAATACCCACCTTCTTGGGTTCATGTTGATCCACTAAATCTTTAATGAACTGATAACGCTGTCTGTATAATGGAGGCTTAAACTTAATTACTGTGCTGGTAACTTCTTCAAAATTCCCATCAACCACACTTGCACACTGAAAGTTTACAAACAAAAGAGAGGGGTTCTAAATCATGCGTTCTTCAGGAATTAAACAAGAAGCAGCTCTATTTCCCCAGTCATTTTGGAGACCACCCTGACCCTCCCTCGCCTCACTGCCCTAAAATCAAGTTATTGTTAGGCAACACTGTATTTCCTCCAAAGGTCAACTTGCCTTTGTCTAAGCCTTCTCTCATGCCTTTTAATAAATGAGAATCTGGCTTTATGCTATACTTGGTTCCAGCTGAAGGAAAAATTATTAATGAATACATTCAATAAAACAATTAGAAGCCTCCTAGCCACATGGAACCTTTTGTGTGGTGAATTAGCAAAGCCTGTGCTCTGCGTAGGCATGAGGCTGGAAAATTTTTGGAATAATCCCACCAGTAAAAAGGAGGAGTTACATGATTAATCCATAACAGCTATTACTGCTGTTCCTAAATACCAGTGTTAGAAAAGGAATACAGTCAAAAGGCACTTGCTAACTAGAGCTATGCTGTCCAGCAGAAATAAAATGCAAGCCACACATCAATTTTACCAGTTCAGTTCCTCAGTTGTACTAGCCACATTTCAAGTGCTCAATAACCATGTTTAGTAAGTGGCTACCGTATAGGACAGTGGCAGATCTACAGCCTATTTACTCCAAATGTGGTCCCCAAACTAGCAGCATCTTCACCTGGAAACTTCTTAGAAATGCAGAATCTTGGGCCTTACACCACATCTCCTCAATCAGAATCTGCAGTTTAATAAGATCCCCAGGTGATCCATATGTCCATTCATGTTAGCAAAGTTAGAGTTTTTAAAGTAGACTTTGCTATGTAAGTTAACAATTGATGATGAAAAGAAAAACACTTATAATTCTTGTTATACACCAAATGTGGACACTTCATCTATGTATATACTTCTTTAGCTCAACAAACACTGGGAAATGCTAGGATTTTGCTTGTAATTACCTCAAGGTACATCACAGGGATAACTCCTGAGGGTTATACAAATGGTTAAGAACTGTGGCATTACCTGTATGTTGTTTTCATCCATTAGGAGCTAACTCTCGTGGGAAGCAAAAATGCAAACGTATCCCTCAAGCACTATATTAGTAGAATAAAAAAGAGAATCATCAATGACTCCACTGTAAATAAAAAATGTCAGTTTTTATAAAGCAGGGAGGGCCCTGGAGGAAATGGTTGCCTAAGGAAGGGAGAACGTCAACTCTATCCCTGTACATGTTTGATCCACAGAAAAATTTAATCCACGATTTACCCAGTAATTCATTTCAGAGATGTGCAAACAGGCTCAGAAAGCACAAACTACTTGCCTAAAAGGTCAGAGGGTCTAATACCAAAGCAGGTTCCTTTCACTTACTCTGAATCTAACTAAATGCAATAACATCCATTCCTTCCTTTTACTGTTAGCTTCTTACAAAGTGAACCCTATTGGTTACGTTCATTTCATTGTTAAAACCCTGTCTTAGTTTTCTAGTGCTGCTTTAACAGAAATACCACATGTGGATGGCTTTTAATAAACATAAATTTATTTTCTCACAGTTTAGGAGGCCAGAAGTCCAAATTCAAGGTGCCAGCTGTAGGGGAAGGCTTTCTCTGTCAGCTCTGGGGGAAGATCCTTATTCCTTGGCTCTTTGGTGATCTTCATGTGGTATGGCATCTATCTCCCCCCATATCTGCTTCTAGCTTGCTTAATTTCTTCATATCTCAAAAGAGATGGACTCAAGATACACCCTACACTAATCCTGCCTCATTAACGTAACAAATGCAACCCATTCCCAAATGGGATTATAACCACAAGCATAGAGATTAGGATTTACAACACATATTTTTGGGGGACACAATTCAATCCTTAACATTCCACCCTTTGGCCATCCAAAATTCATGTGCTTGCCACATGCAAAACACATTCACCCCATCACATCATCCTAGAAGTTTTAAATCCACTTCAAGTCCAAAATCTCATCTTCTAAATCATCAAAATCAAATATGGGGGAGACTTTAGATGTATTCCATCCTGGGGCAAAACTCTTCATCTGTGAACCCGTGAAATCTAGACTACAAGTTATCTGTTTACAAAGTACAACGGTGGAACAGGCACAAGTTAGACATTTCCATTACAAATGAAAGAAATTGGAAGGAACAAAGGGATAGCGGCACAAGCAAGTCCAAAACCTGGCAGAATACATTAGCTCTCGTCTTAGTCATCTAGCACTGCTCTAACAGAAATACCACAAGTGGATGACTTTAACAAAAAGAAATTATTTTCTCATAGTCTAGTAAGCTAGAAGTCCAAATTCAGGGCATCAGCTCCAGAGCGAAGGGTTTCTCTCTCTGTCGGCTCTGGAGAAGCTGCTTTTCATTAGTCTTCCCTCAGTCTGGTAGCATTTTAGCACAGGAAACTCAGGTCCAAAGGACACGCTCTGCTCCCGGAACTGCTCTCTTGGTGGTATGAGGTCCAAAATCTTTGCTTGTTTCCCTTTCCTTTTATCTCTTGTAAGATTTTTATCTTACAAGGGTGTGTAGGTCACACTTCAGGGAAACTCCCTTTACAATGGATCTAGGCTGTGACCTTAGCAAGGGTGTTACAATCCCACCCTAATCCTCTTCAACATAAAATTACAATCACAAAATGGGGGGAAACCACACAATACTAGGAATCATGGCCTAACCAAGTTGACGCATATTTTAGGGGGACACAATTCAATCCATGACATTCCACCCTTTGGCCTCCAAAAAATCACATCCTTGCAACATGCAAAACATATTCACCCCATTATATCACAGCAAAAGTCTTAACCCCAAGTCCAAAATCCAAAAATTCCTCTTCATTTGTGAAATCTAGAATACAAATTATCTGCTTCCAAAGGTACAATGGTAGAACAGGCACAAGCTAGACATTTCCATTACAAATGAGAGAAGGATGATGGGCACCAAGCAAGTCAGCAAAACACATTATATTAGCCCTCAAGGCTTTGAAAATAATCTTGTTCTCTAAGACAATTTACACAACAGCCCTGCCCTGCAGACTCTAGGTACTGGCCACACTCTCCAGATTCTAAGTGGAGGCCCCTTGGCCCTGGGCTTCAGCTCTACCTTCCAGGCCCACTGGGACTGCAACTCTGCTCCCTCAGCTATAGGGGCACCATTCTCCTAATCCGAGTGGACTCCGCCCTTAGAAACACCAGAGGCCATGGCTCCACCCTTTGAAATCATACCTCTTGAGACTGAGGCAGCTTGTCTCTTCAGCTTCTGCTTCCTCATTTCTTGGCCTCTTGGCTCCTTGGGCCTCACACCCTCATCTGCCCTGCTGGGGCAAGTGTTCCAAAGCTCTGTAGCTCCACAGATAAGTGCTCGGAGGCACCCCACTCCCCAGGAAGCCTCCTGCGCACAGACACTCAGCTGTCTCACTCCATGGGTTGGCTATAGCACCGTCTGGCTGGTCTCCTGGTTCTGCTGCTGCCACTTCTCTACTGCTGCCGGTTCTCTGCCCCTGCCGCTCCTCTCTCTATTCAGTTTCTAAACCGCTTCCACATTTTAGGTATCTGTTAGAGCAGCACCCCACTCTCTCAGTACCAAATTCTGTCTTAGTCATCTAGAGCTGCTGAAACAGAAATACCACAAGTGGATGGCTTTAACAAACAGAAATCTATTTTCTCATAGTTTAGGAGGCCAGAAGTCCAAATTCAGGGTGCCAGCTCTAGGGGAATGCTCTCTGTCAGCTCTGAGGTAAGGTCCTTATTCCTTGGCTCTGTGGTGATCTTCATGTGGTATGGCGCCTGTCTTCTAAAATGCAATTTACACTAACCCTGCCTCATTAACATAACAAACACAACCCATTCTCAAACGGGATTATAACCACAGGCATAGAGGTTAGGATTTACAACACATATGGGGGGTGGGGACACAATTCAATCCATAACAAATCCTAAACCTCAAATTGCTTTCAGTAATTTGTTCACACATGGTCAAAACAAAACTTCGAGGAAAAAAGGCATCTTTAGTACTTAATAAACTAAAGGCGAGACTTTAGGAAACATCTACCCATCCAATTCACTTATGGACTTAATTTAAATTTTGCTTCTGCATTGCACACCTGCTTTTGACTACATCAACTCAAACTAGAACTTAGCCTGAAAGTTGGGCAACATCTTTTGAGAGATTCTCTTAACTCGTATGACCAAACTTTCTTCATGCGAGCCAACGTTAATGTCTTCATAGACCATCAATCGTCTTTTCCCTCACCTTTCAGTAAGAAGCTCGTCCAAATGGAAAAGCAAAGTTCGACTGAGAGCAAACAGGCTGTAAGCGAAGCAGCCCCTACTCGGTGGAGACCTCAGACAATGCATTTAACTCGGAGCCCGCACCTGCCGCCCGCGCACGCGCAGCCTCGCTACGTGACGTTACCCGCCCGCTGCGGCACCTGTGCCGTCCCCTCGCTGCGTGCGCGCGCCTGTTGTTCGTCCAAGGTTTCTCCAGCCGCGTCGGGCGACCGGTCCATTCCTGCTCGGCCTGGGCTCCCAGGTGTCGGTTTTGCTTCACATAACGGCTGCTCTGGCGCATGCACCGAAGCTATTTTCTAGGTCTCCATCCGAACCTTGGCGAAGACTTCAGCCCAGCACGCAGCCGTACGGAGCGACTGGCTTGGCGCAGCTGTTGCCTTCCTGGCTCTTCCCGTGCGCGGCAGAAAGCGGAAAACGGTTTCCCCAATGGGAGGCCGCAAGGGGGCAACCGGGCTCAGCGCGAGCCGGCTAGGGTCCGAGTCAGCACCCAGTACTCCCCATGAGAGTCCACGAGGCTTTAAGGCCAGGTGAAGTTGGCTTAGTAACACCTGCACTGAGAAAGGAGCCCTGGTGGCGCAGTGATTAAGAGCTCGGCTGCTAACCAACAGCTTGGAAACCCTGTGGGGCGGTTCTACTCTGTCCTGTAGGGTCGCTGTGAGTCGAAATCCACTCGACGTCAACGGGTTTGGTTTTTTTGTTTTCAGCCCCCAATTGGTTATTTCCGCATGTTTCTGAACTCTTAGAAAATTTGTTGTATCACGCCCTGCTCCGCCTTGAAGAGACTCAACTTGACACTAGAAAAATGAGTACTTATACGATGAAAGGTAAAAGGAGAGGACGGGAGGAAGCGAAACTGCTTTCCTAGTTTAAAAAAATTTTTTTGTTCGTAATTTAAGACTCAAATCTGATGCTTTTTAAAATTTCAGTTGTAATTGAAATCGTAGCCTATTAATATGCAATAAATAGTATATTGGAACTGTATTTTCAGACACCTACTATATGCAAAGCACTGTGCAAACAGCTTTGGGCATAGCACAAAGATAATACTATTCTTGTTTTGGCTATTTTGAGGAGTCTATGACCTCATAGGAAAAAAGTATGTAAATAAGTAAGGTAAGAAACAAGCTTTCACAGATGCTGTTATAAATGTCACATCACAGTTTGAGAAGTTCCTGTTTACCTGGGGAAACTGCACAGACTGTCTTCCTTAAAGGAGCATATTCCTTACTACAGAATATAAGCAGAACGTGTGCCCTGGTGGCACAGTGGTAAAGAGTTCGCTGCTGATCAAAAGGTTGGCAGTTTGAATCCACCAGTGGCTCCTTGGAAACCCTATGGGGCAGTTCTACTCTGTCCCATAGAATTGCTATGAGTTGGAATCGACTGGACGGCAACGTTTTGTTTTGTTTTTTTAAAGTTAATAAATGATCTAGAGGATTCCTGGATCTCACCTGCTACAGGGTTTTTGCCTCACCTGCTAGATCGCCTGTTTATAATTTAAACTCCTCATGTCCCGTGCCCTCCCCAACTTTACCTATTTCAGATACCATCATTCTCCTAGTTTCAGAGCCTAAAAATCATCTTTAGTTCTATCCATTTCCTCCCTTGCCACATTTGGACAGTCACCAAATCTTGACCTCTTCAAGCTGTCAGTAGCATCTGTCTCTTCCCACAGCCAACACTTCGGCTTAGCCTTTGTCATCTCATTTTCACATCATACCTCATCCTATCTTTCCCCACCATGTGGCAAGTCTTAGAACAAACCACGTTGTAGTCTTTCAGAATGAGTTTAAAGTCAAATAAACCTTAAATCCTGATTTTATTACTCCTCTCTAATCTTTGGAAATTTACTTGGCTTCTCTGTCAATATTTTCACTTGAAGAATGAGAATTAGATTGCCCGTTCAATAAATATGTATAGAACATCTATTACAGACCCAGTACTGGTCTGCAAGCACAAGACAAATGTAGGTCCTTCCCTCATGGAGCTTCGAGTCCGGCAGGTGTAGGTGTCTAGCATGCAATAGGTGATCAAAAGTTAAGTTTCCTGTGTGTCCTCAGCTGCTGGTGGAGCGCCCCATTCAGATCAGATGACTGATCATGATGATGATGGTTATGGTAATGGTGGAAATGCTGACTCGGTTATCTGGTAGCTCTGGGACTGAATTCCTAGGCTTTCTCAAAAGACATTGATAAGTATAGGGGGAGAAAACTCTATATGTTAATTTTCCAGTATATGATTTGGTTTGTGTTCATTTTAATGATCAAGGCCTGGTATATGTGGAAATAAGTTTATTTAAGCAACCAAGATTTATCGATAGCATATCAGGTGCCTCAAAAATATTTTGGCAAAATAATATTTTTACAGTAGAATCTCCTATTATTGAAGATGAAAACCTGTGGTAAAATATAACTAGTCTTTCTTAGTTAAGAATGCCCTGACCATATAGTATATCAAAGCAGTGAGCCCCAATGTGATGAAAAGTAAATTGCCAGTGTTTTCAACTTTCATTATTAGTACATTTTTTTTCTTATTCTAGGACCTATTTTTGAGACTACAAACTTGGATTGTCTTGCCTGTTTTCATTAATAAACAAAATTGTTAACTAATCCTCAAATTGTTTAATGGATGTTTTTACACATCTCACATGAAATGACTTTTAAGGGAGTAAAATGTTGCTTCAATTAAAAGGATTGGCAAATGCTAATCTTTTGTCATTATAAAATTATTTATAATAGCCCAAAAGATTTAGAAGAAATTTTTCCAAGCCAGACTTTGCTGAGTTCAAAAATAAAACTTTCTCATCTCCCACCAACAAGAGTCTCAGATACAGCTTCCAGACACAGGTAAAATCCACAGTGCAGCTATAGGATCCTTTGTTAAGACCTCAGAACTATCTAAGGAGGTGCCTCATAGACCATTTCATCTAGACAAAAGGTCTTATAATGATCTTGAGGTAGATCTGTCTTTGTTGGTTTTCAATTTATTTGTCAACCCTTCCTATAATCAGACATTAGATGGCTCCTCATGGCTATATCACACCACTTGTCACACATTTCCTCAGGATATAAAAAGATATAAATGGATTTAAAAGCAATATAAAATAGCTGCCAAAGCAATGCTGTCAGAAACGATTCATCTTTACTTATCAACATACTCCCGAGTAAGGAAAACGTTGGCTACGAAAAGAATTGTACCAGGGCAGTCATTTAATCCCCTAACAAGGGCAAGCTGCATTACAAGGGCAAGCAAAAATTATTCAGCAGTCTACACACGATAGAAGAATGTAAAAATTGCAGAAAGATATGTGTTGCCATTCATCTTTCACTTTGCTCTTGTTTTGAAGATCTCTTTTCAACAAATGTGTGTTGACTGCCTAGCATACATGAAGCATAGCCCAAAGAGAAATCTGGTGTCTTAAGGGTGGGAATGATATCTAACCATCTGTGAACTCAATATTCCTGTGGTACATGACATTCATGTTTGTTGAATAAAATAATTCAGGCATTTGCAGGCTTGGAGGCTACCTTCTCTATGAAGCATTCTCTGATATCTCAAGGTAATATTGAACAATTCCTCCTTAGTGTCTCCATTGACCCTGTACATATTGGGATCATAGCACCTCTGTACTAACTATTGCTGCATAGCAAACAATCCCAAATGCCACAGATACAGTCATTTATTACTGCTCATGGGTCTGGGTCAACAGCTCTGCTGCTTTCTCACTGTGGCAGCAAGGTGGCACTGCTCACTTCAACTGAGTGGGTCACCTTGCTCTGTTCCATGAGTCATCTTTCTTGGACCAGTGGGGCTAGGCAAATCATGTTCTGATGGCACAAGCACCAGCCCAATCGTATAAGTACTTTTTAAGCCTCTGTTCACATCAAGTCTACTAAGATTCCAATGGCCAAAGCAAGTCACATGGTCAAGCCCAAACTTCTCAACAGGACGCACACTTGCTGTCAAGTTGGTTCTGACTCATAGTGAACCTATAGGACAGAGTAGAACTGCCCCATAGGGTTTCCTGTAATCTTTACAGGAGCAGACTGCCACCATCTTTCTCCCATGCAGTGGCTGGTGGGTTAGAACCGTAAGCCTTTTGGTCAGCAGCTGAATGCTTAACCACTGCATCACCAGAGCTCCTCACTATGGTGAAAGAGGTGAAAAATTGAAATCTGTAAAGGTATAAATTTAAAATAGTTTTTTAAAAAAAAAAACTGATGACCTTTATAACACAATTGGTAATCTGACCCCAAAGATAGGATAGATGCAACATAGATGTTATTTACTCAGCAATGTATTCAGTCAGGGTTCTTTGTTGCAAACAATATAATTCACTTAGGCTGGCTTAAACAGAAAAGTAACTTATTATAGGGTATTGAAATCTAACCTAATCTCTTAGACAAACTAGAGAATCTGATTCGTGTACATAGCCTAGAACAAAAGCCAACCAGCAAAGGGATTCTTTCACAAAAATACTTCTACCAACATAACTGGCACTACTGATGCTCAGAGTTGGATGTCAGATGCTCTGCCATGGAGGCTTCTAAAGAACCAGATGCCTCCACCTCTATGCTTGGCAAAAGATTAATCCCTGGATGTGGGGTCAGCTTCTTGCAGAGCTCACTTCTCAATCCAGTTCTCACATGGGTGTATCTGATGAGTTGAGCCTCGCTTATATCTGGCTGCAAAAGAGTCTTGGGATCTAAGTTTTGTGTGTGCGTGTTTTGTTAATTTTATTGTGGTAAAACATTTAACAAGAGGTTTGCCACTTTACCCATTTTTAGGTGTACAATTTAGTGACATTAATTACATACACCATGTTGCACTACCATTATTACTATGTACTTCCAGAAGTTTTTCATCACCGCAAACAGAAACTCAGTACTGCTTTAGCTATAACTCCTATTCCCCCCTTGCCACAGCCCCTAATAAACTTATCTCTATGCATTTGCCTATTCTAGATATTTCATTATATAAAATTTGTCCTTTTGTGTCTCACTTAATTTTACTCAGCATAATGGTTACAAGGTTCACCCATGTCATAGTATGCATTGGAACTTTATTTCTCTTTACGGCTGAGTAATATTCCATTGTATGTATGTAGCACATTTTGTTTATCCACTCATTTGTTGATGGACATTGGGTTGTTTCCATCTTTTGACTATTGTGAGCAATGCTGCAATGAACAAGGGATGCAAGTTATTTTGGCCTCTATTTTGGGAAGGTGAGTATCACTATGTGGGAAATTACCAAAGTCTAGGGAGAGTGTTCAAAGCTACAAACAACATCTCTACCTCAGAAAATACACCTTTATGTCTCAGGCCATACAAGCCACAGGAAGAGTCATGGGCTCGATTACAGCCAATAATAAAACAAGTAGTACTTCATTATAGTTAACATTTAGTAAGAAACTGCTATGTGTACACTGTGATGCTAGACACTTTACATGTTATTAGTCTTCATAAGACATTGAAATACATTGCAAGCTGAGTATCATCAATTCCATTTTACAGATCAGAAATGGAGATTTAGAGTTACCTGAGATCATAAGCTCATAAGCAGCAGAGCTGAACTGAGAGCGCAGGTCAGTCTGGCTCTAGTGGAGCAGATGGCTGATACTTTCTCCTTTGGTGAGAAAATGCCCTTCAACTTCTAGGCACAATTTATTTAAAAGTGCACAAAAAGGCTAGAGCTCTGCAGACTACTTTATCTGACCCTCCCATCCTACTACACCTATGCTACTTTTTACCTCTTTTTGCCTTAAAACCTCTTGAGGACAAGGAAGAGTAAAGAATAAATACATACATAAATACTTCTGGCCTCTCAAAAATCTGTTCTGGCCCCACTTAATTTCTGTAATAGGTTTTAACAATGATGCTTTAGACCCTGACATTGCCTGACATTGACAGCCTGCTTTGGCTATTGTTGCCATGGGTCACATGTCTTTCTGACCTTACAGAAGGAAGCCTCTCTTACAAAAACAACAAACCTACTTTAGTATGCAGATATTAGGCATCTGAGGGGGGCCCAAGTTCAGAATCAACTGATGGACATCTAAGTCAGGAAAATAGAGATAAAAAAAATATCATCTTTTGTTACTGATAACAGTTGGATTTGAGGTGTTAAAAAAATACATCAAATCTTAGAAATAAAGCAAGAGAAGGGCGGCATATCCTTTCAATGTCATTGTTTAACAGGCTCACCCAAGAACGCACCTGTGTTTTGACTTTATAATTTGATTAGATCCCAGACACTAGGAAGTCACATGTTTGCTTGAAGATTTCTGTCAGTAGAAAAAACAACCTCAACGGTTACAGTTTCGTAGGGCATTAATCACTTTTATATCTTTTAGCAAATTCATTTCAGCATCCTTTGACTGTCTCCATTCCCCAAATTCCTCTTTGAACCAGCCTTATTACTGTCTTACTGGTTCCTTCATTAATCAGTTGACACATCTTCATTCATTTTCTGCAAGAATTCTGCTTTTAACTTTTTAATTATACTTTAACAGAGGATGTGGCTTAGCTTTGCAGCAGCAATGGACTTTCTAATACTGAAGCTCTGAATTGGACTTAATAACCCAGCCATGCAGAGCTTTGATCAACCATTTACCTCTGCATCTATTATTGGTCAGCGAAATTTTTTTTGCTCGTTGCTTGGTTATCTAGTGCTGCTATAACCACAAGTGGATGGCTTTAACAAACAGAAGTTTATTTTCGCACAGTTTACTAGGCTAGAAGTCCAAATTCAGGGCACTAGCTCCAGAGGAAGACTTTCTCTGACAGCTCTGGAGGAAAGTCCCTGTCATCAATCTTCCTATGGTCTAGGAGCTTCTCTGCACAGGAACCCTGGGTCCAAACGACAGGTTCTACTCCGGCCTTTGCTTTCTTGGTGATACGAGGTCTCCAACTCTCTGCTCACTTCTCTTTCCTTTTATCTCTTATAAGATAAAAGGTGATACAGGCCACGCCCCAGAGAAACTCCCTTTACTGCTGGATCAGGAATGTGACCTGAGTAAGGGTGTTACATCCCACCCTGATCCTCTTTAACATAACCCACTCTTGCCTCATTAACCACAGTCAGAGATTAGGGTTTACAACACATAGGAAAATTACATCAATCATGAAATGGAGGACAACTACACAATACTGGCATCATGGCCTAACCAAGTTGACACATATTTTGGGGGGACACAATTCAATCCATGACACTCGTGTACCTCTCACACACATTTTTAAATTACCATCTAAACTTTTTCATCAAAAGAGAAGTTGTAAAGGATATATTTGCTATGTATTATAAATTTTAAAACAATATTGATACCACTTTTTTTTTAAAATCTTGACTTATTTTTTTATATTAAAAAATGCATTTTGGAAACCCACCCTACTTTCCTCCTAATACTGTACCTCTTAAAAATAAAGTGCTAATTCTGTATACATCACATGTACCATACAAAAATGTATCCAAAGCTTCTATTGCCAAAAGTATTCTAAATTAAGTTACAGAAAGCCTCTCATTGTAAACAAGATTACAAAAAAAAAACCAAAAAAAAAAAACCAACCCCATTGCCATTGAGTTGATTCTGACTCATAGCAAAAGATTACAAATTACAAAAACCAAAGTACACACAAGCCATCCAGGCATTGTATGACTAAAAATGCGCCAAGTTTCTCCCAAAGCAAGTTGGATTTTTATGTGCCAATATAAAAATGCATATCAATATCCTAATCTATTAAAGATATTCAATGAAATTTAATATCACAGCTGATGCCATCATTCATTTAAAAAATACATTTAAAAGCCCCTTTTGAAGTCAGAAATTTTATATCACTTTTTCTAATTGAGCTAGTATTTCCATTCCACTTCCCCCATAAAATTTTATCCTAATGACTAACATCCTTATAGTCAAATATTTCCAATTAATCACATTATTGTTGTCAGTTGCTGTGGAGTCAATTCCAATTCATAGTAACCTCATGTGTGCAGAGTAAAACTGCTCCATAGGGTTTTAAGGCTGTGACCTTTTGGAAGCTGATCACCAGCACTCTTTTCCGAAGTGCCTCTTGGTGGGTTCGAACCACCAACCTTTTGGGTAGTATTCTAGGACTTAACCATTTGCACCACCCAGGAACTCCTACATTATTATATTTTTCTGCATGCAAAACTACATATATTAAAATTTACATTTTACACATTTCCTATAACCAAAATGGTCTAAGTTTTAGAACTTTTTTCTTCTGTACTACTGTTTTAAAGGAGCCCTGGTAGTTAAGCGCTCAACCTCTAATGGAAAGGTCGGTGGTTTGAAACCACCAGAAGCTCTGTGAGAGAAACATGTGGCTGTCTGCCTCCATAAAGACTGCAGCCTAGGAAACCCTGTGGGGCAGTTCTACTCTGTCCTACAGGGTTACTATGAATTAGAATCGACTCGACGGCAGTGTGTTTTTTGGTATTATTGTTTTAAATCATTGTTAGTATGCAACTGATAAAAATGTTACAAATATTGGGGCAGGGCCAAGATGGCAGAGTAGCCAGATGCTTCCAGAGTTCCCTCTTACAACAAAGACCAAAAAAAAACAAGTGAATTGATTACATATGACAATCTAGGAGCCCTGAACATCAAAGGCAAAGCTGAGGAACCGGACTGAGTGGCAGGGGGAGAGAGAGATGGTTCAGAAGCAGTGAGGAGTTGCCAGACCTGACCCGGCGAGAGCCTGAGCCCTTCAGCCTGGATCAGCTTGGGGGTGAGCAGTGACGCAGGCAAGCAGCGGCACTCAGGAGGCATTTTCCGCACTGGGAGAGACCCAGTGGAAGAGAGCCTACTTGGCCATCCAGAACCAGTGAGAAACATCCCTCGACCAGCAAAAGATAAGTACTTCCATCTGGCCTATCGCACGGATCAAAAACACACCCCTTATGGGAAAAACCTCTCCCATTTACCTCCTCATTCCCTGCTCTGCACTGGGTCCCAGCCTGGCTTCAGCAACTGCCAAGTCCCCTGGGCCAGAAGTAGGACCTGTCACATGCTCTGAGCCATTCTCCCAGCCTTGGAGAGTGAAAAAATTAATGAATGGGAAAAAATAACCTGCCAGCTCCCTTAAGCCAGGAATTCAGGGTAGGCACAGCTCCTTTGCCTAGGCACAGACATAAGAGATGCAAGGACTTTGAGTGCCCTTCCCCCTGCACAGACTTGTGTGGGCCCATTTCAACAGCATAGGACCTCGTTACCACAGTAGAACAGGGTATATACCTGAAGTCTAACTTAAACTGTTTCACCTGTGAAGTGGCAGGTTCATGACATTTGACACTGCTCTACCCATTAAGCAGGGTCTTCACCTACCTGCATAAGGGGCCTGAGGACTGGTGGCTCCACCCACACCACCTAGCCACCTGCTACAGGGGCCAAGAATAAGAGGTACCCTCCAATCCTTACAGCCAACAGCACTGGGTGCTCATAATCTGGCTGCAAAACCCACCCATCTACGCACTGTAGGGAACAGGGGCACACTTTCCGCCTGGACACTCGGGGGTGGCTGTCAGCCCCCTGCCTTGCTCAGTGTGTGTCCCCCTGTTGTAGCCAGGTGCGTGTGCCTACACCAATCACCCATGCCTGTCTAGAACTGTAGGTGAAAGCCTACACCACACACTTGGTGGCTATCTACCCGGGCACCTGAGCTGAATCCATACAGGAGGAATGGGCAGACTCCTGGGCTCCCATACTTAGTGACAGGTCTGTCCACCTGGGGGCAAGACGTTAGCGCTTCAAGGGTGCTGGAGAATGCGCTAGCTCATATGAGCAGCCTATTTGGGCATATCAAAACAAAACAAAACAAGAAGCTAGGGACACAGTAAGCAAACATAAATAAATATAATAACTTATTGATGGCTTGGAGACAACGGTCAATATCAAATGACATAAACAGGCAGTCCACGATGGCTTCAGCAAGCTCCCAAAATAAATAATCTAGAAATTTTCCAGAGGAAGAAAATTTCTTGGAATTACCAGAGGCAGAATACAAAGATTAATATACAGAACTCTTCAAGATATTAGGAAGGAAATGAAGCAAAACACAGAACATACAATAGAGGAAATTAACAAGATTAGAGAAGAGCATAATGACATATTTAACAGGCTGCAAGAACTCACAGAGAGAAAGCAATCAGAAATCCAGAATATTAACAATAAAATTTCAGAACTAGACAACTCAATAGGAAGTTATAAGAGCAGAATTGAGGCAATGGAAGTCAGAATTAGAGAGACTAAAGATAAAGCACTTGACACCAACTCATTTAGGAAAAATCAGATAAAAGGATTTAAAAAAATTAAGAAACCCTAAGAATTATGTGGGACTCTATCAAGAGGAATAACCTACGAGTAACTGGAGTACCAGAACGGGGCGGGGGGGAGATAAAAGAAAATACAGAGAGAATTGTTGAAGATTTGTTGGCAGAAAACTTCCCTGATATCGTGAAAGATGACAAGATGTCTATCCAAGATGCTCTCCTCCCTCCATTCTGCCTATCTGCACGGTGCACTTAACATCACACCACTAAGCAGCACAGGCACGGCCTACCAGAACCTGCCCTGCATGGATTACCGACCTGCCCTGGTGGCCGCAGTAAGTGCCACAAACAACCCATCCCAGCAACTCCTCTTCAGCTAGACCTGCCCTGCTGTACCATATCTGAGCAACTGACCCTGCCAATTAGAGAAGGAGGTGAAAAGTATCATTCCCACAGATGAGCAAACAACAAAGAACACACAGCCCACCTGCTCAGACATAGCCAAATTTAAAAAAAACAACAACAAAGGACGAAGCAAACAAATCTACTATCAATAAACGAGAAAAAATAACTACCGAATGTCCTGAAGACAGCAGACAATATCAAAACATTTACAAAAACTGGACAGGATGTTTCCAATAGGCATCCAAAATAAAACACCAGATGACATTCCAGTAGAAGAAAAGGCACTAGAACTACCTGATGGGGATTCAAATCTCTAATACTCAGAATTATCCAAGAGTTGAAGCAAAAAGCAGACAAAAATGAGGAAAAAATAGACAAATTCATGGGAAAGGCAGACAAATTCATGGAAAATACAGACAAAAAAATGGAATAATTCAGGAAAATAATGCAGGAACAAAATGCCAAAATAAATTCACAACTAGAAATTATACAAAAACAACAATTAGAAATCCAAAAGATAAACAACAAGATTTCAGAAACGGACAGTGTCATAGAAGGGCTGAGAAGCAGATTTGAAATGGTGGAAGACAGGATCAGCAGAATTGAAGACAAACACTTAGATACAACTCAGTTTGAGGAAAAATCAGAAAAAAGAATGCAGAAAAATGAAGAGACCCCGAGAATTATATGGGATACAATCAAAAGCAAAAATTTGTGAGTTATCAGAGTTCCAGAGCAGGGGGAGAAAACAGAAGACACAGAGAGGATCATTGAAGAATTGCTGACAGAAAACTTCCCCAATATCATGAAAGATGAAAAGCTGACCATCCAAGCAGCTCAACGAACCCCATATAGGATGGACCCCAAAAGAAAATCACCAAAGCATACCATAATCACACTTGCTAAAACCAAAGACAAAGAAAGAATCCTGAGAGCAGCTCGAGAAAAAGAAAAAGTCACATACAGAGGAGAAACAATAAGAGTAAGCTCAGATTATTCAGCAGAAACCATGCAGGCAAGAAGGCAGTGGGGATGACATATATAAAACCTTGAAAGAAAAAAATTGCAAGCCAAGAATAATATATCCTGCAAAACTCTTGTTCAAATATGATGGTGAAATTAGGTCATTTCCAGATAGACAGAAATTAAGGGACTATGTAAAAACCAAATCAAACTTATGAGACTTATTAAAGGAAGTCCTTCGATCTGAGAACAAATAATATCAGACCACAGGCTGAATATAGGACACAGGATTGTACTAGCCAGATACCAACCTAGGAAATGAACTCTTAAGGGCTATGCAAAACCAAAAGAATTACAAAAGGGAACCAGAGAGGTTAATCTGTCAATGACAACAGCATCAGAATAATAAAAGAGGGAATAAACGGTGTAGATATAGAACCTTCTAATGGAAAGCAAGTCAAGCAATACCAAGTAATAATAGACTGGTTCTAGGAAGATAAGGGTAAATTTCATGGTAACCACAAAGAAAGTTAACAAACCTACTCATCAAAATAAAGAAGAAAAACATAAAGTCTCAGTAAAAACAAAACCTACAAAAACAAAAGAAATGAAAAAAAATCCACAAAAGGAACTCAGCGCAGGAAAGTAAGAGGAACAAAACTGGAGAACATTATGCTGAGTGAAATAAGTCAGTCACAAAAGGACAAATATTGTATGATACCTCTACTGTATAATTCATGTAAATGTTTACACACAAAAAGAAACAATCTTTGTTGGTTACGAGGGATGGTGGGGGGAGAGCTAAATAGATGAGTGGTAACTTTGGTGAAGGCTAAGACAGTACACATTACTGGGGAAGCCAGCACAACTTGTATAAGGAAAGGTCATGGACCCTCCACAGACACTTCCAAACTCCCTGAGGGACTGAACTGCTGGGCAGAGGGCTGTGGGGACCATGGTCTCAGGGAACATCTAGCTCAATTGGCATAACACAATATAAAGACTATGTTCTACATTCTACCTTGGTGAGTAGTGTCTGGAGTCTTAAAAGCCTGTGAGCAGCCATCTAAGATAGTCCACTGGTCTCACCCCTTCAGGAGCAAGGGAGAATGAAGAGAACAAGATACAAGTAAAAGATTAGTCCAAAGGACTAATGGACCACAGCTACCATAGCTTCCACCAGACTGAGTCCAGTACAGCTAAATGGTGCCAGGCTACCACCACTAACTGCTCTGACCAGGATCACAATAGAGGGTCCTGGACAGAGCTGGAAAAGGATGTAGAACAGAATTCTAACTCACAAAAAAAGACCAGATTTACTGGCCTAAAGGAGACTTGAGAAACCCTGAGAGTATGGCTCTCAGATACACTTTTAGCCCAGTGGTGAAGCCCCTCCTGAAAGTCACCGTTCAGCCAGGGATTGGACAGCCTCATAAAACAAAACAGGACTAATGAGGCACAGTAGTCCAGGGAGAAGGACTAGAAGGCAGGAGGGGAAAGGAAAGCTGGTAATAGGAAACCCAAGGTTGAGAAGGGACAGTATTGACATGTCATGGAGTTGTCAACCATTGTCATAGGGCAATATGTGTACTAACTGTTTAATGAGAAACTATTTGTTCTGCAAACCTTCATTTAAGGTACAAAAAAAAAAAAAAAGAATTATCTATGTGAGATCAAATTGACAACAGCAACTCAAAATGTTTGATGGGAAGCCTAGGGGACAGTGAGTTGAAGATAATGGCGATGGAATAATTTGGAAAAAGATAGTGAGAATAGCAGCATAACTGGAAGAATGTAATCGATGTCACTGAATTGTGCATGCAGCAACTTTCAGAATGGTGTAACTTTGGCTATGTATATTTTCACCAAAAAAAGGGGTCCTCAAGGTGGAGAAGGGAGTGTGTTGACATGTCATGAGGTTGTTAACCAATGTCATAAAACAATATGTGTACTGACTGTTTAATGAGAAACTATTTGTTCTGTAAACCTTCATCTAAAGTACAACAAAAAAGTTAAAAAAAAAGAAAAGAACTATCTTAGGTGAAGGGGAGGACAGCACACACTACAGGGGAAGTCAGCGCAACTGGACTAAACCAAAACTAAGAAGTTTCCTGAATACAATCAAACATTTCGAGGGATGCGGGTCTGGGGAGCATGCTTTCAGGGCACATCTAGGTCAATTGGCATAACAAAGTTTATGAACAAATGTTCTGCATCCTACTTTGGTGAGGGGCGTGTGGGTTCTTAAAAGCTTGCAAGCAGCCATCTAAGATGCATCAATTGGTCCCAACTACCTGTAGTAAAGGAGAATGAAGAACACCAAAGACACAAGGAAAGTATCAGCCCAAGAGACAGAAAGGGCCACATAAAACAGAGACTTCATCAGATTGAGACCAGAAGAACTAGGTGGTGCCCGGCTACCACCAATGACCACCCTGACAGGGAACACAACAAAGAGTCCCTGATGGAGCAAGAGAAAGGTGGGGTGCAGAACTCAAATTCTAGTAAAAAGACCAGACTTAATGGTCTGAGACTGGAGAAACCCCGGAAAGCATGGCCCCTGGATTCTCTATCAGCGCAGAAATAAAACAATTTCTGAGGCCAACTCTTCAGACAAAGATTGGACTGGATTGTGGGACATAAAGTGATACTCATGAAGAGTGTGCTTCTTAGCTTAAGCAGATACAGGAGACTAAACGGGCAGCTTCTGTCCGGAGATGAGAACACAGAGAGGGTTAGGAGCTGGCTGAATGAACATGGAAAATCAGGGGTAGAAAGGAGGAAAGCAATTAGGGTCACATAACAATGTATGTATAAATTTTTTTATAAGAGACGAACTTGAAATGTAAACTTTCACTTAAACTACAATAAAAAGTTACAAATATTGATAATTATGAAACTCAAAAAGTAGTATTTTACCAGAAATATCTTTTTAACGATGTCTGTTTAATAATTCATATAGCTGTTTGTGAATGTTTTTTGTCCATTTGCCATGGAGTCAATTCCAACTCATGATACCCTCATGCTCTTCAGAGTAGAACTGTGCTCCATAGGGTCTTCAATGGCCAAATTTTTGGAAGTAGATCACCAGGACTTTCTTCTGAGTCACCTCTGGGTAGACCCAAACCACCAACCTTTTGGTTAATAGGTAAGGGCTTAACTAGTCGTGCTACCCTGGAACTCCTTATAAATATTACTCATTTCTAAAACAAGACAGATCTTAGCATTAATACTATACCTATTTTTCATTTTTATACATGTAAATGAGTAAATGGAACTGGAAGTTTTGTTATAGCAGTGTCACTTGATTCTTTGAACAACTTCCAAGTTATGTGCCAAAATGACTTGGTGAGCTTTCACCAAAATTTACTTTTATTGATCTATCAACACAACACTAATGAGCTATGTTGTTGTTGTTGTTAGGTGCCGTCGTGTCGATTTGCAAAATTGCAGGATTTATTTCACCTATACTAATGTAAAGGAGCCCTGGTGGCGTAGTGGTTTAAGCATTCGGCTGTTAACCAAAAGGTCTGCAGTTTGAATGCACCAGCCACTCCATGGGAGAAAGATGTGGCAGTCTGCTTCCATAAAGATTACAGCCTTGGAAACCCTATAGGGCAGTTCTACTCTGTCCTATAGGGTTGCTATGAGTTGGAATCGACTTTATGTCAACAGGTATCAATGGAAAACGTGACTAGGCTCTCCTCCTTTTTTGTTGAAAGCAGTATATTGGAAACCACTTTTACCCAGTCATTAGTCATTCACTTTCTGAACACCAATGTCAACACAATTATTTAGAAATAGCACTTTAATACCCTGAGGTTTTTATACTCTACGACAACGCACCATTATAGGAATTGCATGGGTGGGTTTATACCTTTATTTTGTAAAGTGGGAGGTCTACTGTGGAAGGATGAAAGTGGGAACAGACAACCAGTATTTAAGAGATTCACTTTCCAGATCTTCAACTTCTACATGTGTGTTGTCCTAAAACCAACCTGACTGAGGTCAATGGATTTTTTTGATTGATTATGCTGCATTTTCATCATACAATGATTTGAGAACTTAATCTCTGATACTATTGGTTATCTTTTCTCCACCTCATAGATCCTGCTCATTGTTATTGATTCCTTAGAACCTGTGTGTTACAGGAATCTATGTGGCCCCCTTTTTATCTCATTCCATTGCTTTTCCTTTAGTGCCCACTACTAATTGCTTGATTCTGTGTTCCACATTCAAATTCCTAGGAGAATCTGAAAGCCCCAGGTTATCTATTTTCAGATCGATGTTACAGGTCACTGGCTGGCATGTGGATCAGTGCCACTTCCAGTCCAAGTGGCTGTGTCCAGACAGCCAGGGTTACTTGGTATAAATTATGGCCACATTAGGTTGCCCAGTCAACAGCACTGTGAATGGGACAGTTTCACTTAGAAAGGAGCAATGGGTGTGTTCAACGGCCAAAATGAGAAGGGATTGGTCACGACTGTACAGTCCATGACTTTATCTTGCAGCAAGAGCAATCAGCAAAAGAAAAAAAGAGGTTTAAAATCAATTACCGAATCTCATCTGGGCCTTCGTGCGACAGTCACCCAGGCAGCCCAGGACTCTCTGACACTAGCATAAAGAACCATTTTGTAAAAGACCGTGACACTTATTCCCCCTTGCATGATTTTAAAAGATTTGAGATACAACCCCCAAATATTCCTTATGTCTTGTTAAAAGATTGACATGAATCTGGTATCAACAAACTGATGACCCATCTGCTGAGCGGATCACTCCTATCTGTAACCCTGGCCACACTACATGGTTGGCAGCCATACAAAAATGTCTCTGGTAAAACAATGTATCAAAATTTAGATTCCTGATGGGAATCAAAGTTAACTGTTAGAGAATTAGAAACAAAGCCACAATAATATTTTCAAGATGAATTTGGAATATTATAAAAATGTTAAATGTTATTTAGACAACAGTATATACCACACTATGTGCTTATACCACACTGTGTGCTTAGGTGCTATTCTAAGCACTTTCATATATCAAGCAATTAGATACTTACAAAACCCTATGAGGTAGGTAATACTAACATCCCCATTAAAAAGGATTATTGTGGTGAAAATATATACAACAAAACATTTGCCAATTCAACAATTTCTACATGTATAATTCAATGATATTGATTACATTCTTCATGTCGTGGAACCATTATCACTATCCTTTACCAAATCATTCCACCATCATTAACATGAACTCATTGCTTCCTAAGCAAAAACTCCTCCTTCCTCCTCCCCCGCCAATCACTAATAATCTTTGGTTTCTATATATTTGCTTATTTCACATAAGTGAGATCATACAGTATTTGTCCTTTTGCAACTGACTCAACGGCAGCTGGTTTGGTTTTTTATATGTCAGTCCCTGTATCTAGTGCTGGGAATGCTTAGCTAAAAGGTGTAGACCCTCCCCCTTGTGACAGAAGATGACAAAGAGATTACAGTAGTCAGGGCTGGTATTCAGCCAGTATGCATTTGTATGGTTGTACTGTTTTTAATATCACTCCCTGAAAACAGTTAAGTACTATAATAGTGATGAACCGTTCCCAAACACATCATCTGTTCTTTCAAGCCACAGAGCCATTGCATAAGTTAGCCCTGCCTGGGATACCCTTTCTCCTTTATTTGCCTAGTTAACTTCTAATAATTCTTAAATCTCAATTTATACCTCACCTGATTCAGGAAGCCCTTCCTGATCTTCCTGAATATAGATTAGTTAACCCTCCACTGTGTTCCCATACTTCTCTGCACATACCAGTATTTTAGCATTTATGATACTGTATTGTTGTTTACTTCTGTCAAAGAGAGGCATTGACAGTAGCTATCTTACTTTCATTTTGGGGTCTTTTTTTGTTTTGTTTTGTTTTTACTCACAAAAGCAAATATTCACTTTAAAGAAATTCTTGACCAAAGTTGCAAATTCTTTCTTTCCTGTTCAACGCCCATACCTGGCTTACTGAATTTGAATTTCAAGATATGGCCAGGTGGAGGGCCACAGACCATCTTGTGACCTGATATCAGTTGATTTCAGTAAACGGAAAAGGGCAGGGTTCAGTCAATCATGTTAAGATTAGCCAATGGTTATATCTTCTGTATTTCTCCCTCCTCTTCTGTTTATAAGCCTCATTGTACCTAGCTTACCTAGCTTCTTTGAGCTATTTACTTTTTCTGGAATCAAAATGGTCGCCCTATATGCATACAGAATAACTGCGTGGAATAAACCTTATGTTTAAGTTCTGATTATTTTTAATACTTCTGTTTTTTCAACAGACCTTGTTTTTGTTTGCTTTTGTCATTATTACAACCAATATGAGTTATATATATATATATATATATATTTTTTTTTTTTTTTTTCCTTCCCCTGGTTGACAAACCTATCAACTGCATCAGATTTTTAGTTCTTGGGTACTTGATAGTCAATTCTTATGTTACTCTAGATTCGTGGACGTTCTGAAAAACAATTAAGGGTGCTGGACAAAGCTATCCCTGTGTCCTTGGTTACGATTTTAAAACATTTAATTTCTCTTATTTTAGTAGTTATCCTCAACACATGGCAATTCTTTTCATTCTTTATTCATTTATTCAAGAATGATACAAGTTTATTCAGCACCTAAGACCAAAAAACCAAACCCATTGTCACTGAGTCAATTCCAACTCACAGCGACCCTATGAGCAGAGCAGAACTGCCCCATAGGGATTCCAAGGAGAAGGTGGTGGATATGAACTGCCAACCTTTTGGTTAGCAGCCAAGCTCCTAACCACGGCACCACCAGGGCTCCATTCAGCACCTACTACATGCCAACCTGACAGGCTGTTTTTTTTTTTATAAAAATTGACAGAAATGCAGAGGACTTATAGTAACCAAAGCAATTTTTAAAAGGAAGAATGAAGTTGGAGGATTTACCCAACCTGATTTCAAATCTTACTATAAAGCTACAGCAATCAAGATAGTTTGGTATTGGTGGAAAGATAAAGATAAAGATCAATGAAACAGAGTAGAGTCCAAAAATAGACCCACAGACAGTGGGTCACTCAATTTTTGACAAAGGTGCTAATGCAATTCAATAGGGGAGAAAAAAAAGTCTTTTAAACAGTGCTGGATCACCTGAACATCTGTGTGGATAGAAATGAACATCAACCTTACCTCACACCATAGGTAAAAATTAACTTAAAAAGGATATAGATCTATATATAAAATACCAAACTACAAAACTTTTAGAAGAAAACACAGAATATCATTGTGACATAAAAGCAAAAACCATAAACAAAACAAAAAAAAAGATAAATTGAACTTTATTAAAGTAAAACTTTTGCTTTTTGGAAGACACCACTAAGAAAATTAAAAGGCAACCCACAGACTGTGAAAACACTTGCAACACAAAGAACTTGTATCCAGAGCACGTAAAGAACTCTTCTAACTCAATAAGACAAACAACCTAACAAGAACATGGGCAAAAGATTTGAAGTTACTTCACAATAGAAGATACACAAAAACTCAATAAGCACCTGAAAAGATGTTCAACATCAATAGTCATTAGGAAAATGTAACCTAAAGCTACAATGAGCTATCACTACACACTGATTAGAACGGCTAAAATTTTTAAAAACTTATTATCATCTGTTGGTAAGGATATGGAGCAACCGGAATATAAAATGGTACAACCATTTTGGAAAACAGTTTAGCTGTTTCTTAAAAAGTTAAACATACACCTGTCAAAAGACCCAGTAATTCCACTTCTAGATATTTACCCCAAGAGAAATGAAAACACATGTCCATAAGAAGACTACAATGTGACATACACAAGTGACAAAGACTACACACACAAACGTGTATAGCGGCTTTGTAATAGCCCAAAACTAGTAACAACTCAAATGCTCATCAACAGATGGTTGGGTAAATTGTGGTAATATAATGAAATACTATTTAGAAATAATAATAAACCTGTTGATATATGCGACGAGGATGAATCTCAAAATTATGCTGAGTCAAAGAAACCAGGCAAAAAAGAGAACATACCGTATAACTCCATTTACACAAAATTTGAGAAAATGCTAACTAACTATATTGATATTGACAGAAAGTGGTTGGATTACAAAAGGGCACAAGAAAAATTTGGAGGTGATGAAGATGAATGTTACCTTGAATGTGGTGGTTTAATGGATATATGCATATGTCAAAACTGATTCAACTTTACGGCTTTATATAGGTGTAGTGCAGTATTCTTCAATTATACCTGAATAAAACTTTAAAAATGGGGATAATAGTAATGTCTTCAGGTTGTTGTAGGGATTCATTGAACATGTTTAGCCCTTTATCATAATACCTGGCTCCCTTAGTTTGATGCCACTAAGACTTATTCAACTTCAACCTCTCTACTGAGCTCCTCACCCAGAGTCTAGGGGGTAAATGAATGTTTAAGGCTACACTAAAAGAACATATTTGCTAAGGAATAATAATAAAAAAAATCATAGTATTTAGCAATTAGAATGTCACTGGATGAACTCAATAAACTTAAGCTACTACTACCAAGGGAAAAAAATTACACCAAAAAGAAGATCTATGATTTTTTTTTTTTTTTTTAAATGTACTTTTAACTTGGTACTTCATTAAACAGAAGTTGGGGTCATCAGTTGTACTTGGGAAGTAGCTTGGGATAAATGTATAGAAAAACAAGACTTACTAGGAAAGAGGTGAAAATCACTTCTCCCAAAGCTTTAGTTCTCCTCCAACGTAAAGTGAAGGAACGAGACAGGATGATCACTTAGGTACTGTACAGCTTTAAACATTAATCAATCACGCAATTTATTCATTTACTAAATATCCGTATTTCCTTGTATTCTGTTACCTCCTTCTCTCTCCTGGTTTACCTCCTACTTATCTGCTTCTCCTTTCTCCTGTGGGTTCATCTTTATCCAGGTGTGGATTTTTTTCCCCAAGGTTTCTGTCTTATCCTATTCCCCTCCTCTATGTATGTGCCACTGAAATTAAGACCTCTACTTCAAACTTCCTAACCCAAGTTTCTAGGAGAGGGTAAATGATAAAAAGTGCCATAAGACAAAATCAAATACGATGAAGAATGAAAAAGGTCATTAAATTTTGGCCATTAATATGTTACTGAGCGAGCCATCCAAGGTTTTTGAGTAGGGGAGTGATGCACTTTTGGAAGATAACTCGGGCAATACTGTGTGAAGAAAGGATTGGAGCCAAAAAGTATTGTAATATTAGCATCGTTAAAATAGACTTTGGGTTCTTGGACGTAATTATGTAACCCTTGGATTTAAATGTCATCAACTTCCTAACGTCTCATTTTGGTATTTCAGGCAGTTCACAATGGCCCAAATTTCTATCCAGCCATCACTCTCTCATAAGCATATTTGCTGGGTCCTGTCAAGTGAACTATTTACTCTCTAATAAAACCTGATCTTCCCTGCTTCTAGATACGCTCAGGCTGTTCTCTGCGGATAAACTATCTAGTCTGATTCCACCTGTAGAAACCGCAATGCCCTCTGCAGCCTTTCAAACACAACATGAACCATCTCTAAGTTATCAGAAGCTCTTGAGAGCTGAGACAGATTCTCATTTTCACACCTCCTTCCGCCCTTCCCCCACCCATTCACAGTGCCTCGCCCAAGTTGACCGCTCAGAATTCATCTGTAAAACTGAAGGAACTCGAGTAGTGTGAAAGAAAAGTGTGAAAGGAGCATTCTACTAGGCACTACAGGTATAGTAGCTCTTTTAATGCTCACAACAGCCCAAAAAGATGTTATCCCGATTTACAGGTGAATAAACTGAAGCTCAAATAATAAGTCCGCCGGCCGGACATTAGAGTCTGGTGGAGGATTGGAAGTTCTCACTCCAAAATTATATGGAGGAGTAGGTCCCTGACCACCAAACCTTCCAGAAAATCTTAAAACAGTGAGCCCAGATGACTCTCTCAGATATTCCCAGGAGCAGAGTCATGAATTC
Organism: Dugong dugon; assembly: GCA_030035585.1. Lineage (NCBI taxonomy): Eukaryota > Metazoa > Chordata > Mammalia > Sirenia > Dugongidae > Dugong > Dugong dugon. The sequence continues at coordinate 148,182,172 of CM057462.1, forward strand.
GCAAGCACACAGCGGCCAGGCAAACCCTTTCCTGCCTGGTTCTTGGAAAGAGAAACAAGGTCCCCAGTCCAAACACAAAACAGACGAATTGGTTCTACTACCCGTCCCCTGAGAGGTCAGACTGGGAGACAATTGTATCAACTGCTCACTGTGGAAAACGCGCAAAGGCGCGATCACTACGAAGAGGAATTTCCAGCCCACCCGGACGTCTCTGATTGGTCGTCGGCTCAGCTTGGAACTCTGGGGCGTGTGGCGTCATATCCGTCGGGGCCGCCATCTTGTTCCCAGGGGCAGTTGGCGGAAGAGATCGCGCTCTCTGATCGCCGGCTCGCCTTCTGCCGGGAGTTCTCGCGGCCTGCATCTTGGCGTCTGCTCGCGGCCTGGGGTTCATTTGCCGGCGTTCCCGTTGCTTCCCTAACCCGACTGGGGCACAGCCTGGCGGCCCCCTCTCCCGACGGCGTTCCATGGAGTAGGGTCTCAGACCGTTGTCCCGAAGAGCGAGATCGCGCTTGGCCCCCTCCCCCCTCCCTTCTCTTTCCCTCCTTCCGCCGCAACATGGCTAACAACAGCCCCGCGCTGACAGGCAACTCGCAGCCGCAGCACCAGGCGGCCGCAGCCGCGGCTCAGCAACAGCAACAGTGCGGCGGTGGCGGCGCCACCAAGCCGGCCGTCTCGGGCAAACAGGGCAATGTGCTGCCGCTGTGGGGCAACGAGAAGACCATGAACCTCAACCCCATGATCCTGACCAACATCCTGTCGTCGCCTTACTTCAAAGTACAGCTCTATGAGCTCAAGACCTACCACGAGGTGGTGGACGAGATCTACTTTAAGGTATGAAGCGTCTAGGCCCTTGGCTGGGGGTGAGTTCGGACAAGGGGAGGATGGAGGAAGCGGGCGGAGGCGACCCCCCGAAATCTGAGGAGGATTTGTGGGTGGGGGAAGGTCGAGCTGATGGGAAGCCGCGGCCTGTAGTCCTGTTAGGGAGGGGTCGTCCTGGGGCCGCCCTCCCGCTTCCTTTTTTCAGCCTTTTAGGGCCGGGAGAGCCCACCACTATTGATTGATGTTCTCCCCCAACCTTCTGCCTACCCCTAAGGGGGAGTCGGGCAAGACGGGTAGGGGAGAGAAAAAAAAAGAGTAACACAAGCCTCTCCAGTTTACAGCTTTATAATGATTCCTTTTGACGTGGATCTACTCAGCGCCAACTTGTTGGTGCTTCTCCCGCTCACCCTGGGCCAGGGCGTGTGGTGACTTCAGTGTTGGCCTCGTGTTGTTGGTACTCACTATCCGATCCAGACAGGGAAATGGTCAGTGCGTGTCTCGGATGGGGTGGGAGGGTTGAGGGTGGAGAGGTGCCAGTGCAAGTGGTGTACAGAAGGCCTGGAAATTTTCCCAGCAGGAAGTTAGGAGTAAGAGGTCTCAGCCACCCGTGCATTGGGCTTATTTTATTTAGAATTATCTGGGCCCTGGGCTTCTGCGGCAGGGTCGGTGCTGGCTTGGCTGTGCTGGGGAGCTCACCTGGCGCCTCCTCACTGCACTCTTGTCTCAGTTCTTGTTTCGTTAGCAGGATTGACTCAGTCTTGCAGCGAGGCTCGGAGCAGCCCAGGGTCGCAGGTAGAGGTATGCACTATTAATCATGCTCAATCGCCATAAATGCATTTCCCTGGTTAAATGAATAGCTAATTAGACTTTTTTTCTTTTTTGGCCATTGGTTTTGGTCTTTTTCTCACCAGCTAGGTAAACTTTCTCCACTTCCCTGAAAATTATGTAGTTAATATCTTCCAGGCCTCCTAAGGTTAATTTATACTTCAATACTAATAATAGCCTTAACGTCTTTAAATATTTTAGCTAGAGCATCTAATATAATACAGTTTGCTTTGTCTATATTGACTCTTAAAACACTTGAGACAGACCACTTATTTTCTGTGATCTGGACATATTGGTAGAGGTGTTAGCAAAAGAAATTCTTTTTATTTGCTTTCAGGTTGTTTTGTCCACCTTTTTCTCAATAAAGTGACTAATTTATTGAAGAATATTGAGATATTATAGAATCTTTTTATAGAAATCATATCTTGATGAATACAGTTCAACTTTGGGCTTATAAAGTACAGGCAATCCCGGGATTACAAATGAGTTAACGTTCCTAGCCTGTCTTTAAGTCGAATTCGTACATAAGTTGGAATACTTAGGTATGGTTTGCATCAAACGTCAGTCAAATGTCTTAGTATGTAGTGTACTTTTCTATGCATAAAAAACATTAGAGAAACACTTCCAGATACACTAAAACATCTTTAATATAATAATACAGTAATAATAATGATCTGTGTCACAAAGTAGCACCTGTTGGTTATTGGGAACCATTATATGTACCTCAGATTTTTAATATAATAGACTTTATGGGGGTTGGTTAACTATATACCGACATTGTAACCCAGGAGACTGCCAGTACACTGAAATAAATTTGGTATCTTCTTAAAAGAGCCCATTGTAGGTCTAATTGTAATACTCTGAGCTTTTTTTTTTTTTTTTTTTTCCTAAAAGCTTTTAAAAGGTAAGACCTTTTTCAGCATGGATACAGTATGGTGAATAATATTTAACTCCTAGGTTCATTTAAGCAGTAAACTTTAAGTAGTTGAAAATTAGGTTCCTGCTCCTTTTGCAGCAGACACTGTCTTAAAACAGAAATGTTAATGCAAGAGAGGAAAAGCTGTATTTCAAGGTTTGAATATTGTTTTAAAACTAAAGATATTCTACCAAAAATTATTTCTTAAGTTGACTTACAAAACTGAAGACCTAGGTTTTGTTATCAAGACGTCCAGAACAAATAACCATTGAAATACGTGGGCTTTTAATTGTAATCTAAGTTTGTATTGCATTCACCCCTTACTTTGGATAGCCTAACTCAAGGAATTGAAATATTTTTTATACAGCAAACTGGGGAAAGAAAATGAAACACTAAAGCAATGCATGAGTCTGCTGAGCAAAAGAATATAGTGCCTAGATTTTAAATGCATGCTCTTCTGTGTAAAGCCACTGAAAACTATAAAATGTAACCATGGGTAGGTGGAAAGACAGTTTTAGAAATATACACACAAAAAGAACAGGGTTTTTTGTTTGTTTACTTTTGTTTCTAAGTTTAGAAATAAAAATAGGTCTTATCTTTCCAAAAGACCTTTGTAGGTTATATCTGTTTTAGAGCTAATATTCTCGCTCTTTGCTATTTTTAGATAAAGTGTGTCATTTTTATAGGGTGCCCACCTTAGCAAAGATGATACTGTATCATCATTGATTATACTTAGTATAATGACTATTCACACTTATTCACAGTTTCTAGTCTGGGAAAATTTTGTGTTGGTTCACATAATTAGAGTGAAAATGAATTACACATTGACTAAAATAACAAGATTGATCTTTGTGGGTGTGGCCTTTGTAATTTCATCTTCAGTCAGGAGTGAACATTAACTGATAGTCATGAAAAAATGTACACATAAAAAGTTACCCATAATTTTGCATCAGAAGTAGTTTCTGTACTGTTTTAGCATGCTTTCTTCAAGTCATTTTTGTTATAATGTAGATTTTTTTAATCATCATGAAATTGAACTATTGAAGGTATTTTAAAGATTTTTTGAATTTTTTTTGTTTTAAGTTGGAGCCTTAAGTCCATTTCAAAATGAGAATTTTTATTTTTAAGCAACTCATAAAAAGATACAAAATTGAAATATGGTCAAGCATTTTTCCACAGGTATATGAGACTAGATATACTTAATAGCAGTTTGAAAATGTTGTTTAGGTTTGCTTGCTTGAGAAATAGGGGACCTGAGTAGGTAATATGTACGTATAGTAAATAGCTACCTCAAATAGTTTTTGACTGTAGTAGCATGTGAAGACTAGGTTGAATAGTAACAAAAGATTGTTTCAGTTTTATGTTTGTTTCAGGGTTCCATAGTTTGGTTTTTAAAACATATTACAGTAATATCTATACATTTAAATGTATGGAGTTAGTAACCTATTCTGCTATTTCTTTGTCTCTTGTATTCTCATATTCTTACTAAGAAGTAAATTTAACTCCTGGCCTACCAAAAATTTCCTTGCTCCCATGTGTATAAGTATCAAGCTCTCTACAAAGCTGCTTTAATGGAATTTCTGCTCCGTAAAGCTATGTTGAGGTTTTGTTAAATCATAGTAGCTTTATTGGTGCTCTTTAAAAGAGTTTTTCTAAGCAGTTTTTCAGTGATGGTTTATATAACGTGAATAAACAGAACTATATATGTAATGCCAAAATACCCGACTTCCAAACTTTTGGAAGAGCTGCTCTATTATGGACTTGGATTTACTTAAATCAGGCTTAAAAAAAAAATCAAAGTATGAATGTTTGTTGTGGTCATCTTTTCTATTTTCAGGTCACTCATGTTGAACCATGGGAGAAAGGAAGCAGGAAAACAGCAGGCCAGACAGGGATGTGCGGAGGGGTAAGTAGAAGTACGTGCATTTTTCAGTTTTTAAGTGTCTGACAATTTTATATTTTGAAAACTGAATGTCTATCTGTTGTCAATTACACTGTGAAATGGCAGTTAGTTGGCAAATCTTGGAATTTAAAAAATCTATAAACTCACGTATCCAGATAATGGGATTAGAAAGTGTTAATTTATGCCTTATTCTCTTAGTTCTGGGTTACAGGATTATGGTTTGTTATCATATACCTAACAGGATTAATCAGTTGGTATTAACTATCTCTTAACTGTTTTATTACTTAACTCTGTTTCCCCTAAAGGTTCGAGGTGTTGGAACAGGAGGAATTGTTTCTACAGCTTTTTGCCTATTATACAAATTATTTACTCTGAAGTTAACTCGTAAGCAAGTGATGGGTCTCATAACACACACAGACTCGCCATATATTAGAGCCCTTGGATTTATGTATATAAGGTGAGCATGCATTTATCTACATTTCCAGTCAACATTTCATTTTAAAACATGTACGCTTAATAGTCTTTTCTAATTCTAGGTACACACAGCCCCCTACAGATCTATGGGACTGGTTTGAATCTTTCCTTGATGATGAAGAGGTATGTCAGCAAGGGTAATAATTCGTTTTCTTCTGATTACTTTCATGTTTTTAATAGCTTTTATTTATTGAAAGTTTAATGTCTTTTAGAATTTTATGTACATAGTTAAATTTATTTCAGACAAATATTTTTGGAATAAATGTCTTTTTACTAAGACTTGGTAGATTTTACATATCTTAGGTTAAATTCTAATGGTTTATTTTCTTATTTTTAAACTTCTTAAGTGTGTTTTGGTAACTATTGAAAAATTTCTCTTCCTAATTAGGTTCTTTGTATTGTATTGATCCTGACTTGTTACAGTTGATAGTGACTTTGTAAGGTGGGCCCTGCTCAAGATGGAGGCAATAAAAGACATGCACGTAGAGTACTAATTATAGCTTTTTTCTTCTGGAACTTTTCAGTTCTTTACCCTCTAACTTCTTCAATATATCAGTATTCCCACTTGTATAGAAGCACAGAATTGAAGAGCTGGGTGGGACTTAAAATAGACTCAGAGCTTAGATGACTTGTTCGAGGTGAGAAAACAAATAAATGATATTTTAATTCTAGTTTTCTGACTGCTAGTACGCTATACATATTTATAAAGCTAAAAGGAAATTTTCTCTTTAAATTAGTAATTTAGATTTTTTAAAATCCTAAATTTAATGTGCTGTTCAAACTTAACAAGGTTGAGCTTGCTACGTATGTTCAGAATAGAAAGCTACTTTGGCTGCTAACCAAAGGTTGGCAGTTCGAATCCACCAGCCGCTCCTTGGAAGCCCTGTAGGGCAATTCTTCTCTGTCTTGTAGGGTTGCTATAAGTCAGAATCAATTCGATGGCAGTGGATTTGGTTTTTGGTTTTGGAAAACTTTACTATGTCAGATTTAAATTATACACGTAGTTGCATACATAGTGAAGTCCAAGATCTCAAAAAGTACTTAATGAGTAATGAACTGTATTTTGTCCATATATCTACCCCCACTACTACTTTATATTTAAAGAGTCATAAAGCAGACTTTATGTTGCATCAGTAGTCATATTTTTAAAAATTCATCCAAAGAATTTGTTGAATTAAATAGCAGTTCTAATGGAAATCTTTCTATCATGCTTTTGGTATTAAGTACTCACCTAAACAAACATCTTACTCATGCAGACATGGAGAATTTTAATTTTTCTCTGCATTTTTTGGCATGTTTACTGAGTTTAATAACAGAAGAAGCAAAAAGTGTTTGTGTTAGATGATAATCAACAATCTTTAAGGTTTATTTTTCTCTTTCGATGAGATTTTCAGACCAAAGTTCTTCTCCCTTCTGTCTTTTAAAAAGCATGTTCTTTTTCTTAAGTGGTGGTATATTAGGTTTGTTTCTGAATGCTTCTATTTAATCTGTTTTTTATTGTGTTTACAAACCTGAGGTCCTCTATTTAAGCTAACTTATTGTTTTCTTCCTTAGATATCTGCAGCGATTATATTTGGAAATACTGTATATCTGAACACTTAAATGTGTGTGAGTGCAAGCAGTTTTACCTATAGCTCTTGTTTTCCTGTTTAGATAACAAATCTCACTTTCCTTGTGTGCTTGCACTATAGGTTTGGGACTGACAATAGCTGACTAACATGTCCTGAGCTGTGAGAGGGCATAGCAAGAAGGCCTTCATGCGGTAATGACCCTTTTCAGAGACAATGGTCATCATGGATTATGCGTTTCCAATTATTTGTTCATTTATTTATTTTCTACATAACTCTAAATTAGAAACCTCACTGCTTCATGGCAGTTGGTTTGCTATTGCTTCCAGTTTTATTAGGGTTTCATTTTATATTAGAGCTGTTAAAAGATTACTTTTAGACGAGAATTGTCTGAAGTAGTTCCATGTGTAGCTAGGTTACAGTGCTAGGTATGATGTGTGCAAACGTCCACAGAAATAAAGAATATATACTTGATAGGTATGTGGAATGTAAATTTACATCAGTTGTTCCACATAGTTTGGTAATGTAAGGGGCTTTTTCCTAGTCTTCTTAACTGAGTGACATCAGTTCCCTTTATGCCCACGGGCTGCAGGGTTTGTTCTCACCTGCATGCACACACTAAGCCCAAGTATTTCTCTGTATCATTCATTACCAGATTAGAAAGGTACACAAATTGAAATTTTTCTGTTACAATGTTTTTATATTTGAGATTCCAAAGATGGTATAATATTTTTGTAGTATTCACGTATACATTTGAAATATCGTTTTTGACGGCTAGGGTATCTTTTGTGTTTCTGTAGGACCTAGATGTGAAGGCTGGTGGAGGCTGTGTAATGACCATTGGAGAAATGCTACGGTCTTTTCTCACAAAACTGGAGTGGTTTTCTACCTTGTTTCCAAGAATTCCAGTTCCAGTTCAGAAGAATATTGATCAACAGATTAAAACTCGACCTAGAAAAATCAAGAAAGATGGGAAAGAAGGTGCTGAGGAAATTGACAGACATGTTGAACGCAGACGTTCGAGGTAATGTACCACTTAGTTGTGCTTGTTTTTAAATATGCTTTATACAAAGTTAATGGTTCTGGTAAATTAGTAGGGAATTCTGTTTTTACTGTTCATTTTATTAGTTTGTCACTTTTCTCCTGCGAAGGTTATTTTCTACCTTTCAGTGCATTCCCAACAAAATTATGTATCTATAATGAGAATAAGCAGATTTTTTTGCTTTAGTTATTCTTGGTATGTATGTAAACTGGTGATCTAAATAAATAACACTGATGAAAGTTGAATTTTTATGATATGTGTTATTCACTGACATTTTCTTTTTTAGGTCTCCAAGGAGATCACTGAGTCCACGGAGGTCCCCAAGAAGATCAAGAAGTAGAAGCCATCATCGGGAGGGCCACGGGTCTTCTAGTTTCGACAGAGAATTAGAAAGAGAGAAAGAACGCCAGCGACTGGAACGTGAAGCCAAAGAAAGGGAAAAAGAAAGGCGAAGATCCAGAAGTATTGATCGGGGGTTAGATCGCAGGCATAGCAGGAGTAGGGAAAGGCACAGGAGTCGCAGTCGAAGTCGTGATAGGAAAGGGGATAGAAGGGACAGGGATCGAGAAAGAGAAAAAGAAAACGAGAGAGGTAGAAGACGAGATCGTGACTATGATAAAGAGAAAGGTAATGACCGAGAAAAGGAGAGAGAGCGATCAAGAGAACGGTCCAAGGAACGAAGAAGTAGAGGTGAGGTAGAAGAGAAGAAACATAAAGACGACAAAGATGATAGGTGGCATAGAGATGACAAAAAAGATTCCAAGAAAGAGAAAAAACACAGTAGAAGTAGAAGCAGAGAGAGGAAACGTAGAAGTAGGAGTAGAAGTAGAAATGCAGGAAAGCGAAGTAGAAGCAGGAGCAAAGAGAAGTCAAGTAAACATAAAAATGAAAGTAAAGAGAAATCAAATAAACGAAGTAGAAGTGGCAGTCAAGGAAGAACTGACAGTATTGAAAAGTCAAAAAAACGAGAACATAGCCCCAGCAAAGAAAAGTCTAGAAAGCGTAGCAGAAGCAAAGAACGTTCCCACAAACGAGATCACAGTGATAGTAAGGACCAGTCAGACAAACATGATCGTCGAAGGAGCCAAAGTATAGAACGAGAGAGCCAAGAAAAACAACATAAAAACAAAGATGAGACTGTGTGAAAATTTTTTGTAAAAGTGGATCACATTGAATCCTATAAATGTTCAATTAAATTTGCTTTTTTTTCCCCTTTTTTTTTTTTTTTTTTTTTTTGTGAATTGAGATTGTGCAGTAGTTACACACTCTTCAAGCTCCCTTTAGGCTACATTTTCATTTCCTCTTTTCTGTAGGGAAGTGCCTTTGTAATCCCATTTATTGCATTGATGTTTTCACCCAATTGTTGAGTTCGACACATGATGCACAGATTGTTCTTGCATTCTTAATGTTTTTTTTTTTAATTTTTTGAAATGTACAGTCTGTACATATGTCCTGCAGATGTTCTAATTCCTTTGGCATGGTTGCCATGTTGGTTAAATTTGTATAAGGCAATAAACTGCCACTAATTCTATTTTTGTTTCGTAGGTGTGGGATTATGGTTTGTGACCTGAAGTTAGCATGGCTGTGCTTTCCATAATAGAATGCTAAAGACTTTGAGAATGATTCTTGGATGTGTATTATAGGAGAATTATCTGTGTGCATTCAGTGTACATGAAGGCGGCATTTGTAGGGTTAACATTTTTGTCCACTCTGTATTATCTTGGAAGGCTCTTGTTACTATGTCACACTTACATTCTCCACCGTTACCTTTAGAGAGAATTTGAGAAGTTAGTTTCTGATGCAGAGGTTTAAATTAGGCTGTGGTTTGATCAAAAGTCCTTTTAGCATTCTACCTCAAAGGGACACTTAGTAAGCCTAAAATTTATTCACTTAGTTTTCCTTTTTTATTTGAAAAGATACATGACATGTAATCTTTGTTTCTTGAACTCTCAGATTTTAAAATACTATATTAAAGAAAAAATTCATGTCTAAATCCTAGCATTCTTGCAGCAACCCTATACTAACATGAAATTGGGAGAGGGTGGGACAGATGAGTAGAGAAAACAGATTCAAGCCTCAAGCTTCCAAAGCATTTTTATAAATGGAAAATACTTAAATTATGAAACAGCTTGATAATGTCCTTTTTTTAAAATTCAAAACTTTTTTTATTGATAATGAAGACTGCTGTTTGAGTTTTTAAACTTGAACAGAGATATTAAAGAGTAATGCTATTGCTGCATTATTTAAGACTATCAGCAAATTACTTGATAAGATTGTTCTTATGACTTGTATTCTGATTACAGAGAACCATCATGAGTGTGGAATAAATGCTGGATTAAATCCTTTATCCTGGGTGTTGGCTTTTCCCCCGTTTCTTAACGTTTTTTTTTTAGTATTTTCTTGCGGAAAGTGATGAAATGATAGTAAAGTAGCACTTTGTATAGCAGGGTATCTCAGTGCCCAGATGACAGTTAAATATGTAGACCGGAACTGGACATATGTGACAGTCATCCTTATGAGAGTGCTTAGTAATAGTTCCCTTTGTTGGTGTTACACTAGGGTGATGTTTTGCGTGATTTGTTTCACATCAGAGGTGCTCATTTAGGTATTTTTCCCTTGAATCACTTTAGACTCAGTTAAAATTTGGACTTGAAGGAACTTCTGTAAGGTAACTCACCTAATTCATTCTTTTTAGACAGAAAATAGAGCCCCGAAGTGGTTATGTTTAGTCAGTGCCAGGAATAAAAGTGCTGCTGACAAGTCAGTCTAGTGATCTTTCTAGCATACCATATTGACATTTGTTTTATCCCACTAGTTATATTGGTCATCCAATGAGTGCTGACAGGCCACATTGCTAAAGTTATATGGCATAGCAAACTCTTGTACACCTGGAAGAGTTCACACATGGGCTTAGCATATTTAACTCGATTTCAGAAAAATCTTGTTAAATGGAGGGATTCCTTTGTATAAAAATGCTATGCTTTTTTTAAGAGTAGAAGATTTGGTCATTTTTCCATTTGAATTGAACATCAAGTGAATTAACACTAGATACCTAGAAATTATTTTTTTTCTCAATGTCTAAGCAGAAAAATATGCTTTAGTAATGAAAGCCAATAGATTTATCTTACATTGAATTTTTAGTGTACCTAAACTATGGTGCTACTCTTGAATATAGTTCTACTTGGAATGTTAATAGTGTATTTTAGATGAAATGTGGAAAGAATTTATTTCAAATAGTTGAAAAGACAAACTACATTTGATTTCCTATTTTTAATGTTAAAGTTTGCTTTTGAAAAGATTTTGTTAGAATTTAATATAACTAGCAGCCTCCATATGATTTTTGTTCTCAACTAAAATGATCTCACTTTTCCATGTATAGGCATCTTTGTGTCTGTTTTCTAATGTCAAATTTGGAGTTAAATTCTAGTGTATCAATCTTAAAATTTTAATATAAAATGTCTATTTTAATACTGCCCCGTTTAGATTCTGTCAGTCTGGTTTAGTTCCACAGTTACTCTAACATTATCTAAAGATTAATGATTCTTAATCTTATGAGCCCCTTTTTAGGAAATCTGATTAAATCTACAAATTCTCTAGAACAATAAAAATACCTCAAAATGTGCATGCTGTTTCAAAGGAACTCCTCTAAACTGCTCCGGTACCTTTCTGCTGTTTACTTTTTTTTTTTTTTTTTTAACAGCTGTGGTTAGGTATACAGTATTTGGGAATGATAAGTGTAAGCCAGAAAGTTAAATTCTTCAGAGTCTCCCAAAGGCAGTGGCTAATGTTTTTGACTTAAAAGATGAAATGGGTGGGGAGGAGATGTGAATGATAATTACTTAAATCCCTTCCCAAAAAATTTCCATTATAAATAAGTTTTTTATTTGAGCACTAAGGGGTCAGGCTCAGATATTGGTATATTTTAAGACTATATTTTGTGGTAAAAATATATATAACAAAACATGCCAATTCAGTTTTACATACATAAATTCATTCATCATGATGTGCAACCATTACTACTTTTCTTTTCTAAATTATTACACCACTGTTAACAAATTCAGGGCCTGCTAAACAATGAGTCTCCCCGCCCCCCCGCCCCCCCCAGCCCCGTCCCTTTCTACCCAGACAATGTGGTGTTTTATAAAAGTTTCAAGTGATTCCAGTATGCAACCGTGATTTAAGAAACACTCACTATTAAACTGGGTTTTGTTCTAACTTGATTCTACCATCTAAATGCTGAATTCATGAACCTTGCATGATTAAGCCAGTTACAGGACCACTTAAGTGGATTGATTTTATGGCAAGGGAAATAACTTCCTGATTGTAGTCTAATCTTGAAATTCCTCATCATTCCATTCTATGAAATCCCACAGCACTTTGTGAATACTGCTGAAATGACATTTAATTCATTTTAGGGTCATTATTGTCAACATTTGTTGTAGGAAACATGTCAGAATGCATACAATCAACTGAAAAATGTTAGCATCATAGCTGACTTAAAATTCATTATGCCATCTCAGCGTTGATAAGTCTATTAATCATGATCCATGATGCCTTACACAGGTAAAATGTTTTCCTTTGGGAGGAGGGGTGTCTTTTCAGCCTATTGCTAAAATGAGTTATACTTGTTCAAGTTAAACAGCTGATGTTTAAAGATTTCCTATAGCATACAAGCTGTGAGGTTTTGTCACAAGGGATGTGTGGGTGGGGTGGGGGAGGGAGACTTATTGGCAAGGACATCCTCAGGTTTAACCTGCGAAGTACCTAACTAAAGTCCACCAATCTATGACTGGTTTCCCTTTGTCAGTTCTTACATGTACAGTTCTGAGGCTGTATTTCTTCATGTTTTGGGTCAGTGGATTTAGTCATTCTCCACAAATAAATTCCACCAGCTCTGCTCTGTAACCATCCCAAATAAAAACAAAAACTTGGATGCTTGCTGAGCAAATGCATCTTCAAGAGAAGTTCTCTTGCCCTCTCTTCCCTCTTAGAAATTGTGAGGTCACCAGTGTCCTGAATATTCAATAGTACCTGTAGAAGAAATTTTTTTTCTTTTTAAAATTTTATTTATTTTGTTGTGAATATACACAGCAAAACGCACCAATTAAAGTTTCTACATGTACCATTTAGCAACATTGATTACATTCTTCAATTTGTGCAACCATTCACACCCTTTTCTGAGTTGTTCCTCCTCTGTTAACATAAATTCACTGCCCCCTCAAGTTCCTATCTAATCTTTCAAGTTGCTGTTATCAATTTGATCCCATATAGATAGTTCTTATAAGAGCATAATGCTCAAGACACATTTTTTAGTAGTTAAGCTAAACTATTGTTTGATTTTAAGGAGACTTCAGGGGATATTTTTGGTTTAAGGTTTAAAGATGATCTCAGGGCAATAGGTACAGGGGTTTGTGGAACCTTCATGGCTCCAGGAAGTCTGGAGTCTGATACTTTGAAATTTTCTTCTGCATTTCCCCCTTTTTGATCAGGACTCTTCCATAGAATGTTTGATCAAAATGTTCAGTAATGGTAGCTGGGCACCATCCTGTTCTGGTCTCATGGCAAAGGAGGCTAGAGGAAATTTCTTAAATGCTGGACTCATCCAGCCAGTCCAGGTATTGGTTCATTGAACACCTCCTCCTGGTTAAAGTGCTCCATCTCCAACACCTGCTCTGAGAAATTGAGCCACGCTGAGCCTTGTGCAGAGAGGGCCACTGATCTGGTGGGTGTGCCAGTTAGCAATTTCTTCCAAATCCACCCTTCATCACTCTGCTTTGTGATACTGAAGCTGGACCTTATGAACATTTCTCCTTTGTCAACTGGTACAATGTTAAGCTTTGTCAGAAAATGCAGAAGTGACACTGCAGGAGAAAGGAACCTCTTAGTGGTTCTGGTGTGTTTTCCTTCTTGTTTCTGCAGTGTGTAGGGTCCGGTGGCATACAGGACTCCCAGTGGTGCTCATCCCCCAGCAAATTTCAGTGGCACCCTCATGGGAGAGACGGGGTGCTTCCCGGTAAGTTCACTGGTGCCCTGCTATCTTCTCAGCAAGTCGTGGTTGGTGCCTCAGCGAGCAACTTCCCAGTGAGTTTCACCCTGGGGTGATTTTCCAACAAGTCTCAGCAGAGCCCCAGTGAGTGGCTTTCTGGCTAGTTTTGTTGACACCTCCGGCTTTCCAGCCCTGGATGGCTACACCTCAGCAAACTGGTCTATAGCCTGAATCCCAGTCTTGGGAAGGAATCTCTTCCAAATATACTTCCTTGGGTCCTCTGCTCAGCCCTAGAAGTAGTGGCTGCTCCCATATCCACTATTCCTACAATCTCTAGAGTTCTCTTTACCCTGAGAAATGAATCCTCTGTTGTGGTTAATAATTCTTTATACTAAACTTTTGCCATTCAGATAACTGTTTTCTGTCTTCTGACATAATTGATACAATGGATTAGGATGATACCAATCATAAGGGTGTCAATCATAAGGCTGGCTGATGACCCATGAAGTAGTCTAGTGTAAAGGGCTTGCCAGCCAATAAGTTTGTTGAGAATTATGTAAGTAAATCAGACTGGCTTCTTCCAGACTTTTCTTTTTTTTTAATTTGTATATTCCTCCTAATGTTCACACAAAGAAAAAAATATGGGTACAAATATTCTGTAAACTCTATCATATTCCCCAGTTGTTGGGTTATGTAATCTAGTTACAGACACAGATAAAGCTAAAATGAAGAATCTTGGAATTAGATGGAATTAATGAAGCACAGGAACACAATAAAGACTGATTCTCTCAATAATGCTGCCAGATTAGTGGCCTTCTCCAGGACTGCAGCATGCTCCTTTGAGATTTGTGTGTGTTCACTCTAATTCCTCTTACTTCTCCTTCCCTTACATGCTGCCTTTTCTTTGGCTTACCTGTATGAAGCTGCTCGGGGACTCCTTCAAATTCCATTTTCTCTTCAACTTGAATGACTTCTAGTTGGACTCAATTTATTTCTTAGCGGATGGCTTCTTAATGACCTAGTAACTCCTCTATAGTTTTATAATTATTTTTTACTTATTTAAAAATATTTTATTGTGTTTTAGGTGAACATTCACACAGGAAATTAGGTTCTCGTTTAACAATTTCTATATTGTTCAGTGACATTGGTTACATCTTTTTCATAATATCAGTGTTCTCATTATTTCCATTCTGGTTGTTCTGTTTCCCTTAATCTAGCTTCCCTTTCTTCCAGAATTTTGATGAGAACTCAGAATTGTCCAGTCCTTAGAAAAATGGAGAAGGCTTGTGTAGATGTCACATGAGGATGGTTATGTGAAAGAGAGATATCAAAACAAACAAGTGTCTGTACCCTGAAGCTGCCTTTCTTCCTTCTAGCTTTCTAGGTTTTTTTCCACTTCTGCTCGGTGGATATCCTTGCAGTTGCTCTGTTTTCCTTGAGGTAGCCTGAGTTTCTCTTCATTGTAACCCAACATCCTAACACTGGTTTCTGTTACTGCGACCATCAGGAGTCCCTAATCAGTAAGGGTCTTCCTGACATTTCCCTGCCATTGAATTCTTATCTGTATAGCCTCAACACCAACAAGAACTTGTCATCTATTTTGCTTGACTTAGCAAAGAAGTTGGAGCCAAGTAGTTCTAGGTATAATTCCTATTCCTTGATAGAAATGGTCTGCCCAAGGACAGAAGGGGGATGTAGGGGTAAGGTGGAGGAATACAGTATGAATTAGGGCCACTTTAAATCTCATAATTTCCAATTTTTCCCTGGACCAATCCTATTCCACATTCCTCCTATATCCCTTAACTCTTTTATATCTACTACAATGGCTACTTGAAATCTTCACTAGTTTCTTAAGGTCCCTATTCCACCTCCATACTCATTCTCACTTCATAGACAGCATCAGATAAAGCTCTCTCCCTCAAACTATAAGATAAGCTGCAGTTGCATCTATACTGTTTTCCTCCTTACCTCCCTCTGTTTTTTTTTTCCTTCACTTAAACATTCCAAATTCTGCCCTAGGCTAATACTTCTATCTATGCTCTGAATCACATTCATTTATTCATGTGGCAGATGCTGTCCACTGGTCCCCGATTATATCCATTCTCTCCTTCTTCCATAATATTATGGATTGGATCGTGTCCCCTCCCCCCACCAAAAAAAAAATGTGTTATAAATCCTAACCCTATACCTGTGGTTATAATCCTGTTTGGAAATGGATTTTCTTTGTTATGTTAACAAGGCAGTATTAATGTAGGGTATGTATTAATCACTTTTGAGATATAAAAGAGCATATTAAGCAAGGAAGCAAGCAAGCACAGATAGGGGAAGATAGGTGCTACACCACACGAGATCTCTAAGGAAGCAAGAAACAGAAGCTGAAAAGGGACAATAATTTTCCCCCTGATCCACCAGAGAGAAAGCCTTCCTCTAGAATTCGGACTTCTAGTTCCCTAAACTGTGAAAAAATAAATGTCTATTTGTTAAAGCCACCTACTTGTGGTATTTCTGTTATAGCAGCACTAGGTAACTAAGACACAAAGCAATAGAATTTTGGCTGAGCAGGCCTCTTCGCACCTAGACGTACACATGAGAACAAATTCTGGCTAACGGGATTTAGGTGGCAGCAGGAATCTTTTTTCTTTTCTCTCCCCCCTCCCTTAATTTCACTGCTTAGAACTTTGATATGACCACTGGAGCTTTTTCTTGGACCAAGAAAAAGAGGGCTTCATCCTAGAGATGGCAGAGTGAAAAACTAGAAGGAGTCTGGGTCTCTGAGGACTTAAGGGAATAGAATTACCCATACTACTCCTGGATGCTCTGCCTCCACTATTTTATATAAGAAAGAAACTTCTGTTTGAGGCACTGTTGTCATTAGTTTTCTGTCACTCTCAGCAAAGTCTAATCCTAACTAATAAAGATTTGGTATCTGGAATTGCGGTACACCAAATAACAAGACGTAAAATACTTAGCGTTAGCTTAGTGAAGAAGATTGGATGCCAAGAAGTATGAACACAGGTATTGCAGGCTAGAAAGCAGGTGACCCTAGTTATGCAGCAGGCTCACTTTATCTCTCTTTCATTTCAGACCCTTGTCGTTATCTTTTACGTTCAACCTCTCTCCTTATTTTTCTATTATTGACCAATCTTAATTTCCTTAGTACCATGAACCAGATTCAACTCAATGGCAATGGGTTTGGTTTTTTAGGGATTACTCTAGGAGTATAAGAAGACCTGGTTGCACAGTGATTAAGCACTGAGTAGAAATTGATTCCACTTGTTGGCACACAACAGCAACATTCTAGGAGTAAGAATCCCTGGTGTCACAACAGTTAAGAGCTCAGGTTGCTAACTGAAAGGTCGGCAGTTGGAACCCACCAGACATTCTGCAGGAGAAAAGACCTGGTGATCTGCTCCTGTAAAGATTACAGCCTAAGAAATCCCATGGGGCAGTTCTGCTCTGTCACATGGGGTCACCATGAGTTGGAATCAACTCGACGGCACCCAACAACAACTCTAGGAGGGGGAGCCTGGATGGCACAAGTGGTTTGCAATTGCCTTCTATATCCTAAAGTTTGGTGATTGAAACCCAACAAGTAGCTTAGTGGAAGAAAAGGCCTTGGCAAACTGCTTCCATAAAGATTGTTGTGGTTGTTAGTTGCCGTCAAGTTGACTCTGACTCTTGGCAACCTCTAGTGTGCAGTGTAGAACCGTGCTCCATAGCTTTTTCAAGGCTGTTGACCTTTCAGAAGTAGAACACTGAGGTGCCTCTGGGTAGGTTCAGACCTCCAACCTTTTGCCTAGTAGTTGAGTACTTAACAATTTGAGCCACCCAAGGATTCAGAAAAGCCATGGAGCAGTTCAACTCTGTAACATGTAAGGTCGCCATGAATGGGGTGGGCGGGGTGGGGGGCAACTCAACGGCAGCTAATAACAACAACAACCCTAGGAGTACACCAAGAATATTTCAACAGACTCACTCTTGTAGCTGCTCCCACTCTTGTGTGTCTTTATCTCCATTTTCCTCAGGACCTGAACTCAAGAATTTCTTGCTTTGCAGAATCTCATTTCTGCAAGGAGAAGTTCAGATAGCTGGTAAAATTAGTAAGTCAAGGGTTTAAAGCAAATTCGTACTGTAAAATCAACAGCTTTATTGGCCTTATTTCCCACTGCAACTGTTCAGCAATAACACAACCTATTTTGACAACAACCAAGAAGGTGACATTAACCAGAAGTCAGTTGCTAACACAATAATTATCTTCCCTAATTCCTGTCATTAAAATCATTGTACTTCTAGACCATTGTTTCTCCTTCTTCCTTGAATTTCCTAGCTCTGTTAAAGCTCATGTCAAGAGATTATACCATCCACTATCCATCAATTGTTCAAGTCATCCACAGACCTCTAAAATATTCCCCTAGTATTTTAATATTTAAAGACTGTAACAGATGGCTCAATACCACTTTCCTCACTACTCCTGTTATAAGTCTTAATGAGTCTAGTGTCCATTTAACAATCTTCCAATACCCAGTGCTCTCAATTCCTTGATGTCCTGCTCTCCAACATTTTTTCTTCCACCTGGCCTCAGCTGCCAATTGTCATGGTTACATTCTAAAACTGGTCATTACCAATAACTTCTCCACAGTTTCCATTTTAAACATCCTATTCTGTAATCACCAACTCCTGTATTTCCTGCTTATTTACTCTAATATCCTCTCCAACAATTCTTTAACTTCACTGAGACCTCCAATCTATGGCCCTGTCTTAGTTATATAGTGCTGCTATAACAGAAATAACACAAGTGGATGGCTTTTAACAAAGAGAAATTTATTCTCTCACAGTCTAGTAGGCTGCCAGTCCAAATTCAAGGCATTAGCTCCAGAGGAAGGCTTTTTCTGTCGGTTCTGGAGAAAGGTCCTTGTGATGCCATCAGTCTTCCCTTGGTCTGGGAGCATCTCAGCGCAGGAACTTCAGGTCCAAAGGACGCGCTCTCCTCCTGGCACTGCTTTCTTGGTGGTATGAGGTCCCCCAATTCACTGCTTGCTCCTTTTCCTTTTATCTCTTGAGAGATAAAAGGTGGTGCAGGCCACACCCCAGGGAAACTCCCTTTACATTGGATCAGGGATGTGACCTGGGTAAGGGTGTTGTTACAATCCCACCCTAATCCTCTTTAATGTAAAATTACAATCACAAAATGGAGGACAACCACACAGTACTGGGAATTATGGCCTAGCCAAATTGATATATACGTTTTTAGGGGGACATAATTCAATCCATGACAGGCCCCAATCAACTTTTTACTCTCCATTGCTACCCCCTCAAATTCTCACTTCCTTGCCTACCCAGCTTAGTTCCACAGTCCAATATTATAAACCACTCCCTTATAAACACCCTCAACTCCCTCGCTGAGGGAATTGTCAGCATAGGTATCTGGAAATACTCCAATCCTAGTTAAATACAACTCTCAGCCTACTCTGTGCCTGCACACAAGTGACCGAACATGGCTAGAGAAAACATACAATTGTGCTGACCGGCACTTTTTAAAATTCATGACCATAAGCCTCAATGGTGACCCACTGAAGGTATAGCTAAGGTATCATCTTGGAGAGAGTACACTGTGAATATGGGGTTTCATCCTTCAGGATACAGAATATGCCCTGAATCTCTGAAGTCCACTTTTTAGACAAAGATGAGACAGGCCTATAAGACAAACCATAACATACCTGAGGAACGTGCCTCTTAGTTCATTCAAGTGTACAAGACCAAATGGGCAACACCCGCCCAAAAGGAAAGACGAGAAGGCAGGAAGGGACAGGAAAACTGGACTAATGGACACAGAGAACCCAGGGGGAAAGGGAAAGGGAAAAGGGGAGAGTACTGACATATTGCAGGAATTGCAACCAATGTCACAAAACAATTTGTATAGAAATTTTTGAATGAGAAACTAATTTGCCCTGTAAATTTTCACCTAAAATGCAATAAAATTAAAAAAAAAAAAGAATCTACCCTAAATCAATGAGTATTATACAGTACTGTGTCCAAATAGGTAAAATACATGGGTCTAGGGGCCAAGGGTGAATGTAGGAGTGACCCTGTTTGCCATCACTCACAATGACCCACTTGAGGGATTTGTGCTTCCTACCTCTGGAACAATGGACTCAGTCAAACTTGAGAGTGAGCGCCTCCTTGAATTTTGCACTCTAGATGCCTCTCTGGCCTCACCCTTACCTTCACCCTGGCCCTGGTGGATACCTGGTGGATGCTAGTTATTGCAGATTGAATTATGTCCCTCCACCCTGACAAATATATGTTGTAAATCCTAACCTCCATATCTGTGGTGGCACAGTGGTTAAGAGCTCGGCTGCTAACCAAAAGGTTGGCAGTTGGAATCCACTGGCTGCTCCTTGGAAACCTTATGGGGCGGCTCTACTCTGTCCTATAGGGTCACTATGAGTGGGAATCGACTTAAAGGCAATGAGTTTGATATGGATTTTATATCTGTGGATATAATCCCCTTTGGAAATAAGATTTTCTTTGGTATGTTAATGAGGCTGTATCAGTGTAGGTAGTGTCTTAAACCTACTTTTAAGATATAAAAGAGCATATTAGGTGCAGAGAAGTAAGCACAAAAGATAGATGCCACATGGAGATCTCCAAGGAAATAAGACCCTGGTGGTGCACCATCCAGATATCCCCTCCAGAACTGTCCTGAATTCAAGCAGGGGGCCTTTTTATTCCTCCATCCACCAGTTATTTGTTGTGGCTGCCCCTGGGAAAGGGGTGTGACTTTCAGCAAGGCAGCTCTCGTCAGCAAGAGCAAGTCTGAGAGAGGAACTCAGCTAAAGCTGTCAGCCACCAACACTGCTAGCAGCTGGGGAATGAGTGCTCATGACTCTAACCAAGCCCTTCCTTCTCAGGGCCTTTGCCTTCCCTCTTTTCTCTGCTTGGCATGCCCTTCTCCTAGATTTCCAAAGGATGCACTCTTTCACTTCCCTTAGGCCTATGCTCAAGCATCTCAGTGCTGGGGAGGTCTTCCCTGACCGCTGTATAAAAGCTAGAACTCTATCCTCTCAGTATTCTCCCATTACTCAGCTTTATTTTTCTTTATAACATTCAGCAACATCTGACATATTTATATATTTATTAATTAAATGCTTATTTTATCTCTTTTCTACTAGAATACAGGCTCTGTGAGTGCAGGACTCTGGTTGTTCATGTTTGTATCTCCAGTACCCAGAATAATTCTTGCAGTAGGTAAAAAAACAAACAAACAAGCTCATTGCCATCAAGTCGATTCCAACTCATAGAGACCCTATAGGACAGAGTACAACTTCTCCATATGGTTTCCAGGGAGCAGCTGGTGGATTGGAACTACTGACCTTTTGGTTAGTAGCTGAGCTCTTAGCCACTGCTCCACTAGGGATCCATACAGTAGGTACTCAATATATATTTGTTGAATGCACAAACAAAAATGAATGCATAGTAGTCAAGTCATCGAAGCTAAAGAGTCTTGGTGGAAGGAGCTTGGGCTTTGGAGTTAGACAGGTTTTTTAAATAGCTTTGTTGGGTTATGATTGACAGAATAAATTGCACATACTTAAAGTATAAATTCAATATGTTTTCAGCATATATATGCATTTGTGGAGCCCTCACTACAATTCTGATAATGAACTTACCTTTCATCCCTAAGAGTTTCCTCTTACACTTTTGTAATTCCTCCTTCCTGCCCCTCCCATCCCCAGCCAACCATTGATTTGCTTTATATTTTTAGAGTAGTTTGTATTTTCTAAAATTGTATATTTTTCTAATCAAATAGTGTGTATTCTTTTTTGTCCGGCTTCTTTCACTCAGTATAATTATTTTGAGATTCATCCAGGCTGTTGTGTATACCAATAGATCATTCCTTTTTATTGCTGAGTAGTATTCTATTTGTTTCTCGTTCACCTTGGTTCATGGACAATTGGTGTCTTATAGTCATCTAGCATGTTATATTCTGCTAGAACAGAAATACCACAAGTGGATGGCTTGAACAAAGAGAAATGTATTCTCTCATAGTCTAGTAAACTACAAGCCCAAATTCAGGGCATCATCTCCAGGGGAAGGCTTTCTCTCTCTCTCAGCTCTGGAGGAAGGTACTTGTCATCAATCTTTCCCTGGTCAAGGAGGTTCTCAGCACAGGGACCCTTGGTCCAAAAGATGTGTTATTCTCTTGGCTCTTGTTTCTTGGTAGCCTGAGGTCCTGCTGTCTCTCTGCTCACTTCTTTCTTTTATATCTTAAAAAGAGATTGCCTAGTTAACATAACTGCTGATAATTGCATCTCATCAGCACCATAGAGATAGGATTTACAACACAGAGGAAAATCACGTCAGATGACAAAATGTGGACAATCACACAATACTGGGACTCATGGCCTAGCCAAATTGATACACATTTTTTGGGGACACAATTCAATCCATGACACTTGGTTTACTTCCATTTTGGGGCAATTACAAGTAATGCTACTGTGACTACTTGTGCATAAGTTTTTGTATGGACATATGCTTTCATTTTTCTTGGATAAATACCAAGGGGTGAAATGATAAGGTCATATGACTTTTTAAGAAACAGCCAAATTGTTTTCCAAAGTGATTGTACCATTTTACATTTTCACCAGGTATGAGATTTTCAGTTGCTCAACATTCTTGCCAATAATTGGTATAGCCAGTCTTTCTAATTGTAAACATCTAATAAGTAAACAGTGGTATCTCATTGTGGTTTTACTTTGTATTTCCCTATTGAAGTATTTTTCATGCTCTTATTTTCCACGTGTACATCTTCTTTTGTGAAGTTATCTGTTCAAATCTTTGGCCTATTTTTCTTATTGAGCTATTTGTTTTCTTGAGTTTTGGGTGTGTGTATATGTATATATATATATCCTGGATACAAGTCTTTTATCAGATAGCTGATTTGCAAATATTTTCCCCTAGTCTGTGGCTTGTCTTTTCATTCTCTTAACAGTGCAGAAGTTCTTCATTTTGATGAAGTTCACTTTACCAATTTTTTTTTAATGGATCATACTTTCAGTGTTGTACATAAGAAATCTTTGCCTAATACAAAGTCAAGAAGATTTTCTCTTTTTTTATAGAAATTTTATAGTTTTAGATCTATAGTCCATTTTGAGTGAATTTTTGTATATAGGATGAGGTACAGATCAAAATAGATGTGTTTTGCATATGGTTATCCAATTGTTCCAGCACCATCTATTGAAAGGACTATCCTTTCTCCATTTGACTGCCTTTGAACTTTTGTCAAATATCAATTGTCCATACATGTGTGGGTCTATTTTTGCACTCTCTATTTTGTTCCTTTGATCTATCTATTCTGATGCCAATACTACCCTGTCTTAATTACTGTAACTTTATTGTAAGTCTTGATGGCAGGTAGGATAAATCTGTCCCCTTTACTCTGTCTTGGTTGGAAGAAGAGATCAGACTGATACATTTAATTTCAGCTCCACCATTTAATACGTACATGATTCCAGACCAGTCAGTTAAGCACATCTATTACTCATTTACTTACTTGTTTATTGTTAGTGTCTTAGTCTCCTAGGGCTGTCATACAAAATACCGCAAAGTGCGTGGCTTTAAAGAACAGAATTTTTTTTAAATTATTTTATTTTTTTATTGTTGTGATTAAATGAAGCTTACATTTCAGGTTAGTCTCCCATACAAAATTTTTATACATACCTTGTTATGAGACCCTAATTGCTCACCCCTTTCCACGACAGCACACTCCTCTTTTCCGCCCCTGATTCCCCATGACCATTCAAACAGCTCCTAACTCTCTCTGCCTTCCCATCTCACCTCTGGACAGAAGCTGCCCTTTGGTCTCTTTAAAGAACAAGAAATTTTTTTGGTTCACGTTCTGGAGGCTAGAAGTTCAAGTCAGGGTATTGGCTGTGTCAATTTCTGCTGAGGGCTTTGAGAGAGGAACTGCTCCATGCCTCTCTCCTAGTTTCTGGTGACTGCCGGCAATCCTAGGCATTCCTTTGTTGGTTATAGATGCAGCTGCTTCCATGCTGCATGGTGTCTGTCTTCCCCCTGTGTGTCTCTGTCTTTGTATCTTTTCTGCCCTTTATAAGATACCACTCAGAAGGGATTAGGACTAGGACCCATTTTACTCCAGTATGACCTGTTAACTGATAACAAAAAAAAAAAAAAACTTATCTCCAAACAAGGACATATTCATAGGTACAGGGGTTAGAACTTCAGCACATCTTTTGGGGGGACACAATTCAATCCATAATAGTTAGGATAAAATACTATAGTGCTTGGGTTAAATGCTAATTATTATGAAGAGTCTGAACTAGGAAGATGGCTCTGGAACTGAAAAGCACTGGAACTGCAGGGTGGTACTGGGATAGATGGATTGAATGTGCTCACCTGGGACTTCCCACTAACCTCCTCAGTGCAGAGAAATGTGTCTACTCTTTGATCTTAGATATTGAAGCTTTGCAGGACTGGTCCTTTTGGACTGAAACAACAACAACAAATGAAGACAAAAAACAAAACAAAACAAAAAAACTGGTCAGGATCCCCGAGTTTAAAATGATCATTCTACTATATCAACAATTTTCTGTACAATTTTGTGTAAATTTTATTTTTAAAAAATTTTAAAGAGAAGGAGAGCATTCCACACATTATCTTGAAACCCAGGTTACAGTACTTTCTTGGCCTGCTTAACATGACTTCCTCTAACTCTCCTCTTCTTTTTCAGTCTTTGCAATACCTGCCCCTGCCAGTCTCCAGGTGCGCCTAGTTACAGGTCAGCTCTACAATGAAGGGGAGGAGCTACTTCTCAGAGACTGTTCCCAACATCACAGCCCCACATCCCGGTGACCAATGGTGCTGCCCCCTGGGGACCAAAGAGGACTCTGGTCACTCTGTTCAGTGCCACGTGAGTGTCAGGCCAACAGGATGGCTGGTGGACCGGAGAAATGTTTATCTTTGATTGGATTCTGTCTTATCTGTCTTAAAATGGTGAGTTCACCATCCCAATTCACCTGCAACTATTTAGAAAAAAAAAAAAAAAATTCATGATCTTTCTCTTTTTTTCAGGGGCTGGGAGGTGGGGAGATAGAAGTCAAAACACTTATGGACCATGCCAAGATTGTGTATGTTTGTGTGTTTGAAATTTCATGCAATATACTAGAGAAAGAAAACAAGATTATCATTATATTTTAAGAACAAAGATTTCTGAGAAATCTGTCAACAGCTCCTGACTTAGTCCAACAGGCAGATTCAGGGAGAAAAATGAAATAGTAATGTGATCTGCCTCCAGCCTCTAAATTGTACTTAGAGTTGCTTTGCAGTAGATTTGAGTGTTGGAAAATGATTTGTGCAAAGAAATGCACTGTATGGATCAAAAGTCTCCTCACAACCTGCATGAAAATGTTGTGATTAATTTATTACTGCTCTGATTTTATATTTACCGAAATGATGGTTTCCTTCGTGGTTTTAATTTTCTAAACTTTCCCTTTCAGGTTGCTTCAGAAAAAACAGGTAAACGTTCCTGAAATGCAAGTTTTCTCCTCCATATTTGATTCTAATTTCCGTTGTTAATTCATGGCTACTCCGAAACATAATGGCTGTAACCTAGAAACCAAACCTGTTGCCGTGGAGTCAATTCTGACTCATAGTAATCCTGTAATGGCCACACTGGGAGGAGGGGAGAAATCAACAATTTCTGAACACTTACTGTGTGCTAATAACCACTTTGTCGGGTGCTGGGGAGATGATAACTGGTAAGACCAACAAATGGATCAAACTTAAAAGACAAGTCCTAGAAGGTATCCTTACTGAGTACTGTAATGTCTAGAGTCATATAGTCATAGATTTTCTCGTGCACAGTTAGCTATGTGTAAAATATTGCAATGATCATCATCTCAGTCAAAGAAGCAAAATCTTAGTCACAAATAGTGAAGAGTCTGATTTACATAACTTTTAACGTTTGTCTTCAGGGAAATTAAAGGAGAAAACTAGAAAGGCTGTTTTTGATTAAATTTTCAAGATTCTCTACTTTAATCAAAAAGGATTCTACATTTTAGAGTATTGCATCCTTAAAATACAGACTGGTAAATCAGAGCTAGGAAAGGGTTTTCTCATAAAAAGACTGGATCTCCACTTTTCTTGAATAAATGACCGAAGGCAAAGGTAATTGCTCTAGAGGCTTCTCCTAGCTCTTACAATCCAGAAATCTAAGCCTCTAGATTGGACCTTTATGTTTAATGGAATTTAGATTAATCTGTGCAAACTGAATAATATTGATTATATCACCAGTAAACACTCACAGTGATTCAGTATAAACTAGAACAATTTTGATTTATTGTTTTGTCCATACCACAGAAAAGAAAGTGGAAATAAGATAATTCTTTAATTAATTCAATATAAATGGCTGAGCTATAAATATGCATAATATTCATGCATCTACAGTGGAATTTTTATTTTTATTATCTCCTACTTTTCTCTTATTCACTTAGCTTTTTCTTGGAAAATCTTCAGGATTGACCAGGAAGCTATGGGAAGGACTTTTTGGCCATATACAAGTGATTTTTTTTAATGGCCTTTGGGCAGATGAAATCTAGCTCTGTGGTCTCTTAGAAGGTGCCATCACTCAGGACACACTCAGCCCTCAGAACTGACCCTCTTTTAGTTCCACACCATCCAAACCCTTGAGTGTTCATCAGAAAGGGCAGGGCAGGCTCAGACACCAATGATGCCACTATTAATTGATTTGTCCTGGCTTTTCAGTAGATGTGATGTATTTTACTGATGCTATGTAGGTTGCGTTTCAGGTGTGTATATTTTGATTGTATATATATGTCTGGCCACTGGGGCCATGTGGGCTAATTTAGGTCTCTTTCAGTTGGTAGAATGCACAGAAGCTGCAAATCAAAGTTTTTTCTTTTGTTTTTTTTTTTACTGTTGACTGATCAGAGAGGGTGATTGTACATCTCAGGAATTAAAGATTTCTCTTTAATCAGCCCAGTAAGAGAGCTCAACAGAGAGGTAAGAAAGAGCTAGGAACTGCTGCTAATTCACTGAGTCTAACACATGTCACTCAAGCTTCTCATCTCTTAAAAGGGGAACATAGCACAGAGGGGCTGATCTTCGTTCATTGCTGGTGCTGGTCAGATCCTGCCTGGACCAACAACTGTAAAACAGGCCACCTGTCTCTCCAGCTGTGCTTGTCCCAGAACCTCACTTTCACCAGGACCCCTCCATGGCTTTTCCAAACTAGCTCCCTTTCCCATAACCCATCAAAACTTGCTTGTCCCGGTACACACACACACACACACACACGCACACACACACATTATCCTTCATAGCTTTCACAGGTTTCAAACTACACTTCCTTACACTATTTCACTTAATCTTACAATGATCCTCAGATGTAGGTGTTATTAATCTTCCTCGTTTCTCAAAGAGAAAACTGAGACTAGAAGAGGTCAAATGAGTTGCACAGGTTCACACAAAAGTTAATAACAGAGCCAGGGCTCAAACCCAGAGCTCCTGAATCCAAATCGTGTTCTATTTTCCACTAGGCAACCCTGTGTTTCATCCTGCTGATACTGGCTTCATGTATTATCCCTTCCAGACAATTGTGCTTCTCCTAGCTCAATTCAGTGGGGCAGGTTTCGTGGAGTCCTCAGGCTCGTTGACAGGCCTGTGGGAGAGATAGTCTGTGTCATGCCTTTGAAACACTCCATGAATGTACTCTCAGGCTTCTAGTGTATATGGCTATTTGGTTGTCATTTTTCCAGGAAGTCTCATTCCAATAAGCAGGCCTGGTTAATAAAGGAGATACGATAAACTGTAGGAACAAAGGAAACAAAAGGAGCTGAGAGATAGCCACATGGTTAGAGGAAAGAAGGCATACGACACAGGACCAATAATTGGGGAACAGAGAGGAATGTATGTGGGGGTGGGATGAAAGTGGGAGGCCCCGATGGAGCTTTGTATCCTGCAGTGGGGAGAGTAGACACAAGCCCTACCTACTGATTCAGCTTCTGCTGGCAAACGTCTAAGATTAGCAGGCCTGCAACTGTTCTCCAGCATAAACGACCATCTTAATAATCTTCTTTCAATAGCAAAAGAGACTGGCCTGGGTGATGTTCAAGGAATGTCTGGCCAGTGCACAGTGGAGACTTTGTTCGTTTTTGCAGCATGATTATTTCTGAGATGGTGCCAAAGCTAACTCACTGGGCTATTGGTACAGAAAGAGAAGGGTGTCTGTGATGTGCGCGGGGATTTGTCAGGTGGGGCAAGGTGGGAGCAGGGAGTTGATGCTTGTGAATCACACATTTGGTCTGTATTTACTCTTTCTCCCTCTTTGCCCTAGAGTTTTGTTTGTTTGCTTTGCCTTTTAGTTTAGTTTTTTTTTTTTTTTTTATTGTACTTCAGGTGAAGGCTTACAGAACAAATAGTTTCTCATGAAACAATAGTACACATATTGTTTTATGACATTGGTTAACAACCCCACAACATGTCAACCCTCTCCCTTCTCGACCTTTTTTTTTTTTTTTTTGGTGAGAATATACATAGCCAAAGATACACAATTTCAAAAATTTCTACACACACAGTTCAGTGACATCAACTATGCACTTCCAATTGTGCTGCTATTCTCACTTTAGATGAAGGCTTACAGAACAAAATAGTTTCTCATTAAACAGTACACATGTTGCCCTATGACAATGGTTAACAATCTCACAACACATCAACACTATCCTTACTCAACCTTGGGTTCCCTATCACCAGCTTTCCTGTCCCCTTCTGCCTTCTAGCCCTTGCCCCTGGACTACTGTGCCTCATTAGTCCCATTTGGTTTTATGGGGTTGTCCACTCCCTGGCTGAATGGTGAACCTCGGAAGTGACTTCACCACTGAGCTAGAAGGGTGTCTGGGGGCCATTCTCTCAGGGTTTCTCCAGTCTCCTTGAGGCCAGTAAATCTGGTCTTTTTTTTGTGAGTTAGAATTTTGTTCTACATCCTTCTCCAGCTCTGTCCAGAACCCTCTGTTGTGATCCCAGTCAGAGCAGTCAGTGGTGGTAGCCGGGCACCATCTGGCTGCACTGGACTCAATCCGGTGGAGGCCTTGGTAGCTGTGGTCCATTAGTCCTTTGGACTAATCTTTTCCTTGTATCCTGTTCTCTTCGTTCTCCCTTGCTCCCAAAGGGATGAGACCAGTGGAGTATCTTAGATGGCTGGTCACAGGCTTTTAAGACCCCAGATGCTACTCACCAAGGTAGAATGTAGAACATTGTCTTTATGAACCGTGTTATGCCAATTAAGCTAGATGTTCCCCGACACCATGGTCCCAACAGCCCTCCACCCAGCGGTTCAGCCCCTCAGGGAGTTTGGATGTGTCTATGGAACTTTCACGACCTTTCCTTGTAGAAGTTGTGCTGGTTTCCCCTGTATTGTGTACTGTCTCACCCTTCACGCAAGATACCACTTATCTATTGCCTATTTAGTATTCCCTGCCCTTACAACCCTCCCATCCCTGGTAACCAACAAAGATTGTTACATTTTGTGTGTGAACTTTTTCATGGGTTTTTACAATGGAGGTCTCATACAATATTTGTCCTTTTGTGATTAACTTATTTCACTCAGCATAATGTCCTCCAGTTTCATCCATGTTGTGAGATGCTTCATGCCTTTTAGTTTTGATTTTTACATATAGTGATTCTACCCAGCAAGTGGAGTATGTTCAATGCAAAAAGCCAAGAGCCAGTTTCAAACCAAAAACCCAGCTATTCTGGTTTGACCTTTTCTTCCACTTGGATCTCCTACATCCAGGACATTTTTGTGTCTGTGGATTTTTATAAAGTAATACATCTGATTACCATGTTATATCTCCTACCCAACATCAAAGTGTAGGAACACCTTGTATAAACTCATGATGTAGCATGCATATGCAGGTCCAGGTGAGGGGGGATAATAGCATCTCATTTTATGCTAAGGCAGAGGTTTGTTTGTTTATTGTTGTAAATATATATATATATATATATATAAAACACAACATTTGCCAATTCAGCATTTTTCACGTGTACAGTTTAGTGACACCCATTACATTAATCTTTTTGTAAGACCATCACCAATATCCATTGCCAAATTTCCATCACCATAAACAGAAACTCACTGCTTGCTAAACAATGATTCCTCTTTCCCCCCTTCTTCCTACCCCTGGTCACCACTAATAAACTGTGGTCTCTATACATGTGCCTATTGTCCTTGTTATCTAGTGCTGCTATAACAGAAATACAACAAGCAGGTGGCTTTAATAAACAGAAATTTATTTTCTCACAGTTTAAGAGGCTAGAAGTCCAAAATCAGGGCACTGGCTCTAAGGGAAGGCTTTCTCTCTGTGTCAGCTATGGAGGAAGGTTCTTGTCTCTTTAGCTTCCATTCCTTGGCTCTTTGCTGATCTTCATGTGGCATGGCATCTCTCTTCTCCCATCGCTGCTTTCTTGCTATGCTTGATCTGCTCTTTTTATATCTCAAAGATGATTGGCTTAGAACTTGAGCCCTGGTGGCACAGTGGTTAAGAGCTCAGGCTGCTAACCAAAAGGTTGGCAGTTTGAATCCACCAGGTGCTCCTTGGAAACCCTATAGAGCAGTTCTACTCTGTCCTATAGGGTCCCGATGGGTTGGAATTGACTCAACAGCAATAATTTTTTTTTTTTAATACTGAAATGACTCTTAACATAACAAGGAAAACCATTTATAACCACAGCTATGGGGGTAGGATTTACAACACATATTTTTGAAGAATGCAATTCAATCCATAACTCCTATTCTAGATATTTTATATAAGTGGGATCATATAATACTTGTCCTTTTGTGATTGACTTAATTCACTCCTCGTGTTTTCAAGTTTCATCCATGTTGTAGCACGTATCAGGATTTCATTTCTCTGTATGGGGCAAGATGTTTTGGTAGAGAGGGTAGAATAAAGTTTTTTATATATATATAGGAAAATATTAAAAACAGTCCACTCTGAAAATATGGAATTACTTTGGAGTAATTGCAACAAAGAACTCAATTTTCCCCTCCTTCCTCCATTACATTAAATGCCATTTGGGAAACCTACAAAGTGCGTGAGGTGGTGGCCACAGCCATAGGGAGTGGGTGGGGGATGGAGGTGGAGCCTAGCTGGAGGCAGTGTGGCCCAGCCATGGGACAGGAGGGGAGCTCCGGTGCAAAGCAGGCCAGGAAACTCACAGAAAGACAAGTGAGAGAAGAATGCTCCTAAATGAAGTCCCTCAAATATTCTCTCCCTCTTCTCAGAGTCCTTTCCCACAAATACTTCCCAACCTTATTCAGCTTCTAGAAGTACACAAAGTGCAAATTATCCTACAAGAAACTGGGGAAAACCTTGAAACTCTATCTCTGAATAGGAGTTAAGGACTCAGACTTTGATTTGAGCTTTCTGGCTCTCTTTATTTATTTATTTTTTTTAATTTTTTTTTTATTGTACTTTAGACGAAGGTTTACAGAACAAATAGTTTCTCATTAAACAGTTAGTACGTATATTGTTTTATGACATTGTTTAACATCCCCGTGACATGTCAACACTCTCCCTTCTCAACCTTGGGTTCCCTATTACCAGCTTTCCTGTCCCCTCCTGCCTTCTAGTCCTTGTTCCTGGGCTGTTGTGCCCCATTAGTCTAGTTTTGTTTTATGGGGCTGTCTAATCTTTGCCTGAATGGTCAACCTTGGGAGTGACTTCATTACTGAGCTAAAACGGTGTCCAGTGGGCCATACTCTCGGGTTTTCTCCAGCCTCTGTCAGACCAGTAAGTCTGGTCTTTTTTTTGTGAGTTAGAATTTTGTTCTACATTTTTCTCCAGCTCTGTCTGGGACCCTCTGTTGTGATCCCTGTCAGAGCAGTCAGTGGTGGTAGCCGGGCACCATCTAGTTGTACTGGACTTAGTCTGGTGGAGGCCGTGGTAGTTGTGGTTCATTAGTCCTTTGGACTAATCTTTCCCTTGTATGTTGTTTCCTTCATTCTCCCTTGCTCCCAAAGGGGTGGGACCAGGGGAGTATCTTAGATGGCTGGTCACAGTCTTTTAAGACCCCAGACACTACCCACCAAGGTAGAAAGTAGAACATTTTCTTTATAAACTATGTTATTCTGGTTCTCTATTTGGAGAGTAGCTTTGTCTTTCTTTTTCTCACTTTTTCTGTGATCTGGAAAATAATGGCAAAGCTTATGACTGAGGATGGTGGGAGAACGATTTAGTTTGAAGTGTAAAGTGATGAGAAAGGTGATCCTCATATGTATCCTGGCTAATGTACAGCCTCAAAATCTCTTTCAGCTCCTGAGATACCCACTATTGACCAGGCATATTCGAAAATCAGCAACAGTATCACTGTGGAATGGGCTACAGTGCCAGGGGCCACCAGTTACCTCCTCACAGCTGAAGACGGAGACACAGTCATTGAAACCATGGTGGCCAATTCCCCAGGCACCGTGACAGGCCTGAAGGCTGCAACCTTGTACCAAATCACCATTAGATCCATCAGTGCTGCTGGGAGAAGCCAGGCCTCACCTCCAAAGCAGGCAAAGACAGGTAGCTGGGTGCTCATCCTTTGTTGAGCGTTTGCTTTGTGACTTGGATCAGTTATACCGATGCTGCAAATAAATGCAAAATGTGATCTGGCATCACCTGAGCAGCTACGACTCAGGTCCCACAAGCGAAATTTACCAAATGATATTTTTTGGGAACTCAGTTATCTGTGGAGGAGGTGACATTTAAATACCAGATGCTTTGCTTTGGAAAATAAAACCCAATTCTGGGTACCTTTAAAAGCATCCCTGCTTTTAAATCCCTGAAAAGGGGGTATCTGTTTTTAACCTCAGCCATAAAGACCAGGTCAAATAAAGAACAAGAAGAAGAGATTTTGCTGCACTTTGACTGCCTGGCATATATAGTAACAAATAACATTTGGAGTTTGTCATCAAGGTATTTAAATTAGTTTGATACAGTTGTACATAGGAACATTTCTGAAAAGTTACATGCACATTAAAATAGTATAAGCTATCAATTTCCCTTCAATTTATACTGTGATTACAGGGACGTTTTATCTAATTTCTGTCCACTCTTCAGTTGAAGGTAAAAAATCCATTGCCACTGAGTTGATTCTGACTCACAGTGACCCTATAAGACAGTAGAACTGCCCACAGTGTTTCCAGGGAGCGACTGGTGGATTAGAACTGCTGACCTTTTGGTTAAGGAGTGCCTAATATTTAGATTTTCCCTTTTTCCCATTCCTCTACCAGGTCGTTTACAAGGAATACACTCCTAAATAGCAAGTATTTGATGGAACTCTGCCATGAATCCTTTTACAAAGCAAATAATTATTGTATAATATGGATAATCAACCTCAATTTATCTGTTTCTAAATTTGAATTATCCTTTGTCAGGTTTCCTTAATGCATGTCTTTTTGGCTTTTTAGTATTGGCTGCACCAGTTCTAGAAGTAAGCTCTCCAAGTCCGGACGCTATTCATGTGCAATGGGAAGCTGTGTATATGGCAAGTGGATTCTCTGTGTCCATTATGCGAGCCAATGGCTTGGGTAGAATATGGAAAGAGAACACTACAAACACTTCCTTGACATTCAGCAGTTTAGATGCCGGAACTCTCTACACCATAAAGGCCTATGCGTGGAATGCCAATGGGATCCCGGGGGATGACTCTACCTGCAATCAGAGAACAAGTAAGGACTTGCAGCTCAGCCTCAAACATCTCATTTTTGATTAATGAGGAGGCCTGTGCATTGTAGCCATAAAGAGCATTCTAAGTGATAAGTACAGAGCAGCTGGTGGCAGCTATTTAAATTTATTATGAAGTTATTTATAGTGCCTTGACTATTCCTCCTCGGTAATTTAAATGCTTACTGAACGTATGAAGACATGCTACTCAGAATACACAGAACACCACACCCCCTTCTCTGATATCCAAGTCAATTTCAACATACACGTTCAACATTACACAGCAAGAAATTATTCTGGTGAGGATTACCAGTTGACCCTCGTCCCGTTCTGGGTTCAGGCCAACAGTATGAGCAAAAAGAATTGCGCCAAATGGGAATTCATTTATTCAGCAGACATTTACTGAGTGCATGCCAGCTTCGAGCAGGCATTGTTCTAGAGATACAGCAGCAAACAACACAAAGTTCCTGCTGTCATGGTGTTTTATACTGTCTGGGAATCAGCGTGTCAGATTTATTTCCCCAAGGCCTCAATTTAGGCCTAAGGCCTATGTGGGCCTCCTACCACCTCCCCTCCAGGTTTAGACTGAGAAGCTAGAGACTGATGTGTGGCCATCCCCATTGCAGGGATATTCTGACAGGGGCTCCTACTGCAAGGTAACTGGACACCAAACTGGGCTGCTGGAGTAGGCCGAAAAGGTAAGGAGGGAGGAAGAGAGGAGAGAGAGAGAGAGAGGCTTTTTTTATTCTTGAGGAAGAGTAAGTCATCCACTGGCAAGGTGGCCTAGAGATACCAGGCCCTCACCAACTAGGTTAGCTGTTTCATCTCTTGGGGAGGATCAAAGAAAAGGTGGGAACAAAACCAAAAATGTTCTCTCCAACAAGTTCAGAGGGGAGCCCATTGTCTGTGGACTGAGGCAGAAATGTAGGGAGAAGAGGGTTTGCCTTTTACAATACTTCTCTGGGGAGAAATCACAACAAGATGGCCCTAAGTGTGATTCAGGATGGGCCTGGTGAGTCAGGATGTCCATGACACACCACTCTCCCTAGGCCTTTTCCTAAGCATGCTTGCTTGTTGGCTTTCTTTCTTTCCTTCCTTCTCTTTCTTTCTTCTCTCTCTCTCTTTCTTTCTACAAACATTTATTGAGCGTCTACTATGTGCTGGGCATTGTTTAGATGATGACAATATAAAGTCAAATAAAGCATGACCCCTACCCTCAAAGAACTGACCATGTCCTAGGGAGACCAACATGTAAATCAGTGGCCGCTCTTCAGTGCAGTAGGTGCTTTGACTGAAGGAAGCACAAGCACAATGTGGCACAGAAGGGAGCATGGACATCAGGCTGGGAGACTGGGAGAGCTATTTCCTAGGGATGACTGTTGCTTAAAGTCTTCCCCTTCATTTATTTTTCTATGTTTTGAAACGTTGTAGAGAGTTTGGATTTAACCTCCTATTATTCATTGTCCCTGGTTCTCCCATCCCCTATGTTGGAAAAACAGGTTGTCATAAAACACTGCAGGGCCCAGAACTACCCGGGAGCAGACTAACCTCTGCAGACATGCTAACCATGCAGTAGGGGCCTGTTGAGATGGCCCACAGGAGAATGAGTTGGATCCCTGTGTCCCCTGTATCTGTTTACTCCCATATGTGTCCTGTAAGTGTCCAGTTTTCTAAAGCCTGCCAAGTTCTCAGAGGAGGCTAAAATCTCTCCTCCCCAAACCAAGAGAACAACTACCCAAGCTTTTCCGGGGGATACTGGAGAAAAAGGAGCCATATTTCCTAAAAGCATACAGGGAAGTACTTTAGAGAAACCAAAAAGATGGCCTTAATATGTGATTCTCTCACATGATACTTTCCCCCCTTTACTTTGATTTAGAATGGAAAGAAAGTCTGCTCCTCTAGAAATAATTATGACCTGAAAGCTATTACAAGAAAAGTCTTAGCAGATGTCAAAGTAACAAAGGGATATGTTTGAAGCTAATCCAACAGACAGAAATATTTGACCTATCACTTAATAATAACATACCCACATGGCCCATTTATCCTTTCACATTTATAGCTTTATTTAATTCTTTAAACCACTTGTCAAATAGTGCATTCATTCAAAACACATTTATTTAGCACCAATTAGGTGGTAGGCCTGGGTTCCTGGGTGGTGTGAATGGTTTGTGCTCAAGTACTAACCTAAAGGTTGGCGGTTCAAACCCAACTATCAGCCCTACGGAAGGAAGGCTTGGCAATCTGCTTCCATAAAGATTACAGCCAAGAAAACTGTGTGGAGCAGTTCTACTCTATAATACACGGAGTTGCCATTAGTTGGAATTGACTCTATGGCAACGAGTTTGGTTTTTTGGATTTTTATGTGTTAGGCACAGATCTTATTAAACCAATTTTACAGATGAGGAAAAAAGTAAGTAACAATAAGATTAAATAACATGGCCAAGGTCACACAGCTAGTTATGAGTTTGCATAGTTAATGGCAAAATTGTTACCAGGTACACTAAATCCCAATTTTGTGCTCTGAATACTAGTAATTGCCGTACTGTTGGGGTACCTCATCCTCTAAGCTCTGCAACATTATTAGGCCAAATCACACTCGGGTTCTTGAGACTACTACAAAATCTTAACAACTGTTTCTCAAAAATGTAGGTCCTCATGCCCCTGCCAACATTCAAGTCTCTTTTGATAGTGGGACTCTGAAGGTGACTATTTCATGGACACCGACAGAAGGAGCTTTCAACTATACTGTGATGGCTTCGGGTGGCTCTTCAGAGCTGAGCTGTAGTACGTCTTTCAGTTCCTGTACCATCTCTTCCCTCCAGTGTGGAACAGAGTACTTGATTTCAGTTTTAGCAAGTAACGATGCTGGATCTAGCAAATCAACTTCAGCAGTGAGCCTGAAAACAGGTATGTAAACAAGAGTAGAATCCCTGTGAGGCTGGCAAGTCAGAGGGACCGCCAAAGGGAAATAATCACCTGATGATGCTTGAGAACATTCTGGAAAAAGTGAAAATGATAGCCTGGTCTAGAGGAAAGCACTGAGTTGGACATTCTGATGAGTTTGAAGAATACTGATAGTGAAACCGGTTATCAAGCAATGGGAAAAGGACCTCTTTGAAAATTAGGGGTATGGGCTCCTAGTCCAGATCTTTCATTACTTATTTCGTTTGTGAAAGTTGTAAAATTCCAAGATCCGGTTTGAGTTCACACATCTCTAACTATACAGTAAAGATAACTGCCACTTCCTTACATCATGCTTCACCTGGGCTTTTTAAGATAAAGATAGGATGTCTATAGTTCTGAATAAGTGTTTGGACATTTTCTCATTTTTGTTCTTCTCAGATAGATAAATATATACATATATGGAGGCTGACGGCTCTATTTAGAAATATCTATGTGTTTTGGGGCTGGAGACTAACATTTAGTGAAAGCCTACTATAACCCAAGCACTGTTGTTGTTGTTGCTGGGTGCCATTGAGTCGTTTTCAACTTACAGCAACCCCACGTGGCAGAGTAGAACTGCCCCCTAGGGATTTCTAGGCTGTAATCTTTACAGAAGGATCCCTGCTGGTGCAATAGTTAAGCACTTGGCTGCTAACCAAAAAAAGGTCAGCAGTTTGAACGCACCTGTGGCCCTGGCGGAGAAAAGATCTGTTGATCTGCTCTCATAAAGATGACAGCCTAGAAAACCCTATGGGGCAGTTCTACTCTGTCCAGTAGTGTTACTATGAGTTGGAATCAACTCGACAGCACACAACAACAACAATCTTTATGAAAGTGGATCATGATGTGTTACTTCCGCAGAGCCCCTGGGTGGGTTTGAAACCACCAACCTTTTGGTTAGCAGCTGAATGCTTAACCGTTGTGCCACTAGGGCTCCCAAGCACTGCAAATACATTATTTTATTTAATTCCCATGGCAACTCAGTGAAACAGGCTCTAGCATCTCCTTTGTCAGATAAAAAAATTGAAGCCCAGAGAGGTTAAATAATTTTCCCAAGGGCATACATAAGTGATAGAGCTGAGGTTCAAGTTCAAGTTTGCCTGGTTTCATTCCTCTAATTCAAAGAAAATGCAGATAATTTCAATAATGTCTACTTTATCAAAATGTTAGAATTATGTCTTTCTCATTTTAAAAGACTTCTGAGCGGTGAGGAAAAGAACTGTCACCAAGCTGATGCCCCCTATTCCACAGGAAAGAAGTACGGCCAATCCCTCAGACCCTATTATGGACTGAATTTCATCCCTCCAAAATATGTGTTGGGATCCTACCCTGAACCTGTGGAAGTAATCCTGTCTGGGAATAGGGAATTCTTTGTTATGTTAACGGGGCCGTATCAGCGTAAGGTTATCTTTTTTTACTGTTGTAGTTTAAGTGAAAGTTTACAATTCAAGTTAGTCTCTCATACAAAAATTTATACATACATTGTTATGTGACCCTAATTGCTATCCCCACACTGTAACAGCACACTCCCCCTCTCCACCCCTGATTTCCTGCATCCATTCAACCAGCTCCTAACCATCTCTGCCCTCTCATCTCATCTCTGGACAGAAGCTACCCTTTTAGTCTCATGTATCTACTTGAGACAAGAAGCACACTCCTCATGAGTATCATTTTATGTCCCATAGTCCAGTCTAATCTTTGCCTGAAGAGTTGGCCTCAGGAATGGTTTTAGTTCTGGGCTGACAGAGAGTTTGGGGACCATGCTTTCTGGGGTTCTTCCAGTCTCAGTCAGGCCATTAACTTTGGTCCTTTTTACTAGAATTTGAGTTCTGCACCCCATCTTTCTCCTGCTCCATTAGGGACTCTGTTCTGTTCCCTGTCAGGGCCGTCACTGATGGTAGCCAGGCACCATCTAGTTCTTCTGGTCTCAGGCTGATGCAGTCTCTGGTTTATGTGGCCCTTTCCGTCTCTTGAGCTAATACTTTCCTTGTGTCTTTGGTGTTCTTCATTCTCCTTTACTCCTGGTGTGTTGGGACCAAATGATGCATCTTAGATGGCCACTCACTAGCTTTTAAGACCCCAGCTGCCACTCACCAAAGTGGGATGCAGAACATTTTGTTAATAAACTTTTTTATGCCAGTTGACCTAGATGTCCCCTGAAAGCATGGTCCCCAGACCCCTGCCCCTGCTACTCTGTCCTTCTAAGTGTTTGACTGTATTCAGGAAACTTCTCAGCTTTGGTTTAATCCAGTTGTGCTGACTTCCCCTGTAGTGTGTGCTGTCCTTCCCTCTACCTAAGATAATTCTTGTCTACTGTCTAGTTAGTGAATAACCCTCACCCTCCCTCCCCACCCTTGTAACCATCAAAGAATGTTTTCTTCTGTGTTTAAACCTTTCTTTGAGTTCTTGTAATAGTGGTCTTATACAATATTTTTCCCGTGACTGACTAAATTCACTCAGCATAATGTCCTCCAGATTCCTCCACGTTATGTTTCACAGATTCATTGTTGTTCTTTATTGTTGCATAGTATTCCATTGTGTGAATATACCATAATTTTTTATCCATTCGTCCATTGATGGAAACCTAGGTTGTTTCCATCTTTTTGCTATCATGAACAGTGCTGCAATGAACATGGGTGTGCATGTATCTATATGTCTGACAGCTGTTATTTCTCTAGGATATATTCCAAGGAGCAGGATTACTGGATCCTATGGTACTTCTATTTCTAGCTTTTAAGGAAGCTCCAAATCGATTTCCAAAGTGGTTGTACTATTTTACATTCCAACCAACAGTGTATAAGTGTTCCATTCTCTCCACAACCTCTCCAACATTTATTATTTTGTGTTTTTTGGATTAATGCTAGCCTTGTTGGGGTGAGATTATATCTCATTGTAGTTTTGATTTGCATTTCTCTAATGGCTGATGATCGTGAGCATTTTTTCATCTGTCTGCTAGCTGCCTGAATATCTTCTTTGGAGAAGTGCCTGTTCATATCCTTTGCCCATTTTTTAATCGGGTTATTTGTCTTTTTGTTGTTGAGGTTTTGCAGTATCTTGTAGATTTTAGAGATTAGATGCTGAGCAGATTTGTTGCAGCCAAAAATTTTTTCCCAGTCTGTAGGTTGTCTTTTTACTCTTTTGGTGAAGTCTTTTGATGAGCATTAAGTGTTTGATTTGTAGGAGCTCCGATTTATCTAGTCTCTCTTCTGGTGTTTGTGCATTGTTAGTTATGGTTCGTAATTGTGTTTATGCCATGTATTAGGGCTCCGAGCGTTGTCCCTATTTTTAATTCCATGATCGTTACCGTTTTTGGTTTTATATTTAGGTCCTTGATCCGTTTTGAGTTAGTTTTTCTGCATGGTGTGAGGTATGGGTCTTGTTTCAGTTTTTTACAGATGGCTATCCAGTTATGCCAGCACCATTTGTTAAAGAGACTGTCTTTTTCCCCAATTAACAGACTTTGGGCCTTTGTCAAATATCAGCTGCTCATAGGTGGATGAATTTGTGTTTGGATTCTCACTTCTGTTCCACTGGTCTATGTATCTGTTGCTGTACAAGTACCAAGCTGTTTTGACTACCATGGCAGTATAATAGGTTCTAATATCAGGTAGTGTGAGGCCTCCCACTTTGTTCTTCTTCTTCAGTAATGCTTTACTTATTCGGGGCCTCTTCCTTTTCCATATAAAGTTAGTGATTTGTTTCTCCATCTCATTAAAAAATGCCATTGGAATTTCGATTGGGATTGCATCGTATCTGTAGATCGCTTTGGGTAGAATCGACATTTTCACAATTTTGAGCCTTCCTATCCATGACCAAGGTATGTGTTTCCACTTATACAGGTCTCTTTTGGTTTCTTGAAGTAGTGTCTTGTAGTTTTCATTGTATAGGTCTTTTACGTCTCTGCTTAGATTTATTCCTAAGCATTTTATCTTCTTGGGGGCTATTGTAAATGGTATTGATTTGGTGATTTCCTCTTTGAAGTTCTCTTTGTTGGTGTGGAGGAATACAACTGATTTTTGTATGTTTATCTTGTATCCTGATACTTTGCTGAAATCTTCTATTAGTTCCAGTAGTTTTCTTGTGGATTCTTTGGGGTTTTCTGTGTATAAGATCGTATCTTCTGCAAATATACATTTATTTCTTCCTTATCAATTTGGATGCCCTTTTTTTTTTTTTTTTAGCCTAATTGTTCTGGCTAGGACCTCCAGCACAATGTTGTATAAGAGTGGTGATAAAGGACATCCTTGTCGGTTCCCGTTCTCAAGGGGAATGCTTTCAAAGTCTCTCCATTTAGGATGATGTTGGCTGTTGGCTTTGTATAAATGCCTTTAATTATGCTGAAGAATTTTCCTTTTATTCTTATTTTGTTGAGAGTTTTAATCATGAATGAGCGTTGGACTTTGTCAAATGCCTTTTCTGCATCGATTGATAAGATCATGTGGTTCTTGTCTTTTGTTTTATTAATGTGATGGATTACGTTGATTGTTTTTCTAATGTTGAACCATCCCTGCATACCTGGTATAAATCCCACTTGATCGTGGTGAGTTATTTTTTTGATATGTTGCTGAATTCTATCAGCTAGAATTTTGTTGAGGATTTTTGCATCAATGTTCATGAGGGATATTGGTCTGTAATTTTCTTTTTTTGTGATGTCTTTACCTGGTTTTGGTATCAGGGTTATGCTGGCTTCATAGAATGAGTTTGGTAATATTCCATCCTTTTCTATGCTCTGAAATACCTTTAGTAGTAGTGGTGTTAACTCTTCTCTGAAAGTTTGGTAGAATTCTCCAGTGAAGCCATCCAGGCAGGGCTTTTTTTTCTTGGGAGTTTTTAAATAACCTTTTCAATCTCTTCATTTGTTATGGGTTTATTTAGTTGTTCTACCTCTGTTTGTGTTAGTTTAGGTAGCTAGTGGGTTCCTAGAAATTTGTCCATCTCCTCTAGGTTTTCAAATTTGTTGGAGTACAATTTTTCAAAGTATTCTGTTATGATTCTTTTAATTTTGGTTGGCTCTGTTGTGATAGTACCCATCTCATTTCTTACATGGGTTATTTGCTTCCTCTCCTGTTTTCTTTTGTCAGTTTGGCCAATGGTTTATCAATTTTGTTGATCTTTTCGAAGAACTAGCTTTTGGTTTTGTTAACTCTTTCAATTGTTTTTCTATTCTCTATTTCATTTAATTTTGCTCTAATTCTTATTATTTCCTTTCTTCTGGCACCCGAGCACTTCTTTTGCTGCTCACTTTCTACTTGTTCCAGTTGTAGGGTTAATGTTTTGATTTTGCTCCTTTCTTCTTTTTGGATGCGTGCTTTTATTGCTATAAACTGACCTCTGAGCACTGCTTTTTCTGTGTCCCAAAGGTTCTGGTGGGATGCGTTTTCATTATTGTTTGATTCTATGAATTTCTTTATTCCATCCTTAATTTCTTCTATAACCCAGTAGTTTTTGAGCAAGGTGTTGTTCATTTTCCATGTGCTAGATTTTTTTCCCTTGCTTTTTCTGTTATTGATTTCTACTTTTATGGCTTTATGGTCAGAAAAGATGCTTTATAATATTTTGATGGTTTGAATTTTGTTAAGGATTGCTTTATGGCCTAATATGTGGTCTATTCTGGAGAATGTTCTATGTGCGCTGGAAAAGAAAGTATATTTGGCTGCTGTTGGGTGGAGTGTTCGGTATATGTCTATGGGATCAAGCTGGTTGATGGTAGTGTTTAGATCTTCCACGTCTTTGTTGAGCTTCTTTCTGGATGTTCTGTCCTTCACCGAAAGCACCATGTTGAAGTCTCCTACTATTATTGTGGAGCTGTCTATCTCTCTTTTCAATGCTGTTAGTTTGTTTTATGTATTTTGGAGCCCTGTCATTTGGTGCGTAAATATGTATTATAGTTATGTCTTCCTGCTGTATTGACCCTCTAATCAGTATATAGTGTCCTTCCTTATCGTTTGTGGTGGATTTTACTTTAAAGTCTATTTTGTTGGAGATTAATATTGCCATTTCTGCTCTTTTTTGAGTGTTGTTTACTTGATATATTTTTTGCTATCCTTGAGTTTTAGTTTGTTTGTGTCTTTAAGTCTAAGGTGTGTCTCTTGTAGGCAGCGTATAGATGAATTGTCTTTTTTTATCCAATATGCCACTCTCTGTCTCTTTATTGGTGAGTTTAATCTATTTATATTCAGCATGATTGTTGATAGGTATGAATTTAGTGCTGTCATTTTGCTGTCTTTTTTTGTGTGTTGTTCACAGTTTCTTTGTTCCCCTTAATTTTCTGTGCTGAGTCGTCTTCTTTATGTATTTCCTTTTCATCTTTGTCATTATCATTTATTTTATATTCGCTGAGTCTTTATATTTTTCTAGTTTTTTATTTTGGCATGTAGGTTTGTTAGTTTACTTTGTGGTTTCCTTAGTACTTACCTCTATTTTTCTAAGTTTAAACCACTCTTTTATTTTTTTATATCACTTTGACTTCCTTTCCATATGAAAAATCTATGTCTACATTTTTTAGTCCCTCTTTTTTGTTTTAATGTTGTCATCTTTTACATATTGACTTCTCTGTTTCCCTATTTTCAGTGTTTTAACTTTGATTTATTTTTGTGACTTCCCTATCTGGGTTGATATCTGGTTGCTCTGTCCTGTGTTCTAGTCTTGGGTAGTTATCTGATGTTATTGATTTTCTAACTGGAGGACTCCCTTTAGTAATTCTTGTCATTTTGGTGTGTTTTTTGCAAAGTCCCTAAACTTCTGTTTATCTGGAAATGCCCTAATTTTGCCATCATATTTGAGAAACAGTTTTTCTGGATATATAATTCTTGGCTGGCAATTTTT
The DNA here is from genome assembly GCA_030035585.1 of Dugong dugon. Taxonomy (NCBI): domain Eukaryota; kingdom Metazoa; phylum Chordata; class Mammalia; order Sirenia; family Dugongidae; genus Dugong; species Dugong dugon. The sequence goes on from CM057462.1 coordinate 148,225,221, forward strand.
TCCTTCAAGGCTTTATACATGTCATCCCATTACCTTCGTGCCTTCATGGTTTCTGCTGAGTAGTTCAAGCTTATTCTTATTGACTCTCCTTTGTAGATGACTTTTCATTTATCCCTAGCCACTCTTAAAATTCTCTCTTTATCTTTGGTTTTGGCAAGTTTAATTATAATATGTCTCGGTGACTTTCTTTTGGGATCTACCTTATGTGTGGTTCAATGAACATCTTGGATAGTTATCTTCTCATCTTTCATGGTATAACAGAAGTTTTCTGCCAACAAAATCTTCAACAATTCTCTCTGTATTTTCTATGATCCCCCCTTGTTCTGGTATTCCAATCACTCGTAGGCTATTCCTCTTGATAGAGTCCCACATAATTCTTAGGGTTTCTTCATTTTTTTAAAGCCTTTTATCTCATTTTTCCTAAATGAGTTGGTGTCAAGTGCCTTATATTCAGTCTCACTAATTCTGACTTTCATTGCCTCAATTCTGCTCCTATGACTTTCTATTTAGTTGTCTAATTCTGAAAGTTTATTGTTAATCTTCTGGATTTCTGATTGCTGTCACTCTATGGATTCTTGCGGCCTGTTAAATTTGTCATTATGCTCTTCTCTAATCTTCTTAGGTTCCTCCAGTGTGAGGTCTGAGTTTTGCCTAATTTCTTTCCTGATGTCTTGAAGAGTTCTGTATATTAATATTTTGTATTCTGCCTCTGGTAATTCCAAGAACTTTTCTTCCTCCAGAAAATTTCTAGATTCTTTATTTTGGGAGCTTGCTGAAGCCATCATGGTCTGCCTCTTCATGTGACTTGATATTGACTGTTGTTTCCTAGCCATCAGTAAGTTATTATATTTATTTATTTTATGTTTGCTTACGGTGTCCTAGCTTCCTGTTTTGTTTTGTTTTGATATGCCCAAATAGGCTCCTCGTGTGAGCTAGCACTGGCACCAGTACCCCTGAAGTGCCAACATCCTGCCACCAGGTGGCTAGACCTGCCGCTAAGTATGTGAGCCCAGGAGTCTGCCCATTCTTTCTGTATGGATTCAGCTCAAGTGTCCAGGTAGTTGGCCACCATGTGTGTGGTGCAGGCTCTCACCTACAGTCCTAGACAGGCGTAGGTGATTGTTGTAGGCACAGGCATCCGGCTGCAGCCGAGGGACACACACTGAGCAAGGCAGGGGGCAGACAGCCACCCCCAAGTGTCCAGGAGGAAAGCGTGTCCCTGTTCCCTAGAGCGCATAGATGGTTGGGTTTTGCAGCCAGACTATGAGTACCCAATGCTGTTGGTTGTAAGGACTCGGGGGCACCTCTTGTTCTTGGGCCCCTGTCACAGGTGGCTAGGTGGCGTGGGTGGAGCCACCAGTCCTCAGGCCCCTGATATGAGTAGGTGAAGACCCTGCTTAATGGGCAGAGCAGTGTCAAATGTCCCAAACCTGTCACTTTACAGCCAAAACAGTTGAAGTTAGACTTCAGATATATACCCTGTTGTACTGTGGGAATGAGGGCCTCTGCTGTTGAAATGGGCCCACACAAGCCTATGCAGGGGAAAGGCACTCAAAGTCCGTGTATCCCTTATGCCTGTGCCTAGGCAAAGGAGCTGTGCCTACCTTGAGTTCCTGACTTAGGGGAGCTGGCAGATTATTTTTTACCCATTTGTTAATTTGTTCCCTTTCCAAGGCCAGGAGAATGGTTCAGGGTGCATGATGGATCCTACTTCCAGCCCAGGGGACTTGGCAGTTGCTGAAGCCCACCCAGACCCACTGAAGAGCAGGGAGTGGGGAGGTAAATGGGAGAGAGGTTTTTCCCTAAGGAGGAAGTTTTTGATTTGCATGATAGGCCAGACGCAAGTACTTATCTTTTGCCAATAGAGGGCTACTTCTCAGTGGTTCTGGATGGCCGAGTAGACTCTACGCCTCTGGGTCTCTTCTGATGTGGAAAACACCTCCCAAGCACTGCTGCTTGCCTGCCTCACTGTGCATCCTGAGCTGATCTGGGCTGAAGGGCTCCGGTTGCTGCTGGCTCGGGTCTGGCAACTCCTCGCTGCTTCCAAACCATCTCTCATTCCCTCTGGCACTCGTTCAATTCCTCAACTTTGCTTTTGATGTTCAGGGTTCCTAGATTGTCATATATAATCGATTCACTTGTTTTTTGGATTCACTTGTTTTTTGGGTCTTTGTTGTGAGAGGGAACGCCAAAAGCATCTGACGACTCCGCTATCTTGGCCCCTGCTCTAGTAAGGTGTATCTTAAACCTAGTCACTTCTGAATTATAAAAAGAGCAGGTTAGACATAGAAGCAAGCATGAAAGGGGAGAAGATAGAGGTCATGTGAATACTGCCAAGGAACTGAGGAATGCTCGAAGAGACAAGGATCTTCCCCCAGAGCCAACAGAGAGACTTCTCCTAGAGTTGTTGTTGTGTGCTGTTGAGTCGATTATGGCCCATACTAAAACCTATTGCCACTGAGTGGATTCTGACTCATAGCGACCCTATGGGACAGAGTAGAACTGCCCCATAGGGTTCCAAGGAGTGGTTGGTGGATTTGAACTGCTGACCTTTTTTGGTTAGCAGCCTTGGCACTTAACCACTGCGCCACCAGGGCTCCTTCTGACCCATAAAAACCTGTTGCAGTCAAGTTGATTCTGACTCATAGCCACCCTATAGCAACCCTATTTGCAGGGGCAGATTAACCAGTAAGCACGTTACACACAGACTTACAGTAAGCAAGGTACACATAAGGTAATTGTGTTTACTTATTAATCTGTAATGCATAATTTCACATAGATTTCACCACATCTTTGATTTTGAATCAGAAAATCATGTGGTCTACTATGCCGAGAATGATAAATTGAAGAGGAATGATGTCACAGTCATTGTCAAAGAGAACATTTCAAGATCTATCCTGAAGTACTACGCTGTCAGTGATAGGATAGTATCCATAGCCTATAAGGAAGACGGGAGCCCTGGTGGCATAGAGGTTAAGAGCTCGGCTGCTAACCAAAAGGTTGGCAGTTCAAATCCACCATCTGCTCCTTGGAAACTCTATGGGGCACTTCTACTCTGACCTATAGGGTTGCTATGACAGCAACAGGTTTGGTTTTGGTTTTATGAGGAAGACCACTTAATATGACTATTATTCAAATTTACACACCAACCACTAAGAAAAAGATAAAGAAATTGAAGACTTTTACCAACTTCTGCAGTCTGAAATCGATCAAACATGCAATCAAGATGCACTGATAATTACTGGTGATTGGAATGAGACAGTTGAAAACAGAGAAGAAGGACTGGTAGTTGGAAAATATGGCCTTGGTAATAGAAACAACGCCAGAGATCACATGATACAATTTTGCAAGACCAATGACTTATTCACTGGCAATATCTTTTTTCAACAACATAAACAGTGAGTATACACATGGACCTCTCCAGATGGAATACACAGGAATCAAATTGACTTCATCTGTGGGAAGAGATGATGAAAAAGCTCTATATCATCAGTCAAAACAAGGCTGGGGCCTGGCTGCGTAACTGACCATCAATTACTCACATGCAAGTTCAAGCTGAAGCTGAAGAAAATTAAAACAAGTCCAGGAGAACCAAAGTACGACCCTGAGTATATCCCACCTGAATTTGGAGACCATCTCAAGAATAGATTTGACACGTTGAACATTAACGACCGAAGACCAGTCAAGTTGTGGGATGACATGGCGAATATCATACATGAAGAAAGCAAAAGGTCATTAAAAAGACAGGTATTAGGGATAGAATTATGTCCTTCCAAAATATCTGTCAACTTAGCTAGGCCATGATTCCCAGTATTGTGTGATTGTCCACCATTTTGTCTTCTGATGTGATTTTCCTATGTGTTGTAAATCCTACCTCTGTGATGTTAATGAAGTGGGATTATCAGAAGTTATGTTAATTGACGAAGGACTCAATCTACAAGATTAGGTTACGTCTTAAGTCAGTCTCTTTTGAGATATAAAAGAGAGAAGTGAGCAGAGAGATAGGGGGACCTCACACCACCAAGAAAGCAGCACTGGAAGCATAGCAAGTCCTTCGGACCTGAGGTTCCTGCGCTGAGAAGCTCCTAGACAAGGGGAAGATTTATGACAAGGACCTTCTCCCAAAGCTGACAGAGAGAAAGAATTCCCCAGAGCTGGTGCCCTGAATTCAGACTTCTAGCCCCCTAGACTGTGAGAGAATAAATTTCTCTTTGTTAAAGCCATCCACTTTTGGTATTTCTGCTACAGCAGCACTAGGTAACTAAGACAACAAGAAAGAAAAGACCAAAAAAGATGTCAGAAGAGACTCCAAAACTTGCTCTTGAACATAGAGTAGCTAAAGCAAATGGAAGAAATAAAGAAGTAAAAGAGCTGAACAGAAAATTTCAAAGGGAGGCTAGAAAAGACAAAATAAAGTATTATAATGAAATGTGCAAAGACCAGTAGTTAGAAAACCAAAAGGAAGAAAACGCTCAGCATTTCTCAAGCTGAAAGAACTGGAAAAAAAATTCAAGCCTAAAGTTGCAATGTTGAAGGATTCTATGAGCAAAATACTGAATGACACAGGAAGCATCAAAAAAAGATGGAATACATAGCATCACCATACCAAAAAGAATTAATTGATGTTCAACCATTTTGGGAGGTAGCATATGATCAAGAACCAATGGTACTGAGGGAAGAAATCTAAGCTGCACTGAAGGCATTGGTGAAAAACAAGGCTCCAGGAATTGATGGAATACCACTGAGTGTTTCAACAACTGGATGCGATGCTGGAAGTGCTCACTCATCTATGCCAAGAAATTTGGAAGACAGCTACCTGGCAAACTGACTAGAAGAGATCCATATTTGTGCCCATCCCAAAGAAAGGTGATCCAACTGAATGCAGAAATTATCGATCAATATCATTAATAATAGCACATGCAAGTAAAATTTTGCTGAAGATAATTCAAAAACGATTGGAGCTGAACTGTCAGAAATTCAAGCTGGATTCAGAAGAGGACGTGGAACCAGGGATATCATTGCTGATGTCAGATGGATCCTGGCTGAAAGCAGAGAATACCAGAAAGATGTTTACTTCTGTTTTATTGACTATACAAAGGCATTTGACTGTGTGGATCATAACAAATTACGGACAACATTGCAAAGAATGGGAATTGCAGAACACTTAAATGTCCTCATGCAGAAACTGTACATAGTCCAAGAGGAAGTCACTCGAACAGAACAAGGGGATACCTGGGTGGTTTAAAATCAGGAAAGATGTGTGTCAGGGTCCTATCTTTTCACCATACTTATTCAGTCTGTATGCTGAGCAAATAATCTGAGAAGCTGAACTCTATAAAGAATGGGGCATCAGGATTAGAGGAAGACTCATTAACAACCTGCATTATGCAGATGACACAACCTTGCTTACAGAAAGCAAAGAAGACTTGAAGCACTTACTGATAAAGATCAAAGACTACTACAGCCTTCAGTATGAATTACACCTCAACATAAAGAAAACAAAAATCCTCACAACTGGACCAATAAGCAACATCATGATGAAGGGAGAAAATATTGAAATTCCACAATCAATTCCCACAGAAGCAGCAGTCAGGAAATCAAACGACGTATTGCATCGGGCAAATCTGCTGCAAAAAGGGAATGCTGGACAATGAAAAAGGAAGACCGAAGAATTGATGCCTTTGAATTACGGTGTTGGAGAAGAATACTGAATATACAACGTACTGCTAGAAGAACAAACAAATCTGTCTTGGAAGAAGTGCAGTCAGAATGCTCCTTAGAAGTGAGGATGGTGAGACTTAATCTTGCTTACTTTGGACGTGTTATCAGGAGGGACCAGTCCCTGGAGAAGGACCTCATGCTTGGTAAAGTGGAGGGTCAGTGAAAAAGAGGAAGACCTTCAAGGAGATGACACAGTGACTGCAGCAATGAGCTCAGGTATAGCAATGATCGTGAGGATAGCACATGACCGGCGGTGTTTCATCCTGTTGTATGTGAAAAACAGGCAATTTTAACCAAGGTGATCGATGCCTATTGCCGATAAGTCTAGCATATATTATGTAAGATAAATGTTGGGACACCTCAGGATGTCTTCCTTAGTTTGCACTGATGTTACATGTACTACTTGATCTGTTTCTTGCCCATAGCATGTGGTATCTTAACTGTCTGTTTATGGTGCTCCCTGGAGGATGCAATGGTGTGAAAATGTGTTCTGTTTTTCAGCATATGGGAAGCTGAACTTCCCTTACTATTGAGGCTTTGTACACAAATACGCAAGCTGTATAGTATATCAGAAAGAACCAGCTCCATCCCCTTCTAGCTGTGTGTGTTTGGACAACCCATCTAACCTCTATGAGCCTCAGTTTCCTCATCTATAAAACGAGGATAATCATTGGGACAATTAGAGAAAACATTAATAGAAAGCACAGTAAATGATTATTATTATCTCTGGAGCCCTGACAGCGCAGTGGCTAAGAGCTTGTCTGCAAACCAAAAGTCGGCAGTTTGAATCCACCAGCTGCTCCTTGGAAACCCCATTCAGCAGTTCTACTCTGTTCTGTAGGGTCTCTATGAGTAGGAATTGACTCGACAGCAATGAGTTTGGTTTTGGATTATTACCTCTAAGGAGCCCTGGTGGCACAACAGTTAAGTGCTTGGCTGCTAGCCGAAAGGTTGGCAGTTCAAACCTATCCAGCACCTCCAATGGAGAAAGACCTGGCGATCTGCTTCTGTAGAGATTACAGCCAAGAAACTCCTATAGGGCAGTTCTACTCTGCAACACATGGAGTTGCTATGAGTCAGAATATACTTGACGGCACACAATAACAACAAACAGTATTACCTCTAAAAAGGATATCTGCAAGGATATTCTCTAGTCCACTCAGGACAGACTTGCTTCATTTCAAGTAGAGATCAAATCTTTCAACAAATACGCTAACAATGAAAATCCCTATATCATAAAATGACTATCAAACTCTGATGGTCCATTATTTCAAATAACATTTCATGTAACAAGAGAATTTGGACAGGCCATTAGAGTTTGTTGTACTGTTTGTGTCATCACCTTTGATTTTATAAAGAAACTCTTCTAATGCTTCTGGTACATAGTTCTGCATGTCATGTACCAAATTCAATCTGTTACAAAGCTCAGAGTTGCTGATTTAGGTTGTCCTGAAGTCCCGGACAACTGCAAAGATACAAAGAAAATTTCTTGCACCGCTCTCACAATTATTTATTATTTAATTATCATTTCCTAGTTGCTTGTGCACCTGGAAGAGTGACAATTCAAGAAGACCCCCATGGCCACCTGTCTGTGGCTTGGCCCAATGTCCAGTTGGGAGATTACTATGTGGCCTTTGTGAAGAGTGACGATGGCTTGGAAGTACACTGCAACACATCCCTCACCCAGTGCAATTTCCTATCTGAGTGTGGCTTCACTTACTTTATTAGCATTTTTGCCTATAACAAGGCAGGGCAGAGTCCTCTGGGTGATGTGTTCAATTATACCACAGGTAAGTTGCATTTGATGCTTGCAAAGGGAGTTCTGAGTTCACTAAACTCAGCAGCAGAATGCATCACCTATTGCACTCACTGAGTTACATAAACCACCTGGGAGTCCTTCCAGGGCCAAGAACAGAAAATGAATTTCTTGTCTCACGTTCTTTCCAGAGTAGGAAATTTTGACAAGAATGCATAGCTTGGAAGTGAAAAGAGGGGAAAGAGTGTGGTTGTTCAACATTGCTCTGAAAAAGTGAACCCTCCACAAAGATGTCAGAGCTCAGCCCTGTGATAGATGCTAAGGAGACCAGAGTGACAAAGATGCAATGGCCAAGAGACTTTGTGGTGTGGAGGGAACTGGAGTAGGACGCCTGGGTTTAAGTCCTAACTTCACCGCTAACTCATTTGTAAGACGGGCTAATGATGTTCACCTCACTAGTCCCTAGTACCCTCCTCTGCAAAATGGGACAAATAATAATGAAGATGTGAATCTGAAAAGATCTTTGTAAGTGGCAAAGCACCACACAGCTATTTCTATCAGTATCATTATTGTTGTTTTTGTTAGGTGCCATCGAGTCGGTTCTGACTCATAGCGACCCTGTGCACTACGGAACGAAACACTGCCTGGTCCTGTGCCATCCTCACAATCATTGTTATGCTTGAGCCCATTGTTACAGCCACTGTGTCAATCCATCTCATTGAGGGTCGTCCTCTTTTTTGCTGACCGTTTGCTTTACCAAGCATGATGTCCTTCTCCAGGGACCGGTCCCTCCTGATAACATATCTAAAGTATGTGAGACAAAGTCTCACCATCCTTGCTTCCAAGGAGCATTCTGGCTGCACTTCTTCCAAGACAGATTTTTTCGTTCTTCTGGCAGTCCGTGGTATACTCAATATTCTTCACCAACACCATAATTCAAAGGCATCAATTCTTCTTCAGTCTTCCTTATTCATTGTCCAGCTTTTGCATGCATATAAGATGATTGAAAATACCATGGCTTGGGTCAGGTGTACCTTAGTCCCCAAAGAGACGTTATTATTATCACATCATTAATACAGTTACTATTTTTTTCCTCCACTAGGCTTGGATTTCTACAAGACAGGGGTCATGTTTTACTTATCTTTTCCTGGTGGCACAGTGGTTAAGAGCTCAGCTGCTAACCAAAAGGTTAACGGTTCGAATCCACCAGCTGCTTCTTGGAAATCCTATGGGCAGTTCTACTCTGTCCTATAGGGTCGCTATGAGTCAGAGTCAACTGGATGGCAATGGGTTTGGTTTTTAGTTTTTAGGATCTCATCTAAAATCTTCTAATATAATTATACTCCCATCCTCCCCCCCGAGCTTATTCTGTTTTCGTGTCTGCAGAGGCTGACAGGATCTGAGAAGTTAGACTAGATCCTGAAGTTAGATCTTGAATGTCATGCTGAAGATTTCTCCTCTATGCAGTGGGTGTTAGGCCAAGATTGAAGCTGGACCAACTGGTAGGAGGTTACTGCAGTAATTGAGGAGGGCAGTGGCAGAGGTTCTGGGCATGGGGAGGTCAGGATCTTGATGACCCCTTTGGTGGCATTGCTCTGTCCTGACCTCCATTCTCTCTGCTCTTGCTTTCAGCTCCCTGTTGTCCTAGTGACATTCACCCTGTGTTCGTGTCCGATGACAGAATAGAGATTGTGTGGTCTCCTGCTCGTGGTGCTGAACTCTATGAAACTAAGGCTATAGATGGGTACAATGTGGTTGAGTGCAATGATACCACCCCTGCTTGCACCCTTTCGGCTCTAGAGTGTAACACCAAGTACAAAATCACGGTGTATTCATTCAGCGAAGTCCGGGGCAGCAACATGTCATGTACCTCCCAATTTATAACCACAGGTATGGCACAGCTATTAATTCATTTACTGATGTCTGAATGATTCACCCCACTTATGGCCCTCACAGGAGTCCCTGGGCGGTGCAAACGGTTAATATGCTCAGCTGCTAATTGAAAGGTTGGAGTTTCAAGTACACCCAGAGGAACCTTGGAAGAAAGGCCTGGTGACCTACTTCTGAAAAATCAGCTATTGAAAACCCTGTGGAGCACAGTTCTACTCTGGCACATGTGGGGTCCCCATGAGTCAAAGATGACTCGATGGCAGCTAGTTGTATATCCCTCAGGATCGGTGTCCAGCAAGACCTATAAAGAAGTTAAATCCTATTAACCACTCTTTGCAGGTACCATTAGAGTCCCTGTTGGACTCAGTAGAGGCAAAAGCAAAGAGGGGAGAAGGAGAACAGGGGTTGGAGGGAGGAAAGGAGACCATGGGGAGAGTACAAGTTTTCGTCAATGATCACATTAGCCATTTAGTTCCTCCTGCTTTTGGAAGGCCTGCCCAGTATTTACACCCTGAAGGTTAAGATTGTTGAGTTTTTGTTTTATTTATTTTGAAGTTCAAAATGCTCTTAAACATTTTCCTGCCAGTCCAACACTATAGAAACCCAATACCATATGTCAGTGTCAACAATTTTCCACACAAAGTCTCTGTGAATTTGGCCTACATGCCTGGTATGGTTGAAAGTAATGACAATCTGGTTTGGAGAAAAAAAGTCAACTTTAGACCAGATGGCACATGTGGTATTTTTGACTCGTGCTGTTTCAGTTAATAACCTCAATTCTCTTAGCTCCTTGTAGTCCTGAAATAAAAAATGTTTCAAAGGACGCGTTCTCTGTGATTAATGTGCACTGGCGATCCACTAATGATGACGCCACTTATACGGTGACTGCCCAAGGGGAGAAAGGGCTGTATCGGTGCAGCAGCACGGGAGAGTCCTGCACCCTGGCAGGCCTGCCCTGCGGCTCAGCATTCTCCATCACCGCTGTGGCTGAGACACAGGCAGGACGGAGCCTGCCAAGCTTCAGTGTGCCCCTGGAAATGGGTATGTAGCAACCACCAGCCTGAACACTGGCTTCAGCAGGGCCCTTAGGAACTGTTTTAAGACACGAATTTTCCTATTGGGTCTGCCCTAAGTGTGGTAGAAATGTATTATATTGCATTATTAAGAGTCCCAGTCTTAGAAAATAAAACGTTCAACATCTGGACACAGATTATGTAAAATTATCAACAGAAGACTCTAATGTTTTCATAACCACTGGCATCAAAGGAGGAATATATTAGCTTTGCAAAATATTTCTTTGAAGTCCCATTCCCACATGACATAGTCGGTCAGAAGAGCTAACAAGTAACCAAATGAGCTGGTCTATTATTGATTTCTTTGACTGGGCTCTTCCAGATTTTTCTCTAAAAATGATTTTTGAGCTTCAGTTTCCTTATCAATACAAGCAGAATAATAGTCTCATAAGGTGATAATAGTCTCATAAGGTGATTAACTAATGTTATGAAGCTGTTAGCATAGTCCTGCATTGTAAAAGGACTCAGAAAAATAAAGCTGTTATTGCTTCAGTGTATATAGTTTTGTGTGTGAATGAAATTTAGCAAATCACTTTAAGCCTTTGGGCATCATTTTCCCCTCTATCCAAGGGAGGTGATATGGAAAGAAGGCACTTTAAACTATGAAAGTTGAAATACCTAAAAATTCGCAGAATAATGACAACGCCAAATACACACTCATGAGGATTCCAAGTGACCTATATCCCATATAATGCGTCCCTGAAAAATTGAGACTTGATTATAGTGTCAGAGATGGCTAAGAATATCTCAAGTTTCTGTAATGAATGATGCATTATGAAATGCATGAGAAAGACAAAATATATTTCACTGCAAATACTATGAAGAAGTAGAGGTGAATATAACCATTGCTTTGAAATTCCCAGCTGGAATTAAGTCAAGGGATAACAAAGGATTTCTTTCTTGTGAAGAAAAAAAGTGGGTGAGACCTTGCATTACCCAATGGCCAATCTGTGTACTGCATTCTTAGGAAAATCACCCACAATACACAGTTGGTATTACGTGATGTATCAGAGGAAAAACGCAGGAAGGAAATGTTGATTAACAATTGAAGGTTTCAAAAATTCAGGCTACTGAATGAAACACAGGCAAAATAGCGTTTTTGATAGGTTTTTTTTTTTTTTTTTTTAACAAACAACCCTTGTTGGGAGTAAAGTTCTGATACTTTCTCTCTTTCCCCATTTAAGCGCCGTGCTGTCCAGCCAGTCTGACAGTAACCCAGGTCACCCAATCAGTCATCAACGTGAGCTGGACTCTTGGGACTGGTGCCCAAACCTATGTGGCAGTGCTGGAGTCACAAGCTGGACGGTCTAAGTGTCACACCCATGAAAACCACTGCCTCCTGGGATGCATCAGATGTGGCATCAATTACACCGTGGCATTAAAAGCAATTAGTGCCACTGGGCTGACTGTGGATTGTGCCTTTCAAAGTTACTCCTCTAGTAAGTGAATTCTAAACTCTAGCTCTAAACCAGTTACCATCAAGTCGATTCTGACTCATGGCAACCCCATGTGTGTCAGAGTAGAACTGTGCTCCATAGGGTTTTCAATGGCTGATTTTTTGAAAGTAGATCGCCAGGACTTTCTTCCAAGACACCTCTGGGTGGACTTGGAATGTACAGCAGCCAAGCACATTAACCATTTATATCAACCAGTGACTTCAAACTCTAGCTCTAGAGGGTCGATAATCACTTTGACTATTATAAATCCAGGCCTAAACTCTTTCTTTTCATTTAAAATATGCTGTATCTCCACCTAGCTTGGAAATTTGCATTATAAATCCAGATTACTTTCTAAAATGTTTACAGTTTCCCCCCATAAGCTAGAACTTCAAAGCTTCAGAGGCTTCTGTTGGTAGTTGATAAATGAACTCCCCAGGTGACAGGTTCAGGTATACTTTTTCTGAAGGGAGAACGTGATTTTTGTTTGTTTCTGCACGAACAAAGCTTTATTGAGCAAAAATAGCCGGTGAGTAGAGACAAAGAGGGACGGTGCGACGCTAGCCTTTGGGGAGAACGTGTTTTTATAGGACACAACTACCTGCAGTGCAGAGTAACTCAGCCTGACAGAGTTCCCAGAAAGCATTAGATCACACATTTTATTTGGCTTGGATTTTTTAATTCTCATTACCATACTACTACCTCTCTTTTCTAAGCCACTCCAACTCCTTCTATGGTTTCTTATTTCAACCGGCTAAGAGAGCAAAGGCATATGCCTCCAGACAGTAACATACCTTGTTCTTCACAAAGACCAAGCCATTAGGGAATAGCAGGAGAAAGGAGAAGTGGCATACGGCTAGCAAATAAGATCCCTCTAGTATGATTCTAATCCACTGAAGTGGCTGCCTGGAGCACTGTTTTGAAAAAAAAACTCTTGAGGATGCCTTCTAGGCTTAATGGGACAGAGTCCATGATCAGCTGGTTATGTTTGCATGGGATATATGGGGTGGGAGAATTGAAATATAATTTTGCCATCTCTGGGGTACTGGAAAGAGACGCCAGATAGAAGTCTATACAGTATTGCCTTAACTTCCTCAATTCTCAGTTTCCTTAATGCTAAGGAAAATGGGGATAATAATTTCTTCCTAGCTTACCTTGCAAATTTGTTTTGAGAATCAAATCATAATGTAAAAGCATTTAAAGTGTTACACATATGTAAGGTAGTTTATACTTTCTTTTGGCCCATTATCTTTCATTAGATTTACTGGCTGAATTCTTATCCTGATATAAATAGGAATATGACACATTGCTTACCTCTACACTGGAAAAAGTTTTTTTTTTTTTTTTTTAAGAAATAAATCAAATGATCCTGATTATCTGTAAATGAACTTTTTTTTTTTGTTTTATTATACAATGAATCTTTATTTTAGTTACTAGAATTTACCGTTTGGGGCTGTGCCCCAGGGCAGGGCCTGCTCGATGTATGGCCTGCTCAAGAACTTTAGAAAAGAAACAAATAAATAAAAGGCACCTAATCAGCTAGCACATATGAAATACGAACCAGCAAAGCTTGGTCACCTGCTTGTTGGATAAGTGACTGCTCCCAAGGTGTTATGCCACCAGCTCAACAAAATTGGTCTTTTCAATTAAAGCTGAGTATAATTAATTATAGGAGTCCCTGGATAGTACAAATGGTTAATGCACTGGGCTGCTAACTAAAGGTTGGAGGGTTAGGTTGGAAGAAAGGCATGGCAATCTACTTCCAAAAACATCAGCCATTGAAAACCCTATGGAGCACAACTCTACTCTGGCACACATGGGGATGCCATGAGTCAGAACTGACTTGACAGCAACTGGGCTTTTTTTGTTGTTGTTGTTTATAATTAATTATAGTTAAATTTAATCCCACTAAAATTACATGAAACTAGAGTATTACGAAGGATCTTGCCAAGGATTCTGCGCATTTGACTCATAAAGTCTGAGTCATGTACAATGAGTATCTGACAAGTGTGGACCTTTCTGACTCACCACCCCACACGTGGGTTTTTGACCAGGCGGCCCGCCACAGAAAGAATTTGGGTACTTCTTCAAATTTTGCTCTAATTAATCATATTATTTTGTAATAGGTTACTTACAGTATTTACCTATGGAGTCCCTGGGTGGTGGAAACAGTTAACACACTTGGCAGCTGCTAACTGAAAGAGTACAGGTTTGAGTCCACCTAGAGTCACCTCAGAAGAAAGGCCTGGCAATCTACTTCTGAAAAATCAGCCACTGAAACCCTAAGAACCACAGTTCTACTCTAATACACATGGGGTTGCCATGAGTTGGAGTCAACCGTGTGGCAACTGATGATATTTTTTTCCTGTAGTAGTAAAGGAGTTTGTTTTTATTCTTCAGGTATCTGCTGCCCTTTGGGGGTGAAATTATATAGGCTGGGCCCTAATGGCATCCGGATCTACTGGCAAGCCTCCAGGGGCTCTGCCAATTACAGCACTGACCTCTATGGCTCCAAAGGCATCTTCACGTGTGCCCCCAGCTCCAGCTTCAGCTTCTGTGATGTCACGGAGATACCCTGTGGAGATGTGTATACCGTGATGGTCTCTCCAGTTGCTGAGACAGGACTGAAGCTTACTTTCTGTCCAAAAAAAATATACTCAGGTAGAGCAAGTTATGACCTTTATTTAAAACCAGCTCCCAACTAGATCTGTGCATTAAGATTCAGAGCAATCTCCTCCTTTTCTATGTAGGAAATTTGAAAAAAGTGTGAAATTTCCAGGCTGTTTGTGGCTTCTGGGGACCCCAAGCCTCTTTGGAATTATGATGCTTTATTATTATTTGATTTAGGGGTACTCCTCCCTTCCCTGTGCTTCTCTTCCCCTAGAGAAAAAGGGCCAGATGCTTGCTGCTCGAATAGTAAAGCTAAGTAAAAATGATTATCTGCTTTGAGATTTGAGGATAGATTTGGAACATAGTCTTAGAGATAATGATAGACACCTGGGATGTTGGAAATTGAGGGACTGCAACCTTTATTTTCACAGATTCAGAATTATGACTGAAAAAGAGTTGGAGGATCAGGAAAAACTATAAGTCATAAGCTAGGTTTGGAAATATGAGTGGGCAGACAGCCTGTGATCACAAAGCCTGGCTGTCAGCAACTGCCATCTCCCCAAAGCTGGCAGAAACACATGAGCAATTCTACTGATCTTTATTCCAGCCCCTCTGCTGCCTTGCCCAGGGCACAGTCATGTATTTTTCATATATTTCTAAAATTAAAGGAAAGAGATGATGAAGCCCTGGAACTTTGCAGGTAAACACAGGAGCTCACAAACCTTTATTGGTAACTAGGATCTAAGAATTCCAATTATTTGTTGGTGACACAAAGGCAAGATAGCACCTGTGATGGAAGCAGGCCAGTTCTTCCTGAGGGGATGTTCTCACTGTCCTTGGCTGTCATATTCTGATTCCTTGGTTTTTTTTTCATTAATTTGTGCACAGGACAAGCTGGCCTACAGCATGGCCCGTGGGAAGGAACAGGAATGAGTTCTTGGGGGAGAGAGGAGGAAGTTAGGAGGAGCTCTTAGGCAGAGAAGCTTAAAGCTCAGTAACAATAATCCAACACATTTATGTAATATTTTACAATTTATCGAGTGTTTTCACATTTAGTACTTCATTGAATGCTCAAAACAACCATATGAGGTAGGTTCAACAGATTTTATTATCTCCAGTTTATAAATGAGGAAACTGAGGCTCCAAGGGTCCCAAATCTCTGTCTTCAGCCCTTCTCTTCTCCTAACCTCTAAATCCATATTCCAACTTGATTTCTCTACCTGGAGATGTCCCAGGCATTGCAAACCCCAGGGCCAATATGAACACCTGATCTTCTCATCCTGACATTTCTGACATTCCTTACATCATCCTTGTTTCAGGTACACAAGCTGAAAACCCTGGAGTCAGCTTCCCTTTCCATCATCCTCCATGTCTACGTAGTCTCCAAGTCCTGTCCTGTTCACCTCCCTGATGAAATCCAACTTCTCTTCATTTCCACAGCTATAGCTGTACTTCAGACCCTCACCACCTAGCCCCTGGACTGCTGAACCAGTCCTACCTTTCTTTCTTCCTTCACTCCAGTCTCCATACTATTACCAGTTATCATTCCAAGACACTGATCCAGTTGTGTTACTTTTATGCTTCAAAATCCTCAGAAGTTCTCCATCGTTCCATAGAATAAAATGTAGTTCTCTGAGCACGACATGCTAGGTCTTTCACAATCTGTCTTTCTACACCTGCACCAATCGAAATATAATGCAAACTATATGCATAAATTTTAAATTTTCTAGTAGCCACATTAAAAACGTAAAAGAAAACAGAAGAAATTAAGTTTAATAATATAGTTTTTAATCCAATATATCCAAAATATAATCATTTCAACATGTAAACAATATAAAAAGTAATAAGATCTTTTACATTCTTTTTCTTCCCCATACTAGTCTTCCCATACTACTCTTTTTTTTTTTTTTTGTAGTCTTTGAAATCTGGTGTGTGTTTTACACTTCCAGCATGTCTCGGTTTGGACTAGCGATATTTCAAGAGCTCAATAGCTACATATAGTTATGCATATGCCTCAAAAGTCTGTTGCTAAAATTAATCTTGTATGGTCCTGGTAAAGCTTTAGCATTATTAATATCCTAGATTAGATGTCTCCCAGTTTACTTTGTTTTGTTTTGTGGCTGCCATATTGGACAGCACAATTCTAGGCTTTTCCATAACATCCTCCTGTTGTTGTTAGGTGCCATCGAGTTGGTTCTGACTCATAGAGACCCTATGTGCAACCGAATGAAACACGGCTGGGTTCTGCACCATCCTAACAATCGTTGTTACGTTTGAGCCCATTGCTGCAGCCACTGTGTGAATCCATCTCATTGAGGGTCATCCTCTTTTTCGCTGACCCTCTACTTTACCAAGCATGATGTCCTTCTCCAGGGACAGATCCCTCCTAATAACCTGTCGAAAGTATGTGAGATGTAATCTCACCATCCTTGCTTCTAAGGAGCATTTTGGCTGTACTTCTTCCAAGACAGATTTGTTCATTCTTTTGGCAGACCATGGTATATTCAATATTCTTCACCAAAACCATAATTCGAAGGCATTGATTCTTCTTTGGTCTTCCTTATTCATTGACCAGCTTTCCCATGCATGTGAGGCAATTGAAAACACCATGGCTTGGGTCAGGCACACCTTAATCTTCAAGGTGACATCTTTGCTTTTTAACACGTTAAAAAGGTCTTTTGCAGCAGATTTGCCCAAGGCAATGCATCTTTTGATTCCTTGACTGCTGCTTCCATGAGCACTGATTGTGGATCCAAGTAAAATGAAATATTTGACAACTTCAATCTTTTCTCCGTTTGTCATGATGTTACTTATTGGTCCAGTTGTGAGGATTTTTGTTTTCTTTATGTTGAGGTGTAATCCATACTGAAAGCTGTAGTCTTTGTTCTTCGTCAGTAAGTGCTTCAAGTCCTCTTCGCTTTCAGCAAGCAAGGTTGTATCATCTGCATAATGCAGGTTGTTGATGAGACTTCCTCCAATCCTGATGCCCTGATCCTCGACTTTTCCGTAACATCCTCCTGGAAGAACTCTATTCTCTAGTCTAGTAACGAGGAAATCATTCACACGCACACACCTGCACCCCAGACACACACACACACACACACCACATACCACATCATGCTTCTGAGCTGATGCTGTTGCTCTTCTCTTTGCCTGGAATTCCATCCCACCTCCACTTATAGAACTCCATCAGCCCAAATTTCCCCTCCTCTGTGAAGACTTCTCCAATTCCCATAGGCTGAATTACCCCCCTCCCTCCATCTTTTACAACCACCCCCTCCCAAAATAAGAAAAAAAACTCAAACTAGTTGTCATTGAGTCGATTCCAATTCATAGGGACCTTAAAGGACACAGTAGAACTGCCCCCATAGCGTTTCCAAGTCTGTAAATCTTTATGAAAGCAGATAGCCACCTTTCTCCCGCAGAGTGAGCGGCAGAACTGATGACCTTTAGGTTAGCAGCCAAGCTCTTTAACCACCGCGCCACCAGTGCTCCTCTTTATGACCCCACAGCACTGTTATTTTACCACACCATATTACTGTGAGTTGAATGTGTGGTATCTACCCTACTAAACGGTGATTTCTCTGACTCTCTGTAGCTGGCACATGTTGTTTTTAGGTGCCCTTGAGTTGATTCCTATTCCTAGTGACCCTATATGACAGAGTAGAACTGCCTAGGGTTGCCAAGGCTGGGATCTTTACTGGAGCCACTGGTGGGTTTGAACTGCTGACTTTTCAGTTAGCGGCTGAGCTCTTAACTATTGTGCCACTCATAGCTGGTGTCAAATGTATTTTAAATTTAAAAAAAAAAGAAAGAATAAATACATGAGTTTCTGTGCTTGCCTATAATCATACAGTTAGTAAGTGAGTAATGGAAGTCTTTTGCTCTTTCTCCTGCCCCATGTGGGCACAATTTGACACATAGAATCATTCCTCTGATGGTTTGTCAGCCACCAGAAGTCCTTAGTTAGAAGTCGGATATGCTTTGGTAGGGTGCCATCTCAAGCCTGAAGCTATTTCACCTTTGTAAGGATTGGGTATCTTGACTCAAGTGCGGGAATCCACCCTTACTCAGTTTCCCTGGTAAAAATCATGCATTTAGGAGGTTTTTTCATTTTAATGGTAATATCTATGGTGGCTTCTTCTGGTAATCAGGACAATAAATAATAACGACTAGGGTTCATTGTGTGCTATGTGCCAGCCCTGGAGCCCTGGTGGTGCAATGGTTAAGAGCTCAGCTGCTAACCAAAAGGTTGGCAATTCAAATCCACCTGCTGCTCCTTGGAAACCCTATGGGGCAGTTCTACTCTGTTCTACAGGGTCGCTGTGAGTTAGAATCAACTAGACAGCAATAGATTTGTTTTTTGTTTATGTGTTGGGCACTATTCTAAATGCTTTATATATATATTAATTCAATTAATCCTTATAACAATCTTGTGAGGTTGGTGTTGTTATTCTTACCACTTTACAGATAAGAAACTGAGGCACACAAAAGTGAAGTGACTTGGCCAAGGTCACATTGCTAGTAGGTGTCACCCAAGCTAGTTCTTATTCATTCTTTAATTCACTCGCCTTTATTCTTTCTTAAGTTATATTTTTACCACCTTGAGTATATCAATACATCAATTTTTAATGCATGTGTTTTTATTTATTACAGTAACTTGCTCTGGAAGTACCCTTGGAATGGGTAAGTCATTTTTCTCATGAATGAAATAGGAAGGTATTTTGTTGTTGCATTTTGAGATGTCTTAATGAAGTCAGAAAGGAGCCCTGGTGGCACAGTGGTTAAAGCACTCAGCTGCTAACCAAAAGGTCGGCGATTGGGATCCATCAGCTACTCCACGGGAGAAAGATGTGGCAGTCTGCTTCCATAAAGATTTACAACCTTGAAAACCCTATGAGGCAGTTCTACTCTGTTCTACAGGGTTGCTATGAGTCGGAATCAACTTAACGGCAATGGGTTTTTTCTAATGAAGTCTGAATCAAAGCTGACTCTTCAGTGAATCAGAAAGGCAAATGCTTTCTTTCTGTGATGTGAGGGTTCCTGCCCCCCCATAACTCCTTCTTCCTAGTGCCTTCCCTCAGATTTTGCCAGTTGAGATGAACTCCCCTGGATTCTGAAGTCTTTTCAGTCTTCCAGCGTCCTACAGGAAAATATTCCCCAGAGAGGGAGCTGCGGAGTCCCTCATACTTCGGAGAGTGGTTCCAACCCTGGCCATAACTTGGAATCACCTCGAGGGTTGGAACTACCTCGAGAGCTTAAAAGCAACTGATGGCTGGGCCCCATCCCCAGAAAGTCTGATTTCATTGGTCCGGATGTAAAGCCTGGGCATCAAGGATATTTAAAAGCTCCTCAGGTAATTCTAAAGCATAGCCAAGGCTGAGAACTACTGTTTTAGAGCAGTGCATCTCCAACTTTATTGTGCATGGACCTTGTTAAAATGCAAATTCTGATTCGACAGATCTGGGGAGGACCTGAGACTTTGCATTTCTCACAAGGTCCCGGTGATGCCAGTGGTGCCTGTGCTGCTGCCCTGAGTGTACTTTCAGTGGCCAGGTGGTAGAGTGAATCTGTTAACAGCCTGCGGGGAGCTAATATGTCTGCCTGCTTCTGGTTGGATGGGTGAGTGTACCCAGAGGAGGAAAAGGGGTGCTGAAAGTAGAGTTGCAGTAAAGATAACCCTCAGTGACGCCTCAGTTTTGCTCAGGGCTGATCCTGTCCAGGCTATTCTGGGTGCCCCACTGGGTGACCACACAGAGCCGTGTATGTGTGTGTGTATGTGTGTGTGTGTGTGTGTGTGTGCGTGTGCACATGTGCACGCTTATGAACACACACACACACACACAAACCCTGCAAGTAGTATGAGGAATCCCTGCCACACTCTTCTAGGAGCCAGCTTGGTGTGACGCTTTGGGCAGACCCCCAGGGAATACGGACATGGCTGATTTCAGATGGCATGAGTGGGAACGAAGATTTCCTGCTGGTAAAGCTTATGGACAGCCTCCCAGTCTGGGCCAGCTCACCAAGGTTTTGGGTCTAAGACTTCCGGCCTTCTTGAATTTTGAACTATCCTGAAGTTTCTCAACAGCATGAATGGAATTTTTAAGAGACAGATCTGGGTTCAAATCCTGCTGCTATCGCTTGCCCTTAGGAAAGTTGCTTTTTTCTAAGCCTAAATTTCCTCATCTGAAAATTGGAATAAATAATGATAAACTCACAAAATATTATGAGGATTAAATGAGGTGTAAATTATTGGGCACAATGATAGGTCCATAGTAAGCACTTAACAAATGGTCAAAAAAAAAGAAAAACCCAAACCAAACCTGTTGCCATCGAGTCAATTCCGATGCATAGTGACCCTATAGGACAGAGTAGAACTGCCCCATAGAGTTTCCAAGGAGCAGCTGGTGGATTCAAACTGCCGACCTTCTGGTTAGCAGCCATAGCTCTTAACCGCTGCACCACCAGGGTAGTTATTAATTCATGGTCAGTTTAAGTTCTTATCATGCTACATTATATTATGTATCTGTTATTAACATTTGATGCGCTACTTCCAAGTAAGATGCTTGCATTTTAACCTTAGGCCTCATAATACCCTAAGTCAATGGTTCTCAGCAGATGGTCCCTGGGCCCAAAAGCATCAGCATCGTCTGGGAACTTCTTAGAAATGTAATTTCTGCGGCCCCATCCCAGATCTACTGAATCAGAAATTCTGGGAGGTGAAGCCCAGGAATCTTTGTTTCAACAAGCCCTCCAAGTGATTCTGATGCATGCTAAAGTTTGAGAACCCCAGCTCTAATTCAAGAAAGCTATTTTAATTCTGAAAAGTTGATGCGGGTTTGAATGGAGGGGAAAACAATCTATTTGAGGCAACAGGGTTTTAGCAGAAGGTAGACAGGGAGGGCTGTATGCCTTACGCGTCACTCCATGGGCGGGAGTTGGTGGGGACAATCCATCGTCTTGGTTGCACTATCACCTGCACATCCTGGGGAACTGTAAGGAAGTTTCCTCCATGCAACTCCTTCAGCAGCTGCATATGTTCATGCTCTCCCTAAACAACTCCCCAAATCAGTTGAATTTTGGAGCTCCCTAAGGAACACAGCTTGTTGGCCAGGGGATTGTCCTGAGTCAGTAGCCTGAGTTCAGTGAGAATCTTTGGGAGGATTAATTTCATGAAGCAGAAGAAGGATCACCTGGTTAGTTAGAAACTTGTGGTTATTTCTCTTTGTTCTTTCAAACAGTTCAGATTGTCTTAATTTCCTGCTTAATTGCTGTGAAGTGCTGCAAAAATAGCATTTCAAATCAAAGTACTAGTATGAATCTCAGAGAATTTGAGGCCTTTTTTTTAATCTTAAGAAAATGTGCGCATATTTAATGCATCGTGTTGCCTCTTTGCTTCCTTGCCCTTTTCAGTGATTTACAGAGGGAAGAGAAATGCAGGATGATACCGTGAGCCTTGGATAAAAACAAACTTGACAAGTGAGTAATTTAGAGTGAATTTATGTGAGTCAACAGAAAAGACATTTTTTAAAATTCTTCTCACTTCTTTTGCAGAACTGTCTCAGTTGTTAGTGATTAGAGAGGGAAGAGATTTATTAGGCCACAAAATGCCTCTAGTATAGGAAAAGCACCTGTGGCCTTTAGAAGACCAACTCTTGACCCAACTGCCAGAGGGCAAGGCTAGGTGTGTCCTCAGGAGTTTAAGATCGGCTGTGAAGAGGGCTCTGGAGAAAAATGGGTCCAGAAACCCAGAAAATCTTCCAAAAGACTGCCTGAGTACACAAGGAGAATCCTGGAAACATGAAAAGTCAGTTTAGCAGAAATTCTTTCTGAGATTTCACATCCAGACACACCATCAACTTCAACACATCCAGCTTCATGAGTGCTTCATGAACACCAGCCCTTGCAATGCAGCCTGCTAACCATTCAGAGGCTGGGCACGGTCACTCGCAAAGAAGCCAAGCCACCCACACACAGATGGGGCTCATCCCAAGACACATCTTCGCCTGGGCACAGGCATAGATTGGACAGCAGCAGCTGCTATGGCAACCTGTAGTAACAAACTCCCTCATTGCAAGTCAGGAGAGAAGCTGAGCTGCTTGCAGGGTTCACTGAGTCAAAGCCTCCGTGGGAGCATCTGAGAAAGCAGAGCCACTGGCATGTTGCCAGAAGGATTGCAGCCATGCTTTCAGAGTGAGCAAAGACTTCGGATGGAGGGGTAGCCAAGGGCAGCCTCCAACTGTGGCAGATTGGTATGCCTGGTGTGGGGTGGATCTTCAATCTTATTGTCTGTAGTCCCTGCTCAGACTGTAACTGCTATTTTCATCTTTGAACAGGAAAGGCAATGATGCTTAACATAAATCTGTTGTACCTAGAAAAACATTTGTCCTTCTAATGTCGGTAACCTTATTAAAAACCAGTGCAAACAGGACTTGAGAAACATACACACACACATACAGTAAAATGTTGACTATTCAAAAGTATATCTGTGAAGCCAAGAATGTCTAAAGTCAGGAACAACCATAAAATACGGGACAGTGTTCTGGGCTACAGTGCAGAGCCCACCACGTGAGGCTGTGAGCTGAGCCCAGTTGCTGGCAGAGCGTGCCTCTTCAATAGAGAGTTGTGTCCACGGCTGTCTGGAACAGTCAAGGAGCCGAGGGCAAAGACCAAATGGAAGGCCAGGATCTGTGGTCCCAGGAGACTAGGGCACTGGGACCAGTACACCCTTGTCCTACAAATACCAGAGCACAGAAAATGAAATAGCCGTCTGCTTAGCTAGGCACCTAACAGTTGCTTTGGTCAGAATTCCACAGAAGACATTGTGGTGCAGACTGAGTGAATATAAAGCCAGCTTATTTAACAAGTATACAGCACACACTACATGCTCCACACATATTAACTCATTTAATTCTCATAACAATCCTATGAGGTTGGTAATAACATGATCCCCTTTTTACAGATGAGGAAAACAAGGCCCAGAAGTCAAGTAACTCACCCAAGGTCACACAGTTAACCAGTTCAAACACAAACTCTCAGGGGGCTAAACAAGCAAGTAGCATCGATTAGACCTGCTGTCTCTACGGAAAATATTTCTCTGGGTTATCATGATTAAGTCCTCAATGATTAGTGAAGACATGGGAATAGAATGGTGTATTAGTTTCCTAGGGCAGCCATAATAAAGTACCACAAACCAGGTGGCTTAAAACAACAGAAATGTATTCTCTCACAGTTCCGGAGGCTAGACGTCCAAATTCAGGGTGTCAGAAGGGCCATGCTCTCTCTGAAGTCTCCAGGGGAAGACCCTTCCTTGTCTCTTCCAGACCCAGGTGTTCCGTGACTTCTGACGGCATCTCTCCAATCTCTGCCTCCATCTTCATATGGCTGTCTTCCCTCCATGTCTGTCTGTGTCTCTTCTCTTTTCAAAGGGACACCAGTCCCACCCTACTTCAGTACGACCTCATGTTAACAAATAACATTTACAAAGTCTTACTTCCAAACAAGGTCACATTCACAGATACCAAGGGTTAGGACTTCAACATATCTTTGTGGGGGACACAATTTAGCCATAACAGACAGTGAGTAAGTTATCTACCTGTCTTAGTTATCCAGTGAAGCCATGACAGAAATACCACAAGTATGTGGCTTTAACGAACAGAAGTCTATTTTCTCACAATTTAGGAAGCTAGAAGTCTGAATTCAGGGCGCCAGCTCTAAAGTAAGGCTCTCTCTATTGGAACTGGAGGAAGGTCCTTGTTTCTTTTGAGCTTCTGTTCTTGAGCGATCTCCATGTAGCTTGGCCTCTCTCTTCCCCCATCTCTGCGTGCTGGCTTGCTTATTTAATCCCTTTTATATCTCAAAAGAGATCGATTTAAGACACATGCTACATTTATACCATCTCTTCAACACAGCAAAGAAAACTCATTCCCAAATGGAATTATAACCACAGGTATAGGGGTTAGGCTTACAACACATATTTTGGGAAGACACAATTCAATCCATAACACTGCCCTAACTCAAATGCCTGTACATTCAGCCCTTAGTTATTTTGGCTGATTATCTAATTTGTGGATTATACACGGTTGATTTTTCATATCTGGCCAGTGTTGGTGGATTTTACCTTCCACTCTGCTGCATCATGTTCAGGGAATCCACATTTATTTTCTGACTTGTTTAGGGAAAGAAAGGAGACCAGAAAGACAGCTCAGCCAAGTGATGCAAAACTAGGGAGCAAGGGAAGGTAGGCGATATGGTACAATGAATCCAAATCCTAGCTCATCTTGGCATCTTACCTGATTTATTTAACCTCTCTGAGCCTCAGTTTCTTCATCTATAAAATGGCAATAAAGATCATCATCTTGCTGAGTTGTTGTGAGGTTCGAGATAATATATTCAACTCACAAGTACAATGAAATTGAGGTATTTGAAGTTATACTACTAGTAAGAGGCAGAGCCAGGATTTGCAGGATGTGGATCTGTGTCTGTGTGCTGCTGAAGCCCAGGCTTGCTCCACTCTTCCACACTGCTGCCCTTGAACCTGACCTTCAGATGCGTGAGCCGTAACCACTCTCCGTGTGAGCCAAGTCAAACTTTCAACCCAGGAGGACCTTTCTGTGTCATTCCCTGACACTTGGTCATTCTTCTCAAGGGTAGTGGAGGAAGCTCACCACACTCCTCCCTCTTGATTAAGCTCTCCAGAGTAAGGGGGCTCCGCTTCAGAAGGGCAAGTCTGCACTGCCATGTCTTTTTCTTAGGGATTGGAGATCTACCCTGCTACACTAAGCAGAAGCTGATTTTGGAGAGGGAAATTGATTTGAAATTGAAAATGGAGAGGGAAATAATGCTTAGTGTGCATTTATTCTGAATGGCTGAGTCCATTTTGAGTAGGTTTAAAAGAGGCCAAGCTCCCACCTTCCATTCCCTTGAAAACCTTGCTCAGTACACACACACCATATTTGTGAAGCACTCACTGGTTATTTAAACAATACAAATTTATTATTGTGGTGCATACATAGGTTGGTCACTAATAATATCACATCATCTAATCAGAGCCAGAACACACAAGACACTCCCAGAGCAGCAGCACATGGAAAGTTGACAGCAAACTATACATAAATAACAGTTTCACGGTGGGGAATTGATGTTTACTCTTACGTTTCTGGGCTGGCACATCTCTTGGCTGGCTCTGCCCCCTTTGCTGTTGGTCTGGTTCTCAACCATCAGACTCAGAACAGTACCGAACTGATGTCTCTCACAGCAGAACTACTCTGAGGCAGGGCTTTGAACCAGTTCAGTCATAGCTGATGAAGTGAAACTGGAACAGACCCAAAGTTTTACAATTTGCATGATCCTGAACAATAACCAGCATGGGAAAAATTGTGAGTTAAAGCCCTAAAATGGGAGACTTGGAAGAGGCATAGTGAACCCTTTCAGGAACCTGATGCATGAGATTGGATTATTGGCAGGGCTGTGGAGAGCAACACAAATGCAAAGCAGCACAGTTGGCCACCATGTTTTAGTGGGGCACCATTGCCCCTGATTCCGTTTAAAATCCTACCAGGAGATTTGGTTGCCATGCAATGTGTATGCTGTCCTTGTTTTCTAAGAGGGAGATTAGGTTTCTAGCAGGGCTTCAACTGTAATATTTTCTGTTCTGGTTGTCATTCCAGTTCAGGCAAAATTTAAAATTTCGAGTCTGTTCTGGTTTCACTTCCTTGGCCATGACTGAACCAGGAAGAACTGGTTTGAAACCCTGCTCTGAGGGCAACCCCTATGCAAGGTGTGTCCAAGCTCAGCAGACAGGCCCCCTAATGTCTCATACAGGCTCCCTGCATCTCCTCTGGGCCTCTCACTCTTAGCCAGGGTTTCTGCTGCTGTCTGGGCTGCTCATGGCTGCCCAGGCCACTTGTAGTCTCAGCTGCCTCTGCTGCTGCAGCCCCAAGCAGATAACAATTCTCTGGTCAGCAGACACCGGCTTCTTCTTCTTCTGGGCTCTGCTGCTGTTTTCTCCCGGCTCTGCCTTCTTGTGGGTCCAGGGTTTCTGCTGCTTCTGGTACCAGTCCCTTCTGATTAATTTTCCAATCTCTTATGCAGGGCTGGATTACCCAATAAGCAAAGTACGCAGGGCCCAATTGTGCCTTCCCATCAACCTGCAGTGCACAAGTTCACCTGCCCCCGCCCTAGCAAAAATGTGGTGAAACCCATGTGAACTTGCTCACCTCGGATTAGCAAGTAAATACAATTAAGGCTGGAAGTACCTTGCTCAGTACAAGCCAGTACATACCCCGCGTACTGATTAATCTGTCCCTGTGACGCTCAGGCTGACATCTCTACTCTATGACAAGGATGGGGGGGTGGGTACTCTCAGCACAGAGCTTCTCTGTCCCCAGGGGATATGCTTACACTCCACCACCCTCTGAGAGCAGAATGTTCACACTCTCCAGCCTGGGAAGCTCCAGTGAGCGTCCTGCTCCCTAGGGTTTTATTAGCCTCACCATGGGCCTCTAGAGGCTTAATTAGCATTGGCCCCCAGATGATCCTTCTTAGTCATTGGCCTCAGTTATGGTCTTACTCTCAGAACCAGAACCAAAGGCCAAATCATTCACTGCAAAGGGATTCCATACCCCGCGCCTTGGGTGGAAAAATCATCCATGCCATAAGTTGTGCTTGAGCCCATTTTATGGCTGTTTTTATTGTTCATTCTTATTAGGAGAGAAAACTCCTATTAAGAGAAAAAATTGCAGATTATCCCATAGACCGTTCGATTGCTTTCTGTGTAGCCCAGCCCTGACTCTTGTTTCCACTCCATCATTAACTATGTTTCCTTAGCAAGTTACTTAACTTCCCTAAGACTCGGTGTCCTGGTCTGTAGGGAGGATCAAATGAGCTAATCTACTTACCATGGTGCCTAGCATATGGTAAGCACTCAGTATATATAAGCCAGTAGTAGAGTAGTAGTAACTGACCATTTCCACCTGCTCTGTGTGACCAACTTGAATCTGTAAGACCATTGGTTCTTTGCAAATTCCTATAGGAAAGTCTACTTTCCTCTAGTGTATATAATGATTTGTTATGGTTTTGGGGCTCACAGCAACTAAACTGAATCTAATTCATGACTGATTACTTTGATTTCAAGTCCTAAAAGACCATCTTAAGAAATAGATCTCTGCCTAAACTTTCTAAGTCTGAGCTCATATCACCTTCTCTGTGAATCAACTTCCAATAATAGTTCCCTTATTTTGAATCTAAAGCACTGATTTATGATAAACAGTGAAGAAATTGAAGTTGTCAAGGATTTCATTCTACTTGGATCAACAATCAACACCCATGAAGCAAAAGTCAAGAAATCAAATGATGTATTACATCAGGCAAATCTTTGGCAAAAGACCTCTTTAAAATTTTAAAAAGCAAAGATGTCACTTTAATGACTAAATTGTCCCTGACCAAAGCCATAGTATTTTCAATCACCTCATATGTATGTGAAAGCTGGACAATGAAAAAGGAAGACTGAAGAAGAAGTGATGCATTCGAATTTTGGTGTTGGCAAAAAATATTGAATGTACCATGGACTGCCAGAGAAACGAACAAATCAGTCTTGGAGGAAGTATAATCAGAATGCTCCTTGGAAGCAAGGATGGAGAGACTTTGTCTAGCTTACTTGGGACACGTCATCAGGAGGGACCAATTGCTGGCGATGGATATCAGGTAGAGGGTCAGTGAAAAAGGGGGAAGCCCTTAATGAGATGGACTGACACAGTGACTGCAACAATGGGCTCAAACATACCAATTGTAAGGATGGTGCAGGACTGGGCAATGTTTTGTCTCTTATACATAAATTTGCTATGAGTCAAAGCTGACTCCAGAGCATCTAACAACAACGAAGCATTGATAGCCACTCCTACGCAATTTACCACATGAATTTGTGTTTGTTGAATAAACGCTTATTGTTTTCTTGGTTCATTTATGGATATTGTTAGTATTTGTTAAGGCATTCACTTTTTCAACCAACTTTTGACTACCAGAAGTTGTTCCAGAAATTGTGCTCTCTAATTAGATTATAAATGCTTCAGGGCAAAGAAATGGGCTTTGAGGTACATGAAAGTACAGCACAGTTCTGGACATACTAGATAGTACCTCCATAGTTTTACAAAATTATTGTGTCCTTAAAAAACGGATAAAATAAACTTTGGGGGAGGGGTAAATTTCCCATTTGGTAGTTGAGCTGGTTATCAAGATGAAGTCTTTTATGAATCACTTCACAAAGTTTAGAATTCTTTTGAAAGTGAACAGTCCCCTCTTCTTCATGTATGTAGTTATTGTTAGTTGCCATTGAGTCAGCTCCAATTCGTGGTGACTTTATGTATAACAGAATGAAATTTTGTCTGGTCCTGTGCCACCTTCATGATCCCTAGTATATTTAAGTCAATTGTTGTGGCTATTGTGTCAATTCATCTCATTGATGGGTTTGCTGACCCTTTACCATATATGATGTCCAAAGTAAGTGAGACAAAGTCTCGCCATCCTCCCTTCTAAGGTGCATTCTTGTTGTATTTCTTCTAAGATGGATTTGTTCGTTCTTCTGGCAGTCCACAGTATATTCAATATTCTTCACTAATAACATAATTCAAATGCATCGATTCTTTCTCATTGTCCAACCTTTACATGCATATGAGGTATTGAAAAGACTATAGCTTGCGTCAGACAAACTTTAGTCATCCAAGTGACATCGAGTGGCATCACTAGGGTTGGTGTTACCCAGTGTGGTAACTCATGGTGTCATTCCCCTCCCCGCCATGGACCTCCTCCCATACCAGAACGTACAGAATCCTTAATGTTTTTTGTGCTAATGTTACTCATAAACCATAATTCCCGTATATCACACTTTCTTTTCCTTTAATTACTACTTAATTCTCAAAAAATTTATTGCTATAGGTTCACAAATACTAATTATCACAATACTGTAGCTAAAACACCAGAAAATTTGACAACATCAGCAACTATGAAAACACTGGCAGCAATGAAAACAACAGGGTGTGCTTTTAGTGTGTGCAGAAGAAACCACGTGATTCGAAGTGTCATTGTAATTGGGCAATAATGACAGCTCTGACTGGAGTGCATTAGAAGGTTCAAAAAGTAAATTTTAGCATAGAGTTTTAGCCTTGTAGGTATATTGACACAGGTAATCTGGGCTTATGAAAAATGTTTTTGTTGTTATAACTAACTACAGGGATATTTGTATAGACAGTCATTTGGTGTCACCCCCTCTGACAGTGTCACCTGGTGCAGTCCACACCCCCGCATCCCTGTGTTGACGCCACTGGTGACATCTTTACTTTTTAAAAACTTTAAAGACGTCTTTTGCAGCAGATTTCTTGACTGCTGCTTCCATGGCCTTTGATGGTTGATCCAAGTACAATGAAATCCTTAACAACTTCAATTTTTTCTTTATTCATCTTAATGCTGTTTATCGATCTACTTGTGAGGACTTCTTTTTTTTCATGTTCAGGGGTAATGCAGGATTTTACCTTCATCAAGTGCTTCGTCTTCTTCATTTTCGGCAAGCAAGGTTGTGTCATCTGCATATCACAGGCTGTTAATGAGTCTTCCTCCAATCCTGATGCTGTGTTCTTCTTCATTTAGCCCAGCTTCTCAGTTTATGTTTTCGGCATACAGATTGAATAAATAAGGTGAAACGACACAACCCTGCTGCACAGCTTTTCCAATTTTAAAGCACACAGTATCCCCTTGTTCTGTTCTAATGACTGCCTTTCCACCCATGTAGAGGTTCCACATGAGTACAATTCAGTGTTCAGGAATTCCCATTCTTTGTAATGTTATCCATAATTTGTTATGATCCACACAATGGAATGCCTTCCTGTAGTCAATAAAACATAGGTAAACATCTTTCTGGTATTCTCTGCCATCGGTCTTCACATATACCAAAACCAAAAACCAAACCTGTTGTCGTGGAGTCGATTCCGACTCGTAGCCACCCAACAGGGCAGAGTACAACTGCCAGAACTTCATATATATCATGTTAACCAGGATAACGAAACTCAGTGACAGCTGCCTCCCGCTAGGGGACGCCCGGCAGCCCACCAAACTTCCACTCGCACTGCGCAGCCTCCATCCAGGGGTGGGAGGAAATTCCCTTGGTGACGCGTGGTGTCGTCAAGGAGGGCGCGGCCCGCGGGAGGCGGGGCCTTCCTCCGCAGCGAGGGGTGGGGTCACTCCGGGCTTTTTTTTTTTTTTTTTTTTTTTTAAACCGCAGAAGTAGGTTGGGAGCGGGAGGTGGTGGCTGTGCTTGCTAGTATTGGAAGATGGCGCCGCCGGTGATGGAACGGGGGCTGAAGAGCGTCGTGTGGCAAAGTGAGTGCCGTGGGGTAGGGGCTGAGAGAGGGAAAGCCCGGAGGCCGCCGTGCCGGGCCCTGTTTTTCTGCCGTAGGCCTGCAGTCTCTGGGGGAGCTGCTGGGGACACTTGTTGCTTTGGACCTGCGCCCTGTTAGGACTTCTTACTGTTTTCCTTTCCAGCCAGTCTTGCCAGCAGCTGGGATGGGCAGGGTGCGAGAGAACGCGGCCTTCTTGCTCGGGTCAGGCACCCGCTCGCCTCGACCGGGCTGCGCCGTGAGTGCTGTGGCGACGCCTCGGGTTCTGGCTCCGAAGCCCTGGCCTGGGTGAGCCGCCACCGGCCCGTCTCTCCCTCCGCGGCCGTGGTCCGTATCCCCGGCCGCGCTCCCCACCCTCCTCGGCTCCCGCATGGATCCAGCCCCGCAAGGCATCCCCCTCCCTCCCTGCGTCGGGGCCACACCAGTCGGTGATGTCTCCACCTTAGACAATCTGGGCGCTGTGTTTCTCCACCCCCTCCTCTCCCAACCCCCCCGCCCCCACACACACGTACACAACACACACACACACACACACACACACTCTCTTGAGTTCCTAAAGACTGCTTAGACTGCTTATTCAGGTTAGTACCAGGGAGAGTTTTACAGCCGTAGTTTTCAATATCTATGAATATCTATTTTTAAAATCTCACTATTAAACAGACCCTTCTTCCACTATTCCTAGGAAAACCCACTTTTTAAAGAGTTCTTGAGCAGGAACCATTGGAATGGCACTGCGAAGATTAAATCTCTAGCCGTGACAGCTCTCTGCGTAGCCGAAGCAAAGCTGCACCTTCCCTTCTCCTTGTGCACTCTCGGGGCACGCCGTACTGTTAGGACTGTACTACTTCTTGGTTACTGAGGTTCTGCC
Source organism: Dugong dugon (assembly GCA_030035585.1). Lineage (NCBI taxonomy): Eukaryota > Metazoa > Chordata > Mammalia > Sirenia > Dugongidae > Dugong > Dugong dugon. The sequence continues at coordinate 148,256,960 of CM057462.1, forward strand.
ATATCTTCTATGGGTTTCGTAAAAATCGCTCCAAACATAGGTCTGGCAGGTTAGAGAAGGAATGAAACCGCCAAACAGGAAGAACCATCATTGTTTGGCATTGCTGGGTTCAAAGTAATTATGGCCTGGTAGTGGAAAGGGAGTAATAACTACCTAATTAGTATTTTTGACTCCGGCTTGTTAAGCGAAGAACAGAAACGACTGGGTTAACAAAATTCTGGGAGTTAAAATAGAGTTCCTTGTGTAAAATTAAAATTCCAAGTCAGTAACTGGCACGTGCTTAACGTGTAGAAGGTACTAAACTAACGTATGAATAGATGAAACGTTAATAAAAAAGTTATAAAAACTCCATTTTAAAAAAATTAGGTAATAAGGTTGGCATTTTGTTTTTCAGGATTGACACTGTTGACTTTTAAGACTTGGGGATATTTTAAAATCACCATGATGTTTAAATACATTTATAAGAACATGAATAGTGTGTAAATAATTTCAGAGATAGATGGTCCTTAACATCAGCACTTATCAGAAGAGATTAATGATAGTTACATCACTCTTGATAGCATTGAAACTAGAGAAGGAGATTTAGCGATATTTAAATTTCCATCTTTTTATTCTGTTAATGTATTATTAAGCTTGAGGTAGCACAAGGATACCCAGATGGAGTATAAGATAAAGAAGAGAGGAGACTGGACCGAAGGAAGAAGATAAACATTGAAAAATAGTTCTTTGAATCTTTGTTTAAATAGAAGCATGACCAAAAGATCAGAGGATATTAATTCAACATTTATTGAGTAAAGTATGTATATTGAGAAGAGGAAGCCTTACCTGAGTTCTGTTAGCAAAAGATGAAAAAGAGTCTGAAAGAAATGTTGAAGGAATCTTCTAAGAGGTAGGAAAATCATACATTTAACTGGGAACATTTGCTAGATTGAAGATAGCACAGTTAGGTGAGGATAGAAAGCTAGATAACTTAAGAACCTTTGATTTACCTGCAAAGTGTGGTTAAGTAGGGGGAAGGAAACTTTCTTGAAATATTTCTTGAACATTTATTCCTTGCCAGGTACTATTCTTTACATCTATTAAAACAATCTCATGAGAATTAATATCCCTGTCTCACAGATGTTAAAACTGATATATAGTAGCATAGCAGCATTATTCATAATAGCCAAGAAGTGGAAAAACCCTGAATGTCTGTCGACTCATGAATGGATAAATAAGATGTAGTATGTTCATACAATGGAATATTATTTGACAATAAAAATAAATCAAGTACTGATACATGCTACAACACAGATGAACCTTGAAAATGTTATGCTGAATGTAAGAAGCCAGTCACAGAGAACTATATATTTTATGGTTCCATTTATATGAAATGTCCAGAAGAGGCAGATCTAATAAGGAGTCCTGGTGGTGTAGTGGTTAAAGTGATTGACTGCTAACCAAAAGGTCAGCGGTTCCAAACCACCAGCGGCTCCATGGGAGAAAGATGTGGCAGTCAGCTTCTGTAGAGATTTACAGCCTTGGGAACCCTATGGGGTCACTGTGAGTCAAGAGTCAACTCCATGGCAGTGGGTTTGATGTTTATAGAGACAGAAAGTAGATTAGTGGTTGTCTAGGTCTGGGAATCTTTGGGGGAGTGGAGAGTTGGAGGGTGATGCTTAAGGGGAACAGAGCTTCTTTTTGGGATGATGAAAATATTCTAAAATTGATTGTGGTGATAGATGCACAACTGTGAATATGCTAAAAGCCATTGAATTGAACAGTTTAAATGAGTGAATTGTATGATATGTGAATTATATTTCAATAAAGCTGTGTAAAAAAACTGATACAGTTATTAAATAGGATTCTTTATGGCTGCAGAGCTTATGTGTGACTTGTCTGTACCTTTCCATAATGTTTAAACCTTAGTTTAGGGCCTTATTTATGCCTAGTCCATTGCAGTAGCCTCCTGACTGAGATTCCAAGCTTTTATTCTTTCTCTGTAATTCATCCAGCAAATAGCTGCCAGAATAATTTTCCTGTAACAGTACTGTGCTGCGATCATGCTGTTCCTGTTTGAAGACCTGCAGAGACCCCTAGTTGCCTAAAGATCATTTCAACCTCTTAGTCTGCCTTTAAAGGCCTAGATAACCTGTCCCTGAAAGGTTGGTGGTTCTAACCCACCAGTGGCTCTGAGGGAGAAAAGACCTGGCAATCTGCTCCCATAAAGATTACAGCCTAGGAAACCCTATAGGGCAGTTCTGCGCTGTCCTAGAGTCACTGTGAGTTGGAATCAGCTCGACGGCACACAACAAACCTACCTTGCTACTGTTACCTACTTCTCCCCGGTGTAATCCTGATGTTCCATCTAGTCTATACTCTCCTTGAAATCTGTCCTCACGTATTGACGCTGATTCCTCTGTCTTGAACTCTCCCTTTTCTCCATTCTTCACCTGTTCAAATTTTAGCCAGGCTTCAAGTCTCAGCTCAAATGGGTCTACTACCTCCATAGTGGCTTCTCATTTTCACCCAGCCTCTTCTTTTTCTTTAGCATTTAGTTTGTCCTGCTCATATAGCACTTCTCACTGCTACCTAATATGAGTCTTAGGATAAGCTTCATGAAGGTAGGTCCACTATTGTGTCTTGTAATGCTTTAACTTCCTAACAGGCCCTAGCAGAATGCCTTGGATGCCAATGCTTGTTAAAAATAAATGAATAACTCAGTCTTATACTCCCCTCCCCCATTTTTTACTACCTAAATTTCCCCACTTATTCAATAAATATTGTTGAATTCCTATGGGATTATAGCAGTAGAAGGCAGCCAAGTTCCCAGCCCTCTTTAAGTTTGCATTCAAGTGGGGAGAAATAGAAAATAAATAAAGAATAAACATGATTATTTCAGTTTATGATACAAAGGGAGAGAGGCTACTTTAGCTAGGTGGATCAGGAAAAGTTTCTCTGAGTAGGTGACATTTGAGCTGAGACCTAAAACCGGAGAAGCAATCAGTCTTTAAAACGAGAAACCCATTGCCATTGAGTCGATTCCAACTCACAGCAAACCCTATAGGGTTTCCAAGGAATTGCTGGTGGATTCGAACTGCCAACTTTTTGATTAGTAGTAGTAGCTCTTAACCACGTGCCATTAGGGCTCCAAACAGTCTTTAGAGACTACCTAAAATCTCTTTAAAAAAAAACCTTAATACTTAGAATGTGAAAGGCTGCATTTGTTTACAAGGCTAATTCCTGTACGTAAAATCAGCGGTTTCTAGTGCTTGAAATTGCTCATTTGCCAATCTTTTGCTACCACGGAAGTAGTAGGAAAATGGTATCACTGATAAAAGGTTTTAAATAAAGATATAATGAAGATTATTTTAAAAAATAAACACATGACAACACATAATAGTAATTAAACCAACCACAAAGCAAGTAGAGACCACCAGTGGCATTTCTTTTGCATATTCATGATGTTATTCAGTATGCTGTATTTTCTCTCCTATCTTTAAATAGTAGTTTAATGGCTGTAATTCATATCTACTGAATATTTTAGAGGAAACTTTAGAGAAAGTGAACCTAGGTAAATTATAAATGCTTTTAAATAGGAGTAATCAGAGTGTGTTTATTTGAGCTAGTTCTTTACATATCATATCATAAGCTTTTTCCCTTTTCCTCCTAGTCCTTATCCAGATCTAGACATATTTTTTTGTTGTCATTCTCTGACTCATTTTTTTTAACATCAGGCATTGACTCAACATTTGCCACGTTCCTTTAGAATCTTTGTCATTATCCTGTTTTTAGTCACTTTTTAAATACCTTGTTGTGGTAAAAATTTTTGATAGCACAAAAGATTATAAAATGAATCTTTCTCTCAGCTCAAACCCTCAGCCTCCCTCTCCAGAGGCAACCACTGTTAGATTTCTCCTAAGTCCTTCAAATTTTCTATGCAAATATAAGCATATATACAACCTGTTTGTTTTTTAATCAATTATCTTTGTTATGTGTCTTTTTTCAGTCTGACTGCTTTGTCTTTAACTTTATTTTGTTGAGCAGAATTTTCTTTTTAAAAAAATTTGGTATATCTGCTCAGTCGTTTATTCATTCAGATCAATATTTTATAAATATCTAGCCTGTACTATCTTATTCTAGGTATATATCTCTTGACATCCTGGAATTCATAGTCCAGTGGGTGAATACAGAAATGCAAGTACTAAGTACTGTATTAGCAGTATGAACATGTTTTAAGGGCAGAGAAGACAGGAAGACAGAATTATTTCCTCTCTTGAGTTAGATCAGGAAAAGACTCCATGAAGGGGGGTGACATTTAAGACGGTCCTTGAAAGATGGTAAAATTTTGCCAGGCAGAGGAAAATTTGAGCCAAGGTGTAAAGGTGAAAAAGTACATGATGGTTTATGGAAGAGGGAACTGTTCCTTTTGATTGAGTACCCGTTGCCGTCGAGTCGATTCCGACTTATAGTGACCCTAAAGGACAGAGTAGAACTGCCCCCTTAGGCTTTCCAGGGAGGGCCTGGTAGATTTGAACAGCCGACCTTTTTGGGTAGCAGTCATTGCTTTTAACAAGTACGCCACCAGGGTTTCCTATGATTGAGTACAGGGTATTTATTGCAAGGAATAGGGGGGCGTAAAACTATAAGGTGGATTGGAGCCAGATTATGAAGGATCCTGAATGCTATGCTCAGAAGTTTAGGCATTCTCTAGATGGTGGGGAACCAGTAACGGTTAAATTTTTCCCTCTCCTTCTAAAAAACAGTCACTAGCATTTTTGACACTCTGTTAAACAATGCTGAAAAGGAAGTCATTTTCTTGTTCCTACTTTGAAGGGAAGTGACTCTTAAAGTTTGTCCATTAACTGTAATGGTAGCATAAAGCACACTAATGTTAAGTGTACAGTTGAAATTCAAATATTCAAGTACTATCCAGATCAAAATAAAGAATGTTTCTAGCACTTAACACCTCTTCCAAGTTCAAACCCCACCCTCTTTCCCAGCATAAGGACTATTCTGACTTATATCTCTATCACATAATTTTGTGATGTGGCTTTTTACTTTTTACCCTTATTTTTAAGCAAGAACTCCAGACACTTCATTGTAAAGCCTTTTCTTTAAATATAGAGTTTACTAAATTTCTAACTAGAAATAATTGCTTCAATGTTTGTATATGTTTAGTTGGTTGTATAGTGGTCGTCAGTTTTCACATGTCCTACTTTTCATACAGTTTTTAAACATTATACCTTGATAGCCCCAAGTGGTCTTCCCATGTACAGTTCAGGCTGTTTTTATTCATCTGAGTAATGATGATTCTTGCTTTTCTTGCTTTTGCCTCCTGCCCCAGACTGCTGAGTTTGCCTTTATAAAGATTCTTGCCTGTTCACTAAATAACATGGGCCAGAGGTATGTAAAATCTGTCAGAACCGACCCAATAGCACCTAACAACAACACAACATTACAAGGAATAAGTTATATCTAAATGCTTATACTGTATACGGAAGATATCCATGATATATATTTAGTGAAAAAAAGAAAGTAACAAAATAATGTGTATATGCTGATTTCCATTTTTGTAATAATCTGATTCTTTTTTTTAACTTATAGAGATGAGATAGACAGGGGTGTGTACTAGGGGGATAAATTAGAGTGGGAGGGAAAGAGACAGGTTACTGTGTTGGTCCAGGAGAGAAAGCTGAACTGTAGCAAAGGAGACAGAGAGGTGAGGCTGGATGAGAATATGAGCGATTTAGGAGGTAGAATCAATAGGATTTAGGCTAGGGAAGAGCCATCCTAGACTAGGATTCAGGTCTAGGAGACTAGGTAGTGGGGGTTGCCGTTTATTGAAAAGAAGGAACAAGTTTGGAAGGAAAAAGAAATCAGTTAGGACACCATGAGTTTTAAGTGGAAGTAGAGGTGTCCAATAGTCAGTTGGAGGTGTATAGATATGAATCTCAGAAAAGCGAGCCGAATTAGAGATCTGGATTTAGGGTATAACTTACAGGTGGTCATGGAAGCCATGGGTTTAGATGAGGCAGAGCAGATGAGAAGAGAGTACGTTTTTCCAAGTTCATACTGAGGTTATATTTTTGTACTGTTTTTTTTTTCCTCTTATTTCCTTGATTATGATTTCCACATTACTAGGTTTTTGTTGTTGTTTGCTTAGGAACTCCGTTATTCATAGATCATTTCCTGTTTTCCAGACAAATCTGTTACTTTTGCATTGTTATTATCAGGTTTGGTAGTAGTTTCTCTGTGATTTAAGATAGTTGTGTAAGTATCCTGTGCAGTACTTGTTAGTTCTAGTCTCCTGTCTCCCTTCAATGTTTCCACTTCCTCTTTGGCATTACAGTTTTAAACATATTTCCATTTTGTATTTATTATTAGGAGAAACAAAATTAGTAAAGATAGAGTAGTAGGTATTAATAGGTCATTGTTTGGGGGAGCATTTTGACTAGTGGAAGATCAGTTAGACATTAAAAAGAAGCCAATCTGTTGACTGTTGAGGAAGCTGAATTGTAGGTTTAGATTTTATTCTATAGACAAGAGTGAGCAGTTGGAATTTTGAGGAGGGGTTGCATAGAGGAAGCAGAGCAGAGGTAAGAGAATTGAGTCTTGGGGCATACCCATTTTTAGGGTACTGGAGAAATGGATATAAATTCAAATAATTTTCATTACTATTTAAAGGAAATACCTTTTAGTTCTCTTATATTAGTTGGTAAGATTTTCTTTGACTTCTCTCCAAACCTGCCTTCCTTGTGACCGTGTCACTTTTCATGGATGCCCCTAACCTCTGTCTACAAAACTAGTTCTTTTCTACCCTTTATTTTAAAGATTCTAACACTGTGACTATGTAGGCATCTTCAGATTCTAAGACAGTACTATCCAATAGAAAATAATTCAAGTCACATATGTAATTTAAAATTGTCTGGTAGTCACATTAAAAAAAGCAAAAAGAAACATGAATTTTAATAATATATTTTACTTGACTCAACATATTCAAAATGTTACCATTTAAACATGTAATCAATATAAAAGATTAATAAGATATTTTACATTCTTTTTCTTTCTTTTTGTACTAAATCTTTGAAATCTGCAGCCCATCTCAGTTCAGGCTTAGCCACATTTCAAGTGCTCAATAGCCACATGTGGCTAGTTTCTACCATACAGGACAGCACAGTTCTAAGGTTTTAAAGACTTCAATGAGGTATGTTCTGCCTAGGAAACTCTTCTCCACTCTGCTTCATCATAAATTCCATGAACATTCATTTCTTAAGCGAAAGATGCAAAGCCAGTAAAAACAAGCAGGTTGTCTTCAATTTTCAGCTTGTATGAAGCATGCAGAAATAAAGCCAGCTTAGAAAGGGAAGTAATAGAATATTTCAATTCCTGACCTCTGCCTGAGAAAATCCTTCATTTTTTCCTGTAGGGTCTTAGAGGCTGGTGCTTTAGGCTAAAATTATGATTAAGTACTTCAGGCTTTTACCACGGTTTTTATATAACATTATAATCTTCTTCAAAAACAAAATATAACCACCTTAACTAATATTAATACAGACTTTACCGATCGCAGTTCTTATGATGAGTAACTCCTATTAACTATACCCTCTGCTAGAAGATTTGTCATTTTTTAACATGACACATGAGGTCACCATGAGTCCGAATCAGCCCAACAGCAACTAACAACACAACATCACCTGATGGTAAATTTCCAGAAGTTTTAACTTAAATATAAATTAAGAAATAGAAAACTTTAAATGAGTTACAGAAGCATCTTGGTTTCTATAATTTACATTTTAAAGATATTTTCTTTTATGTATTATATAGTATATACATACTGTTTTTAAAATTAAATGAAAATTTACAAAATAAAATAGAAAGTAAATAAGGCATGTTAAATGTAGAAAATTGTCTTGTTACAAAGTAGAACAGATATTTGTATGAGTTGCTTATGTATATTTTATTTAACACATAAGGAAAAATGTTTTGGTAAATCAGGGAGTTAATTTTTATATTTAGATTAATTTTGAAAATAATTGCAAAGGAACATAGCAATATTTATTGATTATGAATCACAACCAAATGGTCATATATCCTAATGCTGATATATATTGTTGAAATCCTAATGTAGTGAATCAGGATGGAAAATACTTATCTAGATTTGATTGTCAGATGCAGTTTAGCGATGGGTTAATTAGGGATCTTCTTTGTCTTGGTTTTCTGCTGTTGTTTTTATACTGTTTACTTGGGATTTAAGTAGATTAGGAAAAACCAAATCAGATACTTTCAGAAATGTTTTCCACATATGTTCCTACACTTAAATATGCTAGCCCTTTTTATAATACTCTTATTCTCAAAGTTTAAAAATATTTTCAGCTTAAAGGTACCATAGAGTTAAGGTATTTAAAGAGAAATTGATTTTTATTTAAGGTTTAACAAATGTATGTGCTTTTCATATAGTTTAGCAAATTTTCAGATTGGATTTTTCCCCAGGCATTTTGGACCTTTTGAGTAGTTATTCTAACTGTTGATTTAGATTCATATATAATTTTTTTTTTTTTTCTTTTTGCAGAGATAAAAGCAACAGTGTTTGATGACTGCAAGAAAGAAGGCGAGTGGAAGGTAGAATTTGTATACTTTGTCCTTTTATTGAGGACTTATGATATCTCTACAAGAATACAGACTCTGGAACCATATTGCTTAGGTTCAAATCCTGGCTTCATCACTTAATAGCTGTGGCCCCTTGGCAAGTTATCAGACTTCTCTTTCCTGTGTCCTTGGCTGTAACATGGAGATGATAATACTTACCTTGTAGGATAGTTGTAAATATTAAATAAATTAATCCATGTAAAGTGGTTAGAACAGTGCCTGGAATAACTATTGTTATTCTACAACTGGCAATTTATAATTTTAAGGAAATTTGATGTTAAACATAAATTATATTTAAAATTAAAAAGTTCTTCGTTCAAAATAGAAATATTTCTGTTTGCTTACTTAGATAACAGAATGGAAAGATAATACTAATAGATGATAGATGTTTGTATATTGAGAAAATAAATCTCCATGTCATGCAGATTTAAAGATGATTTGAGATTTTTTGGCCTACCATACTGATATTTTAATTTTATTTTGTAGAAGGTTTAAAAGTGAGTAGGTTTAATGGATAAAATTCTGTCTTTTGTGAATTGTTGGCAGTCAGATACTTACATATTTCCTAATCTGTATTTGTTTCAAGATAATGCTCTTAGATGATTTTACCACTAAGCTTTTGGCATCGTGTTGCAAAATGGCAGATCTTTTAGCAGAGGGTATAACTGGTAAGTGTTATTGATACTCATCATGAAAACTTTATTGTAATTGGGCTCTGGCATTGGACAGATCTGGGTTGGAGTCCTGCCTGTTCTACTTTCTAGCTGTGTAACTTTGGACAAGTTACTTAACTACTTTAAACATGGATTTCCTTGTTTGTAAAATACTAATAGGGTTATTATGAGATTTGATAAGATAATTCATGTAAAATTCTTCACTTGGTAGCTGGTATCATATTAGCTATTACTATAGTAATATAGAAGGAGCCCTGGTAGCTCAGTAGTTAAGCACTCTGCTGCTAACCAAAAGGTCAGCAGTTCAAACCCACCAGCCACTCAATGGGAAAAAGATACGACAGTCTGCTACTGTAAAGATTGCAGCCTTAGAAGTCCTCTAGGGCAGTTCTTCTCTGTCCTGTGGGATGGCTATGAGTGGAATCAAGTCGATGGCGATGGCTTTTTTAATAGTAGTATATTTTTAAAAGAAAAACATTTTAATTTTTAATGTACTTTTTTGTTTTCTTCGTGGCTTGTTGATTGCTTATGCTGGTAGACCTACCTGACTATGAATAACTGCTTTATCTTTTTCTTTCATGATGACAAAATACCTTAGCCCAAGGCTTAGCCTTAGAGAAGACACATTTTTGGAGAGTTTTTTATTAATCCAGTGAAAACAAAGATAATGTTAAACCTAGAATATGTAAATGTATTTGCCAAGGCCCACTCCTCACTTATCAGCAAAGACCAGGTTGTTATGTGAAAATTGTCGTGTGAAAATGGAGGATGACTACATCATTACATAACTGCCAAACCACTAGAAATCATGGCCCAGCCAAGTTGACACATAACTTTAACCATCACAGCCAGTGTTACTCTCACCTTGCACCCTGGTGTTTGTTACTGCCAGATGTATGTCATTAATACACAAAATGGTCAGATGGAAGATTTTTTACTATTGCCGTAAATGCAAAATGTTGGATAACGAGATAGTCGATAAGTGAAGAGTAGGTGTATTATAAATGGACAGTTCAGTAAAGTTTATTTAAAAATTGTTTCAAGTGTATACGTATGTGATTACAAGTATGACTTTTTTTGTTAGTGGTGGAGAATATTTATAAGAATCGTGAACCTGTCAGACAAATGAAAGCTCTTTATTTTATCTCTCCAACATCAAAGGTGAGTATTTTGAGTCTTTAAGGACTATGTTCTTTAATTTTTTCACCATTGCTATCATTTTCTAATAGGAAAAGTAAAGCAGTACTGTATCCTTTATTAGAAGAATATTGTCATAAATTAGTTTGTTTAGGAAAGTTGTTTCTGGGTTAGAAGATTGTTTTATTTGTTTCTGGGTTAGAAGATTGTTTTATTTGTGCTCTTCTCAATGAGAATGTGTAAGTGAATGTAACCCTCCCTTTTCCATATGTGAGAGCAGAATTTAATGGTATAAAATAATAGAGTTTCTTTGAATAATTTTATTATTCATGCAGTTCCTATTGAACCATAATTTTGGGGGGATGAAAAAGTTAGTAAAAGAAATAGTCTTGGATTAATCCTTTATTTATGTTAGTGACTTTCCTATAGCATGCATACCACTCCCACGTATTTGTATGTATGTATGTATGTGAGAAGCCCTGGTGGCACAGTGGTTAAGCACTAGACTGCTAACCAAAAGGCCAGTGGTTCAAACTCATCAGCGCTCCGTGGGAGAAAAGACCTGGCGATCTGCTCCTCTAATGATTACAACCTAGGAAACCCTATGGGACAGCTCTCCTCCGTCATATAGGGTCGCTATGAGTTAGAATCGACTTGATGGCACGCAACAATATGTGTGTGTGTGTGTATGTAAAAGAAATTTCTTCAGTTTATAATCTAACTATGATTTAACTCATACTTTGAGCTAGATGTCTGGAATCTTAATGAAGTATCAGATTCCTTTATATTCTTCCGTATTGAGAAATGTATTTTCCAACACTCCTTTTGCTTATTCCCACCCAGAGTGTTAATTTGGCAATCCTGGTTTCATTTCACTTCTAGCTCTAGCAGACAGTAGGGAAAAAAGTAGATATTCACTGCTTAGTCTGTTACATTATTGGTTGCTAATGTGAACAGTGTGTTTTAATGACATTTTAGATCTTATGTGTGACATAATTCCATAAGAGAAAATTTATGATTGGAGTAAATACTGGTTAAAAGCACCATTTTTCACCTAGCAAATTGGCAGAGATATATATATATATATATATTAGTCAGAATTGACTCACCAGCTCACAACAATATATAAAATAAAACATTCTAGCCATCAGTGGGTCATGGAGCAGAAACTGCCACATACTGCTTGTGGGATTGCAAATTATTTTTTATAGACTGAGAACAACCTTTTTGAAAAGTAATTTGCTGTTCCTTATCAAGAACCTTAAAATGGTATACATTATTGAGTTTATCATAAGGAATAAATAAATGGTTGAATTAAGTCCCTAGCAATAAGTAAATCTACTTAAATTCTCAACATTAATAAATAATGGTATGAAAGACCACGTGGACATAAAAATACGGTTTCTAGGAATTTATAATGACTAGGTAAATGTTCACTTTCAGTGTAAAGTGAAAAAGTAGGTTACAGAACTGTTCAATAAAGGAGGAAAGGATTCACTGAAGATAGTACCCGATTGTGATTCCCTTGTTTAGTCTGCCACAACCACTTCCAGTTTCTCTTCCTGTCCTGAATCAGTTGCCTGGTGGGTCTCCCAGGCTTCAGGAGCCCCTGGGCTCCGTGGGAACTCTGATGGAGAAATGTGGTGTGAGACTTGCTTCCTCATAGGCTGGGAAAGTACCAGGAGACCAATATCAGAGAGTTCCCAGGCAAGGATCGTAAAGTGACATATTTCAGGAAGAGCTTGGCTATAGAATGTCTGTGAACTCCAAGGGAAAGGTCAATTGGGTGCCTCAGAAAGGCCCTAGTGGTTTGTCTACTTTTGCATCTACAGCCTGCAGGAGGAGAGATCTCTTTGCCTTCCTTCTCTGGTGGAACTGCCTCTATTTTGGATACTCTAACAGTTAGACCTAAGCTTCAAGTGAGTTGACAAAGAAAAGCAGCAACACATCTAAGTGGGTCAAGCTACCAGAGAGGAAGTTCAGTAAGAATGAAAAAGATACATATCTATCAAAATATAGCTGCTAGAAGAAAAAGGTGACAACCTAAACAGAAAAATAGTATACATGAGAGTCCAGTGCAGCACATGAAAAACTCTCTGAAATGTGATTTCTCAGTTAAACAGTTAATTGAAAGAGAGGATAATCACTACTGAAATTTGATTTAGTGGCCTAGAAGATCAAAATGGAGTATCTCAAAGCAACAAAGGAAAGACATGGAGATCACAGGGAGAAAGATAAGACATTTGTAGGCTAGATCCAGGAGATCTGTAGTATGCAGTTCTGTTCTCCAAAAGTATAGTTCTAGGAGTTCCAGAAGGTGAAAAAGGAACAGACGGAAGAGAGATAGTAATCACATTCTTTGCTCTTCATTTTTGCTTCCAAACCATTGTATCTTCTTTCTTTCTCAAACTCCCAGCATTGAGGTGTTTCCTACTAGACTGCATTACTTCCTATTCCTGCTCCTTGCAGTCATGTGTAGTCCCTGGGTCTTTCATTCTAATCTCTTGACAGTTTTAGCTCCTAGCTCACTGTCACTTTCTTCAACACTTTTTTAGTCATGACTCTTGGTGATTTCATTGTCCATGTCGATGATAATTCCAGTGCATTGGCTTCTCAGTTCCTTGATCTGCTATCTCCCAATGGTCTTGTCTTCTGTCTTGCTTCAGCTTCCCAGCCACTTGATCATTCCTAACCTCCTCATTGCTAATAACAGCACCCTGTTCATAATCACAGATGCCAGGTCTCCATTTCTCTGACAGTAGAAACCTCTCTTTCTGGGATGCTCGCTAATATGACAGCTCCTATAAGTCTTTGACCCTTTGAGGGGTCATTGGTATATTACCTTTTTACAGTTTCTTGTGCACATCATGTCCCTCACCCTCCTCATGTCTCTTCCCATTTTACCCAGCCTAGAAGAGAAAGAAAACGTCTTCTAAAGATATCTTTTTGAGATGAAGGGAAGCAATGGGGGAAACCAGTGCATTTTAGTGGGGAGAATTGATTAGGATCTTATCTTTAAATAATAGTAGAGAAATGTGACTGATTATGAGTACAGAGAGAAGATAATTATTAAGGTAATGAAAAAGTGTGATGTAATTTCCAAATTAAAAAAAAGAAAGGGAAAAATACAATGTAAAATAAATAATGAATATAAAGTAAGGTAGAATGAATAAATCAGCTTTCTCAGTCATTGCTTTAATTCTGAATTTTTTTTTTTAAATATGAAACCAGAAGCTGTCTGATTGGTTTAAGAAACAAAACATGTTCACAAGAAACACGCTGTTTATAAGAACAGAATGATAAAGGTTGAAAATAAAGTGATGAGCAAAGAGGTCTAGATAATGCAAAAAGAAAGAAAGCACAAGTGGCAGTATTAGTATTAGACAAGGTACAATTTAAGTTTTAAAACCCCAAACAAGATGAAAAGGGGCATTATGAAATTGTAAATGACAAATTTAGGAAGATACAACATTAATAAATCTTTATGTATCAAATCCCATAGCAACTAATACAATAAGCAAAACTGTTTCAAGGCTTCAGTACACCTCTTTCAATAGATTTTGTAGACCAAAAATAAGTTAAGACAAAGACATTAAATACTATCTTTGATTCAAGAAATATGAACAGAAGCTAGTTTATTTATACAGGTAGCCCCAGACTTATGACGTATTTGAGTTACAATGAACCACACTTATGACTGTCTTTTTTTCGGGGGGGTTGGGGTACATCTTATTGTTAATAGTATGTACTACATACAGTGTTGTAGTATATAATTTGCTGATGCTATCATTCTCAGATGTTTATTAGCAGATGTTCAAAGATCAGATTTATAAAGATACTGATAATAAAAAGCAATAATAATGAAAACTAAAAAAAAAAACAGGTATTCAGCTTAACGTCAGAACTGACTTACAATTAGAAATAATTTTTAAAAATACTAGGAAGAGGGAACTAATAAAGTTATAACTTGTTTTTATTAAAAGCTTTCTACTTTTTTGTTAGAAAGGAGAACTGAATCCTAAAACATAAAGACCAAAAATCAAAGCCCTAGTGAGTTAGCATAAATTCAGTCTGTTAATTGGCTAATTTTTTAAGAATGGCAATTAGCCAGTTGATGTATGTTAGTCCCAATTTGCATAATATACACACATTTTTTGAAATTGGGGAATTATTTTACCAAAGCTTTTAAAACATTAGTTTCTTACTGGATTTTTAATTGCTTATATACTAAGTAAGATGACTGGGGTTAAAATAAACTAAATTTTCTTTCTATAACAACTTAAGTAGATTATTCATTTTATTTTGTATCTAAAATGTTGGATAACTGTGGGAAGTACATTTGTACTTGGTATATTTTTTCTGATAAATGTAGAAATTTTTCTCCCTGAATTTTTATGTTTCATGTTGGCTGATGTTGGAAAACCATTGCTTAACTCAGCCTAATTTTTAGGGAAATAATATTATACCTTAAACTCAGAGAAGAATTGCATGTGGTATGAGTGTTTTCCTAAAAAAAAAAAAAAGAAAAGAAAAAATCGTTGCTATCACACATAGTACCTTACTAGCTATCACTAACTAGAGAACATGACATCTTAAAAAAAAAAAAAATCAATCTATAAATTAAGTAAACTTTTAGCCACTAAGGTTTTACTTTATTATTGAAACAAAATGATCTTAGTTATTTCAGAAGCTAGCATATTTAAATTAGTGTTCAATGAAATGCGTGTTAACTTCTAACCCTTTTTAAGTCTGTAGATTGTTTTTTACGTGATTTTGCGAGTAAGTCGGAGAACAAATATAAAGCAGCATATATATACTTCACTGACTGTAAGTAGCTTCTTTTAAAGTTATTGTTTCATTGTTGTAAAATCCTATTATAAAGTATGTAATTTACTTAACTAATTTATAATATTTTATAGTACTATTATGGTACTAGTAATTTTCTGTTTATTGTTTGTTGTAATTAGGCTAAGGAAGAATCTAAAAATATAAGATTATATGTATCCTAATTCCTGTTAAGGTGATAGAAAATTAAAAGAAACTGTTCTAAACTACTTTGAAATGATAATCATTTTTGCTGTTAGTTTGTGAGGGGAAGGTTGACGGGAAAGCGCGATATGGGGGGCTTTCCCTCAAATTGTGTGCTGATGACAGGAAGAGTTTTTTTGTTTTGGTTTTTTTTTTTAAATCAAAGTCTCAATTGAGGATTTGATTGTACAATAAAAAAGGGAGCCCTTTGTCAGGGGACACTGAAGATACAACCATCTTTTTGGCAAATATTAAGGGAGAAAATCTACCACATCTCCCTTACTATGACATGTTCAGATAGAAAACAGCTAAACTAAAGAATCACAGTCAAGTCTAGAGACACAAATAGTTCTGTATTATATGTAATAATGTGTTATATAATTATACTTCAAAATAAAAATACCATTTATCTAAATTAAGTCTTACTCTTTGCTACTATAGCTACCCTCACTTTAAGTTAGTCCATTTTTCTTGAAAGTGTTTATTTCATGTCTAGTAATAATTCACATTTTTTTAAATGCCATACCATAAGTATTTGTCATTTAAATAACCTTATTATACAGAACTTCATGTTTTGGGATTGGTAACATTTAATGAATATGAAGCCTCTTCTAACTTTAGGGATCTTGAGGCTAAAGAACTCACGTTAAAAACAGCAGTAGCTTACGGTTGATTTTCCAACTTAGAGGTAATGGAACTATTCAAGAAAAAAAGCTCTGAGTTCTAGAACTTACCAGTTTAGAGTCTTAGAATTTCCTGGCATTAGAGAAGTTCCTGTAATTCCAGGAAGAATTACCACGGGTGTGGCTTGGTTACACTGAAGATGATGTAATTGCAGATTTGGAAAAGTAATATAAATTGATAAGTTCTGAGAGTGCTACAAAAGTTTAATAAGTCATGAATTTTGCCATACTTTTCCTTGTTAACAATTTTAGCTTGCTGTTTTAGCAGATCTCTAAGGATATATCTCTGAGGTTATAGTGGATGTGAATGGGGAAAATGGAATTTCTGTTATAGCCCTCATGACTGGAATACATTTGTTCTGTAAAGTGAAGAACAAATCTCTGTCACAGTAAATTACTCTGTGAAAGTCAGTATATATATATTTATTTAGTCTTACATGTTGAAATAATTTATTCAAAAGAATAAAAATTTTCATGGGGTTAAATCCTTCAAATTTTTTTTTTCTCCCTCTCAGTTTGCCCTGATAGTCTTTTTAACAAAATTAAGGCTTCTTACTCCAAGTCAATAAGAAGATGTAAAGAAATAAATATTTCCTTCATTCCACTTGAATCTCAGGTACTTTCTTTCTTTTTTTATTTTAGTTTATAATGGATTTTAAAATTTGATTTTATAAGCTTATTTGTTAATAAAGCATATTCAACAGATGCTTTTATAGGTATTTGGTGAGTTCTGAACTTAATCTACAAAGAAACGTTTCCCATGATGGAGGAAGGAACACGAGCAATAAATTGGTATAAGACATTAGTAATGAAAAGTGGGGCTTAAATTTCACATCTGCTACCAAGTCCTGCGTAGGTCAAGTTATAGCACTACTGAATTTTAAAATCAGAATATTTGGAGCATAGTCTTTTGTTAGATGACTCCAGAAAAATAAGTTTTTTCATTTAGCTTATATAACAATTGTGATACTAAAATAAATGTTCTTTAGTAAATTTTTTATATGATATGAATTTTCATTTAGTTTAATTTACAAAACGAAGGGTTTTTGTTTGTTTGCTTTTGCCTTTGGAATGATAAATGAGCCTTCAATTAATAATAGTGATAATTGTAGCAGACACTTAGGTAGTACTTCCTAAAGTGCTTTACATAAAAGTATTCATTTAATCCTCACAACAGCCCTTTGAAGTAGATGCTAATTCTAGTTCCATTTTAAAGATAAGGAAATTAGGTGCAAAAAGGTTAAGTAACTTGGCCCAATTCACACAGCTAGTGAATTGTTCGATTTTGTTGTGCCCTGGTCTCTGTGTTTGAATTCTAGCATCTTACAGTATTAAAATAGTTTACTATTATTTGGAACTATGAGGTTAATATTTTTAAGGGATAAAAAAGTCCTAGATAGATTTATCTTTCAAGCTGAGGCTGTTTTTGACAAAGAAAGATTTATAATCCAAATTGTAAAATTTTAAGATACCTGCTTAACGTTAAATTGTTTTCCAAAGTTAAGTTTAAACCTTTTCCTTTTAATGATATGTAAGTTTAGTGTAGGGTGAAATGTACTTCCTGAAAATGATGTGGCGTATGAACAGTAGTGTGGTAAATATTACAAACATTTCCAGAGAATTCTGCTGCATAGAAGGTAAATAGTTTTCAGCCTCAAAAATTCATTAAAATTCTGCAATTGCTGTGTTTAAAGAAGGGGTTTGTGTAGATATCTGACTGATTTGATGGCTGATGGAAATAACCTGTTGCTTTTCCATGTATAGAGAAATCTCTTAAGAAGTTTTTTTCCTACCAGTCTTTGCTAAGTGTTGTGATTATTTAAGGTCTTTTCTGTCTGCTGTGTTTTTCCTCTAAGAATTTTTTTCTTTTAATTTAATTCCTTATCATAAGAGGGTTTACTTAATAAATTTATATGTTTTGGAGAAATTACAGTGAAGATATTTTGGATTTTGTTTGCTTTCTTGTTTGCAAATGGATATATAAGTGCTTTGAACTGTGAGCAAAGGCCTGTATCAGCATTTATCAAGATCATGTTCAGTGGGTATTATTGCCTGCTAGATGCAAAGCAGTCTGCTATCAAAAGATGAACAAGATACATACCCTACCCTATTACAGATCTTTGAAACAGTAGTAATTAGGATTAGGTTCAACTGTATGTAACAGAAAAATCTAAACTTGCAGTGACTTAAACAAGATGGAAATTTATTTCTTGCTCATTTTGTAAAAGATGTCAGGTAATAGGCTCTATAAAGCTGGTATAATGACGTCACAAAATTGTCAGGGAACTTAGTCTCCTAGACATAGCCTACCAGAGCCAAGATGAGTGCTAGAGTTATCACATCCTCATTTGAGGAAGCAGGATGAAGGGGAGAAAAAGAGGACCACACTCCCTTTTAAGGAGTTTTCGCATACATCCCATATAATTTTCATATGTATATACATATATGTGCATGTGTGTATATATATATATATATATTTATGTATATATGATTTATATGTGATTAGCTAAAATTTGGTCCCATGACTGCACCTCAGTGCATGGTAAAATAAGAAACATCATCTTTTAGCTAGGCATATGACTGCCCCAGCCCAAGAACTGGGATATTGTTACTGAAAAGTAAGGGGTGAATAGTTGTTGGGGAGGCGGCTCACAGTTTCTGCCACAAGAAGAGAGAGATTAATTCTTACTAGGAAATTGGGAAAATATGTGAAGAGTGAGTAGGATGTTATAAGGTAGAAATGAAGAGGGAAAGTATATTCTAAGAGCGAGAGTAATGTGATACAGAGGCAGAAAAGTGCAGGGGAGCAGCAGGGATATGGATTACAAGGGGGTGAAGGTATGATAAACAAGGCTGTCTCTACAGGTAGCTTGAGACTGTTTTGTAGGAGACGCCAAATTCCACCAAGAATGATGCAGGAAATGGGCTGGAGCAGAAAACTGAGAGTGGTCCTAAAGTCTCTAAGGAAGGGTAGAGCCCTATAAATGAGGATTAGTAAAGTTGGGTATGGTAGTCCTCCAAAGAAGAAAAGTTGGACATTCAGCAGTATTTAGAAGTTGTATGGAGAGGAGGAAGATTTACCCACTCCTCCTCATTCTGTGAGTCAGAAGGATTAAAGAAAGATCTCTCTTTCCCTTTGAGAGGGTTTAAAGTAAGTAATGCTGTCAGGTATACTTTAAGGCAAGTAGATGGAAAGCATTCAAGAATATAGGGGACTTTGTTCACGATAGACCTCAGAGAGTATGAAGAGTTTGGTATAGCTAATGCTAGAGAGGATGCTAGAGGGTATCTAAGTAGAAGTAGAACTGAGCTAGTATAAAGAGTAGGATAGCAGGTGGAGGGCTGTCTATATATAAGGAACTGATTGTGGGCCATAAAGATGAAGAAAGCATTTGGTAATTAAAGAACATTTAATGGTGGGGGGAGGGCAGTTGGGAGGGGGAATGATAAGGAGGGAAAGGGAAGAATTGTGAGTGAAGAATGAGAACCAGCCCCAAAGTTCCATCTGGTGCCTTGGAGTATCAGATAATTTAGATTCATTTAAGCTGTGTTAACAAATCTCTGTGTATTACAACAAAGGTTTATTCTTCACTATGTTGTTGTCCGTTGTGGTTTGGCTGGGGCTTTGCACCATGTTCTTGTTATTCTGCTGAAGGAGCAGCTCCTATCTGGGTCATATTGTTATAATGTTAGGTGCCATCAAGTTGGTTCTGACTCATAGCGACCTTACATACAACAGATCGAAACACTGCTCGGTCCTGCACCATCCTTACAGTTGTTGCTATGTTTGAGCCCATTGTTGCAGCCACTGTGTCATTCCAGCTTGTTGAGGGTCCTCTTTTTTGCTGACCCTCTGCTTTACCAAGCATGATGTTATTTTCCAGGGACTGGTCCCTCCTGATAACATGTCCAAAGTACGTGAGATGAATTCTTGCCATCCTCGCTTCTAAGGAGCATTCTGACTGTACATCTGGGTCATAGCACAGGGAAAAGAGAAGGTAGTGGAATCACATATGACTTTTAAAGCTTCTGCTGGGCAATGGCACGTGTCACTGCTCATGTTCCAGTGACAAAAGCAAGTCACATAGCCAAGCCTAAAATCAGTGGGAAGTGTACTCCCATAGGGAGACACCTAGAAGGGTTATTTTAAATATTTAAATACTTTGAATATTTAAATATTTTGAAGGAATAATATTATCTGTTGCAGTGAGAAAGCCAAGTCCAGTATAATGGTGCTTGCTGGCAATTAATACAGCAACTTAGACTTTGAACAGCACAGATATAGGTGGATTGGCCACAGCTAAATCTCAGCCTGTGTTCAGGCTGCTGCTGTTGGTGATGGGTCATGTTCAGAGAAATAAATGTCTGACTTGGTGTGAAAAGAAATGCAAGGAAGTATATTCATAATTCATTACTTAACCTATAACTTTTGTTAAGTACCGACTTTTACACCTAGTACATTATCCTAGGCTAAGAGGGATTACTATCATTGTTTAAAAAAAAAAAAATCTTTAGTTCACTAGGGAACTCTCAGTCTCCATTAGAGCTCTTCTTTTGTATTCTTCAGATAACACAGTAATAGTAAGCTTCTTAAACAGTTCTCTGCACATAAGTAAGTGTTTTTGTTGGTTAAATGAATGTGTCTGTGAGGTTTCACAGGATACGTTGTAAGACTTCTACTATGCCTGGCACAAGGCTTTGTCATTTGGGGGAGTATGTATTTTAAGGACACAAGGAATATAAGCTAAAGAATTGAAAGATATGTATATATCGTCTATGGAAAATTTCTAGATTATTCTCTACTTGGTTAAGATTTTTAATGTATGTCTAATATATAGGCCAATTTTTGCTTTGTTATATTTCTTTGTACCAGATATTAGATTTTTATTTTAGTTTGACTACCTCAGATTCCTTCATCTATTGCACAGGTAGTGAAAAGCAAACAGTACAATCTGTATAAGAAACAAGAATTGAAGGAGAGAGGTAGACTAAGCAGGAAAGGAGAGAGAGAAAAGAAATAAAGGATGAAATCAAGATGGCAGAGAAAATGAGATTTGATTAAGGTAAAGACACAGTTGTTTCAGGAAACAGCATGTTTAGTGCAAGTTTTTTTTTTTTTTAATATCCCAAATAATAGCAGCATTTGTCTTAATATACTTTTTTAATCAAGTTTCCGACTTGACAGTGTGCCTTTTTTTGGTCTAATTTAGGTGTATACTCTTGATGTACCAGATGCATTCTATTACTGTTACAGTCCAGACCCTAGTAATGCAAACGGAAAAGATGCCATTATGGAAACGATGGCTGAGCAAATAGTTACAGTATGTGCCACCCTGGATGAAAATCCTGGAGTAAGATATAAAAGGTAGGATGCTAACTAGCATCTGGACATGTTATGTTTTCTATTTGCTGTCCATTATACAGGTAAGTGATGTTGCTGTTGTATGTATTGGTTTGCAAAATTTATTTTTCCTTGAAAAATTATGCGCTACATCTAGGAGATTAAAATTTAAGGCTTAAGTTTCAAAACTAACAAATAGCCTTTGTTGCAATTTCGCAACCTAAATTTGAGATATTTTTTTCATGAGTTTAAGGAAAGCATGGAGGAAATGTGTCTTTGTCATCATGTAGGGAATACAGTCTTATATTTAATATGTTATCATTAATTTCCACCAAATTTAAATGACCATATTCTCTGGATACCTGTTATAGCATCTAAGCCCAGTGGCCATTCTAAGTAGATCTTTGGGGTTTTTTTGTTTTGTTTTGTTTTAGGAGCTGAAGTTTGGCTTCTATACTATGTGTCTTCATTTGCTTTTTTTTTTTTAAGTGAAGTTTATTGAAAGCAGATAAATTGTATGTGTATGGCCCAGTAAATCATCCCAAAGTGTATACAACCATGTGATCCCACCCAGGTCAAGAAACAGAGCATTAATAGCACTTCAGAGCTATTAATCCCTCTCAGTCATCACCCCCTTTCTTCTCCCCGGAGGTGACCACTGTCCTGACTTTTAGCGGACAGGTTAAAGGAGTTAATAGCTGTAGAGCACTCAGAGCAGTGTATGGCAGTAATCAAAACAGTAAGAGCAAATGTACTATACTGCTACTACTACTAAGTGTTAGGATTCAGTTCTCTTTTAAAAGGTTCTTTAATTTGAATATTGGCATTTGTCAAGTTAGCTGGCTGAATTGCTTAATTTCAAATTCATGTTTTACTTTGCATTCAAGTTACATTACTCTTAACTTAGCTGTTTTTTTGAAATCCACTGTTAATTACTTAGGAAAAAAATAAAGTAAATCTCCTTAATTCAGATATTACCAAACAAGCTCTTTACTCCTACCTCAGAACTAGAAACATTATTTTTCTTATAAATGATGACGCTAATTACATTCTGAACTTCTGTGGAGCTGAGCTAAGAGCTTCTGCTAGATTTCAGTCTCTGTTCAGACTTCTGCTGTTGGTGATTGGTTATATTCAGGGAAACGACCAGACATAACAAATTTGTAATTTAACAGCTTACCTATAGGACCTGTTTTGAGTTACTGTAATAATTAA
This sequence comes from Dugong dugon, assembly GCA_030035585.1. Lineage (NCBI taxonomy): Eukaryota > Metazoa > Chordata > Mammalia > Sirenia > Dugongidae > Dugong > Dugong dugon. The sequence goes on from CM057462.1 coordinate 148,279,666, forward strand.
ATAATAATCCAAGCTTTTAAATTTCTGTGAAGTTCTTGTACAAAGTATTCCTTACACATTTTGGACTTTAAAGTGTAGTTCTAACATGAAGTAATTTCCTTTTGAAAATATTTTAAAGCAAAATAAAGTTATGAATTACTCTTTATTTTTATAGTTGCTATTTTATTTATTTTTAAGGTATATAACCTAAAGAGTCTTTAATACTGTAAAGCCCTCAGAATGAGGCCCTCCATTTTTGAGGTTGGCATGATAGTTGAAGAACCTTTTCGAAGATTTTTCTTATAGACTTGGAAGTTAATACTAATACAACTGGTCATGAAGTTACAATTTAGAGTAGAAATTTATCATTGTAGATGATAGTGATACACAAGAGTTTATGCAAGAGACTATATTAGAAAGTTGGCTAAGTGTTAGAGAACAGGTGGGAGGGTTAATTGGTCAACTAATTTAGAGAGTAATTTTGTAATATCTAGAAGAGATGAAAATATACATAACCCTATAACCCAGAAATTGTACTTTTAGACGTAATATACCCTAGAGAAACATGTGCAAAGATATTTGTTTCAGGATTGTTTCTAATAGTACAAAATTTAGGATGACTTAAATGTCCGTCAGTAAGGGAATGAATACATAGAATCCAGTATAATCATATGATAGAGTACTGTATAGGAGCTAAAATGAATAAATTTGATATATATACCAACATGAATAGATCTCAAAAACATGTTAATATACCATTTATGAAAAACTTTAAACTCATCCAATATATGTAAAATACATATTTTATATATGTATATATGGGGACCCATGTATATTTACATATATAAAGCCAAAACCACTGCCGTCAAGTCAGTTCCAACTCATAGTAACCCTATAGGACAGAGCAGACTGCACTATAGGGTTTCTAAGGCTATAGATCTATATGGAAGCAGACTGCCACATCTTTCTCCCACAGAGTGGCTGGTGGATTTGAACTGTCAACCTTTTAGTTAGCAGATGAGTGCTTAACCACTGTACCACCAGGGCCCCTTAAGTTCCAGACATGCGGGTATAATAGAATATATATCTTATATGTTATTGTCTGAACTTTTCTATGTTTATAAAAATTTTTAGGTTAATATATTTTATGGTTTAATTTTAAAATTTAACTTTATGATACTGTAACATATTTCCTAAAAGAATGATAATTGTTTGAACATTTTTTTCATTTCTAGCAAACCTTTAGATAATGCCAATAAGCTTGCACAGCTTGTTGAAAAAAAACTTGAAAACTACTACAAAATTGATGAAAAGAGCCAAATAAAGGTACTGTATTAAAGGCAAATAGTCATTATGCATAAAGTCTTCTTTCTTTATAAACCAAAGACACTGTTGTTTATTCATTTGTTAATAGTGATTTGGAAATCAGTAACATAGGTGGTAGTGGACACCATAATGGGCAGTGTGGGTTAGTGGGAGAAAATACAGGCTTTGAAGTTGGCACTGTGTCCACATCCTGGCTCTGTCATTTAATTCATAGTTACACCAATTTTGGCAAATTGTGTAACTTCTCTGTATCTCAGTTTCCTAATCTATAAAATGGGGATAATAAAAGTATACCTATCTTATCAGGTAGTGAGAGGATTAAGTGGGTTAATACATGTAAAGTTCTTAGAATAATGCTTGCCACTGAGTAAACATTTAATAAATGTAGGTATTTCTATTATTACTAGCTCCATGACCTTGAACACATTATTTACTGTGAGTTTGTTTTTCCATCTATAAAATGGATTTGATACAATATCTGCCTTGCTTGGTTGGTGTGAGGATTAAGTGAGGTGACATGTAAGTATGTAAGTGTTTAGCACATATAGGAGTTTAATAAGTGGCAGCTGTTGCTATCTCTTATTAAGATGGTATAAAGTGACAGAAGGATAAGATTGGAACCTGGAAAAACACCAGCATTGAGGAATGAGTTAGAGAATGAGGAGACTGAAAGATGTGGTGCCAGAGGGTTAGGAAGCCATGTTACAGTAGGTTAGGAACATAGGCCAGACTGTTGTTACTCTAACTGGGATCTTCGAAGGCATCCTAAAGGAAGAGGCCTTGAGCTTTAAGAATGAATCTAACATAATAGAAGAGGGAGTTTATTGCATGGACAATATGATTCTTTGAGCAGAGGTATAGAAAAAAAGACAAAATTCACCAAAAAAATCAAGTTGGCTGGAATGGATTGTATGAACCTAGATGTAATTTTAGTTTAGAACTTTAAAAGTTACTAGTTTTTTGGTCTGAAGGTCTAGTGAAAGCTCTTATTCTGGTTGTAGTTGTGAAGACAGAACGGCTTGGTGCACATAATGGTCAATAAATGTTTAATGAAGGAGGAGACATAGATCAGTATAGTAGTGAATATTCCTTTAGTCCTTCACCATTTCAATAGGGGAAAAAGGCAAAATTACAAAAAGTAAACTTGTCCTCTCTATTCTTTCTGCCTGGGAAATTTATGGATCCCTCAGGTACTTGATACTTTTTCTTCTTTCAAAGTCCTAGTAAAATGTCACCTCCCTTTTGAAGCCTTTCCTGGGTCTTTAGGCCAAGTGATACTACCTCTCCCATACTGGTACAATCCCTAAGCCCTGGTATAGCACTTACATTACACTATGTTTTTCCTACTCATATGTCTGAAGATTTATAGCTCCAATTTATTCAGGGCTTACTGACTTCCAGACACCATGCTAAATGTTTCATAGTATTATGACATTTGATCTTTACAACAATCCTATCAGGCATAAGTTCTATGATTATATTTCATTTTACAAATAAGGATACTGAGGTTACAAATAAGTTAAGCAGCTTGTCCAGAGTCTTACAAGAAAGTGGTCAAGGCTGGACTCAAACCCAGACCTGTCTAATCCCATAGACTGTGCTCTAAACCACTATGCCATACTGTCTCAAAGTTGAGTTAAATGAGTGAAAGGTTAATTAAAAAATATTCTTTTAATCATTACATTGCTATACATAAATAAACAAGAAATGTTTGCCTAATGAGTTGTAATCTCTTATTGCTTTGAACAATAATCCAAAGTTATTACTTTTTAAAATAAAGCATGAAAGATGCTGACTTTAACAATTTTTCCCACCACAATTCATTGTTTAGTGATGAATGCTCTTTGTGAATTAATGATTAACAAGACTTTAATTGTGATTTATCATCTTTAGCTGGCACGAATATAATCTTTTTAAGTAGGATAATGATTAGAGCACAGACTTTGGAGTGAAGCAGACCTGAGTTAGAATCTACATTTTGCCGCTTACTAACTACGTGATTTGAGTAAATTACTTAATCTCAAGTCTTAACGCCCTCATTTAATCCTGTCTCACAGGGTTACTGTAAGAATAAATGAAATATCTCACTTTGCAATGTCTAGCACAAAGTAAGAGCTTAAATAGTAGCTTTTACTCATAATTTATATCAGTTTTGGTGTCTATGGAGCTGAATTTACAACAAAATAGATTTAGTGCAAGCCAAATGTTTTTTTTTTTTTTAAAGTATTTTCAAAATATATTATTCAGTATAGCTTCTTAATTTAATTATGGAAGCTTTTAATTATGTAGTCTTGTTCCCCCCCCCCCCCCCCCGCATTGTACCACTCAGATTTTTCTTTTTTAAAAAATAACTTGACATTCTCAAGGTAATTAACCAGGTTTTTGGTGTGGTTTTTGTGGAGAGAAGGGACAGAGCTTAGGAGAAATCTCTTGTTTTCTAAGAAATTAAAAATGTGTTCACACAAAGAAATTAAAGTTTCTTAAAATAATTTTCATCTTATTATTTTAGGGTAAAACTCATTCCCAGCTCTTAATAATTGATCGTGGCTTTGATCCTGTGTCCACTGTCGTGCATGAACTGACCTTTCAGGCAATGGCATATGATCTACTACCGATTGAGAATGATACATACAAGCAAGTATAACTTGAAGGGCATATACAAACAGGACAGAATATGAGCGTCTAATAATTTGAGTGGGCACCCAAAGTCTAAAACCCCTGTAACCTTTTTTATCTGGAAACTTTATCCTTCCCTTGCCCCTATCATCTTTAAAACTTGTTCACCTTCTAAGTTAATGAGTAATTTGACTGCTTTGAAGCCTTTTTGGTGTATTTCCTTCCTTAACTACATCCACAACAAAGCTACATTTAAGCAGGTGGATTTTTGACTTTTCACTTATGTTAAGAGTAAATACCAGGCTCACTGTTATATTCATTGAAGTGGAAACCATAGTCAGATTGGTTAGGCTGAAATTATTCTGAATCATATATCCCAAAGTATCTGTGTATGTGCCTTGTCAATATAATATATTTAAAAAACATTAGAACACTAGAAAACTAAATAGGATGGCTATTGAGAATAATCACAGCTTTCCCATTTTGGTACTACTATCAACTTAAGTTTGATATAATAAATCATATTTACTTTAAAAGTAGTGTCACATAAAAAGCTAAATGAAGGAAAAAATAGCTTTTCTGTCAAGGAACCATTTTACTGTATTTTTGTGTATCATTTATGTGCGTGTATGTATATATTGAATACATATGTTACTTGGCATAATAATCTCTAAATCTAAATGGGAATTTCTCAGCTAAGATTTACTCCTTTCACATAGTAGTAAAAATGAAAATTAAATTGGTGTTTTTTGAAATTTTATGTTTAAATTAATTTAATAGTTTTATTAGATTAAAAAGATCCAAACATTTGTGATAATTCCAATACCTAATATTTTTTCTTAAACTAAGTATTACTAAACTAATTTTGTATTTTCTGTTGTATTTTTATTTGCATTCTGGTGAAATCCTGGTTTCTGTGGGTTCTTCTTAATGTTATTTGTGTTAGTGTCAGATGACAGAGAAATCAACATGGGTGATAGTTCTTATACTCATGTCAGTATGCACTCATGTAGTTACTTTTCTGATAAAAGTTTCAAGTAGTTTATTCAGAATTTTCAGAAAGGATATTATTTACCTCTGTTATCCTTTAGGTCTCTAGACCTGCATTGCTCAAGAGATTTAGAAAGGATTAATAAATTGCAGGACACTAAAGGATTTGGTTGCAGACTATAGATTTCAGACATTTCTGCCTAGTGTTTAAAATATTTATCTGCCTAGGTTTGCAGACAAGCAAAGCAAGCTTTAATTTTTTAAGAGTAAGAGAGAGACTTACTTTAAAAAAACAAACAGCTATACCCCTTTTTTCATGATTCAGAAAAGTCCAGGGATAAGACTAGATGGGATTACACGGCCTCTGGTTTGTGCTTCATCACAATGTTTGATGAAACAGAATACAAAACCGGAAATTCTAAATAGCTAGATTCTGTTCTTCATCTTGGTGACCTCTTTAAACTTCCTCTTAAAATGGGAGTGTCATAATCTTTGAGTATTGTCAGGCTTGCTGCTCTAATCTTTGCTGATAAATCACCTTGAAGTCAAAGGTACGGTGTAAGTACAAAGTGTCATTTTAAATGACCAAAAGGCTTCCATTCTTAATGTAGTCTTCTAGTTAAGCACACTCATTCTACCTTTGGACTTGTATAATTAAGACCATGCAGGTGAATGGTTTTATGGACCTATAGTCTTTTGGCTCTGGAAGTGATCATATTTATACAGCAGAAGTTTATGCTTTCAGTCCAGAGCTCAGAAAGTGCAATGCAATCCTTATCTTGGCTCAGGAAATTGACAGTCCCAAGGATAGTTGAACATCCTCTAGCTCCACAAATGGAAGGAGGGTGTCTGCATAAAAAGAGAAGGGAGAAATTACATTTGGAGAAGCAGTCAGAAAAAGCCCCTTCTAGTTTTGAGTAGTTTCATGTCCTCCATGAATTGCTGCTCATTTCAGTAGATTCCATTAAGGCTGTCACATTTTTTTATGGTGACATTAGTTTTTGTTATTTCCTTTCCCATTCTTTAAAGGAGAAGTGGTTATCGGGTTGAGGAAGGATATAGAAACAGATGACCTATATTGTTTGTGAATTTCGTACCAACTCTGAAATACCTTCAAAATTTAATAGGCTATTTTGGGGGTGACATTGCTGTTCTTAATGGATGTTTGATAGTTGTGCTGAGGGTTTTAACACATCAAATTAGTGTTTTAAGCAGTTAAAGTACATATCATTAGTATATTCAATCTTGTTCTTAAAGCTGATTGTAGTAGGTTAAATTTTGTTTCATTAGATACTATTCTGCTGAACTCAAGCTCTCTAACAATAACAGCTAAACCTACAGTTTAAAAATGCCTTGGTGTAGGCATAACACTGATTTTTAGTTTTGAGTAGATCTGTATTATCCCCTTAAGATAGTGGATTAAATATATGTAGTTTTCAGTTTCTTGAGCTATATCTTAAAATGGTTTGTAAAAATATTTCTTCTACTATTGGGGGAAAAAAATCCCAAAAGTTTTTTTGCTTCTTTCTGTTTGTAGATATAAAACAGATGAGAAAGAAAAGGAGGCAGTCCTTGAGGAAGATGATGACCTCTGGGTCAGAATTCGACATCGGCATATTGCAGTAGTACTAGAGTATGTGAACCTATTTTGACTTTTATTCCATATTTCTTAGGCACTGAATACATAATAGTGCATTTTGTAACCTTAAAATAGTTCTATAGTAAAGTAGTACACCTTAGAAATTTAAAGAATTCTCTCACAATTTGACAGGGAAATTCCCAAGCTTATGAAAGAAATTTCATCAACAAAGAAAGCAACAGAAGGAAAGGTAAGAGTCTTATTTAACTTTCAAACTAATGATAAAGGGGAATTTTAAAGTTTGTTTAAAATTTTTATTTTATTTGTTTAACATTTCACCTTGGGAAATTTCTCACATACTCAAAAGAAGAAAAAACGAACTCTCATATACGCATTACTTACTTTCAACAGTAGTATTTTGTCTGTTTTGCTTCATTAGAGTTTATTTAAAAGACAATTAAGCCAGTTTCATCAATGCATTGTTGGTTTTTTTGTGTTAAGGCATAATTTAAGTAAAGTGCACAAAGTGTATATCTGGAAGAATTTTTATATATGTGTATACCTGTGGAAACACCACCTATATGAAGAAATAGAACATTTCCATTATTCCAGAAGGTTCTCTCTTGTCCCTTGCCAGTCAGTACCCTGCCAGAGATAAACTCTATTCTGAGTTCTGTCACCATACATTAGCATTCTGTGTTCTTGAACTTCATGTAAATGGAATGATATAGCATGTGTTCTTTTTTTGTCCGGCTTCTTTCACTCAACATTGTATTTTTGAGTACTGTCCGTGTTGTTTATTTCAGTCTTTTCATTCTTTTTTTATCGATCTATAGTAATAACTATTGTATTAAATACTGTTGTACTATTGTCATGCCCCTAATGATGCAAGAACCTTATATTAATTTAACTTCATTTACCCGCCTCCTCTTTTGTGCTGTTGTCATGTATTTTACTTTAGTATCTGTTATAAACTAAATATGTTATTTTTACTTTAATAATTCTGTAAATTTTTATATTACCCATATAGTTATCCATTCTGGTGCTGTTTATTCCTTATTGTTCACTTTTTCCATCTAGGGTGACTGAATTATCTCAGCTTTCTTTTTTGTCTGAGAACATCTTTATTTTACATTTTTTTCCATTTTACATTTTTTGCTGGATTTAGTATTTAAGGTGGGCAGTTTATTTTGATTTTTGTTTTTTTCTTTCAACAGTTTAAAGATTTCAATACTTACCTTCAGGGTACCATTGTTTCTGTTCAAAGGTCAGCTGTCATCTTGTTGTTGTTTCCTTGAAGATAAGGTGTCTTTTTAAGGATTTTATCTTTATCTTTTAATTTTAGCAGGTTGACCATGATATTCCTGACTATGGTGTGATTTTCTTAGTTTTCATCCTTGGGCTTTGCTGAGCTTCTTGAATCTCTGGGTTGATAACTTCCATCAGATTTGTAAAATTCTCAGCCCTTGTTTTTTCTCCTCTTGCTTTTTATCATTCTGTACTCACCTTTTGGACTTGAATTGCATGTATTTTAGATCTTTTGACTATCTTCTACATCTCTTACACTCTGTTCTTTTTATTTTCAGTTTTTTTTCCTCTCTGTGCTTTAACTGGATATTTTCTATTAACCTAACTTTGAGTCATCTGCTTCTGTGTTCTGTCGTGTCCAGTCTGTTATTTAAACCCCTTTAATGTGTTCAAAATTCTCCCCTTTTTAACTGTACGATTCTGAGTTTTGACAAATGCATACTGTCATGTAACCACACCACAGTCAAGATAACAATTCTGTCACCCCAGAAAATTCCCTCATGCCCTTTTTAGACAATCCTGCTATCCAGCCTCCACCTCCTGTTAACCACTGATCTGTTTTCTGTCTCTGTAGTTTTTCCCTTTTCATAATGTCATATTAATGGAATAATACAGTATGACTTTTTCATTTAGCATAATGCACTTAAGATTTATCCATGTTACATGTAATAGTATTTTCGTTACTTTTTACTACTGAATAGTATTCCATTGTATAGATGTACCTCAGTTTGTATTCTATTGACTAGTTGCAAGACATTTGGATTGTTCCAAGTTTTTAGCAGTTATGAACAAAGCAACTATAAACATTCACCTTTTTGTGTAAACAGACATTTCATTCACTTGGGTAAATACCTAGGAGTTGGATTGCTCAGTCATATGGTAAATGTATGTTTAACTTCATAAGAAATTACCAGCTTGTTTTCCAAACTGCCTGTACCATTTTACATTCCCACCAGCAATGTATGTGAGTCATTTATTTTATTATTAATTTCAAATATTGTATTTAGTTCTAGGACCTTCATTGGATTTTTTTTTTTTTTTAATAAATTCTGATTCTCTGTTGAACTACTCCATGTTTTCATCCGTTTACTCCATCTTTTCCTCTGTCTTCCTTAATATAAGTGTGTTATTTTGAAGTCCTTGTTGGCTAACTCCAACATTTGGAGCATCTTGGGTCTGCTTTTATTGACTGTTTTATCACTTGAGTAGTTTACTTTTTCCTGTTTCACTGGTCTAGTTATTTTTTATTGTATGTTGGACATCATGGATGATACATTGCAGAGACCCTATGTTCTGTTTCTTTACAAAGAGTATTGCATTTTGTTCTAGCAGGCAATTAACTTTGCTGATGAATGGCCTTGATTCTGTTGAGACTTTGTGTTATGTTTTGTTATGATTTTACCCTTAGAACTAAGGCATAATCCTAGTACTGAATGTAAAGAGTACTCACCCCGTTCTCTCTTCTTGGTCTAGATCAAAATGCCAGTGTTTCTTTAGTACCATGAGACTTTTAAAATCTCTGTCCATTGTTAACCACCTTCCACCTCCACCCCACCGCAGTTGTTCTCTGCTTGGCCTTCCAGAGTATTGCCCTGCACATATCCCAGTTAAGATTTAGCCAGGAATCCAAGGGTAACACCTCTGCACATTTTTGGGTTGCGTTGTAGCTTGCTCCATCCTTTCTAGTACCTGCCTCCCAAATGTACCTCAGCAGCCCCAAATGCTGACCTTTTCTTCCTCCTCTGTTGGTTTCTACTAGACTCTACTTCCTTCTACTGTGATTTGAAAATGTCCCCAGGAAAAAGGCCGGAGTGATTGCAGATCACCTTTTGTGCTTCCCATTGCACAAGGATCTCAACCACAAGCTATTTATTATCCATTACCTGGAAACTGTTGTTTTGTTTATTTTGTCCAATTGTTTTGCTTATGGAGGGTGTATAGTTTTGATGTTGGCTACTTCATCATGACTAAAACTGGAAACCTCATGAATTTGTTTTCTTAAAAAATTCGTTAAGTGTTCAGTAAACTAACCAGATTTGGTAATATTTAAAACTTCAGGATTTAAAAGTTATAATATAGAATAACTGAACCATAGATTTACCTAAAAAAGTTTGCTTTTTCCTAGACGTCACTCAGTGCTCTTTCCCAACTGATGAAAAAGATGCCCCATTTCCGTAAACAGATTACTAAGGTAAGCAATATTGTATGTGAGATGCCTTATTGTTTTTAGTTTATTGGTCCATCCAGCCCTGTAGTCAGACTTACTAGTGTGTGCCATGGAATACTTGGTGTTAGTTGTCTGCTAAAACCTTACTCTAGGTCTGTGAAAATACCCCAAATATCTAAGCTTCCCAATAATGTTTTCTATATATATCATCTAGATTTATCCAAATCCAACTTATACTTCTTTTATATTTTTGTCTTGAACTGTTAGACAAAATAAGCTTAGTATTTATCCATATCATAAGAAAATTCCACACTGGATTGATGAGTGGTTGTTGTATTACATTTTCCTTTAAATTAATAGTTTTATATTAGTAGAATTAAGAGCAGGTAAGCTGTGTGGGCAGGTAAACTACTTTTCTGTTGTCCCATTCTTTTTTACAAATCACTGTAAGAATAATCTTTACACATTTTTTATCATGTTTCACCTTAGGCAAGAATCAATAATATAAATTCATACTTTCTCTGTTAGACATCCAGTGCCTTACTATTCTTTTCTTAGATTATTTTTCATCACTCACAAACTCAGTACCAGTTCAACCCTTCCATCTTATTTCTGTTTGTCTATTGATTGTCCCCTGTAGATCATACTAATTCTCACTTTTCTTTTTCTTGAGCTATTTCCCTTGCTTAAGTGTAACCTCTCCACCTAACACTTTTTTTAAGGCCACTCAAAAGTTTATATTACCCAGTTGCACAAAAAGAAATTGAAATGTTTTAAATGATTGATTCCTTCTTTTTTTTTTTCAGCAAGTTGTCCATCTTAATTTGGCAGAAGACTGCATGAGTAAATTCAAGGCTAATATAGAAAAGCTCTGCAAAACTGAACAGGTACGTGCAAAGTCAGAAACACCTATGTTCATAATAGATTTCCAGAATGAAATTTTTGTAAGTTAAAACCTAACTTTTTGCGGGACACAGTGGTTGATTTCACAGAATCACAGAATCTCTCTTAGAGGGGGGCCCACCTAAGAAGTATTTAATGTATCATTCCCCACGGAACTGTGTGCATGTATACACACAGATTGTACCTCTAAACCCCACGCAGTCATGAGACTGCTAGGGTAAGAACTCTGCTATCCAGTCTGATTGGGTCGCACACACAAAGACACTTTACAAAATGTTGCCAATTGAAAGCCATTATTTATAGAAGGTAAACAGTAAACAATAGGAACAGATTACTTATAGAAAGCAAACAGTAAACAACAGGAACAGACTTGAGGTAAATCGGTCTCCTCTACCCCTACAAGCACCTCACTTAGCATCGTAGGAGAGGAACCCACTTAAGTCTAAAAGGGGACCCTCTCACCCTTCCCAAATTACTATGTCACTGGGCAGGCATACATGGATAAGGTGTCAGCAGGTGTGTCACCAGCTGGTTCAGGTACAGCATGGCTGTGTTCGTTCTCTCTCTGTCTTTCTCAGTGGCTTTTCTTGGCTGGCTCTAGCCTTCTGTACTTATTTGTCCAGCTCTCAACCACTAGCTTTGGGACAGCCCTGGGCCGGTGCCAGGGTTAGGTTGGCATTACAGTAAGTAGCTCTCAAGGCAAAACTTTTATGTATGCCAAGGCCTCTGTGGGCCTTCTCTTGGTCCCCTCAGGACAGGCCTCTTCTTGGCCCTCTCTGCACAGGCTTTCTCTTGGCCTTAGTGTTACAACTGTCAGCATAGCTGTGGCATCCGCTGCTGCTAAGGCAGGCCAGCTCCGCCCCCACACTGCTGCTTGCTCTGATCAGGCATCTGCCAACATCAGCCCAGACTGCGGCTGCTTCCTCTTCACAAGGCGTCCAGCTACATTGGTGACCTCCTACCCAGAGGTGCCCAGCTCCGTTGGCAGTCTCCTGCCCGGAGATGCCCAGCTCCATTGCTGACCTCCTGCCCAGAGGTGGCTAGCTCCACTCTGTGGGCCATCTCTGCCCATTGTCACCATCTTTTCTGTAGGCCAGCTCTCCCACTTCCACCATCCTGACTGCTCTTTCTGTCACTGGGCCCCTTCTGGACCTCTTTTGTGTTATGAGCTCAGTGTTACAGCCCCTGGCCTGTATTACAGCTCTTTTACAGAGGTCTGGAAGTCTCAGGGAACCCTGATGACACAGTTGTTAAAGCATTCAGCTGCTAACCAAAAGGCTCACAGTTCAAACCACCAGCTGCTCCATGGGAGGAAGATGTGGCAGTCTGCTTCTGTAAAGATTACAGCCTTGAAAACCCTGTAGGACAATTTCTGCTCTCTCCTATAAGGTCACTATGAGTCAGAATCCACTTTACAGCAGTGGGTTTGGTTTTGGTTTCAGTTAGGTTCTCAGCACAGGGACCCTGAGTCCAAAGGAGGTATTCCTCTCCAGGCTCTTTTTGATCAGGAGGTCCCTAAATAACCTCTGTGAAATTGACCTCTTATATAGGCAGACTTCTTGTCAATTTCAAGATGTGGCTTTCCTAAAACCAACCAATCCGTTAGGCAGATTGTAAACCGACCAATCCTGTTGGGTGAATTGCAAGTCACTTAAGTGGATAACAAACCTTCCAATCCTTGCAAGCCACTTTGGCTGATAGAAAACTGACCAATCCTTGCAAGGCTGCTTATGTGGATAGCAAACTGACCAATTCTTGCAAGCCGCTTGTGTGGATAGCAAACCGACCAATCCTTTGGCAGATTGCAGCCCGACCAATCATTTTGGGAGAATTGCAAACCCTGGGTCAGAAAGGCCTCATAAAAGAAACCCATTGTACCATACCCACTCACGTTAACAAGCAGCTATACAGAATCATAGTATAAGCAGCCCTTCCTTATCTGTGATTATGCATTTCTGGTTGATTTGGGGTGATTTAAGTTTTTGAAGTATCATTTGGGGTAGCATTGTTGGCAGAACTTCTCTGGAAACACAGTATTTTATGTAGCACCCTTCAGAGCACTGTGTAGGCACATTTTGCTGTTTTTAAATACACCTACTGCTCACTTACCAGCTATCTCCTTATCCAACATTTTGCATTTATGACAATAGTAAAAAATCTACTATCAGACTATTTGGTGCATTAACAAGGTGGCAGACATGGAGGCAACAGCTCTGGAGCATCCCCTTACTTGAGGAGGGCCTCGGGAAACTGGGCCGTGCTGCCCCGCGCCCTCTGCTTCCTCTTGCCTGTGGGGGTGCCCATCCAGCTGCCGTGCAAGGCCAGCTTCCTGCATGACCACAGCCTCCAGACACACGCGCAGGCAGCACGGAGCCAGTGGGCACCTGTTCTGCATTCCCAGCTCCTGTGCAGCCTGAGGCTCTGCAGCTCAGAATTGCGGTGGGGTGGGAAGGGAGGAAAGAAAGAGGCATCAGAGAGGGTGTTTGGAAGAAATGTGTGTGAGTTTAATGACATCCCAAAGTGAGCTGAACTGGGCCTGAAGCCTCTGCCTCAGTGGGATCAGGTGTGTGACCAGGCTCCCAGCACTCTAGTAGAGGGCAGAGCAGGCTTCAGGATTGTGAACACAGGGATTTTAGAGGTGGGAGTGGAGCCCTGGAGGCAGCTCTGCAAGGGAAGCTCTGGCCCAGCATAGGAGGAAGGTAAAGTAGTTAAGCTGTGGGCCCTCCAGCCACATTGCCCGACTTCATCCAGCTTTGTCTCCTCCAAGCCTCCTTCTCTGCAGAGGAATAATCCATAACTGGACTCATCACAGTGATGAGTACATCAGGAAATCTTAACTATTATTTCCTATGATCATAGTTTCTAAATAAAAAAATTGGACAGATGGATATTCTGAAAACAAAATTAAAAAATCCATTTTCACATAACAACCTGGTCTTTGGAAACTAACCGTGTGGATAAGTGAGTGAGTGTAATGCCTCAACTGTTTAGATCAGTACTGGTTACTGGAAATAATAATGCAAGACGCATGTAATTTTAAATTTTTTAGTAGTCACATTAAAAACATAAAAGGAAATAAGTGAGGTTGATTGTAATATCGTATTCCCAGTACATCTAAAATGTTATCATTTCAACACGTAGTCAATATAAAAATTATTAATGATATATCTTACATTCTTTTTTCAATACTAAATTTTCAAAATCTTACATTTACACTTACTTATAAACCCATTGCCATCAAGTCGATTCCAACTCATAGCGACCCTGTTGGACAGAGTAGAACTGCCCCTTAGGGTTTCCAAGACTGTAATCTTTATGGAAACAGACTGCCATATTTTTTCTCCTGCGGAGCGGCTGATGGGTTCAAACCACCAACCCTTTGGTTAGCAGCCGAATACTTAACCACTGCACCACCAGGGCTCGTTATTTATACTTATATTACATCTTAATTCAGACTAGCCACATTTCAAGTGCTCGTAGCCACAAGTGCCTAATGGCTACCAAATTGGATAGCACAAGTTTAATGATTTTCTTCTTTTCTGATTTATTTTTTGACATTTTGCATTTTTTACAATCAGTAGTTTGTAAATGATTTTCCTGTGAAATGTCATTAGTGTTCCGTTAAAGTTTGACAAGATTTAATAATAGACACTCTTAACTTAAAATTAAGTTGGATTAAAGACCACTGACTACATTTTACTTTCATGAAGGACCTGGCACTTGGAACTGATGCTGAAGGACAGAAGGTGAAAGATTCTATGCGAGTACTCCTTCCAGTTCTGCTCAACAAAAATCATGATAATTATGACAAAATAAGAGCAATTCTACTTTATATCTTCGGTATTAATGGTAACGGAGATTTTATTTTCGTGAATGTATTAAAATACCCAGCTGTAAAATAACTTTTAAATAAGTGGTTTACTTTGATCACCAGACAATCTTAGAAAATTCAAAGGTAGTAGCTGAAGTTGGTTGAGATGAATAAAAAGAAAAATATGAAATTGGGAGAAGATTGAAAGAGATATAATTTGTTTACTTTTTATTTAAAAAGCTTTATTTGTGGGTACCATCTAATACCTAAAAATGATTACAGTAGCAGTTATGGGATTGTGCACTCACATTCTTACTTACCTAAGGAACGACGGAAGAAAATTTGGACAGGTTGGTCCAGAATGTAAAGATAGAAAATGAGAGTGACATGATTCGTAACTGGAGTTACCTGGGCGTTCCCATTGTCCCCCAGGTAAGAAATCTTGTGTTCTGTACATACTTATATACATGTTAATATGCATGTGTGATGGTTTGCATTAAATATGTTTTCTTATGTGGTAATCCATGTGGACAGTCTTCTTAATGTCACTCGATAGATTTTGGTTGTTAAGTAAAATTTTGTTTTCTTTTCCATATGTCAGTAATTTGGACATATATACTTTTCTAGTGAATTAATATTTTACAGCTTCTATTGCTATCTGCTATTTATGCTTTTCTCTTTATGATTCATTTATAGCAATTATCAGATTTTAGTTATACATTTAACCTTTAATTATAATACAGCACAGAGAATAACTGTATGTTCTCTTGCTTAACAAAACTTAGATTCAAAGTCAAATTTTGAAAGGACTCTATTTAGAATCTCACTCTTTCCCATCAAGTTTTATAGTATTTTGAGTAAACCTATTTTTTGATACTATTATGAATTTTAGCATTAAAGCACAAAATGCTGTTTGGTGAAGTTATATGACCAAACTATTCTGGGTTTTTGTTTTAAGTAGGCAGTTTCACTCTTTTGTTTTTTGTCAAATAGAACATAGTATATGCTGTAAATTGCATGTCTTTGTTAGAAAACATAATAAGAGAATATCACTGAATAAAATTACTGGTTTTAAAGTTTATCCTCTCATTATATTAGTCTCAACAGGTGAGACCACCAAGAAAGGATCGATCTGCAGAAGAAACTTTTCAGCTTTCTCGATGGACACCTTTTATCAAAGATATTATGGAGGTAAAGATCTTTAAATGTTTACTTCTACCCCAAGTACCCACTGGAGATTAATTTTTACCTTTTATGTTTGTTTGTCAATAAGAACATATCTTCTGGGCAGGAATTTTCTGCAGTGTGAGGAGGACTCATCAAAAAAGGCTGTATCTGGGGTCAAGGAAAGAGAGGAAACTCTTGAAGATTCTTTTCTTGAAGACCTAAAGCAAACTCACGCCACTTACTGCCTAAAAATACATAGATAGATAGGTAAAAACACCGTTTTATGAAAAAAGAACTGCTAATTAATTTTAAATTACCATATGTAGCATAAACAAAAGTTTATTGAAAGTTCAACAAATAACATTTTTATATGTACCACTGTTAGAAATTGTTAGATTCCAATATTCTTGGAAACGTATTTATGATTAAAATGTAAACTTGACTGTAGTGTTGCCATTAGAT
Organism: Dugong dugon; assembly: GCA_030035585.1. Lineage (NCBI taxonomy): Eukaryota > Metazoa > Chordata > Mammalia > Sirenia > Dugongidae > Dugong > Dugong dugon. The sequence goes on from CM057462.1 coordinate 148,295,974, forward strand.
CGACAGATAGTTGATACTTAGCACTATTGCTTTTAGAAAACAAGACTCAGTTTTAGGAAATGGGATTAATAATGATCTCGCACTGTTTCACCTTAAAGATGGCTGTAAACTTCAGTTTAGAAAATGAACTAATAAAAATTACATTATGATTTCAACAAAATCATGACACTGATTCTTCAGTCAAAATCATAGTTTTGTTTATTTCAGTTTTCTTTAACTTAAACCTCAGTTTCTGCTTTGTTTTGGGAGCTAATTGAGTACAATTTATTACTATGATTTTTCTTTGCTTGGCTTGGTTAGATTTATATCATTCACACATGCTTAATCAAAGATTAAAAAATCTAAAGAATTTAGACTGTGTTTTCCACAACCTAAGATATTTTTCCTTTCCCACATTAAGGATGTAGAACTAAGAAGTTTCTCTTGGCTAGTGTTTCTAAATAAGAATTGACTTTCTTGAACCCTTTAACAAAGATATGCATGCTAAATTCAGAAAATCTACGTTTGGCTCAGTGGCAATCTTAGGACTTCAGAATTTCTCTTAAATTTTGTGCCTCACTGAAATATTCTTTGGTCATTTGTTAATACCATTTGTTAATGCCATTTATACCACCATGCTATAAAGCATGGTCTCCAGATATTTTACATTATGCACACTTAACAGTGAAAATGGGAGCATGAACCAGTTGACTCGACAGCACACAACAACATACGAATAAAACATACATACTATATGTATACAGCATAGTCATACACATAAATACATCATAAAATATAAAATTTAGAAATAAAAATTTTAAAGATGAAAAAGAAAATTTCCCATGCCCCTTAGATTGTCTTGAGTACTGCCAGGCCAGGTGTGTACATTCTATTTTAGAGCCCACTGCTTTGAAAAGCCAAGGCCTGGACTCAGGTCACCTAAGAGTTATATCAGGAGTAGGATGGTATTTAGAAATCCCAACCACTTTGGAGGTGGGGAAGGCCTGATGATGTGCCTGGAATCCTCACACCAGTGTGGTGGCCCACCAAATGAAGAAAAGTAGGTATATAATAAATATTGGTTTAGTAAGTAAATGTTTGCATTAAATTTTGAAGCAAGTAAGATTTGTGAGTTGAAAAATGAGGGCTAATCTTACTTTATTAAACATTTATATATCCTTATATTCCCTATAATCCAGTTTGTCGTACTCTGGGGGCTTGTGTGTTGCTGTGATGCTGGAAGCTATGCCACTGGTATTAAAATACCAGCAGAGTCACACAGGGTGGACAGGTTTCAGCTGAGCTTCCAGACTAAGACAGACTAGAAAAAAGGACCCGGTGGTCTACTTCTGAAAAGAATTAGCTAGTGAAAACCTTATGAATAGCAGTGGAACATTGTCTGATATAGTGCTGGAAGATGAGCGTCTCAGGTTGGAAGTCACTCAAAAAAGTGCAACTGGAAAAGAGCTGTCTCCTCAAAGTAGAGTCAACCTTAATGACCTGGATGGAGTCAAGCTTTCAGGACCTTCATTTGCTGATGTGGCGTGACTCAAAATAAGAAGAAACAGCTGCAAACATCCATTAATAATCGGAACCTGGAATGCATGAAGTATGAATCTAAGAAAATTGGAAATTGTCAAAAATGAAATGGAACGCATAAAGATCAATAGGCATTAGGGAGCTGAAATGAACTGGTATTGGTCATTTTGAATCGGACAGTCATATGGTCTACTATGCCAGGAATGACAACTTGAAGAGGAATGGTGTTGCATTCATCATCAAAAAGAACATTTCAAGATCTATACTGAAGTACAGCACTGTCAGTGATAGGATAATATTCATACGCCTACAAGGAAGACCAGTTAATACTACTGTTATTCAAATTTACGTACCAACCACTAATTCCAAAGATGAAGAAATTGAAGCTTTTTACCAACTTCTGCAGTCTGAAATGTACTGAACATGCAATCAGGATGCACTGATAACTACTGGTGATTGGAATGTGAAAGTTGGAAACAAAGAAGGATCAGTAGTTGGAAAATATGGCCTTGGTGATAGAAATGATGCCAGAGATCACATGATTGAATTTTGCAAGACCAACAACTTCTTCATTGCAAATACCTTTTTTCACCAACATAAATAGCAACTGTACACATGGACCTTGCCAGATGGAATACACAGGAATCAAATCAACTACATCTGTGGAAAGAGATGATGGAAAAGCTCAGTATCATCAGTCAGAACAAGGCCAGGGGCCGACTGCGGATCAGACCATCAGTTACTCATATGCAAGTTCAGACAAGTCCACGAGAGCCAAAGTATGACCTTGAGTATATCCCACCTGAATTTAGAAACCATCTCAAGAATAGATTTGACGTGTTGAACGCTAATGACCAAAGACCAGACGAGTTGTGGAATGACATCAAGGACAGCATACATGAAGAAAGCAAGAGGTCATTAAAAAGACAGGAGAGAAAGAAAAGACCTAAATGGATGTCAGAAGAGACTCTGAAACTTGCTCTTGAACATCGAGTAGCTAAAGCAAAAGGAAAAAATGATGAAGTAAAAGAGCTGAACAGAAGATTTCAGAGGGCGGCTCGAGAAGACAAAGTAAAATATTATGATGACATGTGCAAAGACCTGGAGATAGAAGACCAAAAGGGAAGAACACGCTTAGTATTTCTTAAGCTGAAAGAACTGAAGAAAAAATTCAAGCCTCAAGTTGCAATACTGAAGGATCCTACAGGAAAAATTATTAAACGACACAGGAAGCATCAAAAGAAGATGGAAGGAATACACAGAGTTACTGTACCAGAAAGAATTGGTTGACATTCAACCGTTTCAGGAGATAACATATGATCAGGAACTGGTGGTACTGAAGGAAGAAGTCCAAGCTGCACTGAAGGCATTGGCAAAAAACAAGCCTCCAGGAGTTGATGGAATACCAGTTGAGATGTTTGAACAAACGGATGCAGCTCTGGAAGTGCTTGCTCATCTATGCCAAGAAATTTGGAAGACAGCTACCTGGCCAGCCAACTGGAAGAGATCCATATTTATGCCTATTCCCAAGAAAGGTGATCCAACCGAATGCGGAAATTATCAATGTCATTAATGTCACATATATGCAAAATTTTGCTGAAGATAATTCAAAAGCAGCTGCAGCAGTGTATCGACAGGGAACTGTCAGAGATTCAAGCTGGATTTAGAAGAGGATGTGGAACCAGGGATATCATTGTTGATGTCAGATGGATCCTGGCTGATTGCAGAGGATACCAGAAAGATGTTTACCTGTATTTTATTGACTATGCTAGGACATTCAGCTGTGTGGATCATAACAAATTATGGATAACATTGTAGAGAATGGGAATTCTGGAACACTTAATGGTGCTCTTGAAGAATCTGAACATGAATCAAGAGGCAGTCTGTCGAACAGAACAAGGGAACACTGCATGGTTTAAAGTCAGGAAAGGTGTGTGTCAGGGTTGTATCCTTTCACCATACCTATTCAGTCTGTATACTGAGCAAATAATCCGAGCATCTGGACTATGTAAAGAAGAACGGCATCAAAATTAGAGGAAGACTCATTAACAACCTGCGTTATACAGATAGCACAACCTTGCTTGCTGAAAATGAAGAGGACTTAAAGCACTTACTGATGAAAATCAAAGACCACAGCCTTCAGTATGGGTTACACCTCACCATAAAGAGAACAAAAATCCTCACAACTGGACCAATAAGCAACATTATGATGAATGGAGAAAAGATTGAAGTTATGAATGATTTCATCTTACTTGGATCCACAATCAACACCCGTGGAAGTAGCAGTCAAGAAATGAAAAGACACATTGCATTGGGCAAATCTGCTGCAAAAGACCTCTTTAAAGTGTTGAAAAGCAAAGTTGTTGCCTTGAGGACTAAGGTGCACCTGACCCAAGCCGTGGTGTTTTCAGTCGCCTCATTATGCATGCAAAAGCTGGAGAATGAATAAGGATGACTGAAGAAGAATTGATACCTTTGACTTGTGGTGTTGGTGAAGAATATTGACTATACCATGGACTGCCAAAAGAACGAATAAATCTGTCTTGGAAAAAGTACAACCAGAATGCTCTTTAGAAGGAAGGATGGCAAGGCTACGTCTCATATACTTTGGACGTGTTATCAGAAGGGATCAGTCCCTGGAGAAAGACATCATGCTTGGTAAAGTTGAGGAAGACCCTCAATGAGATGGATTGACACAGTGGCTGCAACAGTGGGCTCAAGCATGGCAACAATTGTGAGAATGGCACAGGACCAGGCAGTGTTTCATTCTGTTGTACATAGGGACGCTGTGAGTTGGAACCAGCTGGATGGCACCTAACAACAACAACAGCATATTCCCTAATGGCAAGTAGAAGTTTTGACCTGTTCACAAAACAGAAAAAATGTCCTAGAATTCACAGCATTTTCTTGATGGTGTTAACTCTTTTTCTTCCCTAGGATGCCATTGATAACAGATTAGATTCAAAAGAATGGCCATACTGTTCCCAGTGCCCAGCAGTATGGAATGGCTCCGGAGCTGTGAGGTAAAAGCTATAAATGAAATCAGTGAAATTTTCAGTATAATATTGCAAACTAATTACAGGTATGTGTTGCTTAACGTCTGTTAGGGCAACGTGCAACCACATGTACATCCGTGGTCCCATAAGGTTATAATGGAGTTCAGAAATCCTGGTAGGAGAATAGGATGTAACAGATGTACTTTGCTAAATACGGAGATCCAGTCTGTCTATCTCACTAGCTCTCCGGGTCTCGAGTCCACCCTAGCCCTGGGACAGCATGGGGAGGGGGCCTCAGTGCCCATCCACATCTGTCTGTCTCACCATGCTCGCCTCAGGCAAGGACCACGCAGGCACAAGTGGAGCCATCAAGGGGGATACCCCACTGGGCCTGGGCACCCTGCACATCACGCCCGGGCCCAAGGCTGCAGCTCTTCCTGATGACTGTCAAGTGGTCCAGTCTGTGGCAGTGGCGGGAGGAGGAGGCGGAGCTGGAAGAGTTTAAAGCCCATTAGGTGGGGTGGGGAAAGCTGGCAGGAAGGAAGGAAGGAAGGGAAGGGAGGCAGCTGGCTGGGTGGTGAGTGCGCTGCAGTGGGCGGGCAGGGGCCGGAGGCGGATCTCAGAGACCAGGAAGCGACCATGCAGGAACAGCAGTGGCGGAGCCAAAGTTTTTCATGAAGTCTCTCAGCGAGTTAGTGCAGGTCTGTCCTCCACGTCTCTCTTGTGTATATAATATGGTGCTCGCACAGTGTCTGAAGCACATGATGACCTATTTCACAGAATGTATTGTGAACGTTAAGAGACGCATGCCTGTATTGAAATGGAACCACAGGTCCTCTTACATTTGGTAACTCTCTTGAAGCATATAATCATTTAAGAGATAGTTTTTCTTTAACTGTAACCTGTTTTAAATGAGTCTTGGTAAGCAATATAAAGGCATAATTACAAAAAATATTCTCATGTAACTAAATCACAGAGCTCCCACTCCCTCCTTTTTTTCTCTTTGTAGCATAGGGCTTAATTATTGTTGATAACTTTTTTGGTGATGAAATGTTTGAAACATAAAGATATAGAGAATATTTTAATACATACCCTTATACTCAGTGCCCAGCTTAACAAATATGAATACAATTCAAGCTTCCTGTATATCCCTCCCTGATTTTATTATTTTCCCTTTCTTCCCTATGTTGAATTTGGTGTTTATCATTTACTTATATGACTTTGTTCTTTTTTTTAAAACGTATTTTTGTATTCCAAACAATGTATAGAGTTGTGTTTTGCAAGATTTTTCTCTATCTTTTTGGCTTTCAGCAGTTTAACTATGGTATGTTTAGAAGTAGTTCTTTTCGTGTTTATTCTATTTAGGGTTTGTTGAGTTTCTTGGATCTGTAAGTTGATCGTTTTCATCAAATTTGGGAAGTTTTTGGCCATTAATTTTTCCAAATTTTTTTTCTGCTCCTTTCCCTTCCTCTCTGTCTGGAACTCCTATTAACAAATGTTGGAAGATTTGAGATTGTCCCACAGGTCACTGAAGTTCCATTTACTTTAATCTTTTCTTTCTCTGTTCTTCATATTTGATAGTATCTATCAATCTATGTTCAGGTTCACTGACCTTGTACCCTCAAATCTGCTGTTGAGCCCATCTAGTGAATTTTTCATTTTAGTTATTGTACTTCTCACATTTACAATTTCAATTTAGTTCTTTTTTCATTGTCTCCATTTCTGTGTTTAGGTTCCCTACTAGTTGACTCATTAGTGTATTTTTCTTTAATTCTTTGAACATATTTATAATAGGTGCTTTGAAGTCTTTGTTAAATCCATCATCTGGGTCAACTCAGAGTCAGTTTCTTTGATTGAAAACTGGACCTTTTAGATACTGCAGTATAGCAATGGTGGATTTTTGTTTGTCTGTTTTAATAACTTGAATGGGCTTAAAATGTTTGTGGAATCTTTCTCCTCTGCAGTGTGTAGCCACTCATGTCTTTACTGAGTTTTTTATTTTTATTTTTTAGCTTGGCTCCCTAGTGGTTGCCACTGTATCTATATAGTTTAGAGATCAGACAATTAGTTATCTGGGCAGAGATGTGCTTAGGTACCTCAAGCCCATAAGGCTTCCAACCTCTGCTGATCAAGCTGAGTGAGGGATGCATTCCAGGTTATCAGCCAGTTCTCAAGTCTCCCTTTTCTTTCATTTTTACCCTGTCCTTTCTCAGGTTTCCCCCATACATACATTTTAGCAGTCAGCCAAGTAACTTGTCTGCTTTCTTACTTCCAGGGTTTCCCTGTTAAATTCTGACTGATTTGCCAGAATCAAATCTGGACCTTAGACTGCCAAAGCTGTAGGTTTTCCCCATCCATTCTGAGGCAAGTTCACCATTTTTAACCAGAAAACCCACAGATTTTCACACTCCCCATGCCACCTACTGCAAATCAAATCTTTCACCTCTGGGAGCACAGAACAGCCAGCCTTAGGTCAGTCAGCAAAGCTATAGTTTTTGCCAACTGAGCTGGGGGATGATGGGTACTGCTCCAGACTAGAAGGCCACATACTCACCACCACCATTCTTACCTGATATTCTTTTTTTTTTTAATTGTACTTTAAATGAAGGTTTACAGAACAAATGGTTTCTCATTAAACAGTTAGTACACATATTGTTTTATGACAACGGTTAACAACCCAATGACATGTCAACACTGTCCCTTCTCAACCTTGGGTTCCCTATTACCAGCTTTCCTGTCCACTCCTGCCTTCTAGTCCTTGTCCCTGGACTGCTGTGCCCCATTAGTCTTGTTTTGTTTATGGGGCTCTCTAATCTTTGATTGAGCAGTGAACCTTGGGAGTGACTTCATTTCTGAGCTAAAAGGGTGTCATACTCTCAGGGTTTCTCCAATCTCTGTCAGGCCGGTAGGCCTCGTCTTTTTTTGTGAGTTAGAATTTTGTTCTACATGTTCTACATGTTTCTCCAGCTCTGTCCAGGACCGTCTGTTGTGATCCTGGTCAGAGCAGTCAGTGGTGGTAGCCGGGCACCATCTAGTTGTACTGGACTCAGTCAGTTGTAGCCCATTAGTCCTTTGGACTAATCTTTCCCTAGTATCTTGTTTTCTTCATTCTCCCTTGCTCCCAAAGGGGTGAGACCAGTGGAGTATCTTAGATGGCTGCTTACAGGCTTTTAAGACCCCAGACGCTACTCTCCAAGGTAGAATGTAGAACATTTTCTTTATAAACTGTGTTATACCAGTTGAGCTAGATGTTCCCCGAGACCATGGTCCCCATAGCCCTCCACCCAGCAATTCAGTCCCTCAGGGAGTTTGGTTGTGTCTATGGAGCTTCCGTGACCTTTCCTTGTACAAGTTGTACTGGCCTCCCCAGTATTACCCTTCACCAAAGTTACCATTTATCTATTATCTGTTTAGTTCCCACCCCACCCCTCCCATCCCTCATAACCAACAAAGATTGTTTCTTTTTGTGTGTAAACTTCTTCATGAGTTTTTACAGTAGAAGTCTCATACAATATTTGTCCATTTGTGATTGACTTATTTCATTTAGCATAATTTCCTCCAGTTTCATCCATGTTATGAGATGCTTCACAGATACATCATGGTTCTTTATCATTGCATAATACTCCATGGTGTGTATGTACCATAGTTCGTTTATCCATTCATCTGTTGATGGGCATGTAGGTTGTCTCCTTCTTTTTGCTATTGTGAACAATGCTGCAGTGAACATGGGTGTGTATGTCTATTCATGTGACGGCTCTTATTTCTCTAGGATATATCCTTAGGAGTGGGATTGCTGGATTGTATGGTTTTTCTATTTCCAGCTTTCTAAGGAAGCACCATATCATTTTCCAAAATGGTGGTATCATTTTGCATTCCCACCAGCAGTGCATAAGAGTTCCGATCTCCCCACAGCCTCTCCAGCATTTGTTATTTCCAGTTTTTTTTGATTCGTGCTAGTAATGCCGGGGTGAGATGGTATCTCATTGTGGTTTTAATTTGCATTTCTCTAATGGCTAGTGATCACGAGCATTTTCTCATGTGTCTGTTGGCTGCTTGAAAGTCTTCTTTGGTGAAGTGTCTGTTCATTTCCTTTGCACATTTTTTAATTTGATTATTTGTGTTTTTGTTGTAGAGGTGTTGGATTTTCTTGTAGATTTTAGGGATTAGACCTTTGTATGACTTATAATGTCCAAAAATTTTTTCCCAGGCTGTACGTTCTCTTTTTACCCTTTTGGTGAACTCTTTTGATGAGCATAAGTGTTTAATTGTTAGACGATCCGAGTTATCTAGCTTATCTTCTGGAATTTCTTTGTTGTTGGTTATGGTTTGTATCCTGTTAATGATGGGCCTCTAGCATTGATCCTATTTTTTCTTCTAAGAACTGTATAGTTTTTGGCTTTATATTTAGGTCTTTGATCCATTTTGAATTAATTTTTGTATATGGTGTGAGGTATGCTTGTTTCATTTTTTTGCAGATGGACGTCCAGTTTTGCCAGCACCGTTTGTTTAAAAAGACTGTCTTTTCCCCGTTTGATGGACTTTAGGCTCTTGTCGAAGATCAGGTGACCTTAGGTGGCTAGATTTACATCTGGGTTCTCAATTCTATTCCGTTGGTCAGTGTATCTGTCGTTGTACCAGTACCAGGCTGTTTTGACTACTGTAGCTGTATAGTAGGTTCTGAGGTCTAGTAGTGTGAGTCCTCCTACTTTATTATTCTTCAGTAGTGCTTTACCTATCTGAGGCTTCTTCCTTTTCCATATAAAGCTAATGATTAGTTTTTCCATCTTTAAAGAATGTTGTTGGTATTTGGATTGGGATTGCATTGTATTTGTAAGGGAGCAGAAAAAAGCAACACTGGCAGCCAACAAATGGCACTTAGGGAGCCAGCCAGTGTGGACAGGTGGAACCCAGGTGGCACCAGGGTGAAGCCCATGCTTCCTAGCCAAGAGACTATGGCCATAGGAAGCAGAGGAGGCCAAGTGGGGGTGAAGAAGGGTGGGAAAGCGTATATCGCTGGTTACCAGGTGTTCTGTCTCCTGCTGGAAGCTGTGACGCTGCTTTCTCGTACCCCCTGTTCGCCAGTCTCCGATAGGAGTCCAAGATGGCGAATCCGTGCTGCGTTAGCTGATAGGGGACCTCTGCATGTATCTCTCCTTGCTCTCTGATCTCTTTCAGTTTCTTACTCCATTCGGTGCTTGACTAAGTTCTTTATCTCTTCATTTGATGCTGTAGCGTTTCAGGATTGACAAGTGTCTCTGTTTGACTCAGTTTTTTGGATTTTGCTGTGGAGGGACGACATGGTGCTTCTGTCTATAGTGCCATATTGCCCAGAAGTGGGATTACCTGATATTCTAACATATACAAGAGTAAATGCTTCTCAGTTCGTTGTCTGACTGTGGTCTATTTCCAGTGACCTGAAATGGTGGTTTTTGACAAATTTCATCCAGGTTTATGCTTGTTTTCTTGGAGAATAATCACCTAACTACCTTATTCCACCAATAGCACAAGTCTTCTCTGGAGTTGTGTTTTTAAACTTAAGTATAAATGGTGTCGTATTGTACGTATCCTTCCGCATCTTGCCTTTTTTTTTCCCTCTCAGCATTATATTTGTGAAATGTATCCCAAGTTGATACATAAAACTATATTCATTAATTTTCACTGCTGGTTGGTATATAGTTATATGAGTTTCACAATTTATTTGTCCACTTTCTGCATAATAGAAATTTAGATTGTGTCAAAATGGCACCATTACGAATCATAGGCCATGAGTATTCTTATATATTTATATATATTTGTGTGTTTCTCTAAGGTCCTTCTCTTGGACTAAGAACTTATTCTTTAGGTTTGTTTTATTTTTTTTTTCCTACTAGTTTGGAAGTTATATATTCTATTTTTATTCCTATAGAAGTTGTCCTTAGAATTTTAATACACATAAATAATGCAACAAAGTCTAAGGTTAATTAGTATCTCTGCCATTTTCTTGAGCATACAAGAATCTTAGAACAATTTAATTCAAACCATACCCCCTTAAATATTATTTTGATACTTTGTTTTTGTTTACTTGGTGTTTTTACTTGCCAGATTAATAATCAGCACTGTTATTTACTTGTATCTGTATATTTACCGATTACATGCTCACCACTCATTCTTACATCCCCTTCTTTGTGCACTCAGTTACCTCCTTTCTGAAGTATTTCCTTCAGAAGTTCCTTCAGTGAGAGTCTCTTGGTGGTAAAGTCTTTATGGTTTTGTTTGTCTGAAAATACTTCATTTTGTCCTGTTGTTACATGATAATTTTAGCTAGGTATGACTTTCTAGGTTCACAGTTATTTTCACTCAGCAGTTTGAGGTGCTATCCTGATTTTTCTAAGGTTCTGTTTTAGCTTTTGGAAAGCTGCAGGTGTGTGCACATGCATGCATGCTTTTTTCGTGTGTGTATATGTGTGTGTTTGTAGGTAATTTGCCTTTTCTCTCTGATTGCTTTTGGTCTTTGGTGTTCTGTACATTCCCTATGCTTTGTCCATGTAAGGATTTACTTCTGTTTCTTTTCCTTGGAATTCATTTTATTTCCTGAATCTGAGTATTCATCTCTTTCAAAAATTCTTCAGATATTGCCATTTCTGAGTCTTTTGTTAGAATTTTTTATTCTATCTTCAGTGTCCCTTAATCTCTCAAGTTTTTGTTTCTTTGACTTTTTGTGTTTTATTCTGGAAAATTTTCTTCAGATTTAGTTTTCAACTTTTTCTCATTTAAACGTGTGTCTAATCTGCTATATAAGCTATTTTTAGAGTTTTTAATTTCAGTGACTTTATTTTCCATTTTAGAAGTTCTTGTTTCTTTTTGAATATGCTTGGATTTTTTTGTTATTTTTTATTTTGTCATGTTTTCTGCCCTACCTTGTTACCCTTGATCATTTTAAACATAATTTATAATGTGTATCTAATAATTTCAATAGCTGACATTCTTTGCAATTCTGCTTTTTTTTGGACATTTTGAAATTCTACTGCTTTTTATTTCTGCAGACTCTCATGATTGCTTATTTCCTCATGTGTTCCGTATTTTTGGATTCTAAACTCATTTCAGTAGCTAGGGTTGAGAGTAGTTCCCTTCAGAGAGGTTTTGCATTTGCTTCTGCCAGCCCTAGAGATTGGTTTTTTTGTTTTTTGTTTTTGGTTTTTTAATTGGACTTTAGGTGAAGGTTTACAGAACAAATAGTTTCTCATTAAACAGTGAGTACATATATTGTTTTATGACATTGGTTAACAACCCCACAACATGTCAACACTCTCCCTTCTCGACCTTTTTTTTTGGTGAAAATATACATAGCCAAAGATACATCTTTTCAAAAATTTCTACATGCACAATTTAGTGACATCAGTTACATTCTTCCAGTTGAGATTGTGTTTTTTACATGTGTTAATTTCTCAGCTTGGGGTTTCTGAGACCATGAGCGTAGTGTAAATGAAAACCCAAAACTCTCATGAGGGCAAGCAAGCGTGTGGCTCAGAATTACTAGGGGAGAAGCTTCTTTGTCATTTTTTCCATGGCTCTGAGTGTCTTGACCTTATGTGGAGGTATCAGTTCCCAATTCCTACCTTGCACAATACCCAAAGCTTTGTCTTCTTTGCTTATATACGTGAAACGCCCAAGCCCTTTGTTCACTAAGATTAGAAAACGCTCCGCAAGGGAGCCAAAGTCTCAGCGCAGCTTTCTACTGTAGATGTTAGCTTCCTTTTTATTGTTGGTGCTTGGAGATTTCTCTACTTGCTTACGTTCAGTTGTGCTTTTAACCCTTTCAGGAATGGCAGTATATATAGCTACCAGTTACTTTTTGTAACGCAGGGGTTCATTGGGAAGCTGCTGTCCCTATGCTGCTCGCAGGTGGGGACCTGTATAACTATTGAAACAGAAGAAACGGGTGTATGCCACAAATTACTAGTTTAACATGGTATTGTTTGAAGTGTCTGAATTTTTGGTAAGAAAAGTAGAAATTTTGCAAATTTGTACGTGGCACACATATGTACTAGTGGTACAACATATGTGCCACTAAGCACTAAGGGTAGGCTTGTGGGAGGGAGCAAGAAAAAAAAAATTCATACTACCTGCCAAAAATTCAGACACACTCAATGATTCAGCATGCTTCCATTAATGAAAACACATGTATCAACAAAAAATTCGAAGTAGAAAATAATTGAGTATTATTTTAACCATTATTTCTAAGTGTTTTTAAAGGGAGATTTTTCAGATCTAGGGACATAATCATTATTTTTGTATCTCTCAGAGTGCCTAAAATTGCTATTCAGAAGTTTAAAAATTATTAGAATTTTATAATTGTTTTTTAGCAATATTATCTCCTTACCTTTGCTTTCTTACTCTATTTCTCTGTCTTTTGAAAAAAATGTTTAAAACTGAAGTTGCATTTTTAGTGTGTCTTTCACTCATTTTGTATGGGAACAAGAGGATATCTTGTTCTGTTTCATCTTTCAAAACCAATTACTAATTCTCTTTATTTTTTCCTGTTGTTTACTACCTCTTCATTCTTTAAGGTGGTAAATGGAAATGATCCTCCTAAAGGCTAGACTAAAAATATTAAATGTTTACTATGAGATCCTGTATTCTAGGGCCTTAGAAGTCATCTAGAAAAGTGGTTTCAGAAATAGTTAACCGTAGTTACAGTGTGGATAATAGTGATCTGTTGAGTTCAGAAAGAAAATATCAGAATTTCTATTTATACTTATTTTTATCTAAAAAAGAAAAAAAAAATGAAGCTTCACTACCTTATATACATACAAAATTTATAAATTAATGTGTTTATAAATGTGTAAAAATTTTTTTTTTTTAATATTTATTTGCTTTTTAAATAAAAGCTCCAAATTTTTACCAGTGGGATATGTGAACAAAAGAAGTTGATTCCTATGATCTAGAGCAAGGCTGTCTAATAGAACTCTTTGTGATAATTGAAATATTCTATATCCGCACTATCCAGTATGATAGCCACTAGCCACATGTAGCTACTGAGCACTCGAAATGTGGCTAGTGTGACTGAGAAACCGAATTATTTATTTAATTAATTTAAATAGGCTTATGTCGCTAGTGGCTACTCTATTGCACAGTGCACATCTATAGCAATCTGGGGGGAAAAAATGGTAAAAATAGTGACATTTATTGAGTGCTTACCAGGTACCAAATTCTATACTTAGTGTTGTATACATAATTTAATCCTTAAAACAACCCTTAAGGTTAGGGTGATGTTAAGTAACTTGCTGAAGATCATTCTGTGTTAGAAAGAAGCAGAGTCAGGTTAGGTACTCAGATCTTACTCCAACACTCAACCTGCTACCATCATGCCTTACTGAATTCCAGCAGAGGACATCCCAGTACCACATCAGATCCAAATCTGATCTGCCTCCTCCACTACCATGTTTCATTGCCACTCCCCACAATTTTTCTTTTTTTTTTAATTTCAAGAAGCCTCAGTCTTTTCAGGTACATTATTTTTTCCTATGAAGTAAATAAGAGAGGGTGTTAGCTTTATTTTGTAAATGAAAATGCTGAGATGGATTAGGAGTGATTTGTCCAAACTCTATATTGGAACCAAATTGAAACTTGAAGTGGGGCTGTCCTGCCTAATTTTTGGTGCTGTATTCATACCGCAGTTAAGTCATTTTCTTAAGGTCAGTGTAATTGGTGCCAGATTTGAATTTGGTTAAGCTAAGCTTTTTAAAAAGTCTACAAGCAGTATGGCTTGGGAAGTATTTTTAACATATTTGTGTTTTTTACTTTTTAGTGCTCGCCAGAAACCCAGAGCTTATTATTTAGAGGACCGAAAAAATGGGTCAAAGCTGATTATTTTTGTAATTGGAGGAATTACATATTCTGAAATGCGCTGTGCCTATGAAGTTTCTCAGGCATATAAATCCTGTGAAGTAATTATTGGTAAGACTTTTGTTTTCCTCTTTTCTATTCTTTAAAACAAACTCTAAATGCAAAACTAGAAATATAAAAATTTATCTTATTTATCTTGTCTTTTACATTTAGGACTAAATTGTTGATCACGGAAAAAAAAAAAAAAACACTAAACGTGGAATTTAGTTTTAAGAATTTCAGCCAAAACTGGAAAGAAAAAAAAAAAAACAACACAAACCCATTGCCATCAGGTCAATTCCAACTCATAGCAGCCCTATAGGACAGAGTAGAACTGCCCCATAGCGTTTCCAAGGAACCACTGGTGGATTCTAATTGCCAACCTTTCGATTAGCAGCTGTAGCTCTTAACTACTACATCACCTTGTCTCAAAGCCAGTGATAGGGAAATCATTCCATTACCGCATCACTTTCTTGACCCACAGAGGCACAGGATCAGTACATCAAGTCTCTGTCTGCAGCATTGTTTAGGCGTTCTGTGTCATTGAACAATGACTTTTGCTGTTGTTTCACGTTGATATAGTAATCCCCAATTTTGCTCTTCAGTATAGTAATATATAGTACAAAGTAGACAAAGTAACTGAGTAGGCAGTATTTCTGAAGGGTTATTGAGCATGCTCAATAAACAGGAAGGATTGCAGTACTGTAGACAGATTTTCAGGAAAATGCCCTATAGAAATTTTGTTTAATTGTCCCAAGCCACTGTACTTTGCGTATTTGAAGGATAAGACAACACATTAAGCCAAGGAAAAACCAATTTAACTGCCAGCCTCTGAAAAGTTATCTTTTCCCCTACCAGGTTCTACGCATATTTTAACACCCAAAAAGCTGTTGGATGATATAAAGATGCTGAATAAATCCAAGGATAAAATCTCCTTTATTAAGGATGAATAGGTTTTTTGTTTCTTTGAGGAGTCTCACTAATATGTTCAACTGATACAGATAAAGAAATGTTGCTATCATGTAATTTAAATGTAAATATTTTTATGGAATAATGACTTTTTAAAAACATTTCTGAAGGGAGTGTTTATGAGGGTTTATGGCTACCTATCACTGGGTTTGTCATTTTTAATTATTTAAATATTATTGCTGCGTGGTAGATGGTGAGAAGAAATGTTAAAATGCTTTCTAAAAGGAAATCTTTTACCTTTAGAGCAGACTTAGTAGAATTGGGTAATTTTTCACAGCCACCTATGTACATAGCAATTACTTGTTAGATACTTCATCTAAGTGTCCTATGCCGAAGAATACTGTTTTGAAAAAGAATGATTTTAAATGAAGAGATTGCAAAAGTGAAAACTGTGAATGTGTGTGTATGATAGATTTCCTATAAATACAGTTTTCTTTCAACTGGAATAGTTTCTTTTGTGTTTAAAATAATTCGTTGTCAATAATAGAAACAGAGTGATTTCACGGTGTATATTATCTTGCTAGTTACTTCTCGAGAACACAGTTTTATACAGTTTTGAAATCATGTATGTTTAAATTAGAAGACCAAGAGTAATCATGAACATTCTAAGAGAAAATAAATCTATAATTACAAAAACTTTATCTTGATTGGTTTTTTGGGTCATAGGGGAAGTTGGGGACTTTAAAAAAAGCTTTAAATCAGAGAGTTACAAAGAAGAAAAAGAACTGTCGAAAACCTAAATGTGCAGCGAAACACTGAAAATGAGTGTGACAGAATATATTTCTTGTGATTATAAGACAGAGGTCCCCAGGCTGTGGAAGATTCACTGCCTCAAGCAGCTTGCATGGCGTGCCCCGCCCCATAGCTTTACATTAGAATCCCTGTTCCTTTGCTTGGCATGCCCGTAACTTTGCATTAAAATCCTGGTTCCCCTCTCCTTAACTGCTGCCCCCAAACTAGAGGAAATTGGCAGAAACCAGTTTAGGTGCCATGTTGACATTCAGGATAATCTTTCAGCTCGTTAAATGCCTCATGTATGGTAACCTCCTCGCCTCTGGGTGGAGTTTAACTGCCAATTTCTGAAGATGCAATGCGTGAAGTTATATGTAAACCCCATTGGGCCTGTGTCATATGATAAGAATGTTGCTGCTGTAACTTGTAGGAACGTCCTACTTGTAAACTCCTTAAAAGTAACCTTCCCCTCACCCTCACTGAACAGTCTTGGCGGCGACAGCCCCGACTACTACTTCCTTTCTCCAATGAAATAAAGGTGCCTTTTTCCTCTCCCACCTTGGTCTCTTGTTTATCGGCTGAGTCGCTCCAAGCAGAACCTGGAGTTTCCACCTGGCAACAAGTAGATAGAATTCAAATTGGAACATATCTGGGAGACGGAAGGCACTCCTAAGAGAGGACAGTGAAAGTGGGTTATATAGGTCATTGTCATGTTAGTTTCTCAGGAGATAACATCAGAGCAAATGCAGGGTTCCAGGGTCCCTGGGTTGGAGAAAGAGTCACTAAGGACATGACATACATTTTCCAGTCAGACCCCGGGGTTCCTGCTCCTGGAAACTGGCTGCAAGTAGATAATTCACTAAAAGAGCCCAATGCCTAAGGCAAAATGATGTCAACTGAGCTGCTTACTAGGCTATTGTCTGACTTGAAGGTGACTTTAGGAAAACAGTTCCTTAAAGGCTCCAGGTTCAAAAGGACACCTAAGGACAGATGGCCTGAGTGGGTCACCCCGACTCCATAGACCTAGAAATCTGGATTCTAGGAGAATCAGGACAGTTTGTCAGAATGCATTTTAATCTCCCCACCCAGTTACACCTATTCACTTTTTTTAAAATAAATACCTGTATGAGGCTAAATAATAAAAGGCTATATCTGCACATGTGTACGTGTGTGTTACACAAAAGGAGCATCTTCGTTTTAAATCTCCATACAGTAGACCACGATTTATGTATCACCTGTTTTCAGCGTTTTGCTCTTACAGATAATGCCATATTGAATTACTTGGGCACATACCTTTGCAGACTTCGACAAATATTTCCATAATCTAAATTTCTAGCAATGACATAGCTGGTCAAGGATTTATGCTTTTAAAATATAGATATCACCAAATTTTCTTCCATAAAGGCTTTACCACCTTGTAGCCTGGCAACAGTGTGCGATAGTGCCTGTTTCACAGTGTCACAAGCTGTGTAGTAAAGAGTTTGGCTGGCCTTTGTCCCACGTTCCTGGGAGATCATCTCTAAACCTGTATAATAAAAAATTAGGCTAGCATTTGTCCCCAGTTCCTGGAAGTAACCTCTAAGCCTCTGGAATTTCTTGAGTAATTGGAGTGTCTTTGTTTTTTGAGGGGATATATGCCATTTAAACATGGCTGCACTATTGACAACCGCAGCCCCCACAGGCCTCTATGCTGTATACGACATGTTGAAGACTTCTCAGCGATAAGAAAGAGATTAAGCACGACTTGTTTTTCCAAACCCTGTTACTGATTTGCTTGTTTATCTGAATTCCTTCTCCCTTGCCCGAAACTGATTGTTACTCACCCTAAACCCATTGTTCTGTTAATTGCTTTACTGCTTGCTGTATTGACTATAAAATGAACTCCGGGGAGGACTGAAGCGGGGTCGACTCCTCAGAGTGACCCTCCTGGCCCCACTTCTCTGTAAGAGTTGTGGCATGGGTACTGTCTCCGCCGCTCGCTGCGACAGTTTTTATGGTGGGCCCCTTGGAAGACAACTGATAGTTTATTTGATGAGATGACTTAGTTTGGGGGCAGGCGACACCAGAAAGACTAACCATGTGCTAGCCTTTGACATACGACACCAGCCTGACCTCCAGGGAGGTGAGGGTTTGGGGTTTTTTTAGTTTAATGTCCCAAAGGGCCCTACTGTCACCCTCCTGGCAGCCTCAAGCAGCTACACATTGGAAATAAGCACTAAGAGGCCTCTGCTTCTGAGGAAACTCGGCCAAGTGTTTCTTTACAGCACGCTGCCCTCAGATAAATCTGACCCCCATTGGCCCCGAATTAGGGATACAATTAAACCAAAAAAAAAACAAACCCACTGCCATGGAGTCAATTCGGACTCATAGCGACCCTGTAGGACAGAGTAGAACTGCCGCCGCATAGGGTTTCCAAGGCTGTAAATCTTTATGGAGGCAGATTGCCACATCTTTCTCCCTTGGAGTGGGCTGGTGGGTTCGAGCCGCTGACCTTTCGTTAGCAGCCGAGCACTTAACCACTGTGCCACCAGGGTTCCTTTACTTTTACTTAACAAGCTTGGTTTTCTGGCTTATTACCGTAGCAGAATGAGAAGCCTACAAGAAAGAAGTTGCATGAAGGAGGAGACAGCCAAGACTACAGAATCAGTAAGTATGGTTTTAATAAGGCAGAGGTAGACCATATCTTTTAAAATCCATAAATGGTTACAAATGCAAGTTTCTGTAAATGTTAATTTGAGGGATCAGGAATACTCATTTATGGTGGTACTTTCTAACCTATGTTCCATGGATTGGCTTCAGGGTGTCCATGAACGTCTTTTAATTTTGTGCTCAGTTGTGTGTGTTCATATAGCCCTTTTCCATCAGAGGGTGGGATGTGGGAGGAGGGAGACTCCATAGCTCTCAACAGATTCTCAAAGAGGAATGAAAATTTAAAAAAGGTTAAGAGCTAGTGAATCATATAAGAACGCTTAAGCCAAGCCAGAGACGTGTGTAAATTTAAACTTGAGGATGGAATTGTGAGGCTTGGCACACGAAGCAGATTATCAATTTGTGATTAAATTTAGATATGTGATAAAGCTAGAAGCCTCTTAGAACATACTCAGTACAAGCCTCCTTTTTTCTCTTAGAATACAATCGTAAGTCTTCACTGTCTTCCTGATAGTGCTACAGCCTAAAGTAAAATTAGACACAAAGTTAGAGGTGTCTTCAGGCTGGCCTCTGCTTTTATCTCCTCCAAGGTACCTTAAACCAATTTCTAAGCTCCAAAGTCAAAAATATCTCATCTGCCAGCCAGCTGGAGAAATAAGCTTCTGCCTTGGTCAGCACAAAAATCTTTGAAGTGGGAAGGGATTCAACTTCCTCCTCACAGCCGAGCCGAGACTCCGGGGGTTGGAGGAATCAATTGTTGAATGTTTGGAGTGAATGGAGTTAGGAAGCCTCAGGAAAAAGTCAGTGATCTCTTGCTCTGTCATTAAGGGTGTAATAAATCAGTCTTAAAGAAGCAAATCAAAAGCTGCTTTTAGCAACAAAAAGCTTACTCTAGCATTTTATATGAAAGGCTACTAATTAAACAATCTCTGGTTCTCAATTTTAATGAATTAGCTTCACTTTTGTTCCTCTTTTTTTTAAGTGGAAATACACACAGCAAACCTGTTCCCATTCCACCCTTTCTAGACATAATGATCCCAATTTTCATTTTTGTGTATTTTTGACTTCAAGAAGTCTGTAAACAAAGAATGTTAATTTATAATATAAGCACATGGTAAGAATTTCATACATTTCAGAAAGTAAATGAAAAGTAAAAATGCCCCCTCTAAAACTCCCTGTCCCATTTCTTTTCAGAAGCCAATTTGATAATCATAATCTATAACATTTCAAAAGCACTTACCCTCTGACCAGCAGAGGGTACTGAATATCCTCTGAAATTTGAAAGTAACCACTTAAGAATTTTGTGTACCTTTCCAAAAAATATGTATGTCCTTTAAAATACCATATACAAATGAGGTCACACTATATATGTTGTAGGCATCTTGCTTTTTTTTCACTGTCTTGCAGATAATCCACTTTATTCTTTTCATTGGCACAGAGTATTAACTGTATGGCTGTGCTGTTATTTATGAACCTGTCATCCGGAGTATTAATTCCATTTGGTGGCTGTTACCATCAGGCCATCCTTGTACACATGCCACAGCATATTTGTGTGAGTTATCCACAAAGTAAATTTCGTGGTAATAGAATTGCTGGTCAGAGGGTAAGTGCTTTTGAAATGCTATTGATTATCAACTTGGCTTCCGAAAAGATCGCACCAATTTATACTTCCACCAGCAATGCATGAGAGTACCTTTTTCCCCCCATCCTCACCAACACTGGGTCACTGCAAACTGTAATTTTTGCCAGACTAATAGGTTAAAGAGGAGCCCTGGTGGCACAGTGGTTAAGAGCTCAGCTACTAACCCAACCCACCAGCCACTGTACAGGGGAAGGTGTGGCAGTCTGCTTCATAAAGATTGCCACCTTAAAAACCCTATGGGCAGTTCTACTCTGTCCTATGAGTCGGAATCAACTCAATGGCAAAAGGTTTGGTTTGTTTTAATAGTTTCTTTTATTGTTTTGATTTCTTTTATTTTGCATTAGGAAGAACAGATTTATCTTAAAATAAATTATTTTGGTTGATGTTTATTTTAAAAATCAAAGATCCAATTTTTCATTGAAGCACTTGCTTTACCCATTTCTTGTAATTGTGTTTTTTTCTGGAAAGTCATCTTTCTAAATTGTGTAATAAGTAAAATACTTTTTTTTTTGAAGGTCAGGTTTTCTTTGCATTTTATTTCGTTCTAATCCTTGGTTGCCTGGGATTGAACAACTAATATTTCAGTCGATTCCTCCATCTCCGTGCTTCGGCAAGGTCTTCTGTAATTGCTTTAATCATTTGATCAGTAGTTTCTTTCAAAACGGTCGCTGTCCTCAGAGCGTGATCCAAGGCTGAGTTTAAAACCTGCAGAGGAAAATTCCACGCATTTTATTCCATAAACTTACTACTATTTCTGTTAATTGGGTTCTCTCCTTATTAAACATTGCAAGCTGGAATTTTTGGAGGGTACTGTTTTTCACACAGTCTATTTCTGTTTTTGAGGGCTGGTTTCCTAGGAAACCAGTCTGAGATGGAATATATTTGCTAAGGAAAGGGATAGAAAAAAGACCAGCACATGACTGATGAGCATGAATCAGAGGGTGGAGGTCCCAACCTGCTGGGCTTTTCCATGCTGTGGAGGAAGAGACTTGTGAGAAAGAGACGGAAAGCTCTTGAGGGGCCATTGAAGGGGATCTAGGGGCGAGAGACAGGGCACCCAGGGGCTGCAGCGCATGCATGTGTGCGGAAGCATTTGAGAGTGGCCTGGAAATTAGTTACTAGTTTGCAAATAGGAACCTGCTGGGGCACGCACGCAGCCCTAACTGCAGTGTCACTGGAACAGACTTAGGCGCACAGCCAGGAACAGATTCCAGTGCCTTCAAGCCTGGGCCGGTGGAATCCTGTGCTGAGGAAAAGAACCACCCCCAAAACATTTTCTCCAGGAAATTTCCCTCGAAACGAGTTTGGAAATAAAGCAAACCATGTGGCTCCTAAGGCTGTGGGTCTTTAGGTTAGTGCTGAGCACAAAACTGTTTTTAGCAGAGCATTTTCTGCCCTCGCCCCACCTCCCCCATTCCCACCCCTCACTGTAATAAAAGTCATCAGTTCTGTGGTCAAGACCAAACTTATGAACTACAGGGATTCTAGATTTTTTTTTTTTCCTAAGTCCTCACCTCAAATTCCGTTTTGTCAATACTCCTAAAGTCGCATAAGGATTTGCTTGCATAAATCCTGCGGGAGTGGGAATGGGGTGAGGGTGTAGTGAGGTCTGAGCTGCGGGTCATGAAAGCTGTGAGATCTTTTCTGCAAGGCAAAAGCACATTGATCCTTGAGTGAAGTGACCCCTCAAGAACGCTCTCCCTTTCAGGTCAGCCCTGTGGTTCAGTGATGACCTTGTGTGTGTTGAAGGGGCCCTGGGGGAGTGATGCCCCCTGCCTTTTGTAGTTCCCATTGTCCTGTTGTAGCTGATTACAGCTGAGCTTCAGAACAAGTTTTGTTGCCATGACCATCAAGGGCATTTCCTCTCAGAATTTCTGTCTCCTTTTCCTTTGGTATGGAGAAAGGCAAGACTCCAAAGGGACTTTTATTCAATTTTTATTCTTTTGGGGCCAACCTTCTACCTCTGTATATTTATAAAACAAGTACACAGACATAAAAGTCTGCCAAGCGCAGACACCTTGGGTTTAACTCATTCTAGCACCAGTGAGCTTACATAGCAAGGGGGCGGCAGCAATAGACAAAAGCAGCATCTCTCCTAGACTACTATGATATAGTCATGATTCTATCACTTAGGGATGGCCCTCCGTCTGCACTAGGTCAGTGAGGGGTGTCAGGGCCGCTGTGTACATTTGTTTAGGTTGTGCACTGCATAGCTGTAGGAGGTTTGATTCATATCAGCCTATCTGAAGGGTACTGCCTGGAGTTATAGTTGTCACACCTGTAAGTGGTAGCCTCAAGGGGTACATAAGAACTTGCCTGCCAGTGGGTCTGCCATGGAGCCACCCTCACTTGGCTTGAGATTCCCTCTATTAAGTGTGAATTCTTTGGTACACAGAATACTTGTGAGTGATACCATCTCCAGAAAGTCTCAGTTCAAGTGCTTGTGACCTCAAAGCCTCCCTTCATCCCTCTCCCCCTAACATGTTAACTTTGGTTGGTTCTGCAGACTGATTTAACACACTGGATCTATCCTCCAGTTGAGAGGTGAAAATTCCAGGCAGGGCATGGCAGTATGGTGCAGTGGGAAAAGTGTGGGCTTCAGAATCCTCCATCACTCTATATCCAATGACTCACCACTATCAACATTAATAATAGCCATCACTTAAAAACCAAACCTGTTGCTGTGAAGTTGACTCCAACTCACAGTGACCCTACAGGACAGAATAGAACTGCCCTATAGAGTTTCCAAGGCTAGAATCTTTATGCAAGCAGACTGCTACATCTTTCTCCCGCAGAGTGGCTGGTGGGTTCAAATCGCCAAACTTTCAGTTAGCAGCCAAATGCTTTGACCACTGCACCACCAGGGCTCCTCAGTCATCACTTACTGAGTGCTTACTGTGAGCTAGGTACCATTTTAAATATTGGAACCTGAGGCACAGAGAGGTCAAGTAACCTGCCCAAGGACACAGATGCAAATCCAAGAAGTCTCCAGAGGTCACTTTCTTAGAACACTGCACCGTAATGGGTAGCAGGTTCGAAAACAGTGAATCTCGTTCCAGCGCCTGAGCTGCTGCACTATTGATTCTGCCTCTTACGCAGCTCTTGAATCCATCCACTTCTCTCTGTTTCCATCTCCACCACCCCAGGCCAAGCTACCATCGTCTCTCACCCGAATTACTGCACTAAACTCTTATTTGGCCAACTCTTGACTCGAATCCACCTCCCTTCCTGCCCCCAACCTGCCTACCAATAGCCAAAGTGATCTTTTAAAACACACACACACACACACACACACACACACACACACACAATTAAAACTGCCTTCTCAAAAAACTTCACTGGCTCCCCGCTGTTCCTAAATAAGAGGCTGAGATCCTTCCTGTAGCTGACAAGCCTGCACGGTCTGGCCCTGCCCATCCCCCCAGCCTTCCCTCAGCAGCCTCATCTTGCCCCACTGCTGCTCCCTCTTTGGGGCTCCAGCCACACTGTCCCTGAACTTGCCAAGGGCTTGCCCAATTCCAACTGGAGAGACCCAGCTCCCTCAGACTGGAATGTTTCTCACATCCACTTCCAAACCTCCTTGCTAATTTGTTTGTACTTCTCCTTCAGAACTCAGCTTCCCTGAACCCCACACGAGGTCAATGGTACTCTGTACTTGCTCTTCTTGGCACTGACAATGGCTGACTGGGTCCTCCACTAAAATGTGAGCTCCATGGGGGCAGGGACAGTGGTTGACTTTTTTTGTCACTGTGCTCCTGTCACTGCGTGCTGCTTTTGACACTCAAATATTTGTTGAATGAATACATGAATGGATAAAGTTTTAGATAGATTTAGGTTTGCATCCTGAGTCCCTACAACTTATGACCTAGGTGATCTTGGACAGGTAGTTAAAGCACTAAATATGTCATTATGCCCCCAACCAATGGTAGCCATTTTTTGTTATCATTAGTTAATAATAAAATAACACTTACTTTTCTGGCATGGGTTCATGTTTGTCTTGAGGGAATTTAAAATTTGCTGTCTGGGAACATATCATTTTTCGTTTTGAACAAGCTGAAATACGGAAGCTATGATTAAATTCAGAGCATCAAAAATGATCCCAATTTAATATCAAGAGTATATTTTTTAAAACTCCTAAAAGTTAACAACAAAAAGACAAACAACCAAAATTTAAAAATGGGCAAAGGACTTGAATAAACATTTCACCAAAGAGGAACTACAGTGGTCAACATGCGCATGAAAAGATGCTCAACATCATTCGGCATTACCAAAAACCAAACCCACTGCTATCGAGTCAGTTCCGACTCATAGTGACCCTAGAGTCATTACCAAAAACCAAACTCATTGCCATCGAGTCAATTCCAACTCACAGCAACTCTATAGGACAGCGTAGAACTGCCCCACAGGGTTTCCAAGGCTGTAATCTTTACGGAAGCAGACTGCCACATCTTCTTCCAATGGAGCAGCAGGTGGGTTCAAACAACTGACCTATCAGTTAGCAGCCATATGCGTAACCACTGCACCACCAGGGCTCCTCATTAGTCCTTAGGGAGATGAAAATCAAAACCACAATGAGATACCACTTCAGCCCTCTAGAATGGCTATTTTAAAAAAATGGAAAATAACAGGTGTTGTGGTGGATGTGGAGAAAATGGAACTCTTACACATTGCTGGTGGGCATGCAAAATGGTACAGCTGCTGTGGAAATGTTTGGCTGTTTCTCGAAAAGTTAATCATAGAACTACCATATGACCCAGCAATCCCAAATCTTAGGACAGGGTAGAACTGCCCCATAGGGTTTCCAAGGCTGTAATCTTTATGGAAGCAGACTGCCACGTCTTTCTCCTGTGGAGAGGCTGGTGAGTTGAAACTGCCGACCATTTGGTTAGTGCTTAACCACTGCGCCACCAGGACTCCTTGATACATGCTACAACACGGATAAACCTTGAAAACATTATGCTAAGTGAAATAAGCCAGTAACAAAAGGACAAATATTGTATGATCCCACTTACACAAATAGAAAAATATATAGAGACCAAAGCTTATTAGTCTTGACCCGGGGTGGGAGGGAGGGGGAAGGAGGAATCATTGCTTAGGGGGCACTGAGCTTCTGTTAATGGTGGTGGAATAATTTGGAAAAGGATAGTGGTCCTGGTTGCACAGCCTGATGAATGTAATCAATGTCACTAACTCATGCATGTAACAATTGTTAGATTAGCAAAAGTTTTGTTATATTTATTTTTATCATAATAAAAAAAAAATCTGAAGATCTCCAAATGGTGGGTATCTGGGTATCGTTTTCTGAAATATCTCATAAAATTTTAATAAATAAGAAAGGGAGCATAGAAAGAAAGAACTTTATATCAAGTGTTCTGAATTTAGGAAAAGAAATTTAACTTTTAAAAAGTTTTATTAGCAGACAAGAGATCAGGAGTCTAGGTTCCCTGAGTGTAACTGTGTGACCTGGGCTTGTTATTTACCTTCTCTGGGCTCTACTTCATCTGACAAGTGGAGGCAATAATATCTTCCAAGTGACTGAACCAAATGAATTCCTGCAGTCCTCTCCAACTTTAGAAGCAATGATTCTAGGAGTCAGTAGCTAACAACTGTTACTAAGACAATTTCAGAAAACAGAGATTGAACAGAGAAGAAGGTGAATGTAGGAAATTCACCAAGGAAGACAAGAGAGCCAGGGAAAGGAAGAAAGAAAAATCAGTGACCAACAGATCTGCCTTCTCTGTCACTGAGGCTGCCCTACTCCCTCCCTCACTCCGTCTTCCTCCTCTTCCTCCCTACCTTCCTTTCTTCTCCTTCCAGGTCTCCTGTCTTACTCACTGGTCTCTAGTAGCTAGGCACTACTCCCCCTCAGGAGGGGCCCATTTTACCAGGGAAACAGAGGAAAATTGTCCCTCAGATGCGGAAGGGCAGGGCAGAAGCCAGAAAGTCCGAATCCAGTCATGCTGACCACCCAAACTTGAGCAATGATGAACATTAATGAGTCTTAATCCTTTGGTACTCTCCAAAAGTAATTTTGGATTTAATTTGAAACATGGAATCTCAGAGTTGGGAAGGACCTTAGGGATCATTTGGTCTAGTTCTAGCCCAGTCTTCTTTACGACATCCTGACAAAGTAAATTGTCCCCCAGTCTACAGATGGGGCTCAAGATCTCCTGCAACAGCCCATCCATGCTGTTAGCTCCAATTGCTGGAAAGTTCTTTCTTTTTGCCATTGAGCGTCCCTGTCACTTCCACCATCTTGGGCTCTTAAGTTTACTAATGGAATCCAAGATCACATTTCAGCTGCCTCAGTTGCTTTCATTGTTCATATACTGGAATAATAGGTCTCATAGGCTACAGACTCAATGACCCAGGAGACAGTAAAGAAATCTGCCCTGTGGCTTCTGCACAGTCTCTGACTGTCACCCTAAGAGAATACATCCAGTTGGAGGGTCTGGCAACTGGGGGCAGATAGGGGAGGCACAGCTGAGGTGGGCCAGGTAAATGAAATGACATTGTTCAGTCGTGGGCATTGGAAATTATGAAAGGTGAAAATTTTTCTCCCTGGGGTCCCTGTCCAGAGACAGAAAGGAAGAGTTCTGCAGGTATGAAGAGAACTCACCACAAGGAAAGGATGCGGCCTGTTAGAGAATTCGGGGCGGCCATGATTCAGGGGTAAAACAAGGAGTACTTCCTTCCCTCCTTTGTGTTCCTTAGCACACTTTGACCTTGATTTTATCACTTAACATATTTTGCCTTGAACTTTCCTTATTTGGGCATGAGTTCCTTTCTCTCCATAGATTGTTAATTCCTTGGGTGAGAGGGATCATGCCTTACTGTAAATCATCTTTGTAAATAAATTTTTGCAGAATTTAAAAATTTTTTCCAAAGACAGTAAGATTTTTGCATAGAAATTAACACTATAATGTTTAAGTAGTATGTTGTTGGGTGCCTTCAAGTCGATTCCAACTCATAGCAACCCCATGTGACAGAGTAGAACTGCCCCATAGGGTTTTCTAGGCTGTAATCTTTGCAGAGGCAAATCTCCAGGTCTTTCCCTTTCTCCTGCGGAGCCGCTGGGTGGGTTCGAACTGCCAACGGTTCTATTAGCAGCCGCGTGCTTAACCACTGTGCCACTAGGGCCGCTTTTAAATAATATAAAACCAAACCTGTTGCCGTCCAGTTGATTCCAACTCACAGCGACTCTATACGACAGAGTAGAACTGCCCCATAGGGTTTCCAAGGAGTTGCTGGTAGATTCAAACTGCCAACTTTTTGATTAGCAGACGTAGCTCTTAACCATTGCGCCACCAGTGCTCCTTAAATAGCATAAAGTAGTCTCTTTTTATACATGCTGACTTTTAGTAAGGATATATTTAAAGCATCAGCCACTTCTGAATAATAGCAACAATAGTGGTGATTGTTCAGTCTGTCCATCATTTACTTAGCAACCATTTGTGATTTGTTACCAACTTGCATGGGTGTAGCACTTAATAAGCTTCAGAGTCCTTTATCACTAGGATTTCAGATGTCCCACCCACAGCCCAGCCTCTTGCCATCCAGGTGTAGGGCTGGATGTGGAAGTGTCCAGGTGAGTGCTGGAGTTCTGAGGAGCAGATGGGGAGGGCAGGGCCTCCCCAAATGGAAGCAATGTGGGTCTCCTGATGTCTGGGAGACCAGGCTGCTGACAGAGTTGTGATCATGGAGGAGATGTACGTAACAAGGTGAAGAGTTTTTCTTTTCATCTAAAGAGTGGAGCTGAACAAATGCCTCTTTCACTATAACTTAAGTAATTCTGTCCTGGGGTGTTGTGTCTATAATGAAATTCTAAAAAGAAAAAATGAAAAGCAACAACTGGGCGCCTGGGAACAACAGCTGTTCCCACTTACACCTTCTTTCTGAGGCCCCGAGTGTCTCACCTTTAGGCAGCTCTTTACCGCTGACTCTTTGGGAGTTAGAAATCTTAGCGCCGCAATTTTCACATTTGTTGCTCTGCAGCCCCATGCCAGAATCAGAATAGAAGCTGTCGCCTGCATCAGAACCTGAAAAACCCCAAGTTACGCAAAGGAAGTGTGAGTTTCTTGATTATCAAATGTGGGGTGGAGAGTAGAACTCTAATTGTGTCAGGTATGCGTTAGGCACCAAAGTGTCCAACTTTCCCAAGCTGTGACACCAAGGGGAATCACAAGCCCAGGAGTGATATTTGGGATCCCCTTCTGACAACTGACAGATGTTTTGTTTAAATAACAATCCTGATATGAAAGTCTCAAGATGTGCCTAGCACATAAAACGAAAAACCAGTTACCATTGTGTCGATTCTGACTCATGGAGACCCCACGTGTGCCACAGTAGAACTGCACTCCATAGGATTTTTCATGGCTGTGATATTTCAGGAATAGGCTGCCAGGCCTTTCTTCCAAGGTGCTTCTGGGTGGACTTGAACTGCCAGCCTTTCAGTTAGATGAGCCCTTAACTGTTTGTGCCACTTCTTGCCTAGCACATACCAAACCACCAAACCTGTTGCTGTCAAGTAGATTCTGACTGGTAGCGACCCGATAGGACAGACTAGAACTGCCTCATAGGTTTCCCAAGGCTGTAAATCTTTATGGAAGCAGACTGCCACATCTTTCTCCTGCAGAGCAGCTGGTGGGTTTGAACCGCTGACACTTCAGTTAGTAGCTGAGTGTTTTAACCACTACACCAGCAGTGCACTTCTGCCTAACATACTTAAAAAAAAAAAAAAAAAAATTGCCATTGAGCTGCTTCTGACTAATAGCAACTCTATAGGACAGAATAGAACTGCCCCACAGAGTTTCCAAGAAGCAGCTGGTGGATTCAAACTGCTGATCTTTTGGTTAGCAGCTGTAGCTCTTAACCACTGCACCACTCAATTAAGGTCTGCCAGATGAATGGAAGTGTGAGAACATGGCCCACTGAATTGTCAGATAATCTTGTATTTGTAGTTGTTTTTCCAGATTTGTCCTGATACAACCTCATTCTTTCTCTCAGAACATGCTGTGGCCAAGAACTTGTGTTTGGTCAGTCAGGCAGTTGGAAAGATGGTTTTCCCCTACATGAAATTCATAAGCCTGAATGAGAACTTAAAGCATAACTTTGCCCTCATCAGTGCCACAGACAGGTTAGTGGCAGAGAGCATGAGTGTCTGGTGCAGGTCTAGAATTTGTTCAGCAGACCGTGGGCAGTGGAGCATTTCAGGTAAGGCCAGGGCCTGGAGGCATGGGCCAGATAGGTGGGGACATTGGGCTTAGGAGGTCCAAGCAGCATCTCAGTACCAGGAAAGGCACAGCCAGGGGACAAAATCTCTCCCAATACTTCCTGCCTTGCTGCATTCATGATTACACTCACTTTTAACATTATCTTTCAAAGTATGAATCATGGCATAAGCTCTAGGGAGACTGTTTCTCCAAATCTCACTCAGTCAATAGTCACTGAATGCCTTCTCAATCTGAATCTGAGGAAATATAGAGGACAGGGGACATGCCTGAGGAAGCTGTGTTGAACAATGGAAAGTGCATGAGATTCAGATGAGCCTGAGTTTGAAGTCTGGCTCTGACACTTATTAGTTGTGATGATTAAAAAAATCTCCACAAGTTCTTTGATACTCCCTTCAAAAGATGGAGTCTAATTCCCCTCCCCTTGAGTGTGGGCTGGACTTAGTGACTTGCTTCTAATGAACAGAAAAAAGCAATTTTGATGGTGTATAATTTCCAAAGCTAGGTCATAAAACACATTGAAGCATCCCTCTGGGTGTTTCTCATTCTCTTGGATCATTGCTCTGGGGGAAGCTGGCTGCCATGTTGTAAGGATGCTCAAGCAGCCCTATGGAGAAGCTCACATGGCAAGGAACTGAGGCCTTCTGCCAATGGCCATGTGAATGAGCCATCTTGGAAGCAGATCCTCCAACCCCAGTCAAGCCTTCAGATGACTGCAGTTCTGGCTGACATTTTGACTGCAACCTCATGAGAGACCTTGAGCCTGAATACCCAGCTAAGCTACTGCTCCCAAATTCCTGACCCACAGAAACTGTGATATATAAATGTTTGTTGTCTTAAGCCATTAATTATTGGGATATTTTGCTGCACAGCAAAAAGTAACTAATACACTAGTTCTGTGACCCTGGCAAAACCCAAAACCAAACCTGTTGCCATCAAGTCAATTCCAACTCATAGCAACCCTATAGGACAGTGTAGAATTGTCCCATAGGATTTCCAAGGAGCAGCTGGTGGAGTCAAACTGCTGACCTTTCAGTTAACAGCCATGGCTCTTAACCACTGTGCCACCAGGACAAGTCATTTAATTTCCCTTAACCTCCATTTCCTTATCTATAAAATAAAGATGATAATTCCTATCTCACAGGGGTGTCGTGATAATTAAATGATATACACTATGTCAGCAGTTCCCAAACTTTTGGTCTCAGAACCCTTTTACACTCTTAAGATTATTGAGGACCCCAGAGAGCTTTGTTGATGCAGTTTTTAATCTACCATATACCATATTACATGCAATTTTAAATATTTGTGGTGAAAATCTCTTCCTGTTCTAGTAAAGGGCTGTCATACAACATTCAGTCAGCTGAAGATAGATTGGGTAGAGAGATGTCCATATATAAATTTCAAGTCATGTTTGCTTGTGCAGAACAATCCAGATCTTCTTAAGACTGAATGACTGTCCTGTCACTTTTTTTTTAACAAGAGGCAGGGCCAAGATGGCAGAGTAGTCAGACACTTCCTGTGGTCCCTCTTACAACAAAGACCTGAAAAAACAAGTGACTCGAATATATATGACAGTCTAGGAGCCCTGAACTTCAAGGCAAAGTTGAGGAATTGGACTGAGTCAGAGGTGGAGGGAGAGACGACTCGGAAACAGTGAGGAGTTGCCAGACCTGACCCTGCAGGAGCTGGCACCCTTCAGGCCGGATTGGCTGGTAGGCATGGTGAGGCAAGCAATGGCGCTCAGGAGGCGTTTTCCACATCGAGAGAGACTGAGCAGCAAAGAGTCTACACGGGCCTCCGGAACCAGTGAAAACTGGTGTTTAATCGACAAAAGATGAGTATATGCGTCTGACCTACCGCACAGATCAAAGAACACCCCCTTGGGAAAAACCTCTCTCCCATTTACCGGCCCCCTCCCGGCTCTGCACCAGGTCCTGGGCCAGCTTCAGTGATTGCTGAGTCCCCTGGGCTGGAAGTAGGACCCGTCACACACCCTGAGCCATTCTCCCGGCCATGGAGAGGGAGCAAATTAACAAACAGGAAAAAACAATCTGTCAGCTCCCCTAAGCTGGGAACTCAGGGTAGGCACAGCTCCTTTGCCCAGGTACAGGACTTTGAATGCCTTTCATCCCTGCATAGACCTGTGTGGGCCCATTTCAACAGCACAAGCCCTCATTAGCATAGTACTACAGGGCATATACCTGAAGCTTAACTTCAACTGTATCAGCTATATGGTGAAGTGGCAGGTTCATGACATTTGACAGTTCTCTGCCCATTAAGCAGGGTCCTCACCTACTCACATCACAGGCATGAGGACTGGTGGCCCATGCTACCTAGCCACCCACGACAGGGGTCCAAGAATAAGTGGTGCTTCCCAGTCCTTACACTCAACAGCACTGGGTACGCATAGTCTAGCTGCAAAACCCAACCACCTACGTGCTCTAGGAAAGAAGGACACACTTTCCTCCCACACACTCAGGAGCAGCTGTTAGCCCCCTGCCTTGCTCAATGCATGACCACCTACTACAGCCAGATACCTGTGCCTACACCAATCACCACTGCCTGTCTAGGACTGTAGGTGAGAGCCTGCACCACACACTTGGTGACTGGCTACCTGGACACCTGAGCTGAATCCATACACGAAAAGTAAACAGACTCCTAGGCTCACATACCTAGTAACAAATCTAACCACCTGGTGACAGAATGTTAGAGCTTCAAAGGCACCAATAATCAAACTAGCTCACACGAGCAGCCTATTTGGGCATATCAAAACAAGAAGCTAGGACACAGTAAGCAAACATAAAATAAGTAAATATAATAACTTACTGATGGCTTGGAGACAACAGTCAATATCAAATCACATAAAGAGGCAGAACATGATGGCTTCAGCAAGCTCCCAAAACAAAGAATCAAGAAATTTTCCAAAGGAAGAGAACTTTTTGGAATTACCGGAGGTAGAATACAAAAGATTAATATATAGAACTCTTCAAGAGATCAGGAGGGAGATCAGGCAAAACTCAGAACAAACCAAGGAACATACAGACAAAGCAACAGACGAACTTAAGAAGATTAGAGAAGAACATAATGACAAATTTAACAGGCTGCTAGAATCCATAGAGAGATAGCAATCAGAAATACAGAAGATTAACAATAAAATTTCAGAATTAGATAACTCAGTAGAAAGTCATAGGAGCAAAACTGAGGCAATGGAAGTCAGAATTACTGAGATTGAAGATAAAGCACTTGACCCCAACTTATTTGAGGAAAAATCAGATAAAAGAATTTTAAAAAATGAAGAAACCCTAAGAATTATGTGGCACTCTATCAAGAGGAATATCCTATGAGTGACTGCAGTACCAGAATGGGGTGGGGTGGGGGTGGGGTGGGGGAGTAACAGAAAATACAGAGAGAATTCTTGAAGATTTGTTGGCAGGAAACTTCCATGGTATCGTGAAAGACGAGAAGATATCTATCCAAGATGCTCATTGAACCCCACCTAAGGTAGATCCCAAAAGAAAGTCGCCAAGACATATTATAATCAAACTTGCCAAAACAAAATAAAGAGAGAATTTTAAGAGCAGCTAGGAATAAACCAAAGTCATCTACAAAAGAGAGTCAAGAAGACTAAACTGGAACTAGTCAGCAGAACCCATGCAAGCAAGAAGGCAATGGGATGACATATATAAAGCCTTGAAGGAAAAAAATCGCCAGCCAAGAATTATATATCCAGCAAAACTGTCTCTCAAATATGATGGCAAAATTAGGGCATTTCCAAACAAACAGAAGTTTAGGGAATTTGTGAAAACCTAACCAAAATTTCAAGAAATACTAAAGGGAGACCTCCGGTTAGAAAATCAATAACATCAGATAACAGCCCAAGACTAGAACACAGGACAGAGCAACCAGATATCAACTCTGATAGGGAAGTCACAAAGATAATCAAAGCTAAAACACTGAAAATAGGGAAACAGAGATGTCAATATGTAAAAGATGACATTAAAACAAAAAAGAGGGACTAAAAAAAATGTAGTCATAGATCTTTCATATGGAGAGGAAGTCAAGGTGATATAAAGAGAAATAAAAGAGTGGTTTAAACTTAGAAAAATAGGGGTAAATATTAAGGTAACCACAAAGGAAACTAACAATCCTACAAGTCAAAATAAAAAACAAAAATATAAAGAGTCAGCAGATACAAAATCAACAACAATGAAAAAGTTGAAAAGAAGATACACAAACAAAAACGACTCAGCACAGAAAATTAAGTGGAACAAAGAAACTGTCAACAACACACAAAAAAAGACATCAAAATGAGAGCACTAAACTCATACCTATCAATAATTACGCTGAATGTAAATGGAATAAATGCACCAATAAAGAGACAGAGAGTGGCAGACTGGATAAAAAACACGACCCGTATATATGCTGCCTACAAGAGACACACCTTAGACTTAAAGACACAAACAAACTAAAACTCAAAGAATGAAAAAATATATATTAAGCAAACAACACTCAAAAAAAAACCAGGAATGGCAATACTAATCTCTGACAAAATAGACTTTAAAGTAAAATCCACCACAAAGGACAAGGAAGGATGCTATATAATGATTAAAGGGTCAATACAGCAGAAGGAGATAACCATAATAAATATTTAAGCACCCAATGACAGGTCTTCAAAATACATAAAACAAACTCTAACGGCATTGAAAAGAGAAATAGACAGCTCCACAATACTAGTAGGAGACTTCAACAAACCACTTTTGGTGAAGGACACAACATCAAGAAAGAAACTCAGTAAAGACACAGAAGATCTAAATGCCACAATCAACCAACTTGATCTGGTAGACGTATACAGATCACTCCACCCAACAGCAGCCAAGCATACTTTCTTTTCCAACGCACGTGGAACATTCTCAAGAATAGACCACATATTAGGCCATAAAGCAAGCCTTAACAAAATCCAAAGCATCAAAATACAAAGCATCTTTTCTGACCACAAAGCCATAAAAGTAGAAATCAATACCAGAAAAAGAAAGGGAAAAAAACCAAATACATGGACACTGAACAACATCTTGCTCAAAAACTACTGGGTTATAGAAGAAATTAAGGATGGAAGAAAGGAATTCACAGAATCAAATGAGAATGAAAACATATCCTACTAGAACCTTTGGGGCACAGCAAAAGTAGTGCTCAGAGGTCAGTTTATAGCAATAAATGCACATATCCAAAAAGAAGAAAGGGCCAAAATCAAAACATTCACCCTACAACTCAAACAAGTAGAAAGAGAGCAGCAAAAGAATCACTCAGGCATCAGAAGAGAGGAAATAAATAGAATTAGAGCAGAATTAAATGAAATACAGAATAGAAAAACAATTGAAAGAGTTAACAAGAACAAAAGCTAGTTCTTTGTAAAGATCAACAAAATCAATAAATCATTGGCCAAAGTGACAAAAGAAAAACATGAGAGGAAGCAGATAACCCGAATAAGAAATGAGATGGGTGATATCGCAACAGAGCCAACTGAAATTAGAAGAATCATAACACAATACTTTGAAAAATTGTACTCCAACAAATTTGAAAACCTAAAGTAAAGGAACAAACTTCTAGGAAGTCACTAGCTACCTAAACTAACACAAACAGAGGTAGAACAACTAAATAAACCTATAACAGAAGAAGAGATTGAAAAGGTAATTTAAAAGCTCCCAACAAAAAAAAAAGCCCTGGCCCTGAAGGCTTCACTGGAGAATTCTACCAAACTTTCAGAGAAGAGTTAACACCACTACTACTAAAGGTATTTCAGAGCATAGAAAAGGATGGGATACTCCGAAACTCATTCTGTGAAGCCAGCATAACCCTGAAACCAAAACCAGGTAAAGACACCACCAAAAAAAGAAAATTACAGACCAACATCCGTCATGAACATAGATGCAAAAATCCTCAACAAAATTCTAGCCAAGAGAATTCAACTACACACCAAAAAAATAATTCACCATGATCAACTGGGATTTATACCAGGTATGCAGGGATGTTTCAACATTAGAAAAACAATTAATGTAATCCATCACATAAATAAAACAAAAGATAAGAAACACATGATTTTATCAATTGATGCAGAAAAGCCATTTGACAAAATCCAACACCCATTCATGATAAAAATTCTCAGCAAAATAGGAATAGAAGGGACATCCCTCAACATAATTAGGGGTATTTATACAAAGCCAACAGCCAACATCATCCTAAAAGGAGAGAGTCTGAAAGCATTCCCCCTGAGACTGGGAACCAGACAAGTATGCCCTTTATCACCACTCTTATTCAACATTGTGCTGGAGGTTCTAGCAGAGCATTAGGCTAGAAAAAGAAATAAAGGGCATCCAAATTGGTAAAGAAGAAGTATAAGTATCTCTATTTGCAGATGATATGATCTGATACACAGAAAACCCCAAAGAACCCACAAGAAAACTACTGGAACTAAAAAAAGATTTCAGCCAAGTACCAGGATACAAGATAAACATATAGAAATCAGTTGGATTCCTCTACACAACAAACAGAACTTCGAAGAGAAAATCACCAAATCAATACCATTTACAATAGCTCCCAAGAAGATTAAATAGTTAGCAATAAATCTAACTAGAGACGTAAAAGACCTATACAATGCAAACTACAAGATGCTACTGCAAGAAACCAAAAGAGAACTGTGTAAGTGGAAACACATACCTTGGTCATGGATAGGAAGTCTCAACATTGTGAAAATGTCTATTCTACCGAAAGCGATCTACAGATACAATGCAAACCCGATCTAAATTCCAATGGCATTTTTTAATGAGATGGAGAAACAAATCACCAACTTCATATGCGAAGGGAAGAGTCCTCGGATAAGTAAAGCATTGCTGAAGAAGAATAAAGTGGGAGGCCTCACACTACCTGATTTTAGAACCTATTATACCACCACAGTAGTCAAAACAGCCTGGTACTGGTACAACAACAGATACATAGACCAATGGAACAGAATTGAGAATCCAGACATAAATTCATCTACCTATGAGCAGCTGATATTTGACAAAGGCCCAAAGTCCGTTAATTGGGGAAAAGACAGTCTCTTTAACAAATGGTGCTGGCATAACTGGGTATCCATCTGCAAAAAAAATGCAACAAGGCCCACACCTCACACCATGCACAAAAATTAACTCAAAATGGATCAAAGACCTAAATATAAAATCTAAAATGATAAAGACCATGAAAGAAAAAATAGGGACAATGCTAGGAGCCCTAATACAGGGTATAAGCAGAATACAAACCATAAGTAACAATGCACAAACACCAGAAGAGAAACTAGATAACTGGGAGCCCCTAAAAATCAAACACTTATGCTCATCAAAAGACTTTACCAAAGGAGTCAAAAGATAACCTACAGACTGGGAAAAAATGTTTGGCTACAACAAATCCAAACAGCGTCTAATCTCTAAAATCTACGAGATACTGCAAAACCTCAACAACAAAAAGATAAATAACCCAATTAAAACATGGGCAAAGGATATGAACAGGTACCTCACCAAAGAAGACATTCAGGTGGCTAACAGACACATGAGGAAATGCTCACGATCATCAGCCATTAGAGAAATGCAAATCAAAACTACAATGAGATACCATCTCACCCCAACAAGGCTAGCATTAATCCAAAAAACACAAAATAATAAATGTTGGAGAGGTTGTGGAGAGACTAGAACACATACACTGTTGGTTGGAATGTAAAATGGTACAACCACTTTGGAAATTGATTTGGCGCTTCCTTAAAAAGCTAGAAATAGAAGTACCATATGATCCAGCTATCCCGCTCCTTGGAATATATCCTAGAGAAATAAGAGCAGTCACACGAATAGATATATACACACCCATGTTCATTGCAGCACTGTTCACGATAGTAAAAAGATGGAAACAACCTAGGTACCTATCAATGGACGAATGGATAAAAAATTATGGTATATTCACACAATGGAATACTAGGCAACGATAAAGAACAACGATGAATCTGTGAAACATAACATGGGGGAATCTGGAAGGCATTATGCTGAGTGAATTTAGTCAGTCGCAAAAGGACAAATATTACATAAGACCACTACTGTAAGAACTCAAGAAAAGGTTTAAACACAGAAGATAACATTCTTTGATGGTTACGAGGTGGGGAAGGAGGAAGAGAAGAATTCACTAACTAGATAGTAGACAAGAATTATCTTAGGTGAAGGGAAGGACAACATACTACAGCAGAAGTCAGTACAACTGGACTAAACCAAAAGCTAAGAAGTTTCCTGAATACAACCAAACACTTCAAGGGACAGTGTAGCAGGGTCAGGGGCCTGGGGACCATGATTTCAGGGGACATCTAGGTCAACTGGCATAACAAAGTTTATACAGAAAATGCTTTGCAGTACAATATGAAAAAAAAATAAAGAAAATGCTCTGCATCCCACTTTGGTGAGTGGTGTCTGGGATCTTAAAAGCTAGTGAACAGCCATCTAAGATGCATCAATTGGTCCCAACCCACCTGGAACAAAGGAGAATGCAGAACACCAAAGATGCA
This sequence comes from Dugong dugon, assembly GCA_030035585.1. Lineage (NCBI taxonomy): Eukaryota > Metazoa > Chordata > Mammalia > Sirenia > Dugongidae > Dugong > Dugong dugon. The sequence goes on from CM057462.1 coordinate 148,334,146, forward strand.
TGGAAAATATTAGCCCAAGAGCCAGAAAGGGCCACATAAACCAGAGACTCCATCAGCCTGAGACCAGAAGAACTAGATGGTGCCTGCCTACCACCAATGACCGCCCTGAGAGGGAACACAACAGAGAGTTCCTGATGGAGCAGGAGAAAAGTAGGGTGCAGGACTCAAATTCTAGTAAAAAGACCAGACTTAATTGTTCGACTGTGACTGGAGGGACCCTGGAAGATATGGCACCCAGACTCTGTTAGCCCAAAACTAAAACCATTCCTGAGGCCCACACTTCAGATAAAGATTAGACTTGACTATGGGACATAAAATGATACTCGTGAAGAGTGTGCTTCTTAGCTCAAGTAGATACATGAGACTAAATGGGCAGCTCCTGTCTGCAGGTGAGATGAGAAGGCAGAGGGTCAGGAGCTGGTTGAATGGACATGGGAAATCTGGGGTGAAAAGGAAGAGTGTGCTGTCACTGTATAGGGAGAGCAACTAGGGTCACATAACAATGTGTGTATCAATTTTTGTATGAGAAACTAACTTGAATTGTAAATTTTAACTTAAAGCACAATAACAAAAAGAGGGGAGGGGTCTACCTACTAGATGCTGGTCAAGCTTAAGTCTGAACGGGACCTCAGGATTTAGGAACAAGGGCGTCGTTGGTGAAGAGCAGTTTCTGGGGACGGTAGGAGCAGGGGTACACTAGCAAATGTTTAACAACTGATTCTCTGGAAATATATGTTTATTAGAAATTTTACTGATATAACGGACTATAGTACAGAATCTACAAATAATAATAATGAATATATATATAATATTCTTTGTTGCAAATTCTACACAATTTAACTGTAATTTGACAAATGAAGTTGCATCTCAACTACCTAGTCCCGACATGAATGTTGGTTGATATATATACTTAATTTATAAGTAAGACAAAAATGAAACAACAAAGACATGTTAAAATTTCACTTGTTCTCCAATGACAGGAGTAACTTCTTTGCTGAATATGATAATAGTTTCCAAATAAAAAAAGAAATTAAAAACTTTTAAAAAAAATTTTATTATTATGTCATTTAAAAGTAACAACAATCCATTTCATGTTAACAAAATAACATATTTTAAAGAAAAATAACCATATTTTTTAAAATTAAAAAAAATAGTGAGAAGAGTGGTATTGTTTTATGTTTTGGCAAAATATCTGGAATTTCTGGCTTAATAGAAGGCAGCTGGATTCCATTGCTACTTCTGCATTCCATCTGTTGTAACATGTGGCCTCACACAGATATGTAGTTGTTGGAAAAGGGAGGACCTTGTGGCCCCCTGAAAGGGCCTCAGGGACCTCCAGGAGCCCTCTGACCATACTTTGAAAACCTCTACTGTGTTATAGAGTCCCTGGATGGTGGAAACGGTTAACATGCTCAGCTGCTATCTGAAGGTTGGTAGTTCAAGTTCACCCAGAGGTGCCTTGGAAGAAAGGCCTGGTGATCTACTTCTGAAACATCTGCCACTGAAAACCCTATGAAGCACAGTTCTATTCTAACTCACATGGGGTAGCATGAGTTGGAATCTACTTGATAGCAACCAGTTTTACTGGACCCTGTTATAGCGTAAGTAGTCAATAAATGGTTGAGCTCTCAACTACTACCAAAAGGTTGGCAGTTTGAACCCACCCAGAGATGCCTCAGAAGAAAGGCCTGGTGATCTGCTTCCAAAAGGTCACAGCCTTGAAAACCCTATGGAGCAGTTCTACTATGCACACATGGCGTCGCCATGAGTCAAAATCAACTCACTGGCAACTTTTGGTTTTATTATTATTATTATGTGAAAATGTATCATCTACTGAGAGTCCAGCATAGAAGTAAATGTGACGTAACAGAAAGAATACCAGGTTGAAGGAAAGGCTCTGTGCAAACAGCCTGTGTGAATGTGTAGGCAGGCCTCATTGGCTGTCTGCCCCATTTACTTGTGTGTAACCTGGGCAGCTCAGGCTCCGGCAGTGATTGTCCAGCTCAGGGGCTGTCTGAGCAGGTAGGCCTTTCGCCTCACCTCTTCTTCACCAAGGCAGTTCTGCCAGGGGATTTTTTCTGCTTAAACTATCTTTGGAGAAAAGATCCTATGACTAAAAGCCATTGAATTCCATGCACTGGGTGCTCCCTTAGTCTGTTCCCAGCTCTAACATTCTCTGCCTCTACGAAATGTGTGTGCACAAGCTGGTACCACTCAGGAACAACTCTCAGGTGGCTGGTAACCTTACCAGGTGCAGAGTTATGGATCATGGTGGAAGGATGATGACAAAGAGAATGGAGGGCACCTGGTGGCTGGGTGCGTGGGATCCTGTGATTCCAGTCAGAAATACGTATTAGCTCTTCACTCTACTCGACCATGTCTTATTTAAATCTATTCAATTGTGAATTTTTCACATTTTGCTTAAAAAATACAACACACAACACTCCAGTCGAGGGCAATGCTATGTGGAGTGGCAGATGGTAAGCTGGTTCCCAATGTGAGCAGATCACATGGAGAGGGGCAGTGAAGACTGAGCCCGTGCAGCCCCAGGCCTTTCTACTTACTGCAAGCTGAACACAGGTGCAGTGGGTTTTCTTGAATGACGATTGAAAATCTTCCACAGCTGATCCTTCTGTGGCCTCTTTTCTCCATTTTTTGCTTCCTAGAAAATGTGCGTAAGATCCCATCAACTTTTAGTACACTTCTAATAACAGAGATAGGAAAAGTATTGGTAAAACGAAAATGTTAACTTATGTCACAGCCTGGAATGATGTAGGAGGCGTGTGTCATTCTCAACACAGAGTTCCCCTCTGCCTGCCTATTTTAGAGCTACCCCATAAGAAATTGCACCCAGCACAATTTGGCCTGATAAGAACATTTACACCAAACCTTCAAAATAAATATCTTTTATCAAATTCTCATGAAATCCAGACGTTCTGGAACCCTTGAGGCTGGACGAACCCTCAAAACTAAGTCTTTAAAACTTAAACCAAAACCATCCCTTAAAGTCATCTTTAAACCAGAGTTTAGCTTAATTAGAAAAGAATGTCTGCCTTGAGCATTGTGTTCTTTCAAAGGGTTATCATTATGAGATCAAACTGGCAACAGCAACTGAAAAGGTTAGAAGAGAAGCTTAGAAGCTTGGGGAGCAGTGAGTTTGTGTTGATTGTGGTCAAACAATTCAGAAAAGGATACCGAGAAAGAATATCTGGCCCAAACTGGAGAATATCACCAATGTGACTGGATTGTAATATAAAAATGGTTGGATTGATGTATGTTTGGCTGTGTAAATCTTCACCAAAAATACAAATGAATAAATAAATAACTGTTTTGTTCCACAGAGGATAATATCTAATCATCATACACACTTGTACAAAATAGAAATTTGAAGTACGGAATTATAAACTGTGGATTTTCCTCATATACCTGTCTGAAAATCAATTCTTATTGGAGAAAGAAGCTGTGCAGTACGTCCATACTGGGTCATATGGCTTTAGCGCCATAAATACAAGCTGACTGTATCAAAAAAGTCCAGAAAAGATGGTTTTGCCCCATATCTGTAGGGCTAAAGGCTATGGGAGCATGTGGGATTAACTGAAGCTGCATAAGGCCACAAGGGGGTACCAGAGAGGAGAAACTACAATTGTCGTTTAGCAGGAGACTCCTCTAACCCGCAGCTTTGGCCTCCCTCCTTCACAGAAATTCTAATTCGTTCAAACGAATTCTAATTAACAACAATTCTTAACATAGCTCTTGCCCAGCCCTTGGGATACAGTAATAGCCCCAGGGAAAAGTTGCTCTATCTTATTGTGGAGGGCTCTGTGCCCAAGCTATCCTGGACCAGCCCTGGATATGGGACAAGACTGATTCCTCAGGTATTAGCCTGAGGCATTGCTTAGCAAGCACAGCACACTCGTCCAACTGTGCCTGGGCCTGCTGCTGGCAGAGAGAGGCCCAGTGCTTGGGGTTTATGGTGCTGGGGGCTGAGAAGCCAGACCATTTCCCTCTTGGAAAAACAAGCTTTCCTCCTGACTCATGTATTTTCTCACACTTCATTTTCTGTCTCCACCCTCCTCCTTTAGGGCATTTGAACATCTGCTCCCCAAGTGGAAACCTTGGACCTCACTCAAGTGAGTTCAGTTCAACACACAACTCTCTTTCCCTGCCGCTTTTAGACTCCTTTGTGCACTAAAATCTTCTTCCTGACCAAAACGACAGACGGCAGTTCTACTCCAGGAGGCAGTTTCTCGACAAAACAAAGTATGTAGAAAAGTGTACTCTTAAATCCAAAGTTTCACACCATAAATAACACAAAGGACTAAGAGGTTTACATTTAGTGTGTATATTATTTATGGGCACATATAAAACAATTTGCAAATATTCAGTACTGACATTGGCAACCTTCATAAAGAACATGTTCTCTCCGAGATATATCTAATCTTCTAAAAGATAACACAGCTTATGAATCATAAAGAGTATGTGGCCCTTGCATTAATTAATGCAGTCCCTAGGTGGTGCAAACGGTTAATGCACTTGGCTCCTAACAGAAATGTTGGAGGTTCGAGTCCACCCAGAGGCACCTGGAAGAAAGGCCTTCTGAAAAATCAGCCACTGAAAACCCTATGGAGCAGTTCTACTCTGTAACACATAGCGTTGCCATGAGTCAGAATCGACTCAACAGCAACTTGTTTTTTCCAATTAATAATTCCTCAGGGATGATGTAGTTTAACAAAATTGCTATGTATAAATTGTGTATCTCCTCATTACTCCCCAGCAGTGGATTCAGTGTTAGATCGGATTTTATACTTGGTTGTTCTTTTCTATCTTGTCCACCATAAAAGAGTAAATTTAGTCTGGGACATTGGTCCGTGTCTTGGTATTTGAGATTCTATAGGGTCTAGATTAGGAATTTGGGACAGAAACATTTAGTACCTTGAATGCTTAATCAAAATGTTTATTAAATGTCAAAATATTTTTATTATACCGAATAAAACCTAAAAAAAAAAAAAAACTATGATCTAGATTTTACTTCAATAAATAAAAACAGGCCTGGGATGACCCAGTGAGTAAGCATCATTAGTGCCCCTTGTATGTAAAGGAGAGCTCAGAGGTGATAACTGACATCTTGGTGTAAAGTAATGGTTCACCCACACGACACATGGTGATTTTTAGCACAAACATCAGGCTGTTTTCTTTTTTAGGGGGAGGAAACTCATAGAACACTTAGGACAAGTACCCACTCCTGTGGTAAAATGCTTTCTAACAGGAAACTTTAGTCTTTCAGACCTTGTCATCTGCTTCTGTTAGAGTCCATTTAGTGATTACATACTAAACAGCTCCTCCTTCCTTGACTCTTGACCTTACAAAGGTAAATAAGCCAAGCTCTGTGAGCTTAGAGGTAGTGCACCTCTAGCTAACTGAAAGCAGTTGTTGTTGAGTCGATTCCAACTTATGGTGACCTCATGCGTGTCAGAGTCGAACTGTGCTCCACAGAGTTTTCAATGGCTGCTTTCTGGAAGTAGATCACCAGGCCTTTCTTTCGAGGCCCCTCTGGGTGGACTTGGACCTCCCACCTTTCGGTTAGCAGCTAAGCATGTTAACCATTTGCGTCACCCAGGGACTCGTAACTGACTGAAGCATCAGATAAATAATTCTGAATCCACATGTGCTAATGGTTGATCCCATGAATGTTTCTAAAACACTAAGAATTTTACATCTACGGTTCTTTACATGATATACAATTCTTACTACCTCTGGAAGATTTCTTGCTTAAGAATGGGAAGAAGCAAGCCCTGAGAAGAGGGATTAGGCTTGTTTCCAGTGGGATGAGTAGGCAGGGGTGGAACCCCACAGGGAAGATTTCTGTTCATCATAAGTAGTGATGGTGGAAGCTGGTATACAATGGTGTACAATAAACCCTCATCTGGGCAAAGTTAATACACAGCCTACAAGACTGCTCCCCAAGAGCCATAGCAGTGATTCTTAACCAAGGGGCCTCATCAGGATCACCTGGGAAGATTTTTAAAAATATTTTTGCCAGGGCTCCACCCCTGGTGAAGCTGACTCAGTAGGTGGGGCCGAGGCATGTGAATTATTTAAAATCTCCTTGGGGATTTTGATGCTCGCCCCAGTTGAGAACCACTGCTAGAGGGATTTGTAAGCTGGGAGGGAGGCTGGGCTATGTTCCCCACCCTGACATCGAGATCCTATCATAACTTGACCAGCAGCTTCTGGCATTCGTCCAGTCATTTGACTGCCACTCTCACTACAGCGAATATCCCAGGATCGACACCCACCCACCCAGGGAAGTTAGCAGCAAGAAGCCCTCACCGTTCAAGGGCCCAGTGGCAGAAGGCACATCTTGGACTTGGCACCGTTGTCTCTGAATGTTCCTGCCCTCCCACAGTGTTGTTGGGGTCCTCCTGTACCACAAAGCACACACAGACATGGATGTGACAGAGGATGTGACTCACCCCCACCACTGCCAAGTACAGCTCAGTGAGCAGCTCAGACTGAGCTGGACTCGCCTGCTGAATTTCAGAATTCAGGATAGATTCACCAAACCGCTCCCTTTACAGATGGGGAAACTGAGGCCCAGCGGAAGAGCAGGAAAAAAAAATAATTCATCTTCAATTCTAACTTCTCGGTGGGGTCTGTGCTTCTAATGACCTGGGGCTTGTAGAAAAGAAACTTCAACACTGGCTAAACTTCTTTCCTTGTCCAAACGGATTTTTAAATCTAGTTTACAGATGAGAGAATGCTTTTACTTTTTTAAAAAAAAATTTCCCCTAGTTTCAAATTACTCCAAGCTCCACCAGAGAATAAGATGACTTAAGAAGATGATTTTTAAACCTATCTACCTAACCACTAGTTAGCAGACCTCTTTCAAAGCAATGTATTCAACTATGACTTAAAACAAGATTTACAGACTAGCTACAGGCCTAAATTATTGATTATAAATCCCTCTTTAACACAAACATATATTACTGAACCGAAAGGGCTCATGCTATCCAGCATGTATTTTTATTACAGTCTTATCCTTTATTTAAGCTGAAGATAAATGTACTCTTTCCACCAACATAAACAATACTGGCATGAGCACCATTGTACAGATGGCTTTTTCCATGTTTTGAATTACTTCTTTAGGAAACATCTGGGTCAAAGGTTGCAAACATGTTTGTGTGATGATACTCACTGCCAAATTGCTTTCCACAAAGATTATAGGCATTACCCAGCTACCAAAAATGCGGGCTGGCACGATTTGACCACATCTTCCGCAGTGTCAGGAGTTATCACTTGGCAACGCTTTTGTTCATTTATAAAGGGGGGAGGGGCAGATGGTGGCACTTTGTGTTAATTAGCATTTCCTCTGTTATTAATGGACATAAAAATTTTACCACGTGCTTATTTACTGGTTGTATTTCCTGCTTGTGAGTCTTTAGTTCCTTTGTCCATTTAGTTTTTTGGAGGGTTTCAGTGTGTCCTTACTAATAAAAACAATCATATATTGATTGTTCATCGTGTGCCAGGTGCTTCTCATATTAAAAAACCAAACCCGTTGCCATCAAGTAGATTCCAACTCATAGTGACCCTATAGGACAGAGTACAACTGCCCCATAGAGTTTCCAAGGAGTGCCTGGTGAATCTGAGCTGCCGACCTTTTGGTTAGCAGCCATAGCACTTAACCACTACACCACCAGGCTTTCCAGTAAACCTGTGTTGTTGAGTCCGACTTATAGTGAGCCTATAGGACAGAGTAGAACTGCTCCATAGGGTTTCCAAGGAACAGCTGGTGGATTCGAACTGCTGACCTTTTGGTTAGCAGTGTAGCTCTTAACCACTACACCACCAGGGCCCCCTTCCCACTTCTCATATTAGCCTCCTTTATTCCTTCCCATATCCCACGTTGTCCGCATTTTGATAATGAATCAATAATGAATAATCTGAGGCTCAGAGAATTTAAGCAACTTGCCAACATTACATAGAGTAAGTGGCAGAGCCAGGATTTGAACCTTAAACTGTCAGACTCACATACATGAGTTCTTAACCACAATTCTACTGCTCCTTTGTGCATCTGTTGGAGCACTTTGGATAATAAAGAGCTCAACATTACTCTTAATATTTTCCCAGTTGTCTGTCTTTTTAAAACATTAACTGCTTTCAGTTTTGCAAAATAAGTTAAAATGTTGATGTTATCGAAGAGAAGGGTGCAAATGGTCAAGAAGCATGTGAAAATAGGTTGAACTTCACAAACAGTCAAAAAAACACCAACAAAAACAATAAGATAGCAGTTTTTACTCATCACTTTAGCAAAGGTTGAAAAGAAAAAGAAAACAATTCACAGGGTGGGCTGAGGGTGGAGACACCCACATTCCCACAGCCTGCTGTAGGCCTATAAACTGGCATCACCTTGCTAAGAGTCCAGTTTATCAGAATTTTCAATATGTGTATCTTTTGAACCATTAATTGCACCCCTAAGTTTTTATCCTGAGGAAATCATGAACTACAGCCAAAAGTTTGCAAGTAAAATGATGCTACTTGAAGTAGTGTTTATAATATCAAAGAACTGGGAAAAAACTAAATGACATCAATAAAGGATTGGTTAAATGAATCAGGGCACATCCGTATAATGAAATACAATGTAGTCATTAAAAATGAAGGTATAGGTTTATTCTAAGTGACATGGAGAGATGTCCACAATATATTGTTAAATGAAAAAAAGCAAATCATAAAACAATATAGTATGATTCTATTTTTTTTTTAAATGTATATACAGTATGTGTATGTTGTTAGGTGCTGTCAAGTTGCTTTTCAACTCAGAAACCAAAACCAAACCTGTGGCCATTGAGTGGATTCCAATTCATAGTGACTCTGTAGGACAGAATAGAATTGCCTCATAGGGTTTCCTAGGCTGTAATCTTAACTGAAGCAGTCTGCCACATCTTTCTCCCACAGAGCAGCTGGTGGGTTTGAACCACCAACCTTTCAGTTAGCAGCTGAGCGCTTAACCACAGTGCTACCAGGGCTCTTTTATGACAGAGTAAAACTGCTCTATAGGGTTTTCTAGGTTGTGATCTTTAGGGGAACCCAGCCACTGGGTGAGTTTGAAGTGCCAACCTTTTGGTTAGCAGCTGAGTGCTTAACCGTTGTGCCACCAGAGCTCCTTATATATGTGTATGCAGAGATTAAAGAAAGACTGGAAGCATATACTAAAATGTTAATAATTTTTCTCCCAGTGAAATGTTCTTCTTCATACTTTACTTTCTGAATTTTTTTCTGCAATAAGCATATATCACTTTTATAATTTTTGAAAGGTTTTTTCCTCTTTTTTTCTGTTTTCTTCTCCCACTTCTAACCCTGCAGGGTCACCCCTGCACTTCACATTTGAGACAGTCTGGCTTAAACCGAATGTAGGGAGATGCCAACCCACCACCTTTGGGAAACTCCAATCTATTATATCCTATCGTTTTACCCTGGGCAAATCTCACCTTTCTAATATTCCAACTTGTTTTCTGCAAAAAATCTTTGTAAACTGTAAAGCTCTGAACCTATAGAATGGGCTTATTTATTATAATATCGTTATCATTTTAGACCCAAGGGTCTTTAATCCCTGTATTTCCAGTTCATTCGTGAGATAATCTCTGGACCATGGCTACTCAAAGTATGGTCCTGGGACCAGCAGCATCAGCATCACCTGGAAGCTTGTTAGAAATGCAGAATCACAGGCACCACCCAGACCTACTGAATCAGAGTCTGCACGTTAACAAGATCTACAGATGAGTCCTCCCACATTAAAGTTGGAAAAACCCTGGTCTAGAACCAGGGAACCGGTTCATTCCAGTTCGGACCCCTGCTGAGAATTTGCATTTCCACCCCCAGATATACTGAATCAGAGTCTACATTTAACAAGATCCCTGGGTTAGAAGTGATTCTTACCTACAGTAAAGCTGGAGAACCACTGCTCTGCTAGTGGTTCTCAGAACTGGTCTCTATCTAGCAGCATTAGCATCACCCAGCAACTTGTTAGAAATACAAATTCTCAGCAGGGTTTCGAAGCTGAACAAACCGGTTCAAAGCCCTGTCTTGAACACATACCCAGCTAAGTTTCTCCTGAGTGCTGAAAAAGTGGGGTTATTAGTTATACCTGCCGTTATCACCAGCACCGACATCCAAGGTGCCAATTTGTATAAGGTGATCTTCATTATGCCAATTTCAACGTTACATTCAGCAACACTAGTTATGGTTACGGTGAACAGAGCAGAACCAGGACTGGGCAACTGGACATTACCCTGGAGACAGAAGACAGCCTTATGGACATTTGATCCGGCAGGTCCTCGGCAGCCGCAGCGCCGCTTGGCCAGTTTAGGTAACTGGTAAAAATAAATAAAAAGCAGTTTGAATTTTTGAATCAGTTCTTGAGCTACCTGGGAGCCCCCACATGTTGGGATTATTTGGCCCTTCTTTAATCTGGTGAGGAGTCTTGGGGCGGTGGGAACGTGCAACCTGAGGCAGAGAGTGGTGGCGACATCATGTGACCAGTGGACCTTTCTCCTATTTTCCCACCACCGCCATCCCCACCCCCATCCCTCCCACTCTGCTCCTTGGATGTCGGTCCAGGGCATTGCAGAGGCCCCCTGGTTGTCGGCGTGCAGGTGGAGGAGCAGTCCGCCGTATTGTAACACGCAGTCTAAGTCTACTTCTCCCACGAGGGCCTCTTGGAACCTACGGAGTAGCCGCTTGGACCAGGCCGGCGGCCCCCTGCCTTCTCTCCCAGAGGCTGCGGGAGGAGGGGAGATGAGGGGGTGAGGTGGGGGCCGGGGGACAGGACTCACGTCTGCGGGTCCAGCTCGCAGAGCTCCTCGGAGAGAGCCTCCTGCGGTCCTGCCCGGGTCACCCCTGTCGCCTTGCTTCCGCGTGTGCCTGGAGGCTCAGAAGGGTGACCAGGGAGCTCCTTGGGAATCTGTGGGAAACCACACAGAAGGACTTGCCGTTAAGGCTACAGTACCACAGGAGATGACTCAAAATCAGTTCAACATCCCCCAACCCATTGCCATAGAGTGGATTCCGATTCGTAAGGACCCTACACGACAGAGTAGAACTGCCCCATAGGGTTCCCAAGGCTGTAATCTTTATGGAAGCAGACTGCCATATCTTCCTCCCATGGGAGCTCCAGACCACACCTAATACACCATGACATCTTGCCAGAAGTGCCTTCTCCTGGACTCCTCACCTAGCTGCCCCATCCTCATCCTCTAGGACTCAGTTCAAATCTTGCCTCTTCTGAAAAGCTTTCTCTGACCATCTTTCCCTAGTATCCCCACCCTCCCATTAGTTACTTTTGGCTACATCCCATTACCTAATAGTCATGGTAACTAGCACCCAGGGAGCACCATACTATAAGACAGACCCCCACTTAAAGTACTTTATATAAACTCATTTGAACCTCATAACAACCCTGTGAGGCACGTAGTATTATTATCTCCATTTTACAGATGAGGAAACTGAGGCACAGAGAGGTTACGTAATTTGCAGCATGCAATATTACTTCCTGCACAGCATTTTTAACATTCTGTAGTTGTATGTTTGTTTTATTTGTTAATGTATGTTTCCCTCACAGAAACGAAAGCCACCTTGAGGGCAGGTGATTTGTTTGCCTAGTTTATGCTAAATCCACAATACCTAGAAAGGTGCCTTAAAAAAAAATCCACTTGCTGTCAAGCTGATTCTGACTCACGGCAATCATGTGTGTCAGAGTAGAACTGTGCTCCACACAGTTTTCAATGGCTGTGATCTTTCAGAAGTAGATCGATAGGCCTTTCTTGAAGGCACCTCTGTGTGGACTTGAACCCCTAACCTTTATGTTAGTAGCTGAATGCTTTGTTGCTATATGCTAGAAAGGTACCTAAGCATATAGTAGTAAATATTTGCTGAATGAATGACTAAACCCACTGCTGTCGAGTCGATTTCCAACTCATAGCAACCATATAGGACAGAGTACAACTGCCCCCATAGGGCTTCCAAGGTTGTAAATCTTTTACGGAAGCAGAGTGCCACAGCTTTCTCCCATGGAGCAGCTGGTGGGTTCGAACTGCTGACCTTTTGGTTGGCAGCTGAGTGCCTTAACCACTGCGCCACTAGGGCTATGAATGAATGAATAAAAACACCAGCAGTAGACTCTTTTTTCAGGGCTACTTACCACAAAGTAATAGATTTCTCATCATTTCACAACAGTTGCTGTAAACTTACCGTGTTGCCTATTGCGGCCAGTCAATTCCGACTCATAGCAACCCTCTAGGACACAGTAGAATTGCCCCATAGGGTTTCCAAGGAGTGGCTGCTGGATTCGAACTGCCGACCTTTTGTTTAGCAGCCTGAGCTCTTACCCACTGGCCAAATGAAGATGAGCAAACCCAGACCTGAGGAAGCTGCCGGCAAGTGGCTGGACTGACTCACTGGGCTCCCTCACAATACCTTGAAGTGTGATTCCAGTTTAGGACTCAGGATAACATGCTGTGGACCTTGGAGACTGCTTGCAAAGTGTTGAAATTGGTTACATCCACAATGGCTCAGGGTTTACTCTACTGAACACTGGAGCATTGACTCTATACCACATTAAGTCAGATGATCAGGATACAGAGGAGTAAGGCACAGACCAGTGAGACACAGTGCTGTGGAAACACTGAAGACAGAGCAAAGAATTCTGCCTGAGATGGGGTGTGTGTATCAAAGTTACACAAATGCCCTAACTCTGAAGCTGGGCCTTGAATGAGTGAGATTTTGCCAGGCCACTGAGTGTTTTGAGGAGGCAAACACTTCTTTGGAAGGGCAAACATTTATGTAATCTTCATCGTGTCCTTGGCTCTAACAAAAAACCTCATTCACATTTTGAATGTCAGCCACAGTCTTCAAATACTGTATGAAATGAAACAGTCTGTTTAAGGCAATTGGTCAAATGATTCAGAGCTTCCCAGAATTTCAATTTAGTCTGAAATGCTCTGATAGTTGACTCTACAAAAACAGTAAGTGGAAAAAGAAGAAAGACAGTGGTGATTGATTTGAATTCTCAACCTTGCATATGTAGATAATCCAAAAGAATTTAACTGGAGAGAAGGAAAAATTGGAAGTGGACTCATGGGAAATCGTTCTTACATTGAGTGTGCTATCCTTTATTTAAGAAACAAAAAAACTATCAAGAAGAAAAATTATTTCTTCCAGATACAATCCACAAAAAAATTTACTATTCATCCAGAATAGCTCTTCAACAGTTCATCAGTTTAAACGGCATTGTTACATCCAGAACAAACGAGACTTTTCCAAAAACCACTGCTTGAAATAGCTTCTAATTAAAAAAAAACAAAAAAACAAAAAAACAGTCACATCAATTCCAGCTCATAGCGACCCTATAGGACAGAGTAGAACTGCCCCTTAGTGTTTCTGGGGCTGTAGATCTTTGCTGAAGCAAACTGTCACATCTTTTTCTCCTGCAGCTAGTGAGTTCAAACTGCTGCTCTTTCCGTTAGCTGCCGAGCACTTTAACCACTGTGCCACCAGGGCTTCTCTCAATGTGATTCATGGGACTTTGGAAAGTTAAGTTTTCATGATGTATTAAAACAGATTCAGTAATTCCATGAATTAAGATCCTACAAATGCATAAAAACCTGCTTTCTGGCACCAAATTAGTTTGTAAGTTGCTATATTACCTCATTTGAGGGTAGAGAAGATACGGATACCAAGTGATCCAGGATGATTGGAGAACTCACGGGAAGAGAGGGAGGTGAAGTATATTTGTGTTCATCAACTTTCTCTTTAACATCTTCAAGTAGCATCTCCAACTTAAAGATTTCACCTTCCACTTTCCTAAGTAAGCATAAGCAAACACAAGATAATCAAATAAACTATTATATGCTATGTAGTCAGCATTCTGACTTAGCAACAGCAGTTCTTGATCTATATTGTTAATGTAGTCTGTGTTCAGATAGGAAGGATAATGGGCACCGTCCCTGACTGGCATCCTGTTTATGGATTGACTGTGAAAGCCTGAGCTCTAATCCTCATTTTCTTGTTCATTAGCTGTGCATCCTTGGGTAAATTACTTAATCTTTCTGGGCTTCTAGTGTCTCAACTGTAACCTGGAAATAGCAACCACTTGCTTATCAAGATCTGATGACTTCAAGGTCCCTTACATTTCTAACAGCTGTGATTCTATGAAAATATTTTTCTATGTCAATTAAAAAAGAGGAAGAATAAAAATACTTTTTAATTAAAAAGGAAGAAAATATTTGAATAATTTAATTAACAAGCTTGATCTAATCTATATGATTTTATGTACATGTGTAAATTAATGTAAATATATTTTTACCCAAAAAATAGAATCCATTTTCTTCAAATTCATTACATTTACAAAAATTTATTAATCCACAAAAAAACTCAACAAATTTCAAAACATTAAAAATCATACAGCTCACATTTTCTGATTACTAGAAATTAATATCAAAAAGATGGTTTTAAAAAATCTGATTGGAAAAAACACTCATCTAAAAAACTTTTGGGTAAAAGAGGAAATGAAATGGAAATTAGAGATAATTTACAAGTGGATAATACTGAGAGAAAAACATATGAAAACTAAGGTAATGCAGCTAAAGCAATACTGTGAGGAAAATTTATACTTTCAAAACGAATTATTAGAGGAAAAAGTTCAAAAATGAATAAACTAGGTATTCAAAACAAGAAGGCAGAAAAAGAACTACAAAGTAAATTAAGAAAAGGAAGGGATTCATAAAGTAACCAGAAATATATGATATTTAAAGGAATTTGATCAGTAAAATAAAATGTGTTTTCTTTGAAAATATCTATAAATAAACTGCTAGAAAGTCTGACCAAGAAACATAAATAATATTAGGAAGGAGAAAGGCAAAATAACAGGAATTTTTTTTTTTAATCAAAAGGGACTAAACAACTTTATAGCAACACAGTTTAATATCTAGGTAAAATGGACCAGTTTCTAGGAAAAGAGAAATTATTAAAATTTACTCAAAAAGGTAGGAAATCTGAAAACACTAATAATCAGACAAAAATGGAACAGATTAGCAAAAATCTACCCCCAAGAAAGCACCAAGCCCAAGTGGTATTATCAGTGAATTCTACCAGGACTTTAAGGAACAGAATTTCTGTGTTATTAAAATCTTCTGGAACATAAAAAGAAAAGAGAAAGTTTTCCAGCTCATTCTATGGTTCAATATTAGGATATTTATTAATATAATTCACTATAAAAATAAAGGAGAAAAACTATATGGCCTTCTAAACAGATTTCTAGAACCCATTTGATTAAATTAAGCATCTTCCTAAATTAGACAAAAATTAATCTTAGTAAATCCTAGAAGAAATCTTTCTCAATAAAGCTTATCTCAATAAAGCCTCTAGGGGGCAGGGCCAAGATGGCAGAGTAGTCAGATGCTTCCTGTGGTCCCTCTTACAACAAAGACCAGAAAAAACAAGTGAATAGATTGTATATGTCAATCTAGGAGCCCTGAACGTCAAAGACAAAGTTGAGGAATCAGACTGAGCAGCAGGAGGAGGGAGAGATGGTTCAGAAACCGTGAGGAGTTGCCAGACCTGACCCGGTGGGAACCGGCACTCTGCAGGCTGGATCAGCTGGCGCGAGCGGTGAGGCAAGCAGTGAGGCAAGAAAAATGACTCAGCACAGAAAATTAAGTGGAACAAAGAAATTGTCAACACACACACACACAAATACATAAAAATGACAGCACTAAACTCATACCTATCAGTAATTATGCTGTATGTAAATGGACTAAATGCACTAATAAAGAGACAGACAGTGGCAGAATGGATAAAAAACACAATCCATCTATATGCTGCCTACAAGAGACACATCTTAGACTTAAAGACACAAATAAAACTCAAAGGAGGGGAAAAAATATATAAAGCAAACAACACTCAAAAAAGAACAGGAGTGGCAATATTAATCTCTGACAAAACAGACTTTAAAGCAAAATCCACCACAAAGGATAAGGATGGACACTATATAATGATTAAAGGGTCAATACATCAGAAGGATATAACCGTAGCAAATATTTACACACACAACAACAGGGCTCCAAAATACATAAAACAAACTCTAACAGCATTGAAAAGAGAAATAGACAGCGCCACAATAATAGTAGGAAACTTCAACAAACCACTTACGGTGAAGGACAGAACATCCAGAAAGAAGCTCAATAAAGACACAGAAGATCTAAACGCCACAATCAACCAACTTGATCTCATAGACATATACAAAACGCTCCACCCAACAGCAGCCAAGTATACTTTCTCTTCCAACGCACATGGAACATTCTCCAGAATAGACCACACATTAGGCCACAAAGCAAGCCTTAACAGAATCCAAAACATCGAAATATTACAAAGCGCCTTTTCTGACCATAAAGCCATAAAAGTAGAAATCAATAACAATAAAAGCAAGGGAAAAAAATCAAATACATGGACACTGAACAACATCTTGCTCAAAAACTACTGGGTTATAGAAGAAATTAAGGATGGAAGAAAGAAATTCACAGGATCAAATGAGAATGAAAACACATCCTACCAGAACCTTTGGGATATAGCAAAAGCAATGCTTAGAGGTCAATTTATAGCAATAAATGCACTCATCCAAAAAGAAGAAAGGGCTAAAATCAAAACATTAAACCTACTACTCAAACAAGTAGAAAGAGAGCAGCAAAAGAAGCATTCAGGCATCAGAAGAGAGGAAATAAATAGAATTAGAGCAGAATTAAATGAAATACAGAATAGAAAAACAATTGAAAGAGTTAATAAGACCAAAAGTTGGTTCTTTGAAAAGATCAACAAAATCAATAATAAATCATTAGCCAAACTGACAAAAGAAAAACATGAGAGGAAGCAAATAACCCAAATAAGAAATGAGATGGGCAATATCACAACAGATCCAACTGAAATTTAAAAAATCATAACAGAATACTATGAAAAATTGTACTCCAACAAGTTTGATAACCTCCAGGAAAGGGACAGAGTTCTAGAAACACACTAACTACCTAAACTGACACAAACAGAGGTAGAACAACTAAATAAACCTGTAACAAAAGAAGAGATTGAAAAGGTAATTTAAAAACTCCCAACAAAAAAAGAAAAACCCCGGCCCTGAAGCCTTCACTGGAGAATTCTACCAAACTTTCAAAGAAGAGTTAACACCACTACTACTAAATGTATTTCAGAGCACAGAAAAGGATGGAATATTACCAAACTCATTCTATGAAGCCAGCATAACCCTGATACCAAAGCCAGGTAAAGACACCACCAAAAAAAAGAAAATTACAGACCAATATCCATCATGAACATAGATGCAAAAATCCTCGACAAAATTCTAGCCAATAATTCAACAACATATCAAAAAAATAATTCACCATGATCAACTGGGATTTATACCAGGTATGCAGGGATGGTTCAACATTTGAAAAACGATTAATGTAATCCATCACATAAATAAAACAAAAGATAAGAACCATACGATCTTATCAACTGAAGCAGAAAAGGCATTTAACAAAGTCCAACACCCATTCATGATAAAACTTTCAGCAAAATAAGAATAGAAGGGAAATTCCTCAACATAATTAAGGGTATTTATACAAAGCAAACAGCCAGCATCATCCTAAATGGAGAGAGTCTGAAAGCATTCGCCTTGAGAATGGGAACCAGACAAGGATGCCCTTTATCACCACTTTCATTCAACATTGTGCTGGAGGTCCTAGCAAGAGCAATTAGGCTAGAAAGAGAAATACAGGGCATCCAAACTGGTAAGGAAGAAGTAAAAGTATCCCTATTTGCAGATGATATGATCTTATACACAGAAAACCCCAAAGAATCCACAAGAAAACTACTGGAACTAATAGAAGATTTCAGCAAAGTATCAGGATACAAGATAAACATACAAAAATCAGTTGGATTCCTCTACACCAGCAAAGAGAACTTCAAAGAGGAAATCACCAAATCAATACCATTTACAACAGCCCCCAAGAAGATAAAATACTTAGGACTAAATCTAACCAGAGATGTAAAAAACCTATACAAAGAAAACTGCAAGAAACCAAAGGAGACCTACATAAGTGGAAAAACATACCTTGCTCATGGATAGGAAGACTCAACATTGTGAAAATGTCAGTTCTACCCAAAGTGATCTACAGATGCAATGCAATCCTGATCAAAATTCCAATGGCATTTTTTTAATGAGATGGAGAAACAAATCATCAACTTCATATGGAAAGGGAAGAGGCCCCGGATAAGTAAAGTATTACTGAAGAAGAACAAAGTGGGAGGCCTCACACTACCTGATTTTAGTACCTATTATACAGCCACGGTTGTCAAAACAGCCCGGTACTGGTACAACAGATACATAGACCAATGGAACAGAATTGAGAATCCAGATGTAAATTCAACCACCGCGGATATTTGACAAGGGACCAAAGTCTGTTAAATGGGGAAAAGACAGCCTCTTTAACAAGCAGGTGCTGGCATAACTGGATATCCATCTGCAAAAAAATGCAACAAGGCCCATACCTCACACCATGCACAAAAACAAACTCAAAATAGATGAAAGACCTAAATATAAAATCTAAAACAATAAAGATCATGGAAGAAAAAATAGGGACAACGCTAGAAGCCCTAATACAGGGCATAAACAGAATATAAAACATTAACAACCTAGGTGCCCGTCAACAGATGAATGGATAAGCAAATTATGGTATATTCACACGACGGAATACTACACAACAATAAAGAACAATGATAAATTCGTGAAACATCTCATAACGTGGATGAATCTGGAAGGCATTATGCTGAGTGAATGCATGCTTCCACCAGTATTATTCAATATTGTTCTGGAAAGACTAGTAAATGAAATAAAGCAATAGAAATAAATGAGATATATAAGAAATGGTAGGAAGAAAACAAGTATAAATATTTGGGAGGGAAAATATCCTTATTTTCAGATGCTATGATTTTCATACCTAAAAACTAAAACTATCAACTGAAAAATCAACAAAGCACTAAGAAGAGTATTGCATAAAGTAGATCAGCACAAGTTAAATATACACTGTTTTGTATTTCCTACATACCGTTTAGAGAAACTATATTAACAATCTTCAGAAAAAGTGTTACAAAACTAGGGGTAAACAACAACAAAAATGTGTAAAGTCTACATGAAGGAAACATGTTCCTGGATGGGAATGCTCATTGCAAAGATTTTGACTCTTCCTAAATTAATCTGTAGATTTAATACAATCATAAACAAAATTCTAATGGGATTTTATGAAGAAAACTTGGCAAGCTTCTTAATGAAGTTTATTAGTAAGAGGCGTGTGCAAGAATAGCCAAAGAAAGCTTTAAAAAGAAGGCATACTTCAAAATATACACTAACAATAATAATTATTGTGTGGTTAATGTAGAAATAGAAATCTAGATCAAAAGGATAGACTAGAACCAGGCCCATATACGCAGGAAGGTTTCGTATATGATAAAAGGAAAAGGATGAGTGGCCTTTTCAATCGATGGGGAAAGGCTGTTCTATTCAGTAAGTGGTTGAACAAAGATCTAAGCATGAAAATCCAAAGTGATAAAAAAAATCGAACAAAATATAGGAAAATATGTTCATAATCCAGCAGCCAGAAGCAAGGACAAGGAGAGACTTAAAATTTAAGAGAAGGAAGTGAAATAAGGGAGTAAGGCATCCAGGTAGCAGGAGGGGATGGGCTCAAGGGCCATGGCTGGAGGGCTTGGAAAGTAATGAAGGAAGAAAGAGGAGGTGAAAACATGGTGATTTGGAGACGGAGAAAAGGCATTTTTGAGAGAATTCATATTTTTTCTGTAAAGCAGGAGGCAAGATTATAAAATATTCGGGGAGAGAGCACTGATGAAGTAGAATCTTACTTCTTCACTCCTTGGCTTCCGGTGTTAGTATGAGAAAGAATCACATGACTATTGAAGTCCATCCTGAATAACAAGATGCATGGAATCCAAACAAGTATTTTTGCACATTAGCTTTTAAAGGTGACATTTTAAATAAGAGAACAGCTGACTTAGAGTAAACAAGTAATTAGTCAATAAATTTTCAGAATTCTTGCACCTACAGAAGGCCATCCACAACAGCCTTTGGGCTCAACACTTAGAAAGTTCTTCACATACCAAGCCCACACGGGTTGTTTGAGTTTCTGCTCACTGCCACGTTATGCCCATACAAGTACAGAAGACCAGTCTCGCACTGCCCAGCCTTTGCTTGTCCTAGGTGGCTTTAACTGAGTTTTGGGAGAGGCTGGGTCCCTCCCTTGCCCCAATATTAAAAGCTTCTCCTGTATATGGGATGTAATTGCAGTTGAAACTCTTTTGATTTATATTGTGCCATACACAGTGTGGGTGTAACTAGGATATAAAAAAAGCATTGCATAACTTTGGTCTTAATGTGCAGAGAGGACTGTCTTTAAAATGACTGCCAAAATAAGTGGGATTCCGTGGAAAATAAATATCATTACTTTATAAATGTTTAAACAAATAGTGAAAGTATGAGGAGATATTTTTTTCCCTCGGGAAAAATAATAATAATAAGCCTTTGGGAAAAGTCAATGTTAAAACCCCATCCTTGCTGTCTAATTACTCAGTATTGAAATAACAGTAGATAGAGGTTCCATTCTTTTTGAAAAAGTAAAATTGTACCTTAGGAAAGAACTACCTCAGGATGCTAGTGCCAAAATATAAACCATCAAAATATTTTGGCATCAAGAGTGATTTTGTGTTAAAAACCTATGAATAGAAAGAGTTGAACTTACAAGTATTAAACTTATTAAATGGATTCTTTTAATTCATACAGGAAATGATATAGAAACAATCCCAGCCTTGAGTCCTGGAATACATCTTAAAATTATTTCGATTGGAGAGAGAAGAGTATAGTGCTATAAAAACGGCCAGTTACAAACTTCAAGATTGTGCCCCCAAGTCTCTAATGTGAATTAGCTCAGGGATCATTTAACTTAAAACCCTAACATTCTCCCCTTATCAGGATTTGTGGGTCCCTCATCCCAACACTAACCAACCTAATAATGATCCTCTCCTGCCCACTGTCCCTTGGAATTTTCAGTGAATGGGAAAGGAAAGGGGAAAAGAGGGAAGAAGAGAAGAAACAGGCAGGGACAATAATGGATGGGTTGGGAGGAAAGGAGAGGAAAAGGATGAGAGGAGGAGAGAAAGGACTTGGAGAGGAGAGAGGGCCCTCCAAGGGTTAGCATGTGAGCTTTTCTAGGCTTTTCCTTTGCTCCTCTGGGTTTCAGAATCAAGTACAATGACATCCAACAAATGCAAAATGGTGGCATAATACTTCTCCTCCATGAGACTCTTGCTCATTTTGGACCCTCCATCTGGGTCGGTACCCAGCACGGAACCTTACACATAGCAGGTATTCCATAAGTATTTGTTGCATAAGGTGGCATTTTGTTCATTGGTGGCACAGTTTTTGCTGACCCTAGATCGGTGGCTATCCAAGCACTAAGCCAGAAGCCACATCAGAATCACACCTGAAGGAAGTCAGCTCTGAACCCTCTGCCTCATGCAATTGGTTTAAATCTGACCTTTCTGGATCAAAGTCATCAAGAGCGGGGGATTTGTGCTTGTGGCCTTGCTGCAAAGTCAGATGCTTCTCCTTGGTGGCCAGAAACTCCTGCTCCAGCAGTTCAAGATGTCCTTGCAGTTTTCCCAGGACCTACAGCAATGAAGTCACTGTAATCATTTGTATGCAAACCTGTGAGTGCAGTTGTTTTCCCAGAAACATAATGAGAGTGTGCCTTCCAGTAGTGTCAAAACCAAGCCACCATCCTCCTTCTGGCAGCACCAATTGTTTTGTTTCAGAACTGACATCTAAAAATACACAGCCTAAGATCCATGTTGACATTCACAACACCCTCACAGTACATAGCTCAAAAAATACAGTTACTTCTGAAACTAAAGACACAAGGGAAAGAACAGTCCAAAGGACTAATAGACCACAGCTAATATGGCCTCCACCAGACTGAGTCCAGTACAACTAGTTGGTGCCTGGCTACCACCACTGACTGCTCTGACAGGAATCACAGTGGAGGGTGCCAGACAGAGCAGGAGAAAAATGTAGAACAAAATTCTAACTCAAAAAAAAAAAAAAAAAAAAAAAAGACCAGACTTACTGGCCTAACAGAGACTGGAGAAACCCCTAGAGTATGGCCCCCGGACACCCTTTTAGCCCAGTAATGAAGTCACTCTGGAGGTTCACCTTTTAGCCAAAGATTAGACAGATCCATAGGACAAAATGAGACTAAAGGGGCACACCAGCCCAGGGGCAAGGACTAGAAGGCAGGAGGGGACAGGAAAACTGGTAATAGGGAAGCCAAGGTCAAGAAGGGAGAGTACTGACATGTCATGGGGTTGTTAACCAATGCCATAAAACAATGTATGTACTAACTGTTTAATGAGAAGCTAGTTTGTTCTGTAAACCTTCATCTGAAGTTCAATTTAAAAAAAAAATAGTTACTTCTGATTTCTCTCCCCAGACACACTCAGAGGCCTCTAAACTTCCTTAGTGGGACATTAATTAGCCCATATATTTGCAGAGCGATTTTCCACTTACAAAGCACTTTCTCATTCTTTATTCTACCTAATCCCCACATCAATGTTGTAAATGCTGCAAAGTAGATTTTCTTATCCTCATTTTACAGAGGAGGAAATTGGAGTTCTGCTAGGAGGTATGTCTGAAGTCACTAGAACTTAAAAATGGGTTTGAGTCTATGGGCACTTGGAGGGTGAATTGGGGAAGGAACAGCTGAAAGATCTAACCAAAAGCTATGAATGGGTCTTCCAGACCTCGCCATGTGCAGCCTCGTGCAGGTGAATGTTTAAACTGTGCTGGTCAGGGGCTTGCTTAAAGATGTACAGAGTCTTCAGCCCTGCATCCCCAATCGGAAAACATTTCTTGAGCACTGCCCATGTCTTGCCCTGGGCCAGTGGTGTGAGAGATGAAAAATTGTGTCAGACATAGACCCTGGTCTCAAAGATTTTATTCCCACTGGGTAAAGAGACCATGGATTGGTACTTTGCCATGGCTCAATGGAATAAATGAGACTTAATTCAGGTTTGAAGATGCTCAGAAGGGCCTGGAGCAGGTAGCATTCATGAAAACTGGAGAGGTAGGGATGAATTGGAGAGATATTGCCAAGGGGAGAAATATAGTATAGTGAGAACTTGTAAGGTCAAAAACAGCAGAGTTCAAGTTCAGGCTCTGTCACATATTGATTGTATGATTTTAGGCAACTTGAACTCTATAAGCTTCAGTTTTCTCATCTGTAAAATCAAGATCATAATAGCCCTCATCTCATATTGTTGTGAAAATTAAATGAAATAATGCATGAAATGCACTTGATATAGCACAAGGAGCATAGTAAATGCTCAATTGTTATGGCAATGATGATAATGATGATGGTTAAAAATGAAAAAACAAGAGTTTGAAAACATACAGTTTGTTGTTGTCGTTGTTAGGTGCCATCGAGTCAGTTATGACTCATAGTGACCCTATAGGACAAAGTAGAACTGCCCCATAGGGTTTCCAAGGAGCAGCTGGTGAATTCAAACTGCCTACCTCTTGGTTAGCAGCTGAGCTCTTAACCACTACACCACCAGGGCTACTGGCTATAGCGCATAAAAAATTGCAAGTGTGGTAGGTGTATTCCACTTTCCCCACAGATCCATCCTCCATCTTTCTCTGTGCCCAGGAGGTTGACCTTTAATGAATTGCATCAGCAGTCTCTCTTGCCCTCAGGCTTGGTTGATTTCAGCCAATGGAAAACATGGGCAGCAGAGAGGGGTTGGAAAAGGTTGAGGTAAGAGATCTCCCCATGTCATCCTGGATTGGCTGTGCCACTCTACCAAAGGCCACCGTGCTTGTCAGCTACTCCTACATCTACAGCTACTCTCTTCAGACTCCAGTACCTGCTCCTCCCGTGCCTCTTCAGACCTAAGGATGAAGCAACTCCCCACTGTTACTTCCATGAGATGCTTTTCCATCCCTTATTTGTCTCCCTTGTAAATGATGCCTTATTAAATTCTCCTCACTTACCTCATTCAACTGAGTCATCTGGCTCTTGCCAGGACCCTGACTAATACTATAAATATCAAGACAATGCTTAGGTTTCTAGTTTGGGAGTTGGGAAGAATGTGATGCCCCTGACTAAAATGAGGAATTCGGAAAGGCTAACAAGTTTGAGCGAAGATGTCATTGTTGGCCAAGTTTGTGATGAGAGTAAGATATCAAGTGAAGACATACACAAACATTTGGAGCTACAGGTAAGAAATTAGGACTGGTAATTTAGGAATTTGTAGCATGAAAATAGCATTTGAAGCCATGCAAGTGAGCTAGGTGTTCAAAGGAAAGAAGATAAGGAGGAAAGAGAGGAAAGTCAATTATGAATTATAATTTAGGATCTTGGAATACAAATTATGTTGAACAGTTTCTAAGTATAACCCATTACTGTCCAGTTGATTTCAACTCCTCGCAAACCTATCAGACAGAGTAGAACTGCCCATAGGGTTTCCAAGGGGTACGTGGTGGATTCAAACTGCTGACCTTTTGGTTAGCAGCTGTAGCTGTTAACCACTATGCTACCAGGGTTTCCTCTAAGTATAAGTATACCTCATTTAATTCTCTTAACAACTCTGAGATGGGCAGACATGCTACAACATGTCTAAGATCATATAACCAATAAGTAGAACTAGGATGTAAACTCACGTGAATGTCTAAAATCCAAATGCTTTCTACTACACTGTGTGAACCAAGTTGAGAAGTTTTAGTCTTAGCCCTGTCTTCCAACACTGCACCAAATGGGCCTGGAACTCTCATACCATTGTCAGGAGCCACCTTTTACTCTCCTCTAAGTGCCAACCAGAGTCTTGCTTACCTGCTAACATTAGGAAGACGCTTCCTGAATGGACGCCTCCGAAGACTAGTGCTTTGAACCAGTTCTCTCTGCTTTGCCTGCCCTTTTTAATCCTATGTTCTCCCAATTCCTGAAAGCCTGACTCTTTGGAAATCTCCTTTGTCATTGACTCCCTAACCCCTGAAATCTGCCTTCCCTGGATCCACTACTTCATTGAAACTAGGCTTGCTGAGGTCCCTCGTGACCTCCTGGTTGCCAAATCATGCTCACATCTTGCATTCCTTACTTACTGGAACATTTGATAGTGTGGCCCACTCCTCCTTCTTAAAACCGTCTTTCCCCGTGGCTTTCACAGCTCTGCTCCCTTCAGGTCTGCCTCTGACCTTTCAGGTTACTCCTTGTCAGTCTCCTTTGCAGACTCCCCTTCTTTCACCTGCCTCTGGTTTCTGTCTCCCATGATTCTATCCTTGGCCCTCTTTACTTCTCTACATGTTTTACCTGGGCAACTTTATCTACCCCATAGTTTCAACCCACAATACCCAAATCTACTTTTCTGGCCCAAACAACTCCTCTGAGGTCCAGATCCACTGCTCCAAATGCCAACTGGATGTCCTATTAAAAGCAAAACAAAAAAACCTGTTGCTGGATCACAACAGAGGGTTCTGGGCAGAGCTGGAGTAGGATGTAGAGTATAATTTTAACTCCCAAAAAAAAAAGAAGACCAGATATACTGGCCTAAAGAATACTAGAGAAACCTCGAGAGTGTGGCCCCCAGACACCCTTTCAGCTCAGAGGGGAAGTTACCTTCAAGGTTCGATGTTAAGCCTGGGAATGGACACCCCAGTAAAACTAAATGGGACTAACGATGTACAGGAGTCCGGTGACAAGGGCCAGAAGGCAGAGGGAGAGTAGGAAACTGATGATAAGGAACACAAATTGAATAAGGACACTGTCGATGTATTGTGAGATTGTTGACCACTGCTATAGGGCAACATTTGTAGTAACTATTAAATGGGAGGCTGTTTTGTCCTGTAAGCCTTCATCTTGGGCGAGAATGGCAGCACAATTGGAAGAGCATAGTCAATATCACTTAAATGTGTAAGTAAAAAGTTTTGAAATGGTGTTTAAATAAAATAAAAATAAATAAATAAATAAATAAATAAATAAATAAACAAATGAGACTAAAGAGGTACAATAGTCCACTGACAAGGTCCAGAAGACAGAAGGGGACAAGGAAGCCCCCTGGTGATAGGGAATACAAGGTGGAGTAAGGATATTCTTGATGTGCTGTGAGATTGTTAACCATTGTCATAGGGCAACATGTGTAGTAATTGTTAAATGAAAAACTATTTTTTCTGTAAGCCTTCATCTTAAGTGAGAATAACAGCACAGTTGGAAGAGCGTAGTCAATGTCACTGAACTGTGAATGTAGAAATTTTTGAAACGGTGTATCTTTGGCCATCTGTAATTTTCATCAAAAAAAAAGGTTGAGAATTTAGAGGCTTAATACGTTGTGGGGTTGTTAACCAATGTCAAAAAACAACATGTGTACTACTATTTCATGAGAAACTATTTGCTCTGTAAGCTTTCACCTGAAGTACAATAAAATATATATTAAAAAAAAAAAAAAAAAACCTGTTGCTGTCAAGTCAATTCCAATTCATGATGACCCTGTGTGTTACAGAGTAGTCCTGCTTCATAGGGTTTTCTTGGCTGTAATCTTTATGGCTCTCATCCACAAGAGCCAAAGTACAACCTTGAGTATATCCACCTTAATTTAGAGACTATCTCAAGAATAGATTTGATGCACTGGACACTAATGACCAAAGACCAGACAAGTTGTGGGATGACATCAAGGACACCATACATGAAGAAAGCAAAAGGTCATTAAAAAGACAGGAAAGAAAGAAAACGCCAAAATGGATGTCAGAAGAGACTCTGAAACTTGCTCTTGAATGTCAAGTAGCTAAAGCAAATGGAAGAAATGGTGAAGTAAAAGAGCTGAACAGAAGATTTCAAAGGAGGGCTCAAGAAGACAAAGTAAAGTATTATAATGAAATGTGTAAAGACCTGGAGTTAGAAAACCAAAAGAGAATTCACTCAGCATTTCTCAAGCTGAAAGAACTGAAGGAAAAATTCAAGCTTCGAGTTGAAATATTGAAGGATTCAATGGGCAAAATACTAAACGATGAAAGAAACATCAAAAGAAGATGGGAGGAATACACAAAGCCACTGTACCAAAAAGAACTGGTCAACTTTCAGCCATTTCAGGAGGTAGCATATGACCAAGAACCAATGGCATTGAAGAAAGAAGTCCAAGATGCACTGAAGGCATAGGCGAAAAACAAGGCTCCAGGAATTGACAGAATACCAATTAAGATGTTTCAACAAACAGATGTAACCCTGGAAGCGCTCACTAGTCTATGCCAAGAAATTAAGAAGACAGCTACCTAGCCAACCGACTGGAAGAGATCAATATTCATTCCCATTCCAAAGAAACGTGATCCATCAGAATGCAGAAATTATTGAATAATATCATTAATATCACATGCAAGTAAAATTTTGCTGAAGATAATTCAAAAAATGGTTACAGCAGTACATTGACAGGAAATTGCCAGAAATTCAAGCTGGACTCAGAAGAGGTGAACGAGTGATATCATTGCTGATGTCAGATGGATCTTGGCTGAAAGCAGAGAATACCAGAAAGACGTTTACCTGTGTTTTATTGACTATGCAAAGGCATTCAACTGTGTGGATCATATCAAATTACGGATAATACTGCAAAGAATAGAAATTCCAGAACACTTAATCGTACTCATGAGGAACCCATAAAAGGGGATACTGCGTGAATAAAATCAGGAAAGGTGTACATCCTTTCACCATACTTATTCAATCTGTATGCTGAGTAAATAATTCGAGAAGGTGGACTATAGGAGAAGAATGAGGCATCAGGATTGGAAGAAGACTCATTAACAACCTGCGCTCTGCAGATGACACAACCTTGCTTGACAAAAGCCAGCAGGACTTGAAGCACTTACTGATGAAGATTAAAGACTACAGCCTTCAGTATGGATTACACCTCAACATAAAGAAAACAAAAATCCTCACAACTAGGCCAATAAGCAACATCACGATAAATGGAGAAAATATTGAAGTTGTCAAGGATTTCATTTTACTCGGATCTACAATCAACGCCCATGGAAGCAGCAGTCAAAAAATCAAACAATGTATTGCATTGAGCAAATATGCTGCAAAAGACCTCTTTAAAGTGTTAAAAAGCAAAGACAACACTTTGAGGACTAAGGTGTGCCTGACCCAAGCCATGGTATTTTCAATCACCTCATATACGTGCTAGAGGTGGACAATGAATAAGGAAGAACTGATGAGTTTGAATTACGGTGTTGGTGAAGAATACTGAATATACCATGGACTGCCGGAGAATAAACAAATCTGTCTTGTGAGAAGAAGAGTCTGAATGCTCCTTAGAAGTGAGGATGGCGAGACTTTGTCTCACATACTTGGGACATGCTATCAGGAGAAATCAGTCCCTGGAAAAGGACATCATGCTTGGTAAAGTAGAGGGTCAGTGAAAAAGATAAAAATGCTCAACGAGATGGATTGACACAGTAGCTGGAACAATGGGATCAAACATAGCAACGATTGTGAGGATGGAGCAGGACCGGGCAGTATTTCGTTCTGTTGCACATAGGGTCACTATGACAGCACCTAGCAACAACAACACAATCTTTATAGAAGCAGATTGTCAGGCCTTTCTTCCATGGCACCACTGGGTGGGTTTGAACCACCGATCTTTAGGTTGATAGTCGAGCGCGAACTGTTTGTGGCACCCACGAACGTTTTGGATGTCCTATAGGGAGTCCAAAGTCAAAGTGTCCCAAACTGAACCTTGACATCTTGCCTCTTGCCTTCCTCCCACACCCATTCTGAACTGGCTTCTCCACTTTTATCTCTGATCTTAGTTGCCCAAGCCAGAAATCTGGAATTCATCCAAGCTTCCTCCCTTCCCTTATTCTCTCCCTTTCAATCTGCCACCACTTCCTCAAAACCTTAGGGTTGGCCCTCTCTCCATCCTCACTGCCAGCCTCGGTTCAGGCTCTCATAACTTATTATCTGGATTAGGGCTTCCTAACCAATCTCTGTGTCTACAGTCTTGCCCCATGGTGCTTGCCCATTTCCCAGCTTTAAATCCTTCAGCGTTGCCCATCACTCAGCCTCAGGATAAAATTTAGGCTCCTTAGCATGACTTAAAGGCCTTTCATGATGTGATCTTTGTCTATCTCTCTAGCCTGCTCCCTTCTACTACACCACATGTACCCTGAGCTCCATCGGATAAATTACAGTGCAATACAGTTCCTCACACTGTCAGCACTTTCTTGCCCTTGGGGTATTGTACCTGTTATTTCTTTTTCCTAGGATACCCCTTTACCCCCTATTCTGCCACCTTCACCCCTATTCCTCCTGCAATGCCCATCCCAGAAGTCACTTCCAGGAAGCCTTCCAAAATGCCCCCTGTCTGGGAAGGGTGGGCCTCTGCTAGGCTACCAATAGCATCATGGATGACATTTGTCAACATGCAATTTACTTGTCTGTTTACCAGTCCCTTGTTCCTAGGAGACTATAAGACACTTCAAAAATAGACTGTTTCTTTATTTTAAATCCCTAGGGCCTGGCAGAGAGTCTGGGACATTGGGTTGTTGTTATTTGCCATCAAGTTGATTCTCGCTCACGGTGACCCTATGTCCCTGGATAGTTCAAACAGTTAAGTGCTCAACTACCAACCTTGAAAACTCAATAGAGCACAGTTCTACTCTGCATACATGGGGTTGTCATGATAGGACATAGGAAATGCCTGATAAATGTCGAAGGAATAAAGGAGTTATTTAATATGATGAATGAATAATAAACTGTGTCTTAGCACTTGAGTCCTCTTGATTCCTCTCTATACTCTCTGGTTTCTGAAGCACAGCCTGCCCTGAATTTTGCTTGCATTAACGTCAGGATTTCTGATCACCTGTTGCTGACCCAATGGCCCCAACTACATCTTCTACTTCAGCACATTTCTGGTTCTCTCAGTCTCAGCTTTTTGCCCCATTGCCCTGTTCCACCCCCGCCTCCCATGCCCCTGGCACCAACGAACAAGGCTGTTATGGTGATGACATAAATTAGTGATTTTACCAAACACAGAAGCAAGCAAAAATGTAAAAGTAAAAAAAATTCTGATCTTAAAAACATAGCTTCAAGATCTATCTTAGGAGCTTTCAAAGTTTAAATATTTTATTGCCAAATACCAGCAATTTTTATAACCTTGTATTCACCAGGCCTCATAACACATGCCCAAGTTGCCCTTTATAATGGCTTATATTTTCTTCTCTTGACTCTACCATGTTCTTAGATATATTACTAGGTGACTGGTAGGGAGTAACAGCCGTGAGTGATAGATCCTCTGAGAAGATAAGCGGGCTAAATACGTATAGAAACAGAATTCTAGGCCCTGTAACACAAAGATAGCTTAATCTTTAGCAAAACATTTCCTACCAGTACATTTCTACTCCCCCCAACATAGAGAAAACATGATGCTATAAAGTCATTTGTATTTATCCATGCCCAATTTCCTAATAACAATTTTTAAAAACAGGATAAAATTTATTACCAGTCTCCTTTGCAAATAGGGAGAGTCCTGTGTTATTCTTTTGGAAAAATCTTGAACCTGCAGCGAAAACAATGCAATATTTCATTAATGGCGTTGTGTCACATGTTTGAATTTGTTTACTTCTATTGTTCATAACAAGCTTTAAAAGTATTACTTTAGCCTTCAGTTGATCGGTCTGTTCTTTTAACTTCTGACACATCTTTTTCCCTTTTGATATATTTTGAAATATGTAAGAACTTGAGGAAGAGTCTTCCTGAGAAGTTGATGACAACTTAAAGAGACTTGTCTTGGATTCTATTCCTATATAAGAAAGAATAAGTTTTGGCTACCACTTATATCAATTTATCACAGTTTTTTTAAGTACTGAAAACATAAGTCTGTGGCGATCACCCCCATTTACTATTTTTCAAAAAGCCCACAATATGTACATCCACTTCCAAGAAGTTTAAAAATGATAGTACCTGTAAGAAGTTCTTGGTGGATATGTGACGCAGGTTCCATCTGCACAAGGAAAGGATGAGAAAACATCACTGTTGATTAACAAAGCCATTATTCAGAATGACCAGATGCATTCTGGTCATCACAGAGGTAGTCAGTGTTGTGGTCAAGAGCCAGGGCCCTGATGCTAAGGTTGAATTCCAGTTCTGATACTTACCTGCTGAGTGACCCTGCAATTGCTTAATCATTGTAAGCCTAAGATTCTTTTTTTTTTTTTTTTTGTACTTTAGATGAAGGTTTACAGAGCAAACAAGATTCTCATTAAACGATTAATACACATATTGTTTTGTGACATTGGTTGTCAACCCACGACAAGTTAACACTCTCCCCTTCTTGACCTTGGGTTCACTATTACCAGCTTTCCTGTCCCCTTCTGCCTTCTCATCCTTGCCCCTGGGCTGGTGTGCCCATTTAGTCTTGTTTTGTTTTATGGGCCTGTCTAATCTTTGGCTGAAAGGTGAACCTCAGGAGTGACTTCATTACTGAGCTATCAGGGTTTCGCGGGGCCCTACTCTTGGGGTTTCTCCAGTCTCTCTCAGGCCAGTAAGTCTGGTCTTTTTTTTGGAAGTTAGAATTTTGTTCTACCTTTTTCTCCAGCTCTGCCTGGGACCCTCTATTGTGATCCCTGTCAGAGCAGCCAGTGGTGGTAGCCGGGTACCATCTAGTTGTGCTGGACTCAGTCTGGTGGAGGCTGTGGTACTTGTGGTCCATTAGTCCTTTGGACCAATCTTTCCCTTGTGTCTTTGGTTTTCTTCTTTCTCCCTTGCTCCTGAGGGGGTGAGACCAGTGTAGTATCTCAGATGGTCACTCACAAGCTTTTAAGACCCCAGACTAGCCTTAGATTCTTTAGCGGTAAAATAGGGATAGTAATAGAACCTACCTCATGGGTTGTTATGAGGGTTAAATATTAAATATTCACCATGTCTGGCATGTTATAAGCATACAATACATGCTAGCCATTATTACTATTGTATCTGATACTATTATGTGGAATACTCAAACATTTCTTCTCCTGAAACTAGGCATAAGCTCCATGAGGACAGGGACTGTTGTTGGGCTTGTCACAGCTCTGTTGCTGGTGCTCTCACTAGCACCAAACACTTAGTAACCATGGTCCTGAGAATAATAGAAAACAGTGTGCGTTAAGTTCCAAAATGTGTGTCAAGACAGTGATTGTTTACACAGGACTTGACCCTTTTCTACTTGCCACAGGCTGACTGGACAAGGGTTCATAATTCCAGAGTGATTCACTTTGAGGCCTTTATCGTTGTTCCTATCACATAAAGCCCAAAAGCATGGTGGAGCCAGAGAGATAAACGCTTAGTGGACAAATTAGACTATGATTGTTATGAATATCTCAAGTATACTACAGATGTGAAACCTATAGAGCTCAGTTCTCCAATCCGACTCAACAGGACTGGAGAAAATCAGACAACGGACCTCAGACTCCCACTGCCTGAGGGAGGTGAGCCTGATGTCCATTCTGCTCCAAATAACCTCAGGGCACTGAGAACTGTGTGCACCCGGAGACTTTCTCTCTCCAGCATAATGAGGAACCCTGAGACTTCCCAATGTCAGTGGGGTACAAATCTCTCCAACTCCTAGAAAAGCATCCCAGTTGTGGCAGATGGGCTGCTGGCTACTGGAGGGGGGTTCTACTCCCCAAAAGGTTTAGTTGAAAGAAAAGAGAGTTGAAGCATGAAGGAATGGAAATGGAAATAGTAGAGTGGATTGTTCCCTTTCAGGGTACCTTTCATAAAGGAGCTTAAAAGAAAAATCATACAGTCCTGGAAAAGTGCCAAAAACTAAAATGTTTACTTTAGTCATCAAAATGAATTTGCCTTACTATACCAAAACCAAATCCGTTGCCGTCGAGTCGATTCTGACTCATAGCAACCCTATAGGACTGAGTAGGACTGCCCCATAGAGTTTCCAAGGAACACCTGATGGATTTGAACTGCCAGCCTTTTGGTTAGCAGCCGTAGCACTTAGCCACTATGCCACCTTACTATAGAACCTCAAAAAATCAGTGAGAGCATACTGGGGAGTAGAAGGATGGGAAGATGAGGTAAGAGGAAAAGGGAATTGGCAGAATTTAAGCATTAACAAAACTTGGCACTAAACAATTATTGATATAACAGCTTGAAGTATGTTATCTAAGATCTTAATTCAATTCGATGTAGCATTAATAACTAAGGGCATAATATATGTAAGACACAAGTCCAGGTCTCTGGGGGAAGTTAGGCAATGGAAAGGTAAGACAAGATTGCTGCCCTCCAGAGTCTTCCAATCTAGTGGAAGAAAGAGATACTTCTCCAAATTATTATGACACAAAACATCCTGAGATAAATGCTCTGACAGAAGCACAAAACAAATAAGGGTGGGAAAGAGTATGACTTGGGGGAATCTGAAAAGTCCTGTGGCACAAGTAGGAATTGAATAAGGCCATGAAAATAAGCAGGTCTTGGGTAAGTAGAGACGACGGGACAGTCCATGCAAGGCAGGTGCTCAGAGAGTTCAGGATCTGAGGAGAGGTTCCAACCAGCCAGTTAACAGGAGGAAAGGAGCTTGTAATCTCATACAAGGTTAATCAGTTGCTGTCACATCAGTTTCAACTCATGGCAACCCCTTGTGTGTAGAACTGTTCTCCCCATGAGGTTTTCAGTGGCTGATTTTTCAGAAGCAGATTGCCAGGCTTTTCTCTGGAGGCACCTCTGGGTGGACTCAAACCTCCAAGTTTTCAGTTAGCAGCTGAGCGCTCTAACCGTTCAAAACACCCAAGGACTCCTTAGAAGGGTAGGATGAAGTAAAAAAAAAAAAAAAAAAAAAGGAGAGGCCCAAAGTCCCTGTTGAAGAATTTAGTAGATTTTGTTCTCTTATAATTAGGCCAGCCCCTAATTTTTCCAATGAGGACATCAACCAAGCTTCTGAGAAGTCATTTACTTGGGGTGATCCAGAACTAGAACTAGAACCCAACTCCATGCTCCCTCCTAAAACCCACAGTGATATAGATGAGCTGTGAAATTAATTATGTATTCACTGGAGACTACTTTCTCTTACCTGTATTTGTCGTGAAATTTCAACGGTTTTTTTCTGCTCTTGATGTTGTTTTTCAACACAATTTGATCTAGGCATAGTTTCTAAAAGATCTTGCACAAGAGCTGATTCATCTCTCAAGTCAGGAGAAGATCTGACTTGTCTGGATACGGTAAGTGGTTTATTAATTACGTTATTTTTAGGGATTTTCACTTTGGGAGCAATCTTAGAGAAATCAGGGAGCTGATAATGAACTTGACCTTGGCCATATTTGAATCCACTCCAGGAACTTGATTTTTCAGTCTGTTGTTTCTGGGGTGACTGCCCTTGGAAACGTTTTTGTTTATCATCTGGACTCTTGGTTTTAGTTAGAAAGTTTGAATTCCCTTGAAGGCTGCTGTGTCCAGCAACCACTGGCTCTTCTAAATCAGAGATGTTTTCTTCTTTTGTGATTGGAGAAAAACTGGGCTTACTGCTGTCTTCACCACCCCTTCTGGGGTTGAGTTGGTCATCAAGTTCTGGGATTTGTTCTTTTGGCCAAGAATTCTTGAAATAACACAAAATAATATTTTTAATAATAGGTTCATCAAAACTATCAGCATTAGAGATCTCTGGGAGAGTTTCACAATCAATACCTTGGCCTTTTATGAATTCCTCTTTGGAAAGATGATTGAGTAAAATATCAGAAATGTTTGACTTTGAAGTGCTTTCTTTACTAGGTGGAATATGAAGAATTATAGTGCATTGTTTCTCCCTATCATGTTTTTTGTTGACAGCATTTTCGGTAATTTTATCTAGAATCACGGCCATATCCACATTTCTGCAGGCCTTATTATGTGTAGCCTTTTCCTGAGGGTCATCTACTGCTAAAATAATTTGATGTGAGACATTAAGAATGTCATTTTTTGTAAAATTGTAATCATTGCGTATCTTAATTTGGGGGATAGCCCCATCATAAGGCAAATTCTCCTGCGGCATTTAAGTTGTATCTTCTGAAAAACCCTCTTCATCCGTGTATGTGCAGCCTGATCTCTCTTGTTCCCTGGTGCCTGATATTGATGTCTTTAATTGTAACAACAGACCTTCTGGTCTTCCTTGATCTTCATCGTGTGTCCTATTCTGTGGGAAATGAGAAGAGCCTCATTGTAAATTATATTGGAATAATGTATACAATTATGCTTATCCTGGCATCTATAACTGACCAAACCCTGGATGCTTTTCATTTAGAGAAATTCACTTATAAACATGAAGGCAAGCACAACCAAAAGCTAAATACTGGGTTAACATCATCAGTGGTATAAAAGTGAGGAATTAAAAAGAAATGGAACCTTTAAATTTTTTAAGATTTTCATTCCTTAAATTTTGAGGGAGACACTGGTCTGTAGCTAATGACCAAAAATTTTCTACGTTTATTAACCTCTCTTAGGAGATACTATTTGAAATTTGTTCTTTCAAAATAGGATTTGGGGATGCAAGTGAAGGAGCCCTGGTGGCACAATAGTTAAACACTTGGATGCTAACCAAAAGGTTGGCGATTTGAACCCACTCAGCAGCTCTGTGGGAGAAAGACCTGGTGATCTGCTCCCACAACAATTACAGCCTGGAAACCCTATGAGGCAGTTCTAGTCCATCGCATGGGGTCACTTTGAGTTGAAATCCACTCGATGGCATCTAACAACAACAATAATCTCTAAAGTAGAAATTTGGGATGCACGTAAAGTGTTGGTTTTTAAAAGTACAGTGGCCATGATTTTTCCACACACCACTGATGGGTTTCTAAGTTGTGTGGCACTGGAAGCTGGCTCAGCTCAAACATTACCACCCACTTTCTCTGCTCTGGTGCTTTTTCTCCTGTCCCTCCAGACATTTTGATCTCCTTCTCCTGATTTTCCCTTGGATGCCCACAAGGGGCCCACAAGGACTGATGAAAATATGACCAAGGAACTCTAGGGCCTTTTGAACACCTGGAGGCCAATCTGCAGCCAAGCTTCCTCCTCTAATTAGGACCCAAGCAGGAACCCAGTTGGAGAGGCTGCCTTTCTTTTAGCAATCCCGACCAGCTGCCACATCCCAGGACATAGCAGCATCTCTTGAGAATTCAACAGAAAATGGTCAGAGCAAAACCAACTGCTGGTGGTATGAGCCTTTTTTTTTTTTTTTTTTTTTTAATATAAAATTGAAGACACCCATTTAGATATCTCATGCTTGATTAGTCACTCATGCTTGATTAGTGAACTTTTGGGGCAGCTCCTCAGAAGTACTAAAAATTGCCTTAAGTTATAGATAGAGTAACCAGGCTTGAAGGAGCCCTAGTGACGCAATGGTTAAGCACTTGGCTGCTAACCGAAAGGTTGGCAATTTGAACCCAGCCAGTGGCTCCAAGGGAGAAATACCTGGTGATCTGCCCTGGTAAAGATTACAGCCTAGAAAATCCTATGGAGCAGATCCACTCTGTTACATCGGGTTGCTATGAGTCGAAAATCAACTCAATGGCACCCAACAACCAGGCTTTGACTCAGTCTGAGCACCAATACATCTTGGCTGTTTACTAGGCCAGGGTGACAGCAGCCACAGGTTGACCTTCACTGAGTAAACCAGCTCTCTTGCCCACACCATGACAGAACTGGACTAGATGATCTCTGAGATGCTCTCCACGTCCGAATTTTTCTGAGTCTATGAACTTATAATTTATTAAATAAGCAAAGCAATATGTCTAACAAAAAAATTTTTTTGAGCTTAATCCTCTGAGAGAAAGGAGTACAAACTAAATGTGATAAAGACATTTGTGAAACATTGTACAAAAATCTTAATTTATAGATATACGCCCATGATAAAGGACCCAAATTTAAAAAAATATGTTTTATTGATGACAGAGAGAAATCACTGCAGGATTTCTTTAAATCATTTATAGTATCTAATATTTACTGTAAAATGAGATACATTTTCATCAGCAGAATTGCAGACTACTCTAACCCAAGCTGAAGGACAAGGGACAATGCTTCCACGGGAGTCAAAGTTGTAATGGGAGAGTAGGAGATGAGAGACCTGGATTCCTGGCTGGCTCCCCAACCTATTAGCCGTATGTTCTCGGGCAAGTTATTTACCTTTTCTGAGTCTCAGTTTCCTCTTCTGAAAAATATGGATAATAATACCTAGTTTACAGGCTTGCTAGATAATTGCTTACCTGAGATAATGCAAGTAAAGCACTTGGCATAGTGCCTGACTCAGAGTGAGTGCTCAACAAACAGTAGTTTACAAATGATGTAAAAACAAACCAAATTCACTGTTGGAATACTGAAGAATGCCCAGGTACAGAAGGCTGGGCACCCTTTACCTGTGGGAATATTTAAAGGATAAAGGAAGAAATGGCACATGGGAGACACAATCTCTAAAAGAGACTCAAAATTATTTTTAAAATCTACCTGTAAATGAACATATGGTTTGATAGTGAAAAATATCACTAAATGATGTAAAATAAAACTTTGTCTATTTCCTGGGGGCAAAAAAAAAAAAAAAAACCAATATCTTTAAATGTCTGCAGAGAATAGAGAAAAGGAAAACAAATTCAAATTCTAGTTTTGCAGAACACTTAATGACCCAAGCTACCACCCCAAACTCATTCTCATGCTCTCTTTGTACCCTGGGGCTCATTGCTGAGCTCCAACCCTTCTGGCTAAGGATGAAAAGACTCTTTGGTAGCCAGATCCCAATTTCTAAAATATCATTCTGTTTAAACTGAAAAAATTTAATTTTTGCTATGACTTAAAAAAAGAAAGAGAGAGATCACCAAAATAAGCCAGAAGCCTGAGAGTCTCTTTCATTACACCCAGGAAAACAGCTTCTGTTATCATCATCATCATCATTATTATTAATATTGTTATTTTGCAAAATATCAAGGAGGATTTTTTTTCTGTAAAAGCAATCCACACCCTTAGCACTGTAATGGGTCCCTTACGGGTAACTGGAAGAAACTGAAACATCTTCCCACATCAACACTCAGCTCAGTCTTGGAATCCAAAGACACCTTCAAATTCCAGTCAGAACCCAACAGAATCTTCCTACTGAGCCCAGTTTGCTTTACTGAAGTCAAGTGAATCATCTGGGGCCGTGACTGCTCATGTAGCTACGCTGGCCATTATGTGCTCAGCAATAGCTCATAAATCACTCTGAGCAAGTGAACCACTCTGAGCGAAGGAGACCAGGACAGCACAGTCACCCCACCCCGCCTGTAAAAACAGCTCCATCTGGGTGCTGTGCCTGGATGAGCAACAAGGTGATCACCATGCTAACAGCTATCCCCCGTGTGGTTTACTTTATTACGAAGTCTGAATTTGGCCCTGAAGTGCTGACTTAAGCACACTAACTTGCCTTGTTCAAGAAAAGAGGACTATGGCTGGGAATCTACTGGACTCAATTAAGAATGTCTATAGGTGGGGAAAAAACAAAGCTCCTTAATTAGAGGCCAAAAATGGTCAGTGAATCATTGTTTCTGCCTGGTAGGTGATGTTCTTCTACTCACTCAGCCCATTTAGTGATAATAGAACGTTGTATATTGGAAGACTGCTTTCACCATCAAAGGAAAACTGAGAGGTAATGTGCCTGGGACAATCTCTCAACCTTTCCCCCTAATATCCTCTGTTCTGTGTTTAGATTTCTGTTAGCCTCCATATAAACCAGGGAGGGTGTATACAATGCAGAGGTAGAGGAGACAGCAGGCAGTGTTTCCTCCCATCCTTCCCTGTCTCCCTCCACTAAAGGAACAGTTAGCACAGCCAGATAACACCCTCAAGTCCTAAATCCACTCTTCTAACATCAGCCCTACTGACTTCGCAATGACAAGGAGAGTTAACTGTTGTAGGCAATGATTCAACAATCGAAATTTCTTCTTCCTGCTTTGTAAGTGTGTCATCTAGAATGTGAACAGATGACAGGGGCTTAAAGTAATGATCCACCAATATTTTGTACAACACAAAGCAGTAGGCTGCTCAATGTCTTCAACAGAGACAATACTATAATCAGCACAAAGAGGTAAAACAAAGACAGCAGCAATAGAAACTCACCTACGTTGTAGTGTCTCTGGACATCACAGGCTGTACTGCTTGAAGGGCCTTGCAACAGATGAGCAATCCTCTAATTTTAAGTCATCTTTTTCTCAATAGTTGGGAGTTGACTGCAGTTGAATAATAGAACAAAAACTGGGCTTCAAAATCACGATGTGCCTGCTTCTCCGGGGTTCCTTCAAGGGCAAGAAATCAGCTTTGAAGACCACACAGGAAACATTCCCTGTGATCTAAACTTTGATCATTTTTTGTCTTTTAAGAGCATTAAAAAAAAGCCTAGTTTGACTCTTTTAATTTTTCACATTCCCTCCCTCTGTTCCTTGCTCAGGATTTCTATTTGCCCGTGGAAAAAAATAGGAGATGGCTCAGAAGAATGTGTCCTAGACCACGCCCAAGGGTCAGGTATTCATGGATTTGTCTCCAGCGTATGGTGTTTTTAGATTAAAATATTTTCAGAGGTAATGTGATACAGGCCCCCTCTGCAGTGACTGCATTTGATGATGCTCTGGTAATCCTATCAGCTAACTTTACCTCAGACATGCAGGGTGCCCACAAATGCAGTGTCTATGACTGTAACCATATACCATTCAATGTGGCAGTCTGGCTTCAGCCTGTATTGTTGAGTAGCAGAAGGGAGGCACTGTGATGGAGCAACAAATCAATCCAATACTCCCTCAAGA
The DNA here is from genome assembly GCA_030035585.1 of Dugong dugon. NCBI lineage: Eukaryota > Metazoa > Chordata > Mammalia > Sirenia > Dugongidae > Dugong > Dugong dugon. Next base: position 148,374,062 of record CM057462.1, read on the forward strand.
GCCAGAAGAATGTATTATTTATAGTCAGTCTTAGAGATATATTCCTTCTGTGAGCGTGCATGAATCTGATGACCAGCTGTTACAAATTATTTATCTTGAAGTTGTTTTAAAAGTCAGAAAAAAATCTTTTGAAACTATCAGTAAATGAGTATTTGGAGAAGCTGCTTCTTGGTGTTTTACCAGCAGCCTATGCTTGTTTTTTTCCTTGTTCTTTGGAAGGTCAATGCTGTCTTTTTATCCATTTTTGTTCTTGACACAGCCATGTAAACATCATGGATTGTTTAATTTGTACTGTAAACCATGGACTCCTGCTGGGCTTTTGGAATATTGAGAAAACTCTTGCCAATTGATTTTTTAAAAATAATTCTTTTTTTTATTATTATTGTACTTTAGATGAAGGTTTGCAGAGCAAACTAGTTTCTCATTAAACAATTAATGCACGTATTGTTTTGTGACACTGGTTGCCAACCCCATGGCATGTCAACACTCTCCGCTTTTCCACCTTGGGTTCCCCATTGCTGGTTTTCCTATCCTCTCCTGCCTTCCCATCCTTGCCCCTAGGCTAGTGTGCCCATTTAGTCTCATTTTGTTTTATGGACCTGTCTAATCTTTGGCTGAAGGGTGAGCCTCAGGAGTGACTTCATTACTGAGCTGTAAGTGTGTCCAGGGGCCATACTCTCAGGGTTTCTCCAGTCTCTGTCGGACCAGTAAGTCTAGTCTTTTAAAAAAATAATTCTTAATGATAAATTTTAAAGTACATTTACTCAAAGAAGTATGATAAAAAAGAAAAGAAAAAAACCTCATCCCTGAAACTTCTCTTCCTTTCCCTAAATGTTCTAACATAACATTGGCAACCTCTGTCTAGGGATAAGAAGGGCCAGAATATCTCAGGAAAACCCTTCCCCCTTTATCTAGGGCCTTCTCCCTCTCTCCTCTACCCTCCACCTCCTGATTAAAAGAGGAAACATTGACTTAAAATTACAAAATTTTTTAAGATAATGAATAAAATATCAAAAGATCTATGCACCTCTAAATGGTTTTTTAGAAGATATGATCTTGATAAAAGTCTATCCTCACATTAGAAAAATTCTGGAGGATATATTCCCCAAATTTCTATGTGGTAGGGTTACAGATAAGTTTCATTATCTTTTTAGTGCTATTCTTTCATTTAGTAAACAAATATTTATGGAGCATACTTATTCAATGCTAAGTACTGGAATCAAAAAGTATATATAGAAAATGGTTAGGAGTATGCCCTTTGGTGCCAGACCGAGTTTGTAACTGGTCTGCTGCTCACTAGCTGTGCAACCTTGGGCAAGTTGCTTTACTTTTCTGTTCCTCAGATTGCTCATCTGTAAAATGGGGATATTAATAGCACTACTGTGTAGAGTTGTTGAGAGGATTACATTTGTTGATTTTTTAATTGACACTTAGGAGCCCTGGTGGTGTAGTGGTTAAGAGCTTCACTGCTAATCAAAAGATTGGCAGCTCAAATCCACCAGCCGCTCCTTGGAAACCCTGTGGGCAGTTCTACTCTGTCCTATAGGGTTGCTATGAGTCAGAATTGAGACTCGAAGGCAATCGGTTTGGTTTTTTGGGTATGAACTAGGTGCTGTGCACAGGCACTAAGTTTTCAGCAGGCAACTAAACAGACACGATTGTTAGGACGCCTGAACACAGAAAACAAAGATGATGTCACCAGTTTTCAAATGCAAGACTGGATTCCCAAACAGACTTTTCATTTAAAATGTTTGCAACTCAGATGTTACACATACAGAACACCACCAGGGGCATTGTCCAGGAATGCAGCCTGAGATTCTAATAAGCACGTCTCACAGGCAACCTGGTAGCAGGACCTAACACCCCTGACCTCCATGTAACTTACTACTTCCAGGTCTGATCAGATGAAAATCAGTGATGAATGAAACATATGGAACAAACCTAAACCTTACCTGAGCCCAGAGTCAAGCCCAGTCAACCTGCAGCCTTAAATACAGCCAGCTACATGAGCTCAGTTTTGATCCTCCAAGTCACAGCCGACCCATAGACCCTTGCTTTTAGCTGCTGGGTTTAGGGGTAGTGCATTTTGCGGCAATGTATGGCTCATATATTCTCCCAAATTTCCACTTTACCAAAAACAAAACAAACAACCAAAAAAAAAAAAAGGCACATTTCTTACCCCATTCGGAATCTCAGTATGGTATATGGGGGCCTGGTATTTAAAAAAAGAAAAAGAAAAAGATCTCAGGGACATCAAACAATAGGATAATTGGAAATATTGGTGTTGGTACCTGGGAAGTGAATGACTGGTGATAGTAACAAACCCTTTTGTGAACCAGGTAATTTTCAATTCTATGCGTTTAACAAAAGTGAAGGAGAATCTAATTGAATGATCAGTTAGCAGATTATTTGAAATTTTTTTATGGTAGATCACTGTGATTTTTTATATATAACTAAGAAAGGGTTCAAAAATTTGAGTGAAGATGTTAAAACTACTTTCATTCACTTCTACTTATTTATGTGAAAAGCTTTCTCAGAACATACTCCAATAAAAAATGAAAAATATGAGTAACAGTTGATGCTGAATCCAGTCTCATTCTTAATTATTTAATCACAATTTGTAGTGATCTCTCCCTACTGTGAAGGCTGGATTCCCTTGCTCGTGAGACGGAAAGTAATCTTTAGTGATCTCTTGTCATCAGTTAATACATATCTCAGTAATGTTCCGGTAATGGTAAAAGAAAATAAAACATTTTTTTTTTTTTTAACAAGGAGGCAGCTCTTATTACAATTTTGTTATTACGACTATTCTTTTTTTTATAAGTCTGTCTTTTTTTAATTGTTGTACTTTAAGTGAAAGTTTACAATTCAAGTTAGTCTCTCACACAAAAACTTATACATACATCGTTATGTGACCCTAATTGCTTTCCCTATACTGTGACAGCACACTCCTCCTTTCCAGCCCTGATTTCCCGTGTCCATTCAACAAGCTCCTGACCCTCTCTGCCATCTCATCTCACCTCCGGACAGGAGCTGCCCATTTAGTCTCATGTATCTACTTGAGCTAAGAAGCACAATCTTCATGAGTATCATTTTATGTCTCATAGTCCAGTCTAATCTTTGTCTAAAGAGTTGGCCCCAGGAATGATTTGAGTTCTGGGTTGACAGAGAGTTCAGGGGCCATCCTCTCTGGTCTTTTTACTAGAATTTGAGTTCTGCCCCCCCTCCCCCCACCTTTCTCCTGCTCCATCAGGGACTCTTTGTTGTGTTCCCTGTCAGGGTGGTCACTGGTGGTAGCCGGGTACCATCTAGTTCTTCTGGTCTCAGGCTGTGCAGTCTCTGGTTATGTGGCCCTTTCTATCTCTTGGGCTAATACTTCCCTTGAGTCTTTGCTGTTCTTCATTCTCTTTTACTCCAAGTAGGTTGGGACAAATTGATGCATCTTAGATGGCCGCTTGCTAGCTTTTAAGACCCCAGACACCATTCACCAAAGTAGGATGCAGAACATTTTCTTAATAAGCTTTGTTATGACAATTAACCTAGATGTCCCCTGAAAGCATGGTCCCCAGACCCCCATTCCTGCTACTCTGTCCCTCGAAGTGTTTGGTTGTATTCAGGAAAATTCTTAGTTTTGGTTTAGTCCAGTTGTGCTGACTTCCCCTGTAGTGTGTGCTGTCCTTCCCTTCACCTAAGATAATTCTTGTCTACTGTCTCGTTAGTGAATAACACTCACCCTCCCTCCCCACCCTCATAACCATCAAAGAATGTTTTCTGCTGTGTTTAAACCTTTTCTTGAGTTCTTATAATAGTGGTCTTATGCAGTATTTGTCCTTTTGTGACTGACTAAATTCACTCAGCATAATGCCTTCCAGATTCTTCCATGTTATAAGATGTTTCACAGATTCATCATTGTTCTTTATTGTTGCATAGTATTCCATTGTGTGAATATACCATAATTTGTTTATCCATTCGTCCGTTGATGGGCACCTAGGTTGTTTCCATCTTTTTACTATCATGAACAGTGTGAACATGGGTGTGCATATATCTATTCATGTGACAGCTCTTATTTCTCTAGGATATATTCAAGGAGCAGAATTGCTGGATTGTATGGTGCTTCTATTTCTAGCTTTTTAAGGAAACAACAAATCAATTTCCAAAGTGGTTGTACCATTTTACATTCCCACCAACAGTGTGTAGGTGTTCCAGTCTCTCCACAACCTCTCCAACATTTATTATTTTGTGTTTTTTGGATTAATGCTAGCCTTGTTGGGGTGAGATGGTATCTCATTGTAGTTTTGATTTGCATTTCTCTAATGGCTAATGATCGTGAGCATTTCATCATGTGTCTGTTAGCTGCCTGAATGTCTTCTTTGGCATAGTGCCTGTTCATATCCTTTGCCCATTTTTAAATTATTTGTCTTTTTGTTGTTGAGGTTTTGCAGTATCTTGTAGATTTTAGAGATTAGACACTGATTGGATTTGTTGCAGCCAAACATTTTTTCCCAGTCTGTAGTTTGTCTTTTTACTCTTTTGGTGAAGTCTTTTGATGAGCTTAAGTGTTTGATTTTTAGGAGTTCCCAGTTATCTAGTTTCTCTTCTGGTGTTTGTGAATTGTTACTTATGGTCCATGTTCTGTTTATGCCATGTATTAGGGCTCCTAGAATTTCCCTATTTTTTCTTCCATGACCTTTATCACTTTAGATTTTATATTTAGGTCTTTGATCCATTTTGAGTTAGTTTTTGTGCATGGTGTGTCAGGTGTGAGTCTTGTTTCAGTTTTTTGCAGATGGATATCCAGTTATGCCAGCACCATTTGTTAAAGAGACTGTCTTTTCCCCAATTAACAGAATTTGGGCCTTTGTCAAATATCCGTTGCTCATAGGTGAATGAATTTATGTCTGGATTCTCAATTCTGTTCCGTTGATCATGTATCTTTTGTACCAGTACCAGGCTGTTTTGACTACTGTGGCAGTATAATAGATCCTAAAATCAGGTAGTGTGAGGCCTCCCACATTGTTCTTCCTCTTGAGTAATGCTTGACTTATCTGGAGCCTCTTCCCCTTCCATTTGAAGTTGGTGATTTGTTTCTCCATCTCCTTAAAAGCTGCCATTGGAATTTGGATTGGGATTGCATTGTATCTGTAGATGGCTTTGGGTAAAATTGACATTTTCACGATGTTGAGTCTGCCTACCCATGAGCTCAAAAAAACAAAGCCATTCCTGTTGAGTTGATTCTGACTCATAGCAACCCTATAGGACACAGTAGAATGAACTGCCCCATAGAGTTTCCAGTGGGCGCCTGGTGGATTAGAACTGCTGACTCTTTGGATAGCTGCCATAGCACATAACCACTACACCACCAGGGTTTCCATCCATGAGTAAGGTATGTTTTTCCACTTATGCAAGTCTCTTTTGGTTTCTTGCAGTAGTGTCTTGTAGTTTTCATTGTATAGGTCTTTTACATCTCTGGTTAGATTTATTCCTAAGTATTTTATCTTCTTGGGGGCTATTGTAAATGGTATTGATTTGGTGATTTCCTCTTCAAAGTTCTGTTTGTTGATGTAGAGGAATCCTACTGATATTTGTATGTTTATCTTGTATCCTGAAACTTTGCTGAAATCTTCTATTAGTTCCAGTAGTTTTCTTGGGGATTCTTTGCGGTTTTCTGTGTATAAGATCATATCATCTGCAAATAGAGGTACTTTGACTTCTTCCCTACCAATTTGGATGCCCTTTTTTTCTTTTTCTTGCCTAATTGCCCTGGCTAGGTCCTCCAGCACAATGTTGAATAAGAGTGGTGATAAGGGGCATCGTTGTCTGGTTCCCATTCTCAAGGGGAATGCTTTCAGACTCTCTCCATTTAGGATTATGTTGGCTATTGGCTTTGTATAAATGACTATTGGCTTTGTATAAATTTCCCTTCTATTCCTATTTTGCTGAGAGTTTTTATCATGAATGAGTGTTGGACTTTGTCAAATGCTTTTTCTGCACTGATTGATAAGATCATGTGGTTCTTGTCTTTGGTTTCATTAATGTGATGGGTTACATCGATTGTTTTTCTAATGTTGAACAATCCCTGCATACCTGGTATAAATCCCACTTGATCGTGGCGAATTCTGTTTTTGATATGTTACTGAATTCTACTGGCTAGAATTTTGTTGAGGATTTTTGCATCTATGTTCATGAGGGATATTGGTCTGTAATTTTCTTTTTTGTGGTGTCTTTACCTGGTTTTGGTATCAGGGTTATGCTGGCTTCAGAGAACGAGTTTGGGAGTATTCCATCCTTTTCTATGCTCTGAAATACCTTTAGCAGTAGTGGTGTTAACTCTTCTCTGAAAGTTTGGTAGAATTCTCCAGTGAAATCATCCACACAGGGCTTTTTTTTGTTGGAAGTTTTTTAATTACCTTTAAAATGAAACAATTTAATACAAATGTACATATAAATGTTATTGCAGAGAAGAATGATAGAGTGACCAGAAAAGACTTTTTTAAAGGATAAAATATATTTTTTTAATTAGGATAAAATTATTTATGGGAAGCAAAATGAAAATACAAGTTCAATAAGAAAAAAATTAATGATGCAAAAATCTTGACTTAAAAAAGAACTTATTTGTGTATTTTTAAATGGCCATAATGGCTTTACTTTTAAAATATCGAATGTTTATTTGTGGAAATCACATTCTTTTCAATTAGTTAAATTTACAATAATATATTTGAAATACCAACTTTAAAACCCCCATGCATCTGTCAGTTTGTCATACTGTGAGGGCTTGCATGTTGCTGTGATGCTGAACACTATACCACTGGTATTCAAATGCCAACAGGTTCGCCCAGGGTGGACAGGTCTCAGCTGAGCTTCCAGACTAAGACAGACTAGGAAGAAAGACCCAGCGGTCTATTTCTGAAAAGAATTAGCCAGTGAAAACCTTATGAATAGCAGCAGAACATTGTCTGATATAGTGCCTGAAGATGAACCCCTTAGGTTGGAAGGCACTCAAAATACAACTGGGGAAGAGCTGTCTCCTCAAAGCAGAGTCGACGTTAATGGCCTGGATGGAGTCAAGCTTTCGGAACCTTCATTTGCTGAGGTGGCACGACTCAAAATGAGAAGAAACAGCTGCAAACATCTGTTAATAATCAGAACGTGGGATGTACAAACTATGAATCTAAGAAAATTGGAAACATCAAAAATGAAATGGAGAGCATAAATATCAATATCCTAGGCATTAGTTAGCTGAAATGGACTGGTATGGGCCATTTTGAATCAGACAATCATATGGTCTACTCTGCCAGCAATGAAAACTTGAAGAGAAGTGACATTGCATTCATCATCAAAAAGAACATTTCGAGATCTATCCTGAAGTACAATGCTGTCAGTGATAGGATTATATCCATACACCTACAAGGAAGACCAGTTAATACGATTATTATTCACATTTACGCACCAATCACTAAGGCCAAAGATGAAGAAATTGAAGATTTTTACCAACCTCTGCAGTCTGAAATTGATCAAATATGCAATCAGGATGCATTGATAATTACTGTTGATTGGAATGCAAAAGTTGGAAACAAAGAAGGATCAGTAGTTGGAAAATATGGCCTTGGTGAGAGAAACAATGCCGGAAATCACGTTAGAATTTTGCAAGACCAACGATTTCTTCATTGCAAATACCTTTTTTCTCCAACATGAACGGTGACTATACACGTGGACCTCACCAGATGGAATACACAGGAATCAAATTGCCTATATCTGTGGAAAGAGACAATGGAAAAGCTCAATATCATCAGTCAGAACAAGGCCAGGAGCTTTTGTTCATATGTAATTTCAAGTTGAAGCTGAAACAAATTAGAACAGTCCATGAGAGCCAAACTATGACATTGAGTATATCCCATCTGAATTTAGAGACCATCTCAAGAATAGATTTGACTCATTGAACACTAATGAGCAAAGACCAGACAAGCTGTGGAATGACATCAACAACATCATATATAAAGAAAACAAGAGGTCATTAAAAAGACAGGAAAAAAAGAAAAGACCAAAATGGATGTCAGAAGAGACTCTGAAACTTGCTCTTGAAGGTAAAGTAGCTAAAGCAAATGAAAGAAATGATGAAGTAAAAGAGCTGAACAGAAGATTTCAAAGGGCACTTCACAAAAGCAAAGTATTATAATGACATATGCAAAGACTAGGAGATAGAAAACCAAAAGGGAAGAACATGTTCAGCATTTCTTAAGTTGAAAGAACTGAAGAAAAAATTCAAGCCTTGAGTTGTAATATTGAAGGATTCTTTGGGGAAAATACTGAACAACACAGGAAGTGTCAAAAAAAGTTGGAGGGAATACACAGAGTCACTATACCAAAAAGAACTGGTCAACATTCAACCACTTCAGGAAGTAACATATGATCAGGAACGAGTGGTACTGAAGGAAGAAGTCCAAGCTGCACTGAAGGCATTGGTGAAAAACAAGGCTCCAGGAATTGACAGAATACCACCTGAGATGTTTCAACAGAAGGATGCAGTGCTGGAAGTACTCACTCGTCTGTGCCAAGAAATTTGGAAGACAGCTTCCTGGCCAACCAACTGGAAGAGATCCATATTTATGTCTATTCCCAAGAAAGGTGATCCAACAGAATGCAACAAGTACTGAATAATGTCATTAATATCACACGCAAGTAAAATTTTGCTGAAGATTATTCAAAACCGGCTGCATCAGTGTATCGACAGGGAACTGCCAGAAATTCCAGTCAGATTCAGAAAAGGATGTGGAACTAGGGATATCATCAGTGATTTCAGATGGATCCTGGCTGCAAGCAGAGAATACCAGAAAGATGTTTACCTGTGTTTTATTGACTATGCAAAGACTTTTGCCTGTGTGCATCATAACAAATTACGGATAACTTTTCGAAGAATGGGAATTCCAGAACACTGAATTGTGCTCATGAGGAACCTGTACATAGATCAGGAGGTAGTCGTTCAAACAGAACAAGGGAATATTTCATGGTTTAAAGTCAGAAAAGGTGTGTGTGTGTGAGGGTTGTATCCTTTCACCATATCTACTCAGTATGTATGCTGAGCATATAATCCGAGAAACTGCACTACATGAAGAAGAATGGGGCATCAGGATTGGAGGAAGACTCGTTAACAACCTGCGACATGCAGATGACACAACCTTCCTTGCTGAAAGTGAAGAGGACTTGAAGCACTTACTGATGAAGATCAACACCACAACCTTCAGTATAGATTACACTTCAACATAAAGAAAACAAAAATCCTCACAACTGGACCTATAAGCAACATCATGATAAACAGAGAAAAGGTTGAAGTTGTCAAGGATTTCATTTTACTTGGATCCAGGATCAACACTCATGGAAGCAACAGTCAAGAAATCAAATGACATATTGCATTAGGCAAATCTTCTGCAAAAGACCTCTTTAAAGTGTTAAAAAGCAAAGATGTCACCTTGAAGACTAAGGTGCACCTGACCCAAGCCATGGTGTTTTCAATTGCCTCATAGGCATTCGAAAGCTGGATGATGAATAAGGAGGAATGAAGAAGAATCAATGCCTTTGAATTGTGGTGTTGGCAAAGAATACTGAATATACATGGACTGACAAAAGAACAAATAAATGTGTCCTGGAAGAAGTACAGAATTCTAGTATTCTAGTAGAATTCTAGTATTCTAGAATTCTAGAAGCAAGGATGGCGAGACTACATCGCACTTACTTTGGACATGTTATCAAGAGGGATTCGTCCCTGGAAAAGGACATCTTCCTTGGTAAAGTAGAGGGTCAGCGAAAAAGAGGTAGCCCCTCAGCAAGACGGATTGACACAGTGACTGCAACAATGGGCTTAAGCATAACAAGGATTGTGAGGATGGCGCAGGACCAGGCAGTGTTTCATTCTGTTGTACATGGTGTAGCTATGAGTTGGAATTGACTCAATGGCACCTAACAACAGCAACAACAACAACTTTAAAATGTGAAACAGATTACATAGATTTTTCAAAATGCTTTTGTGGGTACATTAGCAAAGATATTTGAAAGACTACTTCTCTGTCCAACTGATTCACTTTAGAAATCTTGTAAGGGTAAATATTCTAAGTTGCTGATTTTCAGGAATTGAGTAAACAGTTAATGTGCTTGACTACTAACCAAAAGGTTGAAAGTTTGAGTCCCCCCAGAGGCACCCTGGAAGAAAGGCCTGGCGATTTATTTTGAAAAAAATCAGCCATTAAAAACTCTATGAAGCACAGTTGTACTCTGACACACATAGGGTTGCCATTAGTCAGAATTGACTTGATGGCAACTGGTTGTTATTGGTTGTTGCTGAGTTTCAAGGGCCAAAGAAAAATGCTGATGAACCTGAGAATTAAAGAAGATGCATTAAAATCCTCTTATGGATGGTCAATACAAGATTACAAATATCACCGGAGAGTTTCCCACCCTGTGTGCCACCATGCAATGGTGTGCCTTCAATGGGCGACCCTTCCCATCTAAGCCATGTGAACCCGGCAGCCATATCTTCCAGGCTGGTTTCCTCTGGCTCTGTTCACCAACCAGTTTGTTGTCACATAGAAATGATCAATAGGCACTGCAGAGTCTTGTATATCATCTTTTTACGTCCACCCAACACTTACTACTGAGGTTTGGATTTAATATTCAACAAACAATATCCAGGCCAAGCCTTGAAACACTTAGATAATCTTCAAGGCTGGAATTTAGGAACCTAAAAGGAAAGGAAAAAACTTTTATCCTAGAGCTCACCTAAATATATGTAGCTAGATACAAAGGTGCTATCAAGAAGGTAGAGGAGCACTGGAACTGAAGCCATTCCTGGAGACCACCCTTCAGCCAAACCTTAGAAAGACCATAAAATAAACAGTAAGACCCAAGAGGAACATGCTCCTTAGAACAATCAATTATACAAGATCTAAAGTGCAACATCTGCCCAAAAGCAAAGATGAGAAGGCAGGAAGGGGTAGCAATTTAGGACAAAAGGAAACAAGGAAGCTAGGATTGAAACGGGGGGAGCACTGGCACATTGTGGGAAATGAAACCAATGCCACGGAACACTACGTACAAGCTATCGAATGGGAAGCTAATTTGCTCTGCAAACTTTCACCTAATGCACAATAATAAATTAAAAAGAAGAAGAAGAAGGTAGAAGAGACAAAGGAAGGCAAATTTGCACTTGTGGTTCAACTATTCTAAGATCTGATTCAACACTCCACGACAATTGCCTCCAAGTACTGAAACAACTTTCCATATTCCTTCTTTAGCCCGGAAAAAGATTATCAATATTACTGTAGTGCAGAAAGTAAGAATAATAGTTATAGCCCCCTTTTCCGTCTCTGTTTTACAAATGAAGAAAGGCCAAGCAATGAGGCCTAAGGTCACCCCAGAGGGTGAGTGGCAGAGCTGCCATTTGAACTAGCCGTTTCTGACACCAAATCTCCTGCTCTTGACCACTATGTATACTTCCTCACACACTGCTCCTTCCATTTGTAGGACAGAAGCGTGAAAAAACCAGAAGAATGCTGTTTGGTGTTGTCAACCTATTCGTAGTCAACTAACATTTCTCCAGTACTTATGAGTCACCTGCCATAGTTATCTATACCTCACACAGGCACCTATTCCTTCTGGGGCTCTGGATTTAGGGAAAGCAGGCATAGTACAGGGAAGAAGAGATTCAGTGAGGTCACATGTAGAGAGGGTGGAATTTGTCTTCCTTTGCCTGATGTGAATATATGACTTCATTAGAGCAGCAACACAACTGTTTCATCTTGGAGATGCACTGTGGCCAAAAATTCACCCTTCTCACACACATTTTGTGCTGTTATATGTAGAAAAAGTGTGGTGCTAGTAAATGGACAAATGCTCTGAAGGCTTGAACTGGGTACAGTAAATACATGGTTTCCATCCCTGCCCATAGCTTGCCCTCAGCAGACATGTGAATGTGCACACACGCACATGTGTGTGTGTTTTTCAGGGCAGCCTCGTGAGAATCTTCTGGCCTTTGTGCACAGTCACTGCATTTATACTCAGAGGAAATGTCCCCTCCTTCTGCGAAGTCTGGATTCCCTGGATCATGGAAGGAAAGTAATCTTTAATGATCTCTTGGCATCAATAATATGTACCTCAGAGTTTAAATAAGATTAATTCTTATCTGCTCAGCACTGTATCATAATTATCTAACCATAATTCCTTTTCCAAACTTTTCTGTATAGTATTCTTTGGTATAAAGAAAAAAACAAAATGAGAGCTGAAGGTTCATTAAACATTGAGCCGAAAAAGACATTAGAGATTACCCAGACCAGTGCCCTCATTGAACATGAGTATTCTGGGATCAGCAAAAGGAAATGCTTACCGAGGGAGAACACTCATGGAAAGAGTGCAGGATACTGTGTATGTCCTCACATTCCGGAGATGATAGGACAAAGGTTTGAATCCTGGTTCTGCCACTTCCCAGTTTCACAATTTTTGGCAAGTTACCTAACTTCTCTGAGTCTTATCTCTGCTTAGTAAAATGATGATGACAACTCTACACAGAATGTTTCTGTAGGAATCAAATAAGATAATGCATTTGAAGTTCTTAGCTCAGTGTTTTGTATGCAGAATATGTCTAATAAATGGTAGCCATTACTGTGTCCTTATGCTCTATAAACTTTCCTTCACCCTCACCCCAATATAAACAATCCTGATGAACTAGTTATATATTTGGAAATATGTAGATAATAATGCCCTCTGAATAAATATGGCATGTTGGAATTAGATTATCGCTATTTTAGTTTTAATGCATGTAAAGAACTTAGAACAGTGCCTGACACTTAAGTGTCTAATAAATACTAGCTTTAAAAGATAATTATAACTATTCCAAAAAATACCCTTCTCGGTATTTCAAAATTTTAGCTTTTTTAGTCAACCTGTAGTTTTATATGAGACACAGATTTGAAATGCAAATCTGTTATAAATTGTGCTCTTGTAGAAAAATAATGGCTATCCACATTTCCTTAACCCTTTTCTTGTAAAAAGCACAAAGCTCTTTCAGTAGTAATCAGTTAGAGTCCCCCTTCCCCCACATGATGAGCCCTGGTGGTGCAGTGGTTAAGCACTCGGCTGCTAACCTAAAGCTCGGCAGTTTGAACCCACCAATTACGCCGCGGGAAAAAGATGTGGCAGTCTGCTTCCACAAAGATTTACGGCCTTGGAAACCCTACAGGGCAGTTGTACTCTGTCCTATAGGGTCGTTATTAGTCGCAACCCCCACATACGTATGAAGTAACTATTACCTAATTCAACGCTGAAATGCCAATTTTTACGGCACAGTATTAACTACTACATGAAAATACCAGGAAGTGATGACCACAGGAAAGGTAAACCATAGTCAACGTTCAGCGTTTAATGATAGGCTTGCATGGGCTTTATGAACATTAATTAAGACTCACAACACACAGGTGAGGAGCTATTTCTTCACCTTCTCAAAGCAATGTAATCATCTCAGAGATGGAACCCCAGTAAAATGCTAAACGATTGAGGACAGGAAATAATTACCCGCTCAAAAGATAACTGCATCTTGCATCTAAATAACACGTTTTAGCCAAGAGTAGCCAGGCACATTACAAACTCTAAACACTCTGGGGACTTAGTAAGTATCTTCATTTAACGACGTAGAAGAGATTGAAAGGAGAGGAAGCAATTTAGTCAACATTACCCAGCAGGTCACTAGCGGTGAGGACTTAGTTCTTTGGTGGGACACCAGGAAAACAAACTTTTCTCAAGGATCTAACTGTGTGCTAGGCACTTTGTGCATATTATCTCATCAGTCCTGCCCACAGCCCCACAGGGCCAATACTGTCATCCCCTCTTTAAGACGAAGAAACAGACTCATAGGGATAGAGCTAGGAAAGGTCAGTCTGATTCCAAAGTCAACTCACTTTCCCTCTTATTAGATCATGTATCACAAAGTGGAAAAAGAAATAGAAGCAGCTAGACTCACCAGAATTATACATATATTTTTTTTCACAAGATTGGTAATTGTTATGGATTGAATTGTGTCTCCCAAAAGTATGTGTTGTAAATTATAACCCCTATACCTGTGTCGCTATGCATTGGAATCGACTCAGTGGCAACCGGTTTGATTTTTTTTTTTTTTTTTTTTGTATACCTGTGGTGAGGAGCCCTGGTGGTTAAGAGCTATGGCTGCTAGCCCAAAGGTCAGCAGTTCAAATCCACCAGCCGCTCCTTGGAAACCCTGTGGAGCAGTCCTACTCCATCCTATAGGGTCGCTATGAGTCAGAATCAACTCCACAGCAAAAGGTTTATACCTGTGGTGATAATACCATTTGGGAATGGGTTTTGTTTGTTATGTTAATGAGGCAGTATTAGTGTAAGGTGTGTCTTGAGTCAATCTCTTTGGAGATTAAAAAGAAGCAGATTAAGAGACAAGCAGCAAGAAAAGCAGAGATGGGGGAAGATAGATGCCACATGAAGATCACCACGGAACCAAGGAACAAGGAGCTTCCCCCACAGCCAACAGAGAGAGAAAGCCTTCTAGAGCTGGTGCCCTGAATTCCCAATTCCAGCCTCCTAAACTGTGTGCAAATAAATTTCTATTTGTTAAAGCCACCCACTTGTGGTATTTCTGTCATAGCAGCACTAGATAACTAAGACAGTAATCTTTTATATTCTGGAGCAATTCTTAGAGACCTAGGATCTATGCTTCATCATTTCATCCCCAAGCAGTATCTCTAGTGCCCCAGACAAAGACTCTTACTATTACTCCCAACAGTCTCTCCTAATGTGGAGCTCTGTTATCCCATGGAGCAAGTGTAATTTGTTGAGACACATTCCTTAAAAGTAGAAAATTAGAAAAATTTTAAATAATGACTATTGATACATGTGACAATATGGATGAATCTCAAAATAATTATGCTAAGTGAAAGAAGTCAGACAAAAAAAGAGTGTGTACTATATGGTTCCATTTATATAAAATTCTAGAAAATGAAAGCTGATCTATAGTGACAGCAGATCAGCGGTTGCCAGGTTGGGATGAAGGGTGGGGACAAGAGGGAGGGATTAGCAAGGGGCGTGAGGAAATTTTTAGAGGTGATGGCTATGTTGATTGTGGTGATGATATCACAAGTGCATACAAAACAAATCGTTCCCTTCGAATATGTGCTGTTTATTGTATGTCAGTTATAGTTCAATAAAGTTTGTTTAGAAATGATAACAGTACATGAAAAGAAACTTTAAAAATCATCCAAGGCACACAGGGACTTCATAGATGAGAGAGAGTATGTATAGAGCCAGGGAGAAACTTGAATCACACTGAAGTAACCAACCTTATCTATGTAGCTCTTCAGAAAATTCTCAAATACTAGCTCATTCAGATGTTATCATTTCAGGATGATTGAAGATTTGCAAGTATAAGACATTTGGGGTTTATTTTGCATACTCTCTAAGCTCTTTAGCATGGCATATGAGGCCCTTTGTGAACTGCTCTTGCCTTCCTCTCCAGCATGTCTTCCTACGTGCCCTGCCTTGAAATTCATGCTTCAACAATATCAAGTTATTTATAGCCTCCCACACTCATCTAGTGTTTTCTGTCTCCATGTCTTTGAATATGCTGGTGTCCTTTCTGCCTGGAATGTCCTTCCTCCCTGTCTTCCTTGCCAAGAGAGGTCATCACTTCATCCTCCGCCACCTCTGTTGGCGCTTTCCCCCATGCAAGCCTCCTCTATTGCACTTTCTGCACTGTATTGTCATTAATTGCTTCGTATCTGCCTCTGTTATTTGCCTGTGAGCAACCTGAGCACAGGATTATGTCCTATTACATCTGTACTCCCAATCCTGCCAGACAGTTGACTCAACAAACATTTATTTCACGGAATTGGAAATGCTTCTAGTGTGTCTTGGAGATAGACGTCAGAGGCCACAAAGGTGTCTATAGGGAAGGACATCCACCCAAACAGGATTTTGGATGGCGCTTGTTGTTGTTGGGTGCCATGGAGTCAATTTCAACTCCTAGCGATCCCATGTAACAGAGTAGAACTGCTCCATAGGGTTCTCTTGGCTGTAATCTTTACGGGAGAAGATCGCTAGATCTTTCTCCCACTTAATCTCTGGATGGGTTTGAAACTCCAACCTTTCAGGTAGCAGCTAAGTGCTTAACTGTTGCACCACCAGGCTTCTTTGGATGTTGCTAGATAAGGTGGAAAAGCATGATCATGAAGTTGGTGACAGTGACATTCCTGTAGCCCAAACTAGAGCAGGAGTTCTCCACAGGGGTTTTCAGAAATATGTGGGGATGGTTTTAGTTGTCCCAGTGCCTGGACTGGGGGAAGGGGGTGCTGCTGGTATTTAGTACCTGGAAGCTAAGGTGGAAGCAAGGCACAGAACAGTCCTGTACAAAGAATTATCCTGTCCACAATGCCAGTGTTGTTTTGTCAGTTGCCGTCAAGTTGACTGCAACTCATGGTGACCTTATGTACAACAGAACAAAACACTGTCTGCTCCTGTGACATTTTCACAATCACCAGCATGTTTGAGTCCATTGCTGAGGCCGCTGTGCCAATCCACCTCACCAAGGATCTCCCACGCCTTCATTGGTCCTCTGCTCCACCAAACATGACGTCATCCTCTAGCAATTGATCCCTCCTGTTGATGTGTCCAAAGCAAGAGAGTCAGACAATGTGCTGTTGTGATCCACTGGGTAATTTTTAGAAGTAGATCATCAGGCCTTTCTTCCTAGTCTGTCTTAGTCTGTACCCAAAATCAAACCCACGGCCATCGAGCTGACTGACTCACAGTGACCCTTGTAGGACAGAGTAGAACTGCCCCATAGGGTTTCCAAGGCTGTAAATCTTTATGGAAGCAGACTGACACATTTTTCTCCTGCAAAGCAGCTGGTGGGTTCAAACTGCTGACCTTTCAGTTAGCAGCAGAGCACTTAACCGCTGCACCACCAGGGCTCCTTCTTAGTCTGGAAGCTCAGCTGAAACCCGTCCACCATGTATCACCCTGCTGGTATTTGAAGTACCAGTGGCGTAACTTTCAGCATCACAGTAACACACAAGCCACCACAGTATGACAAATTGATAGGTGGGTGGTAGAAAATGCCAATAGTGCCCTCATTAAGAAACATTACTCTAAAGAGAAAAAATGTGTTCTCTGTAGAGAAAAAAAATAATCCTCTTCCTTAGTGCTTCAGGTGAGTGTGAGGTACAGCCCAGTGATGAGGACCAGAATCCTCTCCCCAGGCTACAAACCCTCACTCTTTGGTTGCTTCAGCAGCCCAATTTCACTTAGCCCCCTTTCTCTTCACTTCAGTTCTTTTGGTTTCTTAAATACTCTGTCTCCTTTCCACCTGGGGGCCTTCCATTACTGCTGTTCGCTTTGCCTGAAGTGTCTGCCCCACCCTGCCTTGTCTTTCTACCTGGTTATTTCTTACTCATCCTTCTGCATGCCACTTACTCCAGAACCTGCCCTCTTCTTCTAAACTAGGTCAGGTTCCCCTGAAACAAGCATTCGTAAAACCAAAAACAAAACCTCACTGCCGCCAAGTCAATTCCAACTCAACAGCAACCCTAAAGGACGAGTAGAACTGTCCCACAGGATTTCCAAAGCTGTAAATCTTTACAGAAGCAGACTGCCATATCTTTCTCCCACAGAGCAGCTGATGGGTTTGAACTGCCAACCTTTCAGTTAGCAGCCAAGCGTTTAACCACTGCACCACCAGGGCTCCGCAAACATTCACAGCACTCTGTATTTCTCTTCAATAGCATTTATCACAATTATAAAACATTGGTGGAAGGAAAGGAAGGGAGAGAGGAAGAAGGTGGAGAGGCCAGGGAAGAAGAAAGAAATGGAAGACCCATTTGGCTGGTTGAGAGTGGAAAGATCACAAGTCTTTTTTTCAAAATCAGAGTTTGATTCTTAGTTCTGTTCCTTGTTAATTAAAGACCTTGGAGATGTTATCTAAGTGATCTGAACGTCTGTTTCCTCATCCACAAAATAGGGATAAAATGTGTGTGGGGGGAATTAAATAACTATATAAAGATCTTTTCTCTGTATCTGACAGTGCTCAATCAATGTCAAATCTTTTTTGCTTCCCTCCTTCCTCCTCTTCTCTAATGGAAGTGCATGTAAGGGTAGAAATTTTATTGAGAAAGCTAGACTGAAAAAGCCTTTATGTCAAACTTGATCTAGAGTAGAAATCTCTGAGCCTTCCAAATGGGTTTAAAGAAGGCAGGCAGTTGTAATGGTTGTGAGAAAAGGCAATGAACAGAACTCATAGATGCTGACATCTTTAATAGATCTGCCCTTTCCTGCATAGGCCCTCCAGCACGCTAGCAAGTATCTGCAGGATGGCTACGCCTGGTTTCTAGGAAGGAATTTGAGCTAACTGGGGAGTGAGCCACCTAAAAAGTTACTTAGTTCTTTATGTCTCTCAGATCAGGGTCCCACTAAGGTTCCACTGAGGTCCCACTGATGGCAATAGTTTGGGAAGGGTCAGTGACATCTACTTGAGGTAGAGTCTAGCCACTAAGGTAGGAAGAATTTCAAATGGCAACAATTTAGATTCCTGTGATTTGTCCATCAAAGGGAACCTCTGGGCGCATTTGCAATGCCATGATTAAGACTGATAATAGCATCATAAAACAGTGGGTATTGTCTTCAGAGGAGAAAATCTGAGTAAGCTTATTATCCTAAAGGCAAACAGACTCTTTGAAGTTAGACACACAGAAAACTGCTAGAGTAGTCATAAGAGTCTTGCTTCCTTTCTAAGCAATCCACCCTACTACATTATGTTTTAAACAATAGGGTGTTGATAAGTTTTACTGCACAATTTACTTGCAGGTTCTGCACATGACACCATGTGAATTAAGAGCATTTAAACTGCTTTAATGGAACCTCCAGATCTGCTGTTAAGCAGTGCTATTGCTCGCCCCAACTTTGGACATGTTATTAGGAGGGACCAGTCCCAGGAGAAGGACATCAATGCTTGGTAAGGGTCAGTGAATAAGAGGAAGACCCTGGATGAGATGAATTGACACAGTGGCTGCAACAATGGGCTCAAACATAGCAATGACTGTGAGGATGGTGCAGGACCGGGCAGTGTTTCATTCTGTGGTACGTAGGGTCTCTATGAATCGAAGAGACTCGACAGCACCTAACAACAACAGCAAAACTTTAGAGAGCCCTAAAGGTTAACCTTTGTCTCCTGGTTAAGGCCTTGAACTTGCTTCTCTATCTCAGACAGGCTTGTCAAACCTACCTTCTTTGTTCCACAAGTATCAAGGGTTTGACATGCTCACCTTCCTTTACCAACTCCTGTCCTGATCTTAAAAGTGAAAGTCCCTCATCCCAGAACCCCTTTAGTCCCTAGATTTCCTCCATCCCTGCCATCTCCTAATTTCTGTATCATTTCCCCTCCTCCAAAGCATTTAATCCTTTTTTATATCTAAGTATTTTTTATATTGGAGGGCAGTGGCCGTTCAGTGGTAGAATTCTCAATTTCTGTGGTGGAAAACCAGGCTCAATTCCTGGCCAGTGCCACCACTCATCTGTCAGTGGAGGCTTGCATGTTGCTGTGCTGCTGAACAGGTTTCAGTGGAGCATCCAGACTAAGATTGTCTAGGAAGAAAGGCGTGGTGATCTACTTCTGAAAAAAAGAAAAAGTCAATGAAAACCCTGTGGGTCACAATGGTCTGATCCTGTTGTGCATGGGGTCACCATGAGTTGGAGGCTGACTAGATAGCAGCTAACAATAACAACATTTTTTATAGAAAGCCACCAGAAGGGAATGATAGAGAGAGGCACACATAATGGGGAATCTACAAATCCACAGTAATTTTTTCCTAGTTTTAACATGTTTTTATTGCTTTGTGTTTTTTCTGCTTATTGTAGAAAACGTGAAAAGTAAAGTGTAACCAATCAAAATACTTCAGCGTAATTCTTTCTAGTGTTTGTTAAACATATTTTACATAATTGGGGTCATAATACAAAGACAATTGTGCATCACGCTTTTTTCACTTAACATCAATAACATCTCCCTGGTGGCTTAGTTGTTAAGAGCTACTGCTGGTAATCAAAAGGTCAGCTGTTCGAATCCACCAGGTGCTCCTTGGAAACCCTGTGGGGCAGTTCTACTCTGTCCTATAAGGTTGCTTGAGTCGGAATCAACTCGATGGCAGTGAGTATGTCATTAAAAACTTTGGGATAAATATCTGTTTTTAATAGTTATATACACCACATAGTTATGCTATAATTAATCATTTCCTTAATGACAGAAATTTAGATTGTATCTTTTAAAACAGTATACGAGTAAACATCCTTGCCTGTATTTTAAATTATTTCCTTGGGATAGATTCTTATTGGAAAGCATGAGGACAGAGTATAAGTACTGTAATGCACTTAACACATGTACCAAATTGATTTCAAACATTCGTACAAGCATATATTCTCACCAGCAATGTGGGAGCGCGGTCTCTGATATGCGCCCTACAATGCGGAACAGTAACTTCTTTTCAATCTTTGTCAATTAAAAAAAAAAGTATTTAAAAGTTGTTTTAATTTGCCTTACTTTGATAGCAGGTGAGGCTGAACATTTTCCATGTTTACTGGCCCTTTATATTCCCTTATTTATGAATTGTCTCCATCCTTCGCTTGTCGATCTATTATCCACAATATGACTGTTTTCTGTTTTTTTATTGCAAAAAGTAATACATGTTCATTATAAGACATATTTGAAAATGTTAATATTTATAGTGTTTTATAGCCTGCTCCTTAAAAGAATTCAATCCAATACATTGTGAACAGCTTGCTATGTCTAAGTCGTTTTTAATAGCTGCATAATGTTCTATTGTATGAATTTACATTTACAAAGAAGGAGAACTGTTTTCACCAGTCCTGGGGACTTTACTAGTTGTTTCTAATGGTTCAGAATTGAAAATGATTGTGTGATGAATATCCTGGTACATTCATTTTGGCATACTTGTCTGATCATTTTGTGTGGTCAAGCAGTACTGAGGCTTTTGATACATATTACAAAATCTTCCTTCAGAATGATTATACCAATTTACAACCCCAACGGCAGTACCTGAAAGGACTGATTTCATTTCATCCTCACCAACAGTGAATGTTAGCATCCTTTTAATCATTCTTTTCTGCCAATCTGATAGGCAAAAAAAAAAGAATCTTGTCAACTGTTTTAATTTGCATTTATTTAAATACTTGTGAAACTAAAGTTCCTATGTGGGTTCACTGTGGTCACTTGAAATTCCATTGTAAAGTGATAGTCTTTGTCCTTTGCCTATTTTTTCTATTGGGTTGTTTTCATTGTATGAGCTCTTTAAATACTAAGTATTTAATATTATCTCTGTCCCAGGCACATATGTTTTTGTATACTACTTTCCTTTCAACTTTATAAAGGCAGTATTGGAAAAGGTTAAAAGCATGGCCCCTGAGACAGACTGATTCTGCCATTTACCAGCTGTGGAGGACACTGTTTAGGTGCCCTGTTCAGATCCCTTATTGGCCAGTACACCCGTCTCCCAGCTGCTGTCCGGTTAGCTGCTAGGGTTCACAGCTGCCCCTTTCTCTGCAGAACGAATCATAGCCTGGTCCTGCATCATCCTCACAATCATGAGCATATTCGAGCACATTGTTGTAGCTATTGTGCCAATCCATCACACTGAGGGTCTCCCTCGCCCTCATTGGCTCTCTACTTCACCAAACATGATGCTCTCCTCTAGCAACTGATCTCTCCTGATGAAGTGCTCAAAGCAAGTGAGATCCTTAGGGCTTTCACTGGCTAATTTTTCCCCCCCATTGGCTAATTTTTGTATTTTTTTTTTATTGTACTTTAGATGAAGGTTTACAAACAAATAGGAAGAAATAGTTTCTCATTAAACAGTATACACATTGTTTTATGACAATGGTTAACAACCCCACAACATGTCAACACTGTCCGTTCTCAACCTTGGGTTCCCTATTACCAGCTTTCCACTCCCCTCCTGCCTTCTAGTCCTTGTCCCTGGACTGCTGTGCCCTATTAGTCTCATTTTGTTTTACGGGGCTGTCTAATCTTTAGCCTTGGGAGTGAACCTTGGGCGTGACTTCATTACTGAGCTAAAAGGGTGTCTGGGGGCCATATTCTTGGGGTTTCTCCAGTCTCTGTCAGGCCAATAAATCTGGTCTTCTTTTGTGAGTTAGAATTTTGTTCTACATTTTTCTCCAGCTCTGTCCGGGACCCTCCATTGTGATCCCTGTCAGAGCAGTTAGTGGTGGTAGCCGGGCACTAAAAAGTTGTACTGGACTCAGTCTGGTGGAGTCTGTGGTAGTTGTGGTCCATTAGTCCTTTGGACTAAACTTTCCCTTGTATCTAGTTTTCTTCATTCTCCCTTGCTCCCGAAGGGATGAGACCAGTGGAGTATCTTAAATGGCTGATCACAGGCTTTTAAGACCCCAGATGCTTAGAGGTAGAATGTAGAACATTGTCTTTATAAACTTTGTTATGGCAATTCAGCTAGATGTTCCCCAAGACCATGGTCCCCACAGCCCTCAGCCCAGTAATTCAGTCCCTCGGGGAGTTTGGATGTGTCTAGGGAGCTTCCATGACCTTTCCTTGTACAAGCTGTGCTGGCTTCCCCAGTATTGTGTACTGTCTTACCCTTCACCAAAGTTACCACTTATCTATTGTCTATTTAGTGCCCCCCCACCTCTCCCATCCCTCTTAACCAACAAAGATTGTTTCTTTTTGTGTGTAAACTTTTTCATGAGTTGTTACAGTAGTGGTCTCATACAATACTTGTCCTTTTGTGATTGACTTATTTCACTCAACATAGTGTCCTCCAGTTTCATCCATGTTATGAGATGCTTCACAGATTCATTAATGTTCTTTATCGTTGCATAATACTCCATTGTGTGTATGTACCATAGTTTGTTTATCCATTCATCTGTTGATGGGCATCTAGGTTGTTTCCACCTTTTTGCTATTGTGAACAATGCTGCAATGAACATTGGTGTGCATATGTCTATTTGTATAACAGCTCTTATTTCTGCAGGATATATTCTTAGGAGTGGGATTGCTGGATCATATGGTATTTCTATTTCTTTCTAAGGAAGTGTCTGTTCATTTCCTTTGCCCATTTTTTAATAAGATTATTTGTCTTTTTGTTGTAGAGGTGTTAGATTTTCTTGTAGATTTTAGAGATTAGACCTTTGTCTGACTTGTAGTGTTCAAAAATTTTTTCCCAGTCTGTAGGTTCTCTTTTTACCCTTTTGGTGAAGGCTTTTGCTGAGCTTAAGTGTTTAATTTTTAGAAGATCCCAGTTATCTAGCTTATCTTCTGGAGTTTGTGTGTTGTTAGTTATGGTTTCTATCCTGTTAATGCCGTGTATTAGGGCCTCTAGCATTGATCCTATTTCTTCTTCTGTGAACTTTATAATTTTTGACTTTATATTTAGATCTTTGATCCATTTTGAACTAGTTTTTGTGTATGGTGTGTATGGTGGTCCTGTTTCATTTTTTTGCAGATGAACATCCAGTTTTTCCAGCACCATTTGTTAAAAAGACTGTCTGCTCCCCATTTGATGGACTTTGGGCCCTTGTTGAAGATCAGGTGACTATAGGTGGATGGATTTACATCTGGGTTCTCAGTTCTGTTCCATTGGTCAATGTGTCTGTCATTGTACCAGTACCAGGCTGTTCTGACTACTGTAGCTGTATAGTAGGTTCTGAGGTCAGGTAGTGTGAGTCCTCCTACTTTTTTCTTCTTCAAAAGTGCTTTACTTATCTGGGGCTTCTTCCCTTTCCATATAAAGTCAATGATTATTTTTTCCATCTCTTTAAAGAATCTGGTTGGTATTTGGATTGGGATAGCATTGTATTTGTAAATTGCTTAGGGTAGAATTGTCATTTTCACAATGTTGAGTCTACCTATCCATGAGCATGGTGTGTTTTTCCATTTATGTAGATCCCTTTGGGATTGTTGCAGCAGTGTTTTGTAGTTTTCTTTTTAAAGGTCTTTTGCAACCCTGGTTAGATTTATTCCTAAGTATTTTCTTTTTTTAGGGGCTATTTTAAATGGTATTGTTTTACTGATTTCCTTTTCATTGTTCTCTTTATTGGTGTATAGGAATCCAACTGATTTTTGTATGTTTATCTTGTATCCTGCTACTCTGCTGAATCTTTCTATTAGTTCCAGTAGTTTTCTCATGGAGTATCTAGGGTTTTCTACATAGAGTATCATATCATCTGCAAACAGGGACAGTTTAACTTCTTCATTACCAATTGTGATGCCCTTTATTTCTTTTTCTTGCTTTATTGCTCTAGCTAGGACTTCCAGTACTATGTTAAATAGGAGTGGTGATGAAGGGCATCTTTGTCTTGTTCCTGTTCTCAAGGGGAATGTTTTCAGCCTCTTTCAGCTAAGAAGGATGTTGGCCGTTGGTTTTGCATGGATGCTCTTTATTATGTTGAGAAATTTCCCTTCTATGCCTATTTTATTGAGAGTTTTTATCAGGAATGGGTGTTGGACTTTGTCGAATGCCTTTTCTGTGTCAATTGAGGGGATCATGTGATTCTTTTCTTTCCTTTAATTTATGTGGTGGATTACATAGATTGATTTTCTAATGTTGAACCATCCTTGCATACCTGGTATGAATCCTACTTGGTCGTGTTGTATTATTTTTTTGATATGATGCTGAATTCTACTGGCTAGAATTTTGCCGAGAATTTTTGCGTCTATATTCATGAGAGATATCGGTCTGTAATTTTCTTTTTTTGTGGCATCTTTGGCTGGTTTTGGTATCAGGGTTATGCTGGCTTCACAGAATGAATTCAGAAGTGTCGCTTCCTTTTCTATGTTCTGCAATAGTTTGAGTAGTACTGGTATAAGGTCTTCTCTGAATGTTTGGTAGAATTCTCCAGTGAAACCATCTGGGCCAGGGCTTTTTTTTGGTTGGCAGTTATTTTTTTTTTTTTTTAATTACCTTCTCAATCTCTTCTTTTGTTATGGGTCTGTTCAGATTTTCAACATCACTTTGTGTTAGTTTGGGTAAGTAGAGTGTTTCTAGAAATTTATCCATTTCCTCTAGGTTTTCAAATTTGTTGGAGTATAGTTTTTCATAATAGTCTGCTATTATCCTTTTTATTTCAGTTGGGTCTGTTGTAAAGTCCCTCGTTTCATTTCTTTTTTGGGTTATTTTTGTTCTCTCCTGTTTTTCTTTTGTCAGACTGGCCAGTGGTTTGTCAATTTTGTTGATCCTTTCAGAGAACCAGCTTTTGGTTTTGGTGATTCTCTCTATTGTTTTTCTATTCTCTATTGCATTTATTTCTGCTGTGATCTTTATTATTTCCTTTTTTCTGGTGGCTGTGTTTTTTTTTGCTGTTCAAGTTGTGTAATAAATGTTTTGATTTTGTCCCTTTCTTCTTTTTTGATGTGTGCATCTATTTCTATAAATTGTCCTCTGAGGATTGCCTTTGCTGTGTCCCAAAGGTTTTGGTATGTAGTGTTTTCATCTTTGTTTGATTCTAGGAATTTTTTTATTCCATCTCTGATTTCTTCTATTACCCACTGTTTGTAAGCACGGTGTTATACAGTTTCCATGTAATTGATTTTTTTTTTTTCCTTTTCTTCTTCTTGTTAATTTCTACCTTGATGGTGTTGTGGTCAGAGAAGATACTTTGTATTATCTCAACATTTTGGATTTTGTTGAGGGTTGCTGTATGGCCTAAGATGTGGTCTGTTCTGGAGAACATTCCATGTGTATTGGAAAAGAATATGTACTTTGCAGCTGTTGGATGGAGTGTTCTATATGTATCTATGAGGTAAAGTTGGCTGATTGTGCC
The DNA here is from genome assembly GCA_030035585.1 of Dugong dugon. Classification (NCBI taxonomy): domain Eukaryota; kingdom Metazoa; phylum Chordata; class Mammalia; order Sirenia; family Dugongidae; genus Dugong; species Dugong dugon. Next base: position 148,399,919 of record CM057462.1, read on the forward strand.
TTTAGGTCTTCTGTATCTTTGTTGAGTTTCTTTCTAGATGTTCTATCCTTTACCAAGAGTGGTGTGTTGAAGTCTCCTACTATTATTGCGGAACTCTCAATTTCTCTTTTCAGTGCTGTTAGAGTTTGTTTTATGTATTTTGGAGCCCTGCCATTGGGTACATAGATGTTTATTATGCTTATGTCTTCATGATGGAGCCTCCCCTTAATCATTATATAGTGTCCTTCTTTGTCTTTTATGGTGGATTTTATTTTAAAGTCTATTTTATCTGAGATTAGTACTGCCACTCCTGCTGTTTTTTTGGTAGCTGTTTGCTTGATATGTTTTTTTCCATCCTTTGATTTTTAATAAATTTACATCTTTGTTTCTAAGGTGTGTCTCTTGTAGATAGCATATTGATGGATCCTGTTTTTTCAATCCATTCTGTCACTCTGTATCTCTTTATGGGTGCATTGAGGCCATTTACATTCAGTGTAATTATTGATAGGTGTGAGTTTATTGCTGTCATTTTGTAGTGCTTTTTTTGTGGTGCTGACTTTTCTTTGTTCCTCTTACTGTCCTGTGCTGAATTCCTTTTGTTTGTGGATTCTTTTTTTTCATTTCTTTCTTTTTTTTTTTTTTTTTTGTCGGCTTTGTTTTTACTGAGACTTTTTGTTTTTCTTCTTTATTTTGATGAGTAAGCTTGTTAACTTTCTTTGTGGTTACCTTGAAATTTACCCTTATCTTCCTAGGTTTAAACCAGACTACTATTACTTGGTATTGCCTTACCTTCCTCTCCATTAGAAGGTTCTGTACCTACACTGTTTATTCCCTCTTTTATTTTTCTGATGTTGTTGTCATTTACAGATTAATCTCTCTGGTTTCCCTGTTGTAATTCTTTTGGTTTTGGATAGTCCTTGAGTGTTCATTTCCTAGGTTGGTATCTGCCTGGTATGATCCTGTGTCCTAGATTCAGTGTGTGGTCTGATGTTGTTTGTTCTCAGATCGAAGGACTCCCTTTAATAATTCTTGTAAGTTTGGTTTGGTTTTTACATAGTCCCTTAATTTCTGTTTATCTGGAAATGACCTAATTTCACCATCATATTTGAATGAGAGTTTTGCAGGATATTCTATTCTTGGCTGGCAGTTTTTTTCTTTCAAGGTTTTATACATGTCATCCCATTGCCTTCTTGCCTGCATGGTTTCTGCCAAATAATCCGAGCCTAGTCTTATTGCTTCCCCTGTGTATATGACTTTTTATTTTTCTTGAGCTGCTCTCAAGATTCTTTGTTTGTCTTTGGTTTTAGCAAGTGTGATTATGATATGCCTTGGTGATTTTCTTTTGGGGTCTATCCTATATGGGGTTCGTTGAGCTTTTTGGACGGGCAGCTTTTCATCTTTCATGATACTGGGGAAGTTTTCTGTCAGCAGTTTTTCCATGATCCTCTGTGTTTTCTGTTTTATCCCCCTGTTCTGGAACTCCGATCACTCACAAATTTTTGCTTTTGATTTACTCCCACATAATTCTCAGAGTGTCTTCATTTTTCTTACTTTTTTTCTGATTTTTCCTCAAACAGAGTTGAATGCAAGTGTTTGTCTTCAATTTCGCTTATCCTGTCTTCCATCGTTTCAAACCTGCTCCTCAGCCCTTCTATGGCACTGTCCGTTTCTAAAATCTTCTTGTTTGTCTTTTGGATTTCTAATTGTTGTTTTTGTAGGATTTCTAGTTGTGAATTTATTTTAGCATTTTGTTCCTGCATTATTTTCCTGAATTCTTCCATTTTTTTGTCTGTATTTTCCATGAATTTGTCTGCCTTTTCCATGAATTTGTCTATTTTTTCCTCATTTTTATCTGCTTTTTGCTTCAACTCTTGGATATCTCTGAATATTAGAGATTTGAATTCCCTATCGGGTAGTTCTAGTGCCTTTTCTTCTACTGGAAAGTCATTTGGTGTTTTGTTTTGGATGCCTACTGGAATCATCTTGTCCTTTTTTAAATATGTTTTGATACTGTATGCTGTCTTTGGGACATTCAGTAGTTATTTTCCTCGTTTATTGATTGTAGATTTGTTTGTTTCATCCTGCTTTTTTGTTTTATCTGGTTATGTTTGAGCAGGAAAGCTGTGCATTCTTTGTTGTTTGCTCATCTGTGGGCATGATACTTTTCACCTCCTTGTCCAATGGGCAGGGTCAGTCACTCAGCTATGGTGCAGCAGGGCAGGTCCAGCTGAAGGGGAGTTGCTGGGATGGGTTGTTTGTTGTATGTACTAGCACTGTCAGGGCAGGCCGGGAATCAGTGCAGGGCAGGTTCCAGTAGGCCATGCCTGTGCTGCTTGGGGGTGTGATGTTCAGCACACAGTGTAGGTAGGCAGGAAGATTGGGGGGGATTGTGATGTGTGGAGCTAAGACGGGAAAGAGGGCAGAGAGGAGAGAGAAACAGGGGCCCAAAACAAACAAACAAGAGTGCTAAAAGAGCTTGCTGTTGGAGTGGAGAGATGAGAGACTGAGAAATGGAGAAAAATAAAAAGAAAAAATGAATAAATAAAAATTAGAAGAAAAAAAGGAAAGAAAAGCCCCCTGGGATCCCACTGGTGCAGATGCAAGGAGTGAGGAGGTTGCTTCCAGGTTGTGAAGTGAAGCCTGGCTAGAAGCAGTAGAGGTGTCACACAGCACCAGATATTCAGGATACAGAAAGAGAGGGGGTAAGTATAGAGAGACGAGAAACTGAAAAATGAAGAAAGACAAAAAGGAAAAAGGAGAGAAAAGAAAAGAAAGCAAGCAAACAAGAAAAAAGAAATGCTCCCAAGGATCCCACTGCACAGCCATGCAGTACTTCCCAGCTAGAAGGGGCTCCCAAGCTGAGAAAAGAAAAAGAAAAAATAAACAAACTAATCAAAACAGAACAAATCAAAACAAACAAACAAACAAAAAAGCCCCGGGGTTCCCCCCAGCATGGCGGCATGGGCTGGGAAGCAGTTCCACAGTCAAGTAGCATTTCATAGCCTTTTGGGAAGAAGCAAAATGGCACATGGAGCCAGGTATTTGAGTGAAAGGAGGGGGATGTGGTGAGAGGTATGGAAGAAACCAAAAGAAGTGGACAAAAGGAACACCAGCAACCAACAAATGGCACTCAGGGAGCCAGCCAGTGTGGGCTGGTGGAATCCAAGTGGCAAAGGGGTTAAGCCAGTGCTTCCCAGCCAAGAGACTGTGGCCACAGGAAGCAGAGGAGGCTGAGTGGAGGTGAAGAAGGGTGGGGGTGGGAAAGTGTGTATCACTGGTTACGGGTTGTTCTGTCTCCTGCTGGGAGCTCCGTGAAGCTGCTCTCCTGTACTCCCTGTTCACCAGTCTCTGACAGGAGTCCAAGATGGTGGATCCATACTGCGTTAGCTGATAGGGGACCCCTACATGTATCTCTTCTTGCTGTCTGTTCTCTGTCAGTTTCTTATTCCGTTCAGTGCTTGGCTGAGTTCATTCTTTATTTGATGCTTAGGGTTTCAGGATTGATGTTTGTCTCTGTTTGACTTGGTTTTTCAGATCTTAGCTATGGAGGGACAGTGTGGTGCTTCTGTCTATAGCACCATGTAACCTGGAATTCCCATTGGCTAATTTTTGGAAGTAGATCACCAAGCCTTTCTTCCTAGTCTGTCTTAGTCTGGAAGGTTCACTGAAACCTGTACACCATGGGTGGCACTGCAGGTATTTGAAATACTAGTGGCATAGCTTCCAGCATCACAGCAACATGAAAGCCACCACACTATGACACATTGACAGGCAGGTGATAGCCCATGCTCATACAGTGGTCCACAAACCAGCAACCTGTTTAAAGTTGGGGCTAATTCTGTGATGTGATTTCTGCTCTAGACGCTAGAGTCCTCTCTACATGGATCAGATCGAGGCTAGGATTTCCTAAGATCTGTTCTTGCTCAGATCTTTCTGTTCCCCATCCTACTTCACTCCCTCCCTTACAGGTTTTTCCTGAGGAGTCCTCCCTCAATAATCCCTGTCTCAGGCTCTGCTTCTAGGATAACCAAACTAAAATACTGTAAAATGCGGATGATATTACTGCCTGCTTCATAGGGTTCTTGTGAAGATTAAATAATAAAATTAAAATAATAGTAATAGTTTTAGCAATTACTATTTACTAAGCATTGTCCAGGGGCTCTCATTGTGCAGTAGTTAAGCGCCGGGCTGCTAACGAAAGGTCAGCAGTTCAAACCCACCAGCCACTTCGAAGCAGAAAGATGTAGCAGTCTGCTTCCCTAAAGATTACAGCCTTGGAAACCCTATGGGACAGGTCTCCTCTGCCTTACAGGGTTGCTATGAATTGCAAAGGACTCCACGGCAATGGGTTTGCTTTTTGTTTTTGTTTGTGTTTAGGAATTGTCCAAAGCACTCCACATGTATTAATTCATTTATACCTTATATCAGGCAGGGTCTAGGTATAATCCTCAATTATGTGAAGTGCTTAGAACAGTGTCTGGCACATATTTAACACCGATACATCTTTGCTATCATTATTTATTGATTCATTTTAGATTTGAAATGAAAGATTGTCATGGATTGAATTGTGTCCCCCAAAAATATCTGTCAACTTGGCTAGGTCATGATTCCCAGTATTGTATGATTGTCTACGATTTTATCATCTGATATGATTTCCCTATGTGTTGTAAACTCTATCACAAAAGTTATTTTGATGAGATCTACAAGATTAGATAGTGTCTTAAGCCTATCTCTTTTTGAGAGATGTGGGGACCTCATACCACCAAGAAAGCAGTGCTGGGAGCAGAGCACATCCTTTGGACCCAGGGTCCCTGGGCGGAGAAGCCCCTAGTCCAGGGGAAAATTGATGAGAAGGCCAATGGAGACAGAAAGCCTTTCCCTGGAGCTAACACCCTGAATTTGGACTTCTAGCCTACTAGAGTGTGAGAAAATAAATTTCTCTTTGTTAAAGCCATCCACTTGTGGTATTTCTGTTATAGCAGCACTAGATGACCAAGACAAAGATTAAGCCTGTTTTAACAGACTGTTTTCCTTGCATTTTGAGGTCTCCTTCCCAAAGGTTCTTAGGTATTCCTTTGGAAAGCTCCTACCCCTCATTTTCTCCCCCTTTTATTCCAAAAGATGGAGCTACCAAGTCCATATTTTTGCTGAGGAAACTCCACATGCAATCTTCTGGTTTTTTTTTTTTTTTTCAGTCAAGAGAGCACTGTAATTTTCTGGGAGCAACAAGTGTTATCTACTTGGTTATTCAAATTTGTCTGGACTGAAACAGGTCATTTACATCTTTGCATTATGTCTTTACAGATCTATCTTTCTGAATATTTTATATAAATGAAATTATACAATATATAACCTTTTGTGTCTGGTTTCTTTCACTTAGCATAATGATTTGGAGGTTGATCCATGTTGTAGCATGTACCAGTACTTCTTTTTGTATTATCCCTGAATAATATTTCATTGTATGTATATACCACAATTTGTTTTTTCATTCATTTGTTGATGGACATTTGGAATGTTTCCACTTGTGGCTATTGTGAATAGTGCTGCTATAAACATCAGTGTACATGTATTTGTTTGAGTACCTCTTTTCAATTCTTTTGGGTATATACCCAGGAGTAGAATTGCTGGGTCATATGAGGAACCTGTATTTATACTAAGAGGCAGTCGTTTGAACAGAACAAGGTAATACTGCACGGTTTAAAGTCAGGAAAGGTATGCATCAGGGTTGTATCCTTTCACCATACTTATTCAATCTGTATGCTGAGCAATAATCTGAAAAACTGGACCGTATGAAGAAGAATGGGGCATCAGGATTGGAGGAAGACTCGTTAACAACCTGCGACATGCAGATGACACAAACTTGCTTGCTGAAAGTGAAGAGGACTTGAAGCACTTATTGAGGAAGATCAAAGACCACAGCCTTCAGTATAGATTACACTTCAGCATAAAGAAAACAAACTCCTCACAACTGGAGCAATAAACAACATCATGATAAACAGAGAAAAGATTGAAGTTGTCAAGTATTTCAGTTTACCTGAATCCACAGTCAATGCCCATGGAAACAGCAATCAAGAAATCAAAGGACGCGTTGCATTGGTCAAATCTGCTGCAAAAGACCTCTTTAAAGTGGTAAAAAGCAAAGATGTCACTTTAAGGACTAAGGTGCGCCTGACCCAGGCTATGGTGTTTTCAATGGCCTCATTGCATGTGAAAGCTGGACAATGAATAAGGAAGATCAAAGAAGAATTGATGCTTTTGAATTATGGTATTGGAGAAGAATCTTGAATATACCATGAATACCAGAAGAATAAACAAATCTGTCTTGGAAGAAGTACAGTCAGAATGCTCATTAGAAGCAAGGATGGCAAGACTTTATCTCACATACTTTGGACGTGCTATCAGAAGGGACCAGTCCCTGGAGGACATCATGCTTGGTAAAGTAGAGGGTCAGCGGAAAAGAGGAAGACCCTCAACGAGATGGATTGACACAGTGGCTGCAACAATTGGCTGAAGCCTAAGAACGATTGTGAGGATGGTTCAGGACCAGGCAGTGTTTCGTTCAGTTGTACATAGGGTCACTATGAGTTGGAGCCAGCTCTACGGCCCCTAACACCAACAACATAATCTTTTTGAGGAACCACCAAACTGTTTTCCACAGTGACCAAACCATTCTACACTCCCCACAACAATGCACAAGGGGTCCGGTTTCTCTACTTCCCCACCAACACTTGTTATTTTCCTTATTATTATTATTGCCTTTTTAGTGGGTGTCATGTGGTATGGCACTTACTTTTATGAAGAGTCTGGACTGTCAGGTAGAATGTCTCAAATTCTGGATTTATTCCAGAGCACTCTTTTAAAAAAAAAGGTAAATCGGATTAGGTTACTCCCATGCTTAAAACCTTCTGGTGGTTTCCTATAACATTTAGAAAATAAAGTCCAAACTTGTTGCCCTGGCTTACAAAGGCCTACAAAATCTGGCGTGACTCCATCTTGTATGTTCTTCTTTCTCTCACTTCACTTCAGCCACACTGGCTGGCCTTCTTCCAGTTTCTCAAACCCACGAACCTTGTCCTTACCTTAAAGACTTGGCTTCAGCTTTTTCTTTTTTTCCCCTAATGTGCTCTTTCCTGAACTTTGCTTGAAGGCTGGCTTCTTCTCGAGATTCAAATATCAGATTGAATGCTACAATCTCAGAGTTTTCCTTAGGTACTTGGAGGGAAGTGAGCCAGGAGAAGGGAGGCAGGACAGTGGAGAAGTGGGCAGGGGCAAGATCGCTTAGGGCTTTGGAATTTGAATTTTATTTTAAATCAAATGGGAATTCACTAAAGGGTTTCAAGCAGGAGAGTGAGATAATACAATTTATGCCTTTTAAAAGGTAATTCCACTTGAGTAATTGGGAAGATAAAGAAAACTATTATGAGGGATAGGAGCCTCATGCGTAAGAGAAGATTTGCGGGTGGCGGGGGGGGGGGGGGAATGATTGATTTTGGACATGGTGAATTTGATATATTGGACTTCCTTTGTGGCTTTCATATCAATACCCAAGAAGAATTTATGAGTAAGAAGGAATTATAATATCTGCCTCTGAAATAGCATAGACAGCGAATTCAGTTGTTGTTTATAAGAACCTGACATTAAAGGTGATTGTTGATAATAATGACAACAGGTACCATTTATTGAACAGTTTCTATGTGTCAGACACTATGTTAACTATTTAACAAACCTTACTTCACTGAAGCATCACAACAATCCTTATTAAAACAGGATTTACTATCTGTGGTTTACAGTTGAGGAAATTAAGGCTAAAGAGGATAGGTAACTCACTCAAGGTCTATCAGGCAGTCAGTGGCAGAGGTGGAACTCAAACCGGGATCTAGTGTGATGCCAAAGCTGACATTCTAAGTGCTTTGTTGTAACACCTTCTCAATCAGCTTCTTGGGTCACTGCTTATGGTTATCATTCAGAGAAATAGTGGAATTAGAGTTTTCTTTAACATACCCTTAAGCCTGTAGAAACATTTGAATTTCATTTCAGTAGAGAAATATCTATTTGAGAAATAATCTCATTTAAATTCATCAGATTCTTTAGCCCAGAGACTGTAGTCTTGGTATTTGGGAAGGAGAACAAACTGATACCTATTTTGGGGATTAACATGATGTGGAAGGAAAGTAATGGAAATAAAACCTAGTCTTCCCAGTGTATTTGGAATGTAGCTACCTGAAACCGAGTAAAATTGCCACCCAATTTTCCTAAGAACCAGAGATTCTGCCGTCAACATAAAGTTTGGTTTTTAACAGCTGGAAACGCCAGAATTGTGACACAGCCTCAAGAACTGAGGCTGCCTTGTTCAGATTTTCACACGGGTCCCTCTGTTCCTTTCACAGAGCCCTCTTTTTCTTAAACATCCCGCATATGCCGCTTGGGACGCTCATTCGCTAAGGCCGGACTAAGCCTCAAGGGAAGGAGGCACTTGTTTCGCGGTCCCATCTTTTAAAGGGGTCCAGGCGAGACCCTGTCTGAAGAACTCTATCCGCAACATATATTTATTGTTCCACTCTTCAGTATCTGAAGAAGAAATAAGATGACAGGGAAGTAACTTCAATGTGGTGGTTGAGGACGGGTGTCAGAGCAGCGGAGAGAAAAGTCCCCAAGGCTCCCCTCTGCCTGACCCAAACGTCCCACGACCGGGAGGGAGGAGGCAGCGACCATAAAATAGCCCGGCCCCGCCCCGTCGCCGGCCATTGGCCGGTCCGAAAGACGCGGGGCGGTGTCGGTTTGAATGGGAGCGACTGAAGCTGCAGCGCAGGCGCAGAGGAAGGAAGACGTTGAGTGCGGGCGGCGCTACGGGGCTGCTCGGCGGCGGTCGGACGGCAGGAGAGGCGAGGAGAGCCCCCGGAGCTCTGGCCCACGTGATCTGCTGGGGGCAGGGACTGGGGGCGCTCGCCGGCCTCCCGCGGTGCCCCTGCCTGGCTAGGCGCCCGCGGCACGCCCACCCGCCTGGGGGAGGGGTCGCAGCAACCCGCCTGTCGCCCGAAGCGGCCGCTCTTGCGACTTAGTGCACCACGGACCCGCCGGCCCGCGGGATGTGAGTTCTGCCGCGGGGCGCGGAGGCTGGGGGCGTCTGGGGGCTTCTCACGAGGGCGGTGACAGGGAGGGGTTGCGAGTGTGTGCGTATATGTGTCGGGTTCTGTGACCAGGAATCTGGGGGTGACCTCCTTTGTTCGGGCGGGCCGAGCGGGATGCGGGGCGGAGGAGGCGGGGGTCGTCGACGGGCCCCGGGCTTCCCTGACCTGTGGGCGCTGCGGGGACGCGGCGTCGAGGGCGTCGGGCTGGGGATTCGGGACTAGACCCGACTCGAGAAGCCAGAAACTCGGGTGAGAAGCAGCTCACACCGCTAGGACGAATACTCAGTTACTTTCTTAAGTTTTTTAAATGAGAGTAAAGCCGAAGAACTTCGTTCCCTAATATCTGTTTTTTTTAAATGAAAAGTATAGTAGAATACAGTGACGTCTCACGTAATCGGAATGTAACCAACAGTAGATTAAAAATCCGAATCTCTGTGGAATTCATTCTGAAGCCTGTGCGTTCATTTTAAGTCCGTGCGTTTGTTATCCAAAACTTTAGTCAAGTAAATACCTGCGCTTACCATATTTTAATTCGTGATTTTTTTTTTTTACACCGACTTGATTTACCATAGAAATTGGTAGTTGCTACAAAAAGTTGTAGTAAGCGTAGAATTTTTAAAAAAGCCCTTTCCCGAAAACCTATAGGATATCTTCAAGTAGTAAAAAGTGGAAACTATATAACTGCTTTATGTTTTAATAGTAACCAGTTAGAGGATTTTAAGTATTATCGTTAAAAATCCTCTAACTGGTTACTATTAAAACATAAAGAAACTCTGTTAAAGAAAACGAATAAGGAAGGATGGAAATTTCTTTGCCTTAATGCATAATTTAAACCTTCCGTAGAGTTAAACGAAGTAGGTTCTCAGCTTTCCTTTTGGTCAGGCACATATTGGAGTTCTTTATGTTGTGTGTGGGAAGTTAACATAACCGAGCTGAATTTTCAGCCAGCCTCTTTAGAAGGGTGCACGGAAGATTTCTGACCTGATAACCGCCAGTGTGATTACCTCTGATAAATAACCACTTTTTCTTGGGTTCTCACTGTTAGAAGCAGCTTTGCTTCAATGATCTAGAAGTGAATAAGCAACGTAAGGAGTGGATGTGTAAGGTGTGTGCGATCCAGAGGATCAGGGGCAGTCTCATACCTACTCTTCTTTACACCTTCCCATGGGCTTGTTTTGGCAAGGCTATTTCTCAGCTATTATTTATAAGGAGTGGTTACAAAGTAAACAGTTGTGTGAGTTGTGGTAGAAGCATTTCCCCCAAATCCTCTTTGGCTAGATAAGCAGTTTGGTTGTATGGTCCCTTTATTAAATCAGGCATGCATTGTTTCAAATATATTTTTTTAGTAAACCAGAGACTTGGTTCTAGGCTGATTACAACAATGATAGGGTATAGTAGTTTCAAAATGACCTTGTTCTTAAGCATAAAATATTTCTAAGATTTTTATTATTTCTAATATTTCTAAAGATTTTTTTTCAGGGGAGGACATGCACTTTATTTTTTTCTGAATTTTATTTTGTTGTTGTAGAGAATATACACAGCAAAACATACAGCTATTCAACAGTTTCTACATACACAATTTAGTAACATTGATTACATTCTTCGATTTGTACAACCATTCTCACCCATTTTTTCTAAGTTGTTCCTCTCATAAACTCACTGCCCTCTAAGGTTTCTATCTAATCTTTTGAGTTGGTCTTGTCAATTTGATCCCATATAGATAGTTCCTACAAGAGCATACTGCTCAAGGCAGACGTTTTTTACTAGTTTGACTTTAAGAAGACTTCAGGGGATATTTTTGGTTTAAGGTTTAAAGATTATCTCAGGGTGGTAGTTCAGGGGTTTATCCACCCTCCATGGCTCCAGGAAAGTCTGGAGTCCATGAGAATTTGAATTCTGTTCTGCATTTTACCCCTTTCGATCAGTATTCTTCTATGGAATCTGACCAAAATGTTCAGTAATGGTAGCTAGGCACCACTGAGTCCTTCTGGTATCGGGTTTAAGATAAAATTTTATAATTAGTTCTCTGGAATTTTAAAATTGAAAACCTGACATAGATTTAGACTCATGCTTTAGTTTGTAATACAACAGCTGTTGTCATTATGACTACTATACTTTGTTGAGTACTTTTTATTAAGTACTAGAGCCAGGCACTGTGTTAAGTGCTTTATAAATCATATCCCTAATCATCACAATGCGTATCTTAGGTAAGTGTCATTGTGCTCAAACCAACTCCCAGAGTATAAGTAACTAGCTCAAGATCATGCAACTAAGAAGTCACTCTGCTAGGATTCGAACTATGGCCTGATTTATCCCAAAGCACATGCTGTATTGCTTCAGCGTGTGTTTAAATCTCTTCCAGTTTCTGGATTCCATTTGTGGGAACATAATCTGATAAAATGCCTGTGTTTTTGTGAACTATGCAGAACTATTTCAGTCCTCCTTTTAGGACTGTTATTCTCCTTTCATCACCTTGTAATTTATACAGCATTTTCAATATCCTTGTACTAATCTTTATGAAAATATTTATAAATTACGAGTAAGCCTCTTCTGAGTTATTTACATGAATAGGAATATGAATATACTCTTTACTATGGAGTAGAAATGTATTAAAGTCTAGTTTTCTCTCTATTGCAGGATTCTTTGCTGCTTCAAAGTTCCTATCTTCTTCTCAGGCAAGAAATCAAACAAGCTTATTGGAAGTCTCTTATGTGCAAAGCAATGTGCTTGGTACTGTGAGATGACAAGAGAAGGCTTCCTCCATTTGCCTAAGATCTGTCCATCCTTGAAGGTGCAGTTACAGATGTTCTTGCTCACAGAAAGCTTTTCCTGGTCCTTTTTAGTTAGAATTATTCTCTCCATGTCATTCCATAACATTGAATCAAATAAAAACATTTTTCCACTGCATGGTGATAGTTTTTGCGAGGAGAGGACAGTCATGTTTAATATATTTTTCTACAAATTCTGAATTCATACTCTAAGGACTCTCGCTAGGCATTTATAGTCCTTTTGCATTTGGGATTTATTTCTGCTTAAAAATGTGTTTGAAACTGATTTTGCCTTTTGAAGTCCTTCTGTTGAGAAACTAATTTATTGTCATGCTGTTGTGCTGTTTTTCTGTAGTACTTTTCTAATCTGAAGGATAAAGTTTTGCTTGATTTAACATTTAAAAGCAGCATATGCTGTTTGAACTTTTAATAACTTGTAGAATGTGAAGTAAAAAAGGAGAGCCCTAATCTTCTAACTCAAGAACAATGCTTCATGCAAAGGACCACTCCTTTTCATGCCACTATTGAGTTTTTAAATGATCACATATATGTATTGATTGATTTAAGCTGATGACCAACCAACACTGGTAGTAAAGATATGTCTGTAGGACATGTTCTCTGGTGACTTGGTAGTCATTTTTTCTCAAAGTTTTGTACTTTCCATGCTAATAAGTTTTTCTCTTTTTTCCTCTGGTGTAGTGTATTTATCTCGAATTTACTTCTTTGAGATCCTATTAAATGTATCATGTAGTCCCCAAAAAAGGTAGACATAAATAAATAAATAAATAAAAATTAAATATATATTTATTAATAAAATGATTACAGATAGGAAAGGGCGAGGGCTAATAAATATATTTAGATTTTTGAGTAGAAATTGGGCTTCATCTTTTTTGGATTGCAGACATTTTCTAGAAATCTCTTGCTCTGGTAACCAGGGTTGTCATTTGGAAAGCATTGAAAGTATGGTTAGGGTTGATGAAAAATTAGAATGAAAATTAAGAATGTCCTTTTTTTTGGGGGGGGGAAGCTATTTTATCTTCTATAATCTTGAATTTACAATACTTCCATGTATCCAATTTTGTGTGTTTATAAATAATAAACTAGAAATCATTTTTCTTATGCAAATGTCTAATTGAAAGTCTTTCAAAATGTTATTAATTTTACTAATGGTTTGAAAGAACCATCTCTATTTAAAACTGTCTTATAAGAGGGAAAATTAGCATTATTCTTAAACTCTGAATTTCAGTTTGCTGAGAAATAAAAACAGTAATAGGGAAAAAATAAGACTTTTCCTTTAGTTGAACATATTTATATTCTTAAATAAAAATAAATGTTTGTTAAAGCAGGACTTTTGGTTCAATAACTGCTTTGCCGGGGAAAAGGTAACCAAGATTAGGAATGTTGCATGGAAGTAATCTTTCTTTTGTCCTTGAAAATTTTAAGCAGCTGCTTCCATTCTCTATTAAATTATTGTAGTCACTAAAGATTGTAATTACAAAAGAATATATGTATGTGTGTATATGTGTATATATATATATATATATATTTTTTTTTTTTTTTTTTTTAAGAAGACTGGCAACCTTACTAGTTATACTGCTAATTAACCTTCAGCTGTTTGTATTGTTGTTGTTAGGTGCCAACGAATTGGTTCCAACTTATAGTGACCCAGAAGAAATAACACTGCTCACATATGTGAAAGAAAACAGATCATAAAATACAAACCAGCAGTTTTAATGATTAGTATAGTCACTGGCATAATTCAGGTTGACTCCATGTGTAATTAAAAAGAGTCCTTTTCTAGTTTATCATCCCCCGAGAAAAATCTTAAGTATTCAACATCTTCCTGACTTTCATAGGCTACCAAACCCTAAGATACTAAGACGCTGCGTGTGTAGTACTTATTATTATATCCCTATGTGGGGAGCCTTTGTGGTGGCAGTGGTTAAGCCCTCGGCTGCTGACCGAAAAGTTGGCAGTTCAAACCCACCAGCATCTCTGTGGGAGAAAGATGTGGCAGTCTGGGTCTGTAACGATTTACAGCTTTGGAAACCCTTTAGAGCAAATCTGTTCTCTCCTATAGGGCACTATGAGTCGCAATAGACTCAAGGGCAACAGGTTTGAAATTTTTTTTTTTTTTTTTTTGGTTCTATAGGGATTGCTAGAAACTACTGTTGGACTGCAGATGCTTAGCATTTCCTGGGCAAGTAGACTCATATCCTTGGTCTTTTCTTACTGTTTAATAATAACAATGCTAAGATGAAGGCTTAGTATTTATCTAATTTGAAATTTCATGTATGGCTTTTATTAATATTTTGGTTATACAGGGAGCAGAATTGGAGGGGGATACTTTTAGCTTTATATGATGGTTAAAAATATAAATGTTACCTCCCAAAAAACAAGTTTATATAGTTTAGTTGTTTAGAATGGAAGGCTTTTAGTGTAAACATTTGAAAAACATGAAAAGTAATTCTTATTTGATAACCACAAAAATTGTCTTTTACTCTGAAATGGTTGCTCATCTACATTCATTGTTTTACATTTTTAATTGTCCATAGCTTGACCTGAATTTTGTATTTTGGGAATCTGCCAAAATAAAAATGAGAGTTTAAAATTCATAGTGCCTTTACTTTGCATGTACTTGATATCCTTCATAATGGCACAGGAGAATAAATTTCAGATACACTTGGGAATCCTTCTGACTGGTGGTGTGCCCTTGAGATATAGGTTTATTTGGAATCTATAACCATTATTCTAATCTATCCTTTGAGTTTTATTCTAGTATCTTATTTGGCTGATTGAGAGTCACTAGCAACTTATTTATTATTATAATAAAATGTGTTTTGTTTAGCTCATCATTCTGTTAGTTATACTTGTTTTCTAAACTAACTTGGCCTAGCACCTCACAGACTGAACATTGATTCTTACAAATATAAAAATTAGTAGTAAATTAAGACTTGACCTTAACTGGAGTGTATACTTTAGGATTATAGGATTATATATTTGCTTAAGGAAAACTTTATTGATAAAAGTTTTTGGAGCATAATCTGTAGTAAATTCCCATTTCTCCAGAATGATATAGAATGGATAATTACTTAATTGAGCAATATAATTAAGTTTATTTTATTAATTTGGGATTGTTTAATCTACATTTTGTGAATATGACAGTATCAGTTAACACTAAAGCTGTATTTAACATAATCCTTTTTGACAATATCGAAGAAGACAGTTAAGGGTCTTTGTAGTATCTTGAGTTCCTCCTTACAGTATTATGCAATACTTTGATTATATTGGCTTAAAGATACCAGGTTGAATAAAAAAATCAATTTTTATGTATTGCTTTCCTTTTTTTTTTTCTCCTTTTGGGATTTCTTTTTTGCCACAGACTTTTTGCAGTATTAACATTTCATACCTCATTTATTGTGTATTTGGTAACTGTTATTATTATTATTTTGGTTTTAAAGATGTGCAAAAATTCCAGAGTATCAGTTACTCAGTTCTCCTTTTTTTTACCCCACACCCCTCCCCAGTTGTCAGTGTTGTACATTTTATCTGATTTCAAATTATCTCTCGCTTGATACCTTTATTTTTCTTTCAGCCAGTATTTGTGCATATAGTGCTCCACCAACTACAAGTCTGATATGTCATTTTTTTCGTCTCTGAAGTCTCACTCCTGCCATCCAGTTTGTCATTCACTGTGGAGAGTGCTACCATTTCACCTGCCTTCAGATTGGAAATCTCAAAAGCTGTCTGTTATTTCTAGACTTTTGCCTTCTCACATCTAGTTGGATTCCCAAATCAGTAGTCTATTCTGCTGCCAAAGTATACTTTCTCACTTTTAAACTGGCTTCTCAACACCTGCCATGCTTAAAGCAAGCTCTGAATTTTATCGTCTTTTGGGCTGTGTTTATTACACCTTTTGCTTTTTCTTATACTCTTCTCATGTTCTTTTCCTATATTTAGCTTCCTACTTTTACTTTCCTGCCCTTGATTTTGCATGTATTGTTCCTTATACTTGCCATCATAACTCTTTGTCCTATTTCTACTGTATCTTTCGATAAAATGTAGTTAGAAGTTTGGATTAGGTGAGATCCATATTTAGTCCATCTAAAAATAAATTAGGTCTATGTACAGATACATACTTTGAGAAAAAACCAGTTCATCTGAGGTAGTTACTTGAATTTATTTTAGAAATGCATGTTTTGGCATCCTGCTTTATTACCCCCATAATTATGTGGTGTATATTTGTTTTTACCTGTACACCTGAATTCTAACATAACAGAAATTCATTTTAATTGTGCTCTTGATTCTTCCTTGATATTTAGTCCTGCCGAAATTGATAAAGGGCTACTGTATCTGACTTGAAACATTACAGCTGAAAGGGATTTATAGACTGTGAGTGTTGTACATTAGAGAAAATTATTAGGAAAAGAGAAATTTTAATTATCTAACCTGGAGGCAAGAAAAATAAACTTTATTTATTGTCTGATTAGCTTTTAAGTTGCAGACAGGAACAAATAGTTTAGATAAATTGAAAGAAGAACAAAAGATACAAATGTAACTGTCTGTCCTTCAGTTTCCTCATTCCCTAGTTTGCAAACTTTTTATAGTCAGTGGAATAAAGCAGGGCCTTTATTTCTTTAAGAGCCAACCTTTCCTGTCTACTCTGTTTGCATACCTTGGACAGAGCCTAGAAGTCCACCTAGCCATGTAATGGAGTCCACCTATTTGACTTTCTAATCAGGTAATTAAACGTGAGGCAATCAGAGTTATATACTGGTTGATCTTTCTATAGCTTCTGTCCCTTGCTGGGTATGGAAAAAGTAATTGCTTTCTTTTTATTTCTCTACAGTCAGACCACAAGATGCTGTGAGCTAACCATTTTGTTAGCAGTGAAGTGTTTGCAGCATTGTTTAAAACCTAAGAGATGCTATTAAGGGAGGTTTGTGTTCCTTGCAGGTTGCTAGTTGTAAGTCTTAATGGAGGTAGGAGGTCAAACTCGATGACCTCTCAGTATTCTTTCAAACCTGTATTTTCCATTCCAGTTCCCCAGTTCTGTCATTAAATTTTCTTATCCTAATTAACAAATTCATAATTTAGTATTTGTCCCAAATTTTATAGTGTTACACTACTAGTAAATAAACTCTGTGTTAAATATGAAGTGTGTTTGCTAATTCCATGTAATGTGGGCAGTGGTAGTTTCAGTGATGGGAGACCAGGGTTCACTTCCTGGCCAATGCACCTCAAGCACAGCCACTACCCATTCGTCAGTAGAGGCTTGGGTGTTGCTATGATGCTGGCAGGCTTTAGCAGAGCTTCCAGACTAAGATAGACTAAGAAGAAGGGTGGGAAATATACTTCCTAAAATCAGCCATGAGGGGTGGGGAGGAGGTGACTGGAAGGCAGCTAGTGACAATAAGAACAACAACAACGTGGAGCATGAGTGAACACATTGTAACTAAATTGGTTATAGAGTTTTTGCAACATGAATCATTGAATCAAGAATTGCTTGTTCATTCAGTGAATGATTTTAAGATAAGTAATATTATTTAGTAATTGTTACGGAGATTGTAATATAGGAGTGAGTTTTTTGGATACACTTCTTTTGAGAATAGTAAAACCATATTATAAATTGTCCTTAGTGAAATACTGAACAGCATTCTCTCAGTCTTATTGCTTGTTTTAATTATTTAAAAAATTGTTCTCTGTGCAGTCTTAATCAAGTAAGATATTTTGCAACTTCATTTTATATGCATTTGTTAATTTAACTACGTTTATATTTTAATAAGTATGAAATGAACATATTTATAAAGATCAGTAAAAATTGCCATTTTATGTTCTCATGGCTGAGAGAAATTTTAAATTAAATTCTAGCATAATTGCCTTACCTCTTCTTCTGCCCCATTTTATAAAGAACAGGTAATTGAAAACACTATGGCTTGGGTCAGGTGCACCTTAGTCTTCAAGGTGACATCTTTTTAACACTTCAAAGAGGTCTTTTGCAGCAGATTTGTCCAATGCAATGCATCTTTTGATTTCTTGACTGCTGACTTCCATGGGTGTTGATTGTGGATCCAAGTAAGATGAAATCATTCATAACCTCAATCTTTCCTCCGTTCATCATAATGTTGCTTATTGGTCCAGTTGTGAGGATTTTTGTTCTCTTTATGTTGAGGTGTAATCCATACTGAAGGCTGTGATCTTTGATCTTCATCAATACGTGCTTCAAGTCTTCACTTTCAGCAAGCAAGGTTGTGTCATCTGCATAATACAGGTTGTTAATGAGTCTTCCTCCAATCCTGATGCCGCATTCTTCATATAGTCCAGCTTCTCAGATTATTTACTCAGCATATAGATTGAATAAGTATGGTGAAAGGATAAACCCTGATGCACATCTTTCCTGACTTTAAACCATGCAGTAGTCCCTTGTTCTGTTCGAACGACTGCCTCTTGATCCATGTACAGGTTCCTCTTGAGCACAATTAAGAATTCTGGAATTCCCATTCTTCAAATTGTGTTATCCATAATTTGTTCTGATCTACCCAGTTGAATGCCTTTGCATAGTCAATAAAACACAGTTAAACATCTCTGGGGTGTTCTTTGCTTTCAGCCAGGATCCATCGGACATCAGCAATGATATCCCTGATTCCACGTCCTCTATTTATATAAGTTCAAAAGCATACACAACTAAAGAATATATTACTTAGGGCTATACAACCATTTGTGGTAAAGTTATAAAGACAAGCAAGGGAATGATGAATATACTTCAGTTTAGAGGTTACCTCAGAGGTTAGAGGAAGGTGATAAAGTTATATTGGGGCACGCAGGAGACTTCAAAGGCCTTGGTAATGTTCTTTATCTTAAACTGGGTGGTGGTATAGAAATGTTAATGGTGTCATTATTTTACTGTGCACATATTTTGTAAATTTCTTTCGTACCTACTCCATATCATAAAAACATCTTAAAGACCTCTTTTTCAAGAGCAGATGAGTACAACTATACCCTAATTATCAGCACAGATATCTTCTTTGAAGAAAGAAATTTATGGAGTTTATTTAGAATTAACTTGTTCAAGTAATTATTGAATTTTCATTTCATTTATTTATAGCACTTTTTAAAAGCTTGAAGTATAATTTTGTTTTTAGATACTGATATGATACATATCACTCTGTTTATAATAGAAGATATTACATAAAATTATTTTTAAAAACCAATTCTAAAAATTAAAATGCCATTATCAAGCCTGTCATATAGTCACATCCTTGTTTAGAAGCCCTATGGTGACAGTTAAGCCCTCTGTTCTTTCTCTCAAGTAATTGACATGACAGCAACTCTGTGGAGTTAGCTGTGTAATTATGTACAGCTTGGGGTTACTGTAGGTTATTCTTTGAAAATAGGACTTCAAGCAAAGCATCTTGTATTTTGCAGAAATGTTGCTGAAGTGCTGCTGAAAGGGCCAGAGATGCAAGGATTTGGGACACATTTTGAACCTTTAAGCTGTCTGACATTGACCTCCTTTCATAATTAATGAAGAAGCAGGAGCTTAGGATATATTAACACCAACTCATTGATATACTAACCAGACAATGTTCTGCAAATAATTCTACATTGTAAAGAACTGCATTGGGACAAAATAAAATAATTTCATATTTTACTCAGTTTATAATATGACTCAATGGAGGAAAATTTGATAAGCATGAGGGAAGACCATTCTTTTCATGTTCGTTACAGGTAAGACTATTACTTTCTTAGTAGGTGATTTTTAACCCTTATTTAAACATTTATTTAATGGTAAGCCATTTCAAATTTAAATTTGAAAATATTCCAAATATCCCAGCCATAGTTAGTACCTTCTGTTAATAATATGTTCTTTTTGTTGTGGTTGTTATAATGTTTTGTACACTTTCTATGGGAAAATGGTAGTAGAGACCAATTATATACTATAGTTTGTTTATTAATGTTCTCTGGAAGAATTTTTATGAAATGTTCCGTTATATTTTGTAACTGTTTATATGATGTAAATATAAAAATCTTTGAGGATAAAAGGTGGATTTTTGTATGTGTCAGCTGAATGACCTAACTTTTGTGTTTTAATTTGTAAATGGTAATCTTTTATAAATCAGCTTTTTAAAGAATGAGTATTAAATAAAGTTGGAATGGGCAGATACATTCTAAATGTGGTAAGCCAATAGCCACTTTAATGTTTAGTGATAAAATCTTAAGGGCATTTCTGATGCAGTTAGGAACAAAGCAAGCATATCTGCATCACCATTGTTTAACATTTGTTCTAGAAGTTCTGATGAGTACTCTAAACCATAAAATAAACATAAGCATAAATATTGGCATGAAAGACAATTATTTGTAAGATGATTAGATACTAATACATTATCAAAACTGTTATAAGTTAATAAACAGCTTTATAACAATGAATAGAATTCAAAATCTCTAATGAGTGAAGGTGTTTGCTACTAAATCTTAGACATCTTAACACATGCTTAGGAAATAGCGAGGAGATTTGTCATGTTACGGCATGGTGCCAAGTAAGTTTATGTAGGTAAGATGTTGTTGTTGCCGTCGAGTCAATTCCACCTCATAGCGACCATATAGAGCAGAGTAGAACTGCCCCACAGGGTTTCCAAGGAGCGGCTGGGGGATTCGAACTGCTGACCTTTTGGTTAGCAGCTGTAGCTCCTAACCACTGCGCCACCAGGGCTCCAAGGTAAGATGAGGGCATTTCTATTAAAAATTTTAAGTTTCAAATAAAAGAAAATGAAGACATTCAATGTAATTAAAGTGAACTTTTGATAAATGAAACGCCCTCACCCTCATGAAGTCCTGCCAGTTTTTCCTAAGTCTTTCTCAGGTCCATCTTCTCATCTGGATCCTCCCCACTACTACTATAGTTCAGGGGAGGAACATGTTCCTTCCAGACTATTGCAGTAGCTCCTTTAGTACCCTTATTCTCCATTCTTACCCTCTTGAAATCCTTCTTTTAAATTTGTACTAGTAACCTCAGTCTAAAACACAGAGCTAACCATGTAACCTTTCTGTTTAATGCCTTACAGTGGCAGAGCCAAGCTTAACATAGCACACAAGGTCTTCCATTATTTGATCTCTACCTCTTCCTTCAAACTTCCTTCCTGCTAGTAATTACCTTGTAATTTGAGCTCTGGTTCCCTGTACATGTGCTATTTCATGTTTTAGTGCCTTTGCTATGCTATACCCACTGCCTTGAATGTCCTTCCCACTTCCTTGGCTTAGCTAATTCTACTCAACATTTAAGATTCAGCTCAGAGATGATCTCCTCCTGATAACCATTTCTAAACTTCATAGTTTGGCTATGTACCCTCCCTGTACGCACATGGCATCTTGTGCGTTTATCTTTCTGAGCACTTACTGTATTAGAATTCAAAGTATCTGTTTATATGGCTGTCTCCTCCTCCTTTGCCTTTCTCTTCTTTGACCATTAGCTCCTTTAGGGCAGCCATGATGCCTAGCATGTTTTTTGGGACATAGTCCACATTTGATAGAATGTCCTTTAAACTTGATTGGACTCAGGCATAACCATCAAATGAATGCAATGAGTTGTTTATATGTCTTGCTGAACATTTCGAAGAGTAGTATATGCTTCTTAATATAGTAAGAGCAGTAGATAAGAAGGAATGCTTGTACCTCTGCCTGTAGGAAGATCTTAGATTTATCATTTTTCCATGACACAGGTCAAGCATGGTTATATATTGGTATAGGACTTCAGCTTGGAAACTTTAAAAATCTGTAACTGTCTTTAGTCAGAATATACCATACACATCCCTGGTTTTGTCAGTGCTCTAAGATCATAATTCTGTATATTGATCAGATTGTTGTGCTGTATAAATGAGGGGAATGGTTTGTTCCCTTTATGTTAGGAGTCATAGCCTAGTAGAAGTTACTCTTCTACTCTGGTAAATACTGCTTAGCATGTTATGTTTTAAACATCTGGTTCTTCCATTGTGGAGGTTCTCATTTATCCCTGGAAGAGTTTCTGTGCCACAGTGACTTTATAATTTTGAAATGGAATATTTTCTTCGGACACTAAGGAATCTTTTGAGGGATTTCAAAAAGCTTTTATGAAATATCTGGGAAGGTAGAGAGAAATGGACACTGACAGTAAAATGGAGTTAGTTTCTAATCTTTCTAGTAAACATTTCAATACTTAACATATTATAAAAATTAGACTGTTACACATAAATTTTAAAGGAATACAGTGTTGGTGTCAAGTTCTTAAATTTTGCTAGATAGATGTTCTTGCCTGAAAAGTAGTTTGAAGTAATGTGCAGTGGTGGAAAGAGTATTGGATTTGGAAAACAAAGACAGAATTTCACTTCTTAGGTCTGCCGTCGTGTGACCTTAAGCAGGTCACTTACTGTCTGAGCATCAATCTGTAATAATAATACCTATTTCAGAGGGCTATTTTGAGAATTAAATTTGATATAATACAGTAAAACCTGCAAAATCCAGAACCTATGTAAGGAGGAAACCAGTCAGATATGGAAAACTCAAATATTTTCGACTAAAACAAGCGATAGAAAAGTGGTAAGACTGCACCCTGTCAGAGGCAGAAGACTTGGGAGACCCAGAAGAACAAGGCAATCCTGTCACGTTCCAGCTCTCAGGGGTTTGACTGTATATGTTAAAATCACTTTTAAAACTAAGCTACCATACAAAATTTAAACAAAGATAATTTTGTGCTACTTTTCCTTTTACAAAATAAACTAGAAGAACGAGATCTATGTGGTAAGCTGAGTGGACAAAATTATTTATCGGGGCTAGGACTGGTGGTGGAAAAGGTCCTTGCCCAAGTAGAACATGGAGAAAGTGGAGCTAGGGCTAGGAAAAAAGGTATCTTGCCACAGAAGATGGAGAGCAGTCTCTTGTTTTGAATTTTATGTCTGAATCCTCTCATTTATTTCTAAACAGTGTGTGAGCCCTTTGAGAGAGAGTCTGATTTGGACATAATAGGTATTATTAAATCATTCTAAATGGTGTAGTATCAAGGTTTTAATCCTCTTACTTTCACTGATGTACTATGAACACAAGAAACCAAATCTAAGGCAGTAAAGAAGGTAGTAAAGGTCAAAACCTAGTGTAGAAGGAAAGTAAACAAATAAGAAAAAAAGACAAAAATTAAAATAAATTAAAACAACATGTGTTTGTGTAGAAAGTGAGGAATTATAGCTAAATGTTCTATTAGTAAAAATGAAAACATTTCAGTCAAGGATAGCTGTGCTGTGTTTATTTACATTATTAGAAAAGCACTTTCCTTGATTATACAGTTAGATAGACAAACCATTAGGAAGAATAAAAGAGGCTTTGTGTGTGGGATATATTTTAAAGGAGAGGTATTTTCCTGATTTGCCTCCTAAGTCTGGGTATGTTCTTTGTTTCAACCCAACTGGTAAACAAATGCAGTAATTCTATTCTCTCATAGAGACAGAGGGGATATGAAATTACTTTCTCTGTTACTATTTAATGAGCTTCTAAACAATTTATAAACTAACCTGCCCTGATTAGCTGCTAACAGTTTTGCTGTTAGATATATTTGATTGAAGTATTTTGGATTTTGCCAGAATAATTTATTTCTTTTCCAATAAAATATATCAGAGCCATAATATAGCTTAGAATTAATCATAAAATAGAGAGTTTGGGACTTTATTTAGTGTTAGTTACTGAAATAACTTTTCTAAGGTAGTTTCTCCGATAGGGCAGTCCTGCTCCGTGGCCTTAGGACAGCCATATAGCAGCAGGATTCCAGTTTGTTACCACTGTTTCTAATGATAATTATGTAAAACTCCTTTGAAAAAATTAATAGATCTTATGGCACAGTTAAACCTATAGTTAAGTTTTGTTGGATGCAACATCATTAAGATTGATGGTTTCCGTATAATGTTATATAAGTTTAAATCCAGAGGGTAAAATATTTGTGGCGAAGGTGTTTATTTGAAGAAGATAACCTCTCTGCTTTATACGAGTATAGGCAAGTGCTGTTATAAACTTCTAATTTCTAAATGTCTTACATATGAATGGCCAGTTTCACTGTATCCCTTAGTTTCTGGCTAACACTTCTATCATCCTGAACTGATGATGCCCCTATGTGTGATTATTGCTGTACCTCCCACTCGGGGAAATTATGCGCCATCATTAGTAT
Source organism: Dugong dugon (assembly GCA_030035585.1). Lineage (NCBI taxonomy): Eukaryota > Metazoa > Chordata > Mammalia > Sirenia > Dugongidae > Dugong > Dugong dugon. The sequence goes on from CM057462.1 coordinate 148,423,975, forward strand.
TCTGTTGTATTTTTAAAAAAAACAAACAAAAAACTTTTGCCCTCAAGTTGATTCCGACTCAAAGCAACCTCATAGGACAGAGTAGAAATGCCCAATGGGGTTTCCAAGGAGCGACTGGTAGATTCCAACTGCCAATCTTTTGGTTAACAGCTGAACTCTTTAACCCCTGCACCACTAGGGCTATAAAACAAACAAAAAAAACCAAACCTGTTATCATCGAGTCGTGGCATGTAATTTTTGTAACCGGTACACTATTGATGGGCATTTAAGATGTTTGCAGATTTTTATTCCTGCTGTGAACATCCTTTTACATACATCTTTTTGAACTTGTGTAAGTACATTCTTAGGATCAATTCCTAGCAGTGAAATTGCTGGAGATGTATATATATGTCACTGGGTGGTGGAAACCAGTTAAGCACACGACTGCTAGTCGAAAGGTTGGTGATTTGAACCCACACAGAGGCACCTGAAAAGACAGGCCGGCCATCTGCTTTCTAAAGGTCACATGCTGGGAAACAGTTCTACTCTGCACACATAAGGTCTCCATGAGTCAGAATGTCAGTCTTTTACTGATTCATTTCTCTTCACACACAGAATATGCCAGTAGCCTGATAAAATCTTAAACAGAAATACTTAATTATTCTTTTATAAAATCTCTCATTTTCAAAATACAGTTCTAAAAGAAGTTTTTACTTGTGTAAGACAAAAATAGGCTTATTGTAAAATGATGTAAAGCAATGCAAATACAAAAATTTGAGCTTTCTGATTGAATTTATCTTTTTATATTCTTCTAAGGTTTCCCTGCATAATCTAATTGGCATGGTCTAATTTTGAAGTAAAGTGTTAAATCTAGGTTTACTTGCATTACTTGCATAGATCCATACATAAGACGAAGCTGAAATCACTAGTCTGTGAACAAGTAATAACCATTGTCTAAGTTATTTGATTATAAAAAGATGCCTGAATGTAAAACTTGAAAATTACTTATTAGCAATGGCTGCATAAATCTGCTTATTCTGACTTAGAAGTCTGCTTTGAACCTTTGAATTAGCAATTGACTTTGTTCATCTTAGTCCAGACCTTTCTTTTAGCTTCATTAGAATTATTTTCCGCGTTTACAATCAATTTTAATTTAAGGCCCTAAGGAGCCATGACGTTTTATAAACTCAAAGACAGTGCCTGAGGAAACATGTTAGTCAACCTACTACTAGATACACAAAAGTATAATCATATTTGAATAAATTTAGGCTGAGTGTGGTTTAATTCACATTTCATTTTAAAACAGTGCTTCTTAACCTGGCTTGTATATTAAGAGTTACCTGGAGGTTTTAGAAGATACTAATGGCCAGATTCACCCCCAGAGAGTGGGACCCAGTATTGGGAGTTTCCAAAAAAGCACTCCACATAAGCTCTGCTATCTGCAGCCAGGGTTAAGAACCACTGCTCTATTAGAAAGGAACCTTGGTGGCACAGTGGTTAAAGTGCTCCAACCTACCAGCGGCTCCTCAAGAGAAAAAACTGTGATCTGCTCCCGTAAAGATTATAGCCTAGTAAACCCTATGGGGCAGTTCTCCTCAGTCCTATAGGGTCGCTATGAGTCGGATATAAGGAGCCCTGGTGGCACAGTGAAGCTGTCGTGGCGCAATGGTTAAGAGCTTGGTTGCTGACCAAAAAGTTGGCAGTTTGAATCTACCAGCCATTCCTTGGAAACCCTATCGGGCAGTTCTACTCAGTTCTATAGGGTCGCTGTGAGTCGGAGTCGACTTGACAATGGGTTTGGTTTGGTTTTGGTGGCGCAGTGGTTAAAGTGGCTGCTAACTGAAAGCTTGGCAGTTCAAATCCACCCACCCCTCCATGGAAGAAAAATGTGGTAGTCTGCTTCCATAAAGATTTACAGCCTTGGAAGCCCTATGGGGCAGTTCTACTCTGTCCTGTAGGGTCACTGTGAGTCAGAATTGACTGGACAGCAGTGGGTTTGGTGGTTTTTTATGAGTTGGATTCAACTCAATGGCAATGGGAGGGTGTGTGTTCTGTTAGAGTTGCTCAAAGCTAGCTAAAAAACCCATTGCTGTCAATTCCAACTCATAGCGACCACGATAATGTATACCACTGGTGGTACATAAGGTGATTTTACTCACATTTTTATTTTAATAGTTACATATTTGTTTTAATGTGTATTAAAACATAAATATAAATACTACATCAAACTCAGTTTCATAGATGCTGCTTTGGATGAAGCTAGATTATTTTAAATGCCAAGTTAAAGACAATTTGCCAAATTACAGAAACACATTAAGCAGATAACTAGTACATAGACAAGGCCCTGGTGGTGTAGTGGCTAAGTGCTACAGCTGCCAACCAAAACGTCGGCAGTTCGAATCCACCAGCCGCTCCTTGGAAACTATGGGGCAGTTGTACCCTGTCCTATAGGGTCGCTATGAGTCAGAATTGACTTAATCACAGTGGGTTTGGTCTTGGTTTTAGACAAGGCAGAAATCATGAAATGTTGAGAAGAAATACAATGGCAACTTCAGTGATAGGCCTCTCTCTTCAAGTCTGGTATTGGAACCTGATGTGTCAGATCTCCCCCGCCCCTCGCTCCCTCCCCCCACCCACCCCAATGTATTCACAGTGACTTCATTCTTCTGGCGTTTTTCAATTCAGGGACAGACTTTTGAGAATTAGAATTTCTGAAAATCATTAAATCATTGCTTTGTAACTTAAAGTTTCTTGACACTTAGTTCTCTTGTAAAAATGTGCCTTGTAGATGAAGATATCTTGCTCTTTTATTTTTCTAATGTAGAGGTAGAAGAAGGGGTGCATGTGTATGTGTGTGTGTAAATGTGTGTGTGAGACAGAGAAAGTGATGGTGGGAGGGGTTGATAGATAGATCACTTGGATAGAGAAGAGTCTTAATCACCCGACCTCACCTTCCCAGGCACCCCTTATTCTCCTGAAACTCTCAAGAAATCCATAGATTTGCCACTACTCAAAACAATTTAGGAAACACTGCTTTAGAGTCTCTCACTGGTAAAGTGGGCTGCTGTGGGTGGGCCAGTTGAATATAAGCCCACATATAAAGTTATTTAGCAAGCCTATATAACAGACCCCTGAGACTCAGAGAAATTTGAATAGGCACATTAGCTTTTGCTGTTATCAGTAATGCATATATATACTTCCGTTTCAGAGGCAGCTGTTCTGAGCAAGAGTAGCCACATACATAGTTCACACTTAAATTTTATTACTGGAAGTTAAAAAATATTGTGATGCTATTGTAATGTTATATTATAAATGTCTGTCCTGTATAATTTTGTAGAATGGAAGCTTCTTGCCTAGAACTAGCCTTGGAAGGGGAACGTCTTTGTAAATCAGGAGACTGCCGTGCTGGCGTGTCATTCTTTGAAGCTGCAGTTCAAGTTGGAACTGAAGACCTAAAAACACTTAGCGCTATTTACAGCCAGCTGGGCAATGCTTATTTCTATTTGCATGATTATGCCAAAGCATTAGAATACCATCATCATGATTTAACTCTTGCAAGGTAATTAATTTATGCTTTTTAATATTCTTCCTCCCTAAATTAACTTTTAAAATGTTTTCATTCAGTTAAAAAAAACTAAATACATTTAATGAGTTCTAGTTCAATAGTATCGCTTTTGGAAACTAATCTTTAGGCTGAACAGAGTTATTAAATGAATCAAGAGTGATGAAATGACCCTAGAGTTTAACTGAATGGCTGAAAATTAATTAAATTTAAATACAGAAACGTAGGTTTTTCATTTTTATTTAAAGTAGTTTTCAAGGCTAATGGTTCCTACTTATCCTGAAAGGTATGTTAATTATCTTCTAGGAAAACTAACTGCACTCTGGCTGCTTTATATTTTAATACCATTTTCCTTTTTTTCTTTTCCCAGGACTATAGGAGACCAGTTGGGGGAAGCCAAAGCTAGTGGTAATTTGGGAAACACCTTAAAAGTTCTTGGGAATTTTGATGAAGCTGTTGTTTGTTGTCAGCAACACCTGGATATTTCCAGAGAGCTCAATGACAAGGTAATACGGAAACATGAGATGGTAGGCCAAATGTTTTCATTGTAATTGCTTTGTGTTTTAATACTGTTTAATTATCTTGTAGTTTATCTAAAAGTTAATGACAAAAAATAAAATTTTCATAGACAAATAGAAGGAAAAGAAAACATAAGAAGAAACTTTAAATAGAGAAGAAAAGGAAATAGAGATCCTTCTTTCATGAGTACAAGCAGTCCCTGGATTATGTTCCGACTTATGTACAACCCGTAGTTACTCCCATAAAGCCTGTTATATTGAAAATTTGAGGTGTATTCAATGGTTGATAATAACAAATAGGTGCTACTTTGTGACGCATCAAAGTATTGTTATTATTGCTGTATTATTATGTTAAAGATGCTTTAGTGTATCTGGAAGTGTCTTTTTAATGTTTTTTATGCATAGGAAGGTACACTTTATACTAAGACAAATGTTTGACAGATGTTAGATATGAACCATACCTAACTGTTCCAACTTACCTACAAATTTGACTTAAGGACAGATTTAGGAATGGAAGTTGTTAGTAATTCGGAGACTGCCTGTAATCATTTGTTTAGTTCTGCATGGATGGCCAGTGGAAACATTTCTTTCCCTTGACCACCATATCTAAGGATATTACAAAAGTATGTGATAAGCATTCGAATACCTGGCCTCTGATTAGCAAACGTAAACTCTGCTGATGTCCATCTAGGTGGGAGAAGCAAGAGCACTCTATAATCTTGGAAATGTGTATCATGCCAAAGGGAAAAGCTTTGGCTACCCTGGTCCTCAGGACACAGGAGAATTGCCAGAAGAAGTGAGAGATGCTCTGCAGGCAGCCGTGGATTATTATGAGTGAGTAGCACTGATGCAGTCATGTGGGCTCAGCTGAGCTGTGGATCTACTATACCTTCTTTATCCAGTAGTAACTTTGGAAGTTTGACAAGTTTTAAAGTTATGGGCTAGCAAGTGAAAACCATTAGATCAGTTGCTAGTTACAGTGTTAGCATAATCCCCTCCTGTGAAAGCCTTCATTTCAACTGCAGACCAGTGCCACTTAGTGGCAAAAACAGGAAATTACAACCGTTAATCTAAGTTATTTGAAGTCAATTTAGAATTTTATACGATTTCTGAGCTATAGGGATTCTAAGATTAAATCTGTCCTTGACTCTGGGCACAAACCTGCTTGTGTAGTTTTATAAAGTATCCTCAGATATTGCCTATAAACACCTTCCATAATATGTGTATCTTTAAAAATATGGCACATTATAGCTGTGAACTTATTTAAAAAAAAATTTTTTTTGGCTGACAAAAAGAATTAGATTTGTAAATCAAATAACATTTTTTTCAAACTTATTATTTCACAACTTTTTGTTATCACTTAGGGAAAACCTATCATTAGTGACTGCTTTGGGTGACCGAGCAGCCCAAGGACGTGCCTTTGGAAATCTTGGAAATACACATTACCTCCTTGGCAACTTCAGAGATGCGGTTATAGCTCATGAGCAGGTATGATGGAAGGCCTTGGAGCCAGGTCATTTTGTCCATCAAAGATTTGAACAGTGATTAGATTATTGTTCAGTTTGTTTTTATTATAGCTATATCTAATTAGAATTTTCTATTTCAGCGTCTCCTTATTGCAAAAGAATTTGGAGATAAAGCAGCTGAAAGAAGAGCATATAGCAACCTTGGAAATGCATATATATTTCTTGGTGAATTTGAAACTGCCTCTGAGTATTACAAGTTAGTCTTATATTTCTGTAGATAATAAAATGTATAGTTATACAATTCTAGTAAATCATAGGCTTTGGGTTTAAAGCCTCATTTTGCTGCATACCAGCAGCATGACCTTTGGGTCCAAAGCCTCAGTTTGTCATCTCTTACATAAATTATTAATACCTTGCTTGTGGAGTTGTTGTGAGGATTAAAGAATATATTATTCACTCACTTAACAAATAGGGTTAAATAAATATTATTGTACCTAAGAGTTAGCAGCCGTATGTTGTTGTTGTGTGCCATCAAGTCGTTCCGACTCATAGCGACACCATAATGTGGAATAGAACTGCCGCGTAGGGTTTCCTAGGCTGCAGTCTTTACGGGAGCAGATTACCAGGTCTTTTCTCCCATGGAGCAGCTGAGTGGGTTCGAACTACAGACCTTGCAGTTAGCAGCCAAGTGCTTAACCGCTGCGCCACCAGGGCTCCTTTAGTAGCAGTATAGACCCCTTTATATTTTCATTAGTTTTTATCTTTAAAACCAATTGTTTTTAAATGAAAAAAAAACTTTTAGTCTTTTAAACCTGTTTGGCATATGTGGTGTGTATCTGTATATGCTTTTTTCACTCAATTATGGATTTGAAGAGAGGCCAAAAGAAAGCCTGATAACAAAAAATATGCCCTAGTTTCCACTAGTGATCACTGAATCGTTCCCCCCTCGCACCCTCTGGAGCAGCTTTCCTCCCACCCTCTCTCTGCCCACCTTTGACTCACGGTAAGAAGACACCCCATTTACTTACCTGAGGAGTTGGCAGTCTCAGCCTCTTCTGTAGCAGAGTCTTTCAATCAATAGGATTGAAACATAGATGATAGCAAAGTTTAGACGACTTCAAGTTGCCTAATCTGTGCTTTCTAGATGGTTTGGAATTTTCCCTAGTGAGTGGGGATAGCAGTTTATACAGGCCTCAGGCAGAAGCCAGTTTGACTGGATCAAAAACACAGTAATTTGTATTTTATTTTTAAAGAATCCAGTATGAGAGAGTTCTAGGTAGTTTGTCATCTAAAAAACAAGTAAAATTTCTTTAGGTCTATCTAAGTAATAGAATGGCATCCACACTGCTTTAAACATTGACTGGTGGTTAATATTTGTTGGTGGATTAGTTACATATGAAATATTCTCCCAAATACATCACTATAAAGAGAGTATCTATTTTTATTTTAAATATAAAAGTTTTTAAAATTTAAATTCAAAGGACATAGAAAAGTGGTATGCATATATTAAATATTGAAAAGTTCTGTTGTAGAGTGAGTGGTGGCTATTTGACTAAAGAAGCACAAGTACAACGTAATGAAACTTCCGCCCAATATACAGACTAGAATTCAGCTTTATGCACACTCCAGAAATATTGGTTAGAAATAATTTTGGAATTCTCTTTTGGAATTGTTTTTGGGTTTATACAGGAAGACTTTCTGATATATCATCATAGATCCATAGCCTCAGGATATGAAACAGTAGTGTGATAAACCTACTTTAGTAATTAAATTTGATTCCAGAAAGACTTCTGACCTTTACAAATCAACTATATCCTCAAGGAATTATGTGCTAGAAAGGGTCATGCCACAGGATGTGGAAACAATTCCAAAAGTCTTCCCAAAATGTTTGGAGGACAGGCAGCATTAGAATAAGTTTGTAGTCTCCCAAGGTGACTGTTTTGAAAGTATCATTATTAAATATGTAATTTAAAGTTTGCTTTAAAGAATCTGTCACATTATATAGTCATTTCTTATATAGTTGTAAATGATATGAAGTATTTATGTTATTTGGTAGAAATAATGGGAAAGAGCCATTTAAATGTGTTGACTCCAGAAGCATCTGTAGGTTTAAGCACTGGTAATAACAGCAGTATTAATATTTATATGATGTTTTCTCTGAGCAAGATACCATTCTGAGCATTTTATATATACTAATCCATTTAACCCTAACAAAACCCTGTAAAGTGTGTTCCCAATTTTACAGATGAGGAAACTGATGCACAGAGAGTTTGAGTGACTTGCCCCTGTTGGCACAGCTAATAATCGGCAAAGTTGGGATTTGAGCCCAGGTAGTCTAGCTCCAGGGTCCACGCTCTTAACCAGTATACTAGCTTCTTGTTGATAATGCTATGCGTTAGGTGGAATTTAGTTAATGTTTAAATGCAGTGTTTAGTATTTTTCATGAATGGATGGCCAGTGGCCTACACAGAAGAATATTAATTAAGTATTTAAATTTTTGACAAAACGTAAGGATAATAGTATGACTGAAAAGAGAAGTTACATGGACAAGTAAATGCCTCTTAATTTAAGTAATCACTAATACAATGGGAAATTTTTTTAAGTGTTAAAAATACTTTATTAATCTTTAGAGGCACTTGATCTCATGTTTCAAAACTCCTTTTCTCCAATAAATTGTTAGGGCTCTCACATTTATTCTAAAAGTCTCAATTTGTCTTTTTGTGTTCCAAAAATGTCTTTTCATTTGGTCTAAAAGTAATAGGGAAAGTACAGGATATTAGGCTCTAAAACACTTTTACTTTAAAGGCAGCAGAAAGAAGCAGAGAGGGAAAAATGAGAGTTTTATTTTATGATTAGTATAGCTTAAAATAAAAATAATAGTTATGTAAGAATTAATTTCTTTCTTCAGGAAGACACTACTTTTGGCTCGACAGCTTAAAGACAGAGCTGTAGAAGCACAGTCTTGTTACAGTCTCGGAAACACGTATACTTTACTTCAGGACTATGAAAAGGCCATTGATTATCATCTGAAGCACTTAGCAATTGCTCAAGAGTTAAATGATAGGTAAGTTATAAACCTTTTTACTATAATTTTGGTAAAATATAGATGCATGATGAATCTCTAGATTTTTTCCTCTGTTTTTCATTTAGCTTCTTTTCCTTTTGTCTCTGTCTTTTTTTTTAATTCCTTTTAAAGGAATGTCCTCCGTTTCAGTAATATCCTTCATATATTATTGTTTGTAGGCCTAGCTTGTGATAGAGGATTAGACTGGCTTCATATGGTGTTGAACCAAGACCAGTGAAAAGGTCACAAACTCAACTACCTGCAAGGTTCCTCCTGACTCGGTCAGTGTGGGAATTGTGGTGAACTTAGAGATAACACCCACTGTAAGGGGCGGCTGCTACTCGATGCCAGCTGACTGCTGCCAGGCAGGAACTAGGGCCCATATGGCTACAGCTTCCCATTTTTTTCAAGAGAAGCTAGAAGTCCTTAGTTTTATGTGAAGTCTTCTGGTTTATGAATGTTGTTGGCTGATTCTCTTTTTAACTGTATGGAAGAACAGTGCATGTCTGTAGATCATTAGTCCCATGCTGTTTGCTTTAGGGAGACAGATTTTTATCTCAGTATAAGAAAGAAATTTTTGATACAGTTTTTAAAAATAAAGAGGGGGGTATTTCTCTCTCCTTGGTGGTGTCCAAACACAGACTGAATGATTACGTGGTAGGGATGTCATAGAAAGAAAATGGGGTAAACCTACCCCTGAGATTTTGTAATGCTTTGCATTTTTTAAAGGAATGTTTTCTATTTTTTGATACTTGATTCTGAGTTTAGTATTATCTGGGTATTCTAATAGGTCTCTAGTATCTTGATGGTATATTCTTTATATGAAAGACCAAATCCAAAGCATTGTTTATATCTTTAATTACTGCTAAATAGCTTGTATTCTACACATAGACCTCTTTTCAGATAACTGCATGTTAGCTATGAATTATGTTGCAGAATTGGTGAAGGACGAGCCTGCTGGAGCTTAGGAAATGCGTACACAGCGCTAGGAAATCATGATCAAGCAATGCACTTTGCTGAAAAGCACTTGGAAATTTCAAGAGAGGTATGAAACTAAACTGTCTGTGTTACTGTGACTTATAAATTAGTGGGGAGAAAACTCTATTATTTCTCCAGATTGGTCCTGTATGGCCGAATACATTTGATTATCTATTATTCTCTTGGCATAAGAGCTGCACAGGACATTTTGAGGTATAGATGAGAGGTATGTTTGCATTGGCCTTGATGTAGGAAGACAGGAAGGTAAGGCTGTGCATGGGATGATGGAAGGACATTACTAAAGTATGCTTCCACCCTACCCCGAACCCTACACAGAGAAGTAGCATGGTATAGAAGAAAAAACATGGTTTTTAGAATCAAGGAGTTCCCATTACAATTCTGTCACTTGCTAGCTATTTAAGCTTGGAAACCTTTTCCGAGCCTCATTTTTCTGTCTGTAAAATGAGAATAATAACTGCAAATTCTTTTAAGGATTAGGGGTAATGTATATAAAAATATATATAAAATAATGTGTTTGAAAGTGTCTAGCATAATGTCTGGCACTGGCATAATAAATGTTAACTGCTATTATTGTATAGAAATAAAATATTCTATGGAAATTTCATTTGTGTGATGTCAAGTTAATGTGTCATGGGGTAACCTAGATTATCATTTAATACAATCCTAGATAATAAGAGCAATCCAATATTTAGAAAACAAGAAAGAATTCATAGAATGTAATTAGCTGTTATACTGCCATATTTTAAAAACTTTCCTTTTTTTCCCTAAATTTTATTTAGTTTGTTGTTTTTGAGAATATACACAGCAAAACATACACTGTTCAGCAATTTTTACACATACAGTTTAGTAACATTGATTACATTCTTCGAGTTGTGTAACCATTCTCACCCTCCTTTTCTGAGTTGTTCCTCCCTCATTAACACAAACTCACTGCCCCTAAAGTTCTTACCTAATCTTTTGAGTTGCTGTTGTTGATTTGCTCCCATATAGATAGTTCTTAAAAGAACATAATGCCCAAGGCAGACCTTTTTTAGTAGTTAAGCTAAACTGTTGTTTGGTTTGACGATGACTTCAGGGATATTTTGAGTTTAAGGTTTAAAGATTATCTCAGGGCAGTAGTTTCAGGGGTTCATCCACCCTCCATGGCTCCAAGAAGTCTAGAGTCCATAAGAATTTTAAATTCTGTTCTGTATTTTCCCCCTTTTGATCAGGATTCTTCTATGGAATCTTTGATCAAAATGTCCAGCAGTGGTAGCCGGGCATCATCCAGTTCTTCTGGTCTCATGGCAAAAGAGGCAGTTGTTCACGGAGGCAATTAGCCGCACATTCCACATCCTCCTCCTATTCCTGACTCTTCTTCTTCCTCTGTTGCCCGAGGTGAATAGAAACCAATTGTTGTGCCTTGCATGGCCGCTTGCAAGCTTTTAAGACCCCAGGGATTATGCAGCAAAGTAGGAGGCAGAACAGAAGCACTAAACATGTTATCAGGCCAGTTAACTGGGATGTCCCATGAAACCATGACCCTAAACCTCCAAACCAAGGAGCCAAATCCTGTGAGGTGTTTGGTTGTACATAAGCAGCCTCAGCAGCTACTCTTTTTTTTGTTGTTGTAAATATATCCATCACACAACTTTTGCCAATTCAACTTTCTACAGGTATACAACTTATTAACAGCAATTACAATAGTCGGCTGTGCAACCCTACCCTTAATCAGTGTGATTTTTCCATCACTGTTAACCACCCCCTTTCCTTTTCTGTCTATATTCTTTTAAAAAAAAAAAAAAAAAAAAAAAACTATTAATGAGAAAACTGTTTCATAGTCCCATAACTCTAATATAACTATTTTCGTTTATCTAAATTTTCTTCCAGTCTTAGGTTCACAACACTTTCAACTAATCTTCACCATTCTTTGCCTATGTTTAAATTATAAATGCTTGTGATTGTAGGTTGGGGATAGAAGTGGTGAACTAACAGCACGTCTGAATCTTTCTGATCTTCAAATGGTTCTTGGTCTGAGCTACAGCACAAATAGTTCCATAATGTCTGAAAATATTGAAATTGATAACAGTTTGCATGGTAAGTAATAGGTCTTCTAAAACTCAATTTCCTTATCCTCAAGATCTGAATTTAAGTTATTTATCATACATGTTTAACCATACTCAGAGCAAATATATAACATAGGAATTTCAACTTTTACACCTTTTTTGTTTTATATAGTCCTGTTAATTTATCAATATAGAATACAGTATTATATTTGGGTTTTTTTAGCTCTTTTTTTCCCCCATTTCCATTTTTTCCTAAGGTACAATCTCTTAGGATTGTTTTATCTTCTTTTTATTCAGAAAACCTAGGAAGCTTCCTTTAAGTATTGACATGGTTTGACATTACTACAGGGAAAAACATGCTAGAATGTCTCTGATTTTAGGCAAAAAAAAAAATGTACTTTTGATTAATTAAATAAAAAGGGACACGATTAGAACCATGTTTTTAAATACCGTTTATATGTGACTCTGTAGTAGATCCATTTTCAAGATCTGGTCCCTAAGTTTAAGATATTCACAGTCTGAAAAAAATTACTGACACACATTTTGAACTTGAAAGTCACTGAAAAATGTAGCTTTTATCTTTCCAACTTTCTTCTCTAAACCCATATGAAGAGAGAGAAGAAAAGAAGTTAGTGGCTAGGCATCTGATTAAGACTTCGAAAGAACATACAGTGAAAAATTCTGAAGTGTGAGCTGTATAATAAATTGTGACTATGCTTTGTAATTGAATAATACGATAAAAGGTTTTCCTTTGTTTAATTTTCAGATATATTATGCTGTAAGAGCTTCTGTCTTTTAAAAAGCTGTCACTTGTCCTCATGAAACCCTATATCTATAGACCCATTTCTCTGTTCCGCTTTGTAACAAAACTTGAGAAAGATATCAGCACTCATTGTCTTTACTTCCTCACCTCCCATTCTCTTCTCAACCCACTCCACTCAGACTTTGGCCCCATAATGACACTTAAACCACTTTTCAAGTTTACCAGTGACCTCCATTTTACCAAACACATTGGTTAGTTTTTAGATGTCATCTTGATTTCTCAGCAGCATATGCAGTATTCCCTCTTGGAAATACTTTTTTCATCTGGCCTCCAGGATATCCTACTTTCCTGGTTTGTCTCCACCTCACTGGCCACTCTCAGTCTTCTCTCCTCTCTCCTCTTTCTCTTCCCATCCTCTAAATTTGTAGCACCCAGATTTTAGTCCTTGGACCTCTTTTCCCTCTTCCCTCCTTTCCTCCCTATTTTGCATCCATCCATTCCTCCTTTCTTATTTTGTTCTGTTCTTTTCCTTTTTCTTCCATATTCTAGATTGGTGCTACCCAATAGAACTTTCTGTGATGATGGAAATATATTTATTCTGTCTGATATAATAGCCACTACCCATATGTGGCTGTTGAGTACTTGAAATATGGCTAGTGTGGAAGAGGAATTGAGGTTTTAATATTATTTGATTCTAATTAATTTAAATTTTAAAAACTACATGTAACTAGCAGCTACCGTACTGGACAGCACAGATCTAGTGATATCATCTAGTTGTTGGCTTTCAGATCATCTATGTATTGATGATTTTCAAATTTATATTTCCAGCCTTAAGTTCTCTCTTGAGGTCCAAATTTATATATGTAACTGCCCATTTAACATTTCTACTTGAATGTGTAATTGATGTCTAAAACTTAACATATCCAAAACAGAACTGTTGCTTTTTTGTCCCTAAACATGCTCCTCCAGTCTACTTCATCTCAGGAAATGGTACCACCATTCACCCAGGTGTTCAGTCACACCCAACCTACCAGAAACTCTACCTTCAAATATATCCTTAATCTCTCTTTGAATCTCTACTGCAACAACCTTAGTACAAGCTGCTACCAATATCTCTGTAGAGTACTAACCTACCAACTGTTTCTTTCTTCCATTCTTGATCCTTCACGCTGACTTTTCCACACAGTGCTTGAGTGCTCTTTTAAAATGTAAATCATATCATTCATCTGCTTAAACTCTCCAGTGACTTCCCATCACACCTAGAACCCAATCCTTAGTCCTCACCATGGATAAAAGGCCTTATGTTATCTTTACCCAGCCTACCTCTCTAACCTCATCTCCTTCCACAGTCTGGCTCCATGAGAACAAGTACTTCTTTTGTCTCTTTTGTTCACTGTTTTCCCAGTGCCAGGCAGGCTGCTGGCCAAAGGGGCTGCACAGAAACTTGTCTGTTTCTGGTGTTGCTCAGGGTAGAGAAAAAAAATCTTCCCTAAGAATCTAAAGTCATAAGCCTGCCTACATATTGGTATGGAATTTGATTTATACCGCTTGCACAGTCTAAAAAAACCTCAGTCCAATAAAGTGCTTTCAGATTAGTGGTGCTCCTAGGAATTTAGCAGAGGTAAGACCACACACGTGTATGTATTTGTACAAAGCACATAACTGAGTAAACCACATGTGATAAGGGCAAGAAATGTTTCATGAAATTTTGGTTATATAGTTGTGTATGTATGTTTGGGGTTAACAGTGAAAAATGTATTTCCTATATGGGTCACAGTTAAAAAGTGTGAAAGCCACTAATGTAATAGACATACAGGATACTGAACCTAGCAACTGGCCTAGTCATGTTCTTTTTAAGTGTGCATGAAACATTTACAAAAATTTGACCACTTTCTAAGCCGATAAAGCAAATCTCAACACATTTCAGGTAATCTGTATCACATAAATTTCATCTCCTCAGAATAGTGCAATTAAGTTAAAAATTAATAACTAGGTAATGTACAACACATTTATTTGGAAACTTAGAAATATATTTCTAAGTGAGTTGAAGAAGAAATCTTAAAAGAAAATTAGAAAATAACTTAGGACCAAATGGTAATACAAATAGTATATTTCAAAATTTGTGGGATGCAACTTAAATTGGTACATACAGCAAAATTTACATTGTATTATATATAAAAGGATAATGGCCAAAAATAAGTGAGCTAAATTTCCAGCTTAAGTTAAAAAAAAACACAGGATAAGCTCAGAGTAAATCTCCAGCATGATCAAGGAAAAAATAAATAAAGAAGAGGTCATAATACAGACGCAGCAGAGAATAAAAGATAAATTATTCTGAATAATGTTATGACAAAACATTTGAAAACCTAGGAGATATGGACAATTTCCAGAAAAACAACTTACTGAACTGAATCAAGAAAAAACAGAAAAAGTTAATGGTAGAATGTAATGTGACTTGCACCCTTAATGCCTAAAAACAAATTGAATCAGTAATTTAAAATCTTCCCACTAAGGTTCTGATTCACAGCAACCATGCAGGAGAGAGTAGAACTGCCCCATAGAGTTTCCACGGAGTAGCTGGTGGAATGAACTGCCAGCCTTTTGGTTAGCAGCCAAACTCTTAACCACTTTGCCTCCAGGGCCCCTACCAAGAAAATATCTGGCCTAGTTGGTTTTTCAAGTGAGATCTACCAAGCATTCAAGAAAATGTTTTCCAACCATACACAAAATTGTATAGATAAGTAAAAAAGAGAGAACATTTTATCAGTCTTTCTGAGAACAGTATAACCTTGATAAACTAGATAAGGACAGTACAGGAAGGAGAAATCACAGGCCAGTGTTACTCATGAACACTGATACAAAAATTTTAATATCTATGTGAACCAAATCCAGCAGTGTGTTTAAAAACAAACAAGCAGAATCCAAGTGAATTCAATATTAGAAAATCAGTCAATGTAATTCACAAACAGACTGAAGGAGAAAATAACCCAATATCCAAATGTATCAGCATTACATTAAATGTAAATGCTTCAGTTAAAAGATATAGTACTAGATTTAAAAAAGCAGAAAATCTAACTACACACTACTTGCAAGAGAAACATCTAAAGATATAGGAAGTCTGGAAGTAAAAGGATAGAAAAAATATACCATGTGAAAACTAGCGAAAAGAAAGCTGGTATAACTATATTAATCAGATAAAATGTATTTTAAGCAAGAGATCTTATTAGAGATGAAGGAGATCACTTCAATGGTATTTCTCAGTGGTGAATGGTGCAATTCACTAGGAAGATGTAAGTCTTAAATTTGTGCTTAATGGTAACACAGCATCAACATACATAAAGCAAAACTGACTGAATTAAGAGGAGAAATAGGAAAATCCACAATTATAATGGGAGATTTTAAGGCATCTCTCTCAGTAATTGATAGAAGATAAATCATGCTCTAATTGGAAGATTAAATGTTGTTAAGATGTTAATTCTCTCCAAATTGATATAAATTCGGTGCACTCCCAAGCAAATCACAGTTCTTTTGTGGAACTTGATGAGGTCATTCACAAATGTTTGTGAAAGAAAAAAAGTCTGAGAATAGCCAAAACATTCTTGATGAAGAACAAGATATGAGAAGTGCTTTCTCTGCAAATATGAAGACTTATTATAAAGCTGCAGTAACTAACACAGTGTGGTGTTGGCATGTTGTTGTCGGGTGCCCTCGAGTCAATTCCGACTCACAGTGAGCCAGTAGGACAGAGTAGAGCTGCCTCATAGAGTTTCTTGGTGTAATCTTTGTGGAAGCAGACCACCAGCTCTTTTCTCCCTCAGAACAGCTGGTTCGAACTGCCAGCCTTTCAGTTAGCAGCTGAGCTCTTAATCATTGTGCCACCAGGGCTCCTTGGTATTGGCATAGAGATGGACAAATAGATCAGTGAAATGGAATATAAAGCCTATATTCCTTGCATATATGGAAACTAATGTTTGTTATACAGATAAATTCTTGATGGGTTAAGGAGTTTAACTGTGAAAGATGGTGAAAGTAATGATGATGAGACTGGCTAACACTTGCTGAGTGCTTACTGCTTATACCAGGCGTTGGGCAGACTTGTCAGATAATGATGCATTTACGTATTGCACTGTGTACCTCACACTATGCCATGGGGTGGGTGCTGTTATTCTTTACAGATGAGGTAAGTGCCCAAGGTCATATTGCAAGTGAATGATGGGGCTGCAACTCTAAACTGATGGTCTGGCTTTAGAGTCCATGTTCTCAAGGGATATGCTCTATCACCTCTCTGAAAGTATAGGAGAGTATCTTCATGATATCAGAGAGGAGGAGGATTTCTCAAGACACAAAAAACAAAAACCATTAAGGAAAACATTGACATTGAAATTAACTTATTTTTATCAAAAGAAACTATAGAAATAAAACACAAACTGAGAAGAGATATTTGCCACACATCTGAGTGAAAAAGGTTTTGTATCCAGAATGTGTAAGAACTCTATGAATTAAAAGCAAGACAAATAACCCAACCAAAATGAGCAAAAGCAATGAACAAAAGAAAACAAATGGCCAATAAATATGTGAAGAGATATTTAGTGTTGTTTAATCGGAGAAAACCATAGTGAGATAATATTGAAAACCTATGTGGTGGACAAAAATTAAAAACTGATAATACCAGTATTGAAATGATGTATGGTAATGGAAAATTTTATGCAGCATTGATGGGAATATATATTGGTATACCCTGAAGAACAATCTGGCAACATCTGGTAAAGTTGAAAATGTATCCAACCTAAAATCCAATAATTCCCCTTCCACTTATATTGTGGAGAAACACTTGCTCATGTACACCAAGACACATTTCCAAGAATTTCTAAAGTAGTATTGTTGATAATAGCAAAAAATTGGAAGCAACCTAAATGTGTGTCACTAGTAGAATGGATAAATGAATTATTTTCTAGTCCTAAAATGGCAATGAAAATGAATTAAACTAAACTACACATATCAGCTTGCATGAATCTCACAAACATAAGTTTGCTCAAAGCAAGCAGGTTGCAGAATACATACAGTATGATTCTATTTATATAGTTTCAAAACATGCAGATAATGCCATGTTGCTCAGAGATACATCCATATATCATAAAAATATATAGAAGTGCAGAGAAGAGGAGGTTATTTCGGAGTTACACAAGGAAGATTTAATGTGTTGGTGGTGTTTCATTTCTTAAACTGGGTGTTATGTATCAGATATTCCTTATGTTTTCTTAAATACTGTTTAATTTTTTAAAAGATTGAACGGATATTAAAATTCTTTTTATTTAATGATAACTATTGAAAAAATTTTTGTAGGATTCTGCTTTTTATTTAAGTTGGTTCATGACTGGCAGTAAATTTATCATCTTGTGAGATTTTAAAATGGAAAGGGGTAGCTTAGAAAGAAACAACAATGTAGTAATGGGGATATTATTGTGATTCTTTGCTTTTCTCAAAATTGAAAGCCTAAAGCCTTTTCCTTATGCTTTCACTTACTTAAACCACTCTACAATTTTTTTTTAAAGAGACTGTATGTACTGTAAAACCAGTTATTATAAAATGCCCTTTCTAAATTAAGGGGTAAGGTTAGTAACCAATGTTAGTTTCCAACCAAAATGTAACATCCTTCAATCAAAGCATTTTAAAGGGAGTGAACATTGTATTTTTATGTAGCTGGTATGGAAAATCATTATTCTTAAGAGTTCCAAATTGAAAGAATAAGAATTGTTTCTGCTTTGTATATATTTCCCCCTCCACAGGGGCTTCTGGATCAGTCTTTAGAACTAACATAGTAATGCTGGATTTGTAATCTTAAGGGCTTCCTGGTTTATATGAATTAATTTTGTGTGTGTGTGTGTGTTTTTTTTAATAAAGGTACACGCCCCAAGTTGGGACGCCGACGTAGTATGGAAAACATGGAACTTATGAAGTTAACACCAGAAAAGGTTGGCAATTTTTATGTTTTAAATTTTGTGAATTATTGTAAAATATTTTATTAATTTAAATGAAATAGTTTAAATAAGCCTTGTCCTATATGGGTATCACTTAAAAATTTGCCTTTAAAAAGAATCAGGAATGAAAAAAAGTACAGTGCAAAAGAATATGTACAGTATGCTGCCATCTGTTTAAGAAAAAGATATATGCATGTATATCCTTTGCAGATGCATAAAACATTTCTGGAAGGATAGGTAAGAGACTTAACAGTGATTGCTTCTACGAAGAGGATTGGGTATCTGGGTTAGGAGAAATACTTCCTTTATGTAAGTGTTTGTTGAACTGTTTGAATATTTTACCAGTGCATGTATTACTTTTTTTTCCCCCTTAATTAAAAAAGATCAGGAAGATCAGAAAAAGGATCAGAAAAGTTTTTTTTTCTGTCTTTTTTTTTGTGTGTGTGTGTGTGTCAACCAAATAACAGCAACATTATTGCCAAGATTTTTCAAGAATCAAAGAATTAAGATTTTACCAAGCTATAAAACCAAACCAAACCCATTGCCGATGAGTCAATTCCACCTCATAGCAACCCTGTGGGACAGAGTAGATCTGCCCCGTAGGGTTTCCAAGGCTGTAAATCTTTAGGGAAGCAGACTGCCACATCTTTCTCTGGTGAAGTGGCTGGTGGGTTTGAACCACCGACCTTTTGGTTAACAGCTGAGCACTTAACCACTGTGCCACCAGGACTCCTTTACCAAGCTATAGCAAGTTAATAATTGATAACAATACTAAGTGATACTTATGATCAAAAGAATCAGTATTTTTAGCTGCATCTTTGAAAAGCAATTTATAACTGACAAAGAAATTACTTTTATTCAGGATGCTAGGCAATTTTCTTTGGTAACAGAAGGGACTTTATGATTGGAAAAAGATTACTGAAGAACAAATCAAGTGAAACCACATATACAAAATCACATAGGCTGCCTTCTTCCACCTCCATAACCTTTCTTCATTTTACATTGTTAAAATAGGCTCTTATTCCTTTTGAGGTATATCATTTTTAAATGCTTTTTAAAATACATACAGCAACTTTAGAAAATTTCAACAAGGAAATTAAAATCGTAAGTATGTAATCCTACCTCCTCCCGATGGTAACTACTATTAGTATTTTGGTATCTGTTCATCTAGTATTTTCATATGAATATTATTATATTGTAATACCTGGTAATCTTTCTCCATGTGTTAAATATTCTTCTGCCCTATCATTATAATGATCTTTGAATACTGATAGTTTTTTATGTGTGATTAGTTTTCATAAGACAAACATCTAATTGTCTTAGACTTAATGTCCAAGATTTTTTTATTCCAAACTTTCACAGAGTTGTTAAAAAACTCTGGTTACTTCTGAAACACTTTGCCATAGCCCCAAAATATCCACTCGTCAGTAGTTCTCAAATATGAATCTGTTAAATTCAAAAATTATCCAACCCCCCCCCAAAAAAAAAACCTTTAAGGCAATTTACGTCTCTCTCTTTTTCCCCTCCTTGTAGGAACTACTAACAAGTAGCAAAATTAATTTGCTCCCTTCTGCCTAACCTTTGTAGTGATACTAAGCAGTAAATTCCACAAGACACTGACCAGATTTAATTCTGTAATTCTCCAAGAGCCAAATAATGATAAAGTTTTATCTCTAATTTAAACTGTTTAAGCAGAATTAGTTGCATTAGCTTCTTATAATAAAGTTGTCAAGGAATCCATTATTTCATTTTCTCAACAAAGAAGTGGATATAAAGAAAAAGGGAGACTTCTGGGTTAAGACACTTCTTGGGAAAGAGTGTAATGAAAGGAAACTTTTGAAAATTTGAATGCTGAAAATGTCTTTTCTTACTGTAATATTTGATTGGTAATTTTGCTGAATGTAGAATCCTAGGTTGGAAATAATTTTTCTTCATGATTTTGGAGACATTGTTCTAATGTCTTCTTGTTTTCAATGTTGAGAAGTCCAAATAGTTATATAGAAAACATTTTAATTTTTCACATTGCCATTTTGAATTTAGGTGTGGTTTTATGTTCTAACATCAAGGGCCATTTTCTTACTCTCTCATCAAAAGACTCTGCAATCCATTCTATCAAATAACTTGCCCTATAATCTGCATGAGAGAAGGAGTAGGGAACTTAAAAAAAGCTTTGTTGTGATGTAGAAATAGATGTTGGATAACTGGCTTGGTTCACTCATTAGCTATATGTCTCAGTCCTGTACCTTAGCCTTGGGGCAGGGTTATTCTAATTTGTGCTTCATGAGAGAATTTTCTGGGTTGATGGAAATGTCTTCCATCTTGGTTGCTGTAGAAGTTACATGGCTTCTAATAGTACAAGTTAAAATCTGTGCATTTGACTGTATGTAAATTTTACCTATGAAAAAATATGCCCCACTAAAATTATCAACTACTGCATAACGCGGGCCTTAACGTGGACCTTTAGCGTGACTAGCAAATGCTTGGGGCACTGGTGGCGCAGTGGTTGAAGAGCTCGGCTGCTCACCAAAAGGCCAGCAGTTCGAATCCACCAGCTGTTCCTTGGAAACCCTATGGGGCAGTTCTACTCTGTCCTGTAGGGTCACTATGAGTTAGAACTGACTAGACGGCAATGGGTAATGGTAGCAAATGCTTAAGACTGTTAAAGCCACAAATGTCAAGGAGCTACTGTACAGACTGTATGTTTTCTTTACACTCAATAAATACTTTAAGTCTGTTAGAAGTTTAATATGCTTAAACCTGATCTCACCAAACCAAACTCGTTCCCATCAAGTTGATTCCAACTAATAGCAACCCCATAGGACAGAGTAGAACGGCCCCATAGGGTTCCCAAGGCTGTAAATCTTTACGGAAGCAAGTTGCCACATCTTTCTCCTGTGGAGCAGCTCATGGGTTCGAACCGCCAACCTTTTGGTTAGCAGCCGAGCTCTTAACCACTGTGCCACCAGGGCTCCTCAAAACCAGATCTAGACCTATACAAATCGCTGATTAAATGTTTTGCATATTGAGAATTTAGTATGATAGTGAAAAACAATATAGTTTTATCAACAGAAAAGTTACTACTACTATATAAATTTTAGATGTTAATTTTTAAAAATTCTGTATACACCCCAAATTTCCAGTTGTAACAGATTTTTAAGTAACTCACATCTAGAATAAAACTGACTCCTCTGAACATTCAAATTTTATTTATTTATTTATTTTTATTGTACTTCAGGTGAAGGCTTACAGAACAAATAGTTTCTCATGAAACAGAAGTACACATGTTGTTTTATGACATTGGTTCACAACCCCACAATATGTCAACCCTTTAACTTCTCAACCTCTTTTTTTTTTTTTTGGTGAAAATACACATAGCCAAAGATACACCATTTCAAAAATTTCTACATGCACAGTTCAGTGACATTGACTACGCTCTTCGAATTGTGCTGTTATTCTCACTTAAGATGAAGTCTTACAGAACAAAATAGTTTCACATTTAACAGTTACTACAAATGTTGCCCTATGACAATGGTTAACAATCTCACAACACATCAACAATATCCTTACTCAACCTTGGGTTCCCTATCACCAGCTTCTTTGTCCCCTTCTGCTTTCTGGCCCTTGTCACTGGACTCCTGTACCTCATTAGTCTCATTTGGTTTTACGGGGCTGTCCACTCCCAGGCTGAACGGTGAACCTCGGAGATAACTTCACCACTGAGCTAAAAGGGTGTCTGGGGGCCATACTCTCAGGGTTTCTCCAGTCTCCTTTAGGCCAGTAAATCTGGTCTTCTTTTTGTGAGTTAGAATTATGCTCTACATCCTTCTCCAGCTCTGTCCAGAACCCTCTGTTGTGATCCTGGTCAGAGCAGTCAGTGGTGGTAGCCGGGCACTGTACTGGACTCAGTCTGGTGGAGGCCTTGGTAGCTGTGGTCCATTAGTCCTTCGGACTAATCTTTTCCTTGTATCCTGTTCTCTTCATTCTCCCTTGCTCCCGAAGGGATGAGACCAGTGGAGTATCTTAAATGGCCGCTCACAGGCTTTTAAGACCCCAGACACTACTCACCAAGGTAGAATGTAGAGCATTGTCTTTATAAGCTGTGTCATGCCAATTGAGCTAGGTGTTCCCCGAGACCATGGTCCCCACAGCCCTCCGCCCAGCAGTTCAGTCCCTCAGGGAGTTTGGATGTGTCTGTGGGGCTTCCATGACCTTTCCTTGTACAAGTTTTGCTAGTTTCTCCTGTATTGTGTACTGTCTCACCCTTCACCCAAGATACCACTTATCTATTGTCTGTTTAGTATTTCTAAATAGTCAAATTTTATTTTTATAGGATTTTGGCAAACTTTCTTTTCTTTATTCTCAGTTTCTAAAAGGTCACCATTTTAACGTTTTGATAATGAGAAATCCACAGTACACATTTGGCATCAGCTACTGAAAATAGTGAAATATACTGGCAAAGAGGATTTATTAAGATATCCCTTTCCCCCAAATGAGTGATGATGGCAGGTTAATATTTTAGGAAATCAGGGCTGCTCTGGGCTTTTTTCATCTCCTGCTTTCCATTTGTGTTTTTAATTCTGTAGGTACAGAACTGGAACAGTGAAATTCTTGCTAAACAAAAACCTCTTATTGCCAAACCTTCTGCAAAGCTACTGTTTGTTAACAGACTGAAGGGAAAAAAATATAAGACTAATTCTTCCACGAAAGTTCTTCAAGATGCCAGTAATTCCATAGACCGCCGAATCCCCAATTCTCAGAGGGTATGTTTAAAATCAGTTTTTGAATATTGTGTTTTGTTTTGAGTACCTAAATTTTAGTTTTATTGTATTCATACTGAATTTTTTATAGTTTTATAATTTATACTAGACATTTAATATAAAAGATCTTTGTTATGCAAAGAAGTCTTCCGTATTTCCATTTTTTTCTATCTTCTTCAAAGCTAGAAACAGTAATTATTCTACTCATAGATAAGTTGCCCACTGTTCTGGACAGCAATCATCCCTTTGTGTTTTAAGTCACTATTGTTTGCAAAAACACTACTGTTCATTTCACTGCATTTTATCATATTGAGGAATTTCCCTTCTATTCCTAGTTTGTTCAGTGTTTTTATCATGAGAGGGTATTTGATCTTGTCAAATGCCTTTTCTGCTTTGATTGAGATAATCATGTGGTACTTTTTCTTTGTTCTATTAATATGGTATATTACACATTGATTTTTTAATGTTGAACCACTATTGCATTCCTGAGATAAATCCCACTTGATCATGGTATATAATATTTTTAATATGCTGTTGGACGTAGTTTGCCAGTATTTTGTTGAAGATTTTTTAAATCTGTATTCATAAGGGAATGTATTCTGGCTTTGGTAACGCTAGCCTCATAGAATGAGTTAGGAAGTGTTCCCTCCTCTTCTATTTTTTGCAAGAGTTTAAGAAGGATTGGGGTTACTTCTATAAATGTTTGGTAGAATTCCCCGGTGAAGCCATCTTGTGCAGCGCTTTTTTGTTGTTGTTATTGTTGGAAGTTTTTTGATTACTGATTCAGTCTCTTCACTTCTTATGGGTCTGTTGAGATTTTCCGTTTCTTCTTGAGTCAATTTAGGCAGTGTATGTGTTTCTAGAAATTCGTCAATTTCATCAGTTATCTAATTTGTTGGAGTACGTAGTATGTAGTATTCTCTCATGATCCTTTTTATTTCTGTAGGGTCAGTTGTAATGTCCCCACTTACATTTCTGAATTTGGATACTTACATCCTCTCTTTTTCTTTGTCAGACTAGCTAAAGGTTTGCCAATTTTATTTATATTTTTGAAAAAACAACTCCTGGTTTCACTGATTCTCTCTATTGTTTTTCTAGTCGCATTTATTTCTGCTCTGATCTTTGTTATTTTATTCCTTCTGGTAGCTTTGGGCTTATTTGCTCTTCTTTTTCTAGTTCCTCAAGTTAAAAGTTAGATTATTGATTTGAGATCTTTCTTGTTTTTTAACGTAGGTGTTTATTGCTACAAATTTCCCTCTCAGTACTGCC
Source organism: Dugong dugon (assembly GCA_030035585.1). Classification (NCBI taxonomy): domain Eukaryota; kingdom Metazoa; phylum Chordata; class Mammalia; order Sirenia; family Dugongidae; genus Dugong; species Dugong dugon. The sequence continues at coordinate 148,448,375 of CM057462.1, forward strand.
TTCGCGTAAGTTGTGCTTTCATTTTCATTTGACTCTAAAGTATTTTCTGATTCCTCTCTTGATTTCTTCCTTGACTTATTTGTTGTTTAATAGTGTGTTGTTTAATTCCCACATATTTGTGTATTTTTCAGTTTTCATTCTGTTATTAATTTCTAGTTTCAATCCATTGTGGTTGGAGAAGATATTTTCTATGATTTCAGTCTTTTTACATTTGTTGAGACTTATTTTGTGACCTAGCATGTGGTCTATCCTGGAGAATGATCCACATGCACTGGAGAAGAATATGTAGTGTGCTGTTGTTAGGTGGAGTGTGCTGTATATGTCTGTTAGGTCCAGCCGGTTTTTTTTTTTTTTTTTTTTTCCAATTGTCATTGAGTCAGTTCTGACTCATGGCGACCCCATGTGTGTCAGAGTAGAACTCTGCAGGATTTTTCGATGGCTTAATTTTTTGGAAGTAGATTGCAAGGCCTTTCTTCCAAAGCACCTCTGGGTGGACTTGAACCTCCAGCCTTTTGGTTAGCAACTAAGCTTGTTAACTGTTTGTACCAGCTGGTTTATCAATCAAAAAAAAAAAAAAATCAATTGCCATTGAGTTGACTCCAACTCATAGCGACCCTAGAGGACAGAGTAGAACTGCCGCATAGGGTTTCTGAGGAGCAGCTGGTGGATTCAAACTGCCAGCGTTTTGGTTAGTAGCTGGTTTATAGTGTTGTTCAAATCCTCTATTTCCTTATTGATCGTCTTTCCAGATGTTCTTTCCATTATTGAAAGTGGTGATATTGAAGTCTCCAAGTGTTATTGTAGAACTATCTGTTACTCCCTTTAATTCTGTCAGTGTTTGTATCACATGTTTTGGGACTCTGCTGTTAGGTGCATATATATTTAGAATTGTTAAATCAAATTGATCCTTTCATCACTATATAATGTTCTTTGTCTCTTATAACAGATTTTGACTTAAAACTCTGTTTTGTCTGATATTAATATGGCCACCCCATCTCTCTTTTGGTTATTATTTGCATGGAATATTTTTCTCCATCCTTTTACTTTCAGCCTATTTGTGTCTTTAGGCCTAAGATGTGTTCCCTGTAGGTAGCTTATATATGGATCATGGTTTTTATCCATTCTTCCACTCTCTGCCTTTGGATTGGAGAGTTTAATCAATTTACATTTAAGGTAATTACTGATAAGTAAGGACTTACGCCATTTTGCTATTTGTTTTTTATGTGTCTTATACCTTCTTTGTCCCTCATTCCTCCAATACTGCCATCATTTGTGTTTAGTTGAGTTTTCATAGTGGACCATTTTGATTCCTTCTCCTTCCTTTTGTGTATATTTTTTTAGATATTTTCTTTGTGGTTACCATGAGGATTACATTTAACATCTTAAATTTGTAACAACCTAGTTTAAATTGATACCAGCATAAGTTCAGTATGATACAAAAACTATTCCTACACTGCTCCTTCACCTCTCTATGTAGATATCGTAAGTTACATCTTTATACATTATATGCCCAATAGCATGAATTTATAATTATGTTTTATGTGTTTGTCTTTTGAATCATGTAGGACATACTGCTAAAGTTACAAACCAAAAATACCATAAAACCGGCTCTTTTATTTTTCCATGAAATTACCTTTATTGGAGATCTTTTCTACAGATGTCTGAGTTATCATCTAGTATGCTTTCAGTTCCATCTGAAGAACTCCATTTAGTGTTTCTTGTAGTGCAGCTCTAGTCTTCGCAGACTCCCTCAGCATTTGTTTATCTGGGAATATTTTAATTTCACCCTCGTTCTTGAAAAACAGTTTTTCAGGACATACAATTCTTGGTTAACGGGTTTTTTCTTTCAGCCCTTTCCATATGTCACCCACTGTCTTCTGGGCTCCCAGGTTTCTGAGGAGCAGTCAGCCCTTCATCTTTTTGAGCATCTTTTGTATGTGGCATTTCATTCTCTCTGGCTCCTCTCAGGATTGTCTCTTTATCTTTGAATTTCAAGAGTTTGATTATAATGTGTTTTGGTGTGGATCTTTTTGAATTTATACTACTTGGAGTTTGTTGAGCTTCATGTATGTGTAGATATATGTTCTTCATCAAATTTGGCAAGTTTTCTTTCTGTTCCTTTCTCTCTTTTTCTGACATTTCCGTGTATATTGGTTCAGTTAGTGGTGTCCCACAATTCCATTAAGCTTTGCTCAGCTTTCTTTATCCCATAATATTTGTGTATGTATACATATATACATATATGTATATATATATACACACACATATGTATGTATATATACACCTACATATATATATGTACACCTATTATAATATTTGTGTCATTATGAAAAAGATTGGCTTGTATTAAACATTGTATTCACCACTTTAGTTTTGAATCTTTACATATAAAATATGACAGGTTATTCCCCCCCTCCCCCATATTCATTTATTTGAAGTTTGTATTTTTCTGGATCTTCAAATCTTTATAATAAAAGGCCTTGGAAATCACTATGCTAGGAAAATACACTTGCTTTCATACTGAGTTTAACAGTTCTTACAAAGATCAGCTTATTTGAATTTCGTTGTTGTAGAATCTTAGCACTGAACTTTCAACCTGAGACACATGCCCGTATTGCTAATAGCTGTATAATTCGTGAGTCGTTAGTGTAGCAGTTCCCCTGAGACTGAGGTAAGTTTCTTTAGCCTTAAAAATATAGAAATTAAAAACTAAAATTACAAGAAATGCTTTTTGTTACTTGGGTTGAAATGAAACCTGTTCTTTTTATTACCAGTGTTGTCATCTTGTAGTATTCTTTGTAAAAATAAAATGTAAATTTTTAATTTTCATCCTTTCCTTTTGCATTTGAGTGAATCATAATGTTGTTCCATTGATGATCTAAGGATAATGCTTAAATATTTTCTCTCAATATTTTAGAAAATCAGTGCAGATACTATTGGAGATGAAGGGTTCTTTGACTTATTAAGCCAATTTCAAAGCAATAGGATGGATGATCAAAGGTGTTGCTTTCAAGAAAAGAACTACCGAACAGCTTCGACAACAACTTCTTCCACTCCCCACAGAATGATGCTAAAAAGTGAGTCATCTGTGCCTCTCCCTTAATTTTAATAGTTCCCTTTGATGATTTTGTGATTTTTCTCTGAGAATTTACATCTCATCAGAAGAGATACAATAAATGAGCCCGAATCCAGGTATCTCTGAATTTAAAAAAGTGATCATTACATGTACTTTATAATTGTAGGTAAAATGTGAATGCTTCATATCTGAATTAAAAAAAGAAAAGCCAAGACGGACTGAAGAATTACTGCTAATGTTACCTGAGCCTTAAGGTCTCTAGGTGCTGCAAACGATTTGCACTCAACTACTAACCTAAAGGTTGGTGGGTCAAACCTACCCAGCAGCACTGAGGAGGAAAGGCCTGGCAATCTGCTTCCATTAAGACTATAGCCAAATAAACCCTATGGAGCAGTTCTGCTCTGTAACACATGGGGTTGCCATGAGTTGGATCAACGATAACTAACGACAACATTTGAGCCTTAAAGTCAGCTGAGACCTACATGATCTGTAGAAAGATCTAAAACAGGTCACTTGATATATTTTTCTATTTCAGCTACCAATAGACTTCCTCTACCACAGACCAAGACTTGTTAGCATCATTTAACTCTAAGTTTAGCTCATTAAATAATTCCTATCCAGGACATGGAATTAAAAACTCTATCCCATTCACCCTAGTCTAAGAAACTATGTAAGAAAAACAGTTTATTCACCTTTCCACATTTAACCTCATATCTTGTAAAACTTCATTTTGGGTGGGCACTAGATAAAGAAAACTATATAGTCAAATCTGAGTAACTTCCACGTAGATCATTTGAAGTACTCTGAGATTCATTCTTCTTCCACCCTACCCCCTCAAAAAAACATGACCATCTAGTCAACCCCCAGCCTATAAGTGACTGTCCATGACAGAGCTAAAACAAGAGGACAGAGCAGATGTTGTGGCTAAACAGGCAGAAAATAACTATATGTATATAACAAATAATGCTTAAATACTTCTGTAACGATATTTTGGATTTTTTTTCCTTCTATTTCTTCATAGCACCATCTGTTTCTGTAATGTCCCCCAACACAGATGAATTTTTGGATCTTCTTGCCAGCTCACAGAGCCGCCGTCTGGATGACCAGAGGGCCAGTTTCAGTAATTTGCCAGGGCTTCATCTGAAGCAAAACAATAAGCAGTCCGTGCTGGACCACCTGATGACTAATGACAATAAAGAGCCTGATGAAGACTTCTTTGACATCCTTGTAAAATGTCAAGTATGTCTGCATATTTTTTTCATTCCATATATAGCTTGGAGCCCTGGTGGCCCAATGGTTAGGCATTTGGCCGCTAACCAAAAAAAAGGTCAGCAGTTTGAATCCACCAGCCACTCTTTTGAAACCCTGTGGGGCAATTCTACACTGTCCTGTAGGGTTGCTTTGAGTCAGAATCAACTCAATGGCAACAGGTTTGGTTGGTTTTTATATAGCTCAGATGCCATTGAGAGTTTGGGGATTATTATAGTTCTTTGTTATTGAGGTTATAAAGGGCTCACTTGGTATTAGGCAGGCAGTCAGTTGTTATTTCAAGGTCCCTGGTTATAGCTTCTCCTTATTTTGTATTCCTTTTGGGTGGTGAGGTGAGAGGCTGCCGACGACTCCGTCTGAGCTATGGGATGAAACCTAGAGAAGAGCTGTGCTTTCCTAAGTTTTAGGAGGTAGCAGCAAAAGTGGCCAGTGATTAAAATGCAGAGGGTCTCTCTGTCAGGTTTACTGTTTTGGAGAAATGTACATATTGAGATAGCTTCCTTATTTTAACTATTTTAATAATTATTAACCATAGTGGCGAAGGACTATCTGAGATGGCTTGGACACAGTACCATGAGAATAACAAAGCTTATTGTCACTAAAAAGTGACATTTCCTCAGCCTGACCCTACTTCTCTGTTTCCTCATTCATAAAAAAGATGAAACGATAGGTGGCACCTACCTCCCATTCATTCAACAACAAAAATTTGTTAAACAAAAAATTTTTGAACACCTATTATATTCCATGTGCTATTCTAGGCATCAGGGATATACTTGCATTTTAAAGGAGCCTTCATTTTAGTAGGAGAGACAGTTGAACAAGTTTATATATAGTATATATCAGGTAAGAATACTTACTATAAAGAAAAATAAAGCAGGTTAAAGGGACAGTGGGTGTAAAAGTGGCGTGGAGGTGGCGTCTGACCTCCTCTAACTTCACAAGGAGGAATGAGAATCAAGATCAACAGCCCAAGGCTGATTTTCTGTGAGGCGGACATCAGACATGCCTCCTTGGTCCACCATCTTTACTGTCACACCAACCATCCCTCCCACAGCACTCTCTACTTCTCTGCTGGGTTTGATAATTCATTGCGGTGGCCACGCAGAACTCACAGACCATACTCATGACTATGGGTTTTATTAGGGAAGTAACAGGTTACAGTTCAGGCTCAGGAACACTCAAGGATACAGTTCTGCCATCAGGACAGCCTCTTCGCAGTCGTGCTCACAGGCACACCTCTCCCTGGCCCTCGGCCTCTGCCCAGAGGCACTCAGGTTTCTTGTCCACGGGCCACGAAGCCCACTGCACCATCTCCTGCGTGTCTCTTCTTCCTTGGTGGTGGTGGAATCTTCTCTTTCCCGCCTCTGGGGTCACTCATTTCAAACCCAGCAGGATGGCAAAACTGACCAGTCCCTTTGATGGGCCACAATTACCATATCTGCACAGTCCCACCCAATCGCTTGACTGGTAGTTACAAGACCATGGCTAGAAAGGCCACACAGAAGCGATCCATCACACCATAGTGGGTAACCAGGGGTGGTGGTGGTTGTGGAGCATCTGTTTTGGATAGGCTGTTTAGGGAAGACCTTTCTGGTGACATTTGAACAGAAACCTAAATGACGTGAAGGGCTCAGCTTTGTGAATATATAGTAAGAAAGCATACCATGCGTAGGAGACAGCAAGTCCCCTCCTGGATATAACAGCTTAGCAAGTTCAAGGAATGGTAAGGCAGCCAGTGTGACTGGCATGGAGTAAGGGGTAGGGAGAGTGGTAGGAGACGAAGATGGAGAAGTAATCAGAGTCTAGATCATGTAGGCTCTTGTAGGCCACGGTCTTACAACATGGGCTTGTGTTGTAAATGTCATAGGAAGACACTGGTAGGTTCTGAGCAAGCGACATCGCATTTTTACATTTTAAAAGGTCATCCTCGCTACTGATGGAAGAATGTAGCATGGCAAGCGGGGTAGCAAGAAAACCAGTTGGGGAGCTAGTAATAATAATAGCAATCCAAGATATTGGTGGCCTGGACTAGGGTATAGTAGTGGTAATGAGAAGGAATCATCAGAATAGGGTTTTTGTTTTTGTTTTTAAATACATTTCTCAAACTCAAAGCTTTATTTCATCAAGTTCTAACACATTTTGCATTGACAAGTGATTTCATTGGCATCAAGTAAGAGGGTTAGTGGCCAGTGACAGAGGAACCCCATACATCTCAGGCACTGCTAAGAAATTAATATACACAAATACAGAATGATGAAAATGCTTCTAATTTAGTCTAATGAGTGTCTTACTTTTTCATCTATACTAATTTGGAAACCAATAGCTGCTTTAGAAAATTAAGTGAAGTTTTATCCATTAAAAAAACAAGAACTTGAATATGTAAAAAATTTAAAAAGCCCACAGATCCCTGTTTTTTAACTACTTCCTCTTTAGTGGATGATCTTTTCACCTTCCTATGCAAATACATGATGATTTGCACCAGCTCACACTAGCCCAGGCAAAACTCCAAGCATTTTCTTCAGTTTAAACTATTTTTTTTAAAGTGATAGGTAGACAAGATTTAGGCACTTGAACTCACAAAATAGTCCTTTTCCTTCCTGATCCTCATCTTACAAGTCTTCACAAGTATTCTGAAAAGTTAACAGGTTTTTGTTTTTTTTAAGTACCTCCCCCTACACACCTCCCTTGGTCCTCTGAATTTAATTGGTTGAATTGGGATATGTTCCAGTGCCAGCTCTGACATTTTGGTCTCTGCCAGATAAGAGATATAAATCTAAGCTTGGAAACTTGAGGTTCTCTCAACTTACAGGATCCACCCAAAGAACTGTCCCTAGTGCAGAGCCCTAGATAGACACCCAGGAAGAAATGGCCCAAGTCAGCATATGGGTTTCTTTTTTAACAATTGGATAACTGTAATTCACTCTCTAGAAGAGGGCATTCGAGCTGAGAATCTAGTTGCATCCTAAAACAAGGCACCAGAACCAGCAAGTTAACTTGTTGTTAGGTGCCGTCAAGTCGGTTCTGACTCATAGCGGCCCTACGTACAACAGAACGAAACACTGCCCAGTCCTGCACCATGCTCACAATCATTATGCTTGAGCCCATTGTTGCAGCCACTCCGTCAGTCCATCTCGTTGAGGGTCTTCCTCTTTTTTGCTGACCCTGTACTTTACCAAGCATGATGTCCTTCTCCAGGGACTGATCCCTCCTGACATGTTCAAAGTATGTGAGACGTAGTCTTGCCATCCTTGCTTCTAAGGAGCATTCTGGTTGTACTTCTTCCAAAACAGATTTGTTCATTTTTTTGGCAGCCCATGGTATATTCAGTATTCTTCTACAACACCACAATTCAAAGGCGTCAGTTCTTCGGTTTTCCTTATTTATGTCCAGCTTTCATATGCATATGATGCAATTGAAAATACCATGGCTTGGGTCAGGTGCACCTTAGTCTTCAAGGTGACAGCTTTGCTTTTCAACACTTTAAAGAGGTCTTTTGCAGGAGATTTCCCCAATGCAATGCATCTTTTAACTTGAAAGTTAACTAGAGTTACTCCTAAAGCTAGGAAGTTGCTTTTGAGTGGCACCATTTCCCCAGAGTTAACAAAGCAGTAGTTAAAATCCTAACCTACCATGATGGTAAGGGGTTAGAGCTAAAGTTCAAGTACAAGCAGAGTCAGAACTTTAGCAATCTATTAATGTGCCACCATCAAACTCAGGTTCACACACAGCTTGCTGTGACTCAAATCCTCAGGGAAAAATCAAACCCCGGGTGGGGGGTGGGGGGAGACTTGAATGCCAAATCACATCTGTACCATATACATGAACCAAACTCTCCACATCCACCAGGTCCTCCCAGGTTGGGCCATGTCCCATCCCACATGCAGTCAGTGAGCAAGAACTCTAATATGAAGGTGTTGGTGATACAGAGCTTAGTTTCAGAAGTTGAAGTTGTGAGTGAGGAAAAGTGTCTTACTGCCAAGGTAAGATTTAAGGATGCGACTGAAGTTCAAGCCCAGGAATTGAGTGTGTGCCCTTCTGCCAACACAAGCGGAAACGGTACCATTCAAAATAGGGTTATTTTGAAGTTATGGTAGGAAGACATGTTAATAAATTGGATGGAGGATGTGAAGGAGAGAGAGAATTAGAAGGACTCCTACCTTTTTGGCATGAATGACTGGGTTGATAATGGGCCATTTAGTGAGATGGAGACTACAAGAGAAACAAGTTGAGGGAGAAACAAGAGTTCCATTTTAGATGGGTTAGATTTGGGATACCTATTAGACATTCAAGTGGAGATGTTGAGTAGGCAATTGGATATAAAAATCTGGAGTCCAAAGGATAAGTAAATTTGGGAGTCATCAACATATAGCTATTATTAAAGCCTTGGGATAAGATCACCTGGAACAGAAGTAGAGAAGGAAAAGGGAATGGTTCATGATTCAGCCCTGGGCACGCCAGCATCTACTACTTGGAGAGGAAGATGAGCCAGCAAAGCAGCAAGCTGCCAGAGAGTTGGAAGGAAACTTGGAGAGGGTGGTGTATTGGAAGCCAAGTGAAGAAAGTGTTTTAAAGAGTGATCAACTGTGTCAAATGGTGCTAAGAGAGCGAGTAAGATGATGACTGAGCTACTGGATTTGGCAACATGGAGAGTGTTGGTGATTTTGAAAGCTGCTGTCAGTGACTTCGTGGGGAACAAATGATTGAGTAGGTCGAGAAAGTGGGAAGCAAAAAAATGGGTCATTAGCTAGAGAGGGATATAAGGTAAGGGTAGGTTTCTTATTTGGGGAGATAACATAGCATGCCTATGGATGGAAATCACCAAGTAGCAAGAGGAACCAATGATGCAGGAGAGTAAGGGAGAGTGGAGGAAGTTTTTGATTGAGAGGGAAAGCAGAATGTATGCGTACGGATTTGGAGTGGGAGCAAGCAGGAATTCCCTTATGATTGCTTTTATTTTCTCACTGGAGACAGTAGAGTCATTATGTGTGCTTGGGTTGGAAGCACTGTAAATTTGAGAAGAAAAGGAGCAGAAAATAGTTGCCTTTGAGAAACTGAAAGTAAGTAATAGGATTGCTGAGCCGAGCTGAGGCCCCATATGCTCACATATAGGAAGGCCAATCAATGCAGCTTTGTATTTTCTTGTTGTAGTCGGCTGGAGGCAGTAGGCAGAGGGATGGATTTAATCAAGGTTGGGAATTTGCCAGAATGGGGTTGAAGGAGAGAGGAAAGTTAAGGCATATGCCAGGGAGTGATTTTAATAATGCACTTAGGAATCTAGTCTGTGAGAAGGAAGTGAGGTGTGAATGTGAAAGGTGGTCGTGCTCCTAATGGATTCAAGAGAGAATACTGGAGAACATGATCCAGAAAAATAGGAGGCAGTGGTCAGCACAGGATGTCTAAAGTCATGATTTTAAAGGTGGTCCTATTAACTGAGGGTCCAGCACATGATCATGGCAGTGAATGGCTGAGGCAGGGAGAAGGACGAGAACACCAGACAGGAGGAAGGTCTAGGAACTGAAGGGCCAGGTTTTGGATGACTTGGCTGGGAGGGCTTTAAAATGACCAAGAATTAAGACAGGAGAAATGGTGACAAGTGAGCTGGGTGTGGGGCTGGGGGCTGATTAGAGGCCAGTACGCCGTTGTACCCTCCCAGGGCTGTGGGTTTAACTGCGTGGAAGTGTCTAGCACAGTGCCTACAGTGTTAGTAAGCACTCGAACACCTGCTAGCGCATTCCTGCTCTTACTGTACAAAAACTAAAACTGTAGACTTTTAAGTGCTTGTATTTCATGTTTGATGAATGACATTTCTGATGTATTTCTAAAATAAAAATTGTAAGATTAGAGTTTAAAGGAAAAATTCAGTCTGGGCCATTTCCTTGACAGATTAAACTGCCTACGACAGGTGTAGGTAAACTTTTCCCAAAAAGGGACAGATAGTAAATATTTTAGGCTTTGCAGGCCATACAGACATAAGAGCATAAAGTACGTGTAGCAAAACACAGACAGCAGTGGGGGGACACAGCAGGGCCTGGATTGAGGCTGAACTGCATAATGGCTCAGCTCTGCTATTGTAGTGGGAAAGCAGCCATAGACTGAACATAAACAAATGAGCACTGCTGTGTTCCAATGAAACTTTATTTACAAAAACAGGCAGTGGGTTATAGTTTGCTGACCACTGGCCAAAGACAGTATTTATAGAGTAGTTATATTGTTGGTGTCTATCATGGTATTATTATAAGGAGCCCTGGCGGTGCAATGGTTAAGTGGTTGGCTGCTAACTGAAAGGTTGGTGGTTCAAATCCACCAGCAGATCTGCGGGAGAAAAGACCTGGCGATCTCCCATAAAGATTACAGCCTAGGAAACCCTATGGGGCAGTTCTACTCTGAGTTGGAATTGACTTGATGGCACACAGCAACCTCCTTATTATTATAGTCTTGAAATCTCATACTTCGACACAGTTCACCTTGTATCTTCATTAATCCCACATTATTCCATTCTGACAGATTATAAATAAAATAGTATGCACTTACTAAGCTCATGAAGCGATGGCTCTACTTCTACATAATACTTATCTTCTGATTATATACGTCATTTTAAAGAAAAATTTTTTACTAGCTTTCAGGTCTAAAAATTAATTTCTAAGAGGCAAAAACAGAAATGTTTAACGATGCTACATTTTCTTGTTGTGAATGACAGACATAATGTAGCTTGGTGCCTTCCTTCCCTGCAGTTGAATGTGTCTTAATCCCCTTCTCTTCAATCTGTAGGGGTCCAGATTAGATGATCAAAGATGTGCTCCACCACCCGCTGCCACAAAGGGACCAACAGTACCAGATGAAGACTTTTTCAGCCTTATTCTACGGTCTCAGGCAAAAAGAATGGATGAACAGAGAGTTCTTTTACAAAGAGATCAAAACACAGACGCTGAATTTGGGCTAAAGGACCTTTTGCAAAGCAGTGCTTTGTTGGAATTTAAAACTTCAGAACAAAAATCAGCAAACCACTAGTTACTATGGATTTTTTTTTTTTTTTTAAGCAACCTTAATTGGGAAATTTAATCTATTACTGTTTTTCCTTGAAAGGAGAATTTATAGCACTGTAACAGCTTAGTGTTTTTAGAGTGGTGTAAATATTTTAACCTTCCACAGTGCAGTATTAGGGAGTTAATATTCCTCTGGACACACCCTTATTTCAGGGTCCAGGTCTCTTGTAAGGTGCCGCATCAACTTTTGTAATTACTGCTTGGGACTGTGTTCTTTGGCAGCTCATTAGAGTCCTTTATCTAGTGTTTGTTAAATGAATCCTAGACTAGAATTTAATCCTCTTTAGATTTTTTTTTTTTAATCTTAGTAATTGACAGTGGCTTTTTTTTTTTTTTTTTTAAACTTAACCCTGGATGTAGTGGGAAATTATGCTGTTGAGTAAAAATAATGTACTTCACCAATGTAAAAAACATACATGTCTTATTAAAAATACCGAGATTTTTTTTCCTAAGAAAATCTATTTTCAATACATTTTAGGCAAAAGCCAGTATAAAAGAAACTCTTAATAAACTTTTTCTTTTAGAACGTTTGGGCTATTTGTTAAAAAATATATATCTGCATATACATATATATGTGCATACACACACACACACACACACACACACACAAATATATAGTTTAAGATAGTCTCTTCTGTTGCAACATAAAAAACAAAATATACCCACTGCCGACATACATGGCGACCCCATGTGTTGTTAGAGGGTGGAACTACTCCATACAGTTTTCTTGGCTGTAATCTTTACAGAAGCAGATCACCAGGCCTTTCTTCATGGCATTGCTGGGTGGGTTCGAACTGCCAGCCTTTAGTAGTTGAGCACAAACTGTGCCATCCAGGGACCTTATTTTGCATAACACTGCTGCTAAAACAAACTCATAGGACCTAATATTAAAAAAAATAATCATTAAGAACCGAGGCTACATAAATTGAAAACTCACAAAAATTTAGTATGAGAGATGTAGGTTAGGACCTCAGTTGTCATTAGGCTTCACCTTCCTTATCCCAAAGACTGAAGGTAGTTTATATGGGTGCACAATAGGACATGAGAGCATAAAGTGCAGCAAAAGACAGCAGTGGGGGGACACAGCAGGGCCTGGATTGAGGCTGAACTGCATAATGCAAGTGCCCACACCTGGAACAGGTTGGCCCACTCTCCAGCCCTGGTTGCTTCTGTCCTGCAGAGCTAGCACGGGATCTGGGGCCCCAACCTCTGTTTTTGCTAGAAGTCCTCCAGGCAATTCTCAGGGGCAAAGAGGACTGAGAAGCACTTCTCTCGATGGTCAATGCGAAAAAAAAGACCTTTTCAGTTAAACGATCGAGAATCACATTAAGGGCTCAACAAAAAAAAAAGATTCTTGGTTCTAAGATCAGACAGAAATTCTGCCGTAAGTACTACATTAACACCTGGATTATATGTGTATAATTTATAAAAAATAATAGATATAAGATGTAATGTCCTAAGTAGCATCCTTTTAAAAAGTTTCATGGGGCTTTTTCTTAGAAGAATATTCAATAAAAGACAACATACCAAATCACAATGTAAAAATAATAAGTGTTTGTGTACACAGTGGTTGTTAGACCCTGTAAACATTCTATTACCTATTTCATTTACAAATTGCTTTTAAAAGCTGTCTACCCCATTCTGATTTTCCTACAAACTTACCACTATAAGCCTTAGTTTTAATGACAAATATTGGCTAAGCCAATAAACAAGCCTTCTCTCTTTCCTAGTTACTAACTGGCCTTGATAAGTTGCAGTTGCTTTAGTATCTTCCCTGAATTGCTGCCATCCCTCAGCAGAAGCAGCACGTCGCCTTGCTAGCTGTCAAAGTAGATTTCACCCCCAACTGAATACGTGTGATGACAGGATACAGAGATGACATTTTATTTCAGTTAAAGGGAGGAGGGATCTGTATGGGACTGACAGCAGCAGTCGGGAATGGGAGAAAAGTGCAAGCCGCACTGACTCCACTCCCAGTTTGAGTCTGGGACTTGGGGCATTCATTTCTCTTCAGAATCAGATCACAGCTAGGGCCAGCTACCGTCTCCGCAGCGTTTCATCGATCAGATCGGTGGGAACAGGTTTAGTCTCCAGAGAGGACTACTTTCTATGCAGCGACTGATACGCATGCTTTATATCCACTGAATTTTTTCCTTGAACTCCTTCCGTGTTCACTACTCTATTCCAAACTGCAGGCGTCCTTTCCTTAGGTTGTTAACATGCCTGCGGGGTTATTAACATAAAATCCTTCTGTAACTTTTGAAAGAATGATTACCTTTCTGACGAAATACCGAAGATGTCTGCAATATAAACTGGAAAATAATATTACCATCTAAAATTGAGTTATTATAGGTGACTAAGTAACAATTCCGGGAGCCAAAAAGGGGTACTCTGTATTTCATGCAGAAACAACAGAAAGCAACCGCTTTGAATCCATCTTTTTTTCTGAAACAAATGCCTACATGAAAATTTTAGACCATTACTGAATGTATCATTTTCAGAAAGCAGCTGAACGTAACTTTCTAGTGTGAATATAGTTAAAACAAAGGACACCTGAATGTATGTGAACTTTGCTTCCTAGATAACTGAATGTGCAAAATTGATAAACTGCTTAAAATCAGGAATACTTTTTAAAATCAGAAAAACTAACTAAAAATGTTGATTATCTCACCTGTCTTTGCAGTTAAGTAAAACACTCTTCTCTGTTTTCCCTCTTACGGGATTCTTCTGTGTGTGGAACTCTAAAGATCTGAACTTCTCTGGCCAAGACAATATGGTTTGTTACAATATAAATAAGATACAGTAATATCCAACAGTCTTAACTGCTGGGATTCTGAGTAGGAAGGAAAACAGGGCTTATAAAGCCTGTGTACTTCATTTGGTGGTGAAAGAATAGAGCCATTCTCAAAGTCTGTTATTACTGATTTAACAAGCTATGTTATCTAAATTACCCTAGTAATCTTCAGTTGTGCTTTAGCAAAGGCTATAGTGAAAAGGGCAATAAGGAAGCAGACCCAGTGACAGCGGCAAGAGTTGAGAGCTGAAGGTAGGATATGAAACAAAAAACCACCTTGATCTGTGCACAGTGTACAGACAAATAATCGAGGCTTCAACACAACTATGCCGGTAATGCTCACTGTGGCTACAGGAAGATGCTGAAATGCATAAAAGTGACCACAGTGGACCTTCCTTTTTAAAACTTGTTTTTGAGTACTTAATCACTTTGGAAACACTATTTGAACCCAACGTATGACTAATTCTGTGTTAACTAAATGTAGGTATGACACAGGACTACCACTAGGCAGCAAACACTTCGGTTAGTTGGTTCCTATATGTGCTTGTGAACAAAACTTCTTTTTCAATGTCCCCAACTCAAACTGGAGCCCTGGTGGCACAGAGGTTAAGAGCTACGGCTGCTAACCAAAAGGTCGGCAGTTTGACTCCACCAGGCACTCCCTGGAAACCCTATGGGGCAGCTCTACTCTCTCCTACAGGGTCGCTATAAGTCGGAATTGACTAGACAGCAACGAGTTTGGTTTTTGGTTTAACTCAAACTGCTGTCCTTAATCATTAGTCAGTGATGCCATATGTTCATCTTAAACAACATAAATTCTATGAGACCCTGTTCTAAAATGAACACTTAAAAACTTTGTGGGATATGCCCTAATACCAAAGAGAAAATGAAATTAAGTGGAAGCCTTTATATACACACGTCTGTTAATCCTGATTGTCAATAAAAATAATGTGTAAGGTGGCACCTTTGCAGTAAATATCAGAATGTTAGTACTGAAGAGTTAAGGGAGTTGTGAAGAGTATACTTCGGAAAACCCATAGAAGACCTCACAGCGGTCGTCCGTGGCCGTGTTCCTCTAGCCGCACAGGCCGCCGTCAGCCTCCTTTCCGCATGCCGGGCTGTCTGGGCTGCCTTCCTTGGGGCTGCCTTGGGCGTCAGTCCCATGCTGGGCCTTCTCCACTGCAGGTAAACCTTCCACACTCCCTGACATCTCTTGGCCAGAGACAGGCTTAGCTGATTGGCTGCCTTCTGTCAGAGTGCTTTCTCCTGGGATCTCACCAGTCTCTGGCTTTGTATCCAAAACAGGTGATTTATGCTATAAAATATAACATTATATTTTGTTTTGTTTAATGTGAAAGTTTAGTAATTAAAAAAACAAGTTTTTTTCTATCCAAATCTGTTCTAACAAACTCCTCTTTTCAAATCCTGGTTCCAAAGCTGGACTGTAACTGTACGTTATTAAGCCTCACAGAACTGGATGTTACCTTGAGGACAGGGACACAGAGTGTGCTAGGTGGTCTAGTGGCCCAGTTTAGGAGGGGTCAAGAGGACCGGTGACCAGTATTGCTAACTCCTCTTGCCTAGTGAGAGTCCACTCAACACATATTTATTGAACATATGTTCTAGGTGCTGGGATACCTCAGGAGCATCTGCCTGCCCTCAGTGGAACTCACAGTTAGATTGAGGAGAGAATCAGGCAGCAAACAAATTAAGAAAGTATAATAAATAGTTTAATATGTTGTGATAAGTGCTATGCAGAAAAAGGAGGGAAAAGAGATAAGGAGTGGAGGGAGAGGGGAGGGGTCAGGCTGCAGTTTAAATTAGGGTGGTCTGGAAAGGTGACATATGAGGAAAGACCTGAAGAAATGAGCCTTATGAATATATGGGGGGACCGCATTCTAGACAGAGGAAACAGCAAGTGCCAAGGCCTTTAGCTCAAGGAAAGTGAGGAGGCCCTTGTGGCTGAAGTAGGTGAGCCTGGGGGAGAGGAGGTGATGAGCTCAGTGAGGTAACGGCGGTGGGCTGCAGTAACTTTGGCTTTCCCTTAAGGGAGATGGGAAGCCACTGGAGGATTTTTGAGATGAGCGAGATAGCTATAACTATTAAAGCCATAAGGAACATCTTAAGTTTTTCTACATGCATGTAGATACGTTTATTCTTCTTCTAAGGAACTCCATGGGGAGGGATTCTATAATTTCTTAGGTTCTCTGGTGCTCATAACTATTTCTCGAAAGTTTACTGTTGCAACAGAAACTTTGCAAAACAACACAAATTCCTCTCTCAAGTGGGAAATGTCCCTTTAAATGACCAATGATGGTGAAAGTATCCTCCCCATGCTTTAGGTAAAAAGTACAGTCTAGCCAGGCAATGACATAAAAGATTTGGGGAAACGAGATTTCTGATCCCTCCCAAACCCCCTCTTCCTCCAGCTAAGTCTTTAGAGGTTCTCCTGCAGGCTCGGGACCTTCGGGGAGGACTTCGCTCTGATCTCTTCAAATGGAGGAATTTCAATCATATTCAGATGTTGGCTTCTTATGAAGTTTCATATGAATCACTATTTGTTCTAACAAATTACTGCTAAATAGTATTTCACAAAAAAATTAAATCTCATTTCTTCGGAGGAGAATTTTTGACCAGAAAGAAGAAGAGAGAGCATGACTAATTATATCATTAATGATATAATTCACAATGGAGGGTAAAAGTCTTTTAGAGTGAAAATAGTAACCACAAAGCTCTACAGGAAGCATTCAGGCCTAGTATGAAGGGACAGCAAATGAAAAGTCGCTGACTTACACTGGGTACCACCTTGGGATGCTCTCGTGCCTCTGCGGTATCAAATGCCCGGAGCACTTCAGGGCTCTTGTTGCCAGTCTGAAATCTCAAGTGAACATCTTTCTCTCTCAAAGCATCTCTTCTACCCTCATCTGCTTTGTCATAAGGGCCTTGCTCACGGGGACCGACCTGGCCCCTATAATAGAAATCTGCATCACCTGCTCCACCACGGGGTCTATAATCAATTTCCTCCTGACGTCTTCTATCACCTGAGTGAAGTGCCCAGGGAGAGTCTCTCTCAGGACCCCCTATGTGTCTCAGCACACCAACCGATTTTCCAGCACCATAGCAGAAACTCTGAAAAGAGATACATTTCCTTGAGTACTTAGTGGCTGAGTCACAAAGAGGTGCTTTATTCAGAGTGCTAACAAAATTATGTAATTTATTTGTAGCATTAATGGAAACCCTCGTAGCTTAGTGGTCAAGAGCTATGGCTGCTAACCAAAAGGTCAACAGTTCAAATCCACCAGGTGCTCCTTGGAAACCCTATGGGACAGTTCTACTCTGTCCTATAGGTCGCTACGAGTCGGAATCGACCTGATGGCAACAAGTGCGTGTGCGTGTGCGTGTGTGTGTGTGTGTGTGTGTGTGTGTGTAGCATTAACAGATAAACATGTTAATTTCACTTTTTTTTCTCCCATTAGACTTCTTTAGATTAATACAGGGCCAAGGCAGTCAATGCAATTTAGGAAATTGTTCAATATTAAGTAGACATTTCAATCAGCTAGACACGTTTTGACTGGATTATATCAGAACAATGGCAGTTAGGCTGAAACCTAGAAATTTAAATTGGAAGATTCTAGTTTTCTGATAACTGCTCATGTTATCTATATTCACAACCATCATATACAGAAAATGCTGAAAATTATTTAAAGTTGTACATCACTATGTAAACATTCTGCTGTAGATGTCTTTTTTACAAATACAAACCTATACTTAAGCTACAGCTAAAATTCAACAGGTTTTGATTCACATCCATGGGCGTGCTAGGCAGCAGTTCTCAAAGTGTTCCAGGAGCCCTGGGGGACCTCTGACTCCTTCAGAGGATCTGTGAGATGAAAATTTTCCATAATACAGTACAAAGACATTCTGGGTCTTTTTCACTCTCCTGAGTGCACAGTGGAGTCTTCCAGAGGCTACAGGACAAGTGATGACAGTCACTGACCGCTCATGGGACGTGTGTCTGTGTATTCTTAGATTTTAAAAATTTCTCAGCTTTGACTCCTTATATAGTAAATATCAATAAACATACCCACACAAACAAAAGTTCTTTGTGGTTCTCAATTTTTAAGAGTTCAAACAGGTTCTGAGACCAAAAAGTTTGAGAATTGCTACATTAGAGAAATACTACGACTTGAAGACAGAACCAGGAAAAGTTAAAGAGCGTTAGCTTAGGAAGCAGATGAAACAAGACACGACAGGTTTTTCTGCTTATAGTTTCTGTTACTAAATTACTACTATAGAGCTAATGTGACCTAACAAAACAACATCCTAAACTTGAATCCTATCATCACAAGCCAAAAACAAAACCAAAAAAGGAACAATTTCAAAGTTAATAGAAGATAGTGAATTTTGTATCCTTAGGGAGGATAAGCCTTCAACAGTTTCACATGACACGTCTGAGTTCTCTATTTTTTGGTTTATGTGATAATTGTTTTATTTGGGCAAAGCCAAAAATCAATAACAAAAAAGCTCAACAGACCATGAAAGAATGTTGAGTAATAAATGTCTGCTCCTGGATCCCCAAACTGCCTGTCAGTGCACCACCCACCTTCTTCCACTTCCCTTTCTGATTCTGTGCTAACCCAATGTCCTTCCCTTCCCAGTACTGCAAAAACTCAGTTGAAATAAGGTTTCCCTTTCTCAAGGGAATTTACCAAGTTTAGAGAGCAAATTTTAAAAGGTTATTATTCTAAATCACTGCTATGACATCTACAGACTGGAGAACCACTTCCCTGCTTAAAGGAATATGCATATCCAAACCAAAACCAAACTCACTGTCTTCAATTCCGACTCATAATGACCCTATAGGACAAAGTAGAACTGCCCAATAGGGTTTCCTAGGCTGTAACCTTTACAGAAGCAGACCACTACATCTTTCTCCTGTGGAGCGGCTGGTGGCTTCGAACCGCTGAACTTTCACTTAACCACCTACTGTGCATGTAAACGCGTTGTCCTCGAGTCAATTTCAACTCATAGAGACCCTATAGGGCAGAGTAGAACTGCCCCACGGGATTTCCTAGGAGCGGCTGGTGGATTCAAACGGCTGACCTTTTTTGATTAGCAGCCACAGCACGGCGTAGCACGCCATAGCTCTTAACCACTGAGTCACCAAGTCTCCAATATGCATGTAAATATAAATAAATCTGTATCACTTAAAATTTATCACCTTCTTATACCATAGAGCATGATTTAGGCTGACTTAAAACATCAAAGAAATCTAATAAACATTTTTTTTCTGTAAGTCCTGTTAAATGTCAATAGTGCTATATACTAACCAGGACGGCTAATGCCATAATTATCAGCAGCGGAATGTGCAATAACACTGGAATCTCCTTCATGAGTGCTCTGATAAATTCACCAGTCCCTTTTCCAATGTGCTTCAATGGCTCTGTTACAAAGTTGGTGAATGTAACTGCCAGGGCCTAAAACAAAAGATAGAAGCAACTCAATTTTTTCCTCAAAGGATTGAGGCACTTAGAATGAGCCAAAATTCACTGTCACTGAGGCTGGAATCATGTTACATAAATTTAAAGGCTATCATATGACAGTTTTAATGTGAAAAATAACTGTGATATTCAAATTTTTTTACTGAAAAAAAGGTGTATTATTTACTCTAAAAAAATGTAGTAATTTTTTATAAATACACAGAGATTTTCAACTTTGTACAAGTTTACAAAATGTATTCTATACCTTTGTTGGTGGAACCAACCAAATAGGGTTGACTAATATGAGCTCGTAGTATTTTTGGCATGGGTCATCTTGAAAGCTCCATTTACTTCTAAACCATTCTATTTAGGGAAACAGACAGAAAATAGTGAATCATTTTTTTTAAAAAGTTGTATTTCATTCCCAAACAAGATGATATTTTGGTTTTGTCCCTCTTCCCCCACCTACCAATCAATTGTAAGTAGTTCTACAAATACTAATGCTGATTTTTAATTTTATGTCCAAAATCATACATTTATTTTAAAAATCTATTCAAATTATACAATCCTTACGCAGATAAAATATTTTATGAAGATTTCTAAAAGGTAGTTAAATAATTAAAATCAGTCTTTATGCACATAAATGAGTACAAGTAAAACTGGGGAAATCTGAATAAGATTAGTAAAATGTATGAAAGTCAATGTCCTGGTTGTGATATTGTATTAGTATAGTTATGCAAGATGTTACCACTGGGGGAAATCAGGTAAAGGGTATGCAGGAATCTCTCTGTAATATTTCTTACAACCACCTATGAATGTACAATTATCTCAATAAAATTTCAACTGAAAAAAAATCAGTTCTTAATTGATTTCACAAAATAAAGAAAATAGAATATCAGTTCATCTGAGTTTTCTAAATACAATTTATCCACATTTGGAAACTAGCCTAACTAGAGAAGATCCTTCGTTGTCCCCTGAAGCCAGAAGAAAGGCTGGACTGGTTTAGTTCCCATGACTATTTTTAAGAAATATTCGTTTTGGATGCCCTGATTTGTGGAATCTGCTGAGATTCTACTCTAGGACATTGTGGACTTGCATTTATAAACCGCTAGGTATACACAACTAAAGGCAGTCACCATTAGGGAGAAGTTTGTAAAATCTGTAAGAAAAAACCAAGAAAATAAGTTTCCCCTTAGCTTAAAAAAAAAAAAAGATTAAAATAAATTTAAATACAAGATTTCATAATATAAGGAGATTAAATCTAAAATCAATGTTAATTCATACATATATGCATTCTCTTTTTTGACAAACTTCTGTTGAGGACCTAGAATGTGTAGCAGTGTGCTAGGGACTAGGTGAACCAAAATGAGCATGTGATCCTTTACAGTCTAATACAGGGAAAGAGGTAGTATCAGACAGCATACATGTGATTGCTACTCCTTCCCTGTGACTTTACATGAAAACAAGTCATTAGTCTTAAACCTAAGATTTTTCTAGCATATTCTTTTTTTCGTGAAAATATAGTCATATATCATGACAATTTCTACATGTACAACTCAGTGACACTGATTACATTCTTTAAGTTGTGCAAACATTCTTACCATCTTTCTCCAAATTGTTCCACCACCATTAACTTAAACTCACTGCCCCCTAAGCTTCTCATCTAACCTTTCGAGTTGCTGTTGTCAATTTTATTTTGCATAGCAAGTCTTTAAAAGAGCACAGTGCTCAAGGCAGACATATGTTACTTATTAAGACAAATTATTTTTTGGTTCAAAGAAGACTTCAAGGGATAGTTTTGGTTTAAGATTTAAAAGTTGATAGATTATCTCAGGGCAATAGTTTCAGAGGTTCATCCAGCCTCAATGCCCCAGAAGTCTGGCTTCCACCGAGAATTTGAAATTCTGTTCCACATTCTTTCCTTTTTGATCAGGATTATTCTATAGAATCTTTGATCAAAACGATCAGTAATTTTGTATACTCTTTTGATATTCAAGATTCAACCATGTAAAGACTGTTACTGGAAGTTTATCATTTTCTTTGTAATTACTATTATTTTCTCTCATTCCCAGAAATTCTACTCAAAGTAAGACCAAGTAAACAAACACCTTACCAAAAAAACTTCCAGCCCAGTCCATCTTCTCAGCACACGCACTGATTAATGGTTCCATCTTGGCAACTTCGGCCTGATGCTGTGCAAATGCTAGCTGACCAACACCAAAGGGGAAATATGAAAGGCTGCTAACAAGGCAGGCTACGCCTGCACATCCAAACAACTCTAGTTCAAGCATGCCTTCACCATTCACCCAAGACAGATTGTAAAAAAATGTTAATAGAAAAAAAAAAAATTTTATATATATATATATATATATATATATATATATATATATATATATATATAAAATTTTTAAAGAATAGCTCTTTATAGCTCATGACAAAACAATCTTATTGGAACAATGAAGGATAAAGTACTAACTGCAACTGCCTTCTTTGTAGGTAACTATGATGATGAAGGAAAGCCTTTTTACTGAAAAGACTGTTTTAAAAAATTATAATATGGTTCAAATATAGTTCATACCATGCCCAAAAATATAGCTATACATATTAAATGACTACTTTTTTTTTACAGTTCATGATAAAATAGTGTTTTTGTTTGGATGGTTTTTCAGTACAAATGGCTAATATAATCTATTACTTTTATATATCAGAGTTTGGGCAGGAAAGCACTGTGGTAACAATACTCAATCAAACCAACTTCCTGCCACACAGAAATTAGGTGTTTAATTTGGAAATGATTACTTCTAGAAGCTCTAGAACTTACAGCAGAAGTTCAAGGAAATATGATCTTTTTATTGGATAAAATATGTGGCTACCTGACTCACTCATTTAGAAATGGTTCCATCTTGGCACAATAAAGATTGTTATTCTGACAGGATAGTAGTGGTCCCCTCAAATTTTTATATTTTGTTGTTGTTGTTAGCTGCCGTTGAGTCAGCCCCGACTCACGGCAACCCCATGCATAATGGTCCCGTTGTGATCCATAGAGTTTTCAGTGGCTGATTTTCAGAAGTAGATTGCCAGGCCTTTCTTCCTAGAGGTGCACTGACTGGGAATCAAACGTGGTCTCCCATAAGATTTTATTAAGATCCCAATTTTGTAAGATAATTACAATTTAGAAAAAAGATTGGGCAGAAATAACGCAAAACATCGACAGTGATTATCTCTAGGTGATAAAATTATAGTGATTTTAAAAAATTAATTTCTTTGTATCTTTCTGTTTTTTTTAAATTCTCTACCATGAATATACCACTTTTGCATTCACAAAAAAATACCTAAATTTTTAAAAATAATATTTTGGTATCGTTTTTAGCAAAGACTAAAAGGACACACCCAAAAAATTACCAACATAAGAATTTTTTAAAATATGTCTATCCAACTCTATTCTGACTTAGCTGCCCAGACACGACTCAGCAGGAAATGAGTTACGAAAATTAGGACTGCACTTCCCTCCTACTGACTGGTCCAACACCCAAAAAGCAACATACAACTAAGTAGCTGCCAACTTCCTCCCCCAACAACCCCCAACCCACACCTGGGGGCAAAACTGCTCTAAATGGATTAGTCTTCTTTTATTATGAATAATTAACATTTTAAAATTTAAAAACCTTTCACCTACTTAATACCTTGTATAAATATATCCAATTCCATCCCAAACTGATGAGGAAACTGATGAACAAAACACGTCTCAGTTGGGTGTACCAACGAACATAGGTCCACAGCTCAGTGGCCACTAATACCACGATACAGAGCAGACACAGAAGCACCTGGAAAACAGAGAGAAGCACAAGTCAGAGTCACTGCCAAGCTGTCCTCCCCTCCCCACAAGAAAACGCTAATGGGTAGTGAAGACCAAAAAACTGGACTCAAACCCACAAAATACTTTGCACAATTTTACTGCATGTTCATCACTGCAGTACAATCAATTCAACACAGGTCCTTAACATAATTATGGAGGAGCTTTGAAAGAATTTTCAAAAAGGAAACGTAATCATGTCCCCTCGTCTCATCTTACCATGAACACATTATATGGATCCACTCCAAAGTAATCTTCAAATCGCCACTTCCATGTTTCAAAATCATGAAGCTTAAAATTAATTAAAATATTACTTAGTGCATCATCCAAGGCTCCAGACTTCCAGTTCTCTCCACTGAGAAACTTCTGTATTTCTAACAAGGTCTGTCTTTTCAGGATGATCTCGGCATTATAATGCATATCACCCCTGTTCTCGTCAGGCTGAATCAAGTTTACCAAAAACAAGCAAGAGAAAAAGAGAATTTTATCATTACATTAGTCAGAGAAACATTTCTAGATGAAAGTCATTTGGAACTAAACAAATAATTAGTTTGCGGTATTTCATCCATATAAAATAAGAGTAATAGTATTCACTTGTCTGTCTCACAGGCTGACATAAAAACCAAAGATAATACATACGAAAAGCATTTTTTAAATTGTAAAGTTCTATGTAAGTAAGATACTGTAAATTTTACTAAAAGTATTTTATTACTAAGTTTATGATTTTCTCTTTACTGATACTTTCAAATAGCTTAAAATTTACAGTACTACAAACAAGAAAAATAAAAAGATTTCAAAAAGCAGGAAAATATGGGTTTCCATGAATATGCACATTTAAACTATTTTTATTAGAGTGAGCTTGGCTTAGCAAAATCACATTAAACAACTTTTTACATTCATTAATCAGTTGATACAAACAAGAGAAAATTATTTTTTTCTTTCTAAGAGTAAATGCAAATATTTACATAAAAAAGTAAATATAAAATAAAAAAACAAAGTGGTCATGTAACATCACAAGTCATCATTAAGCATGAAAAGCAGTCACTAACTAACATTAATACATATATTTTTTAATCAGGAGGTAAATATTCCCAAGCATCCCTATCTTCTCACTGACTCCATGGCAATGGGTTTTGGTTTATCCCCATCTTAAGTACTTTTTGGCTCCATATGTTTCCTCAACTATAAAACTGGTTCTTTTCCACCTTGTACACAATTAAGACTCAAAGTGAAGCATGTACATATGAGAATATCCATGCTTTTAAACTTCCAAAATAGGGTGGTGTTAATAAATTATTCATCTGTCTATCATCTACCTCTTCCCCTTCGGTCACTTCCCACCATCCCAGGAGAACAGTCTGGCAGTCTCAGCCAGCCTGTCCTGCTGGAAGCCCCTTGCACTTTCAAGCTCTGCCTGTGACTGTTTCTGGTGACTGGGGCTGATGGTCAGACCAAAACACAAAGTCTGGCCTCCCGCTCACCAGACCAATTCTGGCGGCACACACAATAGGAAAAATGTGTGTGCACTTTTAAACAAGCTTTATAAGCAGTATAAATTACAAGTTACTAAATTATAAGTTTTCCTGATGTTTTGACTCCCCAGAGTAAAAGCCATCACTCTAAAAATGGGATTTTAACATCGATTATGAATAAGACGTGCACAAAATACAATTCAATAAAGCAGCACTTACCACACAGTAAAGCACAAGGGGAAAAAACTACTTAAAACACATTTTTCTCTTCCTCAGTATAATAATGATCTTATATCATATGACTGGAGCCCTGGTGGCACAGTTCGAATCCACTAGCCACTCTTTGGAAACCCTATGGGGGCAGTTCTACTCTGTCCTACAGGGTCGCCATGAGTCAGAATCGACTCAATGGCAACGGGTTTGGCTTTCTATCATATGACTAAGAAATTGCAGAAATGGTAGAAAACAAGAAGTAAGGGTCAGGACAGAATTCCCCTGGTAAATCTCAAAATAGCACATTTAAAACAAATCCTCAGCTAAGTGGTACAGGGTGCCCAGAGATGTATAACTAAATCCCCACAAATGACAGCATTTGCTTTCCACCAAACCACTGGAAAGCAGGCTGCTCTCTTTAACCCTGTACGGTTAGCTTTTGGTAAAAAGGTGAATCAGGTATCCTCTGTTCCCTTTAATGATGCTTTATCACTGCTTCATATGATTTGAAATTAATAAAAAATGAAAATATCCACCACACTAATTAGTATCACACCACCAAATACTCACAAGTCCAAGCTTCGAGGCTTCAATTAAAATCTTATTTAAGTATCTCCTAAAAACAGGATTGCTCTGACTTTCGTACTCTTCCCTCTTTTTCTTTTCACACTCATCAATCTGAAATCACAAAATACATTCATTATTAATAAGTATCCAAGTTTAACGCGAGGGTCAAGTGTCTAGTCTCATAGCCTCAACATCAAGGTAAGAAGCTTGTTACTTTGATCAAGCTTGCATTTGTCAGCTACGTTACAATGTAGAGCCTATCTGCTCCCTAAAACCCTCAGTTCTCTTTGCAAACGGCAAGCAGGCAACAAATGAAGAAAGCACATCCAGCAGCACTTAGTCCTGTCCTGGCAGTTTCTCTGTGGACTTTCTTTTTCAGCAATCTTAAAGGAGGAACAAGAGGCTTCAAGATCACGAAGCAGCAGGCAGAGATCTACAAGCAGAACATATGAACCAACCTGCCTCTTCCAAATTCCAAAGTCATGATTTCAAGAAAGAAAGTAAAGAACGCATATGCATATGTATGTGTGTGTGTGTGTGTGTGTGTGTGTGCAGACAAACACACACACAAGATGAATCCAGAAGATGAAAGACACAGTATAGAATCTCCTGAATGTGCATATTACTTCTGGCCTTTAATTAATCATTTGTGTCAACGACTGGTCATCCCCTACCTGATGGGATGTTTCAAGAAGGCAGGAACCATGGCTTCCTCAGAGTATCTGACGTGGCAGCCCCTCAGTACATAATGTTCATTAGAACACGCTTCCTCTGAACTTAGCTCTAGCCCTACCACAGCAGCCAAGTCACTTAGTGAGGATAGTGGATATTCTACAGACATTGGAACCTGTGACAATCAGCTTTGATTCTGTCATGGAGTGTGGACCACAAGCAGAGTCGAACACTGGAATGGGCTTCCGTCAATAAGCATAACGATGACTGAGCGGCGCATGCAGACCCAGGGTAGAGGACACTCAAGAAGTTATAAGGCAGTTTCTTCTGCTTTCAGGCAAGGTTTAGAAACCATTTTATTTTTTAAATCTTTAAGAAACAACTCCTTTTTTTCAAAGGACTCAGAATTCCATTCTACCAATCAAGTTTTTACAGTGTTTGAACCAAAGTCACAAATAGAATAAAAAATTTCTTTAGAAAGTTATTTGCATTTTTTTAAAAGTTTTATTTTTTTGTTGTTGTTGAGAATATACACAGCAAAACATACACCAATTCAACAGTTCCTACTCAAACCGTTCAGTGACATTGATCATATCCTTCGATTTGAGCCACCATTCTCGCCCTCCTTTTCTGAGTTGTTCCTCCCCCATTAACATAAACTCACCGCCCGCTAAGGTTCCCATCTAATCGTTCCAGTTGCTGTTGTCAATTTGATCCCATACAGACAGTTCCTAAAAGACCATAATGCTCAAGGCAGACATTTGTTTTACTAGTTTAGCTAAACTATTGTTTTGTTTTAAGAAGACTTCAGGGGACATTTTCGGTTTAAGGCTTAAAGATTATCTCAGGGCAATAGTTTCAGGGGTATTTGCATTTATTACTATGCAACCAAACTACCTCTGTACACCACAAAACAGACTTCAACTGAGGCAAATTGTATCCAAGCATTTCTTTGCTAGCACTCAGGAAACATTCACGTTTGACAAGAATTACAAGCATTAACTGAGCTATACCTGGATCGTGATAAAGTCTGTTTCTCAAGCTGGAAACTTCATTCATTCACTCTAGCTCTTCCCTATCCCTTATCCCTCCTTCCTGCACCACCAAAACCTATCTATTGTACCTCGTAAAAGTCTAACATTTTCCTCTTCTCTCTGACCCCAGCCACCGTCTCATTTCCAGCCTGCAGGTTTGCTGGAACTCTGCAACACCCCCGTGATCTCACTGCACCCTCTCGGTTCCAGGCCGTCCCCACACTGTCCGTTCATACTGCCTACACAACACGCAGAAGGGGTTCCCGTGGCATGACGGACAAGCTCAAACTCCTTAACGCTCCTGACTTATTTTCATTCCTGTAAACCCTGCTTCAGCCACATAAATAAAAGGACTGAATAAATGAAGGAATGCATTGCTACCATATACTAAATTATAGCAATCCCTTATGTTTATAAGAGTAACTCTTATGCTTACAAGCTGCTCATAGGCCCATTCCTCCTTGGTATATTTGTTGTGAGCTTACTATGCCCCAGGACGATGACAGGTGATGGGAAATCAGGGAGGAATAAAAGATATTCCTCACCCCAAGAAACTTACACTCTGACAACACAGAGAGATAAATGCTATTAAAGGAAAACAGATAGTACTTTCAAAAAACCGAGGCTATACAACTTGTACAAGGGAAGGTCATGGAAGCTCCACAGACACATCCAAACTCCCTGAGGGACTGAACTGCTGGGCGGAGGGCTGTGGGGACCATGTTCTCAGGGAACATCTAGCTCAACTGGCATAACACAGTTCATAAAGTCAATGTTCTACATTCTACCTTGGTGAGTAGTGTCTGGGGTCTTAAAAGCCTGTGAGCAGCCGTCTAAGATACTCCGCTGGTCTCATCCCTTCGGGAGCAAGGGAGTGTGAAGAGAACAGGATACAAGGGAAAGATTAGTCCGAAGGACTAATGGACCACAGCTACCAAGGCCTCCATCAGACTGAGTCCAGTACAGCTAGATGGTGCCCAGCTACCACGACTGACTGCTCTGACCAGGATCACAACACAGGGTTCTGGACAGAGCTGGAGAAGGATGTAGAACAAAATTCTAACTCACAAAAAGAAGACCAGATTTACTGGCCTAAAGGAGACTGCAGAAACCCCAAGAGTATGGCCCCCAGACACCCTTTTAGCTCAGTGGTGAAGTCACTTCCGAGGTTCACCGTTCAGCCGGGGATTGGACAGCCCCATAAAACAAAATGGGACTAATGAGGCACAGCAGTCCAGGGACAAGGGCTAGAAGGCAGAAGGGGACAGGAAAGCTGGTGATAGGGAACCCAAGGTTGAGAAAGGACAGTGTGGATGTGTAGTGAGGTTGTTAACCACTGTCATAGGGCAACATACGTACTGTTTAATGAGAAACTATTTTGTTCTGTAAACCTTCATCTAAAGTGAGAATAGCAGCACAATTGGAAGAGCATAGCTGATGTCACTGAACTGTGCATGTAGAAATTTTTGAAATGGTGTATCTTTGGCTATGTATATTTTCACCACCAACAACAAAAAAAGATTGAGAAGGGAGAGGGTTGACATGTTGTGGGGTTGTTAACCAATGTCATAAAACAACATGTGTACTACTGTATAATGAGAAACTATTTGTTCTGTAAACCTTCACCTGAAGTACAATTGGGAAAAAAAAAAAAAAAACAAGGCTAGGGAAAATCACATTGATTAAGGGTAGGGTTGCACAGCCAATTATTGTAATTGCTATCAATAAGATGTACACCTGTAAAAAGTTGAATTCGCAAAAGTTGTGTGATAGACATATTTACAATGACAAGAAAAAGTAAAAGAGTAGCTGCTGAGGCTGCTTATGTACAGTCAAACACCTCATGGGATTTGGATCCCTGATTTGGAGGTTTAGGGTCATGGTTTCATGGGATACCCCAGTTAACTGGCCTAATAACATATTTAGTCTTTCTGTTCTACCTCCTAGTTCATTGCATAGTGCCTGGGGTCTTAAAAGCTTGCAAGAAGTCATCCAACACAAAACAATTGGTCTCTATTCACCTGGAGCAACAGAGGAAGAAGGAGAATCAGGAATAGGAGGAGGGTATGGAATATGTGGCTAATTGCCTCCATGAACAACTGCTTCCCTTGCCATGAGACCAAAAGAACTGGATGATGCCTGGCTACCATTACTGAACATTTTGATCAAATATTCCATAAAAGAATCCTGATCAAAAGAGGAAAAATGCAGAACAGAGTTTCAAATTCTCATAGACTCTAGACTTTCTGGAGCCATGGAGGGTGGATAAACCCCTGAAACTACTGCCCTGAGATAATCTTTGAATCTTGAACCAAAAATATCCCCTGAAGTCTTCTTTAAACTGAGCAGTCATTGAGCTTAACTAGTAGAAAAGGTCTGTGTTGAGCATTATGCTCTTTTAAGAACTATCTGTATGGGATCAAACTGACAACAGCAACTCGAAAGATTGGATGGGAATCTTAGGGGGCAGTGAGTTTATGTTAATGAGGGAGGAACAACTCAGAAAAGGAGGGTGAGAATGGTTACACAACTCAAAGAATGTAATCAATGTCACTAAATGGTACGTGCAGAAATTGTTGAATTGGTATATGTTTTGCTATGTATGTTCTCAACAACAACAACAAAATAAATAAAATTTAAAGGGAAAAAAAACAGTGCTAGAGTAAGTAAAGAAACATTTAACGTATGTATATATATGATTTTTAAGTATATAGTACGTAAGAACACAAGTGGTGTTTGCAAAGACAAGAAAACAGAGCAATTTAACATAATATAAATATTATGGCATAAACCTTATGAATGAAAAAAATCTAACCTTATGAGTTAAAGAATCAAGCCTGCGGTAACATTCAGACATTTCGTCAGCATGTGACAAGTCAGGACTGACATCCTTTTTCTCTGCTACACCATAGTTCCCCTAAAATAAAATAAAGACAATTTTATTTCTTTATAGTGCAGTTGTAAAAATAACTTTTACTTACCGAAGACTAAAATTTATGACTTTGCTCACTGTCTTCTTCAACTGTATTAAACCATCAAAAAAGTATGATTTATATAATAGCTAAGGACAAAAATGCTATTAGTTTGCTGGTTGGTGCATTTTATATTCAAATTCGAAACAGAAATAACCTGGTGGGTTTGAAATAATCTAGACTAACAGAGCTAGGAAGATATTGTGCATGGTTGCTAATCATTGATACATGAATCTCATAAAAACCCATTGCAGTCAAGTTGACTCCCACTCACAGCAACCCTACAGGACAGAGTAGAACTGCCCCACAGAGTTTCCAAGGAGCGGCTGGGGGATTCGAACTGCCCACCTTTTGGTTAGCAGCCGTGTTCTTAACCACCATGCTACCAGGGCTCCATGACTATGACTCCATGACTCTTATAGTTCTGTGTAAAACAAGAAAAGTAGACTATTTCCACCACAGAACTGATAAAGTCTTACATACACACACTTTTTTAGTACCTGAGGAGATTTCCTCATTGTTCCTGAAGCGGCATCATAGTTAAGCATGTCTGTGGGGTCAATCCAGTCATCATCATGAGCATAGCCAGCTATCAGCAACAGACATTCACAAAGGAGCAAAGAACACAGCATTCTGTACCAGCCTGAAATTTTTTTTAAACACAGATAATTATTTTTAAAAGGAATTGTTTTGCAATAAAAACTTTTTATCTACTTCTCTTTAGTGTGAAGATAAGGCTTTCCTTCCAAATAGTAATTAAGGAGAGTACATAAAATTAAAATACTCAATAAAATGGTATTAACATATACAGACACACACACATATTCTTATCGAGACAATAAGAAAACAGGTTTCTTTCCACATGACCCAGTAATTTTACTCCTAGGTGTATATCCAAGAAAATATATGTCAACACAAACACTTGAACATGTATGTTTATTGCAGCATTATTCATAAAACGCACAAGGTGG
This sequence comes from Dugong dugon, assembly GCA_030035585.1. Lineage (NCBI taxonomy): Eukaryota > Metazoa > Chordata > Mammalia > Sirenia > Dugongidae > Dugong > Dugong dugon. The sequence goes on from CM057462.1 coordinate 148,479,791, forward strand.
AAACAACTCAAATGTCCATCAGCTGATGAATGCATAAACAAAATGTGGTATATTATTAAGCCATAAAAAGGAATGAAGTACTGATACAGGCTACAACATGGATGAACCTTGAAAACACTATACTAAGTGAAAAAAGCCATTTACAAAAGACCACATATTATATGACTCCATTTATATGAAATATCCAGAATAGGCAAATCTATAGAGACAGAAAGTAGACTAGTGGTTGCTTAGAGGTGGGGGTGGGGGGAGGTGGTGAGGAATAAGGGGGAGGATAGCTGAAGAGACAGGCTGCGTCGACAATGCCAAAGTAAGGCTTATGGCTAAACTCATCTGCTCACTCTAGCTTTAGAGAGTGATGGGAGCTCAGAAAAAAGGCCTGGAGACAGACTTCCAAAATCAGCCACTAAAAATACTATAGATCACAATGGTCCATGTTCCATTGTGCATAGAGCTGCCATGAGTTTGGGGCCAACTTGACAGCAGCTAACAACAGTAATGTGTAATGAAACCCCAATAAACACTCTGGACACTGAAGCTCATGTGAGCTTCCTTGTTGGTGACAGACACTGACTCACCAGAGGGTAACGCATCCCCTGGGACCAGTAACCTTCTCATTGGAGACCCTCCCAGACCTCACCCTGTGCATCTCTTGTTTATGTTGGTCCTGGTTTGTCTCCTTTATAATAAAACTGTAATTGTACGTGTTAAAAAAAAAGGGGGGGGGGGACAGGAGTTTCATTTTAGAAAGATCAAACAAGTATTAAGTGTACAGAATGCATATGAAAGGAAAAATCTGCACAAAAAGACAGTCCAACAAGGAGGATGAAGCAGAAAAAGGATGTGGTAGTTGGTCTGAAAGGGTGTGCAATGAGAACACTGGACACATGACACGTTTTGAAGATTGATTCCACAGATCTAAGTGACTGCACAAGGAAGGAAAGGAAAAGGAAGGTGGCAAACATGACTCCCAAGATTTCAAGTCTAGTGACAATGAAGATGGTAATATCATTAACGTAAAAGAGAAATTCAGAATGAGAACATGGTTTGGGGGAGAAGTTCAACATTCACTTGCTCAACATTTACTAAATAACTACTGTGTACCAGACACTATCTTAAGTGACAGGGATACCAGGAAACTAGCTAGGCCAGGTCCTCTTCAGAAGCTTATATTCTAGAATAAGTTGGCAAATAATATAATTTCAGATGGTGATAAGTCCTATAAAGAAAATAAATCAGGACAATGGGACAGGCAGATTAGGTGATGTTGGATATTTTAGGGAAGGCCTCTGAGATTAATGGTGGCCACAAATTCTTTGTCACTCTCCCCACTGAGAGATGGAGTCGATTTACCCTCCTCCTGAATCTCAGCTGGCTCTGCGACTACTCAGCCAAAATAACTTGGTGGAAGTGATGCTGTGCTGGTTCAGAGCCTAGACTATAAGAGAATTGGTGGCCTCTACTTAATCCTTTTGGAATGCTTGTTCTTGGGACATCCCCTCTTGGTATCCAACTGCCACACTATGTGATGGCTAAGCCACATTGAAAGGCCATGTATAGGTGCTCCACTGAGTTCCCAGCTGGCAGGCAGCATCAATTGCCAGCCATATGTATGAGCCATCTCGGTGGTTCCAGCAAACCCAGCCCACATCACACAGAATAGAAGAGCCACCCAGCTGAGCCCAGCCAAACTCCATAAACCCAGAGTCATAAGAAATAATAAAATGGTTGTTTGAGGCCACTAACCCTTGGGGTGGTTTGTTACATAGCAGTAGATAACCAAAACAACATTTAAGCAGAAACATGACTAAGAAGCTAACCACAGTGAGATTTGGGAGAATACCCACACAGAGGGCACAGCAAGTGTAAAGGCCCTGAGTGGGGAGTAAGCTTGCAGCATTTAAAGGACAAGAAGAAGGGCTGGGGTCTCGTGAATGAGCTGGCGATGCGGTAGGCCACAGCAAGACAAGGAGGGTGGTTTTACTCTAAGTGTAACAGGAAGCTACTAGAGGTTATTCACTAAGAAGAAGCTGATTTGCGTTCTAAAAGAAATTACTCTGGTTGCCATGTGGAGATTGGAATATAAGAACAAAAGCAGGAGGCTAGTAGAGAGGACATGCAGCAGTGCAGGTGTGCCATGAAGGGGCATGAACTAAGAAAACAGCAAAGGTGTTGAGAAATGGTCAGATTCAGGCAATTTGTAGGTTTATAGGTAGACCTTACTATACATGTGGCACAGACCAGCTAATGGGTCACCAAGCACATTTCTTCTTATTTCTAAACACACGGCAACTATTCATGCCGGCCTCTCTTCCAGGTAAGTATGGCCTTGTGTTAATTAAGTTCTGGTCAAGGCCAACAGGTGTGCGAGGGATATGCATGACATTCAGGTCTGGCCCTAAAAGCCACCCACAAGTGATCCTCTGCTGGCTGGCTCCACCCACCAGGGAATGCAGAGAACACTGGGCCTAGAAGAGGGCAGAGCCAAACTATGGAAAGAGCCTGGGTCCCCAACTGACCACATGGAAGACCGGCCACTATGTGGGAACACATCTTTTAACTTCATGTGAACAAAAATAAATTTCTTTCATGGTTAAGTCACTGAGATTTGGGGGCTTGTTTTTTATGGCACCTCTGCTACCCTGATACAGAAATACACTGCAGAAATGGCTGATAAATTGGGATATAAGAAGTAAGGATAAAAGAAGATTTGGGATGACTTCTAGGTTTGTGATTAAAGCAACTGGGAGAACTAGAAAGACTGCAAGAGGCTTAGGGGAAGATAGTGAGTTCTGAAAGATCAAGAGTCTGTTTTGGACACAGTAAATCTGGGGTGCTGTCTTAGTCATCTAGTGCTGCTATAACAGAAATACCACAAGTGGATGGTTTTAACAAAGAGAAATTTATTTCTTCACAGTAAAGTAGGTTAAAAGTCCAAATTCAGGGCATCAGCTCCAGGGGAAGGCTTTCTCTCTCTGTCGGCCTTCTCATCAATGTCCCCCTGGACTAGGAGCTTCTCCGCACAGGGACCCCAGGTCCAAAGGACACGCTCTGCTACCGGCACTGCTTTCTTGGTGGTATGAGGTCCCCCTGTCTCTCTCTGCTCACTTCTCTCTTTTATATCTCAAGAGACAGCCTCAGGACACAATCCAATCTTGTAGACCGAGTTCTGTCTTACTAACAAAACTGCCACCCATCCTCCCTCACTGACATCATAGAGGCAGGATTTACAACATACAGGAATATCACACAATACCAGGAATCATGGCCCAGCCAAATTGATACACACATTTTTGGGGGGACATAATTCAATCCATGACAGTGTCCAATGCTGCTGAAAGGTCAGGTAATCAGGAAGTCAGCACAACTTGACCAAGGTAAATGAAGACACCAAGAGGTATGCAAGAATAAAGGACAACTATGGTAAATGCTATAACGTATACAATTTTTGCAACAGTAGTAACAAAAGATATGTGAGTAGTTACATATGTAGGTATGTATGCTACATGGGCATGGGAAGGCATATGGGAGTACATGCGCATACATATATAGGTATATTTGTGGGCATATGTATACACATTTGTATGTGCTGCACATATATTCATATACGATAAAGCACATGGGGGCACAGTTATGGATATTTTCTAGACATATCTAAACACCTTCTGAGACCGATTTACTGGGTTTGAAGGCTCAGGACCATAGTCTAGTGGGACAACTAGGTCAATTGTCATAACTTAATTCATAATGTTCTACATCCTAGTTTGCTGAGTAGTGTCTAGGGTCTTGAAACCCTACAAGTGGCCATCTAAGATACAACTATTGGTCCCTTCCCATCTGGAACAAAGGAGAGTGAAGGAAACCAAAGACAAGGAAGAAATTAGTCCATGGGACTAATGGCCCACATGAACCACAGCCTCTTCTAGCCTAAGACCAGAAGAACTAGACGGTGCCTGGCTACCACTACCAACCGTTCTGACCAGGGACACAATTTATGGTCCCAGATAGAATGGGAGAAAAATGTAGAACTAACTCAAATTCATAAAAAAAAAGACCAGACTTACTGGACTGATAAAGAGTAGAGGAACCCCCAAGACTACTGCCCAAAGATACCCTTTTAACCTGTAAGTGAAGCCACTCCTGGAAGTCACCTTTCAGCCAAATAATAGATTGGCCTACAAAATAAAGAATAACACTCATGAGGAATGCGCTCCTTTAAACAATCAACTATACGAGACCAAATGGTCAACATTTACCCGAAAGCAAAGATGAGAAAGCAAGGAGGGGCAAGGAAACTGGATGGATGGAAACGGGGCAGGCAGAGTAGAAACGTGAGAGTGCTGACACATTGTGGGGACTGTAACCAATGCCATGGAACAATCTGTGTATGAACTGTTGAATGGGAATCTAGTTTGCTGTATAAACTTCACTTAAAACATAATAAAATACTTTTTAAAAAAAGATTCTGAGGGAGAGGGGGTTAGAAATTTTGGAAGAGCAGGAGGGTGAAGTAGAATAGTAGAATCAGCTGAAAATACAAGGCCTCCTACCAGATCCCCATGGTCACTGATTTGAGGCTGGAACTCCTTGAAAATCTTTCAACCAACCTCACACTCCCTCCAAATAAAGCTGCATCCTCAAATCTGCTGGGGATTTTGTTGAAAAACATGACTAAGTCTGAGTCTATCTCTACCAAGCTCCTGGTGATGCCAGAGATGTTGGTCCACAAACCACACTCTGAAGAGCAAAGTGTTAAGCAGAAGTAACCTTCTTATGCTGATTTAGTGTTAACAGTGGCACCTGTTATTCTACTACTTGTCAACGCATACTAGTCTCTCTTCCCAGTTCCTACTAATTTTACCATTTTTCTCACTGCCTCAGGCTTTGATACTAGCAACAGTAGCTAAAACTCGAGTACTGAAACTTTGTGACAAGCACTGTTACATCCATTAATAAATTAATCCTCACAAAAACTCTAGTAAGTAGTACTATTACATCTTCATTTTATATATTAGGAAAACAAGTAACTTGCCTGAGGTCATCTAGCTAGTTAGTGGTAGTGCCCAAACTTGCTCCGGAGCCATGCTCTTACCCCTTCTCTAAGCTGTTTCTCCATGGCAAGGTGCTAGTGGCATCGAGGGGCTACTCAGAGGTGATGGGGTCTCGGAGAGGGTGGAGAAGAGGAACTGCTAGACCCACATCTCAACACAGAGTGGGTGCTAACATGAGTTACTAGACTGGAGAGCTATCAGGGAAGACTGAAATGTCTATCTAGACTGTCTTCCACTGAATGGAATATGGGAGAATAGAAAAGTCTGCTTTCAACTAATTTTCATATCCAGTGGGGAAGGCAAGACTAACTTGTATAACATAAATTTTGTATTAACCTGGATGTACCATGGAGTCCCTGGGTGTTGCAAACAGCACACTCAGCTGCTAACAGAAAGGTTGGAGGTTTAAGTCCATATAGTGTCGCTACGAGCTGGAATCAACTCCAAGGCAATGGGTTTGGCACGGGTAGAGGCACCTTGGAAGAAAGACCTGGCAATCTACTTGTGAAAAATCAGCCATTGAAAACCCTACGGAGCACAGTTCTCCTCTCACACACTTGGTGTCGCCATGAGCCAGAGTCAACTGGCTTTGGAATACGTACCACGGCATAAAAGTCAGGGGTTTGCAATTTAGTTCACTTGAGCGCATGTCTGAATCACCTGGACGACTGGTTTAAACAGACTGCTGGGCTCCACGCCCCTGAGTTGTAAATTTGCATTGCTCACAAGTTCTCTGATGATAATGATGCTAGTCTGGGGATCACACTGCAACAACCACTGTCACTTGAGAAAACTGGAACTGTTTTCACCACTCAGTCATTAATGCACAGGCTTAATACTTACATTTTTTACACTTTTAACTTTTTACACTCAAATTGGATTTGGGGGTTCGAAAAAAATTGCAACTATTTTGCTGCCTGTATTTGCTCAGATTAAGCTTAAAGTCTCCAGAGACAACCGAAGCCAACAAAATTCAACGTTCCCTCGGGTCTTGCTTTGCACTAGCTTGTCCCTTTCCCTAGGCCGCTCTCTGAACCGTGTAACGCAACAGAATCCGTGTGGCAACCAGAGATAAGGCAGCCAACTAGCCCAGCAGATAAGGAGGGAGATCTCGCTCGCCCATCCCAGTAAATGACAAGTTCCTAAGTCACCCCACAGGTCCCAGCGGCCCAGCGCAGCGCGCCCGCGGCCCTCACCCAGTCGGCCCCCGCAGCCTCCCTTGGCGCCCGGATCGTCCGCGAGCTGGACCCGCCGAAGCCCAACCAGCAACCCCGGCCGGCCGAACAAACACACCCACCCGCGTAGACTCACGCCGTGGGTCGCCCACCAGCCTCTCCCGTAAGGCACCTGCCCACACAGGCCGGAGAAGACGAAAGCCGCCTGCGCGGAGCAACCGAAAGCTTCAGAGAGCGCCGGACCTCCAGAGCGCATCCGCATCGACTCGCTCGGCCGGCGGCTTTGCGCTCTTCTCGTGCGCGCGGCTGATTACCCCGCCGAGGGCGCGGGCCCGGCGTCGGCTTGCATGTTTAGGGCGGCAGACCCACTCTCTCCAGATGCAATTTTTAGGTGGAACCCAAATGTATGAAACGGATAGAAAGCGTATTTTTAGTATTCATTTATTTTATAAATTCAGATGTGTAACATTTGCGAAGAAAACCGGATATCTATTTTGAGCATTTTTTTTAAATAGGAGATAATGAATGATGACGACAGTCTCATATTTGGGGGGCGGGAGGGGTGCAGATTGCACAGTATGGAGTAGTTGCAAATTTTGTCTTTCACTGCTGGCCTTGCAATCTCAGGAAACCTCAAAGAGGAGATGACAAGAGAAATCTTATTCAGACGTGTACACAAAAGTTAACTGACAACAAATTTAAAAGTATGTTAAAATTTGGTATATAATTCAGTACACTTGAGTGTGCATTTTGCTTATTACAATTTTTTTGAAAGTTAAATGTTAAATAAAACTTGAATCAGACCTCTGAAGCAGCCATAGAAGAGTTAACCTCTGCATAGCTTCTCCATTCCAACACCCCAGCCCCGCCTCCCCACACCCCCAGCTGAAAATGGTTCCGAGAGTGAGTTATTTCAGTCCTCTCATTATTTTACCCAAACCTCCAAGAGTCTATTCACATAAAAAATGAAGTCCTGACACAGGGTACAACATGAACCTTGAAAACGTGCTGAGTGAAATAAGTCAATCACAAAGGGAAAAACATTGTACGATCTCTGATACTAAATAACAAGAATAGGCAAATGTAAAGAGACCAAAGTTTATTAGTGGTAACCAAAGGCAGAAGGGAGAGGGAAAGGAGTCGTTGTTTAGGGGAAGCAGTATCTGTTTATGGTGATGGGATATTTGGCAATGATTATGGCTGATGATTACACAGTATGATTAATGTAATTGATATCACTGAATAGGACACCTGAAAAATGTTGAATTGGCAAATGCTAAGTTGTGTATAATTTTACAATAATAAAAAAAAAAGTGCAAGGTTGGGGAAAAAAAAAAAAAGTCTATTCATTGCTACCTGCAGAAGGGAAATCCCTGGGTGGTGCAAATGGTTAAAGCACTTGACTACTGGCCAAAAGGTTGGCGGTTCAAACCTACCCAGAGGAGCCTCAGAGGGCGGCCTGGGAATCTGCTTCTTAAAAGTCATAGCCTTGGAAACCCTATGGAAAAGTTCTACTCAGCACACACTGGCTCGCCATGAGTCGGAATCAACTCCAAGGCAACTAACAACACATGCAGAAGGCAGTGTGCAGAGCGTGGAAAAAGGACATACACGGCCAGATATTGAAATAAGTCCATTTCTGGTGCTTATTATCTAATGCACTGCAGTAAGAGAAATTAATTCCATACCCCATATCTAGGAGGATCTTAAAGTTTTCTCCCTGACAGTGATAAAGGTAGAATACATTGTTTTATGAACTTTTTCACCGCAAGTTGAGCTGGTTTATATCAAGAAATTACCCTTTCTCCTACGTTTAAACTTAATGCTAATGGCCTGCTAATAACTAAAATATATGAAATTAAGAATGAAAGTAAACTAAAGAGAGACTGGCCTACTTTTAGCAGAAGTCCCTTTCGTGTACCTGAGATGTAGGAAAACTGTACGTACTGAACACTCACTAGCTAGATTTCATTTCTTTCTAAAGCACCCAATTCAACATATTTGTAGTCTAGAATTTATACATGTTGTCAGGGTTTATTAATCAACTTTCACAATATATTCTGGATAGAAAATTTCTCTAAATCTTGGATGAAAGAGATAGAAGGTGGTATGCATTTGCCAAGAGATAAAAAGCAAGTTAATGGAAGAACTTTAGAAAGAAACGTAACTTAATATGGGATTCATCCACTGGACCACACTACCTCCAAGTAAACTTGAAAAATAACACTCTAAATGGAAAACTACAGACATTGAGTTTTCTGGATGGAATTGCATCCCCCAAAATATGTACTGAAGTCCTGGTCCCTGTACCTATCTATGTGATCCTGTTTGGAAATATGCTTTGTCCTTTGTTGTGTTAGTGAGGTCATACCAGAATAGGGTGGATCCTAAACCTAATCACTTGGAGTTATAAAAAGAGAAATGACACAGAGCCACACACAGGGGGAATACAGATGCCAGTGAACACCAGGGAGTGCCAAGGATCATCAACAATTGTTGGCAGTCACCAGAAACGAGGGGAGAGACCCATAGAAGGAATCCACATGGCTGAGACCTTGATTGGGATTTTTAGCCTCCAGACTTTGAGAAAATAAATTTCTGTCCTTTAAAGTCACCCACTTGTAGTACTGCTGTTACGACAGCACTAGCAAACCAGTACACTGAGACAACAGGAAAGTTTTAGGTGTCAAGAGGTCTTTATTGAAATAATAGCACAGTTACACTTCTAATACCCTTTCTACTTGTATACAACACATTAAAAATGCTTGCTACATACAGTGCACAGACAGTTCAATAACTAGAACCAACTCAACTGCATTTAAAATAAATAAAATAGCCTATTTAATAATTTAAAGTAAAATTACTGTACAATATGAAAATAAAGATACATAAATGTTAGGATCTACAGTGCTGTAGAAATAAAATCATTATTCTGCATTACATAAAACAGTGCAAGAAAAAATCCAAATAAGCTTTTGGAGTGCAAAGTTTAAATCCATTTTAAATTATCATGCAGACATAGCATTTCAAGCCATGCTATGGTCTATGGCAATTTTTTCTTATATATCTTTTTTTAAGGAGGAAAAATGCTAGCCAGTAAATTTACTGTACTATCAAGTGTTGCATCATGTAACTGCTGCTGCTCTGCTTCCACAGTATGGTTTACAAGGGAGGTATCTTGTTGCATTCAAAAAATTGAAATTAACAAGTCTCTGAAGCAAACACTTACCTTTTAGCCTGAAACAAAATAATGTAACAAAATAATAGTCATATCTCGGTTTAAGAAAAAAAGAAAAGGCCTATACTCCATAATGAACTAAGAAGCAGTTTCCTATCCATCTTTAAACTCCATAATGATCCTTAGTGAAAACAACCATGTAACTTTTGAGAGATATATAAAAAATTCTCATCTCTAACGGACAGGTGATAGAATAGCATGGGACTGTGAGAAGATCAAAAGGAATTTCTAAACACCTATGTTTAATCTGTGTAGAACTTGGCTGCATTACATATAATAATATAATAGTTCAATTTCAATGTGTATATAAAACTGTTATTTAGGCAAAGACCAAGGAATGCATTTAATACTAAACCGTAAACACGTCATCCACCATGACTTGGAGTGCACACTGACAACATAAGAGCTCTTCTGCAGGCTTTGACAATGAGACTACATACAGCAGGTCACAGAAGCATGAGCTCACATGGAAGCACTGCAGAATAACACCACCCAACACCTCCTATCAACGGGATACATGGTAATAAGGGGCCTCCTCGTGCTAAGCCACTTCCTGATCAGTCTGTGTTCTTCAAATCTGTCATTTTCACAACTCAGTAGTCTTAAGTGTCTGTGCTTTCACTGCACAGACTGACTTCAGGTGTACTCTATCCATTGTAAGTCCAGAGGGTAACAGTTCTGTCTGCAGAGGACGACAGGAAGGAAAGATCCTGGGTGTGCCATCTACACTGAATCACTTTGTCCTTGTGCTCCCCCACCACCATGATAGGAAGCTGCTTAGTGAGGTCCCCTAGATTGAAAAAGAAAAGAGATGTACATTTACAATACAAAATAAGTATATCTATAGATTTTACAGACCTCCTGTCCTTTAAGACATTACAATGTAAAATATCCTAAACTGTATTAACGTAATAGACAGAAAGGTTCGAACGGGGATAAATTACTGAATACCTAACTGCATTACTAATATTTGGTAATATATACAGCAACATTTGACACAGCTGGTCATTCTCTCCTTCTTGAAACTCTCTCTTGGCTTCTCTTGACTTTGGTGTCACTCCATCTTAGTCGCCTTTGCTGGCTTTCCTTCACTTCCTGACTTTGGTCAGAAAGTCTGGTGAATCCCAAGAGTCGTCCCTCATATTTCTTTTGTTCCCTTTCTATCTCACTTCCTAGGAAATTTCATCTGAGTACATGGCCATTTATATACTTATGATCCCCACATTTTATCTCCAGTCTTGGAGCTGGAGCTCACCTAAGCTCCAGAGTAGTATCCAAATAGCTATTTGATACCTCATTTGATTGTCTGATGTTGTCGGGTGTCATCAAGTTGATTCCAACTCATAGCAACCCTATAGGGCAGAGAGTAGTACTGCCCCATAGGGTGTCATAGCTGTAACCATTATGGGAACAGATCGCCAGGTCTTTTCTCTCGCTGAACCGCTGGGTGGTTCGAACCACCAACCTTTTGGTTAGCAGCCAAGAGCTAAACCACTTCACCACCAGGGCTCCTGACTGTCTGACAGTCATCTTAAATTTAACATGTCTAAATCAAACTTGATTTTCTTGCCTAAACCTGTTCCTTCCCTATCTGTCTTCCTCATCTCAATTAATGGCACCATCTGGTTGCTTATGCCAAAAACCTAGGAATCGTCTGATTTCTTTTCCCCTCACTCCCCAAATCGAATCCAAATACACTGATGTATCTCAAATTCAATCACTTCTACCACCTCCACCTCTAGCACCCTAGTGCAAGCCGCCATTCTCTCTTACCTGAGCTATTTCGATAGCCTCCTCACTGACATTTCTACTTCTACTCTTGGCCCCCTTACAACCCATTCTCCCTACAGAACTCAAGATTGTCTTTTAAGAATGTAATACAGATCATAGCACTCCCGTTTAAAATCTTCCAAAAGCTTCCCATTATACTTGCTAAAATGTCTATAAAACCTTGTCTCTGATTTGTTCTCCCCCATCTCTTCCTTGATTCACTAAGATTATTCACTCCATTTAGTTAATAATTTGCTACAACCCATCTTAACACAGTCCCAATAATCTGCTTAACAAATTTTATAAACTAAAATTTGAAAATGTTAAAGTCAGTCACACTAGACTAACAAAAAGAAGGATCCCAAATAGAATGCAAGAAACTAAAAAAAAAAGGATGCGGGTGGCAGGAGTCGAGTGGATCTAAATTACCTTGCAGGTCTGTCACCTTTATTTTCATATCATAAGATCCTGTTAGCAAGTAATGGGCTCCAGGAGAGAATCGAACCGAGCGAACATCACTGGAGTGAGGATGGTAACTTTGTACCATTCTTCCTCCTCTTATGTCATACAACATGCAGCTAGAATCTTCTTGGCCTGTGGCTAAGAGACGGCCACTGGGGTCTACAGCTACAGATGCCACTGCACTGCCTGTGGCGAGAGGAATGTACATTTTAATATGGAAAAATCAATATAGTTAAATTGCAACATAGATAATTATGTTCACTGAACCATACCAGACAGTAATAATTTAATGTAGCTTATCAATACAGTTCAGTTATGGAAAAATCCTAACTAACAGCCAATAAACACTTGCCCCTTTTAGGGACAAGGTACAAAGCAAAAAAGTCCATTTTTAGTCTTTTAGGGGAACTCCCTCCTAAATTGTATACCTACAGTGCAATAGATGAATTACACTAGAAAAACCACTTTTCTTAATCTCATTTTTTTTTTTAAACTGCTGGTTAAGTGTCCAGAAATACTTCCATACCTAGCTTAGCATCTAGTTGGAGAAACAAGAAATTAAATAATAACATGCGTTTTAGGAAAACAGTGTAGGAAATGTCCGAAAGCAATACACGATTTACTGCCAACATGAACTGAACAGAGAATAAGCTCTGAGTCCAAAGGCTGGAGCCATAATGGTAGACCACGCATTCTCAATGGCTGCAATATTGCCCCCAAAGGAGAAAAAAATGGCTCTTAGGGAGTGAAAAAATATTAAACATTACAGTGGTTTGCAACCCTCCAAAGCTTAATCCTACCCAACAAATCTTATTCCTCAGTATTTAATTTTTCTTGTTAGGAAAAAATTAAATTTTTCTTCTTAGGGGGTAATAGTGAAAATAAAGTTGAGAAACACTGCTGTAGACCAAAGTGGACTGGGGAGACTTCACAGAAAAAAAGGGGCATAAGTTAAATCTTAAAAAACAGTAAACAGTATAAATAAGAATGTATGTGTGTGTGTGTGTGTGTGTATATATATACATATATGTATCTAATTAAAATAATATTTTCTTGAAATTTTAATAAAGAAGCTGGCTATTACAGTCAGAGGAGCCCTGGTAGCACAGTGGTTAAACACTCAGCTGCTAACTTAAAGGTTAGCGGTTTGAACTCAACAGCTGCTCCACGGGAGAATGATGTGGCAATCTGCTCCCGTAAAGATTACAGCCTTGGAAACCCTATGGAGCAGTTCTACTCTGTCTCTAGGATCACTATGAGTCAGAATCGACTTAGTGGCAATGAATTTGGTTTTAATTATAGTCAGGAAGAATTACATGAGAAAATGTTTAGAAAAGTATTTAACATATGTTTAAGGACAGGTAATCAGTTTGGCTAGAGTTACTTGGTTTAATGAGTGAACAGTGTTGATGCAAAACATAAAAGACAGGTTAGGGCCAACCATCAAGCACACCGAATCCCAAACTGCAGAGTTTGAACCTGCTTCTTCTGCAGACAGTGAAGCATCACTGCAGGTTTCTAAGCAAGGGAATTACATAATCTAAGTGGTGCTTTGGGTAGATTAACCTCAGTGAAAGTGTGTATGAAACTAAAATGGACAAGATTCTAGAAGAAGAGAGACTACTGAAAGACAAGATAGAATAACAGAATAATGAGAGAATAGGGGCCTGAAGACAGACAAATTTCAGGAAAAATCTGAACAAAGAATCAACAGTTTCAGCAATTAACTGCCTGAACAGAAGCAAAAAAGGAAGTAAAAAATGACTCCCAGATTTCAAATCTAGTTGAATGAGGAAATAAGAGACCCATTATCAAAAATAGGGAAGATGGGAAAAAGAGCTGATTTGCAGGGGAAAAATTAGTTTAGTTTTACACATGCAAAGTTATGGTGCTAACAGAAATCCAGGTTCATTTACTCAGCAAAGTTATTAACTCACTACTCCCTGGGCCAGGCACTATGGTAGGTGCTACATCTAACTCTGGGTAATAAAACAGATATGATTACTGCCTTTGTAAAACTTAAAATCTACTGGAGGAGATAGATAATATATAAATATATATAATTTTAAGTAGTGATAAGAGCTGTGAAAAAAATAAATGGCATTTAGTGATAGAAAATAATAGTGAGCTCCTAGTTGGAGCAGTCAAAGGTCTCCCTGGCAAGAGATATTGAAGCCAAGACCTAAAGATGAGGAAGACACTTCAGGCTAATAGCATGTGAGTCTGTTGGAAGTGGGAAGAGTTTGGCATGTCCCAGGACTGAAAGGAAAGAAGAGAGTGATCTGAGATGAGACTAGAAGGATACATAAATCCAGATCCACAGAATATCACAGGCCATGGTAAAGAGTTTGCACTTTAACCTAAGAGCAATGAGGAGTCATTGAAGTGTTAGCAAGCTGTGATATATCAGATTTGGTTTGTGTTTTATCTTGATCAAACAACTTATTTCCAGTACATACATTGGGAGCACCCTATGGTTGTACCCCATGGTACAGGGATTTAACAGGAAAAAAAAAAAAATGAGCATTTTCATCTAATTTACTGGACAGCACTCTAGGAATCAGAGGGCTTAAATCTAGTGTCAATTCTGTAATATTTAATGTTATCTTGAACAAGCTATTTAACTTCTTGGTTCTCAGTTCTTATAAGCTGTCATGGACTGAATTGTGTCCCCCAAAAATGTGTGTATCAATTTGGCTGGGCCATGATTCCAAGTATTGTGTGATTGTCCACCAATTTGTCATCTGATGTGATTTTCCTATGTGTCGTAAACGCTGCCTCTATGATGTTAATGAGGTGGGATGGGAAGCAGTTGTGTTGATGAGGCAAGACTCAAAATCTACGGGATTGGATTGTGTCTTGAGTCGGTTTCTTTTGGAATATAAAAGAGAGAAAAAAGCAGAGAGATGGGGGGCCTCATACTACCAAGAAAGCAGTGCCAGGAGCAGAGTGCATCCTTTGGACCCAAGGTTCTTCTGAGGAGAAACTCCTAGTCCTGGGGAAGATTGATGAGAAAAACCTTCCTCAAGAGCCAACAAAGAGAGAAAGCCTTCCCCTGGAGCTGATGCCCTGAATTTGGACTTTTAGCCTACTTTAGTGTGAGGAAATAAATTTCTCTTTGTTAATGCCATCCACTTGTGGTACTTCTGTTATAGCAGTACTAGATAACTAACACATAAGTGGAGGAAAAGAGATGAGATGATCTCTGGGGGTCATTCAGGATCTAAAATCATCAATGAGTTGGAATTAAATCATCTATACTCTATTCTGAAGAAATGGGAAAAACCTGCCACTTACAGTATTTTGTATAAGTTATATGAATCCTTCTCTATCTTTCTCTTTGTAATTAGCCACAAATTGCTGTCTTTTTTTTTTTTTCCCCTGATGCATAAAAAACTCAGGTTATCTGTGTTTGCAGTTTCTAACGGTTGTCTTGAAGGGCTTCAAGAGAGAATCCACTGGACCTTGATTGAGCTTCTTGAATTGGTATTTTATAGTTTTCATAAAATTTGGAAACATTTTGGCCAGTATTTCTTCAATTCCTTTTTTCTTTTTCTCTCCATTCCTTCAGGAACTCAATTACACACTGGCACATAGGGTGCTGACACTTTTTTTTTTTTTTTTTTTAGTCTCTTAGTCTCTGTGTTTCATTTTGGATAGCTTCTATTGCTGTCTTCAAATTTACTAATTTTTTCTTCCACGGTGTCAACTCTCCTGTCAACCCCATTCAGTATCAGTATCATTTTCATCTCATTGTATTTTTCATCTCTAGTAAATCAATTTGGCTTTTTTTTTGTCTTGCCTCTCCTTAACACATTTTCCTCTACCCTCTAGAAGATACTGGAGTGTATTTATAATAGCTGTTTTAACATCCTTATCTACGAGTTCTATAGTCTATTTTAGTGGGTCTGTTTTGATTAATTTTTTTCTCCTCATTATAGATCACATTTTCCTTCTTCTTTGCAGGTCTACAAATTTTTGGTTGGATGTCAGACACTGTAAATTTCACCTTGTTGCATGCGGGATATTTCTTAATTCCTTTAAACATTCTTAAACCCAGATTTGTTATTTTTAACGAATATTCTGGCTGCTGTGTAGAACACAGACTGGAGAGGACAAAAGTAGAAGTACAGAGAACAGGAGGAAGCTATTGCAGTGGTTAAGTTGAGAGATAGTGGTGGTTCATCCTAGAGTGGTGGCAATAAAGATAAAAAGTAGATGGATTTAAGATAGATTTTTGACATTAAAACAATAGGATTTGCTGATGGAATGGATACTAAAGAGAAAGGAGAAAGAGAGGAAACAAGTAAGACTCCCCACTTAGTACCACTTAGTCAGGTGAGGAAGTCTGGGGGAGTCTTCTTTTGTGGGCCAGTCATGAGTCAATAGTTTGGTTTAAGACATGTTAAGGTTTGGATGCCTGTGAGACATCCAAAAGAGGATCTCAAGCAGGTGGGTTAAAAATATGAACCTGGTACACAGAAGAGGTTAGGACTAGATATAAAAATTTAAAGTCTGTCAGCATGAGTTATACTGAAGATGGGGAATGGCTGTAATCACCTAGAGAAAGAAAGGAGACAAAGTCCAGCACTGAACCCTAAGGAATGCCAACATTTAGAGGTACAGCAAAGGAGGAAGAGCCAATAAAGGAATAATTATCCAGAAAGGTAAGAGAAGAGGAAAAAGTCCAAAAGAGGAAGAGGTTACATGCTACTGAGACTTGAAGTAATATAAGGATATAAAGTGATCTGGCAACATGAAGATTGTTGGTGATATTGAAAAAAATCAGTTTTTGTTAGAGTAGTTGGAGCAGGAGCCAGATCGGAATAGGTTGAAAACTGAGGGTGAGGATTTGGGAAACAGCATGTATAGGTAAGACTTCTGAGACATCTGGATAAGAAAAGGAGCATAAAAATGGGGTTAAGACCTGGGAGAGGAAAAGGAGGTCAAGAGAGGAACTTTTTAGCATTGCCAATTCTGTACAATTTTTGTATGTACATGGGCCTGGTCCAGTAGAGAAGGAGAGATTAATGTTGCAAGAGAGATATGACCAAAACTGAAGTCTCTGAAAGAGAAAAATAAAACCAAACCTGTTGCCACTGAGTCTATTATGACTCATAGCGACCCTATATGACAGAGTAGGACTGCCCCATAGGGTTTCCAAGGAGCGGCTGGTGGATTCAAACTGCTGACCTTTTGGTTAGCAGCCAAATGCTTAACCACTGCACCACCAGGGCTCTATGAAAGAGAAAGGGAGCTGAAAATAATTGAGGTAACTAGGGGAGAGTCTGGGGATAATTTAGTGATAAATCAAAGCCAAAAGCAAACCCGTTGCTGTCAAGTCCATTCCGACTCATAGTGACCCTAGAGGACAGAGTGGAACTGCCTCAATAGAGTGTCCAAGGAGCAGCTAGTGGATTCAAACTGCCGACCTTTCAGTTAGCAGCCAAGCTCTTAACCACTGCACCACCAGGTGTATAGAAACTAAGCAAGCAAAACAAAGAAATACAATTATTAACACTAAGGAACATAAATGTGTAAGAAAAAATAATAAGATCTGAATAGCATCTATATGATTAAAATAATGTAAACAACGAATACCAATCTAGTTAAAATTGATGTAACTTTATCGAAAGGTTAGGGAATAGGAAGTAGGTCTATGGATAGGGGACGGTGGGAGTTGGAAAGAGCCATAAAAAAGTTAAATCTTCATCTTCTATGGTAAGAAGTCAATAAATAATCTTTAAAAATATAATTATGGGCATGTTATTTAGAAATATGGAAATAAGTACCAAAAGAAAACTGCTAAAAAAGTTAAAAATGGCTGCCTCTGAGAAAAAGGAAATGAGACAGGGGCTAGGGAAGGCAGAGGCTGGTGATGCCTAGAGCAACGCTGTTTTTCTTAATAAGTCTTATTGAAGTTTTGTTCTTTAAACTATGTTATACATTAACTTTGATAAGATACAAACTAAACTTCAGACAAATCAATGATTACATATATATATACATATACATACATACATGTATATATATTACATACATACATATATATCTATGTATGGGCATGTGGGTTTATTCCAAACTCAAGTTTGCTATAGCAAATCATTTCTGGTTTAAATCAAAGGGTAGAAAAAGTCCATAAAAGTCAAAAGAATAAATAAGGCTTTTTTTTTTAAACACCAAAAATTAAGGATATCAGTCAGGACTTTTCACATGGAATAGTGCCATCAACTGCTATTAAAAACTACAAAAAGCAGAAAAGGTACTCCAAAATAAAATAAATGCAGTGGCAGAATACCATGTATTCTCAGATACCAGTGTTTTAAAAGGTGATTTAATGCAAAGAGCATTAACCTGGGTTTACGTGGAATCCAAACCAAAACCAAACCCACCACCATCAAGTTGATTTCCTACTCACAATCCAAGTCATATTGATCAGTTAAAAACTCAAAGTGTGTGTTGTATGCTACGGTGTGTGCTTTGCTTTGTTTAAAGGAGACGCAAGATTATTATATACACAAACTTTTTGATTCTGTATTTACAGAATATTTTTAGAAGAATAAATCAGAAACTGGTCCCTTAGGGAAAGAGACCAAGGAATAGGAGTGGGAAGAAAATGGTATATACCCTTTTGTACAATTTGAAATTTTACTAGGTGCGTGCATTTTAAAAAAGGATTTTTAAAGGTCTAAGTTCTAACATGGCCCTGCTACTACTAACTGCATAGTTTGGGGCATGATACTTACTTAGTTTTCCTGGACCTCTGTTTCTTAAGCTGAACATTATTTTTACATATAACAGAAGAAAGCATTTTTAAAGAATAGAAAGTAACTGATAAAATATCAAATACTAAAAGACCAGACTTAATGGTGTGACTGAGACTGGAGGGACCCTGGAAGACACGACCCCCAGACTCTCTCTCAGTCCAAAACTAAAACCATTCCCGAGGCCAACTCTTTAGACAAACGTTAGACTGGACTATGGGACATAAAATGATACTCGTGAAGAGTGTGCTTCTTAGCTCAAGTACATATATGAGACTAAATGGGCACCTCTGGTCCAGAGGTGAGATGAGAAGGCAGACAGGGTCAGGAGCTGGTTGAATGCACATGGGAAATCCGGGGTGAAAAGGAGGAGTGTGCTATCACAGTACAGGGACAGCAACTAGGGTCACATAACAATGTATGGATAAATTTTTGTATGAGAGACTAACTTGAATTGTAAACTGTCACTTAAAGCACAACAATTTAAAAAAAAAGATATCAAATACTTATTTTACTATTGTTCCTATTATTAGTAGACTAGTGCAATTTTTAAAGCTTCTTTCCCATATAACTTCATTAAATTCCAGAAAAACCCACCAGTTCCGTGGAATGTTGTGCCAACAACACGGACACAGCTTGGTACTCGAAGATCCCAGAATCTAACAGTCTTATCTTGAGAACCAGATGCAATCATCCAGCCACTCCAGGTATAAAGTGCTAAAATATGCCCTATAAAAGACAAGGTACTCAATTACTGTGGAATAACACTTTTCTTTAACACACTGAAAGCTGAGTACTCCTTTTTATTGGGCATGTGATGGTCTGGTTAACCAAATACACTATGTGACAGATTTTCCACATATATCAAATAGATGGGCAATTTTCAAATAATTAAAATTCAGTAAAATGCACAACATCAAAATCATACTGAACAAATTTAATCTTTCTTTGGTGATTCCATTAGTACGGTAGGCTCTTTCAGTATTTTAGCACATCAAAATTGGAACTGAAAAAAAATTATCATTTGAAAATACGGCAACTTGTTCATGGAGTAAGTACAGGATTGTGGGGTTAGATCACCAAGTCTGGAATGAAGAGACCTGGGTCAAATCTCAGTTTTGCCACTTAATAGACTTGTGATATTGGGCACTTCATTTTGCCCTTTCACCCTTACTTTATTCATGTATAAAATGGGAATAAAACTGCCTACCTCATAGGGTTGTTATGAGGATTAAATTATGGACTTATGTATATAAGTAAAAGATACAGCACACAGGAAATAGCAATGTTAGTCACTACTGTGTTGCTATCCAAAGCTCACATTTTTTGAAATAAAAATTTTTTGTCTTGAAGAAATTTCTTTTGATGAAATATACCCCAGTAATGAAAATTCACAGGGGAAAAAAACCATGGGTTGAACACAAGGAAAAGCAGCATTTGAGACTGATATAACACACCAGTATGTCCACTCAGAGCGTGGAGGCCTTGTCCTCTTTGACAATCTGTTGTGTAAATGTTACAATCCCCTGCTCCAGCGCTTATCAAAATAGCTCCACCGCTTTCTGGCCCTTCCATAAATGCCAAGTCTCTAATTGTCCCATCATGCATACTAAATTCCAGATCCGGTCCTGAAACAGCAATAAGAATTAAAGAAAAAAAGATACTGCTCAACTTACTGTGATAATTTAAGATTGCTCAACTCCCTCAAAACTGACCAAGAGTAATGGTGAATGGTATGGTTTGTACTTTCATTTAAGGATCAATATTATAATCTATTTCACTTTATTGAGCAAACAACTTCAAGAAATCAAAATACTGATTTAGTTATTATCATCCCTAAAATAGCATTATATATAGAGATACATTCTTATTTTTTATCCCAAAGAAAAAAAGAAGACAGATATGTTCTAGAAAATATCTGTTAATACAATTCTGGTCATTATTTTAAAGTTATTTTTCTGATAACAATGATTTTCTACAGCTTAGACACCATCTGGCCATCTGTAGAAACTTGCCTAAAAAGAATAATGTTTCATGAGTACAATCAAGCGTTATAATGTTTTTTAAAAAATTTTCTTAAGGCTAAATTCTTGGATATCATTAAAAATAAAACAGACATATAGATATATAACATGGGGAATATATAAAGTATACACTGGTAAGCTACTGCTTGGGCCCTACCTGTTGCATTACAAGTCTCTGCATTAAAGGGCAGAACTTTGACGTATTTGTCGTTTGATCCTGTTGCTAATAACTGTCCACAAGGACTCCAGGCCACACAGTAAATGGATCCTTTATGATGTTTATTCCTTTTAAAACGTACCACTGGCTGCTTAGGAGCGTCATGTGCACTAAAAAGAAAAATTACAGAAAGATATCTTGCTTGCTAAAATTAACTGACATGAAGTTCTGTATTATGGCTGTCCCTGAGAGTGGGAGCTAAAAGATTATCAGACAACAGATTGATAAGTTTCCAAAATGTTAGAAAAAAGAAATTTAAAACATGTTTAAAATCCAAAAAATAAAATCACTAACCATTATCATACTCATCTAACTCTCATTTTAGACTACTTAGGAAATAAGACATATAACTAAAAAAAAAAAAAAAACTCCATTTCATATATTTTTTATGGATTTTAACTCCAAAAAAGAAACGCTGCTGGTAATGCTTCTAAATTCAAAAAGTTCAATAAACACTTATTAAACATGTAATATAAGCAATGTCCCTGGGGGTGCAGGGAGGTGGAGGACGAATTAAAAAAAGTCAGGATCTCTATCCAGAGTTTAAAATCTGGCAGGGGTAGATGCTGTCATGACTACCACATATGGTAAGGCAAGTATATGTGTTACAGTCTAATACAAAGTACTGGGCCTTACAGGGCAGAGAGAATTTTTACAGAAAAAGATGCAGCAGGAACACAATTTCAGTGAAGGTATTACACAGTAAGGAAAGAATGGGCCAAGTGGGAGGCATGGGAAAGAGTCCATGGGGCTAGAGGAGATAAAGCCTGGGGTACTCAGTAGAAAGTGGGATAGACCGGTTGGTGAGTCATTGGAGGCTTGGCTGTGGAGGGTCCTATATGCCATGCTCCTCAAGAGTTTAGCCCTCAATGGGCATTTTATCTACACTTTAAAAAGCAGATTAATGTTGTTGTTAGTTGCTGTTGAGTGGATTCCGATTAATACTATAGTATTATAATACTAAATACTTTTTTAGTTGCAATGATCATCAAATCTATGTAAGAAAATGTACACGTGTTTGGAGATGCATCCTGAAGTATAAATGTTTGAGTGACAAACTAATTTGCACAGTAAACTTTCATCTAAAGCACAATAAAATTAAAACAAAAACAAAGGCATCTAGTCTTACCTTGGATCAATTACTTCTGGATAGGCACATACTCTCAGAGTTTTTGAATTTGAACCGACAGCATATAAAGCCCCACTGGGATGAAAAGCCACTGCTCTAACAGCTTGTGTGTCTTCTAGAGTATTAATACAAACAAATTGCTTTTTTGACTTGTCATCCTATGAAAAGAATGAAAGAATATGAAGTCATCCTATAAAAAGAATGAATCTGAAAGAGTTCATCTTTATCCCATTTTAAATTCATTTGACTGTATTAGTCTTGTTTGAACTTTATATTTACTATCCACAATCATACATTCTTTTAAGTGGCAAATCCAAAGTAACTCCATTTTCTCTTTTTTGCTACTCACTGCTAAACTAAGCTCAAACAGCTCACAGACTTTCAATCTTTTCATCTATGACAAAATAAAAGAATATTTATTATCCTGTTAAGTTCTCTTTTAGCTGTCAAGGAAATAAAATAGCCCACATATACGGAAGTTCTAACAAAAACAAAGCAAGAATCATTTGTGTTTCTAAAAGCAGGAAGTATAAAGGACTGTTATTTAATCTACTTAAGAAAAAAGAAAAAGTTTACTATTATCTCCAGTAACCAGTATTTCAGCATTTCAAACTGAAATTGTAAAATACCCTTTTAAACTGCAAAAATTAACATTTAATTTCAGCTTCATTTTTATTTTAAGCTGTGAACCTGTCTGTCCACAGCCTTCTTCTCAGGAAGGCAAACTGAAGCAGTTCTGTATACAAGTTTTGATGACTCCTGCTACTGGTGTCATTGGAAAACATCCTATAGGCTACCCTTAACCAGGACCGACACACCTGGAACAGGGACCTCTGGACTGGGTGTGGTCACCGGACCCAACCAAAATCCTGCCTTTGGTGACTGCCTATGTCAAGAACCCACACAAAGGCAAATCACTTCAGCTCTGGGTCTAGTGTGGGAGCTAGGATCCATAGTGACTCTACCCATAAAGAGACTCTGCCTCTGACTACCCAAGCTCTTACGTATATATTCATGCAATACATCCTCATTGTGGAATAGAGGACAAACCTGATGTGTCAAGTTATGTTTGTCTTGTGGAACTGAACTGAATTCTTATGTTATCTGTTTGAATTTATTTGGCTAGAAATGCTACATTTTCCATTAATCCACATCCAAGGAATGTGACTACCAAACAAATAGCATAGGGTAGATAAGAGAAAAAGGGAAAGGAATGGCCTACAGCACATTAATAATAATCACTAACAGCTGGTTTATAGCAGAAGTGGCAGAGCCACACAGATTGATTTTATTTGCTCCTCCAGTGAGTTTTAAATTTTTTTAAATTTGTTGCTACTTTTAAAATAGGAGATTTCACATAAAAATCTGTATTTCTAGCTTTTCTTGAAAACCTAAAAAACTAGGAAAAAGAAAAGGGACAAATATTCCTATGTGCTTATCATGAAAATGGTTGACTTTCTTCATTTCTTTTATCTGTTTGGCCCCTCTAAGCATTTGAGATAGTGTCCCTATGTAAGAGGTTAAAATATGAACTAGAAAAAATAAGACAGAATGAAGCTGTGTACTAGTTAGGGAAGGATATCTGGTTCCAAAGCAAAAACATGTATTGATAAGAAACACAAATGGGATATCAATAATAGCTGAACAAATTAACCATAGGGTTCAGAAAGCAGTGCACAGCCCCAACTCATATGCCAAGGTCACTACTGGGTCATTAATACAAATACTCTCAAATGTGCTTTTTGAGGCAACCCTTTCCCTTAGCCCACTGAGAGTTCAACTTGAGATGAATACCAGCATTAAAAATAACGATTATTTCTAAAAATGTTTCTTTCATTGAATTGAGAATTCCTTAGTGAAATTTGCAAGTAAAACAATGTAAAAACAATGAAACCGCCCCCGTCAAAGTATTACCTCTTCCCCTCGTGACCTTGATAGATTCCCTGAAGAATCTCCAAGAGGTGGTTTAACAACCGAATGTTCTGACGAGCTGTGTGGACAGAAATTCAAATAAAGTTTACTCTGAATCTCAAAACAGAAATTAATTTGTCATTTTAATCTCTAATTTTTATTTATTTATTTTTATTATTATTATTTTCTTTCGGGCAAATAACCCTTGCTGACTTCAGTCAAAGTTTACTCTGTAGAGAGGTTTATTAAGAGGCTCTGGACTGAGTGACATCTAGTTGTAAGGAGAGGATAAGAAGCCATTTTGGAAAGGAGATTATGTCAAAGTCCACATATTTTGTAGTGCGCCCTTCCCCTTAGTTCCAGAATCCTGGTTGTAATGCTTAACCCCAAGCAAAACCCTGGAGATTGCTCCAGAGAAAAGACTAACAGATACTGACAGTGGAGGGTCTCTCAATAAAATAATGTTTCCACCTAATCACTCTTTTGTGAGGCTATTAGGGAGGCAGATCCACCCACATATACAGACCTTCCTTCCAATTAGCTTTTTAAAAATGTTTCACCCTTTCCAGACAGCCAAAGATTCCCAAATATTTGAAGAAAGGCTCCTAGATAAAAGAAGCTAAAACAGAAAAAGGAGCTTGGAAAAAGAGAGGCCATTCAGAGAACAAAAGCAATCTACAAAAAATATAATTAAGATCCTTAGACATATAAGAGGAAATAATGAATCCAAGAAACATCTACTTAAAAAGGCAAAAAAAGGAGCAACTTTTAGAAAATAACAAAGCGCTCTTAGAAAATAAAAATATGGTAACAGAAAAAAACAAATCAATAGAAAATGGAGGTGAGGAAATTATTAAATAATTAATATTTTTTTAATTTCCTGGAACTTAAATTTCTAGCATGAAAGGGTCCACAAAGTATACAGCAGAATAATTGATAAAAAGAACTACTCTGAGGAATATCATGAAGTTTTAGAACATCAGGGAAAAGAAGTTCCTAAAAAATTCCAGAGTGGAAAAGCAGCCGGCCTCATATAAAGTATCAGAAAGCAAAGTGGCATCAGACTTCTTAATGGCAACACTGAAACCAGAAGATCATGTAGCAATGCCTTTGAAACTCTAATGATTTTCATCCTAGAATTCTATACCCAGCTGCACTAACAAATCAAGTGTAAAATATAATAAACACATTTTTAGACATGCAAGTTCTCAGAAACTCCACTTTTGATGTGCCCCTTTTCAGGAAACTACATGGAATCCTGAAAACAGAGGATCCAACACTGGAAAAATGCAAAGAAAATTTGCAAGAGGAAGATGAAGAGAAGTCCCAGAACTCTCCAGGTCTGTATGAAATGATCTAGAAGCAATGACTCTAAAGTAAAGCCGGAGTGATCCTAAGAGGGATGCTTTCCAGAAAAAAAAATGACATAGAGAAATTACATGATATGTTTGACTGTAGTAAGGAGTTTCATGATTGTACAGCTATTATCAAAGCATTCTACAGATAGTTTAGTGATGGGTGATAGGTACAAAGATGACTAAGCATATGCATGCACACATATGCACACCAAGATGAGGCAATTACTGTCTCCTGGGAAAAAAAAGTTGTGTGAAGAGGAAATGTAATCATATTATATACTACATAACTCAGTTATAAGTAACATTTACAGAGCCATACTAATGTTAACACTGAATAATGACTTAAACAAAAATTGATACATAGCTACACTGTTACGTGTTGATACACTGCTATAAAAGCTATTTGATTTTTTAAATCATATATGTGTATTTTGGCACGTGTACTTGTATAAACCAACCAAACCAAACCCACTGCCACTGAGTCGATTCTGACTCATAGCAACCCTGTAGGACAGAGCAGAACTGCCCCTTAGAGTTTCCAAGGCTGTAAATCTTTATGGAAGCAGACTGCTACATCTTTCTCCTGCGGAGTGGTTGGTGGCTTTGAACCACTGACCTTTCGGTTAGCAGCCAAGCACTTTAACCACTGTGCCACCAGGGCTCCTGTACTTGTATAAAGGAATTGATTTTTATCTTAATGACAATATAGTCTAAGGTTCCTGGGTGCCGCAAACTGTGTTTGACTACTAACCCACCCAGCAGAGCCAGGGAAGCAAGCCCTGGTGATCTGTTTCCATAAAGATTACAGCCAAGAAAATTCCATGGAGCAGTTCTATTCTGTAACATATGGGGTTGGCATGAGTCAGAATCAACTTGACACTAATGGTTTTTTGGTTTGGTATGTATATTACTTTAATAAAAAATAAATTTAAAATTTTAAGCTTTTGTTTTGGGGTACATAAAACAAGTATTATAGGAACTAGAAGAAAGAAGCAAATATTAGATAAACATATGCTCTAAAGTAAACCTAGAACTTCTTGATACTAATTATTTATAAGGCTAATAAGCATCCAAGTGCTAAAAGCAAGTTATGTATTTTTTAAATGTATCACTCTCAAAGATGTTTTATGTTAAGAATAGATGAAGGAAAATGCTTCCTAATTATTCCCATTGCATAAATTAACACCTGTTTACTAATGATAGCAAGATAAAAATTTTCCCTGACTACTGAAAAAATAAATATGCTAAAAAGTCTACAGCATCTGTAACTGCCAGAGCTGCCAACACTGTCCCACTGCAATCATTCCACCATATTATAAAACATCTTCCTGTGCCCTGAAGGTCTGAGAGTTTAAAGATGTTTGCTGAAAGGTGCCCATGGCAAGAAAAAAAGAAAATCAGCAAACAGATAAAGCCTAAAATAGTATGCTGTCTGTTATATGTCTTATAAAAAATAGAATTACCTTGGTGGTGGTGAGGAAGAAAAAAGGAAATAAACAATATTAAGAGACTTAAAAGTTGGTAGAAGAGAATATAGATAAAGGAAGGCAGATTAGAATAAATTTGGTAGGGTAGAAACTCCAAAAGTTTTTATTTGTAAGGTTCCAAAGAGAAGTTCAACTTTTTATGTTTCTGTGTGTCTGTTCATTAGTAGAAAGTCAATATTTCCAGGTTTTACAAAGTCAAACACTTACACTTGGTTTCCACAAGAAGGTGATTCCTCATGAAAAGGTACATGATTTGTTGATCCAGAATTATGAGGACTGCTTGTGTGACTATTTGAGGCATCATGTGTTAATCTCTGGCTAGAGTCTTGGGGTGGGGTAGCAAAACTCGTCATGGAAGAGCTAGTAGATCCACTGCCCTTGCTCCCGTTACACTGCTGGCTGAGCGTTGACACCTCATTACCAAGGCTATCCATTCCAATATTTAATTCACCAAGCTTTTGAATGGACCTATAAAGTAAAACAATATTATTTTAAAGTAAAAACTTACATTCCTAATTTATAGATGAATAAAAGTTTGAGAAGGTAAATACATATACACATATATAATATATGGCAAGTTTTGAGTATTAAAAAATTACCATCAACTCAAGACACAGTAACTAGATACTGAAAGTAGATCCAAATGTTCCCATGATACAAAGCTGTAAAGGAGATAGGTATAACGTGTATCATACACTACTTAAAAGCACTCTGTTATAAAAACAGGAAAAAAAAATCTTGTTTCTTCACCAGTATAACTTTGGTTTAATTTCCAATTTAAAACTTAATTTCTAAAAATAATAATAGTCTCACCACTACCAAAATTTCTAACCAATAAAACAAAACAAGCCATTTTCATTCCATCTGTCTTTAATAACATCATGCCAATTAGGAAACAAATAACTAAAGCAGGCCATGACAAGACAAAAGCCAAGTGGGTGGCATCCCTATTATTCATGCATTCATTCATCCATTCCATTTGCTCAAACACTATTTGCCAGGCTTGAATCTATGCTCTGGGGAGGTAAAATCAGGTTAGCCTAAACTTGTGTTGGGCTCAAGGATTCAAAGGGCACAAAGAGGAAGCTGACAGGTCTTCTTAAGATTTAGACCCAGAACTGGCACAGCATCACCTCCTTCAGCCTAGATTCAATGTGGGAAAGGACTACATAAAGGGTGTGATTACCAGGAGGGGCCATGGTTTATTATATTTTCTAATTTTCCTAAATTAAACATTATTCTCTGTGTGTGTGCTTTTAGGGTTTAAAAAAGACTTTTAAAAAAGCAGTTAAATATTCTTAGAGGAACTGGCAGCCACTACTAAATGTTTAGCAGTTAAAATGTTTAATTAGGCAGCATTTCTCAAATTATGTTCTGTGAAACACTCCCCATAAAAAAGGGCCTGAGGTCAAATAAATTTGGGAAATGCCAAGTTAAATATAAAGAGTCTTTAAAATGCTGATACATCATTTTGACTCTAAAAGTGAGGTGAGGTGAGGGAGAGGCAGAATATGCCTAGGTGCCAAATCAGTGGTAGCAATTATTAGTATTAGAAAAAATAAAAGATCAACATACATAAAGTAGTAATAAAGCACAGGCATACCTCATTTTATTGCGCTTTGCTTTACTGCATTTTGCAGATATTGTGTTTTTTTTTTTACAAATTGAAGGTTTGTGGCAACCCTGCATCAGGCAAGTCTATTGGCACCATCTGTCCAACAGCACGTGCTCACTTCATGTCTCTGTGTCACATTTTAGTAATTCTTGCAATATTTCTAACTTTTCAATTACTGTTATATCTGTTATGGTGATCTGTAATCAGTGATCTTTGATGTTACTATTGTAATTGTTTTGGGGCACCACAAATCACACCCATACAAGACGGCAAACTTAATTGACAAACATTGTGTGTGTTCTGACTGCTCCACCGTCCAGCAGATCCCCCATCTCTTTCCCTTCTCCTCGGGCCTCCCTATTCCCAGAGACACAACAATATTGAAATTAGGTCAGTTAATAATTCTTCAGACACCTCTAAGTGTTCAAGTGAAAGGCACAGTCGCACATCTCTCACATTAAATCAAAAGCTAGAAACGATTAAGCTTAGTGAGGAAGGCACGTAGAAAGCTGAGATGAGCTGAAAGCTAGGCCTCTTGCGCCAAACAGCCAAGTTGTGAATGCAAAGGAATAGTTCTTGAAGGAAATTAAAAGTACTACTCAAGTGAACACACAAATGGTAAGAAAGCGAAACAGCCTTATTGCTGATATGGAGAACGTTTTAGTGGTCTAGATAGAAGATCAAACCAGCCATAACACTCCCTTAAGCCAAATCCTAATCCAGAGCAAGGTGCTAACTCTCTTCAATTCTATGAAGGCTGAGAGAGGCGAGGAAGCTACAGAAGAAAAGTCTGAAGCTAGGAAAGGTTGGTTCATGAGGTTTAAGGAAAGAAGCCATCTCCATAAGATGAAAGTGCGAGGTGAAGCAGCAAGTGCTGATGCAGAAGCTGCAGCAAGTTATCCAGAAGATCTAGCTAAGAGAACTGATGAAAGTGGCTACACTAACAGATTTTCAGTGTAGATGAAACAGCGTTATATTGGAAGAAGATGCCATCTAGGATTTTCATAGCTAGAGATAAGTCAATGCCTGGCTTCAAAGCTTCAAACAACAGGCTGACTCTCTTGTTAGGGGCTAATGCAACTGTTGACTATAAGTTGAAGCCAATGATCATTTACCACTCTGAAAATCCTAGGGTCCTTAAGAATTATGCTAAATCTACTCTGCCTGTGCTGTATAAATGGAACAACAAAGCCTGGATGACAGCACATCTGTTACAACATGGTTTACTGAATATTTTAAGCCCACTGTTAAGACCTACTGCTCAGAAGAAAAGATTCCTTCCAAAATATTACTGCTCATTGATAATGCACCTAGTCACCCAAGAGCTCTGATAGAGATGTACAAGGAGATTAATGTTGTTTTCATACCTGCTAACATAACATCCATTCTGTCGCCCATGGGTCAAGGGGTAATTGTGACTTTCAAATCTTATCTTTTAAAAAAGACATTTCGTAAGGCTATAGCTGCCATAGATAGTGATTCCTCTGATGGATCTGGGAAAAGTAAATTGAAAACCTTCAGGAAAGGGTTCACCATTCTAGATGCCATTAAGAACATTCGTGATTCATGGGAGGAGGTCAAAATATCAACATTAACAAGAGTTTGGAAGAAGCTGATTCCAATGTTCATGGATGACTTTGAGGGGTTCAAGACTTCAGGGGAGGAAGTAACTGCAGATATGGCAGGAATAGCAACAGAACTAGAATTAGAAGTGGAGCCTGAAGATGAATCTCATGATAAAAGTTTAACAGATAAGGAGTTGCTTATTATGGATGAGCAAAGAAAGTGGTTTCTTGAGATGGTATCTACTCCTGCTGAAGTTGCTGTGAACGTTGTTGAAATGACAACAACGGATTTAGAAAATTAGTTGATAAAGCAGTGGCAGGGTCTGAGAGGACTGACTCCAATTTTGAAAGAAGCTCTACCATGGGCAAAATTCTATCAAACAGCATCGCATACTACAGAGAAATATTTCATGAAAGGAAGAGTCAAGCGATGCAGGAAACTTCACTGTCGTCTTATTTTAAGAACTGCCACAGCCACCCCAACCTTCAGCAACCACCACCCTGATCAGTCAGCAGCCATCAACATCAAGGCAAGACCCTCCACCAGCAAAAAGACTGCAACTCCCTGAAGGCTCAGATGATGGTTAGCATTTTTCAGCAATAAAGTATTTTTTAATTAAGGTATGTACATTGTTTTTTTAGACATAATGCTATTTCACACTTAACAGACTACAGTATAGTGTAAACATAACTTTTATATGCACTGGGACCAAAAAATTCATGGGACTCATTTTATTGCAATATTCGATTTATTGTGATGGTCTGGAACCAAACCTGCAACATCTCCAAGGTATGCCTGTACTGTTAATCAAACTTGTATCATGCTATAGTTGATTTTCCTCAATAAGATCTATTATATAACATGACTCAGATATGCAAAACCAATGATCTAGAAAAAAAGGACTGAAAAAAATATTAAAGGGTTAGAAAGCAGAATAGATAAGAAAAGGTTAAGAGAATTTATGTCAAGCTAACATACAAAAGCTTATAATAAGTATCTAGTTATATTTATAGACCTAGTTATTCTATGGATTTTTATAACATACTTACCTATTACTGTAATTTTGTAGAGCCCTGGTGGAACAGCAGTTAAGTGTTCAGCTGCTAACCAAAAGGTCAGCAGTTCGAACCCGCCAGCCACTTCTTGGAAAGCCTATGGGGCAGTTCTACTCTGTCCTATAGGGTCACTGTGAGTCAGAATCGACTCGACCACAATGAGTCTGGTTTTGGTTTAAACTGAACTCTATTTATGATTGTCTTCAGAGGAAGAATCTTGAATAGTTTAACTTTTTTTCCTAAGGAAGTAAGGTCCATACCACTACTGGGTCACAAAACCTTGCCACTTCCTCTCCTGATTCATGGCTAGATAGTCTGCTTTCACTAAAAAAGAAATTGGTCAGGAAATCAAGTTGCAACCATGACCTTTACGGACGTAAAGAAGATATCCAAATAATCAGAGTGGCAATTCATCAAATTAGGATTATTCTGACAAGCCACTGATTTGAATAGAGGTGATAAGAAAACAATCCTCAAATTGAATGGGGTTGTTCAGAGGCCTTAGACTCTTCAGATCACCACTTTATAGTGGTGTGAAGGTTTGCGGACAGAATCAGTTTCAGACTCAGTGACTTACATAACCCTCAGATTGTTAAGCAGATCACTTCTAGTATTATTGAACCAAGCAAAGAAGTGATAGGCACCATTGCAGTTGCCTATTCATACTCATGACGATAGACAATACATATAGCACATTTACTATGTACCAGGAACTGTTCTAAGTGTGTTTACATATTAACTCATTTACTTTTCCAACAACTCTTGCTCATTTAAACATATATATTCTGGTTTATTGGTTTTTTTAAAAAAATTTATTACCTTATAGTCATTCCTCCTATAATTAAAAGCAATATAAGCTCATAGTGTTCTGGCAAAAATTATCAGAAAGAGTCATCTTAACACATTGAATCCAGAAGCATCTGTAGGTGTTAAGCACTGATAATAACAATAAAAATAACAGCTAACACTTAATACAGTGCTTACTACGTGCCAAGTGCTGTTCGAAGCACTTTACATAAATGAACTCATTTAATCTTCACGGCAACCCAGTGAGGTAGATGACAAAAGAGGCTAAGTAACTTCCTCAAGGCCCTCAGCTACTCTGCAACAGAGCTGGATCCACCCTGTAGTCAGCTCTAGCCCGTGCACTGAACCACTATGCTCTTCTGCTCTAGTTGCTTCAATGCAAAAAGGACATTTAAAGGGAGAAGAACAAAACTAGATGAGAATACTGTGACTGGAAGAAATTATGTAACTCCATGTTACTTGAAGCACTTAAAAAAAACCTTAAAATTTCAAACCATAGATACAAAGTAGCAGTTATCACATGCTTAAAATACCTTTTAAATAATTCTTTACATTTAAAAAAGTGACTAAAGACCAACCTATTAAGAAATTGTTCAGTAAGATTCTGCTGCTGATCAGGACCATCCTCCTGATTCACACCTCCTTCAAGTAACATCTGTTGGTATATTTGTCGCTGTTGCTCCTTCTGTTCTAAATGTTGTTGGTAGCGTAATCTTTGCCTATAATATTCTTGAAATTGTTCTGTTGAATCTCGAAGCTTAAAAATATTAGAATAAAATATCTGAGCAGACTATGATTGAATGTATGTCTTCACTCAACAGTAACTTCTTTAAATACTGAATAAAATCTACAACTAGCTATATTTAACAATTACAAATACTTAATATATTGCTCTTAGTACCGTAAGTCTTAATACTCAAGTAGATCAGTTAATTCGTTTTATTCCATAGCAACAGACAACTAAACTGAATGGGTACCCTGGTTCCCTGACTAGCCCAAAATAAAAATGCAAATTATAGTGGTTATAAGGGGGATCTGGTCAGAGAATATGAACATAGGAGAAAACTAATACAAACTTATCAACATTACTTGGGGAAAAAAAAACTTACTGAGGGACTGCATTAATATCAAATAAACATGGTATTAGCCTTGTCCCACAGGTTTAATTTAATAGGTTACTCTAGAAAGAAACTTGTAAAGTTTCCTCAAAACCAAAACTTTAGTTTAGGTTTCAAATGTCCTTTCATAAGAAAGCAGAATAAATGGGAGTTAAACTTAGAAGTCTCAACACTCCTACTTCACCCTTCTAAAATCACTGTATAGCACTCAAACTTACAGGCCTGACATATTTAGTGAATTCCAATATTGGCAGAGGAAGACTCCCCTGCCAAGCTGGGGGCTTGTTATATTGCATGGATCATGTGCACTGGGGTTACCCTGGAACAAATCAATCATCTCTAAAATTGACCAACACTCACAATAATCTTAATGAAGAATTTTATAGAGCTAACTAAAGCTAAATTGTCTCCCTTTCTAGGAACTAATAACAATCGTCCTCTATTTCACAACTGAGAGTAATAACTGAAGATAAAATTATACATATGTACTTTTAATAGTAATTTTCTACTTCATTCTTAATATTCAGTTGAAAACAAAGATTTATAAAACCACCTAACCACCTGTGATGGTTAAGATTGTGTGTCAACTTGGATGGGCCATGATTCTCAGTGTTTGCATGTGATCACTCCCATGATTGAATATGCTGTGAGTAGCCAATCAGATCAAAGGGAGTTTCCTTGGGGCTGTGGCCTGCATCTGAATATAAGCAGACATTCTGGCTTTTTGCTCACTCTGGATCCTGCGGCTGCCTTCTGTCATCTCAGCTCTGGTTCTTGGGGCTTGAGCTGTCAGCTAATCTGCCGAACTTGGGATTTGTCCATCTTCACAGCCTGTGGGCGGAACCCTGCTCTCTGCCCTGCCAATCTTGGGTTTGCCAGCCCCTGCAGCTACGTGAATCAGGAGAAACCTTGCGATCTTGTCTGCCGATCTTGGAATTTGTCAACCTTCACCGCCTGTAAGTGGGAGCCCTGCTCTCCAACCTGCCAATCTTGGGCTTGCCAATTTCTGCGGCTGCATGAAGCAGGAGAGGCCTCTACCCTGATCCACAGACTTGGGACATTCTACCCTCTACAATCACATGAGCTGTTTCCTTGACATAAATCTCTCTATATATTTATATGCTTTACTGGTTTTCCTTCTTTTAGAGATCCCAGCCTAAGACACTACCTCTTCTACATAACATACTATATAAAATAAACTTTTCAATCTACTTCACAATACAATTTCCTTTCAAAAATACCACAGAAAAATAATCTAGAACTCTAAAAGCTTAGATAAAAATATTATTCTATGTTATAAATGCCTTAATTTCTTGTCCATTAAATCTAATTAGTAAAATAAAGAGCATACATCTTCAAAATGCAAGCTAGCCACATTTACTGTGAGTTCAATTATTTGAGTCCTAAAATATACAAGAGCTTAATGTCAACTGTAGTATTTTAACTGTTAATAAATTCATCTGTTGCAAATGCCCCAAGATACACAATGACAACTAAAAATACCATATATTCTTTGAGAGGAGGGGAGAAAATGAATAATAAGAAATTCTAGCTGTTCTCTCTCCTACTCCTGAAATAACAGAATTCCATCCAAGCAATTACTATTACTTCTTACAAAGAGAATAAAAGACACTATGTGTAGTAAATATTACCTCATTTTTTTCTTGCTTTGCTGGTCCTGGATTCTGTGATCCATTTACAGGCTCTTTTTCTGAAACTGTACTCTGGCCCATGATTTCACTGCCGATAGGCCGCTGTGCCTCAACAGGAGTATCACTTCATTCAGAAAGGCGCAAAATAAAAAAAAAAAATTTAAAAAGGCAGAGGTGGAGTGGAAAAGAATATATTTTAGAGAAATTTTAATTTAAAAAGAATTTTGGTGTTTATCAAATGCACAAATATACATTTTCGTTCTTCCTTTCTTAAGTACACCATGGAAAGGGTATAAACAAATATAACATGTTTACAGTGGAGGAGCACTGGATTATTAAGCAAGGAGGACAGGGGCTACAGTCTAAAATTAGTTGTGTGGCTTCAGAAAGTCACATTCTCTGTGGCTCAGCTTCACCTATAAACTGAATAATAGGTTCCATGACCTGATGCCTAAATGCTCTTTATAAACTCTAAATCTGGAATTTGTTAAACATTTATTTTTTCCTCCAATATTTTTCTACACAATTTTAGAAATTTGAGATTTTATTAAAAGTCTATTTGCATTTAACATAGAAGCTAAACATGCCTTTTTTCAATATTTTTAATGTATCCTAACTAGTAAGCTTGAGATATTAAGTCAAGTTGTTCCTAATATTCTTTCAAACATGGCTAGTTCTACATTTCATAGCTACTCCATTCAAAATGTTTAATAACATCATGCAAAGAAGATGAATGCCACAGACATACATATTACCTACTGGTACAAGGCACCATGGGAACAACTAAAAAGGTAAAATAATCTCTGCCTTCAAGGAATTAGATTATGAGGCGGCCTTATAATGAATGGTCTCTCCAGGCAGAAGTGCATGAGACATATCAATATACAGGTCTAGGGTTCAGGATAGTGGAGCTAGATAGCCACCTTAGTAAGGGGGCCATTGGTTAGGAACCTTGTGAATGGATGAAACTGCCTAGAAAAGGAAAAAGTCAAGGACAAACAAAACCTTGGAAAATGTCACTATTTAAGGATTAGTGGGAAAACCTGAGCCAACGGAGAGACTGAAAAGGAATACTGACAGAAAAATTACAGAAAAAGCCAGAGAAAGTGGCAGAGCCACAGAAGACAATGAAGAAGAGAATCTCAAGGACTGGGTAATCAATGTCAAATGATGCAGAGAAGTGCCCTGGTATCATAAACTAAGAATCCAAAGACATGTCTGCCACTAAATTGCAATGACTTAGGCAAGCCAAAGTTTCCTTTGTATTATGTACAGCCGTATGAAGTTGCAGAATAAAATGTGTAATCAGATATCGAAGTTCCTTTAAAAATCTCACCTTGTATGTGCTACAAGAGGCTAAGCAGAATTAGGACTTAGGAGAGGTAGGTGGATTTGGAAATTAGATGTGACTCTTGAAAAAGCCGATACCCTATAGGGCTGTTCTACTCTGCCCTATAGGTTCGCTATGTGTTGTAATTGACTCGACAGCAACAGATTTGATTTTTTTTTTTTTTGTGAAAAAGCAGGCTCAGTGAAAAAAATAAATAAAAGAATCCTTTGCATTTCTCCTTGCTGGCTCATCCTCCATTACGCAGCATTAGTGCCTCAATGTGCAGTCCTGGGGTCTCTCTTATTCTCCTGAGACACTCTGTTTTTAGGTGACCTCACCCATTCCCATCACT
Source organism: Dugong dugon (assembly GCA_030035585.1). Lineage (NCBI taxonomy): Eukaryota > Metazoa > Chordata > Mammalia > Sirenia > Dugongidae > Dugong > Dugong dugon. The sequence continues at coordinate 148,515,872 of CM057462.1, forward strand.
GCAAACTACTACCCAACTGCTGGTAATTTTCAAATTAATATCTCTAGCTCAGATCTCTTTTAAGAGATATAAAACCACATATCTTTACAAGTTTCTACTTGCCTTCTCTACTTGGATGTCTCTTAGCTCCTCAAACCAACATGTCCAAAATGAACTCACAATGTCTCTCCCTAAATCAGTCTTTTCCCAGTGTTCTGTATCACAAGTCAGAACCCTGGGAGCTATCCTGGACATCATCCTCTCCCTCACTGGCCACACCCACCAATCATATCCAATTAATCATTAATTTAAATATTCTCTTGTATTCTCTCAAATTCATTGCCCCCTCTCCATTTTTGCTATTAGCATACTAGTCAAAGCCACCACCATCATCTCTCCTCTGGACTATGGCAATAGCATCCTAAATGGTCTTTTCACAGACACACTCCTCCACTCCACTTCCTTTCTCCACCTTACTACTGTCCAGCAAATCCTTTTGCAGGCTGCAGCCAGTGACTTGAAACATAAATCCAATTATATCATTCCTCTGCTTCATTAAAAATACTTTGAAAGGTTGGACCTGATCCTAAGAGGAATGGGAAAAGGCAATGCATGATGTGGCCCCTGCTCTCACTGCTAGCCTCATGTAGCTCTGTTTTCCCTCTCTCACTCAACTAAACTCCAGTCACACTGACTGACTTCCTCTCCTCTCCTCAGACTCGGAAGGCACTCTCCTGCCTGGAATGCTTTCCCACCTCCCATTCCCCTTTCCATTACTAACTCCTCCTTACTGTTCAGCTGAAGCATCACTTCCTTGGGCAAACTTCTTCTGATCTCTAAACTGAAGCAAGTTCTACTGATCTCAGAGTAACCCACACAACTGTAATTAGATAATCTGTCATTTAGTAGTGTCTGTCTCTTCCATTATGTAAACACAATGAGGACAAAGATTGTTATCTATCTTATTCACCATTCAGTCCCCACTGCCTAGTTCAGTCCCTTGCACAAAAGTACTCAAATTTTTAAATAAATTAATGAAGTAGAGGTAGTAAGCATAGTCTCGACTTTCTAGAAGTTTGATTTTTTCTCCTTTACACCATATTTTCTAAATTCTCCACACACACCAAAAAAACAACAAAGGCATGAAAAGGAAAGGCAAGTTATGGAGCAGGTACAACAGATTATTTTATTCATCAAGTCATAACCCCAAAAGTGTAATCTATCCTTGATTACTGCTAGATTTCCTTGAAACCTTTATAAGATATAAACAAAACAAATGGTGCCCAAAAAATTACTTAGAAAAATGCCCAACCAAATATTATTAAAAAAACTAGTTGCCTTTGAGTTGACTCACACTCATAGCAACAGATAACATAAGTGGTACAAAATTAATGAAAATGAGCTCTTTATAAATGGTCCTCATAATTTACTGTAAATCTGATTTGATAGCTAAACTGCTTTGTAATTAACATTTGGCAACTAGACTTTTAAAATAAGCTTTTGCTTTGCTAAAAGTTTCATTATTTCTCACATTAGAAGACAACAGTAAATTCAGAGGTTAAGTGTGAAGACAAATGTATTTCTATTAACTATTTGAAAAAGAATTTAAATCTTAATGAAGTACAGCCTAGGAATGTATTTTCACCTGTGTTTCCACTCTGTAGAACTTAACCCCTTCTTACGGAAAGGAGTGGCATCCAAGTTCTCTCTCATACTTCATGGCCTCTGCATACGCCATTCCCTCTACTGAAGCACTCCTTCCCTCCTGACCCCCTTCCTCATTCTCCAAGCCAACTCCTAGTCATCCTTCACGTCTCAAAAGCCTTTCTTGATCTCTCTCCCCTAAATCTAGGTGAGGTACACCTAAATACTCCCTTAGCATCCTTTATATCACCTATTACAGCATTTAACACAGTGTACTGTAACCACTGTTTATGTGGCTATATCCGCCACCAGGTGATCAGCTTTAAAGGGCAGGAAACATCTTACCACTTATCTCCAGGGCCTAGAATAAAACAGGCACTCAAATACTTGTTCAATGAATGAGATGACTGGGAATACTGGTTAGAAAAGAGACTGACAAATAATATACAATTCCTAAGTGCCTAAACATATGTACATACATAGATACACATACCAAGAGGAGGAAGTAGACAGACCTAGGAAGAGTTTTCAGCTACCAGACTATGCTTTAAGCTTCTACTGATCACAAGAAGCCCCTCTTTTATGTCCATATAAATAGAATTTGTAAGAGTTAGCTGTACAGAGACAGAAAAAAGTGGCCTTAATAAATTAACATTTTATTTAAATTTGCAAGTTATACAACACCTCTATATGCATAACCTCATTTTACATGTACAATAACCTATGGAATAGATTATTACCCTCATCTCACAGATGAGGAAACAGACTTTAAAAAAAAAAAAAAAGATTTTCCTACATCACTAGTAAATAGAGCTAGAACTGAACCCAGGTCTCTAGACTCCAAATCCAATGCTGGCCCATGCCTAAGTATAATTTTGAAACCATTACGCCGAATAGCCAAAGCTTACAAAGTTCAACTGATTTATTTTCCTTTTTGTTTTGAAGTCTATTTCTGTTCAAATGAAATGATATCCTTACACAACACAACATGCTCCTTTACAAATCTTTCTTTCATGTTTTATCTCCTTGTTCACCAGAGTAACTCAATCATTATCTTCCCAGTATGTGGCATCGTGTTACCACATAGTCCCAAACCCGAACGCACAGCCGTCAAGCCGATACTGACTCCAGCCGTCAAGCCGATACTGACTCGTAGTGACCCTACAGAACAGAGTAGGACTGCCCCATAGAGTTTCCAAGGCTGTAATCTTTATGGAAACAGACTGCCACATCTTTCTCCCCTGGAGCAGCTGGTGGGTTCGAACTGCCAACATTTTGGTTACCAGTTGAGAGCTTTAACCACTGTGCCACCAGGGCTCCTTAGGACATAGTAAACACTCAAATATTTTTTAAATGAATACTGACTTCAAACATATGACATCTTTAACGTAATTGATCTAAGTGAGCTTCCCAGTATTTTTTTAATTGTACATAAAGTGTTTTAAAAACAAGGTAAAGTTTTTCCAAAGTAAATTTAATATTTTATTCACAGCACAGTAGGTCTCCCATAGCACTCTTTCATTAGCAGCCCTTTTGACACATTCTTACCAAGAGCATGAACTCTGAAGAGGACACATTTTCATTTACTGAACGCCAACCGCATGCTCACCACTCTGCTAGGAGCTTTAATTCGCTTTGCAAATCAACACTATTATTCCTATTTTATATAGGAGGCAATTGAGTCTCAGAGAGATTAAGTAACTTCCCTACAGCTAGTAAATGGCAAAACTACTGATCAAACTCAAGTTCGACTCCAAAGACAATGATCTTTTCATTATTCTGCACTGCCTTTCCTCATAAATTGTCCAATTTCAGATGTTTTCTGGATTATCGCTACTACTCAGCTGGTAATACATGTATTACTTTTTGACATGTCATATTTTACCTCTCTGCTTATTCTTAATGGTCTAACAACATATTCCACTTCTTGTCATCTTTACTCATTTTTTCCTCAATTTCTGCTACTTTCTTTATACAGGCCAACAGCACATGTACAGTCAGATTTGGTGAGATTTTTGTGCATCTTTTTTTTTTTCTCTGCAAAGACAATTCTACTGATACACAAGTCCAAACATGCCATTCAGATACTAAGAAGCTCCTGTCATCTTATGTACACAGAAGAATGTTAATAGTTTCCCCAGAATTGAAATCCAGCAGCCTAGACAATGGGAATTTTTTCTAAACAGATTGGAAAGTCCAAGAAAGATTTAAGATAGTCTCCACCAATGCTACAGACTCCCTATTCCATTAGGATTCAGATAACAGGATGCTGCTATAGGAAATTATATTCATCCATTTTCATCACAAACTATTATCTCTAGATTTCAAATATTAAATATGGAGTACTAAGGTGCCTTAAACCTAGACTACTACCTAGCCTTCAGGAAGTCCTTCACTTAACTGACCCTAGCATCCTCCTCTCTCTTTAAAGAACATTAAAGAAAGTATCATAAATTCCCTCCTCTACAATCTTAACAGAAAGTGCTTCCCTATGTATTTACCTTCTATTTCTTGTACCTTAACTAAAAATCTCTTGCTTTAATTAGAAACAGAAATTACAAGTCCAGTGCCCCCTTCCTCACACAAAATGCACCCAACTATCCTATGTGAATGTGAAAAGGTTTGGTTTTGTGTTCTTTTGTGAAAAATATTTATTGTAGTTAATACTAATACTTCACAGTACCAGCTCTGAGTTACAGGAAACCGTCATGTGTCACAATGGGTTTCCTAGAAAAGCAAGACAGAAAGTTTTACAGAACTGCTAATCAGGAGATAACTATTTCATGTCAGGTTTGAAGGAAAAACTGAAAGATGGCTTTAACATTTATTTCCTTCATGTATATACAGAACTACTAAAGAAAGATAAATAGAAATCATCAGAGATTTTTATGTACATGGTTGTTCACTACATTACTATTTTACAGGAGAAAAAAACTGGAAACAATCTGATGTCCTTCAATAAGAAATTGGTTAAAATTAGTGTACAGTTATACAATGCAATACTGCACACTCATAATTGATCGCTGATCTCAAGAAATGTTTCAGAATATGGGAAACTATTCATGATCTACCAAATGGGAAAGCAGATTATATGAAAATATATACAGTACAATCCCAATTTTAAAAAAAAAGAATGGTCATCTAAGTATAAGCCTGTGTGAGATTTTAATTTCCATCCTAATAATCTCCCACATTTTCCAAATTTTCTTCAATGCACATGTATTGCCTTTATAACTAGCTGAAGAATAATATAGGATATAAAAATATTTTCCCTTATAATTTTAATTATCAAAAAATTTAAAACCCTGTTCAAAGTTACTTAGAAATGTTCTTCAACATTTAAGAACTTTCAACTAAAGGTACCTGAGCTTTAAGAAAGCACACACACAATCACTCGTACCAGAATGAGATCATCTCACACGTGTGGAGACTTCCTAATTTTTATGAGTACTCACCGCTCAGGGGATTCTTCATAAATACTGTGACATTCTGTATTCTCAAGCATGAGACTTCTACTTAGGTTTTGTACCCCTGGGTAATGGAAGTTAGCAAAGGAGTGTGACATAGGAGAAGTTTTGTTCCCAAGATCCGAGATTCTCTTATCATTGGTCAGTCCACAGGTGAGGCCATCTAAAGCAGGATTCAGAGAGCGGGTCATATAGGCATCAGCTGATTGAGGCCTTCTCATTGGGGATGATGGATAGGGAGAAAGTTTGCTGATAAGAGGAGTCAAAAGATCAGCGTATGCAGCTTTTGTAGGTTTCAGAAGTTTGTCAACATGAATATTAAGCATTTTCTGTTCAAAAGCACAAGAGAACACAGAAGATGGAAGATTCTGAAGCCATGACAACAAACTCAGATCCAAATCATCACAACCATTACCACATAAAAGGTCTATGCCAAGAAGCACTTCACTTTCTGTAATTTCTTCTCCAGTTGCTTTACTCTGACAAAATTCCACACAACATTCATAAAGTAGGCCCTTCATTACAAGCTGAAATAAACGATTATTACTTGCTTTAAAGCCAGCCTCACTAAGCTTCCTATCAGCAGGGATAAATTCTGCGACCATGACACAAGCCTCTTCAAAACAGTGAACTCGTGCGGTGCTGGGGTTCCAGTCCTTAAATTCGGCATGATTGGTCAGACGAGGCAAAGTCAAAAGCAAACAGAGCTTGCTATAGTCATCTTTAGAAGGACAGTACTCTTCTAGGGCATGTAAACATTGCACAGCTTCTTGCATGGTAAATTCCAACTGTAAGATAAATATAAATAATTGCTATGAAGAGAAATGCTGTGAGATATCAAAACAATAAGAGATTGTTTTATTCAAATACAAAGATACCTCACAAACTTTCATTTTGTATTCAGTTGCAAAAGGATAAATACCAGCACCACAAAAAACTCATATAATTTGTAGGATATGTAACAACTTCCAAGTCAAGAATCAAAATATTTCTACCAGTAAAATAAAAAAGATTAAATCTTTGGTTAATTAACACATTAAACTTTTATCTATACAAATAGTGTTCTAGTTCAGGGTTAAAACTGTATCGTTTTCAAATGTGTAATTTTTTAAGGATAAGAATAATTGAACTTCAATGACAACAAAAGCTGGAGCAGCAAAAGACAAAATAGATAAATGGGTCCTTGTAAAAATTAAATACTTTTGTACATCAAAGGGCTTTATCAACAAAGCGAAAAGACAACCTACAAATTGGGAGAAAATTTTCAGATAAGAGTCTAATATCCAAAATATATATAAAACTTGTAAAACTTAACAAGAAGAAGACAAACAACCCAATTAAAAAATGAGCAAAGGACATCAACAGACAGCTCACCAAAGAGGAAATTCAAATGGCCAACAAGCACATGAAAAGATGCTCAACCTCATTAGCCATTAAAATCAAACCCACTGCCATCAAGTCGATTCCAACTCATAGAGACCCCATAGGGTTACCAAGGCTGTAGATCTTTACAGAAGCAGACTGCCACGTCCTTCGCCCTCGGAGTAGCTGGTGGGTTCAAACTACTGACCTTTCAGTTAGCAGCTGAGCACTTTAACCACTGTGCCACCATGGCTCCTGTTAGCCATTAGGGAAATGCAGATCAAAACCACAATGGAATACCACTTCACCCCATTAGAATGACAATGATCAAAAAAACAGAAAAGAACAGGTGTTGGTGAGGTTATAAAGAAACTGAAACCCTCACCCATTGCTGGTGGGAATGTAAAATGGTGCAGCCAGTGTGGAAAACAATGGAATGTGAGTTTGGCAATTCCTCAAAAAGTTAAACATAGAACTACCATATGACCCAGAAATGTCATTCCTAAGTATATACCCAGAAGAAGTGAAGGCAGAAACACAAACAGAAACCTGTACACCAATGTTCACTGCAGCACTTTTCACAATAGCCAAAAGGTAGAAACAACCCAAAGTCCATCAACAGATGAATGGATAAACAAAATGTGGTATATATACACAATAGAATATTGCACAGCCATAAAGAGAAATGAAGTTTTGATGCATGCCACAAACATCAATAGACCCTGAAAACATTATGCTGAGCAAAACAAGTCAGTCACAAAACAGTAAATACTGTATGATCTCACTCATATGAATAAGCAACTATATAGAAACCAAAGATTATTAATGGTTACCAGGGGTAGGAAAAAGGGGTAAAACAGAAATTTTTGTTTGGGGTCCACTGAGTTTATGATAATGGTGGTGGAATATTTTGGATAGTGATAACAGTGGCACAACATGAAAAATGTAATCAATGTCCTTGAATTGCAAATGTGGAAGTTGTGTTGGCAAATATCTTGCTGTGTATATTTTCACCACAACTTAAAAAAAAAAAAGAATAATTGAGTTTCCTAGAAATGAAAATTGAAGCATGCCAATATACAAGGGTTTATAAAACTTGTTAATACTCTAGCTTAACCAAAAAAGCAAAGGGGTCATTCTTTTAGCTTGACTTTATCTCTTAACCCAAAATTTATGCCTTAGTATAAATTTGTATGGGCAAAGAAAGCAAATCAAAAGAAGCATACATCTACAGTTCATTTACTACAAAAACAGTGCAGAAACAGAACAAAAGAAAGCTTAGCTGAGAGACAAATAACAATTTGTATAAAGAAATTACCTTAGAACCATAAGCATTTAATGCTATAAAGAACCTTAGAGCTTACCTAGACCAGCCTCCACATTTTACATATAGGAAAAGTTAAGGTGCATATTTAACCAACATAACTTAGTTGGTAACTGACAAAGACAGAATAAAACTTAAGTCTCCTGACTCACATTCCATTGTTCTTTTGACTTCTGAATATCATTATCTGGCAAACATCCATTATATATGGAAGTCTCCATCGTAATAACTTTCTGGTTTACCTCAGTGACACTTAGTGGCACTCAATAAAATTCTCTTTGGTTTTGGGTATGACTTAATACAAATATTAAAACTTTAACAATAACTCTCTAACCAAAAAGAATTTAAGATCATTATATTTAAATTATAATAAAGACAAACATTTTATTGAAAAAAAATTTCCTGGATTAAAGAAAATACTGAAAAGACAGAGAAATTCAATTCTGGGATAAGAAAAGCAGCCATGATGAAGAGTCATCAAGTGAAATATTTATTGCTATATAAATTACATCAAAGAAGGGACCACATACTATCTAACCAGCCAGTCATTCTTGTATCATCTTGGTTTAAATCACTGAACAGATCTGGAAAATCTACTGAATGAAAGTACTACACTTGCAAAATAACCCATCTTGTCCCATTCCAGCTCATAAAAACTCTGAAAATTCACGATACTCATCCTTTGTTTTAGTGAATAAAATATTTATGACTGAAAACAAGACTATGGCGCAAACCTTCAGGAATAAAAATCTTACATGCTGGGGTTCATCTTCTGCTGACATTGCATTATTAACACATAAAGCTTCCAGAAACTTCTGCTTCAGGATTATATAACGAAACCTGTGAAAAATAAAACATGAAAACATTAAAATTATTGAAAAGCTGAATGGCAACAATGTCAAAGGCTGGAAATGAAACTCAAGTTCCTGAAGCCAAACAGATGAAGTTTAAAGGACTAATTAATTCTTTTAAAAAAGACATTTATTTATTTTTTTATTTTTCCAATGTCTGGTAAGTCAAATGTACTTACAAGTTACCGTAAGCACCTCTGCTTTCAGGAAATTCTTTAATATTTACTAAGCTTACTACATTGAAGCTATAATTCAAACAATTTCAGTAGCAAGTAATTACAATTTAACACTCAAAGGAAAGATTACTAGTTCCAATATTCTATTAAAAAAAAAAACAACACATCAACTTTTATGGAAGATGTCAAATGTCACCTAATAAAAAAATCAAAATCAATATATTCAAAATGTTTTGGTTTTCCAAAATACAATCTGTTTTTTCTTTTAAACCTGAGAAAGGTCTAATAAAGACAGGGCTGAAGGGGTAAGAGGAAATGGAACTGTAAAAGAAAAAAAAAACAAAAACAAAAAAAAACCCGTTGCCATCGAGTCGTTTCCGACTCATAGCAGCCCTACAGGACAGAGTAGAACTGCCCCATAGGGTTTCCAAAGAGCAGCTGGTGGATTCGAACTACAGACCTTTTGGTTAGCAGCCTAACGCTTAACCACTGGGCAACCAGGGTTCTAAAAAGTCACAAAATAACTATAAAATCAAAACTTTTTAACAGGGATTTCTCAGGGTGTGGGGAAGGAAAGCAAATAGTCTGCTTGACCTAAGAACCAAAAAATTTTTGATGCCTTTAAGCACTTTAAAGAAATAGTGTTTCCAAGGGTTGAAAGAAAAAATAATGAACTTTTAGTCATTCTTTCAACCATTTTTGTAACAGAAAATATGTGTCCAATAAAACAAAATTCCTGCTTTCAAGAAGAGGGTAGTCTAATAAATTAGATAAAATCAGTGTAGGGTTCAGAAAGGTCTCAAAGAAGTGCAAAACCAATTCTATCAGAAGGGGTGAGAAGTAAACAGAAAGACTTACAAGGACTGGCTGTTTGAAAGGCCAAAGATGGTGAAAGGAAGAGTATTCCAGATAAACAAAAAATGTACAAAAGCAAAGAGACATTCAAATAGCATAGTATGAATACAGAATAAATATATATATATGAGGTTCCTCTTCTGTTAATGGTGCAGTAACATATCTGGCTGATCTTTCTGCAGATAACAATTATAAACCAAGGATAAAATATTTAAAAAACAACTATTTGAAAGCACTAGAGAGCAACCAAAAGCTGGCAAAAACTTGAGGGGAGTGAATCATTGAAAAAAGAGATGTTCAGGGGATGAGATTCAAAGGCATAAGGCTTTCCAGCTGACGGCACACTACAGTTCACACAGTGTGAGCTAAAACTCAACTGGAAAACTGCCATTTTACAGGCTTGAAGAGTCAGCAAAACGTTTGGGAGTACTGGAGCAGGTAGGAGGTGGAGGGGAAAGGTCAAAAAAAGGAGGGAACCATAGTGATAAATACACCGAAGTTTATTGTATAAACTTTGCCCAAATTCTTGGCTAGACCCTAAATTGTGAAGAAGCAAGGGAGACTCCCAGGGGCCCCATGAAAACAGCAGATGGAAGGCTAAAAATATGAGCAGGGATTTCAGCTGGCATCCACTGTGGTCCACTATGGAGGAGACAGAGTTTGCATTTTAAATCTAGCTAATTAACTATTTGCTATAATAAAAAATCAACACTTTTCAAAGGAAAATAACAGAATCCAGAGTCTCTATAATGGATCCACAACATGCAGAATACATTAAAGAACGACTAGACATGTAGAGAAACAGAAAAATGTTGACTCATAGTTAAAAGAAAGGCAGTCAATAGAAACTGAGCCTAAAATGCCCTACATGTTAGGATTAGCAAACAAGGACTATAACACAGCTACTATAAATATGTTCAAGGACTTAAAGAAAAATATGCTTACAGTGAATGAACAGATGGGAAAACAGCAGAAAAACAGAAATTATAAAAAAGAACATGAATAAAATTCTGAAACTGAAAAATATAATATCTGAAATGAGAAATTCACTGTTTACCAACAGTTAGTGGAAGAAGAAAGGGTTAGTGAACATGGAGGTAAATCAATAGTAATAATCCAGTTTAAAGAATACAGAGAAAATAATTACTTTAAAAAAATGAACAGACCCTCAGTCCTATGTGACAATTCAGTCTGCCCCCTCGCAGGTATTTTCTTAAGTGTGCTATGCTCACTTTTTTATAGCAACATGTGGAAGAGGACTGGCATGGTGGCACCTGTGAGGATGCCTCGTGGGGTGGGGGGGCATGGCCGGCGCACATTATTTGTGCAAAAATACAGTAATTAGAGTCCCAGAAGGAAAAGATCAAGGCACAGAAAATATATGAGGAAATAACGGTCAAAAACTTCTCAAATATGATGAAAAACATAATCCTACAGATCCAAACCCAAGCAAGAAAGATACAAAGATACCAAACTTCTTGCTGTGTGCCACTGTGTCAATTCTGACTCATAGCAACCCTACAGGACAGAGTAGAACCGCCCCATAAGGTTTCCTAGGCTCTAATCTTTATGGGAGCAGATCACCAGCTCTTTTCTCCCATGGAGCCACTAGTGGGTTTGAACCACCAACCTTTCAGTTAGCAGCCAAGAGCTGTAACCATTGTGCTACCACGGCTTCTGGTATCACACTTAAGCACATCATAAACTGCTAAAAACCAACAATAAAGTGAAAATCTTAAAAGCACCTGAGGGAAAAATGAAATATTACATACAGCAGAATAAGGACACAAATGAGAGCTGACCTCTCATTAGAAACAACAGAGGACAGAAACAATGAATAGAATGACATCTTTGTAAATCTTTGTATTATTAGGAAGAAACAGCTGCTTCAGATATGGCCCTTGGGACATTTTGAATATTAGCACTGTTGACTAAGTAGGTTTGCATATCAGATTTTCAACTAACTGAATTACATTCCCCTTGTCCTCTAGAAGTGCTCCAAATCAATGGGACTGAATGTACTGTTTTCTTGAAAAAGCTAAGTCTTGGTTTAAAATTTTTGTGTATTGTTTTGTTTTGCTAAGCTGCTACAAATGATACCAAAAAAACCCGTTGCCGTCAAGTCAATTCCTTCTCGTAGAGACCCTACAGGACAGTGCAGACTGCCCCATAGGTTTCCAAGGAGCAGCTGGAGAATTCAAACTGCTGACCTTCTGGTTAGCAGAAAAGCTCTTAACCACTGCACCATCAGGGCTCCACCCCAAAAACTTCAGATAAAATCTTACCTTTTTTTGTCAAATTTTTCCATACATTCCAGAGGCTGAATGAACTGAAGAACTTCATCCCACTGGCCATCAAGAATTAGCTGCCTACATAAAGAAAAACCCAGGTGTGTTATCAAACTTGGGCTACACTAGTTAAAAGCAGAGTAAGTGACAAGACAGTGTTAAAATGACAGAAAGCAGGTAATGAGATTAACATTTTACTGGGTCCTTCAAACACTAAAATAAAACAATTTTTTCACAACTTATTTGAAACCACATATACTATGTGAGAATTAATTAATTGGTGAATATGCAACCACTCCACATACTAACATATATGCGGTTTTTCGATCTATGTAAAGACACTGGATTAAGCCTAAAAGTTCCTGTATTTCCCTATTCATCTTATAGTTTTAAAGCTATTAAGTATTATTTAAGAGTCAATGTATGGATATGTTCCACTCTTTCTAAATCAGTGGTTCTAAAAAGGAGGTGATTCTGCCCCCTCAAGGGATATATGGCAATGTCTGGAGACATTTTTGGTTGTCACAACTCTGGGGGGAGCTGCTACCTAGCAGATAGCCAGGGATGCTACTAAACATCCTACAATGTATAGGACAACCCCCCACAACAAAGAATTACCTGGCCCAAAATGGTGCCAATATTGAGAATCCCTGCCCTAAACTGTGAATTCTACATTTTTGAGGCATTTGACTTTAAAGTCCACACTCTGAGAATAAAAACAGCAAGGCATGAGATCAGACTTCATCCTGCTTCAGTGGTCCTATAGGAACTTCCAAAAGTTATAAGGCGTTCATATCTCTCTTCTGTTACAACAGCAATTTCCTTACTTGTAAATTTCTTAGAACAGTAAAATTTAAAAAAGGGGAGAGGTGAGCAGGAGAACCTACATAGGACTGCTAACTTTCTACTTTGCAAAGAAGCAGTATTACCATATTTGTATGAAAACAGTGCATGTGATATTTGCATAAAATACAGTAATAAAAACAATCACAACATACTATCATAATTATTTTATAAAATGACATATTAATATTTTAAAAGATGGAAGGATACAATTTCAAAGGGCAGCCCTTTAAAATGAATACATTTAGTTTAATGAAAAACTTACTATTATTTATGTTCTACATCCCAGTTTGGTGAGTAGTGTCTAGGATCTAAAGAGTTTGCTAGAGGCCATCTAAGATACAACTATTAGTCTCTACTCGTCTGGGGAGAAGAAGACAAAGGAGGAAACCAAAGACTCAGAGAAGAAACTAGTCTACAGGATTAACAGTCTACATGATCCACAGCCTCATCTACCCTGAGACCAGATCAGGTCCACAGTAGGTGGATCCTGACAGAACAGGAGAAAAATGTGGAACAGAACTGAAATTCTTAAAAAATCCAGACTTACTGGACCAGTTGAAACTGGAGGATTCCTCAAGACTACTGCCCTGAGATATTCTTTAAACCTTGAACCGAAACTATTCCCTAAGGTCACCTTTTAGCTAAATAAAAGTGGCTCATAAAATAAAGATTATAACCCGTGAATACCACACTCCTTTAAAAAATCATCTAAATGAGACCAAATGGTCAATAATTACTATGAAAAGGTGAGGGGCAGGGAAATTAGATTACTAGCAATGGAACAACCAGAACGAAATTAATGAGAATGTTAACACATTGTGAAAAACGTAATCAACATCACTGAATAATTTGTGTAGCTATTGTAAAATGGAAAACTAATTTGCTGTGTAAACTCTCATTAAAAACACAATATTAAAAAAAAACTTACCATTCTATAATTCTTTGCACTTCATCTCAGACCAGTAAAACGTCATCACAAACCAACAGCCCCCTAAACACAAAAATCTATTGCTGTAGAGTCAATTCCGACTCAGCAACACAACAGTTCACAGCAGAACTGCCCCATAGGGTTTCCAAGGCTGTTAACCTTTACGGAAGCAGACTGCCAAATCTTTCTCCTGCGGAGCGGCTGGTGGGTTCAAACTGCTGAACTTTCAGTTAGTAGCTGAGGGCTTAACCACTGCACCACCAGGGCTCCTAAACAGACTCCTAGATGGGGGCGTCTGAGAGTCACTACAAAATGCTTAAAAGACAGGGTCAAAAGAATACTGTTTCAGTACTGGTTCCTGACTACACCATTGAAACTAATGTTTCTGGGGCTGGAGGATGTATGACATTCAAAACACAAAACACAGGGATGTCAATGAATTTAAATAAATTCCCTTAACATAATAAAGCTTAACAAAAAAACTTTTCTTGTTAGTTAGGAACACTTCAATACTTAAGGCTTTCCAAGTCACAAAATGCCACATGTCCAAAAATCTGTTCTCCTTGTCAAAGATATGTAGTATCATACAAGCATAGACTACATTTATGCTTAGAAATTTGAGTTTTTCTTTTTCCATCCAATTCAAGTTAGGATATATTTAGCTTTCCATTTTGGCAAGCATCTTAATTCCCTTTGATTCTGTAATTCCACATCTAAGAATTTGTCCTAAGGAAATAATCCAAAATACAGAAAAATTTTCAGGTATAAAAGATGCTCAGTAGAGCATTATATTTAAGAGAAGTTGAAAATAATTTAATTATGTAAAAATAGGGGAGCCATGAAGAAATTAAGTAAATTTCTAAAAAGATTTTTTAAGTGTGGAGAATCCTTCTGATGTTAATAAACAAAGCAGGATACTAAATTACAGATTCAACAGAATCGCTGTTATTTTTCACGTGTACACAGAAAAAAAAATTGCCATCAGTAAGTGTGCTTGAGTGGTGGGGTGATTTTTCTTTTATTTTCTATAATTTATTTTCAAAGTTTCTATAGTGAATATGTTTCTATAATAAGTATGTTTTATTTCTATGGCCAAAAAATGGTTTTTCAGAAATGTTTTATCTTGCAGGAGTCTCTGACTCTTAATATCTTTTTTCGTGCCGCAGTCACAAGACTTGTGACTCTTGTGTCGGGTTTTTTTTTTTTTTAATATTATGTAATGATAATTTATTTCACTTCAGGTAGCTGAAAGCACAACAAATTGTCCAGTCACTTAATCAAAGGCATTTTGGAGCTACAGCGGACCTTAGCGATCATTTATTTTACACATGAGGAATCTTCAAGTCATACAGCGTTGAGTGGCAGTCCAGTGCTCTTTCCACTCTACCAGGTCCACTTTGTAATTTTCTTTTCTTTTTTTAAATTGTTTTATTGTGGTGAAAATATATATAAAACATTTTTTTACATGTACAATTCAGTGACATTATGTCCATTACGTTGTACAACCATCCATTTCCAAATTATTCCACCACCATCAGCAGAAACTCAGTGCCCCCAAAGCAAAGATTTCTTTCTCCTTTCCCCCTCCCTCCCATTCTCGGCAGCCACTAATAAACTTTGGTCTCTATACATTTGCCTATTTCACATAAGTAGGTTCACACAATATTTGTCGTTTTGCAACATGGATTAATCTTGAACACATTACACTAAGTGAAACAAGTTAGACTCTTGTTTTTTTTAAATGGGTCTCTGGATCTTACTACTGAAAACATTCTTCTGTAGATGTTCCATTATAAAAAGAAAAGTTTTAAAAATTACACTTATATATCTTTTCATGATTATAAAGTTCTATCTGCATTCTGCTTACTACCTTATTAATACTTAACACTTCTTTGAGGGAGCTACAAATCTCATAGTATTAATGGAATCATACCTCAGGAAAAGCATATCATCTGAAAATAGGCCATTTATGACTCCACTTTCCTTCTCAAGGGCCAACATACTAATGTGAAGCTTCTTTGAATTCAGGAAGTCCAAAATTAACTTAATGATTTCAACTTCTTTTACATTCACTGTTTCTTCAGCCGTCATGTTGATAGCCTAAATATTAAACAGAACAACAACAAAAAAAGTTAGTCCTATTGTTTTGCTTCTAAGTTTAACTGCCTGGAAACTACACATAACTGGTATCTCGGGAATTTTTAGAATAGATATTTTGAAATGAAATGAATTTAATATTTATCGAAACCAAGTCATTCTTTAAGGTGTGATAAAGGTATGGCTATGTTTTTTTAAAGCTCTATTCTTTGGAGATACATATTGGAATAGTTACAAATAAAATGATATAAAGTCTGATTTGCTTCAGAATAATCCAAGAAGACAATGTAAGGGAAAAGGTAAAGATGAAACAAGAATAATCATGACTATCAAGTGGAGTAATGGATAAACAGAGGTTCATTATATTATTCTGACTTCTCATATATGTTTGAAATTTTCTAAAGAGTATTTTTAAAAATCATTAATAATCAAACCATATTTAGCTATACATTGTCCTAACACATTCATTCAATAAGCACTTACTACCTTTTCTTGTGATAGGCACTGTCCTATACTCTGGAGTCATATGCAGGAGACACTGGCCCTGTCCTTAAGAAGCTTATAGTCTAGCAGGAACATCTAAGTGATGACCCTGTACTTTGGAGCCAAACAAAGCAAGGCTAGTTAAAATCTGCAACTTTAAGTCATATTGGTACTATCAACCTAAACATCAATGATTTCAATACTCTAAAAGTCTTTCTGACTCTAACCTCTAAGTCTGTGGTGGTACAATTTAGCACGTAAGTTATGAATTCATGAAGACTTACAACTGGGAGGGATTCTGAAGATCATTAGGACAACATCCTCATTTTACAGATGAGGTCATACAAGTTAAATGGTCTAAGTTGTTGCAGTTTTCAAACGTTAAGGCTCAGAGCAATGCAAAAGGCTATCATGCTAGTCGACTAGCTGCAAAGAAACCTCATCAGATGGCATTTACTTTGGTGTACTCAAAATTGAAGGTCTACTTTTCAACCTTGATATACAACAATAAGGATTCACCAGCCTCAGGAAAACAGACAAATCATAAACCTCTCTCCCATCAGGCCAGCCACCCATTTCCTCATGCTTTAGATTTCCCTTGATAGCTTCTGAGCTGCCTACCCTCTCTCTGTTCATGGACTTTATCCTAAACAGAGTACACTAAAATGAATGAATTTTCCACACACTAAATTTTAATTACACTTGTCTTCTGAGATTACTCCTAGGGTACACTGATAAGGGATTTTAGTATTCCCCAAAATCTTCAGGTAATTTTTACTATCAAAAGAACAGTTTTCACTAATTTAACCCTCAGAAAAATAATCTTATTCCCCTCCATCTCCAAGTTCTTAGAAGGTACTTCACTTATACCACCAGGTACCAACCATCAACTTAGTGGCAGAATTCAGACTACAATTTTCTAATGCTCAATTCAATATACCCAATAATATTAAACATTTTATAGGCATCATAGTATTCAACATTCAATCTAAATATTAGCTAAAATATTAAGTAACTATGGAATGGAATCTAGGGCTATAGTCCTATTTAAATCATAAATACCAGTTTAATACTGCAGCCATTTCTGGTAGTAAAGCTGAAGAGAAGAAGAAACATATTCTCACAAAATACATACTTTACACTAACTTTACATTTAAAATTTGAAAAGGTACCAGAAAATATATCCTAATTAATCTAGAATTTATTCAGGTTTAAAAAAAAACTAATTAAAAAAGACAAGTATTAATACTGTACTAGAAATTCCCAGTAGAAAAGTATGTATTTTAATCACTCAATCCAGAATTTTAACTTATAAACTTCACCATTGCTAAATACAATACAATACAAACATAGGCACATCCTTGATGACTGTATCTTAGAATTACTCTGTATTACTGAAACATTTATAACCAAACCAAACGACTCATAGTGACCCTACAGGACAGAGTAGAACTGCCCCATAGGGTTTCCAAGGAGCGGCTGGTGGATTCAAACTGCTGACCTTTTGGTTAGCAGCCACAGCTGTTAACTACTGCGCCACCAGGGCTTCCAAAATCCTAGGTATATAATTTAGAAATGATATATACCATATACACATTTTAAAAGATAACACCTAAAAACATGTAATTCATGAACTTTTTTTAAATCTCCCTAAACTATTCATCACTACAAAGTTAGAATTTTTTGTCTAATTCAGAGAGTAGAACTCAATAAATGCTTCCTCCTTACTCAAAAAAGCTATAGACTAATAAGATTCAAACTAGCTTAGGGACTACTAAAATTATCTTTTAAAATGAGATGCGCAGGACATAGCATATGTTCAATAAATGTTAGCTGAATTAACATGAAACACAAAAATCTACAAAGAAATGTCTCTACAAGGGCACAAAATAGGCGTCTTTGTTTCCAACTATTCTAAAAGCCATTCAAAAGGACAGAGTTCTGATCCTTCAATCCAACTACTTAGCCAAAGCCAACTCTAACAGCATCTTTTGACAGACAGCAATCTGCCAGCCCATGGTATATGTGAACAAACACTTATTCACCATGCAGAATTTATGCGGGGCCAACAGCAGGGTTTATGCCACTGAAAATAAAAGACAAAATGGAAAAAAACTCAGAGTGGCTCACTGTTTCCATCTTAAATGAGAGGTTTAACTCTAAGGAAAAAAAAATCACAAAAACTTAACTCTCTGGAGTTTTCTTTAAGAAACAAATTTTTACTTATAGCCCACATCTGGACTAGGTGAGATGAAGAAACAACAGTTTTTTTTAAAAAAAGGATATCTGGAAACCAGCTGGAAGGTGGTTAGTATTTTAGTACTTAGATACAATTAACACCTACAGAAATGAAATTCCAGATGGGGCCTCTATGTGGACTACCACTAATTACTATCTTAGTGAAACAACATTAGAAGAATGTATAAAATAACAAGAAAAAATATTTTTAGAAATAATGTTTGCTGTTAGATGAAAGGTAAAATGTTAACAATAGGAAAGAAAATAGAAATACATTGACTTCTATGTATTATTTTTGTACACAGATACGGGAAAAGTTTCATGAAAATAAAATCAGTGGCAGCTTTCCAACCAAGTATAAATAGATATGATTTAAGTGTTCTTTTGCAACGAGGTTACTTACTTGAAATACAGATTAGGAAGGAAGAAAAATATGCAAGGCTAAGAACAAGTCAGAAGTATAAGGTTAAGGGAATTTAGGGCAGAGCCATCATAAATTTTATAGTTATAAAAAAAGTACTTAAGAAAGACTCCATTAATCCCCAACCCCACCCCACACAATAAGAACTGCTCCCTTTAATCTTCCAAGTATTAGAGTGCCTAACACTGAACCATAATGCTTTCCAATTCCAGCTTACAGGCAAAAATGCAGACAAAGAGATGAAGTATTGTGAAGTTTTTAATAAAATATCAAACTGCAACACAGGACTTCTGCACTTCTGCCTGTTAAAAAAGTGGAGAACACTTTGCTATCTTTTGATAAAATGGTATTCCAAAAACTGATGTTGTTACCAGCTCATTTAATTGTAAATATCTGATCCTTCAAGAATACAGATGTGATGTTGCAAGTCACTTAACCTCTATGGGCCTCAATTTCTTCATACGTTATGTAAGAGGGTTAATGTGACTTATTTCTATGATAGCCCTTCAAGGTTTCTAATTTGCTTAAATTCACATTTCAATAACAGAAAGTAAATGTTCTTAGGGTTCAGGGGAGAATACCAAGTCTGGGATAATCAGAAGTCTCTAGTCTATAAGGTCAGTTTAATAAGAGGGAAGAAAACAGATTTGTTTTCAATTATTAAAGCAAACAACAAAAGAAAAGCCCTTCTAACTGCAAACCTCTGTCATGTCTGCTAATCAGATAACATGCGTGACTTGGATGTAGCATGTGTCACTTCTTATTGTTGACATCTGTTCTCTATTCATCAATTATTTTAATTTACCTTCTGGAACTGTGAATGATTTTTGGCCTAAAGAAACAGATTATGCTTAAAACAAGTGCATCTTTATATCACCATAAAAACAAAAAAATCAGCTACATAAACTATATGTTACATATATGCATAAAACATCTCCGGGGAAAACACACATACACACAAGAAATTGGTAATAATGGTTGTGTCCAAGAATAGGAATAGGAAGAAGACTTTTCACTATATAACCTTTTTTACCTTCTGAATTTTGTACCATGTGTAAAAAATACTAAAATTTTTAAAAATGAGACATAAGTAACTAATTTGCAATTGCAAATTACTTGCCTTTTGTGTTAAGAAGCTATGATCCTGAATTTCTGCTGTTAGTGAAGCTTTATGTCACTGCACTAATCCTGAAAGGAATTGGTAAACTAATTTATGTAATGAAGTAATAGCATTTTAAACAGAATGATTTGTATTTTTTTCCATAACCTGAGACCTCTTCTCAAATCTGATTCAAATATTATTTCAATTTTTCTTTATTATATTAAAGTATTCGTATGCTTTCTATATTTAAATCAACAAATATTTTAAAACATATTAATTACTGAAGTACTAAAAATTTACAAGATAAACAAAAACTATTTTTGACCCAGGTTGCTTAATTAAGCCACATAACCCAGACACTGTAAAGAAAAAAATTATCAGATCTGACACCAAGAATGTAAAACGTAAACCTTCCATTCAAAACAAGTTGCCATAAACAAAGCTAAAATACTAGTGACAAACTAGAATTAAATATTGACAACATACACAGAAATGGTTACATTCTAGAACATATAAATAGCATCTTCAAATTGATACCAAAAAAAAAAAAAAATCCAGTGGAAAAATGCACAAAGAATAGAAACACAATTCACAGAAGAACAATAAATGACCAATACATTTATAAAAAGATACTCAACCACATTAATGGTATTAAAATAAGATACGATATATGGCCTACCAGTTTTGGAAAAATTAAAACGACCTTATAATATCTAGTGTTGGCAAGAGTGTGTGTAAGTGCCATTTCACACAACTATTGTTAAGAATGTAAAGTGGGACAGTATTTTTGATAGAGAATTTCACAGCATGAAATTTTTACCTATGAAAAACTTAAACGTATATACCCTAAGACTCACCAATTCCAATTCTACTTCTAGGAACCTATCCTGCAAAAATAGTTGCAAACGTACATAAATGTACACATATAAAGTTGTTCCCTGAAGATATGTTTGTAATACAGAAAAATCAGAAGTAAACTAAATGTCCATCAATATAGAATAGTTAGCTTATGGTAAATTCATACTATAGCTTACCAATGTAGTGATGTAGGTTTACTCATCCTAAAACAGAAAAGTCCCAGAAAGCACATCATAAAACAATACAGCTATCCATAAATATTTGTTGGATGAATGGATTTATAAAATAGGCTCATTGATTTACAAAAGAAGGGAGGGTCATGATATTTCTCTGTCTAAATAAATATACAAAAGTCTGGAAAGATACATACCAAACTATTAATTGTGCTTACCTTTGAAGAGAGGAATAGAATTGGGATGGGGGGCAGGGATCTAGGAAGGGAAAAAGTTGAAGGGAGACGTTTTTTGTTCTCTATCCTTGGAAACCCTATGAGGCAGTGCAACTCTGTCCTATAGGGTCGCTATAAGTTGGAATTGACTCGATGGTAACAAGTTTGGTTTTCAGTTTGTATTACCTATGGTTTACAAGCAATATATATTCATATACTACTTGTATGTATAATCAGGCAGAGAAAGAAACTATGAAAATGCAAACACACACATAATTTATAGGATTATATCTCAAAGGTTCTCTCTCCTATATGAAGGTACCAACTACAGTAGAATTCCAAAGATAGGATTACCTGCTATATTTACAATGCAGAAACTACCAAATACTATTCTGGGATCTTTACATATATCGTTTAATTGATCTTTACAAAAACCCTATGAGACAGGCAATTTCATCCCCATTTTACAGATGAAGACACTAAGGCTTAGTGAGGTTAAGACATTAACCCAGTATATATCTCACTAGCAGCTGAACGCTTCCCTCAGAGGAGTGTCATGAGATAAATCCTGACGTCAGCAGCCATGTCAACACCAACAATGCAATCTTTAAAAAGTGCCCTACTGAACAGGGTAGTAAAAAAAAATAGAGCAAAGAAAGACATATACAGACACAGACACACACTGACATACACACACACACCCACACACAAGGTTTTGTTGTTGTTAGGTACCATTAAGTCCACTCCAACTCACAGTGACCCTATGTACAACAGAAGGAAACACTGCCCGGTCTTGTGCCATCTTCATAATTGTTGCTATGTTTGAAGCCACTGTTGCAGCCACTGTGTCAATTACATATATATATAGTATTATAGTATATATACTATATATAGTATATATATACTATATAGTATAGTATAGTATGTATATAGTATATATAGTACATATATATACTATATAGTATATATACTATATATATACCTTTAGATCAACTCTTCATTAGTTTGTTAAACATCCGGGCAAACAGAACTCTTCAACTCTTCATTAGTTTCTTAAACATCTGGTCTCTCTTGTCTTGGTAGTCAGACATGGGAATTGTCTCCCTTCCTACCCCCCTCACCTCTGTAATTCATATCCTAAGCTTGGTAGCAATGAAAATTAAAATTTCTGGCTGTGAAAGAGAGACAGAAATACAGAGAGGACAAAAGGACAGAGAGAGACAGGACAGGTAGAGAAAGAGACACAGAGACACAGAAAGAGATACAAAAAGAGAGAGAAGAAAGGAGGGAATTTCTATACCCCTTCAAGGCACCTGTGGAAGGCAGTCTCTACGATGGTCACCAATGAGCCTCCTGATGTTCACACCCTAGTGTACTCCCTGCCTTGAGTGTAGGCTGGATTTAGTGACTCACTTCTACCCAACAGAGTACAGCAGAAGTGGCGGGATGTCACTTGTTATAAACTGACTGCAGTGTCATCTTGAGTACAAGGGTGTGCTCTCTCTCTCACACCACTCACTCTGGAGGAAATCAGCTGCCATGCCATGAATCAGCCATGTGGAGAGATCCAAGTGGCGAGGAACTGAGGAAAGCCTCCAGTCAACAGCCAGTGAGAACTGAAGCCCTCAGTCCAACAGCCCACAAGGAGCAGAGGTCCAAGTCATTCAGCCTGGAAGCAGGTCATTCCCCAATCGAGTCTTCTGGTAAGACTACAGCTTCTGTGACAGCTTGACTGCAATCTCATGAGAGACCCTGAGTTAGAGGCACACAGCTAAGCCATGCCCAGATTCCAGACACACAGAAACTGAGACAATAAATATTTGTTATTTAAAGCCAGTAAATTTTGAGGTAATTTGTCATGCTGCAACAGATAATATAGAACCCCTTTGATTGTTTGACAAGTATAAAAACCTTTTTTCTAATATTGAATTGAAATCTACTTTCTTCTAACTTTCATGTAGTTTTGTCTACAGTGGCAGCATACTACAAGTCTGTTAGGTTAAAAACTTTCACACATTTGAATCAGACAATAATCATCTCTTCCTCTACTTCTTTCATAAAACATCACTTCCAGATCCCCCACCACTCTGGTCATCCTCCTCTCAACATTTGTTAATCTCCCTTTTAAAGCACCTAAAATAGAACATAATATTCTAGGTGGGGTCTGATTAGCAATTATATTCAGTGAAACTAACGTTCCCCATTTCCCCATGATGTAGCCACTTTACAAAGAATGCACCTAAAGTTGCTTTATATCATCTATTCTGTGAAATACTGCTTTTGCACTTCCCAGAATTTCACTTCCTGTTTGCTTTTTTTTATTTCTAAATTGGATCCAACCTATTTCCAAGTTTACAAAACAATCCAAAAAAAAATTAAACTAAAAATGGACATTTAGACTTTAATTTTAGCTGAGTTCCATAAAATTTTCTCAAAGATTTTACATACGGTTCCATTTTCTTTTTCAGTGCATTAAGAGTCACAAAGCATGGTACACAGCCATAGAAAAAACATTATTTGAACTAAATAATACAAAAATTTTATATCATTTTTCATGCAGTACTAATTTTAAAACAGCCATATAACCTAAGTGGAAATAAAAAAGAAAAATAGTTCTACTACTTAAGTCTTCCCTTCAAATTCAAATCAAACAAAACTCCCAAACTGGCTTCCAGTCTTTCAGTGACATACATTAAAAAGGCAAGTTCTGGCATGAATCCTACTAAGAAGTATTTAAGCAGCTCCTAACCAAGCAGGATCTCATGCCTGAACCTGCCTTTTCCACACTAAAGTAACAAGCCACCGAATTCTTTCACTCCTTTCATTTTATCCTTATTTTATAAACCATATTTCTAGTTCTTCCATTCTTTCAACAAATATTTATTAAGAACCTATGTGTAAAGCACTGTACTGCTACTATGGGGGGGGGGTAAGAATGACAGACCATGGGTCCTGCCCAGAAGGAGCCTACAGTCCAACAAGAGACATTAACACCTGTATAAAAGTAATATACATAAAATATAAATATAAAATAAAGAGTGCCATAAGAGAATTACAAATAAAGCGTCATGCAAGTTCAGAGGGGTAATGAGGTTTCCTGCTAAAGATGGCTTTGAAGGATTATTAATATCCTACTATGCAGAGATAGAAAGGGAAAGGTACTAACACAGAAAATAAGTGCAGAGCCAAGAATGGAATGACGTGGTCTAGCTGACTCAAATTTCATGACCTTTTCACTGTAACATTCCGACTTTTACACAGGTAAAAACAAGAGGGGATAATTAGGATTCAAGTAATCTTAAACCTAACGTCAAAGTTTTAGCGATTGGAACTCAACTTACTTCCTATAAGTCAGAATCAACTCGACGACAATGAGTTTATACAGTGATTTGCCATTCATTAGAGGAGTAATTAAGTCTAAGGCAATGTTTCTTAAACTTTTCTCAAGAGCAGAAGAAACTGAACACATCCCCAGGGAGCCCTTAGGCATAAAACTTCTCTGAAGTCTTTGAATTTTACCTTAGAAATTAGTGTGAATATTGCATTCTCCATATCATCTTTTTGTGTTTTAATACAAAAGCAATACTTTCTACCAAAGTCTTCCAAGTGCAACTGACGACAACTCCATAAGTGTGTGCCATGTTATGTGACTACAGGTTTATCTCTTTCCACATTGCAGCATACCTCCAAGAGTGCAAATATTCCAATTTGAAAAGCACACATAGAGGGGATAAAGATACTTCTTGATTACTCAAGAACCAATGATCCATACTGAGCATCATTTAGCACCAAATGTAACTCAACTCAAACTTACTGACCATAGCCTTATTTTCTATAATATGAGAACATCCCATTGAAAGCAGGAATGCAACCCTAACCCACATATAGGGAGGAAACACCCTTTTCTCTCTGTTACCCACAGTAATCAAGAACCTCTGTAAGGAATAAGGATATACCTCAATAGTCCATAAGTTTTTAAGGCCACTGTAAGAAATAAGGCCCTCGGCCTAGAAACGCTAAATAGATTATACAGAAATTTTTAATTATTCTTGTCAATGCGCCCTTTTATTAAAAACTAATCAACAGATGCCTTAAATTTTTTTCTAAAGCACTTTCAAATGCATTATTTTATTTAACTTCAGAGTCTCTTCCCAGACTAAATCAATAGCAGGTATTATGCTCCTTTTACAGATCAAGAAATCAGAGTGGGTCTTCCAAGAATGTTATCAGTAGCAAAGGGAAGCTTAAATCCAGGCAATTTGCTTTCCAGCTTACTGATCGACTAAGAAAAACTGCAATTCTTTTAGTACTTATTTTGAAGTGTTTCTCAAACTGCAGCATCTATCAAGCATATCTACATGCTGTCCACTCACTAAGTAACTAATAAACTTGATTTCACAAACAGAAAAAGAGGCTGAACACAATTATGTAACTAGGCACATAGGATAGTACCCCTGTTCTCTTATGATACATTCCTAGTACTGGCTTTTATAAAAAAGAAAGCACTAGAAGTGGGAGGGTGTGAGATAACCACGCGTTAACATCCCTTCACAAAAAAAATTACATATTCATAATGGCAACCAAATTCAACTGTTTTGTTTTTTACCTAACACTATGCTGTACTGTTATCAATTGCTTGTCTTTTTTCCATCACTGTATAATAATTTTTCTTTCCGATTGGAAGCAATCCTCTCCTCCAAACTAAGGTAAAATTATTCATTGTATCTTTCTCCTAAATAAGACCTCCAGAATATACCATATAAAGGGAAACGGGCTCTTAACCATTTCTCCTTTCCAGTAAAATTTCAATGCTGTTTACATATGGCAGCACTGAAAACAAAAACATTCTACTTGGATTTACTGCGAAAAAAAATTATAGCATACTAAAAACCTACATGTTAATTTCCATGCCATTAACTTCTTTAAGCATTCTATGAAGTCTACAACAAAGGGAGAAAATAGGTGTTAGGATCACAACCTACGAATCAGGGTGGAACAAAGACTTCTCCTTTCATTACGCAGAGAGAACCAAGTTGCCAAAAACGCTCCTTTTAGATACAACGCGTGGTTACAGACTGCACGCATGGGTACTGAGAAGAAAAATCATCTGGTCAATTGCTGTCCCTGCATACCCCCGCCCCTTTTGCCCAAGGCCTCACCCCAGAGCTAGAGAGCCAGTCTCTCTCTCCCCAGTAAGAGTAAACCGCTTAACCTTACAACCTCCCGTCTCTTCTACGCAAGCGCCCCCGGCACAACACCCTTTCAAAATCCAGTCGCTGCTCCTCTCCCCCGACAGCGCCCAGACCCCCAAAAGCCTGCTCATATTGCCCACTGACGTAAGAAAGGCCAACCGCGGCCCCTACCGGGCTGCCCCACGCCGACGCTCAGCTCCGGGCCCCGCAGCTCGCTCCTCTTCTCCCAGGCAAGGCATGCCCAGAAAGGCACGGGAGTGCGCTCCTCAGTTCTCCCACGGACTCGCAGAGGGGCGAAGAAGAAACAATCAGCATAGCCAGCCCGCTCTCGCCTCTCAGCAGCAGTGAGATGGGCACGAGCCCTGCTTTCGCTTACTGCTCATGGACGGGCAGTGCCAGGGCGAGGGGCGTCGCTCTGCTCCCAGAGCCGCGCTGTTAATAGGGAGAAGGTGTGGTCCGGGAGCGGCGGGCTCAGATCGTGGCCCGGCAGTTCCCAGATCCTTATCCGGCGGCTCCGGGGCCTCACCTATGACCCCAGTCCCCACCCAGTCAGCACCCAAATCTACCCAAAACCATTCTCCGGGACTGCGAACGCAGCCCTCGGGGCCGCTGGGGTCCAAGCCCTGTCAGCTGGTGACAGGTGGTGACGGGTGGCCATGGCAACCCGAGGTGTGCAGCGCGGCCCGACCCCGCCTCCGCCTCTCGGAGGAACTCACCTGAGGGCTCCGGTCGAGCCCGGAGAAGCGGCAGAGGAGAAAGCGGCTAAGAGGCCGGCGACGGGGGCCCAAAAGCGGGAGGCTCCGGGCTGTGGTCGGAGTGCGAGGGCGGCGGTCTGGGCTTGGCGTCAGTCTTCCCTCCTGCCGCCCGCGCGTCAATCCATCAGTTCGTCAGTCCGTCCTTCCTCCCGCCCGCCCCTCCCAGGCCGGCAACCGCTCGGCTCAGCCTCTTGCAGACTGCGGTTGTCAAGCGGTATTGGAGCCGAGCTCTAGCCACGAGCCGCAGCCAATCGCGGCACTTCCCTAAGACGCCTCAGGACCCCGCCGTGCAGGGCGGCCAGGCCCTTGCCTGAGCCGAAGGAACAGTCCTCTGGGCGGGGCCAAACAGGGAGCGGGCGGGGCCAAACCGCGGGCGGGCGGGGCCAAACCACCCGGGGCGAGGGTGTTACTGGCCTGGAGGGACGGCCCCGGGCCGGCGCTCCTAGGACCCACGGGACTCAGAGGGAAAACCGGGTGGGGCAATTGTGTGAGAGATCAGCAGCTGGAACGCAGACCCAAAGTCGGCCGGTGACCCTGTGTCCCGAAATAGCGTGGAAGGCCTTGTCGGCTTCGATTGGAGAAGTTGCCTGCGTATTAGAATTGACTGTTCATAGCCCTCGATAACTTGTTAATAAAAACTAATGAAACAAAACTTGCCTCCTCCCCGTCTCTCTCTGCTTTCTCAGACCGTACTTCCTCCCAGATAATTCCTGCAACTTACTTGTTGCCTTCCTGATTTCTCATTTTTTGGTGCTGATCTGCCTGCCTGTAATCATTTTTCAGTTACTTAACATTTATTTATTTTTGTCTACACTGTTTGGTTGTAACCCCCTTGACAGGAAAAACCTACTACTTCCCACCCCATCGGCGGTGCAGTAGTAGTCTGCAAATGAATCCTTGCATACTGAAGGGAGCTGAATTAAGCATTTGGGGGTATAACCATGAAGAGCTAAGGAAGAATACAATGACACAAACCTGTGAGAAACTCCTCGAACAAAGGCTAATAATGAGCTGGGTCTCCCAAAGATGGGGTAAAGGAGGCTGGTAACCGAGAGGGTAGAGGGGGAGTCATTACCTAGGAGGCAGCGAGCTTCTTTGTGTTAATGGTGATGGAATAATTTAAAACGAACAGCAGTGACTATTGCACAACATGATGAACGTAATCAGTGTCACTGAATTGTATAATAAAAAGTGGATATGTTTTCAACACAATAAAACTTTTTTAAAAAAAGACTAGTAAAGAGAATAAACATCCAAAACATTTCTAGGAAGGAAGAATCTGGTTCAGTTCAAAATAAAAGAAGAGATACCTTGAGAAAAAGATTCTAAGAAAAATATTTACAAATTCAGGAAAAACAATTTACCCACAAGAGCTGAACTGCAAGACTTCAACTGCCTGTATCTTGGCTAACTTGTGGCAGGAAGTCTTCATCATGAACACTCTCAGTGATAAGTGACGGGCAAATAAATATAAACGTAACATTACCCAGGGTCTTGATACTGGGGGAAAAAAAAAAACTTTACAAAATGTTTAATTTGAAAAAATGGGCAGATACACCCTGGCAACAAATAATCTTCCAATTATTTTGCCAGAATAGTTCACCTAAGAACCTATCACAAAATCTTGATTCTTGGCCATAATCTTGTTCAAAAGAACAAGCATCATTTAAATATTTAACTCTTCAACCAGATCTAGACAAAGTTACTAATCAGGGACAATCTGACAAACATTTGAGCATCTATTATGTACAGAGTGGGGGGAGAAAAAAAACGAAGAACCTGAAACTCTGGTACTAGATTGGTCTTAGCATTCATTAAGTACAAAATGAAGCACTTTGCCTATGTTCTCATTTAAGCCTCACAATCTCCCTTAAAATGCCTGTTAATTATTTCCATTTCAGAGATTAAGGGAAATAACCTGCCCAAGGTCACGCTCACACAGATATATATAAAGCAGAGCCGGGATTCGATCCATTCTGACTCTTAAAACCTTCTTTATCCGCATTACTTCTCTCTGTATCAACTGGAGACTTTAGTCTAAAGAAAATGGGCCATATTCTGACAAGGCAGAGCAGATAAAAGGTCTTATAAATGTTTATATTCCCCATACCCTATAGCATAGTGCCACTTAAATCTAAATTTTCAAGAAACAGTAATCAGTATTGTCAGAAGCAAATACAGAACCACTATATTTCCTGAAAAAAGGGGGTGGGAAGAGGTAAGGAGCTAAGCACTGAAATACAAAACATTGGTATACCTTATCACTCATACACTGATAAATGCATTGACTGTTGTATGTTTGCTTCCTATTATAACATCAAGTTTTACACTACAACCTTAATAGCTGTTAGCCTAAAGTATCACCTTTCCTTCTAGACTCAGCCACACTGATAAGATTAGATCTTCTTGTTTTTCAGTCTAGTTGCTGCAATAGCAGCGAATTGTTCAGAAAGGACAAGGCTTTCTTAGATGAAGGACTATCCTTAGATCCTGAGGTACTGCTTCAATCATTCACCAAATGCTTGTTGAGTGCCTACTCTAGGTCAGGAACTAGGTTAGGCATTATTTGAAAATGCAGATTCTAACTTGACAGAATGATTCAGGATGCCTTGTGACTTAAATGCCTACAAGCCAAGGTGGACCTTCTTTAATATGATTTTCAAATCTCATTTCTAAGAAGAGGAATAGAAGTTTCTGGTTTTCCCCAAATAGCAGAAAGAATCTGAGTACAAACCCAAGCTAGGAAATCTTGCCTCAAGGAGTTCAGGAGAAGAAGAACTTGTTTTTAAAAGCTCCACTCTCATTACTAGAATACGCACACATATACATACATGAACACATACACACACCAAAAAGCTTTGCGCTTTACTGGTAGATAGTACCCCCGTTCTGGCAGAAAAAAGTACCACCCCTACTGCTTCTCCTTCAAATAGCTCAAGGATTATGTAGGTGGAATTACCTGGGTCTAACTGGGTTCTTATCTAGACCCCTAAACAAAAGCTTAAATTATGTATAAGTATCGATGGTTAAGAAGCCCTGGTGGCATAGTGGTTAAGTGCTCAGCTGCTAACCAAAAGGTCAATGGTTCAAACCCACCAGCCACTCCATGGGAGAAAGATGTGGCAGTCTGCTTCGGTAAAGATAGCCTTGGAAACCCTATGGGGCAGTTCCACTCTGTCCTATAGGGTCGCTATGAGTCGAAAACAACTCAACACAAATGGGTTATCAATAGTTAAACCTAGTGAAGAAAAATACATTATTCTTGTTTCAGTATAAAAAGAGATGTACTTTTATTTATATTAAGTAAATATCTGGATGTTATATTGAAAATAAAAAATGTTTTGTCAAAACTAAATGTTTATCTCATTTTAATTAGGTTATTGAAATACTTCAAAATTCAAAAAAAAGTAAACTGAATGTTAGGAGATGTTAATAATACATAAAGTATATTATATTAAACATCATAATTTCAGATGAGTATTTTAGGACAAGACTAGTAAGCTTCTAATAATATGCTTCATCATTTAGTAGAACTTGCTAAAAGATGGAAAAAAAATTAGAGATTCACCAAAATGAGTCTGGGTAAGTATCTTATTGTAAGTTCACATGATCCAAAATAAAATTATAAAAATCCTAATTCAGAAAAGTTAAATATAATATCAGGATTTCTTTTAGGATTTGGTAAGTTACTAAGAAGACTTTTTTCCTAATAATTTTCCAGTTATTTATCTAAAATGGCCATGCTAAGGCAAAAGACAAAATGATTTTAGTTTTAGTGATTGTTCTTCCTATCCTAAAAGAATACACACAAGAATTTAGAGTAGTTTACTACCAGGCTTTCTGTGTAAGTATAAAAGTGAGCATGTACATGAAAGTCTCAATGCTACAAATACCATACAGAATTTTGCACAACAGCTCAAACTGACACTTTTATCAATCTAACGGTAATTAATAAGAAATTTGCTCCTTACCTTATTTCTATAATTTTAGAATTTCATTTATCCACGTAACATATAGGAAAACGCTATCTGGGTTATGCCTCAAATACAACAAGTGCTTAATAAATACTCGTCTGATATACCAAAACTTTTTCCTTGATCCTATCCCATAATGTAACAGTCTGAATATAGCTCATGTGGTCATATATCAGCACCCAGGAAAAGCAGCAGCCTTCAACAAGACATTTACCACCTTGTTCACTGGTCATCCACCCCTCCAATCTCTACTTGTGGCAAGAAGGAAAGTGTGGGGACTCTGAGAAAATCAGGCCCAGAGAGTTAGAAATGTTCTAGGGTACAGGCAGAGCTTTTAAAAGTTCCTGATTTTTAGGCATAATGCTCAGTGTTATCAGCATTGATGAGTAACTTATGAGGCTTCCTTGAAGAATCAGGAAGTAAAATGCCCCCTTTGAATTATCTCTGAGATCAACACTTAATGGGGCTGGAGCAGAGGTATACAAAGTTACCTTAAAGATAGACACACCCATAAGCGGGTACCGTCAAATGGAAGTGGAAATTCAAGCCAAGTTTCTAGTGTCAGTAGCAAGACCATGCTGTTTCCTATGGCTGAAGTTAGCTGTTTTCTAGGAATGCTTTAACAGAAATGGGTGGCTTTAAAAAACAAATTTGTTTTCTCACAGTTCAGAAGGCTAGAAGTCCAAATCCAGGGCACGTGCTCTAGGGGAAGGCTCTCCCTCTGCTGGCTCTGGGGGAAAATCCTTGTCTCTTCCAGCCAGGGCTTTGAAAGATTCATTCCAGTTCAAACTCCTGCTGAGAATCTGCATTTCCATCCCAGATATACTGAATCAGAATCTACATTTAAACAAGATCCCTGTGTGATTCTTATGTATACACAAGAATTTTTTTTAAACAAGACCCCAGGTGATTCTTATGTATATATAGGAATTTTAACAAGATGCCCAGGTGATTCTTATGTATAAACAAGAATTTTTAACAAGATACCCAGGTGATTCTTATGTTTACACAAGAATTTAAACAGGACTCCCAGGTGATTCTTATCTATCATAAGCGCTTAAACAAGATCTTGTTAAAATGTAGATTCTCCTTCAGTATATCTGGGGTGGAAATGCAAATTCTCAGCTGGAGTTCTAACTAGAATGAACCGGTTTGAAGCCCTGCTTCCAGCATTCCTCAGTTCTGTGGCATCTATCTTCTCCATTTGTGCTTCCTTGTCTCTGTGTTTATAGTGCTCCTTACAACTCAGAAATGAGTAGGTTTAGGACACAACCTACACTGATACAGCCTCATTAACACAACAAAGAAAATCCTATTCCCATACGAGATTACATCCACAGGTACAGAGATTAGGATTTCAACCTGTATTTTGGGGGACACAATTCAACCCCCAGGCAACACACTCCCTGCATTGCTTCATGCCCTGATGAGCCATTTTTCCTATTTCTGTATTAACTCTATCCTTATCTTACCCAATGCTATAGACAATGCATTCATTTAACTACCCTCCTTTGGATTCAGCCTCATAATTATGTTTCAGTTTACCACGTGTCTGCCTAGAAAATAAGAAAAAAATTTGCTGGTCATACAGGTGCAAGTTTAGTTCTCACAGTAAATTAGTAAAGTGACATGCCATTTTCATACATTAGTTTTACGAGCTTGGTTTCTATAAGTCTGTCCCGAGAGATGGATGTGCTCTCCATGTGCTGATGAAGTCAGTTTCTGAGCCTGCAATGCTGCAGATCAGACTCTAGACTATAGTACATTCACCCAAGTAATGCAACCTGCTGAGGCCTCTTGGGAGGCAGCCAAATGACTCTCCAGGCAACACCCTTCTCTACTGCTGAGAGGCCAGATGAGCCATTTCCCCCATTTTAAAATATCTACACTTAGAATTAATGTTACTGTTTTCACTCAAGAACACCAGTTGAAACACAGTAAAACCACATATTCCAAGTACAACGATAGGAGACATATTAGACACTCTGCTTGAGTGTCATATAAGCTAGCTAAAAAAAGAGAAGGAAAAATCTTTTTAAAGAGAGATTCACTTAAAACAAATGGGAGAGGGGAACTATTACTGAGTAAAAGAAATTTAGACATACCAACCAAACACAATGACTGACACCTTACTTAGATTCTATTTCAAACATACTTTGGTAGGCAGAGTCATGGTCCCCAAAAGATGTCCATGTCCCAATACTTGGAACATGTGAATACATTACCTTACATAGCAAAAATGACTTTATTGTTGTGATTAAATTAAGGACTTTGAAATTGGGAGATTATCATGGATTGTCCAGGTGGCCCAATATAATTTCATGGTTCCTTAAAAGCAGAGAACATTTCCCAGCTGTGGACAGAGGGATATGAAACAATGGAAGAAGGATCAGAGGTGAAACATTGCTAGCTGTGGTGTAGTGAATTACTTAATATGGCTCTTCTAGCCATACTCTTTGTGACTCCTACACAGTGATTGGGTGGGACTGTGCAAATAAAGTACTCGTGGCCCACCAAGGGGATTGGGCAGCCTGCTAACAATGCAAATAAGTTGCTTGTGGAACCCTTGTACGGAACTAGTCAGTCTTGCCATCTGTCATGGATTGAATTGTGTCCCCCAGAAATATCTGTCAACTTGACTGAGTCATAATTCCCAGTATTGTATGATTGTGTAATCTGACGTGATTTCTTTATGTGTTGTAAACTCTATGATAAGGTTATATATGATTTCCTTATGTGTTGTAAACTCTATCACTATGATGAGGTTATACTGATGAGGTTTATAAGATTGGATAGTGTCTTAATCCAATCTCTTTTGAGATACAAAAGAGAGAAGCGAGCAGAGCCATATGGGAACCTCATACCACCAAGAAAGCAGTGCTGGGAGCAGAGTGCGTCTTTTGGACCTGAGGTTCCTGTGCAGAGAAGCTCCCAGACCAAGGGAAGATTGATGACATGGACCTTACTGCAGAGCTGACACAGAATGCGTTCCCCTGGAGCTGACACCCCGAATTTGGACTTGTAGCCTACTGGACTGTGAAGAAATAAACTTCTCTTTGTTAAAGCCATCCACTCATGGTACTTCTGTTAGAGCAGCACTAGATGACTGAGACACCATCCCACTAGGCTTAAAAAGAGAGCCAATCCCAGAGCTGAGAGGGGACCTCACCACCATGAAGAAAGAAGAGCTTGGAGCGGAGCCTGTTCTTTGGACTCAGGGTTCCTGCGCTGACAACTTCCTAGACCCAGCAGACAGAGAGCAAGCTGGAACACCAGAAGCAGTGCAAGATGGCAAGAAGTGGTGGCAGAGAAACAGCGGAAGCAGAACTGGCATAAGATGGGGCAATGGGCTTCCTGGCCCACAGAGCAAGGTGGCTACAGTGGTTGTGCTGAGAGAGCTGAGCACCTTCAGGCAGGAGGCTTGCTGCTTGCTGGCTGAGTGCAGTGTCTCCGGGTACTTGGCAGGGCTAGGCTTGCCAACCTACAGAGCGAGAGAGCTGAACGCCTTTTGGCCGAGGCTTATTGGCAGAGTAGGGTGCTCTGGGCACTTACTGGCAGAGCTAAAGAGCTTTGTAACACTTGGCTGAGCAGGGCAGAGACCAGGCCAAGAGGCCAAGGGTCAGGAAGAGGCTTGCCTGTGGGCACTGCTGAGAAGAAGCTGTCCTGACCAAAGAACTATATCATGAGTCGTGCCTCATCCTGAATTGTATAACCTATTACTTCCCTAATAAACCCCATAACTGTGAGTGTGGTCTATGAGGTCTGTGTGGCCATTGCAACGAATCAACAGACCCAGCAGAAAAGTAGAGAGTGCTGTGGGACATGGCTGGTGTCAGAATTTGCAAAAAGGTTGGAGAGTGGAGATATGTCTGACCACCACCTCACAGGAATCAGCTTTGGGCTGATGCTGCTGATAGTGATTCTCCTCCCTCCTGACGCCACATCATTTTTTTTTTTTACTAGTTTTGAAGACGGAGAAAGGGGACCATGAGCCGAGGAATGTGGGTAGCAGCTAGAAGCTCAAAACATACAACCAAACAAAAAAGAGTGCTAAGGGAACTTGCTATTGGAGTGGAGAGTTGAGAGACTGAGAAATGAGGAAAAACAAAAATGAAAGAAAAGGGTAAAAGAAAAAAGTGTTCCTCTCTCCTTTCTCTCATCTTTCTCATACCCATCCTAGCATCACACATCACAATCTACCCCTTCCTTCCTGCCTACCTGCACCGTGCACTGAATATCACACTCCCAAGCAACACAGGCAAGGCCTACTGGGACCTTCCCTGGACCGATTCCCAGTCTGCACTGTCAGCCGTGGTACATGCCACAAACAACTCATCCAAGAAATTCCCCTTCAGCTGGACCTGCCCTGCTGTAACATACCTGAGTGACTGACCCGGCCCATTGGAGAAGGAGGTGAAAAGTATCATGCCCACAGATGAGCAAACAATAAAGAACGCACGGCCCACCTGCTCAGACATAACAAAATAAAAAATCAGGACAAAACAAACAAATCTACAATCAATAAACAAAGAAAATAACCACTGAATGCCCTGAAGACAGCAGACAATATCAAAACATTTACAAAAACAGGACAAGATGGTTCCAGTAGGCATTCAAAATAAAACACCAGATGATCTTCCAGTAGAAAAAAAGGCACTAGACCTAACTGACAGGGAATCTAAATCTCTAATATTCAGAATTATCCAAGAGTTTATGCAAAAAGCAGACAAAAATGAGGAAAAAATAGACAAATTCATGGAAAATACAGACAAAAAATGGAAGAATTCAAGAAAATAATACAGGAACAAAATGCTAAAATAAATTCACAACTAGAAACCATACAAAAACAACAATTAGAAATCCAAGAGATAAACAACAGGGTTTCAGAAATGGACAGTGTCAAAGAAGGGCCGAGGAGCAGGTTTGTAACGATGGAAGATAGGACAAGCAAAATCACTTGACTACAACTCTGAGGAAAAATCAGAAAAAAGAATGAAGAAACTCTGAGAATTATGTGTGATACAATCGAAAGCAAAAATCTTCGAGTGATCAGAGTTCTAGAACAGGAGGAAAAAACAGAAAACACAGAGAGGATCATTGCAGAATTGCTGACAGATAACTTCCTCAATACCATGAAAGAAGAAATGCTGACCATTCAAGAAGCTCAACGAACCCCATATAGGATAGACTCTAAAAGAAAATCATCAAGGCATATCATAATCACACTTGCTAAAACCAAAGACAAACAAAGAATCCTGAGAGCAGCTCGAGAAAAACAAACAGTCATGTACAGAGGAGAAACAATAGGACTAAGCTCAGATTATTCAGCAGAAACCATGCAGGCAATAAGGCAATGGGATGACATATATAAAACCTTGAAAGAAAAAAATTGTCAGTCAAGAATAATATATCCTGCAAAACTCTCGTTCAAATATGATGGTGAAATTAGCTCATTTCCATATAAACAAAAATGAAGAGACTATGTAAAAACCAAACCAAACTTACAAGACTTATTAAAGGGAGTCCTCCGATTTGAGAACAAACAATATCAGACAACGGGCTGAATACAGGACACAGAATTGTACTAGCTAGATACCAACCTGGGAAATGAACTCTTAAGGACTATGGAAAACCAAAAGAATTACAACAGGGAACCAGAGAGGTTAATCGGTAAATGACAACAGCATAAGAACAATAAAAGAAGGAATAAACGGTGTAGGTATAGAACCTTCTAATGCAGAGGAAGGCAAGGCGATACCAAGTAATCATAGACTGGTTCAAATCCAGGAAGATAAGGGTAAATTTCAAGGGGACCACAAAGAAAGTTAACAAACCTAGTCATCAAAAGAAAGAAGAAAAACTAAAGTCTCAGTAAAAACAAAAGAAAAAACAATCCACAAACAAAAGGAACTCAGCACAGGAGAGTGACAGGAACAAAGAAAATGTCAGCACCACAAAAAAAATACTACAAAATGCAATCCCACTCCTAGGAATATATCCTAGAGAAATAAAAGCCGTCACACGAATAGACATATAGACATACGCACGCCCATATTCATTGCAGTACTGTTCACAATAGCAAAAAGATGGAAACAACCTAGACGCCCATCAACAGATGAATGGATAAACCAATTACGGTACATACACACAATGAAGTATTATGCAAAGATAAAGAACAATGATGAATCTGTGATGCATCTCATAACGTGGATGAAACTGGAGGACATTATGTTGAGTAAAATAAGTCAATCACAAAAGGACAAATATTGTATAGGACCTCTACTGTAAAAACTCATGTAAAAGTTTACACACAAAAAGAAACAACCTTTGCTGGTTATGAGGGATGGGAGGGGTAAAGGGGAACTAAATAGACAATAGATAAGTGGTAACTTTGGTGAAGGGTATGTCAGTACACAATACTGGGGAAGCCAGCACAACTTGTACAAGGAAAGGTCATGGAAGCTCCATAGACACTTCCAAACGCCCTGAGGGACTGAATTGCTGAGCAGAAGGCTGTGGGGACCATGGTCTCAGGGAACATCTAGCTCAACTGGCATAACACAGTTTAGAAAGACAATGTTCTACATTCTACCTTGGTGAGTAGTGTCTGGGGTCTTAAACGCCTGTGAGCAGCCATCTAACGTACTCCACTGGTCTCACCCGTTTGGGAGCAAGGGAGAATGAAGAGAACAGGATACAAGGAAAAGATTAGTCCAAAGGACTGATGGACCACAGCTACCATGGCCTCTACCAGACTGAGTCCAGTACAGCTAGATGGTGCCCGGCTACCACCACTGACTGCTCTGACCGGGATCACAACAGAGGGTCCTGGGCAGAGCTGGAGAAGGATGTAGAAGAAAATTCTAACTCACAAAAAAAAGACCATATTTACTGGCCTGACAGACTGGAGAAACCTCGAGAGTATGGCCCCCAGACACCCTTTAAGTACAGTGCTTAAGTCACTCCCGAGGTTCACCGTTCAGCCGGGGATTGGACAGCCTCATAAAACAAAACAGCACTAATGAGGCACAGCAGTCCAGGGACAAGGACTAGAAGGCAGGAGGGGACAGGAAAGCTGGTGATAGGGAACCCAAGGTTGAGAAGGGACAGTGTTGACGTCATAGGTTTGTTAACCATTGTCATAGTGCAATATGTGTACTAACTGTTTAATGAGAAACTATTTGTTCTGCAAACCTTCATCTAAGGTACAAAAAAAAAATAATTATCTATGTGAGATCAAATTGACAACAGCAACTCAAAAGGTTTGATGGGAAGCCTAGGGGGCAGTGAGTTGAAAATAATGGTGATGGAATAATTTGGAAAAGGATAGTAAGAATAGCAGCACAACTGGAAGAATGTAATCAATGTCACTGAATTGTACATGTAGAAACTTTTGGAATGGTGTAACTTTGGCTATGTATATTTTCACCAAAAAAAAGGTCCTCTATGGTCGAGAAGTGAGAGTATCAACATGTCATGGGGTTGTTAACCAATGTCATAAAACAATATGTGCACTGACTGTTTAATGAGAAACTATTTATTCTGTAAACCTTCATCTAAAGTACAATAAGAAAAAATTAAAAAAAAAGATGGAGAGAGAGTCTTGATGTTCCTCAAGTACTTAGATCCAGCCAATGCTGAAGGCAGCCCCATCCCTTCTTTCCCATGTTTCAGTTAGGTAAGTCAATAACTTGTTCTTTTTTGCTTATGCAGGGGTTTGAACCGGAACTACAGGGTTTCCAGCCATTCTGGTTCAAATCCCTGCTGAGAATTTGCATTTCTAACAAGTACTCAGGCGATGCTAATGATGCTGGTCAGGACCAGTTCTGAGAACCACTTGTAGAGCAGTGGTTCTCAAAATTTATTATACATAAGAATCACCTGGGGATCTTGTTAAACTGTAGATTCTCATTCAGTACATCTGGGACGGACATGCAAATTCTCAGCAGTTGTTTGAACCCGAACAAACGGGTTTGAAGCTCTGTACTTATACTAGTTTTGAGTTACATTCTATTACTTGTAACCTAAAAAAGTCCTAACTCAGTGACCTTATAATTTAGTTCCCAGTAAAAAAAACTTCTCACATGCCAGGGTCATTAGCTGAATACTAAGACACTCAAAACAACTTTGAGGGACCTGACTCAAGTAAGTCAGTGAATATACAGTGCCCTCTCCCAGTGGTTAAGAGCTCAGCTGCTAACCAAAAGGTCGACAGTTCAGATCCACCAGCCACTCCTTGGAAACCCTCTGTGGCAGTTCTACTCTGTCCTATAGGGTTGCTATGAGTCAGGATCGACTCAACAGCAACAGGTTTAGTCTTTTGTTTTTTTCTACCTCCAAAACACCCAAACTCATTGCTGTCGAGTTGATTCCAATTCATAGCAACCCTATAGGACAGAGGAGAACTGCCCCAGAGGGTTTCCAAGGCAGTAATCTTTATGGAAACAGACTGCTAAATCTTTCTCCTGAACAGCGGCTGGTGGGTTTGAATCACTGATCTTTTTTTTTTTTTTTCCCTTAAATTGTGCTTTAAGTGAAAGTTTACAGTTTGTCTTAGGCTGAGTTCTCTAGAGAAGCAAAACTAGTAAAGCGTATAAATACAGAGATATGTGTCAAGTAAACAGCCCAAGCAATTGTAGAGGCTAGAACGTCCCAAGTCCGTGGATCAGGTAGAGGCCTCTCCCAATTCATGGAGCCACAGAAGCTGGCGAGCCCAAGATCGGCAGGTCAGAGAGCAGGGCTCCCGCTCACAGACTGTGAAGGTTGACAAATTCCAAGATTGGCAGGCAAGATGGCAACATTTTTCCTGATTCATGTAGCTGCAGGGATTGGCGAACCCAAGATCGACAGGTCAGAGAGCAGGGCTCCTCTCACAGGCTGTGAAGATTGACGAATCCCAAGTTTGGCAGATAAGCGGACAGCTCAAGTCCCAAGAACTGGAGCTGAGACGACAGGAGGCAGCTGCAGGATCCAGAGTGAGTAAAAAGCCAGAATGTCTGCTTATATCCAGATGCAGGCCACACCCCCAAGGAAAATCCCTTTCATCTGACTGACTACTCACAGGATATTCAATCATGGGAGTGATCACATATAAATACTCAGAATCATGGTCCAGCCAAGTTGACACACAATCTTAATCATCACAGCCCACCCTTTGTCAACTTGGCACGTGTACACATCTCCTTAAACCATATATAATCTCTGAGTAAAGACAATTAGAAAGTTATACCTGTGCCTAACATGATACAACTAACACACATGCAATTGAAAACGCACTAGCCCTGTTTACATGTTATATTTTATAAGTGAAGGAAACAAAAATATTTGATGTACACATACAAAGCAGAAATAATCATAATAATTACAGTCCCCGTTTCTGCAACTGGTCACGTGGCCGTAACTGGTATTCAGAACTACCTTCTTCCACCACCCATTCCGTATTTCCTTTGCCCTCAGCAAGCACCTAGGCTGGTCGTGGTTCTTTGCCTGGTGGGGTGACCCAAACCTTCATTTCTGAAGGGTCTGGGTCATTAGTAGTCATGTCGGAATTAGGTTGCTATAGTT
The DNA here is from genome assembly GCA_030035585.1 of Dugong dugon. Classification (NCBI taxonomy): domain Eukaryota; kingdom Metazoa; phylum Chordata; class Mammalia; order Sirenia; family Dugongidae; genus Dugong; species Dugong dugon. The sequence goes on from CM057462.1 coordinate 148,556,664, forward strand.
TTCCACTGACTTTAATCACAGGGCATGGTAATATTAAGAGATGCCCTAAAGAATCTCCTGCGTTCCAGACATACTCTTCCTTACCTGCATTATGTAATATCACTCCGATTTCCTCTTGGTAATCAGAATCAATCACATCAGCCAGTATGGTAACTCCCTTCTTTGCCTGTTGATCCAGAGGCATAAGGAGCCCAAAGTGTCGAGGTGGCATTCTTAGCTTCCAGTTCAATGGAATCAGTGATATGTCTCCAGGTGGGAGCATTCCTCCCTTTGGAACTAAGTCCCCTAGATTTGCAGAGCATAAAGTCACGGGGACAGGAAGCAAAAAATCTCGAGAGTGGGTCACTAGGAGTAATAGTGAGTGGTGCCATTCCCATTTCCACCCCTTGATTCCTGGACCTATGAATCCTGGCTATAGGAGAAAGAGCACCATATATTGGACGCTGGTTTAGAGTATACACAGCCTCCTGGAGAACACTGCCCCAACACTGGAAGGTACTTCCACCTAGCTGGCACGGTAATTGTGTCTTTAGAAGGCCATTCCATTGTTCTATCAAGCCAGCTGCTTCAGGATGATGGGGAACATGGTAAGACCAGTAAATTCCATGAGCCTGCGCCCACTGCTGCACTTCATTTGCTGTGAAGTGAGTCCCTTGATCAGAGACAATGCTGGGTGGGATACCATGACGGTAGATAAGGAATTCTGTAATTCCATGAATGGTAGTTTTGGCAGAAGCATTGCATGCAGGGAAGGCAAATCCATACCCACAGTAAGTGTCTATTCTAATAAGGACAAAATGCTGCTCTTTCCATGATGGAAGTGGTCCAATGTAATCAACCTGCCACCAGGTTGCTGGCTGATCACCTTGAGGAATGGTGCCATATCGGAGACTGTGTTGATCTCTGCTGCTGGCAGATTTGGCACTCAGCAGTGGCTGTAGCCAAGTTGGCTTTGGTGAGTGGGAGTCCATGTTGCTGAGCCCATGCATAACCTCCATCCCTGCAATCATGGCCACTTTGTTCATGAGCCCATTGGGCAACGACAGGAGTGGCCAGGCAAACAGGATGACTGGTTTCCACAGAAAGCATCATCCTCTCCACTTGATTGTTAAAATCCTCCTCTGCTGAAGTCACCCTCTGATGAGCATTCACATGAGACACAAATATCTTTACTTCTTTGGCCCATTCAGAGAGGTCTATCCACATACCTCTTCCCCGTAAATCCTTTTCTCCAATTTTCCAATCATGTTCCTTCCAAGTCCCTGACCATCCAGCCAAACCATTGGCCACAGCCCATGAATCAGTATACAATCGCACATCTGGCCATTTCTCCTTCCAAGCAAAGTGAACAACCAGGTGTACTGCTTGAAGTTCTCCCCATTGAGAGGATTTCCCTTCACCACTGTCCTTCAGGGAGGTCCCAGAAAAGCACTGTAGTGCTGCTGCTATCCACTTTCAAATGGCACCTGCATATCGTGCAGAACTATCTGTAAATCAGACACAAGTGTTCTCTTCTTCAGTCAATTCATCATAAGGACCTTCCCATAAGGCCATAGGTATAGACTGGGAGATGGAACGTAATGTGACAGGAGTGGAGACCATGGGCATTTGGGCCACTTCCTCATGCAATTAACTTGTGCCCTCAGGTCCTGCTCAGGCCCAATCTCATATATACCTCTTCCGATAATGATAGAGTGCCACTGTGCATGTCCAAATTTATGACTCTGTGGCTCAGAAAACACCCAGTTCATGACGGGCAGCTCAGGTGACTTGGTGTCCCATGGTTAAGTGTTCAGTCTCTACTACGGCCCAGTAACAAGCCAAAAGTTGTTTCTCAAAAGGAGAGTAGTTATCTGCAGAGGATGGCAGAGCTTTGCTCCAAAATCCTAAGGGTCTGTGCTGTGATTCACCAATAGGGGCCTGCCAAAGACTCCAAACAGCATCTCTATCTGCCACTGACATTTCAAGCACCATTTGATCAGCTGGATCATATGGTTCAAGTGGCAGAACGGCTTGCACAGCAGCCTGAACCTGTTGCAGAGCCTTCTCTTGTTCTGGTCCACACTCAAAACTAGCAGCTTTTCAAGTCACTTGATAAATAGGCTGCAATAGCGCACCCAAACAAGGAATACGTTGCCTTCAAAATCCACAGAGTCCCCCTAGATGTTGTGCCTCCTTTTTAGTTGTGGGAGCAGCCAGATGCAATAACTTATCCTTCACTTTAGAAGGAATATCTCGACATGCCCCACACCACTGGACCCCTAGAAATTTCACTGAAGTGGAAGGTGCCTGAATTTTTGTGGGATTAATCTCCCACCCTCTAGCATACAAATGTTTTACCAGTAAGTCCAGAGTTATTGACACTTCTTCCTTACTAGGTCCAATCAGCATAATGTCATCAACATAATGGACCAGTGTGACATCTTGTGGAAGGGAAAGGCGATTAAGTTCCCTGCGGATTAAATTATGACATAGAGCTGGAAAGTTGATGTAGCCCTGAGGTAGGCAAGTAAAGGTGTATTGCTGGCCTTGCCAGCTGAAGGCAAACTGCTTCTGGTGGTCCTTTAAAACAAGTATGGAGAAAAAGCCATTAGCCAGATCAATAGCTGCATACCAGGTACCAAGAGATGTATTAATTTGCTCAAGCAGTGAAACTATAACTGGAACAGCATCTGCAACTGGAGTCACCACCTGGTTAAGTTTTCGATAACCTACTGTCATCCAAGATCCATCTGGTTTTTGCACAGGCCAAATAGGCAAGTTGAATGGGGATGTGATGGGAATCACCACTCCCGTATCCTTCAAGTCCTTGATGGTGGCAGTAACCTCTGCAATCCCTCCAGGAATGCGGTATTGCTTTTGGTTTACTATTTTCCTAGGTAGGGGCAGTTCTAATGGTTTCCACTTGGCTTTTCCTCCCATAATAGCCCTTACTCTATTTGTCAGTGATCGAGTGTGAGGGTTTTGCCAGTTACTGGGTGTATCTATTCCAATTATGTATTCTGGAATGGGGGAAATCACTACAGGATGGGTTCAGGGACCCACTGGACCTACTATGAGATGGACATGAGCCAAGACTCTATTAATAACCTGATCTCCATATGCCCCTACTCTGACTGGTGGGCCACAGTGATGTTTTGGGTCTCCTGGAATTACTGTCAGTTCAGAGCCAGTATCCAGTAATCCCCCAAAAGTTGGATTATTTCCTTTTCCCCAGTGAACAGTCACTCTCATAAAAGGCCGTAGATCCCTTTAGGGAAGGCTGGGAGAAAGATAAACAGTAAAAATTTTTGGCAGTGTATTGGAGTGCTTCCTCAAGGGGACCCAGCCTCCCCTTCATTCAAGGGGTTGTGGGTCTTCAAACTCACTCCAATTTGGGAATTGATTGAGTGTTCATGACTCTCTATTCTGGCAATTTGAGTCAGATTGCTGTTCACCTGACCTAGAATTCATCCGTTTGTTCAGATCAAGTAAATATTTAGTAGATTTCCTATATATTTCACTCCTAGGGACACCACCATTAAGTAGCCAATGCCGTAAGTCCATACGAGTCAGACTATTCTGATTACTGCTTTGCCTCCTCTGTCCATTACTGTAATCACGCCCACCTTGTCTTTGTTGACTGAGTGAAGCCACTTGGCCCCTACTATCACAGGATCCAATCAGCCCCATTGTAGTTAGGTGTCTTAATTCAGTTAGGGCAGTTCCCACTGTCAAATCTTACATAAAATAGCAATCACAGCAGTCTTCAAGGATGCTGGAGCTCGCTTCACAGATTTGTTCCTCACAGTTGTGGTAAAAAGTGTGTCCTCTGGGCACTCCATGTGTGGGTCTAACTCGATAAATCCACTCTAGCATGCTAATTTCCCTAAGCCTTTGGATACCTTCTTCTACAGTATACCAAACCAGGTCTGGTACTTCAACTTGATTTACCGTTGGCCCCCTCGTAATCCATGCCTCAGCAACCCAACCAAATAAACTATTAGATCCTTTCCTAACTTCTAGAGCTGAAACATTGAATAAACAATCTGTGCTTAGTGGACCTATATCAATAAACTCAGACTGATCCATCTTTATGTTCCTTGCACCATTATCCCACACCCTTTATAGCCATTCCCACACATATTCCCCAGGTTTCTGTTTGTACATATTAGAAAAGTTAAGTAGTTCTTTTGGAGTATAGCGTACTTCCTCCTGGGTCACAGCTTTGTACTTCACCTTTTGGGGCTCACTGGGACTTAAGCCTAGTTATAGGTCTAAAAGCCAGAATTGGTAGTGTAGGATTGTTTGAGAACATTCAGCATTTTCTTGTAAAGTATCTGCCTCAGGCAATGCCCCAGACAATGAATCAGCCAAGGGCTCTTTAGAGGCAGCTGGGCTAGGGCTAATCTCATTAGATGGGAGTGGAGGGACTAATGGTTTTTTCTGGGCAGGGTGGTTTAGCAGACAAACATGAAGTAATCTCTTCAGATGGGACTGGTTTTGCTAGCAGGAGTAGATTCAATGGTATTTATGGGCTCAGTGTCCCCAACCTCCTCATTATCTGCCCATATGTCCCCACCCCAAGTTTCAGGATCCCATTTCTTCCCAATCAATGCCCTTACTTTAACTTCAGACACCTCTCGAGGTTGGCAATTGAGCTGGCATTGTAATTCAGCCACTCTTACAATAAGACTATGGGTTTGTTTTTTTGCAATTTCAGCTCTGTTACTACAAGAAATAAGGCTTTCTTTCAAAGCACAAGTGGAAGGGAGCCTTGAGGTCACGTATGCAGCAGCTGAGCTTTGACTTTGAAGCCCTGACCATATCTCTTTCTTTCACCAGTTCGTCTAGCGAAAGTAGGACAAACCAACCAGCTTCCTTATACTTCTCATTCTGACAAAGCTGTAGAAAGGGATCACACGTGTTCACCCTGAGTCTCGCCTTTCACCAATACCTGATCTACTGGTGGTGATATTTTGCATATGCGTACCGCCCCCTCACGCTATGGACTAGCACTGCCCACTTTACTGCTGGAAGCAGAGTCATCAACATCTTTAAGGCTAACCAGACGTGAGAACCAATTTAGAAAACTCATCCTTACAATTTTGTTTCTCTAGAACCACTCTTGGTACCAAATGTCTTAGGCTGAGTTCTTTAGTGAAGCAAAATCAGTAAAGCATATAAATATATATAGAGAGAGATATCAAGGAAACAGCTCACGCGATTGTAGAGGCTAGAACATCCCAAGTCCGTGGATCAGGGTAGAGGCCTCTCCCAATTCACGGAGCCACAGAAGCTGGCAAGCCCAAGATCAGCAGGTCAGAGAGCGGGGCTCCTCTCACAGGCTGTGAAGCTCAAAGAATCCCAAGTTCGGCAGATAAGCTGACAGCGCAAGTCCCAAGAACCGGAGCTGAGACAACAGGAGGCAGCTGCAGGATCCAGAGTGAGTTAAAAGCCAGAACATCTGCTTATATTCAGAGGCAGGCCACACCCCCAAGGAAACTCCCTTTCATCTGACTGGCTACTCACAGCATATTCAGTCATGGGAGTGATCGCATATAAACACTGAAAATCATGGTCCAGCCAAGTTAACACACAGTCTTAACCATCACTCAGTTCAAGTTAGTTTCTCACACAAAAATTTATACACACATTGTTATGTGACCCTAATTGCTCTCCCTATGTGACAGCACACTCCTCCTTGCTACCCTGGATCTCCCTTTTCCATTCAACCAGCTCCTGTCCCTTTTTACCTTCTCATCTTGTCTCCGGATAGGACCTGCCCATTTAGTCTCATGTATCTACTTGAGCTAAGAAGCACTCTCTTCACAAGTATCATTTTAAGTCTTATAGCTGTCTAATCTATGTCTGAAGAGTTGGCTTCAGCAATGGTTTCAGTTCTGGACTAACAGAGAGTCCAGGGGTTATGTCTTCCAGGGTTCCTCCAGTCTCACTCAGACCATTAAGTCTGGTCTTTTTACTAGAATTTGAGTTCTGCACCCGACCTTTCTCCTGCTCCATCAGGGACTCTCTGTTGTGTTTCCTGTCAGGCAGTCATTGGTGGTAGCTGGGCTCCATGTAGTTCTTCTGGTCTCAGGCTGATGGGAGTCTCTGGTTTATGTGGCCCTTTCTGTCTCTTGGGCTAATATTTTCCTTGTGTCCTTGGTTTTCTTCATTCTCCTTTGCTCCACGTGGGTTGGGACCAACAGATGCATCTTAGATGGCTGCTCACTAGCTTTTAAGACTCCAGACACCACTCACCAAAATGGGATGCAGAACATTTTAATAAACTTTGTTACACCAATTGACCTAGATGTCCACTGAAACCATGGTCCCTAGACCCCTGCCTCTGCTACTCTGTCCCTCAAAGTGCTTGTTTGCATTCAGGAAACTTCTTACCTTTTGGTTTGGTCCAATTGTGCTGACTTCCCCCGTACTGTGTGAATCACCAACCTTTTGATTAGCAGCTAAGTGCTTAACCACTGCACAACCAGAGCCCCCTTCCTCTACATAAGGTAAGTAAAAGCAGATTAATGGCTCCCAGTGTAAATCCCCTAGTGCCAGTTACTGCCAGTTCCTTCTTCAGGGTAAAGCAGGCCCTGAATAGCAATATCAAATACAGTAGTGATATACTGATCTGTAATTATTCTACTCCCATTCTTGATTTCAGATAACCTTAGACTGGGATAGCTTTTCAACTGGTTTTTGCTTTTTTAAAAAACAAAAGATCAACCCAGCTATGCACTGAACTGAATTTTCAATTCAGTTGCATTACAAGATTAAAAAAAGAACAGCAAGATTAAGCAGCTAGAATTATCACATAATCAGTAATATGCATGATATTCTGCGTAGGGGAGGGGCTGGGAGTTGGGGGAGGGGGAAACTAATAAATTAGTAAGGTTGAAGCATTAATCTGTCTGTCAGACTTTATTTCTTAAATCAATAGTTTAAAAAAGTAGAATTTTCCCAATGATTTATAGATGTTTATAAGCAGTGCACAAAATATTCAGTTTCACAAATAGTAACATTCAGTGATCTCTTTAAATGCAATTTCAATCCTTATTTTAAGCTAAGTGCAGTGAACAATTTCATACAATATAGCTAAATACACCCAAAACCTGTGTATCCTGAACTACAAAAGCGGTTTCCATAGCCACACATGGTTTTAGTCAAGTATACATTTCCACAACGAACAAGAACTAACAAATATGTTGATAAAAAACTATCTCAAATGCTTATTCTGCTATCAGCTTTTTAAACAATGCCATTCCTGATACTAAAAGCATTTATTTTTAACAGATTTACTCTGATCTGGAAAAATGAGTTCTCCTAAAATTTGACAAATAGTATGTATAAGCCCCAAAGGTTTTCAATCAAAAAAGCCTACCAACACTGAAACATTCATGTGAAACTTTCAGTTCCTCAAAAAAATCACTCTTGTTATCTGAATAGACTATTAAATGATCTTTTAAGACAGATAAACATTCTTACAAAGTCTGTATTTTCCTAAGTCATCTTCTACTTAAGAGAAACAGAAGCCACTTCCCTATCTTTAACAATCTCTCAGACTACTGATGTCTAGAAACTTAAGAATACATGAAGACATCTCCACTATCATAGGATCAAAGGTGCCACTTAGATTTCACATATTAAATAGCTACAGTACAGCCTACAATAGCACAAAGACACCTAACACATAAATACCACTTCATTATTTAGTCAAAAGTCAGGAAGTAATTTAACTTATACGTGGTCATTAAAACTCAATATGTAATTCAAGTATGTAATATAAAGGCAGGCAATGGCAAGCTCAAATACTAATCTAAGATCAAAGACATGAAAATAAAGGCCGAAAATTTTGTGTTTCTTCATCTTTCATTCACATGGTTAGATATCAGAACCTTACAGTAGAAAATATACAGTTACTACAGTTTCCCCAGAAGATAACGAAGCTTCAAACAATACATAAATGTGTCAAGATCCATAGTTTGCTTCATCAAATGCTTTTCTAGCTCTTTTCAATTCTTCATTCATAGTAAGCAAGTCTTTAACTCTAGCAAATTTTCTCGGGTCCTTTCGAATCAAGAAGACGATATCTTCAACTTGTACTCGACCTTGTCTTCCAATTGACATTGCCTTGTGAGTCTATCACAAATAAACATATTGAATTCAATTTTTTAAAATCGAATATTTTACTGTTTAATTTGCATTTACATAATCGTTGGTGAGATTGAAGATTTTCTCTTCTAACCACTGTAGTTATTTGTGAACTGTCTTTCTATTCATGTCTTTTGCCCCTTTTCTACTGAAGCATTAACAATGTTTTTCTTAATGCTTTATAGGCATTACATATTAAGAACATTAAAACTATCAAATTTATTAATGTTTCTTTTTTTTTGGTTTTTGATATATGTAATTTTTAATTGTTTTCATTTGTATAAAATAATTTTATAATTTTTTTCTTCACAAGTACCCATTTCATTTATGCTTTGAGTCCCCTTCCATCTCAATGGTCAATAAATACTGGTGGATTTTCTTAAAATCAAACAAATAAATCTCACCCTTTATCATTATATACTCATCCTGTGCAACAGCATAGGTTTATCACAGCATTATCTGTGAAGACCAAAAAATGGAAACTAAATATTTAATAATAAAACACTGGGTAAACAAATTTGAGTACATCCATTCAATTAATATTACAAAGTCATTAAATATGTGATAGAGTATTATGCAATGATACGGGGAAAATGTTCTAGACTTACCTCATTGAAAAGGCAGCTTCTAAGACAATGTACTATATGATTCCAATTTATAGAAAGTTTAAAAAAAATTATAAAATGTAAAATTTTTATTTAAAAAAATGTGCAAAATGACAAAAAGGCTATTCATCAAAATATCAGCGTTGGCTGTCTTCTAAGTAGAAAGATTACAGATTTTATTTTCTTTCCTGTGTTTTTTTATACTTTCTAAATTTTATTTAATAGATAGCAATTACTACTGTAAATTTTTTAAACAAAGGTTTTTAAAAAATGTATACTCTCTGACCTAGTAATTTTATTGCTATTATCCTGTACTAAGGAAATAATACAAAATACAGGGTAAAAATTCATAAAAATTAAACACAACCAAACTCAGTAATCTCATCCCTGCAAACAGATCCAAAGGGAAGGAAATTTCATAATTATGGTCATTCGAGAGTAACTGTTCAAAAAAGAAATCTTTTAAAAAAAGAGTAACTGTTCAGTTAAAAACAAAATAACCTATAAATAACTTATATAATAGAGAAATGGTTCATTAGAAAACAATAGGAATGAATTTTATGTAGCTACTAGAATAACTGTGATAAGAACATAGAAAATATGTATTGTAAAACCTTAAGTAAAAAGAATGTTTACCATGATCACCACTATATAAAATGCTATATATCTTTTTTTTAAAAAATACCTATGTTGCTAGGGCAACATTTGTAGTAACTGTTAAATGAGAAACTATTTTGTTCTATAAGCCTTCATCTTAAGTGAAAATAACAGCACAACTGGAAGAGCATAGTCAATGTCACTGAACTGTGTATGCAGAAATTTTTGAAACGGTGTATCTTTGACTATGTGTATTTTCACCAGAAAAAAAAAAAAAAAAGGTTGAGAATTTAGGGGGTTAATATGTTGGGGGGTTGTTAACCAATGTCATAAAACAACATGTGTACTACTGTTTCATGAGAAACTATTTGTTCTGTAAGCCTTCACCTGAAGTACAATAAAATATAAAAAAATAAAAAAATAAAAAATACCTATGTTGCATGATAGATTATGGGTCATATTTTAAATTTTATTCAAGGATTTTATAATTATGACTTTATAAAACAAAATTCAGGGGGAAGGGGTACAATATATACACACACGTACCAATACACATATAACCATGCTTAATGATGGGTGGTGCAAATGGTTAACATACTCAGCTACTAACCGAAAGGCTGGAGGTTCAAGCTCACCCAGAGGTGCTTTTAAAGAAAGTCTGGCAATCTACTTCAGAAAAATCAGCCATTAAAAACCCTATGGAACACAGTTCTACTCTGACACATGCAAGGTCACCATGAGTAGGAACTGACTTGATGGCAACTGTTTATTTTTTTTGAAATGATAAATAGTAACCAGTATTTCCACAAAACAGGCACTCAAGTGGATAGCTTATTTCAAAAGGATGCCATTAAGTTTTAGTCCTGTCTAACGTTTAGAATTTCAAATCTATTCTTCAATTCACCAAGACCAATTACAAAAGACTCTTACCATTTCAGTGATGAACTCTATGACAAGGTCTTCAAGAATATCTACTGACTCAGTGTAAGGATTCTGGTCATCTCCAAACCCATACATCATACATCGTACTATGAAAGAACAAATCACTTTTGTTTATTGAAAAGATTTAACGATTTTTGTAACAAGACTTTATTCAAGTAAACCAGAATTAAACCAAGTCATAGATGATACTGGCATAAAAACATATTTACATTGTCTTCACTGTCTCCAAGTATGGATTTTTGTATAAAGAGTTTTAATCACAGTCTTATAACCAGTTGTTTCCTAACTAACCTCTATGAGTTGGAATTGATTCAATGGCAATGGGTTTGGTGATTGGTTTTTTAACTTCCAGCATGGAGCACTGGTGACACAGTAGTTAAGAGTTCGGCTGCTAACCAAAACATCAGCAGTTCGAATCCACCAGCCACTCCCTGGAAACCCTATGAGGACAGTTCTCTGTCCTATAGGGTCACTATGAGTCAGAATTGACTCAACAGCAAGGGTTTTTTTTTTTAAACCTCCAACAAGGTATTTTCAATAGCCTTATATGCATGTGAAAGCTGGACAATAAATAAGGAAGACCAAAGAAGAAAATGACATATTTGAATTGTGGTGTTGGCAACGAACATTGAATACACCATAGAGTGCCAGAAGAACAAGTCTGTTTTGGAGGATGTACAGCCACAATGCTCCTTAGAAGAGAGGATGGTGAGACTTTGTCTCCCTTACTTTGAGCAGGCTATCAGGAGGGACCAATTCCTGGAGGACATCATACTTGGTAAGGTAGAGGGTCAGCAAAAAACAGGAAGACCCTCAACAAGATGGACTGACACAGTGGCTGCAACAGTGGGCTCACATACCTACTATGGTGAAGATGGTGCAGGACTGGGCAACATTTCATTCTGTTATATGAACGGTTGCTATGAGTAGGATCTAACTTGATGGTACCAAACAACAACAACCTCTAACAAAACTCCTCTTTCCTCCCAGCATCCCCAGAATACCTTTAAGTAGGAGACTATGTGACTGAACAGGCAGGACAGCAATGGTTTACCCTTTACGGGAGTGTTTTCTGGGTGTTGTGTCTGTGTTGGGGGAGGGGGGCAGTTGGGCACTGGATACTATCATAGGGGAAAGGACGTGAAAGTGCTCCAGTTACATTCTTACAGGAAGAAACAGGGTAGTCAAAAGAAGAAAGCAGATAGCTTACTTCAAAGACTCTTGACATTTCCGGGGGGTTGTTAACCACTGTCATAGGGCAATACGTGTACTGTTTAATGAGAAACTATTTGTTCTGTAAACCTTCATCTAAGGTACAAAAAAAAATAATTATCTATGTGAGACCAAATTGACAACAGTAACTCAAAAGGTTTGATGGGAAGCCTAGGGGGCAGTGAGTTGAAGATAATGGTGATGGAATACTTTGGAAAAGGATAGTGAGAATAGCAGCACAATGGAAGAATGTAATCAATGTCACTGAATTGGACATGTAGAAATTTTTGAAATGGTGTTAACTTTGGCTATGTATATTTTCACCAAAAAAAAAAAAAGGTCCTCCAAGGTTGAGAAGGGAGAGTGTTGACACGTCATGGGGTCGTTAACCAATGTCATAAAACAATACGTGTACTGACTGTTTAATGAGAGATTGTTTGTTCTATAAACCTTCATCTAAAGTAGAATAAAAAAAATTAAAAAAAAAAAAAAAAAAAAAGAATCTTGACATTTCATTTCCTAGATCAATGCAACCGCTAACAAGGCCCTTTCAGGCCTCATCTGAAGGAACCACAGACGATGCAGAAGAGAAAAAAGTCTAACATAGAGTAATAAAAATAAATGCTACTACTTACATGTTGTTGGGTGCCATCGAGTTGATTCCAACTCATAGCGACCACATGTGACAGAGTAGAACTGCCCCATAGGGTTTTCTTGGCTGTAATATTTATGGAAGCAGATCACCAGGTCTTTCTCCCATGCAGCCACTGGGTGGATATGAACCACCAACCTTTCAGTTAGCAGCAGGGCGCTTAACCATTGTACCACCTTACTTATATAGCCTTTACAATATATGCCAGGTAGTTTTAAGCCCTCTACATATATAATTCATTTAATTCTTTGAGGCAGGTACTATTATTATCCCATTTTATAGATGAGAAAATTAAGGCAGAGGGTTAAGTGAGTTACCGAAGGTCACACCACTGGAAAATGATGGAACCTAAATTTGAACCCAGCTGGTCTGGCTCCACAGCCTATACTCCTACCCACAGCAGTCCTAAGCTTCTTGATAGTTTAGATCCAGTATGGATTCTTATCCTACAGTCCATAACTCCCAGTTTGTCCATGAACAGTCTTTGAGAAGTCCTTGAACCCTCCTGAAACTGTACACAAAAATTTTATACATTATCTGTATATGTGTATTTTTCTAGAAAGAAGAATCATAACTTTTATCAGATTCTCAAAGGGGTTTGTTCATCAAAAAATGTTAAGAAGCTGTCGTAATATTGGAAACGTTTTTTATCTTGATCTGAGTGCTGGTTACAAGTACATATATGTGCATACATAAAATTCATCAAGCTGTTCACTCAAGACTTGTATAATTTATTGTATGTAAGCTTTACATTAAAAAAAGTAAAAAAGGGAAAGGGAAGAAGCCCCGAATAAGTAAAGCACTACTGAAGAAGAAAAATAAAGTTGGAGGACTCACACTACCTGACCTCAGAACCTACTATACAGCTATGGTAGTCAAAACTGCCTGGTACTGGTACAAGACAGAACTTTGACCAACGGAACACAACTGAGAACCCAGATGTAAATCCATCCACCTATGGTCACCTGATCTTCGACAAAGGCCCAAAGTCCATCAAATGGGGAGCAGACAGTCTTTTTAACAAACGGTGCTGGAAAAACTGGATATCCATCTGCAAAAAAATGAAGTAGGACCCATACCTCATGCCATACACAAAAACTAATTCAAAATGGATCAAAGACCTAAACATAAAGCCCAAAACTATAAAGTTCATAGAAGAAAAAACAGGACCAACGCTACAGGCCTTAACACACGGCATTAACAGGATACAAACCATAACCATCAACACACAAACCCCAGAAGATAAGCTTGATAACTGGGATCTTTTAAAAATCAAACACCTATGCCCTTCAAAAGACTTCACCAAAAGAGTAAAAAGAGAAGCTACAGACTGGGAAAAAATTTTTGGACAGTACAAGTCAGACAAAGGTCTAATCTCCATAATCTATAAGAAAACCCAACACCTCTACAACAAAAAGACAAATAATCCTATTAAAAAATGGGTAAAGGAAATGAACAGACACTTCACCAAAGACATTCAAGCAGCCAACAGACACATGAGGAAATGCTGGTGCTCACTAGCCATTAGGGAAATGCATATTAAAACCACAACGAGATACCATCTCACCCCTGGCATTACTGGCACAAATCAAAAACACTGGAAATAACAAATGTTGGAGGGGCGGCAGGAAGACTGCAACTCTTATGCACTGCTGGTGGGAATGCAAAATGATACAACCATTTTGGAAAATGATATGGCGCTTCCTTAGAAAGCTAGAAATAGACATACCATAGATCCAGCAATCCCACTCCCAGGAATATATCCTAGAGAAATAAGAGTCGTCACTCGAATAGACATATGCACACCTATGTTCATGGCAGCATTGTTCACAATAGCAAAAAGATGGAAACAACCTAGATGCCCATCAACAGGTGAATGGATAAACAAACTATAGTACTTATACACAATGGAATACTACGCAACGAGAAAGAACAATGATGAATCTGTGAAGCATCTCACAACAGGGATGAAACTGGAGGATATTATGCTGAGCGAAAAAAGTCAATCACAAAAGGACAAATATTGTATGAGACCTCTATTGTAAAAACCCATGAAAAAGTTTACACACAAAAAGTAACAATCTTTGTTGGCTACCAGGGATGGGAGGGATGAGGGGGAAAATACTAAATAGGCAATAGATAAGCGGTACCTTTGGTGAGGGGGAAACTAGCACAACTTGTACAAGGAAAGGTCATGGAAGCCCCACAGACACATCCAAACTCCCTGAGGGACTGAATTGCTAGGTGGAGGGCTGTGGGGACCATGGTCTCAGGGAACATCTAGCTCAGTTGGCATAACACAGTTTATAAAGACAATGTTCTACATTCTACCTTGGTGAGTAGCGTCTAGGGTCTTAAAAGCCTGTGAGCAGTCATCTAAGATACTCCACTGGTCTCATCCCTTCGGGAGCAAGGAAAGATTAGTCCAAAGGACTAATGGACCACCGCTACCAAGGCCTCCACCAGACTGAGTCCAGTACAGCTAGATGGTGCCTGGCTACCACCGACTGCTCTGACCAGGATCACAACACAGGGTTCTGGACAGAGCTGGAGAAGGATGTAGAACAAAATTCTAACACACACAAAAAAAGAACCACATTTACTGGCCTAAAGGAGACTGGAGAAACCCCGAGAGTATGGCCCCCAGACACCCTTTTAGCTCAGTGGTAAAGTCACTTCCGAGGTTCACCATTCAGCCGGAGACTGGACAGCCTCATAAAACAAAATGGGACTAATGAGGCACAGCAGTCCAGGGACAAGGGCTAGAAGGCAGATGGGGACAGGAAAGGTGGTGAGTGAGGACAGTGTTGATGTGTAGTGAGGTTGTTAACCACTGTCATAGGGCAACATGTGTACTGTTTAGTGAGAAATATTTTATTCTGTAAATCTTCATCTAAAGTGAGAATAGCAGCACAACTGGAAGAGCCTAGTCGATGTCACTGAACTGTGCATGTAGAAATTTTTGAAACGGTGTATCTTTGGCTATGTGTATTTTCACCAGAGGAAAAAAAAAAAGGTCGAGAAGGGAGAGGGTTGACATGTCATGGGGTTGGTTGTTAACCAATGTCATAAAACAGTATGTGTACTACTGTTTAATGAGAAACTATTTGTTCTGTAAACCTGCACCTGAAGTACAATAAAAAAATAAAAAATAAATTAGAAAAAAAAAAAAGGAAGGAACTCCTAGAAACTATCTAAAGAAAGGAATAAGTACATTAAGAATAACTCCTATTTAGGAGAGGCAAAACTGGTAGAAATGACAACAGAAGTAGACCAACTGTAGGAAAAGAAAAGGGATGACTTAGAAGTCAGTCTGAGATAGAAAAGTATCCCTAGGGTTTTCACTGGCAAGGGCCTTTGGAAGCTACCGGAGGGAGAAGAGAAACACAGAGGCAATATTTCTCTGTCTTTTTTTGACTCTGAATTTTTTTTTGGTTCACCCTTCCTTTTTTTGACATAATTTAAAACTTACAGAAATGTTTCAAGAACAGTACAGAGTTCCCATATATACAGCTATTCTCTATGTCCAGCTTCCCCTTATGTTAATATCTTTCATAACCACACACCTTTGAAAAACTAAGAAATTAACCTTGGTATAATACAAGTACTAAGAGCCCTGGTGGCACAGTGGTTAAAACGCTCAGCTACTAACCAAAAGGTTGGTGGTTCAAACCCACCAGCCGCTCTGTGGGAAAAAGATGTGGCAGTTTGTTTACATAAAGATTATAGCCTTGGAAACCCTATGGGGTGGTTTTACTCTGTCCTACAGAGTTGCTATTAATTGACTCAACAGAAGTGGGTATAATACAAGCACAGAACTTACTCAGATAATATTAATTTTTTCACTAATGTCCTTTTTCTGTTCCAGGATCCAACCCAGGACCCCACACTGCATTCAGTTGTCATGCCTCCTTCATTTCCCCCCCATCTAAGACAGTTCCTCAGTTTCTCCTTATCTTTCATGATCTTGACACTTAAGGAGGAATATTGGGTTTGTCTGATGCTTCCTCATGATTAGATTGCGGTTATGCATCACTGCTGAGGATATCTGCCTTTCTCCATGCATCGTATCAGGGGGTACAGAATGTCAATATATATTACTGGTAATGTTAACTTTGATTAAATGGTTAAAGTGGTGTCTGCCAGGATTCGTCCCTGTAAATTTACTATTTTTCCTTAAATATTTTGAGAGATTATTTTCTTGCTCTCATTTTGATGGGCAGAATTCACTAGTAGGGAAATAGGTTTCCCTGGAAAAGGCTAACTTGTATTAGATAAGAAGTATGTAAAGTATATTTGGTTAAAGGTTCTGTAAAGGCATAAACAAATTCCAGCGAATGCTTTGAAACATTTCATGTTATGTTAAAAAAATTTTTAAAAGAGGGTTTAGGAAAACAGGTCTTGATCAGTAAGATATATGAAGACTCAGGTAAGACAAAAAGGCTATGAAGATTCCAAATTCTTGTCATCACAAAAATATCTGAAGTGGAACAAAGGTCTCTGCTAGGAACCAACTGTGCAAGCATCACTCCAGGATGCTCTGTTATGGGGACCCCTTTCTTATACTAACATAATAGTAATTAAAACCACATACAAATGGCATAAATAGCATTACAGACGGAATAAGGAGTGGCCGAGGAAGCTCTGCTTTAGGGGAGGAATTGAGATACACAGAAGGATTTATATAGTTTAAAAAAAAAAAAAAGGCATACTGACCCTGTTATTTCAACAGTATTTGGGAACTGCTCATGTCTGACTCATCATAAACACACCAGATATTCATAAATCTGTGTTGCCTCATCTGTCAATGCTCACGGTCATAGCTATATTTAAACGACCCTGGAATGGGAGATGGAGAGCACATTCTCATGGTGCCTTTGGACAAGAGGTCGGTCTGGATGATCAGTAGTCACAGCAGCTCTCCGTTCCTCTTGCTTCTGTCAAAAAGGGTCAAACCTGTCTTCTGAGTGAGTAGGATAGAGGACTGATACATTTTACCTCTGTAGCATTGTAATGCCTCACAGTGTTCACCCACCCTCCTGCCTTGTCTACTACCTCAGTCCAAATCCCCAACTTTGTTCCTACTCTCAAGCACATGTCCCAGGATGCATTATTGCCTGTGACTTACAATCAAAGGAGTTCTTGCTCCTACTGCTGCAAAACGGAAGGACAGGAAAAGCAATGGAGATGTTTTTACACCCTGAATCGAAACACTAAGTCACATTTCCTCACTTAAATAAATAAATAAATATAAAAATTGGGGTTAGGACCATTACTATCTACAATTCAAAAGTTAAACAGAATTTTATAGGCAAGTCTGAAAATATTTTTCCTACAAGGAAACATATTCAGAACAATAAACCTACGTTGATGAATGGATGTGTCCAAAAGTTTGAATCATCTATAATAAAAACATTGTCAAATACAACTTACATTCTTTAGAAAAAAGTCTCTTTCTTTTGCCCTGTCCACCTTCCACACCTCCTCCAATTTCTTCATTTTCTTCCTCAAACTAGAAGTTAAAATGTATATATTGAAATGTCAAATGATTGCATTGCATTTTTTTAATGATTACCTTTTTTTTCCCATTATCAACACTGATATCAGACCAGAAAGCCTAAAGCAAGCAGCAATAAATCATAAAACCTTAGCATTGAAAGGGCCTTAAAGACTACCTAGTCCAACTTCTGACTCATGAGGAATGCTTTCGACATTGTCCCTAACACATAATTCTACTGGCTCTCCTGACAAGTTCCAATGACTCTAAGTTGTTGTTTTTTTAAAAAAAAAAAAAAACCAAGTTGACCTACTGGTAGACAGTATTATTGTTACGAGAATTGTATTGAATCAAAGTCTACCTCACTGTAGTAACCAAAACTAACATTTACTAAGCATAGTGCTAGGAGCTTTACTTAAGTAAGCCTTAACCCCATTTTACAAGGAAACCGAAGCTTCAGGGTTAACTAACTTGCCCACAGAGAACAGAAATTTTGAAATCCAAGTTCCCTGATATCGGTCCATTATTTTCCCACTGCTTTACATTAAGTATACAGTTCTGTTATGTTAGCAGTTGAATTGCTGGTTCCTAATGAGCTCTAACAAATATTGGCTTTGAACTCTGATAAGAGTCTCTAGACGTTTCAGTGGGTGTCCGGAAGATATGAACCTTCGTACTGTTCCTTCACGTCTTGCCCCACGTACTAAAATGACGACTCCTAAGGGCTCCCTTTTTTTGTTTAAGGGAGAGGCAGGCAAGGCGCGAGGTCCCCGAACTTTCTTGGCGGAATTCACTAAGCGCAACAGAGTCGATTCTGAACTCGGCCTCGAGGGCCGCCGCTACCGAGCCTGAAGAAGTGAGGAAAAGAGAAGGTTGGGACAGAGGCGGTCACTCACGTTGGGGTCTTCTTCTTCATCTGCCATCCCATCGGCCAGCCAACCAGTCGCTCTAAATGGGTTTCACTACTTCCATCTCCTCACTTCCTGTGACGTCAGGCGCGGAGCGGGGGCGGAGCCTAGTCCGGCACCGCCGAGATTGAGGAGTGTCTGCTCTTCTGCATGGCGGCAGAACTGGGACAATTCCTAAGGAAAGAGGGGTGAGCTCTGTCATCCCGAAGGAGGAATTAAAAAATAGCAGAGAGAAGGAAGTCATGTCTAGGTGGTGTGTATTTCGTTGTCAGCCTAAATTTGCTTCTACGTGTCGGATTACCACTTTCCTGATTCAGTACTGCGAAGCTTTTGGGTCATTGAGGGACTAACTAGCGGTCCTTGAACTGATCGAAACCAAAAACAAAAACCAAACCTGTTGCCGTGGGGTCTATTCCGACCCATAGCGACCCTAGAGGATAAGAGTAGAACTGCCCCATAGGTTTTCCAAGGAGAGCCTGGTGGATTTGAACTGCCGACCTTTTGGTTAGCCGCGGTAGCTCTTAACCACTATGCCAAACAAAGCATAATAACCAACCAATTTCGAGGTGCCTTGCATTCCTAGAAAATTCAGTGTACATTAAAAGTGTAGGGAAATATTTTTGTATTTATGTTAGCAAAGCCATATCCCTAGGTCTAGCCCTCT
The DNA here is from genome assembly GCA_030035585.1 of Dugong dugon. Lineage (NCBI taxonomy): Eukaryota > Metazoa > Chordata > Mammalia > Sirenia > Dugongidae > Dugong > Dugong dugon. The sequence continues at coordinate 148,575,880 of CM057462.1, forward strand.
AATGCTCTTGGTTTTCTTGGACTCACAGGTTACAGCCTTGGAAACCCTATGGGGCAGTTCTACTCTGTCCTATGGTGTCGCTGTGAGTCTACAGCAATGGGCAATAGGTTTTGGCTTTTTTTGGACATACTAATGATTAGGAAAACCAAGAGCATTAGAGGACTAGAGCTAGGGATATGAAATGTCCTGCAGTGCTATAGAAGATGCCAAACGAAAAATTGTTCCATAATACACACGATTTCTGAACGTCCTACTGGACACTTAGGTGAGTGAAAAAAATCTATAATTATCTGAGCCTAGAACTTAGCTTTGCTAACATAAATACAAAAATGTTTCCCTACACTTTTAATGCACACTGAATTTTCTAGGAATGCAAGTACCTCGAAATTGGTTGGTTATTATACTTTGTTTTGTTTGGAACTTACCAAGAGTTGTGGACTATTTCAGGAAATAATGTCACCCACAGGCCCTCACTTGTAATAAATTTGAGTAGCCAATACTCACCTGAATCAGTCTGCAGTTGTAGCTCTTGCATTTAAGGTGATTTAAGGTGATCTGAAATCTTCATCTTACCAACTACTGTATTAGTCATGCCTGAGCATTTACATATTGAAATAAATCATTTTAGTATAAATTACTGTACTTAACCTTTATACTACAGTTAGAACATTGTATATTATGTTTATAATATGTAGATAGATAGGTGTCATCAGTTGAATTGTATCCCTCAAAAATATTTGTCATCTTGGCTGGGCCATGATTCCCAGTATTGTGTGATTGTCCTCCCTTTTGTCATCTGATGTGATTTTCCTATGTATTGTAAATCCTATCTCTATGATGTTGATGAGATGGGATTATTGGCAGTTATGTTAATGAGGCAGGACTCAATCTACAAGATTAGCTTGTGTCTTAAACCAGTCTCTTTTGAGATATAAAAGACAGAAGAGAGCACAGAGACACAGGGACCTCATACCACCAGGACAGCAACGTCCAGAGCAGAGTGTGTCTTTTGAACCTGAGGTTCCTGCGCCCAGAAGCTCCTAGACTAGGGAAAGATAGATGATAAAGACATTCCTCCAGAGCCAACAGAGAGAAAGGCTTCACCTGGAACTGACGCCCTAAATTTAGACTTCTAGCCTGCTAGACTGTGAGAGAATAAATTTGTTTGTTGAAGCCATCCACTTGTGGTATTTCTGTTATAGCAGCACTAGATAACTAAGACAGTAGGTATATTGACTATTTATTATTGTATAATAAATTACCCAAAAATGTAGTGACTTAAAACATTTATCACACAGTTTCTGTGGATCAGAAATCTAGATGCAGTTTATCTGGGCACCTCTGACTCAAGGTCTCGTGTTGCAGTCAGAATGTTGTCTCATCTGAAGGGTCAGTGGGGAAGGATCCACTTCCAAAATCACTCACTCATTGTCAGCAATTTTCAGTTCCTTGAGGGCTGTTGAACTAAGGGCCTCAGTTCTTCGCTGGCTGTTGGTTGGAGGCCTCCCTCAGTTCCTTGCCACATGGACCTCTCTGTAGGACAATTCACAGGCATATGAACTGATTCCTTAGGCAGCTGGCTTTTCTCAGAGAAGATGAGCAAGAGAGCCAGGGAGAATATGCAAGACAGAAAACACAATATTTTTGTAACTTAATCTTGGAAGTGATATCCTATCACTTCTGTCTTACTCCATTCACTAGAAGCGAGTCAAATAAATCCAATATACACTTAAGGAGAAAGGATTACATAAGGGTGAGAATACCAGGAAGCAAGGATCATGGTGGGCTGTCTTAGAGGCCACTTACCCCAGTAGCTCCTATTATCTGTGGATTTCATTCTCAGGATAATAAAGGGGGCATTATATCTGTTATTTAAGGGGGAGTATTGAGTCCAGTGGAGCCCTGGTGGTGCAGTGGTTAAGCATTCGGCTGCTAACCAAAAGGTTGGCAGTTTGAATTCACCAGCCACTCCTTGGAAACCTTATGGGGCAGTTCTGCTCTGTCCTAAAGGGTTGCTATGAGTTGGAATCAACTCAGTAGCAACAGGTTTGGTTTGGTTTTTTTGGTACTGAGTCCGATAGGACTGAGAACCACTGTGTTAGGTAGTCACGAAAGACTGGACTTGTCCAGGGGGTCAGGTATAAAATATTCCCAGTTGTTATGGATTGAACTGTGTCCACCCAAAATGTATGTCAGCTTGGCTATGCATGATTCCTGGTACTGTGTGGTTATACTCCAATTTGTGATCTGATGTGATTATCTTATGTGTTGTAAATCTTAACTTCTGTGAAGTTAATGAGGCAGGATTAGAGGCAGTTATGTTAATGAGGCAGGACTCAATCTAGAAGATTAGCTTGTATCTTGAGTCAATTTCTTTTGAGATATAAAAGAGAGAATCTAGGAGAGCGGAGAGGAAACTCATACCACAAAGAAAGAAATGCCAGATGTGGAGCGTGTCTTTTGGACCTGGGGTACCTGCGCTGAGAAGCTGCTACATCAGGGGAAGATTGATGACAAGGACCTTACCCCAGAACCAACAGAGAGAGAAAGCATTCCCTGGGAGCTGGCGCCCTGAATTCAAACTTCTAGCCTCCTAGTTTGTGAGAGAATAAATGTCTGTTCGTTAAAGCCATCCACTTGTGGTATTTCTTTTGTAGCAGCACTAGACAACTAAGACATCAGTGTTCATTCAGGGGAGTGGATAGGTAAACTGTGCTGGATGCATACTGATTTAGGAAATGATATTGGAATCATTTATTCCCTCTCCTTGAGCATAGAGAATGTGACCCAGCTAGAGCTGGGCTCACAAGGACTCACAAGGACACATCAACTGGACCCTGAGGTATAAAGACAATAGCTAAGACAATCTTGGAAAATATCTTTTAGGAAACTTTCACATAAAGCTGATCAAACACAACACAAAAGACTTTCCACTCTTATCTTTTTCTGTAAGCATTTAGTGAATAGAAATTTGTTGGACCAATGAAGACCCTCCTAACTCATCACTGAAACCTGTACCAATGATTGTTAAGAAAGACGATTCAAAATTTAGGATCACAATTTCCAGCCAATCTGAAAAGGCTAAGCTTTCAATGGTTTTGCCCATTTGTAATGTTAATATATACTGATGGCTCTGTAGTGGTCTTTGGACTTAGGCAGACATGGCTGTGGCAGCATGCTTGTCCATTTTCCCATTCTTGCCTATTCTGTAATATTCTTTGGACTTGGGCAGACATGGCTCTAGCGGCATGCTTGTCCATTTTCCCACTTTTGTCTGTTCTGTGATATTTCCTTGGACTCGGGCAGACAGTCTAGCTCTGGTAGCATGCTTGTTGGTTTCCCACTTCTGGCCTTTTTGAGTATATGCTGAACAAAACTTACCTTTTGCTTCACTAAACTTAATGATGTTCTTCCCCTACAACAATACCAAGGGGTACTATGCAACAGTCAGAAGCAACATATTAGCAACATGGATGGAGCTTAAAAACATAGGGCTAAGTGGTGTGGTGGTTATAAGAGCTGGATTGCTAACTGAAAGGTCGGCTGTTCAAACCCACTACCCACTCTGCAGGAAAAAGATAACAGCCTTGGAAACCCTATGGGGAAGTTCTACTTTGTACTATAGGGTGGCTATGAGTTGGAATTGACGCAACAGCAGTGTTTTTTGTTTTAAGTAAAAAAAGCAAGATACAGATCTATAGCATATCATTTATGTAAATTAAAAATAATATGCACACAAAGTAGTATGTATTTTACAGGAACATATAAACAAAAGTACAGGCGTGAAACACATTAGAAATGTTGCAGGGTAGGAGGAATAGGAATAGGGATAAAAGGAAATAAATAGCTAAATAACAAGAGAAGGGCTTTGGAAGGGCCAATTACAATAGTCATGCACTATGGAACATGAATAATTATACACTGAACCTGAGATCCAAAATATAGAATAAAGTGGAAAAAAAGTTGCAGCATCATCATTTATTTGTGCAGAGCACAAATAAAGCACAGAGAGTGAAAAGTCATGGCATGTTCTACAAGATGTTCTGGATGGGTTGCCAGAGACAAGTTTGTTGGGTAGAGATTGTTGTAGGGTAAAAAATCACAAAGTTTCCTATCGCAAAAACAAAGTTTTATTTGGCATATATTAAAAAGGCAAAAGTGAGAAGCAGACAGCCACGCTGCCAGAGCTAATGTCTACCCGAATCCAAGGAAATATTACAGAATAGACAAGAGTGGGAAAACGGACAAGCATGCTGCCACAGCCATGTCTGCCCAAGTCCAAGGAATCTACAGAGCCATCAGTACATATTAACATTCCAAATGGGCAAAACCTTTTCCAGATTGGCTAGAAAATGTGATCCTACATTTTGAATGTCTTTGACAATCATTGGTACAAGTTTCAGTAATGACAGTCAGTAGGGTCTTCATTGGTCCAACAAATTTTCTATTCACTAAATGCTAATAGAGAAAGATAAGAGTGGAAGGTCTTTTGTGTTCTGTTTGATTGGTTTATGTGAAAGTTTCCCTAAAAGATATTTTTAAGATTATCCTATCTATTGTCTTTATACCTCAGGGCCCAGTTGATGTGTCCTTGTGAGTCCAGCTCCAGCTGGGTCACATTCTCTATACTCAAGGACAGGGAATCATAACTCCAATATTACTCCCTAAATCAAGATACAGGAAATGAAGCTGGGACGAGGTTGGGTTTAGACTGCGGAAGGCCTTGACTGTTCTCTTCAGAGAGTGAACTTCAGACTGCAGAGAGCTCCCGGGAGGTTTTTAAGCAGAGGAGTCACATGACCCTATCTGTTTTTATTTTCTTTTCTGCGCAGTTATTCTATTCATATAGGAAGACCATTCTGATTAAAAAAAAAAAAAATAGCTTGAAGTAGGCAAGTTACAGGAGCCCCGGTGGCACAGTGGTAAACTGTTCAGCTGCTAACGAAAAAGTAGGTGGTTGGAACCCACCAGCCGCTCAGCTGCAGAAAGATGTGGCAGTCTGCTTCCATAAAGATCATAGCCTTGGAAACCTTAGGGAGCAGTTCTCTGTCCTATAGTGTCACTGTAAGTCAGAATCAACTAGAAGGCAATGGGTTTGGTTTGGTTTTTAAACTAGTTACAGTGAAGCTTATAAAGAGAAGAGAAGTGAGAATAGAAGATCAACCATTGGGTAATCTTAACATAACTGACCCCTACCTTCCCCCTTTTACTGAGATCAACTGCCATCAGGTTGGAAGGTGGTGTGTGGCCCTCCACCCACCTGCAGCCATGATACCTTTTGAAATTTAAATTAAGTAAGCCTGGCTTTGAACAGGAAAGAAAAGATTGGCAACTTTGGATGGAAAAAAGCTGCTGGTCTGATTAATTTTGGGTCAGGAATTTTTATGGTTAATATTTGGTTTTGTGGGTAAGAAAAAAAAAAACCCTTAAAACTAAAGTAAGATGTCAGTTACTAGTTTTTTTCTTTGACATCTTACCCCTCTTGATCGTAATTGGATGGGAATCTTTGATCAACTAAGTGTTGGCTGGGTACTGTCTAGGTTTCTTGAGTCTCATAGGTAGTGCTTTTTGGGGTACAGAGGCGTAGCGAGGTGGGGGGACAGAGGGAAGCACTTGCCCCCAGGCTTGGGTCCAAGCCAGACAAGGTGTGGAATGACCTTCCCACGCACCACAAATATGAAAGGCGCCTGACTATGGCAGCTGGACAAGAGGGGGGAAGGCATTTCTGCTGACGTGTTGCCGCTACTATCAAGGTCTATTCATCTTGAAATTGTGTGTATGTTGGGGGGCAATTTAGAGATTACCCCTGGGCATTCATTACCCTAGCTTTGCCTCTGATGGGGTACCTTTTTGTGAAACATGAACTTTATTTCAGTTGGTTCCTTAGCTTCTTCGTTGTTCCTCTAGTCAGATGGAGACGAGCTGCTGTACCTTAGATGGCAGCTTGCTCCCAAGCTTTTAAGACCCTAGATGCCAAGCAGCTTTCAAAAAAAAAAAAAAAAAACAGAACAAAACTATTGCCATTGAGTCAATTCCGACTCATAGTGACCCCATAGGACAGAGTAGAAAGAACTCCCCCATAGGGTTTCCAAGGCAGTAATCTTTACAGAAGCAAACTGCCACATCTTTCTCCTACAGAGTGGCTGGTGGGTTCAAACCACCAACCTTTTGGTTATTGGCCGAGCGCTTAACCACTGCGCCACCAGGGCTCCTTATGTCTGGTAGTTTAGTAGCTTGATAATAAGTTACAGGTAGTCACCTGACATAACAGAGTTATGAGGAACCATACTTAAAATCATCCTTTTTTTTTTTTGTACATTTTATCGTTAGTAATTTGTACTGAGGGGCGGATTATCCAATAGGAAAGTACACATGGTGCTTACCTTGCTTACCAGATCATCGGTAGCAAACAATTTCACTACAAATTAGTAAGTAAGCACAAGTAAACCCGTGCTTACCTTGTTTACTGGGTCATCCGCACCTGTCAGGGATTGTAAATTTAAAAAGAGGCTTTGATTCTGTAGGAAGGTGTTGTGGGTTTGGGAGAGAGACAGATACCAGCAATAATCTTTGATGTGGTGAAAAAATGTGAAATTGTTCACTACAGATGATCTAATAAGCAAGGTAAGCACTGCCTATTGGATAATCTGCCCCTGTATGTACAACGTACCATGTTGCATCGTGTAATTTGCTGATGTTACTTTCTTCTAAACTAAATCAGGGGCTTCGATTGCTTGAAAACATGGACTCAAACTCTGATTGCTACGCTAAAGTCAATAAGCAGATTCGGAAAGCAGTGAGATGTTACTGTGAAATGTATGAAGAAAAAAAGAAAAGGACCATACAGGCAACACTCACTAATTTTCTGACTAGAAACCCATCCACATTCCCAGGGATAATCCAGATGATCCAGAACCTTCTACAAGTGGAGTTATTACCACAAGTGACAAAATGCCAACATTGTCCAATTCTTCTTCTTCGGAGTACATTTTTAGGATTTGTATTTTTTTGAATGTATGTATGTATTAATATATATGTAAGTATATATATCTGTAAGTTTATATGCTCCTACACCAGGGAAAAATTGATGACAAAGACCTTCCTCCAGAGCCGACAGACAGAGACGGCCTCTCCCTGGAGCTGGTGCCCTGAATTCGGACTTCTAGCCTACTAGACTGTGAGAGAATAAATGTCTGTTTGTTAAACCATCCACTTGTGGTATTTCTGTTATAGCAGCACTAGATAACTAAGACAGAATTTGGTACCAGAAGTAGGGTGCTGCTCTAACAGATACCTGAAACTGTGAATGGACAGAAACTGGAAGAGTTTTAAAGCGTCTGATAGTAAAAGCCTAGATTGCCTTGAAGAGACTGTTGGTGGAATTATGGACATCAAAGACAATTCTGGTGAGCACTCAGAAGCCAGGACAGCTGTTACACTGGAGATGGCGCAGACAGTGAGAAGCAGCAGCAGAGCAACTGCAGTAGCAGAGCAATGGCAGCAACAGACATTAGCAACCAGGACACTAGTGTTAAATGGTGCTGGAGCCAACCCACGGAGCAAGAGAACTGAGTGCCTTCCGGCCAAAGTTTACTGGTGGAGTAGGATGCCTCCAGAACTTATTGGTGGAGCTAAAGAGCTTTGGAACACTTGCCCAAGTAGGACAGACACAGATGGCAAGGCCCAAGGGGCAGAAAAGCCAAGGAACCAGAAAGCAGAGGCTGAAGATACAAGGAACATAGGAAGCAGAGCTGCCTCAGTCTCAAAGGATATAAAAGAGAGAAGCAAGCAGAGAGACAGGAGGACCTCATACCACTAAGAAAGTAATGACAGGAGCAGGACACATCCTTTGGACTCAGGGTCCCCGCACTGAGAGGCTCCTCGACTGGGGAAGATTAATGACAAAGACCTTCCTCCAGAGCTGACAGAGAGAGAAAGCCTTCCCCTGGAGCTGGCTCCTGGAATTAGGACTTTTAGCCTCCTAAACTGTGAAAGAATAAACTTGTTTGATAAAGCCATCCACTTGTGGCATTTCTGTTACAGCAGCACTAGGTAACTAAGACACTAACTTGATTAGTATGAGGCTTAGATGAGTTAATGCCTATAAAACACTTTGGATAGTACCTGGCATGTAGTTAAACATTCCGTAAGTCAGTTGTTTTTATTCAAGAACCTACCTTTCAGCATTTTCTTCTGCTGTTCTCCTTCATGAATCCTCTGATCCAGTTCCACAAGGCCACATTCAATTATTCATGCAACAAATATTTACTGAGTATCTGCAAAATATTCAGCACTTGCTAATGGGACTGTGGGTAAAATGACAATGCAAATACATAATCCATGGTTCATGAACTTACAGTGTAGTTGGGGTGATATGCATTAAACAAATATTGTGTACTTTGGGGCTTATGATGGGGAAGGGGAACTCAAGATCAGAGAGAGAAACTGTTATGGATTGAATGGTGTCCACCTAAAATTAAAAAATCCATTGCCATCAAGTCGATTCCTATTCACAGTGATCCTACAGGACAGAGTAGAACTGCCCCATAGGGTTTCCAAGGAGCGGCTGGTAGATTTGAGCTGCTGACTTTTTGGTTAGCAGCTGTAGCTCTTAACCAGTGAGTCACCAGGGCTCCCACCAAAAAATATGTGTTGTGAATCCTAACCCCGATACCTGTGTTATAATCCCATTCGGGAATGGGTTTTCTTTGTTATGTTAATGAGACATAATTAGTATAGGATGTGTTTTAAGTCAGTCTCTTTTGATGTACAGCAGAGACTAAACAAGCAAGTGAGCAAGCAGAGATGTGCCAAGCCACCTGAAGCTGAAGAAGAGACAAGGTCCTTCCTCCAGAGCCAACAGAAAGAGAGAGACTTCCTCTAGAGCCGGCATCCTGAATTTGGACTTCTAGCCTCCTAAACTGTGAGAAAATAAATGTCTGTTTGTTAACGCCACTCATTTGTGGTATTTCTGTTATAGCAGCGCTAGATAACTAAGACAGAAACCTTCCTCAGCAAGTGAGGCTTGAGCTGAGACCTAAGAGATTTGTAGGAGTTGGTTAGTGAAGGAGGTAGGAAAGCGCTGTCTCTCAGATTTATCTTGTACTTTCTGGTCTTCGTGCCTTTATCACTCTATTCCTTTCCCCACTAGAATGGCTTTCCTTTTTGCCTACTGAAATCCTACATGCCTTTCAAGCCCAGCTAAAATGTGAGCTCGCTAGCTGAAAGCAATTTCTCCTTTATACCCCCACAGCATTTAGTTTTTATTTTCCCTCGGCACTTCTCATTTTTTACTGTATTTTCTGGTTATTTATACACGCAGCTTATCTTTTCTACGAAATCTTAAACTTATGAAGGACAGGGTCTCTCATTCTTCTCTGTGCCCACAAAGGCTAACACATTCCTTAGGCTTAGAAGTCCTGGAACAAATATTTGCAGCATAAATTAATGCCTGTTCAACATCCCTTTTCAAATGTGTTGTAATTCAAATGAAGCTATTGTGGCAAGCTGCGCCTTTGGAACTGAACTTACTCTTTGGTAAAACCAGAATGTCACAGTCATGGTCCCCATGATGATTAGCGCTTACCACAGTGACCATAATAACCGTAACAAACAGGCCACTGTTCTTGACTGATGAGCATTTGGCAACACAATGCTGGTTCTCAAGTGTAGGCTGAAATGAACTAAGGAAGGACTGTTTGAATTGAGAGCGCCAGCCAGTGGGTCTCTATTTATCCCTTATAGTTGGTCTGCAGGAGCCAGTGTCCCGGGCTTTGCAGGGTATGGATGGCAGTGAGGCTATGGGGCTTTCCGGGGTGACAGACACACTGATGCATGGAACAAAACTATCAAAGAGAGGTATCAGTTGAAAGCATCCTAATTCGAGGCAGTGTGATAACAAAAGGGAGGAGCCCTGGTGGTGCAGTGGTTAAAGTGCTCGACTGCTAACCTAAAGGTCAGCGGTTCAAACCCACCAGGCGCTTGGGGAGGAAAAAGATGTGGCAATCTGTTTCTGTAAAGATTTACAGCCTTGGAAACCCTGTGGAGCAGTTCTACTCTGTCCTACAGGGTCTCTATGAGATGGCAACGGGGTCTTTCTTTTCTTTTTTTGATAATAAGAAGGGAGCTTTGAAGTCAGACAGGCTTGGGTTTGGATCCTAACTAGTTGTGTGATCTCTTTGAGCCTCAGATTTCTCATTTTTAAAAGCATTCTGCACAATGGCTGTGAAGATCAGAGATAATGTCTTTAAAACATCTAACACAAAAGCCTGTACTCAATGCCTGTGTTTATTCATGTATCTTCTCCGGTACATGTTGTTTTCTTATGACAGGATTCATCTTTTGCCTATATTTCTGCAAAATTGAGCACAGTGCCCAGCACATAGTAGACACTGGTAAATATCTTTTAACAAGTGAATAGCAACAATAGCTAACATTTATGGAGTACTTACATCAAGCCAGGTATTGCTATAAATAATAATTCATTTAATCCTTAACAACCCTAGAAAGGAGGTACTATTATTAAGTTTACAGAGCATATCAGTTCCTCATTAAACAATTAATACACATATTGTTTTGTGCCACCCCCATGAGATGTCAACACTCTCCCCTTCTCCACCTTGGGTTCCCTGTTACCAGCTTTCCTATCTCCTCCTGCCTTCTAGTCCTTGACCCTTGGGCTGGTGTGCCCATTTAGTCTCGTTTTGTTTTATAGGCCTGTCTAATCTTTGGCTGAAGGGTAAACCTCAGGAGTGACTTCAGTACTGAGTTAAAAGAGTGTGCAGGGGCCATACTCTCAGGGTTTCTCCAGTCTCTGTCAGACCAGCAAGTCTGGTCTTTTTTTGTGAGTTAAAATTTTATTCTTCATTTTTCTCCAGCTCTGTCTGGGACCCTCTATTGTGATCCCTGCAAGAGCAGTTGGTGGTGGTACCTGGGCACCATATTAACCTAATTTTACAGAGGAGAAAATGTAATATAATTTTTTAGAATATAAAATTCTTGGTACACCTAATTTTGATATAAAAATCTGGTGAAATTCACTTTATTCTCTAGAAAAGGTAAAATACAACACCCAAAAAAGAAAAAAATACTGTAAAAAGAGCAAGGAAATAAATGTAAGAGTGCTAAGAAAGAGTAGAAAGAAGGAGATAAAAAGAAGAAACAGAAAAGAGTAAGTTCTGAGCCAGGTAAAAAATAAACCACTTTACTCAGAATAAGAACATGAATTATCACTGCCATTTGAAATAGTAACTAGCCAATCAATTGCTCTTTCCAGCTCTTCAGCTGTGATTTCTTTATCCTTAAAGTTTGAGAGTGATGGGGGGGGGTAGTTATCTTTCAGAGCATGACAAAAATTGGAGATTTCAGCTAGTAAAATATGGAGGTACAGTAAAACCTGGGAAAGCTGGAAACTGTGTAAGGTGGAAACCTGCCATAGAAGGAAAACTCAAATATATATATATTTTTTCATACTTAGAAATCTTATATTAAACTTTATGTTGTTGTTCTGTGCTGTGCAGGAACAGATCGCCAGGTCTTTCTCCTCCAGAGCAGCTGATGGGTTCAAAATGCCAATCTTCCTTTAAGCAGCTGAGTGCTTAACTATTGCACCACCAGGGCTCCTTAAATACTTCATATCACCCCATTATTGTATAATATTTGTAACAATATTTTCATCTACAATTTTGGCAACATTTGAAATTAAAATTCTTCAGAATTGAATGAAAAATTGTCTGACACGTGACCAACTCAGGTATAAAAAGAACAAACTTTAAGAAGAGTTGAATGAGCATGGACAAAACAATGACTACAAACATTCAGATTATTCTATTATAAAAACTTATATAAAATAAACCACAAATATAACAGTTAAAACAGAACTAAACAAGTATATACAATGTTTCAAATGAAAAATAGATAAAACTTTATCAGCTTGCTTTAAATCATTCACCTTTTAGATACATGCTTTACTTTGCATGAAGACTTACAATACTGATTTCCATTACATTTAATTAGGTAATAAAATATTAAATATTATTTTTAAAAGGCAACATATGCAAACAGATTCTCAAACTCAAGGATTCTCAAAATCAAGGATTCACAACACAAATACCTGCAAAGTGATCATCAAAATCTTTGTGTATTTGTAATAAAACCACAAATCCAAAATATATAATCTACCAGAAATTATTTAATCAAACACCCAATTACTTAAATAATACTCAGCTTCTGAGATTATATAGAGAGAAGATTCAATCTTGTTTACATACAAGGTTTCATACGCAAATGGGCTTTTGTCAATAGACTTTATAAACAAAGCCCAACCAGCTGTTCTTCCTTAAACCTTCCTACACTAATGATGGAATTCAAAAGGACGTTTAACAACTTCATGGTTACATAGAAAAATAATTTTTGTATTGTTGAAAGTAAAAATAACTTTTCTTTTACACTGGTAGAATTTTTCATTATTCAGCTCAAAGCTTCTAGATAACAGTTCTCCAATATTAATGCTTTTTTAATTTTTCTATTAAAAAAGGAAAAGAATTCTATCTGGGACCACACTTAATTGTTGAGTCCATTCTCCCCAAGAAATTCCCTCTCAGAACTCAGATATTAGCTTTCACAAATAAATTCTTAACACAACTGTTTTTGAAGAAGAGTTTTCTAACAGACTACTGCACTCACTCTTCTTGCTCATTTAAAATCAGATTCTATAGTTATTCAGTGACAAACCAATATTATCCTTCAGATAACTTTGTCCAAACATGTACTGATGTCAGGCAAAAGAAAAAGTATCTGCTAATATCTGAAATCAGAGAAATAAGTCTCAATTTAGACAATAAGGGTTTTATTTACATGACAATTGCTAAAGTTAACTGTTGGTTAAGGAAGAAAGTTCTATCTTGATTAATGCCATAGTCCATAAGTAACCGTATGTACATTTTTTTCCAAAACTGTGTTCAAATTTCATATATTGTACATTTCACAGTAAGGAATTCGATTTGGCTAATTTGCTCTAAACCTATGATCAGTCATAACAGTCGATCTCTGATAAATGATCATCCCATTAAAAAAAAAAGTCACACGGGAAATCTGGGGTGGAAAGGAGGAGTGTGCTGTCACATTATAGGGATAGCGACTAGGGTTACATAACAATGTGTGTATAAATTTTTGTATGAGAAACTAACTTGAGCTGTAAACTTTCACTTAAAGCACACACACACACACACACAAAAAAAAGTCACAAATCTGTGCTTTCCCCTCCTTTCTGGACAAAATCCAGCCAGGAGAAAGTAAAAAATATATTCCTTAAAATGACTCCGCCAACAAATCAGTCCCCTGGAAGTGCAAGATGAGAATGCTGTTTTAGAAATATTTCCTGTAAGAAACTAATAACCACTTTAAAAATAACCTTCTATATATCTATATTTTTCCAGACCCTTTCCAACAAAGACTCCGCCAAACAATTTCTACTACTAGCTCTAAGAGGTGGAAAAAATATTTTATTCTTAAGCAGATACTATCAGTTCCTTTCTCTTGGCCTTTAGCACAGGAGGCTGAGAAATCTCAAAGGCTGTCTCACACATAGTGCAGAAAGGGCTGAAATTGCAGGACATTGACAAGCACACGGAATAGGTAGCAGATTTCAGTGAGGTTCCAATGACAGAAGCAGGCAGCCCTGTAATCAGCGTGAATAGGGGGCAGGAGGATGAACTGAGATCTCTGGTCTTGATCAAGAAGCAAAACCCACAGCAAATACTGCAGAAGGCAGGGCATCTGAGGCCCCTTCAGATACTGTCCCCCTATGATGTCACAAGCCCAGAGGAGTCCTGAATCACTGTCTAAAACACAGGCATCAATCAAATATTCTGTTTCTGTGCTGTGAAGATTATATAAATGAACTTCATACACTGCAATGTACTGTCTTCTGCAGCCTTAATCACCAATATCCTTGACTTCATTTCCTGATTATCTTTAACTTCCTTGTTCATTCTAGAAACATAGCAGAAGGCTTTGGTGAGGGACCCGGCCAGCAGAGTTTCTGTTTGTTGACCCTTTATGTCACTCTTGCTCATTAGGTCTTTAGTCTCTTCAGCAATAATGTCATTTGCTGCTGTTAACAGCTCATATTTTCTGTCTTTACTTCCTGAGGGATTAAATTCAGAAGGAGGGTTGCTGGCTTCTCCAAAGAAGTCTCCCAGTCTGCCAGTCTTTTTAGGATTGAGAATCTACTTTCTTGAATGTGACTTGCTATCACAGCAAGTCTGTTGGAACGATTCATGAATAAACGGGAATTTCCCAACATCATTACAGCATCTATGCATTTTGATAAAGTAAACTGAAATTCTTTTTTTTTTTATTGTACTGCAGGTGAAGGTTTACAGAACAAAATAGTTTCTCAGTAAACAGTCAGTACACATACTGTTTTATGACATTGGTTAACAACCCCACGACATGTCAATCCTCTCCCTTCTAGACCTTTTTTTTTTTTTTTTGGTGAAAATATACATAGTCAAAGATACACCATTTCAAAAATTTCTACATGCACAGTTCAGTGATATCGATTACGTTCTTCCAGTTGTGCTGCTATTCTCACTTTAGATGAAGGTTTACAGAACAAAATCGTTTCTCATTAAACAGTACATGTTGCCCTGTGACAATGGTTAACAACCCCACTACATGTCAACGTCGTCCTTACTCAACTTGGGTTCCCTATCATCAGCTTTCCTGTCCCCTTCTGCCTTCTAGTCCTTGTCCCTGGACTGCTGTGCCTCATTAGTTCCGTTTTATTTTATGAGGCTGTCCAATCCCCGGCTGAATGGTAAACCTCTGAAGTGACTTCACCACTGAGCTAAAAGGGTGTCTGGGGGCCATACTCTCGGGGTTTCTCTAGTCTCTTTCAGGCCAGTAAGTCTGGTCTTTTTTGTGTGTGTTAGAATTTTGTTCTACGTTCTTCTCCAGCTCTGTCCAGAACCCTCTGTTGTGATCCTGGTCAGAGCAGTCAGTGGTGTAGCCAGGCACCATTAGCTGTACTGGACTCAGTCTGGTGGAGGCTGTGGTAGCTGTGGTGTATTATTAGTCTTTTGGACTAATCTTTTCCTTGTATCTTGTTCTCTTCATTCTCCCTTGCTCCCGAAGGGGTGAGACCAGTGGAGTATCTTAGATGGCTGGCTGCTCACCGGCTTTTAAGACCCCAGACGCCACTCACCAAAGTAGAATGTAGAGCATTGTCTTTATAAACTGTGTTATGCCAACTGAGCTAGATGTTTCCTGATGAAATTCTTTTAATGCTTGCTTTCCCCCACCAAATTGAGTTGGTATCGACTATGATTACTAGACGATTTAATTCATCTTCATCTGAGACCATGGGGGCCCCAGCACCTCCACACAGAGCCAGCAGCAGTCAGGTGAGCATCAAAACTCAAATATTTTCCACTAATAGAGAGGACAGAAAAGTGCTAAGATTGCACTCTGTCAGAGGTGGGAAATTGTGAGACCAGGAAGAACAAGGCAGTCCCATTGAGTTCTGGCTCTCACAGTTGTCACTGTATAAAATAAATAGCATGCACAAAAGTGAGAAAGCAAAGACTAGGAGAACATGGAATAGTCTTTGTAGCTGAAGCTTAAAGTCCATATAGGGGAGCATGGGGAAGTGCTGCTGGAGGGCCTTGAATAGCAGACTCAGGAGTCAGAAATTTATACAGCAGGCACTTGGTTGCTGTTAAAGGAAATGGCAGTTGTGGTTTGGAGCACAATTTTCTAGTTCTGAGTTCAGAAGACTAGCATTATTGTGTGAGTGTGATATTGGGCAGTCCTAAACCTAGGTTTCTTTCTCTCTGAAGTAGACAGTTTTGAGGATTAAATATCATATTGCAAGGGTTTGCTTTGAAAGTGTCCAACTGTTATACAAATGTAAGTTTTCATTATGATGATACAATTAATGTTTAAAGAATGCTGAAATAGTACAATCACTAAGGTGATGGCTGTAGGAATGAAAAAAGGGGCAATTTGAATGACATTTTGAAAAAAGAGTTGAATGATTCAAAGATTATTTACAGATTTTAAATGTAGTGATTAGGATAAATAAATGTTAACCATAAAGACTGGAAAATCCTAAGGAGAAGTTCATTTCAGAGGGAAATGAATTAGGTTTGAGACATTTCAGATGTCAGAAGAACTTCTGTTAGAAATGTTGGACCACTGCTTAGATAAGATATCAATTTAAGAACTCTGCATAAATTCCTCAAAAAGGTAAACATAGAGTTTATCATATGACCCAAAAATTCCACTCCTAGGTATATACCCAAAAGAATTGAAAGCAAGAAGACAAACAGATACTTCTACACCAATGTTCATAGCAGTACTATTCAGAATAGCCAAAAGATGGAAATAACCTAAATGTCTATCAACAGATGAATGGATAAACAAAACGTGATATATACATACAATGGAATACAACTCAGACATAACAGGAAATAAGGTTCCGATACATGCTATGACATGGATGAACCTTGAAAACATTATGCTAAGTGAAATGTCAGCCACAAAAGGACAAATACTGTATGATCCCACCTAGAATTGGCAAATGTATAGAAAGAACTCTATACATTGAGGACTAAGGTGGTGTGCCTGACACAAGCCATGATATTTTCAATCATATGTGTGTGAAAACCGGACAATGAATAAGGAAGACTGAGGAATTGATGCCTTTGAATCATGGTATTGGCAAGGAATACTGAACATACCATGGACTGCCAGAAGAACAAGATATACAGCCAGAGTGCTCCTTGGAAGCAAGGATGGCAATAGTTTGTCTCATGTACTTTGGACATGTTATCAGGAGGGACCAGTCCTGAGAAGGTCATTAAGCTAGGTAAAGTAGAGGGTCAGCAAAAAACAGCAAGACCCTCAATGAGATGGATTGACATAGTGGCTGCAACAATGGGCTCAAACATAGCAACAATTGTGAGGATGCCGCAGAACCTGGCAGTGTTTTGTTCTGTTGTACTTAGGGTCGCTATGAGCCGGAGCCGACTTTATGGCACCTAACAACGTCAACGACTAGCGTGGCTGCTAATTCTTTCACATTCCTTGAGGGGCGAGGTCTATATCTGCCCCCACATTGAATCTGGGCAGAAACCCTATGGGGCAGTTCTACTCCGTCCTATAGAGTCGCTATGAGTCTGAATCGACTTGATGGCAGTGGGTTTGGTTTGGTTTTTGGCTATATATACACACGCACACATACATAATCTTTTTACCACAAAAAAAGAACTCTGCATAGAGATGACAGTTGAAGCATGGAATAGAATATGTCCACCAAGTGAGTAGAAAAAGGGAGGTGGTGTCTTAGGAATGTCTATATTTAGGTGGAAGAACAACCTGGTTAAAAATAATGATCAATTAGGAGCAAGTCAGCGAGGATAGTGTAGTTTTTTTCTTAAATGAAGATGAGTTATATGGTTGAGTACAAATTAGGGAACATGAATTTGTTAAGACCTGGTTAGAATGGTTTTGTGCCTTCATTCAGCCTTGGTGCAGGAAGCAGCCAGTTGCTAGGGATGAAACTAGTGCTCCTGTGTTTTACGGTGTGACTGACGAAAGGGTCAAAGGCCAAGACAACTAGGGTGTTCTTTGTGTTTTTAGATGTCCTCAGCAGTTCTTTTGGGCAGGGGGATTGGTGTATATATGTACATGCACATGTAACCCAAAAGGTTGGCTGGCCATGTCTTAGGTTTTGTCACATATTTCTTCCATTTGTTTTCTGTTGTATGTTTGTTTTAATTATTTTTTAGAGCAGTTTTAGGTTTACAGAAAAATTGAACAGAAAGTATAGAGCTCCTATATACTCCTTCTCCCCCTGTCCAGTTTCCTCTGTTCTTAACATCTCGCCTTCCTGTGGTACATTTGTTAGGTGATGAACATTGGTTTATTATTATTGATGCATTATTATTAACTACAGTCCAGAGTTTACATTAAGTTTCACTCTTTGTGTTGTGCAGTTCCTTGGGTTTTGACAAACGCATAATATCATGTAGCCACCATTATAGTACCATACAGAATAGTTTGGCTGCCCTAAAAATCCTCTGTGCTCTACTTATGGCCTCTGCCCTCCCTAAACTCCTGGCAACCACTGATCTTTCTATTGTCTCTACAGTTTTGCCTCTTCCAGAACAGCATATAGTTAGAATCATACAGTATGTAGCTTTTTCAGACTGACGTCTTTCATTTAACAGTATGCATCTAAGCTCTTTTTGTGGCTTGATAGCTCTTTTTATTGCTGACTAATATTCCATTGTAGGGATATACCACAGTTTATTCATTTACCTATTAAAGGACATACTGATTGCTTCCGATTTTTCCTTTTTTTTTATTTCTGCGTTTATGTATATTTATATATATTTTCACAAGGAATCTACCCTGCATCTGACTTTTTTTGGCTTGCCTCTCTACTGTTCCTAGAGGGCAGCTTTGGCACCTTTTCCTCTTAAGCATAACGAATCAGGCCTCTGCCAACAAATGGCGCTGAAGCAAGAGGCAGTGAGTCCCTTTCAGTCCTCGACAAGGCTGCGGACTTGTAACTTTAGACACCCTCAGAGAACTCCACACAAAAGTCGCGCTTTCACATGGATCCTAATAAAGCAGGCTGAATTGTTGTACAATTAAGGATTCCAATTTACAAAATTGAATCTGTGGCTCAGTCTCCTCCACACCACGCCTACCATTAGGCTGACGATGTGAGTATCCGGAGAAGCGATGTCCAGATAGTGCCGATTTCTTGTTAAAGTGAACCCAGCATGAATCAAATACAGGAGATAATGGAAAATTCTCTGATAGTTGAAGGGAAAGAAAAATACAAACAGGCAATTATCTGAATGCTTTCCGACAACGTGGAGCTTTAGGATCTGAAATATGAGGCTTGTTTTGGTTCTAAAGTTCCTTATTTCATTTTAAAAATGCATACTATCCCGATTTCCATCAGGGCTGCCTCTTGCTTTCTAGTGCTGGAACACGCACCACCAGCCGCCGCAAAACTACACACACACACAGTCGCCGCAAAACCACGCACACACAGACACCATCAGCCGCCGCAAAACCGCAAGCCTCTGCCTTCTCAAACCGCTGGGAGAGTGTCTGGTTACGCTCCAACATTAACTTTGCAGGGGCACTAAGAACAAACAACAACAACAAAAAAAAATCTCTCCCGGTTACCGTGGCCACGTAGGACGCCACCGGACCGCGCTCTGCCTACGTACGCACGCAAGCACCACCTACGCAGGGCCCGCTGGCTCGGCAATCGGCTAGCCACTCCTGATTGCGTGCAGCGCTCGCCTCTCGGTCCTTGCGCCTGCGTCCTACGGCTCTTGCCCCTCGCCGCGGCCCCGATCGGGAAGTGTCAAGCCGGAGCCGGCTTCCCCCGCCTTCGCTTTGTCGCTACCACCGCTGACCCCAGAGCCCCTAAGAGGCCTGGGCCCAGCCGCCATGACGAACGGTGAGAGTCGGTGTCCAGCGCGGAGAGTGGGAGTGAGGGACGAGGTGAAACGTGGCGGGCGGGGCCGGGACTGACGTGTCCGTTCTCCCCGCCCCCTCCCGGTCGGGCCCCCACCTTGGCCTCTCGGCGCCTTTAATTCCTACCCCCTGTACCTCTCCACGGGTTCCCCCGTGGCGTGCCCATCTAGGACTCCCAGTTCCTCACTGCCCACACCCTGAATCCTCGGTCCCGATCCTGTGCTCTCCATTCTCCTCCCGGTCCTAGAAGTTCGTTTTGGCCGTTAGGATTCTCTTGGGGAGGCCAGTCCTGGTAGGACTACTGCGCTAACACCAGGGAAAAGAGTACCCTACCCCAGTTCCCTAAATTCTCATACTTTCGGACAGTCGAGTCGTTGGGAGCACGTAAAAGTCAGAGAATTTCAAGCCCCGCAATTTTAGAGGATGAATATAGACCTTAAAAGGAAATTCTCTTTTTGAAAAAAATACCGTGGAGGCTTTGCTTGTTTAATTTTATAGTACTGGCTGGGTGATCGATCTCATCTAGAGACGCTGGCTAGTGTTGCAAGGCTTGGAATTAGACACTGCCTCTTCTGAATGGTTTAGCAGTTGCCACCCTGTTTATCTGACCTAATTTTCCAGGCCGCTTCAAACACTTTATAGACATGATTTCCAAATTCCAGGAAGGGCAGGAAGCAGGGCCTTTATGGTCTTTAATTTAGAGTCAATCTTTCAGGAGAGGGAAAGAGAAGGCCTTTTAGGCAGTATGATTTGAGGGACCAGGAAAGCAATTCTCTCTTCAAAAGTACCTTCTCCATAGGCCAGGCACTGAAGACTCGAATTTCATGTCCTTGTGAATTTTGGGACTGCTTGCAAAAACTTATGGGAGAAAAAGAGTAGCACAAAAGATGTTGTTGATCATAAACAACTTAGTGTATGCTTTGATTTACTGGGCCCTTTCTTCCGACACTTAACGGTGGGGTAGTTTATTAGAGGGAGAGAGGGAGATAGTATGGTCCAGAATTGGCAGATACTGGTTCTATAAAATGTCCTATTGGAGCTTCCTGGGCCATCAAAAGTTTGAGGATATTAGGCACAGTAAGAGAAGAGACATTACCCAGAGGAATAAATAATCTCAACCAGGAAATAAGAGTAGTTTGACGCGTGGCAATTGCTCAATAAATATTAGTATCTTCCCTTTTTTTTGTGGTCAGGTATCTTTTTTTTGGTAGATACTGTGCTTCCATGTATGAGAAATAGCTTGGTTTACATATGTAAGAAATAGAACTAAGAGTTCAAATACCTCCACTATGTCAAAGCTTCAGATACTTCAAAAAAAAAAAAAAAAAAAAAAGAATCTGTGTTATTCTGGCAGAAATTTTCATTTATGAGTATTGTGCATGAAGTATAAGATAAGTATAGGAAAATTGCAGTCATATGGATCCTAACTCCGGCAATTTTTGTTAAACTTTACTTTTTGCCTTAACATATTCTTCACCAACAGATGCAGATCCTGTGAACTTGGCTGAATATCTAGCTCTATTTTTTTTTTTTTTAAATCACTTGAGTGATTTATAATAAGAACATGTATAATTCTCCCTGCTCAGCCTGCAAAGATTCTGATAGCTCTCTCAACCTACTGCCAACACTAGCCACTTCTGGCAAGTTGATTCCACAGAAACTACCAGAATTTGTAGTTCTTGAAAGAGGAGGGAAGGGAGCACTGAAATTTGTGCAAGAGAGATGTCTACAAGCAATTTTGGAGAACAGTAAGGTAACCTTGTTAGTGCCACGACCTTGGCTTCCTCTTATCAAGGGGTGGCACTGCTAGTTGAGGTTATCATCTTGATGTTATATCACACTGTATCCTCCTTAGAGTTCTCAGGTGGGCTCAGTCCCAGGCTAGATCAGTGTCAAAGGTTTTCTTTTCCTCTTTCTGTAACAGTGTACTCTTTGGATGGGATTCTGGTGTTTGGTTTGCTCTTTGTTTGTACCTGTGCCTACTTCAAGAAAGTACCTCGTCTTAAATCCTGGCTGCTATCAGAGAAGAAAGGAGTTTGGGGTGTGTTTTACAAAGGTAAGTTCATATCTCAACAGGGAGAGGAGATTTCCATCTTTGGACAGTGAGACACTACAGAGTCGGGGATGGGGATGGATTAGCATTGTATTTGCTTCACCTTTTGAAGAAGATCCTTGAGATTGAGCCTGAGAGTCTGTAAAAGTAAAATAATGATTTTCTAAAGTTGAGGGGAAAAGGTAAATGTTAAAATTTGCTGTTATTTTAAAAACATAATTCTTTATTTTAGTATCTAGGTGATTTTACTATTCTCCATGGAGTAAAAGTATAAACAATTTTACTCTGGGTTGGAATGTGCTGGGAGGAATATTTACCCAATGAAAAGTTTTTCTGATTTTCTGGAAAGAAATTGGAATCTTTTTAAAGTTTTGACTTAATTAAATCAGATGCCTTTCTACTTTTCATTTTGGGTACCTTCATCTGGAATCCTGCCTACCTAAATCTTTTTTAAAAGATTTTGAACCTAGAACCTAGTGCTTCAGAATAGCATTTAAATACATTCCCAGGTCCTTGAGGCCCTTCATCTGTGACTTGAGATTTAAAAGTGTTACTTTGAAGATAAAGACTTTTATGAAGGGCAGAGTGTGATATTTTTTCTCTTTTTATTTTTGCCCCCCAGCCGCTGTGATTGGAACCAGGCTGCATGTGGCAGTGGCAGTCGCCTGCGTTGTAATGGCCTTTTACGTCCTGTTTATAAAATGAATTTCAAAGTGTCCAGCTCATCAACTGCCAATCAATGGGATGTGGGTGAAGAACCTGTCGGGGTCCCGGGCCCAGCATAGCAGAGTTCAGCTAAAATCATCAAAGTCCCCAGGATGACACCACAGCATCCGCCCCTACCACACGTGGGGAAAACAACTCCTCATGGTCACAAACATTGTTTATGCTTCAGGGGACTCCAGAAAGCCAACTTCCTTTGATTTATGTGTAAATCAGTCCTTGGTAGAGAGCGTATGATGTCCAGATAAATTGCAAGATAAGATTACATACCTCCTGCTTAAAAACATGTTACTTATTTTGTTCTTCAGCCCCTCGGGATCTTTTCAAACTGAGACTCAGTAGGGAAGAACATGGGCTGTGTTCAGACCTCCTGGAAGGGGATAATTTTCAAGACTTGGCTTTTTTTCCCGTTTGATTTGGATTTGGCAAATTGGGAACTTGGGGGAGGCCTGGGTGCAATGCCAAGAAATTGTTTGGCTTTGGAAGTTAATCTTTCATATACCCATCTGGGAACATTAAGAGAGACATGGCCTTCATTGCAAAAAGAGAACAGATGAAATGTGTGCTGGTAGCTTGGGAAGTTTGCCAGGAGAATCTGGGCCTACATAAGGTTTGAGAAATTATAATCTGTCTGTGGTGAGATCAGAAAACGGTGACTTAAACAAGAAAAAATTTCCTGTTCACCAATATCCTCAAATGGAGACTTCACCCGATCAAATGATATATGGAGAATGAATCAACTGTTGCTATTTTCCTGAAGCGTTTTTATATTTTCTAAATTACTTAGCGCTAAGTACTGTTACTCAAGCAGTTTTAAATGCCTCCACTAAGGGAAAGAGAAGCTATTGAAGAAATAATTGTTTAATATATTTGCAGTTAAGGTGGAAGAAATAAATCTAGTGTGTTAATTCATATACTAGTAAATTCATCTAGTATAAGGATCATGTTAGATGGACGTTTCATCATGTTATCTAAGATGCAAACTTTTTCTTTGTTATATGTGGATCGTTATAGCAATTTTTAGTTCATTACTTGTTTATCCTGGCCAACTCTTAACTTTCTTCATATTCAGTGCTCTTCAGCTGTTCTTAGAAACTCTATTTACTATGAGAACATGAAAAATTTGAATGAGTGAGAGAGGTTGCTGATATTCATAGGCTTGTTTGGACAGGTCATAGAATCCATGAATAAAATGAGGGTATTTTCATGTTTTCTGAAGGAAAACAGGTTTGCAGTTGAGATTGATGGACTTTTTCATGGGCTGTGGTAACTCCTGAGCAATTCATTTTTGATGACCCAACATTTGAAGGGAAGTCCTCTCCATTCCCTCCTACTAATATCTGTAAAAGCATCAACTGTTATATTTATAAAGCCTAGACCTTCTCTATTAAAAAAAAAGAGTAGGTTTAAAAATTAAGCAGTTGTAAAAAGAAGCATAGACATAGGTCTACCAGTTAAATTGCCCACAAAGGTAAAAACAAAGGGAACTTATCCCTGAATTATCTGTGGACAGGTTAGCTGTGGTTGACCCCTGTGTGACAGTGAAGTATATGTCTTTTGTTGACCTACTCCAAAAGAACAAAAGCTGCTAGGAAGTTTAGGTTCTGAAATATGCAATTTAGTGCTTTTGAGAGTTTCTAGAAGTAGAAAGTCATCCAGTAAACACTACGTGTGTACTCATCTCAGAGTTGTCGCTGTTATCTCTTCAGGAATTGGTCCACAGGGTAAATTTTCAGTCTGTTCCTCATGGTCATTTCTGAGGATCTTTCATATGAGTACGGAAATCTAGTGGAACCAGAAAAAAGAGTTACACCTTGTGGGTGTGAGTGTGGAACCTGTTGACCAAAGGGAAAATTACTCCCTGGAAATACAGGTTCAGCATGTTTTGCACTTGTTATTTTGTAGCTTTAATGAATTTTATTTTCTAATAGGGCTAATGTCTCTAAGCTTAACACTTAGAGCCGCTTCATATTTTAAACTAGTTGCATTCCACAGTTCTAGTTCATACCAATTTTTACAGCCTTCTGGGTGGGTCATCTTGACCTAAACTCTTGTATTGTTGTATTTTGAAATGTTTTCATACCAGAATGTACCAAAAAGTGCGCAGGGTGAAGAGAATTTTCAGCAAGAGACAAACACACAGGTTATTTCATTTCTTGACTTTATGTAAGCAGATAAGCAGAAACTTGTTTAATTTGTTACTTTGGTTGATGTGTCGTATACATTTTTGACTAAAAATTGTAGGAAGTTGTTCTCTGGGGGAGTCTTTTAGAGGTGAAGGACTGGGGATAGCAATATTGCCTCAGATTCAAACTGGCATCACCATAAACCCCGTATGCCAGGGTGGAATGAAGTCAGCTCCTTTTTTATAGTTGAAATACAATTTTTTATTCACCATTGTCTGCATAAATCCTTGAAAATAAAATTTCTTTCCCTACAATATTTGTCCATTTTATTTGTCACATGCTGAATTTGTTGAACCTTGTTGAATACTCCCCTCAGTTCTGCCCATAGCCTACCTTTTCAGTTCACGTTAGTGAATGCCAGTATTCCTGTTACCCCCTTGTGGTCACTGAATATATTGTATGGTTCAGAATCTGTGTGGCCTGGCTTTTGCCGTAGCAGGAGCTGATACACGCGCGCGCGCACACACACACGTGTATATAAGTTTTGAGGTGTATTAGGCAAGGATTTTACTTACCACTACTATTAACCCCTCCCCCCAATACATTTTATTTACCACAAATATCTGCCATCACCAGCCAGAAACTTCATTCAAATGAGTTTATCAGGTTAACCAGCCAGGCACACACAAAAGCCTTGAGCCAATGGGATGTCTGGCCCCATACAACAGGTAATTTCCCCCATATTTGTTTATTCCACATGCATACTGACACTGGCACAAGTACAAATTATAATTTCACATTTCATTTTCTAGTAATCTCCAAAATAGGGCAATTCTGGTTCATTCTCCCTATTCATATTTAACTGAAAAAGGAGGAGAGGAAGAAGCTCATAATGTGCTGGCTAATACAAGCTAACTACTCACCACTATTTTTTTTACTAATTTTGGGGCTTGGATCAGATACGTTTTAATCGGTATGAAAATCATATGTATCCTGGCAATCGAATTTGACTACCACAGTTACCAAGTTCTGGGCAGCTGTAGGGCTCTGTGAGAACAGAACGATATGCTTGCCTACCTTTACCCATTTCACAGATATCCTGATCACCTAGACCTTGGGTTTAAATAACCTATCCCTCACCTTTCCCTTTTATAAAAAGATGTTTGCCTTCTCCCTTGGGAGGAGAAACTCCTAAGGGAACATTCTCTTACTGGTTTGCCGTCTCCATGGGAAAGAAGCCGTTCGCCTAGAAATCTCTTGAGATTGAAAGATCTCATACCAGAATCTGGATATTTTTAAATTTAAGACGAATAAAAATAAAATCGAGATCAAATAAAAGCTATGGATATGGATATGAATATGTAGCTACACAGAAAAATCCAAAGACGACCACGGCGATTCCGTATTGTGGGAATTGGTTCCTCAGTCCCGTGGAACCTAGGTTCTCCTCCGATCCACGCGGGGGCGGCAAAGCGCTCCCTCGACTCGCCCGCCAGTACTCGGTGGTTCTTCCCAGAAGCCTCCGGCGGGGAGGGGGCAGAGGGTTTAAAAGAAGGGTGGACTTCCGCTCCTTTACGGGAGGGAGAGCGGCGTGGGGTGGGGTTTGTGTGTATTGTGCTGCTGTGTCGCGTGGAAGTCGCGTGCGTGTCGAGTGTGTGAGTGGATGCACGAGTGTGAGTGGGTGTGCGTGAGGAGTGCGTGTACCCGCTCCTGCGCCCTTCTCCCCGCCTACACCTTGATCTTATTTGATCGGGTCGTGACCCCAGCCCCGCCAGGCCAACCCGAAATGAAAAGATCCCCTCCTGCGAAGCCCCCCGGGGCGCTGTGCAGCGAGGCCCTTGGGCGGCGGCAGCGCTGCGGTCTCCGAGGTCCCGGAGCCGGTCCGACGGGGCCCGGCGCTCAGAAATGATGAACTGATCAGATAGACGAGGCCGGGCTTGTCCCGGGCCGCTGATTATCCAGGCGATTCTGATCTGAGCCCGGGCCCAGGACTCGGTGACCGGCTGCCTGTGGCTGGGGGCCCGCGCGCTAACGGTCGGCTGCGGCCTTGAATGCGGACAGACGGCGGTGGAGGATGAAGGAGCCGTCGCCTCGCCAGTGGGAGCTGGGGCTGGAGAGAGACACTGTTCACTCCTAGCCCCCTCTCTTTTTTTCTTTAGGCCCGGCTCATCAAGATGACCTTTGCATGGTACCAACACTGGTAGTCCCTAGGGCCAAAGGCACTGCAGCGTCTGCTGCCAAAGCATACACGATATGTACATTTGTATATGTACAAGAACTTGAGAGAGCTTTTTACAATTCAGATGCCGGGGACCAGCCCCAGATTTACTAATTTAAAAATCACCTGGGAGGCCTAGGAATCTATTTTTTTAAAGTCTTAAGGCATGGATTGCAGTGCTAATTTTTTTTTATGAGTATCTCAAATAGTCTGCACGAGGTGATTATTCAGAGCGACTGTCCAGCACCTTCGGCCATTCTAAGTAATGAGAACTGAAACTTCATATTGCCACTTGGCAGTAGATACTATTTGAATGGCTTGGAGTGTCCCAGCGGAAGAGGAGCTATGACAGATTTGTGGTATTTTAAGGACTTTGCATCTGAGTACCAGGAAGAAACTCTTACCTGAATTTAATATATATCCTGTCCAAACTTACTATAAATGGGAATTTGTTGTACAGTATTCTAAAAGGTCTGCCATTTCTTGCCTAACCAGTTTTTTTATGGCACAGCAGTTTCCTGTGAGTGAATTGTAATTTTAGAAACTACATTAACACATCAATTAGATACCTCCAAATGCAAACGCGAGATTGTTGAACCATGTTTATAAGAACTGGAGCTATGGATTAATTCAAATTGACAGGAATTTGACTCCTAGACAGGAGGCAGCACAGTTAGAGAATGAACAATGAGAAGGAAGCGGGACAAGGAAGATGAAGCCCTGGTGGAACAGCAGAGCCCGGCAGATGACTGAACCCGGGACATCCGAAATCTGCAGCGTGACTTTGGCATAAATATTACCGCTTCTTAGAGCTACAAAAAATTAAGTGTGTGTGTAAGCTGCTCAAGAGAAAGGCTATGTTCATTCTTGTTTCCCGAACACTTAGTTCAATGTCTGAAACACCTAAGCTTGCAATAAATGTTGAATGAATGAATCTATATGTTCAGAGTGACTATTTTACAAAACGTGAGTACTTACCTCCTGCCAAAGACAGAGCTGCTCTGTCCTAATGCTTCTCAGCAAAATAGCTTTCCAGGTTGCAAGTACACTCAGCAGGACTAGTTTCTAGAAGCTGAGAAATTTCCCTCCCATGTTTGGTTAAGTGGCAACTCGTAGTCCATGGGTAACAGACACATCAGGTTTCATCTTGCACAAATCTATTTAATGGAGGTGGGTGGCAGGATGTTCCACTGTGATTAATCCAGAAGCTTGTCAATACTAGGTGGAGAAGAAGCCACCATCGTTCTTTCGGGAGTAACCTCCATTGGTGGCTGCAGTGTGAGGGGACACTGGAGAGAAGAGAAAGCAGTAAGAATGGACTGTGAATTTCAGATAGTTTATACCTTTTCCAGGAACCTTTAATCACCCATATACTTAGGGGCACTGTGGAGAAGGTTCTTATAACAGCTGGGGAAACTAGCCTATGGAGGACTGATGAGAGGCAGCTACAGGTCTTCCACTCCTGGGTTTCTGCCCTTTGCCTGCCCTTGCTGGAAGTTTCTGTCCCCTAGATCTAAAGCTGAGCTAAAAGGCTCTGAAAAACTGAATTCATTTCCTAGCTCTGTAGTCAGCATGCCCCCTGGTATTAGTCTGAGATGTTCCAACTTAGTCACTACTGTTACAAGACTCTTAAGTTGTCCCTGATGTTCCCTACCAGCCAGTGACCTCAACTCCCTGATTCTTGGGTCTATTTAGAAGCACCACCAAGGAACTCTGGTGGTGCAGTGGTTAAGCACTCGGCTGCTAATTGAAAGGTCAGTGGTTTGAACCCATGAGCTGCTGTATGGGAGAAAGATGTGGCAGTCTGCTTCCATAAAGATTACAGACTTCAAAACGCTATGGGGCAGTTCTACTCTGTCCTATAGGGTCGCTCTGAGTCTGAGTCAACTCTACAGCAAATGGGTCTTGCACCACCATCTGCCCACCCAGTCTTGTAATGCTTACCTATGGAACCCTGGATGCTGTGGATGGACTCCTTCTTGGGGTTGATCCAGTGTCTGATGTTAGCCAGTGATGTGATAGGAGGTGGTGGGGGAGGTGGTAAAAATTCTTCCGGGATCTTGGTGATTCTAGAAGATGGTTGGGGAAGAAGAGGGGAGGGTGAAATCAGAGAAAGATGAGAAGGGAAAGGTAGTTGTGTGCAACCTCAAAACTAAACCAGCTAAAGGGCCCTTTTCCCTTCGTGGAATTAACTGAAGGTGTATTTGTTTATACAGGTGAGTGTGAGCGTGAAGGATTTCTGTTTATTGTAGACAATAAAAATACAGAAATTGCATTACAGATACAGATGTTTGAAAAACAAACAGAAATTTGTATACAAAATAAAAAACCAAACCCATTGCTGTCAAGATGATTCCAACTCATAGCGACCCTATAGGACAGAGTAGAACTGCTCCATAGGGTTTCCAAGGAGCAGCTGGTGGATTTGAACTGCCAACCTTTTGGTTAGCAGCCAAACTTAACCACTGTGCCACCAGGGCTCCCGGTACCTATTTATTGTCTTTGTTATTTCCCGGGTAACACTTTACCTTATGTGATCGGATGGCAGTGTACTCAGGGTGGAAAGGCTCAGCCTTTACCACTTACCCATGGGTATCCTGAACCGTCTCTTGGTGTACCAGTATCTCATTTTTGTTCTTGAATGCTCCAGTGTGGTGGTTGTACAAGGCTGCTAAACGGAAATCCAGGTCATCCTTTGGTATCTACCAAACCAAAAACCAAACCAGTTGCCATGGAGTTGACTCCGACTTAAGGCAACCTCATGTGTGTCAGAGTAGAGCTGTGCTCCACTGGGTTTTCAACAGCTGATTTTTCAGAAGTAGATTGCCAGGCCTTTCAAGGCGCCTCTGGGCAGACTCAAACAGCTAACCCTCCGATTAGCAGCCAAGCATTTACCATTTATGCCACCCAGGGTATCTACAGAGGAAGTAAATCCCCCCAGGGCTACTCTTCCCCTCAAAGCATACTGAAACCCCTATTGGGGCTGAGTTCCACCAACTCCATACACACTAAATTGTTTTACATAGTAACCTCTTAATTCTTGCCAATTCAGAGTTGTCTCTCTTTTGGTCTAAGGAGTGGTGAGCTCTCACTGGAGACATGGGAGTCATACTGTCCCTGACTTGGGCTTAATGGACCATACCTCATTCATGGTTATATTCAGCCTTTGTTTTAATCAAAAGAGTGAGACGTCTGGTGAGGAGATAATTCGTTCCAGATAACTGCCTGGAGCAAAACCCAAGCCTTCTGACTTCCCAGAGGCCAGATAAATTGGTTTTGGATTTGGTAGGGTCTTGGACTGGGGACAAAAGGAAAGATGCCAAAGAAATCAGAGACGGACTACCCTCCAAAAAGAATATTAATGAGTCCTAAGTGTATGTAAAGATGAATAGCATGTCAATGCTAGTTACCTTGGGATCAAAAAAACAGGCATCCCGCCTCATGGAGGTGATTGTGGGAGTTGAACTGAGCCGGTTCCAGGGTTCCTGTTGCTGAGCAAGGTGAGTCGGGTTCTTATATTGGGATTTCTGCAAAAGAGAAACCACATCCAGGAGCTGGTTACAGGAGGCTTTGCTGATTTGGTAACTTCAATGAAATCCACCCCCTTATCTCATCCTGTTTAAATCTCAGAGGGGAATCTGCAAAAAGAAGAATAGTATGAGGCAAGACTCCCCAATCCTTCGATTCTACTAAGTTTTCAATCTCAGAACTAGTAAACGGGCCAGGAGTACAGGGATAGGGGTAGTGTGGAACAAGGGGGCGAGGGTGGGGAGCAGGTAGAAAAGATGATGAACTAACTCAGACATGCTGAGTTTGAAGAAAAGGTGAGACATCCTAACGTAATTAAATTGGTAGAAAGCTGGAAGTGTTGGGGGAAAGCCAGAACAAATAGTACAGACTTAGGGGCCATTCACACGACGCAGTAGTTGAAGTCTGAAAAAGGAAGTTTGACCAGCTGGGAAGAGCAAGTTTGTAAGGATTGTACAATATTACACTTGGGGGTGGGAGGGGAAGGGAGAGGACCCTAAGAGGGGCAGCCAGAGACAGGAGGACTGGGAGAGTGCAATGTCTAAGTAGGGGAGAAAAAGAATTTCAACAGGGAAGGAAGGGTCATTGATGACTGCAGGAAAGTCAAAGAAAAAGCCCACTGGGCTTTAAAAGGCCTCTAAAACCCCACAAGCTTGAACGCAAGAAGCACACAACTGATTTCTTCATTACACGTAAAATGCCATATTGTTCACCACTGTATCCCCACTACCTAGCACAGTGGCCTCACACATGGAAGGTGTTAAAAAAGAAATATTGGTTGAATCGATGACTGAATTCCTGTGAGTAAAATTACAGCCTAGTAGGAATCTCATTCAATCTATCCAATGTTGTAACCCTTCTTCGCCTCAAGATGGCAAAGTGCTGTGTGATTCACCTTGATTTAATTTTAATTGAACAGTATGTGCCAGACACTGTGCTAGTCACCAAGAGAGATGAAAAATGAAAAAGAAACAAACCAAAACTACAAATATGATGTAAGTGTAGGCTCAGCTATCTTTTGATGTGGGCCTGGGCAGCTCTCCTCCCACTCTCCTCAGAGCCTACCTACCCTTTCTCATCTGCATCAGCAGAAGGTTACGATTGTCTTCCATTGAGAAAGTCAAGACTGCCAAGCACAAATGCCAGTGTCTACACGGTTATGTCTACTTTCCTTCCACCTCAGAGAAAGGGAAGTTCCTTTTACTCAAGAATAATCCCTCCTCCTTGGACCCAACCCTTGCCTGTGCTTTAGAGACCTGAACCATTCTAGTATCCCCTCTCCTCTGACCCCAGCTTCTCTCTCATTATTTCTACCTAGCTTCCCACCCTACTACCTTGCCTGAGAGCCAGACTTTTTCATGAGTCAACATTTACTATCTCTACTTCCTTCCATCCCTCTTCTGCCCACTGCAGTCAGGCCTCTGTCTCAAGCACACACTGAAACTACCCTTGTGGGTAAACCATGATCTTTGGCTAGGTCAAGTGGATCCTTTCCAGGCCTGACCTTATTTGATCTCTGCAGTCTGGCACCATGATTCTGACTCCCTCAAAGGCCCTGTCCTTCCTCTGTGTATCCAGCACCTTCTGGTTTTCATTTCCAGCCCCTTCTGGTTTTCATCCTGCCTCTAGCTGTTACTTCTTAGCTGACTTCTTAGTTCTGCTTTCTCTCTCTGCTCCTTGTGTGTGTGTGTGTGACAGAGAGAGAGAGAGAGAGACAGTAGTATTCTTCAGTGTTCTAGTTTCTGCCTTTGCTACTCTCACATTCCCTGGATGAGTTCATTCCTCCCATGGCTTCAACCACCTCATGGATAGCGAGACTTCCAGATACACATCTTCAATCCAGAACTCTTTATCCTACTGCCTATTGTTCAGCTCCACTTAGTTGTCCCACAGTTACCACCAAGGCAACACCTACAGAATTGAACTCAACATCTTTCTCCCAAACTTGTCTCCCCTGGGTGCCCTGTTTCAGTGAATATTACCAATCCTTCAGAAACCTGGGAGTCACCTGGACATGTCCCCTCTCTCAGGGCCATATCCAATCAGCCTATCATTCCTCTCCTTTGCATCTTTCTCACACTGACTCCTTATCACCATCCCCTCTGTTACTGTGTTAGATCCCTCACTCTTCCTCCTGGAGATTGCTGCACCTGCCTCCTAACTAACCTTGCTTGCCCCATTCCGATCCTGTCCAATTCACTGCCACCTGCGCTTTCCAAAGCACCCATCTCATTGTGTTACTCTAATGCTTAAAATCCCACCATGCTTCTCCAGTACCCCCAGGATAAAATCCTAGTTCACTAGCCTGGCATACACAGCACACTCAGCCCATCAAAGCACAGCCCCAGCTCACTTCTCCAGCTCCAGCTCTCTCCAGTCGTCCATTTCATGCCTGCACTTGGGCCATTCTGGATTCTTTGGAGTTCCCCAAACAGGCCACCCTCCCTTTCCTCCCCATCTATGTGCACCTGATGCTTCCTTTGCCTTGAAGGTCTGGTTCCTGTTTCCTTCCTCCTAACTCACATTCCACTCTCTCCTTCACCTGGCCCAGCTAACTCAAATTTGGATGTCAGAAGTCACTTGCTCTGGGAAAGGAAACTTTCCTTTAAACTCCCAGTTCTTATGGCACCCTAGGTGTAACTCTGTCACCATACATGAGCTATTGTAAGCATTTTTGCTGTTCCTGTTGTCTGTTTGTCTTTTCTACCAGAGGTCTGTGATGGTTAAGGTTGTGTGTTCACTTGGCTGGGCCATAATTCTCAGTGATTTGGCAGTTATATAATGATGTAGTTTGGCAGTTATGCAATGATGTAGTTATCCTCTACTTTATGATATAATGTAATCACTTCCATGATGTGGTCTGATGTGATCAGTCAATTCGTTGTAAGGGGAGTTTCCTCAGGGGCGTATTCTGCACACAATATATATGGACGTTCTAGCAAAGCTTGCTGGCTTTTGCTTGCTCTGGATCCTTCATCCGGCTCATCATCATCTGACCTCCGGTTCCTGGGACTTGAGCCAGTGGCCTGCCATCTGACCTGCTGATCTTGAGTTCATCAGCAGCTGTGTGAGTCAGGAGAAGCCTCTAGCCTGATGCCTGAACCACGGGCTTGAGATTTGCTAGCCTCCATAACTGTATGAGCCATTTCCTTGAGATAAATGTCTCTCTAAATATATATATATATTGTCTTAGGCTGGTTTCTGTAGAGAAGTAAAACCAGTAGTAAAGCTTGTAAATATATATATAGAGAGATTTATGTCAAGAAAATGGCTCACGAGATCGTAGAGGCTGGCAAGTCCCAGGTCTATGGGTCAGAATAGAGGCTTCTCCTGATTCATGAAGCCGCAGGGGCTAGTGAACCCAAGACTGGCAGGTCAGGGAGCAGGGCTCTTGCTCACAGGTTGCAGAGATCAATGAATCCCAAAATCAGCAGTCAAGACTGCAGGTAAGCTGCTAGTTCAAGTGCCAAGAACCGGAGGTCAGATGAACAGAAGCCAGCTGCAGGATTCACCATGAGCAAAAGCCCACGAGCCTTGCCAGAATGTCTACTTATATTCGATGCAGCCCACACACCCAAGGAAACTCCCTTTCAACTGATTGACTATTAACAGCAGTTCGCGTCATGGAGGTGATCACTTTATATCAAATCTCATCATGGAAGTGATCATAACATCATACGACTGCCAAACCCCTGAGAATCTTGGCCCAGCCAAGTTGACACACAACCTTAACCATCATGGTCAACCCCCTGTCAACTTGGCACCTGTACACATCTTCTTAAACCATACATAATCTCTGAATAAAGACAATTATAAGGTCATACTTGTGCCTAACATGATACAATGAACACATATACAACCAAAAATGCACTATCCCTGTTTACATCTTATATTTTATACGTGAAGAAAACAAAAATATTTGATGCACACATACAAAGCAGAAATACTCATAACAATTATAGTCCTTGTTTCTTCAACTGCTCACGTGGTTGTAACAGGTATTTAGAACTACCTTTTTCCACCACTCATTCTGTATTCTCTTTGTCCTCAGCAAGCACCTCAGCTGGTTGTGGATCTTTGCCTGGTGGGGTGACCCAAACCTTCATTCCTGAAGGGTCTGGGCCATTAGCAGTCATGTCAGAATTGAGTTGCTGTAGTTTTTCATTGACTTTAATCACAGGACATGTGTCTTAGTCATCTAGTGTTGCTATAACAGAAATACCACAAGTGGATGGCTTTAACAAAAAGAAATTCTCACAGTCTAGTAGGCTACACGTCCAAATTCAGAGTGTCAGTTCCAGGGGAAGGCTTTCTCTCTCTATCGGCTCTGGAGGAAGGTCCTTGTTATCAATCTTCCTCTAGTTGAATAATAAAGGTCACTATCTGACCTCAGAACCTACTATATAGCTACGGTAGTCAAAACAGCCTGGTACTGATACAACAACAGATACATTGACCGGTGGAACAGAATTGAGAACCCAGATTAAATCTATCCACCTAAGGTCACCTGTTTTTCCACAAAGGCCCAAAATCCATGAAATGGGGGAAAAGACAGTTTTTTAACAATGTAACAAATGGTGCTGGCAAAATAACAGCATTTATAATAGCCCCTAAAAAATAAAATACTTAGGAATAAATCTAACCAAGGATGTAAAAGACCTATACAAAGAAAGCTACAAAACATTGCTGCAAGAAACCAAAAGAGATCTACATGAATGGAAAAACATACCTTGCTCATGGACAGGTAGACTCAACATTGTGAAAATGTCAATTCTACCCAAAGCAATCTACAAATACAATGCAATCCTGATCCAAATACCAATAGCATTCTCTAAAGAGATGGAAAAACTAATTATTAACTTTATATGGAAAGGGAAGAGGCCCCAGATAAGTAAAGCACTGCTGAAGAAGAATAATAAAATTTACAGGAAAATCCAACACCTCTACAACAAAAAGACAAATAATCTGTTTTAAAAATGGGCAAAGGAAATGAACAGACACTTCACCAAAGAAGACATTCAAGCGGCTAACAGACACATGAGGAAATGCTTGCAATCACTAGCCATTAGAGAAATGCAAATCAAAACCACAATGAGATACCATCTCACCCCAGCATTACTGGCACGAATCAAAAAAAACTCAGAAAATAACAAATGTTGGAGAGGCTATGGGGAGATTGGAACTCTTGATGTATCTTAGATGGCCACCAGCAAGCTTTAAGATCCCAGACACCACTCACAAAAGTGGGATGTAGAACATTTTCTTTGTAAACTATGGTATGCCAATTGACCTAGTTGTCCCTGAAGACATACTCTTCTTTACCTCCATTATGTAATACCAATCCAATTTTTTCTTGGTAATCAGGATCAATCACACCAGCCGGTATGGTAACTCCTTTCTTTGCCTGTTGATCCAGAGGCATAAGGAGCCCAAAATGGCCAGGTGGCATTCTTAGCTTCCAGTTCAGTGGAATCAGTGATGTGTCTCTAGGTGGGAGCATTCCTCCCTTTGGAACTAAGACCTCTGGACCTGCAGAGCATAAGGACGCAGGGAAATGTAGCAAAAATCTTGCAAGTGGGTCACTAGCAGTAATAGTGAGTGATGCAACTCCCATTTCCACCCCTTAATTCCTGGACCCATGAATCCTGGCTATGGGAGAAACAGCACTATATATTGGACACTGGTTTAGAGTATATACAGCCTTCTGGAGAACGTTGCCCCAACCCTGCAAGATATTGCCACCAAGCTGGTGCTGTAATTCTTTAGAAGGCACATTCCATCATTCTATTAAGCCAGCTGCTTCAGGATGATGGGGAACATGGTAAGACCAGTGAATTCCATGAGCATGGGCCCACTGCAACACTTCATTGTTGTGAAGTTAGTCCCTTGTTCTGAGGCAATGCTAGGTGGGATACCATGACGGTGCATAAGGCATTCTGTAAGTCCATGGATGGTGATTTTGGCAGAAGCGTTTCATGCAGGGAAGGAAAATCCATATCAAGAGTAAGTTTCTATTCCAGTAAGAACAAAACGCTGCCCTTTCCATGATGTAAGTGGTCCAGTGTAATTAACCTGCCACTAGGTTACTGGGTGATCACCTTAAGGAATGGTGCCATATTGCCATATCAGGAACTCAGTGTTGGTCTCTGCTGCTGGCAGATTTGGCACTCAGCAGTGGCTGTAGCCAAGTTGGCTTTGGTGAGTGGGAGTCCATGTTGCTGAGCCCATGCATAACCTCCACCCCTGCCATCATGGCCACTTTGTTCATGAGCCCATTGGGCAACGACAGGAGTGGCCAGGCAAACAGGATGACTGGTTTCCACAGAAAGCATCATCCTCTCCAGTTGATTGTTAAAATACTCCTCTGCTGAGGTCACCCTTTGGCGAGCATTCACATGAGACACAAATGTCTTAACTTCTTTGGCCAGTTCAGGGAGGTCTACCCACATACCTCGTCCCCATACTTCCTTGTCTCCTATTTTCCAGTCATGTTCCCTCCAAGTCCCTGACCATCCAGACAAACCATTGACCACAGCCCAAGAATCAATATACAATTGCTCATCTGGCCATTTCTCCTTCCATGCAAAGTGAACAGCCAGGTGCACTGCCCAAAGTTCTGCCCTTTGGGAGGATTTCCCTTCACCACTATCCTTCAGGGAGGTCCCCGAAAGGAGCTGTAGCACTGCATCTGTCCACTTTTGAGTGGAGCCTGCATATCGCGAAGAACCATCTATAACCAGGCATGAGTTTTCTCTTCCTCAGTTAACTGATCATAAGGAACTCCTCATGAGGCTACAGCAGCAGACTGAGAGATGGAAGGTAATGTGACAGGAGTGGAGACTATGGGCATTTGGGTCACTTCCTTATGCAACTTACTTTTGCCTTCAGGTCCTGCTTGGGACTAATCTCATATATACCAATTCTATTTAATGATGGAGTGTTGCTGTGCATGTCCAACTTTATGGCTTTGTGGGTCAGACAACACCCAGTTCATGATGGGCAGCTCAGGCCACATGGTGACTTGATGACCTGTGGTTAAGTGTTCAGTCTCTATTAAGGCCCAGTAACAAGCCAAAAGCTGTTTCTCAAATGGAGAGTAGTTATCTGTAGGAGATCGCAGGGCTTTGCTCCAAAATTGTAAGAGTCTGCACTATGATTCACCAATAGGGGTCTGCCAAAGACTCCAAACAGCATCTTTATCTGCCACTGACACTTCACACACAATTGGGATCAGCCGGATCATATGGCCCAAGTGGCAAAGCTGCTTGCATGGCAGCCTGAACCTGTTACAGAGTCTTCTCTTGTTCTGTGCTCCATTAGCACCTTTTTGAGTCTGTTGATAAATAGGCTGAAGTAACACACCCAAATGAGGAGTACGTTGACTCCAAAATCCAAAGAGGCCCACTAAGAGTTGTGGATCCTTTTTAGTTGTGGGAGGGGCCAGATGCAATAACTTATCCCTCACTCTATTTATTTTTTCCACTTTTTAATAATTGTGCTTTAGATGAAGGGTTAGAGAGCAAATTAATTTCTCATTAAACAGTTAATACACATATTGTTTTATGGTATTGGTTGCCAACCCTGCGACATGTCAACACTCTCTCCTTCTTAATCTTGGTTTCCCCATTTCCGTTCATCCAGCTTTCCTATTCCCTCCTGCCTTCTTCTCCTTGCTCCTGGGCTGGTGTGCCCATTTAGTCTTGTATATGTGGTTGATATCCTTCACTTAAGAAGGAATATTTCAACATGCCCAACACCACTAGACCCCTAGAAATTTCACAGAGGTGGAAGGCACCTGAATTTTTGTCAGATTAATTTCCCACCCTCTAGCACACAAATGTTTTACCAATAAGTCCAGAGTTATTGATACTTCTTCCTTACTAGGCCCAATCAGCATAATGTCATCAACATAATGGACCAGCATGACCAGTCTCATGGAAGGGTAAGGAGATCAAGGTCCCTGCAGACTAAATTATGACGTAGGGCTGGAGAGTTGATATAGCCCTGAGGTAGGACACTGAAGGTGTATTGCTGGCCTTGCCAACTGAAGGCAAACTGCTTCTGGTGGTCCTTTGAAACAGGTATGGAGACAAAGGCATTAGCCAGATCAATAGCTGCATACCAGGTACCAGGAGATGTATTAATTTGCTCAAGCAGTGAAATTACATCTGGAACAGCAGCTGCAATTGGAGTTACCATCTAGTTAAGTTTAATAATCCACTGTCATTCTCCAAAATCCATCTTTTTTTTGCACAGGTCAAACAGGTGAGTTGAATGGGGATGTGGTGGGAATCACCTCCACTGCATCCTTCAAGTCCTTGATGGTGGCAGTAATCTCTGCAATCCCTCCAGAAATGCGGTATTGCTTTTGGTTTACTATTTCCTAGGTAGAAGCAGTTCTAATGGCTTTCACTTGGCTTTTCCTACCATAATAGCCCTTACTCCACTTGTCAGGGACCCAATGTGGGGGTTCCACCAGTTGCTGAGTACGTCTATTCCAATTATATATTCTGGAACAGGAGAAATCACTACAGGATGGGCTTGGGAACACACTGAACCTACTGTGAGATGGATCTGAGCTAAGACTTCATTAATAACCTGACCTCCATTTGCCCCTACTCTAACTGGTGGGCCACAGTGATGTTTTGGGTCTCCTGGAATTAGTGTCAGTTCAGAGCCAGTATTCCATAATCCACCAAAAGTCTGATTATTTCCTTTTCCCCAGTGAACAGTCAGTCTTGTAAAAGGCCATAGATCCCTTTGGGGATGGCTGGGAGAAAGATTAACAGCATAAGTTTTTGGCAGTATAGAGGCGTCCTTTCTCAAGGGGACACAGCCTCCCTTTCATTCAAAGGGTTATGGGTCTCTAAACTTGCTCAACTCTGGGAATTGACTGAGGGGTCATGACTCTCTATTCTGGTGATTTGAGTTAGACTGCTGTTGACTTGAACTATAATTCTTCTGCTTATACAGATCAAGTAAATATTTAGTATATTTCCCATCTATTTCACTCCTAAGGACACCATGAATAAGTAGCCAACATCATAAGTCCATATGCTTCAGACTATTCTGATTACTGATTTGACTCCACTGTCCATTATGGCAACCACCCCCACTTTGTGTTTGTCGACTGATGACTGCTGTCACTTGTCCCCTACCACCACGGGGTCCAATCAGTCCCATTGTAGAGGTGTTTTAATTCAATTAGGGAAGTTCCCACTCTCATTTCTGACTAACATAAAATAGCAATCATAACAGTCTTCAAGGATGCTGGAACTTCCTTCACAAATTTGTTCCTCACCGTTGTGGTAAAATATGTGTCCTCTAGGTACTCCATGTGTGGATCTGTGGGTCTAACCTGATAAATCCGCTCTAAAATGCCAATTTCCCTAATCCTTGGACACCAGTATACTAAGGCAGGTCTGGTACTTCAACTTGATTTAGTGTAGGCCACGTGTAATTCATGCTCCAGCAACTCAACCAAATAAACTAGTAGATCCTTTCCTAACCTCTCGAGTTGAAACACTGAATGAAGAATCTGTGCTTAGTGGGCCCATATGAATAAACTCAGACTGATCCTTCTTTATGTTCCTTGCACCATTTTCCCACACCCTTAATAGCCATTTCCACACATATTCCCCAGGTTTCTGTTTGTACACATTAGAAAAATAAAGCAGTTCTTTTGGAGTGTAGCATACCACCTCCTGGGTCACACTTTGTACTTCACCTTTTGGGGCTCATTGGGACTCAAGACTAGTTATAGGTCTAGAAGCAAAAATGGGTGGTGGGGATGTGTTTTGAGAACATTCGGTGATGTCTTGTAAGTTATCTGCCTGAGAGGATGCCCTAGGCAATGACTCAGACAAAGGCTGTTTTGACACAGCTGGGTTAATCTCATTAGATGGGGGTGGAGGGGCTAATGGTTTTACTGGGGAAGGTGGCTTAGCAGACAAAGATGGAGTAATGTCTTCAGATGGGAGTAAGAGGGCTGATTCTTTTGGCAGGAGCGATTCAATGGAATTTAGGGACTCAGTGTCCCCAGCTCCCTGGTTATCTGCCCATATGTCCCCATCCCAAGTTTCAGGATCCCATTTCTTCCCAATCAATGCCCTAACTTTAACTTCAGACACCACTCGAGCTTGGGAATTCAGACAGCATTGTAATTCATCACTCTTACAGTAAGACTCTGGGTTTTGTTTTTGGGAATATCTGCTCTGTTACTACAAGAAATCAGTCTTTGTTTCAAGGTACAAGTGGAAATTTTGAGATCATTTATGCAGCATTTGAGCCTTGACTCTGAAGCCCTGAGCTCATCTCTTTCTTTCACCACTCTGTCTAGGGAAAGTAGGACCAACCAGCCAACTTTCTTATACTTCTCATTATGACAAAATTGTAGAAAAGTATCAAACATGTGATTACCCAGATCCTTGCCTTTCATCAATACCTGACTTATTGATGGTGATATTTTGCATATTTCTATGGCAACCTCATGCCATGGATTAGCAGTGCCCTCTTTACTACTGGAATCAGAGTCATCAACATCTTTAAGACTAACCAGACTTGAGAACCAACTTAGAAAACTCATCCTTACAATTTTGCTTCTCTAGAACCACTCGCAGTCTTAGCCTGGGTTCTCTAGAAAGGCAAAACCAGTAAAGCATATAAATATATATATATATAGAGAGAGAGATTTATATCAAGTCTGTGGGTCAGGATGGAGACTTCTCCTGATTTACACAGCTGCAGGGGCTGGCAAACCCAAGATCAGCAAGTCAGATAGCAGGGCTCTGGATCACAGGCTATGAGGACCAAGAATCTTAAGATCAGCAGGCAAGATGGCAGGTAAGCTTCTAGCTCAAGTCCCAAGAACTGGAGGTCAGATGAACAGGAGCCATCTGCAGGATCCAGAGTGAGCAAAGGTCACAGAAAGTCCATCTATATTAGA
This sequence comes from Dugong dugon, assembly GCA_030035585.1. NCBI lineage: Eukaryota > Metazoa > Chordata > Mammalia > Sirenia > Dugongidae > Dugong > Dugong dugon. The sequence continues at coordinate 148,616,982 of CM057462.1, forward strand.
TACAGGCCACATCCCCAAGGAAACTCCCTTTCATCTGATTGGCTACTCATAGCAGATCCCATTATGGAGTGATAATGCTATATCAGATCTCATCATGGAGGTAATTATATCATTATACAACTGCCAAACTACATCATAACTGCCAAACCACCGAGAATCATGGCCCACCCAAGTTGACACAAAACCTTAACGATTACACTGCCAAATACTGCCTATCAAGCAGTTCATCATCACAGAAGCATTAGAAACAAGCAAAGGACAGAAGTGCTCCAGAAGTATTGAGTGCTAGGGATCAATTTTATGTAATCACATACTACATCATCAGTGACACACTTGAATCTTGCATGAAAAGTAGGACAAAAGTGTATGAAGTTCTTTCAAATAGATTTTCCTTCTTATACAATGTGGCTATATGTGATGAAGGATGTATGAAGGCATCTATGAAACGAGTGCAGGTTTATCCTGATGACTGTAATAGAAACCTTTATGGAGAAGTGCAACAATTTCATTCTTACATGAGAACTAAGTTTACAGATTCAGAAAAGACAAATTTTACTCATGTAAGAAAGTATGATTCCATAATAAAAGATAAAATACAATGCATATTTTCCAATGTTGAAATTGCTTTACACATACTCCTAACTTTAATGATCACAAACTGCACAACAGAACCATCATTTTCGTCCCTAAAGAGACTAAAAAACCTCAGCATACAACGATGATTCAAGAAAGACTCAATTCATTATCCTTATTATGTATGGAAGTAGACATTGTTCAGTAGCTTAATTGTGACAAAATCATTCAAGAATTTATAACATCAAAGAATAGAAAGAAATGTTTTAAATTATAACATGTTAGAGATGAAAGATCTATCTAAAAATAAAATATAGTAATTTGTTGTAATATTTGTTTTCTGATCATTAAATTTTTCTTTATGACATCTTTTCATTTGTTCATTTATAATTATAGCAGTTATTATGAAATAAACATCAAAACTGAAATATGAGCTGTTTAAAACCAAAATTGGTAAAAGTCAGTTTTTTGTTGTGGGAGATCAACAGAATGCTACATCGATTGTTGAAACAACTAAATTCACCGACTCATTGTCTTTGTTTTAGAATACGTGGAATATTCTTCTTGTAGAAAATGTGGTATATAGTAAAAATCTTAGTACCCTGAATTCACTAAAATTTTTATAATCCAGTTGATCTCATTCCACTAAAATGGCATACATCACTTTTGAGTTTAATCGCTAATACCATAGTCGCATTTAAAAAGAAGTTACATCATGAATAGGTAAAACACATACACACATAATATATACTTGTATACATATAACTCACATATCACGTTGAAATGCGTGAGTGAGTAAACAGAGGGGAGGGCGCACCACAGATTATCAATGTTTATGGCCCTCAAAAAACAAAAACAAAAACAAAAACAAACAAACCCACTGCTGGATTGCGTTGATTCCGACTCATGGCAACCCTGTAGGACAGCGTAGAACTGCCTCATAGGGTTTCCAAGGCTGTAATCTTTAGGAAGCTGACTGCCACATCTCTCTTCCGCCGTTATGGCCCTCGCAGTCCAATCATACTTTAAACATCTGTCCAGGGCTGGATTAAGGCATGTTATGGCCCTCACATGCCTTAAACTGGCCCTGGACAGATGTTTAAAGCATGGTTGGGCTGTGACAGTCACTTATTCCTCTAGACTAGGACTCTGCGTCCCTCTGCTCAAAATCACCTCTGAAACATCAGCTGACCAGAATGTGCGGGCATGGAGGCAGGCAGAAAACAGACTTCTCAGGTGTCTGACTGAAGTGTCCTCACTAGAGTCCTTTAAATTAGCATCTCTGTTACGCCGACAGAAAGAGTGCCGCTGACCCTACTGGGAATCTGCGCCAGAAACCACAGTACCTTGGAAGCCCGTAGTTTTCCCAAGTATGAGTCATCGTTATCCAACATAGGGTGCTGAAAGGGGTCTCGGGTGGGAGACATGGTTAAATGCCGAGCGAAACGCTCTTATGAGGGATGGGAGGTCTACACAGCTGCAACACAGCCTTGACTCGGGGAGGATCCCGGATTCAATTGTTTGGAACACCCAGTTTCGGTTGCCAGGCAACTGCCCCGCCATTTATGACTCAGATGAATGCCCTCCGAGAGGGGCGCCATCTGGCGGTTCAACGCGGGAGTCCCCTGGACAGGAAGCTGGCGGGAATGCGCAAGGGAAGCGTCGCAGAGCATGCCTGAGAGCCCTGGATTTGCGCTCCGGATACTCAGCTGAAAAACGCTGGCCTCCCACCGTACAGGACTTCTGCAAAAGGCTTCAGTTGAGGACAGAAGACCTAAAAGATGACTCCGAAATTTCTTTCTCCCTTGCACCTAGCAAAAGGCTTTCCGATTTTCAAAACAATGACAGACTGAGATGTCAAGAGACGGGAAAGCCCCCGTGTGTTGGTGCTTGGAAAATTGCCGGCTGAGGCAAACTCGCCTTGTTTAAACTCGGTTTAACTACACCAACCCCAGGGCTGCGCATAGAACCGGTTGTAAAAGCACAGATGGAGTTGGCGGCATAGAAGTCAGATCTCTGGAAACTGCTGTAGCAGTAGGTAACACCTACTGGGGCCACTGTCGTAGGCTATGACTTCTGGAGGGTAAGAGAGGCGTCTCGATTTTCTTTCTATTGCTTCACACGCGCTAGATGCTTACTAAGTATTTGCCCAGTGCCATGTTTGTAAGATTGTTGTTGTTAGGTGTCACCCGGTCGATTCCCGACTCACAGCGACCCCATGTGACAGAGTAAAACTGACCCATAGGGTGTTCTAGGCTGTAATCGGTGCAGCGGCTAACCAAAAAGGTCGGCAGTTGGAATCCACCAGCCAATCCTTGAAAACCCTATGGGGCAGTTCTGCTCTGTCCTATAGAGTAGCTATGAGTCAGAATCGACTGCCGGCAACGGGTTTGGTTTTTGTAATCTGTACAGCAGCAGACTGCAAGGTCTTTCTCCCGCGGAGCCGCTAGGTGCGTTCAAATAGCCAACCTTTAGGTTAGCAGCCCGGGCTTAATCTTTGCACTGCCAGGGATCCTTTTGCAAAATGAGAGAGGCTCATAAATAGCCCATGGCCCGAAAGAGCAGTAAAAAACATGGATTTGGTGGCGATGGCTTGGAGGATGTTTCTCCCGCGTTCTGTACACCAGCCCTGCGCCAGCCTGTTGGGTCGGTTGCAACCAGGGGCGCGAGCATTCCTACCTGAGCGCGCCAGTGGCGGCAGCTGCCATGGCGACCGGCAGGTGAGCGGCAGAGGCGCGCGTGGTCCCTGCCCCACCCGCGCAGAGGGAAAGAGGAGGCGGTTGCCAAGGCGACGTGGGTAGGAAGAGGAGAAGAGGAAGGAGGGAGGAGGAAGGATGGGAGGCCTTGGCGTAGCCGCAGGGAGGTGACTGGAGCGAGCCCAGCCCCTTGCATCCTCTCCCTGTGTACCTCCCTCCCCCTCTTTCCGCCTTCTGCGGGCTAACAGCACTGGCAGCCGCAGCACCTGAGCCGCTGCTGCGCTCGCTAAGAACAGCGCTATGGCTGAGTCCGGGCGCAACCTCTATCCCTCTGCCAGAGGCAGGGGAAGAACTGAACCGCGCGTAAGCCGGCTTCTGCAGCTGCTGCTCTGGGCTGGGACCGCCTTCCAGGTGACCCAGGGAGCGGGACAGGAGCTTCACGCCTGCAAAGAGGTATGTCCCCCCACGACCTGGCTCTGCTTGGGTCAGAAAAATAGTGAACCCAGGCGGAGATCTGGGAGACCCAGGCACAGGCAGTTTCAGAGGCCACGGAGTTTGGATTTCTTTGGGAGTGAAGCGTGGGGGGAGGGCAGAGGAGCAGGCTGGCGTCATGGAGAGGCCAGCCCACTGGAGGACTCAAGAAATAGATCATCCTCATAGCCTGGGCTGCTGAACTCAGGGAGAGAGGTCTAGCTCCAAGGAGAGGAGGGACCTGGGCTTGGGAACGAGGGAAGAAGAAGACGTGGGCTGTTTTCCAGCTAGGGTGAAATGACGTTAAAAGTGGTTGAATACAAAAGACTAGGTACAGAGGGGCCAAAATACAAAGTGGGAGAGGGGAGAAGTGGGATGAGAAAGGAGTTAGGAAGGCCACGGGAAAGTAGTGAGGAGAAGTGGGAAGCTTTGTGGTTTTATCATGGCTTCAGAGAGGGGAGTCTCCGGGTAGGAGAGGTAAGAGAGAGGATCCCATCAACTCTCTCCCCTTGGTATTAAACATCCAGTTACCTTGCAGGCTGCTAGATGTGGATCCTCTTTATAGCTTTGCTTCTCTCCTGTGCACCTTGCTTAGTGTACCTGACGGCACAGGACCCACCTTTTCATTAACATCTACTTTTTGCCATTCTCTACTCTCCTTCTCTGGTCTTGTGGCTGACATATGCCGTCTTTTTCAAGGTGTTTCTAAAATGTTGGCAGCATAATTCAGACAATAGGAAGTGAATAGCTTCCAAACAAAAATGCCTTTGAAAATTCTTTTTGGAAGGACACAAAAATGTATGAGTAACAGATCTCAATAGTTTCTATATTCCTGAGATAACAAACGTTGCTTTTGGTTGTGCTCTGGGTAACTTCTTTTTAACCATATGGCAGAGGCAGCAATAACATATTTACAAGAACTGCGTTGGGGAAGGCAAAATAAAAGTTGTTTTCTTACCTCTGTGAAATGTGAAAGACTTCATAATACGTCAAGAATTTGGAACTATAAAAGTAATCCCAAATGTCAAACTTGGCATAAGGTTTTGAGAAGTTGAAATATTTTTAATAGGTTGTCGGTGTTAACTGATTTACAACAACAATCCCATCCCGTATGGAGATATGTTATTTTGAAGGCATTCTACCTATTAGACTATTTACAACATAAGATTATGAAGAAGGAGGAGGGAGAGGAAGAGAATTTTTGTGTGAATGAATATGTTTGACTTCGTTCATGAATACGACACAAGTGACTCCCAGTCATGGGACATTTGATAACTTTTATCAGTCTCGGTGACAACCTTCCCTGGGTCATCTACATTTCCACCCAGACACTTTATGACCTGCCTCAGAGATGACTAGGAACAGGATGATTTTGTCAGTGACCAAGGCTCAGTGGCTTCAGTGGCCTGTGGTTTGACCAACTGAGATAACCAGTCCAAGCAAGTCCACTTGCCTAAGAACCAAAGGTGGAAGTCTCCTGAGTGGAAAGTAAGGATATTACAGCTCAGCCGCTAATTCTTGTTGAGAATCTTTGTCACTATGGAAAATGTGAGACATTTAAGAAATAAAACACTTAGTATTATGCTGGTTTGGAGACAGAGGCATATTAATATTTGAGAACTCCAACTTGTATACAAATTTTGCTGTCAAATCTATTTAAATGACCAATATTTGCCTAAGCAAAAACGTCTTGCCATGAAGTATGAGCTGAGGGCAGTGGAAAGCTGTGGAAACCAGTATACCAGGGTTCCAGACCCTGCCTGCTCCTTAGCAGATGTGTCATCTCTGGCAGTTTTTAGATCTGTAGAATGAGTATTACAATAATGTTATTGTTCTCGAGTACTGACGAGTCAGTTCTGAATCATAGCGACCCCATGTGAGAGAATAGAATAGCCCATAGGGTTTTCTTGGCTGTAATCTTTACGAAAGCATATTGGCAGGTCTTTCTCCTGCAGAGCTGCTGGGCAGGTTCCAAGTGTCAACCTTTCAGTTACCAGCAGAGCACTTACCTGAAAAAGGGTATTATAGTAATACCATAAAAGGATCACTTTGAGGATTGAAAGAGAAACTAGCTAGAAAACAGAACGTGGAGTTACCTAACCCCATTTCCTCTTCAGCTTCTTTACCATTCAATCCACACCCCACACCAGTGGGAAAATGACATAGGAGGCATGATCATTGGCCACAGCGTCAGCAAGTCCTATTTACACTTTCCTTGAACAAACAGTGGCCACTGAACACCCCTGAACTCCAAAACAATAAGGAAGAGAATAAACCCATTATTATAATGTTCCTCATTTGGCAGTTTGAACTGATCTGGCAAGTTTAGGGGCTTCCAACCCTAAATTTCAATGGCAAAAACCAATTCAAGGTAGACTAGCCCTTCTCTGTTCTTAAATCTCCACACGAGTTTCTTATAAGCCTATGCTGGGTATTAATGGCAGGGACTGTCCTCAGGCCAAGGCTGACTCGAATGACAGCAATGCTGTTCCAGCCTTGTGGTGATTACCAATGGGCTTTGCCTTGTTTCTGACAGCTGAGGCATCCCTCTTGATCTAACCATGAAACAGTGATTTAGTCTGAAGCTTAAACGGAGGTAGTAGAGAACTTGGAGTTAGACCACAGGATATGTGCTGGGGCTCGGCATTCCTTTCAGAGTCTTGTAATAATTAGTGCTGCTAGTAGAACTAAACATCCTGTATAGTGTTTGTCTTCATGAATCATTTCTTTAGCCCTCTGCTAGCCCAGGTTAAGTGCTCACTGAGAGCCAAAAGAGTCTTTCCCATGACACAAAGAATCTAAACCAAATAAGAGGAGCAGAAAACTGTCTTTAACACAGTCTGCCTTGTCCTGCAGCTCCAGGACTAATTGCCCCCAAAGGGACATTTCAGTCTATGTTAAAAAGCCCTCAGGGCTTTAGAATGTGACAGACATGGATTGGAATAAAAATTACGGAATGAATGATGACTCTGCCACTTAATAAGGGTGCTACTTCTAGCAAGTTAATTAACCTCTGACAGCCTCAGATTTCTGATCTATAAAATGGAGATTTAAAAAAAAAACCAAACCCGTTGCCATCGAGTCGATTCCGACCCCTAGCGACCCTAGAGGACAAAGTAGAACTGCCCCATAGGGTTTCCAAAGAGCAGCTGGTGGATCTGAGCTGCTGACCTTTTGGTGAGCAGTTGTATCATTTAACTACTGTGCCACCAGGGCCCCTAAAATGGAGATAGTACTACCTAGTTCACAGGGCTGTTGTGAGGATTAAATTAGATAACACATGTAAAGTGACTACATACACTTGACATAGCGTGGGCGTTTAAGAAATGTTGACAGGTGGAAAAGGTAAGTACACAAAAAATGGCCCAGAAATTGTGATGAGATAAGATAGCATATGGTAAACAGTGCAGGAGTGGCAGTATAGAGGTTGAGAGGAAAAGAGGGAAGAAAACTTATCTGAGCAGTGGGCATTTGACCTGCTTCTGGAATAATCAGTAGAATTTCCATGGGCAGAGATGGAGGAAGGGTGCTTTTCAAATAGAGGGAGGAACCTGAGAAAAAGTCCACAGGTGGAAAAATGAAAATGGTCCTGGGAATTGCAAGTAGACCAGTTGGCTGAAATGTAGAGTAGGTGTGGGGTACCACAGAAAATAAAGTAGAATAGTTAGAAAGTAAGTGGAAAATCCCTGGAGGATTTCCAGCAGAGACAGCAGCCTGCTCAGAGTGGAGTAACACAAACAGTATGGTTGAGATAGGCCAAAGGGTAAGAGCAGAGAGAAGAGGGCAAGGAGGCCAGTTCAGAAGATCTTACTGAGATCAAAGACGAAATTAAAGGGACTGCACTGAGCTGGTGGCGGTGGGATAAACGGAAAGGCGTTGATATGAAAAATATGCTGAAGGTAGATTTTGCAACTGACTGGGTATAGGGTGAAGGAGAGGGCCAGGTGAGGGTTTTGTTAGGATTTTAGAATGGGAGAATGGTGGGAGCTGTTAGCCAAACGCAGAAAGAACAGCCTTGAGGAGCAGAGTTACAGCCTTTCTCAGCTCCTGCTTCTGCGTGATTAGCCCCTGTACTAGGTGGGGAAAAGTCCTGAGGCTTTGGCTCACAGCTTCACTATGTCACCATAGTTTGTAGGCTCTTACATTACCTCCCACATTTGGTTCTAACATGTTGTCTGAGGTTTGGATCCCACAGGGAAGTGGGTAGATCTATAAAACATTCAGGATCCCTGAGCTTTCTAGAAATATTTCACAAAAGTATAAGACTTAAAATGGCTCCTTTGGTTGGGAACCACTGAGGTTGGATGTTTAAAACACCCCGCCATGTTTAGTGAAGAGAAAAAAAAAAATTAAAATTCTCCCCTTATCATAAAGTTCTCATAGGGTAGCGAGATATATTTTTTTTGGTTTGGTATCAGAGGGGGCAAAAAAAAAAAAAAAATTCTTGGCAGCTAAAGACATTTAAGAAGTCATTTTGTCCATTTTCATGTCTCAAGGTATACTAAAACCAAACCAGGCTGATAAGTATCTGACTGACTTAAAAAAAAAATTAAAAATTACAAAAGTAACACTTTTCATTTGCAAATTGGAAATATATAGGTAAATAAAAAGATAATAAAAACCACTGCAATCTCATGAGTCAAGCCATTGTTTTTATATGTATACTTGTGAGAGAGAGGCAGAATAGTGATACAGAGCATGGGGTCTGGATAAAACTGGATGGGCTGAGTTCAACTTCCAGCTCCTCCACTCAGTAACTGTATGATCTTAGGGAAGTTATTTAATCTCTTCATGACTCAGTTTCTTCACCTGTAAAATGGGGCTATTAATAGATTTCACTTCATTAATATAATATGACAATCGAGTTAATACATAAAGTGCTTAGAACAGTTCCTGGTGCATGGTAAGTACTTAATAAATGTTAGCTGTTATAACTATATTCTAACGCAGGTATGATTAACATTGCTTTATAATAGTGAAACATTAATAAGAATTTAAGGGTGGTAGAAGTGTGTTGAATTGCAAAGGAAAAAGAGTAGATGTGAAAGTTATTCTGAGAAAAAAGTTGATAGCACTTGGCAAAGAGAAGCAAGAGACCACGGTAGTTAAGAGTCTGGAGCTAAGCTGTCCAATACGGTTGGTACACCACATGTGGCTGTTACGCACTTGCAATGTGGCTAGTGCAGCTGAGGAAATGAATTTTAAATTTTATTTTAATTAATTTCAAGTTAAAATTAAAAACAAGTACTTGATGCAGTTATCGCAAAACTTCTACATGTGCTTGGAGCAACCTGAGTACATGAATCTACTTCTCCAGCTGTCACACTTATGAAATCTAAATAGAGATCAAGAATTTCTGATGAAAATTTAGAGTCCAAATTGAGATGTGCTGTCATGTGTAAATACATGCTGGATTTTAAAGACTTAGGACAAAAAAAGAGTGTAAAACATCTCATTAATATTTTATATTGATTACATGTTGAAATGATTTTAGATATATTTGGATAAATACAATATATTATTAAAATTAATTTCCCTTGTTTCTTTTTCTATTTAAAAAGTGGCTACTGGAAAGTTTAAACTCCCGTATGTGGCTTGTACTGTGTTTCTATGGGACAGTGCTGCTCTGGAATACTGGCCTTGCAAGTCTGGTGCCTGAAGTTGAATCCTAGTTCTACTGTTTTCAGCTTCATTACCTTGGACAAGATACTCACCTCTCTTAGTCTCCATTTTTTAATCTAGAAAATGAGGATAATGTAGTTCTTGCCTTTTAGAGAAGGAGTCCTGTGGTGCAGTAGTTAAGCACATGGTTGCTAACTGAAAGGTTGGTGGTTTGAACCTACCCAGCCACTCTGTGTTTCGATGGATCACTTTTATATGGAAATTGGGTGGGACTATGCAAGTAAGGTGCTTGTGGCCCACCAAGGGGATTGGGCAGCTTGCTAATAATGCAAATAAGGTGCGTGGTACCCTTGTGGGGGTGAGACCATGAAAATAAGGAGTATGGAACCCTAATGAGGGGATTGGTCAGTTGTGCCATCCCGCTAGGCTTAAAATGAGCCATCCCAGAGGTGGGAAAGGGGGACCTCACAACAAGAAAGAAGAGCTAGGAGTGGAGCATGTCCTTTGGACCTGGAATACCTGTGCTGAGAACCTCCTAGATCCAGGAGACAGAGAGAGAGCTGTAACACTGGAGACGGTGAGAGAAGGTAAGAAGCAGTGGCAGAGAAATGGCAGCTGCAGAGGCAGCAGAACCAGGAGACTGGTAGGAGACCTGCAGGAGACAGTGTGGTGGGCTTCCCAAACCGAGGAGCAAGAGAGCTGAGTGCCTTTGGGCTGAGGCTTACCGGTGGAGTGAGGTGTCCCTGGGCACTTACTGGTGGAGCTGAAGAGCTTTGTGACACCTGCCTAAACAGGGCAGAGGGTGAACCAAGGAGCCAAAGGCTAAGAGGCCAGAGAGAGGCCTGCCTGAGGGCGTGGCTGAAAATAAGCTGTCCTGATCAAAGAACTGTATCCTGAGTCATTTCTGATCCTGAACTGTAACCTGTTACTGCCCTAATAAACTCCACAGTCATGAGTATTGTCTGTGAGTTCTGTGTGGCCATTGCAACGAATTATAGAACCCATCAGAGAAGTAGAGAGTGCTGTGGGGGGTGGGGGGGATGGCTGGTGTCAGAACTGGTAAAAAGGTTGGAGAGAGGAGGTATGTCTGACCTCCACCTCATAACAGTCAGCCTTGGGCTACTGATGCTGATAATGATTCTCTCTCCTCCCCCATGTGAAGTTAGAGGAAGAGGTCTGATGACCCCATGCCATCATTTTTACACACTACCCGGGAGAAAGATGTGGCAGTCTGCTTCTGTAAATATTTACAGCCTTAGAAACCCTATGGGGCAGTTCTACTTTGTCCTCTAGTGTCGCTATGAGTTGGAATTAACTCAACAGCAGTGGGAGTGCCTTTTATGGACCGTTGGGAGGTTAAATGAGATAATGCTTAAAATGTACTTTGCAAAATGCATAGCATATAGTAAGTGCTCAATATGTGTTAGTGCTTGTCACTATTTTATGATCTACTTTTAAAAAACTTAACAGTATGTCAGGAGCATCTTTCTGAGGCATTAAATATCCATGAATGACATCATTTTAATGATGAACTACTCTGCTAATCTCTAAGGCTTCACTCACGGGCCACCTGCATTAGACCCATCCCTTCTCACTTCTTAGTGTAGGTCGGCAATTCTTCTTTCTCTCTGGAGTCATCAATTTTTCCACTCTACTGGATCATTCCAATCAACATTCATACATGCTATTATTTCTCCTATCTTAAAAAATAGGAGAAAAACAAAAACAACAAAAAACAAACAAAACACTTCTATTGGTTGTCACTTCCCCCTCTAGCTGCCACCCTATTTTACTCCTCCCCTTTACAGCAAAAGCCCTTGAAAATCTTGCCTGTAATCACTGTCTCTAAATCCTCTCCTTCCTTTTCTCTCTCAAATCCACTCTAAGCCACCATTCATCTCCAGAACTCCACCAGAACTACTCTTGCTCAATCCAGTGGTAGCATCTCGGTCCTAATCAGGCTTTGTCTACCAGCATTTGGTTGAGCTGTGATCACTCTCACCTCCTAGAAAGACTTCCTTCTCTTGGCTTCCAGGACACCCAACTCTCTTGGTTTTTTTCCCACTTCCCTTCTCTTTTCTCCTTGATTGGTTTTCCCTCATCTCTTCCAACTCTAAATCTGGCAGTTCCCCAGGACTCAGTCCTTGAACCTCTATTTTCATTCCCTTGGTGAATTCATCCAGTCTCATGGTTTTAAGTACTACCTGTACACTGACAACTCACAAATTCACGTATCCAGTCAGGACGTCTACCATGAATTACAAGACTTGTACATCTAACTGCATACGTGACCTCTTTGTGTACGTATTTGATTGGTGTCTCAGATTTACCATGTCTGAAATTCCTGATCTCCTCACTGCTGTTGACCTTCTGCTTTCCAGAATCTTCCTCATCTCAGCTAATCAACTCCACCCTTTGCTTCAGCCCAAAACCTTGGAGTTCTTCTGACTCCTCCCTTTCTCCTACTCCCTACATCCAATTCATCAGAAATCAAGTTAGTCGTACTTTCAAAATACATCTTGAATTTGACCACTTCTTACACCTCCACTGCTACCCATCCTTGTCTAAGGCACCATCACCTCTCAAGTGGAAGATAGCAAAAGCCTCCTAACTGGTTTCGTTGTTTCCACCCTACCCACTTATCATCTATTGTCAGCATAACAGCAAAGAAAGAGTATGGAAAATAAGACAGATTTTGCCCTTCCTCTGCTCAAAACAGGGAGCACTGATGGAGCAATGGTTAAGTGCTCTGCTGCTAACTGAAGGGTTGGCAGTTCGAACTCACCAGTGGCTCTGCAGGAGAAAAGACCTCTTGATCTGCTCCAGTAAAGATTTCAGCCTAGGAAACCCTGTGGGGCAGCTCTACTCTGTTCTATAGGGGAGCTCTGAGTTGGAATCAACTCGAAGGCACACAACTGCTCAAAACCTTCCAAGGTCTTTCTATCTCAGAGTGAAAACCAGCTTTCTACAATGGACTGCAAGTTCCCACACACAGTCTGCCCTTTCCCTTCCTCTTTGGCCTCACCAGCTTCCTTGCTTTTTCTCCGACTTGCCAGGCTACCTCCTGCCTCAGGCCATTGGCTATTGCTGTTATCTCTGCCTAGAAGGTTCTTCCCCAGACTGAGTGGCTTAGTTCCCTAAATTCCTTCTGGCCTTTGCTGAAATGTCATTCCACTCCCTATCCCATTTTCTGTTTTAGTTTCTCCAGAGAGCCTATAACTCCCTAAAACGCTATATTTTACTTATTTCTATCCTTACCCACTAGTGCGTAAGATCCATGAAGGCAGGGATTTTTGTGTTGTGTTTAATGTTGTATCAACTGCACCCAAAATAGTGGGCCTTCAATAAGTATCAGTAGGATGTGTGAGTGAAACAGAGGAATAGTATCCCATTGATGGAAATTATTTAACCAATCCCTTGTTATTGAATTTATAGGTTGTTTCAAAATTTAGGCTAATATAAACAATGCTAAGATGAACCTCTTTTTCCATACATATTTGAGCACATTTGTCATTACTTCCTTGGAATAAATTCCTAGAAATGGAATTGCTAGGTGAAAGGATAAGATAATTGTCTTAGTTATCTAGTGCTGCTGTAACAGAAATACCATAAATGGATGGCTTTAACAAAGAGAAATTTATTCTCTCACAGTCTAAGAGGCTAGAAGTCTGAATTCAGGATGCCAACTCCAGGGGAAGACTTTCTCTCTCTGTCGGCTCTAGAGGAAGGCACTTGTCATCAATCTTCCCCTGAACTAGGTGCTTCTCAGCACAGGGACCCTGGGTCCAAATGATGCGCTATTCTCCTGGCTCTTGTTTCTTGGTAGTATGAGGTCCCCACATCTCTCTGCTCGCTTCTCTATTTTATATCTCAAAAAAGATTGGTTTAAAACAACCTAATCTTGTAGACTGAGTCCTACCTCATTAACATACCTGCTGCTAATCCCATCTCATTAACATCATAGAGATAGGATTTGCAACACATAGGAAAGTCACATCAAATGATAAAATGGTGGACAATCACACAATACTGGGAATCATGGTCTAGCCAAGTTGACAGATATTTTGGGGGAACACAATTCAATCCATGATAATAATTTTCAGGCTTCTCGTATAACTTCTAAATTGCTTTCCAGAGGTTTTTTGTTTGTTTGTTTTTTAATTAGTATAATCTCTTACCAGTAGCATATGAGTTGTTTCTCCACCACTATGACAAATCAGAATTTTTTTCATCTTTGCCAACTTTATAGCATAAAAATAATTTCATCACTATTTTAATATTTATTTTTAATTTCATTAATTTTTATGTTGTAATAATAGCTTTATTGAGATATACTCATATACTATAAAATTCACCCCTTTCAAGTATACAATTCAGTGGTTTTTATTATATTCACAGAGTTGTGCAATCATCACCACTATCTAATTGCAAGACATTTTTATCACCCCAGAAAGAACTCCATACCCATTAGCAAAATCCCAAAATCCCTATCCCCTCATATTTTGTAACATAACTTTCATTTTTTCTACTCACTCCCATTCATTGTTTAAACTTATTTAATTATGTAATAATAGTTAAGTACTAAATATATATAAGCATATATGTAAATTATTAACCCACCACAGGTTTAAGAACTAGAAATATTCAATGCTGACAACGCTTCCTGGGGGCTCATCCCCAGTCCCAGTCCCAGCCCCAGAGGTAACTGCTGTCCGGAATTTTGGTTTTCTATTCCCATACCTTTTTAAAATTTTTTTCCACGTATCTATGTCTGCTCAAACAAAAATCTTATTTAGTTTTGCTTATTTTTGACCCTTATAAATGTATTGTGCTGCAAATAGTGTTCTACTATCTGCTTTATTAAGTTTTTAAACTCATCCATGTTGTTGTACATTACTATATTTCATTCATTTTCAGTGCTATAAAGTATTGCTTTGTGTGAATATGCCACATTTTAAAATTCATTCTCCTGTTGGTGTTGGGTTTGGTTTCAGTCAGTGTTGACGGTTGGGTTTCCAGTGCTTTGCTATCTCAAACAACGCTGCTATGGACATTGTTGAACCTGTCTCCTGGTGCGCAGGGGCAAATTTCTCAAAGGTATAAGCCTAGAAATGGGGTGCTGGATTGTGGGGTGTGCAAAGATTCATCTTTATGAGAGAAGGCCTAATTGTTTTCTGAGCAAGTGAACTAATTATAACTTATTCTCCAGCAACTCCAGAGATTGAGTTCCGTGAAGGACCTTAGTCACTTTACGTCGAGTGGATTCTGATTCTTAGTTACTTTAGCTCCAGGCATACTAAGTTAGGGCTTAACTATGGGGTCACTCTCCCTTTGTAAGTAATGTCATTTCTTTACACCTTCAGGAGGTCATATTTACCTAGATTTTTATAGCTTTCTTCAGTTTTCAGTGATTTGTAGTCTGATGTGACCCAATCTGGACAGGTTTTCTTCTATTCTGGAAGCTGGACAACACTCAGATCACCCACTAAATAGAGTCAGGGTGAAAGCCACTTCCAAGGTGGGCTTCTTCTGGAATTGGTAGCATCTTAAGGTCTCCAGGTATCATTTTAGGATAAGATAAAATTGTCACTAGATTGGAGATGGCTACTACTTTCTACCTAGAGGAGTCTGAATTATTGTACCGGCTCTCAGGGAAATGCCCTGTGGATACTTTTAACCTCCATATCTAGATATGGTATATTCAGTTACACTTTATAGAGTTTCCCTTTGTATTCAGGATGAATCTTAAAATGAGGGGTTTAATGCCTTAAAGAGCCCTGGTGGTGCAATGGTTAAGTGCTTGACTGTTAACCAAAAGGTTGGCAGTTTAAACTCACCCAGCGACTCCATGGGAAAAAGACCTGGCAATCTGTTCCCATAAGAATTACAGCCTAGAAAACCCTGTGGGGGCATTTCTACTCTGTCGTATGGAGTTGCTATGAGTTGAAATCAACTCGACAGCACCCAACAACAACAACAATGCTGCCTTAGACACTGGAGGGACTAACTCCTGAGAAATGGCTAGTACCAGAAGCTGTCTAGCCCTATGAAATTTAGGTAATTTCTGTAAATGGATCTTTTTCACACTCTGATGGTCAAATAATGGAGGTCCGCTTTGCCTGTGTCTCTTTATTTTAAACAGGGTTGTTAACTAGAGAAGCTTACAGTCTTAATCCAGAATGGTTTCTCCTGCCTGAATAACCTTTCAAGAAAAAAAAATGATCTGTATCAGTGAGCTTTTGCTGTGTAACAAACAACCCAAAAACTTCATGGATTAAAACAACAACTATTTTTTAGTCCACAGTCCTGTAGTTTGACTGGGTGGTTTTTCTGGTTTGAGATAACTTGGCTGACCTCTGCTGGGCTTTCATATGTGATTGTGGTCAGCTGATAGGTTGGTTGCAAGACAGATGATCTAGGATGGCCTCACTTAAATGCCTGACAGTTAGCAGACTGTTGGTTGGGACACCCAGATTCTCTTTCATCGGCCTATCATCCTCCAACAGGCCAGCTTAGACTCATTTATGTGATGGCTTCAGAGTTCCAAGTGCAGTGTGAGAACAAGCCCCAAGCATGCAAGCTCTTTTCCAGCCTCTGCTCATCTCATGTTTGCTAACGTTCTATCGGCCAATGCAAGTCACATGACCAGGCTGTGAAATAGTCTCCACCTTTTGATGGGAGGCCCCACAAATTTGCATGGCAAAAGGGTACTCATATAGGGATGGAAACAATTTGTTGCCATTTTTGCAGTATACCACAGGATCTTTTATATACTTTAAGCAACTGCTGAAAAGATGGCATCTGACAATTTTTAATTGCTGTATCTGTTGGTATGGGTCACTGCTTCTGGAATATAGCAAGAAAACCACAGCACAGTAGTGAAGTATCATACTCACAGTAAAGCATACAAAGCATTGCTTTTGGAACGGTACTGAACCCTACATTGCCTAATTCCCTTTTGGCCTATTGAATACTATTTTTAAATAACTTTATCGTTTTTGTAACAATGATCCTCTGTTATTCTAAAAATTCAAGAAATATAGATTGCAAAATAAGACGGTAAAACTCACCTACAATTCCATACCTGGTTAAAATCACCATAAACATTTTGTTACATTTTCCCAGACTTCTTTCTGTGCTTATAGACACGTTGTTGTTGTTGTTAGGTGCCATTGAGTCAATTCTGACTCAGCGACCCTATGTACAACAGAATGAAACACTGCTGATCCTGCACCATCCTCATGACTGTTGCTATGCTTCAGCCCATTGTTTCAGCCACTGTGTCAGTCCACCTCGTTGAGGGTCTTCCTCTTGTTTGCTGACCCTCCACTCCACCAGGCATGATGTCCTTCTCCAAGTACTGATCCCACCTGATAACATGTCCAAAGTATGTGAGACGTAGTCTTGCCATCCTTGCCTTCGAGGAGCATTCTGGTTGTATTCTTCCAAGACCCATTTGTTGGTTTTTCTGGCAGTCCATGGTATATTCAACATTCTTCGCCAACACCACAATTCGAAGGCATCAGTTCTTCTTCAGTCTTCCTTATTCATCACCCATCTTTTGCATGCATATGAGGCCATTGAAAACACCATGGCTTGGGTCAGGCGTACCTTAGGTCTCAAGGTGACATTTTTCCTTTGCTTTAAAGAGGTCTTTTGCAGCAGATTTGCCCAATAGAGTGCGTCTTTGGATTTCTTGACTGCTGCTTCCATGGGTGTTGATTGTGGATCCAAGTAAAACGAAATCCTTGGCAACTTCAATCTTTTCTCTGTTTATCATGATGTTGCTTATTGGTCCAGTTGTGAGGATTTTTGTTTTCTTTACGTTGAGGTGTAATCCATACTGAAGGCTGTGATCTTTGACCTTCATCAGTAACTGCTTCAAGTCATTTTCACTTTCAGCAAGCAAGTTTGTGTCATCTGCATAATGCAGGTTGTTAATGAGTCCTCCTCCAATCCTGATGTCACGTTCTTCTTCATATTGTCAAGCTTCTCAGATTATTTGCTCCGCATACAGATTGAATAAGAGTGGTGAAAGGATACAACCGTGATGCGCACCTTTCCTGACTTTAAGCCACGCAGTATCTCCTTGTTCTGTTCGAACAACTGCCTCTTGATCTACGTACAGGTTCCTCATGAGCACAATTCAGTGTTCTGGAATTCCCATTCTTCCCAATGTTAGCCATAATTTGTTATGATCCACACAGTCGAATGCCTTAGCATAGTCAATAAAACACAGGTAAACATCTTTCTGGTATTCTCTGCTTTCAGCCAGGATCCATCTGATATCAGCAATAATATCCCTGGTTCCACATCCTCTTCTGAATCCAGCTGGAATTTCTGGCAGTTTCCTGTCGATATACTGCTGCAGCTGCTTTTGAATGATCTTCAGCAAAATTTTACCTGTGTGTGATTTAATGACGTTGTTCAATACTTGCCGCATTCTGTAGGATCACCTTTCTTGGGGATAGGCATAAATATGGATCTCTTCCAGTTGGCTGGCCAGGTAGCTGTCTTCCAAATATCTTGACATAGATGAGTGAGCACTTCCAGCACTGCATCTGTTTGTTGAAGCATCTCAAGTGATATTCCATCAGTTCCTGGAATGTTGTTTCTCGCCAATGCCTTCAGTGCAGCTTGGACTTCTTCCTTCAGTACCATCAGTTCCTGATCATATGCTACCTCCTGAAATGGATGAACATTGATCAGTTCTTTTTGGTATAGTGACTCTGTGTATTCCTTCCATCTTCTTTTGATGCTTCCTGTATCATTTACTATTTTCCCCGTAGAATCCATCAGTATTGCAACTCGAGGTTTGAATTTTTCTTCAGTTTGAGAAATGCTAAGTGTGTCCTTCCCTTTTGGTTTTCTAATTCCAGGTCTATGCACATGTTGTTGTAATACTTTACTTTGTCTTCTCGAGCTGCGCTTTGAAGTCTTCTGTTCAGCTATTACTTCATCATTTCTTCCTTTCACTTTAGCTGCTCGACATTCAAGATCAAGTTTCAGAGTCTATTCTGACATCCATTTTAGTCTTTTCTTTCTTTCCTGTCTTTTTAATGACATCTTGCCTTCTTCATGTATGAAGTCCTTGATGTCATTCTACAACTTGTCTGGTCTTTGGTCACTAGTGTTCAAAGTGTCAAATCTATTCTTGAGATGGTCTCTAAATTCAGGTGGGATATACTCAAGGTCATACTTTGGCTCTTGTGAACTTGTTCCAATTTTCTTCAGTTTCAACTTGAACTTGCAAATGAGCAATTGATGGTCTGTTCTGCAGTCAGCCCCAGCCTTGTTCTGACTGATGATATTGAACTTCTCCATCATCTCTTTCCACAGATGTAGTGGATTTGACACCTGTGTATTCCATCTGGTGAGGTCCACATGTATAGTCGCCGTTTATGTTGGTGAAAACAGGTATTTGCAATGAAGAAGTCGTTGGTCTTGCAAAATTCTATTGTGCGATCCCTGGCATCATTTCTATCACTAAAACCATATTTTCCAGCTACCGATCTTTCTTCTTTGTTTCCAACTACCACTAATTATCAGTGCATCTTGACTGCATGTTCGATCAATTTCAGACTGCAGAAGTTGGTAATGTATGTATAATTCTTCATAAAGGGAACATACTGTTTCATAACCTGCTCTTTTCATGCGATAATACGCAGGGGCATCTCTCTATGTTAATAAATATTAGTCTATTTCATCATTTTTAAGGCTATATGGAGTTCTGTAGCATGTATATAATATAATTTAACTAACCAATTCAGATAGCTTCTAGTGTCTGTTAGTACAAACAACGCTGAAATGAACATCTTCGTATATGCATTATTAAACACTTGCTCAATTGTCATTCAGTTAATTCCTTAAATTATGTTCCTAGAAATGAGCATTTATATTTTAAATTGCTCCTTATTATTCAGTCTCTCTTTCGAAGAAAATGTCCCATTATCCTTGCCTATCCTTGCCTTTTCTCACATTCTTGCCAATGCTATCCATCTTTTCAAACTGTGACAAATCAATACACACACACATTTAATCCTGCTGGATCCATAGCTAAGGGGCTCCATGGATTTCAAGCAGGACCCCACCTAGAGCTCTCAAGTGACCTCAGAGTATTTCTGGAAATTATTACTGCAATCCAGAGATAATTGGCTGGCTCCTCATTCCCAACTCCTGCTTCCCTGTTTTCAGTGTCTTTTTACCCTGCACCAACCTGGACATACAATTTAGCACTTCGTGGGATGCTAAGAATTCATCTGCTCACATATATACACACCAACCAGCAAACACCAACACTACAACAACACAACATTAATGAGTGACATTGTTGTTGTTAGGTGAGGTTGAGTCCATCTTCCAAATTGCAGAATTTATTTTACCTATGATAATGTAAAGGAGATCTGGTCTACTAACTGAAAGGTCACTGGTTTGAACCCACCAGGCACTCTGTGGGAGAAAGATGTGGCAGTCTGCTTCCATAAAGATTAACAGCCTTGGAAACCCTATGGGGCAGTTCTACTCTGTCCTATAGGGTTGCTATGAGTCGGAACAGACTAGACGACAATGGGTTTGGGTTTTTTTGGAGAGAGGGGTAGGAATCCCATCTGATAGAGTAGAACTGCCCCATAGGATTTTCTAGCCCGTAATCTTTATAGGAGCAGATTGCCAAGTCTTTCTCCCAAGGAGCTGTGGGGTGGGTTTGGAGTGATGTAATCTTCACTAAAGATTTTTTTAAAGGAGGAAAGCATTTAAATTGCTCATTACATAGCAAACACTATAAAAATCCCTGTCATTCTTGTTTTTCCAAATCCCTTCTCAGCTGCTTGCCCCTCCACCCAACCAAGAGTGAAAAGTCTCAGCCTTTTGCCCACACTATGCCCAGCCTTCCCTCTCCTCTCTTTCACATTTCCCCACCTGGGAGCTCCTCAAGCGGGGAGCCTGTTTGGTTTGAAAAGCAGAGTTGATGCTTAGAACCACTCCAATCAACTTATGATTAAGGGTTATGAAAGAAAAGTGAAAGGTATGATGGGAGATTATTACAAAGGAGGCCTAATTTAGATTGGGGGCGCTGTCAGAGCAGGCCTTTCCGGGGAGTGATTTAAACTTCAGCTTAAAGGGTACAGAGGAGTTTGGCAGGTGGAGGTGAGGGACAAGCTCACAGACAGGGAAGAGTCTGGTGCTTAGGGGGTGGAGAGAAGGTTAGTGTGGCTGTACTGCCTAATTTTACACTTGTAAAATGGAAAATTATATTCCTATTTTGAATTTTCAAAAACTATTAAAGGAGGCTATGAGAGGGGCATAGGTCTCGTTTTTAAAAATGTTCTAATTCACTTTTTCATTATAAAAATCATCTATGCTTGTATTAATAATTCACATTGAGGTTCTAAATGACCTATACATTAACTCATTTAATCCCTACAATGA
The DNA here is from genome assembly GCA_030035585.1 of Dugong dugon. Classification (NCBI taxonomy): domain Eukaryota; kingdom Metazoa; phylum Chordata; class Mammalia; order Sirenia; family Dugongidae; genus Dugong; species Dugong dugon. Next base: position 148,637,771 of record CM057462.1, read on the forward strand.
CTCCATCATCTAACATATGCTTTACATATACGTGTGTGTATACATAACATACATATTTTTAAATTGTCAGTATCTTCTGATGAGTATGTAAACTCCATGAGGGCTGGTATTCTTGAGTGTTTTATTTATTTCTGTATTTCCACTGCCTGCCACATAGTAGATACTCAAAAAATTTGTTGAATGGATCTGAATTTTGTAGATGATAAAACTAAGGCACAGAGAGATCAGCCTGTCCAAGGTCACTTGGCTAGGGAAAGAGCAGCTGTTCAGGCAGTCTGGCTCTTAACAAACCATGCTGTATTCTGCCTGTGCATGCTAAAAATCTAAATAATGCAAAAGGTATATGCTGAAAAGTAAGAGTTTCCCCCCATCGTGCAAATTCACAAAAGCTAACCTCTGTCAACACTCCTAAATATATCCTTCCGAAAATGTCTTATGCCTATGCCAGCACATCTGTCTATTCTTTTTTTGCTTTTTATACAAATGGGATCAGAATATTTATCCTACTGTGTATTTTATTATTTCAGATCATTTTTATAGCTCCACCTCTTTATTTTTATCGACTAAATTGTGATCCACTGTATAGACGTATGTGCCACAATTTATTGAAACAGAAACTTCTTGATGAACAGGTCGATTCCAATCATTTATGTTATAACAATGCTGTGGGGAACATCCTCCTACATGTATTGATGCTTACTTGTTTGAGTTGTTCCGTAGGTGTTCCTAAGGGTAAGCATTGTGTCTGATAACTAGAAGTTGATAATACCTCTGAATGAAAGAATTAAGAGGGGATTGAGTTGATTCTCTGGTTTAGACCCATGTTTTTAGAGGATGTGGTCAAGGAAATGGGCCTCAGGGATCTTCTTTAGTCAGTATGGACTGAGGACAGACCCAGTGGCCTTCTTCAACTCTGGAACTCTTAAAATTAAAAAAAAAAAAATCAGTTTACTCTGTAGGAACAAGGCAAATTACCACCTCCTGGGGCCCTGGGTTTCCTGTAGGGGAAGATTCCGCTAAGTAGCCATAAGTCTCCAATCTGAGAACTAGCAGATCCCAAGGAACTCTCCAAGTCGTAAGACCTGGGCTTGAGAAATATTGCACTGAAAGTTAGGTGACTCCTAGATAGCAGGTCGGTCATAAACACAACGTGAACAAGGGCCCTTGATAGGGTATTCTGCTCTGTGGTGGCCTTCAGAATGTGCACCTATTGTTGTTTTTAATAATTGAAATGAAAACAAACACATTTTAAAATTTCACAGAGAATTCTCTGACTCTGGCATGTGGTGCTGTACATCATGGCATTGGCCTCTTCTTCTTTGGTCAGATCCCAGGCGTGGGTGAGGCTTTGGTTTTGAGGCTGTGTGGAAACCCTGAGACCCAGAGGGCCCAGCTGAATGACATACCTGGTTTATCAAGGGGCCCAGCTGAATGACATACCTGGTTTATCAAGTTGCCAGCTTATCCAAGTCAAGGCAGACAGGCCTGGCAGTTAAGTCTGCCACATTTTCTGAAAACAAGTTGTTCAAATCTATAGTTTTTCCTCAGTCTGTATTGTCCCGCCGGTAAGTGATAAAAATTGTGCAGTTTGTCATGTTTCTTTCTTAACCTCTCCTTCTACGTTCTATCAGATAAAGAACACAACACATAATTATAGTTAGTGCTTGACAGGTGCTGAAAGAAAATATGTTTTTCCTACTTCCTGAGCTCTCTGTTTTTCAAATTCCTTAAAGTCTAAGAAGCCTAACATGAGGTTACCACCTATTTTCTATCTTTGATTAGTCATTGCTTTAGTCTTCTATTGTTGCTATAACAGAAATACGACAAGTAGGTGGCTTTAAAGAACCAAAATTTATTTTCTCAAAATTCAGAGGCTAGACGTCCAAATTCAGAATGTGGCTCTAGGGGGAGGTCCTTCTTTGTCTATTTCAGCTTCTAACCACCCCCCACCCCAAAAAAATTATTGCCATCGGGTCAATTCTAACTCATAGTGACTCTATAGGACAGAGTAGAACTGCCCCATAGAGTTTCCAAGGAGCAGCTGGTGGATTTGAACTACCAGCATTTTGGTTAGCAGCTGAGCAGCCAGGGCTCCATTTCAGCTTCTAGTAGTTGGCAATCCTTGGAGTTCTTGAGCTTGTAGATTCATCTGTCTCCATCCTCATGAGATAGCTATCATCTGTCTTCACCCTGTGTCTACTTCTGTGTCTCATCTACCTTTTTTATAACTCAGAAGTGATTAGGTGTAGGACACACTCTACACTGATATGGCCTCATTAACATAACAAAGAAAATCCCACTCCCAAATAGGATTACATCCACAGGTATAGAGGTTAGGATTCCAACTCATTTTTTTTGGAGGGGAGGGGGCACGATTCAATCCATAACAGGAGGTGAATGTTAGTGGTCATAGGTCCCAAGGCATCCTTAGCAGCCCCTACAATACCCGGGTGAGTGCTTACTCTCAGGTGGGCCTGAACCTGTCTGGTAATGAGTGAGAAGTTCACTATATCTAAAGGCTACCCATGTCATTGGGATAAAAAGTGTGTGTGTGTGTGTGTGTGTGTTTAACATTTGTAATTGTTATGCAGTTGTTATATGTGTCTGTCAGTTTGTCGTATCGTGGGGGCTTGTGAGTTGCTGTGATGCTGGAAGCTATGCCACTGGTATTCAAATACCAGCAGTGTCACCCATGGTGGACAGGTTTCAGCTGAGCTTCCAGACTAAGACAGACTAGGAAGAAGGACCCAGTGGTCTACTTCTGAAAAGAATTAGCCAGTGAAAACCTTAGGAATAATAGTGGAATATTGTCTGATATAGTGCCGGAAGATAAGTCCATCAGGTTGGAAGGCACTCAAAATACAGCTGGAAAAGAGCTGCCTCCTCAAAGTAGAGTTGACCTTAATGACCTGGATGGAGTCAAGCTTTCAGGACCTTCATTTGCTGAGGTGGCACGACTCAAAATGAGAAGAAACAGCTGCAAACATTAATAATCAGAACCTGGAATGTAAGAAGTATGAATCCAGGAAAACTGGAAATCATCAAAAATGAAATGGAATGCATAAACATCGATATCCTAGGCATTAGTGAGCTGAAATGGACTGGAATTGGTCATTTAGAATTGGACAATCATATGGTCTACTATGCCGGGAATGACAACTTGAAGAGGAATATCATTGCATTCATCGTCAAAAAGAACATTTCAAGATCTATCCTGAAGTACAATGCTGTCAGTGATAGGATAATATCCATATGCCTACAAGGAAGCCCAGTTAATATGACTATTATTCAAATTTACGCACCAACCACTAAGGCCAAAGGTGAAGAAATTGAAGACTTTTATCAACTTCTGCAGTCTGAAATTGATCGAACATGCAATCAGGATGCACTGATAATTACTGGTGATTGGAATGCAAAAGTTGGAAACAAAGAAGAAGGATCAGTAGTTGGAAAATATGGCCTTGGTGATAGAAATGATGCTGGAGATCACATGATAGAATTTTGCGAGACCAACGACTTCTTCATTGCAAATACTTGTTTCACCAACATAAATGGTGATTATACATGTGGACCTCACCAGATGGAATACATAGGAATCAAATCCACTACATCTGTGGAAAGAGACGATGGAAAAGCTAATATCATCAGTCAGAACAAGGTCAGGCACTGACTGCGGATCAAACCATCAATTACTCATATGCAAGTTCAAGTTGAAACTGAAGAAAATTAGAACAAGTCCACGAGAGCCAAAATACAACCTTGAGTATATCCCACCTGAATTTAGAGACCATCTCAGGAATAGATTTGACACATTGAACACTAATGACTGAAGACCAGACAAGTTGTGGAATGACATCAAGGACTTCATACATGAAGAAAGCAAGAGGTCATTAAAAAGACAGGAGAGAAATAAAAGACCTAAATGGATGTCAGAATAGACTCTGAAACTTGCTCTTGAACGTCAAGTAGCTAAAGCAAAAGGAAAAAATGATGAAGTAAAAGAGTTGAGCAGAAGATTTCAAAGGGCAGCTCAAGAAGACACAGTATTATGACGACATGGGCAAAGACCTGGAGATAGAAAACCAAAAGGGAAGAACAAGCTTAGCGTTTCTCAAACTGAAGAACTGAAGAAAAAAATTCAAGCCTCGAGTTGCAATAGTGACAGATTCTATGGGGAAAATATTAAACAATGCAGGAAGCATCAAAAGAAGATGGAAGGAATACACAGAGTCACTATACCAAAAAGAATCAGTCGACATTCAGTCATGTCAGGAGATAATATATGATCAGGAACTGATGGTACTGAAGGAAGAAGTCCAAGTTGTACTGAAGTCATTGGTGAAAAACAAGGCTCCGGGAATTGACAGAATATCAACTGAGATGTTTCAACAAATGGATACAGCACTGGAAGTGCTCACTCGTCTATGTCAAGAAATTTGGAAGACAACTACTTGGCCAACCAACTGGAAGAGATCCATATTTATGCCTAGTCCCAAGAAAGGTGACCCAACCAAATGCGGAAATTATCAAACAATATCATTAATATCACACACAAGTAAAATTTTGCTGAAGATCATTCAAAAGCAGCTGCAGCAGTATATTGACAGGAAACTGAGAAATTCAAGTCAGACTTAGAAGAAGACATGAAACCAGGGATATCATTGCTGATGTCAGATGGATCCTGACTGAAAGCAGAGAATATCAGAAAGATGTTTACCTGTGTTTTACTGACTATGCTGAGGTATTCAGCTGTGTGGATCATAACAAATTATGGATAACATTGTGAAGAATGGGAATTCTGGAACACTTAATTGTTCTCATGAGGAATCTGTACATGGATCAAGAGGCAGTCGTTCGAACAGAACAAGGGGATACTGCATGGTTTAAAGTCAGGAAAGGTGTGCGTCACGGTTGTATCCTTTGATCATTCTTATTCAATCTGTATGCTAAGGAAATAATCCGAGAAGCTGGACTATATGAAGAAGAACGTGGCATCAGGACTGGAGGAAGACTCATTAACAACCTGCATTATGCAGATGACACAACCTTGATTCCTGAAAGTGAAAAGGACTTGAAGCACTTACTGATGAAGATCAAAGACCACAGCCTTCAGTATGGATTACACCTCCACGTAAAGAAAACAACTGGACCAATAAGCAACATCATGATAAACGGAGAAAAGATTGAAGTTGTCAAGGATTTCATTTTACTTGGATCTACAATCAACACCCATGGAAACAGCAGTCAAGAAATCAAATGATACATTGCATTGGGCAAATCTGCTGCAAACAACCTGTTTAAAGTGTTAAAATGTAAAGAAGTCACTTTGAGGACTAAGGTGAGCCTGACCCAAGCCATGGTGTTTTCAATGGCCTCATATGCATGTGAAAGCTGGTCAATGAATAAGGAAGACCAAAGAAGAACTTTAAATTGTGGTGTCGGCGAAGAATATCGAATATACCACAGAGTGCCAAAAGAACAAACAAATCTGTCTTGGAAGAAGTACAACCAGAATGCTCCTTAGAAGCAAGGATGGCGAGACTACATCTTACATACTTTGGACATGTTATCAGGAGGGATCAGTCCTTGGAGAAGGACATCATGCTTTGTAAAGTAGAGGGTAAGCGAAAAAGAGGAAGACCCTCAACAAGATGGATTCACACAGTGGCTACAACAATGACTTAAGCATAGCAACAATTGTGAGGATGGCGCAGGACCAGGGAGTGTTTCGTTCTGTTGTGCATAGGGTCGCTATGAGTAGGAACCGACTCGACAGCACCTAACAACAACATGCAATTCTTCAATATTTTCAACCAAAACATGCCACCCCCTTTTAGATTTCACGTGCTTCAGAATTTCCACCCTAAGGTTTGAAACCAGAACCTAATGGGATCCAAGACAGTCCCCTGTACTGGTCTGCTAATTCACTCCCTGTTGCCCAAGACCAAGGATATTATCCCCATAGAGCTTTATTTCCCAACCTACAAAATATAAGGATCATCAGTTTCTTAAAGTCTTGGTAGACCTAGAATCTAGACTATGAACATTCAAGGAAACCTTCCTTGAAGCTCATTCTGGGGTGCATTTAAGAAAGTAATTTAAGATGAAGCTAGTATCTTAAGATACTAGCATTAAAAAGTCCAAAAATTTTCCTAAGGCATTATTGTGAATTGTTATGACACAAAGAAGGTCGTAAGACACTAGAAAGAAGTCTTAAAGAAATTACGGACTTTTTAAACTGGAAATCTTAAAAAATCCTATAGATACACATTATCCTCGATTGAGAGGAAAAAAAAACCCACAAAAGACAAACCCATTGCTGTCAAGTTGATTCCGACTTCTAGCGACCTTATAGGACGGAGTACAACTGCCCCCACAGGGTTTCCAAGGGTATAATCTTCATGGAAGCAGATGGCCACATTTTTCTTCCTCTGAGAAGCTGGTGGGTTCAAACCACTGACCTTTCAGTTAGCAGCCTAGCACTTTAACCACTGTGCTACCAAACCCGTTAGTGTCCAGTCCATTCCGACTCATAGCAGTCCTATAGGACAGAGTAGAACTGCCCCATAGGGTTTCCAAGGATCGGCTGGTGAATTCGAACTGCTGACCCTTTGGTCTGCAGCCCAGCTCTTAACCACTCTACCACCAGAGCTCTTTAATTGAGAGGAGGAGATTGTATAAACCCTGAAGGACCTTTAGAATCCAAGTATTTGAGTCAGAGAAAGGAAATATCTTTGCCTCTGACAAAAATCTTCACATTTACCAGCTACGCAATATAACTGGTCACCTGAAGGACCCGTTATTACTGGCATTTATTTCATTCACTTTAAACCCTTGCTGTTTTTTATTCCTCTTAGGAGTATTAACAACATGTTAAATTTCAGATGACTATCAGACAATTCCAGAGCCCTGGAGGTGCAGTGGTTAAGGGCTCGGCTGCTAATCAAAAGGTCAGCAGTTCGAATCCACCAGCCGCTCTTTGGAAACCCTATGGGGCAGTTCTGCTCTGTCCTGTAGGGTCACTGTGAGTCAGAATGGACTCGACGGCAACACGTTTGGTTTTTTTAATGGACGTAGATCGCCAGGTCTTTCTTCCACAGCACTGCTGGGTGAGTTTGAACCACCAACCTTTAGATTAACAGTTGAGCACGAACCATTTGCACCATACACACGCACACGGAATATCTTATTTTTTTAAGTCAAAGTAAGTTCCTTTTGTGTCAAATTGAAATAACAAGGGATATGATGTTTAATTACTATCTGTTAAGCATTGTAGAAGCTGGCACTACTCAGAGTGGGGGAAAAAACCCAGATGGGTTGTTTATCAGTAGGTATAAAAATAAAGAAGCGGAAAAATTCATCCAGTTTCCTCCTGTGACTGCTAAAAAGCAGGAAGATCATCTGAGGTCTTCCTGACAATTAGGGAGAATGGCATTCTGCCTTCATTTCTAATTCATCCCTGGACTCAGGCCATTTCTGCTTTGGAAGAGCAGGAGCTGTTAAGGTGGACATGCTTCCCGGTGATGTTGCTCCCGGCTCGCCCAGAGGAACGTATAAAATCGCTGTGTGCAGTAGTTGCCAGAGCCTCCAGCACTGTCAGGCGCCTGGTCGTGGGTGGGCAGAGGTGCAAGGGCGCAGAGGAATGCTGTTAGCAATTTTAGCTCCATATCAAGGAGTATTTCATCTTCTACCTCATAGCAGAAGCCATTTGAGAATGTGAACTTAGGCAAATGGCTCCGAAGTTGACCATTCTGCTTTAGGTCTTTTTCTTTTCCCCAACTTCTCTTCCCCACTCCCCCTCCACTTTTCACAGTGGACAATATTGGTTTCCCAAAGGAGCATGTTACAGGCGTGCCGGTGGCACTGTTCTCCTGCTGCTTTAGCTTCGGGAATTTTTCAGGTTTTACTCTGCAAAGCCTCATAGCCTTCTTCAGGTAGAGCCCATGAAAAAAGAAATCATTTAGCTGGCAGATGCAACAGAAAGACATACTGATGGACTGGCTGGGCCTAAGAATGGAAAAGACTAGGAACATCGGAGGAAGGCATTGCAGAGGGATTCACTGATGAGTTAATATAGTTACTGAGACTCTGTATTATCGGTGGACATTATCTTCCAATATCTGTGGAGACCATTATGAGAACATCGATGATTCTTTCTTTCTTTTTTTTTTAATTGTTGTAGTTTAAATGAAGTTTACATTTCAAGTTAGTGTCCCATATGAAAATTTATGCATACATTGTTATGTGACCCTAATTGCTCTCCCCATACTGTGACAGCACACTCCTCCTTTCCACCTCCAATTGCCCACGTCCATTCAACCAGCTCCTAACTTTCTCTGCCTTCCCATCTCGCCTCCGGACAGAAGCTGCCCGTTTAGTCTCTTTTATCTACTTGAGGTAAGAGGCACAGCCCTCACAAGTATCACTTCATGTCCCACAGTCCAGTCCGATCCTTGTCTGAAGAGTTGGCCTTGGAAATTGTTTTAGTTCGGGCTGATAGAGAATCCAGGAGCCATGCTTTCCAGGGTTCCTCCAGTCTCAGTCAGACCATTAAGTCTGGTCTTCTTACTAGAATTTGAGTTCTGCACCCCACCTTTCTCCTGCTCCATCAGGGACTCTCTGTTCTGTTCTCCATCAGGACGGTCATTGGTGGTAGCCGGGTACCATCTAGTTCTTCTGGTCTCAGGCTGATGAAGTCTCTGGTTTATGTGGCCCTTTCTGCCTTTTGGGCTACTACTTTCCTTATGTCTATGGTGTTCTTCATTCTCCTTTACTCCAGGTGGTTGGGACCAATTGATGCATCTTAGCTGGCTGCTTGCAAGCTTTTAAGACCCCAGATGCCAGTCACCAAAGTAGGATGCAGACCATTTTCTTAACAAGATTTGTTGTGCCAGTTGACCTCAATGTCCCCTGAAAGCATAGTCCCCAGACCTCTACCCTTGCTAGTCTGTTCCTCAAAGTGTTTGATTGTATTCAGGAAACTTCTTAGCTGTGGTTTAGTCCAGCTGTACTGACTTCCCCTGTGATGAGTGCTGTCCTTCCCTTCACCTAAGATAATTCTTATCTGCTATCTAGTTAGTAAATAATCCTCCCACTTCCTCTCAACCCTTGTAACCATCAAAGAATGTTTTATTCTGTGTTTAAACCTTTTCTTGAGTTCTTATAATAGTGGTCTTATACAACATTTGTCCTTCTGTGACTGACTAAATTCACTCAGCATAATGACCTCCAGCTTCCTCCATGTTATAAGATGTTTCACGGCTTCATCGTTGTTCTTTATCATTGCATAGTATTCCATTGTGTGGCTATACCATAATTTGTGTATCTGTTCATCCGTTGATGGGCACCTAGCTTGTTTCCATCTTTTTGCTATTGTGAACAGTGCTGCAATGAACATAGGGGTGCATATCTATCTAGTCATGTGACGGCTCTTATTTCTCTAGGATATATTCTAAGGAGTGGGATAGCTGGATCGTATGGTACTTCTATTTCTAGCTTTTAAAGGAAGTGCCAAATTGATTTCCAAAGTGGTTGTACCATTTTACATTCCCACCAACAGTGTATAAGTGTTCCAGTGTCTCCACAACCTCTCCAGCATTTATTGTTTTGTCTTTTTTGGATTAATGCTAGCCTTATTGAGGTGAGATGATATTTCATTGTAGTTTTGATCTGCATTTCTCTAATGTCTAATGTTCGTGAGCATTTCTTCATGTGTCTGTTAGCTGCCTGAATATCTTCTTTGACGAAGTGCCTGTTCATATCCTTTGCCCATTTTTTTTTTTTGTAGAAACTGATCGTTTTATTTATTTATATTGTGCTTTAGGTGAACTTTTACAGAGCAACTTAGTTTCTCATTAAACAATTTATACACATATTGTTTTGTGATATTGGTTACCAACCCTGAGACGCTCTCCCCTTCTTTTTTTTTTTTTTATTGTACTTCAGCTGAAGGCTTACAGAACAAATAGTTTCTCATGAAACAGTAGTACACATATTGTTTTATGACATTGGTTAACAACCCCGCAACATGTCAGCCCTCTAACTGCTCAACTTTTTTTTTGGTGAAAATAAAAAATATGGAACGTTTCACGAATTTGCGTGTCATACTTGTGCAGGGGCCAGCTAATCTTCTCTGTATCTTTCCAATTTTAGTGTATGTGCAAGCACCCTTTGCCCATTTTTTAATTGGGTTATTTGTCTTTTTGTTGTTGAGGTTTTGCAGTATCTTGTAGATTTTAGAGATTAAACACTGATTGGATTTGTCATAGGCAAAAATTTTTTCCCAGTTTGTAGATTGTCTTTTTTTCTTTTGGTGAAGTCTTTTGATGAGCATAAGTGTTTGATTTTTAGGAGCTCCTATTTATCTGGTCTCTCTTCTGGTGCTTGTGCATTACTTATGGTTCGTGTTGTGTTTATGCCATGTATTAGGGCTCCTGGTGTTGTCCCTATTTTTTCTTCCATGATCTTTATCGTTTTTGATTTTATATTAAAGTCTTTGATCCATTTTGAGTTAGTTTTTCTGCATGGTGGGAGGTATGGGTCTTGTTTCAGTTTTTTGCAGATGGATATCCAGTTATGCCAGCACCATTTGTTAAAAAGACTGTCTTTTCCCCAATTAATGGACCTTGGGCCTTCGTCACGCATCAGCTGCTCATAGGTGGAAGAAATTATGTCTGGATTCTCAATTCTGTTCCATTGGTCTGTGTATCTGTTGTTTTACCAGTACCAGGCTGTTTTGACTACTGTGGCGGTGTAATAGTTTCTAAAATCAGGTAGTGTGAGGCCTCCCACTTTGTTCTTCTTCTTGAGTAATGCTTTACTTATTTGGGGCCTCTTCCATTTCCATATGGAGTTGGTGATTTGTTTCTCCATCTCATTAAAAAATGCCAGTGGAATTTGGATCAGGATTGCATTGCATCTGTAGATCGCTTTGGGTAGAACTGACATTTTCACAATGTTGAGTCTTCCTATCCATAAGCAAAGTATGTTTTTCCACTTATGCAGGTCTCTTTTGGTTTCTTGCAGTAGTGTCTTTTAGTTATCATTGTATAGGTCTCTTGCGTCTCTGGTTAGATTTACTCCTAAGTATTGTATCTTCTTGGGGGCTATTGTAAATTCTATTGATTTGGTGATTTCCTCTTCGAGGTTCTCTTTGTTGGTGGTGTAAAGGATTCCAACTGATTTTTGTATGTTTATCTTGTATCCTGAAACTTTGCTGAAATCTTCTATTAGTTCCAGTAGTTTTCTTGTGGATTCTTTGGGGTTTTCTGTGTATAAGATCATATCATTGGCAAATAGAGATACTTTGACTTCTCCCCTACCAATCTGGATGCCCTTTATTTCTTTTTCTAGCCTCCAGCACAACACTGAATAAGAGTGGTGATAAAGGGCATCCTTGTCTGGTTCCCATTCTCAAGGAGAATCCTTTCAAAGTCTCTCCACTTAAGATGATGGTGGCTGTTGGCTTTATATAAATGCCCTTAATTATACTGAGGAATTTCCCTTCTATTCCTATTTCGTTGAGAGTTTTTATCATGAATGGGTGTTGGACTTTGTCATATGCCTTTTCTGCATTGCTTGATAAGATCATATAGTTCTTGTCTTTTTTTTAATTTATGTGATGGATTACATTGATTGTTATTCTAATGTTGAACCATCCCTGCATACTTGGTATAAATCCCACTTGATCATGGTGAATTATTTTTCTGATATGTTGCTGAATTCTATAGGCTGGAATTTTGTTGAGGATTTTTGCGTCAATGTTCATGAGGGATATTGGTCTGTAATTTTCTTTTTTGTGGTGTCTTTACCTGGTTTTGGTATCAGGGTTATGCTGGCTTCATAGAATGAGTTTGGGAGTATTCAGTCCTTTTCTATGCTTTGAAATACTTTTAGTAGTAGTGGTGTTAACTCTTCTCTGATAGTTTGGTAGAATTCTCCAGTGAAGCCATCTGGGCCAGGGCTTTTTGTTGTTGTTGTTGGGAGTTTTTTAATTACCTTTTCAATCTCTACTTTTGTTATGGGTTTATTTAGTTGTTCTACCTCTGTTTGTGTTAGTTTAGGTAGGTAGTGAGTTTCTAGAAATTTGTCCATTTCCTCTAGGTTTTCAAATTTGTTAGAGTACAATTTTCATAGTATTCTGATATGATTCTTTTAATTTCAGTTGGGTCTGTTGTGATATCACCCATCTCATTTCTTATACGGGTTATCTGCTTCCTCTCCTGTTTTTCCTTTGTCAGTTTGGTCAATGGTTTATCAATTTTGTTGATCTTTTCAAAGAACCAGCTTTTGATCTTGTTAACTCTTTCAATTGTTCTTCTATTCTCTATTTCATTTAATTCTGCTCTAATTCTTATTATTTCCTTTCTTCTGGCACCCGAGTGCTTCTTTTGCTGCTCACTTTCTACTTGTTCCAGTTGTATTTATTACGACCCTTTCTTCTTTTTGGATGTGTGCATTTATTGCTATAAACTGACCTCTGAGCACTGCTTTTGCTGTTTCCCAAAGGTTCTGGTAGGATGTGTTTTCATTCTCATTAGATTCTATTAATTTCTTTATTCCATTCTTAATTTCTTCTATAACCCAGTAGTTTTTGAGCAAGGTGTTGTTCAGTTTCCATTGTTTGATTTTTTTTCCTTGCTTTTTCTGTTGTTGATTTCTACTTTTATGGCTTTATGGTCAGAAAAGATGCTTTGAAATACTTTGATGCTTTGGATTTTGTTAAGGCTTGCTTTATGGCCTAATATGTGTTCTATTCTGGAGAATGTTCCATGTGCATTGGAAAAGAAAGTATACTTGGCTGCTGTTGGGTGGAGTGTTCGGTATATGTCTATGAGATCAAGTTGGTTGATTGTCGCTAGCTCTTCTGTGTCTTTGTTGAGCTTCTTTCTGATGTTCTGTCCTTCACCAAAAGTGGTGTTTTGAAGTCTCCTATTACTAATGTGTAGCTGTCTATCTCTCTTTCCGGTGCTGTTTTAGTTCTTTTTCTGTATTTTGGAGCCCTGTTGTTGGGTGCGTAAACATTTATTATTGTTATGTCCTCCTGGTGTATTGACCCTTTAATCATCATATAGTGACCTTCCTTTTCCTTTGTGGTGGATTTTACGTTAAAGTCTATTTTGTGAGAGATTAATATTGCCACTCAGGCTCTTTTTTGAGTGTTGTTTGCTTGATATATTTTTTCCATCCTTTGAGTTTTAGTTTGTTTGTGTCCTTAAGTCTAACGTGTGTCTCTTGTAGGCAGCACGTAGAGGGATCGTGTTTTTTATCCAATCTGCCACTCTCTGTCTCTTTATTGGTGCATTTAGTGTAATTATTGATAGGTATGAGTTTAATGCTGTCATTTTGATGTCTTTTTTCATGTGTTGTTCAGTTTCTTTGCTCCACTTAATTTTTGTGCTGAGTTGTTTTTCTTTATGTATTTTCATTGTTGTTGATTTTGTGTTTGCTGAGTCATTATTTTTTCTAGTTTTTTATTTTGACTTGTAGGATTGTTAGTTTCCTTTGTGGTTACCTTAATATTTACCCCTATTTTTCTAAGTTTATACCAGTCTTTTATTTCTTTACATCACCTTGGCTTCCTCTCCATATGAAAAATCTATGTCTACACTTTCTAAGTCCCTCTTTTTTGTTTTAATGTTGTCATCTTTTACCTATTGACATCTATTTCCCTATTTTCAGTGTTTTAGCTTTGATTTATTTTTGTGACTTCCTTATCTGGGTTGATACCTGGTTGCTCTGTCCTGTGTTCTCGTCTTGGGTTGTTATCTGATGTTACTGATTTTCTAACCAGAGGACTCCCTTTAGTATTTCTTGTAATTTTGGTTTGGTTTTTGCAAATTCCCTAAACTTCTGTTTATCTGGAAATGCCCTAATTTTGCCATCATATTTGAGAGACAGTTTTGCTGGATATATAATTCTTGGCTGGCAGTTTTTTTCCTTCAAAGCTTTATATATGTCATCCCATTGCCTTCTTGCCTGCATGGTTTCTGCTGAGTAGTCGGAGCTTATTCTTATTGACTCTCCTTTGTAGATGACTTTTTGTCTATCCTTAGCCACTCTTAAAATTCTCTCTTTATCTTTGGCTTTGGCAAGTTTGATTATAACATGTCTTGGTGACTTTCTTTTGGGATCTACCTTATGTGGGGTTCGATGAGCATCTTGGATAGATATCCTGTCATCTTTCAGGTTATCAGGCAAGTTTTCTGCCAACAAATCTTCAGCAATTCTCTCTGTATTTTCTGTTATGCCCCAGTTCTGCTACTTCAGTCACTCGTAGGTTATTCCTCTTGATTGAGTCCCACATAATTCTTAGGGTTTCTTCTTTTTTTTAAATCCTTTTATCTGATTTTTCCTCAGATAAGTTGGTGTCAAGTGCTTTATCTTCAATCTCAGTACTTCTGACTTCCATTGCCTCAATTCTGCTCCTATGACTTTCTATTGAGTTGTCTAATTCTGAAATTTTATTGTTAATCTTCTGGATTTCTGATTGCTGTCCCTCTATGGACTCTTGTAGCCTGTTAAATTTGTTTCTAATCTTTTTAATTTCCTCTATTGCGTATTCTGCATTTTGCTTAATTTCCTTCCTAATTTCTTGAAGGTTTCTGTATATTAATCTTTTGTATTCTGCCTCCAGTAATTACAAGAAATTTTCCTCGTCTGGAAAATTTCTAGATTGTTTATTTTGTGAGCTTGCTGGAGCCACCATGGATTGCCTCTTTATGTGATTTGATATTGACTGTTGTCTCTGAACTATCAATAAGTTATTATATTTATTTATTTTGTGTTTGCTTACTGTGTCCTAGCTTCTTGTTTCGTTTTCAGATGCCCAAATAGGCTGATCATATGAGCTAGTTTGATTATTGGCAGCTTTGAAGCTCTAATGTCCTGTCACCAGTGGTTAGATCTGTTACTAGATATGTGAGCTCAGGAATCCGCCCACTCCTCCTGTATGGATTCAGCTCAGGTGCCCAGGTAGATATCCACCAAGTGTGGGGTGTAGGCTCTCACCTACAGTCCTAGAAAGGTGTGGGTGATTGGTGTAGGCACAGGCATCTGCTGCAGCAGGGGGACACAGTCTGAGTAAGGCAGGGGGCCAACGACCTCCCCCGAGTATCCAGGAGTAAGGCCTGTCCCTGCCTAGAGCGCGTAAGTGGGTGGATTTTGCAGCCGTAATATGAACACCCAATGCTGTTGGCTGTAAGAACTGGGTGGCACCTCTTATTCTTGGGCCCCTATCACAGGTGACTAGGTGGCGTGGGTGGAGCCATCAGTCCTAAGGCCCCTGATTTGGGTAGGTGAAGACCCTGCTTAATGGGCAGAGCAGTGTCAAATGTCAAGAACCTGGCATTTCACAGCTGAAGTTTGAGTTCTGGTGTATACCATGTTGTACTGCGGTAATGAGGATGTACGCTGTTGAGTTGGGCTCATCCAAGTCTATGCAGGGGGAAAGGCTCACAGTCCATGGGTCCCTTATGCCTCTGCCTAGGCAAAGGAGCTGTGCCTACCCTGGGTTCCTGGCTTAGGGGAGCCAGCAGTTTTTTTTTTCTTAGATCAATCAAGTATACAAGACCAAGTGGGCAACACCTGCCCAAAAAGCAAAGAGGAGAAGGCAAGAAGGGACAGGAAAACTGGACAAATGGACACGGGGAACCCAGGGAGTAAAGAGGGAGAGTGCTGACGCATTGTGAGGATTGCAACCAAAGTCACGAAACAATTTGTATATAAATTTTTGAGTGAGAAATGAATTTGCTCTATAAATTTTCACCTAAAGCACAAAAAGAAACAAAAAACCAGGCTGCTCCTGCAAAGAGTTCCTTAGTCCCAGCCCTCTGTGTAACATAAAAGCAAACATCTGTTCATCGAACACCAGCTTTTATGACCACCTCCATTGGGGAACTGATAAGAAGTAGATGACTATTCAGTCTGCTGCTGCACCTGCTGCTCTTTTCATCTCTTTCATGAATGTGTAGATTAAGCTCTGTGGGGCTGAGTTGGTTCTACCTTAATCATTACAACTTTGAAGCAGGGCTTCCAACTGGTTCATTCTGATTCAAACCCCTGCTGAGAATGTGCATTTCCACCCCAGATATACTGAATCAAAATCTACATTTTAACAGGATCCCCAGGTGATTCTTATGTATAATAAATTTTGAGAGCCACTGCTGTACTAGTGGTTCTTAGAATTGGTCCCTAACCAGCAGCATTAGCATCACCTGGGAACTTGTTAAAAATGCAAATTCTCAGCAAGGATTCTGTGATCGTTAAGATTATGTGTCAGCTTGGCTGGGCAATCATTCTCAGTGGTTTGGCAGTTATGACGTAGTTTGGCAGTTGTATGATGATATGATCATTTCCATAATGAGATTTGATATAATGTGATCACCTCCATGATAGATCTACTGTGAGTAGCCAATCAGTTGAAAGGGAGTGTCCTTGGGCGTGTGGCCTGCATCCAATATAGGTGGACTTTCTGGCAAGGCTGGTAGGCTTTTGCACGCTCTGGATCTTGCAGCTGGCTCCTGTTCATCTGACTTCCAGTTCTTGGGACTTGAGCTAGCAGCCTATCTGCGGTCTTGCCTACCGATGTTGGGATTCATTGGTCTTCACAGCCTGTGAGCTAGAGCTTTTCTGTCTGACCTGCTGATCTTGGGTTCACCAGCCCCTGTGGCTACATGAATCAGGAGAAGCCTCCAGCCTGGCCCTCGCACTGGGGATGTTCCAGCCTCTATAACCTCTTGAGCCACTTCCTTTATATAAATCTCTCTATACAGATATTTATATGATTTACTGGTTTTTCTTCTCTAGAGAACCCAGCCTCAGACAGGTTTGAATTGATTTAAAGCCCTGCTTTGAAGCCCTGTGGCAGCTTTCAAAGATTCTTGCCAATCTTATCCTTGAGAGGACTATAAGTTCTCTTTTTTGGGTGGAAAAGCTGAAGCCGAACTTGTGAATTCTCTGTGGTGTTTTCATTAGGGCTTCCCCCAGGAGGTCTCATCATTTCCTACAGAGAAAGCTTGGAGAAAGAGTTCAAATTTAAGTAATTACCTCTGGGCGTTCTTCTCTCTCTCTCCTCCCTCACTTCTGTGTAAAACAGTAGGGTAATGTAATTTTTCATCATAAAAAAATGGCAACAATAGTGGGAGAAGGAGACAGCATTTCTGGAAATTTTGCAGCTGCATAAACCAAACCAAAGCTAATGTCATCAAGACAACCCCATGTGTGTCAGAGTAGAACTGTGCTCCACAGGGTTTTCAATGGCTGATTTTTCTGAAGTAGATCACCAGGACTTTCTTCCAAGGTGCCTCTGTGTAGAATCAAACCTCCAACCATTTGGTTAGCAACCAAGCACCGTTAACCATTTTCAACACTCTCCTGTAACTGCACAGGACAAACAAACAAACAAAAAAGACCAAGCCAGTCGCTAACTCCACACCCAACTTTCTGACCCTCGGGCCTACTCTTTTTTTTTTTTTTTAATTTTATTGTGTTTTAGGTTAAAGTTCACAGCTCAAATTAGTTTCTCATTCAAAAATTTATACACAAATTGTTTTGTGGCATTGGTTGCAATCCCCACAATGTGTCAGCATTGGCAGGCCCACAGTTGACTTCTCCCAGGCAGCTTTCTGAGCCAGGATGGTTAAGCGCAGTAAATTCCTAAACTGCAGTGAACATCAGCATCCTCTACAGGGCTTGTTATAACCCAGATTGCTGGGCCCCAACCCAGAGGTTCTGATTTTAGTGGGCCAGTGAAGGAGCCTAAGGATGTGTGTCTCTAACAAGTTCCCAGGTGCTGCTGATGCTGCCAGTCCTCAGACCACACTTTGAGAACCACTGTTTTAATTTTAATGGAACAGACAAGCGCTTGGAAGAAAGGCAGGTATGGGTTTCAGTCCTATACCTGCATCTTACTTTCCGGCTGTGTGACTTTAAGGCATGTGACTGAACCTCTCTGAACTGATTTTCTTCATCCTTAAAATGGGGGGAATAATATTTACCTCACAAAGTTCATTGATTCTACAAATATTTTTTGTGTGACTATTGTAGTACTAGGTTCTAAGTTAAGAAATGGAGACATGAAAATGGATAAGTCTTTGCTGTCAAGGAACCATAGATGGTTGTGAAGATTTATGAGATACAATTTCCAGAATTAGAGGACCAAGAGAGGTGCCCAAAAACATTAGTTTCCTTTCCCCCACAAGAATTAACATGATTCTACTTTTACTTTTTTTTTGGTCCAAAAGCCCATTCTCAAATTTCACACCCAAGGAACCAAGAGTTATGATTCTCTTCTCATCTAGTTGGAAAATTTGAAGCATGGGCACTACGAGATGAAGTATAACAACAACAACAACCAATTCCATTGCCATAGAGTTGATTGCAACTTATGACTACCCTGTTTGTGCAGCATATAACTGCTCCATATGGTTTTCAAGGTTGTGACCTTTCAGAAGCAGATCCCCAGGCCTGTCTTCTGAGGCACCTCTGGGTAGATTTGAACTGCCAACCTTCCAGCTAGTAGTTGAGCACTTAACTGTTTTTGCCACCCAGGGACTCCTACTATGAGGTATAACATAACATTACAAGCGTGGTGCATTGAGGAAATGTGAAGGGGGACTTTTACTTTTTATTCCACCCATCTCTTTATTGTTTCATTTTTTTTATAAACCTGCCTATAATGTAAACATTTTAAGTGTAGGTATAATTACTGCTAAATTCCCTGAAAAGAATGAACACCTTTAATCTCTTAGTTAACCAGCAGCTCTAACTATCTGTCAGGTCTATCAGAGAAGTCCACACCAGGTTGGAGTTTGGACTAGAAGAACTCGTTCCAATTCTAAAACAATATGAAGTTCTCCAAAATGTCTGTGGCATGTCTGTTGCAGGCAAAGCATAGTTAGACATTTAGAGTGTGTCACACAGAGATGTAAGTCAGAGAACCGGCCATCTAACTGGGACCAGGAGAACTGAGAAATAACTAACAAAGCAAGGTACTATATGATCATTGCCCAGTAAGTGGTGTAGAGGAGGGCATGCACACCTTCCACTAGAAGGATTGGGGATGATTTTGTGAGGGGCTGGGAAGTGCACATCAGCTGGGACAGGTAGGATGTAAGGGGTGAAGAGGATTAGGTGGGTATTATGGATTGAGTTGTGTCCACCAAAAATGTATGTCAACTTGTCTAGGCCATGATTCCTAGTAGTGTGTGGTTGTCCACCATTTTGTGATCTGGTGTGATTTTCCTATGTGTTGTAAATCTTAACCTCTATGGTGTTAATGAGACAGGATTAGAGGCAGTTATGCTAATGAGGCAGGACTCAATCTATAGGATTAGGTTGTATTTTGAGTCAATCTCTTTTGAGATATAAAAGAGAGAATCGAGCAGAGAGGACAGGGACCTCATACCACCAAGAAAGAGGCTCCAGGAGTGAAGCACATCCTTTGGACCTGGGGTCCCTGCACAGATAAGCTCCTAGACCAGGGGAAGATTGATGACAAGGACCTTCCCCCAGAACCAACAGAGAGAGAAAGGCTTCTCCTGAAGCTGGAACCCTGAATTCAAACTTCTAGCCTCCTAAACTGTGAAAGAATTACTTTCTGTTTGTTAAAGCCATCCACTTGTGGTATTTCTGTTACGGCAGCACTAGGTAACTAAGACAGCATTTCTGAGGAGAAAGGAGAGAGAAGGTACAAGTGGTCTCTTCTGACATTTTTCCTTAAAGAATCAATTGTAAATCCATGCCACTCTGGAGGGGGTAATTGAAAAAAACGGGGCAGACACAAGAACGATTTGCATTCTTTTCTTTTTCACAAGGGTACAGACTTTTCTGATTTATTAGCTATTTCTAGAATGAAGGTCAAACTAGCTGCAGCTCAGAAGGTCTAGATTGCAGCTTTATGGGACAGTGACTGGACTCTGCTGGCTCAGAAACTTTGTGAATTGCTGGGAGTCTTTTCTAAAACTACCTGCCCACATACACATCCACCCAACTCTGTCCTCAGACCTTGGCCCCAGGCTGCGGCAGAGATGGTTATACAAGAGCAGGGCTTCTGTTTGCCTTTAGGATCAGGCTGAAAGAGAAGCCTTGGCCTTCTGAGAATGATTCCTGGCTCACCCAATGTTCTGGAATCAGATAGTGGTGATGGCTACACAACCTTGTGAATATACTAAAAACCACTGAATTGTATACTTTAAAAGAGTGAATTTTATAGTATGTGAGTTATATCTCAAGTTTTTAAATTAATAAAGTGAAGTTCAGCTTGCTGTAACTATGAACTTAATCTTATGGGTATTTGGGATCTAACATCTTTGGGGGGGAGGTGAGTTAAATAAAGCAATGTTTTAAGAATTGATGAAGGTAGGTTGAAGACTCTGAAACCTAAACTTTGATTTATTGCTCTCATTCTTGAACAGTTTTTTTGGGAATAGAATTCTAGGGCTGATCTTTCCTCTCAGTGCTTTGCAGATATTTTCCATTGTCTTCTTGATGCTGTTGTATTGTGGAAAAGTTTGCTATCAGTCTAATTTAGTATTTTTATAGGTAATTTGTCTTGTCTCTTCTGGCTTCTTTGTTTGTTTCCAACTTCTGGAAACAAGCAACCGAAAACAAATGTGTGTGTGTGTGTGTGTGTGTGTGTGTGTGTGTGTGTGTGTGATTGCTGAAATTTATAACTCAACAGTTACATTAAATTGCAGATTTGACAGAGATGAAGATGGGATTAATGAGGTAGAAAAAATCTGAAGAAATTTCTTGGAATGCAGCACAGAGAGACAGAGATAGAAAATATGAAAGAGAAGTTAAGAGACCCAGAAAAATAGAAAGAGATGGTTTAACTCACATCTGATGATATTTCCAGAGAGAGGGAATAGTGAAAGCTGGAAAAAGGCAATATTCAAAGAGAAAATGTATAAGAAATTTTCAGAATTGAGGAAAGACATGAATCATCAGATTCAAAAATTAAGAATCTCAGGTAGCCAGGCAGGATAGGAAAAAAAAAAAAAAATCCATGCTTAGATACACTGTTGTGTGGAAGCTCTGTGGCCCTCTATGACCTAGCCTCGGCAGTCATACAGTGTCACTTCCACTGTATCTATTGGTGTAAGTAGTCACATTTCTGCCCAGATTCAATGTGGGGGACAGATATAGACTTCACACCCCAAAGGAAGGAATGTCAAAGCATTTGCAGCCACACTAAGTGAGGCATTAATTGTCAACACAAATACAAAAAGCCCTGGAATCCCATGGCTGTTCTTGAGGAAAGGTGGTCATCAAGGTGAACTTAAATATGTCTAAACTACTTTTTTGGGGATTAACATCAAAAGTAAAACACAATTTAAAAATTATCCTGGAGAACTTGAAGGCCCTTGAGAACATGTATAGGAACTCTCAGGGGTCTAGGGACCCAATTTGAGAAACAGTGTTCCAGAGGATCATGGCGTGGCAGCCATTTATATATACTTGCCCTGTCTGTTGATGTGGTTCTATAGGCTAGACGTCCATCCTGGAAGTTCAAGTTCTCCATCATAAACAGTTAACATATCTAGCCATAATCAGTTGACACATGTCCTTGAGGAGTTTTGCATAGGCCAGGACATAGTTGGCTTGGTTCTGAAATGTATGATTCAAAGCTCAGGTAAAAATAAATAAATAATGGAACATTTTGCTCTCATTAAAAATAAAGAGGAGCATATCTTTGAAATATAATCTCATCAAGCCTTGCCTTATAAACACTTGTGTGTACCTGACTCTCACCTATCAGAAACAGATTGAAAGGACATTTTGTTTCCTGGCAACAAAGCCATTTTAATCCTAAGCATATTTATAACCAATGCTGAAAAACCCTCTGTATCTGATGGACTGGCGCTATTTACTGAGTGTCATAAATGTCAACGACCAGCCTTCCTCTTGGAGAGATTAGCATTGGGGCATAACAAGTGGAAAAAATGACAGATGTTGTTCTATATATCTGAGAAGACTGGGATCAGAGAAGAAGGTGAGTCAGGACAAGCAGTAACATTCAGGAGAAACTGAGGAGGATCTAACACCGTAGTCATTGTTGCTGTAAGGCCAGAAATATCACCAAGGCTCCTTTACCTCAGGCCTATTGCCAGAAAGAAGAGAGAATGGCCTGGGTACCCCTTCCTTCATCCATCTCCAGACAAGGTCTAGCAGTAGCTAGACACTTTTTTTGCACTTAATAGTTTGTAAAGAACTTTCCTGAACATAATCTCCTAATCATCCTGAGAGGCTGGTATTACTTTTTTTTTGTGGAATATCTATTTTATATCTCAGCTGGGTATTATCATCTTTGTTCTATAGACAAGAGAACCATGGCACATGGAGATTTTTTTTCTTTCATAATTGATATTTTATTAGTTGTTTTCAGGATTAGTACAGAGACATTATGAACAATCTGTACACAGTTCTTAATGTATGTACCAAAAATCTAAAAAGCCATATGTAGCTATAATTCTTTTCTAAATTCCAGCTTTTAATTTGGAGGCAAATTTTCCTTAAGAGGATATCAAGTGCCAGTTATCTTCAGTTGTTGATAAGCTGTTACATCGTAAGTCCCACTAATTCGCAATTTAATATCACACACACTACACACTCAAATGCTCAACCTTTCACTCCACATAACAAAGCTATTAGGAAAACTGGACCAGAACGCACAGTGCTGACAGGAAGAGCCAGGATGAGGGAGCCATTTTCTTTAAGAAACAATTCTACTAAAAAACTGCTCGGAAATAGAAGTAATTTAAAATGTTCATGACATATAAATGCATAACTGCGACTCCAAATTGCCATTAAATATGCTTTGCATTATGGAATATAAAAACTGCACCCCCCACCCACCCATGGAATGTTACCTTGACACCCAAGACAGTCAAAGCCTCCCACAATTCAACATCCTGCTATTTTCTGGTTGCACCCCAAAATAAACAACCAGCAAATCACTTCACCTCTTAAAAAAAAGCATTTACACTTAAAAAATGGGATGAGGTAGGATTTCCTTCTTCTTAAAAATGTTTCTAGAGCTACTAAATAAGTTGCATTTACAAAATAGTTGATAAAAATATTCCTCTGGATTGTACAAGGAGGGAGATGCAGGGACCACTGATAAGACATGATAGACAAACATTAGTCAGACTTGGCTTCTTTCTCTCCTGCTTCATCAGAGGCTGGACTCGGCTGGTTTTTAGTTTCTCCATTTTCTGCAGGTCAGTCGTTAGTTTCTTGGTTAACCACTTCAGTGTGTTTTCCTTTTGCTCCCGTTTTCCCTTTTGTTTGCACATTTTCGTCTGAAGATTTATCCTTTCCTGCTGCCTTTTTTGGCTTCGTTTCCACTTTTTTGTGCTCCTCCTCCACCGTCCCTTCGGCCTAGCTGACCTTCCTGTTGGGCATCTTGGCTGCAGGGAGGGGACATGCCGCGTGCCTGCGGGCTGCGGCGCTCCCGCGCGAGTTGGGCTACCTGGCCGCTGCCGCTCCGCCCGCCGACCGAGCTGCTGGGACCTGCGGCAGTGGTGGTGGGAGAACCCGTACACGGAGATTTAATATCTGGTCCATGATCATGTAGCTCGAGGGTGGCAGGACAAGATTTGAATCTAGATCTTTTGGCTCCAATCCAGAGCACTTTGCACGGCTCCAGAGCTGCTCTAGAGTCATGTCCTTTTTTCCACAGTTCATTCATTCAACAAATATTTATTGACACCTATTGATGGCAAGATTTCATCTTACTACTTTTGGGAAATGTTATCAGGAGGGACCAGTCCCTGGATAAGGATATCACGCTTGGTAAGGTAGAAGGTCAGCAAAAAAGAGAAGGTCCCTCAACAAGATGGATTGACACAGTGGCTGCAACAGTGGGCTCAAGCATAATAACGATTGTGAGGATCGCGCAAGACTGGGCAGTGTTTTGTTCTGTTGTACATGGGGTCGCTATGAGTCAGAGCCGACTTGATGGCACCTAACAACAGCAACAACATTGTGCGTCAGACACTGTTCTGGGCACTTGGGATATATCAGTGGGATGTAAGCTCCATAGCTTACATCCAGCCTGGAATGTGGGCAGGGGCAGAAAAAGACAATGTGCAATGAGTAAGTAATTTCTAAAGTGTGTTTGAAGGTGGTAAGTGCTATGGGAAAAAAGAAAAACTGATCAGGATTCAGGAGATCAATAGTTTAGTGAGGAGGAAGGAGATCAAATTACAATTATAAATGGGGAGGTCAAGGTAGTAGGAATAATACCAAGTAATGCTTCAGAAGGCTTCTGTGAGGGCTAAAGGAGAAGATGCATGTGAAGTGCCCAGGCCAGAGCCCAGCACATGGGTGCTCATAGGTGCTTACTTACGGTAGCTGTTATTACCACTCCAGTCCCGGCTCCCCCTTAGGTTGGCCTATGTCTCCCAGCAGCCCCTCAGACCAAGGCTCTGCTCCAAAAGGACAGGCAGCTTGAGTTATACACAGGTTGGGCAACAGGGTCAGGGTCCTGCCTGACCCAGAGCATAGTGGCACAAACTGCCCTAGCTGGACAAGGGGACCCAGTATCTGCTTTATGTGATGTGTCCATGGCCGAACCAGTAGGGCAGGCTCCTGCTGGGATGACCAGGCGCTGGCCCTGCTATTTTGATCAAAATGCAAGCTGGAAGCCCAGAGCAGAATAGAAAAATGCTGAAAGAACGGGCGATGTTGAGGCCAGGGCTCCCCACACACCTTCAAACAGGCAGCCCTAGCTCTCCTGGCACCGTGTTGCTAGGCAACAGCACACAGCTTGTGGACTGCCAGCAGGGGCCAGCCTGCTTGGGTTCTGTTTGCTTTGGCTGCTGCTGGTTCTGGTGCCTGCTCTGGGAGAGAGTGGGCAGAGGAGATGACTAACTACATGGGTGATTAAAGGAAGTCTAAAAAGGTAAACTTGACCGTATGAGTTTGCCTGAGTGCCTGCAATTCCACTTTTTTTAAAGTTGTACTTCAGGTGAAGGTTTACAGAACAAATAGTTTCTCATTATACAGTAGTACACATGTTGTTTTATGACATTGGTTAACAACCCCACAACATGTCAACCCTTTCCCTTCTCGATCTTTTTTTGCTGTTGGTGGTGAAAATATACATAGCCAAAGATACACCATTTCAAAAATTTCTACATGCACAGTTCAGTGACATCAACTACAGTCTTCCAATTGTGCTGCTATTCTCACTTTAGATGAAGGTTTACAGAACAAAATAGTTTCTCATTAAACAGTACACATGTTGCCCTATGACAATGGTTAACAACCTCACTACACATCAACACTGTCCTTTCTCAACCTTGGGTTCCCTATCACCAGCTTTCCTGTCCCCTTCTGCCTTCTAGCCCTTGTCCCTGGACTGCTGTGCCTCATTAGTCCCGTTTTGTTTTATGGGGCTGTCCAATCCCCGGCTGAACGGTGAACCTTGGAAGTGACTTCACCACTGAGCTAAAAGGGTGTCTGGGGGCCATGCTCTGAGGGTTTCTCCAGTCTCCTTTAGGCCAGTAAATCTGGTCTTCTTTCTGTGAGTTAGAATTTTGTTCTACATCCTTCTCCAGCTGTGTCCAGAACCCTGTGTTGTGATCCTGGTCAGAGCAGTCAGTGGTGGTAGCCGGGCACCATCTAGCTGTACTGGACTCAGTCTGGTGGAGGCCTTGGTAGCTGTGGTCCATTAGTCCTCCGGACTAATCTTTCCCTTGTATCCTGTTCTCTTCACACTCCCTTGCTCCCGAAGGGGTGAGACCAGTGGAGTATCTTAGATGGCTACTCACAGGCTTTTAAGACCCCAGACACTACTCACCAAGGTAGAATGTAGAACATTGTCTTTATAAACTGTGTTATGCCAATTGAGCTAGATGTTCCCCGAGACCATGATCCCCACAGCCCTCCGCCCAGTAGTTCAGTCCCTCAGGGAGTTTGGATGTGTCTATGGGGCTTCCATGACCTTTCCTTGTACAGGTTGTACTGGTTTCGCCAGTTTTGTGTACTGTCTCACCCTTCACCAAGATACCACTTTGCAATTTCGCTTTTAGAGATTCATTCTTTCAAGTAAAATCTATGACTTTCAAACTTTGTGTGTGTGAAGCTATTGGTTCAAACAAAATCTTAACTTAGAGTCACGAATGTAAAAAAGATTAAAAAAAAAAGTTGCTCTGTTAAAAGAGGAGTCCCCAAGATGACTGGCTTTCTAAAGCCATAGGCTCTGGAACATAATTTGAAAATCTCTGGGTTAAAGTGTTTCAGCCCCCTGTTAAAAAGTGAACACCCTTGGTGTGGTAAATATTAAGCTATTTTTAAGTTGTTGTTGTTGTTGTTAGGTGCCATCAAATCAGTCCCAACTCACAGAGACCCCAGGGACAACAGAACGAAACAATAACCGGTCCTGCGCCATCCTCACAATCGTTGTTATGCGTGAGCCCATTGTCGCAGCCACTGTGTCAGTCCATCTTGTTGAGGGTTTTCCTCTTTTTTGCTGACCCTCTACTTTACCAAGCATGATGTCCTTCTCCAGGGGCTGATCCCTCCTGATAACATGTCCAAAGTATGTGAGACGTAGTCTTGCCATCCTTGCTTCTAAGGAAAATTCTGGTTGTACTTCTTCCAAGACAGATTTGTTCATTCTTTTGGCAGTCCGTGATATATTCAATATTCTTCGCCAACACCACAATTCAAAGGCATCAGGTGTTCTTCGGTCTTCCTTATTCATTGTCCAGCTTTCGCATGTATACGAGGCTATAGAAAACACCATTGCTTGGGTCAGGTGCACCTTAGGTCTCAAGGTGACATCTTTGGTTTTCAACACTTTAAAGAGGTGTTTTGCAGCAGATTTGCCCAATGCAATGCGTCTTTGGATTTCTTGACTGCTGCTTCCATGGGTGTTGATTGTGGATCCAAGTAAAATGAAATCCTTGACAACTTCAGTCTTTTCTCCATTTATCATGATGTTGCTCGTTGGTCCAGTTGTTTTCTTTATGTGGAGGTGTAATCCATACTGAAGGCTGTGGTCTTTGATCTTCATCAGTAAGTGCTTCAAGTCCTTTTCACTTTCAGGAGGCAAGGTTGTGTCATCTGCATAATGCAGGTTGTTAATGAGTCTTCCTCCAGTCCTGATGCCACGTTCTTCTTCATATAGTCCAGCTTCTCAGGTTATTTGTGCAACATATAGATTGAATAAGTATGGTGAATGGACACAACCCTGACATACACCTTTCCTGACTTTAAACCATGCAGTATCCCCTTGTTCTGTTTGAATGACTGCCTCTTGATCTATGTACAGGTTCCTCATGAGTACAATTAGGTGTTCTGAAATTCCCGTTCTTTGCAATGTTGTCCATAATTTGTTATGATTCACACAGTTGAATGCCTTTGCATAGTCAATAAAACACAGATAAACATCTTTCTGGTATTCCCTGCTTTTAGTCAGGATCCATCTGACATCAGCAACCATATCTTTAAATTACTAGTGCATTATATCAGCTTTTAATGTTTTTCTATGTAGAAAGGAAGGGAGATAAAAGACTCCTTAGAGGAGTTAACAAAAACTGCACATACCTAAAATTCTACATTAGTTTTATGGGAGAGGTGGTCAGTGGACCATCGGTTAATGATCCCTACCTTGTGGGAGTTTATCTGGTTTATTAAGGAGCCCTGGTGTCACAACTAGTTAAGCACTGGCTGCTAACCAGAAAGCTGGCAGTTTCAACCCACCCAGTGGCTCCGTGGGAGAAAAGACCTGGTGATCTGTTTCTGTAAAGATTAAAGCCTAGAAAATCCTATGGGGCAGTTCTACTCTGTCACATGGGGTTACTGTGAGTCGAAATCTGCTCGAAGGCACCTAGCAACAACAACATCTGGGTTTTTTTCCAAATGAGATAAATTCTTAACTTGAGACATAGAAGAGAGAGTTTTGAAAGGAAGAAGAAAAAGATCTAGAGGAGAATCAGAATCTTGCGGGTAAAGCCCAGAGACTTGGGTTTTTAACATGAGCTCTGGGCAGTTTTATTATTATTATTATTGTAAAAATGTACGTAACACAGCATTCGCCAATTCATCATTTTTCTGGTGTACGATTCAATGGCATCAGTCACTTAAAACATTTTGTGCAGCCACCATCCATAATCATTGCCAAATTTCCCATCACCATAAACACTCACTACTTCCTAAATCAGGCAGTTTTGATCATCAGATGGAGGTAGGCGTCAGAGGTCTAAAACTGGTACATCCAGGCCCTAGGACCCAAGAGACAGCCGTGAGGTCCGAGTCCTGTGAGGGTGGAAAGAAGGGAGAAAGGAGGCGTCCTGTTGACTGGCTGAAGAACAATAGGGGACGTCCTGTCCCCCCAACTCCACCCTTCACAATGGGGCAAGGTCGCTATGACCCTGAGTCTCAACCATCATCCACTCAAAACTTATGTGGGGACACCCAAAGCAAAAAGAACAAGGAATTGGGGGAACTATCCAGTTAGGTCTGAGCCTTAAAGAAGGTCTCACTGGGGTTGATGCTTCAAATTCTGACATTTCTCCCTGATTTTCCATGTACTTGTCTAAGTGAAGGGGCCCTGGTGGTGTAGTGCTTAAAGCAATTGACCGCTAACTGAAAGGTCGGCAGTTTGAAACCACCAGCAGCTCCACAGGAGAAAGATGTGGTAGTCTGCTTCCATAGAGATTTATAGCCTTGGAAAGCCTGTAGGGTTGCTATGAGTCGGAATCGACTCCAGGGCAGTGGGTTTGGTTTGGGTTTGTCTAAGTGGAGCCTGTCCCTACTTCCCTGCAAAGGGGCTCATCTCTGTGTCCTGTCCAGGAACTTTCGGAGGAGGCCAGAGGTAACAAAGGGCTTCCACTGACTTGGGCTTGGTTAACAGGGTCTTCTCCCATCTGGTTCAGGTGCTTTCCAAGCAGAGAAACATTTGTAACTGAGTCAACAAATACCTACTGACCCCACTGTACCAGGCTCAGGGTCATTTGCCTGGCCTGCACTACCCCCATTTTGACATTCTCCCAAAGGGATCTGTTTTGCAGTGACTGTAAGAAGAGACGGGGTTGAGCCTGCAGGCTGGACAAGAGCAGGAGGAGCCTCCTCCAGATCCCAAGGCCTCTAGTCAAAATCCGGGTTTACTTAAGAACCTATTTCTTGACAAAGGCTCTGTCCCAGCCAAGACAAACCCAAGACATGCCAGATCCCTTGCTTCCTTGGGTAATTGTGACTTCATGCAGCAGTGGCTCGATGATTTTAGGACTCAGAACGGAGACACCTGCTTGGCTCTGTGTTCTCTCTGTGGGACGGTGTTGGCAGGAGAGTTACACCCCAACATTCTTTGGACAGTAATTGTTATCCCTGTTAATGTTTCACTCAGTGTATCTATTTGTCAAAATTGTAAAGTTAAGATATGTGCATTTCAATGTATATAAATTTTACCTAAAGATAAAGAGCTCTAAAATATAACAACAGCCTAAAGTGGGAGGAGGGGTGGAGGTCAATGAGGAGCATGGAGGTACATGAAACAAAAATGGCGGAGGCTGATAAACATTGAAGCTGGAGATTCACTATATTATTCTATTTTTAATATATGTATATTTGAAATTTCCCATAATAAAATTTTTTTTTTTAAAATGGCTTAGGGACGTCTGTTTTTTTCTCCTAAGGAGTCCTGTTTGCACAGTGGTTAAGCACTCGCCTGCTTCCGTAAAGATTTACAGCCTTGGAAACCCTATGGGGCAGCTCTACTCTGTCCTATAGGGTCACTATGAGTCGAAATCAACCACAGCAATGGGTTTTGGTTGTTTTCTCTTAGAAATCTTCCTTCCTGATCAAGAATCTTAAAAAAAAAAAAATTCATACTCTTTAACCTAGTAATTCCAATTTTGGGAATCCATCCAAAGGAAATAATCAGAGGTACACAGAAAGCTTCATTGCAGTGCTATTTAAATTAAGGAAAAATTGGACAAAACTCAATGTCCAACAATAGGAGAGTAGTTAAAGAAACTGTGGTACAACCACTAAAGACATGAGGAAATGCTTGTGACCTAAAATTAAATGAAGGGGAAAAAAAAAGAATACAAAACTGTATATACCATATGATCTTCATTTTGTCTTTAAAAATGCATATGCAAGTGTAGGAAAAGAACCTGGAAAGAACAGAGCACACTGTTAAAAGCAGTTAGCTTAGTGGGCTTACGTCAGATTTTAGTTTTCATCTTGGTTCTAGTCTGTGTTTCCATCTTTTCTACAATTAACATGTATTATTTTGACAATGGTTTAAAAAAAATTAAGCCATGCTATTTTGAAAGAAAGCGGGGTGGGAGGTGGACAGAAGGACAGATTTCCATCCAGGTTCCAGTTACAAAAAAATTGACACTGGAAGGAATCTTAGAAATTGGAAGTTGCCTAAGTCCAAGTCTCGTTTTACAAGATGAGAAGACTGAGGTCCAGAGAAGTTGAATGGCCCCTAGACCGGTTCTTTCCCCTCCTCCTGCTGTCTCCCAGGCTGCTCATTTTAGTGCCCCCTGAGCCCTCACAACCCTCAAGGACCTTTGCAGCCCTGGAGAGTGCCCGTGTTAACCCCAGAGACCCCATTTGGAAAACAATCCTTTGACTCTCTGGCCAGTCTGGGCCACCTGTTGTCAGCATTCTTGGCTAGCTGGGCTGGAGAAATGGCCTCCAGGAAGAAGGCCAGCGGGATAGTACCAGGCTCTGCTACCAGATCGCCCAATGCTTTTCCCTGGGACAGTTCTGGCAGGCCATCTCTTTGTCTTCTCAGCTCTGCTGTTGTGCAGGTTACTTCCAAGCAACTAGGCTAAATGTTTGCAGGGGCTGGTTTGTCGTGGCTTTCAAATCACCAAACCCGTTGCGGCTGAGTTGATTCCAACTCATAGCAACACTATAGGACAGAGTAGAACTGCCCCATAGGGTTTCCAAGGAGCAGCTGGTGGATTCAAAGTGCCAGCCTTTTGGTTAGCAGTGGAGCTCTTAGCCACTTGGCCACCAGAGCTCCAGTTCAAACCACAATCAGTTGGAAAAGAAACAGCGCAGTTCTCTTGAGCATTGTGCTCTTTTAAGAACTATTTATATGGGATCAAATTGACAACAGCAACGCGAAAGATTAGATATGAAATTTAAGGGGCAGTGAGTTCATGTTGTGGAGCCCTGGTAGTGTAGTGGTTAAGAGCTCAGCTGTTAACCAAAATGTTGGCAGTTGGAATCTACCAGCCACTCCTTGGAAACCCTATAGGGCAGTTCTACCAACCCTATAGGGTTGCTATGAGTTGGAATCAACTGACGGCAATGGGTTTGGGTGTTTTTTTGTTTGTTTGTTTGTTTTTAGTTTATGTTAATAGGGGGAGGAACAATTAGGAAAAGGAGGGTGAGAACAGTTGCACAACTTGAAGAATGCAATCAATGTCACTGAATTGCGCATGTAGAAATTGTTGAATTGGCGTATGTTCTGCTGTGTATATTCTCAACAACAACCAAAAAATAAAATAAATTAAAAAAAGAAACAGTGCAGTTCAATGGTTGCTATCAGGTTACCGTCAGAGATGTAAAAACTGTGTGAGTCCTTAGACAGCAAGAACCTTCTCTGGAGAAAGTGGGGGTGAACAAGAGCTTACAGTGACAATTAAGAGTAGAGAACAGCGGAAGACCTTGGCTTATTTGTTTGTGGATGTGTTCAAGGTCTGTCTCCTCCCTACCACCCCTGGGTTTTGCAAATGGTTAAGCATTTGGCTGCTAACAAAAAGGTTGGTGGTTCAAGTTCACCCAAAGGCACCTTGGAAGAAAGGCCTGGTGATCTACTTCCAAAAAAACTGAAAACCCTATGGAGCACAGCTCTACTCTGACATACTCGGGGTTGCCATGAGTTAGAATAGACTCAAAGATTACTAGGTTTTTTTTTTTTCTCCCTACCCCATCTCTTCCCTCCCTCAAGCATCGCCCCACCCACATACACATACTATAAGCTCCTTGAGAGCTGGGACTTTGTCTCAAACATCACTGCTTCACCAGAACTAGCCCGTAATAAACCAAAAAATCAAATTTATTGCCATTTGAGTTGATTCTGACTCATGGCGACCCCCATGCATTACAGAGTAGAACTGAACTCCATAGGGTTTTCTTGGCTGTAATCTTTACGGAAGCAGATAACAGACCCTCAGCAAACACTTGTTGAAGGAATGAAGATTATTTACCTAGAATGTAGAAGACCCAACTTGTTCTGAATTAACAATATTTCCAGAGTTTAAACACTTTAATTCCAAAAGAGCAGAATATTTGAAAAAATATTTTTTGGCACTTAGTATTTATTTGTACAACTGCAACTCAATGCTTTCTAAACAATAGTTCATAGCAAAGACATAAGCATCAGGAAACCACATATCCAGTGAGACTGTCATGATGTTCCTCCCCCTTGGGAGTCTCTTGAACTTGGCCAAGCAACCAATTGGATGATAGTTTTAAAACATATACCTGTATTTTTATGTGACTAAATGCAGTTGTTCTACCTTTTTTTTTTTTTTTTTTTGCCAACTGAGGCCCCCCACCCCACTCCCAGGTATCTTTGTAATCGAGTTATGCTATTTCTTTTTACTTGTTGCTAAAAAAATTAGCATAGTGCACTTACAGAAATACCTGGGGGGTGGGGGGAAAGGCGAAGTTGACAAAACAAACATAGAATACGTGCGTTATCTGTGTAAAAATACGATATACATTTACGAAGATAAAACTATTTTGGAGGTGTTTCTTAAGTTTACCAGATCATCCGACTTCTGCTCTCTGAGGTACTTAGTAGGGTAACTCAGAGGTTGAGCATGTCCTCCAGGCCCTATGGCATAACCTACTTTTTTTGTTGTGGTGGTGGTGGTGGTAAAATTATACACTACAAAACATTCACACATTCAAAAATTTATACATATATAATTCATTGATGCTGATTACATTCTTCATGTTGTGCAGCCATTATTGCTATCCTTTTCGAAATTATTCCACCATCATTAATATGAACTCAATGCCCCCTTTCTCCCTCTCCCACTCTTGATAACCACTAATAATATTTGGTTTCTATGCATTTGTTTATTTTGTATAAATGATATCGTAAAGTGTTTGCCCTTTTGTGGGTTGCTGGGTCAATATGGTAGTTCTATATTCCACTTTTTGAGGAACCTCCAAGCTGTTTTCCACAGAAGCTGTACCATTTTACATTCCCACCAGCAGTGGATGAGGGTTCCAGTTTCTTCACAACCTTGCCAACACCTGTTGTAGTCTGTTTTTTGTTTTGTTTTTTATCATTGCCATTGTATTGGAAGTGAGGTGGAATCTCATTATGGTTTTGATTTGCATCTCCCTAATGGCTAATTACTTTGAGCATCACTTCATGTGCTTGTTGGCCATTTGAACATCCTCTTTGGTGAAATGTCTGTTCAAGTCATTTCCCCATTTTTTGACTGGGTTGTTTGGGTTCTTACTGTTAAGTAATCACCCTCATTTTTATTACTACTGTGGATTTTGGTTGGGGTGGGTGCAGGTAGGTAGCGCTAGGAAGTAAGGAGGGGGTTATTTCGCAGCTGCTCCGCTTTCCTGCCTCAGCCCTCCCTAATCCCTAAATGCCCTTATCCCCCTCATTCCATCTCTCACTTATCCAGGGAGAGCAACCTGACCCCTAGTGTGGGTCATGTGTCCATTCCTTGGCAAAGGAAGATGTGCCACCTCATTTGACAATCCCAAGACTGTGTATAATAAGTGCCACAGGGGCACTGTTACCAAAAGGTGGGGGAGGACCCTAGAGTGGCAAAAAACAACAGGTGTCCACTACAGGGAGACCCTCCAAGTAGGTTCAGATTGCCTTCCAGATTTCCTTATCCAAACAGCTTTGGGCATGAGCCTTTTTTTTTTTTTTTTTCCTTCCTTTAATTACATTCTTATCCTTGGGTTTTTTTTTTTTTTTTATCTTTTCTTTTTTTTTTTTATTGTGTTTTAGGTGAAAGATTACAGCACAAATTAGTTTCCCATTCAAAAATTTATACACAAGTGGTTTTGTGACATTGGTTGCAATCCCTGCCATGTGTCAGCACTCTCCTCCTTTCCTTTACACCCTGGATTCCCTGTGTCCATTCTTCCAGTTTTCCTGTCCCGTCCTGCCTTCTTGGCTTTGCTTTTGGGCAGGTGTTGCCCATTAGATCTCCTATACTTGATTGAACTAAGAAGCACTATTGAACTAAGAATGCTATTGTTTTTTTTTTTGCAGGCCTGTCTAGTCTTTGGCTGAAAGGTGGACTAGAGTCTTTTCCCCTTGGACCTTGTTTGCAAAGTTTTGATACTCTTGGCTTTCCTTGCAAAGTTTTCAGCTGTTTGGGAGCCAGTGCGGATCCCTAGACACAGTTTGTGAAAGTGATAGGAACCTACACAGGCTGCTTTGAAATTTCAGCAACTTTGAACACAGGCTCGAGACTCAGACAGCCTGGTTCCATCCTGGCTTGGCAATCTCCCAGCGTCTCAGCGTTCTCCTTTGTAAAGTCATAAAACAATAGTACATGCCTCATTGATTTAAGATTTAAAAACCTACTGTGTGAAGTGTTAGACCTACATCATCTTCTTTATACTCACAGCCAATCTATGTGGACATTGGAAAAAAAGCACCCTTTTTGGGGGGTGGATGCAGCCCCACAATTGGGCACACCCCGTAGCATGCAGAGCTCAAGCTAGCTTTCAACTTCCACTCATGCCTTAAGCTAGGTAGCCTTGTGAATAGCCTGCACAAATGTTCACAGCAGCCCTGCCTACAAGGCAGATATTTGACTATCCCTGTTTTTACAATGAGGAAACCATGACTTGGAGAAATTGAGCATTGAGTAGTAATGGGGTAGTGGATTCACTTGTAACTTGCCTATTTACTTACAGCACCCCAGTCCTCATGGACCTCCTTACCACCTGTGCTGTGACCACATCCCTTTGTCACCAGCTCATCAGCCCACTTATATATCTTTCGCAGTGGATGGCAACCAAATACATCTCTAGCACCTAACCTGTAGATTACCACCAATCTCTATGAAGTCATCCTGACTTGGCAATTTCAGGAGTCCAAAATATTGTGAGTCTGAGTGAATCCTTTTTCTTTCTCTGGAACTGAGAGGTCAGTCTTACCAACAGATAGCACAATATTAGGCAAAGCAAATTCCAGTTTCAGGAATTTTTCTTCTTTCAAACACGCCCAAGAGCATTACATGGCTGGGCCATGTTAGGGAAGGGTTTTCTCCTGTTGCCGTCAAGTCAGTTCCTACTTATCGCGACCCTATAGGACAGAGTAGAACTGCCCCATAGAGTTTCCTAGGCTGAAATCTTTACAGGAGCAGACTGCCACATCTTTCTCCCTTGGAGAGGCTGGTGGGTTCCAACAGCCGAGTGTTTAACCACTGCGCAACCAGGCCTCCTTAGAGGGGGGTGAGTTAACTAAACCCTTCCTCCTCCCATTTGTAAACACTTCCCCTTCTTTCCCTGATGTGTTTGCATTGAAAATCGTGATTTGCATGTTGTCTTAGTCATCTAGTGCTGCTATAACAGAAATACCACAAGTGGATGGCTTCAACAAACAGAAGTTTATTCTCTCACAGTCTAGCAGGCTACAAGTCCAAATTCAGGCGTCAGCTCCAGGGGAAGGCTTTCTCTGTCGGCTCTGGAGGAAGTTCCTTGTCATCCATCTTCCCCTGGACTAAGAGCTTCTCCACAGGAACCTCGTGTCCAAAGGATGCTCTCTGCTCCCAGTACTTCTTTCTTAGTGGTGTGAGGTCCCTCCTTCTCTGCTCCCTTCCCTTTCCTTTTAGCTCTTGTAAGATAAAAAGTGGTGCAGACGACACTCCAGGAAAACTCCCTTTACCTTGGATCAGGGATGTGACCTTAGTAAGGGTGTTGCAATCCCACCCTAATCCTCTTTAACATAAAATTACAATCACAAAATGGAGGACAATCACACAATACTGGGAATCATGGCCCAACCAAGCTGACACGTATTTTTGGGGGATACAATTCAATCCATGACAGATGTGTATCATATAATTGTGCATAAGGGAGGAAGGAATTGTGTGCTGGACAGAGATACTGAATCTTTTTGTGTGTCACCTTTGTGAAGCTGTATATCATGAAGACTACACACTTTCAAAGACAGATCACTGTGTTAAATCAAGGTATTGCTGGAAAATTGCTTTGTCCCCAGGATACTGGATATAACTCAGTAGTCCTGACAGTTATATCCCTAATTTAACTGTCTTTCTAAGCTTAGGTCTTGAATGGTGAGATCTCAAAGGATAGTTCGGTTTAGAAACAGCTGCAACAGAGCCACCAGCCTTGGATGGTGTCAATATCCCCAGGTGATATGGAGTAAATTAGCACATATTCAAAGGGAACTTTTCCAAGGCTTATAACCACCATTTTCTCAGCAGACCTCCCACTCGAGTAGGACCCAGGGGACAACAAATGAAAGAAGATGAAAAGAAATGGACTTGGCCCCTGTGCCTCCAAAAGGCCAAATATAGTCAGAAAGAACGGAAATCATCTGATTGAACAGATTAGATATTTTAACACCAATTCTCAAACCTCAAAAGTGAGCCTGGTTGCTGGCGGACAACCAATGCTGTCATATTTAATTTTTAGATTTGGCTGTTAGATCTGGCCCAGCATGAGGCTGTGTGTTTGATCGGATGTATGGGGGTGGAGGAAGATGCCTGGGGAGAAGGCTTGGGTTCTAGCTCAGTGACTTACTAGCCATGTGACCGGGACAGGCCATTCACCCTGTTGAGAGTCAATTTTCTCATCTGGACAATGAAAGAAACAATTCCTGCTCTGCTTGCCTTGTGGGGAGTTGTGAAGACCAGATGATATGGTGTTTGGGAACTGTAAAAGCGCTATGCAAATGACCAGCATAATTAGGCTCACAGGCAGAACATTAAATCCTTTCTGCCTTGTTCACTCAGTTCTCCACTTAATTTATGTACTGTGGATTTTTACCCCTCATTCTTGTAGCAAAACCTTTTTGGGAGTATCATTTTCAGAACTGGGATTGATATGATATACATGTAGCTGCCTTATTTACCCTCAGAGTCCTCTGAGATAAAGAAAAGACTAAGATTATGAGGAAAAATAGCCCCAGAGAGATGGTAGCCCAAGAGCACAAAGAATCCCATCCTGACCTTTCTTTCCTAGATGACCAGACCAGCTGCCTTCAAGTAGATTCTGACGTATGACCCCATGTGCGTCAGAGTAGAACTGTGCTCCACAGGGTTTTCAGTGGTTGATTTCACAGGAGTACTTTGCCAGGTCTTTCTTCTGAGGCTCCTGGGTGGACTCGAACCTCCAAACCTTCAGTTAGCCGCTGAGCATGTTAACTGCTTCCACCACCCAGGCACTCCTTCATAGGTGACACTGACATCTAAAGCCAGAGATGCTGGTCAAACATTAGGCTCACAATTCCCCAAATTTCCCCTTCTTTTTCTGCATCTTCTCCCTCTAGAGGCAGGTGCTGGGTTTATGTGTTGCTGTCCTGAGTCATCCATAGCGCAACACCTAGTACCTCTAAATGTTGGGCATACAGAATGTATTTGATAAATATATAATAGAGGAAAATAATAAAAACAGAGCTCTAGAATTATTCTTCTATATGCATTATCCTAAGTTTCTGAAACCACAGGTTAAGAAACAGCATGTTTACCAGGTTTCAACGAATCGGAGATGCATGGACCTTAACACACCATTTTTATGTATCACAAAGAAAAAAAAGCTCTGTGAGTTAAACTATGACACAATGCTTCCTTACTGTGTCAGTTATAAGACATATCTTGGTCTCATACATATTAAAACATTTTTCAAAATGTGCATCTCAGAATAGATGAAATGCAGTATGTTTATCTCTTCCAAAGGGTAAAGCTTTTTCCTTTTGGTCCTGATGCATTATTAGATTGTTATGGATTGAATTGTGTCCGCACCCCCACCCCCCACCCCAAACTATCTGTCAACTTGGCTAGGCCATGATTCCCAGTATTGTGTGATTGTCCACCATTTTGAAACCTTAGTGGTTAAGAGCTCGACTGCTAACCAAAAGGTCAGCAGTTTGAAGCCACCAGCCGCTCCTTGGAAACCCTGAGGGGGCAGTTCTACTCTGTCCTATAGGGTCACTATGAGTTGGAATCGACTCAGTGGCAACGGGTTTAGTTTTCGTTTTTTTTTGGTCCACCATTTTGTCATCTGATGTGATTTTCCTGTGTTGTAAATCCTACCTCTATGACGTTAATGAGGCGGGATTAGCGGCAGTTATGTTAATGAGGCAGGACTCAGTCTACAAGATTAGG
Organism: Dugong dugon; assembly: GCA_030035585.1. Lineage (NCBI taxonomy): Eukaryota > Metazoa > Chordata > Mammalia > Sirenia > Dugongidae > Dugong > Dugong dugon. The sequence goes on from CM057462.1 coordinate 148,676,101, forward strand.
GTGTGTCTTAAGTCAATCTCTTTTGAGATATAAAAGAGAGAAACCAGAGAGACAGGGGGACCTCATACCACAGAGAAAGCAGTGCCAAGGGCAGAGCATGTCCTTCGGACCCGGGGTCCCTGTGCTGTGCTGAGAAGCTCCTAGTCCAGGGGAAGATTGATGTCAAGGACTTTCTCCCAGAGCCGACAGAGAGAGAAAGCCTTCCCCTGGAGCTGACACCCTGAATTTGGACTTCTAGCCTATTAGACTGAATAAAATAAATGAGAGAATAAACTTCTGTTTGTTAAAGCCATCCACTTGTGGTATTTCTGTTACAGCAGCACTAGGTAACTAAGACATAGATTAAAGCCAGTTGCCATCTAGTGGACTCTGCCTCATGGCAACCCCATGTGTGTCAGAGTAGAACTGTGATTCATAGGGTTCTCAGTGGCTGATTTTCGGAAGTAGACCACCAGGCCTTTCTTCCAAGGTGTGCCTCTGTGTGGATTTGAACCTCCAACCTTTCAGTTAGCAGCCGAGCACATTAACCGTTTGCACCACCCAAGACTTTATGATTATATTACCAGCTCCAAATCTGTCTCATTTTTCATCTCAGCTCCTTGCCCTCATACGTGTTATGCAATCATGCTTTCGTGTGAGCTAAAGGGGAATATTAATTCTATTTTCCTTATGTATTCAGTAATACAAAGTACCTCTGGGCCTGGATGTAGTTTTAGGTAAGTGCAGATTGTAAAATACTTGTCAGAGCCACGCTCTGTTGTTTATTACAGGATTTAAAAGAGTAAGAAACGCTTAAGGGTATTTGGCACGTCTATTGTGTTTTCTTTCTCTCAAGTAGTGCTTTTTTTGTTATTTTCTTGTTGTTATTTAGTGTTTGATTTGGCTACTTTGTTGTTATTATTCAGTTTCTCCTTAGTTCATGTTGTTATGCCATCAAGTAAATTCCTACTCATAGTGACCCTATAGGACAGACTACAACTGCCCCATAGGGTTTCCTAGGCTGTAATCTTTACGGATGCAGACTGCCACTTATCTTTCTTATGAAGAGTACCTGGTGGGTTCAAACCACCCACCTTTCAGCTGGCAGCCGAGGACTTAACCAGTGCACCACCAGGGCTCCTTTTAGTTCAGGTAAAGCAATTGAACTGTGAGTTTCCTGTTGAGCAGAGAAATTAGGCACAGACAAGCTCCTGTGTTGAGAGCACATCACCTACCTAGGCTAAATATGACACTTTCATCGAATGCAAGGGAGGAATCCACGGTCTCTCTGGGCAGAAGGGAACACGAGGAACATAGGGAAATGAAAGTACAGCTTTCATGCAATCCTTTGTAAATTTTTCATAGACCAGTTCTTACATTTAGGATGTCCTTACTTATCATCTCTACAGTTTGGGGCAAGAAAACACCCCCTGTTCTAGCCTGTTCTTTAGTCACCTTCCTGCATCCCCCTGGTCCATCAGGACTTTATTATACACAACAACAAAGAAAGCCACACAGGAAATGGATTTCTAGGGACTAGGTCATGTCCCTGGGTGGTGCAAATGGTTTGTGCTTGACTACTAACCTAAAGGTTGGTGGTTCGAACCCACCCAGTGACACCGCGGTAGAAAGGCCTGGTGATCTTCTTCCATAAAGATGACAGCCAAGAAAACCCTATGGAGCATTTCTACTCTGTAACACGTGGGGTCGCCATGAGTCGGAATCAACTCAAAGGCAGCAGATTTAGGGGCTAAATTATGGCCTGATGGGGAGGAATGGTCCAAATTATTGTGGTCACTGTATATAGCTCGTAACAGTCATTTCGGCACCAGGGTGCCTTGCTCTCCACCAGGGATCCAAGGGCCCATTACTGTAATGACAAGTGTCAGAACCACTGTGCTGGGTAGGAAGCAGGTGGGAAGGTGTTAATGCTTGACCGCCACTAATGCACATTTTGCCCACTGTTCTCTCCCTTGCAGTCTGAGTACCACTATGAATACACGGCGTGTGACAGCACAGGTTCCAGGTGGAGGGTCGCCGTGCCGCACACCCCAGGCCTGTGCACCAGCCTCCCCGACCCCATCAAGGGCACCGAGTGCTGTAAGCAGCCATAATTCTCCAGGGCTGCCCTGCCCCTCAGCCTTGGCTTCCACCCCAAGCCAGCCCCTTCCTGACTGTGCAGCTGCCTTAGGGAACCAGATCTTTCCCCCAGGTAGCCTCTACCCTCAACCCTTTTGAAATTTGGTGCAGAAATTTCATTTCATGGATGCATATTGAGTATCTGAATTTGCTTTTATTTATTTTTTTAATTTAAATTCCATCAGAGGCTAAGCATAAGTAATTCCAGCTGTGTGCCCCTCAGATATTTTGTCTGCTTGCGTCTGTTTTCTTTTTTGTCTGCACATTTCTATCCAATTTACACTCACCAGCCACAATCAGTCATTAGGGAAGATTACGTTTTGTTTTTGTTCTTAAAAAGGAAGCCAAAGGAGATGAATTTCTGCAGCCACAGCCCTTTAAAATGCACTGGGCGTCAGTTCAGGGAACAAGAATCTTCCCTGACTGATGGATCTGACTGTGCAATTAGAAAGATGGTGGCTCTGTGACTCTGTAGTCAAAACTTTTCTACAATTGACAGCTGGTTCCCCTGCACTGTTCTCTTAGGAATGCAAAGGGGACAAGAATAAAAATCAGGGACCAGAATTAAGGAATAGTTGAAGATCTGGAAACAAGCTTAAGGGCATTTAAACTTTAAAATGAGCTTAGCACAGTTCCTGGTTCACTAGGTGAGCAAATCAATACTTGTTAAATGAATGAATGGTTATTGCTAAGATCTGAGATGTGGCTAATGGAAACAAAGCATCCATCTTTTGTGAGCTCATCCAACTTTACTGAGCTCCTACTCTGCGCAAGCACGGTGTTGTACATGTGCTGTGTGGCTCATGAAGATTCATCAGGCACCTTCTCTGCTTCCAGAAGCTGGTGGAGAGAACAGGCATTCATCCATTCGTTTTTTTCAGCAAACCCTCATGGAGCTCTGCTGTGTCTGTCTGTGCCAGGCACGGCGCTAGCCATCAATACAATGTGATAGTACGATGCGACAAAGAATGGGGGTGACGGGTGCTTAGGGATCAGGAACCACGGGGAGAACCACTTGAGCAAAAGTTTGAAGGTGGGAGCACAGCGGGCACATTCAGGCAAGAGCATGCGGTCCAGGGTGGAGGCAACACAAGGAAGGTGATGGATGGGGTTGGGGTAGAGAAAGGTCTATAGTGGGAGATTGAGCTGGAAAGTTGCATTGTGGCAAATTGTGGAAGACTTTGGATGCCAGACTGAGAACTTAATTCTACAGCCAAAGGGGAGTACCTTGTTATTTTTTAAGTCAGGGGGAAATAGTACCAGATCAGTGTTTTAGAAAGATACCTCTGACCACAGAATGAGCAAGAACAGGGAACAAGGAACTAGTTAGGAGGACATTACAATGGTTGAGTTAACAGGTCATAAGAACCTCAGCTAGCGTGGTGACAGTGCAACCGGAAAGGAGGAGACAGGCCAGAGACACAAGGGGGAAATTTAAGGCTGAAGGGCTGTGCACCACTCAGAGAGGTCAGCACCAGAGACTCTGACATCTTCTTCACTGGAGAGCTCTGGGAATGGCCAAGGCACCTCATCCTAGGAAACAAGACAGTCAGGGACAAACCAAAGTCCTGCAGTAAGGCAGACCTCCCATGCTTTAAAACTTTTTTTTTTTTAATAACAGCTTTACTGACGTATAATTCACATACCATAAAATGCATCCTTTTAATATGTACAATTCAGTGGCTTTTAGTATATCCACAGAATTATGCAACCATCACCACTATCTAATTTCAGAACATTTTCATCACCTCAAAAAGAACGCTTGTACCCATTACCAGTCTCTCTCCACACCTCCCTCCCGCCAGCCACTAGCATCCTCGAATCCATTTTCAGTCCCCGTGGATTTGCCTGTTGTGGACAGTTCGTGTAAACTGAATCATGCAATATGTGCCACAGCCCTGAATCTTAACGGGCCCGACTAGATCCCAGTTCTGTGCTCTCCCTTTAGGATGCCCACAGCGCTTCTACTCCTCCTGGGGTAGCGGTGGTCTCATCACTCCTTCCCTGTCCCTGCTCTGTTTTCCAGCCTTCTCTTGCAATGCAGGGGAGTATCTGGATATGAAGGACCAGTCTTGTAAGCCATGCGCCGAGGGCCGCTACTCCCTGGGCACTGGCATCCGGTTCGATGAGTGGGATGAGCTGCCGCACGGCTTTGCCAACCTCGCAACCAACATGGAGGTGGAAGATGGTGTCACTGAGTCCACAGAGAACTGCACTTCGTGAGTTCTCCTTCTGTCCTGGGGGAGGGGCTGCAGGGAGGGCTGGGCAGCTCCTCCTCTGCTCCTGCAGCTGGGCAGGAGGATGGAGTGGGGAGGGACCCACGCTGCCAGGGTGAGGTCTGGGACAGGTCCCCCGGATGCTGACTCCGATTTCCACCACTGCCCACCCTTACTGACTGGAGTTTACCAGGGACTGACAGACATTCTTGAGAAGTGAGAAACATGGGGGAGTAGATGTCTTAGTTATCTAGTGCTGCTGTAACAGAAACACCACAAGTGGATGGCTTTACAGAGAGAAATCCACTTCTTCACAGTAAAGCAGGTTAAAAGTCCAAACCCAGGGCATCAGCTCCAGGGGAAGGGCTTCTCTCTCTGTCAGCCTTCTCATCAAGTTCCCCCGGACTAGGCACTTCTCCGCACAGGTACCCCGGATCCAAAGGACACGCTCTGCTCCTGGCACTGCTTTCTTGGTAGTATGAGGTCCCCCTGTCTCTCTGCTCACTTCTCTCTTCTATATCTCAAGAGATTGCCTCAGGACACAATCCAGTCTTGTAGATTGAGTCCTGCCTCACTAACAGAACAGCCACCCATCCTCCCTCATTAACATCATAGAGGCAAGATTTACAACGCATTGGAAAATCACACTATACGGGGAATCATGGCCCAGCCAAATTGATACACACATTTTCTGGAGGGACATAATTCCATCTATGGCAGTAGAGATGGCTAAAGGGGACTAGGCTAAATGGCTCAGTCCATTTAAAACTAAACCCAGTTAGGGTTACACTATAGACTTTTAGATCAGCCACTAAACTTCCTCTCTTCAAATGGAACACCATGTACAAAGGGTTGCATAACTTCCTGACTTTGGTGCTAACTTCTAAAACTGGCTCTGCCACACCTGAGTTCATGGGTTCTGGGGGGAGAGCAGGACAAGAGCTTTGGTCAGTAGGAGCTAAGATCTACCATAGCCTCGAGACCTGATGACCAGAAATTTTTCTGGCTCAGAAGATCTTTTCCAGAAATTGAAAAGCTCAGCTTGGAGAACTGGTAGGCTATCTCTATCATATCGTTGCACATTTAGGTCCAGGGATAGGAATTAAAGTATATGTTTTCTATGTGCTAGGGGAGTCCCTGGTGGTGCAAACAGTTAACATGCTTGACTGCTAACTGAGATTGGAGTTTTGAGTCTACCCAGAGGTGCCTTGGAAGAAAGGTCTAGTGATCTACTTCCAAAAAATCATCCATTGAAAACCCCATGGAGCACAGCTCTACTCTAACCCACATGGTGTCGCCATGAGTCAAAATCACCTCGATAGCAACTGGTTTTGAATGTGCCAGGCACTGTGCTGGATGCTTTACATATGCTATCTTCAGTAATCCCACAAGAACCCTGTGAAATAGGTACTGTTGTTCCCATTACACAGATGAGGAACTGGAGGCTCAGAGAAGTTAAGTGACTTGCCCTTTATTACCCTGCTTGCAGCTAGTGCATTGGAATTCAAACCAAGCCCCATGCTTTCTGCTGCCCCATGCTGCCCCCTTCAAATAGCTTTTGTTATGTGCAAGGCAATGTTGGGAGCTGGGAAATAAAAGAGTGGGGTGCAGAGATGTAAAAGGCAATCGTATAGTGCTCTTTGTTAAATATTGGCAATGAATATGGGAGGAAAGTAAATGAAACTTCCTCTTATACCCAAGCAATCAAATGGATGAAAAGGACTTAATGGCATTACACTTGGATTTCTAAAACTGGTGGTGACTTCTCCCATTCCTATACTCAAATCTTCTAGAAGTACCATTGTCTGAGCCAAGTAACAGGCATTTAATAGTCCAATTCTAAAGTTATTTTAGAGTTTGATTTTATGTGTTGAAGTCATTAGCATGACAAGGCCAGGCTTGATCTTGGAGGTAGAGATAAAGCTGCAGGGGATTAGAGCTGGAGGGAGAGGGAATGTGTGGGTTAAAACAACCAACCCCCACTTAAGCCCTAATAGCCAATGTGATTGACCCTGGACAAGGTGAGGGGCTGGCTCACTCCATCAATTCCTGCCTGTGCAAAGAAAGGGTTTCTCATTTCCCTGGGGTCCTCACTGAGAGTCCAGAAATCATTATCTCTCAGCCAAGCAAGATGTGGGCTCATTAATAGCACATCTCAGCGAGGAGGATGTGCTTCCACAGCACACACTGTTTCAGGGTCTGGATCTCAAGGCACCCCACGGCATCCCTGGAAGGGAGGGAAAGGATGTTTCTACTCTGCAGAAATGGACAGGGAATGGCCACCTGGAGAGGTTTTGTGGTTTCCCTGCCCGTCTGGTGCCAAGAACCCAAGCATCTGGCTTTCCTGTTCAACTGTGTGTTTACCTAAATCCAACCCCATTCCTCCAACCTTACCCAAGCCAACGTCACCTCCTGCTTGTTCTGCCACAAGAGCCTCCCAACTTGCTTCTGCCTCCACTCCCAGCCTCCTCCAGGCCACTGCCTCCTCAGCAGCCAGACTGATCTTGAAGCACGAATCCAATCACATACCTTCCTGCTCAAAACCCTGGATTCTGTGGATTCCTATTGTTCGTGGGATAAAATCCAGTGCGTTCCCGTGGACTGTAAGACGCTTCCCAGTCTGACCTCTGTCCTCTGCCCATTTCTCCAGTTTCTTTCAAGAACTTTCCTTCTTGCTTATTATGCTCCGGCCACACTGGCACCAGGTTCCCTCCCTCCTCAGGGCCTTTGAATACACCCTCTTCTCCAGGCTCTCTCCTACTTATCCCTCAGCTCTCAGCCTAAATGTCACTTGCTCAAAGAAGCCGTCCCTAACTTCACAGACTCTTATTACGCATTCTTGTATCATCGTATGTTTCTCTTTATGTCCCCTATTACAGTTGTTATTAGATGGTTAATTGTGCAATTAGGTGTTAAGTTCCTGAGTCCTCTACTAGAAACAGAATGCAAGCTCCAAGAGGGAAGGGGTGGGGTCTGTCTTGTTCCTTGCCTTATCTCCACGCTGTAACAGAGTGTCCAACATACAGTAGACACAAAATAAATAATTGGGAACAAAACAGACCAATAGAACAGTTTCCAAGGCGGAATCCTAAGCCTTCAGGGGATCATCCCTGGTTCCTGGGTAGAGGTCATAGGGCTAAGGTGCTGGAAACAGTCTGAGATCAGAGACTGCGATAAGTAAGAGGGAACAGGAGTGAAGAGTATATTATAGAAAGGATGTTGTATATTGCCAACAATAACAACAAAGGAAAACAAACACACGGCTGTCCAGTCGATTCCTACTCACAGCAACCCAAAAGACAGAGTAAAACTGCCCCATAGGGTTTCCAAGGAGCACCTGGTGGATTCCAAGTGCCAATCTTTTGGTTAGCAGCCGTAGCTCTTAACCACTACACTCGCCACCAGGGTTTCTTGTTGTATATTAGTGAAGAAGAAAGAGCAGATGCCCAAATACTGTGAAGGTGAAGACAAGAATGAAAGACGTAAGCACTGAAGAGATCTCAAGTAAGCAAATACATATTGTTGTTGTTGTTAACTGAGTTGCCACGGAGTCGGCTCCAACTCATGGCGACCTTACGCACAACACATTGAAACGTTGCCCAGTCCTGCGCCATCTTCATGGTCGCTAGTACGCTCAAGTCCATTGTTATGGCTATTGTGTCTGTCTGTCTCTTTGAAAATTTCCCTCATTTTTGCATGATGTCTTTCTCTAGTGGTTGTTCTTTCCTGGTGACCATATAGACCAAAGGTTATTAGCAGTTACTAGAGCGGGAGAGCCCTGGTGGCACAGTGGTTAAGCACTCAGCTGCAAGGAAGAAAGATGTGGCAATCTGCTTCCATAAAGATTACAGCCTTGATGGTTCAATATGAGAAAATTAATCGAAGTAATCCACCACATGAATAAAAGAAAAGAATCACATGATCATCTCAATTGACACAGAAAAGGTATTTGACAAAGTCCAACACCCATTCCTGACAAAAACTCTCAGTAAAATAGGTATAGAAGGGAAATTTCTCTACATAATAAAGGGCATCTGTGCCATCATTCTTAATGGAGAGAGGCTGAAAACATTCCCCCTTAGAACAGGAACAAGACAAGGATGCCCTTTATCACCACCCCTATTTAACATTGTGCTGGAAGTCCTAGCTACAGCAAAAAGGAAAGAAAAAGAAATAAAGGGCATCCAAACTGGTAATGAAGTTAAACTGTCCCTATTTGCTGATGATATGATACTATACATAGAAAACCCAAAAGACTACATGAGAAAACTACTGGAACTAACAGAAAGATTCAGCAGAGTAGCAGGATACAAGATAAACACAGAAAAATCAGTTGAAGTCCTATATACCAACAAAGATAACAAGAAAAAGGAAATCAGGAAAGCAATACCATTTATAATAGCCTCTAAAAAAATAAAATACTTAGGAATAAATCTAACCAGTGATGTAAAAGACCTGTACAAAGAAAACTACAAAACACTACTGGAAGAAACCAACAGAGATCGACATAAATGGAAAAACATACCATGCTCTTGGATAGGTAGACTCAACATTGGGAAAATGTCAATTCTGCCCAAAGCAATTTACAAATACAATGTAATCCTGATCCAAATACCAACAACAGTCTTTGAAGAGATGGAAAAACTAATCATTAACTTTATTTGGAAAGGAAAGAAGCCCTGGATAAGTAAAGCACTATTGAAGAAGAAGAAGAAAGTAGAAGGACTTGCACCACCTAACCTCAGAACCTACTATACAGCTACAGTAGTCAGAACAGCCTGGTACTGGTACAACGACAGATACGTTGACCAATGGAACAGAATTGAGAACCCAGGTGTAAATCCATCCACCTGTGGTCACCTGATCTTTGACAAGGGCCCAAAGTCCATCAAATGGGGAACAGACAGTCTTTTTAACAAATGGTGATGGCAAAACAGGATGTCCATCTGCAAAAAAGATGAAATAGGACCCATACCTCACGCTATATACAAAAACTAATTCAAAATGGATCAAAGACCTAAATATAAAGCCAAAAACTATAAAGTTCATAGAAGGAAAAATAGGATCAGTGCTAAGGGCCCTAACACATGACATTAACAGGATATAAACCATAACCAACAACACACAAACTCCAGAAGATAAGCTAGATAACTGGGATATTCTAAAAATCAAACACCTATGCTCTTCAAAAGACTTCATCAAAAGAGTAAAAAGAGAACCTACAGACTTGGAAAAAATTTTTGGACATTAAAAACAGACAAAGGTCTAATCTCTAAAATGGGTGAGAAAATCCAACACCTGTACAAAAAAAAGACGAATAATCCAATTAAAAAATGGGCAAAGGAAATGAACAGACACTTCACCAAAGAAGACATTCAAGCAGCCAACAGACACATGAGGAAATACGATCACTAGCCATTAGAGAAATGCAAATCAAAACCACAATGAGATACCATCTCACCCCGGCATTACACAGTATGAATCAAAACCACTGGAAATAACAAATGTTGGAGAGGCTGCAGGAGATCGGAACTCTTATGCACTGCTGGTGGGAATGGAAAATGATTACAACCATTTTGGAAAATGATATGGTGCTTCCTTAGAAAGCTAGAAATAGAAATACCATACGATCCAGCAATCCTACTCCTAGGAATATATCCTAGAGCAGTAAGAATCATCACACAAATAGATATACGCACACCCACGTTCATTGCAGCATTGTTCACAATAGCAAAAAGATGGAAACAACCTAGATGCCCATCAACAGATGAGTAGATAAGCAAGCTATGGTACATACACACAATGGAGTATTATGCAACAATAAAAACAATGATGAATCTGCGATGCATCTCATAACATGGATGAAAATGGAGGGCATTATGCTGAGTGAAATAAGTCAATGACAAAAGGACAAATATTGTATGAGACCACTACTGTAAAAAGTCATGGAAAGGTTTACACACAAAAAGAAACAATCGTTGATGGTTATGAGGGATGGGAGGGGTGGGGATGGAAAAACACTAAATGAACGATAGATAAGTGGTAGCTTTGGTGAAGGGTAAGACAGTACACAATACTGGGGAAGCCAGCACAACTTGTACAAGGAAAGGTCATGGAAGCTCCATAGACACATCCAAACTACCTGAGGGACCGAACTGCTGGGCAGAGGGCTATGGGGACCATGGTCTCGGGGAACATCTAGCTCAATTGGAGTAACATAGTTTATAAAGAAAAATGTTCTATGTTTTACTCTGGTGAGTAGCATCTGGGATCTTAAAAGCCTGTGAGCAGCCATCTAAGATACTCCACTGGTCTCACCCCTTTGGGAGCAAGGGAGAATGAAGAAAACAAGATACAAGGAAAAGATTAGTCCAAAGGACTAATGGACCACAGCTACCACGGCCTCCACCAGACAGAGTCCAGTACAACTAGATGGTGCCTGGCTACCACCACTGACTGCTCTGACAGGGATCACAACTGAGGATCCCCGACAGAGCTGGAGAAAAATGTAGAACAAAATTCTAACTCACAAAAAAGACCAGACTTACTGGCCTGACAGAGACTGGAGAAACCCCGAGAGTACGGCCCCCAGACACCCTTTTAGCTCAGTAATGAAGTCACTCTGGAGGCTCACCCTTTAGCCAAAGATTAGACAGCCCCATAAAACAAAACGAGACTAATGGGGCACAACAGCCCAGGGACAAGGGCTAGAAAGCAGGAGGGGACAAGAAAGCAGGTAATAGGGAACCCAAGGTCGAGAAGGGAGAGTGTTGACATGTGGGATTGTTAACCAATGCCATAAAACAATATGTGTACTAACTGTTTAATGAGAAACTATTTGTTCTGTAAACCTTCATCTCAAGTACAATAAAAAAAAATTTTTTTTAAAAAGATTACAGCCTTGGAAACACTATGCAGCAGTTCTACTCTGTCCTATAGGGTTGCTATGAGTTGGAATCAACTCAGTGGGAATGGGTTTGGTTTTTTGGTTTGTATAGGGTGGGTGGGAGGGGGAAATAGGGGGTTATTGCTTAAGGAGTACTGAGGTTCTGTGAAGGGGATGAAAAAATTTAGAAGCAAATAGTGGTGATGATTATACAGCATGGTGAACGTCATTAATGTAACTGAATTGTACACGTAAGAATGGTTGGATTGGACTGGACTGTGGGACGTAAAGTGATACTCGTGAGGAGTGTGCCTCTTAGCTCAAGTAGATACAAGAGACCAAATGGGCAGCTTCTGTCCTGAGGTGAGATGGGAAGGCAGAGAGGGTTAGGAACTGGTTGAAGGGACATGGGGAATCAGGGGTGGAAAGGAGGAGTGGGCTGTCACAGTTTGCGGAGAGCAATTAGGGTCACATAACAATGTATGTATAAATTTTTGTATGGGAGACTAACTTGAAATGTAGACTTCATTTATACTACAACAATAAACAAGATAAAATAAAATAAAATGAAAAAAGTGGTTGGATTAGTAAATGTTTTGTTATATACATTTCACCACGATAAAAATGAAAAAAAGAGAGAGAGAGAGATCTCAAACATTGGAAACTTCTAAGTTTGCCTGTACACTTTCTTCTTTTTTTCATGAACTTATGGTACAGTGTCATAAGTGTGAGCTAGGCTAGAGTCACAGTGCCTGGAGAGCTGGCTATGCAAGAAGGTTCCTGTGAAAATCTCTGCTTCCCCAGGGATGTGGTGAAATAAAGTGTGTATAAGCATATAACAGCTGAATGACCTTGGGCAAGTTTCCTAACCGCCTCTGTGCCTCAGTTTCCTCATCCTAGAAATGAAGATACAAACAATACCCTCTTACAGGTTGAAATGAGGCAGTTATTGTTGTTAGTTGCTGTTGAATCAATTCTGACTCATGGTGACCCCATGTGTGTCAGAGGAGAACGGTGTTCATGGAGTTTTCAATGGCTGATTTTTTTAAAGTAGATCACCAGGCCTTTCTTCCAAAGCACCTCTGGATAGACTTGAACCACCAATCCTTTGGCTAGTAGTCGAATGCTTAACCATTTGCCCCACCAGGGACCTAAACAAGGTGATACCTGTAAAGAATTTAGAACAATGTCGGACACTAGAAATCAATCAAAACATGTTGTTATTATTGAGCATGAAATAATCTTTACCAGCGACAACTCTGACAAAAATCAGAATTGTGATGCATTTAGGAAATGTAACCCACTTATGGCCTCCTTTTAATAACTCACCAAACTTAGGGGGTTATTTATAGCTGATTCTGTGAAGCACATCAGCATTAAGTGTCGTCTGTTCCAACAAGGAGAAATCAATGCCATTTAGGCTAGCTGGGGTATTTTGGATGAGTTCAGCTTAGGTATTTTCGATATGGTCCCGTTTTGGGAATAACACTGACTATTGAATAGCTGGAGGTACCATGTTGTTCTGACAAACACAGGCGGAAACCTGTAGACTAATTTTGGCTTCCCTTAGGTGGTCATCATTAAGCAATGGCAGACCTGGTCTGGTCTCAGAAAAAACAGTAAAATAGTGGGATTGTATTTGATCCTCATTTCCCACATTCATCTGTACAATCCCCCGAGTCCCTCCTGTGCGCTAGGCCCAGTGTTTGGTCCTGGGGATACAATCCCCCTGCCAAAGTTTCTTTCACCCCCTGGGCCTTCCCAGATGTTGTTCCCTCTTCCTGGAACAAATTTCCTCCTCACTCCCTCTGTTTAATTCCTACTCATGCCTTAGGATAAACGTCACCTCCTCTAGGAAATCCTCCTTGACTCCTTTATCTGCCTCTGCTATGTGTGCCCATAAAAGCAAAAAACTAAACCCATTGCCCTTGAATCGATTCTGACTCCTAGTGACCCTATAGGACAGAGTAGAACTGCCCCACAGGGTTTCCAAGGAGTGGCTGGCTGGTAGATTCGAATTGCCAAACTTTTGGTTAGTAGCCTGAGCTCTTAACCACTGTGCCACCATAGTGAGCAAGATAAGTATGGCTTCTGCCCTCATGGAATCTATAGGCCAGCCAGGAAGACAGACACTTAAATAAGAGTTAAAATAAAGTATGATCAGAAGAGGAAACTCAAATTGCAAATAAACTAAGAAAAGATGCTCAACCTCAGGAGTAATCAAGGAAACAAGACTGAAAGCACAATTAGGCGCTACCTCATACAGCATCATATTGGCAACAGCATTAGAATCTGATGGTTCCAAGTTTGGGGAAGATGTGGTGCAACAGGAACTCTCTGACATTGCTGGAGGGATGTAAATTGGTACAACCGCTTTGGAGACCAATGTGGCAATAGCTGGTCCAGTTGGAGGTTTACATTCCCTCTGACCAAGCAGTTCTATTCCCAGGCATCCCACTCAGACATGTGTACAAGGAGACAGGAACAAGAGTGTTCATAGCAGGGTGTGAACACTAGCAAAAAATCAAAAACCATCTAAATGTCCATTAACAAGTAATGCATAAACTAACATGGTAGAGCCGTACAAGGGAATATTATACAGCAGTAAAAATGGAAGAAGTAGAGCTACATGTGTGAATATGGATGGATCTCACAATCATTATATTGAACCCACCCAATAAAAAGCATGTTGAAGAATACGTAAGTATGATACCATTTACATAAAGTTTAAAAGCATGCATAACAGCATCATACAATATGTTGTTTAGAGATGCATATATGATTAGTAAAAGATAGAGAAGTATATGGGAATGATGAACACCAAATTCAGGAAAATGGTTACTTGGCAGTGGGGAAGAGATTATATGATAGGAAAGGGGGTAAGGTTAGCCAGATGTGCACAGGCTTTCTCAACAGGGCTTTGGGTAAATGAGTGTTCATTGTACCTTCTTTATGTCTTAAGTATTTCATAATGTATTTTAAAATAAATAAAATAAAGTAGTATTACGGCTATGATAAGGGAAACAGAGAGCTATGGGTACACATAGCAGAGGCAAATAAAGAAGTCAAGGAGGACTTCCTTGAGGAGGTGATGTTTATCCTAAGACATGAGTAGGGTTTAAACAGAGGCAGGAAAGAGGAAGTGTGTTCCAGAAAGAGGGAACAGCATGTGAGAAGAGGTGAGGGAAAATTTGGCAGGAAATTGAAAGAAGTCCTGTATGACAGGAGCATAGAGAGTGGGCGAAGCATTTGGACTCTATTCTAAGAGCAACAGGGAGTCACGGGGGTTTTACGCAGGAGAGTGCCATGGTCAGATTTCTGTTCTGGAGGATCTCTCTGGCCACAGTGTGGAGAGTGGATTGGAGGGGGCAGGACTGGGTACAGAGAGATGAGCTAGGAGGCTGTTGGTGAGATGACAGTGATTTGGGGGTCTGGGGGTACTTTGGGTAGGACAGATTTGAGAGAGATTTAAGAGGTAAAATAGACGTGACTGGGTTGATTGTGTCTGCGATTCTCTGGCTTTCTCCCTTCCCACCAAAACCAGTTACCTATAGCATCTTACAGTGGACATTTCCAGGAGAACAGGCTGGACTAGACTGGATCCCCAAGTACTAAAGAACAGCTGTGTCTATTGACTATTTTTGACAGCTTTGGAGTTGGGCAGGCCTGGGTTTGAATCCCAACTCTGCCACTTACTGGCTGCATGATATTGGGCAAGGTACTCTCCAGGCCGTGGTTTCATTATCGATTAATTAGGAAAAAAATAAAGAAATCATGAATATAAAACACCTAGTTCAATACCTGGGAGATAGTAAGCAACCAATAAATGTTATCCACCTTCCCCACCTCACCTGCCATCTATTTCTGGGTGGTTCCGTAGATTGTGGGGGAAACCTCTTTTCCTCATGTTGACCGTACGCCAGGCTTCTTAATTTGCCTCAGAGCTTCTTTTATCACTCGTCACTAAGAATTTTCACAAGCTTCAGCTTGTGAACCATACATCTGGAATTCCCAAGGGACAGGGACCTAGCAGAACTTGAGACCTGCACGTAGCTCACAGCCAGGTGGGCTGTGACCCTGCCCGTGACCCCAGCTCCCATCTCTTCACAGGTCCAGGTGGATCCCTCGGGGTGACTACATCGCCTCTAACACAGACGAGTGCACAGCCACGCTGATGTACGCTGTCAACCTGAAGCAGTCGGGCACTGTCAGCTTTGAGTATTACTATCCAGACAGCAGCATCATCTTCGAGTTTTTCGTAAGCCCCTGGCCATGGGTGGGGGGTGGGATGTCAACACTCTCCGAGGCTTAGACTCCTGGGGAAATCTGCACAGTGGTCTTCCCTCTGGATAAGCTGAGGCTTCAAGAGGCAAGAGAAGAGGCAGACGTCGGAGGACTCAGAGGGAGAGTAGAGTCTAGGAGATTTCTAGATGTTTGTCTTGCTCAGACATGAAAACAGCCTGTGAACGGCCTCTGGTTACAAGTTATTTCTTTAGTGTCAGGGCACAGACATTTCGTGTTTGTGCCACTGGCTCTGGACCTACTTCCAGGCTCGTGAGATTCTGAGCTCAGTCCCTGAAGGGAATGGGCAACTAAAGAAAATTCTATAGTCTCTCTTTGAGATGGTAGGATACGGACATACTGTTCCCATGACTTGACCCCAAGGATCACCAGAAGGGCCCTTTGGGGTCTGGAGCCGTGTGGGGTAAGGACCTCATTTTCTCGGAAAGCTGAGACTCTAATCCTGACCTCCTGCTACCCCAGGTACAGAACGACCAGTGCCAGCCCAATGTGGACGACTCCAGGTGGATCAAAACCACCGAGAAAGGATGGGAAATCCACAGTGTGGGTATCATAACTACCTTCTTCCCGAGGACTCCAGAAAGGGGCCAGGGACTTTCCTGCAAAGAGTGCTTCTCCCTGGTCTGGGCTTCCATCCCTCTGTCCCTAGGGGACAGGATCTGATATGATGAGAATGCTAAGGTCTCTACCCTTGAGGCGGTGGAATATGGGCGTGGACTGACTTGCTGCTGCTGTAACTTGACCCCAAGATCAATTGCTTCCCGGCCCTTCAAGCTGGGGGATGGATGACTAGAGCCAGAAAGGAGTGAGGGGAGGTCAGTCATGTTATCGCCAGCTCTCTCAGGTCCCCTTTGGTCTCGCCAATAAGAGCAGCTCAATGTGCATATGGCTGAAGGAGCAGTGGGAGGGGACACGAGAGGGTTCTAAGAGGAGGCTTAGAAGGAGAAAGGAAAAGCTAAGATGGAAGGAAGGGCCAAGTTGAGGAGTTGAGGGAGAGGATCAGAATAGACACTCTCATGCAGGCTGTAAAAGGAGGCATCCCAGTGAGAGGCTAGTCCAGTGGGTCAGCAATATCTATCTCTACAACTGCACTAACTCCTCCTATTTGTGGTTTTTAGGTGGAGCTAAATCGAGGCAATAACGTCCTGTACTGGAGAACCACAGCCTTCTCAGTGTGGTCCAAAGCACCGAAGCCTGTGCTGGTGAGAAACATCGCCATAACAGGTACAGAGAGCGGGGTCCAAGCTGGGGCATGCTGCTGACTTCTGGCCTCTTAACTTTGGGGGGTGACTGGGAGTCAGCCCCCAGGGGGCCTAATCTCGAGAGTCAATCCTTGCTTCTGGGGCTCAACCTCAAGACTGAATCCTTGCTTCTTTGTGTCGTTCATCCTCCCTAGGGGTGGCCTACACTTCAGAGTGCTTCCCCTGCAAGCCAGGCACATATGCAGCCAACCAGGGCTCCTCTTTCTGCAAACTTTGCCCAGCGAATTCTTACTCAAATAAAGGAGAAACTTCTTGCCACCAGTGCGACCCTGACAAATACTCAGGTGATGTTTCTGAAGGTGGGAAGAGTTTGGCAGGGGGTACCACCCACAGGGCAAAACCATGAAGTAGAGCCATCCTTTTGGACAAGCTGAAGATGATTATTTTTAAACCCTTCCTTCTGAGACTCTGGAAGATTCTTGCCATTCCATATCTCCACTAATCACTCTAGAAATAAAAAGGAAATCTTTCAGTATATCGAGCACCTGCTATCTGCTGGGTCCTATTCCAGGTGCTTGGAATATATCAGTGAGCAAAACAGAAAAAGATCCCTGTCCTCATGGAGTTTACATTCCAGTGGGTAAAGACAGACAATAAACAATAACTATAATAAATAAATAATAAATATCTAATAAGTTATATAACAAGCTAAATGAAAAACCCAAACCCATTGCCATCGAGTCAATTCCGACTCATAGCAACCCTATAGGACAGAGTAGAACTGCCCCATAGGGTTTCCAAGGAGCAGCTGGTGGATTCAACTGCCAGCCTTTTGGTTAGCAGCAAATGCTTAACCACTGTGCCACCAGGGCTCCATATAACATGCTAAATGGTAAAAAACACCATGGTGTATTGATGAGCAAAAACACTTTGAGAGCAAGGGCTAAAGATGGAAGTTGCAATCTTTTATCAACCTGGGCATCCACTGAATTCAAAGCAAGCATTTTCAGGAATTCCAGGGTTCACTGAACACAGTTTGAAAACCACTGCTCTAAGGGAAAAGGAAGGGACAGCTGGAAGTGGCCTACTTCCACAGGCCCTGGATAGCTTCCTAAAGCATCCTAATTTGATAAGGAGTACCTGATCATTTGAGGGAGTTTCGGGGGGTAGCAGGGCTCTGGTGATAGATGGGCAGTGTCCCCAAAGACCCCTCTGCTCAGGCACCCCAGTGGTTGGCACAGGGGCCACTCCCCAGGGCAGGTTCTGAAACAAACAAGTGGAAGAGAGAAAGAGTCCCCTCACTTCCCCTGCAAACACTCATACCTATTCTACTTTTCCTTTCTTACGCAGAACGATCCACAAACCCTGCACAAGGCCCTCTCTCAAGCACAGCCCGTATCTCTACAGACACACTAACACTCCACACAGGTGTTACAGTTTGTGTTTGCTCAGCCAAGACATGCCATTGACCTTGTGAACTGCGTATTTCTACACTATTCCTAAAACAAAAGTCATATTTATCTATGCAGATCTTGCCAAGTGAGTGTAGTTTTCAGCAAGAACAGGAATGTTTACATTTGGGGGAAGTTTTTTTATCTGCAAGTCTCAATTCCTGTTTTTCCACTTGAATTTCTTATCCCTCCTCTGCCCCACCACCCCCATCAATAGCATCCTTTGTTAGTCTAAGTCTCTAGCTCTCCCTCCAGGCCAGCAGTTGTGCAAGGGTTTGAAGGGTAAGGTGGTTCTAAAAGAAAACTGCCTAGGAGTATTTCGATCAACTGTGTAAGCAGTTATTATCTAGAAAGCTGTTATGAAAGTGTTAGGTTGGGAATCTGAATTCTTGCATTCTATTATTCTCCTTCTACCACTGATTTCTCAGTCTGCCCCTTTGACTTCATTTTCATTTTGAAGAACATGGATCAGCTTGTCAACTGCCTTTCCGGCTTGGGGTACAAAGAGAGTCACATTTCTTTGGCACTTGACTCTTCCAGAATACAGTGTCAATAGGAGACTAGGAAAACCCAGGGAGAGAGATGAGAACCTATAATGGAATGTGCATGAGGGGGTGACAGAAGACTACTGAGTCATCCATGTAGCAAATATATTCTGAGTGCCTGCCATGTGCCAGGCCCTGGGCTTAGTGCTAGGGTCACAGCGGGTCACAGCTGAGCCAGCTCCAGGGACTGTCCTCCAGCTTATGTCTAAAAGCAGAATGTAACTATGTACTCACCTAAGTAAACCATGGTGTAGTAGGTGCTGGGGTAGGAGCACTGGGGGTAGCATACATTGCAGTCCAGAAAGGGAAGTGACCAGTCCTCTCTGGAGAGGAAGGAAAGGATTCACTAACTACGGTCTTGAAAGATAAGCTAAGTTTTAATGAGTTGGTGATTCGATGGGGACAGGACTTTTGGGAGAGGAGAAGTGTGAGCCAAGGCCAGAAGGTTCAGGGAACTGAGAATAATTCGGCATAGCTAGAGCTTAGGTGGAGAGAAGTAGCATCCAAGGCTAAGAGGTGGGCAGGGAACACATTATGGAGAGACCTTTATGTGCCAAAGCTAAAAGTTGCTATTTGATCTTATCAGCAGTGGAGGCCGTTAAAGAATTTTAAATTAGAGAGTAACATAATCTGGCTTATGTTTTTGAAAGACCACTCTGTCCGCCATGTGAAGACTGGATGGGGAAGGGAATGGCTGGAGGCACAGGCCATAGTCGGAAGAGTTTGCAGAATGGCGCCATTGCTGGTACCCAGGGCCTGAGCCAAGGTGGATCTAATAGGGATGGGGAGTCTCTGGGTGGTAGAAATGGTTAATGTGCTTGCCTGCTAACCGAAAGGTTGTTGGAGGTTTGAGTCTACCCAGAGGCATCTTGGAAGAAAGACCATTGAAAACTCTATGCAGCACAGTTCTACTCTGGCACACATGGGGTCATGATGAGTCAAATCTGACTCGATGGTAACTGGTTTAATAGAGATGAAGATGGGAGAACTCAACAGAAGAAATATTAAGGACAAAGGCTTGACCAAAAATATCTTTCTCACTGATATCTGAAATTTCATCATTAGGATTAAATCATTTGTGTTATGCTTCATGTTCTTGTTAGGTGCCATCAAGTCAGCTCTGACTCATACCAACCCTGTGTACAACAGAGCAAAACATTGCCCGGTCTTGCACCATCCTCACAGTCGTTGCTATATTTGAGCCCATTGCTGCAGCCGCTGTGTCAATCTATCTTGTTGAGGGTCTTCTTTTTCGCTGACCCTCTACTTTACCAAGCATGATGTTCTTCTCCAGGGACTGGTCCCTCCTGATAACGCGTCCAAAGTACACGAGACGAAGTCTTGCCATCCTCATTTCTAAAGAGCATTCTGGTGATACTTCTTTCAAGACAGATTTGCTCGTTCTTCTGGCAGTCCGTGATATATTCAAGTATTCCTCACCAACACCATAATTAATACTATGCTTAATATTAGGTATTAAATTCCTAACAGAATGGCATGAAGTTTAAGAACATGGACTCCAGAACTAAATTTCTAGGGTCCAAATCTCTGCTCCAGCACTTGCTAACTGTGCTACCTTGGGGAAGTTTCTTGTTTGCACCTCAGTTTCCTTATCTATAAAATGCGAATGACAATAATCATGTCTACCACATAGTGTTGTTGTGAAGATTGATTGATTAATATAGGTAAAGGATTTAGGACAGTTCCTGGCATGTCATTAGCAGTAATTTTATCAATTTGTTCACATTAATGCCTATCCTTACAGTTGTCTCTTAATATGAAAATATCCTTGGTAGAGGCAGTAATAATAAGTCACTTGTATAGTACTTTACAATTTATAAAACGTTATCTCATTTGCTACTCACAGCATAGTGCAGGAGTGATTTCCCCATTTACAAATGAATAAAGACAGGAGCCCTGGTGTTGCAGTCATTAAGTGCTTGGCTGCTAACCTAAAGGTGGCAGTTCAAACCCACCAGGAGCTCCCAGGGAGAAAGATGTGGCAGTCAGTTTCCATAAAGAAACACAGCCTAGGAAATCCTATGGGGAAGTTCTACTCTGTCCTACAGGGTCGCTATGAGTCAGCATCAACTCCATGGCAATGCGAAAGACAGGCTCCAAGAGGTGAAGGGATTTGCTCAGGGCCCGAGCTGGTATCTGAACTGGGCCTTGTGTTCATTGGATACGTAAATCTCAAGGAAAGTGTTTTCCTTTGATAAAATGTATCAGAATGAGAACATTGTACTCCTAGAGGTGGGGAGAAGATACTGAAAGGAGGAGGAAGGTGCAGAAAGTGGAATTGGGGCCCCCCAAGAAAACTTTATCTTCTTTCAGTTTTGCACAGGCTGTTCCTACTTGTCACTCCCTCGCCAAACATCTAGGCGGATTTTTCAGACTTGACTAGCACCCAACCTTCATGCCTGGATGAAACCTGAGCTAGAAAAGTGAGGTCTGCCTCAGCATTTGAGTTAATCATTGATTAGAACCACTTTAATAGTTGTCAGTGTGTGAACAGCTGGACCATTTTTCTGAAACCTGGAACTAGGACGTCAGGTAGAGCAAATATTTGAGAAGCAGAAAGCGTTCTTCTGTGGAATTGCATTTTCTAACACATAACATGCAGTTTGCTAGAACTAATATGCAAGATCCTGAGAATCAGCAGATTTTCAACATGTTCCTCCTCAAAAGCAGGAGTTCTATGCTGACTTAGACCTTCTACTTGTTAACCAAGTAAATGAGCTGGGAAGACCCCAGCTGTTTCTCAGCCACCAGTTCCCTCTTGCCCAGGCTAAGACGGGCAATGTGTCATGGAGGGAACTCCCCAGTGCAGGCCAACAGGCTGTAATTAGGAGGTTGTCTAACCTAGGAATTCATTTGGTGTCTTGGGAAGAAGAAGGGATCTGTTGAGAAATAAGCTCTGAACTGGAAGGGAAGGAAGGAGGCTTTCAGTCCTTATTAAGTCTCCCGTTGTTGCTGTTGTGTGCCATTGAGGCAATTCCAAATCATAGCAACCCTACATGACAGAGTAGAACTGCCTCATAGGGTTTCCTAGGCTATAATCTTTACAGTAGCAGATTACCAGGTCTTTTCTCCCACAGAGTGGCTGGAGGATTCAAACCATCGACCTTTCGGTTAGCAGCCAAGCACTTAACCATTGCACCACCAAGGCTTCTTAAGTCTCCTGTACCAATTACAAAATAACAATAAGCCCCACAAACCCAGACAATAATAAACCACAAAACCAAACCTGTTGCTGTGGAGTTGATTCCAATTCATAGAGACCCTACAGGACAGAGTAGAAGTGTCCTGTAGGGTTTCCAAGATGCAGCTAGTGGATTCGAACTGCCACCCTTTTGGTTAGCAGCCAAGCACTTAACCACTGCACCACCAGGGCCCCAGATAATAATAGTCACCATCATTTACTGAGTTCCTACTTACAATGTGCCAGGTGTGTGCTGGCTCCAGCAAGATAGTTATTATTTCTGCTCTACAGACAAGAGAAGGTCCCTGGGTGGTGCAGATGATTTGTGCTCTACTATTATCTTAAAGGCTGATGGTTCGAACCCACCCTGAGCCACTGTGGAAGAAAGGCCTTGTGATCTGCTTCCATAAAGATTACAGCCAAGAAAACCCTATGGAACAATTCTACTCTGTTACGCCCGGGGTTACCATGAGTTGGAACTGACTCGATGGCAGTGGGTTTGGTTTTTGGTTTGAATAAACAAGAAAACCAAGGCTCAGAGTAGTTAACTGTCTTGCCTAAAGTCACACAGCTACTAAATGATGATGTGTAGTTCAAATTCAGATATGTCTGACTTAAAATCTCATTTTCACTATGTCATACTGCCTGCCAGGTTGTATATATATATATATAGAGAGAGAGAGAGAGAGAGAAGTTCTCACCATTATTAAATGCTTATCTGCAGGTAACACAGTAATAATATTAGAAATAGTGTTAGTAGTAACAATAGTGTTGTACTGTGTACCCTATAAAGCAGTGGTTTTTATTCTGGAGTAAGTGGATTCCCTGGAAATTTTTATTTGCATGAATTGTGTCTATTTTTCTGGGTGGAGAAAGCAGCTCTTTCTTCAAATTATTAAAAGAGTTTGCAATTCAAAAAAAAGTGAAATCCATTACTTTAAAAAGGGATGCATTGAAATAGTTCTTGCTATCCAGGGTTTCATAGGGTTAATGCAAAGCTAACATGGACGTAAGAAGAACATTCAAGGTGGAATCAAACTGGAAGTTAATAACATTTTTTTAATTAGGTACAAGTCAAGGGTTAAATACAGTGCTGGGATGCTTGGGTTGAGGAAAGTGGAAGAAGCCTTAGGTCTTAAGTAGAGTTTGAGGAAATTATCAACTTATTTGTCTAGGATGGTTTCATGGAGAAGGGGAAATTCAAGGTGGAAGGCATTCATTCTAGGCATGTATTATAAGAACATTCAGAGAAAGGATTAGAGTAGGAGCATGAAGGCAATGCCTCAATACTTCAGAAAGAGAAAATCTACACCCACAATCAGGAATTCTGAGGCACCTGGAAGATGGCGAGTTTCAGGGATCTTGGGCTGGTGGTGGTTAACTTGGAGTCCTGCCAGGTGCTCTTTCCAGCTAGATCTTCCCCTTACTATGAGGCCAGTCGTTTGGCCAATCTACTTCTCCACACCGTGCCCCACAGTAAGGGGCCAGTGGTCTCTCATCAGCACCTGGGAGAGGGGCAAAGTGGCATCCATCCAGTCAGGCAGGGCTTTAGGGACTGGAAATGGGACTCAAGATGCTATTGAATGGGAAAGGGAAGAGGGGATGCGCAGGGTTTCTCTTTTCAGCAATATCTGTGTGGCGATTTACTACTGGGCCTTGGGCGTCTTGGGGTCATGAGCATGCGGTCAAGATCTCTCCTTTCCTAAGTAACTTCAAATATTTGTCCTTGCTTTTGCAATTTAGAAAAAGGATCCTCCACCTGTAAAGTGCGTCCAGCCTGCACAGACAAAGACTATTTCTACACGCACACGGCCTGTGATGCCAACGGAGAGGTGGGTAGCAAGGTTTTGGAGCCCCTTTCCCCTTGGTGGACTCTGTCTCTCCCTCGTTGGGTTTTTATGATCAAAGCCCACAGGCTCCCCCAGTGACTCCAGGGCTAGTGAGTATCTTAGTTTCTTAGTGCTTCTGTAACAGAAATACCACAGGTGAGTGGCTTTAACGAACAGAAACTTATTTCCTCACAGTTTAGGGGGCTAGAAGTCCAAATTCAGGGAATGACTCTAGGGGAAGGCTCTCTCTGCCTGCTCTGGGGAAAATCTTTGTTTCAGCTTCTCTAGTCCAATATTCCTCAGTTCCTTGGAGATCTCCGGGCGGCATCTATCTTTTCCCCATTTGTGCTTGCTTGTCTCTGTGCCTAATAGCTCCTATTTTAGTTCTTTTTTCCCATACAAAAATTTATACATACATTGTTATGTGACTCTAATTGCTCACCTCATACTGTGAGATCACACTCCTCCTTTCCACCCCTGATTTCCCGTGTCCATTCAAACAGCTCCTAACCCTCTCTGCCTTCCCATCTCACCTCCGGACAGAAGCTGCCCGTTTAGTCTCTTGTATCTACTTGAGCTAAGAGACACACTCCGCACAAGTTATCGTTTATGTCCCACAGTCCTGTCCAATCCATGTCTGAAGAGTTGGCCTTGGAAATTGTTTTAGTTCTGTGCTGATAGAGAATCCAGGGCCATGCTTTCCAGGGTTCCTCCAGTCTCAGTCAGACCATTAAGTCTGGTCTTCTTACTAGAATTTGAGTTCTGCACCCCATCTTTCTCCTGCTCCATCCAGGACTCTCTGTTCTGTTCCCTGTCAGGGCGGTCATTGGTAGTAGCCAGGCACCATCTAGTTCTTCTGGTCTCAGGCTGATGAAGTCTCTGGTTTATGTGACCTTTTCTGTCTCTTGGGCTACTACTGTCCTTATGTCTTTGGTGTTCTTCATTCTCCTTTACTTCAGGTAGTTGGGACCAATTGATGCATCTTAGATGACCGCTTGCAAGCTTTTAAGACCCCAGACACCACTCGCTGAAGTAGGATGCAGACTATTTTCTTAATAAGCTTTGTTATGCCAATTGACCTAGATGTCCCCTGAAAGCATGGTCCCCAGACCCCCACCCCTGCTACTCTGTCCCTCAAAGTGTTTGATTGTATTCAGGAAACTTCTCAGCTTTGGTTTAGTCCAGTTGTGCTGACTTCCCCTGTAGTGTGTGTTGTCCTTCCCTTTACCTAAGTTAATTCTTATCTACTATCTAGTTAGTAAATAACCCTCCCACTCCCTCTCCGCCCTCATAACCATCAAAGAATGTTTTCTTCTGTGTTTAAACCTTTTCTTGAGTTCTTATAATAGTGGTCTTATACAACATTTGTCCTTCTGTGACTGACTAAATTCACTCAGCATAATGACCTCCAGCTTCCTCCATGTTATAAGATCTTTCACGGCTTCATCGTTGTTCTTTATTGTTGCGTAGTATTCCATTGTGTGGGTATACCATAATTTGTGTATCCGTTCACCCGTTGATGGGCATCTAGCTTGTTTCCATCTTTTTGCTATTGTGAACAGTGCTGCAATGAACATAGGTGTGCATATCTATCTAGTCATGTGACAGCTCTTATTTCTCTAGGATGTATTCCAAGGAGTGGGATAGCTGGATCGTATGGTACTTCTATTTCTAGCTTTTTAAGGAAGCTCCAAATCGATTTCCGAAGTGCTTGTACCATTTTACATTCCCACCAACAGTGTATAAGTGTTCCAGTGTCTCCACAACCTCTCCAGCATTTATTGTTTTATGTTTTTTGGATTAATGCTAGCCTTGTTGGGGTGAGATGATACCTAATTGTAGTTCTGATCTGCATTTCTCTAATGGCTAATGATCGTGAAAATTTCTTCATGTGTCTGTTAGCCGCCTGAATATGTTCTCCGGTGAAGTGCCTGTTCACATCCTTTGCCCATTTTTTAACTGGGTTATTTGTCTTTTTGTTGTTGAGATTTTGCAGTATCTTCCAGATTTTAGAGATTAGACGCTGATCAGATTTGTCATAGTCAAAAATTTTTTCCCATCTTTAGGTAGTCTTTCTACCCTTTTAGTGAAGTCTTTTGATGAGCATTTAAGTGTTTGATTTTTAGGAGCTCCTATTTATCTGGTCTCTCTTCTGGTGCTTATGCATTACTTATGGTTCGTATTGTGTTTATGCCATGTATTAGGGCTTCCCAGCGCGTTGTCCCTGTTTTTTCTTCCATGATCTTTATCATTTTTGATTTTATATTTAAGTCTTTGATCCATTTTGAGTTAGTTTTTCTGCATGGTAGGAGGTATGGGTCTTGTTTCAGTTTTTTGCAGATGGATATCCAGTTATGCCAGCACCATTTGTTAAAGAGACTCTGTTTTCCCCAATTAATGGACTTTGGGCCTTTGTCAAATATCAGCTGCTCATAGATGGATGAATTTGTGTCTGGATTCTCAATTCTGTTCCATTGGTCTACGTACCTATTGTTGTACCAGTACCAGGCTGTTTTGACTATCGTGGCGGTATAATAGTTTCTAAAATCAGGTAGTGTGAGGCCTCCCACTTTGTTCTTCTTCTTGAGTAATGCTTACTTATTTGGGGCCTCTTCCCCTTCCATATGAAGTTGGTGATTTGTTTCTCCATCTCATTAAAAAACGCTGGTGGAATTTGGATCGGGATTGCATTGTATCTGTAGATCGCTTTGGGTAGAATTAACATATTCACAATGTTGAATCTACCTACCCATGAGCAAGGTATGTTTTTCCACTTATGCAGGTCTCTTTTGGTTTCTTGCAGTAGTGTCTTGTAGCTTTCACTGTATAGATCTTTTACATCTCTGGTTAGGTTTATTCCTAAGTATTGTATCTTCTTGGGGGCTATTGTGAATGCTATTGATCTGGTGATTTCCTCTTTGAGGTTCTCTTTGTTAGTGTAGAGGAATCCAATTGATTTTTGTATGTTTATCTTGTATCCTGAAACTTTGCTGAAATCTTCTATTAGTTCCAATAGTTTTCGTGTGGATTCTTTGGGGTTTTCTGTGCATAAGATCATATCATCTGCAAATAGGGATACTTTGACTTCTTCCCTACCAGTTTGGATGCCCTTTATTTCTTTTTCTAGCCTAACTACTGTGGCTAGAACCTCCAGCACAATGTTGAATAAGAGTGGTGATAAAGGGCATCCTTGTCGGTTCCCATTCTCAAGGAGAATGCTTTCAAAGCCTCTCCATTTAGGATGATGTTGGCTGTTGGCTTTGTATAAATGTCCTTAATTATGCTGGGGAATTTCCCTTCTATTCGTATTTTGCTGAGACTTTTTATCATGAATGGGTGTTGGACTTTGTCAAATGCCTTTTCTGCATCAATTGATAAGATCATGTGGTTCTTGTCTTTTGTTTTATTTATGTGATGGATTACATTGATTGGTTTTCTAATGTTGAACCATCCCTGCATACCTGGTATAAATCCCACTTGGTCATGGTGAATTCTTTTTTTTTTTTGATATGTTGCTGAATTCTATTGGCTAGAATTTTGTTGAGGATTTTTGTGTCAATGTTCATGAGAGATATTGGTCTGTAATTTTATTTTTTTTTTTGTGGTGTCTTTACCTGGTTTTGCTGTCAGAGTTAGGCTGGCTTCATAGAATGAGTTTGGGAGTATTCCATCCTTTTCTATGCTCTGAAATACCTTTAGTAGTAGTGGTGTTAACTCTTCTCTGAAAGTTTGGTAGAATTCTCCAGTGAAGCCATTTGGGCCGGGGCTTTTTTGGGGGGAGTTTTTTAACTACTTTTTCAATCTCTTCTTTTGTTATGGGTTTATTTATTTGTTCTACCTCTGTTTGTGTTAGTTTAGTTAGGTAGTGAGTTTCTAGAAATTTGTCCATTTCCACTAGCTTTTCAAATTTGTTAGAGTACAATTTTTCATACTATTCTGTTATGATTCTTTTAATTTCAGTTTGGTCTGTTGTGATATCACCCATCTCATTTCTTATACAGCTTATCTGCTTCCTCTCCTGTTTTTCTTTTGTCAGTTTGGCCAATGATATATCAATTTTGTTGATCTTTTCAAAGAACCAGCTTTTGGTCTTGTTAACTCTTTCAGTTGTTTTTCTATTCTCTATTTCATTTAATTCTGCTCTAATTCTTATTATTTCCTTTCTTCTGGTGCCCGAGTGCTTCTTTTGCTGCTCACTTTCTACTTGTTCCAGTTGTAGGGCTAATGCTTTGATTACGGCCCTTTCTTCTTTTTGGATGTGTGCATTTATTGCTATAAACTGACCTCTGAGCACTGCTTTTGCTGTTTCTCAAAGGTTCTGGTAGGATGTGTTTTCATTCTCATTTGATTCTGTTAATTTCTTTATCCCATCCTTAATTTCTTCTATAACCCAGTAGTTTTTGAGCAAGGTGTTGTTCAGTTCTCATTGCTTGATTTTTTTTTCCTTGTTTTTTCTGTTGTTGATTTCTACTTTTATGGCTTTATGGTCAGAAAAGATGCTTTGAAATACTTTGATGCTTTGGATTTTGTTAAGGCTTGCTTTATGGCCTAATATGTGTTCTATTCTGGAGAATGTTCCATGTGTATTGGAAAAGAAAGTATACTTGGCTGCTGTTGAGTGGAGTGTTCGGTATATGTCTATGAGATCAAGTTGGTTCATTGTCACTAGCTCTTCTGTGTCTTTGTTGAGCTTCTTTCTGGATGTTCTGTCCTTCACCAAAAGTGGTGTTTTGAAGTCTCCTATCACTAATGTGGAGCTGTCTATCTCTCTTTCCGGTGCTGTTTTAGTTTTTTTTCTGTATTTTGGAGCCCTGTTGTTGGGTGCATAAATATTTATTATTGTTATGTCCTCCTGGTGTATTGACACTTTAATCATCATATGGTGACCTTCCTTTTCCTTTGTGGTGGATTTTATTTTAAAGTCTATTTTGTCAGAGATTAATATTGCCACTTATGCTCTTTTTTGAGTGTTGTTTGCTTGATATATTTTCCCATCCTTTGAGTTTCAGTTTGTGTCTTTAAGTCTAACGTGTGTCTCCTGTAGGCAGCATATAGACAGATTGTGTTTTTTTATCCAATCTGCCATTCTCTGTCTCTTTACAGTGCATTGATTCCATTTACATTCAGCGTAATTATTGATAGGTATGAGTTTAGTGCTGTAATTTTGATGTCTCTTTTTATGTGTTGTTCACAGTTTCTTTGTTCCACTTAATTTTCTGTGCTGAGTTGTTTTTCTTTATGTAATTTTCTTTTCATCTTTTTCATTGTTGTTGATTTTGTGTTTGCTGAGTCTTTGTATTTTTCTAGTTTTTTATTTTGAACTGTAGGATTGTTAGTTTCCTTTGTGGTTACCTTAATATTTACCCCTATTTTTCTGAGTTTATACCAGTCTTTTATTTCTTTATATCACCTTGGCTTCCTCTCCATATGAAAAATCTATGTCTACACTTTCTAAGTCCCTCTTTTTTGTTTTAATGTTGTCATCTTTTACCTATTGACATCTATTTCCCTATTTTCAGTGTTTTAGCTTTGATTTATTTTTGTGACTTCCTTATCTGGGTTGATACCTGGTTGTTCTGTCCTGTGTTCTCGTCTTGGGTTGTTATCTGATGTTACTGATTTTCTAACCAGAGGACTCCCTTTAGTATTTCTTGTAATTTTGGTTTGGTTTTTGCAAATTCGCTAAACTTCTGTTTATCTGGAAATGCCCTAATTTTGCCATCATATCTGAGAGACAGTTCTGCTGGATATATAATTCTTGGCTGGCAGTTTTTTTCCTTCAAGGCTTTATATATGTCATCCCATTGCCTTCTTGCCTGCATGGTTTCTGCTGAGTAGTCGGAGCTTATTCTTATTGACTCTCCTTTGTAGATGACTTTTCGTTTATCCCTAGTCGCTCTTAAAATTCTCTCTTTATCTTTGGTTTTGGCAAGTTTGATTATAACATGTCTTGGTGACTTTCTTTTGGGATCTACCTTTGTGGGGTTCAGTGAGCATCTTGGATAGATATCTTGTCATCTTTCATGATATCAGGGAAGTTTTCTGCCAACAAGTCTTCAGCAATTCTCTCTGTATTTTCTGTTTTCCCATTCCCCCCCACCTTCTGGTACTCCAATCACTCATAGGTTATTCCTCTTGATTGAGTCCCACATAATTCTTAGGGTTTCTTCATTTTTTTAAATCTTTTTATCTGATTTTTCCTCAGATAAGTTGGTGTCAAGTGCTTTGTCTTCAGTCTCAGTACTTCTGACTTCCATTGCCTCAATTCTGCTCCTATGACTTTCTACTGAGTTGTCTAATTCTGAAATTTTATTGTTAATCTTCTGGATTTCTGATTGCTGTCTCTCTATGGATTCTTGCAGCCTTTTAAATTTGTCATTATGCTCTTCTCTAATCTTTTTAATTTCCTCTGTTGCATGCTCTGCATTTTGCTTAATTTCTTTCTCAGTTTCTTGAAGAGTTCTGTATATTAATCTTTTGTATGCTGCCTCCAGTAATTCCAAGAAATTTTCCTCCCCTGGAAAATTTCTAGATTCTTTATTTTGTGAGCTTGGGGAAGACATCATGGATTGCCTCTTTATGTGATTTGATATTGACTGTTGTCTCTGAGCCATCAGTAAGTTATTATATTTATTTATCTTATGTTGGCTTACTGTGTCCTAGCTTCTTGTTTCATTCTGATATGCCCAAATAGGCTGCTCGTATGAGATAGTTTGATTATTGGCACCTTTGAAGCTCTAATGTCCTGTCACCAGGTGGTTAGATCTGTTACTAGGTATGTGAGCTCAGGAGTCGGCCCAATCCTCCTGTATGGATTCAGCTCAGGTGCTCTGGTAGATAGCCACCAAGTGTGGGGTGTAGGCTCTCACTTAGAGTCCTAGACAGGCATGGGTGTTTGGAGTAGGCACAGGCGTCTGGCTGCAGCAGGGGGACACACTCTGAGTAAGGCAGGGGTCTGACGGCCACCCCCAAGTGTCCAGGAGGAAGGCATGTCCCTATTCCCTAGAGCACGTAGGTGGGTGGGTTTTGCAGCTGGATTATGAGTACCTAATTCTGTTGGCTGTAATGACTGGGGGGCACCTCTTATTCATGGACCACTCTTGCAGGTGGCTAGGTGGTGTGTGTGGAGCCACCAGTCCTCAGGCCCCTGATGTGGTTAGGTGAAGACCCGGCTTAATGGGCAGAGCAGTGTCAAATGTCAAGAACCTGCCCCTTCACAGTTGAAACAGTTGAAGTTGGAGTTCCGGTATATACCCTGTTGTACTGCAGTAATGAGGGCCTACACTGTTGAGATGGATCCACACAAGTCTCTGCAGGGGGAAAGGCACTCAAAGTCCACGGATCCCTTAAGCCTGTACCTAAGCAAAGGAGCTGTGCCTACCCTGGGTTCCTGGCTTAGGGAAGCTGCCGTTTATTTTTTCCTCTGTTAATTTGTTCACTCTCCAAGGCAGGGAAGAATGGCTCCAGGTGTGTGACAGATCCTACTTCTGGCCCAGGGGACTCGGCAATTGCTGAAGTTGCTCTGGAACCCAGTGCAGAACAGGGAGCGGGGAGGTAAATGGGAGAGAGGTTTCTCTGTAAGAGGGGTGTTCTTGATCCATGCAGTAAGCCATACGCAAGTACTTATCTTGGAGGGCTGCTTCTCCCTGGTTCTGGGTGGCCGTGTAGAGTCTCCGGTGCTGGGTCTCTCCTGGTGCAGAAAACGCCCTCCTGAGCACGGTTGCTTGCCTGCTTCACCGCTCACCCCTGAGCTGATCAGGCCTGAATGGTTCAGGCTCTTGCTGGGTCAGGTCTGGCAACTCCTCACTGCTTCTGAACCATCTGTCCCTCTCCCTGCCACTCAGTCCGGTCCCTCAGCTCTGCTTTTGATGTTCAGGGATCCAAGATTGCCATGTATAATGAAATCACTTTTTTTTCTGGTCTTTGTTGTAAGAGGGTCCACCGGAAGCATCTGACTAGTCTGCCATCTTGGCCCCGCCCCTCTTTTAGCTTTTTTTATAGCTCTTTTTTTATATCTCGAAAGTGATTAGGTTTAGGACACACCCTACATTTATAAGACCTCATTAATATAATAAATAAAACCCTATTCCCAAATGGGATTACATCCACAGGTATAAAATGGAATTTGAGTTGATTCCGACTCACAGCGACTCTATAGGACAGAGTGGAACTGCCCCATAAGGTTTCCAAGGAATGGCTGGTGGATTCAAACTGCTGACCTTTTGGTTAGCAACCATGGCTCTTAACCACTACACCACCAGAGTTTCCACCCACAGGTATAGGGGTTAGGATTTACAACATGTATTTTTGAGGTACACAGTTCAATTCGTCACAGTGGGGAAACACAACAAGATGGCCTCATTCATTTTCAGGTCAGAAGCTGCTTTTGCCGCATTTGTTCTACATATGCTTATTCACGTGGCCTCTGTTTCAAAAAACCATTTCTTTCATTTTTCTTTTGCTTGGTTTCTTTCATTTGCTTAGCCATGCTGGTCAATGCCTGCCTGTTCACATGCCCTTATTTTCTCATGGAGGTCATCCAATTTGTTCCCCCTGAGCTGCTTTTGTGAACTGGTCAAGGGAATGAGTACCACTTCCTGGCTCACTGGAGAATGGCTGGGCTTGTTCAGTCTCTCTCCCTAGGCTTTCTGCCTCAGAAGAAGACTTTCCTTTGTAGTTAGAATTGCCATCGAGTCAACACAAGAGTTTTTGAATGCCAACTGATGTGCCAGGCATTGTGCTCTATGATGGGGATTCAGGGATGACTCAGACAGGCTCCTGCCCTGAGGGAGCTCACAGACTTGTGTGGGAGGGCAGAGAGAGGCGAAAGATGGGCTACCAACAACTATAAACTGAGCATGGTCAAGGCCATGAGAGAGGGGTATGCAGGGCACTGTGGGAGCCCAAAAGAGGAGTGGCACCCAACTCTGACTGAGGGGCCAGTGAAGGCTTCTTGGAGGAGGTCATTTGTTCCTTTCATCAGTTAGTTTGCAAATATTTATTGATCACCTACTATGTGCCAGTCACTAGGAATACATTAATTAACAAAACTAAAGGAATTTCTAGCTCTCATAGAGTTTAATGCTTGTTAGGGAAAGGATGGAGAGCTTTCTGTGTTTTGTACATCCTAGACAAATAAGCAACAAATAGGTTCATAATATATCAAGTGGTAATAAGTGGTTGTTGTAGTAGGTGCTGTCAAGTTGGTTCTGACTCATAGTGACCCTATGTAAGTGGTAGGAAGAAAAAAATGAAACAGGGCTAGGGGATTGAGAGGAGTCCCTGGGTGGTGTAAACAGTTAAGCACTCAGCTACTAACCGAAAGGTTGGTGGTTCAAACCCTCCCAGAGGCACCTCTGAGGAAAGTCCTGGCAATCTGATTCCAAAAAGTCACAGCCATTGAAAACCCTATGGACCAATTTTACTCTGACACACATAGGGTCGCCATGAGTTGGAATGGACTTCGCGGCCACTGGTTTGGATTTTTTAGGGGACAGCGAGTGACAGAGGGGAGTGCTATTTTAGATGGCCTCTCTGAGGAGGTCGCACTTGACAGAGACCTGAATGAGATGAAGGAAGAGCCATGAAGCTTTCCAGGAGGAGGGCACAGCAGGTGTAGAGGCTCAGAGGCAGGGATGTGCCTGCTGATTTCTAGGAGCAGCAGTAAGTGAGCAAGGATGGGTTCTAGGGCACAGGTGGAGGGATCAGTCTTAGATTAGATGAACTGTCTGTGTTCTTATGCCAGGGCCTCTCCATGAGATAGAATTAGGAGTTAAGAAATATGCATTCAGCTCTGAGCACAATGCTTGGCTATTAGGATATGCACATGTTTGCTGGCTGGCTGAATTCTCCCTTTAGTAATTAAGCATGGAATGAAGTCTGGTCCATAACAGTGATTATTTTTGATAGTCATCTCTACCTCCGTCCCTCAGATTTGGAGCATCTCTCCCTTCCCCAGCAGCCAAGAGAGAATGGCTATGTATCTTGTCAGTTGCACCTTAGATTCCGTTCCATACTGTCAGGTGTTCTGTATGACCTTGTAAAAATTATTTTCGTTTGCTTGGCCTCTGTTGACTCGTTAATAAAATAGGGGAAATTAATCCTGCTCCTCTTCTCCCTTCTAGGCAAAACATGTGGCTGAACCTCAGCTGTCTTTGCTTCCTTCTGCCCTACACTCTCCCCTCCCGGGCTCAGAGTGAGAACTTCTAGATCTGTAGTATGCGCTACTGTCTGTGAGGCTGACCACCCCTGGGGCCTAAGACGCTCCTGTGGTCAGAGCCAGTCTTCCCACCTGCAGCCCAGCCAAAGCCTGGCTCAGGGGGAGGCAAGCTGAAGCCTGTCCGTTTTAGGAATGTTCACGCATATACATTCACCACGAGAACTTTCCAGAGGTCTGTGCTTTGCACCTCAGGCCGATACTCATTTTGCTCAGTCTTGTAATTTCAGTTTGCTGTCTAAGCTGTATTTTGAAAATACAGGGACACTCCTCAAGCCAGCTCCTAAGATTGCACTTGTCGTCTCATGCGAACTTGACCAATCCATTGGGGCTGTCGAATGTGCTGCTCCAAGAAACAGCCCACATCAGTGTCCCTGCTCCCCAGATCCTCCTCACAGGAGACACAGGAGACAGGTGAGGCTTAGGGAGCTCTGGCCTATGGCTCCTCTTCAGAGGGAGGATTACTGAGGGGAGCCGGAGGAGGAGGATCCAGGGCTCACCGTCAATGAAGGGAGCATGAACTGAGGACTACTCCGTTCATTAAGACCTTATGGCTTCTTACCTGAATAAAGTGGACAGATGGATTATTCATCCATCTTTCCACATGGATGGTATGCTGCACAGATAATTCTCATTACCAGCTTAGTGCAATCTATAAGGGCACCATTTTGTCTCTGGCTTCATCTGAGCGCCACCCAGGAAGCTTGGAGCTGTCCAGCCTCACCGCTGACTCACCAGGGGCCTCCTACAGGTCATCTCTTCTTCCACACCCAGTGCCTCCATCCAACGTAGAGATGGCTCTAGTGGTTGACAGACACGTGGCCTTTCTTGTCTGCTGACCTGATAGCTCTCTGTTCCTCATGCCTTGATGCTCACAGAGAACATGGTGTTCATACTCCCACATGGTTACTTATGCGATTGTTGCCCTTGTTAGATGGTGAGCTCCTTGAGGGCAGGGGCGCATCTCATTCATCCCTGAGTCCTCGGGTCTGGCACATAGATGTATTAGGCTGTCTACAAATGTTTACTGAATAAGTGAAAGAGCAAAGAATGCAACACTTGGGAGACATGTTGGAACATCTTAGCTGCTCCCTCTTTCCCAGGATTGTGTAAGCACCTCCTCTCCATGCCTTTCTATGTTTTGGCATTTTCACCAGCTGATTTGTCCGTGATCTTGGTAGTAATAAGATTCTACAGTGGACTCAGAGGCTTCTCTGGGGACAACTGGTCCCCGAGTCCCTCTGTCACACAAATCCTCATTAGGTCTATCCCTCTTCATCCAGTCAACATTCACCCAACAGGTATTTGCGGAGCACGACCATGTGCCAGGCACTGGCTTAAGGGCTTGGGTTACATCCATGACCAAAAGAAAGTCCCCTGCCCTGGTAGAGCTTTCATTTTAGCTTCCAATTCTGCTCCCCTCACCCCATCTTTAAAGTAGATTCCTTAAGATGTGCTAAATCCCACACAGGCTGAGCTGTGCTTAATCCATTTCTGCAGACACAGCTCATGTACAAATGGGCCGAGCCAAAAATCTGCAGTGAGGATCTGGAGGGGGCGGTGCAGTTGCCAGCCTCTGGCGTGAAGACCCTGTGCCCACCCTGCAACCCAGGCTTCTTCAAAACCAACAACAGCACCTGCGAGCCCTGCCCCTATGGCTCTTACTCCAATGGCTCTGGTAACCCCCTTAACCTGCCCTATCCCCTACATCACCCACGTGGGCTGGTCATGGGGACACTAGAGTGGCCAGCTGAACAGACTCTGCCCCTCTGAGAGTGGCAGTAAGGACTAAGTTCAGGAGAGGAGAGGTCAGGGGTTGGCCCTGTCTGTAGGTCAGAGTCAGGCTTGAAACTCGTCTACCTTCCTCCTCTTTCTAACTGTGAATGTGATTCAGGCTTGAAGGTACCCAATCCTCACAACAGAGACTTCCACCATATGGCAGGGATGCTAACTAGAAGGTTTGGGGGGCTGACTTGACCCAGTTAGAACTTGTAAACCATACAGTAGAAAGGAGTTGGGGAGATTTGTGTACCTATTAATGGGAGTGCATTTAATGGTAATAATGTGACAAATAATATGAACTACATGTATTAAGCTAGCAGATGCATTTAAGTTCAGAAATGAAAAGTTCAGTGGGCATGTAGGATGATTGGAATATTGGAATGAAAGGTCAATGTTTATGTCTTGAGTTTGTTAAATACATTGTCAGAATTTTTTTTGAGTCAATTTGATATAAACGCAACAGTCCTCAGCACTACCCTTGTTTGGATGACCACTACTGCTGCCACTGGTCCATGTGGCAGTGGCTTCAGTCAGGGTGGCTGCAGCCTTCCTGCTAAATGCATGGGTCTTGTACCCTCAGACTGTACCCACTGCCCAGCTGGAACTGAACCTGCCCTCGGATTCGAATACAAATGGTGGAACACGCTGCCCACGAACATGGAGACCACAGTTCTCAGTGGGATCAACTTTGAGTACAAGGGCATGACAGGTAATTGCCCCGCCCCTCCTCGAGAGCCATCAGCTCCGTGCACATCCTTGGGAGCTCTTTCAACTTCATATTTCTTTGAAATAGTCATGTCTGAGAAAAACAAGCCAATCATTTCATGCATTCCCATGAAAGTCCCACCCCTCATTGACATATATTCTGCCAGACCTTAGTTTCAGAGACAGAAGCACAACTGGAAACAACGTGCACGCACTCCAGAAGGCTTGCTCTGAGAGCTTCAGAGTCTTGAACCAAAGCAGTGGGATGAGTAACATGGTTTGTGTTCAGCAGTGGTTCTGAACACCTTAGAGGATGGTGCTGTCTCTGCCTTCCAGAGGCGGATGCACATCTGGATGCACATCTGCCCTGCTCCCGAGAGGCACCAGGGCATTAACTCTCTCCTCTCGTTTTCCAGGCTGGGAGGTGGCTGGTGATTACATTTATACCGCTGTTGGAGCCTCAGATAATGACTTCATGATTCTTACCCTGGTCGTGCCAGGATTTAGGTAAGGAATACAAAGCCAAGAGGAAACCCCAGCTAAATTGGCTACATCCAAATTCCACATGCCTTGGAATGTTGTGTCCCTGGGTGGTACAAATGGTTTGTGCTCAACTACTAACCTAAAGGTTGGAGGTTTGAACCCACCTAGAGGCACCGCAGAAGATAGGCCTGGCAACCTGCTTCCATAAAAATTAGAGCCAAGAAAACCCTATGGAGCACAGTTCTACTCTGTAACACAAGGGGTCGTCATGAGTCGGAATTGACTCGACAGCAATGGGTTTGGGCTTCTGGAGTTAATTTCATATCATTTTAAAATATCAGTTCAGAACAGAGGAGAGCACAGTAATGGTCTGGCAAGGTTATCCTGAATGCTAATACAGCTGCTCAGTTGCTGCCCATACTGATTTATTTATTGCTTTGCCATCCTATTTAGCTTCCCCATCAGTTGACCACATGCTACTTGAATTCTTCCTCCTTCCAACATCAGATAGGATAAAACTTTTAAAAATAGGGTTACAAGTGCCCACAGACAGTTCATCTTTATCTGAGGCAAGAAGACTGGAAAGGATGGTTATTATCATATTTGTCCTCATATCCGAAGAAGATCTAGGACAACAAGCTTCTTTTTTTTTTTTTTTGGTCTTACAAAAAAATACTACAGGTAGTATAGTGTGGTATGGTGGAAAGAGCACTGGACTGGAAGTAAGGGCACTTGAACTTCACCATTTGCTGGCTATGTGAACTTGGGAAAGTCACTTTGCCTTTATAGGCTTTAGGTTCCTCACCTGTAAAACTAAAGGGGTGGACAGTCTATGATATAGGATTAACTCGAGTTGAGATGATTCTTCCAGCCCTTTGGTTAGCCCAACTGTGTAGAGAGGAGCTGGAAACTGGAGATCCTCAGAATCTAGGCAAATGGCTAAAGCCAAAAGAAAAGCCATAAATGGATTTCCAAAGCCAAAGTGAACTGGTCTGCCCATGTGTGCTTAAAGATGAGGGGGACTGCTGACTGGGCTTCCCTATTGCCAACCTGATTTCTCCATTCCCTCCTTCCAGCTCCCCCCTTTCCGTCCCTGGTTTGGTACTCAACCCATGGTAGTTGCTAAAAGGTATTACTTCCCCTCCTCTTAACCCACATTACTCAGAGCTGACTAGATATATCCTGTTATTGCAAGATGAACAAACCTTTTAGGCTTTTTTTTTTTTTTGGTAACATTCCAAAAAGTACTTTTCAACTTGGAGATCCGATTGCTATAGGAAAGTGCTTCCCCACTCCTTGGGCATGACTCTGTCTTTCCCAAAAGCAGGACCTGCCTGAGAATTTTGCTAGAGAGATTACAGGTTCATTTCTGTTCATTCAACCCAGGCAAAGCTCCTGCCATCTTGGAGAGCGAGCTGCTACATAAATGTAGACAGTTGACATCTTATGATAGTGGTGCTTCTCAAACTTTAATGTGCATACGAATCACCTGGGAATCGTGTTAAAATGCAAGTTCTGGTTCGGGAGGTTTGGTGAGGCCTGAGATTCTGCATTCCTAATAAACTCCCAGTGATGTTGATGCTGCTGGTTAGAGACCACACTCTGGGTCATGAGATTTTATAGCATTTTATGCTTTTGTATGTATTATGCCTTTGGATCTCACCACAGTGATAGAGGGGAGATAAGGAAGATATTATCATCCCCATTTTAAAGATGAGGAAACTGTAGTTTGGCCAGATTGAGGTCACATAGCTAGGGTGGCAGAATTGGACTTAATCTATACTCTTTCCAACATACTCAGAACCTAATCCTGCCCCCCAGCAGACCCTTTGCTCCTGTTTAGGCTCTTCAGTAAGCATCACCTGGCCTCCAGCGCTGACTTTTAACCTCTGTCCCCACAGACCGCTACAGTCTGTGATGGCAGACACAGAGAATAAAGAGGTGGCCAGGATCACATTTGTCTTTGAGACCATCTGTTCTGTGAACTGCGAACTCTACTTCATGGTGGTACGTTCCTTTCTTTGCTCGCTGAGGGGCTTCCTGGGGCTCTTGGGAGGGTTGACCCATCTGCCTATTGGTGTGTCAACATAACTGACACCCCTGCTTGTAGTGATTTCACAGCAAAAGGCCCAGACTGACCATCAGGGAATTCACAGTTTGACATGAGTCTATGATCACCCCTGGGTGGCAGCGGTATGGGTGCCTTCTCCTGCCAGCCATCATGCCTTCCTTCACTTGTCTGTCCTGGGCTCAGGGCATGAATTCTAGGACCAACACTCCCGTGGAGACGTGGAAAGGCTCCAAAGGCAAACAATCCTACACCTACATCATTGAGAAGAATGCAACCATGAGCTTCACCTGGGCTTTCCAGAGGACCACTTTCCACGAGGCAGTAAGTTCTTCCCCTTGCCTCAGACCCCTAACTCCTAGAAAACACCCTCTGAACCAAGAGGATTCCTACCATTAGCTTAAGAGTGAGTCTGAAGTTTCAGAATCCAAGCCTTAGAAAGATCTTAAGATGTCAAGCAGAGAACTGCCTAACTCAGCCCTCTAAGGATCATCAAATCTTGCCCAAATGATTTCCAGGGACAAGGACTTATCCATCCATAGCAGCCCTTACCCTGAGGATATTGGTGCCTGACCCAGTTCACCCTGTTGTTTTTAATAATAATAATATCTCTGGTTTTATTTTCTTCACTCAAAGTAATACAGGTTCATTGCAGGAAACTTAAAAAATAGAATAACCAAAAAAAGAAATGAAATCACTCGTAATCCTACCACCCAGAAATAACCCATTAACATCTGGAATATCTCCTATATAGTCTTTATTTCTGTACAAATACATTTTTTTCTTTTACAAGGAAAAGATCTGCTTTTTTCATATAACAGTATCTACTGAATATTTCCCTCATGACACTTAATATTCTTATACATCATTTAAAATGGTTCAGCCCTATTTTAAAATGACACAAAATGCACGTAAAGAGTTACAGCTAAGTGGTAAAAAGAGTAGAATCCTTTAGATTTTTCTCAAGTATCATAGGATGAAAAAGATTAAGAAGTACTTTGCTGCTTCCAGAAGACTCGATTGTTGCCACTGCTTCAGGCCTCAACCCTCTCTCCTCTTGTTTCCTTGTTTCCAGGGCAGAAAGTACACCAATGATGTCGCCAAGCTCTACTCCATCAATGTCACCAATGTCATGGATGGGGTGGCCTCCTACTGCCGTCCCTGTGCGCTGGAAGCTTCTGACATGGGCTCCTCCTGCACCTCTTGTCCTGCCGGCTACTACATTGATCGAGACTCGGGAGCCTGCCACTCCTGCCCCTCCAACACAATCCTGAAAGCCCACCAGCCTTATGGCCTCCAGGCCTGCATGCCCTGTGGTCCAGGGACCAAGAGCAACAAGGTGCCAGCAGTCTGCCATGCCTCCTAACCTTGGCACCTCTGGTTGGATCACCTCTGAGGGGGCTGGGTCCTGGATGGGCTTCTTAAGGGGCTCCTACCCAAGCACTCCCCATAGCATACCTCCCCAGGTCAGTCTTGGAGGATACTCATCCAGGCTCTGACAATGGATGGAAAGTTCTTAGCTGTAGGGGTTGACTTCCAGGCTCCAGGCCTCCAGTCATGGCCAAGTCTCATTTTCAGGAGATGGGCAAAGGAGATCTGGGTCTGTCTGCTCCAGAGAGTTATTTGGCATCTATCCGCTCAGGGACCTGAAGGGAAGGAACAGTGGGGGCTGTGGCTCAAATTTAGCTTAGTCCAATCCAGCCTGTTATGGGAATTTTCCCACTCTTCTTTGGGAAGGTAGCCCAACCTTTGCTGGAACATACGGTTAATTGATCTTGCTGTCTTCTATCCCGGTGTGTTTCTCAACTTTACAAGTAAAGGTCCATTTCCAAAGTGCAAAAACAGTGCTGTTGCCCTTATGTAGTTTCTGCGTCAAAGAAAGTACATATGACTAAAAGTGCTTATGCTTAATGCTTTTAAATGAACTTGTATTTTGCTGATCACAACCACATGGACATACATTTGTAAGCCATTATTCATACAGTCTGCAAACGATGCTTGGTTCAGCTGTGCAGTAAATGCAGCAGTTCTGCAGATCCTTGGGAACCTCTTTTGGGTACGTGGACTTTTGCCACTACCTTTCTTCCCCTGGAGCTCCCTCTGCTGCTAAGGGAGGGAATGACAGCTGAGTAGGGCTGCTGCTAAAGCAGAGCAAGGAAAGGGTTTCTGGGAAATGAAGCCACTTTTGGAATTCAGCTTCCTACGTAGAACCTGGGAAAGAGGAAGCAGAGTTCAGTGAGTTTTAAACGGGAGGTGGGCACAGTCAAGGGCTTGTAGTTTCTCTTCTGCTGTCTTGGGCACCCTTTATATCTTAGGACCTTATTGTCTTCATCTTGAAAGTCAGAAGGGCTGTGTTGTATCTTAAGTTGCTTAGTTGCCATCCAGTTGGCTCCAGCTCATAGTGACAGGAGAATAAAACATTGCCGGCTTCTGCTCCATCAGCACAATCGTTGGTGTGCTTGAGTTCATTGTTGCAACCACTGTGTATTTTGAGTGGCTTCCAACCTAGAGGAGCCCTGGTGGCGTAGTGGTTAAGTGATACAGCTGCTAACCAAAAGGTTCCCAGTTCAAATCCACTAGCTGCTTCTTGAAAATCCTATGGGGCTGTTCTACTCTGTCCTCTAGGGTTGCTATGGGTTGGAATTGACTCAATGGATTTTCCAACCTAGAGGGCTCGTCTTCCAGCACTGTATCTGACAATGAATGTTCTGTTGTGATCCATGGGGATTTCATTAGTTGATTTTATGAGTAGATTGCCAGGTCTTTCTCCCTAGTCTGTCTTAGTCTGTAAGCTTCATTGAAACCTGTCCACCATGGCTAACCCTGCTAGTATTTGAAATACTGGGGGCATAGCTTCCACCATCATAGCAATTATACAAGCCACCACAGTATGACAAACTGACAGACGGGTGATGGTGTGTTTTGAGAGGGCTCTATAATCTGGGCAAAGGGCATTATGTGTGCCTGTTGTCACCAAGGCTATCAAATTTGACTAAACTCCTACTGAAAAATAACAAGTTTAGGTTTGTACCCAATATACGTGCAAATAATTGAATGGCAAGCTGTACAAAAATCCCTCTAGCCCCTGATTTACTTCTTTTCATGCCACCCCTAATCCTTACTTCTCCCTCTTGCACCCTGTTTGTGCTGGGCCAGGCTGGGGAAGATGACCAGTAATCTCCACTGCAGACTGGCCAGCCAGCCTGATGCAAGCCCTCTCCCCTCAGATCCACTCTCTGTGCTACAACAACTGCTCCCTGTCGGTCAGCAGCTCAGCCGGGACTTTCAGCTACAACTTCTCAGCTTTGGCAAACCCTGCCTCTCTAGCTGGAGGGCCAAGCTTCACTTCCAAAGGGTTGAAATACTTCCATCACTTCACCCTCAGTCTCTGTGGAAACCAGGTAGGATGTACAAGGACTGGCAGGGTGAGAATTGACAGGGGCTGCCAGAGGCCAGAGATCACACAGACAAAAAGCTAGAAAGGCCCAAGGGGGCTGGGAGGTTAAAAGGTTTTCTATTTTGTGTTTTAAATGATTATTATTTTCCCTAAAATGAAATCATTTTACTTACTGAGCTGTCATTCATTTTATGGATTATGAACATCTAGATGTTTTTTAAATTTAAATAAAGTATTCATTTATTCCTGCCTCACCTTTATTCCTTCAAAACGAGTATATAAAAGCTATGCAGGAGGAAGGTTTTTTGTTTTCTCTCCCCATTAAAAAAGCAGTCTGCGGTAATCATGACACCTGTCACTTGTTTTCTAGCGGTTAGGTGAAATGAACTGTTCTTAGTTCACCTACATGTATCTTTGCTGACAGTACAAAAAAGTAACTTGAAAGGCTTTATTAAGACAAGGAAAGAGTGTTACCGTCAGTCATTCCCTACTGCTGTAAATATTCTGGATCCAAAATCCCAAAGGCAGAAAAGTAATGGGCAATCACACCACTACTGCACGCGACCAAATCACAAAACCAGCCCTGATTAGCAGTTGGAAAGTTAGGTTCAAATGTTACCAAATAAGAGTGGTGGTCCCTGGGTGGCGCAAACAGTTAAGCACTCAGCTGCGAACTGAAAGGTTGGAGGTTTGCCTCCACCCAGAGGCACCTCAGAAGAAAGGCCTGGTGAGCTACTTCTGAAAAATCAGCCACTGAAAACCCTATGGAGCACAGTTCTACTCTTGACACACCATGAGTCAGAATGGAGCGCACGGCAGCTGGTTTGGTTTTTCGGTTTTTGAGTGTTTGGTACGTGACTCTGGGTGGTGGTAAGTCCTTTATACCACACGGCTTCTGCCCGTCTTCTGCAGCGTGCAAAGAAATCGGTTTGTGTATAGAGAATGTGTCAAGAAATAAATTAGTGGCACAGTGGTTAAGAGCTCGGCTGCTAACCAAAAGGTCGGCAGTTCGAAGCCACCAACCTCTCCTTGGAAACCCAATGGGGCGGTTCTATTCTGTCCTATAGGGTCCCTATGAGTTGGAATCAATTCAACGGCAGCGGGTTTATGAAAGATTAGAGAAAATTGTCTGTATCTTGTTTTTAGAAATCTTTTAAGTTACGCCTCAGACATGGCAGTTACTAATAACCCAGGAGATGAGACTGATTAAAAAGCCCCACGTAGCAAAAGCTGAGTTAGGAAAAAGGTAGACATGAGGAATTTGGAGGAGGTTGTTTCTTTTTTCTTTTCTCCTTTATTCTTTTTAGTTCAAAAACTAAAATAACGCTTTTTATTTTAATGTGAAGGTTTCCTTCTGTTCTCATGTTAGTTATCTACTTCTTACAATCTAGAGGGAAAAAAACCGACACACCAGATTTAACAGCATACATAGCTCCATTTGTAATAAAATTTGTAACATTGAAAATATTATGTGCTAAATACTTTGTTGCTGTTAGCTGCCACGGAGTCAGCTCCCCCACTCATGACGGCATCATTGCGATCTATAGTTTTCATTGGCTGGTTTTTCAAAAGTAGATCACCACGCCTTTCTTCCCAACTTGTCTTAGTCTGGAAGCTCTGCTGAAACCTGTTCAGCATCATAGCAATGTGCAAGCCTCCACTGACACATGGGTGGTGGCTGAGTATGAGATGCATTGGCCGGGAATTGAACCCAGGTTTCCAACGTGGAAGGCGAGAATTCTACCACTGAACCACCACTGCCCCCTTCTAAATACTTTTCCCGTCCCATTGCCATCGAGTCAATTCCAACTCATAGCAACCCTATAGGACAGAGTAGAACTGCACCATAGGGTTTCCAGGGAGCAGCTGGTGGATTTGAACTGCCGACCTTTTAGTCAGCAGCTGTAACTCTTAACCACTATGCCACCAGGGCTCCTCTAAATACT
Organism: Dugong dugon; assembly: GCA_030035585.1. Taxonomy (NCBI): domain Eukaryota; kingdom Metazoa; phylum Chordata; class Mammalia; order Sirenia; family Dugongidae; genus Dugong; species Dugong dugon. The sequence continues at coordinate 148,720,449 of CM057462.1, forward strand.
TAGTCCACTTAAATTTAAAATACTGAACAAATGATTTTATATTAGCAAACCAAGTTACATTTTAATATTTCCTAAATCTAACATTTTTGAAGGAACAATTATCTCAATATTTTGTCTATGATAAAAGCTCAAGGAAGAATGGGTCTCTATTTGTCCCTCGTCTTCCAGAGTTCTACTCGGTGCGGGCATTAAAGACAGAAGGATAAGCAGACTTCTTTCTCTTGATACATGTTTTTTAAAAACAGAATTGGTTCTAACTGTCCTCAGATGTCTTACCTCAAGGCAGTGAGGGGCTGGCCATCAAGACTGTTTTAACCCCTGAAGTCTCTGGCTAATAAGTATGGTAGAATCGCAGAACCAAGGGAAGGAACAAGAACAGGCCGGATGTTAAAATAAACTTCACTGGTTTCTGGGCTCATTTACATATGTATTTCAGTATCTGTCTAGAAAATTTATTAGGAGATTAGGATAAGGAAGGGCTTTTAACTGGTAGGCTGCTAGGGTAGATCTTCAAATCAGATGTCACCATCAGAATCCTGCTCACATCAGGCTCCCAGGAGAAGCCAAAGAAACAAAAAGACTGGGACCCCTTGGCCAGAATTCCAGAAACTAGGACACTTAGGCCTTATTTTTAGCCTTTTTTTTCTTAAATCTGTTTTAGAATTATTTCTGGGAGGAATCATTCCACTGCAACCTACCATTGGAAAGCTGAACTTTTAGATGTGAAAAAAACTGTTCCCTTTTCCCCTTTGGATGTTCCTCTGTGACTGTTTGCTTCTTTCTCCAGGGTAAGAAAATGTCCGTTTGCACTGACAATGTCACTGACCTCCGGATTCCTGAGGGTGAGTCAGGTTTCTCCAAATCCATCACAGCCTACGTCTGCCAGACGGTCATCATCCCCCCAGAGGTGACAGGCTACAAGGCTGGGGTGTCCTCTCAGCCTGTCAGCCTTGCCGATCGACTCATTGGTGAGTAACCCAGTGCCCCGCCTTGTTTGAGAGAATGTGTGTGTCTGTGTGTGTGTGTGAGAGAGAGAGAGAGGCTACTACAAGGCTCTGAAGTAAAATACCCAAATGAGGGGCCCAGCCACCTGAACTGTTTTCTGTTCCACTTGGGGTGCCAAGTGCCCCTGGGGTCTCTGACAATCCTTTGGTTCACCTCATGAGCCATCCAAGGGATGTGACAAGGTGAAGTGAGGTTGGATGTTGACAGGTATTGAAAGTGGTTGCCAGCTAATGCTACTAGTGAGAACTAATTAGGAGCTCTAATTTGGCAGGGGTGACAACAGATATGACTCTGGATGGAATCACCTCCCCAGCTGAACTTTTTCCCCCGGAGTCCTTGGGAATACCGGACGTGATCTTCTTTTATAGGTGAAGATGAGAGGCTAATGCAAGCAAAACCTAGGGCTCCTCTACAATTCTGGTTGCATCCCTCCCTCTCAAGCCACCTAATTTATCAAGCCAGAACATGTCTGAAGTCTAGCAGATCTGCCCAGCAATGATAGCTAAAGGCTGGGAGCTTCCTGACTCCAGCTTCTTGGGTATTACCGGGGCAGTTCTGCCCTGGAGGCAGGGAGAAATATTGGGTGATCTGGTGGTGGACTTCCCTTCCAGCTTAAGAAGGCTCCCATGCTATGCATATGTTGGTCATGCCTTTCCTAGACCACTTTGTCTCCCCCTTGAGTAGACTCCATGATCTCTCCATGTCTGAACCAAGGCCTATTCACTCCCTGTGTGTCAGGCTAGAGCCCAAGTATCGACTTCCCCAGGAAGGGAACTGTCCCATGTTAACATCACTTGGTGGCTCCCCAGTAGCACAGCTAAGTGCCTCGTTCCCCCCATGAAAGCTGGCTTTCTCTGCAGGTCCAACGATGTGACCCAGTCCTGCAGTTCTGGGAGATCAACCACCATCCGCGTCAGATGCAATCCACTGAAACCTGCTCCTGGAAGTCTGTTGCTGCCAGCGTAAGCCATAGGAAAGAATGTAATGAGGCCCAAAGTCTCCCTTTCTTGGACTCATTCCATCCCAGGATCCAGAGATTACTGAAAAAGAGCAAAAGAGAAAACAGTTTGAGATCCATAAATGGGCTCTTGGGGACACAGTCATGGCCCCAAGCCCTCAGTCTTCAGAGGGCAAGAGTGAGACAGAAAGAAGAGTCAAAGCTACCCTCACATTCTCGGACCATTATGGGGGAAGCTGGGAAAGGGCTGTTATCCTTGCATTTCATCCTAGAGTCTTCTATCCAACACCCTCTGTGAAGAATGCATAGAGGAGGGGCCAAGGGGTTACCAAAAGGCAGTCTCTCATCTTCCCTTGTGGTGCCTGGGATTGAGGGCCAGAACCACTGTGCCCAGATGGCTCAGGGATACAAGAATTTCACCGAGCATCTCCTTCTCCAGCCTTCTCCTTGGATTAAGGGTTGAAGCTTTGTATGTTGGAATGAGCTCAGGCTCTGGAATCAGGAAAGAACTGGCCTAGAATTCTGGATTTGCCAACTACTAAGCTGAGTGACCCTGGGCTACTCAATCTCTCTGAGTCTCCATTCCTCGTCTGTAAAATGAGGATAATGTTTTCTTCATAGCACTGAAGTATAGTGTCCTGGCTAACAGCTGCAGCTGAGAGCTGGATTTGAATCAGCTTACTGGATGTGTTATCATGGACACATTTCTTACCTTCTCTGGGCCTCTTTTTTCCTTATCTGTAAAATGGGGATAATAATAAGTTCCCTCGGGGGATTGTCATGAAGATTAAATGAGACAATCAGATGTTGGGCTTATCATGGTGTCTGGCATGTACTGGCTATGATCAGGATTAGTAAAAGGTTTAGGGGTCCTCAGAGTCTCTCCACAACTAAAAGACCCAATTCTGAGTTTACAAGCTCAGAGCATTAAGTTAAGAATTCCTGAACTTCTTTGACCCCAGACTCCTTGCCCTCCGCCTTTTTTTCACATAGTACTAGGTAACAGAGGAGCCCTGGTGGTGCAATGGTTAAAGCACTCGGCTGCTAACCGAGAGGTCGGCAGTTTGAGTCCACCAGCCGTTCCTCAGGAGAAAGATGCGGCAGTCTGCTTCCGTAAAGATTACGGCCTTGGAAACCCTATGGGGCAGTTCTACTCTGTTCTCTAGGGTCGCTATGAGTCGGAATCGACTTGACAGCAGTGGGTTTGGACTTTTTTGGATCAGGTAACATTTGAGGGGCACTAGTGTTCTGAGGAAGACAGTTTGGGAAACGCTGCTCCCAAACAACAACTGATTTGGGGGAGCAGGAAGCAAAGCAGGACAAAATGTCAAAACGTTGTCACTGTACTTGTTGTTTTCATCATGTACATAACAGTAATGTACATAACAGATATCCATGACCTGAAGTCCATTCCCGAATCCCACCTCAATCCCAAATCCCACCCCAGGAAGCTGCATTAAAGTGGCCATTTCAAAATGTCACGTGTCCACGGGGAGAACATGAGGGGCTGGATGGGACAGCCTTGCTCCAGTGCAGACACTATGCATTTGTTCCCATTTGATGTCAGCAGAGAACAGAGAGCCCAGTGGAGGCCAGAAATGCCTCTTATCATCAGGTAAACCAGAGATCAAAACCTGTCTTAAGGACTTATGGGAAGGACCCTGGTGGGGCTAACTGTTTGGTGGCGGAGCGAGTGAGTCAGGCAGGCTATGAGGTGCAAGACCCCAACTGGCTCCTCCCCACCGGTGCAGCAAATGAGCACTCAGGTCCCCTTTCTGTCTCGCTAGCACATGCTCAGATGGGACCTGTGATGGCTGTAACTTCCACTTCCTATGGGAGAGCACAGCAGCCTGCCCACTCTGCTCCACCACTGACTACCATGCCATCGTCAGCAGCTGTGTGGCTGGGATCCAGGTAGATGTCTCTCTGATTGGGGCCTTGCCCAGGAGCGAAGGGAAGGTAATAACTGAGTTCCTTGTTTTCCACCCCAACAGAAGACCACGTACGTGTGGCGAGAACCAAAGCTGTGCTCAGGTGGCATCTCCCTGCCTGAGCAGAAAGTCACCATCTGCAAAACAATCGACTTCTGGCTAAAAGTGGGCATCTCTGCAGGCACCTGTACTGCCATCCTGCTCACCATCCTGACCTGTTACTTCTGGAAAAAGAATCAAAAGTATGTGGTTGGGTATTGGAGTTTGGAGATGGATACAGTTAGATCATTGAGCTGGGAGGAGAACCAAACCAAAAATCAAACCTGTTGCTGTCAAGTCGATTCCAACTCATAGCAACCCTGTAGGACAGAGTAGAACTGCCCCATAGGGTTTCCAAGGCTGTAATCTTTAGGGGAGCAGACTGCCACATCTTTCTCCCACAAGAGGAGAACATCCAAGGGTATACATTTCTGGGGCTTTTCTCTGGAGTTGGCATTGCATCTGACTCTGGCCAATTATCCAGTGTATACACTGGTTACCCTGGCTTCTGAACAGAGATGGTACCCTGTGGCAGTCTATGAAGAGCTGTTAGATTCTCAAAAGAAAAGCAAGAATCATCATTAATTTGTTGTTATTGTTAACAAAAATAATGATTTTGTGATTACACTATTTCTGTTAAGCTTTGATATCACAGAAACAGCCAGCCTTAAGAACAGGAAGCCAAGATTCCTAAGTGTTCCAGCCCCGATGCCATTTTTCTGTGCTTCAGTTTCCTTACTCATGGCATGGGACTGTTTTATAGACCAACCTCTTTTCCTCTGTCCCCCTTATTCCCACGTTCTGGTGTCTTGTCTTTCCTCCCCCTCTGTTTCACAGACTAGAGTACAGGTACTCCAAGCTGGTGATGAACGCTACCCTCAAGGACTGTGACCTGCCAGCAGCTGACAGCTGTGCCATCATGGAAGGCGAGGACGTGGAGGATGACCTCATCTTTACCAGCAAGAAGTCACTCTTTGGGAAAATCAAATCATTTACCTCCAAGGTAGGGGGCCTGGCCAGTGCACTGAGGTCAGCCTGGAGGGCTGGAGAAGACACCCACCACTCCCAGGAGAGTGAACGACCCTGCACTGTTCAGGAACCACTTTCTCTGTGATCCCCCTACACCTTCATAATCTTCTGTCCCCCCACCCTGGAAGTCCTATCTTCTGCCTTCTGTATTTCCATGCTAATACTCTTTCTCCTGGGGCCCAAGGCTGCTCTTGACCAGGCTCCTTCTCTCCCAACATGCACTCCAGTTGGTGGACTGTTTGGGCCTTTTAACTTCCAGAAGGAGTATTGAACCAATCCATGTTGTAAGAATCATTTCCCTTTTTTTGGAGGGGTTTGGGGGAGAGGTGGTCTCTAGGATTGACTTTTGATAGAAACTAGGTTATCCTTTGACCAATGGAGTGCGCTGTTGCCCAGGTGTCTGGACCAGGTCCTCTGAGGGCAGCTGAGTCATAGCTAAGTCATAGGTGCTCATTGCTGAGCAATTCTGTGCTGGGAAGGTTGCTCTGTGTGGGTGGGTGACTGAGTTTGAAGCTCATAAATGCAATACAGACAACACTGCCGCTAGGCGTGGGGCCAGCAGAGAGCATCCAAGCAACTCACCAGGGCTCCATCTGTTTGCAGCCCCACTCTGCGGGTGCTCACAACTCCCTGCTGCCCTGAACAAGTTTATCCAAAAAGGTGTGGGCTAGGAGGGTGTAAGAGAGGAGGAGAAGACTGGAGGAATGGTAAGGAAAGGAAAGTGGTGGGGTGCTTAGACAGCAGAATCTCATTCCCTTTGTGCTGACGTGCAGGGTGACTCCCTTGCTTCCTTAGCCCTTGATTTTTGACCAATGAGAGAATACTTCACTCTAGGACCCTTGAGTCTGTCTGGGGCTTCAGAGTTCAGCAGAGATGGAAGACAGGTGATTTTTCATCTTAACTAGATATTTCTTATTATCTGACGGACTGAAGAGAGCAAGAAGAGCAATAGAGGGTATTTCATTTCTGTGTTTCCACAAAGCCACTGAAAATGGGAATTCCATAAGGGTTCCCTCTGTCACCTATTTTCCCATTTCTTTCCTTTGTCCGCCAAACTTGCCCATGCCCAGCAGCCAGCTCCTGTCACCATTTATCTTTCAGAGGACTCCTGATGGATTTGACTCGGTGCCACTGAAGACATCCTCAGGAGGCGCAGACATGGACCTGTAAGAGGCCCTGCCCTGCCTCACCTGGGCACATCACTTGCAAGCCTGTGGTGATTTGGGTGCCGGCTTCCTGCAACACCCACTGCTGGAAATCTCTTCATTGTGGCCTTACCAGAAGAAGTTTGAATTTCAGATCTCTTTTTTTTTTTTTAATAGAGTACCCAAACCCTGCTTGTCCCAAACCTGCCAAATATAGCCACACTTTGTTTGTATATCATTCCCTTGCTTGCATCTTGTTTCCCTATATGGTCTAGCCCCGGGGGCTATGGCTTCATCTGCCCATAATTCTTACAGCTCTGTAATGAAAATATTACTCTCTTCTTAAGTATAGAAGCTACTTCCTCTGCCCTCTTATGTAAGGGCATAAACTGTGGAGAGTTTTCTTGATCATAAGCCCCTCAGCTCATGATCTCTTTAGGAGAGGGGCTGGGTGAGGAGGGTATCGGGGTTCTTCACGGTGGCCTGGATTCACTTCTCCTGGAGAACCAGTTCAAAACTGAGTGTGAAGCAGAGGCTTGAGGGTGAGGTGAGTAACGCGTGGGTGAGAAGAGTCTTGTTAAGCACAAAGAGAGGCAATAGGGAAGGGCATATTTTTACTTTGTTTTTAAACCAGGTACTTCATTCCCTTTTCTTAACTAAGCGATAAATACTCACTGGAGCCGAAGGAAGAAGTTCATTGAGAAAATGACTCAAAGCCCTGGTGTATTCCACCCATGCTTTCTACCTCCTATCACCTCCCTATGACACACTCCCTAGCCTTATTCTCTATTGCTTTTATCCACAGCGATGGCAATTCCTCACTTGCCAGTGAGGAAAATTTCCCATCCTGAGTGCCCCAGTCCCAGGGGTTTGGGCTATGTCAGGCAGTAAGTGTATCTTATTTTGAAAGAACGAAAAGAGGCCAAGGTTTTTATGGGCCATCCTGGGGGAACAGCCCATCATGAGATGGACCTGAGGTGGCATAATATCTGCTTCTAAGGTTGACTTATCTGCTCAGTCACAGAATAAACAACTTCCAGAATGGCCAAGGAGTTCCTGGGTGGTGAAAACAGTTAAAGAGCTTGGCTGCTAACTGAAAGATTGGAGGTCTGAGTCTACCCAGAGGCACCTCAAAAGAAAGGCCTGGTGATCTATTTCCAAAAAAATCAGCTATTGAAAACCCTGTGGCGCACAGTTCAACTCTGACACACATGGGGTTGCCATGAGTCAAGTTGACTCAACGGTAACTGGTTTTTTAGAATGGCCAAAAAAGAAGTCAAATTCCATTCCTATACCCCAGCAACAGAACCAAACCAGTCTTCAAGGAGGGAAGACTAGAGTTGTTTAACAAGGTGTTCACTAAACTGAGATACATCTCACTTTGAAGCCCTACCCTTCCTTTTTTTCCCATTCTTATTTCCTTTGTGTACCAAAAAAAAAAAAAATTAAGACTTCTGGTCCCAACTCCTGGCAGCATCCCTTTTGAAAGGTGAGTAGAGTACTGTTTTCTGTGTCCCTTTGATCCACTTTTATACCAAGTATCATCAGTGAATTTAAATAGCTAGAATGGCAAAACCAGAGCAAGAGTTTAAATTACCTATTTCCTTCTACTACTGGCCATTCTTTATCTTCTACTATCAGCCTAGAAAGGCCATTCCTTGGTCAAGAGCCCAGCTGCCCATGATTTGTTCCATTTCTCCAGTGGCCATTTGGTAGCCAGGTAATAGGTACAGAGAATGGAGTTGGCATTTCTAAATGGTTTGTCTGCCACAGAATGGTTTGTTCATCTGATTAGCCACTGCTGCCCTGGCAATTGTCTAATATAAGGGTCAGTGAGAACTGGAGCCCTACCATGATGTCTGGTCATTAACAGCACCACTGATGGCAGCAGTCCCTTTGGTTCAAGAAATCCTTGGGTACCCAGATCCAGCTTCCTTTTGTGGGAGTTAGGCTCTCAGAACCTGTGGCCATGCTGGAATTTCTCCCAGTGGGTGCAAAGACCTAGCTCCTGAGCTCCAACCTAAAGTCTCCTGTAGCCTCAGCAACACCCTGGGCATCTGCTTTTTACTAAATAACTTTCTTTTGTGACAAAGGGCACAGAAGGTCCTCAGATTATTCTGGAAGCAGTAGAAAATGTACAGCCCCTTTTGACTCCTTTATTCTGATATCTTGAAACTCAGTGTCCCCAGAGCAACCTGAGACTCCACTGACCTAGTCACAATACTTTAAGGATCTCCTTAGTGTTTTGACTTCTATAGGTCTTCCCTGTGACCTGCCAGGAGATCCTGAGTTATGTTATTGGAGTCACGTGTTGCTCCCCTAGCAACTTAGACACATGTTAGACTTTTTAAAACAGCTTTATTGAGATATACTTCACATACCATACAATTCATCTAATTAAAATGTACAATTCAATCACTTTTAGTGTATTCAGAGTTGTGCATCCACCACCATAATGAATTTTAGAACAAACATGTTAGATTTTATATGGGAGAAAGCAAGCCTTTTATCCCTTAAACCAGGGCTATAATGGTTTGCACAAGCTATTGGGGGAGGGAGTGTGGGCTGGGGAGATCAAAATTTTAAATCCCATTTGGTTACCTGGAGTCTTAGAACAAGTAACTCTCATCAAATAGGAATCACCTGTATTTGGCCAGGGATACAAATGAAGATGTGTATTCAAGGACCAGGGGCTTTCTTATGCCAATAAAACCTTTTTTTTTTTTTTTTTGGTCTGACTACATTAAAGATAAGACCGACTATATTTATACAACAGAGACTTTGTAATGGATTTTTCAGCTTTGTGAAACCATATTTTTGTCTCACCAAGACTGGTTCAATTTCCTTTTTACTCTGTATTTCAAGAGTTTGTAGTTTGTTATGAGACGGGTATTGAATGCCACATTTTTTTGTTGAAATAAAAATACACCTTTTAAGTTGTTTTTTCTTGAACACAGGTTGGGTGGCTGGATACCAAAAAACCAAATCCCACTGCCGTCGAGTCGATTCCGACTCATAGCAACCCTATAGGACAGAGTAGAACAGCCACATAGGGATTCCAAGGCTGTAAATCTTTATGGAAGCAGACTGCCACATCTTTCTCCCGCAGAGCGGCTTGTGGGTTTGAACCACTGACATTCTGGTTAGCAGCCAAGCGTGAGTGGGAAATGGGTAAGTGTACTTGAAGCTTAAACTGAAGAGGAGAAGGATTCTGAATCCCAGAGTGACAAAGAGAAAAGAGCATGGTCTTTGGAGCAGGACAGACCTAGTCTAGAAGCCAGGCTCTCACCACCTGTGAAGGAATTAGCCAACAACTAGAGCCTCAGCTTCCACAATAATCAAATGAATCTAGTAATAGCTTGGAGTCCCTGGGTGGTGCAAACAGGTAAACCGCTAGGCTGCTAACCAAAAGGTTGGAGTTTTGAGCCCACCCGGAGGCATCTTGGAAGAAAGGCCTGGTGATCTACTTCCAAAGGATCAGCCATTGAAAACCCTATGGAGCACAGTTCAACTTTGACACACACGGGGTCATCAACGAGTCAGAGTCAACTTGACGGCAACTGATTTAATGATGTCTTACCTCCCAAGACTGGGTAAGGATCAAAAGGCAGAATGCATAAAACACCTAGCATGTTAGTTTTCTTCCTTCCCAGTTCAGTTTTCTCGTGGGTGGTGCTGAGGCCAGCCACATAATAACATTTCTACAAATGCAAGTAAAACTAGCTTGTTTGGGTGTGAGGTGGATTACTATAGATTGGATGTGGATAAAATCCTAGATGGCATCAAGGACCCACCATTTCCCCTGGTAGCCAGACCTTCCTGCTTCAGTACTTTCCTTCACTCTAGTTGAGGACACTTGAGCTCTCAAAAAGAATTCCCTCAAGCTGGATGAGTCTGAGACCTCACAGACTTTTCCGTCCCTTTTCTAGCACTACCTGATGGCACTCAAACGTGCAAAAACCTCTGCTGGGTCCTTATGGCTGTCAGGCAGAACTGATGACCAGCAGGTGCCCATCAGTACTCCATGCTGGCTGTATATGATTCACATCCGTTTTGTCTGGAGGTACCTGGATGGTACTGGTGGTTATATATTTTGAATACCGTTCCTGCTTATGGGATAAAGTCCAAAGTCTTAGAAGAAAAACAGGACAGGAAACTAGCATTAATTAGCAACTCTATGTGTCAATCCCTGTACTAAGTGCTTTCATAGACATTGTATCACTTAGTCCTCAGAATAGCCCTACAAGCAGGTATTAACCCTATCTTAATAGATGAAGAAATGGGGTCTCCAACAGATTCAATAAAATGGCCTACAAGGTTCCTAACAGTTCACTCTACCCACTTTCTCCCCATATTGCTCATACTCTGACCACACTGAACTTTTGCCTGTTCCATTTCTGTCATAAGCTTTCCATGTCTCCCTGCCTTGACCAGTGCTCTTCCCTCTGCCTCTGCCTATCCCTTTCCTTTTCACTGAGCAAACCCCCACCCAGCCTTCAAAGTCACCCCACTGGGAAACCTTCTCTGGCTCACCCACTGGAGATACAATAGGGAAAAAAGCAATTACCACAGCTCATTTACAAGATTTCAACCATCTCCTCTGTGGTATCCCAAATTCAACAGACAAACTTGGAACTGTTGGGGGGAAATGTGTGAATGATATTAAGGGTTTCCCAATCACTGACAAAGAGGTGAAACACTGTCAGGTGATGAGGCAAGAAAATGCTAATGATTTGGTGTAAGCCTTAAAGGAGACATTTAATTAAGAACGACTGAAGAGATAGAGAAACTGACACAAGGATGCAAACACAAAACTTCATGGACAATTTAAGAGCTATTCAAGGAGAATTCGTAATATAAATTTCACTTTAGTGCTTACATTAACAGTCCCATATAAAATGCAATTTTTTGTGCAACACAGTGTGATGGGAGATTTGACAGCTGGATCAAAGTCCCCCCTGGGTCTTGGCAGCTTTCCATGACCCATTCTATTTGTAAATGGCTCCTCCTTGGTTGCCCAAGTACAGCATCATCAACTTCGTTTGTCACTGTGTCTCTCTGATAGAAGGGAGTGGGCAACTGAGGGCTGGACATTGTCAATTCCTCCTGAAACAGGTTATGATAAATGCTACTGTATAATTTGGATGTAATCTGGGGGGAGCGGTAAAGAGGGTGTCATAGAAGGCTTCCTGGAGGAAGTGGAAATTGGCCAGTTTGGAGGAACAGGGGAGGGAAAGGGAGTTCCAGGTAGAAGGAGCTGTATAAAGGCTCAGAGGCATGGCAGGGGAGCCACATGTAGTTCAGTATGGCTGGAACTTAGGATGTGAGGGAGGAAATGCCAAGAGATAAAGAGGGAACATGCTAGAGATGTTGGCAGGGGGCAGCTGATGCCTTTGTTAGTACTTTGCAAATATTGTTTGCACATTATCCTGAGGGCTACAGGTAGCCACAGAAAGCTCCTAGCAGATGAATGACAGGAACAGGCTTGCTTGTCAAATATTGAGAAATCCTACTCCAAATCTAAGACAGAGGAACACAAAGAGGTGCTAAAGGGAGGCCAATGTGAATAGAGGGAAGACAGCTATGGTCTGGTTGCCCTGCCCTCTTTTTCTGCTCCCACCCTGAAGATGGTCACCACCTACTAGCTGCCCAGGACCCCCAAGGCAGTATCTCCCCCAGGATTCTGCTCCCTGAACCAACAAGCTTCTAACCTCTCCATCTACTCCTGCACTCATTTACCCAAGGAGAATATAATATGCACCTACCATGTGTAAGGCACTCAATGGTCTCTGCCGATACGATCAAGACATATTTTCGCCAAGTTCCTCCAGGCCCTCTTTTCTGCTAAAGAATGGCTAACAAAAGGACAAGCTGGAACACTGGGCTATCTTAGGCACTTACCTGTGTTCTCGTTTTGGCTCCATGGCTTAAATTTCCTGGGCCTCAGTTTCCTCATATAGAAAATAAAGGGGATGGTCTAGCTCACTGTTTCCCAGTCCCGGGTCACTGAAGTCTTGAGTCCTCAGAGGCAGCACCTAAGAGCATTCTCAGTATTAAGGCTAACAGAAGTCACATATCCAAAGGTGGGATGGCTTCACACCACCACTCCATAACGAAAGCATTATGTTGGTTTGTTTTTGTGTTAGCTTCTGGCAGGAATTACTCAGTTAGTAATACTGGTTACTTGCTGTTGATTAGAATTTCTAGTTGGCAGCTGTATACACCTGATTAACAGAAAAGGAAAATGAAATCTTTTTTAAAAATGTCACTTTTATTCTGCATCCTACTTTGGTGAGCGGCATCTGGGGTCTTAAAAGCTAGCAAGCAGCCAGCTAAGATGCATCAATTGGTCCCAACCACCTGGAGTAAAGGAGAATGAAGAACACCAAAGACACAAGGAAAGTAGTAGCCCAAGAGACAGAAAGGGCCACATAAACCAGAAACTTCATTAGCCTGAGACCAGAAGACCTAGATGGTGCCCAGCTACCACCAATGACTGCCGTGACAGGAAACACAGCAGAGAGTCCCTGATGGAGCAGGAGAAAGGTGGGGTGCAGAACTCAAATTCTAGTAAAAAGACCAGACTTAATGGTCTGAATGAGACTGGAGGAACCCCGGAAAGCATGGCCCCCGGATTCTCTATCAACCCAGAACTAAAACAATTTCCAAGGCCAACTCTTCAGACAAGGATTGGACTGGACTGTGGGACATAAAGTGATGCTTATGAGGAGTGTGCCTCTTAGCTCAGGTAGATACAAGAGACTAAACGGTCAGCTTCTGTCTGGAGGTAAGACGGGAAGGCAGAGAGGGTTAGGAGCTGGCTGAATGGACATGGGGAATCGGGTGGAAAGGAGGAGTGTGCTGTCACAGTATGGGGAGGGCAATTATGGTCACATAACAATGTATGTATAAATTTTTGTATGGGAGACTAACTTGAAATGTAAACTTCACTTAAACTACAACAATAAACAAAAATAAATAAGTGAAAAAATGTCACATTTGTTTAGACAAAAATATTTTAAAACAGGGACATGGTGATGAAAAGATTAGGGATTGTTAGGCTAGCAGAGAGCTAAAATTCCCTTCCAGCTCTGAATTTCCTATGATTCTAAGCTGGTAAATGAGTTTAGGTAGATGTCTGCTATTCTGTTAATGTTAGACTTATCAGGTTACGTGAGAATTTTAAAGGGAGTTGTTTGTAATCTAATGATAAGACTAATGGTGAAAATTCCTGAGGAAATTTGGAAAGGCCAGAATTTTAAGGTCATCCCTCCAATTATAATGATAAACTCCTACCTCAGGCCTCAGGAGTGCAACCTCAGGAACACCCATCACTATTTTGAAACTTAGCAGACTGGGCACAACATACTTTGGTAGTACCTTCACTGGAGTCCTCGGGTGGTACAAGCAGTTAACCTTTGAAGCGTTGGCAGTTTGAACCTGCCCAGAGGTGCCTCAGAAGAAAGGCCTGGCAACCTGCTTCTGAAAGGTCACAGTCTTGAAAACCATATGGAACGAAGTTGTACTCTGACACGCATGGGTCACCATGAATCTGAATTGACTCCATGGAAACTGTTTTTTTTTTTTCTTTTTTCGTTTTTTTAGTTTTCACTGACAGCCCCTATGACACGTCTTGCCCGCAGAAGATTTCAGGGAACACAAAGCTTTGAGGAGTCTTTGTGACCCTAATACTCTGCAACACGTTTTGTCCTTTTCAAAATGGGCGATTGAGAGTTTAATATAACTAACACCATAATGATACTCTAAGTAAAACGATAAGTTTTTTTGTTTGGTATTTTGTACATTCTTGCTTTCAATGTCTTTTTTTTTTAAATTACACCAGCTGCACTGGTCTCTTTCCAAAGGGGTGTGGGGCCTTTTCCGCTTTTGTGGCCTTGGTCTCCCTCCTTTTCTTTGTTCTCCTGGGGGATGGCCTTCAGCTTGCAAGGCAGCAGGTAGGAAGGCTGCCTGGCACTTTTTTGGTCTGCAACTTTCTTTTTTGTTCCTTACCTCGGTTAGAGTAAACTTGGCAGGCCAGTTCTACTAGCTGAGAGTGTGATGGTTAAAACTGTGTGTCAAGTTGGCTGGGCCATGATTCTCCGTGTTTTAATGTAATCACTCCCATGATTGAATATACTGTGAGTAGCCAATCAGATGAAAGGGAGTATCCTTGGGCGTGTGGCCCACATTTGTATATAAGCAGACGTTCTGCCTTTTTGCTCTCTCTGGATCCCGCCGGCTGCTTCCTGTTGTCTCATCTCCCATTCCTGGGACTTGAGCTGTCAGCGTATCTGCCGAACCTGGAATTCGTCGATCTGCACAGCCGGTGAGTGTGAGCCCTGCTCTCCGACCTTCCGATCTTGGGCTTGCCAGCTTCTGCAGCTGTGTGACTTGGGAGAGGCCTCTACCCTGATCCACGGACTTGGGACGTTCTAGCCTCTACAATCACGTGAGCTGTTTTCTTGATATAATCTCTCTCTATATATATGTTTATACACTTTACTGGTTTTGCTTCTCTAGAGAACCCAGCCTAAGGCAGAGAGGTATAGTTTTTTTGTTTTGCCTGATTTATTTTGTACAGTTCAGCCATCTGTAACTTCTGATGTACAAATATAAAGATTAGAGTCCAGATGTCCGGCATGCATATCTTTAGTCTAATAAAGAGTTTCTTGTAATTGTCTTGTGATGCATACTCATCCAACCATCTATGGGCTACGTGCCCAAAGACACTATGTAACCCTTGCAAAAATGATATATAAGCTCTGATGTAGAAATTGCCTTTTGGGACTCCATGAAGACAGCCATCGTTGCCGTCAGACTTCCCGTTGGTGTAGCCTCCTAATAAACTTTCTCTCTCTTTGTTAGAGTATGTTTCATTGGCTTGACTGCTCCAGGGCACAGACCCTAATCGGGCAACAGTCTTCTTACATGTTTTCCTCAGAGACTACAGCTTTCTACATTTCCTTTCCACTGGTTTTAAATCTTAAACTCTAGGCAAGCTGAACCTAGGGGGAAACCCCTTTCTTAGGCTTCCCTGTGGGTCTCTGCTTGTCAGCTCCACCATTGTGATTAGCCCTGTACTACGTCTCAGAGATGGCTTGGCAGAGGCTTGTTGGGGAGCAGGGATAGTTATGCCATAGCCTCATCACAGGAGCCCCTGCAGGTGGCATAAGACCAAAAAGGTCTTAGTATACCTAGCTTTGCAAGGGCATTGGGAATGAGGCTTTAAAGCCTCACTCTGTAAGGCAGAGGGAAGAGGGGGGAACAGAACAGCTATTCCCAGATCCCCTGGATAATCTCTTGCTACCAGGGAGATTTTTTTATAACTTTGGCTTCAGTCAGCAACCGCAATATTTTATTGTAAAAGCTTGAACATGATAATATCAAAGTATGATGAAATCCTTGTTCGAGAGGTGTTATAAATTGAACTGTGTCCCCCCAAAATTGTGTTGGAGCCTTGACCCCTATAACTGTGGATGTAATCCTATTTGGAAACAGGGTTTTCTTTGTTATGTTAATGAGAGCTTATCAGTGCAGGGTGTGTCCTAAACCTAATCACTTCTGAGTGATATAAAGAATAACATAGACCCAGAGACAAGCAAACAAGCAAGTACAGATCAGGAAGACATGCCACATGAAGACTGCCAAAGAATCACAGAATACTGGGGCAACAGAGGACTGAAAGAGACAAGGTTATTTCCCCAGAGCTGACAGAGGGAAAGAGTCTTCCCCTAGAGCTGGTGCTCTGAATTCAGACTTCTATCTAGTCTCTTAAACTGTGAGAAAATAAATTTTTGTTCTTTAAAGCTACCTCACTTATGGTATTTCTGTTACAGTGGCACTGAGAAACTAAGACAAGGGGTTTTCAAATACATCCAACACATGCTCTCAATACCTTGTACTGCCTTCAAATCTGCTAAATATTTTTCCCTTGGAAGATCCTCCTCGTGCCTCTCCCTAAAAGATTTCAACTGCACTTTTCCAACCCTGTGATCTTAGGGTTGGTAAAGGGACAACCTGACTTACCCAATAATCAGATTAAGAAAGGTATCCTAGTGCTGAGGAAGGAGAGCAGCATCTTGAGGTGAAGTAACCTGGGACTAAATTATGTTGCCATACTCTTGTCTCAAGATGCAGAAGAGAGCAGAGGTTCAGGGAGGGTACCCAGACTTAGGACTCAACCTTGTAAGACAAAAACTGGAATCTATTGGAGGCTGGCCTGCTTCCAAGGCAGGAAATCAGGTTGGCAGGCCTCTGCCTAGCCTGTGACATGCCCTTCAGCATAAGGAGAAAACTGAGACACTCACACTTTCGTGGGGTGATCAGAGTCCTACAGAGAGGAACAAAGCTGGGGAAAGGGCACCGGTCGGCAACGAGGTCAGAAGCAGACAAGGATGGCCTGAGAAGCCCACGCCCGCCCACTTCTGCGGTCCCTCCGCGGCCCCGCCTCCAACACCAGCCGTGTCAGGCCGAGAGGGGGCGCCCGTGCGCCCCGGCCGCGCCTGCGCAGTAAGTGACGGGTCAGTGCGCAGGCGCAGTGCGTCGGTCACTGGCTGACTACTGCGGTACGATCCTCGTTTTCCTTTGCGTTAGCCCGGGAGAAGGAAAGATGGTGCTGGATCTGGATTTGTTTCGGGTGGATAAAGGAGGGGACCCAGCACTTATCCGAGAGACGCAAGAGAAGCGTTTCAAGGACCCAGGACTAGTGGACCAGCTGGTGAAGGCTGACAGCGAGTGGCGACGATGTAAGTACTGGGACGCATGGGGTACTCCTCTGATTCTAACCCAATTTCATCTCTCATCTTATTACCGCTCCTGAAGCCACAGCTTCCACCCCTTGTCAGACCTTCTCCCAAGTTGCGGTGGTTCCGAGGCTCTCCCTTTATCCCAAAACACAAGCCGGGGACCCTTTCCACTTTTTCCTTTCGCCGGGGCCGTGCGCGGTCTCTTCCGCGCGTGCTCAGTGCGCGTCGCCGCTTCTGGGTCTGGGAAGAAGCATGGAGTATGCGCATCGAGAGCTGTCAAGCCATCCTGCCAGATCTGTAGTCAGAAAAAATCCCAGGCGGGAGGTTTGGAGTTTTTTTGTTCGTTTGTTTGTTTCTCCTTCTAACGCTCATCTCTCGTCACCTCCGGTATTTTTCTCATCTTCAGCAAAGGCAGAGTCTTCTTTTGTTTTCATAGGGTCAAAGGCTTTAGCCTGAGACTGGATCACATCTGCAACACAATAGGTTCACTCCACCCATATTGGAACCATTTGGGGACTTTGGAGGTCGCTCCTGGTTAAAAGCTTTGATCCCCGAGCTTTTGGGAAGGCCATCCCCCTGACCTATGGGCATACATTTAAGAATCAAGAGAAGCCTTTTCTGCAGTAGAGCAGACACACCGGGGCTGGGAGGGGCGGGGTTATAATGAGGCAAACAAAAGTTTGTAATTGAGACTGTTTATATGAGATTTGTGGAAGTTCTCTGCAGAAGACATTGGGCTAGAGACTGGAACCGATCTGGGCATCTTTCATGAAGCTAAATAAAACCATAAAACAATTAGCTGAAGTGGTCACTGGTTGGCCGGATGTTGTCAAGGCCCATGTGATTCATTCTGTCTGATGCAATAGGTCTGCAACTAGCCGAGAACCAAGTTTATGACACCACGCTGCAAAGACAGTCTCTGTCCAAGAGTGCAGTGGATTTCTTTTAGGACAACTGATTTTCCTAAATTTATAAGGATGGTGGGTGCCAAGAGAGTATTTGTTTGACTTGGGTTGTCAGCTGGTTCTGTATGTCTCAGTCACTCTAATGTGGTAGTTTCATTGTGAGATCCAACATTTGAATCTGAGGTTTTAAATCGCAATGAAATTAAATTTTGCCACATTTTATGTCTAGGAAAAAACTAGACTGGTCACTGTTTTACTGAACTAGAAGTCAGGAATATCAGATTATTATTATTATTTTTAATCAGTCCAGCCATTAGCCAGCAGCTGAATGACTTTGAATGTATCAGTTAATTCTTGTGCCTTTATCTAACAAGTGGATATGTGGTGAGGAGGAGGAGTTCTTTGGGGACAAGGATTGTGTTTTGTTAATCTGTATATCCCCAGTACTTAGCACAGCACCTGGTCCTTGGTAAGGGCTTGATAAAGGTTTGTTGAATGCATGAATATCTTCTGTGTTCAGCGTACTTTGCTCTTTGTGAAAAGCAGTTTGTGTGGTTTATTTTCAGTGCATCTATTAATTTTATTCTTGTACTTGACAGTCCTTACTACTATTTTCTTTGCATCCAAAGAGAGTTCATAATTTTTCACAAGTCACTGGCTGCCCAAGTGAAACACTGGGAAATCATGTATCGAGGTTCTTTTACATCTGAACCTCAGATCAGAGGATGGGATTCTTCTACCAATGGCTACAACAGGGACTTGTAACTCAGGGCCACATTAAGAGCTCAGAGCATGCTCTCTGACTGAAGACACAGCGAGCTTCACAAAGCTCTCCATTACAACACACCTATTTGTCTGCCTGTAGACTTCCAAAGTGCCACTAGGGCTCCGTGTAGAACACATGAGTCTGATAGAGCACCACATTGGAGTTCACCACAACTCTTCTTTACTCCAGGGTTTAGAACTATGGTATCTTCTTCTTAAAGTAGGATAATGAGGCCACGTTTGAAGATATGGTAAACATTTGTCTTGATTCTATTTCCAAAGCTGCTAGATTTCGACATATCTTGAAATCTGCTACCAACCACAGGAATTCTGTCCTCCCCCAAAAAGTGCTATCTTGAATGAGATTTCTCTTAAATATTGATTGAAATTGTTATTAAGGCAAACTGTCATTGTTGACCTCCGCGGTTGGAATCCAGCTTTTCTAAGTGCTTGCAGTCTCACCCCAGTCCCATTCAGTGCGAGGCCACATCCCAGGGCTTGTGATCTTTCTGGAAGGCAAATCTAAGTCATTTCACTTCCAGGCTTCAGTCTGTGAGCGCTCATACCTTAGAGCAGCACTGTCCAATGGAAATATAATGCGAGCCACATATGTAATTGTAAACCTTCTTGTAGCCACTTTTTAAAAGTAAAGAGAAACACATCAAATTAATTTTAGTAATATATTTTATTTAACCCAGTATATCAAAAAAATGTATTTTCAATATGTGATCAAATATTGAGCTATTTTACTTTTTTTTTTTTTTTTTTTTTTTGGTACAAGTCTTCAAAATCAGTGTATATGTATTTTACATTTACAGCACCTGTCAATTTAGACTAGCCACGTTTCAAATGCTTCATAACCATATGTGGCTAGTGGCTATCATGTTAGACCGTGCAGCCTTTCAGCATAAAAATCCAGTCTTTTTAACATGACGTGCAAAGTCTCCGACACCTTCCTAGCCTCATCTTTCGCCACTCTTCCGCACAGGCCCTTCTGTCTTTATTCTAGCCTTGTTATGCTACTTGTTATACTCTTTCACACTTCAGTGCCTGCTGCCTCTTCCTGGAATATTCCTTATAAGGGTGCTGCCTCCATTTCCATCAACCCTCTTCCCCGCCAACCTCTGTTCCCATAGCACTACCTCATTTGTTCAGTG
This sequence comes from Dugong dugon, assembly GCA_030035585.1. NCBI lineage: Eukaryota > Metazoa > Chordata > Mammalia > Sirenia > Dugongidae > Dugong > Dugong dugon. Next base: position 148,740,128 of record CM057462.1, read on the forward strand.
CTCTCCATATGTTAGGAACCATGGTGGTACAACCATTAAGTGCTGTGGTGGCGATTCGAACCCACCAAGCCACTGCATGGGAGAAAGACCTGGCCATCTGCTTCCGTAAAGATTACAGCCAAGAAAACCCTATTAGGAAGTTCTACTTTAATGCACGGGGTTGCTGTGTGTTGGAGTCAACTCAGCAGCACCCAACAACAGGAGCTCCATATGTTATCTCATATATCTCTGATATGGAACTTACACTGTGTTATATACACTGTCCCACCCTTTTTTCTTTTCTTTTTTTTAAGATACTGTAAAAATGGCATAGGGGTGCTGTCTGACCTTCTCTAACTTCACAAGGGGGAAGGAGAATCAAGATCAACAGCCCAAGGCTGATTCCTATGAGGCAGAGGTCAGACATGCCTCCTCTCTCCACCATGTTTACTAATTCCGACACCAACCATCCCTCCCACGGCACTCTCTCCTTCTCTGCTGCGTTAGGCAATTCATTGCAATGGACACACAACTCACAGAAAGTACTCAGGATTATGGAGTTTATTAGAGAAGTAACAGACTCAGGAACACTCAAGGATACAGTTCTTCCATCAGGACAGCCTCTTTCCAACCATACTCGCATACCGCCTCTCCCTGGCCCTAGGCCTCTGCCCAGAGGCACTCAGCTTTCTCACTCCCTGGGCCAGGAAGCCCACCATGCTGTCTCCTGCTGCCAAGTCTGCTGCCACCTCTTCTCACTGTCTTCAGGGTTACAGCTCGCTCTCTGTCTCAGTCTCCTGCTTCTGGGAGCTTCTGAGCACAGAGATCCCAGGTCCAAAGAACGTGCTTGCTCCTGGCTGTTCTTCCTTGGTGGTAGTGGGGTCTTCTTCCCACCTCTGGGGTTGCTCATTTCACGCCCAGCAGAGTGGCAAAACTGACCAATCCCTTTGGTGGGCCACAATTACTGTATCACACAGTCCCACCCAATCACTTGGGTGAGAGTTGCAAGACCATGGCTAAAAAGGCCACACCAAAGTGATCCATGGCACTGCAGATATGGATAAGTGTGCAAATCTTAATGTACAAATTGATGAATTTTAAAAAAGACACCCATGTAACCACCACCTAGATCAAGATCTAAGACATTTGTAGTACCCCAGCAGGCTCCCTCAGGGTCCCCTCCTAGTCATTCTCCCTCCAAAGATAACCATATTCTGGCCTCTATCACCATAAATTAACTTTTGCCTGATTTTGAACTTCATGTAGATGGACTTATATAATATGTAGTTTTATATATGACTTCTTTCTCTTAACATTATGTCTGTAAGATTCATCCATGTTGTTGTGTGTAGCATAGTTAGTTCTTTTTCATTGTTGTACAGCACTCTGTTATGTAAATATGCCAATCATTTCCCTTGTTGATGGACATTTGGGTTGTTAACAGTGTGAGGGTGTTATAAATGAGCTACTGTTAACACTCTTGTATGTCTTTTGCTAAACATAAACACTCATTTCTGCTGAGTATAAACCCAAGAGTAGAATTGCTGGGTCATAGGGTAGGCACATGTTTAGATTTAGTAGATACTGCCAAATAGTTTCCCAAAGTGGTTGTATCAACTGATACTCCCACCAGCAATGTATAAGAGTTCTGGTTTCTCTAAATTCTTGCCAGTGCTTCGTATTGGCAGTCCTTGTAATTTTAGCCATCCTGGTGGTATCTCATTGTGGTTTTAATTTGCATTTTTCGATGACTAAAGATATCAGGCACCTCTTCATATGCTTACTGGCATTGGGACAGCCTATTTTGAGAATTGGCTGTTCAAACCTTTTGCCTAATTTTTATTTGATTTTCATTTTTCTGACTGATTTGTAGGAGTTCTTTATATATTCTGGTTATAAGATGTGTGTCAGATATATATACAGATGCAGATACACATCTTGTCCCAGTCTGTAACTTGCCTTTTCACTCTTTTGATGAATTAAAGTTCTTCATTTTAATGAAGTCTAATTTAATAAAATTTAACTTATTGATCTTTTATAATTTGTGCTTCTCATGTTCTGTTTAAGAAATCCTTTTGTATCCCAAGGTCCTGAAGAGATTCTCCTATTTTTTCTTCTGGAAGTTTTATTACTTTACCTTTCACATTTAAGTCTGTCATTGATCTCACATTAGTTTTGATGTATGGTGTGAGATAGGGATTGGAGTTAATTTTTTTAATATGGAGATTCAGTTGTTCATGATAAAAATGCAGCAAACTAGGAATAGAAGAGAACTTTCTTAATCTGATAACAGTATTTACCAAAAACTCCATAGCTACCATCATTCTTAATAATGAAATATTGAATGTTTCCCCCCTGAAGTTGGGAGCAGGATGAGGATGTTCAGTATCACCACTTCTATTGAATATTGTGCTGGAGGTTCTAGACAGTATATATAAATTCTATCTCAATTACCTAGTGCTGCCATAACAAAATACCACAAGTGGATGGCTTTCCAAAACAGAAATTTATTTCCTCAAAGTTCTAGAAGCCAGAAGTTCAAATTCAGGACATTAGCAGAGTTAGACACTCTCTCTCTGTTGCCTCTAAGGGAAGACCTTGTTTCTTTTAGCTTGTGTAGCATTCTGTGGTTCTTGACAGTCTTTGGCTGCTTGTAGATGTATCTTCACGTGGCACCTGTTTCCCTGTGTGTGTGTACGTGTCTCCCCATGTCCGTTTTCTGTTTTTATAAGACTTCATTATGAAGGGATTAGGTTTAGGACCCACCCACCATACTTCAGTATGGTTTCATTAACAGAACACAAAAGAACCTATGTTTCTAAACAGTGTTATATTTACAGGTACAGGGGTTAGGACTGCAGCATATCTTTTGGGGGGACACAATTCATAACATAAGACAAGAAAAAGAGAAGATTGGAAAGGAAGAAGTGAAACTGTCATTATATGCAGATAATTTGATTGTGTTTGCAGAATCTGAACTATTAAAAATAAATTTAGCAAGATTACTAGGTACAAGTCAATATACAGAATTGATGGTATTTTATGTACAAGTAACAATTAAAAAGCATCAGATACCTTGAATAAAATTAACAAATGATGTTCAAGACCCATGTACTGAAAACTTCAAAACATTGCTGAGAAAAATAATGAATACCTAAGTAAATGCAGGAGTATGCTATATTCAGTGACTGAAACATTCAGCATTGTTATAATATTGTTTTTTAATTGTCTATTTCATTGTCTTATTTTCTTTCATATACCCAACACCTGGCACAGTACCTTGTAGACAGAAAGGGCTCAATAGGTTTTTTTAAACTTTTAATTATAGATTCACAGGAATTGCAGAAATAGTACAGAGAGGCCCTGTGTACCTTTCACTCAGTTTCCCCAATGGTAACATCTTACATGACTGAGGTACAATATCAAAACCAAGAAATTGACTTTGCTGCAATCCACAGACCTTATTCAGATTTCGCCCGTTTTACATGCATTGACTTGTGTGTGTGCACAATTTTATCATGTGTAGATTTGTGCAGCCACCACCACAGTCAAGATACAGAACTATTCCATCACCACAAAGATCCCTCTTGCTATCCCTTTATAGTCACAGAAATGTAACCATTTTTAGCATAGAGATGTAGCAACCAAGTTCATGGGAATAGAAACGTGACTGTCCTCTTTCTAGATTCGAGTGCACACCGCATAATTTCTCTAAATGAGTTTTAATTTACTAAGGTTACAGTTACTTGGGTATTTTCCTTTTCCTTTCCCTTCGTCCATCTAACTCCTGGCAACCACCAGTCTGTTCTCCATCTCCATAATTTTTTCGGCGTGAATACGTGAATGAGAAGGTAGCTACATCATCTCATGTTGAAGTTTATCAAAGAGGGAAACTGACTGGCTGACTAAGAGCAGCCTTAGAGAGTAGCTGTATCTAGGGGATTTCTCATTTCTAGTCATCAGTTTTATCTGTCAGAGGATTGATTTTTACCATGTTGTCCTTAATGCTTAGATTCAAGAGGTCCAATTTTGCTAATCAGAGTTATAAGAGACCGATGACCCACAATACCGATATGGTAATTTGGGCCAGAATGCCCATGTTGGCTGATCAGTGCACTGTCTTTCACAATGGAAACTAAATTATTCTCAAAGCTGGGGGATGAGCGTTGTGTCAGAGCAAAGGAAATAACATTATGTAACCATTTTTAGCATAGAGATGTAGCAACCAAGTTCATGGGAATAGAAACATGACTGCCTTCTTCCAGTGCACAGCAAGTAGTTTCTCTAAAGGAGTTTTAATATAATTGGGCAGGTTACAGTCACAGTATTTCCCAGGTTCCTCAGCTTTCTCCTATTAGCATGTGTTACTCTGTCTACATTGGTATCCTCCAGGTTTTGTTGCTTCTTAATTTCAGTCTCAGAGTGGCCTTTTCCTTGTCACCAGACGTGGATACCCTAGTATATCCACCAATATATGCCAACTAAATTTGAGACTCTAAAGCTCTAAGATTTCACAACTTCATAAGGCAGATCTTTTAGCCCTACCTGTGTTTTGGCCTTGAGCTGAGGTCATAACTAAGGAGCCATAATTAAGAGGTGGGAGTATCTTGATTGTATGCATTTCTTTGATATACTCTTGGATTCTTTATTCCCAGGCAGATTTCGGGCAGACAACTTGAACAAGCTGAAGAATCTATGCAGCAAGACAATCGGAGAGAAGATGAAGGTAAGAACTTGGTAATGGCCAGTTGAGAGCTTGAGCAGAGGTATTTGATCTTGTCCTTAACTAATATGCACATAATTTCTAATTGAGTGTCTGATTCTATGAGATTCTGAAGTTCTTACCCAAAAGAGAAGATTATTAAAGTAAAGAGAGAATGAAAGAAGGAACTAAGAGGTAGTTTCAGAGATTGGGGAGTCCATCTTCTGCCCTTCAGTGTTGTTCCCACACTAGTCATTTATTGTCTATTCTGTTCTTATTATAGGAATATAGGTTCCACTAGTAATCCTTTCCATTTATTTCTTGCACTCTGCACATGGTGCCAGAAAGAGCAGATAATGGAGTCCAAATCCCACCTTGTCCTCCCGTTGCTTCTGTGACTTTAGGCAAAATGACAGTACTAACACTCACCAAAAAAACCCATTGCCATCAAGCCAATTCCAACTCATAGCAACCCTATAGGACAGAGTAGAATTGCCCCATAGGGTGTCCAAGGAGTGGCTGGTGGATTCAAACTGCCGACCTTTATGGTTTGCAGCTGAGCTCTTAGCCACTGCACCACCAGGGCTCCACAGTATAGAATAGTGAGAACTAAATTTTTTAAATGTAGAGAACCAAGCACAATGCCTAGAACACTGTAGTAACTCAGCAGTTGTATGACAATGGATGGTGAGCGTTCCTGGCCTTCATCCAGAAATCCTTCTGATGCCTGAAGAATGTTAAATGTCAGCTCAGCTTTTGCCGTGTATCCAAAATAGTTCATCATTTCCACCTTTCTTCAAAAATACCTTTTTAACCCCTTAATCACTTTTTAAGAATATATTTAGTGCAGCATGCAGTCTGTATCATTTTTAAACTGTAAAGCTTGAAAATAAACAACAAAAAACTATCAACTTTTGGAACCTGAACCAGTAAAGAACATAACAAAAAAGACTACCTTGGAATTCTAGCACCTTATACTTCACTTCTGCTTCCTGCTCTAATAGTCTGCATCCTGCTAATTGTATTTTGTTACACTTTCAGCTTGTGACTTACTGTGGAATTGATAAGCATACAGTTTTCTTCCAATAGGACTCCTGATGCTTAACCACTTGCATGTCAGAGGTCCCAGAATTATGCTAATTCTCATGTATACCCCTGCCTGTGTGTTCTTTGCAGCATATATATAGATAGTGCCAGTGGGTGTTTTTTGTAGCAAGAAGATGGGAGTGAGTGTTTTCGTTTGTTTTCTATACCACTCTTAGACTGACTTTAATGCTAACCCTGCAGGGAGTTCTCTTACTCACCATTGAAATAGTAGTAATAGTGCTTTAATTTGTATAGTCCTTTGAAGTATTCAAGGAGCCCTTGTGGCACAGTGGTTAAGAGCTCGGCAGCTAACCAAAAGGTCGGCAGTTCCAATCCACCAGCCGCTCCTTGGAAACTCCATGGGGCAGTTCTCCTCTGTCCTGTGGGGTCGCTATGAGTCGGAATTGACTTGACAGCAACGGGTTTGTTGGTTTGTTTGTTGTTTAAAGTATTCAAAGCCCTTTCGTATACATCTCATTTTGGTTTTGATCTTTACTTCAAACCTGGAGTATAGGTAGTACATTTATCAGATAACAGAATAGGTTGAGGGAAATTAAGGGACTCTCCTAGAATCATACCACCTAAATTAGTTGCAGAGGGGGACTGTCAAGCAAGGGAGCCTCATAGATACCTTGCTACCGTATGCCCACCCGCCTGTAATATCATTACAAAAATCTTGAGATTTAGGCCGTTTTTTTCTACCTCAGTATTTTGGCCTATGCTTGTTCTAGGATCATTCTGATATGTTCAGACTTTTCCAACTTTTTAAGATGATTTTGCTCTGAGTTGCTGAAGGGTGTGAATGAGGTTATGGTTAGAATCCTGACTCCTCACTTTGGCATGTGAGAATGTATAATGGAGCCTAAAGGAGTTGAGTGCTTAACCCTTAGAAGAAGATGGAGTACTTTCTCATGACTCAGTTTTGTGCAGTGGGGTATGAAGTAGTATAACATAATTGCCTATTGTATGTATAGAAAAAAAACCTTTAGGACATTGAACGTAATTTCTACACATTCTTATTCGTAATAACAAAGCAGACACTAAATCATCTCAAATTATTTTTATACGAGTTTGGCTGAGGTCATATATCTTTTTGATTTAAGAATTTGACTCTTAAAATTATCTTCCCCATTGTTGTTGTTCTTTTGTTGCCATCTAGTTGATTCCAACTCATGGCGACCCCACGTGTTCAGAGTAGTCCTCAAGGCTGTGACCTTTTAGAAGCAGATTGCCGGGCCTGGCTTCTGAGGTGCCTCTGGGTGGACGCGAACCACCAACCTTTTAGTTAGTAGTCGAGCGCTTAACAGTTTGTACCACCCAGGGACTCCGTCTTCCCCATGGGTCTGTGCAAGGATTAGAGATGATGATTTGGCAAAATCTCACAAAGAGAGGTGAGGAGAGAAACTGGAGCAAAACCCTGGTTATACCCCTTTCATTTTGCCAAGTTGAAGTCCCTGGGTGGTGCAAACTGTTAACACGCTCACTGCTAACTGAGAGGTTGGAGGTTCAAGTCCTCCCAGAGGCACCTTGGAAGAAAGGCCTGGCGATCTACTTTTGAAAAACCAGCTATTGAAAACCCTATGGAGCACAGTTCTACTCTGATACACATGAGGTTGCCAAGAGTCAGAATCAATTCCACGGCAACTGGTAACTGGTTTACCAAGTTGCGTGGCTTGCTCCAAACTTAGTAACAGATTCTGTGACTTTTTTTCTGAAAAATTTTGTTTTCCTTGGCTCCCTAATTTTCCATCATCTGATCCTTTTTTCTTGCCCTTAGCCTCAGTGCTGAGATTTTTCTCAGCAAATAGACAAGGGTTCACACCCAGGCACTGCCTCCACAGCTGTCCTGAGCGCGGGGCTACCTCTCCGGCAGCTTATAGTTCGTTAGCATTTTGAAATGCATTCCCTCTTGATGCCCATGACTGTTCTGTGTCCAGGGCAAGACATTATTCTTCTCATGGTCCTCATGATGTTAACTCTCTGACCCCAATAGGTTAATTGATTTGCCCAAGATTAAAAAAAAAAAAAAAAATAGCAAGTGGCAGAACAGGGACTTGAAACTTTGGCTTCTGAGTTCAAATCAGGTCTTGAAACCGGTTCGTTCAGGTTCAAACCCCTGCTAAGAATTTGCATTTCCACCCCAGGTGTACTGAATCAGAATCTACATTGTAACAGATCGCCAGGTAATTCTTATGTATAATAAATTTTGAGACCCACTGCTCTGCTCATGGTTCTCAGAATTGGTCCCTAACCAGAAGCATCAGCATCACCTGGGAATTAGTTAGAAATGCAGATTCTCAGCTGGGGTTCAAACCAGAACAAACCATTCTAAACCCGGCTTCTAATATACTGATTTTTCTCCCCCTTGTTTCATCTTTAGAGAAAAGTTCTATGTAGAAAGTTCTAAATTGGTGCGCACCGATACAGCTACGTCAGAGGTTTTCTTATATTTCATCGTGTTGGATTTCCTTTTCCTGCAGAAGAAGGAACCAGTGGGAGATGATGAGTCCATTCCCGAGAATGTGCTGAACCTCGATGACCTCACAGCAGACACTTTAACTGTAAGTTCTTGTCCTTTTCTGGAGCATGCACATGGCTAGGCTGGGATTTCTGCTTTTTTGTCTGAACTGCTACACACGGCACTGTGGCATCCTCAGATTTCTGCAGCTTAGAATTGTCCCCGCCTGCTCTTGTTGTGTTCTATACTTGAGTATTTTTATGAGACAGAAGAGATGAAGTGGGAAAGTCAAGGATAGGAAGAATAGAAAAGAGGAACTGAACTGTGCTTGGCTCATATTGTCATGGAGCCCTGGTGGTGCCATGGTTAAGAGCTCAGCTGCTAACCAAAAGGTCAGCAGTTCAAGTCCACCAGCTGCTCCTTGGAAACCCTATGGGGAAGTTCTACTCTGTCCTTACAGGGGTCGCTATGAGTCAGAATCCACTCGGTGGCAGTGGATTTGGTCTTGTTTCTTATGTTGTTGTTGTTAGTTGATGTCAGTTCTGATTCATGGTCACCCCATGCGTCAGAGTGGAACTGCTCCGTAGGATTTTCAAGGTTGTGACCTTTTGGAAGCAGATCACCAGGCCTGTTTTCTGAGGTACCTCTGGGTGGATTCAAACCACCAACCTTTTGGCTGGTAATCCAGCACTTAACCATTTGCACCGCCCAGGGACTCCTGCTTGGCTTGTATAACTCCATTTTGTAGCCTTTATTTCACAAAGTCAAGGAATTTTTCAATTTACTGTCGTTCAGCAAATACTCAGTATAGTGGACCTACAGCAGTAATTTTCAAGTTTTTTAGTCACTGATCCCCATGTTGAAACCCTTAATACAAAATCATAGCAAGAGCATAAACACAAAAAAGCAAAGCTGCTGTGCTTGAAGGACTAGGTTGGGAGGGGCTCCACCTGGTAAGGGCACCCTCCCCACAGGAAAATCAGAACACAGTGTCAAACACCTGCAGTAAGGAATATAAAATAAGACTGAGACAAGGTCTCTTGCTCTTAATAAGCTTTTTATCTTCCTAGAAAAAAAAACAAGTGGCCATGGAGTTGGTTCTGACTCATGGCAACCCCATATGTGTCAGAGGAAAACTGTGCTCCATAGAGTTTTCAGTGACTGATTTTTTGGAAGTAGATCGCCAGGCCTTTCTTCCAGGTGCCTCTGGGTGGCCTCAAACTTCCAACTTTCAGTTAGCAGCCGAGCACGTTAACCATTTGCACCACCCAGGGACTCCTAATCTTCCTAGAGAGCAGTTAAATGTAGTTTAGAGTAGTAAATTGGTTCACTCAGGAAAATCAGAAGGTGCAAATTAAGGGAAAGTTCTCTTAAAAGAGCTATAGTATTAAGAACTCCTGGGATGTATAGGAACAATAAGGGTGGCCAGAAATTTATCCATCTCTGTCTTATGCACCCCAAAGGAAAGTGCCGACAGATTTGTAGGACAAAACCATCTATATCCCTGTATGAAATAAATCTCAGTTCTTTGAAAGCCTTTTTCAGTTTTTAACATGATACCAAAAGGGTTGTCATTCGAGCACAACAGGGCAGCAGAACTGTATTTCTACTCTGTCCTTGCCTCCCTGCATCCTGGCTACGAGCTTGGCCTTTTGCTCTGCAGAGCCTGAAAGTCTCTCAAATCAAAAAAGTCCGACTCCTTATCGATGAAGCCATCCTGAAGTGTGATGCTGAGCGTATCAAGCTGGAAGGAGAGCGGTTTGAGAACCTCCGCGAGATCGGGAACCTTCTGCATCCCTCTGTGCCCATCAGTAACGACGAGGTAGGCGTCCAGGCCACCGCTGGCGGCTGCCTTACGTTGTCCTTGTTGCTGGGTCTCTGTTGGGAAGGGGCAGGGGTGGGAGGAGAGCCGTGAAACACTGACACTCTGTATAATAGGCCTTGTGTCATAGCAGGCTCTTTGTATATTCCCTCTGCCCACCAATTGAGAAGTGACGGAGTGAGATCCTTGCCTGATTGGGAAGTAGCAAAAACAGCAGGTAGGAGGAGACTCCTGGCACAGAAATCTCTTCTAAATAGGGCTGCTGTCCTCCACTGCGTGTTGCCCATGGCAGCAGTGAGTCTTGTGGGAGGGATCTGCTAAATCAGCCTAACCCTCTCACCCCCACCCTGCTGAGAAGCTGCAGGTTGAAGGGAAATCTGCATTATAAAAGTTTCCTGCTGAGCGGGAACCTCCCCCAGCACAAAGCTGCTCTGAGCCCAGCCTTTGTTCCCTGACACCCCAGCCGAGGCAGGGCCCATCTGTGCCTCTTTCATTCATTCCCTGGTGAACGTTAAACTTAACTGCTGGCTGGGCTGTGCGAGAGGTGGGCTAGCCTAGCAGACTCGGAGGTCAGAGCCCTGAGCCCACCCTCACGTGGCCCCGGGACCAATGAGAGACAGGAAAAATAAAAAACCTACATTCTCATCAGCACCCCAGGCGATGCCAATTGTCAGGGAAGGGTTGTCCTTGTGCAGGCCTTTTAAAGGAGCCATTTAAGGGGGTTAAAAGAAAAAAGAAAAACTACAGATCTCTTGGAAAATCATGTTTCTAACTTCTAGAATCCCTTCTCAGAGTTTGTAAATTATTGTTTCTCTACTGACCATAAATTCTGCAGCAAATTCCCTTCCCTAGCGTCTGCACCTAATGACCAGAACCTAGTGTTTGAGTTAAGAGATAGCAGCACAAAGCTAGGTCCCTTGTTTCTTTGGAAAGGTGGAGGTTGTAGAAGTAAGAAAACTGTATATCTTTCTCTCCTGGTCTTGTTTACTTAGGATGCAGACAACAAAGTAGAGAGGATTTGGGGTGATTGTACTGTCAGGAAGAAGTACTCTCACGTGGACCTGGTGGTGATGGTAGATGGCTTTGAAGGCGAAAAGGGAGCAGTGGTTGCTGGGAGTCGAGGGTATTTCCTAAAGGTAAGTGTTGGCAACCATAGGAGATAGGACTTTGAAGAAAGAGTTTTTTTTTTTTTTTTTTAATTTGCAGAGAAACATAACCTACTTAAAGAGGCCCAGAGATCCCCCAGTTACACTGCCTTTCTACTGCTGACTCATTGGCAATTAGATGCAGTTCTCTTTCTAGCAGAAGAGAGTGCCAGTCAGTAATCCTACATGATGAAATTTAGGGATTCGATCGACCAAGCTTGTATTTATTGTCCAGTCTGTGCCAACCCCTGTGCTAGGCGCTGGGCAAAAATGATGACTTGGATCCAGGTCTCTGCCTTTAAGGAGCTCAGTGCAATTAAACAATGAGACAAGTAATACAGAATCAGAATCCACTGTGGTAAGTGCTGTGGTATGAGTAGGTCCAGAGTGCTATGAGAACAGTTAGTTGGAGGCAACAAACCCAGATTAGCTGGGGCAGAGAGCAGATGAATTCAGAAGGATGTGGTAAAATAATAATTTTGGAAATACTGTACAGCTATACTCAGTAATGCTGTGCATATACAAATGAACCTAGTGTTTTAAGAATTAGTACATGAAAACTCTCCCATCACCCTGGGTGTGTAATCCTTACCCCTTACTTTGGTATCTTACAGAGGATTCTCTTTACAGTTGCCTAAATGATATCCTGGGCATTGGTGTTAAGAAAGAATCTCTTGAGTCAATTGTTGCAAGGAACTCCAGGGTCTTTGTTGGCCTCTGTGCCCTGGGTAGTCATACTCTGTTGCCCTGGTTGTCTCTGAGTGTAAGTTCTGGCAGATGAACATGATGGAAGCAGAATGCACTCACACTGCCCTGTGTCTCTGCTTCTCCAGGGGGTCCTGGTGTTCCTGGAACAGGCACTCATCCAGTATGCCCTTCGCACCTTGGGAAGTCAAGGCTACACTCCCATATATACCCCCTTTTTCATGAGGAAGGAGGTCATGCAAGAAGTGGCACAGCTCAGCCAGTTTGATGAAGAACTTTATAAGGTGAGTAGCCTGGGGCCAAGTGGCAGGTTGACTTCTTCAGTTACGAAGCTTAGAGCAGCGCTGTCCAGCAGAACTCTGTGATGATGGAAATGTTCTGTATCTGTGGCTGTTGAACACTTAGGAGCCCTGGTGGTACAGTGGTTAAAGCGCTCGTCTGCTAACCAAAAGGTCAGCGATTTGAACCCACCAGCTACTCGGCGGGAGAAAGATGTGGCAGTCTGCTTCTGTGAAGATTTACAGCCTTGGAAACCCTATAAGGCAGTTCTACTCTGTCCTATAGGGTCACTATGAGTTGGAATCGACTCAACAGCAGTGGGTATTGAGCACTTAAAATGTGGCCAGTGCAACTGAAGAACTAAATTTTTCGTTTTAATTAATTTAAATAGCCACATGTGGCTAGTGGCTACCGTACTGGTCACATACAGGGCCTATTTATCTCTTCCCAGTAATCTGTATGATTTATCTAGAGTATACTTTCATACCAGGTGCTAAAAAAAGCTCATTAGGTGCTTGGCAAAACCAAATTATAGAAGTAGCACTAGGTCATGTCTTTCTACCCCTGACCCCAGATTGAAAGCATCCTCAGGGCAAGACGTACTTTTCCTTAGCTTACAGTTTGTACTCCTTCTCAACCATGGACCATCTCAGGGAGATCCAGAGAGTTCAAACCGAGGTTCAGAATGTCATTCTGATCAGCTGGCTTTGACACCAACTGTAGCAGCCCCAGTCTATGTCCAGCACTTAGAATTTCTAGAATGTCTCTGCCAACAGCTGTCCATCACAGCTCAGTCCACTTCTCACTTGTCCCTCTCCTTCAAGATTGTCAGAAGCAGGGGACTTTGGGCTCATCTAATTTATCTTACGTAGGAGATAAGTTTAATATTTACAGTCTTCTTCCCACTGGGTCCTGTTGATGAGTTCGAAGTTATTGTTTTGATTCAAGATGCAGTGGGAAACAAAATGCTCTCTCTTTAAACCCCGAGCATTGGTACAGCCTTGGTATCCCCCCATCTTCTGATGAGGGAAAGAATATGTCCAGGTATGAACTGAAATCTGTTTTACCTTCTTCTCTTTTTTCTAATTTCCACCTTCAAGATTGGATAATCACTAACAACTTTAAGAAGTACCCAGTGCAGGCAATACTAGAGAAAAATATGGAGGATTGTGGGAAATATTAGGTAGCCGATGATTGTGTTTCCTGCATCTTCCATCTGTTATCCAGATGCTTCTTGGATTCACAGGCAGAGAGAATCACAGGTCTCAACAGTGAAGACTTTTGGCTGGCACTCTTTGCCTAATATGTTGTTAAGTGCTATTGAGTTGATTCCGACTCATAGTGACTCCATGTGACAGAGGAGAACTGCCCCATGGGGTTTTCCAGACTGTAATCTTTACAGGAGCAGATAGCCAGGTCTTTCTCCCACAGAGCCTCTGGGTGGGTTCAGATTGGGTTAGCAGCCAAGTGCTTATGCGCCACCAGCGCTCCTTCTTCCCTAAGTTTATTCATTCTCTGAAGCAGCACTATCCAAAAGAACTTTATGCAATGATGAAGATATTCTGTATCTACGCTATCGAGTGCAGTAGCCACCAGCCTCGTGTGCCTGTTGAGCACTTGAGATGTGGTTAGTGCAACTGAGGAACTAAATTTTTAATTTGATTTACTTTTAATTAACGTAAATTTAAATAGCCATATGTGGCTAGTGGCTACTCTATTAGACTGCACAGTTCTAGAGTTTTTCTGTGTTGTATGTGACTAGCCTGATGAGGGGCTGAATTCCTACTATCAGGTAGCAAAGTAGCTTTCTAGGTCCCCAAACTCTGACCCAGAGAAAATTTTGTCCCCCCCGCCGCCTTTTTTTTTTATTAAAGTAATATAACCAACACAGAAAAATTGAAAATGTGTTATCCTGACAACAATTGCCATTTTTTAATATTCTCTTTAGGACTTTTGTCATATGTATATCCTTCCCATATAGTTAATAATCACAATGTATGTATAGTTTCATAGGTTGCCTTTTTATTTAGCTATATGAAAAGCATTTTTCTGTGTTACTACATGGTCTTCATAGTCATCATTTTTAATGGATATAAGACAGCTCTTCCTTTGTTGAATACTTAGGGTCTTTTTTGCTATAAATAAATGTTACAATGAACTTTTTGAAAAAAATTGCATTATTTGCTTTGGCCATACACCAAAGTGCATTCTTTAAGGATTTTAACTGCTAAGACTAGCCCATAAGCACCAAGAAAACAGGGACTGTATCCCTTTTTGCCCAGCACTGGCAAAAAGGACCTGGCACATAGTAAGTGCTCCACAAACACTTGTAAGTGGACTTTCTTCTATTGCTAGCAGCACAGCTTTTGTTGCATGCCTGCCAGCATCAGCCATAATATGTTATTTTTTAATGTTTTGTTTATTAGATCAGTAAAAAGTACTATCTGTTTAATCTGCATTTCTTTGATCTCTATCAGGGACCCCATGTTGGGCTGACCCACTCTGTCCCTTGTCTTTTTAGTGTCCCCTCCCCACTCCCAGGCAGGAATTAAAGAAAATTCTTCCTGACCCATCACTTGTACCCCTGGGACTTCTTGTTTTAGCTGAGTGAGGTCTTCCTCCCTGGCTCTCAACTACTAAAGGTCCCTCCTCCAACAGGTGATTGGCAAAGGCAGTGAGAAGTCCGATGAGAACTCCTATGACGAGAAATACCTGATCGCCACCTCAGAGCAGCCCATTGCTGCTCTCCATCGGGACGAGTGGCTGCGTCCAGAGGATCTGCCCATCAAGTATGCTGGCCTGTCCACCTGCTTTCGTCAGGAGGTCGGCTCCCATGGCCGAGACACCCGTGGCATCTTTCGAGTCCATCAGTTTGAAAAGGTGAGCAGATAGTCAGGCTCAGGAGCAGGAACCTTCAATGCAGCTGTCAGGGTGGTTAGAGGAAAGGCAGATCTGTTGTTGCTCAGGCCCACCCTAGCTCCAGTGCTTCCTCTGGTTGCCTGCATCTGTGTTTCTGGGGAGAAGCGTGAGAAGCATATGGTGGAGTGGCTGTGAGCACAGACTCAAAGCAGGCTGTCTGAGTTCAAATGCCAACTCCACCATTTACCAGCTGTGTGACCTTGAACAAGTTGCTTAACCTCTCTGTGCTCAGTTTCCTCCTCTGTAAAATGAGAATAATAATAGTACCTATCCTACTAGACCTGCTTTGAGGATTAAACTAGTTATACGTGTAAAACACTTAGAACAGTACCTGGTGTGTATAAGGTAAGCTATCTGTGTGTTGTCATTGTTGTTGCAGTCCCAGTCTAGCCCAGCACCAACCTCTCTTGTTGGGGGGCCCCAGCCTCGCATGCCTCCCAGGGCTGTAGGAGTAGGTTTTCACTGCCAGGATGTCTCCCACCCTACACCCTGTACCACTGTCACTGTCTCTTGGGTCCCTCTCTGCAGATTGAACAGTTTATCTACTCGTCACCACATGACAACAAGTCATGGGAGATGTTTGATGAGATGATTACCATTGCAGAGGAGTTCTACCAGTCTCTGGGGATTCCTTACCACATTGTGAATATCGTCTCAGGTAGGAGACCCGTCATCTTCCCTGCCTCCCTCTCCTGTATCCCACAAACAACACCCTCACCCACTGTGCGGCCACCCAAAGAAATAGCTCACAATCCAGCTAATCACCCACATTAATTAAAATATCACACTCTTCTCACTTGGGAGTGTTTGGTGATGATATCTGGGCGTGATCTCACTTCTGGGGCAGCATATGAATTAAATAAGCCTTTGGGCTTGCTGAGGGTTAGCCTTCTGAAACACCATCCCTCCTTTATGAATTCTGGGGGCTTTTCCTTACAGGTTCTCTGAATCATGCCGCCAGCAAGAAGCTCGACCTGGAGGCCTGGTTTCCGGGCTCTGGAGCCTTCCGAGAGTTGGTCTCCTGTTCTAACTGCACGGACTATCAGGCTCGCCGGCTCCGAATCCGATACGGGCAGACCAAGAAGATGATGGACAAGGTAGAGGGCCCCCAGGGCTACAGGAAGCACGCCTTCAGTACAGGGTGGCCCCATCTGATGTCTCAGCCCTCGGAGTACAAGAGAGGCCCCCAGCACCATGGGAAAATCAGAGCTTCTCAGTCTAGGCCAAAAAAGGGAATCCCAAAATGACTTCTACTGAGTCAGGATTGGGCTCTACAAACCTGAATCTAGCTCTATTCTATAAGGTAATTCTAGCTTTTTCCTTTGGGGCTTTGTTTCCCTGAGTTCCAGAGACAGAATAATCCCCATTTATCTACACAGAACCAATCGGAGGCGATGCCTTCCCTCTTCTCCTCACCCAATAAGACCTATAAACTTATCTCCTAAAACCCAGTTTCAGGCCCTAATCTTTTCTGGTGCTCACTTCGGCAGCAGTACCCTAAAATTGGAATGATACAGAGAAGATTAGCATGGCCCTTGCACAAGGATGACACGCAAATTCGTGAAGCGTTCCATATTTTTAGGAGCCCTGGTGGTGCAGGGGTTAAGCACTCAGCTGCTAACTGAAGGATCAGCAGTTTGAACCCACCAGCCCTCTCCGTGGGAGAAAGATGCGGCAATATGCGTCTGTAAAGATTTACAACCCTGGAAACCCCATAGGACAGTTCTACCCTGTCCTGTAGGGTCACCATGAGTTGGAATCAACTGGACGGCAGTGGGTTTGGTTTGTTTGTTTGTTTTTTTAACTCTTCCAAGTCAAGAGCTTTACAGGGTTAAAAGTAGAAGCCACGGTGGTGATGTCTTCCTTCCCTCAAAGGGACTGTTGCCTAATTGGACTCAACTCTCCTCAAAATACTGGGACAAACCACTTCTCTCTCATTCCTGGAGACATGAGGAGTCTTCCTGGAGTTATCTAATAGGCAATAAATACCAAACAAAATTCAGGTTTAGAAAAGAAGCGATAATGAGTAGAACCCATTGTTTTGGTTTGGACAGTTGCATTTCTGGCTCTGAGTAGGTGGTTACTGATCATCAGTAAGACCAGCTAGGAGTTGAGTTTAAGCTGCTCCCCTGGGGCCTCTCTCTTCCCAGGTGGAGTTTGTTCATATGCTCAATGCTACAATGTGTGCCACTACTCGCACCATCTGCGCCATCCTAGAGAACTACCAGACGGAGAAGGGCATCATTGTGCCTGAGAAATTGAAGGAGTTCATGCCGCCAGGTAAGACTCCCAGCCCAGCTCACCTTCCTCCCACCTTTTAGCCTCATAGTCTTCTGAATAGCTGGCTTCTTTCAGAAAACCCGGGGTTTTCTTGTTCAAACCCACTCCCCAGCACTCTGCCTGTCCCCTGGAGCTGGGCAGGTCAGGGGGCATGGTTGAGGACGTAGCCAGTAAATGCAGCTAGAATTCACAGTAAGGAAGAAAAGTATAAATGGAACCGGTAGCCATCATGGGCACTCCTTTGTTTAAAGGGATCGTTGTCTTACTGCACTCTCCTCAGAGGTCCTGAGGCTCTGACTCCCTGAGAAACAGTAGGTCATCTTGTTGGCTCTTCCCTCCCAGGTCTCCAAGAACTGATCCCCTTTGTGAAGCCTGCGCCCATTGACCAGGAGCCATCAAAGAAGCAGAAGAAGCAGCATGAGGGCAGCAAAAAGAAAGTGACAGCAGGAGACGTCGCCCTGGAAGGCCGGCTGCAGAACATGGGGGTCACCGATGCCTGAACATTCCTTCCACCCAGTTCTCCAGGCTTTCATTTCTGTCAGCTGGGATCTCAGAGCCTGCCCAAGGGCAGGGAAGCCAAGTACCCACTCATTACCCTGCCCCATCTGACTGCATAGCTAAGGGGAACAGCCTGCGATCTACAGCACAGATGTTCCCATCTCTTCGCATGGGCGTAGGATGTAATCACTGACGACTGATGAAGCCATGTAATAAAGCATCTCTGGGGAAGGCTTAGTACTCTTCCTCAGTCTTTTTCCCAGGGCTTTAACCCTGGTTCTGCCAAGTCTTCCTGAGGCCTTACTGATTTCTGCTCCTCCTTCCAAATAAGCCTCTTCTGTTTTGCAAGTCAGAGAGCCTTTGAGAAGGTAGGTTTTGAAAGCCGGGGTAGATTTAGTAAAGGCTCGGCGGAAAGTGAACATCTCAGGTTTTATATACACAAGCTTGCAGGACAAGGGCCGGCATCTCCTTTGTAAATTTGCTCCTGCTGAAAAGCAGTGAGATAGGACAGTTTCATTGTTGTGTGCCGTTGAGTCTATTCTGACTCATAGTGACCACGTAGGACAGAGTAAAACTGCCCCATAGGGTTTCCTAGGTTGTAATCTTTGTGGGAGCAGATCGCCGGGTCTTTTTGCCTATTTCCAGCCTTTCACTTACCAGCTGAGCTCCGAACCGTTGTACCAACAGGGCTCCTAGGACCAGCTTAGGGGCCAGAATTGATGTGAGAAGCTCATAGCACTTCTGTTCACTAGGAAGGGCTCCAGGGATAGGGAGGGAGGCCATGAGGCCTCAGAGTAGGTGAGACTGTATTCAATTCAAAAGAGCCCTTAGACTCAAGAGCAAAGGCCAGGACCTTATTTACAGCTGTGTCTCTCTTTCCAGTCCTCCCAAAGTGGGAGACAACTCCATAGCAGCTTGTGGTGCAACTCCAAAGGTTGGCAATAACCAGAAGGGCAAGGAGAGGAGAAAGTTTTAATCCCTTCTGTGGAGCTCCGCTATTGTCCTAATAGCCAGTTCACTCTTTCTCTGGGGAGGGTGATGTTTAGGCTCTTTATTTATTTACCTGCAGTCTTTCATCCTACAGTCTACAAACACTTTAATAACACCTTATGTTAGTTTAGTGCTTCTCTCCTAGGAGCCTAAAATACTTCTAGAGATGATCTCTTTTATCTTTGTGACAGTCCCAGAAGGTAGGGTGGGGGCATGATTATACCTATTCCAGCATTCGGAAGGCAGAAGTACAAGGCGAGTGAGGGAGGTGAGACAGCATGGCCAGGTGGAAGGCTGGAGGCTGAACTGGTCCATCACCCAGGAGCCTCTGTTTCCTCTCAGCTTTGCTTGTCCCAAGCAGCGGCTTCTTCCCGGGGCCTGTGGTGCTTGGCGCCGAGGAAAGCGGCCATGAGCTGGGTTTTCCACTGGGAGTTGGAGCTGATCCCGTTAACCTTGCTGCTGGAACCCGTGTCAAAACTGGCACCTGAAAGGGTGACCACGGCGGATCTCTTGCCTTGTATGGCCATGCCAGCATGGGGCCCAGAGGCCAGCTCAACCAGCCTGACTTCACGATAGTCCATTGCCCTCAGCTCTGGGGTAACAAACCAGAGCAAGAGGGCCAAACAGCAAGCTGTTCCCATTTGTCGTTCATAAGGGCCAGAAATGCACATTCCTGTAGCCTCAACTACTTGGTCTGAAGAAAGGCAGCTTATACAGTGAGCAGGAGACTGTTTTTATCCCCTTGGTTTCAAAAACCCATTTGGCTTTGGGGTTAGAAACTTTCAGATAGCCCTGGACACCCCCATGTCTGTCTTAGCTCTAGCCTCAGAGGTCACTACTCCTACCCTCTTTGGCCCCCAGTGCCTGTGACCCTTTTGCCACCAGGAGGCACTGCCTTACTCCCTGGCCATGAAAGCAGTGGGGGAGGGCAGAAGCTGGGTCTCTGAGCCCCTGGGGGCCCAGGCTGAGCTCTTCACTCCTCTGCACTGGCTGACTGAACTCTTCTGGCCCAATGGAGCAGCCACCCCTGGAGCCTAGACTCCCTGCTGCTTTATCAGGGAGAGCCTCCTGCCCTGTGCTGCTGGTGCCCAGCTCCGCACACGAACCTTCCCCTACCTGCCCTGCGGCCGAGGTAAATGTATAAACTGGCCAGGGAGCCTGACTAGTGGGAACAGAATGAGTGGAGGCACGGAAATAGTCCAGTGAAAGGTGTGTGTGGACAGCTGGTCTGTCAGCAGCAGGTCTTTATACCCCTTTCTCCCTGAAGCCAGAGAAGAAAAAAATAATCATAGTGAAGGGAAGGATGATCCCATGGCTGAGGTCCCTCCCCCAGGTCATACAGGAGAACACTCAGGCAGACGGGCACATGCTCGTTTACTGAGTGCTTACCCTGTTCCAGGCACGTTTAGGAGCAAGGGTTCCAGAGAGAGTGGGACACAAGTCTTTGCTCTCAAAGAACTCAGTCTTTTAGGAAAGGTGTGGCTTGCCTTCCTTTGAGGTGAACTGAAAACCAGACTCCTCTGCCTGGAGCAGTGGGACGGGGCTGATGTAATCCTTGGTGAGGATGGGCTGACTGGAAGCTGAGCACCTGGGAGAGGCCCAGGTGCCTTGACTCCACCCTGGCAGTTGCCTCCACAACCCACAGTTGATGCCCTCATCCCTGGCACCTTGACCTGCCCCATCTCCAACCTCAGCTCCAGGTGACCTCAGTTAGCAAACAACCCCACAGCGAGGTGGAGTGAGTCAGCGCCTGGGTCCCTCACCAGCCCTTGGTTCCCACATCCAGGAATTCAGGGCCCAAGATGCAGGTCTGGGTGCTTCAGGAATCAGGAGAGTGAGGGCACACCAGGACCTGGTGTCTGGCCTCTGCCAAGAGATGGAGACAACTAGAAGACAAACTCCCAGAGAAACATTCTAAAGAACCAAGGCAGCTGTGTAGGCACCTGCTGTGAGGCCGAGGGGCCTGCCGCTTATCAGTTACCAGCCACCAAGGAGCCAAACATGCCCCTGTAGTGAAACCTCACTCGTGGAAACTCACTCTCCCTGCAGTTTGTCCTATTCCTTCCTTGATTTTCCTTCCTTGAAGCTCCTCTGGTTTACCCTGGTTCTCAGAAGCCCTTTCCCACCCCTACGCCTCCCACTGGGCCCTGGGCCGCCCTGGCTGCACTCCCAGGATGAGTCTGACAGATCTGGGATGGGCCCCAGAGAAATGTACTGCGTGTTGGAGCCTGTGCCAGATAAGGGGCCTGTTCCACTCCCCCAGCCACCTCCCGGCATGGGGTTCCCCAACAGCTCCTCCCAGATACCCACAAAAGGGTGCATCCCTGCAGCCATATCCAGCCAGGTCCCGGTGGGGGGTGACACCACCGCCTCCGACATCGCCCTTTTAAGAGGTCCCTCCTCCCCCGGGGTGGGGGTGCTGCAGGCAGGTTCTTGTTGCAGAAACCCAAAAATGTGCAGTTCCCCCGAGACCAGGAAGGAAAGAAGGAAACCTGGACACCTACCCTTCGAGTTCTCAATCTCCAGGCCCCAAGACCTGAGGGACAGAGGTAGGGGGCCCAGGGACTGCTGATTCTGAGAAAGCCCCTTTTTCTGGAGGGGAAGTTCCCCTGTAGCGGCTCTGATTGGCTTGTCCACAAGCTCTGCATTTTGGAGGGTAGGTAGTGTTCCTCCATAGGACTGCAGGCTCCCCTCCCCCTGCACAAACCTGCTGTCAAGAAACCGTCTGGGAAATTATTTTCATTGAGGTGTAAATTGCTGAGACACCTCTGGAGGACTTGCTTTAGACGCCCTGAAGAAATGAAAGAATGAAGCGCCCTTCTGGCATAATGTTCACCTTTTCTTCCTTCCACCTTGTCTCAGACCAAAAAGAAAAATTGTTTTTTTCTATTCTTTTTCCAAAACCAGCCCTTGTCTGCTTGTGCCCTGGATCTCACTGACTTTTTATATCCTCTGAGGCCTTGTTCCTCAACTAGCCCTCTCTGAACCATCTCCCTTTCCTGTCCCCTCCCTTCCGCATGGAGTCCCTCAAAGTACCAACATGCTTACATTTTCCCCATCCTAAAACAGCCTTCCTGCCAGCCTTGCCTCTCTTTCAACAAATGCCGACCCCATCTGGCCCCTTTCCCTCAAAGATAAATGAGCAGTGGACACTTTGCTGGCTCTGCTACCTTAACAACATTCCTGGCCCTGCTGTTCCCCACCCCTCAGAGGGAAGGTGGAATGTTTCACACAGATGGCACAGCATGTGCAAAGGCCCAGAGAAGGGGCAAGAAAAAGGCCTGAATGGTGGGTGTGCAGAGAGTAAGGGAAAAGTTGAATTGAGGCTAGACAAGTGGGCAAGGTAAGGAGATGTAGTTAGCTGCTCTCAGGTTAGCTCCTGACTCATCAACCCCATGCACAACAGGATGGGACCATTGTGATCCATAGGATTTTCATTGGCTGATTTTTTGGAAGTAGATTTCCAGGCCTTTCTTCCTAGCCTGCCTTAGTCTGGAAGCTCCGCTGAAACACAAGCCTCCACTGACAGATAGTGCCTGTGTGTGTGTATGAGGTGCATTGGCCAGGAATCCAACCCTGGCCTCCCACATGGAAGGCAAGAATTCTACCACTGAGTCACCACTGCCCCTAAGGAAACAGTACCTGACTCTAAATGCTGGTTCCCTAGGGCTCTTGCCTCTCCTTGCTTTTCCTCTGCATGCTCTCCTACCTCTACATGCAGGGCTCCCAAATCCATTATCTCTCACCCAAGGATCTCCAGATCCAACTCCCTAACCCTCGACACACACATTAAACATCTATCTCCAGCAGAATCTCAAAACTGAAAGCCCCAAATCTCTTACCTACTCCTCTACCCCACCCAAAGCAAACACTTAGGAGTCACCCTGGACACCTCTCCTCCTCATCCCAGGATGCCCCCCAGTGCCATTGAGTCCCTGTCTCACTTGGATCTGCCCCCTTGATAGTCTCTTCCCCAGGCCCAGCACGGTTCTCCTCGCCTCCTGGACTATGACTACCATCTCCCTGCTGGTCTGCCAGACCCCAGTCCCTCCGTCAAGTCCAGCCTCCTCACTGCACCGAAGCAGTCTGCCAGATGGTACAGCCCTGCCAAAACACTGTGGATGGTCCCCCTCTGCCTACAAAAAAAGACAGACTTCTCAGAGTCGTGGTTCATCAAAATATGGCCACAGTTCAGAGGAACAGGCTCTTCTCCTTTGTCCCCACTGTGTGCCCTGTGCTGCAGCTCCACATGGCTGTTCCGCTGTCCCAGCACTCCCTGTGCATTCCGCCGCTCGTGTTTGTTCACTCTGTTCTCTCTGCCGTTCCCTCCTGCCTGCCTGTGCAATTCCTCCTCACCCTTCAAATGCCACCTGCTATACAAAGCCTTCCCTAACACCTCCTCCACTCCCCCCACGCAAAAATATTCATGCTGTCTCTTCCTGGCTCTCAGAACACTTTGAACATAGCTCTGTGACAGCATTTGTCTCTGTCTGCGTTAGACTTCCAGTTGGAACCCTTGCTGAGAATTTGCATTTCCACCCCAGATATACTGAATCAGAATCTACAGTTTAACAAGGTCCCCAGGTGATTCTTATGTATAATAAATTTTGAGAACCACTGGTCCCTCCTAGAGGTTCTCAGAATTGGTCCCCAACCAGCAGCATTAGCATCGCCTGGGAAGTTGTTAGAAATGCAAATTCTCAGCAGGGGTTGGAACCAGACCGATTAGACTGGTTGCTCCTTGAGTCCAGAGCTGGAGTGTTGTTCATCTGCGTACCTCTCATCCCAAGCCCAGAGCCCGGGGCTTGACCCATGGCTAGGTCCAGACACAGCTCCTGCTCACCTCCCACACTATCTCAGGTCTGCTCTGATAAACTTAACAACTCAGTTATTGCAGATGTTGCTTTGGGATTTGCTGCTTGCAGCTCAGCCCCAGGCTCCATCTCTTCCCTTCTGTGCTCAGGGGCCAAAAATGATCTCAGCTGGGTCTTAGATGGACTGTGCACGAGGGTGGGATGCTGGGCCCATTGAGACACCCTCGGGCAAACAGCCGGCACTGTGGGTTGAACCCGTCCTGGATAAAGTGTCCAATGCTACCTTTTAACAAGCCCCAAAGTAAGTCTATCTAATGGGGCTGGGACATCAGACCTACCCCTGGCTGCAGCTGGCATTGGGAATACCGTTTTGTGGTTAAAGTGAATGCATTCAGGACTGCCCACAGAGCAGCCTAGAGACCCACTGGCCTATGGATGGTGACGCCAGACATGGAGGGGCACCCAGTCATCCGTTTATGCTGTTCATACATTCTTCCATCCGTCCACTCATTCATTCATGTATTCATTCATATGATCAGTATTTATCAAGTCAAGTATTGTGCTAGGTGCTAAGTGTTCAAGACACACATGGTCCTCCTGCTCCTGCAGCTTACCACCAGTGGGTAAGACAGTTGTTAACCGAGTCAACGAACAAGTAAATATGTAATCACAAATTGTGATACATGCCATGTTCAAGACTGCCATGTTCAACAACTGGAAGGAAGCCAATGTGCCCAGAACAGAGTGAAGGGCAAGGACTTATAAGAATAGGCTGGGCCGCTCCATACCGGGCTTTGTGGACCAATACGAGAAAATCGGATTTTATTCAAAGTACAGCAAAGGAGCCCAGTGCAGGGGTCTCAGGAGGGGAGTGACATGCTCAGGTTTAGGACGTTGCAATATTACTCTGTGAAGGACTCCACGAGGGATCCTTTAATCAGATAAGCCCAGCATAGAGCACCTTCAACAAGAAAACTTGTCTGGACTCTTCAGTCAATATCACATGAAAGGAAAAAGAAAAGAAAACTAAGGTGATGTAATGACCAAATGCAACGCATAAACTTCTGGTTTGAAAGGAGCCGCTGTCAAAGGCCTTTGTGGGGACAGTTAGAGAATATTGAATTGGACTGGATATTAGGTGATACTGGGAATGCTCATCCATATTCTTGGGCCTGATAGCAGTGCTATGGGTGTGGAGGGCCCTGGCTACATGACTTTGCTGATGAATTCCTCTTGCCAAGAGTGCTGTTTCTGATTCTTTAAGTCCAAAACCCACCCCCTCCAGGAGGCCCTCTGGGATTTCCTTGACTCTTACTGCTCTCTCCTCTGAATCCCTTTAGCCCTTTCTGGAGCACGTCCCCCTTGCTACCTTGTTCAGTTGAGAGCCAGAGCCACACTTTATCCAGAGCCACTCTAAGAGGTGCAGGGGTGAGGAGCCATGGTGTCTGTACCTCACTTTCACATCATTCTCCAAATATTGTGAGAGAGGAGGCAAAGGGTCAAAATGATAACAATCACTGAATCTAGCTGGAGGGTATCCAGGTAGTCATTGTACCATTCTCTTAATTTTTCTGTATGCTGGAAATTTCCAAAATAAAAAATATTTTTAAATCTAAAAAAAAAAAATAATTAAAAAAAAAGATTACTCAGGTTGCTGAGTGAAGACTGGTTTGGAGCGGAAGCAACCACATGAAAAGTCCACAAAACCCTGACTGAGTGCCTGCTCTGTGCCAGACCTGGGGTGGGGGACCACCCTCAAGGAGTGCACCCTCCAGCTATGAAGAAAAGTAAGCAAGAAGCAGACTGGGTAAGCGAGGTAAGCGGGGATAGGATGCTTAGGTTTCTAGTCTGCCCCAGGTCAGCTGATTCCTGGTCACTACCACACACACACACACACAGACACACACACAGAGTCAGGGAGCACCAGTGTCTAAAGCCCCGCATGGCCAGGCTTTCTTTTCCCCATTTCTGTGCCCTTTATAAAGCAGCACTGAGCCCAGAAACAGGACCAGGTGCCAGGATCCTCTCCTCCTCCCCTCTCCCTCTTGATCTGCGAGGGCTGAGAAACAGCCCTGCCCACCCACCAAAGTTCACCATGACCTTTGCCACCAGCAGCCTCCCTCCACACCCCTCCTTCCAAGCAGATCATTGGTCCTAGAATCTCAGCCCACAAGGCCTGAGTCCCTTTCAGAAACTATGGATCCACCCACAACAGGGGTCACCTGGTTCTTCTTCATGTGACCACAGCACTCCTACCCCAATCTCGACTTCAGCCATGGTGAAAGGCTCACGTTTCATTCATTCACTTCATTTCTTCATAGTATACTGCTTAAGACATGGACACTGGAGCAAGATTGCCTGGGTTAGAATCCTAGCTCTGCCATTTACTAGCTGTACAACCTTGAAGAAAATGCTTAACCTGTACTACAGGACTTTGCTGATGAATTCCTTTTGCCAAGAATGCTGTTTCTGATTCTTTAAGATGCAGTCCAAAACCCACCTCCTCCAGGAGGCCTTCTGGGATTTCCTTGACTCTTACTGCTCTCTCTCCTCTGAATCCCTCTAGCACTTTCTGGAGCACTTACCCCTTGCCACCTTGTTCAGTTGAGAGCCAGAGCCACACTTTATCCAAGTCTGTACCCGCCACGCGCCTGTACCCACCACACGCATGTACCCACCACGAGCCTCAGGAAGCAGCATGAGTGAGGAATCAGTGCTGCATGAGAGCCCCAGGGCTATTCCAGGGTCACTTTCCCTCCCAGAGCCTCCACTGTAAAGTGAGAAGCTTGGACTAGAAGAGCAGGAAGTCCCCTTTTAACAGAGGCAGGAACTTGCTGCACCTCTCCTGCTTCGGAAGGGGGGCTAAGGTTCCTTACAGCAGGAAAGTCCCATGAAGTAGGCAGCCCTTCCCACAGGGGTCAAGGAGGACACAACAGGGCAACCCCGAGTTTCCTTCCTGCCTTTGGGAGGTAGAGGTAGCTGAGGAGATGGAAGTGGATGCGAGCGGAGGTCCCAGCAGCTGCCTTCCAGTTGGTGGCCCTGGGGGTAGGAAGGGAGAGCATTAAGGACTATTTGCCAAACGTGCTTGCATCCCCTAACCTGGCGGCCTTTGGACAGAAAGGCCTCTTCCCTGGAGGGAGGCTCCCTGTGTCAGCGCCTTCTCTGGCAACCCCCTGCCTCGGCACCAGGCTCCAGAACCACATTCCCTGATCCAGAGCCAAGGGTGCTTTCTCTCCCACCCAGAAAGCTTATTTTAGCTACAAAGGGAGAGAAAGAGATGAATGGAGAGCTGCAGCTCCTCCATGTGTTCGCCTGGGCCTTCATCAGAAACGAGAGTCTCATTACCCAACTTCAATTCAAGGCCTAATTAACAGATGGTATAATTTCCGAGCATTCCCCGCTCCACATGGCTATTAGGTAGAGAGCAAAGTGCCCACGCAGCCCCTAGATCCTCCCAAATCAGAGAGTCAAAGGAAGTCCCCAGAGGCAGAGCACTGGGTAGGCCTCTTAAGCCATCCCCTCTGCCTCTGGAGCTGTCCTTGGCCTTGCTGAGAGGAAGAAAGCTCATCTTTTGTCAAAGGGGAGGGCATTCCCTGAGCACTGGTCCTCCTCCCACATCTTTTTCCCCATCTTGACCACCCACCGGTGCTGGTAATGTCTAATCCCTCTTGCTGTATCCAAGACCCATCTTTTTGTCTTTTCTCCTGGGTAGAAAGAAAATAGCTGATTTCTCATCCCTGGCATCACTGAGTGGTCACACAGAAGTTCCCTGGGTTTTCAGCCCCTGCTGTGACCCACAGGGAGTGACACTGCTGTGACTAGAGGGCCTTAGAGGTGGCTGGTCTGGTGCTTTTCAAACTGGGTTCCTCCACAGGGTGGCCTAGGAATTTCTTGGCTGGGGGAGCAGTGTGGCCAGAGCGGGGCAAACAGGTGCGGCCCTGACCCTCCACTTCTACCCAGAGGCACCTTTCGTCAGTGGTGTTTGAGAACTGGATTCTATTGCTAAATAAACGTTTGAAGATCATTTACTTTATTCAATCCCCTCATTTTACAAAAAGCACACTGAGGCACAGGAATTTGACCAAGGTCACACAGCCAGGGGTTGGTAGGGCTGGGACTAAAGCCCAAGCCTTCTTCTCCCCAGGCCACCTCTCCTACCACCTGACCAGGGCCCCACTGCTCACCCAAGTGGCCCTGCAGTCCTGGAGGCCTGGGTCGGGTATGAGGGAAGGAGCCCCTTCTGGACCACCCTCCACTTCCCCTGCCTGGCTCTTCTTCTTGTTCCAGCTTCCATGCTTGGACCTCACTGAGGACTCCTGGAATCGCCCGCAGCTCTTTCAAACGGAAGGTCTATGGGCCCTGGGCAGTGAAGGGGCTCAGGAGCCCTGTGGGCAGGGCTGTTTGCTGGTCATGGAGCTGTGGAAGGAGAGGGGCAGCTGGACATGGATTGGGATGGAGGTAGGGCAAGAGGTTGTCTCTCCAGACAGGAGATCCTATGGGGCAGTGAAAGCCACAGGTTTAGGACCCAGGAAGCCTGGGTTAAAAGCTTGGCTCCGCCGCTCATGGACCTTGTGACCCTGTTCAAATCACCTTCTCTGGGTCTCAGAATCTGGTCATATTAGGGTGTTTATACGAGCTGACTTCTACCTGCTCTGAAGATCCTGGCTTGCCTCCCCCTGAAAAGCCCAAGTGGTGTCTGCCCAGCAACTGGACCCCAAGAGGTGTCCTTGTCAGACAATGAGCGAGCTCACTTCAGTAAGGGTCAGGTGCCTCAGGACATTCCTGTGGGTTCCTAAAAAAGTGGAGTGTCTCTCTGGAATCTGGGGAAGGCTTTGTACTGTTAAACAAACAAACAGAAACCCATTGACACAGAGTCAATTCTGACACATAGCCACCGTATAGGACAGAGTAGAACTGCCCCATCAGGTTCCAAGAAGTGGCTGGTGGATTCGAACTGCCGACCTTTTGGTTAGCAGCCCCGCTTTTAACCACTGTGTCACCAGGGCCTTTTAGCTCAGTGTGAACCCGGACCTGTGGGAAGGGACAGCAATGAGGGCTGTTAGCAGCAGCCCATTAAGGGGGGTGTGGGGTGGTGAGTCGGTTTCTGAGAGCTCTTCAGATTGTTTTGAAAACCTCTACGCACACTTAGGGTACTGCTACCATTGTTATCATCCGCTCTTTGCGTCCGATTGTTAATTCCTCTCTAGGCCGTAGTAGGGATCCGGCAATGCCCAGGGTCAGGCCTGGGGGGATTGAGATGGAGGGTCTGGCCAGCGGGAATCCTAGAGCTTCGGTGTGAAGAAAGGCGCAGGGTGGGGCCCACCGTCTCTGGAGCGGCCCGGCGTCGCCGCTTTAAGGGCGGCGGCCGCGCTAGCAGGTCTATGGTAATGAGCCGCCGCCGCCGCGCTGCAGAGCTCGCCCGCCCGCCCGGGAGACGAGGGAGCGCGGGGCTGGGCCCGGGGCCGAGGCGACAGGCAGTAGCCGCGGCGGGGACGCGGGGCGCAAGTGGGCGGCGCGGGATCCTCTGGGGCGGCCAGGGCCGGGCCGGGGTCGGGGCGGGCAACTCTGCGGGTGCAGGTGGGCGATACCGCGGGGGCGGAGAAGGCTCCCCGGGGCTTGGGAGCCGCGGGGGGGGGGGGGGGGGCCGGCAGGGCCGGGGGCGCCGCCGGGCCCGCGGGCGCAGGTGGAGAGAGCCGGGCGCGCCGGTGGAAGCGCGGCGGCAGCCCACGGTGGTCAGGGTTATCCGGGAACGGGCCTGGCTCAGGAGCGGTGGGAATCCGGGCGCATCGGAGAGCGCAGTGCCGGGCCCCGCCGAGCCATCGAGGCGCAGGCCCCGTGGGGCGCACGGGCGGCCCCCGGGGACCAGCGCCTCGGCCCGGGCATGAGGCGCGGCGGGGCCAGCAGGAGCCGGAGGAGGAGCCGCCGCCGCCGTTGACCCGGCCGGCCGGGAGCTGGGAGAGATGCGGGGCCGGGCCGCTCGCGCCCCCCTCCCAGCGCCGCTGCCGCCGCTGCTGCTGCTGCTGCTGCTGTTGCTGCCGCCGCCGCCACTACTCGGAGATCAAGTGGGGCCCTGTCGCTCCTTGGGGCCTGGAGGACGCGGCTTTTCGGGGGCCTGCACCCCCGTGGGCTGGCTCTGTCCAGCCTCCTCCTCGAACCTCTGGCTGTACACCAGCCGCTGCAGAGCTGCAGGGACCGAGCTGACTGGCCACCTTGTGCCCCACCACGATGGCCTAAGGGTCTGGTGTCCAGAATCCGGAGCCCACATTCCCCTGCCGCCAGCCCCTGAAGGCTGCCCCTGGAGCTGCCGCCTCCTGGGCATTGGAGGCCACCTCTCCCCACAGGGAAAGCTCACCCTGCCCCAGGAGCACCCGTGCCTAAAGGCCCCACAGCTGAGATGCCAGTCCTGCAAGCTAGCACAGACCCCAGGACAGGCGACAGGGGAAGGGTCAGCAGGAGAGTCCATGGGTGGGCGTCGGAAAAGGAATGTGAATACAGCCCCCCAGTTCCAGCCCCCCAGCTACCAGGCCACAGTACCCGAGAACAAGCCAGCAGGTACCCCTGTGGCATCCCTCCGAGCCATAGACCCTGATGAGGGTGAGGCAGGCCGGCTGGAGTACACTATGGATGCCCTCTTCGACAGCCGCTCCAACCACTTCTTCTCCTTGGACCCAATCACTGGTGCTGTAACCACAGCTGAGGAGCTGGATCGCGAGACCAAGAGCACCCATGTCTTTAGGGTCACGGCACAGGATCACGGTATGCCCCGTCGCAGTGCCCTGGCCACGCTCACCATCTTGGTGACTGACACCAATGATCACGACCCCGTTTTTGAGCAGCAGGAATACAAGGAGAGCCTCAGGGAGAACCTGGAAGTTGGCTATGAAGTGCTCACAGTCAGGGCCACAGATGGTGATGCCCCTCCTAATGCCAATATTCTGTACCGCCTCCTGGAGGGGCCTGGGGGCAGCCCTTCTGAAGTCTTTGAAATTGACCCTCGCTCTGGGGTGATCCGAACCCGTGGTCCTGTGGATCGGGAAGAGGTGGAATCCTACCAATTGACAGTGGAAGCAAGTGACCAGGGTCGGGATCCAGGTCCACGGAGCGCCACAGCTGCCGTTTTTCTGTCTGTGGAGGATGACAATGACAATGCCCCCCAGTTTAGTGAGAAGCGGTATGTGGTCCAGGTGCGGGAGGACGTGGCCCCGGGGGCCCCAGTACTCCGGGTCACAGCCTCGGATCGAGACAAGGGCAGCAATGCCCTGGTGCACTACAGCATCATGAGTGGCAACGCTCGGGGCCAGTTTTACCTAGATGCCCAGACTGGGGCTCTGGACGTGGTGAGCCCTCTTGACTATGAGACAACCAAGGAGTACACACTACGTGTGCGGGCACAGGATGGCGGCCGCCCCCCGCTCTCCAATGTCTCTGGCCTGGTGACAGT
The DNA here is from genome assembly GCA_030035585.1 of Dugong dugon. NCBI lineage: Eukaryota > Metazoa > Chordata > Mammalia > Sirenia > Dugongidae > Dugong > Dugong dugon. Next base: position 148,771,246 of record CM057462.1, read on the forward strand.
GCAGGTCCTGGATATTAATGACAATGCCCCCATCTTCGTCAGCACCCCTTTCCAGGCTACCGTCCTGGAGAGTGTCCCCTTGGGCTACCTGGTTCTCCATGTCCAGGCCATCGACGCTGACGCTGGCGACAATGCCCGCCTGGAATACCGCCTCGCCGGGGCTGGGCATGACTTCCCCTTCACCATTAACAACAGCACCGGCTGGATCTCCGTGGCTGCTGAGCTGGACCGGGAGGAGGTTGATTTCTACAGCTTTGGGGTAGAAGCTCGAGACCATGGCACCCCATCGCTCACTGCCTCAGCCAGTGTCAGCGTGACCATCCTGGATGTCAATGACAACAACCCAACCTTCACCCAACCAGAGTACACAGTGCGGCTCAATGAGGATGCAGCTGTGGGCACCAGTGTGGTGACGGTGTCGGCCGTGGACCGTGACGCCCACAGTGTCATCACCTACCAGATCACCAGTGGCAACACCCGCAACCGCTTCTCCATCACCAGTCAGAGTGGGGGTGGGCTGGTGTCCCTTGCTCTGCCGCTGGACTACAAACTTGAGCGGCAGTACGTGCTGGCTGTCACTGCCTCTGATGGCACGCGGCAGGACACGGCACAGGTCATGGTAAACGTCACTGATGCCAACACCCATCGCCCCGTCTTTCAGAGTTCCCACTATACAGTGAACGTTAACGAGGACCGACCAGCAGGCACCACGGTGGTGCTGATCAGCGCCACGGATGAGGACACAGGAGAGAATGCCCGCATCACCTACTTCATGGAGGATAGCATCCCCCAGTTCCGCATTGATGCAGACACAGGGGCTGTCACCACCCAAGCTGAGCTGGACTACGAGGACCAGGTGTCCTACACACTGGCCATCACCGCACGGGACAATGGCATTCCCCAGAAGTCTGATACCACCTACCTGGAGATCCTGGTGAATGATGTGAATGACAATGCCCCCCAGTTCCTGAGGGACTCCTACCAGGGTAGCGTCTATGAGGACGTGCCCCCCTTCACAAGTGTCCTGCAGATCTCAGCCACTGATCGAGACTCTGGCCTAAATGGCCGGGTTTTCTATACCTTCCAAGGGGGCAATGATGGTGATGGTGACTTTATTGTAGAGTCCACATCAGGCATTGTGAGGACGCTGCGGAGGCTAGATCGTGAGAATGTAGCCCAATACATCTTGCGGGCATATGCAGTGGACAAAGGGATGCCCCCAGCCCGCACGTCCATGGAAGTGATGGTCACTGTGTTGGATGTAAACGACAATCCACCTGTCTTTGAGCAGGATGAGTTTGATGTGTTTGTGGAGGAGAACAGCCCCATTGGGCTAGCTGTGGCCCGGGTCACAGCCACTGACCCTGACGAAGGCACCAATGCCCAGATCATGTACCAGATTGTGGAGGGCAACATCCCTGAGGTCTTCCAACTGGACATCTTCTCTGGGGAGCTGACCGCCCTGGTGGACTTAGACTATGAGGACCGGCCTGAGTACATTCTGGTCATCCAGGCCACATCGGCTCCTTTGGTGAGCCGGGCTACAGTCCACGTCCGCCTGCTTGACCGTAATGATAACCCACCAGTGCTGGGCAACTTTGAGATCCTTTTCAACAACTATGTCACCAATCGCTCCAGCAGCTTCCCCGGAGGAGCCATCGGCCACGTGCCTGCCCACGATCCTGACATCTCAGACAGCCTGACTTACAGCTTTGAGCGGGGAAATGAACTCAGCCTCGTCCTGCTCAATGCCTCCACCGGGGAGCTGAGGTTGAGCCGGGCACTGGACAACAACCGGCCTCTGGAGGCCATCATGAGTGTGCTGGTGTCAGGTAAGGAAGGGCCTGGGGGGTCTTGGGGTGAGGGTGGCCTCAGGGGGAGGGTCTGGGCAGCCATTGGAGGCAGGGGGCCACTCAAGGAGGAACTGCTGACCTACCTCTGTGCCTGGTGCCTGGCACAGAGGTTGAGGGGGTAAGAACCAGCTTGGGAAAAAGTCCCAGGAATCCTGGCAGCTGGTGTAGGCCCCGCCTGCTGCCCCAGGCTGGGCTGGGCTGCTTCGGTTGGCTGCCCCCTGTCTACCAGCCTGTGACGTGGTGGGGGAAGTGTTCTGAGGCCGCCCTGGCTATGGCTGCCAAGGATTGTGAAAAAAGGCAGGTGGAAGACTGGGGGGCTGGGAGAGCTGGGGGAGGGTGGAGAGGCCTGTGGTGGAGGAGAGGCCGCCAGGCCCCCTCAGCACCCCTTCACACCCGTCAAGATATTCCTGTGATCTCATACAGCCTTTTAGCAGAACTGAGGGTCGTGGGGGCACGGGGTTGCTGCCACGGGGTCAGGACACTGTAGTCGGGCCTCTTCTGGCCCCTTCTTGCTCCCGGCTGAGCCACAGACCGGCTGACAAGGACTTTGTCTAGTGCATTCTTTTCCCTCCAGGCAGAAGGAGCCTGGCCTGGCTCCCCCTCCAGAACTCCTGCAGGAAGTGAGGCCAGAGCTCATTGTCTCCGTCCAAACAGACCCCACTGTCAGAGGCCCTGGTTCGGGGTCCAGCTTGAGGGAGGGGCTGCGATAAAGCCAGGGGCAGGCTGAGGCATCCTGGGCCCCCTTGCCACCTCACGGGCTCTTCTTAGGGCACCAGGCCTCCTCGTCTGGCTGTGACCGGCTCTGGCTCAGGAAATGGGGTGTGGGGACCAGGACAAGTCAGAGAACTGCTGGGCTCTGGAGGCAGAGACCCTAGGGCACCTGATCTGGTGGGGAGACAGCAAAGTCCCAGGAGCGTGGGAGCCTGGCCAGGACCTAGGCTGGGGCATTCCTGCTGCTTGGCCAAGCGCTCAGCCTGCAGACTCCCTGAACAGCAGGGCTGGGGGAGGACAGTTAGTGGGGGAGATGCTGTCTTTCCTTCAGCATGGGGAGTGAGAGACAGCAGCAAGGAAGAGATCAGACCCAGGGTGCTGAGACCCTTCCCCAAGCCTGGGAACAACTGAGGAGCAACAACTCACGAGGGGCCCATTGTTAGGTGCAGCTCCTGAGGATGGGTCTCATCCCCCCACTCCAGCTAAGTGGCGCTCGGCCTTCAGACAAATCAAGAAAGGGAGGAAAAGAACTTGGCAGGCTTCTACCACCTGCCCAGGGAGTCGGACCTGGCCTATGGGCCTGGAAGAGTGAGGGGCATTCGAGAGTCAGGGCATGGCTCCAGGCCTGGCTTCTGACCCCTCCCCACTCAACATGCCCCGCCCCTGGCCATGGGACATAGATAGAGCCAGGAAGCATGTGCTCTCAGAGGCTGTGAACAAGGCTCTGTGCTTCTTGATGCTTCATTTTCTCCTCCGGGAGGAGGAAGTACAAGACTGGAGTTCCTGTATCCCTTATCCTGACCTGTGGCATGGGATTTGAGAAGGTGGGAAAGGGATGGAAAGGAAGGGCCTCTCCCTCTTGTTCTCTATCCCTAGTCTGCCCTAGGTGAGTATGGAACACTGAGAGATGGGCAGAGGAGGTGCTCCATCCCAGACCTTGGTTCCCCTAGAGTGGAGGGTAAGAGCAGGGACAGCACCAAGGGCCTTGGCCAGCCTTCTGTCCTTCAGCTCTAGCCCCACCCTCTCTCCTAGGCCCTCACCCTTGGAGGCAATCACCACGGCAACTCCAAAGTTCAGGGAGGCTGGTTGAGGGGTAATTGACTCCCACTGCCCCTTTGTGTTCCTTCTCATATTCTTTGTCTCTTCTTTCTTGTGCATCCCTGCCCATGTGGGGCCCCTACCCTGCCTTCTCTCCACCATCTCCTGTGTGTGTCTCTCCTCCTTTCTCACTTTCTCCATCCAGCTGGCTCTTTTTCTGGGCCTTTTTGTCTTCCCCTATTTGGTGTCTGTGTTTTTGCTTCTCTATCTTCCTCCTCCCTTGCTCCCTGTGGCTGCAGCTGGCTCAGCTTGGGCCAGATGGCTCTCCTGGAGCCTGAATTCTCCTGCCTCTTTCTTGCTCTGCTAGGACACACAAGAGCTCCTGCCCATGGCCTCTTGGCCCCCACAGCAGCAGATGCCCTCCCAGCCTACAGCTTCCACTGGCACATCTACCAGGGAAGAGAGGCTTGGAGTCTAATTCTGCCCTACCATGGGACCTGGCACTTTTCCAGGCATGGCTGTCTGGTTGTTGGGACAGGTGGTGTTTCCTGAGGCCGGAGTCTGTCCCAACCCTTTCTTTTCTGACCAGGAGGATGGCTCAGGCAATATACCCTATACCCCTGTTCCCACCTCTGCCTTTGCACCCGGAGGTGACCCAGGTCAAAGAAGGCGAGAGGGACAAAGAGGCAGGAGATAGCAGTGAGCAGCAGGTTGACTACTGGGGGCGGGGGACAATAGCGGAGGGAGCAGGTGGCTACAAATGGTGGACCAGATGGGAAGCAACAGAGACTTGATGGGTGAGGGGCACAGGCGGGGCCTGAAGGGGACTGGGGAACACAGGGAGGAGTGTTTGTTCCCAGAGCTGAGGGGTGGTAAGGTTTCCCTGCTCATTGGCCTTGACCACCCCCTCCCCACCTCCAATCAGTTAAGAGCACTCTGTGTGGAATCTTGAGCTGCTTTCCACCTAGAGGGAATATCTCATCAAGGAATCATTGGGCAGACGCATCAGGTATGCACAAGCCCTGTGCCAGCTAACCTGCATGCAAGGGGCTCTGAAAGAGGGAGGACAGTAGAGTCTGAGGGCATAAATCCGGGCAGGCTTCCTGGAGTAGGTGAGTTTAGGGCAGCCTAGACGACTAGGATGGCTGTGGGCTAGTGTCTGGGTGGATCAGGTAAGAGGGAACAGCCTGTGCAGTAGCTTCTAGGTTAGAGCCGGAGGAGAAGTGGGTGATGACAAGCAGGCTTGCTGGTGAGAGGAAGCAGGCCAGGCAGTCTCAGGTAATGAGGCTGGAGGGCAGGTGGGCTGTGGGCCGGGACTGTGCCTGAGATAGGTGTCTGCCTTCAGCCTTGCCAGGCTCAACGGAGCCACATGGTACAGTCAGCCACCTCAAGTAGGTACAACATAGAAGCAGACTCTATTCCCAGATTCCTTGTTCTCCCACACCTACACTACCCCGGAAACACTGACTCCTGTCCACTGCTGCTGGAAAAAAAATAAATAACCGATTGCCATCAAGTTGCTTCTGACTCATGGCAAAGCCACGTGTTACAGAGTAGAACTGATCCATAGGGTTTTCATGGCTGTGACCTTTCGGAAGTAGATTGCCAGACCTTTCTTCCAAGACACCTCTGAGTGGGTTCAAATCACCAACCTTTCAATTAGTAGCAGAGCACTTAACTAGTTGTTTATGTCACCTAGAAGACCCCCATCCCTGGTAAGGAATCCCTTTTTATATCTGATCCAGACCCCTCCTGCTGAGTTTTAAAGACCATTTCTTCACTGTGGAGACAGAATACACCATAGTGCTTACTGAACACCTACTATGTATAAGTCATTGTAGTAAATAAAAATACAAATATCCCTTATAGAACTCTAAGCCATTTCCCCCTCCTTTTGGCCCCCAGCTTTCACTTCAGTACTAAATAAAATCCATTCTGCTGTGTATGTGCATTCAGGGGTGTGTGGCATTTCTGAGTCTAGATACTGATGGTGGGTGTGTGGGCGGAGTGAGACACCATCGAGTGTGTGTGTTAATATTTAGCTGTTTATACGTGAGTGTGTGGCCCTGGGGATGTGGCAAACATTTGGGTGTAATGCAGTGAGCCAAATGGGCAAGGAGTAGCTAGAGGCCCTAGGGCCGGGGGAGAGGTCGGCACAGTGGGGTTCTGGGGTCTCTGGGTAGAGAGCTGCCCAGGCCTTCCTTCTCTGCCCGCACTCTGGCCCCACCTCCCAACCACCCTTCTCCCCAGTTAGCCCTGCCTCCAGCATCAGGGAAAGGGGTGGTGCAGCCACTGGTAAAGGTGGCTTGGCTAGATTTCCTGGGGTGGGGCCCCCCAGGCTACCCTCAGCAGCCAGAGAGCTGGGCAGAAGAATCCTTTGTATGGGGTGTTGTCATGGAGATAGCGGGCCTGTGCCCAAGCAGCCACAGTGGGAGGAGGAAGGGGTGGCCCACTGACCCAGTTCACCCCACCCCCACACTCCCTTGGGTGGGGAGGATGCACAGCTAGGGTCAGGGTTATGACAGGTTGAGATGTAGAGACTGAGGAGGCTGAAGGGTGATTTTTGTGGGTCTCTTCTGGTGCTCTGGGCCCTGTAAAGAGTTTAAAAAAAAAAAAAAAGATAAACTAGGGGTCCAGTGCAGGGAAGCCCCGGTCTGGAAAAGGGCACACACTGAGCTTGGGAAGGAAAGAGGTGCATAAACATTAAAGGGTGTGCCATGCTTCACAACAGTTTCGGAAAAGCATATAAACAGAACTTTTGAAAATCTGATCCCCTTAAGCACCTTCAGGGGCTGATCCCTCAAGAAGCGACCTGCCCACAAATGGCATTCCTCATGGGAGGCCGTTCTTGGCCTTCGGTGCAGGAGTGTGTGGGCTGGATTTCAGACCCCACTGGCTCCCTCCTCCGAGTGCTTCTGCACAGGGCCTACCCCAGTGCCCCCCAACCCCCGCCGCCAGGGTCTATGGCTTTGCACCCCTGCCTTCCCCGCCCCCAGGCTGGGTCCTAACCCGTCTGATCTCCCCGCAGATGGCGTGCACAGCGTGACGGCCCAGTGCGCTCTGCGCGTCACCATCATCACCGACGAGATGCTCACACACAGCATCACGCTTCGCCTGGAAGACATGTCGCCCGAGCGCTTCCTGTCGCCACTGCTGGGCCTCTTCATCCAGGCCGTGGCGGCCACGCTGGCCACGCCCCCAGACCACGTGGTGGTCTTCAACGTGCAGCGCGACACGGACGCCCCCGGCGGCCACATCCTCAACGTGAGCCTGTCGGTGGGCCAGCCACCGGGGCCTGGGGGCGGGCCGCCCTTCCTGCCCTCCGAGGACCTGCAGGAGCGCTTGTACCTCAACCGCAGCCTGCTGACGGCCATCTCGGCGCAGCGCGTGCTGCCCTTCGACGACAACATCTGCCTGCGCGAGCCCTGCGAGAACTACATGCGCTGCGTTTCCGTGTTGCGCTTCGACTCGTCCGCGCCCTTCATCGCCTCCTCCTCGGTGCTCTTCCGGCCCATCCACCCGGTCGGGGGGCTGCGCTGCCGCTGCCCGACGGGCTTCACGGGAGACTACTGCGAGACGGAGGTGGACCTGTGCTACTCTCGGCCCTGCGGTTCTCACGGGCGCTGCCGCAGCCACGAGGGCGGCTACACCTGCCTCTGCCGCGACGGCTACACCGGTGAGCCCAGGGAGGGGGATTCTGGGGGGCGGCCATAGAGGGCTAATACTATGGTGCAAACACAAATTAGGCGAAGTGACAGAGTCAGGTACAGGCTGCATAGCACGTTTACAAATACTGCTTGGTCTTTTACAATAACGTAGTGAGGAAGGTATCCCTGGGTGATGCAAACTGTTACTGCACCCAGCTAACCAAAAAGTTAGAGGTTCTTTTCCACACAGAGGCGCCTCGGAGGAAAGGCCTGCGATCTACTTCCAGAAAATCAGCCATTGAAAACCGAAGGGGCACAGTTCTACTCTGACACGCATGAGGTGGCCATGAATCAGAATTGACTCTAAGGCAACTGGTTTTTGTGAGGAAGGCAGAACTAGGGACCCCTTGTGTAACTCAAAGGTCAGAGCTGGCTCTAGAGCCAGTCTGTTTGGGTTTGTATCCCAGCTTTGCTACTTAGTAGCTGTGTGACCTTGGGCAAGTTACTTAACGTCTCTGCACCTCAATATTTTAAAATTGAAATAATGCTAAAGGTTGGTTGTGAGGACTAATTTAATGTAGTACATGTAAAGAGCTGGTACGTGGAAAGCGTTGGCTATGATTTAAGGGAATGCTGAGATTAGGTGACTTGCTATAGGCCTCGTCTCACAGCCGGCTTCAAGATGAGGCTTGGCCTAGAATTTGGTCTTCCCCATTGCCGGGCAAGTTACCTTTTGGAGCTACAGCAAGTGCTTTTCTCCCTAAGCATTGAGGAGAAGGCACAGAAGAGCTATTGGGTGAGGGGATAGACTGGATGTTCCAGAAGGTTCTTGCACTTGTGTGGCCCTGGGCAGAATAGTTCCACGCCTGCCCAGGTGCTGCTAGAGAGTCCTGGCCAGGAGGCTTCTCTGTTGGTCCATGACTAAGGGTCATTACACAGGGGTCCCTGTTGTCCCCGGCCTCTCCTTGGGACACTCACCACCTCTGCTCTGTGCTCCTGACCCCACCCTGCAGCTCCCATTTTTCCTTAGGACACCGCCTTCTCCTTTCCCCCCATGGACCCTTCCCTCCCAGGTGCCTTAGGCCCCATGGGCTCTGCCAGCAATGCTGGGAGTGAGGTAGGCAGGAAATCCGTGGTAGACAGGCCCTACTGCCTTCTCTGCTGCCCAGAACTTGCCTGACTTGACTCCTCTCTGCTGCTGCTGCTGTGGGGACGGAGGGGTGTGCTGGGGGAAGGATAGGGAGTCTTTGTCCAGGAAGATGGGAAGGGGGGCTTAGAGTAGGCGAACAACAGTTTCCATGGAAACAAGAGCCAGTCACTAGGCACAGGAGCTGAGAACCTATCTCTAGAATCTGGGAATGGTGAAGGAGAGAAAGGCACCATCTGACATTGTTGGAATTTTCAGCTTCTCTGTTGAATCCTAGGCTGCTCCCAGGGCTCAGGCTTTCTCTAAGCATCTTCCAGTTGCACAGAGGTCCTTAGTCTGGACCCTGGGGCTTAGAAGTCTCGGTGAGAGCTCCCTGCCCCATTCCTGGGGGGTCCCCAGCTTCCCTCCCCCATCCCCCCATAACTGAGACAAATTCCAGTGGAAGCCTGGTCCCATCCCCAGGGAGGGAAACTGATCTGGTATCTGACAGGGACAAAAGCACCAATGGGAGGGACGGAGGGAGGGCTGCACCAGCCCTGGTGCTGTCTGCAGGCTCTTCCCCTCCAAGCACAGTCACCCCTGCCGGGGCAGAGCGTCCACCAGCTTGCCTGGTAGCCATGACACCAAAGGGTACTAAGATCTGGGGCCTTGTGGCCAGGGGTCCCAGCAGGCCTGTGCACAGGAGGCCCAGGCAGGGGTATTGAGGGGCGTGGGAGCTTCAGGGGAATGTGCAGGGGAGCGGTGTGCAGGGTTGTGGTGAGAATGGAACAGTGTGCCAAACAGAACACCAGGAAGGAGCAGGGCTGGAGTTTCACAGATCTCAGAGAGGGGGAGTGGTATTGCCTGAGGGAGTCTTGGGGGTATTATGAAGGTCACAAGAGGCCATGGGAGATATCACTGGCGGGGGGGGGGGTGATTGCAGTTCTCCTCCCCCTCCTTGGGTGGGTGCTTGGTACTCACCCTGCCTTTCCTCTTGCCCAGGTGAGCACTGCGAGGTGAGTGCCCGGTCAGGTCGTTGCACTCCAGGTGTCTGCAAGAATGGGGGCACCTGTGTCAACCTGTTGGTGGGTGGCTTCAAGTGCGACTGCCCATCTGGAGACTTCGAGAAGCCCTACTGCCAGGTGACCACGCGCAGCTTCCCCGCCCGCTCCTTCATCACCTTCCGGGGCCTGCGCCAGCGCTTCCACTTCACCTTGGCCCTGTCGTGAGTGGCTGGATTCTGGCTGAGCGCTGCGGGCGGGACACGGGGTGGGGAGCAAGTGGGGAGTGCAGGTGGAGCCTGGGGTGCCTCTTGCTCTGTGGACAAGATGAGAGGTCAGGCAGAGGGAGCTAAGGCCTCAGAACAGGTTGTTGGCAGAGCCAAGTCTGTGCTCAGAGTTGCCTGTGAATTTTGCCAGCACACCTTCCTCACCCACCAGGGTCCACCTTCCACTCCCCTCACCCCACCCTCGAGGGTGGGGAGCCTGGATGCCAGGGTTTGGGTTTGGGCCCATTTTCCATACTCTAGTGCCACAAACTATAGCCTTGGCCAAGGTGTCAGCCCTCTGGAGAGGCCTGGGTTGGATCAGGTGCTGGTTAGGTGGCTGGGTGCCAATGTTCAGGTGAGTGCCCCACTTCCTGCCCCATTTCCCACTCCCTATCAGGTTTGCCACGAGGGAGCGCGATGGACTGCTGCTGTACAATGGGCGCTTCAATGAGAAGCATGACTTTGTCGCCCTTGAGGTGATCCAGGAGCAGGTCCAGCTCACCTTCTCTGCAGGTGAACCCAGTCACCCCCATCCTTGCCCATCTCCCAAAGACCCCATGGTTTGGCCTTTGACAACTTCCCCAAGCCACACACTTTCCCAGCCCAGCCCCAACCATGAGCAGCCCGTCCCCATTCCCAGCCCTTGTCTGATGTCCCAGCTCATCTGCTCCTTTCCCCAGGTGAGTCAACCACCACTGTGTCCCCATTTGTGCCTGGAGGGGTCAGTGATGGCCAGTGGCACACAGTGCAGCTGAAGTACTACAACAAGGTGGGTGTGGAAAGGGGACAGAGGAGTTGGAGGGTTCTATTCTTGATTCAGAGAGCCCTGGTGGCACAATGGTTAAGTGATTGGCTGCTAACCAAAAGGTCAGCGGTTTGAACCCACCAGTTGCTTCACGGGAGAAAGATGTGGCAGCCTGCTTCAATAAAGATTATAGCCTTGGAACCCCTTGGGGCAGTTCTACTCTGTCTTATAGGGTTGCTTTGAATTGGAATCAACTCGACAGCAACGGGTTTTTTTTTGTTTTTTTGTTTTTTTTTTGCATTCTTGATTCAGGTGCTGTGCTTACGCCCAGACCTGGGATGCACTGCCTCTGGCAGGGGGTGGGGGACTGGGCATGGCACTCCTGGCAAAGACAAGGGGCATGGGAACTTGCCACCTTGCTGGGGCATTCCCACCCCACTGGACAGTGCTAGGTGCTCTTTGTTCCATTAAACGGGCACAGACTTGGATGGATGTTGAGAAAGGTAGTTAAGGGCATGTCATGTAGTATGTGTGTGTGTATGTATACATCTGTGCATATGTGTATGTGAGCATACACAAAGGTGCGTCAGTGTGTGCTGGAGTGTCCTTGTGCTTGGCCTATGAACCTAGGGGGCCCCTTGCCCACTATTTCTCTTCTCTGTGCACAGCCACTGTTGGGTCAGACAGGGCTCCCGCAAGGCCCATCTGAACAGAAGGTAGCCGTGGTGACTGTGGATGACTGTGACACAGGAGTGGCCCTGCGCTTCGGAGCTGTGCTGGGCAACTATTCCTGCGCTGCCCAGGGCACCCAGGGCGGCAGCAAGAAGTGAGAAGGGGAGAGGGAGGGCTAGGGCATGGGGTAAGGGGTAGGGCCAGGCAGGGAGGGAAGATGTAGGGTTGGGCTTTAGGGAACTCAAAGTGTGGACCAAGCCAGATGAGGTCTTTCCTCTCTGCTCCCTCAGCCTCTGCTCAGGCCTTGGGGGAAGCGAGACTGGGGAATTAGAGCGAGATCTGCTGGGGCAGTCTGGGGACAGGGTGGGTATGAGAGGAGAGTCGTTCCAGGCTAGGGGTATCTCTTGGACACCCACCTAGTCCCTTCACCTCTCTGGCAGGTGGCAGGACGTGGAGAGGGAAGAGCCAGAAGCTCCAGCCTCCTTCATCCTGCCACCATTTTTGCTACCGCAGGTCTCTGGATCTGACAGGGCCTCTGCTGCTGGGTGGGGTGCCTGACCTGCCTGAGAGCTTTCCTGTCCGTACGCGTCACTTTGTGGGCTGCATGAGGAACCTGCAGGTGGACAGCCGGCACATGGACATGGCTGATTTCATCGCCAACAATGGCACAGTGCCTGGTACGAGGGCCTGGGGGTGGGGGCAAGGCCAGGAGCTCAATGCAGAGAGGAGCAGCCATGCCTGGTATGTGCTGGTCTCCAAGGTCCCTCCACCCACTGCCACAAGTTTTCTGTTTGGAGCCTCATCCTAGGGTCCCTGAGCCCCCTTCTGTCCATCCCAGGCTGCCCAGCCAAGAAGAATGTGTGTGACAGCAACACCTGCCACAATGGGGGCACCTGTGTGAACCAGTGGGATGCGTTCAGCTGCGAGTGCCCCCTGGGCTTCGGGGGCAAGAGCTGTGCCCAAGGTATATGGGGCAGCCATCAGGGGCAGGGACCTGGGAGCTGTCAGCCATGCCGGGAGCACAGGCAGGGTCGGCAGCACTGGGCAGGGCTCAGCCACTCGGCTGTAGGTGGAAAAGCATGTTTGGGCAGAGCCCTGAGAGGGCAGCACAGAAGACAAAGGGCCCAGTGAGAGGCAGGCCTGGGCACAGTGTGGGGCGGGCCCAGGGCAGGTAAATACACTAGAGGGCGGGGCCGATGAGGAGTAGGGCACTAGGAGAGGCATGGAACCACCATCACTGGGCATCATACCCCCTGGGGCATACAGCTGCTCCACTCCTCAGAGTCATACTGTATCTACCTTCCCAGAAATGGCTAGCCCCCAGCGCTTCCTGGGCAGCAGCATGGTGGCCTGGCATGGCCTCTCACTGCCCATCTCCCAGCCCTGGCACCTCAGCCTCATGTTCCGAACGCGCCAGGCCAACGGCGTCCTGCTGCAGGCCGTCACCAGGGGGCGCAGCACCATCACCCTGCAGGTGGGCCTGGGGCTGGTGTGGGGTAGATGGGCTACTGGCACAGCGGGGAGTGGCCTCCAGGAGACTGGATAGAGAGTTGACTGGGCGAGGTCTTTTCTTTCTTGGGAATGAGGAGGCAGCTGGGTCGGTGTGGTGGTTCAATGCTGCCATCTGTTGGGCCCAAGGGAAATAGCACTTTTCTCTCCAGCCTCAGCTGGGCAGCCGCATAGGTTTGATGGTCCAAGAAGGGGGGAAGTGGGTTAGAAGAAGAGAAAACTAAGGTGGTCCACTGACCCTCCTTTCTTTCCTTTTGGTCCAGCTGCAGGAGGGCCATGTGGTTCTGAGCGTGGAGGGTACTGGGCTCCAGGCCTCGTCTCTCCGGCTGGACCTAGGTCGGGCCAATGACGGGGACTGGCACCATGCACAGCTGGCACTGGGAGCCAGTGGGGGCCCTGGCCATGCCATCCTGTCCTTTGATTATGGGCAGCAGTGGACAGAGGGCAACCTGGGACCCCGGCTACACGGGCTGCACCTGAGCAACATCACGGTGGGCGGAATGCCTGGGCCAGCCAGTGGTGTGGCCCGTGGCTTCCGGGGCTGCCTGCAGGTTAGCATCCTCCCTGCCCTCCACCCCTCCCGCCACCTGGAGGCTGCCCCACTGAAGGCCAACACTGTCCCTCCCAGGGTGTTCGGGTAAGCGAGACATCCGAGAGTGTTAGCAGTCTGGATCCCAGCCGTGGGGAAAGCATCAATGTGGAGCCAGGCTGCAGCCTGCCAGACCCCTGTGACTCGAACCCGTGTCCTGCCAACAGCTATTGCAGCGATGACTGGGACAGCTATTCCTGTAGCTGTGATCCAGGTATGACAGGGACCTAGGGAAATGGGGCAGGGTAGGGGGCGCCTGGGTCTTGCCCTGGCTCTGCTGTGTGACCTTAGGCCAATGACATCACCTCTCTGAGCTTCCTACACCGCAAAGCCATTGCTAGCTGGTATGATGCTCAGAGTGGATAAAGGTGGGTTTGAAGGAAGATAGTGCCAGGGGACGGAGGGGATTGGGCCTCTCCTGTCCTTCTCCAGGTTACTATGGTGACAACTGTACTAACGTGTGTGACCTGAACCCGTGTGAGCACCAATCCGTGTGTACTCGCAAGCCCAGTGCCCCCCATGGCTACATCTGCGAGTGTCCCCAAAATTATCTTGGGCCGTACTGTGAGACCAGGTGAGTGGACCAAGGGCCCTGCCTGTCTCTGGTGTGTGCCTCAGAGCCCCGAGAGCCTGCCAGAGCCGCACGTGGCTACACCAGGCAGGAGTGGCAAATCGAGCTCACGCCTGCCCATGCCTGCCCGGGGCCCCTCTCTGCAGGATTGACCAGCCTTGCCCCCGCGGCTGGTGGGGACACCCCATGTGTGGCCCGTGCAACTGTGACGTCAGCAAAGGCTTTGACCCAGACTGCAACAAGACAAGCGGAGAGTGCCACTGCAAGGTAACAGCCCGACCCAGGCCTCCACAGCAGCCCCCAGGCCTCTGATCTGCCCCCACCCCCGGGCCCTCGAGGGAGACCATGGAGATGGGCCTTCCTGCAGAGAGCATGCATCTTTGCTCTAATGGGGAGGGGTAGTAGTTGTTTGTCCTCAGGGGTCTGGGTGAGGGAACCCAGGACCTACATTTAACCAGTGAGTGCTGGGCCAGCCGTACTGGCGGTTTGCAGCCTGTTCTGACTGGTTTGCATTTCACTAGCTGCAAGTCATTACCTGTTGTTAAACACTGTGAATCCACTCCTGGGGGGAACTGAGGTTGGGGAGCCCCTCTAAAGAGAGACCACAGCTGAAAGGCCCCCGTGGGCATCCAGGGAAGAGTGCCTGAGCCTGAGTGACACCCCACTGCCTTGTCCCTCCCAGGAGAACCACTACCGGCCCCCCGGCAGCCCCACCTGCCACCTCTGTGACTGCTACCCCACGGGCTCCTTGTCCCGAGTCTGTGACCCTGAGGATGGCCAGTGCCCGTGCAAGCCAGGGGTCATTGGGCGTCAGTGTGACCACTGTGACAACCCTTTTGCTGAGGTCACCACCAACGGCTGTGAAGGTAGGGATCCGAGGACAGGTGGGCCGCCTTCCCCACTGTGTCCCTGGGAGGCAAGGAGGAGGCCTGGGGATGCTGGGAGGGCCTGGGCGGAGCTGCAGAGGGGGTGCTTCTATTGGGTGACCCTGTCTTCTCCTCCACAGTGAATTACGACAGCTGCCCACGGGCCATCGAGGCTGGGATCTGGTGGCCTCGGACCCGATTCGGGCTGCCCGCTGCAGCCCCCTGCCCCAAAGGCTCCTTTGGTAGGTGCTTGAGGCTTTGGGCACGACATTGAGGACTTGGCTGAGAGGGAGGAGGCAAGGGCAGGCCACCCCTGACTGCAGACCCTGGGACTCTGCTTTCTGGCCTCCAGGCCCTAGAGACCCTATCTCCCATTCCTTCTTGGCTCACCATTCCCCATCTTCCATGGTTGCCTAAGGGTGCCTCCATCTTGGATTCTTAAGAAATACCCAGCACAGGGCTGGGTACTAGGGATTCAAAGATGAATCACAAAACGTTTCCATCCTCAACTAACTCACCACTCAGTACTGGAGTTACACCCCTAGAAAGACAGGCAGTCTGGGGAGGAGGGGGTGTTGGGTGCTGTCACAGGGGACCCAGCCTGTGATGGGGGCTTGCACCAGTCCTTGGGTTGACAGTGAGCAGAACTCATAGGCGGTGAAGTGGCAGAAGACCATGAGGTGATGGCTGGAGTGGGCAGGGGTGTCTAGGGGTTCAAGAAGGCCCTGTGCTTCCCTAGCCCTTTTTTGGGCTGATCTTGCAGATATTTGGCTCTGGCGTTCCACGCACCTGTCTCCCTGTTGCTACCTGGGCATTAGGAGGGCAGGGCCCTGGTCTGCTTGTGCCCCTGTCTCTGGCCCATGAGGTGCCAGCCCAGCAGTACCTCTCAGCCAGGCGTCGGGGGCTTCCTGGGTCTCTATCTGAGGCCGGCCTGCTTGGCTTCCTTCCCCAGGGACCGCTGTGCGCCACTGTGACGAGCACAGGGGATGGCTGCCCCCAAACCTCTTCAACTGCACATCAGTCACCTTCTCAGAGCTGAAGAGCTTTGTAAGTGAACTCCCTCATCTCCATCTCCTCTGAGTTTCACTCTGCCCCCCCTCAACTTTGCAAAGAGGAATTGGGAACTCCAGCCCCTGTCCTTCTGGGGTCGCTACCTAGAAAGGCCACATCTCTCCTCTCCTGAGGCCCTTTTACTCCATACTTCCCGTTCTGCTCTCTGGATACCCTGTTCCCACCCTCCTGCACTGACCCCACACTGTCCCTCCCCCTTCCCATCTGGTCCGGGTGTCCTAGGCTGAGCGGCTGCAGCGGAACGAGTCGGGCCTGGACTCAGGGCGTTCCCAGCGGCTGGCCTTGCTCCTGCGCAATGCCACGCAGCACACGGCTGGCTACTTCGGCAGCGATGTCAAGGTGGCCTACCAGCTGGCCACACGGCTGCTGGCCCATGAGAGCACCCAGCGGGGCTTTGGGCTGTCTGCCACACAGGACGTGCACTTCACCGAGGTGGGGGTTGGAGGCAGCAAGGCTGGTGGGTTAGGTGGGGGTCACAGTGAGTGAACTGGTCCTGGGAACCTGGGGTGCAGTGCGGGGGGCGCTCCCAGCCCCTGCCTTTGGGAACCTCCTAGCTGAGATGAGGCCTCCATGAGATCACTTGAGCATGGCCCAGCACCTGGGTAATTTAGATCCCTTCTTCCCAACCTTTTTCACATCAAGGTGCACATAGAAAATAATTTTGTACTGAGGCCCAGGCTGACCAGGCTTCTCAAAGCCAGAAAAAAAAAAAAAACCCATTGCGGTCGAGTCAATTCCGACTTAGCAACCTGGTGTAAGGGCTGGGTGGAGTTGGGATCTCACAACATCTGTGTGGGCCAGGCACAGGGGCTGGGGAGCTCTTATTTAGGGCGTGTCTGGGAGGAAAGGTTAGAGGTAGTACGTCTGTGACTGGAACGGGCAGTGCAGTGCAAGGGGGCTTCCCAGAGGAGGCGGAGTGAGCATTGAGGGAAGGACATGGTGGATAGGGAGCTCCAGGCTGGCCTGGCACAGGGTGGGGCTTGGTAGAGGACATGGGAAGGTATGACGTGATCGTGACCACGCCCATCCCAGAATCTGCTGCGGGTGGGCAGTGCCCTTCTGGATGCAGCCAACAAGCGGCACTGGGAGCTGATCCAGCAGACAGAGGGCGGCACCGCCTGGCTGCTGCAGCACTACGAGGCCTACGCCAGCGCCCTGGCCCAGAACATGCGGCACACCTACCTCAGCCCCTTCACCATCGTCACGCCCAACATTGGTGAGGCTGGTGCCAGGGCCAGGTTGTGGAGAGGGCACCTGGCGAGGGCGACTGTGTTGGGGGACTGCCCGCCTCACCGGGTCTGACCCGGGACCACCCTTCTCCCCAGTCATATCTGTCGTGCGCTTGGACAAGGGGAACTTTGCTGGGGCCAAGCTGCCCCGCTATGAGGCACTGCGTGGGGAGCGGCCCCCAGACCTGGAGACCACGGTCATTCTGCCTGAGTCAGTCTTCAGAGGTCAGTGGTGGACCAAAGGGTGCATCAGGGGCCGGGGCCCTGGGGCATCTGTGTGGACTCCCCAGAGGGCAGGGCCCAGCTGAGTGTGACAGTGTCTTGCTCCCAGAAACGCCTCCCATGGTCAGGCCTGCGGGCCCCGGAGAGGCCCAGGAGCCCGAGGAGCTGGCACGGCGGCAGCGGCGGCACCCAGAGCTGAGCCAGGGAGAGGCTGTGGCCAGCGTCATCATCTACCGAACCTTGGCGGGACTGCTGCCCCATAACTATGACCCAGACAAGCGCAGCCTGAGGTGAGTGACTGGGAGGCGGAGGCGGGAGGTGCAGATCAGGCAGGCGAGTGCTGAGGAATGGAGCGGGGCAGGGGCTGAGGGCATCTCTGAGTGACGAGGGTGTCCCCAGTCACATGGCCGACGACATGATGTGTACCCGTCTGCATCCCCCATCAGAGTTCCCAAACGCCCTGTCATCAACACACCTGTGGTGAGCATCAGTGTCCATGACGACGAGGAGCTGCTGCCCCGAGCCCTGGACAAGCCAGTCACTGTGCAGTTCCGGCTGCTGGAGACGGAGGAGCGGACCAAGCCTATCTGTGTCTTTTGGAACCATTCGATTCTGTGAGCTGCCACCACTGTCCTTCCCTCTGAGGGTCTGAGCTGTCAGCCCTTGGGCCCCCCCGCCCTGCCATCCGCCTGACCCCTGCCTTCCCCACGCAGGGTCAGCGGGACAGGCGGCTGGTCAGCCCGAGGCTGTGAAGTCGTCTTCCGCAATGAAAGCCACGTCAGCTGCCAGTGCAACCACATGACGAGCTTCGCCGTGCTCATGGATGTGTCCCGGCGTGAGGTCGGACCCACGGGCAGCTGCGGAGCTGTGGGTGGGAGCCCAGGCCCTGCCCTTCTTAATTCCCCTGGCCCCTGCCACTCACTCTGCAGAATGGGGAGATCCTGCCACTGAAGACACTGACATATGTGGCCCTGGGGGTCACTTTGGCCGCCCTGCTGCTCACCTTTCTCTTCCTCACCGCCCTGCGCACCCTGCGCTCCAACCAGCATGGCATCCGACGGAACCTGACGGCTGCCCTGGGCCTGGCTCAGCTGGTCTTCCTGCTGGGTATCAACCAGGCTGATCTCCCTGTAAGATGTCCCTCCTCACCCAGAGACCCTCCCCGACTTCCAGCCCTCTCAGGCTCCTTCATGAATCCTCCCCAGCCCCCGACTCTTAGTCCTCGCTTCTGGGGCATTAACTCTGATAGGAAGCCCAGTGCTTGGCACCTGGTTTCCTCTTCTCTAGCTCCCCCTCCATTCCCCAGCACTTTACAGGGACCATCCACTGGCCCAGATGTCCCCTGAAGCACCTCCCAGGAAGCACCCAGGCCCTCCTCCCCTCCAGACCTGAAGAGACCATGCTCTGGGTGGCCCTGGTGGCTGACCTGGCCTGGCCCTCAGTTTGCTTGCACAGTGATTGCCATCCTGCTGCACTTCCTGTACCTCTGCACCTTTTCTTGGGCTCTGCTGGAGGCCCTGCACCTGTACCGGGCGCTAACCGAGGTGCGCGATGTCAACGCCGGCCCCATGCGCTTCTACTACATGCTGGGCTGGGGCGTGCCCGCCTTCATCACAGGTACCCTCACCCTGTCTGGACCTTGAGGTTCTGCACCCAAGGCCTCAGGCCCACCTTCCTGCAGATTCTCCCCGACCCACATCCCTAGGCAACAGGGGAATTTTTCAGAGGTATCCTTCCAATTTAACCCTGGCCCCTAGGTCCCCACCCTGGGGCACAGAGCTATCCCTGGGGCAGGGTCCCCTATCCCCAGAGGCCGCATAGGCAGATAGTGGCCTGATCCCTTCCCCATGCTTCTTGCCTAGCCCTGACCCCCAAGCCCCGATCACCCCTTCCCCTGCTGTTGTCACTATGCTCACAGGTCTAGCCGTGGGCCTGGACCCCGAGGGCTACGGGAATCCCGACTTCTGCTGGCTCTCCATCTATGACACACTCATCTGGAGCTTTGCTGGCCCTGTGGCCTTTGCCGTCTCGGTAGGTGCAGGGGAGTGGCTGAGTGTGGGCTCGGGATCCCCTTTAGGAACAGCAGAGGCTGCTGGTCCCTATGTTGTGGGTAGGAGCTATCTGTCCCCTGGTAGTCCCCTCACCCCTCTTCCTCTCTTACCTAGATGAGTGTCTTCCTGTACATCCTGGCGGCACGGGCCTCTTGTGCTGCCCAGCGGCAGGGCTTTGAGAAGAAAGGCCCTGTGTGAGTAGAGGGTGTGGGGGCCTGGGCAGTGGGCTGCATCGGTGTAGGGGCCTCATGGCGGGACTCACGGCCGTCCCTCCTCAGCTCAGGCCTACAGCCCTCCTTTGCTGTACTCCTGCTGCTGAGCGCCGCCTGGCTGCTGGCCCTGCTCTCTGTCAACAGTGACACCCTCCTCTTCCACTACCTCTTTGCTGCCTGCAATTGCATCCAGGTATGCCCAGGGACGGACAGGACACAGGCCTTATGGGGCACCCCATGGAGGTGGATGGGAATCTGGGTGTGGGTGCTAAATAAGCTCTCAGTCGCTGCCTCTGCACTGCCAGGGCCCCTTCATCTTCCTTTCCTACGTGGTGCTGAGCAAGGAGGTCCGGAAAGCACTCAAGTTTGCCTGCAGCCGCAAGCCCAGCCCTGACCCTGCTCTGACCACCAAGTCCACCCTGACCTCGGTGAGGGAGCCCGGGTCAGGGGATGCAGGGGTGGGGCCTCGGGGGTGAGGAGGGAGGGAGAGACAGAGGCTCAAGGAGCGTATTCTCTGTACTTTCTGTCCCACTTTCCCCCTTCCTTTTCTCCATCCCTACATCTCTTTCGGAAACCTGGGTGGCGGGTGGCGTAGTAGCGGTTGAGTGCTACCGTTGCTAACCGAAAAGTCAGCAGTTTGAATCCACCAAGGCACTCCTTGGAAACTCTGTGGGGCAGTTCTACTCTGTCCTGTAGGGTCACTATGAGTCAGAGTCGACTCAAAAGCAATAGGTACATCCCTTTCTGGAAGGAGAAAAGGTAGTGGAATGGTATGTGTGGCCTGGGAATGGGTATAGTAAAGAAGTGGTGGAGACATGTAATGAATGTCCAGTAACTTAGAGTTTCAGTAAATTTTCTGTTTCTCCCAGGATGCTGTTAGGTGACAATTCTAGTTACCATTTCTTACCAACAAGTCCTTATACGGCCCAGTCCAGGGAACTTGGGGTGCACAGGGCTGGCACAGCCACAGCAGAACTATGACCATCTGCCAGGCCCTGATGGAGGAAGGGGGACAGCAGGGATGCGGGGCCCCCCTTTTTCAGAGCTAAGCATGCGGAAGGTAGAGCTTTGGGCCAGCTCCCTCCACCCTTCCACATCCCAGCCTGGGCAGGTCCGACCCTGCTCCACCACCCTTGCCTCTCCCCCACTTACCAACCTCTCTGCTCCCTGCCTAGTCCTACAACTGCCCCAGCCCCTACGCAGATGGGCGGCTGTACCAGCCCTATGGAGACTCAGCCGGCTCTCTGCATAGCGCCAGCCGCTCAGGCAAGAGTCAGCCCAGCTACATCCCCTTCTTGCTGAGGTGAGCTGTGGAGGTGAGAGGGCGGGAGGGGAGGAAAAGACTGTGGATGCCAGACCCAGGCCAGCCAGATGCTGGGAGCTGAGTCGTCACACAGGGGCTGACACAGGTGGCAGCTTGAATTGGAAGCAGTAAGGGGCATGAGACAGGGACTGGGAATCCCAGGGGAGAGAAAAGGATGATGGGACACTAGGCAAGGGGCCAAGCTGACCCCGCCAGCATGATCTTGTCTTCTTAGGGAGGAGTCCACTCTGAACCCTGGCCAAGGGCCTCCTGGCCTGGGGGACCCAGGCAGCCTGTTCTTGGAAAGTCAAGACCAGCAGCATGGTGAGGGCGGAAGCCTCTGGCGGCCCAGCGGGGCAGCTGCCTGGCTTTGGCTGAGGGGTGGGTGGAAGTAGGTGGGCCGGCTGTGATCTCTCCCCAACCCCCCAGATCCTGACACGGATTCTGACAGTGACCTGTCCCTGGAAGACGACCAGAGTGGCTCCTATGCCTCGACCCACTCGTCAGACAGCGAGGAAGAGGAGGAGGGGGAGGAGGCAGCGTTCCCTGGAGAGCCAGGCTGGGACAGCCTCCTGGGGCCTGGCACTGAGAGACTGCCCCTGCACAGTACCCCCAAGGGTGGGCCAGGGCTATGGCTTCTGGGGCGGGGGCAGTGAGAGGACAGAGGACCTGGGGTTCTTGGGAAGCAAGACTGGGGTGGGGACTCTCCCAGCTGTCTGCCTTCTCTGGGCCTCATCTACTTCCTTCCTCATCAGATGGAGGCCCAGGGCCCGGGAAGGCCCCCTGGCCAGGAGACTTTGGGACCACAGCAAAGGAGAGTGGTGGCAGCGGGGCCCCCGAGGAGCGACTGAGGGAGAATGGAGATGTCCTGTCTCGGGAGGGGTCCCTGGGCCCCCTTCCAGGCCCTTCTGCCCAACCTCACAAAGGTGAGTGGGGCACCTCCATCTGCATGCTCCTCCGTCAGCCCCCTTCCACCTCACCTTTACCCTGTGGCTCTTAGGGATCTCTAGGACAACCCCATGCTCCTACTGCCTGCTCCTCATGGCGCCTGCCCTCCTGGCCCACAGGCATCCTCAAGAAGAAGTGTCTGCCCACCATCAGCGAGAAGAGCAGCCTCCTACGACTACCCCTGGAGCAGGGCACAGGGTCTTCCCGGTGTTCCTCGGCCAGCGAGGGCAGCCGGGTTGGGGCCCCTCCCCGCCCACCCCCGCGGCAGAGTCTTCAGGAGCAGCTGAACGGGGTCATGCCCATCGCCATGAGCATCAAGGCAGGCACAGTTGATGAGGACTCATCAGGCTCCGAGTGAGTGTGGCTGGTGGGTGGGACAGGGTGCAGCCCCCAGAGGCCCTGGCTGGACTCAGCGCTGCCTCCAGGTCTCCCCAAGCTCCTCTGGTTAGCAGTCAAAGGACGAACGGGTGGGGTGTGGTCCAGCTCCTTTCCAAGGACATGCCCACAAACCTCAGTGCCCATGGGCCCTGGGGTGGTGCACCACCCTCCCGGGCTCTCTCCATCCCAGTCTGGCCTAAGGCAAGGTGAGGGAGGGTGGGGAGCTGGGTTGCTTTTCTGTTTCCTCTTTCTGGTGAAAGCTTCTCACTGTCCCCTCTGTTCTGACTAACCCTCTGTCTGCCTTTTCTGTCACTTTCCTTTCCTGCCTCTCCAGATTTCTCTTCTTTAACTTCCTGCATTAACCCTGGGCCGGTGGGACCTACACCTGAGGCTCCCCCACCTTCCCCAGATGCACTCATGCCCCTGCTCCTGTCTTGTGCTTTATCCTGCCCCCGCTCCCCACCGCCTGCCTGCAGCAGCGATGAAACGTCCATCTGAGGAGCCCGGGCCTTGCCAGGAGGGGCACCCACCCCACCTAAGGCCAACTAGTGCCAACTCCCTCCCCCACCATCCCCCTCACTGCACTTTGGACCCCTGGGGCCAACATCTCCAAGACAAAAGTTTTTCAGAAAAGAGGAAAAAAAATAATTTAAAAAAGGATCTCCACTCTTCACGACTTCAGGGATTCATTTTTTTTATACGCTGGAAACTGACTCCCTTTCCCTTCCCAAAGAGGATAGGCCCTCCCAGGATGCACCCCAGCCTCTCCTCAGTTTCCCATCTGCTGTGCCTCTGGGAGGAGAGGGACTCTTGGGGGGTCTGCCCCTCAGTTGCCATCACCAAAAGGAAAGGACAAAGCCACATGCCCCCAGGGTGTCCAACCCTGAAGGCTGCACCGGGCAGACCTCAGTATGGCAAGGTGGTTGGGAATACTGCCTCTCCCAGGAACTGAAAAAGCCCTGTCCCACGAGGGGGCAGAAGGACTCAGCGCCCCTGGACTCCCAAATGCTGCATGAACACATTTTGAGGGGAGCCTGTGCCCCCAAGCGGGGGTGGGGCCCCCCCAGCCCCTCTCCTTTTCCTGGACTCTGGCCATGCGCTACAGCCCAGGTGTTTGCTCAGTTTGCTGACCCAAAAGTGCTTCATTTGTCCCACCCTCCGACCCACACTTGGGGAAGGCCAGTCTTGTTAAGTTGTGCTTCTTTGCTGTTGTGTGGGTGGGATCGGGAGGAAGAGCAAATACAGAGTGGCCTCAAGCACAGGTTTCAAGTCTGGGTTCTGGTTTCCACTTGCCCACCCCCAGAAAATCAGACAGACTCCGCTTTGTCTGACCTGCTGTGGCCTCTGAGACATGTTTTATTTTTAACCCCTTCTTGGAATTGGCTCTCTTCTTCAAAGGTCCAGGTCCTGTTCCACTTTCTCCTCCACCCCCCCCTACCCCCAGTTCCCTGCGAAGAGAGAGTTAATATATATATTTTTTATTTATTTGCTTTTTGTGTTGGGATGGGTCTGTGTCCAGTCCCAGGGGGTCTGATGTGGGCGTCACAGGTTGGGTGTATACCCAGCAGCCTCGGTGTGGGGGCCTGGCACCATTTCCCTCAGCCCTGGCTGTCATCCCTCCTCCCCCCGACTCCTCCCCACCCCCTCGGTTTTGCCAGCTGCTCTTCATTTGAGTCACCATTTACTCCAAGCATGTGTTCCAGACTTGTCACACTGACCTTCCTTCTGGGGCAGGTGGCAAGAAAAAGAGGCTGTGGGCAGAAAAAAGTGTTCCTGTTTCTCATTTGTTAGCTGGCCTCTGGATTTTCTGCCATGGAATGTTCCCCCGTACCCTCTCCCCACATCAATTCCTGCAAAGGGTTAAAAATTTAACTGGTTTTTACTACTGATGACTTGACTTAAAAAAAAAAAAAAAACAAAGATGCTGGATGCTAACTTGATACTAACCATCCGATTGTACAGTTTGATTGTAACTGTAAATGTGGTAGGGTTTTGTTGTGTTTGTTTTCATTTCCCCATGCTACTGAATAAACTAGTTCTGTGCGGGTCGAGTACTGTCATCATGTGCTTCTGTGTGATGCCTGGTTTCTGGAAAACAAAAGAGCAAGCAGGGCCCAGAAAGCTCTGGAAGGCTCCACCAGGAGGACAGGGAGACTCAGATACTAACTGGCCGATGAGCTAGTCCCTCTCCTGGCATCTCCAGGAGTGCTCCCCAAATAGCCTCATCAGCCCAAAGCCCATGTGCTGGTGTTTCCAAGGAAGATGTGGCAGGCCGGCGGGCGAGTGTCCTCATGAGGAAAGGAAGGGCTTGGCTGGCTGGTAGGGCTGCATGGAGAGGCCACCTTTCCACCTCAGCCCCTCAGGGCTGAGTCTGACAGGGACACACTTGCTGGGGGCAAAATGTAGGCGGCAGGGAGGGGTGAATTGTGGCCGGTGGAAAATGAAGCAACCACTCAAACTCTGGCCAACTATGTGCTCCGCAACATTACTTCTCTTCCCAAATTTTGTGTTTTTTAAAGGCCTGTTCGACAAACTAGACGCAGGGTTAACATTAGGGCAACATAGGTAGTGATTAAGAACACAAACCCTGGAACCAGACTGAGTGACTTAATCTGAATCCAGTGTCTCTGTCTGCAAAATGAGGATGATGATAACAGCATCCATCTAATTGAGTTTTTATGAGGATTAAATGAGTTAACACATGTAAAGTGCTTAGAACAGTTCACAGTGCATTGTAAGTAGCCAGTAATCATTGCGTTCCCTCATTGTTGCTGGTGGGGGGGGAGTGGTTAGGGGGAGTGGGGAGTGGTTAGGGGGAGTGGGGAGTGAGGAGGGGTGGAGCTAGAGTGCATAAAGAGATAAAATAGAAAACCAGGCCAAAAGGGAAGGAAGTAAGCAGATAGCTGAACAAGGAGAGCAGCTGTGGCAGGTAGGCCTCCTCCTGGCTGGCACTGAATGTGCAGCTTAAGCTGGTTTGGAGTGGGAGGGGACAGGGAGAGGAACAAAATCAAGACTGACCAGGGCGGTGAATGGAACATGCTGTGTTCTCTCCAGCCACCAGGTGGCAACAGCACAATGGATCCGCAGCTGTTCACCTGGCCTGCACGCAGCTCACACAAACGTGCCACCTGCTGGCCACACCTAGGTGTGTTGCTCGGCTTGCTGACTTTCCAGAGCCGGAAATCACCAACAGACCCTGCCCATTGCCCTCAACAGGCCCTGTCACACCAGTGCAGGACACAGATAGAAAGTTCATATCTGAGGTTTTCTTGCCCTTATGTCTAATTTCTTCAGAGCCAAATAACTTGCTGTCTGTCTCCACACCCGTTTCTTCCACATCAAATCTTGGAATTCCAGAGGCTGCAGGAGTTGCTTCAAGAAGAGGCTCAGGGAAAGGAGAATGTCTAGACAACTATCGTTGTTAAACAGGTGAATGAGTTAAACAAACCTTAAGATCAGCCATAAAAGGAGAAAGTGCTGGAGAACTGCTGGCCCCGTGGACAGAAGAAGGGCACTCCAATGCCTAAGTAGGGTACTTGTAGGCATGTCGGGGGAGAAGGGGGGCGCAGCTGGCAGTCCAACTGCCCTTTGCCCAGTAGCCTGCTAGCTTCCTTAAGTCATGGCCTGATTTTCAAGGAGGGAATTTCCCTGAAAACTCACAAGGAATTGACTTGGTTCTGGATGCAAGAGTGAGAGACTGAGGGAAAGGGAGACACTATCCTGAATCTATTAAATGAGTCTTTGTCATTCATTCAGCAAACATCCACCATCTTGCATTCAAATGTTTTCCAAATAAATTAATGAAACTCTACCAGGCACGAGTCACAACACCAGGCCTGCAGAGGTTTTCAAACCTGGTGCCAGCCCTCAAGTCTAGAAGGGGAGAGAAGGGGAGACCAGAGACTAATGATGTAGAGTGTGATGAGGTATTCCAGCATCATCTGGCTGAAGTGATCAGGGAAACTGAACACCAGGGTACCCAACAAGGGCCCCGCATCCCATCAGCACAGCAAATAAGAAGCTGGGGAGTTCCTAGGAGGTCTCATTCTCATGTCAGGAAAGGACACTCAAGTTTAGAATATAAGTAGTAATTTTCCTAGACCCTGGCTTCACAGCCTCACACACTGTGAATTCAGCTATACTTAACTTTGATCTGGACCTTCTAATAATCCATGAATCCTTGCAAGAGGCAGCCTGTTCCTATCGAATGCCAACAAGGAGGGTAGTTACAGTCTGATGAGCTGGAATCTCAAGGCCCTAGAGCCTATTCAGGCCCCTGCCTGGGAAGCCCATCCTGGCTCCCTCACTGAAATTACACAGAGGTTTACTCCAAGGTTGTTAGAAATTGGAGCAGAATCCACTTTCAGACAATATAAAAATACATTTACTTTATTTTAGAAAAATGCAGACTGGTAGAGTAAGTTTATCATAAACTGGCCTGTTAGGAGTCAGAGAATTCACAGGAAATAAGTTCTGGAGACCAGGTGCCTGCCTCTGCCTCTCCAAACCGGCCTGATTCCAGTAGAGGAGGTGATTCAGGAAGGCCTCTCCTCAGAGAGCAGGGAGGTTAGCTACAGAGGCCATGCACATGTAAACCTCCAGCAAAACAATGCCTGGAAGATCAAACTCTCTGGGGCTGAAAGCAAGCGTGGGGGTGGATAAGGCAAACCACTTTCCTGTATTCTTCATTTTCTGTTCATTAATTTCACTACCAGGAGGCAACCTCTTTTTACTTAATCTGCTTTCAACCCAGAGCATTTGACTCCCCTCCAGCTCAACCCTAATCCACTCCATCTCCCAAGATCTCAGCTCCAGGAGGACCAGCTCTGGCAGCATCTCTTCCTCCTGTCCCTGGGCCAGAATCTGCTGGAGTCAGGGCCTGCCTCCAACGAGAGGGCTTGGGAGGCCAGGTAGAGGTGAGTCCAGGCAGTGACTGTAGTGGTTGGCTACTGAATTTTTGCTTGCTGTCCAGATCTCTTTACCTAAAGAGGCAGAAAGAGGCACAGCTGTAAATTGCCCTTCTTCCACTAGCCCATTTGTCACCCAGCTGAGTGAGTCTCACCAGCTGGAAAGAAATGGGACCCCCATGCCCCAGGCTCTCCTCCTTATCTCCATCTTGCCACAAGGCCCACAGAGAACTCTGGAATGATGGCATGACAGCTTAGAAGCCCAGAATGACAGGGGAGAGAGAAAAAGCATCTCAACCAGACTTACCTGGTAGGTCCTGGGACTGCAACTTTCCTGGGGGGCTGCAGACTGCTGCGAGTGGCACCAGTGACAGGGAGATCTGGTCGCTGGGAAACAGGAACTTGATGGAGGTAAACAAAAGAAGTAAGTTAGCAGAATGTTCAACTGACCTCAAAAAGAAATACTGAATGAAGGCAGAGTGAGTTTGGGATTGGTACCTCCTATTCCCAAGGTAAAAGACATCAGGTATTTGGGAACCAAGACTCAGACTCTTTGCCCAATTTCACATTCCCTCTGTAACCCAGTCTCCCCAACTTCGAAGGGAGTTTTAATGAAGACAGAGGAAGTGGTCATTGTTGCCAGCTCTAGGAGGGTGAGGGCAAGCTGGGCAAGGGCTGGTATTCTTCTTCCTGATTTCTTACCCCTATGCTGCCGCCCACACTTCCTCACCTCTGTGCCCTGCAGCACTTGCTCTTGGAAGCCCTTTCCGACTTGGCAGAGGATCTGGAGGTAGGCCACCTTTACAGGGTAGTACACTCCGACTGGAGAGTGGCATTCGGCTGGCAGACCTGGGGAGGGCCGTGGGGATAGGCAGTCGACTTGAAGGTTTAGCAGCTGCACCCTGTGGCCGGGACAGGCGTTGAGCGTTGCTGGTAGAAGGCTGTGGGGCCAGGACTGGTCTGGCAGGGGCAGCTGGTCCTGGTGGAGAGGAGTAGAGGAATTCAGGATAAGTTCCATATCGTCCCCACTCCCATTCTCCCATAGCTTTGCTGCCCAGGTCTTCTCAACCTGCTGTTGCTCTCCCACTGGGCCCAGCTTTTCCCCGGATTGGAGGGGCTGATCGGAGTGGAGGGGTTGATCGGAGTGGAGGGGTTGATCGGAGTAGAGGGGTTGATCGGACTGGAGGGGCAGATCGGACTGGAGGAGTTGATCGGGCAAGCGGAGAAGATGCTGGGCTTTTTGACGCAGGGAACAGATTGCAAGTGGGCGATTCCTGAAACACAAAGAGGAAAAAAAAGGACTGAAATGGTGAAAAAATCTGTTCTGCTGGCTTATTAAGGGATAGAGGCAGACAGCTGCCTAGATCCCAGAAAGGACAGGGCAGAAGTTAGCTGCCAACATCATCATCACCATCACCAGTACTACTTATTGGGCACTTATTATAGATCAGACACTGTGCTAAGTCATTTGTTTGTGGTATTTGTTTAATCCCAACAATTCTATGGGGCAGGCATCACTATCCCCATTTTACCAGTGAGGAAACCATTCTACCCCGCACCATGTCATGCCCTGTGTCTGGGGGCACACACCCAACCCAACCCTCCAAACTCACCCTCTTCACACTGGTGAGCCTCTTTCCAGATGTTGTCCGAAGAGACTTGACCGACCCCTTTCTATCGCTGCTCCGGAGTCGGGGTGTAAGGCTGCTTGGGGAGGGAGTACTCCGAGCCAAGGAGCTCACAGTGGGCAGCAGGTCTCGGACAGGACTGTCCTTCAACACAAAAGTCTCCCGCCGAGGGCTGGGCTTCACCTGGCATGGGGCCGGTGCCTCGCCTGTGCTCTCCCGCTCCTGCAGGGCACACTGCTCCAGCCGAGCTGCCAGCCGGTTGGCCTCATGGAGGATCTCCTCCAGCTTCTCCGGGCTGAGGGGGCCTAAGCTGAACCTTGGACCCTGGAGGGCAGGGGCCACTGCATTTGGGTCACTTCGGTGGGAAAGGCCCCGTCGGAGTGGTTTCTCTGGAGTCGCCAACACTGCTACGTCTTCCTCCTCACGACTGAGACACAAATTAAACCAGGCACCATGCCCACATAAAAGAGAGGATGATGATGGGGACAAGGAGGAGAGCCTGGGGCGTGGGGGTCCCATTTCTTCCCAGCTGGTGAGACTCACTCAGCTCGGTGACAAATGGGCTAGAGGAAGAAGGGCAATTTAAAGCTGTGCCTCTTTCTGCCTCTTTAGGTAAAGAGATCAGGACAGCAAGCAAAAATTCTGAGGGACTAGGCAAAAACCCCAAAACAGAGCCAGGGACACAGTCCCAAACCCTGACACCCATGCTGACTGTGAGATCTGGCATCTGGGTGATGAGAAGCCTGGTTCTATGGGGCCTAATAGACCTTTAGCATTTACTAACATTGGACATTCCGGCAGGATGAAGACGCAGCAAACCCACTTACCCTTCTCCTTAACACCCTGAGATCTCACTCCAGACTTATTTCTTTTCCCCTCCCCCAACTGTGCCATAGAGATCCAAGTCAACCAGCCACCTAGCAGCCCCTGTGCACCAAACCTTGCCAAATTACCAACCCAAGCCCCAGAGGCCAATCATTGAGCAGTAAGGAAAGGCTCAGAGACAAAGAGATGTTGGAAGACAATAAGCGGAATAAAGAGGCTGGTACCTGTCGGATGGTGACAGCCCTCCAAAATCCAAGGTCTCATCCACAATAAACTTTACAGCTGAAGGAGAGAAAAGAATGAATACCAACCACTGGGTCCCTGGCATAGCTTTCAATTGCAGGGCCTCCTTCTTCCCTCCGGGGTTTCCTTACCTTCCTCCAAATCTTCCATGTTCCAGCTAGCAGGAGCAAGAGTCAGCTTAGACCCGAGCTGGAGAGAAAACCACTGTTTCCTCAGATCTCCATCCTGCCCAAGGATCTCAGCTCGACTCAGGGTGCAAGCCAGGAATTGGGGGTCATGCTGGAGGCAAAGCAAGCGCCCCAGGGGTAGCTCTTTTCTCTGTAACTACCCCCCACCCCCACCCATTACCTCCTCCTGTTCCCACAGGGCAGTCCTGGAAGGTCCGAAAAGTTGCCTCTACACCCCCATTTCCCTTCACAGTCTGCCCTCTCGACCCCTGCGCCCTGACCTCTCTCCACTGAGGGCGGTCTGCGCGCCCCATCTATCTCTCCGCCTCTATCCTCCGAGTCTATCCTCTCCTCATACTTTTCCACCCCCCGCAGTACCACACCCACACCACACCTCCTGCCTACCCGCAGCTTCCATTCCCACTCTGTCTCACCTCCCGCGAAAGCTGCTTCTCCCCAACAATCTAATCCCGGGAATCTGCTACCAAGGGGCGGGGCTCCTTTCAAATTTCTTAAGCCCCACCCACTCACACCATAGGCGCACAGTGATTGGCGAATCCGGGTATTCCCCGCCCCGGGGGGGGGGGCCGCAGCGGGCTGCCAGCCGGAAGTGAAGCCGGAGGGGCGGAGTCTCCATCGTGAGGGCCTTTGAGTGGCGGCCGGTTGAGGCCGGGGGCGAGCCCGTGTACCCGGGACACCCACATTCTGCTCTCAGGGAGAAAGCAGAGCGGAGCTGAGCCCCAGTAGAATGTGGCGGCGCGCGAGGAACGGACCAATGAGTGTCGGTGTCGCGCCCTATCCTTTCTTCTCCGCCCCCTCCTCCTTTTCCTTTGATCGCAGAACTGCTGGCTTACGGGCGGCGGGTTCGGCGCCTCCCCGGTTCTGGGCCCCCTTCGGGGGTCGGCCTGCCGGAGGCGGGCGAATAGAAAGCCCCGGTTATCTAACGCCCCGCGATGGGCCTGAGGAAAATGGTTTCCGTGGATGCACTCAGTATGCAAGCACTGCATTGCCAGTTGTTCCTCTGTTGTGCTTTTTCCAAGTTACGGAAGGACCTAAACATGCTTTAGGCATACTGAGGTTCTCTAAGACGTCTATTCTCCTTTTCTTTCTTAAGCAAGAGCATTCGGAACCTGAGGCAGCAAAGTGTATAAAGAAAACGGGCTTTTTAATTGGTTCTTGTGGAGAATGTACACAGCAGAACAGTCACCAATAATTTCTACATGGACAATTCATTGACATTCATTACATTTTCCAAGTTGTGCAACCATTCTCACCCTCCTTTTCCGAATTGTTCCTCAAGCAGTAACATAAACTGACTGCTCCCTGAGTTTTCCTGGCTAATCTTTTGAGTTGCTGTTGAAAACAGTGGGCTTTTCAGACAGGGATATTTGAGTTCAAATCAAGCTGGATAAGCTTGAGCATATTTGGACCTCTCTACGCTTCTGTTTACTTATCCAGAAAACAAGGATGGTAATACCTGTAGGGATGGTTTGGAGGGTAATGATGAACGTCAAATTTTATACTGTGTACCCTCAGTGCTTTGAGGGGCTATTTATAACTAGCTGCCTCTGAACTAAAAGCTGTGTTTGTAAAATGCTTAATCATAATTATTAGAGATTTCCTCTCTCTTCTTTCTAACTGTTGCCTGGGAATAGGCTATGTCACCAGTTAACAGAGCTTCTCAGAATTGTTCTTAAAATTTTAAAGTGAAAAGATCCTGAGAGAATGGCTGAGGAGCTTTCCTGTAAACAAAGAGCGTGAGCTTGAGTCCCCAGAGTTTATGGTCACTCTTTTGGCTACTGATAGGCTTTTTTGTTTACTTCCTAGTTTTTAGCTGTGAAGTTGAGGTGGAGAGGTCTGTGGGAGTGAGATATTACTGTAATAAATACCATAGGAAGCAAAGAAGCCTTGAAATTTGGTGGGATGGGTGATAAGGGAAAGGGTGGAGAAGCTCAGAACTTGCAAGTTCATGTGAAGAGCTGACAGAAGATTGCCCCTCTCTCTGCAGACTTGCTGGTGAAGGTAGAATTTTCCTTGCTACTTGTAGGATCCAGAGTCTGTGGAGGGTGGCAAAACCAGAGCCAATAGCTTCTTTCTCTCCAGGTGGGTAGTGGCAAAGTGGAGATCAAAGGGGAAGAAGCTATTAGTTGACTGCATTCATTCACCCTAGGTGGAGTAAATGAGTAACTGCTCAGCTACTAGCCAAAAAGTCAGCTGTCTGAACCCACCTAGTGGCATCTTGGAGACCTGGTGGTACAGTGGTGCTGCTAACCAAAAGGTCAGCAGTTCAAATCCACCAGCCACTCCTTAGAAACCCTATGGGGCAGTTCTGCTCTGTCCTATAGGGTGGCTATGAGTTGGAATCAACTCGATGGCAACAGGTTTGGTTTTTTGGTTTAGTGGCATCTCGGAAGACAGTCCTGGTGGATCTATCCGAAAGGTCACAGCCGTGAAACTACTCTGACATACATGGGATCACTATGAGTTGGGATTGACTTGATGGAAACCAACAACAGCCTGAGTAGGGGAACTCTACACTTCTGCACCCGAGGGTAAGTGGGGAAAGAAGTTTTAACAAATTGGAAGTTAGTTTCACCTAAGGAAACTCGTCTCCAGTTTTCTATCACCAAAGTATGGTTTTGAAGCCTTTTGTGGTACTAGAACAAAAAAGCAATGAAACTGCTTCTCCGTCAGAATGACAACAAAGCCAGAAAGTATAAATGTCAGGCACAAGAATTCTTCACCCCGCAACAGGCCACTAATCTGGGAATTATTTGTCCACCATCTCAACTTCAAAATGATGAGTATGAACAGGTGTTTAAGGTACTAGATAAATAATGAATAAATGAATTAATGAAGAAATTATACCCCACCCCCAGGCACATAGTCAGCCTTAGCTCAGAAGGTCCTCCATAAGTGTTGAATGCATTAATGAAAAAACTAAGGACTCCAGTGTAGTTCTTGAAAGCAGAAGGATTAACTGTGGCTGGAGGTCTTATTCAGTGTGAAGATTTTATTCCTGAACCATGAAGGCTGAGAATATATGAACTTCAAGGGGTAACCCTTGAGTAATTCAGCAAACAGCAGAGGAGGCATGGGGCTATGGGCAGAGACCGGAGATCTGACTTTTTCTTAAGGCATCATTGTTGTTAGGTGCTATCTCATGAGATTTTCTACTCATAGTAACCCAATGTGACACAGCAGAACTGCCCTATAGGGTTTTCTAGGCTGTAATCTTCACAGGAGCAGATTGCCAGGTCTTCCTCCCACAGAGCAGGTGGGTGGGTTCGAACCACCAAACTTTCGGTTAACAGCAGAGGGCTTAACCATTGTACCACCAAGGCTCCTTAGACCCTGCTTCAGCTGGAGGATAGCCTCTTCGCCATTATGAGACTGCTGGCTCTGGACTCTGACCCACCACAGATTTTCTCAACAGTAGTCCTTCGAGTACATTAAACCCTACAGAAAATGATTTGCATGACAATTTTCTCAGTTTTCCCAAGGATGGCACATAACTAGGAACATTCTAGATGCAGAGGGAGAAGTTAATTTATAACATACAATGGATGCCTTGGGGAATCGGGGCTTAATTCTCTCTTAGAACTCCAGTTGAGAAGGGCTGGAATAGATACTTTGCCTCAATTGAAAATAGACCGTTGGTCTGAACAGAAAAGCCCTTCACACTCTTCTCAGCCAAATCACATCCCCCCTCCTCCTCAAAACCTTGCTTAATATTTACTGCCTCCTGGAAATCTTTTCTTTCTTAAATCCATGATTCCAAACCAGACTCACTATGTTGGGGGTCACTGGGTGAAAGAAATGAGAGGAAACAGGGAAGGCTTTGGAGTCAAACAAGCCTGGTTCAAATCCTAGCTCTGCTACTTAATAGCTGCATGATTTGAAGCAATTTATCATTCCTGAGCTTCAGTTTCTTCATTTGTAAAATGAGGATTAAAAGAGATAAGGCACTTAGTTCAGAGCCTGATGCATAGAAGGCTGTTTCAGTTATTATCACTGTGTAACAAACCACCCAAAAGGTAGTGGTTTGCAACAACAGTGACTATTTACTTGCTCTGGATTTTGCAGTCTGGGTAGGGCTCTGCAAGGATGACTTATCTCTACAAGATGTTGACAGGGCTTGGCTGGGACTGAAGTGTCCAAGGTGACCTCACGTGTCTAGGGCCTTGGCGCTTGCTGTGGCCTCTCATAATTCAGTAATCTAGCTTGAGATTCCTTACATAGCATAGCAGCTGGCCTGCCAAGAGCAAAAGCAGAAACTACTAGACCCCTTAAGGCCTAGGCTCAGAACTAGCGCAACATCCTTTTCTGCTCCATTCTATTGGTCAAAGCAATTCACATGGTCTGCCCAGATTCTACTGGAGAGGAAATAGACTCACCTCTTAATGGGAAAAGCACTGCGCCCATACAATAAGGGGAGGAATTCTTGGTGGCCATCTTTCCCACACTCTCACAGAGTACCTTCAATCTCTTAGTTGTTCTTCTGGCCGCCACCTCTTTCCCCAGGGCTTAATGTAACTGTGTTCCAGTTTCTCCAGTATCATCCCAGCCCTCAGGATTGGGTTTTCTGTCTTTAATCAGCTATGCACATATTTATGTGTACTGCTCTCCGTGTCTTTGTGATAGATGTGCATCCTGTCCTCCCGACTTACCCTGGAAAGCCCACAGAGGAAGAGAGCAAGTCATCTTCAGCATCTCTTTCCAGCATTTGGTCTGTACAGAGTTTAATTCAGTTCTGTCATAGATTCTCTAAGGAAAAGGACAATGAGGAAAGGAACGTAGATGTGGGAAGGGAAAGAGGAATCGGAGGTCCTGAGATTCCATACGGTCTGGCAAAGGATTCTAAATGTTTTTCCTATGTAGAAAGGCTCAAACAGATGGACCCATATGCATTGAGGATCCACACATTTATTTAGATGCCAAACCAGACATTGTGCTGGAGCTTCTGAAGAACACAATCTCGTCACAATCAGGCTTCCTGAAGGCACAGAAAAAAGAGGGTATGTCTGTGGCCATAACAGGAAACAGAACACATTCAGGACACTGAGCAATCCCTCTTCCCAGTCCCTGCCTGGTCTCATACTATGAATTCCCTATTTACCCTGCTTCCTCACTGGGTACTGGCTGTGGGAGAGATAAAGGACAACTAGCAACACTAACACAGAGAGGTCACTGAGGGGTGGAGAGAGAGCTGTCTCTGCCAGCCACCTGGCAGAGAGCTCTCCTGAGGAGAAGTCTGTGCTTTTAATGCATCCCTAAGGGTTTTGACTTCCTATATATCAATGACAGGCTTAATAGTGGCTTGCAGGATCAAATTTATTCTCAACATTTATCAGCCAGGAGCTGCAAATCAGATGGGACACTGGGGACTAAACAAAAATCCCCTGCCGTCGAGTGGATTCTGACTCATAGCAACACTAGAGGACAGAGTAGAACTATCCCATACGATCTCCAAGGCTGTAATCTTTACAGAAGCAGACTGCCACAGCTTTCTCCCGTGGAGTGGCTAGTGAGTTTGAACCACCAATCTTTCAGTTAGCAGATGAGCGCTTTAACCACTGCACCACCTTTCAGTTAGCAGCTGAGCGCTTTAACCACTGCACCACCTGGGCTCCTTCACATTGAGGACTACCAAAACCAAACCAAACCCATTGCTGTTGAGTCGATTCCGACTCATACAAGGTTTCCACGGAGCGGCTGGTGGATTTTAACTGCTGACCTTTTGGTTAACAGCTAAGCTCTTAACCACTATGCCACTAGGGCTCCTTCATACTGGGGACTACCTGTAAAAAAAAACCTCATTGCCAATTGCCATCAGGTCAATTCTGACTCATAGCAACCCTATAGGACAGAGTAGTGCCCACAGAGTTTCCAAGGAGCACCTAGTGGATTCAAACTGCCCACCTTTTGGTTAGCAGCCAAGCTCTTAACCACTGTGCCACCAGGCCTCCTTCACACTGGGGACTAGCTCTCTTTAATTCTCTCGTTTTTCACTTTACTCATCAGTTTGTACGTATTTCTACTGTTAATGATTTAGAATCTGAAGTAGGCATCAAATTCTAAATAATGATCTGAGTCAGCCTTTGCCAATAATGTGCTGCTTGGGGCCACACACCCAAATGTTAAATTATTATTAGCATAAAATGGTGATTTTCTTCTCTTGGAGAGGAAGGAGTCCATAAAAAACAAACAAACAAAAACAAATTTATTTCTTACCGTGTTTCTAATACTGAGGTAGAAACAATTGACAGGAACAGCACCCTCTCTTCTTATCTACCCTGCTCCCATGTGGTGGGGGTGCCTCTTGTGGGTTCCTCCACCGCTAATTGTTCCCTTGGCATCTTTTCTTGCAGAACCTGCCCATCCTCCTTCCACAAGACCCCCTTATGCTTAGGTAAATGGTATCATTGTTCTTCAAGGGACCACTGGGTTCAATTCCTATCATCAGCTTGAGGAGGACAGATATAGAGAGGATGTGACAAAAATATGCTTCATCTATGGTAAATTCCCTCCACAGGGACGGTAGTATTAACTTATAAATTTTTTTTTTTTTTAAATGTGGTCACGAGTGAGTGCATGGCTGGACAGCTCAGGAAAACACATCTGTCCCAGACTCAACAACGCTAGCCATAAACATGAAATAGTCCATTTTGACATCCCGTCCATCTTTCCTTACCTTCCTCAGAGTTGACCGTGTCCTCTTAGGTAGCCTCAATGAGGAGCTGCAAAAGTTCAGACATTTCTCAATATTACCATCTCAGAAATTTCTGGAAAACCTGTCAGAGCACTGGGAGGGGATATTCTATCCCAGGTCTTTGGGGGAGCCTATGGTGTTAGCTGGAGTTCCTGGGTAGTACAAACAGTTAATGCACTCAGCTGCTAACCAGAAGGTTGGAGGTTCAAGTTCACCCAGATGCACCTGGAAAGAAAGGTCTAGTGATCTAAAAAATCAGCGGCTGAAAACTTTACAGAGCACAGTTCTACTCTGACACACGTGGGGTTGCCATGAGTCAGAATCGGCTTGACAAAAACAGGATTCTGGTTACAGAGTCTATGCACAGGGAAGAATAGGAATGTAATTGCTCGTTTATTCCTGATTAGGCAACAAACGTTCATAGAGTGTCCATTGTGTGTCAGAAACTGGGCTAGACCCTGCGGGAACAAAGGTGAATAAGACACTTTTCCCACCCTCACGGTGGGGATACAGACAGGTAAATAGATAATTATAAAAATGTACTAAATTCAATGATAGAGATGTGCACAAAGTGACAGGAAAGGATAAATGAATGAATACTTTAAAGAGGTGGAGAGGATGTATAACATTCCCTTTAAACAAACTAGAGGAGAAAGCCCGACACACAGCTGAAGCTTTCCTGGGCTGAGAGTCGGAAGATTTGTTTAAAGAAAAAATGAGCTGGGTGAGGACCAGGGACTTGGGGTAACAATATTAATAAAAATGTGTTTGGTGCTTTACAATTTGAAAAGCACCTTCACGATCATCATCTCACTTAATCTCCATAACAATTCTGCAAAGTGTTACAGACCAGCAACCTGAAAACACTTGCTCTCAAGGTCACACAGGTAGTAAAAAAGCAGATCAAACTGAACCAGTCTTGCCAGTCAACTCTGACTCATGGCGACTCCATGTGCATCAGAATAGAATTGTGCTCCATAGGGTTTTCAATGGCTGATTTTTCAGAAATAGATTACCTGGCCTTTCTTCTGATGCACCTCTGGGTGGACTCGAACCTCCAACCTTTTGTTTAGCAGCTGAGAGCATTAACCAGTTGTACCACACTGGTAGTAAGTGGCAGGAATTTGAGCCAAGTCTTGGGATTCTAAGCCACCATAGTGCCGGCTCTGCAACGAACCAATGCTGGAAATCTTGGGTAAATCAGTGACCTCCTCTGTGCTTCAGGTCTCTCCTTTGCAGAATGGAAGTAAAGATTCTTGCCTTCCTACATTACAAAATTGTGATGAGGATAAATAAGATAGAGGCTAATAAAAATGGCTCATAAATACATCCTGATGATGACAGTAATTGAGTAGCCCTGAAGGGGAAGCAAACCAAGCCTTTCTCTGTCTAGGTTTGTGTCTCCTGACTTTTCCATCTGTGGAGAGAGGGGATAATTGGCACCCTAAGGCACCAGTTCTTCTCTTGCCCTTACCTTTCACATCTACTCGACAGTCCACAGAGGCCTCCCCCAGGGCATTCATGGCCTTGCAGGTGTAGATGCCCCCATCAAAGGGACCAGGCTTGCGGATTTCTAGGGAGCAGATTCCCAGGTGAGTGAGGGCTCTGTACTTGGGGTTGCCTTGGATGTCCATCTTGTTCTTCAGCCAGATGATCTTGGGCTGGAAGATAAAGAGGAGGGGGCAGCAAGGCATCGTAAAACATAGCTACAGTTAGGACAAGAGCAGGAAGCAGTGCAGTGCAGCCCCCCACAGCTCCCCACTCCCTGTGTTCAGTACCTGGGGTTTCACCTACAAGGCTTGGAGACAGACCAACAAGTGGAGCAGGATACTTTAAGAGGAGACGGCAAAGGGATCTAAAGGAGATATTGGTCTTCAGGAAGCCTCCCCCATCCCTTACATTGTGGGAAGAGGTTATCCTTCCAGTATCCTCATCAGCCCCTCAAGCTCCTTCTCTGGGTTGAAATTCCAGCACCTAAAGTTCCTCCTGCTGTCCCATCCTGCACAAACAATCCCTTCATGGAACTTAAGCACTGGATGTCGGTATCTCCCCTTTTTTATATATATACATTGTGAGTCGTTCATATTCTATTCTCAGTTGGCTGTGAGCCATTCCTGTCCCCTCTGGCTAGAGAATAGTTTCTAGAGTGGGTTTATTAATGTTCTCTTTCTGAGATGTTATCCCTGTATATTCTGGCCCAGGATTCATAACATGAAAGGTTGTTGGTAAAGGTTGTTAATAGTGTTTTATGCCATGTTTGGAGTACAGGGACTGGATTG
Organism: Dugong dugon; assembly: GCA_030035585.1. Taxonomy (NCBI): domain Eukaryota; kingdom Metazoa; phylum Chordata; class Mammalia; order Sirenia; family Dugongidae; genus Dugong; species Dugong dugon. The sequence continues at coordinate 148,810,015 of CM057462.1, forward strand.
TAAATAGACAAAGAGCCTTGTTCAGGTTCATGACCAAAGGCTTAACTCTAGGCAGCTTGTATGTACATGTCCCCAGTCGGATGAGGGGTAGGTAGGTAAGTAAGGCAAAACCACTGTGACTCCATTGCCCCTTCCAGAAAGACAACTTGAAGTTCATACCCAATTGCCAGCAGGCCATTAAGTGACATCTTTGTCTATTAGGAATAAAACATTAAGAAAAGAAAACTGGAAGCATCATCTGCATCAGCCTGTCTTAGACTCCAATTGCCCTGAATGTGTCTATGTAACTTGCTGTTGAAGAGGCAGATGATGGTTATGGTAGCAGATGTTTTGATGAGAATGCTCTGCAAAATAGCTACAGTTAGGACAAGAGCAGGAAGCAGAGCACCACAGCCCACTACAACTCCCCACTCACCTTGGGAGAGGCACGGACACAGCAGAAGAACTGGGTGTCATAGCCAGTGACTGTAGAGCAGTCTGCCAAAGGCTGGGTAAACTTTGGGGCTTCGGAGAAATCTCTCTGGGCAAACTCCTCAATCTTGTAAATGGTAGCTGAGAGGACCAAGACGGCACATGGTATAGTGTCTGAGATCCCTGTCCCTCTTCAACTGTTCATCCTTTACTTTTCCCAGCTTGGGATCTCTATGCCTTACCTGCTTTCTGGATGTGGGCAAGGTCAGAATTGACCAGGGCTGGCTCACTGAGCCCACACCGATTTTCAGCAAAGACTCAAAATGCATAGGAGTTGCCAGTGATGAGGTTGGAGACAGTGTATCTGGTGCAGTGATAATGTTCTAGCACCGTGAACCACAGCTGTGGGGTCCTAAGAAGATTCTTTAACTGAAACACCTGGTTTGTGTACTCAGTGCACCTCAGCCCACCCTGTGGAGTTACCAGAGCCCCACTCCAGAATGTCCTGTTCCTCCCTCCTTCCCAGCAGGGCCTTACCCCTGATTTTGTGTCAGCCTTCTCTACCGTGTATCCCAGGAGTGCTGTATTGCCCATGTCTTGGGGGGGGTGTCCACTCCAGGGTAGCACTAAAGCTCCAAACCTCTATCAACTTTATACTCTGAGGAGGGCCTGGCCTCTCTGAAAGGGTAAAGCCATGGCAGTGGGCATGGAACAACCCATATGCATTGAAATCACTTCTGGAGTGCTCCATGCCCCCTTCTTTGCTCAAGCCAGTCTATTTCCTGTAGCTTCCTATCCCCTCACCCACCACTGTGTCCAAGACTCAATGTAGGGGCGTTACCCCAGCTTCCCCAGCTCTCTGAAGAGAGCCTGAAGAGGAAGCCCTTGAGGACCACCCTCTCTCCCACTCCCCCTACCATACCGATCACCAAGATGTCAATGGTGGTGGTGGCCTCCAGCCCGCCTAGCTGCACACTCAGCTGGTAGTGGCCTGAGTCAGCACGTTGGGCTTCTCGGATGAAGAGGACAGAGTCCCTCTCCCTGTTCCGCACACTCATGCGACAGGCATCCAAGGTACAGCCATCATGTGTCCAGGTGACTCGAGGTTTGGGCTTGCCCTGTGAAGTGGGGATAAGGCCATGAGCAGCCCAAGAGGCCCTACTGACCCTCCCTACTACGGTAGCGGTCAGATCCGCATGGTGACTTGACTTGTAGCTGCAGCTTCCTTGAGTTAGAGGTTGGTGGATTCTCTCAGGGAACTTCCTACTTTTAGCTACAGAATAAAGGTCATGGGAAAGGGGGATGGTTTTGAGCCCATCGCCCTCTGGGAGTCTAGGTCATGCACACCCAGGGCAACTGGGACCAAATGAATAACCCCCAAATTCCCAAGAGCTCTCCAAACTGAGAGTCCCCAGATCTCTGCTGGCTAAAGAGCATGGATGAGCCCCTACCTCATCAAATGGGGCAAACCTGATCCAACCCAAACCCCCCCTCAGAAGTGCAGAGTGGAAGAGACACTTGGCCTCAGACTTCTGCTGATAAGGCTCCTTCCATTCAAGGCCACAAAAACTGCCCCACTGCTAGCAGGACTCCTGCTATCTGTCTCCAAATCAAAAGTCCCAGCCTGGTCACACCATGGATCCAGAGTGATCACCTGGAATGGGATTAGTAGTTTATTGTGTCCCCAACCTTGCAGATGTAGGTATGCCTCAGGGGCCGAGGTAGCCAGATCTTGGGAAACTCTGAGTGATAAAAAGAGAAAAAAGAAAGAACAGGAGATAGTGAGCCTCCTGGGTGGGAAGAGAAGAGCTCCAAGGTAGATACTGAATCCAGCTGTGCCTCTATGTGTGTGTGTGTGGGGGGGGGGGTGCGGCGGGGTGGTTACCCAGGCATTTCTCAGCGAATTAGTCCCTCTCCTTAGAGAATGAGAAGTTTGTCCCCATTTGGGGATGAGGGATTGACTGACAGATCCCCTGGAGAGTGTCAAAATCTTGGCAGAAAGATTGCACTGGAGTGCAAGCCTGATGTTAATTTATTTTAATTTATAACTCTCAACTAGTGACTTTTTATCAAGGGAGATCATTTTTTTCCTGTTGGTGCACAGACCAGTCCAGTCAGTATGGTTTGTCTTTCCCCTCCTTTTCTACATTTGTCTTTTGTAACACTTCTTTTATCAAGGCTCCTTTCAATGTTAATCCTGACCTCCCCAGTGTTGGTCCCGCCCTCCAGCCTGGTGCCAGACTCCAGTAGAATGCTTTCCATTCTGCAGGCAGAGTCAACACCTTTGACAGCTCTGATGTCATTGCAGAGGGAGATGAGCGTCTGGGTCTCTTCCTCTGTCCTGCTCCAAGGAGCCTGTGTAGTGTTCTTCCAGTTTGTGGAGAATCACTTTCTACAAACAAAATCTGAGAAAGATTAGGTCCACTGCTCATTTCCCTTGCCTATCAGCAAAAAGCAACATTAGATTAAGTTTACTGGCTTCCAGGAGGAAGATAGGAGAAGCTTGTGAAAGTGCTGAGTGTAGAGTCTGGAGAATTAAAAAAAAAAACAAAAAAACCTGCTGCCATCAAGTCGATTCCGACTCATAGTGACCCTGTAGGACAGAGTAGAACTGCCCCGTAGGGTTTCCAAGGAGTGGCTGGTGGATTCAAACTGCCGATCTTTTGGTTAGCAGCCAAGCTCTTAACCACTATGACACCAGGGCTCGAGTTTGGAGAATGACCAAGTGTAATTTCTCTCCTCTCAGGATGCCTCAGGCTGTCTTGACCCGGAGATTGCAAATATTCCATCTAGGTTCCCCTGGGGGCCTGGCTAAAGTTTTCTGGCTTTCTTGGAGATCCTATCTCTTCCCGTCTCAAAGAGACAATCCCCTGCTGCTGTTGTCTTAAGTAGAATGTGACCTTGTCTCAGTTCCTGCCAAATCCCCTCCACCCACAACTCATACCAGGCAAAACTGTCCACGCAGCACACTCCTATGGCAAACAGCACAAGTGCTTGATAGTGGGTTCCACATTTTTTTGATTACATACTTTCCACAGTTTGATAACATGCTGTGTAATGAAGAATTTATTCTGGCCTTTGTTCCCAGTTCCTGGGAGGTAGCCTACAAGCCCTGGGAATTTCGCAGGTTTATGCTAACAAGATGATTTAGGATGGGGGCAGGCCATGCCAGAAAGACTAACCATGTGATTAGAGGGTTAGTGCTTTGAGCCATGTGGTATCATGTGCTATCAATCCCCAGGTAGGAAAAAGGGCTGGAGATTGAGTTCGGTCATGTGGTCAATGATTCAGTCAATCATGCCTACGTAATAAAACCTCAATTAAAAACTCTATAGACACCAAGGCTTGAGTGAGCTTCCCTGGTTGACAATATTCCGTGTACTGTCACACATTGATGTTGCAGAAGGGTCCCGTGTCCCTGAGGACAATGGAAGCTTTGTTTTTGGGACCCTCCCAGACCCTGTGTCTATCTCTTTGACTGGTTCTGATTTGTATCCTTTTGCTATAATAAAACTGTAATCGTAATTATGATGCTTTCCTGAGTTCTTTGAGTCAGTCTAGTGAATTTTCAAACATGAAACGAACAAACAGAAAACCTGTTGGCTAGTAGAGTCCAACTCATAGCACCCTTATAGGACAGAGTAGAACTGCCCCATACGGTTTCCAAGGAGCGGCTGGCAGATTCAAACTGCCTATCTTTTGGTTAGCAGCGGAGCTCTTAATCACTGCACCACCAGGGCTCCACTGTGCCACCAGCAACCCCTAAATTTGTAGCGAGCTTGTCAGAAGTGAGAGTAGCCTGGTGACTTTCAAGCTTGCGGCTGGTGTCTGCCGTGAGGGCAGTCTTGGGAGGACAGTGCCCTTAACCTGTGTGAAGTTTGGCCCAACTCCAGGTAATTGGTGTCAGAAGTCATTGCACATACATTTACCCGTTGATATATTCCTGAACATTCACCCCAATATAGGTATGCTTACTTATATATTGAGCTGTGTAAATATGTACATTATATAACTCAAAAATTTAGATTGTGAAATTAAAATAAAACACATGGAAGTTCGACTATGTTCTTTCTACACCTCTATTCGTAGACCATTGTCTAGAGACCAGGCATTTCACCCCACAGTCACCCCCCCCCATCACAATCTCAAGAACACTTATCCTTTGTAAGCAAATACAAATACACAGTGCATGTTGTATATTTAGTGCATATTTATCTAGTTTTCATTTTTGCTGTGTGGCTTATGCTTTCACCTGGGCTGTGCCTGTCTCAGACTGCACCTCATCCCTGCCCGATGCAAGCAGAATGACGTGATAAAGGGCCTGGAGTGTTCTGCAGCACCCTCCTCTCTGTGCTGCTCAGGGCCAGATGCCTCAATGAGAACATCACAGCCAAGGAGCCCCAGGCAGCCGACAGACCCTGCTCAGGGTTGCCCTCTCTTCGCCTTGGGTGGTTTTCCAGGGGGAGGCCAGGGCATGAAGAACAGAAGAAGTGTTTGTGTGATGTGTTTCTCTCCTGTGGCCATCTTGGCAAATAACCAAAGAGTTGAGGACAAGCTCATATTACTTATGGGTTTTTTGAAAAACAGTGTGGTAATTGGGAATGAGGGTCAAAACCTCAACTTGTTGGACTGGGTTCTCCTCCTTGGTGGTTGGGGAAATAACCTTTTGCACTTTCTGAGGAGGGGGCTGGAGAGAAGGCGGGTCTGCTGCCCCTCATTCTGCCTACAGAATATCAGTTAGGAAGGACCTTGGTGAGTACCCAGAGCAATGAGAATGTTGGAAGAAAAAGGGCTCAGAGATGGAAACTGATTTATCCAAGATGTCAAGGCTAATTGTGAAGTTGTGCCTAGCTCCCAAGACTCTTGCTTTCCCCTAGCAAAGGACCCGTTCTCTACCTAAGCATGGAGCATTTATCCACCTACCTATCTGCCTAGGACTGGGCTCCATAATCAGGACTCTGCTTCTGGAGGGAAGGGCAAAGATGGGAAGGCAGAGCGATACACTCAAAGACTGAGAAGGGCTGAGACTAGGAAAGGAACCTAGGCCTTCACACCTGAAAGATGGGCCAACTGGGCCCTACTCTGCTTGTGCCTCAGGTAGGAAACTGAATATAGATAGATGCATGTTGATATACATGTCTATTCCCATCTAGTTTTTCTTTAGTTTCTTAGAAAAATACCTTGGAAAACATTAACATTCTTTCACTAGAACTAACAAGAAAAAGAAAGAGGTTATGTGGAACATAAGCCGAGGTGGGAGAGTTAGGAGGAGGAACGATTCTTGAGATCTAGAGGAGACCCCAGCTGGGGCAGAGAGACAGAGGAGAAAGGCTGACAGCTAAGATGGTGGTCTCTTCCTTCCTGGGCTCCCTTACCAGTTATCTGCTTGTAAGTGGGATTCCCTTAAAAAAGAAAAAAAAAAAAGCCATCGAGTAGATTCTGACTCATGGCGATCCCTTATGTTACAGAGTAGAACTGCTCCATAGGGTTTTCTTGGCTGTCATCTTTACAGAAGCAGATTGCCAGGCCTTTCTTCCACAGCACCACTGGGTGGGTTTGAACCAACCTTTTGGTTAGTAGCTGAGAGCAAACCATTTGTGCCACTAAGGGACCTAAGGGAATTCTCTTACAAGATGATTAATTGATAGGAGAAAAACTAGAACGTTCCATCTCTCTGAGGATTAGTGTGAGGCCTCTGCTCTCAGCAGGTTTCCAGGCCTCCAGTGGGAGAGTAGAGGATGGGCTTGAGGCTAAACCAGCTGACAGAGTGCTGGAGGCTTCAGAGAAGTGTTTGACAGCTCCAGATGCCTGCTCAGCATCAAGTCCTCCAATCGTTTCTTACCCAGCCCAGGACCAGCAGAGAGCAATCTGACTCTTTGCTAAGATCGTTAATAGCAGAGCTCATTTGGGGCATCTCCTTTCACACATCCACAGTCGAGGGAGGTGTTACTTGTACTGACCTTGGGGAAGCATGGCTTTCCCTAAAGCCCAAGGTTTTTCTCCTTGTCGGGTGCCAGGAGGGATGTGAACAAATACTCAGAGCCCGAAAGCAGAGCCTAGGTTTTTGAAGACCAGGTCTGTGATAGCCACACTTCGGTTTTCTCCCTTCATAGAATCTTGGGGAAAAGGCCTTTTGAAAAGTCCTTTGAGAGTCATTTGCTTCTCAGCTGTGTTGCTTTCTGTGCTATATTTCTCTCAGACAGAGTGCAAATTATTTCTTTAAAATTATTAGAGGAGGCTACTTAAAGCCCAAAGATCCTGACTCCTCCTGATTAGAAAGTTCTTCCTAAAATCTACTCTAATTTCATTCTGCTAAAGTTTATGCCTGTTTCCTTATTCTATTCTCATGGGAAATCATTGTTCATATCCTCTCTTATAACTTCCTTTTACATGGTTAGAGACCTTCCTCCAGCAATTTCCTAAGGGCTGCATGGTTCAGACTGATGTTATCAATTATGACCTGGAGAGTGAAGAAATAAGGTAGATGCACTGGCGGAGTGGAGGTGTGTGCATGTGTGCATGTACATAGTGCACGTGTGCATACATACGTGTCTGTGTACATGCACACACGTGCATATGCACATGTGTGGCTGTGTGTGTGCACATGTGTGCACGTGTATGGGTATGGCTGCATGTGTGTCTGTGCGCACGTGTGTGGGTGTGCATGTGTGTGTACACTCATGGTCCTGTGTGAGGAGTTACCAAGAAGGTGAGTGCACAGCCCAGCTATCCTTCAAAACGTAGTCATAGATTTCACAGGGATCCAAGGAGTACCAGCATTTCTTACAGAAACACTAGCAGATGTCTAGGAAACCTGTATGGAGAATGATGGGAAAGGAGTATGATGACCTTGGGAGTACCTTGTGAAGGACAACAGTATCACCTCCTTGAAGACTATGAAACTAAGGTCAAAAAAAGGTGGGGAGGGGACAAGAGTAGGCAACACTTCCCTGAGGAAAAGACTCCACCATCCCCTCCCCTTATTCCCTTCTTCTCCTCCTGCTTGATAGTCCTGACTCACTGTCACTCTCTCCAACACTACCTCAGTCATAATTCTTGGTGATTTCAATATCCATCCTTCCAATTCCTGCAGGGCCTCTCAGCTCCTTGCCTGCCACTCCTCCAATATTTTGTCCACCTCTACCTTAGCCACTAGTTCCTGTGGACATTTCTCTAGACCAATAACTGCAACCCCTCTATAATCTGAATTTCAACCATCCCACTCTTATTACCTACGATCAAAAAAACAACCAAACCCATTGCTGTCGAGTCAACTGCAACTCATGGAGACCCTACAAGACAGAGCAGAACTGCCCCATGGGGTTTCCCAGGAGTGGCTGATAGATACAAACTGCCGACCTTTTGGTTAGTAGCCAAATGCTTAACCACTGCACCACTAGGGCCCCAATGACAAAGATGGGCTAACTGCCCACCAAAATTTACACTCTCCCTTTCAAGTATATTTATCCCTGAGAAGTGGCTGCCCAGCCAGGGATACTTCCCAGCCCCTGTTGCTCTATGAAATGTGAGTGGAAATGATGAGAACCACTTCTGGGCCAAGGCTTTTAAGAAGTGAATTCTCTGTTTCCCCTTCTGCTAGCTGGATGCCAATGATCATGGAACCCTAAGGAATAAGGGAGTCACCAGGTGGAAGAGGCCTGGGTCCCTGAATTACTACATGGAGGAGAGCTATTTGCTTTGCAGCAATACTTGCTTGGAGTTGTTTTGCTAGTAAGAAACAAACATCTATTGTGTTTGAGCCTTATATTCTGAGGCCTATTTGGTTCATCAGCTAGCATACCCTAACTAATACAATCTCCTATTCCTTCAGCTTACGCCTTCTAATGTTCCAACATCAACAATTCTTCAGCACCCGAGACCTATCACTCATTACCCCACCACCTTTTCACCATCTCTCACCCTCTAATGTCATCGCTTTCTTCCTCGCCCAACTTAGATTCCATGGTTCACCATTATAATCACTCCCTTGCACACCCATGCCAATCCCTCAATCCTCTTTCACGTCATTGCACCCTCCTAACAAAACCCAACACCAGACAAATACTCTTCCACCGTTCAGTGCCTGCAGCCACACAGCCAGACGTGACTGGGGAAAACCATAAAACAATACTGTAACGACGGGCTCAAACATACCAATGATTGTGAGGATGGTGCAGGACAAGACGCTGTTTCATTCTGTTATACATAAGGTCAGATCCTACTCAACAACAACTAACAACAACATGCTGACTGTAAATTGATGGCCACTAACAGGACCACTAACTCCAAACGGACCTGGCAATTATACTAGGCTTCCCTAGTTGATTTAATCTTCTACTCTCCTGCATGACTACTGAGTACCTTCTCCTCAAGCCTCCATACCGCCTCCCTCATTCATTCTTAGTTGATGACCTTGCTAGTGTTTAAGCCCTGCCTAGAGTCTATTCTTAAAACAGCAACCAGAAAATTTCTTAAAACCTACGCCCAATCCTCTCAGCCCTTACTCAGAGCCCTGCACTGGCTGCCCACCTGTCTTAGGGTCAGACCAAAGGTTTCCCAATGGTCCTGTTACCTCTCTGACCCCACCTCCCCTCACTCAGCTACAGCCACAGCAGCGCCCACCCACAAGGCATGCTCCTGCTTTAGGACCTTTGCATTCCCTGTGCCCTCTGTTTGGAAAACATTCCTCCCAAATATTTGCAGACATGTGTTCTCACTTCTGTTAAGCTGCTGCTCAAATTTCCTTGTTAGGGGCAATGGTTAAGTGCTTGGCTGCTAACTAAAAGGTGGGCTCTGTGGGAGAAAGACCTGGCGATCTACTCCCCTAAAGATTCCAAAAACCAAACCAAACCTACTGCTGTTGAGTCAATTTTGACACAGTGTAAAGATTACAGCCTACGAAACCCTATGGGACAGTTCTACTGTTTCATACAGGGTTGCTATGTGTCGGAATCAACAGCACACAATGACAGTGAGGACTTCATTGAATATCCTATTAAAAATCACACTGCCTACCTCCAAAACTTTCTATCTTCCTTCCTTGCTTTATTTTTCTGCATAGCATTTATATCTATTTTATACATTTTACTTATTATTTATTGTCTATCTCCCTCCACTAGAATGTAACCTCCATGAGGCCCGTTATTTTTGCCTATTTTGTTCATTTCTGTATTCCTGGCACCTAAAACAGTGCCTAGGACATAATAGGCACAAAATAAATATTTGTAGAAGGGAGAAGGAAGGAAGGAAGGAAGGGAGGGAGGGAAGAGGGAAGAAGGGAAGGAGGTTGCTCCCAGACATGGGATTTTGCTTCCCGTGTTTGGAAGACACAGAACAGTTCAGATTGAAAGAGGGCGCTCAGTCAGGGCAATTATGCTGAAATCAGCAGATGGGCCTCCCTGTTCCATTTCAGGGAGGTCATGGCACCCCAAAGGATATTTGGGTGGACTTTAGGGGCTTTGAGAACTCCCTGAACTTTTTTGTGCCTTTTTCCTGAGGCAAGAGTCCTCAGCTTTCATCAGATTTTCCTAGGGGTCCACATGTATCAAAAGGTAAGAGCCACTGATTTAGTTCAACTCCTTAATCTACAGATGAGAAAAATGGAGGCCCAGTGAGGTGGATTGACTTCTCTAGGGTCATAGGACAGAGCTAAGATTTGAAGTCATGACTTCTTTTTCCAAGCAGATAACAGATGCAAACGTACTTTGCAAAGCGTCAAACGGTGTCCTGATTACCAGTGACCTCTGGTGCTGGTGGCCCTGAGGCCTGCAGTACATGGAGCTGCCACACACAGAGACAGGGTCTTCAGGCTGCACTTGTGGTACCGTGGCTGGGGCTGTTAGGAGCTCACTGCCCACAGATTCCTACTCTGAAGACAGAGAGATGTGGTCCTCCCCCAGAGTTTTATGGGGGCCAGTGGAGAAAGTTGGGGAGTCAGTAGTCCTGGGTTCTCATTCTCCCTCTGCCTGTGATTAATTTCCTTCGTGTTTGTGGGGAAGACGCTGGTTTTCTGCCTTAGCCACCCCAGCTTGATATGTTCACAGAAGCTTCTCTCCTTCCACTCCTTCACTGGGGCAAACTCAGCCAGCATTCTGACCTTGACATTCAAACAGCTTCTGAAAGCCCCATCTCTTCCATTAGGATGATAAGAGGTGGGGAGCTGCCCCTGCCCAACCCTATCTGCAGGTATAACTCTTAGTCTTCACCTCTCACTTGGAAATATTTCATTATCTATTCACATCTTGGTTTGGCCTCTTCCAAGGCACTTTGGATAATCGCAACCATCTTTACAATGACTCAGCTAGGTAGATATTAGTCATCATTATTTTGCAGAGGAAACTGAAGCTGAGCAGTTGACTGACTTGTCCAAGGTCACATAGCTGCTAGAGGCAGCACTGGGAAGTGAGCCGAGATCTGTGCCTCCAAGGCCTGTACATCTTTTCTCCACCATGTCTCCCTGCCCTGGGATTCCATGGGTTTCTCATTTGCAGTCTTTGGATCTTCTGCCCTGAAGACTTTCAGTACCTTGAAGGTACTGAAAGTAGGGACTTTGTGCAGGTAACTGTCTTAGGCATTTAATACAGCCCTCTGGCTGCTTCTGCCGATTATCACGTAGGAGAAGGGAGAAGCCCATTTTCTCATTCATCTTTCTCCATGAAAGGGGCACCTGGCTTCTGTGTCCCATCTCTGGTGTGCTGAGCCAAGTGCAGTGGGAGACATACCTGTGCTTGGCTTCCTGGGGCCTCCCAGGTGAGTATCTCAGAGCTGTTAGCTACAGAGGCCTCAGGCAGGGGCAGCTGGGGAGTGGGTGGTAGTGCTGCTGGCAGGGGTGCCTGGGGTTGGAAGGATAACCACCCCCTCTTAGCTGGAGAAGACCTTTTTCCTGAGCGGCTCACAGAAACCACCATGGAGGGAAAGCCAAATGCTTCTCCCAGAGGGGTTCCCCTCCCATGGAGCTCAGATCCTGAGAGGCTGGGATGTCCCATGGGAGATGCTGGGGTGCTGGGGTAGGTCCTGGCCCTATGACACTGCCAAGGGAGAGGCAAGATGTCACTGAGGTGTATGATACTTGGCCTCCTAGGAGTTTTAAGCTTTTACTTTCCCCTTTTCCTCATCCGGACAGCCACCATCTCACCCCCATTTCCTTTCTGACCGGCATTAATAAATTAGACTCTCTCAGTCCCTGTGACAGACATTTTTAAAGGTAAAAATATAAACAGATCATTTTTAGTCACTGTGCAACAAACATCATTCACTCACCTCACAGCTAAAAAGCTAAAACCCAGCAAAGACACCTCAGCAGCAAGTAAGAATCCATCAACAAAGGGGTTAGGGGGCTCCAATGAATGATCCCCCATCCTAAGAACCAATCCCATAAAGTTTTTAGCTGTGCAAACATCTAATGAGCTGCAGTCAGGGTGGTAGGGACACCCTCCCCACCCCACCCCCACCTAGTCCCCCCAGCCCCACCAACTGCCATGGGTCACCTTCTATAGGGGACAGGAGCTGAGGAATGGGGCTGCCAACCCCGTCAAGGTGGAGCCTGGGGTCGTTCAGCATCAGCTGGGCTGGCTCCTTTCAGCATCAGCTCGGATCCTGGGGCCACCTCCTGAGCAGTGGCTGCTTCCTTGCTGGGCTTGCCCACGGCTGGGCTCCAGCTACAGATTGTCACTGCTGGTGGTGAGGGAGGGCCTGAACACCTGCTTTCCAGCCTGGCCTCCGGGGTCCCAGCTGCAGGGTTATGTAACTGGTACCTTTGACCAACCCAGCTGGGCCTTTCCCCACCCAGCTACTCCCAGCAAAGGGCTGGAACAGGGGCTAGGGGTAGAGAGGGGGATCAGAGGATAGCCCAGAATAGCCACAGGGGGAGGGCTGAGGTGGCCCTGTTATCTTGGGAGAGAGAGAACACCTCTCACACAGCGCTAGGGAGGGAGGCATGAGCTTGGGCACAGACCATACAAATGGGGACTCTGGCTTCCGTTGGGAGGATTGGGTGACATCTCAGTTCCTATCTCTAGCTCACCCAGTAGGGTGCTCGGGCCCAAAGAAGGGCCCCAGAAACTAGCTGATTCATAAGCACATCTTCAGTGCACTTTCTCCACCGAGTTGCAATATCCTATCAACTCAGTGTTACAGGACTGCCCCCATTCTCTCCACCTGTGTGGTGCAGCACAGTGCAGTGGTGGAGTCTGCACTCTGGGGCCAGACTACCCGGGTTTCAACTTTGGCTCCATTGCCAACTAGCTGTGTGACTTGCAACACGTCAGTCTCTGTTAAGCCTGTTTCCTCATCTGTAAAACAGAGATAATAGCAACCACGGGGTTGTTGTGAGGATCAGAAGAGGTAATCTTTGTAAAGTGCTTAGCAGTGTGGTGGACTAAATGCTTGATAAATGTAAGCTACTTTTAGGCTAGGCTAGCATTCCCCCTTTGAAAGCTGTCCATGTCTTCCTTGCCTACGAGATACAGTACAAATCCAGTGAGATGCAGAAGTGGTGGGGTAGGGAGAGCCAGGGGCATAAAGTCCAGGACATGGGTGTGACTTCTGGCTGTACTGCTCACTCAGGAGCTAGGTGACCCTGGAGAAATCACTTACGTGCTGAACCTCAGGCCTCTGGACGATGAAACCAGGCGTGATGACACCAGAATTTTGTTAAGGATAAAATGGTTTAAACATAGGGCAGTGGCCAGCCCACAGTAGGGGTTTCTTGCAAACTGAAGGTCCTATGTGATTTCCAGGTTTACCAAACTGTCACTCCACTTGTGCCCACACACTCCATCCAAATCTGGTTTTCTATCATGCTTCTGCTTTCCTACCTCCAGAAGCCAGCATCCCTTCTGTATTTTTTTCATGGGAAAAAAAAACTGAGCGTGGTTGAATGAAGGGGCCCCATTCCCTCCTTAGCCCCCAACTTGAGGGCAGAGTCAACAGAATCCCCCCAAAAAACCACTGATTCCGACTCATAGTGACCCTATAGGGCAGAGTACAATTGCCCCCACAGGGTTTCCAAGGCTGAAATCTTTGTGGAAGGAGACCTGCAGAGTGGCTGGTGGATTCGAACCGCCTACCTTTTGGTTAGCAGCCGAGCACTTAACCACTGCATCATCAGGGCTCCTAACAGGGTCCCAGGAGCCTGTTATTATCTTGGCTGTTAAGCAGAAGCCAAAAACTCCTCTTTACAACTTGTATAAGGGGCTGAGGGCCAGGATAATGCACGGATATACTTCAGGCCCAGGAACTTGTTTCTTGGGGACTTTGCCATCAAGTCTACTTGACTCATGGCACCCCCGTGTCAGAGTAGAATTGTGCTCCATAGGGTTTTCAACAGCTGATTTTTCAGAAGCAAATTGCCAGGGCTTTCTGGGTGAACTCGAACCTCCAAACTTTCAGTTAGCAATTGAGTGCATTAACCATTTGCGCCACCAGGGACTCCTTATCAGGGTCTAGCACGGCCAAAGAGGGAGACTGTGGAGCCTGACCTGTGGGGCTGGCTGGTAAAAGGCTGGGCTTGTGCCACATCAGGACTAGTTTGAAGGCCTCTCTGATCTGTCTCTCTTGCTGACCCAGCCAGGGACCCTCTAAATACTGACAGTCCCCAACCAGGGACTGTCACCTGAAACACACCCCCTTTTTACACCACTCTTAACCTAGGCTTTGGTTAGGAAGTGGCTTTTCGGACCTAACCCTTTGTTGCAATGAAGGTGTAAAGGAATGAGATTTAAAATGAAGATTCCTAGGGTCTCCACATCAGAGTCTAATTCACTAGGTTTGGGGTGGGATCCAGGAATCTGCATTTTTAAAAGCAACCTCGTGATCCTGATGCAGAAAATCAGAGAATATTACTTTAGATAGAATAAAATGACCGTAGATAATTTCCTGGGGTAGGAATTCTTCCACCATGGATTCTTCAAGAACAAGGGCTTTGCTTCGTCACCTTCAGACCATGATGCCAGAGTAAGATTAAATGGAAATACCCCAGGTTAAAGGCTCAAGGGAGGAGGCAGGAATCTCTACTAAAAGAAACATTTTGGTAGAGAGGAAAGCTGCACTGTTTGAAGGTCCTTAAATGAAATGTATCAGGATGTACCATGAGTAAGCACAGCAAGAGAAATGTAAGAGGGGCAGATGCAAAGATACCAAAGGTAAATTTCTCAGTGTGTCGTTGGTCAAGCCTGCTACAAGGAACACACAATGCAAGAGAGTAATCACATGTTGCTGTGTCCAGAAGGAAGAGTATAGCAATTGAAACCTGAGAAAGTGTGTGTGGTTGGTCCACTAGACTTTCTGGGGGTAGGAACAATAAAGCTGGTCTCACAAACACCCGTGGAAGGTAGATCTTTAAGCATAAAGCACAAGAAAAAAAAAAAGTGAGACGTTTTCCCAATAAAACATCCAGTACCTTCCATTTTTGTGCTAGAAAGACACAGCCCTGGCTCTTCAACTGGCATACTCTTGTTATTGGAGTTTGATTTTTGAAGCTAGAAAGCTGGAAAAAAACTATCATATTAACAAACCGTAGCTTAGTCATCTCAGTAGGTCAGGTAACAAAGTCCAGTCTGCTTTATTTCTATCCCAAATATTGCAAATATACAGAAAATTACCAGTACAAAGTTAAACACATCCAGATTTATTTACACAATGCTAAAGCAATTTGAGTTTTATTTTCCTTTTGTGGAATTTTATTACGGGGTCTGGCTTTGTTGTGGAAATGACATGGGTCATTGAGACTTGATTATCCCACCTCACATGCAATTTTCTGTCCCAAGGGGACAGAAAAGTTGGATTTTTAGAGCACATGCAGTAATGATCTTAATACTGCTTTACACTTTACTAGGAAGGTGGCTGTCCCACAGCTTGGGGGGTGGGAGGCAGGGAAGTTACTGAACAGGGAGGGGCCACATGCTCAGAAAGGGGACAAGAGACAAGAGGAGGCTGAACAACAGGCACGTGGGGACCCTGAGCATTTCTGTGCACAAGGAGGAGAGTACAACCAAAACCCTTCTCCCTAGACGTCCAAACACAGGAGGTGGGCAGACTCATCAGGGAAAATTTAAGTCACCCAACCACAAACTGAAGGCATGCGGAGGATGGCAACGGCACTGATTTGGAGCTTATCAATAAATCATTAACTTGTACACTATACAGTTTATACATGTATATATGTACACACACATATAAATATAAAGGTACAGATTAATTCACGTTATTCTATATAAACAAGGATGCTTAAGAATGTACTGGTGTGAAAAAAAATGCATACAGCAAAGTGTTGAAGACAATTTCAAACAAATGTTCTGATTTCCATTGTTATAATGCAATATAACCAAGAAATCAACATGCTCCTGCTATTTCAGTTCTCCTCTGTGAGGGCAGGGCCCGGGCTCTGCTAGACAGGTTGGTGATCCCCGGGCCACCTGAGCTGGGCAACGGGTGGCAGATGGAGCACAAAGTCTGGTACTTGCCGACTCTGGCCCTCCCTGTTACTCTGTCATGTGACAAACCTTAAACTTTGGTTTTGTTCAAAGGACATTTAAGTCCATGTTTGTTTTCCTGCTTGAGGAAAGATGGTGGCAGAGATGAAAAGCTGAGTCCCCTCCTGTCTGAGCAGTTCCAAGCATCCTGGCTCTATATGGGGTACGGGACTGTGCCGACAATGAGCAGGATGAGCTCTGGGCCACTGCTTACGGGGCAGGGCTCTCTAGAGCTCTCCTAAAGGAAAGAGAGACTCTCTTGACCTGGATGGTATGCCTGGAAAATAAATAAACGACTGAAGCTAGGCCAGCCCTGTCACCTAGGATAGCTGTGCTCCTCTCTGCATCCTGATATGGTGATGAAGGCCATGGGAGAGCCACTGCAGTTCATAGACCCAGCACAGGAGCTAGAGGTGGCCAGCACGTTACTAACCTGTTAGGGATGAAAGGCCAGTGCAGGCCCAGAGGTAAACCTAAGAGTAAGAGAGATACCCAATGGGAAGCCTATTTAGAAGCAGGTGGCAAATTCTAAGTTTCAGTTATAGGTAATCTATCGAATCTCCTGAGCCTACTCTAGAGCTGCCACAAGGCTTTTATCCTTCTAAATAGTGTCCCCCGTGCAATTAACCACCTCAGTGTATCCATTGCTCGTTTCTGGAGGGGGAGCCAGGACACTTCCAGTGACCTACTCTCATTAGAAACCAAAAGCCCCTCAGGTCCAAGACACTTGTTCACAGAGCAGGAAGGTTGGGTGCGTTCTCCACCTAGATTTAAGAGCTCAAACCTTTTAGACTGTCTGATATGCCCGACCTGTCTCCATGAGGCTAAATTCCATTGTCAAAACCTCCAGAAATAATATCTTGTGCTACCACCAAGCCTAGGAGTTTATACAATGATATGCTCTGTTTTACCTTCAAGGTTAATGCACCTAACCTAACACCAGTAGGACAAATTAGAAATTTCTTTTTCCTTAAGAAGGTATAATGGATTTAGGCTGTTGGTTTTACTCTCTGGCTGAGGGCAAGCAGGCTAATGCAGAAAGCTAACTAGCCAATAAAGGGAATGAGCTGGGCTTATTAGCAGTGCTCAAACCTAATGAGCTAGGCAGCCAGAGATGGGAAACAAGGAGAACGGAGATGGTGACCCATCAATTAAGAGTCCATTCCTGCACTTTTGAGTGACCCTCAATGACGTGAGGGGCAGTTTCTAAAAGCATATTCAAAATTACCATTACTTTTGTTTTTAGCCATGAAAAACAAGGGAATAAAATTTTCTGTTTACCAAGGCAGCAAGAGTTTAAAAAGGCAGTAAATACGGTTCTGAAAGAAAATACCATATCCAATCCCTGAACTAAAGAACAGCAAGTCATCTATAAGAGGTCCTGCTCCAAGTATTCAGCACTTGCATGCATAAAGATTTTCAAGCATTCTGAAGATAACCAATTGGCACTGCTCATAATACACACAGGTCCATCTCCCAAAAAATGGGCTTATATATAATCCCTGTCTTTTTATCTCACAAGAATGTTGTGAGGTTCAAATGACATAATACAACTGAAGGTGCTCTAAAAACTGACAAATCCTACAGAAACCCCATGTAGTGTTATAAGCAAAGAACCTTTATCTTACATGGCTGAAGAATAGTAACTTTCCCATCACAGTTATTTTCTACACCTTAAAACTAATAAAAGAACTACCACATACCAGCACATGTATCTGCCCACAGTCTAAGAAAACCTGTTGCTGGCAAGTTAATTTCAACTCACAAAGACCCTACAGGACAGAGGAGAACTGCCCCATAGGATTTCCAAGGCTGTAAACCTTTATGGAAGCAGACTGCCACATCTCTCTCCCACGGAGCGGCCGGTGGGTTCGAACTGCCGACCTTTTGGTTAGCAGCTGAGCACTTAACCACTGTGCCACCAGGACTCCCTACAGTGGGTATAGATGGAAGAAAAGGTATCTGGTGTAAATAAACAGGCCTTTTCTGGGCATTAAATTCACTTTGGGCAGGACGGGTGGGAGGAAGACTGATACTTTTATCATCTGTAAGCTGGTGTATCTTTGGGATTATCTGAAATTTTAAAACCATGCAAATTCAATGAGCTTTTCCTAAAAGACTAGTACTCTCTGGCCCTAACAAATATTAACTCTTTTCACAAAAACTGTCCTGATTTTATTTTCTAACTGACGCTCCCTGACTCATTTAATTTTACGGCGGTTTCAAAATCTCTAAAATTCTCCATCCACTCCCTCCCCCACCTTCCCTGCTGCTGTTAATCCATTCTGGTGAGAAGAGAACTTTGCCATCCCTGCTCATGCATTCTGACGAAAGTTAATTTGGCACATTTACTTTTTACTGACATTCTAGCCACAAGGGGAACTACCAGCAAAATGGCAGCTAGCAATGGAAAAATGTCCCAATCACAATTATTGGGAGAAACTGTGGCCAGTACAGTAGGTACACTTAGACTGAAAACTTGCTATATTTCTGTATAGCAAATATCCAGGATGTATTAAAACTAATTACTGCAGCTTTCTATTACTGCACGTCCACCCAAAAATCCACCCTCATTAAATTCTATAATTTATTTAATTTGGAAAAATGTCAAATGAAAAACTTCCTTTAATTTAAAATATGAACTTAATGTACCACCCAAAGCAACATCCAGACTGTAAGTGTGTCTTCAACTGGTTTAGTCAAAAGCTTCACGCCAACAAATGACTTGGCAAAACCGGAAAAAAGGGGTAAGAAGGAGAGCTTGGTAATAAAATTGTTTTTCTTTTTTTTTAAGCCTACAAATCTGAAAACATCACTAGTCCTGGATCCAGGTACAACAGCAACCTAAAAGGAAGCAAATAAGTAGCCATTTTAACAATTCAACAAAGAGCCAACACAATAGGTAGGGGGGAATGGAAGACCACGATGTTCAGTCCTCAGGGCTATACTGTGCACTCAAAACCCAATCCTAGTGAAGAACATTCAGCCTTGGCAGACATCCAGGGCAAGCCTAAACCCTGTCCCTGAACAAGTCCACTGGCACACACACAAAGCATGGCTTGAAAGATCTAGGAAGAAGTTAAGAATTTCTCCTTTAATAGGTGCTAAATCTAGTCAATTCTCTGCTGCTCCCTTCCTCAGCCCCAAGTTAAACATATTGCCCTTTAATGTTTTCCTGATTTAGTATCTTGGAAGCACATGGTTAAGTTAGGTGCCAAAGGGCAGTTAACATGAGTATTGCCTAATTAAGTAGGGAAAGACAAATCACTGTGGTCTATGGTCCCTGGGGGGCGGGGGGAGGTCAGGGACCCGTGTGAGGAGCTGGTGTGCAATGTTCTTGCAGCAGGGCTGTCCCCAGATGGAGAAAAGCTGCCCAGGCTGTGCCAATCATTGCAGCCTCTGTTTTCATCTCTGCAGCTGCTTAAGTGGCCAGCAGAGCCTAGGGACAGCACCAAGTACACTGTGATGCTGGAGGCTGCAGCTGCCCTGGGGCAGGCGCCATGTAAGACACGCAAGGGTGGGGTTAGTGAAACATTCCCTTCGAATCCCCTCCCAATTCCCTTAAAAAAAAAAAAAAAAAGACAGAATGTTAAAGTTAAACAATTTAAAGATTCCCCTCCTCTTCTCAGAGCCAATTGTAAGAGCATTTAGAGTTCTCCACCCCACCCTGCATTTCTTTAGTGTAGGTGGTCCTTTTGGCTTTGATGGAAGCAGCAGAAACAGAGCTGGGTCCCTCGCAAGGGGAAATTTATTTCCCCAAGTCGGAGCCACAGGAAGTGTAAGAGGTACTGCGGTTCCATCATTCATGCTTGGTCCCAGCTCCTGTGAAGAGCTATTCCAGGAGGTCCTGAAGAGAAAGACATGCAATGTATTATTGACAGACTGAAGAATTCCCATTTTGAAGGCAATCACCTAGTTTCTGGGCTTTCCAAGTCTTACAGACATTAAGTTGCAGCTTCTAGCTTGTCTCCCTCTGCCTTTGTCCCAATCTATCTTGATCATGAGTAAGTAAGGAACCACCCTTTCTTTGTACTTTTGGACCACCCCTCAAAAGAAATAGTCTCACCTCATCTGAGTCGTCATGATAACCACTTTTATGGCTGTGGCAGGCTGGGTCCAATGCATCCCCGCCATCTACTCCGTTGGCCTCTGCGTGCTGCTGCAGCACAGAGTAGCGATGCACCAGGAACCTAGGGATGGAGACCTCTGTCAGTCCTCACGCTGCGAGAAGGGGTGCATTTCTTATAGGACTGTGTGTGGATTTTCGGAGTTTTAGGTACCCACAGAGTGAGTCACACTTACTGGAAGCAGAGCCCACAGCTGACATATGGAAAATGTAAGATATGAAAAATTTGGGTCTGATTTTTCAGGAACATCACTTCAACTAACTAGTTTTTGCCAAGGACAGACTCAAACATATGGCCAACTTTCTGGTTTGAATTCAGTACCTCTGATTGACTTCCACGCTTCTTACCTTCCCCCACAGACATATTTCTTCACAATAAGCACTCCTGCTACGACTGTGACCAGCATCAACCCCACAATGGCCAGGATAATTGGAACAGAACTTGACTTGGAATTCTTGATGAATTAAAACACATACATAAAAGCATTTATTAGGTACATATATTCTAGGCTGAATTAAAGAGGTTGCGCATCCCCCTCGTTTCTCTGTAAATGATGTAAAGTCCCCAGGCACTTAATGATGATATTTTTCCAACCGCCCACGATGAACCATCTCAATGACACCAAGAGAATATCACAGCTGGGAGAGGGAAATCAGGGCCACAACTGCCTGAAGCTGCCAGAATGCTACAAACTCAGTGACTTCAGTGTCAATGTTATACAGGAGCCTTGGCAACTGCCTAGAACAAATGGTAATTGTGACTGCTCCACACTACCACTGTTTCCTAGTCTTTGAGTTTAAGGGTGGAATGCAAAGAGGGACTATGATAATAGTGGGCTGAATGAATCTAGAATAGGGCCATTCATTATTTGGGAAGAAGCTGTGTTACTGCTATACCAGGCAGGCCAGTATATGACACCAAGAATTATTTTTTGTATTTTTTTTACTTGATTTCTGGTATATTTTTACAAATAAACCTTCTTATATCATTGTTGGAGTGTGAACCACCTGCTTCTGGGTGGGAGATAGGGAGTGTGTGTTTTCAATGTATCCAACAGGAGGCAGAGCTGGATTCTGGATCACACACACAAACGCCCTGAGGACAGCCATCAGGAGTCCAGGGCAGGGGGTACAGAGAAGGAGGAACTTGACCCCTTACAAATACACACACCCACACACTCGTCTTCCATTGCCTTCCAAATCCCACCCCTTGCCAGTCCCTCACCCCTTAGACTAGGAGAGACGAGGGGACTGGAGACTGTCCAGCTCAATCTCTCATTTTACAGATTAGGAAACTGGGGCCCAAAGCTTACTGCCCCATGTCACACTGCCAGTCCAGTGCTCCTTTATCAAAAGAGGTGTCCTCTTTACCACATCCTCAAATTCCAGCCAGAGAGTTCAGTACTGCAGATTTGTAGTCAGCCCCACAACTTGCTCAATAAAACCAGTCCATTGCCATAGTTCAGGTCTTCATTCTGAATATACACTTCACATAACTCAGCACCAAGACCCACTCCTCATCCTCCAGTGCTCTTTTGCACATGCGAAAAACCTTACAGCCAAACTTCTGGAGTCTTTTTCCTAAATTTCAGAAATTTCCTCAATTCTATGCTTCTGTGGCACCTGACTTGATCAGAATACCATTTCTTTCCAAAAAAGGAGTTTTCAGCAGGATGAGCTTATAACTGGGTTATATGACCCATCCTTTATCCTAGTAACTTCCTGTCCAAAGGGAAGCCTGTCAGAAGCAGTGTGCTCACTTTGTATTAATTAATAAAATTCTTGATGCTGTAACTTTGATTTTTCCTGGCAGAACACAAAATCCCACTGTACCTAAACCAGAGCTGCTTTAACATACCTGCTTTTCTGGACTAAAAAAGTTGCTTGTGCATTTCTTTTTCAAGTCTTTTACTTCTCGAATTGGATTCACCCCACCTTGGCATCTGTCTCCTGGAATTTTCCGGTATCTGAAAGGCAGCAAAGACTTGTTAACAGAATACAAAGATGTATTCCTGGGCTCTTACCTACTTCCTGAAAAGAAGATTTGAAAAGCTGCAGAAAAGCTTCTCATCTTTACACCACCTTTTACGCCTGGGGGAATGTCTCATGGGGATATTTTGGGGGCATTTTATGAAGTTTCAGGCTGAGCCGACTAACCAGGTCTGGCCTTGCCACCAGGGACATGCCTGTCCTTTCTGTCTTAAGAGACTGTGCCAAAGAACCATGACCCCAGGGATGTGTGTAACCAATGGAATAAAAACAGGAGAGGTGGAAAAATTTACCAGGGGAGGGAGGTAAAGAGGCTCCTCTAGAACTGCACTGTCCCATATGGTGGCTATTGAAATTAAAATTAAATAAAATTTAAAATTCAGTCTCATTCAAGTGTTAATGGCTACATGTAGCTACCATAGCGCACGCAGCACATACAAAACATTTCCACTATCACAGAAAGTTCTACTGCACAGTGCTTTTTCTAGAGTGCTCTAATTATTTTCTCAGATCTCTGTGTGGAAAGCAGCTTTTCATCCTGATGGATGATGACTCATCTGTCATGATAAGGGAGCCAAAGCTCTCGTGTACCCATTTGTTGTCAGGTGCTCTTCTCTCCCATACAGACAAAACTCCAGGTCGTGGCCCTTCAGTTCTGGCTGTTCCACACACTTTGAATCATTTTCTGGACGGAAGTAGCCAAAATCACTGCAAGAAACAGCAAATAAGAAAGCTTTCAGAGTTGCTGAGACAGTTAAGCAGCTAGCAATGGAGGTTTCTGTGGGGCAGTGGATGGTTAATATTCCAGTCTTAGGTGGCTACAAGGTAGCTCAGGAAGGCCTATGCCACCTCTCAAGAAGACCCATTTAGGAAAAGAGACATGGAGAGAAATTTATTGAAAAAGAAAAAAAAAAAAAATCCTGGTGGGCTTAGTTCTCACTAGCGAGAAGCCCAAAGGTTGGGAGCCCCGCCCAGCTGCTCCTGCTCAGGTCCAGGAAGAGCACGGGATGCAGCAGCCTGCAGTGGGTGGGGACCCGTGCATCTAAGATACAGTGGAGGTCACAGAGAAACAGTGCCACTGACAGCAGATCTAAACTCAGGGAGACTTGGCAATTCATTTATTTACCTCCAAAGAACTCATTATTATGTTGCCCATGGGGTTTATGTCCACCTTTTTCTGCCTTCCCACTTTTGTCCCTCTTAGCTCCTTAGATGGTTCTTGCCTCTTACTCCAACCTCAGTGCGCTTTACTGCCCTCCATTCCATCTCATCTCTCCATAGTGTCACCCATCCACTCTCCCTTTCCTGTTTTCCCCAAAGAAATAATGTCCTGCCTTCTCTCCACGGCTGACCCCCTACATCAACATCTTTGGTCCCACCTTTCCTACCTACCTTGCCTTGCTTCATTGAGAGTGTGAAAGGGGGCAATCAGTCAATCTCTCCCATTCCACTGGTGACTTCTCCTTAGCCTACATATGTCCTTTACTCTAGAAATTACTTCTTTAACCCTGCTACTTCTCAATCGTCTCCTTTACTAGCCAAATTTCTTAAAAGACTATTTTTGCTTGTCCCACTTCACTTATTTCTCGTTTAGTTTTTACCCCATGCATTTCGACTTCCATCCCTCACTGCAACCTTGAAAATGAATGAATGTCTCCACCACCCATGAAGGCTCACTAGTCATCACACCCAGTGGAGCCCCCCCGCCCCGGTCTCATTCATCTTGACCACCTGCTCTGCTGCACCTGACACACTGCTCGTGGCCCTGTCTACACACACCTTTGTGCCACCTCCTGAAAGAAGTCTTCTTTGACCCACTTCCACCCAGCTCTAGTTGGAATATTCTCTCCCTTCTATAAAACCCCATGGGCACCTACCACCTAGTTTTGCATCTTAATTATGTATTTGTCTTACCAGGACAAAGTTTATAACAAACTTTTCATTAACACTTGCATTGCAAGTATTCAGTGAAGATCTGGTGAATGTATTGATGCTGCTCATAATTCAACGTTTTTCTGACAAATATTTAGGGGAGACGGTAGGGAGAACAAAAGATGCAGAAGACAGCAGGGAGAAATTACTGGTAAAAACCTAGGTTTTCAATCCAAAATTTCAGGAAAAGTACCCTTTCTATTCACACTGGACACGTTTATCAAGTGCGTGTGGTACAGTGTGTGCACCCCGGGGCCTAACTGCCAGGTTCACATTCCACCTCTGCTACTTTGTGGCTCGTGACTGCAGGCAAGTTAGTTGTGACCTTTCTATGCCTAGTTCTTTCCTTTGTAAAATGGAAATAACAATACCTATCTCATATGGCTGTTGTGAAGTTAAATATAAATCATTTAGGACAGTGCCCAGCACAGAGTTAGTGCTCAGTATATGTTAGCTGTTATCATTGCTACTACACTATTATCAAATATGACTTCAAAGAGTTTAGAGTTTAATGGTGGAACCAAACCTATAAACAATAATTAAAATATAGTAAGTGCATGTAACAGAAGCCCAGGTGAGGGAAAGGTGGGGAAGATTTTAAAAAGGTGATATCTGAACTAAGTATTAAATGACAAGTAGGAATTCACCAGGCTTAGAAGTCAAGCAGGGAATATGGAAAGACCTTCCAGGCAACAGCACAGAGCCCTGAAGAAGCACAACATCTTTAGAAAACAGCAGCTGACATAATTACCTAGCATATGTGGAGTGAAGGATGGCAGATAATCTTTTGTATTTTTACAGTATCATGACCCCTCTAGTCCTACTGTAAAACCAAAGGTGTTCTGAGCAATATTTTCCCCTGTGGAAATACAGGACGGAGGGCCCCTGACACCACTTACAGATAGGAGCCTACAGAAGGAACCACGCTGGGTCAGGCTTGTGTTTTGCTCAGACTTGTATTCTGCTGTCACCGGCAGTGCAAAGGAATGTGACATGGGAAGACATGATTGCTATCAGCCTGCCTCCTTTGTTCAAATCCTTTGGGATCCACAGTATCTTTGGCAGGTAATGAGTTCCATAAGACTATTACCTGTGATGAGAGGCAGTTCCCCTAAAATTACCTCACTTAAGCTACACAGGGACTCCCTTGCCCTTGTTCAGTCTGCTAACCCTATGCCAGCCACGTAACTTATCCTTAAGTGTGGATAGTACTCAACTCTAAGGAGTCCATCCTGATGGCCTCTAAAGGACCATAAACATTCTGATGGCACTCCTGTCTCAAAACACACCCACTCTCTCTGCCTTCAGTCTTGCAGAGAGCCCCAAACCTCCTGACCACAAGTTGTTGGGCTATTCTCTAAAGTCTAATTTCCTCTTTGCTCCTGTGCTACTTTTCTTGGTGCTTTTGTCTTGTCATTTTCTATAGGTTTTTTGTTTTATTCTCTTCCTCCTTATATACCTTTTCTCCTTCCCATCTTTGCTAAGTCAGGAATTTTGGGATTTTTTGCGGATTCTGCCCAATAATTAACTGTTCAATATGATATTATCTGCCCAACTATTAACAATTTTGGTTCCCTTTCTCTGTGCCTCAGTTTCCTTGCCTATAAAAAGGTAAGAAGCCAGCAGTTCTCCACTCTTGGGGAAGAAAAGGATTAAAGTACTTTTCAGCCCTATAAGACAACTGTCTTTCATCTCCTCCAACACGGGAAAGGGGCCGACAGAAGGGATCTGAGGAATGCTGATACCAGAGGAAGTCCTCCAGGGTACAGAGACAGATGGATGGCTGCTTGGTCACAACATAGTCTCGACCATTCTGACAGACGGACGACTTGCGTAGCCGCAGATACTGTTCTTTATAGCCTAAAATGCAGCCATCTTCATACTCTCCAGGGTCTGTGGAGTGAGCCAGCCATACGGTATAGTCCTTCTCTTCACCTAAAGGACAGACAGGCTGTTCAGGAAACTGCACGGCACAGAACCCACCCACGTGAGGCAGCTGCCAGGCTACCAGCAGAACAAGGAGAGGGAGAGTGGGAAGGTCTGACTCAGCCTACTGCTTCCTTTTGGAATTGCAAACGGAAAGATACATTAGTCTGCAGCCTACTAACAACTGGCATTTCTTCACGACAAAACATGATTCTTTCCATCTCACCATCCATTTGAGGACTGGGAAAACTTTTGTTTCGAAGTAGAAAGCTGGACAGGGGACCTCTAGAGTTCCTTCCAAACTGAGGCTGCTGTCTGTATGTCTTATACACCTATGCTGTCCGTCAGGAGGAGCTGCCAGGGGAAGCAACCAGAGTGCTTTCCCCTTGGGTCAGGGAGCTCTTTGTTTAGGATAAGACACCAATTAGCCAAGGGCATGAGTTCAATTTCACTACAGGTTAATTTGCTTCAAACAAAAGAAAAAAGGCTCTCTTTCTAGACCTCTAACTCTAGTTAACTGGCTCTCCAAGGTAGATTGCTGACCATGACAATTTCTGGCTTAGCATATCGTATCATCCACTTCTGGAAAAATGACTCAAAGGCTATGACCTAAAGACTGTGGATTAAGTTTTCATGCTTTGGGATATGAAGGCCAGCAAACCAAAAACTCCATGGCCAGTGAGTCGATTCTGACTCACAGCAACCCTACAGAACAGAGTACAACTGCCCCATAGGGTTTCCAAGGCTGTAAATCTTTACAGAAGCAGAGTGCCACATCTTTCTCCTGCACAGCTGCTGCGGGGTTTGAACCACCAGCTTTTCGGTTAGCAGTTCATACAGCCCGTCAAAGGGCAGGTGATTAACACATCTTTTAATGACAAAGGGTTAAACTAGGGTAACTGTAGAATTGCTTGCTATGCGGAAAACTTACAAGCCAGATCCTTTACAGACTATTTAATGAATTTAGACAACAACACTCAGGTATTAAATCATATTTAAACATGCTGTAGAAAAGGTAAGGCCCAAACTGGAGTGCTGCCTCCCCCAGGAGTCACTGAACTAATGGTCTGAGGAGATGGACCCACAAACGCAGTCTGACAGTAAGGACACAATTCAACTAAAGTGTCTTGAAATGTAAATGTGTCTTTTATTCTATTATGCTAACATGTAACTACCAGTCACAGGGCAGTCACTGCTTCTCTAGTTTTTTTTCTTTTATCTTCTTTTTTTTTCAGCACAGTGTTAGCATCTTTGGTACTGAGGTTTGGGTTTGCTTGTGATTCTTTAGGAATGAACACTTTGCAATTACCATTTTAACTTATTTTCTGAAGCCACTTTTTGGGCCTTTAACATGCCTTCTGGTTTGAAGTCACAGAGTTCTGACGTGGTCAGTGCAGGCGTCCCACCGACCCTGGTGGCTATTCCAGAGCCTCACCTGTGACTGACATTCAAGCCAAAATACTTAGCATGGATACTTCCTCACTTCAACATTTCAGTAAGTGACATAATCAATTAGATGCACTTTGCAATACAGTTTCCCCTGAAGTTTCCTCTTTACAGTTCTACTGTGTTTCCCTAATCAGGGGTTTCGAAACCCTGAAATGTTTTCAAATTATTTTAGATAAACACAAGCATGCATTATTCTTACAATCAGGAAGAAAGCTGCATAAAAGATACAGAGATCCCTCTAATAGTGTAAAGCTACACTGTTCGACATGGTGGCCTTAGCACACGCAGCTGGCCTAACTGGGATTTGCTGTAAAAGCCATGTGTAAAATATACCCTGGATTTTAAAGACTTGGTTTGAAAAAAAAGAATGTAAAATATCTCATTAACAATTTTTAAAAATTGCTTACACGTTGAAATAGTATTTTGAAAGTACTGAGATAATTGTCATTAAAATTAATTTCACCTTTCTTTTTACTTTTTTCACATAGCTAACAGAAAATTTAAAATTATGCGTGTGGCCTTCATTATATTTCTATTGGACAGTGCTAGTCCAAAGAGGAAGCTGCTTCTCCGATACCATTCCATAGCTTAATTACCACCCACATGCAACATACTTCAATCCCCTTTCATAAGCCTTTGCTTATTTTAGTTAAAATAAATTAAATCAAATTTGTTATTTAGGAAAATGGGCTTGCATGTTTCTGGCAGAAAATGCCAAAGGAGACACTCACAATTCCTTTCAAGGATATCTTTAAAATCGATAGTGTAGGAGACCCATTGGCGGGTGAGGAAAGATTCTGTGAAGCCCCAAATGCTGATGTTCATGGACCTGGCTCCGGGTTCTGAAGCCAGGCCAGTGAAGTAAATGGGCTCCCTGGTGAACCTGTAGGTCTGCCAGCACTGACCTTCATCTGTGGAGAACCTGAAACCACAAGTGGAAAAAAATTATGACAGAGGATCAATGCTTACTGGGAACATCAGAAAACCACCCTGCTGTGTGATTCCAAACCCGAGAAAATCCCTCATATTTAGGTGATGGCTTACTGCCTGACAATTATATTAATTTTTAATGCCTATCGTTAAGAGGGAAGGAAAAAGGGATTCATTTAGAGAGAGTATAGAAGTAATTATCTTTTAAAAAATCCTCTCAAAGGAAACAGAGTTTTCAATAAACTGAAATTATTTTATAAGAACTTGTTACTTCAGATGTATTCTCAAGTTCTGTTTGAATACATCTATTTTTGTGGAGAGAAAAAAGAATGTTTAAAAAAAATGACACAATGTATTAGCTAGAGAGAGTCAGAGGAAAAAGAAAAACCATTTAATCTGAGTTGCTCTAAACTCAAGCCCTTCAAGAACCTTCCCTACAGTTCTGTAGAATGCAAACATCTGAACTGGGATAAGTAACATCCCCCCCCGACCCCCCACCCCCATAAACTGAAGAACATTGCCACAGTTGCCCTCTATGCAGACAGTGTGGGTGGAGATGAGCTCATGCATACTTAATCACATTGATAGGATGGCTGCTGTGCTCAATGGCCACAATGATGCCTCCGGAATCCAGGATGGTGTAATAGTGGGGTCCTTCCAGCATCTTCGCCCAGGAGTAGCCCCCATCATCTGAGATGTACACATCAGGGACCATAACTGAGATGGCATCCCCCACGCTACCTGCAACACAATCCACCATCTCATCAGCACAAATGGACAACAGAACAGAGGATTTACTGCCAAGGGAATATTTTTGAATGAATTTATTCTCATTATTTCCCATATGGCCTCTTATGGTAGAAAAGAAGACCACTAAAAATTTGGACCACCAGTGTCTGTCAGTTTGTTGTATTGTGGTAGCTTGCAAGTTGCCGTGATGCTGGAAGCTATGCTGCCAGTATTTCAAATACCAGCAGGGTCATCAATAGTGGACAGGTTTCAGGGGAGCTTCCAGCATAAGACAGACTAGGAAGAAAGTCCTAATGATCTACTTCCAGAAATCAGCCAATGAAAACTCCATGGATCACAATAGGATACTGTCTGACACAGTGTTGGAAGCTGAGCCTCCTAGGTTGGATGGCACTCAAAATACACAGTGGTCACAACAATGGACTTGGGCCTACCAACGATCGTGGAGATGGCACAGAACCAAGCAACATTTCGTTTTACTGTCCATGGGTTGCCATGAGTCAGAGGTGACTCAACGGCAACTAACAACAACAACAATGTGGGAAGGGGAAAAGTCATGTTGCTCTCTGTTGGGAGTCTAAGAAGAATCCAAAGTACTAAAGGAATGCAAAAGGTATCTCCAGTAGTTTTCTTATAGGGTCAAAAGGCTGTGCCTCAGTGTCAGCGTGCTCAGCTACTTCTGTCCGTGAAGTAGGAGGGCCTCTTACCATGAGCGATGACTATGCCTATGGCATTAGGCTCTGAGAGTGGGGCCATTGGAACGTTTAGCTTCTGGGAGATGCTGTAGGAAGCGTGAATATGAAGACTGCACTGTGAAAAGAAACCAAGCTTAGATTAAAACCAAAGGTTCAACTTCTTTACTCATCTCACAGAGCCTTCTAATAAAGCTTTCAAATTAACCCAGACCTCAGTGGATACTCTTGATTCTGAAATGCATTAGAATATTTGGTAGCAAATTATACAATTATTTTCTCATTTGTAATCTGCCTTAGTTTATTCCTGCATCATACCAAAGCCTCTGACCAATGTGTAGAGTGTGATTCCAACCAAATAAACTTGTTCCAGACACTGTACAAGATACCGTGGTGATTGCAAATAAGACTCAGTCCTGTCTTTAAGAGATATACCAGAAACCAGTTGAGGTGTAAAGCAGAATGGAAGTTGGTACTTTAAGTACTTTAAAAGAAGTTCAAGCAAAATATTGATAAAATAAAGAGGAGTGACTGGTCCCAACTGAAGATGGGCACTAAGGATAGTTAGGGTTTCCAATGGTGGACAATTAGGGGAGGGAGGGATGGGCACAGCGTCCCCCAGGAATAGTGTGAGTAGGCCATAGAGGTGTTCAGGGCATGACTGTGAGTTACAACAAGGAGTATGCTGGTGATAAAGTGGGAAGTGATGATGAAAAGGCAGAAGAAAGACTGACAGGTGAGACCCTTCATTTACCAGGCCAGAGGCACAGACTTTATTCACAAGCAAGGGGAGACCATGAAGAGTGTTGGGGAGGGAGAGGCATGGGGAACCTGAAGGTGGCAAGGCAACTGAAGAGGCTACTATACGTCCCAGGCTCAAGGTGAGGAGGGTGCACAGGACATGACCAAGGCAAACCAAACCCATTGCCGTTGAATAGATTCTGACTCATAATGACCCTATGGGACAGAGTAGAACTGCCTCATCGAGTTTCTAAGGAGCAGCTGGTGGATTTGAACTGCTGACCTTTTGGTT
This sequence comes from Dugong dugon, assembly GCA_030035585.1. Taxonomy (NCBI): domain Eukaryota; kingdom Metazoa; phylum Chordata; class Mammalia; order Sirenia; family Dugongidae; genus Dugong; species Dugong dugon. The sequence continues at coordinate 148,840,723 of CM057462.1, forward strand.
AGCAGCTGAGCTCTTAACCACAGCACCACCAGGGCTCCAAGGCCAAGGCAGAGGGATGCAAACAAAAGAGATGGTAGAGAGGGAATCAACAGCACTTACAAGTGTTGGGAAGGGAAAGAGAGTGTTGGGGTTTGGGAGGTACACTCATCTCATATTGTCTGGGGTTCTTAAAACAAGAAACCCAGCCTTGGGAGGGCAGAGTGCTGATGTAAGCAACAGGTACTCCAAGGAGGGCTCAGAACTACCAGAACTGCCATTTTTTTTTAAAGAAATCCCCCCATGTTTCCCAAGCACCTTTAAATGCCGTAAAGTTTTTCATTTCCCCCCTTTTTCTTCTTCCTGTGAAGACCTGTCACTCTGGGAATCCCTGAACACCACCCCCACCCCCCCCAAGCTATTCCTTTGGGTTTCTAGTTCCCAGTCTCTCCTCAGAGAGTGCCTGCTTTCACGTGCACTAACCAGATCACCACCCATACCCAGGGGCCCAGGGAGAAGGGGAAGAAGGCCAAGCCCCCTCCTACTTGTTTCTGACCAGCATGGCTCTGCTGACAGAAACAAGCTTTGCTGACAGAAACAATGCTTGTGAATAGCTGGTCTATGGCTTTTTGTAGGATTTCTATGGTCTCATAGCTTGCCGTGCTGACCTCTTAACTAATCACCAGCCTGTCTGTCCATTCCGTCCTCATTCAACAGTTAGGCAAAACACAAATTGTTATCCCTCGGATTTTTCTTTAAAAGGTAAACAAACCTTTCTTCACAGTCCCTATTTCCCCAATTCTAAATTAATCTCATTACTCTCCTTTCCAAGCTTTCCATCTTAAGCTATAGACCCTAATTAAGTATGGAGCTTCATTTTTCAAAAGCCCAGGCACTGGGAAGAGCAAACCAGAATGGCTGCTTTGCTCTAAACACGTATGACAATCACAGTAAAACAAACCTCATTCTTATTTTTTGCTGTAGCGTCACATTCACTGTTTTCAGGCTTCCTCAGATGCGTCCACCTTCCACCTTGGTCAAAAGTGATCATAGTCTGGATAGAATTATCTGAATGGGAAAAGAATGGTATTAAGCCTGATGCTTTGGAAGCATCTGATTAAATTCAGTTTATTATGAAAATACTCTCTTCTGAGACCTTATAATCCTGGGGTCCCACAAGCTTACAACCTAACAAACTGGCTCAGTGTTGCTGAGGAACTGAGCAGTACTGCATTTTTAAAAAAATAATGTTTCATTGTGTTTTCGCTGAAGATTTACACAGCAGTTTAGGTTCTCACTCAATTTCTACACAAACTGTTCACTGACATTGGTTACATTTTTCCTAATGCATGAGCATTCTCAATATTTCCATTCTGGTTGTTTCGTTTCCACTAATCTAGTTTCCCTGACCCCTTCCATTCTCATCTTTATTTTAAAGTAATTATTGACCATTTGGTCTCATACAAATGATTTTTTAAAGAAGCACAGTACTCATGGGTGATAGTCTTTATTTTGTGAGCCAATCTCTTATTTAGCTAAAAGATGACCTTGGGGGTTAGTTCTGGTTCAAGGTTTAAAGAGTATCTCAGGGTAATAGTCTTTTTTTTTTTTTTTAAATAATATTTTATTGCATTTTGGGTGAAGGTTTACACAGCAAATTAGGTTCCCATTTGACAGTTTCTATACAAATTGTTTAGTGACATTAGTTATATTTTTCATAATGTGTCAATATTCTCTTTAATTTTCTTCTGGTTGGTCTATTTCTAGTACTCTAGTTTCCCTGCCCCCTTATGTTCTCATCTTTGCCTTAGAGTAATTGTTGGCCTTTTGGTCTCATATAGATTTTTTTTTTTTTTTAACATTTTTATTGTGCTTTCAGTGAAAGATAACATAGCAAATTAATTTTCCAATCAATGATTCATACACAAATTGTTTCATGACCTTGGTCGCAATCCCCTCAATGTGTCAGCACTCTCCCCATTTCCTCCCTGGGTTCCCCATTTCCATTAGGTCAGTTTCCCTGTCCCTCCCAGTCTTCTCATCTTTGGTTTTGGGCAAATGCTTCCCTTTTGGTCTCGTATAGTCGATTGTTCTAAGGATCACATTCATCATAGATGTTACTGTTTTATTTTATAGCCCTATTATTTGGCTGAAAGGTGGCCTCTGGGAGTATCTACAGTTTCAAGTTAGAAGGTTATCTTAGGGCAACAGTCTCAGTGGTCCCTCCAGTCTCTTTCAGACATTGTTTTTTTTTTTTTTTTTTTTTATTTTTGTTCTATGATTTTTTTACCCATTCTAACTGGGACCTTCTATTGCCATCCCAGTTATAGAGGTCAGCAGTGCCAGCCGGGCACCATCTAGTTCTTCTGGTTTCAGATTAGAGGATGCTGTGATTTATGGGGGCTCAGGGCAATAGTCTTGGGGAGTCTTCCAGTCTCAGTCGATCCAGAAGTCTGGCTTTTTTTGTTCGCTTTTTTTAAAGAAATTTGAGATTCTGTCCCACATTTTTCTCTCACTCTACCAAGGTCCATCTATTATAGCTCTGATCAGAACAGTTGGTAGTGACAGCTGGGCACCATCTACTTCTTCTGGTCTCAGGGTAGATTAGGCCATGGCTCATGTAGACTATTAGTCTGTTAGACTAGTTTCTTCTTTGAGTCTTTGGTTTCCTTCTTTCTCTTTTGCTCTGGATGAATAGAGACCAACAGCTGTATCTTAGATGGCCACTCACATGCTTTTAAGACGCCAGACACTACTCACCAAACAAGGATGTAGAACATAAACTTCATGAACTGTATTATGCCAACTGACTGAGATGTCCCGCAAGACTATAGTCCTGATCCTTCAAATCCACGAAGTCAATCCCGTGAGGTATTTGGTTACATCTAAGAGGTATCCATAACTGTGTCCCCCTGCAGTTTATATATGCATATACATATTCATTTGCACACACCTATACATGCTCACATATACATACCTATACACATATACGTCCACATACATACATATATACCCACACACATATTTTTTGGCTATTATCGCTGTTGTATATGCCTTAGCAATTATCAACTGGTCCTTTTTTCTTGTGTACATTTTAGTGAAATTTTTTACTTTTGTCAAGCTGTGCATACCTCACCCTCATTCGTTGTTACGAGCACTCCATTTTAGTTACTGAATTGCAGGGGACAGATGCAGTTATACACTTCATCAGGTTGGGTATCCAATAAAAATCAATCAGGAAAGAAAAAAGGCTTACAGGAGATTTTCAACTCTAAATATGATATTTTAAAAAGGCTTCCCACTTGCACAGGACCCAGGTGAATTGAGAATCCATGCAGAACTGATATTCCTGAAAAAACATACCTTGTATCTCCTTACCAACACTAAAAGACTGATGTGCACTCTCCTTCCTTACTTGCCTTGGAGGTAAAATCTACAATGGGAAGGCACCCTAATCTTTACTCAGACAAGGCTACGACATCTGATTTTAGGAACTCTCAAGATTTCAATGTCATGTACATAAATTTAAATAATTCCTAATTACTCTCCATTAACCCATATCCTGTATCTCTTATATCTTTTTTTTTTTCCCTTCTTATGTCTCTTCCCCATTCTTTATTTTCAGTGATACAAACTGTTGCAAGTTAAATTTTGAGACAAGATGCCTTGAATTTTCCAAGGAAAAAGAAATAAGAAAGCAAATGAGGGCAATAGGAAAATTCACTTATTCAGTACATATTTATTGAGTGCCTAAATTGTAAGAAACTGATCTAAATCTTTGGGAACATATCAGTGAACAAAACAGACAAAAATCTTTCTGAAATATACATTCTAGTAAAGTGAGACAAACACCAGACATAGTAAATAAGTACATTATATAGTACGTTAGAAATTACATACTATGGAAAAAAAATTGCACAACAGAAGGGAAATGAAGAGTGTGTGCACGTGGGTGGGGGACAGTAGACTAGAATTTTAAATAGGATAGTCAGGACAGGTCTCCGTGAGAAAGTGACAGATAAACAAAGACTCAAAAGAGGAAGGTATCAGCCTTGCAAATAGTTGGGGAACCAGAGGGGACAATCAGTGCAAACCCCTAAACCTGGAGTGTGTGTACCTGGTATGCATAAGGAATTTTACTTTAAGGTAGGAGGCTAGTGTGACTGGGGGGAGTGAGTGAAGGAGAGGAGTTGGAGGTGAGGTCAGCAAGGGGCCACACTGCTTAGGACCTTGTACACCACTGGAAGGTCTTTACAAAATAAAAATAAACAGCCCCCACCTCCTATCAAAAAATAAATACATAAATAAAACTTTAAGAGTTTTTTTTTTACCTTAGAGTAAGGCATTTATTTATGTAACTGGGCCTCAGTAAAGGTGAGCTTTGCAGAGCCATCAACTAGAATGCAAGAACCTTGGCTTGTTACTGCCCTGCCCGCTACAGGGAAAAAAGCAGTTAGTGGTTCAAATTCGGGCTCATTCCTGTAGGCTTAAATCTCTTAACACAGAAGACTAGTATAAAGTAAACAACGTACAGGCATACTTCAGAGATATTGTGGATTAGGGTCCAGACCACTGCAATAAAGGGAATACCACAATAGAGCAAGTCACACAGATTTTTTGGTTTCCCAGTGCATACAGAAGCTATGTTTACACTATGCTGTAGTCTATTAAGTGTGTAATAGTATTATGTCTAAAAAGACACTGTTGTTGTTAGGTGCTGTCAAGTTGGTTCCAAGTCATAGCAACTCTATGTACAACAGAATGAAACACTGCCCAGTCCTGTGCCATCCTCACAATCCTTGCTATGTTTGAGCCCATTGTTACAGCCACTGTGTCAATCTAGCTCATCGAGGGTCTTCCTCTTTTTTGATGATCCTCTACCTTACCAAGCATGATATCCCTTCTCAAGGGATAAAGCTTCCTAGGCTTTAGTGAGTTGGAATGGAATGGTACTGACCATTTTGAATGAGACATTCATATGGTCTGCTATGCTGGGAAGGACAAATTGAAGAGGAATGGCATCACATTTAGTGTCAAAAAGAACATTTCAAGATCTATCCTGAAGTACAGTGCTGTCAGTGATAGAATAATATCCATAGCCTACAAGGAAGACCAGTTAATACGACCACTATTCAAATTTATGCACCAACCACTAATGCCAAAGATGACGGAATTTAAGATTTTTACCAGCTTCTGCAGTCTGAAGTTGATCAAACATGCACTGAAGATGCATTGATAATTACTAGTGATTGGAATACAAAAGTTGGAAACACAAAAGGATCTGTAGTTGGAAAATAAGGTCTTGGTGATAAAAACGATGCCAGAGATCACATGATAGAACTCTGCAGGACCAACAACTTCTTCATTGCAAATACCTTTTTTCAACAACATAAATGGTGACTGTACATGTGGACCTCACTGGATGGAAAGCAAAGGAATCAAATAGACTACATCTGTGGAAAGAGACAATGGAAAAGCTCAATATCATCAGTCAGAACAAGACCAGCGGCTGACTGCAGAACAGACCATCAGTTGCTCATATTCAAGTTAAAGCTGAAGAAAGTCAGAAGTCCGCGAGAACCGAAATATAGCCTTGAGGGTATTCCACCTGAATTTGGAGAGCATCTGAGGAACAGATTTGACGCACTGAACACTAATGACCGAAGACCAGACGAGTTGTGGGATGGTATCAAGGACATCATATGAAGAAAGCAGAAGGTCATTAAAAAGACAAGAAAGAATGAAAAGACCAAAATGGATGTCAGAAGAGACTCTGAAACTTGATCAAGAATGTAGAGCAGCTAAAACAAAAGGAAGAAATGATGAAGCAAAAGAGCTGAACAGAAGATTACAAAGGTCGACTTGAGAAAACAGAAGTAAAGTATTGTAATGAAATGTGCAAAGACCTGGAGTTGAAAAACCACAAGGGAACAACATGATCAGCATTTCTCAAGCTGTAAGAACTGAAGGAAAAAATTCAAGCTTGGAGTTGCAGTTTTGAAGGATTCTATGGGCAAAATACTGAATGACACAGGAAATATCAAAAGAAGATGGAAGGAATGCACAGAGTCACTGTACCAAAAAGAACTGGTATCATCCAACCATTTCAGGAAGTAGCATATGATCAAGAACTGATGGTATTGAAGGAAGAAGTCCAAGCTGCACTGAAGACATTAGCAAAAAATGAGGCTCCAGCAGTTGACAGGATACCAGTTGAGATGTTTCAACAAATGGATGCAGTGCTGAAGTGCTCGCTTGTCTATGCCAAGAAATTTGGAGGACAGCTACCTGACCAGCCGACTGGAAGAGATCCATATTTGTGTCTGTTGCAAAGAAAGGTGTTCCAACATAATGCAGAAATTATCAAACAATATGAATATCACAAACAAGTAAAATTTTACTGAAGATCTTTCAAAAGCGATTGCAGCAGTACATCAACAGGGAACTGCCAGAAATTCAAGCTGGATTCAGAAGATGATGTGGAACCAGGGATGTCATTGCTGATGTCAGATGGATCCTGGCTGAAAGCAGAGAATACCAGAAAGATGTTTACCTGTGTTTTATTGACTGTGCAAAGGCACTCGACTGTGTAGATCATAACAAATTATGGATAACATTGCAAAGAATGGAAATTCCAGAACACTTAATTGTGCTCATGAGGAACCTGTAGTTAGACCAAGAGGCAGTCATTGGAACAGAACAAGGGGATACTGCATGGTTTAAAATCAGGAAAAGTGTGCGTCAGGGTTGTTTCCTTTCACCGTACGTATTCAATCTGAACGTTGAGCATATAATCCGAGAAGCTGAACTATGTAAAGAAGAACACGGTGTCAGGATTGGTGGAAGACTCATTAACAACCTGCGATATGCAGATGACACAATCTTGCTTGCTGAAAGTGAAGAGCACTTGAAGCACTCACTGATGAAGATCAAAGACTATAGCCTTCAGTATGGATTACACCTTAACATAAAGAAAACAAAAATCCTCACAACTGGACCAATAAGCAACATCATGATAAACATAGAAAACACTGAAGTTGTCAAGGATTTCATTTTACTTGGATCCACAATCAACGCCCATGGAAGCAGCAGTCAAGAAATCAGATGACATATTGCATTGGGCAAATCTGCTACAAAAGACCTCTTTCAAGTGTTGAAAAGCAAAGATGTCACTTTAAGGATTAAGGTGCGCCTGACCCAAGCCAGGGTGTTTTCAATTGCCTCATATGCATGGGAAAGCTGGACAATGAACAAGGAAAGAAGAACTGATGCCTCTGAATTATGGGGTTGGCAAAGAATACTTAATATACCATGGACTTCAGAAGAACAAACAAATCTGTCTAAGAAGAAGTACAGCCAGAGTGTTCACTGGAAGCAAGGATGGTTAGACTTTGTCTCACATACTTTGGACATATTATCAGGAGGGACCAGTACCCGGAGAAGAACATCATGCTTGGTAGAGGAGAGGGTTGGCGGAAAAGATTCTCAGTCAGATGGACTGACACTGGCTGCCAACAATGGGCTCAAGTATAACAACGATGGTGAAGATGGCACAGGACCAGGCTGTGTTTCGTTTTGTTGTACACAGGTTTGCTATGAGTTTGAACCAACTCAACGGCACCTAACAACAACACCTAGGATATTGATTTTTATGCATTCCATTTCATTTTCAACAACTTCCAATTTTCCTACATTCGTACTTCGTACATTCCATGTTCCGATTATTAATGCATGTTTGCAGCTATTTCTTCTCATTTTGAGTCATGCCGTATCAGCAAATGAAGGTTCTTGGAAGCTCAATTCCATCCATGTCATTAAGGTCAACTCTACTCTGAGGAGGCAGCTCTTCCCCAGTCGCATTCTGAGTGTCTTCCAACCTGAGGGGCTCATCTTCTGGCACTGTATCAGACAATGTTCTGCTGCTATTCATAAGGTTATCACTGGACAGTTTTTTCAGAAGTAGACTGCCAGATCCTTCTTCCTAGTCTGTCTTAATCTGGAAGCTCTGCTGAAACCTGTCCACCATCGGTGACCCTGCTGGTATTTGAAATACAAGTGGCACAGCTTTCAGTATCACAGCAACACACAAGCCACCACAGTATGGCAAACTTACAGACGTGTGGGGGAAAAAAACAATGTATGTACCTTAATTAAAAAATACTTTATTGCTAAAAAATGCTAACCGTCATCTGAGCCTTCAGGGAGTTGTAATCTTTTTGCTGGTGGAGGGTCTTGCCTCGACGTTGATGGCTGCTAACTGATCAGGGTGGCAGTTACCGAAGATTTGGTGGCTGTGGCAATTTCTTAAAATAAGACAATGATGAAGTTTGCTGCATCAATTGACTCTTCCTTTCTGTAGCATGATATGCCGTTTGACACCATTTTATCGACAGTAGAACTTCTTTCAAAATTGGGAGTCAATCCTCCCAAACCCTGCCGCTGCTTTATCAACAAAGTTTATGTAATATTTTAAACCCTTTGTTGTCATTCCAACAACGTTCACAGCATCTTCATCAGGAGTAGATTCTATCTCAAGAAACTACTTTCTTTGCTCATCCATAAGAAGCAACTCCTCATATGTTAAAATTTTATCATGAGATTGCAGCAATTCAGTCACATCTTCAGGCTCCACTTCTAATTCTAGTTATCTTGCTACTTCTACCACACCTGCCGTTACTTCCTCCACTGAAGTCTTGAACCCCTCAAAGTCAGCTATGAGGTTTGGCATCAACTTCTTCCAAACACCTGTTAATGTGGATATTCTGACCTCCTCTCATGAATCATGAGTGTTCTTAATGGCATCTAGAATGGTGAATCCTTTCCAGAAGGTTTTCAATTTACTTTGTCCAGATCCATCAGAGGAATCACTATCTATGGAAGCTATAGCCTTACGAAATGTATTTAAGACATGAAAGTCTAAATTACTCCTTGATTCATGGGCTGCAGAATGGATGTTGTGTTAGCAGGCACGAAAACAAAATTAATCTCCTTGTACATCTCCATCAGAGTTCTTGGGTGACCAGGTGCATTGTCAATGAGCAGTAATATTTTGAAAGGAATCTTTTTTCTGAGCAGTAGGTCTCAACAGTGGGCTCAAGATATTCAGTAAACCATGCTGTAAACAGATGTGCTGTCATCTAGGCTTTGTTCTTCCATTTCTACAGCACAGGCAGAGTAGATTTAGCATAATTCTTAAGGGCCCTAGGACTTTTGGAATGGTAAGCGAGCACCGGCTTTAACTTAAAGCTACCAGCTGCATTAGCCCCAAACAAGAGAGTCAGCCTGTCCTTTGAAGCTCTGAAGCCAGGCATTGACTTCTCTCTAGATATGAAAGTCCTAGATAGCATCTTCTTCCAATACAAGGTTGTACTGTCCACACTGAAAATCTGTCGTTTAGTGTAACCGCCTCCATCACTTATCTAGATCTTCTGGATAACTTGCGGCAGTTTCTACATCAGCACTTGCTGCTTTACCTTGCATTTTTATGATTAGAAGACAGCTTCTTTCCTTAAACCTCATGAACCAATCTCCTCTAGCTTCAAACTTTTCCTCTGTAGCTTCCTTAACTCTCTTGGCCTTCACAGAATTGAAGAGAGTTAGGGCCTTGCTCTGGATTAGGCTTTGGCTTAAAGCAATGTTGTGGCTGGTTTGATCTTCTATCCAGACCACTAAAATTTTCTCTGTATCAGCAATAAGGCTGTTTTGCTTTCTTATCATTTTTATGTTCACTTTTAATTTCCTTCAAGAACTTTTCCTTTACATTCACAACTTGGCCAACTGGCACAAGAGGCCTAGCTTTCAGTCTATCTTGGCTTTTGACATGCGTTCCTCACTAAGCTTAATCATTTCTAGCTTTTAATTTAAAGTGACAGATGTGCAATTCTTCCTTTCGCTTGAACACTTAGAGGCCTCTGTAGAGTTATTAACTGACCTAATTTCAATATTGTTCTGCCTCTGGGAATAAGGAGGCCTGAGGAGAGGGAGAGAGACAGACGGGGAAATGGCCGGTCGGTGGAACAGCAGAACACACATTTATCGATCAAGTTCGCTGTCTTATACGGGCGTGATTCGTGGCACCCCAAAACAATTACAACGGTAACATCAAAGATCACTGATCACAGATCATCATAACAGATATAATAATAATGAAAAGTCTGAAATATTGCAAGAATTACCAAAATGTGACACAGAGACATGAAGTGAGCATAGGCTGTTGGAAAGATGGCACCGACAGACTTGCTTGACTCAAGGCTGCCACAAACCTTCAATTTGTAAAAACAATGCAGTATCTGCGAAGCACAATAAAGCAAAATGCAATAAAACCAGGTATGCCTGTAGAATCCTCCAAATAAATCTTCCTTTCTACCTGCTTTTGCTTTGCTCTCTCCTAGTTCTATTCACTATAGCTTATTTAAAATAGGAGCCATGATTTACCTGAGTAGGTGTGTTGGCTAGGCAAACAACACTACCAGGGGGACACGACCATCAGTTTCCCTGAAAGCTTCAACTCCTAGCTGAAGGGGCAGGGCTGAAGGAGAGCTGTGCTCACACTCACCTTCAGAAAGCACACTTGTTATGTAGACCCCGCGGAGGGAGGTCACATTGGTAAAGTCTGTCTCCCCGCCTGTGGTAGTGTAGAGATGTCGGTCCAAGGACTTGGAATAGACAATGCCTCGATCATCTGAGGTAAAGATTGTGCCAAATCCAGTATCTGAAATAGGCAAGCAAACAAAAACACTAAGTCTTGGGAGAGGATAGAGAAAAAAACAGTAGTTCAATCATATACACATCAGCAAACTGTTTCTCTTCATGAAGTAGATGCAGTCCTCAGAGTTAATCAAGGCTGATGCTCAAGATCTTCATGCACATATTTAATTCTAATACCCAGCTTAGTGCCCAGCATATGACAGATGCTTAGTTTGTTGAACGAATTAATCAGATGCTACAGAAAAGCTCTTCCCAGATCTATTTTGGTGGCAGAGACACTGTGCGTAGATTCGTATCTTAGGCATCTTTATAATTTTATAGTCTAGAACAATGCTTCTCAAACTATCTGTGGTGAAGGATCAATTTTTTTTATTTCCAACGTGTAACAAACTGATGCTTTTGTAAAATACATTAAAAATTAATGACTAGAAAAGTGAAATCGAAAAGACATAAAACAGAGGCCTCAACTTTTTTATTATTAGATTCAACAGACATAAAATTCTTTGTTAAATGACTGTAAGAGTTTCTAAACACTTGCTTTCAATTTCTGTACTTATCTGATGACAATTTGAGAATCAGTACCAGTCCACCGACCATTCTTTGAGAAGCACTGCTCTAAAAGACTCGAGCATACACACAAACTATATTGGATTGTCAAAACAAGTGGCCTTTTTAATAGAAGCTCTAAGATAGGGTATTCAGTAGGACACTAAGAAATTCCTAGGAGTAAGAGGGGAAAAATGACATATAAGAAGGAAAGCTATTCAATGTAGGGCTTGAAGCTTAGTATCTCTACGCATTCAAGGCTGGGCCACTTTAGTGAAACAGCTCTTACCCCCCGGTTCATCTACGTGCATGAACACCATGTCATCATTAGCTGCCAGAATAGAATAGAATTGTTCCTGTCCCACAGAAGGGAGTTGGGCCATGCTCCAGGTGTCCCCTTGATCTGTTGACACATGGATCCTTCTTGTTGCATCCTGGAACAAATGCAGTATTTATCTTTTATTTTTCCACCATGATGCCATTGCAGGGACATAGATAGGAACATTATCATCAATAATTTTAAGTATCATTATTTATTTCCCCATTGAGTACAACTGTTATAAATGAAAGGTCCCAGTGCCAACTACCAAAGGAACTTCTAACCTCTAGCAAAGTGTCAGGCAATGGAACGATTCATCCTATTGTAAGTAAGGCTACTTTGGCTTCCTCTTTGGCTTCTTCATTCTGGTATGGCCCTGCAAGATATTACCTTTCCAAGCTCTGACATATCAATTTCCTTCAAAAGAGGTAAGGGTTTGATGGGACCATCATTAACTTGACTTTACAGCCTTTCTTATATGCTTGCTCAGATTTTTAATACTGATTACTGCTGCATAAAAATTTGGTTCCTTTGAGATACCAGTACCAATTTCTGTGGAGTCAATTACAACTTATGGCGAACCCACGTGTGTCAGAGTAGAATCGTGCTCCACAGGATTTTCACTGGCTGATTTTCGGAAGTAGATCACCAAGCCTTTCTTCCTAGTCTGTCTTAGTCTGAATGCTCTGCAGAAACCTGTTTAGCATCATAGCAATCTCTTCAGCATTAAGCCTCCACTGACAGATGGGTGCTGGCCGCATTTGAGGTACACTGGCTGCTATTCTAATATGGGTCTTTCGTGTGGAAGGCGAGAATTCTACCACTGAACCACTGCTGCCCCCTCCCTTTGAGGTAGTCCTGGCATAATTCAAAGAAATTAGCTAACTAGAAAATTAGGGTCTAGAGAATGAAGATGAAATCCATGCTTGGGAGATCACAAGAAGTCAAGATGCGACATGCCTCCTCCCCATGGAGGTCTCTCAGAATAGTCATAATGCAGAGAACACATATGAGCTGGGAAGAGAACAAGGACAGTCAGAAATCACTACAAGGAATCTGATCAGGGAGTGTTTACTGTTAAAAGGAGTTTGCTCAGGAGGCAATTAACACTTACTCTCTGATAAATAGCTTAAAATAGCTACAAGATACAGTTAGCCAGGGCATGACAATTGTTCTCAGGGCCTCCTAGGTTAAATACTTTTTTTAAAGTTCAGTGACAAGTACATTTAATTGATTTATTTAACGTCTTAGTAGCCCTGGTGGTGCAACAGTTAAGTGCTTGGCTACTAACTGAAAAACTGGCTGTTTGAACTCACCCAGTGGCTCTGCGGGAGAAGGACCTGGCAATCTGCTCCCGTAAAGATTATAGCCTAGAAAACCCTATGGGGTAGTTCTACTGTGTCAGATGAGGTCATTATGAGTCAAAATCAACTCAACAGCACCCAACAACACAACACTTAACTTATATCTAGATGTTCAGTATGCCATGCTGAATCTTACTCTTATTGTTATAGGTAGAAACTAGAATTCAAAAGTACGTAATAGAATTTTAATTTTGTAGATAGTAGCAGTATAGAGTAATGGTTAAGAAGACTGCCTCAGGAATCAGACAGCTAATATTCACCAGGGTTCCACCACTGGGTGACCCTGGGCAAGTTACTCAGTCTCTTCACCTACAAAATTGAGATAATAGTATTAGTTCATAGGGTTGTTGTGAGGCTGTCATAAGGGTGTAGTCTCAAAATTGCTCAAGAGGTATCTGCACTTACTGTGTCTACTTCCCTATGTTCAGTTCTCTCTGAACCCACTCCAATCAGTCTTTTAATCTTATTTCTCTAATGAAACTGCTTTAGCCAAAAGCCTCCACTTTGCCAAATCCAATAGGTAATTCTCAGAATTCAACGAACTCAACACTTCATTGCATTTAACATAGCTGATCACTTCCTCCTTCTTTAAATACTTCCTTTACTTGGCTTGCATGATATCACACTATCCTGGCTTCCCACTACCTTGGTGGTCCCTCCCTCTCAGTCTTCATTGCTGGATTCTCCTTCTCTTTAAAACCTTTATTGCTCAGTCCTTGCACCTCTTCTCTACCTACTCATCCCTTCAGAAGACATCACCTAGTAACACAGCCCTTAAAACCACGTAATTTTGAGAGATTCACATACCCAAAATGCTTACTTGACACTTCCCCTTAGGTAAGCATCTCGTATCCAAAACTAAATTCTTGGTTTTCCTCCCACAAATCTGCTCCTCCCCTAGTCTGTGCTATCTCAGTAAATGGCACTACCATTCACTCAGTTGCTCAGGCCAAGACTTGAAAGATATCCTTGGTTCCTCTCATTCTGTCCTGACCCCCATCTAACAGCAAACAACAAATAAAAACAGCATCTAATCTATCAGCAAATCCTATTAGCAAAATGTTTAAAAATATATCCACAATCTTACCAATTCTCCCTTCATCCACTATTAACAGCCTGGTCTGAGCTACTATATCTCTCACTTGGACTACTTAAATAGCTGCTCTCACTGCTTCCTTTCTTGCCCCGTCAGGCTATTCCGCATATACCTATTCTGCCAAAAGAGAAGCCAAATCACGCTATTCCCCTGCTCACAACCCTTTAACAGCTTCCCAACACATGAAGAATAAAAGCTTAGGTCTTAATCATGACCCATAAAGGCCTTGTATAATCCGGCCCCTGGCTCCCTCGTCTCTGACCTCACTTCTGATCTCTCTTCTCTGTGCTCCAGCTCCACTGCCCTTCTCTTTTCTCTGCTATGGCAAGCATGCTCCAGCTGAGGGGCTTTGCACTTGCTGTTTCCTCAGTTTAATTTTCTCCCAGAAGTTCTCAGAGCTTATGCTCTCACTTCCTTCCGGTCTCAAACCACTGTACCTAAAATTGGATGTGCTCCCATACCTGTCACTATTTCCTTCCTCTGCTTTAGATTTCTTCATAGAGTTCATCATTACCTGATACTATATCATATTTATCTGTTTAGTATCTGTCTTCCCACTTGAATATAAAAGCTCTGAAGGCAGGAAATTTATCTTTTGTTCACTGTTACATTCCAGAGACCAACAGTACCTAGCACACAGTAGGTAATCAATTAATGTTACCTATTACTATCATTATTATTGGATAATGAGCCAGTGGATTGCTTTTTTTAAAAATATATTCTTATCTGAGTAAAGCTGTGAGTAAACACTGGCTCTACATATCCCAAAAAAGATAAAAGAATTCATGTGGTAACAGTAGGCTAGAGTACAAATCGAGCCTACTTGATAGCCCAGAAGAGTCAATCAACTTCTATAAAAAGAATCAGCCCCAAACCTTAAAATGATACTAAATGTTGCAAAGAGACACGAAACTCTGTCAGTACTAAAGAGTAAAAGGGCCCTATATGAGACATAAGGAGCCTTGATGGTGCAGTTGTTAAGCACTCGGCTGCTAACCAAAAGGCTGGCAGTCTGTACCTACCCAATGGCTCCAAGGAGAAAGACCTGGCAATCTGCTTCCGTAAAGATTACAGCCTAGAAAACCACATGGGGCAGTTCTACTCTGTCACATGGGGTTGCTACAAGTTGGAATTGACTTAATGGTAATGAGATATGAGGCATACGGAGCCCTGGTGGTGCAGTGGCTAAGTGCTTGGCTGCTAACTGAAAGGTCGGTGGTTCAAACCCACGAGCTGCTCCTTGGGAGAAAGACGTGGCAGTCTGCTTCAGTAAAGATTTACAGCCTTGGAAACCCTATGGGGAAGTTCTACTCTGTCCTGTAGGGTCACTATGAGTCAGAATTGACTTGACGGCAATGGGTTTGGTTTTTGGTGATATGAGGCATAAGTTAGGTCCTCAGTTGCTAACACAAAGGTTGGTGGTTTGAATCCACCAGTGTTGCTGCAGGAGAGAGACCTGGAGATCTGCTCCCATAACGATTATTACAGCCTTGGAAACTCTATGGGACAGTTCTACTGTGTCACATGGAGTTGCTATGAGTCAGAAATGACTGAACAGTACAAAACAACAACATATGAGGCTTATCAACAGAAATATCTGAACCAAAAAAGGCAAATACCCACCTTATCAGCCATCACAGAGGCAAAAAGGAAACGTCCCCCAAGACCAAATGAGTAGATTTTCACACCAATGGTTTTGAAGCTTTTTCCCAAGTCTGAAGTTCTCCATAATTCCAGTGCCCCAAGGTCAGCTTCTTAAACAAGACAAAATATTAATTAACACTTTATTTACAGGTGAGCCTCTAAGTTTAAAACAGCTATTTTACAATTACTCTTAATTTTATAGCTAAAGAATTTTTAATTCTATTCATGTTGGTCAAGTGACAATATAAATGTGATATGGCTTCAGATACAGGGAATTCACACTTGGGTTTCATTTTATACATGTGAGGTTTGATGCTGGACCGAAAGACCTGGCAAGTTTACTTAATTCCAGTGCAGTGTTACATACAAGCATCACAGCCACAGCACCTTGCTTGACTTTCTTCATGGCACAGTTTTAAACGATCCCATCCTGTTTCAAGTTGTGTTGCTTGAGCTTTGGTTTTCTTGTTCATCATTTGACTCCTCTATTTGAATTTAAGTGCCATGAGAACAGGGCCTTGGATGTCTTGTACTTTCCAAGAACAGTGTTTACCATAGAGCAGGTGCTCAAACATTAGTTGAAGAAATAAATGAAACATTTTGTTTTCTGCTTTGAAACTGTGCCACTGATTGGAAAGCAATGGCTTCCACCAACACAAACACAATCCACGCTCTTTCGCAGGCACCACCATGCTCTTCAATTTATTATTGTTTGCAGCCTAATATTTACTTTATGCAAATGCGTAGCAAAAATTAAATATACTGCCTCTATATGTAGCCTACACTTTTATTTGTTCTGGGCACAGTGTAGTAATTTGCCTGTACTTTCAAGATTTAAAAAATCTTTAACAACTATCTTTAGCTATTAAAATCTCAGGAAAATGGAAGGATCTTTTATGTCTCTACCTCTTACAATCCAGAATATTCTACAATGAGTAGACAACAGGACACACTTTCCTGGGACCAAAATATACTTACTGCAGGAGCCATTCACATAGGTGGTAAAGAAGATAGTGTTTTCTGATCCCCTACAATGAGGCAAAGACAGGGAAAAGAAATGGTTCAAGACTGCTAAGGAACTGTGGTCAGCCTTAGCTACAAAGCCCCAAGTAAGTCTAACAGACTTCTTCCACAGGTACTAGCTGAAACAGCCTTCTCAGACGTTACACACCTGATTTTTTCACAGCCTGCAACAGTCAAGGTTCCCCATAGCCAGGTCCCAGGTGGTTTGCACAGTCCACTACCTCCTTATGTGAATTCTTCCAGCCGGTTACACTGGTCTACTTACACCTTCCAAATCTGCCTCTTGCATTTGCTCACACTTGTCCCTCCCTAAAATGCTTTTATCTCCTATAACCAATTTTACCCTCCCAGCCCTCATGCTCCAGCTTAAAATCAAGCTCTTTCATGAAGCCTTTCCTGTCACTCCATCTGGAAAGCTTCTCTGCTGCAAACTTTGAGAGCAATGATTCTCATCAGGGGGTAATTTGGTCCCCCAGGGTAGTCAGACAATGTCTGGGGACATATCTGGTTGTCACAATTGAGGTAGGGTGAGTAGAGGCCAGGGATGTTGCAAAACATCCTACAATGTACAGGACACGGCCCACAATAAAGAATTACCCACCCCAAACGTCAACAGTGCCGGAGTTGAGAAATCCTGTTCTAGAGCTTCGTGCCATTCTACACCTGTCACTTGACGCTCATTTGTCTCCTATTTAACAAACCTGTTTCCGTCGAGTTGTTTCCGACTCCTAGCAACCCTACAGGACAGGGTAGAACTGCCCACAGGGTTTCCTAGGCTGTAATTTTTACTGAAGCAGGCTGTCACATCTTTCTTCCCCAGAGCAGCTGGTGGGTTCAAACCACCGACCACTGACCTTTCAGTTAGCAGTCAAGCGCTTAACCACTGCACCATCAGGGCTCTGTTTCCTATTTAGTTATTGATAACTGCATGGCGTGTGCTCATCTCCCTTTCTGCACTACTGGCTTCTTTAGGTCAGGTGCAAAGTTTTTATGTTTTGTTGCTTTTCCCTCAGAACCTAGTTCAATGCTTTTATGAGCTAAATATTTGCATGAGCTGAATAATTTAGCTCTTTCATCTCCAATAGAAAACTAGGTCAGAGGATGAATTATTTAAATTGTATCATGGAGAGGGAGTTTGCAGGGAACTAGATTCAGTCTCTGATGGTACTTATAGATCATCACCAGCAAAAGGTGGTGGGTCTGAGCATGTTCATTCACAACTTTAGGGTGTAAGTTCCTAAAGACCAAAGATCTAAAATCTGCTAACAGTTATCAGCAGCCCAGTTATCTTTTGTTTAGATACTAAACAAAGACACTCATTACAGAAGCAGAAAACCTTGCACAGGATACAAAATAAAATACCATTTAAAAATAACTCAATTTTTAAAGATTAGTTTTAATAATCAAAAAACTATCTTCTTATTTGAACACATTCTACATATTTTAGGTCCATCAATGAGGAGCAAATAGTTTGTTAACTTAGTTGCCTTAAAAATTACTTCTTTCCTGGTAAGATCGTATAAGGTAGAAACACAAGAATTTATTAAAATACATAAAATGAAAGCAGATGTAGCATGTGCACCGTCGTGGTACTGTAAAAACTTCATTTAGCCAGCATTTTCTAGAAAAGGCCCACTTTATTTAAGCAATGTATTTTATATTTTAATTAATTTTTGGAGACAAATTTCAAATCTGCATTACATATTTTCCTGATTTCTTAAGTAGAGTACTAAACTCTTTCTTGGACTATGGGCCATCATGACCATCAACGTTATCAAACTATAATACAGTACTCCCATTAGGAGTGTCTGAGCTATGTGTATTTTTTTTTTAAAAATTTTTTATTGTACTTTAGATGAAGGTTTGAGCTATGTGTATCTTCTTGATCCAGCACTAAATAATTTCATGCTGCCTACTGTTATACTCTCTAAGTTTGTCTGAACTTTTATAGTTTTTCTGCCTCCTTCCAGCTCTCACGCTGTCAATTCTAATACTGATACGTGCTTGTTAACAGTCCACATACCCCAACTTTGACAGCAATCTGCTATAAACTAGGAAACCAGATTAACAAATTTGCTGAAATTAGTCAAAGGGGAAGAAGAAAAAGGCTCTAAACAAGGATCTGAACCTAATTATAGATTTCTGGAGGTATGAATGCTTTTAATTCAATTCCTCCTCAACCACTCCCAAATGCCTCAAACAAATCCCCTATTTGAGCCTACAGAAGGAAACACTAACGCCCAGCGAGGTTAAGTCACTGACTAGAAGCAGAGCCAGGTCAAAACACAGCGGACCCGGGCTCCCAGGAACAGCTCCCTCCTCTCAGCATCTAAGCGGGCGCCTGTAGGGGAGGGGCTGCTCAGAAAAGCGACGGAGCTTTGATGCCCACAAGCGTGACTCTGGTAGTCTGGAAGCTCTTGGGCTTTCCTCCTGATTCCTGAAATGGAGCTCTAGATAAGGGAGCGTAACTCTGCGGGAAAGACATACATAAATCCCCAAATTAAAGCTGTCCTTTATGATACTCCAGTTAATGTCACCATTCATGGAGAATAAACCTTTTGCAGGCAGCAGCTACTCAGTCATGTGCCTGGCTTTATACTTTATAGTCTATCATTTAGTGGGACTAAGTCTAGCAGAAATAGCAGGTCCTCCAGGTCAAGGTCTGTATCATACCCCTCTCTGGTATACCTTAGGGCACCCTGAAGAGTACTTGCCACACAGTAAGTGCTTAGTATTTATTCACGTGACGTTTGGCAGCACTGTCAGGGAAGGTTTAGGGCTCTGCACAGATGGAGTCTTCTGTTACTCACCATTTGGCCAAACATACTGCTTTGTGGATTTCTTCCCATTTTCCCCCAAAATTCTTGGACACCCACAGGCCATTCTGAAAGATTAGAAATGACTTATCAAAATTCCAGCTTTATCCTGTGCAGCTGCTTGTATGACCTTTAATAATGCATATCCAATCATTCAGGACAGTAAAAACACACACTGAAGTTCCATCCGAGCTGCCTGAGCTCCACAGACACAAACATGGTTTATCTGAACCCCTTCAGGATCTTGGAAGTTCAGAATAACAAATGTTTATTAAGTGCCTACTATGTGCCAGGCACTTACCAGATGTTGCACTGGGGATACAAAGATGAATAAGACACACTCCCTGCTCTCAAGGAGCTCACAGTCTAACAAGGGGCATATGAAAAAGGTTCAATATAATGTGGGGAGAGGCGAAGTGGGGTGAGGCAGGACATTGCAGTAGAGATAGTTTCCTGAAGAAGGTGCTTGGGGAAATGAGGTATTACTGCACAAAGAGAGACTAGCACTAGCAGTTAAAGCACTGCAATGTGTGCAGGGAGCTACACACCGTTGGACATTCATGGAGCACAGATTCCAGGGTAAGAAAAAGAGGAGGTGATGCTAGGGAGGGTGGAAGAGGCCAGCTCATGGAGAGCCTTTCTTCTACGCCAGGCTGAGGAACCTGATCTTTATTACACATGAGATGCTCTCTGGGGGGAGGGTTTTAAGTAACGGAATGACATGGTCAATTTTGCTTTTTTAAGTGGAATACTTGGATGAGAATGGGAAAGATGGATTTCAGAGGATCTAAATTAGAAGCAGGAAAAGCAATGAATACCTGCCACATTAGCTAGATTATTATAACTAGTATAAGGAATTCAGTAAGAGTAGTGAGGGCCTGAACCACGGCAGTGATGAATAGACTCAGGAAGAATTTAGGAGCTAGTATCAGTAAAACTGGACGACTTTTCTTGTGGGGCAGGGCGGAGTATGTGTGGTGTGTGTGTAGACATCAACCATTCTGGGGATAAGATGCATTGTGGTATCAGTAACTAGTGTAAGGAATAAGGGAAGAAGGTATGTTTGGGAGAGCAGCAAAGAAATTTAGTTTTAGATTGAGAATGGTACCTTTGGAATATCCAGCTAGAGACATCCTGGTGGCAGCAAGATAAGTATCTGAAGCCCTAGGGGGAAGCCAGGGCTAGAGTTACGGACTGGCAAATCTTAACACATCTTAAGTGGTGGTTAAAATCATGGTCAGAGTGGAAGAGATTGCTCAGAGTGAAAACAGCAGTGGGCATTTAAGGGTAGGTTGGAAGGAGCTTCAGAAAGAGACCAAGAAGGAATGGCCAGAAGGTAGAAGAAGAACCGAAAGGAGTGAAGTCACAAAAGGCCAGCAAGTGAAGTCTGCAAAAGGGCTTGGCAACACTTTCAAATGCAGCACAGATTTAATCAGATGAAGACTATGACAGAGATGTCCCAGAACAGCTGAAGTTAAATGGGGCTGATCAAGGCGGAATTTATTTTCAGTGCTCCCCCGCCCACCATTTTTCTTTCTATGACTTTTCCTCATCTTTTAATGTTCACCTCCCAGCACCTTCTAATTTACCTAATTCTACTTAAAAAGGCAGGAAAGGGTCTGATATCACTTATTTGTACTTTTAGTAAAAACTGGTCCATCTTTTTCACCCCAATTATTTCTACTTCAAACATACCCTTCACTGGAAGAAATTTCAGGTATAAAAGCAGATTGTGCCTGCCTCTTCCAGAGGATAACCCTGTTTTAATAACCTTGTGATACCTGGTAACAGTGATGGGGTGGTCAAAGGAGATCTATGGTTCTGTCCATTCCTGTGGAGGTCTCTCTGCTCCCTCAAAGGGCCTTCAGCTAAAGCTGCTGGAGGCCAATTTCCGGGAATTGTTGCTATAACGTCTGAAGCTACCCAGCAAGCTTATCTCCTTCCTCTGGCCTCCTCTGGCTAAACATAAATATGCCCCTCCTGGAACCCTACAGTCTTACCTCTTCTTCACCATCTACCCTCACAAGGCCCAGACCTCTTTTCTAGTGCCCTCTACCCTCGCTATGCTCAGTCTGACTTGTGCACACTTGATGATCCTGATGTCTCCAGAACAGTCATCAGAGCAACAGCTCTCAAATTTTAGTGTGCAGGCTCATCTGGGCTCAGGCTTACCTTAAAAATACCAGCCATCCCCCAACTAAAAGCCATAGATTTACACTAGCTGGATTGGAGCCTAGGAATTTGCATTTTAAACCAGCTCCCCAAATGATTCTATCTGATGTTGCTGGTCAGTAGACCACACTTTAAGAAATAAGATGGTAGAGAGCCATATAAACATAAAGCATAATTGTGATCATCGTAGTCCAGCAATTCAGCCACTTTGGGTCCTTAACATCCATTATACAGGAGACTGGTCATCCAGGAAAGGAAAAGCTGAATGTGTTCCTTGGAGAACTTTCATAGGAGAGGTGGGAGGGCTAGAAAGGGGCACTAATCTGGGGGAAAGCATGGGAATGTGGTGGGGGATACAGGGAACCGAAATTTTGAATATTTAATACATGAATGTCAAGGACAGAAAACAACATGTTTTACATATCGAAGAACTAACAAAAAAAATTATAAAGATGTGGTTTGACCATATGAAAACAACATTAGGAGTTCGATAATTTATGCTTGTCTCCTGCAGCATAGAAATGATTACACCAAACAGTACTCTAGTACTGCAATAGCACACACATCTATTCACTTTGGCAAACTTGTGATGGCCACTAGACATCATACTTACCTGGGACAGATAGTACAAGGAAATTGTGCCCTTTACTACATAGGAAAAAAATGCAGAAAATATGTACTTCATGCCATAAGGAGATACTAGAAAGAAGTTCAATATAAAAGCATTACCTATGGGGTTCTTTAAGATAGTATTATTTTGAGGCTATAAAAATGCAAAAGATAGGAAAAGCTCCTGAACTGGACTTACTTCAGTACCGAGGGCTAAGAGATAATCAGAATTCTGAGGGCTATACATCATCTGAGTCAGAGGATGAAAAGGGAGATCTGTCTGAACAAAGTTCTTTGCAAAATCTGATGACCTGAAGATTCTTCCTCCATGACTTCCTCCAGACACCTCTGCTGTTAAAATCACCTGCTCGGGAAGAGGAAAGATCAGATTCAGGATACAATGCTATAACAGCATGGGAAGTTCTTGCACCATTTCTATCAGACATTAGTTAAGAACATTTTAGTTCCAGAGAGTGAGAAGAGCTATAGAAAGACTAGCCAAGTATTCCACTCCTCAGGTCGTAGTCTTATCAAGAAATATCATCCTGAATTGAGCTAGTATGTCATGCTTGTGGATTTGAGCCAGGTCAGTTTTGAGATTAGTCGGTTTCCCAAAAGACTAAATATGGTCTTTGGGAGTCGACATTGTGATGCTAAACAACTGCCTCATAATTATGATGGGGTTTGGTGCGTCTTGGACAGGAACCAAAAATCTGTGTGCTGAATTTCATTCCTTTGTCATCAGTATTAAAGTATGTTTAGTTTTAAAATACAGCAATACTAAACACTGAACTATTGGGTCGCTATGAGTCAGAATCGACTCGATGGCAATGGGTTTAAACCAAATACATTACTGTGTATCACTGGCTGATTCCAGTACTGACACTTGACACCCCTGCAAGTGGCATCTAGCACAAGCTTTATATATGCATGAGTGAGCTCACCTTTCCAGAGTTCTCAGGACCAATAGCCATGCCAAATTCAGTCCGAATGAAGGTGTTATTGATGAGATTTGTAATATCCTTAAAGTTCTTTCCATAATCTTCACTGAGAGGAGGAAAAAAGGACAAATTTAGATTGCAGTGGTAGTACACACTGTTGGCATCTGGCCTAGCTTCCATTCCCCCTTTCTGTTGACTTTATTTAGGTACTCACTCCTCCCCCGAACAGTCACATGACTCAAGGGAGCTGATTCCATCCTTAGGTCCAGGATGGGCCTGATTAGTCTAAGGGGAACCCATCCCCCTCACCAGTGAGACAAAATGGAACTTCTAGGAAACACATTTCCTCATTCTTAAGATAGCCATCTGATGAAAGGGTCTGTCTTCCTTTAGCTCAGTGGTTCTCAGCTAGGGTGATTTTGCCTTGAAGGGAACATTTAGCAATGTCTGGAGATATTTTTTATTATCACAACTCAGGGGTGAGGCGCTACTAGCTTCTAGCTGGTAGAGGTCAGGGATGCTGCTAAATATCCTACAATGCACAGGATGCCCCCTCTGCCCAAATCTGGCCCAAAATATGAACAATACCGAGGTTGAGAAATCCCAACATTGTAGTGTTGAATGCAAAGCAAAAAAACTGCTAGTCATTTTGTCACAATGAGAGCATAGCTTGAGGATGAAGCCAACATCCAGTGGAAAGTACAGCTGAGGTAATTCCAGAATTCCAGAGAAGCAGAGCCTACAATACTGGATTGAACTGACCCTGAAGCCCATCCTTCCTCTATATTTAGTTGTATGAACCAATAATTCCTTTATTATTTAAGCTAATTTGAGTTGGGATCTCTGCTAAATGAAGCCAAAGGCCTCCTCATTAGCCTATTAATCCATAGTACTTATGATAAAACTGTATATTAAGTAGCAGGGGTCTTGAAGATTTTCCCTCTAGAGGTCTCCATCATTAGACATAACAAGCCTCTAATGCATGCAGCACATGAAATACAGCTAGGAAAACAAACAAATTTAGTCCCAACTCTTAGGTTTTCAAAGCTTGCCCTAAAAATTCATTCTAACAATACCTTTGAGAGGTATTTGAATCCCTGCTTAGCTTTGAGAAATGAGAGCAAGAACTCAGTAGCTGTCTCACTTTGTCTAGTTTAATACCATGTCCAGCTCTCTTAACACAGCACACAGAATGCTAAATCTTAATAGCCATTAAATTTAAGTATCCATCAGTGAC
The DNA here is from genome assembly GCA_030035585.1 of Dugong dugon. Lineage (NCBI taxonomy): Eukaryota > Metazoa > Chordata > Mammalia > Sirenia > Dugongidae > Dugong > Dugong dugon. The sequence continues at coordinate 148,865,173 of CM057462.1, forward strand.
GACCACTGTGCATTGAAAGTTATTGCCCAAATTCTGGGAACATGTCACTATAGACAGAAGCACTACGCTGTCCCTCCACAGCAAAGACCCGAAAAACTAAGTAAAACAGAGACGAAGTCAATCCTAGAACCCTAAGAGTCAAATGAAGAAATATTCAAAACCAAAAGATTTACAGTAGGGAACCAGAGAGGTTAATCTGCAAATGACAACAACATCAGAACAATAAAAGAAGGAATAAATGGTGTAGGTATAGAACTTTCTAATGGAGAGGAAGGCAAGGTGATACCAAGTAATAACAGACTGGTTCAAACTTAGGAACAGAAGGGTAAATTTCAAGGTAACCACAAAGAAAGTTAACAAACCTACTCATCAAAATAAAGAAGAAAAACAGAAAGTCTCAGGAAAAACAAAATCTACAAAGACAAAAGAAATGAAAAAAAAATCCACAAACACAAGGAATTTAGCACAGGAGAGTAAGAGGAACAAAGAAATCGTCGGCACCACAAAAAAAAAAAAAAAAGCACTACAAAATAACAATAAAATCACACCTATCAATAATTACACTGAACATAAATGGCCTAAATACACCCATAAAGAAGCAGAGAGTGACAGAATGGATAAAAAAAACAGGATCCATCAATATGCTGTCTACAAGGGGCATACCTTAGAAACAAAGACATAAATTTATTAAAAATCAAAGGATGGAAAAAAAATACCAAGCAAACAGCCATCAAAAAACAGCACGAGTGGCAATACTAATCTCAGATAAAACAGACTTTAAAATAAAATTCACTATAAAAAACAAAAAAGGGCACTACATCATGACTAAAGGGATGAGCCAGCATGAAGACACAACCATAATAAATATCTACGCACCCAACGACAGGGCTCCAAAATACATAAAACAAACTTTAACAGCACTGAAAAGAGAAATTGACAGTTCCACTATAATAGCAGGAGACTTTAACACACCACTCTCAGTAAAGTACAGAATATCTAGAAATAAATGCAACAAAGATACAGATGATCTAAAGGCCACAATCAGCCAACTTGACCTCATAGACATATATAGAACACTCCACCCAACAGCTGCAAAGTACACATTCTTTTACAACACACATGGAACGTTCTCCAGAATAGACCACATCTTAGGCCACAAAGCAACCCTCACGGAAAACCAAAACACTGAGATAATACAAAGTATCTTCTCTGATCACAGCGCCATCAAAGTAGAAATTAACAACTGGAAGAATAAGGAAAAGAACATGGAAACTAAATAACACCCTGCTTAAGAACCACTGGGTAACAGAAGAAATCAAACATGTAATAAAAAAATTCCTAGAATCAAGTAAGAATGAAAACACATTATACCAAATCCTTTGGGACATAGCAAAGGCAGTCATCAGAGGTCAATTTACGGCCACAGATGCACATATCAAAAAAGAAGAAAGGGACAGAATCAAGGCATTAGCTACACAACTAGAACAAATAGAAAGAGAACAGCAAAAGAAGCCTACAGTCACCAGAACAAAGGCAATAATAAAGACCAAAGCAGAAATAAATGAATAGAGAATAGAATCAACAAAACAAAAATTGGTTCTTTGAAAGGGTCAACAAAATCGACAAACCACTAGCCAAACTGACAAAAGAAAAACAGGAGAGGACGCAAATAACCCAAATAAGAAATGAAATGGGGGACATTATAACAGACCCAACTGAAATAAAACGAATCATAACAGAGTATTATGAAAATCTATACTCCAACAAATTTGACAATCTAGAGGAAATAGACAAATTTCTAGAAACACACTACCTACCCAAACTATCACAAATTGATGTTGAAAATCTGGACAGACCCATAACAAGAGATTAAAAAGGTAATTTAAAAAAAAACCAAAACTCCCAACAAAAAAAACCCTGGCCCAGATGGCTTCACTGGAGAATTCTATCAAACATTCAGAGAAGAGCTTACACCAGTACTACTCAAATTATTTCAGAACATAGAAAAGGAAGGGATACTTCCAAATTCATTCTATGAAGTCACCATAACTCTGATACCAAAACCAGGCAAAGACACCACACACACACACAAATTACAGACCAATACCTCTCATGAATACAGATGCAAAAATTCTCAACAAAACTCTAGCCAGTAGAATTCAGCATCATATCAAAAAAATAATACACCACAGCCAGGTAGGATTCATACCTGATATGCAAAGATGGTTCAACATTAGAAAATCAATCAATGTAATCCACTACATAAATAAAATGAAGGAAAAGAATCACATGATCATCTCAACTGATGCAGAAAAGGCATTCCACAAAGTCCAACACTCATTCCTGATAAAGACTCTCAATAAAACAGGTATAGAAGGGAAATTCCTCAACATGATAAAGGGCATCTATGCAAAACCAACAGCCAACATCATTCTAAATGGAGAGAGGCTGAAAACATTCTCCTTGAGAACAGGACGGGACAAGGACGTCCTTTATCTTCACTCCTATTTAACATTGTGCTGGAAGTCCTTCCTAGAGAGCAGTAAGGCAAGAAAAAGAAATAAAGGACATCCAAGTTGGTAATGAAGAAGTTAAACTGTCCCTATTTGCAGCTGATATGATACTATATATGGAAAACCCAAGAGACTCCACAAGAAAACTACTGGAACTAATAGATTTAGCAGAGTAGCAGGATACAAGATAAACACGGAAAAATCAGTTGGAGTCCTATATACCAACAAAGAGAATGAGGAAAAGGAAATCAGGAAAGCAATACCATTTATAACAGCCCCTAAAAACTAAAATACTTAGGAATAAATCTAACCAGGGATGTAAAAGACCTATACTAAGAAAACTACAAAACACTACTGCAAGAAACCAAAAGAGATCTACATAAATGGAAAAATATACCATGCTCACCAATAGGTAGACTCAACATTGTGAAAATGACAATTCTACCCAAAGCAATTTACAAATACAATGCAATCCCAATCCAAATACCAACAACGTTCTTTAAAGAGACGGAAAAAATAATCATTAACTTTATATGGAAAGGGAAGAGGCCCCAGATAAGTAAAGCATTATTGAAGAGGAAAAATAAAGTAGGAGGACTCTTACTACCTGACCTCAGAATCTACTATACAGCTATGGTAGTCACAACAGCCTGGTACTAGCACAATGACAGATACATTGAGCAGTGGCACAGAATTGAGAACCCAGGTGTAAATCCATCCACCTACAGTCACCTGCCATCAAATGGGGAAAAGACAGTCTTTTTAACAAATGGTGGTGGCAAAATTGGATGTCCATATGCAAAATAACGAAACAGGACCCATACTTCACACCATGCACAAAAACTAATTCAAAATGGATCAAAGACCTAAGGCTAAAACCAAAAACTATAAAGGTCATAGAAGAAAAAACAGGATCAACACTAGAGACCCTAATACACGGCGCTAACAGAATACAAACCATAACTAACAACATACAAACTCCAGAAGATAAGCTAGATAACTGGGATCTTCTAAAAATTAAACTTAGGCTCATCAAAAGACTTCACCAAAAGAATAAAAAGACAATCTACAGACTTGGAAGAAATTTTTAGCTATTACAAATCAGACAAAGGTCTAATCTCTAAAATCTAGAGGAAAATCCAACACCTCTACCACAAAAAGACAAATAATCCAATTAAAAAATGGGCAAAGGAAATGAATAGACATTTCACCAAAGAAGACCTTCAAGGGGCTAACAGACACATGAGGAAACGCTCCCGATCACTAGCCATTAGGGAAATGCAAATCAAAACCACAATGAGAGATACCATCTCACCCCCAGCATTACTGACACAAATAAAAAAAAACAGAAAATAACAAATGTTGGAGAGTCTGTTGGGAGATTGGAACTCTATGCACTGCTGATGGGAATGCAAAAGGGTACAACCATTTTGGAAAAGGATATGGTGCTTCCTTAGAAAGCTAGCAATAGAAATACCATATGATCTAGCAATCTCAGTCCTCGGAATATATCCTAGAGAAATAACAGCCTTCACACAAATAGACGTATGCACACCCATGTTCACTGCAACACTGTTCACAATAGCAAAAAGATGGAAACAACCTAGATGACCATCAAAAAATGAATGGATAAACTATGGTACATACACACAATGGAACACTATGAAACGATGAAGAACAATGACGAATCTGCAAAACATCTCACAAGGATGAATCTGCAGGGCATTATTCGGAGTGACATAAGTCAATCACAAAAGGACAAATATCGTATGAGACCACTAAAACTCATGAAAAGGTTTACACATAAAAAGAAACAATCTTTGATGGTCATAAGGCAGGGAAAGAGGGGGGTGGAAAAACATTAAACAGACAATAGATAAGTAGTAACTATGGTGAAGAGTAAGACTGTACACAATATTGGGGAAGCCAGCACAACTTGTTCAGGGTAAGGTCATGGAAGCTCCATAGACAAATTCAAACTCCCTTAGGAACTCAATTGCTGGGCTGAGAGCTGTGAAGACCATGGTCTCACGGAACATCTAGCTCAACTGGCTTAACATAGTTTATAAGGTAAATGTTCTACATTCTACTTTGGTGAGTAGCGGCTGGGGTCTTAAAAGCCTGTGAGCAGCCATCTAAGATACTCCACTGGCCTCACCCCTTCAGGAGCAATGGAGAATGAAGAAAACTAAAGACACAAGGGAAAGATTAGTCCAAGGGACTAACAGACCACAACTACTACAGCCTCCACCAGACCAAGTCCAGTACAACTAGATGGTGCCCAGCTACCACCAGTGACTGCTCTGACATGGATCACAATAAAGCATCCTGGACAGAGCTGGAGAAAAATGTAGAACCAAATTCTAACTCAAAAAAAAAAAAAAAAAAAAAAAAAAGACCAGACTTACTGGCCTGACAGAGACTGGCGAAACCCAGAGTATGGCCCTTGGACACCCTTTTAGCCCAGTAATGAAGTCACTCCAGAGGTTCACCTTTTAGCCAAAGATTAGACAGAGCTACAGGACAAAACGAGACTAACGGGCACACCAGCCCTGGAGAAAGGACTAGAAGACTGGAGGGGATAGAAAAGCTGGTAATAGGTAACTCAAGTTCGAGAAGGGAGAGTACTGACATGTCATGGGGTTGTTAACCAATGCCATAAAACCATATGTGTACTAACTGTTTAATGAGAAGCTAGTTTGTTCTGTAAACCTTCCTCTAAAGTTCAATTTAAAAAAAAATCTTCTTAGGTAATTCTATGAAGTAAAGTTTGAAAAAAGAAAAAGTTATTGCCCATCTACAAATGCCATGTGCAGTGGTCTTCTCTGACAGATGGTACAAACTTTGGGAGCAGCCTCGACAAATAATCATAGAACCATAGAACATGAGAGCTGCAAGGGACGAGGAGAGCATCATGTCTAACTCCCTCATTTCACAGATGAGGAGGTGCAAGAGGAGGCAATTTACCAAAAGTCAACCAGTTAATTAAGGGCAAAACTGAAACTACGACCCAATTCTAGCTCTCAGCCCAAAACTGGAGACAACTTTTAATTTATTTGTAAGGTTTTCTATCATAACTTGGGGTCTTATTCTACCTTGCTTACGACCTGGCAGTAAATACCAGCCAAGAGAAAGCTGGAGATAGACAGAAGAGAAGTATCTATGCATGTATGTACAGGCCCTTGATAGCACGCTAACGCAAACTACACATGGCTTTAAGTAGTCCAAATGGCTCTCCCCTTTCCTTAGCGTAAGCTCTGGTGGCATAGTGGCTAAAGTGCTCAGTTGCTAACCTAAAGGTCAGTGGTTCAAACCCACCAGTCGCTCCATAAGAGAAAGATACAGCAGTCTGCTTCCGTAAAGATTACAGCCTTGGAAACCCAATAAGGCACTTCTACTCTGTCTTTTGGGGTCGCTTTGAGTTGGAATTAACTCAACAGCAATGAGGCTTTTGGTATGCTGGTCTTTCTATTCCAAAGGATAAAAACCTAATCCACAGTCTTTAGGTCACAGCCTTTGAGTCATTTTTCCAGAAGTGGATGATATGATATACTAAGCCAGAAACTGTCGTCACCAACAATCTACATTGGAGAGGCAATTAACTAGAGTTAGAAGTCTAGAAAGACAATGTTTTTCCTTTTGTTTGAAGCAAATTAACCCATAGTGAAACTGAACGCGTGCCCTTCGCTAATTGGTGTCTTGTCCTAGACAAAGAGCTCCCTGACCTCGAGACGAAAGCAGTGGGTTTGGTTTTGGATTCTCTTAGCACACATATACATCACACAAAGAAAATTCCTAGTTAAATAAAGCGGGGATTAGGCACCATCCAACAGATTCCTATATTACCCCTGCTTTGGCTTTGGAGAACAACATTAGTTCTTACCTTTCTGACAACAGACCAAGAGATGTGCATAAACACTTCCTAGCTGTACAGTGTACATATCATCAACAGCCCACACAACCTTCCAAAGGGTTGCAGCGGTTTGACTATCACTGGCTTATAAATCTCTTCTCCTTCGTGATATCCCCAGGGAACCTTTACAAACCTGTTGGCAAGAATGCTTGCTTTTTAAGAACCTGGCACAACAAACACATCACTGCCCTTCAGAAAAAGAAAGCAAAATGAGCAAAACAAAAAGTCATCTGCTACAACACTCTGGTACTTTAGCCAGTTAAACAAATGGAGCAAAATGGACTAATATCAACTTGCCGGGATTTAAGTAGTGGTTCTGCTGAGGCTGCTTAAGGCTCAGGGATATATTTTAAAATAATACTTTATTTAAATATAGTTTTATTTTCTATCAGCATGAGGAACATACATCATGAAGAGCAATTCAATGAAACACTTTGAAAAATAGATCTAGTTTTCAAATTCATGTGAAATTTAAGAGTTGTGAATAGCAGTCAAATAATAAATTAGCAATTAAAATCCTGTGAAACTCTTTACTTCCCAGTGCTTCATCTTACTAGAAATTTACATGATATATCTCACCAGAAGCCCATATGATGTTTACTTCTTTTTTTAAAAAAATTTTTAATAATGTTTAGGTGTTTCTTATTCTTTTGCAGTCTTAGATTCTATTCCAAAAATAACTTGTATTCATTATAGAACCTTAGCCTTATTATCTTGAGTTTCAACATGTGCATATTCTCTTATGAATGTTTACACCACATATACACGCAAAAGTGATCATTTATTTTTGGTAACTGGAAAGACCAAGTGCTAGGGTTGATGCACAGCACTGTTATTAAAAAGCCGTTTCCAGGGTAGATTGCACTCAGAAGGGGATTTTCCAAAGAACTAACACGCTGACTTCAAACCCAAATGTCAATAGTCTAGAATTACACCCTTGCTTTTTGAGCACTTTTCATCTACAACATACAGGGATCCATGGCACCAGGCATTTGATCTGCTGACATTTAATGAGAAGCAACAGTAAGAGTCCTAGAGTATCTCACAGAATCTTAACATTTTACTTTCCGCAACAATCAAACAAGCACAGATACCCTATTTGGCTGGCTTTTGGGCCTAACCATTCCTTTATTCCTTTAGTTTATTTTTGTCATGATTAAGTCACTATAAATTTTAACACAGAAGTAACGAGGATGATGGCAAACTTAAAAAATTATAGTTCTGTAGTTTTCACTAGTTAGGAAAGTGTATATTGAGATTTCCTGTTAAAAGATCAAATAGGTAGAACATAGATTATTAAAATGTGCTAAAGGTATCACAGACCTGAAATACCTGCCACGTAAAATTGGCAGAATTTGAATTCACATTAAACTTAACTTACAATACCTTAGTATCTTCCCCCCCCCAACTATCTGGTGCTACCTCATGTGTTTTTACTTTAAGATTTTATTGTGCTTTATTTTTATTTTCTGTGAATATTTACGCAGTAAATTAGGTTCCCATTTAATAATTTCTATACATATTGTTCAGTGACATTGGTAACACTTTTCACAATGTGTCAGCATTCCCATTATTTCCACTCTGATTGTTCTGTTTACATTAATCTAGCTTCCCTGCCCACCCCCCCCCCCCCCCGGCTTACCTTCTCATCTTTGCTTTAGAGTAAATATTGACTGTTTGGTCTTATACAGGTGATTATTTAACGGAGTACAGTACTCATGGGTGATATTGTTCATGAGCCAATCTATTATTTGGTTGAAAGGTGACCTCCAGGAATGGCTTCAGTTCCAAGTTTAAAGGGTATCTCCAGGCAACAGTTTCAAGGGTTTCTCTAATCTCTACCAGTCTAGTAAGTCTGGCCTTTTTTAGGAATCTGAGGTTTGTTCTACATTTTTCTCCCTGTGTTTTATTCTTATTAGGAAAGGATGTTTTTTTTTTTTTTTTCTGTAGATATTTTGAAAATGCAAGTGGGGAAAACAAGAGAGTAAGGTATTGTAAATAAAACTACAGAAGTTTTTAGCAGAAGGAACCTGAGTATTTACCTGGGGTCCTTATTTTGCTTTTGACTGGCAAGAATAGGTATTGTAATAGTATTTCCTAAGTAATGAAATTTCAACACCTAGTTTCATGATTTTTATGTGCACTCATAATTTGTAAAAATGAAGTTGTATTAAAGGTAAAATCCAATTATATATTTTAATGAACTTTTTCTTTTAATAAAAAAGCAAGAAAATATACTTGGTAAATGGAATGAATGCTAACCCTGTAATTAAAATACACAGTCACTGTCAAATAATCTACCGCAGTGAAAACCGAAACAAGCATATCATTAACAAGGCTGTCATGCAAGATGCAGTGAAGAAGCTGGCCTGCTGCACTTGCAGCACTTTGCTTTAATACCTCTATGTCTATGAGTTATCCTTTTTTTTTTTAACCTCAAGTAACAGCTTGAAAAATTTACACTGACTGTGGAACTAACTTTAATGTAAAGCCTCTTAGAGATTCTCTTATTAATTTCCAAAATCTGGACAACTCCCAGTAGAAAATGAAAACCAGAAATAAAATAAGCCCAGCAGTTTTGCGGTAATTAGGTAGAGAATTCTGATGTACAGCAATGCTTACATCTGTTTCACTAAGTAGCTCTTACACTGAAAAGCTAGACTCGAGGTCATTAAAAAAGGTACAAAACAGTTTTTAGTTGCCAAAAATCCAATTATCATCTTAATTATAGTTTATTTCTTTTTTAACTTCACATTTGCAAGTAAAAGACAAATGTACTTTTGTAATCTATTGTACAAATTAATGTTCCCCAACAGAGGATCAAAGTTTACATTATTCAAACATAACTGCTTTAAATTACGGATATTAATATATTTTTCTAATTCTACCTAAACATCAATGCCCTAGAGACTTTATTCATTATCTCCCAAGTCCTTCAATAATTCTTTTCTGTAACTTAAAGACAGAAGTACACTTCCTCTAACGGTGCAGAGGCAAGAGGCAACTTCCCTCTATTCTTGTGAGTCTTCACATGTACTACACACAGCAGGGTGTCATGTGAATAGCTTTTATTTCAATCCTCAATGAACCTTTGATCATGTAAGATTTGGTAGAGAAAGATAATTCAATAAGGAACGCAATCATTAAAGCTGTGAAAAACAGCAGAACCTTCAGAGTGGATGTGACCAGCTTTTACTTCTGAACTGGGCAACCTCAGATACTTGGGGCCCATTTTTATCAAACTGCTCCCCCGTTTCCCGTTTCTGAAGCAACAGATGCCTTTTGGCTGGCACGTTCTCAACACGAGTCACTTCAGGCCAGGCCAGCCCAGTTGGAGAGACAACAAGGCATGTTTACAGTTTTCCACCTAAACTGTGGAAGAGGCCGTGGTGTCAGTTTTCACTTGACAGCAGGGAGGAAATAATCAGTACTCAAAATGACCTTGGTAAAATAATAATTGCTATGCAATATGAAAAAGCAAAAAGATTCTGGTAACATTATTCTACATCAGAAACAAACAGGATGGCTTTCTAGTAAAGCGTATACTAGGACAGAGGAGTTTCTCACAAAACTAGACAAATACGAGATGAAAAAGGGCTGGTCAGATGGTAGGTACTTAAATAGTAGCACAGTTAAACACAGGATTGAACACAATATTGAAAAGGAAAAGGATGAAAAAAATCATGAAAACACATTTCACTCCCCAAGGGTCGGACTCAGGAATCTGTTAGGTCCAGTTCTAGCCACATGATTAAAGACCAATATAGAAAATAAAAAGTGAATTCACAAGACAAGCAAAAAGTAGTTGAAAGCAATTAGGTATATGAAGATAATTTAACCTGGAGAAGGAGTTAAGAAATAATTTTCAAAACATTTAGGGATCAATCAGAAAGGAGGCTTTCAATTGCTACTTAAAAATAAACTGTAATTAGCATCCACTATGACGTATGGAGCCCTGCTGACATAGCAGTTAACAGCTCGGCTGCTAACCAAAAGGTCGGCAGTTCAAATCCACCAGCCGCTCCTTGGAAACTCTATAGGGCAGTTCTACTCTGTCCTATAAGGTCACTATGAGTCGGAACCAACTTGACGGCACCTAACAACAAAAACAACAGTGATATAAATATAAATATGCACGATAGTTACCACAGCAGCATTAGTAATAGTGAAAAAATCAGCTACAATCTAACTCCAAAACACCCCAACCTCATTGCCACTGAGTCAGTTTCAACTCACAGCGTCATCAGGGCTGCACAGTCTAACTAAATATAAGTAAATTCTGTCAGTCTAACAAAAATGATGGGTTACTAGCAGAGGAGATGTGAAAAATACCGTGGTATGAGCAAAGCCCACTCAGAATAGATACAGGTCATAGTGGCAGGTGTCAGTAATACCTGCGTGTTGCAGAAGGTTGGGAGTACATTCCTAGAGGCCATGGAGGCATTTGGGGGCAGGCAATCACTTTTACCAACTGGTATGAAAGCTTTTCAATTCATTTAAACAACTGGTACAGTGGTGCCAGTACATGCTGGCTACATGCCATCTCTGGCTGTTAATATGGCAGCAGCTAACAGCACCAAGCTCTTACTCCATTGCAGGTGCTGCAAAGCATGCCTCACAGCAGCTCTGAGGTGAGCATTATTATCATCCCTCTTTTACAGATGGCAAAAAAGACCCAGGGAGGTTAAATGACTTACCCAAGGTCATTCTGCTTACAAGCGACAGTGCTGAGACTCGATCCAGGCCTGTTTGCCAACAAAACCTGATAGCCTTATGCTGCTTCACGCTGCTTCCCAAGATTATACAGCCATATGATATAACCAAACCAACCACACCAAACTTGCTGCTGTCGAGTCGACTTCTACGCATAGCGACCCTATATGACAGAGTAGAACTGCCCCACAGGGTTTCTAAAGAGTGGCTGGTGGATTTGAACTGCCAACCTTTCGGTTAGCAGCCAACTTCTTAACCACTATGCCATCAGGGCTCCTATGATATAAAATTAGAGGCAGTGGTTCAAACCCACCCAGCAGCTCTGTGGGAGAAAATCCTGGCAATCTGCTCCTGTAAATATTACAGTCTAGAAAACCCTATGGGGCAGTTCTACCCTGTCATATGGGGTCACTATGAGTAGAAATCAACTGAAAGGAACTAACAACAACTGCTTTTATAATGAAAGATAAATCGGTAAGAAAAACTGTATCATAAAGAAAGATTTCATGACAGCAAGGATTCTTAAACACTGAAAAGAGCTACTGATGTCACAATTTGTTTTCCATGTGTTTTTTTTTTTCTCTCAAAATAGGACAATTTCTCATTTGTCTGAAATGGTTCAACCATTATTCTGAGTAAACAAAATCACTTCTTATTGCCCTTTCTAGCACTAAGATTCTACAATTCATTGTCAATTCCATATAAAAAAAATAAAAATAAAAAAATTATCAGTCTAAAAATTATAGAGAACCCAAGGCACTTATCTTCATTCATCCATCCATCCATTCAATTAATATTTATTGCCTGCCTGCCATGTGTCAGTCATTTGGCTAGATGCTAGAAATACCCAAGTTACCTAGACAGGAACCTTGCCTTCATGGAACTTCCATACAGATGACAATCCTTTTTTGGCCTAAAGGGATATGTTATCTATTTTTGCACCAACATCGTGGGGTTGAAGGGGCAGAGTGCTGGCTCCAGGCCTCAGGAGCAGCAGTCAAGGATCACACTGGTGCGGGAGGGTAGGCTGGGCTGGTTCGTCTCAGAGCTTCAACATGGCTCCACTCCCACCTAAGCCAAGACCAACAATCAAATAAAGCTGGGAAAGTGCCATGACGCCTGGGAGATCTCCTGGCTCTGAGGAAGTTTCTATATCATCTACTTGGCTGTTATATTTAAGTCTCTTGGGGAAAAATGGGATACACAAAAATGGCTGAAAAGACAACCAACCATTTCTGGGAGTTAACTGGCCTTGAGTCATAGTTGAGACGACAACTCTAAAGCTTCATGAATGTCACATTACAGGCTGTGGTTTCAGAACTTATGTTACCACCATCATTACCATTGTGAATACTATAAGGTACTTTGGTAGGTCTAACCTGAGAACCTCCTCCTGATGGAGAAACAATCTGTTTGGGGCTCAAAATGTTAGACAAATAATATTCTCTTGGAAAGTACAGTGAGGACTTTCATTTCAGGGATATAAAAAAAATTCTGTGCTCATAATGAATAGAAAGCAGGTTAAATTCATACTACCTTCCTGCAAATAATTTTTTTTTTAAATTGTGCTTTAGATGAAAGTTTACAGAGCCAATCAGTTTTTCATTAAACAATTAATACACATTGTTTTGTGACACTGGTTGCCAACCCGTGACATGTCAACATGCTCCCCTTCTTGACCTTGGGCTCCCCATTTCCATTCATCCAGCCTTCCTGTCCCCTCCTGCCTTCTCGTTTTTGCCCCTGGGCCAGTGTGCCCATTTAGTCTTGCATACATGGCTGAGCTATTTGTATTATTGCTTGTTTATGGGCCTGTCTAATCTTTGGCTGAAGGGTGAACCTCAGGAGTGACTTCAGTACTGAGTTAGGGGTGTCCAGAGGCCATACTCTGGGGTTTCTCTAATCTCTGTCAGACAAGTAAGTCCGGTCTGTCTTTGTGAGTCTGAATTTTCTTCTACATTTTTCTCCAGCTCTGTCCCAAGACCCTCTATTGTGATCCCTGTCAGAGCAGTCAGTGGTGGTAGTCAACCACCACCTAGTTACGCTAGACTCAGTCTGGTGGAGGCTGTGGTAGTTGTGGCCCATTAGTCCTTTGGACTAATCTTTCCCTTGTATCTTTGGTTTTCTTCATTCTCCCTTGCTCCAGACGGGGTGGGACCAGTGGAGTATCTTAGATGGCCGCTCACAAGCTGTTAAGACCCCAGATGCTACTCACCAAAGTAGGATATACAACATTTTCTTTATAAACTATGTTACGCCAATTGAGTTAGATGTCTCCCAAGACCGCGGTTGCAAGCCCTCAGTTTGGATGTGTCTATGAAGCTTCTCTGACTTTGCCTTGGTCAAGTCGTGCTGACTTCCCCAGTATTGTGTACTGTCCTACCCTTCACCAAAGCTACCACTTATCTATTGTCTATTTAGTGTTTTCCTTCCCTACCCCTCCCCTCCCTCATAACCATCGAAGATTGTTTCTTTCTGTGTATAAACCTTTTCAAGAGTTTTTATAATAGTGATCTCATACAGTATTTGTCCTTTCGTGATTAACTTATTTCACTCAGCATAATGCCCTCCAGATTCAGCCATGTTGTAAGATATTTCACAAATTCATCAGTTTTTTTTTGCATAGTATTCCACTGTGTGTATGTATCATAGTTTGCTTATCCATTCATCTGTTGATTGGCACTTAAGTTGTTTCCATCTTTCTGGTATGGTGAACAATGCTGCAATGAACATGGGTATGCATATGTCTGTTCATGTGAGGGCTCTTATTTCTCTAGGATACATTCCTAGGACTGGGATTGCTGAATCATATGGTATTTCTATTTCTAGCTTTCTAAGGAAGCACCGTATCGTTTTCCAGAATGGTTGTTGCGTTTTGCATTCCTATCAGCAGCGCATAAGAGTTTCAATCTCCCCACAGCCTCTCCAACATCTGTTATTTTCTGTTTTTCTGAGTTGTGCCAGTAATGTCAGGGTGAGATGGTATTTCTCACTGTAGTTTTGATTTGCATTTCCCTAATGGCTAGTGATCGGGAGCATTTCCTCACGTGTCTGTTAGCCGCTTGAATGTCTTCTTTGGGGAAATGTCTGTTCATTTCCTTTGCCCATTTTTTAATTGGATTATTTGTCTTTTTGTGGCAGAGGTGTTGGATTTTCCTCTAGATTTTAGAGATTAGACCTTTGTCTGATTTGTAATAGCTAAAAATTTTTTCCACGTCTGTAGGTTCTCTTTTTATTCTTTTGGTGAAGTCTTCTGATGAGCGTACGTGTTTAGTTTTTAGAAGATCCCAGTTATCTAGCTTATCTTCTGGTGTTTGTGTACTGTTAGTTATGGTTTGTATCCTATTATGCCGTGTATTAGGGCCTCTAGTGTTGGTTCTTCTATGACATTTATAGTTTTGGGTTTTATATTTAGGTCTTTGATCCATTTTAAATTAGTTTTTGTGTATCGTATGAAGTATGGGTCCTGTTTCATTTTTTTGCAGATGGATATCCAGTTTTGCCAGCACCATTTGATAAAAAGACTGTCTTTTCCCCATTTAATGGACTTTGGGGCCTTTGTCGAAGATCAGGTGACCACAGGTGGATGGATTTACATCTGGGTTCTCAATTCTGTTCCACTGGTCAATGTGTCTGTTGTACCAGCACCAGGCTATTTTGACTACCATAGCTGTATAGCAGGTTCTGAGGTCAGATAGTGTGAGGCCTTCTACTTTTTTCTTCTCCTTCAACAATGCTTTACTTATCCGGGGCCTCTTTCCTTTCCACATAAAGTTAATGATTAGTTTTTCCATCTCGTTAAAGAATGCTGTTGGATCAGGATTGCATTATATTTGTAGGTTGCTTTGGGTAGAATTGACATTTTTGCAATGTTGAGTCTACCTATCCATGAGCATGGTATGTTCTTCCATTTACGTAGGTCTCTTTTGGTTTCTTGCAGTAGTGTTTTGTAGTTTTCTTTGTATAGGTCTTTTACACCCCTGGTTAGACTTATTACTAAGTATTTTATTTTTTTAGAGGCTATTAGAAATGGTATTGCTTTCCTGATTTCCTATTTGTAGTTCTCTTTATTGGTGTATAGGAATCCAACTGATTTTTATATGTTTCTCTTGTATCCTGCTACTCTGGTGAATCTTTCTATTCGTTCCAGTAGTTTTCTTGTGGAGCCCTTTGGGTTCTCTATGTATAGTATCATATCAACAAATACGGATAGTTTTACTTCTTCATTACCAATCTGGATGTGCTTTATTTCTTTTTCTCTGTAAATAATATTTAAATTAACATAAATACACATCCCTATAGATAGACTCTTCCTTCATCTTCTTTTATTGTTCTGCTCCTCAGTCAGGTCAATCTAATCTACTTGGAACTAGTTCCCTAAATCCCTTGGAAGGTTACCTTCTCATGCTTCTTTAGGTTGCTAAATAGACATTCAAAAGTGTGCTGAGTGTGACAGTCTGGTGAAAATTTACGTTCAGCCAGTAGATCTTTTAAATCAACTGTTAGACTCCATCATGTCTAGAAAAGTGGGAAGCTACATTCACAATGTGTTACTTGGTCAAAGGCCCCTGCCATGTGTTGAGCATCTCACCTTCGATACAGCTTGGACTGTCCAAACGTCATAATTACCAGTGGTACATGGAAGGTAGTCAAGACGAGAATCACCTGGGGAGAGACAAAAGAATGTAGTTAGTAGAAAGGTAGTCCAATCACATGCTGGGATGTGATGGGATTAAATAAACATCTAAAAGACTGTTGATAGCCCTGCCTTGTAGTAGCCTCTATTTTAATATGTCCAAAACCCAAGAAGGACTAAGTTAACAGGACTTACAAGATGCTCTCAACACATTTTGTTAACATCCCCACTGCCTGCACTCGAAGCAGTGAGACAAAACTAGCCATCTACACACAGCAATAAAGGAAGAATTTGACTACTCTGTATCCATATTATTTTAAGATATTCTCAGGCAAAATCCATCTTTCTTTTCTGCTTACAGAGGCTAGACTGGTGTTGAGTGCTCAGAGGCTGTATAACCACTCGATGCGTCACTTATGTCTTTTTCTCCCCGTTAGCTCTCCATGAAATTCATTTTTTTAAATAACTCTTTTTCTAGAAGAAAATATGCATGAGGAAAACATTCTGCATACCCATATAACAAGAAATCTTGGAGATACCAACTGTCTTAGATAAATAGGTAAAACATGGAAATTAGGGTACAAGCCAAATTTTAGAAGAAACTGAGTCTTAGAGAAATTCTACCAGAAGTTTAAAAATTAATTAAAATAGAAATTTACAACTTGCTCTTCATCACCAAAATTATATTTCTTTAGGCTCCTGACATAGCTGTCATATGCCTCAATGCTAGAACACATGCATTCCTGGAACACAAGGAGGCATGAGATGTGGTCCCAGTCCTTGTTCAGGCAGGATAACAATGGAGCCAGGGAACACCAAGCCCTGTTTAACACCTGAGACCAATGCATACTCAGTGCACCCTCCAAATGGGAGACTGGCTATAGGCCAGGAGGGATAAGGAGCTCACCGATTCTCCTCCCACTCCCCCAATGCTGGCTGTGCTGACAACTGATGGAGCTGAACAACTATGAGTCCATGGGAGCCACAGGCCTTCCACACTAACTGAGGGGAAGGACACAGGAACAATACAGTTTGGAGGAAAAATGCCAAGGCCTGTAATGCGCACTTTTCCACTTCTACGCAGGGGTTTTCGCAAGTACTCGGAGGCTCCTTTCTTAGCACACAGTATTCTCTTTCCTCTTCCTTCTTCTTGCTCATCTTGATGCCAGGTAGCCACCAAGGACTAAAAAGGTGTCTATCTTCCTATCATAAAATAAAGCGGTTTCAAGATGTCCCCAGTTCTAACGCAAAAACAAACCAACTAGTTTCCTAAAAATCTGTCCTGCAAATACGCATTTTCTGCAATTTATGTTGGAGACCATTTCAGAAAGTAACAACATTCATTGCTTAAATCCCCAAAATCTACATCTTCTACTTGCCAAACTAAATTAAAAGACTCAAAATGTTACTTACCCCAGTGCTATCTCCAACCCAAGACAAGGACACAGAGCCACTGAGATCATCAAACACATGCTACAAGGGAGAAAAAAAAAAAAGAAATTCACTTAACAATGACTTCTACTCTCTTTTAATCTCTGACTTCCTTAAATAATGCAGAACTTTATTACGTTCAGAGTAATTAAGTTCATAATTAGAAGGGAACATATATTCCTAGAACAAAATTTGGACAAGACAGGATTTAACCACTTAACCTGAATTACAAATAACTTGGAAATTTTAATTTTCTCTCACACAAAGTAAGCCAAGCAGCCGACTTTTCTTCACTGCACCAGATGGGGAAATGGGAATAATCTAATTGTTTTTCTCTAACAGAACTAAATATAAAGATACAGCAAAGTATTCTTAGAATGATTTAAAACAAGAGATCATAGCCCACACTGACACACATAACTGTAACCCAATTAACATAATTTAAATTTTTCTAAGGCAGCCTCCACAGTATAGCTGAATAGTTATTAGCTGGATTCCTTTTGCTTCTAGGCTAACTCACTCAAAATGACAGAGGCATTGTTTCACCTTTTAATTTAATAATAATAATAACAGCAACAATAATACAGTTGTGGAGGGAGTGGGGAGACAAGAAAGAGAAAGCTGGTATGCTGTACCTAAAATATGGTTTGTTGTTGTTATTGGCTGCCATCAAGTTGATTCCAACTCATGGTGACCCAATGTGTGCGGAGTAGAGCTGCTCCATAGAGTTTTCAAGGCCATGACCTTTTGGAAGCAGATCATCAGGTCTGTGTTCCAAGGCACCTCTGGGTGGGTTTGAACCACCAACCTTTCAGTTAGTAGTCGAGTGCTTAATATGGTGAGCGTGTTGAAATATAGTTATAATTGTCATTGTAGATGCTTTCGAGGTTTTGCTTTTCAAATACTTTCTTTTTCTATTTATAAAATAATGTGTACTCACTATAGAAAATGTCTCTGTGTGATGCAACAGTTAAGTGCTCAACTACTAGCCCAAAGGTTGGTGGTTCAAACCCACCCAGAGACACCTTGGAAGACAGCCCTGGTGATCTGCCTCTGAAAGGTCACAGCTTTGAAGACTATATGAAGCTTGAGAACGTTACATGAGCAAAATAAGTCAGACACAAAAGGGAAAATAGTGTATGATATCACTTATATGAAATAAGCAAATACACAGAAACCAAAAGAAATTAGTGGTTACTACGGGCAGGAGGGAGGGTAAAAGACAGTGGTTTTGCTTGGAGTACGCTGTAGGTATATTATGGGTGGTGGGATAGTTCAGAAAGAGAGAGTGATAATAGGGATGCAATTTGAAGAATGTAATCAATGTCACTGAAGTGTACATGTAGACACTGATGAAATGTTGTATGTGTTGTTGTATATATTATAATAAAAAAAATTTTTTTTAAATATGAAGCAGTTCTATTCTGCAAACATGGGGTTGCTGTAAGTTGCAACTGACTTGATGGCAACTAATAACAATAGAAACTATAGAGAATTATAGTAAGAAAAAAAAGGAAAATGTAAATCACTCAGAATCCTACATGCAGAGGCATTCACAGTTATCATTATATGTCTAACGTTCTTTTTTTTTAACTGATAAAAAAATAAAAATTTGAGAAAAGCAATACGTGCACTCCGTAAAAATTTCCAACCATACAGAAGTAAATATAGCAAAAAGTAAAGATCCTTCCCCTTCCCCTGCCTCATGCCTCTCCAACCAAAGCCTACTCCCCAGAGGAGTTAATAGTTTAGTATATATTTCTACTGAATGTTGATGATTAAGTTTTTTTAAAGACTTAAATCTTATTTTTAAACTGAATATACCCTGCCTTCTCAAATATGAGACTTTCTTAGAAGTAGAGGATGTAACTTTATATTTCTTGGTACTTCCTGTGCTTACCACGATACTTTGCACACTCAATAAGCATTTGTTGAAAATAATTACATATCCTTCCCAAACCACAAACTCAATCTCAAAATAGAACATGTCTATAAATGGTGGGATGCCAGCCATTTGGTCACTCAAGCCATAAATCCCAACAGAGAAGTCTGAAGAAACCACTCAAAACATGAACTGTTCCGCTTATCTTCTAATGTCTTCTTGTGGTCCTTCTGAATGGGCTTCTGAATTCACCATGCTATTTATTTCCCTTCTAGACTGTAAGTACCTTTGAGGTCAGAAGAATGCCTTATGCAATCTTTGTACTAATACAATCAGTGCCTCACACAGGGTTTTCTCAGAAATGCTGGTTAATTCTCAAAGGCTCCGGCAGAGCTTCTCATAGCCTCAGCAGGACAGAAAGGCTATTCATACATGTAGGCTCCCCAAGCATCTGAGAAAAAGTAGGGCTGCTAGAGACATCTGGAACCAGAAGCTTAAAAACACACAGCAGTGTGACTTGTGAGATATTCCACAAGGAGAAAGACTGAATGTTCTCTTGAGCAAGTATACAGTGTCTGAAGTTTTATCAATGAGTTCCTTGAGGAAAAAGAGAAATACCCAGACCTACCACAAGTACCAGACAGACCACATGGGCTAGCAGTCTTCTAAACACAGGCTATTTCCAAGGAAGGTTCTGATCACAACAACTAACTAGGATAAAAGAAAAAATTCCACTAACTATGGCAATGTAGTTCATCGCTGTCTTGATCAAGCCATAATATGGTCAGTCTTGAGCCAATCAGGATCTGAAACTTTCACTTTTCAGGCAATGCTCTACACACCTAACCCAGTCAACGTAAGTGGTCATTACTCACACTTTCCTATTTATTGCTCCATCACAGAAGGAAGAGGATTATCAGATGTTACCAGCAACCCTCAGCGTCACCTAAATAACTCAAATGATAATTGTCCTCCTTCAACATCCAGACTTCCTTTGGAAACATGGGTCAGATTTTTAAACTATATTTGAGGTCTTCTGCTACCTTTACCCCTCCCCCCACCGTAACAATAAATTTTACTTTTGAAAACGTACAGCCATCATTGAGAAAACTCATCCCACTTAATTTCCCCATGACAGAAACGAGTGTGAAATGTAAAAGTTGTGTCCTAAGAGGACTTCCACTTCTGGTCAAGATGAAGTAACATGTATCAAATTTACCTTCATGCTTGAAACAATAAAAAACACACAGAATATATGAAACAACAGTTTCATCCATCTACAGCAAATGTAACTAATTTTTTTATACTTCAGTCTCTAACATTCTTGTACTGGTGAAAGTAAAAGAGAAGAATGAAATCAGAGTCTAACTGCAGATCAATGCTCAGGTAGAAAGAAAAGGTCACGTGGAAGGAAATAAATCCAGAAGAGTCAGGGAACTAACAGTACACATTCAACCCTACCCTTGTAATGAGAGAAAAAACATGGATATCTGGAAAAGGGTGGACAACCTGGTCATGGTTAGGGGACAGAGTTCACAAGTGTCAGCAAAAGGCCATCAATTTTAATGCCTGAACAATTTACGAGATTTAACAGAAAATACATGTGACTCTACTCAGATCTTTCAAAATATGTATTATCTTTAATTATAGCAACAATAACCTTGTCTGTCTCCCTCACTAGACCTGATGTCCATCTGGTACAGGGACCAAACCCATTCATTTTAGCAAGTAATACATAGCACAGCACTTAGTAGGCACTCATAATAAACAGTCAATTAATTTTCTATAAGAACAACTTGTGAAGCACTGAAAAGGAGGATGCTGAAGTGAAAAGATAACGTCAGACCCACTTAATTTCCCCATGACAGAAACGAATGTGAAATGTAAAAGCTCTGTCCTAAGAGGACTTCCATTTCTGGTCAAGATGGAGTAACATGTATCAAATTTACCTTCATGCTTGAAACAATAAAAAACACACAGAATATATGAAACAACAGTTTTCAAGACATTAGACATCAGGCAACAAAGGGCAATGATCCCGGAGAGACAGGAAACAAACAAGGAGGGCCCTATCATTGCCCCAGCTTACTGCCTGGAGAGAATTTCCAGGCCACAGTGCAAGAAAGGGGAACTCAGGTAGAGTCCCGAGGTCTCCCCAAGTTAAGAGACAAAACTTAGTCTGGTGAGGTCAAAGAGGCTGGAATTCACAGAGTAGTGTAGCAAAGAGGAGACAGCTGCACAGAAAGAAAACTAGAGATCTGTGGAGGGGAGGCCCCCACTACCCTGTCAAGTCTTTTAGCTGCACACTGATTGGGACATGCATGTGAGGCAACTACTTGAGGCCACAGAAAGAACCACGCAAAAGGACCGGATTTGAACAATATCTGGAGCTCAAACAGGACCAGGAATAGTTCCTGTTCCCACCGGGCAGATAGAAAAAATCTTATTTCATGGGAAACCATGTAGAACACTCAGAAAAGTTTTGCCTCAGTAGTGGAGAAAAACTAACCCTAGACTAAACGCTGTTCTGGTTATGCCTAAAAAAGCTTAAAAGCAAGACCAAACAGCAGCAACCTGTTTCCAAGTAACCTATGTCCCAGAACAAAGTTCAAGAATATTTATAGGAATACAAAAATATCCAGCACCAAACAAGATAAAATTCACATAACATTTAATCAAAAATCACCAGGCAAACCCCCGAGACTATGGCCCTATGACACCCTTCTGAATTGGAACTGAAGCCATTCCCAGAGAACACCTTTCAGCCAAACCATAGACAGGCCCATAAAACAAACAGTAACACCTGAGAAGAATGTGCTCCTTAGAACAATCAACTGTACAAGATCTAAAGGACAACATTTGCCCAAAAGCAAAGAAGAGAAGGCAGGAAGGGGTAGATAATCAGGACAAACAGAAACAGGGAAACCAGGGCAGAAATGGGGAGAGTGCTGACACATTGTGGGGAATGCAACCAATGTCGTGGAACATTTTATGTACAAACTATCAAATGGGAAACTAATTTGCTCTGTAAACTTTCACCTAATGCCCAATAAAAAAAAAAAGAAAAAAAAAAAAAAATCACCAGGCAGCAAAGAAGCAAGAAAGCAGGACCCATAACATGGAGAAAAAAATCAATCAAACTGACCCAGAAATAATAAAAATAGAATTAGTAAACAAGGACATTAAAACAGTTATAACTGTAGCCTACATGTTCAAAAAGCTAGAGAATAAACCGAGCATGTTAAGGAAAAACACAAACACCAAGAAAAGACTCAAATTGGATTTTTAGAGATGAAAATTAGCATGTGTGAGATGAAATAAACGTTAGGACAGGATTGACAGGAAATTAGATGTCGAAGAAAAAAGGATTGGTGAACTTGAAGACATAACAATAAAACTACTTAAAGTAAAACAGAGAGGAAAGAAGTCAGAAAAAATGAACAGAGCATCAGGGAGCTACAGAACTTCTAGCAGCCAAATATACACATAATTGGATTCTCTGGAGGAGGTGGGATGAGGCAGAAAAAAATCTTTTAAGAAGTAATGGCCAGAAATGTTCCAAATTTAATTAAAAAAAAAAAAAAAAACTATAACATCAGAGATCCAAGAATTGCAACAAACCCCAAGTTCAAGAAACAGGACGAAAACTACACCAAGGCACATCATATTCAAATTGCTTAAAACCAGTGACAGAGAAAATCGTAAAGGCAGCCAGAAGAAACAACATTATGTATAGAGGAACAAAGAATGACAACAGACTTCTCAGAAACAATGCAAGTCAGAAGACTGTGGAACAATACCTCTAAACTACTGGGAAAAGAAGCTTTCAACCTGGAATTCTATACTCAGTGAAAAATCTTTCAAGAATGCAGGTTTCATCCTATTGGTCAATCTATGGTCAAATGATTTTCAGAAACAATGCTAAATCCGTTCAATGGAGGAAAGACTAGTCCCTTTAATAAACAGTGGGTACTGAGACAACTGGATCTCCAGTTACAAAAAAATAAAGTTGGACCCATACCTTATGCCATATACAAAAATTAGCTCAAAATGGATCAACGACCTAAATGTAAGAATTAAAACCATAAAACTCTTAGAACCAAACATAAGGGTAATGCTTCAGGATCTGTTTTAAAAGACAATGGATTTTTTGATGATACCAAAAGCACAAGCAACAAAAGAAAAACAGATAAATTGAACTTTATCAAAATTAAAAACTTTTGTGTATCAAAGGACTTTATCAATAAAGTGGAGACATACTACAGAATGAGAGAAAATATTTGGAACCATATATCAGATAAACGTTTAATATCCAGAATATATAAAGAATTCTTACAACAAAAGACAAACAAGCCAATCAAAAAATGGGGAAAGGATGTTGTTATGGATTGAACTGTGTCCCCCAAAAAATGTGTGTAGCAACTTGGTTAGGTCATGATTCCTAGTATTGTATGATTGTGTTATCTGATGTGATTTCCTCGTGTGTTGTAGACTCTACCACTATGATTAGATTATATATGATCTCCTCTTCTATCACTGTGATGAGGTCATACTGATGGGGTTGACAAGATAAGTGTCTTAATGCAACCTCTTTTGAGATATTGGGGAGAGAGGCAAGCAGAGACACATGGGAACCTCATATCACCAAGAAAGCAGTGCCGGGAGCAGAGCGCGTCCTTTGGACCTGAGGTTCCTGCGCAGAGAAGCTCCCAAACCAAAGGAAGACTGATGGCACGGATCTTCCTCCAGAGCCGATGGAGAAAGCGTTCCCCTGGAGCTGACGCCCTGAATTTGGACTTGTAGCCTACTGGACTGTGAGAGAATAAATTTCTCTTTGTGGGGCCATCCACTTGTGGTATTTCTGTTAGAGGAGCACTAGATGGCTGAGACAGATGTGAACAGACATTTCACCAAAGAAGACATACAATTGGCCAATAAGCATATGAAAAGATGCTCAATGTCATTATTCATTAGGGAAATGCAAATCAAACCCCCTATGAGTTACCACTTCACCCCCACTAGGATGGCTAGTATCAGAAATACGGAAGATAACAAGTGTTATTGAGGATGTGGAGACAGTGGAACCCTCATTCATTGCTGGTGTGATTGTTAAATGCTGCAGCTGTTGTGGAAAATAGTTTAACAGTTACTCAAAAAGTTAAGCCATATGACTCAGTAATACTACTCCTAGGTATATACCCAAGAGAACTGAAAGCAGAGATTCAAACA
The DNA here is from genome assembly GCA_030035585.1 of Dugong dugon. Lineage (NCBI taxonomy): Eukaryota > Metazoa > Chordata > Mammalia > Sirenia > Dugongidae > Dugong > Dugong dugon. The sequence goes on from CM057462.1 coordinate 148,889,490, forward strand.
GATACTTGTATACCAATGTTCACGGCATCACTATTCACAAGGGCCAAAAGGTGAAAATAACCCAAGTGTCCATCAAAAGATGAATGGCTAAACAAAATATTGTATATCCACACAATGGAATATTATTCAGTCATAAAGAGGAAGGAATTTCTGATAAGTGCTACGATGTGGACAAAAGGACAAATATTATATGATCCCACTTATATAAAATATCTAGAACAGGCAAATGCATAGAGACTAAAGTTTATTAGCTGTAACCAAGGGTGAGTGGGATGGGGGAAATGGGGAGTTACTGTTTAAGGTTGAAAATAGTTAAAATGGCAAATGTTTTGTTATATATTTTTTATTACAATAATTTTTTAAACAAAAAAATGCAGGACTCCAAAATAAAAGTTCTGCTTTTCTGAACTTGTCAACTGCTCCTCCGCATTGTATGGTGGGTGTTTTCTTTCTGACAGCTACAAGAGATGGACTACATCAGTGCAAAAGATCTGAGAGACAGCTGAAATACCATCTTTCTACGTAAAATCTACCATTCTTATTCCTAATTATCACAGTTGGAAGTGATCTCCTCTTCCCAGTTATTATTCTCATAGCACTTATGGCATTCCTTGTACTATAACTACTTACGTAATTTGTCTACCTCTCAAATTATGCTATAAATTTTTAGATGGAAGACACAATGATTTGATATCACCCATCAGGTCTAGAACGAGGTCTCGTATATATATAAGTGCTCCAAAAGCATTTCCACAAAATTCTACTCACAGTGACAGGGCTGTGAAGGTGACCTTGCGTTGTTGCGTGCCCTCCCAATGCGGGGAGAGCACTGAAGATCCAGGGCTCCTCGGTTGAGCACTGCAAGATGTAGCACAGGGGACCCAGGCCCCCAGTACAGCTCCCCTGCCTGGCTGTCTACCGTTAAAAGGAGCTCTCTGTCCCATGGCACTGAGAGATCCCAACCTTTCCCCAAAGTGAAGCTGCAGGGTATTGAGGTACCAAGCCAGATGTCATCTCACAAAGGGTCTGTGGTAGCACAAACTAATGGGGCACCTGTCAGTAATAGGGAAACTGACACAGTGGAACTGGCTTAACTAGGGCCCCTGCTAGAAGGGCAAACGAGTAATCGCCAACCCAACCAAAGCTGAAGAACAGCAAACATGTCCAGTGCCCCAGGAATAAGAGGAGGTGGTGCAGGTACAGATGCTTTCCCTGCAAACCCAACACAGCATGGAGAAGAGGAGATTATGTATAAATTCTGGGAAGGACAATGGAGGGCCATCCCATATGATATGTTCTTCAACTGGCTGAAGGACAATGACCGTGCTACATGGCTACAGACTACCCATGCTCTCCTTTTAGGCCTGCTTCAAGAGCCTCTGCCATATCTACAGAGACTAGCAACATCTGCTTGGTTTCAAGCTATTTCTCTTTTATGGGACTCCTGACCATGCTCAGACCAAATATGTATTTCATGGCCCCTCAAAAGAAGAAGGTGGTCTTTAAGATGTTCTCTCTGGGTGTAGTGCTCTGCCTCACCTTCTCCCGGCTCTTTCAAGTGTCTACTGTCATTCAGGGAAAGTCTTTTGTAGTTTTTCCAAACTGAACTATTCAGAGACTGCTCTAAGGATTATGGGGAGCTTTGTACCCTAGCTTTATTACTCATTCTATTGCTCCCCACAGCTCTCCATTGTCTACGTCTTGGGCATTTCTGCCATCACTGTGGGACTGGTTTGCCTTCCTAAGCTCTGGCACACAAGAGTAGGAGTGTTCCTGGGACTTGGCTTCAGTAGTGTTATGCCCACCACGCACCTGACTATTGCTGAGGGCTTTGTCAAGGCCACCACAGTGGGCCAGATGGGCTGGTTCTCCCTCATGGCTGTGACGTATATCACCAGAGCTGGCCACCATGCTGTTCAAATTCCTGAACATATCTTTCCTGGAAAATGTGACAGATGGTTCCAGTCTCATCAGATTTTACATGTCCTGGTGGTAGCGGCAGGCTTTCTACACTTCTACAGGGTCTCCAACCTTCAGGAATTCTGTTATAGCCTAGAAGTTTGTAGTACTGATGACTCCCTTCTCTGAGCCTTCCCACTGGAGGGGTGGAGGAGCAACTTCTCGATCGCTTTTAAAAATAGGCTCTTTGCTAAAGTGAGAAGAGTCTGACTTGTCTGTTTCTAGAAAAAACCTCTTAGAGAATTCAGTACTAACCAAGCTTCAACCTACTTTCACACCTACTGGGCAATAAAATTTCCATTTCCATTTTCCTAGCTGGGGAGGGAAGAGATGGTCTAATTTAGCTATCCCCCTCCTCAGCAAGGCAACTACCATCCCCTCACAGAGACAGTACTTTGAAGCTCATGTTGAGATTTTTACCCCCTCCTCCAACTGTTCTGGGAAAAAATGATGTACTATGACCTTCAGAAATTCTGTTTCTGAAAAAAAGTGTCCCTCCCTTGACTTCATCTTTACTTCATAACCTGGCTTATAACATGCCATCCATTTTTGTAGAACACTTTTCAAAAACAATTATAATCTGGTTCCATCTTTCTAGGGCCTGGATCTGCTTAAACAGAGGCAAAAAAGAAAGCAACCAACTTTTACATAACCCACCTAATCATGGAAGTCAAATAACTTGAGTTTTGTCTTAGACTGGGTTCTCTAGAGAAGCAAAACCAGTGAAACACATATATATACATATATATGCATGTGTGTGTATATATATATATGTATATATATATATAGACACATTTATCTCAAGGAAATGGCTCATGTGGTTGTGGAATATGGAGGCTGGCAAGTCCCAAATCTATGGGTCAGGTGTCAGGGTGGAGGCTTCTCCTGACTCATGTGGTTGCAGGTGCTGACTAACCCAAAATCAGCAGGTCAGACGGCAAAACTGCTGGCCTATGGGGCTGCAGAAGCTGGTGACTCCCAGATCGGCAGGTCAGATGGCAGGCTACTGGCTCACAGGTCTACGGAAGCTGGCAAATCCCAGAATTCGCAAGTTAGATGGCAGACTGCTGGCTCAAGCCCCAAGCACTAGAGGTCAGATGATGACAAGCTGGATGCAGGATTCACATATATATTCACATATACATGGATGCAGGCCATACCCTCAAGGAAATTGCCCTTACATCAGATACTGAGTAAGGCTGTGACTTGAGTAAGGGTGTGACTTGAGTCATGTCCTCTAGTAAGGGTGTGACTCAAGATACACCCCACACTAATCCCACCTCATTAACATATAGAGGTTTAGGATTTACACCACCCAAAATGGAGAGTAATTACATAATATCACAAAATGGAGGATAATTACATAATACTGGGAATCATGGCCTAGCAAAATTGACACATAACACTAATCATCACAAGTTTTGATTTTTTTTTTCTTGGCAGAGTAATGTAAAAGTAAAATAGGAAAAGATATTTAATACAAAGTTTTAAAAAGAAACCTGCTAGCATTGCTACATTTCTAGATGCAAAGATGACAATAATAACAGAAAATATAAAAGACACTTGGCATTCAAAGATTTTTTTTAAAAACACACCCCTGCTACCAACATTATGGATCTGTGCATAATCTTCTTTCTACCATGGTTACCATCAATTCGTAAATAATGGCTGAATAAGTATAATTCCTATGCCCTTAATGCAAAAAAACCCACTGTCAACTACTAGTATATATTCTTGGATGTTCACACAATAGTGATCTTACTCCTCTCGTTTTCACCATAGTTACTATCAACTCCAAAAATATTCGTTAAAAACTGGCAAAGATGCCCTGAACTTGGAGGCACTAGAAAAGAAATTCAAACATTTGAGTATGAAGAAATAAAGATCTGAATACTGAGATGTAAGCAAGTCTTACAGAGGTGGGGGCAGACATAAGCAATAGCAAGATGGTGGAGGAAGGTAGGTATGCAGGTAGAACAAAGCCTAAGATATACGCAAGTATTCTGAAAAAGGGCAACACAAAATCTACTAATATCACCAACTAGTGAAGTGTTGAATATACAGTAGACGTTATTAAACACTTGTTAAAACAAATAAGAATTTCAAGATCAGGATAGACTCAAAGTTAACATTTGAATTGAAGGAAAATAAAAATAGAGAAAAGGAAATGTGTTTCAAAGACCATTTAGGATCAGCAGTTCTATGTGAAAGATCAAAGTAAGCTGAGATGAAGCCACAGGGCCATTTACTCAGACAGGAATGGTTTCCAATGGTATATGCAGCTGAACACAACCAACCAATAACTTATGGTTCAACTGTTCTAACCAACGCAAAGCACGATGAATAAAAGAAATATGAACAGAGGACAAGGCTTTGTGGCCAGAAAGAACTGAAAGGTAGAATAATCCCTTTAGGAAGAGAAAACCCAAAACCTCCTATATAATATTACCAACGAATATCCTACAACGTTAAAATAATGAACCATGTTAAAAACATTTAGGAGTAGGGGAGTCCAGCCAACAGAATGTAGAGGTGAACGTCTCCTTCAAATACTGTTACAAAAAGATGGTATAAGTTGTATACAATACCACTGGAATGGAGAGGGTGGGGATAGTTGAAGTGTTTTATTTCTGGTAAACCACAACTGTGTTGCTCTGAAGTAGTATGCCTAAGAGGTAGATCACATAGCACTTAGAGAACATGATCTGGCTATCACGTAATGCTGAGCAGTTGGTCATATGTATGATCTAGAAATAGATCAACATTAAGGGAAACCATGTAAATATGCTGTCTGTGTGATTAACAATCTAAAAGCCAGAGAGAGGCCACAGAGCAAATACAGTAACTCAGATTACCTAATCATACTCTAGAGTAGGGGCTCAGAAACCAAGAAGTTTAAGACTAGCTGTGTAAAATATCAGCTTGACTCTATCAGGAGCAGGAAAGCATCGCTGCTTCTAGAGAGATTTATTAATCCCTGATATGTAGTGACCATCCTCTGCACAGGAAGCAAATACTCTGTTTTTAAACCCCACTGAAGATGATGAAGAGGAGTCCTGGTGAGTCAGTGGTTAACTGCTCGCTGCTAACCAAAAGGTGGGAGATTTGAACCCACCAGCCGCTCCATGGAAGAAAGATGTGATAGTCTGCTTCCATAAGGAGTAAAGCCTTGGAAACCCTATGCAGCAGATCTACCATATCCTATAGGGTCACTATGAGTCAGAATCGACTCAATAGCAACAGGTAAGGATGCTGAAACTGCTTTAAAACAGGAACAGTTCAAACAGCATCTTGCCAAGTTAACCCATTTGCCATCTCCCTGTTGAGGCATGTGCTGTGAGGCTGGCTTCTGTTCCAACAGGAGAATACATGAACAGCTCTCAGTTTAACACGGGGGTTGCTCTGAATTCAAGAGCTTATATGCCTCGTCCCAATTTCTTATCCTATCTCTGATCTTCCCTGTTTGGATCCCAGGAATGAAACTATGTGCTCCCTAATTCCTTTCTGTTTTCTGATTCCCAGGAGGAAAGGATGCTAATACTGGGGGCACAGAACTCTTCAAAGTACGTAACTTTATCTCCATGATACAGAAGAGAACACTAAAGTTCAATAATTTAATTTACCAAGATCATCTAACTCTTAAGGCCATGCTCACCAGTCCATGTACTTTTCCATATGTACCATGCTTCTCCTCTCTGGCATACTCCTAATGCCTGCCCCCTACTCGTGTTCAGCTTGCCTTGGCTTCCCCTGCTAGCTCTGTGACCCACTGATGCCCACAGTCCCAGCATGACATACAATGACTTTCAATTCCAAGTACACAGAGCTGTAAGGAACTTGGCTCAGGCATCCAATGATCTTAACCAATCTTAACAAAGACAACTCCTACATCTTCCAAGTACCTGAAAGGCCTCCATGTCCCTAGGAGATAAGAGTTCAAAGACTCACGTGGCTGCTTAATAAGTATTAGAAAAGAATCATTTTCATAACCAGCTTGACTAAAATAATTTGGTGAATACAAGCTCCTAGAAACTAGCAGGCATTCCACATTTATTTCATTAAGGACCTAATGTGGCATAATAAATACTTTGAGCACTTCTATTTTGGAAAATACGACAAAGACGTAAAACAAAAAAATCTAAAAATATATATTATCTTAGTTATCTAGTGCTGCTATAACAGAAATACCACAAGTGGGTGGCTTTAACAAAAAGAAATTTATTTTCCCACAGTTTAGGAGGCTAGAAGTTCAAATTCAGGGTGCCGGCTCTAGGGAAAGGCTTTCTCTCTCTGTCGGCTCTGGGGGAAGGTCCCTGTCTCTTCAGCTTCTGCTTCCTGGTTCCTTGGAGATCTCCATATGTCTTGGCATCTATCTTAACCCATCTCTGCTTGCTAGCTTTCCTTTAATCTCTTTTTATATCTCAAGAGACTGATTCAAGACCCTACACTAATCCTGCCTCATTAACATAACAAAGACAACCCATTCCCAAATGGGATTATAATAACAGTCATTTAAAAAAAAAAAAAAACCAAACCCACTGCCTTTGAGTCAATTCTGACTCATAGCAAAGTGACCCTATAGGATAGAGTAGAACTGCCCTATAGATTTTCCAAGAAGTGCCTGGTGGATTTGAACTGCCGACCTTTTGGTTAGCAGCCACAGCACTTAATCACTACGCCACCAGGGTTTCCAAATAATAACAGGCATAGACATTAGAATTTATAACACATATTTTTGGGGGACATAATTCAATCCATAACATATATATATTTTTTTCTTTCTTTCTTTTAACAGTGTGTTACTGGCACAGGAAAAGACAAGACATCAAGGGAAAAAATACAGTCCAGGAATGTACTGAGGTTTCTTTTAGTGTATGATAAGGTTAGCGTTTCAAATCAGTGGTTAAAAAAAAAATGGATTATTTAATAAAGTATTGAAACAACTCGCTATTTGGAAAAAATTAAAAGTTAATTCCTAATTCCTTTCTTACTCCTACCCCCAAATAAATTCCAGATAGAGCAAAGATTTAAATGTAAAAAGTTAAATCATAAAAATACTAGAAGTATGAGTGAATGTTTTTGGATTAGAATGAGAATACCTTTACAAAGAAGGATACAAAAACCAGAATTCATAATATAAAATAAGGATTTTTTTTTTAATTTTTTATTTTTTTATTGTACTTTAGGTGAAGGTTTACAGAACAAATATTTTCTCATTAAACAGTCAGTACACATATTGTTTTATGACACTGGTTAACAACCCCAAGACATGTCAACACGCCCCTTTCTCAGCCTTGGAGGATCTTTTTCTTTTTTTGGTGAAAATATACACAGCCAAAGATACACCATTTCAAAAATTTCTACATGTACAATTCAGTGACGTCGATTACGTTCTTCCAGTTGTGCTGCTATTCTCACTTTAGATGAAGGTTTACAGAACAAAATAGTTTCTCATTAAACAGTACATATATTGCCCTATGACAACGGTTAAGAACCCCACTACATGTCAACACTGTTTAAAATAAGGATTATTTTTGACTACATAAAAAAGCTTAGATGGGAAAACATCAAAAACAAAGTTGGGGGAGGAAAAAAAGAACTAGGAAAAATTATTTGCAACACGACAAAGGGTTGATATAGTAAGGGTTTTCAAATCAGTAAGAAAAAGACAAAGATCTCAAACGAAAACAGGCAAAGGAAACTGTTATGAATTGAATTATGTCCCCCAAAAATATGTGTTGGAATCCTAACCTTTATACCTGTGGATGTAATTCCATTTGGGAATAAGGTCTTCTTTGTGGTGTTAATGAGACCATATCAATGTACGGTTATCTTAAACCAGCCACTTTTGAGACATGAAAAGAACAGATTAGGCACAGAAGCAAGCAAGCACAGAGGGGAAGATACATGCCACATGAAGAGCACCAAGGAACTAAGAAATAGAAGCTGAAAAGAGACAAGGACCTTCCCCCAGAGCCGACAGAGAAAGCCTTCCCCTAGAGTCAGTGTCCTGAATTCCAACTTCTAGCTTCCTAAATTGTGAATAAATTTCTGTTCATTAAAATCACCCACTTGTGGTATTTCTGTTAAAGCAGCACTAGATAACCAAGACAGAGATGAACAAGTAATTAATAAAAGGACAAAGAAATAGCCAGTCAGCATATGAAAACCTGTTCAATCTCACCGTGATCAAAGACAAATAATATGATGAAATTTTTCACCTCTCACAGTAGCAAAGATTAATAAAAAGCGTGACAAAATGCACAAGGAGGGCGTGGAGACCAAAACACCTTTGTGCACATGGTCAGTGGGAGTATAAACTGCTACATCTTTTCTGGGGAGCTACTTGGTGATGTGAATGAGAACTGAAGATGTCTCTACCATTTGGCCACTTCCTACATGCCACCCGCTGTGCTGTGTGAAGCATTTTACACACATTATCATTTAATCCGCACAAAAACCCCACGAGATATTTCTATATTTGTATCTCACAGATGAAAAATAGAAGCATGGTTAAATAACCAATGCAATAAAAGAAAATATCATGCAGTGGCGCAGTGGTTAAGAGCTCGGCTGCAAACCAAAAGGTCAGCAGTTCGAATTCACCAGTCGCTCCCTGGAAACCCTATGGGGCAGTTCTACTCTGTCCTAAGGGTAGCTATGAGTCAGAATCGACTCGACGGCAATGGGTTCTTTTTTTTAACTAAAAATATTTTAGGTATTTATTGACAATGAAAGACGTTCATAGCATGTTAAGTAAAAAGCAGATTTCAGAATAGCATGTAAAATCATGTGTGTGTGTTTATGGCTAAAAAAAAGGTAACTGAAGGATGTTCTTCAACATGTTAACAGCAACTGTCTCTAAGTGGTAAAATTTTTGATAATGTTTGCATTCTTCTTTATAGCTTTTCTGGAGTGAATGAATTGCTTCCCATCCCACCCCTAATTAGCAGGAATAATTTTTTGTAAAACATAACTATATAAGCTATTTGCATTTTTAAAAAGTATGTATGAAAGGGTGGTATAAAAAGTACACATACACACATACACCATATCAGTTTATTCTTACTTCTATCACACTGGCTACCAGGTGTAACAGTAGGTTACAGGATGGGTCAGGGAGCCCCCGCTACATCAAGTCACACTAACATAGGTGGTCTTGATTTAAAGCAGACTGCCTAACACCACATTCTAACATCATTATTCACTGACATCCTAAACTACCTTTTCAGAGCCACATTTAGACTTCTGTTCATCACTTGTTAAACAGTGATTTCTAGTGTCCCAGATGGCACTGCCAACCATCTACTATCCCCACAGGGAAGCTTTGGCAGCAGAAGTCACTGGCTGGCATTTACAGTCACCATGCAACTGTCAAACAGGTTTTCAAGAACTCATTATGTTACAAAGTAGGGGACACTCTGGACTACCTTCTCTGAAATACATCTACCTTGATAGCTGATGATGCAAGACTCATTCGTCCATTTACGGCCTGCCATCATAGAGCCGGAGGCCCACCCATTTTGCAGAGCATGAATTAACAAACACAAATGTCCATTTCTATGGTCACATGGATAATCCCTAGTTCTGCCTGGAAATGAAGAAAGGCCACAAAACACCACCATTCTTCGTGGAAATGACTTCACTTCCACAATCTAATTAAACTAGGAGCCTAATAAAATTACTGCTACTATAGCTCGAAGAACTTAAAGTTGGTCCTGAGAGTCCCTGCAGCTTGGAAAAAAACTCTGTAATGAGAAACTTCTATCTTTAGTTACACACCTGGTCAAAAGTAAAATACTGGAAGAACTAACACTGGTGCAAGTGAAGGTGGGTCAATTTCCTCATGCGGGCCGCAGTGTAAGGCTGCCTGCAGATGGCCATCAGGAGCGTCTTGCCATCAGGAACAGCCAGCCTCTCTGGCAAGCAAAGAAGGGAGTGAATGCAATGATGGCATCCCTCACACACATTGCTTCATTCAACAAACACGTCTGCGAGCCTACCATGTGCCTGACCCTATTTGGGGCACTGGGGAAACAGGAGTGACAATAGCTCTGTGCTCATGAAGCTTATACTCTACAAATTTCTTACGGGAGTCTGAATATGAAGGCTTAACACACTAGACATTTAATCTATAGAAGGCAGTCTGGTATAGTGAAAATACAACTACACAAGGGAGTTAAGCCAAGCCCAGGTTGGGAAAGTAGGCACAATTCATTTTCCCTCCTGGGAATCCAATTCCTCAGGAGTAAAACTAAATTATGTTCCTTCACTCATAGGGGTAAGAAGAATCAAATGAAATACCATGTGACGGCAAGGCATTGGTGAGCCCATTCTAAAATCAAAACCGCTGCCATCAAGTCAATTCTGACTCACTGTGGCCCCATGTGGTATAGAGTAGAACTGCTCCATAGGGTTTTCTCGGCTATAATCTTTATGGAAGCAGATCACTGGGCCTTTTTTCCACAGTATCGCTGGGTAGGTTCGAGAACCACCAACATTTAGGTTAGTAGTTGAGCACAAACCATTTACACCACCCGGAGACCCTGAGCTCATAAAGAATGGTAATTTGGGATTAGGCTTCCAAACTTCAAATGAGGAATACAATTATGCACAAGAGAGGTCTGGAGCACAACCTGGGTGATGCTGTTGCAGGCAGGAAGAAAACCATAACAGAATACAACACTGTTAAATAAGGCACTGCTAGGACCATAAAACACGAGCCAAAAATAAGATTATAAATGTTCCAGTTCTCATGGAGACTATTCTTAGCAATGAAAAAGCTAAACATAAAATACTGTATACGTTTTCAAAATCTATTCAATTATTCAGAGTTTTCTGAGAGGCAAGATGATACAGAGGAGAGCACTAGGCTAATAACCAGTAGACCTGAATCTTACTTCCAGCTCTGCTGAAAGCTGTGTGAACTTGGTCAACACAACCTAACATCACCACTAAGGTGAGGAAGCTGGAACAATGATCTTTCCAGTCCCTCCATGCTTTAAAATTCTATGACTCATCAATAATTTAACCACTCAGTTTGCTTTTCCACTGCTATATACCTGTTTTCAGAAGAAAGATGTGGCAGTCTGCTTCCATAAAGATTACAGCCTTGGAAACTTTATGGGGCAGTTTCAACTCTGTCCTATAGGGTCACTATGAGTCAAAATCGATTTGATGGCAACAGGTTTACTGGTACTTGTTTTAAAAAAACAACAACAAAGTCCACTCCCTGCTCCACAATACTCCAGTGTTATAAGGAGAGGGCAACAGGAACTTTCACCTCGTCACTAACTGAAAGGAAGAAAGGAGGAAAACAGACGCCACCATCCATGCAATAAAAATCTATGCATTCAACCTCTAACAGAAACCTCCAGACCATCACTCTAATTCAATTTACTAAACTTGTTAGAATTGCCTACAATCAGTAATCTGCTTTCTTAGTTAACAGAAGATGCAAATCATATTAGGGGATGGTGCATCTAAGACAGACAGAAACAGCAGCAAGAAGGAACAAGATATTGCAAGGGGGATGGATGTTGGTGCTGCACAAGTGGAAAAAAGTAAACAAGCTGACAATGGTGCTTAAGCTTATAAATCTGGGCCATTGAAAATGAGAGAAAATCACCCCCCACATCTCAACAACCCTTGGGGGCACTAACGCCACACCACATTATAATAATGAGAGTCATGGTTTAGTATAATCTAATCTCTTCTCAATGATCCAGGGTCATACTGGTGAGTAAGAAGGCAGAAAGATATTTTAGAAAGATTTCCATTAATTTTTTTTCAGCATTTAAAAGCATAAGCTTAATTTTTTAAAAATTCACTTTCATGGAACACTTCATTCCCTAATCATGCCCAATAAATAAGCTGAATTTCAAAACTTTTAGCATTTAATTTTTACATCTTAGCCCCATTTCAAAGAAATGAAAGTGACAAAGAGCTATGTTCCAGTTGCTAGCTGCATTAAAACAGAACCATAAAGGCTCACTGTCTCACCCATCAGGTACAACCACACTGGCCTTCTTCCAGATCCCTGAGCACACCAAGCTCTTTCTAGCCCCAGGGCCTTTGAACAAACTGTTCTTGCTGCTTGGGACGCACCTGGCAAAATTCTACTCATCTTCAGGTATCAGTTTAAACAATTTCTCAGCGAGGCCCACCTAATGCCCCAGGCTAAAAACATCTCAGTCTTTTATTCTCCTGTAGGTACTTTTTTCTTTTTAGCACTTATCATATTTATAATTACATATTTGTTTAATGTCCATCATCTCTACTAGCCCATAAGCTCTATAAAAGCAGGGATCTTGTCTGTTCTGTTGCATATCAGTTCCCAGGACCCAGTACAGTAGCTAACATGTGATAGGTGCTCAACTAACAATCACTGAATTCATGAATAATGATAACACTATTTAACTTTTACTGAACACTTACTATATATATATCAGGCATCACTGTCACTTTATAGATGAAGCAGGCTCAGAGAAGTAATGTGTTCAAAGTTACACAGCTGGTAAGGGGCAGAGCAAGGATTCAAACCCATGTCTGTCTGATTCCAGACTATACAATATAGTATTTAATGACTACTCTTTATACAGCACTGTGTGAGTCACAAATGGGGAAGGTCTCATAGTACAAGCTTGGTCCTTATCTTTAAGGAGTTTATAATATGGGGAATAAAGCTTATATATATAAAACTGAAAACAAGAAAGAATACTATATTTAAATGTTGTATTCCGTGGCATGGTTAACATTATAGGAAAGAACAGAAAAACCAACCAGAGCTAGAAGAGAATACCATGATAACAAAGATGGAGAAATGACAAAGCGTAAGTTAAGGGACTGGTAAGAAGGTCATTTTGACAGAAATAGAGGGTTAACACAGGCAGGAAGTGATGAAATATTAGTTTAAAGAAATATGCACAAAATAAGATATAAATCCATCAGCATTCTGGTCTGCTTCCCTTCCAAGCAAAGTTCTTGAGATGTACAGATCAGATCTCTCATTAATATTTCTTAAAACTTCACAGAGGTCAGTCGAGTGCAAAGTTAACAGTGGCTGCTCAGTTAATAAATGAGGAAGAAATAGGGAAGAAACCAGAGCCAAAGTTCCTAATTCTAATAAACCAACGCCTAGTAAAGTAGAAGAAAAATAGTTATTAAATTATAAATAGTCTTATTTTTATGGTTTTAAGTTATTTTTAAGTTATTTAAAAGTATAAGTAAATAACAACATACATTTAGAACTATTACAACCAGATGGCCAGGTACCAGATCATGGTAGGATTATTATTTCCTGCTCCATTTCCCATAGCTTCAAGAAAGACACTGAATAGGTAAAGTACTCTCTCTCTCACCCATGCCCTTTTTTATCTTGAGTCCAAGCACAAAAGTAGTACATATTTCTTAAATCAGATCTGGTTCCTGTAAGTCTCCATGAGAATTCTTGAACTATTACAGCTATGAAAATATTTTTTTTAAAGCACATACACAAATATTTAAGCATCTAACTGACAATGCATTGGAAGCTTTTTGGAAATAACCATAAGAAACCCTGAATAAAGGATGAACACAGGCTAAATCCCACACTGTCTCATTTAATCCTCACAATGACCCAAAGAGGAGATATTATTATCCCCATTTTATAGATGAAAACACAGAGGTTCTTAAGAGAGATTAATCTGTCCATGGTCATCCCTGAAGTTTCAATCCAGGTCTGTCTGACACCTGAGATCTTGTTCTTCCCTAAGCCACTACCATAAAAAACTATCAGTCATACTAGCAAGTTAAAAATCTGATGTAACCAGGACGGCTAAAAATGAAGACACACACTTCTTACATTTCTGCCAATCTTGACTCACTCTCATTCTCACCACCCCCGCCCCAGCCTGTCACCCAACCCTGCAAAGTGATAAAACCAAATACATGTATGCTTTATCCGTCTCCCTAATGCACATGTTCCTCTGGAGCTGGCTGCTATTTATCAGTATCAATTTATCAGTATCATTCGGCTGATAACTGGGCCCCATGGAGGCTGTGACAGATCAACAGGCTTATTAAGAAAGTATATGCACATCATACGTATACAATACCGTAAAGTTTTCAAAACTCATTCATATGAATTTTCTCTTCAGAGCCTCATGATAATGCTCTATTTTATAGATTGTGGAGCTGAGGCTTAGAATGGCTAATTGAGCTCTGTCTGGGGTACTGTGAACTTGAGGGAAAGAGTAGACTTCATAACTATATGACTTATAACGGGTCTACAACCTTGCTTTATCCCTAAAGATAAATGCATTGATTTAAAACATCTCTATGAAGCACTTCCAAATGTAGCACCAAGTTGGGACAACTGTGTTCTACTCTCAGCTCTTGGCCTGTAAGCAAGTCATTTAACCTCATCGCTAAAAGTAAGGGATGTGACCACCTGATCAGCCTAAAAATCTCTGATTCAAACTGTTAAGCACGTTATCGGCAAGAGTTCAACCCTAACCTTGGAAGTTCACAAATGTTCAGGAAAGAGAACTCCATGAGCATCACTGTCTGACAGCTTATAGCTCCTGGGTTTCTCATGTCTGGACTCCTACAATAAGGTCCAGAAGTCTGGGAGTATTTCCTTGAAGGCTTTAGCACTTGAAGTATAAAGACATCTGCCCTGTCCTTTATTCTGTACATAACCTTTCCAGGTCCACAGCAATGGCCACCTTTGAAAGCACAACCTCAGCTCTCCATCTCCACCTCTGGTTTCTCCAGGTCTAGCCTCATGTCTAGTATTTCCTGTTAAAACTTTCACCAATAAGTCCTAATGCCAAACCCCTCACCCACACCTTCCCTTTCTTTCCATCCCCCGAAGAGCTATCTTTTTTGACTTCCAATTTTCCTGGAAATCTTAGTCCTTCTTGCCTCATCAACTATTCCCCAACATAAACCACTTATAGGTTACCACCCATCCATTTATCATCCCCTGAGCATGTCTTGGGTTTCCTACCTCCATGCCTTTACAGATCTTCCTCTCTTCATCCAGGAGGCCTTGCTAGGCCACTGCACTGTAGTGGTTATGGCTTCTTCCAAATTCCCAGCAAGCCATCTCTGAACACCCAAACTCTTGAGACCGCACCAATGTCAATATCCTTAATGTTTAACGTTGTTTGTGCACAGACCTGGACGCCAACTAGATTCAAGCTTCTAGAGGGCAAAGAAGAGTGCAGCACTTTGTACACAGTAGCTGGTTCAGTCAGTGTCTAAATAAATGACATCTACATGCTAGTTTACATTTAACATTCTGATAGAACTTCTCATCTGATCCTCCACACAATCCTAAGAGCTGCTTCTCAAGCTTAAAGAACAGAACCTTAAAGGTTGGAGAAGTGAAGTGACTTGTTTTGAAGCAGCAGAGCAGGACTCAAACCTGGTTACTGAGATACCTCTTTTAGATTATGTATACAACAGATCAATGTTTTGAATCCAGTATTATGACAAGCAGAACGTACCAGATAAGCATTTATCTACCTTGTCTAGGAAGTTAATTAAAATTTTCCATCCCAGTTCAATTTCTCTCGGTCCTTCAGGGTGATCTTACTGTTCTACCAGACTTGTAAACTGGCTCAAGTATAATATTAGAACTTAGGTTTTTTAGAACATACAGGAGGAAAAGAACAAAACTTTCAACAAAAGCAAACGTAAGAGAAAGAAAACTCACAAACCCTAGAAGGAACAAAGGTACAAATCATTCTCTCCTGATGAAAAGAAATCAAGCCAATTAATCACATGTCATATTCTAACAAGCACAGGGTTGGGTACTAATGGTGAGCTGACCATCTATTTTCAAACAGAGACACAGACAGCCAGGAAGAAGAAAAGAGCCTCAGTTTTGGCAGAGTGCTACATGGAATGAAAAAACAAATTTAATTCTACATGTCTACTGGGTTTGCTTTTGGATTATCCAAGCTAGTAGCTTTTATTAGCATTAGATTTTTCAGCCAACAAGGAATGATAAAGTACTACCCCCAAAATAAGTCAAGTGTCTTTCACAATTATATGAAAGAAATGCTCCTGCAATCTTTGAGAATACCAGAAGCAAGCTCTGGAGGTGGTAACAAATCACCCCAGATGTGAAATCCATGCTATGGCCAAGTTCAACTGGGAAGCAGAACAGCCGCAATTTGCTTCTAAATTCAGAATCAACCAACAAACATTTGTGATCACAACCTCTGGCTTCCTCTTCTTCCATATGAATCATAGAACTTTTTTAGATATTTTTAAATCTAGTCCAAAACTTCTCATGTTGTAGATGAGGAATGGAGGGTCAGATACTGAAAGGCAAAACAGAAAATAAATTACATTCACAGAAAATTTTCTTAGCAGAATACCACAGGTTCTGAATGGAAGGATTTTATTTTTACTGTGGTTTCCTGAGCCTGGGGGTTTAGAGGGAGAGAAGGAAAAATATCCTCAATCTTAAAAAACAAAACAAACAAACAAAAAAAAACACATGTCCAGCATTCACCTAATAATCTTCTATGGGTATGAAGTATCTGTCATTAAAATTCATTCAACCCAACTAGCTCAAAGTCACATATTATTAACCCAACTTTGACTGTAATCACCATTAAAACAACAACAAAAGAGCTGCTAAGAACTGTCTGAAATTGATCAGACTGTTCCTCAAGCCTCATTACTTCTCAAACCCACCTACATACAGATCAATGAGGCCACACAGACAGTGGGAAGGAAACGTTTCACCGAGTTTTCAAGAAGAGGGGTAAAAATATGCAATACAAACACTGGTTAGAAGGGGATGGAAAATAGAACTGAGTTGAAATTTACAAACTCAGTATCAGTTTCATAATACTTTTGGAGCTGATGCCACACATGCCAAATGTGGTATTTCTGCCTGCCTTAGGAGTCCCTGGAGGCACAGTGGTTAAAGCAATTGGCTGCTAACCAAAAGGTCGGCGGTTGGAACCCACCAGCCACTCCGTGGGAGAAAGATGTGGCAGTCTGCTTCCATAAAGATTTACAGCCTTGGAAATCCTGTGAGGCAGTTCTACTCTTACAGGTTTACTATGAGTCGGAATCAACTTGACAACAATGGGTTTTGGTGGGTGGGTCTGCCTTAGTACTAGAGTTCCTACTCGTATAAAACATCTCAGCGTCATTTCTGCAGCTTCAAAACACAGTTCACTTTCCATAAGGACAGAAATTGAGGAGAAGGGGTTCTGGTGAGGAGAGAGGCCTCTCCTGCTCTGACCACTGAGCAACGCCCTAGATGTGATGATCACTCAAGGCAAGGGCAGCAGGCCAACTAGGACAAAACCGGGGAGCACTTTGAATCCAGTGAGAAGACAATGGATGTTAGCAAGAGCAGACTGCAAATGGACAGAGGGCAGAAGAAACTGACATGAAAGATCAGATCAGATGGAGAGCTTATTATTACCATTATTACAAAAAAGAAAATAGCCATCAGAAATTAACCAGAACATAAACTTTCTTCCAATTATTTCCACAAACAGACATGAGATGCAGATAGATTTCTAATTAAAAATCACTATGCACAGAGCCAAATATTTGAGTCAGCAGACAACTAACTTAATTGTCCCACAGCATACCCTTCAGACCATGTGTCATACCTGGTTGGCTCATCACCCTCATCCCAACCAAACCTCAGATGAAGGTTTACCTTTCCCCAGATAAATTATACTTCATCAAATCTGCTGATACTTCTTAGTCCCCAGTGCGGGAAGTCACCTTACCACCGTCTGGGGGATAAACGTCTGACTAGTGCACTGCATGGGAGACAACTCTTCATGAGGACTTTGCTCACTCTGCTCAACCAGGACCAACAAGGAGACCTTCCAGAATCCCTAGTCCTTGACCCAAGAATGAACGGAAGAAACAGAGCTCACAAGCAGATTAAATAAGCTCGAGGGTGGGGTGGGGGCGCTGGGGAAGGTGGTATGAGGAAAAGGCTAAGTATTGGAATAAATGAGGCCACTAAGAAGCTCTGGGGCAGTTAAAGGCACTGACCGGGTGTTACAAAGGTCTGTGCTCCACAACAACAGGCTGAGAGAAGCTGTTCCTTGAAGCTTCCAACAGGAACATTCAGTCCCGTCAGCTGGACCCAGTCCTGCAGGCGCTAGCAAACAAACACACACATTCTTCTCTGGGCTGAAACCCCACAGAACACGGCTTCCCTACAGGCTGTTTATTTAAGAAGCCAGATGCTTTGATGTTGGGGCAGAAGTAGGGAAGTTATGTGTAAAGCAGTTAGTGACAGGGGCAGGGGGAGGAGAGAAAATGAGTAACAGTTCCTGGCTTTATTAATCATAAGTTTAAAAACTTCTAAGGAAATTGTCAAATGGTCTGAACACAGGAATGAGAAGTAAGGAAATTATGTCAGTCACCACCGTGACTCTGGCCAAGGCAGTTCATCTGTGTCATTAAGACAGAGTTTCATGCCTACCCTCCAAGGGCTGCTTATAGGAGGAATGTTTTCAAGCAACCCAACTTAGCAACCAACGTTAATAAAATTTATAGGCTTACTCAATTTCTCTCATACAAAGGTTATACACGTCATAAACACTTTAAGTCCCTGAAGGAAAAAATCAACTAAAAGTGTGGCATGAAAGTACTTTGGGGTTAAAGGTAAAAGGAAGGCTACTGACTGAGTCTGAGAAAAGAGCATTTATAAATGATCCCTAATGATAAAAAGTAATCATAATTTATCCGGTGTTAATTAAATACTGTGGAGTCCTTGGGAGGCTCAAACAGTTAAGCGCTTGACTACCAGCCGAAAGGCTGGCAGTTTAAACCCACCCAGAGGCACCTCAGAAGAAGGCCAGAGTGATCTGCTTTGAAAGGTCACAGCCTTGAAAATCCTATGGAGCAGTTCTACTCTGCACACGTGGGGTTGCCATGAGTTGGAATCAATTTGATGGTAAGTAACAACAATTATGTATCAGCCACTGCTCTAATTAGTTAATACATGTAAATACATACTGTGTACACATAAATACATATATAAATAATAAAACATATATATAAATACTCATTTAATTCTCACAGCTATCCTATGAATTAAGTATTCTTATTATCTCCATTTGACAGAAACTGAGACATGGAGAACTTAAGTAATTTACCCAAAAATCACACAGCTAATAAATGGCAGAGCCTGGCCCACTGTGCTATACTGCCTTTTCCTAGTATGTCAAACCCTCAGAACAAAATCAGGGAGCATAATTTTTGGTAAGGTCTAAGTAGTTACCTTCCACCTTTGTTTTCTGGTCATTCCTTTTGTTTTCTGTTTTTAGTAATAGCCAATATTTTTATCTCCATCTTCTTTTATTCCCTGCCTTCCATCTGTAAATTATTTATAATACTATAACTAGAAAAGGTTTTCCTCTCTTCTCTCAAATCCTAATACAGCATTTAATCACTGTGACTTCTATATGAAAAATATATACTGTTCAATATTATCCCAATACATTTGAACCAGATTTAAAATCAAGAGATTGAAAAGAAATGTGAAAGAAATTCTGCCAGGGAGAACCAGGGAGACTAGGGCAAAGACAATAACCTGTTGGATTTCCTGAGCGAAGAAACCAGAGTCACAGGTCATTAAGGCATAGGTCTAAGGCCAGAAGAATGTAAAAGCACTATCATTTTACTTTCTTAAAATGGTTAATTAATGCCAATATAGTCTCTTAAGCCAAAGAAGACATAGAAAGACGTCTAGAGATTTGCTAAAATCTTCTCTGGCTTTCCATTCTCCAATCTGAATGATTTTTTCTTTCTATCCCAGCAACCCCAGCATCTAGTATACATCTGAGTGTTTGGCTGGCATTCACATTAACTGACTATATACATTTATGTGGCACAAAATGAACAGCATCAAGTTATAAGAAACAAGAAGAGAACCAAGAACCTTTGATTGTTCTTGGGAATTGATTCCATTTATCTTACATAGGAAAGACTATTCTAAATGGCACTTTCCTTCCCCAACTGAACAAATGTATACAATACCTCTGATAAAAAGTTGTTCCACTATGCTGATACTTTTATTTCACACTGTTTATAAAAGGACCCAAAAATACTAGATCTCTTCAATAGAGTTCAGTATGATTAATCATGACTTCTAAAGATATAGAACTAAACAGCAAAACAGACTACTAGGTAACAACTATTGGTTAGGGAAGTAGAATCTCTTACAAGCTACTTTATTTAACCACTTCTAAGATGAAGTCTGGAGGCCCTGGTGGTGTGGTGGTTAAGAGCTACAGCTGCTAACCAAAAGAAGGGCAGCTCGAATCCAACAGGCACTCCTTGGAAACTCTATAGGGCAGTTCTACTTTGTCCTAGAGGGTCACTATGAGTCGGAATCAACTTGATGGCAAAGGGTTTGTTTTTTTTTTTTTTTAAGGTGAAGTCTGCCAACAATGGCTCTATTTTTTACTGGATATACAAGTCACAAAAAAAGATGAGATTTCTGAAGACAAGACCATGGATACTTAAAAAATGCAAAAATAGTTATTTTAAATTAGGTCACAGAAAGAAAACTGAAAAAAAGCTTTAAAAAATCACTGGAAACAAGTTAAATAAAATGAAAGAAAGAGGGACGTTTCTTTACACACGGACTTCAAGGAACGAGCAGTTTCAGATCTGTTCTCAAGAGATTTGCCCTAAGAACCCTGAGTCAGTTTTCTCACCTTTTGCTTTAGAAATCAATAAATGATGTTTATTAATTCAAATTAACCAGGGAAGACACAGACTAAAAGTGTCAATCCAGCAGAAGCAACAAATCTAAAAGTAGGTCAGCCAGCAAGGGAAGAACGTGAAAAGTGAAGTGAGAACTCAGAATCCAACTGGTTCAAGTAATCTCAGGATAATTTAACCCTCAGTATTGTGAAGTCTTTCTCAACCTCCTACTGTGAGAAGTCTATGCGATTATATGTTTCCTCATCAAATAGGAAGACTTGCCAGTAATGATTCCACCCTATCTGCACTCAACCTGAAAAAAACCGTCTCACCCTTCAGCACTAGCTGGTTTGTTTTATACAGCTGCTTAGATTGTATTAAGCAGAGTTATCCCTGAATACTTGTGCCTTGACTATGAGTGCCCTGGGTCCCCAAATCTTTGAATTATGTCACAGATAACAAGTATAGCCCAGGCAGAGGAAGAAAGACAGGCCAAGGGGAGACTGAGGCTCAGCTGATGGGTAATGTGGTTATATAAGGACAAGTGGAGGTACAAAGCATTAGTAACCCATCTCTGGCCCCATGTGCAACTCTCCTTGAAAGAGAAAAGAGCACAATCATAAAAAGTACAATGGAGAAAACAGGAAAGGACCTAAGGGAGGAAATACATTAAACTGAAAATGTTATGAAAATATTAATTAAACTAAATTAAACAATTAAGTCGTCAATTTTATAAAAATCTGAGGAAAATGCCCAAGTTGTATTGAAGCAAGGAGCCAGACAGGGCATTCCTAACAACTGCCTTCATCAATCCAATAGTGTGCGAAGGTTGAGCTGCTTATTCCACCCAGGTAAAGGAACTGCCACAATTTTGAAAGTCTTTTGACTAGGAACTGGCTCAATGCAGCATATCTGCAGTTTCTTAGTTGTTGAAAATCTCGTTACAACAGGATATAGACGTCCTGGGTCAGAGTTTGATAACATGGCAGGAGTGAGAGCAAGGAACACACATATTGTGATCTATTTCCAAGCTGTTCCTTTTTTAAAATACACACACGTCTAAATGGCTTCTAACATGCGCTCTTGGGATTCCTGAACACCCTCCTAACCACCCTGAAAGTACTGATCCAGAGAGGGCACACCTTTGCTTCTGCGCAGCCCAACTGTCCTCCAAGCACTTAAGATGTAATTATCCCTCCAGCTTCCTGGTGGATAACAGTATTACTGGATCCTGATTATTTATACAGAAAGAAAACAATGATGCTCAATAGGTTTTGACAACTTCAAAAAAAAAAAAAAAAAAAAAAGAATGCCATGAAAGTCTAAGACTGCCTCCCCTGTGACGAAACACAGCCGTGCGGGCCGCGGCGCCCGGGAGCCGCCGAGCCTGGCTCCACTCGCCGCAGTTTCGGGGCCGGGGGTGCGGAAGCGCCGGCAGGGCTGGGGACACCGGGGACCTCCTCCTTCGCGGAGGCGCGAGGCGCGCGAGTAGGAGAGTGCGGATGGCTGCGCGAGAGCGAGAGGCGGCCACGAGTGGTCCGGGGGCGGCACCTCGCAGTCCCGGCGGCGCCCGGGGCCCGCTCACCTGGTGCGTGTTGTTGGTCAGCCTACCGACGAAGTCCCGGACCCGGCTGCAGTCCTCGTCCTCGCCGGGCGCGCTGCGGCGCCAACGGCTGCCACGGAGAAACGAGCCCCCCGCCGCGGCCGCGCGCAGCCCCCAGCTCACCCCGACGGGGCCAGACCAGCGCGGCAGCGGCGCAGCAGGCGGCGGCGGCGCGTCCAGCTGGTCCCGGCCAAGGGTCGCCGGCGGCAGCAGCTGGAGAAGGAAGAGGAGGAGGCCAAAGCCGTGGGGCCAGGGCGAGAGGCCGTCCACAGCTCCCCGGGGACGCGCCATCGCCGCCGAATGCCAACGCCGCCGACACCTGCCGCCCGGCGCGCCCGCCCACCCCCGCCGGCGCCGCGCCACACCCCCGAGCCCGAGCCCGGAGCTCCTTGGATACGCGCAGCCAGGCCTCTCCGCCCCCATAGGCTGCCCGTCTGTCCTTCTTCCCTGGTCCACTCCTCATTGGCTCACGTCGTCTCCGGCTTCGGGGATCCTGGATTCGGATGCTAAGATGCGGGACTGATTGGCTGGAGCGTGGCAGAGACCGCTGAGGTCATCCCCCTCTCCTGGCGTCTCCGGGGTCTGGCTTCCAGAGTTAGTGTAGGAGCTTTCTCCACCTTCCCGCGGAGCCCTGGCTCCGTGCGAGAGGCCGCGCCTTGACGTCCCGACCTCTAGCTGCCCCTTCTGTCACCTTCAAATTGGGGCTGGGTTAGTACCCCTCCCTCCGCCAAAAGAGACACCCCTAAAATTCCTTTGGTTGCCGCAGCGCCTAGGAAAGCTCAGGGAATCCCTGAGCTCTTGAGCTCTCTTAGCTGGAAAGGGGAGTTCGCCGGGAGCTGGTGCTTCAGGTTTTTAACCTCGCGCACTGGAGCGCCCACTGTCTGCTGAAGCAGTAGCCTCGCTGCCAAGAAGGCGAATGCGAACTGCGTGGGCCTAATCCTACAGAGGCAGACAAACATCAGGACATCCGTGACTTGTGCAAGCGTGAAGTCTTTCCACCTTCCTCTTCTGCAGGGAGGTAGGCCAAAGGCAGAATTACTTTTTGGTTTTTCTGGAGTTAGAAAATAGACATTAGGGGCAGGTAAAGGGGGCAAGGAAATCGCCCACTGCTTACACATGGTCACTTCATAGACGGACATTTATTTTTAGTAAAGTGTCTTAACCCTGCAGTGAGTGCATTGCACAAGTTTGTTTTTCAGTATATGAAGTCCCCCAAATTAGCACCCTGCCCCCAATAAATAAAACAAAACCCTACACTGTTCCCTGCGCGTGACTTCTTGAACATGCAGCGCAGGTAAAACCAGTTCTGGATCCTTAACCCTACTGACTCCACCCCTTCAGAATGCTAGAAGTTGTTTAATAGAAAAGGTAGTTGTTTAATAGATACAAAATATGCATAACGTTACACCTAAATGAAGAAAGCAACTGAAAATTACCTTTAACTACCAATAGGCAGTAAACCCAGATAAGAGTATATTCACTGTGGAGCAAAATGGTGCAGTGCACGGAACTCAGCGTTTACATCAAAGTCCTTCTATTCACTCAATTTGCAAACAACATTTACAAATTTACATTTCCTAGAACAACCATAAGAAGACATGAGAAATGGAAAATATTTCTGAATGGAATCTGAGCAGCACGGTAAAATCGCTGGAATAGCCCTCCAACTTCTTAGCTACTGAACTGACAAGATAAAGCTTGATGAGAACTGGTGAACAATTTGTTCTTTTCCGTACCTACCATGTGTCAGAATAATTTTAAAATACAGATTATTTTTTAATCTATGCCAACTATGGAGTAGATCACAAGACAGTCAGTTCCTGTAGCATGTGATTAGTGGGGAGAATAGAGGTTATAAAGGAATATTTCTTTGTTCGGGTGATACAAAGATGAATGGTCTATTGTTTTACTGTCTGAAAAGAAAAAAACTAACTCAACAGTGCCATCTCCTGGAAAAATTACCAAATACATTTAATAAAAGATTAAAGGAATTTATTCCAAGCAAATTTAACTCTAAATTAAATATTAAATCGTGGCAATTATCTGTACCTTTGCTTTTTAATATGTTGCTTTTAGTTGTCATTATATATTTACCAAAAAAACCCAAACCCATTGCTATCGACTCAATTCCAACACATAGCAACCCTATAGGAGTGGAACTGCCCCATAGGGTTTCCAAGGCAGTAAATCTTTACAGAGGCAGACTGGCACATCTTTCTCCTGTGGAGCGGCTGATGGATTTGAACCACTGACCTTTTGGTTAGCAGCTGAGTGCTCAACCACTGTGCCACCAGGGCTCCTCATTATATGCTTACAGTATATGCATTTCTTTCCTCAAACTATCAGCTGCTGGAGACATGTTACCTTGTATATGGCACTGAGAAAATGTTTTGAGTAAATTGTTTTACTAATTCTGTTTAATGACATAGGCACTAAATACAAAAAGTTGCACTGTCGATTCTTTATGAAATATTGCACCTAAGATCTTATCTTGCATGCAGGACCAAGTACATAAATTTATCTTATTAAAAACCATAATTTTCTCCAAGATAAATTCTGTCAGAGAAAGATGGAGAGAAAGAAATTACCTGCACATCATGAAACTATAGCTTTTCCTAGTAAGATCATTTCTCTGATTCTATTCCAGTAGACACAAGTAACTTCATAGAAAGTTTTTAATATTTACAGAAAACCAATGTTCTACCTTTTGAAGAATGCACATTGTAATTATAGAGGTTATGAAATTCACTGTTTTACCAGTTGTAGTCTAAGGTACAAACTGTCTAGACAATGGGAAGGAGAAAACATAACGTAAGCTGAAGCTACGTCCCCGGGTGGCACGAACAGTTTGTGCTTGGCTAACTGAAAGGCTGGCAGTTTGAGATGAGCTAAGAGCTTCTCCTTAGTGTTTGTTTCTTCCTTACATAACACATGTGATTCAGAGACGCACACATCTCTCACCTCTCCCTGAAGCAGCATGTGCTTTGTTAATTTCTGCAGTGACCTACACCCAGTAAAAAGAGAGTATTATTTATTGTCTGGCTTTCCCCACTGGAAGTTAAGCTTTATGAGAGCACAGACCATATCTAACATGTTCACAGCTCTATCTCCAATGCCTAATAAGAACTTGGCATATAGTAGGTACTCAATAAATTTGTTGAAATGGGCAGCTTCTGTCCGGAGTTGAAATGGGAAGGCAGAAAGGGTTAGGAGCTGGTTGAATGGGACGTGGGGAATCGGGTGGAAAGGAGGAGTATGCTGTCACAGTATGGGGAGAGCAATTAGAGTCACACAACAATGTATGTATAAATTTTTATATGGGAAAAATTTTTAAAGAAATTTAAGTGAATAAACAAGTTGAGCTAAGGATTTTTCAATAGTGTTTTTCTATTAGGGTTTAATAAAACAAGATGAACATGAGAGAAACGCATCTCATGATCAGTATGTTACATTCAATAACAGGTTAAAATCAGTGGAACACTCTCCAGAACACTGGTGACAATATATGCTAGTTCTCTGCCTTCCTTATGTTTATTTATGTCTGGGGCAAAATTGTTTTCTTTCAAATTTGTTTCCTGTCATTGCCAGTTTCCAAATTATATAAGGACAAGTTGCTTTTTGCTGGAACTACACTATGTATTTAATAGGAATTCAGCCCACTCAAATAAACCATAATTTAACATCAGAGTACAGTTTCTTACAGATGTTAATGCCAACAACACACAGAACCCAGCAAGTAATTCTGGGGTTCTCACAGTTGAATTATAGTCAATCAATTCTGCATTATCCACATGTAGATTAGCCATGTTGTGGATATTACAAATACATTTCAAATCTCCATGTGATTTCTCCCTATTACTCAGTAGATATCTAGGCTTCAAGGGACCTGGCATTGTAAAATCAAGAGCAGGTGATTTGAAACCAGAAAATCTGACTTCAAGTCCCAACAGCTTAATTTTCTGTGTCCATGGGCACATAAGCCTGATTCTTCATCTGTAAAGTACAGATAACTATACCTACTTCATATAGTCATTTTTGAGGCTCAAATAGATTAAGTCTCTAAATAATGTCATCCAATCATATGACAGCAGCTCTAATGGGGGAAGTTCATAATACATTCAAAGTCTACTATAAATTACTTCTGAATTATACAATTCTCTTAATATAGCTGAGATTTGTAGTTGGTTGCCAGTGAGGCGAAGATCATTAATTCTTCTACAGTTCTCAGCTTCATAAAAAGGAAAATCTCTTCCCAAATTATATCCTATATCTAGAAAGATATAACACAAATGTTTATCAAGGTACAACAGCGTAGATGGCTTACTCCAACTCATCAGTGTTTTGGGAAGGACTTCAAGATGTGTTCTTTTGATGGTCAATCAGTAACATTTCCTTCACAGAAGAAAGCAGCAAAAATACATATTTACTCGAGAAACTTTCAGACTGAATGGGCTTACAGTGCTATTGACATCTACAAACCACCAGGGGGATCTGGACTAGTTTGAGTTCATTTGCCAACACCAAAAGGATCCATGGATATACCAAGTTGCTTCTGTTGTAGAGTCATTAAAATAATTTTAGAATAGATACTGTCATAGGATAGAGAAATTAATATCACTACCCTTTCTAACCCCTAAGATAAACATTTCAAACAAAGGACTGCTTTATAAGTCTATTAAGAAATATTTTTTTAACTATTGTCATGGGGCAACGTGTACTGTTTAACGAGAAACTATTTTGTTCTGTATACCTTCATCTAAAGTGAGAATAGCAGCACAACTGGAAGAACGTAATCAATGTCACTGAACTGTGCATGTAGAAATTTTTGAAATGTTTTACCTTTGGCTATGTATATTTTCACCAAAAAAAAAAAAAAAGGTCGAGAAGGGAGAGGGTTGACGTGTTGTGGGGTTGTTAACCACTGTCATAAAACAATATGTGTACTACCGTTTCATGAGAAACTTTGTTCTGTAAGCCTTCACCTGACGTACAATAAAAAAAAAAAGGAAGGGAGAGGGTTGACATGCCATGGGGTTGTTAACCAATGCATAAAACAATATGTGTACTGACTGTTTAATGAGAAACTATTTGTTCTGTAAACCTTCACCTAAAGTACAATAAAGAAAATAAAAGAAATATTTTAAAATTGTCTTTATTTCAGAACTGCCTTTATGTACAGACATCATTAAAAAATGCACATACACTGGAGATTTTCCAAAGAATAGGAGCTGGAAATAAAATTTGTGGGCAACTAGGAGAACTGACATCGTCCCAGAGAAGTTCTGAGGATCACGCTTCCTTAAATGTCCTTGATAACCTCTTCAAGTTCTTCCTTTGTGAACATGTGGAAATTCTGGCCAGGCTGCACTGTGGCTAGCTGGAAAGAAAACAGGAAAGCGTTAATAAGCTGGGCTCAATTACCCTGCTGAAGGCCCTAGCATGGTCAGGAAAAGCTGTGTTGGTGACGCAGCTGTTCGTGAGGAACTAAAGGATCTGCTGTCCCAGGGATATCCTTTCCAGGCTGCAGGTCCCTAAAATAGCTGACTCCAAAATAAAAATTCTTATTGACCAAATTTTCTAGGTTAACCAACCACACAACAGTTAATCAGATCTCTGGTGTCCTTTTCATTTCTTGAAGTTACTTCAATAAAGATCACAAAAGCAGCAGCAAAGTCATGGGGTCAGTGCTTTTTTCTGTTAAAGACTCCATGAGAGATCTATTTAAAACATATTTACACACTTGCAAGTTGAGCTTGTGTTTGTGACCTTGGATTACATGACCACTCTGTGCCTCAATTTCCTCATCTGTAAAATGGGGATAATAATAGTACCTAACTCAATGAGTTGTGAGAATTAAATGCATTAATATGTGTAAAATACCTAGAACATAATAAGCACTAAGTAATTGTTAACTATTATTATTAGGTATCATTTTCTCTAAAATTGTCCATGCGGCAACTTAACAACAGTTTGTTTTGTTTTTTAAAGAACTGGCCATGAAAAAGATTCCATTAACACTTGTATAGGAAACCCATTGTGACCGATGATATCAGTAAAAACCAGCAGTCCAGATTACATTCTATTTAAGCAACGCCAGACTAGAGTCAGAAGATGGTTAGTTTCAAATTTAACTAAAACTACTGGTTTTTCCATCATCTCTGATCACTTCCATGTTTTGGGGCAATACTGAGGAACAGGTGCCACTTCACAGTTACCTGAAGAGCTTTTGTGTTTGTTCCTCATATTGTCATTTTTTAAAAAAACTTTAAAATTAAACATACTAAAGCATCCCACGAGTATATCTACCACTGATATTTAATGTAATTTGAAATGTGCCAGACATACTTAGCATAACCCGGTTATGTGATGTTTAATATGCTCTTCCTCATCACAGGCAAAATTTAGAAAAAGACTACCACACATCTTAGGCACCGGAAGATCTAGTCTATAACAGACTAAAAAATTGTTCTTTCAAAGCCTACAGTCCTAGAACAAAATTCGAATTCACACACACAAAAAAAAGACCAAGCTTGCTGGTCTGACAGAGACAGGAGAAACTTTGTATGGCCCCCAGACACCTTTTTAACTCAGTACTGAAGTCACTTCTGAGGCTCACCCTTCAGCCAAAGATTAGGCAGGTCTATAGAGCCAACAGTAACACACGTAGTGGAAAAGACTAAAGACTTGGAAGAAGTACAGCCAGAATGCTCCTTAAAGGCAAGGATGGCGAGACTACATCTCACATACTTTGGACATGTTATCAGGAGGGATCAGTCCCTGGAGAAGGACATCATGCTTGGTAAAGTAGAGGGTCAGCAAAAAAGAGGAAGACCCTCAGTGAGATGGATTGACACAGTGGCTGCAACAGTGGGCTCAAGCATAGCAATGACTGTGGGGATGGCGCAGGACCAGGCAGTGTTTTGTTCCATCGTACGTAGGGTCACTATGAGTCGGAACAGACTCGACAACGATATACAAGACTAATGGGCACACCAGCCCAAAAGCAAAGACAAGAAGGCAGGAAGGGACTGGAAAACTGGACAAATGCAAACAGGGAACCTGGTGTGAAGAGGAGAGTGCTGACATATCATGGGGTTGGCAAACCAATGTTATGAAACAATCTGTTTATTGTTTAATGAAAAACTAATTTGCTCTGTAAACTTTCACCTAAATCACAAATAAAGAAAGCCTACAGTCCCCATTAGATTCTCCCAAAAGATATATCTGATTACATGAAATGTTAAGAGTCCCAAATATATTTACAAAGTATGTGTATATAATTTACTTATGTCCATAGAGTATGAGTTCTATTCCAAGGAAATTAAAAAATATAAATGTTACTACCACTCTTAAAGTATAATATCTTTACTTGATGATCAATGACATGAAGATAGAAAGATGTCAGGTAAATAAACTAGAGACTGAAGGTCACAGAATTTTTTATCAGGTCACTCATGGCTCACAGGCTAGTGCTCCCGAAACATTACAGGACTGAAAAACAGAACTGGGCAAACGTTAAATAGAACAGTCCTATAGAACCAGACTGCAAATCAACACTAATAGGATTTGAACCAAGTACTGCCTTCAGGAAGTTAACTCATCACTAAATGAGTAAAAATAACATCTTGTATTTGCATAATGATGAATGTATTTTATATAATGAAGTATGAAAGGTATTTTTCTATTTATAATCTCTTTAGAGGCACCTCAGAGGAAAGGCCTGATGATCTACTTCTAAAAAATCAGTCACTGAAAACCCTATGGAGCACAGTTCTACCCTGACACACTTGGGGTCACCATGAGTTGGAATCGACTAGACAGCAACTGGTTTGGGTTTTTTTGTTAGTTTCAAAAAGCTTTTGTGATGCAGGTAGAACAGATTTTTTTTCACTTATTTAATCAATAATTACTAAGCATCTGTTTACTAGTTACGGTTGTACAAGGCACTAGAGATCTAAAGAGGAAGAACGTCTCCGGGCAACAGACTCAGATGCTTTCAATGTCAGTGTTATAATAGAGATAAGCACATGTAGACTGGAGGCACAAAAGAGTGATGAAGGAGTCCAAGAAAGATTCACAGAGAAGCAACCTTTGAATTCTGTCTTAAAGTAGGGTAAGAATGGGTCAGCCAAGGAGAGGGATATTTGAACAGAATGAATGTGCAAATGCATAGAAGCATAAAACAGTACAATGCACTTGTAAAACAAAGTAATTCCTCATGGCTTGAGCAGAGGCTGCACATAGGATATGAGATGAAATGAAGAGGAAGTAAGGCTTCAGAGCTCACAGGGAACAGGGAGGCAGTATATAAAAGTACAAAACCTAAGATCAGACCTAGATTCAAATCCTGACCCCATTTATGGGCTCTGTTATTTTGGGCAAAGTCCTACCCTCTCAAAACCTCAGTCTCCTCCTCTGTAAAATAGAAATAGGAGTATCTCTCACAGGGTTGTTGTGAGGATTAAAATAAGTAATTGCATGCAAAATGCTTAGCAAACTGTCTAACAGAAGCACACAATAACATATGGAATGGGAAATTATCATGCCATGAAAATAAGTTTGGAATTTATCTTGAGACAGTAAGAGAGAGAAAAGCTTTTGAAAGTGGAAAACGAACAAGATCAGACATGCAGTTTAGAAAATGCACTCTAGTTGCACAATGGCAAAAAAAAAAAAAAAAGGACTGAAATGGGGGAGGGCAAAGCTAAAGGCAGGAAGACTAGTTAGGAGACCTCTGAAAATATACAGGGCAGGGGGAAAACTAGGGCCTGAACAAAACAAGGCACTGGAAGTAGGGATGGAGAGGGATCATTAATATGAGTTATTTATAGAAGAGAGGAAAGACATGATTTCGTGAAGGGATAGGGAAGTCAAATAAGTCCAACTTTCTGGTGTGGGTTGACAGGTACACTGATGATGTCACCAACCAGAATTATAAGTATGGGAAGAGGAAATGGTTTTTCAGAATAGTTTAGTTTTAGGATTGTCAAATCTGAGGTGTCTACTTCAGAAAGGTCAAAGAAGAGGTCCAAAAAGTGACCATGAGATTGGACAAACGGGAGTTACCTTAGCAAGAAGCAGGAACATATGGCAGTGACTGAAGAATAAATGAGATGTGAGTCAGTGCAGATACTGAATACAGATTTCTGTTTTGAAGAGACTTAGCAATAGAAGTTAAAAAATAGGTAGGATGAATGGAATTGTACTCAGCAACAAAAAGTAACCAACTATTGATACAGACAACAAATGAATCTTAAAAAACACTACTCTAGGTGAAAGAAGCTAGACACAAAAAGAGTACATATAGCATGACTCTATTTATATGAAATTCCAGAATAGGAGAAACTAATCTATAGGGACAGAAAGCAGATCAGTGGGGTAGAGGTGACTAAAAATGAGCAACAGACAACTTTTTGGGGTGATGGAAATATACCTTGATTGTGGTGGTGGATACAGGGGTTATAAATTTGTCAAGATTCAATTAAAATGGGTGCATTTTATTATATATAAAAGTATACCTCAATAAAGTTGATTTTTTAAAAAAGGACAGGTAGTATAATAGATGGAGGGATTAACAAAGACTTTTTTTTTTTAAGATGCAACTTGGATATTTTCCTGAGGGGAAGCAACTGGTAGAGAGGAGAGGCTGAAGATCGAGGGACCCACTGATGGAGCAAGGACCTAAAGAAGACGAAGGAAGACAGGATTTAGAGTAAAAACCAAAAAACTAAACTTGTTGCCATCAAGTTGACTCCAACTCTTGGCAACCCCATGTGTCAGAGTAGAACTGCTCCAAAGGGTTTTTTTTGGCTATAACCTTTAAGGAAGCATATCGCCAGGCCTTTCTTCCATGGCACCACTAGGTGGATTCAAACCACCAACCTTTAGGTTAGTAGTCTAGAGCAAACCAACTGTGCCACCCAGGGACCTCCCAGACCTAGAGCGGTGGCTTGCTCACAAATGTCTGTTCTTCTTAGTCTGACCCTCAGAATCACCTAAGGAACTTTGAACAATACAGATTGCTGGGCATCATTTCCAAAGATTCTGATGGACAGCCAGGTCTGGGAAGCCTAAGTTAGAGCATCAGTGGAGTAATTAGTCATGTACAAGAGGAAGTGCCTCTATTTTACTATGAAGAAGCTATAGTCAGGGAGGTTAAATTAATACCAAGGCCAAATGTGGTTAATAAGAGCCTGAATGAGCCACAACCCGGATACCCATGCTCTTAACTTGATGCCCTTTTCAAAGCAACACTGTAGCTGCACTGAAATTGAATGAGCTACAAAAGAATTTTAAAGTTTCAGTTGAACCAAACAGCCCTTAGAGCCTTCCCTGTGAAATCAGCAGAGCTACATCTGAATTCCTCTGAGGAGGCAAGGAGACAGTCTCAACAGAAATGCCAAGACTCTACCTCATCAGTGCCAAAGAAAGTAAAGTACTACTAGAAAGGAACTGACAAAATTCCTCCCAGAGAAAATGGAAATGTCATTGCATTTGCTGTACCCCCTCATCTCAGAGACTGGCAGAATCACCCATGATAAAAATAGAAGGTGAAGTATTTCCAAAACTAAGGTGAAAAAACATCATATTTATAAAGTAAGTTTTTTCACTAAAGAGCCATGTTAACTCGCCTCCCTACATTACTGCTCAGGGAACAAACCAACCGCAACCCCTCACCCCCACCCCACCATCCTCTTTCAAACTCTTCTTCTCAGACTCCCACTTCAAGGCCAGACCTTTGTTTTAGCATCCAATTTTGCCCCTTTCACTGTAACCTTTGGAGCCTGGCTCTATTGGTGAGGCATTCCGATATACTCTAGACATCTCTTTCCTCACCTTTTCAGAAATCAAGATTTCCTCAACACCTTTTTGCTTACTATCCTCTCAAAAACAGTTCATTCTCCATTGTCCTCTGAAAGCTGGAGCCAGGAGGTAGTGGTGGCATGCTTCTGCCCCCATCACATTCGCCATACCAACTTTCCTTCAGTAACCACTCCTTCTTCTAAGTCCCTGTCACCAAGAGAACATTCTTCTCCTATATTCATTATCTTTACATCCACTGAGGATTTTCACCCTGGCTTCCCAGAAGTCCTGTCTACCCAGTGATGGCCCAGTCAACCTCCTAGCTTCGCGTTTCTCTGACCTCCTTGACTCCATTTCAGCAATCCACTTGCATACCACAATGGCTTCATCTCTAAAATCTTGACTTCTGAAATTTTCCTCTGATCACATCACCCCAACTGTGCCATACTCACATGCCTTCTAATCCTTTTCCCAATTTATTGAGACCGCTAATACTTGATTCTTCCCCTTAGAGATGTTTAAGAGTGCAGTTCTAGAATCACACAGCTTGGGTTCAAA
The DNA here is from genome assembly GCA_030035585.1 of Dugong dugon. Lineage (NCBI taxonomy): Eukaryota > Metazoa > Chordata > Mammalia > Sirenia > Dugongidae > Dugong > Dugong dugon. Next base: position 148,923,109 of record CM057462.1, read on the forward strand.
TCTTGGCTCTACCATTTTTTAGCTGAGTGAGTGACCTTGGACAAGGTACTCAACCGGTGTGCCTTGGTCTCCTCATCCGTAATATAAAGATAATAGTGGTGTATAAGTCACAGGACTGTTGTGAGCATTAAATGAAACGGTCAACACTTAGCACAAAGCCACGCATATTGTAAGCTGTAAATAAATGCGACAACTGCCCCCATTGCTTTTCTTTTTTCACTCCACTCAGTCTAGACCCTGTGATCGATCATCCCAACAACACTCTCTAGTACTCTTCATTCTTCAGCCCTTAACCAGTCCATCTGTTTTCTCAGTCTATGCTGAATACAGCTGACAAATATCCTGGTAAGTGCTGATTAGTTTAATTACTGATTTATAATTCCAGCTTCAGTTGGCCTTTTAAAAAATTTTTAATTGAAATACTATACCTCTAGGGGCACCTACTATCCTAACTTTTTACATCAATTTGTTTTGTGATTCCAGCCTCAGCTGGTATTTTAATGTAGCCCAGCAATTCTTTTACTCATCCCTGTCTTCTTTTTTCCCATTCTCTTTAATTTCACCGCTGCATTCACCCACTCTCAGAAGACAACAGAACAATCACCAGGGAAATATAGGACATCACTCCCAATTCACCTCCACACCAACCTTATCTTCACTCATCATTACCTCCTTTTCTCTTATCAACTCTTAGCATTCCCTGTAAGGACATGACATTCAGAACCTGGTCTATTCCTCTCCAGTCTTGTGTCTTGCCATCCCCCATCCTACTTATGGCCCACACCCCAATGGTCAGACAAAACCCTTAAAGTTCCCTTTCATGCACAATGTTATTTTACATCTCTTGAGTCTTTGTACATGCTGTTTGCTCTTCCTGGAGTACTTTTCTCCTCCCTTTCCCAGACACACCAGGAAGCTTTCCTAATGCCCCAGTTTAAAGTTGTGTGTTCCATGGCAATCTGTTCTTACTGCTGTTACATTAACACCCCTGAGCTGTTATCTGTATGCCCCCTTCACTACATAGTACATTACTTGAACAGGAACTGAATTTTCTGTGTCTGCATCCCTGGCATTTAGCAAAGTACCTGGATAATGGGCTGAATTCAGTATAATGCTGAATATATTCTACTTTTCAAGACCGACTTTTTCATTTGTACTACGCCTTCCTTCTTCTGGAAATGCTTCATGACTCTGTAACCCTTCTTTTACTTTACATTTTTCTACCCACTGATTTCTTCTCAGTCTACGTAAGTATTTTCAAGTCTTTTCTCATCCTTAAAAAGATAAAAAAAAACCCTTTCCTTTAATTCTGCCTTCTGCTCACACTAATCAACCCCTTGAGAATGCAAAGTCCTCTTGTTTTCTCCATTTGATCATCTTTCTTTCTTTAACTCACTGAGTTCTGGCTTCTGCCATTAAAACTTAGTAAAGTTTCTTATTCAAAGGATATCAATAACTTACTGAGAACTGAGCATACAAACCTGTGATTATCTTGATCTATTCATTCTTCAGCACTGGAAACTATGATAGCTCAGTAGAAAACAATAAAAGAGAAAAATACCTCTATGTTAGTTGCATTCAGCTTCTCCTCCATTACTTGTTTGAGAATGATGAGTGAAGACTTGATGGCTTCTTTCAGTGTCATAGACTTGAGACAAAGAGGGTGAGAACATTAGGCGTTATGTATAATTCCTCCTGCCGTTAAAGATTTCCCCTTTATCTCCCTGAAGAAAGGACTTAGCAAATATTAACAAATCAAACATCTTAATTAGTACAGTGTACTACAAGTACCTTCAGAATTCACATAAATGATAAATACATAGAATCTATTAATTCAGAGGGAAAAAAGGCTTTATTTTGAGCCATAACAAAGTCACCAACTTTTGTATAGAAAGTGATCTTTGAGGAAGATGAAAGTGCTACACTTCTCTAGTTTTCTTTTAATTTAGAAGCAAGAAAAGTAATATTGGTGATAGCCAATGAATTAGAATGCCCAAATGATCTAAGGTAGCCCAATGACTTAGAAAATCCTGTTCTTTTCTTACCCCATTTTGTATTGGAGCCCTGGTGGCAAACTGGTTAAACATTTGGGTACTAACTGAAAGGCTGGCAGTTTGAATCCACCAGCCACTCCTTGGGAACCCTATGGGGCAGTTCTACTCAGTTCTATATAGAGTTGCTGTAAGTTGGAATCGACTTGATGACAACAGGTTTTGTTTTTATTATTTACATATAAAATCAATGCTATTAAGGGTTAATGTGAGCAGGCATCCCAGTATGAACCACCTGATAAGTATGGCTGCCTCCAACCACATAGCCAACCACACTGATGAGTCACCCAAAACCAAATCTCCCTGTCTCACAAAGAAGTTGCCAAACACCCACTTGTTTCAAGAGCTTGGCTAGAAGTATAAACTGCTAAATAAAGCTGTGAGGGTAAAAGGATAAACTGTGGTACATCCATACCACGGAATACTACTCAGCAAAAAGAAGTAAACTACTGATAGGTGCTAGACAACACGAATGGATCTTAAACATTATGTAGAACAAAAAAAAAGACACAAAAATATAAACTGTATGATTCCATCTATAAAACTGTACAAGAACAGAAAAAACTAACAGAACATGGTTGCAGTGGAGAAGGAGAGACTGAACGGAAAAGGAACAAGCATTTTTAGGGGGTGATGGAAATGTCTCATATATTGTTTTAGGTGGTGGATTCAAGGCCAAAACTGATAGAAATGAACTCTTAAGATCTGTACATTTTATTATATTGTCATACCTTGATTTTTTTAAAAACAACAATAAAAGCTATTAAAATGCTTAGTTACCTTGTGGTAAACTTCCTGCAAGGAGCTCTGGGCACCCTCTGAAGCAGAGCCAATTGCTCGAGCATCACACTGTACAAAGGTTCCAGATGGGTCCATATGAAACCTACAAAACCCCCCAAATGAAGTAAAATGCTTAAGGGCATTGTATATAGCAAGCTTCTCATTGAGAAAAGTACAATTGCTTGGCCCTGCAGCTAGGAAATGCCACTGAAATACTGGGGCACAGATCCAAAAGATGTCTGATGTCTGGAGAAACCAGATCTTTTAAAAGTGTTTAAGAAAACTAAGAACTTCCTCAGGGATGTAGAAGTACAGCATAGTATATGTAACTTTTGTATGCCTATCTAAATAATATTTGAGGATGAGGATCAGATCAACTTTCCAAAGGACAGCTATAAAACACATCCTAAATATAGTAACAAAGTTACTTCTAATTATTCCCAGAATTAGGACTGGTTCAGTACGGGAGTTCTTCATAAAATTCCCAAATTTGTCTTTTTATAAATAGCATAGAATCACTGAACTTTAGAATTAGAAGCCCTTCTTTCTTACAACTCAATAACCGTTTTTCTGTTGACTTAAATTACTAGTCTCCACCCTAAATTAAAATTCAATACCCCCAACCAAAGAAGCAGAGGGGAAAAAAAAAATAGGTAAAATGCTACTTACAGCTGAGGTCCTTTCTCATCAACTCCTCCAAATAATAGTGCTACTCCAAAGGGACGTGACTAGAACCAAAGAGCAAGAGGTATTAACAGAAATGGCTATAGTTAGGGGGCAGTGGGGCTGGAAGAGATATGCTCATAGGACAAGTGTCCTAAGTCCCACAGAACAGGAAAAAACTTGACACAAGCGTAACACTCACCATGGCACCTGGATCTGCGTCTTCTTCTCCGAACTGTAAAGCCAGGTTGGACACAGCCTGGGTCACACTCTCCACTGTCATTGTCTCATTATAGGTGAACCAATGGTTCTATAAGAAGGGCAAAGCATGGTCTATCCTAACAGGAAAGGCATTAATGCAGTTCACCATCTCACTACACACATTCCTTTGCACTGTGGTTGGAAACTGAAGGCTCAAGTGTGTTTTCCTTAATTAATGGGACCAGGATAGAAAGGTCAGTTAAACTCAAATGCTTGGGACTGGATGAGAGGAAAAGTAATAGCTCTGGAAAGAAACTTATATCAAAAGGAGTCTAAGCAATGAATAACCACTCCCTTGAGAAAGCGGGTGAACCCCTCAAAGCACCAAGTTAGTCCTTTCAAAAGTACAACAGTGATATTCTTTCCCTCAAATATCCTATCTTATTGTTCTGTTGGTGTTTAAGTTAAATGACTTATTCTTACAGAAGCACTGATAGAAACTTGCAAATAAGTACAAAAAATTTTACCAATCAGACTTTTTTTTTCTTACTAGGCTACTCTCTAGGCAGCAGGTGCTCAATTAAAAAAACATCAGCACTCCTGACCAGTCACCTGGTACAAATCATTACTCACCACAGGAGAGCTTTTATTTGCAAGTCTGGCAGCAAAGGCAATCGAGGGGAGAAAGGCCTTCAGCCCTGACTACCTCCTGCTATCAGGCTCCCACACAAAGTCCATTAGGGAACAGAAGGCAATGAATGTGTGCTTTATATTAAAGTATGGCAAATCAAAAAGAAGCAAGGGAATGTCAGCACTATTGACCAGGACTTCCTAAGGCTGCAATGGTTGGATGGCTAGACTCCAAGGTTCAGAAAGTCAGAACTGGGGATTCTACTCAAAATCACTACAAGATACTAAGAGCCACATCTGATACTGACACAGATAACTGCAATATAGCCCAGGCAGGCGATATCATCACTAAGAAGGAACTCAACCGTCATGGTAAAAAGGAGAGATGTTGTTAATTTTACCTGTGTCTCCACTCTGGCTTTATCAATTAAAGTCTTAGCATCAGCAATTAGCCCACTCATGGCACAACCTGCAATGTAAAAGCAACAGTGACCCAGTGCCAAATTTTTGTGAAACTGTTTCAACCACTCAAGAAATACTGAAATTCTGGACTGACACCATGGCAGCCATTCAGCAATCCCATGGCAATACACCCAATAGATTAGATGGGAAATGATCTGCACTGAACTGAAGTGTAATTTGTTACAAACAAAAACCATCCACATGACACAGCTGTTAAGGTAGGCGGCAGAGAAGAGAAGCTGATCAAACATACAGGAACTATTTCCCACATATTACATTCCTAAGCCCTGGTGGCACAGTGGTGAAGCACTCAGCTGCTAACCAAAAGGTCAGCAGTTCAAACCCATCAGCCACTCCACAGGAGAAAGATACGGCAGTCTGCTTCTGTAAGGACTGTTGGTGTTAGGCGCCACGGAGTCCAGCCACCCTATGTACAACAGAACAAAACACTGCCTGGTCCTACACAATCCTCGCAGACTTTGTTATGCTTCAGCCCATTGTTGCAGCCACTGTGTCAATCCATCTTGAGGGTTGTCTTAGTCATCTAGTGCTGCTGTAACAGAAATACCACAAGTGGATGGGTTTAACAAAGAAAAATTTATTTTCTCACAGTCTTACTAGGCTACAAGCCCAAATTCAGGGCATCAGCTCCAGGGGAAGGCTTTCTCTGTCGGCTCTGGAGGAAGGTCATTGTCATCAATCTTCTCTTTGTCTGGAGCTTCTCTGCACAGGAACCCCGGGTCCAAAGGACCCGCTCTCCTCCCAGCGCTGCTTTCTTGGTAGTATGAGGTCCCCAACTCTCTGCTCGCTTTCCTCTCCTTTTATCTCTTGTAAGATAAACGGTGGTACAAGCCACACCCCAGGCAAACTCCCTTTACATTGGAGCAGGGATGTGACCTGAATAAGGGTGTTATATCCCACCCTAATCTTCTTTAACATAATCTAATCTTGCCTTATTAACTACAGGCAGAGATTAGGATTTACAACACATAGGAAAATCACATCAATCACAAAATGGAGGACAACCACACAAACCTGGGAATCATGGCCTAACCAAGTTGACACATGTTTTGAGGGAACACAATTCAATCCATGACAAGGGTCTTCCTCTTTCTCACTGACCCTCTACTTTACCAAGCATGATGTCCTCCTTCAGGGACTGGTCCCTTCTGATAACATGTCCAAAGTACATGAGATGAAGTCTCGCCATCCTCACTTCCAAGAAGCATTCTGGATGTACTTCTTCCAAGCCTGATTTGTTCATTCTTTTAGCAGTCCATGGTATATTCAATTATTCTTCACCAACACTGTAATTCAAAGGCATCAATTCTTCTTCCAACCCCCTTATTTCATCATCCAGCTTTCACAGTGCATATGAGGCAATTGAAAATACCATGGCTTGGGTCAGGTGCACCTTAGTCCTCTAAGTGACATCACTGCTTTTTAACACTTTAATGAGGTCTTTTGCAGCAGATTTGCCCAACGCAATATGTCATTTATTTCTTGACTGCTGCTTCCATGGGCATTGATTGTGGATCCAAGTAAAATGAAATCCTTGACAACTTCAATCTTTTCTCTCTTTATCATGATGTTGCTTACTGGTCCAGTTGTGAGGGTTTTTGTTTTCTTTATGTTGAGATGCAATCCATACTGAAGACTGTAGTGTTTGATCTTCATCAGTAAGTGCTTCAAGACCTCTTCACTTTCAGCAAGCAAGGTCGCATCATCTGCATATTGCAGGTTGTTAATCAGTCTTCCTCCAATCCTGATGTCAAGTTCTTCTTCATATAATTCAGCTTCTCAGATTATTTGCTCATCAGATTGAATAAGTATGGTGAAAGGATACAACCCTGACACACACCCTTCCTGATTTTAAACCATGCAATATCCCCTTGTTCTGTATGAACAACTGTTATGGTCCACAGAGTCGAATGCCTTTGCATAGTCAATAAAGTAAAATAAAACACACGTAAACATCTTTCTGGTATCCTCTGCTTAGAAACCCTATGGGGCAGTTCTACCCTGTCCTACAGGGTTGCTATGAGTCAGAATCCATGACAGTGGGTAAGCATCCCTTTAATGCACTTTCTAGACCTCGATGCACTTTCAAACTAAGCAAACACTAAAGAAATTGGGAAAAAAGTGATCACCTCATGATAGGCTACAGTGGAAGTCCCTAGAATAAAGTCAAAAGCCTTTTCACCTCCCCATCCCAAACACAAACCAGCCAGTTAATTAGAGAGAAAGTTTGTCTGGTGGTCCAATATGCCAAGATGATGGTTACAACTGTTACTTTACATGCCAGTGATGCAAATCTAAACCTCCAGCCTAGGTCTTTCTCCTAAATTTCAGAGTTATAAAACCAAATGACCCTCTTACTGTACCGTCTCAGTCATCTAGTGCTGCTGTCTTAGTCATCTAGTGCTGCTATAACAGAAATACCACAAGTAGATGGCTTTAACGAAGAAAAGTTTATTCTCTCTCAGTCTAGTAGGCTACAAGTCCAAATTCAGTGTGTCAGATCCAGGGGAATGCTTTCTCTGTTGGCTCTGGAGGAAGGTCCATGTCATCAATCTTCCCTTAGTCTGGGAGCATCTCAGCACAGGAACCTCAGGTCCAAGGGATGCGCTCTGCTCCTGGCACTGCTTTCTTGATGGTATGAGGTTCCCATGTGTCTCTGCTCACTTCTTTTATATCTCAAGAGACTGGCTTAAAACACTACCTAATCTTGTAGACCTCATCAGTATAACTGCTGCTAATCCATCTTATTACATCATAGTAATAGAGTTTACAACACATAAGGAAATCACATCAGATTCCAAAATGGTAGGCAATCATACAATACTGGGAATCATGATACAGCCAAGTTGACAGATATTTTTGGGGACACAATTCAATCCATGACATGTATCTACTTGGAAATGACAAAGACTCCTCTACTTACCTCATATCATTTCCCTTCTAGACTCCATCATCCTCCTTGGCCCTCAAAATCAATCAGATCTCAAGTTCTGTCATCTCTACCCAGTTAAGATGTCTAGCATTAAGCCCTTGCTCTCCACTCCCCTGCCACTGCCTTGGTTAAAGCTCTCATCATCTTTGTTTGAACTATTTAAAAAGTTTCTTAACTGGTCTGTCTTTAGTTTACTTTCAACATCTGTTATCAGAGTGGTCTTTCTAAAATTCTAATATGATCACATTACCTCATTGCTTAAAACCTTCCCCATCAATGCAAAAGATCAAGTTCAAGCTCTTTAGCATGGTAAAAAAGGACTTCCACTGTCCGACTCCAGACTCATCTACTCATCTCTTGCCACATTTCACCTCCCAGTCATACTGAATTGCTTGTACAATGGTATTTTACATCATCAAGGCTTTGCTCATTCTACTCTCTGACTAGAATGCTTTCCCCATCCTATACTCAGACACTTATTCACCTGGTAAACATGTCCTTATCCTTCAGAATTCAACTCAGCTGAATCATCACCTTCTTTGAATCAGGACTTCGAACCGGCTGGTTCTGGTTTGAGCCTCTACTGAGAACCTGCATTTCCATCCCAGACATACTGAATCAGAATCTACCATTTAACAAGATACTCAGGTGATTCTTATGTATAATAAATCTTGAGAACCACTGCTCTACTAGTACGGACTCCTGGTGGTGCGCTGGTTAAAGCAATAGACTGCTAATTGAAAGGTCGGCAGTTCGAAACCACCAGCTGCCCCGCAGGGAGAAAGACGTGGCAGTTTGCTTCTGTAGAGATTTACAGCCTTAGAAACCCTATGGGGTCACTCTAAGTCAGAATCAACAGAATCAACAGTGGTGGGTTTGGGATGGGCTCTACTACTGGTCTGGTTCTCAGAATTGATCCCTAACCAGTATCAGTAGCATTGCCTTGGAACTTGTTAAGAAATGCAAAATTCTCAAACGGGGTTTTACTCGAACAGGCTCAAAGCCCTGCTTTGAATCCTTTCCTGAAAGTCCCAAAGCGTGGGGGCAGCTTCTGACCTCTAACTTCACAAGGGGTAAGGAGAATCAGGATCAACAGCCCAAGGCTGATTCCTCCGAGGCAGAGGTCAGACACGCCTTCTCTCTCCACCATCTTTACCAATTCTGACACCAACCATCCCTCCCACAGCACTCTTTACTTCTCTGTTGAGTTCAATAATTCATTGCAATGGCCACACAGAACTCACAGACAATACCCACAATTATGGGGTTTATTAGGGAAGTAACAAGTTACAATTTAGGTTCAGGAATGCTCAGTATACAGTTCTTCCATTAGGACAGCCTCTTTTCAGCTGTGCTTGCAGGCACACCTCTCTCTGGCCCTTGGCCTCTGCCTCTGCCCTACTCAGGCCAAGTGTTACAAAGTTCTTTTCACCCCTGTCGATAAGTGCCCAGAGGCACCCCACTCCACCAGTAAGACTTGGCCCAAAGATGCTCAGCTCTTGTGTAGTGGGTCAGCAAACCTAGCTCCACCAACTGCCTGGAAGCACCCTACTCCTCCAGCAAGCCTCCTGCCCGAAGGCACTCATCTTTCTCGCTCTGTGGGCCAGGAAGCCCACTATGCCGTCTCCTGCTGGTCTCTTCTGCTGCAGTTTCTCTGCCACCACTTTCTGCTGTCTTCAGTGTTACAGTTCTCTGTCTCCTGAGTCCAGGAGCTTCTCAGCACAGGGATCTCGGGTCCAAAGGATGCACTCTCGGCTCCTGGCTGTTCTTCCTTGGTGGTGGTGGGGACTTCTCTCTGCTCTGGAATTGGCTCTCTTTTAAGGCAAAACTGACCAGGGTGAGAAAGGCCACACAAAAGCAATCCATGTACCACACCCACTACCACTGGCCTCAGGCAAACCTAGTTATTTCTTCCTTTGTACCCCTACTGAGCATACAGTACAGTCTTTCTTAATGCCATTATCACTTAATTGCATTTACTTATTTACATGTCCACCTCCATGATTAGTGTATGCTCTTGGAAGACAAAAACTGTATCTTTATTCTTTTCTGGCACATAGTACGCTTTCAATTTGTTAAATGAAGTGACAGTGACCTACCTCCAAAAGACAGATGACTTGGGAAAAAGTAGACACAATGTCCTACGTAATCTTAAAAGACTACATCTCATTTTCTTTATCTATGAGAGAGATCATGTGAAGCTACCAGAGTTACCGTGCATTTAGTTCTGGTGCCTTCGAGCAACTGATTATTTTACCAAGGTTTAATTAATTAGATGACTAAACAGACTAAGAAAATTTGGATAGTCAACTCAAATACTATCCTATAAATAAGTAGAACTACTCACCCTGCAATGCTACACTGATGCCAGAATTTAAGGCAGAGGAATTACAACAAAGAGCAAGAAAAGCGGGGGAGGTAGCGTATGAAAATATAAACCTACAAAGAGAGGAAGAAGGCTGGTCTGTTTACAGTCTATTATTCTTCTACTCTCTGAATCTTGGTCATTCTGAAGAGCTTTCGGAATTTCTGTTTTCTCAGATGATACCCCAAGCTTCCTACCTACATACGATCCTCTGCTCCTAGAGCAAGTGGCTTCCCACCAGGGTTAACATTTTGCATCAGTGAAGACCCAGTCATCATAGGGAGCTGGCCTATGATCCAACCTTTACACATTTCAACAGCTCCCCCATTTGCCAAGTCTTTATTTAAGGGAGAAGGGAATTTCTAGGAATAGTTTAAGCACAAATGAGTCCTGCCATCGCTTCCTACGCCTATAGTTATGCACACTGGCCTACTGCCTGGAAAACCACAGCCAACAAGGAGATAAGGCTTTCATCTCATGAATCTCCCTTTGGATATCATGGAAGACTAATCATGGAAGACCCAGGTTAGATCCTGCAGAACAGCCTTCCCCAACTCCTTACCTATGTGAGCATCAATCTCTACAATTTTCTCAATGCTGCTGGGCTCCATAAGTGGGGAGGTAATTCTCTTCTCCACAGCTAGGCACACACCCTCTGATGTCTGGATCCCAATGGCTGTAGAACCAAGCTAAAGAGATACATGCTGTGGTTACCAAGTATAGGTCAAAGAACAGTCTTATATACTCACCAAGAATCTTTGTATATCTTCACAAGGTAGAAGCTTCAATCAGCCACATCTAGTATGCAGAGAGAACAAGGAACACCCTAATAAGGATTGTACTGTTTCTGTCTATGGCAAGTTACAGAATTTTGTGCTTCTAAGAGGGAAGCTCAATAAGGTCTTGAAAGCATCTCGTAAAAGATCAACTCTAATGCCAGTATTTTTTAGGGGGAAATTCCAAAGTTCTAAACATAGGTAAGAAAGTTATCAAATTCTAATTTTTTTTTAAAGCTTATCTCTTTTTACCTCTACTATCTTGGTCTTTCCCAAAAGGTGATATTTCCCAAATCTATGTGACCTCCAAAAAAAGTAATTTACTTAAAGAAAAAGAAAGAATGGACAAAATAAACACCATTATCACTACCAACATAAAAACATTAACTTGAATCATTCTAGGTAAACAGTCCACAATCTCAATCTCCATGCCACCATCCTAATCACCCACCTCTCTCTATGTCTCAGTTTCCTTATCTGCATAAACGGGAATAATGATAACAGCAATACCTACATCAAGAGATTAAATGCATTAACACATAAAATGGTGCCTGGCACATAATACGTGAGCAAAAACAGTACTCTTATTACATGTCTGGATCATGTCAATAGCCTCCTATCCAGTCTCCCCATTTTTAATTCTCTCTCCTAATATACTTCTCATGCTACGGCCTGACTGATCTAGTAAAATGCTATTTTCATTGTATTTCTTCTCTAAAGAACTAACCATCTCCTATAACATAAATGTTTATAACATAAAATCCAAATAAGCTTCCAGAACCCTCATAACCTAATCCCATCTTTCTTTTCCAACCTTATTATTCATTATTCTCCAATAAAATTCCTCAGGTATCGCCCAACCCATTTCTCAGACAATATTACTCCCTACCTTTGCACCCTTGCTCATACTGTCCCCCCTGCCTGGAATACACTCTTCCCTCTACCTATCCAAATGCCACCCATCATTCTTAAAGCCTTCCATGATTATATGCACTCTCTCCTCCAAATTTTCATTGTATTTTATTAGTTCCCTAGAACAATGACTGCAAAGCGTGAGCCTCAGACTCCTGGAGGCCTCAGTAATTGCAAAAGATTCCAAGATTCCATAAATCTTTATGTATGTTTAACATGTCTGGAGACTGAATAATCATGTCTCACATATGTATTATTTTTCAATGTGTAAATAAAGTTGAGACTTTGTTTAGAAGTGTTAATAAATGTATACCAGCTTTTTATCATGTATTTTCTTAATCAATGGATACAGGTGTAACTATAGAAGACGAACTGTCAAAAAATGGGTGCTCATACTTCTAATTAAAGGTGTGGACTGAACACAAACATTAGTTCTGTTCCTTTCTTGAGCCTTATTAATACAAGATTAAAGGGCTTAAAACAAAATGAAACAAAAAAGGACAGGTATAAATCCACTGGAACAAAGAGAATGAGAGAAGACACAGCAATAAAATTTTGGAGCTGGAAAACAGATCGGTTGAGTGATAATTTACTTAGCAGAACTGAGAAATTCCGAATCCTTAAGACAGCAGTGGGGGAAGTCAAGAACCATCCAATTTGCATATCATAGGACCCCTAAAAAGGCTGAGGAAACAGTGGCAACAAGGACCTCTGAAATTGGAAATGAAGGAGGAGATAAAAACTGAAAGATTAGTATAATGCCTGCTTAAGAAACAGATTCCCAGGTCCCTCCCTTAATCTGCAAAGCCAGATGGCTGCCCCCCACTCCCTCCAAAAGAAGACTCTAAGGTCAAACAGAGAGCTTTTGGATTGGGGTATATCCAACACAGTCAAAGGCAGGGATATTTTATTGAAAACCCATTGCTGTCAAGTCAATTCCAACTCACTGCAACCCCATGTACTTGAGAGTAGAACTGCATTCCACAGGGTATTCGTGGCTATAATCTTACAGAAGCAGATTGCCAGGTCCTTCTTCTGCAGCACTGCTGGGTGAATCTGAACTGCCAACTTTTCAGTTGGCACCACTCAGGTACTTTATTTTACTGAAAATGGAGATTAAGTAAAAATTTACAAACTTAATGTTAAGAATCCACCCAGCCTTCTTTCCCTACCTAACTCTCAGAAACCAACAGCCAGAAATACCCTCCAGGCATAAAATGAAAAGAGGCAGTTTTCTCTGAAGGAGTGGTTTTCAAACTTTTTGACCAAAATCCACACTAAGAAATACATTTTATATCATGACCAAAACACAGAAATGGATACAAATACATACATATAACAGAAACAAAGTTTCAACAAAAAATACCAACACTAACTTTGGTGAAGGGTAGGACAATATACAATACTGGGGAAGCCAGCATGACTTGTACAAGGAAAGGTCATGGAAGCTCCACAGACACATCCAAACTGCCTGAGGGACCGAACTGCTGGGTGAACAGCTGTGGTGACCATGGTCTCGGGGAACATCTAGCTCAACTGGCATAACACAGTTTATAAAAAAAATATTCTGGTTTAAACACAGAAGAAAACATTCTTTGATGGTTATGAGGGTGGGGAGGGAGGGTGTCATGGTTTGAATTATGTCCCCCAAAAAATGTGTATATCAATTTGGCTGGGCCATGATTCCCAGAATTGTGTGGTTGGCCTCCATTTTGTGATTGGAATTTTATGTTAAAGAGGATTAGGGTGGGATTGTAACACCACCCTTACCCAGGTCACATCCCTAATCCAATGTAAAGGGAGTTTCCCTAGGGTGTGGCCTGTACCACCTTTTACCTTACAAGAGATAAAAGGTAAGGGAAGCAAGCAGAGAATTGGGGACCTCATACCATCAAGAAAGCAGTGCCGGGAGCAGAGCGCGTCCTTTGGACTGGGGTCCCTGAGTGGAGAAGCTCCTAGTCTGGGAGACCACTGATGAGAAGGCCAAGAGAGAGAAAGCCTTCCCCTGGAGCTGACACCCTGAATTTGGACTTTCAGCCTACTTCACTATAAGGAAATAAACTTCTCTTTGTTAAAACCATCCACTTGTGGTATTTCTGTTATAGCAGCACTAGATAACTAAGACAGAGGGTGAGGGTTATTTACTAACTAGATAGTAGATACGAACTATCTAAGGTGAAGGGAAGGACAGAACACACTACAGGGGAAGTCAGCACAACTGGATTAAACCAAAGCTAAGAAGTTTCCTGAATACAATCAAACACTCTGGGGACAGAGTAACAGGGCTAGGGGCCTGGGGACCATGCTTTCAGGGGACATCTAGGTCAACTGGCATAACAAAGTTTATTAAGAAAATGTTCCGCATCTGACTTTGGTGAGTGGCGTCTGGGGTCTTAAAAGCTTGAAAAGTTTTAAAAAGCAAAGATGTCATTTTGATGACCAAGGTGCACCTGACCCAAGCCTTGGTCTTTTCAATCACCTCATATGCATGCAAAAGCTGGACAGTGAAAAATGAAGACAGAAGAAAAACTGATGCATTCTAATTGTGGTGTTGATGGAGCATACTGAATATACCATGGACTTCCAGAAGAACAAATCAATCTTAGAAGAAATACACCCAGAATGCTCCTTAGAAGCGAGGTTGGGGAAAACTTCGGCTTTCTTACTTTGGACAGGTCATCAGCAAAAACCAATTGCTAGAAAAAGACACTGCAGTTGGTAGGGGTCAGCAAAAATGAGGGAAACCCTCAATAAGATGGATTGACACAATAGCCAAAACAATGGACTCAAACATACTAACAATCATGAAGATGGTCGTGCAATGTTTTGTTCTATTATACATAAGGTCACAATGAGTCAGAGCAGCTAACTCAATGGCACCTAACAGCAACAACTGCCACAGAATTTAATTTAGCACTTAGTTGTTCTCTAATTGTTTTATACATAGTGTACCAATCTTGAAGTCTCAATTAGACAGGGCAGAACAGAATTCATATCTACTTTTTTATTTTATCTAGCCCAGTGGTTCTCCACCAGGGACCATTTTGCCTCCTAGGGGACATTTGGTAAAGTCTGGAGACATTTTTAGTTGTTACAGCTGAGGGGAGCTGGGGGGTTGCTACTGACATCTAATGCGTAGAGGCCAGGGATGCTGCTAAACATCTTACAATACCCTGGACAGCTTCAACAATAAAAAATTGTCTAGCCAAAAATGTCAACAGTCCCTGGATACTGTAATTATTTTGTGGAGGATATGCCTTTGGCCTCAACTTAGATAATTTCCTAAGCTTCCACACCAAAGAACAGTCAATATTTTTGAGACAGGCTATTTTATTTATGCTGAGTGAAATACGTCAATCACAAAAGGACAAATATTGTATGAGACCTCTATTGTAAAAACCCATGAAAAAGTTCACACACAAAATTAACAATCTTTGTTGGTTACCAGGGATGGGAGGGGTGGGGGGAAATACTAAATAGGCAATAGATAAGTGGTATCTTGGGTGAAGGGTGAGACAGTACACAATACAGGGGAAACTAGCACAACCTATACAAGGAAAGGTCAGGGAAGCCCCATAGATACATCCAAACTCCCTGAGGGACTGAATTGCTGGGCGGAGGGCTGTGGCGACCATGGTCTAGGGGAACATCTAGCTCAATTGGCATAACACAGCTTATAAAGACAAAGCTCTACATTCTACCTTGGTGAGTACTGTCTGGGGTCTTAAAAGCCTGTGAGCGGCCATCTAAGATACTCCACTGGTCTCATCCCTTCGGGAGCAAGGGAGAAGGAAGAGAACAGGATACAAGAAAAAGATTAGTCCGAAGGACTAATTGTCCACAGCTACCAAGGCCTCCACCGGACTGAGTGCAGTACAGCTAGATGGTGCCCAGCTACCACCACTGACTGCTCTGACCAGGATCACAACAGAGGGTTCTGGACAGAACTGGAGAAGGATGTAGAACATAATTCTAACTCACAAAAAAAAGACCAGATTTACTGGCCTAAAGGAGACTGGAGAAACCCCGAGAGTATGGCCCCCAGACACCCTGTTAGCTCAGTGGTGAAGTTATCTCCGAGGTTCACTGTTCAGCCTGGGAGTGGACAGCCCCGTGAAACCAAATGAGACTAACGAGGTACAGGAGTCCAGTAACAAGGGCCAGAAGGCAGAAGGGGACAAGGAAACTGGTAATAGGGAACCCAAGGTTGAGTAAGGATATTGTTGATGTGTCGTGAGATTGTTAACCATTGTCATAGGGCAACATTAGTAGTAACTGTTAAACGAGAAACTATTTTGTTCTGTAAGCCTTCATCTAAGTGAGAGTAACAGCACAATTGGAAGAACGTAGTCAGTGTCACTGAACTGTGCATGTAGAAATTTTTGAAATGATGTATCTTTGGCTATGTGTATTTCCACCAAATAAAAAGGTTGAGAAGTTAGAGGGTTGACATGTTGTGGGGTTGTTAACCAGTGTCATAAAACAATATGTGTACTACTGTTTCATAAGAAACTATTTGTTCTGTAAGCCTTCACCTGAACTACAATGCAAAAAAAAAAAAAAAATCAAAATTGTAGATAATTTTATTTTGTATACTTAGATCTTCCCCTCAGAGATCTCAGTATTACAATTCTGTCTAAATCCTCCCACCCCTCATTTGGTAGAGACTGGGGAGAGGAGGTAGAGGAAAGGAAGATAGGGAACATTTGAAAGATATCTGACTCTATCTTTAACGTAACTCCAAGGGATAATTTTTACTTGTCAGCCACTTTTAGTCTTTCACCACCTCCTTTTATACTACTAAAGCTTTACATTTATCAAACTGTTTTCTCATTGGCTACTCATAACCAGGTTGTTGATACTCCAAAGAGCCTGAATTTTCACACAGGTTAAGACATCACATCCATTAAGGGCCACATTACTATTATTACCCTAGCCCATCTAGGGCTACAGAGATCCAATACCATCTCTTCTTCTCTAAGCAATCTGGAAATCACTAGCCCCAAGGAGCTTAAAAGCAGAACCCAAAAAACTGAGGCATTACTCGGCATGCACACTTGCGCAGAACTGTTTGTCTTAGCTAAGGCTCAAAACAAATGCTACAGCTTGGAATTGTGAGTCTTGCACTTCATAGTAATGTCTGCTTTCAATGTAGGGCAAAGATGATTAGAAACAGCAATAGACACTTGTAGCTGGCTCATCCATTTCTGTCACTAACCAAAAGGCTGGCAGTTTGAATCCTCCAGCCACTCACTGGAAACCCTATGGGGCAGTTCTACTCTGTAGAACTCTATAGGGTCACTATGAGTCAGAATCGACTCAATGGCAACAGGTTCAACGGGTATCTGTCACAATGCTTCCATCTTCACTTCTGTGTATTCAATTAATCAGAATCTCTTTTGTCCTTTTTCAGATTCTCATACTACCATTTTCCCCAATATATTCTTTCTAGAAGAGGTAACCTAGAGGGAAGCATAATAGTTCTCTTCAATTATGTGAAGATTTTGTTTTGTGGAAGAGCTTTTAACATTCTGTGTGGTTCAAAGGGCAAAACTAGGGCTAACTGAAGGAAACTGTGGAAAGCTAGACTTTTGATTCAATACGAGAATAAATTTCCGAACCATTATGAACTGTTTTCAAGTATAATGAGCTATCTTCTAAAATTCTGTCACTAGAACTATCCAAACAGAGATTATACAAACAGAGGCTGTTTCAGGATATAGAGGTGATTCAACCAGAATGAAGGGTTGGACTAGATCAGTGATTCTCAACCTTGGTGAAACATTAGAATTACTGCGGGAGTCCTTACAAATACTGATGCCTGGTCCTTACCCCAGACAACCTAAATCAGAATTTCTAGGGTGAAAACTAGATATCTTTTTTTTCCCCCTTTTAATAATCCTCCATTGATTCCTTTTCAATGTTAGATTTTGAGATTTTAGGTATCTATGTTTCCTATGATTGTTTTCTGCCAGGTTTCTGAAAAGCTATTTGGATTACTCATAACCCAACAAATGTAGATTCCACTTGATAACTAACTTTGGATACAGATAACTTATATTCTAACTAATATATATATTTTTTTTTACACATGTTGTTTTATAACATTGGTTAACATCCCCACAACATATCAACCCTCTAACTTCTCAACCTCTTTTTTTTTTTTGGTGGAAATACACATAGCCAAAGATACACCATTTCAAAAATTTCTACATGCACAGTTCAGTGACATTGACTACGCTCTTCCAATTGTGCTGTTATTCTCACTTAAGATGAAGGCTTACAGAACAAAATAGTTTCTCGTTTAACAGTTACTACTAATGTTGCCCTATGACAATGGTTAACAATCTCACAACACATCAACAATATCCTTACTCAACCTTGGGTTCCCTATCACCAGCTTCTTTGTCCCCTTCTGCTTTCTGGCCCTTGTCACTGGACTCCTGTACCTCATTAGTCTCATTTGGTTTTACAGGGCTGTCCACTCCCAGGCTGAACAGTGAACCTCAGAGATAACTTCACCACTGAGCTAAAAGGGTGTCTGGGGGTCATACTCTCGGGGGTTCTCCAGTCTCCTTTAGGCCAGTAAATCTGGTCTTTTTTTTGTGAGTCAGAATTATGTTCTACATCCTTCTCCAGTTCTGTCCAGAACCCTCTGTTGTGATCCTGGTCAGAGCAGTCAGTGGTGGTAGCTGGGCACCATCTAGCTGTACTGCACTCAGTCCGGTGGAGGCCTTGGTAGCTGTGGACAATTAGTCCTTCGGACTAATCTTTTCCTTGTATCCTGTTCTCTTCCTTCTCCCTTGCTCCTGAAGGAATGAGACCAGTGGAGTATCTTAGATGGCCGCTCACAGGCTTTTAAGACCCCAGACGCTACTCACCAAGGTAGAATGTAGAACATTGTCTTTATAAGCTGTGTTATGCCAATTGAGCTAGATGTTCCCCGAGACCATGGTCCCCAGAGCCCTCCGCCCAGCAATTCAGTCCCTCAGGGAGTTTGGATGTGTCTGTGGGGCTTCCATGACCTTTCCTAGTACAAGTTGTGCTAGTTTCTCCTGTATTGTGTACTGTCTCACCCTTCTAACTAATTTTTTGAATCCTGTTTGAACTACCCAGTTTTACATTAGAAGATTGCAGGACACAACTCTTATTCGGTCCCTAAAATCCCTAATACAAACTTACAATCTTACCAACAAGAATACAGAGGTATGATCAGTTAAATGACTTGCTTGAGGAAATAAAATATAAAAAATAATGCAAGTGCTAACTCTGGACTTCTACATCCTTCCTCATAGCCAAGTGAATTATAAATACAAATATTCCTCCCTACCTTCCACCAAGAAAAAGCTACTCCTATAATAACTAGGAAGCAGTTACCTCTGTCTGTGCCCAAAAAGTTTTGAAACAGATGTTAGGAATAGGATTGAAATTGTTTTTAAAATGGTCAGTAGTGGTTGGCTAAAGGGAGACAGAGAACATATTCTAAAAGAATGGCCAAAACACATTTAATACAAATGTTCTGCCAGCAAAATGTTAGGTTGTCATGAAATTTCAAGAAGCATGACACTTGCTACTATACCTTTATAGCCTCAATGGCATATTCCACTTGAAATAATCTTCCTTCAGGAGAAAAAGTATTCACACCCCTATAATTAAAAAAAAAAGAAAAGTATTAAAAATTGTCAGAAAAACTTGTAATAAAGGCACTGAACTCAAGTTCCTTGATATATAGCTCAGATGGCTACAAGATATGCATGCTATTATCATTCTCTCTTGGCCCGCAACAATCTGCAGCTTGTATTTTTGTAAATTCACAGTGGAACCTATATATAGAACACTCTTTTGCCCCAGAAAAAGTCTCCCCAAACTGATCCAATGATAACAGGTGACTTTTCTGCCTCAATCCTGAATCAACTTGGAATTCTTATGGTAATTTCACATCCCAAAATTATCAGGTAATTCCCAAGCAAATATACATTTATCCTTACCCTCTTCTCATTATATGCATTTGATGTTATTATCTTACTTCTTAGTAAAAGTTAATTACAGGTACATTTCTCTACTTATTTTATGCGTTAGTATTGTCATCTTAATAGACTGAGGTTAGTATACTTCCCAAAGCCTAATCTTGTTCATTTATTCCACACACATTTGTATTCATCTCCTTGCTCCAGTTTGTTAGAAATCCCTATGGTGAAGCATCAGTCACGGTCTTAGCTATAACCTGTTGCTGTCAAGTCAATTCTGACTCATAGGACAAAGTAGAACTGCCCCATAGGGTTTCCAAGGCTACAGTCTTCACGGAAGCAGACTGCCACATCTTTCTCCCATGGAACGGCTGGTGGGTTTGAACTACAGACCTTTCAGTTAGCAGCCAAGCACTTAACCACTGCACCACCAGGGCTCCTCCCAGCACCCAATGGACACTTTAAAAATACCTGAACAGATGAATGAAAATGGTGTGATTCTTGATTTACGGAGTCTGTACTTTATAACAGGTAACAATGACATATAGTACAGTGTTTTCAAGTTATATGTTATCAAAGTCACTTTTTTCCAAAAGAAATTTTATATACAATCCCAATATGTAAAGCAGATAATAAAAGCTCACATTTACTGAGCATTTACTATATGCCTGGCACTGTTACAAGCCTTTAAATGATTTCACTCGCTTACTCAAAACAGAAAGTAGGTATTCTAAGGTAGATAGTATTTTACAGATGAGGAAATTGAAGCACAGAGAGGTTAAGCAATTTGCCCAAAATCACTCAGTACATAAGCGGTAGAGCTGGATTAGAACTCAGGCAATCTGAGTACAGAGACCAAATTCTCAATCATTTCACTATACTGTCCCTGGGAATTATTCCTGGAAAACAGGGTGGAGGGAGAATCCTACTGCCTGAGCCTCCTCTTTGCCCCTGAGGTCATTTGCAAGAAAGTTTAGGCCTCTAACCAACAGTTTAAAAATCACTGAGAGAAGTCTGCCATCAGAAGCCCTGGGATTTGAGTTCTAGTTCTGCCACTTACTAGCTAAGTGAACACAGTATATCACTTAATTGATCTAATCTTTAATTCCCTCATCTGAAAAACAAATAATACTTGTCCTGCCTCTGTCACAAAACAATTGAGTATTGAATTGCAGAGTGTATGAAAGAACTTTTTAAACTGCAAAGTACTATATGAATGTAGTACCTTTTCCCCAAGGAGGTACTACTACTTCCTCCCTAATATGGGCTCTGTTCTTGCCCTCTTCTCCAACTTTACCGTCTCCCCGAGTTATTTCATCTATACCAAACACCAACTACTCCCAAATCTCTATCACCACTTTTACCTTTTTCCTGATTAATCTAAATGCCTGCTGGGCGTTGCCACTGGGTGTCCCTTTAGCATCGAACACTCAACACTTTCCAATGTGAAATAATCTCTTTAATACGTACAGCCAGTCCTACAAAATCAGTTTCATCTTCTGCCATTCCTATTTCATTTTCATTTTAAAACACCTTCCATCTCCCAGTTCCCCAAGCTAGAAAGTTCTAAATTATCTCATTGCTCTCCCTCCTCCCCCATATCCAACCATATGCCAAGTCATATCAGGTCATAACAATTCTTCCCCCACAGTAGCTCATCACTCTCTGCCTTCCACTGTTAATGTCCTCATTACCTTTCACCTAACTATTGTAATGGGCTCCTAACTGGTATTGACTCGTTCTTTCCTCTAATCCAGTCACTTAATCTCTATAAAACCCAATTATGATTATGTAACTTCTTAAAGCAAACATTAATGGCATGTAACCACAATGAGATACCATTTCACTCCCACTAGGATGGCTAAGATTTAAAACAAAAAAAAACAAAATAACAAATGTTGGCAAGGATGTGGGAAAACTGGAACCCTTACCCATTGCTGGTGGGTATGCAAAATGGTACAGCCACTATGGAAAACAGTGTGGCAGTTCCTCAAAAAACTAAAAATAGAACTACCATATGGCCCAGCAGTTCCACTCCTAGGTATATACCCAAAAGAACTGAAAGCAGAGACTCAAAAAGAGACTTCTACACCAATGTTCACTGTAGCACTATTAACAATAGCCAAAAGGTGGAAACAACCTAAATGCCCATCAACAGATGAACGGGTAACAAAATGTGGTACATACATACAATGCAATATTACTCAGCCAGTAGGAGAAATGAAGTCTTTATATATGCTACAACATGGATGGAGATAGAAGACATTACGTTGAGTGAAATAAGTCAATCACAAAAGGACAAATATTGTATGACCTCACTCGTATAAAAAGACAAGATAAATGCAAATGTATAGAGACCAAAGTTTATTAGTGGTTACCAGGGATGGGAGGAAAGGGGCAAAGCGGGGAGGCTAACAGTGAGGGAAAAATCACATTAAGGATAGGGTTGCACAGCCGATTATTGCAATTGCTGTCAATAAGTTGTACTACACCTGTAAAAAGTTGAACTGGCAAAAGTTGTGTGACAGACATATTTACAACAACAACTAAAAAAAAAAAGAACAGCTGCTGAGGCTACTTCTGTACAATCAAAATCCTCATGGGATTTTGTTTCCTGGTTAGGAGGTTTAGGGTCATGGTTTCATGCAACATTCCAGTTAATTGGCATAATAACTCGTTTAGTGCTTCTGTTCTACTTCCTAGTTCTTTACGTAGTGCCTGGGGTCTTAAAAGCTTGCAAACAGTCATCCAAGGCACAACAATTGGTCTCTATTTGCCTGGAGCAACAGAGGAAGAAGAAGCTTCAGTAACAGAAGGAGGATATGGAATGTGTGGCTAACTGCCTCCATGAACAACTGCCTCCTTTGCCATGAGACCAGAACTGGATGGTACCCAGCTACCATTACTGAACATTTTGATCAAAGATTCTACAGAAGAATCCTGATCAAGAGGTGGAAAATGCAGAACAGAATTTCATACTCTCACAGACTGTAGATTTCCTGGGGCCATGAAGGTTGGATGAACCCCTGAAACTACTGTCCTGAGATCATCTTTAAACCATAAATCAAAAATATCCCCTGAAGTCTTCTTAAAACCAACAATTTAGCTTAACTAGTAAAAAATGTCTGCCTTGAGCTTTATGCTCTTTTAAAAACTATCTATATGGAATCAAATTAACAACAGTAGCTTGAAAGAGTATATAGAACCTTACAGGGCAATGAATTCATGTTAATGGGGGAGGAATAATTTAGAAAAGGATGAGAATGGTTGCACTACCTGCAGAATGTATCAATGTCACTAAACAGTACATGTAGAAATTGTTGAATTGGTGTATGTTTTGCTGTGTATATTCTCAACAACAAAATTTAAAAAAATTTAATGGCACACAGCTGTCTACAGAGTAAGACTCAAACTCCTTAACCTCATATTAAAAACTATCCAATATCTAGCACCAGCCTCTTTTTCCCATATCTCCTGCTATTAGCATACATGTATCATTTATGTGTCAACCAGACTGAACTTTTCCCAAACATGCCCTGTGCTTTCCTGATGCCACTCCTATGTTCATCCTATCTCTGCCTGAAAACTATTTATTCATTAAAATCCTACTCTTTCTCAAGACCCAGTTTAGTTATGAGTTCCTTTGGGAAGTCTTCCAAGACCCCCTAATATTGAATGCAATCTCTCATGGAATCACCTATAGTGTTGATATGAATTTCTCTCATGATGTTAATATGTTTGTCTCATACTTTAGTGACTTTTGTAAACAGTTCTTTAAGAGATAGTCCCCTATATGAGGGCAAGGATCTTAATTTTTTTCACAGCTGAACGACCAGCACCTAGAACAGTGCCTTGTACACAGCGAGCACTCACATACATTAGCTAAGTGAATAAGGGCTGTATTTTAGGCATTCTTGGGAAGATACGAAAATGAGTAACACAAAGCAGTCAAAAAATATGTTAAGTAAATGACCACAAAAACCTTAATAAAGTGTTTTTGATAAGGGTAACAATTCCCATCATGTAAACACCCTAACTCAAAATATATCACCCAAAGATGATTCTCTTGAAAGCTCTGGGAGCTAAATTTTGACTAACAAAGTCATATTTTGTAGAACAATTGTAAGAAAAGATGTCAGTTTTTAAACTTCACACACATCTTCTATGAGTCAGTAAAAGGATGAAAAAGTGGTAGTCTCAGGTAATAAAACCTTGACAGGACAACTGGGTACCCGACAAGAAATACAACTTGTCAAGCCACCTAGCACAAAGAAAACATCTGGCTTTTTTGAAACTTAATAGCTGTGTGAAAACTTATCAAAACAGAAACTGAAAGTAAAAATGTCTACAGCATGAGCATGTACAATTTAATATTACTGAACAGCCCCAAAGTCTTGTCTTCTTCTTTTTTTAGTAAACACAACAATCTCAGAATATTGACTTTAGAAAACATTAGATTTGGTCTTCAACACACATTAAAATTTACTTGCTTGAAACTTTGAAAAAAATCAAAAAAGCTTAGGTCAAGTGGTATCAGCATAATGAGAAATCTCTCGAGAACCACCCTAAATTCTAGTTCCTATAAAATTAAACTTCAGTCATTAACATATCTGGGCACAGATGAGAATGCCTTCGCGCTTTTGAAGGAACTATACGTCCCAGCACGCTCTATTTCCAAAATTAAGGAATGGAAAACCAAGTCGTTCTCAGATAAGGATGGGGCAGCTAAGATTATCAAACCCATTAGATAATCTTCAACTGCTTTCTTTTCCAGGTAGCAGGCTTAAATTTCTTAAAAAGGCAGTCAAAACTCAGCACGAAAAGATGAACTGAGAAGGTAGTGACCCCCGGCCTTCTCCGGGTTAAAGGCTGGAGTCCCGACCCCTGAGCCTTCTTCCCCAACTGCAAATCAGAGCTTCACGCTTCTGCACAGAGTTAGGACCCGGCGTTAGGACAAGTGCGGCCAATTCGCGCAAGTCCGGCTCCAGGGAAGCACGGAGGACGGTAGGAGAGGGCAAGAGATCCCCTAGCCGGGGCAGACTCGGGTTCCTGGGGCGCCCCAATGACATGGCAGAACCCAGGCCGAGGCCGGCCGCTAGGCCTGCCCACCCATCACCCCTACCCAGCCTCCCCCCGCCGCACGAACCTGTCGTACTCAGACCGGGTGAGAAACATGGCGAGGGCAGCAGAAGGCGGCAGTGACTACTCGGAGATTCTAAGGGCCAACACAACACCACCAGCACCCAAGTCACCCACACCACCACAGAACTGAGGGCCCTGCTCCCAACAGCGCGTGCGTCCACAACCCCTTCAGCCCGCCTTCCTCTGCCTGCCTCCTATTGGCTGGTCGTAGTTCTCGCCGAGGTAATTGGGCCAACGTGCTTCCCCGCCAGACTTCAGTTGGTCCAGGGAAGGCGGGACAAGGGTCACTCTTCCGCTTTCAACGGCGGGTGGTTGCTAGGGGCGCTTGGACCCAGAGTCGCGAGGGAGAGCGCGTCTTTTAGGGAAGGTGTGAACCCGCCCCAAGACTGGCAACCGAGGGAGTTTATACAGAAACTTTGGCTGTCTGAACCTTAATTTGGTAGGTCCCCCGCCGGATCCCCTAATCCGAGACAGTGCACGCTGGTCCCATTTCAAACACCATGCTGACCACCTGCTCACCTCTTCGCGGGATTCCTTGCTCTTCGGACTCTGTCACAGTCTCTGTCCTCCGTGCTGCGACGAGGGTCCCAGGACTCGACTTGCGCAGTGATGAGGTGCACTAAAGTGGGTCTGAGCGGGTGCCGTGGGCGAGCCAATTAGCTTTAGCCAACCCCTACCCTAGCTCGTTTGAGAAAAGTTGGTAGGTTTTAGTCTGGTTAAGGTAGTTTTACCAGCTTTTCCTCCGACCCTCACCCCAGTACAGGTTCAGAGATGGTGACCCAGAGCTCTGAATTCGAGACTCAGGTTGTGCACTGCTTTTTCTGTTATTTCTGAAGAATTGGCTGACAAGGTCTTCTTGCTTTCCTTCCCTTAGAGGGAAAGAGCAACTTCACACCTTCATGGAAACACTGTAAATGAATTATTTCTTCAACAAAGATAGTTAAATCATTTAACAGGCAGTATGGAAACCCAGGTAGCTTAGTAGTTAAAAGCTACGCCTGCCAACCAAAAGGTCGGCAATTCATAATCCACCAGGCGCTCCTTGGAAACCCTATGGGGCAGTTCTACTCTAGGGTCGCTATGAGTCGGAGTGGACTGGACGGCAAAGGGTTTGGTTTGTTTTGGGTTTTTTTGGTTTAATATGACTGAAGGGGAAATGCCAGGGTTCTACTTCCAGATATTGATATGATACCATTGGTCAAGTGCTTAACCTTTACCGGCCTGTATCTGTCAAATAAAGATCATACTTGGCCCTAGGTTAGGGTTGTACGTCACCAAGGCACTTCAGTGGTGGGGAAAATGTAGAGATATGCCTGCTGGGTATTAATATCTGTTTTTCTCATTTATTCCTGGCTTCCTTCATGAATTCAATAAAAATTTAGTTTTGTGGGCCCAAGCTAATCAGATGCGTGCCACTAATTAAACTAAGGAGAATTTCCAAGTAGCAATCCTCAGGGATCTGTTACATTTCTGAGAAAAGAACAGTATTCTTTATCTTTCTTGTCACCTAACGTGGCCATAAACGTTGGTCATAAATTCACTACACTTGCTGTTTACAAGCTGTTTGGAAATGACTATACGTGCTTAAGTATAATATTTCCTGAACACCCAGGGATGTAAGGTGCTCTGCAGCCCCTACTAATAACAGATAAGGTAGTGAATTGTCTCACAGGATGTACTTCAGTGTGGAAACTTCCGGATAAATGTGTTTGTGCTTTATATAAAGGTCAGGGAAGCCAGAGGTAGCTGACTGTGGATAAGAAAGGAAATTTTCTTTCAAGAGAGTGGCTGTGATGGCATAAAAATCTAACATCTAGCATAATGTCTTGCCCATAAATGCTCAATAAATCATTGTTTCATTAAATGAACCAGATGTTCCTCTGAGAAAAATAATAGAGGAGCCACAGAAGACAGAAAGGAAAGAAATATAGTAAAAACATGAGAGAATGAGCTAGACTCAGAAACTGTTGTTGTTAGGTGCCGTCAGTTGGTTCCGACTCATAACGACCCTATGCACCACAGAATGAAACACTGCCCAGTCCTGTGCCATCCTCACAATTGTTATGCCTGATTGAGCCCACTGTTGCAGCCACTCCATCTCAATGAGGGTCTTCCTCTTTTTTGCTGACTTTGAGAAAGGTAATATAAACATCTTGGAGAGCTATCTATGCACATGGATCCTGGAGCAGAATGATCAGGGCAGACTGGAGACACTGCCCAACTAAAGGAACCAGTAAGAATTGATCCCCAAACTAGATCCTTTATGTACTTACAGTTGTCTAACTTGTAAATATTTCTGATTATATGTAAACTAGAAATTATACCTTTCAATAACGATGACTGAAAATGAGTGTTACTGTACTGATGACTTCTTATAAAGAGAGGGACAGAAGAAAAGGGTTAGGTGATGTTCCCAAGACCATAACCATAAAAGAGAGTACCTACTACTTTAGGTGGTAGCAGCAAAAGCAGGGAGCTGGCAACTTGGCAGCTACTGTAGACACTACTTAAAAAAAAAAAAAAAAAGTAATTTAAAAAACCTGCGGTGTCTCTTTGAAATAAATGAAGTGAGACATTAGCTATGTAAAAGTGAAGTAATTAAAATGTGAGCTCTTTAAGGGCCAGTACTATGTCTTATTCAGCCTAGCACCCGGCTATATAGTAGATGTTCTGGAAATATTCATTTAGCAAATAAACTAGTATTTATTTATTTATTATAATTACACATAGGGCATAGATAGGGAGGATTTCCAACATGAATCTTCCATATCCCAAAAAGGGATGCACTGCCCTCCCAAGTGCATCCAATGTCTTTCACCAGCCAGGGAGCCAATAATTATTTATTGTTCTCAATAAGTATACTAGTCACATAGAGATTAATGTATGTGTGAATTGGTAAATGAGCAAAAAATCCAGCATTTCAGATTGCCACTCTTAATTTTTAAAACTAGTATTCTCTCTTTTTTAAAAAATAAAACAGTCAAAATTTTGTTGTTCAAAACCTTTTTAGGCAAAATATATGGGAGATAAGAAAAACCTTTGTTCCCTAGAGAAATGTAATTTGGGTATTAATGAGAGTTCTACATTCAATTACAGAACTAGAGTGCTTAGATATTTTGCTGGTTTGCTTTCTTCCTACAAATTCGCAGAGAAAGGAAAACAATCTCCTATTTGAAAGCTGCCATAATTATTTTAGAGATGAAACACAGATGTCTAAACTATATTACAATAAAACATGATACTTTTCTAACTATAAATTAGAAGCCTTGCCACTTCACTAGAAGTAAGTGAAATAGTTTGGTAAAGTTAATAGCACAATAAATATTGAAAACACTCAGATTTGTTAGCAAATACATTTGATCACTTTATGTCAGACATTCCTGGGTGAATGGCAGAAAATACACTTATGTGAAGAATTTTGTAAGTAACTTCAGATCAATCTAGGTCCCTTTGCTCTTCCTAAATATTATATCCCTGACATCCATCTGTCTAAATTTATCTCTCATAACTACAATTTGTTATTTACATAAAAAGATATTTTAGAGTTGGCTATTTTACCCCATATGTAACATTTACCTCAGTCATTTTCTAAGAATATTTTAAAATAGCAAAGGTTTTTAGCTCAAGGATATTGGAAGGCTTAACTAGCTTCGGTTCTTGAAAATCTCTCAAGAAATAATAATTGAAGAAAGTAGAATAGAGATTACCACGGGCTGAAGGGAGGTAATAATGGGGAGTTATTGTTTAATGGGTACCGGGTTTTTGTTTGGGATGATAAAAATGATCTGGAAATAGGTAGTAGTGATGGTTACACAACATTTTGAATGTACTTAAAACCAGTGAATTATATACTCAAAAATTGTTAAAATGGTAAATTTCTGTAAATTTTATTATGATTTTAAAACATTTTGTAATAAAAACATAGTAATATAGAAATAATAATTGACCCAAATCAGTTGCCGTCAAGATGATTCTGACTCATAGTGACCCCATATGTGTCAGAGTAGAACTGTGCTCCACTGACTTTTCAATGACTGATTTTTCAAAAGTAAATCACCAGGCCATTCTTCTGAGGCACCTCTGGGTAAACTCGAACCTCCAACTTTTGGGTTAGCAGCTATGCACGTTAACGGTTTGCACTACCCAGGAACTCCAGTAATTGACCAGCCCTGTTGGTTTGCACTCGACTATTGACCTAAGGGTAGGCGGTTCAAACCCACCCAGCAGTGCCACAGAAGAAGGACCTGGTGATCTCTTTGCATAAAGATTACAGCCAAGAAAACCCTATGCAGCAGTTTTAATCTATAGCAAAAGGGTTGCCATGAGTCAGAATCAACTCAAAGGCAATGGGTTTGGTTTTTGTTTTTCTTTTTTTAGTCAGTGACTGAGACTGCAGGAGTGCTAATGCAGGCCCATTCCTGCAAAATTTGGGATTCCTTTAATGGGTAACTTTCAGCCTGGCTGAAACTTTCTAAGAACTGTGCTGCAGTCTGAGACTCTGCCTACTTGATCCTCCTTTCTTTTCCCTCTCCTTCATAGATATTAGACATCATCAAGGTCTGCAGACTCTCCTACCTTCTCCTGCTCCCTTCCCTTTTAACTTGCACAGATGTTTCCCCCAATAAACCTGCACATAAAACCCCATCTTGGCAGCTGCTTCTCAGAGGACCCAAAGTAACACAAGTGATGCCAGGAGAGGTCCAAGAAAAAGGATAATAAGATAGGGTTTCAGGATTGGCTCACTCACTACCCAGTAGGCCAAAAGGATGCCATTTGAGTGGTATGAGGGCAGGGTAGTTCCTAGTACAGGGTGACGGCCCAAGTGTTAAAGATTTTGTCAGTAATGACCTGGGAAAACGTCCCAGTAGAGGGGAAAGCCCTTGCAGGTACAGTTCCAGGCAATACAAGGAGGGAACAGTGCCTATGAGGACAACGGAGTTGGCTGGTTACTACTAAATTATATTAACACTCTGAAGAGGGATAATGAGAAACCAAGGGTCCCTCTCAGTTAAGGCCAAGTGTGAGAGACAGAGGGTCTCTTTAGTAGCTTACAAAAAGACTATTATCTCCAGCAATGGAAGAGCTAACACAGTTCAGCTGCAGACTCAGGACATGATAATTAGAGTCACAGAGCTCCAGAGACATTTAAATACACAGCTAAAGCAGGTTAGGGCTTTGGTTGGGAAAACCTGAGATCCTGAAACAAGGGATGGGACATCTGGATGGACATCCTTCAGGATGTTAGCTCTGCAGACCTTCGTGAACTTTCAAAGCTTGCAGAAGTGGTCTAGTACTAGTAAGAGCTAGTACTTACCCCATGTTGAAAGACACTGTAGAGCCTCTCCTCCCACAAGCTAACAGGAGTTGCCCCTATGGCCTCTCCTGGCTGCCAGACCAATAATTAGAGTAAATCCTAGTGTAACTCAGCTGGGAGCATGCTGGGCCGGATAAAGGAGGAAAGAGATTATACACAAAAGGGCTGTAAGAATTAGCTAGCATATACAAACGGGAGCCAAAAGAGGACCCCTGGGATTGGATTTTGTGGTTGCTTGATTGAGAGGGCTGGAATGAATAGATAATCAAGAATTCATTGATGGGGGCACTTTCTTGTGACATAGGATTTAACACTCTGGCAAAGACTCCAGGGGATGAGGGGCTCTTAGAGACCTGGAGAAAATGATGGGCAATGCTGAGCACAGTAAAAATATCTGAATCACCCTGGTATATGATAGGGGAATGAATAAAGAGGCTGAGGGACATGAGTACGTTGGAATGAACATTATAAGAGGCCAGAAGACCCACCAGAGGATTATATTCCACAGGAGGGCCCAGAAGACACACAATTCATCAAGTCCATCAGTTCTGATGAGAGGAAAGTTTTCTGCAGTCCTGGGTTGACAATAGGAGAGACAGTCATAGAGCTGGGTTCATTGATAACCACAGAAATTCCCCCCACCCCCAAGTAATAGAGGCCAGATGGTAGTTCTTAGTCACCAGAAGCCAGGAAGCCACAATTACCATAATAGCCAGCAAAATCTCACAAGAGTGAGAGCCAAGCGGGCTTGACCCACTTGCTGAGATGGTTATAGAGCATAGCATCTCTAGACACAAAATAGGAAAGCAACAAGTGTGCAAGACAAAGATGGAAGAGCAGGAGATGGAATGGTCGTCCCCCCCCCCCAAAAGTCATTATCTTTTGTTTGGTTTCCTGATCTGAGCCATTTTTCAGATCTGAAACCTGTTGATTTAAGAGATGGCAGATCCCTAGTGTCTTAGTTATCTAGTGGTGCTATAACAGAAATATCACAAGTGGATGGCTTTAACAAACAAATTTATTCTCTCACAGTCTAGGAGTCTAGAAGTCCAAATTCAAGGTGCCAGCTCCAGGGGAAAGCTTTCTGTCTCTGTCAGCTCTTGGGGAAGGTCCTTGTCATCAATCTTCCCCTGGTCTAGGAGCTTCTCAGCGCAGGGACCCCGAATCCAAAGGACATGTGCGCTCCTGGCTCTTCTTGCTTGGTGGTAATGTGGTCCTCCTCCTCTCTACTCAATTCTCTCTTTTATATCTCAAAAGAGACTGACTCAACATACAATCTAATCCTGCAGATTGAGTCCTGCCTCATTAACATAACTGCCTCTAATCATGCCTCATTAACATCATAGAGGTAGGATTTACAACTCATAGGAAAAATCACATCAGATGACAAAATGATGGACAACTGTACAATACTGGGGATCATGGCCTAGCCAAGTTGACACACATTTTTTGGGGACACAATTCAATCTATAACGAAAGAAGGACCCTGCAGCACTGCAGCAAGTATACACAAAATGATTCCCCCAGTCCTTCTTCAAAGAGACCTATGGCCATGTACTTCAGTGACTGTACACACTGATGAAAGGAGAATAACCAGGCAATTTGAGGAACATTAGACTCAAAGTCTGAGTTGACATTGATATCTTGAGACTCAAAGCATCATCATGGCCCCCTGTTACAGGATTATGGGGCCAGGTTATCAATGAAATACTGGCTAAAGTCCAGCGCATAGCGGGCCCACTGAATCTGTGGACCCACCCAGTGGTCATTTGTCCAGCTCCCAAGTGTGTAATTGGGATTGATAGACTCAGCAGTTGGAATAACACCCTCATTAGATACTTGGCCAGTGAGGTAAGAGAAAGCCAAGTGGAAACACTTGATAATGACCTCCCACTCCACCCCCTTACCCCCTCACCCCCAGTCAACATAGTAAATAAAAACACATACGAGGGGACAGTGGCGATTAGTACCGCCATTAAAGACCTAAAGGATATGGGGGGAGGAGGGATGCTCCTTATCATATCTCCATGTAGTAAGCCAGTCTGGCCCCTGAGACCACATGCATCCTAGAGAATGACTATAGACTACCACGAGCTCCAGTGAGTAATAGCCCCAATCACAGTTGCTGTGCTGGACATGATATCGTTGCTAGAGCAGATTACTAAATCATCAGGTTCATAGTATGCGGCTAGTGATTTATTGAATGCATTATTTTCCATTCTGATTAGAAAAGAGCATTAGAAACAGTTCACATTCATGTAGCACAGATAACAAATTTTTTTTTTTTTTTTGCCTCAGGGCTGTGTTAACTCTATGCCCTCTGTCATAATACGGTCCAAAGAGATCTAGACCTGGACATGCCACAGAATGTCATATTGATCCATTATATTGATGATATTATGTTGGTTAGACAAGACAAGCAAGAGGTGGCTAATATGCTGGAGGCCGTGGTAAGATACATGTGCTCCAGTATAGAAGAAAAATGCTACAAAGATTCAAGGACCTGCCGTTTCAGTGAAGTTTTTAACAGTCCAGTGGTCAGAGATGTGACTATATCCTTTCAAAGTGAAAGAAAAATTGTTGCATCCTACATTCCCTACCACAAAGAAGGAAGCACGCGGCCTGATACGTCTCTTTATGTTCTGGGGCAACACATTCCACACCCAGCAATACAGCTACAGCCCATATACCAGGTGACAATGAAGGTTTTCAGGTTTGGGGCCTAGACCAGGACAAGGGCTCATCAGAAGACCCAGACTGCAGCAGCACAAGTATACCTGCCACTTGGGCTACATGTTCCAGTAAACTTGTATCGGAGGTGTCAGAGGTGGGAAAAGATGCAATTTGGAGCTTACGGCAGGCCCCAGTGAGAGAATCAGAGTGCAGTCCCTGGGATTCTGGAGCAAGGTTATGCCCCTCTGCAGCAGAGAATTATACACCTTCTCAGAAATAGCTCCCAGAATGATACTTGGCCTTGGTGGAGACAGAACACTTGACCACAGGGTACCAAGTAATCATGTGTCCAGAACTACCTATAGTGAAATGGGTTCTGTTGGTTCCAACAAACCTAGCAGCACCTATTGTAAGATGGAAATTTGTACAACTGGGAGTGAAACCAGGAAAGACCAAAGTGTACTTGTAAGCTGCATGACCAGATAGCCCAGAGCCCCATGTCACCCACCACAACTGCACTAGTACTCCTCCCCTAGCTCATAACTATTACCATATTGGGGGGGAGCATATGACCAACTTCAGGAGGAGTGGAAAAGCCTGAGTTTAGTTTATAGATGGGTCAGCTTAGTACGTGGGTACAAGCTAAAATTAGATGGTGGCTGCATTATAGCCATATTCTTGAGTGGCTTTGAAAAACAGAATAGAAGGAAAATATCTCCAATGGGTTGAGCTGAAAGCATTGTCCCTGGTTGTTTACTTCATGTATAAGAAGTAGACCCAAGTGAGAGTGTATAGATTCCTGGGCAGTGGCCAATGGCCTGACTCTCTGATAGGGGGCCTGGAAGTAAAAGGACTGGAAGATCAAAGACAACGAGGTCTGGGGTATAGTCGAATGGATAAATACACAGGCCGGACATTAAGTGTGAAGATTTTTATGTCATTTATTGCATCCACGAGTAAAGAGGCACCAAACAATCAAGTAGACCAGATGACTCAGGCAGTTGCAATTATTGGTCTTCATTATTGGCCACCTTGGAACCAGTATGATGAGCACATAAATGAGGTGGCCACAGCGGCAAAGATGGAGGCTATATAGGGACCCAAAAAGCGAGAACTCTCACTTTCCAAGGCCGATGTAGCTACTGTTGCCTCTAAATGTCCAACCCGTCAGTATCAGAGACCAATACTGAGCCCCCAATATGGCACTATTACTCAAAAAGACCAACTGGCCACTCAGTGACATGTTGACTACATTGCGTCCCTTCTATCCTAGAGGATCGTCTTAGTTATCTAGTGCTATAACAGAAATACCACAAGTAGAGGGCTTTAACAAAGAGAAATTTATTTTCTCACGGTCTAGTAGGCTAGAAGTCCAAATTCAGGGTGTCAGCTCCAGGGGAAGTCTTTCTCTCTCTGACGACTCTGGAGGAAGGTCCTTGTCATCAATCTTCCCCTGCCTGGACTAGGAGCTTCTCTGCTCAGGAATCCTGGATCCAAACGATGTGCTCTGCTCCTGGCACTGCTTTCTTGGTGGTATGAGGTCCCCACTTTCTGCTTGCTTCCCTTTCTATTTATCTCTTGTAAGATAAAAGGTGGTGCAGGCCACACCCCAGGGAAACTCCCTTTACATTGGCAGGGATGTGACCTTAGTAAGCGTTTTACAATCCTACCCTAATCCTCTTTTTAACATAAAATTACGATCACAAAATGGAGGACAACCACACAATACTGGGAATCATGGCCCAGCCAAATGGATACACACATTTTTGGGGGGGGACATAATTCAATCCATGACAAGGGGCAAGTGGTTCATTTTCACAGGGATAGATATTATGGCTAAGAGTTTCCCTTTCCTTCCTATAGGGCCTCAGCCAGCACCATGGAGGCTTATGGGATGCCTGTTCAACAGGCATAGAATCCCACATAACATAGCATCTGACCAAGGGCACTGTAAAAGAGGTATGGGAGTGTGGCCATGACCACAGGATCCACTGAAAAAGCTGGACTTACAGCTTTATAAAGGTACCACTCTGAAAAAACGGGGTGCTATCATTCAGGATGTGATATACACATTAAATTAGAGGCCTCTGTGAGCCCAATAGGAAAAATATGTGGGTCCGGTAACCAAGGAGTTACCAAGAAGGTAAGTAGCCGCACTTACCTTTACTACCAATAACCCATTGGAGGATTTTGTGCTTCCCATACCCACAACTCTGGGATCTGTAGGGCTAAAGGTCAGTGGTTAGAACCCACGCAGCAGCTCCATGGGAGAAAAGATCTGCTCCTGTAAAGATTACAGACAAGAAAACCCTATGGGGCACTTGCACTCTGTCAAATGGGGTTGCTATGAGTCGGAATCAACTCAATGGCACCCAACAACAACAGCAAAGTGGAGGAAGGAGAGGATGAGTACCAATTATGGCCTCCAGATCAATTGCTGTCCTTGAATGGAGAGGAAAGCTATGAGCCAGGTGCTTGCACATCTTCAGGGAATGAGGAAGAATGACCAAGAGTCTGGGACATAATTGCATTGGGAAAGTGGAAAATGGATCGATAACATAACCTCAAAAAGACAGAGACTTTACAAAAGGGAGAAGGAGCAATGAAGAGGAACAACTTAAATTCTCCCTTCACTATATTCTGTGTTTCAGATAATAAGGATCTTCAAGAATGTCTTTGGGCTTTCTAGGTTAATAGGCTCATAGAAATTCCTCCACCCCTGCTGTTCCAGACCAAGCCAGTCCCCTGGGGCTTAATCAAGGCAGGGTAGCTGGCAGAGTGAGGCCAAAGCAGTGGGAACCTAACATGGAATAGAGTAGGGACTAAGAGGCTGTACTAAAAATTCTAGTAAGAGGTGATGAGGGACTGAACTAATGCAGAGGCAGAGGGGACCAGAAGGGACCAGAAACATTCCTAACAGAATGGGCAGGCCTTGGCGACTTTGGATACAAAGGTGAGGGAAAGGAAATATCTCAAGGGCTCCCTTTTAGAACACCTAAAGTTTCCAGCTACAGTATATGTAGAAAAAAATGGTGATGAGGAATAGAAGAAGTCAGTTAACAGTGGGAAGAGGAAGATCCTAAGTGGTCATAGATAATTCACTTGTGCCTAATTAAGAATTGACTATATATCCTAAAGGGAATTCCCTTCTCTTGTTCTCTCTTTTTCTGGTTGTGACTATGCTTTTCCTGGCCTCTGTTTGAAATACCGTCTTTGCAGTTCTCCAGAGATGTGCTATTTTCATTCACTTATTTCCTCTACCTGAAATACATTTCCTTCGTTCTTGATTCCTGCCCTATCTCACTCCATCCACCCTCCCAGCCCCCTACCCCACCCCAATTATCTACCTAATTCCTTAGGATCTTTCAGGAGTCTGTTGGAATTTTATTTCCTCTGATAAGGCTTTCCTAACCCTCTGGTCTGATTTGCATGCCTCTGCCCTATACAGAACCAAATAGATAACTATATATGTCTGTGTGTGCGTGTGTGTGTGTGTGTGTGTGTGTGTGTGTGTGTGTGTGTGTGTGTGTGTGTGTGTGTGTGTGTGTGTGTGAGTGTGTGTGTGTGATTTCTTACCTATTACCCTACTAAACTACAAATTCCTTGAGGATAGGGACAGTATGTTATTTAAGATTTAACTCTCATACTTTGTATAGTGCCCGGACAGTGGATGTTAAGTAAATGTTGACTGAATAATGAATGTTCCCCTGCCTAAACAGGGTCTTCTTAGGGACTAGGCTTCATCTGTTATTTATCTTATACCCTAGTGTATAATACAGCGCCTAGCAAGTAATAGGTGTGTATATCATTAAGACTTTTTATATACAAGTATCAGAGATTCCTACTCAAACTAGCTAAAAATTAAAGGGAATTTATTTGTGCACTTTACTGAAAAGTTCAAAAGGAATGGCTTCATGCATGGCTTGATCTAGCAACACAAATGATGTGACCAGGTTTTTCTCCTTCCATTTTTTTGCTCTACTTCCTTGACATTGGCTTCATTCTCACCAAACTCTTCCTTCATGGTTGCAGAATAGCTGCCAATAGGTCCTAAGGGTATGTGCTTGTAGATTCATATCCAATTCAGAGAGAGAGGGACTGACCTGGCTGGTGAAAAGGGGATGACAGGGCTTGCTGGGAGGGTGTCATTGATGGGGAGGAGGTTTGAACAGGAGAAGGGTGGAGGATTTGAAGAGAGAGCCAAAAAGAGTAAATACTGACCTATGTCTAAAATAATGGTATTAAACCAACAAAGATATCTGAGATTCAGTGCTTAAAAATAGCATGGTATACCAGAATTTTAGAATATAGAAAACAGTAGCACAATCATGACTCCTTCTTCCCTGACCTTCATTCAGTCAGAGCAGCTTGTTAATTCAATTTCAGAGACATCCTATCCCATTTAGAGATTCTGCTTTCTGAAGTATTCTTGGCACAAACCTTGGAAGGCTCTCAATTTGTTTTAGGAAGGAAAGCCATTTGCTTACATCATTTTACGCACAGCTGCCAGATTAATATTCTTGAAACACAGCTCAAATCAGGTAGTCACAAATATTTATTGAGTATTTGCTATGTGCCAGGCACCAGGCTCTACAAACATTATCTTATTTAACCTTCACAACAGCTCTTTGTAGTAGGTATTATCAATAATCTCATTCCATATATGAGAAAATAGAAGTTTAAAGAAATTAAATCTCTTGAAAAGGAGATACAGCTACTAAGTAGCAGAATCAGGTTTGGAACCTAGTATGTCTGACTCCAGAGTTTGGGTCCTTAATTACTATTTTTTATTACCTCTTTTGCATAAAACCTAACAGTGACTAATCAATAAAGTCAAAGTGCTTATCATTCAAAGCTGTTAGCCTCAATCTGACCATTTCCTGCTACTCCCCTTCATATATTCAATTCTCAGAGGAAACAGAAGTATTTGTTGATCATTGATATGCTCCAGTATTTCACAGTTCTATGCCTTTATTTGTGTAAGAATGTTTTCTCTGTGTCACCATTTCCAGAAAAAAGTGGAAATCTTTAAACCATTGCTTTACTCAGTAATTGTCATGGCTTTTATTTTTCATATTAATAACACCCATTGATTTTTGTTCTTATATAGATATTTTAAAACTTTTTTTTTTCTGAAGCAGTATGAAGACTGGCCCTGGTGACACAGTGGTTAAAGCACTTGGCTCCTGATTAAAAGATCAGCGGTTCAAACCCACCAGCTGCTCTGTGGGAGAAAGATATGGCAGTCTGTTTCCATAAAGATTTACAGCCTTGGAAACCCTATGGGGGCAGTTCTACTCTGTCCTATAGGGTTGCTATGAGTCAGAACTGACTCAACGGTGGTGGGTTTGGTTTTGTATGACGATTATGTTGCTTTTGAAACATATTAGGCCTTTAAAAACTATTTATAAATCCAAACCGAACAGAATTAGGATTCCATGTAATAGAAGTCATTTTACCAAAGGTCCAAGAAGTATTTAGTGTCTCTCAAGATTATGTAAATAATAATTTTTAAAAAAACCTGTTAGGACAGAAATTTGGCAAGCAGTCAGTCTCCTTTTGTAGCTGGAAGTGCCTCCACTTCTGACAGGCAGAATTTTTTAAAAAT
Source organism: Dugong dugon (assembly GCA_030035585.1). NCBI lineage: Eukaryota > Metazoa > Chordata > Mammalia > Sirenia > Dugongidae > Dugong > Dugong dugon. The sequence goes on from CM057462.1 coordinate 148,961,606, forward strand.
GAAAAGTCTGCTATGGGATAATTTCATAGATTAAAAAAACACTGGCAGAGTAATGTTTGAATGTACAGTTGGTTTGGTTGCAATATGACTTCAGCTTTTAAAAAAGCAGTAGCTCTTCAGAAAATACAAGAGGAGGAACACTTGTCAACTCATTTTAGGCGACTAGCATTACCCTGATCTCAATACCAACAAAGACAGTACACAAAAAAAGGAACTGAAGACAATAGCCTTCATGAATACAGATGCAAAAAATCTCAATAAAATATTAGAAAATTGAGTTTATCAATGTATAAAAAGAATAATACACCATGATCCAGGGGGTTTATTCCAAAAAGGCAAGGCTGGTTCAATATTCAAAAACTAATAAATGAAATCTACCATACTAGTAATCCAAAGAGGAAAAAGCACATGATCATTATCAGTTGATACAGACAAAGCTTTTGACAAAATTCAACATCCATTCATGATAAAAACTCTCAACAAATTAAGTATAGAGAGGAACTGTGTCAACCTGATAAAAGACATCTACAGAAAATCTAGAGCCAACATCATACTAAATGGTAAAAAAAAATAAATGTCTTCCCTCTAAGATCAGGAACAAAGCAAGGATATCCACTCTCACCATTTCTATTCAGCATTGTGTTAGAAGTTATAGCCAGTGCAATAAGGCAAGAAAAATAAATAAAAGGCATACAGGTTTTAAAGGAAGAAATAAAACTGTCTATATTTGCAAATGACATGATTGTCTACATCAAAAATCCCATGGAATCTATAAAAAAAAAAAAACTTATAGACCTAAAAAGGGAGTTTATCAAGGTCACAGATTGCAAGACTGAGAAACAAAAATCAATTATATTTCTATACACTAGCAATTGTCAGTTTAAAACAATACCATTTTTAATGGCTCCCCCAAAATAAAATACTCACATATAAACTTATCAAAACATGTACATGACCTGTATGCTTAAAACTACAAAATACTGATGAAAGAAATCAAAGTAGACCTAAATAAATGAAGAGACATGCCATGTTCATGAATTAGAAGACTCAACATAGTAATGATGTCAATTCTGACTAAATTCATCTATGGATTTAATGCAATTCCAATCAAAATTCCAGCAGGATTTTTTTTCTTTGTAGATATAAACAAGCTGACTCTAAAATTTATTTGGAAAGGAAAAGGAACTAGAATAGCTAAAAAAATTTTTTTGAAGAACAAATTTGAAGGAATCATATTACCCAATTTTAGTATATGTGTTGCTAAACTGAGCATCATACTACTCTATTCTAAGACTCACTATAAAACTATGGAAGGAGCCCTGGTGGTGTAGTGGTTAAGCACTCAGCTACTAACTGAAAGGTTGGTGGTTCAAACCCATCAGCCGCTCCATGGGAGAAAGATGTAGCAGTCTGCTTTGTAAAGATTACTGCCTTGGGAGCCGTATGGACATTTCTACTCAGTCTTATAGGGTCACTATGATTTGGAATCGACTCAATGGCAATGGCTTATGGGTTATGAAACTATGGTATCCAACACAATGTGGTATTGGCAGAGGGACAGACACATAGATCAACGGAGTAGAATAGAGATCCAGAAATAGACTTACACAAATATGGCCAATTGATTTTTTACAAAAGTGCAAAAGCAATTCAGTGGAGAAAGTATAGTCTTTTCAAAAAATGGTTGGAACAATTGGACTATCCATATGCAAAAATAATGAACCTTGACCTAAATTCACAGCTTACACAAAAGATAACTCAAAATATCTCAATGTAAAGCATGAAACTATAAAACATTTAGAAGAAAACATACGATAAAATCTTCATGACCTAGGGTTAGGCAAAGAGTTCTTAGACATAATGCCAAAAGCATGATCCATAAAATTTTAAAAAATGGTAAACTTCACCAAAACTTAAAACTTGCTCTTGCAAAAGACAGTGTTAATGTTGAATTGGTGTATGTTTTGCTGTGTGTATTTTCACCACATTAAAAAAAAAAAAAAGAGTCTGCCAAGAGAATGAAAAGAATCTGTAGACTGTGATAAAATGTTTGCAAGTCATATTTACAACAAAGGATCCACATCCAAAATATATATATAAAGAATTCTCAAAACTCAATAGTAAGAAACAACCCAGTTAAAAAATGAGCAAAGAATTTGAACAGAGACTTCACCAAACAAGATATAAAAATGGCAAAAAGCACTTTAAAAGATGTTTAATATTGTTAGCCATTGGAGAAATGCAAATTAAAACCACAATGAGATACCACTGCACATCTTTTATAGTGGCTCAGAAAAAAAACAAAAACAACAAAAACCTAACAATACCAAGTACTGACAAAGATGAGAAGCAACTGGAGCGCATTGCTGGTGGGAATGTAAAATGTTAGTCACTCTAGAAAACAGTTCGGTGGATTCTTCTAAAGTTAAACATACATTTACTATAAGACCTAACAATACAAATTCTGGACATTTATCCTAGAAATAAAAACTCAGGTTCACGCAAAAACCTCTGTAAAAATGTTTATGGCAACTCTCCTCATAATAACTAAAAAATGGAAACAACCCAAATGTACTTCAGCAAGCAAATGAATAAACGATATCCACTGAAATATGATGGATCATATTTCACATGGTAGAATATTACTCAGCAATAAAAAGGAACAAACTACTGATACATGCAACAATATGGATAAATCTCAAAAACACTGTGATGAGTGGAAGAAGGTAGACATAAAAGAGTATACACTGTATAATCCATTTATTTGAAATCCTTGGAAAAACAAAATGAATTTATAATGACAGAAAGCAGATCAATCTTTGCCTGGGGATTGATTCCAAAAGGATACAAGGGAGCTCTTTGGGGTGATATTATCTTCATTGTGGTGATGATTACATGGGTGTATACATATTTCAAAATTCAAAGTTGAAAATGTACACATCTTACAACCTAGCCAGTCTACTTTTAGGTATAGAGCAATGTTTACCGTACTGCTGGTAAAGCAAAAAACCAAACCCGTTGCAGTCAAGTTGATTTCGACTCATAGTGACCCTATATGACAGAGTAGAACTGCCCCATAGGGTTTCCAAGCAGTGCCTGGTGGATTCAAACTGCTGACCTTTTGGTTAGCAGCCATAGCTCTTAACCACTACACCACCAGGGTTTCCATATTGCTGGTAGGGACCCATTATTAGCGAATCATCAGATCAATTTAGTGTGTCTACCCAGAGGAGTATTTACCCTGAAGTTAATGAAGCTTAAACTTACGGTCCCTCACTTGCAAAGCTTCTTACAAAGCCTGCTTCCTAATTTTGTATTCATTTTCTAAAACGGGACCCCAATTTATAAAATTTAGACTCCACAAAACCTGCATCTGCTTCTGGATGACCAGAATTTTTTAAAAATATTAAATAGAATAGAAAATATGAGCATGTTTTGTGAAACTTTTGTTTCCATTTACATAGTGGGTCATGATGTTAAAAATGTATTTCCTACAGGATTTGTGGTGAAAAAAAAAAAAGAAGCTTTGAAATTCAATGCAGTAAAAAACAAAAAGATGTGTACACAGTCAATGCAGCCCTGTTTGTAAGAGTGAACATTGGGAAACAACCTAAAATTCCATCAGTATGAGAATAAGTAAAGACGTTGTGGTATATATATGCAGTGAAAGTCTATACAGCTAAAATGAATGAACTAAAGCTACATGAATCAAAGTAGATGACTCATAAACATGACATTAAGTGAAAAAGCAGGTTGCTGAAGGTTACCTAAAGCAAGATATTATTAGATAAAGTTTAAAACTATTTGAAAAAGAATGCTATGTCTGGTGAGTTTCTATGAATTGTTTTAGATACGTTCATATTTAGGAAAAGTATAAAAACGTATCAAGCTGATAAAAAAACAAATTTAGGACAAGATACTGGTTACTTCTAGGGAGCAAGAGGGAGGAAGGGAATACCACGAGGTACACACAGGGCTTTGATTTTATATGCAGTTTTTATTTCTTTTTTAAAGAATGAATTTGAGGCAAATAAAGAAAAGTGTTAAAGTTTGACAAGGCTGGTTGGTGGTGTATGGATTTTGCTGTGTTATTCTGTATTCTTTTCTGACTGTGTTGTATTCTGCATCCATATTGTTGGAAACACTGGTAATAAGTATTATTTTACATTCAAGTAGTGTGGGCATTTAAACACATCACCCCACTTCATCCTCATGATGACCTTATGAAGTAAGTACGACAGACATTATTAAACCGCTTCCACAGAACAGGAACCTAAGACTGTAGAACAACGTATTAAGAGCTGAACTGGGGACTCAGCGGTTCCTTCTCTAGCCTAAATCTGTACAGCAAGTCCTCTGGAGACGTTTCCTTCAACAAGTCCAGGTGGCCTGATCCCAACCCAGGTCACTTGCCCCAGGGGAACCTTGGGAAGTCACTTTCTCAGTGGCGGAATGAATTGTGTTAATGATAGCCAGTGTTTACTCAAAAAGCTGTCATTCTGAAGTGTGTGTGTGTGGAGGTGGGGAGACCTCCAGGAATGACTTTGTGATGAGATGGATACATAGTTACAAGCCAACTCTTAGGAAGCACAGTCCTCTTTCTCCTCCTGGCTGCTGCCCGCTGTCTGAGTCAGTGTCCTTAGGCAAATTACTTAACCTTTTACTACTTACATTTACGTTCCGAAAAGCAAATGTGTAAGTTTCACGACTACCCACTGTGGGGAGAGGGGGATGTTCCTGCAAAACATTTTTTTAAAATTAAGGATCGATTTAAGGTTCATCAAAATGCAACAATGTCAGCTTTTCGATACAAACTGCATTCTTTGCCTACCCCCTTCTCCTAAAGCTTTTTTTCCCCCACCCTCATCTGGTGATGGTCATTTTAAAGGAAATTGGATTTATACTTTTTAATGAACAATAATGTTTAAATTACTAACAAAACACACGAGAGCTTTTTGTTGTTAAAAAGTCAAAATCAAAAAATTAAAACACTGCCTAAATTTATGGAATAAAAATTGAGTAATTTATATTCTATCGCCTTTTCGTCTGTACCGCACTTGACAATTTTGGAAGTAAACGGTTTGTTAAGTGTAAGATTTAGAACCTTGATTTGGGGGTAAGTAACCTCAACACTGATAATGCCTGAGGAAAACTCTTTAAGGTGTAGGTATTATGTCGCTATGAGTCGGAATCGACTCGACGGCACCTAACAACAACAACATTATGGTATGGAAAAGGAGAAAAGCCAACGCAGAGCGGCTCGAATCCCCGAAAACTGGGGAAAGATAAACTAGGAACTCGTGCGCCTGCATGCTCCAGGCGAGGGTGCCGACTTCGTAGGTGGAACTGGAGCGACTGTCGTGCTTCCGTGGGGACGGATCTGGAGGCTTCTGGCTAAGAGCCTGAGCCCCTCGCAGCGGAGCTGCCCGCAGAAGGCACAGGTCCCTTTAAGGCGCGGGGTTGACAAGGGGAGAGCAGGGGGCGGGAGGAGGGGGTAGCTAGCGCTAGCCACGTGACTCGGCTGCCAAGTTCGCTCCGGAGTTTGACAGAAGTTTGAATCGGACTCGGGGGATTTCTGCAGCCGGCGGGGCAGAGCCGCGGCCGCGGCCTCGGCCAGCGCGAGAAGCAGCGCCCCGCGACCCACCCCGCCAGCCTAGAGCCCGACCCGCCGACGGCCGCTCGCGCTCCAGCCCCACTCGCTTACCCCGCCGTGGGCCTGCAGCCCCCAGCCCGACCGCGCTCCCCTCAGCTTCCAGGCGAGGAAGCCGAGCCCCCTCGCTGCGCCCAGGCCCCGCTGCTCCAGCATGTCCTCGACAGAGAGCTCGGGCCGCACCGCAGACAAGTCGCCGCGCGAGCAGGTACTTTCCGCGCGCCCCTCTGCCTCCGGGAGTCTCTTCACCGCCCCTTCTCCACCTGGGTGTCTGGTCCAGCCCTTGTTCCTCCCTCTCCCCACGGTGGGAGTGGTGGGGAGGGGTCCCAGCGCTTTCCCAGCTCCTGCTACTGCCCTGACCTCCGGCCCTGCCGCCGCAGGAAGACCGCCCGCTCGTGGGGCTGCGCTGGCATCGGCTGGAGGAGCCGCTGGGCTTCATCAAAGTTCTCCAGTGGGTGAGTCGCTGCCTCAGCCTTGGGCTATTTCGGGAGCTTGGGCTGTGACGCTGCCCTGGAGCAATGTGGCCTGGGTGGGGGTTGGGGGGTGCTGTGGCCCGGCCACGGCAGAAGGGCGGGGGGCGGTGACAGGTGGGCGGGGGAGGGGCCGGCTGGGCTGCTTTTCCAGCACTTGGTGGCAGGAGCGTGAGGAGTGAGGCATGTGGAGTCCCGGATTCAGTCCTTCTATGTGCAAGGAGCCTTTGCCCAGGGCGCTCGCATTTCACCCGGGCAAGAGAACCCGGGTGTAACATTTCCAGAACTCTGATCCTGCACATACCACTCCTCAGTGGTGGGAGGGGGAAGGAGGACGACCAGAGGGACGAGGTCCACTCTTCACCGTGAGTGAGGCCTCAGAGGGCAAAAGAAGGAAGGAGGCAGGCGATGGAAACCATCCTGCCCCTAAATCCACCAGGACTTGGTTGATCCTGGGAGTGGACTTAGACCATAGGATCTAGACACTCCGTGGTTGCCCTGTTGAGGTTACCTGGGTAATCTCGGTTCCTCTATAACTGAGAGAGGGAGTGGGCGAATCAGTGAATGGAGCTCATGGCTCTAGGATTAAATAGAAGAAATAAAAACAAATAAATAAAAATCACAGTGCAGCTAATATGTGACTTGTAGAATAAGATAGAACACTGAGCTGGGAATTTGGGGCCTTGGGTTCCCAGCTGTGTGACCTTTGGCAAGTCACTTCTCTGGGCCTCAGTTTCCTCATTAGTCAAATGGGAGGATATCTGTAGAGTCCTCTTATGTTCTAAATGAGTTAAACCAAAAACCAAACCTGTTGCAGTTGAGCCGATTCTGACTCATAGCTACCCTGTAGGACAGAGTAGAACTGCCCCATAGGGTTTCCAAGGAGCAGCTGGCTGGTGATCTTTAGGTTAGCAGCTGAGCTCTTAACTACTGTGCCACCAGGGCTCCCTAAATGGGTTAGTATGCTACAAAATTGCCCTACATTAAGATTTCCCTGTGACCTTGAGGAAGGCACTACATCAGGGCCTCGGTTTCCCCTGTACTGTCTAGAGGGAATAGCATCACCTTGCCTCACTAGTACTTTGAGACACTGGTATGCTCTCTGTCCTTCCCAGTGCCCAAGGCCTCCTAGGTGTAAATTAGGAATGTGGACAGGTATAGTCACTCTTTTAAATCATACAGACTTGTAAGCATTAGTGCACTATGGCAGAAGAGATGTGAGTTAGACAATCCACCCACAAATGGTGTGTGAATAACTTCATGTGTCCTCAGTACAGAATTCAGCTTGGGGATAAATTACCGTTAATACTGAGGAAGATTGCATTTTAAAGGGCTTTGAACTCACTGGAGACGAGTTAGCACTGTATTACCAATTCCTAAGTCATGGTTTGAATGAGAATCACCAGATCTGGAATTCAGGGGGCAATAGTGCATTTGGGGTTACCTCTGGATATCTGAGCCCCTGATTGGGGCTACAGGCCAGCCTGGAGAGCTCCCTAGTGGGAACCCTGGGACCTGGCAGGGACTTTCCACTCTCCCTACTGCCTCAAGAGCAGTTGAACTGACTGCTGATTGAGCTTTTTCACTGCCCCCCACTACCCTGTTCTGACCCACCACTCGAGTGACAAAGGGAGCCGTGTAAGAATGATATTAAGACACCAAGTGCCTGGCACACAGAACTAGTAGAACCGTTATGAGCGATCCAGAGGAGCAGAACCTGAAATATAAAAGTATAATTTTATCATTAAACTGGACAAATGGACCTAATGGAAATTTGAGAAAGACTGTTAAGGGATGAGGGAGACAATGAGATTATTAGACCATGGAGTTGTCTTCCCTGGAGGGATTTTGAAAAGCTTCCTTCTTTAATCCTTCCATCTTTTTCTCCCCTCCCTCCCCCTCGCCAATACACACATTTCTATAAAGGCTGCACAAAGCAGTGGGTAGGGAAATGATCCAGTCTTGTCCCAGGGTCAGCACTGATGCCCTGAGGGCTAAGATCTCTGACTTTTCTGATCCTTGACTTCTTAGAGAAGGGTTATGTGAAACAGAGGCCCCTTTCTCTCATAATGCTAAGTCCTGGGCCTGGACCAGACTCTGAACTCAGTCTTCATTCACAGGGTAGCATTATAAGGCGACATGGTTTGCTTTTACTGTTGTCCTAGCAGCCTGGGTTCGGGGCATGAGTTTCACTTGCCCTGAATCTCTGCAGATGAGCTAACATTAAAATACGCGAAGACCAGCATCAGAAATGACAGTGGAAATGTTATTTAGGTTTTTTACTCATTTCCTGCTTGGAAGGATCAAATGCTTCTGACTGGAGAAGGAAAAAAAACAAACACACACAAATCTTGCAGTTATTGTAATGGTAATCAAAAACTTTTGTTGGTATTATTATCAAAAAGCAAAGGTTTTACTGGAATCCTTGCAAGAAAAAAGTAATGTTATTTTTCGCTCGTCAGGGGCTTACTTTAGAGGGTTTTTTTTTTTTTTTTTTTTAATTCAGAAACTCACTAATCTCACCCTCAATTCCAATTTTGGAGTCTCACTAAGTCTACACTAACCTAAAGAAGTAAGATGGGTGTAGGCCAATTATTGGAGAATGAGTTTTTTTTTTTTAAAAAAAAGAAAAAGGCTGACTCTCTGAGGTCAGATGAACCTTGGTTTGAATCCAGTCTCCTCTGCTTTCTAGCCAAGGAAACTTGGGTAAGTGATGAAATCTTAATGGACCTCAGTTTCCTTATCTGTAAATGAGGGTGAGACCTATCTCATAGGCTCACTGGGAGGATTACAGGAAGTACTAGCTGTAAAGCATCTGCCCTAGGGAGCGTTCATGAGGACCACAGGGAGCCTGGCACTCCAGGAGGTATTCAGTAAGCATTGGGTTCCTTTCCTCCTATTCCTGAACCTCTCCTTCCCCTTGAACCTTAGTAACATTTTCCCCCCTTATGCAGACTGTGCAGCTAGACTTACTGTTTGGTGAGATTATTCAAATGTCATTGCCAAATCCTTGCTTTAATGGTAAGGTACAGAAGAATCTTCTGGGTTACTTTGTTCTTGTTCCCATTTGCTTATAAATAAGTCATATCATCTTTAACTGGGTGTGCCCCTGATCGATAATTCACCTTTGGGGCACCAATGTCACTTGTTTGGTTCTGGGGTCTCTGTGATGAAAATAAGCTATTTCAGTAAGTGTGGGGAAGGTGAAAGAACACCATCAGAGTCCATAACGCCTACGGGATGATTGTGGGAGAAGAATTTGGGGAGGGAACCTGTCTTCCTTGTACCCTGCACTAACTGGTGGTATTAGAGTACTAGAGACTGACTACTCAGCATCAAAGTGGAGCCTCATCCTTAAACCGGGAAGGTTATTCTGACATCTTTTCCAAGAGATGCAGAGGCAGGAGGGGAAGGAGCTGAAGGGTTGTGCATGAACACACACCTCCACCCCCCATCCCTAGCAATGCAGGTCCAGGAAGGGGAAGGCTGATGGGCACCAGACTCCAGAGATTCTCCTTGTCTCCAGGCCCCCATCTTTCCTTGGCTCCTGTTCATTATGACCAGTTTGTTCATCTTAGAGTCTTGTGGTTGGTAACAGTAGTGGTTTCAGTTCTTTCCCTCTCTTCCCTGTGGCTCAGACACCTAGCACAGTTAGGGAAGAAACCAAATCTGATGCAGAAAGGTGGAGGGGTAGAAGTCGTGGAGGGGGTTCAGAAAGGGTGTCCTTCTCTGCCCCTGCATCCCAGGCACAGAACTACTTTCTCCTTGTAATCCTCCCTCTACATGGTAGGGTTCTCTGTTTTAACCTTAATAATTGTGATGCAGGGTTTTGTTTTTGTTTGTTTTAACATGACATTGTCCTTTATGGATGTGAACTCTTGAGAGCAGGAGCTGGGTCTGATTCATCTTTGTGTCTCCAGCACCAATATTTGAATATTTGTTGAATTAATGAATGAAATGGAAAGATTAGTGGACAGGGAATCAGCAGATGTGAATCCTAAGCCTGGCTTTCACATTAGCTAAATGTGACCTTGAGGAAGTCACTTAATCTTTTGGGGCTTCAGTTTACATCTCTGTGAAATGAGACATTGAACTCAGTAATCTCTGAGATCCTTTTTCCTCTGCTGTCCAGTGAACCTGTGAGATTCTCCTCAGATTTTTCCCTTCTTCCCCTAGCATAGCAAACTGTTACCTGGCACCATCTGATTAAGTGAAGTTCAGATTTAATAATATCTGCTGGATAATAAAGAGTTACCATATAAGGTGTTTAAAGATTATTGACTTTTGAAGAATCAGAATATAAGAGAATACACTTAATACTAAGGTTGTTATTGGTGTATTTTGCCTTCTGAGGAATCAGAAAGCAGGGCTTAGGACTTTTAGAACCTCGGGGTCATCATCTAGACACAGCAGAACTTTCTGAGATGATGGAAAAGTTCTATCATCTGTGCTGTCCAGTATGGTACCTGCTAGCCACATGTGGCTATTGGACACTTGAAACGAGGAACTTAATTTTTCCTTTTATTTAATTTTAATTAATTTAAATAATCACATGTGGCTAGTGGCTATTATATTGGATAGTGCAGCTGTAGAATATGAGCTTCCTAATGACAGGGACTTTTTTTTTTCTCGGTTGTTCACTGCTAGAACAATGCCTGGTACATAGTCGATGCTCAATAAGTATTCTTTCTGTAGATATTCCGGAGCGCCTGTCAAAAGAGTGTTAATGAAGAGAAGACTCTGTAGCTGACTGCTCACTGCTCTGAATTAGAAATACCTACTTTCTTAGGGAAGCTTTATGGAGCCATTCACTGACTAACTGCCAAAGTGTAAAAATATATCCAACTGTGCTGCTCTTCCTAGAATGTGACACCCTAATTGTGTCCAGTTCTGGGCACCAGAAGCTAAGAAGGATAAAGGAACTTCTAAGAGGAATCAGAGAGGCACAGAGCTGACAGAAAATTAGAGAATTCCTATGAGGAAGAGCTAGAAAAGTTCCATTATTATGCCACCAGTGAGGCAACTTTGAGTATGTAAAGGGTAACTGAGCAAAGGCTTTCGGTGACTTCTCTCCAACTCTGTTAAGAAGGTGAGCAAACAGGGCTCTACTGCAGCCTCGAGATTTAAGTTCAATGAGAATGTTATTCAGGCATTGGAGAGAGGTTTCTTGGATATCTTTAAAAATGGGGAGAATCCTCATTGGTATGGAACAAATCTCCTAGGAACAGAGACGTGCCCATTATGACCTTCAGAGAGGGGCCAGTGGCTCCAGCATGGAGAAGATCTGCCAGGCAAGGCAATGCAGGGCAGATACCACCCAGGGACAGAGCACAGCTGTTGGCAGGCCCAGCCAAGAGCACATTACCCTCAAAGAATGGGATACTTCCAGAGCTGGAAAAGGCTTCTAGATTGTCTACTCCCAACCCCTCATTTTACAGATAAGGAAAGATTCAGAGAGGGGACTGACTTCAGAGGTCACCCAACTAATTAGTGACAGGGCCAGGACTAGAACCTAGATTTCCTGACTCCCAATCCAGGTCTCTTTCTACTCCATAATAGTAACAAGCATTAGCAAAATAATATGTGCACAGCTCTATTCTCTTCACTGGGATACAGGACTGGGATGTAGATTAGCTGTCTTCCAGGTGCTTAATATCCAAGGCGCTGAGTCACAGAGAAACATATAGAAAATGAACAATACAGAATAAGCTCACTGCTGAGTAAGAGTGATTACGTTGTGTACAAGCCAATGGTAAGTGCACAGGAAACTGGGCCCGAGTTGACGATGTGGGAGGATAAATGGATTCCAATTTGTCACCTCCTTTATTAACCAAAGTGTGTTTCCCCAGAAAGAAATTTGGAAGTCATAGAATGACAAAATGTCATTTCATTGAAGGCGGGAGGTTTAGTGAAATGTGTTGAAAGGTGGAGAGGAAAACAATTCAAGTGGTCTGAAATGCCTTTGGTTCTTAACATTGAGAAATGGCAGCATCAACAGATTACTGAGGGAAACACCAGTGGGGAAATAGTAGAAAACTGATAAGGCAAGTGGAGGGCACTTACCTCTGGGCTTGAGCCAGGACTGTCAGCTTTGGCCCAGCCAGTCAGCACTGTCACTAGGAGGAAATGTGCCTTTGGGGTAGAAGAGAAGTTAGGCTGGCAGTACCATGGAGCAGCAGTGTAGCCCCCTGCCTGCTGGTTCCTCTGAAGGCTTGGCAGAAGTTGTCCTCGCCAGCAACATTCCCAGTACTGAAGCTGGAAGCCACTGGGAGTGAGCAATAAGGCAATAACAGGAATCGATGGCTGGTTCAAAGGAGAAATGGAAATCGTTCCAGTCATGCTGGTGCAGAGAAAGCTATTTCTGAGGGTGCTTCTCCCTTGGGGAGGAGATCCAAGTCTAGTTTTAAGCTAAAAGTTTCCAAAAGCCTGACTTGGCAGAGATTTTGTTAGTCATCGTCTTAAGGACATCTGGTCCCCAATGTCATGTTCAATGGAAAGACCGGGAAACTGTCCATTTTCTGTATCTTCCTCCCAGGCACTACTCAGTGCTAACCTTCTTCATTGGCTATTTGGTCCAGCACCCTGTACAGTGAACACAGCCCTCTGAGGCTGGGAGACCGGTGAGGGCTATGGGTCCCTGCCCAGGAGGAGCTTGATTAAAGAGAATCCTCCTCCCCCCATCTCTGTACCCTGCTGGGAGTCAGGGGTGGTACCTAGGGAATTTGTCTCAGCCTGCTGAGGACCTCTGACTCTCAAAGGGACTTTACTCTCCCCCAGCTCTTCGCTATTTTCGCCTTCGGGTCCTGCGGCTCCTACAGCGGGGAGACAGGAGCAACAGTTCGCTGCAACAACGAAGCCAAGGACGTGAGCTCCATCCTTGTTTCATTTGGCTATCCCTTCAGGTGAGAAGGAATTTGTTCTGACCCAGCACAGCTTCTCTCACTGGATTGGCAGGACTTGCTTGGTCCTCCTCCGGAAGCCTGAAGACCATTTGTTGTGTGCCACTCCATATTCAAATAGAATTACAAGACTTGGGTCCTTCCTTCACTTTAGGAATTTCAGACACACTGACCAGGGAAAAACATAAGGGAAACATGGATAGATCATTGTTACAAGAATGTTCCAGCCCATAGACAACCAAAAGCAGGAAACAACAGTTTATGCAGAAAGAACTCATGTAATTTGGGATGGAAGCTTAAAAGAGTCTGGGTAAGTTCAGCAGGTCTCTCTGACCCTCAGCAGCCTCCTCTCTGCCTTGAAGGTAAGGCAGCTTGTTAGTACTTAGATCGTAAAGAGATAATGTGGAATGATGCTCACCTGGTATACCACTAGAATACAAGGAGGCACACTTTGACCAGAAGGTATAAGAGAGCACTCTCTCTTGTATTTGGGAGCTTAGGGAGAGGGGAGAATGAGTGTTCAGAGGAAGAGGATAGGCCTCCTCTCTTCAGAAATTTTCTAGTGTCAGCACCCAAGTTATATGAACAGTCTCTTGGATATAATAGTTTGTTTTTCTTTCTTTATTTTGTTCAATATAGTCTCATTGAGAGGCCTAAATAAGGCCTGATAATGGGTGATTCCAACCTCACCTTGGGTATTGTAGGTATCTGCTTTCCCAGGGGGCAGAATGAAGCCCATCTTCATAGTGGTTTGACTTCCAGAAATAGATGGACTATATTATGGTAGTGACCTGAAAGGCCCTGAAAATACTTGGAAATAAATACATGGTCATCAAGTCTGGGCAGGATGGATGAGTGTCAGGTGGCAGCTAAGGAGGAGGTAGGGTTTGACTGGAATCCCCAGGAAGTTTGTAGGAGTCCTGTCTTGACTGCAAGGCCCCCTCAAGAAACGTTATTCCCTAAGTACTCCCTGCCCCTTGGCTCTGAAAGAGCCTCAGGGTCAGAACTAGCACAGGACTACTCCAAGGGCCGACAGCCCCCTAGCTTCCCAGGGAGAGGCTTTTCCTGAGCTCAGCGTGTCTTTCCCCACTGGCCTACAGGTTGAACCGAGTTCAGTATGAGATGCCCCTCTGCGATGATGACTCCACCTCCAAGACCCTACACCTCATGGGGGACTTCTCTGCCCCTGCCGAGTTCTTTGTGACTCTAGGCATCTTTTCCTTCTTCTACACCATGGCTGCACTTGTCCTCTACCTGCGCTTCCACAAGCTCTACACTGAGAACAAGCGCTTCCCGCTAGTGGTGAGTGGGTGCGTGCAGAGTCTAGAGGAGTGGGTCAGAGAAACTGAGGAGATGTTCATTCTGGAACTGAAGTCAGAGCTGGGAGGGTGGGAGTGCAGGTTAGGGAGGACAAATATGGCGGCCTTCCTGGGCCCCGACACCCATATTTGGACCTCCTAAATCTCCCTGCCAGCTCTTTGCTGTTGGTCCCTTCAAGAACTGTGGCTCCACAGTTCCCTGTGCCAGTAGGAGGCCCTACTCTCAGGACTCTGCCCCTACCAACCTCCCATTGCCCCTCCTGCTCTCCAGCCTCCTCCTGCTCTAAGGAGGTACAATAGCAGCATGGAGAAGCAGGCTCAGGAGTCAGACTGTGTGGCTTTGAATCCCAGCCTGTCCCTTACTAGCTATGTGATCTTGCATGCGTTACTTATCTTCTCAAAGCTTCAGTTTCCTCAACTCTAAAATGGGAATAAAAAAAGTACCTACTCATAGTGGTTTTGGGGTATAAAATGAGATAAGGCATGTAAAGTATCTGGTACATAAGTAGCCTTAGTAAGTGTTAGCTGTTAATAATATTCTCGTTTACCCTTTTCCTATCCCAGGGATGCAAGGGGTGCCGCAGGGGATCCCACTTGTCCCCTGAAGTCTGCCCTCACTCTGTCACCAGTTACAGCTGAGCCATGGTGATCAAAGGAAAGGCTGGAAGGAGAGAGTGGAAAGTTTAGGCCACCTGGGTTTTGAACTGAAGCTGACCAGCAGATGTCCTCGTACATTTTTGCCTGACCTTAGTTCGCAGGGCTTGGGCAGGGTCAGCCTTGAGAGGCAGGATTCCTTTGGTGGCAGTAAACAGCCTCCTTAGGTCAGTTTGGCTTCCTGAGGCTCTAGGTCTTGGGCAGGATGGGAAGAAGCATCTGTTCCAGGACCCCAGGGTCCTAGTGTATCACAGCAGTTGAAAAAGAAGTAGGGGCTCATGGGGGCCTGAGTAAATTTCCTATCTCTCTGTTCCTACTAGGACTTCTGCGTGACTGTCTCCTTCACCTTCTTCTGGCTGGTAGCTGCAGCTGCTTGGGGCAAGGGCCTGACGGACATCAAGGGGGCCACCCGGCCATCCAGCCTGACCGCAGCTATGTCTGTGTGCCATGGAGAGGAAGCTGTGTGCAGTGCCGGGGCCACGCCTTCCATGGGCCTGGCCAACATCTCAGTGGTGAGACCTCTGGCTCTGCAGGGACCTGGGGGACGCAGTGCTATCCCAGCTGCCCAGACCTGTCCCAGCTAGTAGGTTCTGAGAAGGGCAGAGAGGATATCCCCAGAGCTGACGTCCCCTGCACCTGATGCTGACTGCTGGCCCCTGGCAGATCCTGAGAAGACATTATGTGATGGAGGGATTGAAAGCCACTTAACCTCCTGTTCCTTCCTCCTTCTGCATTCTGCCTTTCTGTTTCCCTTCTCTTCTCCTCTCCTCCACACATGGTCTCACTCCTCCTGCTTTACAATGTGCATGTGCGTGTGTATGTGTGTGAGTGTGTGTGTGTGTGTGTGTACACGTGAGCATGTGAAGGGGGAGCTCTGTCAGGAGCAGGACTGAGGCTGAGCTCAAAGCTGGGAGCAGGCCTGGAATGAGTGAAAAGGGGCTCATTATTGTTCAGGCCTCCAGGCTGGAAAGGGCCTTACTGGCAGTGTTAGGTCCAGCTGGCATGCGCATGCTTGGCTATGCCAATTATTAAAATGTTGAAGTATTTCCCTATCAGTGAGTAGATAGCTGAGGCCTTGAGCTTTTCAAATGCCACCTATTATCCCAGCCACCTCAGCCCTGCCCTGAGCCTGAACCTCACTAGGGTCCAGCAACTGAAGGGTTTAATGGCTGCACACTAAGGAGTCTTCTGGACCTTGCTGGAGCCCAACATTTTATTGTGAAAAATTTCACACATAGAGCATAGGTGAAAGAATTTTACAGTGAACACCCACGTACTTACCACCTAGACTGTACCATTAATATTGTACCAGACTTACTCTATCACACATCTACCCGCCTCTCCCCATCTATCAATCCATCTTATTTTTAATGCATTTCAAAGTTAATTGCAGACATCAGTACACTTACTCTTAAGCATCTCCTGCTGATAGGTTTTTTAATGTTTTGAATAAATATTTGAATATCGCGCTGGCTGGGTCCCTGGCCCTTGGGAAGGAGCACCTTGGACAGTTCCAGCCACACCCACCCCACAGAAGGTGCTTCAGACAGGGTCACACGTGGCTTTGGGGCCCTCCCCCAGGGTCCTGGCTCTTGGCTCCTTGCTGTGCTTTGTACAATGCTCTCCTCTATGATCCAGTCTCCTAGAGATCAAGCTACTCCCTGGGCACGTGCTAGGGACAGAGTTAGACACTTTAACTTGAGAATCCCTTAGTGGGTTATGGCCTGGAACCCTGCCTTTATCCAGTTCTCTGTCTTTTAGTCTTCCTAGTCCTCTGAGCCTCTTCCCACCACACCCTGGTGTGCATGCACACACACACACACACACACACACACACACACACATACACATACACACACAGAGGAACTCCCCCCTTCCGGTTCTCACAGTGTCCCCTTAGTAGTCTCACAAACTCCCCCTGATGTCTTTGCAGCTCTTTGGCTTTATCAACTTCTTCCTGTGGGCCGGGAACTGTTGGTTTGTGTTCAAGGAGACCCCGTGGCATGGGCAGAGCCAGGACCAGGGCCAGGGCCCCAGCCAGGAGAGTGCCACTGAGCAGGGAGCCGTGGAGAAGCAGTAAGCAGCCCCCACCTGGCTACTCCGGAACTGGACAGCACCTCTTCAACCATCTCCGGCTTCTAGGACCTTCCTTTTCCTTCTCCCTCAACTCCCCTCCCCCATCATTCTGGGCTTTGAGCTTTGAGAAGATGGATGGGCAGGCATCAGCGTCTGAAACCTGGGCAGCCCTTCCAGTGGCTTTCTGTCCCTCATTTTGCTAGAACCCCAGATGGCAGGAGCTCAGTGCTTCTTGTCTACTGCCTGGACCCAGGCATCTTACTTGGGGTCTTACTCATACCCTCAACAGCCTCTGAGAACCAGCCTCTGCTGCAGGTGAGGGTTGGGGGCAGGAGACCAGAGCCCTGAGACTGGTTCCTGGCAGCCTCCTTTATCTCAACCTGTCCAGCTTCAATAAAAGGGAGGAGGGGAAATTGGCTGGCAGCCTTCTCCTTGGTCCCTTGCATGGAGGGCCCAGCAGTGGTTTGGTGACCCCTCTCAATGGTTGTCATCCAGGTCTGTGTCTGCACTGATCTCCGGGCAGCTCGGAGCTCCGTGTGCTTCCCACTCTCCTCTCTGGCCTCTGCTTGCCCACAGAGTCCATCATATATGAACCAGGGAGGCTGACTGGCCTAGAAAACAGCCCTTTAGAGGGTCCTGATGAGGCCTGGAATCAGTGGGGAGTAGATAAATTGCAACCAAGTTGCAATTTCAATCATCCCCACAAGAAACCACAGCCAGGAAACTTGCTGGCAGAAATCAGTTTCTTCTGTTCCCTCAGTCTCCCCACCACCCTGGCGGGGGACTCTTCTCACCAACTCTCTACACTCATTAAAAACAAAAAACAAAACCAAACCCTTTGCCGTCGAGTCGATTCCGACTCATAGCAACCCTACAGGACAGAGTAGAACTGCCCCATAGGGCTTCCGAGGAGTGGCTGGTGGATTTGAACTGCAGACTTTTTGGTTAACAGCTGAGTTCTTAGCCACTGTACCACCAGGCTCCCTAAACTCATACTTACCGTAAAAACTCCTCATCTTCGTCCCTCGTGGGCTTGTTCTCACACTTGGGACACAAGATGAGAGGTCTAGGAGATTTTTCCATTTTAACCACCTCCCTACCCTCCAACTCCAACCTCTCTGTCCATCTCTTTATCCGGCCTCTTGAGTAAGAGGCACTCGAGATCCTTTTTGAAGTCTGTCCAGGCCTTCCTTTCTTTCCTGTGGGGGCAGTTTGGGGCTTTGCAAAGGCCCAAAGGATCATCATGAGGCTAAGTTGCCCCAGAACCCCAGGACATGGATGGATGGGCCCATTTCTTCCTCACTCTCTGCTCATTTTATTTTTTTGCTCCTACTCTGGTTGCTTTTTCATACTTCTCCTTCTCACTTTTACAAAAGGATATGACCCTCCCTTTGCTCTCCCATTCCTTCCCTGCTTCATTTTTCCTAGGCCCTATCCCCTCCCCAGCCCAGGGCAGGCTGTTGCTATTGGTGCTTCTTCACTTCGGGACCCAGTTCCATATTTGTCTTTGGTGTGTCTCCTCTTCCTGACACCTCCTTCAGTCCTCCTCTGGACCCCAAGGCCTGAGAGTCTGTGCTAACTGAGTAAGGACCACTCATCTCCTACCGAGCTCAAAACACCTCAGTCCGCCCTGGCCACAGGGCTACTACGGAAGGATGAAGAGGGAAAAATCCAACCATTTTCCAATCCAGTGCCAGTTGGCCCACTTAGCATCCCAAAGGTGAAAGTGCCCTGTGCCAATCTTTTCTCAGCACTGAGTCAGTACTCTCCAACTGCCTCACCTCCCTAAATGCCATCCATACTATTGTGTGCATTTCTGGGGTACTTGGGAGTGAGCACCTTTGACTTTGGGCCAGTCATTTCCTTTTTGGGTCAGAGTTTCCCTACTTGTCAGGGGGAGTGTGGGATTTAGATCCCCAAATACTCCAGAATCCTTCAGCAAAGAATTAGATTTCTTTCTTTTTTTTTTTTTTTTAAGATTTTGGGGAAGAGATTTTAGGAGGGAAGAAAGGAGATGGGGGTGATAGTGTTTCTAAGTCTGAACCTCTCTCTCTGTCCTGAGCTGTCCCCATGATTTCTCAAGGACAAGGGGGGACAATTTTGCCTACAGCTCCAGAGACACAGAAAACAAAGGGTGACCTTTATTTTACTTCAAGCTGGCCCCTGTGGGGGTCTGCGAGCAGCTTCTTCTGGAACTTTGTTTGGATTCTGTGTACGTATTTATAATTTATTTGAAATGTGATGGATAAAGTGTTCTCATTTGGGGGCTGAAGTAAGTAACTGGCCCTTCAACTAGGGAAAGGGGGGTATTCACTCATGTCAAGGACTCCTTGCCTGGAACTCTCCCTAGACCAGAGAAGGCTCTTTCTCCTTCTCCTCAAGAGGCTGACTCGTTCTCAGCCAGCAGAGCCTTGATTTAGCCTATGGCCTTTCTCCCTATGGCCACCCTAAAAGGAAAGGCTACTTCACCTCATCACTTCCAGAGGACCAGGCTGGGCCAGTTGCCGAGAGGTGTCTTCACAGGACTCACATCTCCTCCAACCAGGGCTGGCATCACCATTTTGCCTAGTGAGGCCTGAAGTAGGAGAAGGTGTCTGGTTTCTCCAGCTGCTGCAGGAGGCCAACAGGCAGGGCACTTGCCCTTTGCCTTAGTGAACTCTGACCCTGCCAGTGTACCCACCTATGACATTTCCTGGACATGAGTTCCCTTCGCCATCATAGTCATAGATCTCCTACTTCCAGGATTGCAGATCAGGGGTGGGGGTGGGGGGTGGGGGGAGAATGTTGCATGTTGTTTTCTGGTGCTTGTTATTATACATTTGAATAAACAGTGCTGTGAGCATTTGCCATGAAGGAGCTAAGACTGGAGCCCTTCTGGGAATTTTTTTTTTTTTTTTTCCTTTTTACCCCTTGCTTTAAGTTCTTGGACCAATATCAGCATTTCCACCAAGACACCATTCCACTCCTCTCCACCCTACATCCCAAGTAATAGGGTCTGCTGGCGGAGCAGTTGTTCCTGGCAGGCTCCAGTCTGGTGACATCTCCTCTTTTGGTGTCATCCAGTTAGTCCAAAGTAACTGGGACTCATTAGCAAATTTGGGGCAAACTCAAAAGGTGAGGGATAGCAGCTTCCACAATGCTGTTTACATTTGCTCTCCTACCATCTGCGACCCAGACAAGCCTCCTGTCAGTAGTTGATGGCCATATGCTTTACTCTCCTAACTACAAAGTTCTTGCTGAACAAACTTGCACATCTATCCCTATTCCGATAGACAGTCACACGTTACACTTACATCCCCTAGAAAAATGCACTTAGGTATAATTTTACATTCAATTTCACCAGACTACCGGACCCCTTAAAGATCATTTATGGACCTCAGGTTAAGAATCCCTGCCCTCAGAGAGTATCCTTGGAATACTTAAACCGTCCCTGGATAAAAAGGAAGAAAGTCTGAGGTCTTGGAGTCACAGACCTTGATCTATTTGCTCTCAAATCTGGTTTTCCCTTAGCTGAAGGAATGAGTATAGGGTGAGGTATGAGAGATTGAGTAGGGAAAAGAGGATTAGTGTCTCTTTTAAGATGTGACAGTGGTTGTGGAGGGGAGCAGAGTTTTGTCTCTTGATTGTGTGAGGGTGGGAATAAATGTTATCAGCTGAGAAAAAGAAAGAGGCGGATGATGAAGGTACTTTCCAGGCCTCAGCAAGGAAAATGACAGATGTGATGAGAAATCTCCCTATGCCGAAGCTCCGAAGCTCCGGTAGCAGCCCTTTCAGTAGAGAAAATATTCATTAGAAAAAGAAGCCTAAGTGATGGATGGAGTCAGGGTCCAGCCAGGGTTTGGGAAGAGGCAGTACAGGGTATTGATCGCAGTTCTCAGGAGGAGAGAGACAGATCAGCAGACGTATGCTGCAAACACCAGCAGCCTCAGGGCCACCCCAGTTCCGGGGCTGGCTCATGGCTCGGAGATAGCCTTCTGTCATCCTGACAGGTGATCTTGGTCAGCTCAGCCAGGTCCTCCCAAGCCCAGACAACGTCACTCCAGCCCTCTCTTCTGCATCAGAGCGGCGTGGGCTTCCCACAGAGGAGGCACAATATGGGAGCCGATGACCCTCCCCCACGCCAACCTCTGTGTCCTTCAGCACATCCTACAGACTCCCTCCCCTTGCCCTTCTGATTCACAGCGCCCACTTCCCTGCACCTACCCTATTCGATCTAGAGGGGAGCAGAGTCGCTTAGTGGCCGCCAGCCCTTGAAGGGGCGCCAGCCAGCTGGCGGACGCACAGCGTAGAGGAGCGTCTTGGGCAGAGAGAGGTTGGAGGCTGGGGTGTGCGCACAGTCAGTTTGGAAGAGTGGACTGGTAGCACGAAAAATGTGTGCACAAGGGTTAGGAGACGAGGTCCTGGGGTTTTGGTCTTCACTTTTTCCTCCCCAGTTAGGCATTTCAGAGGGGTTTTAGCAGTAAGATCGGTAGGCAACAGCACACCCTCCAAGACTACGTTTCCCAAAAGGCTATGCGGGCCGGCGGGGAAGGGGAAGGCTGCTTTGCGCTTGCGCAGAAGGTGAGCTGGATGGGGTTGGGATGGGGGAGAGGGGAGGCGTGCCCGCGGTGGGGCGGGAGGGAGGGCGCCGCGCGGCGGCGGCGCCGGGGCGGGCGCGCGTCCGCGGCGGTGATGGCGGTGCGTGAACGCGCGGCGGTAGCAATGGCCGCTCTGGAGCGGCGGGTGCCGAGTCTCGATGACTTTGCGGGACAGAGCTGGAGCTCGTGGGTGGAACGGGCCGACTTGCCTGCGGTCGACGGTGAGTGAAGCCCCCCTAGAGTCCGGGGACCTCATCACTGTCTCCCCTCCCCCCCTCCGGGCCCCCGCCAGCAGAGGGGAGCCGCCGACAGGAGCCGCCGTCCGGCTCCCCGGCCCCCCAAACAAAGGACCCGCCGGGTCCTAGTGCCCGCCTGCTCCTCTATCTTCGCGCCTCTGGGTCCTAGCGCCTGCTCACCGCACGCAGCCCATCCTGCCCACCTCTGCTTCTGCCCGTGCCCAATACCTGCCCCCACATCTGCCTGTCTTTATCTTTATCCTTGACTACTGGCCTCCAGCTTCTGCCCCTCCTGCACCTGCCTCCGGCTTTCCCCATCTGCAGCAGTCTTCTCCACGTGTTTCCCACGCACCCCACTTCTGTGTCCTCCTCTCACCCGCCCTTCTTCCTTTGCCTTCTGCCCCACACCTCCTGTTTTATTTCGGCGTTTGCCTGTCGGTTGCAGTGCTCCTGGACACCCGCCCCCTCTGCACTAGTTTGTCCGTCCATCCATCTGTCTATCCTCCCTCACTGTTTCCCTCTCTCCTTCCCGTTCATCCATCCATCCCCCTAACCCTCCGTCCTTTCCCGGGCCTCTTGCTCTGCCTCTTGGCTCTCTCCTCTGACTCCCACCTTCTGTAGGTCTCTGAGTGCCTTTAGTGAACGGGCCAATAGCCCCTTCTCCTGATCTTTGTCTTCTGGGCCCCAGGGGGCAGCTGGCCTCGTGGCCTTTGGGGGTGACAGCAGGCATCATGCCCCTGAAGAAGTTCGCAAGTGAGAGGAGGTGGAGGAGGAGACCGCATGGAGCGGTCTCTGATGACACTTGTTCTCCTTTGAGACTTCCGATTCCCAGGTCGGTTCCGTCCATCATTCCCCACATTTGCATTTAACCGACTTAAGAGTGGGAGCTGCCCCTTGTCTTTCACATGCTTAACCCACCATCCCTCATATCTGGAGACAATATACGACTGTCAACAATCTTCTCCTCCTGTGAAGGAGCAAATCTGCTAACGGACATCAGAGAGCTGACCTAAGTGGGAGTCCAGGCCACTCTGGGACTGCCTCACGCTGGGTGGGCAAGGATGGGGCCATTGTCAGGGTCTGGGTGCACTGAGAACCGGAAATGGAATCAGATGGGTTTGGTGACTCAGAATTGATTTTTTTTCCAAGGGACAGGGAGGGGGCGTAGAGGAGGGAGGGGGGAGGAGTCAGGTAGGGGGATGGGGAAAGAGCTGCTTTGCACAGCTAAGGTGTTTTTTGCCGTCAACCCAGAAACTAAGGTACAAGGGCAACCCTCTTCCAAAGCCTCCCTAAAGGAGGGGACTTTGAAGATGCTGAAGGGCCCCAAGACAGCAGTTCCTCTGCTCTGTGGCCATTCTGTCAGTGCAGGACCTGAGAAGCTGTGTGTAACTTTGACGATGCTTTGTAACCCAATGGAGCAAAACTGAGTTCATAGTGCGGGCCTGGGAGAGTATCTGTTTGGGATGCCACAGAGTAGCTGAAAGGACCCATGTGAGAAATCTCAAGAAGGGACTCAGGGATCTATCGCAGAATTTGTCAAGGCCCATTTTTTCCCTTTAACTAGGGAAGCAGGCCCAGAAAAAAGGTGATACTTACCTAGATCACCCAACTAGTTAGCAGTGGAACCCGGAACTGCACCTTGGAGTGAAGGGTCTGTAAGAAAGGTGGCTGGATCCTTCTTAATGGGGCCAGCTCACTCTTGAGGTGGCAGGTGAAGGAAGCCAGGCACTTGAGAATGACCCACTGAAAGATTCTCCAAGGGTCCTGAGCAACGGGAGCTTGTCAGGGAAGGTGGGCCTCATACCACCCACCTTCAGGTCCTAGTCAGGTAGGAGATGGGGGCATCTGGGAATGGAGTGGTCCTTCTGAACTGTGTTTTTCGTCCAGGGGCTGAGCTGGAGGAGAGTAGCAAAAACACAAAGAAGTTGGATGCCATGACCCTCATTAAAGAAGGTGGGAGTCAACACACATTAGGGCTGGGGTCTAGGGCACACAAAACCCCCCCTTCTGCCCCCCCCGCCACCACCACACCAAAGAAGGAGGTGGCTTCTTAAAGCAGCAGGTCTGGGGTATGTCTGTGTCCCATTCCTCTGGCTCCTGTGACTTGTTGGAGATCCTAATCATAGGTGATTGGTGCCCACTCACCTGAAAGCCCACATTCATAGGGACTGGTGAGATTGAACTCTGGAAACTGGGCCTCCAGCATAAAGCCTGTCATGTTAGCTGGGAGGTGAAGTGCCTTTTGAGTGGCAGGGGTGGGAGTGCTCTCTGATCTTACAGGGAAACCCTGGGACCCCCAGCCCCAGTGATGAGGGCTTCTGTCATTGCAGACATGTCCATCTTCGGGCACTGCCCTGCCCATGATGACTTCTATTTGGTTGTGTGTAACCACTGCAGCCAAGTGGTGAAGCCTCAAGCTTTCCAGAAGCACTGTGGTGAGGGGAGCCCTAGGGAGGAGATAGAGGGAACGGGGGAAGGTGGAACGTGGAACTCTGAGGACAGGGTCTGTTGGGAGGTCGTGTGGGGTAATGGAGGTGTTGGGGATAGAAAGGTCCTGGGGGAAGCTTCAGAGGGTTGTGGGGGGTCGGGGTTATTGTTTGAGCAAACTTTTAGCATCTAGTGGAGTTAAAGGAAGAGCTAAGTAGTTCAGGAAGCTGGGGCCTAGAATTTTGAGTCTTTAAGGCTCAAACTCGAATGTGAAGGAGGCAGATTTTAAAGCTAAGCTATGGAAGCTCCAGATTCTCTAACTTGAGTATATGGGAACGGCTGGGAGGTTGGGGAAGGAGGCAGTTGATACCACTCACCTTGATTACTCTCTCCACCTCCCGGTGACAGAAAGAAGACATGGGCCCCTCAGCAAGCTTTACGCCCGGGCCCCGCCCCCACCTCCAGCCCCTGCCAGCTCCCAGAAATGCCATGTAGTGAATGGGCAGGGCCCAGCTTGTAGGGCCCCAGGTTCCAACAAAACCTCCTCCAGGGAGAAGGGCCAGGGATCCCGGAGCCGTGGCCACCAGCCTCCGGAGAAGACCCAGAAGGACAACCTGTGGTAAGGAGAGGCTGAAGACTCCCTAAGACCAGCTCTGACCCTAGTCCAGGGAGGGGTTGACATGAACAGAGGCAGCCCTGGGCCGATGGGTCATTGCTCACAGTCAGTAGGAGGCAGCCAGCCTTATCTGCAGTCCCCTTCCATGTTCTCCAGGGAATAGGGGGTCCCCTTTTCCCATGTTCTGCACCTGTTCTAGAGTCCACCCAAGTTCCAGGGCCGGGAAGGAGATGGCTCTGGGCCCGAGTCCAGGCCCCACGCTCAGCTGCACCATCCCCCCAGCCCATACCCTCTTTCCCTATGTAGCCTTTTCATGCCTGTGGTGAATCTGGAGAAGATGTCCAGTCTCCCGAAGCCCGATGGACATGGAATCAGGGTGGCCCCGCCCTCTGCTTTCCTCAGCCAGCCAGGTGGCCCCATCAAGGACTCCCCTGGAAAAGCCCCCATGGCGCCCCCTCCTAAAGAACCTCCTGGCAGGGAGAGCATCGAGGCAGCCCCCAGCGAGGGCCCCAGTCACCGGGGCGAAGGCAGTCCCCCTGAGAAGGAGCCTGGTGGGGCCCGACTGCCCCCTAAAACTCACCGGAAGATGGCTCGTGAGTAGTCATGGTCTTGGGGGTCAGGAAGATAGAGTGGGGAACCCTGGGCTGCTTTGTCCTTGGGTCAGATGGGGAGGAGGTGAGGAAGACCTGGAAGATTCAGGTGGGCCCCTGTCACCCCTTGACGTGGACACACACTTGCTCTCTGGGAAGCTTCTCTCCAGCCAGGTCTCCTGGTCAAGGCTGAGGGAGCCTATGCCCAGCAGTTGAATCAGCTCTTCCTCACCTTGGGCTGTTGACCTTCATCTCTTTTCTCATCTGGATCCGGGGTACCAGACCCCTCTCACAGCTGGTTTCCCTGGCATCCCAGATGCCTGCAGCTGCTTTTGTTTCTTGATGTGTACTGCCTTGCTTTGGACTTGGAGTCCCTGAAAGGAGTGCTACATTCAGGAATGGTTCTCTGGCCCAGCAGAGAGAGGCTGATGCCTGGAAGAGTTTCTCTGGAAGGCTGCTCGCCCAGGACTTGAGGGCCAAAGGCCCTTCTGCCTTAGTCCCAGTTCTTCCCAGGCCCTTGACAAGAAGAGGCCCGATCCTCCTGTGCGCCTCCTGGAAATGGCCTCAGAGTTCACGGGAACTGCTTTTCCCACAGGGAAGGAGTGCGACCTCAACAGGCAGTGTGGTGTAATAAATCCAGAGACCAAAAAGATCTGTACACGCCTGCTGACTTGCAAGGTAACCCCCACCCCCTGGGCAAGGAGAAGAATTTAGATGCTAGTGAAAATCCAGCTCAAGAGATAGGGGTTAGGCTCAGATCAGGAAAGGGGAGAGGAGGCTTCCCCCAGTGGGGGCAACGTGGGGGCAGCAGGCAGGGGGACTTTTATATCCCTCCCCCCAAGGAAGGTTCTGACCCTGTAGGAGAGTGAAAGACCCACAAATACACTCACACCCCTGTCTTTGCACTTGCCCAGGCCAGAGCACACCACTGTCCCTCACCCCTGCTCAGCTCACAGCCCCCCCCCCCCCCCTTGCTGTATTCTAGATCCACTCGGTGCATCAGCGCCGGGAGGTCCAGGGTCGGGCCAAAGACTTTGATGTGCTGGTGGCAGAGCTGAAGGCCAACTCCCGAAAAGGGGAGTCTCCCAAGGAGAAGAGCCCAGGGCGCAAGGAACCAGCTCTAGAGCGCCCCTCCCAGGACCCCCCGTCCTCAGCCCAGGTTGTGGCGGCAGCAGCTGCTCCCAGCAGCACCTTCTCTGCTCGTAGCAAGCAGACCTACCCATACTGTGCACTGCCCAGGTATGTCCGGGATCCAGCCCCCACCTCACTTGGGGACACTTGGCCCCTAGGCCAGCAGGGACCCTTGAAGATAGGCCCAGGGAGTGTCCTGGAAGATGCCGCTCACTTGGCCCTGAGTGTGGGGGGATACCTGGGGTCTTTGGTAGTGGTATGGGAGAAGGTGATTCCCCTGTTCTTAACCAAGCAAACAACAGTTCCCCCACCTCTCTGAAGTGTGCCAGATCCAACACCTGGGGTACGAACATTTTCCCAGCTGCCTTCAACAGGCCAAAGGCTTGTAATTGGGTAGCCGAAAGGGTCAGGGCCCTGGGTGAGGCAGTCCTGCTGTGTATTCACTCACTGGCCCTTCATGTGCAGAGGCTGTGCTGGACCCCGGGGAGAGCCTGCCCTGCTGAAGGAGACAAACATGCATCTCTGCCTGTAACACCAGGGGCAGACCCGAAACACAGGCTCAGCTCACAGACAGGCTCCCAGGAATATGTGATGCAAGAAGGGGGTTGAGAGAGTGACTGGGCTGACCAGGGCTGGGTGCAGAAGATTTTCTGGAGGAGGCGAATCTGGAGCAGATTTTTCTCCTGAGGAGGCAGGGCCTGGGAAATGAAGGGGGTTGGGGAGAGTCCCTTGGGAGTTGTGGCCCCTGATCTTTCTCTTACTCTGAGCTCTTTTGTTTCCTCTCTTCCTTTTCTCCTCCTTCCTCTGATTGCCCAGCAGGGCATCTGCCCTGGGTTGTTGAACTCAGTGGGTTCAGGGGCACCCTTACCCTGACCCCATTCCACTCACATCCCCGTTACATCCCCTTTGGCCCTTTCAGGTCCCGGGCCTCCTCTGAGAGTGAGTTGGATGATGAAGGCCCTTGTGGTGGTGATGGGGACCCAGGCCTGTTCCCCTTCCCCCTGCCCCGGGGTGGGGCCCAGGCCTCCAGTGAGGAGAGTGAGGAGGAGGGGACATCTGATGACCTCCACCTCCCCCCTGACTGCCATTATGCAACCCGGCCCCCTCGGCCACAGGCGGTAAGGACCTGGGGCAGGGCCTGGGGTGGGGGGGGTGGCCCAGGCCTCCTGGCCCACAATATGGGGAGGACGTCAGATTCTGTGTGCAGGTGCCCTCCCTGCTAACCATATGCCTGCCTTCTTTCAGTTCTGCACCTTCGGGAGCCGGCTGGTGAGCCCAGGATGCTATGTGTTTAGCCGCCGGCTGGACCGGTTCTGCTCAGCACTCAGCTCCATGCTGGAACGGCACCTCAGCTCACACATGTGGAAGTGAGTCTCTTGGGCGCAGAACTTCCCTTCCCAGGCCCCACACAGACACAGGCTTCAGAAGCCCTGATCCTGCACACATACACATAGGTGCCTTGGCTTTTGCCAGGAAGATACCAGACAGAGAGCAGGATGGAGAGGAGATAGAGAGACTTAGCATCCTGGGGCTAGGCTAAGGCAGGGCCAAGGTGGTCTGGAGGTGAATCCAGACTCTGTCAATCCCTTCTAGTATTTTGTTGGATAACCAGAAATAGGGCATGTCCAAACATTTAAAATGAGGTTCTTAATGGATCTATGGACTGTTCACATACTATATACTAGTTCATTCTTAAGGAGCCCTGGTGGCACAGTGGTTAAAGTGCTCAGCTGCTAACTGGAAGGTCGGCAGTTCAAACCCACCATTTGCTCCAGGGGAGAAAGATGTGCAGGTCTGCTTCCATAAAGATTACAGCCTAGGAAACCCTATGGGCAGTTCTACTCTGTCCTGTAGGGTCACTATGAGTTGGAATCAACTTGATGGCAGTAGGTTTGGGGTTTGAGTTTAGTTCATTCTTGTTCCCGTGTCTTCTTCCTAATTCTCAGTTCCAGCATTTCCCAGCAGATGGCACCAACACTGGGGCTCTGCAGGCCATTTCTAGGTGGGGCAGAGGGACTGGTGTGTATTTCTGGGGAAGACCTCTTACTTGCTCAGTAGTCACAGTGGGGCTTTCTTTTTGCTGCAGGAAGATCCCACCAGCGGCTGAGCCTCCATCCCACCTTGCCAGCTCTCCTCTGTCTGCCCCCCTGAGCCCTTCCTCCATGGGCAGCTGCCCCCGCCTTTCAGCCCCACCCCCCAGACCTTCCTGCCCATCCTCCACACCCCCAACCAAGGACAGCCTTGTCCCCAGCTACCCTGCAGGCTCCCCCAGTGTGGCAGCTGCCTGTAGTCAGGCGGAGTGCATGGGTGGAAGCCAGGCCATCACCTCACCACTGCCTGCCAACACGCCATCCCCGTCTTTCAGCAAACTCCCGCCTTCCAAGGCCAGCAAGTCGTCCAAAGGCAAGGATGGGGCCGAAGTAGAGGCCCCTTCTCGAAAGCGGAAGTTATCCCCTGGCCCCACCACTTTCAAACGGACATGTATCCTGGAGCCCACTGGAAAAGGCAAACCCTCTGGCTGCCGGGGCCTCTCTTCCAAGACTAAAACAGCCCTAGGCATGGGGCTTAATGGGACAGTGGGGCCAAGGGTGAAGCGGGCAGGGCCCCTGGACTGTCAGGGTACCCCTCACCAGCCTTCCACACCCGTCAAGGCTTCTCAGCTGGAGAACCGGGGAGCAGCTGGACACCCAGCAAAGGCCCTGCCTACCAACTGCCTCTCTGAGGAGGAGGTAGCCAAGAAGCGGAAAAACCTGGCTACTTACTGCCGACCAGTGAAGACCAAGCACTGTCAGGCTGGCGCCCCTGCCAATGCAGCCTGCTCTGTGCGCCGTAAGAAGCCGGGCCCACCCCTGGCCTTTGAGGAGAAGTGCTCCACACTGAAGGTACCAGCCCAGCTCCCTGAAGAGCATGGGCAAGGAAGGGTCAGAATGGGTCAGGGTGGGGTACACCATGCGTAACTGACACAGAGAAAGTGCTAAGTACATATTTGTGCAGGGAAGGGAAGAAAGGGGAAGTTCCTGGGCCATCTTCTTTAGGGAGAGGTGGGTCAGCTCTTAGCAAAGTGACCCCAGCTTTTGCCTGATGGGCTTTGTCCTATCCCCAGCCCTCTCTCGGGCTAAGGAAAATGCTGCCTTTTTTCTACTCTTGGTTTAACCAAAGGGCCACTTTTTCCTGAATTGGCTGTGGCCCTCCATCTAGAAACTGGAGCTACCTGTGTTCTCTGAAGGAGAGGCAGTTCAGCTCTGTGAGCTCTGATAGGAAGGGCTGGGGCAGTGGGGTTGAGTTTGGGCCCCTGAGCTGTGGCCTAACCTGCTCAGCAGCAGGGTGGGTGTACGAGTCTTGTTCACTGGTTCTACCTCTGGCCATCAGGGTAAGGAAAGGTTGGGACAGAAGTTAAGGTCCAGGTATACATGTATGCATGCCTTACAAATATGCCTACTTCTAGGTTTTCAAGTGCCAGGCAAGTATTCAGGGGCTTTTGGTAAAGCCTGCAGCCAGGTTTATTTGCCCCTGACAGGGGCCCTGGAGTAGCATGCCATGGGCTATCCATATGATCTCAGCCGGGAGGGACTTACTGAGAGTGGGAAGAGGGGATGCTCTCCTGGTTCAATCATGGGCCAGATGTATACCAACTGCCCTGGCACCCGTATGAAAGTAGTGAATTTGAAGTTGCCCAGGGCTCAAGAGTGTGTGTGTGTGTGTGTGTGTGTGTGTGTGCGTGCACATGCAGGTGTGTATTCCAGCTTTCCTATCCAGGCTGCCTCTGCCAGACTGACATTCATCCTTGCCCTTGCCAAGCCTTACTCACCAGGACAGCAGGAGGAAATCAAAACCTTAGCCCAGATGGTCCACACAGTTCACTGGGTAGGAGAACTGGTCAGCCCCATCTGACCCTGTCTCTTGCCTCTTGTCTTCCTGCAGTCGAAAGCCCATTAACGAGAAAGTGCCTGCCCACTGCGACGGAGCCGCCAGCACCTCCTCCCTTCCAGATCCGGGCCCCAGGCTGCTGCCGCTTTTTATAACTTTATATTATTTTTTTTAAGAAAAAAAAACTCTTTAAAATACCTCAAGACTGTCTTCCTGTTCTGTTGCTGCTAAGAAAATATAAAAACAGAATCATAGAAAAGGAAGGAAAAAAATGTAACAAAATGAGTGTCCTTACTGTCCCCTAACCCTACCCTGGGAGGCTGAGATGATAGGCCGCCAGACTCCAGTGTCCATCACTTGCCTGAAAAAGTCTCTTGTGCTCTTTCTTTCCCCCCGCCCTTTTGTCCTTTGAAAAAATGTGGAAATGGCTGGGATTTTTTTATCCTCGTGGGGAAGGGGTAGGTCATCTCTCCATACAGGATAATAAGCGTGGCTGTAAGGGAGGAAGGCTCCCCAGAATCTTGATGCCACTCTCTAACCCTCTGTGCCATTCGTTCTGTGGTAGAGGCTGACCATTCTGACCCCAAAGACTACTCTGGTCCCACTGGGAAAGGAAACTCGACAGGGTAGACGAGCCACACCTCTGGCTCTACTCTTTGCTCTGGGGGTCTGTAGGAGTCAGCTTCTGGCCCCTTTCTGGTCCTCCAGCAACACTCGGACTCCATCCTGTCTGAATTTTTGCCTCAGTTTCTTCAGTCTCCTTCCTGCTTCCTACCAGCAGCCTCGTTTCTCAACCATTTAGGGAGCTTGAGCAAGTTGGTAAATGCTCTCAGGACAACCCTGATTTCTTTGGGACAGCATGTTTTGGTCTCTTTCTCCCTAGCCCATGGATTTGCCCTTAAGGATGGGGTAGAGCCTCTCCCAGGTAAGCCTCCTTGGGCTGAACCATACCTTTTTGGAGGCAGGGAAGGAAAAGGTATAATTTACAGAACTCTCCTTGGTGTGGGAGGCAGCAGGAGTGTGGGAGGCAGCAGGAGTGTGGGAGGCCCAAGGTCCCTCAGGATCACCTGGCTCCCCAAGGCTGAGCAGCTGGTGTGGAGGCGGCAAAGGGCTGAGTGTGCCCTAGTTCTTCCATTTGTCTTAACTGGGGACAACAACTACTGTGAAGATAGGGGATAAGACTCTTGAAACTACCTCTTCTGGTCCTCAAACTCCAGTTCACAGGTATAGGGCACTATTTTCTGGCCTTGTACTCGCCTTTCATCTTCCTTGTTTTTGGGCAGGGAGGAATCTTGTTCCCTTAACCAGACAGGGGAGGGGATGGCAAAAGAGAGATGGCAGCCAGAGAAACCCAATGACTTCTGGAAAACTACTCAAAACGCTGTTGGTTTCACACTCTGGTTTCAGTGTACCAAGGTTGTGATTTGGAGTTTCACTGAAATCAATTGCCATAAATGTAATTTTCACACGCCTGCTTGAAAACCAGGCCCTTGTAGTCATAAAGGTACAAATGAGGTTGGCTGAACAAACAAGGTGGGCCTAGAGCTGTCCGGTCCCCTTCTGCCCTCGGGGCTCCCCTGGAGTCGGGCCTCTCTCTTAGGCCGACGCGCTTCCCCCCCCGGCCTCCAGGGGGCGCTGTGGGCGAAGCCGCCGCACTGCCCGTGGCATCCCCCGGGAGGAGCCTCTGCAGCCGTGGCCGCCTCCGCAATCGCAAACCCGGAAGACGCGCTCCGGCAGTTGGGAGTGTGCGGCTGGCCCGACACGGCCATGCAGCTTCTGGAGGTAGGTCTGGTTCCTGCTCCAGCGAGGGAGCCGGGACTGACCCGCTGGCTGCGGAGAGGCAGCGGGATCTTGGCGCACCTGGTGGCTCTGGGCTTCACCGTCTTTCTGTCTGTGCTGTCCCGGCCAGGAACCAGTGAGTGTGCGAGGCGGGGCCGAAGAAGGGGGCGGAGCCGAGACGCAGAGGGGCAGCGCTTGAGAACGCTAGGCTAGGAGAGGGGACCCCAAGCAGTGGACGGGCGGACTGTGGAGGGCTTGTAAGGGCGGGGTGGGGCGGGAGCGGGGGAGAGGGCCATGGATGGGTGGGGCCTGGGGTGCTGGAGGGGGAAGGGCAGACAATTGACTAAAACTGAACTGACCAGTTCACCATAAGCAGGGCCCCTGATGGAGGATACAAGCAAGTAAAGGAGGGAGACCGAGGCCCTTTCTAGGACTGAGCTAACAGCTGAGAGGTGCCAAATGCGGAATCCAGGCCAGACTGGTTTATGTTTGCAGGGAGGCTCTTTTGTTTGTTCACCGTAAGGCCCTTGGCTGCTCCACTTTGCCCTGAGTTCCTGATTAGGGTTGGGGATGGTACCCTCACCTTTCCCCTGTGGCCAGATTCATTGGGCAGGAACAATGGTGACCGGCCGTCAGCCTGTTCTTTTTGATTCTCAGGTCTTTTCTCCTGGCACCCTGTATTCATGGCCTTGGCGGTGAGTTTGGGCTTCTTTCCGCCGCTAATTTGTTTGGATATGCCTAGCTTCACCCCTAGGGAAGCATCCAGCCCTTAGAAGACTCAGTCTTTCTAACACCCAGAGATACGGGGGAAACAGCTAGGACCCCTCTTTCCCTGTAATCTGTGGGACTGGGAAACATGGAGGACTGGACCATTGGTAGTGTCAGGTGGTGAAGGGAGTGGGGATTTGGAAGTTATTTCTTTCTCTACTTGGGCCTGAAAAGAGGAGGGAGAAGAGGTGTTATGCAGCCCCACCCCGCCCCAAAGTTGAGGAGGAAGTTTAACGTTTTTGATTTTCTCTAGAAATGGGAGTCATTGCTTACAAAGGTTGAGGGTGGTGGTGTCAGCCTGAATGGTGAGAGTCCTACTCAAGTGTTGATTCCCAGTTGTTCCGTAGAAATGCTGGCCTGTCAGACAGGAGGGCCTAGTGGATGTTCTTTAGCCCCACCCGTTGTCCTCCTTATTTGGATATACGAGAGCACCTCCTTTTTCTCAGGCCTCCAAGCTGGACCTCAGGCTCACTGGCCCTCTTCTATGTTCACAGTTCTGCCTCTGCATGGCTGAGGCCATCCTACTCTTCTCGCCTGAGCACTCCCCATTCTTCTTCTGCTCCCGCAAGGCTCGGATCCGGCTCCACTGGGTAGGGCAGACCCTGGCCATCCTCTGTGCAGCCCTGGGCCTGGGCTTCATCATCTCCAGTAGGATTCGCAGTGAGCTGCCTCACCTGGTGTCCTGGCACAGCTGGGTAGGAACTCTGACATTGCTGGCCACTGGCTGCCAGGCACTGTGTGGGCTCTGTCTCCTCTGTCCCCGTGCAGCCGGGGTCTCGAGGGTGGCTCGCCTCAAGCTCTACCATCTGACCTGTGGATTGGTGGTTTACCTGATGGCTACAGTAACGGTGCTTCTGGGCATGTATTCAGTGTGGTTCCAGGCCCAAATCAAAGGTGCAGCCTGGTACCTGTGCCTGGCACTGCCCCTCTACCCAGCCCTGGTGATCATGCACCAGATCTCCAGCTCCTACTTGCCAAGGAAGAAACTGGAAATGTGAGTTCCTCTGAACTCTGAATCCAAGTGAGACGCTTGCCTTGGACTTCGGTGGTTCCTTTGATGACCTACAAGGGACCCATTTCAAAAGTGGTAGGGTTTTTGCACTTCTTGGCTGGGCCAGGTGCTGCGGAAACCTGAGCTACTATTGCAGAGGTGAAGACACAGTGGGCTGAAGTGGGGAAATGTGTGGAGTTCGAGTGCAAAGTAATGCAGAGCTTGAGCCTGAAGCTTCCTCCAGACAGAAGTATGCGGGGGGTGGGTGATAGTGGTGGAAGTCATTTCTTGTTTGCATGCCTGATGAAGACCTGAGTTCCTGTAAGTTATAAATGGCAGCTATGGATATTTGGGTCACTTTTGAGAAAGCAGTGTGGTGTAGCAGAGAGAGCCCATGGATCTTGTTACAGGTTATGGTTCTCTTAGGCTCTGTTGTGTGACCTTAGGCAAGTCACATGTCATAGGGTCTCAGGTTCCTCATCCGTGAAATGAATGTTTCTAAACAATGTATAAGTCCCTTCTATCTCTATCATTCAGTGTCTGTCAGGTTGATGTCACAGAGCACCCTCCCAGCTCTGGATCACAGGCTGGACCACTTGGCAGACTCAGGATGTAAGTCTTACAGTCATTCTCCACTTACCCCCCTGGAGGGACAGTTCTGCCCTTGTGGACTTTTAGTCCAAATCTGTTGATTTGGTCCCTGGACCAAGGCACAAGGGGTCAAGCATTGTGGAGAAAAGGGGCCCAGGTGAGAGTCTCCTGGACTCCAAGACAGTAAAGGCACTAATGTCACTTTAAAGCTTTTGGGAGAGCAGAAGGGCATTGGCTTAACCAAGCCTCCAGCTCCTGGCTGCACTGATGGGAGAGAAGATGAGCCCAGCTAAGAACCTCCTTCAGCCCACCTCACAGAGGCTCCATCAGGATCTGGGCTTGAGAGCTGCAGGATCTGGGTGTGCTCCTTCCCCTGATATTCACTCCCAGAGGTGAACGGTCCGGGGCATCTCATGCCTTGCCCTTCTTAGGGCTCAGATTCTTGCCTTAGCACACAGCTTCATGAAGCTATTCTGAAGTTTTTAGAACAAAATAAGGGCCAAGGAAGTGGAGCAGGGCTCTTCTGATCCAGGGAAAACAAAGTACTCCTGGTTCCCCTTGTCATGTAAGCTTTCCTCAGTTGTGACTCTAGCCAGCTCTTTGGCCCAGGAGGAGGCTGAGTTTGGTGCCAGCTGGCAGATGAGGGCTGGGCCCTCTTCCCTGCAGAGACCCCCCTCCTTGTTCCAGATGGAAAGTAGTTCGCCAGACTGCCCTGGGCAGTGAGGGCTGGATGCCAGACTGGTTAACTGGTCTGGCTCAGTCAGGAAGATGGGGCCTCCATAGATCATGGCAAACTGAAGACAGCTAAGCTAGGAAAGCTGCTGTTGAGGCAGGTAAAGATAGGGCAGTGGAGACAGCTCAGTGGAAGCTCTAGGAGGCCTAGAGTGTAGTGTTGGAGCTCTAGTTCCTGGGAGCAGCAGGAGGTGTTCTTAGATGTCAGTAATTTGGATATACTAGGTCTTTGGAAGATTCGTGACCTCCTCTTTGGGTAGCTCAGAAGCAAGGAGGTTAATATGATCCAACAGTACAGGAATGGGGACTACACAGGCAGAAGTGTCCTAAGTGGACCTCACTGGGCTTCTCCTGGGTCAGATAGCATTTCCCAAGAGCTCCCTAGACCCTGAACGTCTAAACGGAGGCCCCTGCTGTGCAGAGGCTGATTGTTCCTGTTCTCTTCGTTGCCTTCTCTCTCCTCTCCAACTGTCCAGTGTGGTCTGAACTTGGAAGAAATGGTTATTGAGGCTGCATGGAGGAGTCTCACCTAGGGTCACTATGATCCAGTGATTCCATCTCCTTTCCCATCACATCTCCCATCAGTCCCAGTGCTGGGGGTCTTGCCCTGTCTACGGCAGGGTGAAAAGCCCGGTTAAGGTTCACCAGCTAGTTCTGAGAACCAAGTAGGCAACACCATAGAGTCTGAGCCTGTCTGAGGTGTCTCCTCCCAGGTGGTGCGGGGGGCCGGTGGGCAGGTGGGCGGGCAGGCAGGCGTGCTGACAGCCCGCAGTTTGCGTGGGCTGTGCCAGCTGATGTCTATTCCCAGCCCTGGGAGGAAGGGGGAAGTCATTTATATTCTGCGGGAGGAAGGGGCGCCTACTGTCACCTCTCTGATCAGTGGGCCTGGAGGGCAGGGT
Organism: Dugong dugon; assembly: GCA_030035585.1. NCBI lineage: Eukaryota > Metazoa > Chordata > Mammalia > Sirenia > Dugongidae > Dugong > Dugong dugon. The sequence goes on from CM057462.1 coordinate 148,997,878, forward strand.
TACAGGGCAGAGGGGAAGGCACAGATCTCCTGCTTAGCTGTGTCTCACTGCTGTACAGGGAGTAGGTCACCAGGGGGAGCCCTTCTTTCTGGCAGACCAGACTGTGGGAGGACTTCCCTTCCCTCCCCTCCCTTCTTTCCATCTCTCCCTCCATCGCCACCTGCCCTCACATCCTGGGGCAGCAGCTGGACAACCATTAGACTTCAGTGTCAGGGCATTCTTCCTCCAGCTGAGATCACAGTGGCTGCCAGCCGCAGATGCTTGTGTGTTTCCTCCTCCTTACGCACCCCCCTCCATCCCTCCACCTCCTTCTCTCTCTCCATCTGGGATGTTACCTGGGCTGCTCAGCACTGAGGCAGAGGCCTTGGGAAAGAAGCAAATGGCTGCCCTTCTGCCCTTGTCCCTGTGGCTAGGGAAAGCTGCTCATAGTTAGCCTGTTTTGCCTTTTTTAAAAAAAAGCCAGGGTGCTCAGATATTTTAGTTTCCATATCATTTGCACACATTTGCATGCCAGGTTTCACTAAGTCCTGATTCCAAGTATGATTGTATTCAAAGTCAACTTTGAGGATACTGTACATATAGGTGGGATTACCATTCTAGATCCAGAAGTTCCTGTCAAGCCCCCATCTTTCCTGTAAACACCCCTTCCCTTGAGCCCCACCGTGGCCTGGGGTGGTATTGAATGGCAGGAGCTCTATGTCTGGGGAAGTGTCCCAGCCTCACCTTGGCTCTTCATTGTGTGGAAGGTAGGTTGCTATCTCTTGCCAGCCTGTGCTTCCTCTCTCCCCACCCTCTCAGCGGGCAGGCTACCCATCCCCACTCCCTGACACTGGCCTCTCATTGTCCCCACCCTTCCACCCACCCCCCCACCCCAGCCCATGCATGGCTGCTGTGGGTCTTGTTTTTGAAACCTCACTGTGGGAGAGCCAGGCATCCTCCGAGCCAGCTGGCTACTGTGCCAAGGCCTGTTTGGAGTTAATAATAATCATTAGCTGAATGGTGCTGGGGCCTTTCAGCTCCAGATCTCTAAGCACTTGCAGGCTGAGTCAGCCAGCTCTCCCCCCTCCCCCCTTTCTTCCTGGGCTGCAGAGTATAACCCAATGAGGAGGCACTATGGGAGAGGAGAGAGTCAGGAGTCTTGCCTCCAGCCATGCCTTGAGGCTTCTCAGGCAGTGGGTATTGAGAGTCCTCTGAGTAAACATTATAATAAGGCCTTTGCACCTGACAAAGGTCAAGATGTACGGAGCAGAGTGTATGCTGGGCTCAGAACTGTGCTCAGACTGGCAGAGGCAGCTGTTGACCCTGGACCTCTAGCCTTCCTACCCTGTTTAACTGCTTGGCTTCCCTGGTCCCGATGCCCTAACCTCAGCATTTCTGGTGCCCTCTGCAAGCTTAGGAACAGGGACACTTCTGCTTTAGTGCCCCTGATGGCCGTGTGTCTAGTTAGCATAAATAGCCTGTGCATCAAGAATTGAAAAGTGTATTGGCCTGGGAGCTAGGAGACCTGCAGTCTGGGTTACTCAGCTCCTAACATGGGTGCGGCCATGGGTAAGTCACTTACTGCTAGACCTACCTCACAGGGATGTTGTGAGGGTTAGATGAGAAAGTGAATGTTAACAGGCACTGAAAAATACAAAGCATTAAACAAATGTAAACAGGTGGTATTACTATGTTTTTGTCCTTCTCTCTCCTTCACTGAGCCTGCCTCTGGGCTTTATGATTCTTAGGGAGGCAATACAGTTATGGATAATGATGCTTAGGGGACCCGAGTCTCTGGTTGTGTTGTTGGCCATTGTAAGAGTGCAGACACATTTCCTCCTTCTAGAGGCAAGGTCAGCCTGCGTCCACTGCTGTCCGAAAGCAACCAAGACCATGTCTAATGAAGGTACTTGCTTACCTGGTGTTTTCCAGTCGGGGCTGATTGCCAATCTGGGAGTCAGTGCATTTGCCCCCAAGGTCCAGCCTGCCTGAAGTGCCTGGAGCTGCTGGTCACAAGTCTGCCTAAATCTCTTTCCTAATCCTGCCCTTCTGAGGGAAGAGTGGGGCAAACAAGCCAGGAAAGGAAGGGCAACAGTAATGGACACAGCCCTGCCACCCTGACCCCTGCAGCCAGACACTGGGCTCTGCCCGTCTTAGGCCATCATGCCAAGTACTGGAGTTGCAGAGCTGTGAGAGACATGGCCCCTGGCTTCCAGGGCTTCACAGGTTTGCTTCACCTCCCCTGTTCCAGGCTCTTAAGGAACATCACAGTCCCCTCCTCCTCAAAGCACTTTATTGAAATTAAAACACATACACACCATGAAAATAGTTTGTTTAAATTAGGGGAGGATACTTTGCATTCCGTTTGTCTGAGACTAGCCAACATCCTCCTGAATGGACAGTGAGGCAGGACAACAGCAGCGCAGGGGCTTGAATATTCTTTTTTTTTTTCCTGCCCTGGGATCCAGGAATGAAACACTAGTTGGGCATTCTGGGCATAGCTTCAACATTTCTTGCCAGCACGGGCAAAGAGAAGACACAAGCTGAAAGTACCTCAGAAGTGCCCTGAAGGGTGGTTTGAAGTAGACCATCTCCAGTATTGGGCTGGGCTTAAAGCAGACAAATTACCTCCAGTAAAACGACCCCAGCCCCTTGCACAGAAAGCTTGGCTAGTCACCAGCACAGCCAGGGAACAAGAGTCCTAGTTTTTAATTGATCTGCTATGGTTAGAATTTACCAGATTTTTTTTTTTAACCTCTGTTAGCTCCTCTGTGGTACGACAAGATCCAACTCTGTCTGAGTGTGCATGAGTGCTCCCCTGCACTCTTATGTTTAAAGCAGATTCCCAGGTACTTCATAGTGCTTTCTAAGGATGCCCAGGATTGGGCTAGGCCTCTCTGTTTAGGCTCCAGAACCAACCTACTGCTGAGTGAGGAAGCAGTGGGAGGTGAGGGAAAAGCAGCACAAAGTACTGTCCCGCTACAGTGCTAATCTTTGTGTGCTTTAACACACATGCTTGTGAGCACGCACGCACACAGACACACACACATACAGCTTTGGGGGATATGACTGCCTTATATATGCCAGTGCCAGAGGGTACTCTGAAGTCCCACTGCAGGGCTCCATGTCCTGGTTCACACTGAAGGCTGGTTCTCTCAGGCCCTGGTTCCACATCCTCTGTGATTCTGGGGCAGTAGCCAGGCTGAGGTGGACTGGAAGGCCTCAGGCAGACTTAAGTATCTTCACCACTTGACATTTTCCATGTGACAGTGCAAAGCCTGATGAAGGGATCTGACTTGCCAGCTGCTTTAACCTTCCTCTCTCAAGCCCCAGGAGAGGAAGCATCCAGTATAGGCACGTTGTAACCAGGCCAGAAAAGCCATCCATCGTACTGCAGAGGCCTGGACCTTTCCTGCAGTGTGGGTTGGGGAAGTGAAGCTTCACTGGTTTCCTGGGCAACCAGATAAGTGGCACAAGAACTGCAATTGCAGAAAGGGAAGGAGTTGAGAGATCAGATGGAAAAGAGACTAGGCTAGCTGATCCACTGAACTCTCATCTTCCATTCTAAAAGGCGATTGCCATATTAGCCCCTCCACCCCTCCCAACAGAGAAGCACTACCTAAGAGGAGCTAGGGAAGTGCTGCAAGATCTGGCAGATAAAACTGCACATCTTGGCCAGAATCTAGGGAACTCCTTGTGGTTTGTGGGGGGGGGGGGGGGGGGTTGAAGATATGCAGCCACTGACTTCCTTGGCATGAGGGACAGAGGAGTATCAAAGCTTCTCAGGCACACATGCGTGCGTGAAAGCACACACAGGTGAGGAGCACTGTAGCGGGACAGTACTTTGTGCTGCTTTTCCCTCACCTCCCACTGCTCCCTCACTCAGTAATAGGTTAGTACTGGAGCCTAAACAAAGAGGCCTAACCCGATACTGGACATCCTAGGAAAGCACTGTGATATACCTGGTAATCAGGATTGGCACAGACTAAAATAGAAGAGAGAACTACCAAGTAGTCTTCCCCAGACGTGTTGTCTTAACCAGCTTCATCCCCTCAGACAAACTGGCAGCCATAGCAAACACTGCTCTGAAAAGATGAAAAAAATGCTATATATAAATGTAGACCACAGGGGGGCTCTAGCATCAACATCTGTCATTGCTTTGACTGCCAAGGTTGATGTGCCTGATGTGGCTGGTAATGAGGTGTTTCCATCCCTCACCACTCTGGTTGTTCCTCCTGAAGAGAAAAAGACAACTTTCCAGACAGAGGAGGGCTCAGCTTTGGTCAAGATTTTATAAAACGTAAGAAATGAGGTAACCAAATTCTGATTCAATTTTTTATCCTCATACCATTTCCTCTCCTGTTCGGACTCTAACATGACAATTCCCTTCCAAAAACTACCAAGAGAGTAGCCAAAGATTTGCATGTTCAGAGTCTGGTAGAATCTAGCCCAATTTCTGGTAGGCTGTGTCTATACCAAGAATGTGGGGATTGCATTTCTCCATCCCATGCAATGCCTAGGACACACTAACCAGTCAATAAATATTAATCTGTCCATTAGATGAATCTACTTTCAGCCTAACTACAATGGTGACCATTTTTAACATGAAAATATACTGGTAATAGTAAAAATACTGTGGACATCAGCTGCTCCCCACCAATTTTTTTTAACCCAATCTAAGCATTTTCCATAGTACCAGACTTCTATTTTTTTTCCTTCTAAACTTTATTTTGTTGTTGTTGTTGAGAATATACACAGCAAAACATACACCAATTCAACAGTTTCTACATAAACAATTTAGGGACACTGATTACATTCTTCCAGTTGTGCAACCATTCTTACCCCCCTTTTCTGAGTTGTTCCTCCCTCATTAACATACACTTAGGACTTGCCTTAACATTCCTATCTAATCTTTCCAGTTGCTGTTGCCAGTTTGATACCATATAGTTCTTAAAAGAGCATAATGCTTAAGGCAGACCTTTTTTTTTTTTTTTTTTTTTTTTTACTAGTTAAGCTAAGCTATTGTTCATTGAACCAGACTCTTAAGGAGACTCCACAGGGGGGCCAACTTTCCTCTCTAGGGATCCAGAAAGCCTTCATTATCTACAGGCTTTAGCCCTGAATTGTGGATTTGTAAACTCTCTACTGTCAAAGCCTCAGTGACATTTTTTTGAGAATCTATCTTAGGGATCAGCAAACTATGGCCCATGGGCCAACCATCTCACTGCCTGTATTTGGATGGTCTGTGAGCTAAGAACAGTTTTTACATTTTTTTTAAATGGTTGAAAATTTTAAAAATGTTAAAATTACATGAAATTCAAATTTCAATGCCAATAAATAAAGTTTTATTGGGACACAGCCACAATCGTTTGCTATCATATTGTCTATAATTGCTTTCCTGCTTGTCGTGAGATGCCATCCAGTCAATTCCAACTCATAGCGACCCCATGTGACAGAGCAGAACTGTCCCATAGGGTTTCCTAGGCTGTAATCTTTACAGGAGCAGATCACCAGGTCTTTTCCCCTGCAGAGCTGCTGGGTTGGTTCAAACCGCTAACCTTTCGGTTAGCAGCCCAGTGCTTAACTGTTACACCACCAGGGCTCCTTGTTTTCCTGTTACAGCAGCACAACTGAGTAGTTGTAATTTTTTAGAGACTGTATGGCCTACAAAGCCTAAAGTATTTACTATCTGGCTCATTACAGAAAATGTGTACCAACCCCTGGTCTACCTTAATGCCTAGATGTGAGTTCTAACCAGGCCCTTACAACATTTAAATATTCTCTCCCTAGACGGGCCACAAAAACCCCGGTGGCACAGTGGTTAAGAGTTTGGCTGTTAACCAAAAGGTTGGCAGTTGGAATCCACCAGGCACTCCTTGGAAATCCTATGGGGCAGTTCTGCTCTGTCCTGTAGGGTCGCTATGAGTCGGAATCAACTTGAGGGCAATGGGTAGGCTAGACAAGACACACCTTTCTGAGGTACAGTGAGCCCCACCCACAGTCTGAAAATATAAATAAACCAGTCACAGGCCATGCCAGAACAGAGGCTCAGCCAGGTTTAATGATTACTGTCTAGTTTTCAGAGCCCAGAGGCTCCAAGGTATGCCTGGGTGTATACAGTGGGAGCAAGTGTCCTGGACACAGGGAGGCCTACTTACTTTGCCAGCAGGGTAACAAGAAGTACAAAGGTAAGAACATACAGAAAACTGGAATCAGCCTGCTTTGCTCTCCCCAGCTGGGGTGTGCCCTCTCCTGGCCCCTTTCTGGGAGCCCCATAAACGCAGGCAAAAAAAAAGAAAACCCACAAATAATCACAGACAAATTGTTGAGCCCTGTCATACTCTGTCTCCAGGGACACCTACTTCCTGGGAGACATGTCTGGTTTATAGGCGTGGCATAGGATGAGGGGAGGGAGTGATCTCTCAAGCCTTTTCTTATAACCAGACCTGGCCGTTTTCTATACAGGGTTCTAGTGAGCTTACATAAAGCTGAGTACTTAACTCCCAGGTAGACAGCTACCTTTGGGGTCTATCAACTAAAACCATGGAAGAGGCTGCATGTCAGTTAAATCTCTTGGTGGGGGCAGCCAGGCACATCCACCAAACCAGATCTCTCAAACTAGGGGCCCAAGTAGTGGATATAGGAGGGAGACTTAGAGCCACAGGGCCTTTTCTTATTCCCTAAACTGGGTAGGACATTTGAAGAACACAGTCCTCCTAGTCTTCAGGAGATCAGCTAGAATGCCCCAGAAGGCCTGCTTCATTTGACATTCAGGTTAAAGGTTTTTAGAGCCTTAACTTCAGTGGTGCCCAGAGGGGAAACTGCAGCATGAAAATGAGATTTTCCCAGGTTCCCTGTTAAGTCTGAGGAGTGAGTCCTGGTTCCTGTATTTCCAGTACCAAAATCCTCAGAAGTCTCTGGAATATAACCAGATAACTTTTCCTTCCTGCCCCTAACTTACCAGGGCAGTTAACATAGGAAAACCAACTGATAGCTACTTGGCCCTCTGCCAGCTTGCTTCTGGGACCTTCATTGACCTATTTCTGTCTTAATTTCTCATACATATTGTCTTTAGTCTAAGGGGGTGCTTCTGAGGAGTTTGAAGAACCAGCTAGCTCCCCACTACCCCTTCTCCCAGGGTCTTCAGCCTGAGGTTCTCCCAACTCCAGCCTTTGCAGAGAAGTGATTCAGTGCCATGGAGATGTGGGTGAGGCTTTAGGGAGTTCAGAAACTAAAGTACAAGAGATTGTGTATCTGGGGAGCCTGGCATGGTCACTGTCTCTCCTACAGGGCAAGAAAATTGTGTGCATGAAATTGTGCACATACGTGGAGACCACTCTGAGAGTGAACTTCAGTGGGAACTAAAGTTATCACTTTCCTGATGGAAGTCAAGGTGCTGTGTGCATGCATACCTATAAGCATGCATACCAATGAGCATGCAAGTACTTGAGGGAAATGCTGCACCCCTCTCTCTCTTTCGACAAAACTAGGTCACTAACAAAGGAGAGATAGCAGTCTTCATATCCTAGGAACAGACAAGGAGAAGATACTGAGTTCCAGTACCCTTCCCCAATCTTAACAGGTAGCTGGAGTCAGGCCCTCCTGGCAAACCACCTCACCCTCTGTGAATCACCTCTTGGAAACTAAAGAGCAGGTCAGATAACTAGAGGCTCTGGAGAACTTCCAATGGACAGAGAACCTGGGGGGAGGGGAAAAGACTGAAAAAGACCAATGTCAGAGAATATTTTCACCTTTGCCCTGCTCATCCCCCTGCCAAAGTTCAGAGCAAGCACCTACCAGAGCCTGAAGTATAGTTAAAGGGAGCTGTCATCTCCATACCCAAAATATTCTGTAACCCCAGATGGAATGTTAGGCTCATCCTGGGAAGCTCCTCTGGCCTGACAACCACAATTGCACAGACCTCTGGCTGAGAGGGATGGGGGTAGCTGGCTTTCCCTTCTGAAAGTTTAGTGCCACTGACTATCTCTGCCACAGATGGCCTGCAACCTTGTGGAGAGGACAGAACTCTAAGCCACACTTCAAGTTGCCACTCTGGTGCAGAGACTACCCAATTTTAACCCTCAGATGAGGAAATCCCATCCTTTGGCTTTGCAGCAGGGGCAAGATCTCAGAGAGAAGGCAGCCTTGTCAACATAGAGGAGATGTACACCTGGTTCCCTCTATCCCCAAGCCCAGTTTAACCCAGTGGGGCCAGACTTTCCTGAGCTATTTCTCTCTTTGCAGAGCAGCATATTAGGAAAAAACTCAGAATCCCACCTAAGCTTGAAAGGAGACTGAATGAAGAGATGGCATACACAGAAAATCAGGTAGGTCCAGCCGGATGCTACATAACAGAAGCTGGTTTATCCTCATCGTTCTAGTGTGAAGTGGCCCTACATCCCATATTCCTGGCAAACATCCCTAAAAGCTCTGCCTTCAGCAGCTCCCACCCTGGTCTGCCATGCAGGTGCTAGCAATCAAATGCTAATCAAGGGTCTCACAAACCAGGAAACTAGCTTACCTGGAATTCACACTCCCCAACCCATCTACAAGTTTTTGTGCTGGCACCAATGCTATGGCATGGACTCCTCAGTTCATGCTGTGCCCCTCTGTGCCATTAGCCAGAGAACAAGGCACAAATGCCACATCTCTTTGCTGCCATATCTGACAGACAATAGGCCAGGGCACCTGCAAAAATCCATGCACCCAAGGCCAACTGGGAAAGAGGAAGGCATTAGTGGGAAGTTTCACAACAGCTTTGGGGAGTGTAACTGATTGAGGTCTTAACCTTTCCTGACTCATTTTCCTATGGTTTTCAATCTCCCCAGCTGTGAAGTGTGACTTCCTGGCCAATGAAGATACTACAGCTTTTCCCCAGTGTGGCTCCTGTGGAAGGCCACCCCCCACAACATCACAGGTGTGGGTGGGCAGAGATAGAAAAAAATTACAATTTTCTTTTAAGGAGCTAGGGATGATCTTGAAAAAGTTTAGGGAATCTGCTTTTTCCCTCACCCCATCCTCATTCCCACCCAACTCAGACACCCTCCTCCTCCTCCACCACATTCAGAATTGCCAGGGCTTTGGGTAGGGGTGTAGCCTTTGCCTGAGGATTAATATATCCATATTTGAAAATCATGGCAGTCACACCCTGGTTGGGGTCTTGCTTGCTGTTGTACCTGGGACCAATTCCCTTGAGGTCGGGGGGAACCCACTCCCTTGGGCAGCCAGCCCTCTCTTCCATCCCCTCTTATCCTTCAGGGGTGCATTACCTCTCCTGGGGCAGAATCTCCCCACCAACCCATTCTGATCACACCACAATGGGCGTATCAGAGAAGACTGAGCTGACTGATTCTGGATCCGACATCCTCCGCTGGCCCTTGCCTGTTGCCTCAGGCACTGGCAGGGTGTTGCCTGGCTTGAGCTTGCCGTTTTGACCCTGCCCGGGTCCAGTAGGTTCCAGGAAGGCCACCCGCCGGTCAAAACCATCATCCTTGTCCCCACCAGCCATGGGATCGTGGTTGGGTGTGGTGCTAAGCATGGAAGAGCTGAGACTGTCTCCCTGATGGCTGGAAGGCTTCTCTACACCCCGGCACCAGCAGCGGCAAGGGGTGAGGTACAGGTATATGAGAACCAGGACCACACTGAGGATACAGCCCACCAGGGTGGTATAGGCTGTGTTGAGGGTGTCATGGTGTCCGTGCAAGGTGAAATTATACACTTTCAACTCCACAGATAGTGTCTCATTGAAAGCCTCCCCCGTGGCATAGCAGGTATACACACCCCCATCCTCAACCTGGACCTGCTGGAAAACAAGGCTGCCATCCTTGGACACTCTCACTGTCCCATTGGCCACCTCCTCTAGCACCCGTTCATTGCTTGGTGTCACCCACACCTTGGTCATCCCCTGATGCTTTGTGTCACACTTGATGGTCAAGGTTTCGCCCAGGTGGGCCTCCCAGGCACGCTCCTTGTACTCACTGCAGTTGAGGAAACTCAGGTGGAAGACATTGTGCAGCTTCTTGGAGCTCATGCAGTACAGATCCTCCTGAAAGTCCATCACGGAGCTCAGCTGCCGGTACTGCCAGTGTGAAAAGAGCTGGTATAGCTCACAGTCGCAGTGAAGGGGGTTGTTATGCAGGTAGAGCCCATTCTTGATCCATGCGGGCAGCCTCTGCAGGTCGGGCAAGGGTAAGCTCTTTAGCTTGTTGGAGGAGAGATCCAGGAGCATTAGTTTGGGCAGCTTGGCTCCTTCCTTGACCAGTTCCAGAGGGAAACGGGAGATCTGGTTCTGGCTCAAGTAGAGTTTCTGCAGCTGGGCCATGTCATCGAAGGCAGAGCGGTCCACCTCCACAATGTGGTTGTTGTAGAGCAGCAGCACCTCCAGTGCTTGCAGTTCACTGAACAGGAATTCGTCCAGTGTATGCAGCTGGTTGGAGGAGAGGTCCAGGTAGCGCAGGTTGGGTACCGGGGAAAAGGCCTCGGAGGAGATGAAGTTCAGGTGGTTGTGGCTCAGCAGCAGGGAGTGCAGGTGGGTCAGGCGGGTGGGGGTCCACTCAGCCCGCAGGCGGCTCAGGTTGTTGTGGCTGAGGTCCAGTAGCGCAGTGTAGCTGGGCAATGAGTGGGGAACGTTGGGAAGTTGCTGCTTGGAGCAGCTGAGGATGTTGCTGGCACACAGACAGGCAGCAGGACAGCTAACCACGGGACGGCCAGCTCTGGACACCTCAAAGAGGACCAGGAACAAGGACAGCAGCAGGAGCCAGAGGCCTCGCAGGTCACGCTGGGGTTGCATAGTGTCACTGGGGAGGGTGAGGAAGGCCACAAGGAAGTTCTGGGAGGGCGTCACCCAGGCATGTTCTGGTGGGATAAGGAAGGGTCACTTTCACTACAGACTTTAAGGGAAAGAGGATGGGTTTGTGGTCAGCATGGACTCTGGAGGGAAGGTCCAACCCTCTCTCCCATTCAACCCTCCACCCTGCCAATGGACTAGAACAGAAAAGAAGAGATGCTAGGTAGGCAGTTCCCAGGCACTGTGCAGGCTGTGGACTCAAAACACTGAGGCAGAGAAAGCAGTGGGCACAGAGGCCTACTGGGCTGGGGTCACAGAATGTAGGATGGGTGTATGCGCTGGGTGTCAGAGACGGTTGGGGGTCACAGGGATTCCTTGGGCCAGGTTTGGACGCAGGGTCAGCAGGGCCTATGGGAGAGCTGAGGGAAGGTCAACAGGGCACCAGGCCGGGTAGGGCGCGTCCTGAAGGGGTTGAGGGTCCCCAGGGCCTGTAGAGGAGGGCTTCCCCGGGGACCTCTGGGTACTGCACCTGCTCGGCGAAGACGTGTCTCAGCCCATGGCCGATCCGGGAGCTCCGTCGCAGCCTCCCCGGGCGGCGCAGAACCGGGCGGCCTATCACGACGCCCGCCTTGCGGAGGGGCCCGCGCCCGGCGGCATCGCCTACCGCGAACTCGCCCGGCTCGGATCCGCTCCCCCGTTGCCGCCTCGACCGCTGCGCCCGCCGCAGCCCACCGACCACGACCGCTGCCTCCGGGTCCCCGAGCCTGGCGTGGAGCGGTGCGGGCAGGGAGAGCCGCCGCGATCGGAGAAGAGGGAGCGGCGTGGGGGCAGAGAGCACCGCGCGCGCGCGCCCGCCGCCGCCGGAGCCTCGCGGCGGGTGCGCGCGGTGGGGGCAGGGCGCACGTGCGTGTGTTTTTGTCGGACCTGGACAGCGGGACTCGCGCGGGCTGCGGGCTGCTAAGCGCGCCTGATTGTGGGCTGGCGTCCCAGCTCCGGGTCCTTCTTTCTATGAACGCGTCCGGGGAGCTGAGCCTGTGACGAAAATTGTCAGGGAGGGAGACGCTGGCCCGTTAGCCCCTCCACCTGTCCCCATCTCCTCATACCCCCAGTGCCCATTCTCCCCCCAAAGCCGGCTCTCGGGAAAATTATTTCCAACTGAAGTGAATTCACTGCACCCGACTCCGGGCAGGAAGCGTCATATGTCTTTTAATTTTCAAATTAAAGAAATCTGGCTCAGCTCCCGCCTGTCGGTGTTGGCGGGAAATCCATTCGTCAAGTTTTGAGATTACCCCTCCCCTCTCTGGTGCTGTGAGGTCCGGAAGATTTGGGGAAAGACCATTTACTTCAGTCACGATGTTACTAGTTCATGGCCCTTGGGGCACAGCTCCACAGCCTGCAAGCCAGCTGGGCAGGAGGGGAGTTACGGGAGCGGCTTTGGTGGTCTCCAGGCCCAGGTCCCAGGATCCCACTGCCTCAGACAAACCACGTAGCTCTCTCCCACCTCTGACAGGCACACACAGGGACTGTGTACAAGCTAGGAACAAGTTTTCACTGCTGGAAACTCCAAAACTCTCCACAGCCTGGGAGCAGCCATTCATCCCCTTAGGCCTGGCCACTTGCCTCTTTCAGACCCAGTGCCAGCTCTTCCCCTCCCCCCATACAGAGCAATCCCAGCATAGTTTCTCTATTACCTAATTACCTAATCCTCAAAATGAAGGCCTGGGGAGCAGGTCTTCTTTAGGGTTACCCCTAAAACACCAAGAATCTGTTAAACAGGGTGTGTTGCTGGGAGTAGGGAGAGGAGGTTGTAGAAAGCGCCTAGACCTTATAATTCAAAATTTTAGCTATTCTTGGGACGGTGGACCCTGAGGGAGAAATTATCTTTTTATTCTTTCTAGTTTCTTACAACAACAAGAGCACAACCGAAATTAGTGTCTCAATAGATTAGCCTGCTAAGAGTTTTAAAAATAAAAAAAAATTATATCTGTCACGTCTTTGACCAAAAATTTAAGTGAATGTATTATCTCTTCAAGGAGTATTAGCAGGTTAACTTATGCAGAATATGAAAAGGGCTTTTTCCTGTTCATTTCAGGCATCAGTTAGAGATGAGGGGTATTCTTTTTGGAGGGGAGGGAATGGGAAACCCTGAAACAACGTTGCATCTGTTATCTACTGTTGCATAACAAATTACCCCCAAACCTAGTGGCTAAAACAGTAATATCCATTTATTGTCTGTTACAATTTCTTCTGGGCGGGGATTCCAGAGCAGCTTGCCAGGCAGTTTTGGCTTGCTGGTCTCTCATGCAGTTGCAGTCATATGTCAGTTGGGGCTACAGTCATTGGAAGGCATGACTGGGCAGGTGGATCCCCTTCCAAAGAGGCTCACTTACATGAGTCACTCACATGGCTGCTGTTGGCAGAAGACCTCAGTAAGGACCATAAGGGCCTCTCCCCAGGACTGCTTGAGTGTCATGATAGCATGGTAGCTAACTTCCCTCAGAGCAAGAGATCCTAGAGAGAGCAAGACAGAAGCTACAATGACCTAGTTCTCAAAAGAAACACCCGTTACTTCCACTGGACTCAATATTGGTCACACAGATATGCCCTTACTCAATATGGGAGGAGGTTACACAGGGCACGAATACCAGAAGGGCAGCATCATTGAGGACCATCTTGGAGGCTGGCTGCCACACACATCATCTCTGAAATAATATCTATTTTTTTTAATTTTGAAAAATTTCAAAGATACACCAAAATAGGCAAAGTAGTACAATGAACTCCCATATAGCCATCATTCATTTTCCATCATTATCAAGGAAATGCTATTATTTTATCTTGTACAACTCTTCCTGAGAAACACTTGACCCTCTTGCCCAACTCCCCATCCTCACATCCTATATTAACTTTCCTTAGATAGCGGTGTTCCAAGCTGTCTCCTCTCCTTATCTCCTTTCTGCAATATTTTAAGGGGTGGGGACAAGACAGATACTAAGGGGAAAAAAAAGGGCTCCTTATGCTGTACATTAGTTTTAAGTGTGGGTGCCTGAAGTTTGGAGGGGTCAACATAGATATAGTTCAAATAAATCTTTCTCTTTAGCTTATTCAGAAGAAACCATTCCCTTTTTAAAACTTTAACGTGCATATAAATCTCCTGGGTATTTTGTTAACATGCAGACTCTGATTCCGTAGGTCTGGGGTGGGACCTGAGAGTCTACGTTTCTAACAAGCTTCCAGGTGATGCCAATGTTGCTGGTCCACAGGCCACACTTTGAGTAGCAAGGATCTAGAGCTGTGCTGTCCAAAGCGGTAGCCACCAGCCATGTGTGACTATTTAAATTAATTACAATTAAATGACATTATAAATCAGTTCCTCATTTTCATTAGCCATATTTCAAATGCTTAATGGCAACATGTGGCTAGCTGCCCTACTGGATGGTAAAAACCAAAAAGAACCAAACCAGTTGCCTTCAAGTCCATTCTGACTCACAGTGACCCTATAGGGTAGGGTAGAACTGCCGCACAGGATTTTCAAGGAACGGCTGGTGAATTCAAACTGCCGACCTTTTGATTAGCATCCTGAGCTCATAACCACTGCGCTACCAGGGTGGTAGCTATAGATAAAGAGTATTTCCATCATCACAGAAAATTCTATTGGATAGTGCTGGTCTAGAGAATTGACTCACAATAACTCTGCTTTCTAGATCAGAACAACTATTTATTAATTCACAACAGAAGAATGGATCAAACTAGTGTTCTTAAATACAATTCAGAAATTGGTCCTATCCCACTTGGAGCAAAGGAGAATGAAGAAAACCAAACACACAAGGAAAATATTAGCCCAAGAGACTCCACCAGCCTGAGACCAGAAGAACTAGATGGTGCTTGGCTACCATCAATGACTGCCCTGACAGGGAACACAACAGAGAGTCCCGGATGGAGTGGGAGAAAACTATGGTGCAGAACTCAAATTCATGTAAAAAGACCAAACTTAATGGTCTGACAGAGACTGGAGGAACCCTTGAAACTATGGCCCCTGGACGCACTGTTAACCCAGAACTGAAACCATTCCCAAAGCCCACTCTTCAGACAAAGGTTAGACAGAACTATAAAAAATACATGTGAGGAGTGTGCTTCTTAGTTCAATCAGATACATGAGACCAAATGGGTGGCTCTGGTCTGGAGGCAGGATGAGAAGGCACAAAGGGACAGGAACTGGTCAAATGGACATAGGGAACCTGGGGTGGAAAGGGGGAGTGTGCTGCCACATTGTGGGAATTGCAACAATATGTGTATAAATTTTTGTATGAGAAATTAACTTGAGCTGTAAACTTTCACCTAAAACACAATTAAAAAAAGAGAGAGAGAGAAATACAGTTTGGAAGGTTGTTTGGTCAGCTCAGCATTTGAGCAAAAGAGGTTGGATGTTATAAGGTATATGTCTACCAGGTTGTAAGATTGGATAAAATGCTTTTCTCCACACTGTATTTTTATTTATTTATTTATTTTGTCTCAATAACAGGTACTAGAGAATGCTGGGGGAAGACACCTTATTAAGAAGCATCTTTTAAAAAAATTACTAAAAAATTTTTTGGAGCCATTGAGGCTGGATGGCCCCCAGAACTACTGCCCTGAGAATTTTTAAACCTTAAACCAAAAATATCCCCTGAAGTCTTCTTTAAACTAAATAATACCCCAAAAACACCAAACCCGTTGCCGTCGAGTCAATTCCGACTTATAGTGACCCTATAGGACAGAACAGAACTGCCCCATAGGGTTTTATAGTGACCCTATAGGACAGAACAGAACTGCCCCATAGGGTTTTGAAGGAGCAGCTAGTGGATTGGAACTGCTGACGTTTTGGTTAGCAGCTGAGCTCTTAACCACTGTACCACCAGGGCTCCAAACTAAACAATAGGTTAACTTAATGCTTGCCTTGAGCATTGTGTTCTTTTAAAGAATGATTTATATGGGATCAAACTGACAATATCAACAGGAAAGGTCAGATCATAAGCTTAGGGGGCGGTGAGTTTATGTTAGTGGGGGAGGAACAATTTGGAAAAGGAGAGAGAATGGTTGCACAACTTGAAGAATATAATCAATGTCACAGAACTGTATGTGTAGAAATTGTTGAATTGCTGTATGTTTTGTTGTGTATATTTTCAACAACAATAAAAAGTAAAATGTTTTGTGCTAGAGAACATGCAAACTTTTATGATGTGATATAAATCTCAATTTGGTTATATTAGAGATGCTGCAGTGCAATGAATTACTTAATATGGCCCTTCTAGCCATAATCTGTGACTCACACACAATGACTGAATGGGACTATGCAAATAAGGTATATGGAAACCTAACGAAGTGATTGGTTAGTTTTACCATCCCGCTAGGCTTAAAATGAGCCATCCCAGAGGCAGGAGAGGATCTCACCACTACCAAGGAAGAAGAGCCAGGAGCAGAGCACATCGTTTATACCTGGGATCCCTGTGCTGAGAAGCTCCTGAAACCAGGAGAGCAAGAGAGAGAGCTGTAACACTGAAGACAGCAGAAGCGGTGGCAGACAAACTGTAGCAGAAGATGAAGAAAGCTGAGCACGTTTGGGCAGGTGGCTTGCTGGCAGAGTAGGGTGCCTGTGGGCACTTGGTGGAGCTAGGTTTGCCAACCCACAGAGGCAGAGCTGAGGGCCTTCAGGTGAGGCTTACTAGGGGAGTGGAGTGCCTAGGGGCACTTATCCCGGAGCTAAAAGAGCTTTGTAACACTTGCCTGAGCAGGGCAGAGGCCAAGGGCCAGAGAGAGGCGTGCCTGTGGGCACGGCTGAGAAGAGGCTGTGCTGATCAGAGAACTGTATCCTGAGCATTTCTAAACCTGAATTGTAACCTGTTACTTCCCTCATAAACATCATAACTGTATTTCCTGTGAGTTCTGTGTGGCCATTGCAATGAATTATTGAACTCAGCAGAGAAGTAGGGAGTGCTGTGGGAGGGACAGTTGGTGTCAGACTTGGTAAAAGACGGCAGAGAGAGGAGGTATGTCTGACCTCCGCCTGACAGGAGTCAGCCTTGAGCTGTTAATCTTGATTCTCCTTCCCTCTTGTGAAGTTAGAGGAGGTCAGACACCTCTGCCATGCCATTTTTACAAGTGCATTTCTTAAGATAGAATTTTTTTTATTGTAGTAAAATATATATAACAAAAAGTTTACCATTTTTAAGTGTTCAATTCAGTGACATTGATTACACTCCCCATGTTATGCAGCCAACACCACTATCCATTTCCAAACGTTTTACATCATGCCAAACAGAAAGTCCGCACCCCTTTAGCTATAACTCTCTTTCTTCCTTTTCTCTGGTGACCGCTAATGAACTTTGATCCCTATGCATTTGCCTATTCGATATATAAGTGGGATCATCCAATATTTGTCCTTCTGTGTCTAACTTATTGCACTCAGCATTATGTTTTCAAGGTTTGTTCATGTTGTAGCATGTCAGAACTTCATTACTCTTTAGGGCTGAATAATAAATAAATAATAAACATTTTATTCATCCAATCCTCTGTTGATGAACCCTTGGATTGTTTCCGCATTTTGGCCATTTGTGAATAGTGCTGCAATGAACATTGGTGTATAAGTATCTGAGTCCCTGCTTTCAAGTCTTTTGAGTATATATCTAGGAGTGGAAATGCTGGGTCATAAGCTGGTGGGCTGGTGGTTAAGAGCTCTGGTTGCTAACCAAAAGGTCGGCAGTTCCAATTCACCAGCTGTTCCTTGGAAACCTTGTGGGGCAGTCCTACTCTGTCCTATTGGGTTGCTACGAGTCGGAGTGACTCAACAGCAACAGGTTTAGTTTTTTGCTTTTGTTTTTTAATGGTAATTGTGGAGTTCCTGGGTGGTGTAAACAGTTAAAACACTCAGTTGCTACCTGAAAAGTTGGAGGTTTGAGTCCACCCAGAGGTACCTCAGAAGAAAGTCCTGGCAATCTACTTCTAAAAAATCAGCCATTGAAAACCCCGTGGAGCACAGTTCTACTCTGACACACATGAGATTGCAATGAATCGGAATCAACTTGATGGCAACCGGTTTTTAAAAAAAAATTTTTTTTTTTTGTTTTGTACTTTATATGAAGGTTTACAGAGCAAATTAGTTTCTTATTAAACAATTTATACACATATTGTTTTGTGACATTGCTTGCCAACTCCATGACATGTCAAACACTCTCCCCTTCTCAACCTTGGAAAAAAAATTTTTTCAGTGGTACTTGTTTGAGGAGACACTAAACTCTTTTCCACAAAGACTGCACCATTTTATATTTCCACCAGCAATGGATGAGGGTTCCAATTTCTCCATAATCTCAACAACACTTGTTATTTTGCATTTTTTCTAATAATAGCCATCCTAGTAGGGGGTGAAGTGGTACCTCATAGTGGTTTTTATTTGCATTTGCTTGAGGACTAATGACAGTGAACAACTCTTCGTGTGCTTACTGGCCATTTGTATATCTTCTTTGGAGAAATGTCTTTTCAAGTCCTTTCCCATTTTTTAATTGGGTTGTTTGTCTTTTGGTTGTTGAGTTGTAAGAATTTTTGAATAATCTGGGTAGTAAACCCATATCAGATATATGGTTCCCAAATATTTTCTCCCATTCTTTAGGTTGCATTTTTACTTCCTTAATAAAGTCCTTTGATGCACCAGAATTTTTAATTTTGATCAAGTCCAATTTACCTTTTTTTTTTTTTTTCATTTATTGCTTATGCTTTTGGTGTAAGCAGCTAGTTTTTGACTCATTTTTAAAGACTGCATGTGTTTGACCACCCTTCTTTTAGGACAACGAAGTCCAATTTGCTGGGCATACTTAGGTGTTTCTTTCTGTGATACCATTTCACGTTGTGTATATGTCCTTATAGCACTTTTCACATGGTATTTTAATTGTTTACATTTCTGCTTCCACATTAGGCTGTATGCTCCTTGAGAGCAGGGATTTGCCATGGGCCTGGCTCTTAACAGGCATTCAAACTATGTTTGTTGAATTAATTAATTAATTCATAATTGTATCATGTTAATCTCCTCAATGCCTGACGTAGGGGTAAAGATGGAGCATAGGGTTTGGGCTCAGACTAGTCACACCTATACTGGCTGTGTGACTTTGAGTATTTCACTTCCTCTACTGAATTCACTCCATTATCTGTAAAATGGGAACAATAATAACACCTGAGCTTACTTCACAGGGTGATTTTGAGTATCAAATGAGCTAACAGTTGTGAAAGTGCTTTATCATTTATAATTATTATCTTTTCAAAAAATCCTAGTTTTCTTTTTTCTTGTTCTTCAAGATGAAGGTTTACAGAGCATACTAGTTTCTCATTAAGCAATTAATACACATATTGTTTTGTGACATTGGTTGCCAACCCCACAACATGTCAACACTCTCCCTTTCTCGACCTTTAATTCCCCATTACCAGCTTTCCTGTCCCCTCCTGCCTTTTCATCCTTGCCCCTGGCTGGTGTGTCCATTTAGTCTTGTTTTGTTTTATGGGCCTGTCTAATCTTTGGCTGAAGGGTGAAGCTCAGAGGTGACTTCAATACTGAGCTAAAAGGGTGTGTGGGGCCATACTCTCAGGGTTTCTCCAGTTTCTGTCAGACCAGTAAGTGTGGTCTTTAAAAAAACGTCCTAGTTTTAAATAGACAACAGATAAGTGGTAACTTTGGTGAAGGGTAAGACAGTACACAATACTGGGGAAGCCAGCACAACTTGTACAAGGAAAGGTCATGGAAGCTCCACAGACACATCCCAACTCCCTGAGGGACTGAATTACTGGGTGGAGGGCTGTGGGGACCAAGGTCTCAGGGAACTTCTAGCTCAATTGGCATAACACAGTTTATAAAGAAAATGTTCTACATTCTACCTTGGTGAGTAGCGTCTGGGGTCTTGAAAGCCTGTGAGCAGCCATCTAAGATACTCCACTGGTCTCACCCCTTCAGGAGCAAGGGAGAATGAAGAAAACAAGACACAAGGAAAAGATTAGTCTAAAGGACTAATAGACCACAGCTACCACAGCCTCCACCAGACTGTGTCCAGTACAACTGGATGATGCTCAGCTACCACCACTGACTTTTCTGACCAGAATCACAACAGAGGGTCCTGGACAGAGCTGGAGAAAAATGTAAAACAAAATTCTAACTCACAAAAAAAGACCAGGCTTACTGGCCTGACAGAGACTGGAAAAGCCCTGAGAGTATGGCCCCCGGACAGGATACCCTTTTAGCTCAGTAATGAAGTTCCTCCCAAAGTTTACCATTTAGCCAAAGATTAGACAGCCCCATAAAACAAAATGAGACTAATGGGGCACAACAGTCCAGGGACAAGGACTGGAAGGCAGGAGGGGACAGGAAAGCTGATAACAGGGAACTCAAGGTTGAGAAGGAACAGTGTTGACATGTCGTGTGTTTGTTAACCATTGTCATAAAACAATATGTGTATTGTTTAAAGAGAAACTATTTGTTCTGTAAATCTTCATCTAAAGTACAATAGAAAAAAAAGTCCTAGTTTTCTTGTTGAGAATTAGGAGACACACTGGTCTCAATGTCAACACTTGTACAGATTACATTGCACAATTGTCTGCCTTGTTCCCACATTCTAGGGATTGTCTGTCTGGAGCATTCATTGATGTTTTCAAGCTCTCCATCTCTGGCCTATTATTTATTTATTTATTGGGGGGTATTTTTATTTTTTGGCCTTTTAGAATTTAAAAATATTTTCATTTTAAAAAATATTAAATATTTTAGATAGTCTTGAAGTTTGCTGAGAATTCCAGTGGCGTTACTAATATCAGCATGGTTTTTGTAGTTCCTACAGGGTCTCCCAAAAGAAAATGCTTCCAAAACGAGGTTATTTCAAGGGATGAGGGAGGAAGTAGCGATAAAGATGAGTCCTTTGTAAAGTATTGCTTAATGGGCTGAAATTTAAGCCCTCGTTGGGTTGAGCCCCTTCTATATCTAGCAGTTCATTTACGTTTTTGGTTTCTTCCTGAAAGTACGCAATCTGAAGAATTCCTGCTGCCTGCCTCCCACCTCCGTAAGCCATCGCTCGCTTCATTGACCCTCTTAACCTTTTAACTTGTCCCTTAGTATGCTTACACATTAATTTATTAACTGTCCAACCAAAACCAAACCCACTGCCTTTGGGTCGATTCTGACTCAAAGCGATCCTGTAGGACACAGCGGAACTACCCCGTAGGGTTTCCAAGGCTGTAAATCTTTACCGAAGCAGACTGCCATGTCATTCTCCTGTGGAGCGGCTGGTGGGTTTGAACCGCTGACCTTTCAGTTAGCAGCCGAGTGCTTCACCACTGCGCCACCAGGGCTCCTTATTAACTGCCCGTCAAGAAACCAAACCAAACCCATTGCTGTCGAGTCAATTCCGACTCATAGTGACCCTACAGGGCAGAGTAGAACTGCCCCGTAGGGTTTCCAAGGAGCAGCTGGTGGACTCGAACTGCTGACCTTTTGGTTAGCAGCCGAGATCTCAACCACTGTGCCACCAGGGCTCCTATTAACTGCCTAGGAGGCAAATATTTCCTCTTTTTGGACAACTGACATCTGACTCCCTTTTTGTTACTTGTTACTCTTTTCCACCTCAAACTTCCACATTTCTGGAAGCTCCATTTGATCTGCAGAAACCACAAGGATGTGGATATTAACCAGGGGGCAGAAGACGAATCACTAGTGTAGGTGGAGGGGTGCCATAGATACCTTTCAGTCTCCTGGGCTCTTCAGGTTTGAAGCCTTGGGAGAGCAAACTTGTCCAACAGATCTGAAGGCACCTTCTTTAATCTACAGCTCATGCTCTCGATCAGGGCTATCCTGCCTCCATAGAGGGGAGCATTCCAGATGGCCAAATCATAAACACTTTATTGACTTTTGACACCCACATGTGGATGTCTCAAAATAGTCTTGCACTGAGTCATGAGATGTGTCTGAAATATGACTGACAAATTCATCATTCAAAGTGTTATTTTGGTGTTTAGGGGCAGGGTTCCTCTACCACTGTCAGTCTGCAGCTGACCAGACATCCCAGAGATGGAAGGCTTTGGTCACGAGCCATTGTTACAAACAAGATTCTCCTGGAACACGTGCTGCATGAGCCTGGCTAACCAGGAGGCCCTCTAAGAGAAGTTTGGTATTTTTTTTATTAAGAAGATTTGTTGTAAGTCTGAAAATCTTTTCTTTTCATGTACGTGCAACCCTCTTTTTCGATTGGCCTCTATTTAATCTAAAATTAAATCCTAGCTTATGTTGAGACTTCTCAGCTAATTTCCATATCATATGAATCCTTGACTAGTTTGTGTTGTATTCCAGTTTAGGAAGTAAGTGCTTTTATGAGTTTGGGATGGATTATAGTTAAACTAAGGAGCCCTGGTGGCACAATGGTTAAGTGCTCGGCTGCTTTGAACCCACCAGTGGCTCTGTAGGAGAAAGACCTGGTGATCCGCTCCCACAAAGATTATAGCCTAGAAGACCCAACGGGGCATTTCTACTCTGTCACATTGGGTCACTATGAGGCAAAAATCAATTCGATGGCACCTAACAACAGCAACACATAGTTCAACTAATGTTTCGCTTATCAAGATTTTCATCTTCTCATTGTGCTTTGTGGGTCCTTATCCACTCATCACAAACACAATTTCACATTTCTACTCTTCAACCACTTATACTGGTCTTAGCCGACTCTCAGGCTAATCATAATGCTAGCCAGGCTGGGCCTTGCCCGTAATGAGAGAACTTTAGACTACCAGGGTTGGAAGAGACCTTAGCAGTCAAGTTCACAAGCTTGTTTATGGCAGAGCTGAGTTAAGAACCTAATGAGGGAAGGCAGATTTATGGTTAAGAGTGTAGTTTCTGGAGCCAGGCTTCTTGGAATCAAATCCTGGCTCTACCGCTCACTGACCTGAGCCTGTTACTTAACCTATAAAATGGGGATAAAATACCTAATCTAACAAGGTTGTGGTAAAAATTTAATAAGTTCATGCATGCAAAGCACTTTGAACAGAGTCTCTAACACACAATGTTGTTGTTAGCTAGTGTTGAGAAGACTCTGACTCATGGTGACCCCATGTACAGCAGAACAAAACACTTCCCAGTCCTGCATCATCCTTATAATTGCTGGCATGTTCGAGTCCATCATTGCAGTCACTGTGCCAATCCATTTTACCAAGGGTCTCCCTCCCCCACGTTGGCCCCCTGCTTCGCCAAATATGTTGTTCCCCTCCAGCAACTGATTCCTCCTGATGATGTGTCCAAAGCAAGCAAGTTAGACAATGTTCTGCTGTAACCCATAAGGTTTCCATTGGCTAATTTTCAGAAGTAGATTGCCAGGCCTTTCTTAGTCTGTCTTTCAGGTCTGTCTTAGTCTGGAAGCTCCGCTGAAACCAGTCCACCAGTGGTGATCCAGCTGGTGTTTGAAATACCGGAGGCATAGCTTCCAGCATCACAGCAACATGCAAGCCATCACTGTATGACAACTTGACGGATGGGTGGTGGGTAACATATACAGAGGGCACTTTATAAATGTGGGGAGATTTTCTCCTGCATCCTTGTTCAGGATTCAATGCACCATGGCACTTCCAGGGACAGAGCAAAGCAGATAGAACAGGGAAAAATCTGTGATGTGTGACCCTATCCAGGGTCTGCATTCCAGGGTTCCACGCCAGGTTATGGGCAGAGCAGAGTTCTAAATGTCACGAATGGGAGGCTAGGATTAGGAAGCCAATGTGGGGGCTGAAGGAGCAGAGAGTGCCCAGGGCCAGTAATCTACCAGTCAGTTCCCCTGAGGGCACACACCAGAGCAGCAGGAAGGGCAAAGTCTAGCTCCCCGAAACAGGTAGCAGTTTCTTCAAAACCACAGGCAAAGGAAGCCCTGTTGCACTCAGTTTGGTTCAGATCATAACTGGAGTATCATGTTCAGTTCTAGACAACTTATTCACCGTCTGGAGCACAGCCAGAGGGAGTTAATGGAGCAGTGAGCAGTCCAGTAATCATTTCCTATGCATTCACTCACGAACATCTGCTGAGCCCTCCAGCAGAGCAGTATGTTACAAGCTTGCGGGTGAGGCTGGGTGGAGTGGGATGCAAATATGCTTTAGAAATAGTTTCTTCCCTTTAGAAGCTAGAATGAAAGAGATGTGGTTTTATTTCATTTAAAAAACATTTATCAATTGCCTGATATGTTCAGGACCCTACCTAGGTGATATGGCCTTTGTGGCTCAGTGGAAAGAGCACTGAACTAAGTGTCAGGAGAGCTGGGTTCTGGTCTCACCCCTGTCATCTACTAGCTGTGTGACTGTGGATCAGTTACTCTGGGCCTCAGTTTTCTCACATATAAAATAGGAGTTATGACACCTGCCCTGTTGAAAGTACAAATTCCAGGGCTCCTGACCTGATGAATCAGAATGGAAGGAGTCTGGGAAGCATTCTGATGATTAGGGTGGTTGGGAAACACTACCCTTTAGGGTGGTGTTCTCCATGTGTGGCCTCAGACTGTTTATATCAGCATCTCCAAGGAACTTGCTTAACAGGACCAGTTATATTCTGCTTTGAATTTTTTGTTGATACTATGTGTTTTCATTAATGGAAGCATTCTGAGTCATTGAGTGTTGTTGAATTTTTGGTAGGTAGTGTCATGGATTGAATTATGTTCCACCCCCCCCCCCCCAAGAGTGTGCCTATCAGTTTGGCTAGCCCATGATTCCCAGTATTGTGTGGTTGTCCTTGATTTTGTGATTGTAATTTTACATTAAAGAGGATTAGGGTGGGTTTGTAACATCACCCTTACCCAGGTCACATCCCTGATCCAACGTAAAGGGAGTTTCCCTGGGGTGTGGCCTGAGCCACGTTTTCTCTCTCAAGGGTTAAAAGGAAAGAGAAGCAAGCAGAGAGCTGGAGACCTCATACCACCAAGAAAGCAGTGCTGGGAACAGAGCGCGTCCTGTGGACCTGAGGTACCTGCCCTGAGATGCTCCCATACCAAGGGAAGACTGATGACAAGGACCTTCCTCCAGAGCTGACAAAGACAGAAAGCCTTCTCCTGGAGCTGAAGCCCTGAATTTGGACTTTTAGCCTACTGGACTGTGAGAAAACAAATTTATTTTTGTTAAAGCCATCCACTTGTGGTATTTCTGTTAAAGCAGCACTAGATGATTAAGACAGGTAGTACGGATTTTTTTTTTTTTTGCCACCTACAACAATCCTACTCTCTAAGTCCTGCGGGACACACAGTGTCCCACTAATTCTACCCCAGAGGCCCGCTAGAGTTCAGAGGAACATACAGTGTCCCCCAAAAAAATTTTCAAAATTTCCTTCTCCTACCAAAATGCACATACCTCATACAACACCCTGTAGAAACAGTAATTTGCAGCACACCCCTGACTTGTGGCAGCACACACTTTCAGTGGCAATAAACTTCCCAATAAACCTGAGAGGCAGAAAAAGTGGGTGGACTACCATATATCCCAACAGTCATGAAAGGGTTAAAAAGAGGATTCCAGGGTCCACCTGTGACTTGCTTAGAACCTCCGGAGATGGAGGCCTGGGAAACTGTATCTAAGATGATCTCAGGGGATTCTATGCATCCTCAAAATTGAGAACCTCTGTTAGAGGATTTTTGTGAGGATACTTTGGTAGCTCATATGTGAGAGATGATTAGCAAGGGGGCCTTTTTCCTTGGGAAGAGGTCATAATAACCACCTGTGAAAGCTGAAGAGTGTGTGTGTGTGTGTGTGTTAGACAGAATCCTTGGAACTGCAAAGAGGAGTCCTACCTGACAGGTTTCAAGGAGAGAGGTTTATTGCAGGAACCTGCAGGGTACCTGGGGAGTTGTCGTATTACCTGTAGTCTCTATTAACCCAGTGCTTCTAAGACTTAGAGAGAATTGAAACAGTGGATTGGAATAGCATAAAGAGGCTAGAAACCCGGAACTTGTGGGTTCTACCAGGATGTTTATTTCCCAAAGAGAGGCTTTGAATGAGTCAAAATGCCACCCTCCCAGTATGAAGCATCTTCTTGGGCAGAATTCTTATCAAGCCCTTTCCTTTGGCCTCTGTGTGCCCCACCCACATCTGGTTAATTTTGGCACCTGGTCAATTTCCCATCCAGTCAGCTGTAGTTAGAGCAGCAGAGTTGATTTTGCTGAGATATATGGCATAAACCATAACAACTTGGGGGCCTGCTTTCTTCTGAAAAGTGAGGTGGTTCTGTTAAGAGTGATGGAAAAATTTGGGAACGGGTAACGGTGATGACTGAACAACGTGATGTACATAATTAATGTCACTAAACTCTACACGTAAAAATTATTGAAATGGCAGTTGTTTTGTTACATAAATATTTACTACAATAAAAAATATTAAAAAACAAACAAAAGGTATTGCTTTTTGTATATTAAATTTATAACTATCCACAAAAAAGAAAGAAAGAAAAGCAAGGAGGGAAAATCTTAAAAAGTAAGCACTTTGACGTTTCCCGGTTTGTCTAGTATAGGTTTTCATGAGGAAGAGGGAGTAATGAAAGGGAGTATGGCGCTAAAATTTGGTCATACAGACCCCTTTGTGAAACCAGTGGATTTCCTCCCTCTAAACGTATAAGCAGAGACACAAACATTTTTTGGGAAGGACGTGGACCTCTTAAAGCCCTTCCATGGATTCCTGGGTTGAGAATCTCTGCTATGAAAGTGACAGAGAAACAGATTTCCGTTCCCTACACAGAAACGTTGTCTAACATTTCAACTGTCGAATAATGGAAAGGCATCTTAAGGTAGTGAACGCCCCATCACTGGAAGCATTCAAGCAGGGACTGGATGATCACTTTATACAGATGTTCATTTGTTTGTTCATTCATTCTATCACACACACACATACCCATTTACATATAGCAAGAACTCCTGTGAGTGTATAGGAGTAGAAAATGGAATACAAAGATAGAAAAATAACAGTCTCTGTTCTCAAGGTGCCATGGTTTGGTAAAGGAAACTGAGATATAAATGGTCACGATGCACGGTGGCAGGTTCTATAAGAGCTGATGTGTAAAGAGCTTAGGACACCAGAGAAGAGAAAGAAGCAAGCTTGTGGAAGGGTCCTGCATGGGGCCTGAAATTGACCAGATGACCCCTAAGTCCTCTTCCAATTCTGGTACCCTGTGCAACTGTCAGGCCCAGGTGTGGCTTGCGGGATGTTAGCCATACCACTCCAAACAGATGTACAATATATGTAAAAAACAAGGTGCTTGCTCTGCGAACACAGCTTCAAGACAACTCTTCTAGCTCCCCTCTACGCCTCCACCTTCCAACCAAGTGCCCTTAGCCTGTCCTATATGGAAATTCTGGAACTGCCACTGATCCTATGGTTCTATATTTCTCAAAGCTATCAAATCACAGATCTGAGCCCTTCTGAGACTATTATTTGAATGGGGTGTCTTCAGCCTGATATTTGGGCTGGAAAGCCAGGGACTGCTAGTGAGAGTGTGCTGATGAGGCTGAAGTGGGCAGAAGTGAGTGCAGCTGAGCAAGGACTAGCTGTCCCCAAACCTAGAGTCATCTCCTCATGATCATCCCAACAACTCTGAGGCTGGAAAGCATTTCCTTTCCCTCCTGGTTTTTCCTCTTTTTCTTTGCCTGCTGCCACGGACAGTACACCTGCCCTCTCTCCCTCCACCAAGGTCACCACTCAGCAGGCTTTGATAAATGCCATCTTTTTCTGAAAGTTGCCTTGGAAAAAGGCAATTTGACTGCAGTGAGGCAGAAAGGGAGCTGAACACCAGCCGCCCTTGATAGACCAGGGCCCATACCCTGAGAACAAAATGAGGAGGAGTAGTGTGCTGCCCTGGGCTCCCAGTGATCCTCAGGCCACTTCTCCCCAGGAATCTGTGCGCTATGCAGAAGCCTGCAGGGCCTGGGGTCTGGGGCCTGGGTCTCCTCCTCCCTGTTTCCTGGCTGGTAACTAAACGTCCCCGAGAACCCCCACAGCTGTGGGGGCCGGAGCCCTCTCCACTGTGCAAGCAGTGGGCTGCTGATTAGCGCAGAGAATAAATAACAGCAAGCTAATTATCTCCCTGATTGCGGCTTGCCTCACTAACAAGGCTGGGCTGGAGTGGTGATACGGCAGTTGATACTATTCCAAGCATGCTTCTGGGTTCAGGGAAATTTCCATGCCTTTCCAGTCTGGAGATTCTCCCTTCTCAGATGCTCTGGAGTTCTCAGTGAAGATGTTCCCACTGCTGCTTCAGCTTGGAATTGAGAGACTCGCCCCAGACAGTCAGACTGTGTCAGTCCCTAGTAGATTTTGGGAGCTGGCTTTGCATAGAAGCAGGGAAAGGCTTTCAGGGAGGCTCTCGTTGGCCAAGGGCATCAAGAGATGGGTCCCTGGAGACCACACACTCCAGCACTTAGTATCCTAATTACATCTGCTACTCCAGCTCCTTAAACGGAGTGGTTCCCATTAGACCTGCTAGTGATGTAGAAAAGTGCAAAGAGCACATTGGTCTGGGAGTCAAAAAGGTCTGGGTTCTAATCCTACCCGTGACTGATTTTGTAACCTTGGACATGCCCCTTAGTCAGTCTGGTCCTCCACTCCCTCTCTATGAAATGATAGCATTAGGCATGCTAACTTTGGAGGTTTACCCAGCTCTAGAAATACGATTCTGTTACTCTGACTCTGACATTTAGACTAGGACATTCTCTTGGAGTCCCAGGCCAGAAAATCTCCCGATGCCTCTTGTATCTACATCTCCAGGCTGAGTTTTCCCTTTCTGCCCTATTATTGCATTGTTCCTCATCTCCTCTTCCACTTTACCTGACTTCTCTAACTCTCTTGTCTTGAAAAGGTGCCTTGCCTGGGGGAAGAGGGGTGAGGAGCACCCTCTTTGGGAAGATTTAAGTTTCCAGCAGCCTCGGCTTTTCTAACTTGCTGAACAAATAGCTACCAGCCAACAAGAAGATAGGATGTGGAGGAGACCATAACTGCTGCTGGCCTACTGTGTTTGGAGGAAGAAATCTACTTGCCTCTCAAGAGATTTGGACCCTCCCCAGACTACCGGCTCTGTCACCACCTTTACACCAACCACAGTGCCCACTTGTGGTATATTGAAGGGCTGTTCCCCTTTATCTGGGGAACATCTCAGCAGGGTGGGTGAGTCTCCCTCTGCTGGAATTCAGGTGTTAGACAAGCCAGATGTTTTTATCTGATGAAGATGAACCCATGAGACGGCAAACCTGGGTTACAGATCCTTTAGGAAAGGGAGAGGGGGAAGGTGAGACTAGGATTCTTAGGGGGCACAAATGGTTAAGCACTCAGTTACTAGCCGAAAGGTTGGAGGTTTGAACACAGCCAGAGACACCTCAGAAGATAAGCCTGGTGATCTGCTTCCAAAAGGTCACAGCCTTGAAGACTCTATGGAACAGTTCTATTCTGCATACATTGGGTTGCTATGAATCAGAATTAACTTGACGGCAACTAACAAAAACAGTGTCATACCTGGGCTAGGTAAAAAAAATGTTACTCTTGGAATAGCGAAAGATTCTGAAAGATAGAGGTTATCAAGTTCATGCTACCTGGTCTGATCTGATGAGAAGAGCCCTCAGGTCAGGATCAGAAGGTCACATTCAACATTATGCTTTATCACTTCTACACAGTAAACTTGGGCAATTTATCTACTTTCTGTTTGAGTTAGGATGAGCTAACCCATGTGAATAATAACCCCCACTGAGGAAGCTTATCACAATGGAAGTCTACACAGTCCCGTAAAATAAAAACAAGACTAAATGGGCACACCAGCCCAGGGGCAGGGACAAGAAGACAGGAGGGGACAGGAAAGCTGGTAACAGGAAACCCAGGGTCAAGGGCGGAAAGTGTTGCTGTGTTGTGGGGTTGGCAACCGATGTCACAAAACAATATGTGTATTAATTGTTTAATGAGAAACTAATTTGCTGTGGTAAACCTTCATCTAAACTACAGTAAAAAAAAATGGAAGTCTACATCTCATGCACATAGCAGTGTAAGTAGGTATTTAGTTGACAGCCTTCCATGAGGTGATTCAGGGACCCAGCACTGCCCATCTTGTGGCTCTGCTAACTGCAAGGGACCTCAGAGTTCTCCGCCGGATCCTCTGTATTCAGTCAGCAGATGAGGAAGAGACGGGGAACATGCAGGATTAGAAAGCTGTTGTGGGCCAGGTCTGGAGGTGGCTTTCATCACTTCTCCCCATGTTCCACTGGACAGAACTCAGTCATAGGCCACCCCTGACTGCAAGGGAGGCTGGGAAACGTAGTCAAGCTATGCACCCAAGAGGTAAAAGGAAATGGTTTGGTGAACAACTAGTCAGTCTCTGACACACCTTTGAAACTTTATTTCCAAACTTGTCAGTAGGGCAAAGGACCTCTACTTTGTCATCTCCACAAAGCTAGCAGGAAAATAAAATAGGAAAAAAGAATATGAGAAAGTTTTAAAAATGTACAATGACAAAATACACACACACATATACATATATATTATAATCTGTCTCTCAGATTAATCTGGAATTAACATCATATTGTAATGTTTACGTCTATTGTAAACATTAAAGTACTTTTTTCTTAGAACAAATATTTTTGGGTTATATGACAAGCGTCTGGATGACTGTTGAATTGATTCGAATGTTTGATGAAGACCAAACTCATTAATGAAACCAATTCTTAAAAAAAATTATAGAATGTGCCCCTTCCTCTTCCCCTACACTTTGATCAGAATGAGGGTTCATCCAGCACAGCTGGCATGTCAGCAAGGTTGGGGCCAAGATTTGGCTTGCCCAACCACCATGCTTGCTGAGGCTGGGGCAGAGGAGATGGTCTGTATGATTAGGAGATTGGTTACAAGCAGAGGAATTGATCAAATAGATACTACATTGAGGATAGTTGGAACCGTATTTCTCATAATTAGTGAAGTGAGTTACATATATGGAAAGGGAGAAGGCTGGAATAAACCCTGTGGGACTAGACTAGAACTGAAAGTATTGGCTTGAATTTATGTTTTTAACATAGGTAGATAGTTAGAGATATAGATGTAGCTGTATGTGTTGTATACATGTATATATTTCTAGCTCTGCCTGCTGAGAGTTCCTAGAAGCAGTGATACTCTAATAGCAGTGAACACACTAAGCACCCAGATCTTGGCTTCTAAATACCATTCTCCATGAAAGGAACCAGGACTGATCAGCCCTGGCTGATCCCAGGGTTGGGGCAGAGAACTTCCTTACTAGAGAGTAAGGAAGTTTTCAGAGAATGTTGGAAACATGTCAAAAGGATACAGAATCCAGCTTGGAGGGGCTCCCACAGGCTGAGTCTGGGATAATTTAAGCATCAAAATAAATAATCATAGCAATGGATTGTAACCCATTGAATAAAATAGAAATTCATGAGTTAATACAGATATAAATAAATAGTGGAGAAAGAAAACCTCTACAGTGGACTGACAATAATTATAGAAAAAAGACAAAATTACGAAGTTGCTACTCGGTAAAGAATATTGAATATACCATGGACTTCCAGAAGAACAAACAAATCTGTCTTGGAAGAAGTACAGCCAGAATGCTCTTTAGAAGTGAGGATGGTGAGACTTGGTCTTACTTACTTTGGGCATGTTATCAGGAGGGACCATCCCCTGGAGAAGGACATCATATTTGCTAAAGTTAGAGGGTCAGTGAAAAAGATGAGGATCAATGAGATGGATTGACACAATGGCTTCAACAATCGGCTCACACTTAGCAATGATTGTGAGGATGGCACAGGAACAGGCAGTGTTTCATTCTGTTGTGCATATGGTAGCTATGAGTTGGAACCAACTCAATGGTACCTAACAACCATCACAGTAATAACTGATTTAGGCAAGAATCATCCTGGGTGCTAAAACTAGTGGTAGAAAGTTTTATGAGGAACATGGTATTTATACGGTCTCGAAGTATCTCCCCACAATATTTATTAATTGATAATTAAAAACAGTAACCAGTTGCCATCAAGTCAACTCTGACTCATCACAACCTCATGTGTGTCAGAGGAGAACCGTGTTCCAGAGGGTTTTAAGTGGCTGATTTTTTGGAAGTAGATTTTCAGGTCTTTCTTCTGAGCCACCTCTGGGTGGACTTAAACCTCCAGCCTTTTGGTTAGTAGACAAGAATGTTAACTGTTTACACCACCCAGGGACTCTGATGAGTACATAATACTTACTAATTGACTTTACAGTGTAGAAACTTGGCAGACATCATCTCAGCCAAGTGATACAAGTTAACATCCTGGGTATCCAAACCGGAAAGGAAGAAGTAAAACTACCTCTATTCACAGATGACATGGTTCTTTACACAGAAAATCCAAGAGATTCCACAAGAAAGCTACTAGATCTAATAGAGGATTCAGCAAAGTGGCAGGGCACAAGATCAACACATAAAAATCAGTTGGGTTCCTTTACGCTAACAAGGAGAACTTGGAAAAGGGACTCAAGAAAAGAATACCATTTACAGTAGCCCCCAAAAGGATAAAATGCCTAAGAATAAACCTATCCAGGGATGGAAAAGACCTATACAAACTATAAAACACTACTGCAAGAAGCTAAAAATGACCTTCATGAATGGAAAAATATTCCATGCTCATGGATTGGAAAACTTAACATTGTGAAAATGTCAATACTGCTCAAAAGTGATCTATAGATATAATACAATTCCAACCCAAATTCCAACAACATTCTTTACCAAAGTGGAAAAACATATCACCAACTTTATAAGGAAAGGAAAGAGACTCCAAACAGTCCAAGTAATTTATTGAAGAAGAAGAACAAAGTAGAAGGCCTCACACTCACTGATCTCAAAACATACTATGGAGTCCACTTATCAAAACAGCCTGGTGCTGGTTCAATGACAGACACATAGACCAATGGAATAGAATTGAGAATCCATAAATAAATCCATCCATCTATGGGCAGCTGATTTTCAGCAACAGGTCAAAGTCCATTCAGTGGGGAAGAAGCAATCTCTTTGACAAATGGTGCTGGCAAAACTGAATATTTATTTGCAGAAAAATGAAGCAGGATCCATACTTAACACCAAATACAACAGCTAACTCAAAATGAATCAAAGACCTAAAGGTTAAAGCCAAAACTATAAAATTCCTGGAAGATAATATAGGAACAAAACCATGAGACCTAATTTTTTTCATTAATAGATTACCAAACACAACTAAAAATACACGAGCAACAGAAGACTAGTTAAATAACTGGGACCTCCTAAAAATTAAGTACTTATGCTCATAAAAAACTTTATCAAAAGAGTAAAAAGAGAATCTACAGATTAGGAAAATGTCTTTGGGAATGACATATCTGAGAAGGGTCTAATTTCTAAAATATATAGAAACCTTCAACAACAAAGAGACAAACAACCCGATTAAAAAATGGGCAAAGGACAATAACATACTTCACCAAAGAGGACATTCAAGCAACCAACAAACACATGAAAAGATGCTCATGATCATTAGCCATCAGAGAGATGCAAACTGAAACTATAATGAGATACCATCTGACCCCCTGCAAAAATTGCACTGATCAAAAAATCAGAAAACAACAAATGCTAGCAAGGTTGCAGGGAGATTGGAACCCTGTTCCACTGCTGGTGGGATTGTAAATTGGTTCAACCACTATGGAAAACAGTATGGCACTTCCTCAGAAAGCTAGAAATAGAAATATCTTATGATCCAGGAGACCCACTCCTAGGTATATACCCTAGAGAACTAAAAGTACTGACATGAACAGATATATGCACATGTATGTTC
The DNA here is from genome assembly GCA_030035585.1 of Dugong dugon. Classification (NCBI taxonomy): domain Eukaryota; kingdom Metazoa; phylum Chordata; class Mammalia; order Sirenia; family Dugongidae; genus Dugong; species Dugong dugon. The sequence goes on from CM057462.1 coordinate 149,031,460, forward strand.
TTTGCAGCATTATTCACAATAGCAAAAAGATGGAAACAACCTAACTGCCCATTAACAGATGAATGGATAAACAATGGTACATATACACAATGGAACACTATGCCTCCATAAAGAATAATGATGAGTTCTTAAAACATACTATGAATGTGGATGAATCTGGAGGTCATAATATCAAGTGAAATAAGTCAATCACAAAAGGACAAATACTGTATGATCTCACTATTATAAAAAGACAAGCATATACGTACATACAGAAATGAATAATTTATAAGGATCAGCATAAAGCTGGTTCCTATGAGGCAGAGGCTAAAGATGTCCCAAATGTCCAACTTTTCCAAATTGCTGTACCACTCCATCACCTCTGACATCAATTCCTCCTCCTCCTCTCAGTATTCTCCCTCCCGTCTTTGGGTCCCATAATTCACTGCAGCGTCTCACAGAATTCACGAACCGTATCAAGGAAATGGCTCACACAGTTGTGGAGGCTGGCAAGTCCCAAATCTGTGGGTCAGGCGTAGGTTTTTCTAGACTCATGTGGCCGCAGAAGCCGACGAACCCAAATCAGCAGGCCAGACGACAGGCTGCTGGCCTATAGGGCTGAGGAAGCTGGCGAATCCCAGAATCAGCAGGTCAGACAGTAGGCCGCTCGCTCAAGTCCCAAGAACTGGAGGTCAGACAATGACCAGCTGGATGCAGGATCCAGATGCAGAGAGAGAGCCCCACCAGAGCACCTACACATATACATTGGATGCAGGCCACACCCCAGGGAAGGGCATGACTTGAGTAAGGGTGGGGCTTGAGTCATGCCCTCCTGCAAGGCTGTGACTCAAGATACACCCCACACTAATCCTGCCTCATTAACATATAGAGGTTCGGATTTACAACATATAAAATGGAGGATAATTACATCAGATCACAAAATGAAGAACAGCCACACAATACTGGGAATCATGGCCTAGCCAAGCCGACACAAAACACTAACCACCGCATCTCGTTAGGGCTTCATACATCTTATTTGCACGGTCCCACCCGATCATTGTGTGGGAGTCACAAAGACTATGGCTAGAAGGGCCGTATTAAGTAAGTAACTGTACCGAAATACAGAAAGCAACATTCTTTGGTGGTTTGCAGGTATGGGAGGGAGAGGGAGAGGGTACCACTTTCTAGATAGTAGACACTTGTTAGTTTCAGCGATGGGTAAGGCAATACCAAATAAGGGTGAATTCAGCATAACTTGACCAAGGTAAAAGATGACACTAAGAAGTATACAAGAATAAGGGATGATTTTGGTAAAAGCCATAACACGTCCAATTTTGCAACAACAGTAATAAGAACCAAAAAGTATGTGTGTAGTTACATAAGTAGATATGTATGCTTATATATGTACAGGTAAGCACATATTAATATACAGGTGTGCATGTATAGGTCTTTCTGTAGGCAAATATAATATACATGTTTGTGTGTGCTGCATATATATTCATATATAAAAACACATGGGGGCACAGTTATGGATATTTCCTAGACATAACCAAACACCTTGGGGGATCAAGTTGCTGGTTTTGAAGGCTTAGGACCATAGTTTTGGGGGACAACTTGGTCATTTGGCACAACATAGCTCGTAAAGATAATGTTCTACATCCTAGCTTGGTGAGTAGTGTCTGGGGTCTTAAAAGCTTGCAATCAGCTATCTAAGATTCAACTATTGGTCTCTATGTGTCTGGAGCAAAAAAGAAAGAAGGAAACCAAAGACTCAAAGAAGAAACTAGTCTATAGGACTAATAGTCTACATGAACCAAGGCCTCACCTACCCTGAGACCAGAAGAACTAGTTGGTGAAGGGCTACCACTACCGACCTTTCTGACCTGGGACACAATAGATGGTCCCAGATAGAATGGGGAAAAAATGTAGAACAAAACTCAAATTCCTAAAAAACGCCAGACTTACTGAACCGGTAGAGACTAGAGGAACACCCTAGACTATTGCCCTGGGATACCCTTTAACCTTGGAACTCAAACCACTCCTGGAGGTCACCTATGAGCCAAAAGACACAGAGTGGCTCACAAAATAAATAATATCACTATGAGTCCTGTGTTCCTCTAAACAATAATCTAACTGAGACCTAACAGTCAACATTTACTCTAGACCAATGATGAGAAGGTAAGGGGGACAAAGCTAGATTGATGGAAATGGAACAACCAGAATGGAAATAATGAAAATGATGATACATTGTGGAAAGTGTAACCAATGGCACTGAATAATGTGTATAGAAATTATTAAATGAGAACCTAATTTGCTATTTAAATTTTCCCTAAAATCACAATAAATTAAAAAAAAAAAACAACTTAACATCCCTGCTAATTGTAGAAATCGACACTGTGTGTCTCTTATTTAGATGAACTGAGAACACGGCATCACTTCTGTCATCTTCCTGACAAGCATGCACAGCCACGTAACCTGAATCCACTCATAAGGAAACACCAAAATCCAAATTGAGGGACATTTTACAAAGTAACTGGCATGTATTCTTCAAAAATAGCAAGATCACAAAAGACAAGGGAAGATTGCAGACCTAGTTCAGATTGAAGGAGACTAAAAAGACAAAGCAACTAAATGCAACACATAATCCTGGATTGGACCCTGGGCCTATTAACAATGCTATTAGGACAATCATCGAAATTTGAACAGAGTCTCTGGATTAGGTGGAAGTTTTGTATTGATGTTAATTTCCTGATTTTGATGATGTACTGGGATTATATTGGAGAATGTCCTTGTTTTTAGGAAATACGCACTGACGCTTGAAGGAGTAATATATATACTTACTCTCAAATGAATTAGAAAAAGTTACAAAGATAGATAGATAGGTAGAAGCAGGGACAGATTACTCAATAAACAAGGTAAACAGGTGCTTAGGGCATCAACAAAACAGGGGTGTCAATAAAACAGGGGCACCAGTAGTCCAAAGCAAAGACACATAGATGCCAAGCAGACAGGACACAAGGAAAAGCAAGCGCCCCAGTGGAAGGCAACTGGCAGGGCTTTTTGTAGAAAATGTGGTATATAGTAAAAATTGTAGTACCCTGCATCCACTAAAAATTTTATAATCCAGTTCATCTCACTCTGCTAAAATGGCATACACCACTTTTGGGTTAAGTTACTAATATTACAGTCACATTTAAAAAGAAGTTACATCATGGACCGCTAAGGCACACACATACACATGTGTATGTATGTATGTAACTCACATATCTCGCTTGATTGTGTGATTAAGCAGAGGAAGGGGCACCACAGATTATCAGTGTTTAGGGTCCTCACATGCCTTAATCCAGCCCTGGGTAGAACAGAGAGTGTGAGAAAGAGAGAGCGAGACCAACGAGGGAAATGTGGTAAAATTTAAATAATGAAACAATCGGGGACTAGGTGAAAAGAGTTCTTTGGACTCTCCTTGCAACTTTTCAGTAGATTTGAAACTGTTTCAAAACAGAAAGTTAAAAAAGATTTCAGAATGTGTAGCATACAGAACACCTGCACCCTTTGGACTCGGGCAAGACAGACCCTTGGTGAGAGTTAGCGGTTAATGAGAAGTGAGAAGCACTACAGAGTCACAGAAAGCAAACAGGATTTGGGATAAATGGTCTAGATTGGGTTTAATCTTGTCACCTACCAGCTGGGTGGTTGGGAGGAAGGCACTTAACTTCTCTGAGCCTCACGTAATAGTACTGATCTCACAGGAGTGCCGAGTGGCTTAAATAAACATGTGCAGTGCTTTGTAAGTCATAGAACATGATACCAAGCATAAATCGTTAGTAGTAACTTCTTTCTCCCAGAAAACTACACCTAATGAATACAAAACTCTTTCTTCAGTCCTGGTATCTCTTTCAGTTCTTCAGCCAGTTACCATCTCAGTGTTGTGATTCTCAGAGAGATTAACTCCCTTGCAGCCAGGGAACTGAGGTGGTCTGGCCTTAGGAAGGGGGCATAGTTAATGGCAAAGCCACCAGGGATGGTCATGGTGTGTGTGTCTGTGTCCGCGCGTGTGCGTGGGTGCATGCACGTCCTGGAAACCTCGGCTTTAGGCGCCTTCTCTGTGAGCAGAGAGACTCTGTGGGGATTAATGAGTGCTGTTATGGATTCATAAACATCTGCTGGTGTGGCCTTGGTAGTCCCGTCTAGAAGGAAAGCACCTTTGCATCACTCCTGACAAAAATACTTGTCTACACAGTGTTAAGACACAAACCATTCCCTGGTAATTTAGAAGTCAGTGTCCTAGGACCACACAGCGCAAATAAGCTGATAGATGGCAGCGTGTGGTAATAAAAATCATCGTTACTACTCATACATTTTCCAAAGCCCTTCACTGACATCCCCTCCTGCGAGCCTTACAGCCACAGCAACCTATGAGGGAAATATCTCTTTGCAGTTTTTCACAGATCAGGAAACTAACTGTCAGAGAGATTGGGACTTGCCCCAGTCGCCACAGCACAGATGGGACTCAACTTCAGGACTTTAACAAAGTCCCTCCGCACCACAGGACATTTTGGCACCGGACATGGTTTGTCATTGGCATCTCTCTCAGCTCCCTTTCCAGGCACCCTTTGCTCCCTACATGGTGCAAACTGTGCTTGACTTCTAACTTAAAGTTTGGCGGTTCAAATCCACCCATCAATGTCATGGACAAAGGCCTGGTGATCTATTTATGTAAGGTTACAGCCACTGAAAACCCTATGGAATGCAGTTCTACTCTGACACAAAAAGGGTCGCCATGAGTAGGAATAGACTCAATGGCAATGGTTTTGTGTTCTTCCTGCCTCCAAGACGCTGTTTTCCAGGCCCTTGGCTTCTCAGAACTGTCCTCTCCTGCCGCAATGATCCCTGTCCCCCAGATCTCTGGGCACTGCATCACCCTTTGCTAGGGTTCTCTCCCAAGGATGTCTGGCCATACCCTCCCCTCACATGCCTCCTTGCTGGAACCTCAGGTGTTCAGCACCTTAGCCTTGCTGCTTAAGGCTGTTGTTCTGGAACCAAGAGAGGAGAAAGTAAGAGCGAGGCTATCCTGCCAATGGCCTTAGGAAGCTGGCCCTGTGTACTCATTTATATGTCCTCTCTGATTCCCACTTACCTTCTAGCCCATGTACACATTCCCCTTCCTCACAACGACAGCAGAAGGAACAAAACTTAATTTCGTCTAGTTCTTTCCATCCCTGTGAGTCAGGCTGGAGGAAGTTCCAGGAATGTCAACTTATCATTACGCTCCATCTGCCCTAAGCACCTCTTGGACCCAGACAGATGGATCAACCTCAGAGTCTCTGCTTGACCCTTTGGTAGCAACTGCTCCTGGTCTGATGGAGGCTCACCTGAGAAGGGATTACTTCTGGTGTCCGTGGTGTGACCAATGTGCCTTCCAACTGGCCCCAACTGTACTGAGAGTCCTGAGAAAGAGGGAGCACTCTGGGTCTGTTAAGCATAGGTTTGTTGGATTTGTTGGGGCATGCCGGATGCATACAGGGTGGTCCAATGGACCTTGATCAGTGGCTTTTGGGCCTTAGAGCTGAGGCCCTGTGGTGGAATGAAACCAACACTGACCACCTGAAATCTGGGTCTCAGATCTGCCTCTAACCAGCTGGCTGTCCCTGAGGAAATCACTTCTGCTAGCTGGGACACAGTTTCCTCATCTGTAACTTGAGGAATAAATTTTATAGGTCCTTCTGTCCTAACTTTGTATACTTCTAGTTAAATCTATCTGTGGTATTTCAGGCCAAGAAGGAACTCAAGTCTGGAATTCAGGCCTTTGGACTTGTGTGCTCTATTCACTGCAGATTCTGGAAATGGAGCCACGGTGGGAAATTTGGGGAGCAGAAGGCACTCATTCTGTGCACAACTAGTGGGGTGGAGAAACTGCCCAGCAACCCAGCAGGTGGACCCAACAGGAATGTCAGCGATTGGTACTTTCTCAGGTGGGGCTGGGAGGTGGGGGTAGGGTGGTTAGCCCAGCAGTCCCTACACCTCTACCGGTGAGTGAAACCTCCACCATCAGCCTGAGAGACCTCCAGGCTATGTTAGAATTCAGTACAGAACGATCAGGAGAGGAATCGAGGGGAATAAAATGAAGTATTCGGTAGCAGAGTCAGCCAAGCACATTAGGGCTTGGTTTCTTCTGTGAAATGAGGAGTGTGGATCAGGATATTCTGGAGGTCTCTCCCAGCCTTGAGAAATTTATCATTCCGTAAGTAAGTAAGAAGCCAGTACATTAAATGACACTGAACTTCCCTCTCACAGTGGGATTCCTGGGGTTGGGATTCCTGTGGACAATCACCCGCCTTTCTCAGGTGCTGCTCAGCCGAACTTCTGCTTGCCCGGGCCAGGGAGAGTGAGAGGGAGAAAGAGGGTGAATTATTGTCTCTTCCCTCCTTTCCTCCACCACTCCCCACCCCACAAGGCTCAGAGGATCCCTAGCCATCTCTCCACCCCACAGGAAACTAAAACCGGCTGAGCCCCAGGGGACACAGAGAGGTGGGCGTGGGGCCAGTAGAACAGCTGCCTTAGGTGTCATCTTGCTGTGGGGGTAGAGAGGAGCTGTACTTTTAAGGTCCCCTCTGTGACCAGCTTAGGTAACCTGAGCCCCTCTCCTGCTCCTCTTAATCCCCTGAGAGAAAAGGCTCAGAGGGTCCCTGTGGGCCAGGTCAGGGTCAGCCCAGAGGCCACGAGTCCATCTTCCCAGGCTCTGGGATAGAAGAAGTAGAGCCTTTGTGTGTGAGCTCAAAGGAACTCAGCTAGTGTGGCGCCCCGAAGAGCAGACCAGCCCAGAGTGCCAAAGGAGGCAGCCACCAGGCTGCTTCGCCCACAGACAGACGGAGTATTGATCCTGCTTGCCCACCCCCTCCCTCTCTCCACTTCATGGCACAGCTAATGGCCTGGAAAAAACTGGCCAGCTGTTCCCCAGCTGTGACATAATGAGCTCAGGGACGATCAATGCCCGTTCCGGTCTCCAATTAGGCCGGGGAGCTGGCTGGGATGAGAGTGCGGCCTGTTTCCTGAGGGTACCACTTCCACTCTAGCCTCCAGCTGCTGGCAGCCACCTGGGCCCACGCATCTGTGCCCTGGAGGAGCAGCAGGGCCCTGGAATGGCTCTCGGGAGGGTCTCCTGATCCACAGCTCCAGAACTCCTTCTCCAGCAGCAGAAGTAGGGACTACAAAGCCATGTTAGGTGGGGGTGGATAAGCTGGCAAGGAGAACCTGGCCAGCCTGTGAAGCTCAGTACCCCCAGCTTGCTGTCACCTCCCTCTCTGCCTGGGTCTGTCACTCTCTACAGTGGCCTTCAAGCCTGACCCTCCAGATCTCTGTCCTAAAAGGACAGGACCCTCCCCACAGCTGATCCTGCGTGCCCAAGGCCCAGGGCTGAATGGTAGCCCAGCCTCCCTCTACTATTTATACCTTCAGTCCAGGGAGGGCCGGATCAGATTCTCTATGTGCTCACTGCAGAGGAGGAGGTGAGAGTGGAGAGAGAGAGGGAAGAGGAAAGGTGTACACAGAGGCAAAGAAACAGAGAGGCAGGGGGAGCAGAGATCTGTGCAAGAGGCTCAGAGCCTAGGAGAGTCCTGACAACAGAACACAAAGAACAGATGAGAGAGAGAGATACAAGGAAGGAAGTCAAGTAAGGGAGGCAGAAAAGTGAGAAATGGGGCCACCGAGAGAGAAGAGATGGGATACAAGAACAAGGACACACCCTGTGCTTGGTGGGGTGAGGCCCCAGGTGCTGGATCAGATGCCCATCAGGGAAGCTGAGGTGCTGGGCCGAGTGTGTCTAGGGGCCTGGTGTGAAATTACAGGAGTTGGGAGAGAATGCCTGAGGTCAAAGAGCAGGCACAGGGGGCAGACAGTGAGGATGTGAGTGGAGGCTGGTCTGGGGCAGGAAGGGGGTGGAATTCAGAGATGGGAAGGTTGGGCAGAGACCCTCCCCTAGAATGAAGGCTGTGGACTGCTTTTTGGGGCGGAGTGGGGGGTGGTGCTGACAGGGGGCTGGAAGCAGGAGTCAGAGCTATGTGGGGAGAAGAAGAGAAGGTGACTATTGGGGGGCCTGGGAGTGCAGAGGAAACCCTGGTGGCGTAGTGGTTAAGTGCTATGGCTGCTAACCAAAAAGTTGGCAGTTCAAATCCACCAGCCACTCCTTGGAAACTCTATGGGCAGTTCTACTCTGTCCTATAGGGCCCCTATGAGTCGGAATCGACTTGACAGCAAGAGGTTTCGGGTTTGGGAGTGAAGAGGCCTGGGATGGAGGGGATATTGACTTTCTGCCACCTCCATTTCGGGACAGCCCAGTCTTTAGTGCAGGACTTTTTGGATAGCCTGGGCCTGGGAGGGAGTACTCTTCAGCCAGCCTCCATCCCCTCTTACCATCTACACAGTCACATACAAACCAATCAGATGGAGCCCTTTAGAGGGGTCTTTCTGGGGCCCAGCTGACCCCAGTCATACCTTCCTCAGCCCCTTCTCAACCTGAAAGACTTCATTTCTTCCTATCTGTGATTCCCAGAAAAATGACCTGGTTGTGGAGACCGGAAGTGCTGCCCATGGCTATTTCCTGCAACCCCCACCAACCCCAAGCTCTGAGCCTCTCAAGTTGCCGGGGGCCCTGGAGAGGGAAGCCACTTGAGGACAGCATCTGCTGACTCAGAGTCTTAAAATCTAGAGCTGAAAAGACCTCAGAGAATGTCTAAACTCCAGTCCAGACCCTCATTTGAAGCTGAGGTCCAGAGAAGCTAGGAGAGTAGCCCAACGCACACTGCTCATTTAATGGCGGGTGCAGACTCTGGACTCTAAGTTCAGTGCTCCTCCCAGCACACCGGCTGCCGGTCTCTTCCTAGCAAACCTCCTAGGAATAGCAGTTTTCTCTTGGGGATCATGATTCTCCTGTCTGGCTCTCAGCCGAGATTGTGACAGTTTGAAAAGGTGAGGACCCACAGGACAGTAAGGGCCCCAGGAGGGAGACAGCGGGTCAGGAGGTTGGGAGAGAGAAGTCTGTCCCCAGCGACTGCAGAGTCGAAGCTGTAGCTCCGCAGCTCTGCGGCCTACACTGCCGCCTTGTGGCTTATGGCTGCCAAGGCAGCCTGGGACCATGAACTAGAAGAGTTGGTTCCTCTTTCTAGCTTAGATTCTCCCTATCCAGGGACTGCTACCCTAGTGTGGGCTAGGTTCACTGAAGGATCAAGCTTCTATAGCCAAGCATTCGCGAAGGGTTCCTGGGTAGGCAAGGGCTGATCCTTGAGGGGCCACTGATAAGCCATCTCTCCATCCCTAAGGAGCCTTCCAGAGTTCTGGGCCTGGGAGTCTGGCCCTCCCTTGGACCAAGGGGGCATGACAGTTTAATGGGGCTGTTTCTGTTTTTACCTGGGTCAGGAATGTAGGGAGAGGAATTTGGAGGGAAGAAAATGACTGGGAAAGAGGCCACAGGGCCACTATTGATGTGTCCAAATATGCTCAGCCAAGAGAAGGAAGAATAAGGCTGCCCTAGGGCTCAGCGGGGCCTGGCACGGCTGGGGAAGGAGACACTTAGGTGCGACTACCCCAGAGTCATAGATCAGGAGCATCACCCGGAGTCAGAAGCAGGCACTTCTGGGAGTGCTCTGCAGAGTCCCAGGGTAGGAGCTTAGCCCAGCTCTTTGTTCTCAGGCCAGAGCCAAGGAAGCTAGTCTTGAGCTGGGTGCCCCAGGCTGGAATGACCAGCTGAGTGTCCCAGGGTACCGTATCCCTGCAGATCAGGCTGGGCAGCTTCTTAAGACACCATGAATCATAGGAAGAATTTCCAGACTCTCAAATGACTACTCCTCCCTTTCACCTCCTTCCCAAAGAATGAACACACGGTTACTCACAGGTACCTGGGCCAATGTTCCAAGAGCCCCACCTAGGAAATAAGGATATCATTTGATCTCTATATCATTTCATCTTTGACCTACCCTTTCCCCTGGGCTCATTCTGTGATACGTTCACATGCTCTATCTCCTTTGGTAACCTATGTGGTTTTTTTTCCACTCTCCAGGCCTGAAAGACAAGGAAAATTCCCAGCCTCTAGTTCAACCCCTCACTCTGGAACTTGTGGGTTCAGTAAATACTTATTGACTGACTCACTGAAAGGCAAGAGATGGGAACATCTGTGGCCTCACATTTCCCTGCTCAAACATTTTGCTGTGTTGACTTCTTTGTCTGGCTTGCAAGGCCTTCCACAGTCCAACCAATCTACCTTTCTATTCTCACTTCTTCCCTGCACATGGATTATTTTTCAGTCAAACCGGACAACTCATGGTGTCCTGATATTCCTCATGTTTGCCTATCCCCATGTTTCTGCTAGGCCTGCTCCTTCCACCTGGACCACTTTCCACCCTCCTGTTCCATTGCCATCAAGTCAACTCTGACTCATACCGACTGTATAAGACAGAGTAGAACTGCCTCATAGGATTTCCAAGGCTGTAATCTTTACGGAAGCAGACTGTCACATCTTTCTCTCACAGAGTAGCTGGTAGGTTTGAACTGTCAGTCTTTCAGTTAGTAGCTGAGTGCTTATCCATTGTGCCACTTTCCATCCTAAAACCAAAAAAACAAACAAAAAAAAACGGCCAAACTCACTGCCGTTGATTCCAACTCATAGCGATCCTACAGGACAGAGTAGAACTTCTCCATAGGGCTTCCAAGGAGCAGCTGGTGGATTCAAACTGCCAATCTTTTGGTAAGCAGCCATAGTTCTTAACCACGGAGGGATGAATAGGTGGAGCACAGGGCAGTGAAACTATTCTGTATGATACTGTAATGGTGGACACATGACATTATGTATTTTTCAAAACCCACGGGCCTGTACAACACAAAGAGTCAACCCTGATGTGAACTATGGACTTTACTTAGGGTATCAGTACCGGTTCATCAGTAGTAAGAAACATACCACAGATGTGCAAGATATTAATATCAGGGGAAACTGTGCAGCGGAGAGAGCGAGTACATGGGAATTTTGTGCACTTCCTGCACAATTTTTCTGTAAGCCTAAAACTGGTTTAAAAAAAATAAAGTCTATTAAAAAAAAAAATCCTATGCCTCCTTCAAGAACCATGCGACTTCCTTCACGAAGCCTCAGATGTCCTGTGTGAGTGCGTTCACTTTTCCCTTTAAATCTCCACAACACTTTGACACTCCTTTGAAGTTTATAACCTGTTTGGTCCCCACCCTAGATTGTAAGCGCCAAGAGGTCAAGTCTCCTGTTTTTTTCATCTTTGTATCCCTCTCTCTCACCTCCTGTATAGAGCTTTGCATGTGGTAGGTGCTCAGTAAACATTTCTGGAATTGAGTGGAATGAGGCTGGGTAGAGGGAGGGTGGAGACTGAAGTTTGGGCTGCTGAAGAGGGTGGGGTTGGGGTGCTCTGAGGCTCCAGGAGCCTATAGGAGTGTGCTCAGAGTCAGGAGGCAGGACCTGTAAAAGAGGTGAGGGGGAGCCTGGGCTGGGGAGGAGCACTTTGCTGAAGAGAATAGGCTACTAGGCCAGCCTTGGGGATGTGATGGGTCAAGGAAGGGTACCAGGTGTTGGCAGGGAACTCCAGGTTGGCCCCAGCACCCAGTTTGATCGACCCAACTCTCTGCATGGAAACCCTGGTGACATAGTGGTTAAGCGCTATGGCTACTAACCAAAAGGTCGGGAGTTCAAATTCACCAGGCGCTCCTTGGAAACTCTATGGGGCAGTTCTACTCTGTCCTATAGGGTCGCTATGAGTTGGAATCAACTCGATGGCAATGGTTTGGGTTTAACTCTCTGAAGAAAAACCGGTAGGAATTTGAAGGCTTGGTCTCTGGTCACACCTCCTTCACCCTCTAGCTGTACAGCCTTGGGCAAGTTACTTCCCCTCTCTGGCCCTGTTCATCTATAAAATAAAGGGCTAGCCACCTGACCTCCAATGGCCCTTTCAGCTCTGCTGTTCTGACTCCAAGTCAAGCTTCTTGCAGAGAGGGAAGCTGAGCAATGGGGAGCTGTACATGCCCCCCCCCCCCCCAGACCTAAGCACCAAGAATGACTCCACCTAGGTCCTGGTCAGTGTGTCCCAGAGAAGGGGGCAAGTCATGGGGAAGGAGGCAACGTGGGAGGGGCAAGCTGTGGCCTGGCTTGGAGGGTGTGGAGGGGGATGGAGGAAGGGGTAGACAACACGCCCAACTGAGACCTAGTGAAGTGCCAAGTTATCAGGCCCCAGGGCAGGGCTTTCTCCCCTTTCCTTTGCTGTGCTTCCCCATCCTCTTCCTGATCTCATCTCTAGTCTGAGTAAATACAGACCTGGGGTTTGAATCTCGGATGCTCAGCTGTGTGACTGAGAAAGTCACTTCACCTCTCTGACTCTTAGCTGTCACCTCTGTGAATGGAGTTATTCAAAGAGTGTGGAACAACTTATGTGAAGGTGCCCAGTACTATGTCTACTGTTGGATCTCCCTTCCTGAGTCTGGAAAAGGATGACTGTTATGGACTGCCCCGCAGGCCACAGGGCAAATGGTTGATGCTGCTTTGCCAGTGCACTGGGGGCGGGACACTTGGAAGGACCCCTGACCATTAGGGGGTTGGATGGGAAGACCAGGCAGAGGGGCCTGGCCGGGCAGTCCCTGGTTGTTAGTGAGGGAGGGCCACTCAGCCTGTACACTTATTTATCGTGTAGTTATCAAAGACCCAGCGGTTCTTTGGGAATTCTTCTTTGGGGGTCCAGCATTGAGCCCAGCTGATGGATGAGGTGGGGGCCCCCTGGTCCCAGAGCAGGCTTGGCCTGCGCATGCACTGTGGGTGTTCCTGCCTTTCTTTTGAGCCTGGTTCATTGGAGGCCCCCAGTTTCTAATCTGGTTGGGAAGGATTTATTTTTGGGTCCCTGTAACCTAGCAATGGGCTCACATGACCAGTGGCAGCTGCAGGCTGAATATACTGTTGGATCTTGGCTCCTGGCAGGGGGTGTGGGCCAGACTGTGGGGGAATAAAGGGAATGGAAAGGCTCTCACCTCTGCTTGCCTCCGCCTCCATCCTCAGCCCCTCAGCCTGGCTCCCAGATGGTGGGGACAAGCTCGGCTGACGCTGAAATGGGGGGGCTCTGGACTGTCTGGAGCTGAGCTGTGGTGGGAGGTCCCAGCTGTGAGCCGCTATCCGGTGGGGAGGGTGGGTGTCCATGTGGGTAGAGGAGGATGCAGGGAGGATGCAATGCTGGCATCCTGGGGAAGCGGGCGGACTGGGAGTGGCAGTTGAGGAGGCAGTCTACATTGTGAGATTTCAGGGGCACCCTGGCCGATGGTGGAATCCCAGTATTCCCAGTTCTTCCCTTTGTTCCCTGCTAAATTGTTAATATTCCTGGAAGAGAGAACACATTAAGCTGCTGTCTGTGTGAATAGATTTTTCAGCCTTTTTTCTGAGAGCAGGTTTTGACAGAAGGCAGAGAGAGCAGAGAAGGAGGGCAGTGGGTATCACCAAGCAGGCAAGGGGCTTTGGGAGGGGGCTGTGGGCACATGAATAGTCATTCGGCAGATATTTATGGAAGAAATGGATGAGTGAATGAAATATTAACTTGGCTGGCTGCTAAGTCTCATCCTGGGGCAGGAAAAGGTGGGTAGGTGGGGTGGACATAACCTTGTCAAGAGGGGCTGCTGGGCTAGGGCAGGGCAGGAATAGGGGCAGGGCTGCACCGAGGAGCAAGTCAGGGGTAGAGAATGAGTTGTCAGCACCAAGGGCCCCATCATGACTCTGAGGAGAGGGGTGCTGGTGCTGGGAGGTGGGCTGGGCTTTGTCCTGCAACAGAAGACCCCTCCTGGTGTATATACAGCATTGTGGAGCCCTGGATCTCTGATGTGGTTTGTGGGACCACACCCAATTTCTCCACATTGGTCTCCTCACTTCCTCCATTGGGCAAAGCTTGAAAAGGAGGGATTGGCAGGGCCTAGTCAAATTAAAAACCCATAGACAGCAAACCCTGATTGAGATAATTTAATGAGATATAGCGTATCGCCCAGAGCAGCTCTCAAAAGCTAGTAAACCAAAACCAAACTCGTTGCCGTCGAGTCAATTCTGACTCACAGCAACCCTATAGGACAGTGTAGAGCTGCCTCATAGGGTTTCCAAGGAGTGGCTGGTGGATTCGAACTGTCAGCCTTTTGGTTGGCAGCCAAACGCTTAACCACTGTGCCACCAGGATTCCCTAGAGCTAATAGAATTATTATTATCGTTAGCTGCCCCTGGGCCAGGTTAGGCAGTCCCCCTGCTCTCCTCGGCTGAGTCAAGATGGCTTCTGGAAACTGAGAGAATGTTCTCGTGTCCTCTGCCTCCTTGGTACCACCTTCCCCAATGGCTCTCTTGAAGGACCTCAGGGCCTGGAGACCTTGCCCGCTGGCTACCACACCAGCTGTTTGGCCAGCGAGGGTACTCCTAGCTCCGCTAATGCTGAGACGCAGACTGTTTGTATTGCAGGCTCCCTGTCCCTATTAGATAACCTGAGGAGTTAAAAAAGTTTGCTCATTTTATAGATAGAAAAACAAAAGCACAGATGGTCAACCCATAGGTCAAGGTCTTACAAACAACTAATGCAGTAAAGCCAAACCAGAACCAAGGGTGTCTGACTCCTTAATGCAGTGCTCTTTGTATAATCCTGTTCCATATGAGCCCAAACCTGCTCTGGTTTTTTCTGAATTCCTTGGAAGGGGGCATGTCAGTCTGGGCTGGGCTCCTGCAGGAAAGATGTGGGTGTTGAGCAGGGACAGGCTTTACCTGATCCCAGAGAGTTTGGTTGACACCAAGAGGATCTTGCCAACACGACAGCACAAAGTTTGATAAAAATCGCTTTGCTGTCTATGGGTTTTTAATTTGACATCTCCATCTGTTTCCACTGTATTCAGGTATATCTAATGCTGTTGTCTGTTTTAGGCTGTTTCCTAGAGGGCAGAGGCCATTTCTATGGAACTGGCTTTAGGGCTTAAGCCCAGAGCCCCACATTAGGCTTCCAAAGATGCATAGGGATATGGGGAAGGAGCATACATTTTGGCTTCAAACAGACCTGGATTGAAATATTGACTTTGTCACTTACTAGCTATGTGGTCTGGTGAAATCACTTAACCTCTTGAGCCCCAGTTTCCTTGTTATAAAATAGTGCAGGTAACAGCTGCCTCAGAATTGGCATGAGGCAATTGCAGATACCATGTACTAAGGGCCTGGCAGTTGTAAGAGCTGAAGAAATGGGGCCTGGAGATAGTGCAGATCATTGCTTCAGCTCTGGGCTGGTCAGTAGCCTCTTTGTTGTTAACCTGGGGTGTGGGGCAGCCAACTTGCCCCCTCTGAGTTCCCTGGGGATTCATTATTCTCATGGCTTTTTGGGTTGAGAAACAATTGTCTGATAAACAATTCCAGATTCCGTTTCTTCTTTTTTGGATACCAAAGGAGTTCCTGAATAGGCAAGTCTCCGGGCAGAAGGCTCTAGACTGGGAATCATGCCTGAACTCCTTGTCTAGTCTCAAGGCTCTACCACCTGGATCTGTGTGGCTTTGGGCAATCTCTTCACCTCTCCAGGCCTCAGAAATATGGATGCCTTGGACTATAGGATGCCTCACACTCTACAATGTTGTGATCCTATCCTTGGGGGAAGCAGCCATGAAGGCGACCTGTTCCCAGAGGAACTGACCATTTTATTCATAGCTAGTAGGAGGCCATACCCCTTCACCTCACCTCCAAAGGTGGCAGTGTGAGTGAGTGTCCCGTTTTGATAGAAGAAGTCCATCACACAGCCTTTAGGGACAGTGTTGTGATGGTACCATAGGTCCCCCCGTCTCCCTCAGCCTCACAAATAAACATACAATCCAAGAAAATAACAATAACGTGCTTTGGGGGGTGGGGCAACTGCAGGATCAAGGCAAGTCCTTTAGCTCCCCTTCAGATCCAACCACCACTCCTAAACCTGTCCTCTATACACATTCAGCAGCTGCCCAAACAGCCAAACTTTGGACCGTCCCTTGGAATTTCAGCCCCTGCCAGGCCTAACCTTGGGGCCCTGTGTCTGCACTGACCTGTCTGCTACAAGAGTACCTTGGTTCTGATGTCACACAGCACCATGCAATGGCAGAGCTCAAAGGAACTTCTGGAATTATGTACCCTCTGTCCTCTTTGAGCAGCCCTGGTGGCGCAGTGGTTAAGAGCTCGGCTGCTAACCGAAAGGTCGGCAATTCGAATCCACCAGGCACTCCTTGGAAACACTATGGGGCAGTTCTACTCTGTCCTTTAGGGTCGCTATGAGTTGGAATACACTCAACGGCCATGGAATGAGTCCACTTAGAACAGATAAGAAAACCAAGACCAGAAATGAGAAGTGACTTGGCCAAGGTCACACATCTAGTAAGTGCCAACACCACATCTTGAATCTGGATTTTCTAACTCCAAGTACTCTTTTTACTTCATCAGGCTGGCCAGCAGGGCCTTCCCTGCCCACCATTACCTGGCCTCACTAGGCTTTTGAGATGCCACTCCAGCAACCTGAGGGAAGTGAGAAAGGCTGTGCCCACTCCTGGGTGTCTTGCTTGGGGCACTGGTACCTGGTTCCCTGCTCCAGAAGTGGCTCCAAAGGGCTGGGTGGGAAGCAGGAGGCCATTAGGACCCAGAAGCTCTCGAAGCATCCTGCCTTGCCGGCTGCCTCTCACCGCTTGCTGCAGTGGTTCAGGCTTCAGCAGCCTTGGAGAAGCATCAGCTGAGAGGAGCTATCACACATGGGAGCCGGGCGCTGCTCAGCAAAGGTAGGAGTTGCCGACTAGGCCAGAAATGGTGGCCAGACCCAGGACCTGGTGGTAACCGCTAAGGTACCCTACAGAGGGATAGCTTTGCACCCGAAGGACCAGCCCACCATAGCTTATGGTGGGTGGTTTTGTCAGAGGATGGGCTCCCAGGTATCCTAAAGGCAGTGTTGGGGTGTAGGCATCTCTGAAGCCTGAAGATGGGGGTGTTGATCTCCTGCTGGCAGGAGTACCCACATCCTGCAGACAGACAGGGCTCTCCATCCATCTTGCTTCATGTCATAGAGATGGGTTCCCCACATCCTAGGAACGGGTCCTTTGGCATCCAGGCCAACAGGCAACTTTGTATCCTGGGCGTGGGCAACTCTTCTGGGGAGGGGTGTTGTAGCTCCCTAGCAAGGCATCGCATGCGGCTTAGGAGGGGCATGCTCTTGTCTGAAGGAAAAGCTCAGCTTGGGTCCTTGGGATGGATGCTCTGTATCTGAGAAACAGCTGCATATGAATCCCAACAACACCTCTGTGGCCTAAGGCTGGGCACTTATGTACTCTGGGGGCAAGCCCATCTTGCACCCTGAAACCAGGTTGTTTGTAACTTGACCATGTCCCTGCTAGAAGCCCAGACCTCAGCCCTGTGGTGGCAAAGCCTGTCAGGTCCTGAGGGGTCCTGGAGTGGGAGGGGGTTGTTGGGAGGAAGCAGTGGGGGGATGGGAGCGTCTGTTGGGGTAGAAGACATGATAATATGAGCTCGGAGTGGAGGAGACTCCTTGGGTTTTCCCCTATGACATTGTCACACCACGGCCCTCCCCTCCATAACCACAGTCCATCTGTGAGGGCGTGCCAAGGAGCCTGCTATATTGTTCCAACTGTTAGAAGATAAATTGGAATCCTGAAATTTAGGTGTCAGTGTGGAGATGCTGGCAAGACTGAGGGGGCTATGAAAACAAGAACTGTCCAATGCCTTCTTGCCTAGGCTCCATCATGACTGCACAACACCTCTCCATCTACACGTGGAAACCATGTCTGCTTCCCTGGGCCTGGTACCCTGCTTAGGCCTTGCTACATCAGCTTCTTCGATGTTCATCCAGACATGGTGGCCCTCTCTCTCCTCCTTGAGCTGGGCAGTGCTGGTGACAACAGCTACCAGGGCCTTGAGCCACATCTTCTGGGCTCCACTCACAGGAGGAAGGGATGGGTAAATCATGGTATGGGGAGTTAGGGGCAAGAATGCTTCCCCTAGTATTTCTTTCTGGCATTTTTCCTGGTAGACTGTCCTATGAGAAGCTGATGTATCCACTTCTAAGCCCTTTCTTCAACTTCTCTGCAGACCATGGGTCTATGTGGCCATTTGAACTGTGAAATGAGCTTTCTACTGTCCCTGGAAAGAGGCACATCTCTGGGCAGTTGTCCAAACTTAAGGCTTCCTTGAGTCCTGGAGCCTGGGTTACCCTTTCCAGAAGAAAGTCCCCTGGCTGGCACACAGCTGAACAACTGAGTCTTCTTGGAGTATGTCCTGGGGGCAGGGATTCAACTGATGAATATGAGTTTGGTTCAGTTCACAAAATTGTATCGAGCACCTATAGCATGCATGGCATGCTGGAAGATAGACTAGTGGAAGGTTGGTGGTAACACCAAAAACCAGGGGCAATTTTAAGGTGGTAACTATGAAGGGTATGGGGCCCATCTGCCCCATGGGTCCTTTTTATTAAGGTCAGAAAAAAGATGAATTTTGGAATAACCACCAGGCCTTCTGTAGCTCAGGAATTCACAGAGTCATCAAATGTTATCATGTGTAGGAGCCTTGGAGGTCTTCCAGGCCTATACCCACCCTCAATCCCATTTTACAGATGAGTAAACTGTGGCCCAGGGAACTTGTGGCTTGTCTAGAGAAAGGCCTCTAATTTGCATACCTTAACACATTATACTTAGGGAGTCTTGACTACAAGAACAGAATATGGAAATGAAAAAATATTTTAAATTGCATTGAGTAACCTATTTCAATTACATGCAAACAGCATGGATAATGAGATGCCTAAGACAGAGTTGTTCATCCCAGCTTGGGAGAAATGAGAGATGCTGAAACTACTGACTTCCTCCTCTCCCAATTCC
This sequence comes from Dugong dugon, assembly GCA_030035585.1. Taxonomy (NCBI): domain Eukaryota; kingdom Metazoa; phylum Chordata; class Mammalia; order Sirenia; family Dugongidae; genus Dugong; species Dugong dugon. The sequence goes on from CM057462.1 coordinate 149,050,321, forward strand.
TTTCAGTTTTCTTCTCTGCTTTCTGCTCCCCCACTTCCAGGATCACAGTCATCTACCCACTCTCACACGTACCCACCCTCTTACATAGATGCCTACTCCCCCTCTCCTTGCTCTGTGGCTGTGGTAACACCTGAACAGCCTCCTGCCCCATCCTTCTCCAGGAGCAAGAAGGTTTTGGGCAGAGCTCTTCCAAAGACCAGAGACTTGGGGAGCCAGGGAGCAGGACGCTGAGAGCAGTTCCTCTCCCACCTGCAGGGGCATGGTGGCCTTGTGAAGTTTGTGAGAGAGTGGAGAAAGGCAACTTTTTAAAATTTTTATTTATTTTTTATTGTAGTTTAGATGAAGGTTTACAGAACAAATAGTTTCTCATTAAACAGTCAGTACACATATTGTTTTATGACATTGGTTAACAACCCCATGACATGTCATGTCAACACTCTCCTTCTAGACCTTGGAGGACCTTTTTTTTTCTTTGGTGAAAATATACATAGCCAAAGATACACCACTTAAAAACTTTCTACATGTACAATTCAGTGACATCAATTACGTTCTTCCAGTTGTGCTGCTATTCTCACTTTAGATGAAGGTTTACAGAACAAAATAGTTTCTCATTAAACAGGTAGTACACATATTGCCCTGTGACAATGATTAACCCCACTACGTGTCAGCACTGTCCTTACTCAAACTTGGGTTCCCTATCACTGGCTTTCCTGTCCCCTTCTGCCTTCTAGTCCTTGTCCCTGGACTGCTGTGCCTCATTAGTCCCGTTTTGTTTTATGGGGCTGTCCCATCTCTGGCTGAACGGTGAACCTCGGGAGTGACTTCATCACTGAGCTAAAAGGGTGTCTGCGGGCCATACTCTCGGGGTTTCTCCAGTCTCTTTCAGGCCAGTAAATCTGGTCTTTTTTTTTGTGTTAGAATTTTATTCTATATCCTTCTCCAGCTCTGTCCAGAACCCTCTGTTGTGATCCCGGTCAGAGCAGTCAGTGGTGGCAGCCGGACACCATCTAGCTGTACTGGACTCAGTCCGTTGGAGGCCTTGGTAGCTGTGGTCCATTAGTCCTCCGGACTAATCTTTTCCTTGTATCCTGTTCTCTTCATTCTCCCTTGCTTCTGATGGGGTGAGACCAGTGGAGTATCTTAGATGGCTGCTCACAGGCTTTTAAGACCCCAGACACTACTCACCAAGAATGTAGAACATTGTCTTTATAAACTGTGTTATGCCAGTTGAGCTAGATGTTCCCCGAGACCACGGTCCCCACAGGAGAAGGGCAATTTTAAAGGAGCTTATGCCCTTCCAGCATTGGGATAGTGGAGGCTGGATGAACTAGCTTCCCAAGTTACTTCCAGCTGGGATATTTTGTTTTCACTGTCCTTCTCAACACGACAAGAGTCCAAAGTGGCAGCCCTTTGCTTTGTGTAAGAGGAGGCTAAGGCACAGTCCTTCCCCTTTGCAGATGATCTCTTCCCAGCGGCAGCCCTAGAGCAGCGAGAGACATTTTTAGAGACAGTTCCAATTCAACAATATTTACTGAGTGTGTATTACGTTCCAACCGCGGTGGAGGGCACCTTCATGCACAGCAAGGCATGGGGGGCAAGAGTACTGGTCCTGGAGCCAGACTGCCTGGGTGTGTGCCCAGACCTTGCCACTTACTAGCTGCGTGAGCTTGGGTAAGTTACTTAACCTCTCTAGGCCTGTTTTATCACTTGTAAAATGGAGATAAGAATAATAGCTATCTCATAAGGTTGTTGTGAGAATGTTGATATATGTAGAGTGTTTAGAACCGGGCCTGGCATGTAGCAAGCACCTTATACACATTACCGCTTATTATTATTATTAATAGCTCTCACAGGATTCTCTAAACAGTTGTAAAGTAGATATTGTTCCCTTTGTTTTACAGATCCCTTTGTGAGGAAACTGAAGTTGAGAAGAGTCACAGAGTTAGTCATTCCCAGACCTGGGACTGGAAACCAAATCTTGTGCTCCTTGGGCTCCCAAACAGCTGCTGTAGTTCTGAGGAGGCAAGAAATCAGGAAATTTACATAAACTCAGGCACTATCTCAGAGCTCAGGAGAACCCTGGGGAAGGGAGACAAAGGATTGAGAATGCCTGGATAAGAGCCCTTGAAAGGGGAGAAGGGCACGGGGAACGGAGGAAAAGACGTGGAAAAGAAGTAAAAAATTACAGAAGGTGGAGCACTGAGGGGGCGGGGCTCCCACATCTCTCATATCTCCTGCTTCTTTGCAGGCCCCTCGGCAGACCCCAAAGCTACCTCTGGCCAGAAAGGGTATATGAGCTCCGGAACCCTCAGCTGCCTGGCCTGGCGCTCTGTACCAGGAAGGGCCCAACCGGAAAGGCTGGCCCTAAGAGCCTGCCAGAGAGGCTCCACCAGGAGCGGCCCACCACGAACTCGGGAAGACTGGGCCTGGGTTCGCTATCCCAGGGTCGCTGGACTAGGATGGGGGATGGGCCTGTGACAGGAGGTGCCCTGGGTGTCCTCTTTCGGCCCCATGGAGTCCTCATCCATCCCCCAGTCATCAGGGAACTCTTCCACTTTGGGGAGGATCCCTCAAACCCCAGGCCCCTCAACTGCCAGTGGGGTACCGGAGGTCGGGCTGAGGGATGTGGCTTCAGAATCTGTGGCCCTCTTCTTCATGCTCCTGCTGGATTTGACTGCTGTGGCTGGCAACGCTGCTGTGATGGCTGTTATCGCTAAGACGCCCGCCCTCCGAAAATTTGTTTTCGTCTTCCACCTCTGCCTAGTGGACCTACTGGCTGCCCTGACCCTCATGCCCCTAGCCATGCTCTCGAGCTCTGCCCTTTTTGACCGTGACCTCTTTGGGGAGGTCGCCTGCCGCCTCTACTTGTTCCTGAGTGTATGCTTTGTCAGCCTGGCCATCCTGTCAGTGTCAGCCATCAATGTGGAGCGCTACTATTACGTGGTCCACCCCATGCGCTATGAGGTGCGCATGACACTGGGGCTGGTGGCCTCTGTGCTGGTGGGGGTGTGGGTAAAGGCCTTGGCCATGGCTTCTGTGCCAGTTTTGGGAAGGGTCTCCTGGGAGGAAGGAGCTCCCAGCGTCCCCCCAGGCTGCTCGCTCCAATGGAGCCGCAGTGCCTACTGCCAGCTTTTTGTGGTGGTCTTTGCTGTCCTTTACTTCTTGCTGCCCCTGCTCCTCATCCTTGTGGTCTACTGCAGCATGTTCCGAGTGGCTCGAGTGGCTGCCATGCAGCATGGGCCCCTGCCCACGTGGATGGAGACACCCCGGCAACGCTCAGAGTCTCTCAGCAGCCGTTCCACTATGGTCACCAGCTCAGGGGCCCCCCAGACCACCCCGCACCGGACGTTTGGGGGAGGGAAGGCAGCAGTGATTCTCCTGGCCGTGGGGGGACAGTTCCTGCTCTGTTGGTTGCCCTATTTCTCTTTCCACCTCTACGTTGCCCTGAGTGCTCAGCCCATTTCAACTGGGCAGGTGGAGAGTGTGGTCACCTGGATTGGCTACTTCTGCTTCACTTCCAACCCTTTCTTCTATGGATGTCTCAATCGGCAGATCCGGGGGGAGCTCAGTAAGCAGTTTGTTTGCTTCTTCAAGCCAGCTCCCGAAGAGGAACTGAGGCTGCCTAGCCGTGAGGGCTCAATTGAGGAGAACTTCCTGCAGTTCCTTCAGGGAACTGGCTGTCCAACAGAGTCCTGGGTTTCCAGACCCCTACCCAGCCCCAAGCAGGAGCCACCTGCTGTTGACTTTCGAATTCCAGGCCAGATAGCTGAGGAGACCTCTGAGTTCCTGGAGCAGCAACTCACCAACAACATCATCATGTCGGACAGCTACCTCCATCCTGCCCCCTCACCCCGGCTGGAATCATGATGGGCTGCTAGACACTCGGAGGGAGATGGGGCTGGGGGCTGGTTATGATTGCAACGACCACCTCATGGAATCACCTTTTCCCAGCTGGCTGGGGCTGGGGCTGGAGTCTCTGCACACAGCTTTTGCTTAGTGTTTCCTGGGTCAAGAATAGAGCTGACAGGACGGACTTGTGGAAACGGCCTTGGACTTGGCTGTGATTCTTGACTACTGGGGGCGGGAACCTGGGTATGGTGAGATGGTGATGAGAGAAAAGGGCCACAAAGGTGAGGTGAAGCCTCTTAACCAGTGAAATTCCATGTTACAGGAAGCAGGGAAACTCTCTAAGTTGGAGGACACAGGGCAGTAGGCCATGTTTGGAGTTATTCTGGGGCTATTTTGGATATTTTATTTTCCAGCATAATTGTCCAGGGCAGTAATTGCATCCAAGCAAGTTAAGAAAATGACCCATGTCTTCTCATTGCCTTGCTAGGTTTAAAACCAAAAAAACCAAACCTGTTGCCGTCAAGTTGATTTCTACTCATAGCGACACTATAGGACAAAGTAGAACTGCCCCACAGGGTTTCCAAGGCTGTAATCTTTATGGAAGCAGACTGCCACATCTTTCTCCCATGGAGCAGCTGGTGGGTTCAAACCGCTGATCTTTTCAGTTAGCAGCTGAGCGCTTAACCACTGTGCCACCAGGGCTCCTTCTTGCTAGGTTTAAAAAGAACTAAATTATAGCCAAGTGTTTCCATTTGACTTAATAGATCTTTTTCTAGTTTTATACCTGAGATTTCCTTAAAGTGAGAGGATGAGCTGGGTATATTCCTTCCTACCACAATTATCTGAGTTTGGCCAGAAACAAGGGGAATAGCATTTCAGGGTACATGGAGTAGAAGACAGGAAAGCTGACTGCAGCTCTCTCTCCCACTCTCGGGAGCAGCCCTTCTGCTCTGTTTCCCTGTCACTCTGCACATGGGAGATCAAGCTTAGGGCTTGATCTCAGCAGAGGCAAGAGTAAGATAGGGTGGATTTTTCTCCCTTTTAGGATGAAGAACATGGAACGATTGGGAGTGGGATGGCTGAGGGTGGGGGCTAGCATTTGAATTGCTAAGGTGGCTGAGTACAGAGAGGCCAGGTAATCATCCTGATCAATAATATTGATAATCTTTCCCTTCCAGGACTGGCCTCCCTGATCTCTCTCCTCATGGCAGTGACCCACCTCCAGCCCCCTGGACAATCGGGTACAAGAGACTAAGGTTGGGCATGGGAAGGGTGGGGTTTCCATGGTCCACTGAATGCCTCTATTCCCATTCATCACTCTCAAAATTAGCTTCAGTGACAAAGACTTAAATCTCTCCTATCTGCAGCCCTGGGTTGGAGAGAGGGCACAGGAGTTGGGCTCAACTGTTCACTGATTGAAACTGGAGGAACTGTTGGTATTGGTGGCCAAAGCATGGGCCAACCAAATATCAAGGGAGGGGGAATAATTGCAAACTGGACAGGACACCAATCAGGGCTACCTGTTCATCCCACTTCCCTCAATTTAATCAGGTGATACACAAGGGTAAGGCAGGACCAGGGGATGGTGTGGTCTATATTTGAACAAAAGCCTCGTTCATTGAGCATCAAAGGGGAAAATGGGTTGGTGGAAGCGGGATAGTTTCCACTTTGAACAGCCAATAAAGAATTTTATTATAAAAAGTTATACTGATATCAACGTTGACTCCTTCAGTTCAATTCAGTGCATACTAGTTGAACACTCACTATTCTCTGGGACCCACACAAAGGATGTGCGGTCACTGCTTTCAAGAAGTCCAAAGTCTAATTTGGTCAGATATTTTGTATTTTTACAGAGCATTTACAGCTGGTAAAGCACCATAGACAGTATTTGAGAAACAGATTGGCGAATATATCTACGATTATAACTTCTGAGAGTTCAATCCATTGCAGAAACGTGTACACAGAGGTTTCCTGCAGACTGTGGAAAGGGTGGGGGTTGTAAAAGAAAATTGTATAGTGGAAAAAAAGATTAATTAAATGCAATTGGGCAAACACAGCTTTTCCTTTCTTCATCTAGAAAATTTTCCAGGTTTCTGTCTTCCTAACACTTATTACTTCAATCTAGTGCCTATTACATTAAGAAAATACCTTACAAAGGTAGTATATACAGTGGAGAGAGTCCTTTGTGTTGAAAAATATGTTTGTACTCCTCTCTATCCTCATTTTAAGATAAAATCATACTGAGAAATCTCATTCCTAGATGAGGGAAAAACTCTTTCAAACACCACTGGTCAGCTAGTAGATCCTAAGCATTGCCAGCAGGTGGCAGTATGAGTCCAGTTGAAAAAGGAAAGGGGTCCCTGTGGTGAAGGGAAAGGGGGGGAATTGAACATTGCCTGGCAGCCATTTTGCTAATTTATTTTGCCCTTTCCTTTGGCTTTACCCTCCAACCTTTCTTTCACATACGTCAAAGAAGAAAGTTTTAAGTGCAAGGATCTCTCTAATTCAGGCTGAAATTTCCTGACACTGTGATCTAATTGGTGTTTGTCACAGTTTGACAAACGGTTTCATTGTCATTTATTTTTCCCTGTCTGAGTGGATCATGGAGGAAATAAAAATTTCTCTTCTGTTATGCTGAGAATGTTCCCAGCAATTTCTGCCATGACCACCTTCCAGGAGTTTTCTAGTCATCAGGAAGGCTTGATAAAGTTTGATACGTAACCTTAGCTCTGAAAACTGTTCCTGGACGAAACCTGAACTCCCTAATCCACAAGAATCAACAAGTTGGGGCAACCATTCTGTCATTTACTTTTCCACCAACATCCTGGTGGTGTTGGGGTGACTGCCAATCTTAGATGAAAGCCCTCTGTTGTCAGGTCTTCCCAGGCAGTCTTCCCAGGCAACACCCTACAGGGACATGGTAGAAAAGGGGCAAATTTAGAGTTAGATAGATCTACTTACTCACTATGTGAACTTGGGAAAGCTGCTTAATTTCTCTGAGCCTATTTCCTCATCTGTAAAAATGGGGATATTACCTACCTCACAGGGTTGTTGTGAGGATTAAAAAAGATGACAGTGGAAGCACCTAGCCATACCTGGCAAATAGGTACTCAATAAATATTGTTTTTTCTTCCCTTTCCTCTTGCCCTTTTTCCCCAGAAACACTGATTATGGTCATCCTAACAGCTATCTGAGAATGGCTTTGAAGATTGGCGTTGATAAGAGTTTTGGTGGGTTAGGTTAATGTGGCTCTCAAGAAATTGGTCTAATTAATGAATCATCACCATATAGACCTTTCTGTTGGTAACTTTAGGTTCTAAGGTTTAGATTCTATTAGTGTAATTAAATTATTTTTAATCACAGGGAAAGATTTTTTTGGGCTACAAAAGTTCCTCTCCCTAGAATGTATGGTAAGAGTGTTTGTGGGGCATTTGGCAGTAAAGGGAGGTTAAGGCCACCTTCATCTAGGACCCAGAGTTATCAATGAAAGAAGGTATTAGTCCGGGGTTTTCACAAGGATTTACTAATTCTCAGCTGACATTAGAGCTGACAAAGCGAATTTTACTAGAACCTCCCTTTTTGTGTGGTACCACACAGTAAATTTAGAAGATTCACAAGATGCACTGGTTTGTTTTGGGGGGTGGGACTGCGGTTGACTAATCTTGGTAGAAGTCCTAAGCCCCTAAGCTAAGACGATCAGTAAGAGCTAAAATTGGCTTATGTTAGAGAGGGCAACATAGAAATTTTATGGAGGAACTACACGCTTAACTTTCAGGTTACAGGGTCTCTGCTAGCGATTGCAAGTGGTACTTTGACAACACAGGAGCTGGACAACTCCCAAGTCCACAGAACCTCGTAAGTAATGGCACATGGACCAGAATCCATTTTGAGAGCAGGGGATAGTGGGCCAGAGAAGGCAGATTGGGATCGCTATGGTGTTAGATCTCAGACAGGAGGCGCGGCCGGGGTCCAGGCTGGTGCAGTTTGTTCCCATTCTATGAATCTAGCCGAGACGACCCTGGCCGGAGAGTGTCCTACACTTGGGCAGGGGCTAGGGTCTCCATGGCCAGCGATTAAAGGTTCACTGGCTTGCACCCAGAAGAGCCTCTCGTGTGGGCTGTGGGCTCTTATCTCACAATCTCTCCCACCCTCCTGCCCCCGTCCAAAGCTGTTTGTGTGATCTCAGGAGCGCGCCATGAACTAGAGAAGCCAGACCCAGGTTTTTCTACATTTACTTAAATAATGTAGAAAGGGAAAACGCAGACAAAAAGGGAAAAAGAGACTAAAGCGGACGAGAAGCGACCAGCGAGCTCAACAAGACCTCGCAGCTTCCCGAAACTGCCACCCGAACCTACTGCCCCCTTCACGGTACTTCCGCTTTTGGTAGCACCTCCTCTCCCGGAGCGAGACAGGTTTGAGAAGTAACGGCAGGAGGGCATCACCGGAAGTGTCGACAACGCCGGATATCCGGTCCTTTTAGGCGCTCAGTGAGCTGACGGAGAGGGACGCCGCCCAGCAGTAGACGCCGTCTCAGCCGCTCGAGCCGCAGTCGCCGCGGTGTGTGAGTGAGCCGATCAGGTCCCCTCTCCCGCCGCCGCCATGGGCTGCACGTTGAGCGCCGAAGACAAGGCGGCGGTGGAGCGGAGCAAGATGATCGACCGCAACTTGCGGGAGGACGGGGAGAAAGCGGCCAAAGAAGTAAAGCTGCTGCTGCTTGGTATGGGGCCGTGGGCGGGGCTGGCGGAGTGGTTGGGAGGCCCTAGGCACTTGGAAAGTCTGAGCGGGATCAGACCGGGCCGGCGTAAAGGACCTCAGAGAGATCTGGAGGGCGTGACGGGTTTGGGGCGGGGTGTTTAGGCTGGTGTCTGAGGCCTCGGAGGGCGTGATGAGGGGGTGGGGTTTGGGGTTGTAGGAATTAGGCTGTAGAGGGTGTGACTCCGGACTGGAATTGGCGTTTAGCAAAGAGAGCTTCGGAATGGGGCGGGTAGCATGAAGAGACTGTGTTAGTAAATAGGAAATACTCATAAAAGAACTGATATTAAGGAAGGTTTTGTATGGCTTTGCAGTGTGTTGATAGCAAGGAGGACGGGATACAGTATAATGTGTTGGGTTTGTGTATAGTGGCTTGTGAATTTGGAGCGTAGTGATACTCGATGACAGGATAGAGCTGGGAAACTTAAGAGTGATTAATATAAATAGAGAGGCTGGGAAAGAGTGGTCACATGAGGACCGTGTCATTAGAGAGTAGGCATTTTGAACTGTTGCTGAGTGGAGGAAACCTGGATTTTCCAGGAATATAAGGATGGGTGACACATTATCGCATATGAATGAAAAGAGCTTGGGTGCTGAGGCTATCTTTTTACTTTTCACCTTTTTCTATCGTTTTTATTCTTTTAAATTTTATAAACCCTTCCCCTGTTTTTATAAAGGGGGATATGGAGTGAGTTGAGGAAATTTAAAGAATGGCTTGCTTGAAATGTGTGGCAAAAGAGGTAGTGGACATAGATTATATATTGGGAGTTGCTGAATAGTTGCTGCGGATGATGTGCTGTGAGAATGAAGGAGTTAGGATAAATTAAGATATTGGACATATGTCCTATAAAGACTGTGACAGACCTGTGATGAGCTGTTTTATTTATTTTTGTTTCTTCAAACAAATACTGGCTTCAGGAGTTGCTTTTTATGTTACCTGACATTTTTAAAAAATAGCTTTTATGGACTGCCAGATGCATTTTGCTCAGCAGGGTTTAGTTTTAAAATTTTTGAGAGACTGGCTTCTAGAGGCTCAGTAAATCATATGAAGTATCTTGGCATTAGCTTACCAAGAAATCAAGCCACATTTCTTCACAATTAAGATTTTCTAGGGACGCATTGGAAAAGAATAAGAATAAAGTGGTTTCTTTTTTTTTAATTAATTTATTTTTTTAATGTTGTAGTTTAAGTGAAAGTTTACAATTCAGGTTCGTCTGTCATATAAAAACTTACACATACGTTATTATGAGACCCTAATCGCTCTCCGTGTACTGTGAGAGCACACTCCTCCTTTCCACCCCTAATTTCCCATGTCCATTCAGCCAGCTCCTGACCTTCTCTGCCTTCTCATCTTACCTCTGGACAGAAGCTGCTCATTTAGTCTCATGTATCTGCTTGAGCTAAGAAGCACACTCTTCACCAGTATCATTTTCTGTCCCCCAGTCCAGTCCAATCTTTGAAGAGTTGGCCTCAGGAATTGTTTTAGTTCTGGGTTTGCAGAGAGTCTGGGGGCCATGCTCTCTGGGAAAGTGGTTTCTTAAGCAATAGAACAACCTTACTTTTTAAAACAATTAACTTTTGAGAAAAAGTAGTTGCTTTAGGGGACGTGCCAGATTTTCATAGTGTAAAGCAGCCTCAGAGGACAGAACGCACCACCATAATCCAAAGCTTATTTTATTTTGTACTCCAGGATGTGCTGGCTGCACCTGCTAGTCTCTTCCTGTTAACGGTATTTGTCTATTGATTGCAGAAGCCCTGGTAACAGCTTTTTTGGATATGGGGGAAAACCACGCATTGTATTTTGAGCTCCCAGTTTGAATACCTAAACTTTCAGAAGGCATAAATTCAGATGTAGTTCAAGATTTCCACTGTCTATGTAATAGGTAAGGAGCCCTGGTTGCGCAGTGGTTAAGTGCTTGGCTGCTAACCGAAAGGTTGGTGGTTTGAACCCACCAGCTGCTCTGCAGAACAAAGATGTGGCAGTCTCCTTCTGTGAAGATTTACAGCCTTGGAAACCATATACGGCAGTTCTACTCTATCTTATAGGATCACTGTGGGTTGGAATCGACTTGACGGCAGTGGATATGTAACAGGTATTATTGTGGATGAGCACAGCCTCTGGCACAGAGTAAGTGCTCCTTAAACTTTTGCTGCTAATCAGCATGAGCCAGCTAATGTTGGACATTGGTCCTGGGGCCTTTCAGATGTTTTTTTATAAAGAATGACACTCAAGGCGTTTTCTATATTGATTGGTTGGTTATGAGATTAAAGGTGCATTCTCATCTTCTGTGAGTGTTTTGATTTACATTGGCCGTCAGAGATCCCCTTGGGACATTAGCCTGTTTTAATATAGTTGTAAGCTGTAAGACTTTCTTCCAAATGGCACGATTTAGCAGGCAGAACTCAGGCAAGTAGAACTTGATCAAATGTTTAGAAAAATCTTTATTCAGGACTTCATAAATATTGCATTTAATTAAAAACAAAAACACACGATGATTTAAGGAACTTGAAAAGAACTAAATAAAAATCAAAGTACTAAAGCATTTGTTTTTAATTTTTATCACTTCATTTTTTTAAAAAATTTTGTTGTTGAAAATATATACAGCAAAACATACACCAGTTCAGCTGTTTTCTGCGTGTACAATTCAGTGATATTGATTATATTCTTTGAAAAGTAATTCAAATATAATCATTCTTCAAATGATTATGCAATCATTTCTCACACTCCTTTTAAGTTTTCAAGATTATCTCAGGGCAGTAGTTTCAGGGGTTCATCCAGCCCCCATGGCTCCAGAAAGTCTGGAGTTTCATGAGAGTTTGAGATTCTGTTCTGCATTTTCCCCATTTTGATCAGGATTCTTCTATAGAATCTTCGAGCAAAATGTTCGGTAATGGTAGCTGGGCACCATGCATTTCTTCTGGTCTTTTGGCAAAGGAAGCATTAACTTTGTTGTTTTTTAAGTAAGTTTTTTTTTTTGTATTCTTGAGCAAGTTAAATCAACAAATTCAGATAGGTTGCAGAGAGATGTTCTTGCTTGAGCCATATCATGATGCACATATGAAGTTAAAACTGTTTTGCTATTTCTGTAAGTAAAATGCACTCATCGTGGTATATAAATGTTTCTTTTTGCTGTAGAATACCTCCTTTGATGTACATGTGAGTCATTTTTAGTTCATCAATGTGAAACTATCCAACTTAGTCTAAGTTGACATCTATCTGTATTACCCTTGTCTCTTCTGGGACATAATAGGTGCTCAGAAAATATTAATATATTTTTGTTCTCACAGGGGTGTCATTTAGTATAGTGGTTAAGAGCATCGGCTCTGAAGTCAGACTGCTTGAAAACCTAATTCCCACTTACCAGCTATAACCTTGGGAAAACTATTTATTTCTCTCTGCCTCAGTTTCCTCATCTTTAAAATGGAGAAGATAGAGGTGCTTCATAGGATTGCTGTGAGGAGTAAATACCGTAATAATATAACGTAGAACATAGCCTGGCACATAGTATTAGCTCAGTGAATATTAGCTGCTATTGTTATTATTAAAGTGAATGTTACAGATTATAAATACTATAGAAATTTAAATAAACCACTGTGGGCTAAAATAGCTAAGGAAGACTTCAGTACTATAATTCTTTCTCTGCTATGTACCTATTTTTGAATTTTTTTTGGTGTTATTGGGAAGATCTTTATATACCAAACTTGTGTTCCATCACAGTATTCTACTGAAAGGCAAAATTACATTATGCAAAGGTTCCTAGCTAGTGTGCCAGCACATAGCACGGTTTATTTGTGTGCTGTTTGCAAGTTTTTTATAGTGTTGAAATTTTGTTTCTTTGTTTTAATTAATAGTGTTAAAATTTTAAAACAGTTGAAATGCTATTTTAATATTTTTGGTGTGAGTCTCAGAAACTTCCTGAATTTGGTAATTTGAAAATATTTTATTTGGAAGGATTGTATTTTGTTATTTTATATTTTATTTTTCCTATCATAATTCATAATATAGAGAAAATATATTTTTTTACCAAGCTTCTCTAGTTTACTCCAGTGAGCCTTAAAAATATTACTGTTTTCAATGTGTGCCATGATGTGACAAAGGTTGGAAAGCACTCGTATAATGGATAAGAGCCATGCCTTTGGGTTCACGCAAAACTGAATTCAAATCCCATCTCCACTCACTAGCTGTGAGACCCAGAGCAGGTAACTTAACCATAGGAAGCTAATTGTCATGTGTGTTGAGATGATGATGATGCCTTCCTCATAATACGAACTAAGATAACATATGTCAAATGCTTAACATCAGTGCATCTGGTCGTCATCATGTGCCGTCAAGTTGATTGCAACTCATAGCGACCCGTAGGATATAGTAGAACTGCCTGCCTAGCAAATAAAAGTACTCAATAAATGACAGCTCCTGTTATTATGGTGATGTTTGTGAGGTTTATCTTTTTAGGACTTTTTTTTAGGAATGTTTCAGACAGATATTTGATTAACTTTCAAATATTAATATACCCTTTTTAGACATCTTCAAAGGATTTTAATAAATACCACTATTGTGGTGAAAAGATTTAAATGTTATTATATAATGTTGTAACTTAATGAATGATCCACTCCTGTGCTATCTCCAAATTTCCACTTCTTAATAACTTACCTCAGCAATTTCTGAAAAAACATTATTATACAAAATAAGATTAAGTTTTAATGCCTTGCTTTGAGATTTTTCTGGTGGTGGTGGTATGGCAAAAATTAAGTTGTGTGCAGAGAATTGGAATCTTCTAATGGATTTAAACCCTGTATTATATGATTGCTTATTTACATTTAAATTTCTGCATATTATTGACTGAATATGTTTATTCTTACTGAAATTAATACTGTTCTTTGATAAATATGCCATTGCATTATATCCCCTATGGAATGATTTTTCATAACGTTTGCCATGTATTTGGAATGATGCACGGACAGTTATTAAATTTCTTGTGAAGATGCAAAAAAGAAAGACTGGCATAAAAAATAGAAACTGGTTTTGCAAAACAAGTCTTTATTTTATATGTGCACTTATTATTCTTTGTGTCTTTTATTTAAGTGCATCCTTCTGCAGCCTGAAAATATAGTCCTTTTCAGGAATTATAATATTGTAATCTTCTCTGACTATACGAATCCAAGTGGTTTTCTTTCTTATCTGAATTCCTGTAGAATAGTGATAACCATAGAGTAAGGTGCTTAGTATTTACTAGATTTGACAGAACATGTAACCTTTTAAACAGGGCTGTAACTATGTTTCTTTACAAATAATTTTTAGCTTACTAAACTTATCTGTACTATTACCAAAAAAAAAAAAAAAACAACAACAACAAAAAAAACTGGTTTTTGTGCAATTGTTTCTGATAAAATGGTTTCTGGTGGAGAGATCTCGGTTTAGAGAAGGTTGGTGAGACCTAAGGAGTTCCTGGGTGGTGCAAATGGTCAAGTGCTCAACTGATAACAGAAAAGTTGGAGGTTTGAAACCACCCAGAAGCACCTCAGAAGAAAGACCTGGTACCCAAGCCAAACCAAACCTGTTGCCGTCGGGTCAATTCCGACTCATAGCAACCCTATAGGACAGGGTAGAACTGTACCATAGAGTTTCCAAGGAGTGCCTGGTGGATTTGAACTGCTGACCTTTTGGTTAGCAGCCGTACTACTTAACCACTACGCCAGCAGGGTTTCCAAAGACCTAGTAGCCTACTGAAAACCCTGTGGAGCACAGTTCTACTCTGACACACATTAGGTCACCGTGAGGCAGAATCAACTTGACGGCAACTGGTTTTGGCGAGACTTAAAGCACTGTGCTGTTTACTCTGTTCCTCCCCCATTGTGCCGAGCTGCTTCATCTTCTAAGTCTCCTGGGAAGTATAAGGGAGTAGGTAGGTCTCAGCAGATACTTCGACTTTTTTTTTAAATTTTTTTTTTTTATTGTACTTCAGGTGGAGGCTTACAGAACACATAGTATTTCGTGAAACAGAAGTACACATGTTGTTTTATAACATTGGTTAACAACCCCACAACATATCAACCCTCTAACTTCTCAACCTCTTTTTTTTTTTTTGGTGAAAATACACATAGCCAAAGATACACCATTTCAAAAATTTCTACATGCACAGTTCAGTGACATTGACTACGCTCTTCCAGTTGTGCTGTTATTCTCACTTAAGATGAAGGCTTACAGAACAAAATAGTTTCTCGTTTAACATTTACTACAAATGTCGCCCTATGACAATGGTTAACAATCTCACAACACATCAACAATATCGTTACTCAAACTTGGGTTCCCTATCACCAGTTTCCTTGTCCCCTTCTGCCTTCTGGCCCTTGTCACTGGACTCCTGTACCTCATTAGTCTCATTTGGTTTTACGGGGCTGTCCGCTCCCAGGCTGTGAACAGTGAACCTCGGAGGTAACTTCACCACTGAGCTAAAAGGGTGTCTGGGGGCCATACTCTTGGGGTTTTTCCAGTCTCCTTTAGGCCAGTAAATCTGGTCTTTTTTTTGTGAGTTGGAATTATGTTCTACATCCTTCTCCAGCTCTGTCCAGAACCCTCTGTTGTGATCCTGGTCAGAGCAGTCAGCGGTGGTAGCCGGGCACCATCTAGCTGTACTGGACTCAGGCCGGTGGAGGCCTTGGTAGCTGTGGACAATCAGTCCTTCAGACTCATCTTTTCCTTGTATCCTGTTCTCTTCATTCTCCCTTGCTCCCGAAGGGATGAGACCAGTTGGAGTATCTTAGATGGCTGCTCACAGGCTTTTAAGACCCCAGACACTACTCACCAAGGTGGAATGTAGAGCATTGTCTTTATAAGCTGTGTCATGCCGATTGAGCTAGATGTTCCCTGAGACCATGGTCCCCAGAGGCCTCTGCCCAGCAATTCAGTCCCTCAGGGAGTTTGGATGTGTCTGTGGGGCTTCCATGACCTTTCCTGGTACAAGTTGTGCTAGTTTCTCCTGTATTGTGTACTGTCTCACCCTTCACCCAAGATACCACTTATCTATTATCTATTTAGTATTTCCCCTCCACCCCTGCCATCCCTGGTAACCAACAAAGATTGTTACATTTTGTGTGTGAACTTTTTCATGGGTTTTTACAATGGAGGTCTCATACAATATTTGTCCTTTTGTGATTGACTTATTTCACTCAGCATAATGTCCTCCAGTTTCATCCATGTTGAGATGGTTCACAGATTTTTCTTTGTTGTTCTTTCTCGTTGCATAGTACTCCATTGTGTGTATCTACCATAGTTTGTTTATCCATTCATCTGTTGATGGGCATCTAGGTTGTTTCCATCGTTTTGCTATTGTGAACAATGCTGCCATGAACGTAGGTGTGCATATGTCTATTCGAGTGACGACTCTTATTTCTCTAGGATATATTCCTAGGAGTGGGATTGCGGGATCAAATGGTATGTCTATTTCTAGCTTTCTGAGGAAGTGCCATATCATTTTCCAAAATGGTCGTATCATTTTGCATTCCCACCAGCAGTGCATAAGTGTTCCTATCTCCCCGCAGCCCCTCCAACATTTGTTATTTCCAGAGTTTTTGATTCGTGCCAGTAATGCCGGGGTAAGATGGTATCTCATTGTGGTTTTAATTTGCATTTCTCTAATGGCTAGTGATCCCGAGCATTTCCTCATGTGTCTGTTGGCCATTTGAATGTCTTCTTTGGTGAAGTGTCTGTTCATTTCCTTTACCCATTTTTTAATAGGAATATTTGTCTTTTTGTGTAGAGGTGTTGGATTTTTCTTGTAGATTATGGAGATTAGACCTTTGTCTGACTTGTACTGTCCAAAAATTTTTTCCAGTCTGTAGGTTCTCTTTTTACTCTTTCGGTGAAGTCTTTTGAAGAGCATAAGTGTTTGATTTTGAGAAGATCCCAGTTATCTAGCTTATCTATTTGGTTTTGTGCGTTGATGGTTATGGTTTGTATCCTCTTAATGCCATGTATTAAGGCCTGAAGTGTTGATCCTATTTTTTCTTCTATGAACTTTATAGTTTTAGGCTTTATATTCAGGTCTTTGATCCATTTTGGAGTAGTTTTTGTATATGGTGTGAGGTATGGGTCCTGTTTCATTTTTTTGCAAATGGATATCCAGTTTTGCCAGCACCATTTGTTAAAAAGACTGTCTTTTCCCCATTTGATGGACTTTGGGCCCTTGTCGAAGATCAGGTGACCGTAGGTAGATGGATTTACATCTGGGTTCTCAGTTCTGTTCCATTGGTCAATGTATCTGTCGTTGTACCAGTACCAGGCTGTTTTGACTACTGTAGCTGTATAGTAGGTTCTGAAGTCAGGTAGTGTGAGTCCTCCAACTTTATTCTTCTTCTTCAGTAGTGCTTTACTTATTTGGGGCTTCTTCCTTTCCATATAAAGTTAATGATTAGTTTTTCCATCTCTTTGAAGAATGTTGTTGGTATTTGAATTGGGATTGCGTTGTATTTGTAAATTGCTTTGGGTAGAATTGTCATTTTCACAATGTTGAGTCTGCCTATTCCTGAGCATGGTATGTTTTTCCATTTATGTAGATCCCTTTGGGTTTCATGCGGTAGTGTTTTGTAGTTTTCTTTATATAGATTTTTTACATCCCTGGTCAGATTTATTCCTAAGTATTTTATCTTTTTAGGGGCTATTGAAAATGGTATTGTTTTCCTGATTTCCTTTTCATCATTCTCCTTACTGGTGTATAGGAATGTTTATCTTGTATCCTGCTACTCTGCTGAATCTTTCTATTAGTTCCAGTAGATTTCTTGTGGAATCTTTAGGGTTTTCTGTGTATAGTATCATATCATCTGCAAACAGGGACAGTTTAACTTCTTCATTACCAATTGGATGTCCTTTATTTCTTTTTCTTGCCTTATTGCTGTAGCTTCCAGCACAGTGTTAAATAGGAGTGGTGATAAATGGCATCCTTGTCTTGTTCCTGTTTTCAAGGGGAATGTTTTCAGCCTCTCTCCATTAAGAATGATGTTGGCCATTGGTTTTGCATAGATGCCCTTTATTATGTTGAGAAATTTCGCTTCTATACCTATTTTATTGAGAGTTTTTATCAGGAATGGGTGTTGAACTTTGTCAAATGCCTTTTCTGTGTCAATTGAGATGATCATGTGATTTTTTTCTTTATTTATGTGGTTGATTATGTTGATTGATTTTCTAATGTTGAACCATCCTTGCATACCTGGTATGAATCCTACTTGGTCATGGTGTATTATTGTTTTGACATGATGCTGAATTCTATTGGCTAGAATTTTGTTGAGAATTTTTGCATCTATATTCATGAGAGATATTGGTCTGTAATTTTCTTTTTTTGTGACATCATTGCCTGGTTTTGGTATCAGCGTTATGCTGGCTTCATAGAATGCATTTGGAAGTGTTGCTTCCTCTTCTATGCTCTGAAATAGCTTGAGTAATCCTGGTACAAGCTCTTCTGTAAATGTTTTGTAGAATTCTCCAGTGAAGCCATCTGGGCCAAGGCTTTTTTTGGTTGGGAGTTTTTTTATTACCTTTTCAATCTCTTATTATGGGTCTGTTCAGATTTTCAACATCACTTTGGTGTAGTTTGGGTAGAAATTTATCCATTTCCTCTAGGTTTTCAAATTTGTTGGAGAATAGTTTTTCATAATATTCTGTTATGATCCTTTTTATTTCGTTTGGGTCTGTTGTAATGTCCCCCATTTCATTTCTTATTTGGGTTATTTGTGTCCTGTCCTGTTTTTCTTTTGTCAGCCTGGCCAGTGGTTTGTTGATTTTGTTGATTCTTTCAAAGAACCAACTTTTGGTTTTGTTGATTCTTTCTAGTGTTTTTCTGTTCTCTATTTCATTTATTTCTGCTCTGAGCTTTACTATTTCCTTTCCTCCTGTGGTTGTGGGCTATTTTTGCTGTTCTCTTTCTATTGGTTTGAGTTGTGTAGTTAATGTTTTGATTTTGTCCCTTTCTTCTTTTTTGATATGTGCATCTATTGCTATAAATTGTCCTCTGCGGACTGCCTTTGCTGTGTCCCAAAGGTTTTGGTATGATGTGTTTTCATTCTCATTTGATTCTAGGAATTTTTGGATTCCATCTCTGATTTCTTCTATTACCCAGTGATGTGTGAGCAGGGTATTATTCAGTTTCCATGTAGTTGATTTTTTTTCCTTGCTCTTTCTATTGTTAATTTCTACCTTGATGGCATTGTGGTCAGAGAAGATACTTTGAATTATCTCAACGTTTTGGATCTTGTTGAGGGTTGCTCTGTGGCCTAAGATGTGGTCTATTCTGGAGAAAGTTCCATGTGCATTGGAAAAGAATGTGTATTTTGCAGCAGTTGGATGGAGTGTTCTATATATGTCTATGAGGTCAAGTTGGCTGATTGTGCCGTTTAGGTCTTCTGTATCTTTGCTGAGTTTCTTCTTAGTTGTTCTGTCCTTTACTGACAGTGGTGTGTTGAAGTCTCCTAGTATTATTGTGGAACTGTCAATTTCTCTTTTCAGTGTTGTTAGAGTTTGTTTTATGTATTTTGGAACCCTGTCATTGGGTGTGTAGATGTTTATTATGGTTATGTCTTCATGATGGATGGTCCCCTTAATCATTATATAGTGTCCTTCTTTGTCTTTTATGGTAGATTTCATTTTAAAGTCTATTTTATCTGAGATTAGACTTGCCGCTCCTGCTGTTTTTTGGTAGTTGTTAGCTTGATATATTTTTTTCCAACCTTTGACTTTTAATAAATTCACATCTTTGTTTCTAAGGTGTGTCTCCTGTAGACAGCATATTGATGGATGCTGTTTTCTTATCCATTCTGTCACTTTCCGTCTCTTTATGGGTGCAGTGAGTCCATTTACATTCAGTGTAATTATTGATAGATGTGGGTTTGTTGTTGTCATTTTGTAGTGCTTTTTTTTGTGGTGCTGACGTTTTCTTTGTTCTTCTTACTCTCTTGTGCTGAGTTACGTTTGTTTGTGGATTTTTTTTTTTCATTTCTTTTGTTTTTGTAGGTTTTGTTTTTGCTGAGACTTTATGTTTTTTCTCTTTTTTTTTTTATGAGTATGTTTGTTAACTTTCTTTGTGATTACCATAAATTTTACCCTTATCTTTCTAAGTTTGAAGCAGTCTACCATTACTTGGTATCTCCTTGCCTTCCTCTCCATTAGAAGGTTCTATACCTATGCCGTTTATTCTCTCTTTTATCATTTTGATGTTTTTGTCATTTACTGATTAACTGCTCTGATGCCCTGTTGTATGTCTTTTGGTTTTGGATAGTCCTTGAGAGTTCATTTCCTAGATTGGTATCTGGCTGGTAGGATCCTGCATCCTAGGTTCTGCCTGTAAGCTGAAGCTGTTTGTCCTCAGATCGCAGAACTCCCTTTAATAATTCTTGTAAGTTTGGTTTGACTTTTACATATTCCCTTAATTTCTGTTTATCTGGAAATGACCTAATTTCACCATCAAATTTGAACGAGAGTTTTGCAGGATATGTTATTCTTGGCTGGCAATTTTTTTTCTTTCAAAATTTTGTATATGTCATCCCATTGCGTTCTTGCCTGCATGGTTTCTGCCGAATAATCTGAGCTTAGTCTTACTGTTTCTCCTCTGTATGTGACTTCTTGTTTTTCACGAGCTGCTCTCAGGATTCTGTTTGTCTTTGGTTTTGGTGAGTGTGAATATGATATGCCTTGGTGATTTTCTTTTGGGTTCTCTTCTATACGGGGTTTGTTGAGCTTCTTGGATGGCCAGCTTTTCATCTTTCATGATATTGGGGAAGAATTCTGTCAGCAGTTCCTCAATGATCCTCTCTGTGTTTTCTGTTTTTTCCCCCTGTTCTGGAATTCCAATCACTTGCAGATTTTTGCTTTTGATTGTGTCCCACATAACTCTCAGGGTCTCTTCATTTTTCTTTGTTCTTTTTTCTGAGTTTTCCTGAAACAGAGTTGTATCCAAGTTTTTGTTTTCAATTCCACTGATCCTGTCTTCCACCGTTTCAAATCTGCTTCTCAGCCCTTCTGTGACATCGTCCACTTCTGAGATCTTGTTGTTTATCTTTTGGATTTCTAATTGTTGTCTTTGTATAATTTCTAGTTGTGAATGTATTTTGGCATTTTGTTCCTGCATGATTTTCCTGAATTCTTCCAATATTTTGTCCGTATTTTCCATGAATTTGTCTATTTTTTCCTCATGTTTATCAGCTTTTTGCCTCAGTTCTTGGAGACTTCTGAGTATTAGAGATTTGAATTCCCTATCAGGTAGTTCTAGTGCATTTTCTTCCAGAGGAGAGTCATCTGGTGTTTTATTTTGGACGCCTACTGGGATCATCCTGTCCTGTGTTTGTAAATGTTTTGTTATTGTCTGCTGTCTTTGGGGCATTCAGTAGTTATTTTTCTCATTTATTGATTGTAGATTTGTTTGTTTCATCCCTTTTTTAAAAAAAAATTGACTATGTCTGAGCAGGCGGACTGTGTGTTCTTTGTTGTTTGCTCGTCTTTGGGCACAATACTTTTCGCCTCCTTCTTCAACTGGCAGCGTCACTCACTCAGGTATGGTATGGCAGTGCAGGTCTAGCTGAAGAGGAGTTACTGGGACGGGTTGTTTGTGGCACTTACTACAGTCACCAGAGCTGGTCGGTAATCAGTGCAGGGCAGGTTCCAGTAGGCCGTGCCCGTGCTGCTTGGTGGTGTAATGTCAAGCGCTCGGTGCAGGTAGGCAGGATGGAGCGGGAGATTGTTATGTGTGGAGCTAAGATGGATATGGGAGAGAGGAGAGAGGAACAGGAGCCAAAAACATACAAACAAACAAAAAAGAATGTAAGGGGAGCTTGCCGTTGGAGTGGAGAGATGAGAGACTATGAAGTGGAGAAAAACAGAAAGGGGAAGAGGAAGAAAAGAAAAGAATGAATAAATAAGAATCAGAAAGGTTAAAGAACTGCAAAGTTCCCAGGGATCCCACCGGTGCAGCTGTGAGGTCTGGGGAAGTTGCTCTCAGGTGTTGCAGTACAGCCTGGCTAGAAGGCCTAGAGGTATAGAATGCCAGGTATTCAGGGAACAGAAAAAGAAGGGAGATATAGAGAGACGAGAAACTGAGCAATGAAGATAGACAAAAAGGGAAAAAGAGGAAAAAGAAAACAAAACAAATTAAAAAGAAAAAAAAATGAAAGGCCCCCAAAGAAACAGGGGAAAAAAAAACAACAAAAAAAATCCAGTGTAAAAAGAAATGCTCTTAGGGATCCCTCTGCACGTCTGTGGAAGCTGAAGGGGCGTCTCCCTCCCACGCAGCTCAGCCTGGCCAGGAAGGGCTCCCAACTCAAGAAAAGGAAAAGAAAACAAACAAACAGTTCAAAACGAACAAATGAACAAAAGCCCTGGGATCCCACCAGCAGGGCAGCCCAAACCGGGAAGCAGCTCCACACTCAAATGGAGCTCTGCAGCCCCTCAGGAAGAAGCAAAGATGGTGCCCGGAGCCAGGTACTTGAGCGAAGGGTGGGGGATGTGGCGAGAGGCAAGTAAGAAGTCAAAAGAAGCAGGAAAAAAAAAAAAAGCAACACTAGCAGCCAACAAATGGCACTCAGAGAGCCAGCTAGTGTGGGCTGATGTTTCTGGACATGAGACTGTGTCCGTAGGAAGCAGAGAGGGCCGAGTGTGGGTGAAGAAGGGTAGAGAGTGGGAAAGCGTATATCACAAATTACCAGAGCTCTTCAGCCCCTCAGGAAGAAGCAAAGATGGCGTACGGAGCGAAGTACTTGAGCTAAAGGAGGGGGAGGTGGGGAGAGGCAAGGAAGAAGTAAAAAGAAGCGGAAAAAAAAGCAACACCAGCAGCGAACAAGTGGCACTCAGACAGCCACCCGTTCGGGTGTGTGGAATCCAAGCAGCCGCTGTTTCCTGGTCAAGAGACTGTGGCCGCGGGAAGCAGAGGAGGCCGAGTCGGGGTGAAGAAGGGTATGGAGTGGGAAAGCGTATATCACTAATTATCAGTTGTTCTGTCTCCTGCTGGAAGCTCCCTGAGGCTGCTTTCTCGTACCCCGTTTGCTGGTCTGCGATAGGAGTCCGAGATGGCGGATCCACACTGCGTTAGCTGGTAGGGGACCTCTGCATGAATCTCTCCTCGCTGTCCGTTCTCTGTCAGTTTTCTCACTCCATTTGGTGCTTGCCTGAGTTCTTTATCTCTTCATTTGATGTTTTAGGGTTTCAGGATTGTTGTATTCTCTGTTCAGCTTTGCTGTGGAGGGACGGCGTGGTGCTTCTGCTTAGAGCGCCATTTTACCGGAACTCCTCAATTTTTTTTTTTTTTTTAACCCTTTCTCCTTCCTCTTCTTACCTAGATTTCTTCCACAACATTTTTTTTAACCCTTTAGGCTGTCACAGGATCCACAAACTTTCTAAAACTGAAGGCAAAGTTTGTGGGTGTATGTGTTTTTCTAGGGAGGAGAGCCATATTTTTCGTATGGTTCTTCTCCCTATAATACTACCTAATCTCCATTGTTAAAATTTCGTCTTTGACTAGGAGAAGGTAGTATTAAGAGACAGGAAAGCTAGTAGCCAGGCAAAAATGGAATGTTCAAAATGCAAAGGTAGATGATAGGAAGAAACCCGAAACATGGTGAAAGGTCTAGGTAAAGAGTCTTGTTTCCTCTTTTAGAGGTCAGTTTTTTATTTGGGTATTTTTGAGAAATCTATTTTCTGTACTTGAGATGGTTCTTTCTCCCTTTCCCCTATTGAATTATGAACTGCCACTTAGTCCAAGTTAGTATATCTAATACAGGACTTGCTACCCCCTTCACCTACTCACCCAAGTACACCTGTTGTTCTGAACTTTTCTCTTCTGACACCATCATTCGCAAAATCATGTAGGCTGAAAACTGCACTCGTTTTTCTACTCTTGTCTTACTCTCATCTTTCATAACCAGTCGGTTGGCAAATCTTATGACTCATTCATTACCAGACTTTTAGATTTTATGGACCAGTAAAATTAAAAAAAAAAGAAAAATTTGTGGACTGACCAAAGGTTCCAGTATTTTATTTTTCATAGTAAATACATTTAAAAAAATACCCCTAACTACTATTTATTATGATTACTATTTAAGTAGCTGTTCCTCCATGAAACCTTTTTTGATATTCTAAATTGGCTGTCATCTGTTCCTCTCTTTTTGAAACCTCATAGTACTTTGTTCCTATTTTATGCCACTTTAGTCTTAAAGTATGATTACTCATATACTTGCTGTTTGCTGCTGCCGAGTCGACTCCTACTCATGGTGACTCGTGTGTCAGAGTAGAAGTGCGCTCTGTAGTGTTTTTAATGGCTAATTTTTCAGCAGAAGATGACCAGGCCTTTGTTCAGAACCTAATATAGTTCTAAAGTTTCTTGCCCACTCAAACCAGTTCAAGTAAAGAAGAGGTTTATTGAAAGGACACAGTAGGCAACTTCGTAAGCATCAGACATCCAAGGGTAGATAAGAATGAAATACAACTAGGTCACATGGATTGTGATACTCCCCACCCCCAAGTGATCTACAGAATGATCACTTGCTCTGCTTTGCTGGTAAGTCAGCTCTTCAGACCAGCTTTTTCTGCTCGCTTATGACTTCTCAGCCCCTGCCCCTCCCTTCCAGTTTTCACTTTGCATGTGGCTTTGGCTTACTGTCACACCTTCTCTGGCTCACACTCTGCCTGACCTAGTAGTTCGAGTGCTCCATGTCATCTGACTCAGGCTCCCAGGATCTGCATTCCAGGTTCCTGGCAAGGAGTAGCACATTGGCCCAGCCTTGTCAGGTACCCACAATAATCTAGTCAGCTGTGGTAGGGATATGGCAGAGGTGAAGGGGTATTGAAAGTTTTAACAAGGCTGACCCTCTCAAAGACTGAAGTAGATCAAATTCTCTAAAAAGAAGGCATGGCCAGAGAGCTAATGATTAATAAATAAATGACAATGACTACACCTAGCAGATACTCATTAAATATAAGTTTAATATAATGGAATGAGATGCAAATATTGAGGAACCAGCATTACTCCTTTAGTTTCTCATTAATGCATGACAACATACTTTTTGTTTCTCAGTATTAAAATGTCATTTTGTATGGTTGGGAGATAAATTCAACTTGAGGGAGGGTGTAAGGATTTTAAATTCCTTTTATCAACATATCCAACTCAGCCTAGTTAATGTCACCTGAATTTAATTACCTTTGATTAATTCAGGACTTAATTTTTGAAAATACATATAATGAGTTCAAGGTCTATACTTCATCATCCTTGCTTTTTTCCTTGCTAATTTGCCCCCACTACTTTTTTTTTTTTTGAGAAGGGATTTTTTATTTTTATATTTTAAAATTTGTTAATGCTAAGGAAATGCATTTTACTTTCGTTGTTGTAAGGTGCTGTTGAGTCAGTTCCGACTCAGTGACCCTATGGACAAGAACACAAAACACTACCTGGTCCTGCGCTGTTCTCAGAATCATTGTCATGCTTGAGTCTGTTGTTGCAGCCGCTGTTTCAGTCCATCTCGTTGAGGGTGTTTCTCTTTTTCACTGATCGTCTGCTTTACGAAGTGTGATGTCCTTCTCCAAGGACTGGTCCCTCCTGATAACGCGTCCAAAGTACGTGAGACGAAGTCTAGTTATCCTTCTAAGGAACATTCTGGCTGTACTTCTTTAAGTCACATTTGTTTGTTTTTCTGGCAGTCCATGGTGTATTCAGTATTCTTCACCAACACCATAATTCAAAGGCATCATCAATTCTTCTTCTGTCTTCCTTCTTCATCGTTCAGCTTTCGCATACATACAAGGCGATTGAAAACACCATGGGTTGGGTCAGGTTCATCTTAGTTCTCAAAGTGACATCTTTACTTTTGAACACTTGAAAGAGGTCTTTTGCAGCAGATTTTCCCAATGCAGTAAGTTGTTTGATTTCTTTTTTTTTTTTTTTTATTATACTTTAAGTGAAAGTTTACAATTCAGGTTAGTCTCTCATACAAAAATTTATACATACGTTGTTATGTGACCCTAGTTGCTCTCCCTGTGTTGTGACAGCACACTCCTCCTTTCCACCCCTGATTTCCTGTGTCCATTCAACCAGCTTCTGACTCTCTCTGCCTTCTCATCTCATCTCCGGGACAGGAGCTGCCCGTTTAGTCTCATGAGACTACTTGAGCTAAGAAGCACGCTTTTCACACCCTCCACTACTTTCATGAGCGAGTCCCTGGGTGGCACAAATGGTTAAGCTCTCGACTGCTAGTCGAAAAATTGGCAGGTTGAAGACAGGTGTGGTGATCTGCTTCCGAAAAGTCACAGCCTTGACAACCCTATGGAGTATTTCTCCTGCAGGTATGGGATCACCATGAGTTGGCCTTGACTCGATGGCAGCTACCAACAACAATAACTTTTATGAGCGCCAGAAAATAGTCTGAGGCTAAGGGAATAAGTGAAACAGACTATTTTGCTCCTTGTTAGCAACCTTGCTTATAAGTTTTTGTTACGGAGTAGGTAAAAATCTTTGGCAAAATAGGTTGCTCATAGGTTTTAGCTGGCCATGCTTTCCTCCATGCTCTGTCTTCTTATGTTTAGTTAGATTAGCTTTGTTTTGTTTTATTGAGAAATGAGACTTGTTGGGGGAAGTAGGGAGGGAGAGATGCTTTAAGTACTCAGGAGCTAGAACATTAGCAGCAAAGACCAAAAAATAAAAATACTATGGGTTTCATAAAAAGAAATATCTAGAGCAATGGATACTAAATTTGTTCAGGGTATTGAAGTTTTTTAATTGTTTTCTAGCCAACAGAATACAATAGACTAGCACTAGTAAAATACATCTTTTTGAACTGGTAACTAGTTTCAAAAGTAGGAGATACCATTAAATAATAGGCAAAGAGCAAAAGATACTGAAAATTGAGAGATTAGTTCTAATCTCCGAGCTTCATTTTCTTTTTTCTGTACCAAGAAGGAGTTTAAATTGGATTTCAGGGGTTCCTTGTCTGTGAAGTTAATACTGTCAACCAGATGGAATATTTTGGCAAGTTATAAAGAGGCCTGTTTTTTTTGTGTTATTTCTCTTATTCTTGAGTTTGATTGAGATTAGCTTAACAGAATAAACCTATTAGGAAGAAATTGAAGTTAAAACCCTCAAAGATGTAAATTCTTAAAGTACCCAAAAGGTAAGTGTTTCAAAGAGAATACAAATCAAAGAAATTATTCTAGTATTTGATCAGCCTCCCCGTATAATTCTTTTTCTGTGCAAGTTAAGGGTTTATTTTTAACCTTTTTATCTTACCCAGGCTATTCTGTTACCTGCTTAGTAATCAGCTGTATCGTTTCTGTAATTCAAGCTGCTTGAACTGAATAACGTTATGTTAGGATCAACTGTTTAGTTGTTCTAGTTTGATAGAGCACCCTATATAAATGAAATATTCTATTTTCCATGACTTGCCGTTAAGTTGTAACAGAAACTAATATATCTGTTTTGGACCCAACAAAAAGGAAGACACCAAAAAGACCAAATTTGTTTGACTTGTGCCTGAATAATGTTCTAGTGATCTTAGAAACAAGTTTCAGGAAGATCTTGTGTTTAGACCTAAGTTTCCCCTGATTTCCAAGTTAGGCTTGGAAGATAATTAAAGGTTTAAGAAAGATTGTTAACTGATTAAGATCGTCTGAGCTGTTATGTTCATTGATCCATGACTGGTTTGCTGGTGATGGCCCCCTTTTTGTCATCAAGTCGTTCTCAGACGGAAAAATGTTTTTAATGCTTATGTAAAAGTCTTTAGTTTCTTGAATGATGTTAGTATTTTATATCAAAATATTCTTGTTGCTTAACTGATAATATTCTAAATTTTTTGTAGCTGCTCATGTAAATCTATAGCTGTTAAGGAGTCAGGCACGTCTCGACATGATCAAAACATTCACTCTTGCTTGTACATTTAAATTGCGACTGCATCTCCTGCTTTTATTCATCTGACCTACAATTCATGCTTACTACACTGCGATATAAACCAAAAACCAACCCTGTTGCCGTTGAGTCAATTCAGACTCATAGCAATCCTATAGGACGTAGTAGAACTGCCCCACAGGGTTTCTCCAAGGAGCGGCTGGTGGATTCGAACTGCTGACCTTTTGGTTAGCAGCCAAGCTCTGTAGCGACCATTTAAATCAAACTTCCTTAAAGTTAGCAAGGATTCTTGCCATCTTGTAATTAATCTTCTATCATGATTGATTGTGTAATCTATTTATACTGGGTCAAATACTAAAAATTTCCTTTATCCTTTCAGGTTGGATTTTAAAATAGTATTCCATTAAATTCTAAGAATTTATGGAAATATTACACTGTATCTGGATTTCAGTTTTAGTCATATCGATATCCCTAGAGTCCCTGGATGGCACAAACGGTTGAATGCTCAACTGCTGACCAAAAGATTAGCAGTTGGAGTTCACCCAGAAGCACCTCAGAAGAAAGACTTGGCAATCTACTTCTGAAATGTCAGCCATTGAAAACCCTATGGAGCATAGTTCTACTCTGACATACATGGGGTCGACTTGACAGCAACTAGTTTAGTTTTTTTTCTGTTTATTGATATCCCTAGTTTTTATACTTGTTTAAGTAGATAACCAGTTGAAGTGGATAACCAGTTGCCATCATGGTGACCTCATGTGTTGCAGAATAGAACTTCAGTCCATAGGGTTTTCCTGACTGTGACCTTTCAGAAGCAGATTACTAAGCCTTTCTTTCCAGGCATCTCTGGATGAGTTCAAACCACCAACCTCTTAGTAGCCAATCGCTTAACCACTTGTGCCACCCAGAGACTCCTGTTCAGCAGATAGTGTTATTATACATCACAGTAGGACCTTAGAACTCACCGATTTGATTTTGAAATCATTATGTTAAAAATATGTAAAAATCATTTGAGAAACAACAAAACTTTTCACTGCTCTTGAGGAGCTAGTGAGAATGGATTTTGCCCAGGACCTTGGAAATTACATTTTACAAATTACTGTAAATTGTAAAAAGAGAGTTTTAGCATGACATACCTTTAATGGAACATCTTCCCCACTGTTTCCTAAAGTTAGAACTTGAGAACCCTTAACTTCAAAACAGTGTTCTACCATGATCTTCACAGATAATGTATGTGATATGATAAGTGCAGTATTATGCTTTCTATGGAAGTTTTTCCAACTTTGAATTATTTATCTGAAAGTAAAAACTGAAAGACTTCAGTTTAATGGTGTAAATGTTTTCCACCATTTTACAGCAGTAATAAATTCTCAGATATTTTGGTTGATTTCAGGGTGTTAAATATAATTTCCTTCCTTTTTCTTCCTCTAACGAGACATACAGTTGGCCGTCCACATCCATGGATTCAGCCAAACATATCCGTGGATTCAGCAACCATGATAAAAAATATTTGGGGGGAGAAAAAGAAAGGAAATTCCAAAAAGCAAAACTTGAATTTGCCGCTTGCCAAGCACTATGCTGAATCTATGTGAATAGAATGTAGGCATACCCTGCTGTAGTCTCCTGCCATTTCACAGATCCTCAGTCTCTCTCCAGTTTGAGCATTGCTTGCCCCTCATTCGCTGTTTGTGCACACCCTTTGTTTCTGTGAAAAAATGACTCCTAAAAAGTAATTAAGTGGTCAAAGCAGTGCCTCAAAGGCTAAGAGGGAGTATAGAGTGCTATCCCTTTTTTTTTTTTTTAAATTGTACTTCAGGTGAATTGTTACGGAACAAATAGTTTCTCATTAAACAGTTGGTACACATACTATTTTATGATATTGGTTAACAACCCCATGACATGTCAACCCTCTCCCTTCTCGACCTCTTTTTTTTTTGGTGAAAATATACATAGCCAAAGATACACCGTATCAAAAATTTTTACATGCACAGTTCAGTGACTTCGACTACGCTCTTCCAGTTGTGCTGGTATTCTCACTTTAGATGAAGGTTTACAGAGCAAAATAGTTTCTTATTAAACAGTGTACATGTTGCCCTATGACAATGGTTAACAACCTCACTATACATCAACACTGTCCTTACTCAACCTTGGGTTCCCTATCACCAGCTTCCCTGTCCCCTTCTGCCTTCTAGCCCTTGTCCCTGGACTGCTGTGCCTCATTAGTCCTGTTTTGTTTTATGGGGCTGTCCCATCCCCGGCTGAACGGTAAACCTCGGGAGTGACTTCACCACTGGGCTAAAAGGGCGTCTGGGGCCATACTCCCGGGGTTTCTCCAGTCTCCTTTAGGCCAGTAAAGCTGGTCTTTTTTGTGTGTGTTAGAATTTTGTTCTACATCCTTCTCCAGCTCTGTCCAGAAGCCTCTGTTGTGATCCTGGTCAGAGCAGTCAGTGGTGGTAGCCGGGCACCATCTAGCGGTAGTGGCTTCAGTCTGGTGGAGGTCTTGGTAGCTGTGGTCCATTAATCCTTTGGACTGATCTTTTCCGTGTATCCTGTTCTCTTCATTCTCCCTTGCTTCCGAAGGGATGAGACCAGTGGAGTATCTTAGATGGCTGCTCACAGGCTTTTAAGACCCCAGATGCTACTCACCAAGGTAGAATGTAGAACATTGTCTTTATAAACTGTGTTATGCCAGTTGAGCTAGATGTTCCCCGAGACCGTGGTCCTGACAAAAGTGCTATCTCTTGATGAGGAAATGGAAGTCTTAGATCTTTTGACAAGTGGCATGTGGCTTGTGGAAGTGGGCCATAAGGTAGGTAAGAACAAATTGAGCATTTGCACAATAAAGCAGAAAAAAGCTGAAATTCATGGAAGTGTTGGTGCTGCCCCTACAACAGCAAAAATGGTCCCTCTGGTTTGGGATAAAATGCTTGTGAAGACTGAAAAAGCATAAAGTGTTAAGTGTGAGCATTAATAACTATTTATATAGCATTTATATCACATTAGATATCATAAGTAATCTAGTGATGATTTAAAGTATATGAGATGAAGGGACTTGAGCATCCTTGGATTTTGGTATCCGTGGGGGTCCTGGAACCAATCCCCTGTGGATACCGAGGGACAACCGTATATCTCTTATTCTATTATTGTTATAATTAAAATCAATATTTATATCCATCAATATTTGTAGTTTTTTCACTTTTTTCTCGGCTACTTAAACATATTTTTAAAAAACTTTTTATTTTGGAATAAGTTTAGATTTACAGAAAAGTTGCAAAGAGAGTTCCCATATATGTTTCACCTGGTTTCCCCTAATGTTGACTTCTTACATGACTATGGTACATTTATCAAAACTAAGAGATTAATATTGGTTGCATTACTGTTTACTAAACTCCCCCATATCCATGGATTCAGCCAACCATGATCAAAAATTCTTTATTTGGATTTCAGCAGTTTTTCCACTAATTTTCCTTTTCTCTTCCAAGATCCAATCCAGGATACCACATTACATTTAGTAGCGGCTACTTTTTATTGAGCTTTTTGGTTTTCATTGTTGTCTAGAAGGAGAGTCATTTATTAGCTTATTTATCATTATGGAACTCTAATTGTCTTGCATATGCACAGGTACTTTTCTAACCTGAAGACACAGATGAGAAGTAGACATAACTCTTAAGCAGTTCAAGTTGGGGAGTTATGGTAGTAAGCAATTATAGTATATATGGAATGTGATTATAGAAGGAGTATCCAATTCTGGAGGGAGGAGGGGGCATTTATATCCGGGAAGTCTTCTATTTGAGATGGGTCTTGAATGATAAATACAAACTTCTCAGGCAGAGACCAGTAGGAAGAGCATCCAGACAGAGCAAATAGTATGCACAAAGGCCAGGAAACATGAATGAGCAAACAGATTTGACTGGAATGAAGGGTTAGTATAGGAGGAGGAGTGGAGGCGATAAGGCTGGAAAGGTATGCAGGGGATTTGGAGAGTGATTATTTGAATTTTTAAGTATTTTAAGCCATATATCACCTACTCCTCACTTATCGACTATCTTGTTCTTTGACATTTCACGATTATAACAGTAGTAAAAAATCTGCTATTTTGCAAATTGATGACATCACCTGGCAGTAACAAACACCGAGGTGCAAGGGGAGAGTGACACTGGCTGTGATGGTTAAAGTTATGTGTCCACTTGGCTGAACTGTGATTCTCAGTGGTTTGTCAGTTATGTAATGATGTAATCATCCTCCATTTTCACATAATGCCGATTTTCACATAATGACCTGGCCTTTGGAATCTAACTATGTTGGTAAGTGAGGAGTGGGTATATATTTATATATCTCGTTTAGGGGAAATAATCTGGAGACTGTCCTCCTCTCTCTTCTTGCCTCCTTTTTTGCCATTCCTCTAATTTGTGCTGTAATAACAGGGTGAATAGAATATGTGAAACCCATACTTTTCTGGATTTTGATTTAACAGCATTGGTGAACATTTATATGCTAAAGGAAATTGAAATTGTAGGTATCTCTTATCTGGCAACTCAGTTTACACTGTTTGCTGTTGGTGAATTTTGAAAGTGTGGTATTAGTTTACATTAAATAGGCGTGTAGAAAAATGTTTTATGCTGCCACCAGTGTTTGAGTGCCCTGTGTAATAGAGAATGGGCTTCTAACATATTTTGGGATATATGGGTTTGGAGAATGAAACGTAGGGTTACAATTAACTTTGGAGGATATCTGTATATGAAGAATTATTTCTGTGGGTTAAAATGCGGTGTTTGGATTATTTGTGCATTACAGTTGTGGCCTTTTTGTTTCCTGTTACTCTCAATAAAATACAGCTGTGATTAGCATGTTTGCTACATACTGAGCATTATACTTCAAATTTAGTATTCTACTTTTTTGTCTTATGAAGAAATTTTGAGACAAATCTAAAAAGAAATGTATCTTTGCAAAAGTAGTTTTCAGTTGTGCCGTATGTAAATACCATATAGTTTAGTGTTAGCACCAAGGGGCTTTTTGTTGCCCTGCTTTCAAAGTAAAAGGAAACTTACTCATTAGAGGCCAAAATTAGAATATTGAGGCAGCCAGAAGGTAATCCCCCTCTTTGTTCGCAAATGACTCACTCTCAAGCATTCTTCTGTTATTTGACAAAGGTGAGCGAGGAACCCCTGCTTTTCCCTTCATGGCCAGTTGCCCAAAGAGAACGCATGATCTTTAATAACACTCAAGTCAGGTTGCTTATATTCTTAAGTGATAACATTTTGAGAAGAGCTCCTTGGCTCAGTGAGCTACTTTTTTAATTTTATTGTGCTTTAGGTGAAAGTTTACAGAGCAAATTAGTTTCTTATTCAACAGTTCATACACAAATTGTTTTGTGACATTGGTTGCAGTCCCTGCAATGTATCAGCACTCTCCCCTTCTCCACCCTGAGTTCCCCTATTTCATTCTCAGTTTTCCTGTCCCTTCCTGCTTTCTTGTCTTTGTTTTTGGTCCAGTGTTGCCCATTTGGTCTTATTTACGTGAGTGAGCATGTTCCTTATGTGTGTTATTGTTTGTTTTATAGACCTGTGTAATCTTTGGCTGAATGGTGAACTTCAGGAGTGACTTCAGTTCTGAGTTAAAAGAGTGTCTGGGGGCCATAGTCTCTAGGTTCCTCCAGTCTCTGTTAGACCAGTAAGTCTGGTCTTTTTTTTTTTTTTTGTGAATTTGAATTTTGTTCTACATTTTTCTCCTGCTGTGTCGGAGACCTTTATCGTGATCCCTGTCAGAGTGGTGGGTGGTGGTAGCTGGGCACCATCTAGTTGTTGTGGGCTCAGGCTGGTGGAGGCGTATTATTTTTTTTTTTCTTAAACCATCGTCTTCCTTTGGTGATTTATGAGTGTCAAAATGACTAATAAACTTACTGTTTTATGACTTATAAGGCTTGTAAAATGATAGGATCATGTTCATGTAATTGTTGAAAGACGTGACATTCTGAACAAACTATACTGTGTAAATTATGGACATATTTTGGTTGTTAGGGCTTTTTTTTTTTTTTTCATTTGCTATATATTCTTTTTTTAAATTTTATTTTATTTTACTGTACTTCAGGTGAAGGCTTACAGAACAAATAGTTTCTCATGAAACAGTAGTACACATGTTGTTTTATGACATTGGTTAACAACCTAACAACATATTAACCCTCTAAATTCTCAACCTTTTTTTTTTTTTGGTGAAAATACATATAGCCAAAGATACACCGTTTCAAAAATTTCTACATACACAGTTCAGTGACATTGACTAAGCTCTTGCAATTGTGCTGTTATTCTCACTTAAGATGAAGGCTTACAGAACAAAATAGTTTCTCATTTAACAGTTATTACAAATGTTGCCCTATGACAATGGTTAACAATCTCACAACACATCAACAATATCCTTGCTCAACCTTGGGTTCCCTACCACCAGCTTCCTTGTCCCCTTCTGCCTTCTGGCCCTTGTCATTGGACTCCTGTACCTCGTTAGTCTCATTTGGTTTTACGGGGCTGTCCACTCCCAGGCTGAAGAGTGAACCTCGGAGGTAACTTCACCACTGAGCTAAAAGGGTGTCTGGGGGCCATATTCTCGGGGTTTCTCCAGTCTCCTTTAGGCCAGTAAATCTGGTCTTTTTTTTGTGAGTTAGAATTATGCTTTACATCCTTCTCCAGCTCGGTCCAGAACCCTCTGTTGTGATCCTGGTCAGAGCAGTCAGTGGTGGTAGTCGGGCACCATCTAGCTGTACTGGACTCAGTCCGATGGAGGCCTTGGTAGCTGTGGACAATCAGTCCTTTGGACTAATCTTTTCCTTGTTTCCTGTTCTCTTCATTCTCCCTTGCTCCCGAAGGGATGAGACCAGTGGAGTATCTTAGATGGCCACTCACAGGCTTTTAAGACCCCAGACACTACTCACCAA
Source organism: Dugong dugon (assembly GCA_030035585.1). Classification (NCBI taxonomy): domain Eukaryota; kingdom Metazoa; phylum Chordata; class Mammalia; order Sirenia; family Dugongidae; genus Dugong; species Dugong dugon. Next base: position 149,084,710 of record CM057462.1, read on the forward strand.
GGTAGAATGTAGAGCATTGTCTTTATAAGCTGTGTCATGCCAATTGAGGTAGGTGTTCCCCGAGACCATTGTCCCCACAGCCCTCCGCCCAGCAATTCAGTCCCTCAGAGTTTGGATGTGTCTAGGGGGCTTCCATGACCTTTCCTTGTACAGGCTGTGCTAGTTTCTACTGTATTGTGTACTGTCTCACCCTTCACCCAAGATACCACTTATCTATTGCCTATTTAGTATTTCCCCCCCACCCCTCCCATCCCTGGTAACCAACAAAGATTGTTACATTTTGTGTGTGAACTTTTTCATGGGTTTTTACAATAGAGGTCTCATACAATATTTGTCCTTTTGTGATTGACTTATTTCACTCAGCATAATGTCCTTGCTACGGCTTTTTTATATCTTTTCCTTCCTCATTGCATATTTACCTTCTAGAAATATTTAGTGAAAAAGTAATGTTGAGGAGGAACGTATAGATGGCTTCAAAGATAACTGATTGTATTTTATTTTTTAAGCTGGTTGATGGGTACGCAGATGTTTTGCTTTGTTACTCGTGTTATAAATATTCCCTTTTGTATATTTAATATTTAATAGACAACTAAAATTTTAAAGGCAAAAAAGGGTAATTTTGAATGCTGGTTCCAGTCTTTTTTTTCTCTACAAGTAACAGAAAACTCATTCAGACTAGCTAATAAAGGTAGAGGGATTGTTGTTAGACTATAGAGAGGTTTTGTAGGTGCTGGAAGAGCTGAAGAATCAAGCGACAGGAGCTGAGGCAGCTCTTTGAGTGGCCATGCTGTCGTCTCTGCCTTTCCTCTCTGTCTTAGACTTTCCTCTGTTCCTGTCTTTTCTCCTCTATTTCTGCCTCTTTTTTGCTCTATTCTGCCTTCACTTGTTCTCCTTTGCCTTTCTCTTTTCTGTCCTGACAGGTCCTGTCCATCCTCTCTCCTCATTCACTTTTGTGCACTCTCTGCTTTCTCTCTTGTGGCATCTTTAAGTCTTTCTGCACATTTATCTATTCACCTTTGTCTCCAGACCAACTTCTTCTGAATTCTTTCCTTTGTGACCTTGGTGTGCACAGAGCCCTATAATAGTTGCCTAAGTTTTCACACTTTGTGACCTTTTAGTTTAGGACAACTTTTTCTGTATCTTCTAGTTCAGATTCCTCAGATAATCTGATTGGTCCTTCTCATCTTTTGTAGCTTGGTCACACAGGTTGTAGGTCTCTCTTTGGCCAGCCTGTGAGTGGGCCACTCCTGTGTCACATACGTACTCCTGGTCCAATCACAGGAAGAGGCGTGGCCCAGATCATTTGGGTCATTGCTCCCTAAGGAGGCAAACTAGAGATTTCTCTAGATGAGGTTATGGGCAGGCATGCATTCTGAAATATATCAATTAAGTCTCATCAAAATTTTCTTATTATATGCACTTTAAGCATTTTTGGTGTGTGATTGCTTTCTAGAAAAATCTGTTTCAGAGAAGAAACCCATTATCTCTGTCCCAGTCACAACTCACTGCCTTTTTTTATCCTTAAGATTCACTCATTCATTTATTCATTGAACAAATATTTAATGAGTGCCCACTATATTTAATGTACTGTTTTAGGTGTTAGGAATACCGGGGTGGACAGGACAGATTCATAGCAGTTTATTTCGCTGAAGTGGAACGACGGGCGCAAGAGAGCTTAGACAGAGTTTAAGAGTAAGGTTAGAGGGGATTGAGGCTAGTGATTAAATCCAAATTTCTTGTCAGGCGTAGTTGTGGGGTGAGAGTTGAAGGCATAGCCAGGAGTGGGTGTGGAGCTGAGTAAAAAGATGCAGAGGAATGGAAATCTGTTTCTGTAAACTGCCCACATAAAAGATTTCCTTCCACTGCAGCTGGCATTTGCAGAATGTAATTAGGCAACCACTGAATCTCACAGAAGCTCAAGCCATTCATCTCACAGATGGTTACTAATTGCCTCCTCTGTCCTAGATTGTGCTCTGGATTTGGGGGAACACAAAAAAGAGGTACTGTTTTGTGCTTTCGAGGAGGATCTTTTGAGTTTAGGACTAGTGGAATCCTAAGCAGACACACACCTAAATAATTACAATAGTTTGACCAGGTACTAGTGTTAGGGTGTTTGACACTGTCCTGTACGACCAGGTGGAGCCAGGTCAAGGTGCCCCAGAGGGGAAAGTACACAGGTATGGAAGTGCCAAAATGAATTTCATTAGCATTTTAATCAAAATTAAGAAAACCAGTTAGCAGTTTATGAGATGCAAGAAGAGTAGGAGCTGGGGAGTTAGTAAAATAATTGTTTTTAGAGTAGCTAGAGATGGCTAGAGATAAAATTGGATGAGAACGCATGGGAAGGACAGTTATGGGAGATAATTTCTGAAGTCACCAACCTCTTGGACTGACTCTGAAAAGGAATAATTGAAGTCAGCTATCAGGGTGGGAGGAGCCCTGGTGGTGTAGTGGTTGAGTGCCCAGCTGCTAACAGAAAGGTTGGTGGTTCCAACCCACCAGCCACTCCACAGGGGAAAGATGTGGCAGTGTACTTCTGTAAAGATTACAGCCTTGAAAACCCTGTGAGGCAGTTCTACTCTGTTCTATATAGGGTCGCTATGAGTCAGAATCAACTCGAGTCCAGCACAACTAGATGATTCCTGGCTACCACCACTGACTGCTCTGACAGGGATCACAATAGAAGGTCCCAGACAGAGCTGGAGAAAAGTGTAGAACAAAATTCTAACCAACAAAAAAAGACCAGACTTACTGGTCCGACAGAGACTGGAGAAACCTTGAGAGTATGGCCCCCGGACACCCTTTTAACTAAGTACTGAAGTCACTCCTTAGGTTCATCCTTCAACCAAAGATTAGACAAACCTATAAAACAAAGCAGGACTAAATGTGTACACCAGTCCAGTGGCAAGGAAGAGAAGGCAGGAGGGGATGGGAAAGCTGGTAATGGGGAACCCAAGATCAAGAAGGGGAGAGTGTTGACATGTCGTGGGGTTGGCAACTGTCTTAGTCATCTAGTGCTGCTGTAACAGAAATACCACAAGTGGATGGCTTTAACAAAGAGAAATTTGTTCCCTCACAGTCTGGTAGGTTACAAGTCCAAATTCAGGCTGTCAGGTCCAGGGGAACGCTTTCTCTGCCGACTTTGGAGGAAGGGCTGTGTCATCAATCTTCCCTTGGTATGGGAGTTTCTCTGCGCAGGAACCTCAGGTCCAGCAGGTCCAAAGAATGCGCTCTTCTCCTGGCACTGCTTTCTTGATGGTGTGAGGTCCCCATGTGTCTCTGCTCGCTTCTGTCTTTTATGTCTCAAAAGAGATTGGCTTAAGACACTACTTAATTTTGTAGACCTCATCAATATAACTGCTGCTAATCCATTTTATTACATCATAGTGATAGCATTTACAACACACAGTCATACAGTACTGGGAATCATGACCTACTTGACAGGTATTTTGAGGGGACACAATTCAATCCCTGACAGCACCCAGTGTCACAAAACAGTATGTGTGTTAATTGTTTAATAAGAAACTAATTTGCTCTCTAAACCTTCATCTAAAGTAAAATTAAAAAAAAAAAAAAGAATCAACTCAATGGCAGTGAATATCATGGTGGGAGTGATAACGGTTCAGAGAGGATGGGAAAGGTTTCAGCAAGGAGGTGACATTTGAGTTGAATGAAAACAGAATAGTGTTTTCAAGGATGTTTATATGCAGAGACGTGTTGTATTTAGGGGGACAATGGGCTGGGTGAAAAGATTATTCTGATATTTTAGACTAAGGAAACTTGCTAATTTCACGAGAAAAATAGATCTTCGAGACCATAAATTCGTAAACTTATTTGTATATTAAGTCTTAATGTCCAGTGGTACCAGGTTTATAGGAAACATGTTTGTTGAAAAAATGAATGAATAACATAATTTTTATTTGCTCAGAAAACATTTTTTCCATCTGTAATTCTTTTGATCTTTCTTTTTTATTGAATTAGGAAGCAACTGGGTTTTGTATTAAAAACATTTTGAATGGCCTATCATTTTTAACCTTACTCTAAAGTTTTACTCTGTTAGTTACTTACACAGGACTTCCTGGGTGGTGCACACTGTTAAGTGCTCTACTGCTAACTGAAAGGTTGACAGTTCAGACCTGCCCAGAGGCACCTCAGAAGGCAGTTTTGGCAGTCTGGTTCTGAAAGGTCACAGCCTTGAAAACCCTATGGAGCAGTTCTGCTCTGCACACATGGGGTCGCCATGAGTTGGAATTGACTCGACAGCAACTAACAATAACAACAACCACCACCACAAACTACTTACACCAGTTAATAAAAAGAATCAATGGGAACAGTAGATATTCCTATTGGAAATAACATGGGCTATACTTCTTTGATCTTTAGTCTTCACTTTTTTTTTTTTTTTTTTTTAAAAGAATAGCAGTCTAACTTCAGTGCTCTGCTAGTTTGAGACTGTGTTATCATAGAATATCCTCAAGCGTGAATATAGGAGGCTGGCGTACCAGACAGCTCTGACTTTGTTACTGTTGCTGCATTCTTTAATTCTTTCTACTCTTTGTTCCTTTTTGAGCAGGAGGAGTACATGATTATGGTAGCTATTGTGAATGGTTGGGTTTACAACCATTAATTGATCTAGCTATTGTGAATGGTTGGGTTGATAGGAAGATGTGGATCAGTGATTTGATTTCAGGCCTTTGTGTGGCAGGATAAGAAATTTAGTCTGCTTTTAGTGTTATAATATAGTTATAGAATATTAGAGTGCGACCATAGAGAACACCTAGGCCAAAGCCCTTCACATTTTATATATAAAGAAACAGGCAGTGTGAAGTTAGGTGACTTGCCCAAGGTCACACAGCTAGTGATGGCAGAGCTAGGACTAAAATCTAGTCTTTTATAGCGTTTATGAAAGACTACATGGTATCATTAGCTGAAAAATAATATTTTTAACTGCTAGTGTTTTAAATGAAGGGTAAGACTAAGTTAGAAAAAAATAAAAATATTAGCTGATTAGGCTTTCAACCTGCTGTGAGGGAGGAGCTGTCTATGCCTATTCTAGTCATATGTTCCCACATGACTGATAATGGGAGCCTGGAGAGGGAGAGTCTTGGTCTAGCGCTGACTAGAGGGTTACCGAAAAATACTGCCTTACCGAGACTTAGCTGTCCAGACATCCAGAAAGGGGCTTTGCTCTAATTATAATCCTAACCTATGAGAAGTTTCAAGATTTCTCCACAGAAACAAGTACTTAAAGGAAAAGGAGGTGTTTCAGGTGCCACTAACACAGGTGGTTGTGGTACAAATACTTGTGAGGAAATGTCAAGGAAAAGCTGTAGGGGTACAGATGGTGAGAAGTGTGGGAGAGGAGGTAGTAGATAGGAATACGCAGGGTTGAAACTGTATTTAAGGAAGAGAATGTTTTGTTGCTCAGAGTGGGGTGGATAAAATGACTAATGCTTTGACATAGTTTGCTGTAGCTTTTAGGTAATAAGTTGTTGTTTTAGTGTGTGAATCCAAATCCCATCTAGGATTTTGTTGCTGTGAAACAGTTGTTAGTTATACCATTTCTGTTGGGATTTGGAACCAACAGCAATATCCAAGGAGTTTTTATTAAATTAAACTCTTTGGGGCCATAGCATCACGTGGTAGTATTCAGAACATTGAAAGCAGCATTCACAATTAGTAGCTAGCTGACATTTATTGAACACTTACTATATGCCAGACACCATTCTGAGCATTTTCTAGGAATTAACTCATTTCATTTTCTCAGAATCCTTAAGATAGGTAGTGTTATTGACCCCTATTTTACACATGAAGAAATATATTGTACCTGAAGGCACAGAAGTATAAAAGAGCAAAATATACTGTTGTACCTTCTTTGAACTAGCTTTAGGTGATCTCTTTTAGTCAAAAATGAAAGAGAAAAAAGAGGAAGGCATCAGATGACACAGTGTTTTTGAATATCAGCCATTTCTGAGTTAGTTTTTAAAATCAGCTCGTACAAGAGCTGAGTGAGTTTGCTCATATGTGATAATGATGATTGTATTTATAGTAGCAATTTCATTCACTGGCCTTTTTTTTTTTTTAAATATCTTTCAAAGACATCATGACCAGCTCTCATTTTCATACCCATAATATAGTATATGTTATGGGAAAAAAATAAGGGGCATATGATATGGTGCCCGCTCTCGGGGAGCTTATTGAAAATAAAATTTAAGAATTTATTTAAGTAAATATAATGATTCTACAGACCTGTAGCCAGCAGGGTATGTACTGGTGAACTGTTTTTCGTATAAAGTGGTAGTGATTATGTGTGCTAAACTGTGTATACTTTTCTTACTTGTTTTGTTTTAGAAGGTGATTTTCTAAATTAATTCTACCCTCTTATTATCTACAGATTGCCTTGCTCCTTTATTGAGCATAAACCATCTAACATAGCTTCCTCAGCTTCCCTGCTTTTTCTCTCAAAAAATCTGTGCCACTTCACCATTAGTCTTTCTTCTTGCTTTAGAAGGGGTGTCCTTTTAAGGATAAAGTCTCTAAGTCAAACTGATCCCATTCCCTCCTGTCCTGGGACCTTTCAAAGTTTTCTTTATATACTACCCCCTGCGCATTCCATCCCGTCTGCCGACAGAGTCATCTTCAGTTCCTCCCTCTCCAAGCCATAGGTCCTTTGCATCGATTCCATTCTTTGCATCCCCAACATTACAGCCTTAGTGAACTGAAGGTGGGCCAGTGGATCTCCTTTTAAACTTGTGATGAAATTTGGAGAAAGATGAGTAAAACGATGTATATAAAATAAGAAAGCTGTTCCAAATACCACATATGTATTCGAGGGAGGAGGAGCATGGGAAGCAGCTTAGGAAACACCTAAAAGGGAGATGTTATCAAAGAGGGCACTTAACACTGGGGCAGTGGAGCACAGGGGAGTGACGTAAAAGTGACGCATTCAGACCTAATAAAAAAGAGTTATAGAAAGTATTAGAAGAATTTGGATAATCATTAGATAAACTGACACTTTTTAAAATACTGCCATTTGGAAATGATGCAAAGGGAGAGGGCCTTTGAGCTGGAAGTTTGAAAAAATTACAGCAGTACCAGATATAATAGGCCCAGCGTCAGAGTTAGACATGTGAGAATTAATTTGAGAAATGTGCATAAGAAGAGAGAAGGTTTTGTTACAACTTGATGTAAGGAAAGAAGAGGAGTGAGTGGGTTCCAGAGGACTCTTAAATTTCATGCTTGGAAGACAGGTAAGAGGGTAACACTTTTCATGGTGATCTAGAAACTGAATGGGTCAAAGACTTTTGGTATAAAGTGATTCATTCTTTGTATAAAATGCCCTGGAACACCCATTGAAACATCCTGTATTAAGTTTTGTGGTCAATAAGAGGTGCTTTCTTTTAAGAGAGAGAACTGGATGTCTAACAAAAACTTGGGAGAAAGTATGTAATGGTATAGTAAAGTTGAAGGACTGACCAGTATTTTATCAGGGAGCCTTGGAAATATGAGAAAGGTAGGGCAGTGTAACTTTGTATCAGCAATTACATGGGGTAGAACTTGAATCTGAGATTAATAGATTTACTGATTATTCAAATAATCCAACATGAGTGGTAAAAATGCTGTTTTCAGTATATAAAAGAATGGTGCACATTACTTCATTAATCTCTACTTATCCTAGTTAACTTAGTAGCTCTTGCTAAAATGGGATAATCTGTGAATTCTGTCTTAAAAACAAGTTGGAGCATAACTGCTATGCATTCATATTCTGTTCCCCAAAATTGAATCATTTGCTCTTTTTAATATGCTTGGGGGGATTATTTTTTCTAACAATGTTGCTAGAAAGTCCTATGTGTACACCATGAATGTTAACTGTTCAGTCCTACTCTTGATTATTGATTAGGTAGTAAGAACAGAGATAAAGTAATATGTAAATATCTTTTGATTTTTTAAGAATGTAGACGTCTGGAATTTCTATATTATGTGAATTTTAAGTAACATTTTTGGCAGGTAGAATTGAGAAATATTTAGTAAAGGGTCATGCTTATTAAACATTAGTCATTTATTTGTTCAACAGTTATTTATTTGGGTAACTAATTTATGTCAGGCCCAGTTCTAGGCCCTGGGAATACAAGGATGAACAAGCGTTCGTGGAGTTTATATTTTAGTGGGGAAGATAAGAAATGAACAAATCTGTAATGTGAAGAAGTGATAAGTGCTATAAAAAATAACGGTATGGGGAGAGTGTGATGTGCTGGGGCTGTTTAGGTAGATTAATCACAGAAGGCTTCTCTGAGGGAAGCAGAGGCCTGAATGAAGAAGAAAACCTTGCAAAATTATTCCAGGCAGAGGGAACAGTAATTGCAAAACCCCTGAGTCAGGATGTAGCTCACTGAGAACCAGTTTGGTAGGTTGGAATGAAAGCAAGAAAGCTAGTCCAACAGGAGCAGAGAGAACAAAGTGGAGAGTAGTAGGAGATGAGAATGAAGAGGTAGGCTGGAGCCAGAGCATATTGGGCTTTATTGGCCTTGGATTTTATTTTGAGTGTAATTGGAGGCCATTGGAGGGCTTTTGGGTGGAGTTGTGACATGATCTGATTTACATTTTACAAAGTTCATTCCAGCTTCTGAGTGGAAAACTGACTATAGGAAAGGCAGGGTCTGAGCATTGGACCATTTAGGGAGCTTTTGCAGTGATCTAGACCCGTGGTTTCCAATGTGCCGGTGATCCATTGTGGTACAAGAAGAAACTGTTAGAACTTCTAACTTTATTTTTTTATCTTAAAATTAAGAATAAAAAAGCTTTACTAATATTTAATATACAGATTGGCATTGACGCCCCCCATTTCATTGGTATGTTAGTCACATATCTCCATTTTTGGCTCAAGCAACTGGGTGAATACTGGTGCCATTTATCGAGATGAGAAGACTGAGGGAGGAGCAGGGTTTGTTTTGGGGTGGGAGTGGAGAGTCAGTAATTCAATTTTGTGCGTGTTAAGTTTGAGTTGCCTATCAGAAATCTAATGAGATATGTCATACCAGGTTTGTGTTTTAGATATATGGGTCTGAAGCCAAGGTTAGAAGCCAAGATTGGAGATCAGAATTTGGAAATCAATAGCATAGAGGCAGTATACACCAACTTTGGAGCCAAACTGTGTGAATGCAGATTTCAGCTCTGCCACTACTGTGTAATTGTGGGCAAGTTACTTGACATCTCTCAGTTTCAGTTACCTCATCTGTAAAATGGGGACAATGATAATACTTACCTCACAGGGTTATTGTGAGGATTAAGTAAATTAATACAAGCACAGTACTTAGAATAGTATCTGACACATAGTAAGCACTAAATAGATGTAAACTGTTACTATCAGTTTATGAATGATGTTTAAAACCATGAGATTAGATAACCTAAAGAGTAAGTATAGATAGAGAAAAGGGCCAAGGACAGAGCCTTGAAGCAACACAGCGTTTACAGTTCAGAAATAGGAAGAGGAGACTGAGAAGGAATGAGGTCAAATGAGAAAGGTTTGGTGTCTAGAAGCCTGCCTAGTAAAAAAAAATAGTTTAAGAAGACATCATCAACTTGGACAAATGCTGCTTGAGAGATTGAGCAAGATGAGGACCGAGAATTGACCAGTAGGTTTGTTGAGATGGAAGTTGTTGGAGACCTTGAGTCAGTAGTGCGGATGAAAGCCCAGCTGGAGTGGGTTAAGGAGGGATTGGAGACAGAGAATCAGAGGCAGTGAGTATAGATGACTCATTTGAGGAGTTCTACTATAAAGGAGAGCAGAGAAGAATGGAGTAGTAGCTGGAGAAAGATATGTGAGGTTAAGGAAAGGTAGGGGTGGGGGTATATGTACTGATTTAAAGATGGGAGATCATATAGCGTGTTTGTATACTGATGAGAATGACCCACTGGGAAGAGAAAAATGGATGGCATTTGAGTGTCCTGGGATAATTGTAGCAGCCAAGACCCTGAGTAGATAAAATGAGGTGGGTGTGTGCACAAGTGGAGGGGTTAGTCTTAGACATTGGCGGAGACAGTTCATCCATTGATAAAAGCAGAGAATACATAGATGAAGATAGTTTGGTAGATTTGATTATGGGAAAATGGGGTCTTTTTTTCTGATTGCTTTAATTTTCCAGTAAAAGAGGCAGGATCATCGGCTGAGGGTCAGGAGTGGGGAGGGCTTTGTAAGGTTTGAGAGAGAGGAGGTGGTGTGAAATAGGCATCATGGCAGGTAAGAGAATTGAGTTTGATAGGAAAATGCAGCTTGATTGTCACAGAGTTTAGAAGGCCCTTTTGACATTTGTGGTCATTAGATTAAAATTATTCCAGCAGACTAAGGAGGGAAATGAGATTCTTGAGGGGGTATACAGTGAAAAAGCAGTGGAGACAAATGCCTTCTCTGCTTCTATTTTGAACGTTTTTAGTCCCATGGGAAGGAGCCCCTGGCGGCGCAGTGGTTAAAGCACTCGGCTGTTAACTGAAAAGTTGGTAGTTCGAATCCACCAGCTGCTACTCGGGAGAAAGAAGTGGCAGTCTGCGTCCATAAAGATTTACAGCCTTGGAAACCCTGTAGGACATTCTGCTGTGTCCTGTAGGGTCGCTATGAGTCTGAATTGGCTCAGTGGCAGTGGGTTAGGTTTTTTTTTAGTCTCATGGGCAGGAAGCCACAGAGGACTTAGTAAAAATGAATAGGCCAAAAAATACCATCTCATGTTTGCTGATGTTCAGTGTATATATCATGATGTTTCATGTAGAGGATGGGTTCCTAGAGGTGTTGATGTTGCCATTTTTCCTTGGGTCTGCCTATTTTACACAAGTATTAACAAGCAGACCCTGGGACACTTTCAGTGAATTACATTTGGCTATTAAGTTATGTAAAAGGAGCCCTCGTGGCGCAGTGGTTAAACTCTTGGCTGCTAACCAAAAGGTCAGTGGTTCGAACCCACTAGATGCTCCATGGGAGAAAGATGTGGCAATCTGCGTCAATAAAGATTACAGCCTTGGAAACCGTATGGGGTGGTTCTACTCGGTCCTATAGGGTCGCTATGAGTTGGAATTGACTCTACTGCAGTGGGTTTTTTTTTGTTTTATAGATACTTAGAGAGCCCTGGTGACATAGTGGTTAAGTGCTTGGCTGCTAAATAGAAGATTGGTGGTTCAAACCCATCAGCTGCTCCATGGAGGAGAGATGTGGCAGTTTGCTTCCATAAAGATTTACAGCCTTGGAAACCCTATGGGGCAGTTCTGCTCTGTCCTGTAGGATTACCATGAGTCGGAATCGACTCGATGGCAGTGGGTTTGATTTTATGTAAAGACAGTGAAATGCTCTAATGGAGAAGCTCATAGCTTTTGCTGATAGACAGGAAAGCTTCACCAGAATTTTCCCTGGAATGGTGGTTGCTATTAATCTATAATTATTGCTCATATGGATTTCGTATATCTGTGTTTGATTACAGATAAATTCAAAGTATGTTTTTTTTCCCTCTTTCAGGTGCTGGAGAATCTGGTAAAAGCACCATCGTGAAACAGATGAAGTAAGTCGCAACGTGGCTGTATTTCCTCATAAAGCTAAAAAAATCCATAGTATCTTTTCATTTTAGGTCTATGATAATGACTTGTGGTTTTCCTCTTTTTAAAGAATCATTCATGAGGATGGCTATTCAGAGGAAGAATGCAAACAGTATAAAGTAGTTGTCTACAGCAATACTATACAGTCCATCATTGCAATCATAAGAGCCATGGGACGGCTGAAGATTGACTTTGGGGAAGCTGCCAGAGCAGTAAGTGTTTCTCATTTCCTCTTTGCTTGATCAGTAGATGCAGTTAAGGGAGAGGCAAAATTTGCTTCATGTTTTAGGGAAATAAATTTAAGCAACAAGATTTGTCAAAGTGCTGTGTAGTCACTTGAGAAGTGTTAGCAATCTGCTTTCAGAGATACTAGATTACCATCACAACAAAGAGTCTGGGCAGTGGGTTTCTGTAATAACTTTTATTCAGTTGCTACTTTCACAGCACTCTTGACTTTTATAGTAATTCATGGTAAATTGAAATAATCTAAAAGAAAAGTTGCCATAATATGCTATTTTTTGAGGTATAGTGATTAAAGGCAAAAAACGATCTCCCAGAATAAACTTGGTAAGGCATGATCATGAAGTCTAAATTTTGGAGGCAGTTTTCAGGTATTCAGGAATACCATATCCTTATACTGAGGAGCCCTGGTAGTGCAGTGGTTAAGAGCTCAGCTGCTAACCAAAAGGTTGGCAGTTTGAATCCACCAGCTGCTCCTTGGAAACCCCATGGGGTAGTTCTACTCTGTCTGATAAGGTTGCTATGAGTTGGAATCGACTTGATGGCAACAGATTTTTGGTATATCTTTATACTACATGGAACCATAGGCTGTAGAACTGGATTATACTATGTTCTAGTATAATTCTTTAATGCCTTACACACGTCAGATATTCAAAACTTGTGTTGATTAGTTTTAATACTTAGTAGGCCCTGAAAGTCTAGTTTGTAAAGTTAGATGTTTGAAGCCACTGGAGAGAGGGTCAAAATAAAGTCAGGGGTGGGATCTTTTATCTCATCATCTGCTAATGTCCAACAGCAGGCTGGATTTATTTCCTGGAATTAGGGAGTCATCAGCATCTCCTGAGTGCTGGATTCAGAGTGTCATACATAGATGCTGTAGAAAAATAGAAGGCAGTGACTTGGGGAATCTGTCCGGAAAGGCAAAGCCTGTGTCTATGAAGCAGCGTAGGAACTCTTATAAGCAACCTCTCAGCCTATCATATGCAAATTAATATTTATTAAATAAGTTGGGAAGCTGTTGCGGGTGAAAAAGATTACAAGAGTGGTCCTAGTTGGATAGTATTAGTCTAGGAAGTGCCTTAGAAGTAGCATAGGGAAGAGGAGCTAGATTAGAGGTTATAAGAAGGTTCTTATGAGGTTCCCATCATAAGAGGAAGGGAAGAGGAAATGCATGGGGCACAACTTCCATGTTTTTGTAAAAAGGTGCCATATCACATAGATTAGAGACTTTATATTTCTAAGCCTCTGAGCAGGGAAAATTTGTTAGCTAAAGCAAAAATAAATAGTCTTTATTCTTGTGTTATTCCTTTGTGTTCCTTATGTTACCTCCTGCTTTTCTTTCCTTTTTTTTCCCTCTCTTCCTACCAGCTCTCTCCTATATTCTTATTCCACCCATGCCCCCTTTTCTCACTCCTCTCTATCACCTGATTCTACTTCTCTGTTGTATTTGCTGTATTATAACTCGTCGGTGGTATTGTATTTATTCTCTTCCCTCTCCATCTCGGTTACTTATTTCTTCTCTTAATTTCACCCTTTTTCCTTTTCCCTTCTTTATTTCTCTCCTCCTGTCTGTCCTCCTTTATTTCTCTTCATCTTTTTATTTCTTTCCTTTATCAATTCAGTTGTCATTAATCTTTGGGTCCTAACACTCCTGTGTCACCAGATGCAGTTCACATCATTGATCCCTCTCAGGTCTCCTGAATCACTTAGCTTTCCAGCATCCTCCCATCCAAATCTACAATGCTATGTAATTTTTTTAAAGTCTCTTTTTTCATTTCGTATGTAAGGCTTTATACGTATGTCTCATCTGTGATTCTCCTCTTAGTTTTTTATAGTTGGTTAGAGTGAATGGATAAGAATAGAGCTGGGTGTTGGGTAGGGTGCTTTTTCTTATGTGCTTAAGGGTGGAGGTATGAAGTTCATTGTAAAGAGGGGCCTCTTTATAGACCTGTGGAGAGTTTATTGTGGAGAAGTAAAAGCAAGTCAGTGGAAGAGAGTAAGTGGTAAGGGAAAAGTGTTTCCTCCTGAAAGAATGTTTACAGAGTCAGTACAGTGAAAATATGTAGCAGCAACTCCCTGTATTTTGAAGTTTCTAAGATTAGAATTATGGTATTAAAAAAATATATATTGTTTATTGAGGTTATTTGAATACTTGCAATTTTCAGAACCAAGGACTTGCTCATTGTTCAGTATGTTTTCAAGTTTGTGAATTTTTTATCTTTTCTCAATCAATTAGTTTATTCAAATTCTTATCTCTGCAAAGAGAGGAGGCGGGTATAGTTCTTAGGTAAGTTTTTTAGAGAGTGTTGGACCTAGAGTTTTACTAGGAGAAGTATAGGGAAGGTTCTTAAGGGAGTAATAAAGGAAGAGGGAACTTAAAAAACAAAGACCATTCAGGCTGAAGACCTTGAGTTTGGCAAAATTAATTTGAGTGCATATGTGTAGTTTTGTTTGGTTTTGTTTAAGTGGATGCACAGGTTCTGGTAATAGACAAGTCTTAGAAGGTTTTGGTTGTGATTTCACCTGTTGTCTGAAATGCTTTGCTTGCTAGTTGACTTTATCCTGATGAGTATTTTTGATACAGTTGATTGCTCCCCTCCTTTTTACTCTTTCTTCACTCAGTATGGGCTTTTTTTAGCATCCACATTTTTAGAGTTATTTGGAAATCTCCTGGGGTAGGTAAATATTAGATGTGAGGTGAGGAAATCATCTCATGAGACCTGTGTTTATATTTGAACTCTCTTACAAGTAGTGATAGATAGAATAACGCAGAACAATAAAATTCACATAGCCTTTTTCTGTCCCCTCTACCTCTCACATATTTTAGGTGTAGAAACTCTAACTACTTTGTCTTAGGCTGGGTTCTCTAGAGAAGCAAAACCAGTGAAGTGTATAAATATATATATAGAGAGAGATTATATCAAAGAAACAGCTCACGCAATTGTAGAGGCTAGAACGTCCCAAGTCCGTGGATCAGTGTAGAGGCCTCTCCCAAGTCACACAGCTGCAGAAGCTGACAAGCCCAAGATCGGAAGGTCGGAGAGCAGGGCTCCCAGTCACAGGCTGTGCAGATCGACGAATCCCAGGTTCGGCAGATAAGCTGACAGTTCAAGTCCCAAGAACGGGAGATGAGACGACAGGAAGCAGTCACAGGATCCAGAGAGCAAAAAGCCAGAACGTCTGCTTATATACAGATACGGGCCACACCCCCAAGGAGACTCCCTTTCATCTGATTGGCTACTCACAGTATATTCAATCATGGGAGTGATTACATTAAACCATGGAGAATCATGGCCCAGTCAAATTGACACACAATCTTAACCATCACATACTTATAAAAAGCTATGTCTGTGAGTTACAATTGATTTGATCACATCTCTCCTTGTTACTTTTTCTTCCTCCTCCTGCCATCTTCCTTCCCACTCCCCTTATTTACAGGATTATTATTATTCCTTTGGGGAAGTCTAGCCACTGTTTGAATTTTTCCCTTAGGGATTTATTCTCCCCTCACACCCACTCCCAGGCTTCCAGAAGTCTCCTTAAATGCCTCAATCTCCTCTTCTTCCTGTTCTGCTGTCTGAGCTGACTGGGAAGCTTTTCCTTAAGCTTGATTAATGTTTTACTCCTTTTGACGTGTTTAGACTTTACCTCTTCTGACTTACTAGTCTTCTCATTTCTAATTTTATTGTAGATTTCCTTTAACAGAACGGGAATGTATTACATAGGCCTGTCTCACAGACCAGTTTTTTTCTATTGAAATCATGAGTAACCAGGATGGAGACTGTGAGGCAGTCAGAAGAGATCTTTTCAGGGGATGGTGGTGTGGTGGGGAATGGAATCGTCCCTCAGCTGAGTTCTGGACTGTTAACTATAATCCTGTCTTTTAGGTGGAATGAGAAGGAGGAAAGACTTAAATGTAAATTCTCTTAGACTTCCCTGCCAGAAAAGATCTCTTTAATACCGCTTTTAAAATAATATAATGTTATTATAATTTTTTGTAATATATAATGTGTTATCAAGTCTTTCAGAAATAGAGAATGATCTGACTCTCTTTCTCAACTGCTTTGTTCAGGATGATGCCCGGCAATTATTTGTTTTAGCTGGCAGTGCTGAAGAAGGAGTCATGACTCCAGAGCTAGCAGGAGTGATAAAACGACTATGGCAAGATGGGGGGGTGCAGGCTTGCTTCAGCAGATCTAGGGAATATCAACTCAATGATTCTGCTTCATAGTAAGTGACTTTTCTCTGTGAAACTGTAACGGAAAATAACTTGATGGCCTAGAGGAATTGCAGTGCCCATCTTTAAGGAAATGTTTAATTAACAGACACTCTGTAGGATCCTTTATAAAGATTATCTCAATTTAGGGTTATAGAACCCTTAGTCATTTGTATGACTTGGAGAAAAAAGTTCCCTTTGGAATGTAAATGAGAAACTCAGAATTATGAAAGTAGCTTCATGTTATGTTTATAGTAAGCAAGCGAAGGAGGAGAGAAATCTGTTGCAGCTGGGTTCTGAATCTCCTCCAGTTCAATAAATTCCCTCTGCAGGAGTGCTTGGCGGAGAGAGCCAGCTAGAGAGGGAAATTAGAATTGTGATAGCCCTTTTTATGCAGCTTATCCCTGTGGCTTGGCTGCACCATGGATTTCTCTGGTACTAGGCACCACTTATAAATCCTTTGCCAGATCACAATAGTAAATTTTATATAGGAGGAAAATGGTGAGTATTGGAAAGTTGAAGCATCTTTTGTCTAGGCAATTCTCATGAGTGTTACATAGTTTTAGAAAATTTGTAATTACATGTTGTCCAATTTTGCTGCTTTTGCTCATGTTTATTTATAAGAATATATTCAGAATGTGTGTTATGAATGTATGTAATAGGGCATTAGAGAATGCTGTTTAAATTACCAAAATTAAAAAGAGAACTATAGTCAGTAACAATGAATATTTTGGGAAAATGTGTAATGTACATTTTGGAAAAATGCTGAGCTCTTGTTAATCTGTATTCATCTTTGTACTAGATAAAGACACTTTTAGACATACCTCCAATATTATACTTTACTACTTTTCCCACCCTCATTCTAGTTCACATTGTTTTAAGAAGGAATTAAAGTGATATTTGAAAAGCTTGAATTTATTCTTCCAGTGAAAACTTGACTTTAGAAACATTTCAGGATTTTTGCCCATCTTTTATTTAATTATGTATTTTTAGTTGCAAGTATTGATGGTTTAAATAATTTTCCCAGTGGTCATCAAAGCTGGATTGTAGTTGTTTTTTTAACCAGATATTCACTAACCTCTGAATCCTCTAACGGCACTTGAGGAGATGTGATTTATAGAGGTTCCCCCCCCCCCCCCCCATAATTGTTGATCCAAACTTGACTGATTTTTTAACATTCATGGTAGCACTTGGTTTTATAGGAGCTTGTTAATGATTCACTTATAATGATGCCACCTGTTTTTCAGTTTGCTAATCAAAACATCTTTAGGAATCCTGAAATTAGTGAAAAATTTAGCTTTGAAGCAGTCTTTTAATTATTTCATTCAACAAATAAATTTCTTTGGAGATATTTGTGATTTGTTTTTTGGTGGTGGTGGTGGTGGGTTTTTTTTGTTTTTTGTCTTTTTTTTTGGCTTAGATTAAAAAAACCCACAGTGCTTCTGTTTCCTGATTGAAAATAGGAAATATTCATTCTTATTGACTATAGTTCTGTTTTTAGTTTTAGTAATTCAAACACCGTTCTGTAAAGTTCTATTACATGATTACATGTGCAAATGATCTATTAACTTTAAATGTCTGAGGGCTTTTTAGATTTTGTACTATACAGTGCACAGTTGAGTTAGTATTAAATTTCAGGAATCTTTCTTTAATAATAACATTTTCATGTTGTTGTTTTTAAATTGGCCTTCATAGTTTAATTCTGTCGAATTAAAACCACTGTTGTGTAATATATATAGAACCTACCTTGATTGTCCTATGCTGAGTTCTGTTTTCTCCCGTTATCATTTCTATGATACTGAAGGTCTGATTTTGTTTGGCCACTTTAGTGACAGGTTCAGAATCTACTTTTGGCAAGAAACTAGTTTAATCTGTTGGCTTGCTGTGCAAATGGTTAACTTCACCAGGTAAAAGTAAATGTGTGTTTTATTTAGTTACCTAAATGATTTGGATCGAATATCTCAAACCAACTATATTCCAACTCAGCAAGATGTCCTTCGGACAAGAGTGAAGACCACTGGCATTGTGGAAACGCACTTCACCTTCAAGGACCTATACTTCAAGTAAGTCATTAGCTTTTTTGCTCAGTGTGCCAAACAGAAATATCTTTACTTAGAGCCCTAGTGGTCTTAGTATCTTTTAATTGGGGTAAAATTCTGTAGGGAATATTTCCTGGTGTAGAAACTTATCATCATAGTCATCAGCCAGTATTTGAATGTTTTGACTGAATGAGGGGTCCAAACATTTCTTCTTTCTCTGAATAGCATCAAATATTTGTGTCCGTTTGGAGGAATTTAAACTTAAATTGTGATTTACCTACCAATAGAATTACACATGGTTACCGATTTATTTTATTTTTAATTTTATTCTTTTCAGCTACTTTTTTGTTGGAATCACCAAAGCAGGTATTGAATGTTTATTGTTTAGAAGGATAACAACAATACTAAAAGGATAGAAAACCAGTTTTTAGTTTAGTGGCTTTGCTCTACCATTTTGATATTAAAATAGAAATGCTTTTCTTACTAGTGTCAGTCCTTTCTTACTGGTCTGCATTTCCCTTTAAGTTTAATGGAATGGAGCTAATATTGCCATGGCTCTTGGACTGACTTGTACTCAGCATCATCCACAACTAAGTTCTTAACACAGTACAGGATGGAAAATTGGCCTGAGGTTAGAGGTATTTTTGGGAGTGTTGATGACATATAAACAGTGATTGTTTTTTAACGAGAGAGAATGCTAATATTATTAATGCAAAGGAATTTCGTATCAGCGTAAGTAATTCTAAAATAGGCTTCAGTTTGTCTCTGTGTTAATGGCCCCAGTGGTGCAGTGGTTAAGAGCTACAAGGAACTGTGCATGCTAACCAAAAGGTTGGCGGTTTGAATCCACAGGCCGCTCCTTGGAAACCCTATGGCACAGTTCTGCTCGGTCCTATAGGGTTGCTGTGAGTTGGAATCCACTCAGCGGCAATGGGTTTAGTTTATAAATAGTAGAACTGTCTTTTTGGGTTCCAGTTTTCTGCTTTTGCGACCTTTGAGATTAGGAGTAAACCTTTCCCTCTCAATCTATGATATACTTTTTAGCTATCTCATTATGCTCTTTTGTAGAATGTGATAGTCATCACTGTTGCATGCAAATGTAACTAGTACCTTGGGTCTTCTAGGTTTTCTCTGGAAACAGTTGATCCACAGAATTTGTGAAACTCACACAAGGGTTTAGGCATTACTAGAGGGCAGTGATGGTTCGGTGGTAGAATTCTCACCTTGTGGGACCTGGGTTTGATAGCTAGCCAGTGTACCTCATGCACAGCCAACTGCCCATCTATCATTGGAGGCTTGCATGTTGCAATGATGCTGAACAGATTTTAGCAGAGTTTTCAGACTCAGACAGACTGGGAGGAAAGGCCTGGAGTTCTGCTTCTGAAAATCAGCCAATGAAAACCCTGTGGGTCACAATGATCCAGTCTGCAACCGACCATGGAGATGGTGCAAGACCAGGCAGAATTCATTCCGTTGTGCGTAGGGTTGCCATGAGTCGGGGGCCGACTTGACAGCAGCTAACAACAAATGCCAGTCAAGGTCTTGAAATTTTAATACAGCAATCCAGATTGGAAACCCAGTGTAGGAAAACAGCAGTTGAGCCGAATGGTCTTAGAATAGAGTAATTGTTTATCTTAAGTACCGAGGGATTTAAGAAGAGCAAGAAAGCCACATAGACTATTACCTGTGAAACCACAGAATGAAGTTTCTTGTGTGTACTATAAGATTAGTAGTCCATTTATAATTAATTATTGTTTCCTATACTTATTTAGTGTGGGAAACTTTCTTGTTTAGGCTGGCGTAGATCTTAAGTTAGGTAAATCCTGTCAGTGTTTTATACCAGGATCAATAGCCAGATGTAATTAAGGTGCCACACCCAGTTTATTGTTGGCATGTAGCTATCTTATTATGAAGTACTATCACTTCTTCCTTTTCCTCTTCTCTCTAGGCAAAACCACTATCCCATTTATTCAGACATTTATTGAGCATCTTCTGTATACATGGCATTGTGTAATTGCTTACTTGCCTCTCAGTTATGAGGTGATGTTTATAAAATGTTGATCTATTAGTGGATAGTATTGTCGTGTCAGTATGTGCTAAAAGCTTACCTTGAAACTTCACTGTGTTCTGCCAGTTTTAGACTTTATGGAAGAAAATGGAATAAACGGAGATTATTGGTGTACATTTCCAGGATGAAATGTATGGTGTCAGCCTTCCTAAAACCTATAATAATATGACTCTGTATTAAGCCAGTTAGTGATTTCATCATTACATGTGTCATGACCAAAGGTTGAAAAGGACTGTGCAGGGTCAGCCAGAAGAGAAAGCTGGGTTATGAAGGGATATGAGGAATGTTCATTTCAAACATATGTTGAGAAATTACCAACTATGTCTTATTTCTCTCACTTTCTGGGGGGGAAAAAAAAAAATCTCTGGAAATTTAGTCCCCTAGTCACTGTAGATCTGACATAGTAAACCAGCTTGGCAGAGTTCAACCTTTAAAAACCTTATCATTATCATCAAACATAGATCTTAAGAGTGTCTAACCATTTCCATGCATATGTTTTCAGACCTTAACATCAGCTAAAAGATGAAGCACGCAGGTGTTCGACTGCTGTAGGAGGTAGATGAAGGCACTGTTGACAGAAGTTCAGGAGTTGAATCAGGATATCAAGGAAGCTCCGAAGAACGGAGTAGTAGACTAATCTGGAGTGGGACAAAAAGTGTGTGAACAATTGAGGCTTTGTTGTTATTAATTAGTTTCAAGATTTGGTAGAGTTGGGAAATACTCATTTAAGTTTTGTTTTTAGATACTGTGTTCTTAAGGTTCTACCATAAAATATGATTTAGTTTTTCACAATCCTCTAAAACAATTTTTTTTTTTCCTCAAAGTAAGAAAAACTTGAATCAGTAGAGAGAGGTTGTGGAAGCAGAGTGCAAGCTGGAAAATTTATATTTTTTCATTGTTCTCTTTCAACTAAAGAAGTGAACCCTTTTGAGGGGTAGAATGGTATTTTGTGAATAAGAGCTTGGGCTCTGGAGTTAAGAGTATTTGTTAGCAGTGTGCCCTTGGGCAAATTACTTAACATGTCTGTGCCTCAATTTCTTCATCTGTAAAATGAGAATAATAAAAATAGTACTTAGAGAGGAGTGTGCTGTCACAGTACAGGGAGAGCAACTAGGGTCACATAACAGTGTATGTATAAATTTTTATATGGGAGACTTAACTTGAATTGTAAACTTTCACGTAAACTACAACAATAAAAAAAAGTATTTAGAAGATTGTTATGAGAATAAAATGAGTTAGTGTATTTAAGGTGCTTAGGGTGATGTCTGGCACTGTGTAAACACTCAATAAATATTAGTTATTGTATTAATTACTATTATTATATTATCGCAAGCTCTATTATTCAGTTTTTCATTTTTCTTATCTTTTCCTCCTCATTCCTTTACTCCATTTCAGTGCTTATTCTGCTGACTTTTGGCACATCCAGTATAAGCTTTAATAAAGAGGAGGCTCAACTATTTATCTAAAATAAAGATTTTGATTATTCCAAAATTTTATTTTCTCATGTGGTTCCCTTTTACATTTAACCGCAGATAATTATTTTGACTACATTGCGTCAGCAACTTGTTTGTCTTTTCTGTTACAAAGAGGGGGGTTGTGAATGTGCAGTGGGTTCCCTAACTATTTAAATTTAAGGAGAAGTACCTGGATGACCTTGCTGAATTTGTGCTTTTTTTTTTTTTTCTTCTTCCTATTACTCAGGATGTTTGATGTAGGCGGCCAAAGATCAGAACGAAAAAAGTGGATTCACTGTTTTGAGGGAGTGACAGCAATTATCTTCTGTGTGGCCCTCAGTGATTATGACCTTGTTCTGGCTGAGGATGAGGAGATGGTATGTTGGAAGTTCTGGTAAAAAGTCTGTTTAATGCAGCCAGGAAATGGAAAATAACTCTTAGGAAGACTTTGTGCATCCATTTAGTCATTGAACCAAGACTTAATAATCCTTAATTTTTTTCCTTATCAGTGAGATTTTCAAAATATTGGTCCATGCCCTGTTGCTTTTAAAGAGATATGATAGCTACATTGACTCTGCAGGCAGGATTAAGTCCCCTTGTTAGCCAACCCTTCTTCCCACCCCCAAGAATTACAAAAATGAGGACTAACCCAGCCTGTGTGTTATCCTTGCCTGGCTTATTTCCATGAATGTCATTCAGTGCTTTTAAAACTTGTTAGTCTGTTTTTTTCATTAACAGTTAATCCGCTTTTACTTTTTGTAACTGGCCTATCATCCTTGTTTCTTTTTTAGAACCGAATGCATGAAAGCATGAAACTGTTTGACAGTATTTGTAACAACAAATGGTTTACAGACACTTCAATCATTCTCTTCCTCAACAAAAAAGACCTTTTTGAAGAAAAAATAAAGAGGAGTCCATTAACTATCTGTTATCCAGAATACACAGGTAAGGGGTCATGAAAGATTTTATTGGATGTATGCGTCTTAGATTAGCACTTTGGTGACATTCATACAGTTGCCTTTTGGTTTTGAATCATACATGCGTGTCCTCATGGAGAGTGTTCACTGGTGGTAGTATCAGCATTAAGCATGTAACTAAGACTCCTTAAATGTAAATCGCTATTCCAGACATAATTGAGTTTACTGTGTTTACTTCACATTTTTGCCCTCCTCATTCCTTGAGGAAAATAAAGAAGGATAAAGTCAAAATTTGGCATAAATATGTCCAAGGAAATACAAGGATAAGATGCAGACTTTGTGTTCAGGAAATTGACATCTAGTTGCAGAGAGAGAAATATGCACATACAGAATTTTATGGCAATGTAAAATGAGCATTAGTAGAATTAGCTACAGTAGAAGTAGAACAGAAGAAGTGGTTACCTCTGGTGGTGTCACTGTATTCTTTTTCTAGAGGAAATAACACTTGAGCGAGGCATTAAGAGAATGAATTAGAGATCACCAGGTAGATGAGGGAATAAAGCATTTTTGGAAGAGGGAATAGCATATATGAAAATATGGAGGAAAAAAGGTCATGATCCCCTCTGGAATCTAGAAGTGGTGGGGAAGGAGTGGATGGAGCAATGAGCAGGGATCCGCTCAAGCAGGGCCTTGTATCTCATGGTGAGGCAGTGGAACTTTATTGAAGGATTTTAATTGGGGGTAAATGACATAGTTGAAACTGTGCTTTAGATTATTCAACACATGGTAATAAAGATAGTAGGGGAGTTGAATTGATAAGGCTTCTCTTAGGATACAAATAGAAAACTTTTGGTGAGAATATAGGGATATATCATAGAAGCCAAGGACAAGAATGCAGTCAGGTCTTAGAATAGAATTAGAACTAGGAAAGTACAGTGCTGTCAGTAACCCTGGAAGCACTGTCTGTCCTCATCTCTTTTTTTCTCCTCTCTGTGTACCTTTGTGTGTGTGTGTGTGTGTGTGTGTGTGTGTGTGTGTGTGTGTGTGTGTGTGTGTGTGTGTGTGAGATTATTTATTTATTTTTACTATTGTAAAAATATAACGTTTGCCAATTCAACATTTTTCAGGTGTACAATTTAGTGACACCAGTTACATTAATCATTTTGTATAACCATCACTTATAGTCGTCAAATTTCCCATCATCTGTGTATCTTCTTTATTCTTCTCTTTCCTTACCAACTTTCTCTGCTACTCAGTTTCTGTAACAAAAGATGGCCCTGCCACAGTTTCTGTGTCTCCTCCAAGAGACCAAGCTAGACTGGGATTGCGTGGCCTTACGTTCAGATTTCCTAGGAGAGAGATTCTGGCCTCGGTTAAGACAAGCAAACATCCTTAGCCCAGCTAATCATTTGAAGTCAAGGACACAAACATGCTCTGGGTGCACCACTATGACTAGATCATTGTACATCAGAGTAGGGTATTTCCAGGGACGGAGAATTGTTTGTTAGCCGAACAGACATTGTAAATGCTTAGTGGCACAGTGGTTAAGTGCTCGGCTACTAACCAAAACGTTGGTGGTTCGAACCTGCCAATGGCTCCATGGGAGAAAAGACTTGGCGATCTGCTCCTGTAAAGATTACAGTCTAGGAAACCCTATGGGGTAGTTCTAGTCTGTTCTATAGGGTTTCTGTGAGTTGGGATCTACTTGATGGCACCTAACCTAATAACATATAAAGTGAAAGGATGTAGTGAGAGTAAGGAAGTGGGAAGAGTGAAAGATATTCCCATATTTCTGTATTGATTGGGTGCTGGTGCTGTTATTTGAATTTGTATTTAGGAATGTTGATTTTGAAGTATCTGTGGAACATTGAGATGGAGATATCTAATAGGCAGTTATATATGTGGTCTTGGAGCTTGGGGAGAGGCTGGGGTTAGATATATTCTTTCGAGAATCATCCATTGGGGAAATGAATGAGATGAACTAGGGAGATCATGTGGACTGAGAGGGTAAGAGGGCCACAGCTTCTTTTGGCAGGAGAGAAATAAAGATTTGTATAAGATACAAAGGAAAAAACCAAGAGGAGAGTTAAAAAAGAGGAGTGGTCAACAATGTCGTGTGTAGATAAATAAGATACACACTGAGAAATGGCCTTTGGATTTAGTGGTTTGGAGGTTATGACCATCACTGAGAGCACTGTCTGTGAAGTGGTGAGATTAGAGCCAGACGCAGTGAGTTATTGAGTGGGAGGTGAAGAAATGAAGACAAATATAGACTACTCTTGAGCAGCTGGGAGAAAAAGAGACTGAAGAATGTTTATAAACTTCCGAGTAAGATACTGTAACAAAAGAGAAATCATAAAAAGTGGGTATAATTGATACAGCAGGATTTCTAAGCAGGTGGGAGAAGAAGGAATCAAGAGTCTAGGTAGGATAGATTTGATAAGCAAATGGTGGTATATACATACAAAGGAGTATTAGCCACAAAAAGGAGCAAAATACTGATGCATGCTTCAGCTGGGATGAACCTCAAACACATTATTCTAAGTGAAAGAAGCCAGACACAAAAGGTCATGTATTGTGTAGTTCCTTTTATATGATATCCAGAATTATCAGGTTCTTAGAGCAGATTCGTGGTTACCAGGGGATGAAGGAAAAGGGAGATGGGGACTGATTACTTAATAGTACACAGTATTTTTCTGGGGGGATGAAAAAATTTGGAAACTAGAGAGAGGTGGTGGTTGTGCAACATCGTGAATACACTAAATGCTGCTGAATTGTACACCTTAAAATAGTTAATTGCATGTTATATAAATCTTAAAAAAACAGCCTAGATAGAGGAATTGATTTTTGAACAGGAAGGAAGACAGTTCTAAGGCCAGAGGTACAATCAGTACAAATATAGGTAACTTTTTAAAGTGAGGTGGTGGACTTAAAAAGTTGAGATGTAGTTTAAGCCCCATGCCCTCTTTTTTCTCAGGGAAGTTGCGAATGTAGTCATCTGTTCAGAGTGAAAATTAGGTAAGGAGTTTATAGAAAGCCCAGTTTGAGGATGGGGCGGAAACCTTAAGTAAAAGGATTGGCATTAATGTTGAAGGCCCAGCTAGGAATCTTCACACATAGCAGAAAACCAGTTCATATTCAGTGTTTTTTCTTGTGAACTTTCAAGCCTGTCATTCATACTTAAGGAGTCTTGCAGTCCTGATTTCCTAGGTATCAGTATGTTTTCCCACCATACAGACTTTCACTTTTCAGTCACCTGCCTCCTTTAATTTACAGGGGTTGTTCTATAGACCTCAAGAAACATACCTACCAAACTATCTTCCTTCAAACCAAACCTGTTGCTGTCAAGTGGATTCTGACTCATAGTGACCTTATAGGACTGAGTAGAACTGTCCCCATAGGGTTTCCAAGGAGTGACCAGTGGATTTGAACTGTCGACCTTTTGGTTAGCAGCCGAGCTCTTAACTGCTGTGCCATAACCTGTGTAATTAATATCCCTTTCTTTCTTAAGCTTTTTTTTTTTTTTGGTTAGTCTTCTTTATATACTTAGTTGTTAATGTTTTTTGTCATGTTTAATGTCACTGAAAATAGCCTCTAGCTCACTGTGAATAACTGCACGTGTGTGTGTGTTTTTAGTTCCCCTGGCTCGGCAGCCAGTTTATAGGGCGCTCTAAAGGCTCCACAGGTAAACAAGATGGTGTAGAAAGCAGGTGATTAAGAATGTTAATAACAAATGCTGTTTAAAAAAAGGGTTTACCTTTGGTCCCCTCCCGCCCTTTACTAAAGTATAATTCACGTACCATAAGATTCATCCATTTAAAGTATAGAATTCCAGCCCCCTTCCTTTTTGCATTTATTTGTTTGCCTTTGATTACTTAAATTATTGCCTTGAAAGCTCTGAGACTAAGCACTGTGGAATGATTGTGAAAGAAGCATGACTTACCCTTTAGAATTGTATTTTAAGATCCTTTCAAGGAGCACAGACTGACCTTTTGAACAGTTGTGTTCTTTAGAAATTCATCTTCCTACTTCCCTGGTTTTCTTTTATGTTTTCTAGATTTTTCATGTGAAAAATCTAGGGGAAAGTGGAAAGAAAGACAAAGTTTTGTTTTCCTTGATCTTTATGTGTGGTAGTTTCATATCAGTTATAATGAAAGTCTGCTCTCATGAAAAATACATGATTATAGAAAAACCTAATGATAATTGAAATACAGAATTCTGTCTTGGTCATGTTCCCTCCTAGTAAATGATGATGGTCTGACTTAATCGAATTCAGGCAGCTATTATAATATGAAATGAGGGATATTGGGTATCTGTTTCAGGTTCTAATACATATGAAGAGGCAGCTGCTTACATTCAGTGCCAGTTTGAAGATCTGAACCGAAGAAAAGATACCAAGGAGATCTATACTCACTTCACGTGTGCCACAGACACCAAGAATGTGCAGTTTGTTTTTGATGCTGTTACGGATGTTATCATTAAAAACAACTTAAAGGAATGTGGACTTTATTGAAGAGTGTGGATGTTAGTAAAAGGTAAAACTTGGAACAATTTATAGTGTTACAGTGATGTCTGTTGGCCTTGTAAACTTTTTCTAATTAAGAGTATTCTTCTTTTCTAGTTATTACAGTGTGGAGTGTTGAGACCAGACTTCTTTGCTGTCTCATGGGACAGCTGCAAGCATGAACGGGACCAAGGAATGGCAGCAGCATGCAGAATCTTAGCATTCTTTAGCACAACCTTCTGTATTAGGGAACTTTTAATTGACACGAAATGATAAAGTCAGACATTGGAATTGGAGCAACTGTAAAATATGATTCGATCATCAAGCTGTCACTTGGATTTCATAATCTCAAATGTTAGGGCAGATGTGAAGTTGAGGTGCTGC
This sequence comes from Dugong dugon, assembly GCA_030035585.1. Classification (NCBI taxonomy): domain Eukaryota; kingdom Metazoa; phylum Chordata; class Mammalia; order Sirenia; family Dugongidae; genus Dugong; species Dugong dugon. Next base: position 149,112,106 of record CM057462.1, read on the forward strand.
ATTCCAGAACTTCAATATGTAGCTTACTCTTTTTTTTTCCTCCTTCTTAACAAACCACCAGTAGTTCCTTTTTAAAGTTTTTTTTTTTTTTCATCGAGAGAATAACTTCGCTAAATTTTATTTCTTTGTTTGCAAAAGAATCTTTATTAAAACACAAATATTGTAAACTATGCACATGATGTGAACCAGATCATCTTGAAAATATTCCTCTTAGTAGGAACTCTTTGTTTTTAACTCTTGGTATGGTCAAAATACAATATTTCCATAATTGCTTAAAATTCTTTTCCAGTTCTTGGGGCTATAATTATAGCTTTTTTGGATGAAATGTACGTTACTATCCTGCTCAAAGTACTATTATGGTTTCTAAACAGAAATTACACTGAAGGGTTCTGCAAGAAGATTCTAGCTCTTTTTTTTTTTTTTTAAGCTTGTGGTTGAAGATTAACCTGGTTTATGCTGATTACCAAATTACTAGATAAATACTGATACAGTATGATGAAGCCAGCTTCTTGGGTAGAGACACCCAGAGCAGCTGCCAATTAGAAATGCAAATTGCTAAATTCCAAACCAACGACTTTGCTGCTACATAACTACTAAATTGACCACTTTGCGTGTTTGTCTCAGTCATAGGGAATTTTGTAAAAGGTGCCCCTTGTTTTCCATCTTCCATGGCCTTTTATGTTGGGAGACATCTAAAGTGTATTAACAGTGCATGCTTTTAATATGTAAATGTGGTGCCAAATCCCTGTTTGCCATTGTTTTTATTGTAACAATGTTAACTGTAGTAATTCTTAGTCAGTATGTTCTTTTGCTGAAACTGTTGCATTTTGGGACTTCTTTCCACGTTGTCATGTGTACAGATTTTAAACTGTTATAGTTGGCAGCAGTATTAAAATGGTGAGTAAAGAGTCCAGGTTTGCTCCTGTTTGTAACTAGTCCTTTCTGGAAGTATTTTCTTCTGTTCCTTCTCGCCCCTACTGAGTGTGCTTTAGCCTTTGTCTGAGAATGGATTTAGGTAGAAGGGTTCCCTGAAGGTCTAGTCCTTTGGTGTAATAGTATTGTTGAATCTTGGCCTAAGACTGAGGGTGTTCTGTTGTATCTGTGTAAGTGATATGCAGTTGTAATCCATTTTCCAAATTTACATTTTGTTGTGTGGAGAGCTATATTCATTTCAGCCTGCAGGTCCTTTTGTGCGATGTACAGCAAATGTCATTAAAGATTGAATGGTCTATTGGGGGAAGACAAAAGAATGCATTTTGAGCATTTCAAACCAGTAGTTTGAGCAGTGCCTTTTAGAGTCCAATCTTTTTGAGTTGGATTCTATTTCATCTTTTGATGGGACTTTTCACTAGTTAAAAAAAAAACAACAGTAGTTGATGGTCACCAAAGCTGCTTCATAAAGCAAGCCACAATAGTTCAGTGCCTTTATTGGTAATTTTTCTTTCTTATTCTTTTTTTGGAAAAACATAGCTATGCAGATGGTATAGCTGTATTATCTAACAAAAATTTTTTTAGGGGTGGGAAAACTTGATCTGAAAGAAAGAAAATTATACATTTCAGTTAGCTACTGACATGCCCAATAGGGTTGATAGTTCTTATTTGTTCATTTTGAGTATATCTTTTCCTTATTGCATTCTGTAACACAGGATCATCTGGAAATGAGAACTGGTGGAATATTGTTTTCAACTGTAGTCTTTCTATACTCTGGTCTAATGGAATGCTGTTGCTGATAATCTGAAATAACAGATAATCCAAAAAAGTTAATTTTACTTTGAAATGCATTTTGTATTTTCATTTGAATATGTACATCTGGTATGTTCATTGTTTCAGCCCTTCTTTAATGAAAAATAGTACTCTCTACACAATTTACATTTGCTCTATATTTATATGAAGACCATCGCTACCCCACCATCCCAAATAACTTATCTGAATGCACATTACTTGAGGACACAGGGAGGCAGTTTAAGTCAGTGGTTCTCAAATATGACAAGTCAGAATCACCTGGATGCATTTCGGAGATTGATTCTTGGCTGGTGGGCTTGCAGGCTATATATAATTTTTTGAAGATGATTCTGATCATCAGCCAGGTTTGCAAATCCCTAATTTATATTTTGAAATAAAAGATCTTATAGCAGAGCCAGAATGTGAGGATGAAATGTCAAATCTACTAGCCTGGTTTCAGAAAAGGCTTTGATGTTTATAGTCAAAGAGGCTAAAAGCTGCCTTGGATATTTTCTGTGGATAATGCTGGAGATTTGTGATGAATAATGTTTTCAGAATTCAAGTGGCCAGCTGTTGGACCATCTAAGAAGTCAGCACATCCAAAGAAATGAAAGTTTAATGAATAAAGAACAGTAAATAGACCCTTACAGGAAGGAGTGCAACAATAGCTTTGTTTTGTTGACCATGACATCTTTTCCACCTAATTAAAACCTTGGGCCATAAAGTTGCCACCCATTGGCCTCTATGTGGAGCCCTGGGGCGCAGTGGTTAGGACTCAGCTGCTAACCAAAAGGTCAGCAGTTCGAATCTACCATCTGCTTCTTGGAAACCCCGTGGAGCAGTTCTACTCTGTCCTGTAGGGTCACTATGAGTCGGAATCAACTTGAGGGCAGTGGGTTTGGTCTCGGGTTTTTTAGTCTGTATGTAAAGAGGAATTATTCTGTCCTTAACAGCCAATCTTTCCTAACCTTATAGATTCAACCTTGCAATAGATTTCACCTTTTGGCATGAAAATTGCAAAGAATCTTTACGGTTATTTAAACATAGATCTTGAGATGACGTTTTCATCTTGGAGAATTTGAATTCTAAATCTCTAGTTCAGTGTATCATTTTATGATTATTTCACTGATGGATTGTTATTTTTCACAAGGTGCTGCTTATTTCTGTAAGAATAGATTAACCAAATTTTTGGAAAATGATTTTCTTGCCTTGTTTATTTTTTATTCTTGTTTGTATTCTATTTGTGTTTTATTATATGCATGTTTTGGAATATTTAAAAAAGAACTGCTAGTCCTTGTAATTCATTCACTCACCTTATGTTCTTATGTCCTGTTCTCTTTTGTAGCTGTGATTTTCTATGGACATTTGCTTAATGCTTGGTCCGATTGGTCACTTCATGTATTTATCCACTTGCTTAGTATTTGTGTCAAATTTCTGGGGTTTCCTGTTGCAGGACTTCTTGCTGTCTTGTCTCGGCAGTTGCATATTTAAAGTCAGTCTCTTATGGCAGTTAACAGTCTGCCTTTGAGTCTTTTCCTTCTAGGTGTTCAAGAAATCACAGTCCTCATTTGTGCAGATCTCAAATAGCACTCATTTCCTTCAGTGTTAACTAGTTTTGAAATCTTTCTTTGTCATACGTAATACTTAAGGAACAAAGTTATCTTGGTTTTCCAGTACTGTCAGGTAATTAGGCTTCATAGTACAAGTGAGAGTTCTGATCGGCTCCAGCCAGGGCTCTTCACATAGCTTTATGGCCATCATATTTTGTTAAATTGCTTCCAGCAAGCACAAGAGAAAAGCAGGCTGCCTAGAGGCCTGACTTGCTATCCACTACCAGGAAGTAAGAGGTTTAGGGAGGCACTGGAGAACTGACTTCCAGGATGGTCAAAGTCTTTGTTCTTTTATCTTTCTTTAGTTTTTAAAAATATTTTCTTTTTCACAGTTTTCTCATTACCCTTTAAGAGTTGCTTCTGCTGAGGATGGCATACTTCAGAAAAAGTCTGGATAGAACACTTTTTTCTGGTACCATGTAAGGGCTATGCTGGCCTGACTCAACTCTTCTCAGAAATAAGAGATAGTAGGGAATGTTATACAGCACCGCACACCTGGGGTGCATAGTTTAACAAATACAGACTCCCTGGCTAAGCCCTACTAAATTAGGATGTCTGAGACAAGTCTTGGAAATCTGTATTTTTAATAAATTCTTCAGGTGCTTCTGATGCAGCCAACCTGAGTCATCTGGGGGTAACTGAATAGGACCTAATATTAGAGATCAGCACATACTAAAAATCACTTCAGTGGACAGATAACCTCAAAATCACTAGTAAATGACTTAGTGAGTGGTTTTTATTTGCCAATAAGAAGAGCACCTTTTGTACATGATTTAGTTAAGGTGCATTCCACCAAAAAAATTAGTATGAAGGCTGTTTGGTTAAAGAAACATAACTACATTTTAATTGCAAAGTCTTTAGTTTTTATACAAAAGACAAAACAAGAAACTTGGGTCTCTAAACATTTATTTTTATTCCATTTATTTCACTGCATTTATTTATGTAGTGAAAATTGAAAGATAACACATACCACATTAAAGAATCCTGTGACAAGTGACTATATGTAATAATATGATTATTCATTTATAATTGGTGATAAAGCGCAAAGCTGGCTACCCCTATAGAATGGAAATCTTTTTGAGAGAGGGCTTGGGAAAGGGTAGCAAAGGGAAGTGATTGAAGAGTCAAATATAAAAGTCTTTGTATGCCCTAGTACGCATGGTTTCTCTTCCTGAAATCTAGTGGGAAGCAAGGTAGGAAAAATAAATACTAATAAATATACTGCTGGAACACACTGTCTCTATGTGTTAGCATTCTCTAAGTATGTAAGAGCTTTGGCAGCTAGAATGTTAAATCCTCTAACAACCTCGTTTATGTAGCTCCTCCTAACCTCTACTCCCCTCCCCCATACTCCTTTGGTTTTCCAGATGGTTTTATTAAGAGGCTTGTTTACATGTAAGAGAGATTCCCAGTAGACATAACAAAATCCCAGAAGTTACCTGTTCTTTCAGACTGTGCAGTCTTGCTCATGTAGGATAAAGGTCCTGAGACCTTGCAGAATCTTATGAGGTTGGAGTGTTGTTTGGAGTGCTGGGTTCTGGTGTTTTTTCTCCTTCCAACAAGCTATCAAATCTTGTGCAGGTCACTTTTCAGTCTTACCTCCCTCATCTGTTACCTCATGATGGGCTAAATTATTACTTCCAGCTATGATTTTCTATGGTTCTGATCAAATAGAAATAATGGATTTGAAAGTGCTTTGTAAATGTTCTTTAAGGTACTCAGCATTATGCTACACTGCAGGAAAGCGATCTCCTAAGGCAACACCAACAAATGTATTCATTATAGCGGGTTATCTTTTCTCAGCATCACTTCCCCATATTCGTTTTGAAGATCTGAAATGAAGTTCAACTATAAATTGCTGTAAATTTTGTGAAGCAAGTTTAAAAAGTCTTTGTTTTGCATTTAAATCAGTTTATTATCTTCTGTTCATATGAGTGCTTGCTTTTTCATAGCCAAAAGGTAGAAAAGCTCCCTTCTGCTCCAGTGTTGTTTGCCCTCATACCATGTCTTAACGCTTTTACCTAGCAGGACCACCAGAGGCTCTAGCACACTTGCAGTCCTTGGCCTGACACTGAAGTCTTGCTGGAATCTGTGCTCTGGGGGCTGTGCCGGGTAGAGAGGGCAGTGGGAGGTAAGAGCTCTTCACCCTTCACCACCTTCTCCACCCAGCATGGCCGGCACACTTTGGTCTACGGTACATCTCCAAGTGTAGAGTGGCTTTTGGATGCTGTTATGTTTCATCTTGGGGGGTGGGGAGGAAGAGGGAAATACCTGATTCAGACTATTTGGGATACATGTAAGCAAATTTTATCATCAGAGTAGGAACTGTTACAAGTAAATGCATGTTTTATAATGCTTTTAAGACTGAATTTTTGTGCTCCATCCTCTTATCCACAGAAACATAGAAGCACGTTTCCAATTATATTGAATTTTTATTTTTAAAAAATCATCAGATTTATATGAAATGGAACCTAACTCACATTTGGTTTGCTGTCAGCAGTGTCTCTGTATGCAATGCTAGGGAATGTCATTACCGTCTCTGCCCTCTAAGGACGTGACCAGGAAATTAATGCCTTCAACAAACTCTTTATTTTATATTTTTGAGATTTCCTGCTAATTTCACATTCCACTTTGAGAACTATTTGTGTGGTTCAGAGATGGTTTTGTTAAATGTCTATGATTTAGAGATGGCATAGTAACTAAAGAGTAACTAAGAATTTGGGCATGTGAGAAGCTGAAGAAAATGGGAAATTGACTTTGACTGTCTAGTATATGGTGGGCTGTTGGTAGCATGATGTATATAGAAAGACCACTGACTTAGGATTCAGAAGACCTGTTTTGGAATTTTAGTTCTGTTTCTTCCTAGCAGTGTGATCTTAATGAAGATACTCCATCTCCCTGGGCCTCGGTTTCGTGTTTGTAAATTGCTTGTGATGGACCTGGCATGTTTTTAAGTTCCTTCTAGTTTTTACATTCCGAGGATTAAGATTGCAGTTCAAGAAAATAGGTTGACTATTTGTTTCTGACCTGCCTTGTTACAGAATTTCTGATGGCTTATAAAAGTATATAAAATTCACCTGTACAGTAGAAATTTAAAATGAGTCAAAAGAAGAGAGAGAAAGACAGCAGAATATATGCCTTAATACTTATTTATAAGTTTTCTAGTGCTGTTGTATGAAAAATTTTCATGCATATAATCAAAATGTCCATGAGATAAATAAGCAAGCCAGTTGTGCAGGAAAAATACAAATGCACTTGGTCTTTAGCTCTAACAGTATAAGATTTGGGAATGATCTGTGGGCCTGGCAAACAATTAAGCAGGGATGAGAGTTAACACCTTTTTTGGAAACCTGTCAAGAGCATTTGTGATGAAGTCTTCTTACCTTTACTCAGAGGGAAGCCCAGTCTGGTCCAGAAGTTTCAGAAAATGTTTTTACTTTTTTCTAGGGTACAAGTGAATGGGTGACCCAATTTATTTCTTATAGCCTCATTAGAAGAGTTTTAGCTTGAAAATGTTCTAAGATTTATGTAACCAGACCCTAACCTCAGTCAAAATAAAACCTCAGTAAATGCTGGATTAAAGTAGTTGTTGGAGTCACTGGGTGGTGCAAACGGTTAAGTGCTCAGCTACTAACTGAAAGGTTAGCAGTTCAAACCCACCTAGAAGCATCTCAGAAGAAAGGCCTGGTAATCTACTTTTGAAAGATAGCAGCCTTTGAAAACCCTATGGAGCACAGTTCTGTTTTGACACACATGGCGTTGCCGTGAATTAGAATTGACTTGATGGCAACTGGTTTGGTTTTTAATGTGTGTTTTTTTTTTTTTTTTTGTAAAGCAGCTGTAGAACAGGTAGCTTTAAGCACTGCAGCTTCCCCATTCATTTTCCAAGATAAACTTTTTGCAAAGTGTTCATAAAAGGTGGCTTGCATGAATTTGTTTATAAACCATTTAAAAATTGGGGCGTTTACCGGAGAAAAAGGGGAGGACTGAAACGCAACCTTATTTTATTCTGCTAAAGATTTTCAGTTGTTCCGCCAGAAGTCCTGTCCCACTGGCTCTGCTTTCATGCCAGTACTATAGGGCAGGTTCTGTAAGAACGTCACAGGGAGCCTGTGGTAAGCTTTTATAGTTTGGCCCATAGCCAATTCCTACCCAGATTCAAAGACCAAGGAAAAGTTAATAAAAGAAGCAAACAATCTGGTACAATGTGGGGAGAAGTGGAGCTATTTGAAGATGGAATAAGCGGGATAAATGATATTTGGGGACTGAGCAGCCAAGATCATACCTGTATCGAGGGTTCTTAACCTGGGGCTTCAGAACTCCAAAGAGTATGGGTAGAATTTTATCTGATGTCTTGGATAAAGGGCTTTATAATTATTTGTAATTATAAAAGGCTTTATAATGTCCCTTTATAATTCTCTAAAGTTTATTTTATGCATTTTAAAATACCTGAGAACACATCCAAAGGTTTCATCAGACTGCCAGAGGGATCCCTGATACAAAAAGACTCAGAACCTGCTGCATGTAGAGTTAAAGTGAACAGGTTACTGATGGTTGGAGCAGGCCATTCAAAGCAATCCGTGAACATCTGTTGGAGGCAAGAAGTCTTGCCCAGATTTTTCCTTTGGCCTAAGTTTTTTAATCGGCAGTAGCCAGAGAACTTTGCCTTATTTCTCTGATAATTCTGCTCCCAAGTTGGTTTCTTTTCAGGGAATAAGCAAGAGTATTAAATTAATCCAGTTTTAACAGCTGCAAATTTATTCTTCAGTGTATTTCAAGCTTATATAGCTCTCCAGTATCAATATTGCTGGTAGCAGCCTACGTGTGAATATGTGTTTTCTGGCAAGGAGCAGGCTTTCGTTTTAACTGACACTTTCTTTTATATACTGTACTATATCTTGGATGCCAAGAGCTTTCCTCACTAGTGGTTGTAAATGCTAAATCTGTACTTGACTTTACCACCTCCTGTCAAGATATATGCAAGCTTCCTTTCTGTGCAGAGGAGCTCAAAGGAATAATTGTTGGCCTGATTGGGGAGATGTTGTTTGTTTTCTGCCAGCATTACATAAACCCAACTGCAAAGATTTTCAGTGCCTAAAGCAAGATCAGCTGCCTTTTTTGTTCTCCTGGAACATGCAGCAGTTGAAATGAGAATTTTAGGATTGTTTGCTTGTCCTAAATTCCATGATAGAGAAGTGGCAGCAGTGAAATCATTAATACTCTAAGTGGGAGTGTGTTGATGTCTTCCAAGTTTATTGAGAAAGTTATTTATAGAAATAAAGGAAACTCAAGTCTTTTTGGCAGCTGAGGGGGCAGAGGGATGATCTGTGCTTAATAAAGATGATCATTTTTGGATGTGTGCCATAGAAACTAACGAACTCCCAGTGATCCAGATCTCTGAGCTAATGCATAGAGGCCTGTTAGTAAAAAGGGGGTGGTAGGTTTATTGAGATCTTGGGGGGTTTTTTGCAGAGGGTAGGGAAGGTTTGCTATTTTGCTTGGAAGATGTTCCCTGGGATAGTTTATTCTAAAAACTGGGTGTTGAATTGTATACATGGCAGCTTTTATATGGGATTTCTTTCTGACTCTAACCATAGCAGCTTTTACGTGCTCTCCTTTCAGTTACGTTTGTGATCCTCAGAAAAACCCTGTGACGTAGGTAGGGAAGTTATCTTCATTTTATAGTTGATGAGGGACTTGAGGCTCAGAGAAATGAAGTAAAGTATTTACGTTTCTGCAGGAAGTTGCAGAGCCAATATTGGAACCTGGGTCTTCTGACTCCTGGCCTTATGTTCTTTGAACTGCACTATCTTTCTCACTTTGAAAAGAATGTATGAGTCACAGTTGCAATCATTCATATTCCTTCTCTAAGGGAGAATGAATTCATTCTTTGTGTCAAGGTATATTGACCTCTAATATTCTGCTTGAAATCACCGAAATTTCAAGCCTGTTGATAAAATGTATACCTGAGGAATGGTGAGGATTAGAAGAGCCCGCAGTCCTTGAGATTTTCTTTGATGATAATGTCAGTAACTGCATCAAACACAAATTTGACATTCTGCGTGTCTGTAGCACAGGTCATGTGACTGTAGATTTCTTTGACATCTTTTCGCATATTGAGGTCAAGGAACTGGCTCTTGATATAATTCCCTGCATCCTCAAAAGAGTTGTTCCCTGGTTTTCCAGAAAAATAGTGAAGAGGTGGGATAAATTAACCCTTCTTATTTGCTCGCTTGCTATTTAGGAGACTGACTTGATTCTCAGAATGTTGTGTTAGACAACTGCAGTTGGGGCCTATTTTTGGAGGGAACAGGGTTCTCTCCTCTCTTGCACTCCAGTGTTTCTCACCTGAGCTGAGCAAAGAAATTGAGGAGAGAGATCTATCTCGGCCTCTGCCCTTGGTTTCATTTGAATAGTCAGTGGCTTTTCTGTAACAAATAGCTGCTGTATTCCAGAGACATCTGAATTTAAACCCTCTAACTTAATGCCCAGCTTTCTCCCTTAAGGCAACTTCCTTTATGTCTCCTTGGCATAGGAAATGAGGCAATTGCCAGTCACTACTAAAAAGCATCACCATCATCTCTGGCCCTAGACACTTACCGTCATAATCTGGAAAACAAATGCTAAGGTGCACTTTCTTGATTTTTTCCTCAAAGAGGTCCTTCTTGTTGAGAAAGAGGACAATGGAAGTTGCCGCAAAGAACTTATGGTTACATATACTGTTGAACAGGTGCAAAGACTCATGCATACGATTCTAGAAGAGAGAGAACCATTAGAAACGTCAGACTGGGAGTATGGGCTGCCTATTTCCTGTTCGTGTTCCCCATGGAGAGACCAGTGCTCCAGATGTAAAAGGAAAGACAGGGAACAGCTTACCCATTTTTAATGTGCTGGAGTAAAGCCAAGGAGGCCCTGGTGGTGCAGTGGTTACGTGCTCGGCTGCTAACAGAAAGGTCAGAGGTTTGAACCCACCAGCCACTCCATGGAAGAAAGATGTGGCAGTCTGCTCCCATAAAGATTACAGCCTTGGAAACCCTGTGGGGGCAGTGCTGCTCTGTCCTTTAGGGTTGCTGTAAGTCAGAATTGACTTGATGGCAGCAGGTTTGATTTGGTTCGGTTTTGGAGTAGAGCCAATATTTGTTTCATATTAATAACTGACTTGGGAAAAATCATTGTGCTTTTCTGAAACTTAGTTTCCCTATCTCATAGGGTTATTAGGAAAGTTAAATCGATCATATACGTACAGTGCCCGTGATAATGGCTGGCATAAAAAACAAAAGCAAAACCTGTTGCTGTCGATTTGATTCCAACTCATAGCGACTCTATAGGACAGGGTAGAGCTACCCCATAGGGTTTCCAAGGCTGTAATCTTTACAGAAGCAGATTGCCACATCTTTCTCCCACAGAGTGGCTGGTAGGTTTGAACTGCCAGCGGCTAAGTGCTTAACCACTGCACCACCAGGGCTTCTTGGCTGGCAAATAGGTGTACGATGAGAGTTATGGAGATCTTGGCAGCTAGTAGTGCACAGCTAAGGACTGACATAAGTGCTGTTGATATGGGGTTGAATCTGGGCATCAGTTAGCATATGCTCATTGGCAGCTCCAGAATGATAGGCTTCTTTTGTGGCGTCCCAGGCGTCAGTTTGGGTAGGAACATGATAGGGATACATTGGCCCTGGCGCCACATAATGAGGGCTAGAGAATTTCCTAGTGCCACATCACAGGCACTTCTGCTCCCTTATTTTCTCTGATTGCCACTTTGACAGAGTGAGAAGTGATGTTATGTATATGCAGAGTCTGGAGCAGTGCCCCAGCCCATCCTGTTTTTAGGAAGCAGTCCTTCAGGGTCTTGAAGTATGCTATCAGCTGACTTGAGGTCAGTATTTTCATCTGATAAAGCAGGAAAACAAATCTAATTTGTATCCTTTTCTCACTGTTAGTACTTCTTTAAGACCTTGTAGACTTCAGGGTTAAAGACAGCAGAGATCTTGGAAAGTGACTAGCCCCATAAGACATTTTGGTTAGAAGATATATTCAGAGTGCTCTAATATGAACTTGAACTAGTAAGGAGAAGGGAAAAGAACCCGAGCAGAGGATGAGGATAGGAACTTTGTCTTCCATCAGTAAGCTGTGGGCCTTCATTTAAGGAACAGATGCTTATGTGAAATTAGCATTTTCCACGCCTTGGACATCTCAAACTCAGAGAAAGAAACTGGCTGGGTTCTGACATTGTTCTGCAGAGCTCCTGTCTTGTAGAACTCTACAGGCTCAAGAGAACCACTCTCGGAGTCCTTTAGCTGCCAATTTAATTGGCATGTGAGAAACCTGGTCTGCCAGTCTCTCCCTAACTGTTGACATGTTTTCAGGCTTCTAAGTGAGGTTAGTAGTTCAACCCTTCTATTATGTTACATAAAGATACACATCATACATTGTTTTCTCTACCATTTTAATCTCCTGTCCTTTATTTCCATAGGCAGCCTGGGAGAGTACTAAGTGTGACTCCTTTGTTTTGCATAGTTGATGATCCCTTATCTCTTTAGTACTTGATTTCTCTTACGAGCTTTTCGATGTCCTAGTGATACTTGGACGTCTAATCTGACACCAAGCTCACTCTCAGAAAATCTGGAGCTCAAAGTGCTAACCCAGAACCTGGGTAAGAGATTTTTCTAGAATTATTTGCATGAGATAATGATTCGTCTGCTAGAGGACTAGTAGAGTGTCAGTGTTAGCTGAAATCACCCAAGTTGGGGCATTGGAGTGACACAAGGCTTAGAGGAAAAGGTCACGAGGAGAACTTGTTCTACCAAAACTGGTTGGTTTAAAGGCCACTTACCACCTCGTCGTCTTCCACCAGCACCATATCATAGGCACTGAGGGCTGCACAGAAAATGATGCAGGTGACTCCCTCAAAGCAGTGGATCCACTTCTTTCTCTCTGATCTCTGCCCTCCCACATCAAACATCCTGAGGGAAGAAGCAGCTGTTCTCATAGGTATGCCCAACTTATTACCCACATGTCTTTGGTGTCCACCCCAGGGAGGTGGTCACCTTGGGGCCAGTTAGCAGTAAGATGGGAAGTGGGGAGGAAAGAGGGAGAAGTGGGAGAGTAATTCAGGTTGGGCTTCAGCAAAGGCCAAGGAGCGTGCCCATCCCCCTTTTTGGGATTTCACGTGTGTGTCTAGGGTGCCCTAGGGAACCGTGTGCTCACCTGAAGTTCAAGTCTTTGACTGAAAACTTGGTTTCAATGATTCCTGTGGTTTTCACTCTGGACCGTAGCACATCTTGCTCATTAGGAAGGTAGTCAGGAGCTGTAATCCGGTCTAACTGGTTCAGGTAGCTGAAGAAAAAGTGATTTGCATAGATGACATTAAATTTTCCACACCCAAGGCCAAGAGAATTAAAGGGTTTTACTCAATGCCATACAACTAATTTGGAGATAGAAACAGGACTGGAATCTCTATTACTATGTCTGGGATTCAAACCCTCATGGGTCCTTATAAAAGGACATAAGGGATAAGCTGGGGGACAAACCCATTTGGGGTGGGAGTTTTATCCCATTTAAGTCAAATCAGTTGATTTTTCCTTGGGTTTAGCCGGACTGCAAGCTTATTTAGACACTTGAATGAGATGTAGTGGTTCAAATGGTAGCCAAAAGTTCCATCAAGAGGCAGGAGTAGATTAAAAGACATGAACCAAATGCAATCCATGGACCTTGTTTGTATCCTGAAGCAAATAGGGGAGAAAACATGAGATAATTAGGGAAATTTGATCACTGACTTCGTTATTTGATGGTATCAAGAAAAATTATTGAATGTTTAGGCTCTTTTAAAAAGAACCCTGTTTTTTTAGAGATAGAAAATGAAATATTTAAAGTGAAATGATATCTGGGACTTGCCTCAAAATAAGCCAGTGGAGGATGGAGGTAAAATGAAACAAGAGTGGCCATGAGTTGGTAACTGTTGAAGCTCAATGACTGATTATATTATTCTACTTTTGTATATGTTTGAAAATTACCATAAAAAAGTTAAAAAAGGCACGAGGAAGGCAGATGTGAAGGGAAGGGAAGGGAAATTAACATGAGTGCCCTGCAGTATGCCAGGCATTTTCACATTTAAATTCTTATTTAATGCTCATAAGCCTTCAAGTTTTATATCTTCATTTTACAGATGAAGGAAAAATTCAGAAGACTTAAACAACTTGCCCAGAGTCAAGAGGCACTTTGGTGTACTGTAAAAAATATACAGCTTTGTGGTCAAGCAGACCTGGATTCAAGTTTAGCCTCTGCCACTTATCTATATGACCTCGGGCAAGTTAATTAACTTCTCTGAGCCTCAGTTTTTCATCTGTAAAATGAGGGTAATAAAAGTACTATCTAATTTGTGCAGATTAAATGAGATGGTGTATGCATCGCACCTAGCAGTGACTGGGCCTTAGTGAGTGAGTACTCTAGGGATAGTAAATGATGGCATTATTACAAATTTAGGTGGCCGAACAGGGTTAAACTCAGGTCTGTCTGACTCCAAAGCCCATGCCTGCCCACTGTACCATGGTATCTGAGGTAGGGTTGATGAACTGTATGTCCCTTATCATTTTGGAACCAGCTTTGCAATGTTGGTTCTTCCTTTCGTTTGCCCTGGCAGTTTGTATGACCCCCCTGCCCTGACACCCTGTGGGTGAAGGGTAGTTTTGTTTCTGGTTAATGGCTTAAGTAGAGCCTGAGTTACCAGCTAGAAAATACAGCCCTAAAAGGGCCGTCATGGATCACATGCCTCCTGGAAGAGTGTGTGGCAGAACTACAGGGGTAGTTCCTGGTTCTGAAAGGAGAGTCTAAGTGTATGGCTTAGACTCTAGTAGCCCTCAGTCTACTAGACAGTGCACGTCTGTTTACAGTTTTGCTTTGTCAGCAGCAGTCAGCCAGTGTAAGACAATACAGAGTGGTGGGAACTGTGGCACATGTCCCTGTCTAAAGGCATTAAATTCAAACATAGTAAAACACTGCTCAAGGCTAACAAGGCAGGCTGAATTCATTCCGTGAGTCTCCAGCTTTCATCGTCCAAAATTCTAGGCTGGGTGAGATTTCTCCTGGCAGGTTGCTTAAGCCTTATCCCACCCACTCCCCAGCCAGAGTCTTACTAAGATGCGGAGTCATTGAGCTGGTACTCTGCAGCTCTGTCGAAGCAGGCTTGCACCCCACCATCCTTCCACAACTTCCTAATGACCTCCACCAGCTCAGGAGGCATGGTGCCTTCCTCAGTGGAGTCAGCCAGGTTGTTGAGCTGTCTCCCGTCATCCTGTAAAGCAGAAACCTGGCTGAGAACTACACAGGGGTAATGGCTGTCTGGAAGGCTTCTGGGGGAGACTGCTGAATGGAAAGCATTTTGCATTGCTCCCAAAGCCTAAGATGGAGGCAGTCTCCAGTGAAGATTCTATACTAGGAAAACATACTGGTTAATTTTTTAGTTGTGCTCCTGAGATATAAAGGGTGGCACTATATCCAGCCCTGGGATGCCCAGCAGATAGTAAAGGTCCCAAGTGCTTCCTCGCTGGTGTTTCTGTCTTCCATCCATTGTCCAAAAATATACCTCCACAAAACAGGGTCCTTGGCTGCAGGGAGATTGGATGTTGAAAGACCAGACTGATCATGAAATAGAGAAGATGGAAGGCAGGAACCCATCACCTTTGTTGTCTCGATACAAACCTAAGAAAAGGCCCATACTGGAACTGGGCACTTAGCTTGTAAAAGTTCCATGGCCAGGGCACAGAGCCCAAGAGGAGTAGTAAAATGAGACAAAAAGGCAGAGGAAGCTGAGAGCAGATTTTGTATAAACATTTATTATAAAGGTACTGCTGTTGTTAAGTGCCCATCGAGTCAATTTTTGATTCATAGTGACCCCATGTGACAGAAAAGAACTGTCCTATAGGGTTTTCTAGGCTGTAATCTTTACAGGAGCAGGTTGCCAGGTCTTTCTCCCACAGAGCTGTTGTGCCGCCTCCTTGCCCCCCCCCAAAAATCCGTTGCCGTCGAGTTGATTCCAACTCATAGTGACTCTAAAGAACAGGGTAGAACTGCCCCATAGGGTTTCCAAGGAGTGGCTGGTGGATTTGAACTGCTGACCTTTTGGTTAGCAGCCGAGCTCTTAACCTCTTTGCCACCAGGGCTCTTTTATTATAAAGGTAGGAGCTGCTTACTTCTCCAGGACAAAATAAAAAGATTTGAAGCTCAGCAGGTGGGATTTCAGTTACACAAAAATCTTTCCTCTTAGCTTGCTGGCTTCTGGTCTGTTTCTTCTCATTAGCCTTTCCTGCTTCCACCCTTAACCACATGCGTTAACCACATACCGCATGGCTTGGTTCAGCATAGTCAATGCCCAGTGTGGACATGGCCCGGATGATAGCCAGGATGGACTGCAGCACATTCCCATATATGATGGACTTGAACTCTAGGCATTCTTCTGGTGAATAACCATCCTGATGAATGATCCTGCAAGGGGCAGACACCCAGTCCTCATTTGCACCTGAGTACCTAGACCTAGGAAACCCTGGTGGTGTGTTAGTTAAAAGCTACCATGCTAACCAAAAGGTGGGCAGTTCTACTCTGTCCTGTAGGGCCACTATGAGTCAGAATCAACTCGACGGCAAGGGGTTTGGTTTTTGGTTTTTAACTAGACCTAAGGTGTTGGGAGTTTGGGGATTTAAAGGGTCATAAGAACTCCATCTTTCTATTCCTATTGCTATCCCAAAGTGGAGGGTAAGGCAAGGCAAGGAACATGCAGATAGGAATATTGGGAATCAGATCATTTATATTCTTTACATTTGGATTCCTTAATGCTAAAAAACCTTTCACCCTTAGTACCACCACTGGTACCACTGACTTCTTCACCCTACCCTAGTCCTTCAGGGTTTTGGTCCTACTCACTTCATCTGTTTGACGATAGTGCTCTTTCCTGACTCCCCAGCACCTAAAGGGAAAAATGCTTATGTTTCACATTTCTACCAGTTCTCCCCAACCCCCCACTAGATGGCCTTTGAGAAATCTTAGCCACTGCTTGGTTGGGAGCCTTGTTAAGATAGAACACAGCAGTAACTGCTGTTCTCAATTTCTGGCAGCCTGAAGCTCAGACCTTACAACCTGGATTTAGAGCAGGGTTTCTCGACCTTGGCACTATTGACATTTTGGGCTGGATAATCCTTTTTTGTGGGGTAGCTATTTTGTGCACTATAGGATGTTTAGCAGCATTCCTGACCTCTGCCCACCAAAGGCTAATAGCACCCCTCTTCAGCTGTGACAATCAAAAATGTCTCCGGACATTGTCAAATCCCCACTGGGCAGGGGTGGGGGGAATCTTCTCCTGCTGAGATAGATTCAGAGGAATTCCTTTAACATGTTTCTCCTTTCTGCCCATTTCTGACTGAGGAGAGTTATCTTAGGGCAGGATTGAAGAGAGCTGGGTCATTTCACTGAAATACATTTTCATCATCTTGCCAGTTTTCTGTATTAACTCATTCACACTCCACTCTCCTCCATCAAAAGACCTATGTATCCTTCACCCGTTTCCCTCACAGTCTATCCCACTTTGATGCCTCAGCCGTCTCCCACTTAGCCTGTGCTTGTTCCTTCTAAAACTGCTTATCCTGATCCTAGAAGAAAGCTGCTTAGTCTTAAGAGATCTCTCAGTGACCCTGCCATCCTCAGTTTCCCCCTCCTGGGCTCCCTGGAGTCTGGGCCCAGCTTACAGAGGTAAGCTCCTTTAGTGTGTCCTTAGGGGGTTGTGTAACAGATCAGCTGAGGGAAAAGAGGTGCTCTAGTTCCCAGGCTCATGGGTTTCTGCTACATAGAGCCCATCTGCCCCAAGCTAGCCTACCTCTGCAGTAACATTACTTTTTTTTTTTCCCCCCCTAAGCCACGTGTCCCAGACTTTTCCTTGTCTTGGTTCTATTTACAGCCATGATCAGTTTCTCAGACTAATCGACTGAGATACTTTTCTTGGCACAGACCAGTGATCTGCTTAGGAGCTCATCAAGTTGATGAACTTCCCATCTGGCAGGAGGTTTAGAGGAAGCTACTGAATACAAAGCCAGGAAGGTACTGCTGATGATAAAGACTCCATTCCTCCCCTCTCAAGGTTCCCTACTTCCAAAGTTTTTATTCCTCTAAAAGCAAGGAGAAGGAACCATATAGCACTAGTTATATTGTGGGACTTCTGAGTCCATTGGTGAGGGAAGGTCCTATCCTCTTCTGATTCGTTGGCTTAGAGTTCTCTGACTGCAGATGGGGTAAGTATTGGCAACCCAAGGTTCTCAGTATTTGTCAAGAGAAGGCGTTAAGTTTGGTTAGATTTGGAGGTGGGTGCGTTTATCCTGGCCATTGCACTATTTCTGGTTCAAGGAAGGGCAGAAAAATTCCACAGTAGCATTGGCATTCTGGATCACCTTGGTGTGGCTGTGCAGATCCCGTATTAACTCAGCCTTAGGGCTCCCAACCTCCTAGCCTGAGCCTGGATAGGGGAGAGGAAAAATGAACTACCACCCCTCCTCCCCACGGGGTGAGCTGGAACCCACCTACCATCCAGGATAAGCAGGAAGGAGCAGTGTCTCCTTCTCTGGCTCATCTTCCCATCTTGCTCACCCAGCAATAGCAGCTTGACCGTCTTGGCTTCCTTGTCAGCGTCCTCTTGCAGCTTCTTTTCTAGCTCTTTGGACCTCTTGGCCAGTTCTTTGTCCTCAGCACTGGCTCCACTCCCCATCCTTCTGTCGTCTCCTTGGCTGCTGCTTCTGGCTCTTAAGCTTCTCCTCTTCTACAGTTTCTTATCTGTGAGATGGAAGACAAGGAAAAAATAAATCAGGATGAAGTATCAGCTCCTTAGCCCTCCTAAAAGCTGGTCTGTGTGGGGCTGGTGAGGGAACAGGCTATACTCTGAGCAGTTCCTGTACCCTGACTACCTTGGCTGAGACTCCCCACCCCAACTGGAAACCTACTTCTTAGCCTAGGGATTGTAGCCTTTATATCCAGCAGTGTGATGGGTTAAGCTAATTAAGAGCTCAGTATGACAAAGGGCAAAGACTCAAATGTTTGTGTAACTAAGGAAATGGTCTGCTAGGTTTTGGCACAGGAGGCTAGGATGGGGGTGCTAGGCCTCTCTGGAGTAAGATAAGGGCTGCCCCCATCCTTTTGAGGGGCTCAGTCCCTAAAAGTCTCCTTCCTTGGATTCACTTCCATCTTAGACCTGGAATTTAGGGACAGAAACATAAGAAGCACTCCCCCTGTTGAGCCCTACAGATTACAGGGTCTTGGTTTCAAGGTTTCATCCATTACAGCAAGATGGTCTTGGCAAAGGATTTTTGTTTTGAGTGGTGCCCTTCCTTGGAAAGACTGGAAATGTTTTCCTTGGCTCCCCCAGCTGCTGCTCCAGAAAGCTATTAACACTGTTCCTTTGTGTTTGCTCATCTCTTTGTACATACTTCTGTTATTAGCACTTATTACTTCATATTGTACTTCGTTTACAAATCTGTTTCCCCGCGGACTCTGAATTCCACCCCTTGGATATCAGGGATCAAATCAATTCATCATTCAGTCCCTTAGACCTTGTGATTTGTTAGTGGGTCCTCAATAAAGGTTTGGTGAATGAATGTGGGAAAGTAGGGTATGTCGTAGATAATGGGACTGCTTCCCCTGGGCCCACTAAAGCCATTCGAGGCCCAACTTCACTTGGTAACAAACTTTGCTGGTATTTGTGCTGCCTGATATAACAAACTTTGCTTCCTTGAGAAATTAGACGCCAATCTCTGGATTCTCTGAGGCTGGGGCAGCTCTCCCTCTGGTCCTCATCTCAGCTGCTCCTTCTTTGGGAGAAATGAGAGTGCAGTCTAGCATTTGCCTCAGACATAGAACACTCCACTGGTCATGTTTCTCTATGCCAATTATTTCAGTTTACTTAAATGAGTGAGTCTTGGTGGTGGAGTCTAGTCTTCCTCAGATGGAAATACTTTTGAACTTTGCTACCCAAAATGTGGTCCAAGGACTAGCGATATTAGATCATCCGGCAGCTTGTTAGAAATCCAGAAGCTCAGGCCTTAACCCAGACCTTCTGATTCAGAATCAGGTCCCAAGTGACCCAGGTGATTCATAAAGACATTAAAGGTCAGGAAGCACTGCCTTAGGGAACTGTTCTTTCCCTAAACTTGCCTAATCATAAGAATCACCCGAGATGCTTCTGTATTTCATCAAATTTTAGATGCCACTGAATGGAAGATGCACCCTGGCTTCAAAGATGTCAAAATATACACATACATATGTATTCTTTTAAAGGTATGTTTTAGAATCAATAAATTCTGATAACAATACTGATTCCAGAGCCCGAGAAACTGTATTTTTAACTAATATGGGTGATTATCGACATCTGGCAAGTTTGAAAAACCCTGACTTAGAACTGTGGTTCTCAACTTTTGGTGTACATTGGAATTTCCCTGGGGAGTTTTTTAAAAAAATATACTGGTTTAATTGGTCTGGAGTACAGTCCAGGCATGGGGATTTTTAAATTTCCTTGAGTGATTCTAATGTGCAGTCAAGGTAGAGAACCTCTGAGCTAGAAAGATTTAATTTGCTTCTCCCTTTTATAGTGAGATTTGTGCAGCAATGGCCATCTGGACTAAGAAACTGGGAGGCAGAACCTAGTCTCCCACCTACCAGGTACCGGGAACCATCGCTAATCATCTTCCTCCTCCCCGCTGCCTTTCAGCCTAATATCTGTGTATCTGGCCAAGAAGCCCCAGGCCTGCAGCCTAGAAGCTCAGGGTTGCTAAGAGAAATAGGCAGCTGCTGAGGTGCATTCCACGGTGATCAAATTTTCCCAATCAGAAATTGGCAAGTGCTTATTGACTTAAGGGAAGACAGGAGTCAATTTGAAATTGTGACTCTCTTGGAATCCTGGCTATAATGTTTCAGTAATTATACCTGACCACCAGCCCTGGCCAGAGCCTACCCACGTTATTGGTAACTTAAACTTGAGCTAGAGCTGTGCTCAAGTCTGCACTGTTCAAAGCAAGGAACCACCAGGCACCATGCTAGACAATTTATATGGATCATATCAGTTAATTCTCACAACTCTAAAGTAAGTGCTAGTGTCCCCAGTTTACAGACCAGACAACTGAGGCTTCAGTGTTAAGTAACTTGTTCAAGGTCCTATAGGTTAGTGAACAGACAAACCAGGTTTGTCTGGTTCCCAGGGAGGTAGTCTTTCCACTACCCACCCACCTCCAACCCCCACCCCATAAGCAGCCAGTGAGAGGAAAAACACTTGGGCAAAAAAGAGACAGGCAAATGCATGAGCTCAATTGCAGCAGCACTTGCACTGTTAAAGGAACTGCTAACTTGTGTCACACACAGGGAAAATGTTCGAAGTTGTTCCGTTTTCAGCTACCACCTGTGCAAACTTTAGTGTTGCTTCTGCTTCGTTTCCTAGCTTGCTGGGTGGAAGTTCCCCATTCTCACTATTAAATAAGGGAACTCCTGGCAGGAGCCTGACCTCTGAGAGCACAGACCCACTAGTATGCATCCACCACCCTGATGCCAATGCTCTCCTGCCTCTGGTCTTCAGCTCCTGTGCCTTTCCTACGGCTGGTCCTCTTTCCTCTCCCAGGAGAAGAGGCTTTTCTTTTCTTTTTTTTTTTTAAATCTGTGAATTTGTGTAGTCTGACTCTTCAGTTTTTAAAGCACTTTTATATCTATTATATTTGGGGACAGCATCCTGGTAAAGTAGGTAAGGCATGTAGGTGCTATTCCTATTTGAGAGCTAAGGGAACTGAAGCACAGAAAAGTGATCCCCATATTAATAAGCAAGTTAGTATCAGAATCAGAGCTACAGCTCATATGTCCTGGTTCATAGCCGTACAAGCCACGTTTTGAGTGAAAAAGGGATCACCATTTCCCAATGAATTTGGTGGTGTTTCTTGAGTTGAGGGGAGATCTCAGGATCTCTCTTATATCTAGTGGTAGGGATTGTGGGTAAGCCTTGTCCCAGGTGGAGTGGGGAGCATGTGAAGAATGAGGAGCTGCCTTCAGGACCTTCCAGTCCAAAGGAGGAGGTGGAGTAAATTCACAAGAAACAATTTGGCTAAAGGAACACTGTGCCAGTGCTGGGAAATTCAGAGCTGTTTGAAACCTAGTCTTCATCCCTGGTAGGAAAGACAATTATGCACACATCTAGCTGTCAGACTGATGAGTTCTACGGTATTAGAAAAGAGGGAGTAGTTGTACAATGAACAGAATTTCAACAGGCAGGAAACAGAACAGCAACAGAAATGGAGGATAGGCATTTGGGGGACAGGAAAGAGCATGAAAAAAGGCATGGAGGCACGAGGTATAAAATGTGCTCAGAGAAGAGTGAAAGGTGCATGGAGGAGAAGGGTGGGAGACGAGGACAGGAAAGAGACATTGGGGCCAGCCAGTGAAGGGCCTTGAATGATGAGCTAAGGGGCTTGGCTAAAATCCAATGGGGATTCATAAACCAGTACAATGGATACAGCTACATGGTGCTATAAACGCAACGCCAAGTGGTGGAGGTGTGTGTGGTGGTGGTGGGGGGGGTGCGCGGTGGAGGAACAGGTGGGGTTGGCTGCTGGGATAAGCTGAGAAGAGCAAAACAGCTTGGTTGAAATAACTGCTTTGAGGAGAGAGGAAAAACCTGGCTTAATGGAGACGTGGGGCTCTTCTGTGACTCTAGGCCTGAGTAGCCTTGGCTGTAAGGTGGACTTGAACCTGTGAGAATCGGGACAGAATTTGGTAGGCTAGGGCCTAGAGGGATCTAGGCATAGGGTATGGTTTGGGAAATTGCCCTGGCGGAGGAATGAAGCTGCAGGTATTCTCTCCCAAGTCCAACATCTCCAGAGAGTCATCTGGCCTAGGTAGGAGGCTGACATCACAAATGAGCTGCAGGCCAGAAGAGGAGAAGCAGTTCTTTGGAGAAACTGGAGTGCATCCACAGAAGGGCCTGGCATTCTAGGAGGTCCATTTAAGGAGCTCTCTAGGGGATAGGACAGGAGGGGAAGAAGCTGTGCATACAGCTCTAAAGCAGGCTGTAAGGTAATAGTCAGGCCCCAACATGAAAAAAGACAGAAGCCATAGAGGATGACTCACTCCTTCATTTCCAAAGATCTGTTCTACATAGACAATGAAACCCCACTGAGATTCTTGCTGGTGGTGAGTAGGTAGGGAGATTGGTGCTTAGCTATAATCAGGGCAGACTTCCTAGCTGTGACAACACACTGGGTGGCCTGGAAATTGGGAAGGGTTATAAGGTGCTGCAGCTGGGACTAGGGAGGAGCACATACTGAACAGTGAACTGTCTTGCCTGAGTAGGACACAGGATAAGGATTGCCATCTATTGCCTGGTTAGGTTAGTTCGGTAGTAGGTCTTGGATTAAGGTGGGGATCCTAAGGAGGCCTGGCCCGGTGCAAAATAACCACACCTTAAAACCACCCAAATTTGCATTTTAGCAGAATATAGATGACATTCCACATGGTTATGGGGTGCTTGATTTTTAATTTTGAGATTTATTATTCATTGTTTAGAACCCAATGGCCTCAAAATTCCTATGGGACCCAAGACCAGTTTAGGGGGTTATATTAAGAATAGCTTACTTTTAAGTATGGAGTTAAGATGGGGCTTGGGGATAATGGTGTGTGTGTGTGTGGAGACTATTACAGGCTTTTATAGACTTTGGTTTTCCTTCCCCTTGATTATAAAAGTAATGGATATGCACTCTAGACAGATTTTTAAATGCAGATAAATGTAAAGAAGAAAATAAATATAACCCATAATTTTATCAAAGATAGAATTTATAAATGTTTGGCATCTTTTCTATGGAGATATATATCTATATACATATATACACACATGTATATTATGCAATATATAATATACAATAATATATATATTGTATGATTAGGACCATACTATATAGTTTTGCATCCATTTATATTGTCAATATTTCCACATCATTAAAAAATTCTTCAAGACTAATTTTTAATGGCTATATTTCATTGTATGCATATAACATAATTTAAACATCTCCCTATTGTTGAAACTTTGAGTTTCCAGTCTTCCTGTGTGATAAACATTGCAGTGATGAGCAACTTGGTTCATATATATTTTTCTGCCAGCTTTTTTTTTTTTTTAGAGCAATTTTTTAAGGTCAAATAATACAAACCTTTTTAAGACTTTTGATTACATATTGCAAAATGGCTTTCAGGAAGATTATATCAATGTTTATACCCACCAGTAGTATAAGTGTGTGCCCCATCTCACTAATGTTCTAGTGTAAAAACATCACAAAGTTTAGTAAAACAAAAAGAAAAGTTTTATTCGGCATATATTAAAAGAGGCAAAAGTAGGAAACAGACAACCATGTTGCTAGAGCCGTGTCTACCCAAGTCTGAGGAAAGATTACAGAATAAGCAAAAGTGAGAAAAACGGACAATCATGGTGCTAGAGCTGTGTCTGCCTGAGTTCTGAGGAACCTTACAAAATCTTTAGTATATATTAACATTACAAATGGGCAAAACCATTGAAAGCTTCACCGTTTCACAGATTGGTTAGAAACTGTTAAATCTCTGTAATTCTATGTTTTGAATTGTCTTTCTTAACAGTCATTGGTACAGGTTTCAGTAATGACAGTCAGGGGCGTCTTCATTGGTCCAACAAATCTTACTATTCACTAAATGCTAATAGAAAAAGATAAGAGTGGAAAGTATGTGGGTCTTTTGTGCAGTGTTGTATGATTTGTTTATGTGAAAATTTCCTTAAAACATGTTTTCCAAGACCGTCCTAGCTATTGTCTTTATACCTCAGGGCCCAGTTGATGTGTCCTTGTGAGTCCAGCTCCAGTTGGGTCACATTCTAGGACTGGGAATAATGGCTCCAAGATTATCTCCTAAATTATGCTGTAGGGTAAAAACATCACAAAGTTTAGTAAAGCAAAAAGAAAGTTTTCTTTGGCATACAGTCAAAGAGGCAAAAGCAGGAAACAAACAAGCATGCTGCCAGAGCCATGTCTGCCCAAGTCCAAGGAACCTTACAGAATCGTCAGTATATATTAACATTACAAATGGGCAAAACCATTGAAAGCTTCACCTTTTCACAGACTGGCTAGAAACTGCCAAATCTTCTTCATAACCCTACATTTTGAATCGTCTTCCTTAACCATCATTGGTACAGGTTTCTGTAACAACAGTCAGGAGGGTCTTCATCGGTCCAACAAATCTTACTATTCAATAAATGCTTATTTGAGTCTTTTGTGCTCTTTTTATGATTTGTTTATGTGAAAGGTTCCCTAAAAGATATTTTCCAAGATTGTCCTAGCTATTGTCTTTACACCTCAGGGCCCAGTTGATGTGTCCTTGTGAGTCCAGCTCCAGCTGGGTCACATTTTAGGACAGGGAATAATGACTCCAATACTATCTCCTAAATCAATCACTAACTATACCCTTGCTTGCATTTGGATTATCTTTTTCTTAATCCTTGCTAATTTGATAGGCAAAACATAGCATTTCTTTGTTTTCTTTTTCGTTTTATTGATCCCTTGTGAGGTGAATATATTTTTTCCATGTTTATGGAGGCCATGGATTTTTGTTTGTCAGAGGTGAGGAACAATAGGCAGAGGATCAATGGAGGCAGTGCTAGATGCAGGTAGAGAATAGGGGTCAGGGTCCAGAACGCAGCCAGGTGGGGGAGGCAGAGTTTGGGAAGGACTTCTGCTATGGGGGTAGTGAGAACCTGGAGGAGCTGGACAAATGGCATTAGTAAAAATAGGTGTGGGGGGCAAAGGACTCTCACAAGCAGGAATTATATTTCAGTGAAGTCTTATGAATTTAACCCCTTCTCACGCAAGTTCCCTTTAGGTAGGCTTTTCTGCTGCTTGGGGATGGGGGTGCTGGTTGCATGGAGTATCCGCAGCTCCCAAAATAGTCCAGCTTCACTTCTTTATAGGCTGTAAGGTGAATCAACCTGTGAGTGTGTCCATAGGGAACCAAGGATTACGACATGTCAGTGATAATAACTACAGGCCAGGCACTGTTCTGAGCACTTTAGATGTATTACCTCATTTATCTTAATAATCACCAGATACTTACACTCATTTTATAGGCAAAATGGAAGCACAGAGAAGTAACTTGCCCAATGTCAGTCAAGCAGTAAGTGGAGAAGCCTGGATTTGAACCCAGGCACTTTGGTTACAGAGCCTAGGCTCTTAACCACCAAATATAGAAATAAATGTGGAAAGGGGAGCCAGAATTACAGGGCACACCTTGCCTAGCTACGCCTGTCAGAAAAAAAATGGATGACCTACGGCGGGAATGCTGGGCTACTACTTCTGCTTAAAGTGAATCCTGGGCTAATAGCTACCTTTTACTGGGCGCTTTGTGCCAGACCCTGTGCAAATGGGCTTTATGTTTAATCCTCACAATACCCCTTTGAGTGAGGTACTATCATCATCCCATCCCATCTTACTGATGAGGAAGCTGACACACGGAAAGTTTAGGGACTTGCCCAAGACCCAGGGCCCAAGTCTCAAGTCTACCTGTGACGCGGTAGCTGCCCACATGGCACCAGGAAGAGAAAAATGGCGGGGGCGGGGCTGGGCTGGCCTGCAGGGGGCGGTCCGAGTGGGGGCGGGGCATGGGGCGGCAAAAACCAGCTAGGCGCCGGCGGGCTTTTGGTGGGGTGGTACCTGTTGCGTGAGTCCTCCACGCAATCCATCTCCTGGGTCCGGCTCTTGGATACCCGGGGAGTGTTGACAAGCCTGGACAAGTGTCGGGTCCCGCTCCCTGGGGAGCACGTGGTTTGCTCGCCTCTGTTGCGGGGCTGGGGGCCTGGACTCCCGGGTCTCCCGAGGCCATTCCAGCCGCCGAGGTCGGCCGTGATCCGCTTCCTGCTAGCTGACAATTTCGAAACGCTGCGCTGCTTCTCCCACCTCAGTGCCAGAGCAGGGGCCCTTGAAGGGACTTGACGGGGGTCTGGGCGCCGGCCCCCCTTCTCCTTCGTGACCCAGGCTTCCCGGCTCCGCAGACCCTCGCGGGGAGCTTCCCCGGTGCCCCTTGGGGTTTGGGCAGCATGGCTTCAGGTGAGTGTGTGTGCGTGTGTTGGGAAGAGGGTCTCTGGGACAGAGAAGTGCAGTGGTCAGGGTGACAGGAGGTTGGGGTCTCAGCACAGCCTGCAGGACCTAGGGAAGCCATCAGCTCCTCCTGGGGAGGGTTTAGGGAAGGAGCGCCTGAGTGTGGAAAGATAGAGGGAAAAGACAGAAGAAGCGGCGGTCTCTTTTCCAGACCCCCAGACAAGCCTCCTTCTTCTGCCTTCCTAGAGGGTAGCTTCTGCCCGACAATGGAATTTTCCCGAGACTGGGCCCTCCTTACTGGGCTGAGATTCTCCGTTCTACCCACATCCTCCTCCCGAGCTGGGCTACCCATGGAGCTGGGGGTCAGATAGAGAAGAAAAAAAGAGGGTTCTGCCCCAGAGGGGCCAGGTTTTCACAGAGGAGTGCCCCAGTCGCCTGCCCTGAGAGGAACGTGTTCTGAGCTCGGAGGCTGGATTCCTGTTTATTACTTTTTTCTCTCGGGCTGGCTGGACCAGCCAACCTGGACTTTGGCTCCTTTGCCCCGGAGCCCTGTCAAGGGGTGAGGGTTCCTAAGGTGCTTGTAGAGAGCTGGGGACTGGCCCTTCCTCATCTTGTTTTCTCTGCCCCCCTCCCCGCCCCCGATCCCATCACCAGCAGTCACGTCACTCCAGGAATTGAGCAGGGGTGAGGAGCCGAGGGATAAGGGGCGGGATGGAGGCCCCATTTCCCGAGGTTGCCTAGACAACATCAAAAAATCGTAGCCAGGGCCTCTTCCGCCCGCCGGGCCTCTGCTTCCTGCATCAGTCACTCCCGCTGGGGGCGGGGCGGAGGAAGGGGTTGGATGTAGCAAAGCGAGGCTCCACCCGGAGCCGCTCAGGCTCCCCCCACCTCTTGTCGCCGCGGCCCCAGCCATGGCATCCTATCCGTCTGGCCCCAGCAAGCCCAAGGCCAAGTATCCCTTTAAGAAGCGGGGCAGCCCTCAGGCCTCCGCCGCAGTACCAGGTGAGTCTGCTTCCCGGCCATCAGGCACTGCTCTCCCTTCCACCTCTATCCTAGACCACTGGCCCCTCAGAGAGGTGTTCCCTTTCTCCGGTACCCTCTCTGCAGAGGTGCCTCAGCCGGCTTGGAAGGTCGTGTGGATAGGATGGTGGGGTGGGGTGTGACTGAGGTTTCTATATGGAGGATGCTGTCCTCTGTAACAAGGAGTGGGCATGGGTGTAGCAAGAGGTGTGTTTGCACACGTGTCAGTGTGTGAATGTGCTGAGACTGTTTGCATGTGGAGTGTGTGTGAATGGAGTAAGGGTGTGTGGGGACCGGCTGGCGTGCGGACTGGCCACACCAGCTGGCGGCTGTGCCTTCCCAGGCAGGCTCAGGCTTTCTCTGCAGCTAGCTCCTCTTTTTAGGACCCCAGACCCAGAACCTCCTGGTTGGGGGTCTGACATTAGGGCACACCATTGCTGACGGGCGTCCTGGAGCTGGGGAGCTCAGCTGTGTGGCTGTATGGTTTGCTCGTTCCTGGTCTGTGGATGAGCCTCCTCAGGAGGATGGGGTTCTGTGAGTCAGGCTTGTGTGGGGGTTCAGACGGGGGCTGCTGCTGCTGTGCTGTGTGTGCTCCTGCACCCTTAGGTTTGGCTTCCACTCTGGGAGCATCTCTGCACCATTTGGAGCAGGCAGCGTGGTGTGGCGGTGATCTCTGTGAGGGCTCAGTTGCCTGAGTATGTGCCTGCTGAGGGATGTCGGCCTTCCACCTGGTTCCTCCAGGCCCATGTGGCTGAGGAAGGACCCACCCCAACTTTGGCGACCAGGTCAAGCCAACCTCTTCAGCAGCTGTGTGCACCTATAGCTTGAGCATCCCCCATCTGTATTTTGTATGCCATTGAACATGCCTGGCCTGAGGCCTGTACTGTCCTGAGGGTCAGTGTTCTCTGTGCCCAAGTCTGTGCCATCCAAAGGGTGTGTCCTCTGGGGCTAGGTCTATATCAGTTGCTGAACCAGAGACCTTGGGTGAGAGCATCTGATACTCTTCAGCGTAGCCTTGGGCACCTCCCTGCCTATAAGGCATTCTTGGCAGTGAGTGAGGGGCTCCTGGTCAAGGTGGGAGACGGGGTGGCCAGAATCTTGGAGGTGGTGGGAGTGGCTAGGGAGTAGCTGTGCATGGACTGGTAGGGTTGGATCCCCCTCTGGCCCTTGGTTGACCCTCCCCCTGTGTGACTGTGAGTGTAGGAGTGTGTGTGTGTGTGGTGCTGTGGCCAGGAACCTCCAGCACAGGAACCAGGAAAAGGGACCCAGCTGGCAGCTGAGTCTTCTAGGCCCTGGCCCCACAGAGTGTGGAGATTACCAACCTAGTGCCATGGCAGGTTGGTGGAAGTCTCTGACTGTTAAAACCTGTCCTTGTCATCCACATGATAGTTGTGGGGCCCCAGGCCTCCCCATTGGGAGAGGGGGTTGAGATTCGGGTCTTCAGCTCCCATCTTGCTGACCCAACACCGACCAGCCTTGAGGTCTGTGGTCTGCCTCCCCTTCAGGGGGTTGGAAATGGCCTGGGGCTATATTTGGGAAGGAGGTATGTACAATCGGGGTTCTTAGGGAAGCAAGGACCTTAGGCTTGGCCTGACACCCTGGGGGCAGGACTGTTGTTGTTATTAGGTGCCATGGAGTCGGTTCCAGCTCATAGTGACCCCGTGTACAACAGAAAAAAACACTGCTCGGTCCTGCATCATCCTCACAATCATTGCTATGTTTGAGCCTATTGTTACAGCCACTGTGTCAGTCCATCTCGTAGAGGGTCTTCTTTTTTTTTTTTTGCGTACCCTCTACTTTACCAAGCATGATGTCCTTCTCCCGGGACTGATCCCTCTTGATAACGTGTCCAAAGAATGTGGGGTGAAGTCTTGCTGTCCTCGCTTTTAAGGAGCATTTTGGCTGTACTTCTTCCAGGTCAGATTTGTTTGTTCTTTTGGCAGTCCATGATATATTCAATATTCTTCGCCAACACCGTAATTCAAAGGCATCAATTCTTCTTCAGTCTTCCTTACTCATAGTCCAGCTTGCTAATGCATATGAGGCGATTGAAAATACCATGGCTTGGGGCAGGCGCACCTTAGTCCTCAAAGTGACATCTTTGCTTTTTAACACTTTAAAGAAGTCTTTTGCAGCAGATTTGCCCAATGCAATACATCGTTTGATTTCTTGACTGCTACTTCCATGGGTGTTGATTGTGGATCCAAGTAAAATGAAATCCTTGACAACTGCAATTTTTCCTCCATTTATTGTGATGTTGCTTATTGGTCTAGTTGTGAGGATTTTTGTTTTCTTTATGTTGAGATGTAATCCATACTGAAGGCTGTAGTCTGATCTTCATCAGCAAGTGCTTCAAGTCCTCTTTGCTTTCAGCAAGCAAGGTTGTGTCATCTGTATATCGCAGGTCGTCAGTGAGTCTCCAATCCTATTGCCAAGTTCTTCTTCATATAGTCCAGCTATATGAAGGGCAGGGGACGGGCTGTTTTTCTTCCTCTTCTAAGTAAGAGATAATGTCACTCCTCATCTCCTTCCCTGCCAAGTTCTCTTCTTTTCTCTGCCCTTCACTGTTCAGCTGCCTTGGCCCAGTGCTGGGCCCAGGGACACCCCTCCCAGTGGGTGAGGCTACATGTGGAAATTGTTTGGAGGGTCCCAAGAGTCTGTCATCACAGCCCCTTGCCTTGGCACCCTCCTGCAGTTTCAAGAACACTTGCAGAGCCCTTATCTCCCTGAGCCTGAGTTGGCTGTGGCCAGGCAGGGCAGGAACCACTTATCACCTGGCATTTATAGTGGAGGACCTGAGACTTGCTTGTACGTGGGAACAGTCAGACTTGAGTCCTCCAATTCTCCCCGAACTCATCTTCTGGGCAATTTGTCCTGTCCTAGACGATAGGCTTGAGACCGGGCTTGGAGGTCTAGGGGGCCATGTACCCACTCTCCAAGAAGCTGGGCAGTGGGAAAGCCTCCGTGACTAACTCCTACCTGACAAGGCCTCTGTTCTGGCCGCTAGCCAGCTCCTCTATCCAGCGGACTCCCCTGAGGGAGCCCCTAGGAAGGGGCCCAGAGGGCAGTGGTGGCAACATGGCCCCTAAGCAGAGCGAGCAGCGAGGGGCTGCTGAGTGTGGAGACAAGGAGGGCTGGTCTCTCCTTCCTTTTTCTCCTCTCCTACCCTTTGACCAGCCAGGCCCTGCTTGCTCTCTGTCTCCTAGGGCAGTCGATTTTAAGGAGCCTTGGCCCCTCCCCGCCAGCCTGCCCTGCCCATATCAGCCTGCCCTGCTCTTTCCCCTGGGCGGCCCCACATTTGGCTGGGCGCTGGCACACTGTAGAGGTTAAGGCCCTGTTCAGTTCTGGGGTTCTTCTTATCTCCCTAATCTGATGTCCCTTCCCTGACTTCTGGGCCCCCCCTGGACTTCCCCAGCCCCTTGCTCTTCTCTGCCATCCCAGGGTCTCCCCTGCCTGCAGCTGTACTTGGTACAGCCCGTGCCAGCCCCTGAGCTGTCCTGGGGGACTGGCTGCAGCTTCACACAGCAAGCAGGCAGGCAAGGGGCACAGGGCTGCTGGCTGCAGCTGCCTGAACTCTGCAGGTAGGGCCCAGGCAGGGACCAGAGCGAGGGGGAGTCTGGGTCCTGGATTTGGGATAGGCACCTTCTTCTTCCGCTTTGTCCATCTGGGGCACTGGACTCTGGAGTACTGGGAAATAGGCACAGAGACTTCAAGGTGCACTGCTGAGCAGAGCCCCTAGTCCTTTCCTAAGCCAGGGTGGAGATGGGAAGGGAGGGTGCTGGAGGGGAGCACCC
Organism: Dugong dugon; assembly: GCA_030035585.1. Lineage (NCBI taxonomy): Eukaryota > Metazoa > Chordata > Mammalia > Sirenia > Dugongidae > Dugong > Dugong dugon. The sequence continues at coordinate 149,143,357 of CM057462.1, forward strand.
CAGAGCTGGCTAGGAGAGCTAAGTTGGGTGTGGAGAGCTTCCTGCCAGGGAGGGTTCCTCAGGGTCGGCTGGTAGCTCAGGCATCCCCTACAGATTAGCAGCTCCAAGGCCTCTGACGCCAGCCTTCTCATGGTAGCTAAGGCCTTCTGCCCCTCAATGAAGAGAGACCCCTGGCTTCTGATACCTCTTCCCCAGAGCCCTTCCTGGGGCTTCTGGCCCAGATCCTGGGGCCTCTAAGTGGTGCAGCCTGTTTGTGGCAGCTCCCTTTGGAGGGGCAGCCAACAGTGGGAGGGGCAGGCTGGGGCCAGGCCACATCTTGGCAGCCCTGGGGTCCTGGGGGAGAGGGCAGGCCTCCTGGGAGGAGGCAGGGCTTCCGCTGCCAAACAGGTCCTCACTTCTCTTTCTCCCTGAGGGCTGGTCCCCCAGATCAGAGCTGAGTGGCAGCCGGAATTGCCCCTGTGGTCTGTAGGTCTGGGATGTCAGGTCGGGGCCCTGCCTCTCTGGGTGGAGGGTCTGCTGATCCAGAGGCAGGTCTGATCCTGGCCGGCCTGCCCTGGAGCTGTGGGCTGGGGATCCCTGGTGTGGCCACCTGGTCCTTAATGAGCACCTGCTGTGTGTTTCTCTGTGTGTGCACGCCCTGTGGAAGGCCTTCCACAGGGCACTCACTTGGATGTTTTCATGGCCCGAGGGAGTGGGAGCTAGTCCAGGATTCAGGTTCTTATTCCTGGAGTGAATGAACTTACTTGTCCCAGGGCCAGACCCAGGGTCCCACTCGGAGCCTTGGGTGGGTGAGGTCCTGTGGGAGCCACATGGAAGCTCACTCCTCAGACTCTGAGGACCGACTGCCAGCTGTCTGGGCCCTCTCCGGCCTCCCTCTGGGGCTGGCCTGGGGCGGACAGGGGCCCAGGTCTTCCAGGGGTACCCTTGCCAGTGCCCAAACTCTCGCCCTCAACCCACTGGCCCTGGCATCGCTGTCCCCACAGAGGCCCGAGCTGGGCTGGGGGCCCCTCCGCTGCAGTCCACCCGCTCCCTTCCGGGACCCACCCCCTGCCTCAAGCACTTCCCACTCGACCTGCGCACTTCTATGGATGGCAAATGCAAGGAGATTGCTGAGGTATCACCCAGAAGTGCCCCTTACTGCTGCCCCATGCCCTGTCTTTGCCCCCGTTATTACCCACCCCAGCTGTCCCCCAGCACACCCTTGGCTGTCCCCTGGTCCCCCACCTCTCCCAGGCACCTGCAGCCCCACTGCCCTCCCCCGTCCCCGGGCACTGCAGGGGAGGGCCCCGGGCGTGGGCGCATGCTGACCCTCTCCCAGCCAGACGGGCTCCCTTCCCTCCCACCAGGAGCTGTTCAGCCGCTCGCTGGCTGAGAGTGAGCTCCGAAGTGCCCCCTATGAGTTCCCTGAGGAGAGCCCCATCGAGCAGCTGGAGGAGCGGCGCCAGCGCCTGGAGCGGCAGATCAGCCAGGATGTCAAGTGAGTCCCCCACCTAACCCCTGGAGTCTGCCAGGTGCCCGCAGGGCACTGTGGCTGGTTCAGGAGTTGACAGTTCAGGAGTCGACCGAGCCTTCCTCTGCTCCACTCGGTGGCTTTCAGAGCCCCTTCTCTGCCTCCTTTCCACCCAGGCCAGGCAGCACAGAGCAATAGTTGGAAGCACAGGCTTTGGAGTCAGGCTGCCTGTGTTCTGGTTCTGTCTTTCTCCCCACCAGTGTGGCCTGAAACATACTACTTAACTTCTGGGTCTGTTTTCTTATCTCCAGAGTGGGGCCACAACAGCAGCCATAGCAGAGGGTTCCGTGTCTACGAGGATCACATGTACTGACCGTGAACAGCTTGGTGCCAGGGTAGCAAGCGCCGTCCCTGTTATCTGTCTGACCTTTCATCCCTCTCACCTCTAGGCTGGAACCAGACATCCTGCTTCGGGCCAAGCAAGACTTCCTGAAGACAGACAGTGACTCGGACCTACAGTGAGGAGGGTGGAGGGTGAGGGGAAGCTGAGCGGGGGCCTTCCTGCTGCCGGCTGTAAGCTCCCCTTGCCCATCTCCCTGTGCAGGCTCTACAAGGAGCAGGGCGAGGGCCAGGGCGACCAGGGCCTGCGGGAGCGCGACGGGCTGATGGAGCGGGAATTCCAGCGGGTCACCATTTCTGGGGAGGAGAAGTGTGGGGTGAGTGTGGGGTGGGGGCTTGGGTCCCCATCCCCAGGTATTCCGGGGAGCTCGGCCTGCTGGGGGAGCTGGGGGCAGGGCGTGGGCAGGAGAAGGTATTTCTCTTTCCAAAAACTGGAGGGGCAGAGGGCCTGGCTGGGAGGTATTTGAGTGCACTGGGACCTGACTGTCCGAGTGGGTCTGAGATTAGGGCCTGCGGGGGATGGAGAGAGTGTGGGGAGGAGGTGAGTGTGTCTGGGTCTAGGGTCAGAGACTGAGGAGAGTGAGTCCCATCCTTGTCTCCAGGTGCCGTTCACAGACCTGTTAGACGCAGCCAAGAGTGTGGTGCGGGCCCTCTTCATCCGGGAGAAGTACATGGCCCTGTCACTGCAGAGCTTCTGCCCCACCACCCGCCGGTACCTGCAGCAGCTGGCCGAGAAGCCTCTTGAGATCCGGACCTACGAGCAGGGTCCTGAGACCCCTGTGTCTGCCGGTGGGGCCCCCACCCCTGCCTCTGAGTGCCCTGGTCTCCCAGGGGCCCTGAGTTTGATGCCTGGGAACCTCTGTCCTGCCTGCTTCTTCTCCACCCAGGCTCCTCCCAGCCTCTTGGTGGTCCTGGGGGCGGGGGATGGAGGTAGGGGCAGAAGCTGCCCTGCTGGGGCCTTTGGCATCGCTCTCCCTCTTGGTGGTCTTTGGTAGGCAACGGGTGAGCAATTGGCCTCACCATGCTTTGGAAAGGTGGAGGAGGCTGGGAGAGCCTTGGCCCTGACTGCCCCCCACCCCCTCCACAGATGCCCCGGTGCACCCCCCTGCGCTGGAGCAGCACCCTTACGAGCACTGTGAGCCAAGCACCATGCCTGGGGACCTGGGCTTTGGGCTGCGCATGGTGCAAGGCGTGGTGCATGTCTACACCCACAGGGAACCTGAAGAGCAGTAAGAGGGCTGGGCTGTGAGTTGGAGGAGGCTGTGTGGGAGGCTGCACTGGCTCAGGAAGGGGCCACGGCCTGGCTTGCTCTTCTCACCCAACTTCCCCTACATGGCAGTTGCTCAGAGCTGGAGCTGCCGTACCCCGACCTGCAGGAGTTTGTGGCTGACGTCAATGTGCTGATGGCCCTGATTATCAACGGCCCCATGTGAGCCCCGACCTGTCCTAGACAGTCAGCTACCCCTCGCCAGACCAGATTCCCCAGCCCTGCCCCAGACACCTGTCAGCAGTCTCTTGTCCGTTTCTAGTCACTGAACCCTACTGCACCCACCCCCGCCCTCCGATCTGCTACCCAGGCCCACCCAAGTTACCTCACTTAGGGCCCTGACTCCCTGCCTGGTTCTCCCCCTGCCCAGAAAGTCATTCTGCTACCGCCGGCTGCAGTACCTGAGCTCCAAGTTCCAGATGCACGTGCTACTCAACGAGATGAAGGAGCTGGCTGCCCAGAAGAAGGTGCCCCACCGGGATTTCTACAACATCCGCAAGGTGGGTCCTCACCCTGTGGCGTCTGTGTCCCCGACCCTGTGCCTTGCCCTCAGGGTCTTGGGCCCCGACCCAGCACCCAGTGTGGAGGGTCCTCTACCATTCTGCTGCCCCAGGGCCTGGACCTTCCCAGCCTTGGGTGGACTCGCAGCCCCTTGTTCCACCCAGGTGGACACGCACATCCACGCCTCATCCTGCATGAACCAGAAGCATCTGCTGCGCTTCATCAAGCGGGCGATGAAGCGGCACCTGGAGGAGATTGTGCACGTGGAGCAGGGCCGCGAGCAGACGCTTCGGGAAGTCTTCGAGAGCATGAACCTCACTGCCTATGACCTGAGTGTGGACACGCTCGATGTGCATGCGGTCTGTCCTGGTGCACAGGGGGCTGAGGGGCTGGGCCCACTCGAGTGCGGGGTGACTGAGGCCTGCCCGTCTCCCCCAGGACAGGAACACCTTCCATCGCTTTGACAAGTTCAATGCCAAGTACAACCCTATTGGGGAGTCTGTCCTCCGGGAGATCTTCATCAAGACCGACAACAGGATTTCTGGAAAGTACTTTGCTCACATCATCAAGGTAAGGAGAAGTGGCTGCCAGGGCCTATTATGTACCAGAGGGGCAGCGCTGGCCCGTGGGCAGCCTCCTTGACTGAGCTGAGAGCCTGAGTATCTGCAGGTTTGCATGAGGTTAGGGGGCTGGGTAAGATGTGTGGAGTTTTAAAAAACAAAAGCAAAATGCCATTATCATATCCAACTAAAATAACAATCCCTGTGTATCATCTTATATCCATAATATGTTCAATTTTCTCTGTCTAAAAAAAATTGTTTTTTACAATTCTGACCATCCTGTCCAAGATGTCAATCCCGACCTCACCCTGCACTTCTGATATTATCTTGCTCTGCTTTTTCTTTTATCCATGACACTTACCAACTCTAACGTGTCCATAATTTATGTGTTTATTAACTGTCTCACTCCATCAGAATGTAAGCTTTGGGAGATCTGTTTTCTCTTTTTTTTTTCCTTCTTCATTCATGCACCCATCTGTCTTGGAGGTGGGATGGGGGAGAATAGGTGGACCAAGAATGGCAGAAGGTTGATGATATCTGAAACTTGTTTATGAGTATAGGAAGGTTTCTGGTACTATTTTTTTATACTTTTATATGTATTCTAAAATTTCCATAGTAAGAGTTAAACAAAAGGTACCTAAAGAGGTCCTCCTGAGCACACATGGAGGGTGCGGAGAGAGGCGGGCAGGAAGCCGAGTGTGACAGCTGCCCCACGTGTGTCTTCCAGGAGGTGATGTCAGACCTGGAGGAGAGCAAATACCAGAATGCTGAGCTGCGGCTCTCCATCTACGGGCGCTCACGGGATGAGTGGGACAAGCTCGCGCGCTGGGCTGTGATGCACCGCGTGCACTCGCCCAACGTGCGCTGGCTCGTGCAGGTGCCTCGCCTCTTGTGAGTGTCCCTGGGGTGGGAGGGACATGGGGTGGAGAGTTCATGGGCTCGGGCTTGCCTCCTGCCCTCCAGGGTGACCGCATAGAGAAGGGACCTCCCTGGTTCCACCATGGTCTGTCCAGCCTGGCCTCCCTGGAGTCCTCTCTTCCCAGCATGGTTCCAAAGTGGTTCCATGACCTCAGGCCAGGCTCTGACCCTGCTGGCCTGTTGGTCTCTTCCCACTTGTCCTGACCTGTACGTGCACGTGTGCCTGTTTCTCGCCTGCAGTGACGTGTACCGGACCAAGGGCCAGCTGGCCAACTTCCAGGAGATGCTGGAGAACATCTTCTTGCCGCTCTTTGAGGCCACTGTGTACCCTGCCAGCCACCCGGAGCTGCACCTCTTCTTGGAGCATGTGAGTGGGCAGCACAGGGCCAGGGTATGGGGCTGCTGGCCAGCAGATCTGGGTCTGACCACAGGGTCCTGTGCCAGGTGGATGGCTTTGACAGTGTGGATGATGAGTCCAAGCCTGAGAACCACGTCTTCAACATGGAGAGCCCCCTCCCTGAGGCTTGGGTGGAGGAGGACAACCCACCCTACTCCTACTACCTGTACTACACCTTCGCCAACATGGCCATGCTGAACCACCTGCGCAGGTGCCTCCCCGCCTAGTGCTACATCTCTTCTCCCTGTCTCACCCTCTCACCCAACAGACTTTGCTCTGGGCCTGACCTGGGCTGGGGCCACCAGAGCCCTGACCTCCCTTTTGTCCCCCTATTGGACTGGATGAGTTCTTTCTCTTCCCTTGGGTCTCCGTCCCTCACCCTTCACCACCAAGAACTACCCCTGCCCTCCTATGCCAAGCCCACACAGACACTGGCTGGAGGGTAGGCGTGTACTGGGTGGGGGGGGGGCCCAGGGGCCCAGGCTCAGGAGCTGACCAGTCTTCATGCCCCCAGGCAGAGGGGCTTCCACACGTTTGTGTTGAGGCCGCACTGTGGGGAGGCTGGGCCCATCCACCACCTGGTGTCTGCCTTCATGCTGGCTGAGAACATCTCCCACGGGCTGCTGCTGCGCAAGGTCAGGGCTTGCACCCCAGCCCCCTGCCCAGTGGGCCACCTCCCCACTGAGCTCCCAGTTGGGATTCCCCCTCCCATTATAGCTAACCGTTCGCACCACTTCCCACCCCAGCCTCCAGACTGGGCCCCACCTCAGACTGGCTGTCACTGACCCCCTGCACATCAGGCCCAGCCTGGGCTCCCCTCCCCCGCCTGTACTGTTGCCTGTATCCCCACACCCAGCATGTCCTTCCCAGCCTTGAGGCCGCCTTACAGGCCCTGCTGCTCTCTTGCCCGCCCAGGCCCCAGTCCTGCAGTACCTGTATTACCTGGCCCAGATTGGCATCGCCATGTCCCCGCTCAGTAACAACAGCCTCTTCCTCAGCTACCACCGGAACCCGCTACCTGAGTACCTGTCTCGCGGCCTCATGGTCTCGCTGTCCACTGACGACCCCCTGCAGTTTCACTTCACCAAGGTCAGAACCTGGTGCCAGCTAGGCAGGCAGGTGTCCTGGGACCTGCGGACCCCCAGCACTTCGGTCTCACAGGATTGGTGCTGCCCCCTGCTGGTGGAGTGCGGCAGACCAGAGGCCACCTGGCTATGTCTGCAAGTCCCACGGAGAGGGAGGGGTGGCTGGGAAGGGCCTTGGAGAGTCTGTCTGAGGGAGCCTGGCTTGTACAGGAACCACTGATGGAAGAGTACAGCATTGCCACCCAAGTGTGGAAGCTCAGCTCCTGCGACATGTGTGAGCTGGCCCGCAACAGCGTGCTCATGAGCGGCTTCTCCCATAAGGTACTGCATTTGCCCCGGGCCTGCCTGCACCTTGATGCATCTCTTTCCTCTGCATTCGGGAAGCTCCCTGGTATCTTGGCCCTGCCCCTAGGATGGCTCTGGGGTGAGGCATGGCCCTGAGAGCTGGCTGCAGCCTTGCCCATTCCCCCAACCCCCTCAGGTGAAGAGCCACTGGCTGGGACCCAACTACACCAAGGAAGGCCCTGAGGGCAATGACATCCGCCGCACCAACTTGCCGGACATTCGTGTGGGCTACCGCTACGAGACACTGTGCCAGGAGCTGGCCCTCATCACGCAGGCCGTCCAGAGTGAGATGCTGGAGACCATCCCAGAGGAGGCGGGCCTCACCCCTAGCCCGGGGCCTCAGTGAGCCTGGCCAAGCTGTTTCCACTGCATCTCAGCACCCTGACTGTGTTTTTTTCTCAGACCTCTCCTGTCACATCGTGGTCTCTGCATGTCTTGGTTCTTCTCTGTTTTTGTCCTGCATGTCTGACCACATAGCTGGCCCTGTGCCACCCAGTGAAAGCAACGCCTAGGAATCTGCTTCTCCGTTGTCTTTGCTCAGGCTGCATCTGATGGCCAAGGGTTTGAGGGCTGGCCCTGCTGGTGGCCCTGCCCCAGGATCCTCTGAGGCCTGACTGTCCTGCGGGTGACTCCAGTGGCCACAGGTGCCTGGCGAGGTTGTGGGAGCTGGCACCTGTACCCTTTGGGGTCCTGCCTGGGCATATCCAAGCTTTAGCCAGGGCCTACATTCAGGCCCCACCTTGTTTATGTGGCTTTTACTGTGGCCGAGAGCTCAGCTGTGGCCCGGGCTGCCTGGTCCTGAGGGGAGGGAGGGACTCAGGCCTCAGAGTTGCTGAAGTTGCTGGAGCAGGACCTCCACACTTCCCGACCTCTGCCAAGTCACTGCCTCAGCCTTCTCTGTCCTTTCTGCAGTCCACGTGTTCCTCTGGTGTCGGCTTTCTGTGCCTCTGTGGGAGGGGGCAGCCACCTTGTGCTATGTCTGGGACCATTGTGGCTGGGGGTCCTGGATCTGCCACTAGCCCTGGAGGTGGTACCCCTGGGATGGTCTCAGAGCTCTGGCCAGACCTGGATCCCGGTTGGTCCGACGTGTCGTATTCTGGGCCGAGGCCTTTGCTGTGAAATACAGTGTTTCATACAGTCCCATCTTTCCTACTGCATGAAAAATAAAGATTATTTAAGTAATGAGGCGGGCTGGGTCTCTCTTGGGAGAGGGAGAGCCCTGGTCGGGGGTGGCTGAGGTTGGGGGCCAGGAGCATTTTGGATGGAGCCTTCAGTGAGGAGCGCCTGGGCTGGAGTGATAGTTGTTTGTACATGTGGCAACTGACCCAGGAAGCTGGGAGAGAGAAGATGCTGATGCCCTCATCCAGCCTGCCCCATCTTCGGCGACACTTGGACCCAGGTCACACACATCCCTGTCACACAGCTTGGGGGATGGCATCCCCTTCCTTCCTTATACTTCCCATTTCCAGCCCTTAGTACATCCTGGTAGATGTGGGGATATGCATTTACAAGCAGACTTGAAGCCAGCAGTTCTCAAGCTGTGGGGACATCAGGATCTTCTGAGGTGCTTGTTCAAAATGCAGATTTCCAGGTCCTACCCTGGATTTAGTCGGTGGAGAGTGCCGCTGGGTGGTGCAGATGGTTAATGCACTTGGCTGTTAACTGAAATGTTGATGGTTTGAGTTCCTTTGGAAGAAAGGCCTGACGATCTATTTCCAAAAGGTCACAGCCTTGAAAACCCTGCGGAGCACAGTTCTACTCTGACACACAGGGGATTGCCATGAGTTGGAATCAATGGCGGCTGGTTAGGGGAGGGAATGGTGCAAACATCTGCAAGCTCTCCAGGAGATTCTGTTGCAGGGGGTTGGAGCAAGCCTGTGTATTCTGAATGGAGCCTTAACCAACTTAGTTTCTGTCCCATGCTTAATACACGATTTCTGGAGCTCTTGCTTGGGCACAGAGGTTATGGGAGTCCATTGCCCTTGTACAGAGTGAAGGTGGGATGTTCCCTGTGCTGTGCAGGATTCTAGGTGGGCCACAGAGAAGCCTGTGGCCAGTGGCTGCTGCTGCTGAAGCCACCTGAAGTCGCCTGCAGCTGTGGTGGGAAGAGACAGGCGACTGCTTCAGAAACAATTACCCTAGAATAGTGTGAGCCTGTGTGTAATTGAGGGCTGGGTGGGGGAGATATGGCACAGGCTTCCCTCTCCCCTTCCACTCAAGCTGGCTCTACCCTAGCCCAGCCTGACTCTTAGGGCTTGGGAGCAAGTCTGCACCTGGCCCAATGCCTCCTCAGCAGATACCCTTGGTACCTTGGGCAGAAGCTCTCCTGATCCCCCTACCCTCCTGAAGGCTGCTAGCCAAGCCTCCCCTTGGCTGAGACCCAGGGTCAGTTTCCAAAAGGCCTCTCTTGGCAGTTCTAAAAAAAAAAAAAAAAAAAAAAACCTGTTCCGTCAAATGTGACTCATCGTGACCCTATGTGTTTAGAGTAGAAATGGGTTTTCCACAGGCTTTTTCTTGGCTGTAATCTTCAACAGCAGTCTTATGGAAGCAGATAGCCAGGCTTTTCTTCTGTGGCACCACTGGGTGGGTTCAAACAGCCAAACTTTCTGTTAATAACCAAGAGAAAAAGGTTTGTGCCACCCAGGGACCTGACTCATTGCCATCTAATTGATACCAACTCACGGCGACCCATTCTAGCCACTTACATACCGTAGAACTGAATGTTAGAGCTGGACAGTGAACGAGAGATTGAGCACCTCTGATTTCTGTGTTGAGAAACAGGCTTAGGAGGTGAAAGCGGCCGGAGGCAGGACCTAGGCTGGAAGCCAGAGGAGCTCGGCGTCCAGTACCTCCCTCCCCCTGTAGGCCCAAGGATGAAGGGAACTTCACTTTTCAAGGAGGTGAATACATTTAATAATACAAGAGTGCTCTGTCTTCTTTTATGAAACAAGGAAGCAGAATTAGAAGATCTTTCTAGAAGGTCCTTTGAAGGCAAGAATTGCCTGTCCCCTGTGTCAGTACTTAGGACAGTAAGGGTGCCGTGTTTACTCACTGAATTTATTGTTTAATAGAATCTCTTATTCCATTATTTTTAGTCCCTTGTACGTTCTCAATGTGTTCTGAGGCTTCGCTGTAAGAATATTACCAACTTAAAAGAGTTTCTCAGCAACCTCTCCACTATTTGTTTTAACAACTTGCTTCTGGTTTTAGTTTCTCAGAAACTTCTCTCTCAAACATGACAAAGAATTTTAAAACCATAAAGCCTTAATACTTTTTCCTATCTGAAAAGAAAATTATTAAAGAAATTTGGAAAATATAGAAAAATGGGAAAAAGAAAAAAATCCCCACTCATAATCTACCAATGTCACCAAATGTTTGTTAATCACCTACTGCATACCTGAGATATATTTACTATTTATTTTGATATATTTATATACTCCTTCTGGTCTTTTTTCTTTTTTTCACTTTTTTTTTTTTATTGTACTTCAGGTGAAGGTTTACAGAACAAATAGTTTCTCATTAAACAGTAGTACACATATTGCTTTATGACATTGGTCAACCCTCTCCCTTCTCGAACTTTTTTTTTTTTTTTGGTGAAAATATACATAGCCAAAGACACACCATTTCAAAAATTTCTACATGCACAGTTCAGTGCCATCGACTACCCTCTTCCAATTGTGCTGCTCTTCTCACTTCAGATGAAGGTTTACAGAACAAAATAGTTTCTCATTAAACAGTTAGTACACATGTTGCCCTCTGACAATGGTTAACAACCTCACTACGCATCAACACTGTCCTTACTCAACCTTGGGTTCCCTATCACCAGCTTCCCTGTCCCCTTCTGCCTTCTAGCCCTTGTCCCTGGACTGCTGTGCCTCATTAGTCCCGTTTTATGGGGCTGTCCCATCTCTGGCTGAATGGTGAACCTCGGGAGTGACTTCATCACGGAGCTAAAAGGGTGTCTGGGGGGCCATACTCCTGGGGTTTCTCCAGTCTCTTTCAGGCCAGTAAAGCTGGTCTTTTTTGTGTGTGTTAGAATTTTGTTCTACATCCTTCTCCAGCTCTGTCCAGAACCCTCTGTTGCGATCCCAGTCAGAGCAGCCAGTGGTGGTAACCGGGCACCATCTAGCTGTACTGGACTCAGTCCGGTGGAGGCCTTGGTAGCTGTGGTCCATTAGTCCTTTGGACTAATCTTTTCCTTGTATCCTGTTCTCTTCATTCTCACTTGCTTCTGATGGGGTGAGACCAGTGGAGTATCTTAGATGGCTGCTCACAGGCTTTTAAGACCCCAGACACTACTCACCAAGGTAGAATGTAGAACATTGTCTTTATAAACTGTTATGCCAATTGAGCTAGATGTTCCCAGAGACCATGGTCCCCACAGCTTCTGGTCTTTTTTGAAAAGGGCACTCTTAAGAGTTGAGATCATAGTGTATGTATAATTTTGTGGTTTTAAAATCATTTCCACATTTCATATTTCATTAAAATACTCTTTGCAAATATGCAATTTAATTACTGTGCACGGTCTCATTGTGAACCTCACTGTAATTTGCCGTCACAGCACTTCTCTGTTAAGAAGAACTATGGGCTAATGTGGCTAACAGTGTCAGCTCTGGAGCCAGACCACCTGCGTTTGAATTTTGGCTCCAACTCACTGGCTGTGTGACCTTGGGCAAGTTGTTTCCCCTCTCTGTGCCTCCTGCTTCTCACTTATTTCATGGGAATAATAATACCACGTTGCTGATAAGGTTGATTTTGGATTCTTTCAATCACTGGGTATAAAGCACTAAGAAAGCTCTCAATAAATATTAGCTATCATTAGCTTAGTTTATAAGCTTTACAGATTATTACCCTAGTCTAGCTGCCCACAAGGAGCCCTGGTGGCTCAATGGTTAAGCGTTTGGCTGCTAACCCAAAGTTTGGCTGTTTGAACCCACCCAGTGGGTCTGCGGGAGAAAAACCTGGTGACGTGCTCCATTAAGGATTACAGTTTAGGAAACCCTATGGGGTAGTTCTACCCTGTCACATGGAGTCACTGTGAGTTGGAAATGACTTGACAGCAGCCAACAACAACAATAGTTGCCCATGAGTGAAATTACCAGGTCCAAAATATAAATTTTTTATGGTTCTTGATAGAAATGAATCAGCCCTGGTGTGCCCCATTTCACATTACCTCCTGTCCCCTAAGCAGGCTGGGCCGATTCAGAGCATCTGCTCTGCTGTAAACAGATTTAAAGTCCTTTCTTTCATTGCCCTGCCCCTGCTGTCCTCTAAGCTTCTCTTTTTTGGAATCATGCTCCTCCCTGTGGTCTTCCTGGAAGGTGTGTGTAGACTTCTTTGTAAAAGACGGAGGGAGTCTGAACAACCAGTTTGCTTTAAAACGCCCCCAAACGGAGCACAGCAAATCAGGCAAACAAACCTGCCCCCTTGAGTCTGCCCTGTGGAGCCAGCCCTGAGCAAGATCTACACCAGGGACTGTCCCCAGTCAGTTACAAAACATCCTATATGAAGTGGGATTGAGGGCACATTTGCAGGCCACCCTCCCCACCCCCCAACCCCCCACTGGCTCACCTCACCAAACCACCTCCTGGGGGAGTAGGGGGGAGCAGGTGGGAAGCTGGCAGTGTCCCCCAGACTTGGGGTGGGGTGCTTGGATAGGATGACAGTGATCCTGATTTCCAAATCTTACATCAGAGCATTCACCCCATCAAGGTATTATGTCATTTGTAAATTATTTCTAGGAAACTCCATAAAAGTTTAAACCCCATTTAATCTGACACATCGCTTTTATTCAAAATGAGAACATAGTTGCCCCAGATCAGGATGCCCTGGACAGTCTGGTGGTCTCAGTAGCTGGACCTGCAGGAGTGGCCTGTGTGTCTGGAGATGGGGAAGGTGAGAGTCCCACGGCTTCGTGGGCAGGCCTGTCCTTTCAAAGACCAGGGAAACGGTGGAGATCTGGAAGAAAAACTTCGGAGGCTGCAAAATAGGAAAAGGGCAAAGTAGAAATGGATAAATGTTTAATTAAGTGCCTTCAGAAAGTAGCATGTCAACTTTAATATTTGTTCAGTTTAGCATCCATACAAATGTCATTATATTTGAAAACAATTTGTAAGTTGGAATTTTGGCAGGCATTCCAGAGTATGCAGGATGATTGAAATCATAGTCAATAGTAAATTAAATGCATTACTCATAGTAAAGTAATTTCAAAAGTAAATTTATAAAAATCCTTTTAAAGTAAAGAAGAGTTCTATTTACAGAGGGATGTGGGTACATTTTAATGTTGCAATACTAGGGGCGGAGCATCAGATGTGTAAGGTATGTTGTTGTGTGCCATGGAGTAGATTTCAACTTCAAGTGACCCCATGTGGCAGAGCAGAATTGCCCCATAGGGTTTTCTTGACTGTAGTCTTTATGGCAGCAGATCACCTGCTCTTTCTCCCATAGAGCCACTGGGTGGGTTAGAACCACCAACCTTTCAATAAGCAGTTAGGCACTTAACAGTTTGGGCCACCAGAACTCCTTGTAAGGTGTGCAAAGGGCTTTATTATTTTTAATTGAAATCAATTTATTAAGTTTTATTAATATGCATAATATAACACTTTTTGGAGGAGATGGGAAGGAGACATAAATAAATGAGAGGGAGTTAAAGTTCCAAAGCTCATAAGTTTTGGATCAACCCAGTGAAAAATCTTTTTGAATTGGGATTCCCGTCTACTCAAGGTTCTGATGAAGCTTATAAACTGTCATGGTCATTGCTCTCTGAAAACTTACATTCTGAAATAACATGCATAGAGGAATTGGAAGGAGTTTTTTTTTTTTTCTTTTTAAAAATATTTTTTATTTATTTTGTGGTGGTTGTTGAGAATATACACAGCAAAACATACACCAATTCAACAATTTCTACATGAACAATTCAATGACATTGATTACAGTCTTCAAGTTGTGCAACCATTCTCTCCCTAGTTTTCTGAGTTGTTCCTCCCCAATTAACAAAGACTCACTACCCCCTAAGTTTTCTATCTCATCTTTCGAGTTGTTGTTGTCCATTTGATCCCATATAGATAGATCTTAAAAAGAGCATAATGCTCAAGGCAGACACTTTTTACTAGTTAAGCTAAGCTACTGTTTGGTTTTAAGAAGACTTCAGGGGATATTTTTGGTTTAAAGTTTAAAGATTATCTCAGGGCAATAGTTTCAGGGGTTCATCCATCCTCCATTGCTCCAGAAAGTCTACAGTCCATAAGAATTTGAAATGTTTTTCTGCATTTTCCCCCTTTTGATCAGTACTCTTCTACAGAATCTTTGATCAAAATGTTCAGTAATGGTAGCCAGGCACTGTCTGGTTCTTCTGGTCTCATGGCAGAGGAGGCAGCTGTTCCTGGAGGCAATTAGCCACACATTAAATTTCCTCCTCCTGTTCCTGACTCCCTTTCTTTCTCTGTTGCTCCAGGCAAATAGAGACTAATTGTTGTGCCTTGGATGGCTGCTTGCAAGCTTTTAAGACCACAGGAACTACACAATGAACTAGGAGGTACAACAAAAGCACTGCCATGGATTGAATTGTGTCCCCCCAAGAATGTGTGTAGCAACTTGGCTAGGTCATGATTCCCAGTATTGTATGATTGTGTAATCTGATGTGATTTCCTTATGTGTTGTAAACTCTATCACTATGATGAAGTTATATGTGATCTCCTTACGTGTTGTAAATTCTATCACTGTGATGAGGTTATGCTGATGAGGTTGACAAGATTATATAGTGTCTTAATCCAATCTCTTTTGAGATATAAAAGAGAGAATCGAGCAGCGACACATGGGAACCTCATGCCACCAAGAAAGCAGTCCCGGGAGCAGAGCGCGTCCTTTGGACCAGAGGTTCCTGCGCAGAGAAGCTCCCAGACCAAAGGAAGACTGATGACATGGACTTTCCTCCAGAGGCAGCCGACAGAGAAAGCGTTCCTCTGGAGCTGATGCCCTGAATTTGGACTTGTAGCCTACTGGCCTGTGAGAGAATAAACTTCTCTTTTTAAAACCATCCACCTGTGGTATTTCTGTTGGAGAAGCACTAGATGACTAAAACAAGCACCAAACATGTAAGTAGGCCAGTTAACTGGGATGTCCCATGAAACCATGACCCTAAGCATCCAAACCAAGGAACCAAATCCTATGAGGTATTTGGTTGTATATAAGAAGCCTCAGCAGATACTCTTTTGTGTGTGTGTGCGTCATCATAAATACATCACACAACTTTTGCCAGTTCAACTTTTTCTGGGTGTACAACTTATTGACAGCACTTACAATAATCGACTGTGCAACCCTACCTTTAATCAGTGTGATTTTTGCATCACCATACACTGAAACTCAGTACTCCATAAGCAATAACCCCCCCTTTCCCACTCCCTCCCACCCCTGGTAACCACTAATAAACTTTGGTCTCTATACAGTACATCTGCCTTTTCTTGTCTTTTTATATAAGTGAGGTCATACGGTATTTGTCCTTTTGTGATTGACTTATTTCACTCAGCATAATGTCTTCAAGCTCCATCCATATTGTACCATTTATCAAGATTTCATTTCTCCTATTGTTTGAATAGCATTCGATTGTATGTATGTACCACATTTTGTTTATCCATTCATCCGTTGATGGGCATTTATGTTGTTTCCACCTTTTGGCTATTGTGAATGGTGGTGCAGTGAATATTGGTGTACAAGTGTCTGTTTGAGTCTCTGCTTTCAAGTCCTTTCTGTATATACCTAGGAGTTGAATTGCTGGGTCATTCGGTAGTTCTATTTTAAGATTTTTTAGGCATCACCGCATTGTTTTCCAAAACAGCTGTACCGTTTTGCATTCCCACCAGCAATAGATAAGGATTCCAATTTCTCCACGCTCTCTTCAACATTTTCTTTTTTAATCTCAGCCATCCTAGTGGGAATGAAATGGTATCTCATTGTGGTTTTGATTTGCATCTCTCTGATGGCTAATTACACTGAGTATATTTTCATGTGTTTGGTGGCTATTTGAGTGTCCTCTTTGGTGAAATGTCTATTCATGTCCTTTGCCCATTTTATGATTGGGTTATTTGTCTTTTTGTTGTTAAAGTTGTTGAAGTTTTATATATATTTTGGTTATTAGATGCTTATCAAGTATATGGTTTCCAAAGATATTCTCCCAGTTGGTAACTTGTCTTTTCACATTTTTTTGTAAAGTCTTTTGATGAGTAAAAGTTTTTAATTTTTATGAGGTCCCGTTTATTTTGTCTTTTACTGTTTGTGCTTTTGTTGTAAAGGGCTTTTATGGCCCTGCCCTGCAAACTTCCCCCTGGACCAGGGACGAGTTCAGCTCTGGTTTACCCCATGCCCCACCGCCCTCCTGCCCTCCCTAAGTATCCGCTCCTGTCACAGGTCATCTCCTCTAAATCTGTGCAACCACCAGGTACGGCTGTACTTACTGTCCCCATTTTGCAGATGAGAAACTGACCTGGGTTTTAAATCTGAGTGTTCCATTTACCAGCTGGCAAGTCACCCTTTTTCTGTAACTTCCCAGACTTGCAGGAGATATGGAAAGGGAAGCAAGTACCAACCCACTCCCAGCCTGGGTTCCCAAAGAAGCAAATGACTACCATATGTTTGTGTGTCTACTGTGTGTTTCCCATGGTGGGGTGCAATGCCAACTGAGTGTGTGGCACTGGGCATGAATGCATTTAGTGTTCATAAGGACTTTGCACGGCAGCTATCACTGTCAACCAACCAACCAGTTGCCATTGAGTCGATTCTGGCTCACGGTGACCCAGGTTGTGTCAGAGTAGAACTGTGCTCCATGGGGTTTTCAATGGCTGATTTTTTTTGGAAGTAGAGTGCCAGACTTTTCTTCTGAGATACCTCTTGGTGGACTCAAACCTCTAACCTTTCAGTTAGCAGCTGAGTACCTTAACTGTTTGCACCACCCAGGGACTCCAGCTATCACCATAACCCCCTTCTTAAAGAGATAAAATAGAGGTTCAGAGAGGTTAAGTAACTTATCCAAAGTGACCCAGCTAATAATTGGCAGAGCTGGGATTTGAACCCAGAGCTGTCTGACTGCAAAGCCACTCTACCATGGTCCCTTCAGTGGGGCTGTGAGTGCTGCATGTCTGGTGGGAGTGGGGGAAGACACCTGTAGAGGTGGGGTGTTTGGAGAAGGGACAGTACACGGCTCTGTTGAGGAGCTGGACTGGTGGGTAGAAAGGCCATGGAGGAGGGGACTCCTACAGCATCTGCTGAGTTATGAGGACCTGGGTGGTGGCAGTATGGGTGGAAAGGAGCTTTTCGGGGAGGTAGTTAAGCCAGTAGTTAAGACAGAGGTGGAAAACAGGCCAGACTGTTGTGATTGGCTGGCAGAGCCTTATAAAAGATTAACAACATGAATGCCCTGAGGTGGGCCATGCTTTCTGGTTGGCCACATGCCTCACTCCTCCCTGTTGCCTTTCACCTGGCCCAGTCCACACACTGCCAGGGAGGTATCCGAGTTTGTGATTACAGTGCCATGGATCACTTTTTATGGTCTTTTTTGCCAGGTCTTGCAACTCCTATCAAATAATTGGGTGGGACTATGCAAATAAGGTACTTGTAGCCCACCAAGGGGATCGGACACTTGCTAATAATGCAAATAATGTACATGGCACCCTTGTGGGGTGGGGCCATGCAAATAAGGTGTGTGGAACTCTAACGAGGGGATTGGTCAGTTTTGCCATCCTGCTAGTCTTAAAATGAGCCACCCCAGAGGTGGAAGGGGGGTACCTCACTACAAACTAAGAAGAAGAGATGGGAGCAGAGCATGTCCTTGGGACCCAGGGTCGTTGTGCTGAGACCCTCCTAGACCCAGGAGACAGAGAGAGAGAGCTGTAACATCAAAGATGGTGAGAAATGGTGGCAGAGAAACAGTGGCAGCAGAGTCAGGACACTGTCAGGGAATGGGCAAGAAATGACACAGTGGACTTCCTGGCTCACAGAGCAAGAGAGTTGAGTGCCTTCCAGGAGGAGGCTTACTGGCAGAGTCAGGTGTCTCTGGGCACTTGGTGGAGCTAGGTTTGCCGACCCACGGAGCCTAACTGGCAGAGTGGGATGCCTCTGGGTACTTATTGGCAGAGATAAAAGAGCTCTGTAACACTCCACCCAAGCAGGGCAGAGGCCAGACCAATGGGCCAAGGGCCAGAGAGAGACCTGCCTGCAGGCACAGCTGAGAAGAAGCTGTCCTGATGGAAGAACTGTATCCTGAGTGTTCCTGAACCTGAATTGTAACCTTCCCTAATAAACCCCATAACTGTGAGTATGGTCTGTAAGTTCTGTGGCCATTGCAACAAATTATCGAACCCAGCAGAGAAGTAGAGAGTACCATGGGAGGGATGGCTGGTGTCAGAATTGGTAAAAAGGTTCACGAGAGGAAGTATATCTGACCTCTGCCTCATAGGAGTCAGCCTTGGGCTGTTGATCTTGATTCTCCTTCCCCCTTGGGAAGTTAAAGGAGGTCAGACACCCCCACCACACCATTTTTACAGTTGGTGTCAGGAGCAGGATTTGTCTCAATGGCTCCAGACTCATAGAAGCATGGGACTTTGTAAGAGAAAGACCAAAGGGGAGTGGGAAGTGAAACTTTCGATTCTTAGATGGCTACTTTGATTGTTGTCACCTGCAATTGCTGAAAGGCAAGCCAGAGATGTTATGCTGCAGCGGAGTGGAGGAAAGTTGCATCTGGAGTGGCCTGGGGGCAAAAGCCAGGTTGGATAAACACGATGATTGCTAGGGGGCTAGGGTTTACTGGTTCCACCCAGAAAGAGGCCTGAGGCCATATGCATATGAATGGGAAGATAGTCAAGGGGTAGAGAAGATGAAACTGGAATGTTTTTTTAAAAGGGTTATGTATTTATTTGAATGAACTGTGGATACTGAATGTTTCTTCTACCTAGTGTTGTAAAGCAGACCTAAATGTATGATATAAATGAATATTGGGTATTATAGATTACAGAGAGCATACAACTCCGCCTTCAGCGAATACTTGATTGAATATGCTAA
Source organism: Dugong dugon (assembly GCA_030035585.1). Classification (NCBI taxonomy): domain Eukaryota; kingdom Metazoa; phylum Chordata; class Mammalia; order Sirenia; family Dugongidae; genus Dugong; species Dugong dugon. The sequence continues at coordinate 149,162,327 of CM057462.1, forward strand.
AAGGGAAACTAGAATTTGCCCAAAAGAAACACAGGCTGTTGGTTTGAATGCAGTAGCCTTGTGTATAGTGTATCAGAGCCTTAGTGGAAACCCTGAGCCCCACCTATGAATTTGCATTTGAAAAGACATGCAGACCTACCCAGAAATGCTGAGAGAATGGAAGATTTACCTTTGAAAGAAGGACCTCTAGAAAAAAAATGACTGTTTCGCTTTTTGAATTTTGAGCAAGCAAGTGGTTTGCCTTTGGTGCACTGAGGCGGGAAAAGTTAGTGCTCATCAGCAGAACCCCCCCCTTCCAGGACTGGAAGTTAAAGGGAGCCAGGGAGTAGACAGCCTGGTATGCTTGCCGTGGTGACCACCAGGGTCCACTCATGAGTGAAAGTGAGGGAGGCACAGCAATAAAGGGATGGGCTGCATTTGGACACGTTTCATTGCTACCTGTTGACCTAGTCCACAGGGGATAGGGCTGAGAAGGAGAGAGAAAGGGCTGGCTGGTCTGAAGTACAGGGAGTTGTATGGACTCCTGAGCCTGTGGGTGGTACCTGGTGACCTAGCCCATTGGGTCTAGGGATGAGACAGAGACAGAAGGGGCTGGCTGGTCTGAAGTGCAGGCAGATTATGTGTACTCCTGAGCCTATGGCTTGTACCCACTGACCTAATCCACAGGGGCCTAGGGATGAGCTGACCAGAACTCCACTGAATGAAGATAGAGATGTTTGACACCATGAGCTGGTGTAGATTGCTGCAATTTGATGGCTTGCTCTGGAATGGACTTTGCTTACAGATGTAGATGCTCAAAGTTCCAACCAGAACAGAAAATTCTTCGGACCAGGGAATATGTTTGTCTCCTCAGAGTATTGGTTTGATAGGGATGAGTAATATACACATTGGCTATCTAAAATAGGGGAAGATAAAGGCATGAAGTGGCTGGCTTACGTGCTTTCATGGGTGTGCTTATGCTCAAAATGATGGGGACAAGGGGGGATATCCACTGAATAGTTTCCTCTTTTCCTGATGGATCTGGGGAAGACAGAGTGGGGGAAGATGCTGATACAATTATATGATTCAGCTGTGAGTAATGATTGTTAACAGGGTTAATTGCAATTGTAAAAACTGTAATTGTATAAGCTGTAAATGTGAAAGAGTGGAATAAGGGGGAGGCACTGTGGGACTTGGGTACAGTGGTCAAGCCTAAAGTTCCTTAAAGGTTTTGCTATGCTGATACCTCATGAGGCTCAGAGCAAGAGAATATTCTTCAGTTAAATTTTATCAGACACCAGAAAAGGTGAAGCCCAGATGACTTTTGGAGAACCTGACCAGATCAGATGGACATCTGCAGCAGACCTGAATGGCTCATACATGAGTAACCTCATCCTGAGGACTCTTGGCCCTACTGAAGGACTAATTGTTAGTAACTGTTTCGTACTGTGTGACCATTAAGGTTATGTATCAACTTGGTTGGGCCATAATTCTCAGTGGTTTGGCAGTTATGATGTAGTCTGGCAGTCATATGATGAGGTGATCACTTCCATGATGAGATTTGATATAATGTGATCACTTCCATGATGGGATCTGTTGTGAGTAGCCAATCAGCTGAAAGGAAGTTTCCTTGGGGGTGTGGCCTGTATCAAATATATAAGTGGACTTTCTTGCAAGACTCATTGGCTTTTGCTCGCTCTGGGTCCTGCAGCTGGCTCCTGTTCTTCTGACCTCTGGTTCTGGGGACTTGAGCTAGCAGCTTACCTGCCGTCTTGTCTGCCAATCTTGGGATTCATCAATCTTCATTGATATTCGTAGCCTGTGAGCAAGAGCCCTGCTTTCCGACCTGCCGATCTTGGGTTCACCATCCCTGTGGCTACATGAATCAGGAGAAGCCTCTATCCTGACCCACGCACTTGGGGTGTTCCAGCCTCTACAATCACGAAAGCCATTTCCTTGATACTAACCTCTCTCTCTATATATATTTATATGCTTTACTGGTTTTTCTTCTCTAGAGAACCCAGCCTAAGACAGATTGGTAAAATGACTGGGAGGGGGAAGTTATCCTCCAAATATGAAAGAACCATAGCTAGAAAAGCCAGGAGGTGGCCTGTGATGGATCGCTTTTATATGGCCTTTCTCACCATGGTCTTGTGTTGTCACTGTGTGCCACTGAGCCATTTTGACCCATAGCAACCCCACAGGACAGAGTAGAACTGCCTCATAGGGTTTGCTAGTCTGTCATCTTTACAGAAGCTGACTGTCACATCTTTCTCCCACATGGTCTTTTCACTCTCATCAAATGATTGGGTAGGACTATGTAAATAAGGTGTTTGTGGCCACCAAGGGGATTGGTCAGCTTGCAAATAATGCAAATAAGGTACATGGTATAAGGTGTATGGAACCCTAATGAGGGATTAGTCAGTTTTGCCATCCCTAGGCTTAAAAGAGCCATCCCAGAGGCAGAAAGGGGGGATCTCACTACCACCAAGAAGAGGTTACACGTACACACAGAAAATGTTGTACATGCATACATACACACACATAGGATGCACAGAAATCAGAGTCGTCCCATAACTTGGCCAGGTTGCAGGGCTGGGAAGTGGTGAGCTGGACAAGGCCCCGGCATTGGACTCCTGGCCCAGTGCTCTTTTTAGCACCGCACTCCCTTTGGACCTACTGGAGATCAGAAGGAGGATGGCCTGGGGGTGGTGGGTGGCTCAGAGGTAAGACTGAAACTGGGAGGGTCCAGGTTCTGGGGGATATGGTTAGAGAGGGAGGAGCGGGGACAGGGTCTGGGCATTGATGAGGCCACTAAGGCTTCTGAAGGCAAGTGTTCACGGTCTTCACTTGGCCTTTTTCTCTGCTGCCCACCTTGCACCCTGCCTTGAGCTTGAGCACCTTCTTGGAGAGCTGTGGTCCCTCCCTGGGTGGCTGTGGGAGGCTCTCTCTGCCCCTGCCCACTGCCTTCATCTCAGCCTCCCTCCTCCAACTTCTCTTCTGCTCCCAGCCCCCATCAGTTAACTTCCTTTCATCTCATTCCTTTCCATGAACAACTTTTTAATAAAGTGGTTTGCACCTTTCTGAGTGCTTGACTACTAGCCAAAAGCCTGACAGTTCTAATCTACTGAGAGGTGTCTCAGAAGACAGGCCTGGTGATCTGCTTCCAAAAGGTCACAGCCTTGAAAACCCTATGGAGCAGTTCTATTCTGCACACATGAGGTCACCGTGCGTCGGAATCAACTCGATGGCAACTAATAACAATAACATCCTCCTCTTCGTTATCAATAGCCCCTCTGGCCCGCCCACTCTTCGGTTTCTCTCAGACTATCCCCAGTGACCGCTGGTCTCCCTTTCCAAGGCCAGTTCTCCCCATTGGTCTCCCTGGCCTCTCTGAGACATTGTGGCCCATCAACTGCTCCTTGTGTGGGAGGATTTCTTGCCTCTTGGAATGGCTGACCTGCTCCGCTGGCCTGAGCACGTCCTCACTGCCTCCATCTCTTGGCCCACCTCTCCTTTCTCTGCAGGAGACTGTGGAGGCCAATTCCTGCCACAGATGCCTGACTCGCTACTGTTTTCCTCAGATTCCAGAGCCAGGAAGGAAGTTTGCTGGAAAAGAGGATGCGCTGGGACAGAGGCTAGGAGAGAAAAGAGGCACCTTTGCACTATTCATCAAGGGCCTTGGGAGGTGTGATGGTTATTTTTATGTGTCAGTTTGGCTAGGCTATAGTATCATCTGGGGTTCAATCAAACACTAATCTAGGCTTGCTGTGAAGGTATTTTGCAGATATGGTTAACATCTGCAATGAGTTGATTTTAAGTAAAGGAGATTACCCTTAATAATATGGATGGACCTCATTCAATCAATTGAAGGCCTTAACAGCAAAACAAAGGAAGAAGTTTGCCTCATGACTGCAGCATCAGCTCCTACCCGAGAGTTTCCAGCCTGCTGGCCTGCCCTACAAATTTTGGACTTACCAGCCCCCACGATCTTATAAGCTATTCCTTGAAATCCGTCCGTCCGTCTATCCATCTATCTCAAGTCCCAGGGTGGTGCAAACAGTTAACACATTAGGCTGCTAACAGGAAGGTTGGAGGTTTGAGTTCATCAGTGGCACCTCAGAGGAAAGGCCTGGTGATCTGGTTCCAAAAAATCAGCCATTGAGAACCCTATGGAGTATAGTTCTACTCTGACACACATGGAGTTGCAATGAGTCAGAGTCGACTCCATGGTGACACTTTGTTTTTAAATCTACCTACCTACCTACCAATATCTCTATCTATCTACTTATCATCATCTATTCTACTGCTTCTGTCTCTCTGAAGAAACTTCACTGATATGGGTGGTAGATATATTAGCTGCTGAAGTCAAGATGGAGATGGACATGATGGTCAGGAGGCTGCTAGTGGAGGTGGCTCTGCAGTCCAGTCCAGATCCTTGATGTCCAGTCCATAGCAACTGACTCCCTCTACCCAAGTTCACAGGAGATGTGAAGTAGACCTTAGTGCCACTTACCAGCTTACAGTAAGGACTCAAAACACCAAGAACAGGATTTTTTAAAAAGTCAGTCAAAAATGACTTGGTGAGCAGTCACTGGAACCAGGGCTTTGAAGAGCCTGAGTTGGCCTTGGGCCTCCTCCTTCTCTGCACCTATATGCCCCAGGCAGAGCCATGCTAACCCACAGAGCACCTTTGTGTGTTTAGAAAAAGCTGTCCTTTCCTTGGGTGGGCACAGCCTGATACTGGGAAGCATGACTTGGCAAGTAGAACACAGGTTGGCTCCTGATCACCCAGGAGCTCTTGTGCAGTGTATAACCTGCTCAGCGTACACGGCAGCCTGGCTCTGGGGTCCGCGGGGCCTCAACAGCCTGAGGATGCACGTGCAGCCTCATTGTCTCTGATGGCCCCATGCCCCTGGCTCTTGTACCTGCTGTTGGAGGACATCACCCAGCTGGGTCTAGGGGTCCCAGGCAGTGGCCTACATGAACTCATAAGTCAGCTACAGCTGACTTAAGGTTGCTACAGCTACCCTGCTCTACCCTGATCCTGTCCTGTTGCTGAGCAAGGCTCAGTGCCCAGACCTGCCTGGGTACCTCAGTGCTGCCTCTGCTATAGACACCCATTATGAGAGTGCCCCTATTCGTGCCAAGGTGCCCACAAGGAGTCTGCTGTGGTACTGGTGTCCCTACTGAGAAGAGTCCAGGTACCCGCTCTCTCCCTCCCCCTGTGCCACATCCTGTCCCCCAGGGCCAGGTATTTTGCCAGCCTGTTTGAACACTGAGTCATAACCCAGGGCTAATGCTCACCTGCATGCCACCTTTTTGTGAGTAAGGAAAAGCTGGCCCCTCTGAGCAGACATGGATGCTAGATAGCTCACGGAACTCATGGTTTCTTTGGGTAAAGAAAAGAGCATCCCTTCTTTCAGGTGGTTGCAGACACGCCAGGGCAAGTTCTTCTGTGAGCAGAGCGTAGGCTGGATTTCAGCACCCACTGGCCCCTTGCCTGGTAGCCCTTGTGCAGTGCCCAACTTGTCCACAGGGTGGCGGTACCAAGACCTTTGTGAGAATCAAAAAACCAAACAAAATCCATTGCCACGGAGTAGATTCCGACTCATAGAGACCCTATAGGACAGAGTAGAACTGCCTCGTAGGGTTTCCAAGGAGCGGCTGGTAGATTCGAACTGCCAAACTTTTGGTTAGCAGCCAAACGCTTAACCACTGAGCCACAAGTTCTTCTGGGAGTAGAGTGTAGGCTGGCTTTCAGCATCCGCAGGCCCCAAGCCTGGTAGCCTTTGTGCAGTGCCCAACTTGTCTACAGGGTGGCGGTACTGAGACCCTTGTGAGAACAGCTCCTGCCTTTGTCTGCATGCCACTCCCTCCCCCGGGGCTGAGCTGGTATCCCATGCCCACTAACTCATGTGGTAAGTACCTGGGGGATACTGCCCCACCCTCCCAGTAGACAGGCTGTTGCATGTCTGAATTCCTCCAGTAAGAAATATGGATTAGGCTCAAGCCAGGACCCCACTAGGAGGAGAGCTGTCCAGATGCTGGCTGATGTGGACACCCTTTCTCCTGGGCAAGGCTGAAGACAGGGCACCCCTGGCCCTCAGCTGTGCTGTTCCAGACCCCACTTCACTCCCATTTCTCCCAATACAACGTTCTTCTTTTGGTATGTGGGTTGCATGTGGTTAGCCTACATCTTCTTTTACCTTTAGGAGTTCCTAACTGGGTTTCCTGGCTCACCTGCTTTCTATCTAGAACATCTCTTAATTGTAAGGTAATTTCTGCAGGAGTTCCTTTTGTTCCCTCTGAGTAGATTTTCTTATAACCCTCAGAGTTTTGAGGAAGGCCTAATTGTCACTCCATGTACTGGTGACACTCTAGTTCTAGCCAAAGAGATAAGGCTCCTTGCTTAGAGGCCTGGTGGAGGATCCTACGAACTGTGGGTGGCCAGGGCAGGGAAGAAGTTCTAGGGCCTGGGACACTTGGGCAAGACTCCAAGAAGGTGGGCTTTGGTCGGCTCTACAAGGATGGGACAACCTGGGGAGGAAGGCATTCTGGGTCTGCACTGGGGGCATCTCCCCTCATCCTCTGTTATGGGGTCAGTGGCCCAGAGGCCACAGTAGAAGGGGGCAGCACTGCCCTTGGTCTGCAGACCAGTGTTTCCTGGGATGGGACCCGGAGAAGTCTCCTTGCCTTTCTAGGGGGCAGGGGCTGAGTCTGCCAGCATGGAGGCTAGTCCCATGGTGCTTTTGTCTAGTATTTTGTTTGCTTTCTGTAGGTGCTCAGTAAATAGTGCTGACAGACCTGTTTCTGAATTTAGCCATCAAGGATAATCAAGATAATAATGGCTAACATTTATTGAGTGCTTACCATGTGCCAGAAGGTCCCTGACGTTGTTGTGTGCCATTGAGTTGATTCTGACTCATAGCAACCCTAGATCCTTAGATGATGCAAATGGTTTGCACTTGACTGCTAACCTAAAGGTTGGCAGTTCCAAGCCCCCCAGTGGCGCTATGGAAGAAAGCCCTGGAGATCTGCTTTCATTAAGATGACAGCCAAGAAAACCCTATAGAGCAATTCTACTCTGTAACACGAGGTCACCCTGAGACAGAACTGACTTGATGGCAACTAACAACGACTATGTGACAAGTACTGTCTCAGGAACTTTACATACATGATCTTATTTGATCCTTATATCAGCCCTATAAAGTAGGTACTATTATTATTGCCATTTACAGAGAAGGAAACGGAGGCACGGAGAGGTTAAGTCACCTGCCCTGGGTCACACAGCTAGTGAGTGGTGGAGCCAAGATGCCAACCCAGGTGATCTGGCTCCAGAGATGGTACTCCTGCCCGTTAAACCCCACTGCTTTCTTCATTTGGATTCTGTGAACGAAGTGACCAAGAGGCCCAGAGTGGTGGGGGTCGGTGGGAGCTGGTCCCTCAGAGTATAAGGAAAGGCTGGCCCGTATCCTGGGCCTCATCAGCTCCCCTCATGGGTTTCTGAGTGTGGAACTCCCTGGCTTGGTTGCTAGCCAACTCCCCCTCCTCTCTAGGATGGCCAGGGGCTGCCCTATCTCTGTGATCCAGTTGAAGTCAGTCATCTCATTGTCCCTATTTTCTGCCTCATACCTGCCAGGCCCGACTCCCATCCCCGTGATGATAGGATATATCACCTATACACCTACCCTGGGCCTTGCCTTGATTTTCTTACAGCCTCCTGGCTCCTGGACAGAACTCTTTTTCTCCTGAGAACTATTTGTTACCTTTGTGACTAGGACAGAGACCGAACTGAAATCGCCGCCAAGACTTAGAGAAAGCAGAATGCCCTTCACTCACTCCAGCCCTGACAGAAGAGAAGCTCAGCTATCACCATTCACTCCAAAACTGGGGGTGGGGAAAGGACGGTCTTTTCACTAAATGGTGCTGGTTCAACTGGATATCCGTTACGGAAAAAACAGCAACACCAATTTCTACCTCACCCACATATAAAAATCAATTCCAGATGTATTGAAGATCTACTTTTAGAAGGATTCTACTTTTAGACGAAAATATAGAATATCTTCCAGGGGCAAAACTAGGGGGTTGCGGGGTGTGCAGACCGCACCGGATGACCGTCAGAGGGGGTGACACCAGCAACGCCTGCAGCACGGGCAGTGATGTGGTCAGCCCCCCTCCAGGGTGGGGGGTGGGAAGCAGGGTACCTGGTCCTCACCTGAGCCCACCTGAACCCTTGCTCCTGCCAAAAGAGCTGTGCTTGCTGGCAAACGTGTGGCTAGGACTGTGGGGCACCCAGGAGCTGCTAGTTCCGTGCCCGGGCTGTGGTGCCTGGCCTCAGTCCACCGGGCGCCGTGGCTCTGGGAGCCTCTAGGGTACCCAGCCCATGAGCAGCAGTCGCAGTCAGGTTACCTGGCGCCCTTGCAGCCCATCCCGGGTCCACGCCCCGTTGTTTCCATTGCTGCCGCGGGGAGGGGTAGTGGTGACACCATGAGTTACCGCACTGGGTGACACCAACCCTAGTGATACCACTGATACCTTCATAATCCTGGGGCAGACAAAGAGTGCTTAAACAGGACACAAAAATTGTGAAGGAAAAAATCGACAAATTACATTATTTAAGATGAAGAACTTCTTTCATCAAAAGCTCACAGAACGGGAGTAGATATTTACAGTACATACATCCAATAAAAGGCTTGTATTCAAAATATATAATGAACTCCTACAGATCAACAAGAAAAAGACGATTAATTGAAAATAAGCAGAAATCTTATCCAGGCACTTCAGAAGAGGATATCTCCAGAAGAGGATATATAAATAGCCAATAAACATGTGAAGAGGTGCTGAGTTTCATTTTTCATCAAAGAAATGCAAATTAAAACCTCTATGGGCACCAAAGGGTCAACATTTATCCTAAAGCAAAGATGAGAAGGTAAGGAGGGGCAGGGAAGTTGGATCACTGGAAACAGAACAAACAGAACGGAAGTAATGAGAATGCTGACACATTGTGAAAAATGTAATGTCGTGGAACAATCTGTATAAACATTGTTAAATGGGAACCTAATCTTCTGTGTAAACGTTCACCTAAAACACAATAAAATAATATTAAAAAAATAAAACAAAAAGTCTCAATGGGCTACACTACATACCCACCAAAATGCTAAAAGGAAAACGCTTGATAATACCAAGTGTTGGTGAGGATGTGGAGCAACTGGAACTCTCGTGCATTACTGCTGAGAGTGTAAGTTTGTTCAAGTATTTTGGAAAACTGGTTGGCAGTGTCGCCAAAGCAGAACAGAGGTAAACCCAATGACCCAGGAATTCCGCTCCTAGCTGGAATCAGTAGTAGCACTATCCACATGGCTCAATGCTGGAGACTGCTCAATGCCAGGCCACAGTACAACGGATGCATACATTGTAGTATATTCATGCAATGGAATACTAGACAACAATGAGAATGAATAAACTACAATTACATACAACATGAATGAATGGTATACAAACAATTCTGAATGAAAGAAGCCAGATACAAAAGGGTACCTACTACATGATTCCATTTACGCAAAGCTCAAAACCGGGCAAAACTAATTCATGGTGCTAAAACTTAAGACTAGCAGTTACCCTTGGGGGCAGTACAGATTGGAAAGGGCAAGGTGGGGAGGGGGGGACTTTTTATCTGGGTTCTACTTTTATCTGGCTGATGGTTACCCAAAAGTGCTGAATTTTTGGAAATTCATCAAGCTGTATACTTAAACAATTTGTGTACAGCTGTACCTGGATTTTATACTTCAATAAAAAGTTAAAAAACAAAAACATGAGGAAGGGCCTGGGTCCTGCCCTGGGAACCCTGGCGATCCTGAGTAAGGGAGTTCATGTGCACAGAGCCTCATGGTAGAGTCTGTGAAGGAGATTTGGGACTCTTCTGTCGGGTCCCTCGTCTCTGAGATTAAGACCCTTCTATTAAGGTGGGAGAAGTCCCTGGGTGTCGCAAACAGTTAAGCGTGTGGCTGCTAACCAAAAGGTTGGCTGTTTGAACCCACCCAGAAGCACCTTGGAAGACAGGCCTGGCAATTTGCTTCTGAGAGATCATAGCCTTGAAAACCCTATGGAGTACAGTTCTACTCTACTAGCACGCGGTTACCATGAGTCTGAATTGACTCCATGCCAACTGGTTTGGCTTTTTTGGTATAAAGATGGAAGACATAATGATTGTCCTCTGACCCTGAGGAGATTTACCCTGAAGAGGACAACCTGGAGCTCACCTTGAGGCACAGGATAGCAGAGATTTGCCTGCCTCTTACAGAGTCAGGGCTGGGATTGGCAGGGTTGCTCGAGGGGGATGGCTGTGTGGGCTAGTGGAGAGTGACCAAAAAACAAAACAAAACACCCAAACCCGTTGCCATCCAGTCGATTCCAATTCATAGTGACACTATAGGACAGAGAACTGCCCCAAAAAGTTTCCAAGAAATGGCTGGTGGATTTGAACTGCTGAGCCTTTGGTGAGCAGCCAACTCTTAACCACTATGCCAGGGGATAGAGTGACAAAGAAAATCTTAGTTTTTCTACTTACAAGCTACAGGCTTTGAGATTCTCAGTCTGACCCACCTTATCCACGTATTGCCCATGCTATTATTGTTGTAATATTTTTCTTTAAATTGATTTTAAATAAATTTACTTAAAAAATATCCTCTGTTTTCTTACCGGTAAAAAGAGGCTAATACTACCAATTATCTCATGGGAGGTGGTAAGGAATAAAATAACATGTGCAAAGCGGCTAGCCATCATCTATCTAATAAAAGGTGGCCATTGTTTTCTGAATGGCCTAGGGCTGCATCGAGGGATGTCCCAGAGCCTCCCTCCTGGCCCCTGGGGATGTCCTTAAGTCCCGGGACAAAGAACCTGAAAAGCCCAAAGAATAGCTGCCTAGAGGCGGGGCTCCGAGGTACCTCCCTATACGCCGTCCCTCTCACTCTCTCACGCGGACGGAGCTGGGCCCGTTGCAAATGGGCAGCGCTAAGTCCCGAGCGGGCCGACGGGTCTGTGGGCGACCTAGAGGAGCGCATCTGCCGAGGCGTGGCTCGGGTGGCCTGCAGAGGCTAAAGCTGGGGACTCTCCAGGCAGGAGGAAACCAGCTGATGGACCGACAGTGGGCCTTTCCCTGCCTGGGAGCTGCACATTTGGCCACCAGGGGGCGCTGCTGAGGCTGCCAGCAATGTGGGCAGGGATTCAGAGCACCTGGGTCAAGTACCAGTTACTTAACCTTGTAATCCTACCGGTAACCTTGGAGTTTAGGAATCTTACGTTGCTGAGGGGCAGGGCGTGGAGCCTGGTGGCCAGAGGATCCCCCAGGCATCCTTCCAGTTCCTCTCTTGCCTGCAGCCCCTCCAGAGTAGAGGTTGCTGCCCCTTCCGCAGTGAGTGGGTGACCTTGCAGTGGGGGCAGTCTCCTGCCTGGGTGGGCCCAAACCAAAAAACCAAACCCACTGCGGTAGAGTGGATTCCAACTCGTAGCGACCCTATAGGACAGAGTAGAACTGCCCCATAGGGTTTCCAAGGAGCAGCTGGTGGATTCGAACTACTGACCTTTTTGGTTACCAGCCGAAGTCCAGTTACCCTCAATTACTACACCAACCGCCTTACCTCTGCCGTCAGAGCTGAGCCAATGCCCCAGAGGCGGTGGAGTGTGAGAAGGCTCAGACCAGCAGCTGGCAGTTTAGGGTTGGTCTCCCTGCAGAAGGTCAGGTGTGTCGTGACCCCTCTGTACCGTGAAGCTACAGCCTTTCCTTCCCTCCCAGCCACGTCTTGCATGACTGGGCATCACCTCTGCTTCCTGTTTAACCGGACAGTTCTCAGCCAGTTTGAGGTCACTTGGAATCCTAGATGGCCCACTACAACCCCTGGTTCTCATAGCTCCTCCTCCAGGGGGGCGAGCCCAGCGCCTGACGCGCAACCTGGGCAGCACCCCCAGAACCACGCCTACTATCGCCTGAAGATTCCTGTCTCTCCCCCGCCCCAGGCAGACCCTAAATGCATTTAAGGCCCAGCTCCGGTCTCCTGGGGCCAACCTGCTTAGCTCTCCTGCCAGATCCATCTCATCGCCTCCCCCACTTGGCCCCACTTTCTTTGTATTTAGGGAAACAGTAATCCAAAAGGTTCAATACAGGGGGCTTTTTGCAGCCTGGTGAAGGTTTTGTGTCCCTTGTGCACTGTTCTGAAGCTTTTTGGCTTATGGTTTCTCTCTGGCAGATCCGGTGCCTGTTTACACCGCTTCAAGGTGTTTGTAGGACCTATGTTACATTTCCGTTGCCCTCAAGTCGATCTGTGTTACTTTTGGAGCCCTAGTGACGCAGTGGTTAAGCTCTATGGCTGCTAACCAAAAGGCCAGCAGTTCAAATCCACCAACCGCTCCTTGGAAACCCTTTGGGGCAGTTCTATTCTGTCCCATAGGGTCACTATGTGTTGAAATTGACTGGACAGCAACGGGTTTTTATTTACATTTAAATATTCTGGCCTGTGAAGTTGTGTTTCTTGATGATGAGTGACACGAAGGGCACAATGCATGCTAAGAAATGTCAACTGTGCTTGGCATGTGAAGGCCCATTACTTTGTGCCAAGTTTGTCTAGTATCAGCTTTCACGGTTTTTGATTGTTGGTGCAGTCTTCCGGTCCCTGGGTTTCACTCTGCAGCCTTTTGTAGGCAGTGTGGCGTCCTGGTTAGAGCCAGGCCTTGGGGTTAACTGGACCGGGTCAAATACAACTCAATGACTTACTAGCTGTGTGTCCTTGGGCAAATTACTTAATTTCTCTGAGCCTCGGTTTCCTTGATCATAAAATGAGGAAAGATATAAGTAAATCAAAGGGATGTCTTGAGAAATCAGTGAGAACGTAGGCAAGTACGTATATATGTAGATGCGTGATACCAAACAACAACAACACCAAAAAACTCAATTGCCCTTGAGTCGACTCTGACTCATGGCAACCATATGTATGTCAGAGCAGGGCTGTGCTCCATAGTGTTTCCAGTGGCTGATTTTTCAGAAGTAGATTGTCAGACCTTTCTTCCAAAGTGCCTCTGGGTAGACTCAAACCTCCAACATTTTGGTTAGCAGCTGAACCCGTTAACTGTTTACACCACCCAGGGACTCCAGATATAGAATAAACCTGTTGCCACTGAGTCAATTCTGACTCATGGCCACCCTATAGGATAGAGTAGAACTGCCCCAACAGGGTTTCCAAGGAGCGGCTGGTGGATTTGAACTGCCGATCTTTTGGTTAGCAGCTGACTTCTTAACCACTGCAACACACATAACAGATACTCAAAAAATACTGGCTGGGAATGTTAGTAAAAGCAAATTGTGTCCTTCTTTAAAGATGAATGTTAAGTCTTTCCTAAATGCCTTTGTCATACTTAAATTGGCTGCCAAGAACCTACTGTTCCTCAAGACACCCAGGAGCAGAGGCCAGGGATAGGAGATATTCCAGGGTGCAGGGAAGAGGGGAGCTGCTACTTGGTGCTAGGGACCTGCACCTTCAGGCAAAAAGCAGGAGAAAGACTATTTCCAATCTCTGCTGGTTTGAGGTGGAGCTGAGCTTGCTCTCTCTGTGGAGGGGTGAGGCAGCCGGCAGAGACAATGGACACCATTGAACAGCCGGGCAGGGGTAGGCTGAGGCAGTATTTTCTCAGAGGAATTAGGTAAAAGGCCTGTAGTCAGATGTGGGATCAAATCTCAGGGAATCTCAGCGCTGTGAGGAGACCTTAGATGAGGACACATAGGCCGCAAACACCATGAGAACTGCTGGCAGTCCCTGTTAGAGAGCAGCAGAGCCTGGTGTAGGCTGAAAATGGTGCCCATTTATTGAACACTTACTATGTGCCCGGTGTTGTTCTAAGTGCTTTTTATGTATTAGTGGATTTGATCCCCCAAACTGCATTGAATGAAGGATTTGTGATGTCAGAACTTTTTCTATCTTGCTCACTGCTGCATTTCTTAAGAGTGCTTAGCACATAACTAAACCAAAGCCAAACCCATTGCTATCAAGTCAATTCCAACTTATGGTGACCCCATGGCTGTAATCTTTATGGAAGCAGATTGCCACACCTTTCTTTTGAGGTGCCGCCAGGTGAGTTTGAACCACCAATTTTTCAGTTAGTAGTTGACTGCAAACCGCTTGTACCACCCAGCACATACGAGACACCAATGAAAAAATCAGTGAAGGCATTTCTCCAAAGAATATATACAAACAGCCAATGAGCACACGCAAAGATGCTCTTTAGTCATTAGGGAAACGCAAATTAAAATCACAATGAGATATCACTTCACGCCCACTAACACGGCTATTATGAGGAAAAAAAAAAGGAAAATAACAAGTGTTGGTGAGGATATGGAGAAACTAGAAACCTTGTCCATTGCTGGTGTGAATGGAAAATGGTACAACTGCTGTGCAAAAGAGTTCGGCAGTTCCTCAAAAAGTTAAACACAGAATTACCATATGACCTAGCAATCCCAGTCCCAGGTATATACCCAAAACAACTGAAGGCAGGGACTCAAACAGATAACTGTTCATAGCAGCATTATTTACAATAGCCAAAGGGTGGGAACAACCCAACTGTCCACCATCAGATAAATGGAGAAACAATGTGTGATATATATATACATACACAGTGCAATATTTATTAAGCCATAAAAAAGAATAAAGTTCTGATACATGCTACAACATGGATGAACCTTGAAATTACTATGCTAAGTGAGATAAGTCAGACACAAAAAGACAAATATTGTATGATTTCAGTTATATGAAATATCTAGAGTAGATACAGAGACAAAAGTAGATTAGAGGTTACCAGGGACTGGGGAGAGGGGAGAGAGGGGACTCATTGCTTAAGGGGTAAAGAATTTCTGTGTGGGGTGATGAAAAAGTTTTGGAAACAGCTGGTGGTGATGGTTGCACAACCTTGGGAATGTAATTCATGCCACTGAATTGTACACTTAAAAATGGTTAAAATGGTAAATTTTATATTACACATAAAAAAGGCAGAAGAAAAAAGGTGCTGAATGAACAAACTCTGTGAGTACCTACTATTGTAATCAGAAGAGGAATTTCAACCATGCCCATGCCCCCAGCGAGGTATTTTCATAAGTGCTGCTATGCCGATTTTATTTTTACATGTTGCTGTAAAAATATTAGCACAGTGCGCTTACAAAAATACCTTGAGGGGGGTGTGTTAGCAAACAAATATAGAAGGTGCACATTAGTTGCATAAAAATATGGTAGATTACAAGGCTTTTCTTTTTAGGTGCTTCTGGGCGGACTTGAACCTCCAGTCTTTTGGTTGGCAGCCAAGCATGTTAACCATTTGTACCACCCAGAAACTCCTGTTATTTGTATAACCTAGACAAGCTATCTTTTGGGCACTTAGCTCCACCCACTACTGATTTCCCAATTTTACCGACAGTCTTCTGTGGTTGAGTACAACGTTCGTACATTTCAAGAAAGGGCCTGGTTTACAAGTTTTCAAACTCTAGTTTTTCATCACGATGAGGACAGTGAAGGAATTAGAGTTCAGGGTTAAGGCTTGTGGATTTATACCCAGTTAGAAGCCCTTCTGGACCATCCAAGCTAGTGACCCTTCAGATTTGTTCTGCATGTTTCATAAGGATGTGGGAAAGGGAATGATACCGCCTGAACATGACTTTCCTTCCGGGCAACCTGTGAGGGGTCACCCCTTTGATAAGAAACTTGGAAAGAAATAAAGAAGGACAAGTCAGGCAGTGAGCAGCCACCACAGAGGTGAGGTTTCTACCTCAGCTTCAGGAGCCCTCTGCTCCCTGCCTCCTCCTTCTCTATAATTGCTGACAGTTACAGGATGTCTACAGAATAAGAGGAGCCCTGGTGGCACGGTGGTTAAGCGTTTGGCTACTAACCAAAAGGTCGGCAGTTCCAATCCACCAGCTGCTCCTTGGAAACCCTACTGGGGCAGTTCTACTCTGTCCTATAGGGTTGCTATGAGTTGGAATCGACATCACAGCAAGGGTGTGTGTACAGAAGAAGAGATGGGATTTTATATTTATTTAGAAAACTAATGACAGTTTATTCAAATGATAAATTTAATATGCTATGTATTATTTAATATACTAATAAGTTACTTATATTTTAAATATATAGCTAAAAGCTTTAAAGTATTATGTATTTGTATGTCTATGCCTAAATATGCACAAATAAAGGACTATTAATCGATCCTTTACTGTGATCTGTTAAAAAAAAAATGCACCAAGGAGTAAAATTGGAATTTAGGTCTTTCTTGTAAAATGACTACGTTATTTTACACCCAGGTAGTAGAGGTTCTATTAACTTTCATCAAATTATTTTTTTCACCAAATTATCTTAACTCTCAGTGCTTTTGTGCACTCTTAAATTATTTTGTTAGAAATCCTCTTGGATAGCCCTGACCTAATTTTGTTTATATTTAAAAATCCTATCACAGACCTACATTTATCCTTACAATATAGACCACTCTAGAAATTAAATCAGCTCACATAACTAAAATAATTGCTGTTACCCAGCTGACAAAAAGTAAAAGAGCAGGTTATTTATAGTAATTGAAGATGTGCTTTTGGGGTTGTCCAGAAATTTGGAATGCTTTGGAAACAAAGTAGTTTCTAATCTCGACAAAAACCTATAAAAATTGGATGACAGAAATCAAGAAACTTTCAGCTGTTTTGCTGTTAGTTAAGGGAACAGTTATGATAAAAGTAAAACATGATTCAGTGTGCGAAGACCCGGAATCTCACAGCAAGGCTTTAGCTGACTGCTCTGATAAACAAGCTGCACTAGCCAAGATAATTGCTCTTGTAATCACAGCGGAGAGGCCTTGAAGGAATTCAAAGAGGCTATTGTTAACTGTCAGAGACAACCCTTGATTTGAAAAAGTGGAAAAATTCCAAAGTTGGGATGCTCCTTGCATAAAGATAATATCTGGTGCTCTCAGCATGACTGACTCCTAATGCTACATAATTTTTTTTAAAAATATTTTATTGTACTTCAGGTGAAGGCTTACAGAACAAATAGTTTCTCATGAAACAGTAGTACACATGTTGTTTTATGACATTGGTTAACAACCCCACAACATATTAACCCTCTAACTTCTCAACCTTTTTTTTTTGGTGAAAATACACATAGCCAAAGATACACTTTTCAAAAATTTCTACATGCACAGTTCAGTGACATTGACTATGCTCTTCGAATTGTGCTGTTATTCTCACTTAAGATGAAGGCTTACAGAACAAAATAGTTTCTCATTTAACAGTTACTACAAATGTTGCCCTATGACAATGGTTAACAATCTCACAACACATCAACAATATCCTTACTCAACCTTGGGTTCCCTATCACCAGCTTCCTTGTCCCCTTCTGCCTTCTGGCCCTTGTCACTGGACTCCTGTACCTCGTTAGTCTCATTTGGTTTTATGGGGCTGTCCACTCCCAGGCTGAACCGTGAACCTCGGAGGTAGCTTCACCACTGAGCTAAAAGGGTGTCTGGGGGCCATACTCTCGAGGTTTCTCCAGTCTCCTTTAGGCCAGTAAATCTGGTCTTTTTTTTTGTGAGTTAGAATTATGCTTTACATCCTTCTCCAGCTCGGTCCAGAACCCTCTGTTGTGATCCTGGTCAGAGCAGTCAGTGGTGGCAGCCGGGCACCATCTAGCTGTACTGGACTCAGCCCGGTGGAGGCCTTGGTAGCTGTGGACAATTAGTCCTCCGGACTAATCTTTTCCTTGTATCCTGTTCTCTTCACTCTCCCTTGCTCCCGAAGGGATGAGACCAGTGGAGTATCTTAGATGGCCACTCACAGGCTTTTAAGACCCCAGACACTACTCACCAAGGTAGAATGTAGAGCATTGTCTTTATAAGCTGTGTCATGCCAATTGAGCTAGATGTTCCCCGAGACCATGGTCCCTACAGCCCTCCACCCAGCAATTCAGTCCCTCAGGGAGTTTGGATGTGTCTGTGGGGCTTCCATGACCTTTCCTTGTACAAGTTGTGCTAGTTTCCCCCGTATGGTGTACTGTCTCACCCTTCACCCAAGATACCACTTATCTATTGCCTATTTAGTATTTCCCCCCCACCCCTCCCATCCCTGGTAACCAACAAAGATAGTTACATTTTGTGTGTGAACTTTTTCATGGGTTTTTACAATAGAGGTCTCATACAATATTTGTCCTTTTGTGATTGACTTATTTCACTCAGCATAATGTCCTCCAGTTTCATCCATGTTATGAGATGCTTCACAGATTCATAGTTGTTCTTTTTCATTGCATAGTACTCCATTGTGTGTATGTACCATAGTTTGTTTATCCATTCATCTGTTGATGGGCATCTACGTTGTTTCCATCGTTTTCCTATTGTGAACAATGCTGAGTCCATTTACATTCACTGTAATTATTGATAGATGTGAGTTTGTTGCTATGATTTTGTAGTGCTTTTTTTTTTTGTGGTGCTGAAGTTTTCTTTGTTCTTCTTACTCTCTTGTGCTGAGTTACTTTTGTTTGTGGATTTTCTTGTCATTTCTTCTGTTTTTGTAGGTTTTGTTTTTGCTGAGACTTTATGTTTTTCGTCTTTATTTTTATGAATTGGTTTGTTAACTTTCTTTGTGGTTACCAGGAATTTTACCCTTATCTTTCTAAGTTTGAAGCAGTCCGCCATTACTTGGTATCGCCTTGCCTTCCTCTCCATTAGAAGGTTCTATACCTATGCCGTTTATTCCCTCTTTTATTGTTTTGATGTTGTTGTCATTTATTGATTAACTGCTCTGGTTCCCTCTTGTATTTCTTTTGGTTTTGGATAGTCCTTAAGAGTTCATTTCCTAGATTGGTATCTGGCTGGTACGATCCTGCGTCCTAGGTTCTGCCTGTGAGCTGAAGCTGTCTGTTGTCAGATTGAAGAACTCCCTTTAATAATTCTTGTAAGTTTGGTTTGACTTTTACATATTCCCCTAATTTCTGTTTATCTGGATTTTGCCATCAAATTTGAATGAGAGTTTTGCAGGATATATTATTCTTGGCTGGCAATTTTTTTCTTTCAAGATTTTATATATGTCATCCCATTGCCTTCTTGCCTGCATGGTTTGTGCCGAATAATCTGAGCTTAGTCTTATTGTTTCTCCTCTGTATGTGACTTATTGTTTTTCACAAGCTGCTCTCAGGATTCTTTGTTTGTCTTTGGTTTTGGCGAGTGTGAATATGATATGACTTGGTGATTTTCTTTTGGGGTCTCTTCTATATGGGGTTCGCTGAGCTTCTTGGATGGCCAGCTTTTCATCTTTCATGATATTGGGGAAGTTTTCTGTCAGCAGTTCCTCAATGATCCTCTCTGTGTTTTCTGTTTTCTCCCCGTTCTGGAGTTCCAATCACTTGTAAATTTTGCTTTTAATTGTGTCCCACATAACTCTCAGGGTCTCTTCATTTTTCTTTGTTCTATTTTCTGAGTTTTCCTGAAAGAGTTGTATCCAAGTGTTTGTCTTCAATTCCACTGATCCTGTCTTCCACCGTTTCAGATCTACTTCTCAGCCCTTCTATGACATCATCCATTTCTGAAATCTTGTTGTTTATCTTTTGGATTTCTAATTGTTGTCTTTGTATAATTTCTAGTTGTTAATTTATTTTCATTTTGTTCCTGCATCATCTTCCTGAATTCTTCCAATTTTTTGTCTGTATTTTCCATGAATTTGTCTATTTTTTCCTCATGTTTGTCAGCTTTTTGCCTCAGTTCTTGGAGAATTCTGAGTAGTAGAGATTTGAATTTCCTATCAGGTAGTTCTAGTGCATTTTCTTCCAGAGGAGAGTCATCTGGTGTTTTATTTTGGATGCCTACTGGAACCATCCTGTCCTGTTTTTGTAAATGTTTTGATATTGTCTGCCTTTTTTGGGGTATTCAGTAGTTATTTTTCTCGTTTATTGATTGTAGATTTGTTTGTTTCATCCCTTTTAAAAAAAAAATTGACTATGTCTGAGCAGGCGGACTGTGTGTTCTTTGTTGTTTGCTCATCTGTGTGCTCAATACTTTTCACCTCCTTCTCCAACTGGCAGGGTCAGTCACTCAGATATGGTACAGCAGGGCAGGTCTAGCTGAAGAGGAGTTACTGGGATGGGTTGTTTGTTGCACTTACTACAGCCACCAGAGCGGGTCAGTAATCAGTGCAGGGCAGGTTCCAGTAGGCCGTGCCCGTGCTGCTTGGTGGTGTGATGTCAAGTGCACGGTGCAGGTAGGCAGGATGCAGTGGGGAGATTGTTATGTGTGGAGCTAAGATGGATATGGGAGAGAGGAGAGAGGAACAGGAGCCAAAAACATACAAACAAACAAAAAAGAATGCTAGGGGAGCTTGTGGTTGGAATGGAGAGATGAGAGACTATGAAATGGAGAGAAACAGAAAGGGGAAGAGGAAGAAAACAAAAGAATGAATAAATAAAAATCAGAAAGTTTAAAGAACTGCAAAGTTCCCAGGGATCCCACTGATGCAGCTATGAGGTCTGGGGAAGTCGCTCTCAGGTGTTGCAATACAGCCTGGCTAGAAGGCGTAGAGGTATACAATGCCTGGTATTCAGGGATCAGAAAGAGAAGGAAGATACAGAGGGACGAGAAACTGAGCAAAGAAGAAAGACAAAAAGGGAAAAAGAGGGAAAAGAAAACAAAACAAATTAAAAAAAAAAAAAGAACAAGAAAGACCCCCCAAAAAAACAGAAAAAAAAAAAAAAAACCCAATGAATAAAGAAATGCCCTCAGTGATCCCTCTGCACGTCTGTGGAAGCTGAAGGGGCGTCTCCCTGCCACACAGCTCTGCCTGGCCAGAAAGGGCTCCCAACTCAAGAAAAGGAAAAGAAAACAAACAAACAGTTCAAAACGAACAAAACCCTGGGATCCCACCAGCGCGGTAGCCCAGACTGGGAAGCAGCTCCACACTCGAATGGAGCTCCGCAGCCCCTCAGGAAGAAGCAAAGATGGCGCACGGAGCCAGGCACTCGAGCGAAAAGAGGGGGAGTTGGCGAGAGGCAAGCAAGAAATCAAAAGAAGCAGGAAAAAGAAAAAAAAAAAAAAGCAACACAAGCAGCCAACAAATGGCACTCAGAGAGCCAGGTAGTGCGGGCTGGTGTTTCTAGACAAGAGACTGTGTCCGCGGGAAGCAGAGTGGGCCGAGTATGGGTGAAGAAGGGTAGAGAGTGGGAAAGCGTATATCACAAATTGCTGGAGCTCCGCAGCCCCTCAGGAAGAAGCAAAGATGGCGCACGGAGCCAGGCACTCGAGTGAAAGGAGGGGGAGATGGGGAGAGGCAAGGAAGAAATCGAAAGAAGTGGAAAAAAGCAATACCAGCAGCCAACAAATGGCACCCAGAGAGCTGCCCACTTGGGTGTGTGGAATCCAAGCAGCCGGTGTTTCCTGGTCAAGAGACTGTGGCCACGGAAAGCAGAGGAGGCCGAGCCGGGGCGAAGAGGTATGGGGGGTGGGAAAGCGCACACTGCAAATTACCGGTTGTTTTGTCTCCCGCTGGACGCTCCATGAGGCTGCTTTCTCGTACCCCCGCTTGCTGGTCTCCGATAGGATTCCAAGATGGTGGATCCATGCTGCCTTAGCTGGTAGAAGACCTCTGCATGAATCTCTCCTCGCTCTCCGTTCTCTGTCAGTTTTCTCACTCCATTTGGTGCTTGGCTGAGTTCTATATCTCTTCATTTCATGTTTTAGGGTTTCAGGATTGTTGTATTTTCTGTTCGGCTTAGTTTTTCGGATCTTTGCTGTGGAGGGACAGCGTGGTGCTTCTGCCTAGAGCGCCATTTTGCTGGAACTCCCTAACACTACATAATTTAAAATAAAGTTTAGCAAAAATACTTTGTGATAGTACCCATGACAGCAGAGACAAATTGGCGACAATATTAAACCAACATGGTGGGGTGAATTTAAAGGAATTGCCAAGGATGTTTTTATATCATGCCAAAGACACAATCCTGGTAAAATGTAAGGTGGGACATGGACAGAAACCAAAGTCTGGGGGTTGTCTTAGTTAACTAGTGCTGCTATAACAGAAATATCCCAAGTGGATGGCTTTAACAAACAGAAATTTATTCTTTCACAGCTTAGGAGGATAGAAGTCTGAATTCAGGGCGCCAGCTCCAGGGGAATACTTTCTTTCTCTGTTGGCTCTAGGGAAAAGTCCCAGCCATCAATCTTTCCCTGGACTAGGAGCTTCTCAGTGCGGGTACCCTGGGTCCAAAGGACGCACTCTGCTCCTAGCTCTTCTTACTTGATGGTAATGAGGTCCCTCTCCTCTTTGCTCGCTTCTCTCTTTTATGTCTCAAAAGAGACTGACTCAAGATACAACGTAATCCTGTAGATTGTGTCCTGCCTCATTAACATAACTGCCTCTAACCCTGCCTCATTAACATCATAGAGATTAGAATTTACAACACATAGGAAAATCACATCAGATGACAAAATGGTGAACAATCACACAATACTGGGAATCATAGCCTAGCCAAGTTGACACAGATTTTTTGGGGACACTATTCAATCCGTAACAGGAGCCCTTTAAATTTACCAGTGGACTTTACACAAATGCTTCTTGCAATGGATTATAAATATGTTCTGGTTATTTTTTATTCTCAAGGTAGATCAAAGGCTTTTCTTAACAGAGAGCTATGGTTCTAAATGTGGCAAAGAAGTTTGTTTGATTTGTTTTCCAACCTGGCAAATTTCCACTTACCTCTCTGATAACAGCAACACTCATTTTACCAGTATTGTTATTAAGGAGGAATCCCTGGGTGTTGCAAATGGGTGGCTACTAACTGAAATGATGGAGGTTTAAGTACATCCAGAGGCTCTTTAGAAGAAAGGCCCAAGGATCTAATTCTGAAAAATCAGCCCCTGAAAGCTTGCTGGTGTTGGAACCCAGAATTGACTGTGGGGCCTTCTCTAGAATAATCCCACCTGTGGTCAGGCACACTCCCTAACCCTCCCAGAGATTCAGTGGGCTACCGGATACCTCTAATAAATTCCTTCTGTTTTACCACAAAGAATCCTAAGTGATATGCCAGTCTGCTTAGGTCTATCGTCAGATAAGATCTTGTTTTTAACCTTAAGCCCAATCCAACCTGCTCTAAACCATTGCCTGAAACCAAGCTTTCTCTTGGACTTGGGTTTAATTGACTTTTATGCCCACTTCTTTGGGTGTAGCAGAGATGGCAGTTGTCCACCAAAATCCATTCTCTCCTTCTTCCACAGAAATATGAGTCTACCCTTTGACTAGGTATAGCCACAAAACTGAGTCTCACCAAAGTGAATGATTGTAACCTACACAATTTTCTTCTCACTTGTGGAATAAGAAGGTGCTTCCTATGGTATTTTTCTCTTTTCCTCCCTACATTCATAATTGCTTCAATGAACTTCATGGGGAAGCACCAAAGGACATGGCAGGGCCACAGATGGAAGGCGCCTGAGACCCTGACAACTTCGTGGAGGAGGACTGCCCGCCAATCTAGACTGTTCCCCATGGATCTAGCACATGGGAGAAGAATAAATGTCTATTGTCTATAAGCTGTGGTCTCGGGGCTCTTCAGCTTAATTATTTCTCTAAGCAATGCAGTGATGATGGAGAATACCCAGCATGGAACTTGTGATTAACAACAGTGATCACAGACCAGTGCAGGAGACACCGTGTAGACAGCCATGCTCTCCCTATCCAGAAAGAGAGACACACTGATGGGGTGTGAGCACTGGAGGAGCCCTAAGGAGCCCCAGGTCTCAAGACCTCTGCTAGTTCCTGGCCACAATACACTCATCTTTTTTGGTTGCCTCGGTTTGAAGCACACAGATGTGCTACTTCTACCCTCGACTTTGAAATGTATGCTTCCATCTTTTACGTTATAATTTGACTGCAATGTTTTCATTTGCAACTGTCTTTGTTTATTATCTTCTTCCCTTTTAAAGCACTGTTATTTTGTTCTTTTCCTTTAATAATTACCTTTTAAATTTCAAATCTAATATTTTAACTTTAATATAGTTAACCAAAAAACCAAACTTGTTGCCATCAAGTCCATTCCAACTCGTAGCAATCCTATAGGATAGAGTAGAACTGCCCCATAGGGTTTCCAAGGAGCAGCAGGTGGATTTGACCTGCTGACTTTTTTGGTTAGCAGCAAAGCTCTTACGCCCTTTAAATATGAGCTTCTAAGTCAGGAGTCCTCCAGCTACAGCCACTTGTTTATGGAAATAAAGTTCTATTGGCACGTAGCCCAGCCATTCATTTATGGATTGACTATGGCTGCTTTCACACTAGTACTGGGTTGAGTGGCTGACTGAGACTGTGTGGCCCGCAAAGCCCAAAAGACTTCCTATCTGGCCCTTTAGAGAAAATGTTTGCTGTCTTTGGTTCCAGGTGTATATTTGTCTTTTATCATAGTGTCACCCCTAACTGCTATTACCTTTTTCCTTTTTATCTCTTCTGTCCTCGTAGTGCAATGGTTATGTACTTGGCTGCTAACCAAAAGATTCAAAGGTGGGAGAAAGACCTGGTGATCGGCTTCCATAAAGATTCCCAGCTAAGAAAACCCTATGGAGCAGTTCTACCCTGTCACATGGGGTGGCTATGAGTTGAAAATAGACTCAATGGCACCTAACAACAATAAACTTTGAGCTTTACTAACTTTATCTTACCAGGTTCATTAACTTCTAGCAGTTGAACTTTTATCTTACCAGTTTTATCTTTTTTAATTAATCACTGACCTCTTCACTACTTTTAACGTCACTCCTCTTGCTCTCTTTTTATTTAATAACTACAGGACGTGCACTGCAGGCAGTGACCATCTGGCCAAACCCCAGTAAGACTGTTCTCTGAATCATCTCTCGCTATGGCCATGTCTGAAGGCTGCGCCTCAACAAGGCCCCACTCCACAATTTGGCCATGATATGAGGACTCTACTCAGCCACATGGTTCTCCAATGAGTCCTGCTCCTTTGTGGGTAATCTGATAGAAACGCCCACACCACCTCCTGACCACCCAGATCTGCTATATATTGGCCTGGCCTATGTATAAACAGGGCCTGCTCATCTTGGGCCAAGCTTTCCAACTGGCAGCTAGAGCCTATTGCCACTTAAGCTACAGAGAGCTAGTGGTTCATTCCACCAAATATGTTGATTTAAAATCTTGTGAAGTTTATTGCATATCACCAATGGTACAAACAGCTACCTCCAGAGCTCTAAATCCCAATCGTGACTGTAGAGTTCTCCAGGGCCTTGCCTAGAGATAATTCTTTCAAGTTTCCAACTTTCATTGGATATTTACTGTGTGCCAGGCACTGTGATAGACAACAGAGATAAAAAGTCAGATAAGACATGGATTCTGTCCTCAATAATTATGATCTAGTTGGGCAGAAAAACAAGTAAAACTACAGTCATAATATAGTGGGATATGTTGTGTTGAGATTTATTGTGAGTACAGAGAGGTAGGGCATCTGAACCAGCGAAAAGCTTCCAGGACAGGGTGAAGGGGATAGTCTCCCAGGAACCCACATCCCTGTGGACTGCTCAGTCCCTTGCCCACCACCCCAGACCCCTCAGAACCATGCACACAGGTCCTCATGGACTCGATGAAAGCTGAATGAATGAAGGCCCCAGGCACAGCAGAGCTTCCTTCTGAGAAGATCCCCATGGTGAGGAATAGAAGGACATAGAGAGGGGACAGAAATGAGCAAGAACCCTTATAACCCTATCCTCCGACTCCCCCCACATAGCCCACAATCCATCCAGGTCCTGCCCTGGACACCAGAAAACCAATGGAAGACACGCCCTCCTACAACCACCCCCACCACAATCAGAGCTAGTCCTGTATCCAGGTAGCCAAAAGGACAAGACACAGCAGGTGTGGCTCAGCCCTCACCTGGGGATCAGCAGGCTGGGCCAGGGACCATGCGGGAGCAGGGCCCACACACTAGCCATACTGGTCCCTCAGGGCAGAACAGGGAGCTCAGAGCTGAGCCCTACAGGCCATGGGTCAAAGAGCTCTTCAGAGCAAAGGTGCCACTGAGGGGAAGGGTGGTGTGGTTGGCTTCACTGCAGGGACAAGAGAGGTCAGGAGGGGGACTGGCTGAAAGGAAGTGGAAGTTGAGGCTGTAATGGGCCTGAACAGGGTGGGGTCAGGCGGAGAAAAGGGGGCAAATAAGGGAGTGAGGTGGGGTGGTGGGGGGAGGGGTGTTCTCCACGCAGCAGGCACAGGACTGGCTCCTCCTCCCATCTCCTGGATTTACAGGCCCTACTTACTGTCCCACAGGGCCTCCTTTCCAAAGATAGGACGTGGGTGGAAGCAGCTGGACTTCATGTAGGCAGAAATCCTCTCTAGGCCCTGAGGGTGGCAAAGAGAAGGCCAGAGCTCAGGTTTGCTGCCCTGTTGAAGAATTTAATAAGATAATTCTTTTATTTTTTAAAATCTCTTATCCTAATAAGAGCTCCCATGTATGGAGATCCTACACTGCTAAGTGCTTTATATCTACCAAGATTATAAATAGGACTATAAAATTCTCTGGGCTATGCTGCATAATAAATTCTACTATCGCCATTTATCAGAAGGGAAACTGAGATGCACAGAGATTTAAATACCTTCCAACTGCTCACCCAGCTAGTTGGTGGACAGGGCTGGAATCCAGTTTGGCTCTGTCTCTCCCAAGTCCTGGGCTCCTTCTGCTGCACCCTGTCCCCTCCCCTACAGAAGGACTTCTCACTTCCAGTGGAACAAACTTGCTCCTTTTGTAGAGGGAGAGTCCCGGGTCATGCCTGTCTACCCAGGGTTTGCACACAGAATGGGGTCTGAGCAGAACAAAGGGGCTCAGAACATGCCTGTGCAGCCTACAAGAGAGGCCTGGATCTCATGGAATGACTCAGCAAATCTGGGTGCAGGTTGACAGGGGAGCTGGACTAGCAGGGCCAGGTTCTAATTATTCCACTTCGGGAGAGAGTCTAAGCGTTTCAGCCTGATAACTAAGCCCAATCTCACTCTGCCCCAACCTACCTCACCTCTAGCTAAGGTGTCCAGGTCCAAATGACACTCAGGTGTGTTTTGGGCTATCATAACAGGACAGATAATTTTTGAAAGACTCAAAGACATATGGAACTTTCTAAACCTAAGGGGCAAAGCCCTGGTAGATCACAGGCTGCAGTCTACAGCCGACATTCAAAATCATCTTAGCTCTTGTGTAACCCCCAAGGTGCTCAGCTTGGACCAGAACCAGAAGTTGATGAGAACTAGTCAGGAAAGCAGATCTTGCTGGAAAGGAGTAAAGGAATAAGAACTCTAGGCCGAAAACCCTGTTGGGCAACTGCCTCAAATTCTCAAATTTATAATCAAGTAGATTGGGTTGCTCTCAACTAGCTGACCACATGTGATGGATGACTGGCTGTGAGGTGGGGTCCAGGCTGTGTTTCCCTAGAATCCAGTTGGCACCACACACCCCATTCACCTGTGATGGCTATAGTTATCTAACCACACTGAGCTTGGAGGGTGGACTCCAGGGCAGGGCCATGTTTGCAGGCCCCACTGTGCCTGACCCAGTGCCTCATCCACAGGAGACCATCAGTGAACATGAGTTAAAATAAATGTACTGACCCATCTCAGGGATGGAAAACCTTAAGACAATGGGGAAGCAGAAAGGGTAGAAGACAAGAGGGAAGGACACTGTTCCACCATAGAACACTTAAAGATAAAATCCTTCATAAGACCACTCACATAAATACTAGAACCCCAGCACCTCTATAGACCTAGGAACTTCAGAAGTTGCCCACAACGTGGATTGGATTGGTGCAAAGCATTCTGGAGGTGATGTATAAACACTGTCTGTGTCTTTGGGACTTAGTAGCAATCCTACCTTATCTCAGTCCTGCTACTCCCAGCTACATACACACTCCTCAAGTTCTGCCTCATCCATATTTTGTTGGGCTGTGAAACTCAGGTAGGAAAAGGGCCTGAGCCGTCCCATTTTGCACAGAAGAATAGTCACTGACTACTGCCCATAGAAGCTGACAGGAAGCCTGGCACAGCCTGCACTGGCTCTGTGACCTTGAGCAAGTTCCTTACCACCTTCAGTTCCAGTTTCCTCATCTATAAAATGGGGGGTGATAATTCCATCTACCTTGTAGTAATGTTGTGAAGATTAAATCTGGCATAATATATGTTAAATGTTTAGCACGGGTCCTGGCATAAAGCAAATGCTCCATAAATGCTACCGATACCCATTGCTGTCAAGTCAATCCCGACTCATAGCGACCCTATAGGACAGAATAGAACCACCCCGTAGAGTTTCCAAGGAGCGCCTGGTGGATTTGAACTGCCAACCTTTTGGTTAGCAGCCACAGCACTTAATCACTATGCCACCAGAGTTTCCTTATAAATGCTAGTTACTCCTAGTTTTAGTTCCAAAACTAGGAAAGTGTCATGGAGAAGGGAGAAGGAACATCAAAGAGGAAGGGGGATCAGGGGCCTCACCTCAAAGCGGGCCATGAAGTCCTTCAGGTTTGGGAATGCGTCCAGGCACTTAGGCTCAAAGATACGGTTCTGGTTGAGGACATCTTAAGCAATGAAATCCACAAAGGTGATCTACAGAAAGCCAAGGATGAGTGGATGGGAAGCTCCGTCATCTGGGAGGAATGACAACCCTGTATCCCCTGTCTCCTTCCCCCTTTACCTTGTCCCCTGCAAACCATGGCCGCTTCCCCAAGAACTGTGAGAAGAGCCTCATCTTGTCAGGGAGTCCCTCCAAGTACTGTGGCTTCAGCTTCTCCTGTGGCAGAAAACAGCTGCCACCACCCTCAGACCCTGCTCCCTGGGCAGAGGGGCAGCTCCCTCACTGCTGGAATGACCCAGATAGCCATGGGTGAGCCAGCATCATCCCTGGACTGCCCCTGGGCCAGTGCCCAGGCTTCCATTTAATCCAACCAGCATTTATTAGACCCCTAATAAACTCCATCTGTAAGAGATCTGGGAAGGCAGAGAGATAAGTAACACCATCTTTGAATCTATCACCGCTGATCTGCTAACAACCCACCTATAGGTCTGACCCAGGAGTGCTCTGAGCACCTGGCCGAGCATTCACCTCAGATATCAGGTAGAATCACAGAAGCAAAGAACTACAAGAGCTAAAATAAGGAAGTGGAAATTCTAGTCCCTGGGCTGGCACAAGAATGGAGAGGACTTTTTAACACTTTCCTGAACAGTAAGCAGAATTTGAGAGGATGAAACAAAGAAGGGAGTGGAAGGCATTCTTGCAAAAAGACTTTGTGGTGGACACTGTGTGGCTAATAATTTGGATTTACAAGAATCCCTGTGGGTTTTAAGGGGAAGATACCAGGAAAACAGGATAAACACATTGTTTAGGAACTTAATTTCCACACTGAGGGGAATGTGGACTTTATCCTAAAATTGAGGCGATTGATTCAGAGTTTTGATTTGAGGAGATTTAGAGTTATGGAGGTCACTCTGTCAGCAGTATAGGGGACGCCCTGGAGGATCTGTAGGTCTAAGGAGTTCAAATGGCACACAGGACAAGTACAGATGGGAACACAAGAGTCCCATCTACTGATCCAAACACTGCACTGGTCCAGCCCCACAGGAACTCACAAAGTCAGGGCTGTAGGACACCCTGGCCAGCTCCATGCGGGTGTCCATAACCTGGTTCTCTAAGATGTCCACGTGGATCTTCTCAGCTTCTGTCTCCCCACCTGCAGCCCACACATCAGACACTCACATTCAGCATCCCACCCCAGTCAAGCCCAGGGAATGGCCATCTGGCCTCCTGTGCCCCCACACCTGCCCCTAGCCCCACTCACACAGGTTGTGCTTGCGGGCAATGTAGCCATGATGGCGTTGCTCTGGGTGATCTTGTGAGGCCCATCAATTAAGTAGGGCAGCTGCAATGGCAATCAGGCAGGTGTGTTGTACCATCAGGCTCCCCAGCACCCCTATCCCCTGTGAAAGGGCAGAGCTGGGACTTGGCACACTCAGGTCTGGCCCATGGTAGACACTAAATAAATACATGTACAGCGAATGCACGATCTGGAACAGGGAACAGAATGGAAAGGCAGTGAAGAGAACCAGGAATGAGAGAGGTGGAGCAGAAAGCAGCTGGTTGTAAAACTCCAGGCTGGGGAAAGGAGATGGAGGGAGAGACACCTTTCAGTCCCCCCCACCCCCCACCCCATTCCTGCACTTACATTGGGGAAGTCCAGGCCCAGCTTGAATTTCTCATTCAGCCACTGGCTTCTGTCGCAGTCTGGAGCTATGGTGGAAACAATGAAATGAAAACAAACATTCTTGTAGTCCAACATTCCTTCCCCAGAAACCATACCAAGAGTCATTGAAGATCCCTTGAAACTGGTGGATCTGGAAGCTGACAGAACCACTAACTCTCACAGTCACAGAAGTAAGGCTTACAACAGAGGTGAGGGCAGCAATTCCCTCCCAGTATCCTGAGCTGGCAAGCAGAGCTGCACAGCCAAAGGGAACCCAGGAGGCGGCAGGCCCCAGATCTAGGAGGTGGAGGCCCTGCAGAGGTGGGCAACAGGTGGCCAGGGGCACAGGCTGCTTGTTACCAATCAGCATTAGCTGGCAGAGAGGCCAGTACAAGGGTGCCATTACTGTCCCCCTCAATGTATGTCTTTTCCCCATAGTTTGAGTCTGTGTATTCCAGGAGCAGGCAGATGGCATGACCCAGCTGGGAGAGACAGCACGGGGAAGTGGTCAGAGATGGAGGGATCCTGACTGCCGGACTTCATCTCCAGGTAAGCCGGGGCCACCCTCATCTCACACAGGTGAGAAAACCCTACAGAGCTAGCTGCATTTGCCGCTCACTACGCCCCACCCCCACCCCATCTGGGCCCAAAGTGCCTAGCCTGGAGGAGGACAGCGCAGGACCGGGCTCAGCTTGAGCAAAGCTCGAGAGAGGAAATTTCTGGAATCGTTCCCCGAGCTGCTCAGCACTTCCTCGCCACTGCGCCCCCGTCCCATCCGCCCAGATGGACCGCTCACTCACCCCACGGACGTCCCAATAACCCAAAACGATGGCCAAGGTGCAATTTTCCCTGAAATCTCCGGACGTGCTACAAGGGCGCTGAGATCAGACCTTAACCCAGTCACCCAGCAGGAGGGGCGATCTGTGACGTTCGGCTCCACCCCGCGCCCGGGATCTTCCGCACACTTCCCCATCCCTACCGCGTGCCTTTGCTCTTGCCCCACATTCGTCTAGCCTGCAGGCGCCTAAGGTCCTATGAGCCATGGGCGCCGGGCCCAGAGGGCAGGAAGAAGTAAATACGGTTTCTGCCACCAGCCCGTGAGAATTGGGTAGCCGAAGTTGGGATACACAGAAGCCGAAGGCTCCTGGACCCCTGAACCCCTCAGTGGCTTTAGCCGCTCGCGTTCAGACCTCTGCTAGGTCCAGGGGGAGATGGCCTTGCAGTTGGGGAAAAAAGCCAGAAACACAAGAGGAGCAACTCTTCTCCCCTCCCTTTCCTCAGGCCTTTGCTCAGCCTTCTCTCCTAAGCACTGTGTTCCCTAGGACTCTGGGAGGCTCAGGCTACCAGAGTCAGGCCAAAACGAGACCCCTCTATGATTAGAGAGTTTAAATCAGCACCTATACAAGAAACAAGGAACAAGGACTCTTGGCTGATCAGAAATGCTCCTTGGAATCCTATGACTTCATAATTGGTTCTCTACAGGAACAAATTGTCAGTGGATGGAGTGACCAGCCTCGACAAGGGACAGAGAATAGGAAATGTGGTCTCTGTGTTTTCTTTTCATGGACTGTTAAGGACCCTGGCCTTTGTCAGTCCTCTGGCAAAGGATTATAAGGACCAACCGTAAATTCATCAGTTAGCATTCCAGCCCAACATGTGAATCTAAATCCAAGAATCAGACCCTGCAATGGGTCTGGGTATACAGTACAGCCCCAGAAAAGTCTTGCCAGCTAGATGACCCTCACATTGACCCACTTCCAAACTAGGACAGTGACATGAGATTGGTAGTCACAGAGGGCACATGAGCAAAGCTTTTCCTCAGAGGGGCCAGATGCCTGGCCTGCTGCTGAGGGAGGCCAGAGAGAGGTGGGGTCAGCCTGGAGCCAGGAGGACTGCCCACAGAACCAGTGTCACAATGACACAACAGTCCCCACATTACACAGGGTGCAGACCCTCAGGTGTTTCCAGTCCCATGGATTCTAGTCCTGGCTCTGACTCCTGACTCATGTGATCTTAGGTAAGACCAAGAACCTCCAAAGCCTATTTCCTCACTTGTGATTTGAGAGGCGTGCCTCAGGTAGCCTTTGAAGTCACTCTGTGACCTGTGGACCTGGGGTAAAATCTCCACAAGATCAATGTCCTACCTACCAACTTTTCTCTTTGAAGGCAGAAGTTTATTTCAAAACGAAGATAACATGAAATAATTTAGCCTGTGGTCAATTTTCTTTCGTTTAAAGGATATTATAAAATTTAACAGATCTATGAAAATAGATGAGAGGAAGTTTAAAAAAGAAAATGGTTTATAGTTAACAAAGGGCAAGGTTGGTGCACGATAGATAAATCAGCTTTTAAATTTCTGCAATAAGAAGGAATGAAGTTCTAATACAGAATACAGTGTGGATGAACTTTGAAACATACTAAATGAAATAAGTCATACAAAAAAAGGTTAATATAATATGGTTCCATTTACTTGAAATATCTAGAATAGACAAATGCATACAGACAGAATGTAAATTATTTTTTACCCTGGCCTGGGAGGTGACAGAAATGGGGAGTTATTGCTTAATGGGTACAGAGTGTCTTTTATGGGTGATAAAATAGTTTCGGAAACCAATAGTAGTGATGGTTGCACAACATTGTGAGTGTGATAATGCCTCTGGATCTAAACTTAAAAATGGTTAAAATTGCAAATTTTATGGTATGTATTTTTTTTTTCCACACAAAAACTGTTATACTGTTAGGATAACAAGGTATAAGACCAATATTTCAATAATGGTGTCAAACTCTAAAGATAAAGGGTGACATGGAGGATGCAGTGGAAGGTAAACTTTAGATCACCCCAATTAGAACATAGAAGTTGGATGGTCTGCAGGTCTGTGCTGAGTTGGGGAGCTCAGAGCCTGTGTCACTAGTGGCCAGCAGGCAGCAGTCCATGTTGGAAATGCTCCCCACCTGTTCAAACAATGCCAGTCTTCCCAGTTCTTGTTTCAGGTTCAGGTTCAGGAAGCAGCCTCTGGCAATAAGGTGGATTCCTGGGTAGGTTTGCCTACAGGGAGACTGTGCACCAATCCACACACATGAGTGCCTGCTTCTCTGAATAGTTCTAGTTCTCATTATACAATAAGGATTCTGAATTTTATACATCTTGGAAGGAAAAAAATTGCTAGATTCAACTGCGAAAATAGAAATCATAAAGGATAAAAAAGCACTAAGATAAAATAGAATAATAACATTATAAGTAGGTAGAACAGGTACTGTTAAATTAGTATTCATCCATTCTGTCATTCCTTTAGTCAAAAAACAATCTTTGAGATCCTGGATGTCTTAGTTACCTAGTGCTGCTATAATAGAAATACTGCAAGTGGGTGGGTTCAACAAACACAAATTAATTTTCTCACAGTTTAGGAGCCTAGAAATCCAAATTCAGAGCACTGGCTCTAGAGGAAGGCTTTCTCTCTCTCTCTGCTCTGGAGGAAAGTCCTCAACTCTTCATCTTCTGCTTCCTGGTTCCTTGTAGATCTCCATGTGTCTTGACATCTTCTTAACGCATCTCTGCTTGCTAGACCAAAACCAAATCCATTGCTGTTGAGTTGATTCTGACTCATAGTGATATTATAGGACAGAGAAGAACTCTGCTCCATAGGAGTTTCCAAAGAGTGGCTGGTGGATTCAAACTGCCTACCTTTTGGTCACCAGCCATGCTCTTAACCACAGTGCCCTAGCTTGCCTTTCATTCATCTCTTTTTATATCTCAAAAGAGAATGATACAAGACATACCCTACACTAATCCTGTCTCATTAACATAACAAAGATAACCCATTCCCAAATGGCATTTTAACTACAGGCATAGACGTTAGGATTTACAACACATATTTTTGGGGGACAGGATTTAATCCATAACACCAGGTTATACTAGGCATTGTAAGTCAATCCAAGGAGAATGGATATTTTTTATTGTCGTCAAAGTATGTATAACACCACATTTGTCGGTTCAACATTTTTCAGGTATACAATTTAGTGATATCAAATACATTAATCATGTGCAACCATCACAACAATTATTGCACATTTTCAGGGAGGTTTGCTGTTAAAGGTTGAATAGGGTAGGAACTACAAGTGGTAGATTTAAAAAGAAAAAAATATAGGACACTTTTTAGTGTGTTTAAACACCTAGAGGCAGTTGAGTGGAAGAGAGGTGGAATGTAAGAGAAAGAGGCCATGCTTGCTAGGACAAGGTCTCTGAGGACACAGGAGATGTGGTTCAGAGCACAGTGGAGCCTTTAGAAGGAGGAGTCCAGTTCTGTAGGAGGACAATCAGATTCTCAAACCCAGGAGCTAAAGGGGCCAAGAGGATCACGCCAATGGGTGAAATGGGTCTGTGAAAGACAATAGGGAGAGGTAGGTGTTAGGGATGTTTACATGGGTGGTGCAAATGGTTAACAGTGTGTTTCTCAGAGCCCACTTGCATATTCTGTTAATTTTTGTTAGTGTTCTTGATAAAAGTTTCCTTTACCTGTTGCTTATTAAAGGGAAACATAGATTCAGGCCTGGTATGCGAATGATATAACAGGAATGAAATAGGCCCTTGCTACACCTGGGCATGGAGCTTTCAGGGTCGCTGAGGGAGGAGCCATGGTTGGGGGCCCTCATGGGTGGGGGAGGTCATTTATTAACTAATCCAGAAGTGTCTAATATTTTGCCAATCATCACAGCTGTACCAGGAGTCCAAAGGACCATTCAGGGATGTTGATATGCAAATTTAGCCTAGAAGAATGGTCCAGAGCAGCCCGTGGACCAAGTGACCAATGGCACAGTGATATCAGGATGCTGGTCCATGAAAGTGATAGTACTTTATGGAGTGAGTTTTGAGGACATGGGCTTCTGTGAAGTGTCTCCATCCCAACCCTCCCCCACTCCAGCTGACTAGGTGGCCAATCAGTGCCCTTCATACTGAGTAAAGGGGATTTCCTCCACCTGGAAAATAAGGAGTATAACACTTACCCTGCTGTCTGACATGGTGACCATGTGGATCAAGAGACAACGGGATGTTGAGAAGGTTTATACCCAATGACAGAATACACAAAGAAAGCTCTTGTTTAAATGATTGATTGCATGAAGAGTAAGAAGATGGAATCTATGTTAGAAAGACAAACACAGATAATCCCTGGTCAACTAATTCAGGGACATGACCTGGTTGGTTGGTTAACTTTTATTTAAAACAAAACAGCCCTTGCCCAGCTCTGTTGACTTAAAAGCAGTAATTCTCAATCTTGTCTGCACATTAGAATCACCTGGAGAACTTCTAATAAAAATAGTGATGCCAGGCCACATCACAGACTAATTAAGTCAGCATCACCCAGAGTGGTGGCATCAGTACGTTTTTGAAGCTCTCAGGTGATTGATTCTAGGTGATTCTTTTGTGGGCCAGAGTAGGGAGAGCTGCATTACAGCACATGCTGCCTCCTTGATCAGATACACAGAACATCTGCACTTGAGGTTTTGTCAGAGCATGTAAGTGTGAGCACCCTGCCACCTGATACTTTCAAAGCTCAGCTTCAAGATGTCATATTCCCAGCAGTTTACTAAGGGCTCTGCAGTTGGCCACCCCTTTAGATCCTTAAAGTTGTAGCCCTGGGGTAAAACAGACCTTCAGAGAGCCATTAAAAAAATGCAGAGGGAGGTGGAGCCAACATGGCGTTATAGACAGACGCACCATGCCATCCTTCTGTAGCAAAGACCTGAAAAACTAAGTAAAACAGATACAAACGTCAATCCTTGAACCCTAAGTACCAAATGAAGGAATAAAGAATTTGATCAAGCACCAAATGGAATAAGAAGCTGACAGAGAACAGAGAACGAGGAGAGCTATGGAGTGGAGCTCCCATATAAGCTAACATGGCTGGATTCATCATCTTGGCTATGGCCAAAGAACTCAGACAGGGGTACAGGAAGGCAACTTCATGGAGCTCCCAGCAGGAGACAGAGCACCTGGTAACCAGGGATACACACTTTCCCAACCCCCATCCTACTTCCCTCTAGACAGCCTCCGCTGCTTGCCAACTGGCCAGGGTTGCTCCACTGGAGAGACACTAGCTCACTGCAGCCGAGGTTGGCCCCGCCCCCACCAGCCAGCCCCTTCATCACCATTTTTTTGTTTGTTTTGTTTTTCTTTTTGGTTTGTATTTTTGTTTGTTTTTGGGTTTTTTTGTGTGTGGCTTTTTTGTGTGTTGCTTTTCTCTCTCTCTTCTTTCCTTTTGTTTCTCCCGCCCAGCTAGTCCCTGTGCCATCTCCTCCCCTTCTTGACGAGCTGTGATTTTTTGGTTTGTTTGCTTTGTTCTTTTTTTTTTTTCTTTTCTTTTCTTCTGTTTCTTCTGTCTCTCTTCTTTCCTTCCTTTTCTTTCTCCCTCCAATCCAGCTCTGTGCACTGCCCTCACCCTTTCTGGAGGGGCCGTACCGCACAGCTCAGTTGGAGAGTCACTGCGCAAAGACTCCCCGGGTCTCCGCTGCCAACACCAACCAGCTCCCTCAGCACATTTTATTTATTTGTTTATTTATACATTTTTTTTTTGGTGAAAATACACATAGCCAAAGATAGACCATTTCAAAAATTTCTACAGGCACAGTTCAGTGACATTGACTACACTCTTGCAATTGTGCTGTTATTCTCACTTAAGATGAAGGCTTACAGAACAAAATAGTTTCTCATTTAACAGTTACTACAAATGTTGCCCTTGACAATGGTTAACAATCTCATCAACAATATCGTTACTCAACCCTGGGTTCCCTATCACCAACTTCCTTGTCCTCTTCTGCCTTCTGGCCCTTGTCACTGGACTCCTGTACCTCGTTAGTCTCATTTGGTTTTATGGGGCTGTCCACTCCCAGGCTGAAGAGTGAACCTCGGAGGTAACTTCACCACTGAGCTAAAAGGGTGTCTGGGCACCATACTCTTGGGGTTTCTCCAGTCTCCTTTAGGCCAGTAAATCTGGTCTTCTTTTGTGAGTTAGAATTATGCTCTACATCCTTCTCCAGCTCTGTCCAGAACTGTCTGTTGTGATCCTGGTCAGAGCAGTCAGTGGTGGTAGCCGGGCACCATCTAGCTGTACTGGACTCAGTCCGATGGAGGCCTTGGTAGCTGTGGACAATTAGTCCTTCAGACTAATCTTTTCCTTGTATCCTGTTCTCTTCATTCTCCCTTGCTCCCGAAGGGTTGAGACCAGTGGGGTATCTTAGATGGCCACTCACAGGCTTTTAAGACCCCAGACACTACTCACCAAGGTAGAATGTAGAGCATTGTCTTTATAAGCTGTGTCATGCCAATTGAGCTAGATGTTCCCTGAGACAATGGTCGCCACAGCCCTCCACCAAGCAATTCAGTCCCTCAGGGAGTTTGGATTTGTCTATGGGGCTTCCATGACCTTTCCTTGTACAAGTTGTGCTAGTTTTCCCTGTATTGTGTACTGTCTCACCCTTCACCCAAGATACCACTTATCTATTGTCTATTTAGTATTCCCCCCCCCACCCCTCCCATACCTGGTAACCAACAAAGATTGTTACATTTTGTGTGTGAACATTTTCATGGGTTTTTACAATAGAGGTCTCATACAATATTTGTCCTTTTGTGATTGACTTATTTCATTCAGCATAATGTCCTCCAGTTTCATCCATGTTATGAGATGGTTCAGATTCATTGTTGTTCTTTCTCGTTGCATAGTACTCCATTGTGTGTAGGTACCATAGTTTGTTTATCCATTCATCTGTTGATGGGCATCTAGGTTGTTTCCATCGTTTTGCTATTGTGAACAATGCTGCCATGAACATAGGTGTGCATATGTCTATTCGAGTGACGACTCTTATTTCTCTAGGATATATTCCTAGGAGTGGGATTGCTGGATCGAATGGTATGTCTATTTCTAGCTTTCTGAGGAAGCACCATATCATCTTCCAAAATGGTTGTATCATTTTGCATTCCCACCAGCAGTGCATAAGAGTTCCGATCTCCCCGCAGCCCCTCCAACATTTGTTATTTCCAGTTTTTTTGATTCGTGCCAGTAATGCCGGGGTGAGATGGTATCTCATTGTGGTTTTAATTTGCATTTTTCTAATGGCTAGTGATCACGAGCATTTCCTCATGTGTCTGTTGTCCACTTGAAT
Source organism: Dugong dugon (assembly GCA_030035585.1). Lineage (NCBI taxonomy): Eukaryota > Metazoa > Chordata > Mammalia > Sirenia > Dugongidae > Dugong > Dugong dugon. Next base: position 149,200,712 of record CM057462.1, read on the forward strand.
GTCTTCTTTGGTGAAGTGTCTGTTCATTTCCTTTGCCCATTTTTTAATAGGATTATTTGTCTTTTTGTTGTAGAGGTGTTGGATTTTCTTGTAGATTATGGGGATTAGAACTTTGTCTGACTTGTACTGACCAAAAATTTTTTCCCAGTCTGTAGGTTCTCTTTTTACTCTTTTGGTGAAGTCTTTTGAAGAGCATAGGTATTTGATTTTTAGAAGATCCCAGTTATCTAGCTTATCTTTTGGGTTTTGTACATTGATGGTTATGGTTTGTATCCTGTTAATGCCATGTATTAAGGCCTGAAGTGTTGATCCTATTTTTTCTTCTATGAACTTTATAGTTTTAGGCTTATATTCAGGTCTTTGATCCATTTTGAAGTAGTTTTTGTATACGGCGTGAGGTATGGGTCCTGTTTCATTTTTTTGCAGATGGATATCCAGTTTTGCCAGCACCATGTGTTAAAAAGACTGTCTTTTCCCCATTTGATGGACATGGGGCCCTTGTTGAAGATCAGGTGACTGTAGGTGGATGGATTTACATCTGGGTTCTCAGTTCTGTTCCATTGGTCAGTGTATCTGTCGTTGTACCAGTACCAGGCTGTTTTGACTACTGTAGCTGTATAGTAGGTTCTGAAGTCAGGTAGTGTGAGTCCTCCAACTTTATTCTTCTTCTTCAGTAGTGCTTTACTTATTCGGGGCTTCTTCCTTTCCCATATAAAGTTAATGGTTAGTTTTTCCATCTCTTTGAAGAATGTTGTTGGTATTTGAATCGGGATTGTGTTGTATTTGTAAATTGCTTTGGGTAGAATTGCCATTTTCACAATGCTGAGTCTACCTATCCATGAGCATGGTATGTTTTTCCATTTATGTAGATCCCTTTGGGTTTCTTGCAGTAGTGTTTTGTAGTTTTCTTTGTATAGGTCTTTTACATCCCTGATTGTGGGATGTATGCCATTTAAACATGGCTGCACTATTGACAACTGCAGCCCCCACAGGCCTCTGTGCTGTATACAACATGTTGGAGACTTGTCAGAGATAGAATGAGATTAGGCACGACTTGTTTTCCCAAACTTATTGCCCTGCTACTGATTGGCTTGTTTACCTGAATTCCTTCTCCCTTGCCCAAAACTTATTGTTACTCACCCAAAGCCCATTGTTCTGTTATTTGCTTCACTGCTTGCTGTATTGACTATAAATAAACTCCTGAGACTGAAGCTGGGGGTCAACTCCTCAGAGTGACCCTCCTGGCCCCACTTCTCTGTAAGAGTTGTTCAGTTGGTTACTATCTTCGCCGTCCCGAGAACCACCGCGCTGCCGCTGCGACAGATGGTGCCCCGTGTGAGGGCAGAGCTGTAGACGCCCTCGCACTCAATCCCTTCAGGTGGTGAGTATCGAACATCCAGTTCAGGCTGGGTTTACAGCCCCAGAGCGGGGGAGCTTTCTGAGGCGCTTTCCCAAATGCTCTCAATTCAGGCTGGGTTTACAGCCCAAGGGCGATGGGGCCTTCCCAGACGCTCTCAATTCAGGTTGGGTGTACAGCCCAAGGGTGACGGGGCCTTCCCGGATGCTCTCAGTTCAGGCTGGGTTTACAGCCCAAGGGCGACGGGACTTTCCTGAGTGCTCTCAAGGGATTTCAGGCTTCAGGCCAGGAGTTTTTACTGTCTCTCATTCTCCTTTTTCATTTTCCGTTTCTCCCTCACTATGGGGAATTCTGTTTCTTCTGAACAGCGTCAATGTAAAACCCAGTTGTTAAGATTGTTAAAGGCCTCTAAGCTTAAGGTGTCAGAAGAAGCTGTTACCCAACTTCTGCTTTTAATTGAATCTGCCTGTCCTTGGTATCCCTTGCGGGGAAACCTTGATGTAGAAGCATGGGAATGTATTGGTAACATCATTCGTGACATGAACATTCCAGCTTTAGTTCTTATTGCTTGGCACCACTGTTGCCTTGCCCTGCAGTCCTTACAGGCAGCTCCTTCGGCTCCCTCCCCTAGTAAAGAAAATGTTTATGACCCTCCTCCTTCCGTGCCTCCGGAGGCTGATTTCTCACAACATGAGTCCCTTATGGAGAGATGTTTGTGAGAGGGCCGTGAGAAAGAAGGGTTTTCTGCTTATCCTGTCACTCAGGGAGCAGGACCGCCCTGTCACGATGGCCTTGACTTTAAAGTTTTTAAAGAACTCTGTAAAAGCATGATAGAGAATGGTTTACAGTGTTCCTTTACAAAAGGAATTGTAGAAGCTATAGGACAAAACTATGAGATGACCCCCTGGGATTGGAACGTTTTAATGCGAACAGTCTTAACCCCTGCTCAACTGAGCGTATGGAGTCAAGAAAACAAGGAACATTGTAACCTTTTTGCCATGGACAATCTTAACCATAATATCCCTGTTAATCTTGACATGCTCCTGGGTGTTGGGAATCATTCCACTCCCCAGGCCCAGAGTCAGATGAATAGGCAAGCATTCAGTCAAGCCTCTGATGCTGCCACCAAAGCCTGGAGTAAAATCCCTGATTCCAGAACTTCCACCGGCTCATTCGCCACTATTCGCCAAGTGGCAAACGAGCCTTACATTGATTTTATCAACCGCCTCCAAACGGCCATTTCCTGACAGGTAGATAATCAACAAGCAGCTGAAGTTCTTTGTCTCCAGGTTGCTTACGAAAATGCTAATGCTTAAAGGCACAGAATCTTAACCTAGCTGAAATGATTAGAGCATGTCAAAATGTTGGCACAGAAACTCATAAGGCACAAGTATTAGCGGCAGCTCTCCGTCCATCCACTGCCACCTGTTTTGGGTGTGGTAAACCTGGACATTTTAAAAAGGACTGTCATAGGTTAAAAAACAAAAATGCCAACACTAAACTTCCAACCCGAAAGTGTCCCCACTGTGGTAAAGGCTTTCATTGGGCTAATCAGTGCAGGTCTCAACTTAACAATCAAGGCAGCCCTATGTCAGGAAATGGGAAGAGGGGCGAGAGCTCTCGTGCCCCAAAAAATCCAGGGAGCCCCCGAGTGTGGAGTGTGGAGACCACAGCATAGACTCCAAACAGCAACGTTTGCGAGTCAATGATTTAAAGGCAGCCACGGAAGGGAGTGCAGGTCTAGATTTACCCTTAGCAGAAGGGGCTATAATAGATGAGGCAGGAAAAGTTTTTCTTATAGCAACACAGGTTTGGGGACCCCTGCCTCAAGGATATTTAGGACTCCTAATGGGTCGCTCTAGTATTACATCTCAAGGTCTAACTGTTCATCCGGGTGTAATAGACTCTGATTACGAAGGTCAAATTAAAATTATGGTTTCCAGTCTCTTATTGGAACATTACCCCCTCTGATAAAATAGCACAGCTAATTTTACTTCCCTTTGTAGTCCCCTCTGCTCGCACTACCCCAAGACGGGCTGGGGGTTTCGGCAGAACTGATGCTTTTTGGGTTACTAAGTTACAATCTTCCCGACCATATCTTACTGTTCAGGTCAGTGATCGCATGTTTAAAGGGCTCGTGGATTCTGGGGCAGATGTAACTATCTTCTCCTCTGATTCCTGGCCCTCTTCGTGGCCCAAGAAGCAAACCGCTGAAACCCTCACAGGAGTTAGAGGAACACAGTGTCCTTTTCAAAGTACACTTCCCATTGTTTGCTATAGCCCTGATGGACAGCCCGCTTCTATCTGTCCCTTTATCCTTCCTTTGTCTACTATATTATGGGGATGAAATTTACTCTCCCAGTGGAATGTTCAAATTGGCACTCCTCAGGATTTTTCATAGGGGCCACTGCTCAAACAGACCCTCTGTTAAAATTAACCTGGATACCTAGCCCTCCTGTTTGGCTTGAGAAGTGGCCCATTAAAGAAGAGAAATTAGAACACCTTAAAAGACTTGTCCAGGAACAGTTACAGGCCGGACACATCCGGCCTTCGTGCAGCCCTTGGAATACACCTATTTTCTGTGTCCCTAAAAAATCCAAAAAATGGAGGCTCCTTAATGACTTACGGGCTGTTAATCAGCGTCTTGTCCCTATGGGACCTCTCCAACCAGGAATTCCCAATCCGGCCTGTATTCCTCAAACATATAATATTATTATTATTGATCTTAAAGATTGGTTTTTTACAATCCCACTCCATCCCGATGATTGTGCTAAATTTGCCTTCTCAGTTCCTTCTATGAATAATTGTCGTCCTACGCAGCATTATGAGTGGACTGTTCTCCCACAGGGCATGGTCAGTAGTCCAACTATCTGTCAATATTATGTTGATAAGGCTCCTAAGCCAGTCCGAAGAGCCTTTCCCTCATGTCTTATATATCATTATATGGACGACATTCTTCTAGCCCATCCCAAACCAGAACAACTTGATTCACTTCTTGTCTCTGTTCAACAAGCATTACAAAGTTTTGGCTTACAAATAGCCCCTGAGAAGGTTCAGTCTTTCACCCCGTGGCAGTATTTGGGATACTATCTTGACACCCATATCATTCACCCTAAAATACCAGAAATTATAATTCCCAAGGCCTTAACTCTAAATGACCTCCAAAAGATCCTTGGTCATATTAATTGGCTGCGACCTTCACTCGACATAACAACCTCTCAACTAGCCCACTTATTTGAGACACTTAAGGGTGACCCTGCTGTAACCTCTATGAGGACACTCTCTTCCCAAGCATGCCATGAATTATTACTTGTTAACCAAGCCATTAAAGAAAAATTTTTAACTCGTTTACAGATAAATCATCCTGTTTACCTTCTCCTATTAAATACTCCTCATAGTCTTACAGGCATGCTCTCTCAATTTACTCCTGACTTCGGAGCACTTGAGTGGCTTTTTCTTCCTTATCGCCCTCCACAACAGTTGTTTACATGCTTCTCTCATCACATTAACTTATTAATGCAAGGACGCACCCGCACTCAACAGCTTTTGGGTTCTGACCCTCATGTTATATACTTTGGGGTAACGAAAACAGCTTTTGATCGTGCTCTTCTTAATTCTGAAGCGCTCCAGATTGCTTTGGCTGATTTTACTGGGCAAATAATTTATTCTTGTCCCACTTCAAAGCCACTCTCTACCCTACAACTTCTTCCTTTACGACTTTCCACAATGCTCTCTCCTTCACCCCTTGCTAATGCTCCTACTGCCTTTATAGATGGATCAGGAAAAACTGGAAAAGGAGTGGTCACTTGGCAGACGGACAGTGCCTGGCAACATTTTGTTACACAAAAGGCTTCCACTACACAGCGTGCTGAGCTGTTGGCAGCTGTTGCTGCCTTTGAAATTCTTAAATCAATGCCGTTCAATTTAATTGCTGATTCTGCTTATGTTGTTCACACTATTCAACATATTAGTGATGTAACTCTTTGATTTAGTCCCAATTATGAGTTATTTACTTTATTTAAAAGGCTCCAAACCCTGCTTAATAGCCGTAACTCTCCCTTTTTTGTGGTACATGTGTGCTCCCATACACCCTTGCCGGGGCTTCTTTCTGATGGCAATTCTCGCGCTGATTTACTTGCTGGCTCTGCCTTTTCTGATGCACGAACTTCTTATAATTTCTTTCATCAAAATGCATACAGACTTCAAAAACAATTTTCTATCTCTCTTACTGAAGCACAGCAAATTGTTCGCACCTGTCCTGACTGCCAACGCTTTTCTCCCACGTCCTTTGCTGCTGGCGTCAACCCACGTGGTCTAGTAGCCAACCAATTATGGCAAATGGATGTAACACACTTTCCTCCCTTTGGGAAACTTAAATATCTCCATGTGTCCATAGATACATGTTGTGGGTTTCTTTACGCTACAGCCCTTTCTGGAGAATGTTCTACTCATGCCTGTCGTCACTTTACCCAAGCCATTGCAACTATGGGATGTCCCCAAGCTCTTAAAACTGATAATGGGCCTGCATATACTTCTGCTAAATTTCAACAATTTTGTGCCACTTGGAATATTCTTCATTCCACTGGCATTCCTTATAACCCTCAAGGGCAAGCCATAATTGAACATTCCCATCATACTCTCAAACAGCTCTTAAATAAACAAAAGGGGGTAGATGACGGGTCTAGAGTATGTGATCAGAATGAAAGACTTGCCAAAGCTCTCTTTACTTACAACTTTTTATCAGTTGCCAAAGATGGTCCTACCGCTGCAGAACGACATTTTATCCCCCCTGACACCCGACCTCGGCCACAGGTCCTCTATAAAGATCCTCAAAATCCCTTTGTCTGGCAAGGACCTGTAGAATTATTAACCTGGGGGCGAGGGTGTGCGGCTGTTTTGTCTCCTACAGGTCCGCTTTGGATTCCTGCTCAACTAGTAAAACCATATCATGTTCCGGCTACAGCCACCGCCCTACCGCTGGAACCCTCTATATCCACGGACACTACCGGGGCCACCAGCCGCTCCAACTCCAGAGCCATAGCCGATACCAACGCCCCCTCCTCCAGAGAAGAAAACTGAACAACAAGGCTCTGCTGTGCCGATAACATGGAGAGGTTTGAAATCCTCTCCTCTAAAGCTGAAAATATTCTCTCAGCTACCGGTGCCCCACGTACACCTGAAAACCTGTTTCTAGCCATGGTTTCTCTTGTGACTTTTAACTCTCAACAGGCTTGTCTTCTTCTTCTTCTCTTTTTTCAAGTTTTTACAACCTCTGCCTCTACCACCTATACCTATTGGGCTCATGTTCTTAGCTCCCCTGTCTTCCACCCAGTTACTTGGGAAAAACCAGAGCCCCCTCTTTCCTCTAATGATACTGTCGTTACTGGGGGACAATATTAGGCCTATTCCAAACCACTTACTAACTCCCCTGAAGAGGGGTGGTTTGTACTGTCTACAAATGGGACACTCTATGCTGATGCCCTTCCTTTGTGTTTCACTACCCAGCCACGCACTGCTTCTGTGTGTGTGCCTATACTAGCACAATGGTATATGAATTACATTTACTACAATGACACCTATAAGCAACCAGCCTATTCTAAGCAATTTTTCGTTAAAGCCATAGGCATTAACGGCACGTTCAGTGCCTATATTACTCGCTCATCCCCTTCCATCCTGGTATGTCAACACCCACAGCTATCTGTTACAGACCCTATTGATAATACTTGGGTTACTTGTCGAACTACTAACTTTTCTTCATACTCTTTCCCTTTCAACATTTCACTAGAAAATTGGGGCCCTCAAGGTTTAATTTTATTACCAAATCGCTCTACTTGGCAGTGGACAACCCCATACCATTACCTAGGACATTCTAAGTCCTGGAACCCTGGCCTAGCAGGACCCATTCTTCGCTTAAACGTTATTCAACTACTCATTTTTCCCCATTAAAAATCCTTTCTTGGTGATTAGGTCTCCCTCTTTATGAAAGAACTCTCCGTTCAGGAACATTTCTGAGGGGGACAAAGGATGCCAAGAACCCACTCCCCAAATTACAATGGACCCTCCATGACCATAATGATTCTGTGCTTATATGCACGTCTCGACCATACATTTTTGCTATAACTTCTAGTCCTCCGGATATCATTAAAATAAATACCTCTGTTCAATTAACATTACCCAGTGGCTCTACTTAGATTACTCCATGTCTGTTCAGGCAAAATGTCTCCACTCTTAACATCAATTCTGTATTTGTTCTTTGACAAAAAAGCCACCTTTGGCTGCCCGTTAACCTTACTCGCCCTTGGCAAGATAGTTTCCCCCTCGCTCAGGTTGTTAATGCATTACAGAAACTAGGAACTAAAAGGTTTCTTGGAATTCTCATAGCCTCTATTATCACAGCCACTGCTATTGCCACTAAGGCAGCTACCGCCACCGTAGCTCTCTCCCAGTCTATTCTGACCACCCAGCAGTTTAACACTTATATGCAAAATGTTACTTCTGAAATGCAAACTATGGCACATATTGATCAAGAGATCCTCAAACATCTGGGTGCTTTAGAAGCTTCAGTCCTTTGGCTTGGAGAATGACAAGAAGCCCTATGGGAACATTCTCAATTAACCTGTGATGCTGAATACACTCGCTTCTGTGTTACAGCCCTTCCATATAATGAGTCCTGGAAGGATGTTAAAAATAATCTTCTGGCTAGCTTCGCTTCTCCATTGAAAAGTGATATTCAAAAATTACAATTTCAATTACAAGAACAGCTCTTGAGATTACAGAGTCTAATAAGGCTACACTTAATACACTTAATGATTTTGCCTACTGGCTCAATCCCACGCATTGGTTCTCTGGACTCAATCTCTGTGTCTAGATCCTTTTTGCTATAGGATGTTTAATAGTCTTGTGCCTCCTTATAGTCATCCGATGTCTGTACTCCCTGAAGATCTCCCATCACCAACAAAAGTCAGCCTTCTATGACTGGACCATTCGCTACCAGTTACCTAAACAGGAGACGGGAAAAATAAAGACCTCCTCTTAAGAAGGCCCTTCCTGTGCTATTATTTTGATAATCAGTAATTACCTGTATTTTGTTAATCAGTAAGTTCCCAGTGAAAATTTGTTATGTGTAAACTCCTCTATATTTTCTGCTTCTCCTAGTTAGATGCTTCTGTATAAGTAGATTTCTAAGTTAGATGATTCCTTTCCAATTGGTAGTGAATTTGTGTAAATCAGTGTTTGTTTGATTGTTAATGAATCTTTGAGCCTTTATAAATCTTTAAGCCTTTAAGAATAATAATTTCAGTGGATGTTAAAAGTTAGTGTTTACCTGACAAAATGAGAGTCAGAAGAAACCCATGGGTCCAACAATCAGGATATTACTGGTGCAGAGGGCTATATTATCCTCATAAGATCATCCTCTATTGTCTACACACCTGAAAGGCACATTAAGTCCGCTCACTCCGGCTATGCAATTGATAGGAGCATCGCTGTTACTTAGTAACCTGGTGAAGAACCAGATGGTATCCGGTGGAAAACCAGCACCGTTAGCTTAAACAGCTTGCCGTAGCCGCCATCTAGGCGACTAAGTCCAGGTGTTACTCACAGCTATGCTATTTTTCCTCCTTAAACATATGGAGTGTGCCCCAGCTGTAGCTGGGCTCACAAGGACTCACTAAGTCACCAGGCCCAGAGGTGTGGAGACAGTAGTTGAGATAATCTTAGACTTTATCTCGTAGAGAAAATTTTACTTTGTCCTACTGGACACTTGTTGGACCAGTGGAAACCCTCTTGATTCTTATTTCATTAACTAAACAAAAGGGGGGAGATGTGGGATATATGCCATTTAAACATGGCTGCACTATTGACAACTGCAGCCCCCACAGGCCTCTATGCTGTATACGACATGTTGGAGACTTGTCAGAGATAAGAATGAGATTAGGCACGACTTGTTTTCCCAAACCTATTGCCCTGTTACTGATTGGCTTGTTTACCTGAATTCCTTCTCCCTTGCCCAAAACTTATTGTTACTCACCCAAAGCCCATTGTTCTGTTATTTGCTTCACTGCTTGCTGTATTGACTATAAATAAACTCCTGAGACTGAAGCTGGGGTCGACTCCTCAGAGTGACCCTCCTGGCCCCACTTCTCTGTAAGAGTTGTGCAATTGGTTACTGTCTTCGCTGTCCCGACAACCACCGCGCTGCCACTGCGACAGATGGTGCCCCGTGTGAGGGGCTGTGACACCTGGTCAGATTTATTTCCTAAGTATTTTATCTTTTTAGGGGCTATTGAAAATGGTATTGTTTTCCTAATTTCCTTTTCATCGTTCTCCTTATTGGTGTATAGGAATCCAACTGATTTTTGAATGTTTATCTTGTATCCTGCTACTCTGCTGACTCTTTCTATTAGTTCCAATAGATTTCTCATGGAGTCTTTAGGGTTTTCTGTGTATAGTATCATATCATTTGCAAACAGGGACAGTTTAACTTCTTCATTACCAATTTGGATGCCCTTTATTTCTTTTTCTTGCCTTATTGTTCTAGCTGGAACTTCCAGCACAATCTTAAATAGGAGTGGTGATAAAGGGCATCCTTGTCTTGCTCCTGTTTTCAAGGGGAATGTTTTCAGCCTCTCTCCATTAAGAATGATGTTGGCCGTTGGTTTTGCATAGATGCCCTTTATGATGTTGAGAAATTTCCCTTCTATACCTATTTTATTGAGCGTTTTTATCAGGAATGGGTGTTGGACTTTGTCAAATGCCTTTTGTGCGTCAATTGAGATGATCATGTGATTCTTTTCTTTCCTTTTATTTATGTGGTTGATTATGTTGATTGATTTTCTAATGTTGAACCATCCTTGCATACCTGGTATGAATCCTACTTGGTCGTGGTGTATTATTTTTTTGTTATGATGCTGAATTCTATTGGCTAGAATTTTGTTGAGAATTTTTGCATCTATATTCATGAGAGATATTGGTCTGTAATTTTCTTTTTTTCTGACATCTTTTCCTGGTTTTGTTATCAGGGTTATGCTGGCTTCATAGAATGCATTTGGAAGTGTTGCTTCCTCTTCTATGCTCTGAAATAGCTTGAGTAGTCCTGGTACAAGCTATTCTGTAAATGTTTTGTAAAATTCTCCAGTGAAGCCATCTGGGCCAGGGCTTTTTTTGGTTGGGAGTTTTTTTTATTACCTTTTCAATCTCTTCTCTTATTATGGGTCTTTTTAGATTTTCACTTTGTTGTAGTTTGGGTAGGCCGTGTGTTTCTAGAAATTTATCCATTTCCTCTAGGTTTTCAAATTTGTTGGAGTCTAGTTTTTCATAATATTCTGTTATAATCCTTTTTATTTCAGTTGGGTCTTTTGTAATGTCCCCCATTTCATTTCTTATTTGGGTTATTTGTGTCCTGTCCTGTTTTTCTTTTGTCAGCCTGGCCAGTGGTTTGTCGATTTTGTTGATTCTTTCAAAGAACCAACTTTTGGTTTTGTTGATTCTTTCTATTGTTTTTCTGTTCTCTATTTCATTTATTTCTGCTCTGATCTTTACTATTTCCTTTCTTCCTGTGGTTGTGGGCTTTTTTTGATGTTCTCTTTCTATTTGTTTGAGTTCTGTAGTTAAAATGTTTTGATTTTGTCCTTTCTTTTTTTTGATGTGTTCATCTATTGCTATAAATTATCCTCTGAGGATTGCCTTTCCTGTGTCCCAAAGGTTTTGGTATGATGTGTTTTCATTCTCATTTGATTCTAGGAATTTTTGGATTCCATCTCTGATTTCTTCTATTACCCATTGATGTGTAAGCAGGGTATTATTCAGTTTCCACGTAGCTGTTTTTTTTCCCTTGCTCTTTCTATTGTTAATTTCTACCTTGATGGCATTGTGGTCAGAGAAGATACTTTGAATTATCTCAACGTTTTGGCTCCTGTTGAGGATTGCTCTGTGGCCTAAGATGTGGTCTATTCTGGAGAACGTTCCATGTGCGTTGGGAAAGAATGTGTACTTTGCAGCAGTTGGATGGAGTGTTCTATATATGTCTATGAGGTCAAGTTGGCTGATTGTGCCCTTTAGATGTTCTGTATCTTTGCTGAGTTTTTTTTTAGTTGTTCTGTCCTTTACTGAGAGTGGTGTGTTGAAGTCTCCTAGTATTATTGTGGAACTGTCAATTTCTCTTTTCAGTGTTGTTAGAGTTTGTTTTATGTATTTGAGAGCCCTGTCATTGGGTGTGTAGATGTTTATTATGGTTATGTCTTCATGATGGATTTTCCCCTTAATCATTATATAGTGTCCTTCTTTGTCTTTTATGGTAGATTTCATTTTAAAGTCTATTTTATCTGAGATTAGAATTGCCACTCCTGCTCTTTTTTGGTAGTTGTTAACTTGATATATTTTTTTCCAACCTTTGACTTTTAATAAATTCACAGCTTTGTTTCTAAGGTGTGTCTCCTGTAGACAGCACATTGATGGATCCTGTTTTCTTATCCATTCTGTCACTCTCCGTCTCTTTATGGGTGCAGTGAGTCCATTTACATTCAGTGTAATTATTGATAGATGTAGGTTTGTTGCTGTCATTTTGTAGTGCTTTTTTTGTGGTGCTGACATTTTCGTTGTTCTTCTTACTCTCTTGTGCTGAGTTACGTTTGTTTGTGGATTGTTTTGTCATTTCTTTTGTTTTTGTAGGTTTTGTTTTTGCTGAGACTTTATATTTTTCCTCTTTTTTTTATGAGTATGTTTGTTAACTTTCTTTGTGGCTACAAAAATTTTACCCTTATATTTCTAAGTTTGAAGCAGTCTACCATTACTTGGTATTGCCTTGCCTTCCTCTCCATTAGAAGGTTCTATACCTACACTGTTTATTCCCTCTTTTATTGTTTTGATGTTGTTGTCATTTCCTGATTAACTGCTCTGATTCTCTGTTGTATTTCTTTTGGTTTTGGATAGTCCTCGAGAGTTCATTTCCTAGATTGGTATCTGGCTCGTATGATCCTGCGTCCTAGGTTCTGCCTGTGAGCTGAAGCTGTTTGTCCTCAGATTGAAGAAATCCCTTTAATAATTCTTTTAAGTTTGGTTTGGCTTTTACATATTCCCTTAATTTCTGTTTATCTGGAAATGACCTAATTTCACCATCGAATTTGAACGAGAGTTTTGCAGGATATATTATTTTTGGCTGGCAATATTTTTCTTTCAAGATTTTATATATGTCATCCCATTGCCTTCTTTCCTGCATGGTTTGTGCCGAATAATCTGAGCTTAGTCTTATTGTTTCTCCTCTGTATGTGACTTCTTGTTTTTCACAAGCTACTCTCAGGATTCTTTGCTTGTCTTTGGTTTTGGCGAGTGTGAATATGATATGCCTTGGTGATTTTCTTTTGGGGTCTCTCCTGTATGGGGTACATTGAGCTTCTTGGATGGCCAGCTTTTCATCTTTCATGATATTGGGGAAGTTTTCTGTCAGCAGTTCTTCAATGATCCTCTCTGTGTTTTCTGTTTTCTCCCCCTGTTCTGGAATTCCAATCACTCGCAGATTTTTGCTTTTGATTGTGTCCCACATAACTCAGGGTCTCTTCATTTTTCTTTGTTCTATTTTCTGAGTTTTCCTGAAAGAGTTGTATCCAAGTGTTTGTCTTCAATTCCACTGATCCTGACTGTCACTGTTTCTAATCTGCTTCTCAGCCCTTCTATGACATCGTCCATTTCTGAAATCTTGTTGTTTATCTTTTGGATTTCTAATTGTTGTCTTTGTATAATTTCTAGTTGTGAATTTATTTTGGCATTTTGTTCCTGCATGATTTTCCTGAATTCTTCCAATATTTTGTCCATATTTTCCATGAATTTGTCTACTTTTTCCTCATGTTTGTCAGCTTTTTGCCTCAGTTCTTGGAGAGTTCTGAGTAGTAGAGATTTGAATTCCCTATCAGGTAGTTCTAGTGCATTTTCTTCCAGAGGAGAGTCATCTGGTGTTTTATTTTGGATGCTTACTGGAACCATCCTGTCCTGTTTTTGTAAATGTTTTGTTATTGTCTGCTGTCTTTGGGGCATTCATTAGTTATTTTTCTCGTTTATTGATTGTAGATTTGTTTGTTTCGTCCCTTTTTTAAAAAAAAATTTGACTATGTCTGAGCAGGAAGACTGTGTGTTCTTTGTTGTTTGCTTGTCTGTGGGCACAATACTTTTTGCCTCCTTCTTCAACTGGTAGAGTCAGTCACTCAGATATGGTACGGCAGGGCAGGTTTAGCTGAAGAGGAGTTACTGGGATGGGTTGTTTGTGGGACTTACTACAGCCACCAGAGCAGGTTGGTAATCAGTGCAGAGAAGGTTCCAGTAGGCCCTGCCTCTGCTGCTTGGTGGTGTGATGTCAAGTGCACAATGCAGGTAGGCAGGATGCGGTGGGGAGATTATTATGTGTGGAGCTAAGACGGATATGGGAGAGAGGCGAGAGGAGCAGGAGCCAAAAACATACAAACAAACAAAATAGAATGCTAGGGGAGCTTGCCATTGGAGTGGAGAGATGAGAGACTATGAAATGGAGAAAAACAGAAAGGGGAGGAGGAAGAAAAGAAATGAATGAATAAATAAGAATCAGAAAGGTTAAAGAACCACAAAGTTCCCAGGTATCCCACCGGTGCAGCTATGAGGTCTGGGGAAGTCGCTGTCAGGTGTTGCAGTACAACCTGGCTAGAAGGCGTAGAGGTATACAACACGAGGTATTCCGGCAACAGAAAGAGAAGGAAGATATAGAGAGACGAGAAACTGGGCAATGAAGAAAGACAAAAAGGGAAAAAGAGGAAAAAGAAAACAAAACAAATTAAAAAAACAAACAAACAAGAAAGGCCCCCAAAGAAACAGAATTTAAAAAAAAACAAAAACAAAAACAAGGTAAAAAGAAACGCCCTCAGGGATCCCTCTGCACGTCTGTGGAAGCCGAAAGGGAGTCTCCCTGCCACGCAGCTCAGCCTGGCCTGAAAGGGCTCCCAACTCAAGAAAAGGAAAAGAAAACAAACAATTCAAAACGAACAAATGAACAAAAGCCCCGGGATCCCACCAGCACGGCAGCCCAAACTAGGAAGGAGCTCCACACTCGAACGGAGCTCCGCAGCCCCTCAGGAAGAAGCAAAGATGGCACACGGAGCCAGGTACTTGAGTGAAGGGAGGGGGAGGTGGAGAGAGGCAAGTAAGAAATCAAAAGAAGCAGAAAAAAAGAAAAAGCAACACTTGTAGCCAACAAATGGCACTCAGAGAGCTAGCTAGTGTGGGCTGGTGTTTCTGGACAAGAGACTGTGTCGGTGGGAAGCAGAGGCGGCTGAGTGTGGGTGAAGAAGTGTAGAGAGTGGGAAAGTGTATATTACAAATTACCAGAGCTCTGTAGCCCCTCAGGAAGAAGCAAAGATGGCACACGGAGCAACGTACTTGAGCAAAAGGAGGGGGAGGTGGGGAGAGGCAAGGAAGAAATAAAAAGAAGCAGAAAAAAAGCAACACCAGCAGCCAACAAATGGCACTCAGAGAGCCACCCGTTCAGGTGTGTGGAATTCAAGCAGCCGCTGTTTCTTGGTCAAGAGACTGTGGCCGCGGGAAGCAGAGGAGGCCGAGTTGGGGTGAAGAAAGGTGGGGGGGTGGAAAAGCGTATATCACAGATTACTGGTTGTTTTGTCTCCCGCTGGAAGCTCTGTGAGGCTGCTTTCTCGTAACCCCTGTTTGCTGGTCTCCGATAGGAGTCCAAGATGGCGGATCTATGCTGCGTTAGCTGGTAGGGGACCTCTGCATGAATATCTCCTCGCTGTCCATTCTCTGTCAGTTTTCTCACTCCATTTGGTGCTTGGCTGAGTTCTTTATCTCTTCATTTGATGTTTTAGGGTTTCAGGATTGTTGTATTCTCTATTTGGCTTAGTTTTTTGGATCTTTGCTGTGGAGGGATGGCGTGGTGCTTCTGCCTAGAGCACCATTTTGCCGGAACTCCTATTTATTTATTTATTGTTTGTTTGTTTTTTTTTTTTTCCTTCTTTTTTGTTTTTTATTTTGTTATTGTTTCTTCTCTCCCTTTCCTTTCTCCCATCCCCCCAGCCCTGTGTGCCACTCCCACCTTCTTGGTGGGCTGTTATGTAGCACTCGGCTGGAGAGCCTCTGGCACAGGGCCTCCCCAAGTCTGCACCGCCTCCACAAGCCAGTTCCCTCAGCACCATATTTTTTATTTTTCTTTATCTTTACCCTTCTCCTTTTCCTTCTCCCTCTCACCTAGGGCCTATGCTGCCTCTGCCCCTTCCTGATGGGCCATGCCATACCACCCAGCAAGAGAGACATCAGCTTGCTGCCACTCCAATTCTGCCTCACCCACAACAGTCAGTGCCCCCACCACCATATTTTTTGTTGTTGTCTTTTTTTATCATTATTTATTATTTATTTGTTTGATTGTTTCTTCTTCCTCTTTCCCCTCTTTCTTTTCCTTTTTCCTGCCCCCTAGCCCCATGCACCACCCACACCACTTCTTCACAGGCCAAGCCACATGGCTTGGCTAGAGAGCCACCAGCACATAGCCTCACTGGGTCTGCCCCACCCCACCAGCTGACGCCTACCGCCTTGCCATTTTATTTACTTTTTTCTTTTATTTATTTTTACTTTATTTTTTTGCTTTTTGTTGCCTTAGTTTCTCTCTTCTTTCTCCCATCCACTTAGCTCTGCACATCTTATCCTCTCCTTTCCCTCCTGCCTATCTGCACTGTGCACTGAGTGCCATGTCTCCAGAAAGTACCGACATAGTGCCTTGGAACCTGCCCTGCACTGCCCCTAGGCCCACCCTGTCATCCCCAGTTTGTGCCTCAAACTACCCATTCCCACCTCTCCACCCCCACTGGACCCACCCTGCTGCACCATAGCTGCATAACTGTCCCCTGCCCACCTGGAAAAGGAGTTGAGAAGTATTGTGCCCACTGGCAAGCAAGCAATAAAACATACCAAGCCCACCTCCCCACACATAATCAAATAAAACAAAAAGTAGGATGAAACAATCAAATCTACAATCAATAAATGAAGAAAATAATTCTTGAATGTCCCGGAGACAGCAGACAATATCAAAACATATAAAAAACAGGAGAGGATAGCCCCAGAAAGCGACCAAAATAAAACACCAGATGGTCTTCTGCTGGAAGAAAAGGCACAGGAATTACCTGATAGGGAATTCAGAACTCTAATATTCAGGGTTCTCCAACAGATGAAGGAAAGTGCAGATCAAAATAAGGAAAAAATAGACAAAATAATGGAAAATCCAAACAAAATCATGGAAAAGACAGACAAAACAATCCAAGAGATCAGGAAAATAATACAGGAACAAAATGACAAAGTGAGTAAACAACTAGAAATCATACAAAAACAGCAATTAGAAATCCAAAAGATAACAAGGTTTCAGAAACGGGCAGTACAACAAAAGATTTTAGTAGTAAATTTGAAACAATGGAAGACAGGATCAGGGAAATTGAAGGCAAATCCTTGAATACACTGTCTTAGGCTGGGTTCTCTAAAGAAAGAAAACCAGTAAAGTGTATGAATACATATAGAGAGAGATTTATAGCAAGGAAACAGCTTACGCGATTGTAGAGGCTAAAACGTCCCAAGTCCGTGGATCAGGGTAGAGGCCTCTCCAAATTCATGCAGCCACAGAAGCTGGTGAACCCAAGGTCAGCAGGTCAGAGAGCAGGTTTCCAGCTCATAGGTTATGATGGTCTAAGAATTCCAAGATTTGCAGGCAAGCCTGCAAAGTTTCTCCTGAGTCACATAGTTGCAGAGGCTGGCAAACCCAAGGTCATCTAGTGGGGGAACAGGACTCTTGCTCACAGGCTGTGAAGATCAACAGATCCCAAGACTGACAGGTAAGCTGCTAGCTCAAGTCCCAGGAACTGGAGGTCAGACGACAAGAGGTAGCTGCTGGGTCTGGAACAAGCCAAAAACCTTGGCAAGTCGAGCAGGAAGGAAGTAGCCAGTGGAGGGCGGAGAGATGAAGGCTGAGATGGCAGTGAGCCACCACAGGCCCCACACCTGCTGGTACAATCAACAGATTTCATCATGGGGGTGATCACATAACAAATTTCAACAGGGAAGTGATCACAACATTATCCAACTGCCAAAAAACTGAGTATCATGGCCTAGCCAATTTGACATACAATCTTAACCATCACAGTGCATCTCTTGTCAACCTGGCACCTGTACACATCTCCTAAAACCATACATAATCTCTGAATAAAAACAATTACAAAGTCATACTTACATATAACATGATATGACTAACACGCGCACAGTCGAAAACGCACTAACCTGATGTACATCTTATATTTTATAACTGAAGGAAACAAAAATATTAGATGCACACCTGCAAAGCAGAAATACTCATAACAATTACAATCCCCATTTTTGCAACTGGTCACATGGCTGTAAGTGGTATTTAGAACTACCTTCTTCCACCACCCATTAATATTCTGTATTCCCTTTGCCCTCAGCAAGCACCTCAGCTGGTGTGGTTCTTTGCCTGATGGGGTGACCCAAACCTTCATTCCTGAAGGGTCTGGGCCATTAGTAGTCATGTCGGAATTGGGTTGCTGCAGTTTTCCATTGACTTTAATCACAGGACATGGTAGTAGTAAGAGACACCCTAAGGAATCTCCTGCATTCCAGACATACTCTTCTTTACCTCCATTATATAATATCAATCTGATTTCGTCTTGGTAATCAGAGTCAATCACATCAGCCAGTAGGGAAACTCCCTTCTTTACCTGTTGATCCAGAGGCATAAGGAGCCCAAAGTGGACAAGTGGCATTCTTAGCTTCCAGTTCAATGGAATCAGTGATGTGTCTCCAGGTGGGAGCATTCCTGCCTTTGGAATTAAGACCTCTAGACTTTCAGAGCATAAGGTGGCAGGGAAAGAAAACAAAAATCTTGTGAGTGGGTCACTAAGGGTAATAGTGAGTGGTGCCACTCCCATTTCCACCCCTTGATTCCTGGACCTGTGAATCCTAGCTGTGGTAGAAACAACACCATATATTGGACAATAGTTTAGAGGATATACAGCCCCCTGGAGAACATTGCCCCAACCCTGCAAGGTATTGCCACCTAGCTGGTGCCATAATTATGTCTTTAGAAGGCCATTCCATTGTTCTACCAAGCCAGCTGCTTCAGGGTGATAGGGAACATGGTTAGACCAGTGAATTCCATGAGCATGGGCCCACTGCCACACATCGTTTGCTGTGAAGTGAGTCCCTTGATCTGAGGCTATGCTGTGTGGGATACCATGACAGTGGATTAGGCATTCGGTAAGTCCATGGATGGTAGTTTTGGCAGAAGCATTGCATTCAGGGAAGGAAAATCCATATCCAGAATAAATATCTATTCCAGTAAGGACAAAACGCTGCCCTTTCCAAGATGGAAGTGGTCCAGTGTAATCAACTTGCCACCAGGTTGCTGGCTGATCACCTCGAGGGATGGTGCCATATCGGGGACTCAGTGTTAGTCTCTGCTGCTGGCAGGTTGGGCACTCAGCAGTGGCTTTAGCCAAGTCAGCCTTGGTAAGTGGAAGTCCATGCTGCTGGGCCCATGCATAACCTCCATCCCTGCCACCATGGCCACTTTGTTCATGAGCCCAGTGAGCAATGGTAGGAGTAGCTGGGAAAAGGGGACGACTGGTTTCCACAGAACGTGTCATCCTATCCACTTGATTGTTAATATCATCCTCTGCCGTGGTCACCCTTTGGCAGGCATTCACATGAGATATAAATATCTTCACTTATTTGGCCTATTCAGAGAGGTCTATCCATATATCTCTTCCCCATAAATCCTTGTCTCCAATTTTCCAATCATCTTCCTTCAAAGTCCCTGACCATCCAGCCAAAGCATTGGCCACAGCTCATAGTTCAGTATATAATTGCACATCTGGCCATTTCTCCTTCCAAGCAAAGTGAACAACCAGGTGCACTGTTCGTAGTACCGCCCACTGGGGGGATTTCCCTTCACCACTGTCCTTCAGGGAGGTCCCAGAAAGGGGCTGTAGTGCTGCTACTGTCCGCTTTGGAGTGGTGCCTGCATATCGTGCAGAACGATCTGTAAACCACGCACGAGTTTTCTCTTCTTCAGTCAACTGATCATAAGGAACTACCTATGAGGCCATAGGTGCAGACTGGGAGATGGAAGGTAATGTGGCAGGAGTGGAGACCTTTGGCATTTGGGCCACTTCCTCATGCAACTTACTTGTGCCTTCAGGTACTGCTCAGGCCCGATCTCGTCTATACCACTTCCATTTAATGATGGAGTACTGCTGTGCACGTGCAACTTTATGAGTCTGTGTGTCAGACAACACCCAGTTCATGATGGGAAGCTCAGGCCTCATGGTGACTTGGTGTCCCATGGTTAAGCGTTCAGTCTTTACAAAGGCTCGGTAACAAGCCAAAAGCTGTTTCTCAAAAGGAGAGCAGTTATCTGCAGAGGAAGGCAGGGTTTTGCTCCAAAATCCTAAGGGTCTGCGCTGTGACTTACCAATAGGGGCCTGCTAAAGATGCCAAACAGCATCTCTATCTGCCACTGACACTTCAAGTGCCATTGGATCAGCTGGATCGTATGGCCCAAGTGGCAGAGCAGCTTACGCAGCAGCTTGAACCTGTTGCAGTGCCTTCTCTTGTTCTGGGCCCCACTCAAAACTAGCAGCTTTTTGAGTCACTTGATAAATAGGCTGGAGTAGCATGTCCAAATGAGGAATATGTTGCCTCCAAAATCCAAAGAGGTCCACTAGACATTGTGCCTCCTTTTTAGTTGTGAGAGCAGCAAGATGCAATAACTTATCCTTCACTTTAGAAGGAATGTCTCAACATGCCCCACACCACTGGACCCCTAGAAATTTCACTGAGGTGGAAGGTGCCTGAATTTTTGTGAGTTAATTTCCCACCCTCCAGCATGCAAGTATTTTACCAATAAGTCCAGAGTCATTGACACTTCTTCCTTACTAGGTCCAATCAGCATAATGTCATCAGTGTAATGGACCAGTGTGACATCTTGTAGAAGAGAAAGGTGATAAATTATGCAGATAAATTATGACATAGGGCTAGAGATTTAATGTAGCCTCAAGGTAGGCAAGTGAAGGTGTATTGCTGGCCTTGCCAGCTGAAGGCAAACTGCTTCTGGTGGTCCTTTGAAACAGGTATGGAGAAAAAGGCATTAGCCAGCTCAATAGGTGCATACCAAGTACCAGGAGATGTATTAATTTGCTCAAGCAAGGAAACTACATCTGGAGCAGCAGCTGCAATTGGAGTCACCACTTGGTTAATTTTTTTGATAATCTACTGTCATTCTCCAAGATTCATCTGTTTTTTGCACAGGCCAAATAGGTGAGTTGCATGAGGATGTGGTGGGAATCACCACCCCTGTATCTTTCAAGTCCTTAATGGTGGCAGTAGTCTCTGTAATCCCTCCAGGAATGCAGTATTGCTTTTGATTTACTGTTTTCCTAGGTTGGAGCAGTTCTAATGGCTTCCACTTGGCTTTTCCTACCATAACAGCCCCTACTCCATTTGTCTGGGATCCAATGTGGGTGTTCTGCCAGTTGCTGAGTATATCTATTCCAGTTATACATTCTGGAACTGGGGAAATCAGTACAGGATGCATTTGGAGACCCACTGGACCTACTGTGAGATGGACATGAGCTAAGACTCCATTAATAACTGGACCTACATATGCCCCTACTCTGGGTGGGACACAATGACGTTTTGGGTCTCCTTCAATTAGTGTCAGCTCAGAGCCAGTATCCAGTAATCCCTGAAAAGTCTCATTATTTCCTTTTCCCCAGTGAATAGTCACTCTCTTAAAAGGCCATAGATCCCTTTGGGGAAGGCTGGGAGAAAGATTAACAGTAAAAATTCTTGGCATTGTATTGGTTTCCTTCCTCAAGGGGGCCCGGCCTCCCCTTTATTCAAAGAGTTGTGGTTCTGTAAACTCACTCAAGTCTGGGAATTGATTGAGAGACCGTGCCTCTCTATTCTGGCGATACAAGTTAGACTGCTGTTCACCTGAACCACAATTCATCCGTTTGTACAGATCAAGTAAATATTTAGTAGATTTCCCTCTATTTCACTCCTAGGGATGTCATGATTAAGTAGCCAGCACCATAAATCCATACGAGTCAGACTATTCTGATTACTACCTTGACTCTGTAGTCCATTACTGTAACCATGCCCACCTTTTCTTTGTCGATTGAGTGCTGCCACTTGGTCCCTGCTACCACACGGTCCAATCAGCTCCATTGCAGTGAGGTGTCTTAATTCAGTTAGGGCAGTTCCCACTGTCAAATCTGATTTACATAAAATAGCAATCATAGCAGTCTTCAAGGATGCTGGAGCTCCCTTCACAAATTTGTTCCTCACAGTTTTGGTAAAAGGTATGTCCTCTGGGCATGCCATGTGTGAGTCTGTGGGTCTAACATGATAAAACCACTCCAGCATGCCAATTTCCCTAAGCCTTTGGATACCTTCTTCTACAGTATACCAAGGCAGGTCTGGCACTTCAACTTTATTTAGTGTAGGCCACGTCATAACCCATGCTTCAGCAACCTAACCAAACAAACTATGATCCTTTCCTAACTTCTCGAGCTGAAATACTGAATGAAGAATCTGTACTTAGTAGACCCATATCAGTAAATGCAGACTGATCCATCTTTATGTTCCTTGCACCATTATCCCACACCCTTAACAGCCATTCCCACACATATTCCCCAGGTATCTGTTTGTACATATTAGAAAAGTCAAGTAATTCTTTTGCAGTGTAGCATATCTCCTCCTGAATCACACTTTGTACTTCTTCTTTTGGAGCTTGCTGGGACTTAAGTCTAGTTATAGGTCTAGAAGCCAGAATCGTAGTGTGGAATTGTTTTGAGAACATTCAGCATTGTCTTGTAAAGCATCTGCCTCAGGCGATGCTCCAGGCAAAGACTTGGGCAAGGACTCTGTAGAGGTAGCTGGGCTAGGGCTAATCTTATTAGATGGGAGTGGAGGGGCTAATGGTTTTTCTGGGCAGGATGGTGTAGCAGACAAACATGAATTAATCTCTTCAGATGGAAGTGGTTCTGTTGGCAGAAGTGATTCAATGGATTCTAGGGGCTCAGTGTCTCCAGCTTCCTATGTCCCTATCACAAGTTTCAGGATCCCATTTCTTCCCAATAAGTGCCCTTACTTTAACTTCAGACACCTTTTGAGGTTGGCAATTGAGCTGATGTTGTAATTCAGCCACTCTTACAATAAGACTATGGGTTTGGTTTTTGGCAATTTCAGCTCTGTTACTACAAGAAAAAGACTTTCCTTCAAAGCACGAGTGACAGTCTTGAGGTCATTTATGTGGCACTTGAGATTTGACTCTGAAGCCCTGACTGCATCTCTTTCTTACACCAGTTTGTCTAGTGAAAGAAGGACCAACCAACAAGCTTCCTTATACTTCTCCTTCTGACAAAAATGTAGAAAGATATCACACATGTGTTCACCCGGAGCCTTGCTTTTCAAGAATATCTGATCTACTGGTGGTGATATTTTGCATATTTGTATTACCACCTCATGTCATGGATTAGCAGTGCCCTCTTTACTGCTGGAAGCAGAGTCATCAACAGCTTTAAGACTAGCCAGGCTTCAGAACCTATTTCAAACACTCATCCTTACAATTTTCTTTGTCTAGAACCACTCTCGGTACCAAATGTCTTAGGCTGGGTTCTCTAGAGAAGCAAAAACCAGTAAAGAATATAAATATATATAAAGAGAGATTTATATCAAGGAAACAGTGCACGCAATTGTAGAGGCTAGAACGTCCCACATCCGTGGATCAAGGTAGAGACCACTCCCAATTCACACAACGACAGAAGCTGGCAAACCCAAGGTCAGCAGGTCAGAGAGCAGGGCTCCTGCTCACAGGCTGTGAAGGTCAATGAATTCTAAGGTGGGCAGGCAAGACTGCAAGGTTTCTCCAGATTCACATAGTTGCAGGGGCTGGCAAACCCAAGATCGTTAAGTCGGGGAACACGACTCTTGGCTAGCAGGCTGTGAAGATTGATGAATCCCAAGATAGATAGGTAAGCTGCTGGCTCAAGTGCCAAGAACTGGAGGTCAGACAACAAGAGGCAGCTGCTGGGTCCGGAACAAGCCAAAAACCTTGTCAAAGTGAGCAGGAAGGAAGTAGCTGGCGGAGGGCAGACAGATGAAGCCTGAGGGGGCAGTGAGCCACCACGGGCCCCACCTCCACTGGTACCACTCCACAGATTCCATCATGGGGGTGATCATGTATCATATTTCAACAGGGAAGTGATCACGACATTATACTACTGCCAAAACACCGAGAATCATGGCCTAGCCAGGTTGACGTATGATCTTACCCATCACAACCACCTTGTATGAGGAAAAATCAGAGAAAAGAATTAAGAAAAAAGAAAACTGAGAGTAATGTGGGATAAAACCAAAGGCAAAGATTTGCCTGTGATCAGAGTTCCAGAACAGGGGGAGAAAACAGAAAACACAGAGAGGATCATTGAAGATTTGCTGACAGAAAACTTCCCTAATATCATGAAAGATGAAAAGCTGGTCATCCAAGAAGCTCAACAAATCCATATAAGATAGACCCCAAAAGAAAATCACCAAGACATACATAATCACACTTGCTAAAACCAAAGACAAATGAAGAATCCTGGGAGCAGCTCAAGAAAAACAGAAAGTCACATACAAACGGGAAACAGTAAGACTAAGCCTTGAGTACTCAGCAGAAACCATGCAGTCAAGAAGGCAATGGGATGATATACATAAAATCTTGAAGGAAAAAAACTGCCAACCAAGAGTAATATATCCAGTAAAACTCTCCCTCAAATATAATGGTGAAATAGGACTTTTCCAGAGAAACAGAAATTAAGGGAGTACATAAAAACAAAACAAAACTTACAAGTATTACTAAAGGGAGTCTGTTGATTAGAGAACAAACATCAGACAACAACATGAATCTAGGACAGAGGACAGTATCACCCAGATACTAACTGAGGTAAAGAACTCTCAAGGATAAAACAAACCTGAAAAGAAAACATCAGCACCACGAAAAAAGCAAAACAACATGACAGCAATAAACTCATACCTGTCAATAATCACACTGAATGTAAATGGCTTCGATGCACTCATGAGACAGAAAGTGACAGAATGGATAAAAAAACAGGGCGCATCAATATGCTGTCTACAAAAGACACATCTCAGATACAAGGACATAAATATATTAAAAATCAAAGGATGGAAAAAAATATCATCAACCAAACAGCTACCAAAAAAAGAGCAGGAGTGGCAATATTAATCTCAGATAAAATAGACTTTAAAATAAAATCTACCATAAAAGACAAAGCTGTGCATTATCTATTGATTAAAGGGACACTCCACCATGAGGATGTAACTATAATAAATATCTATGCACCCAATGACAGGGCTCCAAAATACATAAAACAAGCTCGAACAGCACTGAAGAGAGAACTTGATAGTTCCACAATAATAGTAGGAGACTTTAACACACCACTCTCAGTAAGGACAGAACATCTAGTAAGAAACTCAACAAAGATCTAAAGCCCACAATCAACTAACTTGACCTCATAGACATATATAGAACACTCTGTCCAACATCAGCAAAGTACACATTATTTTCCAAAGCACGTGGAACATTCTACAGAATAGACTACATCTTAGGACACAAAGTAAGCCTTAACAGAATCTAAAACACTGAGATAAAACAAAATATCTTCTCTGATCACAATGCCATTAAAGTAGAAATTAATAACAGCAAGAGCAAGAAAAAAAAAAAAAACCCACATACATAGAAACTGAATAACACCCTGCTTAAAAACCACTGAGTAATAGAAGAAATCAAAGATGGAATCAGAAAATTCCTGGAATAAAATGAGAATGAAAACACATCATACCAAAATCATGGGGTGGGGGGAAAGCCAGTACTCAGAGGTCAATTTATAGCAATAGATGCACACATCAAAAAAGAAGAAAGGAACAAAATCAAAACATTAGCTGTATAACTCAAACAAATAGAGAACAGCAAAGGAACTCCTAGCCACCAGAAGAAAGGAAATAATAAAAATCAGGGCAGAAAAAAATGAAATACAGAATAGAAAAACAATAGAAAGAATCAACAAAACTAAAAGTTGGTTCTTTGAAAGGATCAACCAAATCGAGAAACGATTGGTCAAACTGACAAAAGAAAAACAGGAGAGGATGCAAATAACCCAAATAAATGAAATGGGGGTCATTAGAGCAGACCCAACTGAAATCAAAAGGATCATTACAAAATACTAAGAAAAACTATATTCCAACATATTTGAAAACCTAGAGGAAACAGACAAATTTCTAGAAACACACTACCTACCCAAACACAAACTGAAGCTGAACATCTGAACATACCAATACCAAGAGAAGAGATTGAAAAGGTAATTAAAAAAAACTCCTGACAAAAGAAAAAGCCCTGGCCCAGATGACTTCACTGGAGAATTCTACCAGATATTCAGAGAAGAGCTTACACCAGTACTACTCAAGCTGTTTCAGAACCTAGAAATGGAAGGGATACTTCTGAATTTATTCTGTGAAGCCGGCATAACTCTGATACCAAAACCAGGCAAAGATACCACAAAAAAAGAAAATTACAGACCAATGTCTCATCAATATAGATGCAAAAGTTCTCAACAAAATTCTAGCCAATAGAATTCTGCAGCATATTAAAAAAAAAAAAAAAAAAACAGAAACAAAACACTACGACCAAGTGGGATTCCTTCCAGGTATGTCAGGATGGCTCAACATTAGAAAATCAATCAATATAATCCACCAAATAAATAAAATAAACGAATCACGTGATCATCTCAGTTGACGCAGAAAAGTCATCTGACGAAGTCCAACACCCATTCCTGATAAAAACTCTCAATAAAATAGGTATAGAAGGGAAATTGCTCAACATAATAAAAGACATCTATACAAAACCAACAGCCAACATCATTCTTTATAGAGAGAGGCTGAAAACATTCCCCTTGAGAACAGGCACAAGACAAGGATGCCCTTTACACCACTCTTATTTAACATTGTGCTGGAAGTCCTAGCTAGAGCAATAAGGCAAGAAAAAGAAAGAGCATCCAAATTCGTAAGGAAGAAGTAAAACTGTCCTTATTTGTGGGTGATATGATACTATATATAGAAAATGGTAATGAGTCCATGATAAAACTACTGGAACTAATAGAAAACTACTGGAACTACTTCTGCAGAGTAGCAGGATACAAGAGAAACATACAAAAAATCGGTTGGATTCCTATACACCAATAAAGAGAACTATGAAAAGGAAACCAGAAAACAATACCATTTATAATAGTTCCCCACCAAAACAAAACAAAACAAAACAAAACAAAACAAAACTTAGGAATAAATCTAACCAGGGATATAAAAGACTTATACAAAGACGACTACAAAACACCACTGCAAAAAACCAAAAGAGACCCACATAAATGGAAAAACATACCATGCTCATGGATAGGTAGACTTAACAATGTGAAAATGTCAATTCTACCCAGAGCAATCTACAAATACAATGCAATCTCAATCCAAATACCAACAGCATTCTTCAAAGAGATGGAAAAACTAATCATTAACTCTGTATGGAAAGGGAAGAGGACCCGGATAACGAAAGGACTATGGATGAAGAATAAAGTAGGAGGACTCACACTACTTGACTTCAGAATGTAGCATACAGCTATGGTAGTCAAAACAGCCTGGTACTGGTACACTGACAGACATATTTACCAGTGGAACAGAATCAAGAAGCCATATTAAATCCATCCACCTATGGTCACCTGATCTTCTACAAAGGCCGAGAGTCTATCACATGGGGAAAAGACAGTTTTTTTAACAAATGGTGATGGCAAAACGGGATGTCCATCTGCAAAAAAAATGAAACAGGACCCATACCTCACATTATACACAAAAACTAATTCAAAATGAATCAAAGACCTAAATATAAAACCAAAAACTATAAAGATCATAGAAGAAGGACTTCCAGCAAAATGGTGCTCTAGGCAGAAGCACCATGCCGTCCTTCCACAGCAAAGATCTGAAAAACTAAGCCAAACAGAGAAAACAGCAATCCTGAAACCCTAAAACATCAAATGAAGAGATAAAGAACTCAGTCAAGCACCAAAGAGAGTGAGAAAACTAACAGAGAATGGAGAGCGAGGAGAGATTCATGCAGAGGTCCTCATCAGCTAATGCAGCCCGGATCCACCATCTTGGACTCCTATCAGAGACCAGAAAATAGGGGATACAAGAAAGCATCTTCATGGAGCTTCCAGAAGGAGACTGATAAATAACTGATAATTTGCGATATATGCTTTCCCACCCCCCACCCTTCTTCACCCCCACTCGTCCTCCTCTGTTTCCCGTGGCCACAGTCTCTTGGCTGGGAAGCACCAGCTACTTGGATTCCACCCGCCTGCACTGGCTGGCTCCCTGAGTGCCATTTGTTGGCTACTGGTGTTGCATTTTTCCACTTCTTTTGATTTCTTCTTACCTCTCACCACCTCCCCCTCGTTTTGCTCAAATACCTGGCTCTGTGCGCCATCTTTGCTTCTTCCTAAGGGGCTGAGGTGCTCCATTCAAGTGTGAACTGCTTCCCAGTCTGGGCTGCCACACTGGTGGGATCCCAGGGCTTTTGTTTGTCTATTTGTTTTGAATTGTTTGCTTGTTTTCTTTTCCTTTTCTTGAGTTGGGAGCCCATTCCGGCCGGGCAGTGCTACACAGTCTCAGCTTGCACAGATGTGCAGAGGGATCCCTGAGAGCATTTCTTTTTTTGTGTTTTTTTTTGTTTGTTTTTTGGGGGTTTTTCTTGTTCTTTTCTTTTTAATTTGTTTTGTTTTCTTTTCACTTTTTTTCCCTTTTTAGCTTTCTTCATTACTCAGTTTCTCATCTCTCTATACCTTCCTTCTCTTCCTGTTCCCTGAATACCTGGCACTGAATACCCCTATGCCTTCTAGCAAGGCTGTACTGCAACACTTGGGAATAAATTTCCCAGACCTCAAAGCTGCACCAGTGGGATATCTGGGAGCTTTGCTTTTTTATTTCTAATTTTTATCGATTCATTCTTTTCTTTTCTTCTTTGTCCCCTTTTTGTTTTTCTCCATTTCATAGTCTCTCATCTCTCCACTTCAACAGCAGACTCCCCTAGCAGTCTTTTTTGTTTGTTTGTATATTTTTGGCTCCTATTCCTCTCTCCTCTCTCCCATATCCATCTTAGCTCCACACATAACAATCTCCCCGCTCCATCCTGCCTGCCTTCACTGTGCACTTAACATCACACCACCAAGAAGCACAAGCATGGCCTACTGGAAACTGCACTGATTTCCGACCTGCCCTGGTGACTGTAGTAAGTGCCACAAACAACCCATTGCAGCAACTCCTCTTCAGCTAGATCTGCCTTGCTGTGCCATATCTGAGTGATTGACCCTGCCAATTGGAGAAGGAGGTGAAAAGTATCATGCCCACAGATGAACAAACAACAAAGAACACACAGCCCACCGTCTCAGACATAGCCAAATAAAAAAAGGACAAAACAAACAAATCTACAATCAATAAATGAGAAAAATAAATACTGAATGCCCCAAAGCCGGCAGACAATATCAAAACATTTACTAAAACAGGACAGGATGGTTCCAGTAGGTGTCCAAAATAAAACACCAGATGACTTTCCAGTGGAATAAAAGGCACTAGAACTACCTGATAAGGAATTCAAATATCTAATACTCAGAATTATCCAAGAGTTGAAGCAAAAGGCAGACAAAAAAGAGGGAAAAATAGACAAATTCATGGAAAAGGCAGACAAATTCATGGAAAATACAGACAAAAAATAGAAGAATTCAAGAAAATAATACAGGAAAAAAATGCCAAAATAAAGTCACAACTAAAAATTATACAAAAACAACAATTAGAAATCCAAAAGATAAACAAGATTTCAGAAATGGACAGTGTCATAGAAAGGCTGAGGAGCAGATATGAAACAGTGGAAGATAGGATCAGTGGAACTGAAGACAAACACTTGGATACAACTCTGTTTGAGGAAAACTCAGAAAAAAGAGCAAAGAAAAATGAAGAGACCCTGAGAGTTATGTGAGATACAACCAAAAGCAAAAACTTTCAAGTGACTGGATTTCCAGAACAAGGGGAGAAAACAGAAAACACAGAGAAGATCTTTGAAGAACTGCTGACAGAAAACTTCCCCAATATCATGAAAGATGAAAAGTTGGCCATCCAAGAAGCTCAACGAACCCCATATAGGAGAGACCCCCAAAAGAAAATCACCAAGGCATATCATAATCACACTCACCAAAACCAAAGACAAAGAATCCTGAGA
Source organism: Dugong dugon (assembly GCA_030035585.1). Lineage (NCBI taxonomy): Eukaryota > Metazoa > Chordata > Mammalia > Sirenia > Dugongidae > Dugong > Dugong dugon. The sequence continues at coordinate 149,230,468 of CM057462.1, forward strand.
GCAGCTCATGAAAAACAAGAAGTCACATACAGAGGAGAAACAATAAGACTAAGCTTAGAGTATTCGGCAGAAACCATGCAGGCAAGAAGGCAATGGGATGACATACATAAAATCTTGAAAGAAAAAAATTGCCAGCCAAGAATAATATATCCTGCAAAACTCTCGTTCAAATATGATGGTGAAATTAGGACATTTCAAGATATACAGAAATTAATGGAATATATAAAATCCAAACCAAACTTACAAGAATTATTAAAGGGAGTTCTTCAATCTCAGAACAAACAACTTCAGCTCACAGGCTGAATCTAGGATGCAGGATGGTACCAGCCAGATACCAATCAAGGAAATGAACTCTCAAGGACTATCCAAAACCAAAAGAAATACAACAGGGAATCAGAGCAGTTAATCAGTAAATGACAACAACATCAGAACAATAAAAGAGGGAATAAACGGTGTAGGTATAGAACCTTCTAATGGAGAGGAAGGCAAGGAGATTCCAAGTAATAATAGAGTGCTTCAAACTTAGAAAGATAAGGATAAATTTCATGGTAACCACAAAGAAAGTTAACAAACATACTTATAAAAATAAAGGGGAAAAACATAAAGTCTCAGTAAAAACAAAACCTACAAAAACAAAAACAAAAAATGAAAAAAAAAGTCCACAAACAAAAATAATTCAGCACAGGAGAGTAAGAACAGAGAAAACGTCAGCACCACACAAAAAAAAAAAAAAAAAAAAAAAAGCACTACAAAATGATGGCAACAAACTCACATCTATCAATAATTACACTGAATGTAAATGGACTCAATGCACCCATTAAGAGACAGAGAGTGACAGGATGGATTAAAAACCAGGATCCATCAATATGCAGTCTACAAGAGACACACCTTAGAAACAAAGATGTAAATTTATTAAAAATCAAAGGTTGGAAAGACTATATCAAGCAAACAACTACCAAAAAAGAGCAGAAGTGGCAACACTAATCTCAGATGAAATAGAATTTAAACAAAATCCACCATAAAAGACAAAGAAGAACACTATATAATGATTAAGGGGGCGATCCATCATGAAGACATAACCATAATAAACATCTATGCACCCAATGACAAGGCTCCACAATACATAAACTCTAACACCACTGAAAAGAGAAATTGACAGTTCCACAATAATACTAGGAGACTTCAACACACCACTCTCGGTAAAGAACAGAACATCTAAAAAGAAAGTCAGCAAAGATACAGAAGATCTAAAGGGCACAATCAGCCAACCTGACCTCATAGACATATATAGAACACTCCATACTACACCTGCAAAGTACACATTCTTTTCCAAAGCACATGGAACGTTCTCCAGAATAGACCACATCTTAGGCCACAGAGCAATCCTCACCAAGATCCAAACGTGGAGATAATACAAAGTATCGTCTTTGTTCAAAATGCCATCAAGGTAGAAATTAACAACAGAAAAAGCAAAGAAAAAAAATCAATTACATGAAAACTGAATAACACCCTGCTTACAAACCACTGGGTAAAAGAAGAAATCAGAGATGGAATCAAAAAATTCCTAGAATTAAATAAGAATGAAAACACATCATACCAAAACCTTTGGGACACAGGAAAGGCGGTCCTCAGAGGACAATTTATACTAATAGATACACACATCAAAAAGAAGAAAGGGACAAAATCAAAACATTAACTACACAACTCAAATAGAGAACAGCAAAAAAAGAAAAAAAAAAAAAGCCCACAGCCACCAGAAGAAAGGAAATAATAAAGATCAGAGCAGAAATAAATGAAATAGAGAATAGAAAAACAATAGAAAGAATCAAAAAACCAAAAGTTGGTTCTTTGAAAGAATCAACAAAATCGACAAACCACTGGCCAGACTGACAAAACAAAAACAGGAGAGGACGCAAATAACCCAAATAAGAAATGAAATGGTCGACATTACAACAGACCCAACTGAAATAAACAGGATCATAACAGAGTATTATGAAAAACTATACTCCAACAAATTTGAAAACCTAGAGGAAATTGATAAATTTCTAGAAACACACTACCTACCCAACCTACAACAAAGTGATGCTGAAAATCTGAACAGACCAATAACAAGAGATTGAAAAGGTAATAAAAAAAACTCCCAACAAAAAAAAGCCCTGGCCCAGACGGCTTCACTGGAGAATTCTACAAAACATTTACAGAAGAGCTTGTACCAGTACTACTCAAGCTATTTCAGAGAATAGAAAAGGAAGCAACACTTCTGAATTCATTCTATGAAGCCAACATAACGCTGGTACCAAAACCAGGCAAAGATGCCACAAAAATAGAACATTACAGACCCATACCTCTCATGAATATAGATGCAAAAATTCTAAACAAAATTCTACCCAATAGAATCCAGCATCATATAAAAAAGATAATACACCATGACCAAGTAGGATTCATACCAGGTATGCAAGGATGGTTCAACATTAGAAAATGAATCAACCTAATCCACCACATAAATAAACAGAAAGAAAAGAATCATATGATCATTTCAATTGACACAGAAAAGGCATTTGACAAAGTCCAACACCCATTCCTGATAAAAACTCTCAATAAAATAGGTACAGAAGGGAAATTTCTCAACATAATAAAGGTCATTTATGCAAAATCAACAGCCAACATCATTCTTAATGGAGAGAGGCTGAAAACTTTCTCCCTGAGAAGAGGAACAACACCAGGATTCCCTTTATCACCACTCGTATTTAACATTGTGCTGGAGTTCTAGCTAGAGCAATAAGGCAAGAAAAAGAAAAAAAGGGCATCCAAATTGGTAATGAAGAAGTTAAACTGTCCCTGTTTGCGGAAGGTATGATACTATACATAGAAAACCCTAAAGACTCCATGAGAAATCTACTGGAACTAATAGAAAGATTCAGCAGAGTAGCAGGATAAGAGAGAAACATACAAGAATCAGTTGGATTCCTATACACCAATAAAGAGAATGATAAAAAGGAAATCAGGAAGATAATACCATTTATAATAGCCCCTAAAAAAATAAAATACTTAGGAATAACTCTAACCAGGAATGTAAAAGACCTATACAAAGAAAACTACAAAACACTACTGCAAGAAACCCAAAGGGATCTACATAAATGGAAAAACATACCATGCTCAGGAATAGGCAGACTCAACATTGTGAAAATGACAATTCTACCCAAAGCAATTTACAAATACAATGCAATCCCAATCCAAATACCAACAACATTCTTCAAAGAGATGGAAAAACTAATCATTAACTTTATATGGAAAGGGAAGAAGCCCTGAATAAGTAAAGCACTACTGAAGAAGAATAAAGTTGGAGGACTCACACTACCTGACCTCAGAACCTACTATACAGCTATGGTAGTCAGAACAGCTGGTACTGGTACAACGACAGATACATTGACCAGCGGAACAGAATTGAGAACCCAGATGTAAATCCATCCACCTACGGTCACCTGATCTTCGACAAGGGCTCAAAGTCCGTCAGATGGGGAAAAGACAGTCTTTTTAACAAATGGTGCTGGCAAAACTGGATAGCCATTTGCAAAAAAAATGAAACAGGACCCATACCCCACACCATGTAGAAAAACTAATTCAAAATGGATCAAAGACCTAAATATAAAGTCAAAAACTATAAAAGTTCATTGGAGAAAAAATAGGACCAACGTTACAGGCCCTAATACACGGCATTAACAGGATATAAACCATAACCATCCACACACAAACCCCAGAAGATAAGCTAGATAACTGGGATCTTCTAAAAATCAAACACCTATGCTCTTCAAAAGAGTTCTCCAAAAGAGTAAAAAGAGAACCTACAGACTGGGAAAAAAATTTTGGACAGTACAAGTCAGACAAAGGTCTAATCTCCATAATCTACAAGAAAATCCAACACCTCTACAACAAAAAGACAAATAATCCTATTAAAAAATGGGCAAAAAAACGGACACTTCACCAAAGAAGACATTCAAGCGGCCAACAAACACATGAGGAAATGCTCGCGATCACTAGCCATTAGAGAAATGCAAATTAAAACCACAATGAGATACCATCTCACCCCTAGCATTACTGGCACAAATCAAAAACACTGGAAATAACAAATGTTAGAGGAGGTGCAGGGAGATCAGAAGCCTTATGCACTGCTGGTGGGAATGCAAAATTATACAACCATTTTGGAAAATGATATGGTGCTTCCTTAGAAAGCTAGCAATAGAAATACCATATGTTCCAGCAACCCCACTCCTAGGAATATATCCTAGAGAAATAAGATTCATCACTCGAATAGACATATGCACACCTATGTTCTTGTCAGCATTGTTCAAAATAGCTAAAAGATGGAAACAACCTAGATACTTATCAACAGATGAGTGGATAAACAAACTATGGTACATACACAAAATGGAGTACTATGCAAAGAGAAAGAACAATGATGAATCTGTGAAGCATTTCATAACACGGATGAAACTGGAGGACATTATGCTGAGTGAAATAAGTCAATCACAAAAGGACAAATATTGTATGAGACCTCTATTGTAAAAACCCATGGAAAAGTTTACACACAAAAAGTAACAATAGTTGTTGGTTACCAGGGATGGGAGGGGTGGGGGGGGGAAATACTAAATAGGCAATAGGTAAGTGGTATCTTGGGTGAAGGGTGAGACAGTATACAATACTGGGGAAACCAGCACAACTTGTACAAGGAAAGGTCATGGAAGCTCCATAGACACATCCAAACTCCCTGAGGGACTGAATTGCTGGGTAGAGAGCTGTGGGGACCATGGTCTCAGGAAACATCTAGCTCAATTGGCATAACACAGTTTATAAAGACAATGTTCTACATTCTACCTTGGTGAGTAGCATCTGGGGTCTTAAAGCCTCTGAGCAGCCATCTAAGATACTCCACTGGTCTCATCCTTTCGGGAGCAAGGGCGAATGAAGAGAACAGCATACAAGGAAAAGATTAGTCCAAAGGACTAATGGACCACAGCTACCAAGGCCTCCACCAGACTGAGTCCAGTACAGCTAGACGGTGCCTGGCTACCACCACTGACTCCTCTGACAGGGATCACAACAGAGGGTTCTGGACAGAGCTGGAGAATGATGTAGAATATAATTCTAATGCACACAAAAAAGACCAGATCTACTGGCCTAAAGGAGACTGGAGAAACCCCTGAGAGTATGGCCCCCAGACACCCTTTTAGCTCAGTGGTGAAGTCACTTCCAAGGTTCACCGTTCAGCCAGAGATTGGACAGCCTCATAAAACAAAAGGGAACTAACGAGGCACAGCAGTCCAGGGACAAGGGTTAGAAGGCAGAAGGGGACGGGAAAGCTGGTGATAGAGAACCCAAGGTTGAGAAGGGACAGTGTTGATGTGTAGTGGGGTTGTTGACCATTGTCATAAAACAACATGTGTACTAACTGTTTAATGAGAAACTATTTTGTTCTGTAAGCCTTCATCTAAAGTGAGAAGAGCAGCACAATTGGAAGAGCATAGTTGATGTCACTGAACTGTGCATGTAGAAATTTCTGAAATGGTGTATCTTTGGCTATGTATATTTTCACCAAAAAAAAAAAAAAAAAAAAAAAAAAGGTCGAGAAGGGAGAGGGTTGACATGTTGTGGGGTTGTTAACCAATGTCATAAGACGATATGTGTACTACTGTTTCATGAGAAACTTTTTGTTCTGTAAACCTTCACCTGAAGTACAAAAAAAAAAAAAAATGCCTAGATAGAATGATTCATGGGTTAATTTTAGACAGTTCTCACTACATGAACAACACCTGTGTACATAGTTTAGGCTCTCTAATCTCTGGGGATTTAATATATTACTATGAGCCTATCACATGTTTATTTCAGTACATTTAATGGTTGCAAAGTGTGTCCTTCAAGAGCAATTTTTATCTTTGACAGCCAAGAGTTATCTAAGGCCAAATATGGTGAATAAACTAGATGAGCCAACACATGTATTTTTTTCCAGGAGAGGGAGTGTAAAAATTAGCTGTATTTATAAAGTAACATGACTTGTTTTTCTTGTGTGTTTATTTAACTGGATTTAAAGGTAATTGCAAAAGAGTTTTGTTGATGCTTTGAGTAATTACATTATTGTTCAACAACTACGTAGGCTTCTGGAGTTTCAACTTTGAAGAAGGATAATATATTATATGTTCCATTATGTTTGTTAAAAAAAAAAAAGTCACCTAACTTTATAGCGATACCATAAAGCTGATAGTCTTAATTCAAGGGACTCAGTTTAGCTACAAAAAAATTTACTGGTAAGTGGGAGTTAACACTGGAATTGCTAATAAATACTTCCTTCAGTCAATCAATAAACATGGTTCAAAAGACTGCTAAGTGCTATGTGGGACCCAAAACATCCTTTAGGACTTTAAAATCTAGTTGGACACATAAGAGGAATAAGTATCAAATGACGAAAGGGCAAAATCAGTTGCTGCTTAAATGTGAGCTTTTATCATTAACTTACTAATCCAATACATAAAAACTAATAATAAATTTTATGTTTGTCTCTTTCAAAAAAAAAAAAAGATGATAGAAGAAAAAATAGGGTCAACTCTAGAGTCCCTAGTACATGGCATTAACAGGATACAAACTATAACTAACAATACACAAACACCAGAAGATAAGCTAGATCTTCTAAAAATTAAACACTTATGTTCATCAAAAGACTTCACCGAAAGAGTAAAAAGAGAACCCAGAGACTGGGAAAAAATTTTTGACTATGACAAATCCAACAAAATTCTAATCTCTAAAATCTATGGGAAAATCCAACACCTCTACAACAAAAAGAGAAATAATCCAAATAAAAAAATGGGCAAAGATATGAACATAGACTTCACCAAAGAAGACATTCAAGCAGTGTCATGTATTGAATTATGTCCCCACAGAAGTGTGTGTATCAATTTGGCTGGGCCATGATTCCTGGTATTGTGTGATTTTCCTATGTGTTGTAAATCCTGCCTCTATGATGTTAATGAGGGAGGATGGGCGGCAGTTGTGTTAGTAGGGCAGGACTCAATCTACAAGATTGGATTGTGTACTGAGGCAAGCTCTTGAGATATAAAAGACAGAAGTTAGCAGAGAGACAGGGGGACCTCATACCACCAAGAAAGCAGTGCCAGGAGCAGAGCGTGTCCTTTGGACCCAGAGTCTCTGCGTGGAGAAGCTCCTAGTCTGGGGGAACATTGATGAGAAGGCTAACAGAGAGAAAGCCTTCCCCTGGAGCTGACACCCTGAATTTGGACCTGTAGCCTACTGGACTGTGAGAGAATGAATTTCTTTTTGTTAAAGCCATCCACTTGTGGTATTTCTGTTAGAGCAGTACTAGATGACTAATACAAGGGGCTAACAGATATATGAGGAAATGTTTGAGATCAGTAGCCATTAGAGAAAAGCAAATCAAAAACACAATGAGATACCATCTCACCCGGACATTACAGGAACGAATCAAAAAAACAGAAAATAACAAATGTTGGTGAGGAGATTGGAACCCTTATGCACTGCTGGTGGGAATGCAAAAGGTACAACAATTTTGGAAAACAATATGGTGCTTCCTTAAAAAGCTAGAAATAGAAATACCATATGATCCAGCAATCCCACTCCTAGGAATACATCCCAGAGAAATAAGAGCTGTCACACAAATAGACATATGCACACCCATGTTCATTTCAGCATTATTCATGACAGGAAAAAATGGAAACAGCCTAAGTGCCCATCAACAGACAAATGGATAAACTATGGTACATACACGCAATGGTATACCACACAACGATAAAGAACAATGGTGAGTCTGCGAACCATGTCACAACATGGATGAATCTGGAGGAATTATGCTGAGTGAAATAAGTCAATCACTAAAGGACAAATATTGTATGAGACCACTACTGTAAAAACTCATGAAAAGGTTTACACCCAAAAAGAAACAATCTTTGATGGTTACAAGGGAGTGAGTGGAGGGGTGGGAGGGAAAAACGCTAACTAGACAATAGACGGAGCCCTGGTGGCGCAGTGGTTAAGAGCTTGGTTGCTAACCAAAAGGTTGGCAGTTTGATCCACTAGCTGCTCCTTGGAAACCCTATGGGGCAGTTCTATTCTGTCCTATAGGGTTGCTATGAGTCGGAATCGACTTGACGGCGTCCTGTTTGGTTTTGGTTTAGACAACAGGTAAGTGGTAACTTTGGTGAAGGGTAAGACAGTACACAATACTGGAGAAGCCAACACAAGCTGACCAAGACAAGGTCATGGAAGCTCCATAGACACATCCAAACTCCCTAAGGGATCAAATTACTGGGCTAAGGGTTGTGGGGACCATGGTCTCAGGGAACATCTAGCTTAATTGGCATAACACAATTTATAAAGACAATGTTCTACATTCTACTTTGGTGAGTAGAGTCTGGGGTCTTAAAAGCTTATGATCGGCCATCTAAGATAGTCCGCTGGTCTCATCCCATCTGGAGCAAGGGAAAATGAAGAAAACCAAAGACACAAAGGAAAAATTAGTCTAAAGGACTAATGGACCACAACTACCAGAGCCTCCACCAGACCAAGTCCAGTACAACTAGATGGTGTCCGGCTACCACCACCCACGGATCTGACAGGGATCACAATAGAAGGCCCTGGAGAAAGCTGGAGAAAAATGTAGAACAAAATTCAAACTCACAAAAAAAGAAAAAAAAAAAAAAAAGACTAGACTTACTGGTTTGACAGAGACTGGAGAAACCACAAGATTATGGCTCCTGCACACCTTTATAGCTCAGGAATGAAGTTACTCCTGAGATTCACCCTTCAGCCAAAGATTAGACAGGCCTATAAAACAAAATGAGACTAAATGGGCACAGCAGCCCAAGGGCAAGGAAGAGAAGGCCCGAGAGGACAGGAAAGCTGGTAATAGGGAACCCAAGGTAGAGAAGGGGAGAGTGTTGACATGTTGTGGGGTTGGCAACTAATGTCACAAAACAATATGTATATTCTAATAGACCACAGCTACCAAGGCCTCCACCAGACTGAGTCCAGTACAGCTAGATGGTGCCCGGCTACCACCACTGACTGCTCTGACCAGGATCACAACAGAGGGTTCTGGACAGAGCTGGAGAACGATGTAGAACAAAATTCTAACACACAAAAAAAAGACCAGGTTTACTGGCCTAAAAGAGACTGGAGAACCCCGAGAGTATTGCCCCCGGACACCCTTTTAGCTCAGTGGTGAAGTCACTTCAGAGGTTTACCTTTCAGCAAGGGATTGCACAGCCCCATAAAATATAACGGGACTAATGAGGCACAGCAGTCCAAGGATGGGGCTAGAAGGCAGAAGGGGACAGGAAAGCTGGTGATAGGGAACCCAAGGTTGAGTAAGGATTGTGTTGATGTGTTGTGAGATTGTTAACCATTGTCATAGGGCAACAAGTGGACTAACTGTTTAATGAGAAACTATTTTGTTCTGTAAACGTTCATCTAAAGTGAGAAGAGCAGCACAACTGGAAGAGGGTAGTCGATGTCACTGAACTGTGCATGTAGAAATTTTTGAAATGGTGTATCTTTGGCTATGTATATTTTCACCAAAAAAAAAAAAAAAAAAATGTTCGAGAAGGGAGAGGGTTGACATGTTGTGGGGTTGTTAACCAATGTCATAAAATAATATGTGTACTGACTGTTTAATGAGAAACTTTTTGTTCTGTAAACCTTCACCTGAAGTACAATGAAAAAATAAAAAAATAAATTAAAAAAAATGTGTATCAATTGTTTAGTGAGAAATTAGTTTGCTCTGTAAACTTTCATCTAAAGAACAACAACAAAAAATTAAAAAAAAAGTATAACAGACCTTTAGAGAGGAGAGCCCATAAGCCACACTTTTGGGTCCCTCATAAAATGGCTTTAACAGAACAGAGCTTTAGCATTTTGATTCCTGCCTGTGATTCTCAGAGACCTTTTGGGGAAATCTCCTTTAGGGTACTTGAGACCCTCTGACATCATCACCTCAAAACAATGTTTCCTGCTCATGGGAAGCAGATGGGATTAGCAGCCTGTAGGTATGTTTATTGTCCTCATGAAAGGGACTCAGGACCTGTGTGTCCCTTCCAAGGTTGTGTATTCCAGATCTGCAGCAAAGAGCCTGAAATGTTTTTAAGTGCCTCTTCCTGTTTTTGTGTTTTTGTTAGAGAAGAGGCAGAAAGCTGTGGCTCAAAGCCCAGGTAGAAGTGTTACTACTCGTTGTGGCTTCTCATCAATAAAGACACACTGAGGTGAGGAGGGAGGAAGAGAGTTTATTTCAAGCACACAGGCAAGGAGCAAGGAGGTGTATACCTCAAATCAAGCTCCCTGAACTGAGGCGGGGCAGAACCTTTCATAGCAACCCTCACAAGGAAGCACATACAAACATCATGGACTACACAGGTTATCATGGAGCCCAGAGGCAGTAAGACAAATTACAATTTTTTTTTTTTAGTATGTACAGAAAATGACGGATAAATCCCGTCCTGGGCAGAAAATTTAATATTCAATTAGGTCTTAATGAAACTTAGGTTATGTTAGGACACTTTTGAGGCTAGTAAACTGATTTTGACTGGTTTTATCTGGATCTTGTTTTTCTGTAGCTTTTGATTCCCGCGGTTGTAGGTGCAGGAAGTGTTGGGAGAGGTTTTAGCAGAGGAGCTGACTCAAGGCTGCTGTATCAATCCCCGTTGAAGTTACGGAACATGAATCACTGATGGGTCACATTCAATCTAAACTTGGTCGCTGCTTGACGGGTGTTTGGACTGAGTGTGGCACACCCATCAGTTGGTAAGGTTCCCTTCTGAGGCTACTGACTGGGCTAACTGCTCAAAGGCATTCTCTTTCCAAGCCCCAAAGGTAGGAAGAGAGTGTAGATAAGATAGACTTCCATGCTTCTTGCCTTAAACAGGAGTTATTCTAAAATCTTTAAACAGGCAAGACAAACAGAAAGGCAAAGATCAAAGCTGGAAAAATACATGCAAGATCAGATACCTCATAGTCACTGGGTGGAAAGGTTAAAGTTTCTTAAACATATGTATACACACACATATATACATATATATTTCTTAATTGTATTTTAGATGAAGGTTTACAGAGCAAATTAGTTTCTTATTAAACTATTAATACACATTGTTTTGTGACATTGGTTGCCAACCCCAGGACATGTCAACACTTTCCCCTTCTCAACCTTAGGTTCCCCATTACCAGCTTTCCTGTCCCCTCCTGCCTTCTCATCCTTGCCCCTGGGCTGGTGTGCCCATTTGGTCTCGTTTTGTTTTATAGGCCTGTCTAATCTTTGGCTGAAAGGTGAACTTCAGGAGTGACTTCAGTACTGAGTTAAAAGGGAGTCCAGGGGCCATACTCTTGGGGTTTCTGCAGTCTCTGTCAGGCCAGAAAGTCTAGTCATTTTATGTGTGTTAGAATTTTGTTCTATATTTTTCTCTTGCTCTGTCCAGGACCCTCTGTTGTGATCCCTGTCAGAACAGTCAGTGGTGGCAGCCCAGCACCATCTAGTTGTGCTAGACTCAATCTGGTGAAGGCTGTGGTTGTAGTGTTCCAATCTTTCCCTTGTGTCTTTGGTTTTATTAATTCTCCCTTGCTCCAGTTGGGGTGAGACCTCTGGAATATTTTAGATGGCTGCTCACAAGCTTTTAAAACCTCAGACACTACTCACCAAAGTAGGATGTAGAACATTTTCTTTATAAAGTATGTTAAGCCAATTGAACTAGATGTTCCCTGAGACCATGGTCCCCACAGCCCTCAGCCCAGTAATTTGATCCCTCAGGGAGTTTGGATGTGTCTATGAAACTTCCATGACCTTGCCTTGGTCAAGTTGTGCTGACTTCCCCAGTATTGTGTACTGTATTTCCCTTCACCAAAATTACCACTTATCTATTGTCTAATTAGTGTTTTTCCTTCCCCACCTCTCCTCTCCCTAGTAACCATCAAAGATAGTTTCTTTCTGTTTGTAAACCTTTTCATGAGTCTTTATATAGTGGTCTTATACAGTATTTGACCTTTTGTGATTGACTTATTTCACTCAGCATAATGCCTCCAGATTCATCCATGTCATGAGATGTTTCGCAGATTCATCATTGTTCTTTTTTGTTGCATAGTTTCCATTGTGTGTATGTACCATGGTTTGTTTAGCCATTCATCTGTTGATACACTCAGGTTGTTTCCATCTTTTTGCTATTGTGAATAATGCTGCATTGGACATGGGTGTGCATACGTCTATTCATAGGACTGCTCTTATTTCTCTGTGATATAGTCCTAGGAGTGGGATTGCTGGATCATATGGTATTTCTATTTCTAGCTTTTTAAGGAAGCACCGTATTGTTTTCCAAAATTGTCGTACCATTTTGCATTCCCACCAGCAGTGCATAAGAGTTCAAAGCTCCCCGCAGCCCCTCCAACATTTGTTATTTTCTGTTTTTTTGATCCATGCCAGTAATGTCTGGGTAAGATGGTATCTCATTGTGGTTTTGATTTGCATTTCTCTATTGGCTAGTGATCTCAAGCATTTCCTCATGTGTTTATTAGCTGCCTGAATGTCTTCTTTGGTGAGTGTCTGTTCATATCTTTTGCCCATTTTTTAACTGGATTATTTGTCTTTTTGTTGTAGAGGTGTTGGATTTTCCTGTAGATTTTAGAGATTAGAACTTTGTTGGATATGTCATAGCCAATAATTTTTTCCCAGTCTGTAGGTTCTGTTTTCACTCTTTTGGTGAAGTCTTTTGATGAGTATAAGTGTTTAATTTTTAGAAGATCCCAGTTATCTAGCTTATCTTCTGATGTTTGTATATTGTTAGTTATGGTTTGTATCCTGTTAATGCCATGTATTAGGGCCTCTAGAGTTAACCCTATTTTTTCTTCTATGATCTTTATAGTTTTTGGTTTGTATTTAGATCTTTGATCCATTTTGAATTACTTTTTTTGTATGGTGTGAGGTATGGGTCCTGTTTCTTTTTTTTCAGACTGACATGCAGTTTTGCCAGCACCATTTGTTAAAAGGACTGTCTTTTCCCTATTTAATGGACTTTGGGGCTTTGCCAAAGAACAGGTGACCATAGGTGGATGGATTTAATATGGGTTCTCAATTCCGTTCCACTGGTCAATGTGTCTGTCATACCAGTACCAGGCTGTTTTGAGTTCTGTAGCTGTATAGTAGATTCTGAGTTCAGGTAGTACGAGTCCTCCTGCTTTATTCTTCTTCTTCAATAGTGCTTTACTTATCTGCGATGTCTTTCCTTTCTATAAAAAATTAATGATTAGTTTTCTCATCTCTTTAAAGAATGCTGTTGGTATTTGGATCAGGATTTCGTTGTATTTGTAGATGGCTTTGGGTAGAATTCTCATTTTCACAATGTTGAGTCTACCTATCCATGAGCATGGTATGCTTTTCCATTTATGTAGATCTCTTTTGGTTTCTTGCAGTAGAGTCTTGTAGTTTTCTTTATATAGGTCTTTTACCTCCTGATTAGATTAAGTCCTAAGTATTTTATTTTTTTAGGGCCTATTATAAATGGTATTGCTCTCCTGATTTCTTTTTCATAGCTCTCTTTATTGGTGTATAGGAATCCAACTGATTTTTGTATGTTAATCTTGTATCCTGCTACTCTACTTAATCTTTCTATTAGTTCCAGTAGTTTTCTCATGGAGTCTTTTGAATTTTCTATGTATAGTATCATACCATCTGCAAATAGGTATAGTTTTACTTCTTCATTACCAATTTGGATGCCCTTTATTTCTTTTTCTTGCCTTATTGCTCTACCTAGAACTTCCAGCACAATGTTAAATAAGAGTGGTGATAAAGGGCATCCTTGTCTTGTTCCTGTTCTCAGGGGGAATGTTTTTAGCCTCTCTCCATTAAGAATGATGCTGGCTGCTGCTTTTGCATAAACCAAAATGAAACCCGTTGCCATTGAGTTAATTCCAACTCATAGTGACCCTATAGGACAGAGTAGTACTGCCCCATAGGGTTTCCGAAGAGTGGCTGGTGGATTTGAACTGCTAATCTTTTGGTTAGCAGCCAAGCTCTTAACCACTGTGCTACCAGGGCTCCTGGTTTTGTATAGATGCCTTTATTATGTTGAGAAATTTCCCTTCTATTCCTATTTTACTGAGAGTTTTTTTCAGGAATGGGTGTTGGACTTTATTGAATGCATTTTCTGCATTGATTGAGATGATCATGTGAGTCTTTTGTTTTGTTTGTGTGGTGGATTACGTTGATTGATCTTCTAATGTTGAACCATCCTTGCATACTTTGTATGAATTCCACTTGGTCATGGTGTATTATATTTTTTCATATGATGCAGAATTCTATTGGCTAGAATTTTGTTGAGAACATTTGCATCTATATTCATGAGAGATACTGGTCTCTAATTTTCTTTTTTTGTAGTAACTTTGCCTGGTGTTGGTATCAGCTTATACTGGCTTCATAGAATTAATTCAGAAATATCCCTTCCTTTTTTATGTTCTGAAATAGTTTGAGTAGTACTGGTATAAGCTCATCTCTGAATGTTTGGTAGAATACTCCTTGAAGCTATCTGGTCCAAGGCTTTTTTTTTTGTTGCTGTTGGGAGTTTTTTTTTTTTTTTTTTACTTTTCAGTCACTTGTCTTGTTATGAGTCTGTTCAGATTTTCGACCTCAGCTTGTGTTAGTTTAATCAGGTAGTGTGTTTCTAGAAACTTGTCCCTTTCCTCTAGGTTTTCAAATATGTTGGAGTACAGTTTTTCATAATACTCCATTGTGATCCTTTTTATTTCAGTTGGGTCCATTGTAATGTCCCCAATTTCATTTCTTATTTGGTTATTTGCATCCTCTCCTGTTTTTCTTTTGTCGGTTTGTCAATTTTGTTGATCCTTTCCGAGAACCAGCTTTTCATTTTGTTGATTCTTTCTATTGTTTTTCTCTTCTCTATTCCATTTATTTCTGCTCTGATCTTTATTATTTCTTTTCTTCTGGTGGCTGTGGGCTCCTTTTTCTGTTCTGTTACTATCTGTTCAAGTTGTATAGCTAATCTTTTGATTTTGTCCCTTTCTTCCTTTTTGATATGTGCATCTATTGCTATAAATTGAACTATGAGCACTGCCTTTGCTGAGTTCCAAATATTTCGGAATGATGTGTTTTCATTCTTGTTTGATTCTAGGAATTTTTAAATTCCATTTTGATTTCTTGTATTACCCAGTGGTTTTTAAGCAGGGTGTTATTCAGTTTCCATGTAGTAGATTTTTTTCCTTGCTCTTCCTGTTATTAATTTCTACTTTTATATGTTGTGATCAGGGAAGATGCTTTGTATTATTTCAATGTTTTGGATTCTGTTAAGACTTGCTTTTTGTCCTAAGATGAGGTCTATTCTGGAGAATGTTCTGTGTGCTTCGGAAAAGAATGTGTACTTTGCTGCTGTTAGATAGAGTGTTCTATATGTCTATGAGGTCAGGTTGGTTGATTGTGGCCTTTAGATCGTCTGTATCTTTGTTGACTTTCTTTCTAGATGTCTTGTCCTTACTGAAAGTGGTGTGTTGAAGCCTCCTACTATTATTGCGGAACTGTCAATTTCTCTTTTCAGTGCATTTAGAGTTTGTTTTATGTATTTTGGAGCCCTGTCATTGGGTGCGTAGATATTTATTATCATTATGTCTTCATGGTGGCTTGTTCCATTAATCATTATGTGACATCCTTCCTTGTTTTTATGGTGGATTTTGTTTTAAAGTCTATTTTATCTGAGATTAGTATTGCCACTCCAGCTCTTTTTTGGTTGCTGTTTGGTTTTTTTCCATCCTTTGATTTTTAGTATATTTATGTCTTTGTTTCTAAGATGTGTCTCTTGTAGACAGCATATTGATGAGTTCTGTTTTTTTTTTTTCCATTCTGCCACTCTCCATCTCTTTATGGGTGCATTTAAGCCATTTACATTCCGTGTGATTATTGATAGGTGTGAGTTTATTGCTGTCATTTTGTAGTGCTTTTTTGTGATGCTGACATTTTGTTTGTTCTTCTTACTCTTCTGTGCTGAATTCTATTTGTTTTTGGTTTTTTTTTTTTTTGGTAGGTTTTCGGCTGACTGAGACATTATGATTTTCTTCTTTGTTTTGATGAGTAAGTTTGTTAACTTTCTTTTGGTTACCTTGAAATTTAGCCCTATCTTCCTAAGTTTAAGCCAGTCTTTTATTACTTGATATCACCTTACTTCCTCTCCATGTGAAAGTTGTTTTGTATCCTGTTAATGCCATGTATTAGGGCCTCTAGAGTTGACCCTATTTTTTCTTCTGTGATCTTTATAGTTTTTGGCTTTATATTTAGGTCTTTGATCCATTTTGAATTAGTTTTTGTACATGGTGTGAGATATGGGTCCTGTTTCATTTTTTTTGCAATGGATATCCAGTTTTGTCAGCACCATTTGTTAAAAAGAATGTTTTTTTCCCCATTTGATGGACTTTGGGCCCTTGTCAAAGATCAGGTGACCGTAGGTGGATAGATTTACATATGGGTTCTCAATTCTGTTCCTTTGGTCAATGTATCTGTCTTCGTACCAGTACCAGGATGTTTTGACTACTGTAGCTGTATAGTAGCTTCTGAGGTCAGGTAGTGTGAGTCCTTCAACTTTATTCTTCTTCTTCAATAGTGTTTTCCTTTTTCAGGGCTTCTTCCCTTTCCGTGTAAAGTTAATGATTAGTTTTTCCATCTCTTTGAAGAATGTTGTTGGTATTTGGGTTGGGATTGCATTGTATTTGTAAATTGCTTTGGGTAGAATTGTCATTTTTACAGTGTTGAGTCTGCCTATCCATGAGCATGGTATGTTTTTCCATTTATGTAGATCCCTTTGGGTTTCTTGCAGTAGTGTTTTGTAGTTTTCTTTGTATAGGTCTTTTACAACCCTGGTTAGAGTTATTCCTAAGTATATTGTTTTTTAAGGGGCTGTTATAAAAGGTATTGTTTTCCTGATTTCCTTCTCATAGTTCTCCTTACTGATGTATAGGAATCCAACTGATTTTTGTATGTTTCTCATGTATCCTGCTACTCTACTGAATCTATTAGTTCCAGTAGATTTCTCACGGAGTCTTTAGGGTTTTCTATGTATAGTATCATATCATCTGCAAAAAGGGACAGTTTAAATTCTTCATTACCAATTGGATGCCCTTTTTTTCTTTTTCTTGCCTTATTGCTCTAGTTAGGACTTCCAGCACAATGTTAAATAGGAGTGGTGATAAAGGGCATCCTTGTATTGTTCCTGTTTTCCAGGGGAATGTTGTCTGTTGATTTTGCATAGATGCCCTTTATTATGTTGAGAAATTTCCCTTCTATACCTGTTTTATTGAGAGTTTTTTTTTTTTTTTTTTTTTTTGCTTTCTTTTCCTGTCCTTTTTTTTTAAATTGTACTTCAGGTGAAGCTTACAGAACAAATAGTTTCTCATGAAACAGTAGTACACATTTTGTTTTATGACATTGGTTAACAACCCCATAACATGTCAACCCTCTCCCTTCTTGACCTTTTTTTTTTTTTTTTTGGTGAAAATATACATAGCCAAAGATACACCATTTCAAAAATTTCTACATGCACAGTTCAGTGACATTGACTACGCTCTTCCAATTGTGCTGTTATTCTCACTTTAGAAGAAGGCTTACAGAACAAAATAGTTTCTCATTTAACAGTTAGTCCACATGTTGCCCTATGACAATGATTAACAACCTCACAACACATCAACACTATCCTTACTCATCCTTGGGTTCCATACCACCAGCTTCCTTGTCCCCTTCTGCCTTCTGGCCCTTGTCCCTGTTACAGCTGTACCTCATTAGTCCCATTTGGTTTTAATGGGCTGTCCACTGCCAGGCTGAACGGTGAACCTCAGAGATGACTTCACCACTGAGCTAAAAGGGTGTCTGGGGGCTATACTATCGGGATTTCTCCAGTCTCCTTTAGCCCAGTAAACCTGGTCTTTTTTTTTTGTGAGTTAGAATTTTGTTCTACACCCTTCTCCAGCTCTGTCCAGAACCCTCTGTTGTGATCCTGGTCAGAGCAGTCAGTGGTGGTAGCCGGGCACCATCTAGCTGTACTGGACTCAGTCTGGTGGAGGCCTTGGTAGCTGTGGTCAGTTACTCCTTTGGACTAATCTTTTCCTTGTATCCTGTTCTCTTCATTCTCCCTTGCTCCCGAAAGGATGAGACCAGTGGAGTATCTTAGATGGCTGCTCAGAGGCTTTTAAGACCCCAGATGCTACTTACCAAGGTAGAATGTAGAACACTGTCTTTATAAACTGTGTTATGCCAATTGAGCTAGATGTTCCCTGAGACCATTGTCCCCACAGCCCTCCGCCCAGCAATTCAGTCCCTCAGGGAGTTTGGATGTGTCTATGGAGCTTCCATGACCTTTCCTTGTACAAGTTGTGCTGGTTTCCCCAGTATTGTGTACAGTCTCACCCTTCACCCAAGATACCACTTATCTATTGCCTAGTTAGTATTTCCCCCCCACCCCTCCAATCCCTGGTAACCACCAAAGATTATTACATTTTGTGTGTGAACTTTTTCATGGGTTTTTGCAATAGAGGTCTCATACAATATTTGTCCTTTTGTGATTGACTTATTTCACTCAGCATAATGTCCTCCAGTTTCATCCGTGTTATGAGATGCTTCACAGATTCATCGTTGTTCTTTCTTGTTGCATAGTACTCCATTTTGTGTATGTACATAGTTTGTTTATCCATTCGTCTGTTGATGGGCATCTAGGTTGTTTCCATTTTTTGCTATTGTGAACAATGCTGCCATGAACATAGGTGTGCATATATCTATTAGAGTGACAAATCTTACTTCTCTACGATATATTCCTAGGAGTGGGATTGCTGGATCGAATTGTGTGACTATTTCTAGCTTTGTGAGGAAGCGCCATATCATTTTCCAAAATGGTTGTATCATTTTGCATTCCCACCAGCAGTGCATAAGAGTTCCGGTGTCCCAGCAGCCCCTCCAACATTTGTTATTTCCAGTGTTTTTCATTTGTGCCAGTAATGCTAGGGGTGAGATGGTATCTCATTGTGGTTTTAATTTGCATTTCTCTAATGGCTAGTGATCTCAAGCATTTTCTCATGTGTCTGTTGGCCATTTGAATGTCTTCTTTGGTGAAGTTCCTGTTCGTTTCCTTTGCCCATTTTTTAATAGGATTATTTGTCTTTTTGTTGTAGAGGTGTTGGATTTTCTTGTAGATTATGGAGATTAGACCTTTGTCTGACTTGTACTGTCCAAAAATTTTTTCCCAGTCTGTATGTTCTCTTTTTACTGTTTTGGTGAAGTCTTCTGAAGAGCATAGGTGTTTGATTTTTAGAAGATCCCAGTTATCTAGCTTATCTAGTGGGGTTTGAGCGTTGATGGTTATAGTTTATATCCTGTTAATGCCCTGTAGTAAGGCCTGTAGTGTTGGTCCTATTTTTTCTTCTATGACATTTATAGTTTTAGGCTATATATTCAGGTCTTTGATCTATTTTGAAGTAATTTTTGTATACGGCATGAGGTATGGGTCCCATTTCATTTTTTTGCAGATGGATATCCAGTTTTGTCAGCACCATTTGTTAAAAAGACTGTCTTTTCCCCATGTGATGGACTTTGGGCCCTTGTCGAAGATCAGGTGACCATAGGTGGATGGATTTACATCTGGGTTCTCTATTCTGTTCCTTTGGTCAATGTATCTGTCATTGTACTAGTACCAGGCTGTTTTGACTACTGTAGCTGTATAGTAGGTTTTGAGGTCAGGTAGTGTGAGTCCTTCAACTTTATTCTTCTTCTTTAGTAGTGCTTTACTTATTCAGGGCTTCTTCCCTTTCCATGTAAAGTTAATGATTAGTTTTTCCACCTCTTTGAAGAATGTTGTTGGTATTTGGATTGGGATTGCATTGTATTTGTAAATTGCTTTGGGTAGAATTGTCATTTTTACAGTGTTGAGTCTGCCTATCCATGAGCATGGTATGTTTTTCCATTTATGTAGATCCCTTTGGGTTTCTTGCAGTAGTGTTTTGTAGTTTTCTTTGTATAGGTCTTTTACATCCCTGGTTAGATTTATTCCTAAGTATTTTATCTTTTTAGGGGCTATTATAAATGGTATTGTTTTCCTGATTTCCTTCTCATTGTTCTCCTTATTGGGGTCTAGGAATCCAACTGATTTTTGTATGTTTCTTGTGTATCCTGCTACTCTGCTGAATCTTTCTATTAGTTACAGTAGATTTCTCATGGAGTCTTTAGGGTTTTCTAGGTATAGTATCATATCATCTGCAAACAGGGACAGTTTAACTTCTTTATTACCAATTGGATGCCCTTTATTTCTTTTTCTTGCCTTATAGCTCTAGCTAGAACTTCCAGCACAATGTTAAATAGGAGTGGTGATGAAGGGCATCCTTGTCACCTGTTTTCAAAGAGAATGTTTTCAGCCTCTCTCCATTAAGAATGATGTTGGCCATTTGTTTTGCGTAGATGCCCTTTATGATGTTGAGAAATTTCCCTTCTATACCTATTTTATTGAGAGTTTTTACCAGGAATGGGTGTTGGACTTTGTCAAATGCCTTTTGTGCGTCAATGGAGATGATCACGTGATTCTTTTCTTTCCTTTTATTTATGTGGTGGATTATGTTGATTGATTTTCTAATGTTGAACCATCCTTGCATACCTGGTATGAATCCTACTTGGTCGTGGTGTATTATTTTTTTGATATTATGCTGAATTCTATTGGCTAGAAATTTGTTACAAATTTTTGCATGTATATTTATGAGAGATATTGGTCTGTAATTTTCTTTTTTGTGGGATCTTTGCCTGGTTTTGTTATCAGGGTTATGCTGGCTTCATAGAATGAATTCGGAAGTGTTGCTTCCTTTTCTATGCTCTGAAATAGCTTGAGTAGTCCTGGTACAAGGTCTTCTGTAAATGTTTTGTAGAATTCTCTAGTGAAGCCATCTCGGCCAGAGCTTTTTTTTTGTTGGGAGTTTTTTTTATTACCTTTTCAATCTCTTCTCTTGTAATGGATCTGTTCAGATTTTCAACATCACTTTGTTGTAGTTTGGGTAGGTGGTGTGTTTCCAGAAATTTATCCATTTCCTCTAGGTTTTCAAATTTGTTGGAGTCTAGTTTTTCATAATATTCTGTTATGATCCTTTTTATTTCAGTTGGGTCTTTTGTAATGTCCCCCATTTCATTTCTTATTTGGGTTATTTGCATCCTCTCATGTTATTCTTTTGTCAGTCTGGCCATTGGCTTGTCGATTTTGTTGATTCTTTCAAAGAACAAACTTTTGGTTTTGTTAATTCTTTCTACTGTTTTTCTGTTCTCTGTTTCATTTATTTCTGCTCTGATCTTTACTATTTCCTTTCTTCCTGTGGTTGTGGGCTTTTTTTGCTGTTCTCTTTCTATTTGTTTGAGTTCTGTAGTTAAAATGTTTTGATTTTGTCCCTTTCTTCTTTTTTGATATGTGCATCTATTGCTATAAAT
The DNA here is from genome assembly GCA_030035585.1 of Dugong dugon. Taxonomy (NCBI): domain Eukaryota; kingdom Metazoa; phylum Chordata; class Mammalia; order Sirenia; family Dugongidae; genus Dugong; species Dugong dugon. The sequence goes on from CM057462.1 coordinate 149,251,967, forward strand.
TGTCCTCTGAGGATTGCCTTTCCTGTGTCCCAAAGGTTTTGGTATGATGTGTTTTCATTCTTATTTGATTCTAGGAATTTTTGGATTCCATCTCTGATTTCTTCTGTTACCCACTGATGTGTAAGCAGGGTAGTATTCAGTTTCCATGTAGCTGTTTTTTTTCCCCTTGCTCTTTCTATTGTTAATTTCTACCTTGATGACCTTGTGGTCAGAGAAGATACTTTGAATTATCTCAGCGTTTTGGATCTTGTCGATGATTGCTCTTTGGCCTAACATGTGGCCTATTCTGGAGAACATTCCATGTGCACTGGAAAAGAATGTGTACTTTGCAGCAGTTGGATGGAGTGTTCTATATATGTCTATGAGGTCAAGTTGGCTGATTGTGCCCTTTAGGTCTTCTGTATCTTTGCTGAGTTTCTTCTTAGTTGTTCTGCTTTACTGAGAGTGGTGTGTTGAAGTCTCCTACTACTATTGTGGAACTGTCAATTTCTCTTTTCAGTGTTGTTAGAGTTTCTTTTACGGATTTTGGAGCCATGTCATTGGGTGTGTAGATGTTTATTATGGTTATGTCTTCATGATGGATGTTCCCCTTAATCATTATATAGTGTCATTCTTTGTCTTTTATAGTGGATTTTGTTTTAAAGTCTATTTTATCTGAGATTAGAATTGCCACTCCTGCTGTTTTTTGGTAGTTGTTAGCTTGATATACTTTTTTCCAACCTTTGACTTTTAATAAATTCACAGCTTTGTTTCTAAGGTGTGTCTCTTGTGGACAGCATATTGATGGATCCTGTTTTCTTATCCATTCCGTCACTCTCCATCTCTTTGTGGCTGCATTGAGTTCAGTTACATTCAGTGTAATTATTGATAGATGTTAGTTTGTTGCTGTCATTTTGTAGTGCTTTTTTTTTGTGGTGCTGACGTTTTCTTTGTTCTTCTTACTCTCTTGTGCTGAGTTACTTTTGTTTGTGGACTTTTTTTCATTTCTTTTGTTTTTGTAGGTTTTGTTTTTGCTGACACTTTATGTTTTTCCTCTTTATTTTTATGAGTGTGTTTGTTAACTTTCTTTGTGGTTACCATGAATTTTACTCTTATCTTTCTAAGTTTGAAGCAGTCTACCATTACTTGGTGTCTCCTTGCCTTCCTCTCCATTAGAAGGTTCTATACCTACACCATTTATTCCCTCTTTTATTGTTTTGATGTTGTTGTCATTTACTGATTAACTGCTCTGATTCCCTGTTGTATTTCTTCTGGTTTTGGATAGTCCTTGAGAGTTCATTTCCTTGATTGGTATCTGGCTGGTACAATCCTGCATCCTAGATTCAGCCTGTGAGCTGAGGTTGTTTGTTCTCAGATTGAAGAAATCCCTTTAATAATTCTTGTAAGTTTGGTTTGGGTTTTACATATTCCCTTAATTTCTGTTTATCTGGAAATTACCTAATTTCACCATCATATTTGAGTGAGAGTTTTGCAGGATATATTATTCTTGGCTGGCAATTTTTTTCTTTCAAGATTTTATGTAAGTCATCCAATTGCCTTCTTGCCTGCATGGTTTCTGACGAATAATCTGAGCTTAGTCTTATTGTTTCTCCTCTGTATGTGACTTCTTGTTTTTCACGAGCTACTCTCAGGATTCTTTGTTTGTCTCTGGTTTGGCAAGTGTGAGTATGATATGCCTTGGGGATTTTCTTTTGGGGTTCGTTGAGCTTCTTGGTTGGCCAGCTTTTCATCTTTCATGATATTGGGGAAGTTTTCTGTCAGCAGTTCTTCAAAGATCTTCTCTGTGTTTTCTGTTTTCTCCCCTTGTTCTGGAAATCCAGTCACTTGAAAGTTTTTGCTTTTGGTTGTATCTCACATAACTCTCAGGGTCTCTTCATTTTTCTTTGCTCTTTTTTCTGAGTTTTCCTCAAACAGAGTTGTATCCAAGTGTTTGTCTTCAGTTCCACTGATCCTGTCTTCCACGGTTTCAAATCTGCTTCTCAGCCCTTCTATGACACCATCTATTGAGAGTTTTTACAGAAATGTGTGTTGGACTTTGTCGAATGTCTTTTCTGCATCAGTTGAGATGATCATGTGATTCTTTACTTTTATTTATGTGGTGATTATGTTGATTGATTTTCTAATGTTAAACCATCCTTGCATACCTGGTATGAATCCTACTTGGTCATGGTTCATTATTTTTTTGATATGATTCTTAATACTTAGGTAGAATTTTGTTTAGAATTTTTGCATTTATATTCATGAGAAATATTGGTCAGTAATTTTCTTTTTTGTGGGATCTTTGCCTGGTTTTGGTATCAGGATTATGCTGGCTTAATAGAATGAATTCGGAAGTGTTGCTTCTTTTTCTATGCTCTGAAATAGCTTGAGTAGTACTTGTAGAAGCTCTTCTGTGACTATTTTGTAGAATTCTCCAGTGAAGATGCCTGGGCCAGGGCTTTTTTTGGTTGGGAGTTTTTTTAAAATTATCTTTTCAATCTCTTCTCTTGTTATGGGTCTGTTCAGGTTTTTAACATCACTTTGTGTTAGTTTGGGTAGGTAGTATTTTTCTAGAAATTTATCCATTTCCTCTAGTTTTCAAATTTGTTGGAGTATAATTTTTCATAATACTCTGTTATGATCCTTTTTATTTCAGTTGGGTCATTGTAATGTCCCCCTTTTCATTTCTTATTTGGGTTATTTGTGTCCTCTCCTGTTTTTTTTTTTTTTTTTGTCAGTCTGGTCAGTGGTTTGTTGATTTTGTGGATTCTTTCAGAGAACCAACTTTTGGTTTTGTTGATTCTTTCTATTGTTTTTCTATTCTTTATTTCATTTATTTCTGCTCTGATCTTTATTATTCCCTTTCTTCTGGAGGCTGTTGGCTTTTTTGTTGTTTTCTTTCTATGTGTTTTAATTGTGTGGTTAATGTTTTGATTTTGTCCCTTTCTTCTTTTTTGATGTGTGCATCTACTGCTATAAATCGTCCTCTGAGGACTGCCTTTGCTGTGTCCCAAAGGTTTTGTTATGATGTATTTTCATTCTTATTTGATTCTAAGAATTTTTTGATTCCATCTCTGATTTCTTCTATTACCCAGTGTTTTGTAAGCAAGGTGTCATTCACTTTCCATGTAGTTGATTTTTTTTTTCCTTGCTCTTTCTGTTGTTAATTTCTACCTTGATGGCATTGTGGTCAGAGAAGGTACTTTGTATTATTTCAACGTTTTGGATCTTGTTGATGATTGCTCTTTGGCCTAACACGTGGCCTATTCTGGAGAACTTTCCATGTGCATTGGAAAAGAATGTGTACTTTGCAGTGATTGGATGGAGTGTTCTATATATGTCTATGAGGTCAAGTTGGCTGATTGTGCCCTTTAGGTCTTCTGTATCTTTACTGAGTTTCTTTTTAGATTTTCTGTCCTTTACAGCGAGTGGTGGGTTGAAGTCTCCGACTATTATTGTGGAACTGTCAATTTGTCTTTTCAGTGTTGTTAGAGTTTGTTCTATGTATTTTGGAGCCCTGTCATTGAGTGCGTAGATGTTTATTATGGTTATGTTTTCATGATGGATTGTCCCCTTAATCATTACATAGTGTCCTTCTTTGTCTTTTATGGTGGATTTTGTTTTAAAGTCTATTTTATCTGAGATTAGTATTGCCACTCCTGCTCCTTTTTGGTAGTTGTTTGCTTGATCTATTTTTTTCCAACCTTCGATTTTTAATAAATTCATGTCTTTGTTTCTAAGGTGTGTCTCTTACTGACAGTATATTGGTGGACCCTGTTTTTTTTAATCCATTCTGTCACTCTCCGTCTCTTTATGGGTGCATTTAGGTCATTTACATTCAGTGTAATTATTGATAGATATGAGTTTATTGCTGTCATTTTGTAGTGCTTTTTTTTATGGTGCTGACCTTTTCTTTGTTCCTCTGACTCTCCTATGATGAATTCCTTTTGTTTGTGGACTTTTTCCCCATGTCTTTTGTTTTTGTAGGTTTTTTTTTTCTTTTACTGAGACTTTATTTATTTTGATGAGTAGGTTTGTTAACTTTCTTTGTGTTTTCTGTGAAATTTACTCTTATCTTTTTAAGTTTAAAGCAGTCTATTATTACTTAGTATCGCCTTGCCTTCCTGTCCATTAAAAGGTTCTATACCTACACCATTTAGTCCCTCTTTTATTGTTCTGGTGTTGTTGCCATTTACAGATTAACTGCTCTGATTCCCTGTTGTAGTTCTTTCGGTTTTGGATAATCCTTGAGAGTTCATTTCCTAGATTGGTATCTGGCTGGTATGATCCTGCATCCTAGATTAACGAGAGTTTTGCAGGATATATTGTTCTTGGTTGGCAATTTTTTTCTTTCAAGTTTTCATACATGTTGAGAATTTTTGCTTTTGATTATATCCCACATAATTCTTAGGGTCTCTTCATTTTTCTTCATTCTTTTTTCTGAGTTTTCCTCCAACAGAGTTGTATCCAAGTGTTTATCTTTAATTTCACTGATCCTGTCTTCCACCATTTTGAATCTGTTGCTCAGTCCTTCTATGACACTCTGCATTTCTGAACTCTTGTTGTTTATTGTTTGGATTTCTAATTGTTGTTTTTTATGATTTCTAGTTGTGAATTTATTTTGGCATTTTGTTTCTGCATTATTTTCCTAAATTCTTCCATTTTTTTGTGTCTATTTTCCATGTATTTGTGTGCCTTTTCCATGAATTTGTCTATTTTTTCCTCATTTTTGTCTGCTTTTTGCTTCAACTCTTGGATAATTTTGAGTATTAGAGATTTGAACTCCCTATCAGGTTCTTCTAGTGCTTTTTCTTCTACTGGAAAGTCATCTGGTATTTTATTTTGGACACCTACTGGAACCATCCTGTCTTGTTTTAGTAAATGTTTTGATATTGTCTGCCATCTTTGGGGCATTCAGTAGTTATTTTTCTTATTTGTTGATTGTAGATTTGTTTGTTTCATCCTTTTTTGTTTTATTTGGCTAAGTCTGAGAAGGTGGGCTGTGTGTTCTTTGTAGTTTGCTCGTCTGTGGGCATGATACATTTTGCCTCCTTTTCCAATTGATGGGGTCAGTTGCTCAGATATGTTACAGCAGGGCAGGACTAGCTGAAGAGGAGTTTCTGGGATCGGTTGTTTGTGGCACTTACTAGGGCCTCCAGTGCTGGCTGGTAATCAGTGCAGAGCACGTTCCGGTAGGCCATGCCTATGCTGCTTGGTGGTGTGATGTTCAGTGCATGGTGCAGGTAGGCAGGATGGAAGGGGAGATTGTGATGTGTGGAGCTAAGATGGGTATGGGAGAGAGGAGAGAGGAACAGGAGCCAAAAACATCCAAACAAAAAAGAGGGCTAGGGGAGCTTGCTGTTGGAGTGGAGAGATGAGAGACTATGAAGTGGAGAAAAACAAAAAGGGGAAGAAGAAAAAAGTGAATAAATAAAAATTAGAAAGAAAAAAGAAAAGCTCCCAGGGATCCCACTGGTGTGGCTATGAGGTTTGGGGAGGTTGCTCCCAGGCGTTGAAGTACAGCCTGGCTAGAAGGCATAGAGGTGTCACTCAGTGCCAGGTATTCAGGGGACAGGAAAAGAAGGAAGGTGTAGAGAGATGAGAAACTGAGTAATTAAAAAAGACAAAAGGGGAAAAAGTGGGAAAAGAAAACAAAACATATTTAAAAAAAAAAGAACAAGAAAAACCCTCAAAAGAACAGAAAAAAAAAAAAAAGCCACAAAAATAGAAATGGCCTCAGGGATCCCTCTGCACGTCTGGGCAAACTGAAGGGGTAGGTCCCAAGCTGTGCAGTACTGCCTGGCTATAATGGGCTCCTAATTCGAGAAAATAAAAAGAAAACAAACAAACAATTTAAAACAAACAAAAAGCCCTGGGATCCCACCAGCGTGGCAGTATGGGCCGGGAAGCAGTTTCACAGTCGAGCGGAGTTTCACAGCCTTTCAGGAAGAAGGAAAGATGGCGCACAGAGCCAGGTATTTGAGAGAAAGGTGGGGGAGGTGGTGAGAGGTAAGGAAGAAATCAAAAAGAAGTGGAAAATGCAACACCAGCAGGCAACAAATGGCATTCAGGTAGTTGGCTGGTGCGGGTGGGTGGAATCCATGCAGTCTGTGCCTCCTGGCCAAGAGAATGTGGCTGCAGGAAGCAGAGGAGGCTGAGTGGGGGTGAAGAAGGGTGGGGGGTGGGAAAGTGTATATTGCTGTTTACCGGTTGTTCTGTCTCCTGCTGGAAGCTCTGTGAAGCTGCTTTCTCGTACCCCCTGTTCTCTGGTCTCTGATAGGAGTCCAAGATGGTGGATCCACACTGTGTTACCTGATAGGGGACCTCTGCATGAATCTCTCTTCGTTCTCTGTTCTCTGTCAGTTTGCCACTCCCTTTGGTGCTTGGCTGAGTTCTTTATCTCTTCATTTGATGCTTAGGGTTTCAGGATTGCTGTTTTCTGTGTTTGGCTGTTTTTCAGATCTTTGCTATGGAGGGACGGTGTGGTGCTTCTGCCTAGAGCGCCCTGTTGGCTGGAACTAATGGCTGTTTTTGTACGATTTCTAGTCGTTTATTTATTTTGACATTTTGTTCCTGTATTATTTTCCTGAATTCTTCCATTGCTCTGTTTGTGTTTTCCCGTGCATTTTCCATGATTTTGTCTATTTTTTCCTTATTTTTTTTCTGCATTTTCCTTCATCTCTTGGAGAATCCTGAATATTAGAGTTTTGCATTCCCTATTAGGTCATTCAAGTGCCTTTTTTTCTACTAGAAGGCCTTCTGGAGCCATCCTGTCCTGTCTTAAATATTTCAAGTCAGCTATTGGCTCACAGTTCCAATTATCCTAAGGGGTCGCTGTCAGAGTGCCATTGTTGGGAGATGCTGCCACCTTGAGCCAGGTATGATGAATCCAGGGTTTGATTCCTTTTAGTTTGACTACCATATTCGTGATGAGAAGCACCTTGAAGTGTCCTTTCCACTTGGTCTGGAGTAGCTTGTCTTTCCAGGTGCACATCAGTAGCCAATCTCCAGGTTGAAATGGTTGGACTGTCACCTCAAGAGGTTGTTCTTGTTTGGCAAGGGTGTATCTTTGGAGAGATTAAAGGACAGAGGACAAAGAACGCAAATACTCTTGTATGACATTGTCACCCTTTACCCTCAGTTGGTTACCATTCATCAGTCCATGGTTTTCCGGGAGGGATTTTCCATGGATTAGCTCAAAGGGGCTTAATTTAAGACTGCTTCTAGGAGCCGCCCTAACCCTAAGCAAGGCTATAGGGAGAGGCTGTATCCATGATAATTTTTGCTTCTTGACACACATTTGCTATGTGTCTTTTAAGTGTCTGGTTCCTTCTTTGAAACTTTCCACTTGATTGTTGTCTCCAGGCTTCATGTAGTCACCAGTCCCCCAATTTTTGGGTTAGGATGCCTGCAGCTATTCCTTGACTCTCATTTAAAGGGTTTTGCTAGATTGAGGAGCCCCAGGACTGGGGCTGATATACGTTTTTCTTTAATCGTCTGGAAGGCTTGTTGTTGTTCATGAGTCCAAATAAAAGGATCAGAATTTTTCCCTTTAGTTGCCTTATATAAAGATTTGGCTATTAGTCCAAAGTTGGGAATCCAGATTCTGCAAGAACCTGCAATTCCCAGGAATACTTGGAGTTGCCTCTGGGACCTGGGAGGCAAGATTACACAGGCAGTCTCTTTTCTCTCTGGTAGCAGTTCCCTTTTTCCCTGAGAAATCTGGTATCCTAAGAATGTAATCTTGGCTTGGGAAATCTGGGCCTTAGGTCTGGATATTTTGTATTTAGCCTGGCCCAGAAAGTTAAGAGTGGTGATAGTGTTTAAGTCTGATTCTTCTTTAGTTTTTCTCGCTATGAACAAATCATCCACGTTCTGAAGCAGAACTCTGTTTTGGAGCGTTAACTGTCTTAAGTCTTTAGCCAGAGCAGTACCGAACAATGTGGGGCTATGTTTGAACTCCTGTGGGAGTACAGTTCAGCAGAACGGTTGTTTATTACCCCTTTTGCAGTCCTCCCACTCAAAGGAAAACAGTTCATTGCTTTTAAACTCTAATGGTATACAAAAGAAGGCATCTTATATGTCCAGAACAGTGAACCAGGCAAAGCTGGTGTATTATAAGCAGATTGACAAGGTCTTATGACTCCAGATTTTAGATATCGGTGGATAAGTGGGTGGAGGCCTAACTTCACCTCTAGCCTTAGAGGGTATTGCTTCACCCGTGGTCAGTTGATTTGTGATAACCCTTCAACCTTGACTGGAACAACATTTTTTAACTCTCCCTGGTTGCCCTTGCACCCATACCCAAGGGACTACCATAACCTCTGTTTAGGCACGGTCTTAGTGGGGGCTACAGTGGATGTCATGAGGGTCAATAGGTGGGCCTGCATTTTCACCTTTACACTTTTAGTACTGTTAAATTATTTTACTGTCTTGGAAATGGATTTTATCTTGTAATTTACAAAGCACTTCTTGCACTAGTAAAGGAACCAGGCACTCAGGCATATAGAGAAAAGAGTGAGTCAAAGTAGAGTCACTGAAAACCTGTAACAGAAGAAGAGATTGAGAAGCTAATTTAAAAACTTCCAACAAAAAATAACCCTGGCCCTGATGGTTTCACTGGAGAATTCTACTAAACTTTCACAGAAGAGTTGAAACCGCTACTACTAAAGGTATTTCAGAGCACAGAAAAGATAGAATACTCCCAAACTCATTCTACGAAGCCAGCATAACCCCCACAAAAAAGAAACTTACAGACCAATATCCCTTATGAACATAGACGCAAATATCCTCAACAAAAATTCTGGCTGATAGGATTCAAAACATATAAAAAAATATTATTCACCATGACCAAGCAGAATTCATACCAGGTATGCAGGGATGGTTCAACATTAGAAAAACAATCAAAGTAACCCATCACATATACAAAACAAAGTACAATAACCACATGATCTTATCAATTGATGCAGAAAAGGTATTTGACAAAGTCCGACACTCATTCATGATGAAAACTCTCAGCAAAATAGGAATAGAAGAGAAATTCCTTAGTGTAATAAAGGACATTTATGTAAAGCCAACAGCCAACATCATCCTAAATGGAGAGAGTCTGAAAGTACTCCTCTTGAGAACGGGAACCAGACAAGGAAACCCTTTATCCCATTCTTATTCAACATTGTGCTGGAGGCCCTACCCAGAGAAACTAGGCTAGAAAAAGATATACAAGGCATCCAAATTGGTAAGGAAGAAGTAAAAATATCTCTATTTGCAGATGATACGATCGTATACACAGAGAACCCCAAAGAATCCACAAGAAAACTACTGGAACTAATAGAAGATTTCAGCAAAGTATCAGGATACAAGATAAACATTCAAAAATCAGTTGGATTCCTCTACACCAAGAAAGAGAACTTCTAAGAGGAAGTCATCAAATCAATACCATTTACAATAGCCCCCAGGAAGATGACGTACTTAGGAATAAAGCTAACCAGAGATATAAAAGACCTATATAAAGAAAACTACGAGACACTACTGCAAGAAACCAAGAGACCTACTTAAGTGGAAAAAATACTTTGCTCATGGATAGGAAGACTCGACATTGTGAAAATGTCTCTTCTACCCAAAGTGATCTACAGATACAATGCAATCCCAATCAAAATTCCAATAACATTTTTTTAATGAGATGGAGAAACAAATCACAAACTTCACATAGAAAGGGAAGAGGCCTCGGATAAGTAAAGCATTACTGAAGAAGAAGAACAAAGTGGGAAGCCTCACACTACCTGATTTTAGAACCTATTATACCTTCACAGTAGTCAAAACAGCCTGGTACTGTACAACAACAGATACATAGACCAGTGGAACAGAATTGAGAATCCAGACATAAATTCATCCACCTATGAGAAGCTGATATTTGACAAAGGCCCAAAGTCTATTAATTGGGGGAAAAGACAGTCTCTTTAACAAATGGTGCTGGCATAACTGGATATCCATCTGCAAAAAACTGAAACAAGACCCATACCTCACACCATGTGCAAAAACTAACTCAAAATGGATCAAAGACCTAAATATAAAATCAAAAACCATAAAGATCATGGAAGGAAAACTAGGGACACTGCTAGGAGCCTTAATACATGGCATAAACAGAATACAAAACATTGCTAACAATGCATAAACTCCAGAAGAGAAACTAGATAACTGGGAGCTCCTAAAAATCAAACACTTATGCTCATCAAAAGACTTCACCAAAAGAGTAAAAAGACAACTTACAGACTGGGAAAAAATTTTTGGCTATGACAAATCAGCATCTAATCTCTAAAATCTACAAGATACTGCAAAACCTCAACAACAAAAAGATCAATAACCCAATTTAAAAATGGGCAAAGGATATGAACAGGCACTTCACCAAAGAAGACATTCAGGTGGCTACCAGATACATGAGGAAATGCTCAGGATCATTAGGCATTAGAGAAATGCAAATCAAAACTACAATGAGATATCATCTCACCCCAACAAGGCTAGCATTAATCTAAAAAACAAAATAATAAATGTTGGAGAGGTTGTGGAGACTGAAACACTTATACATTGCTGGTGGGAATGTAAAATGGTACAACCACTTTGGAAATTGATTTGGCGCTTCCTTAAAAAGCTAGAAATAGATGTACCATACAATCCAGCAATCCCACTCCTGGGAATATATCCTAAAGAAATAAGAGCCATCACAGGAATAGATATATGCACACCCATGTTCATTACAGCACTGTTCACAATAGCAAAAAGATGGAAACAACCGAGGTGCTTATCAATGGACGAATGGATAAACAAATTATAATATATTCACACAGTGGAACACTACGCAGCAATAAAGAACAGTGATGAATCTGTGAAACATCTCATAACATGGATGAATCTGGAAGGCATTATGCTGAGTGAAATTAGTCAGTTGCAAAAGGACAAATATTGTATGAGATTACTATTATAAGAACTCAGGAAATGGTTTAAACACAGAAGAAAACATTCTTTGATGGTTACGAGTTGGGGAGGGAGGAGGGGTATTCACTAAGTAGGTGGTAAATAAGAATTATCTTAGGTGAAGGGAAGGATGACACACAATACAGGGGAAGTCAGCACAACTGAACTAAACCAAAAGCTAAGAAGTTTCCTGAATACAACTAAACACTTTGAGGGACAGAGTAGCAGGGATAGGTGTCTGGGACTACAGTTTCAGGGGACATCTAGGTCAACAAAGTTTATTAAGAAAATGTTCTGCATCCCACTTTGTTGAGTGGAGTCTGGGGTCTTAAAAGCTAGTGAGTGGCCATCTAAGGTACATCAATTCGTCCCAACCCACCTGGAGCAAAGGAGGATGACTAACACCAAAGACACAAGGAAAGTATTAGCCCAAGAGACAGAAAGGGCCACATAAACCAGAGACTCCATCAGCCTGAGATCAGAAGAACTAGAAGGTTCCTGGTTACCACCACTGACTGCCTGACAGGGAACACAACAGTCCCTGATGGAGCAGGAGAAAATAAGGTGCAGAACTCAGATTCTAGTTAGAAGACCAGACTTAACGGTCTGAGACTGGAGGGACCTCAGAAGACACGGCCCCCAGACTTTCCGCTAGCCTAGAACAAAAAACCATTCCCGAAGCCAACTCTTCAGATGAGGATTAGACTGGACTATGGGACATAAAATGATACTCGTGAATAGAGTGCTTCTTAGCTTAAGTAGATACATGAAACTAAATGGGCAGCTCCTGTCTGGAGGCGAGATGAGAAGGCAAAAAGGGACAGGAGCTGGTTGAATGGACACAGGGAATCCAGAATGGAAAGGAGAAATGTGCTGTCACATTATGTGGAGAGCAGCTAGGGTCCCATAGCAATGTGTGTATAAATTTTTGTATGAGAAACTGATTTGAACTGTAAACTTTCACTTAAACCACCATGAAAAAAGAAGAAAAAGTAGAGTCACTGACTGAACACTCCATGGTTTGGATAAAATTTCTGGTAACTCTTCTTCTTGTAACTCCCACCACTGGTTTTGATTTCTTTGATAAGTGTACCCTCAGATTGTTAATAACCGAATCAGTGTCTCCTGTGTCCAATAAAAAGTCAATCATTTCTCCCCTGACCTTTACTTTAACTAGGAGCTCCTTGGGGGAAACTGGAATAAGATTGGCCCCTGGCACCCCTCAGTCTGACTCTTCCCCTTGTTGTATCATAAGCTTTTCGGGTTCCTTAGGGCATTGTCTCTTCTAGTGTCCTTCTTGTTTACACCATGCACATTGGTTTTTCTCTAGCTTAGGCCGGGTCCCAGATCCCAGGGAAAAACTTCCCTGGTGGCGGGGGCAGAAACCTCCTTTTGGCTGGAAGGCTGCTACAAGCATAGCTAGCTGCTGCTTAGTGCACTGGTTCTCCTTTCTGTCCTGCACTTGCTCTCAGTTACAGTAGACTTGAAGGCTATTTCTATCAACTGTGACATTCCCATTCCCACACTGCCTTCTACTTCTGTAATTTCTTTCTTATGTCAAGGGCACTTTGCCCTATGAATATCATATTCACCACATGAGCATTTTCAGGTGCCTCAGGATCTAGGTCAGTAAATTGTCTGAAAACCATGAAAATTCATTCAAGGAAGGCAGAGGGGTCTTCCTCCAGTTTTTGTTTGACTTCATACACTTTGTTTAAATTCTTTTGTTTGGGTGCCCTGTTTCTGAGCCCAGTGAGCGAACAGTCACGGTACTGACTTAATCTGGCTTGGCCGGCCTGGGTGTTGGGTCCCAACCTGGTTCAGTGGCCAGCACAGCCAAATCTACAGGGAGGTGGTTATCGGTATTTTGCTAGTGGAGCCTGTCTTCTTCTTCCCTGGCCTTTTCAAAAACCATTCTCCTCTCTTCCGGAGTGAGTAAAATGTCTCATAAGGCTTGACAGTCTGCTCAGTTTGGGTTGTGGGTTTTAAAAATAGAGACAAAGAGATCATGCATTCGCTTAGGATCCTCTCAGTATGCTGGTAGATTGTTTTTCCAATAGAATAAATCAGAAGTGAGTGGGCTGTGTGCCCAGATCATGGCCAGAGCTTCTGCTGCCCTGTCATTGCCTCCACCTGGTGCAGGGAGTTGCCTCAATGTATATAGCCCTGTTGAGGGTTCGGGGACCCCTGGACCAAACTGGGTGCCGCCGCGAATGTGCACCAGGAAAAGCATCTCAGCTCCAGAGGCCTCAGGGGCTGACGAAGTGTTCACAGGATAAGGGGGAAGTCTAGGACCTCCAGTTAAAACTGGGTCCTCTTCCAGAGAACTAGACAAAACAAAGTTTTTAACCTCGGTTTGAACCATGATTTTACATTGTTTCTGCAGGCTCTTATTTTGCCACAGTGACACAAAAGCTTTAACATACATTTTCCCATCTCATTTTCCTTCTCTAAACCCATTGCTGTCAAGTTGATGCCAACTCTATAATTTAAGGATCCATTCTTAGACCTGTGTTCGCCATTCCCTAGCTTGTATTGGGGCCAGACGGTGTTACAAAAAAATTTCATTTTAAACTTTTTCATTAGGTCATACCCAAAATAAGACCAATTCTTCAGAATACACCCAGTGGACTATATTCCAGAATGCTCCAATTATTTCTCATGGTACCAAAACCTGAAACTACGGGCACCTATTTAAAACCAAAGTATTTGACCCAACCTTCGCTGGCTAAGCATTACCAGAATCCACAGTCTGTATACTTTTTACAAATAGGGCTTATTTCTGTACCCACCAAGAGAATTTTCTCCCTCTTGGTGGGGCACCTGACACCGTTCTCTCTCCTCCTCAAGTAGTCTTCTGCCTAGGGGTCCAAGGTCTGTCCCAGCCTCGAGGATTGAAACGATTCTCCCTGGAGAAAGACAGCCGGTGTGCACTGAGAGAAACGGTGAGTTCCTGTTGGTGATCTCAGGAGCCAAGCAGTGCTGGTCCCATCTGGGGTCACCAGAATTTGTTACTCAAAGCAGGTCCTGCCAGGTACAGCTTCTTGTCAATAAGGACAAACCAAAGTGAACAGAGAGGAAGAGCGTTTATTGCAAGCCTGTAGGCAAGGACCAAGGAGGCATATACCTCAAATCAGGAAAAGTTGAAGCCTCAGTACTTAGAACAGCTACCTGGAAAACTGAAACAATTCTCCTTGTTCCTGGTGAAATTCTCCTGGTTTGCAGGGGAAAATGTAGGAAGAAGGGAAAGGAGAGGACATCGCTCTATCTCTGCAAGTGTTCATGAACTCTCCAGGCCTAATCATCTTATTGTCCTTCTTCTAACTCACCTTGTGAACTTTCTCACCTATGAAGTCTTAGATCAGAACCACATGCTTGAGCCCAAGTGCCTGCACGAGTTCCCACATCTGAAGGCTTTCATGTGCCATTTTGAGGTGAGGCTCCCTGCACCTTTCTCTTACAAAAATACTCACAAGCTCCACTGGGCCCTGAGGGACCTCAACGTGGTAGATATTTGCCCAGCACCAGCTCTTGTCTAAAGGGACCCATGGTGGGACACCTCTAAGCCTTTGAGCCTGATAAAGGCCTGGCTTCTTCTACCCTAAAGGCTCTGTCTACCAGAAATGGGGGTAAGTGGAGACAAGCAGCATGAGAATGTTTTGGTTAAAGTTTAGTTCTGTTTGACTGGGTTTGGGTATTTATAAGATTTGGTGTGCTTTTGCTTCAGGCTTTGGAGAAAATAGCTGCATACATGCACAATCTGACTGCTTCTTCAAGATGCCCATAAAAGCAAAACTGCCCAGTGGGGCAACAAGAAGATATGCTGAGCAGGAGGCAGAATTACACTGCTTGTCTTGTTCCATCCTGTCCCTAAGGGGCCTTGTCCTCTGTCTTCTCTATTCTTTTCAATAAATAACTCTTAGGCAACTGGTGTCCAGCTGGATTGTTCTTGGGAGTAGAGGCTGAGGGGTGAATAAGGACATGTGGAGGGTTGTGAATATGTGAATACGATCTTTCCACCATTGACATTCCCTGTTCCCCAGCTGTGTTCATGGCAGGTGAGGTTCATGCCCAAGTTGGAGAATGGGAACTAGAAATAAAGGTGGGATTGAATGGTTGCATAGAGGAAGTATGACAGATGGGACTGAAGGTCCTGTAGAAAGTATGAGAAGATATCAATTAAAATTCTGTGTACTGAAAGTACTGCTGAACTGGAGTTCAGAAACAGAGCTATGTATATATGAAAATTTAGTATGACAAAGGTGGTATTTCCAAATAGTGGGGTAGCCAATATGTAGAGCTGGGACAATTGCTTACCAACTAAAAATAATAGAGCCCTACCTCACAACATTCACTAAAACTAATTCATCAGGAAATTAAACACAACATTAAACAAAAAGCTATGGAAATAATAAGGAAAGTATAAGAATATTTTTGATCACAAGGTAGGGAATGTTCCTCTAATAAGACATTTAAAAACAAAATCCACAAAGAGAAAGGTTTACAGTATCAAAGTCTAAAACTTTTCTGTGATAAAGAACAAATAAGCAAAATTAAGACAAGTGACACAGAGACAAATGATCAGTAAAAAGATTATATAAAGAACAGTTATCAGTCATTAAAACTTCTCAAGAAAAATGGACAAAATCTAACATGATCTTAAGGTTCATAAACTTCTAGCTTCTGAACTTTTATCTTACGTGGTTTATCTTTTTTAATTAATCATTGACATCTTCATTATTTTAATGTTACTCCCCTTGCTCTCTTCTTATTTAATAACTGCAGGAAATGCATTGCAGGCGGTGACCATCTGGAATAACCCCAATCAGATTCTTCTCCAAATTGTCTCTGTGCTATGGGCCAAGTCTGAAAGTTGTACCTCAACAAAGTGTCACTCCACAATCTGGCCATGATATGAGGAATCGGTTAAGCCATGTGGTTCTCTAATGAGTCTTGCTCCTTTGTGGACGGCCTTGTCTTAGTTGTCTAGTGCTGCTATAACAGAAATACCACAAGTAGATGGCTTTAACAAACAGAGATTTATTCTCACACAGTTTAGGAGGCTAGAAGTCTGAATTCATGATTCCACTCTAGGGGAAGACTTTCTCTCTCTGTTGGCTCTGGGTAAAGCCCTTGTCTCCTTTCAACATCTGTGGGCACAGCATTCCTTGGGATCTCCATGTGTCTTGGCATCAACCTTCCTCTGGGTCTAGGAGGTTATCATGGCAGGGACCCCAGGTCCAATGGACACTTTCTGCTCCTGGCTCTTCTTTCTTGGTGGTAGTCAGGTCCCTGTTCTCTGCTTGCTTCTTTCTTCTTTTATCTCTTGTAAGATAAAAGATGTGAATCAAGCAAGGGTGTAGCTTGAGTAAGGTTGGTGACTCAAGATACATCCCACTGTAATCCTGCCTCAGGAACACATATAGGTCAAGATTTATAACACACAAAATGGAGGATAATAGGATAATTATATCAGATCACAAAATGGAGGATCCTAGCCAAGATGACACATATTTTTGGTGGACATAATTTAATCCATGACAGACCTTATATAAAACACCCACAGTACTTCCTGACCACCCAGATCTGCTACACTTTGGCCCAGCTAACAGGGCCTGCCCATCTCAAGTCAAGCTTTCCAGCCAGCGTCTAGAACCTGTTCCCAGTTACACTAGAGAGAGCTGATGGCTCATCCCCACAGACATATTGAGTTACAACTTTGTGAACTTTATTATATATCACCGATGGCAGAGATAGCTATCTCCAGAGCTCTAAATCCCAGTCATGACTGTAGAGTTCTCTAGGGCCTTACCTAGAGATAATTCTTTCAGGTTTCCAATTCTGATTGAACATTTACTGTGTGACAGGCACTGTGATAGATATCAGAGATAAAAAGTCAAATAAGACATGGATTCTCTCCCTAATAAATTATGATCTAATTGGGCAAAAACCAAGTAAAACAACCAGGGGCAGATTATCCAATAGGCAAGGTAAGAACCGTGCTTCCCTTCCTTACCAGATCATCTGTAGTGAACAATTTCACATTTTTTCACCACATCAAAAATTCTGCTTCTAGGTAAGGCTGGCATCTGTCTCTCTCCCAACCCCACAGCACCTTCCTACGGAATCAAAGCCTCTTTTCAAATTTACAATCCCTGAGAGGGGTGGATGACTCAGTAAGCAAGTGCAGTGGGATATGTGCTGTTGAGATTTATTATGAGAACAGAAAGGAGGGACAGCTAGATCAGCTAATGCTTCCAGAAGAGGTTGACAGGAGATAGTCCCTCAGGACACTACTCTCTTGTGGACTACTCAGTCCCTTCCCCTACCTCCCTGGCACGCCTAGAACCATTCACACAGGTCCTCATGGACTCAATGAAAGCGGAATGAATGGGAGTGCCAGGCACAGAAGGGGGCTCCCTTCTGCAGAGATCCCTACAGTGGGGGACAGAGGGACATGGAGATGGTACAGAAATAATCAAGAAACCTTATAACCCTCCCCATACACACATCAACATCCACCCTGCCCCTGCCTTGGATGCCAGAAGACAAAAGAAAGATACCCCCCCCTACAACCACCACCAACATGACCACCACCACCAATGCAACCACCACCACAGTCAGTCCCAGGTCCAGGTCTCCAGGGGGTGACAGTACAAGACAGACCAGGTATGCCTCAGCCCTTACCTGGTGATTAGAGAGGGCTGGGGCAGGGACCATGAGGGAGAAGGGCCCACACACCAGCCATACTGGTCTCTCAGGGCAGAACAGGGATCCCAGGGCAGAGCCCTACAGGCCAGGGGTCCAGGCAATCATCCAAGAAACGGTGCCCCTGAGGGGAAGGGCAGTCTGGTTGGCTTCAGTGCAGGGACAAGAGAGTTCAGGAAGGGGACTTGCAGCTGCTGTTCCAGATGTGATTTCATTGCTTGAGCAAATTAATACATCCCCTGATACCTGGTATGTAGCTATTGATCCGACCAATGCCTTTTTGTTGATTCTGGTTTCAAAGGAACCCAAGAAGCAGATTGCCTTCAGCTGGCAAGGCCAGCAATACGTCTTAACCGTACTACCTCAGAGGTATGTATATCAACTCTCCAGACTTATATCATAATTTAGTCAAGAGCTACCTTGATCACCTTTCCTTTCTACAAGGTATCACACTGGTCCATTATATTGATGACATTATGCTGATTAGACCTACTAAGGAAGAAGTGTCAATGACTCTGGACTTAATGACAAAACATTTGTGTGCTAGTGGGTGGGAATTAATCCCACAAAAATGCAGGCACCTTCCACATCACTGAAATTTCTAAGAGTCCAGTGGTGTGGGGCATGTTGTGATATTCCTTCTAAAGTGAAGGGTAAGTTGTTAAATCTGGCCCCTTCCACAACTAATAAGTAGGCACAATGCCCGCTGTGTTTCCTTGGATTTTGGAGGCAACATATTCCCCATTTGGCTGTGCTACTCCAGCCTATTTATCAAGTGACTCTAAAAGCTGCTAGTTTTGAGTAGGGCCAATTACAAGAGAAGGATCTGCAACAAGTTCAGACTGCCATGCAAGCTGCTCCGCCACTTGGGCCTTATGATCTGGCTGATTTAATAGTACTTGAAGTGTCAGTGGCAGGTAGAGATGCTGTTAGGAGTCTCTGACAGGCCCCTACTGGTGAATCATAGTGTAAACCCTTAGGATTTTGGAGCAAAGCCCTGTCATCCTCTGCAGATAACTACTCTCCTTTTGAGAAACAACTTTTGGTTTGTTACTGGGCCTTAGTAGAGACTGAACGCTTAACCATGGGACACCTAGTCACCATATGACCTGAGCTGCCCATCATGAACTGGGTGTTGTCTGAACTGCAGAGCCATAAAGTTGGACATGTACAGCAGCACTTCATCATTAAATAAAAGTGGTATATACGAGATCAGGCCAGAGCATAAGCTGAAAGCATAAGTAAGTTGCATGAGGAAGTGGCCCAAATGCCCATGGTCTCCACTCCTATGACATTACCTGTCCTCTCCCAGTCTGCACCTATGTCCTCATGGGGAGTTCCTTATGATCAGTTGCCTGAGGAAGAGAAAACTCTTGCCTGGTTTACAGATGGTTGTGTGTGATATGCAGGCACCACTCAAAAGTGGACAGCAGCAGCACTACAGCCCCTTTCTGGGACTTCCCTGAAGGACAGCGGTGAAGGGAAATCCTCCCAACGAGCAGAACTTGGAGCAGTGCACCTGGTTTTTCACGTTGCTTGGAAGGAGAAATAGCCAGATATGCGGTTGTATACTGATTCATGGGCTGTGGCCAATGGTTTGGCTGGATGGTCAAGAACGTGGAAGGAACATGATTGGAAAATTGGAGACAAAGGAGGCATGGGGCAGAGGTATGTGGATAAACCTCTCTGAATGGGCCAAAGAAGTGAAGGTACTTGTGTCTCATATGAATGTTCACAAAACGGTGATCTCGGCAGCGGAGGATTTTTAACAATCAAGTGAATAGGATGACGGAAACTGGTCATCCTCTTTCCCCATCCAATCCCGTCATTGCCCAATGGGCTCTTGAAAAAAGTGGCTATGGTGGCAAGGGTGGAGGTTATGCATGGGCTCAGCAACATCGGCTTCCACTTACCAAGGCTGACTCTTTTCCAATGTGACTGAACCATTTTACATTTCTGTCAGCAGTGTATGAGGGTTTCAGTTGGTTCACTTTTTTATTGAAAGACACAGAATTGCATAACAAACTGTATATCACTTTCGGCCTCAACTTCTAGGAAAGTCACAACCAAATTATGTCACCTGGGAAAAATATATATCTCAGAATGTGCATTCTGTGTGAACATTGCCTGTCACTCAATGCTATTTTCTCCTCCCTTTATTTTACTTTTCCCCAAATTACCACACTTTTAAAAATCTTCAAATGCCCTCTTAAATGCCTCTTGGGAAAAGAAAGGAGGCCACAGTGGGAGGGAAAGCGAGACATAGGCACCTGAGAAGTTCACCCATTATAAAAGAAAGCAACAATGTACACCGTCAGACACAGAATTTTTTTAAATTTGTGGACGAAGAATTTAAAATGAGCATGACAGATGTTGACAATCCCTTCAACAAGTAACCACAAGGAACACACTCGTAACAAGTTGGGTTTATTAGTCATTGCAGTCAGGGAGAACACACACCAAGTGGAACCATGAGGTGTCTCAGGAAGAGGATACTAGAAAGAATGTAGGATTTGGGCTTTGGCTGGGAGATTTTGGAAAGGAAGCAGTATTTGCTCTAGATTGGATACTGTCAGAAAGCAGGTGTGGGAGAGTCCCTGGGTGGCGTAAATGATTACACATTCAGATGTTTGAAGCTACCCAGAGGCGCCTCCACCATCTCTGTGGCAACTGTTTCTGCTTTAAGCATGTGATATCTCTTCAGAAAGGGAAAGGATTCTATGATTGGGTATTTTGTGGGTGGCACAATGCTCTAGCTTTTGTCTGTGATTAGGTAAAAGTATGAAGTGGAATTGTTTTGTTTCCTTCTATCATGGTCTCAGGGTAACTTTGTTTGACATTGTTATTCTGTGAGATTATTTCTCCAACAGGAGAACAAAATGGTTTGTGAGTGTCACCAAACCATTTGGTGTCAAGTCAGTTCTGACTCACGGTGACCTCGTGCTTGTCAGAGTAGAACAGAGCTCCACAGTGTATTCAATGGCTGATTTTTTGGAAGTGGATTGTCAGGCCCTTCTTTCAAGGCACCTCTAGGTGGACTCAAACCTCCAATATTTTGATTAACAGCTGAGTGTATTTGTAGTTTGCACCCAGGGACTCTGTGAGCATCACAGTAGCTTTTAATAATATTGAGGTCTAGCTCTGAATGAAAAATCTGTTCTACATGTCTTTCTCAGCCCTCCTTTTTGGCCAAGGACATACAAAGTCAGGCTACTGGATATTAATTCATGAAATCCAGATTTTCCTCAATGTTGAGATTTTGCTGATTATGATTAGAGAAGTGTGCGTTGAATGTAGATCAATGTTGTTGATCCAGGGTTAATCGTTTGTTCTCTTTCTGTTGTAGGGTGAGTTGTTAAACTATTTCAGGTGATAATATAGCTCTGCAATAACATTTAAGACTTGACACGATACATTGGCCCACTGTAACATAGGCGATTATCAGAAACAAAATGACTGTTAGTCCTTGTAACACAGCTCTGTGCCAAGGGCCTAGATTATGAAATTCAGGCAATAAAAACACCTCCTGGGTCTGTTTCAGAGAGCCAGGTGGGGTTTTGTTTGTTAGTTTTGTTTTTAATTTAGTCCCAGTCTATCCTATTTGCCCTGTAGCATTTGTATAGGAGCAACAAGAAGTATTTGCTATAGTATAAACTCTCCCTTGGCTGACCAAAAGGAACGCAAGATTGTCTATGCCAATTCTAGTTAATAAATTTAGACTTGTATGTTAGGCCTTCAGAGTTAAGGTGCTAAATCCTACTAAGATCAGAGAGAAGTTTTGAACCATCTTTTCTAGTTGTTTTGCACCTAGTGTGGAAATTGTAGCTTGCATGAAAAGGGAGTCAGTTGTCCCTCCTGGAAGTTCTCCCAAATTATCAGTGTTCTCCTCATTTTGGTGGCTTTTGAGAATCCTTTTTAAGAAACTTGATTTTCTCGGTGGATGTTGGTTTTAAATATCTGGAAATATCTGACTATTTCTCTGAATACACAAGGTAAGTCAGTGTGCAATAGAGAGATATGAGCCGATGTCCACATGAGAAATAATATTCTAATGGAGCACAGATGGTATTGGGAGTAAGTGTCAAATCAATCTTAGAAGAAATACAACCAGAATGCTCCTTAAAAGTGAGGATAGTGAGACTTAGGCTCACTTACTTTGGGCTTGTCATCAGGAAGGACCAATCACTAGAAAAGGATATCATGGTTGGTAAACTAGAGTCAATGAAGGCAAGGGAGGCCCTTGGTGAGATGGATTGACACAGTGGCTGAAACAATGGACTCGAACAAACCAATGATCATGAAGATGGCATAGGCCTGGGCAATGTTTCATTCTGCTATACATAAGGCCACTAACAACAACATTATTTATTATAATAGGAGTGTGAGTCACTTTTGTGTTCCTCGAGATGGACAAGTTCCTTGAGTGGAATTAAACAGTTCCTGCAAAGCAGCCTCAACTGTTTCTGAAGGGAACAAAATCACAGACAGAATAACCTCAATGTTAATGCTGATTGACTAGGTCTTTCTTGCTGACAGAATTGTAATGACTGCAGCAGAAGCATTTTGTTGATACGAGGTCAAAGTTGACTGCATGTGTCACAGAATAGAACTGCTTCATAGGGTTTTCCTGGTTGTAATCTTTATGGAAGAAGATTGCCAAGTCTTTTCTTCCATGGTATTGCTGAGTGAGTTCAAACTGCCAAACATTTGATTAGCAATAGAGCGCAAACCATTTGAGCCACCTAAGGACCTTCAAAATTAACAATAACTATCATTTATTGAGCTTTATGCCAGGACCTCTGCTAAGAATTTACATATATTGTGTCAAATTTAATCTTTACAACATTCCTACAAGGTAGCTAGAATTATCATCCTCATTTTACAGATGAGAAAACTGAGGCTGAAGGGGGTAAGGAATTTGCTCAAGGTCACAGAGCCAGGACAGGCTGTGCTGGTCTTCCTGTTGCTTCAGTGGACTCTCCTTTTCCTGTGCCAAGAGGGAAAGCTCAGGCCTTTTTTCTGCTTGGGTTTCACAGTCCAAGAAAGTATGAATGAGTTAGAATGTATGTGTAGTTGGCATTAATAGGACTGAGACAAGGTAGGATTTATATTAAGTTCCAAAGACATAGACAATACTTATACCCAACCTCCTTAAAGCTTTGCACCAATCCAATCCATGACAGGGGAAGTTCTGAGATTTCCAGGTCTTTAGTGGTGATGGGATTTGAGTATTTATGTGAGTACTCTTGTAAAGGATTTTATCTTGAAGTGTTCTATGGGGAGTCAGTGTCCCTATCTCCCTCTCTGTAACCCCTCCTACCTGTTGCCCAAGGTTTTCCGTCTCTGAAATGAGTCAGTACATTTATTTTAACTCATGTTCATTGATGGTCTCCTGTGGAGCCTGCAAAGATGGCCCAGCCTTTGTGCCCCACCTCCGGAGCTCATTGTAGTTGGGGACCTACAGCCTTAGCAGTGGTATGGGGTGTGTGGTGCCAGCTGTGTGCTCGGGGAACACAGCCTGGGCCCTACCTCACAGCTAGTCATCAATCACTATTGGTCATCTGGATGAGAGCAACCAAATCTACTTGATTACAGATTTGAGAATTTGAGACTTTCACCTGATAGTTTTTTATCCAAAGTCCTTTTTCCTTTCCCCCTTCACATCAAGAGATCTGCTTTCTCAGGACTTACGTCATCTCCTGGCACTCAGCCTGGACTAGAACCAGAGCTGATACAAGCGCTGGGATAACTGTGGAGGGAAGGCGTGGAGGACAGCTGTGGGCTGCAGCCTGTGGCCTCCATGGGGCCTGGCACCTTGGGTACAGGCAGACCCAGATGTCTTTGAATCATTTACACCTGACCTGGGTGCAATCTCTCTTGGTATGATAGCTCATAAAACACACCTGAGTGTTGCATGGCCTGGTCTACTTCGCAGTGGATGGACATGAGGTAGGTTGGGTCATAGTGAAGTTCGTCTGAGGCACCATGCCTAGAAGCTTGGACATTCTCCTGCAAGTGGAAGAATTAGGGCCTGTCCCTGTCCGGCATTGCTAGTCCAACTCCCCCTGTCAATCTGCAGCCAGATTTTCTGAGCCATTCCATGAGATACAGGACTCTCTTTCAGGCTGCACAGGCATGTTCTCAGCCTCTTTGTCCTGCTCAGGCCCCCTTTTGTGTGTAAACCCTGGGAAGGCTGGCTGGGACCCAGGAGCCTTCCTCTACAAAGGGAGAATATTTGTTCCACTGGAAGTGAGATGTCCTCCTGTGGGGGAGGGGAAAGGGTACCGCAGAAGGAGCCCAGCACTAGGGGGAGAAAGAGGCAGGCTGAATTCCAGCCCTGTCCCAGGTCCTGCTAGGTGAGCAGGAGGAAGGTGTGTAACCTCTGTTTATCCTTTCTGATAAATGGCGATAGTGGAACCTATCTTGCGGGGTAGTTGGGAGGATTTTCTAATCCTGTATTATAATCTCTGGTGAACATAAAGCGCCTAGTGCAGTGTAGGGTCTTCACAGATGAGAACTCTTATTAAGATAAGGGATGAAAGGAAATTGGAAGAGTTAACTTAGTGGACCAGGTCCACAGGAAGACAGTCTTATGTCCCAATACTCACCCCAGATGGAAAGACTGTTGCAGGGTCCCATGAGCTGTATGTGCATGTAGTGTTAGAGCCCCTATTGGGGTAGCAGACCCTGATCTCGGGCCTTCTTTTTCCCACCCTCATGGCCTGAAGAGGGTCTCTGCCCACATAAAGTCCAGCCACTTCCTCCTAAGTCCTATTTATACAAAGCCAGCCGTATGGGGCAATAAGTAGGGCCTGCCAATCCAGGAGATGGAAGGAGGAGCCAGCCCTGTGCCTGCTACCCTGGGGGATAGAGAATATCTGGCCTTCCCTCCTTCTCTCCTGCCCCAGCACCAGCCCTCTGCTTCCTTTCCCTTCTTTTCCCTCCATTCCCTTCTCCAGGAACTTATTTACCCCCTTTAAGCCTTAGTTCCCATTCCCTTCAGCCAAGTCCCCCTCCTGACCTCTTTTGTCCCTGCAATGAAGCCCGACCTTCCTTCCCTCAGTGTTGCCTTTGCTAGGAGGAGCCGCATGGACCCCTGGCCTGTAGGACTCAGCCCTGAGCTCCCTGCTCTGCCCTGGGAGCCCAGTATGGCTGGTGTGTGGGCCCTGCTCCTCTGGTCCCTGACCCAGCCCTGTCTGATCCCCAGGTAAGGGCTGAGCCACACCTGCTGTGTCTTGTCCTCCTGGCTACCTGGACTCAGGACTAACTGTGGTTATGGCAGTGGCAGTCTGGGGAGAGGTTGTCTTCCCTTTGTCTTTTGGTGTCCAAGGCAGGGGCTGGGTGGATGGTGATGTGTGTGTATGGTGAGTGTTATAAGGTTTCTTGCTCATTTCTGTACCCTCTTCATATCCCTCTGTCCCTTACCATGGGGATATCTATAGAAGGGAAGCCAGTTCTTGAGCCTGACACCCTCATTAATTCACCTTTCATTGAGTCCACGAGGTCCTGTGTGTGTGGTTCTGAGGGTGCCGGGGCAATGGGGAAGGGCCTGAGCAGTCCACAGGGGTGTGAGGTCCTGGGGGACTATCTCCTGTCACCCTCTCCTGGAAGCTTTCGGTGCTCCAGATGCTCCTCCTTTCTGTTCCCAAAGTAAATCTCAAAAGCACATATCCTACTGTATTGTAACTGCTGTTTTAACTGTTTTTCTGCCTGACTAGAACATAAATTAATGAAGGAGAGAATCCGTGTCCTACTTGACTTTTCACCTCTGATGTCTATCACAGTTCCTCGCACACACTACATATTCAATAAAAGCTATAAACTTGAAAGAGTTATCCCTAGGTAAGGGCCTGGAGAACATTACAGTCATGATTGGGATATAAAGCTCTGCAGATAGCTATCTCTGCCATCACGAGTTACAATAAAGTTCACAAGATTTTAAATCAACATGTTTGGGGGAAGGAGCCACTAGCTCTTTCTAGCTTAAGAGGTTATAGGCTCTAGCTGCCAGTTGGAAAACTTGACATGAGATGGGCAGGCCCTGTTTGCTAGGCTAATGTGTAGGAGATCAGTGTGGTCAGGAGATGGTGTGGGCGTTTCTATCAGGTCATCTACAAGGGAGCAGGACTCATTGGAGAACCATGAGGCTGAGCAGTTTCCTTATAACATGGCCAGAAGGTGGAGTGAGGCCTTGTTGAGGTACAGCATTCAGACTTGGCCCATAGCAGAGAGATAATTTGGAGAAGACTCTTATTGGAGTTTGTCCAGATGGTCACTGCCTGCAATGCACATCCTGCAGTTATTAAATAAAAAGGTAGCAAGAGGAGTAACGTTAAAAGTAGTGAAGAAGTCAATGATTGATTAAAAAAGATAAAACATAAAAGTTCAGCAAAGCCAGATGTTTATGAACCTGGTAAGACACAAATTAGTTAAACTAAAAGTTTGTTAAACTTTAAAATTTATGAACTTAAAGACAGAAGGTTTAAAAAGACAAGTGAATAGTAATAGAAGTTTGGGCTGAAACTATGATAAAAGATTAGTAGCTAGAATAAAAATATTCAGTCAGATAAACAGGTATATATCGAGAGTAGGATTCAGCAAATGACTTCTCTAAAGGAACAAGTAGTAAAGGTTTTAGGATTTGCAGGCCACATGGTCTCTGCCAACCACTCAACCCTGTCCTAGTGTGAAAGCAGACATAGATTATCCAAATATTAATGGCCAATAAAACTTCATTTTAATAAACAAGTAGCTGTAGTTGGCCAACTCTCAACCTAGAAGCTCAAATTTAAAGGGCATAACTATTAAAGCTAAAATATTAGATTTGAAATTTTAAAAGTGATTAATCATCAAAGGAAAAAGAACAAAATAACTTAATGCTTAAAAAAGATAGAAGAGCTCCTAAACAAAGACAGTTGCAAAGGAAAACATTTTCTAAACATTGTGGTCAAATTTTAATGTAAAATATGAAAACATACATTTCAAAATCTGGGGTAGACTTAGCATATCTACATGCTTCAAAGAGAGGCAAACAAAAAAGATGGGTGTGTTGTGGCCAGGATCAAGCAGAGATCCCGAGACCTGGTGCTCCTCGGGGCTCCTTCAGTGCTCATACCCTATAAGTGTGTCTCTCCTTCTGGATGGGGAGGAGACTCACTTTCTGAGACAGAGGCTGCCTGTTGATCTATTGTCAGTCATCGTCAATGATAAGTTTAATGCTAAGTATTTCCCATTATCAATGTATTAGTTAAAGAAAGATTAAACTGAAAGACCCCAAGACTGAAGCTTATAGAAAGAAGATGATTCTTCTTTCATGTAACAGATCCATGGG
Organism: Dugong dugon; assembly: GCA_030035585.1. NCBI lineage: Eukaryota > Metazoa > Chordata > Mammalia > Sirenia > Dugongidae > Dugong > Dugong dugon. The sequence continues at coordinate 149,278,953 of CM057462.1, forward strand.
GAACAGTCCAGATTGGTGTGGCAGCCCTGCTCCACAAAGTTAATCAGGGACTCAAACTTGTTCCATCTGTGGCTCTGCCATCCCCTACGGTGCTTTCTCATCTTCTTGGTTGAGGTTCTGTCATGAGTTTGGGGAAGAAAGAGAGAAAAAAGCCCTACACAGCACTTTTCTATCACACAAGTGAGGTGGAACAGCTCTCCCTGTGATTGCTCATTGTCACAGCCCTAGTTAATCGAAACAAGAGTTTCCTAAGGGACTCCACTTCGTGGTGTGGCCCCTTCAGCCCCCCACTAAAACATCCAATGAACACTTACAATTCCTCCATTTTTCCACTTTTCTTCCCATTTGAAAAAATTTTGGAAGAAAATAGTGTTTAGATCAGAGTTCAAAAAGATTATCTGTGAATACAGTTATAAACATTTCACCATGGAAGATAAAGTATTGACCTATCGAATGCATCTGGTTTTCCTTCAAACTTCTAAAGCAAAGTGAATCTTACCTTGTTTGTTCTAGTCCCATTGCTCTGCACCCTTGAAAACACCCACTTCTATTAAGCTCATGTTTGCTTTCTGTCTCCATGTCTGGTCATGCAACAGCACCTATTCACTTAAAATTCCAATATACCCACATTCATTAAACTCTTCTTCTGGATTTAAGTATTTTTCCTCTAAATCTGCATTCTTTTCTTAGAGTTAGTTTCTGTTACACAAATAGTGCATGAATACATGCTGTTGTTGGGTGCTGTTGAGTTGATTCTAACTCATAGTGACCCTATGTGACAGAGTAAAACTGCCTCATAGGGTTTTCTAGGATGTAATCTTTATGGGAGCATATTGCCAGGTCTTTCTGCTGTGGAGCTGCTGGGTAGGTTCAAACCACCAACCTTTTGGTTAGCAGCCAAGTGCTTAACCATTGGGCTGTGCCTTAGTTATCTAGTGCTGCTATAACAGAAATGCCACAAGTGGATTGTTTTAACAAATAGAAATTTGTTCTCACACAGTCTAGGAGGCTAGAAGTCCGAATTCAGAGTGCCAGCTGCTGGGGAAGGCTTTCTCTTTCTTCAGTTCTGAGGGAAGGTCCTGGTCATCAATCTTCCCCTGGTCTAGGAGCTCCTTAGCACAGGGACCTTGGGTCCAAAGGATATGTTCCACTCCTGGTGCTTCTTTCCTTTGGCATGAGTTCCCTTTCTTTTCTGCTGGCTTCTCTCTTTAGATATCAGAAGAGATTGACTCAAGATACAGCCTAATCCTGTAGATTGGGTCCTGCCTCATTAACATCATTGTTGTTGTTAGGTGTCGTCGAGTCGGTTCCAACTGAAGTGACCCTACAGGACAGAGTAGAACTGTCCCATAGGGTTTCCAAGGAGCAGCTGGTGAATTTGAACCACCAACCTTTTGGTTAGCAGCCCAGCTGTTAACCAGTATGCCACCAGGGCTCCCATTAACATCATAGAGATCAGGATTTATAATGCATAGGATAATTATATCAGATCACAAAATGGTGGACAACCACACAACACTGGGAATCATGGCCTAGCCAAGTTGATATATTTTTGGGGGGACACAATTCAATCTATAACAGGCCACCAGAGCTCCTTGCCTTGATAAAACAAAGCAAAACAAAGCAAAAACAAAGTGAATACGTACACCTTAATAAAAAAGAAAACCTGGACTTATCTGTAATGTGCCCTTTTACTTTCACCCTGAAGCCCGACATTTTTCTTATTTGCCTGAGGTGAACTTGTCATCAGTTTGTGTATCTTCCAGACCTTCTTCTATGAATTCACATACACACATGTATCTGTAGAGAATAGACTATCTTTTCAGTTTCCCTAATCAAAACATGGAGCCCTGTTGGCGCAGTGGTTAAGAGCTCGGCCACTAACCAAAAGGTTGGCAGTTCGAATCTACCAGCTGCTCCTTGGAAACCCTGTGGAGCAATTCCACTCTGTCCTACAGGGTCGCTATGAGTCAGAATCCATTCGACAGCAATGGGTTTGCTTTGGTTTTTGGTAATCAAAACATGAAAGATATTATACTGTACGTACTAATCTGTGACTTAATTTTAAAAAACTCAGCTCCTTCATTGTCACTATATTAATTTACAAGCTCAGCAGCAAGAAATGCATTACACGTTCTCAAGCCTTGCGAACACTTTATATATTCATCAATTCATTAATATTTTTTCATCTGTTGGAACTGTGGAATCACACTCTTGTAATCTGCAGTTCCTTGTATTATAGTTAATAACATCTTTACTTTTTTTTTTGGTCATAAATATTTCTACTTCTTTAACTTGTTCATAGATTTTGTACATTTTTCTTCCGAGTTGTTTTAATGGTTGATAAGAGTTCTTTATGAAATCTTTTTACTGGTCCTTTGTCTATGTGTCACCTGTCTTAATTTTGCTTATTTATTATTTATCATAGAAAAGTTTTAAGTTTTGATAGTATTCAATTTGTAAATCTTTCTCTCTGAGGATTTTTCTTTTGATGTCTTATTAGAGGATCTTTCCCTACCTTATAATCACAAACATTATTGTACTGTCTTTAATATTTCTATAGCTTTGTGGTTTTTTCTGTGTTTCAATTCCAGAGGAATTAGTTTTAGTGAATGATGTGAGGTAGGGCTCTATTATTTTTAATTGGTAAGCAATTGTCCCAGCTTTACTTATTGGGTGGCCCACCACTTGGAAGTATCACCTTTGTCATACTAAATTTCGATATATACATGGGTCTGTTTCTGAACTCCAGTTCATCAGTACCTTCAGTATGCAAGGCTCTAATCGGTATCTTCTCAAACCTTCTACAGGGCCTCCGGTCACATTTGAAGTACTCTCTCTCTGCAACTGTTGAATCTCATCTTTTATTTCAGGTACCTACTCTCCAGGATTGGGCGTGAATCTCTCTAGCCATGAACACAGCTGGGGAGCAGGGCGTATGAATGATGGAAAGATTGCATTCACATCTTCATAACCCTCCACATATCCTTACTCTCCTTTGGCCTTTACCCCTGCAAGTAATCCAGCTACACACCAATTGTCTAAGTACTATTTAGTGTAAAAGAGCAAAGATGATAGAGGACAAAGCCCCTTAGGGACAGGATGGAACAAAACAAGCAGTGTAACTCTGCCTCCTGCTCAGCATATCCTCTTGTTGCCCCACTGGGTAACCTTGTTGATAGGTGTAATGATTAAGGTTGTGTGTCAGCTTGGCTGGGCCATGATTCTCAGTGGTTGGGCAGCTATGTAATGATGTAATTCAGCAGCTATGTAATGATATAATTATCTTCCAATTATGTGATATAATGTTATCATTTCCATGATGAGATTTGATGTGATCAGCCAGTCAGTTGTAAGAAGAGTTTCCTTGGGGGCGTGGCCTGCATCTAATATATATGGAAGTTCTTGCAAAGCTTGCTGGCTTCTGCTGGCTCTGGACCCTGCATCCAGCTCGTCATCATTTAACTTCCAGTTCTTGGGACTTGAGCCAGCGGCCTGCCGTATTGCCTGCTGATCTTGGATTCGTGAGCCTCTGCAGCTATGTGAGTCAGGAGAAGCCTCTAGCCTGACACCTGACCCATAGAATTGGGACTTGCCAGTCTCTACAACCACGTGAGCCATTTCCCTGAGATAATTGTCTCTATATATACATATTTGCTTCCCATGGAGCAGGAAACATTGTTTCAGTGTGATGCCAGAGGATCTCAGATCCCCAAAAAGGGATTTCCCCAAGGGTCTCCAGAACTGCAGGCAGGGATCAAAATGTTAAAACTCTGTTCTGTTAAAGAGGTTTTATGAGGGACTCAAAAGTGTGGCCTAAGGGCTTCCATCCTTAAATGTCTGTTTTAACCCAAGGCTACAAGTTAAAGTATGTAAAGGAATGGCTGACTGCAGACCTCTTAGTAATCTTCTGGGAATTATGACATCTTACAGCTGAGCTTTGATTGTATCATGTGGCAGAGTGTTCACACTTACATGTCTGACAAAACCTGAAGTGTAGATGTTTTGGTGTCTGATCAAGGAGGAGCTCACCACACAAAGTACTTTCACTTTCTTGGACCAGCATCCTGACACCACTGTGCCATTGGCCACTTGCTCCAGTGGCTGCTCTGGACTCTTCTTCTAGGCTATATTTGCATATCAGCATCCCTGAATGTTCCTTTGGAGTCCTGGTACAGCTGTGATGATTGGCCAAATATTAAACACTTCTGGATTAGTTAATAAATAACTGCCCCAATCCATGAGAGCCCCTAACCATGACTCCTCCCTCAGGGCCCCTGAATGTCCCATGCCCAGGTGTAGCAAAGGCCTTTTATCTCTTGTTAAATCGTTTGGATACTACACCTCCATCTGTGTTTCACTTTAACAAGCAACAGGTAAAGGAAACTTTTATCAGGAACACCAACAAAAATTAATGGATTATGCACGTCTGCTCTGAGAAACAGATAATAATTAAAAAGCTATAGTCCAGAGAGGAGGGATAAAAGCACAGACACTAATCCATCAAATCTAAGATGCCATCGCTTGTAGGATGCATTGCTATTTGATGGGCAAATAAGAAATAAAAGAATTTCTTCTATGTAAACCACAATGTGCCATGGATTGTAAGACATATCCTGATTTCAGAGATGTTACAATGTGGAAAGAATATGCATTTTAGAATTGATAAAATGGGCACTTCTAGTCATCCTCTTTCTATGCCCCATAAAGAATGTGTCCTATATTTTCTCAAGCTCAGTTGACGTTAGTTACCACTTGAGTGGGTTCACTCACAGTGACCCCTTGTGTGCAGTGTAGAACTGTGGACTTTCAGAAGCAGATCACCAGGCCTGTCTTCCCAGACACCTCTCGGTAGGTTCGAACCACAACCTTTCCACTAGTAGTTGAGTGCTTAACCATTTACACCACCCAGGGAAACCTCCCTAATCCCTACCTCTAATATCTTTCACAGATTTATTTCATCCATTTGTATGATCCTCTTGATCAGGTTCAAACCCCTGCTGAGAACTTGCCGTTTCTACCCCAGATATACTGAATAAGAATCTACATTTTAACAAGATCCTCAGGTGATTCTTATGTGTATTAAATTTTGAGAACCACTTCTCTACTAGTGGTTCTCATAATTGGTCCCAAACCAACAGCATTAGCATTGCCTGGGAACTTGTAAGAAATGCAGATTATCAGCAGGGGTTCAAACTAGAAGGAAGCAGTTCAAAGCCCTGGGTTGAGAATCTGATTGTCTAGTCCTCCTCCTCCTTCTGCAGAATTGGACTCTTCCTTCCAAAGGGTCCACCTGTGCTCTGGGCTCAGTCTTTCTGTGTCCTCTGCGACCTTGTCCTAGCAAGTATGGCCTCTTTCTCCTATATTCCACCTCTCTCCCTGTCTAAAACCTCTGGGTGTTTAAATACACTAAAGAGTGTCCCATATTAAAAAAAAAAAAAAAAAAAAAATCTATCCCTTGTAGTTCCCACCCTACCTCAACCTTCAGTAGCCAACCTCCTTGGAAATTTGGCAATGATTATGGGTGATGGAAGAGCCCTAGTGGCGCAGAGGTTAAGTGCACAGCTGGTAACCAAAAGGTCAGTGGTTCAAACCCCCAAGATGCTGCACTGCAGAAAGATGTGGCAGTCTGCTTCAATAAAGATTACAGTTTTGGAAACCCTGTGGGGCAGTTCTACTCTGTCCTATGAATTGGAATCGACTTGATGGCAATGGATTTGGTTTGGTATGGGTGATGGTTGGCACAACATGATTAGTGTAATTGCTATCACTAAATTGTACTTGAAAAATGTTGAACTGGCAAATGTTGTGTTATATACTGTATATTTTTACAACAATAAAAAAAATCCAATCACCAAATTAATACCATTTACAATAGCCCCCATGAAGCTAAAATACTTAGGAATAAATCTAACCAGAGATGTAGAAGACCTATACAATGAAAACTACAAGACACTATTGTAAGAAACCAAAAGAGGCATGCATAAGTGGAAAAACATACCTTGCTCATGGATAGGTAGACTCAACATTGTGAAAATGTCAGTTCTAACCAAAGGGATCTATAGCTACAATGCAATCCTGATCCAAATTCCACTGGCATTTTTTAATGAGATGGAGAAACAAATCACCAACTTTGTATGGAAAGGGAAGAGTCCCAGAATAAGTAAAGCATTACTCAAGAAGAAGAACAAAGTGGGAAGCCTTACACTACCTGATTTTAGAACCTATTATACCACCACAGTAGTCAAAACAGCCTGGTACTGGTACAACAACAGACACATAGACCAATGGAACAGAATTGAGAATCCAGACGTAAATTCATCCACCTATGAGAAGCTGATATTTGACAAAGGCCCAAAGTCTGTTAATTGGGGAAAAGACAGTCTCTTTAACAAATGGTGCTTAACAAATGGTGCTGGCATAACTGGATATCCATCTGCAAAGAACTGAAACAAGACCCATACTTCACACTATGCACAAAAACTAACTCAAAATGGATCAAAGACTTAAATATAAAATTAAAAACGATAAAGATTATAGAAGAAAAAATAGGGACAACACTAGGAGCTCTAATACATGGCATAAACACAGTATGAACCATAAGTAACAATGCACAAGCACCAGAAGAGGGACCAGATACATGGGAGCTCCTAAAAATCAAACACTTATGCTCATCAAAAGACTTCACCAAAAGAGTGAAAAGACAACCTACAGACTGGGAAAAAATTTTTGGCTATGACAACTCCGATCAGCGTCTAATCTCTAAAATCTACAAGATACAGCAAAACTGCAACAACAAAAAGACAAATAACCCAATTAAAAAATGGGCAAAGGATATGAACAGACACGTCTCCAAAGAAGACATTGAGGCGGCTAACAGACACATGAAGAAATGCTCACAATCATTAGCTGTTAGAGAAATGCAAATCAAAAACTACAATGCGATATCGTCTCACCGCAGCTAGGCTAGAATTAATCCAAAAAACACAAAATAATAAATGCTGGAGAGGTTGTGGAGAGACTGGAACACTTATACACTGTTGGTGGGAATGTAAAATGGTACAACCGCTTTGGAAATCGATTTGGCGCTTCCTTAAAAAGCTAGAAATAGAAGTACCATACAATCCAGCTATCCCGCTCCTTGGAATACATCCTAGAGAAAAAAGAGCCGTCACACAAATAGATATATGCACACCCATGTTCATTGCAGCACTGTTCACAATAGCAAAAAGATGGAAGCAACCTAGGTGCCCAACAAAGGATGACTGGATAAACAAATTATGGTATATCCACACAATGGAATACTATGCAATGATAAAGGACAACGATGAAGCCGTGAAACATAACATGGAGGGAGCTGGAGGTCATTATGCTGAGTGAATTTGGTCAGTCAAAGAAGGAGAAATATTATATAAGACCACTATAATAAGAACTCAAGAAAAGGTTTAAACACAGAAGGAAACATTCTTTGATGGTTACGAGGGTGGGGAGGGAGGGTGAGGGTTATTTGCGAACTAGATAGTAGATAAGAATTATGTGAAGGGAAGGACAGCACTCACTGCAGGGGAAGTCAGCACAACTGGACTAAACCAAAGCTAAGAAGTTTCCTGAATACAATCAAACACTTTGAGGGACAGAGTAGCAGGAGTAGGGGTCTGGGGACCATGCTTTCTGGGGACATCTAGGTCAATTGGCATAACAAAGCTTATTAAGAAGATGTTCTGCATCCTACTTTGGTAAGTGGGGTCTGGGGTCTTAAAAAGCTTGCAAGCCGCCAGCTAAGATGCATCAATTGGTCCCAACCACCTGGAGTAAAGAAGAACGAAGAACACTAACGACACAAGGAAAGTAGTAGCGCAAGAGACAGAAAGGGCCACATAAACCAGAGACTTCATCAGCCTGAGACCAGAAGAACTACATGGTGCCTGGCTACCACCAATGACCGTCCTGACAGGGAACATACCAGAGAGTTCCAGATGGAGCAGGAGAAAGGTGGAGTGCAGAACTCAAATTCTAGTAAATCTAGTAAATCATCTTCATAACTTTTTGTATGGGAAAAAATAAAAAAAGAAAAAGAAAAAAGTAAATAGACAATACATTTGGCAACAGCAGTGACATCTTCATAAAACCCGGCTATCAGGGCTACGTGCCATGGTCTAGATTCTGTTGGCACATGTGTATGAGAGATTCCCCAGCTGCCTTCATGAATCATGATATTCCTAAAAGATATTAAGATGGAGAGTTAACACAGACTATGATTAAATGCCCTCATAGGGCTTCAGAAAAATGAGATTATCACAGGAGAAATAAAAACCAAAAATAGTCAAAATTTAAGAAGGATAGGAATCTTTCAAATCCCCCTGGAGCCGAGTCCTAGCCTTCCCACCAGCTGAGTGTGGTAGCCCAGGTGAGACCAGCAAGGCCTCCCAACCACCCCACAGAATGAAACAAAATACACCACTGTTGTTTTAAGACACACACACACACAAAAAAAGAAAAAAAAAATCCAGTCTCCTTGGATTGTCTTACTCATGATGCCTAGTATATCACAGGATCTCTCTTGCTCTCTTTTTTAAATATATAGCTATATTTATTTTGTTGTTGCTTTTGAGAATATACACAGACATCACAGGATCTTAATAATTGTTTTTTGACTAAATGAATGACTGAATGGATGAATACCAATGTAACAATATCTGTTCTGTCTATTTAAAATGTCATTATTTTATCTTAGTGCTTTTAAGCAATCATTTATCATTTTTGTTTTCTCAGTTGACTCTAGTTACTTTTTCCAGGATATATAAAATTCAGAATGACAAACCCTTAATATAGAATGAGAACTATAACTATTCAGAGGACCAGGCACTTGTGCGTGTGGATTGGTACGTGACCTCCCTGTAGACAAATCTACTCAGGAATCCACCTGTTACGGATTTGTGTCCCCCCAAAAGAAGTGGTATAAATCCTAACCCATATCCCATCATGGAATAGGGGTTTCTTTGCTATGTTAGTGAGGCTATATAAGTGTAAACCACCAAAAAAACCAAACCGATTGCCATCAAATTGATTCGGACTCATAGCAACCCTACAGGACAGAGAACTGCCCCATAGGATTTCCAAGGAGCAGCTGGTGGTTTCAAACTGCCAACCTTTTGGTTAGTAGCCGAATCTTAACCACTATGCCACCAGGACTCCATATATAAGTATAGAGTGTGTTTTAACCCAATCATTTCTGAGATGTAACAGAGCAGATTAAGTACAGAAGCAAGCAAGCACAGATGGGGGAAGATAGATGCCACTCCACACCAAGATTGCCAGGGAACCGAGGAACAGAAGCTGAAAAGAGAGAAGGAACTTCCCCTAGAGCTGACAGAGAGAGAAAGCCTTTCCCTTGAGTGCATGCCTTGAATTTGGACTTCTAACCTCCTAAATTGTGAGAAAATAAATTTTTTGTCTTTAAGCTACAGGCTTGTGGTATTTCGGTTATAGCGCCACTGGATAACTAAAACACTACCTTACCACCAGAGGCTGCTTCCCGAACCGGACCCGATGTGGGAAGTGGGAAGACTGGTATGGTCTGAATGGGTGGGGAGCACCAGCAATATGGCTACTTCCTACTGGCCATTGTTGACACAGGCTCTGAGCTCCCCAGTTTAGCACAGACCTGCAGACCTTCTGACTTCTAGGTTCTAACACGGGTGAGCTAAAGTCTACCTTCCTCCTCATCCTTATGCCACACTTTATCTTGCTGGTTTGAAACCTTCATTGAAATATTAGGCTCACACCTTGCTATCCTAGCAATCTGTTAGTTTTTGTGTATGTGGTAAAATACACACACCATAAAATTTGCCATTTAACCATTTTTTAAGTGTACGATTCAGTGGCATTAATCATATTCACAGTGTTGTGCAACCATCTCCGCTATTCTTTCCAAAACGTTTTTACCACTTCAAACAGAAACTCTGTACCGATTAAGCAGTAACTCCCCATTCATCCCTCTCCCTAGCCCATGTTGTTGTTGTTAGGTGCCACTGAGTTGGTTCCAACTCATAGCAACCCTATGCACAACAGAACCAAACACTGCCCAGTCCTGCACCATGCTCCTAGTCATTGTTATGCCTGAGCCCATTGTTGCAGCCACTGTGTCAATTCATCTCATGACGGTCTTCCTCTTTTTCACTGACCCTGTATGTCCTTCTCTAGGGACTGATACCTCCTGATAACATGTCCAAAGTTGGTAACTTTGGTAGCCCATGGTAACCACTAATTTACTTTCTGTCTCTATGCATTTGTCTATTCTAGATATTCCATGTAAATGGAATCATACAATATTTATCTTTTTTTTGTCTGGCTTATTTCACTTAGTATAATGTTTTCAAAGTTCATCCATATTGTATTGTGTATTACAACTTCATTCCTTCTTATGGTAGAAATTTTAAAAACTGATTTTTCTGTAGTGCAGCAACCTTGCCCTTTATTAATTGTAAACCATTTTCTTTTTCAAAGTTCCTCTCATCTATTTTCATAGATCCATTATATCTTGTAATATCCTTTACAAAAAGAAAATTAACCACAGGCTAAATTATTTTGTGTTATCTTCATTTTGAAATGCTCTTCTGCCTTCAAACAGAAAAGTTGGTAGGTAGGACATTGTTCTTGTGGAGATTGTACCCTGAGTCACAGGTCACAGAATACCTCAAAGGCCACCTGAGGCACCCCTCTCAAATCACAAGTGAGGAAATAGGCTCAGAAGGGGTTTCTTGGCCTTACCTAAGACCACACATGAGTCAGGAGTCAGAGCCAGGGCTACAATCCATGGGACTGAACATCTGGGGGTCTGCACCCTGTGTAATGAGGGACTGTAGTGTCACTGTGACACTGGTTCTGTGGGGAGTCCCCCTGGCTCCACACTGGCCTCACCTCTCTCTGGCTTCCCTCAGCAGCAGGCCAGGCGTCTGGCCCCTCTGAGGAAATGCTCTTTCTTCCTTGCTCATGTGCCCTCTGTGACCACCACTCTCATGTCACTGTCCTGGTCTGGGGGTAGGTCAATGTGAGGGTCATCTAGCTGGCTGGCAGGACATTTCTGGGGCTGCACCTCATATGCAGCTTCATTGCAGGGTCTGATTCTTGGATTTAGATTCACATGTTGGGCTGGAATGCTAACTGATGAATTTACAGTAGGTCCTTGCAATCCTTTGCCAGACGACTGACAAAGGGTAGGGTCCTTAACAGACCATGAAAAGAAAACACTGAGGCCACATTTCCTATTCTTTGTCCCTTTTGAGGCTGGTCACTCCCATCCACTGATACCTTGTTCCTATAAAAGAGAACTCATCATGGAGTATCAGGCCTCAGAAGAGCTTTTCTGATAGGCCAGGAGTCCTTGTTCCTTGTATAGGTGCTGATTTAAACTCTCTGGTCATAGAGCAGTCACGTTTTGGCCTGACTCCTGCAGCCTGAGCCTCACAGAGTCCTGGGAAACTCGGTACCGAAGAGCGAAGAGCGAAGGCTGAGCCAGGCCCTGAAGACACGGAGGTGAGGAGCATTACTCTTCTTGTGTTTCTAGCTTGCCTCCCCAAGTGCAGGGCTATCTCCCCCTAGACCTAGAAGGGGTCTGAAAACGGGCAGAGGAAGGAAGCCACTTAAGGGTCCAGGGGTCCAGGCGCCTTTTGCTTCTGTGCGTCCAAACCGCAGCTACCAGAATCTTCGGGGCTGGTGGCAGAAATAAATTTATTCACTCCTGCCCTCTGGGCTGTGGGTCGGGTGGAGGAGGTGGATGTGGGGAAATGCATGGAAGAATCAGTGGGGCGGGGCCGGGGCCGAGCTTCACGGATTGCCCGCACCGCCCCCTCCCCCCCCCCCCCCCCCCCGCATCCTCTACAAAGTCTGAACCTCAGCTCCCTTGCTGAGGCTCCAGGGATTTCCAGGAAACGTGTACCATAGCTATGACTTTGTCGCAGGGTGAGTGAGGGGTCCACCTGGGCAGATGGAACCGGGGCGCGCTGGCGAGGAAGTGCTGAGCAGCTCCAGGAACGATTCTAGGAGAAGATTCCTCTCTTAGGCTTTGCTGGACCTGATTCACGTTCCTGCAGCCTGGCTCCCTACAGGCTGGGTACTTTAGGCCCTTTGCGTGGCGGGTGGGGCATAAGGAGAGGCATCAGGAGCAAGCTGTGTTGGGTTTTCGCGCCTGTGTGAGGAGAGGGGAGGGTGGCGCCTTCTTCCTTGGAAGAGATGAAATTGGACAGGCAGGATCCCTCCATCTAAGACCCCTTCCCGGTGCTGTCTCTCTCAGCTGGGTCATGCCATCCGTCTGCTCCTGGAATACACAGACTCTATGAGGAAAAGAAGTACACGGTGGGGGACGGTAATGGCACCCTTGCGTTGGCCCTTCTGCCAACTAATGCTGATTTGGTAACAAGCAGCCCTTGCCCTGACCACCTGTTGCCCACCTCTGCAGAGCCTCTACCACCTGGATCTGTGGCCTGCCCTTCCCGGGTTCTCTTTGGCTGTGCAGCTCTGGCCTGCAAGCTCAGGATGCTGGGAGGGAATTGCTGCCCTACAGCGTATCATTAATTGGGAGCCATTCCCCGCTTAGGGCTTGCCTAAACCTGTTGTAAGCCTTACTGCTGGGAGTGTGAGACTTAGTGGTTCTGTCAGATTCCAGATCCACTTGTCTCGGAGGGGGTGCAGGTGTATGTGCACGTAGGGCGTCTTGCAATAACTCTTGGTATGGTTTCTGGGGAAGGAATGTTGGACTACAGCAAGGCTTGTTTTCATTCATTTCCACCATAGCTCCCGACTATGACAAAAGCCAGTGGCTGAATGAGAAACTCAGGCTGGGTCTGGACTTTCCCAGTGTAGGTACAGGGTGTGGGGGAAAGTGAAATGCGTCTCTCCCTCCATCTCCTTTTCCCAGCCTGGAGGTTTTAGATCAGGTGCTTTCTGCTCCACCTCTCTCACTCCTAGTTCTCTTCACTGCCTTTCCATTGTGTTCCCTGTTCCAGATCATGCATGTGCTGTACCTATATTTATTTAGTGCCCACTATGGGGTTGCAGGTACCATGGGCCAGGTCCTCAGTGTGCCAAGTCCCAGTCTGTCATTTCACAGGGGATGGGGGTGCTGGGGAGCTGGTAGTGCAACAGACCTGCTTGGTTGCCATTGCAGCTGCCCTACTTAATTGATGGGCCTCACAAGATCACCCAGAGCAATGCCATCCTGCACTACATTGCCTGCAAGCACAACCTGTGTAAATGGGGCTGGGGCAGGTGCGAGGGCACAGGAGGCCAGTCGGCCATTCCCTGGACTTGGCTGCAGTGGGATGCTGAATGTGAGTGTCTGCTGTGTGGACCACAGGTGGGGAGACAGAAGCAGAGAAGATTCCTGTGGACATCCTGGAGAACCAGGTTATGGACTCTCGAAATGAGCTGGCCAGGGTGTGCTACAGCCCTGATTTTGTGAGTTCCTGTTGGGCTGGGCCAGGGCAGGGTTTGGATCAGGAGATGTGACTCTTGCATTCCCGTCTGTACTTGTCCTGTGTGCCATTTGTACTCCTTAGACCTAGATCCTCCAGGGGGTCCCCTATACTGCTGACAGAGTGACCTCCATAACTCTAAATCTCCTCAAATCAAAACTCTGAATCAGTTCTCCATAACTTTAGGATAAAGTCCACAGTCTCCCCAGTGTGGAAATTAAGTTCTTAAACAACGTATTTATCTTTTTTCCCAGTATCTTCCCCTTAAAACCCACAGAGCTCCACGTGAATCCCGATTATTAGCTGTACAGTGTCTACCAGAGAGTATTTTTGTTTCTGCAAGAATGCCTTCCACTCCTCCTTTTTTCATCCTCTCAAATTCTCCTCACTTTTCAGGAAACTACTAAAAAGTCTTTTCCGTTCATGTGCCAACCCAGGACTAGAACTTCCCCTTCCTTCCTTGAGCTCTTGTAGTTAGTTCTTTGCTTCTGTGATTCCACCCGACATCTGAGTCAAGTGCTTGGCCAGGTGCTCAGAGCACTCCTGGACCTGACTTATAAATAGGTTTGCTTGGAGGTAGTTGGTGACAGATTCAGAGACAGTGTTGTTTTCCTGTCTGCCTTCCTATAACCTCCCACAGATGGGGCTGGTACCCAGAATGGTCTAATAAATGCTGGCTGATTAAATGGAAGCCTGGGCACTGGCCCGGGGCAGTCTAGGGAGGATGGTGGCTCTCCCATGGCCAGCTGGGTCATCACAGCAGTGGGTGAGCTGCCTCTCTGCCCAGGGAGTGGGATGACGGGTGTTTTCCATCACAGGACAAGCTGAAGCTGAAGTATTTGAGGGGCTCCCTGACAAGATGAGGCTCTTTTCACAGTTCCTGGGGCAGTGGCCATGGTTTGCAGGGGACAAGGTAAAGGGGGAAGGAGACAGGGACGCAGGGTTGTCATTCATCCCAGATGATGGAGTTTCCCATCCACTCATCCTTGGCTTTCTGCAGATCACCTTTGTGGATTTCCTTGCTTATGACATCCTTGAATGGAACCGTATCTTTGAGCCTAAGTGCCTGGATGCATTCCCAAACCTGAAGGACTTCATTGCCCACTATGAGGTGAGGCCCCTGATCCCCCCTTCCTCTTTGATGTTCCTTTTTGCTTCTCCCTTTTCCATAACACTTTCCATAATTTTGAAAGTAAAAATAAGAATAACTAGCATTTATGGAGCATTTGGTTTATGCCAGGACCTGTGCTAAGCATTTTACATGTGTTGTGCCAGATTTAATCTTCACAATATTACTACAAGGTAGATGGAGTTGTCACCCCCTTTTTAGAGAAGAGTAAACTGTGGTAAAGGGGGTAAGGAATTTGCTTAGGGTCACAGAGCCAGTACAGGTTGTGCCGGGCTTCCTGTCAGCTTCTATGGGCAGTAGTCACTGGCTATCCTCCTCCTGTGCTGAAAGGGAAAGCTCAGACCCTTTTCCTGCCTGAGTTTCACAACCCAAGAAAGTATGAATGAGGTAGAATTTGAGGAGTGTGTATGTAGCTGGCAGTAGTAGGACTAAGACAAGGAAAGATTGATAGTAAATTCTATAGACAGACAATATTTATATATCACCTCCAGAAAGCTTTGCACCAATCCAATCCACATTGTGGGCTAGTTCTGAAGTTCCCAGGTCTGTAGAGGTGCTGTGGTTGAGTATTTATGTGGGTGCCCCTGTGAAGGATTTTATCTTGAAGTGTTCTATGCTGGGACAGTGTCCTTTCCTTCATTATTCTGCCCTTTCTGCTTCCCTGTTGTCTAAGGTTTTTCCATGTCTGAGATGGTTCAGTACATTTATTTTAACTCATGTTCACTGATGGTCTCCTGTGTTTGAGGCACTGGGTCAAGGACAGTGGGGCCTGCAAAGATGGCCCTGCCCTGGAGCCCTCCCTCTGAGCTCAGTGTGGTTGGATAACTTCAGCCCGTAATAGGTGTAGGGCGTGTGATGCCATCTGGATTGTAGGGGAACACAGCCTGGGGCCCACCTCACTGCCAGTCATCCTTCACACGTGGTCAGCTGATCTGAAAGCAGCCCAATCTACTTGATTAGGTATTTGAAAACCTGAGGCTGTTGCCCAACAGGGTTTTCCGCGTTGAGTTCTTGTTCTTGTACCCCTTCCCATCAAGAGAACTATTTTCTTCTCTAGTTCTTATCAATTTCTGGTACTGGTTCAAGCTGAGCACCTTGGGGATGACACAAGAGTTAAGATGACTGTAATGGTCATCTGTGGACTGGGGCCCGTTTGTTTAGGAAGTTCCAGATGTCTTTGAATCCTTTAAAAAATTATCTATCCTGTTCATGATAGCCCAAAACACACACCTAAGTGTCATATGGCCTGGACCCCTTAGCTAGAGGTGAGGTAGGCTGGGACACAGTGAGACTGGGCTCAGTTATTAGGCTGAGGAGCTTGGACCATCTCCTGCAAGTGGAATAATTATAGCCTGGTCCTGCCTGGCTTTGCTAGTCTACTTTCCCTTTCAATCTTCATCTAGATTTGCTGACTCATTTGCCAAGATCTGGCCTCTTGCAGGCTGTAATGGGTATGTTCTGACCCCCTTTGTCCTGCTCTGCCTTCTTTTCCGTGTGAAAATCCTGATGAGCTGGGCCTGAGTCAGGGGCCTCCCTCTGCAAAAGGAGAATGTTTGTTCCACAGGGAGTGAGATGTCCTCCTGTGAAGGTGGGGAAGGGAGAAAGTGCAGCAGAAATAGCCCAGGACTGGGGAGAGACAGCCATGCTGAATTCCAGCCCTATCCCAGGACTGGCTCGGTGAGCAGGAGGAAGGTGTTTAACCAATGTGCACCTCAGTTTGCCTGTTGATACATGGCAATAGTACCATATATCTCTCAGGGCAGTTGGGAGGATTTTATAATCCTGTGTTATAATCTCTAGTGGACATAAAGCACCTAGCACAGTGTAGGGTTTCCAAGATGGGAGATCTTATTAAGATAAGAGATTACAGGAAATTGGAAGAGTTCACTTACCAGGGAACCACAGGACTACTCTTATGCCCCATCACTCGCCCCACATGGAAGGACTATGGTGGGTCCCCTGAGCTGGCTGTGCCTGCATGGGAAGTACTAGAGTCCTGATACGGTGCAGACCCTGAGCTCTGGCCTTCTTTTCCCCACCCTCAGGGCCTGAAGAAGATCGCTGCCTACATGAAGTCCAGCTACTTCCACCCAACTCCTGTCTATATGAAGATGGCCTTGTGGGGCAATAAGTAGGGCCCTGTATTGCCAGGAGATGGGAGGAGGAGGCAGCCCGGTGCCTGCTGCCTTGGGCCCTGGAGAACACCCGCCCCCACCACCAGCACTAGCCCTCTCCTCCTTTTTGCTCCATTCCCCTCCCCAAGGACTTATCTGCCCCCTTTTCTTTACTTAACCTCACCCCATCCAGAAAAACCTCAACTCCCACTTTCCTTCAGCCAGTCCCCCTTCTGACCTCTCTTGTCCCTGCAATGAAGCCAACAAGACCACTCTTCCCCCCGCTGGCGCAATTGCTTAGAGGAGCCTCCTGGAACCCTGGCCTCTAGGGCTCAGCCCTGAACTCCCTGTTCTCCCCTAAGACACCAGTATGGCTGGTGTGTGGGCCCTGCTCCTACATGGTCCCTGCCCTAGCCACATCTGATCCCCAGGTAAGGGTGAGCCACACCTGCTGTGTCTTGTCCTCCGGGCTATGTGGACTCAGGACTGACAGTGGTAGTAGTGGTTGTTGAGGAAGGAGATGTCTTCCCTTTGTCTTTTGGTATCCAAGGCAGGGGCTGAGTGGATGGTGATGTGTGTATAGGGAGAGTTATAAGTTTTCTTGCTCATTTCTGTCTCCTGCCCATGTCCCTGTGTCCCTCACTATAGGGATCTCTACAGAAGGGAAGCCCCTTCTGTGCCTGGCACCCTCATTAAGCTGGCTTTCATCAAGTCCATGAGGACCTGTGTGTATGGTTCTTAGGGTGCCAGGGTGGTGGGGAAGGGACTGAGCAGTCCACAGGGTGTGGAGTCCTGGGGGACTACCTCCTGTCACCGTCTCCTGGAAGGTTTTACTAATTCAGTTGCCCTTCCTCTCCGTTCTCACAATAAATCTCAATATATCCCACTCTACTGTAACTGTTACTTTCCTTGCTTTTTGTTTTTCTTCTTCGCCCAACTACAGCATAAAATTCATTGAGATGAGAATCAGTCTTATTTCACTTTTTGTCTCTGATGTCTATCACAGTGCTTTGCACACAGCACATATTCATTAAAAGTTTGAAACCTGAAAGAATTATCTCTAGGTAAGGCTCTGGCGAACTCTACCATCCTGATTGGTATAGTTATCTCTGCCACTGTAGATATAGAATAAATTTCAGAAGATTTAATATCAACATGTCTGGGGAAATAAGCCACTAGCTCTCCCTAGCTTAAGTGGTAATAGACTCTTGTTTCTGGTTGGAAACCACCTTGACCTGACCTGAGATGGGCAGGCCCTTTTTGCTGGGCAAGAGTGCTACAGAACTAGGTGATAAGGAGGTGATGTGGCCATTTTATATCAGGTCACCCAGAAAGGAGCAGAACTCAGTGTAGAACCAGGTGTCTGAGCAGATTAGATTCCTCATACTGTGACCGGATTGTGGAGTAGGGCTTGTTTAGGTACAGGTTTCAGACTTGGCCCATAGCAGAGAATCAATATGGAAAAGAGTCTTATTGGGGTTTGGCTAGATGGTCACTGCCTGAAATGCAATTTCTACACTTATTAAATGAAAAAGCAATAGGCATAACATTAAATGTAGTTAAAAAGTAAATGATTAATTAAAAAAGATAAAACTAGTAGATAAAACTTAATCAAAGGTAAAAGTTTATGAAGCTGGTAAGATACAAATTAGTGAAGCTAAAAGTTTATTGAACTTTAACATTTACAAACTTAGTGACATAAGGGAAAAAGTAAAGGGCAAAAAGCGATAGAAGTTGTTTTAGGCTGGGTTCTCTAAAGGAGCAAAACCAGTGAAGCATATATATACATATACAGAGAGGGACTTATCTCAAGGAAATGGCTCTCATAGTTGTAAAGGCTAGCAAGTCCCAAATCTGTGGGCAGACGTCAGGCTGGAGGCTTCCACTGACTCATAGGGTCGCAGGAGCTGGCAAATCCTAAAATCTGCAGGTTAAATGACTGGCTACTGGCTTACATCCCAAGAACTGCAGGTCAGAGGATGACAAGCTGGATGCAGGATCCAGAGAGAGCTTTGACAGAACTTCTACATATATTGCAGGCAGACCACATCCCCAAAGAAATTCCTTTTACAACTGATTGGCTGAGTATATCAGATCACATCTTGGAGGTGATTACATTATATCATGGAAAAGGAATCCGTCCAATGTCTGCCAAACCACTGAGCATCATAACTTAATCAAATTGACACATAACATTAGCAATCACAGAAGTTAAGGGTGACACTAAAATAAAAGATAGTTAGAATAAAAATATTAAATCAGGCGGAGCCAACACAGTGCCATAGACAGATGCACCGTGCCGTCCTTCTGCAGCAAAGACCTGAAAAACTAAGTAAAATAGATACAATCATCAATCCTGGAAACCTGAGCATCAAGTTAAGGGATAAAGAACTAGATCAAACACCAAATGGAAGAAGAAATTGATGGAAAACAGAGAACGAGAAGAGATATGGAGTGGAGGTCCCCTGCCAACTAACATGGCACAGTGTTGCTACCTTGAAACCCAGACAACAATAACACTGGACGAGGAGTTTGGAAAGGCAACTTCATGGAACCCCCAACTAGAGACATAGTACCTGGTAACCAGAGAAATACATGTTTGTACCCATTACCCTTCTGGTGAGTAGAAGGAAGAAATCCCCTCTGCCCCATATCGCAGTCCCAACCGCAGAGGTCCACAGTAAGAGCCCTCCTCAGCCCCCTGGGCCTGCCCTGCCCGCCCCACCCTCCATGATGCAGATTTTTTGTTTGTTTGTTTGTTTTTTGTTGTGCTTTAAGTGAAAGTTTACAATTTAAGTTAGTCTGTCATACAAAAATTTATACATACATTGTTCTGTGACCCTACTTGCTCTCTCTACACTGTGACAGCACACTCTTCCTTTCCACCCGGAATTTCCCATGTCCGTTCAACCAGCTCCTGTCCCTCTCTCATGATGCAGATTTTTATTCCCTCTTTTTTTCCCTTTTCTTTTGCCCTCCCACCTAGCACCATATGCCACCTCACCTCCCTTCTCACTGCCCCTGCGTCTGCCCTGCCCCCACTCACCTGCCCTACCTTGCCACAATTTTTTCCTTTCTCCCTCCCACCTAGCGCGGTACACCACTTCCCATCCCCTTCCTTCTGGCCTCTGTGACACCAGCACGGTTAGAGAGCCACCAGCCCACGGCTGCCTGTGTCCGCCCCGCCCCGCTCCCACCCACTAGCTCCTGCTGCGCTGCAAATTTTTTTCTTTTTTTCCTTTTTCCTTCTCACCTACCCTGTATGCCAAGTCTCCTCCCCACTGGCCCCGGATCTGCCCCGCCCCTGCTACCAGTCCCAAATGCGACACCATTTTTTTCACTGTTTACTTTGTTTTCCTCCTTTCCACCTAGCCCTGTACGCCACCTGCCCCCATTCCTGTTGGCCCCTACAATCCTGCCAAAGATAGAATGCCACCAGCGCACCACACTGCTGCTGCCCCGGGCTTGCTCCGCCCCTACCTGCCAGCCTCCAACATGTTGCCATTTATTTTATTTTTCTTTCTATTCTGTTTTCTTTTTATTTTCTTTCCTTTCCTTTTCTTTCTCCCTCCCACCTAGCTCCCTATGCCACCTACCCTCCTTCCTGCCAGCCTCTGAGTCTGACTGGCCCCTACCTGCCAGCTCCCACCATGCTGCCCTTTTTCTTTCTTTCTTTCTCTTTTTGTTTCTTTCTCCCTCCCACCTAGGCATATGTGCCACCACCACCCCTTATCGCTTGTCCCTGCTTTGTCACCGTGTTTATAGTGACCCTGATGCTCAGGCCCATCTCCACACCAGAACTGCACTGCCCTTCCTCTCCCCTCCCACCACTCATCCAGCCTGGTGGCACAGTGGTTAAGAGCTCAGCTGCTAACCAAAAGGCTGGCAGTTCGAATCCACCAGCCACTTCTCGGAAACCCTAAGGGGGAGTTCTACTCTGTCCTGTAGGGTCACTATGAGTCGGAATCAACGGGACGGCAACAGATTTCGGTATCGATAATCACACTGAATATAAATGGTTTAAATGCACCTGTAAAAAGACAGAGAGTGGCAGAATGAATTAAAAAAAAAACAAACAAACCACAACCCATCAGTATACTGCCTACAAGAGACACATCTTAGACACAAAGACATAAATATATTAAAAATCAAAGCATGGAAAAAAAATATAACAACAAACGGTAACCAAAAAAGAGCAGGAGTGGCAATACTAATCTCAGATGAAATAGATTTTAAGACAAAATCCACCATAAAACACAAGGAAGGACATTATATAATGATTAAAAGGACACTCCACCAAGAAAATATAACCTTAATAAATATCTATGCACCAAATTATAGGCCTGTGAAATACAGAAAACAAACTCTAAGAGCACTGAAAAGAGAAATAGTTCCACAATAATAGTAGAAGACTTCAAAACACCACTCTCAGTAAAGTACTGAACATCTAGAAAGAAACTCAGCAAAGATACAGAAGATCTAAAGGCCATAACCCAACTAGACCTCATAGACATGCATATAGAACACACCAGCCAACAGCAGCAAAGTACACATTCTTTTCCAGTGCACATGGAATATTCTCCAGGATAGTCTACATGTTAGGCCACAAAGCTACCCTCAATAAAACCCAAAACATCAAAATAATACAAAGCATTCTCTGTGATCACAATGCCATAGAAGTAGAAATCAATAACAGGAAGAACAAGCGAAAAAAAAAAATCAAATATGTGGAAACTGAATTTAACCCCTTGCTTCAAAAGAACTGGGTAATTAATAGGGTAATTAATAGAATAAATCCAAGAAGGAATAAAAAAATTCCTAGAATCAAATGAGAATGAAAACACATCATACCAAAACCTTTGGAACACAGCAAAGGCAATGCTCAGAGGTCAATTTATAGCAATACATGCACAAAATCAAAAAGGAAGAATGGGTCAAAATGAAAATGTTAGCCCTACAACTCAAACAAATAGAAAGAGAACTGCAAAAGAAGCCCACGGCCACCAGCAGAATGGAAATAATAAAGATTAGAGCAGAAATAAATGAAATAGAGAAAGAATCAACAAGACCAAAAGATGGTTCTTTGAAAAGAGCAACAAAATTGACAAACCATTGGCCAAACTGACAAAAGAAAAACAGAAGAGGAAGCAAATAACCCAAATAAGAAATGAGATGGGGGACATTACAACAAACCCAAATGAAATAAAAAGGATCATAACAGTATACTATGAAAAATTGTTCTCATAGGGGCAATCACTAATTAGGTAGTAGACAAGTGTTAACTATGGTGAAGGGAAAGACAACACACAATACAGGGGAAGTCCACACAACTTGACCAAGGCAAAGTCAGGGAAGCTTTCTAGACACATCCAAACACTTCAAGGGACTGAGTTACTGGGGTTAAGGGCTGGGGACCATAGTCCTGGGGGACATCTAGGTCAATTGACATAACATAGTTCATAAAGAAAATGTTCTACATCCTACTTTGGTAAGTAGCATCTGGGTCCTAAAAGCTTGTGGGTGGCCATCTAAGATATATCTGTTGGTCCCATCCCTTCTAGAGGCAGAGAGAATGAAAAAAAGATACAGGAAAATATTAGTCTAAAAGACTAATGGAGTACATGAACCATAACCTCCACCAGCCTGAGCCCAGAAAAACTAGATGGTGCCCGGCTGCCACTACCAACTTCTCTGACTGGAATCCCAATAGAGGTCCTAGACAGAGTGGGAGAAAAATGAAGAAATTTAAAAGCATCAAAAAAACAAAACAAACAAACAAACAGAAAAAAAACCATACTCACTGGTCTTGCAGAGACTGGAGGAACCCTTGAAACTACGGCCACTGGACACCTTGCTAACTCAGACCTGAAGCCACTCCCGAAGTCCACTTTTCATCCAAAGATTAGACAGACCTATAAAACAAACATGTCTTAGGCTGAGGTTCTCTAGAGAAGCAAAACTAGTGAAGCATATATCTATATCTATCTATCTATCTATATATATGCCTGTGTGTGTGTGTGTGTGTGTATATATATATATATAGAGAGAGAGAGAGAGAGAGAGCAAGAGACAGAGAGTGGAATTTATCTCAAGGAAATGGCTCACACAGTTGTAGAGGCTGACAATTCCCAAGTATGGGGGTCAGGCATTAGATATCAGGCTGGAGGCTTCTTCTGACTCATGTAGCTGCAGGGGCTGATGAATGCAAGATCCACAGGTCAGGCAGCAGGCTGCTGGCTCATGGCTGTGAAGGCTGGAAAATAACAAAATCCGCAGGTAAGACAGTTGTTTGCTGGCTCAAGTCCCAAGAACTGGAGGTCAGATGCAGATGAGCAGAATGCAGGATCCAGAGCAGAGCAAAAGAGACTCTGAAACTTGCTCTTGAACATCAAGTAGCTAAAGCAAATGGAAGAAATGTTGAAGTAAAAGAGCTGAACAGAAGATTTCAAAGGGTGGCTTGAGAAGGCAAAGTAAAGTATCATAATGAAATGTGCAAAGACCTGGAGTTAGAAAACCAAAAGGGAAGAACATGCTCGTATTTCTCAAGCTGAAAGAACTAAAGAAAAAATTCAAGCCTCGAGATGCAGTATTGAAGGATTCTATGGAAAAATATTGAATGAAGCAGGAAGCATCAAAAGAAGATAGAAGGAGTATACAGAATCACTATACCAAAAAGGTTTGGTCAAAGGTCACCCATTTCTGGAGGTAGCATATGATCAAGAACTGATGGTACTGAAGAAAGAAGTTCAAGCTGCACTGATGGCACTGGCAAAAAACAAGTCTCCAGGAATTGATGGGAATACCAATTGAGATGTTTCAACAAGCTGATGCAATGCTGGATGCCCTCGCTACTCTATGCCAAGAAATTTGGAAGACAGCTACCTGGCTAACTGATAGGAAGAGATCCATATTTGTGCCCATTCCAAAGAAGGGTGCTCCAACAGAATGTGGAAATTATCGAATGATGTCATTAACATCACACGCAAGTGAAATTTTGCTGAAGGTAATTAAAAAACGGTTGCAGCAGTACATTAATAAAGAACTTCCAGAAATTCAAAATGGATTCAGAAGAGGACATGGAATAAGGGATATGATTGCTGACGTCAGATAGATCTTGGCTGAAAGCAGAGTTTACCAGAAAGATGTTTACCTTTGTTTTATTGACTATATAAATGCATTCGTCTATGTGGATCGTAAGGAATTACGGATAGCGTTGCGAAGAATGGGAATTCCAGAATATTTAATAGGGCTCATGGGGAAGTTATACGTAGAACAAGAGGATACTTCGTGGTTTAAAATCAGGAAATGTTTGCGTCAGGGTTGTATCCTTTCACCGTACTTATTCAATCTGTATGCTGAGTAAATAATCCGAGAAGCTGGACTATATGAAGAAGAACAGGGCATCAGGACTGGAGGAAGACTCATTAACAACCTGCATTATGCAGATGACACAATCTTGCTTGCTGCGAGTGAAGAGGACTTGAAGCACTTACTGATGAAGATCAAAGACCACAACCTTCAGTATGGATTCCACCTGAACATAAAGAAAACAAAAATCCTCACAATTGGACCAATAAGCAACATCATGAAAGACAGAGAAAAGATTGCAGTTGTCAAGGATTTCATTTTACTTGGATCCACAATCAACGCCCATGGAAGCAGCAGTCAAGAAACCAGACGATGTATTGCATTGGGCAAATCTGCTGCAAAAGACCTCTTTAAAGTCCACTTTGAGTATAAGGTGCGCCTGACCCAAGCCATGATATATATATATATTTAATTTTGCTGTTCTTTATTGAATGGAGTTAGGTCATGTTCCTTGTTCGATAAGTCTTAGAAATCAACAAGAAAACACGACTAGACTAACTATTAAACATTTCAGGTATAAGCTCAGCTCTCCACACTCCCACAGCTCTTTAACCTTCTCTCCTGGTTCCTTCCTTCTCATAGTTCCCAAGAAGGTGTCATGTGATTCTAGGTGTTGTTGTTTGTTGCAAAAACACCTTTTTTTTGGGAGGGGGGAAGGGAGTTGTTGTGAATGACTTGAGTCATCTTAAAGGACAGAAGTTTAAAAGCATTTCATTGTTGCAGTGGTCTAAACCCATGCATCTCATTGCTTCATCTAAATCCCATTTGCTGCTCTTACCTGGCAGGGAATATTGATGGTGAAGGTGAGAGGTGTAGGTGAGGAGAAGAGGGTCCTTCTGGGGTGAACAGTACATGGTGGAAGGGAAGTAGCTGTTAAAATCCACATGCACCTTCTCTTCATAAAGATCACCCCCTGGATTTGGCCATAACAGGTGATGGCTAGTTTTGGCTGCAGGTGGTTCCACAAGAATCTGCCGGAAATAGGGTTCTGAGGAGTTCAGGGAAGGGGCAAAGTCGTAAGGCCAGCTGGCCAGAGGAAAAGGATAACTGGGACAACACTTATCATTAAGAGGATTTCTCCCCTAGGACACATTTTTATTCCATGCTTGCAGATCCTTGTAATCCGGCTAGATTCCAGAGGCAGAAGGTTGAGGCAAGTACTGCAGATCCTACTATTGGACAATTTGCATTTTACATAGAGCTTAGTGGGGCCGAAGCTAGCAGGGGGATCCGCCAGATCAGTAGTCCCCCCAAAACTGTAACTCTTGGAGAAGGATAAGTAGCCATTCAGTGACTTCTGCTGGGTAGTGTTAGAAATTAAAGGTCCACTGTAGCTACGACCCAGCTGCTCAGGAGCCTCTGCGCGCTCCTGTTCTCTGAGCTGCAGATGTGCTTTGCGGAGGAATCTGGCCACTTCAGGAAGCAGTCGATTTTTTTTTTTTTTTTACATTCTGTGGCAGTTTCGTATCATTGATATCCCAGCTTAATATCTCTTTGTCCTTAGAATCAACGTCATTGGGTTCCATGATAAGGTGAGGTCACCTACAGGATTTCGTCTATTCAACTCCCCTCAGAAATGTTTGAGAATTTTGCTCTCAAAGGCTTTAATATGGTCAAGATGAGCCCACTCATGCAGCTTAGACAAGGAGACTGCTTTCTGATGCTGAGCCAGGGGCAGCATTGCACTCAGAGGATCAGCCATGATATTTTTAATCACCTCTTGTGCATGTGAAAGCTGGACAATGAATAAGGAAGATCAAAGAAGAATTGATGCCTTTGAATTATGGTGTTGGTGAAGAATATTAAATATAGTATGGACTGCTGGAAGAATGAACAAGTTTGTCTTGGAAGAAGTACAGCCAAATGCTCCTTGCAAGTGAGGATGGCGAGACTTCATCTCTCGTTCTTTAGATATGTTATCAGGAGGGACCAGTCCCTGGTGAAGGAGCTTACGCTTGGTAAGGTAGAGGGTCAGTGAAAAACATGGAGAACCTGAATGAAATGGATCAACACAGTGGCTGCAACAATGGACTAGAACATAGCAGTGATTTTGAGGATAGTGCAGGACTGGGCAGTATTTCATTCTGTTGTACATAGGGTCGTTATGAGTCAGAGCTGGCTCAATGACACCTAACAACAACAACGACAACATTAAACAAACAAAAACACACGTGAGGAATGTGCTTCTTAGTTCAATCAGGTATATGAGACCAAATGGTCAACTCCTGTCCAAAGCCAAGACAAGGGACAGGAAAACTGTAGAAGTGGACGGGGGAACCTGTGATAGAAAGGAGGTGAGTGCTGACACATTGTGGGGATTGCAACCAATGTCGCAAAACAATTTGTATATAAATTGTTGAATGAGAAACTAAGTTGCACAGTAAACTTTCATCTAAAGCACAATTATTAAAAAAAAAAAAATCAGATTAAAACCAGTATATATCTAGAACGGAAGTCAGCAAATATTTTCTCTAACGAGCCAGGTAGCAAGGATTTTAGGCTTTGTAGTCTCTGCCAACCACTCAACTCTGTCGTAGGGTGAAAGCAGCAGTAGACAATCCAAAAGCGAATGGCAGGGCTGTGTGCCAATAGAACTTTATTTTGAAAAACAAATGACTGTAGTTGGCCAACTTCTGATCTAGAAGCTCAAATGTAAAGGGCGTAACTATATTAAAGCTAAATATTAGATTTGAAATTTAAAAGGTGATTAATTAGCAAAGGAAAAAGAACAAAATCACCTGATGCTTAAAGAGGGCAGAAGATCTAATAAATGAAGATGGCTGCAAATAACAGCATTTTCTAAACATTGTGGTCAAATTACATTGAAGCCTGTGAAAGCCAAACTCGACAGGATTGCCTTGTTTTTCTGGGTCTCACAAGAGTTCCGTTTTTGACAGGGTGCAGTCTTACCACTTTTGTATTGCTCTCTATTAGTGGAAATTACTTCAGTTTTAGTTTTATGACAGGTTCCTGCCTTACGCAGGTTCTTTCACAAGTTTACTGTACAATATAAAAGATGAAAACATACATTTCCAACTCCAGGCTATTAGTAGCACATCTATGTGCTTCAAATCAAGGCAACCAAAAAAGATGAGTGTATTGTGGCTAGGATCTAGCAGAGGTCCTGAGACCTGGGGCTCCTTGGGGATCCTCCAGTGCTCACACCCCGTCCTTCTGGATGGGGAGAGGGGAGCTCACTCTCTGTGAGCATAGCCGCCTGCACGGTGTCTCCTGCACTGGTGTGAGCTGTCATCACCGTTGTTAATTACCAGTTCCTCATGCTGAATACTCCCCCTCATCTTTGTATTAGAGAAAGATTAAACTGAAAGAGATCCTAATACAGCAGCTTGTAGAAAGTAGAAGTTGATTCTTCCTTCATATCACAGATCCATGGGGAAAAGTCCAGGTTGGTGGGCAGCTGTACTCCACGAAGTTATTCAGGGATTCAGATTCCTTCTAACTGTGGCTCTGCTGTCCCTAGATTGCTTCCTCATCTTCTTGGTTGAGGTTCTGTCATGAGTTTGGGGAGGGAAAGAGAGAAAAAAGCCCTATGCAGCACCTTTCTACCATACAAGTAATATGGAACAGCTCTCCCTGTGATTGCTCATTGTCACACCCCTAGTTCCTCAGAATTGGCTTTTCTCAATGGACTCCACCTTGTAGTGTGGTCCCAGCAGTTCCCTAATAAGTATGGTCCTGTCCAAAATGCACAGTGGTCACCTACATTTCTTCTACTCCTTCAGTTCTCTTTCCAAGTGAAAGAATTTTGGAAGGAAGCAGATAGGGTTTAGGTCACAGTTCATGAAGAATATCTGTGAATACAATGGTAAACATTTCACCATAGAAGATAAAATACAGACCTATCTAATAATTCTAACTTTCCCTCACACTTCTAAAACAACATTCACCTTATTTAGTTTGTTCTAATCCCACCTCTCCTCACCCTGAAAACAGCCTCAGATGGTCCTCTGTCTCGGTCACACAGCGCCACTCATTCATTTAAAATTCAAATATACCCACATTCATTGAACCTCTTCTTCTGGGTTTAAGTCGTTTTCACATAAGTTTGCTTTCTTTTCTTAACAGTAGTTTTTGTTAAACAAATAGTGCATGAATACATCCTCCTTGATAAAAAAGAAAACCCGGCTTCGTCTGTAAAGTCTCCTTTTACTTCCACCCTGGAGCCTGGCCTTTTTGCCCTCTTGCCTGAAGAAGACCTGGTGGTCAGTTCGTGTGTCCTTCAGACCTTTTCCTGTGCATTCACGCACACACGTATCTGTAGAAAATACTTTGTGGTTGATCTTTTAAAAACATAAAGGGTATCATACTGTTCATGCTAATCAGCAACATAATTTAAAAATTCAGCCTTGTGCCTTGGGAATCTTCTCGTTATTCATACCGTTCCATCTCATTCTTTGTATGCCATGTGGTATTCCACAGTATTATTGGACATTTGGAGCCCTGGTGGCACACTGGTTAAGAGCTCAGGCTGCTAACCAAAAATTCAGCAGTTCGAATCCACCAGCTACTCCTTGGAAACCCTATAGGGCAGTTCTACTCTGTCCTACAGGGTCACTATGAGTTGGCATCGACTTGAAGGCAACGGGTTTTTTGGTTGGACATTTACACATTGGTTCCACTTATTTACTATTATAAACAGTGCCACAACGAACACCTTACTATATGCCTCTTTGGGTATGTGGATGAGTTTTTATAGATTGGAATTGTTGTGTCATAGGCTGTGATTTAAGTTTTGAAAGATATTGACAAAATAACTATACCATTTTACAAGCTCACCAGCAGGAAATGCATATCACTTTCCCAAGCCTTGCCAATACTTTATATTTATCAACTGATTAATTTTTGTCCCTCTAATAGAAAATGGTCTCTCACTGTTGTAATTCACAGTTCCTCAGAGTTAAACACTGTTTTTACTTTTCTTTTGGCCATAAATATTTCTGCTTCTCTAACTTGTTCATAAATTTTTGTCCATTTTTCTACTGAGTTCCCTTAATGAATGATAAGAGTTCTTTACATAATCTTGATACTGGTCCTTTGTCGTTTAGTTTTGCTTATTTGTGTCTCATTATAGAGAAGTGTTAGATTTTGATACTGTTCAATTCACAGATCTTTCTCTTTGTGGCTTTTTCTTTTTATGTCTTATTTAGAGAAACTCTCCACACCTTATGATTTAAACATTCTTATGGTTTCATTAATACTTGTACAGCTTACTATTTAATGTTGTGTTTAAATTCTGGATGAATTAATTTTAATAAACGGTGTAATGTAGAGCTCTAGTATTTTTCATTGGTAAGCAATTGTTCCGTCTCTATTTTTTGGTTAGTCTAGTTGAAAATAACACCTTTGTCACACTAAATTTCCATAAATAGATGGGCGTGTTTCTGAACTCCAGTTTATCCAATACTTTGACTACACAGAGTTTTAAGTAATATCCACCAGAATTTCTACAGGGCCTCTGGTCCCATTTAACGTATCTTCTCTCAGCAACCCACTCTTCAGACTTGGGCATGAACCTCTCCAGTCCTGAACACAGCTGGGGAACAGGAAATGTCAATGGTGGAAAGATCGCATTCACATCTTCATAAGTCTCCACATTTCCTTACTCTCCCTTCGGCCTTTACTCCCAAGAGCAATCCAGCTGGACACCAGTTGCCTTAGAGCTATTTAATGAAAAGAATAGAGAAGACAGATACAAGGTCCCCTAGGGACATGGTGAAACAAGACAAGCAGTGCAACTCTGCCTCTTGCTCAGCATATCCTCTTGTTGCCCCACTGGGCCATCTTGTTGTTGATGGGCATCTTGAAGAAACAGTCAGATTGCATGTATGCAGCTATTTTCTCCAAAGCCTGAAGGGAAAATACACCAAACCTTATAAAGAAATGAGCTCAGTCCAACTTTAACCACAATATTCACATGCTGCCTGCCTCCACCTACCCCCATTTCTGGTAGACAGAGCCTTTGGGGTGGAAGGAGTCAGGCCTTTATCTTAAAGGCTTAGAGGTGTTCCACCCTTGGTCCCTTCAGGCAAAAGCTGGTGTTGGGCAACAGTCTACCACCTTGGGGTCCCTCAGGGCGTAGGAGAGCTTGTGAGTTTTTCTGTATGAGAAAGATGCAGGGAGTCTCACCTTAAAACGGCCCATGAAAGCCTTCAGATTCGGGAAGCCATCCAGGCACTTGGGCGCAAACTTGCAGTTCTGATCTAAGAATCATAAACGAGAAAGCCCACAAGGTGAACTAGAAGAAGGAGAATAAGATGATCAGGTCTGGAGAATTAATTAACACCTGCAGAGGTAAAGAGATGTCTTCTCCTTTCCCTTCTTCCTGCCTTTCCCCTGCAAACCAGGACAATTTCCCAGGAATAAGGAGAATTGTTTTCAGTTGTCCAGGTAGTTCTCAGGCTTCAACTTTTCCTGGGAGATAGTAAAGAGGAAAAAGGGAGACAGGGAGACAGAACAAAAGAAGGAAAAGGAGGACGGGATGGGAAAAGAGAAGATGTAATAGAAGACGTATCATCATCTTCATAGCTAATTGGGGCAGGGACCAGTGATGGACAATTAGCAGCCCCTTCTCAGGGTGCCTTTCTCTAACTGCCTTCAAGTGAGGGTGGCAGGATGGGACAGAAGGATTTGAAAAGAAGGAGGGGCCGACACCAGAGTTACAACACTAAACAAACCAAAAAGAGTTCTGTTCTTTATTCTCACTGACAGACTGGGTTGGGAGCAGCAAAGTAAAGAAGAGATAACTCTTCTGTTCCTAAATGCACCCTTTCCTGATTCCCCTTCAGCTGATGAGGTAGTCCAGGAATTTGGAATGCTTTGGAAACAAAGATGTTTCTAATCTCACAAAAATCTTAAAAATTGATGATAAAAATCAAAACACCAAAAATCTTTGTTTTTTCAGAAGAATTTTTTAAAAATTTATTGTACTTTACATGAAGGTTTAAAGAACAAACTAGTTACTCATTAAACAGTTAGTACACGTATTGTTTTATAACATTGGTTAACAACCCCATGACATGTCAACACTCTCCCTTCTCGACCTAGGGTTCCATATTATCAGCTTTCCTGTCCCCTCCTGCCTTCTGGTCCTTGCCCCTGGCTCTTGTGCCCCTTTAGTCTCCTTTTGTTTTACAGGCCTAATCTTTGGCTGAAGGGTGAGCCTCAGAGTGACTTCATTACTGAGCTAAATGGGTGTCCAGGGGCCATACTCTCAGGGTTTCTCCAGTCACTGTCAGGCCAGTAAGTCTGGTCTTTTTTTGTGAGTTAGAATTGTTTGTTTGTTTGTTTACTGTTGTAGTTTAAGTGAGTTTATGTTTCAAGTTAGTCTCTCATACAAAAATTTATATATACGTTGTTATGTAACCCTAATTGCTCTCCCTATACTGTGACAGCACACTCCTCCTTTCCACCCCTGATTTCCCACGTCCATTCAACCAGCTCCTAACCCTCTCTGCCTTCTCATCTCACCTCCGGACAGAAGCTGCCCATTTAGTCTCATGTATATACTTGACCTAAGACGCACAACTCTTCACAAGTATCATTTTATGTCCCACACTCCAGTCCAATCTTTGTCTGAAGAGTTGGCCTCGGGAATTGTTTTAGTTCTGGATGGACAGAGTGTCCGGGGGCCATGCTTTCTGGGATTCCTCCAGTGTCAGTCAGACCATTAAGTCTGGTCTTCTCCTAGAATTTGAGTTCTGCATCCCACCCTTCCCCCGCTCCATTAGGGACTCTTTATTGTGATCCCTGTCAGAGCAGTCAGTGGTGGTAGCCCAGCATCATCCAGTTGTACTGGACTCACTCTGGTGGAGACCGTGGTAGTTGTGGTCCATTACTCCTTTGGACTAATCTTTCCCTTGTATCTTTAGTTTTCTTCATTCTTCCTTGCTCCCGAAGGGGTGAGACCAGTGCAGTATCTTTGATGGCCGCTCAGAGGCTTCTAAGACCCCACATGCTACTCACCAAAGTAGAATATAGAACATTTTCTTTATAAACTATGTTATGCCAATTGAGCCAGATGTTCCCCGAGACCATGGTCCCCACAGCCTTCAGTCTAGCAATTTGGTCCCTCAGGGAATTTGGATGGGTCTATGGTGCTGGCTTCCCCGGTATTGTGTACTGTCTTATCCTTCACCAGAGTTACCACTTATCTATTGAAAATACCAGAAATCTTTCATCCGCTTTTCTGGTACCTATGAAAATAGTTATGATAAAGTAGAATATCATGCAAAGTGCAAAGGCCCAGAATCTCACAGTAGTGCTTTAGCTGACTGATAACGTTAAAACAAGATGCATCAACCTAGATAATTGCTCCTGTAATCACAGAAGGGAGAGGCCTTAGAGGAATTCAGAGGGCCTATTGTTAACTGTCAGAGACAACCCCTGATTGGAAAAAGTGGGAAAATTCAGAAGTGGGCAAAATTAGAATGCTCCTTTGCTAACGGTAATATTTGGTGCTCTCAGAATGCTTGATACATGTCTTCGGCTATCTAGTGCTGCTATAACAGAAATACCACAAGTGGATGGCTTTTTTAACAAACAGAAATTTATTCTCTCACAGCCTAGTAGGCTAAAAGTCCAAATTCAGGATGCCAGCTCCAGGGAAGGCTTTCTTTGCCAGCTCTGGGTGAAGGTCCTTGTCATCAATCTTCCCATGGTCTAGGAGCTTCTCAGCACAGGGACCCTGGCTCCAAAGGACACACGTGCTCCTGGCTCTCCTTGTTTGATGGCATGAGGTCCCCCCATCTTTTTGCTCGCTTCTCTCTTTTATATCTCCAAAGAGATTGACTTAAGATACAACTTACCAGAAGAACTAGATGGTCACCAACGACCGCCCTGACAGGGAACACGACAGAGAGTCCTGGACAGAGCAAGAGAAAAATGTAGAACAGAATTCAAATTTACATAAAAAGACCAGGCTTAATGGTCTGACAGAGTCTGGAGGAACCCCCGAAACTATGATCCCTAGACGTTCTGCTAGCCCAGAACTGAAACTATTCCCAAAGCCCACTTTTCAGACAAAGATTAGACATGAGCAGAAAACAAAAAATTAATACACGTGAGGAACGAGCTTCTTGGTTCAATCAAATGTACGAGACCAAATGGGAATTTCCTGTCCAAAGGCAGGATGAGAAGGCAGGAAGGGACAGGAACTGGATGAATGGGTACAGGGAACCTGGGGTGGAAAGGTGGAGCATGCTGTCACATTGTGTGGATTGCAACTAATGTCACAAAACAATGTGTGTATAAACTTTTGAATGAGAAATTAACTTGAGCTATAAACTTTCACCTAAAGCACAATTTAAAAAAAAAAGCCTACAATCTAATCTTGTAGATTGAGTCCTGACTCATTAACATAACTGCCTCTAATCCTGCCTCATTAATATCGCAGACGAAGGATTTACAATACATAGGAAAATCATATCAGATGACAAAATGGTGGACAATCACACAATACTGGGAATCGGGGCCTAACCAAACTGATACACAATTCAGTCCATAACAATGCGTAGTGTCAAATAATTTTAAATGGAATTTAGCAAAAAATGCTTCATGATATTACCTAAAATAGGAGAGATACATTGGCAACAATGTTACACCAACATTGGTGGGGTAATATAGGAGTTGCAAAATATGAAAACAACCCAAATGTGTATCAATTGATGACTTGATAAACAACTTGTGGTTGATCCATATAGTGGAATATTATTACTTAGCCATAATAAGGAGTGAAGTACTGATACAGGCTGTGCTTTGAAAGTTTGAAAACATGTGAAAGAAGCCACTAACAAGGGACCACATATTATATGATTCCACTTGTATAAAATGTCCCACATCAGCAAATCCACAGAGATAGAAAGTGAATTAGTGGTTGTCTAGGGTAGCCCTTTGAACAGAACAAAGCCTGATTAGCTATGAAGATGATGGCAGCTCTTCTATTACTTTTCTTCCTTCTTCTTCCCTTTCTTCTTCTTAGTTTATAATCTAAAAGGTGCATGGAGGGATTACAGCCTTTTGCCTTACGTACTCAATCTGTATGCTGAACAAATAATTGGACTTCTAGACTCCTAAATTGTGAGAAAATAAATTTTTTTCTTTAAACCACCTACTTGTGGTATTTCGGTTACAGCAGCACTAGATAACTAAGACACTACCTTACCACCAGCGGCTGCTTCCAGAGCTGGACCCCATGTGGGAACTGGGAAGACTGGCAGGGTCTGAATGGCGGGGAGAGCATCAGCAACATGGAGTACTCCCTACCGGCCATTGTTGACAGAGGCTCTGAGCTCCCCAATTTAGCACAGACCTGCAGACCTTCTGACTTCTAGGTTCTAACAGGGGTGAGCTAAAGTCTACCTTCCTCCTCATCCTTATGCCACACTTTATCTCGCTGGTTTGAAACCTTTATTGAAATATTAGGCTCACACCTTGCTATCCTAGCAATATGTTCATTAGTTTTTGTGTATGTGGTAAAATACACACACCATAAAATCTGCTGTTTTAACCATTTTTAAGCGTATGATCCAGCAGCATTAATCACATTCACAGTGTTGTGCAACCATCACCTTTACTCTTTCCAAAACTTTTTCAACACATCAAACAGAAACTTTGTACCCCTTAAGCAATAACTCCCGATTTCTCCCTCCCCCCAGCTCCTGGTAACCACTAATTTACTTTCTGTCTCTATGAATTTGTCTATTCTAGATCTTCCATATAAATAGAACCATACAATATTTGTCTTTTTGTGCCTGGCTTATTTCACTTAGTATAATGTTTTCAAAGTTCCTCCATACTGTATTATTATTAGAACTTCATTCCTTCTTATGGGCTGAAATTTTAAAAACTTATTTTTTTTTGTAGTGTACCAACCTTGTTCTTTATTAACCGTAAACCATTTTCTTTTTTTAACATTCTCTCACTTCTTTCCATGGATTCATTATATCTTGTAATATCCTTTAAACAAAAGAAAATTAACCATAGGCTAAATTATTTCATGTAATCTTCGTTTTGAAAAGTTCTTCTGCCTTCAAAGAGAGAAGTTGGCCGGTAGGACATCGTTCTTGTGGAGACTGTACCCTAGGTCATGGGTCACAGAGTGACTTCAAAGGCCACCTGAGGCACCCCTCTCAAATCACAAGTGAGGAAATAAGCTCAGAAGGGGTTTCTTGGCCTTACCTAAGACCACACATGAGTCAGGAGTCAGAGCCAGGGCTACAATCCATGGGACTGGACATCTGGGGGTCTGCACCTTGTGTAACGAGGGACTGTGGTGTCACTGTGACACTGGTTCTGTGGGCAGTCCCCCTGGCTTCACGCTGGCCTCACCTCTCTCTGGCCTCCCTCAGCAGCAGGCCAGGCGTCTGGCCCCTCTGAGGAAACGCTGTTTCCTCCTTGCTCACATGCGCTCTGTGACCACCACTCTCATGTCACTGTCCTGGTCTGCGGGTGGGTCAATGTGAGGGTCATCTAGCTGGCTGGCAGGACATTTCTGCGGCTGCACTGCATACCCAGCCTCTTTGCAGGGTCTGATTTTGGATTTAGATTCACATGTTCGGCTAGAATGCTAACTGGTGAATTTACAGTTGGTCCTTAGAATCCTTTGCCAGAGGACTGACAAAGGGCAGGGTCCTAAACATTCCATGAAAAGAAAACACTGAGACCACATTTCCTATTCTCTGTCCCTTGTCAAGGCTGGTCAGTCTGTCCACTGATACTTTGTTGCTGTAGACAAGAACCCATCATGGAGTGTCAGGACTCCGAGGAGCTTTTCTGATTGGCTAGGAGTCTTTGTTCTTTGTAAAGGTGCTGATTTAAACCCTATACAAGTTTGTAAAGCAGTCATATTTTGGGGTGACTCAGGCAGCCTGAGCCTCACAGAGTCCTGGGGAACTCGGTACGGAGGAACAAAGGCTGAGCAACGCCCTGAGGAAAGGAAGGCAAGGAACATTGCTCCCCTTGAGTTTCTGCTTTGTCCCCCAGATGCACCGCGGTCTCTCCCCGGACCTAGCAGAGGTCTGAACGCTGGTAGCTGAAGCCACTGAGAGGTTCAGGGTTCCAAACCTCGGCTACCGGAATCTTAAGCGCTGGTTGCAGAAATGGAACTTGCTCCTTCCAGCCCTCTGGGCCCAGGGCCCACAGCTCTGGGGGCTCACTCTGCAGCAGGTCAGGCAGTGGGTGTGTGAGGAGCAGGAGGTGGGGTGGGGAAATGCGCTGAGTCGGTGTGGCGGGGGCGGGGCCAAGCGTCACGGGTCGCAGCGACCCAGGACAGCCTTGATAAGGTCACACCTCAGCTCCTTTGACGCAGGTCAAGTGAGACAGCAGGAACGTGCACCATGGCCATGACCCTGGGTTACTGGGACATCCGTGGGGTGAGCAAGGGGTCCGACTCCTCCGGTGGGACGAGGGTTGGTGGCAAGAAGTGCTGAGCAGCTCGGGGAACGATTCTAGAGGATTCCTCTTTCAGGCTTTGCTGGAACTGAGCCCCAACATGCAGCCTGGGCCTCTCCAGGCTGGGTAATTTAGGCCATGGTGGGTGGGGCGGGGCATAGTGAGAGGCATCAGGAAAAAGCTCTGTGGGGTTTTCTCACCTGTGTGAGGAGAGGGGAGGGTGGCACCCGCTTACTTGAAAGAGATGAAATCCGGCAAGCAGAATCCCTCCATCTCTGAACCCTTCCAGGTGCTGTCTCTCCCAGCTAGCTCATGCCATCTGCCTGCTCCTGGAATACACAGACTCAAACTATGAGAAAAGAAGTACACGGTGGGGGACGGTAATGGCACCCTTGGGTTGACCCCTTTGCCAACTAATGCTGATTTGGTAACAAGCAGCCGTTGCCCTGGCCGCCTGTTGCCCACCTCTGCAAGGCCTCCACCAGCTGGATATGAGGCCTGGCCCTTTCCAGGTTCCCTTTGGCTGTGCAGCTCTGGCCTGCCCACTCAGGATACTGGGAGGGAATTGCTGCCCCCACACCTTATCATTAATTGGAATCAAGTTCCCCCTTAGGGCTTGCCTAAACCTTTTGTGAACCTTATTCCTGGGAGAGTGAAACAGTAGTTCTGTCAGATTCCGGATTCACCTGTCTCAGGGTGTCTTGCAATGATTCTTGGTATAATTTCTGGGGAAGGAATGTTGGATTACAAGGAGGTTAGTTTTCATTTCGTTGTTTCCATTTCCACCATAGCTCCTGACAATGTCAGCAGCCATTGGCTGAATGAGAAATTCATGCTGGGCCTGGACTTTCCCAACGTAAGTGCAGGGTGTGGGGGAAAGTGAAAGACGTCTCTCCCTCCTTTCCCCAGCCTGGAGGTTTTAGGATCAGGTGCCTTCTGCTCCACCTCTCTCATTCCTGGTTCTCTTCACTGCCTTTCCACTCTGTTCCACATTCCAGATAATGCATGCTCTGTACATAGATTTACTTAGTGCCCACAATGGGTTATGGGTACCATGGGCCAGGCCTGAGTGTGCCAAGTCCCAGTCTGAACTTGCTCAGGGGATGGGGGTGCTAGGGAGCCTGATGGTACAACAGATCGGCCTGGTTGCCATTGTAGCTGCCCTACTTAACTGATGGGGCTCACAAGATCACCCAGAGCAATGCCATCCTATGCTACATTGCCCGCAAGCACAACATGTGTGAGTGGGGCTGGGGGCAGGTGTGGGGGCCCAGCAGTCCTGGTGGCTGTTCCCTGGGTTTGGCTAGGGTTGGATGCTGAGAGTGAGTGTCTGATATGTGGACTGCAGGTGGGGAGACAGAAGTGGAGAAGATCCGCATAGACATCTTAGAGAACCAGGCTATGGACACCTGCGTGAATTTTGTCATGCTGTGCTACAACCCTGATTTTGTGAGTTCCTGTTGGTATGGGACTGGGCAGGGTCTGGATTGGGAGTCAGGACTCTTGCATTCCCATTTACAGTGCTCCTGTTTGTCCTTTGACTCCTTAGAGCTAGGGATCCTCCTAGGGGTCCCCTATACTACTGCCAGAGTGACTTTCATAACCCTAAAACTCCTCAAATGAAAACTCTAAATCAATCCCCTTTAATAGGATAAAGCCTAGAGTCCCCAGTGTGGAAATTAAGTTCCTAAACAATGTGTTTAACTAGGATTCCTCATGTCTTTCCCTTGATATTGATAGCATTCTCATATATCCCAAAATTAACCACACTTCGTCACCACAGAATCTGTTTCTGCAGGAATGCCCTCCTCTCCCTCATTTTTAGCATCTCAAATTCTCTTCATCTTTCAGGAAACTACTCAGATGTCCTCTCTGTACTTGTGCCACCCCATGAGCTAGAGCTTCCCATTCTTTCCTTGAGCTCTTGTAGTTCTTGTTCCTTTACATAGGAGTCTTTCACTTAGTCAGAGGATCATGGCACTCCTGGGTCTGACTGATAGATGGGTTGATGGAGATCAGTGGTGATAGATTCATGTCAGTGTCATTTTCCTCTGGGCCTTCTCATGCCTCTCACAGATGGAGCTGATATGTAGTCGGGGTCTAATAAATACTAGTTGATTAAATGGAAGCATGGACACTGGCCAAGGGGCAGTCCAGGGGGGATGCTGCCTCATCCGTGGACACCTGGGTCATCGCAGCAGTGGGGGAGCTGCCTCTCTGCCCAGGGAGTGGGGTCTGAGGGTGGTGACAGCTGTTTTCTGCCCCAGGAGAAGCTGAAGCCTCAGTACTTGGAGGAGCTCCGTGACAAGATGAGGCTCTTCTCACAGTTCCTGGGGAAGCGGCCATGGTTTGCAGGGGACAAGGTAAATGGGGAAAGAGACAGGGACACAGGGGTGTCATTCCTCCCAGATGATGGAGCTTCCCATCCACTCATCCTTGGCTTTCTGCAGATCACCTTTGTGGATTTCCTTGCTTATGATGTCCTGGACCTGAACCATATCTTTGAGCCTAAGTGCCTGGATGCATTCCCATACCTGAAGGACTTCATGGCCCGCTTTGAGATGAGTCCCCTGATTCCCCTTCCTGTTTGATGTTCCTTTTTCTTTCTCCCTTCTCCGTGACACTTTCCTAGTTTGGGAGCTAAAAACAATAATACCTAGCATTTATGGAGCATTGCGTTTATACCAGGACCTGTGCTAAGCACTTTACGTACATTGTGCCGGATTTAATCTTCATAACATTACTACAACGTAGATAGAATTATTACCCCATGTTACAGATGAGGAAACTGAGGCCGAAGGTGGTAAGGAGTTTGCTCAAGGTCACAGAGACAGTAGTGGCTGTGCTGGGCTTCTTGTCAGCTTCTATGGGCAGGAGTTGGTGGCTCTCCTTCTGTGCTGAAAGGGAAAGCTCGGGCCCTTTTCCTGCCTGAGTTTCACAGCCCAAGAAAGTATGGATGAGGCAGAACTTGAGAAGTGCTGGCAGTAGTAGGACTGAGACAAGGCTGGATTGATAGTAAGTTTCAAAGACACAGACATTATTTATACTTGACCCCTGAAAGCTTTGCACCAATCCAATCCACACTGTAGGCAACTACTGAAGTTCCCAGGTCTGTAGAGGTGCTATGGTTGAGTATTTATGTGGGTGCCCCTGTGAAGGATTTTATCTTGAAGTGTTCTGTGGAGGGACAGTGTCCTTACCTCTACTCTTCTGCCCTTTCTGCTTCCCCATTGTCTGAAGTTTTCCATCTCTGAGATGGGTTAGTACATTTATGGTAACTCATATTCACTGATGGTCTCCTGTGGGTGAGGCACTGGGTCAGGCACAGTGTGGCCTGCAAAGATGGCCCTGTCCTGGAGTCCACACTCCAAGCTCAGTGTGGTTTCATAACTACAGCTACAGCAGGTGTGTGGGGCATGTGGTGCCAACTGGGTTGTAGGGGAACACAGACTGGACCCCACCTCACAGCCAGTCATACATCACACATAGGCAACTGTTTTGAGAGCAACCTAATACACTTGATTACAGATTTGAGAATTTGAGGCAGTCACTCAACAGCGTTTTCAGACTAGAGCTGTTGCTTTACCCCTTCCAGTCAAGAGATCTGATCTGATTTCTTGGCCAGTTCTCATGAAATTATGGTTCTGGTCCAAACTGAGCATCTTGGGGATGACACAAGGGCTAAGATGACTGTGAAGTTTCTCTGTGCACTAGAGACTGCATTCTGCTGTGGCTTGGTCCCATTGGGTTTAAGAAGGTCCAGATGTCTTTGAATCCTTTAAAAATTATCTATCCTGTTATGATAGCCCAAAGCACACTCAGAGTATCATATGGCCTGACACCCTTAGCTAGAGGTGAGATAGGTTGGGGCACATGAGATTGGGTTCATTTATCAGGCTGAAAAGCTTGGACTCTCTTATGCAAGTGGAATAATTACAGCTTGACCTTGACCAGCGATGCTAGTCCAACTTCCCCAGTCAACGTGCACCCAGATTTGCTGAGTCATTCCGCGAAATCCTGACCTCTCTTGCAGGCCGCACAGGCATGTTCTGAGCCCCTTTGTCCTGCTCAGACCCCATTCTATGAGCAAACCCTGGGGAGGCAGGCTGGGATCTAGGAGCCTCCCTCTACAAAGGGAGAATGTTTGTTCTACTGGAGTGAGATGTCCTCCTGTTGGGGAGGGGATGGAGTGCAGCAGAAGGTACCTGGGACTGGGGAGAGAGAGAGCCAGGTGGAATTCCAGCTCTGTCCTACGACCTACTGGGTGAGCAGGAGGAAGGGTAGTTGGGAGGATTTTCTAATCCTGAATTATAATCTCTGATGGATATAAAGCACTTAGCACAGTGAAGGGTCTCCACAGATGGGAGCTCCTATTAAGATACAGGATCAAAGGAAATTGGAAGAGTTAACTTACTGGGCCAGATCAACATGAAGACAATCTTATGCCCTAGTACTCACCCCAGATGGAAGGACTGTTGCAGGGTCGCATGAGCTGGATGTGCATGTAGTAGAGTGTGTTAGAGCCCCCAGTGCAACAGCAGACCCTGATCTCTGGCCTTCTTCTTCCTGCCCTCAGGGCCTGAAGAAGATCTCTACTTACATGAAGTCCAGTCATTTCCTCCCAAGGCCTATCTATACGAAGCAAGCCATGTGGGGCAATAAGTAGTGTCTTTAATCCAGGAGATGGGAGCAGGAGCCTTCCCTGTGCCTGCTGCCCTGGGCTGGGAGAATACCCCCCCTAACCCCCCAGCACCATCCTTCTCCTTCCTTTCCCTCCTTTTCATTCCATTCTCCTCCCGCAAGGACTTGTTTGCCTTCTTTCTCCACCCCAGCCTCATCCCATCCAGGCCCTTAAAGCCTCAGCTCCCACTTCCCTTCAGCCAAGTCCCCATCCTAACCACTCTCGTCCCTGCACTGAAGCCAACCAGACCACCTTTCCCTCAGCGCTGCCTTTTCTCAGAGGAGCTCCCTCACCGCATCCTGTAGAGCTCAGCCCTGAGCTCTCTGCTCTGCCTTGAGAGACTAGTGTGGCTGGTGTGTGGGCCCTGCTCCCATGGTCCCTGCCGTAACCCTGTCTGATCCCTAGGTGAAGGCTGAGCCACACCTGCTGTGTCATGTCCTCCTGGCTAAGGGACACAGGACTAACTCTGGTAGTGGTGGTGGTAGTTGGAGGACAGGATGTCTTCCCTTTGTCCTCTGGTGTCCAAGGCAGAGGCTGGGTGGATGGGGATGTGTGTGTATGGAGAGGGTTATAAGGTTTCTTGCTCATTTCTGTTCCCTCCCCATATCCCTCTGTCCCTCACATGGGGATCTCTACCGAAGGGAGGCCCCTTCTGAGCCTGACACTCTCATTCATTCAGCTTTCATCAAGTTATGAGGGCCTGTGTGTGTGGTTCTGAGAGCACCGGGGCAATGGGGAAGGGACTGAGCAGTCCACAGGGTGAGGGGTCCTGGTGGACTACCTCCTGTCACCCTCTTCTGGAAGCTTTCACTGATCCAGATGCCCTTCCTTTCTGTTCCCATAATAAATCTCAATGGCACATCCCACTGTATTGTAACTGTTGTTTTACCTGTTTTTCTGCCCAACTAAAACATAAATTCATGGAGGAGAGAATCTTTGTCTTCTTTGACATTTTATGTCTGATGTCTATCACAGTGTCTGACATGCAGTAAATATTCAATAAAATTTGGAAATTTGAAAGAGTTATCACCAGGCAAGGGCCTGGAGAGCTCTCCAGTCGTATTTGGGATGTAAAGGTCTGGAGATAGCTATCTCTACCATCAAGAAATATAACAACGTTCACAAGATTTTAAATCAACATGTCTGGGGGAAGGAGCCACTAGCTCTTTCTAGCTTAAGTGGCTATAGGCTCTAGCTGGTAGATGGAAAGCTTGACCCAAGATGGGCAGTCGCTGTTTGCTGGGCCAAAGAATAGCAGATCTGGGTGGTCAGGAAATGGTGTGGGCGTTTCTATCAGGTTACCTGTAAAGGAGCAGGACTCATTGGAGATCCATGTGGCTGAGCAACTTCCTCATAACATGGCTGGACTGTGGAGTTGGGCCTTGTTAAGGTATAGCCTTTAGTCTTGGCCCATAGCAGAGAGATGATTTGGAGAAGAGTCCTATTGGGGTTTGTTCAGATGGTCACTGCTTGCAATGCATGTCCTGCAGTTATTAAATAAAAAGGGAGCAAGAGGAATAATGCTAAAAGTAGTGAAGAAGTCAATGATTGATTAAAAAACATAAAACTGCTAAGAGAAGTTCAGCAAAACTAGAAGTTTAGGAACCTGGTAAGACACAAATTAGTTAAACTAAAAGTTTATTAAACTTTAAAATCTATAAACTTAAAGACAGGATAAAAATAAAAGTGAATAAAGTAATAGAAGTTAGTGTTAAAACTACGACAAAAGATAAGTAGCTAGAATGAACATATTCAGTCTGATTAACAGGTATATATCTAGAGTAAGCCAGACCAAACCCACTGCTGTCAAGTTGACTCCGACTCATAGCGACCCTATAGGACAGAGTAGAACTGCCCAATAGGGTTTCCAAGGAGTCGCTGGTGGATTTGAACTGCTGACCTTTTGGTTAGCAGCCATAACTCTTAAACACTGCATCACCAGGGCTCCATATCTAGAGTAGGGTGCAGCAAATGTTTCCTCTAAAAGGTCAGATAGTAAAGCTTTTAGGCTCTGCAGGCCACACGGTCTCTGCCAATTGCACAACCCAGGCCTAGGGTGAAAGCAACTGTAGACAATCCTTAAAGGAATGGCTGGGTTGTGTTCCAATAGAACTTTATTTACATAAACAAGTGGCTATAGTTGGCAGACTCCTTACCTGGAAGCTCAAATTTAAAGGTCA
The DNA here is from genome assembly GCA_030035585.1 of Dugong dugon. NCBI lineage: Eukaryota > Metazoa > Chordata > Mammalia > Sirenia > Dugongidae > Dugong > Dugong dugon. The sequence goes on from CM057462.1 coordinate 149,322,305, forward strand.
TAACTATATAAAAGCTAAAATATTAAATTTGAAATTAAAAAGGTGATTAATTACCAAAGGAAAAAGAACAAAATGCATAAAAAGATGAAGATATGATAAATGAAGACAGCTTTTCAAATGAAAACAGTTTCTAAACATTGTGCTCAAATTATAACGTAAAAGATGAAAACATACATTTCAAAGTGTGGGGTAGAAGTAGCACATCTATGTGCTTCAAACAGAGGCAACCAAAAAAGATGAATTATATTGTGGCCAGCATCTAGCAGAGGTCCCAAGACCTGGGGCTCCTTGGGGCTCCTCCAGTGCTCACACCCCATCAGTGAGTCTGTCCTTCTGGATGGGGAAAGGGGGACTCACGCTCTGTAAGCATGGCTGCCTGCATGGTGTCTCCTGCACTGATCTCTTGTCACTCATCATTAATTACAAGTTCCATGCTGAATATTCCCTATTATCAATGTATTAGTTAAAGAAAGATTAAGCTGAAGATTGACCCCAAGAATGTAGCTTATAGTAAGAAGTTGATTTTTCTTACATGTAACAGAGCCATCAGGAGCAGTCCAGATTGGTGGGGCAGCCCTGCTCTGCGAAGTTATTCAGAGACTTGGGTTTATTCCATCTGTGGCTCTGCCATCCCCTAGGGTGCTTTCTTATTTCCTTAGTTGAGTTTCTATCATGAGTTTGGGAGAAAAAGAGAGAAAAAAGCCCTACAAAGCACTTTTCTATCACACAAGTGAGGTGGAACAGCTCTCCATGTGATTGCTCATAGTCACACCCCTAGTTAATCAGAGCTGGCTTTTCCTAATGGACTCCACTTTGTGGTGTGATCTCATCAGCCCCTCATTAAAGTATGGTTCTGTCCAGAATGCCCAGTGGCCCCTGCATTCCCTCCATTCTATTCCCATTTGAAACAATTTTGGAAGGAAGCAGATAGGGTTTAGGTCACAGTTCAAAAAGAGTATCTGTGAATACAGCTGGAAACATTTCACCATAGAAGATAATAATAAATCGAATTTTCCTTCAAACTTCTGAAACAACATTCTCCTTATCTTGTTTGTTCTAGTCCCAGCCCTCTGAACCCTTGAAAACAGCCCCTTCTGCTAACCTCAAGTTGGCTCTGTCTCCACCTCTGGTCACACAGCAGCACCTATTCATTTAAAATTCAAATATAACCACATCCATTTAACCTTTTCTTCTGGATTTGAGTAGTTTGCCCTTAAGTTTGGTTTCTTTTCTCAATGTTAGTTTTTGTTACACAAATAGTGCATAAATACATGTTGTCGGGTGCTGTTGAGTCGATTCTGACTCAGAGCAACCCTGTGTGACAGAGTAAAACTGCCTTGTAGTGTTTTCTAGGGTTGCTATGAGTCTGAATCGACGTGACAGTAATCGATTTTTTTTTTTTTTTTTGGTCATCTTTATGGGAGCAGATTGCCAGGTCTTTCTCACTTGAAGCCACTGAGTGAGTTCAAACCACCAACCTTTTGGTTAGCAGCCAAGTGTTTAACTGTTGGGCCACCAGAGCCCCTTGTCTTGATAAAAAAGAAAATGTGAATACATACACCTTAATAAAAAAGTAATCAAAAGATGCATTGCGTTGGGAAAATCTGCTACCAAAGAACTCTTTAAAGTGTTAAAAAGCAAAGATGTCACCGTGAAGACCAAGGCGTGCCTGACCCAAGCCATGGTGTCTTCAATCGCTTCATATACATGTGAAAGCTGGACAATGAATAAGGAAGAACGAAGATAACTGATGTCTTTGAATGATGATGGTTTTGGCGGAGAATATTGACTATACTGTGGACTGCCAGAAGAACGAGCACATCTTTCTTGGAAGAAGTATAGCCAGAATGCTCATTAGAAGCAAGGAAGGCAAGACTTTGTCTCACATACTTTGAGCATGTTACCAGGAGGGCTCAGTCCCTGAAGAAGTACATCATGCTTGGTAAAGTAGAGGGTCAGTGAAAAAGAGGAAGACCCTCAACGAGATGGATTGACACACAGGTTGCAACAATGGGCTCAAGCATAGCAGTGATTGTGAGGATGGCACAGGACTGGGCAGTATTTTGTTCTGTTGTGCATAGGGTTGCTATGAGTTGGAAAGGACTTGACGGCACCTAACAACAACAACGAAATGAAAAAGAAAACCTGGCCTTATCTGTAAAGTCCCCTTTTACTTCCACCCTGAAGCCTGACATTTTCCCCATTGGCCTGTAGGAGACCTCGTCATCAGTTTGTCCTTCACCTTTTTTTATGCTTTTACGTACACACATGTATCTGTAGAAAACAGACTTACTTTTTAGATGCCCTAATCAAAACATGAAAGATATCATACTGTACATACTAATCTGCAACTTAATTTCAAAAACTCAACTATGAACACCTTAGTGTATGCCTCTTTTGGTATATGGTTGAGATTTTATAGATTGGAATGGTTATGTCATGGGATATGATTTAACTTTTAAAAGATATTGACAAATTGTCCTCCATTGGAGCTGTACCAAATTACAAGCTCACCAGCAGGAAATGCTTATCACTTTCTTAAGCCTTGCCAACACTTTATCAATTAATTAATATTTGTTCATCTGATGGAACTATGGAATCACAGTGTTGTAATCTGTAGTTCCTTGGATTATAGTAAAACTTTTTTTCCTTTTTTTTTGTCATATGTATTTCTAGTTCTCTAACTTGGTCACGGATTTTGTCCATTTTTCTTCTGAGTTGTTTTAATGACTGGTAAGAGTTCCGTTGTCACCTGTCTTAATTTGCTTATTTGTTCCTTTTTATAGAAAGGTTTTGATTTTGATACTGTTAAATTTGTAAATCTTTTTCTTTGTGGATTTTTCTTTTGATATCAGAGGAACTGTCCCTACCTTATGATCACAAACATTCTTATATTTTCATTAATATTTCTATAGCTTTGTGTTTAATACTGTGTTTAAATTCCAGATGAATTAGTTTTAGTGGATGGTGTGAGGTAGAGCTCTGTTATTTTCAATTGTTAATCAGTTATCGTAGCTCTGCTTTGGCTAGCCCACTGTTTGAAAATACCACCTTTGTCGTACTAAATTTTCATGTATACATGGGTCTGTTTCTAAACTCCAGTTCATCAGTACCTTCAGTACACAGAGCTTTCATTGATATCTTCTCATACATTCTACAGGGCCTCTAGTCCCATTTGACATACCTTCCGTCTGCAACTGTTGAATCTCATCTTTATTTCAAGTACCCACTCTCCAGGTTTGGGCATAAATCCCTCTAGCCATGAACACAGCTGGAGAGCAGGGAGTATGAATGGTGGAAAGATTGTGTTCACATCTTCATAACCCTCCACATATGCTTACTCTCCTTTGGCCTCCTACACAGAAAACAAGCCTCTTAGGGACAGGATGGAACAAAACAGTGTAACTCTCCTCCTGCTCAGCATATCCTCTTGTTGCTGTGCTGGACCGTCTTGTTGTTGATGGGCATCTTTAAGTAGTAGTCAGACTACATGTACACGGCTATTTTCCCCAAAGCCTGAAGGGAAAGCACACCAAACCTTATAAAGACCTGAACCCAGTCCAAAAGAACCAGACCAAAACCACAACATTCACATGCTGCCTGCCTCTACTTACCTCATTCCTGGTGGACAGAGCCTTTGGGGTGGAAGGAACCAGGCCTTTACCAAGACTCAAAGGCTTAGAGGTGTCCCACCGTGGGTGTTGGGCAACAATCTACCACCATGGGGTCCTTCAGGGCCCAGGGTAGCTTGTGAGTGTTTTTGTAAGAGAAATGTACAGGGAGCCTCACCTCAAAATGGCACATGAAAGCCTTCAGATTTGGGAACTCATCTGGGCACTTGGGATCAAACATGTGGTTCTGATCTAAGGCATCATAGGTGAGAATGTCCCCAAGGTAAGCTAGAAGAAGAACAACAAGATGACCAGGTCTGGAAAATTCATGAACACCTGTAGAGATAGAGATGTGCTCTCCTCTCCCTTCTTCCCATCTTTTCCCTGCAAACCAAGACAATTTCCAGGAATAAGAATTGTCTTAGTTGTCCAGGTAGCTGTTCCAAGCACTCAGGAGTCAAATTTTCCTGGGAGAGAGTGAAGAGGAAAAAGAGGGAGAGAGAGAAAGAAAGGAAGAGGAAGAGGAGGGGAAGGAAAAGGGGAAGGAGAGGTAATAGAAGAGCTGTCATCATCTTCCTAGCTAATTGGGGGAAGGGGCCAGTGATGGACCATTAGCAGCTCCTTCTCAGGGTGCCTTCCTCTGACTGTCTTCAGGTGGGGGTGGCAGGATGGGACAGAAGGGTTTGAAAAAGGAGAGGGGCTAACACCAGAGTTACACCATTAAACAAACCAAAAATCAAGAGTTCTGTTTCCTATTCTCACTGACAGACTGGATTAGTAGCAGCAGTAGAGTGAAGAGTAGATCACCCTTCTGTCCCTAAGAGTTACTTTTCCTGATTTCCATTCATTTGATGGTTTAGTCCAGATAGTTGGAATGTTTTGCAAACAACCAAAAACCAAACCCATTGGTGTTGAGTCAATTCCGACTCATAGTGACCCTATAGGATAGAGTAGAACTGCCCCATAGGATTTCTGAAAGGTCCGCAGTTCGAATCCACTGGCCACTCTTTGGAAACCCTATGGGGCAGTTCTGCTCTGTCCTAAATGGTCACTATGGTTTGGAATCATCTCGATGGCAACGAGTTTGGTTTTGGTTTGGTTTCAGTCTTTACGAAGCTGACCCACGGAGCAACTGGTAGGTTCAAACTGCTGACCTTTCGGTTAGCAGTTGAGGGCTTTAACAACTTCGTCATGAGGGCTCCTTTTTGGAAACAAAGATGTTTCTAGTCTCACAAAAATCCTAGAAATTTGGACAATAAAAACACCAAAATTGTTTTAGCTGCTTTGCTTTTACTTCAGGAAACAACTGTGATAAAGTAGAAGATCATTCAATGTGCAAAGACCCAGAATCTCTCCGTAATGCTTTAGCTGACTGCTATGTTACATACGCTGCTTTAACCTACAGATTTGCTCCTATAATCACAAGGAAAGGAGAGGCCTTTGAAGAATTCAAAGGGCCTATTGTTACCTTGGAAACTCTCTAGGGCAGTTTTACTCTGTCCTATAGGGACACTATGAGTCTGAATCGACTTGACGGCAATGGGTTTGGGTTTTTGGTATTGTTATCCTGGAGCCCTGGAAGTGTAGTATTTAAGAGCTGGGCTGCTAACCAAATGGCTGGCAGTTTGAATCCACCAGCCACTCCTTGGAAACTCTCTGGGGCAGTACTACTCTGTCCTATAGAGATGCAATGAGTCCTAATGTGGAAAATTCTGAAGTGGTAAATATTACGATGCTCCTTGCATAAGGTAATATTGGGTGCTCTCAGAATGGTTGATGCATAATGCCAAATAATTATAAATGGAATTTTGCAAAAAATTCTTCATGGTTGTTAGGGATTGAATCACGCCCCCCAAAAATGTGTGTCAACTTGGCTAGACCATTATTCCCAGTATATTGTGTGATTGTCCACAATTTTGTCATCTGATGTGATTATCTTGTGTGTTGTAAATCCTATCTCTATGATGTTAATGAGGTAGGAGTAGGGGCAGTTATGTTAATGAGGCAGGACTCAATCTACAAGATTAGGTTGTGTCTTAAGTCAATCTCTTTTGAGATATAAAAGAGAGAAGTGAGCAGAAAGACAGGGGGACCTAATACCACCAAGAAAGTAGTGCCAGGAGAAGAGCACATCCTTTGGACCTGGGGTCCCTGTACTGAGAAGCTACTGGACCAGGGGAAGATTGATGATGAGGACCTTCCTCCAGAGCTGATAGAGAGAGCAAGACTTCCCCTGGAGCTGACGCCCTGAATTTGGACTTCTAACCTCCTACACTATGAGAGAATAAATTTCTCTTTGTTAAAGCCATACACTTGTAGTATTTCTGTTACAGCAGCACTAGATAACTAAGACAGGGCCCAACGGTTAACACTTGCTGCTAACCGAAAGGTTGGTGGTTTGAACCCACCCAGGAGCTCGACAGGAGAAAGACCTGGCAATATGCTCCCATAAAGATTACAGCCTAGAGAACTCTTTGAGGGTCATACTACAGCTACTTGTTTATTAAAATGGAAGTTTTTTGGCTCATAGACCAGTCATTAATTTTTGTATTATCTATGGCTGCTTTCACACTAGGACAGGGTTGACTGGTTGGCAGAGACCATGTGGCCTGCAAAGCCTAAAACCTTTACTATCTGTTCCTTTAGAGAAATAATTTGCTGAATCCTAGTCTAGGTATGGAAACCGTAGCGGCATAGTGGTTAAGTGCTTTGGCTGCTAACCAAAAGGATGGCAGTTTGAATCCATGAGGCGCCCCTTGGAAACTCTATGGGGCAGTTCTACTCTGTCCTATATGGTCACTATGAGTTGGAATTGTCTCAGTGGCAATGGGTTTGGTTTGGTTTTCTCTAGATATATACCTGTTAAACTGACTGAATATTTTTATTCTAGCTACTTATCTTTTCTCGTAGTTTCAGCCCTAACTTCTATTACTTTATTTACTTGTATTTTTATGCCTCCTGTCTTTAAGTTCGTAAATTTTAAAGTTTAATAAACTTAGCTTAACTAATTTGTATCTTACGAGGTTCATAAACACCTAGCTTTGCTGAATTTTATTTTACCAGTTTTATCTTTTTTAATTAATCATTGACTTCTTTACTACTTTTAACATTACTCCTCTTACCCCTTCTTATTTAATAACTGTAGGACGTGCATTGCAGGCAGTGACCATCTGGCCAAACCCCAGTAAGACTCTTCTCCAAATCGTCTCTCTGCTATGGGCCATGTCTGAAGGCTGTACCTCAACAAGGCCCCACTCCACAATTTGACCATGATATGAGGACTCTACTCAGCCACATGGTTCTCCAATGAGTCCTGCTCCTTTGGGGGTAATCTGATAGAAATGCCCACACTGCCTCCTGACCACCCAGATCTGCTATACATTGGCCCGGCAAACAGGGCCTGCTCATCTTGGGCCAAGCTTTCCAACTGGCAGCTAGAGCCTATTACCATTTAAGCTAGAGCGAGCTAGTGGCTTATTCCCCCAAGTATGTTGATTTAAAATCCTGTGAACTTTATTGCATATCACCAATGGTAGAAACAGCTACCTCCTGAGCTCTAAATCCCAATCATGACTGTAGAGTTCTCTAGGGCCTTGCCTAGAGATAATTCTTTCAAGTTCCCAACTTCCATTGAATATTTACTATGTGCCAGGCACTGTGATAGACACCAGAGATAAAAAGTTAAATAAGACATGGATTCTAGCCTCAATAATTATGATCTAGTTGGGCAGAAAAACAAGTACAACAGTCACAATATAGTGGGATATGTTGTTGAGATTTATTGTGAGAACAGAGAGGTGGGGCATCTGAATCAGCGAAAGCTTCCAGGAGAGAGTAAAGGGGGTAGTCTCCCAGGAACCCACATCCCTTGCGAATTCTCAGTCACCACCCCACCCCCCTCAGAACCATGCACACAGGTCCTCATGGACTCGATGAAAGCTGAATGAATGAAGGCCCCAGGTACAGCAGAGCCTCCTTCTGAGAAGATCCCCATGGTGGGGGACAAAGGGACATAGAGAGGGGTAGAAATGAGCAACTTTCTTATAACCCTATCCTCCCACTCCCCCTACATAGCCCACGATCCATCCAGGTCCTGCCCTGGACACCAGAAAACCAATGGAACACACCCCTTCCTACAACCACCACCACCACGACCAGAGTTAGTCCTGTATCCAGGTAGTCAAGAGGACAAGACACAGCAGGTGTGGCTCAGACCTCACCTGCGGATCAGACAGGGCTGGGTCAGGGACCATGCGGGAGCAGGGCCCACACACCAGCCATACTGGTCCCTCAGGGCAGAACAGGGAGCTCAGAGCTGAGCCCTACAGGCCACGGGTCAAAGAGCTCCTCAGAGCAAAGGTGCCACTGAGGGGAAGGGTGGTGTGGTTGGCTTCATTGTAGGGACAAGAGAGGTCAGGAGGGGGACTGGCTGAAAGGAAGTGGAAGTTGAGGCTGTAATGGGCCTGAACAGGGTGGGGTTGGGTAGAGAAAAGGGGGCAAATAAGGGGGTGGGGGAGGGGTGTTCTCCAGGCAGCAGGCACAGGACTGGCTCCTCCTCCATCTCCTGGATTTACAGGCCCTACTTATTGTCCCACAGGGCCTCCTTTCCGAAGATAGGACAGGGGTGGAAGCGGCTGGACTTCATGTAGGCAGAAATCTCCAGGCCCTGAGGGTGGGGAAGAGAAGGACAGAGCTCAGGTTTGCTGCCCTGTTGAAGAATTTAGTAAGATAATTCTTTCATTTTTTAAAATCTCTTATCCTAATACGAGTTCCCATGAATTGAGATCCTATACTGCTAAGTGCTTTATATCTACCAAGATCATAAATAATAGGATTACAAAATTCTCTGGGCTATGCTGCAAGATAGATTCTGCTATCACCATTTATCAGAAGGGAAACTGAGGTACACAGAGATTAAACACCTTTCAACTGCCCTCACCCAGCTCGTTGGCGGACAGGGCTGGAATCCAGCCTGTCTCTGTCTCTCCCCATCCTGGGCTCCTTCTGCCTCACCCTGTCCCCTCCCCACAGAAGGACATCTCACTTCCAGTGGAACAAACTTGCTTCTTTTGAGGAGGGAGGCTCCTGGGTCATGCCCATCTACCCGGGTTTTGCACATAAAATGGGGCCTGAGCCGAACAAAGGGGCTCAGAACATGCCTGTGCAGCCTGCAAGAGAGGCCTGGATCTCACGGAATGACTCAGCAAATCTGGGTAGAGGTTGACAGGGGGATTTGGACTAGCAGGCCCATGTTCTAATTATTCCACTTCAGGAGAGAGTCTAAACATTTCAGCCTGATAACTGAGCCCAATCTCACTCTGCCCCAACCTACCTCACCTCAAGCTAAGGGGTCCAGGTCCAAATGACACTCACGTGTGTGTTTTGGGCTGCCATAACAGGATAGATAATTTTTAAAGGATTCAAAGACATATGGACTTTCCTAAACCCACTGGGACTAAACCCAGCAGACTGCAGGCTCCAGTCCACACCGACCTTCACAGTCATCCTAGCTCTCATGTCATTTCCAAGGGGCTTAGCTTGGCCCAGAACCAGAAGTTGATGAGAACTAGCTAAGAAAGCAGATTTCTTGATGGGAAGGGGTAAAGGAACAAGAACTCTAGGCTGAAACCCCTCTTGGGTGACTGCCTCAAATTCTCAAATCTGTAATCAAGTAGACCGTATTGCTCTCAAACCAGTTGACCATGTGTGATGGATGACTGGCTGTGAGGTGGGGTCCAGGCTGTGTTCCCCTAGAACCCAGCAGGCACCACACGCCCCACACACCTGCTATGGCTGAAGATATCCAACCACACTGAGCTCAGAGGGTGGGCTCCGGGGCAGGGCCATCCTTGCAGGCCACACTGTGCGTGACCCAGTGACTCAGCCACAGGAGATCATCAGTGAACATGAGTTAAAATAAATGTACTGACCCATCTCAGAGATGGAAAACCTTAGACAATGGGGAAGCAGAAACGGTAAAAGAATGGAGGGAAGGGCACGTCCCACCATATAACACTTCAAGATAAAATCCTTCACAGGGGCACCCACATACATACTCAAACCCCAGCACTTGTACAGGCCTGGGAACTTCTGAACTTGCCCAGACATGGACTGGACTGGTGCAAAGCTCTCTGGAGGTCAAATGTAAATATAGTCTGTGTCTTTGCGGCTTAGTATCAATGCTGCCTTGTCTCAGTCCTACTACTGCCAACTACATACATACTCAAGTTCTGCCTCATCCATATTTCCTTGGGCTGTGAAACTCAGGCAGGAAAAGGTCCTGAGCTTTCCCTTTTGGCACAGGAAAATGAGAGCCATTGACCACTGCCCATACAAGCTGACAGGAATCCCACCACAGCCTGTACTGGCTCTGTGACCTTCAGCAAACTCCTTACCCACTTCAGCCTCAGGTTTCTCATGTGTAAAATGGGGATGATAATTTTATCTACCTTGTAATATTATGTGATTAAATCTGGCACAATGTATGTAACATGCTTAGCACAGGTCCTAGCATAAAGCAAATGCTCCATAAATGCTAGTTATTGTTACATTTAGCTTTGAAAGTAGGAAAGTTTTATGGAGAAGGGAGAAGGAAAAAGAAATATCAAAGTGGAAGAGGGATCAAGGGCATCACCTCAAACTGGGCCATGAAGTCCTTCAAGTTTGGGAACGCGTCCAGGCACTTAGGCTCAAAGATATGGTTTACGTCAAGGATGTCATAAGCAAGGAAATCCACAAAGGTGATCTGCAGAAAGCCAAGGATGAGTGGGTGAGATGCTCCATCATCTGGGAGGAATGACAACTCTGTGTCCCCTTGTCTTCCCCCTTTACCTTGTCCCCTGCAAACCACGGCCGCTTCCCCAGGAACTGTGAGAAGAGCCTCATCTTGTCAGGGATCCCCTCCAAATACTTCGGCTTCAGCTTCTCCTGCAGCAGAAAACAGCTATCACCACCCTCAGACCCCACTCCCTGGGCAGAGAAGCAGCTCCCCCACTGCTGTGATGACCCAGGTGTCCATGGGAGAGCCACCATCCTCCCTGGACTGCCCTTGGGCCAGTGCCCAGGCTTTCATTTAATCAACCAGCATTTATTAGACCCCATCTACATATCAACCCCATCTGTCAGAGGCATGGGAAGGCCTAGAGGAAAATGACACTGACTTGAATCTGCCACTGATCTCCACCAACCCGCCTATTGGTCAGACCCAGGGGTGAGCCCCTGGCCAAGTGTGCAACTCGGACATAAAGGAACAAGAATTACGAGAGCTCAGGGAAAAGAAGTAGAATTTCTTGCTTGTGGGGTGGCACAATTACCGAAAGGACATTTGAGTAGTTTCCTGAAAGTTGAGAATTTGAGATGCTGAAAGGAGGGAGGGAGGGGAGGGCATTCCTGCAGAAACCAAGACTCTGTGGTGACCTGTGTGGCTAACAATCGGGATATATGAGAATCCTGTCAGTTATCAAGGGCAAGATGCTGGGAAAACAAATTAAACACATTCTTTCGGAACTTAATTTTGACATTGGGGAGTCTAGACTTTATCCTAAAATTGGAGAAGGTTGATTCAGAGTTTTCAGTAGATGAGATTTAGGGTTATGATGATCACTCTGGCAGCAGTATAGGGGACCCCTTGGAGAATCTGTAGCTCTAAGGAGTTCATATGGCAAACAGGAGCCCTGTAGACGGGAATGCAAGAGTCCCGACTCCCAATCCAAACCCTGCCCTAGCCCACCGGGAACTCACAAAATCAGGGTTGTAGCACAGCATGACTAAATCCCTGAGGGTGTCCATAACCTGGTTCTCCAGGATGTCCACACGAATCTTCTCTACTTCTGTCTCCCCACCTGCAGCCCACACATCAGACACTCACCCTCAGCATCCTACCCCAGCCAAGCCCAGGGAATGGACGCCTGGCCTCCTGTATCCCCGCACCTGTCCCCAGCCCCACTCACACAGGTTGTGCTTGCGGGCAATGTAGCGCAGGATGGCGTTGCTCTGGGTGATCTTGTGAGCCCCATCAATTAAGTAGGTCAGCTGCAATGGCAAGCAGGCAAGTGTGTTGTACCACCAGGCTCCCCAGTACCCCCATCCCCTTAGTAAGGGCAGAGCTGGGACCTGGCACACTCAGGGCCTGGCAGATAGTACCCGTAACCCCATGGTAGGCACTAAATAAATATATGTACAGCACACGCATGATCTGGAACAGGGAATACAATGGAAAGGCAGTGAAAAGAACTAGGAGTGAGAGAGGTGGAGCAGAAGGTACATGATCCTAAAACCTCCAGGCTGGGGAAAGGAGATGGAGGGAGAGACGCCTTTCACTTTCCCCCACATCCTGCACTTACATTGGGAAAGTCCAGGCCCAGCTTGAATTTCTCATTCAGCCAATGGCTTCTGTCATAGTCAGGAGCTATGGTGGAAACAATGAAATGAAAACAAACCTCCTAGTAGTCCAACATTCCTTCCCCAGAAACCGTACCAAGAGTCATTGCAAGACACCCTGAGACTGGTGGATCTGGAATCTGACAGAACCACTAAGTCTCACTCTGCCAGGAGTAAGGCTTACAAAAGGCTTAGGCAAGCCCTGAGGGGGAGCTTGATTCCAATTATTGATAAGGGGTGGGGCAGCAATTCTCTCCCAGCATCCTGAGCTTGCAGGCCAGAGCTGCACAGCCAAAGGGAACCCAGGAAGGGCAGGCCCCAGATCCAGGTGGTGGAGGCCCTGCAGAGGTGGGCAACAGGTGGCCAGGGCAAGGGCTGCTTGTTACTAATCAGCATTAGTTGGCAGAGGGGCCAATCCAAGGGTGCCATTACCGTCCCCCATTGTGTACTTCTTTTCCTCATAGTTTGAGTCTGTGTATTCCAGGAGCAGGCGGATGGTATGACCTAGCTGGGAGAGAAAATAAGGGGGAAGGATCAGAGACGGAGGGATCCTGCCTGCTCGACTTTATCTCCTCCAGGTAAGCCAGCGCCACCCGCACCAGAGAGGGACAGAGGAGAAAACCCCACAGAGATCGCTCCTGATGCCTCTCACTACACCCCACTCCCACCCCATCTGGGCCAAAGTACCCAGCCTGGAGGGGGCCAGGCTGCAGGATGGGGCTCAGCTCCAGGAAGCCCGGAGGAGGAATCTTCCCAGAGCTACTCAGCACTTCCTCGCCAGCGCACCCCTGTCCCACCCGAGCAGGCGGACTCTTTGCTCACCCCGCGGAGGTCCCAGCAACCCAAAATCATGGCCATGGTGCAAGTTTCCTCCTTCTCAGCCGACAGGGCTCAAGGGAGCTGAGGTGGGAAATTATCAAGGCTGTCGGGCGGCGGGGCGATCTTTGATGCTTGGCCCCTTTCCTTGTCCGGCTGCTTCGGAGCATTTCCCTACCACCACCTCCCGCCCCTGCCCCACCCAACGCCTGATTCGCAGACATCGCAGCACCCCTTCCTCCGCCCTATCCCCTCCCCGCCCCCCGCCCCCTTCCAGCCCCGAGCTCTGGGCGCCCAGCCCAGAGGGCGGGAGGAAGTAAATTCCGTTTCTGCCATCTGCCCCGAAGATTCGGGTAGCTGAGGTTTGGAAGCACAGAAGCCCAAGGCGCCTGGACCCCTGGTCCCCTCAGTAGCTTCAGCTGCCTGCGTTCAAACCTTTGCTAGGTCCAGGGGGAGACCGCCGTGCACTTGGGGAAACAAGCCAGAAACACGAGAGGAGCAAGGCTCCTCGCATCCCTTTCCTCAGACCCTTGCTCAGCCTTGGCTCCTCGGTACTGAGTTCCCCAGGACCCTGGGAGGCTCAGGTTGCCTGTGTCAGGCCAAAACGTGACCGCTTATGACCAGAGAGTTTAAATCAGCACCTATACAAGGAACAAGGACTCCTGGCCCATCAGAAAAGCTCCTCGGAGTCCTGATATTCCATGATGGGTTCTCCTTTTGGACAGGAGTGACCAACCTTGACAAGGGACAGAGAATAGGAAATATGGTCTCAGTGTTTTCTTTTCATGGACTCTTTAGGAACCTGCTCTTTGACAGTCCTCTGGCAGAGGATTATAAGGACCAACTGCAAATCCATTAACATTCCAGCCCAAGATGTGAACCTAAATCCAAGAATCAGACCCTGCAATAAGGCTGGGTATGCAGTGCAGCCTCAGAAATGTCCTGCCACCCAGCTAGATGACCCTTGCATCGACCCACCCCCAGATCAGGACAGTGACATGAGAGTGGTGGTCACAGAACGCATGTGAGCAAGGGAGGAAAGAGCGTTTCCTCAGAGGGGCCAGATGCCTGGCCTGCTGCTGAGGGAGGCCAGAGAGAGGTGAGGCCAGCGTGGAGCCAGGGGGACTGCCCGCAGAAACAGTGTCACAGTGACACCACAGTCCCTCATTACACAGGATGTCCAGTCCCGCTCATGGATTGTAGCCCTGGCTCTGACTCCTGACTCATGTGTGGTCTTAGGTAAGACCAAGGTCCCCTGAGCCTATTTCCTCACTTGTGATTTGAGAGAGGTGCCTCAGGTGGCCTTTGAAGTCACTCTGTGACCAGTGACTCAGGGTACAATCTCCACAACAGTGTCCTACCTGCAAACTTTTCTCTTTGAAGGTGGAAGAGTATTTCAGTGATAACATGAAATAATTTAGCCTGTGGTTTATTTTCTTTTGTTCAAAGCATATTATAAGATTTAACGGATGTATGAAAACAAATGCGAGGAAGTTTAAAAAAGAAAATGGTTTACAGTTAATAAAGGGCAAGGTTGGTGCACTACAGAAAAGTCAGTTTTTAAAATTTCTGCCATGAGAAGGAATGAAGTTCTAATACATAATACAGTATGGATGGACTTTGAAAACATTATACTAAGTGAAATAAGCCAGACAAAAAAAGATAAATTTTCTATGACTCCCTTTACATGGACTATCTAGAATAGAAAAATGTATAGGGACAGAAAGTAAATTAGTGGTTACCATGGGCTAGGGGGAGGGATGAATGGGGAGTTACTGCTTAACGGGTACTGAGTTTCAGTTTGGGGTGATGAAAAAGTTTTGGAAATATTGGTGATGGGGGCACAACACTGTGTGATAATGCCACTGGATCATGCACTTAAAAATGGTTAAAATCACAAATTTTATGGTGTGTGTATTTACCACACACACACAAAAATTGTCATAATGTTAGGATAGCAAGGTATGAGACCAGTATTTCAATAAAGGTGTCAAACCATCAAGATAAAGGGTAGCATGGAGGTTGCAGTGGAAGATAGACTTTGGCTCACCCCTATTAGAAGATAGAAGTCAGATGGTCTGCAGGTCTGTGCTAACTTGGGGAGCTCAGAGCCTGTGTCACTAGTGGCCAGCAGGGAGCAGTCCATGTTGCAGATGCTCCCCACCTGTTCAAACCATGCCAGTCTTTCCAGTTTTTGGTTTGGGTCCAGGTTCAGGAAGCAGCCTCTGGCAATAAGGTGGATTCCTGGGTAGCTTTGCCCACAGGGAGTCCATGCACCAATCCACACACATAAGTGCTCACTCCTCTGAATAGTTGTAGCTCTCATTATACATTAAAGAGTTGTTCATTCTGAATTTTACACATCTTGGAAAGAAAAAATTACTAGATTCAACTGAGAAAATAGAAATCATAAAGGAAAAAAGCACTGAGAATAATAACATTATAAACAGGTAGAACAGACATTGTTAAATTAGCATTCATCCATTCTATCATTTATTTTGTCAAAAAAGAATCTTTGAGATCCTGGATGCCTTAGTTATCTAGTGCTGCTATAACAGAAATACCACAAGTGGGTGGCTATAACAAACGGAAATTTATTTTCTCACAGTTTAGAAGGCTAGAAGTCCAAATTCAGTGCGCTGGCTCTATGGGAAGGCTTTCTTTCTCTGTGGGCTCTGGAAGAAGGTCTTTTGTCTTTTCATCTTCTGCTTCCTGGTTCCTTGGAGATTTCTGTGTGCTTGGTATCTATCTTACCATCTCACCTTGCTGGATTTCCTTTAATTTCTTTTTATATCTCAAAGGAGATTGACTCAAGACACACCCTCCACTAATCCTGTCTCATTAATGTAACAAAAACAACCCACACCCAAAAGGGATTATTACAACAGGCATAAATACCTAACTCGTTCCCCTCCAATAGAGTGTAACTCAGAGACCCTATAGGTCAGAGTAGAACTGCTGCATAGTGTTTCCAAGGATGTTAATGTTTATGGAACCTGACTGTCACATCTTTCTCCCTGGAATGGCTGGTAGGTTCCAACTGATGACCATTTGGTTGCAGTTGAGCGCGTTAACCACTGCACCACTGGGGCTCCCTATAGGCATAGAGGTTAGGATTTATAATACATATTTTGGGGAACACAATTCAATCCATAACACTGGGATATACTAGACATCATGAGTAAGACAATCCAAGTAGATTGGATATTTATTTTTATTTTCATAATGTAGAATAAAATTCTAACTCACAAAAAAAGACCAGACTTACTGGTCTGACAGACACTAGAGAAACCCCGAGAATATGGCCCCCAGACAACCTTTTAACTCAGTACTGAAGTCACTCCTGAGGTTCACCCTTCAGCCCAAGATTAGACAGGCCCAAGACTAAATGGGCGCACCAGCCCAGGGGCAAGGAAGAGAAGGCAGGAGGGGATAGGAAAACTGGAAATGGGGAACCTAAGGTCAAGAAGGGGAGAGTGTTGACATGTCATGGGGTTGGCAACCAATGTCTTAAAACAATGTGTGTACTAACTGTTAAATGAGAAACTAGTTTGCTCTGTAAACCTTCATCTAAAGTACAATAAAAAAAGTACCCCCCAAATATATATATATATGTAACAGAACATTTGTCAGTTCAACATTTTTCAGGTATATAATTTAGTGATATCAAATACACTAATCATGTTGTGCAACCATCACCACAATCATTCCCAAATTTCCAGGCTATTAAAGGTTGAATAGAGGGGTAGATTTTTTTTGAAATATAGGACACTCTTTAGTGTGTTTCAACACCCAGAGGCAGTAGAGAGGGAGAGAGGTGGAATGGGAGAAAGAGGCAATGCTTGCTAGGACAAGGTCTTTGAGGACACAGGAAGATGGCCCAGAGCACAGTGGACCCTTCAGAAGGAGGAATCCAATTCTGCAGAAGGAGGAGGACTAGACAGTCAGATTCTCAAACACAGGATCTACAGGGACCAAGAAGATCAGGCCAATGGGTGAACTGGGTCTGTGAAAGACAACAGGGAGGGGCAGGTATTAGGGTGATTTCCCTCTGTGGTGCAAATAGTTAAGCACTTAACTACTAGTGGAAAGGTTTGAACCCACCCGGAGGCACCTGGGAAGACAGGCCTGGAGATCTGCTTCTGAAAGGCCACAGTTCAACTCTGCACACATGGGGTCACCATGAGTCGGAATTGAGTCAACTGGTAACTAACAACAGCTGAGTTTGGGAAAATGTAGGTCACATTTTCCCAAGCATAAAAAGGGGATGACTGAAAAACCAAAAACCAAACCTGTTGCTGTCGTGTAGATTACAACTCATAGCAACCCTACAGACCAGAAGTACTTAAATTTTTGATTCTAAAATGCACATTTGCATCACATTCTAACATCTCTGAAATCAGGATATGTCTTACACTTCATAGCACATTGTAGCTTAGATGGTAGTTTTTTTTTTTTTTTCTCTTATTTGTACCATCGAATAATGGTGCATACTGCAATCAATGACATCTTAAATTTCTTAGAATAGAGTCTGTGCTTTGTTCCCCTTCTCTCTGGCCTATAGCTTTTAATTATAGTCTGTTTCTTAGAGCCGACTTACATATTCCATTTATTTTTTGTTAGTGTTCTCAGTAAAAGTTTCCTTACCTGTTGCTCATTAAAGACACACATAGATCCAGGTGTAGTATTCAAACCATTTAACAAGAGTTAAATAGGCGTGGTTGGTTGTTTAACCTTTATTTAAAACAAAGAAAACAGCCCTTGCCCCAGCTGTTGACTTAAGAGCAGTAATTCTCAAACTTATCTGCACATTAGAATCACCTGCAGAAATTTTAATAAAAATACTGATGCTGGGCTGGGCCTTGTCACAGATCAATTAGGTCAACATCCTTGAGGGTGGTGGCATCAGCATGTTTTCAAGCTCCCAGGAGATTGTAGGGGATTCTCTTGTGGGCCAGGGTGAGGAGGAGAGCTGCATTATAGCACATGCTGCCTCCTTGATCAGACACCAGAACATCTGCACTAGAGGTTTTGTCATACATGTAAGTGTGAGCACCCTGCCTCCTGATATTATCAAAGCTCAGCTGCAAGACATCATATTCCAGAAGATTACTAAGGGCTCCGCAGTCTGCCCATTTCTTTAGATCCTTTAAGTAAACGTTGGGTTAAAATAGACCTTTAGAGAGGGGAGCCTATAGGCCACACTTTTGGGTCCTTCAAAAAACAGCTTTAACAGAATAGAGCTTTGGCATTTTAATCCCTGCCTGCATTTCTCAGAGACCCTTTGGGAAATCCCCTTTAGGACACTTGAGACCCTCTGGCATCACTTCGAAACAAGGTATCCTACTCATAGGAAGCAGATGGGATTATCAGCCTTTGAGTATTGTTTATCGTTCTCAGGAAAGGGACTCAGGACGTGTGTGTCCCTTTCCAGGTTGTATATTACAAGTCTGCAATAAAGAGTTTGAAATGTTTTTAAGTACCTCTTGCTGTTTCTGTGTTTTCATCAGACAAGAGGCAGAAAGCTATGGCTCAGAGACAAGGTAGAAGGACAGGAATCGTGACTGGCTGTCACCTGTAGCCCACCATCCGTGTCCTGAGAAAAGCGATAGATGGTCAGGACACCTCCCCTCCGAGTCAGCATTAGCCCAGGCTTTCCGGCAGAGGTCTGGGTACAGGTACGAGGCTCCTCTCACCCCAGTGCGCTGAGCCAGCTCTGGGACCTGGGATCATTGGGTGATGGAAAACTGCAAGTGCAGGCAGAGTCTAGGAATCAAGGGAGACAGGAAGCCTTGTGGCTGCATCTGTTGCATGTCCCTCATAGTGTCATTAAGAGAATCCAAGTAAGGCCTGGCCCAGGAAGGGGAGGCGTTCCTAATTCAGGTGTATTGTATAACATCTCCATAGAAGGATGTTCAAGAAATAGTGCCGAGACATGTTCATTTTGTTTCCCTAGGTGGATATTATACACGGTAATGCAGTGTCTCCTTTGGGATTCTACAGGAGATGTTTGGCTAAGGGCCATGACCAAAACCAGGGGACTTCTCCAAGTCACTGGTCCGTTCTTTTTTTTTCCTTAACAGCTTTATTGAGATATAATTATCATACTATAAAGTTCACCCATTTAAAGTATATAATTCAATGGATTTTAGTATATTCACAGTTTGCAACCATCGTCACAATCAACTTTAGAACATTCTCATGACCCCCCCCAAAAAACTCCACACTTTTTACCATCACCCCTCAATCTTCCACTTCTCCTCCCCACCTCAAGCCTGTTGTTGTTAGTTGCTATCCAGTCAGCTCTGACTCATGGCGACCTCAAGTATAACATAAAGAAACACTGCCCAGGCCTGCACCATCTTCTCAATCACTGGTAAGTTTGAGCCCATTGCTGCAGCTGTTGTGTCAATCTGTCTCATGGACCTTTTCCTTCTATTTCACTGACCCTCTACTTAACCAGGAAACCCTGGAGGTTAAGTAGTGGTTAAGAGCTATGGCTGCTAACCAAAAGGTCGGCAGTTTGCATCTACCCGGTGTTCCTTGGAAACCATATGGGGCAGTTCTACTCTGTCCTATAGGGTCGCTATGAGTTGCAATCAACTCAACAGCAACAGATTTGGGTCTTTTTTTTTTGGCTACTTAACCACGCACGACGTTCTTTTCTAGCAACTGGTCTTTCCTGATAATGTGTCCAAAGTAAGCAAGACGAAGTCTCTCCATCTTTGCTTCTAAGGAGCATCAAGGCTGTACTTTTTCCAAAATGGATTTTTTTTCTTCTTCTGGAAGTCCCCAGTACATTCAATATTTTTTGCCAGCAGTGAAATGGGTCACTTCTTCTTCAGTCTTACTTTCTTATAATCACGCATTTGCATACATATGAGGCAACTGAAAAGACCATGGCTTGGGTCAGATGCACCTTAATCATCAAAGTCGCCTCTTTGCATTTTAACACTTAAAAAAAAAATCTTTTTTAATTGTACTTTAGATGAGGGTTTACAAAACAAATAGTTTCTCATTAAACAGTACACATATAGTTTTATGACATTGGTTAACAACCCCCCGACACGTCAACACTCTCCCTTCTCAACCTTGGGTTCCCTATTACCAGCTTTCCTGTCCCCTCCTGCCTTCTAGTCCTTGTCCCTGGGCTGTTGTGCCCCATTAGACTTGTGTTGTTTTATGGGGCTGTTTAATTTTTGGCTGAAGGGTGAACCTCGGGGGTGACTTCATTATTGAGCCAAAAGTGTGTCCGGGTGCCATACTCTCAGGATTTCTCCAGTCTCTGTCAGGCCAGTAAGTCTGGTCTTTTTATGTGAGTTAGAATTTTGTTCTACATTTTTCTCCAGCTCTGTCCGGGCCCCTCTGTTGTGATCCCGGTCAGAGCAGTCAGTGGTGGTAGCTGGGCACCATCTAGTTGTACTGGACTCAGTCTGGTGGAGGCCGTGGTAGCTGTGGTCTATTAGTCCTTTGGACTAATCTTCCCCTTGTATCTTGTTTTCTTCAATCTTCCTTGCTCCCGAAGGGGTGAGACCAGTGGAGTATCTTAGATGGCTGCTCACAGGCTTTTAAGACCCCAGACGCTACTCACCAAGGTAGAATGTAGAACATCGTCTTTATAAACTGTGTTATGCCAATTGAGCTAGATGTTCCCTGAGACCATGGTCCCCATAGCCCTCTGCCCAGTAATTCAGTCCCTCAGGGAGTTTGGATGTGTCTATGGAGCTTCCATGACCTTTCCTTGTACAAGTTGTGCTTGGCTTCCCCAGTATTGTGCACTGTCTCACCCTCCACCAAAGTTACCACTTATCTACTGTCTATTTAGTATTCCCCCTCACCCCTCCCATCCCTTGTAAACAACAAAGATTGTTTCTTTTTGTGTGTAAACTTTCTCATGAGATTTTACAGTAGAGGTCTCATACAATATTTGTCCTTTTGTGACTGACTTAATTCACTCAACATAATGTCCTCCAGTTTCATCCATGTTATGAGATACTTCACAGATTCATCATTGTTCTGTATTGCTGCATAATACTCCATTGTGTGTATGTACTATAGTTTGTTTATCCATTCATCTGTTGATGGGCATCTATGTTGTTTCCATCTTTTTGCTATTGTGAGCAATGCTGCAATGAACATGGGTGAGCATATGTCTATTTGTGTGGCAGCTCTTATTTCTCTAGGATATATTTCTAGGAGTGGGATTGCTGGATCACATAGTATTTCTATTTCTAGCTTTCTAAGGAAGCGCCATATCATTTTCCAAAATGGTTGTATCATTTTGCATTCCCACCAGCAGCACGTAAGCGTTCCGATCTCCCTGCAGCCTCTCCAACATTTGTTATTTCCAGTTTTTTTGATTCGTGCCAGTAATGGTGAGATGGTATCTCATTGTAGTTTTGATTTGCATTTCTCTAACGGCTAGTGATGGCAAGCATTTCCTCATGTGTCTGTTGGCAGCTTGAATGTCTTCTTTGGTGAAGTGTCTGTTCATTTCCTTTGCCCATTTTTTGATTGGATTATTTGTCTTTTTGTTGTAGAGGTGTTGGATTTTCTTGTAGATTATAGAGATTAGACCTTTGTCTGACTTGTAATGTACAAAATTTTTTCCCAGTCTGTAGGTTCTCTTTTTACTCTTTTGGTGAAGTCTTTTGATGAGCATAAGTGTTTAATTTTTAGAAGATCCTAGTTATCTAGCTTATCTTCTGGAGTTTGTGTGTTGTTGGTTACGGTTTGTATCCTGTTAATGCCATGTATTAGGGCCTCTAGCATTGATCCTATTTGTTATTCTATGCCTTTTTGGTTTTTAGCTTTATATTTATGTCTTTGATCCATTTTGAATTAAATTTTGTATATTGTGTGAGGTATTGGTCCTGTTTTATTTTTTTGCAGATGGACATCCAATTTTGCCAGCACCGTTTGTTGAAGACTGTCTGTTCCCCATTTGATGGACTGTGGGCCCTTGTCGAAGATCAGGTGACCATAGGTGGACGGATTTACATCTGGGTTCTCATTGGTCAATGTATCTGTTGCTGTACCAGTACCAGGCTGTTTCGACTACCGTAGCTGTATAGTAGTTTCTGAGGTCTGGTAGTGTGAGTCCTCCTACTATATTCTTCTTCTTCAATAGTGCTTTTGTTATCCGGGGCTTCTTCCCTTTCCATATAAAGTTAATGATTAGTTTTTCTGTCTCTTTAAAGAATATTGCTGGTATTTGGATAGGGATTGCATTGTATATGTAAATTGCTTTGGGTAGAATTGTCGTTTTCACAATGCTAAGTCTACCTATCCATGAGCATGGTATGTTTTTCCATTTATGTAGATCTCTGCGGGTTTCTTGCTGTAGTGTTTTGTAGTTTTGTTTGTATAGGTCGTTTACATCCCTGGTTAGATTTATTCCTAAATATTTTATTTTTTTAGGGGCTGATTTCCTTTTCATTGTTCTCTTTATTGGTGTATAGGAATCCTACTGATTTTTGTATGTTATCTTGTATCCTGCTACTCTGCCAAATCTTTCTGTTAGTTCTATGTCTTAGTCATCTAGTGCTGCTATAACAGAAATACCACAAGTGAATGGCTTTAACAAAGAGAAGTTTATTCTTTCACAGTCCAGTAGGTTACAAATCCAAATTTAGGGCATCAGCTCCACGGGAACACTTTCTTCATCCGTTTTGGAGGAAAGTCCGTGTCATCAATCTTCCCTTGGTCTGGTAGCTTCTCTGCGCAGGAGCCTCAGGTCCAAAGGATGCGCTCTGCTCCGGGCACTGCTTTCTTGGTGGTATGAGGTTCCCATGTGTTTCTGCTTGCTTCTCTCTTTTATATCTCAAAAGAGATTGGCTTCAAGACACCATCCAATCTTGTATACCTCATCAGTATAACTGCTGCTAATCCATCTTATTACATCATAGTGATAGAGCTTACAACACATAAGGATATCACATCAGATTACAAAACGGTACACAGTCATACAATACTAGGAATCATGACCTAACCATGTTGACAGACATTTCTGGGGGACACAATTCAATCCATGACATGCCAGTAGTTTTCTTGTGGAGACTTTTGGTTTTCTATGTATAGTATCATGTCATCCACAAATAGGGACAGTTTAACTTCATTACCAGTTTGGATGCCCTTTATTTCCTTTTCTTGCCTTACTGCTCAAGCTAGGACTTCCAACACAATGTTAAATAGGAGTGGTGATAAAGAGCATCCTTGTCTTGTTCCTGTTCTCAAGGGGAATGTTTTCAGCCTCTCTCCGTTAAGAATTATGTTGGCTGTTGGTTTTGCATAGATGCATTTTATTATGTTGAGAAATTTCCCTTCTATGCCTATTTTACTGAGAGTTTTTATCAGGAATGGGTGTTGGACTTTGTCAAATGCCTTTTCTTCATCAATTGAGATGAACATGTGATTCTTTTCTTTCCTCTTATTTATGTGGCAGACTACGTTGATTGATTTTCTAATGTTGAACCATCCTTGCATACCTGGTATGAATCTTACTTGGTCGTGGTGTATTATTTTTTTGATATGATGCTGATTTCTATTGGCTAGAATTTTATTGAGAATTTTTGCAACTATATTCATGAAAGATTCTGGTCTGGGATTTCATTTTTTTGTGGCATCTTTGCCTGGTTTTGGCATCAGGGTTATGCTGGCTTCACAGAAGATATCAGAAGTGTCACTTTCTTTTCTATGTTCTTAAATAGTTTCAGTAGTACTGGTATAAGCTCTTCCCTGAATGTTTGGTAGAATTCTCTAGTGAAACCATCTGGGCCAGGGCTTTTTTTGGTTGGAATTTTTTTTTTTTAAATTACCTTTTCAATCTCTTGTTATGGGTCTGTTCAGATTTTTCAAAATCACTTTGTGTTAGTTTGGGTAGGTAGTGTGTTTCTAGAAATTTATCCGTTTCCACCAGGTTTTCAAATTTGTTGGAGTATAGTTTTTCATAATACTCTTGTTATGATCTTTTTTATTTCAGCTAGGTCTGTTGTAATGTCCCACATTTCACTTCTTATTTGAGATATTTGCGTCCTCTTCTGTTTTTCTTTTGTCTGTCTGGCCAGTGGTTTGTCGATTTTGTTGATCCTTTCAAAGAACTCACTTTTGGTTTTGTTGATTCTTTCTATTGTTTTTCTATTCTCTATTTCATTTATTTCTGTTCTAATCTTTATTATTTCCTTTCTTCTAATGGCTGTGGGCTTTTTTTTTTTGCTGTTCTCTTTCTATTTGTTTGAGATGTGTAGTTAATGTTTTGATTTTGTCCCTTCTTTTTTGATGTGTGCATTTGCTGCTATAAATTGTCCTCTGCGGACTGCCTTTGCTGTGTCCCAAAGGTTTTGGTATGATGTGTTTTCATTCTCATTTGATTCTAGGAATTTTTTGATTTCATGTCTGATTTCTTCTATTACCAGTGGTTTGTAAGTAAGGTGTTATTCAGTTTCCATCTAATTAATTTTTTTTCCTTACTCTTCCTGTTGTTAGTTTCTATCTTGATGGCATTGTGGTCAGAGAATTTACTTTGAATTATCTCAATGTTTTGGATTTTGTTGAGGGTTGCTCTGTGGCCTAAGATGTGGTCTGTTCTGGAGAACGTTCCATGTGCATTGGAAAAGAATGTGTACTTTGCAGCTGTTGGATGGAGTGTTCTAAATATGTCTGTGAGGTCAAGTTGGCTGATTGTGCCCTTGAGGTCTTCTGTATCGTTGTTGAGCTTCTTTCTAGAAGTTCTGTCCTTTACCAAGAGTAGTGTGTTGAAGTCTCCTACTATTATTGTGGAACTATCAGTTTCTCTTTTCAGTGCTGTTAGCATTTGTTTTATGTATTTTGGAGCCTTCTCATTGGGTGTGTAGATGTTTATTATGGTTATGTCTTCATAATGGGTCATTCCTTTAATCACTATATAGTGCCCTTCTTTGTCTTTTATGGTGGATTTTGTTTTAAAGTCTATTTTAGCTGAGATTAGTGTTACCACTCCTGATCTTTTTTGGTAGTTGTTTGCCTGATACATTTTTTTCCAGCCTTTGACTTTTAATAAATTCACATATTTGTTTCTAAGGTGTGTCTCTTGTAGACAGCATATTGATGGATCCTCTTTTTTAATCCATTCTGTCACTCTATCTCTTTATGGGTGCATTTAGGCCATTTACATTCAGTGTAATTATTGATAGGTGTGAGTTTATTGCTATCATTTTGCAGTGCTTTTTTTGTGGTGCTGACGTTTTCTTTGTTCGTCTTACTCTCCTGTACTGAATTCCTTTTGTTTGTGGGTTTTTTTTTTTCATTTCTTTTGTTTTTGTAGGTTTTATTTTTACAGAGACTTTATGTTTTTCTTCTTTATTTTGATGAGTAGGTTTGTTAACTTTCTTTCTCAGTTACCGTGAAATTTACCCTTATCTTTCTAAGTTTGAAGAAGTCTATTATTACTTGGTATCACCTTGCCTTCCTCTCCATTAGAACGTTCTATACCTACACCGCTTATTCCCTCTTTTATTGTTCTGATGTTGTTGTCATTTACTGATTAACCTCCCTGGTTTTCTGTTGTATTGCTTTTGGTTTTGGATAGTCCTTCAGAGTTCATTTCCTAGGTTGGTATCTGGCTGGTATGATTTTGCATCCTAGATTCAGCCTGTGGTTTGATGTTTGTTCTCAGTCTGAAGGACTCCATTTAATAATTTTTGTAATCTTGTTTTGGTTTTTACATAGTCCCTTAATTTCTGTTTATCTGGAAATGTCCTAATTTTACCACCATATTTGAATGAGAGTTTTGCGGGATATATTATTCTTGGCTGGAAATTTTTTTCTTTCAAGGTTTTATATATGTCATCCCATTGCCTTCTTGCCTGAATGGTTTCTGCTGAATAATCTGAACTTAGTCTTATTGTTTCTCCTCTGTATGTGACTTTTCATTTTTCTCTAGCTGCTCTCAGGTTTCTTTCTTTGTCTTTGGTTTTAACCAAGTGTAATTATGATATGCCTTGGTGATTTTTTTTTGGGGGTCTATCCTATATCCTATAAATTCATTGAGTTTCTTGGATTGTCAGCTCTTCATCTTTCATGATATTAGGGAAGTTTTCTGTTAGCAGTTCTTCATTGATGTTTTCCATTTTCTCCCCCTGTTCTGGAACTCCGATCACTTGCAAATTTTGCTTTTGATTGTATCCCACATAATTCTTAGGGTTTCTTCATTCTCTTTTTTGACTTTTACTCACAGTTGTATCCAAGTGTTTGTCTTCAATTTCGCTGATCCTGTCTTCCATCATTTCAGACCTGCTCTTCAGCCCTTCTATGACACTGTCCATTTCTGAAATCTTGTTTATTTTTTGGATTTCTACTTGTTGTTTTTGTATGATTTCTAGTTGTGAATTTATTTTGGCATTTTGTTCCTATATTATTTTCCTTAATTCTTCCATTTTTGTCTGTATTTTCCATGAATTTGCCTATTTTTTCCTCATTTTTGTCTGCTTTTTGCTTCAACTCTTGGATAGCTCTTAATATTAGAGATTTGAATCCCCTATCAGGTAGTTCTAGAGCCTTTTCTTCTACTGGAAAGTTATCTGGTGTGTTATTTTGGAAGCATACTGGAACCATCTTGTCCTTTTTTTAAAATATGTTTTGATATTGGTTACTGTCTTCAGGACATTCAGTAGTTATTTTCCTCGTTTATTGATTGTAGATTTGTTTGTTTCATCCTGCTTTTTGTTTCATTTGGTTATGTCTGAGCAGGCGGGCTGTACGTTCTTTGTTGTTTGCTCATCTGTGGGCATGATAATTTTTGCCTCTTTGTCCTATGGGCAGGGTCAGTGTCTCAGCTGTGGTGCAGCAGGGCAGGTTCAGCTGAGGGGGATTTGCTGTGATGGGTTGTTTGTGGCACGTACTAGAGCCAACAAAGTGGGCTAGGAATCAATTAAGGGCAGGTTCCGGTAGGCAGTGTCATTTCTGCGTGTTATGTTCAGTGCACAGTGCAGGTAGGCAGGAAGAAGGGGGAGATTGTGTTGTGTGGAGCTAAGATGGGTATGGGAAAGAGCAGAGATAGGAGAGAGAAACAGGAGCCAAAAACAAACAAAAAAGTGCTAGGGGAGCTTTCTGTTGGAGTTGAGAGATGAGAGACTGAGAAATGGAGGGGGAAGAAAAGGATAAAAGAAAATAAATAAATAAAAATTAGAAAAAACGAAAGGCCTCCAGAGATCCCACCAGTGCAACTGCAAAGACTGGGGAAGTGGCTCCCAGGCTGCAAAGTACAGCCTGGCTAGAAGGGGTAGAGGTGTCACACAGCACCAGATATTCAGGAGACAGGAAGACAATGTAAGTATAGAGAGACAAGAAACTGTGAATGCAGAAATACAAAAAGGGAAAAAGGGAGAAAATAAAACAGAAATGAAAAACAAAACAAAAAAGAAAAAAGAAATGCCCCCAGCGATTCCACTGCGCGGCTGTGCAGACTGAGGAAGTAGCTGCCAAGCTGCACAGTATAGCCTGGCTAAAAGGGGCTTCTGAGCCAAGAAATGAAAAAGAAAACAATCAAATGAACAAATCAAAACAGAACAAATCAAAACAAACACAAACCCCGGGGATCCCACCAGCGTGGCGGCATAGGCTGGGAAGCAGTTCCACAGTCGAGTGGTGTTTCACAGCCCTTCAGGGAGAAGCAAAGATGGCACACAGAGCAAGGTATTTGACAGAAAGGAGGGGGAGGTGGTGAGAGGTGTGGAAGAAACCAAAAGAAGCAGAATAAAGCAACACCAGCAGGCAACAAATGGCGCTCAGGGAGCAGGCCAGTGTGGGTGAGTGAATTCCAAGTGGCACAGGGCTCAAGTCGGTGCCTCCCGGCCAAGAGACTGTGGCTGCAGGAAGCAGAGGAGGCCGAGTGGGGGTGAAGAAGTGTGTGGGGTGAGAAAGTGTATATCACTGGTTACCAGTTGTTCTGTCTCCTGTTGGAAGCTCCGTGAAGCTGCTTTCCCATACTCCCTGTTCACTGATCTCCAAAAGGAGTCCAAAATGGTGAACCCGTGCTGCATTAGCTGATAGGTGACCTCTACACGTATCACTCCTTGCTCTCTGTTCTCTGCCAGTTTCTTATTCCGTTTGGTGCTTGGATGATTTTTTTTTTTATTATTGTACTTCAGGTGAAGGTTTACAGAACAAACAGTTTCTCATTAAACAGTCAGTACACATATTGTTTTATGACATTGGTTAACAACCCCAAGACATGACTACCCTCTCCCTTTTTGACCTTTTTTTTTTTTTTTTGGTGAAAATATACATAGCCAAAGATACACCGTTTCAAAAATTTCTAGCCGGGCACAATCTAGCTGTGCTGGTGGAGGCCATGGTAGCTGTGGTCCACTAGTCCTTTGGACTAATCTTTTCCTTGTATCCTGTTCTCTTCATTCTCCCTTGCTTCTGATGGGGTGAGACCAGTGGAGTATCTTAGATGGCTGCTCACAGGCTCTTTTTTTTTTCTTCTAATTGTACTTCAGGTGAAGGTTTACAGAACAAATAGTTTCTCATGAAACAGTAGTACACATATTATTTTATGACATTGGTTAACAACCCCACAACATGTCAACACTCTCCCTTCTCGACCTTTTTTTTTTTTTTGGTGAAAATATACATAGCCAAAGATACACCATTTCAAAAATTTCTACATGCACAGTTCAGTGACATCGACTACGCTCTTCCAATTGTGCTGTTATTCTCACTTTAGATGAAGGCTTACAGAACAAAATAGTTTCTCATTTAACAGTTAGTACACATGTTGCCCTATGACAATGGTTAACAAACTCACAACACATCAACACTATCCTTACTCAACCTTGGGTTCTCTATCACCAGCTTTCCTGTCCCCTTCTGCCTTCTGGTCCTTGTCCCTGGACTGCTGTGCCTCATTAGTCCCATTTGGTTTTATGGGGCTGTCCACTCCCCAGCTGAATGGTGAACCTCAGAAATGACTTCACCACTAAGCTAAAAGGGTGTCTGGGGTCCATACTCTTGGGGTTTCTCCAGTCTCCTTTAGGCCAGTAAATCAGGTCCTTTTTTTGTGAGTTAGAATTTTGTTTTACATCCTTCTCCAGCTCTGTCCAGAACCCTCTGTTGTGATCCTGGTCAAAGCAGTCAGTGGTGGTAGCCGGGCACCATCTAGCTGTACTGGACTCAGTCTGGTGGAGGCCTTGGTAGCTGTGGTCTGTTAGTCCTTTGGACTAATCTTTTCCTTGTATGCTGTTCTCTTCATTCGCCCTTGCTTCCAGAAGGATGAGACCAGTGGAGTATCTTAGATGGCTGCTCAGAGGCTTTAAGACCCCAGACGCTACTCACCAAGGTAGAATGTAGAACATTGTCTTTATAAACTGTGTTATGCCAATTGAGCTAGATGTTTCCTGAGACCATGGTCCCCACAGCTCTCTACCCAGCAATTCAGTCCCTCAGGGAGTTTGGATGTGTCTGTGGAGCTTCCATGACCTTTCCTTGTACAAGTTGTGCTGGTTTCCCCTGTATTGTGTACTGTCTCACCCTTTACCCAAGATACCACTTACCTATTGCCTATTTAGTATTTCCCCCCCCACCCCTCCCATCCCTGGTAACCAACAACTATTGTTACTTTTTGTGTGTAAACTTTTCCATGGGTTTTTACAATAGAGGTCTCATACAATATTTGTCCTTTTGTGATTGACTTATTTCACTCAGCATAATGTCCTCCAGTTTCATCCATGTTATGAGATGCTTCACAGATTCATCGCTGTTCTTTCTCATTGCATAGTACTCCATTGTGTGTATGTACCATAGTTTGTTTATCCATTCATCTGTTGATGGCCATCTAGGTTGTTTCCATTTTTTGCTATTGTGAACAATGCTGCCATGAACATAGGTGTGCATATGTCTACTCGAGTAATGACTCTTATTTCTCTAGATTATATTCCTAGCAGTGGGATTGCTGAATCAAATGGTATTTCTATTTGTAGCTTTCTAAGAAAGCACCATATCACTTTCCATAATGGTTGCATCATTTTGCATTCCCACCAGCAGTGCATAAGACTTGCAATCTCCCTGCAGCCCCTCCAACTTTTGTTATTTTCAGTGTTTTTGATTCATGCCAGTAATGCTGGGGTGAGATGGTATCTCATTGTGGTTTTAATTTGCATTTCTCTAATGGCTAGTGATCGTGAGCATTTCCTCATGTGTCTGTTGGCTGCTTAAATGTCTTCTTTGGTGAAGTGTCTGTTCATTTCCTTTGCCCATTTTTTAATTGGATTATTTGTCTTTTTGTTGTAGATTTTGTTGTAGATTTGTTGGTTTTTCTTGTAGATTTTAGATTAGACCTTTGTCTGATTTGTACTGTCCAGAAATTTTTTCCCAGTCTGTAGTTTCTCTTTTTACTCTTTTGGTGAAGTCTGTTGAAGAACATAGGTGTTTGATTTTTAGAAGTTCCCAGTTATCTAGCTTATCTTCTGGGGTTTGCGTGTGGATGGTTATGGTCTGTATCCTGTTAATGCCGTGTATTAAGGTCTGTTGCATTGGTCCTATTTTTTCTTCTATTGGATGATTTCTTTATCTCTTCATTTGCTGCTTAGGATTTCAGGATTGACGTTTGTCTCTGTTTGACTTAGTTTTTCGGATCTTTGCTGTGGAGGGATGGCATGGTACTTCTGTCTATAGTGCCATGTTGCTTGGAAGTCTTATGTTTTAACTTTTTCAAGAGGTTTTTTTCTGGAAGATTTTCCCACTACAATATGTTGTTTGACTTCTTGACTGCTGCCTTAGGTGTTCATTGTTGATCCAAGTAGAATGAAATCCTAGACAACTTCAACTTCGCCACCATTTATCATAATGTTGATTATCAGATTGGATAAAGAATGAGATAGAACTTTATGATTAACATGGGAGGACTCCCAAGGCAGACAGCTGAATTTTTAAAATAGGTTGGAGATTAGCATGAACAGTATAATACATTTTATGTTTTAAAAAGGGCAACCACAGAGTATTTTCTACAGTTACATGTGTGTATGTGAATGCATAGAAAAAGGTGTGAAGTACACACAAACTAATGACCAGGACTTCTTCAGGCAAGAGGGGAAAAAGGCCAGGCTCCATGTTGGAAGTAAAAGGGGACTTTACAGATGAGGCCAGGTTTTCTTTTTTATCAAGGAGGATGCATTCATGCACTATTTGTATAACAAAAACTAATGTTAAGAAAAGAAAGCAAATTTACCAGAAAACAGCTTAAATCCAGAAGAAGAGGTTCAATGGATGTGGGTATATTTGAATTTTAAATGAATGGGTGACGCTGTTTGACCAGACTTGGAGTCAGAAGACCAAGGTGAGGTTTTTTTTTCAGAGTGGTGAGGGGTGGGATTAGAACAAACAAGCTAAGGTGAGTGTAGTCTTAGAAGTTTAAAGGAAAATTAGATTTATTAGATCTGTATTTTATCCTGTATGATGAAATGTTTACAATTGTATTCACAGATACTCTTTTTGAGCTGTGACCTAAAACCTATCAGCTTCCTTCCAAATTTCTTTCACTTGGGAAGAGAACTGGAGGAATAGAGGAAATGCAGGCGGCCATTGGGGTTTTGGACAGGGCCATACTTTAGTGGGGGACTGCTGGGGCCACACTACAAGGTGGAATCCATTTAGAAAAGCCTGATATGAGGAACTAGGGGTGTGACAATGAGCAATCACAGGCAGAGCTCTTCCACTTCACTTGTGTGATAGAAAGGTGCTTCGTAGGGCTTTTTTCTCTCTCTTGTCCTCCCCACACTCATGACAGAATGCAACCAGGGATGGCACAGCCACAGATACAAGGATCCTGAATCCCTGAGTAACTTCATGGAGCAGGGCTGCCCCACCAACCTGGACTGTGGATCTGTTACATGAAAGAAGAATCAGCTTCTACTTTCTGTAAGCTGCTGTATTAGAATGTCTTTCAGCTTAATTTTCTCTAATACAATGATTAGGGGGAATATTCAGCATAGGGAGCTGGTAATTAACCATGGTGATACAGCTCACATCAGTGCAGGAGACACCATGGAGGCAGCTATGCTCACACAGAGTGAGCCCCCCTCTCCTCATCCAGAAGGAGAGACTCACTGGTGGGGTGTGAGCACTGGAGGAGCCCCAAGGAGCCCCAGGTCTCGGGACCTCTGCTAGAGCCTGACTACAATGCACACTTCTTTTTTGTTGTCTCAATTTGAAGAACATATATGTGCTACTAATAGCCCAGAGTGGGAAATGCATGTTTTCATTTTTTACATTATACAGTAAACCTACAAAAGCCAGAATCTGTGTAAGGCAGGAACCTGTCATAGAAGAAAAACTTAAATATTTTCTACTGATAGACAGCAATACAAAAGTGGTAAGACTGTGCCCTGTCAAAGGTGGAAAACTTGCAAGACTTAGAAAAACAAGGCTGTCTCGTGGAGTTTGGCTCTCACCGGTTTCAATGTAATTTGACCACAGTGTTTAAAAAATATTTTCACTTGCAACAGTCTTCATTTATTAGATCTTCTACCCTTTTGAAGAATTAAGTTATTTCATTCTTTTTCCTCTGATAATCACTCACCCTTTAAATTTCCAATCTAATATTTGGCTTTAATATAATTATGCCCTTTACCTTTGAGCTTCTAGATCAGAAGTCAGCCAACTTGTTTTTGAAAATGAAGTTCTATTGGCACACAGCCCTGCCATTCACTTTTAGATTGTCTATGGCTGATTTCACACTAGGACAGGGCTGAGTGGTTGGCAGAGACCATGTAGACTGCAAAGCCTACAACATTTACTATCTGGCCCTTAAGAGAAAACATTTGCTGACTTCTGTTCTAGATATACACTGGGTTTAATCTGATTTAATATTTTTATTCTATCTTTTATTTTAGTGTCACCCTTAACTTCTGTGATGGTTAATATTAAGTGTTAACCTGATTAAATTATGATTCTCAGTGGTTTGGCAGACATTGGACTGATTGCTTTTCCTGATGTAATATAGTCACCTCCATGATGTGATCTGATGTGATCAGCCAATCAGTTTTAAGGGGAGTTTCCTTAGGGGTGTGGCCTGCATTCAATACATATGGATGTTCTGGCAAAGCTCTCTCTGGATCCTGCATCCAACTTGTCATCCTCTGATCTCCAGTTCTTGGGACACGAGTCAGTAGCCTGCCACCTGACCTGTAGATCTTGGGATTCGCCAGCTCCCTCAACCCCATGAACCAGGAGAAGCCTCCAGTCTGATCCTCGACCTATGGATTTTGGACTTGCCAGCCTTCACAACTGTGAGAGCATTTCCTTGAGATAAATCTCTCTCTATATATATATACACACACATATATGCTTCACTGGTTTGCGCCTTTAGAGAATCCAGCCTAAGACACTTGGTACCAAGATTGGTTCTAGAGGAACAAAATGTAAGGATGCACTTTCTGAATTGGTTACCAAGCCTGGCTAATCTTAAAGGCGCTGATGACTCTGCCTCCATAGTGTGAGGTAGCAATAGAAATACGCAAAATATCACCACCAATTCATCAAATATTTTGTGAGAAACAAGGCTATGGGTGATTGTATATTTGATGCTTGTTTTAGGCTGGGTTCTCTAGAGAAGAAAATCAGTAAAGTGTATAAATATATATACAGAGAGAGATTAATATCAAGGAAATGGCTCACGTGATCGTAGAGGCTGGAATGTTCCGAGTGCATAGGTCAGGATAGAGGCTTCTCCTGATTCACATAGCTGCAGGGTCTGGTAAACCCAAGATTGGCAGGTCAGATAGCAGGGCTCTTGCTCACAGGCTGCGAAGATCAATGAATCCCAAGATCAGCAGGCAAGACCAAAAGTAAGCTGCTAGCTCATGTTACAAGAACTGGAGGTCATATGAACAGGATCCAGTTGCAGGATCCAAAGCAAGCAAAAGCCCATGAGCCTTGCCAGAAAGTCCAACTATATTTGATCCAGGTCACACACCCAAGGAAACTCCCTTTCAACTGATTGGCTACTCACAGCAGATCCTATCACGGAGGTGATAATATATCAAATCTCATCATGGAAGTGATCACATCATCATACAACTGCCAAACTAAATCATAACTGCTAGACCACTGAGAATCATGGCCCAGCCAAGTTGGCACACAACCTTCAGGATCACAATGCTTTTCTACAATTTGTCAGAATGAGAAGTATAGGAAGGCTGGTTGATTGGTCCTGGTTTTGCTAGACAAAGTAGTGAAAGAAAGAGATGAGCTCTGGGCTTCAGAGTCACAGCTCAAGTGCCACATAAAAGACCTGAAAATTGCCACTCGTGCCGTGAAAGAAAGACTTATTTCTTATAGTAACAGAGCTGATATTGCTGAAAACCAAACCCAGAGCCTTTTTGTAAGAGTGGCTGAATTACAATGC
Organism: Dugong dugon; assembly: GCA_030035585.1. Lineage (NCBI taxonomy): Eukaryota > Metazoa > Chordata > Mammalia > Sirenia > Dugongidae > Dugong > Dugong dugon. The sequence goes on from CM057462.1 coordinate 149,356,493, forward strand.
CATCTGAATTCCTAATCTTGAAAGGTGTCTGAAGTTAAAGTGAGGGCACTGATTGGGAAGAAACAGGATCCTGAAACTTGGGATATGGGTATACCGGGCAGATAATCATGAAGCTGTGGAAACTGAGCCTCTAAATTCTGTTGAATCACTCCTGCCATGAGAATCAGTCCCCTTACTCCCATCTGAAGAGATTATTCCATCTTTGTCTGCTGAGCCACCCTTCCCGGTAAAATCATTATCCCTTCCACTGGCACCTGATGAGATTAACTGTAGCTCTGCCTGAAGAATCTTTGTCTGAGATATCGCCTGGGGCGACACCTATGGTGTTGCCTGGAACATCACCTGAGGCAAATGCCTTACAAGACACTACTAAATATCCCCAGGACCCACTCTCACCACCCATTTTTGCTTCTAGACCTATAACTACACTTAAGTCCCTGAGAGCCCCAAAAGGTGAAGTATAAAGTGTGATCCAGGAGGCAGTATGCTATACTCCAAAATAACTGCTTGGTTTTTCTAATATATACAAACAGAAACCTGGGGAATATGTGTGGGAATGGTTATTAAGGATATGGGATAATGGTGCAAGGAACAAAGTTGGATCAGTCTGAGTTTATTGATATGGGCCCACTAAGCACAGATTCTTCATTTGATGTTTCAGCTTGAGACATTAGAAAAGGATCTAATAGTTTATTTGGTTGGTTCACTGAAGCATGAATTATGTGGTGGCCTACACTAAATCAAGTTGAAATGCTAGACTTGCTTTGATATACTGTAGAAACATTCCAAAGGCTTAGGGAAATTGACATGTTAGAGTCGATTTATCAGGCTGGGCCCACAGACCCAACCATGGAGTGCTCAGAAGACACACCTTTCACCACAACAGTGAGGAACAAATTTGTGAAGGGAGCCCCAGCATCCTTGAAGACTGCCGTGATTGCTGTTTTATGTAAGTGACAGTGGCAACTGCCCTAACTGAATTCACATACCTAACTACAATGGGGCTGACTGGACACCATGGTGGCAGGGGCCAAGTGGTGGCACTTAATCGTCAAAGACAAGGTGGGTGTGGTTACTGTAATGGACAGCAGAGTCAAAGCAGTAATCAGAATAGCCTGACTTGTATGGACATATGGTGTTGACTGTTTAGTCATGGTGTCCCTAGGAGTGAAATAGATGGGAAATCTAGTAAATATTTACTTGATCGTACAAGTGGAAGGATTTGAGGTCAAGTGAAGGGCAGTCTAACTCAAATTGCCAAGATAGTGTCACAGCTCTTCAGTTCCCAGACTTGAGCCAGTTTACAGAGCCACAACCCTTTGAACGAAGGGGAGGCCAAGTATCCTTCAGGAACGACCCCACTACACTGCCAAAAATTTATAATGTTTATCTTTCTCCAAGCCTTCCCCAAAGGGATCTACAGCCTTTTATGAGAGTGACTGTTCATTTGAGAAAAAGAAATAATCAGACTTTTGGGAGATTACTGGACACTGGCTCTGAACTGACACTATTTCCAGGAGACCCAAAAAGCCACTGTGGCCCACCAGAGTGGGGACATATGGAGTTCAGGTTATTAATGGAGTCTTAGCTCAGGTCCATCTCACAGTGGGTCCAGTGGGTCCCTGAACCCATCCTGTAGTAATCTCCCCAGTTCCAGAATGCATAATTGGAAAAGACATACTCAGCAACTGGCAGAACACCCACACTGGATTCCTAACATGTGGAGTAAGGGCTTTTATGGTAGAAAAGGCCAAGAGGAAGCCATTGGAACTGCCCCTACTTAGGAAAATAGTAAACCAAAAGCAGTACTGCATTCCTGGAGGGATTGCAGAGATTACTGCCACCATCAAGGACTTGAAGGATGCAGGGGTGGTGATTCCCACCACAACTCCATTCTACTCGCCTATTTGACCTGTGAAGAAAACAGATGGATCTTGGAGAATGACAGTGGATTATTGTAAACTTAACCAGGTAGTGACTCCAGTTGCAGCTGCTGTTCCAGGTGTGGTTTCATTGCTTCAACAAGTTAACACATCTCCTGGTACCTGGTATGCAGCTACTGATCTGGAGAATGTCTTTTTCTCCATACCTGTTTCGAAGGAACACCAGAAGCAGTTTGCCTTTAGCTGGAAAGGCCAGCAATAAACCTTCACTGACCTACCTCAGGGGTATATTAACTCTCCAGTACTGTGTCATAATTTAGTCCGCAGAGACCTTGATCACCTTTCCCTTCCATAAGACATCACTCTGGTCCACTACACAGACAACACTATGCTGACTGGACCTAGTAAAGAACAAGGTAGGTGTCAATACACTCACTCTTCACTTACTGACATAGTTAGGTCCCAAAGACCAGATTGTTATGTGAAAATTGGTGTTATGTGAAAATGGAGGATGACCACATCAGAAAACAAATGGAAGATGATTGTAACTGCCAAATTATACTATTACATAACTATCAAACAACTGAGAATCATTGTCCAGCCAAGTTGACACATCACCTTAACCATCACAGCCAGTGTTAATCTTACTTCCCACTTCAGTGTTTGTTACTGCCAGACATACACTGTTAATGTGCAAAATAGCCATATTTTACTCTTGCCATAAATGTGAAATGTCAGATAACGAGTAGTCGATAAGAGAGTAGGAATAGGTGTACCAGCTACAACCATGTGACCAGTTGGAGAAACAAGGACTGTAACTACTGAGTATTTCTTTCTCATTTTATTATATGTGTACTTGTATGTATGTGTGTATAGTTATATATATATATACATACACATTGTCTTAGGCTGGGTTCTCTAGAGAAGCAAAACCAGTAAAGTGTATAAATATATATATATATATAGAGAGATTATATCAAGGAAACAGCTCATGTGATTCTAGAGGCTAGAACATCCCAAGTCCATGGATCAGGGTAGAGGCCTCTCCCAAGTCACACAGCTGCAGAAGCTGGCAAGCCCAAGATTGGCAGGTCAGAGAGCAGGGCTCCCACTCACAGGCTGTGCAGATCGACGAATCCCAGGTTCGGCAGATAAGCTGACAGTTCAAGTCCCAAGAACAGGAGATGAGATGACAGGAAGCAGCCGCAGGATCCAGAGAGAGCAAAAAGCCAGAACATCTGCTTATATACAGATGCGGGCACCACCCCCAAGGAGACTCCCTTTCATCTGATTGGCTACTCACAGTATATTCAATCATGGGAGTGATTACATTAAAACACTGAGAATCATGGCCCAGCCAAGTTGACACACCATCTTAACTATCAATGTCCACCCCTTGTCAACATGGCACATGTACACATCTCCTTAAACCATACATAATCTCTGAATAAAGACAATGAGAAAGTCATACTTGCGCCTAACATGATACAACTAACACGCGTACAATTGAAAATGCACTAGCCTTGTTTACAGCTTATATTTTATAAGTGAAGGAAACAAAAAGATTTGATACACACATACAAAGTAGAAATACTCGTAACAATTACAGTCCCCTTTTCTGTAACTGGTTATGTGGCTGTAACTGGTATTTAGAACTACCTTCTTCCACCACCCATTCTGTATTACCTTTGCCCTCAGGAAGCACCTTGGCTGGTCGTGGTTCTTTGCCTTGTGGGGTGACCCAAACCTTCATCCCTGAAGGGTCTGGGTCATTAGTAGTCATGTCAGAATTAGGTTGCTGTAGTTTTCCATTGACTTTAATCACAGGGCATGGTAGTACTAAGAGACGCCCCAAGGAATTTCCTGCATTCCAGACATACTCTTCTGTACCTCCAGTATGTAATATCAGTTTGATTTCCTCTTGGTAATCAGGATTAATCACACCAGCAAGTATGGTAACTCCCTTATTTGCCTGTTGATCCAGAGGCATAAGGAGCCCAAAGTGGCCAGGTGGCATTCTTAACTTCCAGTCCAGTGGAATCAGTGATGTGTCTCCAGGTGGGAGCATTCCTCCCTTTGGAACTAAGACCTCTAGGCCTGAAGAGCATAAGGTGGAGGGGACAGAAAGCAAAAATCTTGCAAGTGCGTCACTAGGGGTAATAGTGAGTGGTGCCACTCCCATTTCCACCCCTTGATTCCTGGACCCGTGAATCCTGGCTATGGGAGAAACAGCACCATATATTGGATGCTGGTTTAAAGCATATACAGACTCCTGGAGAACATTGCCCCAACCCTGCAAGGTATTGCCACCTAGCTGGCACCGTAATTGTGTCTTTAGAAGGCCATTCCATCGTTCTATCAAGCCAGCTGATTCAGGATGATGGGGAACATGGTAAGACCAGTGAATTCCATGAGCATGGGCCCACTGCCACTCTTCATTTGCTGTGAAGCGAGTCCCTTGATCTGAGGCAATGCTGTGTGGGATACCATGACGGTGGGTAAGCCATTCTGTAAGTCCACGGATGGTAGTTTTGTCAGAAGCATTGCGTGCAGGGAAGGCAAATCCATATCCAGAGTAAGTGCCTATTCCAGTAAGGACAAAACACTGCCCTTTTCATGATGGAAGTGGTCCAATGTAGTCAACTTGCCACCAGGTTCCTGGCTGATCACCTCAAGGGATGGTGCCATAGCGGGGACTCAGTGTTGGTCTCTGCTGCTGGCAGATTAGGCACTCAGCAGAGGCTGTGGCCATGTCAGCCTTGGTGAGTGGAAGTCCATGCTGCTGGGCCCATGCATAACCTCCATCCCTGCCACCATGGCCACTTTGTTCATGAGCCCATTGAGCAATGATGGGAGTAGCTGGGGAAAGAGGATGACTGGTTTCCGCAGAACGGGTCATTGTATCCACTTGATTGTTAAAATCATCTTCTGCTGAGGTCACCCTTTGGTGAGCATTCACATGAGACACAAATATCTTCACTTGTTTAGCCCATTCAGAGAGGTCTATCCACATACCTCTTCCCCATAAATCCTTGTCTCCAAATTTCCAATCATGTTCCTTCCAAGTACCTGACCACCCAGCCAAACCGTTGGCCACAGCCCATAAATCGTATATAATTGCACATCTGGCATTTCTCCTTCCAAGCAAAGTGAACAACCAGGTGCACTGCTCGAAGTTCTGCCCATTGAGAGGATTTTCTTTCACCACTGTCCTTCAGGGAGGTCCCGGAAAGGGGCTGTAGTGCTGCCACAGTTCGCTTTCGAGTGTCGCCTGCATATCGTGCAGAACCATCTGTAAACCAGGCACGAATTTTCTCTTTCTCAGTCAGATGATCATAAGGAACTCCCCATGAGACCAAAGGTGCAGATTGGGAGATGGAAGGTAATGTGGCAGGAGTGGAGACCATGGGCATTTGGGCCACTTCCTCATGCAACTTACTTGTGCCTTCGGGTCCTACTCAGGCCCGATCTCGAATATACCACTTCCATTTAATGATGGAATGCTGCTGTGCACGTCCAACTTTATGGTTCTGTGGGTCAGACAACACCCAGTTCATGATGAGCAGCTCAGGCCTCATGGTTACTTGGTGTCCCATGGTTAAGTGTTCAGTCTCTACTAAGGCCCAGAACAAGCCAAAAGGTGTTTCTCAAAAGGAGAGTAGTTATCTGCAGAGGATGGCAGAGCTTTGCTCCAAAATCCTAAGGGTCTGTGCTGTGATTCCCCAATAGGGGCCTGCCAAAGACTCCAAAGAGCATCTCTATCTGCCACTGACACTTCAAGCACCATTTGATCAGCTGGATCATATGGTCCAAGTGGCAGAGTGGCTTGCACAGCAGCCTGAACCTGTTGCAGAGCCTTCTCTTGTTCTGGTCCCCACTCAAAACTAGCAGCTTTTCGAGTCACTTAATAAATAGGCCAGAGTAGCACACCCAAATGAGGAATATGTTGCCTCCAAAATCCAAAGAGGCCTACTAGGTGTTGTGCCTCCTTTTTAGTTGTGGGAGCAGCAAGATGCAATAACTTATCCTTCACTTTAGAAGGAATGTCTTGACATGCCCCACACCACTGGACCCCTAGAAATTTCACTGAAGTGGAAGGTGCCTGAATTTTTGTGGGATTAATCTCTCACCCTCTAGCACACAAATGTTTTACCAATAAGTCCAGAGTCATTGACACTTCTTTCTTACTAGGTCCAATCAGCATAATGTCATCTATGTAATGGACCAGTGTGATGTCTTGTGGAAGGGAAAGTTGATCAAGACCCCTGCGGACTAAATTATGACATAGGGCTGGAGAGTTAATGTAGTCCTGACATAGATAAGTGAAGGTGTATTGTTGGCCTTGCCAGCTGAAGGCAAACTGCTTCTGGTAGTCCTTTGAAACAGGTATGGAGAAAAAGGCATTAGCCAGATCAATAGCTGCATACCAGGTACCAGGAGATGTATTAATTTGCTCAAGCAGTGAAATTACATCTGGAACAGCAGCTGCAATTGGAGTCACCACCTGATTAAGTTTTTGATAATCTCCTGTCATTCTCAAAGATCCATCTATTTTTTGCACAGGCCAAATAGGCGAGTTGAATGGGGATGTGGTGGGAATCACCACCCCTGCATCCTTCAAGTCCTTGATGGTGGCAGTAATCTCGGCAATCCCTCCAGGAATGTGGTATTGCTTTTGGTTTACTATTTTCCTAGGTAGGGGCAGTTCTAATGGCTTCCACCTGACTTTTCCTACCATAATAGCCCTTACTCTATTTGTCAGGGATCCAATGTGGGGGTTCTGCCAGTTGCTAAGTATATCTATTCCAATTATGCATTCTGGAACTGGGGAAATCACTACAGGATGTGTTCAGGGACCCACTAGACCTACTGTGAGACGGACATGAGCCAAGACTTCATTAATAACCTGACCTCCATAGGCCCCCACTCTGACTGGTGGGCCACAGTGACATTTTGGGTCTCCTGGAATTAGTGTCAGCTCAGAGCCAGTATCCAGTAATTCCCTAAAAGTCTGATTATTTCCTTTTCCCCAATGAACAGTCACTCTCTTAAAGGGCTGTAGGTCCCTTTGGGGAATGCTGGGAGAAAGATTAATAGTAAAAATTTTTGGCAGTGTATTGGAGTCCTTCCTCAAGGGGACCCGGTCTGCCCTTCATTCAAGGGGTTGTGGGTCTTTAAACTTGCTCAAATCTGGGAATTGACTGAGGGACTGTGACTCTCTATTCTGGCGATTAGAGTTAGACTGCTGTTCACCTGACCTAGAATTCATCCGTTTCTATAGATCAAGTAAATATTTAGTAGATTTCCTATCTATTTCACTCCTAGGGACACCATGACTAAGTAGCCAACGCCATAAGTCCATACGAGTCAGACTATTCTGATTACTGCTTTGACTGTTCTATTACTGTAACCATGCCCACCTTGTCTTTGTTGATTGAGTGCAGCCACTTGGTCCCTACTACCACAGGGTCCAATCAGCCCCATTGTAGTTAGGTGTCTTAATTCAGTTAGGGCAGTTCCCACTGTCAAATCTGACTTACATAAAATAGCAATCATAGCAGTCTTCAAGGATGCTGGAGCTCCCTTCACAAATTTGTTCCTCACAGTTGTGGTAAAAGGTGTGTCCTCTGGGCACTCCATGTGTGGGTCTGTGGGTCTAACTTGATAAATCCACTCTAGCATGCCAATTTCCCTAAGCCTTTGGATACCTTCTTCTACAGTATACCAAGGCAGGTCTGGTACTTCAACTTGATTTAGTGTCGGCCACCTCATAATCCATGCTTCAGCAACCCAACCAAATAAACTATTAGCTCCTTTCCTAACTTCTCTAGCTGAAACATTGAAGGAACAGTCTGTGCTCAGTGGACCCATATCAATAAACTCAGACTGATCCATCTTTATGTTCCTTGCACCATTATCCCACACCCTTAATAGCCATTCCCACACATATTCCCAAGGTTTCTGTTTGTAATTATTAGAAAACTCAAGTAGTTCTTTTGGAGCGTAGCGTACCTCCTCCTGGGTCACACTTTGTACTTCACCTTTTGGGGCTTTCTGGGACTTAAGCCTAGTTATAGGTCTAGAAGCCAGAATCGGTAGTGTGGAATTGTTTTGAGAACATTCAGCATTATCTTGTAAAGCATCTGCATCATGCGATGCTCCAGGCAATGACTCAGGCAAGTGCTCTTTAGAGGCAGGTGGGCTAGGGCTAATCTCCTCAGATGGGAGTGGAGGGGCTAATGGTTTTTCTGGGCAGGGTGGTTTAGCAGACAAACATGAAGTAATCTCTTCAGATGGAACTGGTTCTGCTGGCAGGAGTGATTCAATGGAATTTACAAGCTTAGTGTCCCCAGCTTCCTGATTATCTGCCCATATGTCCCCATCCCAAGTCTCAGGATCCCATCTCTTTCCAATCAATGCCCTTACTTTAACTTCAGACACCTCTCGAGGTTTGCAATTGAGCTGGCAGTATAATTCAGCCACTCCTTACAATAAGACTCTGGGTTTGGTTTTCAGCAATTTTGGCTCTGTTACTACAAGAAATAAGGCTTTCTTTCAAAGCACAAGTGGAAGCCTTGAGGTCATGTATGTGGCACTTGAGCCTTGACTCTGAAGCCCTGAGTGCATCTCTTTCCTTCATCAGTTTGTCTAGGAAAGCAGGACAAACCAACCAGCTTCCTTATACTTCTCATTCTGACAAAGCTGTAAAAAGATATCACACGTGTTCACCCTGAGCCTCACCTTTCACCAATACCTGATATACCGGTGGTGATATTTTGCAGATTTGTATCGCCACCTCACTCCATGGACTAGCAATGACCTCTTTACTGCTGGAAGCAGAGTCATCAATGTCTTTATGACTAACTAGACTTGACAACAAATTTAGAAAACTCATCATTACAATTTTGTTTCTCTAGAACCACTCCTGGTACCAAATGTCTTAGGCTGGATTCTCTAGAGAAGCAAAACTAGTAAAGTGTATAAATACATATATAGAGAGAAAAATTATATCAAGGAAACAGCTCACGTGATTGTAGAGGCTAGAACGTCCCAAGTCCATGGATCAGGTCGAGGCCTCTCTCAAGTCACACAGCTGCAGAAGCTGGCAAGCCCAAGATCAGCAGGTCGGAGAGCAGGGCTCCTGCTCACAGGCTGTGCAGATCGATGAATACCAGGTTCAGCAGATAAGCTGACAGCTCAAGTCCCAAGAATAGGAGATGAGATGACAGGAGGCAGCCACAGGATCCAGAGAGAGCAAAAAGCCAGAACGTCTGCTTATATACAGATGCGGGCCACACCCCCAAGGAGACTCCCTTTCATCTGATTGGCTACTCACAGTATATTCAATCATGGGAGTGATTACATTAAAACACTGAGAATCATGGCCCAGCCAAGTTGATGCACAATCTTAACTATCACATACATATATATGTATATATATATAAAATATTTTTGTTTTCTTTCATTCTGTATCACATCACTTACAAAATATAAGATGTAAATGGGGCTAGTGGGTATTTAGTTGCATGTGTGTTAGTTGTATTATGTTAAGAGAAAGTATGATTTTATAATTGTCTTTAATTAGAGATTATGTTTGGTTTAAGGAGATGTGTATAGGTGCCAGGTTGACAAGGGGTGGAATGTGATGGTTAATTTTATGTGTCAGCTTGATTAGGCTATGATTCTCAGTAGTTTGGCAGACATTGGACTGATTGCTTTTCCATGATGTAATATAATGTAATCACCTCCATGATGTGATCTGATGTGATTAGCCAATCAGTTGTAGGAGGAGTTTCCTTGGGGACGTGGCCTGCATTCAGTATATATGGATAGTCTGGCAAAACTCTCTCTAGATTCTACATCTGACTTATCATTCTCTGATCTTCAGTTCTTGGCACGTGAAGCAGCATCCTGCCACCTGACCTGGGCTTCTTGGGCTTCACCAGCTCCCACAACCTCATGAACCAGCAGCCTTCCACTTGACTTGCAGATCTTCAGATTTGCTGGCTTCCACAACCCCATGAGCAAGGAAAAGCCTCTAGCCTGATGCCTGACCCACAGATTTGGGACTTGCCAGCCTTTACAACTGCGAGAGCCATTTCCTTGAGATAAATCTCCATGTATATACACGCTTCACTGATTTTTCTCCTTTAGAGAATCAAGCCTAAGACAATTTCTATTACTTCTTTCCCTTTTATTTTTATCCCTTCTATCTTAGAGTTTGCAAATACTAAAGTTTAATAAACTTTTACCTTACCTTAACTAATTTGTATCTTACCGGTTTCATAAACCTTTAGCTTTAACTTTTACCAGTTTTATCTTTTTAAATTAATCATTTCTTTCTTTAATCCTTTCAATGTTAGGCCTATTGCCTCTTGTTTATTTAGTAACTGCAGGAATTGCATTGCACAGGCAGTGACCATCTGGCCAAACCCCAATAAGACTCTTCTCCAGATTGTCTCTCTGTTACAGACCAGTCTACACTGCCGAGCCACGGTAGCAAATCTGCTCGGCCCTGGGGCTATACAGTGAGTTCTGCTCCTTCATGGATGACCTTTTATAAAAGGCCCACACCACTTCCTGACCACTCAGATCTGCTACACCTTGGTCCAGCAAACAGCACCAGCTTATCTGAGATCAAGCTTACTAACCAGCAGCTACAGCCTATTACCACTTAAGCTAGAGAGAGCTAGGGGCTAATTCCCCCAGACATGTTGATTTAAAATCTTGTGAACTTTATTGTATTTATTGATGGCAGAGATAGCTATCTCCAGATCTTTATATCCCAATCATAACTGGAGAGTTCACCAGGCCCTTACATAGAAATAACTCTTTCAAGTTTCCAACTTTTACTGAATATGTACTGTGTGCCAGACACTATGATAGACCTTAGAGATAAAAAGTCAGATAAGACGTGGATTCTCTACTCAATGAATTTATGTTCTAGTTGGGCAGAAAAACAGGTAAAACAACAGTTAAAACACAGTGGGCTATGTGCTGTTGAGATTTATTATGGGAACAGAAAGGAGGGGCATCTGGATCAGTGAAAGCTTCAGGAGAGGGTGACAGGAGGTAGTCCCCCAGGACCCCACACCCTGTGGATTGATCAATCCCTTCCCCATTGCCCCGACACCCTCAGAATCACACACACAGGTCCTCATGGAGATGATGAAACCTGAATCAATGAGGGCGCCAGGCTCAGAAGTGGTTTCCTGTCGGTAAAGATCCCCATGGTGAGGGACAGAGGGACATGGAGAGGGGGCAGAAATGAGCAAGAAACCTTATAACTCTCCCCATACACACACATCACCAGCCACCCAGCCCCTGACTTGGACACCAAAAGACAAGGTGAAGACATCCTCTCCTTCAACCACCACCACCAGCACAGTTGGTCCTGAGTCAACGTGGCCAGGACAAGACACAGTAGGTGTCACTCAGCCCTTACCTGGGGATCAGACAGGGCTAGGGCAGGGACCATGAGGAAGCAGGGCCCACACACCTACCATACTGGTCTCTGAGGGCAGAACAGGGAGCTCAGGGCTGAGCCCTACAGGCCAGGGCTCCAGGCAGCTCCTCTAAGCAATGACACTACTGAGGGAAGGGTGGTCTGGTTTGCTTCAGTGCAGGGACAAGAGAGGTCAGGAGGGGGACTGGGCTGAAGGGAAGTCCTGGCTTTAAAAGGTCTGGATGGCGTGGGATTGGGATGGAGAAAAGGGGCAAATAAGGCCTTGGGGAGGGGAATGGAGTGAAAAGGAGGGAAAGAAAGGAGAGGGCTGGTGCTGGGGTGGAGGACAAGACCAGGTGTTCTCCTGGCCCTGGGGCAGCAGGCACCGGGCTGGCTCCTCCTCCCATCTCCTGGCATTATGGGGCCCTACTTATTACCCCACAGGGCCATCTTCATATAGATAGGCGTTGGGCGGAAGTGGCTGGACTTCATGTAGGCAGAGATCTTCTTCAGGCCCTGAGGGTGGGGAAAAGAAGGCCAGAGCTCAGGATCTGCTCCCCATCAGACTCTAGTACTTCCCATGCAGGCACAGCCAGCTCAGAGGACCCACCACAGTCCTTCCATGTGGGGCGGGTGATAGGGCAAAAGTCTTCCTGTGGTTCCCTGGTACATTAACTCTTCCAGTTTCCTTTCATTCCTGATCTTAATAAGAGCTCCTCCCATCTTGGAGATCCTACACTGTGCTAAGTGCTTTATCTCTACTAGACATTATAATACAGGATTAGAAAATCCTCCCAGTTGTACTGAAAGATAAATTCTACTATTGCCATTGATCAAAAGGGAAGCTGAGGTGCACAGAGGTTACACACCTTCCTTCTGTTCACAGAGCCAGTCCTGGGACAGTGCTAGAATTCAGCATGGCTGTCTCTCCCCAGTCCTGGCCTATTTCTGCTGCACTTTCTCCCTTCTGACCCTCAAAGGAGGATGTCTCACTCCTACTGTAACAAACATTCTCCTTTTGCAGAGGGAGGCTCCTGACTCATGTTGGGCTCAATGGGGCTTGAACACAAAAAAGAAGGCAGAGCAGGACAAAAGGGGTCAGAACATACCCATTACAGCCTGCAAGAGGCCAGATCTTGGCAAATGACTCAGCAAATCTAGATGATGATTGAAAGGGGAAATGGACTAGCAAAACTAGGCAGGGCCAGGCTATAATTATTCCACTTGTAGGAGGGCATCCAACCTTCTCAGCCTGATAACTGAGCCCAATCTCACTGTGCTCCAACCTACCTCACCATAGCTAAGAGGACCAGGCTAAATGACACTCAGGTGTGTGTTTCGGGCTATCATAACAGGATAATTTTTGAAGGATTCAAAGGCATCTGGAACTTCCCAAATCTAAGGGGCAAAGCCCCGGTAGATCACAGGCCCCAATCTACAGCTGACGTTCAAAGTCATCTTAGCTCTTGTGTCATCCCCAAGGTGCTTAGCTTGGACCAGAACCAGAAGTTCATGAGAACTAGTCAAGAAAGCAGATCTTGCTAGAAAGGGGTAAAGAAATAAAAACTCTAGGCTGAAAACCCTGTTGGCAACTGCCTCAAATTCTCAAATTTATAATCAAGTCGATTGGGTTGCTCTCCAACCAGCTGACCAGGTGTGATGGATGACTGCTGTGAGGTGGGGTCTAGGCTGTGTTCCTCTAGAACCCAGTTGGCACCACACACCCCATTCACCTGTGATGGCTATAGTTATCTAACCACACTGAGCTTGGGGGGTGGGCTCCAGGGCAGGACCATCTTTGCAGGCCACACTGTGCCTGACCCAGTGCCTCATCCACAGGAGACCATCAGTGAACATGAGTTAAATGTACTGACCCATCTCAGAGATGGAAAACCTTAGACAATGGGGAAGCAGAAAGGGCAGAAGAATGGAGGGAAAGACAGTGTCCCACTATAGAACACTTCAAGATAAAATCCTTCACAGCGGCACCCTCATAAATATTCAAACCCCAGCACCTCTATAGACCTGGGAACTTCAGAAGTTGCCCACAACGTGGACTGGATTGGTGCAAAGCATTCTGGAGGTGATGTATAAATACTGTCTGTGTCTTTGGAACCTGGTAGCAATCCTACCTTATCTCAGTCCTGCTACTGCCAGCTACACATACACTCCTCAAGTTTTGCCTCATCCATACTTTCTTGGGCTTTGAAACTCAAGCAGGAAAGGATCTGAGCTTTCCCTTTCGGCACAGGAGGAGAGCCCATAGAAGCTGACAGGAGCCTGGCACAGCCTGCACTGGTTCTGTGACCTTGAGCAAATTCCTCACCACCTTCAGTTCCAGTTTCCTCATCTGTAAAATGGGGGGTGATAATTCCATCTACCTTGTAGTAATGTTGTGAAGATTAAATCTGGTACAATATATGTAAAATGTTTAGCACGGATCCTGGCATAAAGCAAATGCTCCATATATGCTAGTTACTGTTTTTTTTTTAGCTCTGAAACTAGGAAAGTGTCATGGAGAAGGGAGAAGGAAAAAGGAACATCACAGAGGAAAGGGGACCAGGGGCCTCACCTCAAAGTGGGCCATGAAGTCCTTCAGGTTTGGGAATGCATCCAGGCACTTAGGCTCAAAGATACGGATCAGGTCCAGGACATCATAAGCAAGGAAATCCACAAAGGTGATCTGCAGAAAGCCGAGGATGAGTGGATGGGTAGCTCTATCATCTGGGAGGAATGACAACCCTGTGTCCCCTGTCTCCTTCCCCCTTTACCTTGTCCCCTGCAAACCATGGCCGCTTCCCTAGGAACTGTGAGAAGAGCCTCATCTTGTCAGGGAGTCCCTCCAAGTACTGAGGCTTCAGCTTCTCCTGAGACAGAAAACAGCTGTCACCACCCTCGGACCCTGCTCCCTGGGCAGAGAGGCAGTTCTCTCACTGCTGGGATGACCCAGATGGCCACGGGTGAGCCGTCATCCTCCCTGGACTACCCCTGGCCCGGTGCTCAGGCTTCCTTTTAATCCAACCAGCATTTATTAGACCCCTAAGAAACCCCATCTGTGAGAGATCTGGGAAGGCAGAGAGGTAAATAACACCATCTTTGAATCTGTCACCACTGATCTCCAAACAACCCACCTACAGGTCTGACCCAGGAGTGCTCTAAGCACCTGGCTGAGCACTCGCCTCAGATCTTGGGTAGAGTCACAGAAGCAAAGCATTACAAGAGCTAAAATAAGGAAGTGGAAATTCCTGGGTTGGCACAAGAGTGGAGAGGACTTTTTAGTAGTTTCCAGAATAGTGAGGAGAATTTGAGAGGATGAAAGAAAGGAGGGAGTGGAAGGCATTCTTGCAGAAAAACTGTGATGGATGCTGTGTGGCTAATAATCCGGATTCACAAGAATCCCTGTGGGTTTTAAGGGGAAGACACCGGGAAAACAAGATAAAGACATTGTTTAGGAACTTAATTTCCACACTGGGGGGAATGTGGACTTTATCCTAAAATTGGGGAAACTGATTCAGAGTTTTGATTTGAGGAGATTTAGAGTTATGGAGCTCACTCTGTAAGCAGTATAGGGCACCCCTTGGAGAATCTATAAGTCTAAGGAATTCAAACGGCACACAGGACAAGTACAGACAGAAATTGAAGAGTCCCATATCCTGATCCAAACCCTTAGCCCAGCCCCACAGGAACTCACAAAGTCAGGACTGTAGCACACCCTGACCAGGTCCATGCGGGTGTCCATAATCTGGTTCTCCAAGATGTCCACACGAATCTTCTCTGCTTCTGTCTCCCCACCTGCAGCCCACACATCAGACAGTCACCCTCTGCATCCTATCCAAGCCAAGCCCAGGGAATGGTCACCAGGCCTCCTGGGCCCCCGCACCTGCCCCCAGCCCCACTCACACATGTTGTGCTTGCGGGCAATGTAGCGCATGATGGCGTTGCTCTGGGTGATCTTGTGAGGCCCATCAATTAAGTAGGGCAGCTGCAATGGCAACCAAGCAGGTCTGTTGCACTACCAGCTCCCCAGCACCCTCTCCCCTGAGTAAGGGCAGAGCTGGGACTTGGCACACTCAGATCTGGCCCATGGTAGGCACTAAATAAATATATGTACAGTGAATGTATGATCTGGAACAGGGAACAGAATGGAAAGGCAGTGAAGGGAACTAGGAATGAGAGAGGTGGAGAAAAAGGCACCTGGTTGTAAAACTCCAGGCTGGGGAAAGGAGATGGAGGGAGAAACACCTTTCAATTTCCCCCCACATCCTGCACTTACATTGGGAAAGTCCAGGCCCAGCTTGAATTTCTCATTCAGCCAGTGGCCTTTGTCATAGTTGGGAGCTATGGTGGAAACAATGAAATGAAAACAAACATCCTTGTAGTCCAACATTCCTTCCCCAGAAACCATACCAAGAGTCATTCCAAGACCCCTTGAGACTCGTGGATCTAGAAGCTGACAGAACCACTAAGTCTCACACTCACAGAAGTAAGGCTTACAAAAGTGGTGGGGGCAGCAATTCCCTGCCAGTATTCTGAGCTGGCAGGGCAGAGCTACACAGCCAAAGGGAATCCGGGAAGGGGCAGGCCCCAGATCCAGGTGGTGGAGGCCCTGCAGAGGTGGGCAACAGGTGGCCAGGGCATGGGCTACTTGTTACCAAATCAGCATTAGTTGGCAGAGGGACCAATACGAGGGTGCCATTACCGTCCCCCTCAATGTACTTCTTTTCCTCATAGTTTGATTCTGTGTATTCCAGGAGCAGGCGGATGGCATGACCCAGCTGGGAAAGACAGCACGGGGAAGTGGTCAGAGATGGAGGGACCCTGACGGCCTGACTTCATCTCCAGGTACGCTAGAGCCACCCTCATATCCTCCCATAGGCGAGAAAACCCCACAGAACTCGCGCCAGACGCCGCTCACTACGCCCCACCCCCACCCCTTCTAGGCCCAAAGTACTCAGCCTGGATGGCGCCAGGCTGCAGGACAAGGCTCAGCTCCAGCAAAGTTCCAGAGAGGAATCTTCTAGAATCGTTCCCCGAGCTGCTCAGAAGTTCCTTGCCACGGCGCCCCTGTCCCATCTGCCCAGGCGGACCCCTCACTCACCCCGCGAATGTCCCAATAACCCAAAACGATGGCCATAGCGCAAGTTTCCCTGAAATTTCGGGACCCGCTGCAGAAGCGCTGAGGTCAGACTTTATCAGGCTAGCCGGGGGGCGGGGCGATCTGTGACGCTCGGCCCCGCCCCCCGCCCGGGAGCTTGGGGTCATTTCACACCCCCCACCCCGTTCCACCGCCTCTGTCCCACAAACGTGTATCCTGCAGGCGCCCGAGGCCCCAGGAGCTCTGGGCGCCGGCCTGAGGGCAGGAAGAAGTAAATGGGGTTTCTTCCACTAGCCTTTAAGATTCGGGTAGCCGAAGTTTGGATGCATAGAAGCCAAAGGCGCCTGGACCCCTGAACCCCTCAGTGGCTTTAGCTGCCGCTTTCAAACCTCTGCTAGGTCCAGGGGGAGACCGCCGTGCATTTGGGGAAACAAGCCAGAAACACGAGAGGAGCAACGCTCCGAGCCTCCCTTTGCTCAGGCGCTTGCTCAGCCTTCGCTTCTCGGTCCGAGTTTCTCAGGACTCTGTGAGGATCACGCTGCCAGAGTGAGGCCAAAACGTGACTGCCCTAAGACAAGAGAGCTTAAATGAGCCCCTATACAAGGAACAGGTACTCCTGGCCAATCAGAAAAACTCCTTGGAGCCCTGATACTCCATAATGGGTGCTCCTCCACAGGAAAAAAGTATCAGTGGACGGAACGACCAGCCTGGACAAAGGACAGAGAATAGGAAATGTGGTCTCCGTGTTTTCTTTTCATGGACTGTTAAGGACCCTGCCCTTTGTCAGTCCTCTGGCAAAGGATTATAAGGACTAACTGTAAACTCATCAATTAGCATTCCAGCACAACATGTGAATCTAAATCCAAGAATCAGACCCTGCAATGAGGCTGAGTATGCAATGCAGACCCAGAAATGTCCTGCCAGCCAGCTAGATGATCCTCACTTTGACTCACCCCCAAACTGGGACAGTGACATGAGAGTGGTGGTCACAGGGCATGTGAGCAAGAGAGGAAAGAACATTTCCTCAGAGTGGCCAGACGCCTGGCCTGCTGCTGAGGGAGGCCAGAGAGAGGTGAGGCCAGCGTGGAGCTAGGGGGACTGCCCACAGAACCAGTGTCAGAGTGACACCACAGTCCCTCTTTACACAGGGTGCAGACCCCCACATGTCCAATCCCGTGGATTGTAGCCCTGGCTCTGACTCCTGACTCATGTGTGGTCTTAGGTAAGACCAAGAACCTCCCGAGCCTATTACATCACTTGTGATTTGAGAAGGGTGCCTCAGGTGGCCTTTGAAGTCACACTGTGACCCATGACCTAGGGTACAATCTCCACGAGAACAATATCCTACCAGTCAGCTCTTCTCTTTGAAGGCAGAAGGTTATTTCAAAAAGAAGATAACATGAAATTGCCCGTGGTTAATTTTCTTTCGTTTAAAGGATATTATAAGATTTAATGGATGTAGGAAAATAGATGAGAGGAAGTTCAAAAAAGAAAATGGTTTACAGTTAATGAAGGGCAAGGCTGGTGCACTATAGGAAAATCAGTTTTTAAAATTTCTACCATAAGAAGGAATGAAGTTGTAATACACGATACAATATGGATAAACTTTGAAAACATACTAAGTTAAATAAGCTAGACAAAAAAAGATAAATATTGTACGATTCCATTTACATGAAATACCTAGAATAGACAAGTGTATAGAGACAGAATGTAAATTAATTTTTCACCCTGGGCTGGGAGGTAAAAGAAATGGGGAGTTATTGCTTAATGTGTACAGAGTATCTATTATGGGTCATAAAATAGTTTTGGAAACAAATAGTGGTTATGGTTGCACAACATTGTGGGTTTGATAATGCCACTGGATTGTATACTTAAAAATGGTTAAAATCGCAAAGTTTATGGTGTGTATTCTTTTTTCCCACACAAAAACATTAACTGTTACATTGTTAGGATAGCAGAGTATGGGACCAATATTTCGATAAAGGTGTCAAACCATAAAGATAAAGCGTGGCATGGAGGTTGCAGTGGAAGGTAGACTTCAGCTCACCCCTATGAGAACACAGAAGTCAGATGGTCTGCAGGTGTGTGCTAAGTTGGGGAGCTCACAGCATGTGTCATCAGTGGCCAGCAGGGAGCAGTCCAAGTTGCAGATGCTTCCCACCTGTTCAAACCATGCCAGTCTTCCCAGTTTTTGGTTTGGGTCCAGGTTCAGGAAGCAGCCTCTGGCAATAAGGTGGATTCCTGGGTAGCTTTGCCCACAGGGAGACCATGCACTAATCCACACACATAAGTGCCCACTTCTCTGAATAGTTCTAGTTCTTGTTATACATTAAGAGTTGGTCATTCTGAATTTTATACATCTTGGAAGGAGAAGAATTACTAGATTCAAATGAAAAATAGAAATCATAAAGGATAAAAAAGCACTAAGATAAAATAGAATAATAAGCAGGTAGAACAGATATTGTTAAATTAGTATTCATCCATTCTGTCGTTTATTTAGTCAAAAAAGAATCTTTGACATTCTGGATGTCTTAGTTATCCAGTGCTGCTATAATAGAAATACCACAAGTGGGTGGGTTCAACAAACACAAATTTATTTTCTCACAGTTTAGGAGGCAAGAGGAAGTCCTTCTCTCTCTGTCCGCTCTGGAGGAAGGTCTTGACTCTTCATCTTCTGCTTCCTGGTTCCTTGGAGATCTCCATGTGTCTTGGCATCTATCTTACCCCATCTCTGCTAGACCAAAACCAAACTCATTGCCATTGAGTTGATTCTGACTCATAGCAACCCTAGAGGACAGAGTAGGACTGCTCCACAGGGTTTCCAAGGAGTGACTGGTGGATTCAAACTGCCTACCTTTTGGTTAGCAGCTGAGCTCTTAACCATAGTGCCCTAGCTTTCCTTGAATCTCTTTTTATAACTCAAAAGAGAATGAGTCAAGACACACCCTACACTAATCCTGTGTCATTAACATAACAAAGACAACCCATTCCTGAACGGGATTATAACTACAGGCATAGAGATTAGGATTTACAACACATATTTCTGGGGGACACAATTTAATCCATAACACCGGGATGTACTAGGCATCATGAATAAGTCAATCCAAGAAAACTGGATATTTTTTATTTTCATAAACGTATATGTGATACTACATTTGTCAGTTCAACATTTTTGGTGTATACAATTTAGTGATATCAAGTACATTAATTATGTTGTGCAACCATCACAATGATTGTTGCCAAATATTCAGGGAGGTTTGCTACTAAAAGGTGAATAGGGTGGGAACTACAACGGGTAGATTTAAAAAAAAAAAAAAGGGGACAGTTTTTAGTGCGTTTAAACACCCAGAGGCAGTAGAGTGGGAGAGAGGTGGAATGAAGGAGAAAAAAAGCAATGCTTGCTAGGAGAAGGTCTCTGAGGACACGGGAGATGGGGCCCAGAGCACAGTGGACCCTTCAGAAAGAGGAATCCACTTCTGCAGGAGGAGGACTACACAATCAGATTCTCAAACCCAGGATCTAAAGGGGCCAAGAGGATCATGCCAATGAGTGAAATGGGTCTGTGAAAGACAACAGGGAGAGGTAGGTGTTAGGGATGTTTCCATGGGTGGTGCAGATGGTTAAGCACAGTCTGTTTCTTAGAGCCCACTTGCATATTCTGTTAATTTTTGCTAGTGTCCTCAATAAGTTTCCTTTACCTGTTGCTCATTAAAGGGAAACATTGATCCAGTCCTGGTATGCAAATAATATAGCAAGAATTAAATAGGCCCTCCCTTGCTACACCTGGGCATGGGGTATTCAGGGTCCCTGAGGGAGGAGTCACAGTTGGGGGCCCTCATGGGTGTGGGCAGTCATTTATTAACTAATTCAGAAGGGTTTAATATTTTGCCAATCATCACAGCTGTACCAGGAGTCCAAAGGACCATTCAGGGATGCTGATGTGCAAATTTAGCCTAGAGGAAGAGTCCACAACAACCACTGGACCAAGTGACCAATGGCACAGTAGTGTCAGGATGCTTGTCCAAGAAAGTGAAAGTACTTTATGGGGTGGGATTTTAGGACATGGGCCGTCTGTGAAGTGTCTCCACCCCACGCCTCCCCCACTCCAGCTGACTTGTTGGCCAATCAGTGCCCTTCATACTGAGTAAAGGGGATTTCCTCCACCTGGAAAATAAGGAGTATAACACTTGTCCTGCTGTCGGACATGGTGACCACGTGGATCAAGAGACAATGGGATGTTGAGAAAGGTTATACCCAATGACGGTATACACAAAGAAAGCTCTTATTTAAATGATTGCATTAAGAGTAAGAAGATGGAATCTATGTCAGAAAGACAAACACAGATAATCCCTGGTCAGCTAATTCAGGGACATGACCTGGTTGGTTGGTTAACTTTTATTTAAAACAGAACAGCCCTTGCCCAGCTCTGTTGACTTAAAAGCAGTAATTCTCAACCTTGTCTGCATATTAGAATCACCTGGAGAATTCTAATAAAAATACTGATGCCAGGCTACATCACAGACCAGTTAGGTCAGCATGCCCGAGAGTGGTGGCATCAGTATGTTTTCAAAGCTCTCAGGTGATTCTAGGTGTTTCTCTTGTGGGCCAGGGTGGGGAGAGCTACATTACAGTACATGCTGCCTCTTTGATCAGACACACAGAACATCTGCACTCGAGGTTTTGTCAGAACACGTAAGTATGAGCACCGTGTCATCTGATACTATCAAAGCTCAGCTTCAAGATGTCATATTCCCAGCAGATTACTAAGGGCTCTGCAGTTGGCCATTCCTTTAGATCCTTAAAGTTGTAGCCTTGGGGTAAAACAGACCTTTAGAGAGACATTAAAAAAATGCAGAGGGAGGTGGAGCCAACATGGCGTTATAGACAGAAGCGCCATGCCATCCCTCTGCAGCAAAGACCGGAAAAACTGAGTAAAACAGATACAAATGTTAATCCTGGAACCCTAAGTACCAAATAAAGGAGTAAAGAATTTGATCAAGCACCGAATGGAATAAGAAACTGACAGAGAACAGAGAACGAGGAGAGCTACAGAGTGGAGATCCCATACAAGTTAACATGGTTGGATTTGCTGTCTTGGGCTATAGCCAAAAAACTCAGACAGGGAGTACAGGAAGGCAACTTCATGGAGTTCCCAAGAGGAGACAGCGCACTCGGTAACCAGGGATACATGCTTTCCCACCCCACATGTTTCTTCTCTGTACGAGGCCTCTGCTGCTTGCCAATGGGCCACAATTTCTCTGATGGAGAAATAGCAGCTCACTGCCAACCTGATTCGAAATTTTGGACCTCAGCCACCAAGGACTGCAGACGGGAAGTATAGAAAGGCAACTCCATGGAGCTCCCAGCAGGAGACAGAGCACCTGGTAACCAGGGATACATAATTTCCCACCCCCATCCTTCTTCCCTCTGCACAGCCTCCACCGCTTGCCAGCGGGCCAGGGTTGCTCCGCTGAAGAGACACTAGCTCACTGCAGCCAGGGTCTGCCCCACCCCCACCAGACAGCCCCTCTCTTCATTGCCATTTTTTTGTTTGTTTTCTTTGGTTTGTATTTTTGTTTGTTTTTTGATACTTTCGGGGTTTTTTTTTTTTGTTGTTGTTGTTGCTTTTCTCTCTCTCCCTTCCTTCCTTTTCTTTCTCCCACCCAGCTAGCCCCATGTGCCATCCTCTCCCCTTCTTGACGAGCTGTGATTCTTTGGTTTGTTTGCTTTGTTCTTTTTTTTTTCTTTTCTTCTTTTTTTCTGTTTCTTCTCTCTCTCTTCTTTCCTTCTTTTCCTTTCTCCCTCCCACCCAGCTCTGTGCACCACTCTCACCCCTTCTGGAGGGGCCGTGCTGCACAGCTTAGTTGGAGAGTGACTGCGC
This sequence comes from Dugong dugon, assembly GCA_030035585.1. NCBI lineage: Eukaryota > Metazoa > Chordata > Mammalia > Sirenia > Dugongidae > Dugong > Dugong dugon. The sequence goes on from CM057462.1 coordinate 149,378,797, forward strand.
GTGGACTCCTTGGGTCTGCACTGCCGTCACCGACTAGCTCCCTCAGGGCAGTTTATTTATTTATGTATTGTTTGTTTGTTTTTGTTTTTTTCCTTCTCTTTTTTTACTTTGTTACTGTTTCTTCTCTCTCTCTCCCTTCCTTCCTTTCCTTTCTCCCATCGATCCAACCCTGTGTGCCACTCCCAGCTTCTTGGTGGGCTGTGCTGTACCACTCAGCTGGAGAGCCTCTAGCACAAGGCCTCCCTGAGTCTGCGCTGCCCCTGCAGGCCAGTTCCCTCAGCGTCATACTTTTTATTTATCTTTCTCTTCCCCCTTCTCCTTTTCTTTCTCCCTCCCACCTAGGCCCTGTGCTGCCTCTGCCCCTTCCTGACAGGCTGTGCCATACCACCCAGCAAGAGAGACATAAGCTCGCTGCCACCTCAGTTCTGCCTCACCCACAACAGCCAGTGATCCCACAACTATATATTTTTTGTTGTTGTCTTTATTTTTTTAATCATTATTTATTTATTTGTTTGTTCTTTTCTTCTCCCTCTTTCCCATTTCCTTTTCCCTGCCCCCCAAGCCCCATGCACCACCCACACCAATTCTTGACAGGCTCAGCCTCACCGCTTGGCTAGAGAGCCACAAGCACATAGCCTCACTGGGTCTGCCCTGCCCCCACAAGCTGAATCCTACCACACTGCCATTTCATTTACTTTTTTCTTTTCTTTATTGTTTACTTCATTTTTTGCTTTTATTGCCTTGTTTCTCTCTCTTCTTTCCCCCCCCCACTTAACTCTGCACATAATAGCCACTCCTTTCCCTCCTGCCTATCTGCACTGTGCACTGAGTGCCACTTCCTCGAGTGGTAGCGTTGTGGTCCCTCGGACCTGGCCCTGCACTGCCCCCAGGCCGGCTCTGTCACCCCCAGTTCGTGCCACAAACTACCCATCCCTGCCCCTCCACCCCTCACTGGACCCACCCTGCTGCACCATGGCTGAGTGACTGGCCCTGCCCACCTGGACAAGATGGTGAGAAGTATCATGCCCACAGGTGAGCAAGCAACAAAACACACCCAGCCCGCCTGCCCAGACATAACCACATAAAACAAAAAAGCAGGATGAAACAATCAAATGTGCAATCAGTAAACGAAGAAAATAATTCCGGAATGTCTCAGAGATGGTAGACATTATCAAAACATATAAAATAACAGGAGAGGATAGCTCCAGAAAACAACCAAAATATTACGGCTGTCTGTTTTTTGTTTTTTGTTTTGGACACCTTATTGTTAGTAATATGCACTACATACAATTTTAAAATATATCCGTAAGTTTATATGTAATGTTTCCAACCTCCAAAGACAAATAAAGATCAGACGTAGAAAGATACTGAAAATAAAAGGCAATAATAATGAAAACTAAAAAAAAAAGAAAAAAAGAAGTATTCGACTTACCTCAAAACTGACTTACGACAGTCATTGGAACAGAACCCACTCATAAGTCGGGGACTACTTGTATATGTAATGCACAGAAAAAAGTAATTGTGAGTATAATCGGGGAGGTGAGTGAAATTGGGTGTAGATGAAAGAGGGATTCTATTTTCTACTTGGTATATATCTATTGTTTAAAATGGTTAAACAAAAATACATTCATGTATAATTTGTGTAATTCATAAGCAATAAAAATTATCCCAAAAAGTGAAAAAAAAAGAAAACAACCAAAATAAAATACCAGATGACCTTTTGCTAAAAGAAAAGACACTGAAACTACCTGATAAGGAGTTCAGAACTCTAATATTCAGGCTTATCCAACAGACGAAGGAAAATGCAGATAAAAATAAGGAAAAAATAGACAAAATTATGGAAAATACAAACAAAATTCTGTAAAAGACAGACAAAACAATGGAAGAAATCAGGAAAATAATACAGGAACAAAATGTCAAAATAAATAAACAACTAGAAATCACAAAGAAACAGCAATTAGAAATCCAAATGATAAACAACAAAATTTCAGAAATGGACAGTGCAACAAAAGGTTTTAGGAGCAAATTTGAAACAATGGAAGACAGGATCAACGAAATTGAAGACAAATAGTTGACTACCAATTTGTATGAGGAAAAGTCAGAGAAGAAAAATGAAAAAAACCCTGAGAAAAATGTGGGATAAAATCAAAATAAAAAAATTTGCTTGTGATCGGAGTTCCAGAACAGGGTGAGAAAATGGAAAACACAAGGAGGACCATTGAAGATTTGCTGACAGAAAACTTCCCTAATATCATGAAAGATGAAAAGTCAACTATCCAAGAAGCTCAGCGAACACTGTATAGGATAGACCCCTCCCCCCACAAAATCACCAAGACATATAATAATCTTACTGGCTAAAACCAAAGACAAAGAATACCGGAAGCAGTTTAAGAAAAACGAAAAGTCTCTTACAAAGGGGAAACAATAAGACTAAGCCTTGACTACTCAGCAGAAACCATGCAGGCAATAAGGTAATGGGATGACATACATAAAATTTTGAAAGAAAAAACTACCAACCAAGAATAATATATCCTGCAAAATGCTTCCTCAAATATGATGGCAACATAGGACTTTTCCAGAGAAAAAGAAATTAAGGGAATACATAAAAACAAAACCAAAATTACAAGAATTACTAAAGGGAGTTCACTGGTTAGAGAACAAAGCATCTGACAACAACCTGAATCTAGGACACAGGACAACATCAGCCAGATACCAACCTAGGTAATGGACACTCAAGGATAAAACAAAACTAAAAAGAAAACTTCAGCACCACAAAAAAGCACAACAAAATGACAAAAATAAACTCACACCTATCAATACATTACATTGAATGTAAATGGCTTAAATGCACCCAGAAAGTGACAGAACAGATTTAAAAAAACAGGTCCGATTAATATACTCTCTGCAAGACACACCTTAGAAACAAAGACATAAATATATTAAAAATCAAAGGTTGGAAAAAATTATCAAGCAAACAGCTATCAAAAAAAAGCAGGAGTGGCAATACTAATCTCAGATAAAATAGACTTTAAAACAAAATCTACCATAAAAAACAAAGATGTGCATTGTATATTGATTAAAGGGACAATCCACCATGAAGACATAACCATAATAAATATCTACACACCCAATGACAGGGTTCCAAAATACATAAAACAAACTCTAACAGCACTGAAAAGAAAAAACTGATAGTTCCACAATAATAGTAGGAGACTTTAGCACACCACTCTCTGTAAGGACAGAACATCTAGAAAGAAACTCAACAAAGATACACAAGATCTAAAGGCCACAATCAACCAACTTGACCTCGTAGACATATATAGAACACTCCATCCAACAGCAGCAAAGTACACATTCTTTTCCAAAATGCATGGAACATTCTCCAGAATAGACCACATCTTAGGAAACAAAGCAAGCCTTAACACAATCCAAAACATTGAGATAAAACAAAACATCTTCTCTGATCCCAATGCCATTAAAGTAGAAATTAATAAGAGGAAGAGCAAGAAAAAAAAATCAAATACATGGAAACTGAATAACACCCTGCTTAAAGACAACTGAGTAATAGAAGAAATCTTAGATGGAATTCAAAAATTCCTAGAATCAAATGAGAATGAAAACACATCATACCAAAGCCATGGGCGGGGGGTGGGGGGAATGTGGTGCTCAGAGGTCAATTTATAGCAATAGATGCACATATCAAAAAAAGAAGAAAGGAACAAAATAAATACATTAGCTATACAACTCAAACAAATAGAAAGAGAACAGCAAAGAAACTGCTAGCCACCAGAAGAAAGGAAATAATAAAGATCAGAGCAGAAATAAATGAAATACAGAATAGAAAAACAATAGAAAGAATCAACAAAACTAAAAGTTGGTTTTTTGAAAGGATCAACAAAATCGAGAAACCATTGGTCAAATTGACAAAAGAAAAACAGGAGAAGATGCAAATAACTCACATAAGAAATGAAATGGGGGTCATTACAACAGACCCAACTGAAATAAAAAGGATCATTACAGTGTACTATGAAAAACTATACTCCAACATATTTGAAAACAGAGGAAATGGACAAATGTCTAGAAACACACTATGTACCCAAACTACCACAAACTGAAGTTGAACATCTGAACAGATTCATAACAAGAGAAGAGATTGAGAATGTAAAAAAACAAAAACAAAAACAAAAAAACTCCCAACAAAAAAAAAAGCCCTGGCCTAGATGGCTTCACTGGAGAATTCTACCAAATACTTAGAGAAGAGCTTACACCAGTACTACTCAAACTATTTCAGAACCTAGAAATGTAAGCGATACTTCTGGATTTATTCTGTGAAGCCAGCATAACTCTGATACCAAAACCAGGCAAAGATACCACAAAAAAAGAAAATTACAGACCAATATCTCTCATCAATATAGATGCAAAAGTTCTCAACAAAAATTCTAGCCAATAGAATTCTGCATCGTATAAAAAACAAAAAAAACAAAAAACCCACCATGACTGTGTGAGATTCCTACCAGGTATGCAAGGATGGTTCAACATTAGAAAATCAGTCAATATAGTTGGCCAAATAAATGAAAGAATCACATGATCATCTCAATTGACTAAGAAAAGGCATCTGACAAAGTCCAACACCTGTTCCTGATAAAAACTCTCAGTAAAATAGGTATAGAAAGGAAATTTCTCATCATAATAAAAGGCATCTATACAAAACCAACAGCCAACATCATTTTTAATGGAGAGAGGCTGAAAACATTCCCCGTGAGAACAGGAACAAGACAAGGATGCCCTTTATCACCACTCCTATTTAACATTATGCTGGAAGTCCTAGCTAGAGCAATGAGGCAAGAAAAAGAAATAAAGGGCACCCAAATTGGTAAGGAAAAAGTAAAACTGTGGGTGATTTGATACTATACATAGAAAATGCTAATGAGTCCATTAGAAAACTACTAGAACTAATAGAAAACTACTGGAACTGATTCAGCAGAGTAGCAGGATACAAGATAAATGTAAAAAAATCAGTTGAATTCCTATACACCAATAAAAAGAACTATGAAAAGGAAACCAGAAAACAATACCATTTATAATAGCTACCCACCCCAAAACAAAACTTAGGAATAAATCTAACCAGTTATATAAAACATCTATACAAAGAAAACTACAAAACACTACTGCAATAAACCAAAAGAGACCCACATAAACGGAAAAACATACTATGCTCGTGAATAGTAGACTTCACAATGTGAAAACGTCGATTCTACCCAAAGCAATCTACAAATACAATGCAATCTCAATCCAAATACCAACAGCATTCTTTAAAGAGATGGAAAAACTAATCATTAACTTTATATGGAAAGGGAAGAGGCCCCAGACAAGGAAAGTACTACTGAAGAAGAATAAAGTAGGAGGACTCACACTACTTGACCTCAGAACCTACTATACAGCTATGGTAGTCAAAACAGCCTGGTACTGGTACAAAGACAGACACATTAACGAGTGGAACAGAATTGGGAACCCATATTAAATCCATCCATCTATGGTTACCTGATCGTCTACAAAGACCCAAAGTCCATCAAATGGGGAAAAGACAGTCTTTTTATTTATTTATTTTTAAATTTTTTTTTATTGTACTTTAGGTGAAGGTTTACAGAACAATAGTTCTCATTAAACAGTCAGTACACATATTGTTTTATGACATTGGTTAACACGTCAACCCTCTCCCTTCTCAACCTTGAAGGACTTTTTTTTTTTTTGGTGAAAATATGCGCAGCCAAAGATACACCATTTCAGAAATTCTACATGTACAATTCACTGACATTAATTACATTCTTCCAGTTGTGCTGCTATTGTCATTATCCTTTTCCAAATTATTCCATCACTATTATCTCCAACTCACTGGCCCCTAGGCTTCCCATCAAACCTCTTGAGTTGCTGTTGTCGATTTGATCTCACATAGATAATTCTTTCTTTTTGTACTTTAGATGAAGGCTTACAGAACAAAATAGTTTCTCATTAAACAGTTAGTACACATATTGCCCTATGACAATGGTTAACAACCCCATGACATGTCAACACAGTCCTTTCTCAACCCTGGGCTCCCTATCACCAGCTTTCCTGTCCCCTCCTGCCTTCTAGTCCTTGTGCCTGGACTGCTGTGCCTCATTAGTCCCGTTTTGTTTTATGGAGCTGTCCAAACCCCAGCTAAATGGTGAACCTCCGGAGTGACTTTTCCACTGAGCTAAAAGAGTGTCTGGGGGCCACACTCTAGGGGTTTCTCCAGTCTCTTTCAGGCCAGTAAATCTGGTCTTTTTGTGTGTGTCAGAATTTTGTTCTACATCCTTCTCCAGCTCTGTCCAGGACCCTCTGTTGTAATCCCGGTCAGAGCAGTCAGTGGTGGTAGCCGGGCACCATCTAGCTGTACTGGACTCAGTTTGGTGGAGGCCTTGGTAGCTGTGGTCCATTAGTCCTTTGGATTAATCTTTTCCTTGTATCCTATTCTCTTCATTCTCCCTCGCTCCTGAAGGGGTGATACCAGTGGAGTATCTTAGATGGTTGCTCACAGGCTTTTAAGACCCCAGACGCTGCTCACCAAGGTAGAATGTAGAACATTGTCTTTATAAACTGTTTATGCCAATTGAGCTAGATATTCCCCAAGACCATGGTCCCCACAGCCCTCTGCCCAGCAATTCAGTCCCTCAGGGAGTTTGGATGTGTCTATGGAGCTTCCATGACCTTTCCTTGTACAAGTTGTGCTGGCTTTCCCAGTATTGCGTACTGTCTTACCCTTCACCAAAGTTATCACCTATCTATTGTCTATTTAGTATTTTCCCCCCACCTCGCCCATTCCTCATAACCAACAAAGATTGTTACTTTTTGTGTGTAAACTTTTTCATGAGTTTTTACAGTAGAGGTCTCATACAATATTTGTCCTTTTGTGATTCACTTAATTCACTCAGCATAATGTCCTCCAGTTTGATCCATGTTATGAGATGCTTCACAGATTCATCATTGTTCTTTATCGTTGTATAATACTCCATTGTGCATATGTACCATAGTTTGTTTATCCATTCATCTATTGATGGGCATCTAGGTTGTTTCCATCTTTTTGTTATTGTGAACAAGGCTGCAATGACATGGGTGTGCATGTGTCTATTCGTGTGACGGCTCTTATTTCTCTACGGTATATTCCTAGGAGTGGGATTGCTGGATCATATGGTATTTCTATTTCTAGCTTTCTAAGGAAGCACCATATCATTTTCCAAAACGGTTGTATCATTTTATGTTCCCACCAGCAGCGCATAAGAGTTCCGATCTCCCCACAGCCTCTCCAACATTTGTTATTTCCAGTTTTTTTGATTTGTGCCGGGGTGTGATGGTATGTCATTGTGGTTTTAATTTGCATTTCTCTAAATGGCTAGTGATCGTGAACGTTTCCTCATGTGTCTGTTGGCTGCTTGAATGTCTTCAATGGTGAAGTGTCTTGTCATTTCCTTTGCCCATTTTTTAATTGGGATTATTTGTCTTTTTGTTGTAGGGGTGTTGGATTTTCTTGTAGATTTTAGATTAGACCTTTGTCTGACATGTACTGTCCAAAATTTTTTTCCCAGTCTGTAGGTTCTCTTTTTACTCTTTTGGAGAAGTCTTTTGAAGAGCTTAGGTGTTTGATTTTTAGAAGATCCCAGTTATCTAGCTTATCTTCTGGAGTTTGTGTGTTGTTGGTTATGGTTTGTATCCTATTAATGCCGTGTATTAGGGCCTCTAGTGTTGATCCTATTTTTCCTTCTATGAACTTTTTTGTTTTTGGCTTTATATTTAGGTCTTTGATCTGTTCTGAATTAGTTTTTGTTTATGGTGTGAGGTGTGGGTCCCGTTTCATTTTTTTGCAGATGCTCATCCAGTTTTACCAGCACCATTTGTTAAAAAGACTGTCTTTTTCCCATTTGATGGTCTTTGGGCTCTTGTCGAAAATCAAGTGACCGTAGGTGGATGGATTTACATCTAGGTTCTCGATTCTTTTCCACTGGTCAATGTATCTGTCGCTGTACCAGTACCAGGCTGTTTTGCCTACCGTAGCTGTATAGTAGTTTCTGAGATCAGGTAGTGTGAGTCCTCCTACTTTAGTCTTCTTATTCAATAGTGCTTTACTTATTTGGGGCTTCTTCCCTTTCCATATAAAGTTAATAACTAGTTTTTCCATGTCTTTGAAGAATGTTGTTGGTATTTAGATCTGGTTTGCATTGTATTTGTAAATTGCCTTGGGTAGAATTGTCATTTGCCCAGTGTTCAGTCTACCTATCCATGAGTGTGGTATGTTTTTCCATTTACGTAGATCCGTATGGGTTTCTTGCAGTAGTGTTTTGTAGTTTTCTGTATATAGGTCTTTTACATCCCTGGTTGGATTTATTCTTAAGTATTTCAATTTTTTAGGGGCTATTATAAATGGTATTGTTTTCATTTTCATTGTTCTCTTTATTGGTGTATAGGAATCCAACTGATTTTTGTATGTAATCTTGTATCCTGCTACTCTGCTGAATCTATTAGTTTCAGTGGATTTCTCGTGGAGTCTTTAGGGTCTTCTGTGTATAGTATCATATCATCCCCAAACAAGGACAGTTAAATTTCTTCATTACCAATTTGGATGCCCTCTATTTCTTTTTCTTGCCTTATTGCTCTAGCTAGAACTTCCAGCAAAATGATAAATAGGAGTGGTGATAAAGGGCATCCTTATCTTGTTCCTGATCTCAAGGGAAATGTTTTCATCCTCTCTCTGTTCAGAATGATGTTGGCTGTTTATTTTGCATAGATGCCCTTTATTATGTTGAGAAATTTCCCTTCTATACCTGTTTTATTGAGAGTTTTTATCAGGAATGGGTGTTGGACTTTGTTGAATGCCTTTTCTGCATCAATTGAGATGATTGTGTGATTCTTTTCTTTCCTTGTATTTATGTGGTGGATTATGTTTATTGATTTTCTAATGTTGAACCATCCTTGCATACCTGGTATGAATCCTACTTGGTTGTGGTGTATTATTTTCTTTGTATGATGCTGAATTCTATTGGCTAGATTTTTGTTGAGAATTTTTGCATCTATATTCATGAGAGATATTGGTCTGTAATTTTCTTTTTTTGTGGCATCTTTGGTTTTGGTATCAGGGTTATGCTGGCTTCATAGAATGAATTTGGAAGTGTTGCTTCCTTTTCTATGTTCTCAAATAGTTTCAGTAGTACTGGTACAAGCTCTTCTCTGAATGTTTGGTAGAATTCTGTAGTGAAGCCATCTGGGACAGAGCTTTTTTTTGTTGGGCGTTTTTTAAATTGCCTTTTCAATCTCTTCTCTTGTTACAGGTCTGTTCAGATTTTCAACATCACTTTGTGATAGTTTGGGTAGGTAGTGTGTTTCTAGATATTTATCCATTTCCTCTAGGTTTTCAAATTTCTTGGAGTATAGTTTTACATAATAGTCTGTTAGGATCCTTTTTATTTCAGTTGGATCTGTTGTAATGTCCCCCATTTCATTGCTTATTTGGGTTATTTGTGTCTTCTCCTGTTTTTCTTTTGTCAGTCTGGCCAGTGGTTTGTCGATTTTGTTGATTCTTTCAAAGAACCAACTTTTGGTTTTGTTGATTCTTTCTATTGTTTTTATATTCTCTATTTCATTTATATCTGCCCTGATCTTTACTATTTCCTTTCTTCTGGTGGCTGTGGGCTTTTTTTTTGCTTATCTCTTTCTATTTGTTTGAGTTGTGTAGTTAATGTTTTGATTTTGTCCCTTCTTTGTTGATGTGTGCATCTTTTGCTATAAATTGTCCTCTAAGGGCTGTGTCCCAAAGGTTTTGGTATGATGTGTTTTCATTCTCATTGGATTCTGGGAAATTTTTGATTCCATCTCTGATTTCTTCTATTACCCAGTGGTTTGTAAGCAGGGTGTTATTCAGTTTCCATGTAACTGATTTTCTTTCCTTGCTCTTTCTGTTGTTACTTTCTACCTTGATGTCGTTGTGGTCAAAGAAAATACTTGTATTATCTCAACATTTTGGATCTTGTTGAGGATTTCTCTGTGGCCTAAGATGTGGTCTATTCTGGAGAATGTTCCATGTGCATTGGAAAAGAATGTGTACTTTGCAGCTGTAGGGTGAAGTGTTCTATATATGCCTATGAGGTCAAGTTGGCTGATTGTACCCTTTAGGTCTTCTGTATCTTTGTTGAGTTCCTTTTTAGGTGTTCTGTCCTTTACAGAGAGTGGTGTGTTGAAGTCTCCTACTATTATTGTGGAACTGTCAATTTCTCTTTTCAGTGGTGTTAGAGTTTATGTATTTTGGAGCCTTGTCATTGGGTGCATAGATGTTTATTATGGTTATGTCTGCATGATGGATCATCCTCTTAATCATTATATAGTATTCTTCTTTGTCTTTTATGGTAGATTTTGTTTTAAAGTCTATTTTATCTGAGATTATTATTGCCACTTCTGCTCTTTTTTGGTAGTTGTTTGCTTGATATAGTTTTTCCAACCTTTGATTTTTAATAAATTTACATCTTTGTTTCTAAGGTGTGTCTCTTGTATACAGCATATTGATGGATCCTGGTTTTTAATCAATTCTGTCACTCTCTATCTCTTTATGGGTGCATTTAGGCCATTTACATTCAATGTAATTATTGATAGGTGTGAGTTTATTCCTGTCATTTTGTAGTGCTTTTTTTCTTTTAATTTTTTTAATTGTACTTTAGATGAAGGTTTACAGAACAAATAGTTTCTCATTAAACAGTCAGTACACATATTGTCATGACATTGTTTAACAACCCCATAACACGTCAACACTTTCCCTTCTTGACCTTTTTTGGTGAAAATATATATAGCCAAAGTTACACCATTTCAAAAATTTCTACATGTACAATTCAGTGACATTGATTATATTCATCCTGTTGTGCTGCTATTCTCACTATCTTTTTCCAAATTACTCCATCACTATTATCTTCAACTCACTGCCCCCTAGGCTTCTCATCAAACCTTTTTAGTTGCTGTGGTCAATTTGATCTCACATAGATAGTTCTTTTTTTTGTACCTTAGATGAAGGTCTGCAGGACAAATGGTTTTTTTCATTCAACAGTTAGTACACATATTGCCCTATGACAATGGTTAGCAAGCCCACGACATGTCAACACTGTCCCTTCTCAACCTTGGGTTCCCTATCACCAGCTTTCCTGTTCCCTCCTGCCTTCTAGTCCTTGTCCCTGGACTGCTGTGCCTCATTATTCCCATTTTGTTTCATGAAGCTGTCCAAGCCCTGGCTGAATGGTGAACTTCGGGAGTGACTTCACCACTGAGCTAAAAGGGTGTCCGGGGGCCATACTCTTGGGGTTTCTCCAGTCTGTCAGGCCAGTAAATCTGGTCTTTTTTTTTTGTGAGTTAGAATTTTTTTATACATCCTTTTCCAGCTCTGTCCAGGACCCTCCACTGTGACCCTGGTCAAAGCAGTCAGTGGTGGTAGCTGGGCACCATCTAGCTGTACTGGACTCAGTCTGGTGGAGGCCATTGTAGCTGTGGTCCATTAGTCCTTTGGACTAATCTTTTCCTTGTATCTTGTTCTCTTCATTCTCCCTTGCTCCTGAAGAGGTGATACCAGTGGAGTATCTTAGATGGTTGCTCAGAGGCTTCTAAGACCCCACACGTTACTCACCAAGGTAGAATGTAGAACATTGTCTTTATAAACTGTGTTATGCCAATTGAGCTAGATGTTCCCCAAGACCATGGTCCCCACAGCCCTCCGCCCAGAAATTCAGTCCCTCAGGGAGTTTGGAAGTATCTACGGAGCTTCCACGACCTTTCCTTGTACAAGTTGTGCTGGCTTTGCCAGTATTGTGTACTGCCTTACCCTTCACCAAAGTTACCACTTATCAGTTGTCTATTTAGTTCCACCCACTCCTCCCATCCCTCGAACCAACAAAGATTGTTTCTTTTTGTGTGTAAACATTTACACGAGTTTTTACAGTAGAGGTCTCATATAATATTTGTTGTTTTGTGATTGACTTATTTCACTCAGCATAATATCCTCCAGTTTCATCAATGTTATGAGATGCTTCGCAGATTCATCATTGTTCTTCATCGTTGCATAATACTCCATTGTGTGTATATACCATAGTTTGTTTATCCGTTCGTCTGTTGATGGGCATCTAAGTTGTTTCCATCTTTTTGCCATTGTGAACAGTGCTGCATGAATACGGGTGTGCATATGTCTATTCATGTCGGCTGTTACTTCTCTAGGATATATTGCTAGGAGTGGGATTGCATTTTGTAATACTTTTTTTTTTTTGTGGTGTTAAGTTTTCTTTGTTCTTCTTACTCTTCCGTGCTGAGTTCCTTTTGTTTTGTGGATTTTTTTCATTTCTTCTGCTTTTGTAGGTTTTGTTTTTACTGAGACTTTATGTTTTTCTTCTTTATTTTGATGAGTAGATTTGTTAACTTTCTTTGTGTTTACTTTGGATTTCACCCTTATCTTCCTAGATTTGAACTAGTCTATTATTACTTGGTATTGCCTTGCCTTCCTCTCCATTAGAAGGTTCTATACCTACACTGTTTATTCCTTCTTTTCTTTTTCTGATGCTGTTGTCATTTACAGATTATCCTCTCTGGTTCCCTGTTGTAATTCTTTTGGTTTTGCATAGTCCTTAAGTGTTCATTTCCTAGGTTGGTATGTGGCTAGTACAATCCTGTGTCCTAGATTCAGCCTGTGGTCTTATGTTGTTTCTTCTCAGATTGAAGGACTCCCTTTAATAAGTCTTGTAAGTCTGGTTTGGTTTTTACATAGTCCCTAAATTTCTGTTTATCTGGAAATGACCTGATTGCACCATCATATTTGATTGAGAGTTTTGCAGGATATATTATTCTTGCTGGAAATTTCTTTCTTTCAAGATTTTATATACGTCATTCCATGGCCTTCTTGCCTGCATGGTTTCTGCCGAATAATTTGAGCTTAGTCTTATTGTTTCTCCTTTGTATGTGACTGTTTGTTTTTCTCTAGCTGTTCACAGGATTCTTTGCTTGTCTTTGGCTTTAATGAGTGTGATTATGATGTGCCTTGGTGATTTCCTTTTGTGGTCTATCTTATATGGGTTTGCTGAGTTTTTTGGATGACAGCTTTTCATCTTTCATGATATTGGGGAAGTTTTCTGTCAGCAGTTCTTCAATGATCCTCCCTGTGTTTTCTGTTTTCTCCCCCAGTTCTGGAACTCCAATCACTTGCAGATTTTTGCTTTTGATTGTATCCCACATAATTCTCAGGGTTTCTTTATTTTTCTTCATTCTTTTTTCTGATTTTTCCTCAAACAGAATTGTATTCAAGTGTTAGTCTTCAATTTCGCTGATCTTATCTTCCATCGTTTCAAACCTGCTCCTGCACCCTTCTGTGACACTGTCCATTCCTGAAATCTTGTTGTTTATCTTTTGGATTTCTACTTGTTGTTTTGGTATGATTTCTGGTTGTGAATTTATTTTGGCATTTTGTTCCTGTATTATTTTCCTGAATTCTTCCATTTTTTTTTGTCTGTATTTTCCATGAATTTGTCTACTATACCTCATTTTTGTCTGCTTTTTGCATAAACTCTTGGATAATTCTGAATATTAGGGATTTGAGTTCACTATCAGTTAGGTCTAGTGCCTTTTCTTCTACTGGAAAGTCATCTGGTGTTTATTTTGGATGCCTACTGGAACCATCCTGTCCTGTTTTTGTAAATGTTTTGATATTGTCTGCTGTCTTCAGGCCATTCGGTAGTTATTTTCCTCATTTATTGATTGCAGATTTTTTGTTTCATCCTGCTTTTTTGGTTTTTTTTTGGCTATGTCTGAGCAGGTGGGCTGTGTGTTCTTTGCTGTTTGCTTGTCTGTGGGCACGATAATTTTCACCTTCTTCTCCAATTGTCAGGGTCAGTCGCTCAGATACGGTACAGCAGGGCAGGTCTAACTGAAGAGGAGTTGCTGGGATGGGTTGTTTGTGGCACCTACTATGGCCACCAGGGGTGGACCGGTAATCAGTGCAGGGCAGGTTCCAGTAGGCTGTGCCTGGGTTGCTTGTTGGTGTGATGTTCAGTGTACGGTGCAGGTAGGCAGGATGGAGGGGGGAGATTGTGATGTGTGGAGCTAAGATGAGTATGGGAGAGAGGAGAGAGAGGAGAGAGCAATAGGAGCCAAAAGCATACAAAGAAGCAAAAAAGAGTACTAGGGGAGCTTGAAGTGGAGCGATGAGATACTATGAAATGGAGAAAACTAAAAGGAGGAAAAAAATAGGAAATAAAAGAAAAAAATGAATAAATAAAAATTATAAAGAAAAAAGAAAAGAAAAGCTCCCAGGGATCCCACTGGTGCAGCTGCGAGGCCTGGGGAAGTTGCTCCCTGGCCGTGAAGTGCAGCCTGGCTAGAAGGAGTAGAGCTGTCACTCAGTGCCAGGTATTCAGGGGACAGGAAGAGAAGGAAAGTATAGAGATATGATAAACTAAGTAATGAAGGAAGACAAGGGAAAAAGAGGAAAAAGAAAACAAAACAAATAAATAAATAAAAAGAACAAGAACCCCCCCCCAAAAAAAAACAGAAAAAAAAAAAAAACCAAGAAAAAATGCTGTCAGGGATCCCTCTGTGTGTCTGCACTAACTGAGGGGGTAGATCCCAAGCCACACAGCACTGCCCGGCCAGAACGGACTCCCAATTCGAGAAAAGAAAAAGAGAACAAACAAACAAACAACCCAAAACAAACCAAACCAGCATGGCAGCAGGCGCCGGGAAGCAGCCCCACACTCGAGCGGCACCTCGCAGCCCCTCAGGAAGAAGCAAAGATGGCACACGTAGCCAGCTATTTGAAAGAAAGGAGGGGGAGGTGGTGAGAGGTAAGGAAGAAATCTAAAGAAGTGGAAAAAAGCAACACCAGCAGCCAACGAATAACACTGAGTGAGCCAGCCAGTGCAGGTGGGTGGAATCCAAGTGACACGGGGGTGAAGCCAGTGCTTCCTGGCAAAGAGACTGTGGCCACAGGAAGCAGAGGAGGCTGAGTGGTGGTGAAGAAGGGTGGGGGGTTGGAAAGCATATATTGCTGGTTACTATTTTTTCTGTCTCCTGCTCGAAGCTCTGTGAAGCTGCTTTCTTTTTCCCCCTGTTCGATGATCTCTGGTAGGAGTCCAAGATGGTGAATCTGTGCTGTGTCAGCTGGTAGGGGACCTCTGCAGGTATCTTTCCTTACTCTCTGTTCTCTGCCAGTTTCTTATTCCAGTTGGTGCTTGCCTGAGTTAGTTATCTCTTCATTTGATGCTTAGGGCTTTAGGATTGCCATTTGCTCTCTTTGCCTTAGATTTTTGGATCTTTGCTGTGAAGGGACAGCACGGTGCTTCTGCCTATAGTGCCACATTGCCTGGAACCAAGACAGTCTTTTTCAAAAATAGTGATGACAAAACTGGATGTCCATCTGCAAATAAATGAAACATACCTCACACCATACACAAAAACTAATTCAAAATGGATCAAAGACCTAAATATAAAACCAAAACTATAAAGATCATAGAAGAAAAAATAGGATCAACACCAGAGTCCCTAATACATGGTATTAACAGGACACAAAGCATAACTAACAGTATACAAACACCATAAGATAAGCTAGATAACTGGGATCTTCTGAAAATTAAACACTTAGGCTCACCAAAAGACTTCGCCAAAAGATTAAGAAGAGAACCTACAGAGTGGGAAAAAATTTTTGACTATGACAAATCCAACAAAAGTCTAATCTCTAAAATCTATAGGAAAATCTAACACCTCTACAACAAAAAGACAAATACCCCAATTAAAAATAGGCAAAGGATATGAACAGACACTTCACCAAAGAAGACATTCAAGTGGTGTCATGGATTAAATTATGTCCCCCCCCCCCCAAAAAAAATGTGTGTATCAGTTTGGCTGGGCCATGATTCCTGGTATTGTGTGATTTTCCTATATGCTGTAAATCCTGCCTCTATGATGTTAATGAGGGAGGGTGTTAGTAAGGCAGGACTCAATCTACAAGATTGGATTGTGTTCTGAGGCAATCTCTTGAGATATAAAAGAGAGAAGTGAGCAGAGAGACAGGGGGACCTGATACTACAAAGAAAGCAGCGCCAGGAGCAGAGTGTGTCCTTTGGACCCAGGGTCCCTGCGTGGAGAACCTCCTAGTCGAGGGGAATATTGATGAGAAGGCCGACAGAGAGAGAAAGCCTTCCCCTGGAGCTGAATACCCTGAATTTGGACTTGTAGTCTACTGGACTGTGAGAGAATATATTTCTCTTTGTTAAAGTCATCTGCTTGTGGTATTTCTGTCAGAGCAGCACTCGTTGACTTAGACAAGTGGCTCACAGATACATGAGGAAATGCTTGAGATCCTTAGCCATTAGAGAAATGCAAATCAAAACCACAATGAGATACCATCTCACCCAGACATTACTGGCAAGAATCAAAAAAACAGAAAATAAATGTTGGAGAGGCTGCGGGGAGATTGGTACTCTTATGCACTGCTGGTAGGAATGCAAAAGGATACAACCGTTTTGGAAAATGATATGGTGCTTCCTTAAAAAGCTAGAAATAGAAATACCATATGATCTAGCAATCCAACTCCTAGGAATATATCCCAGAGAAATAAGAGCTGTCACACAAATAGACATATGCACACTCATGTTCATTTCAGCATTATTCACGACAGGAAAAAAATGGAAACAGCCTAAGTGCCCGTCAACAGATGAATGGATAAACTATGGTACATACACACAATGGAATACTACACAACGGTAAAGAACAAGGGTGAATCTTCGAAGCATGTCACAACATGGATGAATCTGGAGGGCATTATGCTAAGTGAAATAAGTCAATCACAACATGACAAATATTGTATGACTCCATTACTATAAAAACTCATGAAAAGGTTTACAAACAAAAAGAAACAATCTTTTATGGTTACGAGGGAGTGGAGGGGTGGGAGAGAAAAACATTAGTTACTAGACAATAGGTGGAGCCCTAGTGGTGCAGTGGTTAAGAGCTTGGTTGCTAACCAAAAGTTTGGCAGTTCAAATCCACCAGCCGTTCCTTGGAAACCCTGTGGGGCATTTCTACTCTGTCTTATAGGGTAGCTGAGTTGGAATCGACTTGACAGCATTGGGTTTGGTTTTGGCTGAGACAAAAGTAATTGGTAACTTTGATGAAGGATAAGACAGTACACAGTACTTGAGAAGCCAGCTTAACTTGACCAAGGGAAGGTCATGGAAGCTCTATAGACACATCCAAACCTCAGAGGGATCGAATTACTGGGCTGAGGGCTGTGGGGACCATGGTCTCGGGGAATATCTAGCTCAATTGGCACAACATAGTTTGTAAAGAAAATGTTCTACATTGCACTTTGGTGAGTAGTGTCTGGGGTCTTAAAAGCTTGTGAGCAGCCATCTAAGATACTCCACTGGTCCCACCCCATCTGGAGCAAGGGACAATGAAGTAAACCAAAGACACAAGGGAAAGATTACTCTAAAGGACTAATGGAGCACAACTACCACAGCTTCCACCAGACTGAGTCCAGTACAACTAGATGGTGCCCAGCTACTACCACCAACGGCTCTGACAGGGATCACAGTAGAGGGTTCTGGACAGAGCTGGAGAAAAACAGAACAAAATTCAAACTCACAAAAAAAGACAAAAAAAAAAAAAAAAAAAAAAGACTAGACTTACTGGTTTGACAGAGGCTGGAGAAACCCCTAGAGTATGGCCCCTGCATACCTTTATAGCTTAGTAATGAAGTCACTCATGAGGTTCACCCTTCAGCCAAAGATTAGACAGGTCTATAGAACAAAATGAGACTAAATGGGCACACCAGCCCAAGGGCAAGGAAGAGAAGGCAGGAGAGAACAGGAAAGCTGGTGATTGGGAACCCAAGTTCGAGAAGGGGAGAGTGTTGACATGTTGTGGGGTTGTCAACCAAAGTCATAAAACAATATGTGTATTGATTGTTTAATGAGAAACTAGTTTGCTCTGTAAACCTTCATCTAAGTACAATAAAGAAAGAAATTTAAAAAGAAAGTAAAACAGAATTTTAGAGAGGGGAGCCCCTAGGCCACACTTTTGTGTCCCTCCTAAAATAGCTTTAACAGAAGAGAGCTTTAGCATCTTGATTCCTGCCTGCGATTCCCAGAGACCCTTTGGGGAAATCCCCTTTAGGAGACTTGAGACCCTCTAGCATTACCTCAAAACAAGGTATCCTGCTCATGGGAAGCAGATGGGATTAGCAGCCTGTAGGTATTGTTTATTGTTCTCAGGAAAGGGCGTCAAGTCCTGTGCATCGTTTCCTAGGTTGTATATTACAGGTCTGCAGCAAAGAGCCTGAAATGTTTTTAAGTGCCTCTTGGCGTTTTTGTGTTTTCATCAGAGAAGAGTCAGAAAGCTGTGGCTTGGAGTCCAGGTATAAATGTTACTACCTGGTGTGGCCTCTAGTCAGTAAAGACACACTGAGGTGAGGAGGAAGAACGTTTACTGCAAGCACACAGGCAAGGAGCAAGGAGGTGTAGACCTCAAATCAAGCTCCCTGAATAAAGGGAGGCAGAACCTTTTATACTGACCCTCACAAGGAAGCACATACAAGCATCATAGACTATATAGGTTATCATGGCACCCAGGTGCAGTAAGACAAATTACGTTTCTTTTCTTTAGTATGTACAGAAAATGATGGATGAGTTCTGCCCTGGGCAGAGAATTTAATATTCAATTAAGTCTTAATGAGGCTTAGGTTAGGACACTTTTGAGGCTAGTAACCTGATTTTGACTAGTTTTGTCTGGATCTTGTTTTTCTCTAGCTTCTTCTTTCCACGACTGTACGACTGTATGGGGGTGGTGGGGGGTCGGGAGGAAGTGTTGGGAGGGATTTTAGCTGAGGAGCTGACTCAGGGCTCCTACTATATAAATCCCCCTTGAAGTTATGGAACATGAATCACTGGTGGGTCATGTTCAATCTAAACTTAGTTTCTGCTTGATGGGTGTTGTATGGCTGTTAGGGGTTGGACTGAGTGTGGCACACCCATCAGTTGGTAAGGTTACCTCCTGAGTCTAGTGTCTGGGCTAACTGCTCGAAGGCATTCTCTTTCCAAGCCCCAAATGTTAGGGGACTAAGTAGGAAGAGAGTGCAGACTAGGTAGGCTTCCATGCTTCTTGCCTTAAAAAGCAGTTATTCCAACAACTTTAAACAGGTGAGACAAACAGAAATGCAAAATCAAAGCTGGAAAAATACATGCAAGATCAGATCCCTCATAGTCTATGGGTGTAAATGTTAAAATTTCTTAAACATATTTTTTAATTGTATATTCGATGAAGGTTTACAAAGCAAATTAGTTTCTCATTAAACAAGTAATACACATTGTTTCATGACACTGGTTTCCAACCCCACAACATGTCAACACTCTCCCCTTCTTGACCTTGGGTTCCCCATTACCAGCTTTCCTGTCCCTTCCTGCTTTCTCATCCTTGCCCCTAAGCTGGTGTACCCATTTAGTCTCGTTTTGTTTTATAGGCCTGTCTAATCTTTGGCTGAAGGGTGAACCTCAGCAGTGACTTCAGTACTGAGTTAAAAGGGAGTCAGGGACCGTACTCTCGGGGTTTCTCCAGTCTCTGTCAGACTAGTAAGCTGGGTATTTTTGTGTGAGTTAGAATTTTGTTCTACATTTCTCTCCAGCTCTATCTGGGACCCTGTATTGTTATCTCTGCCAGAGCAGTTAGTGGTGGTAGCCGGTCACCATCTAGTTGTGCTGGACTCAGTTTGGTGGAGGCTGTGGAAGCTGGGGTCCATTAGTCCTTTGGACTAATATCTTTCCCTTGTGTCTTTGGTTTTCTTCATCCTCCCTTGCTCCAGATGGGGTGGGACCAGTGGAGTATCTTAGATGGCTGCTCACAAGCTTTTAAGACCCCAGACACTACTCACCAATGTAGGAAGTAGAACATTTTCTTTATCTACTATGTTATGCCAATTGAGCTAGATGTCTCCCGAGACCATAGTCCACACAGCCCTCAGACCAGTAATTTGATCCTTCAGGGTGTTCGGACGTGTCTGTGAAGCTTCCATGACCTTGCCTTGATCAAGTTGTACCAACTTCCCCAGTATTGTGTACTGTATTTCCCTTCACCCAAATTACCACTTACCTATTGGCTAGTTAGTATTTTTCCTTCCTCATCTCTCCCCTCCCTAGTAGCCATGAAAGATTGTTTCTTTCTGTTTGTAAACCTTTTCATGAGTTTTTATAATAGTGGTTTCATAAAGTATTTGTGCTTTTGTGATTGACTTATTTCAGTCAGCATAATGCCCTCCAGATTCATCCATGTTATGAGATATTTTGCAGATTCATCATTGTTCTTTATTGTTGCGTAGTATCCCATTGTGTGTATGTACCATAGTTTGTTTATTCATTCATCTGTTGATATGCACTTACGTTGTTTCCATCTTTTTGCTGTCGTGAATAATGCTGAAATGAACTTGGGTGTGCATATGTCTATTCGTGTGACAGCTCTTATTTCTCTGGGATATATTCCTAGGAGTGGGATTGCTGGATCATATGGTATTTCTATTTCTAGCTTTTTAAGGAAGCGCCATATCGTTTTCCAAAATAGTTGTATCCTTTTGCATTCCCACCAGCAGTGCATAACAGTTCCAATCTCCCCACAGCCTCTCCAACATTTGTTATTTTCTGTTTTTTTGATTCGTGCCAGTAATGTCTGAGTGAGATGGTATCTCATTGTGGTTTTGATTTGCACTTCTCTAATGGCTACCGATCTCATACATTTCCTCGTGTATCTGTTAGCTGCTTGAATGTCTTCTTTCCTAAAGTGTCTGTTCATATCCTTTGCCCATTTTTTAATTGGATTATTTGTTTTTTTGTTGTAGAAGTGTTGGATTTTCCTATAGATTTTAGAGATTAGAACTTTTTTGGGTTTGTCATAGTAAAAATTTTTTTTGCCAGTCTGTAGGTTCTCTTTTTACTCTTTTGGTGAAGTCTTTTGCTGAGCATAAGTGTTTAATTTTTAAAAGATACCAGTTATCTAGCTTATCTTCTGGTGTTTGTGTATTGTTAGTTACGGTTTGTATCCTGTTTATGCTGTGTATTAGGGCCTCTAGGGTTGACCCTATTTTTTTCTTCTATGATCTTTATAGTTTTTTTGTTTTATATTTAGGTCTTTGATCCATTTTGAATTAGTTTTTGTGTATGGTGTGAGGTATGGGTCCTGTTTCATTTATTTGCAGATGGACATCCAGTTTTGCCAAAACTGTTTGTTAAAAAGACTGTTTTTCCCCTTTTGGTGGACTTTGGGCCTTTGTAGAAGATCAGATAACCATAGGTGAATGGATTTAATATGGTTTCTTAGTTCTTTCCACTGGTCAGTGTGTCTGTCATTGTACCAGTACCAGGCTGTTTTGGCTATCATAGCTGTATAGTAGGTTCTGAGGTCAGGTAGTGCAAATCCTCCTTCTTTATTCTTCTTCAAAAGTGGTTTACTTATCCAAGGCCTCTTCCTTCTCCATATTAAATTAATGATTAGTTTTTCCATCTCATTAAAGAAAGCTCTTGGTATTTGAATCAGGATTTCATTGTATTTGTAGATTGCTTTGGGTAGAATTGACATTTTTACAATGTTGAGTCTACCTATCCATGAGCATGGTATGTTTTTCCATTTATGTAGAACCCTTTGGGTTTCTTGCAGTAGTGTTTTGTAGTTTTCTTTGTATAGGTCTTTTACATCCCTGGTTAGACTTATTCATAAGCATTTTATTTTTTTAGGGGCTATTATAAATGATATTGCTTTCCTGATTTCTCTTTTGTAGTTCTCTTTATTGGTGTATAGGAATCCGACTGATTTTTGTATGTTAATCTTGTATCCTGCCACTCTTCTGAATCTTTCTATTAGTTCCAGTAGTTTTCTCATGGAGTCTTTTGCATTTTCAATGTATAGTGTCACATCATCTGCAAATAGAGATAGTTTAACTTCTTCCTTACCCATTTGGACATCCTTTATTTCTTTTTCTTGCCTTGTTGTTCTGGCTAGGACTTCCAGCACAATGTTAAATAAGAATGGTGATAAAGGGCATCCTTGTCTTGTTCCTGTTCTCAGGGGGAGTGTTTTCAGCCTCTCTCCATTAAGAATGATGTTGGCTGCTGGTTTTGTATAAATCAAAACTAAACCTGTTGCTGTCGAGTCGATTGCAACTCATAGCGGCCCTATAGGACAGTGTAGATCTGCCCATAGGGTTTCAAAGGAGGGCTGGTGGATTCGAACTGCCAAACTTTTCATTGGCAGCTAAGCTCTTAACCAGTGTGCTACCAGGGATCCTGGTTTTGTATAGATGCCTTTATTATGTTGAGAAATTTCCCTTTTAGTCCAATTTTATTGAGAGTTTTTATCAGGATAGGTGTTGGAGTTTATCGAATGCCTTTTCTGCATCAATTGAGATGATCATGTGATTCTTTTCTTTTGTTTTATTTATCTGGTGGATTATGTTGATTGATTTTCTAATGTTGAACCATCCTTGCATAACTGGTGTGAATTCCACTTGGCCGTGGTGTATTTTTTTTTTTTTTAATATGATGCTACATGCTATTGGCTAGAATTTTGTTGAGACTTTTTGCATCTATATTCATGAGAGATATTGGTCTCTAATGTTCTTTTTTTGTGATGTCTTTGCCTGATGTTATCAGCTTATGCTGGCTTCACAAAATGAATTAAGAAATAGCCCTTCCTTTTCTATGTTATGAAATAGTTTGAGTAGTACTGGTGTAAGCTCATCTCTGAATGTTTGGTAGAATTCTCCAGTAAAGTCATCTGGACCAGGGCTTTTTTTGTTGTTGTTGGGAGTTTTTTTTTTTTTTTAAATTACCTGTCAGTCTATTGTCTTGTTCTGAGTACGTTCAGATTTTTGACCTCAGTTTGTGTTATTTTAAGTAGGTAGTGTGTTTCTAGAAATTTGTCAATTTCCTCTAGGTTTTCAAATATGTTGGATTATAGTTTTTCATAGTACTCTGTTATGATCTTTTTTATTTCAGTTGGGTCCATTATAATGTCCTCCATTTCATTTCTTATTTGAGTTATTTGTGTCCTATCCTGTGTTTCTTTTGTCAGTTTGGCCAATGGTTTGTCAATTTTGTGATTCTTTCAGAGAATCAGCTTTTGGTTTTATTAATTCTTTCTATTGTTTTTCTATTCTCTATTTCATTTATTTCTGCTCTGATCTCTATTATAGCCTTTCTTTTGATGGTTATGGGCTTCTTTTGTTGTTCTCTTTCTGTTTGTTCAAGTTGTATAGCTAACGTTTTGATATTGTCCCTTTCTTCTTTTTTGATATGTGCATCTGTTGGTATAAATTGACCTCTGAGCACTGCCTTTGCTGTGTCCCTAAGGTTTTGGTATGATGGGTTTTCATTTTCATTTGATTCTAGGAATTTTTTGACTCCTTCAATTACCTGGTGGTTTTTAACCAGGGTGTTATTAAGTTTCCACATAGTAGATTTTTTCCTCGTTCTTCCTGTTATTAATTTCTACTTTCATATTTTTGTGATCAGAGAAGATGCTTTGTATTATTTCAATGTTTTGGATTCTGTTAAGGCTTGCTTTGTGTCCTAAGATGTGGTCTATTCTGGAGAATCTTCTATGTGCTTTGGAAAAGAATATGTACTTTGTTGCTGTTGGATGTAGTGTTCTATATGTCTATGAGGTTAAGTTGGTTGACTGTGGCCTTTAGATCTTGTGTATCTTTGTTGAGTTTCTTTCTAGATGTTCTGTCCTTCCTAAGAGTGGTGTGTTGAAGTCTCCTACTATTATTGTGGAATGGTCAGTTTCTCTTTTTCAGTGCTGTTAGAGTTTGTTTTATGTATTTTGGAGCCCTGTCATTGGGTGAGTAGATATTTATTATTGTTATGTCCTCATGGTGAATTGTCTCTTTGATCATTATACAATGTCCTTCCTTGTTTTTTATGGTGGATTTTGTTTTAAAGTAGATTTTATCTGAGATTAGTGTTGCTACTCCTGCTCTTTTTTAGTAGCTATTTGCTTGATACATTTTTTTGTATCTTATGATTTTTAATATATTTATGTCTTTGTGTCTAAGATGGGTCTCTTGTAGACAGCATATTGATGGGTCCTATTTTTTTTTAATCTATCTGCCACTCTCTATATCTTTATGGGTGCATTTAAGCCATTTATGTTCAGTGTGATTATTGATAGGTGTGAGTTTATTGCTGTCATTTTGTAGTGCTTTTTTTGTGATGCTGACATTTTGTTTTTTTTTTCTCTTACTCTTCTGTGCTGGATTCCTTTTTTTGTGGTTTTTCTTTTTTCAATTCTGTAGGTTTTGTGTTTACTGAGACTTTATATTTTTCTTCCTTGTTTTGATGAGTAGGTTTGTTAACTTTCTTTGCAGTTACCTTGAGATTTACCCCATCTTCCTAAGTTTAAACCAGTCTTTTATGACTTGATATCGTCTTGACTTCCTGTCCATTTGAAAGTTCTATGCCTACACTGTTTAGTCCCTCTTTTATTGTTCTGACGTTGTTGTCATTTACAGATTGACCTCTCTGGTTCCCTGTTGTAAATCTTTTAGTTTTGTTTTGTCCTTGAGAGTTCATGACTTAGGTTGGCAACTGGCTGATGCCGTCCTGTGTCCTAGATTCACGTTGTTGTCTGATGTTGTTGGTTCTCTAATTGAAGGACTCCCTTTAGTAATTCTTGTAAGATTGGTTTGACTTTTACATATTCCCTTAATTTCTGTTTGTCTGGAAATATCCTAATTTTGCCACTATATTTGAGTGAGAGCTTTACAGGATATATTATTCTTGGCCAGAAATTTTTGTCTTTCAAGGTTTTATATCTTGTCATCCCATCGCTCTCTTGCCTGCATGATTTCTGCTGAATAACCAAAGCTTATTTTTATTGTTTCCCCTTTGTATGTGACTTTTTGTTTTTCTTGAGCTTCTCTCAGGGTTCTTTCTTTGTCTTTGGTTTTAGCAAGTGTGATTATGATATATGTTGGTGATTTTGTTTTGGGGTGTATTTTTTATGGGGTTCGTTGAGTTTTTTTTTTTTTTTCGGATGGTCAGCTTTTCGTCTTTCATGATATTAGGGAAGTTTTCTGTCAGCAAATCTTCAATGATCCTCTCCGTGTTTTCTGTTTTCTCCCCCTGTTCTGGAACTCTGATCACATGCATATTTTTGCTTTGGATTGTGTCCTACATCTTTCTCAGGGTTTCTTCATTTTTCTTCATTCTTTTCTCTGATGTTTACTCATAAGAAGTTGTATCCAAGGATTTATCTACAATTTCACTCTTCCTGTCTTCTATTTTTTCAAATTTATTCCCAAAATCTTTTCTTGCGCTGTTCATTTCTGAAATCTTCTTGTTTATCTTTTGGATTTCTAATTGCTGTTTTTGTATGATTTCTAGTTGTTTATTTATTTTGACTTTTTCCCCCTGTATTATTTTCCTGAATTCTTCCATTGCTTTGTGTGTTTTCCCTGATTTCATCTGTGTTTTTCATGATTTTGTCTATTTTTTCCTTATTTTAGTCTGCATTTTCCTTCATCTCTTGGAGGATCCTGAATATTAGAGTTTTGAATTCCCTATTAGGTTGTTCCAGTGCATTTCTTCTACAGGAAGGTCATCTAGTATTTTATTTTGGTTGCTTTCTGGAGCCATCCTGTCTTGTCTCAAACAAATATTTCAAGTCAGCTATTGGTTACAGTTCCAATTGTCCTGAGAGGTCACTGTCGGAGTGCCAGTGTTGGAAACTGGTGCCACATTGAGCCAGGTATGATGAATCCAGGGTTTGACTCCTTTCAGTTTGACCACCATATAGGTGATGAGAAGCACCTCGAAATATCCTTTCCACTTGGTCTGGGGTGGTTTGTCTTTCCCAGTGCACATCAAGACCCAATCTCCAGGTTGAAATGGTTGGACTGTCACCTCAGGAGGGTATTCTTGTTTGGCAAGGGCATATCTGTGAAGAGAATAAAGGACAGCAGACAAAGAATGCAAATACTCTTGTATGACATTGTCACCCTTTACCATCAATTGGTCACTGTTCATCAGCCCATGGTTTTTCAGGAGGGGCTCTCTATGGACTAGTTCAAAAGGGCTTAATTAAAAATTGCTTCTGGGAGCTGCCCTAACTCTAAGCAAGTCTACAGGGAGAGCCTGTGTCCATGTTAATTTTGCCTCTTTTTTTTAATTTTTAAATTTTTTAAATTGTACTTTAGATGAAGGTTTACAAAACAAATAGTTACTTATTAAACAGTTAGTACACATACTGTTTTATGACATTGGTTAACAACCCCACGACATGTCAACATTCTCCCTTCTAGACTTTGAGTTCCCTATTACCAGCTTTCTTGTCCTCTCCTGCCTTCTAGTCCTTGTCCCTGGACTGTTGTGCCCCACTAGTCTCATTTTCTTTTATGGGGCTGTCTAATCTTTGGCTGAATGGTGAACCTTGGGAGTGACTTTATTACTGAGCTAAAATGGTGTCTGGGGGCCATACTCTTGGTAATTTTGCTTTTTGACACAGCTTTGCTATGTGTCTTTTAAGTGTCTGGTTCCTTTTTTCAAACCTTCCACTTGATTGTGGTCTCCAGGCTGCATGTAGTCACCAGTCCCCCAGTTTTTGAGTTAGGACACCTGTGGCTATTCCTTGACTCTCATGCATGAACAGTTCAAAGGGTTTTGCTAGATTGAGGAGCCCCAGGACTGGGGCCGATATGAGTTTACTTTAATTGTCTGGAAGGCTTGTTGTCGTTCATCAGTCCAAATAAAAGGATCAGAATCTTTTCCTTTAGTTGCTTTATATAAATGTTTGGCTATTAGTCCAAAGTTGGGAATCCAGATTCTGCAAAAACCTGCCATTCCCAGAAATCCTCAGAGTTGCCTCCAGGACCTGGGAGGCAAGATTACACAGATAGTCTCTTTTCTCTCTGGGAGCAGTTCTCTTTTTCCTTGAGAGATCCAGAATCCTAGGAATGTAACCTGGGCTTGGGAAATCTGGGCCTTAGTTCTAGATACTTTGTACCCAGCCTGGCCCAGAAAGTTAAGAGTGATGATAGTTTTTAAATCTGATTCTCTTTTAGTTTTTCTTGTTATGAACAAATCATCCACATTCTGAAGCAGAACTCCATTTTGGAGGGTTAACTGTCTTAAGTCCTTAGTCAGAGCAGTACCAAACAATGTGGGGCTATTTTTGAACTCCTGTGGGAGTACAGTTCAGCAGAACTGTTGTTCATCACCCCTTTCGGGGTCCTCCCACTCAAATAGTTCCTTGCTTTTGAACTCTAATGGTATACAAAAGAAGGAATATTTTAAGTCCAGAACAGTGAACCAGGCAAAACTGGTGTATTGTAAGTGGATTGGCATAGTGTTATGAGTCCAGATTTTAGATATTGGTGGATAAGTGGGCAGAGGCCTAGCTTCGCCTCTAGCCTTAGAGGGTATTGCTTCACCTTTGGTGGGTTGATTCATGGTAACACTTCAACCTTGACTGGAACAACATTTTTAGCTCATCCCGGTTGCCATTGTGTCCATACCCAAGAGACTACCATATCCTCTATCTGTTTAGGCACTGTCTTAGTGGGGTCTGCAATGGATGTCATGAGGGTCAACAGGTGGGCCTGCATTCTCCACCTTTGCACTTTTAGTACTGTTAAATATATTTTACTGCCTTGGAAGTGGATTTGAGCTTGCAGTTTACAAAGCACGTCTCGCCCTAGTAAAGTAACCGGGCACTCCAGCATGTAGAGAAAAGAATGAATCAAAGTAGAATCACCGACTGAACACTCATGGGTTGGATTAAAATTTCCAGTAACTTTTCTTCCTGTAACTCCCACTGCCAATATTGATTTCCTTGATAAGGGTACCTTCAGATTGTTAACCAAATGAATGGCTCCTGTGTCCAATAAAGTCTATCATTTCTCTCCGATCTTTACTTTAACTAGGGGCTCCTCAGGGGAAACTGGAATAAGATTGGCCCACGGCACCCCTCAGTCTGACTCTTCCACTTGTTGTATCATAACCTTTTCTGGTTCCTTCAGGGCTCTCTGTCTCTTAGGGCATTGTCTTTTCCAATGTCCTTCTGGTTTACACCATGCATGTTGGTTTTTCTCTAGCTTAGGCCACGTCGCAGACCCAAGGGAACAGTTCCCCGGTGGTGGGGGCAGAAGCCTCCTTTTGGCTGGAAGGCTGCTGCAAGCATAACTAGTTGCTGCTTGGCATGCTGGTTCTCCTTTCTGTCCTGTACTTGCTCTCAGTTGGAATAGACCTTGAAGGCTATTTCTACCAACTGTGAAATTCCCACTCCCACACTGCCTTCTACTTCTGTAATTTCTTTCAGATGTCAGGTGCACTTTGCCCTATGAATATCATATTCTCCATATGAGTGTTTTCAGGTGCCTTAGGATTGAGGTCAGTAAATTGTCTGAAAACCACGAAAATTGGTTCAAGGAAGGCGGAGGGGTCTTCCTCTGGTTTTTGTTTGACTTCATACACTTTGTTTAAATTTTTTTGTTTGGGTGCCCTGTTTTTGAGCCCAGTGAGCAAGCAGTCATGGTACTGACTTGATCTGGCTTGGCTGGCCTGAGTGTTTGGGTCCCAACCTGGTACAGTGGCCAGCACAGCCAAGTCTATAGCAGAATGGTCATCGATATTTTGTTAGTGGAGCCTGTCTGCTTCTTCCCTGGCCTTTTCAAAAACAATTCTGCTCTCTCCTGGAGTGAGTAAAGTGTTTCTTAAGGCTTGACAGTCTGCCCAATTTGGGTTGTGGGTCTTAAAAATGGAGACCAAGAGATCATACATTCAATTAAGATCCTCTCAGTATGCCGGTAGATTGTTTTCCCAATTGAATAAATCAGAAGTGAATGGGCTACATATCCAGATCATGGCCAGAGCTCCTGCTGCCTGTCCTCACCTCCACCTGGTACAGGGAGTTGCCTCAATGTATATAGCCCAGTTGAGGGTTTTGGGGCCTCTGGACCAAATTGGGCGCCACTGCGAGTGTGTGCCAGGAAAAGTATCTCAGCACCAGAGGCCTCAGGTGCTGACGGAGTGTTCACAGGATAAGGGGGAAGTCTAGGACCACTGGTTAAAACTGGGTCCACTTCCAGAGGACTATACAAAACAGGGGTTTTAACCTCAGTTTGAACTATGATTTTACATTGTTTCTGCAAACTTTTATTTTGCCACAGTGACATAAGAGCTTTAACATACATTTTTGCATCTCGCTTTCCTTCTCTAAACCCGTTGCTGTCAAGTTGATTCCAACTCTGTAATTTAAAGATCCATTCTTAGACCACTGTTCACCATCCCCTAGTTTGTATTGGGGTCAGGTGGTATTACAAAAAAACAATTCACTTTAAACTTTTGCATTGGGTCATACCCAAAATAAGACCAATTCTTCAGAATACATCTTAATGGACTACATTCCAGAATGCTTTATTTTCCATGGTACCAAAACCTGAAACTACAGACACATATTTAAAACAAAAATATTTGATCCAACCTTCACTGGCTAACCATTACCAGAATCTACAGTCTGTCTACTTTCTACAAATAGGACTTATTTCTGTACTCACTAGCGGAGTTTTCTCCCTCTTCCTGGGGCACCTGACACCATTCTCTCTCCTCCTCACGTAGTCCTCTGCCTAGGGGTCCAAGGTCAGTTCTGGCCTCAAGGATTGAAATGATTCTCCCTGGAGAAAGGTAGCTGGTGTGCACTGAGAGAAATGGTGAGGTCCCACTGGCAATCTCAAGACCTGGGCAGTGCTGGTCCCATCTGGGGTCACCAGAGTTTGTTACTCAAAGCAGGTCTTGCCAGGTGCAGCTTCTCGTCAATAAGGACACACTGAAGTGAAGGAGGAAGAGCATTTATTGCAAGCACATAGCCAAGGAGCAAGTTGGTGTATACCTCAAATCAAGCTCTCTGAAAAAAGAGAAACAGAACCTTTTATACTGACCCTTACAAGGAAGTACATACAAACATCATGGACTACATAGGTTGTCATGGCGCACACGCGCAGTAAGACAAATTGCGTTTGTTTCCTTTAGTATATACAGAAAATGGCAGATAAGTTAGGCCCTGGGCAGAGATTTTAATATTCAGTTAGGTCTTATTGAGGCTTAGGTTACTTGAGGACACTTTTGAGGTTAGTAAATTGATTTCGACTGGTTTTATCTGGATCTTGTTTTTCCCTAGCTCCTTCCCACCGTCACAGGTGGGGAAGTGTTGGGAGAGGTTTTAGCTAAGGAGCTGACTCAAGGCTTCTGTATGGAAAGGACGGGAATCCTGATTGGCTCGCCTGTAGCCCACAGTCCCTGTCCTGAGAAAAGCAATAGATGGTCAGGACACCTCTCCTCCACTTCAGCATTAGCTCAAGCTTTCCCACAGAGGCCTGGGTACAGGTACTAGGCTCCTCACACCCTAGTGAGATGAGCCAGCTGTGGGACCTGGATCATCGGGTGATGTAGAACTGCAGGTGCAGGCAGAGGGCAGGGTCAGCACAGGCAGAGTCTAGGAATTAAGGGGGACAGGAAGCCTTGTGGCTGGGTCTGTTGTGTGGAGTCCCATGATGTTCCTCATCCTATCATTAAGAGAATCCGAGTATGGCATGGCCCAAGAAGGGTAGGCATTTCGAATTTGGTGGGTCCTAAAACATCTCCACAGAAGGATGTTCAAGAAGTAGTGCCAGATCACGTTCATTTTGTTTCTCCAGGTGGGTATTTTTCAGTGTAATGCAGTATCTCCTTTGGGATCCTACAGGAGATGTTTCTCTGAAGACCATGACCAGGAACAGGGGGACTTCTTCAAGTCACTGGTCCATTATTTTTTTTTCCCCCCTTTAACAGATTTATTGACATATAATTCCCATACTATAATGTTCATCCATTTAAAGTGTACTATTCAATGGTTTTTAGTATATTCACAGTTTGGAACCATCATCACAATTTTAGATAATTCTCATGATCACAAAAAAGAAACTTCATACCTTTTACTATCACCCCTCAATCTTCCAATCCCCCCTGACCCCAGCCCTGAAGTTGTTGTTAGTTGTCATCCGGTCAGCTCTGACTCATGGACACCTAAGTATAACATAAAAAAAACTTTGCCCAGGCCTGCCCCATCTTCTCAATCATTGGTAAGCCCATTACTGCAGTTATTTTGTCAATCTATCTCATAGAGGGTTTCACTGATCCTCATTTTCACTGACACTCTGCTTAACCACACACGATGTCCTTTTCTAGCAATTGGTGTTTCCTCATGAAGTGTTCAAAGTAAGGAAAATGTAGTTCTGCCATTCTTGCTTCTAAGGAGCATTCTGGCTGAACTTCCTCCAAAACTGATAGTTTTTTTCTTCTTTGGATAGTCCACAGTATATTCAATACTCTTTTCCAACAATTGAAATGTATCCCGTGATAGTTAAGATTGTGTATCAACTTGGCTGGGCCATGATTCTCACTGTGTTGGCAGTTGTGTGATGTTGTGGTCACTTCTCTGTTGAGATTTGATATGTGATCACCTCCATGATGGGATCTGCTGTGAGTAGCCAGTCGGTTAAAGGGGAGTTTCCTTGGGCGTGTGGCCTGCATTGAGTATGGGCAGATGTTCTGGCAGGGCTCAAGGGCTTTTTCTCATTCTGGATCCTGCAGCTGGCTCCCGTTCATCTGACCTCTGGTCCTTGGGACTTGAGCTAGCAGCTTACCTGCAGTCTTTCCTGCTAATCTTGGGATTCGTCAATCTTCACAGCCTGTGAGCAACAGCCCTGCTCTCCAAACTGCCGATCTTGGCTTTACCAGCCCCTGCAGTTACGCAAATCAGGAGAGGCCTCTATCCTGACCCATAGACTTGAGACATTACAGCCTCTATAGCCATGTGAGCCATTTCCTTGATATAAATCTCTCTCTCTTTATGTTTATATACTTTATTGGTTTTGCTTCTCTAGAGAACTCAGCCTAATATAGTCACTTCTTCAATCTTTCTTTCTCATTGTGTAGCTTTTTGCATGCATATAAGGCAATTGATTAAACCATGGCTTCGGTCAGGTGAACCTTAGTCATCCAAGTGGCATCTTTGCTTTTTAACTTTTTTGTTTTTTTATTTTTTATTGTTGTAGTTTAAATGAAGTTTACATTTCAAGTCAGTCTCCTATACAAAAATCTATACACATATTATTATGTGACCCTAATTGCTCTCCCCTTACTGTGACAGCACACTTCTCCCTTCCACCCCTGATTCCAAACATCCACTCAGCCAGCTCCTAACCCTCTCTGCCTTGTCATCTCACCTCCGGACAGAAGCTGCCCATCTAGTCTCACACATCTACTTGAGCTAAGTGGCACACTCCTCAGGAGTATCACCTTATGTCTCACTGTCCACTTCAATCCCTGTCTGAAGGGTTGGCCTAGGAAATTGTTTTAGTTCTGGGCCGATAGAGAATCTGGGGGACATGCTTTCCAGGGTTCCTCCAGTCTCAGTCAGACCATTAAGTCTGGTCTTCTTACTACAATTTGAGCTCTGCACCCCACCTTTCTTCTGCTCCATCCAGGATTCTCTGTTTTGTTCCCTGTCAGGACGGTTATTGGTGGTAGCCAGACACCATCTAGTTCTTTTGGTCTCAGGCTGATGAAGTCTCTGGTTTATATGGCCCTTTCTGTGTCTTGGGCTACTACTTTCCTGAGTCTTTGGTGTTCTTCATTTTCCTTTACTCCAGGTGGTTGGGACCAATTGATGCATCTTAGATGGCCGCTTGCAAGCTTTTGCGACCCCAGATGCCACTCACCAAAGTAGGATGCAGAACATCTTCTTAATAAGCTTTGTTATGCCAATTGACCTAGAAGTCCCCTGAAAGCATGGTCCCCAGACCCCTATTACTCTGTCCCTCAAACTGTTTGATTGTATTCAGGAAACATCTTAGCTTTGGTTTAGTCCAGTTGTACTGACTTTCCCTGTAGTGTGTGCTATCCTTCCCTTCACCTAAGGTAATACTTGTCTACTATCTAGTTAGTGAATAACCCTCACCCTCCCTCCCCACACTAGTAACCATCAAAGAATGTTGTCTTCTGTGTTTAAACCTTTTCTTGATTTCTTATAATAGTGGTCTTATGCAATATTTGTCCTTCTGTGACTGACTAAATTCACTCAGCATAATGACCTCCAGATTCCTCCATGTTATGTTTCATGGCTTCATCCTTGTTCTTTATCACTGCGTAGTATTCCATTGTGTGAATATACCATAATTGTTTATCCATTCGTCTGTTGATGGGCACCTAGGTTGTTTCCATCTTTTTGCTATTGTGAACAGTGCTACAATGAACACGGGTGTGCATATATCTATTCATGTGATGACCCTTATTTCTCTAGGATATATTCGAAGAAGTGGTATTGCTCGATAGTATGATACTTCTATTTCTAGCTTTTTAAGGAAGTGCCAAATCAATTTCCAAAGTGGTTGTACCATTTTACATTCCCACCAACAGCATATAAGTGTTCCAGATTTTTTACAACCTCACCAACATTTATTATTTTGTGTTTTTTGGATTAATTCTAGCTTTGTTGGGGTGTGATGATATCTCATTGCAGTTTTGATCTGCATTTCTCTAATGGCTGGTTAGCATTTCTTCATGTGTCTGTTAGCTGCCTGAATATCTTCTTTGGCAAAGTGCCTGTTCATATCTTCTGCCCATTTTTAAACTGGGTTGTCTTTTTGTTGTTGAGGTTTTGCAGTATCTTGTAGATTTTAGAGATCAGACGCTGATTGGATTTGTCATACCCGAAAATTGTTTCCTAGTCTGTAGGTTGTCTTTTGACTTTTGGTGAAGTCTTTTGATGAGCATAAGTGTTTGATTTTTAGGAGCTCCCAGTTATCTAGTCTCTCTTCTGGTGTTTGTGCATTGTTATTCACGGTTTGTATTGTGTTTATGCCATGTACTAAGGCTCCTAGCATTGTCCCTAGTTTTCCTTCCATGATCTTTATCATTTCTGAATTTAAATTTAAGTCTTTGATCCATTTTGAGTTAGTTTTTGTGCATGGTGTGAGGTATGGGTCTTGTTTCAGTTTTTTGCTGATGGACATCCACTTATGCCAGCACCATTTGTTAAAGAGACTGTCTTTTCCCCAATTAACAGACTTTGGGCCATTGTCAAATATCAGCTTCTCATAGGTGGATGAATTTATGTCTGGATTCTCACTTCTGTTCCATTGGTCTATGTATCTGTTTTTGTACCAGTACCAGGCTGTTTTGACTACCGTGGCGGTATAATAGGGTCTAAAATCAGGTAGTGTGAGGTCTCCTACTTTATTCTTCTTCTTTAGTAATGCCTTACTTATTCAGGGCATCTTCCCTTTCCATATGAAGTTGGTGATTTGTTTCTCCATCTCATTAAAAAATGCTATTGGAATTTGGATCGGAATTGCATTGTATCTGTAGATCGCTTTGGGTAGAATTCACATTTCACAATGTTGAGTCTTCCTATCCATGTGCAAGTTATGTTTTTCCACTTATTCACGTCTCTTGGTTTCTTGCAGTAGTGTCTTGCAGTTTTTATTGTATAGGTCTTTTACATCTCTGGTTAGATTTATTCCTAAGTATTTTATCTTCCTGGGGGCTATTGTAAAGGGTATTGATTTGGTGATTTCCTCTTCGAGGTTCTCTTTGTTGGTGTAAGGGAATCCAACAGATTTTTGTATGTTTATCTTGTATCCTGAAACTTTGCTGAAATTTTCAATTCGTTCCAGTAGTTTTATTGTGGATTCTTTGGGGTTGTCTCTGTATAAGATCGTATCATCTGCAAATAGAGATACTTTGACTTCTTCCCTACCTATTTGGATGCCCTTTATTTCTTTTTCTAGACTAATTGTTCTCGCTAGGACCTCCAGTACAATGTTGAATAAGAGTGGTAATAAAGGGCATCATTGTCTGGTTCCTGTTCTCAAGGGGAATGCTTTCAAAGTCTCTCCATTTAGGATGATGTTGGCTGTTGTCTTTATATAAATGCCCTTATTTATACTGAGGAATTTCCCTTTTATTCCTGTTTTGTTGAGAGTTTTTTTTATCATGAATGGATGTTGGACTTTGTTGAATGCCTTTTCTGCATCGATTGATAAGATCATGTGGTTCTTGTCTTTTGTTTTATTTATGTGATGGATCATAATGATTGTTTTTCTAATGTTGAACCATCCCTGCATACCTGGTATAAATCCCACTTGATCATGGTAAATTATTTTTTTGATATGTTGCTGAATTCTATTGGCTAGAATTTTGTTGAGGATTTTTGCATCAATGTTCATGAGGGATATTGGTCTCTAATTTTCTTTTTTTGTAGTGTCTTTACCTGTTTTTGTTATCAGGGTTATGCTGGCTTCATAGAACGAGTTTGGGAGTATTCCATCCTTTTCTATGCTCTGAAATACCTTTAGCAGTAGTGATGGTAACTCTTCTCTGAAAGTTTGGTAGAATTCTCCAGTGAAGCCATCCGGGCCAGGGCTTTTCTTTTTGTTGGGAGTTTTAAAATTTCCTTTTCAATCTCTTCTTTTGTTATGGGTTTATTTAGTTGTTCTACCTCTGTTTGTGTTAGTTTAGGTAAGTAGTGAGTTTCTAGAAATTTGTCCATTCCCTCTAGGTTTTCAAATTTGTTAGAGTACAATTTTCATAGTATTTTGTTATGATTCGTTTAATTTCAGTTGGATCTATTGTGATATCACCCATCTCATTTCTTACATGGTTTATCTGCTTCCTCTACTGTTTTTCTTTTGTCAGTTTGGCCAGTGGTTTTTCAATTTTGTTGATCTTTTCAAAGAACCAACTTTTGGTGGTGTTAACTCAATTCTTTTTCTATTTTTATTTTGTTTAATTCTGCTCTAATTCTTATTATTTCCTTTCTTCTAGTGCCTGAGGGCTTCTTTTGCTGCTCTCTTTCTACCTATTCCAGTTGTAAGGTTTATGTTTTGATTATGGCCCTTTCTTCTTTTTGGATATATACATTTATTGCTATAAACTGACCTCTGAGCACTGCTCTTGCTGTGTCCCAAAGGTTCAGGTTGGATGTGTTTTCATTTTCGTTTGATTCTATGAATTTCTTTATTTCATCCTTAATTTCTTCTATAACCCAGTAGTTTTTGAGCAAGGTGTTGTTCAGTTTCCATGTGTTTGATTTTTTTCCTTGCTTTTTCTGTTTCCATTTCTACTTTTATGGATTTATGGTCTGAAAAGATGCTTTCTAATATTTCAATGCTTTGGATTTTGTTAAAGCTTGCTTTACAGACTAGTATTTGGTCTATTCTGGAGAATGTTCCATGTGCATTGGAAAAGAAAGTATAGTTGGCTGCTGTTGGGTGGAGTGTTTGGTATATGTCTATGAGATCAAGTTAGTTGATTGTAGCATTTAGATCTTCTGTGTCTGTGTTGAGCTTCCTTCTGGATGTTCTGTCTTTCACTGAAAGTGGTTTGTTGAAGTCTCCCACTACTATTGTGGAGCTTTCTATTTTTTTTTTCAGCACTGTTAGAGTTTGTTTTACGTATTTTGGAGCCCTGTCTTTGGGTGCATAAATATTTATTATAGTTATGCCCTCCTGGTGTATTGACCCTTTAATAATTATACAATGTCTTTCCTTCTCCTTTGTGGTGGATTTTACTTTAATGTCTATTTTGTCAGAGATTAATATTGTCACTCCTGCTCTTTTTTGAGTGTTTTTTGCTTGATATATTTTTTTCCATCCTTTGAGTTTTAGCTTGTTTGTATCTTTAAGTCTAAGGTGTGTCTCTTGTAGGCAGCATATAGACGGATTGTGTTTTTTTTACCAATCTGCCACTCTCTGTCTCTTTGTTGGTGCATTTAGTCCATTTACATTTAACGTAATTATTGGTAGGTATGAGTTTAGTGCTGTCATTTTGATGTCTTTTTTTTTGTGTTGTTCACAGTTTCTTTGTTCCACTTAATTTTCTGTGTTGAGTCTTTTTATGTATTTTTTTTTCATCTTTTTCATTGTTGTTTATTTTGTGTTTGCTGAGTGTTTATATTTTTCTAGTTTTTTATTTTGACTTGTATGATTGTTAGTTTCCTTTGTGGTTACCTTAATATTTACCCCTATTTTTCTAGTTTATACCAGTCTTTTATTTCTTTATATCATCTTCACTTCCCCTTCATATGCAAAGTCTATGTCTACATTTATTTAACTCCCTCTTTTTTGTTTTAATGTTGCCATCTTTTACATATTGACATCTGTTTCTGTATTTTCAGTGTTTTAGCTTTGATTTATTTTTGTGACTTCCCTATCTGGATTGATACCTGGTTGCTCTGTCCTGTGTTCTAGTCTTGGGTTCTTATCTGATGTTACTGATTTTCTAACTGGAGGACTGTGTTTAGTATTTCTTGTAATTTTGATTTGGTTTTTGCAAATTCCCTGAACTTCTGTTTTTCTGGAAGTGCCCTAATTTTGCCATCATATTTGAGAGACAGTTTGCTGGATATATAATTCTTGGCTGGCAGTTTTTTTCCTTCAAGGCTTTATGTATGTCATCCCATTGTCTTCTTGCCTGCATGGTTTCTACTGAGTAGTCCGAACTTATTCTTATTGACTCTCCTTTGTAGATGACTTTTCATTTATCCATAGCTGCTCTTAAAATTCTCTCTTTATCTTTGGTTTTGGAAAGTTTGATTATAATATGTCTTGGTGAGTTTCTTTTGGGATCTACCTTAGTGGGGTTCGATGAACATCTTGTATAGATATCTTGTCATCTTTCACGATATTAGGGAAGTTTTCTGTCAACAAATCTTCAACAGTTCTCTCTGTATTTTCCATTATCACCCCCCGCTTCTGGTACTCCAGTCACTCATAGGTTATTGCTCCTGGTACAGTCCTACATCATTCTTAGGGTTTCTTCATTTTTTAAAATCCTTTTATCTGATTTTTCCTCAAATAAGTTGGTGTTAGGTGCTTTGTCTTCAGTTTCACTAATTCTGACTTCCATTGCCTCAATTCTGCTCCTATAACTTTCTATCGAGTTGTCTAATTCTGAAATTTTATTGTTAATCTCCTAGATTTCTGACTGCTTTCTCTCTACAGATTTTTCAGCCTGTTAAATTTGTCATTATGCTCTTCTCTAATCTTTTTACTTTCCTCTATTACATGTTCTGCATTTTGCTTAACTTCCTTCCTAATTTCTTGAAGAGTTCTGTATATTAATCTTTTGTTTCTGCCTCTGGTAATTCCAAGAAATTTTCCTTCTCTGGAAAATTTCTAGATTATTTATTTTGGGAGCTTGCTTTAGCCATCATGGATTGCCGCTTTATGTGATTTGATATTGACTGTTGTCTCAGAGACATCAATAGTTATTATATTTATTTATTTTATGTTTGCTTACTGTGTCCTAGCTTCTTGTTTGTCTTTGGTATGCCCAAATAGACTGCTCGTATGAACTAGTTTGATAATTGGCACCTTTGAAGCGATAATGTCCTGTCATCAGGTGGTTAGATATGTTACTATGTATGTGAGCTCAGGTGTCCGCCCACTCCTCCTGTATAGATTCAGCTCAGGTGCCCAGGTAGATAGCCACCAAGTGTGTGGTGTAGGCTCCCACTTATAGTCCTAGACAGGCATGGGTGATTGGTGTAGGCGCAAGTATCTGGCTGCAGCAGGGAGACACACTCTGAGCAAGGCAGGGGGCTGATGGCTGCCACCGAGTATCCAGGAGGAAGGCGTGTCCCTGTTCCCTGGAGGGCGTAGGAGGATGGGTTTTGAAGCTGGCCTATGAGCACCCAATGCTGTTGGCTGTAAGGACTGGGGAGCACCTCTTATTCTTGGGCCCCCATCTCAGGTGGCTAGGTGGCGTGGGTGGAGCTACAAGTCCTCAGGCCCCTGATGTGGGTAGGTGAAGACCCTGCTTAATTGGCAGAGCAGTATCAAATGTCACGAACCTGCCACTTCACAGCTGAAACAGTTCAAGTTAGACTTCAGGTATATATCCTGTTTTACTATGGCAATGAGGGCCTACACTGTTGAAATGGGCCCACACACATCTCTGCAGGGGGGAAAGGCTCTCAAAGTCCGTGGATCCCTTCTGCCTGTGCCTAGGCAAAGGAGCTGTGCCTACCCTGGGTTCCTGGCTTAGGGGAGCTGGCAGTTTATTTTTTTCCCTTGTTTATCAATTTTTTCACTCTCCAAGGTTGGGAGAATGGCTCAGGGTGTGTGACGGATCCTACTTCCAGCCCAGGGGTCTCAGCAATTGCTGAAGCCAGTCCAGGACCCAGCACAGAGCAGGGAGTGGGGAGGTAAATGCAAGAGAGGTTTTTCCCTAAAGGGGGTGTTTTTGATCCGCATGGTAGGCTGTACGCAAGTACTTATCTTTTGCCTATTCAGGGCTGCTTCTCACTGGTTCTGGGTGGCCGAGTAGACTCTCTGGCACTGGGTCTCTCCAGGTGCAGAATACAAGCCTCCCAAGCACCACTGCTTGCCTGCCTCACCACTCACCCATTAGCTGATTAGGCCTGAAGAGCT
Organism: Dugong dugon; assembly: GCA_030035585.1. Classification (NCBI taxonomy): domain Eukaryota; kingdom Metazoa; phylum Chordata; class Mammalia; order Sirenia; family Dugongidae; genus Dugong; species Dugong dugon. The sequence continues at coordinate 149,418,329 of CM057462.1, forward strand.
CAGGCTCTTGCTGGGTCAGGTCTGGCAACTCCTCGTTGCTTCTGAACTGTCTCTCCCTACCCCTGCCACTCAGTCCGGTTCCTCAACTTTGCCTTAGATGTTCAGGGCTCCTAGATTTTCATATATAATTGATTCACTTGTTTTGGGGGGTCTTTGTTGTAAGAAGGTCCACCCGAAGCATCTGACTACTCTGCCATCTTGGCCTTGCCTTCGCTTTTTAACTTTTTAAAGAGGTCTTTTGTAGTAGCCTTTCTAATGCAATACACATCGTTTGATTTCTTGACTGCTGCTTCCAAGAAGAATTAAATCCTTGACAACTTCAGTTTCTTCATCATTTATCATGATGTTATCAGATCATTTGATGGTTAAGATTGTATGTCAACTTGGCTAGGCCATGATTCTCAGTGTTTTGGCAGTTATATAATGTGATCACTTCCCTGTTGAAATTTGATATGTATTCCCCCCATGATGGAATCTGCTGAGTGGTACTGGTGAGAGCGAGGCCTTTGGCAGCTCACCGCACCCTCAGCCTTCATCTCTCCACCCTCTGCCAGCTACTTCCTTCCTGCTCGCCTTGACAAGGTTTTTGCCTTGTTCCAGACCCTGCAGGTACCTCTTGTTGTCTCACCTCCGGTTCTTGGGACTTAAGCTAGCAGCTTACCTGTTGATCTTGGAATTTGTTGATCGTCACAGCCTGTGAGCGAGAGTCCTGTTACCTGACCTGCTCATCTTGGGTTTGCCAGTCCCTGCAGGAACACGAATCAGGAGAAACCTTGTGGTCTTGTCTGCTGATCTTGGAATTTGTTGACCTTCACAGCCTGTGAGCAGAAGCTCTGCTCTCCGACCTGCAGACCTTGGGTTCACCAGCTTCTGCAGCTGCATGAATGGGGAGACGCCTCTACCCTAATCCATGGACTTGGGATGTTCTACCCTCTACAATTGCATAAGCTGTTTCCTTGATATAAATCTCTCTCTATATATATATTTATATGCTTTACTGGTTTTGCTTCTCTAGAAAATCCAGCCTAAGACAGATCAGTTGCAAGGATTTTTGTTCTTTTTATGTTCAGGTGTAATCCATATTGAAGGCTTTAGTCTTTGACCTTCATCAGTAAATGCTTCAAGTTGTCTTCACTTTTGGTAAGCAAGGTTGTTTCATCCGTATATTGCAGGTTGTTAATGAGTCTTCCTCCAATCCTGAGGCCACATTCTCCCTCATATAGTCCGGTTTCTGGGATTATTTGTTCAGCACATAGATTGAATAAATAAGGTGGAAGGCCATAACCCTTCCACACACCTTTTTGATTTTAAACCGTGATTTCAAATTAAGAAGGAGAAAAGGAAGCGTAAGGAGGAAAAGTAATAGAAAAGCTGCCATCATCTTACTAGTGAATCAAGCCTTGTTCTGTTTGAACAACTGCCTTAGACAACCACTAATCTACTTTCTGTCTCTATGGATTTGCTGATTCCAAACACTTCATATAAATGGAATTATATAATATGTGATCTCTTGTGACTGGCTTCTTTCACGTTTCCAAAGTTCATGTTGTAGGATGTATCAGTGCTTCATTCCTTTGTATGGCTAAATAATTATATTCTGCTGTATGGATCTACCATATATTTTTTATCGAGTCATCAGTTGATACTCATTTGGGTTGTTTTCACTTTTTAGCAATTCCTGTAATATTACCCCACCAATGTCTATGTAATATTGTTGCAATATATCTCTCCTGTTATAGGTAATATCATGAAGCATTTTTTGCTAAACTCTATTTAAAATTATTTGGCTTTATGCATCAACCATCCTGAGAGCACCAGATATTACCTTTATGCAAGAAATATCCTAATTTTTCCCATTCAGAATTTATCTGCTTTTTCAAATCAGGAGTTGTCTCTGAGAGTTAAAAATAGGCCCTTTGAATTTCTCGAAGGCCTCTCCTTTCCCTATGATTACAGGAGCAATTATCTAGGTTAAGGCAGCTTGTTTAAACAGAAGTCAGCTAAAGCATTACTGTGAGTTGCTGGGTCTTTGCACATTGAATGAAGTACAACATCATAGATGTTTCCTTAGGTAACAGCAAAGCAGCTAAAAGATTTTTGGTGTTTTTATTTTGTCGTCCAATTTTCTAGGATTTTTGTGAGATTAGAGACATCTTTGTTTCCAAAAAGAAGCCGTGGTGGCACAGTGGTGAAAGTGCTTGGCTGTTAACCGAAAGGTCGGTGGTTCAAACCCACTAGCAGAACCTACCAGCCACTTTGTGGGTCTTCTTACATAAAGATTACAGACTTGGAAACCCTATAAGGCAGTTCTACTCTGTTCTATAGGGTTGCTATGAGTCGGAATGGACTTGATGGTTATGGGTTTGGTTTTTGTTTGTTTCCAAAACTTTCCAAATTTCTGGACTACCCCATCAAGTGAATGGGAGATTAGGAAAAGTAACATTTAGGGACAGACGGGTTATCTATACTCTGCTGGTGTTACCAACCCAGTCTGTCAGGGAGAATAGGAAACAGAACTCATGATTTTCAGTTTGTTTAGTGTTGTAACTCTGGTGTTGGCCCCTCCTCCTTTTCAAACCCCTGTGTCCCATCCTGCCACCCACACCTGAAGTTAGTCAGTGGAAGGTACCATTAGAAGGGGCTACTAATGTCCCATCACTGGCCCCTGCCACAGTTGGCTATGAAGATGATGACAGCTCTTCTATTACTTCTTCTCCTGTCCCTTCCCTTCTTCTTCCTCCTTCTTTCTTTGTCTCTCTCCCTGTCTCTCTTTTTCCTCTTTACTCTCTCCCAGGAAAAGTTGAAGCCTCAGTACTTAGAACAGCTACCTGGACAACTGAAACAATTCTCTTTGTTCCTGGGGGAAATTCTCCTGGTTTGCAGGGGAAAAGGTAGGAAGAAGGGAAAGGAGAGGACATCTCTCTATTTCTGCAAGTGTTCATGAACTCTCCAGACCTAATCATCTTATTGTCCTTCTTCTAACTCACCTTGTGGACTTTCTCACCTATGATAGATCAGAACTGCATGTTTGAGCCTAAGTGCCTGGATCGGTTCCCAAATCTGAAGGCTTCCATGTGCCATATTGAGGTGAGGCTCCCTTTACCATTCTCTTATAAAAACACTCACAGGCTCCTCTGGGCCCTGAGGGACCCCAGGGTGGGTCAACACCAGCTTTTGCCTAAAGGGATCCATGGTGGGACACCTCTAAACCTTTAAGCCTTGATAAAGGCCTGGCTCCTTCTACCCTAACGGCGCTGTCTACCAGAAATGGGGTTAGGTGAAGGCAGGCAGCATGTGAATGATGTGGTTAAAGTTTAGTTCTGTTGGACTGGGTTCGGATCTTTATAAGAATTGATGTGCTTTCGCTTCAGGCTTTGGAGAAAATAGCTGCGTACATGCGGTCTGACCGCTTCTTCAAGATGCCCATAAAAAACAAAATTGCCCAGTGGGGCAACCAGGGGATATGCTGAGCAGGAGGCAGAGTTACACTGCTTGTCTTGTTCCATCCTGTCCCTAAGGGGCCTTGTCCTCTGTCTTCTCTATTCTCAATAAATAACTATTAGGCAACTGGTGTCCAGCTGGATTGCTCTTGGGAGTAGAGGCTGAAGGGTGAATAAGGACATGTGGAGGGTTGTGAAGATGTGAATACGATCTTTCCACCATTGACATTCCTTGTTCCCCAGCTGTGTTCAGGGCAGGTGAGGTTCATGCCCAAGTCTGGAGAGTGGGGACTAGAAATAAAGGTGAGATTGAATGGTTGCAGAGTGGAGATATGACAAATGGGAATGGAGGCCCTGTAGAAAGTATGAGAAGATATCAATTAAAATTCTGTGTACTGAAAATACTGCTGAACTGGAGTTCATAAACAGACCTGTATATATATGAAAAGTTAGTATGACAAAGGTGGTATTTCCAAATAGTGGGGTAGCCGATATAGAGAGCTGGGACAGTTGCTTACCAATTAAAAATAATAGAGCCTTACCACACACCATTCACTAAAACTAATTCATCTGGAAATTACACACAATGTTAAACAAAAAGCTATGGAAATATTAAGGAAAATATAAGAATATTTTTGATCATAAGGTAGGGAATGTTCTTCTAATAAGACATAAAAAGAAAAATCCACAAAGAGAAAGATTTACGAATTGAACAGTATCAAAATCTAAAACTTTTCTATGATGAGGAACAAATAAGCAAAATTAAGACAAGTGACACAGAGACAAATGATCAGTGAAAAGATTATATAAAGAACTCTTATCAATCATTAAACAACTCAAGAAAAATGGACAAAATCTATGAAGAGGTTAATCAAAGTAACCAAACCCATTGCTGTTGAGTCCATTCCGACTCATAGCAACCCTGTAGCACTGAGTAGAACTGCCCCATAAAGTTTCCAAGGACCACCTGGTGGATTTAAACTGCCAGCCTTTTGGTTAGCAGCTGAGCTCTTAACCACTACACCACCAGGGTTTCCATGAACAAGTTAGAGAAGTAAGAATGTTTATGACCAAAAAAAAAAAAAAAAAAGTAAAAATGGTAGTTAACTATAATCCAAGGAACTGCAGATTACAACAATGAAATTGATTACAACAATCAATTGATAAGTATGAAGTGTTGGCAAGACTTGAGAAAGTGATATGCATTTCCTGCTGGTAAGCTTGTAAACTGGTATAGCTCCAATGGAGGACAACTGGTTAATATCTTTTAAAATGTAAATCTTATCCTATGATATAACAATTCCAGTCTATAAAAACTCAACCATATACCAGAAGAGGCATATACTAAGGTGTTCATAGTTGAGTTTTTAAAATTAAGTTGCAGATTAATAAGTACAAAACGATATCTCTCATGTTTTGATTAGGGCAACTGAAAAGTTAAGTCTACTTTCCACAGATACATGTGTGTATGGGAATGCAGACAAGGAGGCTGAAGGACACATAAACCGATGACAAGGTCTCCAAAGGCGAATGGGAAAAAGGTTGGGCTTCAGGTGGAAGTAAAAGGGGACTTTTCAGGTAAGGCCAGGTTTCCTTTTTTCTTTTTTACTAGTGTGTATGTATTCAAGTTTTCTTTTTTATCAAGACAAGGAGCTCTGTTTGCCCAATGGTTAAGCAGTTGGCTGCTAACTGAAAGGTTGGCAGTTTGAACCTACCCAGGGGCTCTGCAGGAGAAAGACCTGGGGATCTGCTCCCATAAAGATTAGAGCCTAGAAAACTCTATGGGGCAATTTTACTCTGTCACATGGGGTCACTATGAGTCAGAGTTGACTCAACAGCACCAGACAACAACATCTATTCATGTGCTATTTGTGTAACAGAAACTAGTATTGAGAAAAGAAAGCAAACTTTGGGGGAAACTGCTTAAATCCAGAAGAGGTTAAATGGATGTGGGTACACATGAATTTTAAATGAATAGGTGCTGCTGTGTGACCAGAGGTGGAGACAGAGAGCCAACATGAGCTTAATAGAAGGGGCTGTTTTCATGGGTGTAGAGGGATGGGTCTAGAACAAACAAGATAATGTTCCTGTTGTGTTAGAAGTTTGAAGAAAAATTAGATCTGTTTTTATCTTCTGTGATGAAATGTTTCCAATCGTATTCACAGATATTCTTTTTGAAATGTGACCTAAACTGTATCAGCTTCCTTCCAAAATTGTTTCAAATGGGAGAGAAATGGAGGAAAAGAGGAAATGCAGGGGCCATTGTGCATTTTGGACAGGACCATACTCAAGTGGGGGGCTGATGGGCCACACCACAAAGTGGAGTCCATTGAGAAAACCTGATCTGATTAACTACGGGTGTGACAATGAGCAATCACAGGGAGAACTGTTCCACCTCACTGTGTGATAGAAAAGTGCTTTGTAGGGCTTTTCTCTCTCTTTTCCTCCCCAAACTCATGATAGAAACTCAACCAAGGAGATTAGAAAGCACTCTAGGGGATGGCAGAGCCACAGATGGAACAAACCTGAATCCCTGAATAACTTCGTAAGCAGGACTGGGTTGAGTGGTTGGCGGAGACGGCTGGTCCTGGAAAGCCTAAAGCCTTTACTATCTGGTCCTTAAGAGAAATCATTTGCTGTACCTACTATAGATATATACCTGTTAATCTGACTGAATATTTTTATTTTAGCTACTTATCTTTTATTGTAGTTTCAGCCCTAACTTCTATTACTTTATTCACTTTTATTTTTATCCCTTCTGTCTTTAAGTTCATAATTTTAAAGTTTAATGAACTTGTAGTTTAGCTAATCTGTATTGTACAAGTTTCATAAACTTCTAGCTTGCTGAACTTTTATCTTACCAGTTTTATCTTTTTTAATTAATCATCGATTTCTTCACTACTTTTAACATTACTCCTCTTGGTTTCTTTTTATTTAATAACTGCAGGAAATGCACTGTAAGCAGTGACCATCCGGACAAACCCCAATAAGACTCTTCACCAAATCATAACTCTGCTACAGGCCATGTCTGAAGGTTACACCTTAACAAGGCCCCAGTCTACAACCTGCCCATTGTATGAGGCATCTGCTCAGCCATGTGGTTCTCCAGACCCCGGGGGCAGCAGGCACAGGGCTGGCTCCTTCTCCCATCTCCTAGATTTACAGGCCCTGCTACTTGTTGTCCCATAGGTCAGCTTTGTATAGATAGGATTTCGGAGAAAGTGGCTGAACTTCGTGTAGGCAGAGATTCTCTTCAGGACCCGAGGGTGGGAAAAAGAAGTTCCAAGATCAGGGTCTGCTGCCCCACTGGGGGCTCTAACATGCTTTACTACATGCACATCCAGCTCATGGGACCCTGCAACGGTCCTTCCATAGGGGGTAAGTATTGGGGCATAAGACTGTCTTCCTGTGGGCCTAGCCTGGTAAGTTAACTCTTCCAATTTCCTTTCATCCCTTATCTTAATAAGAGTTCCCATCTGTGGAGACCCTACACTGTGCTAGGTGCTTTATACCCACCAGAGATTATAATATAGGTGTCATGGATTGAATTGTGTCCCCCCAAAATATCTGTCAACTTGGCTGGGTCATGATTCCCAGTGTTGTATAATTGTGTACCATTTTATAATCTGATGTGATTTCCTTATGTGTTGTAAACTCTATCATTATGATGTGATGAGGTGGACTAGTGACAGTTATACTGATGAAGTATACAAGATTGGATAGTGTCTTAAGCCAATCTCTTTTGAGATATGAAAGAGAGAAGAGAGCAGAGACACATGGGGACCTCATATCACCAAGAAAGCAGTGCCAGGAACAGAGCACGTGCTTTGGACCCGAGGTTCCCGCACTGAGATGCTCCCAGACCAAAGGAAGACTGATGCATCACAAGGACCTTTCTCCAGAGCTGACAGAGAGAGAAGCCTTCCCCTGGAGCTGATGCCTTGAATTTGGACTTGTAGACTACTAAACTGTGAGAGAATAAATTTCTCTTTGTTAAAAGCCATCCATTTGTGGTATTTCTGTTACAGCAGCACTAGAAGACTAAGACAATATGGTTAGAAAATCCTCCCAACTACCATACAAGATAGGTTCTACTATCACCATTTATCGGAAAGAAAACTGAGGTGCACAGAGGTTAAAGACCTGGTGATTTGCTTCTGTAAAGATTCCAGCCAAGAAAACCCTATGGAGCAGTTCTACTCTGTCACATGGGGTTGCTATGAGTCAAAAATTGACTCAATGACACCTAACACCAATAATAAACTTTTAGCTTAACTACCTTTATCTTACCAGGTTCATAAGCTTTTAGCTGCTGAACTGTTATCTTACAAGTTTTATCTTTTTAAAGTAATCATTGACTTCTTCACTACTTTAATGTTACTCCTCTTGTTCTCTTTTTATTTAATAACTGCTGGAAATGCACTGCAGGCAGTGACCATCTGGAAAAACCCAAATCAGATTCTTCTCCAAATTGTCTCTCTGATATGGGCCAAGTCTGAAGGCTGTACCTCAACTAGGTATCACTCTCCAGTCTAGCCACAATATGAGGAATCTGTTAGGCCATGTGGTTCTCTAATGAGTCTTGCTCGTTTGTGGATGACCTTGTCTTAGTTGTCTAGTGCTTCTATAACAGAAATACCACAAGTAGATGGCTTTGACAAACAGAAATTTATTCTCTCACAGTTTAGGAGGCTAGAAGTCCGAATTCATGGCTTCAGCTCTAGGGGAAGACTTTCTCTCTCTGTTGGCTCTGGGTAAAGTCCTTGTCTCCTTTCAACATCTGCAGGCCCAGCATTCCTTGGAGATCTCCGTGTGTCTCGGTATCAGTCTTCCTCCGGGTCTAGGAGGTTCTCATGGCAGGGATCCCAGGTCCAATGGACACACTCTGCTCCCAGCTCTTCTTTCTTGGTGGTAGTCAGGTCCTCATTCTCTGCTTGCTCCTTCTTTTATCTCTTGTAAGATAAAAGATGTGAATCAAGCAAAGGTGTAGCTTGAGTAAGGGTGGTGACTCAAGATACATTCCATCTTAATCCTGCCTCATTAACACATACAGGTCAAGATTTATAAAATGGAAGATAATAGGATAATTACATGAGACCACAAAATGGAGGATCCTCGTCACTATTTTTGGTGGGCATAATTCAATCCATGATAGACCTGATATAAAACACCCACACCACTTCCTGACCACCCAGATCTGCTACACTTTGGCCTAGCAAACAGGGCCTGCCCATTGCAGGTCAAGCTTTCCAGCCAGCATTTAGAGCCTCTTATCACTTAGGCTAGAGAGAGCTGATGGCTCATCCCCACAGACATGTTGATTTACAATCTTGTGAAATTTATTGTCTATCACTGATGGCAGAGATAGCTATCTCCAGAGCTCTAAATCCCAATCATGACTGTAGAGTTCTCTAGGGCCTTACCTAGAGAAAATTCTTTCAGGTTTCCAATTTTGATTGAACATTTACTGTGTGACAGACACTGTGATAGACATCAGAGATAAAAAGTCAAATAAGACATGGATTCTCTCCCTAATGAATTGTGATCTAGCTGGGCAAAAACCAAGTAAAACAACCAGGGGCGGATTATCCAATAGGCAAGGTAAGCACTGTGCTTACCTTCTTTACTAGATCATCTGTAGTGAACAATTTCACATTTTTTCACCACATCAGAGATTTTGCTTCTAGGTAAGGCTGGAATCTGTCTGTCTCCCAACCCCACAGCACCCTTCTACCAAATCAAAGCCTCTTTTCAAATTTACAATCCCTAATGATGTGGATGACTCAGTAAGCAAGGTAAGTGCAGTGGGATATGTGCTGTTGAGATTTATTATAAGAACACAAAGGAGGGACATCTGGAGCAGCTAACGCTTCCAGCAGAGGTTGACAGGAGATAGTCCCCCAGGACTCAACACCCCTGTGGACTGCTCAGTCCCTTCTCTGCCTCCCCAGAACCCCCAGAACCACACACACAGGTCCTTATGGACTCAGTGAAAACTGAATGAATAAGGGTGCCAGGCACAGAAGGGGGCTCCCTTCTGTAGGGATCACTACAGTGAGGGTCAGAGGGACATGGAAAGGTTACAGAAATAATCAAGAAACCTTATAACCTTCCCCATACACATACATCATCATCCACCCTGCCCCTGCCTTGGACAACAGAAGACAAAAGAAAGACACCCCCTCCTACAACCACCACCGACATGACCACCACCACCAACTCGACCACCACAACAGTCAGTCCCCGGTACAGGCCTCCAGGAGGTGACAGACAAGATAGATCAGGTGTGGCTCAGCCCCTACCTGTGGATCAGACAGGGCGGGGGCAGGGAACATGAGGGAGCAAGGCCCATTCACCAGCCATACTAGTCTCTCAGGGCAGAACAGGGAGCTCAGGGCTGAGCCGTACAGGCCAGGGGTCCAGGCAATCATCCGAGCAATAGTACCACTGAGGGGAAGGGCGGTCTGATTAGCTTCAGTGCAGGAACAAGAAAGTTCAGGAGGGGGACTTGCAGCTGCTGCTTCAGATGTGATTTCATTGTTTGAGCAAATTAATACATCCCCTGGTACCTGGTATGTAGCTATTGATCTGGCCAATGCCTTTTTGTCGATTCTGGTTTTGAAGGAACACAAGAAGCAGATTGCCTTCAGCTGGCAAGGCCAGCAATACATCTTGACTGTACTACCTCAGAGGTATGTCAACTCTTCAGACTTATACCATAATTTAGTCCACAGGGACCTTGATCACCTTTCCCTTCTACAAGGCATCACACTGGTCCATTATATGGATGACATTATGCTGATTAGACCTAGTAAGGTAGAAGTGTCAATGACTCTGGACTTAATGACAAAATATTTGTGTGCTAGTGGGTGGGAATTAATCCCAGAAAAATGCAGGCACCTTCCACTTCAGTGAAATTTCTAGGAGTCCAGTGGTGTGGGGAAAGTTGAGATATTCCTTCTGCAGTGAAGGATAAGTTGTTAAATCTGGCCCCTTCCACAACTAATAAGTAGGCACAATGCCCGGTGTGCTTCTTTGGATTTTGGAGGCAACATATTCCTCATATGGCTGTGCTGCTCTGGCCTATTTATCAAGTGACTCTAAAAGCTGCTAGTTTTGAGTGGGGCCAATTACAAGAGAAGGCTCTGCAACAGGTTCAGGCTGCCGTGCAAGCCTCTCTGCCACTTGGGCTATATGATCTGGCTGATCTAATGGTATGTGAAGTGTCAGTGGCAGATAGAGATGCTGTTTGGAGTCTATGGCAGGCCCCTGCTGGGAAATCACTGTGCAGACCCTTAGGATTTTGGAGCAAAGCCCTGCCATCCTCTGCAGATAACTATCTCCCTTTGAGAAACAACTTTTGGCTTGTTACAGGGCCTTATTAGAGACTGAACACTTAACCATGGGCCACCCAGTCACCATATGACCTGAGCTGCCCATCATGAACTGGGTGTTGTCTGACCCAAAGAGCCATAAAGTTGGACATGCACAGTAGCACTTTATCATTAAATGATAGTGGTAAATATGAGATCAGGCCTGTCTCAATCATCTAGTGCTGCTTTAACAGAGATACCACAAGTGGATGGCTTTAGCAAAGAGAAGTTTATTCTCTCACAGTCGAGTAGGCTACAATTCAGGATGTCAGCTCCAGGGGAATGCTTTCTCCATCAGCTCTGGAGGAAGGTCCGTGTCATCAATCTTCCTTTGGTTTGGGAGCTTCTCTGCACAGGAACCTCAGGTCCAAAAGACGTTCTCTGCTCCAGACACTGCTTTCTTGGTGGTATGAGGTTCCCATGTGTCTCTGCTTGCTTCTCTCTTTTACATCTCAAAAGAGATTGCATTCAGACACTCATCTTGTCAACCTCATCAGTATAACCTCATCACAGTGATAGAATTTACAACACATGAGGAGATCACACATAATCTCATCATAGTGATAGAGTTTACAACACATAAGGAAATCACATCAGGTACCACAATCATACAATACTAGGAGCCATGACCTAGCCAAGCTGCTACACACATTTTTTGGGGGACACAATTCAATCTATGACAAGGCCTGAGCAGGACCCGAAGGCATAAGTAAGTTGCATGAGGAAGTGGCCCTAATGCGCATGGTCTCCACTCCTATGACATTACCTGCCCTCTCCCAGTCTGCACCTATGGCCTCATGGGGAGTTCCTTATAATCAGTTGACTGAGGAAGAGAAAACTCATGCCTGGTTTACAGATGGTTGTATGCAATATGCAGGCACCACTCAAAAGTGGACAGCGGCAGCACTACAGCCCCTTTCTGGGAACTCCTTGAAGGACAGTGGTGAAGGGAAATCCTCCCAATGAGCAGAACTTTGAGCAGTGCACCTGGTTTATCACTTTGCTTGGAAGGAGAAATAGCCAGATATGCAATTGTATACTGATTCAGAGTCTGTGGCAAGTGGTTTGGCTGGATGGTCAGGAACTTGGAAGGAATATGATTGGAAAATTGGAGACAAGGATTTATGGGGAAGAGGTATGTGGATAGACCTGTTTGAATGGGCCAAAGTGAAGGTACTTGTGTCTCATGTGAATGCTCACCAAATGGTGATCTCGGCAGAGGAGGATTTTAACAATCAAGTGGATAGGATGATGGAAACCAGTCATCCTCTTTCCCCAGCTGTTCCATCAAAGTGGCCATGGTGACAAGGATGGAGGTTATGCATGGGCTCAGCAACATGGACTTCCACTTACCAAGGCCAACTCTTTTCCAAAGTGACTGAACCATTTTACATTTCCACCAGCAGTGTATGAGGGTTTCAGCTGGTTCACTTTTTTATTTAAAGATACAGAATTACATAACAAACTGTATTTCACTTTCATCCTCAACTTCTAGGAAAGTCACAACCAAATTCTGTCACCTGGGAAGAATATAGATCTCACAGTGTGCATTCTGTGTGAACCTTCCCGCTGACTCAATGTTATTTTCTCTTCCTTTTATTTTACTTTTTCCCCAAATAACTGCACTTTTTAAAATCTTTGAATGCCCTCTTAAATGCCTCTTGGCAAAAGAAAGGAGGCCACAGTGGGAGAGGAAGCGAGACATAGACACCTGAGAAGTTCAACTATTATAAAAGAAAGCAACAACATACACCATCAGACACAGAATTTTTGAATTTATGGACAAGAATTTAAAATGAGCATGACAGATGTTGTAAATCCCTTCAACAAATGACCCCAAGGAACACACTTGTAACAAGTTGAGTTTATTAGTCATTGCAGTGAGGGAGAACACACACCAAACAGAACCATGTGGTGCCTCAGGAAGAGGATACTAGAAAGAATGTAGGATTTGGGCTTTGGTTGGGTGATTTGGAGAAGGAAGCAGTATTCGCTCTAGATCTAGAACAAAATTGTTTATTTGTGAGTTTCACCAAACCATTTGCTGTCTAGTCAATTCTGACTCATGATGACCTCGTGCTTGGCAGAATAGAACGGAGCTCCATAGGGTTCTCAGTGGCTGATTTTTCAGAAGTGAATCACCAGGTCCCTCTTCAGAGGCACCTCTGGGTGGACTCGAACCTCCAAACTTTCTATTAGTAGCTGAGTGTGTTTGTAGTTTGCACCCAAGGACTTTGTGGACATCACAATAGCTTTTAATAATACTGAGCTCTAGCTCTGAATGAAAAATCAGTTCTACATGTCTGTCCCAGCCCTCCTTTCTGTCCAAGGACATACAAAGTCAGGCAACAGGACATTAGTTCATGAAATCCAGATTTTCCCCAGTGTTGAGATTTTGCTGATTACGATTAGAGAAGTGTACATTGAATGTAGATCAGTGTTGTTGATCCAGGGTTAATCTTTTGTTCTCTTTCTGTTGTAGGGTGAGTTGTTGAACTATTCCACGTGATAACGGCTCCACAATAACCTTTTAGACTTGACATGTTACATTGGCCCACTATAACAGAGGCAATTATCAGAAACAAAATGACTATTAGTTCTTATAATACGTCTTCATGCCAAAGGCCTAGATTATGAAATTCAAGTAACAAAAATAACTCCTGGGTCTGTTTCAGAGAGCCAGGTTGGGTTTTGTTAGTTTTGTTTTTATGTTTTAAGTCTAGTCCCAGGCTATCCTATTGCCCTGTAGTATTTGTATGGGGGCAACAAGAAGTATTTGCTATAGTATAAACTCTCCCTTGGAACTCAAGATTGTCCATGCCAATTGTAGTTAATAAATTTAGACTTGTGTGTTAGGCCTTCAGAGTTAAGGGGCTAAAAATCTGCTAAGATCAGAGACAAGTTTTGAACCATCTTTTCTAGTTGTTTTACTCCTAGTGTGGTAATTGTAGCTTGCATGAAAACAGAGTCAGTTGTCCCTCCTGGAAGTTCTCTCAAGTTATCTGTGTTCTCCTCCTTTCGGCAGCTTTTGAGAATCCTTTTTAAGAAAACTTGATATCCTGGGTGGCTGATGGTTTTAAATATCTGGAAATCTCTAACTTTTTCTCTGAATACATAGGGTGAGTTCAAACTGCCAAACATTTGATTAGCAGTAGAATGCAAACCATTTGTGCCACCTAGGGACCTTCAAAATTAACAATAACTATCATTTATTGAGCTTTATGCCAGGACCTCTGCTAAGCATTTTACATATATTGTGTCAAATTTAATCTTTACAACATTCCTACAAGGTATATAGAATTATCACTTTCAGTTTATAGATGAGGAAACTGAGGCTGAAGGGGGTAAGGAATTTGCTCAAGGTCACAGAGCCAGGACAGGCAGTGCTAGGCTTCCGGTTGCTTCAATGGGCTCTCCTTTTCCTGTGCCAAGAGGGAAAGCTCAGGCCTTTTTTCTGCCTGGATTTCACAGTCCAAGAAAGTATGAATGAGTCAGAATGTATGTGTAGCTGGCATTAATAGGACTGAGACAGGTAGGATTTACATTAAGTTCCAAAGAAGTAGACAATACTCATACCTGACCTCCTTAAAGCTTTGTATCAATCCAATCCATGACAGGGGAAGTTCTGAGATTTCCAGGTCTTTAATGGTGATGGGATTTGAGTATTTATGTGAGTACTCTTGTGAAGGATTTTATCTTGAAGTGTTCTATGGGGGGTCAGTGTCTCCTCCTTCCTGTTGCCCAAAGTTTTCCATCTCTGGGATGAATCAGTACTGTTATTTTAACTCATGCTCATTAATGGTCTCCTGTGGAGCCTGCAAAGATGGCCCAGCCTTGGAGCCCTGCCTTGGGAGCTCATTGTAGTTGGGGACCTACAGCCATAGCAGTTGTGTGGGGTGTGTGGTGCCAACTGTGTGCTAGGGGAATACAGCCTGGGCCCTATCTCACAGCCAGTCATCTGTCACAATTGGTTACCTGGATGAGAGCAACCAAATCTACCTGATTATAGATTTGAGAATTTGAGACTTTCACCTGATAGTTTTTTATCCAAAGTCCTTTTTCCTTTCCCCCTTCACATCAAGAGATCTGATCTCTCAGGACTTATGTCATCTCCTGGCACTCAGCCTGGACTGGAATCAGAGCTGACACAAGCACTGGGATAACTGTGGAGGGAAGGCATGGAGGACAGCAGTGGGCTGCAGCCTGTGGCCTCCCTGGGGCCTGGCACCTTGGGTACAGGCAGGCCTAGATGTCTTTGAATCATTTACACATGATCTGGGTGCAATCCCTCCTGGTATAATAGCTCATAAAACACACCTGGGTGTTGTATGGCCTGGTCCACTTAGCAGTGGATGGACATGAGGTAGGTTGGGTCACAGTGAAATTTGTCTCAGGCACCATGCCTAGAAGCTTGGACTCTCTCCTGCAAGTGGAATAATTAGGGCCTATCCCTACCAGCATTGCTAGTCCAACTCTCCTGTCAACCTCTACCCAGATTTGCTGAGTCATTCCATGAGATCCAGGCCTCTTTTGCAGGCTCCACAGGCATATTCTGAGGCCCTTTGTCCTGCTAAGGCCGCATTCTGTGGGCAAACCCTGGGAAGGCTGGCTGGGACCCAGGAGCCTCCCTCTACAAAGGGAGAATGTTTGTTCCCCTGGAAGTGAGACGTCCTCCTGTCGGGGAGGGGATGAGGTACAGCAGAAGGAGCCCAGGACTGGGGAGAGATTGAGCCAGGCTGGATTCCAGCCCTGTCCTAAGACCTGCTTTTTGAGCAGGAGGAAGGTGTGTAACCACTGCACCTCAGTTTCCCTTCTGATAAATGGCAATTACAGAACCTATCTTGCCAGGTAGTTGGGAGGATTTTCTAATCCTGTATTATAATCTCTGGTGAATATAAAGCACTTAGTGCAGTGTAGGGTCTTCACAGATGGCAACTCTTATTAAGATAAGGGATGAAAGGAAATGGGAAGAGTTAACTTACTGCGCCAGGCCCACAGGAAGACAGTCTTATGCACCAATACTCACCCCAGATGGAAGGGCTGTTGCAGGGTTGCCCAAGCTGGATGTGCATGTAGGAGAGTGTGTTAGAGCCCCCAGTGGAGCAGCAGACCTTGGTCTTGGGCCTTCTTTTTCCCACCCTCAGAGTGTGAAAAGGCTCTCTGCCTACATGAAGTCCAGCCACTTTCTCCCAAGTCCTACCTACACAAAGCCAGCCCTATAGGGCAATAAGTAGGTCTTGTCAATCCAGGAGATGGAGGAGGAGCCAACCCTGTGCCTGCTGCCCTGGGGAATGGAAAGCACCTGGTCTCCCCTTCTTCTCTCTCGCCCCCAGCATCAGCCCTCTCTTCCCTTTCCCTCTATTCCCTTCTCCAAGAACTTATTTGCTCCCTTTTCTGCACCCCAATCCCACCCCATCCAGGCCCTTTAAGCCTCAGTTCCCACTTCCCTTCAGCTAAGTCCCCCTCCTGACCTCTCTTGTCCCTGCAGTGAAGCCAGACCATCTTTCCCTCAGTGTCATCTTTGCTCAGAGGAGTCGCCTGGACCTCTGGCCTGTAGGGCTCAGCCCTGACCTCCCTGCTCTGCCCTGAGAGCCCAGTATGGTTGGTGTGTGGGCTCTACTCCCCTGGTCCATGACCTAGCCCTGTCTGATCCCCAGGTAAGGGCTGAGCCACGCCTGCTGTTTCTTGTCCTCCTGGCTGCTGGGACGCAGGACTGACTGTGGTTGTAGTGGTGGTGGTTGGGGGAGAGAGTGTCTTCCCTTTGTCTTTTGGTGTCCAAGGCAGGGGCTGGGTGGATGGTAATGTGTATGTATGGTGAGAGTTATAAGGTTTCTTGCTCATTTCTGTGCCCTTTCCATCTCCCTCTGTCCCTCTGTCCCATTGGGATCTCTATAGAAGCGAGGCCATGTCTGAGCCTGATGCCCTCATTAATTCACCTTTCATGGAGTCCATGAGGACCTGTGTGTGTGTTTCTGAGGGCACTGGGGCAATGGGGAGGGCACTGAGTAGTCCACAGGGGTGTTGTATCCTGGGGGACTATCTCCTGTCACCATCTCCTGGAAGCTTTCGGTGATCCAGATGCCCCTCCTTTCTGTTTCCAAAATAAATCTCAATAGCACGTATCCCACTGTACTGTAACTGTTGTTTTACCTGTTTTTCTGCCCAACTAAAACATAAATTTATGGAGAAGAAAATCCGTGTCTTATTTGACTTTTTACCTCTGATGTCTGTCACAGTGCCTGGCACACAGTACATATTCAATAATAGCCAGAAACTTGAAAGAGTTATCTCTAGGAAAAGGCCTGGAGAACATTACAGTCATGACTGGGATATAAAGCTCTGCAGATAGCTACCTTTGCCATCAAGAAATACAATAAAGTTCAGAAGATTTTAAATCAACATGTTTGGGGGAAGGAGCCACTACCTCTTTCTAGCTTAAGAGGTTATAGGCTGTAGCTGGGCAGGCCCTGTTTGCTGGGCTAATGTGTAGGAGATCTGGGTGGTCAGGAGATGGTGTGGGCATTTCTATTAGGTTGTCCAAGAGGGAGCAGGACTTATTGGAGAACCACATGGCCAGATTGTGGAGTGGGGCCTTGTTGAAGTACAGCCTTCAGACATGGCCCACAGCGAGAGCTGATCTGGAGAAGACTCTTATTGGGGTTTGCCAGATGGTCACTGCCTGCAATGCACATACTGCAGTTATTAAATAAAAAGGTAGCAAGAGGAGTAACATTAAAAGTAGTGAAGAAGTCTTCCAAAGTTCACCCCTCAGCCAAAGATTAGACAGCCCCATAAAACAAAATGAGACTAATGGGGCACAACAGCCCAGTGACAAGGACTGGAAGGCAGGAGGGGACAGGAAAGCTGGTAATAGGGAGACCAAGTTTGAGAAGGAGAATGCCAATATGTTGTGGGGTTGTAAACCAATGTCATAAAACTGTATGTGTACTAACTGTTAAATGAGAAACTATTTGTTCTGTAAACCTTCATCTAAAGTACAATAAAAAAAGGTAGTGAAAAAGTCAATGATTGATTAAAAAAGATAAAACTTATAGAAGTTCAGCAAAGCTAGATATTTATGAACCTTGTAAGATACAAATTAGTTAAACTAAAAGTTTATTAAGCTTTAAAATTTATGAACTTAAAAACAGAAGGCTTAAAAATACAAGTGAATAAAGTAATAGAAGTTAGGGCTGAAACTATGTTAAAAGTAGCTAGAATAAACATATTCACTCAGATAAACAGGTATATATCTAGAGTAGGATTCAGCAAATGATTTCTCTAAAGGAACAGATAGTAAAGGTTTTAGGCTTTGCAGGCCACGTGGTCTCTGCGAACCACTCAACCCTGTCCTAGTGTGAGAGCAGCCATAGATAATCCAAAAATGAATGGCTCATCTGTGAGCCAATAAAACTTCATTTTAATAAACAAGTAGCTGTACGTGGCTGACTCCTGACCTAGAAGATCAAATTTAAAGGGCATAACTATATTAAAGGTAAAATATTAGATTTGAAATTAAAAAGCTGGTTAATTATCAAAGGAAAAAGAACAAAATAACTCAATGCTTAAAAAAGATGAAAGATATAATAAACGAAGACAGTTTCAAATGAAAACAGTTTCTAAACATTGTGGTCCAATTATAATGTAAAAGATGAAAACATACATTTCAAAGTGTGGGGTAGAAGTAGCACATCTATGTGCTTCAGACAGAGGCAAGCAAAAAAGATGGGTGTATTGTGGCCAGAATCAAGCAGAGGTCCCGAGACCTGGAGCTCCTTGGGGCTCCTCCAGTGCTAATACCCCATAAGTGTGTCTCTCCTTCTGGATTGGGGGTGGTGGTGCTCACTCTCTGTGAACATGGCTGTCTGCACGGTGTCTCCTGCATTGATCTGTTGTCTTTCATCGTCACTTACAAGTTTCATGCTAAGTATTTCCCATTATCAATGTATTAGTTAAAGAAAGATTAAACTGAAAGACCCCAAGACTGAAGCTTATAGAAAGAAGTTGATTCCTCTTTCACATAACAGATCCATGGGGAACAGTCCAGATTGGTGGTGCTCCACGAAGTTAATGAGGGACTCAGACTTGTTCCATCTGTAGCTATGCCATCCCCTAGGATGCTTTCTCATCTTCTCGGTTGAGGTTCTGTCATGAGTTTGGGGAGAAAAAGAGAGAGAATAGCCCTACAAAGCACTTTTCTATCACACAAGTGAAGTGGAACAGCTCTCCCCGTGATTGCTCATTGTCACACCCCTAGTTAATCAAACCTAGGTTTTCCTAAAGGACTCCACTCTTTGGTATGGTCCCTTCAGCCCCCCGCCCCACTAAAATGTCCAATGGACACTTACAATTCCTCCCTTTTTTCACTTTTCTTCCCATTTGATAAATATTTGGAATGAAACATGTAGGGTTTAGGTCACAGTTCAAAAAATTATCTGTGAATGCAGTTGTATTTTCACCATAGAAAAGTCCTGACCTATCTAATAAATCTGATTTTCCTTCTAACTTCTAAAGCAACATGAACCTTATCTTGTTTGCTCTAGTTCCATTGCTCCACATCCTTTAAAACACCCCCTTCTATTAACCTCAGGTTTGCTCTCTGTCTCCATGTCTGGTCACACAGCAGCATCTATTCACTTAAAATTCAAATATACTCACATCCATTAAACTCTTCTTCTGGATTTAAGTAGTTTCCCTCTAAATCTGCTTTCTTTTCTTAACATTAGTTTCTGTTACACAAATAGTGCATGGATACATGTTGTTGTTGAGTGCTGTTGAGTCAATTCTAACTCACAGCGACCCTACATGACAGAATAAAATTGCCTCATAGGGTATTCTAGGATGTAATCTTTATGGGAGCATATTGCCAGGTCTTTCTCCTGTGGAGCTGCTGGGCGGGTTCAAACCATCAACCTTTTGGTTAGCAGCCAAGTGCTTAACCGTTGGGCCATCTCTTAGTTATCTAGTCTTGCTATAACAGAAATACCTCAAGTGGATGGTTTTAACAAACAGAAATTTGTTCTCTCACAGTCTAGGAGGCTAGAAGTCTGAATTCAGGGTGCCAGCTGCTGGGGAAGGCTTTCTCTTTCTTCAGTTCTGGGGAAAGTTCCTGGTCATCAATCTTCCCCTGGTCTAGGAGCTCCTTAGCACAGGCACCTCAGGTCCAAAGGATGTGCTCCACTCTTGGTGCTTCTTTCTTCATGGCATGAGGTCCCTGTCTTCTCTGCTGGCTTCTATCTTTTATATCTCAAAAGAGATTGACTCAAGATACAACGTAATCCTGTAAATAGAGTCATTAATAGTTCATTAACATCATTGTTGTTCTTGTTGTTGTTAAGTGCCATCAAGATGGTTCCAACTGATAGCGACCCTATAGGACAGAGTAGAACTGCACCATAGGGTTTCCAAGGAGCAGCTAGTGAATTTGAACTGCCAACCTTTTGGTTAGCAGCCCAGCTCTTAACCACTACGCCACCAGGGATCCCATTAACATCATAGAGATCAGGATTTATAATACATAGGATAATTACATCAGACCACAAAATGGTGGACAACCACACAACACTGGGAATCATGGCCTAGCCCAATTGACACACTTTTTAGAGGGACACAATTCAATCTATAATAGGCTACCAGAGCTCCTTGCCTTGATAAAACAAAACAAAGCAAAAACAATGTGTATACAAACACCTTAAAAAAAAAAAAAAACCTGGCCTTATTGTAATGTCCCCTCTTACTTCCACCCTGAAGCCTGAACTTTTCTCCATTTACCTGAGGTGACCTTGTCATCAGTTCTTGTGTCCTCCGGACCTTCTTCTATGCATTCACATACATACATGTGTCTGTAGAGAATAGACTTTCTTTGCAGTTTCCCTAATGAAAACATGGAGCCCTGGTGGCGCAGTGGTTAAGACCTTGGCTGCTAACCAAAAGGTTGGCAGTTTGAATCTACCAGCTGCTCCTTGGAAACCTTATGGAGGAATTCTACCGTGTCCTATAGGGTCTCTGTGAGTCAGAATCCATTAGATGGCAACGGGTTTGGTTTGGTTTTTGGTAACCAAAACGTGAAAGATATTACACTGTACGTAATAATCTGCAACTTAATTTTAAAACTCAACTCCTCCATCGGTGCTATATCAATTTACAAGCTCAGCAGCAAGAAATGCATATCACTTTCTCAAGCCTTGCTAACACTTTATATATTCATCAATTCATTAAAGTTTGTTCATCTAATGGAACCATGGAATCACACTCTTGTAATCTGCAGTTCCTTGTCTTATAGTTACTACCATTTCTACTTTTTTTTTTAGTTATAAATATTTCTACTTCTTTAACTTGTTTATAGATTTTGTACATTTTTCATCTGAGTTGTTTTAATGGCTGATAAGAGTTCTTTATAAAATCTTTTTAGTGGTCCTTTGTCTATGTGTCACCTGTCTTAATTTTGCTTATTTGTTCTCATAGAAAAGTTTTTAGTTTTGATATTGTTCAATTTGTAAATCTTTCTCTCTGAGGATTTTCTTTTGATGTCTTATTAGAGGATCTTTCCCTAACTTATGATCACAAACATTATTATACTTTTGTTAATATTTCTATAGCTTTGTGTTTTATTTTTTTTGTTTAAATTCCAGATGAATTAGTTTTAGTGAATGATGTGAGATAGGGCTCTATTATTTTTAACTGGTAAGTAATTGTCCCAGCTCTACTTATTGGGTAGCCCACCATTTGGAAGTATCATCTTTGTCATACTAAATTTCGGTCTGTTTCTGAACTCTAGTTCATCAGTACCTTCAGTATGCAGGGTTCTAATTGGTATCTTCTCATACCTTCTACAGGGCTTCCAGTCCCATTTGACATACTCTTTCTCTGCAACTGTTGAATCTCATCTTTATTTCAAATACCTACTCTCCAGGCTTGGGCATGAATCTCTCTAGACATGAACACAGCTGGGGAGCAGGAGGTATGAATGGTGGAAAGATTGCATTCACATATCATTACTCTCCTTAGGCTTCTATACCTAAAAGCAATCCAGCTAGACACCAGTTGTCTAAGTACTATGTATTGTAAAAGAGCAGAGAAGACAGAAGACAAGACCTCCTAGTGACAGCGTGGAAGAAAACAAGCAGTGTAACTCTGTCTCCTGCTCAGCATATCCTCTTGTTGCCCCACTGGGTAACCTTGTTGTTGATAGGTGTAATGGTTAAGGTTGTCTGTCAACTCGGCTGGGCCATGATTCTCAGTGGTAGGGCAGTTATGTAATGATGTAATATGGCCGTTATATAATGATATAATTATCTTCCTGTTACGTGTTATAGTGTTACCACTTTCATGATGTGATTTGATGTGATCAGCCAATCAGTTATAAGGGGAGTTTCCTTGGGGGTGTGGCCTGTGTCCAATACCTATGGAACTTCTGGCAAACTTTCTGGCTTCTGCTCACTCTGGGTCCTGCATCCAGCTCATCATTTAACCTCCAGTTCTTGGGACTTGAGTCAGTGGCCTGCCGTATTGCCTGCTGATCTTGGGTTTGTCAGCCCCTGCAGTTATGTGAGTCAGGAGAAGCCTCTAGCCTGAGATCTGACCCACGGAATTGGGACCTGCCTGCATCTACAACCATGTGAGCCATTTCCTTGAGAAAACTTTTGCCCTATATACATATATAATCCCATCTTCTTCCCAAGAGCAGGAAACATTGTTTTGAGGTGATGCTAGAGGATATCAAGTCCCCAAAAGGGATTTCCCCAAGGGTCTCCAGAACTGCAGGAAGGAATCAAAATGCTAAAACTCTGTTCCGGTAAAGACTTTCTATGAGGGATCCAAAAGTGCAGCCGAAGTGCTTCCCTCTCTAAAGGTCTGTTTTAACCCAAGACTACAAGTTAAAGTATCTAAAGGAAAGGCTGACTGCAGAGCCCTTAGTAATCTTCCAGTAATATTATGTCTTGCAGCTGAGACTTGATAGTGTCAGGTGGCAGAGTGCTCACAGTTACATATCTGACAAAACCTTGAGTGCAGATGTTCTGGTGTCTGATCAAGGAAGGCACCATGTGCTGTAATGCAGCTCTCCTGACCCAGGCCCACAAGAGAATCACCTAGAATCACCTGAGAGCTTTGAAAAGATACTGATGCCACCACCTTCGGGGATGCTGACCTAATTGGTCTGTGATGACGCCCCTCATCAGTATTTTTTTTTTTATTATTGTGCTTTAAGTGAAAGTTTACAATTCAAGTTAGTCTCTCATACAAAAATTTATACATACGTTGTTATGTGACCCTAGTTGCTCTATAATGTGACAACACACTCTTCCTTTCCACCCCTGATTTCCCAACTCCATTCAACCAGCTCCTGACCCTCTCTGCCTTCTTAATCTGCCTCCGGACAGGAGCTGCCTGTTTAGTCTCATGTATCCACTTGAGCTAAGAAGCACACTCTTCACGAGTACCATTTTATGACCCATAGTCCAGTCTAATCTTTGTCTGAAGAGTTGGCCTTGGGAATGGGTTTAGTTTTGGGCTAACAGAGAGTCCAGGGGCTTGTCTTCCTGGGTCCCTTCAGTCTCAATCAAACTATTAAGTCTGGTCTTTTTACTAGAATTTGAGTTCTGCACCCCACCCTTCCCCTGCTCCATCAGGGACTCTCTGTTGTGTTCCCTGTCAGCGTGGTCGTTAGTGGTAGCTGGGCACCATCTAGTTCTTCTGGTCTCAGGCTGATGAAGTCTCTGGTTTATGTGGCCCTTTCTGTCTCTTGGGCTAATACTTTCCTTGTGTCTTTGGTGTTCTTCATTCTCCTTTACTCCAGGTGGGTTGGGACCAATTCATACATCTTGGTTTGCTGCTTGCTCGCTTTTAAGACCCCAGACGCCACTCACCAAAGTGGGATGCAGAATATTTTCTTAATAGACCTTGTTATGCCAATTGACCTAGATGTCCCCTGAAAGCATGGTCCCCAGACCCCCACCCCTGATACTCTGTCCCTCAAAGTGTTTGGTTGTATTCAGGAAACTTCTTAGCTTTGGATTAGTCCATTTGTGCTGACCTCCCCTGTAGTGTGTGCTGTCCTTCCCTTCACCCAAGATAATTCTTGTCTACTATCTAGTTAGTGAATAACCCTCTCCCTCCCTTCCCACCCTCGTAACCATCAAAGAATGTTTTCTTCTGTGTTTAAACCTTTTCTTGAGTTTTTATAATACTGGTCTTATACAATATTTGTCCTTTTGCGACTGACTAAATTTACTCAGCAGAATGCCTTCCAGATTCCTCCATGTTATGTTTCACAGATTCATTGTTGTTCCTTATTGTTGTGTAGTATTCCATTGTGTGAATATACCATATTTTGTTTATTCATTCATCTGTTGATGGGCACCTAGGTTGTTTCCATCTTTTTGCTATTGTGAACAGTGCTACAATGAACACGGGTGTGCATATATCTATTCATGTGATGACTCTTATTTCTCTAGGATGTATTCCAAGAAGTGGTATTGCTGGATAGTATGGTACTTCTATTTCTAGCTTTTTAAGGAAGTGCCAAATCAAGTTCCAAAGTGGTTGTACCATTTTACATTCCCACCAACAGTGTATAAGTGTTCTAGTCTCTCCACAACCTCTCAACATTTATTATTTTGTGTTTTTGGATTAATGCTAGCCTTGTTGGGGTGAGATGGTATCTCATTTATTTTTGATTTGCATTTCTTTAATGGCTAATGATCATGAGCATTTCCTCATGTTTCTGTTAGCTGCCTGAACGTCTTCCTTGACAAAGTGCCTGTTCATATCCTTTGCCCATTTTTAAATTGGGTTATTTGTCATTTTGTTGTTGAGGTTTTGCAGTATCTTGTAGATTTTAGAGATTAGATGCTGATCGGATTTGTCATAACCAATTTTTTTTCCTGGTTTATAGGTTGTCTTTTTACTTTTTTGGTGGAGTTTTTTAATGACCATAAATGTTTCATTTTTAAGAGCTCCCAGTTATCTAGTTTCTCTTCTGGTGTTTGTGCATTGTTACTTATGGTTTGTATTCTGTTTACTGCATCAGTATTTTTATTAATAGTTCTCTAGGTGATTCTGATGTGCAGACAAGGTTGGAATTACTGCTTTAAAGTCCACAGCTGGGGCAAGTGCTGTTTTGTTTTAAATAAAAATTAAATAACCAACCAGGTCATGTCCCTGAATTAGCTGACCTGGGTTATCTGTGTTTGTCTTTCCAGCACAGATTTTATGTTCTTACTCTTAATGTAATCATTTAAACAAGAACTTTTTTGTTTATACTGTCACTGGGTATAACCCTTCCCAACATCCCACTGTCAATTATCCACAGTGCCACCTTGTGAGACAGCAGGACAAGTATTATACTTCTTATTTTCCAGGTGGAGGAAATCCCCTTTACATAGTCTGAAGGGCACTAATTTGCTACCTAGTCACCTGGAATGGGGAAGGGATGGGGTGCAGACCCTTCACAGATGGCCTATGTCCTCAAAGCTCACCACACAAAGTACTTTCACTTTCTTGGACCAGCATCCTGACACCACTGTGCCATTGGCCACTTGGTCCAGTGGCTGTTCTGGACTCTTCTTCTAAGCTAAATTTGCATATTAGCATCCCTGAATGTTCCTTTGGAGTCCTGGTACAGCTGTGATGATTGGCCAAATATTAAACACTTCTGGATTAGTTAATAAATAACTGCCCCAATCCATGAGAGCCCCTAACCATGACTCCTCCCTTAGGGCCCCTGACTGCCCCATGCCCAGGTGTAGCAAAGGCCTATTTATCTCTTGTTAAATCATTTGAATACCACACCTCCATCTATGTTTCCCTTTAATGAGCAACAGCTAAAGGAAAGTTTTATCAGGGACACTAACAAAAATTAACAGAATATGCACGTCTATTCTGAAAAACAAATAGTTAAAAAGCTATAGTCCAGAGAGGAGGGATAAAAGCACAGACACTAATCCAGCAAATCTAAGATGCCATCATTTATAGGATGCACCATTATTTGATGGACAAATAAGAAATTAAAAAAAATTCTTCCATGTAAACCACGATGTGCCAAGGTTTGTAAGACATATCCTGATTTCAGAGATGTTACAATGTGGAAAGAATATGCATTTTAGAAATGATAAAATGGGCACTTCCAGTCACCCTCTTTTTATGCTCCATAAATAATGTCCTACATTTTCCCAAGCACAGTTGGTGTTAGTTACCGGTCGAGTGCATTCACTCATGGTGACCACATCTGTGCAGTGTAGAACTGTGGACTTTCAGAAGCAGATCACCAGGCCTGTCTTCCCAGGCGCCTCTGGGTAGCTTCGTACCACAACCTTTCCACTAGTAGTTGAGTGCTTAACCATTTACACCACCCAGGGAAACCTCCCTAATCCCTACCTCTAATATCTTTCACAGATCTATTTCATCCATTTGTATGATCCTCTTGATCAGGTTCAAACCCCTGCTGAGAAGTTGCCGTTTCCACCCCAAATATATTGAATCAGAATCTACATTTTAACAAGATCTTCAGGTGTTTCTTATGTGTATGAAATTTTGAGAACCACTTCTCTACTAGTGGTTCTCATAATTGGTCCCAAACCAACAGCATTAGCATTGCCTGGGAACTTGTTAGAAATGCAAATTATCAGCAGGGTTTCAAACTAGAAGAAAGCAGTTCCAAGCCCTGGTTTGAGAATCTGATTGTCTAGTCCTCCTCCTCCTTCTGCGGAATTGGACTCTTCCTTCCAAAGGGTCCACCGGTGCTCTGGGCGCTATCTTCCTGTGTCCTCAGAGACCTTGTCCTAGCAAGAATTGCCTCTTTCTCCTACATTCCATCTCTCTCCCTCTCTAACAACTTTGGGTGTTTAAACACACTAAAGAGTGTCCCATATTAAAAAAAAAAAAAAATCTATCTGTTGTAGTTCCCACCCTACCTCTACCTTTAACAGCCAACCTCCTTGGAAATTGGCAATGATTATAGGTGATGGAAGAGCCCTGGTGGTGCAGTGGTTAAGTGCACAGCTGCTAACCAAAAGGTCAGTGGTTTGAACCCACAAGACACTCCTCTGCAGAAAGATGTGGCAGTCTGCTTTCATAAAGATTATAGTCTTGGAACCCTATGGGGCAGTTCTACCCTGTCCTATGAGGTCACTATGAGTTGGAATTGACTTGATGACAATGGGTTTGGTTTGGTATGGATGATAGTTGGCACAACCTGGTTAGTGTAATTGCTGTCACTAAATTGTATCTGAAAAATGTTGACTTGGCAAATGTTGTGTTATATACTGTATATTTTTACAACAATAAAAAAATCTGATCTTCTTGCATTTTCTTACTCATGATGCCTAGTATATCACAGGATCTTTTTTTTTTTTTAATATATAGCTACATTTATTTTGTTGTTGTTTTTGAGAATATACACAGACATCACAGGATCTTAATTGTTTTTTGGCTAAATGAATAACTGAATGGATGAATACTAGTGTAACAATATCTGTTCTGCCTATTTAAAATGTCATTATTCTATCTTAGTGCTTTTAAACAATCATTTATCAATTTTGTTTTCTCAGTTGTGTCTAGTTACTTTTTCCAGATTATATAAAATTCAAAGTGACAAACCCTTAATATATAATGAGAACTATAACTATTCAGAGGACCAGACATTTGTGTGTGTGGATTGGTGCATGACATCCCTGTAGACAAATCTACTCAGGAATCCACCTGTTAACGGATTTGTGTCCCACCAAAAGAAGTGGTATAAATCCTAACCCATATCCCATTATGGAATAGGGGTTTCTTTGCTATGTTAGTGAGGCTATATAAGTGTAAACCACCAAAGAAAACCAAACCCATTGCCATTGAGTTGATTCTGACTCATAATGATCCTACAAGACAGAGTAGAACTGCCCCCATAGGATTTCCAAGGAGCAGCTGGTGGATTCAAACTGCCAACCTTTTGGTTAGCAGCCAAATCTTAACCCCTGTGCCACCAGGGCTCCATATATAGGTGTAGAGTGTGTTTTAACCCAATCATTTCTGAGATGTAACAGAGCAGATTAAGTACAGAAGCAAGCAAGCACAGATGGGGGAAGATAGATGCCACTCCACACCAAGATTGCCAGGGAACCGAGGAACAGAAGCTGAAAAGAGACAAAGACCTTCCCCCAGAGCTGACAGAAAGAGAAAGCCTTTCCCTTGAGTCCATGCTCTGAATTTGGACTTCTAACCTCCTAAATTGTGAGAAAATGAACTTTTTGTCTTTAAGCTACACGCTTGTGGTATTTTGGTTATAGCAGCACTAGATAAGTAAAACACTACCTTACTACCAGAGGCTGCTTCCTGAACTGGACCCGATGTGGGAACTGGGAAGACTGGCAGGGTCTGAATGGGTGGGGAGCATCTGCAACATGGACTACTCCCTACTGGCCATTGTTGACACAGGCTCTGAGCTCCCCAATTTAGCACAGACCTGCAGACCTTCTGACTTCTATGCTCTAATAGGGGTTGAAGTCTACCTTCCTCCTCATCCTCCATGCCACACTTTATCTTGCTGGATTGAAACCTTTATTGAAATATTAGGCTCACACCTTACGATCCTAACAATATGTTAGTTCTTTTTGTGTGTGGTTGTATGGATTGAATTATGTCCCACCAAAAATGTGTGTATTGATTTGGCTGGGTCATGATTCCCAGTATTTTTTGATAGTCTACCATTTTATCATCTGATGTGATTTCCCTGTGCATTGTAAATTCTATCACTATGATATAATAAGATGGATTAGTGGAAGTTATGTTGATTAGGTCTACAAGATTAGGTATTAAGCCAATCCATTTTGAGATATAGAAGAGAGAAGCAAGCAGAGAGACATGGGGGCTTCATGCTACCAGGAGGGCGGTGCTGGGAGTGAGGCAAATCCTCTGGACATGGGGTTCCTGCTTGGAGAGGCTCCCAGACTAAGGGAAGATTGATGACACAGACCTTCATCCAGAGCTGACAGAGAAAGCGTTCCCTTGGAGCTGACACCCTGAATTTGGACTTGTAGCCCACTGGACTGTGAGAGAATAAATTTCGCTTCGTTGGAGCCATACACTTGTGGTATTTCTATTACAGCAGCACTAGATGACTAAGACAGTGGTAAAATACACACACCATAAAATTTGCCATTTAAGCATTTTTAAGTGTATGATCCAGTGGCATTAATCACATTCATAATGTTGTGCAACCGTCACCACTATTCTTTCCAAAATGTTTTCACCGCCTCAGACAGGAACTCTGTACTCATTAAGTAGTAACTCCCCATTCATCCCTTCCCCTAGCCCCTGTAACCACTAATTTACTTTCTATCTCTATGCATTTGTCTATTCTAGATATTTTATGTAAATGGAATCATACACTATACATCTTTTTTTTTTGGTCTGGCTTATTTCACTTAGTATAATGTTTTCAAAGTTCATCCATATTGTATTATGTATTAGAACTACATTCCTTCTTATGGCTGAAATTTTAAAAACTGATTTTTCTGTAGTGCACCATCCTTGCCCTTTATTAACTGTAAACCATTTTCTTTTTCAAAGTTCCACTCATCTATTTTCATAGACCTGTTAAATCTTGTAATATCTTTTACAAAAAGAAAATTAACCACAGGCTAAATTATTTCATGTTATCTTCATTTTGAAATGCTCTTCTTTCTGCCTTCAAAGAGAAAAGCTGGTAGGTAGGACATTGTTCTTGTGGAGACTGTACCCTGAGTCACAGGTCACAGAGTCAAAGGCCACCTGATGCACCTCTCTCAAATCGCAAGTGAGGAAATAGGCTCAGAAGGGGTTGCTGGTCTTACCTAAGACCACACATGAGTCAGGAGTCAGAGCCAGGGCTACAATCCATGGGACTGGACATCTGGGGGTCTGCACCCTGTGTAATGAGGGACTGTCTTGTCAGTGTGACACTGGTTCTGTGGGCAGTCCCCCTGGCTCCACCCTGGCCCCGCCTCTCTCTGGCCTCCCTCAGCAGCAGGCCAGGCGTCTGGCCCCTCTGAGGAAACGCTCTTTCCTCCCTTGTTCACGTGCCCTCTATGACCACCACTCTCATGTCACTGTCCTGGTCTGGGGGTGGGTCAATGTGAGGGTCATCTAGCTGGCTGGAAGGACATTTCTGGGGCTGCACTGCATACCCGGCCTCATTGCTAGGTCTGATTGTTGGATTAAGATTCACATGTTGTGCTGGAATGCTAACTGATTAATTTATAGTTGGTCCTTATAATCCTTTGCCAGAGGACTGACAAAGGGCAGGATCCTTAACAGTCTGTGAAAAGAAAACATAGAGACCACACTTCCTATTCTCTGTCCCTTGTCCAGGCTGGTCACTCCGTCCACTGATACTTTTTTCCTATAGAGGAGGACCCATTATGGAGTATCAGGCCTCTAAGGAGCTTTTCTGATAGGCCAGGAGTTCTTGTTCGTTGTATAGGTGCTGATTTAAGCTCTCTGGTCATAGAGTGGTCAAGTTTTGGCCTGACTCAGACAGCCTGAGCCTCAGAGAGTCCTAGGGAACTCAGTACCGAGGAGCAAAGGCTGAGCAAGGGCCTGAAGCAAGGGAGGCAAGGAGCGTTACTCCTGCGTGTTTCTGGCTTGTCTCCGCAAGCACACCGTGATCTCCATCTGGACATAGCAGGGGTCTGAACACGGCAGAGGAAGCCACTGAGGGGTTCAGGGATCCAGGAGCCTTTGGCTTCTGTGTGTCCAAACTTCGGCTACCCGAATCTTTGGGGCTGGTGGCAGAAATGGAATTTACTAACTCCTGCCGTCTGGGCTGGGAGTGCAGAACTCTGGGGCTAGTGCCTCTACCAGCCAGGTAGTGGGTGGGTCAGGAGTGGGAAGTGGGGGTGGGGAAATGCGCGGAATCAGAGGGGCGGGGGCAGGGCTAGCCTCACGGATTGCGCCCCCCCCCGGCAGCCCTTATAAAGTCTGATCTCAGCTCACTTGTAGTGCGTCTGGCAATTTCGGGGAAACGTGCACCATGGCCATGACTTTGGATTATTGGGACATTTGTGGGGTGAGTGAGGGGTACGCCTGGGCGGGTGGGACCGGGGCGCGGTGGCGAGGAAGTGCTGAGCAGGAGAACGATTCTAGAAGATTCCGCTCTTTGGCTTTGCTGGAGCTGATTCCCTTTCCTGCAGCTTGGCCCCTTCCAGGTTGAGTACTTTAGGCCCTAATGGGTGGGGGGTGGGGCATAGTGAGAGGCGTCAGGAGCAAGCTCTGTGGGCTTTTCTCGCCTGTGTGAGGAGAGGGGAGAGTGGCTTGGAAGAGATGAAATCCTGCAGGCAGGATCCCTCCATCTCTGAACCCTTCCTGGTGCTGTCTCTTCCAGCTGGGTCAAGCCATCTGCCTGCTCCAGGAATACACGGACTCAAACTATGAGGAGAAGAAGTACACTGAGGGGGACAGTAATGGCACCCTGGGATTGGCTCTTGTGCCAACTAATGCTGATTTGGTAACAAGCAGCCCGTGCCCTGACCACCTGTTGCCCATCTCTGCTGGGCCTCCATGACTTGGATCTGGGGCCTGCCCTTCCCGGGTTTCCTTTGGCTGTGCAGCTCTGGCCTGCAAGCTCTGGATGCTGGGAGGGAATTGCTGCCCCCACCCCTTATCAATAATTGGAATTGAGTTCCCCCTTAGGGCTTGCCTAAGCCTTTTGTAAACCTTACTCCTGGGAGTGTGGGACCTAGTGGTTCTGTCAGATTCCAGATCCACCTGTCTGGGGGGGCGGGGCGGTGGGGGTGGTGGTGGAGGTGGGGGGGTCTTGCAATGATTCTTGGTATGGTTTCTGGGGAAGGAATGTTGGGCTACAAGGAGATTTGTTTTCATTTCATTGTTTCCACCATAGACTATGACAGAAGCCATTGGTTGAATGAGAAATTCAAGCTGGGCTGGACTTTCCCAGTGTAAATGCAGGGTGTGGGGGAAAGTGAAAGGTGACTCTGCCTCCATTTCCTTTCCCTAGCCTGGAGGTTTTAGGATCAGGTGTCTTCTGCTCCACCTCTCTCATTCCTGGTTCTCTTCACTGCTTTTCCATTGTGTTCCCTGTTCTGGATCATACATGTGCTGTACATATATTTATTTAGTGCCTACCATGGGGTTAGTCTTCAGTGTGTCAAGTCCCAGTCTGCCTTTTCACAGGGGATGGGGGTGCTAGGGAGCCTGATGGTACAACAGACCTGCCTGGTTGCCATTGAACTGCCCTCCTTAATTGATGGGGCTCACAAGATCACCCAGAGCAATGCCATCTTGCGCTATATTGCCTGCAAGCACAACCTGTGTGAGTGGGGCTGGGGATAGGTGCGGGAACACAGGAGGCCAGGCAGCCATTCTCTGGGCTTGGCTGTGGTGGGATGTTGAACGTGGGTGCCTGTTGTGTGGGCCACGGTGGGGAGACAGAAGCAGAGAAGATTCATGTGGACATCCTGGAGAACCAGGTTATGTATGGACTGTTGAAATGAGCTGGCCAGCATGTGCTACAGCCCTGACTTTGTGAGTTCCTGTTGGGCTGGGCCAGGGCAGGGTTTGGATCAGAAGATGGGACTCTTGCATTCTCATCTGTACTTGTCCTGTGTGCCATTTGAACTCCTTAGACCTACAGATCCTCCAAGGAGTCCCCTATACTGCTGACAGAGTGACCTCCATGACTCTAAATCTCCTCAAATCAAAACTCTGAATCAGTTCTCCATAACTTTAGGATGAAGTCCACAGTCCTCCCAGTATGGAAATTAAGTTCTTAAACAACGTGTTTATCTTGTTTTCCTGGTGTCTTCCCCTTAAAAGCTACAAGGATCCACATGAATCCTGATTATTAGCTGTACAGTGTCCACCACAGGGTTTTTGTTTCTGTAAGAATGCCTTCCACTCCCTCCTTTCTTTCATCCTCTCAAATTCTCCTCACTTTTCAGGAAACTACTAAAAAGTCGTCTCCATTCTTGTGCCAACCTAGGACTAGAACTTCCTCTTCCTTCCTTGAGCTCTTGTAGTTCTTTGCTTCTGTGATTCCACCCGACATCTGAGTCAAGTGCTCGGCCAGGTGTTCAGAGCACTCCTGGATCTGACTGATAGATGGGTTGCTTGGAGGTCAGTGCTGACAGATTCAAAGACAGTATTGTTTTCCTCCCTGCCTTCCCATGACCTCTCACAGATGGGGTTGGTAGCCAGAAGTGGTCTAATAAATGCTGGTTGATTAAATGGAAGCCTGGGCACTGGCCCAGGGGCAGTCCAGGGAGGATGGGGGCTCTCCTATGGCCAGTTGAGGCATCTCAGCAGTGGGGGAGCTGCCTCTCTGCCCAGGGAGTGTTGGGGGGGGAGGGTCTGAGGGTGGTGACAGGTGTTTTCCATCGCAGGAGAAGCTGAAGCCTAAGTACTTGGAGGGGCTCCCTGACAAGATGAGGCTCTTCTTGCAGTTCCTGGGGAAGCAGCTGTGGGTTGCAGGGGACAAGGTAAAGGAGAATGAGACAGGGGACACAGGGTTGTCATTTCTCCTAGATGACGGAAGTTCACATCCATTCATCGTTGGCTTTCTGCAGATAACCTTTGTGGATTTCCTTGCTTACGAGATCCTCGACTGGAACCGTGTCTTCTAGCCTAAGTGCCTGGACGTGTTCCCAAACCTGAAGGACTTCATTGCCCACTTTGAGGTGATGCCCCTGATCCCCCTTCCTCTTTGATGTTCCTTTTTCCTTCTCCATGACACTTTCCATAATTTTGGAGCTAAAAATAAAAATAACTAGCATTTATGGAGCATTTGGTGGATGCCGGGACCTGTGCTAAGTATTTTACATGTACTGTACCAGATTTAATCTTCACAATATTACTACAAGGTAGATGGAATTATCACCCCCATTTTAGAGATGAGGAAACTGGGGTGAAGGGGGTACGGAATTTGCTCAAAGTCACAGAGCCAGTATGAGCTGTGCCGGGCTTCCTGTCAGCTTCTATGGGCAGTAGTCAGTGGCTATCCTTTTTCTGTGCTGAAAGAGAAAGCTCAGGCCTTTCTTCTGCCTGAGTTTTACAGCCCAAGAAAATATGAATGAGGGAGAACCTGAAGAGTGTGTATGTAGCTGGCAGTAGAAGGACTGAGACAAGGAAAGATTGATAGTAAGTTCTATAGACAGACAATATTTACACTTTACCTCCAGAAAGCTTTGCATCAATCCAATCCACGTTGTGTGCAAGTTCTGAAGTTCCCAGGTCTGTAAAGGTGATGTGGTTGAGTATTTATATGGGTACCCCTGTGAAGGATTTTATCTTGAAGTGTTCTGTGGTGGGACAGTGTTCTTTCCTCCATTCTTCTGCCCTTTCTGGTTCCCTGTTTAAGGTTTTTCCATCTCTGAGATGGGTCAGTACATTTATTTTAACTCATGTTCACTGATGGTCTCCTGTGGATGAGGCACTGGGTCAGGCACAGTGAGGCCTGCAAAGATGGCCCTGCCCTGGAGCTCACCCTCCGAGCTCAGTGTGGTTGGATAACTTCAGCCATAACAGGTGTGTAGGGTGTGTGGTGCCAACTGAATTGTAGCAGAACATAGCCTGGAGCCCACCTCATAGCCAGTCATCCTTCACACGTGATCAGCTGATCTGAGAACAACCCAATCTATCTGATTAGAGATTTGAAAATTTGAGGCTGTTGCCCAACAGGGTTTTCAGCATTGAGTTTTTGTTCCTCTACTCCTTCCCATCAAGAGATCTATTTGCTTTGCTAGTTCTTATCAGTTTCTGGTACTGGTCCAAGCTGAGCACTTTGGGGATAACGCAAGAGTTAAGATGACTGTGATGGTCATCTGTGGACTGGGGCCCCTTTGTTTAGGAAGTTCTAGACGTCTTTGAATCCTTTAAAAAAAATGTGTCTATCCTTTTAATGATAGCCCAAAACACACACCTGAGTGTCATACGGCTTGGACCCCTTAGCTAGAGGTGAGGTAGGCTGGGGTGCAGTGAGACTGGGATCAGTTATTAGGCTGAGGAGCTTGGACTGTCTACTGCAAGTGGAATAATTATAGCCTGGCCCTGCCTGATTTTGTTAGTCCACTTCCCCTTTTAATCTTCATCTAGATTTGCTGAGTCATTTGCCATGATCTGGCCTCTTGCAGGCTGTATAGGTATGTTCTGAGCCCCTTTGTCTTGCTCTGCTTTCTTTTCCATGTGAAAATCCTGATGAGCTGGGCATGAGTCAGGAGCCTCCCTTTGTAAAAGGAGAATGTTCCATGGGGAGTGAGATGTCCTCCTCTGGGGGTGGGGAAGGGAGAAAGTGCAGCAGAAAAAGCCCAGAACTGAGGAGAGACAGGCTGAATTCCAGCCCTATCCCAGGACTGGCTCGGTGAGCAGGAGGAAGGTGTTTAACCTCTGTGCACCTCGGTTTGCCTATTGACAAGTGGCAATAGTAGCATCTATCTTTCAGGGCAGTTGGGAGGATCTTCTAATCCTACATTATAATCTCTAGTGGATATAAAGCACCTAGCACAGTGTAGGATCTCCATGATAGGAGCTCTTATTAAGTTAAGAGATTACAGGAAATTGAAAGAGTTAACTTACCAGGGAACCACAGGAAGACTCTTACGCCCCATCACTTGCCCCACATGGAAGGACTGGGGCGGGTCCCCTGAGCTGGCTGTGCCTGCATGGGAAGTACTAGAGTCTGACAGGGAGCAGACCCTGAGCTCTGGCCTTCTTTTCCCCATCCTCAGGGACTGAAGAAGAACTTTGCCTACATGAAATCCAGCCACTTCTGCCCAACTCCTGTCTATATGATAACAGCCCTGTGGGGCAATAAGTAGGGCCCCGTAATGCTAAGAGATGGGAGGAGGAGCCAACCCTGTGCCTGCTGCCTTGGGCTCTGGAGAACACCTGCCCCCACCCCCAGTGCTAGCCCTCCCCTCATTTTCCCTCCTTTTCGCTCCATTCCCCTCCCCAAGGACTTATTGGCCCCCTTTTCCCTACCCTGACCTCACCCTATCCAGGCCCTTTAAAACCTCAGCTCCCACTTTCCTTCAGCCAGTCCCCCTCCTGAACTCTCTTGTCCCTGCACAGAAGCTAACAAGGCCACCCTTCCCTCAGTGGCGCCATTGCTAAGAGGAGCCGCCTGAAGCCCTGGAATCTAGGGCTCAGCCCTGAACTCCTTGTTCTCCCCTAAGATACCAGTATGGCTGGTGTGTGGATCCTGCTCCGACATGATCCCTGCCCCAGCCACATATGATCCCTAGGTAAGGGTGAGCCATACCTGCTGTGTCTTGTTCTGGGCTATGTGGACTCAGGACTGACTGTGGTAGTAGTGGTTGTTGAGGAAGGAGATGTCTTCCCTTTGTCTTTTGGTATCCAAGGCAGGGGCTGAGTGGATGGTGATGTGTGTATAGGGAGAGTTATAAGTTTTCTTGCTCATTTCTGTCTCCTCCCCATGTCCCTGTGTCCCTCACTATAGGGATCTCTACAGAAGGGAAGCCCCTTCTGTGCCTGGCACCCTCGTTAAGTCTGCTTTCATCAAGTCCATGAGGACCTGTGTATGTGGTTTTGAGGGTGCCAGTGTGGGGGGGAAGGGACTGAGCAGTCCACGGTGTGTCGGGTCCTTGGGGACTACTACCTGTCACCCTCTCCTGGAAGCTTTTACTGATTCAGATGCCCTGCCTCTCCATTCTCATAATAAATCTTAATATATCCCACTGTATTGTAGCTGTTGATTTCCTTGCCTTTTTTTTTTTCTCGTTGCCCAACTAGAGCATAAATTCATTGAGGTGAAAATCATCTTATTTGACTTTTTATCTCTGATGTCTATCACAGTGGTTGGCACATAGCACATATTCATTAAAAGTTTGAAACCTGAAAGAATTGTCTCTAGGTAAGGCTCTGGCAAACTCTACAGTCCTGACTGGTATAGTTATCTCTGCCATTGTAGATACAGAATAAATTTCAGAAGATTTAAAATCAGCATGTCTGGGGGAATAAGCTATTAGCTCTCCCTAGCTTAAGTGGTAATAGGCTCTTGTTTCTGGTTGGAAACCACCTTGACCTGAGATGGGCAGGCCCATTTTGCTGGGCAAAAGTGCTGCAGAATCAGGTGATAAGGAGGTGGTGTGGACATTTTATATCAGGTCACGCATAAAGGAGTGGAACTCAGTGTAGAACCAGGTGGCTGAGCAGAGTCCTCATACTTTGACCAGATTGTGGAGCAGGGCCTTGTTTAGGCACAGCCTTCAGACTTGGCCCATAGCAGAGAATCAATCTGGAGAAGAGTCTTATCAGGGTTTGGCTAGTCACTGCCTGAAATGCAACTCCTACAGTTATTAAATGAAAAAGGAGCAATAGGCTAAGAAGTAAATGATTAATTAAAAAAGATAAAACTGGCAGTTAAAAGTTAATCAAAGCTAAAAGTTTATGAAGCTGGTAAGACACAAATTAGTTAAGCTAAAACTTTATTAAACTTTAATATTTACAAACTTAGTGACAGAAAGGATAAAAGTAAAAGGGAAAAAGTAATAGAAGTTGTTTTAGGCTGGGTTCTCTAAAGGAGCAAAACCAGTGAAGCATATATATATGTATTTATATACATATTATATATATATATGGAGAGATATTTACCTCAAGGAAGTGGCTCTCATAGTTGTAAAGGTTGGCAAGTCCCAAATCTGTGGGCAGGCGTCAGGCTGGAGGCTTCCCCTGACTCATAGGGCTGCGGGAGCTGTTGAATCCTAAGATTTGCAGGTTAAGTGGCAGCCTACTGGCTTACATCCCAAGAACTGGAGGTCAGAGGATGACAAGTTGGATGCAGGATCCAGAGAGAGCTTTGACAGAACATCTACATATATTGGATGTAGACCACACCCCCAAAGAAACTCCTCTTACAACTGATAGGCTGATTATATCAGATCATGTCATGGAGGTGATTACATTATATCATGGAAAAGAAATCAGTCCAATGTCTGCCAAACGACCGAGCATCATAACCTAATCAAGCTGACACATAACATTAGCAATCACAGAAGTTAAGGGTGACACTAAAATAAAAGATAGTTAGAATAAAATTATTAAATCAGGTGAAGCCAACATGGTGTCCTAGACAGACACACAATGCCATCCCCCTGCAGCAAAGACCTGAAAAACTAAGTAAAATAGATACAATCATCAATCCTGGAAACCTGAGCATCAAGTGAAGGGATAAAGAACTAGATCAAACAACAAATGAAAGAAGAAATTGATGGAAAACAGAGAACAAGGAGAGATATGGAGCGGAGGTCCCCTGCCAACTAACATGGTGAAGCATCACCATCTTGAAACACAGCTCACAACAACCCCAGACAAGGCGTTTGGAAAGGCAACTTTACAGAGACCCCAACTGGAGACATAGTTCCTGGTAACCAGAGAAACACACGTTCCCACCCCTCACCTTTTTGGTGAATATAAGCGAGAAAACCTCCCCCTTGTACTGGAGTCCCAACTGCTGAGGTCCACAATAAGAGCCCCCCTCAGCCCCCGGGCCTGCCCTGCCCCAACCCACTACTGTGAAGCTTTTTATTCCCTCTTTTTTTTCTTTTGCCCTCCCACCTAGTACCTCCTCTCCCTTCCCACTGCCCCTGGGTCTGCCCTGCCGCCACTTACCTGCCCCACATTGCCACCATTTTTTTCTTTCTTTTTTTCCTCCCACCTAGCCCTGTACACCACTTCCCATCCCCCACCCTCTGGCCTCCACCATGCCAGCGCAGCTAGAGAGCCACCAGCCCACTGCTGCCCCGGGTCCGCCCTGCCCCCAGCGCCACCCACTGCAGCTCCTGCTGCACTGCAATTTTTTTCTTTCTCCTTCTCACCCTGTATGCCACCTCCCCTCCCTGCCAGCCCTGGGTCTGCCCTGTCCCCACTACCAGCACCAACTGCACCACCATTTTTTTCTGTAGTTTTTTTTCTCCTTCCCACATAGTCCTGTGCACCACCTCCCTCCTTTCCCATTGGCCCCTGCAGTCCTGCCATGGATAGAATGCCATCAACATACCACCCTGCTGCTGCCCTGGGCTTGCTCCACCCCCACCCATCAGCACCCAATGTGCTGCTATTTATTATTTATTTCTTTTATTCTATTTTCTTTCTTTTTTCGTTCCTTCTTTTCTTTCTCCCTCCCACCTAGCCCTCTATGCCACCTCTTCTCCTTCCTGCCAGCCTCTGAGTCTGACCGGCTCCCACACGCCAGCTCCCGCCATGCTGTCCTTTTTCTTTTTTTTCTGTCTCCCTCCCACCTAGGCCCATATGCCACCTCCCCCCTCCCCCCCTTACTGCCAACCTCTGTTTCACGGCTGTGTTTATAGTGACCCTGGTGCTCAGGCCCACCTCCAGACTGGACCTGCGCTGCCCCTCCCCTCCCGCCACTCGACCAGCTGCTGAATGGCGAGAAGCAAGCCCATACCACCCCCCCCTGACACCCCTGCCTATCTGATGAGGGACGGTGAATGCTCCACACTGTTGGATCAACATCAGGAGGCAGACAGCACCTGCCTAGTCTGCCTCCAGCCACCTTGCCAAACCAGTGTACAGCAAAGTGGGCTCACCCGGCTGGCTACTTTCCTGTCCAACCAGATAGGGTGGTGAGCTATCTTACAAAACAAAGAAAGCAGCAGAGCATACCTGGCCCCACCGCCATGATGTATCAAAAGAAAACAAAAAAGCAGGATGAAACAAATGAATGTACAATCAATAAATAAAGAAAATAATACCTTAATATCTTGGAGA
Organism: Dugong dugon; assembly: GCA_030035585.1. Taxonomy (NCBI): domain Eukaryota; kingdom Metazoa; phylum Chordata; class Mammalia; order Sirenia; family Dugongidae; genus Dugong; species Dugong dugon. Next base: position 149,457,864 of record CM057462.1, read on the forward strand.
CAGCAGACAATATCAAAACATATATTTAAAAAAATAGGACAAGATGGCTCTAGCAGGTGTCCAAAATAAAGAATCAGATAACCTTCTGGTAGAAGCAAAGGCATTGGAACTACCTGACATGGAATTCAAAAGACTAATATTTAGAGCTTTCCAAGGGATTAGGAAAAAGATCAAGGTTAAAACCAAGGAAAAATAGTCAAAATCAAGAAAAACACTCTCAAAGCAATAGAAGAATTCAGGAAAATAATGCAAGAAAAAAACATCAAAATAAATAATTAGAAATCATTCAAAAAACAGCAAACAGAAACCCAAAAGATAAACAACAAAATTTCAGAAATGAACAACTCAATAGAAGTTTTAGGAGCAAATCTGAAACAATGGAAGAATCAGTGAAATTGAAGACAAATCCATGCACACCACTTCATTTATGGAAAAATTAAAGAAAAGAATGAAGAAAACCTAAGAATTATGTGGGACAGAATCAAGAGCAAAAGTATGGGTGTGACTGGAGTTCCAGAACTGGGGGAGAAAATGGAAAACACAGAGAAGTTTTTAGAAGATTTGCTGGAAGAAAATTTCCCAAATATCTTGAAAGATGAAAAGTTGACCACCAAAGAAGCTCAACAAATCCAATATAGGATAGACCTCAAAAGAAAGTAACAAAGACATATTATAATCCCACTTACCAAAAAACAAAGACAAAGAAAGAATCCTGACGGCAGCTTGAAAAAAACAAAAAATGATTTACAAAGCGGAAACAATAAGAATAATCTCTGATTATTTGACAGAAACTATGCAGGCAAGAATGCAATTAGATGACATATACAAAACCTTGAAAGAAAGAAACTGAGAGCCAAGAATAATATATCCTGCAAAACTCTCAAACACGATAGCAAAATTAAGACATTTCCAGATAAACAGAAATTAAGGGAATTCAAAAAACCAAACCAAACTTACAGGAAATATTAAATGAAGTCCTTTGGTTAGAGAACCAACAACATCAGACAATAACCAAAGTCTAGGACACAGAACAACATCAGCCAGATACCAACCTAAGAAAAGAACTCTCAATAATAAATATAAAAAACTTAGGGAAACAGGGATGTCAATATGTAAATGATGACAACCTCAAAACAAAAAACGGGGTATAGGTATAGAACTTTCAAATGGAGAGGAAGTGAAGGTGATATCAAGTAATAAAAGACTGGTTCAAATTTCGGAAGAAAAGTATAAATTTCAGGGTAACAACAAAGAAAGTTAACAAACCTTCTCATCAGAATAAAAAGGAGGCATTTCCAGGCAACATGACACTATAGACAGAAGCAACACACTGTCCCTCCACAGCAAAGATCTGAAAAACTAAGTCATACAGAGACCAATGTCAATCCTGAAACCCTAAGTGTCAAATGAAGAGGTAAAGAACTCAGCAAAGCACCAAATGGAATGAGAAACTGACAGAGAACAGAGAGCAAGGAAAGATACCTGCAGAGGTCCCCATCAGCTAAAGCAGCATGGATCTTCCATCTTGGACTCCTGTCAGAGATCGGAGGACAAGGAATACACGAAAACACCTTCTTGGAGCTCCCAGCAGGACACCGAACAACTGGTAACCAGTGATATATGCTTTCTCACCCTCCACCCTTCTTCCCCCAACTTGGCCTCCTCTGCTTCCTGTAGCCACAGTCTCTTGGCTAGGAAGCACCAACTTTACCCCTGTGCTGCTTGGATTCCACCTGCCTGCACTGGCTGGCTCCCTGAGTGCCATTTGTTGGTTGCTGGTGTTGCCTTTTTCTGCTTCTTTTGGTTTCTTCCATACCTCTCACCACCTCCCCTTCCTTTCTCTCAAATACATGGCTCTCTGTGCCATCTTTACTTCTTCCTGAAAGGCTGTGAAATGCCGCTTGACTGTGGAACTGCTTCCTGGCCTGTACCGTCATGCTGGTGGGATCCCCGGAGCTTTGGTTTGTTTGTTTACTTTTTCTTTTCTTGGCTTGGGAACCCCTTCTAGCCGGGCAGTACTGCGCAGCTTGGAAACTACTTCCTCAATCTGCACAGCTGTGCAGTGGGATCTCTGGGGGCATTTCGTTTTTCTTGTTTTGTTTTCTTTTCTTTATTTCCCTTTTTGTCTTTCTTCATTTCTCAGTTTCTCGTCTCTCTATACTTACCTTCTCTTCCTGTCTCCTGAATACCTGGTGCTGTGCGACACCTCTACCCCTTCTAGACAGGCTGTACTTCACGATCTGGAAGCAGCTTCACCAGTCCTTGAAGCTGCACTGGTGGGATCTCTGGGGGCTTTTCTTTTTTCTAATTTTTATTTATTCATTTTTTTTCTTTTTGTTTTTCTCCATTTCTCAGTCTCTCATCTCTTCACTCTGGTAGAAAGCTCCCTTAGCACTGTTTTTTGTTTGTTTTTGGCTCCTGTGCCTTTCTCCTCTCTGTCCTCTTTCCCATACCCATCTTAGCTTTGCACATCACAAGCTCCCCTCCTTCCTGCCTACCTGCACTGTGCAATGAACATCACATGCCTGAGCAGCACAAGAACAGCCTACTAGAGCCTGCACTGCACTGATTCACAGCCTGCCCTGTTGACCCTAGTATGTGCCACAAACAACCCATCCCAGCAACTCCCCTCAGCTGGACCTGCCCTGCTGTACCACAAAAGAGCGACTGACCCTGCCCATTGGAGAAAGGGCTGAAAATATTGTGCCAAAAGACCAGAAAACAACAAAGAATGCACAGCCCACCTGCTCAGACATAACCACATAAAACAAAAAAGCAGGATGAAACAAACAAATCAACAATCAATAAATGAGGAAAATAACTAGTGAATGTCCTGAAGACAGCAGACAATATCAAAACACATAAAAAAACAGGACAGGATGGTTCCAGTAGGCATCCAAAATAAAACAACAGATGATTTTCCAGTAGAAAAAAAGGCACAAAAACTACCTGATAGGGAATTCAAATCTCTAACATTCAGGGATATCCAAGAGGTGAAGCAAAAAGCAGTCAAAAATGAGGAAAAAATAGACAAATTCATGGAAAAGGCAGACAAATATATGGAAAATACAGACAAAAAAATGGAAGAATTCAGGAAAATAATACAGGAACAAAATTCCAAAATAAATTCACAACTAGAAATTATACAAAAACAGTAAGTATTAATCCAAAAGATAAATAACAAGATTTCAGAAGTGGACAGTGTCCTAGAAGGGCTGAGGAGCAGATTTGAAATAATGGAAGACAGGATGAGCGAAACTGAAGACAAACACTTGGGTACTACTCTGAAGAAAAATTAGAAAAAAGAACGAAAAAAATGAAGAAACCCTGAGAATTATGTGGGATACAATCAAAAGCAAAAATTTGCAAGTGATTGGAGTTCCAGAACAGGGGGAGAAAACAAAACACAGAGAGGATCATTGAAGAACTGCTGACAGAAACTTCCCCAATATCATAAAAGATGAAAAGGTGACCATCCAAGAAGCTCAACAAACCTCATATAGGGTAGACCCCAAAAGAAAATCACCAAGGCATATCATAATCACACTCGCTAAAACCAAAGACAAAGACTCCTGAGAGCAGCTCAAGAAAAACAAGAAGTCACATACAGAGGAGAAACAATAAGACTAAGCTCAGATTATTCAGCAGAAACCATGCAGGCAAGAAGGCAATAAGATGACATATATAAAGCCTTGAAAGAAAAAAATTGCCAGCAAAGAATAATATATCATGCAAAACTCTCATTCAAATATGATGGTGAAATTAGGACATTTACAGAAAAACAGAAATTAAGGGACTGTGTAAAAACCAAAGCAATCTTACAAGAATTATTAAAGGGATTCCTTTTATCTGAGAACAAACAACATCAGACCACAGGGTGAATCTAGGACAAAAGATTGTACTAGGAAATGAACTCTCAAGGACTACTGAAAACCAAAAGAATTACAACAGGGGACCAGAGAGGTTAATCTGTAAATGACAACAACATCAGAACAATAAAAGAGGGAATAAATGGTGTAGGTATAGAACCTTCTAAAGGAGAGGAAGACAAGCCAATCTAAGTAATAATAGACTGGTTCAAACCTAGGAAGATAAGGGTAAATTTCACGGCAACTGAGAAAGAAAGTTAACAAACCTACTCATCAAAATAAAGAAGAAGAACATAAAGTCTCAATAAAAACAAAATCTACAAAAACAAAAGAAATGAAAAAAATCCAGCACGGGACAGTAAAAGGAACAAACAAAAGTCAGCACCACAAAAAATGCTCTACAAAATGACAGCAATAAACTCACACCTATCAATAATTATACTGAATGTAAATGACCTAAATGCACCCATAAAGTGACAGAGACTGACAGAATGGATAAAAAAACAGGATTCATCAATATGCTGTCTACAAGAGACACACCTTAGAAATAGACATAAATTTATTAAAAATGAAAGGATAGCAAAAAATATATCAAGCAAACAGCTACCAAAAAAAGAGCAGGAGTGGCAATAGTAATCTCAGATAAAATAGACTTAAAAACAAAATACACCTCAAAAGACAAAGAAAGGCACTATATCACGATTACAGGAACAATCCATCATGGAGACATAACCATAATAAATATCTACATACCCAATGACAGGGCTCCAAAATACATAAACTCTAACAGCACTGAAAACAGAAATTGACAGTTCCACAATAACAGTAGGAGACTTCAACCCACCACTCTCTGTAAAGGATAGAACATCTAAAAAGAAACTCAACAAAGATACAGAAGACCTAAAGGGCACAATCAGCAAAATAAACCTCATAGATATATTTAGAACACTCCACTCCACTGCTGCAAAGAACACATTCTTTTCCAATGCACATGGAATGTTCTCCAGAATAGACCACATCTTAGGCCACAGAGCGACACTCAACAATATCCAAAACGTTGTGATAATACAAAGTATGTTCTCTGACCACAACGCCATCAAGGTAAAAATTAACAACAGGAAGAGCAAGGAAAAAAAAAAATCAGTTACATGGAAACTGAAAGCACCCTCCTTACAAACCACTGGGTAATAGAAGAAATCAATATGGAATCAAAAAATTCCTAGAATCAAATGAGAATGAAAACCCATCATACCAAAACCTTTGGGACACAGCAAAGGCAGTCCTCAGAGGACAATTTATAGCAATAGATGCACACATCAAAAAAGAAGAATGGGACAAAACAAAAACATTAACTACACAACTCGAACAAATAGAAAGAGAACAGCAAAAAAAGTCCACAGCCACCAGAAGAAAGGAAATAATAATGATCAGAGCAGAAATAAATTAAATAGAGAATAGAAAAACAATAGAAAAAAATCAACAAAACCAAAAGTTGGTTCTTCGAAAGAATCAACAAAATCGACAAACTACTGGCCAGACTGACAAAAGAAAAACAGAAAAGGATGCAAATAACCCAAATAAGAAATGAAACGGGGAACATTACAACAGACCCAAGTGAAATAAAAAGGATCATAACAGAGTATTATGAAAAACTATACTCTAACAAATTTGAAAACCTAGAGGAAATGGATAAATTTCTAGAAACACACTATCTACCCAAACTAACACAAAGCGATGTTGAAAATCTGAACAGACCCATAAAAAGAGAAGAGATTGATAAGGTCAAAAACAAACCAAAACAAAACAAAAACCTCCCAACAAAAAAAAAGCCCTGGCCCAGATGGCTTCACTATAGAATTCTACCAAACGTTCAGAGAAGAGCTTATTCCAGTACTCCTCAAAACTATTTCAGAACATAGAAAAGGAAGTGACACTTGCAAATTCATTCTATGAAGCCAGCATAACCCTAATACCAAAACCAGGAAAGACGCCACAAAAAAACAAAATTACAGACCAATATCTCTCATGAATATAGATGCAAAGATTCTCAACAAAGTTCTAGCCAATAGAATTCAGCATCGTATCAAAAAAATAATACACCACAACCAGGTAGGATTCATACCAGGTATGAAAGGATGGTTCAACATTAGCAAATCAATCAACGTAATCCACCACATAAATAAAAGGAAAGAAAAGAATCACACAATCATCTCAATTGATGCAGAAAAGGCATTCAACAAAATCCAGCACTATTCCTGATAAAAACTCTCAATAAAATAGGAATAGAAGGGAAATTTCTCAACATAATAAAGGGTATCTATGCAAAACCAATGGCCAAATTCATTCTTAATGGAGAGAGGCTGAAAACATTTCCCTTGAGAACAGGAGAAAGACAAGGATGCCCTTTATCACCACTCCTATTTAACATTGTGCTGGAAGTTCTAGCTAGAGCAATAAGGCAAGAAAAAGAAATAAAGGGCATCCAAATTGGTAATGAAGAATTTCAGCTGTCCCTGTTTGTGGATGATATGATGCTATATGTAGAAAACCCAAAAGACTCAATCAGAAAACTACTGGAACTAATAGAAAGGTTCAGCAGAGTCGCAGGATACAAGAGAAACATACAAAAATCAGTTGGATTCCTATACACCAATAAAGAGAACAATGAAAAGGAAATCAGGAAAACAATACAATTTATTATAGCCCCTAAAAAAATAGAATGCTTAGGAATAAATCTAACCAGGGATGTGAAAGACCTATACAAAAAAAAAAAAATTACAAAACACTACTGCAAGAAACCCAAAGATAGCTACATAAATGGAAAAACATACCATGCTCATGGATAGGTAGACTCAACATTGTGAAAACGACAATTCTACCCAAAGCAATTTTCAAATACAATGCAATAACAATCCAAATACCAAGAACATTCTTTAAAGAGATGGGAAAACTAATTGTTAAATTTATATGGAAAGGACAGAAGCCCCAGATAAGTAAAGCACTATTGAAGAAGAAGAATAAAGTAGGAGGACTCACACTACCTGAACTCAGAACCTACTATACAGCTACGGTAGTCAAAACAGCCTGTTCCTGGTACAACAACAGATACATTGACCAACGGAACAGACTTGAGAACCCAGAGAATCCATCCACCTACAGTCACCTAATCTTTGACAAGGGCCCAAAGTCCATCAGATGGGGGACAGACATTCTTTTTAACAAATAGTGCTGGCAAAACTGGATGTCCATCTGTAAAACAACCAAACAGGTCCCATACTTCACACTATATGCAAAAACTAATTCAAAATGGATCAAAGATCTAAATATAAAGCCAAAAACTATAAAGTTCATAGAAGAAAAAATAGGGTCAATCTCAGAAGCCCTAATACATGGCATTAACAGGATACAAACCATAACCATCAACACACAGACTCCAGAAGATAAGCTAGATAACTGGGTTCTTCTAAAAATTAAACACTTATGCTCATCAAAAGACTTCACCAAAAGAGTAAAAAGAGAACCCACAGACTGGGAAGAAATTTTTGGATATTACATGTCAGACAGAGGTCTAATCTCTAAAATCTATAAGAAAATCCAACACCTCTACAACAAAAAGACAAATAATCCAATTAAAAAATGGGCAAAGGAAATGAACAGACACTTCACCAAAGAAGACATTCAAGCGGCCAACAGACACAAGAGGAAATGCTCGCGATCACTAGCCATTAGAGAAATGCGAATCAAAATTACAATGAGATACCATCTCACCATTACTGGCACGGATCAAAAAAACTGGAAATAACAAATGTTGGAGAGGCTTCGGGGAGACTGGAACTCTTATGCACTGCTGGTGGGAATGCAAAAGGATACAACCATTTTGGAAAATGATATGGCACTTCCTTAGAAAGCTAGAAATAGAAATATCATACGATCCAGCAATTACACTCCTAGGAATATATCCTACAGAAATGAGAGCCATCACACGAATAGACATATGCACACCCATGTTCATTGTAGCATTGTTCACAATAGCAGAAAGATGGAAACAACCTAGATGCCCATCAACAGATGAATGGATAAACAAACTATGGTACATACACACAATGGAGTATTATGCAACGATAAAGAACAATGATGAATCTGTGAAGCATCTCACAACATGGATGAAACTGGAGCACTTTATGCTGAGTGAATTAAGTCAATCACAAAAGGATAAGTATTGTATGAGATCACTACTGTAAAAACCCATGGAAAGATTTACACACAAAAAGAAACCATCTTTGTTGGTTACGAGGGATGGGAGGGGTGGGGGGAATACTAAATAGACAGTAGATAAGTGGTAACTTTGTGAAGGGTAAGACAGTATACAATACTGGGGAAGCCAGTACAACCTGTACAAGGAAAGGTCATGGAAACTTCATAGACACATCCAAACTCCCTGAGGGACTGAACTGCTGGGCCGAGGGCTGTGGGGACCATGGTCTCGGGGAACATCTAGCTCAATTGGCATAACATAGTTTATAAAGAAAATGTACATTCTACCTGGGTAAGCAGTGTCTGGGGTCTTAAAAGCCTGTGAGCAGCCATCTAACATACTCCAATGGTCTCACCCCTTCAGGAGCAAGGGAGAATGAAGAAAACAAGATAGAAGGGAAAGATTAGTCCAAAGGACTAATGGACCACAACTACCACGGCCTCCACCAGACTGAATCCAGTACAACTAGATAGTGCCTGGCTACCACCACAGACTTACTGGCCACCACTGACTGCTCTGACCAGGATCACAACAGAGGGTCCCAGACAGAGCTGGAGAAAAATGAAGAACAAAACTCTCCCTCGCCAAAAAGGACCAGACTTACTGGCCTGACAGAGACGGGAGAAACCCCGAGAGTATGGCCTCTGGACACCCTTTTAGTTCAGTAGTGAAGTCACTCCTGAGGTTCACCCTTCAGCCAAAGATTAGACAGCGTCATAAAATAAAATGAGACTAATGGGGCACAACGATCCAGGGACAAGGATGAGAAGGCAGGAGGGGACAGGAAAGCTTGTAATAGGGAACCCAAGGACAAGAATGGACAGTGTTGACGTGTCGTGGGGTTGTTAACCATTGTCATAAAACAATATGTGTACTGTTTAATGAAAATCTATTTGTTCTTTCAACCTTCATCTAAAGTACAATAAGAATTAAAAATTTAAAAAAAGAACCCAAAATAAAAAGGAAGAAAAACATAAATACCCAGTAAACACAAAAAGTATAATCACAGAAGAAATGAAAAGATAATCCACAAACAAAAGGAACTCAGCATAGAAAGGAAGAGAAACAAAGAAAACATCAATACCACGTGTACACAGAAAAGGCACAACAATATGATAGCAGTAAACTCATACCTATTGATAATCATGGAGCCCTGGTGGCGCAGTGGTTAAGAGCATGACTGCTAACGAAAAGGTTGGCAGTTCGAATCCACCAGTCACTCCTTGGAAACCCTATGGGGAAGTTCTACTATGTCTTTTAGGGTCGCTATGAGTTGGAATCGACTGGACGGCAACAGATTTCAGTATCTATAATCACACTGAATGTAAATGGTTTAAATGCATCCATAAAGAGACAGAAAGTGGCAGAATGGATTAAAAAAACAAACCATCAATATACTGTCTACAAAAGAAACACCTTAGACACAAAGACATAAATATATTAAAACTCAAAGCATGGAAAAAATATATCAACAAACAGTAACCAGAAAAGAGCAGGAGTGGCAATACTAATCTCAGATAAAATAGATTTTAAGGCAAAATCCACCATAAAGACAAGGAAGGACATTATATAATGATTAAAAGGACAATCCACCAAGAAAACATAATCTTAATAAAGATCTATGCACCCAATGATGGGGCTTCAAAATACATAAAACAAACTGTAACAGCATTGAAAACAGAAGTAGTTCCACAATAATACTAGGAGACTTAAACACACCACTCTCAGTAAAGGACTGAACATCTAGAAACTCAGCAAAGAAGATCTAAAGGCCACAATCAACCAACTAGACCTCACAGACATACATACAGAACACACCACCCAAGAGTAGCAAAGTATGCATTCTTTTCCAATGCACATGAAATATTCTCTAGAATACACTACATTTTAGGCCACCAAACAACACTCAATAAAACCCAAAGCATCCAATTAATACAAAGAATTCTCTGTCATCACAATGCCATTAAGATAGAAATCAATAACAGAGCAAGGGGAAAAAAAATCAAATATGTGGAAACAGAATTTAACACCTTGCTGCTTCAAAAGAACTGTGTGATAGAAGAAATCAAAGAGGGAATAAAAAAATGCCTAGAATCAAATGAGAATGACAACACATCATACCAAAACCTTTGGAACACAACAAAGGCAATGCTCAGAGGTCAATGTATAGCAATAAACGTACAAAATCAAAAAGGAAGAATGGGTCAAAATGAAAAAGTTAGCCCTACAACTCGAACAAATAGAACTGCAAAAGAAGCCCACAGCCACCAGCAGACTGGAAATAATAAAGATTAGAGCAGAAATAAGTGAAATAGAGAAAGAATCAACAAGACCAAAAGATGGGTTTTTGAAAAGAGCAACAAAATCGACAAACAATTGGCCAAACTGACAAAAGAAAAACAGGAGAGGAAGCAAATAACCCAAATAAGAAATGAGATGGGGGACATTACAACAAACCCAAATGAAATAAAAATGATCATAACAGAATACTATGAAAAATTGTTCTCATAGGGGCAATCACTAATTAGGTAGTAGACAAGTGTTAACTATGGTGAAGGGAAAGACAACACACAATACAGGGGAAGTCCACACAACTTGACCATGGCAAAGTCAGAGAAGCTTTCTAGACACATCAAAACACTTTGAGGAACTGAGTTACTGGAGCTGAGGGCTGGGGACCATAGTCTTGGGGGACATCTAGGTCAATTGACATAACATAGTTCATAAAGAAAATGTTCTACCTCCTACTTGGTGAGTAGCGTCTGGGGTCTTAAAAGCTTGTGAGTGGCCATCTAAGATATGTCTGTTGGTCCCATCCTGTCCAGAGCAAGAAAGAATGAAAAAAACCAAAGACACAAGGGAAATATTAGTCTAAAAGACTAATGTAGTACATGAACCACAGCCTCCACCAGCCTGAGCCCAAAAGAACTGCATGGTGCCCGGCTGCCACCACCGACCTCTCTGACCAGAATCCCAATAGAGGCTCCTAGACAGAGTGGGAGAAAAATGAAGAAGAGATTCAAATTCCACCCCCCCCCAAAAAAGGCCATACTGATTGGTCTTGCAGAGACTGGAGGAACCCCTGAAACTACAGCCCCTTGACACCTTGCTAACTCAGAACTGAAGCCACTCCCGAAGTGCACTTTTCAGCCAAAGATTAGACAGGCCTATAAAACAAACATGTCTTAGGCTGGGGTTCTCTAGAGAAGCAAAACTAGTGAAGCGTGTATATGTACATGTAGGTATATACATATATATATATATATATATATATATATATATATAATACACATATAGGGAGAGGGATTTATCTCAAGAAAATGGCTCATGCAGTTGTAGAGGCTGGCAACTCTCAAGTTTGTGGGTCAGGCATTAGGCTTCAGGCTGGAGGCTTCTCCTGACTCAAGTAGCTGCAGGGACTGATGAACCCAAGATCCACAGGTCAGATGGCAGGCTGCTGGCTCATGGCTGTCGTCATGGATTGAATTGTGTCCCCCAAAAAATGTGTGTAGCAACTTGGCTATGTCATGATTCCTAGTATAGTAGGATTGTGCTATCTGATGTGATTTCCTTATGTGTTGTAAACTCTACCGCTATGATGAGATTATATGTGATCTCCTTGTGTGTTGTAAATTCTATCACTGTGATGAGGTTATACTGATGAGGTTGACAAGATCAGTGTCTTAATGCAATCTCTTTTAAGATATAAAAGAGAGAAGCGAGCAGAGACACATGGGAACCTCATACCACCAAGACAGCAGTGCTGGGAGCAGAGCGCGTCCTTTGGACCCGAGGTCCCTGCGCAGAGAAGCTCCCAGACCAAAGGAAGACTGATGACATGGACTTCCCTGCAGAGCCAACAGAGAAAGCATTCCCCTGGAGCTGACACCCTGAATTTGGACTTGTATCCTACTGGACTGTGAAGAAATAAACTTCTCTTTGTTAAAGCCATCCATTTGTGGTATTTCTGTTGGAGCAGCACTAGATGACTGAGACAGCTGTGAAGGCTGGGCAATACAAGATCCGCAGGTAAGACAGTAGTCTGCTGGCCCAAGTCCCTAGAACTGGAGGTCAGATGCAGATAAGCCAATTGCAGGATCCAGAGCAGAGCAAAAGAGACTCTGAAACTTGCTCTTGAACTTCGAGTAGCTAAAGCAAATGGAAGAAATATTGACGTAAAAGAGCTGAACAAAAGATTTCAAAGGGTGGCTCAAGAAGACAAAGTAAAGTATTATAATGAAATGTGCAAAGACCTGGAGTTAGAAAACCAAAAGGGAAGAACATGCTCAGTATTTCTCAAGCTGAAAGAACTGAAGAAAAATTCAAGCCTCGAGTTGCAATATTGAAGGATTCTCTGGCAAAATATTGAATGAAGCAGGAAGCATCAAAAGCAGATGGAAGGAATATACAAAGTCACTATACCAAAAAGAATTGGTCAAAGTTCATCCATTTCAGGAGGTAGCATATGATCAAGAACTGGTGGTACCGAAGGAAGAATTCCAAGCTGCACTGACGGCATTGGCAAAAAACAAGGCTCCAGGAATTGATGGAATACCAACTGAGATGTTTCAACAAGCTGATGAAACACTGTAAGCCCTCACTAGTCTATGCCAAGAAATTTGGAAGACAACTACCTGGCTAACTGATAGGAAGAGATCCATATTTGTGCCCATTCCAAAGAAGGGTGATCCAACAGAATGTGGAAATTATCGAATGATACCATTAATATCACAGGCAAGTAAAATTTTGCTGAAGGTAATTCAAAAACGGTTGCAGCAGTACATTAATAAGGAACTGCCAGAAATTCAAGACAGATTCAGAAGAGGACATGGAACGAGGGATATGATTGCTGAGGTCAGATGGATCTTGGCGGAAAGCAGAGAATACCAGAAAGATGTTTACTTTTGTTCTATTCACTATGCAAGTGCATTGGTCTGTGTGGATCATAATGAATTACGGATAACATTGCGAAGAATGGGAATTCCAGAACCCTTAATTGTGCTCGTGGGGAAGTTGTACATAGAACAAGAGGCAGTCGTTCCAAAAGAACAAGGGGTTACTTTGAGGTTTAAAATCAGGAAAGGTTTGTGTCAGGGTTGTATCCTTTGACCCTACTTATTCAATCTGAATGCTGAGCAAGTAATCTGAGAAGATGGACTGTATGAAGAACAGGGCATCAGGATTGGAGGAAGACTCATTAACAACCTGCCTTATGCAGGTGACACAACATTGCTTGCTAAAAGTGAAGAGGACTTAAAGCACTTACTGATGAAGATCAAAGACCACAGCCTAAGTATGGATTCCACTTCAACATGAAGAAAACAAAAATCCTCATGACTGGACCAATCAGCAACATCATGATAAACAGAAAAAGGATTGAAGTTGTCAAAGATTTCATTTGACTTGGATTCACAATCAATGCCCACGGAAGCATCAGTCAAGAAATCAAACGATGTATTGCTTTGGGCAAATCTGCTGCAAAAGACCTCTTTAAAGTGTTAAAAAGCAAAGATGTTGCTTTGAGGACTAAGGTGCGCCTGACGCAAGCCATGATAGATATATATATATGTGTGTGTGTGTGTGTGTGTGTGTGTGTGTGTGTATTTTAACTTTGCTGTTCTTTATTGAATGGAGTTAGGTCATGCTCCTTGTTCGATAAGTCAGAAATCAACGAGAAAACACCACTAGAATAAGTATTAAATATTTCAGGTATAAGCTCAGCTCTCCACACCCCCACAGCTCTTGGTTCCTTCCTTCTCACAGTTCCCAAGCAGGTGTCATGTGATTCTAGGTGTTGTTGTTTGTTGCAAAAACACCTTTTTTTTGGGGGGGGGAGGGGGTTGTTGTGAATGACTTGAGTCATCTTAAAGGACAGAGGTTTAAAAGCATTTCATTGTTGCAGTGGTCTAAACCCATGCATCTCATTGCTTCATCTAAATCCCATTTGCTGCTCTTACCTGGAAGGAAACATTGATGGTGAAGGTGAGAGGTGTAGGTGAGGAGAAAAGGGTCTGCCTGGGGTGAACAGTATGTGGTGGAAGGGAAGTAGCTGTTAAAATTCACATGTGCCTTGTCTTCTTAAAGATCACCCCCTGGATTTGGCCATAATGGGTGACAGCTAGTTTTGGCTGCAGGTGGTTCCACAGGAATCTGCTGGAAACAGAGTTCTGAGGAGTGCAGGGAAGGGGAGAAGTCATAAGGCCAGCTGGCCAGAGGAAAAGGATAACTAGGACAACATTTGTCATTAAGAGGATTTCTCCCCAAGGACGCATTTTTATTCCATGCTTGCAGATCCTTGTAATCTGGGTAGATTCCAGAGACAGACGGCTGAAGCAAGTGTGCACTATTGTAAATCCTACTACTGGACAATTTGCATTTCTCATAAAGCTTAGTGGGGCCCAAGCTGGCAGGGGGATCTGCCAGATCAGTGGTCCCCCTAAAACCATAACTCTTGGAGAAGGATAAGCAACCATTCAGTGACCTCTGCTGCGGAGTGTTAGAAATTAAAGGTCCACTGTATTTACCAGACAATTAGACACTTTCCTGGAAAGACCAAGTTAAAGGTAAACTTTCCTGATTTTGTGTTTCACCTGGAAGTCACTTTATCTCTGAGCCTCACTTCAGTTTCAGGGAGGTGGAGGTAGACGCCGCATGCACTTTCTTCGTTGCTCTTCTTGCCTCTGCTTCTACTTTGGCTCCCGGTTTTGGATGATCATGCCTCCCTTTCGCTGGAAAAAGATGAAGTGTCTGTCTCACCTCCAGAAATTGGTGACAGGGAAGCTCCCTTGGCCTTGGCAAGGAATTACCTTCAAAGGCCCATTGCAGTTCAGATAGTGTTTCCTCTACTGCTTTTGCCAGGCTTTGTCACAGATGACAGGTCACAGGTAGACCTTGTGACCCTTCTCAGCAGAGCAGTCGAGGCTGCATACCACTATGCCCAGGAAGGACTTCTTTTTTTCTTTCTTTCTTTTTTTTTTTCCTGCTTTATTAACTGTGGGAGTTCTTGCACCTTACAGGAAAGGATTTTGAATAAATGAAAAAGATAACCTCTAGAAATAGTGTCTACCCATATGTATAAGAATAATTTAGGCCTAACCCCAAATGGCTTCAGATGCA
This sequence comes from Dugong dugon, assembly GCA_030035585.1. Classification (NCBI taxonomy): domain Eukaryota; kingdom Metazoa; phylum Chordata; class Mammalia; order Sirenia; family Dugongidae; genus Dugong; species Dugong dugon. The sequence continues at coordinate 149,473,104 of CM057462.1, forward strand.
AAAGGGAACTTTCCCTGTCACTAAGGGAAGCAATGATCACTCTTTCTTTCCAGTGACCAGAATAATTTTGTTCGTATCTTAATTGAACCTTAGTCTGCTCAATGAGTGGGGGAACATTTTAGCAATTTTTTTCCTTTTCTTTTTTATTGTTATACTTTCAGTGAAAGTTTACAATTCAAGTTAGTCTCCCATACAAAAATTTATGCATACACTGTTATGTGACCCTAGTTGCTCTCCCTATACTGTGACAGCACACTCTTCCTTTCCACCCCTGGTTTCAAGTGTCCATTCAACCAGTTCCTGACCTTCTCTGCCTTCCTATCTCACCTCAGGACAGGAGCTGCCCGTTTAGTCTCATGATTCTACTTGAGCTAAGAAGAACACTCTTCATGAGTATCATTTTATGTCCCATAGCCCAGTCTAATCTTCATCTGAAGAGTTGGCCTCAGGTATTGTTTTAGTTCTGCGTTGACAGAGAGTCCGGGGGCCATGCTTTCTGTGGTTCCTCCAGTCTCAATCAGACCATTAAGTCTGGTCTTCTTACTAGAACTTGAGTTCTGCACCCCATCTTACATGGCTGCTTGCTAACTTAAAAAAAAATTTTTTTTTTATTTTGTCCCATACAAAAATGTATACATACATTGTTATGTGACTCTAATTGCTCTCCCCATACTGTGACAGCACACTCCTCCTTTCCACCCCTGATTTCCCATGTCCATTCAACCAGCTCCTGACCCTCTCTGCCTTCCCATCTCACCTCTGGACAGAAGCTGCCCATTTAGTCTCTTGTATCCACTTGAGCTAAGAGGCACGCTCCTCACAAGTATCACTTTATGTCCTACAGTCCAGTCCAATCCCTGTCTGAAGAGTTGGCCTCAGAAATTGTTTTAGTTCTGGGCTGATAGAGAATCCAGGGGCCATGCTTTGCAGGGTACCTCCAGTCTCAGTCAGACCATTAAGTCTGGTCTTCTTACTAGAATTTGAGTTCTGCACCCCATCTTTCTCCTGCTCCATCCGGTACTCTGTGTTGTGTTCCCTGTCAGGACGGTCATTGGTGGTAGCCGGGTACCATCTAGTTCTTCTGGTCTCAGGCTGATGAAGTCTCTGGTTTATGTGGCCCATTCTGTCTCTTGGGCTAATATTTTCCTTGTGTCTTTGGTGTTCTTCATTCTCCTTTACTCCAGGTGGTTGGGATCAATTGATGCATCTTAAATGGCCGCTTGCAAGCTTTTAAGACCCCAGACGCCACTCACCAAAGTAGGATGCAGAACATCTTCTTAATAAGCTTTGTTATGCCAATTGACCTAGATGTCCCCTGAAAGCATGGTCCCCTGACCCCTACCCCTGCAACTCTGTCCCTCAAAGTGTTTGATTGTATTCAGGAAACTTGTTAGCTTTGGTTTAGTCCAGTTGTGCTGACTTCCCCTGTAGTGTGTGCTGTCCTTCCCTTCACCTAAGATAATTCTTATCTACTATCTAGTTAGTAAATAACCCTCACCCTCCCTCCTCACCCTCGTAACCATAAAAGAATGTTTTCTTCTGTGTTTAAACCTTTTCTTGAGTTCTTATAATAGTGGTTGTCATGGATTGAACTGTGTCCCCCAAAAAATGCGTGTATCAATTTGACTAGGCCATGATTCCCAGGGTTGTGTGGTTGTCATCCATTTTGTGATTATAATTTTATGTTAAAGAGGATTAGAGTGGAATTTTAACACCACCCTTATTCAGGTCACATCCCTGATCCAATTTAAAGGGAGTTTCCCTGGGGTGTGGCCTGCACCACCTTTTATCTCTTGTAAGAGATAAAAGGAAAGGGAAGCAAGCATAGAATGGGGGACCTCATACCATCAAGAAAGCAGTGCTGGGGGCAGAGCACATTCTTTGGACTGGGGTCCCTGCCCAGAGAAGCTCCTAGTCCAGGGGAACACCAAAGAGATGAAGGCCGAGAGAAAAAGCCTTCCCCTTGAGCTGATGCCCTGAATTTGAACTTTTAGCCTGCTTTGACTGTGAGAAAATAAACTCTTCGTTAAAACCATCCACTTGTGGTATTTCTGTTATAGCAGCACTAGATGACTAAGACAGTGGTCTTATACAATATTTGTCCTTCTGTGACTGACTAAATGTACTCAGCATAATGACCCCCCACTTCCACCATGTTATGTTTCACAGCTTCTTCGTTGTTCTTTATCATTGTGTATATTCCATTGTGTGGATATACCATAATTTGTTTATCCATTCGTCCGTTGATGGGAACCTACATTGTTTCCATCTTTTTGTTATTGTGAACAGAGCTGCAATGAACATGAGTGTGCATATATCTATTAGTGTGATGGCTCTTATTTCTCTAGGATATATTCCAAGGAGCAGGATAGCTTGATGTATGTATTTCTAGCTTTTTAAGGAAGTGCCAAATCGATTTCCAAAGTGGTTGTACCATTTTACATTCCCACCAACAGTGTATAAGTGTTCCAGTCTCTCCACAACCTCTCCAACATTTATTATTTTGTATTTTTTGGATTAATGCTAGCCTTGTTGGGGTGAGATGATATCTCATTGTAGTTTTGATCTGCATTTCTTTAATGGCCAGTGAGCATTTCTTCATGTGTCTGTTAGCTGCCTGAATATCTTCTTTGCAAAGTGCCTGTTCATATCCTTTGCCCGTTTTTTAATTGGGTTGTCTTTTTGTTGTTGAGGTTTTGCAGTATCTTGTAGATTTTAGAGATTAGACGCTGATTGGATTTGTCATAGCCAAAAATTTTTCCCCAGTCTGTAGGTTTTCTTCTTACACTTTTGGTGAAGTCTTTTGATGAGCATAAGTGTTTGATTTTTAGAAGCTCCCATTTATCTTGTCTCTCTTCTGGTGCTTGTGCATTGTTACTTATGTTCTTATTGTGGTTATTTCATGTTTTAGGGCTCCTAGCGTTGTCCCCTGTTTTTTCTTCCATGATCTTTATTGTTTTCAATTTTATATTTAAGTCTTTGATCCATTTTGAGTTAGTTTTTGTGCATGGTGTGAGGCATGGGTCTTGTTTCAGTTTTTTGCAGATGGATATCCAGTTATGCCAGCACCATTTGTTAAAGAGACTGTCTTTTCCCCAATTAATGGACTTAGGGCCTTTGTCAAATATCAGCTTCTCATAGGTAGATGAATTTATGTCTGGATTCTCAATTCTGTTCCATTGGTCTATGTATCTGTTGTTGTACCAGTACCAGGCTGTTTTGACTACTGTGGTGGTAAATTGGTTCTAAAATCAGGTAGTGTGAGGCCTCCCACTTTGTTCCTCTTCTTGAGTAATGCTTTACTTATTCTGGGACTCTTCCCTTTCCATACGAAGTTGGTGATTTGTTTCTCCATCTCATTAAAAAATGGCATTGGAATTTGCATCTGGATTGCATTGTATCTGTAGATCACTTTGGGTAGAATTAACATTTTCACAATGTTGAGTCTTCCTATCCATGAGCAAGGTATGTTTTTCCACTTATGCAGGTCTCTTTTGGTTTCTTGCTGTAGTGTCTTGTAGTTTTCATTGTATTATAGCTCTTTCACATCCCTAGTTAGATTTATTCCTAAGTATTTTATCTTCTTGGATGCTATTGTAAATGGTATTGATTTGGTGATTTCCTCTTCGAGGTTCTCTTTGTTGTTGTAAAGGAATCCAACTGATTTTTGTATGTTTATCTTGTATCCTGAAACTTTGCTAAAATCTTCTATTAATTCCAATAGATTTCTTGTGGATTCTTTGGGGGTTTTCTATGTATAAGATCATATCATCTGCAAATAGAGATACTTCGACTTCTTCCCTACCTATTTGGATGCCCTTTAGTTCTTTTTCTAGCCTAACTTCTCTGGCTAGGACATCCAGCACAATGTTGAATAAGAGTGGTGATAAAGGGCATCGTTGTCTGGTTCCTGTTCTCAGGGGAATGCTTTCACAGTCTCTCCATTTAGGATGATGTTGGCTGTTGGGTTTGTATAAATACCCTTAATTATATTGAGGAATTTCCCTTCTGTACCTATTTTGTTGAGAGTTTTTATCATGAATGGGTGTTGGACTTTGTCAAATGACTTTTTTGCATTGAATGATAAGATCATGTGGTTCTTTTCTTTTGTATTATTAATGTGATGGATTACATTGATTGTTTTTCTGATGTTGAACCATCCCTGCATACCTGGTATAAATCCCACTTGATCATCGTAAATTATTTTTTGATATGTTGCTGAATTCTATTGGCTAGGATTTTGTTGAGGATTTTTGCGTCAATGTTCATGAGGGATATTTGTCTGTAATTTTCTTTTTTTTGTGGTGTCCTTACCTGGTTTTGGTATCAAGGTTATGCTGGCTTCATAGAATGAGTGTGGGTTTCCATCCTTTTGTATGCTCTGAAATACCTTTAGTAGTAGTGGTGGTAACTCTTATCTGAAGGTTTGATAGAATTCTCCAGTGAAGCCATCCGGGCCAGGGATTTTTTTTTGTTGGGAGTTTTTAAATTACCTTTTCAATCTTTTTTCTTTCGTTATGGGTTTATTTAGTTGTTCTACCTCTGTTTGTGTTAGTTTAGGTAAGTAGTGAGTTTCTAGAAATTTGTCCATTTCCTCTAGGTTTTCAAATTTGTTAGAGTACAATTTTTCATAGCATTCTGTTATGATTCTTTTAATTTCAGTTGGGTCTGTTGTGATATCACCCATCTCATTTCTTATATGGGTTATCTGCTTCCTCTCCTGTTTTTCTTTTGTCAGTTTGGCCAATGGTTTATCAATTTTGTTGATATTTTCAAAGAACCAGCTTTTGGTGGTGTTAACTCAATTCTTTTTCTATTTTTATTTTGTTTAATTCTGCTCTAATTCTTATTATTTCCTTTCTTCTAGTGCCTGAGGGCTTCTTTTTCTGCTCTCTTTCTACTTATTCCAGTTGTAAGGTTTATGTTTTGATTATGGCCCTTTCTTCTTTTTGGATGTGTGCATTTATTGCTGTAAATTGACCTCTGAGCACTGCTTTTGCTGTGTCCCAAAGGTTCTGGTTGGATGTGTTTTCATTCTCGTTTGATTCTATGAATTTCTTTATTCCATCCTTAATTTCTTCTATAACCCAGTAGTTTTTGAGCAAAGTGTGTTCAGTTTCCATGTGTTTGATTTTTTTTTCCTTGCTTTTTCTGTTGTTGATTTCTAGTTTTATGGCTTTATGGTCAGAAAAGATGCTTTGTAATATTTTGATGCTTTGGATTTTGTTAAGGCTTGCTTTATGGCCTAATATGTGGTCTATTCTGAGAATGTTCCATGTGCATTGGAAAAGAAAGTATACTTGGCTGCTGTTGGGTACAGTGTTCGGTATATGTCTATGAGATCAAGTTGGTTGATTGTAGCATTTAGCTCTTCCATGTCTTTGTTGAGCTTCTTTCTGGATGTTCTGTCCTTCACCGAAAGTGGTGTGTTGAAGTCTCCTACTACTATTGTGGAGCTGTCTCTCTTTCCAGTGCTGTTAGGGTTTGTTTTATATATTTTGGTGCCCTTTTTTGGGTGTGTAAATATTTATTATACTTTTGTCTTCCTGGTGTATTGACCCTTTAATCATTATATAGTATCCTTCCTTCTCCTTTGTGGTGGATTTTACTTTAAAGTCTATTTTGTCAGAGATTAATATTGCCACTCCTGGTTTTTTTTTTTTTTTTTTTTTTTGAGTGTTGTTTACTTGATATATCTTTTTCCATCCTTTGAGTTTTAGTTTGTTTGTGTCTTTAAGTCTAAGGTGTGTCTCTTGCAGGCAACATATAGACAGATTGTGTTTTTTTTATCCAATCTGCCACTCTCTGTCTCTTTATTGGTGCATTTAGTCCATTTACATTTAGCGTAATTATTGATAGGTATGAGTTTAGTGCTGTCATTTCGATGTCTGTTTTTGTGTGTTCACAGTTTCTTTGTTCTACTTAATTGTCTGTGCTGAGTCATTTTTCTTTATGTATTTTTTTCATTGTGTTGATTTTGTGTTTGCTGAGTCTTTATATTTTTTTAGTTTTTTATTTTGACTTGTAGGATTGTTAGTTTCCTTTGTGGTTACCTTAATATTTACCCCTATTTTTCTACATTTATACCAGTCTTTTATTTCTTTATATTGCCTTGACTTCCTCTCCATATGAAAAATCTATGTCTACATTTTTTAAGTCCCTCTTTTTTGTTTTAATGTTGCCATCTTTCACATATTGACATCTGTTTCCTATTTTCAGTGTTTTAGCTTTGATTTACTTTTGTGACTTCCCTATCTGAGTTGATATCTGGTTACTCTGTCCTGTGTTCTAGTCTTGGGTTCTTATCTGATGTTACTGATTTTCTAACCAGAGGACTCCCTTTAGTATTTCTTGTAATTTTGGTTTGGTTTTTGCAAATTCCCTCAACTTCTGTTTATCTGGAAATGCCATAATTTTGCCATCATATTTGAGAGACAGTTTTTCTGGATATATAATTCTAGGCTGGCAGTTTTTTTCCTTCAGGGCTTTATATATGTCACCCTATTGCCTTCTTGCCTGCATGGTTTCTACTGAGTAGTCCAAGCTTATTCTTACAGACTCTCCTTTTTAGATGACTTTTCATTTATCCCCAGCTGCTCTTAAAATTCTCTCTTTATCTTTGGTTTTGGCAAATTTGATTATAATATGTCTTGGTGACTTTCTTTTGGGATCTACCTTAGTGGGTTTCGATGACCATCTTGGATAGATATCTTGTCATCTTTCACAATACCAGGGAAATTTTCTGCCAACAAATCTGCAACAACTCTGTGTGCATTTTCTGTTATCCCCTCCTGTTCTGGCACTCCAATCACTCATAGATAAGAATGCCACATAATTCTTAGGGTTTCTTCATTTTTTAAAATTCTTTTATCTGATTTTTCCTCAAATAAGTTGGTGTCAAGTGCTTTGTCTTCAGTCTCACTAATTCTGACTTCCATTGCCTCAATTCTGCTCCTATGACTTTCTATTGAATTGTCTAGTTCTGAAATTTTATTGTTAATCTTCTGGATTTATGATTGCTGTCTCTCTATGGATTCTTGCAGCCTGTTAAATCTGTCATTATGCTCTTCTCTAATCTTTTTAATTTCTTTTATTGCATGTTCTGCATTTTGATTGATTTCCTTCCTAATTTCTTGAAGAGTTCTGTATATTAATCTTTTGTATTCTGCTTCCAGTAACTCCAAGAAATTTTCCTCCTCTGGAAAACTTCTAGATTCTTTATTTTGGGAGCTTGCTGAAGCCATCATGGATTGCCTCTTTATGTGACTTGATACTGACTGTTGTCTCTGAGCCATCAATAATTTATTGTATTTATTTATTTTATGTTTGCTTACTGTGTCCTAGCTTCTTGTTTTGTTTTGATATGCCCAAATAGGCTGCTCGTATGGGTTAGTTTGATTATTGGTGCCTTTGAAGCTCTAATGTCCTGTCACCAGGTGGTTAGATCTGTTACTATGTATGTGAGCTCATGAGTCGGCCCACTCTTCCTGTACTGATTCAGCTCAGGTGCTCAGGTAGTAGCCACCAAGCGTGTGGTGTAGGCTCTCACTTACAGTCCTAGACAGGCATGGGTGATTGGTCTAGGCACAGGCATCTGGCTGCAGTAGGGGGACACACTCTGAGCAAGGCAGTGGGCTGACTGCCACCCCCCCAGTGTCCATGTTTTCCCTGTTCCCTAGAGCTCGTAGGTGGGTGGGTTTTGCAGTCAGACTATGAGCACCTAATGCTGTTGGCTGTAAGGTCTGGGGGTCACCCCTTATTCATGGGCCATTATCACAGGTGGCTAGGTGGCATGGATGGAGCCACCAGTCCTCAGGCCCCTGAAGTGGTTAGGTGAAGACCCTGCTTAATAGGCAGAGCAGTGTCAAATGTCATGAACCTGTCAATTCACAGCTGAAGCAGTTGAAGTCAGACTTCAGGTATATATCCTGTTGTACTGTGGTAATGAGGGCCTACACTGTTAAAATGGGCCCACACTAGTCTATGCAGGGGTGAAAGCCACTCAAACAGTCTGTGTACCCCTTATGCCTGTGCCTAGGCAAAGGAGCTGTGGCTATCCTGGGTTTGTGACTTAGGGAAGCTGGCAGTTTATTTTTTCCCCTGTTCGTTAATTTGTTCACTCTCCAAGGCAGAGAGAATGGCTCTGGGTGTGTGACAGATCCTACTTCTGGCCCAGGGAACTCAGCAATTGCTGAAGCCAGTCTGGGACCCAGTACAGAGCAGGGAGTGGGGAGGTAAATGGGAGAGAGTTTTTTCCCTAAGAGGGGCAGTTTTTGATCCACGTGGTTATCCATACACAAGTACTTATCTTTCACCAGTGAGGGCTGCTCCTTCCTGGTTCTGGGTGGCCATGTAGACTGTCTGGTTCTGGGTCTCTCCTGGTGCAGAAAAAGCACCTCCTGAGCACAACTTCTTGCCTGCCTCACTGCTCACCCACTAGCTGCTCAGACCTGAAGGGCTCAGGCTCTCACCAGGTCAGGTCTGGCAACTCCTCGCTGCTTCCAAACCATCTCTCCCTCCCCTGCCACTCAGTCCGGTTCCTCAACTCTGCCTTTGATGTTCAGGGCTCCCAAATTGCCATATATATAGAATCACTTGTTTTTTCAGGTCTTTGTTGTAAGAGGGCCCACTGGAAGTGTCTGACTACCTGTCATCTTGGCCCCACCTCCAGCTCGCTGACTTTTAAGACCCCAGGTGCCACTCACCAAAGTAGGAGGCAGAACATTTTCTTAATAAACTTTGTAATGCCAATTGACCTAGATGTCCCCTGAAACCATGGTCCCCAGAGCCCCGGCCCTGATACTCTGTCCCTTGAATTGTTTGGTTGTGTTCAGGAAACTTCTTAGCTTTGAGTTAGTCCAGTTGTACTGACTTCCCTTGTAGTGTGTGCTGTCCTTCCCTTCACCTAAGATAATTCTTGTCTACTATCTAGTTAGTGAATAACCCTTTCCCTCCCTCCCCACCCTCCTAACCATCAAAGAATGTTTTCTTCTGTGTTTAAAACTTTTCTTGAGTTCTTATGATAGTGGTCTTATACAATATTTGTCCGTTTATGACTGACTAAATTCACTCAGCATAATGCCTTCCAGATTCCTCCATGTTATGTTTCATGGATTCATTGTTGTTCTTTATCGTTGTGTAGTATTCCATTGTGTGAATATGTCATAGTTTGTTTATCTATTCATCCATTGATGGACACCTAGATTGTTTCTATCTTTTTGGTATCGTGAACAGTGCTGCAATGAACATGGGTGTGCATATATCTATTCTTGTGACAGCTCTTATTTCTCTAGGATATATTCCAAGGAGCGGGATTGTTGGATCACATGGTACTTCTATCTCTAGCTTTTTAAGGAAGCGCCAAATCAATTTCCAAAGTGGTTTTACCATTTTACATTCCCACCAACAGTGTATAAGTGTTCTAGTCTCTCCACAACCTCTCAACATTTATTATTTTGTGTTTTTTGGATTAATGCTAGCCTTATTGGGGTGAGATGGTATCTCATTGTAGTTTTGATTTGCATTTCTCTAATGGCTAATGATAGTAAGCATTTCCTCATGTGTCTGTTAGCTGCCAGGCAGGACTTCTTGAGGATGCAGGGGTTGTGGTTGTTGGTGTTGCACATGGCCCAGCTGCTCAGATGCCTCTGCAGACTCCTGTCCTCTGAGTTGTAGATGTGCTTTGCATAGGAATCTGGCCACTCCTGGAACCAGTTGGGTTTTTTGTTTTTTTTTTTTTACATTCTATGGCAGTTTAATATCATTAATATCCCAGTTTAATATCTCCTTGTCCTCAAAATCAACATTGTCTGGTTCCATGATAAGTTCAGGTCACCTACAGGATTTCATCTGTTCAACTCCCCTCAGAAATGTTTCAGAATTTTGCTCTTAAAGGCATTAACATGGTCAAGATGAGCCAGCCCATGCAGCTTAGACAGGGAGACTGCTTTCTGATGCTGAGCCAGGGGCAGCATTGCACTCAGAGGATCAACCATGATATTTTTAATCACCTCATATGCGTGTGAAAGCTGGACAATGAATAAGAAAGGCCAAAGAATTGATGCCTTTCAATTATGGTGTTGGTGAGGAATATTCAATATACCATGAACTGCTGGAAGAACAAACAAGTTTGTCTTGGAAGAAGTATGGCTGAATGCTCCTTGGAAGCGAGGATGGCGAGATCTCGTCTTTCATACTTTAGACATGTTATCAGGAGGGACATGCCCCTGGTGAAGGACCTCGTGCTTGGTAAGGTAGAGGGTCAGCAAAAAACAGGGAGACCCTCAACGAGATGGATTGACACAATGACTGCAACAATGGACTCAAACATAGCAATGATTGTGAGGATGGTGCAGGATCAGGCAGTGTTTCATTCTGTTGTACACAGGGTCACTATGAGTCAAAACTGATTCAACGGCACCTAACAACAACAACATTAAACAAATAATACCACACATGAAGAATGTGCTTCTTAGTTCAATCAAGTATATGATAGCAAGTGGTTAACTCCTGTCCAAAGGCAAGACAAGGGACAGGAAAACTGGACGAATGGACGGGGGAATCTGTGGTGGAAAGGAGGTGAGTGCTGACACATTGCAGGGATTGCAACCAATGTCACAAAACAATTTGTATATAAATTTTTGAATGAGAAACTAAGTTGCTCTGTAAACTTTCATCTAAAGCACAGTTATTTAAAAAAAAAAAATCGGATTAAAACCAGTATATATCTAGAATGGAAGTCAGCAAATATTTTCTCTAAGGAGCCAGGTAGTAAGGATTTTAGGCTTTGCAGGCCACACGGTCTCTGCCAACCACTCAACCCTGTCCTGAAAGTAACCATAGACCATCCAAAAGTGAATGACAGGGCTGTGTGCCAATAGAACTTTATTTTGAAAAACAAGTGGCTGTAGTTGGCCAACTACTGATCTAGAAGCTCAAACGTAAAAGGGGTAACTATATTAAAGCTAAATATTAGATTTGAAATTTAAAAGGTGATTAATTAGCAAAGGAAAAACAAAATAATGCATAAAGAGGGCAGAAGACCTACTAAATGAAGATGGGTTGCAAATGAAACTATTTTTTAAACACTGTGGTCAAATTACATTGAAGCCCGTGAAAGCCGAACTTGACAGACCTGCCTTGTTTTTCTGAGTCTGGCAAGTTTTCCATTTTTGACACGGTGCAGTCTTACCACTTTTGTATTGCTGTCTATTAGTGGAAAATACTTCAGTTTTTCTTCTATGACAGGTTCCTGCCTTACACAGGTTCTGACTTTCACAAGTTTACTGTATAAAATAAAAGATGAAATACATTTCCAATTCTGGGCTATTAGTAGCACATCTATGTGCTTCAAATCAAGGCAACCAAAAAAGATGAGTGTATTACGGCCAGGATCTAGCAGAGGTCCTGAGACCTGGGCCTCATTGGGGCTCCTCCAGTGCTCACACCCCATCAGTGAGTCTCTCCTTCTGGATGGGGAGAGGGGAGCTCACTCTCTGCGGGCATGGCTGCCTGCACAGTGTCTCCTGCACTGACATGAGCTGTCATCACGAGTTGTTAATTACCAGTTCCCCATGCTGGATATTCCCCCTCCTCATTGTATTAGAGAAAGATTAATCTGAAAGACATTCTAATACAGCAGTTTACAGAAAGTAGAAGTTGATTCTTCTTTCATATAACAGATCTACAGGGAAAAGTCCAGGTTGGTAGGGCAGCCCTACTCCAGGAAGTTATTCAGGGATTGAGGCTCCTTCTGTCTGTGGTTCTGCCATCCCCTAGAGTGCTTCCTCATCGCCTTGGTTGAGGTTTTGTCATGAGTTTGGAGAGAAAAAGGAAGAAAAAAGTCCTACAAAGCACCTTTCTATCAAACAAGTCATATGGAACAGTTCTCCCTGTGATTACTCATTGTCACACCCCTAGTTCCTAAGATCTAGCTTTTCAAAATGGACTCCACCTTGTAGTGTAGTCCCAACAGTTCCTCAACAAGTATGGTCCTATCCAAAACGCACAATGCCCATCTGCATTTCCTCCATTCCTCTAGTTCTTTGTTTCCAAGTGAAAGAATTTTGGAAGGAAGTAGATAGGGTTTAGGTCACAGGTCATAAACAATATCTGTGAATACAACTGTAAACACTTCACCATAGAAGATAAAATACAGACCTATCTTGTGGGATATATGCCATTTAAACATGGCTGCACTATTGACAACTGCAGCCCCCACTGGCCTCTATGCTGTATACGAAATGTTGGAGACTTGTCAGCAATAAGAATGAGATTAGGCACGACTTGTTTTCCCAAACCTATTGCCCTGTTACTGACTGGCTTGTTTACCTGAATTCCTTCTCCCTTGCCGGAAACTTATTGTTACTCACCCAAAGCCCATTTTTCTGTTATTTGCTTCACTGTTTGCTGTATTGACTATAAAATAAACTCCTGGGAGTGAAGCCGGGGTTGCCTTCTCAGAGTGACCCTCCTGGCCCCACTTCTCTGTAAGAGTTGTGTTTGGTTACTGTCTCCGCTGCCCCGACATTTGCCGCCGCTGCGACACTATCTAATAATTCTAATTTTCCTTCACACTTCTAAAACAACATTCACCTTATCTTGTTTGTTCTAATCCCACCTCTCCCCACCCTGAAAACGCATCAGGTTGGTCCTCTGTCTTCAAGTCTGGTCACACAGAGTCACCCATTCAGTTAAAATTCAAATATACCCACGCCCATTGAACTTCTTCTGGATTTAAGCTGTTTTCTGGTAAGTTTGCTTCTTTTCTCTTAACATTAGTTTCCTTTGCACAAATAGTGCATGAATACATCCTCCTTGATAAAAAAGAAAACTTGGCCTCATCTGTAAAGTCCCCTTTTACTTCCACCCTGGAGCCTGACCTTTTTCCCCCTCTTGCCTGAAGAAAGCCTGGTGATCATTTTGTGTGTCCTTCAGAACTTTTCTTATGCATTCACACACACACATGTATCTGTAGAAAATACTTTGTGGTTGCCGTTTTAGAAACGTAAGAGGTATCATCCTGTTCATGCTAATCATCAATATAATTTAAAAATTCAGCCTTGTGCCTTGGGAATCTTCCCGTTATTCATACAGTTCCATCTCATTCTTTGTCTGCCATGTGGTATTCCACAGTATTATTGGACAATTGGAGCTCTGGTGGCACAGTGGTTAAGAGCTCAGGCTGCTAACCAAAAGGTCAGCTGTTCAAATTCACCAGCTGCTCCTTGGAAACCCTATGGGGCAGTTCTACTGTCTCCTACAGGATCGCTATGAGTTGGAATCGACTCACGGGCAACAAGTTTTTTTGGTTGGGCATTTACACATTGGTTCCAGTTATTTACTATTATAAATAGTACCACAATGAACACCTCACTATATGCCTCTTTGGATATGTGGGTGAGTTTTTATAGATTAGAATTATTGTGTCATAGGATATGATTTAAGTTTTAAAAGATGTTGACAAATTGTCCTCCAAAATAACTATACCAATTCACCAGCTCGCCAGCAGGAAATGCATATCACTTTTCCAAGCCTTGCCAACACTTTATATTTATCAACTAGTTAATTTTTGTTGCTCTGATAGAACAACGGTCTCTCACTTTTGTAATTTACAGTTCCTCAGATTATAGTTAAACACTCTTTTTACATTTTTTTGGCCATAAATATTTCTACTTCCCTAACTTGTTCATAGATTTTTGTCCACTTTTCTACTGAGTTCCCTTAATGATTAATAAGAGTTCTTTACATAATCTTGATACTAGTCCTTTGTCTCTGTATTACCTATCTTTTAGTTTTGCTTGTTTGTGTCTCATTATAAACAAGTGTTAGATTTTGATACTGTTCAATTCACAGATCTCTTTGTGGGCTTTTTCTTTTTATGTTTTATTTAAAGAAACTCTTCACACCTTATGATTATAAACATTCTTATAGTTTCATTAATACCTGTACAGCTTAGTATTTAATGTTGTGTTTAAATTCTGGATGAATTAATTTTAATAAATGGTGTGACATAGAGCTCTAGTATTTTTCATTGGTAAGCAATTGTCCCATCTCTATTTTTTGGCTAGTCCAGTTGAAAATAACACCTTTGCCATACTAAATTTCCATATATATATGAGTGTGTTTCTGAACTCAAGTTCATCCAATAGTTTCAGTACATGGAGTTTTAAGTAATATTATCACCAGACTTTCTACAGGGCCTCTAGTCCCATTTAACATACCTTCTGTCTGCAAGTCACTCTTCAGATTTGGACATGAACCTTTCCAGCCCTGAACACAGCTGGGGAACAGGGAATGTCAATGGTGGAAAGATCACATTCACATCTTCATAAGTCTCCACATTTCCTTATTCTCCCTTCGGCCTCTACTCCCAAGAGCAATCAGCTGGACACAAGTTGCCTTAGAGCTATTTATTGAAAGAATAGAGAAGACAGATACAAAGCCTCCTAGGAGCATGGTGAAACAAGACAAGCAGTGCAACTTTGCCTCTTGCTCAGCATATCCTCTTGTTGCCTCACTGGGCCATCGTGTTGTTGATAGGCATCTTGAAGAAGCAGTCAGACTGAACATATGCAGCTATTTTCTCCAAAGCCTGAAGGGAAAGCACACTAAACCTTATAAAGACCTGAGCTCAGTCCAACAGACAAACTTTAACCACAATATTCACATGCTGCCTGCCTCCACCTACCCCCATTTCTGGTAGACAGAGCCTTTGGGGTGGCAGGAACCAGGCCTTTATGTTAAAGGCTTATTGGTGATCCACCCTAGGTCTCTATAGGCAAAAGCTGATGTTGGACAACATTCTACCACCCTGAGGCCCCTCAGGGCCCACGGGAGCTTGTGAGTTTTTTTGTAAGAGAGGTGCAGGGAGCCTCACCTCAAAATGGCACATGAAAGCCTTCAGATTTGGGAACCCATCTAGGCACTTGGGCACAAACATGCAGTTCTGATCTAAGACATCATGGTGAGAAAGCCCACAAGGAGAGCTAGAAGAAGGACAATAAGATGATGGGGTGATAGGGTCTACAGAATTAATTAACACCTGCAGAGATAAAGAGATAGCTTCTCTTTTCATTTCTTCCTGCCCTTCCCCTGCAAACCAGGACAATTTCCCAGAAATAAGGAGAATTGTTTCAGTTGACCAGGTAGCTGTTCCAAGTTCTCAGGCTTCAACTTTTCCTGGGAGACAGTGAAGGGGAAAAAGGGAGACAGAAAGGAAGAAGGAACAGGAGGAGGGGATGGGAAAAGAGAAGGAGAAGAAGTAATAGAAGAGGTGTCATCATTTTCATATTTAATTGGGGCAGGGACCAGTGATGGACAATTAGCAGCCCCTTCTCAGGGTGCCTTTCTCTAACTGCCTTCAGGTGGAGGTGGCAAGATGGGACACAAGGATTTGAAAAGAGGGAGGCGCCAACACCAGAGTTGCAACACTAAAACCAAAAAGAAGAGTTTTGTTTCCTATTCTCATTGACCGACTGGGTTGGGAGCAGCAGCAAAGTAAAACAGAGATAACCCTTCTGTCCCTAAATGCTCCCTTTCCTGATTCACCTTCAGCTGATGAGGTAGTCCGGGAATTTAGAATGCTTTGGAAGCAAAGATGTGTCTAATCTCACAAAAATCTTAAAAAATTGGATGATAAAAATCAAAACTTCAAAAATCTTTTTTGTTTTTTCAGAAGAATTTTTCAAAATTTATTGTACTTTAGATGAAGATTTTCAGAACAAACTAGTTTCTCATTAAACAGTTAGTACACACATTGTTTTATGACATTGGTTAACAACCCCATGACATGTCAATACTCTCCCTTCTTGACCTTGAGTTCCCTCTTACCAGCTTTCCTGTCCCTTCCTGCCTTCTCGTCCTTGCCCCTGGGCTAGTGTTCTCCTTTAGTCTGGTTTTGTTTTATGGGCCTGTGTAATCTTTGGCTGAAGGGTGAACCTCAGGGTTAAAGGGTGTCTGCAGGCCATACTCTCCGGGTTTATCCAGTACTTGTCAGGCGAGTAAGTCTGGTCTGTTTTTGTGAATTAGAATTTTGTTCTACATTTTTCTCCGGCTCTATCTGGGACCCTCTATTGTGATCCCTGTCAGAGCAGTCAGTGGTGGTAGCTGGGCACCACCTAGTTGTACTGGACTCACTCTGGTGGAGGCCGTGGTAGATGAGGTCCATTAGTCCTTTGGACTAATCTTTCCCTTATATCTTTAGTTTTCTTCATTCTTCCTTGCTCCCAAAGGGGTGAGACCAGTGCAGTATCTTAGATGGCTGCTCAGAGGCTTCTAAGACCCCACACATTACTCACCAAAGTAGAACGTAGAACATTTTCTTTATAAACTGTGTTATGCCAGTTGAGCCAGATGTCCCCCAAGACCATGGTCCCCACAGCCCTCAGCCTAGCAATTTGGTCCCTCAGGGAGTTTAGATATGTCTGTGGAGCTTCCATGACCTTGCCTTGCACAAGTTGTGCTGGCTTTCCCAGTATTGTGTTCTGTCTTACCCTTCACCAAAGTTACCACTTATCTATTGAAAAAAACAAAAATCTTTCAGCTGCTTTGCTGGTACCTACAGAAACAGTTATGATGAAGTAAATCATGCAAAGTGCAAAGTGCAAAGGCCCAGTTTCTCACAGTAGTGCTTTAGCTGACTGATAATGTTATAACAAGCTGCATCAAGCTAGATAATTGCTCCTGTAATCACAGAAGGGAGAGGCCTTAGAAGAATTCAGAGGGCCTATTGTTAACTGTCAGAGACAACCCCTGATTGGAAAAAGTGGGAAAATTCTGAAGTGTGCAAAATTAGAATGCTCCTTGCCATAAAGGTAATATTTGGTGCTCTCAGAATGCTTGACACATGTCTTTGGCTGTCTATTGCTGCTATAACAGAAATAGCACAAGAGGATGGCTTTTTTAAGAAACAGAAATCTATTCTCTCACAGAGAGTCTAAATTCAGGGTACCATCTCCATGGAAGCCTTTCTCTGTTGGCTCTAGGGAAAGGTCCTTGTCATCAATCTTCCCCTGGTCTAGGAGCTTCTCAGCACAGGGACCCTAGGTCCAAAGGATATGTGTGCTCCTGGCTCTTCTTGTTTGGTGGCATGAGGTCCCCCCATCTCTTTGCTCACTTCTCTCTTTTATATCTCCAAAGAGACTGACTCAAGATACAGCCTACCAGAAGAACTGGATGGTGCCCAGATACCACCAATGACTGTCCTGACAGGGAATACAACAGAAAGTCCTGGACAGAGCAAGAGAAAAATGTAGAACAGAATTCAAATTCCGATAAAAAGACCAGAATTAATGATCTTACAGAGTCTGGAGGAACCCTGGAAACTATGACCCCTGGCGCTCTGCTAATCCAGAACTGAAACCATTCCCAAGCCCACTTTTCAGACAAAGATTAGACAGGCCTATAAAACAAAAAATTAATACATGAGAGGAACATGCTTCTTGGTTCAATCAAATATAGGAAACCAAATGGGCATTTCCTGTCAAAAGGCAAGATGAGAAGGCAGGAGGGGACAGGCACTGGATGAATGGACACAGGGAAACTGGGGTGGAAAGGGGGAGCGTGCTGTCACATTGTGTGGATTGCAACCAATGTCACAAAACAATGTGTGTATAAACTTTTGAATGAGAAATTAACTTGAGCTGTAAACTTTCACCTAAAACACAATTAAAAAAAGAAAGTCCACAATCTAATCTTGTAGACTGAGTCCTGACTCATTAACATAACTGCCTCTAATCCTGCCTCATTAACATCATAGAGGTAGGATTTACAACATACAGGAAAATCACATCAGATTACAAAATAGTGGACAATCACACAATACTGGGAATCAGTATTGATACACAATTCAATCCATAACAATGCATAATGCCAAATAATTTTAAATGGAGTTCAGCAAAAAATGCTTCATGATATTACCTAAAATAGGAGAGATACATTGGCAACAATATTACACCATCATTGGTGGGGTCATATAGGAGTTGCAAAATATGAAAACAGCCCAAATGTGTATCAATTGATGACTTGCTAAACAACATGTGGTTGATCCATATAGTGGAATATTATTACTTAGCCATAATAAAGAGTGAAGTACTGATACAGGCTGCAACATAAACTTTGAAAACATGTGAAAGAAGCCAGTAACAAGAGACTACATACTGTATGGTTCCACTTATGTAAAATGTCCCAAATCAGCAAACATAGAGACAGAAGGTGGTTGCTTAGAGTAGCCCTTTGAACAGAACAAAGCCTGATTAGCTTTGAAGATGATGGCAGCTCTTCTATTACTTTTCTTCCGTTTCTTCTTCTTAGTTTAAAATCTGAAAAGTGCATGAAAGGATTACAGCCTTTCACCTTACTTACTCAGTCTGTATGCTGAACAAATAATCAGACTTCAAGCCTTCTAAATTGTGAGGAAATAAATTTTTCTTCTTTAAACCACCTGCTTGTGGTATTTCGGTTACAGCAGCACTAGGTAACTAAGACACTACCTTACCACCAGAGGCTGCTTCCTGAGCTGGACCCAGTGTGGGAACTGGGAAGACTGGCAGGGTCTGAATAGGGGGGTTGGGTGTCAGCAACATGGACTACTCCCTACTGGCCATTGTTGACACAGGCTCTGAGCTCCCCAATTTAGCACAGACCTGCAGACCTTCTGACTTCTAGGTTCTAGTAGTGGTGAGCTACAGTCTACCTTCCTCCTCATCCTCCTTGCTACACTTTATCTCGCTGGTTTGAAACTTTTATTGAAATATTAGGCTCACACCTTGCTATCCTAACAATATGTTAATTTTTTTGTGCGTGGTAAAACATTTTTCAGGGTACGATCCAGCGGCATTAATCACATTTACAGTGATGTGCAACCATCACCATTATTCTTTCCAAAACTTTTTCAACACATCAAATAGAAACTCTGTACCCATTAAGCAATAACTCCCCGTTTCTCCCTACCCCCAGCTCCTGGTAACCACTAATTTACTTTCTGTCTCATGAATTTGTCTATTCCAGATATTCCATATAAATGGAATCATACAATATCTGTCTTTTTGTGCCTCTCCATTCTCCTTGGGTTCCCCTGTACCGCTCTCCTGCAAATCCTCCAGCTTGTCTCTGCCTCTGATCTCTGGGAAGTCTCCATTCTGGTTATACTTCAGGATCTTTAGGGATGCACTCCTCTTGTCGGTTCTTTGGCGGGACAACTTGGTCAGACGCGAGGCTCTAGTCTCCAATGGCGGGGTGGTGCTAGAGGGCCTCTCTTTGGGAGAGCTGAGAACTGTGCCACTAGCCAGTGCTACTGGTTTGGAAACAGAGAGAGGACTGGTCACAGAAGACTTGCGGCTAGAGAAAAGGGATCCTGAATTGCATGCCATTCCGTTCGCTTTCCATGGGCTGGGCCAGAAGGAGGTGGTACCAGTTTGAGAACTAGGTTCTTGTAGACACTTGGGAGTGTGGTAGATTTGTTCCTGTTTGTGCGGTGAGATCCTGGAGAAGTGAAGGCAGCAGAGAAGGCAGCAACAGGACCATCTCTGGAAACTTTTTGGATGACCAGCATCTTGGAGGGTTGCTTGGCACTAGGTGGGTTTTTCCACACTCCAGAAGGGGTCCCAGGAGGTCTGCATGGCTGATGCTGTTTGCCAGCTTCTGGATTCAAAGCAGGAAAGTCTTTCTGTCCCAACTGCCGCTTTTCTACCTTGTCTCTGTAGGTGGTTTTTCTTGAGCAGCAGAGGATTTCTGGGCGTGGAGGCTACTGTTCCAGTGGCGATGGTTCCCTGTAGCAACCCAGCTAAGCTGGTTCATGCCATCATGACCTCAGAAAGAGCCATGCGAAGGAGATGGGCTCCCTGTGATTCCAGCATATGCTTCTCCCTTAGCAAGGCCAGAGCCTGCGCAGTAGTGGAGGAGTAGGTAGGGCTGGTGCCGGGAACTACCATTGTTAAAGCTATTATGTTGACACCACTGACTTCAAATCTACCTTCCTCTTGGGGTAGCTGTAGTCCATGTTTTTCAAAGGTAGCTGCAGGTGACTGAGCTGACTGAGATGTTGAGATATTTAGCCAGCGAAGAACAAAGCCACGCTGTGCCATTACGTCCAGTGTCTCTTTTCAACAAGGCGAGAGTCTTTCAGTAGAGTTCTCTAGAGCAGAAAACCCAGCTTCAAGACAACGGCTCATGACGCTGTGAAGGCCGGCAAGTCCTAAAATCCATGGGTCAGACATCAGGCTGGAGGCTTCTCCTGACTCAGGTGGTTGCAGAGGCTGACTCCAAAATGGGCAGGTCAGACGGCGGCTGCTGGCTAACATCCCAAGAACCAGAGGTCAGATGATGACAAGTTGGATGCAGGATCCATAGTGAGGGAGGAATTGAGAGAAAGAGAAGGAGCCTTGCTGGGACATCAGTTTATATACTGGAGGCGGGCCACACCACCAAGGAAACACCGTTTTCAACTGATTGGCTGCTCATAGCAGATCTTTTCATGGAGATGATCACATTATATCAGATCCCATGATGAAGGTTATTACATTATATCAGATCACATCACTGAGATGATCATATTGTATCAGATCTCATCGTGGAGGTGATTATGTTATGGAAGAACAATCAGTCTGATGTCTGCCAAACCACTGAGAATCATAGCCTAGCCAAGCTGACATATAATATTAACCATCACACATGCCAAGCACACTATATGAATGCATAATCTGGTGTTTTTTTCTGAAATGGACCCAAACCCAGCTGGGCAGGAGACTCCCATTATGTGGGGGCTGGCCGGGAGCGGATACTGTCAGCTGATCCTGTCACTTGGTGCTGCTCTGCAGCAGGTTCAGGCTGCATGCCGTCTTCCTTCTGGCCCCATCTGAGCATCTCAGAAGGCAGCCTCCTTTTGAAAGCATATGGTGTGCACTTCCTGTCTCTCCAGCAGATTTTAGAGAAAGCTTATCAATGCTGTTCCAGAACCTCATGGAACACCAGTAAGGCACAGCTATTACCTGGGTGCTTTTTGCATTATTAAAATGTCTCTCTTTCCTTCTCTCTATCTTCTTTCCCTCTACCTCTTTTTCCATCATAAATCAGAGACTTGCTGTGATTTTACTGAAAAGAATCAACAAAATAAGTTACTGTAGTTTAAATCACCATCATTTCAAATTTGAATAAAGCCTGAGGTTCCTGAGAAAACAAGCCTTTTTGTTTAAGTTGCCCTTGTGAATGTAAAAGCATGCCATAAATCATGCAGTGGTTTAAAGTCAGGTAAGGTGTGTGCCAGGGTTGTATCCTTTCGCCATACTAATTCAATCTGTATGCTGAGCAAATAACCCGAGAAGGTGAACTCTATGAATAAGAATGGGAACACCAAAGACACAAGGAAAACATTAGCCCAAGAGAAAAAATGGCCACATAAACCAGAGATTCCATCATCTTGAGACCAGAAGAGATAGATGATGCCTGGCTACCACCAATGACTGCCCTGACAAGAAACACAACAGAAAGTCCTTGATGGAGAAGGAGAAAAGTAGGTGCAGAACTCAGATTCACATAAAAAAAGTAGACTTAATGGTCTGACTGAGACTAGAGGAACCCACAAAGCCATGCACCTGGATGCTCTATTAACCCATAACTAAAACCATTCCTGAAGCCCACTCTTCAGACAAAGATAAGACAGGACTATAAAACATAAAATAATACTCATGAAGAGTGTGCTTCTTAGTTTAAGCAGATACGAAAGACCAAATGGGCAGCTCCCGTCCAGAGGCAGGATGAGAAGGCAGGAAGAGACAGGAGTTGGTTGATGGACACCGGAAACCCGGGGTGGAAAGGGGGAGTGTGCTGTCACATTATAGGGATTGCAACTAGGGTCATACAACAATATGTATATTGTATGAGATATGTATATTGTATTGTATACTGTATGAGAAATTAACTTGAGCTGTAAACTTTCACCTAAAGTACAATAAAGAAAAAATAAATAAAAGAACGCAGCATCAGGATTGGAGGAAGACTCATTAACATCCTGTGTTATGCATGTGGCACAACTTGGTGGCTGAAAGTGAAGAGGACTTGAAGCACTTACTGATGAAGATCAAAGACCACAGCCTTCAGTATGGATTACATCTCAAAATAAAGAAAAGAAAAATGCTCCCAACTGGACCAATAAGCAACATGACGATAAACAGAGAAAAGACTGAAGTTGTCAAGGATTTCATTTTCTTGGACCCACAATCAATGCCCATGGAAGCAGCAGTCAAGAAATCAAAAGACACATTGCATTGGGCAAATCTGCTGCAAAAGATCTCTTTAAAGTAAATTGGTTTCGCCATTTTCTAGGTAAACTGTATCTTTAATTTTTTTAACTAATAGAAAATATTTATTCTGTTAGTTATTTTATACAGTAGTTTTCCCTCTCATAACAGACTCGTAATAGCCACATGTATTAAATCTGTAAATAATGTTATAAAAAAAAAATCTTAAATCTTTGAAATTCCACAAAAATTTTTGTTTCACAATCCGTTCTGAATATTAAGGCTGCAAAAATAATACATTTCCTATATCCAAATATTTCATAGTTGAACCCAGAAAGGGGGGCATAAAAAAAAGAAAGTTATAACACCATATTTGCTTGGTTAAAGGCTAAAGGTACCTGCACCACGAAAAACAAAACAAAATATCTAAGTTATCATCATTTAATACAATTACAACTCCAACAGTCGCTTTGTCACTGACAATGATTGCCCGAGCACAGGGGTGAGTGCCCCATGGGCTGCAAATAGAAGCTGCTGCTGCAGGCCCATGTCCCCTCTCAGAACTGCCAGCTTCCACCTGTGCATCGCCCCATATGTGCTATGAGTGTATATAATCGTCTATTTTAAATTCTTTATCACCATACAAACTTCTGTTTTAAGCCGAAAATAGGGAAGAACAAGAGCTAAACAAGCCCACCACCCTATCTCTAGGATATGATTATTTCCCTTGTGCACAAAGTATTCAACAACAACTTAAGACAAGGAAAATAACGATTTATTATGTACACTCCCTAAACACATGAGTCCAGTTCACAGGGTGACATTTAACCAAGGGTGTGATAGTCCTACTCCCAGGCCTCATCAGCTGATGTGCCAGTGCCACTGGGGTCTGCGTCTGAGTCCTCAAACTTGGCTTCACAAGTGCTCCTCCAAGGAGAGAAGAGGCTGGAAGTAGGGCCCTGTGAGAAGCCCTTCTTCCCAAAGCCATTTCTTCTGAGCTGCTCTGTCTTCACGTGGAAGTCTCTGAGCTTATCCTCTGTGAGAGGGAGGCAGTCCTCCTCATTTTTGGGATATTCCTGCCATCCCATTTCTTTCAGTAACCTGTGTTCAGCTTCCAGAGAGTGCAAGAGGACCTTCCCTTCCTGTAGTACAGGGACAGCAAGGCCTTTCTGAAGACAGCTGTCCTCTCCATTCTCTTGGGTTTGGCTGTATGGTTCTTCTGCCAATCCTCCAGCTTGTCTCCACTCCTGTTCTCTGGGAAGTCTCCATTCTGGTTATGCTTCAGAATCTTCAGGGACACACTCCTCCGTTCAGTTATTCAGTGGGTCAACTTGGTCAGATGTGAGGCTCTGGTCTCCATTGGTGGGGTGGTGCCAGGGGGCCTGCCTTTGGGTCAGCTGAGAACTGTGCCACCAGCCAATGCCACTGGTTTGGAAATAGAGATGGGACTGGTCCCAGCGAACATGAGGGAGCAATTCAGGGAAAGAAAAGGAACCTTGCTGGGACATCGGTTTATATACTGGAGGCAGGCCACACCCCCAAGGAAACACCCTTTTCAACTCATTGTCTGCTCATAGCAGATCTTTTCATGGAGATGATCACATTATATTAAATCCCATCATTGAGGTGATCAAATTATACAAGATCACCTTGTGGGGGTAAACATGTTATATAAGATCTCATGATGGAGGTAATCATATCAGATCAGATCTCATCAAGGAGGTTATCGCATTATATCAGATCACGTCACGGAGATGATCATATTATATCGGATCTCATTATGGAGGTGATTATGTTATGGAAGAACAATCAGTCCGATGTCTGCCAAACCACTGAGAATCATAGCCTAGCCAAGTTGACATATAATATTAACCATCACGCATGCCAAGCACACTATATGAATGCATAATCTGGTGTTGTTTTCTAAAATGGACCCAAACCAGCTGGGCAGGAGACCCCCATTACGCGGAGGCTGGCTGGGAGTGGATACTATCAGCTGGCCCTGTCACTCATTGCTGCTCTGGAGAAGGTTCAGACTGCAGGCCGTCTTCCCTTCGGCCCCGTCTGTGCCTGGCTTATTTCAAAATTCCTCCATATTGTATTATGTACTAGAACTTCATTCCTTCTTATGGCTGAAATTTTAAAAACTTATTTTTTTGTAGTGCACCAACCTTGCCCTTTATTAACTGTAAACCATTTTCTTTTTTTAAAGTTCCTCTCGTTTATTTCCACAGATTCATTAAATCTTATAATATCCTTTAAACAAAAGAAAATTAACCACAGGCTAAATTATTTAATATTATCTTCATCTGAAATGCTCTTCTGCCTTCAAAGAGAAAAGTTGGTAGGTAGGACATTGTTCCTGTGAAGATTGTACCCTGAGTCACAGGTCACAGAATACCTCAAAGGCCGCCTGAGGCACCCCTCTCAAATTACAAGTGAGGAAATAGGCTCAGAAGGGGTTGCTGGTCTTACCTAAGACCACACATGAGTCAGGAGTCAGAGCCAGGGCTACAGTCTACGGGACTGGACATCTGGGGGTCTGCACCCTGTGTAATGAGGGACTGTCTTGTCAGTGTGACACTGGTTCTGTGGGCAGTCCCCCTGGCTCCACCCTGGCCCCGCCTCTCTCTGGCCTCCCTCAGCAGCAGGGCAGGCGTCTGGCCCCTCTGAGGAAACACTATTTCCTCCTTGCTCACATGCCCTCTATGACCACCACTTTCATGTCACTGTCCCGGTTTGGGGGTGGGTCAATGTGAGGGTCATCTAGCTGGCTGGCAGGACGTTTCTGGGGCTGCACCTCATACGCAGCCTCGTTGTTGGATCTGATTCTTGGATTCGGATTCACATGTTGCGCTGAAATGCTAACAGATGAATTTACAGTTGGTCTTTAGAATCCTTTGCCAGACGACTGACAAAGGGCAGGGTCTGTAACAGTCTGTGAAAAGAAAATACTGAGACCACATTTCCTATTTTTTGTCCCTTACTGAGGCTGGTCAGTCCCGTTCACTGGTACCTTGTTCCTGTAGACAAGAACCTATCATGAAGTGTGAGGACTCCGAGGAGCCTTTCCAACTGGCCAAGGACCCTTGTTCTTTGTATAGGTACTGGTTTAAACCCTATACAAGTTTGTAGAGCAGTCATATTTTGGCCTGACTCAGGCAGCCTGGGCCTCACAGAGTCCTGGGGAACACTGTACCAAGGAGTGAAGGCTGCGCAAGGCCCTGAGGAAGGGGAGGCGAGGAACATTGCTTCTCTAGAGTTTCTGGTTTGTCTCCCCAAATGCACTGCAATCTCTCTCTGGACCTAGCAAAGGTCTGAATGCGGGCAGCAGAAACCACTAAGGGGGTCAGGGGTCCAAACCTCAGCTACCCGAGTCTTCGGGACTGGTTGCAGAAATGGAATTTGCTCTCTCCCTTCCTCTGGGCACAGTGTCAGAAGCTTTGGGCCTTGTGCTTCTACAGGCCAGGCAGTGGGTATGTCAGGGGCAGGAGGTGGGGGTGGGGAAATGCGCCTAATTAGTGGGGGGGGGGGGGGAGCGGCAAGCATCAAGGAATGCAGCGGCCTGGAAGGGTCTTGATAACATCCCACCTCAACTCATTTGATGCACGTCAAGTGAGACAGCGGGAACGGGCACCATGGCCATGACCTTGGATTACTGGGACATCAGCGGGGTGAGCAAGGGGTCCACCTCCTCAGGTGGGACAGGGCCTAGGTGGCGAGGAAGTGCTGAGTAGCTCCAGGACCAATTCTAGAAGATTCCTCTTTCAGGCTTTGCTGGAACTGAGCCCCAACCTGCAGCCTGGATGCCTCCAGGCTGGGTATTTTAGGCCCTGATGGGGTGGGGGGGCATCAGGGGCAAGCTCTGTAGGGTTTTTTCGCTTGTTTATGAGGAGAGGGGAGGATGGCCCCTGCTTACTTGAAAGAGATGAAATCCAGCAGGCAGGGTCCCTCCATCTGTGACTCTTCCAGCTGGGTCATGCCATCCACCTGCTCCTGGAATACATAGACTCAAACTATGAGGAAAAGAAGTATACTGTGGGGGACTGTAATGGCACCCTTGGGTTGGCCCCTCTGCCAACTAATGCTGATTGGTAACAAGCAGCCTGTGCCCTGGCCACCTGTTGCCCACCTCTGCAGGGCCTCCACCAGCTGGATCTGGGGCCTGCCCCTTCCAGGGTTCCTTTTGGCTGTGCAGCTCTGGCCAGCCATGCAGGTTACTGGGAGGGAATTGCTGCCCCCACCCCTTATCAATAATTGGAATCAGTTCCCCCTTAGGGCTTGCCTAAACCTTTTGTAAGCCTTACTCCTGGGAGAGTGAGACTTAGTGCTCTGTCAGATTCTGGATCCACCTGTCTCAGGGAGTCTTGCAATGACTCTTGTTATGGTTTCTGGGGAAAGAATGTTGGGCTACAAGGAGTTTGTTTTCATTTCATTGTTTCCACCATAGACTATGACAGAAGCCATTGGTTGAATGAGAAATTCAAGCTGGGCTGGACTTTCCCAGTGTAAATGCAGGGTGTGGGAGAAAGTGAAAGGTGACTCTGCCTCCCTCCTTTCCCCAGCCTAGAGGTTTTAGGATCAGGTGCTTTCTACTCCACCTCTCTCATTCCTAGTTCTCTTCACTGCCTTTCCATTGTGTTCCCTATTCCAAATCATGCATGCACTGTACATATATTTATTTAGTGCCCACCAAGGGGTTACAGGTACCATGGGCCAGGCTCTCAGTGTTCCAGGTCCCAGTCTGCCCTTGCTCAGGAGATGGGGGTGCTAGGGAGCCTAATGGTACAACAGACCTGCCTGGTTGCCATTGCAGCTGCTCTGCTTAATTGATGGTGCTCACAAGATCACCCAGAGCAATTCCATCCTGTGCTACATTGCTCTCAAGCACAGCATGTGTGAGTGGGTCTGGGGGCAGGTGTGGGGACCCAGGAGGCTTGGCGGCCATTCCCTGGGTTTGGCTGGGGTGGGATGTTGAGGGTGAGTGTCTGATGCGTGGGCCACGGGTGGGGAGACAGAAATGGAGAAGATCCCCATAGACATTTTAGAGAACCAGGTTATGGACACCTGCATGGATTTAGTCATGCTATGCTACAACCCTGATTTTCTGAGTTCCTTGTTGGGATGGGCCTGGGCAGGGTTTGGATTGAGAGTCAGGACTCTTGCATTCCCATTTACAGTGCTCCTGTTTGTCCTTTGAATCCTTAGAGCTAGGGATCCTCTAAGGGGTCCCCTATACTACTGCCAGAGTGACCTTCATAACCCTAAATCTCCTCAAAAGAAAACTCTGAATCAATCCCATCTAAGATAAAGCCTAGAATCCCCAGTGTGGAAATTAAGTTCCTAAACAACGTGTTTAACTCAGTTTCCTCGTGTCTTTCCCTTGATATTGACAGTATTCTCATATATCCCGAAATTCACCCCACAGTGTCACCACAGAGTCTGTTTCTGCAGGAATGCCCTCCTCTCCCTCCTTTTCAGCATCTCAAACTCTCCTCATCTTTTAGGAAACTACTCAAATATCCTCTCTGAACTTGTGCCACCCTACGAGATAGAACTTCTCATTCTTTCCTTGAACTCTTGTAGTTCTTATTCCTTTACATGTGAGGCTCACAGCACTCCTGGGTCTGACTGACAGACAGGTGGCTTGGTGGAGATGAGTGGTGATAGATTCAAGTAGTGTCGTTTTCCTCTGGGCCTTCCCATGCCTCTCACAGATTGAGCTGATATGTAGTTGGGGTCTAAGAAATACTGGTTGATTAAATGGAAGCGTGAATACTGGCCCAAGGGCAGTCCAGGGAAGATGGTGGCTCTCCCGTGGACACCTGGGTCATTGCAGCAGTGGCAGAGCTGCCTCTCTGACCAGGGAGTAGGTCTGAGAGTGGTGACAGCTGTTTTCTGCCCCAGGAGAAGCTGAAGTCACAGTACTTGGAGGGGCTCCCTGACAAGATGAGGCTCTTCTCACAGTTCCTGGGGAAGCAGCTGTGGTTTGCAGGGGACAAGATAAAGGGGGAAAGAGACGGGTACACAGGTTGTCATTCCTCCCAGATGATAGAGCTTCCCATCCACTCATCCTTGGCTTTCTGCAGATCACCTTTGTGGATTTCCTTGCTTACGATGTCCTTAACCTGAACAGTATCTTTGAGCCTAAGTGCCTGGACATGTTCCCACACCTGAAGGACTTCATGGCCCGCTTTGAGGTAAGGTCCCCATCCCCCTTCTTCTTTGATGTTTCTTTTTCCTTCTCCTGTCTCCATGACACTTTCCTAGTTTGGGAGCAAAAAATAACAATAACTAGCATTTATGAAGCATTTTGTTTATACCAGTACCTGTGCTAAGCACATTACATACATTGTGCCCGATTTAATCTTCACAACATTACTACAAGGTAGGTAGAATTATCACCCCCATGTTATAGATGAGGAAACTGAGGCTGAAGGTGGTAAGGAGTTTGCTCATGGTCACAGAGCCAGTAGTGGTTGTGCCGGGCTTCTTGTCAGCTTCTATGGGCAGGAGTCGATGGCTCTCCTGTGCTGAAAGGGAAAGCTCAGGCTCTTTTCCTGCCTGAGTTTCACAGCCCAAGAAAGTATGGATAAGGCAGAACTTGAGGAGTGTATATGTAGCTGGCAGTAGTAGGACTGAGACAAGGTTAGATTGACAGTAAGTTCCAAAGACACAGATGTTATTTATACTTGACCCCTGAAAGCTTTGCACCAGTCGAATCCATGTTGTGGGCAAGTTCAGAAGTTCCCAGGTCTGTAGAGGTGCTGTGGTTGAGTATTTATGTGGATGCCCCTGTGAAGGATTTTATCTTGAAGTGTTCTATGGTGGGATAGTATCCTTCCCTCCACTCTTCTGCCCTTTCTGCTTCCCCATTGTCCGAGGTTTTCCATCTCTGAGATGGGTCAGTACATTTATTTTACTCATATTCACTGATGATCTCCTGGATGAGGCACTGGGTCAGGCACAGTAGGGCCTGCAAAAATGGCTCTGTCCTGGAGCCCACTCTCCAAGCTCGGTGTGGTTTCATAACTACAGCTACAGCAGGTGTGTGGGGCATGTGGTGCCAACTGGCTTGTTTGGGAACACAGCCTGGATGCCACCTCACAGCCAGTCATCCATCACACACAGGCAACTGTTTTGAGAGCAACCCAATGTACTTGATTACAGATCTGAGAATTTGAGGCAGTCGCCCAACAGCATTTTCAGACTAGAGTTCTTGTTCCTTTACCCCTTCCTATCAAGAGATCTGATTTCTTGGCCAGTTCTCATGAAGTTATGGTTCTGGTCCAAACTGAGTACCTTGGGGATGACATAAGAGCTAAGATGACTGTGAAGTTTCACTGTGGACTGGAGCCTGCAGTCTGCCGGGGCTTGGTCCCATTGGGTTTAGGAAGGTCCGGATGTCTTTGAATCCTTTAAAAATTATCTATCCTGTTATGATAGCCCAGAACACACACCTGAATGTCATATGGCCTGGCCTTCTTAGGTAGAGGTAAGGTTGGTTGGGGCACATGAGATTGAGCCTATTTATCAGGCTGAAAACCTTGGACTCTCTCCTGCATGTGGAATAATTACAGCTTGACTTTCACCGGCCTTGCTAGTCCAACTTCCCTGTCAACCTGCACCCAGATTTGCTTAGTCATTCCATGAGATCCTGACCTCTCTTGCAGGCTGCACAGGCATGTCCTGAGCCCGTTTGCCCTGCTCAGGCCCCATTCTGTGAGCAAACCCTGGTGAGGTGGGGTTGGACCCAGGAGCCTCCTTCCGCAAAAGGAGAAAGTTTTTCCACTGGGAGTGAGATGCCATCCTGTAGGGGAGGGGATGGGGTGCAGCAGAAGTGCCTAGGATTGGAGAGAAAGAGAGCCAGGCTGAATTCCAGCCCAGTCCTACGACCTATTGGGTGAGCGGGTGGAAGGGTATTTGCAAGGATTTTCTGATCCTATATTATAATCTCTGATGGATATAAAGTACTTAGCGCAGTGAAGGATCTCCACAGATGGGAGCTGTTATTAAGATAAGGAATGAAATGAAATTGGAAGAGTTAATTTACCCGGCCAGGTCCACAGGAAGACAGTCTAATGCCCCAACACTCACCCCAGATGGAAGGACTGTTGCAAGGTCCTACGAGATGGACGTAAATGTGGTAGAGTGTGTTAGATTTCCCCACGGGGCAGCAGACCCTGGTCTTGGGCCTTCTTTTTCCCATCCTCAGGACCTGAACAGGATCTCTGCCTATATAAAGTCCAGCCACTTCCTCTCAAGACCTATCTATACAAAGCAAGCCATGTAGGGCAATAAGTAGGGTCTGTAAATCCAGGAGATGGGAAGAGGAGCCAGCCCTGTGCCTGCTGCCCTCGGCTGGGAGAATACCAGCCCTCACCCCCCAGCACCATCCCTCTCCTCCCTTTCCTTCCTTTTCATTCCATTCTCCTCCCCCATGGACTTATTTGTCTTGTTTCTTCACCCTAACTTCATCCCATCCAGGCCCTTTGAAGCCTCAGCTCCCACTTCCCTTCAGCCAAGTCCTCCTCCTGACCTCTCTTGTCTCTGCACTGAACAACCAGACCACCTTTCCCTCAGTGGTGCCTTTTCTCAGACAAGCTCCCTCACCCCAGCCTGTAGGGCTCAGCCCTGAGCTTTCTGCTCTGCCTTGAGAGACCAGTATGGCTGGTGTGTGGGCCCTGCTCCCGTGGTCCCTGCTCAATCTTGTCTGATCCCTAGGTGAGGGCTAAGCCACACATGCTGTGCCTTGTCCTTATACCTACCAGGACACAGGACTAACTCTGGTAGTGGTAATGGTGATAGGAGGAGAGGGTGTCTTCCCTTTGTCCTCTGGTGTCCAAGGCAGGGGCTGGGTGGATGGTGATATGTGTGTCTAGGGATGGTTATAAGGTTTCTTGCTCATTTATGTCTCCTCCCATGTCCCTCTGTCCCTCACCGTGGAGATCTCTACCAAAGGGAAGCCCCTTCTGAGCCTGACACCCTCATTCATTTATCTTTCATTGAGTCCATGAGGATGTATGTGTATGGTTCTGAGGGTGCCGGGGCAATGGGGAAGGGATTGAGCATTTCACAGGATGTGGGGTCCTGGTGAACTACCTCCTGTCACCTTCTCCTGGAAGGTCTCACTGATCGAGATGCCCTTCCTTTCTGTTCCCATAATAAATCTTAACAAAACACATCCTACTGTATTGTAGCTGTTGTTTTACCTAATTTTCTGCCCAACTAGAACATAAATTCATGGAGCAGAGAATCTATGTCTTCTTTGACTTTTTATGTCTGATGTCTATCACAGTGTCTGACACGCAGTAAATATTCAAAAAAAGTTAGAAATCTGAAAGAGTTATCTCCAGGTAAGGGCCTGGAGAACTCTCCGGTCATAATTGGGATATAAAGATCTGGAGATATCTATCTCTGCCATCAAGAAATATGGTAACGTTCACAAGATTTTAAATCAACGTGTCTGGGGGAAAGAGCCACTAGCTCTTTCTAGCTTAAGTGGCTATAGGCTCTAGCTGCTAGATGGAAAGCTTGACCTGAAATGGGCAGTCCCTGTTTGCTGGGCCAAAGTGTACCAGCAGTTGGTCAGGAAGTGGTGTGGGCATTTCTATTAGGTGGTCCACAAAGGAGCAGGACTCATTGGAGAAACATGTGGATAAGCAGGTTCGGCATAACATGGCTGGACTGTGGAGTGGGACCTTGTTAAGGTACAGCCTTTAGACTTGGCCCATAGCAGAGAGATGATTTGGAGAAGAGTCTTATTGCGGTTTGTTCAGATGGTCACTGCCTGCAATGCACATCTTGCAGTTATTAGATAAAAAGGGAGCAAGAGTAACGTTAAAAGTAGTGAAGAAGTCAATGATTGATTAAAAAACATAAAACTGATAAGATAGAAGTTCAGCAAAGCTAGAAGTTTATGAACCTGGTGAGATACAAATTAGTTAAACTAAAAGTTTATTAAACTTTAAAATCTGCGAACTTGAAGACAGGATAAAAATAAAAGAGAATAATAGAAGTTAGGGTTGAAACTATGATAAAATATAAAATAAAATACAAGTCGATTCCAACTCATAGCAACCCTATAGGACAGAGTAGCCTGCCCCATAGGATTTCTAAGGAGCAGCTGGTAGATTCAAACTGCTGACCTTTTGGTTAGCAGCCATCACTCTTAACCACTGTTACCGCCAGGGCTCCA
The DNA here is from genome assembly GCA_030035585.1 of Dugong dugon. Classification (NCBI taxonomy): domain Eukaryota; kingdom Metazoa; phylum Chordata; class Mammalia; order Sirenia; family Dugongidae; genus Dugong; species Dugong dugon. The sequence goes on from CM057462.1 coordinate 149,505,537, forward strand.
TATCTAGAGTAGGGTGCAGCAAATGTTTTCTCTAAAAGGTCAGATAGTAAAGGTTTTAGGCTCTGCAGGCCACACAGTCTCTGCCAACTACACAACCCAGTCCTAGGGTGAAAGCAGCCATAGACAATCCTTAAAGGAATGGATGGGCTGTGTTCCAATAAAACTTTATTTACGTAAACAAGTGGCTGTAGTTGGCAGACTCCTGACCTGGAAGCTCAAATTTAAAGAGTGTAACTATATAAAAGCTAAAATATTAGATTTGAAATTAAAAAGCTGATTAATTATCAAAGGAAAAAGAGCAAAATAACTCAATGCTTAAAGAAGATGGAAGATATAAGAAACAAAGACAGTTTCAAAGGAAAACAGTTTCTAAACATCATGGTCAAATTTTAATGTAAAAGATGAAAACATACATTTCAAAGTGTGGGGTAGAAGTAGGACATCTATGTGCTTCAAACAGAGGCAACCAAAAAAGATGAGTGTATCGTGGCCAGGATCTAGCAGAGGTCCCGAGACCTGGGGCTGCGTGGGGCTCCTCCACTGTTCACACCCCATCAGTGAGTCTTTCTGGATAGGGAGAGGGGGACTCACTCTCTGTGAGCATGGCTGCCTGCAATGTGTCTTCTGCACTGATCTCTTGTCACTCATCATTAATTACAAGTTCCATGCTGAATATTCCCTGTTATCAATGTATTAGTTAAAGAAAGATTAAGCTGAAAGACCCCAAGAACGTAGCTTATAGTAACAAGTTGATTTTTCTTTCATGTAACAGATCCACGGGGAGCAGTCCAGCCCTGCTCCATGAAGTTATTCAGAGACTCAGGTTTATTCCATCTGTGGCTCTGCCATCCCCTAGGGTGCTTTCTCATTTCCTTGATTGAGTTTCTACCATGAGTGTGGGGAGAAAAAGAGAGGAAAAAAAGCCCTACAAAGCACTTTTCTATCACACAAGTGAGGTGGAACAGCTCTCCCTGTGATTGCTCATTGTCACACCCCTAGTTAATCAGAGCTGGCTTTTCTCAGTGGACTCCACTTTGTGGTGTGGTCTCATCAGCCCCTCACTAAAGTATAGTTCTGTCCATAATGTCTAATGGCCAACCTGCATTTCCTCCATTCTGTCAGTTCTCTTCCCATTTGAAACAATTTTGGAAGGAAGCAGGTAGGGTTTAGGTCACAGTTCAAAAAGAGTGAATACAGCTGGAAACATTCCACCATAGACGATAAAACACAGACCTATCTAATAAATCGAATTTACCCTCAAACTTGTAAAACAACATTCTCCTTATCTTGTTTGTTCTAGTCCCAGCCCTCTGAACCCTTGAAAACAGCCCCTTATACTAACCTCAAGTTGGCTCTGCCTCCACCTCTGGTCACAGAGCAGCACCTATTCACTTAAAATTCAAGTATACTCACATCCATTTAAACTTTTCTTCTGGATTTAAGTAGTTTCCCCATAAGTTTGCTTTATTTTCTTAATATTAGTTTCTGTTACACAAATACTGCATAAATACACGTTATTGTTGGGTGCTTTTGTATCGTTTCTGACTCATAGCAACCCCATGTCACAGAGTAAAACTGCCTCATAGTGTTTTCTAGGGTCGCTATGAGTCAGAATCAACTTGACAGTAATGGGTTTGTTCCCTTCACCACCACCACCTCTAGTCATCTTTATGGGAGCAGATTGCCAGGTCTTTCTCCCTCAGAACCACTGGGTGGGTTCAAACCACCAACCTTTCAGTTAGCAGCCAGCTGTTTAACTGTTGGGCCACCAGAGCTCCTTGCCCTGATAAGAAAGAAAACATGAATACATACACCTTAATAAAAAAGAAAGAAAGAAAAAAAAAAAAAAAAAAACCACATTGCATTGGGCAAATCTGCTGCCAAAGACCTCTTTAAAGTGTTAAAAAGCAAAGATGTTACCTTGAAGACTAAGGTGTGCCTGACCCAAGCCATACTGTTTTCAATCGCCTCATATACATGTGACAGCTGGACAATGAATAAGGAAGAACGAAAAAGAATTGATGCCTTTGAATGATGGTGTTGGTGAAGAATATTGAATATACCACAGACTGCCAGAAGAATGAACAAATCTGTCTTGGAAGAGGTACAGCCAGAATGCTCATTAGAAACAAAGATGCCAAGACTTCATCACACATACTTTGGACATGTTACCAGGAGGAATCAGTCCCTGTAGAAGGACATCATACTTGGTAAAGTAGAGGGTCAGCGAAAAAGTGGAAGACCCTCACGAGATGGATTGACACAGAGGTTGCAACAATGGGCTCAAGCATAACAATGATCTTGAGGATGGCACAGAACCAGGCAGTGTTTCGTTCTGTTGTACATGGGATCACTATGAGTCAGAAACGACTCAACGGCACCTAACAACAACAACGAAATAAAAAAGAAAACCTGGCCTTATCTGTAAAGTTCCCTTTTACTTCCACCCTGAAGCCTGAACTTTTTCCCATTAGCTTGTCGGAGACCTCGTCATCAGTTTTTCTGTCCTTCAGCCTTTTTTTACGCTTTCACATACACACATATATCTGTAGAAAATAGACTTACTTTTTAGATGCCCTAATCAAAACATGAAACATATCATACTGTACATACTAATCTGCATCTTAATTTTAAAAACTATGAACACCTTAGTATATGCCTCTTCTGGTATATGGTTGAGATTTTATAGATTGGAACAGTTATGTCATAGGATATGATTTAACTTTTAAAAGATATTGACAAATTGGCCTCCATTGGAGCTATACCAAATTACAAGCTCACCACCAGGAAATGCTTATCACTTTCTCAAGGCTTGCCAACACTTTATCAGTTGATTAATATTTGTTCTTCTGATGGAACTATAGAATCACACTGTTGTAATCTATAGTTCTTTGGATTACAGATAAACATTTTTTTACTTTTTTTGTCATATGTATTTCTAGTTCTCTAACTTGTTCGTAGATTTTGTCTATTTTTCTTCTGAGTTCTTTTAATAACTGATAAGAGTTCTTTATGTAATCGTTGGTTCCTTTGTCTCTGTCACCTGTCTTAATTTTGCTTATTTACTCCTTATCATAGAAAAGTTTTTGATTTTGATACTGTTCAATTTGTAAATCTTTTTCTTTGTGGATTTTTCTTTTGATATCTTATTAGAGGAATTATCCCTACCTTATGATCACAAACATTCTTGTATTTCCATTAATATTTCTATACCTTTGTGTTTAATATTGTATTTAAATTCCAGATAAATTAGTTTTAGTGGATGGTGTGAGGTGGGGCTCTATTATTTTTAATTGTTAAGCAATTATCCTAGCTCTACTTTTGGCTAGCACACTGTCGGAAATACTGCCTTTGTCATACTAAATTTTCTTATATACATGGGTCTATTTCTGAACTCCAGTTCAGCAGTACTTTCAATACAGGGAGTTTTATTTGATATCTTCTGGTACTTTCTACAGGGCATCCAGTCCCATTTGACATACCTTCTCTCTGCAACTGTTGAATCTCATCTTTATTTCAAGTACCTACTCTCCAGGCTCTGGCATGAATCTCTCTAGCTGGGGAGCAGGGGATATGAATGGCGGAAAGATTGCATTCACAGCTTCATAACCTTCCACATATGCTTACTCTCCTTTGGCCTCTACCCCTAAAAGCAACCCAGCTAGACACCAGCTGTGTAAGTACTATTTATTGTAAAAGAGCAGAGAAGACAGAAGACAAGGCCTCCTAGGGACAGGATGGAACAAAACAAGCAGTGTAACTCTCCTCCTGCTTAGCATATCCTCTTGTTGCCATGCTGGGCCATCTTGTTGTTGACGGGCATCTTTTAAGAAGTAGTCAAACTACAAGTACACAGCTATTTTCTCCAAAGCCTCAAGAGAAAGCACACCAAACCACATAAAGACCTGAACCCAGTCCAACAGAACCAGACCAAAACCACAACATTCACATGCTGCCTACCTCCACCTACCCCTATTTCTGGTAGACAGAGCCTTTGGGGTGGAAGGAACCAGGCTTTACCAAGACTCAAAGGCTTAGAGGTGTTCCACCATGGGTCCCTTTAGGCAAAAGCTGGTGTTGGGCAAGAGTCTACCACCGTGGGGTCCCTCAGGGCCCAGGGGAGCTTGTGAGTGTTTTTGTAAGAGAAATGTACAGGGAGCCTCACCTCAAAACGGCACATGAAAGCCTTCAGATTTGGGAACTCATCTGGGCACTTGGGATCAAACACGTGGTTCTGATCTAAGGCATCATAGGTGAGAAAGTCCTCAAGGTAAGCTAGAAGAAGAACAACAAGATGACCAGGTCTGGAAAGTTCAAGAACACCTGCAGGGATAGAGAGATGTGCTCTCCTCTCCCTTCTTCCTACCTTTCTCCTGCAAATGAGGAAAATTTCCAGGAATAAGAATTGTCTTAGTTGTCCAGGTAAATGTTCCAAGCACTCAGGAGTCAAATTTTCCTGGGCGAGAGTGAAGAGGAAACAGAGACAAGGAGAGAAAGAAAGAAAGGAAGAGGAAGAGGAAGTGGAGGGGAAGGAAAAGGAGAAGGAGAGGTAATAGAAGAGCTGTCATCATCTTCCTAGCTAATTGGGGGAAGGGGCCAGTGATGGACCATTAACAGCTCCTTCTCAGGGTGCCTTCCTCTGACTGTCTTCAGGTTGGGGTGGCAGGATGGGACAGAAGGGTTTGAAAAGGGAGAGGGGCTAACACCAGGGTTACACCATTAAACAAACCAAAAATCAAGAGTTCTGTTTCCTAGTCTCACTGACATACTGGGTTGGTAGCAGCAACAGAGTGAAGAGTAGATCACCCTTTTGTCCCTAAGTGTTTCTTTTCCTGATTTCCATTCATTTGATGGTTTACTCCAGATAGTTGGAATGTTTTGCAAACAACCAAAAACCAAACCCATTGGCACTGAGTCAATTCTGACTCATAGTGGCCGTTGCAGAACTGCCCCATAGGGTTTCCGAAAGGTCTGCAGTTCAAAACCACCGGCCGTTTCTTGGAAACCCTATGGGGCAGTTCTGCTCTGTCCTAAATGGTCGCTGTGATTTGGAATCAACTGGATGGCAATGAGTTTGGTTTTGTTTTTGTTTCAGACTTTACGAAGCTGACCCACAGGGCAACTGACAGGTTCAAACTGCTGACCTTTCGGTTAGCAGCCAAGTGCTTTAACCACTTTGCTACCAGGGCTCCTTTTTGGAAACAAAGATGTTTCTAATCTCACAAAAATCCTAGAAATTTGGACAATAAAGTAACAGCACCAAAATTTGTTTAGCTGCTTTGCTGTTACCTCAGGAAACAACTGTGATAAAGTAGATCATTCAATGTGCAAAGACCCAGAATCTCTCAGTAATACTTTAGCTGACTGCTATGTTAAACAAGCTACTTTAACCTATTTAATTGCTTCTGTGATCACACAGAAAGGAAAGGCCTTTGAAGAATTCAAAGGGCTTACTGTTACCTTGGAAACTCTCTGGGGCACTTTTACTCTGTCCTATAGGGTGGCTATGAGTCAGAATTGACTTGATGACAATGGGTTTGGTTTTTCGGTATTGTTACCTTGGAGCCCTGGAAGTGTAGTGGTTAGTAGCTGGGCTGCTAATCAAATGGTTGGCAGTTTGAATCCACCACCCGCTCCTTGGAAACTCTATGGGGCAGTTCTATTCTGTCTTATAGGGTTGCTATGAGTCCTACTCAAAAGCAATGGGTTTTTTTAATTGTTAACTGTCACAGACAAGCCCTGATTTTAAAAAGTGGAAAATTCAAGTGGTAAATATTAGGATGCTCCTTGCATAAGGTAATATTGGGTGCTGTTAGGATGGTTGATGCATAATGCCAAATAATTATAAATGGAATTTTGCAAAAATTTCTTCATGGTTGTTATGAATTGAATAGTGTCCCCCCAAAATGTGTTTCAACTTGGCTAGACCATTATTCCCCATATTGTGTGATTTTCCACCATTTTGTCATCTGATGTGATTATCCTATGTGTTGTAAATCCTATCTCTATGATATTAATGAGGCAGGATTAGTGGCAGTTACGTTAACGAGGCAGGACTTAATCTACAAGATTAAGTTGTGTCTTAAGTCAATGTCTTTTGAGACATAAAAGAGAGAATCGAGCAGAGAGAGGGGGACCTCATACTACCAAGAAAGTAGTGCCAGAAGAAGAGCACATCCTTTGCACCTGGGGTCCCTGCACTGAGAAGCTACTAGACCAGGGGAAGATTGATGACAAGGACCTTCCTCCAGAGCCGACAGAGAGAGAAAGCCTTCTCCTGGAGCTGACGCCCTGAATTTGGACTTCTAGCCTCCTAGACTATGAGAGAATAAATTTCTCTTTGTTAAAACCATCCACTTGTGGTATTTCTGTTATAGTAGCACTAGATAACTAAGACAGGGCCCAATGGTTAAGCACTTGGCTGCTAACCAAAAGGTTGGTGGTTTGAACCCACTCAGCAACTTCACAGGAGAGAGACCTGGCGATATGCTCCCATAAAGATTATAGCCTAGAAAACCCTATAAGGCAGTTTTACTGTCACATAGGGTCGCTAGGAGTCAGAATTGTCTCAACAGCACTCAACAACAACATGTATTCATGCACTATTTGTGTAACAGACACCAATGTTAAGAAAAGAAAGCAGATTTACGGGGAAACTACTTAAATCCAGAAATGTTTAATGAACGTGGATATATTTAAATTTTAAGTGACTAGATGGTGCTCTGTGACCAGACGTGGAGACAGAACTAACCTCAGGTTAATAGAAGGGGGCATTTTTGAGGGCGTGGAGAGACGAAACTAGAACAAACAAGATAAGAAGAATGTTGTTTTATAAGTTTGAAGGAAAATTCAATTTATTAGATAGGTCAATATTTTATCTTCTATGGTGAAATGTTTACTGTTGTATTCACAGATAATCTTTTTGAACTGTGACCTAAACCCTATCTGCTTCCTTCCAAAATTGTTTCAAATGGGAAGCAAAGTGATAAAATGGAGGAAATGTAGGTGGCCACTGGATGCTTTAGTGAGGGGCTTATGAGACCACACCACAAAGTGGAGTTCATTGATAAAAGCCAAATCTGACTAACTAGAGGTGTGACAATGAACAATCACAGGGAGAGCTAGATAGAAAGGTGTTTTGTAGGGCTTTTTCCTCTCTTTTCCTCTCCAAACTCATGACAGAAACTCAACCAAGAAGATGAGAAAGCACCCTAGGGGATGGCAGAGCCACAGACGAAACAAACCTGAGCCCTTGAATAACTTCATGGAGCAGCGCTGCCCCACCAATCTGGACTGCTCCCTATGGATCTGTTACATAAAAGAAGAATCAGCTTCTTTCTATAAGTTGCAGTCTTGGGGTCTTTCAGCTTAATCTTTCTTTAACTAATACATTGATAATGGGAAGTACTTAGCATGAAACTTTTAATTAATGATGAATGACAAGAGATTAATGCAGGAGACACCATCAGCAGCCTTGCTCTCAGAAAGTGAGTCTCCCTCTCCCCATCCAGAAGAGGAGAGACACACTGATGGGGTGTGAGCACCGGAGAAGCCCCAAGGAGCCCCAGGTCTCGGGACCTCTTGAGATCATGGCCACAATACACTCATTTTTTTGTTGCCTCTGTTTGAAGCACATAGGTATGCTACTTCTACACCAGATTTTGAAATGTATGTTTTCATATTTTATGATATGATTTGACCACAATGTTTACAAAATGTTTTCCTTTGCAAGCGTCTTCGTTTAGGAGACCTTCGATCTTTTTTAAGCGTTGTTATTTTGTTCTTTTTCCTTTGATAATTAATCACTTTTAAAATTTCAGATCTAATATTTTAGCTTTAATATAGTTATGCCCTTAAATTTGAGCTTCTAGGTTGGGATTTGGCCAACTACAGCTACTTGTCTATTAAAATGGAGCTTTATTGACTCACAGACCAGCCATTAATTTTTGGATAATCTATGGCTGCTTTCACACTAGGACAGGGTTGAGTGGTTGGCAGAGACCATGTGGCCTGCAAAACCTTACTATCTGTTCCTTTAGAGAAATCATTTGCTGAATCCTACTCTAAATATTTGCCTTTTTATCTGACTGAATATTTTTATTCTAGCTACTTTTATCGTAGTTTCAACCCTAACTTCTATTAGTTTATTCACTTGTATTTTTATGCCTTCTGTCTTTAAGTTCATAAATTTCAAAATTTTAATAAACTTTTAGTTTAACTAATTTATATCTTACAAGGTTCATAAACATCTAGGTTTGCTGAATTTTATCTTACCAGTTTTATCTTTTTTAATCAGTCATTGACTTCTTCACTACTTTTAATGTTACTCTTCTTGCTCCCTTCTTATTTAATAACTGCAGGACGTGCATTGCAGGCAGTGACCGTCTGGACAAACCCCAGTAAGACTCTTCTCCAAATTGTCTCTCTGCTATGGGCCAAGTCTGAAGGCTGTACCTCAACAAGGCCCCACTCCATAATCTGGCCATGTTCTAAGGAACCTTCTCAGCCACATGTTTCTCCAATGAGTCTTGCTCCTTTGTGGATGACCTGATAGAAACACCCACACCACCTCCTGACCACCCAGATCTGCTACACATTGGCCCTGCAAACAGGGCCTGCCCACCTCAGGTCAAGCTTTCCAACCAGCAGCTAGAGCATATAACCATTTAAGCTAGAAAGAGCTAGTAGCTCCTTCTCCCAGACATGTTGATTTAAAATCTTGTGAACTTTGTTGTATTTCTTGATGGCAGAGATAGCTATCTCCAGACATTTATATTCCAGTTATGACTGTAGCATTCTCCAGGCCCTTACCTAGAGAAAACTCTTTCAAGTTTCCAAATTTTATTGAATATTTACTGTGTGCCAGGCACTATGATAGACTTCAGATATAAAAAGTCAAATAAGACATGGATTCTCTCCTCCATCAATTTATGTTCTAGTTGAATAGTAAAACCACAGTTACAATACAGTGGGATATGTTTTGTTGAGATTTATTTTGGGAACAGAAAGGAGGGGCATCTGGATCAATGAAAGCTCCCAGGAGAGGGTGACAGGAGGTAGTCCTCCAGGACCCCACACCCTATGGACTGCTCAGTCCCTTCCCCATTGCCCTGGTACCCTCAGAACCACAGAAACAGGTCCTCATGGACTCAGTGAAAGATGAATGAATGAGGGCTTCAGGCTCAGAAGAGGCCTCCCTTTGGTAGAGATCCCCACGGTGAGAGACAGAGGGACATGGAGAGGGGACAGAAATAAGCAAAAAACCTTATAACCCTCTCCATACACACACATCACCATCCACCCTGCTCCTGTCTTGGATGCCAGAGGACAAAGGTAAGACACCCACTCCCTTAACCACCACCACCACTACCAGAGTTAGTCCAGTGTCCTGGTAGCCAGGAGGACAAGACACAGCAGGTATGGCTCAGGCCTTACCTGGGCATCAGACAGGGCTGAGGAAGGGACCATATGGGAGCAGGGCCCACACAACAGCCATACTGGTGTCTCAGGGCAGAACACGTAGCTCAGGGCTGAGCCCTACGGGTCAAGGTTCCAGGCAGCTCCTCCAAGCAATGGTGCCACTGATGGGAAAGGTAGTCTGGTTGGCTTCATTGAGGGACAAGAGAGGTCAGGAGCGGGGACTTGGCTGAAGGGAAGTAGGAGCTGAGGCTTTAAAGGGCCTGCATGGGGTGGGACTGTGGTTGAGAAAAGAGGCAAATAAATTCTTGGAAAGGGGAATGGAGTGAAAAAGAGGGAAAAGGAAGGGAAGGCTGTTGCTGGTGGGTAAGGGAGGCCAATGTTCTCCATTCCCCAGGGCAGCAGGCACAGGGCTGGCTTCTCCTCCCATCTCCTGGATTGACAGGCCCTACCTATTTCCCCAGGGCTGGCTTTGTATAGATAGGACTTGGGAGGAAGTCGCTGGACTTCAAGTAGGCCAAGATCGTCTTCAGGCCCTGAGGATGGGAAAAAGAAAGCCTGAGATCAGGGTCAGCTGCCCCACCGGGGGCTCTAAAACACTCACAACTCTACTATATGCACATCCAGCTCGTGGGACCCAGCAAAAGTCCTTCCATCTGGGGTGAGTATTGGGGCATAAGACTGTTTTCCTGTGGATCTGGCGCAGTAAGTTAACTCTTCCAATTTCCTTTTGTCCCTTATCTTAATAAGAGTTCCCATCTGTGGAGACCCTACACTGTGCTAGGTGGTTTATATCCACCAGAGATTATAATATAGGATTAGAAAATCCCCCCAACTACCCGGCAAGATAGGTTCTACTATCACCATTTATCAGAAGGGAAACTGAGGTACACAGAGGTCACACACCTTCCTCCCACTCACCCAGCAGGTCTTGGGACAGGGCTGGATTTAGCCTGGCTCAGTCTCTCCCCAGTCCTGGGCTCCTTCTGCTGCACCCCGTCCCCTCCCCCAGAGGAGGACATCTCACTTCCAGTGGAACTAACATTTTCCCTTTGCAAAGGGAGGCTCCTGGGTCCCAGCCAGCTTTCCAAGGGTTTGCACACAGAATGGGGCCTGAGCAGGACAAAGGGGCTCAGAACATGCCTGTGCAGCCTGCAAAAGAGGCCTGGATCTCACGGAATGGCTCAGCAAATCTGGGTGCAGGTTAACAGGAGTAGTTGGACTAGCAATGCCGGGCAGGGCCAGGCCCTAATTATTCCACTGTCAGGAGAGAGTCCAGGCTTCTAGGCATGGTGCCTGAGACAAACTTCACTATGACCTAACCTACCTCATGTCCGTCCACTGCGAAGTGGGCCAGGCTGAATAACACCCAGATGTGTTTTATGAGCAATCATACTGGGAGAGATTGTACTCAGACCATGTGTAAATGATTCAAAGACATCTGGGCCTGCCTGTACCCAAGGTGCCAGGCCCCAGGGAGGCCACAGGCTGCAGCCCACAGCTGTCCTCCACGCCATCCCTCCACAGTTATTCCAGTGCTTGTGTCAGCTCTGCTTCCAGTCCAGGTTGAGTGCCAGGAGATGACGTAAGTTCTGAAAGAGCAGATCTCTTATGTGAAGGGGGAAAGTAAAAAGGACTTTGGCTAAAAACTGTCCAGTGAAACCCTAAAATTCTGAACTATGTAATCAAATAGACTTGGTTGCTCTCATCCAGGTGACCAAGAGTGACAGATGACTGGCTATGAGATAGGGTCCAGGCTGTATTCCCCTAGCACACAGTTGGCACCACGTATCCCACACAAATGCTATGACTGTAGGTCCCCAACTACAATGAGCTCCTATGGCAGGGCTCCAAGGCTGGGCCATCTCTGCAGGCTCCACAGGAGACCATCAATGAACATGAGTTAAAATAAATGCACCAACTCATCCCAAAGATGGAAAACATTGCGCAATGGGAAGGAAGAAAGGGTGGGAGAGAGTGACAGAAGGACACTGACCCTTCCCAGAGAATACTTCGAGATAAAATCCTTCACAGGGGTACCCACATAAATACTCAAATCCCATCACCACTAAAGACCTGGAAATCTCAGAACTTACTCTGTCATGGATTGGATTGGTGCAAAGCTTTAAGGAGGTCAGGTACGAGTATTGTCTACTTCTTTGGAACTTAATGTAAATCCTACCTTGTCTCAGTCCTATTAATGCCAGCTACACATACATTCTAACTCATTCATACTTTCTTGGACTGTGAAACCCAGGCAGAAAAAAGGCCTGAGCTTTCCTTCTTGGCACAGGAAAAGGAGAGCCCATTGAAGCGACAGGAAGCCTAGCACTGCCTGACCTGGCTCTGTGACCTTGAGCAAATTCCTTACCCCCTTCAGCCTCAGTTTCCTCATCTGTAAACTGAGAGTGATAATTCTATATACCTTGTAAGAATGTTGTAAAGATTAAATTTGATACAATATACGTAAAATGCTTGGTAGAGTTCCTGGCATAAAGCTCAATAAATGATAACCAAACTTAAAAAAAAAAAACAAAAAAAAACCATTGCCATTGAGTTGACTCCAACTCACAGTGACCAAATAGAACATAGTAGAACTGCCCCCTAGAGTTTCCAAGGAGCAGCTAGTGGATTCAAACTGCCGACTTTTTGGTTAGCAGACAAACGCTTAACCATGTGCCACCAGGGCCCCCAATAAATGATAACTATTGTTAATTTTGAAGGTCCCTCAGCAGCACAAAAGGTTTGCATTCTATTGCTAATCTAATGGTTGGCAGCTTGAACCCACCCAGCAGTACCATGGAAGAAAAGGCCTGATGATCTTCCATAAAGATTACAGCCAAGAAAACCCTATGAAGTGATTCTACTCTGTAACACATTGGGTCACCATGAGTTAGAATCAACTTTAGCCTCTTATCAACAAAATGCTTCTGCTGTGGTCATTACAATCCTGTTAGGAAGAAAGACCTTGTCAATCAGCATTAACACTGGGGTTATTCTGTCTGTGATTTTGTTCCCTTCAGAGACATTTCAGCCTGCTTTGCAGGAACTGTTTCATTCAACTCAAAGAACTTGTCCATCTCAAGGAACACAAAAGAAACTCACTCCTATTATAATAAATGATGTTGTTAGTTGCCGTGGAGTTGGCCCTGACTCATAGCTACCTTATGTATAACAATGAACCGTTGCTTGGGCCTGTGCCATCTTCATGATCATTGCTTTGTTCAAGTACATTGTTTCAGCCACTATGTCAATCCATCTCACCAAAGACCTGCCTCCAATTTACCAATCTTGATATCCTTTTCTGGCATTTGGTCTTTCCTGACGACAAGTCCAAAGTTAATGGGCCTAAGTCTCACCATCCTCACTTCTAAGGAGCATTCTGGTTATATTTCTTCTAAGACTGATTTGACACTTACTCCCAATACCATTTGTGCTCCACTAGGACGCTATTTCTCATGTGAACATCAGGCTCGTATCTCTCTACTGCACACTAATTTACCCTGTGTATTCAGAGAAATGGTTAGAGATTTCTAGATATTTAAACCTTCCATCCACCCGGGAAATCAAGTTTCCTTAAAAAGGATTCTCTAAAGCTGCCAAAATGGGGAAAACACAGATAATTTGGGAGAACTTTCAAGAGGGATAACTGATTCCCTTTTCATGCAAGCTATAATTTCCATACTGGGAGTAAAACAACTAGAAAAGATGGTTTAAGACTTGTCTCTGATCTTAGCAGATTTTAGCACCTTAACTCTGAAGACCTAACACACAAGTCTAAATTTATTAACTACAATTGGCATGGACAATCTTGATTTCCTCTTGGTCAGCTAAGGGAGAGGTTATACTATAGCAAATACTTCTTGTTGCTCCTATACAAATACTACAGGGCAAATAGGATAGCCTGGGACTAGACTTAAAAAAGAAAAACAAAACTAACAAACAAAACCCCACCTGGCTCTCTGAAACAGACCCAGGAAGTGTTTTTCTTGCTTGAGTTTCATAACCTAGGCTCTTGGCATGGAGACCTATTACAAACACTAATAGTCATTTTGTTTCTGATAATTGCCTACGTTACAGTAGGCCAAATCTTAAATGTTATTGTGGAGCCATTACCATGTGAAGTATTTCAACAACTCACCCTACAACAGAAAGAGAACAAAAGATTAACCCTGGATCAACAACACTGCTCTACATTCAATGCATACATCTTGAATTGTAATCAGCAAAACGTCAACATTGGGGATAATCTGAATTTCATGAATTAATATCCTGTGGCCTGACTTTGTCTGTCCTCGGCCAAAAAGGAGGGCTGAGAAAGACATGTAGAACTGATTTGACATTCAGGACTAAACCTCAATATTATTAAAAGCTGCCATGATCCTTATGGTATCCCTGGGTGGTGCAAACAGTTAGCACACTCAGCTGCTAACTGGAAAGACTGGAGGTTCGAGTCCACCCAGAAGTGCCCAGAGGTCCACCAGAGGTGCCTCGTAAGAAGAGCCTGGCGTTCTACTTCCAAAAAATCAGCCATTGAAAACCCTATGGAGCTCCGTTCTACTCTGACAGGCATGGGGGTCACCATGAGTCAGAACTGACTCAACAGCAAATGGTTTGGTGAGACTCACAGCCAAGACATTTTGTTCTCCTGTTGGACAAATAATCTCACAGAATAACAACCTCAAACAATGTTACTCTGAGACCATGATAAAATGAAACAAAACAAGTCCGCTTCATACTTTTACCTAATCACAAACAAAAGCAAGGTCATTGTGCCACCCACAAAGTACCCAATTATAGAATCCCTTTCCTTTCTGAAGAGATATCACCTTCTTAAAGCAGAAACAGTTGCCACAGAGAAGGCAGAGGAGCCTCTGGGTAGCTTCAAACCTCTGAATGCTTAACCATTTATGCCACCCAGGGGCTCTCCCACACCTGTTTTCTGACAGTATACAATCTAGAGTGAATACTGCTTCTTTTCCCAAATCACCCGACCAAAGCCCAAAGATTCTAAGAAGTTCTTTCTAGCACCGTCTTCCTGAGGCACCTCATGGTTCCACACGGTGTGTGTCCTCCCTCACTGCAATGACTAATAAACCCAGCTTGTTACAAGTGTATTTCTTGGGGTCTTTTGTTGAAGGGATTGACAACATCTGTCATGCTCATTAAATTCTTTGTCCATAAATTTAAAAATTCTGTGTCCGACAGTGTATGTTTTTGCTTTCTTTCATAATAGTTGAACTCCTCAGGTGCCTATGTCTCTCTTTCCGTCCCACTGTGGCCTCCTTTCTTTTGTCAAGAGGCATTTAAGAGGACATTTAAAGATTTTTAAAAGTGTGATAATTGGGGGAAAAGTAAAATAAAAGGAAGAGAAAATAGCATTGAGTTAGAGGCAAGGTTCACACAGAATGCACATTCCAAAATCTATATTCTTCCAGGTGACAGAATTTGGTTGTGACTTTCCTAGAAGTTGAGGCAGAAAGTGAAATACAGTTTATTATGCAATTCTGTGTCTTTAAATAAGAAAGTGAACCAACTGGAACCCTCATACACTGCTGGTGGAAATGTAAAATGGTTCAGTCACTTTGGAAGAGAGTCTGGCAGTACCTCAAAAAGAAACTTAGAGTTACCATATGGCCCACCTATTCCACTCCTAGGTATATGCCCAAGATAACTGAAAACATGTATCCACACAAGGAATTGTACAGGAATATTCATAGTGGCATTATTCATAATAGCCCCAAAACAGAAACATCCCAATGTCTATTAACTGTATCTTAGGCTGGGTTCTCTTGAGAAGCAAGACCATTGATGCCTGTGTATATGGGGCGGGGGGGGGGGGTGGATTTATCTCAAGGAAATGGCTCATGCAGTTGTAGAGGCTGGCAAGTCCCAAGTCTGTGGGTCAAGCTGAAGGCTTCTGCTGTCTCATGTAGCTGCAGAGGCTGACAAACTCAAGATTGGCAGGTCAAATGGCAGGCTGCTGGCTCACAGTCTGCAGAGGCTGATGAATCCCAGGATTGGCAGGTCAGACAGCAGGCCACTGACTGAAGTCCCAAGAACCAGAGGTGAAGTGATGACAAGCCAGATACAGGATCTAGAACAAATGAGCGAGCTTTGCCAGAACATCCAGGTGTACACTGGATGCGTGCCACACAACTGAGGAAACTCTCCTTACAACTGATTGATCACATCAGATCACATCATGGAGGTTGACTACATCATTACATAACTGCCAAACTACATCATTACATCACTAACTATGTCATTACATAACTGCCAAACCACTGAGAATCATGACCCAGTTAAGTTGACACACAACTTTAACCATCACAGTCTACCCCTTGTCAACTTGGCACCTGTACACGTCTCCTTAAATCACACACACTCTGTAAATAACGACAATTACAAAGTTATATTAGCATCTAACGTGGTACAGCTAGCATGTGTACAACTGAAAATGCACTAGCCCCATTTATCTCTTATATTTTATAAGAGAAGAAAACAAAAATATTTGATGCACACATACAGGAAGAAATACTCAAAACATTTACAGTCCTTGTTTTTGCAACTGGTCACGTGGTCATAACTGGTATTTAAAACTATCTTCTTCCACCACCCATTCCGTATTCCCTTTGCCCTCAGCAAGCACCTCAGCTTGTCATGTTCTTTGCCTGGTGGGGTGACCCAAACCTTCATTCCTGAAGGGTCTGGACCATTAGTAGTCATGTCAGAATTGGGTTGCTGTAGTTTTTCATTGACTTTAAACAGGACATGGTAGTACTAAGAGACACCCTAAGGGATAGCCTGTATCCTAGACATACTCTTCTTTACCTCCATTATGCAACACCAATCTGATTTCCCCTTGGTATTCAGGATAAATCACAGCAGCCAATACAGTAACTCTCTTCTTTGCCTGTTGATCCAGAGGCATGAGGAGCCCAAAGTGGCCGGGTGACATTCTTAACTTTGAGTTCAATGGAACCTATGTTGTGTCTCCACATAGGAGCATTCCTCCCTGTGGAACTAAGACCTCTAGACCTGCAGAGCATAGAGTCGCAGGGACAGGAAGCAAAAATTTTGCAATTGAGTAACTAGGAGTAATAGTGAGTGGTGCCACTCCCCTTTCCACCCCTTGATTCCTGGAACCATGAATTCTGGCTATGGGAGAAACAACACCATATTGGACTCTGGTTTGGAACATAGACAGCCTCCTAGAGAACATTGCCCCAACCCTGCAAAGTATTGCCACCTAGCTGGTGCTATAATTGTGTCTTTAAGAGGTCACTCCATCATTCTATCAAGCCAGCTGCTTCAGGATGATGGGGAACATGGTAAGACCAGTGAATTCCATGAGCATGGACCCATTGTTGGACTTCCATTGCTGTGAAGTGAGTCCCTTGATATGAGGTAATGCTGTGTAGGATACCATGATGGTGGATAAGGCATTCTGTAAGTCCATTGATGGTAGTTGTGGCAGAAGTATTGCATGCAAGGAAGGCAAATTCATATCCAGAATAAGTGTCTATCCCAGTAAGAATGAAATGTTGCTCTTTCCACAATGGAAGCAGTCCAATGTAATCAACCTGCCACCCGATTGCTTCTTGATCTCCTCAAAGAATGCTGCTGTATCAGGAACTCAGTGTTAGTCTCTGCTACTGGCAGATTGGTCATTCAGCAGTGGCTGGAGCGAAGTTGGCCTTGGTGAGTGGAAGTCCATGTTGCTGAACCCATGCATAACCTCCATCCCTGACACCATGGCCACTTTGTTCATGAGACTATTGGGCAATGATAGGAGTGGCTGGGGAAAGAGGATGACTTGTTTCCGTCATCCTATCCACTTGATTGTTAAAATCCTCTGCTGCCAAGTCCACCCTTTGGTAAGCATTCACATAAGACACAAGTATCTTCACTTCATTGGCCCATTCAGAGAGGTCTATCCACATACCTCTTCCCCATACCTCCTTGTTTCTATTTTCCAATCTTGTTCCTTCCAAGTCCCTGACCATTCAGCGAAACCATTGGTCACAGCCCATGAGTTGGTATACAATCACACATAAGCCATTTCTCCTTCCAAGCAAAGTGAACAACCAGGTGCACTGCTCAAAGTTCTGCCCATTGCAAGGATTACCCTTCACCACTGTCCTTCAGGAGGACCCAGAAAGGGACTGTATTGCTACTGCTGTTAACTTTCTAGTGGTACCTGCATATCATGCAGAACCATCTGTAAACCAGGCACAAGTCTTCTCTTCCTCAGTCAACTGATCATAAGGAACTCCCCATGAGGCCATAGGTGCACTGGGAAAGGGCAAATAACGATAGGAGTGGCGACCATGGGCATTTGGGCTACTTCCTCATGCAACTTGTGCCTTCAGGTCCTGCACCAGCCTGATCTCATATATACCACTTCTATTTAATGATGGAGTGCTGCTGTTCATGTCCAACTTTATGGCTCTGTGGGTCAGACAACACGCAGTTCATGATAGGCAGCTCAGGTTGCATGGTGACTTGGTGGCCCATGGTTAAGTATTCAGTCTCTACTAAGGCTCAGTAACAAGCCAAATGCTGTTTCTCAAGAGAAGAGTAGTTATCTGCAGAGGATGGCAGGGCTTTGCTCCAAAATACTAAGGGTCTGCACATTGATTCACTAATAGGGTCCTGCCAAAGACTCCAAACAGCATCTCTATCTGCAACTGAGACTTCAAGCACTGTTAGATCAGCTGGATCATATGGCCTAAGTTGCAGAGTGGCTTGTATGGCAGCCTGAACCCATTGCAAAGCCTTCTCTTATTCTTGACCCCACTCAATAGTAGCAGCTTTTAGAATCACCTGATAAATAGACTGGAGTAGCACACACAAATAAGGTATAAATCCAAAGAAGCCCACCAGGCATTTTGCCTACTTATTAGTTGTGGGAAGGGCCAGATTTAACAAATTATCTTTCATTTTAGAAGGAATATCTCGACATGCACCACACCACTGGACTCCTAGAAATTTCACTGAGGTGGAATAAGCCTGAATTTTTGTGGGATTAATTCCCACCCACTAGCATGCAAATGTTTTACCATTACGTCCAGAGTCATTGACACTTCTTCCTTACTAGGTCCAATCAGCGTAAAGTCATCAGTGTAATGGACCAGTGTGATGTCTTGTGGAAGGGGAAGGAGCTCAAGGTCCCTGTGGACTAAATTATGACATTGGGCTGAAGTGTTGAGGTACTTCTGAGGTAGGACACTGAAGATGTATTGCAGGCCTTTTCAGGTGAATGCAAACTGATTCTGGCATTCCTTTGAAACCAGAATTGAGAAAAATGAACTAGCCAGATCAATAGCCACATACCAGGTACCAGGGGATGTATTAATTTCCTGAAGCATGACGTCACTTCTGGAACAGCAGCTACAATTGGAGTCACCACTTGGTGAAGTTTCCGATAATCCACTGTCATTCTCCAAGATCTACCTGGTTTTTTGCACAGGACAAATAGGTGAGTTGAATGCAGATGGGATAAGAATCACTACTCTTGCATCATTCAAGTCCTTGATGGTGGCAGTAATCTCTGCAATCTCTCCAGGAATGTGGTATTGCTTTTGGTTTACTATTTTCCTAGGTAGGGGCAGTTCTAATGGCTTCCCCTTGGCTTTTCCTACCATAATATCCCTTACTGCACTTATCAGGGATTCAGTGTGGGGGTCCAGCCAGTCGTTGAATATATCTATTCCAATTGTACATTCTGGAACTGGGGAAATCACTACAGGATGGGTTCAGGGACCCACTATGAGATGGACCTGAGCTAATACTCCATTAATAACCTGACCTCCATATGCCCCTACTCTGACTGGTGGGTCATAGTGACATTTTGGTCTCCTGGAATTAGTGTTAGTTCAGAGCCAGTATCCACTAATCCCTGAAAACTCTGATTTCCTTTTCCCCAATGATCAATCACTGTCATAAAAGGCCGTAGATCCCTTTGGGGAAGGCTGGGAGAAAGATTAACAGTATAAATTTTTGGCAGTGAAATGGAGTCCTTCCTCAAGGGGACCAGCATCCCCTTCATTCAAGGGGTTGTGGGTCTGTAAACTTGCTCAAGTCTGGGAATTGATTGAGGGGCTGTGACTCTCTATTCTGGTGATTCAATTTAGACTGCGGTTCACTTAACCTAGAATTCTATTGCTTATACAGATCAAGTAAATATTTAGTAGATTTCCCATCTATTTCACTCCTATGGACACCATGACTAAGTAGCCAATGCCATAATTCTGTAAGAGTCAGACTGATTATTGCTTTGATGCTGCTGTCCATTACGGTAGCCACAGCCACCTTGTCTTTGTCAATTAAGTGCCACCACTTGGCCCTACTACCACAGAGTCCAATCAGCCCTATTGTAGTTAGGTGTCTTAATTCAGTTAGGGCAGTTCCCACTGTCAAATCTGACTTACATAAAATAGCAATCACAGCAGTCCTCAAGGATGCTTGGGCTCCCCTCACAAATTTGTTCCTCACTGTTGTGGTAAAAGGTGTGTCCTCTGGGCACTCCATGTGTGGGTCTGTGGGTCTAACTTGATAAATCCACTCTAGCATGCCATTTTCCCTAAGCCTTTGGATACTTTTTTCTATAGTATATCAAGGCATGTCTGGTACTTCCACTTGATTTAGTTAAGGCTACAGCAGAATCCATGCTTCAGCAACCCAACCAAATAAACTGTTAGACCCTTTCCTAAACTCTCACTGAAATATTGAATGAAGAATCTCTGCTTAGTGGGTCCATATCAATAAACTCAGACTGATCCAACTTTATGTTCCTTGCATCATTAACCAATACCCTTAATTGCCGCTCCCAGACACATTGTTCCCCAGGAACAAGGCCTGATTAGCTATGAAGATGATGGCAGCTCTTCTATTACTTTCCCACATTCCTCTTCTTCTTCTTCTTGGTTTAAAATCAAAAGAGGTGTGTGGAAGAGTTATAGCCTTTCACCTTATTCAGTCTGTATAGTGAACAAATAATCTCCAAAATTGGACTATATGTGGGAGAATGCAGCATCAGAATTGGAGGAAGACTCATTAACAACCTATGATATGCAGATGACACAACCTTGCTTACTGTTATGGATTGAATTGTGTCCCCCAAAAATGTCTGTTAACTTGGCTAGGCCATGATTCCCAGTACTGTGTGATTATCCACCATTTTGTCATCCGATGTGATTTTCCTATGTGTTATAAATCTCTTTGTTGTTAATGAGATGGGATTGTTGTTGTTGTTATGTGCCGTCAAGTTGGTTCCAATTTACAGGGACCCCATGCACAACAGAATGCAACACTGACCAGTACTGTGCCATTCTCACAATTGCTGCTATGCTTGAGCCCATTGTTGCAGCCACTGTGTCAATCCATCTCGTTTTGGGTTTTCCTCTTTTTTGCTGACCCTCTACTTTACCAAGCATGATGTCCTTCTCCAGGGATTGAACCCTCTTAATAACATGTCCAAAGTATGTAGGACAGTCTCACCATCCTTGCTTCTAAGGAGCGTTCTGGCTGTACTTCTTCCAAGACAGATTTGTTCATTCTTTTGACAGTCCATGATATATTCAATATTCTTCACCAACACCACAATTCAAAGGCATCAATTCTTCTTCGGTCTTCCTTATTAATTGTCCATCTTTCACATGCATATGAGGCGATTGAAAACACCATGGCTTGGGTCAGGTGCACCTTAGTCCTCAAGGAGACATCTTTGCTTTTCAAAACTTGAAAGAAGTCTTTTGCAGCCCATTTGACCAATGCAATGTGTCTTTTGATTTCTTGACTGCTGCTTCCATGGGTGTTGATTGTGGATCCAAGTAAAGTGAAATTCTTGACAACTTCAATCTTTTCTCCATTTATCATAATGTTGCTTATTGGCCCAGTTGTGAGGATTTTTGTTTTCTTTATGTTGAGGTGTTGTCTTCGGCTGGGTTCTCTAGAGAAACAAAACCAGTAAAGTGTATAAATATATATATAGAGAGAGATTATATCAAGGAAACAGCTCATGTGATTGTAGAGGCTAGAACGTCCCAAGTCCGTGGATCAGGGTAGAGGCCTCTCCCAAGTCACACAGCTGCAGAAGCTGGCAAGCCCAAGATCAGAAGGTCGGAGAGCAGGGCTCCCACTCACAGGCTGTGCAGATCGACGAATCCCAGGTTTGGCAGATAAGCTGACAGCTTAAGTCCCAAGAACGGGAGATGAGATGACAGGAAGCAGCCACAGGATCCAGAGAGAGAAAAAGCCAGAACGTCTGCTTATATACAGATGCAGGCCACACCCCCAAGCAGACTCCGTTTCATCTGATTGTCTACTCACAGTATATCCAATCACGGGAGTGATTACATTAAAACACGGAGAATCATGGCCCAGCCAAATTGACACACAATCTTAACCATCACAGGTGTAATCCATACTGAAGGCTGTGGTCTTTGATCCTCATCAGTAAGTGCTTCAAGTCCTCTTCACTGTCAGCAAGCAAGGTTGTATCATCTGCATAACGCAGGTTGTTAATGAGTCTTCCTCCAATCCTGATGCCCCATTCTTCATATAGTCCAGCTTCTCAGATTATTTGCTCAGACTAGAGATTGAATAGGTATGGTGAAAGGATACAACCCTGACGCACACCTTTCCTGACTTTAAACCATGCAGTTTCCCCTTTTTCTGTTCAAACAACTGCATCTTGATCCATGTACAGATTCCTCATGAGCACAGTTAAGTGTTCTGGAATTCCCATTCTCTGCAACGTTATTCATAATTTGCTATGATCCACACAGTTTAATGCCTTAGCATAGTCAATAAAACACAGGTAAACATCTTTCTGGTATTTTCTGCTTTCAGCCAGGATCCATCTGACATCAGCAATTATATCTCTGGTTCCATGTCTTCTTCTAAATCTGGCTTGAATTTCTGGCAGTTCCCTGTTGATGTATTGCTGCAGCTGCTTTTGAATGATCTTCAGCAAAATTTTGCTTGTATGTGATATTAATGATATTGTTCAATAATTTCCACATTCACTTGGATTACCTTTCTTGGGACTAGGCATAAATATGGATCTCTTCCAGTTGGTTGGCCAGATAGCTGTCTTCTAAATTTCTTGGCATAGATGAGTGAGCACTTCCAGTACTGCATCTGTTTGTTGGAACATCTCAATTGGTATTCTGTTAGTTCCCAGTGCCTTGTTTTTTGCCAATGTCTTCAGTACAGCTTGGACTTCTTCCTTCAGTTCCATTGGTTCCTGATCATATGCTACCTCCTGAAATGGTTCAACATTGACCAATTCTTTTTGGTATAGTGACTCTGTGTATTCCTTCCATCTTTTTTTGATGCTTCCTGGGTCATTGAATATTTTCCCTGCAGAATACTTCAGTATTACAACTCGAGGCTTGAATTTTTATTTCAGTTCTTTTAGCTTGAGAAATGCTGAGCGTGTTCTTCCCTTTTGGTTTTCTATCTCCAGGTCTTTGCACATGTCATCATAATACTTTCTTTGTCTCTTGAGCTGCCATTTGAAATCTTCTGTTCAACTCTTTTACTTCATCATTTTTTCCTTTTGCTTTAGCCATTCGATGTTTAAGAGCAAGTTTTGGAGTCTTTTCTGACATCCATTTAGGTCTTTTCTGTCTCTCTTGTCTTTTTAATGATCTCTTGCTTTCTTCGTGTATAGTGTCCTTGATGTCATTCCATCAACATAGACAGCAGTGAGCAGAGAGACATGGGGGTACTTCATACCACCAAGAAAGCAGCACTGGAAGCAGAGTTCATCCTTTGGACCTAGTGTTCCTGCATGGAGAAGCTCCTAGATCAAGGGAAGATTGATGACAAGGACCTTTCTCCAGAGCCAACAGAGAGAGAGAAAGCCGTCCCCTGGAGCTGGCACCCTAAATTCGAACTTCTAGCCTACTAGACTGTGAGAGAATAAGTTTCTCTTTGATAAAGCCATCCACTTGTGGTATTTCTGTTATAGCAACACTAGATAACTAAGACAGAATTTGGTACCCAGAGAGGGGAGTGCTGCTCTAACAGATACCTAAAATGTGGAAGAAGTTTTGAAACTATGAATGGATAGAAGAATGAAATGAGGACAGCTGCTACACTAGAGACATTGAGAAGCATCAGCAGAGAAATGGCAGCAGCAATCACCAGATGATCAGTGCAAGAAAGCACTGGAGCCAAGCCATGGAGCAAGAGAGCTGAGTGCCTTCTGGCCGAAGTTTACTGGTGAAGTAGAGTGCTTCCAGGCACTTATCAGTGGAGCTACATAGCTTTGGAACACTTGCCCGAGTGGACAGATGTGGGTAGTGAGGCCCAAGGGGCCGAGAGGTCAAGGAACCGGAAAGCAGAGCTGCCTCAGTTTCAAAGGGTATGACCACGACTTCTGGGGTCTCAAAGGGCGGAGTCGTCACTCAGGTAGACTAGGAAACTGAGGACACCTAAAGCTGAGGGAGCACAGTTGCTGTCCCAGTGGGCCTGGAAGGCTGAGCTGAAGACCAGGGCCGAGGAACCTCTACTTGGAATCCGGATAGTGTGGTCAATACTTGAGTCTGGAGGGCAGGGTCATTGTGCAAATGGTCTCAGAGAACAGTGGATTATTTTCAAGCCTTGAGGGCTAATGTAATATGTTCTTCTGACTTGCTTGGTGCCTGTTACCCCTTCCTTCCCTCCAATTTTTCCTATTTGTAATGGAAATGTCTAGCTTGTGTTTGTTCCATCATTGTACTTTAGAAGCAGATAACTTGTATTCTAGATTTCAAAGATGAAGAGGAATTTTTGGATTTTGGACTTGGAGTTGATTTAACACTTTTGTTATGATATGATGGGCTGAATGTGTTTTACATGTGGCAAGGACATGAATTTTTGGGGCCAAAGTGTGGAATGTTATGGATTGAATTGTGTCCCCCAAAATATCTGTCAACTTGGCTAGGCCATGATTCCCAATATTGTGTGACTGTCCACCATTTTGTCATCTGATGTGATTTTCCTATGTGTTGTAAATCCTATCTCTATGATGTTAATGAGATGGGATTAGCAGCAGTTAGGTTGATGAGATTCAATCTACAAGATTGGATTACGTCTGTAGCCAATCTCTTTTGAGATATAAAAGAGAGAAACTAGCAGAGAGACATAAGGATACCTCATACCACCAAGAAAGCAGAACCAGGAGAAGACTGTATCCTTTGGAACTGGAGTTCTTGTGCAGAGAATCTTCTAGACCAAGAGAAGATTGATGTCAAGAACCTTCCTCCAGAGCCGACAGAGAGAGAAAGCCGTCCCCTGGAGCTGGCACCCTAAATTCGAACTTCTAGCCTACTAGACTGTGAGAGAATAAATTTCTCTTTGTTAAAGCCATCCACTTGTGGTATTTCTGTTATAACAACACTAGAAAACTAAGACACTAACCCAAAGTGAAGACGACTTGAAGCACTTGCTGATGAAGGTCAAAGACTACAACCTTCAATATGGATTACACCTGAACATAAAGAAAACAAAAATCCTTGAAACTGATCTTAGAACGTCATAATAAATGTTAAAGAAATTGAAGTTGTCAAGGATTTCATTCTTTTTGGATCAATAATCAATGTCCATGGAAGCGGTCAATCAAACTGCAAAAAAGTCTTTAAAGTGTTAAAAAGCAAAGATGCCACTTTGATGACTAAGGTGCACCTGATCCAAGCCATGAGATTTTCAATCACCTCATATGCATGCAAAAGCTAGTGTCTTAGATAGCTAGTGTCTTAGTGAAACCCTCCATAAGATAGATTGACACAGTAGCTGCAGCAATAGGCTCAAACATACCAGTGACTGAGAAGATAGATGGCACAGGCAAAAGTTTCTTTATTCTATACTTAAGGTTGCCATAAGTCAAGAGCTGACTGGATGGCAACTAAAAACAACATAGCAGGGTGTGGGGTGGGAGGATTGGAAGATTGGGGGTGATGGCTAAAAGATATGGGGAGGGCTAAAAGAGTGTTCCTTTGGGTGTGAATTTTAGCAAATGAGGTGATGGCACATTTGAATTAGGTGACTTCAGGCCTAAACTAAAAACTCCATTCTGAATTAAACTAAGATTTTCATTTCTACTCTTCTAAAGAAACTATTCAGCCTTTTTGTCAAAGTTTTATTACTTGGAAAATAAAGAAGGCAGGATCAGAATTTCTAACCTAGATAAAGAATCTCTCAGTGCCTGTTAAGAATGTTTACACAGATGACCCTAGAAAAAGCATCTTGTTCAACCAGAGGTTAAAAGATAGCATTGATATGTTAATTGAAGTTAGAACCTGTAAATAACTTTCTAGCCAAGATAAGTATATATCAAGTCTTAGTTCCACAACCTAACCCCCAAGTTAAATCTTTGCTCACGGATATTTTCCACTTGCTAGTTCTTTGTAAAAATTTTTCTATTCAACTTTTTTTATTGTACATTAGATGAAAGTTTATAGAGCAAATTGGTGTCTCATTAAACAATTAATACACATATTGTTTTGTGACATTGGTTGCCAACCCCATGACATGTCAACACCCTCCGTTCTTGACCTTGGGTTCCACATTACCAGCTTTCCTGTCCCCTCCTTGCCTTCTTGTCCTTGCCCCTGGGCTAGTGTGCCCATTTAGCCTCATTTTGTTTTATGGACCTGTCTAATCTTTGGCTGAAGGGTGAATCTCAGGAGTGACTTCAGTACTGAGCTAAAAGGGTGTCTGGGGCCCATACTCTTGTGGTTTCTCCAGTCTCTGTCAGGCTAGTAAGTCTGG
The DNA here is from genome assembly GCA_030035585.1 of Dugong dugon. Classification (NCBI taxonomy): domain Eukaryota; kingdom Metazoa; phylum Chordata; class Mammalia; order Sirenia; family Dugongidae; genus Dugong; species Dugong dugon. The sequence goes on from CM057462.1 coordinate 149,531,721, forward strand.
TCTTTTATTTTTTTTATTTTGTGAGTTAGAATTTTGTTCTACAATTTTCTCCAACTCTGTCCAGGACCGTCTGTTGTGATCCCTGCCAGAACAGTCAATGGTGGTAGCCCAGCACCATCTAGTTGTGCTGGACTCAGTCTGGTGGAGGCTGTGGTCATGGTGGCCCATTAGTCCTTTGGATGAATCTTTCCCTTGTGTCTTTGGTTTTCTTCATTCTCCCTTGCTCCCAAAGGGGTGAGACCAGTGGAGTATCTTAGATGGCTGCTCACAAGCTTTTAAGACCCCAGAAGCTACCATCAAAGTAGGATGTAGAACATTTTCTTTATAAACTATGTTATGCAATTGAGCTAGATGTCCCCCAAGACTATAGTCGCCGGGTCTCAGCCCAGTAATTGGGTCCCTCAGAGAGTTTGGATGTGTCTATAAAGCTTCCATGATCTTGCCTTGGTCAAGTTGTGCTGACTTCCCCAGTATTGTGTACTGGTTTACCCTTCACCAAACTTACCACTTATCTATTGTCTATTTAGTGTTTTTCCCTCCCTACCCCTCCCCTCCTTCATAATCATCAAAGATTGTTTCTTTTTGTGTGTAAACCTTTTCATGAGATTTTATAATAGTTGTCTCATACAATATTTGCCTTTTTGTAATTGACTTATTTCATTCAGCATAATGCCCTCCAGATTCATCCATGTTGTGAGATATTTCCCAGATCCATTATTGTTCTTTATCGTTGCGTTGTATTCCATTGTGTGTATGTACCATAGTTCGTTTATCCATCATCTATTGATAGGCACTTAGATTGTTTCCATCTTTTTGCTGTTGTGAATAATGCTGCAATGAACATGAGTGTCCATATGTCTATTCGTGTGATGGCTCTTATTTCTCTAGAATATATTCCAAGGAGTTGGATTGCTGGTTCGTATGGTATTTCTATTTCTAGCTTTTTAAGGAAGCACTGTATCATTTTCCAAAATGGTTGTACCATTTTGCATTCCCAGCAGAAGTGCATAAGAGTTCCAATCTCCTGCAGCCTCACCAACATTTGTTATTTTCTATTTTTTTATTCACGCCATTAATGTCAGGGTGAGATGGTATCTCATTATAGTTTTGATTTGCATTTCTCTAATGACTAGTGATCTCAAACATTTCCTCATGTTAGCTGCCTGAGTGTCTTCTTTGGTGAAGTGTCTGTTCATACCCTTTGCCCATTTTTTAATTGGATTATTTGTCTTTTTGTTGTAGAGGTGTTGGATTTTCCTATAGATTTTAGAGATTAGAACTTTGTTGGATTTGTCACAGTCAAAATTTTTCTTCCCAGTCTGTAGGTTCTCTTTTTATTCTTTTGGTGAAGTCTTTTGATGAGCATAAGTGTTTAATTTTTAGAAGATCCCAGTTATCTAACTTATCTTCTGGTTTTTGTGTATTGTTAGTTATGGTTTGTATCCTGTTTATGCCATGTATTAGGGCCTGTGGCATTGACCATATTTTTTCTATAATCTTTATAGTTTTTTGTTTTATATTTAGGTCTTTGATCCTTTTTGAATTAGTTTTTGTATATGGTGTGAGGTATGGGTCCTGTTTCATTTTTTTGCAGATGGACATCCAGTTTTTCCAGCACCATTCGTTAAAAGTACAGTCTTTTCCCTTTTTGATGGACTTTGGGCCTTTGTCAAAGATCAGGAGACCATAGGTGGATGGACTTACATCTGGATTCTCAATTCTGTTCTATTGGTCAATGTGTCTGTCGTTGTACCAGTACTAGGCTGTTTTGACTACTATCGCTGTACAGTAGGTTCTGAGGTCAGGTAGAATCAGTCCTCCTACTTTATTTTTCCTCAATAGTGCTTTACTTATCTGGGGCCTCTTCCCTTTCCATATAAAGTTAGTGTTTAGTTTTTCCATCTTGTTAAAGAATGCTGTTGGTATTTGGTTGGGGATTGCATTATATTTGTAGATTTCCTTGGGTAGAAATTACATTTTCACAATGTTGAGTCTACCTATCCATGAGCATGGTATGTTTTTCCATTTATGTAGATCCCTTTGGGTTTCATGCAGTAGTGTTTTGTAGTTTTCTTTGTATAGGTCTTTTACATCCCTGGTTAGTTTTATTCCTAAGTATTTTAGTTTTTTAGGGGCTATTAAGAATGGTATTGCTTCCCTGGTTTGCTTTTCATCATTCCTTTTATTTGTGTAGAGGAATCCAACTGATTTTTGTATGTTTACCTTATATTCTGCTACTGTGCTGAGTCTTTCTATTAGTTCCAGTAGTTTCCTCATGGAGTCTTTTGGGTTTTCTATGTATAGTATCATATCATCCACAAATAAGGACAGTTTTACTTCTTTCTTACCAATTTGGATGCCCTTTATTTCTTTTTCTTACCTTATTACTCTAGCTAGGACTTCCAGCACAATGTTAAATAGGAGTGGTGATAAAGGGCATCCTTGTCTTGTTCCTGTTCTCAAGGGGAAAGTTTTCAGCCTCTCTCCATTAAGAATGACGTTGGCTGTTGGTTTTATATAGATGTCCTTTATTATGTTGAGGGATTTCCATTCTATTCCTATTTTATTGAGAGCTTTTATCAGGAATGCTTGTTGGACTTTGTCAAATGCCTTTTCTGTGTTGATTGAGATGATCATGTGATTTTTCTTAAATTTTGTTTTATTTATGTAGTGGATTATGTTGATTGATTTTCTAACGTTGAGTGATCCTTGCGTAGGTGGTGTGAATCGCATGTGGTGTATTATTTTTTTTGATATGATGCTAAATTCTGTTGGCTAGGGTTTTGATGAGAATTTTTACATCTATATTCATGAGAGATATTGGTCTGTAATTTTCTTTTTTTGTGGTGTCTTTGCCTGGTATTTGTATCAGGGTTATGCAGGCTTCATAGAATGAATTTGGAAGTATTCCTTCCTTTTGTATATTTTGAAATATTTTGAGTAGTACTGGTGCAAGCTCATCTCTGAATGTTTGGTAGAATTCTCCAGTGAATCCATCTGGGCCAGGGCTTTTTTGTTGTTGTTGTTGGGAGTTTTTTTAATTGCCTTTTCAATCTCTTCTCTTGTTATTGGTCTTTTCAGATTTTGGATTTCAGTTTGTGTTAGTTTGGATAGGCAGTGTGTTTCTAGAAATCTGTCAATTTCCTCTAGGTTTTCTAATTTGTTGGAGTATAGTTTTTCATAGTACTCTGTTTTGATCCTTTTTATTTCAGTTAGGTCTTTGTAATGTCCACCATTTCATTTCTTATTTTGGTTATTTGTGTCCTCTCCTGTTTTTTTTTTTTTTTCTTTTTTTTCCTCAATTTGGACAATGGTTTGTCGATTTTGTTGATCCTTTCAAAGAACCAACTTTTGGTTTTGTTGATTCTTTCTATTGTTTTTCTATTCTCTATCTCATTTATTTCTGCTCTGATTTTTATTATTTCCTGTCTTCTGGTGACTGTGGGTCTCCATTGCTGTTCACTTTCTATTTGTTCAAGTTGTGTAGCTAACGTTTTTGATTTTGTCCCTTTCTTCTTTTTTGATGAGTGCATCAATTGCTATAAATTGACTTCTGAGCACTGCCTTTGCTGTGTCCCAAAGGTTTGGTAGGATGTGTTTGCATTCTCATTTGATTCTAGGAATTTTTTAATTTCATCTGTCTAGTTATCTAGTGCTGCTATAACAGAAATACCACAAGCGGATGGCTTTTAACAAAGAGAAGTTTATTCTCTCACAGTCTAGTAGGCTACAAGTCCAAATTCAAGGCATCATCTCCATGGGAAGTCTTTCTGTCGGCTCTGGAGAAAGGTCCTTGTGATCCATCAATCTTCCCTTGGTCTGGAAGCATCTCAGCACAGGAACATCAGATCCAAAGGATGCGCTCTGCTTCTGGCACTGCTTTCTTGGTGGAGTGAGGTCCCCATGTTTCTCTGCTCACTTCACTCTTTTCTATCTCCAGAGATTGGCTTAAGACACTATCTAATCTTGTAGACCTCATCAATATAACTGCTGCTAATATATCTTCTTACATCTTAGTGTAGAATATACAACACATAGGGAAATCACGTCAGATTGCAAAATGGTAGACAATCATATAATACTGGGAATCATGACCTAGCCAAGTTGGCAGATATTTTGGGGTGACACAAATCAATGCATGAGCCCATCTTTGATTTCCTCTATTACCCAGTGGTTTTGAAGCAGGGTATTATCAGTTTCCATGTATTTGATTTTTTTCCTTGACCTTCCTGTTATTAATTTCTTTTTTTATAGTGTTGTGATCTGAGAAGATACTTTGTATTATCTCAATGTCTTGAATTTAGTTGAAGGTTGCTTTGTGGCCTAAGATGTAGTCTATTCTGGAGAATATTCCATGAGCATTGGAAAAGTGTGTACTTTGCTGCTGTTGGATGGAGTGTTCTGTATATATCTACGAGGTCAAGTTGGTTGATTGTGGCCTTTAGATCTTCTGTATCTTTGTTCAGTTTCTTTCTAGATGTCCTGTCCTTGACCAATTGTGGTGTGTTGAAGTCTCCTACTATTATTGTGGAATTGTCAATTTCTCTTTTTAGTGTTGTTAGAGTTTGTTTTATGTATTTTGGAGCCCGTCATTGGGTGTGTAGATATTTATTATGCCCTCATGGTGGATTGTCCCTTTAATCATTATATAATGTCCTTCTTTGTCTCTTATGGTGGATTTTGTTTTAAAGTCTATTTTATCTGAGATTAGTATTGCCACTCCTCTTTTTTGGTTGCTGTTCCTTGATAAATTTTTTTCCATCCTTTGATTTTTACTATATTTATGTGTTTGTTTCTAAGGTGTGCCTCTTGTAGACAGCATATTGATGGGTCCTGTTTTTTTTTTTTTTTTTTATCCTTTTTGTCACTGTCTCTTCATGGGTGCATTTAAGCCATTTACATTCAGTGTGATTATTGATAGGGGTAAGTTTTTACTGTCATTTTGTAGTTTTGTGTGTGTGTGTGTGTGTGTGTGTGGTGTTGATGTTTTCTTTGTTCCTCTTACTCTCCTTTGCTGAATTCTTTTTGTTTGTGGGTTTTTTTTCCATTTCTTTCATTTTTGTAGATTTTGTGTTTACTGAGACTTTGTTTTTCTTCTTTATTTAGATGAGTAGGTTTGTTAACTTTCCTTGTTAACTAACAAAGAACTTTGCTGACTAACCTTGAAATTTACCCCTATCTTTCTAAGTTTAAACCAGTCTTTTATTACTTGATATCACCTTGACTTCCTTTCCATTTGAAAGCTCTGTACCTACACCATTTATTCACTCTTTTAATGTTCTGCTATTATTGTCATTACAGATTGACCTCTCTGGTTCCCTGCCGTAAATCTTTTAGTTTTGTTTTATCCTTTAGAGTTCATTACCTAGGTTGGTATCTGGCTGATGCTGTCTTGCATCCTAGATTCAGGCTGTTGTCTGATGTTGTTGATTCTATAACTGAAGGACTCCCTTTAATAATTCTTGAAAAAGTTTGGCTTTCTTTTTACATATTCTCTTAATTTCTGTCTATCTGGAAATGTCCTAATTTTGTCATCATATTTGAGTGAGAATTTTGCAGGAAATACTATTCTTGGTTGGCAATTTTTTTCTTTTAAGGTTTTATATACTTCATCCTATTGCCTTCTTGCCTGAATAGTTTCTGCTGAGTAATCAGAGTTTATAGTCATTGTTTCCCCTCTGTATGTGACTTTTTCTTTTTCTCAAGCTGTTCTCAGGATTCTTTCTTTGTCTTTGGTTTTAGCAAGTGTGATTATGATATGTCTTTGTGACTTTCTTTTGGGGTTTATCCTATATGGGGTTCGTTGAGCTTCTTGGATGGTCAGCTTTTTATCTTTCATGATATTAGGGAAGTTTTCTGTCAGCAAATCTTCAATGATCCTCTCTGTGTCTTCCATTTTCTCCCCTTTCTAGAACTCCAGTCACAGGCAAATTTTTGCTTTTGATTATATCCCATATCATTCTCAGGGTTTCTTCATTTTTCTTTGTTCTTTTCTGTGATTTTTCCTCAAAGTGGTAGCCAAGGATTTGTCTTCAATTTTGCTGATCCTGTCTTCCATTGTTTCAAATTTGCTCTTAAAACCTTCTATTACTCTGTCCATTTCTGAAATCTTGTTGTTTATCTTTTGGATTTCTAATTGCTGTTTTTGTATGACTTCTAGTTGTTTGTTTATTTTGACATTTTGTTCCTGTATTATTTTCTTGAATTATTCCATTGTTTTGTCTGTCTTTTCCATGATATTGTCTGTATTGTCCATGATTTTGTCTACTTTTCCCTTATTTTTGTCTGTCTTTTCCTTCATCTTTTGGAGAGCCCTGAATATTAGTGTTTTGAATTCTCTATCAGGTGATTTCAACACCTTTTCTTCTACCAGAGGGTCATCTGGTGTTTGATTTTGGACACTTTCTGGAGCCATCCTGTCCTATTTTTTTAATATTTTTTGTTATTGTCTGCTGTCTTCAGGACATTCATGAATTATTTTCTTCATTTATTGATTATAGATTTGTTTCTTTCATCCTGATTTTTTGTTTTATTTAGTTATGTCTGGGCAGGTGGTCTGGGAGTTCTTTGTAGTTTTCTTGTCTTTGGGCACAATATTTCTCACCATCTTCTCCAGGTAGGCAGGGCCAGTTGCTCAGCTATGGTACAGCAGGTCAGGTCCAGCAGAGGGGGAGGGGTGGGGATGGGTCATTTGCAGCATGTACTGGGGCTGACAGGGTGGGACCAGGGACAATGTAGAGCAGGATTTGGTAGTCCAAACCTGTGCCACTTGGGGGTGTGGGCTTGGTGCATGGTGCAGATAGGCAGGAGGGAAAAGGAGATTGTGATCTGTGGAGCTAAGCTGGTGTGGGAAAGAAGAGAGAGAAACAGAAGCAAAAAGAAAAAAAGAAAGAAAGTGCTGAAGGAGCCTGTTGGTCAGATGGTGTGGATTCAGGAAAGCCATGTGCTGGTGGTTTTCTAGCCAGGCAGTGTGGCACAGCTCATCAAGAAGGGGTGAAGATGGCACATGTAGCTAGGTGGGCAGGAGAGAGGAAAGGAAGAAGAGGAGAGAGATAAGAAACTGGAAAAAAGAGGCACTAATGAAGCCTGCTGTTTGTGTGGTGTGGGCCAGGGAAGCAATTTGCTGGTGGCTTGCTAGCCGAGCAGTGTGGCACAGCCCATCAAGGAGAGGTGGAGACAGCACATGTGGCTAAATGGGCAGGAGAAAGGAGGGGAAGGAAAGGAAAGAGAGATAAGAAACAAAAAGAAAAGAAAAATGGCACTGAGGGAGCCCACCAGTGGGGTGGTGCCAACTGGGAGAGCTGTGTGCTGGTGCTCCCCAGCCAGGGGGTGTGGTACAGCTCATCAAGAAGAAGCAGAGACGACACAGGCAGCCAGGTGGGTGGGAGAAAAAAAGGAAGGGGAAGGAGAGACAAGACACTGAGAAAGGAAAAAAAAAAAAAAAAAAGGTGCCAAGGAGGCTCATAGGTGGGGAGGTGCAAACCAGGAAAGCCATGAGCCAGCAGCTCACCAGCCAGGTGGTGTGGCCCAGCCCATCAAGAAGGAACAGAAGACACATGCAGCCAGGTGGGCAGGAGAAAGGAAAGGAAGGAAGGGTGTGAGAGACAGGAAACTGAAAAAAAATGGCTCCGAGGGAGTCCACTGGCTTGGCGATGTGGACTGGGGAAGTTGTGTATCAGTGCCTCTTCAGCTGAGTGGCGTGGCGTGGCCCATCAAGAAAGGGCAAGACAGCACATGGCGCCAGCTGGGCAGGAGAAAGGAAAGGAAGGAGGTGAGAGAAAGAAAAGAAACAAAATGAAAACAACAACAACAATAACAAAAATGACACTGAAGGAGCCGGCCAGTGGGGGTGGGGCAAATCCAAGCAGCAAAGAGCCTGCATCTCCCCAGTCGAGTGACTGTGGCCCACCAGAAAGCAGCAGAGGCCTCACAGAGGGAAGGTGGGTAGGGGGTGGGAAAGCATGTATCCCTGATTACCAGGTGCTTTGTCTCCTGTCTGCTGTTCTTGATAGCTGAGGGGTCCAAGATGGTGAGTCCATGTCCAGTTAGCTGGTAGCAGACCTCCACTCTGTAGCTCTTCTCCTTCTCTGTTCTCTGTCAGTTTCTTACTCCATTCAGTGCTTGGTTGAGTTCTTTATCCCTTCATTTGACAATTAGGGTTCCAGGATTGACATTTGTGTCTGTTTTACTTAGTTTTTTGGATCTTTGCTGTAGAGGGATGGCAAGGTGCTTCTGTTTATAGCACCATGTTGGTTCTGCCCCTGAGTTCTTTGTAAATTTGAAACTAAGAAGGGAAAAAAATTGTTAAAATAAGGAGACAGATTGCAGCTGTAAAAATCTTGACTGTCTGTAAGAAGAAGAGTACAGAGATTTGGGCTTTAATTTATACAGATAAATTAACTATCTTAACTGATTTCAGGGAATTCACCCAGTGAATGCCTTGTCCTAACTCACTCCCTCATAGCCTGATGAGTGAAGTTTACGTTTCAAAAGGCTTCAGATTTAGAGCTGATTTAATCTTCACACTTTCCAAACTAAATGGTCAACTTTACGTTTCAAGGACTCCAATTAGATTTGACTCAGCCTATAACCCATCACTAAATCCCCACATCAAGAATGTTTACCACCTGCCTGAGCCCTGAAGAACTAGATGGTGCCTGGTTACAACCACTGACCACTCTGACAGGGATCACAATAGAGGGTCCAAGACAGAGTGGGAGAAAAATGTAAAACAAAATTCAAATTCACATAAAAAGGCCAGACTCACTGGTATGGCAGAGACTGGAAGAACCCCTAAGACAATGGGCCTCAGGCGTCCTTTACCTGAGAATTGAAGCCACTCCCTAAGTTCACCCTTCAGCCAAAGATTAGATAGATCTTTAAAATGAACAATAACACAAGTGAGGAATGTGCTTCTTAGTTCACTCATGTATAGGAGACCAAAAGGGCAACACATGCCCAAAAATGATGACTAGAAGGCAGGAAAAATGGACAGATGGAAACAGGGAGTTGGGGTGTGGAAGGAAAGAGTGTTGGCATATTGCAGGGATTGCAACCAATGTCACAAAACAATTTGGGTATATATTGTTGATAGACACTAATTTGCTCTGTAAAGTTTCACCTAAAGCACAACAAAAAATTAAATAATAAGTTGGCTTATAAAATAAGCCACAAAATCACCCATGAGTATTGTGCTCCCTTAAATTAATCAATCATATGAAACCAAATGGTCAACACTTACCATAAAACAAAGATGAGAAGCTAAGGAGGGGCAAGGAAGCCAGATTAATGAAAACAGAACAAAAAATGGAAAAAATGAGAATGTTGACACTTGAAAAAATTTAATCAATGTTAAGGAACAAGTTGTATAAAAATTGTTAAATAGGAACCTAATTTGCTATGCAAACTTTCACCTGAAACACAATTTAAAAAACTTTTTTTTTAATACATCTCACTTTAGAAATATTGCCTTAGTCAAATTGTATCAAGAAGAAAATATTTTGTGTTAGGCTAAAAATTGATGTTAAGAAATTTGTAGTCTAATAACTTCTTGTAAATTTCTCCTTCCTTCCCCTGCACCCTCTTTGATGTGAAAAACCATTTGCCTTTGTTTATTCTGCCTGTTAAGCACCCTCACTGTTCTTCCTGCAAAGCAGAGCATGTGCTGCAGTCTCTTGGAATGCCATGCATTTCTTCATTTCACAAAATGAAACTATTCTTTCAATAAAATTTTTGTTTTAGTTTCTATAGAAGTGTCGATCTACAGCCTTTACAAGGACATTCTAAAATTGACTGTGATGGTTGTTGCAAACTCTGTTAATATACTAAAAACAATAATTGTACACTTTCAATGGCTGAACTTTATAGCATGGAGATTATATCTCAATAAAGGTATTAAAGAAATGTACCAGTGACTTGGAGAAGTTCTCCTGTTCTTGGTCATAGCCCCTTAAAGAAATATTTCCTGTAAGATCCCAAATGAGACACTGCATTACATTCAATAATATCCACCTGGGGAAACAAAATTAATGGGTCCTGGCACTATTTCTTGAACATCCTTCTATGGAGATGTTATACAATACACTGAATCGGGAATGCCTCCCCTTCCTGGGCCAGGCCATACTTGGAATCTCTTAATGACAGTGCGAGGGACATTACAGGACTCCAAGCAACAGACACAGCCACAAGGCTTCCTGTCTCCCTTGATTCCTAGATTCTGCCTGTGCTGACCCTGTCCTCTGCCTGTGTGTGCAGTTCTCCATCACTCAATGATCCAGGCCTCAGAGGTGGCTCAGCTCACTGGGGAGTCTGGAGCCTAGCACCTGTACCCAGGCCTTTGTGGTAAAGCCTGGGCTAACGATGATGTGGTGGGGAAGTGTCCTATCTATCCCTTTTCTCAGGACAGGGACAGTGGGCTACAGGTGACAACCATTCACGGTTCCCTTCCTTCTACCTGGTCTCTGAGCCACAGCTTTCTATTTCTTGTTTGATGAAAACAGAAAAACAGCAAGAGGCACTTAAAAATACTTCAGGCTCTTTGTCGCAGACCTGTAATATATAACCTGGGAAGGGACACACAGGTCCTGAGTCCCTTTCATAAGAACAGTAAGCAATACCCACAGCTGCTAATCCCATCTTCCTCCTATGGGCAGGGAGCATTGTTTCAAGGTGATGTCAAAGCCTCTCAAGTGTCCTAAAGGGGATTTCCCCAAGGTTCTCTGGAACCACAGGCACGGATCAAAATGCCAAAGCTCTGTTCCATTAAAGCCATTTTATGAGGGGCTAGGGACTCCCATCTCTAAAGGTCTGTTTTAACCCAAAGCTATGACTTTAAGTATCAGATAAAAGAATTTTTAAAAATGAAGAAACTCTAAGAATTATGTGGGATTCTATCAAGAGGAATAACCTACGAGTGATTGGAGTACCAGAACAGGGGGAGGATAACAGAAAATGCAGAGAGAATTGTTGAAGATTTGTTGGAAGAAAACTTCCCTGATATCATGAAAGATGAGAAGATACCAATCCAAGATGCTCAGTGAACCCCACATAAGGTAAATCCCAAAAGAATGTCACCAAGACATATTATAATCAAACTTGCCAAAACCAAAGCTAAAGGGAGAATTTTAAGAGCAGCTAGGGATAAATGAAAAGTTATCTACAAAGGAGAGTCAATAAGACTAAGCTCAGACTACTCAGCAGAAACCATGCAGGCAAGAAAGCATTGGGATGACATACATAAAACCTTGAAGGAAAAAAATTGCCAGCCAACAATTATATATCCAGCAAAACTGTCTCTCAGATAAGATGGCAAAATTAGGGCATTTCCAGATAAACAGAAGTTTAGGGAATTTGCAAAAACCAAACCAAAATTACAAGCAATACTAAAGGGAGTCCTCCAGTTAGAAAATCAATAGCATCAGCTAACAATCCAAGACTAGAATATAGGACAGAGCAGCCAGATATCAACCAAGAAAGGGAAGTCACAAAAACAAATCAAAGCTAAAACACTGAAAAGAGGAAAATAGAGATGTCAATATTAAAAGATGGCAACAATAAAACAAAAAACTGGGACTAAAAGATGTACACATAGATTTTTCATATGGAGAGAACGTCAAGGCAATATAAAGTAATAAAAGACTGGTTTGAACGTAGAAAAATAGAGGTAAACGTTAAGGTAACCACAAAGGAAACTAACAATCCTACACATCAAAATTTAAAAAAAACAAGAAAAATATAAAGACTCAGCAAATACAAAATCAACAACAATGAAAAAAATACATAAAGAAAAATGACTCAGCACAGAAAATTAAGTAGAACAAAGAAACTGTCAACAACACACAAAAAAAGACATCAAAATGACAGCATTAAACTCATACCTATCAATAATTACGCTGAAGGTAAATGGACTAAATGCACCAGTAAAGAGACAGAGAGTGGCAGAATGGATAAAAAAACATGATCCGTCTATAAGCTGTCTACAAGAGACATACCTTAGACTCAAAGACTCAAACAAACTAAAACTCAAAGGATGGAACACAATACATCAAGCAAACAACACTCAAAAAAGAGCAGGAGTGGCAATATTAATGTCTAACAAAATAGACTTTAAAGTAAAATCCACCACAAAGGATAAGGAAGGACACTATATAATGATTAAAGGGTCAATACATCAGGAGGACATAACTATAATAAATATTTATGCATCCAATGATGGGGCTCCAGTATACATAAAACAAACTCTAACAGCATTGAACAGAGAGATAGACAGCTCCACAATAATAGTAGGAGACTTCAACACACCACTTTCAGTGAAGGACAGAACATCCAGAAAGAAGCTCAACAAAGACACGGAAGATCTAAATGCTACAATCAACCAACTTGATCTCATAGACATCTACTGAACACTCCACCCAACAGCAGCCAAGTATACTTTCTTTTCCAGTGCACATGGGACATTCTCAGAGTAGACCACATATTAGGCCATAAAGCAAGTCTTAACATTAAGCATCTTCTCTGACCAAAAAACCATAAAAGTATAAATCAATAACAGAAAAAGGAAGGGGAAAAAAAATTGAATACATGGAAACTGAACAACACCTTCCTCAAAAACTACTGGGTTATAGTAGAAATTAAGGATGGAATAAAGAAATTCATAGAATTAAATGAGAATGAAAACACACCCTACCAGAACTTTTGGGACATAACAAAAGCAGTGCTCAGAGGTCAGTTTATAGCAATAAACGCACACATCCAAAAAGAGAAAAGACCAAAATAAAAATATTAACCCTATAACTCTAACAAGTAAAAAGAGAACAGCAAAAGAAGCCCTTGGGTGCCAGAAGAAAGGAAATAATAAGAATTAGAGCAGAATTAAATGAAATAGAGAATAAAAAAACAATTGAAAGAGTTAACAAGACCAAAAGCAGGTTCTTTGAAAAGATCAACAAAATTGATAAACCATTGGCCAAACTGACAAAAGAAAAACAGGAGAGGAAGCAAATAACCCATATAAGAAATGAGATGGTTGATATCAAAACAGACCCAACAGAAATTAAAAGAATCATAACAGAATACTATGAAAAACTGTAACCTAACAAATTTGAAAACCTAGAGGAAATGGACAAATTTCTAGAAACTCACAACCTACATAAACTAACACAAACAGAAGTAGAACAAACAAATAAACCTTAAGAAAAGAAGATATTGAAAAGGTAATTGAACTCCCAATGAAATAAATCCCTGGCCCACACAGTTTTACTGGAGAGTTCTACCAAACTTTCAGGGAAGAGTTAACTTCACTACTACTAAAAGTATTTCAGAGCATAGAAAAGGATGGAATAGTCCCAAACTCATTCTATGAAGCCAGCATAACCTTGATATCAAAACCAGGTAAAGAACCACAAAAAAATAAAATAAAATAAAATTACAGACCAATATCCTTCATGAACATAGATGCAAAAATCCTCCACAAAATTCTAGCCAATAGAATTCAACAACATATCAAAAAATAATTCACCATGATCAAGTGGGATTTATACCAGGTATGCAGGGATGGTTCAACATTAGAAAAACAATCAATGTAACTCATCACATAAATAAAACAAAAGACAAGAACCACATGATCTTACCAATTGATGCAGAAAAGGCATTTGACAAAGTCCAACATACTTTCATGATAAAAACTCTCAACAAAACAGGAATAGAAGGGAAATTCCTCCACATAATTAAGGGCATGTATACAAAGCCAACAGCCAACATCATCCTAAATGGAGAGACTTTGAAAGCATTCCCCTTGAGAACAGGAACCAGACAAGGATGCTCTTTATCACCACTCTTATTCAGCATAGTGCTGGAGGTCCTAGCCAGAGCAATTAGTCTAGAAAAAGAAATAGAGGCATCCAAATTGGTAGGGAAGAAGTCAAAGTATCTCTGTTTGCAGATGATATGATCTTATACACAGACAACCCCAAAGAATCTGCAAGAAAACTACTGGAACTAATAGAAGAGTTCAGCAAAGTTTCAGGATACAAGCTAAATATACAAAAATCAGTTGGATTCCTCTCCACCAACAAAAAGAACTTCCAAGGGACTTCCAGACAACATGGCACTATAGTCAGAAGCACCACGCCATCCCTCCACAGCAAAGATCAGAAAAACTAAGTCAAACAGAATCACACATCAATCCTGAAACCTTAAACATCAAATGAAGAGGTAAAGAACTCAGCCAAGCACCGAATGGAATAAGAAATTTAGTGAGAACAGAGAGTGAGGATAGGCACATGCAGATGCCCCCTATCAGCTACTGCAGCACGGATCTGCCATCTTGGACTCCTATTGGAGATCAGCAAACAGGGAGTATGAGAAAGCAGCTTCACAGAGCTTCCAGCAGGAGACAGAACAACTGGTAACCTGCGATATAGGATTTCCCACCCTCCCATCCTTCTTCACCCCCACTTAGCCTCCTCTGCTTCAGTCTCTTGGCCGGGAAACACCAGCTTCACCCCAGTGTGGCTTGGATTCCACCCTCCTGTACTGGCTGGCTCCCTGAGTGCCTTTTGTTGGCTGCTGGTGTTGTCTTTTTCCTCTTCTTTAGATTTCTTCCTTACCTCTCACCACCTCCCCATCCTTTTTCTCAAATACCTGGCTCTGCACGCCATCTTTGCTTCCTCCTGAAAGACTGCAAAACACTGCTTGACTGTGAAACTGCTTTCCAGCCTGTGCCACCATGCTGATGGGACCCCTGGGGCTTTTTTGTTTGTTTTCTCTGATTTGTTCTGTTTTGATTTGTTTATTTGTTTTCTTTTTCTTTTCTCAGCTTCAGAACCCCTTCTAGCCGGGCAGTACCACGTGGCTTGGAAGCTACCTCTTAATCTGCGCAGATGCACAGGGACATCCCTGGGGGAATTTCTTTTTTCTTTTTCTTTTTTTTTTTTTGTTGTTTCTTTCTTTGTTTTGTTTTCTTCTCTCTTATTCCATATTTGTCTTTCTTCATTTCCAGTTTCTCGATTTAGTCATTTTTTCTTTTACCTTTTTTCTTTTCATTTTTGTTTGTCCTCATTTCTCAGTCTCTCATCTCTCCACTGCAATAGCAAGCTCCCTTAGCACTCTTTTTGTTTGTATGTATGTTTTTGGCTCCTGTTCCTTTCTCCTCTCTCTCATCTTTCACATACCCATCTTAGCTCCACACATCACTATCTACCCCCTCCTTCCTGCCTACCTGCACCATGCGTTGAACATCACACTCCCAAGCAGCACAGGTACAGCCTACTGGAACTTGCCCTGCACTGATTCCCAGTCCACACTGTCAGCCCCCGTATAAGCCACAAACAACCTATCCCAGCAACTCCCCTTCAGCTGGACCTGCCCTGCTGTACCATACCTGAGTGAATGACACTGCCCACTGGAGAAGGAGGTGAAAAGTATCATGCCCACAGACGAGCAAACAACAAAGAATGCACAGCCCGCCTGCTCAGACATGACCAAACAAAACAAAAAAGCAGGACAAAACAAACAAATCTACAATCAATAAAAAAGAAAAATAGCCACTGAATGCCCCCAAAACAGTAAACAATATCAAAACATTTACAAAAATAGGACAGGATGGTTCCAGTAGGCATCCAAAATAAAACACCAGATGACCTTCCATTAAAAAAAAAAAAAAAAAAGACACTAGACCTAACAGATAGGGAATTGAAATCTTTAATATTCAGAATTATCCAAGAGTTGAAGCAAAAATCAGACAAAAATGAGGGGAAAATAGACAAATTCATGGAAAATAAGGGCAAAAACTGGAAGAATTCAAGAAAATGATACAGGAACAAAATCCTAAAATAAATTCACAACTAAAAATCATACAAAAACAACCATTAGAAATCCAAAAGATAAACAAGATTTCAGAAATGTACAGTGTCATAGAAGGGCTGAGGAGCAGGTTTGAAACAATGGAAGATAGGATCAGCAAAAATGAAGACAAACTCTCGGATACAACTCTGTTTGAGGAAAAATCAGAAAAAGAACTAAGAAAAATGAAGAAACCCTGAGAATTATGTGGGATACAGTAAAAAGCAAAAATCTTCGAGTGATTGGAGTTCCAGAACAGGGGAAGAAAACAGAAAACACAGAGAGGATCATTGAAGAATTGCTGACAGAAAACTTCCCCAATATCATGAAAGACGAAAAGCTGACCATCCAAGAAGCTCAACGAAACCCATATAGGATAGACCCCAAAAGAAAATCACCAAGGCATATCATAATCACACTCGCTAAAACCAAAGACAAACAAAGAATCCTGAGAGCAGCTCGAGAAAAACAAAAAGTCACGTACAGAGGAGAAACAATAAGACTAAGCTTGGATTATTTGGTAGAAATCATGCAGGCAAGAAGGCAATCAGATGAAACATATAAAACCTTGAAAGAAAAAAATTGCCAGCCAAGAATAATATATCCTGCAAAGCTCTTGTTCAAATATGATGATGAAATTAGGTCATTTCCAGATAAATAGAAATTAAGGGACTATGTAAAAACCAAACCAAACTTACAAGACTTATTAAAGGGAGTCCTTCAATCTGACAACAAACAACATCAGACCACAGGCTGAATACAGGACACAGGATTGTACTAGCCACATACCAACCTAGGAAATTAACTCTTAAGGACTATGAAAAACCAAAAGAATTAAAACAGGGAACCAGAGAGGCTAATCTGTAAATGACAACAGCATCAGAACAATAAAAGAGGGAATAAATGGTGTAGGATAAAACCTTCTAATGGAGAGGAAGGCAAGGCGATACCAAGTAATAATAGACTGGTTCAAATCTAGGAAGATAAGGGTAAATTTCACAGTAACCGCAGAGAAAGTTAACAAACGTACTCATCAAAATAAAGAAGAAAACATAAAGCCTCAGTAAAAACAAAACCCACAAAAACAGAAGAAATGAAAAAAAAAAAAAAAACCCCACAAACAAAAGGAACTCAGCACAGGAGAGTAAGAGGAACAAAGAAAACGTCATCACCACAAAAAAAAAAAAAAAAAAAAAAGCACTGCAAAATGCAATCCCACTCCTAGGAATATATCCTAGAGAAATAAGAGCTGTCACACTAATAGACATATGCACACCCATATTCACTGAAGCACTATTCACAATAGCAAAAAGATGGAAACAACCTAGATGCCCATAAACAGATGAATGGATAAACAAACTATGGTACATACACACAATGGAGTATTATTCAACGATAAAGAACCATGATGAACCTGTGAAGCATCTCCTAACATGGATGAAACTGGAGGACATTATGCTGAGTGAAATAAGTCAATCAGAAAAGGACAAATATTGTATGAGACCTCTACTGTAAAAAACTCATGTAAAAGTTTACACACAAAAAGAAACAATCTTTGTTGGTTACGAGGGATGGGAGGGGCGGGGAACTAAATAGACAATAGAAAAGTGGTAACTTTGGTGAAGGGTAAGGCAGTACACAATATTGGGGAATCCAGCACAGCTTGTACAAGAAAAGGTCATGGAAGCTCCATAGACACTTCCAAACTCCCTGAGGGACTGAATTGCTAGGCAGAGAGCTGTGGGAACCGTGGTCTCGGGGAACATATAGTTCAATTGGCATAATACCATTTATAAAGACAATGTTCTACATTCTACCTTGGTGAGTAGAATCTGGGGCCTTAAAACCCTGTGAACAGCCATCTAAGATACTCCACTGGTCTCACCCTTTTGGGAGCAAGGGAGAAGGAAGAGAACAAGATACAAGGAAAAGACTGGTCCAAAGGACTAATGGACCACAGCTACCAAGGCCTCCACCAGACTGAGTCCAGTACAGCTAGATGGTGCCCAGCTACCACCACTGACTGCTCTGACCAGGATCACAATAGAGGGTTCTGGACAGAGCTGGAAAAAGATGTAGAACAAAATTCCAACTCACAAAAAAAAAAAAAAAAAAGACCAGATTTACTGGCCTGATAAACTGGAGAAACTCGGAGAGTGTGGCCCCCGGACACCCTTTTAGCTCAGTGGTGAAGTCACTCCCGAAGTTCACCATTCAGCCAGGGATTGGACAGCCTCATAAAACAAAATGGGACTAATGAGGCACTGCAGTCCAGGGACAAGGACTAGAAGGCAGGAGGGGACAGGAAAGCTGGTGATGGGAAACCCAAGGTTGAGAAGGAACAGTGTTGACATGTCGTGGGGTTGTTAACCATTGTCATAGGGCAATATGTGCACTAACTGTTTAATTAGAAACTTTTTGTTCTGCAAACTTTCATCTAAGGTACAAAAAAAAAAAAAAAAGAATTACCTATGTGAGATCAAATTGACAACAGCAACTCAAAAGGTTTGATGGGAAGCCTCGGGGGCAGTGAGCTGAAGATAAAGGTGATGAAATAATTTGGAAAAGGATAGTGAGAATAGCAGCACAACTGGAAGAATGTAATCGATGTCACTGAATTGTACACGTAGAAACTTTTGAAATGGTGTAACTTTGGCTACGTATATTTTCACCAAAAAAGGTCCTCCAAGGTCGAGAAGGGAGAGTGTTGACATGTCGTGGCGTTGTTAACCAATGTCATAAAACAATATGTGTACTGACTGTTTAATGAGAAACTATTTGTTCTGTAAACCTTCATCTAAAGCACAAGAAAAAAATCAAAAAAAAAGAACTTCCAGGAGGAAATCACCAAATCAATACCCTTTACAATAGCCCCCAAGAGGACAAAATACTTAGGAATAAATCTAATCTGAGACTTAAAAGACCTATACAATGAAAACTACAAGACACTACTGCAAAAAACCTAAAAGACTTGCATAAGTGGAAAAATATATCTTGTTCATGGATAGAAAGACTCAACATTGTGAAAATGTCAATTCTACCCAAAGTAATCTACATCTACAATGCAATCCTGATCCAAATTCCAATGGCACTTTTTAATGAGTTGGAGAAACAAATCACCAACTTCATACGGAAAAGGAAGAGGCCTCGGACAAGTAAAGCATTACTCCAGAAGAAAAACAAAGTGGGAGGCCTCACGCTACCTGATTTTAGAACCAATTATGCCTCCCCGATAGTCAAAACAGCCTGGTACTGGTACAACAACTGATACATAGACCAAAGGAACAGAAGTGAGAATCCAGACACAAATTCATCCACCTGTGAGTAGCTGATATTTGACAAAGGCCCAAAGTCCGTTAATTGGGGAAAAGACGGTCTCTGTAACAAATGGTGCTGGCATAACTGGATATCCATATGCAAAAAACTGGAACAAGACCCATACCTCACACCATGCACAAAAACTTACTCAAAATGGATCAAAGAGCTAAATATAAAATCAAAAACGATAAAGATCATGGAAGAAAAAATAAGGTCAATGCTAGGAGCCCTAATACAAGTCATAAACAGAATTTGAACCATAAGTAACAATGCACAAACATCAGAAGAGAAACTAGATAACTGGGACCTCCTAAAAATCAAACACTTATGCTCATCAAAAGACTTCACCAGAAGAGTAAAAAGACAACCTACAGACTGGGAAACAATTTTTGGCTATGACAAATCTGATCAGCGTCTAATCTCTAAAATCTACAAGATACTGCAAAATCTCAACAACAAAAACACAAATAACCCAATTAAAAAATGGGCAAAGGATATAAACAGGCATTTCAGCAAAGAAGACATTCAGAAGGCTAACAAACAGATGAGGAAATGCTCACGAACATTAGCCATCAGATCATTAGAGAAATGCAAATCAAAACTACAATGGGATACTATGTCACCCCAACAAGGCTAGGATTAATCCAAAAAACACAAAATAATAAATGCTGGAGAGGTTGTGGAGAGATTGGAACACTTCTACACTGTTGGTGGGAATGTAAAATGATACAACCACTTTGGAAATCAATTTGGAGCTTTCTTAAAAAGCTAGAAATAGAAGTACCATGTGATCCAGCAATCCTGCTCCTTGGAATATATCCTAGAGAAATAAGAGCCAAAACACGAATAGATATATTCATACCCATGTTCATTGCAGCACTGTTCACAACAGCAAAAAGATGGAAACAACCTAGGTGCCCATCAACGGACGAATGGATAAACAAATTATGGATAGTCACACAACAGAATGCTACTCAACAATAAAGAACAATGATGAATCCGTGAAACATAATATGGAAGAATCTGGAAGGCATTATGCTGAGCGAATTTAGTCAGTCGTAAAAGAACTCAAGAAAAGGTTTAAACACAGAAGAAAACATTCTTTGATGATTACAAGGGTGGAGAGAGAGGGAGAGGGTTATTCACTAACTAGATAGTAGACAAAAATTATCTTAGGTGAAGGGAAGGACAACACACACTACAGGGGAAGTTGGCATAACTGGACTAAACCAAAGCTAAGAAGTTTCCTGAATACAGCTAAACACTTCAAGGGACAGAGTATCAGGGGCAGGGTTCTGGGGACCATGCTTTCAGGGGACACCTAGGTCTGCTGGCATAACAAATTTTATTAAGAAAATGTTCTGCATCCTACTTTGGTGAGTGACATCTGGGGTCTTAAAAGCTGGTGAGCGGCCATCTAAGATGCATCAATTGTTCCCAACCTACCTGGAGTAAAGGAGATGGAAGAACACCAAAGATGCAAGTAAAGTATTAGCCCAAGAGACAGAAAGGGCCAGAGACTTCATCAGCCTGAGACCAGAAGAACTAAACGGTGCCCAGCTACCACCAATGACCGCCCTGACAGAGAACACAACAGAGAGTCCCTGACAGAGTAGGAGAAACGTGGGGTGCAGAACTCAAATTTTAGTAAAAAGACCAGACTTGATGGTCTGACTGAGATTGGAGGAACCCTAGAAAGCATGACCCCCAGACTCTCTGTCAACCCAGAACTAAAACCTTTCCCAATGCCAACTGGTCAGACAAAGATTAGACTAGAGTATGGGACATAAAATCATACTCATGAAGAGTGTGCTTCTTAGCTCAAGTAAATTCATGAGACTAAATGGGCAGCTCCTGTCTGGAGATGAGACGAGAAGGCAGAGAGGGTCAGGAGCTAGTTGAAAGCACACAGGAAATCAGGCGTGTAAAGGAGTGTGCTGTCACAGTATAGGGAGAGCAACTACAGTCACATAACAATGTTATAAATCTGTATGAGAGACTAACTTGGATAGTAAACTTTCACTTAAAGTACAACAATAAAATAAAAAAGATAAAAATTCAAAAAAAAAAATCCAGTCTCCTTGTCTTAATCACGTTGTCTAGTATACGCCAGTGTTATGGACTGAATTATGTCCCCCCAAAAAATATGTTTTAAATCTTAACATCTATGACTGTGGTTATAATCCCATTTCAGAATGGGTTGTCTTAGTTATGTTAATAAGGCAGGATTAGCGTAGGGAATGAGTTTTTCTGATTGGCCAGGAGTGTTTGTTCCTTGTTGTTGATGTTAGGTGCCATCCAGTGGGTTCCAACTCATAACGACCCTATGAACAGAAGAACGAAACACTACCTGGGCCTTCACCATCCTCACAATATTTGCTATGTTTGAGCCCATTGTTGTAGCCACTATGTCAGTCCATCTAATTGAGGGTCTTCCTCTTTTTCTCTCTCTAATTTACCAAGCACATGTGCTTCTCCAGGGACTGGTCTCTCCTGATACTCTCCAAAGTACATGAGATGAAGTCTTGCTATCCTCCCTTCCAAGGAGCATTTTGGCTGTACTTCTTCCAAGACGGAGCTCTGGTGGTGCAACGGTTAAGAGCTTGGCTGCTAACCAAAAGGTCGGCAGTTCAAATCCACCAGCTGCTCCTTGGAAATCCTGTAGGGCAGTTCTCTGTCCCACAGGGTCGCTTTGAGTCAGACTCGACCAGATGGCAATGGGTTTGGTTTGGTTTTTGGTTTTCCTCCAAGACAGATTTGTTCATTCTTTTGGCAGTCCATAGTACAGTCAATATTCCTTGTATTGGTGCTGATTTAAGGTCTCTGGTTATAAAGCAGTCACATTTTGGCCTGACTCCGGCAGCCTGAGCCTTACATAGTCCTTGGGAACTTGGTACCAAGGAGTGAAGACTGAGCAAGGCCCTGAGGAAAGGAAGGCAAAGAGAGTTGCTCCTCTAGTGTTTCTGGCTTGTCTTCCCAAGTGCACCGTGGTCTTCCCCTGGACCTAGCAGAAGTCTGAACGCTAGCAGAAGAAGCCACTGAGGGGTCCAGGGGTCTATGTACCTTTGGTTTCTGTGCTTCCAAACCTCGGCTTCCCAAATCTTCAGGACTGGTGGCAAAAACGGAATTTACTCCTTCCTGCCCTCAGGCCCTGGTGCCCAGAGCTGGAGGGCAGGTAGCGGGGGCTTCAGGGTCTGCAGACTAGGCAGTAGGTGGGACAGGGATGGGAGGTGGGGTGGGGAAATGCACCGAATCAGCAGGGTGGTGGAGGGGCCCAGTGTCGTGGATAGCCTGCTCCTAGGATGGCCTGGTAAGGTACGACCTCAGCTCCCTTGAAGTGGGTCAGCTAATAAAGCGAAAACATGCACCATGTCCATGACTTTGGGTTACTGAGACCACTGCAGGGTGAACAAGGGGTCCGCCTGCTCAGGTGGCACAAGGGTGCCATGGCAAGGAAGTGCTAATTCTAAAAGATTCCTCTTTCAGGCTTTGCTGGAGCTGAGCCCCATCCTGCAGCCTGGCCTCCTCCAGGCTAAGTACTTTGGGCCTGCATGGGGTGGTGGTGGGGTGTAGTGAGAGGCATCAGGAGCTAGCTTGGTGAGGTTTTCTTGCCTGTCTTTCTGAGGTATGGGTGGCACCAGCTTACCTGGAGAAGTAGTCAGGCAGTCAGGATCTCTCCATTTCTGACTCCTTCCCTGTGCTTTCTGTCTCAGTTGGCACATGCGATCCAATTACTCCTGGAATACACAGACTCAAACTATGAAGAAAAGAAGTACATTGAGGGGGACGGTAATGGCACCCTTGGGTTGGCCCCTCTGCCAACTACTGCTGATTTGGTAACCTGCTGACTACCTCTGCAGGGCCTCCACCAGCTGCATCTGGGGCCTGCCCCTTCCAGGGTTCCCTTTGGCTGTGCAGTTCTGGCCTGCCCACTCAGGATGCTGAAAGGGAATTGTTGCCCCACCCCTTATTAATAACTGGAATTGAGTTCCCCCTCAGGGCTTGCCTAAACCTTTTGTAAGCCTTACTCCTGGGAGTGTGAGACTTAGTGGTTCTGTCAGTTTCCAGATCTACCAGTCTCAAGAGGTCTTGCAATGACTCTTGGTATGGTTTCTGGGGAAGGAATGTTGGACTATAAGAAGGTTTGTTTTCATTTCGTTGTTTCTACCACTGCTCCTGACTATGACAAAAGCCAGTGGCTGAATGAGAAATTCAAGCTGGGCCTGGACTTTCCCAATGTAGGTACAGGGTGTGGGGGAAAGTGAATGGCATCTCTCCCTCCATTTCCTTTCCCCAGCCTGGAGGTTTTAGGATCAGGTGCCTTCTGCTCCACCTCTCTTATTCCTGGTGTTCTGTGTTCCAGGTCACGCATGTACTGTACATATATTTATTTAGTGCCTACCACGGGCCAGGCTCTCAGTGTGTGAAGTCCCAGTCTGTCCTTGCTTAGGGGATGGGCATGCTGGGGAACCTGATGGTAAAACACATCTGCCTTGTTGCCATTGCAGCTGCCCTACTTAATTGATGGGGCTCACAAGATCACCCAGAGCCATCCTGCACTACATTGCCTGCAAGTACAACCTGTGTGAGTGGGGCTCGGAGCAGGTGTGGGAGCACAGGAGGCCATTTCCTGGGCTTGGCTGGGGTGGGATGCTGTCTGTTGTGAGGTGAGTGTCTGATGTGTGGGCCACAGGTGGGGAGACAGAAGTGGAGAAGATCCACATAGACATCTTGGAGAATGAGGTTATGGACACCCGCATGGAGCTGGCCAGGGTGTGCTACAGCCCTGATGTTGTGAGTTCCTGGTGGGCTGGGCCAGGGCAGCATTTGGATTAGGAGTTGGGACCCTTGCTTTCCTATCTACAATGGTCTTGTTTGCCATTTGAATGCTTAGAACTACTGTTCCTCCAAGGGGTCCCCTGTACTGCTGCCAGAGTGACCTTCTAAACCCTAAATCTCATCAAATGAAAACTCTGAATCGATCCCTTCCAAATTTAGGATAAAGCCAAGACTCCCCGGTGTGGAAATTAAGTTCCGAAACAATGTGTTTAACTTGTTTTCCTATTGTCTTTTCCTTGGTACTGACAGGATTCTCATATATCCTGATTATTAGCCACACATGTCACCACAGAGTCTTTCTTTGCGCAGGAATGCCCTCTCCTTCCTCTTTTCTTTTAGCATCTCAAATTCTCATCTTTCAGAAATTGACTCAAATGTCCTCTCCATTCTTGTGCCACCGAGCAAGCTACAACTTCTACTGTTTTAACCTGAGCTCTTGTACTTCCTGTTCCTTTACATCTGAGTTGTGCACTCGGCCAGGGGCTCACAGCACTCCTGGGTCTCACTGATAGATGGGTTGATGGTGATCAGTGTTAACAGATTCAAGTCAATGTCATTTTCTTTTGGACCTTCCCATGCCTCTGACAGATGGGCTTGATACATAGTAAAAACCCAAAACCAAACCCATTGTCGTCAGTCGATTCTGGAAGAGGCTGCATAGGCCCAGCTCACTATTATTTACTCCGCATTGCTAACTGCCACATTGTCTCATGATCTTGTCTTTCCCTCCGGTTCGAGTGTCTACAAAAGGTTTAAGATTAGCCGATGTTCCTCCTTGGAGGGTGGAAAACAAGTGATAATGATCTAAGGATGAAAAACCGAACAAAGCACCCATCTTGTGACAAGAAAACCAGGATGTCACCAGATAACCCCCAAGAATACCAGTAAAGGATTAACTCATCTGAGACATGACCACCTCAAGGAGGAACTCATAAACTTCTAAAACCCATAATCCTGTCCCTGTAAAAGCCTTCAGCCGATCTCCAGTTGGGAGACGGGTTTTTTGGAGGATCTATTCCCCTCTGTCTCCTATGTCAATATATAATAAACCTCTTGCTGCTCACCTCACCCCTGTCTCAGAATTGGCTATTGCGGCAGGCGGCTCCAATCCACGTTATTGCGGTAACAATTCCGGCTCATAGTGACCCTGTAGGGCAGTGTGGAACTGCCTCACAGGGTTTCCAAGGAGCAACTGGCGGCTTCGAACTGCCTAACTTTTGGTTAGCAGCTGAGCTCTTAACCACTGTGCCACCAGGTTTCCTGATACATAGTCGGGGTCTACTAAATGCTGGTTGGATTAAATGGAAGCCTGGGTACTGGCCCAGGGGCAGTCTAGGGAGGTTGGTGGCTTGCCTGTGGCCAGCTAGATCATTGCAGCAGTGGGGGAGCTGGGAGTGGGGTCTGAGTATGGTGACAGCTGTTTTCTGCCCCAGGAGAAGCTGATGCTGCAGTACTTGGAGGGGCTCCCTGACAAGATGAGCCTCTTTTCACAGTTCCTGGGGAAGCGGCCGTGGTTTGCAGGGGACAAGGTAAAGGCAGAAGGAGACAGGCAACACAGGGTTGTCATTCCTCCCAGATGACGGCGCCTCCCATCCACTCATCCTTGGCTTTCTGCAGATCACCTTTGCGGATTTCCTTGCTTACGATATCCTTAACCTGAACCGTATCTTTGAGCCAAACCTGAAGGACTTCATGGCCCACTTTGAGGTGATGCCCATGATCCCCCTTGCTCTTTGACGTTTCTCTTTCCTTCTCTCTTCTCTATGACACTTTCCTAGTTTTGGAGCTAAAGTTAACAATAACTAGCATTTATGGAGCATTTGGTTTATGCCAGGACCTGTGCTAAACATTTTACATATATTGTGCCAGATTTAATCTTCACAACATTACTACGAGGTAGATAGAACTATCACTCCCATTTTACAGATGAGGAAACTGTGGTGAAGGGGGAAAAGAGTTTGCTCAAGGTCAAAAAGCAAGTACGGGCTGTGCTGGGCTTCCTGACAGCTTCTATGGGCAGGAGTCAGTGGCTCTGCTTCTGTTACGAAAGGGAAAGCTCAGGCCCTTTTACTGCCTGATTTTCACAGCCCAAGAAAGTATAGATGAGGGAGAACTTGAGGAGTGTATGTAGCTGGCAGTAGCAGGACTGAGACAAGGTTGGATTGCTGGTAAATTCCAAAGACACAGACAGTATTTGTACTTGACTCCCAGAAAGCTTTGTACCAATCCAGTCCGCATTGTGGGCAAGTTCTGAAGTTATCAGGTCAGTAGAGGTGCTGGGGTTTGAGTATTTATGTGGGTGCCCCTGTGAAGGATTGTATCTTGAAGTGTTCTACGGTGGGACAGTGTCCTTCCCTCCATTCTTCTGCCCTTTCTGCTTCCCCGTTGTCTAAGGTTTTCCATCTCTGAGACAGGTCAGTACATTTATTTTAACTCATGTTCACTGATGGTCTCCTGTGGGTGACATACTGGGTCAGGCACAGTGTGGCCTGCAAAGATGGCCCTGCCCTGGAGCCCACCTTCCGAGCTCAGTGTGGTTTCATAACTACAGCTATAGCAGGTGTGTGGGGCATGTGGTGCCAACTGGGTTGTAGGGAAACAAACACAGCCTGGACTCCACCTCACAGCCAGTCATCCATCACACACAAGCAACTGTTTTGAGAGCAACCCAGTGTACTTGATTAAAGATTTGAGAATCTGAGAGTTGCCCAACTGTGGTTTCAGTCTAGAGTTCTTATTCCTTTACCCCTTCCCATCAAGAGATCTGATTTCTTGGATAGTTCTCATCAGCTTCTGGTTCTGGTCAAGCTGAGCACCTTGGTGATGACACAAGAGCTAAGATGACTGTGAATGTCGGCTGTGGACTGGAGCCTGCAGTCTGCCGGGTTTGGTCTCATTGGGTTTAAGAAGGTCCAGATGTCTTTGAATTCTTTAAAAAGTTAGTTTCATATGTCATGGTCCCCTTAGCTTGAGGTGAGGTAGGTTGGGGCAGAGTGAAACTGTGCTCAGTTATTAGGCTGAGAAGCTTGGACTCTCTCCTGCAAGTAGAATAATTAGAGCCTGGCCTTCCCTGGGATTGCTAGTCCAACTTCCCTTGATAAACTTCATCCAGATTGCTGAGTCATTCTGTGAGATCAGTGCCTCTCTTGTAGGCTGTACAGCATGTTCTGAGACCCTTTGTCCTGCTCAGGCCCCATTCTGTGTGCAAACCCTGGGAAGGCTGGCTGGAACCCAGAAGCTTCCCTCTGCAAAAGGAGAAAGTTTGTTCCACTGGAAGTGAGATATCCTCCAGTGGGGGAAGGGACAGGGTGCAGCAGAAGGAGCCCAGGACTGGGGAGAGACAGAGCCAGGCTGGATTCCAGCCCTGTCCACTGGCTAGCTGGGTGAGCAGTTGGAAGATGTGTAATCTCTGTACCTCAGTTTCTCTTCTGATAAATGGCAATAGTAGAATGTAACTTGCATTGCAGTCCAGAGAATTTTGTAATCCTATATTATAATCTCTAGTAGATATAAAGCACCTAGCAGTGTAGGATCTCCATAAGTGGGAGCTCTTGTTAGGATACCAAAAAAACCAAACCTGTTGCCGTCGAGTCCATTACAACTCATGGCGACCCTATAGGACAGAGCAGAACTGCCCCATAGGGTTTCCAAAGAGCTGTTGGTGGATTCAAACTGCTGACTTTTTGGCTAGCAGCTGAGCTCTTAACCACTGCACCACAAGGCCTCCCTTATTAGGATAAGATATTTTTTAAAAAATGAAAGAGTTATCTTACTAGATTCTTCAGTGGGGCAGCAAACCTAAGCTTTGGCCTTCAGTTTCTCACCCTCAGGGCCTGAAGAGGATTTCTACTTACATGAAGTCCCACGCCTTGTCTTTGGAAAGCAAGCCCTATAGGGAAATAAGTATGGCCTGTAACTACAGGAGGTGGGAGGAGGAGCCAGTCCTGTGCCTGCTGCCTGGAGAACACCCCCCCCACCCCGCCACCCTCCTTACCCCAGCACCAGCCCTCTCCTCCCTGTCCCTCATTTTCACTCTATTCCCTTTCCCAAGGCCTATTTGTCCTCTTTTCTCCACCCCAGCCCCACTCTGCTCAGGCCCTTTA
Organism: Dugong dugon; assembly: GCA_030035585.1. NCBI lineage: Eukaryota > Metazoa > Chordata > Mammalia > Sirenia > Dugongidae > Dugong > Dugong dugon. The sequence continues at coordinate 149,559,821 of CM057462.1, forward strand.
AAGCCTCAGCTTCTACTTCCCTTCAGCCAAGTCCCCCTCCTGACTTCTCTTGTCCCTGCAATAAAGCCAACCAGACCACCCTTCCCCTCAGTGGCGCCATTGCTTGGAGGAACTGCCTGGAGCCCTGGCCTGTAGAGCTGAGCCCTGAGCTCTCTGTTCTACCCTGAAGGACCAGTATGGCTGGTATGCGGGGCCTGCTCCAGCATGGTCCCTGGCCCAGCCCCGTCTGATCCCCAGGTAAGGGCTGAGGCACACCTGCTGTGTCTTGTCCTTCTGGCTACCTGGATACAGGACTAACTCTGGTAGTGGTGGTGGTGGTTGGGGGAGGGGATATCTTCCATTTGTTTTCTAGTGTCCAGGGCAGTGCCTGGATGGATTGCGGGCTATATGGGGGGAGTGGAAGAACAGGGTTATAAGGGTCATTGCTCATTTTTGTCCCCTCTCTATGTCCTTTTGTCCTTCATCATGGGGATCTCTACAGAAAGGGCTCCTCTGTGCCTGAGGCCTTCATTCATTCAGCTTTCATTGAGTCCATGAGGACCTGTGTGTGTGGTTCTGAGGGCACCGGCATGATGGGGAAGGGACTGAGCAGTCCACAGGGTGTGAGGTCCTGGGGGACTATCTTCTGTCACCCTCTCCTGGAAGGTTTCACTGATCCAGATGCCACTCCTCTCTGTTCTCACAATACATCTCAACAGAACATATCTACCCATATTGTAACAATTGTTTTACTTGTTTTTCTGCCCAAGCTGATTGTAATTCATTGAGGATTGAATTCATGTCTTATTTGACTTTTTATCTCTGATACCTATCACAGTGCCTGGCACACAGTACATAGTCAATGAAAGTTGGAAACTTGAAAGAATAATCTCTAGGCAAGGCCCTGGAGAACTCTATGGTCATGACCGGGATTTAGAGCTCTGGAGGGAGCTATATCTGCCATTGGTGATATACAATAAAGTTCACAAAATTTTAAATCACTATGTCTGTGGGGATGAGCCATCAGCTCTCTCTAGCTTCAGTGGTAGTAAGTTCTAGCTGCCAGTTGGAAAGCTTGGCCAGAGATGGGCAGGCCCTGTTTGCTGGACCAATGTGTAGCAGATCTGGGTGGTCAGGAGGTGGTGTGGGAATTTCTATCAGGTCATCCACAAAGGAGCAGGACTCATGGAGAATCATCTGGCTGAGTAGAGTCCTCATGTCATGGTCGAATTGTGGATGTTGGCCTTGTTGAGATACAGCCTTGAGACCTGGCCCATAGCAGACAGATGGCTTGGAAAAGAGTCTTATTGAGGTTTGTCCAGATGGTCACTGCCTGCAGTGCACTTCTGCAGATATTAAATAAAAAGGGAACAAGAGGAGTAACGTTAAAAGTAGTTAAGAAATAAAAGATTAATTAAAAAGTTAAAACTTGGTAAGATAAAAGTAAGTAAGCTAGAAGTTTATGAACCTGGTAACATATAAGTTAGTTAAGCTAAAAGTTTATTAAACTTTAAAATTTAGGAATTTAAAGACAAAAATGATAAAAATGAAGGGGAAAAATAATAGAAGTCAGGGTGACACTACAATAAAGGATAAGTAATTAGAATAAAAACATTAAATCAGATTAAAACAGGTATATGTATAGAGCAAGGTTCAGCAAATATTTTCTCTAAAGAGCCAAGTAGTAAGGATTTTAGGCTTTGCAGACCACATGGTCTCTGCCAACCACTCAACCCCACCCTAGGGTGAAAGTAGCCATGGACAATCCAAAAGCAAATGGCAGGGCTGTGTGCCAATAGAACTTTATTTTCAAAAACCAGTGGCTGTAGTTGGCTGACTCCTGACCTAGAAGCTCAAATTTAAAGGACATTAGTATAATAAAATAAAATATTAAATTTGGTATTTAAAAGGTGATTAACTACATATGGAAAAAGAACAAAATAACCCAATGCTTTAAAAAGATGGAAGATCTAATAAATGAATACAGTCGCAAATGAAAACAGTTTCTAAACACTGGTCAAATTATAAAAGATGAAAACATACATTTCAAAGTCTGGGGTAGAAGTAGCACATCCATTGGTTCAAACAGAGGTAATCAAAAAAGATAAGTGTATTGTGGCCAGGATCTAGCAGAGATCCAGAGACCTGGGGCTCCTTGGGGCTCCTCCAGTGCTCACACCCCATAAGTGTGTCTCTCCTTCTGGATGGGGAGGGGGAGCTCACTCTCTGTGAGCATGGCTGCCTGCACAGTGTCTCCTGCACTGGTGTGAGCTGTCATCACCATTGTTAATTACCAGTCCCCCATGCTGAATATTCCCCTTCATCATTGTATTAGAGAAATGATTAAGCTGAAAGAGACCTCAAGACAGTAGCTTATAGAAAAGAGAAGTTGATTCTTCTTTTGTGTCACAGATCTATGGGGAACAGTCCAGGTTGATGGGACAGACCTGCTCCACAGAGTTATTCAGGGACTTAGGCTCCTTTCATCTGTGGCCCTGCCATGTCCTTCGGTGCTTCCTTATGAAGCTCATTGAAGCAATTATGAATATTAGGATTTAAAGAGAGAAAAATGACCTGGAAAAGACTTTCCCATTCTACAAATGAGGCAGAAATTGCATATGTTACAATCATTCACATTGGTGAGACTCAGTTGTGTGGCTATACCTAGTCACAGGGTAGACCCCTATTTCTACAGAAAAATGGGAGAATGGATTTTGGTGGACAACTGCCATCTCTGCTAAACCCAGAGAAGTGGGCATAAAGGTCTATTAAGCTCAAGTCCAGGAGAATCTTGGGTTTCATGCAGTGATTTAAAGTAGCTGGAATCATTTAGGACTCCTCGTGCCAAAACAAGGAATTTATTAAAGGTATCAGGTAGCTCTTTCAGTCCCTGATAGGATCACGTTGTTGGTTGTGGAACCTAGGAATCCAGGAAACGTGCCTGACCACACGTGGGATTATTCTAGAGAAGGCTCCACAGTCAATTCTGGGCACAGAACCAGAGCCCCTACCCACGACCAATGGCACTGGTTGCAGTCTTTCAGCACTGCAGCCTCCAAAATCCGAATCCCTCCACCACTACCTTTCCCAGAATACAAATTCTGCTCTCAGGGTCTGCTTCTTTGGAACTGAGGTCCTGTACCACTGGGTGAAGTTAGCAGAGCCTGGGATAAGACCTGTACCTCAGCCACAAGGGAGGCTGGAAGAGCAAGTGAATTAGTTAGGATTAAATTTTGTTGGATATGACCAAATAATAAATGTGGCTTAAATAGGCTAGAAGGTTATTTCTCACGTAAAACAGGTTTGGAGGTAGACAGTCAAGGCCTGGCAATGCTAGCTTCACCTTGTCTTTAAAGAGTCAGCTTGCCAAATCCACCATCCTCAGCATGTGGTTTCTATTCTCTCGGTCACTTTATGGTCAAAAGTGGCTGCTAGAGCTGCTGCTATCACATGTTTGTTACAAACATTGGGAGGGAGAAGGAAGAAGGGGGGTTGTTCCCTCCCTTTTAAGGAGAATTCCTGGAGGTAACACCTCTGATTACATTTCATTGGCTAGAACTTGATCATATTGGAAAAGATGTCTTTTTACTGGGAAGCAATGAGCCCAGAAGAAATGGAGACTTTGTCAGTAAAGAAGATAGGGAGAATGGATATTGGGAGTCAAGTAGTCATTTTCTACCTTTGGGAAGTGAGACTTAAAATGTGAGAAATTCACCACCAAAAAGAAGGGTGTTTAAAAGATGCTGAGGAAAGACGTTTAACATAAACTTATTTTTTTCCATAGGTATACTTCCAAACAATCATTACAATAGCACCAATGCTCCTGCCTAACATAATGTAACCCTCCCTCGTACAAATGTAAACAAGCTCAACCTCTTTCCCCCCAAAACAGGAACAACCCAATGTGTCATCAGCTACTGTACCCAGTCCCAAGTACAGGAACCATGGGTAAAGAACTTCTTTTTTTATTGTGGTAAAATATACATAACATAAAATTTACCACTGTAACCATTTTAAAGCATACAATTCAGTGGCATAATAAGGCTTTTATACTAAACACTGATGTCAGCACCCTGAAGTCACTCCCTGGATTGGTGCTTGTCTCCATCCCACAGGTTTGCTGTTGTCCCACTCCACTAGCCTACATTTTCCTCACTAATGTGGCCCTGTGAGGCAGCATGAGTGAAACATTCATGGGTGGCAGACATGGAGACCAGCCCACCACCATGTGATCACTGTAGACTTGGAAGCAGAGAGCTGAGGACCTGACCCTGATGGATTCTGGAACAGCTCTTCCCAACAGCACTAATTGTCACACCTCTAATTCATCAGATCTGGCTTCTCCCAATGGACTCCACTGTGTAGTGTGGCCCCCATCTGCACCCCGCCCCCCGCTGCCCGCCACTAAAGTATGGTCCTGTCCAAAATGCCCAATGGCCACCTGCACTTCCTCCATTCTCCTAGTTCTCCTCCGGTTTGAAACAATTTTGGAAGGAAGCTGATAGGGTTTCGGTCACAGTTCAAAAAGAGTATCTGTGAAAACAATTGGAAACGTTTCATCACAGAAGGTGTAATACAGATCTGTCTAATTTAATCCTCCTTCAGACATCTAATACAACACAAACCTTATTTTGCTTTTTCTAGTCCCATCTCTCCATACCCTTGAAAACACTCCCTTCTATTAACCTCAAGTTCGCCCTCTATCTCCTTGTCTGGTCACACAGCAGCATCTGTTCACTTGGAATTCAAATATATTCACATCCATTTAACTTTTTCTTCTGAATTGAAGTCCCACATGTGAGTTACCTGTAATTATTTCCATGAAACCTCATAAGAACAATTACAGGCCATCCCTGTTAGTTTCAGAAATGTTTCATTGCAATTTGCCCTAAGCAAGGAGCACACTTAATTGTGCTCATGAGGTACCTGTACTTAGATCAAGAAGCAGTTGTTCAGACAGAACAAAGGGATACTGCGTGGTTTAAAGTCAAGAAGGGTGTGCATAAGGGTTGTATCCTTTCACATATTTATTCAGTCTGTATGCTGAGCAAATAATCCGAGAAGTTGGACTATATGAAGAAGAACGGAGCATCAGGATTGAGACTCATTAACAACCTGTGATGTGCAGATGACACAACCCTGCTTGCTGAAAGCAAAGAGGACTTGAAGCACTTACTGATGAAGATCAAAGACCACAGCCTTCACTATGGATTACACCACAACATAAAGAAAACAAAAATCCTCACCACTGGACCAATAAGCAACATCATGATAAACGGAGAAAATATTGAAGTTGTCAAAGATTTTGTTTTACTTGGATCCACAATCAGTGCCCATGGAAGCAGCAGTCAAAAAATCAAATGATGCATTGCATTGGGCAAATCTGCTGCAAATGATCTCTCTAAAGTGTTAAAAAGCAAAGATGTTACTTTAAGGACTAAGGTGAGCCTAACCCAAGCCATGGTGTTTTCAATTGCCTCATATGCAAGTGAAAGCTGGACAATGAATAAAGAAGATCGAAGAAGAATTGAGGCCCTTGAATGATGGTGTTGGCAAAGCATATTGAACATACCATGGACTGCCAAAAGAATGAACAAATCTGTTTTGGAAGAAGTACAGCCAGAATGCTCCTCAGAAGCAAGGATGGCAAGACTTTGTCTCACATACTTTGAACATGTTATCAGGAAGGGCCAGTCTCTGGAGAAGGATATCATGCTTGGTAAATTAGAGGGTCAGCAAAAAAGAGGAAGATCCTCAATGAGATGGACTGACACAGTGGCTGCAACAATGGGCATAGTGACCTTTGTGAGGATGGCACAGGACCGGGCAGTGTTTTGTTCTGTTGTACGTAGGGTCACTATGATTCGGAACCGACTCGACAGCACCTAACAACAACAACCACGAGGAACAAGCAAACTACTGAATCCTAAAACCCACTCCAGCCTCAGAGTGCTTAGCTGGTCCTCCAGGACCTCGTTGTACCTGAACTTGGTCCTGACTCCACACATTTCTACCTTAACGATCTATATCGCTAAGAGCAGGGCATTCCGTACTTCAGGTTTTTTTTTTTGTTTTTTTTTTAGTGCATCTCCTACCCAGAATAGGCAAGAATTAAAAAAAAAAAAAAAAAAGTTTCTTGAGGGCGTTAAGCACTTGTATGAAGCAAACTCTTCTCCCTCCAACTGTCATTAGAAGGGGATCAAGGCATTGTTTTGTTAAGAGCCTACTTTGTATCAGGCTCTGTACAAGCACTAAATATAAAAATTTGATTAAGACATAGTTCCTGCTCTCAGGAGACTTAAAGTTAATGGCAGAGGCAGACATTTAAGTAAGCAGGTATAGTTCAGTATGCTATGTGCTGATCCCAGAAAATATTGATATTTAAAATAAGTGCATTTAAATCAGCCAGTGGGAAGGGGAGGCATGCCAGTCAGTTTAAGCCAAATCTCACTGTGTGAACACACTTTCTTACTTCCACTTCCACTGTAGTCAGCCAGGCCCTGTTCTTCTGGTCTGTCAGAGACCAAGACTGATGGAGGCTTTGACATGATGTCTGCTTTCATGGTCATCACAGCAGTGGAAGTACTGTGGTGACAAAGGCACTGGCTCACAAAGCTTCTGCTGGAAAATGAGTATAAATTCTACTTACATATAATTGGCCAAAGCAAGTCAACAGGCTACGGTTTAACTTCACAAGGGCAGTGAAGCTTCCCCAAAGGGAAAACAATTAGAAAACTCTGGTGACCAGCCCTAATGATTTCTACCAGGCTTGTCAGATGTGGCCTCCAGATGAAGTGACTCTGAAGCCTAGATTAGAAGACAAGTAGGCATTAGGCAGGCTGAGTGGACCAAGGGAAAAGCATGCCAGGCAGAGGGAAGAGCTAGTACAAGAGCAAGAAGATAAAAAGAGAACATGGCGATTTATATAACACTGATGTGTTCTAAGCACTCTAGAAACATTGACTTAATTCTCCTAACAACCCTGTGAGGACGGCTTCATTTTATCAGAGAAGACACTGCCACACAGGAGCCGCAGTTCACTAGTGGCAGAGCCAGGATTTGAACTCACACAGCCTGACTCCAGAGTCCATGCTCCTAAGCACCCCACTATGCTGCACCCCACTATGCTGCTCCCACTATGGAGTTAGAAAGGCTGGGACCTAGTGCTCCAGGACAAGGAGAGGGGCACATGATAAGCAATGTAGCTGGAAAGGAAACAGAGGTCAGATTATGAAAGATATTGTAAGCCAGAGGAGATAAGCTTTTCTGAGGCTTTAGAAACCTTTCAACATATTTAAGGAGAGGAGTGATGTGATAAAATTTGCATGTTAGAAAAATCACTGCTGAATTTCAATTCCTTTCCTCTGGCCACCACGCACCTGGGCTCCTTAAGTCCCTTTTTATCTATGTGGCTCATTTGTTCCATCTTGTTCTGCAGCTGAAGGTCAAGGCAGGTGCAGTTTCTTACTAAGGTGTTCTCATAAGCCCTCCTCAGCTGGCTTTAAGGGCAGACTCAGGTCCATACATATCAGCATCCCCTACTCTACTCATCCCATCCGTGGGACAGCAGATACAGCTAATTTTTCTTTAATCCTATAAGCTATTTACTTCTAAACTGGAAATGCCTTAACCCAATTGCTCCACCTTCAACAATGAATAAAAGTCTTCCTAATACTTTTTTGGGAACTCCTGCACCAAAGTCAATCTGTGCATCCATCACAAGATTTTTAAAAAAGCTCTTACTGATCCTGCTTGCATAAACCCATAACTGATATTACTCATCTCTCAATATTTGTGTGGCCTGGGGTGATAAGTTGTCACCCACCTCTTGCCTACAGGCAGCCATTGTGACAGAATTCCCTTTTTGTCCCATGCTGGAATTAGAGTTAGGGCCTGGTTGGGGGCTGGGGGACCCATATCGCCTCTGGAAAGGATCTCTCCCATCTCAGTGACCTCCCTTGCTTCCTGGGCCTGACCCGAGTGTTTTCATTGCTTCTAGTCATGTCATTCATCTTGGGTATAACCTGAAGTGGAATTTCAGCAACAAAAATAATGACTGGAAAAAAATTGGAACATGTGATTTGTCTATAGTCTGTCTAGCTGGATTTCAGTGAAGTACATTCCACCTGCGGCTCTGTGTTCCTCCTTTGCTCATCCCCTACCAGGTTGTTCTCTTCTGTCATCTGTCTCTCCCAGGATTCTGTTCTCATTCACTTCTCAGAAGACTGCAGGGCCAGTTTTCTGTTTGTTTTCATGCTTCGCTGTGGTGACCAGACTCTTAAGATGGTGCCCCGTGATCCCACCTCCTGGTACTCACATCCTGTGGACTACCTTTCCCTTGAGTGCGGGCAGGACCTGTGATTGCTTCTAACCAATAGAATAAGGTTTCAGAGTGTTAATTCTGTGATTACATTACATATGACTGTGTTGTTGTTTTTGCGTGTCACTGAGTTGATTCTGACTCATAAGTAACCCCACCTACAGAGTATAACCACCTCAAAGGTTTTCTTGGCTGTAACCTTTACAGAAGCAGATCACCAGGTCTTTGTCTCATGGAGCCGCTGGGTGGGTTCGACCCACCAACCTTTCGGTTAGCAGCTGAGTGTTTAACCGTTGCGCCACCAGGGCTACTACACAGGACTGCACTGTCCCTCTTTCAAGGTGACTTTTTCCCTTGCTAGCTTTGATGAAGCAAATGGCCCTGTTGTGGAGACTCACATTGCAAGGAACTAAGGGCGGCATCCAGCTGACAGCCAGCAAGAAACTTAGGCCCTCTGTCCAACAGGTCACAAGGAACTGAATTCTGCCCAAGATCACACAAACACGGAAATAGATCCTTCTCCAGTAGAGCGCTGAGATGAGACTGCAGCTTTCGGATGACACCCTGAAGTAGGGGACCCAGCAAAGACATACATAGACTTCTGGCCCACACACTATGAGATAATTAAATGTGAATTACTTTAAGCTGCTAACTTTGTGATAATAATAATAAAATAAAATAATCAAACCTGTTGCCATCGAGTCAATTCCAATTCATAGCAACTTTATAGAACAGAGTAGAACTGCCCCATAGCTTCCAAGGCACACCTAGTGGATTTGAACAGCCTACCTTTTGGTTAGCAACCATAGCACTTAACCACTATGCCACCAGGGTTTCCTGTAATAATAATAGCAGCAGTAAATAATACATTCTGATTTCTGGTCATATCCTCTATGTAGTCCCCAGAGGCATCCTTCCCTTAGAGCACATATGTACTTAGAAATTCTAGGATATGGGAAACCACAAATTCAAACTTATAGCTATCAGGTTGAAAAGACTCTCCTCAGCTTTCTACCTCTCCTGGCCATAGGCTTCCCATACCCAAGATATAGGCGTGGACACCTAAGTGCTATTTGCAAGGGTGGCTAAAGGTGGCAGCTGAACTATGTACTTAACATCCTGTGTCTGTACTAATCCTTCCTGACCTTACCAGGGCTTTAGACAATTCCTGCCCTCTCTCACTCGGTAGATCCTTGGCTCCTGGTCCACAGGGGACAGCAATCATGTCCAAAGGCCACTAAGGCTGAAGACTCTATAAGATTTGCTCCATGAATGGAGAGTGGTGTCAACTCAATGTCTACTGGGCCAGTTTCTTTTACATTGCTTTCGTTTCTTAAAACTAGTTTCTGTTGCACAAGTAGTGCATAAAAACATCTCCTTGTTAAACAGGAAAAAAAAAAAAAAAGTAAACATTAGCCTCTTATCTGCAATGTCCCCTTTAACTTCCACTCTCTCACACTTTTCAGTTTGGTGTGTCCTTGCAGAAATTTTTCTATTGATTCATGCACATACACGTATCTGTAGAAAATACTTTGTCGTTGCCATTTTTAAAACATAAAAGGTATCACACTGTACATACTAATCTATGACCTAATTCTAAAATTTCAACTCTTAGAGATCTTCCCATGTTAGTGCATATACTTCAATCTCTGCCATGTGGTATTCCACAGTATGAATGAGCATGTTACATGTTATTTGCTATTAAAAGCAATACTCCAACACCTTACTATATTCTTCTTCAGGTATATGGGTATTTATACGACGGAGTTGTTAGGTCACAGTATATGATTTAAATTTTAAAAGATATTGACAAACTGTCATCCAAAGGAGCTACGACAATTTACAAGCTCATCTATAGGAAATGCATCACTTTCCCAAACCTTGGACAACACTGTAAGTTTATTAATTTCTGTTCATCTGATAGAACAATGGTCTCTGTTGTAATTTGCAGTTCCTTGGATTATACTTAAACATGTTTTTTACATTTTTGGGGGGGGGGGGCATAAATATTTCTACTTCTGTAATTTGTTCATAGATTTTTTTCCCGTTATTCTACTGAACTGCCTTAATGATTAAAGAGTTTTTCCATAATCTTTATACTGGTTCTTTGTCTCTTTGTCACCTGTCTTTTAATGTTGCTTATTTGTGCCTTACCATAGGGTTTTAGATTTTGATACCGTTTGATACATTTTTACCTTTTTATATTCTATTTAAAGTTCCCTTACCTTATGATCACAAATTCTTACAGTTTTGTTAATACTCCTACAGCTTCATGTTTAATGTTGTTTAAATTCCAGATGAATTAATTTTAGTGAATGATATAAGGTAGGGCTCTATTATTTTAAACTGGAACGCAACTGTCCAGGCTCAGTTTATTGGCTAGCCTACCAGCTGGAAATACCACCTTTGTCATACTAAATTTCCGTATATACATGGGTCTGTTTCTGAAATCCAGTTCATCAGTACCACCAGTACCACAGAGTTTTAACTGGTACCTTCACCAGACCTTCCATAAGGCCTCTAGTCCCATTTAACATACTTCCTCTCTGCAACTGTTCAACCTCACCTTATTTCTAGTCCCTACTCTCCAGACTGGGCACGACCCTCTCTAACTCTGAACACAGCTGGGGAGCAGGGGGATGTCAGTGGTGGAAAGACTGCATTTACATTTTGATAACCCTACACATATCCTTACTCTCCTTGCACCTCTACTCCCAAGAGCAAGCCAGCTGGACACCAGTAGCCAAAGTGCTATTTATTGAAAAGAGCAAAGACAGGATAAGTCCCCTAGGGACATGATGGAACAAAACAAGCAGTGTAACTCTGCCTCCTGCTCAGCATATTCTCTTGTTGCCCCACTTGGCCATCTTGTTGTTGATGGGCATCCTGAAGAAGCGGTCAGACTGCATGTACGCAGCTATTTTCTCCAAAGCCTGAAGGGAAAGCACACCAAACCTTATAAAGATCCAAACCCAGTCCAACAGAACCAGACCAAAACCACAACATTCACATGCTGCCTGCCTCCACTCACCACCATTTCTGGTAGACAGAGCCTTTGCGGTAGAAGGAACCAGGCCTTTACCAAGACTTAAAGGCTTAGAGGTGACACACTCTTGGTCCCTTTAGGCAAAAGCTGTGTTGGGCAAGAATCTACCACTGTGGGGTTCCTCAGGGCCCAGGGGAGCCTGTGGGTTTTTTTTGTAAGAGAAAGGTGCAGGGAGCCTCACCTCAAAACGGCACATGAAAGCCTTCAGATTTGAGAACTCATCCAGGCACTTGGGCTCAAACATGCGGTTCTGATCTAAGACATCATAGGCGAGGAAGTCCACAAAGGTGAGCTAGAAGGACAATATGATGATCAGATCTGGAGAGTTCATGAACACCTGCAGAGACAGAGAGATGTCCCCTCCTTTCCTTCTTCCTACCTTTTCCCCTGCAAACCAGGAGAATTTCCCCAGGAACAAGGAGAACTGTTTCAGTTTTCCAGGTAGCTGTTCTACGTACTGAGGCTTCAACTTTTCCTGAGAGAAAGTGAAGACAGAGTAGGAGAAGAACAGCTGTCATCTCTTCATAGCTGACCAGGGCAGGGTCCAGTGGTGGACACTTAGCGGCCCCTTCTCCAGGTGCCTTACACTGACTGCCTTCAGGTGGGGGTGGCAGGATGGGAAGCAGGAGTTTGAAAAGGGTAAGGGGCCAACACAACAGTTACAACACAAAACAAACCAAAAAACAAGGGTTCTGTCTCCTGTTCTCACTGACAACCTGGGTTGGTGAGAAGGTAGCAGCAGCAGCGTGTCCATGAATGCTTTTTTTTTTTTTTTTTCCTGATACTGCATTCAGCTGGTACCTGTTAAGGAAACTCACATGGTCAGGGCTGTAGTTGATCTGTACAAGTTGCATGCGGAAATCCATTACTTGGTTCTCTATGATGTCCACTCGAATCTTTTCTTCTTCTGTCTCGCCACCTGTGGGCCACACGACAAGAATTCACCTTGGCTGCACCCACCCCTGGTGAACAAACAGCGTGGTCTCCCTCACCAGCCTTCCCTACTCACACATATTGTGCTTGCGAGCAATGTAGCGCAAGATGGCATTGCTCTGGGTGATCTTGTTCTTCCCATCCAGGAGGTAGGGCAGCTGGAAGGAAAAGAAGATCAAGTGAGTGACATGGCTGTCTTTTGCCTCCCCACCTCTTTCCACTGGAGAAGATGAGGCTTCAGGGAAGTGAACAGTAGAGAGAGCACACTGTATTAGGAGAAAGGAGAAGCTCAGTAGAAGGTAGCAACTGGGTCTCCACCTGATTCTAGACAGGAGTTCTTAATCTGTGTGTATGCGTGTGTACACACGTGCCAAGGACCCCTTCTCAAAATAATGTTTTCAAATGTTTAAGGCAAGTTACATATATTTATGGAATTATCAAAATATTTTTAAAAAAACCCGGAATTTTAATAAATTAACATGTGCTTATTAATGTATTAAATAACTAGCAGGTCTAATAACTACCATTAATTTCAAAGTAATGATGACTATAACTTATATTCAAGATATCTTCAATAAATGTAGTTAGTTATGATACAAAAATACCTGATCCCTACTGGAGTCAAAGTCACAGACATAGCTAACAACCAATGGGGCTTCTCACCTATATTCACAACAGAAGACAACGCTAAATTTCAATTAGCGGTTAGTAGAAATGAAAATGTTATTTTTATTCTCCATTCAAGTTCACGGACCACTGAATTCTATCTATTCTATCCAGGTTGTTAGCTGCTGTCTAGTTGGCCCCTGGCTCGTGGCGACCCTATGCACAACGGAACAAAACACTGTCCAGTTGCGGAGTGGACCATTGTGATCCACAGGGTTTTCTTGGACTGATTTTCACAAGTAGATCGCCAGGCCTTTCTTTTTAATCTGTCTTAGTCTGGAAGCTCTGCTGAAATCTGTTCAGCATCATAGCAGCACACAAGCCTCCACTGACAGACAAGGTGGTGCCTGCACATGAGGTGCACTGGCCAGGAATTGAACCGAGGTGTCCTGCACATCAGAAAAAACCAAACCCGTAAACTCAATGCCATTGAGTCAATTCTGACTCATAATGACCCCTATAGGACAGAGCAGAAATACCCCAGAGTTTCCAAGGCTGTAAATCTTTATGTAAGCAGACTGTCATATCTTTCTCCCTTGGAGCAGCTGGTGGGTTGAAACCATTGACCTTTTGGTTAGCAGTCGAGTGCTTAACTACTGCACCATCAGGGCTCCTTGGTGTCCTGTAAGGAGGGTGAAAATTCTACTACTGAACCACCATTACCCCCATACTATCCAAGTGAAGAATCCCTATTCTAGGTCCTTCCAGACCAGAGAGAGAAGAAGCAAGGATATACTTGAATGCCTTCTCTTTTGCCCTTTTTCCTCTAAGGCCGCTTACATTAGGAAAGTCCAGGCCTAGCTTGAATTTCACATCCAGCCACTGGCTTCGATCATAGTCAGGAGCTGTAAGAGAGAGAATGAAGAAGGACTCAACCTCCTTTTAATATCTAACCTGAGGAGTCCGTGGAAAGACCTAAATGAACCAGCCCAATACCGCAAACTCCCAGGCCCAAAAAGCTTAACCATTTAGTCTCTAGGGCCTATGTGGTTAAGCGTTAACACAGGGTTGGGCCATCAGAGAGGCAGAAGCCCTAGCTCCAGGTAAAGGATGCGCCACCCCCCACCCCCGGACCTTTCTGCTCCCAGGTGGGACCCGACCCAGGCATGATGCCATCTTCTGGGCACAAGAAGAAAGGGATAGTTGAGTGGCCTACTTGGCTTTATGCGGGCAACAACAAATCAGCGCTACTGGCGCACAGGCACCCAGAGCGGCATTACCTTCCCCGCACGTGTACCGTTTCTCCTCATAGGCGGAATCCGTGAACTCCAGTAGCATGCGGATGGCGTGCGCCAGCTGTGGGGAGACAGCCCGAGGTCAGCGCCTGCGCGGCTCCCACCGGCCCCCCGCCCCTCTACCGCCAAAGCCCTCAACCCAGGGCCGCGCACACCCTGTATCTGCCTGGAGCGGTTGTTAAGGGGTTGCCAAGACCCGCCCCGCGGCCTGTTGCCCTCAGCTGCTCCCCACGGGGTCCGGCGATCCCCAAGGTGGGGCAGGGATCTGCCACCATGGCCTGGGACTTCGGCTGGGGCTGGCCGAGCCAAGGGCGGCGAGGAGGGTGGCTTGACGTCGAGGAGCCATTTCTCTCCGAGACCGCTGACTTTAAGAGACCCGGCACCTACACCTCCCCGTCTGTCTCCCTGACCGAGCGGCTCAGCAGGTGAGGCGGCACTCACCCCGCGAATATCCCAGTAACCCAGGACCATAGTCGACTCGGCCGAAGTGCTCATTTTGATTCCGTGCTTTGGAGGACCGCAGGTAAGGAATTAGCAGGCGGGATGTATACCCAACGCAACTGGAAGGACCAACGTGGATGCCCTGACTCCGCCCTCACGCCGCTCTCCGTTGACGACCCCTCCCTCCGCGCGCATACCGAGGTCCACGCGCATGTGCAGCCTGTGCCGCTGGGGTGTTCGGGGTAGAGACCTGCACGCAATGTCCTTGAGAGGAGCGAGCCCGACGTCCGAGGGGGCCAGAGGTTGTGGCCTCACGCTTTTTCCCCTGGTCAGAGCCGCACATCATTCACATCAGTAGTGTCAGTCAGGGCGGGAAGAGCGCCAACGGTCCAGGCAGTGCGAACCCGGTGTTAGGGAGGAGTGTGAGATTCACAGCACAAGTATTTACCGAGTCCTGAGTGGAGGGCGTACTCTGACTGCCAAGGAGTCGCTATTTTTGGGGGGGTGGGGAGGACACGTAAATTAATAAACCCATAAAATTGTCAAGTAGACTTGATTCAGTGAAGTCCTCTGGAGGGACAGCTCTCTTCTGGCTGGAAAAGAGGGTGATTCTGAGAAGAAATCAGGGAGGAGGTGGGCATTTGAACAAAGACCTTAGTCATTGGGAATGCAGGAAATGGCACTCCAGGCAGGAGAAACCTCAGAGCAAAAGCTGGAAGGTGGGAAATATAAGTATATGTAGAAGGAACAGCAAGTGTTGTGGATTTGGGCTGTTTTATGAGTTTGTGATGGGGTGGAGGGGAGACAGAAGGTTGGAAAAACATATTGGGATCAGGTTGTGAAGGGCCTTGCATGCCAGTGAGGGGAGTTTGTATGTTTATCCTCCGGTCCTTGGGAAATCTCTAGATCACCGCTGTCCAGAAGAAATATAATGCAGGCCACATGTGTCATTCAAAATTTTCTGCTTCTAAAAAAAAAAAAAAATTAGGTGGATTAATTTTAATAATGTATTTTATGTAGCCTAGTATATCCAGAATACTATAATTTCAACATGTAATCAATATAAAATTATTAATGAGATACTTTACATTCTTTGTTTTGTACCAAGTCTTCACAATGGAGTGTATTTTACACTTAAAACACATTTCACTTCCAATTAGCTATGTTTCATGTGCTCAGTAGCCATAGGTGGCTAGTGGTCACTGTATTGAACAGTGCATATTAGATGCTTTGCTGAGGTGAATGATATTGTCAGATTCTCCTTCAGGGAAATTAATCTAGCTTCTTTGTGTAGAGTGGAATGGAAGAGGGAACACACTGCCATTTTTGTTCATTCATTCACTCAACAAATATTTATTAATGTTCCTATTGTGGGCAGGCACTGTTTAGGTACTACGGATATGAATTGAACCTCAACAAAAGACAAAATCCGTGTCCTCAGGAAGCTTATATTCTAATGGGGAGAGGCAGAAATAAATGAGAAAATAAGTAAATATATAGATGGTAATACACATATACTTGCAACGGAGAAAAGTAAAGCAGGAGAAAGGGATAGAGAGTGCCTGGGTGGGAGCTGGGGGTTCCCACCAGGAAGAGGATTTGTGTTTTAAAGTGTGTGTTCATGGAAGGCTTCACTGAGAAGTTAGCCTTTAAGCTAAGACCTGAAGGAGGTAAGGGATCAAGTCACTGTTGTGGGGGCTGAGTGGGTGCAGGAGTGGGGCTGGGAAGGTGGAAAACTCTAGGCAGCAGGAAACAGCAAGTCATCACTGTATACACGGTATTTAAAACCATAAGACTAGATGAGATCACCATGGGAGTGAGAATACATAGAGAAGAGATGAGGTCTGAGGGTTTTGGGTCTTCTGGTGCATCAACATTTGGAGGTTGGGGATATGAGAAGAATAAGCAGGAATCTGAAAAGGAATGACCAGTGAGATAGGAGGAAATCCAGGAGAGCGTAGTGTCCTAGAAACTAGATGAAGATATTTGAAGGAGTGAGCAACTGTGTTAAATGTAGCTGATCCTTCAAGTAAGATGAAGACAGAGAATTAACAGTTGAATTTAGCAATGTCAGGGTTGTTGGGGACCTTGATAAGAACAAGACATCTGTTAGGAGGCCTCTGCAGTCCTGGGAAGAACTTAGCGTCTGAATTTAAGCAGGGCCCATGAGGATGGAAGAGGAGCATAAATTTGCAACAGTTTCAATGTGGGAGAGACAGGATTTGTCAGTTGGCTGTGGAGGTGTAGGAGAGGAAGGACTGCAGAAGCTACTCTGAGGGTTTCTGGCCTCCACAGCATGGCCACTTAGGGCACACTGAGTCTGACTCCTTAGTTCCCCTGGTTTGGGTGTGGGGAATCGTATTTCCCCATTAGTCCAGCTGAAACAAAGCTGGGACTTTTTAAAAGGGATTTCACTAAAAAGAAAAAAGTGTAAATACATGAGAACATTTATTATGCCCAGGTTTCTCCTCCCAAGGTAACCAAAGGCCAGGTCACAAATTAACTTCAGATATATGACCCTAATACTCCTCAGTATGTTTTCTCCTTTTCAAAATGGGCGACTGAGAGCTTGACATAACTAACGCCATGATGAACCTATAAGTTTTTTTTTTTTTTCTTTTTTCTTTGCTTTCTCCTTTTCGCATACCTTTGTTGATGACTTTGTTTTGCTCTGTCCGGCCACCTGTGGTTTAGGACTCCCCACGGGAAGATTAGAGCCTGATAAGGAGGGGAATGTACAGCATGTATCTCTTTAGTATGCTAAAGAGTCTCTTGCAGTTACCTTGTAATGAATAACAACAGTTCTAATCTTTGTAAAAATCATATATAAGCTCTAATGTAAAAATGCCTTTTGGGACTCCATAGAAACAGCCTGCATTGCTGTCAAATCCCCGGTGGTGGACACCTTCTAAATAAAACTTTCTTACTCTTTCTGACTTGGAGTATGTTTCCTTGGCTCGACTGCTCCAGGGCATGGACCCTATTCAGGTAACAGGTATAAGGCTAACATTTATTGAGCACCTATCATGCCAGGCACTAGTCTAGGTATTAGACTTGCAAAGATGTCACTTTAACAACTAAGGTGCGCCTGACCAAGCCATGGTATTTTCAATGGCCTCATATGCATGGGCAACCTAGATTTTGTTTTGTTTATGTATTTATTTATATTGTGCTTTAGATGAAGGTTTACAGAGCAAATTAGTTTCTCATTAAACAATTAATACACACATTGTTTTGTGACATTGGTTGCCAACCCCATAGCATGTCAACACCTTGGGTTCCCCATTACCAGCTTTCCTGTCCCCTCCTGCCTTCTCTTCCTTGCCCCTGGGCTGGTGTGCCTGTTTAGTCTCGTTTTGTTTTATGGGCCTGTCTAATCTTTGAATAAGGAAGACCAAAGAAGAATTGATGTCTTCCGATTATGGTGTTGATGAAGAGTATTGAATATACCATGGACTGTCAGAAGAATGAACAAATTTGTCTTGGAAGAAGTACAGCCAGAATGCCGGTTAGAAGCAAGGATGGTGAGACTTCGTCTTAGGTACTTTGGGCATGTTATCAAGAGGGACCAGTCCCTGGAGAAGGACATCATGCTTGGTAAAGTAGAGGGTCAGTGAAAAAGAGGAAGACCATCAATGAAATGTACTGACACAGTGGCTGCAACAGTGGGCTCAAACATGGCAATGATTGTGAGGATGGTGCAGGTCCGGGCATTGTTTTGTTTTGTTGTATATAGGGTTGCTGTGAGTCAAAATCGACTCAATGGCACCTGACAATAACAAGAAGTCTGGTACTTCATATGTGTTAGGAAATTTATTTCAGTTTAAACTTCACAACAACTCTTTGAAATAGGGAGTGTGCCCATTTTATAGAAGAAACTGAGGCCTGGAGAGGTTGGATGAGTTGCCTTTCTAAGCTCAAGTTCTTATAGATGGTTTGGAATTCAAACCTCTGTCTAATAGCATAATTTGTGCTAGTTCCACAGCACTTAGATGTCCAGACAGCCCCTCACCTCACCTCAGTCTTTTCTGGGAAATCTAGGGAACCCTGTACTAAAGCCTTTTTTATCCCCCTCAGCCCCCCAGTTCTGGAGGATTTCCCCCTCCCTCTAGGGCTCCTTCAGCTCTGTGAAGCCCCAGAAAGCCATGGGTTAAATATCTCCTTCCTCCATCCCAAGAAATTAACTTCTCTGGTTAACTTTTGCCCACGACAAGTCAGACCCTAAGGACCTCACCTTTTTTTCCTTTGGTGAGGGAAAATTTTTGCTTTCTTAGTCTGTGTCACCAGCTAAGAGAAGTGATTTTCTGAGGCCAGGAACTTGAAGGAATGACATAGGCAGTCTAAAAATAGGGAGATCTTGGGCCCAGACAAGGTTAGGGTCATAAACAAATTCAGCTAAGAGAGACTTAAGGGGGCATCTTGTCCAGTCGAGGTACTCCACTTGATAAGTACATCAAGTCACATCTGTAGACCAAATAAGTGAAAATACAACTACTATTATGTGTTTATGAGGGGGTCCATGACAGTTTTGAGATTAAAACTTAAAGGCCACTTACACTAAAAAACATTAGAAGCCACAGAGTCCAAACTCTTTAACGGTTGAGAAAACAAGAGACCCAGAGAGTGAAATGATTTGTGTCAGAATTTACATAGCCAGTTGCCGGACTTTTTACTTCCAATCCCATGTTCCTTATGCTCTGCCACTAAAGAGACAAGCTGGAAGGTGAACTCAAGGTTGGCTCAACCAATGGGAGGGGACAAAAGTTATATCAAAAGAGGAAGTTACCAAGTAGAGCCTGGTGCCCTTGACGTGTGTTATTGCTGCTTTGAATCATAAGCCAATGTGAGTGATCAAAATCTGCAACTGGCAGCCCAGTGCTCTTTTCTCCTGTGAAGTGTTCTCCCTCCAGAAGGATAAAGGCAGTAAGCTAGCCTTATTTTGGAACTTGTTTAGAAAGAGAGTAAGGAGAGATTGAACCATAATTCTTAAATTCTGACTCTCAGCTCCACGTGGCAGTGGGAATTCCCACTCACATTCAAACAGTCTGGCCCAGGGATGGCTGTAGGGCTGCTGCTGTTTCATACCCAGTGTTCCAGCCTTTCCTGCCTCCCTGCCTTTGGCACAACCCCATTCCCCCCCACTCCCCACCCCCCACCCCCCATCAAGCCCAGAGGAAACTGCAAGGCAGACACGTGCGAAACTTCAAGGTGCTTTTATTGGGAAGAAGAGAGACTGAGCAGGGTCCTGACAAGCCTAGGGGCAAGTGCTTCAGGTTTAGGAAAGAGACACAATAAATAGGTAGCAACTGGGGAGGGCTCCCAACACAGCAAGAAGGGGCATCATGTGTCTCAACCTGTTGGCCTGCTCATCCTGTGTGAGCAGGGGTGTGGGGTTCACTGGTGACTTGGAAGAGGAATTCTTGGGGCTCTAAAGGATATCAGATCTGCCATCTTGCCTGTGAGAGGGCCCCAGTCTTGGAGGTGCCTGAGCTGGTGCCTAAGGACTCATCTGGGAAAATAAAAGGATTCGGATGAGGCTGGTGCCAGGTGAGCACTCCAGAGCTCAGGACAACAATAAGCTTGGAGACTCAAGTCATGCCTGAATGCATGAAGTCAAGTCCCTGGGGGATAATCCTGTGCCCAGAACCTGCCACGCTTCGTTCCACCCCAGGGCTGGACCCTGTTGGCTTGTCCACCTGGCACTCTCACTCTCAGCCAGGGAGGATAAGATATTCCCAATCAGAGTCAGGACCCCAGGGTATCCTCACCCCTAGCATCCTTCTGACAGCCTCCAGCCGTGCCTGGACCCGGGGGGCCTCCTGTGGACACAGCATCTGTAGTTCCCCAGGACTCATGTGAAGCAGCTGGTTCCCTGTTAGGGACCCAAGGGTCCTCACCGTGCTGTGAACAAAAACAGCAGAAACCGTCAGTGGGGTGGAGGGACGCTGGGCCTGACTATTTGAGTAGAGAAGGGGGAGTTTGGGTTTGGAGGTTGGGTTTATAGGAGAATTCATGGAATATGGTTTCTGGAAGTGAAGGAGTAAGATAAGCATTTTGGTTTAAACCAATTTCAGGATTCCCAGGTTTGAAGGGAAAAGTATGCTGAATGAGAGTCTTCTGATGGTGGAGGGATGGCTGAACTGGCAGCCTACATTCTTCCTGAGTTCACTGCTCGGATCCTTGCTTTCTTCTCCATGTCAAGGGCTCCCCATTTAATACTCTAACCTAGGCATGGGCCAGCCCCTGCCCCCTTATGGCTTTATATTTAGATCTTTGATCTATTTCGAATTAGTTTTTGTATGTGGTGTGAGGTGTGGGTCCTGTTTCATTTTTTTGCAGATGGATATCCTGTTTTGCCAGCACCATTTGTTAAAAAGACTGTCTTTTTCCCATTTGATGGATTTTTGGGCCCTTGTCGAAGATCAGGTGACCATAGGTGGATGGATTTACATCTGGGTTCTCAATTCTGTTCCATTGGTCAATGTATCTGTCATTGTACCAGTACTAGTCTGTTCTGACTACTGTAGCTGTATAGTAGGTTCCGAGATCAGGTAGTGCAAGTCCTCCTACTTTATTCTTCTTCTTCAATAGTGCTGTACTTATTCGGGGCTTCTTCCCTTTCCATATAAAGTTAATGATTAGTTTTTCCATCTCTTTGAAGAATGTTGTTGGTATTTGGATTGGGATTGCATTGTATTTGTAAATTGCTTTGGGTAGAATAGAATTGTCATTTTCACAATGTAGAGTCTACCTATCAATGAGCATGGTATGTTTTTCCATTTATGTAGAACCCTTTGGGTTTCTTGCAGTAG
The DNA here is from genome assembly GCA_030035585.1 of Dugong dugon. Lineage (NCBI taxonomy): Eukaryota > Metazoa > Chordata > Mammalia > Sirenia > Dugongidae > Dugong > Dugong dugon. The sequence continues at coordinate 149,581,253 of CM057462.1, forward strand.
TGTTTTGTAGTTTTCTTTGTATAGGTCTTTTACATCCCTGGTTAGACTTATTCATAAGTATTTTATTTTTTTAGGGGCTATTATCAATGGTATTGTTTTCCTTTTCATTGTTCTCTTTATTGGTGTATAGGAATCCAACTGAGTTTTGTATGTTTATCTTGTATCCTACTACTGTGCTGAATCTTTCTACTAGTTCCATTAGTTTTCTCATGGAGTCTTTAGGGTTTTCTATGTATAGATAGTATCATATCATCTGCAAACAGGGACCGTGCAACTTCTTCATTACCAATTTGGATGCCCTTTATCTCTTTTTCTTGCCTTATTGCTCTAGCTAGAACTTCCAGCACAATGTTAAATAGGAGTGGTGATAAAGGGCATCCTTGTCTTGTTCCTGTTCTCAAGGGGAATGTTACCATCCTCTCTCCATTCAGAATGATGTTGGCTGTTGGTTTTGCATAGATGCCCTTTATTATGTTGAGAAATTTCTCTTCTGTATCTATTTTATCGAGAGTTTTGATCAGGAATGAGTATTGGACTTTGTCAAATGCCTTTCCTGCGTCAACTGAGATGATTATGTGATTCTTTTCTTTCCTTTTATTTATGTGGTGAATTACGTTGATTGATTTTCTAATGTTGAACCATCCTTACATACCTGGTATGAATCCTACTTGGTTGTGGTGAATTATGTTTTTGATATGATGCTGAATTCTATTGGCTAGAATTTTGTTGAGAATTTTTGCATCTATATTCATGAGAAATATTGGTCTGTAATTTTCTTTTTTTTGTGGCATCTTTGCCTGGTTTTGGTATCAGGGTTATGCTAGCTTCACAGAATGAATTCAGAAGTGTTGCTTCGTTTTCTATGTTCTGAAATAGTTTGAATAGTACTGGTACAAGCTCTTCTCTGAATGTTGGGTAGAATTCTCCAGTGAAGCCATCTGGGCCAGGGCATTTTTTGTTGGGAGTTTTTTTTATTACCTTTTCAATCTCTTCTCTTGTTATGGGTCTGTTAACATTTTCAACATCACTTTGTGATAGTTTGGGTAGGTAATGTGTTTCTAGAAACTTATCCATTTCCTCTAGGTTTTCAAATTTGTTGGAGTATAGTTTTTCATAATACTCTGTTATGATCCTTATCATTTCATTTGGGTCAGTTGTAATGTCCCCCATTTCATTTCTTATTTGGATTATTTGCATCCTCTGCTGTTTCTCTTTTGTCAGTCTGGCCAGTGGTTTGTCGATTTTGTTGATTCTTTCAAATAACCAACTTTTGGTTTTGTTGATTCTTTCTACTGTTTTTCTATTCTCTGTTTCATTTATTTCTGCTCTGATGTTTATTATGTCCTTTCTTCTGGTGGCTGTGGACTTTTTTTTTTTTTTTTTTTTTGCTGTTCTCTATTTGTTCGAGTTGTGTCGTTAATGTTTTGATTTTGTCCCTTTCTTTTTTTTTTTTGATGTGTGTATCTATTGCTATAAATTGTCCTCTGAGGACTGCCTTTCCTGTGTCCCAAAGGTTTTGGTATGATATGTTTTCATTCTTATTTGATTCTAGGAATTTTTTTATTCCATCTCTGATTTCTTCTATTACCCAGTGGTTTGTAAGCAGGTGTTATTCAGTTTCCATGTAATTGATTTTTTTTCATTGCTCTTTCTGTTGTTAATTTCTACCTTGATGGCATTTTGGTCAGAGGTGATACTTTGTATTATCTCAGCATTTTGGATCTTGTTGAGGATTGCTCTGTGGCCTAAGATGTGGTCTATTCTGGAGAATGTTCCATGTGCATTGGAAAAGAATGTGTACTTTGCAGCTGTAGGGTAGAGTGTTCTATATATGTCTATGAGGTCAAGTTGGCAGATTGTGTCCTTTACGGCTTCTGTATCTTTGCTGAGTTTCTTTTTAGATGTTTTGTTCTTTACCGAGAGTGGTGTGTTGAAGTCTCCTAGTATTATTGTGGAACTGTCAATTTCTCTTTTCAGTGCTGTTAGAGTTTGTTTTATGTATTGCGGAGCCCTGTCATTGGGTGCGTAGATGTTTAGTATGGTTATGTCTTCATGGTGGATTGTCCCCTTAATCATTATATAGTGTTCTTCTTGTCTTTTATGGTGGATTTTGTTTTAAAGTCTATTTTATCTGAGATTAGTATTGCCACTCCTGCTGTTTTTTGGTAGTTGTTTGCTTGATATAGTTTTTTCCAACCTTTGATTTTTAATAAATTTATGTCTTTGTTTCTAAAGTGTGTCTCTTGTAGACAGCATATTGATGGATCCTGTTTTCTTACCCATTCTGTCACTCTCCGTCTCTTTATGGGTGCATTGAGGCCATTTATATTCAATGTAATTATTGATAGGTGTGAGTTTATTGCTGTCATTTTGTAGTGCTTTTTTTGTGGTGCTGACGTTAGCTTTGTTCCTCTTACTCTCCTGTGCTGAATTCCTTTTGTTTGTGAATTTTTTTTCATTTCTTTTGTTTTTGTAGGTTTTGTTTTTACTGAGACTTTGTTTTTCCTCTTTATTTTTATGAGTAGGTTTGTTAACTTTCTTTGTGGTTACCATGAAATTTACCCTTATCTTTCTAAGTCTGAAGCAGTCTGTTATTACTTGGTATTGCCTTGCCTTCCTCTCCATTAGAAGGTTCTATACCTACACCGTTTATTCCTTCTTTTACTGTTCTGATGTTGTTGTCATTTACAGATTAACTGCTCTGATTCCCTGTTGTACTTCTTTTGGTTTTGCATTGTTCTTGAGAGTTCATTTCCTAGATTGGTATCTGGCTGGTACGGTCCTGCGTCCTAGATTCAGCCTGTGAACTGAAGTTGTTTGTCCTCAGATTGAAGGACTCCCTTTAATAATTCTTGTAAGTTTGGTTTGGTTTTTACATATTCCCTTAATTTCTGTTTATCTGGAAATGTCCTAATTTCACCATCATATTTTAACAAGAGTTTTGCAGGATATATTATTCTTGGTTGGCAGTTTTTTTCTTTCAAGGTTTTATATATGTCTTCCCATTGCCTTCTTGCCTGCATGGTTTCAGCTGAATAAACTGAGCTTAGTCTTATTGTTTCTCCTCTGTATGTGACTTTTTGTTTTTCTCAAGCTGCTCTCAGGATTCTTTGTTTGTCTTTGGTTTTGGCGAGTGTGACTATCATATGTGTTGGTGATTTTCTTTTGGGGTCTATCCTATATGGGGTTCGTTGAGCTTCTTGGATGGCCAGCTTTTCATCTTTCATGATATTGGTGAAATTTTCTGTCAGCAGTTCTTCAGTGATGCTCTCTGTGTTTTCTGTTTTCTCCCCCTGTTCTGGACCTCCGATCACTTGCAAATTTTTGCTTTTGATTGTATCCCACAGAATTATCAGGGTCTCTTCATTTTTCTTAGTTCTTTTTTCTCTGTTTTCCTCAAACAGAGATGTATCCAAGTGTTTGTCTTCAATTTCACTGATCCTGTCTTCCACCATTTCAAATCTGCTCCTCAGCCCTTCTGTGATACTGTCCATTTCTGAAATCTTGTTGTTTATCTTTTGGATTTCTAATTGTTGTTTTTGTATGATTTCTAGTCGTGAATTTATTTTGGCATTTTGTTCCTGCATTATTTTCTTGAATTCTTCCATTTTTTTGTCTGTATTTTTCATGCATTTGTGTGCCTTTTCCATGAATTTGTCTATTTTTTCCTCATTTTTGTCTGCTTTTTGCATAAACTCTTGGATAATTCTGAGTATTAGAGATTTGAATTCCCTATCAGGTAGTTCTAGTGCCTTTTCTTCTACTGGAAAGTCATCTGGTGTTTTATTTTGGATGCCTACTGGAACCATCCTGTCGTGGTTTTGTAAATGTTTTGATATTGCCTGCTATCTTTGGGGTGTTTGGTAGTTATCTTTCTCATTTATTGACTGTAGATTTGTTTGTCTTGTCCTTTTTTTGTTTTATTTGGCTATGTCTGAGCAGGCTGTGTCTTCTTTGTTGTTTGTTCATCGTGGGCATGATGCTTTTCACCTCCTTCTGCAATTGGCAGGGTCAGTTGCTCAGATATGGTACAGCAGGGCAGGTCTAGCTGAAGAGGAGTTTCTTGGAAGCATTGTTTGCAGCACTTACTATGGCCACCTGGGTGGGCTGGTAATCAGTGCAGGGCAGGTTCCGGTAGGCTGTGCCTGGGCTGCTTGGTGATGTGATGTTAATTGAACAGTGCAGGTTGGCAGGATGGAGGGGGGAGATTGTGATGTGTGGAGCTAGATGGGTATGGTAGAGAGGAGAGAGAAACAGGAGCCAAAAACATACAAACAAACAGACAAGAGTGCTAGGGAGCTTGCTGTTGGAGTGGAGAGATGAGAGACTATGAAGTGGAGAAAAACAAAAAGTAGAAGAAGAAGAAAAAAAGAAAAGAAATGAAATGAATAAATAAAAATAAGAATGAAAAAAGGAAAGAAAAGTTCCTAGGGATCCCCCACTGGTGCGGCTACAAGGTCTGGGGAAGTTGCTCCCAGGCCATGAAGTACAGCCTGGCTAGAAGGCATAGAGTTGTCACTCAGCACCAGGTATTCAGGGAACAGGAAGAGAAGGAAGGTATAGAGAGACAAGACACTGTGAAGAAAGACAAAAAGGGAGAAAGAGGGAAAAGAAAACAAAACGAGTTTTAAAAAAAAAGAACAAGAAAACTCCCCCCAAAAAAACAGAAGAAAAAAAAAAAAAAACAAGGAAAAAGAAATGAGCTCAGGGAACCCTCTGCATGTCTGTGCAAACTGAGGGGTTAGGTCCCAAACCACACAGTACTGCCTGGCTAGAATGGGCTCCCAATTCAAGAAAAGAAAAAGAAAACAAACAAAAAAGCCCTAGGATCCCACCAGTGTTGCAGCATGGGCCGGGAAGAGGTCTCAGATTTGAGCAGCGTTTCACAGCATTTCAGGAAGAAGCAAAGATGCCCCTGCCCCCTTCTAATCTCTTTAACTCAACAGGGACAGCTCTGGGGCTGGGCAGCACCTGTGGGTCTGTCATGCACAGTGTAGGTCAGGTCGTATGTTCTGAGGTTACCTTGGTTATTATCTGAGCCCTTTACAGAAATTATCCTCCACACACCATGGGGCTTGGTACTCACATAGAGGAAAAGTTCTCTGCCTGCAGCCAGGCTGTGACCTCCTCAGGCTTTGAGCTGAGTCGGAGCATTGGAGCCTAGAGTCGGGGGAAACAGGGATCAGAGGCCATCTAATCTCACAGGCACCCATATCACCATCACCAAGGTCCCTTCTCTGAACTCCCATGAGATCTTCTCTCACTGCATGGTTTGCTTGTCTGACAGGGGCCCTGTCTTGTTCTCTGCTCTGTGCCCAGAGCCCAGCATGAGAAAGCTTAGCACACTAGGCATGCAGTAATATTGATTAAACCAAACCAGGAGTCTCTCCTCCCGTTGTGACTGAAGCCCACCCCCCTACCTCTGACTCAAGATTTATAGTTTCCCTGGGTAATCTGGGCTGGGTAGTACCCGAGGAGGTGACTGGCCCTGGCTTCCAGGTGCCCCCGACTGTAGGGGCTCCAGGATGTTGCTGGGAATATAACCACTCTGTCCCATCTCGTTCTTCACCAGCCACCACCGCTTGCTCTGGTCCAGAACCTGCCAAGAATCACTTCCTTAGTCACCCCTGGGTCTCTGTCCAGCTAGGTCACCCCCTCCCCAGCAAGCCTTTTCCCTCCAGGCCCTTTCTCCCTTTCCTTCTCCCGCTGTAGGCCACCCACCCCAGCAGCCCCATACCTGGGCCACCCACTCAGGCTGCCTGTAGCTCCCACTAACCACGACTTCCTTTCCCAGCCTCCAGTCTGTTGCTCACCTCCAGCATATCTCCTGGGACCACAGTCAGTTCCTGTGGGTTTCTAGCTTCAAACACATATAGGACTTGCATTTTCAGGGCTTGCTTGGCAGGTCTGGGGCTGGAGGGCAGGATGTTGGGGTCCCCAGGCTGAGGGTCATGGTTGTATGTCTCGTTGGAATGGCTGGAGAGTGGAACCTCAGAAATTAAGTCCCTATCCCAGCCCAGAGAGCCTCAGCTATCTCCTGCCTGGAGTCTGGAGGTGACTTTTGGGCTTCCACAGAGTTTAATGTGGAAGTGGTAGGTGGGACTTGGAGTAGGAATTTCTGCAGGTAGGACAGGTCTGAAATGTTGCTGATTTGTGAACACTCTTCAAGCAGAATTTTCTACATCTGAGCTCTGCTCTGATCACTGCTGAGCACTTTATACCTGATCTCTGGGAAGTCAGAGGTGTATGTGGGTAGTGTCAAAAGGAAGGGATTGGAGCCTACGAAGGTAAAAAATCCCTGCTTTTTGCACACAGTGGAGGGGAGGGGTATGTTTGTACATGTACGTGTCTGGCTAAAAGACAGCCCAGAAGGTCTCTGAGATGTAGAGATCCAGAGATCCAAAAGATCAGCCCCGTCCCTCCCTCCCTAGGACCATGTGGTCCCTACTAAGCCCAGGGCATACCGGAGGGAGTCCTGGTATTTTAGGGGTGCCTGTAAGGGGTAGAACAGAGAGTAAGCAAGAGCAGGAGTCAGTCAGCATGGTGGTTGGGAGCTAGGGTATTGAACCGCAGACCTACTTACACACAGCTGCCTTATATACCCTTCGCTGCCTCCCCACTATACAGATATGGGTACCCACATGAACCCACCCACCCACTTAGTTGTCATACAACCACAGTTTGGACTGGGAGGGCAGAAACTAGCTGAAGTCCAGGGCTTTGGGTAGGGCTCTGTGTTAAGCTCCCCTTACCTGGTTAGAGAAGGTCTCTGGAGGCTGCCAGCCATCATAGAATGTGGGTATGTAGGGCAGGGGCTTTGGGCCTGTCCATTCTGCCCTGTGGGGAGAACAAAGCTGAGCCCATGTCCGCTCTGTGCCAGGCTGTGGGATATGGAAATGGAGGAGATGACAAGGCCTAGCCTCAGGGATCTGCTGTCTAATGGGAGGCATGGCCCACGTGCACAGGTGAAAGGCCCCAGAACACCCACAAAGGAGACAGTTAAGCATGAACAAATACCACGGCAGAGAGATGTATCAACTTCATAAGGATATGCTGCACACTTAATCACACTGATCGAGGGTTTAGATTAAAGTGGTAGAACCCCAGAGTGTTAGGGCTGGATGACCCTTTGGGGATCATCTCATCCAGTGTTTTTTGTAACTTTTTTTCAGTTTCCCAGCCACAGAACCTTTTGTTCTAACTAAATAGTTTGTGGAACTCTAATTTGTGAGACTGATCAAAGCAAAGCTGCTCTGGTTTGAGTTCTTTGTGGCCTTCAGGCTTGCTCTACTTGGAATATTCTCAGTCTTGCCTGCTGGGGAAATGCCTATTCCCCTCCTTGAAGAAGTACCCTTCCCTGACTCACTAGGGCAGAGGTGAACATTTCTTCTTTTATACTGCTGCTGAACTTGGTACTTGCTTGGATTATTGCTCCCTTACTCTATATTGCACATGAGCCTTACTTGTCTGTTTCTCACTGTATTGAACTCCTTGAGGGCCGTATCCCTAGCGCAGTGGCTGGCACACAGGGGACCCTGTTCAATGGGAACAAATGAATTATTCCCCCTTCTGCATCTTTTTAATTGGTTATTTCTATTTGGCCTACAAACATGCTCAGGTCTTCTCTTGGCCCTGTCACTACTGCCTTTAGCTGCCATCCTATTATTACCTTCTTTTAACCCATTTTTCTGAGAATGTGTCTGTGTTCCTGCTTACATCTCACATGCTTCTTTCACGGTTCCTTGCAACCTAACTTATACCTCTGTCATTGCTCTGCTGAAGCTAGTTTGTCTAAAGTCCTGATGTTCTCCCGATTGCCAAATCCAGTGGCCTTATACGTATGGTCTTCATCCTTCTGGCTGACCACAGCATTTAGTGCTATTTTAACTTTGGGTCAATCTGCCTAAAATCAAGATACCTAAATGTAATTTACCTAATATGCAACTCTTTTAAGGGTTTTTAACCTATCTTTAGTTATTCTATCTTTTGCATTTGTGTCTTTCATTTCATTCATTCACTTCTTGTTATTTTAGGAAATTAGAAAACATCTTTCTAAGGGCATATCTGATTTAGTTTTATATTTAAAATAAGAATTTATCAAATGTATATCATTTTATGAATGACGGAGTTGTTTTGTATCTTTGTGGAGTATCTTTTAAAAATTGTATCTGCTGAGCTATTTTTCTAAAGTCTTAAATTCTTGAAGTAAGGCTGGATTTTGAGACACAGAAAGATATATCCAACATGTTAGTCAATGTTTAAGTGACTGAATGATGGTATTTGAGCGTCTGCCATAGACCCTCTTGTTTGGGTCCATTGCAGAACCTCTGTTTTCTTTTCTTACTAGCACTGGACAGATGCCAGGACTAGCCCCACAGACTCGGTGAGGCCAGCGCAGTTGTGATGGTTGGTGTTGCCCCAAGGTGGGCTTATAGTTACTGTTTGTCCCCAGTGTTCTGGGCAACTGAACACTTATGAGATAGGAGCTCCAAAATCCATAACTGATTTCCTTTTAATGATTGAACCCAGAGAGCTCATAAAAATGAATTGTATTAAATTATTTCATGTCTTTAGACGGACTGGATGAAAAAAATCCTGTAAAGGGGGCTGAATTGAAAAGAATTGATCATTAAGCAAAAGACTCATTAGATAAACTGGCTTATTTCCATGTTGAGTTGTCTGTCTTTCTAAAACCTTCTTCTCTCTTGGCTTTCATGCCTCTGCTCTCTTGGTTCTCCTTTTAACTCTCCGGAATTTCTCTTTGCCTCCTTAACTCTTTCTCTTTTAACCACCTGCATGAAGATGTTTCCCAAGGCCCTGCCTTCTTCTCTCATGGAATAGAGCAAAGTGTGCTTGCTGAATTGAATTCTGGAGCTTTCCTCGGGAAACCTTACCTCTAGCTGCGGCTCCAGCTATCATTTCTATAAGGACTGTCCTCAAATCCACTTTGCCACGTCAGACCTCTAATGAGGGCCGGGCCATCTGTCTCTGTGGGGTTCCACTGGCACCTCAGTTCAGCATATCCAAGCTGGTTTTGTCCCCCACTCCCCATTGCTTTCATCAGTTTGGCCTCCTTGTCCAACTGCCCATCTCACAGTTGCACAGGCTTGGAATATCTCTTTCTCTCTTTACTCCCTAGCCAACTGGTTACCAAGTCTTGTTGATGTTACATTTGCAGTATCTCTCACTTCACTAATTCTTAAATTCTGGGCTGGATAGAGACAAAGTTTTCAATTTGTCCTTGAAAAAATGAGAAAATATTTTAGAAGAAGACTGCCAACTCTCCTTTCTCAGAAGGGACTGTTTTTTTCCCTGAGATAATGCCTTCTCTTTGGTGGTGAAAGTAGGTGATTGTCTTTTTTTTTTTAACTCTTCACACTTAGCAGAATGAAAATTCAGCAACCCTATGTAGAGTACACCAATGTGTTTGAAAAATTTCTGGTCTGTGACTGTGTAGAGCCTGGTCACCTCTGATTGCTGCCCTTTGACCCCATGTCCCTCACCCCCAATTCAGTTCAGACCTAGTCTTCACTCACCAATTGGTGGTCCAGGCCACGCCCAGCCCCTTCCAGAGGTTACTCTCAGTTGGGGTCAGAAAGGACTGCAGCAGGTCGATGGCTTTGGGGGTAAGGAGTGGTGAGTTCACTTGGGCTGCTAGGCCAGACTCAGGGCAGTGGGCTATGATCTGGGGGAGAAATGGAAGGTATGAGGAAGCCTAGGCTCCCACAAGACCAGACAGGGGTGGTAAAGGGCCCAGAGTGCCTGGCTTCCCATGTTGGAAATGCCAAGCTACCTCCTGCAAGTGACCCCTTCTGCCTCAGGCCTGTTGCCACTTCCAATCTCCCTTGGAGTCTTGGTGTCCTTGGCTCTGACCCTAGACTACCTAGTCTACTGGGGCATTCTGTACACACCAGGGATGATGTCTTGGGGGCAAAGAGAAGGGTGTGTTGGGGTAGGCAAGGGCTCCGTCTGCCCCTGCCTTACCCTGCTCTCACCCCACTCCCCTTCCTCCCTCTGTTTCTTCTTGACTTCATCCTGTCCTTCCCTTCCCTTCCTTCACCACCCTGTCCTTCCCCAACTCACAAAGTCCAGAGTTTGGAAGATGAGGTGCACGAGCTCAGGGGCACTCGGCTCCTGCAATCTGCTGCTCAGCTTCCCCTGGGGACACAGGGCAATGTTTGTCAACACCCTCCCCACCCTACCTTCCTCAGTGCCCCAGTAATTGTTTTGGGCTTTGTTTGGGAGCCTGGCACTCCCCAAAAATCCCAAGAGTGGAGAGGAGAGGTTCCAGGGGAAGAAGCTGGAGAAGGAAAAGGCTTGGGATGGCCTACAAGACTAGGGGAGCAGAGAGGGGAGAAAGGAGAAGGCGGTGGGGTAAGGAGCTTGTGGGGAGCCATATACCAGGAGGTTGAGGCTGTACTTGATCTTCTGGAAGCAGTCGATGTACTGTTCCTTTGTTATCCCTGTGGGAGAGGGCTGTGGGTCGTAGGCTATCCGAAGACTCCTCCCCTTCTCCCCACTCTTCTCCCCTGGCCCAAGCACTCACCTCCCTGATTCTTGTTCTTTTTCTTCCACAGTCTCTTCTTACTGCTGGTCTTGTCCTGGGCCTCCTTTAGGTTTCCCACAAACCACTCGATGTCTTCTAGGATGTGGTTCAACACCTCCTGGACCCCGAAACAGCTCATGGCCTTGAGTGAAGCTAGGCACAGTCCTGGAACTCCTGACCCTGCTCCCCACCCCACCCCACCACAAGCCCTATCCTCAGGCCCAGCCTGGGGCCAAACCAAGCTTCCTTGGTCCTTCTTGGCCCAGAGCCTGCCCTGGCCATCCTGGCCCCCAGGCCCAGAAAGCCTCAGCAAGCCCCGGACAATCTGAGTTACCTCATCCTTCTTTGGGTCCCTGAGGGATTGGGACCGCCTTGGAGGAGGTAGAGTGAAGTTACTTGGTTCTCGGGCGCTGGGATGGCGAGACGGGGGTCTTGGGGATGGTGGCATTCCTGGAATGTAAGGGGACCATGGATTCAGAACCTCCTTGGTCTTTGATTTAAACCTTCTCCTCCTACCTGTCCCCCCAAAAACTTACTGTGCTCTGGTGTCATCCTTTGAGGCTGCTCTGGAAGGAGTCCCTGGTCCAGAGGGAGTGCCTGCTCCAGAGGGGGCCCCTGCCATCTGTCCTGGCCTGGCCGAAGGGCTCCAAATTGGGGTCTGCTGAGAACGTGGTAGGGGACACATCTTTGACAAGGTTCTTGGGACAGAGATCCCACCCACACTTCTGCCCAGGACCCAGGAGCACCCCCACCTCTCTTTAGGACCCCCCACCATTTCCTGGTCTCCATCTGAACCCTTCCGTGACACCATCTGCACACCCACCACCCAGTGCACCACCCACCTAATAGTGCTATCCTATTAGGCCAAGATACCCTCTGGGCCCTTTCCGGCCCCATGGCAGTCTCCAGGGTCAGTCTCTAGTGCCCCTTGGGCCCAGCCCTAGCCTCTTCCCCATGCCCATCTACGCTCTGGCCCCAGCCCGGCTGCTCCCCAGTTCCAGGTCCATGTTGGTTGTGTCACAGTCTCCTGGGATCCATAAGATGCGGGGCCAGGGTCTGGCCAACCAGGCCTGAGCTGTGAAGTTCTATAGGTGGGAATGGGGAAGAGGCTGCCTACCTTTGCTCTAGTTCTTCCTCCAGAGCCTTCTGTAGGCTTGCCCTCAGTTGCTCTGCCTGGGGGAAGCAGCAGTCAGGCAGGCTGAGGGTATGTGTATATGTGTAGGGGGGTGTTCTCTGGACCCTCCACCCACTGTCTCTCCCACCCCACCCCTGGCTGCTTACGTTCACTTCCTGGCACTGAAAGAGCAGGGTGCTGGAGGTTGGCAGTCCTGACTCCTGCACTGTGATGGACAGAATGGAGTTGTAGGAGCAAGTGTTGAGCGCCACATCCATGGCCTGGATGCTGTCCAGGCGATAAGTGTCCAGCTCCTCCTGGGCCAGGCGGGGAGGTTGGCAATGAGGTCACTGAAAACCAGGCTTGGCTCCTGGAGCTCCTGACTTGGGGTACCCCAGCCCTCTTGGTGGCCTGGGACTGGGGTATCATCTACCCTGACCCCTGTGCCTCTGCCCCAGTCTCCACCTAAGCCTGGGTATATATGTGTATATGGAGGGGTGTGGCTGCTATTTGGAGTATGGAGAGTAGAGTTCAAGTGCCTGGAGCTTGCTTTTGCACTGCCTGGGTTGGCTGTGACCCATTGCTGAGTTTGTTGGGTGGGCTGACCTTGGTCTCGATGTCCAGCAGCTGGAGCCAGCCATTTCTGACCTGCAGGAGCAAGTCCTGGCTCCACACACGGCCCTGTGCATCCATCTCTTGCAGCTTCTGCAGGGCATCCTTGGGCTTCTGGACTCTCTGAGTACCTAGCTTACACGTCATCAGGTGCTGAGGGGAGAGAATGAGGCCCAGGACCAGGAGAAGACGTAGAAAGGGGAGACTAGGGGTGGGGGTGGGGGTGGCGAGAGGCAGCAGAGGAGGGAGACCTGCCGTGGCCTCCTTGTGGGGTGATCTAGATAAGCAATCTTCAAGGGCTTATGTCAGGGCCAGTGTAGAAGTGGGCAGGCTAAAGAGAGTGCCTCTGAGGCTAGGTCTGAGGGGCTGTGCGGGGGCTTTTAGCACCCTGGAGGGAAGGACAGTCATGGCCCAGAACAGTCCAGGCCAGTGAGGGGGCTGGGTGGTAGAGGATGTGGACTCTAATCACTCAACAAATAAAGTCTAAACTCCTCTGGGTGAGATGTAGGGCCCTGAAAATTCTGTCTCCCTGTGCTCCCTTTGGGCACCCACCATCTCAGCCTGGTCTTCCTCTTCACTAACCTGAATTTAGCATTCCTGTCCCTGTGCCTTTGCTCATGCTGTTCCCCATCCCTAGAATGCCTTTCCCACTTGTGCTAGTCCCTCACCTCCGGTGTCTTAGGAACAAGATCAAGCCCCATCTTCTCTACTCAAGTCCCTGTGAAGCTGCCCATTCCTGTGGGTCTTTGCCATTATTCACCTCCCCTAGGAGATCCCTCCCTTCTCACATCCAAATGCTGATGTCACAAGCAGCAGTCCGGCCCCTCGCCCTCCAGTGTAGTCTCTTGTTGGGGGATATGCAGTCTGTCTCCTGCCCCTGGGTCCCACCAGCCCTGCTCTCTGCACACTTCCTAGATCCTTTGCCTGCTGTTCACATTTCCAGCATGTTCAGGGAACCTTGACATCATGAACAAACTCCCTGTCAGCCTGAACATGTCTCCTCTCTGCCCTTGCCTGCTGGGCCTAAATTAAGCTGCCCCCCACCCCACCCCAACCCCCTACCCCTGCCATGAAGCTGAGTACTCCTGGCCTCTCCCTAGCTGACAAAGGAGACCTACCCCTGCTGCCTGTGGAAACTCCAGGCCACCACCCAGCATCCTTCCCTGGTTCTGCTCAATTAGAGCCCCAACATCTGATGCTGCCCAGAATGGTTTCTATCTGATGTGGCAGCCTGACCAGGTGTGTGCTCTACCCCAGCCACACCCTTGTAGTTTGTGCTTTCCCATGGTGTTGACAGCCCTTCAGGCAACCAGGTCTCCCAGTGTCGCACTCCCTGAGGGCCAGAGACTCATTCCAGCCTCAAGGTGGCTGACAGTTGCCTGGGAGCTCGGACCTAGCCACCTGCCCTCTCTGGCAGTGCCTCCTTTGGGGCCCTCTCTATCCTTCACAGGGACTGCTGACCTCACACATTCCTTTCTCCAGCCATGCAGATCCTAGGCAAAGAGTAGTTCTCTGAGCTGGGGACTAGAGTGGCAGGGGGTGGGTAGGGAGGTGGGTGGGGTGGAGTGAGGGGGTAGGGTAGAGTAGCTCAGAGGAAGATACCACAGCTGATGCCTCTAGGCACATATCTCTGCTACTTCTTCCTGCCTGGAAACAGGATGTCCACCTCTCTCTAACTTCAACCCACCCTGCTCTGCCTGTCCCCAACTGTGCCCATTCCCTTCCCTGGCAGGTAGTATATGCTCCATTAGACTTGTTGTTCTGGGGAAGGCTATTGGCTTCCATGGCAGGGACTTGTCTTAGAGGTTTATTTTTTGGCAGGACGATGGGCACATGGGACAACTTAGGTTGAGTCAGGAAACCATCTGGGACCCCTCGGGGTACTCACCTCCACCCTGTGCTGCAGGAAGCTGGGCTCTGAGGTGAGGCTCTGCAAGTACTCCTTCCGGTGCACTGTGGGGATTGGTGTGTGGGGGTGAGGGATGGAGGTTGTGGGGGCAAAGCAAGGGTGTGGGGTGGAGGGAAAAAGAGTGAGAAGTGGGCAACTGAGCCAGTGAGAAGGAGTCGTTGCGGGGAGGGAGAGACTGGAGGACAAGGGCTTCAGGGAGACAGGAGGGGAGGGGAAGGGAGAAGGATGGAGGTAGAGGGTGGAGGAGGAAGCTTACAGTAAATGGCTGTGCTGCTGGGCCGGGACATGTTGGCACTGCTGAGGACAGTTCTCTAGAACTAAACCAAAGAGACAGCCATCAGAGCTGGGAGAGGAGTCCCAGGGCACAGCCAGCAGGAGGGCTGCTATTGCAGCTAGTCCCTGACTGGGCTGACGCTTGGACCAGGCTCTGACCTGGGACCCTGGTACAGATCCAAAGCCCTGGGCTTCAGGAGGCCTTTTGGAGCAGTCTCCTGCCAGTGGCCTCTGCTGTGGAGCCCTCTTCTTGGCTGACATGGCAGCCCTAGGCCGAGGGAAGGAGGGCCTGCAGGGCATGGCTAGGCCTCAGGACAGGCTCCAGGCCTCCTGTTATTTGGTCAGTAAAGCTCCTTTTGATGGGTCCAGGAAAGCTGAATGGACAGGAACCCAAGCCTGAGGCTGGAGCTCCAGATTCTATCCTGGGTGTGGGTGTGAGAGATGCCAGGTTGAATTGTGTCCCCCCAAAATATGTGTCAACTTGGCTAGGTCATGATCCTCATTATTATGTAATTATCCTCCATTTTGTGATCTAATTATCCCATGTATTGTATATCCTAACCTTTATAATGTTAATGAGGCAGGACACAATCTACAGCATTAGGTTGTATCTTTAGTCAATTTCTTTTGAGATACAAGAGAGATTAAACAAGAGCGCAGAAATCGAGGGACCTCATAACCACCAAGAAAGAAGAACTAGGAGCAGAACGTGTCCTTTGGACCTAAGGTCCTTGTGCTGAGAACCTGCCAGACCCAAGGGAAGACTGATGCCAAGACACATGGAGATCTCCAAGGAATGCTGGGCCCACAGATGTTGAAAGGAGACAAGGACTTTCCCCAGAGCCAACAGAGAGAGAAAGCCTTCCCCTAGAGCTGGCACCCTGAATCCGGACTTCTAGCCTTCTAAACTGTGAGAGAATAAATTTCTGTTTGTTGAAGCTATCCACTTGTGATATTTTTGTTACGGCAGCACTAGATAACTAAGACACCAGGTGAGTGGGCTGAACCCAGCTTCTATAGGGAAGGCAGAGGATTCAGCAGCCTTCCCTGCCAAGCAAGCCCTCTTGTCTGAGCCTGCTTCACTTCTGCAAACTGAGAGGAAACTGATGTTGGCTCTTGAGCTGGGGAGGCTCACAGGAAGAGCAAGAGTGTGTGTGTGTGTGAATGCGAATGCATGCATTTGCATTTGTGATGGGACTGTGTAGGATTTGTCAGTGACATCCTGACAACACTACCCACTTGCACTTCCCTGAATGTCTACCAAGTCTCCTGTCTCTGCCTTTTCATACCTGTACCCTCTGCCCAGAGCCCTGGCCCAGCCCATCCTCTAAATTCCAGCTCAAGCATCCCCTCTTCAGTGAAGCCTTCCTTGATCACCCTTCTCCACCCCACCAGCAGAGGGCCCTCCATAGAGCCACACCATAGCTTGTACATTCCTAATAACAACAGCCACAACGGCCACCTTGGCCTTGTGCCAAGCCCCTTATAGACATTGTTTTATTTAATTTTCACTACAGTCTCCTTGGATTTACTTGGTGCTATGTGCCAAGCAGAGGAGCTCTGGTGGCACAATGGTTAAGTGCTGGGCTGTTAGCCAAAAGGTCAGCAGTTTGAACCCACCCATCGCTCCAAGGGAGAAAGATATGACAGTTTGCTTCTGTAAACATGTCAGCCTTGGAAACCCTATGGGGCAGTTCTACTCTGTCCTACAGGGTCCATATGAGTTGGAATCAACTCAACGGCAATGGGTTTGGTTTTGATTTGTATGCCAAGCACTGTTGTAAGTGCTTTACCTTCCTTAACTCATTTAATCCACAAAACAACCTTATGAGGGTGGTACTGTTATTGTCCTCATTTGCCAGATGAGGACTCTGAGGCTTAAAGAGGGGGACAGGCCTGAAGTCGCTACCAAACCAAACCCAACCCGTTGCTGTCAAGTCAATTCTGACTCATAGCGACCCTATAGGACAGAGTAGAACTGCCCCATATGGTTTCCAAGGAGTGGCTGGTGGATTCGAACTGCCAACCTTTTGGTTAGCAGCTGAGCTCTTAACCACTGTGCCACTAGGGCTCCAAACCAAACCAAACCAAACCAAACCCATTGCCGTCGAGTCGATTCTGAGTTGGTATTTAATAGAGAATGAACTCAGACCTGTCTGGCTGCAAATGCCACGTTATAATTGTTTGATTACATATGTGCCTCCCCCGCTGGGCTCTGAGCCCTGAGGACAGAGACTTGCCTTGGTCATCGCTGTGTCCCCAGTGCTTTCCTGGCACAGAGTGGGTCCAGAGCACATACATGTTAAAACGGACCTGAATTAAATGTGGTGCGTGTACATGCAGGGTGGGGAAGGGAGTCAGTCGTGGGTGTGAGTCAAGGGTATGTGTTATTTGAGTGAGGTTCGTATGCATCCTGCGTCGAGTGTCAATTTTGTGGGTGTTCATGCATCTGCGTGGTGCACCTACGTCATACAGGACCCCTGGAATATCCTGGGTAAAGTATAGAAGAGCAGTCCGCACCCTGTTTATTAGGACTGTTGTGGAAATAACAGAGGATCGGATAAGATGACTCTGAGGTGGAAGCGAGTTACTGTTAAACAAGTAAGGAAATGCAGGGGAGGTGTCTGGATCTCTTTTCTTGTTTAGGGGACCAGGGCCCCTTTTTCCTTCAAGGATAAGAAGTGCGAGAAGCCTGTTCCCCCACCCCCACTGCCTCACCCCAGGCTATGACACTTCCTGCTTCTAGACTGCAAAGAGAAAACGAGCTCTGTCCTGGTTAGCCTGGCTTCCTCCCACCCACCCAAAACACCCCTCAACACACACATGCACCTACACACACACACACACACACACACATACACACACACACAAACGCGCGCGTAGATGGTCTCTGTGGGTCCCTGTGGGCAGGTAAAGATGGGGAAACGCTGCTGAAGACCCCTGACAACAGGAGGGGGGAGGGGCTGGTTTTGGTCTGCCTTGCTACTGGGTGAAGGTGGGGAGAGCTGTGGCGGCCCAGTTACCCCTACTTATGCCCCAAGTGTAGAGGCTTGAAGCCAGGAAGGGCTATCTATATCACGGACACTGAGGAGGAAGCCCAGAGATGCTTCTGGAGGCCTGAACCACCCTTCTCTGCTTCCTAGCCAGACAGCCAGACAGCCAGTGCTGAGCCCCAAGCCCTTCCTTGGGGCTGACCCTCCTGGCTTCATGTGGGAACAGGCTGGCGACAGATTAGGGAAGTCACTGAGTTATCTCCATCTGCCCAGGGATCCCCTTCATCTGGTCTGGGCACTGATCTTCCCTGGGGCCCAGGTATTTACCTAGGTGCCAGTGAGTCTGGTGGCTGGTCCCCCTGGGGTGGCTGATGTTGGAGCTGGTGGTCCGGTGCTGGTGGAGGGAGGGCAGTGGCTTCTCTGCTAGCACCACAGGCAGAGCCCCAGTAAGCAGGCAGGCCCTGTGGTGATGAGGCTATAGAGACAGCCACACCTGTGCTCTTCGGACCCTGGTGGGTGGGGAGGCACCACCCGCCCAACACCCGAGACTGGATTGTGGCAATACTAGTGCTGACAGGTGCCGGGCTAGTGCCCTGAAGTTGGCCAGAAACCCCTGCTTCCTAGCTTCCCTCTTCTGCTTGCCTCTGGTCCTAGGGTGTGGCCCCTCTCCCCAGTGCCTTTTGGGCACCTCCCCTGGGGCTCCAGGTTAATGTCAGGTGCTAGGGCTGGGACCAGATGGAGAGGAGAGTCTGAGTTCTGTGGTCTCGGGGCAAATCAGCTGGAGGTGGCCCCCAAGCTTGGGGGAAGTTGCAGCCAGAATGTGTACCTGTGTGTATGTGGGTGCTGCACCTGTGGGTGCATGGTTATGTGTGCCCAGGTGGCATCTGTGAGCAGAACATAGATTTTGTAAGAGCAGATGAGACTGGGGCATGGGACCACCATGGACATTACATGGTGAGCCGAGATTTCTTTCTGGTAGGGCCCACCTCGTTCTATCCCTTATTCTGTTACCTCCCACCCAGCAGGGAGCCCTCTCACCCACCATTCTTTGTTTTTCACCCTCTTCCCTCCTCCCTCCTGCCCCAAGACCCATGGTTGATGCCTGGTTGGGAAACTGAGTCCGCCTCTGTGTCTCTGTCTCCGTTCATGAACTGCCCAGCCCCTGTACCTCACTCCATTTAACAACCTTCCTTGGCATCAGGTTGGGCCAGGCTCCCTGCCCTCTGGGAGCTCACAGTTTAACAAGGGAGGCCAGAAGGAATCAGAAACCAAGGGGGCAAGGCAGGAGGGGAGAGGGGAAATGCCCAGTGTGGAGGTGATCCTTGGGGCAGAGGGTCAGGGCCTGGCAGGTATGATTATCTGTAGTGGAAGGTGTAGTCTAGAGGCTGGAACCTGCATCCTACACCCCCAGCCTTGGCTTCCTTGGGACCATCCCAGAAGATTCTGGCCTACTCTCCCACCCCCACCCCAACCAACAACACTGCCCTGATGGCCTGGAGTCCAAAGATTGGATCCTGGCCGGGGGCTTCCCCACATGGGCTGGTGTGGGCCCCTGGGGAGTCCAGGAGGCAGCCAGCCACTGGGGCCCAGGGATCAGCCAGAGCCTCGTAGAAACTGGCCCTCCTAATTTCCCTGGAGCTCAGCCTCTCCTCTCCCCGCTCCTCCCTGGCCTTGGCCCTCCTTCAGCTTCTCTCAGGATGGCCTGTGCTCTAGTCACATCCCCCAGTCCCAGCCCCAGCTTCATCAAGGCTGCAGCCACATCCCTCCTCCCTCATCCCTGGCAGAGACCTCATACTTGCTCCCCAGCTCAGGCCAGACCCTGTACTTGCCACAGGCCTCTCCTCAAGTCAGTCTAGCACACCGGAGACTCTCATGGAGGAGCTGGGGGCAGGGACAGAGAAAGGGGCTGAACCCACACCAGGGGTCCAGTCTGAGTGAGATCTTGGGGCAGAGAAACAATGTGCTCTACCTGGCTCCTCAGCACCGTGTACTTGGTGCCCCTGGGAGCAGTTTGGGTCTCTCCAAACAGGAACCTTTTGCAGCCTGGGTGGTGGGGCTGGGCCCAGACTTCTTTGGTGCCAGGCAATGTGAGTGTCTGCCAGAAGGGAGCCACCCCAGGGAAAAGGGGCATTTGGTTGGGGAGGGAGGGAGAGGCCAGGCCACCTGCTCCTGGGGATTTTGGGGTGATAATTGATGCTTCTTTACAAAGAAAGGTCTGAGTGCCAAAGCAATTCTTCAGCAAGTAATGCTGGCTGACGCACCAGGAGCCAGGACTTGGGTAGGAGAAGGAACAGGGACTCAGAGGGCATTGCCTTGAAATTGTGAGGTTCCTGAAGGCTGTGGGACCTCATTCATTCATCCATTTGACAACTATATATTGAGGGCTTCCTGCCTGCCAGGCACTGTGCTAAGTACTAGGATATGCCTGGAGCTTACAGACATCTTGGAGCTCAGCCTGAGTTCATTGTCTCCCTCCAGACAACGTCTCTCCCTTGCTCCCCATCTCAGTGGAAGCACCGACACCCAGCCAGGCGGCCAAGTAGGAAACTTGGGAGTCACCACAGACTCCTCTCTCCCTCTGCCCCACATTCAGTCCATCACCCATCCTGTAGTCACACCTCCTTAGCAAGCTCAGCTATATCCACCCCCACTGCTACTGCAGTAGCTCAGACCCTCGGCAAACCCTCTGACTTTGGTCGTGCAACAGTCTCCTAACCTGTCTCCTGCCTCCAGCCTTGCTCTTGTTAATGCTCCCTCTTCACTGTGGACAGGGAACATTTCTTAATTGGTAATTTAGTCATCCCACTCCTCTGCTTAAAGTCCGTCACTGACTTCCCTCTGCTCTCAGGATAAAATCTGAACTTCTTATTATGGCAGATGAGGCCCGTTATGAACTTAAGGCCCCTGTCTTGAGTCTGGTCTTATCTCCCACCATTCCCTGCCGCTTGTACCTTACACTCAGCTTTAGAGAATGACTTGGACTCCTAGAAGAGTCATGCCTGGCAGTGGCATCACTGGGGTTGGTGTCACCCAGTGTGGTAACTCATGGTGTCACCCAGAGGTGGATTAATCAGTAAGCACAGTATGCGCTGGCTTGCATTGAGTAAGGTACCCACGGGCTTAATTGTATTTACTTGCTAACCTGTGGAGAGCAATTTCTCATGGGTTTCACCATACATAGTTGACATGATGGGGGACAGGTGAAATTGTGAACTGCAAATTGGTGGGAAGGCACAATCGGGCCCGTGCATACCTTGCTTATTGAGTAATCCGGCCCTGGCCCCCCATCCCCAACATGGACCTCCTCCCATACCAGACCATACAGAATCCTTAGTAATGTTTTCTGTACTAACGTTACTCGTAAATCGTAATTTCCATATATCACTCCTTCTTTTCCTTTAATTACTACTTTGTTCTCAAAAAAGTTATTGATATAGGTTCACAGATACTAATTACCACAACATCGTAGCTAAAACACCAGAAAATTTGACAAAATCGGCGACTATAAAACACCGGCAACGAAAACAACACATACTTTAGCGAGTGCAGACTAAACCATGTAATTCAAAGCATCATTGTAATCGGGTAATAATGACAGCTCTGACCAGAGTGCGTTAGAAGGTTCAAAAAGTAAATTAGCATAGCGTTTTAGCCTTGTAGGTATATTGATACATGGAACCTGGGCTTAAGAAAAATGTTATAACTAACTACAGGGATATTTTTATAGACAGTCATTTTGGTGTCACCCCCGCTGACAGTGTCACCTGGTGTGGTCTGCACTTCCTGCACCGCCGAATGACACCACTGATGCCTTGGCACCTGGCTGCCTGCTGTTCTACCTGCCTGGAATGCCCACCCCTTACTTGCTCACCTGAAAAACACTTCCATGCTTTCATGGTTCCATGTAAGCTCTGTTCCCCTGGGAAGCCTCACCGCTATCCAGGGATGGTGGGGACTTCTGTCTGGCCCTTGGCTCCCAGGTACCTTGTACACACATCCCTCCATTCCTGCAGGTTGTACATTGAGGGCATGTCCATCGCCCCACCAGACAGGAATCCCTGCAGTCTCAGGATGGTCTTTTGCCATGCTAGAAGAGAAAAGGACTTGTAAAGAACTAAATACACTGTGGAATCCCAGGCACAGAGGACCAGACTATGCTTGGGGCATCAGGGAAGACATCACAGAGGAGGAATGCTGAAGTTGGGTCTTAGAGGACACACAAGAGTCCACCAGGAGATGGCGTGGGAAGTGCGAAGGCTGGGTGGGGGAAGCATCGCAGTGGGTGAGAAGCTGAGTATGGCCAGAGCATGAACTGTGTGTGGGGGGGGGGGGTGGCAGAGGTGGTGTAGGTGACAGGAGAAGTGTATATCTTTGTCACCAGGCAGTGCTCATAGTCATTGAGTGGTTTTGCACAGAGGTGTGACAAGGATGTCGCTGGGTCTGTTGCCTCCCGGGAAGGTCCTGCCACTTACTTGTCAGGACATAGAGGGGGGCTACTGAGGGGTCGGGTACAGGGACAACCCTAGGAGCATGCGTTTTAGGATGAAGCGGTCAAGGAGCCCCTCCAGGACACCCTGGTCCAGCCCAGGAAGGAGGCCCAGGATCTCTTGGAAACTCCAGAGCAGGCCCTGGGCAGTGCCAGGAACTCTGGAGGGCTACGGGGAAGAGAGCTCTGTTATCATGGAGGACAGTGAGTGGGCACGGCAGGACTCTGGTATTCAGGAAGGGAGGCCTGTTTGTGGCTGAAAGGCCCCCAGGGATGGAGTGCCAGGTAGGAGTGCCCTACGCTCAGGGAGCTGTACCCCGCCAGAGTGAGGTCTAGCCAGAGCCTTTTGCTGGTAGAGGAAGCATAGCCTCAGTGTTAGGTCGGGGGCTGGGGCCTGAGTGGTGGCCATCATGGCAGGGGCTGACACTGGCCCTGGGGCTGCTGGGGAGTCACAGAAGCAAACCCTATCTCTGCCAGTGCTGCCCCTAGACAGGAGCAAATCACTTCTATGAGCCAGGCACAGGAGTAAACAAGAGAAATGAAGTTTCTATCCACTCGGAGCTTGCATTCTAGAGGTAGAAGAAACAAACACACACGTATAAAGAAATGGAGGCCCTGATAAGTGACCAGAAGGAAATAAAGAGGGAGATGTGAATGAGAGCATGGGGTGAGAGGGGACCTCACCAAGGAGGGGAGCTTTGAGCTGAGAAGAGCCCAGAGAAGGGGAAAAGCACGACCAAGGTCCTGCAGCTGGATAGGAAGCCATGGTGCTGGAGTGGAACGAGGGAGGGGAGAGTGGTCCGAGATGCGGTGGGAGGGTGGGCTCTGCAGACCACTGCCAGGAGTCCAGCTTTTGTCCCACAGGTGATTGGAAGACACTGAGGGGTTCTGAGCATAGGACTCACCCTGAATTGTGCTTTCGGCACCTCTCTCAGACCATGCTGGGGAGAATGGGTTATAGTGGGAGTCGGGGGTGGACCAAGGAAAACCCATGGGAAGGGCAGTAAGGATGGAGACTTGTGTTGCAGGTGGAGCTACAGGACATGTCAAGGATTGGATGTGGGGGGGCTAGGTGGAAAGACAACTTCAGGATGATTCTTAGTCTTTTGACTTGAACAACTGGGGGATTAGGGTGACATTTGGTGAGATAGGGACGATAGGCAGAGATGAAGGTTTGAAAGATGGGGAGGGATACAGAGTTTCAGTTTCATCCTGAACGTCTTCAGTTTGAGGGGATTATCTGGCCTCTGAGCAGAAGTATCACAAAGAGGGGAGGGAATTTTAATCAGGATCTCAGGGGAGTGGGATGGGCATATAACTTTGGCAGTTGTGAGAACACAGCTAATATTTAGAGGTCTAAGATAGGGTAGGAGTCTCTGGCTGTTGCAAGTGGTTAATGAGCTTGACTGCTAACTGAAATTTTGGTGGTTCAAGTCCACCCAGAGGCACCTTGGAGAAAGGCCTGATGATCTACTTCCAAAAAAATCAGCCATTGTATACCCTATGGAACATAGTACAGTTCTAACTGACCCACATGGGGTTGCCATGAATTAAAATCAACTCAGTGGCAACTGGAGGGAAAAAAAAAAAAAAGACTGGGTGAGATCATGGGGGAAAATGTGGAGGTAAAGAGACAGGAACTCAGGGGCCTCCCAGCATTAATAGACTGGGGTGGTCAGGAGGGACCAGCTAAGGAGACTGAGGAGGGGTGGCCAGTGAGCTCGGAGGAGACCCAGGAGAGGGCGCGGTCCCTGGAACCAGGAGAAGAGAAAATTTAAAGAAGGAAGGAATGACAATTGTGCCAAGTGCTACTGAGAGGTTGAGTGAAAAGACACAGAGAGAAGTATCCATGTATTTGGCAATGTGGAGGTCATTGGTGGTGCTAATTAAATGGGTTTTATGGAGCGGTGGGGTGGAGCTGGACTGGACAGGGTTGAAAAGTGAAAGGGAGGTAGAGAGAGGGAGACTGTGAGAGGGTGGGTGTAGACGGTGGGGGCAAGAGGTTTTGCTGGGAGTGGACTGGTGGTCAGAAGCGGGGTATGATATGGAAACTTATTTTGAATTTGTTTAAGGATGGAAGGCATTGTAGCATATTTGCTAATGGGAATAATTTATCGGAGAGACTGATGAGAAAACAGAGATACTGAAAGAGTGAAGACTTTGAGAAGGTACCAGAAGATGGGGTGTCCAGAACATAGGTGGAGGGGCTGGTCTGTACAAGAGTGAGGAGGAAGAAGATGGGCTTATCTGCTGGGGCCCCACTGGGTCCCTCCAGCTGGTTCTGGGTCAGATCCTGCTGTGCTCCACCCTCAGCTTGGGTCAGGCAGCAGGAAGGAGTCTGGGGATGGAGCTAATTTGAGGGAAAATGGTTAATTCTCTGGGGCTAGGGTGGTATCGGAGTCCCTAGGTGGTGCAAACAGGAAAGTGCTCGGCTACTAATCAAAAGGTTGGAGGTTTGAGTCCACCCAGGAGCACCTTGGAAGAAAGGCTTGGCAATCTACTTCCAAAAACTCTGACACTGAAAACACTGTGGAGCACAGTTCTACGCTGACGCACATGGGGTTACCATGAGTCACAGGTGACTAGACAGCAGCTGGTTTAGGGTGTTATCAGAGGCTTGATTTTCTAGGGGAGGAGGGCCAGCCTTATGCCCTCCTTGAAGCTGCCCTTTCCAGGGACTGGGAGATTGGGGTTGGAATCAGCCACTCTCAGATCCATCTCTATTTGGCTAGCTCATCCTGAGTCCCTCTGTCTCCTAAACTCCAAATCCCTAAGCCAGCGCTCAGCCGTATTTCTCCAACCTTTTCCTAACCACCCCTGGTAGACAGACATCATTCCAGATATTTCTTACCTTCCCCTCCCCCACTTCTGCACACTTGGTTCTGCCCCTCCCCAGCCTTGGATCCACTGGGTGATTCCTACACATACCTCCCCGCCCCTGCCCTCCATTCTACATCCCACCCCTCATCCAGGGATTCCCTGGCTCCCTGGGAGGAAAAGCTCTTAGGAATATCTGAAAAGCCCTTCCCCAGAGGCCTGGACCTTGGACCATGATTCAGAGCAGTTTCACAGGAAAGCCAGGCCAGGGAGGATCTAAGGGCCAAGCTGGGGATGGGCTGCTTAGGAACGGACAGTCTTGGGAAGGGAAAGTTCTCTTTGATCTCAAGGGAGGGGCTGGCCTGGGCCCAGTGCACTCACATCTCTGGGGCAGGTGTCGAGAAGTAAGGAGGGATGGTGCCATCACCATGCTGGACAGTGCCGTGGGTCGCCCTCCAGGAGCAGGTGGCCCTGTGGTGGCCAGGCTCACGGCTTCTCCCTGGGTCACTGGAATGACCTCCCTGGCCTGGCCTTGCCAGTTGCCATGGGTATGGAGGGGAGGGGGATTGACTGACCCTGCTCCCTCCTCATACACTTCTGTTTCTGCCTCTACTTCAAACCACTGCCCAAGGCAGAGAACAATGCAGCCGTTCAAAACCATGTGGTGAAAGAATATTCAGTGATATGGAAAAATTCACACTGTAGTGTTGATGAAAAAGGCCTGTTAGAAAATGATAGATAATAAGATCCCAACTTTGTAAAAAAGCAAATAAATGAATTGAAATCATGTAAATGGACCCAGGAAAAAAAAGTAAATAACATTTGTAATCATATGAATCTAAATAGAAAAAAAATTGTAATCCTTGTAAATCTAAGCATAGAAAATGTTCACAATGCAGTATGAGGCTTGCTACAAAATGGGGACAACTGTAAGATCTCAGTTTTGTAAAACCAAGTTGTAATCATGAAAATTTAAACATAGAAAAAATTGTAACTGTGTAAATCTAAACATTCATTCATCACTTGTGCTCTGTGACAGACACCAATCTAAGCGCTTTACATTATGTGCTCACAACAACTCTGTGGAGTGTTGTTGTTGTTAGTTACCATGGAGTCAGCTCTGACTCATGGCCACTCACGTACAACAGAACAAAACATTGCCTGGTGCAACGTCATCTTCATGAGCTTTGGTGTGCTCAAGTCCATTGTTTTGACCACTATGCATTGGTTAACACACTCAGCTGCTAATCGAAAGACTGGAGGTTCAAGCCCACTCAGAAACACCTTGGAAACCTATGGAGCGCAGTTCTACTCTGACACACATGGGGTCACCATGAGTTGAAATTGACTAAATGGCAACTGATGGTGGTGGTAGCAATGGTTTTTGAGTGGCGGGGGATGGGGGAGGGGATCCCTAGTTGGCAGAAATGGTTTGTGCTTGACTATTAACCTTAAAAACTCTGGTGGCGTAGTGGTTAAGAGTTACGGCTGCTAACCGAAAGGTTGGCAGTTTGAATCCATCAG
Organism: Dugong dugon; assembly: GCA_030035585.1. Lineage (NCBI taxonomy): Eukaryota > Metazoa > Chordata > Mammalia > Sirenia > Dugongidae > Dugong > Dugong dugon. Next base: position 149,607,527 of record CM057462.1, read on the forward strand.
GTGCTCCTCGGAAACCCCATGGGGCAGTTCTACTCTGTTCTATAGGGTCGCTGGGAGTTGGAATCGACCCAATGGCAATGGGTTTTTGGTTTTGGTACTAACCTAAAGGTTGGTGATTCAAAACCACCTAGCATACCTCAGAAGAAAGGTGTAGCTATCTACTTCTGTTAAAATTACAGCCAAGAAAACCCTATGGAGCAGTTTTACTCTGTGACACATGGGGTCACTATGAGTTAGAATCGATTTGACAGCAACGGGTTTGGTTTTTTTGGGCTTCCAACATAAGAGGTTCATCTTCCCCACTGTATTGGACAATATTCTGTTGTGATCCGTAGGGTTTTCATTGGCTTATCTTTGGAAGTTGATCACCAGGCCTTTTTCCACACTCTGTCTCAGTCTGAAAGCTCTGCTGAAACCTGTCCACCTCTGGTGACCCTGCAGGTATTTGAAATACTGTGGCATCGCTTCCCACATCATAGCAATACGAAAGCCACTACAGCCTGACAAACTGACCAATGGGTGGGAGTACCCTATGAAGTGGGTACTATTATTTTCATCTCCAATTTTACATATGAAGAAACTGAGGCAGAGAGAGGTTAAGTAACTTGTGCCAGGTCACAAAGCCAGTAAAATCCAAGCAGTCTGCCTTGAAAAAGAGACACTAAGAGAAACAAGTTATCTCTAGCTGGGGGTAGGAAGGGCTTCTGTGTGGGTCTTACTTTCTTCTTTGTGTTTTTCTATATTTTCCAACTTTTTCTCAAGGAGCATGTTACTTTTGTCATCCATGCCTCACCACTCCCACAAAAAAAGATAATTTTAAAAGTAACAAAACAAGACAAAAATGCCCCAGGAAGGCACTCCTCCTGCAGCCCTGGGATTCTGTTCTGCGTGTGGGGTTGGGGTGGGGGGTCACTATCAAAGCTACCAGTGAGATCAGTGGCCTGTGGCCTGGGAAGGCCAATGGGGGGAGCTCAGTTCCCCCAACTGCCACTGGTCCCTGCAGGGGCCCCAAGGAATCTTAGGCCCCCCACTGGGGCCGCTAGGTCTCAGACCAGGGCAGGCAGGCTCACCCTGTTTCGCCTTGAGAGGCCTTAGGCATGCTGTACTGGCTGTCCGAGAGCTTGGGGAGGTATGTGTGTGGGTGGGAGCACACAGCCAGCTGGGGAGTCTGGAAGCCTCTCCTTGGCTTCTTGGCCCCACATCCCCTCCACATTTTCTCACCCCACATTATTCAACCTCCATGCAAAGCAAGATCTTCCTCTGCAAAAACTAGCTGCTATTGGAACCCTCTTAGTGACCAAGAGCTCATTACCTCACTGGCAAATCCAGGCCATGTGGGACACTACATGGTACAGAGGAAGGAGCGTGGGCCTCAAAGTTAGAAAAACTCAGCTTGAACCTACCTAGTTCTAGCTCTTAGCCGTGTGGCGTTGAACCTAAGTCCTGTGAGCTTCGATTTCATTGTCTGTTAGTGGGCTGATGATGCCTGTGAGGATTACCTGAGACTACATAGGTCAAATGCCTGGAGCAGGGGAGGTGCTTCCCCAAAGCTGGCCTCCTCATAAGTCTTTCCTGCTCTTCTCAGAGATGCCTTTGGAGCCACTCAGAATAGATCTGATCCCTCTGAGGCATCTCTTCCCCAGGCAGACTTTCCCCACCCAACTCCTTCAGCCACCCTGGCATAGCATGGGTCCCAGGCAGGCCACCATCTTGAGCATGCCTGACTCTATGAGAATCCCCTGGGAAGCCCGGTTGAAAATGCAGAGTCCTAGATCCCACCCATAGAGTTGAATTCAGGGGGTCCAGGAAGGAGTCCCAGAATCCAAATGTTTACAGTCTCCCCAGCAGTCCCTGGGGGAGCCAGTGCTCCACCATTTTCCAGTTGGCAGTGTCTCTCCTTAAGTATGAGGCCCAGAAGTGAGCAGTTCCAGGCTGCAGGCTGACCAGCTAGGGACCTGGGAGGCTTTCTCTCTGGCTGCTGCCCACCGTCCCCACTCAGTCCCCTGGGTGGAGGTGTGTGTGCCCTGTGGGGTGAGCTTGTGCTACAGATAGGCAGTGTCACTCCAGAGAAGCTTGTTCTATGACGTAGTGCTCTGAAATTAGACAACTGCTGGGGCCAGGAATCTCAGCCTCCCTGACTCTGACCCTCAATGGGTTCTGTGCCCAGAGTCTTAGACCACATAGAGGCCTGGGCAGAAAGCCTCACAGGGCTTCCAGAAGGAATCTGATGAGCTGGCCCTGTGGCTCTACTGCTCTCCCCGGCCCTGAATTCCCAGAGACTGGAGGGGTCTTAGTCCCATGAGCACAGATCACATAACCCAGGCCACTGAGGGTCCTGCCCTGAGAGGCCTGCCCAGGATTCCAGAACAAGCCCTAGGCAGGAGTGGCAGGCAGGTCTGCAGTGCCAGAGAGGTCAGATCACAGGGGCCTCTGTGACTTGTGGCAGGCACCCACTGCACCTGGCCCTTCAGTCCTCCCAGAATGTGGCCCCCTGGACTAGAAGGGGTCTTAGACCAAAACCAAAACCTGTTGCTGTCGATTTGATTCTGACTCAAAGCAACCCCATGTGTTACAGAGTAGAACTGCTGCATAGGGTTTTGTTGGTTGTAATCTTAAAAGGAAGCAGATCACCATCAACAAGCCTTTCTTCTGTGGCGCCCCTGGGTAGGTTCAAACCAACAACCTTTATGTTAGTAGTCAAGCACAAACCCACCCGGGGACCTTTAGAGAGACCCAAAACCAAACCAAACCCATTACTGTCCAGTCGATTCTGACTCATAGAAACCCTGTAGGACAGAGTAGAACTGCCCCATAGTGTTTCCAAGTAGCAGCTGGCAGATTTGAACTGCCGACCTTTTGGTTAGCAGCCGAATGCTTAACCACTGTGCCACCTGGGCTCCTGAGAGAGACCAACCATCCCTTAATCCCCGACTCCTCATAACACTCCTTCAGATGGGGCACTCACAGATGCCAAGGCAGTCCCTGGTCTAGCCAGCCAGCCCTCCTATTAGGACATTCTTCCTTGGGCCAGGCTCAGATCTGCATCCCTGGAATGCCGACCCAGTGGGCCCTCTCTCTTAAGCCAAGCTCTCCTTATATTTAGACACCATCTCATGCACTCCAGAGCCTCCCAGGGCGTCATCAGAGCCAAAACTGTTGGATTCAGATTTGGAATCTCAGTTTTGTCATCTGTGGAATGGAAACAACTGTGGCTACTGTTATTGAGTGTTTGCCCTAGCCAGGCTCTGCTCAAAGCACATCACATGCCTCACACAAACAAAACCCGTCGCTGTCGAGTTGATTCCGATTGATAGCGACCCTATAGGACAGAATAGAACTGCCCTATAGGGTTTCCAAGGCTGCAGCCGAGTGCTTAACCACTGCGCCACCAGGATTCTTCCCACAGTGGTAATTTATTAAGGTTTCCTGACCCGTTAGCCAGCCTCCTGTGTACTGGCTGTAGGCTGTCTGCAGAGAGTGTGGGCTCCCTCTGCTGGGCAATGCACGAATTACATGCAGGAAACCAGGGGACAGGTTGGCCTTACAGACGGTCCTGGTGGGACGGACCTCAGAGGTGACCTGGCCCAGGAAACTGAGGCACGGAGTGGCTACCACACTGCCTGGCCTCCTTGAAGTTTGCCTGCATGCCCCCTGGATTGGGGAGTTCCCCTCACAGAGTGGAGCTGGGCTCCCTGACTCCCTCAGCCCCTCTTTGATCCTATCCCACCTCACTCCCCTGAGGCTGCCCAGTGGAAAGGCAGAGCCACTGCAGTGGGGCAGACATTGCCAGACTGAAGGCATGGGGCAGAGGCTGAGGCCCTTGCTGCATTCTTCCTTCCATCAGCAAGCCGCCCTCGGAGGGAAGGTCCTGGATGGGTGAGGCAGGGTGTCAGGAGGGGTGAGCTGTGGCATCCATCCAGAAAAGGCTATCCCTAGCAGGACAGAGGCCCAGAGAGCTGCGGTCACCCAGCCGGGCCACTCAGGGAGGGAAGCATGTGGCCCACCTGAGCCACAGGGGCATCTAGGTCCTGCCTGGATTTGCTCACCCAGCTGGTAATCAAATTGGTGAATAGGAGCCCAGACGGCTTCCAGACTGTATCAGGAGCAAGACAGGAGAACTAGCAGACTTGGAAGATTCTAGAACTTTTGTAGCTACTCCATGTTTTTTGCTCATGGTTGTCGTTAGGTGCTGTCCAGTTGGTTCCGACTCATAGCAACCCTGTGTACAACAGAACGAAACTGCCTGGTCCTGCCCCATCCTCACAATCGCTGTTATGCCTGACCCTATTGTTGCAGCTACTGTGTCAATCCATCTCGTTGAGGGTCTTCCTCTTTTTTGCTGACCCTTTCATGGTAGTAGTTCTCATTTATAGAACACCTCTTTGCCAGGAGCTATGTGATGTGCTTGATGGATATTGTTTCTATTCCTTCCAAAAATACTGCAAAGCAGGTATTGCTAAGTCCATTTTATGAATGAGGAAACTGAGGCTCGGAAAGCTAAAGAAATGGTCACACATCTAGAGGCACTGGGACATGAACCCATGTCGTCTGACCTGAATGCCTTTCCACTAACCACCTGCCTCTTCTTTGTTCCTCTCTCCCTGTCTCCTCAGTGATCAGCTGTACCTGTTGCCGTTGCTGTTGAGTTGATCCCAATTCACAGCGACACTGTAGGACAGAGTAGTACTGCCCCGTAGAGAAATCAAAGCTGTGATCTTTACGGAAGCGGACAGCCATGCCTTTCTCTGGCGGAGTGGCTGGTGGATTCGAACCGCCAACCTTTTGATTAGCAGTGAACACTTAACCATTGCACCACCAGGGCTCCTTTGGTTAGCTGTAGAACCGCTAAAATAAGCAGAACCCTCCATCTTGACCTCCCTCCACTCCCTTACCCGCTTTCCTGGAGTGTGTGCATCCACTCCTGCTGCTTCAGCCACAGCTGAAGATATCTCTGCTGATGACTCCAGCCCCGATCTCCCTGTGCCTCTGATCCTGCTACATGAACATGTCTTGGTCACCACCTGCCAGATGTCTCTCAGACACTTTGAGGTCATCATGCTCCATACTGAGCCCACTCTGGACACAGCCCCCACCTGCTTCTCCTCCTCCTATGTCCCTATCTCAGTCCATGGCCCCACCATCCACCCCTCATATCCTGCACTTTCTTCTTTAAATCTTCAGAATCTGCTCACAGTTTTCCTTCCCGATGGTTAGTGCCTTAATTCAGAAACCCCACCCGCTCCGCTCATTCCACCATGGCCTCCCAACGTTCCTTGTGATCTTTCCTTCCCGGGGGCTTTTCCCTTCTGTTATTGTATTAGTCTGAGTAATGCTTTGTTATTGTTGTGAGTCAATTCCGACTCATGGTGACCCCATGTGTGCAGAGTAGAACTGTCCTATAGTTCTTCGTAAGGCTGTGAGCTTTCAGAAGCAGATTGCCAGGCTTTTCTTCCAAGGCACCTCTGGGTGGGCTTGAACCACCAACCTTTCTTTTAGTAGTTGGGTGTTTTACCATTTATGCCACTCAAAGTCTCCTTTCTGATCATTCCCCATTTCCTCTCAACAGACCTTTCTAAAATTCAGATCTACCCATGTCACTCGCCTGCTTATAAATCCTCTAATTGCTCCCATTGCTTTAAGAAAAAAAATCAAACTCTAGCTTTGCACAAGGCAGTTGGGCTCTGCCTTCAGCCTACACTTTAGTTCACACCCCTCTCAACCCAAAACCCAGCTGGAAAGAAATACCTGAAGCTCCCTGAAGGCAACGACTACGTCACACTCCCGACCTTACTTCTTCTGCCTTCCCCCTTTCTTGTCTGGATAGTTCCTGTTCATCCTTCCCATCTCATCTCCAACATCTCCTCCTCCCTGGACCCCACTTCCCCTCACCGGGTTCAAGTGTTGTGATCTGAGATAGCAAGTTTCTTCTTATACTTCTGTCCTAGACCTTAATGCAAGATGCTGGTAGGTAGCTTAATTTCCTCTTCCATAAGACTGTGAGATACTTGAGGACAGGGTTTTGTGGCTTTCCTGTGTAATGCTCACAACCACTTCAGTGCCTGGCACCTAACAGGTAGTCACTGCATGAATGAGTGAATGAAGCAGGTAGAAAGAAACTAGAAGTGAGGGGAACTGATGTGGCTGAGAGAGGAGGGAGTGGCCCAGGAGTCTGCTCCAAGGAGAGGGTTAACATCCCTTGGACACTCCTTCTCCTCTCAGCCCCCTCCTTACCATTGCCTGCCTGTCCCTGTCAGCCTGGTGACTCCTGGAGCACTAGTCCTGGGAGGGCAGGAGGCCTGAAGGCTGATCAAGGACCAACTCATTAAACCGAGAACACCCTTCTTCCTCCCCGAGGCCCTTGGGGCTCGTGGGAGAAATGAAAGCATGGGGTGCTGGAATCGATAGATGTGATGCCTTACCCACCTGGCATTGATTATGTGCCAACTGTGTGCAGGGCCCTGTGCTGAACCCCTGAGCTTGTACATGTTCCTATGTGACACCATCCTTTGGTCTGATTGCAGATGAGACTAGGGTGAGCACAAGCCCCTGATGGCAGGACAAAGTCAGCAGGGTGAGGATGACCAGAGCTGGGGCAGCCAGGGAGGAGATGGGACTTGAATTGGACCTTGAGAAAAGGCAAGGGGGTTGCTGGTGGGAAGGATAGCCTGTGTGGAGTTTGGGGTCGAACCTACAGGTGAGTGTGTCCCAGTAGCAAGAAACAGCTGGTTTACCTGGGGTGAGAGATTTGGGGAAGGAGCAGTGGGAAATCAGTTTGGAAAGGGACATTGAAGCAGGTCCTGGAGGGCTTTGAATGCCAGGTCAAAGGGTTTGGACTTGAACCAGTAAGGTCAAATGGTGAGACTTACAGGACAATGAGAAGAACCAGGGCCTGGGGGTGGTCTTTCTCTTCTGGAACCATCCCAGGCACCGCGGTCAGCCAGCCTCTGGGTGCTTCCTCCCCCGCCTCCCCAATTGAGGGGCCATTCTCATGGTGGCCAGCAGGGGGCAGGACTAACCCAGGTTCCCTTAGCCCAGGTCAGTTCCCTGTCAGGGCCCAGGATCCTGGAAAGGCCAGGGTGTCCATGGGGAAAGGTACTAGGCACAGCGGGAAGAGGCCAGCTGTGCTCAGCCAGGGGAGGCTGGCTGGCTCCCTTCCTCAAACAGCCAGTTTGTGGCCTGCTGAAGCTGCAACGCTGGTTGGCCTGATGGAACTCCCCAGGGTGGGCATTCACCCTCCCTGAGCATGCCCTCTCACCCCCCACTGCCTCCGAAGCCCAGCTCTCAGCTGTGCCCCTTTGCCTTCCGGGCTCTCCGTCAGTACGGGGAGCCCCAGCATAACAAGATATCTGAATTGGGTACCTCAGGGCACTTTAGCTCCTCTGGAATCAAACCAAATCCAGGAATGGGAACTGGGAGAGATGAATCTCATTCTTCTGCTCACTCGTTTCCCCAAAGAGGATGAGGGAAGCCTGCCAGGACGACAAACGGTCTCTGTTCTAGGGGCAGAGGTACAAAGATGGAAAGACAGTACCCTGCCCAGGGACCCCATCCACAGGAGTAATCAGTGCCCTCTCATGCAGCTGGTCAGTGCCCGAAAGGGCTGTGAACCGAATGCCCTGGGAGCCTGAGGCAGAGAGAATACTCCTCAACAAAGACTGCAAACGTTTTCACAAAGGAGGTGATACTGGAGTGGGCCTTGAAACATGAGAAAGGTTTTACCAGATGGAGAAGGGCAGGCATCCCCGACAGAGGAATCGGTGTGTGCAAAGGCACGGAGGTGTGAACATGCAAGCTGGGTGTAGGGAATACTGATGAACACACTGAGTTGCATATGCTATTTAATGACCAGGTATTATATGGCAAACATTGTGCTGTAATATTTATTTATATTATTTCTAATCCTCACATCAACCCTCAAGGCACTGTGATCCCCACTTCACAGATGAAGAGTCTGAGAGTCTGAGAAGCAAAATGACAGCCCTGATAATGAGCCCAGGAGTTGCAATCGCAGCCCTTGTCCATGTGACCCGACTCTGCTTCCAAAGGGCTGGAGTTAAGGTGTGTATGCGGTGGTGGGTGGGAGGAAAACTCCCCATCTTCCTGGGGACTCCATCCCTGGGCCCAGCTGCTCTGGCCAGGCTGTAAGATCTTCTGGTCAGAAACCTGTTCTCAAACAACCATCTGTTTGTCTGCCTTTTCACTTTTTCTTATCCTTTTAGACAGTTGTTGTGCAAATTCCATTGTTGCGGTTCAGAGATTTTGCCCAGGCCTGGGTCAGAGAGAAAAGGAAGGAGGCCTGAAGCGGGGTGTGAGGAGGAGCTGGACTAGACCCCTGGGGCAAGTCCCTCACAAGACTGTGCCGATATTTAAGGGTCGGCTCCTTTCCTCTGTCTCCATTTGCCTTCCCTGTCTGAGTGGAGTTGGGGTGCTGAGAGGGCAGACCTGTCCACGGACCTCCTCTTTCAGATGAAAGAGAGGCTGCACTCTAGGTCTTCCCTTCTCTGCAAAGTACTGCCCAAGCCTCTGCCTCTGGGTCTTGGTACAGCCATCCTCAGATGGTCCCCTTCTCAGTAATCATCCAAGCCCAGGCCTTCACCTCCTTCTAATTTGGGGGCTCTCATCTTTTCCTTAGGACCCCTGGTGGTGCAGTGGTTAAGCACTGGGCTGCTAACTGAAAGGGGAGCAATCTGAACCCACCAGCTGCTCTGCAGGACAAAGATGTGGCAGTCTGCTCCTGTAAAGGTTTACAGCCTTGGAAACCCTATGGGGCAGTTCTACTCTGTCCTATATGGTCGCTATGAGAATCAACTCAACAAAAGTGGATTTGGTTTGGTTTTGACCCACCTTTTCCCTTCACCCCATCCTATTCCACAGGGATCCACTCTTAGTAATTTCTTGTTCATCCCTAAAATGTGTCTATGCATAGATAGGCAATTATCAGCCGTTGTCTAGTCAGATTTAGACTGTGTTTTCATTGTCTGATATTCAGAAGTAGATCGTTAGGCCCTTCTTCTTAGTGTGTCTTAGTCTGGAAGCTCTGCTGAAATCTGTTCAGCATCATAGCAACACGCAAGCCTCCACTGACAGATGGTTAGTTGCTGTGCTTTAGGTGCATTGGCTGGAAATTGAACCTGGATCTCCTGCATGGAAGGCGAGGATTCTACCCACTGAACCATCACTGCCCCACTACCAACAGGCATTGTTATTGTAGGTGCCGCTGAGTCATTTCAGACTCATAGCGACACCCCATGTACAACAGAACGAAACACTGCCCGGTCCTGCGCCATCCTCATGATTGTTGTTATGCTTGAGCCCATTGTTGCAGCCACTCTGTCAATCCATCTTGTTGAGGGTCTTCCTCTTTTTCACTGACCCTCTACCAAGCATGATGTCCTTCTCCAGGCACTCATCCCTCCTGATAACATGTCCAAAGTATGTGAGATGATGTCTTACCATCCTTGCTTCTAAGGAGCATTCTGACTGTACTTCTTCCAAGACAGATTTGTTCGTTCTTTTGGCAGTCCATGGTATATTCAATATTCTTCGCCAACACCATAATTCAAAGGCATTAATTCTTCTTTGGTCTTCCTTATTCATTGCCTGGCTTTCGCATGTATATGAGAGGATTGAAAACACTATGGTTTGGGTCAGGCGCACCTTAGTCTTTAAAGTGACATCTTTGCTTTTTAACACATTCAAGAGGTCTTTTGCAGCAGATTTGCCCCAGACAAGCCTATACAGCTATAATTCACTATATGTGCTTTCTTATGCAAACGAACGATACCATAACCACACTGTTTTGCAGCTTGCTTTTTTTTCCCCCTTTTAATATCATATCTTGGACATCTTTTTCATGTGGATATCTGTAGATATCATCTTTGTAATGAGTGTATAGTCCGTTGTAAAGATGTAGTGACCAATTCCTTTTTGATGGACATTTAGGCTGCTTCCACTTTGTGCCATTACAAACGCTGCTGAAATGAACAATATTTTTAGATTAACTGCCAACTGACAATTTGAATATATGTTGCCAAACTGCCTTCCGAAAACACTGTAACAATTTACAGTTCCACCAACAGTATATGAAAATGCTTGTTTCCTTACATCTGCACCAACACTGGTGTTATCAAATCTTTAAATCTTTGCTAATTTGGTTGGTGAAAGATGGTATCTCGTTTAAAAAATTTAAATGCCTTTTAGAGTGAGGTTGAGCATATTTTTCTATATTTGTTGGCTTCTTGAATCTCTTTTTCCTTTTTTATTTTTTGTTAACCTCATTTTCTTAGCCTTTGACCAATTTTTCTTGGGAGACCTATCTCATTGATTTGTAGGAGCTCTTTGTATATTAAGGAAATACACATCTAAGATTCATTATTTCCTCCACTACAAACTCCATGTTTGGAAAAACAATTTTAAACCACAGTTGTTATTACTTTTTTCTGATACATGTGTACCTATCCTCAGAATGTTTACCACTGTTTCTACATTGAGTTGATGTGATTCCAGCCAAAAGCAGAGCCTTGGAATTTTTGTTAATCCCAGAAGTCTCAACATGGCTACATGTAGGATATCCACTGGTTTTCTGAAATATTTTAAGTTGTTTGCAGAACCCTAGAGGCCTGGGGCCCTACATTGGGAGCCACAGCCCTGGATTTAGCCCAGTTAGCAGCTTCCTTCCCCAGCCCACTTTACTTGAGCCGTCAGTGTGGTCTGCAACTGTATGCATCCTTCTGTCCAGCTGTATAGCAGTCTTCTGTCCTGGTGAGTAGGCGGGATGTTTGCTTATTTCCTCCTTTGTTTACAGGCTTAGGGGTGTGGGTCCCTCTTCCCTTCAGCAGAAGCTCTCTGAGGCTGGACTGACCCTGCCCCCAGGCCAGGTCACTTGGGGCTTTACTGGTGCCAAGTCCTGGGGGCTGAGGAGGAGATGGAGGAGGACTGGGCAGGAAGAGGCTCAACCCCAGAGCCTCCCAGCTGGCCCCAACCCCTCCTGCCCTAGTCCTTTGGCTTCTTTATCTCCCTGGGGGAAATCATCCCAGAGCTACAGCCTGCTGCCCTATGAGGGCAGGATGGGAGGTAGACTGCAGAACCCCAGATCAGGGAGTGGGGTGCTAAAGCCAATATGAGACCAGGAGTCCTGAAGTGGAGTGGGGGGCATAGATGGGTGGGGGAGGGTGGGAGTTGGTTTTCAGGCTTCTGGGCACCCATCCCCCAGTCTAAAGGAAGTTTCATTAGGGTGGCATTGTTCCCTCCTAGCTCAGGGGTGTGGGGGGGAGGGGGACGGTGGTCCTGGATCTCCGGTGGTCAGGTGGGAAGGCGGGGAGATGGAGGAAGCCAGCCTAGAAATCCGTTTCCCATTCCTGACCTGGCCCAGCCTCTGCAATTGATTTAGAAGGCTCCAGGTTGGTTTGTTTTTTTAACCCAGAGCTGACTTTTTATGACACCGCCAAATTCCTGGGGGATTGGTCAGCCAAGGTGATTAATGGGGTTGGCTGCAGAGGTAGCAGAGGCCCGCAGGAGGCAGCTTCTGAGGAAGTCAACAAGAATTCCAAATTGATACCCCTGGAGCCCTGGATTAGCCATGCTGTGGCCAGCGTGTGAGGACGGATATATCTGCAGGCTCCAGGTGCAGGGGATAAAGACCTTAGGCTTTAGGTTGGGGAACCGGACACCTACTCTCCCCATTAATTGCCTCTGAACTTTCCGGGGCTGGTTCATGGGCACTAGGGCTTAGCCCTGTTCTCTTCCATGGGGCACAGTTCACCTGCGCAGCTGAGTGGACCCAAGGCTGAGTGGGAGCACAACAAAAGCAACGTCCTGAGACAGGTTGACCTGCGTTCTGTGTCCTAGAAAGGTACTTCCGCCGCAAGCGACTCACCTGCAGGGCCTGAGCTCCCTCTTTGAAACAGGGCCAATGAGATAACGTATGGACAGTGCCAGGCTCCAACTTTCATTATATGCTATCTCCTTGGCTCCGTCAGCCCTTCCTGGGGCCCAGATGGAGTCTTTGAGGAGGGAATGAGAAAGAACCACCCTTCTTCCAATCATTTTACTTTGGGCTGCAAGAAAATGATCCCTGATCCCGGTGAACATACAAATTTACCAGACTGCGAATTTGAATGGCGCCCCCTGTAGGCGGCGACTCAACGGCTATGTTAGCTTCCATTTCTCCTGCCCGGGTTCCCCTCAGACCCATCACAGACAAACTGAGGATGCCCAAACCCAGACATTCGGAACGTGGTGGTGAAGGTGGGCTTCAGAGCCACGCAGATGAGGGTCAAACCTGGCCCAGCCAAGTGGGAGCTGACTCCGTGGGCAGGTTTCCATGTCTGTAAATAGGAACCCTGGCAGTGCCCACCCAGTGATCACGTCACGTGTGGTAAGTGCTCAGCAAAGTGCCTAGAGTCAAGTGTATCTCAGTCTCCTACGGCTCTTCATCTGGTGGCCATTCTCCCTCCTCCTGGGGCTGTCAAGCTTCTCTGGCCTGGCCCTGCCCACCAGGCCAAACGACTCTAGGTTCATTTTCCCCATCCATAAAATGGGTAGATTAGGCTGGAGTGTCTCCAAGTCCCTTTCAGCTCTGAAGTTTGATGACCCATGTCCATCACTAGATCGGGGCTGTGCTGTCTAGCTCCACAGTCGTTTTAGCTGGTTGGGTTCAAGTAGTAGGCCTAGAGTTCAGAACACACTGCTTTGGTGGGAGAGGGGTCCAGAAAGGCCTGGAGCATCCAGGGGAGGGGCAGGGGGAGTGGTGGGGTGGCTCTCTGCAGCCAGCTGGGGGTAAGAGAAGAGGTACTCATAGTAGTCGACAAGGGACAGGTGTGTGCAGGCGTGTACGTGTGGCTGTCAGTCAGTGGTGTCTGTGCGTGTGTGTATATATATGAGTGAGGGGCGGAATCTCCAAAAGTAACATTTGTCCCATTTTCTTGTTTTTCTAGGGCTGGTGCCATTGAGGCAGGGTCTATCCTGGAACTGCCAGGGTCTGGGAGTCCTGAGGTGGATGTGTGTGTTGGGGGTAGGTGTGTGTGTTGGAGCGGTATGTGTATGTTGGGGGTAGGTGTGTGTTGGAGCAGTATGTGTGTGTTGAAGGTAGATGTGATAAAATGTGACCCTTGACAGAGTCTCAGACTAAAGGCTTCTCAATTTCTTTGGTGGTGTTTGGGGGGATTTTTTTATGCCTTTGCCATCCGTGAAATCAAAGGTTTCTATTTAATTCATCCTTTCAAGAAATGTATTGAGCTAGGTCCAGGATACTGACCCTGTGCTAAGAACCTGTGATAAAAGAATAGGACATGACCCCCACTTGTCTGAGCCCCCACCCTAGCAATCTGAGAACAGGGAGACCCTCACTTGGATAGCTGTGGGTGTGCAGGGCTATGGTGACACAGAGGGGTTGCTGGCCCTGCCTGGGAGGGGGCGGCAGGAGGCTCTGCAGACAAGGTGGGTGTGAACCTACACTGAGGACTGGAGGGACATCAGAGCAGTCCACAGGGTGGGGACAGCACCCAGAGGTATGAAAGAGCATGGGTAGTTGAAGAACTAGAAGTGTGGTGTGGTCAGAGTCTTGGGGACAAGGGCACTGGGGACAGAAGATGAGATAGTGATGCTCATCCTGAGGGCCACATCACAGAGGCCCTGGGGCCTGCCGAGGAGCTTGGACTTTGGCTCATGAGCAGGAGTCACAGCTCAGATGTCTGCAGGGGCCAGGGGTGGGAGGGGAGGGGTGAAGATGCTGGTGCAGGAGGGTGCTGTTCTGGGGAAGGCAGGCCTCGTCCTCGAAGCCCACCAAGCCTGCAGTCCCAGGTGGAAACCCAGGCTCAGTGTGATGGTGCCCAACGAGCTCTTCCAGAAAAACTAGAAATACAGATTTTCATGTGGACACTTTAATTTTTAAATGTTAGCAACTAATTCAAATTTAACACGTAACTAAACAAAAACACACAGCACAGGCCAAACAGGAAAGGTTTGTGATCTGGATTTGGCTCACAAACCGCTAGTGTGCAACCTTGGCCTGTGGTGACAGGAGGTGCCTGCAAGTTTCCAGTGGGTCAGAGTTTGCTCGCTGTGGTGGCATTTTGCAGATGGCTGTAAGGAAGACAAGAGACGAAGGAGGTAGACAGACCAATTAAGAAACTAATATAAAAATCTTATTCTAATCCATTCATTCAAAAATATTTGTTGAACACGTGTTGTGTGCCGGGCACTGTTCTAGGCAGCTATGAGGGGAAGCCCAGAGGTGAGGTTACATCCAAGTTAAGAATATTACAGGCACCCAAGAGCTCAGGCAGTCTTTGTTTTCCCCACCCCCAGGCCAAGTTCTAGGCTAATCTTCTGTTTCTTCAGAGGCATCCTACCCTTTCTGTTTAGGTCCCGGGGCCACACTTCAGGGGGCCCAGGCTGAGTCTTCTCTCTGCCGGCCCTCCTAAACCCAAATGCAGCCTCTTTTCTGGATCATCGCCCCCCTCCCCACCCCACGTCTGCTCCTCTTCTCCTTTGGAGTTCGTTGTTCCCTCTTCTGGAACTCACAGTTCTCTGAAAATTCCCCTTTTTCTCTCAGCTCTGCCCTTTCCACATTCATCCCCTAGCCCCCTGGATGCTGGCAGGCGAAGGACCTTCCTCCTGGGTTTCCTGGTCTTCTCAGACAAGCCTCAGCAGGAAATAGCAGAGCCATTAACTTGGCCCCAAGAATCACTTTGAGCACCCAACCCAGACCTGTGCTGGTCCACGAAGGTCCCTATCTTCAAGATACTCCCAGGTAGGGGAATAAGCCTTATCTACCACCAAAAGCAAAATGCCCAAGGGGTGGTCTTCCAAGCCGACAAATACTGTGGGAATGCAGAGACTCAATTCTCAGTGCTAGGCATTGCTGTGAGTGGGTCTGTGTTCAGCATTTGACCCTCATGATCTCACGGAAGCTCACCCCAGCCAGGGAAGGTTGGCCCTGTTATTGTCCCATTTTACAGATGAGGAGATTGAGGCTCAGAGGGTTGAGTAACTTGTCGAGATTATATAGCTGACAGTAGCAGCACTTTAAGGAGCCCTGGTGGTGCAAACGTTAAGTAAGTGTTTGACCACTAACCAGAAGGTTGGCAGTTTGAACCCACCCAGTGCCTCCGAAAGAGAAAGGCCTGGCAATCTGCTCCCATAAAGATTACAGCCTAGAAATGCTACAGGGCAGTTTTACTCTGTCACATGGGGTCACTATGAGTTGAAATTGACTCGATGGCACCTAACAACAATAGCAGCAGCAGCGCTTTGGTTTGACCTCAGGTTGGTCTGATTGCAAAGCCACTTACTTCACAGAAGAGGAGCACTTCACTCAGGCTGTGGGTCAACTGAGGGCCAGCCAGAGACGGAGGGGTGGCGGCGGGGAGTGGCCATTCCGCAGGATAGAGAGTGCTTCCGAGGTGACTGATGCCTTCCTGAGATAGAACCTGCTGCAGGAGCACCGCCCTGCTGTGCCCCCACCCCCTCGGGCCCCTCGCACAGCCCCTCTCTCTGGTCTCTGACTCTATGGCACATTCCTCTCCTCTCCCAGTTATCCCTCCGTCTCCTCCTAGACAGAGGTGTCCTGATGCTGTGGACAAGCACTGGATTAGGAGCCAGGGCCCATTCCCTCACCTGTGACCTTCACTCTGGGCCTATAAAATGGGCCTAAACATTGACTATCCTGCAGGGTTCTAGTGGATATTTAAATAAAAAGAAGAAGATTACAGAAGGAAACTGCTGGAAAAATAGTGAGGCATGGACTCATTCATTCATCCAGCAAATATTTGTTGAGCACCTACCCTGTGCCAGGCCCTGTGCTGGGTTTTAGGGACACAGTCCTCAGGAAGACACCTGCAGTTCCTACGTGCATGGGGCTCCCAGTCTAGAAGGGGAGGCAGGCACTCAGTAGCAGCACAGATAAATACACAAGTACAAACTGAACTGTGTTCTACAAGGTTGTCTAACCAGGGACCAAATGTGGGTCAGTGGGGTTTTCCTGAGAAAGTGGGGTTTAAGCTGAAGGATGAGGGGCCAGCTGTGCAAATGGATAGGGAAGTGGCCCCCAGCCATAGGACGTGAGTGCAAGTCCCTGGAGTGGGGACCATGCCAGAGGCTTGTGAAGGGGCAGCATGAGGCAGGGGAGAGGGGTGTGAGCTGAAGCTGGGGCGCTGATCAGGCTGGACTGGGCACAGCCCTGCAGAAGGAGCTACTGAAGGATTTTAGGCTGGGAAATGACTTAACAACAATAAACCTCTACCTCCAGTGCTTTTTTTTTTTTTTTTTTAAATGACCTGGGTCCCTGGAGCTTCTCCCTCCCTCCTTCCCTTAGGTGGGCCTCAGGCAGTTTCAGGCCCCCATCCCCTCCCAAGGCTGAGGAGGCCCTCGCTGGCCAGGGCAGCTGATTGAAAGCAGATGCCTTGCCCTTGTAGGGCCCTGGCAGCAGTGGTAGGGCCCTGGCGGGAGTGGTGGGACCGCGGTGGGGCCGGCTCCCCAGTGCTGACCTCAGACCTGCACTGCTGGCATGTCCAGGCCGCAGACTCTCTGTCAGCAAAGCCGCATCCGTCCTGCAGAGAGACGGTAACTGTGGCTGCCCGTAACCCCAACCCAGCAATTTCCCTGCCACGGTGAGAAACCTCCTGCACCCCCGAGCTGGGGCCCAGCCTCCTCATCCAGCTGGGCCTGGAGCCCTGGCTGGGGGAGGGAGAGATGCCAAGCAGGCTCTTGGAAAGGCACAAGGCTGGGGAGAGGCCTCTGCCACCCTTACCTGGTTTCTCCACACACCTGTACCAGCCCAGTGCCAAACCAGGTCTCCATTACCCTACTCACTGTGTCCTAGGCTCTGTGCTTTATAAGTGCTTTATATCTGACCACTAACTCACTTATTCCTTACAAACAGCTCCAGGGGGCCCACACTGTCAGGAAGGTATGTTACAGGCTCAGACAGAGTACCTCATCACACAGCTGGTAGCTGGGACTGAAACCTAGGCTATTGGACTCTAGTCCCTGGGTGGTACAAACAGTTCATGAGGTTGGCTGCTAACTGAAAGGCTGGAGGCTCCACCCAGAGGTGCCTCAGAAGAAAGGCCTGGCAATCTACTTTAGAAAAATCAGCCATTGAAAACACTATGGAGCACAGTTCTCCTCTGACACACATGGGGTCGCCATGAGTTGGAATCAACTTGACAGCAACTGGTTTGTTCTGTTTGGTTTTATTGGGTTCCAAAGGCCATAAACCCTTAACGGTCCTCTGCAGTGGAGTCCTGGCTGTTGCCCCTGTCTCCCTCAGACAATCCCTGTGGCCTTTGCTCCTGAGGAGCCCCAGGTCAGCTCCAGGTTGCTCGTGCCCCAGAGGCCCCTGGAGGCCTGTGTCTTGGCACAGGGTGCTGAGAAGGGCTCAGAGAGCCTTGGAGCAGCCCCTGGGTGGGGGAGCTCCTCTCTCAGGGAGCCTGAGCTCTGGACACTGTCAAGGGCAATGTACCTGCTGTTGATTTACAGTTTGGACCATGACCAGTGGTCCCTTCACAGAAGGAAGTTACAATTTAGATCGTGGCCTTTGAATACCATCTGGGCTGCTGCCTCCGCTAGGCCCCACCATCATGCTCCCCAAGCCCCGCTGTGTACCAGTAGGAGTCTAACAACCCACAGGGGCCTCCCAGAGATGCCTCCTGTGTCCTTCAGCAACCCTCCAGCCATCCCCCAACTGCCTTACCCTAGAAGAGAACTGCATTCTCTGTCCTCTGCTTCTTCAAGACCACCCCCACCCTCCTGCAGACCCAATCTGCTTCTCGATTGGCCTGGCTTCCCTGGCCTAGTTTCCCCTCTTCTGCCTGATCCCCATCCCTTCAGAGAGATCTTCTACTCTCAGTCAGCCAGTGAACAAGCACTCACCAAGCCATATAGATGTCTTGGCTGAGAGCTCAGGCTCTGGAATTCAGGCTCCTGGGGATATAGAAATGCAACCCTCTTACGCCCTGTTTCTGGGAGCTCACATCTGGAACTCCTGGAGCACAAGGAGAAATGGCAAGTGCTCTGCCGCTCAGTCCTGGCCTAGACCTTGGCTTCTCCCTGCTGTCTGGTTAAACCCAAAACCAAACCCATTGCTGTCAAGTCGATTCCGACTCCTGGCAACCCCACGTATGACAGATAGAACTGTTTCATAGGGTTTTCTTAGCTGTAATCTTTACGGAAGCAGTTCGCCAGTCCTTTCTCTCACTGACTGTTGGGTGGGTTTGAACTGCCAACTTTTGGTTGGTAGCCGAGCACAAACCGTTTGTGCCACCCGGGGACCTTGCTATCTAGTTACTGAGAAGCAAAATAATGTAGCAGGATGCCCCACTGGACACTGAACGGTTTTTCTGTGTTCTGTGAGGGAGTTAGCTTGCCAGTGCTTGGGCAGGCAAGCCAGCACTGAGGGTGGAGACTCAGGGTGGCAGAGATGTGTAGCTTTCTGGGGACTTTCAAACACAGAGGAATAACGAGACTTCCTGAGTTTAGAGGGCTGGAAAACAGAAGTAGCTAGATCCCAGCACAGATCCTAGGGAAGGAGAAGGGATGTAAACTCTGACCCAGTCCGTGAGGGCCACGTGTGGGCATGAACTAGTCCTGAGTGTGGGCAGTAACCAGGGAGCAGGACTGAGGGGCACCCTTGTCACTCCTTGGAGTCATGCCCTGGGTCAGCACAGGACCAGCTTCCTTCTTCTGACCACATTGGAGTAGTTGTCAGCAGGCCCCGCCTCACTGGGGGCCCGTCAGAGTCCCACTTCTCCTGGCCGAGGTGGAGAAGTCACATCGTCTGCCTCCCTCTTTTTGAGCACGTAAGACCTTGGGTTCTTGGGCAATTCAAAGGGAAAGGAGCTTCCAGAGAAAGGTATAGACTTCCTTCAAGCATAGTAGATTGAGTCTGGCAGGCTTTAATTAAAATTACAGTATCAATGAAACGGAGTAGTGTTTGCACCCAATTTTCCATTGCTATTCGTGTTGTTCTTGTTAAGTGCCATCAAGTCAACTCTGACTCATAGTGACCGTATGTACAGTGAAACCTGCGAAAACCAGAACCTGTGTAAGGCAAACACCCATCAGAAAGGGAAAACTCACTGGGGGTTTATGAGGTAGGATTCTTGATAGAGAGTGACAGAAAAGTGGTAAGCACCCTGTCCAAGGCAGAAAATTTTGAGACCCAGAAAAACAAGGCACTTCCGTTGAGTTCTGGCTCTCACAAGTTTCACTACATTATAGAACAAAATATTGCCAGGTCTTGCACCATCCTCACTATTGTTGTTATGTTTGAGCCCATTGCTGCAGCCACTGTGTCGACCCATCTCACTGAGGGTCTCCCTCTTTTCCACTGACCTTCTACTGTACCAAGCATGAAGTCCTTCTCCAGCGATTGGTCCCTCCTGGTGACATGTCCAAAATAAGCCAGACGAAGTCTCACCATCCTTGCTTCTAAGAAGCATTCCAGCTGTGCTTTTTCCAAGACTCATTTGTTCATTCTTCTGGCAGTCTACGGTATATTCATAGTGGTTGTTAAAAAAAAAAAAAAAAAAAAAGCTCCTATTTATTGAGAGCTTACTGTATGCCAGGTACTGTGCCAAACCTATCTACATTATTCTATTTAATCCTGACAACAAAGTGGATGCTTTTGGTCATCATTTTACCGATGAGGAAACGGAGGCACAAAGAGGTTAACTAACTTGCCTGAAGTCCTGCAGCTAGCAATGCTATGAGCTCGGCTTACAGTCCGCGTATCTCAGTGCCCTCTTCCTGGAATGCCTTTTCCTCATTTCTGTAAGTCCAACCTTTGGGCAGTTTCCAGAAAGGAGGACTGACTGGGGCAGGCCCAAGGCTGAGCCATGGCCCTGCTAGGGCCACCAACATTTGCAGAGAGTTTTATGTTTGCCAAGAGTTCTACAACAACCCTAAGAGATAGATGGAGGAGGTGGGGGTGGGGGTGGGGGGTCAGGGAGGTAAGACACAAGGTCACAGTGCTAGTCAGTCTTGGATCTGTGAGTGGAACTCGGGTCTTCTGACTGCAGCTGGCACTATCCCTGACCCACCTGGTAGTGCTGGGCTCAGTACTTGGTCCCCAGAAACCATCAGACATCCTGAGGCCACCACTAGAGTCTCAAAAACTCCCACGAGGCTCAGGACTCAGGATGGAGCCCACCTGGTCTCAGACCTCTGGGGTCCTTCAGAAGCCACGGAGTCATTAGAGTTTGTCTCCTGGAGCCAGGGGGCGCTGGCCTCGAAGAGCCTTGAGGTGGGCCCCACAGAAGGAGCTCGGCCCAGGAAACTCTGAGCAATGCCGGCAGACCACAGGGCCCCCAGGCTTCCTGCCTTCTGCACACAGGCTGCCCTCCCAACGTCACCAGGCTTGTGAAACCCTGCTGGGAGGGCAGTGGGAACACAAGGGGCCCCAGGGTTCACTGACTGTGGTCACCCTGCTCCTTCGCAGCCCAGGAGAAGGTGGCTTTCTAAAGACTGCTGTCCACTCTGTAATGGGATCCAGCTGCTGTGGAGATAGACACCTGATGGCAGTCCCACCATCTCCTCAGGCCTTGAGCCTCCAGACCCCAAGGCTTCTCCTGCAGCCTGTATCTTGTGGGGTCCTCAGTTGTAGCTGTAGGATGGGAACTGTGGTTGCAGGAGTTTGGAGTCAGAGGTACATGAGTTATAAGCCCCGTTCATAGCATTGCTAGCTGTATGACTTCAGGCAAGTTAGGTAAACCTATCTGTGCCTCAGTTTCCTCATGTGTAAAATGGTGACCAAAAACACCTACCTTGTTGTGAGCATTAAATAGGATAGTGTAGATAGAAGGTTTGGCACAGTACTTGGCAAATGGTAAGCTCTCAGGGCCTGAGCAAAGGCATCAAGAAGACAGGAACACACACACACACACACACACGTATTGAGCTCTTTGTGCCAGGAATTATTGCTAATACCTTGCTTATAGTATTTCATTTACTTCTTTTATCATTCCTATAAGGTAGGTATTAGCTTGTCCTCATTTCACAGATGAGACAACAGAGGCCCAGAGAGATCAAGTAACTTGCTCAAGTTCACACAGCTGGAAGTCGGGGAGCTAAGGTTGAGCCCAGGCGGTCTGGTGATGAGAGCATGAATGGAGGTAGAGAGGTAGTGGGACAGAAAGGATGGGAGAGACACTAGGGCTGCCTGGTTGGTGTCTAGTGCAGTGCCTGGAACATAGTAGGTACTCAAAACGTGTTGAAATAGGAGCTCTGCAGAAGGTGTGGCCATTTTGGTTGTTGGGGGACACTGAAGTTTTGGACAACAGGGGATGCTGGAGTTGCTAGGTTGGGGCCATAAGGGCCCAGAACAGAACCTCCTAGGTTGCCTCTCCCTCATCTTTGGCCTGAGATTTGGTCCCTGCCCGGGCCTGTCCTGGGGCAGTAGCCTCCTTCCCAATGGGGCTGCTGGACCTCTGTTGGCAGGAGGGCTGCCAAGTGGGCAGGCAGGAATTTTAAATAGTTTCTTAATCCCCCTCCCCTTAGGCCCAGCCTCACCTCCCTTCCCTTAGCTATGGGCATCTCCAACTACTTCCTTCACTGTAGCCCATCTTAGTTCTCCTGGGGCTCAGGATCTAGTGTGGGCAGGGGTCTGGGGGACACAGACAAACTTGAAGGAAAGTGTTTGCTTCAGGCAGAGGCTGCTAAGAGACCAGCCCGTCTGTGAGGCTGGAGAACTGGGGGTCTGGTGAGAAAAAGGAAGCGTCTCTACTGTGGCACTCAGACCCTACCAGGAATGTGGCTGGGAGCCAAGATCCCTCTGGGCAAGAAAGGATGACTCGGCAGAAACAGCATCCTGGCCCCAGAGGATAACCCGAGCCGCTGTGCTGGGGGCTGACGCCAAGTGGCAGGGTTGAATTAATGACCCCTCGACTCGGCCTCCATCTCCACCCTTCTAGCCCTCCCTCCTGTAGATGCTGCTTTCTGGGCTGGGGCTTTAAGATTCTTAGAATAGCAAGAGCTGGCCTCCTCCACCCACTTTCAGATGGAGTTGGGAGGGGGCCCAGCGCTGGCCAACGCTTTCTTATTCCCAGGGGTGGAACTGATAAATGGTGAGGAGGAGGCAGTCAGCCCTCCAGGCCCCACAGGCCTGGCCAAGTGCAGGAGCCCCGGCTGATTCAGAATGAGGGGGCTGGATGGGGGTAGGGGGGCTGGCCTGGGCTGGTGCTGGGGGTGTAGGGGGTAGTCGGGGGAGCTGGCTTTGGCTAGGGGTGTGGGGGACACAGGAAGGCACTGGCCTGGGCTGAGCACAGGGAAATTCCAGCCCAGGAGAGCCAACTGGAAGTAATGTGTTTAGACAACGTGGAAACCCACAAAGTTCCTTCTCCATTCTTTAAGCCCAGCTTCCAAAAAATTAAGGATCTTGACTCCTGTCACCAGGAACCTTGGAAAAGTTGTCTCTTTGTCACCAGCGAAGGAGCCCTGGTGGTGCAGTGGTTAAGTGCTTGGCTGCTACGCGAGAGGTCGACAGTGTGAACCCATCAGCCACTCCGTGGGAGAAAGATATGGCAGTCTGCTCCCGTAATTCCAAGATTACAGCCTTGGAAACCCTCTGGGGAAGCTCTACTCTGTCCTACAAGGTTGCTATGAGTCGGAAATGAATCAATGGCAGTGGGTTTGGTTGGTTTGGTGTCCCTAGAGACCCCTCATAGCACCAGGTCGGTCTTCACTGGGAACTATAATGGCCTTCCAATTGGCACCAGCTTCTGGATCCCTCACACAGCAGGTCCTGCACAAAAGTGGATGGTGGTGGTGGAAATGATGATACCGCTATAGCTGCTGTGGCTGCTGCCAGCATTTATCAAGTGTTTACCACACCTTTATAAGTGTGTCCCTTGAGCCTTGATAAGGCCCCCCGCTAACTATGTTTACCTGTTTAATCTCGTGCGTTCCTCATAACAACCCCATAAGGTGGGGGGTACTAGTATTGTCCTCTTCTATAGAGAGGAGACTGTGTTACATGAAGGTTAAGTAACGTGCTCACAGTCACCCAGGTAGTGGGTGGCAGAATAAGCTTCCAAGTCTGGGAACCTAAATATCTGCTGGCACATGACCCCTTCCCCTGCGGAGCAGAGTTCCTGTGGCCTTTCCCCCTCCCCTAGGTGCCACCTAGTGACTGAGGGTCAGCAGCATGGCTCATGGAAACTCTGACCCCTTCCTGGGAGCCATTGCAACATCTGGCGGTTTCCTATGCAATGAATGCATCATAGGGTGCTTAGCGTCTGGTGAGCACTGAAGGTCCTGAGATTTGGGGCCAAAATCAAAAAACTAAACCAAACCCGTTGCTGTCGAGTTGATTCCAACACACGAGTCTCTATCCTGACTTACGTGCTGTGTGACTTTCACACTTTACTTTGTCTCTCTGGACCTTGGGCCTCTCACCTGTAAAATGGGAGAGAAGAATACAACCACTTGTCTTCCATTGCCTCCCCCAGAGAGAGAAAAGCGTTGACCATACGGGCACTGAAGCTAGGATAGGAGCCTGGCCAGACAGAAAGCAGAGGGGATGGGGGTGGGGGCGTTGAGAGGGAGGAGGTCAGGGAGGGGCTGGCACACGGGGTTGGATTATCCAATAGGTAAGGTAAGCACGGGCTTACTTGTGCTTACTTACTAATATGTAATGAACAGTTTCACATGGGCTTCATCACTTAAGCCTGTGCTTACCTTGCTTACCGGGTCATCCGCCTTTGTCAGGAATTGTAAATTTGAAAAAAGGCTTTGATTCTGTAGGACAGTACTGTGGGGTTGGGAGAGAGACAGGTGCCAGCCATACCTAGAAGTAGGTAATTTTGAGGTGGTGAAAAATGTGAAATTGTTCACTACAGATGGTCTGGTAAGCAAGGTAAGCACCATGTTTACCTTGCCTACTGGATAATCCGCCCCTGGGTGGCAGGAAAGGAGTGTCCAGGACTGGCGTCACACTGCTCTGCTCCTAGGCACGAGGCCAGGAGAGAGGCAGCAGAGATCAGGATTTCCTTTCATAACAGATTATGAGACAGCTACTTAGGAGTCCCTGGATGGTGCAAATTGTTAATGCGCTTGGCTGCTAACCAAAAGGTTGGAGGTTCGAGTCTACCCAGAGATGCTGAGAAAGAAAGTCCCAGTATTCTACTTCCAGAAAATCCGCCATTGAAAACCCTATGGAGCACAGTTCTACTTTACACATATGGGGTCCCTATGAGTCGGAATTGATGGCAACTAACAACAGCAACAATTTTGCACTAATCTATCTGCCTGATAAGGAGTCCTGGTGGTGCAGTGGTTAAGTGCTCGGCTGCTAATGGAAAGGTCAGCAGTTTGAACCCATTAGCTGCTCCACTGGAGAGTAAAGGCTACAGCCTTGGAATGGAAACCCTATATGGATGTTCCACTCTGCCCTATGCCGGGGCAGATTAACCAGTAAGCACGGTATGCACCAGCTTGCATTGGGCAAGGTACCCACTGGCTCAGTTATGTTTACTTTCCAATCTGTGGTGAGCAATTTCACATGGGTTTCACCACATCTTTCATGTGGTGAGGGACAGGTGAAACTGTGCACTGCAGATTGGTGGGAAGGCACAAATGGGCGCGTGTGTACCTTGCTTATTGGGTAATTCAGCCCTGCCTATAGGGTTGCTGCGAGTCAGAATCGACACAATGGCAACATTTCTTTTTTTTTTGGTATCTTACTGATAGAGATCATCTGGGGGTGGCCCAGGAGTCTTTGGCGGGGACACAGAGCGGAATGGCTGCATCTCACCAGGAAGCCCAGGAAATGCCCCCAGCAAGCTGCTCTAGCAAGTGCCCTGTCTGCTGACTTTCCAGTTGATGGAACCTCTGTGCTGCTCTAACTAGGCCTCGTGAGTTGATTGGTTCCTGTTGCCCCAGCAACACAGCAATAGTGGAGGTGGCTTCGAGTGGAAAGCTGATGCTAAATCATTTAATCAGCAATTGTTGCAAACAGGAACTGTGCTGGACAAGGGTGGTTACAGATATGCTAGACTTAGTCACAGCCTGCAGCAAAACGTGGCCAAGATGGTAGTAAACATGAACAAAATAAGAATATAATAGACTCCGGACCAGTATGTCTTGGTTGATAGAAGAACCTTGTGAATCATTGAGATATTATATTATGTCAATTGCAGTTTTATTGCTGAGTCTATTTCATGACATTCAAAACCTTGGCAAGCCAGTAATTGACATTACAGATGTTTATGGCCAGGCTACCACCCACTTGCCCTGTGTCACAGCTCTTTATAAGAATTTATCAATAACAGCATGTCCAGTCTGTTTGGGCTGTTATTATGGCTCTATCCTGGAACATCCTGTAGTGGTTATTTTTCGGAAACATCATTTGGCTCATAATCTCTTAGCAACAGAACTTTGAGGGCTAACGGCTGATGTATAATCCCAGCAAGATGATTGTGACTCGTGGGCAAACCCACAGCAGCCAAGTTGGGGCACCCTCTGATTATGGGTTCAGTTGTTTTAGTGGCCATCCAACGTCACCAGCACCCACCACAGGTCAAGCTTGCTTTATTATATGTCATGAGCCTATGGCAGCCACACCCCCGAGGGCCTGGGAAGAAGTTCTGGAGTCACCAAGTGCTCCAAGGCCATCACAGCCTTGACTCCTCCTTGGTGCAGATCCCAGAACATGCATCTGACTGGGAGGAGAAAGGAAGGGAGGAACACTTACTTCACATTTGCTTGGCGCTGTACTAGATACCCGCTTCACCTCGTGATGTCCTCTCAGCCACCTTGCGCAGCCATTGCTAGGATTCTGTACACCATTTTGCAAATAAGGAAGAAGAAGCTCACACAGGTGAAAACAGCAGCCACACTCACAGGCTGTTTGGTCTCTGTGAGGTTGTGCTGCGAGTGAAGCACACGGGGGTCATTACCACAGGCCAGTCCCACAGGTCAAAGGCCACACAAACTGTATACATCCCGGCGCCACTGAGCCCAGTGCTGATAGGCAGCTAGGGGCCTGCCGGCTGTCAGTGTTTGAAACTCCCTTTTTATTCTAGTTCTTTCTGGTTCCTCCCAGAGGCTCAGACTGTGGTTCTCCATCTGTGTAGGGTAGGAATAAAAATAAAAGTAATAATAAAAAAACCATTGTGCCGACTCATGGCAACCCCGTAAATTACACAGTAGAGATCTGCTCCACAGGGTTTTCTTGGCTGTAATCTTTATGAAAGCAGATTGCCAGGACTTTCTTCCTCAGAGCCACTGGGTGGGTAGTAAAAACCAACCCCGTTGCTGTTGTGTTAATTCCGGGTCATAGCAACCCTATAGGACAGAGTAGAATTTCTTCATAGGGTTTCCAAAGAACAGTTGGTGGATTTGAACTGCCGTCCTTTGGATTAGCAGCGGTAGCTCTTATCCCCTGCACCACCAGGGCCCTGGGTGGCTGATAGCTACCAATTATTACTGTGAACCAGGCACTTTACTTATATGCCTTTATTTAATACTTAGAAGCGTATAAAGACGTGATATTGTTTTCTCCACTTTACAGATCAGGAAATTGATAGACGGGGCAACTGAATGACTTGCTCTAAGTCATAGACAACAGTTTCTTTTCGTGACACCACAGCTGAATCCCTCCCCTTTCCATAGTTCTATTGCTCATGAACAGAGGATGAGTTACTGAGAAACTCCTGAATCTTAAGCTTTTGAGCCCTCTCACTCACACCAGCTCCTTCCAAGGCCTTGGGAGGGACCTCAGAAATGTATTCATAGGGTCACATATTTTCATAAAATTTGTAAGATATTTTTCTATTCTTTTTCCTAAGGAGAGCTCTTCCACTTGTGTAAGCCTCAGGCCCCGCAGAACCTGGATCCACAGAGGTCATGAGTCTATACCTTGAATATACTATTTAAAAATTTACCTCTCTCTTCTACTCTCTTTCCCTACTTTTTTTTTCTCCTTGATACTTTTCACTAACACCCCCATATATTTTCTGTATTAATCTTATTTATTGCACATAGTAGGTGTTGCTCAATGAATATTTAAGGGTGAATGAATGCAGTCTCTTCTTTGTACTTAAAGCAGTCCTATGTAGTAGCTGGAGACCCTGAGTGGTGTGAACAGTTAACGAGCTCGGCTGCTAACTGAAAGGCTGGAGGGCCAAGTCTACCCAGAGACACCTTGGAAGAAAGGCCTGGCAATCTACTTTCTAAAAATCAGCCATTGAAAACCCTATAGTGCACAGTTCTACTCTGACACACATGGGGTCGCCCTGAGTCAGAGTCAACTTGACAGCAGCTGGTATGTGTAGTAGATGGAGCCTTGTGATTGTTCCCATGTTACAAAGAAATAAATACAGGAAAGATAACTTGCTCAAAGGCACCCACTATCAAAGCCAACCACTTCTCTACTTCTCTGAACTCCCTTTGAACTTGGCCATGTCTAGTTTTCCTCTGCCCATGACATCAAAATTTACTCATTATCCAGACATCATCTCACTGGTACTTTATTCTTCACTCCTCTTTCTCCCTCAGCAAGTCCCCACCACCCCCTGCCCTGTTGCCCTGGCCAAAAATCCTGCCAACCACCTCTGCCTCCCAAACACCTCCCAAACTTAATCACTTCTCTCTGTCTCCACAGCCTTCACCCCGGTCTCCTCAGCCTCCTGATGATCTCCCTGGGTTGGGGAGATCCTCACTTCTTTGAAATCATATTTGAAATCCTCAGCCCGACCTACAAGGCCTGTTCGTGACCCAGCCACAGCTTCTCCCGTTCCCACTTTCTTACTCTCCTTGTTCTCTGCCCTCCAGCCATACTGGCTTTTTTTTCAGTTTCTCAAACTCACCATCTCCTTCCTGTCTCAGAGCCTTTGCACATGCTGTATCCCCTTCCGGTGCCAGAATGTTCTTTCCCTACTCCCTCCTACTGCCCTACTTAATTTCTACTCACCCTTCTGGTCTCAAACCAAGCATCACTTCTTTGGGGTTACCTTGACCACCCCAACTGGGTCAGAGACCCTGTGAATGGTTTTTATAGCTCCCTTTAGATCTCTGCTTAGAACTGATCACAACCGTCAGTAAAGAACCAACTGTGTAATTTTTTGTTGGATCGGTTGTTCTCCAGCCTGGCCCCGCCCTCCTCCCATGCCAAAGTTACAGGCTCCAAGAGGGCAAGGTCCACAGCTGTCTTGCTCACTGTTGTATCTTTTGTTTGGCTTAAAGAATAAGTTTATTTCTCTGTCACCTACCGCTCGGAGGTCAGTGTTTCCCATCGGCAGGCAGCAGTGCTCCACATGGTTATTTAGGGACCCAGGTTCCTTCCATCCTGTGGTTCTGTTACCCCTAGGAGTTGTCATTTGCAGGGTTGAGGATGGGCCATTGTCACATCTGGGTTGGAGTTAGCAGGAAGGAGAGTTTTATGAGTCTTAGTCTGGTTCCAGGTACCTATTACTGTTTAACAACACCCCCTAAAATTTAGTGCTATAAAACATCAACTATTTTATTATCCTCACAGATTCTACGGGCCAGGAGTTTGGGCAGAACAAAGTGAGGATGGCTTGTCTCTGCTCTACAATGTCTGGGCCCTTAGCTGGGGAGACTCAAATGGCTGGGGGCAGAAATCATCTGGAGGCATCTTCACTCACCTGGTGAGGGAGAGGGGGCTGGGAAATGCTGTCCCTCATTAGGCAGCCACGTGCTGGCTGGGCTCAGCTGGGGCTGCACCAGAGCACCGATGCTTGGCCATTCCAACATGGTGGCTTCAGGGTGGCTGGACTTCTTTTATGGTGTCTCAGGACTCCAAGAGTGAGTGTTCCCAGAGGACAACATGGAAGCTGCATGGTTTTCGATGCCCCAGTCTCAGAAGTCACATGCATTATCTCTCACTCTGTTGTTGTTATTAGCTGCTGTCAGGTTGATTCTGACTCATGGTGACCCCATGTGTGTCAGACTAGAACTGTGCTTCATAGGGTTTTCAAGGCTGTGACCTTTCAGAAACAGATTGCCAGGGTTTTCTTCTGAGGTGCCTCTGGGTGGGTTTGAACTGCCAACTTGTAGGCTAGTAGTTAAGCACTTAATTTTTTGTGCCACCAAGGGACTCCACTTCCTACTCTACTCTTGGCCAAAGACAGCCAGGTTCAAGGAGTAGGGTCACCGACCTCCACCGTTTGACTGGAACAGGGTTGAAGAAATTTTGGTCATATTTTGAAACTATTACAGCCTGGAGGGACACATGTCAGTTTTGCTCACATTCCAAGTATATCACCTGGTGAGAATATAGTCATAGGGTCTCCTTCTAAATGCACCAGGTGGGGGTGGGCAAAGGAGGGTGAAGGAGGCTGAGAAATCCTGTCTGTAGTTAGGCAGCTATGTGCCAGCTTCAACTCCATTACAATGGAAGAAAGGATTTTGGTGGACTGTTAGCAGTCTCTGCCATGGTCCTCTCCTCCAGCCACCAGATACCATGTGTATCCCCTACCCACACAAATATACACTCCTCCTAGGAAGAAAACCCAAAGTCTAGTTACTGCATCCACTGCTGGGTATTTGTTGAATGACTACCTGACCCAATATTTGCAGAGCATCCATGTCTGCCCTTCCATTCTGAAGAGGCAGAGGCAATTTTCCATCTCTTAACCCAGAGCCTCAGGGCTGGGCTAGTCCAAGGGAGTGTGGCAAGATCAGGCAGTCTGTGACCTGTTAGGTCCCTGGGTAGCACAAAGGGTTTGCATGTGGCTAGAAACCTAAAGGTTGGCAGTTTGAACCCATCCAGTGGCACCAGGGAAGAAAGGTCTGGAGATCTGCTTCTGTAAAAGATTACAGCCAAGAAAACCCTATGGAGCTCAGTTCTACTCTGTAATATGCATGGGGTCACCATGAGTTGGAATCAAATCAACAACAATGGGTTTGGTTTTTGGTTTCCGTTGCTTGTTAGAAGTAGAGAGCAATCTGCTTTTCCCTTCATCTCGGTACTGAATTTGATCTATTTACAGAGTAGTAACGTCAGTAAATATTATTGAAAAGAACATGTATCTTGATCTGCATCCAGAATTAATTCCAGATGGTTCAAAGATTCAAATGTAAAAAATTAATTCATAATTCATAAAATACTAGGGGAGAAGGATATGAGCAGAGAGTTCACAGAAGGAGATAAACAAAAGGTCTGTAACGGTATGAAAAGACGTGTTCATGACGATGTGGGGAGACAGGAACATACGTTGTTGGTAGGTATTCAAGCTGGTCATTTTTAGAAGAGCAATTTGGCAACGTCTTTCAAAATGTCAAATGTTCAAATCTTTTTGTCCAGAAACTCCACTTGTAGGTATTTATTCTACCGATATACAGTATTTCCACAAGTCAGCAAAGCTATATGTGATGGAATGTTTATTGAAGACTTGTTTAGAGTAGCAAAATAACTGGAAACCACCTAAATGCCCATCTGTGGGAAGCTGATTAAATAGTGTAGAATCCTATGCAGCTGTCAAAAAGAATACGGGAGATTCATCACATGGGAAAATGTCCAAGGGACATTGATAACTGCAAAGAAAAAGCAAGTTGGAAAACAGTGTGTATAGTGTGATTCCATTCCTGTTAAAAGACAAAAAAAAAAAAAAAAAAAAAAGCTAAAAACCTGGAAAGATCCACAGAAAGTTTTCACAATGATTACTTCCGGGGGTGGGGAGGGTAATTTTAAGGCTAGGGGAAGCAGGAAAATTTTTGCTTTTTGCTTTATACTCTTCCCCCACTGTATGAATTGTTTTACAAACAGTATGTATCACTTTTATAACCTGTTGCTGCTGAGTCGGTTCCAACTGATGGCGACCCCATGTGTGTCAGAGTAGCACTGTGCTCCATAGGGTTTTCAGTGGTTGATTTTTCAGAAGCAGGTCACCAACCCTTTCCTCCAAGGCGCCTCTGGGTGAACTCCATCCTTCAGGTTAGCAGCCAAGCACCGTTAACCATTCACACCACCCAAAGACTCCATCACTTTTATAGGACAATAAAAATCAGAATAGTGATTTCCTTTGGGGAAAGTGCCAAGGGAATGGGAGAGCTGTCATAGGGTCCTTTAACTGTGTTTATGATGTTATGTTTCAAAAAAAAAATTGAAGAAAATGTGGCAACAATTTTAGAATTGATAAAGCTGGTTGGAGGAAGTGTACAAGAATATTCACTATATAATTCCCTATAATTTTCCGAGAATTCCTGGGTGGTAAAAACAGTTAATGTACTTGGCTGCTAACGGAAAGGTTGGAGGTTTGAGGGTACCCACAGGCACCTAGGAAGAAATGTTGCCTAGGGATCTCCTTCCAAAAACTCAGCCATTGAAACCCTATGGAGCACAGTTCTACTCTGACACGCATGAGGTTGCCGTGAGTCAGGGTCGACTCAGTGGCAACTGCTTTGATACTTTTTTGAATATTTGCAATATTTCACAACTTAGGCTAAAAAGGAAAGTTTTTTTAAAGAATTCATTCAACATAAGATAAAATAAGTTAAAAGGAAACCAGAAAAAAAATGCAGGAAAAGGAGAACAAGGGCAATAAAGCGAACCCACACACCGTAGTAGACACCTTTCGTAAGCAGCTTGGTCAATTGAGTCACAGTCTCATAGGAGATATGGAAACAACGCTTCACACTTCAAGCTCTAGGACGCGCCTCAGATGTAAAGACCAGTAGAGACCACGTGGTTAGAAAAATGAAATTTATCAGTCCAACATGGAGGCAAGACATAGGGGTGGCAAAACCAGAGGCCAGGAACAGTTAAGAGACTATTGTCCAGGCAAGAGCCGGTGAGGGCTAATGAGGGCTGACGAGGGCTGGTGAGGGCTGGTAAGAGCTGGTGAGGGCTGGTGAGGCTGATGAGGGCTGGTGAGAGCTAATTAGGGCAGGTGAGGGCTGTGGCAGTGTAGGGGAGGAGGAGGAGGAGGCTGGACTGGTAAGGGCTGATGAGGGCTAGTGAAGGCTGATAAGGGCTAATGAGGGCTGATAAGGGCTAGTGAGGGCTGGTAAGAGCTGGTGAGGGCTGATGAGGGCTGGTAAGAGCTGGTGAGGGCTGGTGAGAGCTAATTAGGGCCGGTGAGGGCTGTGGCAGTGTGGGGGAGGAGGAGGAGGAGGCTGAACTGAATTTCCTGGTGCTCCTCCAGGGTCTCCTTGGGCAGAGAAGCTGGAGGAGGACAAGGAGCCTGGCACAAGGCAGGGATGGTTCTCCTCCTGGGCCTCCAACTGACCCCTGTTCCTCCATGCTTAGTCCTTCTTTTATAGTATGGAATTGTCAGTTCTCAACTTATAGAACAATAGGGGTGGCCTGTCTCTCCATAGGTGTCCTTTCCCTCAGTTATTTCTCCTCAGGGGAGACTGAGCCTCTGCCTTCTACCTCACCTCTCGGCCTCTTCTCCGGCTCTTTCCCTGGGGTGGAGAGAGTTGGAAGAGCCTCAGGCAGAGCAGGACCCTGAGGGGAGGAGATGTGCCCCCCTCCCACCCCATTCACACATTTCCATCAGCCCCACCCCGCTTCCCACCCAGGCAGGGCTCTAATCTGATGCACCTGCACTTCTTTGATCCATTTTGGTTTCCTTTCTTTTAAAAAACACTGACACTTTGAAAACCCTCTTCCAGTGAATTTGTGATGGGGGTGGTAAAGAAACAAAGGGCAGAGGCTGTGGGTCTCACCAGGGGCCTTTGTTCCGGGCAGCAGAGCAGGATAACAGAGGCAGGCAGAAGACACACAGGGCAAGATTGGCCAGAGGCTCTCACCAGGCAGGGCCTGGTTGTTGGGCTCTAGACCAGTGACCATGACAGCGCAGGCAGCTGCTTTCTAATCATCAGGATTGTCTAGTGCCCAGCATGCCCTTTGGGGCCGTGTCCTCCCTCCCCATTGCTGTGTGGGTCCCACTTGAATGATGCTTGCTGAGGTGCGTGGGAGGATTTCCATGTCGGGGGAGGTGGACTAGATGCTGCCAAGTTTCCTTCCTTCCAGATCCCCATAATTCTCAGCAGAGCTGGGCACTAGTCCTGCTGTCTGCCCCTCCATCCACCTCCAATATTCCCTGAGCACAGACCAGGCCCACACAGGCGTGATGTCACTTCTCCCCACGGGACAAAACTCTACTCGTCCTGCAGCAGTAAGCCAGTGTGTGGAGTGACTGTGCCCCTTGGGCTCCTGCAGCTCGAGAGAGGGTTTTTAGGTTCCACTTCTGGCAAAGACCCTCCAACCTGCTAAGCCAGCCTCTCCTTGGTGCATTGTTCAGATGTCTGGGGCTGGCCTCTGTCTTCTTCAAAAACCCCAAGCCAAACCCATTGCTGTCAAGTCGATTCTGACTTATGGATCCCATGTGTTACTGAGTGGAACTTCATAGAGTTTTCTTGGCTATAATCTTTAAACAGGCAGATCGCCGGGCCTTTCTTCCTTGGTGCCACTGGGTGGGTTTGATCCTCCAACCTTTAGGTTAGCAGCCGATGGAAATCTGTTTGTACCACCCAAGGACCTTTTCTGGCTTCTCAGCAGCCCTGGTTTTGTGTTCTTGTTGCTGACAGAAACCAAATGCTGGCAGCCATCCTATGTGTGCTGGGCTCCATGCCACACCCTGAAATATATCATCACATTTCAAGCAACCAAAGGTAGGTCCAATCCCCATCCCTTTTTTACAAGGAAGGAAACTGAGGCCCAGGAAGGTTGAGTGGCTTGGCCAGAGTCCCCAGGTAAGAAGGGATGGGGTCAGGATTGTGTCCCTTCTTACCTCCAGGCCTACTCTCCGACTTCTCCACCAGCTCTGTGCCCTGGGAGGCTTACGGTATGGACTGTACCAATGGGTGTCTTTGCCCTCTGCCTTGACTATGGTGAGCAACAGCAGAGTATGTGGGGCAGAGAGAAAAGTGAATTCAGGGTAGTTATTGCCCTAGGTGGAGCCCTGGTGGCTCAGTGTTTAAGTGTTTGGCTGCTAACCAAAAGGCCAGCAGTTTGAATCCACCAGCCGCTCCTCGGAAAACATATGGGGCAGTTCTGCTCTGTCCTATAGGGTCACTATGAGTTGGAATTGATTCAACGGCAACAGGGTTTGGTTTTTATTCCCTCAGATACCTCCTGTGGTGTTGCCATAGTCTGGCTGTAAACCTCAACTGAGGCCACAGCTCCTATTGGCGGCCCTCTCCACTCAGCTCAGTTCTGGTCAAGTCCCCTGGCCCCACCAGGCCTAGCAGTGGAACAGACGCCGCTATTGGTTCTGGTTCTACAATCCTTTCCTACATCCTACCCATTACTTTGAAAATGGTCTCTTTATCAAGTGCTTCTCAAACTACCCAGTTTAAGTGTCTGTCTGCTCCCTGCCTGATAGAAAGCTGCCAACTCATTGTCAAGGACCCCTGGGTCTGTCGAGTCATCATGGACAGCAGCTGGCTGCATGGTGGGCCAGGTCTTTCCTCCAGCTCTGCTCATGCCCTCCTTACACCTCTCCATTCCTCATCACTCCATGTAGCCTCCCACTGCTGCCTGTGATTCTTCCCCTGCTGGGCGTCTGGGCATGATAGCCACAGGGGAAGAAGCCCCCACTCCCACCTGGCCACCCATGATGCATCCAGGAAGTGGTGTGCAGTGGGCCCCAGGTTCTTAGGTGTCACAGGCCAGGCATAAAGGCTTTGGCTGCTTGGGACAAAGAATCCTGGAAGCCAGTGCAGAAGCTGGGTAATTTTACATTGCCGGGTAAGCCTTCTTCACTGAGGGACCCTTGGCCAGGAAAACTCACTCACTCACTTGCAATCCAGAGTGGCTCACTTCCTATCGGGCCCACCCCCAAGAGACCTGTGTCACTTCCCCGGTAGGCTGACCCTGGCCGAGGCTGGCTGCCCCACTACATGCTCCTGGCGCATCCCATCACTCTTTTTGTAACCCTCGTCATACTCAGAATCACTTGTCTCACATCCACATCCTCCACTGTACCCTCCGCTCCCCGAAAGTGGCTTCTGTGTCTGCTGCTCACCACTGAATCCTCAGCACCTGGCACAGTGCTGGGCACACAGTGGGGGTTCAAACAATATTTTTTGAAGTGGGAAATTGAAGCAGAAAAATAATATTTCAACCAATGCCGTGCAGGTTGCTCCTGCCATGACCAGGTGGCCACTGAGAGAACAATGACCAGCACAGCAGGCTGGGTTATGGAGAGAACGTTGGCTTATGGAGAGTGAAGACTGGGCTCTGGTCCCTCCTGTGCCTCATTCTAATCGTGTGATTCTGATCAAAGTCTCTGGGCTTTAGTGTCCTCACCTGTTAAATGGGGATAATACTTGTATTAGTTCTCTATTACTGTGTAATAAATTGCCACACACTTAGCAGCTTAAAACAACACACATTTATTATCTTACAAGTCCTGTGGGTCAGGAGTCTGGGCATGCCTTAGCTGTGTCCTCTGCAGTCAAGGTGTCAGCCAGGACTGGGTTCTCATCTGGAGGCTCAACCGGGGATGAATCTGCATCTGAGCTCACTCAGGTTGTTGGCAGAATTTATCTCCTTATGGTTGAAATCTTCTTGCTGGCTGTCAGCTAGGGGCTTCTCTCAGCATCCAGAGGCCACCCCATAGTTCCTTGCCACATGGCCCTCTCCATAGACTCTCATAACCTGGCTGCTTATTTCTTCAACGCCAGCAATGGAGAGAGTCTGTAGCACCAGTCCGCTCGTCAGGCAGGTCTTATGTGACCTAATGTAATCACAGGAGTAACATCCCATCATCTTTGCCATAGTCTATTGGTTAGAAGCAAGTCCTAGATCCCACCCACAATCAAGGGGAGAGGGTCACACAAGGGCGTGAACACAAGGATATGGGTGTTACAGGGACTACCTTAGAGTCTGTCTCCTACAATAAAAAAAAAAAACCTGTTTCTGTGGAGTTGATTTCAACTCATAAAGAACCTTATAGGACAGAAACTGCCCCAGAGTTTCCAAGGAGTGGCTGGTAGATTCAAACAACCACCAGGGCTCCGTCTCACTCAATAGTAATCTCCATCTCACAGAGTTCTTGAGAGAGTTAAATGAGAGAGTGCGTGAAAGCACTTTGTACAGTCCTTGGCTCTTATTAAGAACTCAGAAAGTGTCATAAAAGGCAGCTAGAAGCAGCTGTATTTTCCTTGGCCCACTTTGAAATGGGACATGGCCTCCATAGTTGGGCCAAGGCCCCACCATGCCCTATTGGCTTCCACCAGATGCTTAAGTCGTTTATAGAACTTGTCCAGTTTTGTAGGCGGTTGAATTTGCCACGTGGTGTTAACTAGTATGATCATACAGTGTTATTATTATTGTAATTGAATGTTCTTGAAAGACTAGATCTGTATCTTACATTTTTCCCAGCCTCCAGTGTTTAGCTTGGATGTTCCATGAGTGTTGAGCCACAGCACCAAACAGAATGATTCAATTGAGTCTAGAGCTATAGCTCAAGGGGAACACGATGGTTGGTGGGGAGGGAGGAAGCAGCATGGGTTGGGATGGACAACTCAGGTGACAGAGCTGAAAGAGCAGAAGAGTCTTGGCAGGTACCAGTGTCCAGACTCTGCCATAGGAAGCCCCACAGCCCTGGTTGCCATGTTTTCCTGCCTCCTTCCACCCCAGGCTTTCTTCCCTTCTTATTGCTCAACTCCCCTCCCATCCCCCACACCTCTGAGCAGGGTCTCTGTGGGATCTGAGTGTGGTAGATCCTGCCTGTCTAATGGGGCAAGAGAAGACAGATTCATTCAAACACATAGACTGTCCAAGCTGGAAAGGGCCTTAGACTCAGGGTCAGCAACTGTCATTAGGATGAGTGTGGAGGAGTTGTGTGCACTGAGCACTGGCTTTATGTATTTCATTTCCACCACTGTCCCAGTCTTCAGGTGGGTAAACTGAAGCCCAGAGAGGGGAAGTGGCTTTCCTTGCTCACACAGCTGTTGTATCCTGATCCGCTGGTCCAGGATTTTCTCTCTCTGACATCCCTTCCACCTGAGTCTGTGGCCCACGGCGTTGGCAGGGCAGCCTTGCTATGGCCTAGCCCAGTTCTTCATGCAGGAGACTCTGACTCCCCACCTCAACATCTTCTTTTTCTCTACCCCTACTTCCAGCACTTTCTCCCTTCAGGGTACTCCAGCCTCATGCTGACTTGGTATCACACCACTCACCCTCTGCCTGGCCCCATCCCAGCCATAGCAGATGAGCCAGGTCCTGTGCAAGAAGATTCTTTCCAGGCAGGGGCAGAAGCAGTTTGAGGCTGGCGTGTCTGGGCAGCTGTTGCCCAGCTCTGATCTGCAGAAGACAAGCCAGAGGAATCATTTTTGTCATATCTGGGCAGAGCCACAGCCCTAAGAGCTGGAGTGTCCTCAGAGAAGCTAAGGACCTGCTCAGCTTTGGCGGGGTAGAGGGGGGGAAGCTAGGGTCTTGCCTGGGTGGGGTCACCCATCCTGGAGAAGGTGGGCCCACAAACGTAGGTCAGGGGGAAGCTCACCCACCCTTTCAGGAATAAATGTGGAGGATGGAAACTCAGAGGCAATAGACCAGGGCCCCAGATGGGAGAGTGTGTAAACATCTGTAACATTGTAAACCCCCATGTGAGATGTTTTCCTTACCTCCTCTGCTCTCCCTGAAAGAGTTAGTGATAAAACCCTTAAAAGGCATGTGCTTTTCTTCAGGGTCTGAAAGGAAGGGGAGCTGGGAGCCTGTGTTCCCTGTTGCACCCAGATTGGGTATGGGGAGGATGGAGCAGGTGGCCATGGCTGAGCGAAGCTGGCGGGGTGGGAGGCAGCCTGGGCCTGAGTCAGGGTATGTTGCAGCGTGGTTAGCACTGGAGGCTGGCTGCTGCGAAGGCTCGAATGGGCTGGCAGTACCCTGGAGCCCAGCATGGCTTCCAAGAAAACATGCTAAAAACAGTCAGTGACCCAGGGAAACAGTGGCTGCAGCTGGCCTCAGCCCCTCCCCCTTTCATAAATGGGAATCATAGCATGCTCCTCAGGGGTAGAATCTAGAAAAGAGACAAAGCACACAGCAGCTATGTACCAGCACACATCATGTGCACACACACCTCCTTATCCCTCACCTACCGCATAGGACATCCACCCACTGAGGTATGCAGAGTGGATTCTAACCATATAGCCCTCAGACCCCTAACCTCCCTGGGCCTATGCCATAGAACACACATGTGGTCATATAGAATCCCACAAAGACCCACTCAGTCACACACAACCACCCCCAATAAAACAGACCTGCCTATACTCATGCTCCATCACATGCTGTCAGACCCAGAAGCACACAACCCCATAGGGTCACACGAAATCACATGCAACTGCACACAATGATGCTTAACCACAATCGCCGTCAACCACTCACCTGCACACAATCACACACAAGTGCACACAATTCCACACAGTGATTCAGAACCACACACAGACTCATACCACTCTTCACAACCATGGTCACACTCAACCACATTCCTCAGCACATGGTAGCGCATGGCCACAGGCAATCACACACAACCGCACACATATAACATATAACATGCACTCACAGGGCAGGCCAGGAATGGCGCTCAAGTACAAGTGGTGAGGGCAGGGGGCTGGGGAAGCTTGCCTTCTGAAATGGGGGTTGGTGAGGGCCTGGCTATGATGTGTGTGTTAAGGACAGGAGTCCACACAGGCCACAGACAGTCGACTTCTTGGTCATCCCTTCAGAGCAGCAGAAACGGGAGTCTGGGCTCCCCACCCCCCATCCAGCAGACCATTCCTGGATCTTGAGGCAGCCCTCTGGGCCTCCTCCCTCCCTCCTCCTTGGCCTCTGCTGGGCTGCTGGCAGGAAGCTTGGACAGCAGGGACTGCAGTGAGTCAGCATCAAAGGACTTGGAGAATGCAAGGCGGGTGGGTGACCAGCAGGGCCTGTGATTGCTGGATCCTCCGAGGGAGGAGGGAGGAGGGGCTGCACTTTCCCTCGAGGGGTTGCTCACTGGAGGTCACCCACCCAAGGGAAATGCGGTTACTGGAATGAGACTGGGTGGTGATGGCCATTTCTCAATCAACCCTCTGGACAGGGCCTCTGCTCTTGGTAAACTCATGGGAAGCAGACATACAGGTCTATGCTCCTCCCACAGGTTGAGCTGGGACTCCAGGGATGCCTCACATTTGCAGAGCTCTTTACAGCTTGCAAAGCACTGTCACATCTGATCCTTACGAAAACCTCTGACTCACAGTGGTCCTTATTGCACCGATTGGGAAACTGAAGCTCAGTGATACTACGTATTCAGCCCAAGCTCAGTAGCTGTGAAGTGGTCCCCACCTAGGCTTGGCCCGAGGGGAACCCTGCAGCCCCAGCACTGCACCCTGGTCTCCACTGTCACTGACTCATTCATTCAGTCAGTCATCCGTGGAGCAACTACCACAGCTCAGCCCAACACCAAGATGAACAAATGAGGAAGAAAGTCTCATATAGAGATGATTATAGAACAATGTGGGCATATGGGGCAGAGAAATATATATACTATGGGGAAGTTGCTGGGGCAGGCTGCTCTGTGAGCCCCCTATTGAGGGGAGTCAGGATGGCTGCTGAGAGTGGCGGTGGTCCTTCCCTTAGAATGCTCCTGACCTCTCCTGAAAGTGGCAGGCAGTGCAGCCAGGGCTGGGACACTCCCAGAGAAGGCTCTGGTGGGCACAGCCATTAATAACAAAGCCATACTTCATTTATTCAACAGAGTGAAGGAATCACTTTTTCAGCAGTAAAGAACAAGACTTTAATGCCATGTCTGAAGGAACACTTTCTAAAATGATGACTTCCTGTCTGCTACAGCACAGCAGGTTCCCCACAAGCATTCTTCTTGCTGCCTCAGAGTTATTATTATGCATTCCATTACCATCAGGAGTCCCTGGAGTTGCTTGACTACTAACTGAAAGGTTGGTGGGCTCAACC
This sequence comes from Dugong dugon, assembly GCA_030035585.1. Taxonomy (NCBI): domain Eukaryota; kingdom Metazoa; phylum Chordata; class Mammalia; order Sirenia; family Dugongidae; genus Dugong; species Dugong dugon. The sequence goes on from CM057462.1 coordinate 149,647,389, forward strand.
AACCCAGAGGCACCTCGGAAGAAAGGCCTGGCAATCTGCTTCAGAAAGGTCATAGCCTTGATAACCCTGTGGGACAATTCTACTCTGATACGTATGTAGTCACTAAGAGTAGGAATCGACTTGCTGGCAACTAGTTTTTTTCTGTTGTTGTTCCTCATTATCATTAAGCCAGAATACAGTGATCCTTTCTTGGGCTCAGGGATACTTGTGGGATGAACACACACTAACAAACAGCTGAGGAAAGTACAGCGTGCACCCTGGTATTGAGTGTGTGGGGTGTGGGGAACTCTACCGAGGTCTTTCTCTCTTGCTCCCGGGACTCTTCTCAAGAGGAGGCTGACTCTTCCTGCCCTCTTTCTTCTTTGCTGCAGGGCTCAGCCTATCTCTGCTCCTCTGGGCACTGCACCCCATCCTCCCAACACTGCCTGAAGAGTGTGCCCCAGTCTCACTGGGTCCCCCCTCACCTCCCCCACCCCCGTTCCTGGCTGTCCCTGAACTTGAAAACAAGCGCTAGTCATTCTCCTTCTCCTTCTAAACACTCCATGGAAACAAGAAACCTGGGAAAGTTACAGGGGTTCTAGAATCTTACAAAGTTCTTAGATCCTATCCATTTGGAAAAGGAGACAATTCAACCCTGCCTCATACCTACAATACAATAAAATAAATTTCAGATAGACAAAATAATTAAATATAAAAAAAAAAAAAAAACGCAAAATCCCTGAAAGAAAATGTAGGCAACTTTTTGTTGTTGTTATTTTAGAGTGGGTGAAAACTTTCTAAGCAGAAACCCAGAAAAGCCTGATTCATTTAATTACATAAAATTTGTAAAGTCTGGACAACAAAAGCTCTATATACGAAGTCAAAAGACAAAGGATAAGCTGGGGAAAATATTTGCAACAGATAAAACAAAGGGTTTGTATCCCAAAGCTACAAAGAGCTTTTAGAGCTTTTATAAATCAATAAGGAAAAGATAAACAACTCAACAGAAAAATGAACAAAGACCATGAGCAGGTAATCCACAGAAGAAGAAATATAAGTAGCTAGTAAATGCATGTAAAGATGTTCAACCTAAAAAAAATCAAATTAAACCTATTAGTAAGTTTTGGCAAACATTAAAAAGATGGATAATAATTGTCGTTGACAAGATTTAGGCTAATGGGAATTTTCATTGGCTGTTGTTGGAAGGAGAAATTGGTTTAAAAAAACTTTTTGGAGGGTAATTTAGCAATACCTATTAAAGTTTGAGGAGCCCTGGTGGCGCAGTGGTCACACACCTGGCTGCTAACAAAAGGGTTGGCAGTCTGAACCCATCAGCACTCTGAGGGAGAGAGATGTGGCAGTCCTTCCGTAAAGATTTCTAGCCTTGGAAACCCTATGGGGCAGTTCTACTCTTGTCCTATAGGGCTGCTATGAGACAGAATCGACTCCATGGCAACGGGTTTTGGTTTGGTTTATTAAACTTTAAAATATGTGACCCCTTTAACCTAGTAATTCCGTTTGTAGGAATTTATCCTAGAATGAGGATGTACACTCACATTAAGATGCTCTTGGGGCATTTTGGGGAAGTCATGTGAATCTGTCCAGCAGATACAGTTAAGTTTTGGCTCCACCTCCCTTAAAACCAACAGGCATCTGGGATATGGGGTTTATGAAGTTCAGAAAACTTAATCATTTCCAGTTCAGTGGGGCCACTTTGAGCCCCTCCATTCTTAAAGGCTTTCATGAACCCCAATTCCTTAGCACTTTTCTGAACGGCCCGATTTTTGTTGGAAAATCCCTCTGACTTCAGGAAAGACATCTGCACCCCAGCCCCAGAGGGGGAGCACATGACATAGACTAAGTCAACCAGGACATTGTACCCTGCCCCAACCATGGTGATTGGGTCAGTGGTGAGCACGTGACCTAAACTGGTCCAGTCAGGATACGTTTCAGGAGTTTTGCTGGAAGTTCTAGGACAGAGATTTTTCTTTTTCTATGGACAGTGTCACAGACAGATGTGTGACCTGAACTACCCTAGCTCTTTTTACTACAAGGAGGAAACTGGGTTTGAGGATGAAGCTGACCCACCAAGCAGGACTGAGTGTAGAGAACCACAAAAAAATGGAACCAGAGCCCGATGGTATCACAAACCCCTGGATCAAGCTGCATCTGAACCCTCCACAGTCCCTGGACTTTTCTAACACAAGAGGCCATACCAGTTGCTGTCAAGTAGACTCCAATTCATGGTGACCCCATGTGTGTGAGAGTAGACCTGTGTTCCATAGGGTTTTCAATGGCTGATTTTTTTGGACGTAGATCACAAGGCCTTTCTTACAAGATGTCTCTGGGTGGACTCAAACCTCTAACCTTTGGTTTAGCAGATGAGTGCGTTAACTGTTTGTACCACCCAGAGACTTCTAAGAGGCAATACGTTCTCTTTATTGTCTAACCCAGTTTGAGAGGAGATGTTTGTGTGCTTGCAGGGGAAACTTCCTCACAAATACAGGGCTCTTAAGAACTCGGCTGCTAACTAAAAGTTGACAGTTTGAATCCACCAACCACTCCTTGGAAGCCCTATGGGGCAGTTCTACTTTGCCTTATAGGGACACCATGAGTCAGAATCAACTGGACAGCAATGGGTTTGGTTTTTGGTTTTCTCTCAGAATAGTCATGTTTCTTGTCTCTGTGAGGCTCCACCTTGGAAAATAAAGGCCTGTTAATTCTTCCTGGGGGCTGGGGAAGCCCAGACTTCCTTCACCCAACGCTTGACTGGGGCTGGGGTGGTCTATGGAGGAGAGGGAAAAATGCCTCCACATCTTTGTGAGCCTTCTGTAGCTACAAGAACAGGCCTGGAATTAATACCTCAATACATTATCTTGCCACATTTGTTTCTGGTGGAAAACTAGAAACAACCCAAATGCCATTAATAGGGAGAGGGAAGTTAACCATGGACCATCCACACTGTGGAAAATCCTCTGCAGCTTTTGAATAGATGGAGCAGATGGTATATGGACTGCAATGAAAGGTATCCAAAATATATCACTTATTGAAAACAGCAGGTTGAAAAATGGAATGCATAGTATAATCTTGTTTTTGTTTTTTTAAAACTAAGTGTATGGTTCTATCTGAATAGAAAAAGGTCTGGAAGGAAGGTTTCTTTACATGACAAATGTTTTACTAACTCTGGGGACTAAGATTCCGAAGGGTTTGCTTTTTTTTTTTTTCTTTTGCTATTTCTTTATTGAATTTTTAGAAAGTAATAAAAAATAAAGATTTTTTAATAAAGTTCTTACAGTCTTGGTCTCTATACTGATAATTGGAGACCTCAAGGGAGTTTTACTGCCTGAGTGTGCAGTCTAACACCCCCACTCCTCCAAGAATCTCCAGGCCTGTCCTGTTTGCAGGCCCATAGGAGACAACCCCAGGACAGGCAGGGCTTCAGGTCAGCGCTGTGTGCTCAGTTGTCCTTTCCCTGGTACTTGGTGCCAGGAGGTGGAGAGTGATTGGGACATCATGCCAAGGGGCTGAGTGGTGACCCGCTAGCTGGCTTTGCTGGATGAAGACATCAGCTTGTGTAGAAGGCTGAATAATGCCAGCCTCAAAAATAACAGGTCCTAATTCCTGGAACTTGTAAATGTTACCTTATGTGGAAAAAAGGTCTTTGTAAGATGTGATTAAACTAAGGATATTGTAAACACCAAAACAAAACCTGTTGCCGGTGAGTCAATTCCAGCTCATGGCAACCCCGTGTGTTACAGAGTAGAATTGCTCCATAAGATTTTCTTGGCTATAATCTTTACAGAAGTAGGTCACCAAGCCTTTCTTCTGAGGTGCTGCTGGGTGGGTTCAAACTGCCAACCTTTAGATGTGTAGCTGAGTGCAAACCATTTGTACCACCCAGGGACCTAAGGATGTTGAGATGGGGGGATTATCTTGGATTGTCTGGGTGGGCCCTAAATGCAATCACAAGTGTCTTTATGAGAGAGGTAGAGGAATGCTTGACACAGGCAGAAGAGGAGAAGGCCGTGTAGAGATGGAGGCCCAGGGATATTTGACACAGACAGAGGAGGGAAGGCCGTGTGGAGATGGAGGCCCAGGGATATTTGACACAGACAGAGGAGGGAAAGCCGTGTAGAGATGGAGGCCCAGGGATATTTGACACAGACAGAGGAGGGAAGGCCGTGTAGAGATGGAGGCCCAGGGATATTTGACACAGACAGAGGAGGGAAGGCCGTGTAGAGATGGAGGCCCAGGGATATTTGACACAGACAGAGGAGGGAAGGCCGTGTGGAGTTGGAGGCCCAGGGATATTTGACACAGACAGAAGAGGAGAAGGCCGTGTAGAGATGGAGGCCCAGGGATATTTGACACAGACAGAGGAGGGAAGGACGTGTAGAGATGGAGGCCCAGGGATATTTGACACAGACAGAGGAGGGAAGGCCGTGTAGAGATGGAGGCCCAGGGATATTTGACACAGACAGAGGAGGGAAGGCCGTGTAGAGATGGAGGCCCAGGGATATTTGACACAGACAGAGGAGGGAAGGCCGTGTAGAGATGGAGGCCCAGGGCTATTTGACACAGACAGAGGAGGGAAGGCCGTGTGGAGATGGAGGCCCAGGGATATTTGACACAGACAGAGGAGAGAAGGCCGTGTGGAGATGGAGGCCCAGGGATATTTGACACAGACAGAAGAGGAGAAGGCCGTGTGGAGATGGAGGCCCAGGGATATTTGACACAGACAGAAGAGGAGAAGGCCGTGTAGAGATGGAGGCCCAGGGATATTTGACACAGACAGAGGAGGGAAGGCCGTGTAGAGATGGAGGCCCAGGGATATTTGACACAGACAGAGGAGGGAAGGCCGTGTGGAGATGGAGTAGAGCCTGGAGTGATGCTGCTACAAGCCAAGGAATTCTGCAGCCACCTGAAGCTGGTAGAGGCAAGGAACAAATTTTCCACCAGAAGCCCCCGAGGGACTGCAGCCCTGCTGATGCCTTGATTTCTGCCCAGTGAAACTGATTTAAGACTTCTGGACTCCAGAACTGTGAAAGAATCAATTTCCATTGTTTTAAGCCACCAAGTTTGTGGTGATTTGTTACAGCTGTCTTAGCAAACTAATATTGCCTGAGAAAGTGAGGTATGTCTGAAGCTGTACAAAATGCTCTTCCCTGCTGATTTGCCTCCCTCATCACATACTGCTCAGGCTGGGAGGGGAACAAGGTTGCTTTCCCTAGACATTCTTGAGAGGGGCTCAGAGACATCTAAATTGAATCCCTTTGAGCTCTGGATTCCTTGGCATTTGTGACCAGGGATGGGGGAGGGGGGCCACAGCACCCACTCTTGGCTTTCCAGTAGGCCCCAGTGAGGTGGGAAGCCAGAGGGGCTGCCCAGCAACCACAGAGGCATGGCAAGCCTCCCCACTGTGCCCTGGTTTCTCCTTAGCTCGAGTACGTGCCTGTGTTGTTAGAGTGCAGAGGCTGTTTAAAAATATAACAAATACCAGTCCTCTGCTCAAAATAACTTCCCTCATTCTAAAAATGGAATTCTGCTCAATAGTAAAATTTCTCACTTCCTCGTGCTCTGTAGGTTTGTGTCTGGCCCAAGCGGGAACTGCTATTAACGGCAATTTCCTTCTGATAGAACCCCCTCGGTGAGCCACCAGCCCATGAATGAGGGTGACGGTCCCTTGTCCAACAGGGACTTCTCCCACAGAACTGCCCCAAGAGCATTAGGTTTTTGTCTGCTGTGCTGTCCACAGTCTCTCTTGGGTCAGAAAATAATAATAATAGTAACAACAATAGTAATAAACCAACTACTTACCTAGTTCTTACTACGAGTCAGGCGCGATCCTAAGCACTTTACATTTATTAACTGATAAACTTTTCATGATAATCCTATGGCATAGTTACTATTATTGTTCTGATTTTACAGATATGAAAACTGAAGCTCGGAGGAGTTAAGAAACTTGCCCAGGATCACACAGTTACCAAGTGGGTGAGCTAGGGTTTGAACCCAGACTAAAGGGCTCCAAAACCAAAACCCAGTGCTGTCAAGTCAATTCTGACTCATAGCGACCCTATAGGACAGAATAGAACTGCCCCATAGATTTTCCAAGGAACAGCTGGTGGATTCGAACTGCCAGCCTTTTGCTTAGCAGCTGAGTTCTTAACCACTGTGCAACCAGGGCTCCAAAGGGCTCCAGGATCTGTGCTATTACCTCCTACATTATGCGGACTGCCTGGAGGTGGTGGGGAGGGGGCTAAAGCCTGCCAGTGGCTGAGACCTTTTCTCTGTGCAAAGCAAGCTGTCCTGGGCAGGGACTTAGGCCAAGACTTGGGCCTCAACACAGGTGGGCTGTCCAGCTCTGTTGGGGTCAGGGCTGCAGTGGCCTAGAGGGACATCCTCCCAGCATAGTCTCTACCTTAGCGCCTTCTCTTCCTGCCGGGGACTTTGCAAAGGGGGTGGCTGTGAGCAGGGTGGTAAATGGTCCCTCAGCTGCTGGGTTCAGACCTCAGAGAGAAACCAGTGGGAAGTCCTCAGGCCTGGGTGTGGGGCAAACCTAGTTTCATATTGCCCACATTTACTGGGCAGTTAGGTGGATAAATAGATCAAGTGCCCTAAGGATGGGAGCCCTGGTGGTGCAATGGTTAAAGCACTTGGCTGCTAAGCAAAAAGTTGGTGGTTTGAACCTACCAGCCACTCCATGGGAGAAAGACATGCCAATGTGCTTCCAAAAAGATTTACAGCCTTGGAAACCCTATGGGGCAGGTCTACTGTCCTATAGGGTTGCTATGAGTCTGAATTGACTCTTGACTGCAGTTGACACTGAGGATGGAGTCCCCGGGTGGTGCAAACAGTAACTGTCTTGGCTGCTAGCTGTAGGCTGACAACAGCAACTCAAAAGGCTAGTAGAAACTTGGGGGCAGTGAATTTGCATTAATGAGGGAGAAACAATTCGGAAAAGGAGAGTGAGAATAGTTGTAAAACTTGAAGAATGTAATCAATGTCACGGAATTGTACGTGCAGAAATTGTTGAATTAGTGCATGTTTCACTGTGTATGTTCTCAACAATAATCTTTAAAAAAAAAAAGGCCTACTGATGTTTGTACTCCCCTTGCAAGTGGAATGGACCTAGAGGCATGCTTCTAATAAATACAGTATGGGAAAAGTGGTGGGATGCCACTTCTGATAATAGATTGCAGGAAGATTCTGGCTTCATCTTTATCTTAGTCATCTAGTGTTGCTATAACAGAAATACCACAAGTGGATGGCTTTAACAAACAGAAGTTTATTCTCTCACAGTCTAGGAGGCTAGAAGTCCGAATTCAGGGCACCAGCTCCTGAGGAATGCTTTCTCTTTCTGTAGGTTCTGGGAGAAGGTCTAGGAGCTTCTCAGCACAGGCACCCCAGGTCCAAAGGACATGCTGTACTCCTGGCACTTCTTTCTTGGTAGCATGAGGTCCCTCTCCTCTCTGCTCAGTTCTCTCTTTTGTGTCTCAAAAGAGATTGACTCAAAATACAACTTAATCCTGTAGATTGAGTTCTGCCTCATTAACACAACTGCTTCTAATCTTGCCACATTAACATCATAGAGGTTAGGATTTACAACACAAAGCATAATTATATCGGATCACAAAATGGAGGACAACCACAAAATACAGGGAACCCTGACCTAGCCAAATTGATACAGATTTTTTTAGGATACAATTCAATCCATAATATTGCATCCTTTGGCCCCCCAAAATTCATGTCCTTACTACATGCAAAACACATTCACCCCATCATATCATCCCAGAAGTCTTAAATCTACTCCAAATCCAGAATCTCATCTTCTGCAAAATTCCTCTTCATCTGTGAAATTTAGAATACCAGTTATCTGCTTCTAAAGTACAATGGTAGAACAGTACAAGGTAGACATTTCCATTACAAATGAGAGAAACTAGAGGAAAAGAAGAGGTAACGGGCATGGAGCAAGTCCAAAGCCCAGCAGAACAATTTACATTAGCTCTCAAGACTTGAAAATAATCCTCTGTCCTCTGAGACCATCTAGGCAACGGCCCTGCCCTCCAGCTCTGGGTGTTGGCCATGCTCCCTAGATTCTGGGTGGAGGCTCCTCGGCACTGGGCCTCAGCTCTGTCTTCCAGGTCCACTGGACAGCAGCTCTGCTCCCTTGGCTTTAGGTGGCCCCGTTCTCCTAGGCCATCTGAGTGGTGACCCCACCCTCTTGGCCCCAGCAGGCCCCGTTCTTCTGTCCCTTGGGCATGGCAGACCTGTCCCCTCAGCTTTGGGGAGCGAATCTGGCCCCATTGCCCTGGCACTCATGAACGGGAGTCCTACACTCTGGAACTGAATTGGTGAGGATCTAAGTCTTTAAAACCTAGGATGCTATGGCCCCACCCTTTGAGACTCAGCAGGCCATGGTTCCACACTTTGAGATCCCAGTGGTCATGGTCCCACCCTTTGAGACTGAGGTAGCTCTGCTTCCTGTGCTCCTTGTCTCTTCAGCTTCTGCTTCCTGGTTCCTTGGCCTCTCAGGCCTCTTGGGCCAGCCTAGCCTGAGCCCTGCTCAAGCAAGTGTACAAAGCTCTTTAGCTCTACCAATAAGTGCCTGGAGGCACCCTACTTCACCAGCAAGCCTCGGCCAGAAGGCACTCAGCTCTCTTGCTCCGTGGGTCAGCTCCCGTGCTGTCTCGTGCCAGTCTCCTGGTTCTGCTGCCGCTGTTTCTCTGGTACTGTGTCTCGCCATCTGCCCCGTCTAGTCAGTGTTACAGCTCTCCTCACTTCATTCTGAGCCCTCACTAGAATTGCCTTTGATGTCCATAATTCCATCAAAGGTCTCTTCAAAGCCATCTAGGCTTTTACTATTAAGCACCTTAAAACTCTTCCAGCCTCTACCCATTCACAGTTTCAAAACTGCTTCCACATTTTACGTATCTGTTAGAGCAGCACCCAACTCCCAGTACCAATCTTTTTTAGTTATCTAATGCTGCTATAACAGAAATACCACAAATGGATGGCTTTAACAAACAGAAGCTTATTCTCTCACAGTTTAGAAGGCTAGAAATCTGAATTCAGGGAGCCAACTCCAGGGGAAGCTTTCTTTCTCTGTCAGCTCTGGGGGAAGGTCTTGGCATCAATCTTTCCCTGGTTCTAGGAGTTTCTAAGCACAGGGACCCCAGGTCCAAAGGACACGCTCTGTTCCTGGCTCTTCTTTCTTGGTGGCATGAGGTCCCTCTCCTCTCTGCTCAATTCCCTCTTTTATATCTCAAAAGAGATTGACTCAAGATACAACCTAATCTTGTAGATTGTGTCCTGCCTCATTAACATCATAAAAGTTAGGATTTACAACACACAGAACATTACATCAGATCACAAAATGGAGGACAACCATACAATACTGGGAAACATGGCCTAGCCAAGTTGATACACATTTTTGGGGGACATAATTCAATTGATAACAATCTTGCTTGCCCTGTCTTGCTCTCTTGATTGCTTACTCTGATGGAAGTAGTCATCTGCCACACTGTAAGCTACCTTATAGAGAGGCTCTTGTGGCAAGGAACAGCCAGTGACGAGCTGAGGCCTTCAGTCCAACAGCCCACAAGGCCTGAATCCTGCCATCAGTCACTTGCGTGAGCTGGGAAGCACATCATCACTCAGTCAAGCCTTGAGAAGATGGCAGCTTGGCCGACATCTTGTCTCAGCCTGTGAGACACCCTGGGCAGAGGACTCAGCTGAGCTGGGCTAGGATCCCTGACCCACAGAGATGGTGAGATGATAAATCTCTGTTGTTTTAAGCTTCTAAGTTTTAGGGTAATCCATCACACAGTAAAATACAGTATAACTAATACAGCCATCTTGGCTCTGGGGCCCTGCGTACCTGTTGTATGTCTCGATGTCAGGCATCAAGGAGCAAACCCCTCCTCCTTTCTTCTTCCCTCCAATCAAGAGCATCTTTTCTGGTTTTGTAGGTGTACAGGGAAGCTCCACATTCCTTCCTGCTTCTGGTCGAAACATTTTGTCTAAATACCATGTCCTTTCTGTTTACTTACTTCCAAAATATCAGCCATTGAAAGCCCTATGGTGTACAGTTCTACACTGACTCACATGGGGTCAATAAGAGTCAGAGTCGACTCCAAGTCAACTGTATTTTTTTTCCCCTTGAGAATGGCTCTTGCATGCTGAGACTAGAAGAGAAGCCAGCAACCTCCCTTTTCTTCCCTTAGGGTGAGGTGGGGTGGGGTGGAATGAGAAGAAAGAAGGGCCTCCCCAGGGCCCTGGGCTGTCGTAGAGCTGGCCACTGTCTGCACAGGGCTGGTCTAACTTGTGGAAGTGAACAGAGCCTCAAACTTGAGTGAGGAGACCTGGCTTCTCGTCCTTGTTCTCCCAGATCTGAGGTGAGGTCTTACTGTCTCTGCATCCCAGATTCCCCCTCTGTAAACCAAGGAATTAGATGAGCTTTGATATGTGAAAGCCCTTTGTAAGCCCACAACTGCTCTACAAATCCAAGTTGGTTTGCTGGGCTTCCTCTTAGAGAGGCAGCAAACCTAAGCAGTGAAATCCAGCCCTCATGTTCTGCAAGTCCCATCATCTCCTATCTCACTGAGCCTCTGTTCCTTTACTACAAACTCAAACCAAAAAACCAAGCCATATGCCGTCGAGTTGATTCCGATGCATCGCAACCCTGTGTGTGCAGAATAGAACTGCTCCATGGGGTTTTCAAGGCTGTGACCTTTTGGAAGCAGATTGTCAGGCCTTTCTTCCGAGGAGCCTCTGGGTGGATTCGAACTGCCAACCTTTTGGTTAGTGGTCGAGTGCCTAACCATTTGCACTACCCAGGGACTCCTACTAGCATTCTAGAAATTAAGAAACTGCTCCTCCCAGAGTTGCTACAAGACTGAAAGAGAAAGCTCCCCTTGGAATGGAAGAGGCCTGTGTCCGTGGGGCCCCCCCAGAAAGCTTCCTATTCACCGGTGCTCATTTGGGGCTGGTGGTGTCAGGTGCTGTGGTCCTTCAGAGATGAAAGGAAATCAGGTGAAGGGGTTGAAAAGTGGTAGCTCTGGGCTGGACAGGCCTGGCATATTTTTTGCTCAGCAAAAATAGCACATTTGAAAAAACAGTCTGAGTGCCCTGGGTGGGAGAGGATGGGCTCCACTCTAGTTCAGCTATGGCACCTGTCCTCCCCGTGTTTCTTACTCAGGGCTACTTCCCACATTTTATAACCTGCCTGGGTACAGCAGGCAGATGAGTGGCTGGAGCTGGCCTTCAGAGAATCTGGGCCAGAGGGTTAGGATGTCCTGGGTGGCAGGATTGATGCTGCGCGCCTCACCCAGCAATTGGCAGATCGTGAGCAGTTGTTGGGGGGCGGGGGTGGAGGGAGTCCAGAATTGCTTAGCTCTGGTTAGGCTCCCTGCCTCCATCCCTCTGTTCTGGAGTCCCTGGACCCCTGTTTCCCCAGAGAGGGTGGGGCAGAGGGAGGTAGTGTCCCTGCTGCATCTGGAGAGGAGGCCGAGGGCTGAGTGTACCCTGGCCAGCAGCCCGGGGAGCCTGATCATGTAATTAAAGATTCTATCTCCTTGGGTCTGCCTTTCAGGACAAGAGCTCCCAGTGTTGTCCTCACCCTGTGACCTCCGTCTGGGCTCCGTTCTTTCCTCTTAGGCAGGGTCAGCAGCTCAGTCTCTGCTGGTTCTGAGTACAGAGGGGGCAGACTACCCTCCTCCCCTTCGGGTCCTAGCAGCCCACCCCAGGGAGATGGGAATTCACATAACTTCTACTGTTTGCAAAGCACCATGGTGCCCATCCTGGAAGGGTGAATCCTAGTTTTGCTGAAGTGAGAACTGAGGTTCAGAGGTCATCCAGCTAGTAAGTGGATAAGCTGAGCCTGAGACAGAAATCGGCTGCATGTTAGACCCTGTGCTCGTCATCCTGACCCCTCTGCAGCGAGGACACTGGGAGTGGAGGTGGGGTGGGCATGTAAGAGACACACTCCAGACTAAAGAAGAGCTGGAAAAGCACCCCTCATCCACACTAGACAATAGCTTTGAGGAATGGCCATGGAACACCTTGGACATCACGCCCACCCTACCCATAGGCACCAGCCTCACTAGCCAGAAGGAAGCAAGGCAGGCAATCATGCTTAGCAGGGGAAGGGACCAGCTTCTGGGGATGCATAGGGGAGGGAGGACAGGGCAGGACAGAAGGGCAAAGGTCAAGGACTAGGAACCCAAGGTGCCTGGGCAGTGGGACATCTCCCAAGGGAATGAGCCAGTGAGCTGTCCATATGGCCCTGACCACTTTTCCTCTTATCTGTGGATGGTCAGGAGCTGGGCGGGGGGGGGGCGGTGTGTGCTCTCTACAACTCTGTCCCCCATCTGGGCTGGCAGCCTGGGCAGAGTGACTGAGTGTGGCCATGGGGACCCATTCAGCCCCCACTCACCCATGATTCCTGCCCCAGCCCCCTGAGGCCAGTTCTTGTTTACAGCCTGGATGGCCATAGCCTGAAGAGGGAAGGAAGTTACCCGGAGTCTCCCAAGTAGGAGGATGTGCCCTGGTCTTGGAAGGAGTGGTGCCATTTGCTGAACACCGCTCTCTGCCAGGCTCTGTGCTGAGCACTTTATGGCACCATTGTCACCTCATTTTAATGATGAGGGGACCAGGACTTGGGTTGAACCAGATGATTCTGACTCCAGAGTCCCTGTTCTTAGCGTAACTGCCTCCCACCCTCCAGACATTTTTGAGTGATCTTTTTCCTTCTTGACCCTAAGAGCTTTCAAGCCACTTTTCCCATTCTTAGTTCCCAGGGTCTCTCTGAGAGCTACTGGAGAGGTCCCGAGCAGCTCTGTGGGGAGTGAGGGGATTCCACCTTTGGGTTCCACCTGGGCCTCCTTCCTTCCCTCAGAAGAGGGAGGAAGGAAGGAGAGGGAGGAGTGGGAAGGAGCCTGGGGAGATCTCCACCCGAGGCTTGGAGTCTCCAAGTAGCATCCTGCTTAGTAACCCCAGCCACATAGGGATGAGTGAGGAAGGGGAGGTCAGTCAGGGTACAGCTAGTTGGGGTGGCCTTCAGCCACTATCCAGACACTTCCTGCCCTTTTCTTGGAGGAGCTGAAATCCTCAGGGCATCCAGGTCATGCAGCCACTCAATGTTGGGCCTCATGACCTCCCTCAGCCTAGTCCCAGCCTCCTCACACCTGGGCTACCAATAGTCAGGCTGGGGGTGTTAAGTGGTGGGCTGCAGTGGTCCGTGGGGATCCTCCAGTCTCTAAGCAAGGCTTGCTGAGCTCCCAGAACTGTGTTGAGGGTCAGGACTCCTGCGTACCTAAGAGTGGTCCCTGCCCTTTGAGGGGGTGGTAGGAGACATCTTACCTTGCCGCAAGATCTGGGAAGGCCTAGAGAGCAGATCCCTTAAGGATGTAAGAGCCAGACCAGGAGTGAAGGGAAAGGCATTGCAGGGCAAGGAACAGTATGGACAGAGATGAAGGCAGGAGGACAGAGCAGAGCCTTTTCAGGGAATTGAGAGTATTCTGGGTGGATGGAGCAGAGGAAAGGTCTGTAGCAGAGGTGGAGTCCATCCTGGCCATGAAGGCCCTGAACACCAGGCTTCAGAGCAAAGCCTTTCTCCCAGAACAATGGGGAGCCACAGAAGGGCTTTAAACAGGTGAGCGAATGGTCATGTTTGCTTTTGAAAAAGCCCACTCTGGCCGCATGAGTGGTTGGGAGAGCAGTTAGCAGGAGCCCTTTCGAGCACAATACCGTAGGCATCATGGAGGAATTCTGTGATAAGTACCCTGAGCGACTGGGATCAGTGATGCAACAGTGCTTGCCAACCAGCCCACTCATCTTCCTTGCAGCTGGAGCAGGGCCACCTTGGCTGGCAAGTTGAGCAGGCGCAAAGAGAAACAGATGTGGCAGGCATGAGTGGGGCAAGCACCCGAGATGCTGTCATCCCGCTGATGAGTCAGCTGCCTGTGCCCCATGCCAGCACTGCCCACTTCCTGGCATTGGGACAAGGATTCAGGGAAGGTGGGGGCGTAAGGGAGCAGGAGGGGACTGGGGGCAGTGAGGAGGTGGCCTTGGGCGACTGCAGATTGGGAACAACGCAGCCAGCCTTGGTTCCTGCCTCTGCTTACACCCAAAAAGCACGAGTCTGGGAGCCTCTTCCGTGCACTGAGCCCGGGCAGTCCAGATTAACCCTCCCAGCACCAACCATGTCATGCCCTGCCCCCTCCCCTGGGTCCTAGCACCCAAAAGTGACCCAACGCAGGATTGGGAGGTGGATAGGGCACGTACTGCCTTCCTCTCCAAGGGGAGCATGTTATTGGCTTCCAGCTCTTCCAGCCTGAGGGTCCCTGGGGCCACTCTTGGTCCTGAGGTTCTGCCATGAGGCAGCACTCTTCTCCAGACCTGCCTTTCCAGTAGCTCCATCTCTGCCAACCGATTCCTCAGAGCCAGGTGTAAATAATCAACCCCATAAAATAAGCTGGACTTCCCAGGAAGTCAGCCTTGGCTTAATCAAAGGAATAAATTCTAATTGTAGAATGCCAGGTATCCTGACAGCCCAATGGGGGAGCCACGATTGTGCAGGTAGGAGCTGTCTGGGGCTTCTCAGCTCTGACAACCCCCGACCCCGAGGGCCTGGACGACAAGCTGGTATTCCCTTTCCTTGGGGCTCCCTGGGTTGTATCCCAAGGGTCCCATGTGTGGATGGGCTGGCTGGCTTGGCAGGAGGAAGGGCTGGGCTGTTGGCCCTTGGCTGGAAAGAGGAAGGGCAGGAGGTTGGCTGGCGCCATTGTCCTCACCAAAGGCAAGGTCCCAAATGCCAGAGTGTGAGTCACTGGTTCAGTCCCGGCTGTTCCCCAGCTCCCTCTGAGGGCAGCGGGAGGTCTTAGGGGGTACCCCGTTGCTAGGGTCAGGGTTTAGGGACAAGAGTGAAGGGGCAGGTGCTTCTAGGGAGATTCCATGGACAGTGGTAAAAAGAGCCAAGGCAGGAAAGATGACTCCATGAACTGTCGGTTCCTTGAGTAAAGCAACGAGGAGTAGGTGGAGCTGAGGGGCATGCTGAGTAATGCCTCCACAGAGGAGGGCCAAAAATGAGGTGGACATGTGACCCTTGTGTGGCTCAAGGGCCTGTGAAGTCACTTTCTCCTGGCCTCAGCTTCTCAAGATGACCAGGTGGCCTCTTGCTGCAAGTTCCTTCTTGACGCATGACCAAAATTTTTGGACTTCATTCATTCAACAGCTACTGAGGAGAAAGAGGAGAATAAGGCACCATACTGCCCTCCTGCAGTGCTCCCAGGAGGGTGGGAGACACTGACGCACTAATGGTTAACTACTATTTAGTGGGTCAACATCATAGCATGTGGGGGTCCAGGGACAGAGAGATGTGGGGACATAGAGAGAGAGGTTGGCTCTGCTGGGTCATGACAGAGAGGGCTTTACAGAGGAGGTGGCATTTCTTGAGCAAAGAATAGAGAGTGGCTGCAAGGAGAGAATGGGAAAGGACATTCCAGGCAAAGAGTAGTGGTATGCCAGGGCTGACTGAAGGAGGTGACTAAAGGAGGTTTGGAAAATGCCAGGCAAAACAGAGAAAGTCCCTGCAGAAGGGGATGGGTGCTATGGCATATGTAAGAGGGGTAGCTGCCTTGGATGGGGAGGCTTAGCAGAGCCTCTATAGAATTTGCCAATCAGCTTGATGTTGGGTGAAGGGTGAGTGCGGATCCTGGTCTAATATAATGAGTGTCGGAGTTAGGTATCCTGGGTTCAAGTCCAGCTTCTGTCACTGAACAGGTGCTGAGCTTGGGCTGGACCCTTAACCTCGCCAAGCCTCCGTTTCCTTATGTGTTCAGTGGGGATCACTGTGACTCCAGGATTTTTGTAAAGAACAAATATGACAGTGCTTTGCAAGCTATAAAGAGCTCTGCAAACTCTAGGTGTCATTGGGGTAGCACCTAGCAGCAGCCCACTCCTGCGCTGATCTTTTGGAATAACATTTCCTGGGGAATGGCCGCAGAAGGCGGCTCCACCCAGTCAGGTTAATTTCCCTGCAGAGGGTGATGTTTCCCGACCTTTCCCATACCCTCTGTACAGTCATCTTGTTTGGGACCAGCTACTGCCTGCCCAGTATCTTGGGGGCTTCTGTGGAGAGCTGGGAGGTAAAGGGACTAGAGCAGAGCATGGCTTCAGACCTGAGTGGGGAACTAGAGTACATTCTAGCGCTACTTCTGGGCCTTTGTGCCGTGAGTGCTGGGTCAGTGAAGCAGGAGAGATTAGGACCAGTGTACCTATAGTGGGACAGGGAAGGGACCCTATGGCTAAACAGAACAACAGGGCAGCAGGTAAGTGAGGCAAGGAGTCAGCTGGTGACACAGTCAGACCATGAGGATGTGCAGAAAAAGAGAGGGTGAAAAATAGAAGAGTGAGGCAGAGAGAGTCAGACAGCACTCACTGGGCCCCAGAAAGGACTCCTATGGCTCTTGCCCCCACCGCCCCACAACCTCCCAGCCTCTGTATCTCAGTTTTGCAGCTGCCTGAGGAGGTGAAGGCTGGAGGGGAGGAAGGGAAGGGGCTCATGCCTCTTTGCAGGCCTGCCTGCCCTACAATATACAACATGGTAGCACGTTCAGTCCTTCCCAAACCCCCAGAGCCAGGGTCACCCTGGCTCAGCCTGGGCAGTGTCTTCAGAAGTCTGTGACTCGTCAGTTATTGGCCAGAGGTTGGGGCCGTGGCTCACTGCTGAGCTCAGGCCCTTACAGGGCCAAGGATGGGGGGCGGTGGTCCTGAGCACCTGCTCTCTCTCTAAGCCCCTCATCTGTTCCTGTGGCCTTTGAGTCACCAATATGTCCCTTAGCAACATGTGGTGCCAGGGCAGGACCATGCCCAATGATTCAGCCTGGCTCTCTTCTTTGCACTGAGTAGGTGCCATAAATATTTGTTGAATGAAATTCTTGCCTCTGGTTGGGATTTTCCACCGCAGCCAAACAGAGCTGCTCCTGGCCAGCCAAGCACCTAGCCCATTGCTGCGTCTGCCCTGCACATTGTAGACCATTTCTTCTCTTCCCCACCACATCCTGTTCCTCCTCATAGACAGCCCCTTTAGAGTATACCTCAAAACTGCTGTCTCTGCCCCCAGGTAAGTAAAGCACTACTGAAGAAAACGAAGTAGGAAGACTTGTACTATCTGACCTCAGAACCTACTATATAGCTACAGTAGTCAAAACAGCCTGGTACTGGTACAAAGACAGACACGCTGACCAATGGAACAG
The DNA here is from genome assembly GCA_030035585.1 of Dugong dugon. Classification (NCBI taxonomy): domain Eukaryota; kingdom Metazoa; phylum Chordata; class Mammalia; order Sirenia; family Dugongidae; genus Dugong; species Dugong dugon. The sequence continues at coordinate 149,664,623 of CM057462.1, forward strand.
AATGGAGAACCCAGATGTAAATCCATCCACCTACGGTCACCTGATCTTTGACAAAGGCCCAAATTCCATTAAACGGGGAAAAGACAGTCTTTTTAACAAATGGTGCTGGCAAAACTGGATGTCCATCCATAAAAAAAAGAAACAGGACCCATACCTCACACCATACACAAAAACTAATTCAAAACGGATCCAAGACCTAAATATAAAACCAAAAACTGTAAAAATCATAGAAGAAAAAATAAGGTCAATGCTAGAGGCCCCAATACATGGCATAAATAGGATACACACCAGAAGTAACAATACACAAACACCAGAAGATAAGCTAGATAACTGGGATCTTGTAAAAATTAAACACTTATGCTCATCAAAAGACTTCACCAAAAGAGTAAAAAGAGACCTTACAGACTTGGAAAAAATTGTTAGCTATGACAAATCTGACAAAGGTCTGATCTCTAAAATCTGTAGGAAAATCCAATACCTCTACAACAAAAAGACAAATAATCCAATTAAAAATGGGCAAAGGATATGAACAGACACTTCACCAAAGAAGACATTCAAGTGGCTAATAGACACATGAGGAAATGCTCAAGATCACTAGCCATTAGAGAAATGCAAATCAAAACTAAAATGAGATACCGTCTCACCTCGACATTACTGGCATGAATAAAAAAACCAGAAAATAACAAATGTTGGAGAGGCTACAGGAGCTTGGAATTCTTATGCACTGCTGGTCAGAATGCAAAATGGTACAACCATTTTGGAAAACGATATGGCACTTTTTTAAAAAGCTAGAAATAGAAATGCCATGCGATCCAGCAATCCCATTCCTAGGAATATATTCTGGAGAAATAAGAGCTGTCACACAGATAGATATATGCACACCCATGTTCATTGCAGCATTATCCACAATAGCAAAAAGAAGGAAACAACCTAAGTGCCCATCAGCAGATGAATGGATAAACGAACTATGGTACATACACGCAGTGGAGTACTAAGCAACAATAAAGAACAGTGATGAATCTGCGAAGCATCTCACAACATGGATGAATCTGAAGGGCATTATGCTGAATGAAATAAGTCAATCACAAGCGGACAAATACAGTATGAGACCACTATTATAAAAACTCATGAAAAGGTTTACACATAGAAAGAAACAATCTTTGTTGGTTACTAGGGAGGGGAAGTATGGAGAGGGAACAACACTAACTAGACAATAGTGGTAACTTTGGTGAAGGGTAAGACAGTACACAATACTGGGGAAGTCCGCACAACTTGACCAAGGCAAGGTCATGGAAGCTTCACAGACACATCTAAACTCCCTAAGGGACTGAATTACTGGGCTGAGGGCTTGGAACCATTGTCTCAGGAGACATCTAGCTCAATCGGCAAAACAGTTTATAAAGAAAATGTTCTACATCCTACTTTGATGAGCAGCATCTGGGGTCTTAAAAGCTTGTGAGTGACCATCTGAGATATTCCACTGGTCTCACCCCCTCTGGAGCAAGGGAGAATGAAGAAAACCAAAGACACAAGGGAAAGATTAGTCTAAAGTACTAATGGGCCACAACTACCACAGCCTCCACCAAACTGAGTCCAGCACAACTAGATGGTGCCCGGCTACCACCACCAACTGCTGTGACAAGGATCACAATAGAGGGTCCTGGACAGAGCTGGAGAAAAATGTAGAACAAAATTCTAACTTACAAAAAAAGACCAGACTTACTGGTCTGATAGAGACTGGAGAAACCCCAAGAGTATGGCCCCCAGACATCCTTTTAACTCAGTACTGAAGTCACTCCTGAGGTTCACCCTTCAGCCAAAGATTAGACAGGCCCATAAAACAAAATGAAACTAAAGGGGCACACCAGCCCAGGGGCAAGGACTAGAAGGCAGGAGGGGACAGGAAAGCTGGTAATGGAGAACCCAATGTCAAAAAGGGAGAGTGCTGACATGTCATGGGGTTGGCAACCAATGTCACAAAACAATATGTGTATTGATTTTTTTTTTTATTGTGCTTTAGGAGAAATTTTACAGCTCAAGTTAATTTTTCATACAAAAATTCATACATGTATTGTTTTGTGACATTAGTTGCAATCCCCACAATGTGACAGCATACTCCCCCTTTCCACCCTGGGTTCCCTGTGTCCATTCAACCAGTATCTGTCCCTTCCTGCCTTCTCATCCTGCCTCCGGACATGAGCTGCCCATTTGGCCTCATATATCTGATTGAACTAAGAAGCACACTTCTCTCATGAATTACTTTTTGTTTTATAGTCCTGTCTAATCTTGTCTAAAGAGAGGGCTTTGGGAATGGTTTTAGTTCTGGGTTAACAGAGCTTCCAGGAGCAATAGTTTCAGGGGTTCCTCCAGTCTCTGTCAGATCATTAAGTCTGGTCTTTTAACATGAATTTGAGTTCTGCTCTGCACTTTTCTCCCGCTTTGTCTGGGACTCTCTGTTGTGTTCTGTGTCAGGGCAGTCATCGATGGTAGCCGGGCACCCTCTAGTTCTTCTGGTCTCAGGCTGGTGGAGTCTCTGGTTTATGTGGTCCTTTAGTCTCTTGGGCTAGTATTTTCCTTGTGTCTTTGGTGTTCTGCATTCTCCTTTGTTCCGGGTGGGTTGGGACCAATTGATGCATCTTAGATGTGTGTATTAATTGTTTAATGAGAAACTAATTCACTCTGTAAAGCCCCATCTAAAGTACAATTAAAAAAATGAACCAACCTGCTGCCTCTGGAAGTGTTCTCTTCAGCCCCGCCCCCTCAGAGTCCATCCTCTGCCTGAGTGCTCTGGGGGCCCCTCCAGCATGTGCTTACTGACCTCTGCTTTCTGTTTATTCATTGTTTTCTCTTCTTCTGTGTATCTGTCAGTGGAGGGAACAGGCTCTGAAGCAGAATCTATCATTGTTATTCTTGATAGTAGCAGTAGAGTTGATTCTGGCTCATGGCTACCCCATGTGTGCAGAGTAGAACTGCTCCATTAGGATTTTCAAAGCTGCATGTAACCTTTCAGAAGCAGATCACCAGGCCTGTCTTCTGAGATGCCTCTGGGTGGGTTCAAACCGCCAACCCTTTGCCTAGTAGTCGAGTGCATAGCCGTTTGCACCACCCAGGGGTTCCCTTTTGCGTGTGGCTGTGTGCAGTAAAAGAGCCACCTCCTGCAGACAAGGTAAGCCTTTGTGAGACTGGGACTTCGGAGCTCAAGAGGAAGGGGGTTCTCTCATAGGTCAGGTGACTAGACATTCTGGGTTGTAGTCACCAGGCAATCCTAGCTTTCACTCATTGCCCTGGACTAACTATTTAATAATATCATAAGTGGTATGGCCACCCTAATAAGAGCAGCCACCTCAGATCCCCAGGGCATAGGGAACTGAGTTCATGCCTTGCCTACAGGGCCCAGAAATGTAACTCAGCCAGATCCACACTTCTTCCCTCTTGAAGACGGTGCTGAACTGGGGCAGATTATCCAATAGGCAAAGTAAACTCAGTACTTACCTTGCTTTATCAGATCATCTGTAGTGCAATTGTTCACTACAGATTAGTAAGTAACCACAAGTAAGCCCATGCTTGCTGTCATGGATTGAATTGTGTCCCCAAAAAATATCTGTCAACTTGGCTGGGTCATGATTCCCAGTATTGTATAATTGTGTACCATTTTGTAACCTGATGTGATTTCCTTATGTGTTGTAAATTCAATCACTACGATCTAATAAGATTGGATTAGCAGCAGTTATACTGGTGAGGTATACAAGATTGGATAGTGTCTTCAGCCAATCTCTTTTGAGATACAAAAGAGAGAAGAACAGAGACACATAGGAACCTCATACCACCAAGAAAGCAGTGCCGGGAGCAGAGCACATCCTTTGGATCTAAGGTTTCTGCACCCAGAAGCTCCCAGACCAAAGGAAGATTGATGACAGGGACTTCCTCCAGATCCGAAAGAGAGAGCATTCCCCTGAAGCTGATGCCCTGAATTTGGACTTGTAGCCTACTGGACTGTGAGAGAATAAACTTCTCTTTGTTAAAGTCATCCACTCATGGTATTTCTGTTATAGCAGCACTAAATTACTAAGATATTTACCTTGCTTACTGGGTCACCGCCCCTGTCAGGGAATGTAAATTTGAAAACAGGCTTTGATTTTGTAGGAAGGTGCTGTGGGGTTGGGAGAGAGACAGATTCCACCCCCAACCATACCTAGAAGCAGAATGTTTGATGTGGTTAAAAAAAAAAAAAATGTGAAATGCATGGAGAGCCAGTAGACCCTGCCATAAGTGCTCTCCACCCATTGCTTGGTGGCAGTGGGGGAGTTATTAGCATCCTCATTTTGTACATAAGGAAAATAGGGCACAGAGAAGTTAAGTGGCTTGTCCAAATCCAGGTAGTTTGGCTCCAGCATCTGCTTTCTTAGCTGCTCTACTATCAACAGCATTCCTGTGTACCAGCAATTACTCCTTAGAAAATAATATCGGAAGGGGAAGATACAGTCATAATAGCCATCAGAGGTGCTAGCATTTCCCAACTCAGTGCCCTGCTTTGCCACCTGTATACCATAGCAGCTGTTCTTATGCCCAGAGTCTCACAAAGATCCTTACACCACTGACAACAGGGATCCCAGCCTTGGCCTAGGGCTCAAATGGAAAGAAAGGCTGCTTAGCGAGAACATGTTCTGTCCACAATGACTTGGTTTGCACAAGCGCAACTCTGCACACAGCCAGACACAGCCAGAATCTTCTTAAAGTCGTAGTGCCATCTCAGGAGAGGGCCTTTGACTGAACACTTTCATAATTACAAGGTCCATGTGGGGAGTTGCTCCTGAACAAAAGGACAGAGGGCCCTATATGAGTATTGCAGCTACTACTTCCTGCCAGAAAGAACCCCACTGTGCCACTGGGAAGCCTGGATTCCTGACAGCATCCGTGTTGCCTCCCAAATGCCTGCAGGACCCAGGGAGAGGCGACAGCTGCACCATCTTGGTTTGCTAGCAGAGTGCATGTATTATGGTTTCTCACGTCAGTTTGGGAATTTCTCCAGGGCGGAGACAATATCTCCTCTGGACATGTTTCCAGGGCACCAAATAGCGCTCTGAAAGGAACAGGCTGCTAGTCGGCCAGTTAACTAAGCTATGACCTATGAACCTCTCTCCAGAAGAGGTGGAAGGAAATGACATTTATTGAGCACATTTCATGCACACTTTCACATGAGCCCTGGTGGCGCCGTGGTTAAGAGCTTGGCTGCTAACAAAAGGCTGACAGTTCAAATCCACCAGCCGCTCCTTGGAAACCCTATGGAGCAGTTCTACTCCATCCTGTAGGGTTGCTATGAGTTGGAATTGACTCAATGGCAGTGGGTTTGGTTTTTTGTTTTGTTTTGTTTTTTCACGTGCCATTTCATTTAATCCTCACAGTAACCTTATGGAGTATTGTTACGAGGCACTGAGGAGCTAAGGAACTTCTAGTAAGTAGTATGGGTGGGCCTTGAGTCCAAGGCTTTTGGCTCCAAAACCCGCAGTCTTTCTATTATATTACGCTACTTCCGTGGTAGGACACCATCTTTTGCAGTCTTGCTGAAGAGACCAAAAGTTAGATGGGGTGTGAGTTAAGGTATGCCCTCAAGAATAATAGCATGGCACCCACGGTGGGACACTCTCCCCTACAGGATGAGAAAACCCCTAGGCAGATGGGACTTGGGGATAATGGGGTGGGGAGAGAGTCAGGACTTCTAAAACTTGGTGACTTCCTCCGGCATGCCACTAGCAGCAGGGTGCCGGAAACCCATCAGACTAAGCTCATGCCAGAGTGCTCTTTAAGTAGTATGATCCCAGCAAGGCCTGCCCTGGCCCTGCCAGCTGTAAGATATCTCTTAGATGGAGCTCTTCCTTTCTGTTTTCTAAGGTATTATCCAAGTCCAAGAGTCCCTGGGTCTCGCAAATGGTTAAGCACTCAACTACTAGCTGAAAGATTGGCCATTCGAACACACCCAGATAGGCCTGGCGATCTGCTTCTGAAAGGTAACATTCAGCCTTGAAAACCCTATGGAGCAGTTCTACTCTGCATACATGGGGTCGCCATGAGTTGGAATTGACTCAATGGCAACTTACAGCAACATCCAAGTCCAAGCCATCTTTACATCACACCTAAATTATTGCAATAGCCCTTCACTCTGCTTCTAGCCACCCTTCCCTCCCATCCGTCTGGAGCCTTCTCTGAGCCTGTCTACAGGAAGGGAGGGCCCCACAGGTAGACTTGGACTGATGACTTTCTCAGCCCAGGGACTCGTGCTCCTAAGGACTGAGATTAAACCCACAGCTCCTCTCACTTGGACCCAATTAAATGCCAGGGATGCTGACAGAGTAAACAAGAAGGAGGGAATTTGGATTTGATCCCTAAGGCTGGGCCTGTAAGGAAAGCTTGATGGCCCCTGTTGGTACCTCTCTCCTTTCCTGTCCCAGCTGTCTCTCTGTTCTTATGCAACTCCCTGTGGCTTTTGCAGGAGTGGAGGTTTGCCTGGAGCAGGATTGGGTGAGAACAGAGGGAATAGAGAGGGCATGCACTGGGCCTGGGGGTAGGGACCATCCTGGCCATGGGCCACGGAGGGAAGGGCCTAAGCAGCCAGAGCAGCACTTACTGAACTCTTACCACATGCCAGATGTGGTGCTAAGCACTTTATGTATATCATTTCTCTGAATCCTCACACCTACCTAGGGGTTGCTGTCAACTGCCTTGAGTTGACTCTGACTCATGGTGACTTATGCACAACAGACGGAATGTTACGTGGTCCTATGTCATCCTCAAGGTCGCTGGCATGTTTGAGTCTATCGTTGTGGCTGTTGTGTCAACCCATCTCACCCAGGGTCTCCCACACCCTCGCTGGCCCTCTACTTCACCGAACATGATGTCCCGAGGATGTGTCCAAAGCAAGCAAGTCAGACAAGGTTCTGTTGTGTTCCGTAGGGCTTTCATTGGCTAATTTTTGAAAGTAGATGCTCAGGCCTTTCCTCCTAGTACCTAAGGGGTAGGCACTCCTATTACCCCCTTTGTGTTGATGGGGAAGCTGAGGCTTAGCAGACTCAAATCCAGATCTGTCTGACTCCCAAGCCAGTGCTCTTGCCCACTACGTCAGAGAGGGAGCATCTGAGCAGGGAGAGCGAGAGAGCCCAGGGAACTTGGGCAGGGCAGGCCTGGCCCAGTGTTGATCACTGCTGCCCTGGCTCCCCACTCCCATGGCCCTTCAGCCTGCCACCCAACTGCACACTCTCCTGTTTGGTGGACCTGTATCTTCCAGGCATCTTCCTGCCATACTCTTTCTTCTAGTAAAACCTGCTCTCTAGAAGTGGCCTGATTGTTCACACTGAGGTAAAAGTGGCTCACAAGGCAGCTGAAGTACTCTAGAAAGAGCACTGTGCTTGGAAGACCTGGCTCAGAGTCCTCCCTGTGCCACTTACTAAATGGAGGGTGATAAGTTGGGAGAAACAAGCACTGGTGGTGCAGGGGTTAAGCACTCAGCTGCTAATGGAAAGGTCGGTGGTTCAAACCCACCAGTGACTCCGCAGGACAAAGATGTAGCAATCTGCTTCCATAAAGATTACAGCCTTGGAAACCCTATGGGGCAGTTCTACTCTGTCCTGTAGGGTTGCTATGAGTCAGAATCAACTGAACAGCACACAACAACAACAACGTGGGAGAAAGAGCCTAGAACACTGCCTGGCACATAGTAGGTGCTCATTAAAATTTTCATCTGGAAAAACAAAGATCAGAATGATGATGGTTGAACAACATGATGAATGTAATTAATGTCACTGAACAGTACATGTGAAGACTGTAGAAACAGCAAATGTTTTGTTACCTATATATTTACTACAGTTAAAAAACAAAGACAAAAACCCCCCAAACAAACAGCAGCAAACAACCAGAGGTCATAACCTTACCTCACAGGTCGGTCATAGGCTGGATGAACATTCTGTATATAAAAGCTCTTTGGAAACTATAAAGTTACTTAATTGTAAGAGTATTAGTATGATCTCAGGAATGTCTGTGCTTTATGAGACAGCCAAGGGATGAGGCCTTGACTGGCTGGGGAATTTTCCTGGGCACAGAAAGACCTTACTAATTCTCTAGAAACACATTGAAAATCCCACAGCTTGCCTCTGGCTGCCTCCTCATGAAGGCGGAAGCCAGGCTGAGATGGCACAACTCCTCACAAGGAAATCCAAGCCTGGATCCCTTGGAACTTCAGAGAATTTCCCAAGGAGCAGAAAGACCTGTTTTCAAAGGTTGCACCTTAGCCTTAAGTGGCTGGGAGGCTGTTCCCCAGAAAGGGGCTTGCTGTGATTGCATAGGGGTTTCCAGATAGTGCCACCCCAGCTCTGTAAACTGGCTCCCGCAGATGAGAGGACAGACAGACAGACAGACAGGAGAGCAATGGGAAGGGGCTGTGGGTTGCATACTGTACTTGGAAGACACATCTATTTATATTTCCCTTAATTCCTGCCAGGCACTTTACTCCCAAGCTAACGCTCTGGATGGCACCAAGAACTAGCTATTTTACAGTTGAAAGCACTCATGCTTCAGGCGTGGAAATCTCTTGCCCAAGTCACACCACTCTGAAGAGGTAGAGTGGGGATTTAAATCCAGCTCTGTCTGATCCAGCATCCAGGTTCTGTCTGTTAAGTGGTGTGGCTTCCAAAGTAGGATCATCTTTTAAAACAAAGACACTCGTATGTGTACACGTGTGTACATAAAAATATATACACACAAACAGTGAGTGGTGTGTGTATACACCCACACTGAGGGTGGACCCAGGGTTAACCTGTACGTCTCAGAACAAACCAGTTCTTTTAAACAATCACAATTTCATGAATAAATGTCTAATGTAGCAGGAGGTCTTATAATAGGGAAATATAAACCCCAAACTGTAACAATAAACAAATAGATGGTTTTCCTGATATGTGTGTGTATGTGTGTGTGTATAAATGATAAGGTATAATTTTTAAAAACTAAGAGTAGATATTGTGGTAGTGATATGCTGTTAATTAATACTACCTAAGTAACTATGCTATCATGATGACCACTTAAAAGTGCTAAAATAATGTCAGGTTTTAAAATTTTTTTACCAAATTAACAGAAGATTAAAACGCAATGGAAAGATTTCAAAAATTTTGGAAACATTTCACTGAGTTCAGAACAGTGCATCTATTTTATTAATTAAACTGGTTTGGGACTTAAACCCTTTTTTATTGGCTTCATGCTTTGAAGCTGCCATCAGATTTCCTTAGGGCTTGGGCAGCAGTGCTCTGCCACTAGGCTGGTTTCTGCCATAGTATGTTTGGAAGGACGATGTCCCTCTCCAAGTTCACCCTGATCCACTGTGGGTGAAAGATGATGTCAGGGAGGCATTTTTGTTGTTGTTGTTTTTGAGAATATACACAGCAAGACATACACCAATTCAACAGTTTCTACATGTACAATTTAGTGATGGTGATTACATTCTTTAAGTTGTGCAGACATTCTCACTTTCCTTTTCTGAGTTGTTCCTCCCCATTAACATAAATGCACTGCCCCCTAAGGTTCCTATCTAATCTTTCAGGTTGCTCTTGCTAACTTAATCCCATATAGATAGTTCTTAAAAAAGCATAACACTCAAGGCGGACTTTTTTACTAGTTGAGCTGAACTATTGTTCAGTTTCAGGATGATTTCACAGGATATTTTTTGTTTAAGGTTTAAAGATTTTCTCAGAGTAATAGTTTCAGGGGTTCATCCACCCTCCATGGCTCCAGAAAGTCTAGAGTCCATGAGAATTTGAAATTCTGTTCTGCGTTTTTCACTTTTGATCAGGATTCTTCTATGGAATCTTTGATCCAAATGTTCAGTAATGGTAGCCAGGCAACATCTAGTTCCTCTGGTCTCATGGCAAAGGAGGCAGTTGTTCATGGAGTCGATTAGCCACCTATTCCATTTCCTCCTCCTATTCCTGACTCTCTTTCTTCTTCTGTTGCTCCAGGCGAATAGAGACCACTTGTTGTGCCTTGGATGGCTACTTGCAAGCTTTTAAGACCCCAGACACCATGCAACACACTAGGAGGTAGAACAGAAGCACTAAACACGTTATTAGGCCAATTAACTGGGATTTCCATGAAAACATGACCCTAAATCTCCCAACCAAGGAACCAAATCCCGTGAGGTGTTTGGTTGTACATAAGCAGCCTCATTTTTAACGTGACCTACAGTGAGAAATACATTTTGTATTTCAATCCTGAACACATAAACAAATGTATCTAACTGAAACAAAAGTTGCTTGAAGCAATACCTAGCCTCACTCAATGTGTTGCACTCTGATACTTTCATGTCCAGAGCTACTCAGATGTGGTGGGTAGACCAGTGCCATCTGTGAATTGCTTGTGACCAGTCAGCAAGGAGATAACTGCAGAAATTAAGATGAAGTGTTTAGTACAGGAAAAGACGTTCTACACTGATAACCATCACGGAAACCCAAATCAAAACCACAATGAAATATCACTTCACATCCACTAGGATGGCTACAGTTCCCCTGGTAGTGTAAACAGTTAACACATTTGGCTGCTAACTGAAAGGCTGGAGGCTCAAGTCCACCCAGAGGCACCTCAGAAGAAAGGCCTGGTAACTTCCAAAAAATCAGCCCATGAAAGCCCTATGGAGAACCATTTTACTCTGACACACATGAGGTCACCATGAGTTGGAACTGAACTATGGCAGCTGGTACTGGTAGGATGACTACAGTTAAAAAGGCAGATAATAGCAAGTGTTGGTGAGGATATGGAGAAATTGGAACTTCCATTCACTGTTGGTGGGAATGTATGTTACAGCTGCTGTGGAAAACAGTTTAGCAGTACCTTAAAAAGTTAAACATCGATCTGCATCCCACTTTGGTGAGTGGCGCCTGGGGTCTTAAAAGCTAGCAAGCGGCCATCTAAGATGCACCAACTGGTCCCAACCCACCTGGAGTAAAGGAGAATGAAGAACACCATCGACACAAGGAGAGTATTAGCCCAAGAGACAGAAAGGGCCACATAAACCAGGGACTTCATCAGCCTGAGACCAGAAGAACGAGATGGTACTCAGCTACCACCAATGACTGCCCTGACAGGGAACACAACAGACTCCCTGATGGAGCAGGAGAAAAGTGGGGTGCAGAACTCAAATTCTAGTAAAAAGATCAGACTTAATGGTTTGATCGAGACTGGAGGGACCCTGGAAGACATGGCCCCCGGACTCTCTGTTAGCCTAAAACTAAAACCATTCCCGAGGCCAACTCTTCAGACAAAGATTAGACTGGACTATGGGACATAAAGTGATACTCGTGAAGAGTGTGCTTCTTAGCTCAAGTAGATACATGAGACTAAATGGGCAGCTCCTGTCCAGAGGCGAGATGGGAAGGCAGAAAGGGTCAGAAGCTGGTTGAATGGACACAGGAAATCTGGGGTGGAAAGGAGGAATGTGCTGTCGCAGTATAGGGAGAGCAACAAGCATCACATAACAATGTAAGTGTAAATTTTTGTATGAGAGACTAACTTGAATTGTAAACTTTCACTTAAAGCACAACAGTTAAAAAAAAAAAAGTTAAACATTGAGTTACCATATGGCCTAGCAATTCCACTCCTGGCTACATATCCAAGGTAATGGAAACACATATCCGCACAAACACTTGTACACGAATGTTCGTAGCAGGATTATTCATCATTGTCAAAAAGTGGAAACAACCCAAATGTTCATCAACTGATAAATAAATAAACAAAATGTGGTATATCCACACCAACCAAAAAACAAACCTGTTGCCGTTGAGTTGATTCTGACTCATAGCGACCCTATAGGACAGAGTAGAACTGCCCCATAGGGTTTCCAAGGAGTGGCTGGTGCATTTTTAACTGCCGATTTTGGGTTAGCAGCAGAGCTCTCAATAGACTATTATTCAGCCACAAATAAATAAATAAGTAAAGCACTGATATAAGGATGTACCTTGAAAACACGATGTTGAGTAAAAGAAGCCAGTCACAAAAGACCACCTATTGTATGACTTCATTTATAGGAAATGTAGAGAATAGGCAAAATATAGAGACAGAAAGTAGATGGGTGGTTGCCTAGGGTGGGAGCACTTGGAGGAAAACGGGGAGTGACTGCTAGTAGGTACAGGATTTCTTTTTAGGGTGATGAAAATGTTCTAAAATTGATTATGGTGATGGATGTGCAACTCTGAATATACTAAAAAACACTGAATTGTACACTTTAGATGAGTGAATTATATGGTATATGAGTTATATCTCAATAAAGCTTTTTTTTTTTTTTTTTAAAGAAAACAGCGTTTAGAAACTTGTAAAACAATTTGACATTGCTATGGCTTACAAGTAATTCATTTCCTTGTATTTTACAAAAAGTATTAATCTATGATGGATTGGGATAAACTTTTTTAAAAAGAGGCACATATATCCTTTCTGACTGATCACTCGAAAAGCACTGTTCTAATACATTCATTACTTTAAACATTTTTCAGCCTTAAGACACTAAATTGATTGCATTATCACTAATGAAGATAATTGTGATAATTGCAGTCGGCCAGGATTTAATTCTTCCTGGATCAACAATCAATGCTTATGGAAGCAGCAGTCAAGAAATCAAAAGATGTATTGCACTGAGCAAATCTGTTGCAAAAGATCTCTTTAAAATGTTAAAAAGCAAAGATTGCACCTTGAGGACTAAGGTGCACCTTACCTAAGCCCTGGTCTTTTCCATCGCCTCATATGCATGCGAAAGCTAGACAATTAAAAAAGAAAAGACCAAAGCAGAAGGGACGCGTTCAAACTGTGGTATTGCCGAAGAATATTGAATATACCATGGACTGCCAGAAGAAAGAACAAACCTATCCTGGAGTAAATACAGCCAGAATGCTCCTTAGAAGCAAGGATAGCATGTCCTTTAGGCATGTCATCAGGAGAGACCAGTCGCTGGAGAAGAACATCACGCTTAGTAAAGTAGAGGGTCAGCAGAAAAGAGGGAGACCCTCAATGAGATGGATTGACACAGTGGCTCCAACAATGGGCTCAAATATAGCAACAATTGTGAGGATGGCACAGGACCTGGCAATGTTTCATTCTGTTATACACAAGGTCGTTGTAAGTCAGCCAACTCCATGGCACCTAACAAGAACAACAATGGGTTATGAGCTGTAGCTTGAAAATTACTGCCCTGGAGCACAGTACCCAGCAGGTAAAGGTCAGTCTCTTTAACAAACCGTCAGTCAGTGGCTGTCTTCAGAATAACTAAAGACTCTAACCCGTGATCTTACTTCTACCCTCCCCTCATCTATTACCATGCTCCACACAATCAATCCATTCCAATTGTACTCAACAACACACTTTCCTTAGACATGCCAAGCTAGTGCCGGTTTCAGTGTCTTTGAAAATGAAATTTCTTCAGCCAAGAATGATGATGTTTCAATGCTACCGACCTGGAAAACACCTCTGTTATTCTCCAAGATGCAACTCAGGCATCACCTTCTCTGAAAGTAGATACAGGTACCTACTTCCTTTTTGCTCCTCTTTCCCCAAGACCATAAAAGCAATCATTACACAATAATGCAAATATGGGTTTGTGGGTCTGTCTGCCTCAGCAGTCCATGAACTTACGGAGGGCAGGTGCATCCTTTTGTTCATGTTTGCATTCTGGAACTCCCCAAGGGGCAGATACATGATCAGCGTTCACAGCATAAATGTGGGATAGTTCACTCCAGTTTTTGTAAAAATCAGAATACTCGCTGTCTCCCACATCAAGGCACAGAGTCAGGTAGGGCCCCCTTCAAGTAAAATCCTACCCATCCACATCCTTGGCTTGGACCCCAACTCTCCTTTCCCTTGTGTTTCTGAGCCACCTCACTCAGCACCTTGAGTTTCGATGATGACCTCTGTTTCTTTGCTACTAACTTATATGTCTTTCCTTCTTTATATCACTCACCTGGGTACCTACTGCATCTCACTTCTCTGTTTCACAGATCAGATCTGGGGCTACAATCTGTACTATGTCCAGGTGTCTTTGATGCAGGCAATTCTTATTTTGCATTGTGCCTCTCAGAAACATTAGTTTCTAATCATGGTACTCAAAAGAGGATCTTCCTTTTGTTTTGGTTTTGTTTTTCCTTTCCCAATTTGGTCTGATTTTGATGTCCATCTGCACCCCAGGCTAGATGTATATTATACTTAAGATGTATATTGTGCTAATCTTGTTTTTTCTCTCTGTGTATCTACACACACACTCATATACACACACTCACACTCATACTCACACCCACACACAATCAGGTGACCATTTAGCACTATTAAAATGTAACAAAGGTCAGATTACTCATGACTTGAAGCAAGCAGTACAAACAAACCAAGGGAGACAAGCCAGCTAAAACCACATTGTTGAATGATTTAGAAAGGCAGAAAAAGCAGGTGGAACTAAGCCCCATTTGGCCAAGATTCAGTACAAATTAGAGGTAACCCACACTTCATTACTATCAGCCGCTTTTGAGCTGAGTTGATGCTGAGTTTATGTTTCTTCCACAGTAACAGAGCAGTATGGTACCGTAGTTAGGAGCAAGAGCTCTGGGAGTGGACTGTATGGATTCCTTTACTGGCTCTGTTATTTACCAGCTGTGTGATCTTAGGCAAGTTTCTTAACTTCTCTGTGCTCCTGTTTCCTTCCTGTAAACTGGGAATAAAAATAGTACACATCCCATATGGCTGTTGTGCGTGTTAAATGAGTTAAACAGAAAACAGTGCCTGGTTTATAGTACCAAGCCCGTTGCCATCGAGTTGATTCTGACTCACAGTGACCCTGTAGGACAGAGTAGAACTGCCCATAGGGTTTCTAAGGAGTGGCTGGTGGATTCAAACTGCCAACCTTTTGGTTAGCAGCCAAACTCTCAACCACTGTGCCACCAGGGTTTGGCTTATAGTAAGTCCTCAAAAAATGTTAGGTGTATTTAACTGCCTTTGCATACCTACTCCACATGTGCTCAATAAAGCTAAAGATCCGAGGAAAAGTGGAGGGGGGGGGGTCAAGAACTGATATCACATGCCAAGCTTGTGCCAGGCCCTCCTTGTGCTAGATGCCCGATGCCTTATTCAATTTGCACAATGACCCTGTGAGGTGCCTTCTGTTACCCTATTTTATAACAAAGTTAGGCTCAAAGATGTTGGATAAAAAAATAACAAAGAATGCTACTGCCCAAAGTAGGGTGAAACAATTAATCATTTAAAGTTATATCAACAATTCCTCTCACCCAAGGTCAAAGTGCAAATCAGTAGGAGGTGATGCTTAACTACCCATCCAAGGTTGGGAAAATGCTGGCCACAACTGTTCCTGCCCATACTTTTGTTCCAGTTGTAGAGAACCTTCACCTGTTCCTCTCATTTTAGCCTTTAAGCCTATAAAAGGTTGTGTTGAGAAGGGAATTTTAACGTCCCCGACTGTAGATGGGGACCTGGGTCAAGTCAGGCAGCCAGTGAGTGACAGAGCAGTCATTGGAACTCATGTCTTTTGGCAACCACAAGACTGTTGACCACGAACAGTCCCACCCAGATCACTGCTGCAGTGGTGCTGACAGTTCAGATTTGTGCAGGGCCATCGTCAGTTTTCAAGGGAGGACACACACACTCCCTCAGTGTCTTGTTCAGCCAAGAATGTGCTACACTTGGGCTCTGTCTTAGTCATCTAGTGCTGCTCTAACAGAAATACCACAAGTGGATGGCTTTCACAAAGAGAAGTTTATTCTCTCACAGTCCAGTAGGCTACAAGTCCAAATTCAGGGCGTCAGCTCCAGGGGAATGCTTTCTCTGTCGGCTCTGGAGGACAGTCCGAGTTATCAATCTTCCCTTGGTCTGGGAGCATCTCAGCACAGGAACCTCAGGTCCAAAGGACACGCTCTGCTCCTGGCACTGCTTTCTTGGTGGTATGAGGTTCCCATGTGTCTCTGCTAGCTTGTCTCTTTTATATCTCAAAAGAGATTGACTTAAGACACTATCCAATCTTGTATACCTCATCAGTGTAACTGCCGCTAATCCATCTTATTAAATCATAGTGACTGAATTTACAACACATAAGGAAATCACATCAGATTACAAAATGGTACACAGTCGTACAGTACTGGGAATCATGACCCAGCCAAGTTGACAGATATTTTTAGGGGACACAATTCAATCCATGACAGGCTTCTAGGACAGCTGGGTCAGGAGGTGAGTCAAGTCACCTCTTCATAGCCCCTGTGATGGTTATTTTAAGTGTCAACTTGGCTAGGCTATGGTGCTCAGTTGTTTTGGCCAAACAATAGTCTAGTTTCTGTTATAGAGTAGTTATAGTTACATGTCATTAAGTCAGTCAGCCTTAAGTAAAGCAGATTACCCTCCACCATGTGGGTAGGCCTCAGTCAATCCACTGAAGGCCTTAAGAGCAAAAAGGCAGTTTCCCTAGGGTGTTTTCTGCCTCTGGACTATAAACATTCAGCCCTATTAACAAATATTTTGGCAGAACTCTCACTTCACTCTTCCCATGGCCTGACCTATAGATTTTGGGACATAAGCCTGCAAGAATCTCCAGTCTGTCACCTGACCTTGGGATCTTGGACTTGCCACTCCCCACAATCTCATTAGACAATTCCTTGAAGTAAACCTCTCTCTATATCCGTCGCCATGAGTCAGAATCTACTGCACGACAACAGGTTGGTTTTGGTTTCTATCTATCATCTATCTGTCTGTCTGTCTATCTATCATCTCTCATTCAATATGTACGTCTCTAACTATGTCTACCTATACCTGTCTATATCTATCTACATCTGTATTCACTAGTTCTGTTTGTCTAGAGAAACTTTACTAAGGCAGCCCCCTTCCCTCCTGGTAAGTTTCTCCCTTGGCAACTCTTGGTGGCCTTTCCCACCAATGGATCTCACGTGGGAACAAGTCAGCTCACTAGAGAAGTTCTAATAATCTTCAGCTTGAAAAGGGGAAGGATGGGGTTATTGATCCCTTTTCTCCTAGTTGACACTCAATACATATTTGTTAAGTTTCATTTCACTGAGTCTGATTCCAAGCCCAAGAATTTCTCATGAGTCACATAAAATCTGAATCTGCTTGTGGCAATTCAAATAACTTTTACTTACTCCTTACAGATGAATGAATCATCTATACAAATTGCTCAACTGAGTGAGTTTTAAGAGAAAAATGTAAACATCCTTAGCTTAAGCCTGGGTTTCACCTGGTGACAGTGTCATTGCTTTGTTACCCCTATCCATTTGCCCTCCACTAAAACACAAGCACCTTGAGCGCAGGAATGATGATCTTTTCATTACTACCCTCCAGTGTCCAACACAGAACCTGGCATATAGTAGAAGCTAAATGAATTTTGCTTGATGGATGAAGGTATGAATGGATGGGTGGAAGGGCAGATGATGGATGGACAAATGGCCAGATAGACACACAGATGTCTAGATCCATAGCAGAGAGATGAACATATGGCCAGTATTGATGGTGCCACATGGAGATGCAGTTGTTAACTGCTTCCTCATGAGGACGTTCACGAGCTAAATGTTTGCTAAACTAAACTGGAAGAAAATCTCAGCTATTTATTGGCTTTGAAAATAGAAATGTCAGTTAAGCAAGTAAGATCTTAACTTGCATGTTGTTGTTAGTTGCTGTCAGGTTGATTTCGACCCATGGCAACTTTATGCATAACAGAATGAAACATTGACCAGTCCTGCACCATCTTCATGATTTTTGGTATGTCTGAGCCCGTTGTCACAGTTATTGTGTCAATCCATCTCACTGAGGGTTTCCCTCCCTGTTTTCGCTAGCTTGTGTATTAGCTAATTGCTTTTCCTTGCTGCCATTTAGGTAGCTTTATTTTTCAGCAATGACACGTGTTTCCAGATGATATGACTAACATCCTAGCCAAACCTCCAGCTACAGCAACTGCCCAGATTTGACTCAGTACCAGGCATTTGGCTCCTCTTCAGCCCCCAGCAGGCCTCAGTACCCCCTAAGAAGTGTCACTGTGCTTTTGCTCCCAACACAGAATTCCCAGGCCAAAGAAGACTATTTCTGCTCCTCCAGAGCTACCCTTATTCTCATGATAGGTCAGAGATCCTTTAAGGGTAGACTGTCCTCAGGTAGGGCTATGAGTAATGCCCCAAGTTGCCTATTCCCAGACTTGGTAGCAAACCTGCTAGAGGGGGGCACCTCTATCCCTGCTGCTTCCTTGGTGGCCTTCTCTGTTGGGCCTGACAATCAAGTCTCTGTCTGCTCTGCTGTCTGCCCTGAGTCCAATGTCCCTAAGTCATATGGGCCCTGGCCAGCTGTCCCACATTTATTCCTGCTCCTGCCACTCCACCCTGACCTGGTCTCTACCTGACTTCTTGTTACTCAGGTCTACCTGTCTACCCTGATTCAGCTCAGTACTGCACAAGGCCCAGGATGCAGATAATTTGTTCTAACTGATAGAATGTTCTGATTAGTACCAAATTAAAATTTTCCTGGTGGTATTTCCACCTATTGGTCCTATTTCAGTCCCTGGGACAAAATGGAATAAGTCTACTCCATCTTTTGCATGAGGGTCCTCCCAGTGTTTGAAGAGGACTTTAAATTAAAGACAATTAATGGAATGAAGGATATCATTGTTGATGTCAGATGGATCTTGGCTAAAAGTGGAGAATACCAGAAAGATGTTTACCTGTGTTTTAATGACTATGCAAAGACTATTTTATTAGGTGGATTATGACAAATTATGGGTAACATTGTGAAGAATGGGAATTCCAGAACACTTAATTGTGCTCATGCGGAAACTGTACATAGACTAAGAGGCAGTCATTTGAGCAGAACAAAGGGATACTGCACGGTTTAAAATCAGGAAAGATATGTGTCAGGGTTGTATCCTTTCACCAAACTTATTCAATCTGTATCCTGAGCAAATAATCTGGGAAGCTGGACTATATGAAGAAGAAAGGGACATCAGGATTGGAGGAAGACTCATTAACAACTTGTAATATACAGATGACACAGCCTTGCTTGCTGAAAGCAAAGAGGACTTCAAGCACTGATTGATGAAGATCAAAGACTACAGCCTTCAGTGTGGATTACACCTCAACATAAAGAAAACAAAAATCCTCACAACTGGACCAATAAACAACATAATAATAAATGGAGAAAATATTGAAGTTGTCAAGTATTTCATTTTACTTGGATCCACAATCAACGCCCATGGAAGCAGCAGTCAAGAAATCGAAAGATGTATTGCACCGGGCAAATCTGCTGAAAAAGATCTCTATAAAGTGTCAAAAAGCAAAAATGTCAGTTAAAGGACTAAGGTGTGCCTGACCCAAGTCATGGTATTTTCAATTGCCTCATATGTGTGGGAAAGGTGGACAATGAATAAGGAAGACCAAAGAAGAACTGATGCCTTTGAATGATGGTGTTGGCGAAGAATACTGAATATACCATGGGCTGCCAGAAAAATGAACACACCTGTCTTGGAAGAAGTACAGCTAGAATGCTCCTTAGAAGCAAGGATGGCTAGGCTTCGTTTCACGTACTTTGGACATGCTATCACGAGGGACCAGTCCCTGGAGAAGGACATCATGCTTGGTAAAGTAGAGGGTCAGTGAAAAAGAGGAAGATCCTCAACCAGGTAGATTGACACATTGCAACAATAGGTTCAAGCATAACAATGACTGTGAGGATGGTGCAGGACCAGGCAGTGTTTTGTTTTGTTGTACATAGGGTGAGAGTCAGAACTGACTTAAGGGCACCTAACAACAGCAGCAATGGTTGTTCTCTCCAGGCTGACAGCTCCAGTTCCTGCATTGATTCCTTGGGGGTACTTGCTTTTCAGGCCCTCACCATTCTAGACATTTTCTAGCTTATTTAAATTTACTCTGGAAACATTTTTTAGAGGACTGGCGAACCATCCCAAATTAGAGAAGAATGAGAAGACATGACAACTGAATGATATGTGGGAGCCTGGGATGGATTCTGGAACAGAAAAAGGGGATTAGTGGGCAATGTACTTAATTTGAATAGGATTAGTTAATAGTATCAATGTCAGTTTCAAGATTTTGATAATTGTGGGGTCCCTGGATAGTGTTAACAGTTAAAGCACTCAGCTGCTGAGATTGGAGGTTTGAGTCCACCCAGAGATGCCTCAGAAGAAAACTCTAGTGATCTACTTCCAAAAAATCAGCCATTGAAAACTTATGAGCAGACTTCTATTCTGACACACATGGAGTTGCCGTGAGTCGGAATCAACCATGGCAACTGCTTATCTGGTTATGTAAGAGGTTAACATTTGAGAAAGCTGGGCAAAAGTTATGCATGAACTCTTTTTGCAATTTTTGGATAAGTCTAAATTATTTCAAGATAGAAAGTTTAAAAAATGTTTAAGTTAAAAAAAGTCTTTCAGGTCTTGCTGGATTTGCATTGTGTCTGTTTAACTAAATTGGCACTACATTTCCCAGACTTCCCTTCTCTGCATAGTTCTGAGTTGGCATAGGCTACAAGTGACATGTTGCATGATATTTGGAAGGCCAAGTGAGGGAGCACTTCTGAGGTCGGTGCAGGGCACAAGATGGTGTTACAGGTCCTGCACACTGTTGCTTATCCACTGGCTCACCTTGCTGGCAGGGAGCAGTGGCCATGTTGGCAGCTCCTGTAGGACCTTCTACCTCAGCTTCTCAGACCGCTCTGCCAGGTGTCTGTTTAGCTCCACGAGGAAGGGCACCATTGGAAGGAATGATTTGGAATCTTGAGGCTGCTGAGCATTTTCCCGGAAACACTCATCCTCTCCTCACCAGTACGTTCACTTCATCATTCCAGTTTATCAAAGTTAGTTGTCAACCGTCTGGTTTGCAGAGTAAACACTTTGATGACGCATATTGAAATTATTTAGAAACGCCGCAGCATCTATTGGAAAGGAAATTGATAAATGATTTGGTTTTTGTTAGCATGTCTCTATCAGTGCAGTCTAAAATTTTCTTACCTTTTTTGAGCATTCGAGTCATATTGCTGTCTCCTTTTAAGCCAGTGTCAACTGTAAATCTCCAGAAAATTTCCCACACGAGTTGCTCTCAAGCCAGGTCTCCTCCAGCCCAGTCTTGCAATGACCTATTTTCTTCTTCTTTTTAAAACTGTGGTAAGAATACATAACAAAACATTTGCCATCTCAACACGTTTTACATGTACAATTCAGTGATATTAATTCTGTTCATCATGTTGTCTAACCATCACCATGCAATTAACTTTTTGAACCTAATGGCTTAACTACATTTCTCCCCATGAAATTTCATCTTAGGGCTTTCAGTTCATCATTCTAGCTGTCCCAATTAATTTGAATATAGGATCTGTCAACTATTATATTAGTTATCCTCACTACGTTTTTTTAGTTACACATTTGATAAGAATATATTCAAAGTCTTATCCAAGTCACTACAAAGGACAGAGGCATGGAATATTCCTATGGGTCAATATTAATCAGTCAAACCAACTGGGTGTTAAGCCCGCTGAAAACCCTCCTACTTGTCCTGTAATCTAACCCGCATTTCCGTAGCTTATTCACAAAAATACAGTCAGCTGTTGTCATGTCAGCATTCTTGGCTTATCAGAAGAGATAAGACATCTGTTTAATAATCTGTAACTAATGTAACTTGTTTCACCAGCTTGGGATATAAATAAGATTCACATCATTTTTTATTTCCCAGATTAATTTCTTTTTTTTTTTTTCTCTCTCTTTTTTATTGTCCTTTAGATGCAGGTTCACAGAACGAACTAGCTTCTCATTAAGCAGTTAGTACACATATTGTTTCATGACATTGGTTAACAACCCCACGACATGTCAACACTCTCCCTTCTCGACCTTGGGTTCCCTATTACCAGCTTTCCTGTCCCCTCCTGCCTTCTCATCCTTGCCCCTGGGCTGGTGTGCCCCTTTAGTCTGGTTTTGTTTTATGGGCCTGTCTAATCTTTGGCTGAAGGGTGAACCTCAGGAGTGACTTCGGTACTGAGCTAAAGGGGGATCTGGGGGCCATACTCTCGGGGTTTCTCCAGCCTCTGTCAGGCCAGTAAGTCTGGTCTTTTTTGTGAGTTAGAATTTTGTTCTACATTTTTCTCCAGCTCTGTCCAGGACCCTCTATTGTGATCCCTGTCAGAGCAGTCAGTGGTGGTAGCCGGGCACCATCTAGTTGTGCTGGACTCAGTCTGGTGGCGGCTGCGGTAGTTGTGGTCCATTAGTCCTTTGGATGAATCTTTCCCTTGTATCTTTAGTTTCCTTCGTTTTCCCTTGCTCTCAAAGGGCTGAGACCAGTGGGGTATCTTAGATGGCCACTAATAGGCTTTTAAGACCCCAGATTGTACTCACCAAAGTAGAATGTAGAACATTTTCTTTATAAACTATGTTATGCAAATTGAGCTAGATGTTCTCCAAGACCACGGTCCCCACAGCCCCCAGCCCAGCAATTTGTCCCTCAAGGAATTTGGATGTGCCTATGGAGCTTCCATAATCTTGCCTTGGTCAAGTTGTGCTGGCTTCCCCAGTATTGTGTACTGTCTTACCCTTCACCAAAGTTACCACTTATCTATTGTCCATTTAGTGTTTTTCCCTCCCCATCCCTCCCCTCCCTTGCAACCATCAAAGATTGTTTCATTTTGTATGTAAACCTTTTCTTGAGTTTTTATAGTAGTGGTCTCATACTGTATTTGTCCTTTTGTGATTGACTTATTTCACTCGGCATAATGCCCTCCAGATTCATCCATGCTGTGAGATGCTTCGCAGATTCATCATTGTTCTTTATTGTTGTGTAGTACTCCACTGTGTGTATGTACCATAGTTTGTTTATCCATTCTTCTGTTGATGGGCATCTAGGTTGTTTCCA
Organism: Dugong dugon; assembly: GCA_030035585.1. Classification (NCBI taxonomy): domain Eukaryota; kingdom Metazoa; phylum Chordata; class Mammalia; order Sirenia; family Dugongidae; genus Dugong; species Dugong dugon. The sequence continues at coordinate 149,687,536 of CM057462.1, forward strand.
TCTTTCTGCAATTGTGAACAATGCTGCAATGAACATAGGTGTGCATATGTCTATTCATGTGACGGCTCTTATTTATCTAGGATTGCTGGATCATATGGTATTTCTATTTCTAGCTTTTTAAGGAAGCGCCATATTGTTTTTTAAAGTGGTTCTACCATTTTGCGTAAGTGCATAAGCATTCCAATCTTCCCGCAGCCTCTCCTACCTTTGTTATTTTCTGTTGTTTTGATTCGTGCCAGTAATGCTGGGGTGAGATATCTCACTCTGGTTTTAATTTGCATTTCTCTAATGGCTAGTCATCACGATCATTCAGCTTAATTTCTTGAATGCACAAATAAGCAAAATGTACAAATAAACATGCACAAATAAGCAAAAAATCCACATACATCCCTCCTGCCTGTGTATGGCTGTGCAGTTGGTCTGTTACTTGGCTGAGGGAATCCAGGCTCACTCTCTCTGCTGCTGCCATCTTGCTTCACTGTTGAAAACAGAAGGCTCCACCCAGCTCCTGCTGCACTGATGCCCTAACTCCAGATCTCTGCACAGGCCGTGGTGATTCTTCCCTCAGAGTCAGGTTGAGACAAGAATGCCCTACACATAGGCTCCTACACACATACTCTCTCTCCTAGTAGCTGGGTCTGGACACACTTCAGCTTTAGCCACATACCATGCTGGGGACAATCAAGTTACCGTTTCACATTTCCCCTTGCCTCTCTGGTAAGCTTCCCCCTTGGGGGCTTTAGTGGGTTGAATCATGGCCTCCCAAAAGATAATGTCCACGTCCTGGAACCTGTGAATGTGACCTCATGTGGAGAAAGAGTCCTTGCAGATATAATTAAGTTAAGGAACTTGAGATAAGATCATCCTGGATTTTCCAGGTGAGCCCTAAATTCAATGATAAGTGTCCTTATAAGAGGTACACACAGGAGAAGCATGCAGAGAAGAGGAGAAGGCAACATGAAGATGAAGGCAGAGATTGGAGTTATGTAGTCACAAGCCAAGTAACACCAGGCGCCACCAGAAGCTGGAACAATCAAGGAAGGATTCTCTCACAGAGGCTTCAGAGGGAGCATGGCCCTGCTGACACCTTGATTTGGGATTTCTGGCCTCCAGAACTGTGAGAGAATAAATTTATATTGTTTTAAGCCACCCAATTTGGACTAATTTGTTATAACGGCCCTAGAAAACTAATACAGGGGCTCTTGGTCATCTTAGGAGTCCTGGTGGCGAAGTGGTTAAGCATTTAACTGCTAACCAAAAGGTCAGCAGTTGGAATCCACCAGCCGCTCCTTGGAAACCCTTTGGGACAGTTCTACTCTGTCCTATAGGGTCACTCTGAGTTGGAATCGACTCGACAGCAATGGGGTACTGGTCATCTTAGGTGAAACTCTATTAATGAATTCAGGTGCCACCATTTCAACCAATCAGAGAAAATCTAATAATATGGAGCCTCAAATGAGAAGGGGTGGGTCGTGATTTTCTGTTCTCCCAGAATGCTCCTTGCCCCTGTATAAATTTGCCCAATTGCTTCCAACAACCAGTTTTTCATACCAAGAAATATGGAGAACAGCCTTTGTCAAGCTACATGTTAGGTATCCTGTTCCCAGGGTAGTAGCTGCCCGTACTTACATAACTGAAAGAGATATTCACATGATTGCTCTCGGAACAAAGACTTCCTCCAAGGTGACTTGCTGCCTCCATCTTGCTGGCTGGTAACTTTTAAATGGTGTCTTGCTGAGGTAAAAAGTTATAAAATTCTACTTTCTAGGTACCCCATTACAAACCTAGTCCATATTTTAGTCACTAATCAATGTCAAGTTTAGAAGTCATTAAATTTACCTGAATGCATGTTTTTTCCCTTTTTGAAAACTGAAGATCATTTCACATTTCCTTGGCTATTGGCTCCTTTCTCAGATTTCTCAAAAATCATGAGCAGTGGCTCTGCAATCATATCCACCAGTTCCGAGGCGATTCATCCACAACTGGAGCTCACCCAGCATGCTCAGATGCTCCCACCATCTCTTCTCTGATCTGGGCTTGAAATTCTTCCTTTGGAATTTGACTTTACACTTTCCAGTTTAAGAATTACTCTTCTTGAGGGAGAACAAATCCATGCATTAAAAAAGCAGGCCACCTTCACTAAATGTGGGGCCTGGCTCGGCCTTTCTATTTTTCTTGATCCAAATGATTTGCTAAAAAAGTGTGCCTGTGCTCTCTGCCATTTGTTTAAACCTCAGCTCATTTTACATTTCAGTATTCCTGACACTAGTCTGATGAGTTTGTGCTGCCTTTTGGCATTTGTTTTTGGCTCTCTGCCCCCTCCCACTGCTGTGCATGCTCTTTGAAGCTTGAACTCACTCAGTATTCATGGTGGTTTCTTTAGATGTTCCCCCCCCACACACACACACACACTCCACCTTCCTTCTCTGTGAGGTTATTAGTTTATTTCTTCTTCCATAAATATTTACTTCCACATGCTATGTGTTAGGGACAGTGCTAGGAACTACTAATATATTAAGGAGCAAAACTACATGTGGGACCTGCTCTTATGGACTCTAGTCAGGGAGACAGACATTATTCAAGTAATTAAACAAATAAAGATAAAATTGCAGCTATGATAACTGTTAGCATTAAGAAGAAGAGGCATGAGAGTCAGGAATAGGAGGAGGATATGGAACGGGTGGCTAATTGCCTCCATGAACAGCTGCCGCCTCTGCCATGGGACCAGAAGAACTGGATGGTACCCAGCTACCATTACTGAACATTTTGATCAAAGATCCCATAGAAGAGTTCTGATCAAAAGGGGAAAATGCAGAACAGAATTTCAAATTCTCATGGAGTCTAGACTTTCTGGAACCATGGAGAGTGAAAGAACCCCTGAAACTATTCCCTGAAATAATCTTTCAATCAAAAATATCCTGTGAAGTTGTTTAAAAACCGAACAGTAGTTTAGCTTAGCTAGTAAAAAAGGTCTGCTTTGAGCATTATCCTCTTTTAAGAACTATCTGTGTGGGATCAAATGGACAATAGCAATTCAAAAGATTAGATAGGAACCTTAGGGAGCAGTGAGTTTATGTTAATAAGGGAGGAACAACTCAGAAAAGGAAGGTAAGAATGGCTGCACAACTTGAAGAACCTAATCAGTGTCACTAAATTGTGCATGTAGAAACTGTTGAACTGGTGTTTTACTGTGTACATGCTCAACAATAACAACAACAAAATAAGTAAAATTTAGAAAAAAAAAAGAAGTACACAATAAATAAGCAAAAAAAGAATTAGGCTACATCAGGCACTTAAGTAAACTACTTCTAATATATGAATAGCCTAAACTGCAAACAGCAGGATTTCTAAACGGCTGGGACTCTTGGGCTGTATCAAGGTTCTGAGGACCACTGCTGTTATGACCTCATTCCTCTAGCCTGTGACCTCATTGGGGTTAGGAAAGATGGTAACCATAGCCATATCTCAGTCCAGGGGACCACAATTAGGGCACTTCACAATCAAGACAACCAAACACATCCCTTTTTATAAAATGAATGACAGTCATCTCCCATTAACACCCGTTAGCATGAATTAAAAAATTAATAAGCGCAATGTAGATGCCAATTCTACCACCCATTTGTCAGTTTGTGTATTGTGCATTGCTGTGTATATTGCTATGATGGCTTGTGTATTGCTACAGTGCTGGAAGCTATGCCACTGGTATTTCAGATACTAGTGGGGTCACCCATAGTAGACAGATTTCAGTGGAGCTTCCACACGAAGACAGACTAGGAAGAAAGGCCTGGTGAGCTACTTCCAAAAATTAGTACAAATGAAAACCTATGGATCACAACAGAACTTTGTCTGACTCACTTCCTTTGGACACGTCATCAGGAGGGATCAATCGAAGACATCATGTTTGGTGAAGTAGAGGGCCAAAGAGGGCAAGGGAGACCGTCAGTAAGATAGGTTGGCACAATAACCACAGTGATGGACTGGCATATGCTGACGATTGTGAGAATGCTGCAGGACCAGACAATGTTTCATTGTGCTGTACATGGGGTCGCCATGAGTCGGAGTTGACTAGGCAGCAGCTATGCAGCTAGCTAGCCAGCTATATGTCCTATCTATCTATAGAGGCCAATTAGTATGACCTCTTTGAAATGTAATTTAGATTCTAAAAAGTGAAAAAGTACCATTAAATGAAAAAAAAAAGTTTCAGATAAAGTATCTTTTGCCCTCAAACCAGCCTAAATCCTTGGAGACATCCTTGCCTATTCCACACCTGCTGATATTTAGTGGATCACCAAGTCCTGTCAATTCTCTAGTATTTCTCATGTCTTTTCTCTCCATTCTCATGGACACCTCCCCTCGAGGTCACATTCTCAATAACTCGTAATTGGCAGTTTGTCATGGAAAGGAGCAGGCAGTCAGAGGAGGAAGAGAACTCTGTGGCACGGATTGGTTAGGATCTGAGAAGACTTCGTGGAGGTCAGGCCTGCTCTGGGCCTTAAAAACTGGTCTTAGGAGACACTAAGAAGTGTTCAAGAATAAGGGACAATTTCAGTAAATGCTGAAATGGGAAGACTGTCGATGAGATTGATTGACCTAGTGGATGTAACAATGGGCTCAAGCGCAACAATGATCATGAGGATGGCACAGGACCGGGCAGTGTTTCGTTCTGTTGCACATAGGGTCGCTATGAGTCAGAACCAACTTGATGGCACCTAACAACAACAACATACAATTTCGCAACAACAGTAATAACCAAAAAATATGTGTGTGGTCACACAGGTAGATATGTATGCATGTGTGTATAGAAAGGTATATGTGAGTACATACGTGTACATGTATATGTGTATCTGTAGGCATATGTATATACATGTTGTGTGTGCTGCATATATATTCATATATATAGTAAAATACAGGCACAGTTACGGAGACTTCTTAGGCATATTCAAACACCTTGTGGGATTGCTATACTGGGTTAAAAGGCTTAGGACATAGTCTTGTGGGACGACTCAGTCAATTGGCATAACATAATTCATAAAGATAATGTTTTACATCCTAGTTTGACGAATAGCATCTGGGGTCTTAAGAGCTTGCTAACAGCCATCTAAGATACAACTATTGGTCTCTACTCACCTAGAGCAAATGAGAATGTACAAAAGAGAAACTAAAGACTCAAAGAAGAAACTAGTTCGCAAGACTACTAGCCCACACAAACCATGGCCTTTTTTAGCCTGAGACCAGAAGAACTCGATGGTGCCCAGCTCTAACTATCAACCATTCTGATCAGGGGCACAACAGAAGATCCTGGGTAGATTGGGAAAAAAATGTAGAACAAAACTCAAATTCCTAAAAAAGGCCAGACCTACTGGATCAATAGACACTAGAGGAGCCCCTGAGACTATCACCCTAAGATACCCTTTGAACCTGGAACCAAAACCATTCCCAGAGGTCATATTTCAACCAAATAATTGGTTGGCTTATAAAATAAATAATATCACCCGTGAGTACTGTGCTCCCTTAAACAATCAACTATATGAGACCAAACAGTCAACGTTTACCCTAAGGCAAAGATGAGAAGGTAAGAAGGGGCAAGGAAGCTAGATTAATGGAAACAGAACAAACAGAATGGAAATAATGAGAATGCTAACATGTTGTGAAAAATGTAACTAATGTCACGGAACAATCTGTATAAAAATTGTTAAATGGCAACCTAATTTGCTGTGTAAACTTTCACCCAACACAATAAAATATCATTAAAAAGAAGTACATAGTGCTTTTGAGAGGTTTTTTACTTTTTATTTTTAAGCTAGTCAAAGATGCAAGGAAGGGGACACTGGTTTAAGATTTAAAAGAGGAGTAGGAAGAATTTACTAGTGTCAATATTCAATTGTGACTGGGTGAGGAAAAACAATGCATGGAGGTGCTAGGAATTGAACCCAGGGTCTCATGCATGTTAAGCATGCACTCTACCACAGAGCTACACCACCTTGGTTACTAGTGTCAAAAGGCAGAAGGAGCCTTGCAGGAAAAGACCAGCACATGCAAAGGTCCTGTGGCATGGGGAAGCTTGGTAATTATGTGTGACTGAAGGAAGGCCATTGTGGTAGAGCAGAGAGTGAGATGGAGCTTGATAGAGCTATAGAGACAGATGAGGACTAGACTCCTCAAAGCCTGGTAGGTTGTTAAAGCTGCCTGTATCCTAAAAGCACTGGGAAGCGACTGAGTGGTTTTAGTGGTGTGGAGGTGCAAAGGGGGAGGGAGAAACACAGCCAGATTTGTGTTTCAAAAACAATCACTCTGGCTACAGCATGCAGAGTGGAGAATGCACTGGAAATTGGTATGAGGAGGCCAATTGGGAAGCCGGTACTATAACCCAGGTGGAAAATGAAAGTTGCCTGGATCAGAGTGGGTGATGCGAGAATGGGAAGAAAGGGCAAGACACATTTAGGATTTAAAATGAACAGTACTTGGAGGAAGGTGAAACATGTACTTGGAAGAAGAGGGAAGGGGCCAAAAAGCATGTGACCTTGGTTAATTTGTGCTTGTATAACGAGAATTTTATCCCTTGGAAATTTCTGCCCCTCTTAGCCATGTTCTCCTTTAAAGTTTCTGACTCATGCGAATTTCCCAACTTGTTAACATCTGCTTTCCTTAAGTGAAGTAAACATGCCTAGATATGTCCCATGAGCACAGGTCTCTTCTGCACCGTAAAGGGCTCTGCAATGAAGGGGTTACTTTCTCCCAAGGTCCAGTCACTTCTACATCATAAACTTATTATTTTTTAATAGAATATATTTTTAGAGCTGTTTTAGGTTTATGGAAAAATTGTGCGGACATTACAAAGAGTTCCCACATACCCCATCCCCCTGCACACGGCTTCTCCTACTGTTGACATCTTGCATTCCTGTGGTACATTTGTTACAACTGGTGAACCAATATTGATGCACTATTATGGACTGAAGTCCACAGTTGACATTGTTGTTGTTGTTAGGTGCCATGGAGTTAATTTCAATTCATAGCGACCCCATATGATAGAGTAGAACTGCCCCATAGGGTTTTCTAGGTTGTAATATTTATGGGAGCTGATCATCAGATCTTTCTCCCACAGAGCGGCTGGGTGGGTTCGAACTGCTAACCTTTTGGTTAACAGCCGAGTCCTTAACCGTTGCACTACCAGGTCTCCTTATAGTTTACATTAGGTTTCACAATTTGTGTTGTACACTCTTGTGGGTTTTGACAAATGTGTAATGTCGTGTGTCCACCATTACAGTGTTATATAGAATAGTTTCACTGCCCTAAAAATGTCCTGTGCTCACCTATTCATTCCTCCCTCTTCCCCCTGCCCCTGAACTCCTGGAAACCACTGATCTTTTTGCTGTCTCCATAGTTTTGCCTTTTCCAGAATGTTGTATAGTTGAAATCATATAGTATGTAGCTTTTTCAGACTGGCTTCTTTCACTGAGCAATATGCATTAAGATTCCCCCACGTCTTTTCACAGCTTAATAGCGCATTCCTTTTTATTTCTGAATTGCTGTTGTTGCTGTTGTTGTTGAGTGGTCTCATACCCTACGTATAACAGAAGGAAACCCTGCCCAGTCCTGTGCCATCCTCACAATCTTTGTTATGTTTGAGCCCATTGTTGGAGCCACTGTGTCAATCCATCTCACTGAGGGTCTTCCACTTTTTCACCTACCCTCTACTTTACCAAGCATGATGTCCTTCTCCAGGGACTGGTCCCTCCTAATAACATGTCTAAAGTACATGGGACAAAGTCTCGCCATCCTCCCTTCTAAGGAGCGTTCTGGCTGTACTTCCTCCAAGACAGATTTGTTCATTCTTCTGGCAGTCCATGGTATATTCAATATTCTTCACCAACACCGTAATTCAAAGGCATCAGTTCTTCTTTGGTCTTCTTTATTCATTGTCCAGCTTTCACATGCATATGAGACAACTGAAAATACCATGACTTGGGTCAGGCACACCTTTGTCCTTAAAGTAACATCTTTGCTTTTTAACACTTGAAAGGGGTTTTTTGCAACAGATTTTCCCATTGCAATATGTTGTTTGATTTCTTGACTGTTGTTTCCATGGGCATTGATTGTGGATTCAAGTAAAATGAAATCCTCAACAACTTCAATCTTTTCTCCATTTAAACATGATGTTGCTTATTGGTCCAGTTGTGATGATTTTTGTTTTCTTTATGTCGAGGTGTAATACAGACTGAAGGCTGTAGTCTTTGATCTTCATCAGTAAGTGCTTCAAGTCCTCTTAGCTTTCAGCAAGCAAGGTTGTGTCATCTGCATATTGCAGGTTGTTAATGAGTCTTCCTCCAATCCTGGTGCCATGTTCTTCTTTATATAGTCCAGCTTCTCAAATTATTTGCTTAGCATACAGATTGAATAAGTATAGTGAAAGTATACAACCCTAACCCACACCTTTCCTGATTTTAAACCAGGCAATATCATCTTGTTCTGTTCGAATGACTGCCTCTTGGTGTATGTACAGGATCCTCATGAGCACAAATAAGTGTTCTGGAATTCCCATTCTTCACAATGTTATCCATAATTTGTTATGATCCTCACAGTCGAATGCCTTTGCCTAGTTAATAACACAGGTAAACATCTTTCTGGTATTCTCTACTTTCAGTCAAGATCCATCTGACACCAGCAATGATATCCCTCCTTCCATGTCCTCTTCTGAATCCGGCTTGAAATTCTGGCAGTTCCTTGTTGATGTACTGCTTCAACTGCTTTTGAATGCTCTTCCACAAAAATTTACTTGTGTGTGATATTAATGATATTTTTCGATAATTTCCTCACTCTATTGAATCACCTTTCTTTGGAATGGGCACAAATATGAATCTCTTCCAGCTGGTTGGCCAGTTAATTGTCTTCTAAATTTCTTGGCATAGACGAGTGAGCACCTCCAGTGCTGCATGCATTTATTGAAACATCTCAATTGGTATTCTGTAAATTCCTGCAGCCTTGTTTTTCACCAATGCCTTCAGTGCATCTTGGACCTCTTCCTTCAGTACCATCGGTTCTTGAAATGGTTGAAGGTCAACCAATTCTCTTTGGTACAGTGACTCTGTGTATTCCTTCTATCTTCTTTTGATGCTTCCTGCATCATTCAGTATTTTGCTCATAGACTCCTTCAATATTGCAACTCCAGGCTTGAATTTTTTTGTCAGTTCTTCCAGTTTGAGAAATGCCAAGTGTGTTCTTCCCTTTCGGTTTTCTAACTCGAGGTCTTTGCACATTTCCTTATAATACTTTACTTTGTCTTCTTGAACTGCCCTTTGAAATCTTCTGTTCATCTCTTTTACTTCATCATTTCTTCCTTTCGCTTTAGCCACTCTGTGCTCAGGAGCAAGTTTCAGAGTCTCTTCTGACATCCATTTTGGTCTTGTCTTTCTTTCCTGTCTTCTTAACGACCTTTTCCTTTCTTTATGTATGATGTCCTTGATGTCATCCCACAGCTCATCTGGTCTTTCATCATTAACGTTCAATGAGTCAAATCTATTCTGGAGATGGTCTCTAAATTCAGGTGAGATATACTCAAGCTTGTATTTTGGCTCTGGAGGACTTGTTTTAATTTTCTTAAGCTTCAACTTGAACTTGCATATGAGCAATCATGGTCTGTTCTGCAGTCGGTCCCTGGCCTTTTTCCGGCTGATGATATTGAGCTTGTCTGTCATCTCTTTCCACAGATGCAGTCAATTTGATTCCTGTGTATTCCATCTAGCAAAGTCTGTATGTATAGTCACCATTTATATTGGTGAAAAAAGATATTTGTAATGAATAAGTCATTGGTCTTGCAAATTTCTATCATGCTATATCCAGCATCGTTTCTATCACCAAGGTCATATTTTTTAGCTACCAATCCTTCTTTATTTCCAACTTTCACATTCCAATCACCAATAATTATCAATGCCTCTTGATTGCATGTTTGATCAATTTCAGACTGCAGAAGTTGGTAGAAATCTTCAATTTCTTCATCTTTGGCCTGAATGTTTGGTGCATAAATTTGAATAACAGTCATATTAACTGGTCTTCCTTGTAGGCGTATGGCTATTATCCTATCACTGACAGCAATGTACTTCAGGATAGACTTTGAAATGTTCTTTTTGATGATGAATGGGATGCTGTTCCTCTTCAATTTGTCATTCCTGGCATAGTAGACCATATCATTGTCAGATTCAGAATGGCCAGTACCAGTCCATTTCAGCTCACTAATGCCTAGGATATCGATCTTTATGTGTTCCATTTCATTTTTGATGACTTCCAATTTTCTGTGATTCATACTTTGTAAATTCCACATTTTGATTATTAATGGATGCTTGCAGCTATTTCTTCTCATTTTGAGTCATGCCGCATTAGCACATGAAGGTCCTGAAAACTTTACTTCATCCACGTCATTAAGGTTGACTCTACTTTGAGGAGGTAGCTCTTCCCTAGTCATATTTTGAGTGCCTTCCAGTCTGAGGGATTCATCTTCCAACACTATATGAGACAATGTTCTGCTCCTATTCATAAGGTTTTCACTGGCCAATTTTTTCAGAAGTAGACTGCCAGGTCCTTCTTGCTAGTCTGTCTTAGTCTGAAAGCTCCGCTGACACCTGTCCACCACAGATGACTCTGCTGGCATTTGAAATTCCAGTGGCATAGCTTCCAGCACCACAGCAACACACAAGCCACCACAGTATGACAAACCGACAGATGAGAGGTGGTATTTCTGAATAACGCTCTATTATATGGATGTGCCACAGTTTACCCATCCACCGTCATAAACCATTTTGACACACATTTTTGGAATGAGGTCCAAAAAAGGAGCTCCCCTTGTTTCTTCTTCTTTCAGAGAGCTGACTTCGTAAAGCAAATTAAACATTCTTGAGTCATCTGCAGGATGTATGGTCATCCTACTTATTTAGTACTTACTATTGACCAGGCAGGGAGCCCTGGTAGTCCAGTGGTTAAGCACTTGGCTGCTAACTGAAAGGTCAGTGGTTCGAACCCACCACCACTCTGCAGGAGAAGGATGTGGCAGTCTGCGTCCATAAAGATTACGTCTTTGGAAAACCTACGGTGCAGTTCTTCTAGTCTGTCCTTTAGGGTCTCTGTGAGTCAAAATCAACTTGACTGCAGTGGGTTTGGTTTTTTATTTTTTATTGACCAGGCACTGTTTTGGTTGCATAAGTAGCTAATTTAATCCTCCCAACAACCCAGTGGAGTAGGAACAATTATTATCCTCATTTCACAGATAGGGAAACTGAGACACGAAGAGATTAAGTAACTTGCCCAAATTCACACAGTGAAAATTCGAATTCTGGTTCCAGAGCCTGTGTTCTTAACCATTACCCTAATTGCCTCTCAAACACAGTGTTTCTGCCAGATATTTCAAATTGGTGCTAGAGAGAGAAATCCTTTCACCTCTTGGGTCTTGGAAGCAGAGGGATGAAAGTCTACAGGTGCCTACTGCATGGGGAAAACAGTGGAAGGCACAAAACTGGCCTGCATGGTAACTGAAATGAGAGATGAGGAGGACAGAGAGAGACAGGGATAAAAAGTGACAACGCTACAGGTAGAAAGAGACCTAACAGCTGCAGGAGACCACTGCGGCCGAGACACGAAAAACAACCAATGTCAGCCTCTCTCAAGGACACGGGCCATTTTCCTGAGAGTCAAAAGGTGAATGTCAAGGTGCTGGGAAGCATGAGGAAAACAAATATGGATATCTGACTCCCAAAACATAGGGCTAAAAGCCAGGGAGCTGGGGCCTTGGAAGTGCCTGGGAGAATTTGGTGAAGTGCAAGTTAGGTGTGTGCCGTGACACCCAATGGCCATGGTGTGTCCCCAGTCTGAAGCCATGGTTCTTCACTGGGGTGCATATCAGAGTCTCCAAGGGAGTGTTTTAAAATTCCTGACACTAGACCTATTGAATTGGAATCTTTTGGAGGTGGAGGTTGATCCTAATCATCTGTATTTTTTAAGAGCTTCTCAGGTGATTCTGATAGGGGCCCTTGGTTAAGACCCATTGATCTGAAGACATATAATGATGTTCATAAGACGTGTCCTGCGAAGTATTTACCAGGTACTTAAGACATAAAAATGAAATCCCTGAACACAAAGGTCAGCCCGGGGTCCTGGAATTCATAGGACCTTGAGGAAGCTTGGGCCAGAGGCCTTGAACTTATCCATTTGACTCCAGATGGGTTAACTGGATTCCATGAGGCAGAAATGCCCCAGCACCATCTTGAGACAGACCTGAGAACAAGATCAGGGAAAGTGGACCTTCCCTGCAAGGAAGACCAGGGTCCCACGAAGGGCCTCAAAAACCTCCTTTCTTCAGGAGTATGGAAGTTGACCACCAGACATTCAGGTGCTGAATTGCAACTTCTGAACTGAGTGTGGATATTATTGGAATGAGCATAGATTGTTGGAGGTATAAATATTTAAAATGGTATTTTTGTGTCAGTTGCTATTCTATCAACACTCCCTGCTTGAGTGTAGAGGAGTTTTTTTGTCTAACAATGAAAGTGCCCCTCCCCACTCCCCAGACTCTCAGAGAAGAATGAAAGGGGAGGACATTGCAAGGATCTGGTAGTCTCACGATAGATGCAATAAAGCTGTATAAAAAAGAAAGCAAAGAGAAGATCTACATGAGATTCAGGATCATGGTTATCTCGAATAGGGAGAGTTAGGGCAGTGTGTGTGGGAGTGGGATGGGCATGACCATATGATTAGAGATACTTTTGTTTTGAGTGCTGGGTTTGTGGGTCCTAATTCCATTGTCAAAATAACTAGCAAGCTAACTAACCAAATAAATAAATAGAAATGGCTGTGCCTGGACTGATGATGAGAGTGTGTCATGAAATAAGGATTATGATTGATTTGACTGTGTGTACCTAAGGACCAATTTTAAAAACATAAAGTGGAAAAGAAGATCTCCTGCAAATAATCCCACCACTGTTAACATTTTCCTTTCCAGGCTTTTCTGTACTTTTATTTTTTTACATGGTTGAGGTCATACTGCGTCTATGATTGTTTGTATCTTCCTCTTTTTACTTAACATTAGGGCATACACTAGTTTCATTTCACTAAAAGCTTTTAGCAGAAATTTTTTTACTGTCAGCATAGTATTTCATTTTCTGAAATGAAGTGCTAGTTCATAGTATTCATACTATATTCGTTTATTCATAGTATTTCATATTCATTTCATTAAAGGCCTTTCATACAGATTTTTTTACTGTCAACATAGTATTTCACTGTATGGATATGATAAGGTTTTAATTTACTTAGCCTTACCTCCGATGAACATTATGATTGTCTCCAAATTTTTGGTATTATAAGTAAAGTGGTCATAACATTTTAGTACATAACACCCCCCTACACACACACACATTATTTCTTTACCCACTGACAGCAAGTCGATTCTGACTCATAGCAACCCTATAGGACAGAGCAGAACTGCCCTATAGTTTCCAAGGCTGTAATCTTTACAGAAGTGGACTGCCACATTTTTCTACCGTGGAGCTACCAGTGGGTTCAAACCGCCAACTTTTTGGTTCAGTCAAGTGCTTACCCACTGCACCACAAGGGCTCCTTCATTATGTCTTTAGGGCAGATTATTACGACTATTAGAATTATGTATGTATTCACATTAGGTATGAATATTTTAAGGTCTTATTTTACCAATTTACTTTCCAGAATGTTATGCAAGTTTACACGTTTATCATCAGAATCCACCACTCGACTGTCAGTTTGTCATACTGTGGTGGCTTGCGTGTTGCTGTGATGCTGGAAGCTACGCCACCGGTATTTCAAATACCAGCACAGTCACTCATGGTGGACAGGTTTCCAGACTAAGACAGACTAGCAAGAAGGACTTGACGATCTACTTCTAACAAAAATCAGCCAGTCAAAATCTTACAGATAGCAGCGGAACACTGTCTGATATAGTGCCAGAAGATGAGCCCCTCAGGTTGGAAGGCACTCAGATATGACTGGGGAAGAGCCACCTTCTCAAAGTAGAAAACCAAACCAAACCCACTGCCGTTGAGTTGATTTCAACTCATAGTGACCCTATAGGACAGGGTAGTTCTGCCCCATAGGGTTTCCAAGGAGCGCGTGATGGATTTGAACTTCTGACCTTTTGGTTAACAGTCATAGCCCTTAACCACTATGCCACTGGGGTTTCCTCTCAAAGTAGAGTTGCCCTTAATAAAGTGGATGAAGAAAATCTTTTCAGACCATTATTTGCTGATGTGGCATGACTCAAAATGAGAAGAAACAGCTGAAAACATCCATTAATAATCAGAACATGGAATGTATGAAACATGAATCAAGGAAAACTATAAGTTGTCAAAAACGAAATGGAATGCTTGAATATCGATATCTGAGGAATTAGTGAGCTGAAATGGACTGGTATTGGCCATTTTGAATCAGACAATGATATGGTCTACTATGCCAGGAATGACAAATTAAAGAGGAATGCTGTTACATTCATCATCAAAAAGAACATTTCAAGTTCTACATCCTACTTTGGTGAGTAGCGTCTGGGGTCTTAAAAGCTTGTGAGCAGCCATCAAAGATATATCTATTGGTCCCATCCCTTCCAGAGCAAAGAAGAATGAAGAAAACCAAAGACACAAGGAAAATACTAGCTCAAAGGACTAAAGGACCACATGAGCCACAGCTTCCACCAGCCTGAACCCAGAAGAACAAGATGGTGCCCGGCTACCACCACCAAATGATCTGACAGGGATCACAATAGAGGGTCCCGGACACAGCGGGAGAAAAATGTAGAACAAAATTGACAGAGACTGGAGGAACCCCTGAGACTATGGTACCCAGATACCCTGTTAACTCAGAATTGAAGTCACTCCCAAAGCCCTCTTTTCAGCCAAAGATTAGACAGGCTTATAAAACAAATGGTAACACATGTGAGGAACATGATTCTTAGTTCAATCAAGTATATGAGACCAAATGGGTAACTCCTTCCCAAAGGCAAGATGAGAAGGCAGGAAGTGACAAGAAAACTGGACGAATGGATACAGGGAACCTGAGGTGGAAAGGGGGAGCATGCTGACACATTGTGTGGATTGCAACCAACGTCACAGAACAATTTGTGTATAAATTTTTGAATTAGAAACTAATTTGCACTGTAAACTTTCACCTAAAGCATACCAAAATTAAAAAGATAATTTAAAAATAAGAACACTTCAAGATCTATTCTGAAGTACAATACTGTCAGTGACAGGATAACATCCATACACCTACAAGGAAGACCTGTTATTATGACTATTATTCGAATTTACACATCAACCACTAATGCCAAAGATAAGAAAATTGAAGATTGTTACCAACTTCTGCAGTCTGAAATTGATCAAACATGCAATCAAGAAGCACTGATAATTACAATCAAGAAGCACTGACTGGAATGAGAAACTTGGAAACAAAGAAGAAAAATCAATAGTTTTGAAAACATGGCCTTGGTAATAGAAACAATGCCAGAGATCACATGATAGAATTTTGCAAGACCAATGACTTATTTGTTGCAAATACCTTTATCAGCAACCTAAACGGTGACTATACGCATGGACCTTGCTGGATGGAATACACAGGAATCAAATAGACTTCATCTGTGGAAAGAGATGATGGAGAAGCTCAATATCATCAGTCAGAACAAGGCCAGAGTCCAACTGTGTAACAGACCATAATTGCTTATATGCAAGTTCAGGTTGAAGCTGAAGAAAATTAAAGCAAGTCCATGAGAGCCAAAGTATGACCTTGATTATATTTCACCTGAATTTAGAGACCATCTCCAGAATAGATTAGACGCATTGAACGCTAATTACTGAAGACCAGACAAGTTGTGGGATGACATCAAGGACATCATACATGAAGAAAGGAAAAGGTCATTAAAAAGACAAAAAATAAAGAAGACTAAAATGTATGTCAGAAGAGACTCTGAAACTTGCTTTTGAATGTAGAGTAGCTAAAGAAAAGGAAGAACTGATGAACTAAAAGAGCTGAACAGAAGATTTCAAAGGGAAGTTCAGGAAGACAAAGTAAAGTATTATAAGGAAATGTGCAAAGACCTGGAGTTAGAATACCAAAAGGGAAGAACATGCTTGGCATTTCTCAAAGAACTGATGAAAAAATTCAAGCTTCGAGTTGCAATATTGAAGGATTCTATGGGCAAAATGTTGAATGACACAGGAAGCATCAAAAAAAGATGAAAGGAATACACAGAGTCACTGTACCAAAAAGAATTGGTCAACCTTCAACCATTTCAGGAGGTAAAATATGATCAAGAGCCAGTAGTATTGAACATATGATCAAGAGCCAATAGTATTGAAGGCTCAGGAGGTAACATATGATCAAGAGCCAATAATACTGAAGGAAGAAGTCCAAGCTGCACTGGCAAAAAACAAGGCTCCAGGAATTGATGGAATACCAATTGTGATGTTTCAACAAGCGGATGCAACACTGGAAGCCCTCACTCATCTATGCCAAGAAATTTGGAAGACAGCTACCCAGCCAACCGACTGATAGAAATCTTAATTTGTGCCCATTCCAAAGAAAGATGATCCACCAGAATGTGGAAATTATTGAATAATATCATTAATATCACACACAAGTAAAATCTTGCTGAAGATAATTCAAAAATGGTTGCCCCAGTTCATCAAGAAGGAACTGCTAGAAATTCAAGCTGGATTCAGAAGAGGACATGGAAGGAGGGATATCATTGCTGATGTTAGATGGATCTTGGCTGAAAGAAGAGAATACCATAAAGATGTTTACCTGTGTTTTAATGACTATGCAAAGACTATTCAACTGTGTGGATTATAACAAATTATGGGTAACATTGTGAAGAATGGGATTCCAGAACACTTAATTGTGCTCATGCAGAAACTCTATATAGACCAAGAGGCAGTCATTCGAACAGAACAAGGGGATAGTGCATGGTTTAAAATCAGGAAGGGTGTGTGTCGGTGTTGCATCTTTTCACTATACTTATTCAATCTGTATGCTAAGCAAATAATCTCAGAAGCTGGACTGTATGAAGAAGAACGGGGCAGCAAGATTGGAGGAAGTCTCATTAACAACTGGTGATATGCAGATGGCACAACTTTGCTTGCTGAAAGCAAAGAGGACTTGAAGCAATTACTGATGAAGATCAAAGACTACAGCCTTCAGTAGGGATTATACTTCAACATAAAGAAAACAGAATTCCTCACGACAGGACCAATAAGCAACATAATGATAAACAGAGAAAATACTGAAGTTGTTAAGGATTTCATTTCACTTGGATCTACAATCAAGGCTCATAGAAGCAGCAGTCAAGAAATCAAAGACATATTACACTGGGCAAATCTGCTGCAAAAGTGCTCTTTAAAGTATTAAAAAGCAAAGATGTCACCTTGAGGACTAAGGTTCACCTGACCCAAGCCATGGTCTTTTCCATTGCCTCATAGGTATGCAAAAGCTGGGCAATGAATAAGGAAGACAGAAGAATTGATGCCTTTGAATTATGGTGTTGGTGAAGAATATTGAATACACCATGGACGGCCAGAAGAAGGAACAAATATGTCTTGGAAGAAGTACTGCTAGAATGCTCCTTAGAAGCGAGGATGGTGAGACTTCGTCTCAAGTACTTTGGACATGTTATCAGGAGGGACCAGTCCCTGGAGAAGGACAGCATTCTTGGTAAAATAGAGGGTCAGTGAAAAAGAAGAAGACCCTCAATGAGATGGATTGACACAGCGGCTGCAACAATGGGCTCAAACACAGCAATGATTGCGAGGATGGCATAGGACTGGGCAGTGTTTCATTCTGTTGTACCTTGGATCACTGTGAGTTGGAACCGATTCAGCGGCACCTAACAACAACATCATCAGAATATGAGAGGATTACTAGCTGCAATAGGCAAAATAACAGCTCCCAAATGTCCCTAGGTGGTACCAATGGTTTGTGCTCAACTGCTAACCTAAAGGTTCATGGTTCAAATCCACCCAGCTATGCCACGGAAGACAGACCAGGTGATCTGCTTCCACTAAGATTACGGCCGAGTAAACCCTAGAGAGCACTTCTACTCTGTAACAGATGGGGTCACCATGATTCAGAATCTACTTGAGGGCAACTAATAACAACAAAAGATATCCATGTCTTAATCCCCAGAACCTGTGAATATGTTACCTTACCTGGCAAAGATAAATTAAGGTTGCAGATGAAATAAATGTTGCTAATCATCTGATGTTGAGATGGGGAGATTATCCTGGATTATCTGGGTGTGCCTAATGTAATCACAAGGGCGCTTAAAAAGTGGAAGAGAGAGGCAGAAAAGAAGAGAACCAGAGAGTTGGCAGCATGAGAAGGACTCAATCTGATGTTGATTGATGCTGGTTTTGGAGATGGAGGAAGAGGCCATGAGCCAAGGAAAGTGGGTGGTCTCTACCCATTGCCATAGAGTTGATTCTGACTAATAGCGACCCTATAGAACAGAGTAGAACTGCCCCATAGGGTTTCCAAGGCTACAATCTTTACTGCCACGTCTTTCTCCCTTGGAGTGGCTGGCGGGTTTGAACCACTGACCTTTCAGTTAGTACCAAGTGCTTAACCACTGCACCACCAGGGCTCCGTGAATGGTCTCTAGAAGCTGGAAAAGGCAAGGAAACCAATTATCCCTTAGAGATTCCAGAAAGGAATGCAGTCCCACCGACATCTTAATTTAGTTCTGTGAGACCCATGTTGGACAGCTGACCTACAGAACTGTAAGATAATAAATTTGTGTTGTTTTAAGCCACGAAGTTTGTGGTAACAACAGCAATAGGAAACTAATACACCAGCATTGGGTCTTGTCTTATCTTTTCCTTTTCTTTTCATTCCAGTCTATTTTTATTTCAAAATAACAAAACTATCTTACCTTATAGTAAAAAAAAATTGCTATTTTGCATGAAAAATGGTATTTGTCATTTTAATTTGTGTATCTTTGGTTTTGGGGATAGAACACATCTATTGTTCTGTCTACCCAGAAAAGACCCTTCTTCTGGGAAATAGCCCTTCCCCTTTTTCTAACCATGTGATCCAAAATACCAAACTCATTGCCCTTGAGTCAATTTCAGTTCATAGTGACTCTGTAGGACAGAGTAGGCCAGAGGGTTTCCAAGGCTGTGATCTTTACAGAAGAAGACTACCACATCTTTCTCCAGTGGAGAGGTTGCTGTGTTTCAACCACCGACCTTTCGGTTAGCAGCTGATTGCTTAACCACTGCACCAACTGGGCTCCTTAAAATAGAGCTGGATTACTGAGCCAAGCTAAGAAGCCACTCAGCCCATGGAAGCAGCAGTCAAGAAATCAACCGAAGTATTGTATTGGGTAAATCTGTTGCAAAAGACCTCTTTAAAGGGTTAAAAAACAAAGACGTCACTTTGAGTACTAAGGTGCACCTGACCCAAGCCAGGTCTTTTCCATCGCCTCATATACATGCAAAAGCTGGACAATGAACAGGGAAGACTGAAGAAGAATTGATGCCTTTGAATTATAGTGTTGGCAAAGAATATTGAATATACCATGGACTTCCAGAGGAAGGAACAAATCTGTCTTGGAAGAAGAATAGCCAGAAGGCTCCTTAGAAGGAAGAATGGCAAGACTTCATCTCATTTATTTTGGAAATGTTATCGGGAGGGACCAGTTCCTGGAGAAGGACAGTGTGCTTGGTAAAGTAGAGGGTCAGCGAAAAAGAGGAAGACCCTCAGTGAGCTGGACTGACACAGTGGCTGCAACAATAGGCTCAAGCATAATAAAGATTGTGAAGATGGTGCAGGACTGGTCAGTGTTTTATTCTGCTGTGCACAGGGTCTCTATGAGTCAGAACAGACTCAATGGCACCTAAGAACAACAACAAGCCACTCAGTGCCTTTCTTTGTAATTAAATATTTCAGGATTAGAGAAAACAAGCCCTATCCCTTTCTGGTGTTGCAGGAGAGAGAGGTGAGTCACAGCAGCTTCCAGAGTCCCTGCGTCCTATTTTTATTGTATCAAGGCAGTTGGTCAGACTAGTTTCTAGCGTCTCTTCCCAAGTGCTCATTCAGACTTATACTTTAAGAGACTTCGTGGGAAAGAACCAGGATAAGAGAATGTGTCAGTGATTTCTTGCCAGAGGGTGCTGTGAGAAAGAGAAAGAGAAAGAAAGAAGATCCAGAAGAAGCAAGCATTCAGGGAGCCACTGGACAGATAGATACAGCTTTGTTAAGCGAGGTCTTTCTGATGGTAGCCAGCAAATCCCAAATGGCCAAGGGTCACATAGTCTGCCCTTTACTCAATATCATAAACCTAATTCTGTTCCCGGGTGGTACAAATGGTTAACATGCTGGGCTGCTAGACAGAAAGTTGGAGGTTCAAGTCCACCCAGAGGTACCTTGGAAGAAAGGCCTGGTGATCTACGTCTGAAAAATCAGTCACTGAAAACCCTTTGGAGCACAGTTCTACTCTGATACACGTGGGGTCACCATGAGTCAGAATTGACTTGACAGTAATGGTTTTTTTTAATTCTGTCCCACACTAAAGGTTCTGCACTGATTAAGATGCCATGGGATTCTGGAAATGGGAATGATTGTACCCAGGAAGAACCAGAATGACCCGAGCACTTCATGTGTGTACTCCCTGCCTGGTGAGGAATTACTAACCTCTCCCTACACCACCCCAGTGTAATGTGAAGGTCCCTGGAATGTAGCCCAGAGGCTGGGACAACATTGCAGGGCAGAGGAGCCCTGCCTTCCCTCCCCCACCATTTCCTACTGCAGGAGCCTGGTCCCCTGCTAAGCCCCAGGGGGAAGGGCAGAGCCTCCAGAGCTGCTGCTAAGAGACCAGAGCCACACCAGCAGGGTCCAATACAAACCTCATATCTAACAACATTTCTGGAGTTAGTTGTTGGCCAATCAAACCCATTGCTGTAGAGTCTTTCTGACTCATAGCAAACCTATAGGACAGAATAGAACTGCCCCATAGGGTTTCCAAGGCTGTAATCTTTACCGAAGTAGACTGCCACATCTTTCTCCCACAGAGTAGCTGGTGGGTTTGAACTGTCGACCTTTCAGTTAGCATCCAAGCAGTTAACCACTGCACCACCAGGGCTCCTATTCGCCAACGGTTGAGCAATCAACCACCTCAGTTTGGCAGACTTGGGGCCTTTCTAGCATTTAAACTCTCCCCCCCTCCACACCCCCGCTTTTTCTTTTTATTGTTGTAGTTTAAGTGAAAGTTTACAATTCAAGTTAGTCTCTCATACAAAAATTTATACTTGCACTGTTATGTGACCCTAATTGCTCTCCCTATACTGTGGCAGCACATTCCTTCTTTCCGCCCCTGATTTCCCGTGTCCATTCAACTAGTTCCTGACCCTCTCTGCCTTCTCATCTCACCTCCGGATAGGTCTAGCACCTAAACCCTTAAAACCTTAATTATCTGACTGTGAGTTTCATTTTGGGGGTCTCTATTGGCTAATAATAGAGACCCCCAAAATGAAACAGTCAGATGTTTAAGGTTTTAAGGGTTTAAGTGTTAGAAAAGCCCCAAGTTTGTCAAACTAAGGTGTCTGATTGCTCAACCACTAAGGCAGTTATTTTTCAAACTTTCCTGATGATGAGAATCACCTGGGATGATTGTTAAAAATACAGATTCCCAGGCGCCTCTGCCGGAGATTCAGTGGGTCCGGGAAGTGGTCTGGAATCTGTATTTTCACAAATTTCCCGAAGGATTATTATCATACAGCAAGTTTGGGAAACTCTGTCCTGAGGTAACCCCCAGGTACCTAGACCAACAGGAAGTGGCTTGTGAGGCAGTACAGCCCCGAGCAAGGGAATCCTCTCCTCTGCCTCACTCACACAGGGTTCTGTGGATGTGGGTGAGGAAAATGCTCCCAACAGGCAAAACCTAGAGAGTCAGACTGGCTGACCAGAGAACTCACTCCTCACCAAAGATGAAGTGATATTCACCAGCCATACATCTGACCTCACGATTTCTGTCCAGCTAAGTGTGGCTTATATACTGGACAAGTGGCCACTATATGTTGCTTCCATTTTACCCAGTTAAAATGGTAGCATTTATAACAATTGCCCTGTTTGCCAACTAGTTGTAGACAGGATGTGTTGGAGGTGGTTTGTGGTTGCACTTATCGTTTAGCCAACAGGCAGGCACAAGATCATAAGGAACCATAAGAAGACTCAATCAAGAAGAATGGACACACCAAGGAGTCTTGGACTTGGAGTTGCTGTCAAATGGTCCTCTTAATTAATGCTTTGAGTACCACTCTCATACACACCAAAACTGACTCATTTTCTCCAAATTGTAGAAATAATAGCTAACATTTATTAAACACTTACTATGTCCTAGGTACTAAGAGCTTAATAGGCATTATTTTGTTGAATCCTCCCAAACAATTATATTGAGCAGGTGCTATTTTTATCCCCCATTTTACAGCTGAGGAAATTGGGGTTCATGGAGATTAAGAAACCTGTCCGAGATCATGCAGCTATTAAGTTACGGAGCCAAGATTTGAACACAGGCAGTCTGACTCCAGAACCTGAGCTCTTAACCACTACTCTGTGCTTCCTCCACCATGACAGAGAAGCATATGAAAAGGAGAAAAATAAAATGGCATAGCCACATTTCAAAAGAAGATAAACACCTTCATGAATAAGAAACAGGAAAACTAATACAAAGAAAGACTGCCAACAAAAGCAATCAGCAGGAGACAAACTCCCTCCAGATGAAAAGAAAATAGTAGAGCAAGATGAAAATTATTGTAAAATAAGCATGTTTAGAATCCTCAAGAGATAAGGAAAGAAGTGAACAAGAATAACTGAATATGAAAAAGAAGAGTTAGAAGTCCCGGAAATGAAAAATATAGTACTTGATATTAAACATTGAACAGATGGTGAAGCTCTGGACCAAACATGGTTGAATAAATAATTAGTGCTTTGGAAGATGGAGCTGAGGAATTCACCAAGAAGTCATCACAGGAGATAAAAAATAAAATCTATGGAAGGGCATTTATGAGACATGGAAAAGAGTTCGAGAGGCTCTATCCAAGAGAAGTTTCAAAAGAAGGAATTAGAAAATGGTGGAGAAGAATGCCTGAAGAGATAGTGGTCAAGAATTCTCTAGAATCTTCAGATGGAAAGTGCTCATTAAATGTTGAATAGAATAATTAATAAATCCACACCCACCGTAAAAATGGCATGAATGCAGAGTCTGACCTCCTCTACCTTCACAAGGGGGAGGGAGAATCAAGATCAACAGCTGAAGGCTGATTCCTATGAGGCGGAGGTCAGACATGCTTCCTCTCTCTGCCATCTTTACCAATTCTGACACCAACTGTCCTTCCCACAGCACTCTCTACTTCTCTTCTCTGGGTTCAATAATTCATTACAATGGCTACACAGAACTCACAGACCATACTCACAATTATGGGATTTATTAGGGAAGTAACATTTACAATTCAGGCTCAGGAACACTCAGGATACAGTTCTTCCATCAGGACAGCCTCTTGCCAGCTGTGCTCACAGGCACGCCTCTTCCTGGCCCTTGGCCTCTGTCCAGAGGCACTCAGCTTTCTCTCTCTGTGGCCAAGGAAACCCTACCACACTGTCTGCTGCTGCCAGGTCTCTGCTGCCGGGTCTCACTGTCTTCTGTGTTACAGTTCTCTCTCTCTGTCTCCTGGGTCCGGGAGCTTCTCAGTGCAGTGATTCCAGGCCCAAAGAACAGGCTTTCTGCTCTTGGCTGTTCTTCCTTGGTGATGGTGGGATCCTCTCTTTCCTGCCTCTGGGGTGGCTCACTTCAAGCCCATTGGGATGGTGAAACAGACCAATCCTTTTGGTGGGCCAAAATTACCCTATCACATAGTCCAGCCCAATTACTTGGGTGGGAGTTACAAGACCATGGTGAGAAAGGCCACACAAAAGCGATCCATCACACTGCACCCCCACATGCTGTTCTAAACTTGCAGAACATCAAGAATAAACAAGAAAATCTTAAAAACTACCAGAGAAAAAGAGAGATTTCTCATACAGTAAAGTCTGGATTTGAAGCTGGACACAGTCGCTGGATAAGACTTTGAGTTATATCCCACAAGGAAGGAGTTAATTGTATTTTGTTAAGAGAGGACATTATTCATTTGGTAAGGAAAAGGGTGTGGGTATGCTGGGACTCCCCTGAACATCCATTGTTTTGCCTGCCCAGAGGAGCATCCCCTTTCTTCCAAGTAGTGCTCTTTCCCTGACTCTAGCTATGTGGATCATATGTGGGCTCCACCTCTTCTAGATCCTTCCCCCAGCCAGTGTATTAGCCAAGGGAGGGCACTTGACCTAAGCCAAGCCAATCATCATAGCTCACTCTCAAACGTCAGTTGATGGACCATGTTTGTCCACCAGAGCCCCTTCTGGGATTTTTGACCTTGGGACCAGAGAGAGCAGGTATTCATAGCGCTCCGGAAGCAAAATTGTAAGAGGTGAGATATATAGGCTCTCTTAAAAAACCATGTTTTTCTCATGGAATCGAGACTTTTCTGGAGCCACTGAGGCTAGAATGAATCCCTGAAACTACTGCCCTGAGATAATCTTTAAACCTTAAACCAAAAATATCCCCTGAAATCTTTAAACCAAACAATAGTTTCGCTTAATTAGTAAAGAATGTCTGCCTTGAACATTGTGCCCTTATAAAGAACTATCTATATGGGATCAAATTGAAAACAGCAACTAGAAAGGTTAGATAGTGAGATTAGGGGGCGGTGAGCTTACATTAATGGAGGAGGAACAATTTGGAAAAGGAGGGTAAGTATAGCTGCACAACTTGAAGAAAGTAGTCAATGTCAATTATACATGTAGAAATTGTTGAATTGGTGTATTTTTCTGCTGTGTATATTTTCAACAACAAAGTAAATAAATAAATAAAATTATTAACAACAAAAGCCATGCTTTCTGCCATGTGGACAGTGTCAGTCTGAGAGAATAAACGAGTCGGGATTGACTCGGCGACATCCATGGTTTTTTTTTTTTTTTTTTTGGTAGAGAAAATCAAAGACGAGATAGAGTGAATCCTTTCAGTGTTTAAGATCTTGTCCTAGTTGTACCTTTGCCTTTCCATGTCTTCTGTGACTCTTTCAAAAACGCCCCCTCCTCATTTGCTTAAACTTGTAAAACTTAAATTTCTATTGTTTTCACCTAAATGAAAGTTAGTGGAATGGTGAGATAGACATTTTGTTATTCTTTAACTATTTGCATGTTTTCTTTTGGGAAATGTCCTTCGCTTATTGATCTACCGGGTCTTATGGTGACTTCAGTTGTTTGTTTTAAATACGCGATGTTCCCAAACCAAACTTCTATGCTTCCCATCCCGATCCTCTCTCTTTTTTTCCCTTTCTCAGATAAAGGCTCCCCTATCTTTATACACATCTGTGTCAAGAAGTGCCATATCATGAACTCCTCCCTGTCTTTTGAAATCTCTGGGTGGCACAGTATGTGCTCAACTACTAACCCAAAGGTTGGTGGCTCAGACCCACCCAGCAGCGCCACTGAAGAATGACCTGGCAATATTCTTCTATAGAGATTACAGCCAAGAAGAAAACCCTATGGAGCAGTTCTACTCTGTAACACATGGGGTTTACCATAAATCCAAATGGACTCAACGGCAACAAGTTTGATTTTTCTTTGTTTTCCCTGTCTTTATTTATCTCCCTCATACTTAAGCAGGAACCCTGGCGGCTCAGTGGTTAAGAGCTCAGCTGCTAACCAAAAGGTCGTCAGTTGGAATCCACCAGCTGTTCCTTGGAAACCCTATGGGGCAGTTCTCTGTCCTATAGGGTCGTTATGAGTTGGCATCGACTCCAGGGCAACGGGGCTTGGTTTTTGCATACCTAAGCAGCCATCAAATCCTATCAATTCTACCTTTTGAAATAGCTGTTTAATATATGCACTCAGACTTTACAGTAATGCCCACCCATCAACAGGGGTGCAGGCGAACTTCTCATTTGCCGCTGAGTATAAATTGGAACAACTTTTCTGGAGGGATATTTGGAAATACATTTCAAGAATCTTAAGAATGTTTATACTTTAACCAAAATATTACACCCTGTGAATAAGGACAAAAAATCAGAAGTAAGAATAAAGACTTCTCTTAAAAAAAAAAAAGGATGTTCACAATAATATGCTTTAAAATAATATTTAATAAGAGTATTACTCAAGATATAATTTAAATAAAAAGGGTATGAAAAATATATACAGTATGATTCTAACTTCATTAAAAATACATGTAGTAAAATTCAGCATTTATGCAAAATTGGATCTGACGTGATAGGCGTCTGTTCTCCCTGCCCTCATTCACAAACCTGTCAGCCAGCACTCTTACTTTCTGAGGTGCAGGAGGATGAGGTTAAGAAGTGACAGCTCGTGGTCGTGTGGGGCTTTTCTCAGTTCAGTGTACTGTGTACAGTATAACTTCCTTTATTTATTACTTTTTTTGGCCATGTCACAGAAAAATATTTTATTTATTTTTTTAATTGTGCTTTAGGTGAAAGTTTACAGTATAACTTTCAACATTTTTTCATTGTGCTTTTTGTGTGTAGACTGAAAAAAATACTGTTTTCCATTAGTTTCACAATAATGCAACCCCATACTTAACGCAATTTAATTCGACACTCCCCCCCCCCCAAACACACAGATATCATGCTTTGGTAGGATTTTACAGTATGACAAAGGTAAGTCAAAAAGTATTGTTACAAAATCATAGAAACTTGTATTAAACAAAAATACCAAAACATGAAGCTTTTGTTTCTCGAATTATCCTCCATCTAGGTCTATAGGCTTCTGAAGGCGGTGTTTCCATCTGTCTAACCCTTCCCCAAAGAATTCTCTGCTCTTCCATTTACACCACGGCAGTTTTTAGCATCCTCAAGGGACTCAAATCATGTTCCTTTTAAATATTCTTTGAGTTTTGGGTACAAAAACAAGTCTGAAGAGGCAAGACCAGGACTGTGTGGTGGATGGGGTAAGGTTTCCAAATGAAGTTATTGTAGGACAGCCCTTGCTACCCTAGAAGAATGAGCAGGTGCATTGTTGTGATGGGAAAAAATTCCTCTGTGCAACTTTCCTGGCCTTTTTCTCACCAATGCAGTTTTCAATTTTCTTAAAACTTCTTCATAATCAGCCCCTGTGATCGTCCTGTAGCCTTAGAGAAAATCTATCAAGATTACCCCTTTGGAATCCACCCTCCCCCCCAAAAAAAAAAACAGTTGTCATAACCTTCTGAGCGGTCTTCCCACTCTTGGCTCATCTTTGACATCTTCCCAACCTTCCTTAAAATGCTCGATCCATCTAAAAACTGTTGTTTTATGTGGGTCAGCATTCCCATAAACTTATTGCAAAGCTTCAGTGATTTGGGAAGATGTCCACTGGAGTTTTGTTAAAAACTTGATATTAGCCCTGACCTCAGAATGGCTTTTTTCCGTAGCACAAAAAGCATCCTTCTTTTCTGAAGGCACCCTAACGAGACTAAGACAAGAGTATTACTGAGAGAACTTGGCTGTAGCCATCCACTGATGGAAGAGACATGTTTCAACACATTTTGTTTGGAATAAACCCGTGTGTCTTAGTTATCTAGTGCTGCTATAATAGAAATACCACAAGTGAATGGCTTTAACAAAGAGAAATTTATTACCTCACAGAAAAGTAGGCTAGAAGTCCAAATTCAGGGCATCGGCTCCAGGGGAAGGCTTTCTCTCTCTGTCAGCTCTGGAGGAAGGTCCTCCTCATCAATCTTCCCTGGACTAGGAGCTTCTCTGCACAGGAACCTCGGATCCAAAGGATGTGCTCTGCTCCCGGCACTGCTTTCTTGGTGGTATGAGGTCCCCCTGTCTCTCTGCTCGCTTCTCTCTTTTATATCCCAAAAGAAATTGGTTCAAGATATAATCCAGTCTTGTAGATTGAGTCCTCCCTCATCAACACAACTGCCACCCATCCCCCCTCATTAACACCATAGAGGTAGGATTTACAACACGTGGGAAAATCACATCAGATGGCAAAATGGTGGACAATCACACAATACTGTGAATCACTGCCCAGCCACACTGATACTCACATTTTTGAGGGACACAATTCAATCCATGACACCATGCATGTTTGAACTGGAACCTTTGTAGCAATACTTTTTGACTTACCCTTGTATATATCTACATAAGGAACCCTGGTGGCACAGTGGTTAAAGCGCTCTG
The DNA here is from genome assembly GCA_030035585.1 of Dugong dugon. Classification (NCBI taxonomy): domain Eukaryota; kingdom Metazoa; phylum Chordata; class Mammalia; order Sirenia; family Dugongidae; genus Dugong; species Dugong dugon. The sequence goes on from CM057462.1 coordinate 149,715,798, forward strand.
CTGCTAACCAAAAGGTCAGCAGTTTGAACCCACCAGCCACTCCGTGGAACAAAGATGTGGCAGTCTGCTTCTCTAAAGATTTACAGCCTTGGAAACCCTATGAGGTCATATGAGTCAGAATCGACTCGATGGCAGTGGGTTTGGTTTGGTTTTATGCAGAAAAAAATATGTAAAGTAAACACTAAAATGTTCACAGTGGTTAGCTCTGCGTGATGGAAATTGTTTGATTTTAATATTCTCCCATATCTTTAAACATTTTTGAAAATGTAATTACCGGTAGATGCTTAGCAACCCAGCGTATGGGTACATTCTAACTTATTTAATCAAACTTCTATTCTTGAGCATCTAGATAACTTGATATTTTCCCATTGTAAACAATGTTGTGGTGAACATTGTAGTACTTCCCTCTCTGTGGCAGCCAGGCCCTGCAGAATTATACAGACATGAACCAAATAATTTTCTGCCTTTCAGAGAGATCAGACATTTATAGAAGTAGCTACAATGTAAGACATAATGTGATCAGTGCCATATCCGAGGACAGGAAGAGATGGATTCCAATCCAGCCAGGGAGCAGGCTGCCTGGAGGGGGGGTATTTGCCAGAGATCTGGGAAGAGGGAGCTCATCTCCCTGGTGGTCACAGAAAGTTGATCTCAGTGAATATTCACTGAGAGGTAGAAAGATAGACCTTTGCACCAGAGCCCAAGAATCTGGGCCCCAGGCTCAGTTCTCATCATGGGGAGGGAACATCCTCTCCCCTCCACAGAAGCCTAGAGGTTTCCCCAGTCTCATTCCAGCCCCACCAAAGTCCACCCCACCAATCAGTCCCCCTGACACTGATGAGGTGTGTGTTGGGGTGGAGGTCTTGACAGCCCCCTGCCTCCCTCTCTCTGGCCTCGGGAAGCAGGCAGAGCAGCTATTCTCTGACAGCCCTGAGCCATATGGCAGACCCTCAGGCTCCTGGTCCCCCAGCTGGCAGTACCTCCTGCCAAACCTTGGCCCCTGGGGTCAAAAGAATGTTGAGCAATCTTTGGAATTTTTCAGCAAGGAACAAGCTCTTTGAATTCCATTAGGCCTCCTGAGCCGGGTGTAGTGCCCAGAGCCCGGAGCCTGAGGCTGCAGGGCCTGAGCCTTCCTGAGCAGGCATCAGGGAGTGCCGGGGGACTTTTCAGTGTTTGTTTTTCCCTCGCACTGGCGGGGCTGTAGGACACCATTACGGTGAGGTCATGGGGCCCTGCCCTGCTGCATCCATGGGTGGCTAAGCAGCCAGGACCTTGCCTTCCGTGCTGGCTCTAGAGCATACGTGGGTGCTGGGGAGCGGGCGAGGCCAGAATCCTCAATGTGCTTGAGCCTGAGCCCAAGCTGCACCCCTCAGGACCTCCCCACCCCACCGCTGCCTCGTCCCTAACCTGGATCCGGGCCTGGGCCAATGGCCTCAGGGCTATCTTCTCTGTCCAGCTTCCTGGGGGCTGCATGATCATATAGGGAGCCTAGTTTTGACTTGCTAGAGATAATCAAACTGTCTTGCAACAAGCTGTCAGCTCAAATGACACTTTCTGAGGGAAGCTTTCTTGATTCTCCCTCTCCCCAAAGTCAGTACTAGTACTAGTTACTGTCCAGTCAACTCCAATTCATGGCGACCCCATGTGTGTCAGAGTAGAACTGTGCTCCACAGGATTTTCAATAGCTGATTTTTCAGTAGATCGCCAGGCTTTTCTTCCAAGGTGCCTCTGGGTATATGCAAACCTCCAACCTTTTAGTTAGCAGTCTAGGGAGGTCAAGTTCCCCTGTTACACACTCTCGTGGCACTAATGCCTCTCCTTCTTGACTCTTGCCTCTGTAACTGATAATAACTATCTGTGTAAGTATGTGTTTAATGGCTATCTCACCCATGGACAGTATGCTCCCTGAAAGCAGGAGCCCTGCCTTCTTCACTGCTGTATCCCTAATACCGAGCACAGTGCCTGGTACATAATAGGTGCATCATGGATAACATTATGCCAAGCAAAGTTTCCCAGGGAGGTATGGGAATCCTACCTCCAAAGGCGCCCATGCCAGGGCATGAGCTCCTCTGGGATCATCGACCAGATTCAGTGGTACCTCAAAGCAGAGCCCACTTTGGGCCTTGGTTTCCCTCTATGCTCCAGCTCCCCCACTCCCAGCCTCATCTACAACCAGGTAGGTGGGAGGCCAAAGGATCACTATTTAACAGAAAGCAAAGCTCCTTCGTTTGTGATCAGTCCCGGGCCTGACCCGGCAAAAGTGACCTTTGCAGGTAAAGGCTCTGTCAACAGTGCCTGCTGCTCCTAATCTCAGATTCCTTTGTCTCCCTGGCTCTGGCCTGGCTCTACCTCCCTTTTATCTTAGGTTTATATCAGGTTTGAAAGCTCACAAAGCCTGCACCTCCCCAAAGCACTTCAAAGACAAGGTATTTCTCTTCTCATTTGACAGAAGAGGAAACAGTCCCAGAGAAGTCACCTTCTCCAGGTCATGGCTAGGAAACGGGCAGGGTGGGATTTTCTAGCTCCTGGGGAGCAAAGAGTTGAAGGTGGGAGGCAGGTAGAGGGTGTCTCCTACATGCAGGGGGAGGTTGGGAGCTGGGAAGGAGGGAACCCAGGCCAGCAGATGCTTGGAGATGCCCGTGTGCCAGGCCTCTGAGGCAGGACGGCAGCCATCTCAGAAGGCACTGGAAGTGACAGTGCCTGCACACTCTGAGGGCTGGACCAGAAACCTGCACTGTGTAAGCCAAGTAGTTTTTACGATTCTTGGGTTTTCTGTGTTATTTTCCCTAATTTTCTCCCTTAGCAGGAAGTAACAAAAACTCAGGAAAATTCCAGTCAGCCTCAGCTGTGCAGAGGGGCGCCAAAGGAATGGGTTTACATCTGCACTTGTGCCAGAGGGCTTAGAGGGATCGATCGGCACCCCAGGGTGGGAGAATCATAAAGGGGAGGGGCCAAGGGGAGAGGGGAGCTGCTTTCTCATTGACACTTCTACACCAACCCGGGCACGGGGAGAGAACCAGAACTCAACCATGGAAAACCTGAGGTTTTCTGTCATTAAAAGAAGCAGGTTGCCTTAACTACCACACAGAGTTGTTGTGGGTATTACAGCATTTACTCAACAAAAAGTTATTGAGTTCTAGCGCCTGGGGTACTTGAGGGAACAGAGCAAAGATCCCTGCCCTTGTGGCACTTACATTCTAGTGAGGGAAGACAGACCACAGACGTTAAACAGAATAAATAAGTAAATTATGTTATTGTTGTTCGTTGCTGTTTAGTTGTCCCTGACACATGGTGACCCTATATACCACAGAATAAAACATTGCCCGGTCCTGTGCCATCTCCATGATCGTTGGTGCGCTCGACTCCATTGTTGTGGCTACTGTCTATTTTGAGTGCCTTCCAACCTAGGGGGCTCATCTTCCAGTTCTGTATTTGACAATATTCTGTCGTGAGCCATAGGATTTTCATTGACTAATATTCGGAAGTAGATCACCAGGACTTTCTTCCTAGTCTGTCTTTGTCTGGAAGGTCCGCTGAAACCTGTCTACTACAGGCGACCCTGCTGTTATTTGAAATTCCAGTGGCATAGTTTCTAACATCACAGCAACACGTAAGCTGCCACAGTATGATAAATGGACAGATGGGTGGTGGAAGTAAATTGTACGGTATGCTAAATGTGTTAAGTACCTTGGGAAATAGGAACAATAGAGCAGATTAAAGGGGCAAGGGGGTCCTGTGTTGAGGGTGGGTAGCAGGATTCACTTCAGTCGTCAAGGTGGCCTGATGGGGAAGGGGAGATTGAGTCAAGTGGGGAACTTGTACTCCAGGGAGGGGGGACCATGGCAGACGGAGAGAGGAGGAGTGTGGTGGGAGTGGAGTTCAGAGAGGTGAGGAGTCAGATCACATGAGGCCTTATTGGCCTTTGCATGGACTTGGGTTTTTACCGTGAGTGAAATAGGGAGCCATGAAAGTTGTGGGTTTTTTTTAATTGTGGTAAAATATACATAACAAAAATTTGCCATTTTAACCATTTTTAAGTGTATGCTACATTTTAAGAGTAATCACATTCACCACGCTGTGTAACCATCACCAGTATGCGTTTCCAAATGTTTCTCACCACCCCAAACAGAAAACTCAGTGCCCTTCAACAATAACTCCCATTGCCCCCTCCCCCAGGCCCTGGTGACCACTAATGAACTTTGGTCTCTATACATTGGCCTATTCTAAATATTTCATCTAAGAGAGATCATATAATACTTGTCCCTTTGTGACTGACTTATTTCAGTCAGCACAATGTTTTCAAGATTCGTCCATGTGTGAGGACTTCATTTCTCTTTACGGCTGAGTGGCATTCCATTGTATGGCTTTACCACATTATGCTTATCCATTCATCTGCCGATGGACACGTGGGTTGTTGCCATGGACTGTTTTTATTTTACTTTTTTTTTTTTTTTTTTAGAAAGATCCCTCTGGATACTATGATGAGCAAAGACTGAAGGGGACAAGGGGAGGCAGGATGGAAAGCTGCTGGATAATCCAGGTGAGAGATGTTGGTGGCTTAGACCTGGATGGAGCGATAGGAGGTGGTAAGAGAGAAGGGATGGGATGCTGGATATAGGGAGAGACAACAGGATTTTCTGATAGTTTTGATGAGGGATGCGAGAGGAACAGGAGTTAAGGATGGCTCCATAGTTGGCCTGAGCCGCTGGAAGGGTGGAGTTGCCATTAGGATGTAGACCATGCGTGTTATTATAGCTACTGACCACCTACTCTGGGCCAGGCCCTGGGACAGCCACTTCGCACCTCGATCACATTAAACCCTCACAATTCAAGGGTGTAGGAATTAGCCCCATCAGCCCAGAGAGGGTAACTAAGTGTCCATGGTTGCCCAGCATAGAAGTGGCAGAGCCCAGCTGCCCAGGCCGGTCTGACCCCACGGGGCAGATGTGCACATTCTGCTCCTCTGTCCTGTCCCCAGAAGGCACTCAGTACACCAGTTCCCTCACACACTGACTTTGGCTGGCCTTGTACTTCACTCCCTCTTTCCCCTGCATCAAGCTGCCTCAAAGGTACAGAGCTCACAAGGCCTGATGTTTTTATACATGCTGGAGTCTTGTCGAGGACACATTTCAGAACTCCTTTTTTGGAGATCTGAGATTCAGTAGGAGCATGGCCAGGACTAGGATGTGTGGAGACTTCCTCAAAGCTCTTGGGCAGTGGGGTGGGCCATGAGTCAGGGAGATGACAGGTGGAAGAAAAGGCATGGAGGCTCAGCAGCTGCTGTAATAAAAATCTGGGATTCCTATAAATGCAGTCAGCAATGAGACACCCCTCCCCACCATCACAGTTACTCTCCCACACCTCAGGAATTTTTTTGCCCTTCTAACCAAAGCCAGACTAAACCTGTTGCTGTCGAGTCAATTCTGATTCATGGCCACCCCATGTGTTACAGAGTAGAATTGAGCTCCATAGAGTATTTTTTGGCTGTAATCTTTATGGAAGCAGATTTCCAGGCCTTTCTTTCACAGTGCCACTGGGTGGGTTTGAACCGCCAACCTTTCTGTTGGTAGTCAGGCGCAAACCGTTTGCCCTTCTATACTGCTACAGTAAACCTGCAAAAGCCGGAACCTATGTAAGGCGGAAACCTTCAGGGAAGAAAAACTCAAATATTTTCCACTAAAACAAGAGATAGAAAAGTGGTAAACTGTACCTTGTCAAAGACGTAAACTTCTGAGACCCAGAAAAACAAGAAAGCCCTGTGGAGTTCCAGCTTTCTGTGGTTTTGCTGTATATTCTCAGTTTACAGGCAAACATGAGCTCAGAGATTTGACCTTGTTATCACTCGGATATGGGGGCAGGGCTTGCGTGTACGGGGTGGGGATTAGACTTTCTACTGAGTTGTCTAATTCTGAAATTTTATTGTTAATCTTCTGGATTTCTGATTACTGTCTACCTACGGATTCTTACAGCCTGTTAAATTTGTCATTATACTCTTCTCTAGTCTTTTTAAGTTCTTCTATTGCTTCGTAGTATGTTCCTTGGCTTGTTCTGTGTTTGCCTGCTCCCCTTTCTGATATCTTGAAGAGTTCTCTATATTAATCTTTTGTATTCTACCTCCGGTAATTCCAAGAAGTTCTCTTCCACTGGAAAATTTCTAGATTCTTTATTTTGGGAGCTTGCTGAAGCCATCATGGTCTGCCTCTTTATGTGATTTGATATTGACTGTTGTCTCCGATCCATCAGTAAGTTATTATATTTATTTATTTTACGTTTGCTTACTCTGACCTAGCTTCTTGTTTTGTTTTGTTTTAATATGCCCAAATAGGCTGCTCATGTGAGCTAGTTTGACTATTGCCACCTTTGAAGCTGTAACGTACTGTGACCAGGTGGTTAGATCTGTTACTAGGTATATGGGCCCAGGAGTCTTTTTCTCTTGTATGGATTCAGCTCAGGTGTCCAGGTAGTCAGTCACCAAGTGTGTGGTGCAGGCTCTCACCTACAGTCCTAGACAGACAGGGGTGATTGGTGTAGGCACAGGTATCTGGCTGCAGTAGGGGGTCATGGGCTGAGCAAGGCATGGGGCTGACGGCTGCCCCTGAGTGTCTGGGAGGAAAGCATGTCCCTGTTCCCTAGAGAGTGGTGGGTTTTGCAGCCAGACTATGAGCACCCAATGCTGTTAGCTGTAAGGACTGGGAGGCACCACTTATTCTTGGACCCCTGTTGCGGGTAGCGAGGTAGACCCCTTGTGGGTAGTCCTTAGGCCCCTGATGTGGGTACATGAGGACCCAGAGCAGTGTCAAATGTCATGAACCTGCCACTTCACCATGTAATTGATACAGTTGAAGTTAGGCTTCAGGTATACACCCTGTTGTACTGTGGTAATGAGGGCCTACGCTGTTGAAATGGGCCCACACAGGTCTATGCAGGGGTGAAAGGCATTCAAAGTCCATGGATACCTTATGCCTGTGCCTAGGCAAAAGTGATGTGCCCACCCTAAGTTCCTGGCTTTGGGGAGCTGACAGATTATTTTTTCCTGTTTGTTAATTTGTTTCCTCTCCAAGGCTGGGAGAATGGCTCCGGACACGTGACAGGTCCTACTTCTGGCCCAGGGGACTCATCATTTGCTGAAGCCGGCCCGGGACCTGGTACAGGGCAGGGATGGGGCAGTAAATAGGAGAGAGGTTTTTCCCAAAAGGGATATTTTTTGATCTGTGCAGTAGGTCAGACGCATGTACTTATCTTTTGCCAATGGAGCATGATTTTTCACTGGTTCTGGAGGCCCAAGTAGATTCTCTGCCGCTCGGTCTCTCCCGAGGTGGAAAACGCCTCCCAAGCACCACTGCTTGCCTCACCCCACACGCAAGCCTATCCAGGCTGAAGGGTGCCAATTCCCACCGGATCAGGTCTGGCAACTCCTCGCTGCTTCCACACCGTTTCTCCCTCCCGCGCCACTCTGTCCGATTCCTCAACTTTGCCTTTGATGTTCAGGGCTCCTAGACTGTCATATATAATCGATTCACTTGTTTTTTCGGGTCTTTGTTGTAAAAGGGACCACAGGAAGTGTCTGACTACTCCGCCATGTTGGCCCCGCATCCCAAGTGGAGGATCAGAAAGGTGGAAATCCACAAGCAAATAGCATGACTTCAGGGGCTGGAACATGGGCACCCCAGCCCAGTGATGCCCTGGACTTCTTTTGAAGGGTGACTTCAAGAAAGGTACAATAACACTTCTCCTACCAACCAATGCACAACCCTGCCCATCCAGGGCCTGGCTCTGTGCCAAAGATTCAGCACCAGACTACTGACAGCTGACATAGCAGTGAGCCCAGATTAGGGGTTCTTAGGTGGGTTTCTGGGTTCCTGGTTAAAGTTGTGCTAAGGGGTTGGAGGTAGAGCCCTGCCCTGGAGGACCGCTCTAAACATTTAGAAGCATTTACTCTATGCCAGGCACCTTCACACATGCAACCTGCTTTAACTCCTATAACTATGGGGTAGGGGTCATCCTCACTTGAAAGAAGACAAAGTTCAGAGAGGTTAAGTGACTTGCCAGAGGCCACACAGCTAAGGAGCCTGATTGTATCCTCAGTTGCCTGACTTCAAGGCTCCTAAAGCCCAACATCTTTGACCTCTCCAACACCCATAACTCAGCTTCCTCTAGTCTCCCCTTCTTGACTGGGACCACAAGTGATTCTAGGTCAGAACTGCTTTCTTACCAGAGGCCTCACCCTCCCTGGAAACTCCCAGCCAGTCCTAGGAAGTGGGCTGAGGGACAGCCCATGCCTTAGGAACGGCAGGGAGGGTGTTCCACATTTTTGGAATTGTCTGACTTTCCTGTCCTTTTGGGCAGAGAGCAGACAAGGACTGGGCATGTGGGCAAGGAAAGGGCATCCTGTCCTTAGGAGGTTGTGGTGGGGCAGAGTGGGGACAACCTCTGTCCCCTCTGATGTTCTAGATCCATTCTCGCCTCCCATCCCACCTCTAAGCCTCTGCTCCAAACCAAGGGGAGCTGCAGCTCACTCTCAGCAAGACAGTGACTGGATATCTTCATAAGGGCCCCGATATTGAGTGCCCATTCCTTCTACCCCCTAACTCCTTTCCCTGAGTATCTCCCTTCTGCCCAAGGCCCTGTACCCACACCCAGCATCCTGTCAGAGAGGAAATAACATACTTGTTAGGATGTTGGGCTTGATGTTCTACCCCTCCCAGAGAGGTTGCCTGGTTGATGAGGTCCTATATAGACAGTGCTGACCCCAAAGGAAGGGATCACCAGAAAGGGGTTGTCTGAGCTCCTTGAGGGACGCTTTACAGAGCCTGCCCCTGGCATTACCAAAATTTCAAGGAGGTTTGATTTCCTGGGGCCAAGTCTTCAGGATCTCAGGAGGCCAATTCAGAGGTACCTGGAGCTCCAAATTCCTGGCATTGATGGCTACTGGCCAGGGTTATCTCTGAGGCTTGGTCTTGAGATTTGAGATGGGCGTGGAGATACTGACCTGTGGTGGGAGTCAAGTATCTGGAGTGTGACGGGGAAAGGGAGATGGGTTCTGGTGGGTGTCCTAGCACACCCCTTCCTTATTTAACATGCTGCAGGCTGTCCCCAAAGCTAGACTGTCCTCCTTTCCCTTTCCACCCTCCCCCACCCCTAAACAGCCACTGATCACTCCACTGGTCTGGGTGCTGAGTCTGCTCAGACTGCATGTGTGAGGAGCCGCTGCAGACAGCCAGAGGATTTGCACCCACAGGAGGCCCTGGTGGAGGCCAGAGACAAGCCCGAGAGGAAGGCGGGGCAGGCACACAGACAGCCTCTGTTGGCCTGGGAGGCTGGAGAACAGAGGCCAACGCAAACACTGTTGTTTGCAAATAAACAACCTCAAGCTGGAGGAAAACAGCTTATCTTTGTTTGTCCTGGTTGGTGCTGATGCAGCTCCTTGCTCCTGGGCTTCCTGCCCCCTACCCAGCTAGGGTTTGTCTTTCCTTGCTTGTGGCGACCTTGGTCCTCGGGTGGAGGGGATGAGGTGAGGTGAAGCCCCCAAATGAGGCACCTGGTTCCCGGACTTGAGGATGGGTCTCAGCCCTGATGGCTTCTCAGGTGTGACCCCTCCCACCCAGTGGTCATGTGTAGCTGTGCTTAAAATCACAGGCCCCGTGCCCTTACTGCTGGCCGGGCCTCTGTCTCCCCCTCTGCCTCTGTGAGTTCTCAGAAGCGCCCCTTCTCCCTGTCTAGCTCCATGCCATGCACTGTCAGAATCCTAGAATATCAGGGTACCGTGGTATATGGATAATGAACCTGACTGCAGAGAGGTTAGGCAACTCACCCAAAGTCACACAGCTGGTGAGTGGCTGAATCTGCTCTCTATGTTCTTGGAAGAATCTTCTTCCTATTTCTTGTGTATGTCCCTCCCAGACCCTGGCCCACCCAAGAGAGCTCAGCCTGCTCTGGGATGAACTCTCTCTCCACGCACATGGTGCTTATCAAGCAAGCGTTGCCTCGCAGAGTTTCACAATGAGCCTTGTGTTCTGGTCACCCCAATGGACCCGGAGCTACAGGAGGGCAGGGGCCGTCCCTTGCTTTCCTCTAACTGCTGCCCAGGTCACTGCCCACCTGTACCCAGAGTCAGGGCCCAGCAAACCCTTACTCAATGGGAGCGTGAATGTACGAGGACCACGAGAAGAAACAGACTCAGGACATTTCAGATTTTTTTCCCTCCAGGGGAACAGAGCTGTGAGTTGTGCAGGAAGGTGGAGAGATGTTTGTAGTCTCCAGTTTAGGAACAGGACTTGTAAAACAGGGAGGTGTCCAGATTCATTCCGATTGGCTTGGAGCAGGCCCTACTCACAGGGCCAACTGAAAGACTCAAAACTGAAGGCCAGCGACATCTCCCCAGAGACTGAATGAGGAAGGCCCAGCTAGAGCCAGCATGGCAGGAGCGAGTATGGGCAGCACTGAACTGGCAGAGGGTGTCATGGAGAGGTTTGCAGGCCCTTGGGGAGAAGGCGGCTGGGATTTTTCTGGGAGGCTTTCCTTCTAGGATTAATTAACCCTTCCTACTCTCCATCCAGTGAAGCCCTGGTGGCACAGTGGTTAAGTGCTCAGCTGCTAACTGAAAAGTCAGCTGTTAGAACCCACCAGCTGCTCCGCAGCTGAAAGATGTGGCAGTCTGCTTCTGTAAAGATTTACAGCCTTGGAAACCCTATGGGGGCAGTTCTACTCATCCTGTAGGGTTGCTATGAGTTGGAATCAACTCAATGGCCCTAAGACTCTCCATTCAGCCAGTCAGTTAATCCATTAAGTGGTGCAAATAAACAACCTCAAGCTGGAGGAAAACAGCTTATCTTTGTCCTGGTTGGTGCTGATGTGGCTCCCTGGCCCTTGGGTTCCCTGCCCCCTACCCAGCTAGGGTCTGTCTTTCCCATTTACGAGGAGCCTGGGGAGGGGGCCTGTGGGCAACAGACCCCGAATAAGATAAGTAAAGGGAAGAAAATAAGCACACACAAATCAGACAATTCTTAAAACCAAAATCAAACCAGTTGCTGTCAACTCTGACACATGGTGACGCCATGTGTGTCAGGGTAGAACTGTGCTCCACAGGGCTTTCGATGGTGATCTTTTGGAAGTAGACTGCCAGGCCTTTCTTCTGAGGCACCTCTGGCATCCTTTCAGTTAGCAGCTGTTTGTGCCACCCAGGGACTCCAGATGATAATTAAGAATGGTTAAATGACAAACTGTAGGTGACCAGATACAATAGGCCAGGGAGGTCTTATCCACAGTGGCTGAACATCAGGAATCTGGTCTTTTATTTCCTTTCCTTCCTTCTACCATTCCCACCCCCACACAGAGTCCCATACATAATAGGGCCAGCAGAGAGACTAGTGAATAATGTCCCAGTAAATCACGGAGATCTATGAGGCCTTGGCTACGTCCCAACTCCAATGCTGAATTTACAGCTCTCAGGGCTTGCAGACTGCTGCAACCCCTGGGTGCCACCAACATCTTAAACTTATTGACTGGTGGACTGACTATCAGCATGAGGGGTGGCCAGCACATGTGGTACAGAGAAAGACGGTACATAGGCAGGAAAAAATTGGCACAGTGCATACGGCCTCATGTCGGGGAAAGGGAAAGATTAGAATTACTCGTCAGTAAAATTTCCCAGAGCAGATTCTTTGGTTCCCATTTCTGAATCCTTACACTTTCCCTGTAGCCAGAACTTCCCTACCTCCTCTCTCCCAGATAAGCCCCTCCCCTATTTTGAAACTGATTTCTGGGGAAACAGTCTCTAAGTCTGACCAACTGACTAAGCCCATTGAATTCACCTCCTCTGTGTACAGCTCAAGCAGCCCAACCCTATCTGAGCCAGGATCTGATTGGTCTTGCTTGTGTATAATGTCAACCAGAAAGGACTATCACCAGTTTAGACCAGCCCCAGGTGCTTCCACCTTCAAACCTTACTTAATGGTATTTTCCAAACTCACGTTCTCTTAAGACTTTGTCATAGTAAAGTCAAGAACTCTTGCACCTATTATAAATGAAAAGAAGAGCATGCAGCCCAATCACAAGCTTGGCCTGCTTCTAAAGTACCTGTCTTTGCTTAAATGACAACTTTCCAGAACTCATCCCACTTTGTTCCCAACTAAGGTTCTATAAAAAAAGATTGCTATTTTTCTCAAATTGAAGTCTTTGGTCTCTCTTCCTGAGTGCCAGGCTTCCTTGCTGCAATAATTTTGTTACTATCCCTTGGTGCCATAAAATGGCAAATAAAATCTTTTTAAAATTTTTTTACAACTGACTCCAGGAACTGTCATTTAACAATAAACAAATTTTCTACTCAACAAACACTTCTGAATGTCTGCTCTGTGTTAGCTCTGGGCTATGTCAGTGGAAGACAAAGTGGTACAAGCCAGTCCTTGTCCTCCAGAAGCTCACAGTCTCATCAGGGAGATAACACATCAGCCCACCAGAATGAACTTAACCTTGCAAGGCAGCCTGTGTTCAATGTCAAAAGAGCAGAAGAGTCATTACACTGTAAGAAGTTCAGAGGATGAAGAGGCTTCTGAGGACTGGAAGGTACCCCCAGCTTCTTGAAGGATCTGGGTCTTGAGAGAATTAAGTGGAAAAAAAGAAGGGAGGGGTTCCATGAAGGAAAATTGCTTTAGTAGAAAGGTGGAGGACTGACAGAGCATAGATCAGGTTGGGCAAATATATGGCATACGTACACCACTCTTCTCTCCCTTGTCCATAGCAGACAATATTAATTTATTGTGGCACTATTTCCCACTGACTCTGAAAGTAGACACCTTCTCAATGCAGGTATCACCAATCAATTAAAGCTGGCAAGTGAGAATAAGTCTATTTGCCCTTTCTGGCCTAGAGTGTTCAGGAGGCATAAGAAAATGGATCAAAAACCAAAGACACAAGGGAAAGACTACTCCAAAGGATTAATGGACCACAACAACCACAGCCTCCACCAGCACAGCTGATGAGTCCAGCACAGCTAGATGGTGCCCAGCTACCACCACTGACTTGCTCTGACAGGGATCACAGTAGAGGGTCCTGGACAGAGCTGGAGGAAAATGTGGAACAAAATTCTAACTCACAAAAAAAGACCAGACTTACTGGTCTGACAGAGAAACCCCAAGAGCATGGCTCCCAGACAGCCTTTTAACTCAGTACTGAAGTTACTCCTGAGGTTCACCCTTCAGCCAAAGATTAGGCAAGCCCATAAAACAAACAAGACTAAATGGGCACACCAGCCCAGGGGCAAGGACAAGAAGGCAGGAGGGGACAGGAAAGCTGGTAACAGAGAACCCAAGGTCGAGAAGGGAAGAGTGTTGACATGTCGTGGAGTTGGCAACCAATGTCACAAAACAATATGCATATTAATTGTTTAATGAGAAACTAATTTGCTCTGTAAACTTTCATCTAAAGTACAATTAAAAATAAATGAATAAAATAAAAAATACAGTTTAAAAATGTTGCTAAATTGGACTTGATAAAAGTTAAGAACTCTGCTCTTCAAAAGATGCTACTAGTAAGAGAATAAAAAGACAAGACACCAAATGGGAGAAAATATTTGTAAATCATATATCTATGATATGATTTCTATCCAAAATATATAAGGAATTCTCAAAACTCAATATAAGAAAACAAACAACCCAACTAAAAAAATGGGAAAAATAGTTGAACAGGCACTTCACCAAAGGGAGGGGGAAGAAAAGAATCAAGCTGGAGTCGAACATTTTTACGGTGGCAGAAAGGCAAACACAGTGACTTATAAGAGGGCAGAGCTGGAATGGACCATAGGATCTAGTTCCCTCATTTTAACTTAAGGAATCTAAGGTCAGAGAGAAAAGTATTTACCAGAGATCTATGGGAGTTAGTGGCAGCAGGGCTGGAACTCAATCGTCCTGACCATTGGGCAACAGGTTGCGGCCAGATGTTCAGAATGGCCTTGAATGCTTGGCTGCTGAGCTTGCATCTAATCCTGTGCAATCTGGAGTTGGGCACACGAGAGCCAAAGGCTACACACAAGGGTCTTCTGAGCTCGTTCTTTACTGCAGGCCACTCTCTCTCCTCCTTGACCAAACCCTCATTCCTCCTCTGCCCATGTTCAGGTGTTGGGGAGGGAAGCATGCCCAGGTTCAGTGGAACCTTTGGGGCAGAGAAACCAGTGAACCCCCTTCCACCTCTTTCCTCTCAAAGGAAGGTACTTCCTCCCTCTGGAGCCAGTCCTTAGTGAGGGAAGCACTGGTAAAGAATTTCTCTTCCAGATCCCAGGCCACGGGACCATCAAAGTTTTCTGAGCCTGGGAGTATTATGATAACAGTGGTATTTATAAAATATTATCATGAATGATTAATCTGACATGTGCCTCCCTGTGGGACATTCCTGAATGATGTGAAACTCTGTGGAATGCGGTCCCCTAGGTCTGAAGGCACCAAGGGATAGTACCTGCTGGAGATGCGGGAGGTCCTTGGAGGGAAGCCTGCATAGCTGAGTTGGGGTGGAGGGAAGAAGGAGGCTGGATAAGCTTCACCCCCAGGAACAAAACCATGGAGTCAAAGCCCACTGAGGCCCTCAGGAGGCATCAGGATCATGGGCCAGGACTCACAAGCAGCTACAAGGGCGTTATACAATTGTCAGACTGTGTAACTCACAGCTGGGGTGGGTTTGTTACTTGTTTTGCTGTTTGTTTCCCTGAAGTAGATATCAGTAAAGTTTATTATGGGCTTGTCCTGGGGGTAGAATGAAGTAGAGAACTGGGGAGGCTGTGGTCCTCTCTGCAACCAAGTTCTAGGGATCAGGGAGGGGGAGGTAGGAAGTAAACTCCACGAAGTAGAGTAGGTGGTGGCAAGAAGGGACCCAGAGGAGAAGGACACAGCCAGCAGGGGTCTTCTCTGGATAAAGGGGCCAACCAGGAAGGCCCTGGCCTGAGAAGGGGAAGATCTGAGCAGCAGCAGTGCCCAGCACCTCCGCTGGACAGCAAGCCTCCCAAAGATGGGACCATATCCCTGCCTTCCTCAGCATCTAGTCCAAGGCTCTGGAGACCGTGGGCATATAAGCCGTGACCTTGCTTGAATAGGACTGACTTTATCCCCTATTCCTGACCATTCCAAAATTCAGAAACATTTCTGCCACTTGTAGAAAAGGGCAGGTAGAGGATAGCATTCTCGTTGCCCATGGGGAGGCCATCAGAGGGAAGGGAGAAGGACCTGGAACTAAAGAGATGAGCTAATTTTTCCCTTCAGAGGTCATCAATGACGTTCTATTTTCCATACCTAGCAGCTGCTTCTCAGAGATCACCCTCTCTGTTGCTCAACCTTTTCTTCTTTAAACGTTACCCACTTGGCTTCCGGTTTTTGTACCTTCATTGTTCTCCCCCTACGGCTCTAGTTCCTCTTTGTAAAAACGGCATGGCAGAGGTATCTGACCTCCTCTAACTTCATAAAGGGAAGAGAGAATCATTATCAGCATCAACAGCCGGAGGCTGATTCAGGTATGAGGCGGAGGTCAGACATATCTCTTCTCTCCAACACTTTTACCAGTTCTGACACTAGCTGTCCCTCCCATGGCACTCTCTACTTCTCTGCTGGGTTCCATAACATTGCAAAGGCCACACAGAACTCAAAGACCATACTCACAGTTATGGGGTTTATCAGGGAAGTAACAGGTTACAATTCAGGATCAGGAAGGACTCAAGGGATAGTTCTTCGATCAGGACAGCCTCTTCTCAGCCATGCCTGCAGGCAGGCCCTTCTCTGGGACTCTGCCCCTCGGCCCCTTGCTAGAGCAAGTGTTAGAAAGCTCTTCAGATCCACCAATAAGTGCTTGGGGTCATCCCACTCCTTCAGGAAGCCCCCTGCCCAAAGGTGCTCAGCTCTCTCGCTCCACGGGTTGGCACACTCACTATAACAGTCTTGCTTCATGGGCTAGGAAGCCCACTGCACCATACCGTTCTGGTCTCCTGGTTCTGCTGCTGCCATTTCGTCTGCCATCGCTTCTCGCTGTCTTGCATCACCTCCAATGTTACAGCTCTGTCTCCTGGGCCTAGGAGGTTCTCAGTGCAGGGGCCCCAGGTCCAAAGGATGCACTCCGCTCCTATCTCTTCTTGGTAGTGGTGAGGTCCCCGCTTTCCGCCTCTGAGATGGCTCATTTCAAGCCTAGTGGGATGGCAAAACTGACCAATCTCCTCATTAGGATTCCATATACCTTATTTGCATAGTCCTGCTCCAACAAGGGTGCCATGCACTTTATTTGCATTATTAGCAAGCTATCCAATTCCCTTGGTGGGTCACAAGCACCTTATTTGCATAGCCCCACCAAGTCATTTGGTGGGAGTTACAAGACCATGATGAGAAAGGCCATATAAAAGCAATCCATCACACTGTACTCCTTCTCCACTTCTGGTTTAGTTTACTCTTCTTCCTGAATCCCTTATACCCAAGTGTCTCCAAGGTTCTGTTCTTGGTCATTTTTTCTTAGACATCCCCATGGTCTCCCTGGGTACTCTCACCATTCATGCAACTTTGATGGTCACTTGCTTGTTGGTGATTCCCAAACTTGTGCCTTTAGCCCTGATCAGTCCTTCAATTCTAGACCCTTATTTGCAACAGCCTGCTGGACAGGTGCACCTGGAAGTCCTCCATAAACCCTAAGCTCAACACAGCCATTGTTGAGAGATCTTCCATGGGACTTGGGAGAGCTATTCTGGAGACTACTCTTAACTAACCAGCCTGGAGACAAAGCTGCCCTGACTGTCATGTCTTTACCTCAATTCCCCCGCATCAGGCCGCCGTAAGCAGGAAGTTGCCAACTCTCCCTCTGTCTCCAGCCACTCTGTCTTCTGCTTTCCCCTACTGACACAGAGGATTCAGATAACCCTGGGAGGTTGCTGAATTATTGATATCAGACCTTGTTATGGATTGAATTGTGTCCCCCAAAAATGTGTATCAACTTGTCTAGACAATGATCCCCAGTATTGTGTGGCTGTCCACCATTTTGTGATCTGATGTGATTATCCTATGTGTTGTAAATCCTTACCTCTATTACGTTAATGAGGCAGGATTAGAGGCAGTTGTGTTAATAAGGCAGAACTCAATCTACAGGATTAAGTTGTATCTCGAGTCAATCTCTTTTGAGATACAAAAGAGATAATTGAGCAGAGAGGAGAGGGACCTCATGCTACCAAGAAAGAAGCACCTGGGGTACAGCATGTCCTTTGGACCCGGGGTGCCCGTGCTGAGAAGCTCCTAGACCTTCTCCCAGAACTGAGAGAGAGAGAAAGCATTCCTCGAGAGCTGGTGCCCTGAATTCAGACTTCTAGCCTCCTAGACTGTGAGACAATAAACTTCTGCTTGTTAAAGCCATCCACTTGTGGTATTTCTGTTACAGCAGCACTAGATAACTGAGACAGGATTTGGTACCAAGAGTAGAGTGCTGCTCTAACAGATGCCTAAAATGTGAAATCAGATTTGAAACTGTGAATGGGTAGAGGCTGGAAGAGTTTTAAGTTGCCTAATAGTAAAAGCCTAGATTGCCTTGAAGAGACTGTTGGTGGAATTATGGACATCAAAGACAATTCTCATGAAGGTTCAGAAGTAAGTGAGGAGAGCTGTAACACCTGAGATGGCACAGACAGCGAAAAGCAGCAGCAGAGAAATGGCAGTGGCAGAACCAGGAGACCAGCATGAGAAGGTGCTGGAGCTGACCCACGAAGCAAGAGAGCTGAGTGCCTTCAGGCAGGAGGCTTCCTGGTGGAGTGGGGTGCCTCTCGGCACTTACTGGTGGAGCTAGCCTTGCCAACTCACAGAGCGAGAGAGCTGAGTGCCTTCCAGCTGAGGTTTATTGGCAGAGTGGGGTGCCTCTAGGCACTTATCGGTGGAGCTAAAGAGTTTTGTAACACTTGCCCCAGCAGGGCAGAGAGCAGGCTGGCCCAAGAGGCCAAGGAACCAGGAAGCAGAAGCTGAAGAGACAAGGAGAAAAGGAAGAGTTGTCTCAGTCTCCAAGGGTGAAGCCAAGACCTCTGGAGTCTCAAAAGGTGGAACCACGGCCTGCTGGGTCTCAAAGGGCAGAACCACAGCCTCCTAGGTTTCAAAAAGTCAGACTTCACCAACTCGTTCCGGAGTGTGGGGCCGCCTTTCACGAGTGCCAAAGGGATGAGACCAGGTCCACTGCCCAAAGCTGAGGGGGTGGGGCTGTGATGCTCAAAGGGCAGAAGAACAGGGCCTACTGGGGCTGAGGGGGTGGGGTCACCACTCAGATGGACTAGGGGAATGGGGCCGCCCAAAGCTGAAGGAGCAGAGTTGCCATTCCAGTGGGCCTGGAAGGTGGAGCTGAAGCCCAGAGCCAAGGAGCCTCCACCGAGAATCTGGAGTGTGTGGCCAACATCCAGTCTGGAGGGCAGGGCTATTGCCTAAATGGTCTCAGAGAACAGAGGATATTTTCAAGACTTGAGAGCTAATGTAATGTGTTCTGCTGACTTGCTTGGTGCTTGTTATCCCTTCATTCCCCCCAATTTCTCCCATTTGTAATGGAAATGTCTACCTTGTACCTGTTCCACCATTGTACTTTGGAAGCATATAACTTATATTCTAGATTTCACAAATGAAAAGGAATTTTGCTCCAGGATGGAATTTGGACCTGGAGTTGATTTAAGACTTTTGGGATGATATGATGGGGTGAATGTGTTTTACATGTGGCAAAGATATGAATTTGGGGAGGCCAAAGGGTGGAATGTTATGGATTGAATTGTGTCCCCAAAAAATGTGTATCAACTTGGCTAGGCCATGATTCCCAGTATTGTGTGGTTGTCAACCATTTTGTGACCTGATGTAATTATCCCATGTGTTGTAAATCCTAACCTCTATGATGTTAATGAGACAGGATTAGAGGCAGTTGTGTTAATGAGGCAGGACTCAGTCTCCAAGATTAGGTTGTATCTTAAGTCAATCTCTTTTGAGATATAAAATAGAGACTGAGCAGAGAGGAGAGGGACCTCATGCCACCAAGAAAGAAGCGCCGGGAGCGGAGCATGTCCTTTGGACCCGGGGTGCCTGTGCTGAGAAGTTCCTAGACCAGGAGAAGATTGATGACAAGAACATTCCCCCAGAGCCAACAGAGAGAGAAAGACTTCCCCTGGAGCTGGCACTCTGAATTCCGACTTCTAGCCTCCTAGACTGTGGGAGAATAAATTTGTGTTCGTTAAAGCCATCCACTTGTGGTATTTCTGTTATAGCAGCACTAGATAACTAAAACTGACCTGGAGGAAGACTGAGACACTCCACTTGGGGTCATAAAACCAAAAAACCCATTGCCACAGAGAAATCCCAACTCATAAATTCTAAATCCATTTGGAAACTATTCCAGTTCTGGTGAATGCTCTGTGCTAAGAGCTCACAAGAAGATAAGAGGAGACCCTCCAGGCTGAAAAGGGAGAGAGGTTACTCTCCCATTCATCCCTGAAATATTAATTGAGCTCCTTCTCTGTGCCACGGACTGTGTCAGGTACCCAGGATACAGTGGAGAAGAAAGACAAGATCCTTCTTTCGTGGGGTTCACAGTCTAATAAGGACCAGGCACTGAAAAAGTAATTAAAACATGCTGAGTACTCCAAAAGGGAAGTACAGAATTGAAACGGCATGAAGACCAGGGACTGAGACCTAAAGGATTATCAGGAGCTAACAGAAAAGAGGGAGAGAAGAGAGGACAGCATGGACAGCATGCAGGAAGGCTCAAGGCCAAGAGAGGGCTCAGCACTTTCGAGGAACTGAAAGAGATTCAGTGTGGCCCTAGATTGTTGAGAAAGGGGAAGAGTGGCATGTAAAGAGGCTAGAAAGGTGGGCAAAGGCTGTGTCATGTAGGCCATCTGGGGCCATGGTAAGAATTTTGGACTTTAGAGTTTAAACCAGGGAGAGCCATGATTTAATGTGCATATAAAGATCATTTGGGCTCCTATGTGGCAATCACATACTGAAGACCAGCTAGGACCTTATGGTGGGCAAAAGATGGTAGTGGCCAGGACAAGGCAGAGGGCTGTGGCTGGAGAAAAGTGGTCAGATTTTAGAGATACAGTAAAAACTGCAAAAGCCAGAAACTGTGTAAGTGTAAACCTGTCAGAGAAGGAAAACTCAAATAGTTTCCACTGACAGAGAGAAATAGAAAAATGGTAAGACTGCACCCTGTCAAAGGCAGAAAACTTGCAAGACCTGGAAAAACACGGCAGTCCCATCTGTCGAGTTCTGGCTCTCACAGGTTTCACTGTATTTAGGAGGACTTGGGAACTAAAGAAGAAAGAAGGAGTTAAGAACAATCTTTCCCCTTTTTCACTTGTGAAACCCAGTGGATGGTTGAGTTTGTGCCATAAGAAGTTCAGTTGTGGATATATTGAGTTGAGGTGCCTGTGGGGCCTTAAATAAAGATGTCAAGTCGTGTAGGGTTGCCAGATAAAACACAGAATGCCCAGTTATATTTAAAGTTCAGATAATCAACAAATGCTTTTTAGCATAAGTGTATCCTAAATGTTACATGCAACATACTTACACTAAAAATTTAGTAAAATTGTCAAAAAAAGAAAACAAAAAATCCTACTGGAGCAATTGCTCCCTAATCCACAAAATAAGACTATATCAGATGATTTCTAAACTTCCCTCCAGTTCTAACTTTTATTTTTTTGATAATGGAATCAAATGCCAGTTACCTTTAGCTTTACAATTATATGACCTCAGGAGTCACTTTTCTTTTTAACCTGTCAATAAAGATACACCTTTATTTAAAAGATCTCAGCATAGAAATTTTCTCCTACAAATCTTACAAGGAGGTTTATCCTAAAATCTCCTTTGGTACCATATTTTGGAAAGAAAATTCCTTTTAAAAGCATTATCATCAACACAAGGAGCCCTGGTGGTGAAATGGTTAAACACTTGGCTGCTAACTGAAAGGTCAGAGCTTCAAACCCACTAGTGGCTAAGGCTCCATGGGAGAAAGATGTGGCAATCGGCTTCCGCAAAGACAGAAGCCTAGGAAACCCTATGGGGCAGTTCTACTTTGTCCTATAGGGTCGCTATGAGTCGGAATCAGCACACAACAACAACATCATCAACACAATATATCTTTGGCCATAACATATTGCATATTAGGAATTAGTGAAAGAGCGTCATCATTTCTAGATTTAAACAAGAACCAAAAAACTGATTAACCAACACTAGGTAAACATGTATGAGCCCCTAATTTATAATGTTTACTATCTATGTGAGTTGTCTATTCTGCCTTCTGGTTAAAACTATATGTACTACTGAAATGTTAAGCAACGTTAAGTATGTCCCATGTAATATTTAGGGCATACTTACATTCAAAAATCATTTGTTGTTTATCTGCAATTCAGATTTAACTGGGCTTCCTATATTTTTATCTGGTAAATCTGACAACTCTACAGGGAAGTAGACAAATAGATCTGAAGCTTAGGAGAGAGGTCTAGAACGGAGGCGTATGCTGACAATTGTCAGCATAGAGTAGCACTTGAAGTGTAGGGGATGGCTTAGGGTCAATAGATAGAGGAGACAAGGCCTGGGCCAGAGTCTGAATGAATCCACCATTTAGGGTTTGGGTAGAGGAGGAAGTAGAAGAGAAAGCAGGAGAGTGTCACAGAGGCCAAGGGTAATAGAAGTAGGAAGTGACCCGTAATGGAAAAATCAAATATGAAAGGGCTAAAAGTGGTCACTGAGTGTATGGAGAAGGTCATTGGTAGTCTTGGTGATAGCAGTGTACTTATGTTTTGTGATGGGGGAAAACATATTTCAGTGAGTTAAGTAAATGGGAGGTGTTTGAGATATTTTTCTATGAAGGAGAAGGTGGTAGGTAGTTGGAGGAAGAGGTGGGATCAAGGGTAGGTTTGATTTAATATTAGATTTGAACTTGCTTAAATATTAACGGGAAGGAGTGAGTAGAGAAGGAGAGGTTGATGATGAGGAAAAAGAAGGGACAGGTAACGTCCCTGAGATGGCAGCAAAGGTTGGGATCCAGAATATAAGTGGCAAGATTAGAGAGAAGGATGCACATCTTCCATTAAACCAGGAGGCAAAATGGAGAGGAAGGGTACATGTTGGTAAAAGTGGTGGCAGTGTGTTGCAAGATTCCCTGTCTGAAGATATCTGAAGAGATGATGCCATCTGCAGAGAATTAAGATGGAAGTAAAGATGTGAAAGCTTTGAGGGCAGAGAAGAAGGTTTAAAAACTGATTGTACGAGGAGTTGGATAGTTGCATCCGGTTAAGTGCTTGAGTAGGAGCTGAAAGGTTAGCCATTTGAACCCACCCAGAGGTGCTTTGAAAGACAGGCCTGGTGATCTGCTTCTGAAAGCTCACAGCCTTGAAAACCCTGTGGATTAATTCTACTCTGCACACATGGGGTCGCCATGACTCGGAATCGACTTGTCGGCCACTAATAACAACAAAAGGCAAAACATAGCAGAGCAATGCTGAGGACTCAGCCAAGTTTGGTGATGGTCAATGATGGTGGATCCAATCTGCTTGCTGGTGTGGTTTTCTCCAGCAGAAATCACCTACCCTGTGCAGTTCAGAGAAAAAGGATAGATGATTCATCCATAGTTGGGGTTTTGCCAGGTGATGCAACAAAGGGGAGTTCATGTTATAGGTGAGAGAATGAATAAAATTCTGGGCCATGCAATTCAAGCTGTGAAAAAGAAGGAGGCTTCTGGATAGGGAAAAAGTGGAGGGGTCAGTGGACAGATGCTCCTGATAACGTCAGAGGACAGGTGTAGGGGAAGTGATTGAGTGGCTAAGCTGGAAGGATAGAAGGGTGCCCAAATTAGTAATTTCAGAGGTGGGGAAGTTCTGGGGAGTGACTAAGTCTAGGGAGTGGTGATGGGAGTGGGTGACTGAGACACAGTGGGACATAAGGTCATCAAACATAGGGAGACCAAGCAACTGAGAGACTAGAGTGTGGGCTGGGTCACTCTCATGGATGCTGAAGTCATCCATGATGATGCCAGGGCCTCACTGTGTCCACATATCTTACTCTTCTGGCAACACCTCCTTGTTTGTCAGGCCACGTGGGTTTCTGTGGTGGTGGACAGGAAGAGGGGAAGTTCTGGTGGCTAAAACTGGGAGAGGACTGTGAAATCTTTCCATAGTAGGAAGAGATTTGGTCACTTGTGTAAGCTTTGAACAAAATGGACTCCTTTGAGCTAGGCTGCAGGCACCCATGGTTGGTTATGGCTGGCATCAGGACTGAGATTTTTTCTCATTGTTACTCCAGGAACTCAAGGAACTACTGTACCATTAACAACCCTGAGTGACGTGCTCATCTTCTTTCCCCCCACCCCCACCCCCCACTGCCCACATCCCCCACCCCCCACACACTGGAACCTGCTGCTTTTCTTGTGTTCTTTTAGCCAGTTACGCCAAAAGATTCAGAGTCTCACCTCCCACATCCAGCTGGTCACCAGTGCTACCTCTTTCTATTCTCACTGCCCATGTTCATTGACCAGATGATGGATCATTGTCATCTGTCTCCTCACATTACAATTGCTTCCTAACTGATTTCTCTGTCTCTGTGATTTTGCCTAGTCCCCTCCTCTCAACATTCTCCCCTTTCCTAAGAAGCAGAGACTGGGGACAGAATACTTCTAGCAATGCATTCTACAAATATACCCTTCACATAGCCATCAGTATAATTTTCCTAAAACACAGGTCAGTCTAAGTGACTCCCATCTTCAAAATTTCTGAGAGGATCTCTGTTCCTACAGAACAAAGACCAAACTCCTTAGTGGGGTATGCTAGACTCTTCTTGGCCTGGCCCCATGTTCCTTGCCACCCACGTCTTCTCCTCCACCCCTCCATGTACCACATGCCAGTCCGTCTGGGCCTTTTTACACTAATTGTAATAAGCCATGCACTTCCCTAACTCTGAGCCTTCGTGTCTGCTGTCCCCTCAGTCTGTGATGCCTTTCTCCCATTCCCCACCTGTTAAAAGCCTATGCATCCTGCAGAGCTTAGCTGCAGTCACACCTCCCTGGTGCCTTTTCTATCCTCTCCATTCAGAATTAATCAGCCCTTCCTCTACAGCCAAGGCAGCGTGTCACCAGCCTCTCTATTTAGGATGTATTTTCAGCCTTGTATTGCAGTTAGCTGTTTAGAAGTGGCTGGTGTCACACTTTTTATGCAAACAGTTTTCATTGTGTGAAACATGTAGGATACTAACAGAGAAGCTCAGTCTTCAAGGTGCTCATGTTCTGGTGATGGGTGCTGGGGGGCTGACAGGCAATGACAAAGCTTTGTGATGGGGAAAGGACATCCACTGAGATGAGGTGGGAAGACTTTCTGGAGGAAAGTGACATCTAAGCCGAGCCTGAAAGGAGGAGCTGCAGGGCTTTTTGCAGGGCTTTTCCACATGGTGGAATTACAGGTTATCTTAGTTATCTAGTGCTGCTATAACAGAAATACCACAAGCGGATGGCTTTGACAAACAGAAATTTATTTTCTCACAGTTGAGAAGGCTAGAAGTCCAAATTCAGGGCGCCAGCTCTAGGGGAAAGGCTTTCTGTCTCTGTTGGCTCTGGGGGAAGGTCCTTATCTCTTCATCTTGTTTCCTGGTTCCTTGGAGATCTCCATGTTTCTTGGCAGCTATTTTACCCCATCTCTCCTCTGCCCACTTGTTTAATCTCTTTTATATCTTGAAAGAGATTGACTGAAGACACACCCTACACTAATCCTGCATCATTAACAAAGACAACCCATTCCCAAATGGGATTATAACCACAGTCATAAAAAAATCCATTGCCCAGTCAAGACTATCCAACTCATAGCAACCCTATAGGACAGAGTAAAACTGCCCCATAGGGTTTCCAAGGAGTGGCTAGTGGATTTGAACTGTTGACCTTTTGACTAGCAGCCTGAGCTCTTAACCACTGCGACACCAGGGCTCCAAACCACAGACATAGAGGTTAGGATTTACAATATGTATTTTGGGGGGACATAATTCAATCTATAATATCACTTATATGTGTATCTCCCCAGCTGAAATGTGAGTTCCTTGAGTTTGAAAAAGTGTTTTATTTATCTCTGAATCCCCATGCCCCAGCCCAGAACCTGGCACATATGTCCTAAAAGCACAATACATATTTGTTGTAAGGATGAGTCTGGAGGCTCCTGGAAGGCAGGGGCTGTGTCTTGTTCATCCTTTTATTCTTCTCCCTCCCAGTGCCTTGTACTGAGGCCCGGCAGGAGTCAGTTTTTGCTGAAGTGTATTCAGAAAAAGATTTCCTCCCAAGTAGCAGGTGCTCTGAGGACTCATGAGTAAACAGTTGGCCTGGGGTATGTTCCAGACCAGACATGTGCTGGAAATTCATGGAATTGCTGTCTAGACCCCAGACACAGCCAGTCACTGCTCATCTGGCTGGGCTCCCTGAGGCCGGCTGACTGACCATGACCTCCCAATCTACCCTGTCCCTCTTGCCTGCATAAGGGTTAAGGGTAGGGAAGGGACACTCCCAGCAAGCAGAGGCAGGGCCGGGAAAAACAGGGACTGCGCCAGAGTGACTCACTGGAAAGGGCAGAGGAACGCTGCAAGGCACCAGCAGAAAGCCTCCTCCCCTAGCTGTGGATTCGGCCCCTATCTTGGTTTTGGAGGCTGTAGGTTCATTGTTTTGCTTTCAGCCATTGAATCTCCTACCTTCAGGAGAGGACAGAGGGAACCTGTTTCCTGAGTGTGGCCCTGAAGGGATGGACAGGCTGCATCTGGGAAGATGTGAGGAGGAAGCGTCTGCTCCTGGGGCAGGCACAGAGTTCCCCAGGAGGGTCCACGCTCACGCCCGCTCACATTCCTACCCCCAATTTGTGCAGAGAGAAGTTGGAATGCAGAGGGCGAAGATGTTATTGTAAAAGCTGGAAAGCGTCCTGAATTCCTGGGCTAAGGAAAATCCCCCCATGGTTCTACAGTTCCAACCAGGAAGTAGGGAATTCCCAGCAGCTGGGGTGGGGCAAGGAGGCAGGAGGGGAGAGGGTGCCAAGCAGAGGTCAGGGCTTCTGCAGCCAGGTCCCTCCCCTCCTGAAGCAAGTCCCTTCTTATCCCCTGGAGGTTTACATGGGCTGTTGGAGTCCAAGGCACTTCTTGAAGGCATGGGACGCCGGGTGCTCGGGTCCCATGAATGGCCTCACTGCTCCTAGGCCTCTATAAGGAGCCAGGCTCCTCCCCGGCCCCTCCTGGCTCTTCCTCCAGCTCTCCTTCCCACGCTCCCCACCCCCAACCAGCACGGGACTCCTTTATTTATTCCCCTCACAATCTTCCTCTCATTTCCTCACCCAGACTAGGAGAAAACAGGGAAAGGGCCAGCTTTTGTTCCTGTTTGTAGAGGGGCCTCAGGGCATGGTGCAAAGAGTTTGGGGTCTGCTCCCTACTTACCTGACCCAGTCCTGCCTCCAGCACCAATTTGCTCTGGCTCTGGGCAAGTCACTCAACTGCTCCCAGCCTTGGCCACTGCTTCTCTGTGAAATGAGGATGCCCCTTTGCAAAACTGTTGTGAAGAGCCACTGTATGTAAGGGCTCTTTGCAAATTTGCTTTTTTTTTTTTTTTTACTTTTTTTTTATTGTACGTCAGGTGAAGGCTTACAGAACAAATAGTTTCTCATGAAACAGTAGTACACGTAATGTTTTATGACATTGGTTAACAACCCCACAACATGTCAACCAAATTTGCTTTTGAGATACAGTTATTCATTTACATGTATACAAACATCCCTTCGGCAAAATATTTATTGAGTGCCTATTATATGCCAGCCACTGTTCTAGGTGCTAGGGAGAGTTCTCTTAGGATGTCAGGAAAGGCCTCCCTGAAAAGACATTTGAACAGAGTTCTGAATATATATAAGGGAGAGGGCCAGGTGACAGTCTGGAGGGACAGCATTCCAGGCAGAGGGAACAGTGAGTGCAAATGCTCAGAGGCAGGGATAAGCTTGGCCCAAGTACTCGCATGAAGGTCAGTGTGGCTAGAGTGGAATGAGCAGGGGGAGCATGGAGGAGATGAGGTCAGAGGAGAAGGCAGGGCCAGTTCCTAGGGGCTTGTTTATCACATTATGGAGTTTGGGTTTTATTCTAAGTAATGGTTTTGAGCAAAGGAGTGACATTATCTAATTATGGGGGGAGGGGGAAAGGATTACTCTGTATGGAGAATTCACTGACGGAAGGCTCAAGTGGGGCCAGGAAAGCAGTTAGGAGGCTGTGATCATTAATCATCACTACTGATCCCCCCCACCTCTATCCCCACCTCCAGTTATCATCGCAGTGCTGGGCACAGGGTATTCAATTCCTTTCCCATCTCTCCTCATCATCTCATCCCAACTCTCTGCTTACTCTTCACTGTGTCTGGGCTCTGTCCCCACACTCCCCTGAGACTGCCCTCTTTCCTGACACCAGTGCCTTCTCCAAGGGGCTTTTTTCAGACTAGACCTCTCTGAGGCATTTGACGATCTTGCTCCCCTTTTCCTGTTGGGAATCTCCACTCCCTTGGCACCTTGGCACCTTGGCACTGCACCATACTAACTGGGCTCCTGCACAAGGTACAAAGGTACCAGGTCCACTCTCTGACCATTCCTTCTCCCCTCCTCCAGGGGCTCTTCTCCCCTGCCCCGGGCCTAGGTGTTACATCTCCCAGGTTCTGTCCTGGGCCCCTTCTCCTTCCACTCCGTCTACACTGTTCTGCTGTGCCACCCTCCCTCCTGCCCTCTGCAGCAGGCACAGCTATCACTCTCTTTGGTGAGTCATCTGCTCCCCATTGCATCCTGTCCCCATTGTTCACCAGGTGCCCACCCCGGGCACTCCTTGGGCACCTTCTAAGTGAAGGTGAGCTGCACAAACTAAGCTCCTGTCCTGAGGAAGGTCACATTCTAGTGGTGGAGGCAGAAAAACACAGAAATGACTTTATGATATGATGTTGGGGAGTGAGGAATGCTATGATGAAAATTAAAGCAGTGTAAGGGGATAGACAGTAACGAGGATAAGGGTTACTCTAGATAGAAACACAATTATTTGAGTGCACAAGCCCCGTGAATGTCTGGGGAGAGAGAGTGCTCCTGGCAGAGGAGACAGTAAGTACAAAGGTCCAGACATGGGAAATGAGCTTGTAAAGAAGGCTAATGTAGCCAGAGCACGGGGGTGGTAGGAGATGAGGTTGCTTATGTCTAACTCCAGACTCAATGTCTAAACTCAGGCTACAATGTCCAGTGACCTACTGGACTTCTCCAGCTTCAAGCTCCACAGGCATCACCACGAACTCAGTAAGTCCAAAATTTAACCTGTTTTCTTCCTCCTGAAACCTGCTCTTCTTCCTGTTGTATAATCTAAATGATCTCCCATGCTTGGAAACTGGGAGCAGCCTCAACTCCTCTCTCCCTCACCCCACACATCAATCACCAAATCACACCAACGCTCTTTTTAAACATTTCTCGAATCAGTTTCCTCTCTTCCTGGGTCAGGCTCTCACCCCTGTTGTAAGGATCACTGCAACCTTTCCTAACTGGCTCTGCTCTGGTAATCCTCTGATTAGAAAGATGATACATACACAAGGCAGCACGCAATATGTCAAGGGAGGGCTATGGGCTGGATGTAGTAATCTGGAGGGGCCAGGGAAAGCTTCATGGAGAGGGACATCTCATACTCTCCCAGTCCAGCTGGAGCTCCCAAGTCTATCCCTCCAACACAGGCTTCTAGCCTTGTCCACTCACTTGGGCACTTACCCTTGGCTGCCCCTCAGGGAGCTCAAACTGCTGATGTCCAGGTCTGTTCTCATCATCCCCCCTGCCCACAGGCCTGCTCCTCTCAGTAAAATGGTCTACTACCCATCCACTTAATCAGGAACCTGGGAACCATGCTTAACCCCTCTTCCCTCCACTCCATGCCTAAGCAATCACCAAGTCTTGTCAACTGGAAAGAGCGCTGGACCCCTCTTCGTTGCCTCAGCTTCCCCACCATCACTTGGTTCAAACCACCATTGCCTCCCATCCAGACCACACTAACCAAGACTTGCTCTCCTCAAATCTGTTGTCCACACTCCAGTCACTCTAGTCTGCAAAACTGTTCATTATGAGCCTCTCCTATAAACCGTCCATTGTCTTCTCATGGCTATTAGGATAAAGTCCAAACTGTGCAGGCCCACTGGGTAACTCCCAAGCCTCTTCTCTCACCACTCCACCTCACACCCTCTACTCCAGACTGACCAACTTTCAATTCCTAGAATGCATCATCTTTTGCCTCAGGCCTTCCTACTTTGTTTCCTCTGGTCCAAACACTCTTGCTGCCCCCTTCTCTCCCTGATTCCCCTGCCTACCTATCTCTTACTCACTCCCCAAGAAATCAGCAGAGGTGTCCCCTCCTCCAGCAAGCCTTCTCTGACCTCTCAAGGCTGAGTGAGCTGTCCCTCCCAGGTGTTCCCATAGCACCTGGGTCATGCAAATTGCTGCTAACCAAAAGGTTGGAAGTTCAAGTCTACCCAGAGTTGCCTCAGGAAAAAAGATCCGGCAAACTACTTCCAAAAAATCAGCCATTGGAAACCCTATGGCACACAGTTCTACTCTGACACACGAGGCCACCATGAGTCAGAGTCAACTTGATGGCAACAGCTTTATCTTCCATGAGTCTGGAGATCCATGAGTGCTTACCTTTTTAGTGTGTTAGAAATAGAAACCTCAGCTGATGGCACAGGGCTTGGCACAGAAGGTGCTCAATGAATGTGTTTTGGATGGATGGATGGATGGATGGGTGGATGGGTGGATGGGTGGATGGATGGATGGATGGATGATGGATGGATGGATGGATGGAAAGGTGAGAACAGAAATGGAGTTTAAAGAAGTATGGTGGCATCTGGAGAGGAAAATACATTCTAGTGTAGGAGATGGTGGAGAAGGGGCATGGCAAAGGCAGAGGTGTAGAGATGGCCATGTGTACTATGTCATGCTCAGGAGCAAAGGAGGCCTGCCTTATTGGAGCAGAGGAGGAAAAGGGAATGAAGGGCAATGAGTTCAAAAAGGGAGGTTGGAGCCAAACTAAGGCATTTGACCTTTATTCTAGAGCCAGTGTGGCGTCTCCGAAGATGGTGAGCAAAATATGACACGGTCAAAGCCATGTTTAAGAACATCCATCTGGTGTGGCCTACAGGCTGGACTAAAGGGGAGTATGGAGGTGGGAGGAATTTGAAGACCACTTCTATTTTGGGGAGCAAGCAGGGAGGCTGTCCTGAGCCTTTCTTTCAACTGGAAGACCCTGAGATTCAGTGACAAGCTTCTGGCAGCCTTGGGCTGTGGAGGGAAAACTTCATGTACCCGCACTTCCTTTCTCCACTCCACAGAAGCTGCTTGCCCTTCCTGGTGACTCACCTAGAGGGGTCAGCTCCAAGCAGAAAGTCATTGTTGACAGGAAGAGGGGGTCAGACTTTCCCTTCACCAGTCAGCTTCCCGGGCACCAAAACAGCAACGCAGGACAACAAAGTGTGGGGAGGGAGCCTCCTGAATGGGCTGGGGCATACCCCACCCCAATCCATGCCACCCTCCTACCCCCTCAGGCCCACTATGCCACATGACAGCTAGCCTAAAAGCAGCAGCTGTCAGTGAGTCAGGCAGCCACGTGAGGAGATGTGAGGGACATGGAGTGGAGCGGAGGCACCATTCCGACCTGTACTCCCAGCCTGGTCAGGGGACAGTATGACCACAAGACCCAATAGCCCCTGCCTAGACACTTGCATACCAACAAAGCTGGTTGTGAGGCACACATTCTGAGGGGAAGGTGGGAGCCAGTGAGGGCATTAGAGCTGGGGACAAAGTCTGGCGAGACAAGGAAGTAAGAATTGATAGAGGGGACAGATATCTACAGGCCACACAGCGGGGTATAACCTGGAACCCAGGACTTGATCAGAAACCGACCCTTTCACGTGGAAATTGGCAAGAGTTAACCCGCTGTGGCAGGGGGTCAACAGGCTGGCTCCAACCCCAAGAGTTGCTGGAGTTTAGAATTTGCTATCCATAGAAGAGCATCATCACATGTGGTGGTCTAGTTCCTGGGCTTGGCCATCCCACAGAATTCTGTGTGAGCTGGAATGTTCAGCTAAGAAGAGAGGGCTGCAGATTTGGGGTGGGAGGAGGAAGCAGGGGAGACTTGGAGCATCTGCAGGGTCCCGGAATCCATAGGCAACAGGTATTTTCTCAATCAACAGAGAACTATTGAACCAGAGAACAGGACTTGTAAGTTCTCTCCCAGCTTTAGAGCCTGTGTCTGGGAGTGACTCTGATAAAACCCACCTCACTCCTGGTGTTACTAGGGATATATACGGACTTCATCCTCCCCTGTATAGGAGGAAGCAAAATCCAGACCCTCCTACTCACCTACTGGCTGGTGGGAAGGGGGTCACCTCCAGCTTAAGGCAGTGGGGAACTGGCTTTAACAAGCCTGGGACTCAGGACAGGTGGGATGAGCAGAGATGGGTACAATGCCTGGGGCTGAGGGCTTTGAGCCAGTCATTGGGAAGAGAGAAAGAAGAGGGAGCTGAGCTGAGGACTGGGAAGTACAGAAAAGGAATCTATGCCCGGTGGGGCGGCGAGGGGCCAAGAATAAAGAGCGTGAGGAGAAATAAACCCCTCCCACAGCTCCCTGAGTTGCAAGGTCAGTGAGAGACCGAGATTTTCCTTTCTCTACATCCTTAGTCCTCCTCCTCCCTCACCTTCCTTGGCCATTCCAGCACTACAGACCCTGCTGCTGGCTCAGAATGGGGCAAAGGGCACAAAACGGAAGTCAGAGCTGGTTTGTCCTTCTGTCTGGAATTCTTCCAGTCACCATAAAGCTGGCTCCTTTTTGCCACACTGCTCTTAGTGTAAATGCCACACTCTTGGAGAGGACCTTCCTGACAGCCCTGACATCTCTATCACAGCCCCGTTTTATTTTCATAACAGCACTTACCACTACCTGGTATTTTCTCAGTTATTTGTTGGTTTTCTCATTTATTTCTGGCCGCTCTCCAGAAGGTAAGCTCCATGAGAGCAGGGACATTAACTGTCTTTTTTACGGTTATATCCCCAGCACTTAGAACAGAGCATGGCACAGAATAGGCACTCATGTATTAGCTTTTTTATGAATGAATAATAATAGCCAATGTTTATTGAGTGCTTACTACATACCAATCACTTTTTTCATGTATTAACTCTGGGGTAAGTTAATCTATGGGCCAAAGGGGCAAATCCATTTCCCTGCATTTTTTCATAAATAAAGTTTTATAGGAACACATACCCTTTCATGTTCAATGTCAGGGTTGAGTAGGTGAGACAGAGTCAGTATGGGTGACAAAGCTGAAAATATTGCTATCTGGCCTTTTACAGGAAAAGGTTGCCAACCCCTCTATTAACTCATTTAATACCCACCAACCGTTGAGGTCAGTGCTATTGTTACTACTGTCTTACAAGTAGGGCAACTGAGGCACAGAGAGTTTGTCCAAGCTTCCACAGCTAGTACAGTCTTGCTCCAAGGCCCAGGTTCCCAGCTATGCGCTCCATTACCTTTCTAGGAATGAACAGAAGGAGGTGGGGAGAGGGGATCAGGTTGGTCATAGGCACCATGGGGGTATATGTACATGTTCTTATCATTCCCAGTGTCTTAGTTTCTTAGTGGTGCTGTAACAGAGAAGAAGAAGAACATGAAAGGAAAATGGAAGATAAAGATACCCCAGGGCAGCTGGGAGGCCAATGGAGCCCTTAAGACCCTGAGGCATTGTTTTTGAGACTCAGTCTGGCCCTGAGACCCAGAAACCTCAAACTCCTGGATCAGGAGTCCCACCCCCAAACATAAATAAAGACCCTCTTTCTTCAATCTGAGACTGAGTGTAAAATATTCTCCATCTAGGACTTGGGGTCCCTATATTTTTCTTAATGAGGTGTTGGTGGTTTAGTAGTAGAATTCTTGCCTTCCAGACGGGAGACTCGGGTTTGATTCCCAGCCAATGCACCTCATGCACAGCCACCACCCATCTGTCAGTGGAGGTTTGCATGTTGCTATGAAGGTGAACAGGTTTCAGCAGAGCTTCCAGACTAAGACAGAATAGGAAGAAAGGCCTGGTGATCTATTTCCAAAAATCAGCCATAGAACCATAGAGAATCATAGAACCATAGAATCAACCATACAGCACAATGGTTACTATCCCATGGGGACAGTGCAGGACCAGGCAGTATTCTGTTCCATTGTGCACAGGTTCACCATGAGTCGGGACTGACTTGATGGCAGCTAACAACCACCACAAACATTTTTCTTAAAACCTTTGAAACACCTGCTACTGTTTATCTATGTAGGAGTCAAGGAATGAAGAATCTGTGGTCTCTGATTTAGCACCAAATCTGTTGCCATCAAGTCAATTCTAACTCACAGCAACCCTATAGGACAGAGCAGAACTGTGCCATAGGGTTTCCAAGGGTGTAATCTTTATGGAAGCAGATCACCACATCTTTCTCCTATGGAGCAACTGGTGAGTTCAAATTGCCAACCTTGCAATTAGCAGCTGAGTGCTTAACCATTGCACCACCAGGGCTTCTTCTGATTTAGCACAAGTACAGATAATTTGAGGTTGGACATGTTGTTGTTGCTGTTAGGTGCCGTCCAGTTGGTTCCAGCTCATAGATGTACAACAGAACAAAACACTGCCCAGTCCTGTGCCATCCTCACGATAGTTGTTATTCTTGAGCCCATTGTTGCAGTCACTGTGTCAATCCATCTCGTCGATGGTCCTCCTTTTTTTTGGTGACCCTTAACTTTACCAAGCATGATGTCCTTCTCCAGGGACTGATCCCTCCTGACAACATGTCCAAAGTATGTAAGACGTAGTCTCGCCATCCTTGCTTATAAGGAGCATTCTGGTTGTACTTCTTCTAAGACAGTTTTGTTTGTTCTTTTGGCAGTCCATGGTATAGTCAATATTCTTCACCAACACCATAATTCAAAGGCATCAATTCTTCTTTGGTCTTCCTTATTCATCAACCAGCTTTCACATGCATATGAGGTGATTGAAAACACCGTGGCTTGGGTCAGGCACACATTAGTCTTCAAGGTGATATCTTTGCTTTTCAACACTTTAAAGAGGTCTTTTGCAGCAGATTTGCTGAATGCAATGCGTCTTTGGATTTCTTGACTGCTGCTTCCATGGGTGTTGATTGTGGATCCAAGTAAAATGAAATCCTTGGCAATTTCAATCATTTCTCTGTTTATCATGATGTTGCTTATTGGTCCAGTCATAAGGATTTTTGTTTTCTTTATGTTGAGGTGTAATCCATACTGAAGGCTGTGATCTTTGATCTTCACCAGTAAGTGCTTCAAGTCATCTTCACTTTCAGCAAGCAAGGTTGTGTTGTCTGCATATTGCAGGTTGTTAATGAGTCTTCCTCCAATCCTGATGCCACATTCTTCTTCATATAGTCCAGATTCCCTGATTATTTGCTCCGCATACAGATTGATAGGTATGGTGAAAGGATACAATCTTGATGCACACATTTCCTGACTTTGAACCACGCACTATCCCCTTGTTCTGTTCAAACAACTGCCTCTTGGTCTATGTACAGGTTCTTCAAGAGCACGATTAAGTATCCTGGAATTCCCATTCTTCCCAATGTTAACCATAATTTGTTATGATCCACACAGTCAAATGCCTTTGCATAGTCAGTAAAGCACAGGTAAACGTCTTTCTGGTATTCTCTGCTTTCAGCCAGGATTCATCTGACATCAGCTATGGATGTCCAAAAAAAAAAAAAAAAATAGTCCTATGTTCAACCTCTGTCATAGCTGATAGAGGTTGGATGTGGGACTTTTTTTTTTTTTTTTTGGAGTTCCACAAAAAAATGCTCTGGCTCCACCCTGTGAACATGTTTAAGAATCACGCATTCATTCCTCTGATGTTTAAATTTGGATGCAGTTCAATCCAGAGATTGAAGAAATAAGAAACCAATAAATAGATCCTCTATTATCAAAGTGTTATGGATTGAATTATGCCCTCTCAAAAATATGTGTTGTAAATCCTAACCTCTGTGCCTGTGGTTATAATCCCGTTAGGGAATGTCTTTGTTATGTTAATGAGATAGGATTAGTATAGGGTGTATCTTGAGTCCATCTCTTTTGAGATATAAAAGAGATTAAACCAGTGAGCAGAGGAGAGATGGGGTAAGACAGATGCCAAGACACATGGGATCTCCAAGGAACAAGGAAGGGAAAACTGAAGAGACACCGACCTTCCTCCAGAGCTGACAGAAAGACAAAGACTTCTCCTAGAGCCGGCGTCCTGAATTCAGACTTCTAGCCTCCCAAACTGTGAGAAAATAAATTTCTGTTTGTTAAAGCCATCCATTTGTGGTATTTCTGTTATACCAGCACTAGATAACTAAGACACAGAAGATAAAGTGTAATCTTGGAAATCGCAGCCCAACACAAGAAGACCTCCTAGTAGTGCTGGAAGCTTTTCCTTCTGATAAGAAAATACAAAAAAGGAGGGGATGGGACAAGCTGAAGAGGAGCAGTGGCCTGAGCTGTGGATCATCCCTGCCCAGTTAGAGAGGTCTGCTTTGCAGGGGCTGGGCATTTTCTGGAAGGTGCTTTCTGGTGGGGAGCAGTCAAATCACAGCTCCTTCCCTCTGTAAATGTCTGGCGACCTTATGTGTAACAGAATGAAACATTGCCCAGTCTTGCACCATCTTCATGTTTGAGTCCATTGTTGCGGCTGTTGTGTCAATTCATCTTACTGAGGGTTTCTCTGTTTTCATTGGCCCTCTGCTTTGGAGGGGTTTATCTCTACAGACAGAGATGGAGACGTAGTGAGCCTTCCTTGTATATGTCCATGGCCTGGCCTCTGCCTACCTTGCAGCTTTCTCCCCATATAACTCCCTGTTGCCCCCACTCTGACTCACTAAATCACTCTCCCCTCCACGCCTTTGCCCTTGCTACTCCCTCTGCCTGGAGCACTTCTCCTCTCCCCCTCCCTTCCCTTTGTCCCTTGGCTCACCCATCACCTCCCCTGGAAGCTGTCCCTCATCCCCCACCCTCTCCTGGGGCTCCCACGGGGCAACCTGGGCTTCCTCCCCAACAGCTCTCTAACCACGGGAGCTGTAATGGGCTGCTGATTTTCCTAGCCCCCTCCATCCCTGCTGGACTCTCTCTTATTTTGGAAATTCCAGCAGTTAACCTTGAGGTGGACATATAGTAAATACGCAATAAAGATTTATTACGTGGAAGACTATCCAGCTTACGTGGGGCAAAGGAATGCGTTATGGTAGACAAGGCCAGAGCAGAAGGTTGGGACCAACTCGAGGAAGGCCTGGACATCAGACAAGGGTGCTAGCATTTACACTGTGGGCATGTGGAGCCACTGGTAGTGCTGATCAAGGCCACCCAAGGCTGATGGCGACCACTGACAGGAGGGCTCCGCAGAGCATAAGGACTCAAGCAGAACAAGGAGGACCGGGAGGGAGGGACGCATGACGATTGCTCCTGCACTCTGGAATGCACGCACGAGGTCTCCTGAGGGTTTGGTGTGCCTGGATCAGCCCCCAGGTTCCACTCCCACCTGGACTTACTGACAGAGTGAGTGCTGGTCCAAAGCTCTGGACTCCTGCCAGAGCCTGTGACCTCACCCAAGTGCAGAGAGCCCATGACAAACATGTGACCCAGCAGCCAGCCCTGGGGACAGGCACAGTGGGATGGAGGAGAGGAGCTCGGCTTAGAAACAGGGGATGGAAGGTTGTTTCCAGCAAGGGAGATCACCTGGCTTCTTGAAATCCGTTCATTCACTCATTCATTCATTACTTTATCCATTCAACAAAACTTTATTGATAGGTTTGGGTCCTGTAGGAGGTAAAAAGCTGTCTCTTTCCTCAAGAAAAGACCCTCAAGTAGAGCACAGTGTCAGTGAAAATAAAGGAAACCCTCTATGAGATGGATTGACACAATGGCTGCAACAACAGGTTCAAACTTACCAAAGACTGTGAAGATAGCACAGGGCAGGGTGGTGTTTTGTTCTGTCATACACATAAGGTCACCATGAGTCGGAGTCGACTCCATGGCAACTAATAAAAACAACAACAATTTTCAAGAAGTTGGAGGAAGGGTAAGAAATGTGCACACAAAAAGGGGACACAAACATTAGAGAGACACAGAGGCAGAGTACCATGGTCCAGAGGAGGGAAAAGCAGTGGGCAAGAGTCTCGAAAGAGGGGACATAACACACGGGTCTTGTATGAGCTTTCTAGGGCTGCAGTAACAAATTACCACAAACTGGGCGGCTTAACACAACAGAAATGGACTCTCTCACAATCCTGGAGGCCAGAAGTCTGAAATCAAGGTGTCAGCAGGACCGCAATTCCTCTGGGTGCCCTAGGGGAGAATCCTCTTGCCACTTCCAGGTTCTGGCGGCCATTAACACTCCTTGGCTTGTGGCTGTCTCTCTCTCCCATTGTCTTCTCCTCTGTGTGTCTGTGCCTTCTCTTCTATGTCTCAAATCTCCCTCTGCCTTCTTTTTATAAGGACTCTTGTCATTGGATTTAGGGCCTACCCAGATAATCCAGGATTATCTCCTCAAGATCCATCTTAATCACATTTGCAAAGACTATTTTTCCAAACAAGGTAACGTTCACAGGTTCCAGGGATTTGATGTAGACAAATCTTTAAGGGACCATTTTCTGGCCTATCACAGGCCTTTAAAGATGAGCATGATTTCAAAAAGAAGACACGAGAAGCGTAAAGAAGACCAGGCAAGCCAGGCAGAAAGAGACATGAGCTCTGCAAGGGTGAATACTGTGATAGTTGGGTTCCCAGTTGTCCCTGGTAGATGCTCAGTAATCATTTGTCTCTTTTGTATAATGAGACAATGAAGTTCTCCCAACCCCTCTTCCTTTGCTCTCTTCTTGGACCTGCCACTGATCACTTGAACTTGTTTCTCAATAGCACTTACAGCCTCCTGAGCCCATTTCCTTCTGCCAAGTGGTCGGGAGAGGAACCCCAACCCCAGATCAATGTCCCAGCCCTGTACATCACAGATAAATGCCTGCACGAACCCATGATGTCCAGCTTCAGCTGGGCCCTGTTTACCGTAGGACCTTAATTTTTTCTTAGGGAACCTCAATGTCATCCTTCTCAGAAGCTCTGCAAATCTTCCTCACTCTTCTTGAAGTGCCTTATTCTTCTCTCAGCAAGCCCGCTTTTCTACCAGCCAGATCACTGAGGAAAATAGGGCCTCATGGACCTTGAACTCCCTCCCCTACCTGGCCTCTACCTGCAAGTCCATCTGTAGCCTCAAGAAACCTCTGACCTCAGAGACAAATTGTCCCTCCTCCTGACCCCGAGAACCCTTTACCTGCCCCTGATCTCACCCTTCTTCCCTCCCTGGGACCCTGCTCCCTCAGTGGCCTCTATCTCTCCATCTGTTCAGCCTCTTCCTCTGTGGGTTCCTTCTCTTTAGCAGATAAACCTGCTTGTCTCTGGTATCTTCCAAGCCCCCCCCACCCCACACTTCCTGAGTAGACACTGCATTTTCTGAGGTCAGAAGTACACGCAGCACAATATGTGCCTCTTCCAGGGCCCCTCAGAACCTTAGGACTGTGCCCTAAGCTCAGAAAATATTCATCAAATGGATATGTCTGATCCTATCACTTCCCAGCTCCTCGGTGGCACCTCAAGGTAGTCAAAATGTCATGTGTGTATGATTACATACATGTGTATGACATAATGTCTTGTGTGTAGGACACACAAGGCATCTGAGGAATGTAACTGGTCTGGCCTCTTTCCCACTTCTTCTATTCTTCCTCCCCTGATCCAATTATTCCAGAATACTTGTACTGTCCAGGGCCTGCCACACTGTTTTTCACCTCTCCTGGCCTTTGTGCATATCGTTCCTTCTCTCTGGGATACCTCTTTCTCACTTCTGCACTTGCTACACTTTTGCTTTCAACTTGGCTCGAGGATCTCTTCCTCCACCAAGACCTCCTGGCTCTCTCCCCACCCCAAGTACCTCCTCCTAACCCCACCCAGCACTGCTAAACTGTGTAGGAACAGCATGTGTAAAAGCCTGCCTCCTCTATGAGACTATGAGATTCTTGGAGGTTGTTGTGGTTAGTTGCCATCAAGTCGGCTCCAACTCATGGTAGCCCCATGTGTTCCAAAACAAATTGTTGTCCAGTCCTGTACCATCTTCATGATCATTGGTGTGTTTGAGTCCACTGTTGCAGCTACTGTGTCAATCCGTCTTATTGAGGGTTTCCCTCATTTTTGCAGACCCTTTACTTTACCAAGGAGCCCTAGTAGCACAATGATTAAGCACTCAGCTGTTAACTAAAAGGTTGGTGTAATCTTTGCTTCCATAAAGATTACAGCCTTGGAAACCCTATGGAGCAGCTGTACTCCATCACATGGGGTCGCTATGAGTTGAAATCAACCAGATGGCACCTAACAATAGCTACTTTACCAACCATGATGTTCTTTTCTAGCAACTGGTCTTTCCTGATCATGTGTCCAAAGTAAGCCAGCAAAGTCTCACCATCCTCATTTCTAAGGAGCATTCTGGTTGTATTTCTGCTAAGACTGATTTATTCATTCTTCTGGCAGTCCCCAGTATATTCAATATTCTTGACCAATACTACAGTTCCGATGCATCAATTCTTCTTCTGTCTTGGCATAATGGAGGGTCTTGTTCAGTGATTTTAGCCCTAGTGCCTAGGGCCAGGCAATTGGCAGGTACTCAATAAATGTTCATTAAATGAATGTGTTGATTAATGTATGGAGAAGTGCTAGTGATTCCAGAAGCAACTTTCAAATTTCCTCTCGAGTCCTGGTTCCCACCTGTAAAACGGGTGAAACTCCCTAGGGGTACAGAGTAGCCAAGATGACATCAGCCCAAGGTCTAGGATCTCGAAAACTTCATCTCTAGGAAAACCTCTCCTTAAGCTGGCTTTAAAAATTAGGAATGTAAACCATGATTTTATTTTTAAAATTGAAGATCTGGAATATGATTTCTATTGCTGTATTCTAAAAATATATTTTCTTACTGTTTTCTGCTTTATTCACAATAAAATAGTTTTGGCATGACACTTCCTGCGTAAGTGAAAACACCATTTATTGAAATAGCATTTTATG
This sequence comes from Dugong dugon, assembly GCA_030035585.1. NCBI lineage: Eukaryota > Metazoa > Chordata > Mammalia > Sirenia > Dugongidae > Dugong > Dugong dugon. The sequence continues at coordinate 149,755,934 of CM057462.1, forward strand.
AGTTTTAAGGGAAACAAATATCTGACTTAAGGGGTGGAGAGTGAAGGGAAGGGGGAGGGGCCCCAAGCAGGGCAGTTCCATCTCTGCTAGAGAAGGCCCAGGGCCTGGCTCTGGGAGGACTGAGAATCGGCAGGAGTTTCCAGCTTCTCAAGGAATGTTGGCACCAGAATCCAGGATCAATTATCCTCAATCAATCAGCAAATATTTATTGAATGATTATAGCACTTGGAGATACAGCTGAGTGGAACATAAGAAGCATGTGAGCCTGGTTTGCTTTCTGTGGTAAGCTCCTTCTGGTCATACCATTACTATCACTTCTACGAATAATAGTATCCAACATTCACCGGGCACCTACTCTGCAATGACGGCCTGGTTATACACTGTATTGACTCTTCACAGAGGAGCTCTGGTTGCGCAGTGTTAAAGCGCTTGGCTGCTAACTGAAAGTTTAGCGGTTCAAATCCACCAGCTCTCCTCGGGTAAAAGATGTGGCAGTCTGCTTCCATAAAGATTACAGCTTTGGAAACCCCATGCGGCAGTTCTACTTTGTCCTATAGGGTTGCTTTGGGTCCGGAATTGACTGGACGGCAGCAGGTTTGGTTTTAACTCTTCACAACACCCTGAGGCAGATAATATTATTTCCACTTAACAGATGAGGAAACTGAGGCGCAGAGATTCACGCTTTGCCCTGGGTCTCACATCTAGCAAGTAGCAGAGCTGGGATCTGAATGTGGATTCCCTGATTTCAAACCTGAAGTCCTTTAATAATGATAGCCAGCATCTGCATGAAATCTTCCAAGGTTACAGAGTATTTTCCAGTAAATTTCTAATTTGGTCCTATCACTAATCCCATGAGGTCAAAGTTATTATAATCTCCGTTTTACAGATAAGAAAACCGAGGTTCAGAGGTTCAAGCGACTTGTCAAAAGTCACTGTTAGTAAATATATAGTCAGGATTTGATCTGAAATCAAATCCTGTGTTCCTTTTGGTACACCATGGCAAGGGCTGGGTCTTCTAGTTTTGGCCCCCTTCCAGCTTCTAGCACAGAGCTGAGCACTGCAATCTTGCAGAAGGAATTTAATTCCAGAAACAGAATTCTCACAACCCCAAGGAGCCCATGCACTGGCTGTGGCCCAGCCTGGGCTCTGCCCCAGACTGCTGTCTCTGTGAAGGGAGAAGGAAGGAGCCCCAGGCCTGATGGCCAGGCTGCTTGGGGGGCCGGCAGCCCAGCTCATGGGACCTGGAACATGAGTGAGGGGGCAGGGAGCTGTGCCTGGCAGTCTTCAGTCAGGAGGCTTTCTAATGAATGGACCAATTGGTAGTTGTGGGTTACATGGGTCAATCGTGGTTAGGAGAAGGGAGGAGTCTCCCAAGAAACACTGCATTCCTGCTCTTGTCATCCACTCAGAGTGCTTGGGAACACAAAAAGTGGGAACATAGCTCCTGCCCACCCCTCTCAGTTCCAGGATTAAGCCTGCCCCCTCATATTCTCCTGGCCCCCAGAACAGTAGTTCTCTCTACAACAGGATCCAGATGAATGTTCATAGCAGGAAAGGGGCTTTTCCTTAAATGGAGCCTGCCTTGGCCATGAGCCACCCCCATCTCTATAGTTCCCTGGCCAGGGCTCTGATAAAGAGGCATTAGCACAGCCACTCTGCAGTCCTCTTTGCATTGAACCTTCGGTGGCACTGACTGGATAACAGCTGCAACGCCACTCTGGCCTCTCTACCCCTTACATAACCCAAACCAAACCAGTTGCTCTTGGGTCAATTTCAACTCATGGTGACCTCATATGTATACAGTAGAACTGCACGCCATAGGGTTTTCAAGGTTGTGATCTTTGGAAAGCAGATCACCAGGCCTGTCTTGTGAGGCACTTCTCGGTGGGTTCAATCAGCAAACATTTCAGTTAGTAGTCGAGAGTTTTTGTACCACCCAGGGACTCCACTCCTTATATAGCACCTACTATATTCCAGGCAGGAGTCTCTGTGTGGTGCAAACAGTTAACACACTCGACTGCTAACTGAAAGGTTGGAGATTTGAGTCCACCCAGAGGGACTTCGGAAGAAAGGCCTGGCGATCTCCTTCCAAAAAAACAGCCATTGAAAACCCTATGGAGCACAGTTCTACCCTGACACGTGGAGTTGCCATGAGTTGGAGTCGACTGGACGGCAACTGGTTTTATATTCCAGACAACGTTCTAGGCATTTTAAACATAACAAGACAACAGATCCTTGGAACAACCCTATGAGAAGGTGCTCATAGGGTTATTATTATTATCCTCATTTTACAGATGAGGAAGCTGAGGCTCAGGCAGCCCTGTTAACTTGGGGTCACAGAGCTAGCGGGAGGCATAACTGGGGTTTTCTACTCCCAGGGAGTAGGAAAGGAGACTTTGCCATCTGGCTGGAGGGCCTGGGGTGGGTTAGGACCCTGGCCTGGGGCTTAGGGCAGCCCACAGAGATGTGTGTTGCAGACCAGAATGGGGTTGCCCACACTTCCCCCAACCCCCACATAGGGCAACCCTGGGAAGGCTTCACCTCCCTGCTCACACCTGCTCTGAGCCTGCTCCATCCCTGCCCGGCCTGGCCCCTACATGAGGAAATCATCTCTTGGACCTCTCAGTTGGCACTGAGCAAACCAGCATAGAAAACCAAGGCAAGGAACAGCCTTAAATCACATGAGGTGGAATGGAAGGGTCTGTGGCCACAGCTATGTCTGGGGCCTGAACTCCTCCACCCCCTCCACTCCCACCCTAGTCTCTTCTCTGCTCCAGGCTCCTGGTTCCCTTCAGGTGATTTCCAGAAGCCAAGCTACTCCGGACTCCTGGGGCTCTTTGGACATGTCTCCATCATCACACCCATGGCCTCATGTCAGATTATCCCTGGATGTGTCTGTCTCCTTGGCAGTCTGTGACTGGGGAGGGCATGTAATTCAACTGACGGCGGGCTCACATAGGGCCCAGCTCACAACAGGCACTCAAAACCATTGATTGCATTAGTAGATGAATGCAGATGACATAGGTTCTCACTTCTTGTTTCCAAGTAATTCTCTGCTCTGAAGTCACCCAAGGCCCAGGATAGTTCCGTAGATCTAGACGTGGGCCTGGTGTGCCATTTGAGCACCAGCAGACACATCATCATCTTTGCAATTCTTTTTTGCCAGTGAAGGTTAGAACAAACTTTCATCCTAAAGGGGTTCTCAGCTGAGAGATTGGTGACTCTAGGGGGTAGAGAGAGCATTCAGGAAGCCAAAATTCACTGTGGATAAATGGTTTCTTAATTTCTTGGCTAAATTTATCATCTCTGAGGAGCTCATGAAAGCAACTTGAGAGAGTTTGTCCTGCTTAGGTGCCCTGTGGCTGGAAGCTCAGGGCAGGGGAAAGTAGCTGGGCTGTGGATACAGAACTCCCAGCAGTGCCTCCCCTCCTGGGGCAAGGCTGCTGGTGGGTGTGAGCCCTGAAGCCAGCACAGATGCTTTCTGGGGACAAGGTGACAGCTGGCCCTCCTCCAGCCAAAGGATGGGATGGCCTCAACAGCTGTATCTGTTGTTTTCCTAATGATCAAATGTTGGCACTAGGTAGTCTGCCAAACGCAAGGTTTTCACAGTCTGCCTGGGAAGCGGCAGGCTGAGAACTACCTATTATGGATTGAATGTGCCCCGAAAATATGTGTTGGAACCCTAACCCCTATACCTGTAGAGGTAATTCCATCTATTAGAAATAGGGTTTTCCTTGGTGTGTTAATTAGGCCATATCAGTGTAGGGTGTGTTTTAAACCTAATGATTTTTGAGATATAAAAAGAGCAGATTAGACACAGAGACAAGCAAGCACAAGTGGGGGAAACAGAGATGCCTTGTAGAGATCGCCAAGGAACCGAGAAATCCTCGGGTTACAGAAGCTCAGACAAGGACCTTCCTTCAGAGCTGACAGAGGGAGAAAGCCTTCCCCTAGAGCTGGTGCCCTGAATTTGGGCTTCTCGACTCCGAAACTGTGAGAAAATAAATTTCTGTTCATCAAAGCCACCCACGTGTGATATTTCTGTTACAGCAGCACTAGGTAACTACCATTGCATTTAATTGATAGGGTAACTTGGGTCTTCTCACTTCAAGGATCCCTCCATTACAGCTGCTTTACCACTCTTCTTGCCCCTGTACCCTGTAAAAGGGGGGAAGACATGACTAAAAGGACAAGAGACCTAGGTGGGGCAGGGTAGGGAATGAGACATCCAGGCTCTGACTCCCCTTCTCTACCCAGGTTAGTCAGGAGTCTCAGCACACTCTGGTCCTCTCTGCAGCTCCCTGCTGGGAGCACTGAGGCAGGACAGCAGCATTCCCTTCACAGCACCCAGCTTCCAAGGCTTCTGACTTCTGCCACTGGGCCACTTTAGTGGTAGAAAGAACCAAAGTGTCTTAGTTATCTAGTGCTGCTATAACAGAAGTATCACAAGTTGGTGGCTTTAACAAACAGAAATTTATTTTCTCCCAGTTTAGGAGGTTACAAGTCTGAATTCAGGGCACCAGCTCTAGGGGAAGGCTCTCTTTGTCTGCTCTGGGGGAAAGTCCTTGTCTTAACTTCTCAGCGTTCCTTGGAGATCTCTACGTGGCATCTATCTTTCCCCCTTTTGTGCTTGCTTGCTTCTGTGCCTAATCTGCTCTTTTATATCTCAAGTGATTGGCTTTAAACACACCCTAAACTGATATGACCTCATTAACACAACAGAAAATTTTATTCCCAAATAGGATTACATCCACAGGTATACCAAACCCATTGCTGTCGAGTCAATTCCGACTCACAGCGACCCTGTAGGACAGAGTAGAACTGCCCCAACAGGGTTTCCAAGGAGTGGCTGGTGGATTCGAACTGCCAGCCTTTTGGTTAGCATCTGTAGCTCTTAACCACTGAGCCGCCAGGGCTCCAATCCACAGGCATAGGGGTTAGGATTTACAGTACATATTTTGGGGGGATACAATTCAACCCATAACAGAGAGAGAGCGATTTAGAAAGAGAAAGCAAGCCAGAAAGTCCTTTGTGGTAGAAGTCAATTCCCTAGAAAAGATCTCAAGGGGAAATTGCCTGTCAAATAATTTCAAGGAAATGACATTTCAGCAACCAGCAAATGAGGCTTTCCTCCCACTTCCTGCCATCTATCTCTATTTTCTCTTTTCAGTCTCTCTCCTCCCACCCTTGGTTCATTCCTCTGGCAAGCAGGGTCCCTCCTATACTCCCTTCTGCCCTCCTCCGTGGTCAGCTGAGCACTGTCTTCTTGATGATGCTACATTAGGAAATCATTGAAACCTCAAATCAAGGATTGTTCCACATTCCTCTCTGCCTCCCCCAGGACCCGGCTCCGGACGTGACTCCACCAGTAGTCAGCAGGAGGACAGTGGCTAATCTGAACAGGGTGAAGATGGGAAGCCCAGAGTCTTTTCACTTCAGGCCCCACTCCTGAGGCCTCCACCCCAGACTCTGCCAATTCATGGATGACTTTGGAGGAAATAGGGCTTAGCCTATCTGGGCCTCCATTTCCTCATCCAAGGTAATGTGGGTAGAAAAGTTTCTAGTTCTGTGATTCCAGCACTCCTTGCCCACGGAGGCACACACACAGTCTTGCATAAGTGTGAGCATCTAAGGAACCACATGGAGATGGACACCATCCTGTTGGCTTGGCCCTGAGATCCAGCCAAGAACTGCCGGCCCAAGGTCTCCTACCCAGACAGACAGAGGCAGGGGGTAAGAGTATCAGACCCAGTGCAGGAGCAAGCACAGGAGATGCTGCTGAGGGGAGCCACATCAGGCACATCATAAGTTCTTTTAGCCTCAACTTCCCTGTGTCTAGTGGCAAAGCTGGTCTGAGGTCAAGCATATTTACAACCTCTCGTTTTAAGGTAACAGATATGAGAACTGCAGTCCCATTGTAGAGTTGCCATTATTAAAGCCCTCGCACCTCCCCCCATGGTCTAGCTCTGCCTCCCAGCGTCCCACAGCCTAAGATTCCAATGAACTCTTTCATAACTCAGCCCCTATTCTATACTGGGCGTCGCCCTGAAGACTTTCTGTATGCCACAACCATTACTTAAAGGAGGTCTTATCATCCTACAGATGAGGAAAGGGAAGCTCAGAAGGATTAACGGGTTTGTCCAAAGTCACACAGCAAGTGAGTGACAGAGCTGGAACTAAAATCTGGCACTGGGACTCCCCAGTTCACTGTACCACTGTGGCATCATTCCTTAAGACCCATGCAAATGAACAGATAATAATAACACTGACCACCATCAGGCACTGTGCTAAACACTTCATAGGCATTATCTCATTCAATCCATATAACACCTTTGTGAAAAAGATAAATGAATGTCTCCATTTTACAGATGAGAACACTGAGGCTGAGCGAGGTTTGTCCAAAGCCACACAGCAGATGACTGGACAGAGCTGTCAAGGTCAACGAGCTTGTATGTGGTGGAGTCAGGGTTCAAATATGAGTATATAAAGAATTTCACTTGAGGAAGAATGAAGACCCAAGACTTGAGCTGACACGTAATGGCTGTTCTCTTCCACAGACAGAGCTAGATTCTAAGTGTGAACCTGGAGCAGGATTGGGTTGATGAAGGAGGGAGCAGGAAACATTGTACTCCTTTCTCAAGAAGTCTAGAGGTTTATCTTCCTCACATTATTTCCTATAACATCTTATCAATCTTAAGAACTGTGGTGTCTGTGTCAACATGTTATCTTAAAGCATTACCGTCCACGGACCTCTTGAGAGAACGTTCTTGGAGAAAGAAAGCACTCACCCTGCTTCCTCAGGCTGGGTTTCTCTCTCTGGCCTTCCTTCCTGAAGGCTCTAAGCACTCAGTTGCTGCCTGCACACTCCTTAGCTTCTGCCTGCTCCACAAGCCCATGAAAACAGGGACCACATCTGCGTGTTCACCATCGTATCCCCAGTGTCCAGCACAGTGCCTGGCACATAGTAGGCACTTGGTGCACATTTGTTCAATTCAATTCAATCATTGACTGGGTATCTGTTATGCACTAGGCACCGTTGATTCAGAGATAAGTGAACACAGATGCCACCCTAGAGGAAGTCTCAGTCCAGGGTGGTGGCAGACTATAGCCATCACCTTAATCCTTAAAATGCTACCTTAATCAGAACCACCTTAAATACTTTTTAAAATAATGTGAAGAATGAATGAATGACAAACAACTGGTTAGTCTACTATGGAGGGATAAAGTAAGTTCAGTGGAAATACAGGAAAAGGAACCATTGATCTACCCAGGGAGTTGTGGAAGGCTTCCATGGTACCCGATGAGGTGCAATTCCAGCCTTGAAGGAGGAGTTTGCCATAAGGCCAAATGAGGAAAGGAAAGGAGCATTCCAAACAGAGGGAGCAGAGCAGTATGAACAAAGGCATGGGCTGTAAAGTTACTTTTGGGGGTTGGAGCAAGAGGTATGTGGGGCAAGTGACAAGAGATGCTATATATACATATATGGAGCCCTGGTGGCACAGTGGTTAAGAGCTCAGGCTGCTAACCAAAAGGCTGGCAGTTCAAATCCACCAGTCACTCCTTGGAAACCCTATGGAGCAGTTCTACTCTGTCCTATAGGGCTGCTATGAGATGGAATTGTCTCCACAGCAATGGGTTTGGTTTGGTTTTACATATATATATCCCTCCCCCACCCCTTCCCCCGCCCAGGGGATGGGGGTGGACAACCTCACAGAAGGATTGAAACACTTCGAATCACAATGAATTGAAGACAGGAAAAGCTCCTGAAGTTGGCATGATAGTTAATAGACTCATCTTATTCAGCTTCATTTAGATTCATTCTCATGTAGAGACATAAAATGTGATAACCATCTCTGTAAATGCATTTTCAAAAGCATCAAAGGAAAGGTAGAGCCCAGGTGCCTGGCTTGCAATCCTGCCCTGCCAGGAGGGAGCACGGGTCCCAGCCAGCATTTACATCAGCCGCAGGTTAAGTGCCCCGAGTGTCTCCCAGCACAGACAGCAGAGCCTCCCAGCTCCGCGTCACAGAGCACATTCCTTCTCCTCCTGGCCAAGTGGCTGGCCTTCCTGTCTGTCCCCTTCCATCACGATGCGCGAGACAAGACGCTGGCGGGCTGCTTCGGGCTGCATAGGATGGAAAGGGCTGCTTGCAAATCTGCTGATTCAGGCTCCTCCGAGGGGCTACAACGCGCAAAAGGGAGAGGCCCCAGTGCCTGCCCTTCTCTCTCAGTGCCTGTCCCTGCTCTCTTCATTTCCTGCTCTGATCTGGGAATTTTCAGGCCTAGAGGGAAAGTCCCTTGGGACAAATATTAGAAAGAGGGTGATGGCACCGGATCTGCCTGGAGACCACAGAAGGAAAGGCTCTATCCGAGGCCAGGCGCGCAGGAGAAGGGCGGGGGGAGGCGGTCGAGCCCGCGTTCTTTTCGTGAAAAAAACAGTGGGCAACTGGAAAGACAAACCGGGAAGACCAAACGGACAGATGGGGGGAGGGGAGGAGATGGGGAGGCAGCTCAGTGAGCCTCCAGAGTGTGTGTGTGTCTGTGTCAGTGTGTGTGTGTGTGTGTGTGTGTGTGTGTGTCTGTGTCAGTGTGTGTGTGTGTGTGTGTGTGTGTGTGCGTGCGCGCGCGCCTGGCGCATGTCCAGGGTGATTTCCCATAAACCACATGCCCAGCCCGCTTAAAAGGCTGTGCCGAGGAGCTGGCCAGTGAAGCTCGGCTGGGGAAAGTGAAAGTTTGCCTCGGTTCTCTCCGCGCCGCCGCCGGTCTCTCAGCACCCCGGCACAGCGGCGCGGCGCAGCCCCTCGGCCCGAGCGCAGACTCAAGCAGCAGCGAGTGACCAAGGGCGGCCGACGCGCCCGGCCAGGACTCAGTTGTCCGCATGACCGCGCGAGGCTCCGCCGGGCGCTGCCCTCCCAAGGTAAGCAGCCGCTGCGGCGCGGGGCCCGGGCGCGAGGCGGGAGGGCGGCACGGCTTCTCTCAGCGGACCCTCTGGGCGCCCCGACTACCGAGGCTTTCCCCGCCGCCGGAGGGCTGCGGTTTCCTTCCCGCCTTCGCGCGGAGCTACCCGAGGATGGCTCTGCAGCTGCTGCTGGCGCTGTCGCGCTTCCATGGCAAGGGAAAGGCTGCTCACCCCATTGCACGGAGAGGAAGGCTGAGCCACCCACAGGCAGCAAAGGGGGGTTCGCAGGCACGGGCGGAGGCTTGGTGTCAGCCAGAGCGACCCTGCCTCTACCGTCTTCTCTAACCTTATTACTGGCCACCGTCAAGGGACAGGAGGAGCGGCCGTGCTCCGAGTGTGGGTCTGGCGCCTTCACCACTGGGCACCTTCTTCATCGGCCACGCACATGCTTCCAGAACCGCCAGGGGAGTGGGCGCTTCCGTGTGGGGAAAGTTCAGGGATCGTCAGGCTTATACAATGCCAGGGCCTCTGCCGAGCAAACTGCTGGTAGAGTGAAGGAAGGAGGCAGGCAAGCTACTACTTGTTCCAACCCACGGGCAGCTGATGGGACTTGAGTGGCGGGATCAAGCCTGTCTTGGGGGGGCCAGGCCTCAGAGCTGACTTGACTCCTGGCTTTGGAGGTGCTAGCTCTGAAATTTTTTCTTACAAAATCTAGCCTTGGTCAGATGAGGACATCCAGAGCTTGGTGGTGGTTGAGGAATGTGGAAAGAGGGTTTGGTGCTGCAGAGTTTTGGGCTGGGCAGGGCAGGGGCAGCTCAGGACTACATGGGGGATGCTGGGACTCAGCTGTGGATAGTGGCTGCTGCAGCTCCTAGAAGATGCATGTAACACTGTTAATGAACAGTACTGTAAATGGTCTTCCAGCAGGTTTCCTTCTAAGGAATCCTGGAGATGGGAGGAGGAACCTGGTGGGACAAGGAGCAGAAAAAATGTGTGGGAATGGGGGAAGGGATTGCAGGTGGAGGGAGAGGGAGAGGGAAGAACAGAACCACAGGGGAGGAAGAGCCCAACTGAGAGAGAGGAGACTAGGCTGACAGGAGAAAGGGAGAAGGGTGAAGTGATGGGCAAGAGACAAGGAAAGGGGCTGGAGGGTAAGACCATGAAGAGAGCTGAGCTGATGCCTCGGGAGGAGAGAAAAGGGAGCTGGTTTTGGCAGGGACAGTCCAACGGTCCAGTCATGCCAGGGTCTCTCCAGAGACCTGCGGATGGAGATGATGCACCAGGTTGGGAGGCAGGTGAGGGTGGAGATGGCTCAGTATCTCTCTGAGTCTGCAGGAGGGATACTTTCTGAGGCTGCTCCACAGAGGCAGAGGCTGGTGGGTAGGAGGAAGAAGGGAGGAGGGAGGAGAGTCAGCCCAGCCAGATGCAAGTCACAGCATTTACCCTTGGGTGTCCATCCAGATCCTCCTCTGAGGCAGAAGTAGGGTCCTAGGTCCAGGGGTGGCCCCCTTTGGCCACTTTCAAAGTCAGCCTCCCATGTGGCAGCTGTGTGTGCCCCAAACTGAAGCCTGAAATATCTCCAAAATCAGGCAGCCCTCGGGGCTAAGCATTGCCCTCACCTTGCTGTCCTCAAGCACCAGTATCTTGACATGCCTGTGGCAGGACTGTCTGCCTGAGCATCCCCTTCCCCAGGGCCCTTTCCTCCATACCATTTACACCAGGGTCTCAGAGCCTCAGTGGCAGCCAGTCTGGAGCAGTCTGACACCTGCATAGGCCAGTTTCCTCCAATGGGTGCTGAACCCGAGGTTCCTGGGCAGCCATTCTCATCCAGCGCTACCACCCCAACTGCCCAACAGAACCTCAAGTCCCCCTCATGACTGTCCTCTCCCTCTTCCACATTCCCTTTCCTTAGGCCAGGATGGTCCCTGTACTGAATGGCATTGAGCCTCCTCCCTCTAGACCTCTCCCACTTTCTCTCTACCTCCAACTTCTCTCCATCCTTCAAGGCCTCACTGAGGCCGCTTCTTCCTGCAATCTCGCTGGTAGCCCGGCCAGGGCTGCATCTCCTCCCTGATAAGAGCTGGCATGCGTTTGAGCCTTTCGTTATGTGTAAAACAGCATGTTGTTGTGAGCTATTTCATAGCCTCTTTGTGTGTTTCCAATGTGCTATTTATTGGCAGTATTTGTCTCATCATCTGGATTACTGGGACTGAGCCCAGATCCCAGAGGCCAGGAAAGTGCCAACCCTCACCCCACCCTGCCAGCATTTCCCTGAATCTGGGGGCATCAGCTGACAGATGCTCAGGAGCTCCCAGGAGGCAACCTGGAGCTGGGGAAAGAAAGCTCAAGGGTCTCTCTGCCTCTGGCTGGACAAGGGGACACCTAAGGCCAGGAGAGGGCAGAGGGGACCTCAGTGAGGAGGGGCGAAGGAAGGAAGAATGACAGGGTGTCATGAACTAGTTCTATCACTCTGGAAGTGAGCAGTGACAGGGCCAGGTGGGTGCTGAAAGCAGGGAGAGATCTCAGAAAAAAGTCCCCACCATGATAAGAGCTGGGCTGGCTGGATGCAGAGCTTTATAGGGCTTTGCTAGGCAGGTGCCAGCCAGGGCTGGCTCAGAGCTGGCAATGGTACCTGTAATCAGTTGGTTGGGGTCCTTGAAACACACACCCAGGGCTCCAAGAGGTCTCTGGCAAGGAATGGGTTCCCAATGATACTGAGTTTGGACCCACTGGTTTTGCCAGTGGCAGAGCCAGGCCTGTGTGGGACCAGGTAGGAAGAAGGCCTAGGCCCAGGAAAAAGTCTCTGGCGTGCAGGCTGGAAACTGGTGCATGAACGTGAACTTGAGAGGAGCGGGCTGCTCAGAAGGTGCTTGGCTCAGTGTTTGATGTTGCAGGGACAGGATAATGGGCAAATGCAAGTCCTGCCTTCAAGAATTTTCTTGTATAATGAGGAATTCAGACAGGTAGGCATACCACCCATGTTATCATTAGAAGTTCAATGTGTAGTCAGGCTCAGCCTGGGTGGATCTAGGAAGGCTTCTTGGAGGAGGTGACATTTGAGTTGTTATCAAGGGAGAACAAGGTTGTGTCATGGCTGTTAGGAAATCCCGGGAAAGCTGGATTTGGGGACTACTGCATCCTGGAGTGAGGGGCAGAGCCTATAGAATTGTAGGTATGAGGTCTCTGTTTTTCTGCCCTTAGCAGGAACTGGGAGCTCCTGCAGGGAGTGAGAGCCGGGGAGAAATGATGCCGTCTCTGTCACAGACATGGCTGGGCCCCCGGCTGCTGTTGGCCTGTCTCCTGGTGAGCACGAGTGTTACTGAGGAGGTGCCAGAGCACTGTAGCCATATAATTGGGAATGGCCACCTGAAGATCCTGCAAGACCTGGTGAGTGTTCTACCATGCCTACCTCACCTTTTCCCCGCTGGGGAAACTGAGGCAGGAGCCAGGGAGCAGGGTCAAAGAGAGGGGTTGCAGACAGAGAAATAGGGCTGTGCAAATGTGGTTGTGGCTCCCAGCCAGCTCCACTGATGCCCCCCTCCCTCATCTCACCATGTAAGGGCCTCTGGCCCCCTACCCCTGAGACCCTCTCCAACTTCCCTGCAGGCAGTGGGTGGGGTGAGCTTTCAGCTGGTTGCCTGTGTTAACGATTGCCCAGGAATATCAACCACGGACTCTGAAAAGGCTTCTGAGGCCTGCTGTCCCTCAGTGAGATGCCTCCTCCAGGGAGCCAGCACAGTGCCTGATATGCCTAGATTTGCCTCCAGCTCCTGGACTCCTAGATATGCCGCCAGCCTGGCACCAGGGCCTCTGCCAGATTTGGAGGGGAGGCTCCCACCGAACTCCCAGCCCTCCTCCCCCACTTCCTTGGCTCTCGCCCGAGCCCCGGAGCTGGGATGGCTTGCTCATCCAGGCCATGAAGGAGTCGGTGTCCCATTCTACTTGGGTCCACAGAGTCATTCCAGGCATGGTCCAACCAGGCAGAATCAGGTTACTGTCATGGCTGCTATCCTGCTCAGACAGGAATTTACGATCCCTCTGGCCAGCCGGGCAGGGTGGGGTACCACTGGCTAAGGCCACCTCCAGGGCCGTATGCTTGGGGCCTACAGGCTGGGCCTCCCGCCCCTCTGGCCCCTATACCAGCCTTCCTGCAACAGTCATGGAAGCTAGACTCAAGAGCCACAGCATTCTCTGAGGCTTAGAATCACAGAGCTACTGCTCTGGGGTCCAGCGGGGGCCTTGACGGCATCTAGCCCCAGATCCTGCAGATCCTGAATCTCCAGACATCATCCATCATCCTCTGCTTGAATTCCTGTCATGACAGGGAGCTCCCAACCTCCCAGGGGGGATTTTGTTCTATATGCTCTGTTAGATAGTTCTTCCTTATAACAAGCTGGCATCTGTCAGATTTCACAGGGTGGGAGGTGGAAGGAAGAGACTCCTTGTTCTTCTATAGCCCTCTTCTAGCCTTGGCTCTGTCTTTCCATGTGTGGTTGTGAGGAGGTAGCAGATGTTCGAATCCTGACCGAGCAAAAACTCCAGTCCCTGTTATGAGGCAGGCTAAGTTAAGCCTCAGCCACTCTGACACCACTGGCCTGCTGTCTCTTACAGATTGACAGCCAGATGCAGACCTCGTGCCAAATTGTCTTTGAGTTTGTAGACGAGGACCAGCTGGTGAGTGATGGCTATTTACAAGTCCCGTGTGACAGCCTGTATAGGCCTTCTAGGTGGGGTGTATATGGATGCATGAAGATGGAAGAAATCCTAGAGCTGGACAGGCTGGGGGCATGAGGTGCTCATGTGTGGGGTGCCAGGGTCTGGGGCTGGGCAGGGTTCAGGGCTCAAGTGCCCTGCTTCCCTCTTCTCCTGTCATGGCACATATCAAGTATTTACTATGTGCCAGGCACTTTTCCAGTTTAATTCTGCCAATAACACTATCTGGTACACTGATATTGTTTATTATCCTCAGAGACATTAAGAGAGCATAGCTATTAAGTGTTGGAGGCCTAATATGAACCCTGGAAGGTTAGCTCTGGAGCCTAAGGCAAACTGATACTTCCAGGTCATGTGCTTGGCTTAAGGGTGTCACCTCCAACCACCAGACAGGCCAGCAGCCAGGGAGTCAGTCCAGCCCTTTCTCTCTTCTTCCTACCACACACCCAAACCCAACCAGCCAAAGCGCTGCTGGTTCTGCCTCCCCAGCAGCTTGGGGTCTACCCCTCCTGATCAGTTGCTTGGAACCTCCTAACTGGCCTCCCTGCTTCCAGTGCACCCCTCATACCACCACTAGGGGGAGCTTTCTGAAACCCCAGCCAATTGCTTTCACTTCCTTGCCCAAAATGTGTGTGTGGAAGGCCCCCCATCACTCCAAGAGAAAGTCTAGGTTGCTTAGCCTGGCAATTACGACCTCCAGTCTCCATCACACAGCCTGCCCACCACTCCCCATTCCTTGCTCCTTCCTGTCTCCAAATCTTTCTACAAACTCTTCCTGACACCTGTAATGCCTTGCCAATTGCCACTGCCTCAGCCCTTATTCCACGTCTGTTCATCTTTGTGTCTCTTACAAAACCTTTGCCCATGATACCAAGAGGTCGCTTTCATCTCTGAGCTTCCACACACCTGCCCATACACACCTCTGTTAGAACTGAGCCCTTTGGTTCACCATTATTAGTGGTTTGGGTTGTCTCCTTGAAAAGATGGTGGTCTCCTCAAAGACACTCTGTCTGCTTTAGCTTTGTATCCCTAGTACTTGTTCCAATAGGTTTCTAGTAAATGCTGTTAAAGGCATGAGTGATGACTAAATGAATGAATGAAATACTGAGGTTATTCTTTGGACCATGAGGTGGTCTCCAGTACCCCTATGCACTGGAGGACTGGAAGGAGTCAGATAGCATAGGACTTCTGTGAAGCCAAGTCGAGAGGGAGAGGAGGAGGGAAGAAGAGAGAAAAAGAGAGGGCTTCCCCAGAGCCGGCCCTCCCTATGTGCCCGCATCCTGATTAAAGCCACAACCAAAGGTCTCTCTGATCAGAATCCACACTTCCTTTCCTGTACCCCCTAACCCCAGGAGTGCCAGATCCCAAAGAGAGAGAATGAAAGAGCAGTTGAGTGCAGCATTTTCCTTATTACTTGATGGTGTTCCCCTGCCCCAGGGGTAGGGTAGGCCAGGTTGCAGCCCTGTTTTCCTGGAATAGCGTTATCTAGCACAGAGCCTAGGTCTCCAGGCTGCACCAGTCAGGCCATAAACTCTAGATTCTCATTTTTCAGAATGATCCCGTGTGCTACCTTAAGAAGGCATTTCTCCTGGTGCAAGACATAATGGAGGACACCTTGCATTTCAAAGACAACACCCCCAATGCCAATGCCATCCTGGAGCTTCAGGAACTTTCTTTGAGGCTGAAGAGCTGCTTCACCAAGGATCATAAAGAGTCAGACACGGTAGGAGGGTTCTGGAACTGGCAGCACTGAGTAAGGGCAGAGGGTGGCTGTGGAGAGTACAAGTAGTGGTGGGACCATCCACTGCCCAAGGACCCCTGGCCAACTGGCCTTGGCCTTCACTGGCATTGTGCCCACAAGCACTGAGTCCATTCACTTACCTCACTTCATGTCATCATTCACTCACTGTCTCATTCATTCCTGCATCCCACAAACCTCTACTGAGGACCTACTATTCAGGAGGCACAGTGCTCGGCCTTGACAATGTCATCATGAGCAAGAAACACATGGTTCCTGCCCTCGTGGGGATTATAGTCAAGTGAGGTTAGCAGTCATTAAACAAACAATAGCACAAATAGATGTAATTACAAGCATAAGGAGTATTCATTTATTTAACAAATAGCTATTGAGTGACTACTGTATACCAGGCACTGTTCTAGGCACTGGAAAACATCAAAACAGACAAAAATCTTTACATTCATGGAGCTTACATGTGGGGGTGGTGTTAGTGGGGTGAGACAGTTGACAAAATATATAAGTAAAATATGTGGCATGTAGGATGGTGATAGTCGCAGAGAAGGGAAGACCTGAAGTAGGTGAGATAGTGAACCTTGAACAAGAGCTACACGGGATTCTGCGAGAGAGAAACAGAGGTCTCGAATTTGAATGGGGATGGGAGTAGGGAAGAAAAGACAGGCTTCTGAGTAAGAAAATGTTAATTTGAGATCCAAAGATGAGTAAGAGTTAGAAAGCAATATGCTGTTAAGAGTGTTCCAGCCCAGGGGGGAACATGCAGATTCCTAGGCCACTCCCCCAAAGAGTCTGACTCACTGGGTCTGAAGGGGGACCCAGGAATATGCATTTTAACAAGTAGCCCCACCCGTGACATGATATAAGTGGTCCTCGGACCCCACTTAGGCACGTACTGGATGGTGAGGGACAGACTCCAGGAAGGAGGGACCCTTTGGAGCTGAAAAGAAGCGAGCTCCTGAACAGAGAGGGCACACCCACTGCTGCAACAGAGGGCACAGGAGACTTCCATCTGGTGATTCCTGTTTTCTCTATGAAGTATGAAGGAAAGTATGGGGGAGACAGAGGTTTATGAAGAGAGGAGAGAGAGGTTTATGAAGAGAGGAGAGAGCGAGCGAGCCACCTTACCTTTGTTGCCACAACCTTGTGGGAGAGGCTGGCAAGGATTATTGTTTTGACTTTAAGGATGAGAAAATGAGCCCAAGCTGAATAATTCTTTTGGCCAGTGTCACATAGCTGGTGAGTGCTGGAGCTGACCCCAGGGCTTCTCAATTACTCATCTAGTAAACATTTATTAAGGGCCTACCATGCTCAGAAGAAAGGCCTGGCAATCTACTTCCGAAACATCAGCCATTGAAAACCCTGTGTAACACATTTCTAATCTCAGACACGTGGGGTCGCCATGAGTTGGAATTGACTCAATGGCAGCTGGTTTGATTTTTTTTTAGTTTTGGGAACAGGCCATGGGGGAATCCAGTGACGTGCTGCAGGACTTCACAGCTTAGTAAAACCCATAGCTCTTCCCTCTATGGCTCAGTTGAAGGAAAAACTTGGTATTTGGGAGTCATGGACAAACAGGCCATAGATGAAGATTGCCTAGTGTGAAAGGACAGACAAGCCTAGGACTGAGCCCTGAGGAATGCCAGCATCTAGAAGTCAGGCTGAGAAGGGGGAGTCTGGTAAGGGGACTGAGACGGAGCAGCGCAAGAGGTGGGAGGAAAACCAGGAGTATGGAAAGCTTCTCAGAGCTCTGGTGGATGTGGGGGGCCCAGGTCCCACGAGCAGAAGAGAGCAGCCTCTGCAGACAGTGAAGGAGGCCACTTAGGGCTGAGCGCCTTCAGCCCTCCCTCCAAGACACAACCAACGGCAGAGAAGGGCCCACATCCCCTGTGGCCTGTTCCATCCCACGCTCCACACAACAGCAGGATGATCTTTCTAAAACCCAAGTCTTACCATGCCGCTGCCCCCTGCTAGCAACCCTTCAGACGTTTTGCTTTGTCTTTTTTCCTTTCTTTCTTTCTTTTTTCTCTAAGGATAAGGTTAAACTTTCTTGAAATGGCCAACAGGGCCCAGAAGGACCTGGCCCTTGCTGGCCTCACTCCAGCTACATCTCTCACCACCTTCCTCCTAGATGATGGCACTGCAGCCACGCTAGCCTTCTTCTAGTCCTTCAACATTTCAGGCTCTCTCCTGCCTCAGGACCTTTGCACAGTCTGTTGCCACTGCCTGGACAACTCTCTCCACACCCCACCTCACACTCCCTTCCTGATTAACTCCTGCTCATCTTTGAATCAGTTCTTTGGGGAAATTCTCCCTGAACCCTCAGGCTCATTTAGTCCCCCTCGTTACACACCCTCAGAGCACTTAGTACTTCTTCATAGGACTCATCACACTTGTAATAGTGTGTTTAATGCAAATGCCCCTGCTGGACTCAATGTCCAACTCCGCCAGGGACCACCCCACTCTCGTTCATTGCAGGGTTCCCAGGTAATTACCATATGCCTCGCACGTAATTTGTGTTGAATGGATCTATGAATAAATGACATTGTCCCACAACCTGAGGACTGATTCTGTTGCAAACCAGTGAGGAGAGGAAGAAGGAAGTCAAAGGGAAAAAGAAGACAAATATTGAGAAAGGCCAAGAGAGTTTGACAAAAAGGATAGGGATGCGGGGCCATGGTAATGCTCACCAGAGGGATTCCCTGCTCTCCTTCCAGGCCTGTGTGCGAAATTTCACTGAGACACCCCTCCAGTTGCTGGAGAAGATCAAGAATGTCTTCAACGAAACAAAGAATCTCCTTAAAAATGACTGGAAAGTTTTCAGCAAGAACTGCAATGCCAGCTTTGCTAAATGCTCCAGCCAAGGTAAGTCCAAGGGGCCAGCAAGTGGATGGTGGAGGGAGGATGTAAGGGACAGAGGAGGGACCGGGAGGTGAGATGTGGGGCTGGAGGGACCCCCCAGGGAGGCTGCTACTCGTGCTCCTATGTGTGTAGACGTGCTTGTTTTGTGTACATATGTGGCTTCACACACCTCTGGGCGTTCCTGGTCACGTTTCTTCTGGCATATGTGTGCATGTACACCCACATATGTCTGCATGCCAAGGCATCAAGAAGGATCACACTGGTGGCTGTGAGATCAGGGAGTGGAAAGGGGCCCTTCTCTGAGAGCCTTGTAGGCATGGAGGCTTTCCCCATGGGTGCTGCAGGCTGGCTGAACGCATGGAGGGTTCCGTGGAAAGAGCAGAGGCCCCATCTGGGAGTCAGACCCCTCGCTCCAGGAGCCCTGCTGCAAATCACCAGGATACCCTGGCTCCAGAAGTCCCCAGGATGCTTTGAGTGTCCCCTCAAGGGACAAGGCTGGATTTGAAGTCTGAGCATCATTCACCCTCTCCCAGTGCTGGCCCAGCTGCATACATGTGTGCCCTGCGTGTCCTCATCTCTGCGTCCTGTGCCACGTGTCCCCCTGCAGCTCCCTGAGGCAGGGGCTGAGGTCCTGCCACCCACCAGTGGCCAAGTCCAGTCTCATTGCTTCAATGCCAAGGCCTCAAGCCATGGCCACATTCCAGCTCCAGTTGGTTCCCGCCTGTGGCTGTGGCTGTGTGCTCCCTGGCTGTGCATGAAACCATCTCTCTGCTTTCCAACCAATGTGTGGTGTCATTTGGCTTGAGGGTGTCTCGTGTGAGTCCTGGAGACCACTTCGCAACCTCGAGGCCTGGCTGCTGTTCACCCTGGCTTGGCAGCTGGCTTGAACTCTACCATGGGCTGTTCTCTGTTGTCTTCCCTGACCCCGACCCTCTACCTGTGCATCTAAGCCCCCTCTTTGCTCTTGGCCCATGAGAACCTGCGGTCTTCACCTCCCCTGCCTGAGGCCTGAATCACGAGCATCCGCTCCATCTTGTCCTCTCCTCAGCCCCAGGGCTGAGTTAGGGGATGAGGGGAACCCCAGACCCATGCCCTCATCTTGGCCCCCGCTGGGAAAGCTATGCTGGAGGCTGGTGACTCTATCTCCTCCCCGTTTTTCTCTCTCTCTTTTTCTCTGTGGTTCTTTCAGGTGTGGTGACCAAGCCTGATTGCAACTGCCTGTACCCCAAAGCCACCTCTAGCAGTGACCTGGCCTCTGCCTCCCTTCACCAGCCCCTCACCCCCTCAGCGGCCCCTATGACTGGCTTGACCTGGGCTGACTCTGAGGAGACAGAGGATAGCTCCCTCTTGCCCAGTGAGCAGCCCCTACATGCACTGGACCCAGGCAGTGCCAAGCAGCGACCATCCAGGAGCACCTGCCAGAGTTTTGAGTCTCCGGAGACCCCAGGTGTCGAAGGCAGCCCCACTGCCAGTTTACCTCAGCCCCACCCCTCTGTCGGGGCCCCCACCCCTGGGATGGAGGACATTCTTGACTCTGTGTTGGGCACTGACTGGGCCCTAGAAGAGGCCTCTGGAGAGGCTAGTGAGGGTCCGGTACCCCAAGAGGCTGAGCTTTCACCCTCCAGGCCAGGAGGGAGCAGCGTCCAGGCAGAGACTGCTGGGCCCAGCAACCTCCTCTCAGCATCTTCTCCACTTGCCAGATCTACAGAGGGCCAGGAGCCGGCACACACATCTGACACCCTCTTGCCCAGTGTGGGCCCTGTCCAGCCCACAGGCCAGGCCTGGAATCGCATACCTGAGAAGCCGGACAGTCCATTGGCCCTGCCCAGAAACCATCAGGAGCCAAGTTCTGCCAGGACTCCATCGCTGCACCCAAAAGGCCTCAGCAGCTTCTCCACCCTCTCTGCTCAGTCAAGGCTTCCCAGAAGCCACTCAGGGGGCAATGTGCTGCCCCTTGGGGAGCTGGAGGGCAAGAGGAGCACCAGGGATCGGAGGAGCCCCACAGAGCTGGAAGGAGGACGAGCAAGTGAGGGGGCAGCCAGGCCCCAGGCCCGTTTTAACCCTGTTCCTTTGACTGACACAGGCCATGAGAGGCAACACGTGGGACGGTCCGACCCCCAGCTCCCTGGGTTTGTCTTCCACCTGCTGGTGCCCAGCATTATCCTGGTCTTGCTGGCTGTCGGTGGCCTCCTGTTCTACAGGTGGAAGCGACGGGTAAGAAGAGTCTGATGAGGGAGAGGAGGTCAGCTCTTGGGGGCAGGGCGGAGGCGCAGCCTGTGTTCTTCACTTGCTGAGAGAGAGGAGGCTGACAGAGCACAGAGTGTGGGGACATTGGAAAGTGGGGTTCTTCAAGAATGGGGAAGTCTCAGCTGGCTAAAAGGTCAGCAGGAAGGGAAGGGAACGCAGCAGAAGGAAGTGGGAAAGAATATTCTTGGGACAACAGCAGGATGAGAACCCAGATGAGAGGGGAAGAAAAGGAGGAGTGTGAGGCTGTGTGTGAATCAGGCAGGCACATTCCTTTGGGGATCTGCAGAGTCCTGGTGGGGCATGAGGACCCACAGGAGACAGCCTGCAGAGGAAGGGGGGAAGGGTGTCTGGGGTTCATCAGCAGGGAGGCCTCATGGCTGTCTTCTGGCCCTCTGGCTGATTCCCCACTTCTGGGTAGCTGCAGGCAAGAGGGGAGACTCTTGCAACTCTCTCATTAACTCCTGGGGCTGCCCTGCCAAGTCCTCAGTGAGCGTGCTTTCCTGTTCCCAGAGCCCTCGAGAACCTCAGACACTGGATTCTCCTATGGAGTGGCCAGAGGGCAGGTGAGGTGGGCCTTGGGGTGGGACCCTGGGAGACTGACTTAGGATCACACATGGCTAGTGACTGAGTTTCCCTCTAGATTTGGGGAGGGAGGGCCTTCTCCCACTTGCATGGAGGAATTGGAGGTACAGAAGAGAATGGGGGAGGGGAGGGGCTTCCCCTCTTTCCTATGTATCCAGGCTTTTTCCTGGTTTCTTCGCAGGGTTAGGCAACCTTGAGTCTTACAAATCTGAGTGGGTGGGAACACATGTGCAGGGGACTTGCGGGGTAAGCTGAGAGGGTCCCTTTCTCCCCCATTCCTGCTGAAGTCTCACACTAATCCTGTGCTTTGCCTGTAGCCCCCTGACCCAGGATGGGGACAGACAGGTGGAACTGCCAGTGTAGAGGAACTTCTAAGGTAAGATTCTGGTTTTGATCTCCCTCCACCCCTTAAAATGAGATACACCTTTACAGGCACCCTACCCATTGATGACACCACCAGTTACCCACCCAAGGCTCACACACTCAATTCCCTCACCTCTCTCCTGCTTCATTTTTAATCCATCACCAGGTCTGGCCCACCATCTCCTGGCCAGGCCCTTAGCTCTCCCCTGCCTCTCCACTGCATCTGAGGCCAGACACTGACCTCTTTCTGCATCAGGTCCCTTGTCTCGCTACCACTTTCGATCCCAGAGCAACCCAAATTCTCTTCCTCAAATGTGGCTTTTGTAAGGTCTTTACCCTGCTGGGGAATTTTCAGTAGCTCTACATTGCCAACCACTTCAACGTTCTCAGTTTGGCTTCCAGGCCCCTCCAGCAACTACCCTCAACATGCACCTTGCACCAGCTTCCCCCTCTGTTTGCTCCCCTATTTGGCTCTTCTTCTCAGTCAAGGTCATTTCTACCTCCCTGCCTTTAGAGTCACAGAGCCATAAAACCTCATTCTTGGAAGGGCTCTCAGAGGTCATTTGGCCTAGCATCCCACCCATCTCCCAGCCAGCTTCCTGTCACACACTCCCAGTTCCAGGCAAGCTCCCTGCTTAGCCACACCCTATGCCATCTCCAAATAACACTGAGAAGTCTTTCCTTACACAAGCAAAACTGCCTTCCCGGCCCCCTCCACAGCAGTCCTCCTTCCAGTTCTCTGAAGAGCCCTCAAATATTTAAAGTCAATTAGTCATGTCCCCCTTAAGAATTCTCTAAGTGTGGCCAAGTCCCTCAAACATTCCTTATATGATATGGTTTTCAGACCCCTCACCATCCTGGTCGCCCTCCTTTGGACACACTCGTTTGTCAATGTCCCTCTGAAAATGTGGCACCCAGCCCTGGACACAATACTCCAGATGTTGTCTGACCAACTCAGAGTACAGCGGGACTGTTACCTTCCTTGATCTGGACAATATTCTCCTATTTAT
Source organism: Dugong dugon (assembly GCA_030035585.1). NCBI lineage: Eukaryota > Metazoa > Chordata > Mammalia > Sirenia > Dugongidae > Dugong > Dugong dugon. The sequence goes on from CM057462.1 coordinate 149,778,359, forward strand.
TCAGATTAAGATTGCATTATTTCTTTCATGACTGCATCATTCTGTTGTCATACGTTGAACTTGTAGTCTATTAAAACCCCTAGTCCCATTTCCCATAAACCTCTGTCAAGCCAGAGCTTCCCTATCCTGTACCTGGACAATTTTTTTTTTTTAACCAAAGTGCAGAAGTTTATATTCATCCTTGTTAAAGCCACCTTGTTGGATTCTGCCCATCACCCAGGCCCAATGAAATTGTTTTAAATCCCAATCCCAACTGCATCTCCCGCACATTGACGAGTGCCTTCTATTCTTGCCCACGTTGTTGATAAAGATGTAGCCCTTATTCTTCCTCCCCCGTCCCCCCTAACCCACCTGCCCCCAGCCCTCCTCCCTTCTTTCCGTAGGTCCACAGGCAGCCCCATCAGAAGTTTCCCTGAGTGCCCCCTCTCCCTCTGGTCGCACTTTTAATTTCCACCCTTCCTGTTCTTTTGTATTTGGTTAATACTATATCAGTTTGCACTTATTTGGATGTTGCTTTTGTAAGTTTTTAAATTTTATTTTATGTGTCTTTGTACATTCTGCACCCCTAAGAAGGTTGTAACCTCCTTGAGAGCAGGGAATGTGTTTTCCACTTTTTGTGTGTTTCCTCTGTCCCAGGTTCTAGGACAGAGAGGGCTTCTCCACACTTGGCAACAGCTCAGTAAATGTTGACTGGGCTGATTGACTGGCCCTGGCCAGCTGCCTCTAGCTGACCAGCCTTCTGACTGACCAACTAACCAGCTAACTAATTGACTCTGACTGACTGATCAGCTGGCTGGGTAACTGACTAACCAGTTGGCTAGCTGGTGATTTCCTGACTAGCTTATTGACTGGCAAGTTGATGGGCTGATTAGCTAGTTGACTGGCTAACTAAATAGCTGGCTGACTGATTTTCTGACTGGCTGGGTCGATGGGGCAACGCACTGAAGTTGCCAATCACACCCCATGCCAAATGCAAGCAAGCACCTTAGGGCCTTCCTATGGGTATAGTGACAGGTCTGGGCCATTTCTGGAGAGACAGGGGATCTGGCAAATGCTCCACACCAGTGGAGTCTATTTAGAAAAGAACAAGAAATCACACGTCTGGAATCCTGGAAACTACCTTGTTGGAAGGGTGGACTAAGATGTGTGAGTGGGTCAGCTGGGCCCCTGGCTGGGCTGTGAGGATGGCACAGGCTCCTCAGGACTGGTGAGCAGAGAGTGGACAGAGGTTTCTGGGGACAACACTCTCCCCACTGGCTGCTGGCCTCCCGCCCCCTTGGTCTTAGCCCTCTGTCCCATCCCTCTACATTCCCACTCACCTTCCCCTGCCTGCCTAGTCTCAGACCTGACACAAGCTTTCGTCTTCCTCCTGTTAAGATTTCAGTTAGAGAGGAGCCTGGGCAGCGGCCACATCCAGACCCCACCTAGATCAATAGGTCCAGTCCTCAGGCCATCCCCTGGCCAGGCATCAGGAGCCCAAGGAAGATTCAGTGCCAGCCCCTAGACTGGCTGCTACTCTCATGGGAGACGAGAAAGAGAAACCCAGAGGAGAGAGTGAGAGAGGGACCCAGAGCCACAGAAAGAAAACTCAGACACAAGCATGCCAACCTCAGGGAATAGGAGAGGGGGGTAGCAAACTGGAGCTTGCCCAGTTGGTTCTTCTTCCCTCCTGGGCCCCAGCAGGGCCTGTGGCCTGGCTGTACCCAGCATGGCTCATGTCCAGTTTATGGTTCCCCTCCAGAGCATGGGAATGGGCTGGGAGCCAGAGGCTGTGGTCCCGTCTTCTCTCCATACCCATCCTGGGCTTTGCCAGTAGGGCCTATGGATGGTCAGGTTGGAAGGCTCCACACAGGGTCAAAGTCAAACTGTTGGATGGGGTCCAGGGGATTTCTGTGCTGGGAACAAAGCATTCTGAGGATGCTGGGCAAAGGGACAAGGATGGGGGTGTGGTAGGGAGAGGGCAGGGCCCTGACTCCTATGGATGATGAGGGAGGCAAGTTCCTCGGCCCATCCAGGAGGAGGCTGGGTTGCTCAAGGGTTAGCATGCCTAATCGCATGGTGGGAGTTTCCTTGTCCCAGCACTGCCTCTAGACATTTCCACTCTAGCCCAAATTCTTCCTCTTCAGTTACTTCTGCCCTGCTGTCCCAAATATCATCTGTGATAACTCTCTGATGAATGGCGTGGAGGTGGAAATGAAAAATCCCTCTTATTTGCTAGAGTTAGCAGGAGTCACCCTTAGATTCACTGTACCAAGTGAGATGGCCTTGCCTCAGGAGGAGTCTAAGGACACTCAAGTGTCCCCTTCCCTCCCTGTCAGGCCCCTCAGCCTGAGCAATGACTTCTCCCCCCAGCCCTGCTCAAACCTCCACCAGACCCCATTGCCTCCCGCTGTGGTCCCTGGTTCCCCAGGAGGAGGTAGGAGGTGAGGCCAGTCTGACCAGAGGCTTGGGCTATTGCCAGGGAAGCCCGCCTGGCCCCTCTGTGGTCTGGGGTGGCTGGAAATGCAAGGGAAGGAATGGAAGGAAGCCCTTCCTTCAGCACCAACAGCCCACAGGAACGCTGTGCCTCCCCCACTCATGTCCTCAGCGACACTCCTCCACTTCCACTTGGCTGACCAGCCTTTCTTTCTCTCCCTGCAGCTGGGCGCACAGGACAGTTTCTCCACGGGAGGAGAAGTTATGGGGGCATCCACCACCACTCCTCCCCAGCCATTCTCCTGGGATGGTGGCCTGCCTGCTATGAGCACCCGTCTGCCAGGACTGGACCAGAGCAGCCAGGCTGGGGTTCCTCTGCCCTCAACCCTTTGTCCCTTGACTAACTGAGAGAGGGCCAGGGGGTGCTCCCTGAGATACCAGTATTTATTGTGGGCCCTGGAGGCTCCTATCTGCTTGAAGAAGGCTGGCAAGCCTGGCTCAGGACCCTCAGCCCCCAGGGGCTGTGTCCTCTCCACACTCCCCTCCAAGCCAACACCTGGGCCAGAGACCCAGCGGCCTGTGCAATGAGGGAGAGCAGGGCAGGAGCTAAGGAATGGAAGAGCCCTTGTGCCCAGAGGACCTGCCTGGTGCCAAGAGATCCCAGCATCAGCAAGGACTTGCCTCCAAGGAGAGGAGCATGAGATTGGCAGGCTGGGATGGCATCAGCTGATTTCCCGAAAATGAGTGCACCTCAAATGACAGGAAGAGGAGGCCTCTGGGCCTGCTGGTCTGCACCAACAGCCCAGAGGGTTCTACATCCTCTGCTCGCCTACGTGCCCTCTCTGGTTGCTGGGTAGAGAAGGGAGGCCAGCCTTACCCTCAGGATCTGCCTAGCCTGCTCCTGACGCCTAGAAAAGGGCCAGGCTCTGGCCTCTGCCCCTGCTTCCTTCCAGCCCCTGCCAGAGCGTCCCTAGGAAGCCACACAGAGGCTGCCCCTCATGAAGGAAACCATTGCACTGTGAACACTGAACCTGCCTGCTGTACAGCCTGCCCTGGCTGTCCCGGGGTGAACGGCTGTCCGTCCTCCCCGCCCCCCGTCGAGCCTTTTCCCAGCTTCTTGCACTGAGCACCGAGCTGGCCTTGCCTGTCGACGGAGGGAGCCCTTAAGCCCTAATCTTCTCCTGACCCGGCCTTTTACGCCCCAGGGAGGAGTGGGGTGGGAGAACCGCCTGGGCTGCTAGCCAGAGCTGGTCTTTAGGCTGCATTGTTCGCCCAGGTTTCTGCATCTTGCACTTTGACATTCCTAAGAGGGAAGTGAGTAGTGGGAAGGAGGTAAGGAGGGAAAGGCAGAGACGGAAAAAGTGTGCAGGATGGAGCTCTGACAGAAAATAGGTCTTTGACATTATGGGTCCTGGCTCCCTGACCCCCAGCCCAATCTCCTTCCCCTCTACCAGGCTCCTGTCCCAACCACAGTTTAAGGCTGCTGCCGGCAGGCACCTGGAGCTGAGCAGGTTGTCTCTGCCAGGAGCCCGGGGCTGGGCTGCCACCTGCACCAGCACCCAGCTCCCCTGCCCTTCCCATGCTTCTTTTATCCTGACCCCAATAGGCAGTTGATACCCTCCAACTCTCACTCCAGCCCCCACTACCACCACCTCTCTGACCAGGCAAGCCAGGATGGGAGAGGGGCCAGGAGGGATCAGGGCACCTATTTTCAACTCTGCCTCTGAGGGCCTCAGCTTCCTGGGCCCAGCCTATGGCCGTGGCTCAATGGTGACAGGGCTGTCGATTGCCCTTGGCCCCTTTGTACTTCTGTGTCCCTCCATGGCTGCTGCCCTAGGCCCCCCACTGAAGACCCTGCCCTGCCTGGGCCACTATGCCAGGGCTCGGGGTCTTCCCTTACTGCCCCAGAAAGTGAGGGCTCGCTGGCTCCCACCTGCCCAGGGTGATGCAGACAGCTGAGGGAAGGGCAGTGGAGAACTTTGACTGAGGACTCATTTGTCTAGTCACAAACTCTGTTATCTGATACTAGAAAATACGTATTTAAAACCGGAAGCTTGGAAGGAAAAAAAAAAAAACAGAAAAAAGCATTACCCCTCCTTAAACATACAGTATTTTAAAAGTCAGAAAAGCAAGTCCAACCCATTGCAGAAGCTCTTTGTGGGTGCTTCGTGACATAGGAGTGGGGCGGGCCCCAGAGCTGCCTCTGGGTGTCTCCCCCGGCTGCCTGCACAGGAACCCCTTCTTTTTTCTGAGAAAGCCGAGAGGGAACATTGGCTCACGCACTGTGAGATTTCGTTTTTATACTTGGAAGTGGTGAATTATTTTATATAAAGTCATTTAAATATCTATTTAAAAAAATAGGAAGCTGCTTATATATTTAATAATAAAAGAAGTGCACAAGCTGCCATGTGTGAGTCATGGGAAAAGTTGCTTTGCAGGGTGTGGGTGGTAAAAATGGGGGCGGGCAGGCAGCAGCTGCTGGGTGAGCCCCAGCTCAGAAAGCTGTTTCCAAGATACACGAGGAAGGAGGGTTCTCTCCAAATTTCAGTCTTATTATTGCTTCCCCTGCATATCTGCTTAATAGGGAAACAGGCAATAATTAGCCAAACCACAGGCCTGGCCACTGGCCCCTGCTCCAGCCCAGCCCAGCCCAGCCTGGGTAAATGGCTGGTTGGGCTCTGTCCAAGAGCCTGAGGGGCCTGCAAGGACCAGGCTCCTTGACCACTGAGCGATGCTACAGGGCAGAGGGAGCTGGCCAGTTTCTAGCAGGGCTCTGAGATGAATGAGCACTGTCTGTGGGCCAGCAAGGTTAGCAGGTGGGTGGGGGTTGGGGGGGTGGGGGAGCTGGGGACCCAGAAGGCTGTGTGAGGGGCCTCAGGGCCTGACCTTCCTACTGGGCATAGAGAGGAACCTGATCAAGGCTGGGGCCTCTCAGGGGCAGAGGGGTGTTGGGGAGAACCCATAGACTCAAGGCCTAGATAGTACAAACACATATCCTGGGCAAAGCTGTGACAAAAGGGGCTTCCCCACCCGTGAGAGAGCGGTAGACAAAGTTCCGCATCTGTGGTTCTCAACCCTTGGCTCACCTTAGGATCACCTGGGGAGTTTTAAAAAAATAATGATGCCCAGGCCCCACCCTAGATCAACAACATCATCATCTCAAGCACCAGGCATGAGGATTTTTAAAAGTCATCTCAAGTGATTCAAACGTGATCAAGGATGAGAAGCACACAGAGCTTCAATGTCCACATGGTGGCTATTGTAATTAGTAAGAATTAAATACTCAGCCCCTCAGTCACACTAGCCACATTTCAAGTGCTCAGTAGCCATATGTGGCTAGTGGCTACCATATTGGACCACACAGAAATAAAACATTTGCATTATTGTAGAGATTTTATTGGACAGCGCTGCAGAGAAGGTTGGGTCCCTGGCTTTAGAGGACCAAGGTTATAGGGCCATGACTGGCATGAAGTAAACTTGTCCAGGAACTAAGTTTTCGGGTGCCTCAGTCACCCCTTTCTGTGCCCTTACCCCCAAACCTGTCCTTCATCACTTCCCTTTAGCTAGTTCTTCCCTGTCTATCAAAAGCTTCTCAGAAAAGATTTTTGAAAATTCACATTTCATCCTTCAAGATCCAACTCAATAGTCACCTCTTCTGAGAAGCCTTCCCAGCTTGTCCCAGGGCCTAGGCCCCGGAGATCCACCCAAGCTTACTTAGCTCCTTTCTCATCTCTGCTCTCAAAGACTGAAAGCCCATTTGTCTGTCTGTCTGTCCCACAAGGTCATGAACTCTGGCAGGAACTGTGCCACATCCCTCCTTGTAACTCAGTAACTAGAGTATCTGGCACACAGCAGGTGTTCAGTAAATGTGTGTCAAAGGATAATAATGCATAAACAAAGACATGGTAATGCAAATACTAACCAGATTTAATAGGTGGCCTTTTTTAGGGGCCTTACTCATATTGGCCAATGGAACAAATAACTAACAACTATAATTCAGGGCCAACCAGAGGAGATATTTTCAGCAGAGGGGCTTCACCAGTTTCTGATGGGGATAGGTCCAGGTTTAAAATGTACCTGGTCACCAGGCTGTGGATAGAATGTATATTTCAAGACTTCAAGCAAGGATTGGTAGAAAAGAAATAAAACAAAAACAAAATTCCTGCCCCTCTCCCTCCTTCCCAGACCAGGGCCCAGAAGCCCCAGGAAGTATCCAGAAAGGCCAAAGAATCTCAGCAGGCCTTTCCCTGGGCTTCAAGTGCTGTGAGGCTGCTTGGGAAGTGCCATGCCTATGGAGTAATAGTCACTTTAGTTCCAGAGCAAGAGGACCTAGGTCCTTGGCTTGGATCTCTTACTGCTTAGCTATGTGACCTTCAGAGTCATTTGTAGAACTGTGGTAAGAGTACAAGCCAGGTATACCTGGTCTGAGGTTCAAATGAGGTGACAAACCCAAAAGCACCTTGTAGACTCCAAAGGGCTACTCCCAAATAAGGTGGGTCCTGGTGGGGCCTCTACCAGCTGATCCCATGTGCCTCTGGGCAGGCATGGGGGAGTCAGGATGCTGCCAGAACCTGGGCTGTTCGAAGCTGGCAGAGCTGTGCACTCCCTGCAGGGCTTAGGATTCAGATATCTTGTAGTTCAGGGACTTCTGGCTGGAGGGAGGGAACAGGTAGGACACCAGAGGGCAAAGTGGCCTGGAGAGCAGGGGATGCCAGTTGGCAGGCAGGGTTGGGAAAGCTGGCTTCAGGTCTGCAATCAGAAGGACTTAGCCAAACCCCAAACCACTATCCGGCCAGAGGCAGAAAAGTGAATCAGAGTCAACCAGGAAGAACCCTGAGGTTAACCTCATGCAGACTGCGGGCCACAGTGGGGAAGGGATTGGTGGGGGCCTGGGGTCTAGGCAGGGCCTGGGTGGGCATCTGAAGACCCCTTGAGGAAGACACTAAAGTCCTTAAGGGGTTGGCAGTGACCAAGCAACCCGAGGCTTAGGTCAGCTGCTGGGCAGCCCTGGGGGAAAGAGCCCATGTTTCCCAGGCAGCACCCACTCCTCCCCTCGCCCCCGCAAAGGCCCTCTCTGCCAGAGCAGCACTTTTGCCCTCTGGGAAGGGGGCATGGCCAGGCTCTGCTGCCGTGGATACTGGAACTGCTGAGGGAGCAAGGTAGACTGTTGCTGCCTGGAAAGCCCCATGGCAAAGTGGCTGAACCACAGAAGGCTCACTCCCGACCACTGGTCTGGGACCACAGGAAAGCCCACAGGCTGTCCCCCATGGCCTTGTCCAGTGCCCACACTGACTCAGCTCAAGGACTGGGTGGCTGGGAGTCAGGAGAGGTTATGAACTTGGGGTGGTTGTGGAAGCTGGATCAGGGGAGTTGTTGGGTGAATTCCTGGAGGAAGCCTGGGTCAGAAACCCAAGTTGGACTCCAGAGTCACTTATGACCTATCATCCAATCTCTTTCTTGTCCTCCTCCCACAAGCTTTCCCCACAACAGCTCCAGCCCCCCAGCCCTGCCCCTGCTCTGAGGTCTTGGACACCTGCTCACCCACTTACTATTCAGTCTCTGTGCATGTACCTAGTGAGTCTGTGAAGGCAGGGGCTTCATTCTCATTCATTCATTCCCCCACTTATTGCTAGACACTGAGCATAAAATGGTGAGCAAAAGAGTCAGTGGGGAAGACAGATGTTAGTCAAGTAATCACATGAAAAAGTGTATCATCATAACACCTGAATATAGGTAGGAAGACACAGATGCTGTGAGAGCTTATAATAGGGGACCTGACCCAGGGATACAGGGTCTTGCAGGCCTTCAGGAGAATCAAGGTGACAGGATGCCATGGAAGCTTATAAGCAGTGATGTCTGGTCTATTCCTCCCCCTTACCCAGTACTGCCAACAAGATTTAACAGCTTTCATTTACTAATTACCTGGTTGGTATTTGAGGCACTTTATAAACTGCTATTTCATCCCATTGTACAATAGTTCTGTAAGTAGGTACTAATATCCTCTTTTATAGATGTAGGAACGAGGGTTTAGAGAAACTTAATAATTTGGGCAGGGTCACAGCAGCTGGTAAGTGACAGAGCCTGGATTTGAACCTGGGTTTGGCTGTTTTCAAAGCTCAAGCTCTTGCCACAACATCACACTCTAGCTGGTATTTAATCTATGCTCGTACAAATAAACAGCTCACGCCAGCCTGGTGGACTCTGAAGTTCCTCCAGGGTCTCAGCATCCTCCTTTTTCCCCACAGAAGGATTGTGCAGTTTGGCACTGGGCAGGGAGTGCCTATAACAGATCCCTGCTCTCTCAGCTCTACTGCTAACCCTAAACCCCACCAGGAAAGAAGGAAGGAACACTCCTGGGTGGTGTGCCTATTGCTTGGACATCTGGGAAAGTTCCAGTCCCTTGACTGCAAATCATTCCCTCTAACTTCCTTTGGCTTGCATCCTTTGTGACCCATGCATTCTCTTCCTCCCCCTCCCAGTCCCCTGGTTAATTATTGGCCCAGTTGACATCTGGGCATTGATCACTCCAGCTAGCAACAGGCTTTGGTATTACTCTTATCTTGGCTGCTAGTGACCTTCTTAGATAAAGAGACTGGAAATTTGCTCCCCAAGCACCCAGCACGATCTCCAGGGGAGGTTACAGGCCTCTGCTGGGCTGCTTGGGCAAGGCTGGGTCAGGACCATTGAGTGTGACATCTGCAGGTTCAACATGCTCTAGTGATTCTGGGGAGAGAAGCAGAAGGCAAGGGGCAGGAGGGCCTAGGGAATGGGGACAGAGCCTTCCCCGTCTGTGATGCTTCAAAGGCCTCAAAGAAGCATCATTTTCAGAGCACTCTGTGGACGCCCAATCCATGTTGGTTTTGCTGATATGAGCTCCACACCCATATGCAGGAACCAAATAGAAATTATGGAGTTGAAATGTACAATAAACAAAATGAAAAATTCACTAGACAGGCCTTGGTAATGGTAGTGCTGCATCTTCAATTTGATGGTATCTTAGATTCAATTAAATACAACATGTATCAAGACTACTCAATTTGATTTACACAGACTCTCTCATTTAATGCTCTGAACAATCCAATGATACATTGCCATCGAGTTGATTCTGACTTATAGCGACCTTACAGGACAGAATAGAATTGCCCTACAAGGTTTCCAAGGTGCACTTGGTGGATTTGAACTGCTGACCTTTTGGTTAGCAGCTGAACTCTTAACCACTACACCACCAGGGTTTCCAATCCAATGATACAAGTACCTTTATACACCACATTTCACAGAAGAAAACAGGAAGATTAAGGAAACTGCCCCCATCACGTATCAGCTACACCACTGTTATGGACTGAACTGTGTCCCCCCAAAATACGTGTTATAAATCCTAACCTCTATGCCTGTGGTTATAATCCCATTTGCGAATGGGTTGTCTTTGTTATGTTAATGAGGCAGGATTAGTATAGGTTGTGTCTTGAGTTAATCTCTTTTGAGATATAAAACAGACTAACAAGCAAGTGAGCAAGCAGAGATGGGGGAAGATTGATGCCAAGCCACATGGAGATCTCCAATGAACCAGGAAGTAAGCTGAAGAGACAAGGACCTTCCTTCAGAGCTCACAAAGAGACAAAGCCTTCCCCTAGAGCCAGCACCCTGAATTCAGACTTCTAGCCTCCTAAATGTGAGAAAATAAATTTGTTTTTAAAAAAAATTCACTAGAGGAGCTCAACAGCAGATGTGAGCAGGCAGATGAAAGAATCAGTGAACTTGAAGACAGGTCAATTGAAATTATTCAATCTGAGAATCAGAGAGAAAAAAGAATTAAGAAAAATGAACAAAGTTTCAGAGACATGCATAATGGGACTCCAAGAAGGAGAAACGAAAGAGAAAGGTACAGAAAGAATATTTGAATAATGTCTGAAAACTTCTTAAATATGATGAAAAATCATTAATCTACATTAATTCCAAGTAGGACAAACTAATAAAGATTGACACCTAGATGTATCATAATCAAACTGTCAAAAGCCAAAAATGAAGAGAGAAGCAGCAAGAGAGAAGAGACTCATCAAGTACAAGGGATACTCAATAACATTAACAGCTGATTTCTCATCAGAAACTATGGAGGCCAGAAGGCAGTGGAAGGATAAATTCAAAGTTCTGAATGAAAACAAAAAAGTATCAACCAAGAATTCTATTTCTAGCAACACTATCCTTCAAAAACAAAGGCGAAATTCATACATTCCCAGATAATCAAAAACTGAGAGGATCCATTGTTAGCAAACCTACCCAACAAGAAATATTATAGGGAGTTCTTCAGGTTGAAATGAAAGGACACAAGACAGTAACTCATATCCATATGAGGAAATAAAGAACACCAGTAAATATACAAGACATATGTAAATATAAGAGAGTATAAATGTATTTTTTGTTTGTAACCTTTTTTTTCTCTATCTGATTTAAAAGAACAATATAAAGCAATAATTATAAATCTATGTTGATGGACACAGAATGTACAAGATGTGATTTGGGAGTGGGAAAAGGAGCTATATAGGAGCAAAGATTTTATATACTATTTTATATACTATTGAAATAAATTGGTATTAATCTGAATTAGATTTTTATAAATTAAGATGTTAATGGTAATCCCCAGAGCAACCACTAAGAAAATAACCCAAAAATATATAGTAAAAGAAACAACAAGGGAATTAAAATGGTGCACTAGAGTATTTTTCTAGGAAAGTCTCACTCTTAAGCTGTCAGTGAAAAATGAGAAGGCTTAACTCCCTGAGGAGGGGAGATGTGTACATCCTCCTTGCCCCTTGACCCCACATTCTATTTATCCTTTAAAATAAAATACCCAGTATTCCCTAGTTTACCAAGCACTTTCCCAGATAGGATCACATTTCCTCCTCATGACAGCCCTGTGATGCAGGCTTTATAATATCAGTTTTATAAGTGAGGACTCTGAGGCACAGAGAGGTTAGGTGAGCACCCCAAGGACACACAGCCAGTAAGTATGAGAGTTGGGACTAAAATGAGGTCTGTCTTACTCAAGTACAGGGTTCTTTCTACATTGCTCAGCTGAATGCTTGGCCAGCAGAGATGCTAGTATTAATCTCAAGCTTCTCAAGTATTGGAATAGAGGGATCTGAGGTGTGGTCCAGGAGAAAGGCAGAGCTGGTGTTCAGACTGAAACAGGGATTTGGTCACATCCCACTGGGCCTTCACTCTCTCAGAGCACAGTGTGCTTCCACCTTGGCTATTGCAGGTAACTACAAGGAGATTAGGGCAGGAAGTCATTAAACACACTTATAAACTAGCATTTAATGACTCCTCTTGTGTGGCACCCAGTTTAGAATTTTTAATACATCATCTCATTTATTCTTCACAACAACCCTAACAAGTACTCAACACTCTTATCCCCATTTTACAGGTGAAACCAACAGAGGCTCAGAGAGGTTTAATGACTTACCCAAAGTTACACAGCTAATAAGTGGGTGACCTTGGATTACAACCCTGGTCTGTCAAAATGTGAAACTCATGTTCTTAATCCTGTGCCACTTTATGGCCAGTGCTGAGATAAAATGGGGCGAAATCTCTGCTCTCCTGGAGATCAGTCCAATGGCTTATTGCTCATAACGTCCCTCAAGAGGAAAAGCAAGTCCAACATCCTCCCAGTTCTTGAAATGCATGGATCATAGAATCCAGAATTTGAGAGCTGAAGAGGCCTCAAAAATGCATGAGATCCTACTTCCAGGGAAATAGAGAATTTGTGTGTCTATAATTTTCAGATGAGGTACGGTAGCCAAGGTTGGTCCAGCAGGAGGAAGGCACCCAGATTTCTGCGCATGGAGATGATGAAGGGGAACGACTGCCCCACAAAGCAAGACGGGGGTCTGTAGGATCCCTGCCCTTTAGCTGTCACCAGCATCTCTGGGGTTTAAACACTTCAAGGGAGTTCATTAGAGACGTAATTTTCTGCTAGGATAGGGGTGGCATTGGTGAAAGTTAGTTACAGGGCATTTTTAGGATTTCCAGGCACAGTTCTCTCCTGCCTCTGCTTCCCTTCTCGTACCCATCCCACCCCACCCCAACTCCACCCTATTGTCCAAGCCCCAATCCCTGGTAGAAAATCCCTCCAAGATGCCAGCTCATGGCCAAAGAGTGTTAAGTCCAGTCCCAAAGCGAGGGCTCCAAGGGTTACTTCTGGGCTCAACCTAGCTCACCAGCGACCTGCAGACTTCCTTGCTCAGTGTCCTGTCCTACTGGCCCTTTGAGGTGTGGAAGCACGGAGGGGCAGAGATGGGCATGCTTAAAACCACCAAGGATTTCTGAGGTTTGACATAAGTCCTTGCCCATCATGAACCTGCAGGCATGAACTCACATGGCCTTCAAGACGGAGGAGCTTTCCTCCACAGCCAAATCCAAACTCCCTGGGGGACCAAATTACTGGGCTGAGGGCTGTGAGGACCATAGTCTTGGGGAACATCTAGCTTAATTGGCATAACATAGTTTATAAAGAAAATGTCCTACATTCTACTTTGGTGAGTAGTGTCAGGGTCTTAAATGCTTGTGAGCAGCCATCTAAGATACTCCACTGGTCTCACCCCATCAGGAGCAAGGGAGAATGAAGAAAACCGACACAAGGGAAAGATTAGTCCAAAGGACTAATGGACCACAACTACAACAGCCTCCACCAGACTGAGTCCAGCACAACTAGATGGTGCCGGCTACCACCACCAACTGCTCTGACAGGGGTCACAATAGAGGGGGCCGGACAGAGCTGGAGAAAAATGTAGAACAAAATTCTAACTCACAAAAAAGACCAGACTTACTGGCCTGACAGAGAAACCCCGAAAGTATGGCCCCCGGACACCTTTTTAGTTCAGTACTGAAGTCACTCTTGAGGTTCACCCTTCAGCCAAAGATTACACAGGCCTGTAAGATAAAACGAGACTAAAGGGGCAAACTAGCCCAGAGGCAAGGACTAGAAAGCAGGAGGAGACAGGAAAGCTGGTAATGGGGAACCCAAGGTCAAGAAGGGAGAGTGTTGACATGTCATAGGGTTGGTAACCAATGTCAAAAACAATATGTGTACTAATTGCTTAATGAGAAGCTAGTTTGTTCTGTAAACCTTCATCTAAAGTACAATAATAATAATTTTTTAAAAAATGCGCAAAGGACTTCAACAGACATTTCTCCAAAGAAGATACACAAATGGCCAAAAAAAAAAAAAGATGGGGAGCTTTAGTTTTCACTGCATACTTTTCATCTTGATCCTGGCATTCTCACTGGCCTGCGTCAGCAGCTCTCCTATCCTGCTCTCCCAAAGCAGAGAAGGTTCTCATTCATCCATTTCCAAGGAAACTTGATTGGAGAGTTCCTTTTGTTCCTTTTCCTAACTTTTAACTATGAGAAATGTCAAACATGGACCAAAGTAGAGAGATAGTACGATGAGCTCCTACATACCCATCACGTAGCCTCAATGACTATCATGGCCAATTGGGATCCATCTGTATTCCCCCACACTATCTTCTGCCCTCCCTCCTCCCCACTACTTTGATGCAACTTCCAAATACATCCTTTCAAACTTAAAAACTGCAGTATGCATCATTAAAAGATAAAAATTCGTTTTGTAAAACATAACCATAATATATTTATCACTGAAAAAATTAATATCTAAGATAGTGTCTCAATTTCCCTAACTGTCTCTTAAATTTTTTTAAGAGTTTGCTTAAATATGGACCCAAATATCATTCATACAAGGAGCACTCAGCTGCTAACCAAAAGGCTGGTGCTTTGAACCCACCAGCTGCTCCATGGGAGAAAGATGTGGCAGTCTGCTCCCATAAGATTATAGCTTTGGAAACCCTATGGGGCAGTTCTACTCTGTCCTGTAGGGTTGCTATCAGTAGAAATTGACGTGACGGCAACAGGTTTACCATACATTGCAGTTGGTTGACAGGTATCTTAAGCATCTTTTCACTATAGGTCCTTCATCTCTCCACAGTAATTTATCTACTTCAAAAACTGGTTCATCTTTCCTACTGAGTTTCAAAGAATATTGATTTTGCTGATTACAGCCCCACAGTGTCTTTAACATGTTTATCTGTCCTCCTATCTCCTATAAATTGGAAGTTAGGGGTCTAGAGGCTTGCTGAGATTCAGGTTCAATTTTCTGACAAGGACATTTCATAAGTGGTGTTGCGTACTTTGATCAGGAGGTACATAGGACTGGTTGTCTCTCTTCTTTTCTCAAGATATTTATATCTGTAAAACTTGGCAACAGCTTAAATGTCTGATATTAGAGAAACAGTTACATAATGACAGTGCATCATTACAATGGAATTTTATGCAGTCATTACTAATCATAGTTTTTAAAGAACATTAAGTGACATGGGGAAATGCCTATCATATGATGTTAACGGAAAAAAGCAGGAATCAAAAATACATACAGTGTGCCATATAGCTACACACAGAAAAAAGATTGGAAGGAAAAACACTTATGCTAATAAAGGTTATTACTAAGGTTAAAATTATGGATGATTTCTTTCTTTATCCTTTCTATACTTTCCAATTTTTAATACTAACGTTGTTACTTTTATAATCAGAAAATTTAAAAAAATATTTTGTAAAACTCCTACTTTTGTATACGAAGTTGTGATTTTTCTAAAGTCATCCATAGGACCCACAAAATGCTACCTTCTGAGGCGAGAGCTAAACATAAAAAGCAGTTTGACCATTTAAACAAATTAGTGGTCAGTTGCTGGTTGGTCACTGGTTGTTTGGTGTCTCTGAATGGACGTTTTGGTTACCAGGGCCACTCTGCCAGTTACATAGGTCTAGCAGGAGCAGACAGCAATTAATCAGAAAGGCCAACAGAACAGACCTTTGGCTTAGCGGGCCTGGTAGGCGGACTTTGGTCTCCAGAAAGCCCAGCCCCACCACCTTCAAATCAAAAGTTGTCCTCCTTCAAATCAAAAATTTCTCCTTCAAATCACTGATCATAAGAACTCACACCCACAGCCACAGAGATGCGATCCCTCCCGGCAGTGAGATAATATGGGAAATTACAGGTACCTTGAGCAGAGATAGGACCAGCACAGCCCACCCTGGCAGGCATGCCTGAGGGTCCCACCACCAGGACAACAGGACCAGGGGACAGGTTTGCCCCAGACAGAAGAAGTAAGAATTCTGTTTCTGATCTCAATCTTCTTCTCCTTCCTGTCTAGGTTAACCTAGAGCAATGCCCTGAATGAAGCAGGCATTAGATATTCATCTATAAGAAAAAGAGATTCGATTTTAGCATCTCTGAAGCCCCTTTCCAACTCCGACACTCTCATCTTTTCTGTGAACAGCTGTCCTCCAAAGTCCGTCGCCATTTAAGCTTTATGAAAGAGAGAGATCTTAGTTTCCCCATTCGTAAGTGACTATTTAAACATATGCCCTCACACAGGCACAATCAGATTGTGGCACAGATGTCACATACGCAGAGGTATGCTGTGGCATCCACCTCACAACCCAAATTCTACTCACGTGCCTCAACCTCAGGGGAGCCCACACATCACTTGCGTGACCCTTCAATCAACCACTCTCTCCCAGATCCTTTTTGCTCTCCTCAAAGTAGATTATCTGTTGCCATACAGTCGATTCTGACTCATAGTGACCTTATAGGGCAGAGTAGAACAACTGCCCCATAGGGTTTCCAAGGCTGTAACTTTCACGGAAGCAGACTGCCACATCTTTCTCCCATGAAGCAGCTTGTGGGTTCAAACCACTCACCTTTGGTTTAGCAGCTGAGAGCTTAACTACTGTGCCACCAGTGGTTCTTTAAGTAGATTATTACTCTTAAAACTTTTATAGGATTTTTCTGTTTATAAACTTAACACAAGATGATTACAGGTATTTGGGAAAATACAGAAAGTATAAATAAAAAAATAAAAATCACTCTTAATTCACCATTCAGAGATAACCACTGCCAATATCCTGTCGAATTTCCTTCCATTTTTCTGACAGCTATATTTACACATTTTTACATAGTTGTTATCATAATGTGTATACAGTTTTGTATCAATTTTTACTTAATATTGTATCATGAACATTTTCCCATATCATTACAATCTTTTTGTAGATATCCTTTTATTCTTTCATCTTCTCTGTTTTTCTAAGCTGAGTAACCAATCTACCAATATTTACCGAGCTTCTACTATGTATAAGACGGGTACTATGGAGCATTCAAAGGTATATGACCATAGCAACATTTCTATCCATGAGCAGATGAAAGCATGCTTGTACAAGCTTTCAGACAAAGGCAGATAGGAAAGAAGGAAAGAAACCGTGAGTATATGAGGAGTGGAAGAGAGAGGATGGACAATTGTGGGGACCATATTTTCTGAGCCAAAAATTGGACCACAAGATCTGACCAAAGTGACCTTGGGCAATTCATTTAACCTCTCTGTGCCTCAGTTTCCTCATCTGTAAATTGGGGATGGTAACAGATTCTACCTCTAAATTGCCCTGGGAAATAGCTCTATGGAAGTGTTTGCTGTGATTATTTTGGGGACACAGAGATATTTCAGAAGCTGTTGCTTGTCTAAATATTTACATTTTTAGCACATTCTAATGTAGGGATTGTGGGACAAAATATTTTAAATCTGAACTGTTCTGAGAGATACAGAGTATAAGACCACTCCCACCTAGAGGAATGGGGCTGTGGACTTGGAAGAGAGATTGACAGATGATAGATGGATGGATGGATGGATGGATGGATAGATGGATGCATAGATAGGTAGGTAGGTAGATAGGTAGGTATGCAGATAGAGTCTTAGTTGTTTAGTGCCGCTGTAACAGAAATATCACAGGTGGGTGTCTTTAATCAACAAAAATTTACTTTCTCACAGTTTGTTGTTGTTATTAGTTGCTGTTGAGTTGATCCGACTCAAGGTGATCCCATGTGTGCAGAGGAAAACTGCTCCCTAGGGTCTTCAAGTCTGTGACCTTTCAGAAGCAGATTGCCAGGACAGTCTTCCAAGGTGCCTCTGGGTGTGTTCAAATTATCAAACATTCAGTAAGTAGTCGAGCACTTAACCATTTGTACCACCCAGCCACCATTCTGATGGTTTAGGAGGCTAAAAGTCCAAATTCAGGGTACTAGCTCTAGGAGAAATCTCTTTCTGTCCGCTCTGGGGTAAAATCCTTGTCTCAGCTTCTCTAGTCCTGTATCCTTCAGTTCCTTGACAATCTCCATGTGGCACCTATCTTTCCTTGGTTTGTGTTTGTTTCTGTGCCTAACCTGCTCTTTTTATATCTCAAAGTGATTAGGTTTAAGACACACCCTACACTGATAGTGGCCTCATTAACATAACAAAGAAAACTCTATTCCCAAATGGGATTACACTCACAGGTATAGAGGTTAGGATTCCAACACATATTTTTTGGGGGGTGAGGGACACAATTCAATCCATGACAGATAGATAGACAGATAAAGATTAGATAGCTAGGAAGAGAAAGAGAGAGATTTCTTCCAGCTAATGATCAGGGAAGAATACAAGGAGAGGAGGAATTTGAAATGGGCATTAGAGTCTTCTTAAAAATCATAACCCTCTGATTTAAAAGTTCAAATAGTGAAGTAGAGGAAACTCCTCTGACATGTACCTACCAGACTGAGAACTCCAGGCCTGCCCACCACCCAGCGCACACTCCGGCACAGCTCTCTGGAGGTGAAAAGAACAGAAAGAGAAGACAATCGAAACTTCCAAACCAATTATTTCTCTTCTTTTTTTTTTAACTAAGAAGCAAACCCTGAATCAGGACTTTTATTCTAGTGCAAACCTTCTCCAACAATTTTCAGCACAATGTAATTTGACATGGGGATGTCAGCAGTCCAGATAGAACACACTTTAAACAGCATTTGACTTTTTGGCTCACTGCAATAGATCATCTCGCCCAGAGTCGATTCTCTTCATCCTTCACATGGTTTGACAATGACCAACTTTCTCATTTTAAAAAAAACTAATTTGAGCAGCCTTTAAAAGAAAAAAAAAAGACTAATGAAGACCAGCCCTTAACTATTTGCCTAGTTGAAAGAGCACTGATGGTGAACCGAGCACCAGTTGGAGTCACAAAACTTGGGTTCAACTCTGGGCCCCTTAAGAGGAGCGGGGAAATTTCTCTAAAGGTGAAGGTGATGGATGTTGGGAACCCAAAGGAATAGTCTGAGGGTTAAGAAGACCTTACAGAAAGACTGGGACTTGGGCCTATGAAGGTGCCAGGCTGGTCAGTTATTGTTATTCTTTTTTTTTTTTTTTTTTTTAATATATATTTTATTGTACTTCAGGTGAAAGCTTACAGAGCAAATAGTTTCTCATGAAATAGTAGTACACATGTTGTTTTTTGACATTGGTTAACAACCCCACAACGTATTAAGCCTCTAAATTCTCAACCTTTTTTTTTGATGAAAATTACAGATGGCCAAAGATACACCGTTTCAAAAATTTCTACATTCACAGTTCAGTGACATTGACTACGCTCTTCCAACTGTGCTGTTATTCTCACTTAAGATGAAGGCTTACAGAAAAAATAGTTATTCATTTAACAGTTACTACACATGTTGCCCTATGACAATGGTTAACAATCTCACAGCACATCAAGAATATCCTTACTCCACCTTGTGTTCCCTATCACCAGGGGGCTTCCTTGTCCCCTTCTGTCTTCTGGACCTTGTCAGTGGACTATTGTACCTCTTTAGTCTCATTTGTTTATTTATTTATTTATTTATTTATTTATTTTTATTTTATTTAAACACCATTTCAAAACTTTTTACTTACACATTTAAGTGATATTGACTATGCTCTTCCAATTGTGCTGCCATTCTCGCCCAAGATGAAGGCTTACAGGACAAAACAGCCTCCCATTTAATAGTTACTACAAATGTTGCCCTATAGCAGTGGTCAACAATCTCACAATACATTGACAGTGTCCTTATTCAATTTGTGTTCCTTATCATCAGTTTCCTACTCTCCCTCTGCCTTCTGGCCCTTGTCACCGGACTCCTGTACATCGTTAGTCCCATTTAGTTTTACTGGGCTGTCCATTCCCAGGCTTAACATCGAACCTTGAAGGTAACTTCCCCTCTGAGCTGAAAGGGTGTCTGGGGGCCACACTCTCGAGGTTTCTCTAGTATTCTTTAGGCCAGTATATCTGGTCTTCTTTTTTTTTTTTTTTTTGGGAGTTAAAATTATACTCTACATCCTGCTCCAGCTCTGCCCAGAACCCTCTGTTGTGATCCTGGTCAGAGGAGTCATTGGTGGTAGCCGGGCACCATCCAGCTGTACTGGGCTCAGTCCCGTGGAGGCCTTGGTAGCTGTGGACCATTAGTCCTTCGGACTAATCTTTTCCTTGTATCCTGTTCTCTTCGTTCTCCCTTGTTCCCGAAGGGATGAGATCAGTGGAGTATCTTAGATGGCCGCTCATAGGCTTTTAAGACCCCAGACACTACTCACCAAGGTAGAATGTAGAGCATATCTTTATAAGTAGTGTCATGCCAATTGAGCTAGATGTTCCCCGAGATCATGGTCCCCAGAGCCCTCCGTCCAACAACTCAGTCCCTCGGGGGGTTTGGATGTGTCTATAGGGCCTCCATGACCTTTCCTTGTGCAGGTTGTGTTAGTTTCCCCTGTACTATGTACTATCTCATCTCTCACCCAAGTTACCACTTACCTATTACCTATTTAGTATTCCCCCCCCCCCCCATCCCTGGTAACCAACAAGGATTGTTACATTTTGCATGTGAATTTTTTCATGGGTTTTTACAATAGAGGTCTCATACAATATTTGTCCTTTTGTGATTGACTTATTTCACTCAGCATGATGTCCTCCAGTTTCATCCATGTTATGAGATGGTTCACCGATTCATTGTTCTTTCTCGTTGCATAGTACTCCATTGTGTGTATGTACCATAGTTTGTGTATCCATTCGTCTGTTGATGGACATCGAGGTTGTTTCCATCGTTTTGCTATTGTGAATAATGCTGCCATGAACATAGGTGTGCATATGTCTATTCGAGTGATGACTCTTATTTCTCTAGGATATATTCCTAGGAGTGGGATTGCTGGATCGAATGGTACGTCTATTTCTAGCTTTCTGAGGAAACGCCATATCATTTTCCAAAATGGCTGTATCATTTTGCATTCCCACCAGCAGTGTATAAGAGTTCCCGTCTCCCCGCAGCCCCTCCAACATTTGTTATTTCCAGTGTTTTTGATTCGTGCCAGTAATGCCGGGGTGAGATGGTATCTCATTGTGGTTTTAATTTGCATTTCTCTAATGGCTAGTGATCGCGAGCATTTCCTCATGTGTCTGTTGGCCATTTGAATGTCTTCCTTGGTGAAGTGTCTGTTCATTTCCTTTGCCCATTTTTTGATAGGATTGGTTGTCTTTTTGTTGTAGAGGTGTTGGATTTTCTTGTAGATTATGGAGATTAGACCTTTGTCTGACTTGTACTGTCCAAAAATCTTTTCCCAGTCTGTAGGTTCTCTTTTAACTCTTTTGGTGAAATCTTTTGAAGAGCATAGATGTTTGATTTTTAGAAGATCCCAATTATCTAGTTTATCTGTTGGGTTTTTTGTGTTGATGTTTATGGTTTGTATCCTGTTAATGCCATGTATTAAGGTCTGAAGTGTTGGTCCTATTTTTTCTTCTATGAATTTTATAGTTTGAGGCTTTATATTCAGGTCTTTGATCCATTTTGAAGTAGTTTTTGTATATGGTGTGAGGTATGGGTCCTGTTTCATTTTTCTACAAATGGATATCCAGTTTTGCCAGCACCATTTGTTAAAAAGACTGTCTTTTCCCCATTTGATGTATTTTGGGCCCTTGTCAAAAATCAGGTGACCATAGGTGGATGGATTTACATCTGAGTTCTCAATTCTGTTCCATTGGTCAATGTCTCTGTTGTTGTACCAGTACCAGGCTGTTTTGAGTACTGTAGCTGTATAGTAGGTTCTCAAGTCAGGTAGTGTGAGTCCTCCAACTTTATTCTTCTTCTTCAGTAGTGCTTTACTTATTCGGGGTTTCTTCCCTTTCCATATAAAGTTAATAATTAGTTTTTCCATCTCTTTGAAGAATGTTGTTGGTATTTGTATCGGAATTGCATTGTATTTGTAAATTGCTTTAGGTAGAATTGCCATTTTCACAATGTTGAGTCTGCCTATCCATGAGCATGGTATGTTTTTCCATTTATGTAGATCCCTTTGGGTTTCATGCAGCAGTGTTTTGTAGTTTTCTTTGTATAGGTCTTTTATATTCCTGGTCAGATTTATTCCCAAGTATTTTATATTTTTAGGGGCTATTGAAAATGGTATTGATTTCCTGATCTCCTTTTCATCGTTCTCTTTACTGGTGTATAGGAATCCAACTGATTTTTGAATGTTTATCTTGTATCCTGCTACTCTGCTGAATCTTTCTATTAGTTCCAGTAAATTTCTCGTGGAGTCTTTAGGGTTTTCTATGTATAGTATCATATCATCTGCAAACAGGGAGAGTTTAACTTCTTCATTACCAATTTGGATGCCCTTTATTTCTTTCTCTTGCCTTACTGCTCTAGCGAGAACTTCCAGCACAATGTTAAATAGGAGTGGTGATAAAGGGCATCCTTGTCTTGTTCCTGTTTTCAGGGGGAATGTTTTCAGCCTTTCTCCATTAAGAATGATGTTGGCTGTTGGTTTTGCATAGATGCCCTTTATGATGTTGAGAAATTTCCCTTCTATACCTATTTTATTGAGAGCTTTTATCAGGAATAGGTGTTGGACTTTGTCAAATGCCTTTTCTGCATCAATTGAGATAATCATGTGATTTTTTTCTTTCCTTTTATTTATGTGGTGGATTACGTTGATGGATTTTCTAATGTTAAACCATCCTTGCATACCTGGTATGAATCCTACTTGGTCGTGGTGTATTATTTTTTTGATATGATACTGAATTCTATTGGCTAAAATTTTGTTCAGAATTTTTGCATCTATATTCATGAGAGATATTGGTCTGTAATTTTCTTTTTTTGTGATGTCTTTGCCTGGTTTTGGTATCAGCGTTATGCTGGCTTCATAGAATGAATTTGGAAGTGTTGCTTCCTCTTCTATGCTCTGAAATAACTTGAGTAGAACTGGTACGAGCTCTTCTGTAAATGTTTTGTAGAATTCTCCAGTGAAGCCATCTGGGCCAGGGCTTTTTTTGGTTGGGAGTTTTTTTATTACCTTTTCAATCTCTTCTCTTGTTATGGGTCTGTTCAGATTTTCAATATCACTTTGTTGTAGTTTGGGTAGGCCGTATGTTTCTAGAAATTTATCCATTTCCTCTAGGTTTTCAAATTTGTTGGAATATAGTTTTTCATAATATTCTGTTATAATCCTTTTTATTTCAGTTGGGTCTGTTGTAATGTCCCCCATTTCATTTCTTATTTGGGTTATTTGTGCCCTCTGCTGTTTTTCTTTTGTCAGTCTGGCCAGTGGTTTGTCGATTTTGTTGATTCTTTCAAAGAACCAACTTTTGGTTTTGTTGATTCTTTCTATTGTTTTTCTGTTCTCTATTTCATTGATTTCTGCTCTGATCTTTACTATTTCCTTTCTTCCAGTGGTTGTGGGCTTTTTTTGCTGTTCTCTTTCTATTTGTTTGAGTTCTGTAGTTAATGTTTTGACTCTGTCCCTTTCTTCTTTTTTCATATGTGCATCTATTGCTATAAATTGTCCTCTGAGGACTGCCTTTGCTGTGTCCCAAAGGTTTTGGTATGATGTGTTTTCATTTTCATTTGATTCTAGGAATTTTTTAATTCCATCTCTGATTTCTTCTATTACCCATTGATGTGTAAGCAGATTATTATTCAGTTTCCATGTGTTTGATTTTTTTTCCTTGCTCTTTCTAGTGTTAATTTCTACCTTGATGGCATTGTGGTCCGAGAAGATACTGTGAATTATCTCAGCATTTTGGATTTTGTTGAGGATTGCTCTGTGGCCTAAGATGTGGTCTATTCTGGAGAACGTTCCATGTGCATTGGAAAAGAATGTGTACTTTGCAGCGGTTGGATGGAGTGTTCTATATATGTCTATGAGGTCCAGTTGGCTGATTGTGTCCTTTAGGTCTTCTGTATCTTTGCTAAGTTTCTTTTTAGTTGTTCTGTCCTTTACTGAGAGTGGTGTGTTGAAGTCTCCTACTATTATTGTGGAACTGTCAATTTCTCTTTTCAGTGCTGTTAGAGTTTTTTTTATGTATTTTGGAGCCCTGTCATTGGGTGCATAGATATTTATTATGGTTATGTCTTCATGATGGATCATCCCCTTAATCATTATATAGTGTCCTTCTTTGTCTTTTATGGTAGATTTTGTTTTAAAGTCTATTTTATCTGAGATTAGAATTGCCACTCCTGCTCTTTTTTGATAGTTGTTAGCTTGATATATTTTTTTCCAACCTTTGATTTTTAATAAATTCACATCTTTGTTTCTAAGATGTGTCTCTTGTAGACAGCAAATAGATGGATCCTGTTTTCTTATCCATTCTGCCACTCTCCGTCGCTTTATGGGTGCATTGAGTCCATTTACGTTCAGTGTAATTATTGATAGATGTGAGTTTGTTGCTGTCATTTTGTAGTGCTTTTTTTTGTGATGCTGAAGTTTTCCTTGTTCTTCTTACTCTCTTGTGCTGAGTTCCTTTTGTTTGTGGATTTTGTGTTCATTTCTTTTGTTTTTGTAGGTTTTGTTTTTGTTGAGACTTTATGTTTTTCGTCTTTATTTTTATGAGTTGGTTTGTTAACTTTTTTTGTGGTTACCATGAATTTTACCCTTATCTTTATAATTTTGAAGCAGTCTACCGTTACTTGGTATCGCCTTGCCTTCTTCTCCTTTAGAAGGTTCTATACCTATGCCGTTTGTTCCCTCTTTCATTGTTTTGATGTTGTTGTCATCCTTTGATTGATTTCTCTGATTCCCTGTTGTATATCTTTTGTTTTTGTAAAGTCGTCTGTAGTTCAGTTCCTAGAATGGTATCTGGTTCATGTTAACCTGTATCCTAGGTCCTAGGTCCTGCCTGAGGGCTTAAGCTGTTTGTCCTCAGATCGAAGAACTCCCTTTAATAATTCTTGTAAGTTTGGTTTGACTTTTGCATATTCCTTTAGTTTCTGTTTATCTGGAAATGACCTAATTTCTCCATCAAATCTGAATGAGAGTTTTGCAGGATATATTATTCTTGGCTGACAATTTTTTTCTTTCAAGATTTTATATATGTCATCCCATTGCCTTCTTGCCTGCATGGTTTCTGCTGAATAATCTGAGCTTAGTCTTATTGTTTCTCCTCTGTATGTGACTTCTTGTTTTTCCCGAGGTGCTCTCAGGATTCTTTGTTTGTCTTTAGTTTTAGCGAGTGTGAATATGATATGTCTTGGTGATTTTCTTTTGGGGTCTATTCTATATGGGGTTCGTTGAGCTTCTTGGATGACCAGCTTTTCATCTTTCATGATATTGGGAAAGTTTTCTGTCAGCAGTTCCTCAATGATCCTCTCTGTGTTTTCTGTTTTCTTCCCCTGTTCTGGTATGCCAATCACTCGTAAGTTTTTGCTTTTAATTGTGTCCCACATAACTCTCAGGGTCTCTTCATTTTTCTTTGTTCTTTTTTCTGAGTTTTCCTGAAACAGAGTTGTATCCAAGTGTTTGTCTTCAGTTCCACTGATCCTGTCTTCCATGGTTTCAAATCTACTTCTCAGCCCTTCTATGACACCGTCCATTTCTGAAATCTTGTTGTTTATCTTTTGGATTTCTAATTGTTGTTTTTGTATAATTTCGAGTTGTGAATTTATTTTGGCATTTTGTTCTTGCATCATCTTCCTGAATTCTTCCAATTTTTTGTCTGTATTTTCCATAAATTTGTCTATTTTTTCCTCATGTTTGTCAGCTTTTTGCCTCAGTTCTTGGAAAATTCCGAGTATTAGTGATTTGAGTTCCGTATCAGGTACTTCTAGTGCATTTTCTTCCACAGGAGAGTTATCTGGTGTTTTAATTTGGACGCCTATTGGAGCCATCTTGTCTTGTTTTTGTAAATGTTTTGATATTGTTTGCTGTTTTCGGGGCATTCAGTAGATATTTCTCTCGTTTATTGATTGTAGATTTTTTTTTTTTTTCGTTCTTGTGGTACAGCTGGGCAGATCTAGTTGAGGAGGAGCCACTGGGATGGGTTGCTTGTGGCACTCACCGCAGCCACCAGGACGGTCGGTAGTCAGTGCTGGGCAGGTTCCAATAGGGCGTGCCTGCACCGCTTGGTGATGTGATGTCTAGTGCACGGTGCAGGTAGGTAGGGTGCAGCGGGAAGATGGTTATGTGTGAAGCTAAGCTGGATATGGGAGAGAGGAGAGAGGAGGAGGAGCAAAAAGCGTACAAACATAAAAGAATGCTAGAGGAGTTTGTCGTTGGAATGTACAGATGAGAGACTATGGGATGGAGGAAACCAGAAGGGGGAAGAGAAAGAAAAGGAAAGAATGACCAAATGAAAATCAGAAAAGTTAAAAAACTGCAAGGTTCCCAGGGATCGCACCGATGCAGCTATGAGGTCTGGGGGAGTCGGTCTCAATTTTCACAGCTCAGCCTGGCCAGAAGGTACAGAGGCATACATCGCCTGGTATTCAGGGATCGGTTGTTCTGTCTCCGACCAGATGCTCTGCAAGGCTGCTCTCCCGTTTGTTGGTCTCCGATAGGAATCCAAGATGGTGGATCCGCGCTGCGTTAGCTGGTAAGGAATCTATGCCTGAGTCTCTCCTCGCTCTCCGTTCTCTTTTAGTATTCTCACTCCGTTTGGTGTTTGGCTGAGTTCTTTATCTCTTCATTTGGTGTTCTAGGGTTTCAGGATTGTTGATTCTCTGTTAGGCTTAGTTTTTCGGATCTTTGCTGTGGAGGGACGGCGTGGTGTTTCTGCCTAGAGCGCCATCTTGCCCCTCTCCAGTTATTGTTATTCTTGTTAGTCGCCCGTGGAGTTGACTCCGACTCATAGCACCCCCATGTGGCACAAGCGATTAAGTGCTCGACGACTAGCCAACAGGTTGATAGTTCCATCCCACCCAAAGGCACCTGGGAAGACAGGCCTGGTGATTTGCTTCTGAAAGTTCACGGCCTTGAAAACTATGGAGCAGTTCTATTCTGCACACGTGGGGTCGCTGTAAGGCTGGATCAGACACTCCCCTTAATCCATCCTCCACACCACTGTTACACCCCCCACCATCCACAGGCTCAAGGTCACCTACAAAGCCAGCAACTAACTGGTTCACAACTGGGGCCCATTTAACCTCATCTCCAGCCACTTATGCCCATATCTTGTAATGTTCTTCCCCCTTGCCTTTCCTCTTTCTCCACTTGAGATGTCAGTTTCCTGTCCCACCCACAAAAAAGAAAAAAAAAAAAAAACCCACTGCCATAGTGTTGGTTCCGACTCATGGTGACCCTGTAGGACAGAGTAGAACTGCCCCCATAGGGTTTCCAAGGCTGTAAATCTTTATGGAAGCAGACTGCCAGATCTTTCTCCCATGGGGTGGCTGGTGGGTTCTAACCACCAGTTAGCAGCTGAGTGCTTTAACCACTGTGCCTCCAGGGCCCCCAGCTGTCCCACTACAGCCTACTAAAGGAAGGTTTCCTGATGCCCCTGCCTGAGAGTTTCTCTTGTCCTGTCACACCATCTGAATCTCTCTTAGGCCATTTATCTCTTTCTCATATGCTTTGAAGTTATTGAGGGGTTTGTCTTATTTTCTTATACCTAATAACAATAATGGGGCCCTGGTGGCATAGCAGTTAAGAGCTCAGCTGCTAACCAAAAGGCTGGAAGTTCAAATCCACCAGCTGCTTCTTGGAAACCCTATGGGGCAGTTCTACCCTGTCCTATAGGGCCGCTATGAGAGGGAACCAACTTGACAGCACCTAACAACCATAACAATAATACCTCTTATTCCTATATACTTTACAGGTTACAAAGCAATTTGGCATATATTTTATTACTTGGTCTTCACACCATCTGGGTGAAGTAGCTCCTTTTATGATTTACACAGGAAGGAACTAGAGTCCAAAGAGGTTAAGTATTGCCCTGAAATATTCTTTAAACGTTGAACCAAAATTAGCCCCTGAGGTCACCTTTTAGCGAAATAACAGATTGGCACACAAAATAAAGGATTTTACTTGTGAGTACAGGGCTCCATTAAAACACCATCTATATGAGACCAAAAGGTCAACAATTACTCTAAAGCAAAAATGAGAAGACAAGGGGGGAGCAGGGAAACTAGAGTACTGGAAATGGAACAACCAGAACGTAACTAATGAGAATGTTGACACATTGTAGAAAATGTAAATAATGTCACTCAACAACTTGTGTAGAAATTGTCAAATGGGAACCTAATTTGCTGTGTAAACGTAACAAAAATACAATAAAATATTATTTTAAAGAAAAAGGTTAATCAACTGGTCCTACATGATGATGAACCAGGGATTTTATGCCAAGTTCTCCCCCAATGGACTAAAAGCTCCTTGAGGGCAAGAACTCCACATTACTGATCTTCCTATCACCGTGAAACCCAACCCAGGACCTGGTTCAGATCAGATGCTCAATAAATATTTGTTCAATGAACAACTCTGTACGACCTTGAGCAACCCCTTTACCTCTCCACACCTCAGAGCGCTAGGCAAGATGACCTTCACAGTCCTTCCCAACTCAAAGAGTCAATGACCTCACCTCTCTGAATTCCCTTCTGACACCTGTCTGCAATGCACGTCAACACTTAACATTATTGTATGAGTTTCCTATTGCTGCTGTAACAAATTACCACAAATTTAGTGGCCTAAAACAACACAGATTTGTTCTCTTATGTTTCTGAAGGTCAGAAGTCTGAAATCAGTTTCACCGGACTAAAGTCAAGGTGTCGGCAGGGCTGGTTCCTTCTGGATATTCGGAGGGGAGAATCTGTTTCCTTGCCTTTTTCAGCTTTGAGAGGCTGTCTACATTTTTTGGTTTGTGGTCCTTTTCTCTGTCGTCCAAGTGCATCACTCTAGTCTCTGCTTCCATCATCACATCATCTTCTCCTCTCGTGTAGTCAAAACTTCCTCTGTCTTCCTCTTACAAGAACACTCTTGATCACATTTAGGGCCCACTTAGATAATGCAGATAATCTCCACATCTCAAGATACTTAGCTTAATCACATCTGCAAAGTCCCTTTTTCATATAACATAACATCCAAAGGTTCCAGGGATTAGAACCTGGGTATCTTTGGCGAGCATTATTCAGCCTATCACAATTATCATTACACCTACAATTCACCCTTGAACTGTGTGTATTTGCCTGTCTCTCCTGTAGACTGTGAACAACTTGAGCGCAAGGACTGTACCTTATTTACCTCTATATTCCCAGCTTCTAACATGACGCCTCATGTACAGTAGGTCCCCAACAAAGAATTATTATACGAATAAATAATCCCATATATGTGGAGTGCTGGTGGTGCAGTGGTTAAGAGCTTGGTGGCTAACCAAAAGTCTGCAATTCAAATCCACCAGCTGTTCCTTAGAAACCCTATGGGGTAGTTCTACTCTGTCCTACAGGGTCACTGTGAGTTGGAATCGACTCGAAAGCCACAGGTTTGGGTTTGGGTTTTTTATGTGGACTCCTATTGCCTCTACCTTAAGGACCATCACAGCACAATATCTCATTCCAAAGAAATCTAAATCTAACTTCAAAAAAGTCTTAAAAGACAATGCCGGTTTTTATGAAAGTTCTCTTGGAGACATAGACGAGGAGGTCACACAGCACATTACACAACAAAGCTTCCTAAAAATGCCCTGGACACATTTCTTCCTCTCCTCCAGGCCCCTTCACTCAGTCTCCCCACTTGCCTGCCCATCCAACAGTCCAGGCAGTCAATTTGTAATTGTTTCCAGGGAAATGTAACAGCATTGGGATTTCATTTTGGTGCTACCCACCCTCAACCATAGGGCAGGCTATCATCAGAGGAAAAAAAATAAGCACTATTTACTTCTTAAACTCTTGAATGTGTTTCTGGCTCTGTCCTACACACACTAGGGTCTGTGAGGCACCTGTGGATTAGTGCCCAGTGGTCCTGTGACCCAATTTGGGACCAGCCACGCCACACTAGAAACAACTCAAGGAGAACTACCTCCAGCCAGGACCCTGAGGCTGACTCTGAGGAAGGTTCTGGCTATGGAAAAACCTGCCTGGTGGCCCATCTGACCTGGAGGCTCAGGGAAGATCAGCCTCTCCATGCCCACCAGACATCTCCACTGTGAACTCTGAGATCCACCTCGAAGGCCTTCCTTCTTCCTCCTCCCAAATTAACTCCATCAACAAAAAAGATTGGTCTAGGTGAAACTCTCAGCTATAAATTCTAGAGATGCTCTGAGCTGACCCAGCCCTCTCACATTCTCCAAGCCATGCTCCTTGACACTTTTGTGTGTGAGCAAGAGATCCCCAGTACATAATAACGACAAGGGCTCACAGTTAGTGAGTGTTCCAATGTAAAAGCTTTGCTTTACTCCATCTCATCCTCACAGCAACCCTTTGAGGTAGGTACTATTATTACCCCACATTTTACCCAGGAGGAAACCCAGTCAACAGTGAGCATAAGTGACTTGCCCAAGGTCACACGGCTCATAAGTGGTGGAGTCAGAATTCAAATCCAGATAGTCTGGCACACACTTGGGCAAAACATCTCTTCTTCCTGTTTACCTACATTACGAGTTAGACTTATAAATGGCAGCTGTTCTCCACTTTGCCATGTGTTCCAACTGGCTTGCAGGCATCCTGCCTCATACACATAGGGCTCTGGGTCCACTTATAATTCCCTAATGCTGGACTCTTAACTCTGGCATTTTCCCATCTCCAAGGCCTGCCACTCCTGTAACCTCTGAGGGTACCTCCTTGGCCCAGGGCTCCCTGTGATGTTCACTCATGGGGCCTCTGAGATGGTTTATTTCTTCTTCCTCAGTGGTTACCAGTGTCTGGTAAGGGTGGGCTCAGGCTCTGGAACTTTCAGTCCCGGTTGCCAGGCCAATTCTCCCCTACCAGGAAGATTTCCACTTACTTCAGGACCAGTGTGTCCATGAAGCTGAGTTAGTAGTACCATAAGCCAAAAAAAAAAAAAAAAAAAAAAAAATGGCAGTTGCCATGGAGTCAATTCCAACTCATAGTGACCCCATGTGTTGAAGAGTAGAACTGCACTCCATAAGGTTTTCACGGCCATGATCTTTCAGAAGCAGATCACCAGACCCTTCTTCCAAGGCACCTCAGGGTGATTCAAACTGGCACCTTACAGTTGGTAGTCAAGCACTTAACAGTTTGTGCCACTCAGGGACTTCATAATAGCACCATTGTTGTTGTCGTTAGGTACTATTGAATCAGTTCTGACTCATAGCAACCTTCTGTAAAACAAAATGAAACACTGCCCCATTTTTCATCATTCTCACAATCGTTGCAGTGCTTGAGCCCATTCTTGCAGCCATTGTATGTCAATCCATTTCACTGAGAGTCTTCCTCTCATTCGCTGACCCTCTACTTTACCCTCCTGATAACATGTCCAAAGTACATGAGATGAAGTCTCGCCACCCTTGCTTCTAAGGAGCATTCTGGTTGTACTTCTTCCAAGACAGATTTGCTCATTCTTCTGGCAGTCCATGGTATATTCAATATTCTTTGCCAACCCATTATTCAAAGGTATCAGTTCTTTTTTGGTCTTCCTTATTCATTGGCCAGCTTTCACATGCATATAAGGTGATTGGAAATACCATGGCTTGGGTTAGGTGCACCTTAGTCCTCAAAGTGACATCTTCGCTTTTTAACATTTTAAAGAAGTCTTTTGCAGCAGATTTGCCCAATGTAATACATCATTTGATTTTTTGACTGCTGCTTCCATGGGGGTTGATTGTGGATCCAAGTAAAATGAAATTCTCAACAACTTCTATTTTTTCTTTGTTTACCATGATGTTGCTTATTGGGTCATTTGTAAGTATTTTTGTTTTCTTTATGTTGAGATGTAATCCATACTGAAGGCTGTAGTCTTTGATCTTCATCAGTAAGTGCTTCAAGTCCTCTTCACTTTCAGCAAGCAAGGTTGTGTCAACTGCATATCACAGATTGTAATGAGTCTTCCTCCATTCCTGATGCTGCATTCCTCTTCATATAGTCTAGCTTCTAGGATTATCTGCTCAACATACAGATTAAGTATGGTGAAAGGATACAACCCTGTTGCACACCTTTCCTGATTTTCAACCACGCAGTATCCCCTTGTTCTGTTTGAACGACTGCCTCTTAGTCTATGTATAGGTTCCTCATGAGCACAATTAAGTGTTCTAGAATTCCCATTCTTCACTGTTATGGATTGAATTGTGTCCCCCAAAAATGTGTATCGATTTGGCTAGGCCATGATTCCCAGTATTGTGTGATTGTCCACCATTTTGTCACCTGATCTGATTTTCCTACGTGTTGTAAATCCTACCTCTACGATGTTAATGAGGCAGGATTAGAGGCAGTTATGTTAATGAGTCAGGACTCAATCTACAAGATTAGGTTGTATCTTGATTAAACCTCCTCTGAGATATTAAAGAAAAAAGTGAGCAGAGAGACGGGGACCTCCTGCTACCAAGAAAGTAGCACCGGGAGCAGAGCGTGTCCTTTGGACCCGGGTCCGAAGCTGAGAAGCTCTGAGACCAGGGGAAGATTAATGACAAGGACCTTCCTTCAGAGCTGAGAGAAGAAGAAAGCCTTCCCCTGGAAATGGTGCCCTGAATTTGGACTTCCAGCCTCCTAGACTGTGAGAGAATAAATTTCTCTTTGTTAAAGCCATCCACTTGTGGCATTTCTGTTATAGCAGCATTAGGTGACTAAGACATTCACAGTGTTATCCACAATTTGCTCAAGATACAGTGGAATGCCTTTGCATGGTTAATAAAACACAGGTAAACATCTTTCTGATATTCTCCGCTTTCAGCTAAGATACATCTGACATGAGCAATGACATCCATCGTTCCACACCCTCTTCTGAATCTGGCTTGCATTTCTGGCAGTTCCCTCTCAATGGGCTGCTGCAACTGCTTTTGAAATATCTTCAGCAAAATTTTACTTGCATGTGATATTAGTGATATTGTTCAGTAATTTCCTCATTCTGTTGGATCACCTTTCTTTGGAATGGGCACAAATACGGATCTCTTCCAGTCGGTTGGCCAGGCAGCTGTCTTCCAAATTTCTTGACATAGAAATGTGAGCACCTCCAGCACTGCAACTGCTTGTTGAAACATCTCACTTGGTATGGCACCATAGAGGTCCTTAAATCCTAACTTCCAGCCTCAAACTTCACCAGGAAGTTTCTTAGATTTTGCAATCTGGAGAGTTCGCATAATCCTGTGTAAAGCAGTTCTTCATCCGGTACAACCAGTCCTGGACAGTGCATTGACCCAAAGATTAGCATTCTGATCCCAAAGTGACCTCTTGCTTGGTTACAGAAAGATCACACCTCAAGCTCAATAGCTCAGATGATAGCTCTTCTGTATTGACATTCACATTCCCTTATCTTTAAAAAAAAGTCCCCACATTGTCATTTTTAATGGTCCGATTTGTTATTACAAGAAAGCATGCTTAGAAATTCCTCTATTATTTGGCACCTGGGTTGTTTCCATTTTTTTACTTTTCTACATAGTGTAAAACAGATTGTTCTTTTGTCCTCTCTGGTTTGCTTGCCTTTTGGGTTACTTCCTTGTAGGTAAGTTTTTCTAAAGTGAAATAAATAGTCCAACATCTATGAACATTTTTATGGCCTTTGATATGTATGATTTATCGTCTGCTTAAGAGACTACACCAATTTATATTGTCATCAGCAACATGTTGCCCCACAGTTCCCGTAACATGAGGTTTACCATGTTAACTTACTTTTGCTAGTTTAATCATTCTAGAATGATAGCTTAAGTTGCTTGAAAATATTTCTCTTTATTGCTTTCAAGGCTGTGTATTTTCCTACATGATACTTTTTCTTGTCCTATTCATCTCCTTTGGCAACACATAGAGTGGGATCCAGACATAAACTATATTATTTGTATTGGTTCTTTCCTTTTCTGGAAAAATCTTGGAATAATTTTGTTTTTCACATAACTTGTATTTTATAGGTTTCTTTTTACATATATTCACTGTAAATTTTAGAATAATCTTCATATATTTGGAAACCCTGGTTGCACAGTGGTTTAGAGCTACAGCTGCTAACCAAAAGGTCTGCAGTTCGAATCCACCAGATGCTCCTTGGAAACCCTGTGGGGCAGTTCTACTCTATCCTATAGGGTCACTACGAGTTGGAATTGACTCCACGGCAATGGGTTTTTTTCTTCATATATTCATATTTCTTTATCATGTCCTTAATAATAGTCTTCATTTCTTCAGTAGCCAGATATTTACAGCCCATTCAAACATGAGAGAGCCATGTTATTTTTTCCCCATTTAAAAAATATAAGTGTACGTTTCACTCTAATCCGTCCAAAATTTATTATTCTACATGATGTTGTTATGGATTGAATTGTGGACCACAAAAATGTGTGTCAATCTGGGTAGGCCATGATTCCCAGTATTGTGTGATTGTCCACCATTTTGTCATCTGACACGATTTTCCGATGTTTTGTAAATCCTGCCTCTAAGATAGTAATGAGGCAGGATTAGAGGCAGTTATGTTAATGAGGCAAGACTCAACCTACAAGATTAGGTTGTGTCTTAATCTCTTTTGAGCTATAAAAGAGAGAAGCAAGCAGACAGACAAGGGGTACCTCATACTTCCAGGAAACATGAGCCAGGAGAATAGCATGTCCTTTGGACCTGGGGTCCCTGCACTGAAAAGCTCCTCAGATGGGGAAGATTGATGACAAGGACCTCCCCCAGAGCCAACAGAGAAAGAAAGCCCTTCCCTGGAGCTGGCACCCTGAATTCAGACTTCCAGCCTCCTAGACTGTGAGAGAATAAATTTCTCTTTGTTAAAGCCATCCACTTGTGGTATTTCTGTTATAGTAGCACGAAATAACTAAGACAGATGTGATGTATTGCTCTCAGGTAATTAATTTCCTTTCTATTTTCCCATTGCCCAAACAACTAGTAAGCTCTCTGCATTGTCGTGTTGCTTCTACTTTGTTGGAAATTTAGTCATAAGATACGACAACTATGCTAGAGGAATTTCTGCTCTATTTCATTCATTCACTCAAAAAATATTTATTGAGCATCTACTATGTGTCAGGCACTGCTCTGGGTGCTGAGGATACAGCTGTGAACAATACAAACACCCCCATGCTCATGGAGCTAACTTTCTAGTGGGGTGAGATAATTTTAAAAATAGACAATAGATGGATAAATAAATAACAAGTTTGGTAGGAAAGAGTGATAGGGAGCCTGAGGTGGAGGTGAAAAGTTGAAATTTTAAATGGGGGACTTAAGGAGAGCCTGCAGGAAGGAAGGGAAGCAGCATGCAAATATCTGGGG
The DNA here is from genome assembly GCA_030035585.1 of Dugong dugon. Lineage (NCBI taxonomy): Eukaryota > Metazoa > Chordata > Mammalia > Sirenia > Dugongidae > Dugong > Dugong dugon. Next base: position 149,813,280 of record CM057462.1, read on the forward strand.
GAAAGGAAGTTTCAGACTGAAAGAACAGCACGTGTAAAAGCCTTGATGCGGAAGGTGCCTAATGTGTTTAAGGCACAGCAAGGGATCAGGGTGGCTCTAGCAGAGTGAGTGAGGGACAGCAGTAAGAGAAGGAGTCAGGAAAGTAGGGGGAGGGGCAGATCTTGCAGGGTAACATCGTGAACTGTAAGGACATTAGTGCTTAATTGGAGTTAGACGGGAAACTTTTCGATGGTTTTGAGTGAAGGAAAGGCATGGTCTGACTTGACAACAGGGTCATTCTGGCTGGAGTGCTCAGAAAGACTGTAGGAAAGAAATGGTAGAAGCAGGCAGACCTGTTAGGGCGAGAGGCAATGGTGGCTTAGGTTAGGCCAGTGAGCGTGAAGCAGCGAGAAGCAGTAGAGTCTAGATATTTTTTGAAGGTAGACTGGACAGGATTTGTGGATATCTTAGATGTAGGCAGCGAAAAAAAGAAGGCGAAGGATGACTCTGTGTGTTTTGATCAGAGCACTGAAAGGGTGGTGTTGCCATTCACTGAGATGAAGCAAACTGTGGGAGGAACAAGTTTGGAGTCTAGAATTAGTCCTATTACATTTGAGATGTAATTAGACATCCAACTGGAAATGACCCACTAATTTTTGTTTCTTTGGGGGGACATATATTTTGTTTTTTAATAATATTTTATTGTGTTTTTGGTGAAAAGAAGACTTATAGTTTTGACAAATGTGCTTTTTTAATACATTTTTAAATATTGTGAGTGTTCTAATATTTTCCTACTTTTCCCTACTATTTCATACTAAGATTGATATCAATTATTCAACTTCTATAATTGTTTTGTAAGGCCTTAAATTAGCATTCATGGAGACCTCATGTGTGTCAGAGTAGAACTGCTCCATAGGCTTTTCAATGACTGCTTTTTGGAAGTAGATCACCAGGCCTTTCTTCTGAAGCACCTCTGGGTTGACTTGAACCTCCACCCTTTCAACTAAAGTGCGTTAACCATTTTCACCACACATAGGGTCACCATGAGTCAGAGTCAACTTAAGGGCAATTTTTTTTTTTTCTTTTTTAAAAAAATTAGCATTGCATTAAATCTATTAACTTTGAAAACACTGTCACATTTATTAGGTTTTGTTTTTCCAGTAAGGACTTCGAATATCTCTCCGTTTGTTCAAGTCCTCCTTTATTTTTCCCATCATGGTTTAATAATTTTCTTGGAATAAATCTATGGTTCAAGGAAAATCCTCAAGTAAGTTTATTTTTGGTTCATGGTTATGAATAAAATCCTTCTCTCGTTTTAATTAGTATGCTGTATTTCACCGACAGATAGGGATGCAATTGTTTTGTGTGGGTTTCCTTGGCCCACGTCTTTGCTGAATTCATTTGTTATTTCTAGCAAGTTAGGAGTTGCTTTTCTTGGAACTTTCAGATATATAATTATGTCGACTACAAAAAGTAATATTTTTGTATTCTTACATTTTTATGTCCTTCCCAAATAGCTATTACCAGCATTTCTAATACCATGTTGAAAAGAACAGCAATAGGTGAACCTTGTACTCCTGCTTTCAAGGGGAGGAGCTCTCTCATGCATCTCCAGATTAAGTACATTGTTCTTCTCATGTAAGAATGAAAAGCTCCACGTCTTATTTCAAAGCTTCAGTAAGGAGCAAATAGTAAACTTTATTTATTGTCTTTTCAATAGCTAAGAAAAATATGTTTAAAATTGCTTTTTGTTTTTCATTCATGGTGTCATATTCCGCTTTTTATTTCCTTTTAATATGAAAACTAACTAGCTAATGAAGTGCCAAGAAATCCAAATACAATTATATTTTTATTTTTCCTTTAATTTCTGTCAGCTTTTTGTATGACTTTATTGTTATATTAAGGGAGCCCTGGTGGTACAGTGGTTAAGTGCTCGGCTGCTAACCAAAGGATCTGAAACCACCAGCTGCTCCACAGGAAAAAGATGTGGCAGTCTGCTTCCATAAAGATTACAGCTTTGGAAACCACGCGGGGCAGTTCTACTTTGTCCTATAGGGTCGCTATGAGTAGCAATCGACTCGACAAGAACGGGTTTTATTGTTAGATTATTTGGAACCCAAACCTTGAGGATTGTTAGTCTTTCATTGCTCAGTGTATCACTCATATATTTAAGACTGCAAAATCTACTTTATTTGATACCACATTCTTTACACATTCCCAAGAGAACTGAAAATACTACCATTATTTCAGTCTCTCTCTTTTTTTAAATTCTTCTGCTTTTAATAATTTTTCTTACATGTAACGAGGATTTGTATTTATTTTGCAACCCAGTCTTTGAACCTTTTTCTGCTTGTGTGGAAGTTTATCTGCTTGGCACCTCACATAAATGATATACTTGTGTATCTTTCATTGCCCCTTATATTTATCTTCATTGCATCGTTCTTGACTTTGTTTTCTTCCACTTGTTTCTGTAGATAAACAAAAGCATTGACCTTTGTGATAATATTTTGGCAGTCTAGAATCCTTTCTGAAATGCTAGTTGTTTAGATTGGACTTGACAGATATTTGAGTGCCCAACATTATTTTTTGCCTACAGTGTCTCGTTTATGTGGGGTAATAAATCTGTGAAGTCAGTATTATTATCTTCATTTTGCAGACTTTGAGGCTCAGAGAGATGTCAATGTTTCACATCTAGTAAGCGATAGAATCAAGGAGCCCTGGTGGTGTAGTGATTAAAGCACTCAGCTGCTAACCAAAAGGTCAGCGGTTCAAACCCACTAACTGCTCCGCAGGAGGAAGATGTGGCAGTTTGCTTATGTAAAGATTTACAGCCTTGGAAACTCTATAGGGTCAACTATGAGTCGGAATCAACTCGATGGCAACGGGTTTGGTTTTTGGTTAAGTGGTAGAATCATAATTTAAACTTTATTAAATATCATATTACCAGGTGGTTTTGCTTTGATTCATGAAACTTGCCTTTTGGTAATGCCGTAATGGATTACTTTCTCCTAAGAAGACCGAAGAATTGACGCCTTTGAATTGTGGTGTTGGCTAAGAATATCGAATATACCATGGTCTGCCAAAAGAACAAAAAAATCTGTCTTGGAAGAAGTACAACCAGAATGCTCATTAGAAGCAAAGATGGTGAGACTACATCTCACATACTTTGGACATGTTATCAGGAGAGATTGCTCCCTGGAGAAGGACATCATGCTTGGTAAAGTAGAAGATCAGTGAAAAAGAGGAAGACCCTCAACAAGATGGATTGACACACTGGTTGCAACAATGGGCTCAAGCATAACAATGATCATGAGGATGGCACAGGACCAGGCAGTGTTTCATTCTGTTCTACATGGGGTAGCTATGAGTCGGAACCTACTCGACGGCACCTAACAACAAAACAACAAGGGTTTTTCTGCTTCTTAGACTTTTTTGTCCCTGGTTGTGGTTTTTCCCTCTGTAAGATTCTGCTGATAAATAGTATCCAGACCTTCTCCTTTAGTCTTCACAAACAGAAGATGGCATCAATCAACCTCACTTGCTTATTGGCAAAGGGGAAGCTCAGATCCAAGTGTGCTTCTCTCCAATCCATGAAATGACCACCATGACAGTGGATCTGTAGATGTGCTCTGGTGCCCACCAACCTCAGGTGCATCTGAGAAAACTAACCGCATGCGAACAATACGGTTCTTGGGCTCTACCTCAGACTTACTGAGGAATCTGAACTATTAATAGGCCCCCCAGGTGATTCTTATGCACCCTCAAGTTTGAGAACCATTGGCCAAGTTTGACACAGTATGCCTCTGTGTCAGTCATACCCTAGGTAACCCCAATGAGTCATGCCTTTGTGTAATCCTCTCCCCTTGAGTATGGGCAGAATCTGTGACCTGCGTCTAACCATAGGATATGGTAAAGGTGATAGGATAGTCACTTCTGTGATTATATTACATTACATTACATAAGATTCTGCTTCAGAGGGCTGGAGAAAAAGATTCTCCCGCTGGCCTTTAAGAAGTAACCTGCCATTTGTGACAGCCTGTGAAAGGGCCACGTAGCCAGGAAATTTGGGCGACCTCTAGAAGCTAAGAGTAGGTCCCAGATGACAGCCAGGAAGAAAATAGGGTCCTTAGTCCTACAACCACAAGGAACTGAATTATGCCATCAGGCATGTGAGCTTGGAAAAGGATCTTAAGTTCCATAAAAGAACACAGCCCCAGCCTAAACCTTGATTGCAGCCTTGTGAGACCCTGAGCAGAGGATCCAGCAAAGCTGCACCTGAAATCTTGGCCCATGAAAAACTGTGAGACCATAAATGCATGTTCTTTTAAGCCACAAAGTTGGTTGTAATTTATACATAGCAATAGAAAACTAATACACCTCCCTTCTCAGAATCTCAAAGCTCAACTTTCTTATTATAGTATTATTTACAGACTTTGGAGAGGGGAATGTGCAAATATTTATCTTTAATTTTAAATACGTTTTTAAAAATAGGTAATACAATACCACTACACACCCATTAGAAAATTTAACAGCCCAATAATTCCAAGTATTGGCAAGGATGTAGAACAGCTGTAATTCTCATATACTGTTGGTGAGAATGAAAAATGGTACAATCACTTTGAGAAACTTGCATTTTTTAAGCAGTTAACACACACCTATGATAAAATATAGGCATTCCACTCCTAGGTATGTATCTCAAAGAAATGAAAACATATTTCTGTTTAAAGGCTTGTAAACAAATGTTCATAACAGTTCTATTCACAGTATCCCAAATCTAGAAACAACTCAAATATTCATCAACAGGTAACTGGATAAACAAAATGTGGAACATCCATACAGTGGACTACTACTCAGAAACCAACTACTGATACACATAACAATATGAATGAATCTCGAAATCATTATGCAGAGTGCAGAAGCCAGACACAAAAGAGCACATAATGTATGATTCCATTTATATAAAATGCAAACTAATATCCAATGACAGAAAGCAGATCAGTGGTTGCAGGAGCTGGGACAGAGAGAGGGATAGACTACAAAGGGCATGAGGCATTTTGGAGGGGTGAGGTAAATGTTCTGTATTTTTATTGTGTGGTTTGTGTATACAATTGTCAAAACTCATTGAATTGTGCACTTTAAATGGGTGCACTTTAACTGTATGTAAATTATTCCTCAATAAAGCTGAAAAGGGGTGGGGGGGGGGAGTAATATATCCACGTGGTACAAAACTCAAAAGATACAAAAAGTACAAAGTAAATCTAACCAGAGGCATAAAAGATCTATACAAAGAAAAATACAAAACTCTACTGCAAGAAACCAAGAGATCTACATAAATGGAAAAATATACCGTGCTCATGGATAGGAAGACTCAACATTGTGAAAATGTCAATTCTACCCAGAGAGATCTACAGATATAATGCAATCCCCATCCAAATACCAACAACATTCTTTAACAAGATGGAAAAACTAATCACCCACTTTATATGGAAAGGAAAGAGGCTGGATAAGCCAAGTATTATTGAAGAAAAAGAACAAAAGTAGGAGGCCTCACACTACCTGATCTCAGAACCTACCATACAGCCACAGAAGTCAAAACTGCCTGGTACTGGTACAACAACAGACACATAGACCAATGGAACAGAATCAAGACCCCAGATGTAAATCTATCTACCTATAGTCAGCTGATCTTTGACAAAAGACTGAAATCCATTAAATGGGGAAAAGACAGTCTTGTTTTTTCCTTTTTGTGTGTAAAATTTTCCATGAGTTTTTACAGTAGAGGTCTCATACTTAAGACAGTCTTTTTAACAAATGGTGCTGGCAAAACGGGATGTCGATCTGTAAAAAAATAAAACAGGACCCATACCTCACACCACACACAAAAACTAACTCCAAACATGTCGAAGACCTAAATATAAAACCTAAAATATTAAAGATTATAGAAGAAAAAATAGGGATAACACTAGGGGCCCTAATGCATGGCATAAATACAATACAAACCATAACTAACAATGCACAAACATCAGAAGATAAACTGCATAACTGGGAGCTCCTAAAAATTAAAACTTTATGCTCATCAAAAGACTTCCCCAAGAGTAAAAAGAGAACCTACAAACTGGGGGAAAAAATTTGGCTAAGACATATGCAACAAGGGTCTACTCTCTAAAATCTAGAAAATACTTCAGAATCTCAACAACAAAAAGACAAACAATTCAATTAAAATATGGGCAAAGGATATGAACAGACACTTCACCAAAGAAGACACGAAGGAGGCTAACAGATACATGAGGAAATGCTCTTGATCATTACCCATTAGAGAAATGCAAATCAAAACTACCATGATATACCATCTCACCCCGACAATACCGGCATTAATCAAAAAAACAGAAAATAACAAATGTTTGAGAGGTTGTGGGGAATTGGAACTCTTATGCACTGCTGGCGGGAATGTAAAATGGTACAACCACTATGGAAAATGATATAGTGCTTCCTTAAAAAGCGAGATACAGAAATAACATACGATCCAGTAATTCCACACCTAGGAATATATCCTGGAGAAATAAAAAGCCATCACACAAATAGACATATGCATACCCATGTTCACTACAGCATTATTCACAATAGCAAAAAAGATGGAAACAACCTAAGTACCCATCAACAGATGAACGGATAAACAAATTATGGTACATACACACAGCGGAATACTACGCAACGATAAAGAACAATGATGAATCCTCGAAACATCTCACAACATGGATGAATCTGGAGGGCATCATGCTGAGTGAAATAAGTCAATCACAAAAGGACAAATATTGTATGAGACCACTACTATAAAAACCCAAGAGAAGGTTTAGCGTATTTTTACACAAATAATACACACCTTTTACGTTTGCTTGCCAACTGTTGCCTGTTGCTATAAAAAAAAAAAAAAATAGCATAGTGGTCTTGCAAAAATACCTTGGGGAAGGAGGGCATGGTTGGCAAACCAACATAGAAGGTGTGAATTATTTGCATAAAAATACGGTACATGCAGAAAAAAATCTCTGATGGTCATGAGGGAGGGGAGGGGTGGAGAGGGGAAATCACTAACCAGATAGTGGACAAGTGTTAACTTTGGTGAAGGGAAAGACAACACACAATATAGGGGAAGTCAGAAGAACTTGACCAAGGCAAAGTCACAGAAGCTTCTTAGACACATCCAAACACCTTGAGGGACTGAGTTAGTGGGGCTGAGGGCTGGGGACCATGGTCTCAGGGGACATTTAGGTCAATTGGCATCGCATAGCTCGTAAAGAAAATGCTCTACATCCTACTTTGGGGAGTAGCATCTGGGGTCTTAAAAGCTTGCCAGCGGCCATCTAAGATACGTCTATTGGTCTCATTCAGTCCAGAGCAAATGAGAATGAATAAAACCAAACACACAAGGAAAATATTAATCCAAAGGACTAATGGACCACATGAACCACAGCCTCCACCAGCCTGAGCCCAGAAGCACTAGATAATGCCCAGCTACCATCGCCGACCTCTCTGACAAGAATCACAACGGAGGCTCCCAGACATAGCAGGAGAAAAAAGTAGAACAAAATTCAAATTCACAAAAAAAGACCAGACTTACTGTTCTGACAGAGACTGAAGGAACCCCCAAGACTATGGTTTTTGGACACCCTGCTAACTCAGAACTGAAGCAGCTCCCGAAGTCCATCTTTCAGCCAAAGATCAGATACACCTATAAATCAAACAATAACACAAGTGAGGAACGTGCTTCTTGTTCAATCAAGTATACGGGACCAAAAGGGCAACAACTGCCCAAAAGCAAAGATGAGAAAGCAGGAAGGCACAAGAAAACTGGACAAATGGACATGGGGAAGCAGACTGGAAAGGCAGAGAGTGCTGACACATTGCAGGGATTGCAACCAATGTCACAAAACAATTTGTGTATAAATTTTTCAATGAGAAACTAATCTGTGCTGTAAACTTTCACCTAAAGCACAATAAAATTTAAAAAATAATAAAGTACAAAGTAAGTCTCTGCTCCACCCCAGAGTGAACCACTCTTACCAGTTTCCTGTATATCTTTCTAGAGATACTCTAATCCATAAATTAGTATATGCAGAGGGTGGTATATTCTCCCACCTCCAGGTAAGTGGTGTACTAAAGATCTTTCTGCACCTAGCTTTTAAAAAAAAAAAAAATTAATATAAACTGAAGATCTTTACATACCAGTACATAAAAAACTTCCTCTTCCTTCTTTTTAACAGTTACATAATTATCCATTTATGTTGTTGTTGTTAGGTGCTGTCAAGTCGGTTCCAACTCATAGCGACCCTATGTACCACAGAACAAAACACTGCCCAGTCCTGTGTCATGCTCACAATCGTTGGACGCTTGAGATCATTATTGCAGCCACTGTGTCAATTCATCTCATTGATGGTCTTCCTCTTTTTCACTGACCCTGTATTTTACCAAGCATGATGTTCTTCTCCAGGAACTGATCCCTCCTGACAACATGTCCAAAATATGTAAGATATAGTCTTGCCAACCTTCCTTCTAAGGAGCATTCTGGTTTGTACTTCTTCCAAGACAGATTTGTTCGTTCTTTTGGCAGTCCATGGTATATGCAATATTCTTCACCAACACCACAATTCAAAGGCGTCAATTCTTCTTTGGTCTTCCTTATTCATTGTCCAGCTTTCGCATGCATATAATGCGATTGAAAATACCATGGCTTGGGTCAGGCACACCTTAGTCTTCAGGGTGACATCTTTGCTTTTCAACACTTTAAAGAAGTCTTTTGCAGCAGATTTGACCAATACAATGTGTCTTTTGATTTCGTAACTGCTGCTTCCATGGGTGTTGACTGTGGATCCAAGTAAAATGAAATCCTTGACAACTTCAATCTTTTCTCCGTTTATCATGATGTTGCTTATTGGTCCAGTTGTGAGGATTTTTGTTTTCTTTATACTGAGGTGTAATCCATACTGAAGGCTGTGGTCTTTGATCTTCACCAGTAAGTGCTTCAAGTCATCTTCACTTTCAGCAAGCAAGGTTGTGTTGTCTGCATATTGCAGGTTGTTAATGAGTCCTCCTCCATCCTGATGCCCCATTCTTCTTCATACAGTCCAGCTTCTCAGATTATTTGCTCAGCATACAGATTAAATAGATATCGTGAAAGGATGCAACCCTGACACACACCTTTCCTGACTTTAAACCACGTGGTAGCCCCTTGTTCTGTCCAAACAACTGCCTCTTGATCTGTGTACAGGTTCCTCATGAGCACAATTAAGCTTTCCAGAATTCCCATTCTTTGCAATGTTATCCATAATTTGTTATGATCCACACAATCAAATGCCTTTGTATAGTTAATAAAACACAGGTAAACATCCTTCTGGTATTCTCTGCTTTCAGCCAGGATCCATCTGACATCAGCAATGATATCCCTTGTTCCACATCCTCTTCTGAATCCAGCCTGAATTTCTGGCAGTTCGCTGTCGACATACTGCTGCAGCCGCTTTTGAATGATCTTCAGCAAAATTTTACTTGAGGGTGATATTAATGACATTGTTCGATAATTTCCACATTCTGTTGGATCACCTTTCTTGGGAACAGGAATAAATATGAATCTCTTCCAGTCGGTTGACCAGGTAGCTGTCTTCCGAATTTCTTGGCATAGACGAGTGAGCATTTCCAGCACTGCATCCGTTTGTTGAAACATCTCAGTTGATATTCTGTCAATAAAACACAGATAAACATTTTTCTGGTATTCTCTGCTTTCAGCCAGGATCCATCTGACATCAGCAATGATATCCCTGGTTCCATGTCCTCTTCTGAATCCAGCCTGAATTTCTGGCAGTTCCCTGTTGATATACTGCTGCAGCTGCTTTTGAATGATCTTCAGCAAAATTTTACTTGCATGTGATATTCATGATATTATTTGATAATTTCTGCATTCTGTTGGATCACCTCTCTTGGGAATATACATAAATATGGATCTCTTCCAGTCAGTTGGCCAAGAAGCTGTCTTCCAAATTTCTTGACATAGATGAGTGAGCGCTTCTAGTGCTGCATCCATTTGTTGAAACATCTCAGTTGTTATTCCGTCAATTCCCGGAGCCTTGTTTTTCACCAATGCCTTCAGTGCAGCTTGGACTTCTTCCTTCAGTACCATCGGTTCCTGATCATATGCTACCTCTTGAAATGGATGAACGTCAACTAATCCTTTCTGATATGACTCTGTGTATTCCTTCCATCTTCTTTTGATGCTTCCTGCATCATTTAATATTTCCCCCCATAGAATCCTTCACTATTGCAACTGGAGGCTTGAGGAATGCCAAGCGCGTTCTTCCCTTTTGGTTTTCTATCTCCAGCTCTTTACACGTGTCATTATAATACTTTACTTTTTTTCTTGAGCCGCCCTTTGAATCTTCTGTTCAGTTCTTTTAGTTCATCATTTCTTCCTTTTGCTTTAGCTACACGACGTTCAAGAGCAAGCTTCAGAGTCTCTTCTGACATCCTGACATCCATTATGGTCTTTTCTTTCTTTCCTGTCTTTTTAATGACCTTTGGCTTTCTTCATGTATGATATCCTTGATATCATTCCACAACTTGTCTGGTCTTCGGTCATTAGTGCTCAACGCGACAAATCTATTCTTGAGATGTCTCTAAATTCAGGTGGGATATACTCAAGGTCGTACTTTGGCTCTCGTGGACTTGTTCTAATTTTCTTCAGTTTCAACCTGAACTTGCATATGAGCAACTGATGATCTGTACCTTAATTTATGGAGCCAGTCTCTTACTGATGGGCATTTAAGTTATTTCCCATCTTTTTACAAATGAAACAAGTATAAAATTGCTGGGCTAAAGAATATGTGCATTTTTCTTTTGTTTTGAAGCTGTTGCTAAATTACTCTCTGCAGAGGTTATATCAATGTATATTCTCACCAGCAATGAGAGTGCCTGTTTTTCCACACCCTGGCTAACACAGTATGTTATCAAATGTTTGGTCTTTGTCAGTTTGATAGGCGAAAAAGATTGCTTTATGGTAGCTGTATTTTGTTTTTCTCTTATCATGGGGGTTGAGCATCTTTTCACATGTTTAAGTCATTTATAGCTGCTTTTCTGTGAACTATTTATTTACATTTGCCCAGTTTTTAAATAGAGTTGTTGATCTTTTTCATATCATTTCATAACAGTTCCTTACATGTTGTCTTGGCTCAGATTCCCTAGAAGACAGGGCCCGAGACAAAACTTACATGCAAATGGTTTATTGTTGTTGTTGTGTGCTGTCTAGTAGATTCCAACTCATATCAACCCCATGTGACAGAGTAGAGCTGCCGCATAGGGTTTCCTAGGCTGAAATCTTTATGCGAGCAGATCGCCAGGTCTTTTCTTCCGTGAAACCACTGGGTAGGTTCCAACTTTTTGGTTAGCAGCCAAGTGCTTAACCATTGTGCCACCTGGGCTCCTTAATGCTTTATTGGGAGAGTGCAATCCCAAGGCAGCCACAGTGAAGGGAAAAATAGAAGTGAGGCCAAGAAGGAGGGCAAGCAACTACAGGTGGTACATTATCAAGCTGGCCACAGCTTCATGAGCAAGCAGACAGTTGTTCAGTTAAATGAATGGCAGGGGCAGGGGGAATGTGGGGAGGAGAGGATTTTACCTGTCAATTCCCTCCCATCTGCAGTCTCTTGTAGGTCAACATTTGTCCTCATGTGGCATGAACTGCCTGCATTTCTGGTTTGCATCACCCAGCACAGCTGGTAGGGAAGCCAGATTCCTTACCCTGTGGCATGGTGTTTCATCTGAGTCCAAAACAAACCTGTTGCCGGGAAGTGGATTCTGACTCATGGAGACCCCATATGTTATGCGGTAGAACTGCTCCATTGCATTTTCTTAGCTGTAATCTTTACAGAAGCAGATTGCCAGGCCTTTCTTCCATGGCACCACTGGTGGTTCAAACCACCAACTTTTAAGTTCATAGTCGAGTGCAAACAGTTTACACCACCCAGGGACCTCATCTGAGTCCAGAACAGGGGAAAGGAGTCATAGCTTTTGGACCTGGGCAGCAGTGCAGCTGTGGCCCCAGCCCAGCCTTTGTCTTGGTGGAAGCCAAGATAGGCAGTGTTGTTAGGGATGCGGCAATGAAGGCAGCAGCCAGGGCACTCCATCAAGCAAGCAGCTGATGTCCTGGAGGAACAGGTAGACCCAAGCAATTCTTGAGGGAACAATATACATGTATATATATATAACATATTTAAAGCAACATATATAAAATTATTGCTGTGCTGTAAGTTTTAGGTATTTCCCTTCTCTCCTCCAGTTTGTTTCATTTATGGTGATTTTTTTTTTTTTTTTTTTGCCATGCAGAAATGTTTTATCTTTATGTGACTGAGTTTATCAAAACTTTTCTATTATAACTTCAGCTTTTTCCTACTGTGAGATTACTTAAAAAAAAAAAAAATCCCACATTTTCTTCTGGTACTTCTAGGAGTTCATTTGTCCGAGTGTAAATATCTCTGGTCCATCTGGATTTTATTTTGGTGTAAAGGCATGTAGTATAGATCCTTTTTTTTTTTTTCCCAAATGGCCACTCAGTTCTCCCTGATATAAAAGGTCACCTTTATTGCATATAAAATTTTCTTATTTTTGAAGACTTATTGATGTCTTCATCACTCTGAGGTCTAGTAAATTGACTTATGGGAGAAGTATCGTGGGAGTGTAGAGCTGGACTTGGTGCTGCACCATTGTTCACTCCATAGAGAGCTATCCTGGTCAAATAACAGGCAGTTAATTAGTAGCTGATTCTGTGATACTACAGCCAAAATTTCACCTCCTTCATTGCACTCGGATGTTGCTAGTTATGGAAAAATTTCCGCATCCTGAGGTACTGTGGTTTAAATTATAGCTTCTTCCTCTGAAGAATCTTATAAAATATAAATGTAGTTTTAGATGTGCTTATTTTTACTTGGCATGGTCTGTGGGATATCCTCAAACATACTTAAAGTGCCAAAAGACCGGCAAGACTGGGAAATATGTTATAAAGAAATTGTACCTTCAGAAACAATGCTTGCCTTACAGAATTATTCATTTCCTTGTGCACCACACCATCCCATCACCAATATAGCTTGTCCATCTTTCTGGCATAACTCCAATACTATTATAACGGCATTGTTTAATCTCGGGGTTTAGCTTAGCTCCTAACACAAAGTAGTTGCTTAAAACATGATTCTGGAATGAATAAAAAGCAGGATAAAGAATCTACTTAAATCACCTCCTTTGGAAGCCTTCTCTGACACCACCATTTCTCCTCCCAGCCCCACCCAGACTCCAGGGTCCCACTGTGCCCTCTTTTTTTTTAAATCACTGACTCCCCAACATTTTAAAGACATGGACTGTCTTGATCATTTTTATATCCCTAATCCCTAAAACCAGAAAACCAGTTGCTGTCAAGTCAATTCTGACTCATGACAATCCCATGTGTGTCAGAGTAGAACTGTGCTCTATAGGGTTTTCAATGGCTGATTTTTCAGAAATAGATCCCCTTTAGGTGGACTCAAAGCAACCTTTTGGTTAGAAGCTGAGTACTTCAATTGTTTGCATCACCCAGGGACTCCTCTATATCCCTAAAAAAAGAAAACAAACAAACTCGTTGCCTACTAGTCAATTCTGACTCATGACGACCCCGTGTGTTACAGAGTAGAAGTGCTCCATAGGGTTTTCTCGGCTGTAATCTTCATAGAAGCACATCGCCAGGCCTTTCTTCTGCAGTGCTGCTGGCTGGGTTTAGAACTGCCAACCTTTAGATTACTAATCTGTGCCACCCAAGGACCTTTTATATATCCCTCACGCCTAGCAAATACTCAATAAATATTCGGGGAGTGAGTAAATAAATTGCAGTTACAGAGGCAGACTATTAGAAAAAGTCTGAAAGTTGTTAAGGAGTAGGTAGTATTTCAGGTCTTTGTTTCGAGAAAAGAGAGACTTCTTTTCCCAGAGGATAAAATGTGAATGACTAGAATGAGCATGGATCCCTGAATGGCATAAACGGTTTGTGTTCAGTTGCTAACCAAAAGGTTGGCGGTTCGAACCCATCCAGCTGCTCCATGAAAGAAAGGCCTTGTGATCTACTTCCGTAAAGATTACAGCTAAGAAAATCCTATGGAGCTCAGTTGTACTCTGTAACACATGGGGTCACCATGACTTGGAATCGACTCAACAGCAACAGGTTAAAACGAGCATATATTTTGGAGAGACAAAACTGGGTTCTAATTCTAACTCTGCCACTTACTTTGGGCAAGTCACTTCTCTTCTCTGAGCTTCAGTTCCTGTGCTGTTACTGAAAAATAATTAGGATTGAAAATAACATTTGGAAAGTCCCAGCACAGGACATGGCATGTAGTAGGCACTCAATAATAGCTGCGCTATTGCTATTATTATTTACCATCACTGGTATTAAGAGGTGTGTCAGGAATATAGAGGAAGCAACGGCCACTAAATTTAGAGTTGGGTAGCTTTGGAGGAGATAGTTTGGGCATGGGACAGAGTGTAGAGGGACCACCAATAATTGTTGTCGTGATAATAACCATCAGATATGGTCAAATTATGTCAAACTGTCAAACCCACTCTGTAAGGCTCTGTAAATACATCATTTCATTAACTCCTTACAACAAACCTTAACATCAGTGGTATCACTGATGAAATTTCTGATGTCTCTGAGGAAATAAGCTCAGGGAACTTCTCCAAGTTTCAAGATTGTACAGCTGGTATGTGGTTGAAATGGGTTTAAACTTGCATGATTTCAAAGCTTGTGTTTTAGCCTTAAGTCTTATGCTACTCTGAAAAATGCAAGAGCTAAGAATATTCTGGGAATAAAGAGAAACTAAATACCTGGGACCTCCTAAAAATCTAACACTTATGCTCATCAAAAGATTTCACCAAAAAAGTAAAAAGACAACCTATAGACTGGGAAAAAATTTTGGGCTACCACAAATCTGATCAGGGTCTAATCTCTAAAATCTACAAGATACTGCAAAACCTCAACAAAAAGACAAATAACCCAATTAAAAAATAGGCGAAGGATATGAACAGGCACTTCGCCAAAGAAGACATTCAGGTGGCTAACAGACACATGAGGAAATGCTCACGATCATCAGCCATTAGCGAAATGCAGATCAAAACTACGGTGAGATACCATCTCACCCCAACAAGGTCAGCATTAATCCAAAAGACATCAAATAATACATATTGGCGAGGTTGTGGAGAGACTGGTACACTTATACACTGTTGGTGGGAATGTAAAATGGTACAATCACTTTGGAAATTGATTTGGCACTTCCTTAAAAAGCTAGAAATAGAAGGACCATAGGATCAAGCAATCCCACTCCTTGGAATACACCCTAGAGAAATAAGGGCTGTCACATGAACAGACAGATACATACACACCCACATTCACTGCAGCACTGTACACGATAGCAAAAAGATGGAAACAACCTAGATGCCATCACGAACGATTGGATAAACAAACTATGGTATATTCACACAGTGGAATACTACACAACAATAAAGAACAACAATGAATCTGTGAAACGTCTTATAACATGGATGAATCTGGAGGACATTATGCTGAGTGAATTTAGTCAGTCGTAAAAGGACAAATATTGTATACGACCACTATTATAAGAACTCAAGGAAAGGTTGAAACACAAAAGAAAACATTCTTTGATGGTTACAAGGGTGGGGAGGGAGGGTGAGGGTTATTCACTAACTAGACAGTAGACAAGAATTATCTTAGATGAAGGGAAGGACAGCACACACTACAGAGGAATTCAGCACAACTAGACTAAACCAAAGCTAGGAAGTTTCCTGAACACAATCAAACACTTCAAGGGACAGAGTAGCAGGGGTGGGGGTCTGGGTACTATGCTTTCAGGGGACATCTAGGCCAACTGGCATAACGAAGTTTATTACGAAAATGTTCTGCATCCTACTTTGGTGAGTGGCATCTGGGGTCTTAAAAGCTAGCAAGTGGCCATCTAAGATGCATCAATTGGTCCCAACTCAGCTGGAGTAAAGGAAATGAAGAACACCAAAGACGCAAGGAAAGTATTAGCCCAAGAGACAGAAAAGACCACATAAACCAGAGACTTCATCAGTCTGAGACCAAAAAAACTAGATGGTGCCCAGCTACCACCAATGACCACCCTGACAGGGAACACAAAAGAGAGTCCCTGATGGAGCAGGAGAAAAGTGGGGTACAGAACTCAAATTCTAGTAAAAAGACCAGACTTAACGGTCTGACTGAGTCTGGAGGAACCCCAGAAACCACAGCCCCCAGACTCTCTGTCAACCCAGAACTAAAACCATTCCCGAGGCCAACTCTTCAGACAAAGATTAGACTGGACAACGGGACACAAAATGATACTCGTGAAGAGTGTGCTTCTTAGCTCAAGTAGATTCATGAGACTAAATGGGCAGCTCCTGTCTGAAGGTGAGATGAGAAGGCAGAGAGGGTCAGGAGCTAGTTGAATGGACAAGGGGAAAGCAGAGGTGGAAAGGAGGAGTGTGCTGTCACAGTGTAGGGAGAAGAACGAGGGTAACATAACAATGTATGCATAAGTTTTTGTAAGAGAGATTAACTTGAATAGTAAACTTTCACTTAAAGTACAACAATAAAAAATAAAGAATATTCCGGGAATAAAAATTAGATTAGAAACTTGTCAAGAACCTAGATTCAAGTTAAAACCAAAAAATTCATTGCCATTGTGGATTCAGATTCATAGTGACTCTATAGGACAGAGTAGAACTACCCCATAGGGTTTCTAAGGAGTGGCTGGTGGATTCAAACTGTTGACCTTTTGGTTAGCAGCAGAATGCTTAACCACTGCGCCACCAGGGCTCCAGGAGAGCTGGGCTAAAATAATAAGTAAAGCTACTAGGCTACATAAGGAGACCTGGTGGCGCAATGGTTAAAGCACTGGGCTGCTAACCAAAAGCTCAACAGGAGAAAAGACCTGGAGATCCGTTCCCACAAAGATTACAGCCTGGGAAACTCTATGGGGCAGTTCTACTCTGTCATCTAGGGTCATTGTGAGTCGGAATTGATTCACCAGCATACAACACTAGGGTACATGTACCTGTTTTTTCAATTCCCTGCGCTTTGGAGTCCCCGAATGGTACAAATGGTTAACACATTCACTACTACTGACTGAAAGGCTGGAGGTTTGCCTCCACCCAGAGGTGCCTTGGAAGAAAGGCCTGGTGATCTACTGCCAAAAAATCAGCCACTGAAAATCCTATGGAGTACAGTTCTACTCTGACACATATGGGTCACCATGAGTTGGACTGACTCAACAGCAACAGGGTTCTTTTTGTTGTTGTTACTATCATTAAAGACATCTTAACATTTTAAACAACTGAGCTTGTGCTGGACCCAATGGACTGCACTGAGTGTGGACCAGAAACAAAATGGAGGGCTGGTCCTTGGAAAAAAAATCTTCACCTGCATCCTATGCCTTCAGCAGCAGAAAGTTACCAGTGGTTTTAGGAAAACTGCCGTTTTGGGGGGTTGCTCGAGGCCTAGATCATCCCATGAAGGGAGAATTTCATTGGTTTGCATTTCCTTAGCACACATCAGATGTTTGCGTTAGCATACCATACATTCTCAGAGGTGCAGGACACGGAGCTGCACCCCAGGCACAGCTGTTACAAAGTTTCATCTGGCAGCAGCCTCTCTGACCCCCTAGTGCACAGGTTCATCCTTCTTTTCAGCATCACAAAATTTAGAACCTAATTCTGAATTTCCAGGCACTGCTTGCCATTGTTGCATGCATCTTATCTCCTTCAGCCAGATGGTCTTGAGTGGGTTCTAGCCTCCACAATCCCCCCGCAAGCTCCAGAGCACTTAGCAAGTACTAATAAATATGCCCTGAATTGAGAGGTAAATAGAACAAGAGTTGTTTAGCAATATCACCCCTTTGTATCAGTATTATGTGGCATTAGAATTCGGGAGGGGTTGAGGAAGTTGTGGAGCAGGGGTCATTTCTTTAAAGTCCATTAATCTGTGTGTGTGTACATACATATACATATACATCCCCCACAGAGAGTTCTGCTGAAAATAAACACAACCCGCCCTATGAATCTCCACCACAGGAGGGCCATGCGGCATGAATAAGAACTGGAGCCTCGGGGTTACCTTTTACAAAGGACACCATCTGTTTACTCAGCAAATATTTATGGAACAAAATGGGAGGATTGGCATTCCAGGGAGAGGGAACAGTTTGAACAAAGCTGAAGAGGAGGGAAAACCAGAGGTATGTAGAGGATACAGGAGTAGTGAAATAAAGTCCAAAAGGCAGGATGGAGCCTGATGAAGAAGAATTTGAATACTTGGCTAAGGACTCTGGGTCTTATTCAACAGGAAAGAGAGAGACAAAGAAAGAATTTGAGCAAGAAATGGATTTAATAAAAACTTCTCATCAGGAAGATTAATTTGATAATAGTGCTTAAAATTGCCTGGAATGAAAAATAATATATGAAGCAGCCAACAACAATTGAGTACTTACTGTGTGCCCAGCATTATGCCAAGCGCTTTACATACACTGTCTGAATTAATAAAACAAATAATTAGGTGATACACATTTAAGATTCAGTGCCTGACACGTGTTTTCCAATCCTCATGATCACCCTGTGAACTGGATATTATTATCATCTTAATTTACAAATGATACTCGAGGTTCAGAAAGGTTAAGTTGTTAAACCCAAGGTCAGACAACTCTAAGTGGCAGAGACAGGATTTAAACTGAGGTCAGTCTGACTTCAAAGCTGGAGCTCTTAACTCAGGAAGATGTTAGGAAGCAATTGCACAAGTGTTGACAACTGGTGATGAACTGGGGAAGGGGCAGGAGGGAAGGAGAAGAGAAAATGGATGTACAACTAAATTATGGAAACATAATAGACATGCCCTGGTGGCGCAATGGTTAAGCACTTGACTGCTAACCAAAAGGTCTGTGGTTCAAACCCACCAGCCGCTCGTATACATTCATGTAAACACCACCATAATCAGGATTCTAAACAGTTCCATCACTTCAAAAGTTCCCTCGTGCTCAAACCCCGCTCCACCGCAGCTTCACACTGCTCTGCCACAGCTGCCCCCAATTTATTTGCAGTCCTTGCAAGCTGCAGTCTCTAACTGTGGTTTGTATTTGGCGCCAGATCTTTGCACATGCGTGGGCCAGGATCTTGGTGCATGCACAGGTCTGGAGAATCATGTCCTTACCTGACCCTATACCTGAGCATGGCCAGAGGGGAAGATATTCTCCAGCACACAGCACGACCAGAGCCCCTTTGCAAAACAAGAAGCCCCACAACCCAGACTTCCTATGAAAAGTGACTCAGCATGACTCAACACCCAATCTCCAAATTTGGACATGGGCGGCTCGGGGTGTAGGGTTTCAGGTGCCAATCCTTGCCCCCTGGAGCCTTAAGGACATAAAAGTTCCCCAGTCCCCTCAGGTGGGGAGCACGTGGTCGTTTGGCTGCTAGGCCCCATGTTGCTCCTTGTCTGCGCAGACGATAAATTGCCACTTTCTGTTTCTCTTGCAACTAGCGTCAGTCTTATTTCCATCAGCCAATAGGACAGGACAAGAACCTGAGGAATTTGGTTACAAATTCTGGTCACTCCAGTGGGACCCACGGACTCCAAAACCTGAGTGGTGAGTATCCAGACCCCCGTAATCCCTTAAGGCGCGCCCTGATCTCGTTTGATCTGTAAAGAGTCTCGGGATCCCCGCCCCAGGACAAGGTCCGCTGGTCCCCACCTCAGCTTGGGAACAGAAACTGGATGGGAGAGGGTTAGAGTCCCTCCCCTAAATTAAGGTAAGTGTGCTCCACCAGGTTGTTCCAGTGGTCTTGGGGGTTAGAGTCCTCCAGGGAACTAGGCAAGATGAGGGTGGCAAAAGCACAGTCCTAAGACCAGATCCTAAGGGTTAGAGTCCCATTACAAAACAAGGGGAAGTAAGAGGTTGTGGCCCCTGGGACCCATCCTTGCTTGGCTGGGGTCCCTCGCCCCATCGGTGACTTGAGGGTTAGAGTCCCTCTGAGTCCATCTGTGGTCACCCCATTGGCAATTTGAGGGTACAAGTCCTTCTGGGGTTGCCCCACCATTGGTGACACTCTTTCAAAACACTCCTTTCTCTCCTCTCTCTCTCTCTGTTCTCTATCCTTTATTTCCTTTCTCTTCTCTCTCCAAGTGGAAAAGGGTGGCTTTTCACCCCTAGGTAAACCGTAACCCCAAGAGTTACCAACCTTGGCAGTGGCCTTGGGTTTGGGATCATGGTAACTGAAAACCTAGTAGTAGTAAATACTTAAAGGGAATGGGGAACAAAAATTCGATACCTTGGGACTCCCCTCTGGGGTGCGTCATAAAGAATTGGGATGTTTTCCAAACCTGAGGGAATGAAGAAAAAGCTAATTTTCTTATGTAAAACTGCTTGGCCCCAGTATTGTCTAGGGAACCAAGGAAAGTGGTCAGTGAACAGATCACTGGACCACAACACCACTCTTCAGCTTGATTTACATTGTACAAGAAATGGTATGTGGGGTGAAAAATGTTATGTGGAAGCCTTCATGTCATTGCATAGTTTCCATAGTGATAAGGAAACTCAGAAGGCATACAAAATCTGTGTGCAAAAGGAAAAGAAAAAGTCCACCACACCACTGCCACCGCTAGTGGCAGATGACACTTTGGACCCCAACAGCACGCGCGGCTCTCCTCCCGAACCTGTGCCAAGTTGGGGAGGGTCAGCTGGGGAGAGAAGGAGTGGATTGGCGGGAAGAGGTGAGAAGCATGCTCCTGCCACCCTTCTCAGCGACCGTTATTTCCTGGAACCAGGTGGGAAGGGGTGGAGAATCAAACAGAAAAGCGGGCTGTCCAAATGTCCTGTTGTCACCACATAGAGGAAGGACACCCTATCAAGAAACAAATGTGACTCAGGGTGCCACAGAGCCAGGACAGAGCCAACAGGGAGGGCCAACTTCTAGCTGCCGAACTTCAGCAGCAGACAGGGGCCTGGTTCCGGTTCATGTTCCCTTTAGTACAGCAGACCTGATTAACTGGAAGAATTATACCCCAGGATATCGCGAGGACCCAATCAAAATGTATGAACTGTTTACTACCATCTTTAACTCTTTTGATCTCACACGGGAAGACTGTCAGTCTCTCTTAAGCACCCTCCTCTCCCTGGAGGAGAGGCAGATGGTCACAGACAAGGCCTGAGAGGAAGCCCAGAGACATGATGCTCAGCCAACTGGAGACGCAGTTGATGACATCTTTGCCCTTTGAGACCCCCGCTGGGATCACACTCCCACAGCAGAGTACTGTATGCGACGTGGCAGACTCTTCCACAACCCGAAGTCTCTGTCCACCTCCAGACCTTGAACACTACGGACCTGGCAGGAAAATGGAAGGGACCTTTAGAGGTGTTGATGTCAACCCCCTACTGCAGTCAAAATTGTGGAAAAGGGAGTATGGATCCACCACTCTTGCATCAAACCAACTCCTACTCCTGATATCAACCAACAAACCCTGCAAAACAGTAAGAATTGGCAAAACCAAAAAAAACACCAGATCCTTTGTCGTCAAGTTGATTCCAACTGACAGCGACAATTGGGAGACTCAAGCTTTAGAGGATTTAAAGTGATAGTCAATTTTACCAGGTGATTGTCATCCCCTGGTGGCTGTGTGGGTTTTTGCCTTATCGGTAGTTATTTTCTGGCTTTGTATGACCTGGTGCCTGTTTCCCGCTGGACTCAGTGACCGACTGTCCATTAGCTCTGTTCATGGCTCTGTTCATGTTTGCCACCCACATGCAGCCTTATATCCTGTTTGTTTATCTCCTTTGTCTGTCTAGGGGAGAGGCAGGACCCCCAGAATGGCGAGATAACTATCTCATAAGTACCTTGAACACTCTCCACTTAGAAGATTGCTGGGTCTGCTTCACCCTCTCTCACCACCCCCCTACTAGAACTAAAGACAATGTAGAAGCAGTCCCGGTCATCAATTTCACCGAAATACCCCCACCTACTAAAAACACCACCAGAGTCCCCACGTGATGGATCTCCATCTGGGCCCATCTTTCACTCACGCCCATATATGGGATTAACATTTCCTGGGTTGAGAATCGAACCTGTTCTATCTGTTCACAGCCCATTGACCAAGAGTTTAATTCCTCTGATTACAATAGGGACTTTGTCCAACAGACTATCTGGAGTCTTACCAACTCTGATGCAAAAACCCCAGACAACTGGAATGAGACAACTTATCTCCAGACTAATCTGACCAACCAAGTCTGCTGCACAGGGGCACCTACTGAGAGAAGATATCCAGGAATTTCCCAAGAACTTTTTATTTGCTTCCTAACTATTGCTTGCCCAACCACATGGGGCTTACACCCCCCAGGCACACTCAATTACCTCTGAAGCATATTTACAATGCCACAGGAGAGACTACCAAAGCCTCGCACGCCGAGTATATCGACCTGAACTTTATGGTCTCCTAGCCCCGAATTTGCAGAGCAACACTTGGCTCAAGCAGGCTAACGCCACCCTCAATAACTGCACCATCACTAAATCTTTCTGTACCCCCAACAGATATATCTGGATACCTGGATCCGACTCAAACTCAAATAGCCGCAGCCCAGCTTATCACTATCCAAACTATGGGTTGGCAACTCCTTGCATCGACCCTGTCAGTAACACCAGTCAATGCTCCCTAGGATTTTTGTCCCCCTCAGGCACCAGTGTCCACATATACCAGGCCTCTAACCAAACCTCAAGTTATACGACAGAGAGCACTAGGTTTAATCCTGACTGGGGCAGGTGTAGTAATAGGGCTCCTGGCTCCTTGGGGAGGATTTGCCTATCATGAAGCCACCCTCCATAATCTGACTTTTTCCATAGAAAATATTGCACAGTCCACTGCTCGAGCCATTGAAGATCAACAAAAGAGCAATGACTCTCTGGTGAGGGTGCTCTTAGACCATCATATAGCTCTGAACTACTTGCTCACTGAACAAGGAGGCGTTTGTGCAGTAGCCAACACCTCTTGCTGCACTTACGTCAACACCTCAGGAGAGGTAGAAATAAATGTGAAAAGATTTACAAGAAAGCTAAATGGGAGACTTCTGGGCAACATGGCGCTACAGTCACAAGACCACACCATCCTGCCGCAGCAAAGATCAGAAAAACTAAGTTAAACAGAGTTACATGTCAGTTCTGAAACCCTAACCATCAAATGAAGAGATAAAGAACTCAGCCAAGCACGGAACAGAATAAGAAACTGACCAAGAACAGAGCACAAGGAGAGATACATGCAGAGGTCCCCTGTCAGCTACTGCAGCACGAATCTGCCATCCTGGACTCCTATCAGAGATCAGCGAACAGGAGGTACAAAAAAGCAACTTCATGGAGCTTCCAGCAGGAGATAGAACAACCAGTAACCCACGATATAGGCTTTCCCACCACCCCCCTTCTTCACCCCCACTTAGCTTCCTCTGCTTCCTGTAGCCACAGTCTATTGGCCAGGAAGCACGAGCTTCCCCCCAGTGCTGCTTGGATTCCACCGGCCCACACTGGCCAGCTCCCTGTGTGCCATTTGTTGGCTGCTGGTGTCGCTTTTCCGCTTCTTTAGATTTCTTGCTTACCTCTCACCACCTCCCCCTCCTTTCTCTCAAATACCTGGCTCCGTGCGCCACCTTTGCTTCTTCCTGAAGGGCTGCGAAACACCGCTTGACTGTGAAACTGCTTCCTGGCCTATGCCACCATGCTGGTGGGACCCCTGGGGGTTTTTGTTTGTTTGTTTGCTCTGATTTGTTCTATTTTGACTGTTTGATTTCTTTTTCTTTTCTTGGCTTGGGAGCCCCTTCTAGCCAGGCAGTACCACGTGTCTCGAAAGCTAGTCCCTTACTCTATACAGACGCACAGGGACAGCCTTGGGTGCATTTCTTTTTTCTTGTTTTTGGCTTTTTTTTTTTTTTCTTTCTTTCTTTAGTTTTCTTCTCTCTTATTCCCTTTTTGTCTCTCTTCATTTCCAGTTTCTTGATTTATTTTCCTTTACCCTTTTTCTTTAATTTTTGTTTTTCCCCATTTCTCAGCCTCTCATCTCTCCACTCCAATAGCAACCTCCCTTAGCACTCTTTTTTGTTTGTGTGTATGTCTTTGGCTCCTGTTCCTCTCTCCGCTCTCTCATCTTTCCCATACTCATCTTAGCTCCACACATCACAATCTACCCCCTCCTTCCTGCCTACCTGCACCATATGCTGAACGTCACACTCCCAAGCAACACAGGCACGGCCTACTGGAACATGCCCTGCACTGATTCCTGGTCTGCACTGTCAGCCCTGGCACGTGCCACAAAAAACCTATCCCAGCAACTTCCTTTCAGCTGGACTTGCCCTGCTGTACCATACCTGAGTGACTGATCCTGCCCATTGGAGAAGGAGGTGAAAAGTATCATGCCCACAGACAAGCAAACAACAAAGAACACACAGCCCACCTGCTCAGACATAACCAAATGAAACAAAAAAGCAGGATGAAACAAACAAATCTACAATCAATAAATGAGGAAAATAACCACTGAATGCTCTGAAGACAGCAGACAATATCAAAACATTTACAAAAACAAGACAGGATGGTTCAAGTAGGCATCCGAAAGAAAACACCAGATGACCTTACAGTAGAAGAAAAGGCACTAGACCTAACTGATAGGGAATTCAAATCTCTATTATTCAGAATTATCCAAGAGTTGAAGCAAAAAACAAACAGAGGAAAAAAATAGACAAATTCATGGAAGATACAGACCAAAAAAATGGAAGAATTCAAGAAAATAATACAGGAGCAAAATGCTAAAATAAATTCACAACTAGAAATCATACAAAAACAACGATTAAAAATCCAAAAGATACACAACAAGATTTCAGAAATGGACAGTGTCATAGAAGGACTGAGAGGCAGGTTTGAAATGATGGAAGACAGGAGCAATGAAATTGAAGACAAACACTTAGCTACAACTCTGTTTGAGGAAAAATCAGAAAAAAGAATGAAGAAAAATGAAGGAACCCTGAGAATTATGTGGGATACAATCCAAAGCAAAAATCTGTGAGTGATCAGAGTTCCAGAACAGGGGAGAAAACAGAAAACACAGTGAGGACTGTTGAAGAATTACTAATAGAAAACTTCCGCAATATCATGAAAGATGAAAAGCTGACCATCCAAGAAGCTCAACGAACCCCATATAGGACAGACCCCAGAAGAAAATCACCAAGGCATATCATAATCACACTCGATAAAATTAAAGATAAATCAAGAATCCTGAGAGCAGCTTAAGAAAAGCAAAAAGTCACATACAGAGGAGAAATAATAAGACTAAGCTCAGATTATTCGGCAGAAACCATGCAGGCAAGAAGGCAATGCGATGACATATATAAAACCTTGAAAGAAAAAATTGCCAGCCAAGAATAATATATCCTGCAAAACTCTTGCTCGAATATGATGGTGAAATTAGGTCATTTTCAGATAAACAGAAATTATATTAAGAAACTATGTAAAAACCAAACCAAACTTACAAGACTTATTAAAGGAAGTCCTTTGATCTGAGAACAAACAGTATCAGACCACAGGCTGAATACAGGACACAGGATTGTACTAGCCAGATACCAACCTAGGAAATGAACTCTTAAGGACTATGCAAAACCAAAAGAATTACAAAAGGGAACCAGAGAGGTTAATCTGTAAATGACAACAGCATCAGAACAATAAAAGAGGGAATAAACTGTGTAGGTATAGAACCTTCTAATGGAGACGAAGTCAAGCGATACCAAGTAATAATAGACTGGTACAAATCTATGAAGATAAGGGTAAATTTCAAGGTAACCACAAAGAAAGTTAACAAACCTCCTCATCAAAATAAAGAAGAAAAACAAATTATCAGTAAAAACAAAACCTACAAAAACAAAAGAAATGAAAAAAAATCCACAAACAAAAGGAACTCAGCACAGGAGAGTAAGAGGAACAAAGCAAACGTCAGCACCACAAAAAAAAGCACTACAAAATGCAATCCCACTCCTAGGAATATATCCTACAGAAATAAGAGTCATCACACTAACAGACATATGCACACCCCTATTCACTGAAGCACTGTTCACAATAGCAAGAAGATGGAAACAACCTAGACGCCCATAAACAGATGAATGGATAAACTATGGTACACACACACAATGGATTATTATACAAAGATAAAGAACAATGCTGAATCTGTGAAGCATCTCATAACATGGATGAAACTGGAGGACATTATGCTGAGTGAAATAAGTCAATCACAAAAGGACAAACATTGTATGAGACCTCTACTGTATAACATGTAAAAGTTTACACACAAAAAGAAGCAATCTTTGTTGGTTACGAGGGATGGGAGGGATGGGGGGAACTAAATAGATAAGTGGTAACTGTGGTGAAGGGTAAGACAGCACACATTACTGGGGAAGCCAGCACAACTTGTACAAGGAAAGGTCATGGAAGCTCCACTGACACTTCGAAACTCCCTGAGGGACTGAATTGCTGGGCTGGGGACCATGGTCTCAGGGAACATCTAGCTCAATTGGCATAACACATTTTATAAAGACAATGTTCTACATTCTACCTTGGTGGGTCCTGGACAAAGCTGGACAAGCATGTAGAACAGAATTCTAACTCACCAAAAAAAGACCAGATTTACTGACCTGACAGACTGGAGAAACCCTGAGAGTATGGCCCCCAGACACCCTTTTAGCTCGGTGATGAAACCCCTCCCGAAGTTCATGGTTCAGCTGGGGACTGGACAGCCTCATAAACCAAAACAGGACTAATGAGGCACAGCAGTCCAGGGACAAGGACTAGAAGGCAGGAGGGAATAGGAAAGCTGGTGATAGGGAACCCAAGGTTGAGAAGGGACAATGTTGACATGTCATGGGGTTGTTAACCATTGTCATAGCGCAATATGTGTACTAACTGTTTAATGAGAAACTATTTGTTCTGCAAACCTTCATCTAAGGTACAAAAAAAAAAAGAATTGTCTATGTGAGATCAAATTGACAACAGCAACTCAAAAGATTTGATGGGAAGCCTAGGGGACAGTGAGCTGAAGATAACGGTGATGGAATAATTTGGAAAAAGATAGTGAGAATAGTAGCACAACTGGAAGAATGTAATTGATGTCACTGAATTGTACATGCAGAAACTTTCGAAATGGTGTAACTTTGGCTATGTATATTTTCACCAAAAAAAAGGTCCTCAAGGTCGAGAAGGGAGAGTGTTGACACGTTGTGGGGTTCTTAACCAATGTCATAAAACAGTATGTATACTGACTGTTTAATGAGAAACTATTTGTTCTGTAAACCTTCATCTAAATTACAATAAAAAAATTTTAAAAAGGAAGCTAAATGGCTACAGAAATTCAACCAAGGCCCAACTTCACAGGATATCTGGGATATTGTAAAGGCTGTAATCCCGAGCTTAACCTGGTTTCTTCCCCTTCTAGGACCCTTGATCATGGTCGTCCTGCTACCTGTATTCAGACCTTGTTTGTTTAACCTTTTAGTAAAGTTTGTGGCTTCCAGGCTTCAGAAGTTCCACCCACAGATGATGTTATGACAGGGATATCGCACCATCTCCCCAGACCCGGTTCCAGCCAGAGCCCAGTTCTATGCCAGCGCCCCTAGCCACCATGAAGAAGCTACAGAAGATGAGACCTTCAGCCCTCAACCCCTTTTAAGACTAAAAGGAACATGTTAGAGGAAGGACTGAAACCCTGCTCTGCCACAGTTCCCCCGCTCCTTGGTTCACCATCCTTGCAAGCCACAGTCTCTAACTACGGTTTGCTCAGAGCCCGCTACAGTTTGCTCCCAGCCCGCAGCCCTCGCAAACCGCAGCCTCTAACCTCGGTTTGTATTGGCGTCAGATCTTCGCGCATGTGCAAATCTGGAGAATTGTATCCTTACCTGACCCCAGACCTGAGCATGGCGGGACGGTAAGATATTCTTGGGCACACAGCACCACTGGAGCCCCTTTGCAAAGGGAGAAGCCCCACACCCCGGACTTCCTATGAGGAGTGACTCAGCATGACTCAGCACCTGGATCTCCAAATTTGGGCATGGGTGGGCTCCGGGTGTAGGGTTTCAGGAACCAATCCCTGTCCCCTGGGGACTCCATTCCCTCAGGTGGGGAGCTCCTGGTCTTTCCGCGGTTAGGCCCCAAGTTACTCCTTGTCTGTGCAGACAATAAATTGCCACTTTGTTTCCCTTGCAACTAGCATCCAACTTGTTTCGATCGAGGAATTCGGTTACAATTCTATTCCTTTGTAATTACATCTTCTCCCTTCCTGTAACCCCTTCCAACCACTGGTCTGTTCTCCATCACTAGAGAATGTCATGTAACTGGAATCATACAATATGTAACTTTTTGAGACTGGTTTCTTTCAATCAGCATAATGCCTTTGAGACTTACCAAAGTTCATTTGTGTATCAGTTGTCTGTTCCTTTTTAACGCAGAGTAGTATTCTATCGTATGGATGTGCCCCAGTGTGTTTATCCATTCACTGAAGGACATTTGGGTTGTTTCCATTTTTGAATGATTATACATGGACCCATTATAAACATTCCCATACAGGCTGTTGTATGAACATAAGTTTTCATTTTTCTAGGGTAAATACCTGTGAGTGCAATTGCAGGGTCATATATTCCATTTTATATGAAATTGCCAAATTGTTTTCCAGAATGATTGTATCGTTTTGCATATATTCCCCCCTGCAATATATGAGAGTTCCAATGTATGAAAGCATCCTTGCCAACACTGGGTATTGTTAGTGTTTTTTAATTTTAGCCATTCTAAAAGATGTGTCATGGTATCTCATCAAGGTTTTAATTTGCATTACCCTAATGGCTAACAATGTGCTTATTTTCCATTTGTATATCTTTTTTAGTGAAGTGTCTGTTTAAGTCTTTTACTCATGTTTTAACTGGGTTGTTTGTTCTCTTGCTGTTAAGTTATAAGAGTTGTTTATACATTCTTGATACAAGTCTTTTGTTGGATATATAATTCGCAAATATTTTATCCCAGTATATAGCTTGTCTTTTTGTTCCCTTAATAGTGTCTTCCATAGAACAAAAGTTTTTCATTTTGATGAAGTCCAGTTTATCTTTTTTTGCTCATGCCTTTCTTGTCATGTCTTAGAAATCTTTACTTAACTTCAAGTCATGAGATTTTCTCCTAAAGGTTTTGTAGTTTTATCTTTTATTTATACATAAATCCATGATCCATTTTGAGTTAATTTTTGGATAAGGTGTGAGCTTTAGGCAGGGTTTGTTTTTCTGTATGGGGAGGTCCAGTTATTCCAATACCATCTGCTGAAAAGTCTATCCTACTCCAGTGAATTGTCTTTGCACCTTTCTCAAAAATCAGTTGGCCAATATCTAAGATACTCCACTGGTCTCACCCCTTCGGGAGCAAGGAAGAATGAAGAAAACTAAAGACACAAGGGAAAGATTAGGCCAAAGGACTAATGGACCACAACTGCCACAGCCTCCACCAGACTGAGTCCAGCACAACTAGATGGTGCCGGCTACCACCACTGACTGCTCTGACAGGGGTCACAATAGAGGGGGTCCTGGACAGAGCTGGAGAAAAATGTAGAACAAAATGCTAACTCACAAAAAAAGAGCAAACTTACTGGCCTGACAGAGATTGGAGAAACCCTGAGAGTATGGCCCCCAGACACCCTTTTAGCTCAGTAATGTAGTCACTCCTGAGGTTCACCCTTCAGCCAAAGATTAGACAGACCCGTAAAACAAAAGGGGCACACCAGCCCAGGGGCAAGGACTAGAAGGCAGGAGAGGACGGGAAAGCTGGTAATGTGGAACCGAAGGTCACGAAGGGAGAGTGTTGATGTGTCGTGCGGTTGTTAACCAATGTCATAAAACAATATGTGTACTAACTGTTCAATGAGAAGCTAGTTTGTTCTGTAAACCTTCATCTAAAGTACAATTAAAAACAAAATCAGTTGGCCAAGATACTAGCAAGATACAACAATTGGTCTCTGTTTATCTGGAGCAACAGAGGAAGAAAGAAACCTAAGACTCAAAGAAGCAACTGGACTGCAAGACTAACTGCCTTCATGAACCATGCTTCCTCTAACATGAGACCAAAAGAACTGGATGGTGCCCAGCTACCATCACCAAATGTTTCAGTCAGACACAATAGATGAATCCTGATAGAAAGAGAAAAAATGTGGAGCAGAACTTCAAATTTCCAAAGAATTCAGACTTACTGGACCCACTGAGGCTGGGGACCTCCAAGACTATTGCCCTGGGATACTCTCCAAACTTTGAACCAAAACTATTCCCTGAAGTCATTTTAAAAAAAAAACAAATCAAAAAAACAGTTTAGGTCAAAAACAAAGAATGTCACACCTAAGTATTGTGCTGTTTTAAAAAATTATCTGTATGAAAGCAAAGGAATAACAGTAACTCTAAAGCATAGATGAGAAGTTAGGGGGCAGTGAGTCTAAATTAATGGAGGTGAAATAACTAGAGCAGAAATCCTGAGAATATTGATACAGTGTTGTGAAAACGATGTGGGGGAGGTATCTGACCTCCAACCCCACAAGGAGGAAGAACAACCAAGATCAACGGCCCAAGGCTGATTCCTGTGAGGTGGAGGTCAGACATGCCTCCTCTCTCAGCTATCTCTACCAGTGCTGACACCAACAGTCTCTCCCTCAGCACTCTTTCCTGGGTTCGATAATTTATTGCAGTGGCTACGCAGAATTCACAGACCATACTCACAATTATGGGGTTTATTAGGGAAGTAACCATTACAATTCAGGCTCAAGAACACTCAGGATAGTTTTTCCATCAGGATAGCCTCTCCCCAGCTGTGCTTGCAGACATGCCTCTCCCTGGCCCTCAGTCTCTGCCCAAAGGCACTCAGCTTTCTCTCTCCACAGGCCGGGAAGCCCAACACGCCATCTCTGCTGCTGAGTCCCTGCTGCTGGTCTTCCCTTCCTTGGTGGTGGCAGACTCCTCCTCTGCACTGGAATTGGCTCTCTTTTAAGGCAAAACTGACCAATCCCCTTGGCAGGCCACAATTACCTATCACACGATCACCTGGGTGGGCATTACAAGACTATGACTAGAAAGGCCACACACAAAAGTAATTAATTGTACCACAAGTGTGAATAATGTAGCTGTGAATAATGTCACTGAACAATATGTGTAGAAATTGTTAAACGGGAGCAACTTTTGCATATTTTGATGTATTTTCACCAAAAATAAAAAAAATTTTTTTTAATCAATTGGCCATATTTATGGGAACCTGTTTCTGGATTCTCTATTCTCTTCCGTCGCTCCTATTGCCAACACCACAGTGTCTTGATCACTGTAGCTTTTTAGTAAGTCTTAAAATCAGGTCATGTGATTCCTCCACTTTGTTCTTTTTCAAAACTGTTTTAACTACTCTAGTTCCCTGTTCTGCATACGTTGTAGAATCAGCTTTTCCATATCTTCTAAAAATCTTTTTTTTAAAAAAATTGGAATTGAGTTAAATTTATTGATCAATAAGCTTGATCAATAAAATTGACCAATAAATTTGAAATCTTGAGTCTTCCAGTTCATGAGGATATTCTGTCTCTCCATTTATTTAGATCTTCTTTGACTTCTTCCATCAATGTTTTAATGTTTTCAGCACATAGATCCTATACATGTTAGGGGAGATTTATACCTGAGTATTTTTTTTTTTTTTTTTGGAGACCTGGTGGACAGTGTTTAAGAGCTTGGCTGCTGACCAGAAGGTCAGCAGTTTGAATCCACCAGCTGCTCCTCAGAAACCCTATGGGGCAGTTCTAGTTGGTTCTATAGGGTCACCATGACTCAGAATCAACTCGATGGCAATAGGTTTAGGTTTGGTTTTATTTTCTTTTTTTAGCTATTATAAATTGTATTGTATTTTTGAATTTTTGTTTCCAACTTTTATTCCTAGTGTATAGAAATATGATTTTTTTATGTGCTGACCTTATGTACTGCAACTTTGATAAACTTATTACTCCTAAGAGTTTGTTGTTTTTTTGTTGTTTTTTTTTTTTGTTTGTTTGTTTTAAATGTGTGTATGAATTCTTTGGGCTCTTCTACACAGACAATCATGTCATCTGCAAATAGCAATAGTTTTATTTCTTTCTTTCGTATCTGTATGCATTTTATTTCTTTTTCTTGCTTTATTGCACTAGCTAGGGTTTTTGGCATGATGGTGATAGGGATAGTGAAAGTAGATATCCTTGCCTTGCTCCCTATCTTTAGTCTTTCGCCATGAAGTGTTATGTTAACTGTGGGGTGTTTTGTAGATACCCCTTGTCAGAAAAAGGAAGTTCTATTCTTTTCCTAGCTTACTGTGAGGTTTTTTCTGTTTGATTGTTTTAAATTATAAATGGATATTCACTTTTTTCAAAAATACTTTTTCTGCATCAATTGCTATAATCATGTGTTTTTTGGTCAATATGGTAGATTACACTGATTAATTTTTCAAATATGGAACTAGCCTTGCATTCCTGAGATAAACCCCACTTAAAACCTGTAACCTGTTGCCATCAAGTCAATTCTGACTCATACAACCCTATACACAGAGTAGAACTGCCCCATAAGTTTCCAAGGCTATAATCTTCACAGAAGCTGTGATGGTTAAGATTATGTGTCAACTTAGCTAGGCCATGATTCTCAGTGGTTTGGTGGATATTATGTAATTATCCTCCGTTTTGTGATCTGATGTGAGCAGCCAATCAGTTGAAAGGCAATTAGTTTCCTGGGTGGTGTGGCCTGCATCCAATATATATGGATGTTCTGACAATACTGTCTCTGGATCCTGCATCCGACTTGTCATCCTCTGACGTCTTGTTCTTAGGACGTGAGCCAGCAGCCTGCCACCAGACCTGCAGATCTTGGGATTTGCCGGCGCCTGCAACCCCATGAGCCAGCAGCCTTCTGCCTAACCTGCTAATTTGGGGTTCCTCAGCCCCTGCAACCACCAGAGTCAGGAGAAGCCTCCAGCCTGATGCCTGACCCACAGATTTGCGACTTGCCAGCCTCTTCAACTGTGTGAGCCATTTCCTAGAGATAAATCTCTCTGTACATATTTATATATATATGCTTCATTGGTTTTGCTCCTCTAGAGAACACAGCCTAAGACAGAAGTAGACTATCACATCTTTCTCCCTCGGAGTGGCTGGTAGGGTTGAACTGCCTACTTTTCGGTTAGCAGCTGAACCCATAACCACTGCACCACCAGGGTTCCTTAAACTCCACTTAGTCATGATATATATATATTTATACATATTGTTGGATTTGATTTTCTAATATTTTACTGAGTTTTATGCCTTACTGACTTATTGCCAATTATTAAATGCTTACACATTTTCAGGGACTGATGCAGCAAGGGTTCAAGTTTTCTTTAAGCTGCACTGTCAATTTGATTTCTTTTTCTCCTTGTGTTTTGCAGCCACATCCAGAATGAAATGAAATCTACCAACCAGGTCAGCCTAGGCCTCTGTGTAGCCCCACAACTATGAAGATTTCTAGGGGGGCTTAGAGTATATCTTCTTCCTTCTCCTTCAGCAAGGTAACCCCAGGTCTCTGTAGGTAAGCACGGCTTTTGATGGAGTAGACTGCCCATCTCAGGCCCATGGCCCATTGGGTAAAGGATGGCCCTGGACACCAGCTAGGATGTGTGAAAGCAGACAAAGGGGGGAGTTTTCGACAGGGCAGCCCCTCTTCAAGAGGTAGGGGAAGTTAGCTCCTTTTCAAAAAACAATTTTTAAATTTTTCCTAATGATACAGTCCTAATGTGGAAGGATGTCTACAAAACAGGATAAGAAAATAAATAGCAAATGAATACATTAAAAAATAGTTAAAACTTATATAAAACCCATTGCGGTCGATTCTGACTCATAGCCACCCTATAGGACAGAGTAGAACTGCCCCACAGGGTTTCCAGGGAGCGGCTGGTGGATTCAAACTGCTGACCTTTTGGTTAGCAGTGGAGCTCTTTAACCGCTGCTGTACCACCAGGGCTCCAAAACTTATATAATGCTTTTTATATGTCAGGCACTGCTCGAAGTGCATTACGTATATTAACTCAGTCAATCCTCACACCAACCCCAATAAGGCAGGTACCATTGTTATCTCAATTTTGCTAGAAAACTGGCATAAGAGGGTTTGAAGGATAATAGATATAGTCCCATATATGCAAAAAAAAAAAAATTCCATGTATGAAAATACAAAAACTATTATGTGGAGGTGAGATTCCCCACTCTAATTAAGGAGAGCCCTGGAGTGGGTGGGGAAAGAGAAGATTTTCACTTTTGTTACACATACGTCTGTTCCCTTATATTTTTTTTTGCAATGAGTATGTATTATTTCTTAAATTTAAAATATTTAAAATTAAATTTTTGTTCAAATTACTCACCCAAAAAATGTATTTTTAGAAAACAAAAACCTAAAACAGGCAAGAATAAGAAAATTAAAATGACCTCTAATCTCACCTCACAGAAGAAATAAGCATTTGTGTTTACCTCTTCGTTCATTTTTTCTTTGTATAAATATATAATTCTAGCTTAAAACTTATATCGCACTGTAATGCTGTTCTAAAAGCAGCTTTTTTTCTTCCAGTTAACAGTATCACCATAAGCATCTTTCCATGTCATTAACTGGTCTGCCTGGCTGCACAGTGTTCCCTTGTATGACTACCACATATATATAAAGAGAGAGAGAGAAATTATTTACTGTACCATATTTTTTATTGCTTTTGAGAATATATACAACAGAATATATACCAATTCAACAATTTCTACATGTACAGTTCAGTGACACTGACAACATTCTTCAGGTTGTGCAACCATTCTTACTCTCCTTTTCCAAGTTGTTCCTCTCCCATTAACATAAACTCATTGCTCCTGAGTTGCCTATTTAATCTTTCAAGTTGCTGGTGTCAATTTGATCCCATAAAGATAGATCTTAAAAGAGCGTAATGCTTAAAGCAGTCATTCTTTATCAGCTAAACTAAACTATTGTTTGGTTGTAAGAAGACTTCAGGGGATATTTTTTGGTTTAAGGTTTAAAGATGATCTCAGGGCAATAGTTTCAGGGGTACTGTACCATATTTATAATTGCCTACTACTGAACTTTTCTTTTGCTGTTGAAAGTGTAACAGGGTGCTTAATTGAACATTTAATGTGGCAAAATAACGTGATTGAGAAATCAGCCATGTCTGGTTTTCTTGGCCGTGGACTCTTCAGAAAAGAATGTAAAGTATTTTCCCCACATCCTCCCCAAGAGAGCAGCCAGGGCTTCAAGTACCAGAGGTCAGGGAGGTTTGGAAGCAGCAGTTTTCCTAGCCTTACCTGTGCGCAGTGACTTCCAGCACCTGGGAAAAGGGTGTTCACGAGTGGCGAAAGTTGAGATCCAACTGGAACACACAATCCCAGGGGTGACAAAACCTGGTAAGGAGATGGCTGTGAGGAGGCTGGAAGAAAGACCACCATGTGGCCTGCTGCTGAGAGAGGCTGCTGTGAGCAGGCAGCTCCCCAGCCTGCCTAGAGAGGCAATACCATAGAGAAGGAGGCCCAGCACTCCATATGTAGCACAAGGAGCAATGTAACTGTGGCATCTCCACAGAATAAGGACCTGAGCCAGCCCCTGTTCCACAAGACCAAGTCCCTTGTTTGCTTGCATGGTTTTGGATTTTTGTTTTTTTTGTTTTGTTTTGTTTTAATTGATGTAAAATCCAGTGAGCCAAGGAAGGAAGCCCTAATATTAGACTTCTCACCAACTGTGGGTGGGATTTGGGGCCAGATTTAAATAAATTTGGAAAAGTAAAGAATACAAACATTTCTTTTCCATCAAATGTCATTCCTCACTTACGTACAACATTATGAGAAGCTTTCATGCGGCTAAATCTTTGTGTTCCTCCATGATTACTGCCTGTTCATTTCAAAAGACTTCTTGGCCCCTAAAGGGTGGCAAGGTCTGCAGGGTCAGCCAGCTACATAGAGAAACCCCTGGATTAAGGGACCTGTACTGGGCCAAGAGGAGCCCCGGTGGTGCTGTGGTTAAGTGCTCGACTGCTAACCAAAAAGTCAGCAGTTCGAACTCACCAGCCACTCCACAGGAGAAAGATGTAGCAGTCAGCTTCCATAAAGATTTACAGCCTTGGAGACCCTGTGGGGTAGTTGTATTCTGTCCTATAGGGTCGCTATGAGTCCAAATTGACTTAATACCAACAGGTTTGGTTTTTTTGGTTACTGAGTCAAGACAGATAAGGGTGGAGGAACTGGGATCTAGTTCTTGTTCTGTTACTAGCGTGCTTTGTAAATTTCTTCACCTCTCTGAGCCTTCATTTTCTGACCTGTACAGCTTCATGAATCAATAGGTCTTAGCCTGTGATGAAGTCTAGACAAACCCACGGGTAACTTAAACAACACATCATGGAAACCATAAGCAGCTCCATATTCTCCCATGTGCTCCAGTTAAACCAGATTGATGCCCATGTTCTAGAACATTCTCAAAGTTTCAATCACCATACCTTTGCTCTTGCTGTTCCCTCTACCTAGAATGAGTGTCCCTCATTTCTGCTTATTGAAATCCTACTCGTTCTTTAAGATTCAACAAAAACAACTCTCCTTTCACAAGGCCATTCCAGACTTTCCATGGGAAGCCATCTTTCTTTTTTCTTTGCCTTTCATTCCACTCATCTGATACATTCCACAAGCTCCCTGAAGGCAGGGGCTGGGCCTCATTCATCTCCGCATCCCCCGCAGGACCCAGCACAGGATTCTGCAAGTTACGGTGCAGCCAAATGTTTGTGGAGCTAAAACTGGGACCTGGGCCTAGGCTTGGATAAAGTGTCAGCCAGGCTATTTCAGGCCCTGGAATGGGTGGGGTGATGAAGAGAATGCTGGTGCTGGGAGATAAAAGTCCTGAGTGGGAAAGCAGCTTAGGCTTTATTGACTAGAACTGCTGCCCCGGCTCCCTCAACACCTCCTCATCCAGCCCCTACAGAAGCAGAGAAACACTGTGTACTTGGGACTCTTTTCAGTCAGAACCTTGGGTGTTAGTGCCCTCACTCTGCCCACCTCTTTCTTGAACCCCTATAAAGAGGGGCAAAGGCCAGGAGCAGGTCTGCAGGAAATGGTTAGAGGGGCTGTGGGGAGAGGTCTGCATCCAATTTCCTGGTCTCTGGCTTGGGCCCCAATTCTCACTCTTGGTCGAAAAAGTTGTGTTGACCCTTTGTCCAGGCCCTGTTTGGAGTGTGGAAGGGGCATGAGCTCATGCTGGAGGCTGAGGAGCTCTTTCCTCACTGCTGTAGAATGGGACAAATGCTGAGGGTGGGGACACGGGAGGTTAACCCTTTTCCTGGGGAAGAGGCCGGGTTTGCATTGTGTATGGTGGAGTCTTCAATACTCAGAAGGCTGCCCAGGCAGAGCCCCAGGCTATCATGGAGCAGAAGGGAGGTTTTCAAGATCAGCACAGAGAGGCATGAGGGATAGCCTTGGGAATCCAGGATGGCTGTTGGGAGGGCAAGGAGGGTGAAATGGTTAATGTTTATTGAAAAACAGGGAGAGTCTCTCCTCCAGGGGCCCAGCTGGCTGCAAAGCCAGGAGCAGAGGCTCCAAGGGTGATGCAATGGGGCCCGCCCTGCACACCAGAGAGGGTGAGGAAGGCGGGCTCCCACCCAGCAGCAGCCTACACACAACCAACAGCCGACCACTCACTCTTCCTTTGGCTACAACAAACCATGCACAGGGCGGGCCCTTTGGGGCAAAAGGGCAAGAGACTTGGGGAGTTGCAGTCTCTGCCTGTCCCACTCTATCCAGCCCCAGCAATGATGCAAACCTCTCTGCTATCCCCCAGCAGGCAGGGAGTGAGTGCCCAATAGGGTTTCTAATCAGCCTGTCCAACCTCAGCTCTTCCAGTTTCGGGAAAAGAATCCGGTTGTCCCTCGGTTTCCAGTCCTAGGGGCAGGTGGCAAGTAAGGGTGTGGGGAGGGCCTGCAAGAGCACAGTCATGTGATGCAGGATGTAACCTGGCAAACAGGCCCCTCCACCCAGTCAGCCCACTCCCCATCATCATGGGAAAGGATATCTGCCCAGGAGACAGTGTTCCAGCAGCTTCTAAAAGGCTCAGGGCAACGCCAAGGTCAACCAAGTCTATCTTACTCTGGAGACAGACTGCTCTCCTCCTCTCCACCCTGGGGTATAACTTGGTCTTGAGCAGGGAGAGGATGACATAACATTTATTCCTGAGACAGCCTTGTCAGGACAGGACACATGGAGAGAGTAAGGAGGAGGTCCTCTATGTGAGAAGGTATTGAAGGACCCAGATTTTCTGATGAAGTCCTGCTATTAACTCTAAGTCCCATGAGGACAGGAACTGTATCTGTTTTTACTGCTGATGTCTAGTTCCTGGCATAGCTCCTGATACAAAGCTGGTGCTTAAGAAAACACAGACCGGGCAGAGGCCTAGTCCTCTGCTTGAAATCCAGGGCCATTTCCACAATTTCTGGAGCCTGCTTTTTTAGCAAACTCCTCAACACACACTCACAGGCACAGAAAAATACACAAAGTAGCCCAAAGAGTCATCTGAATAGATTCCTTGGACATTGTTTACAATCACTGGATGCCTTTACAGCATTAACTTTAATGGACTGCAGCTTTGGGAACTGAAGAAGGATACAGCAGGGACTCTGTCCCAACCCAGAAAAAGGCATTTGAGGACATTTCAAGGGGCTGCTTGACACACAGTGGCTGGACCGCGGGGCCAAGTTGGGCCAGGAAAGTGGCATTTGCTCATGGCTGGGGCAGTTCCAGCCCTCCTTTCGGGGAAGCACAATCCAAGTGCAAACAAGTTCTCAACACCAGCAATGACCATCCTTTCCTGCAG
This sequence comes from Dugong dugon, assembly GCA_030035585.1. Lineage (NCBI taxonomy): Eukaryota > Metazoa > Chordata > Mammalia > Sirenia > Dugongidae > Dugong > Dugong dugon. The sequence continues at coordinate 149,852,258 of CM057462.1, forward strand.
CTGGTTTCTGCTTACTCTTGTCATTCTGGGAAGCGGGCACAGAGAATCCTAAATCCTCGACAACAGCCCCATCCCCCTCCAGAGTTTTAGCCTGGACCCACATCTTAGTAACTCACATTTGCACAATATTTTGTAACTTGTTCAAAGTTCTTTTGTATTCATTATCTTGTTGGATTAGATCATCAACCCCAGATGGAGAGCTAGCGCCCTGTTTTGCATGAGGAAACCAAGGCCCAGGAAGGCCCAGGATCCCAGTGGCCGAGCTGGCAGCGCAGTCAAGATTTGAGCCCATATCTCCTTCTGCTCAGATCCTCTGCTTCCCTCCACACCATGCTGCCTCCCCGTGAGTCAGCCATCACAAGCTCTGGGCACTGGATCTCACGTCCCCTAATGGCCAAAAAGTGCCTTGCCCTGTCCCTGTTTATAGCTAGGGCAGTTGGCACCACTGAATACATGGTTGCTCCCTCTGTCCTGGCAGGACCTGGTGCTATGCCCCAACCTTGCTTGTCCTACTTGAAAGCTATCCCACCCCCTCTGCTACCCTGACACACTATTTATATTGCAGTAAGCTGGATACAGGACCCTTGGTGGGTAGTGTTTAAGAGCTCGGCCGCTAACCAGAAGGTCAGTAGTTCAAATCCACCAGCCACTCCTTGGAAACCCTATGGGGCAGTTCTACTCTGTCCTATAGGGTCTCTATGAGTCCAAATCGACTCGACAGCACCTAACAACAATACGCTGGAAACAATTCAAATGCCCAACAACAGGAAAATGGTTAATCAAGCTCCTAAGTCAGTATGCTGGGACACTTGAGAAACGCTAACAATGACAAGTATGTGAATAATCTTTTTATGTGGTAATGTGTTTTTGAAATGTTGTAATGCAATCAAAGCAGAATGCAAAATGACATGTACACACTGATTAAAGGTATGTAGAAAATGAGCTTCTGTAAACTGATAAGAACTAGAAGTAAACTTAGATGTAAAGAGAGATTTTTATCTTCACAGGCTTTTTTTTTCCCTATAAAGACGATGTTTAAAATAATAATGAATATGATCATACTAAGCAGAGGAGGAGGCAGAGCAGAAGAAGGAGTCATTCCCTGCCCCTGGGGACCTGCCCATCTTCTCACAAGGCCTGGAACTGCAGAAAGGGGAGGGGAGGAGGCTGGAAGTGGGGCATGGAGAGCTCAGGGTGAAGCAGGAACCACGCCTGTCTGCGGGGTTAGTGCTCAGAGCTCAGCTGCTCTTCCAGGATGCAGAGGTGTGTCTGGGAGCCCTGCTCCTGGGGGTCCCTCAGAGCCAGGAGGGCAGATGATCAGTATGGAGTTGTGTTCCAGGCACACGCTTCACATAGATGACAATGTCAATAGTGTCCCTGGAGTTGCACAACATGGCAGTTCTGGACAGAAAAACGAGTTGGGCGGCGGGGGGGTGGTCTGCTTACCCAGGAAAGCAAAGTCTCTGTGCCTTTGCCTGTTTCTCTGCTGCTATTGTCACCCAAAGGAGCCCTGGTGGTGCAGTGGTTAAGTGCTCAGCTGCTAACCAAAAGGTCGGAGGTTCAAACCCACCAGCTGCTCCTCAGGAGAAAAATGTGGCAGTCTGCTTCCATAAAGATTAAAAACCCATTGCCATTGAGTCCATTCTGACTCATAGTGACTCTGTAGGACAGAAGAACTATCCCACAGGGTTTCCATGGAGTGGCTGGTGGATTCAAACTGCCGACCCTTTGGTTAGCAGCCATAGCTTTTAACCACTGCGCCACCAGGGCTCCTTTGTAAATATTACAGGTTTCCTTGGAAATCCTATTGGGCAGTTCTACTCTGTCCTGTAGGGTCGCTATGTGTCGGAATTACTTGATTGCAATGAATTTCTTATCACCCAAAGTCCCTAGGTGGCGCAAGCAGTTTGTGATCAGCTGCTAATCTAAAGGGTGGTGGTTCGAAACCACCCAGCAGCTGTGGAAGGAAAGAAAGATCTGCTTCCGTAAAGATGACAGCCAAGAAAACCCTATGAAGCAGTTCCACTCTGTACACATGGGGTTACCATGAGTTGGAATCGACTCGACAGCTTCTAACAACAACGTCATCCAAGATCTCCCATAATTTTCCTCCACAAGGCTCCTCCTTCTCCTCTGCTGCCTCTGCTTATTATGATCATATTTTTTATTTTTTTGAATGTAGGCTACATAAGGAAAAAAACCTGTGAAGATAAAAGTCTCTTTAAGGTTTCTAATTTCACTTGATTCTTATCAATTTGCAGAAGCTCATTTTTACCTATCTGCCATCAGTGTGTGCATGTCATTTTCTGTTCTGCTTTGATTGAATTACAATATTTCAAAAACATATTACCACATTCGCAAGAGCTGAAGTGGGACCTGACCTGCAGGAGGTGGAAAGCCTACAGGGAAAGCACAGCCTCTCTCTGGTGGGGTGCCAGGCTGGGTGTGAAAGATGCCAACCGAGGCTCCCCTGGGACTCGGGGACAGTGTGCTCCGCAGATGTATCCAACTCAATAAGTCTAAAGCTGACTCCTTATCTTGACAGCCCCTCTACCCAGACCTATCACAGTGGCTGGCACCACCACCCACCTACAGCTTACCAGGCCTGCATGATCTGGCTCAAGCTTCATCTCTCCCTCTGCCCAACTTTGTACCCTATGCCCCACCTGTGCTGAGATATTTACAGTGCATAATAGGCCAAGCTGTTTCAGCTGCCCTGCCTTTTCTCATTCAGCTCCTTCAGCCTAGAATCCCTTCCCTGCCATGTCCAGATGCTTATCTTTCAAGAGTCAGCTCAAGCAGCATCTCCCTCTATGGAGCCTTCCCCGATCACCCTCTACTCCCGTCTCCAGGTAGAGCTCAGGGACCTCCTCTCATTTGTCTCTGTAGTCCCAACATCTAGGCCACTCCTGAATGTCTTCAGCACTCAATATACATTTTATGAATAAAAGAACAAATGAGTTAATGGGGAGGGTAAATTTGGGGGTAGACAAAAGAGTGAATTTGATTAACCAGAACAAACCCGTATGTGGTACCCCAGGGCCACAACATTTCTGGCGACAGCCTCTCCTACTTCACATCCACACTTACCCCATCTCTTTCTAGAACATGGTCCCCTCTGGTCTCCAGGCCCTTTGGAGACTTTCCCCCACCACACACAACACGTGCACCTGTTGCTGGGTCCCTGCTCTTCTCAATCACTGGCCCCTGGACAGTTCCCTCATCTGTGTTTGGATTGTGCTGTTCAGAGCAGTGGGCACTGAGTCAGGTGGTGGGTGGTTGAAGACAAATCATTCCTTGGCATCCATTAGAGGCAACCCCCTTAGCTGGGTCGGGTGGTGCCATCTTAGGAGTGTGGGGGCAACATGCAAGGGTTCTCCATGACGTTATGTTGCCACACTCCCTAACTAGGTGAGCTCTTTGATCTCCAGCCCATGTATGGTGCGGGGTGGCAGTCACCCATGCTCCCTGAAGTGGGAGTGCCCCTGGGTCCTGGCCTGACATGAACTACATAGGCCTGCTGCCTTTCCACTAGGGCAGGGAGTGCTGCCCCCTCCATCTTCCAGCCTAAGCACCCCCAGCTCCCCTAGGTCAGACTCACCAAGCCTCTCCTTGGGCCAGGCATTCAGGTAAGTGGAGTCTGACCTGCTGGTCTCCTTCTTGGTCCAAACTGCTAAGGCTTTGCCTCTTCTACTCATGGCTGTGTCTTCACCATGCTGCAGCAGCAGCCAACACTATGAGCCTGGTGTGAGGGCAAGCCTGTGAATTTGGTCCAGGAGGAGGCAAAGAGAGGCTGAACTTCAGTTTCCAGGAATCTCACAGTCTGAAAGCTAGAATGCACAGCAGGAGACCGAGAGGCAAAGCACTTGGGCAATGTGATTTTTAAAAATCAAATCCAAAAGCCAGACACATCTCTGCTTTTTTTAAATAAATTACCCTAAGTCTCCTGCCTTTCCATTCAAGGTTCTAACTGGCTCTGCCTCTGTTCTTCGAGCAGGTAGCTCCGATCCTGAGGCTCTGACAACAGTTTGGGCAAACCCATAGAACAAAAGTGACCATGGGTCTTATGTTCAAAGAATCCTGGGTGGGCTGAGTGTATTGCCTGGCTCCAGCTGGGAGATGAAGAGAAAGGTGCCACTCTGAACCCTTATGGATGAATCTGGTACTCTGGTCTCCCATCTCTTTGTCCTTTCTGCTACAGGGATGTCCCTGAGAGGGAGGTCTGGGTGCTCTGAAGAGTGGGCAGATGAGAGAATCCTAACAGCCCAAGACCAGGTCTGCAGAAGTGGGCATCCTTCTAGGCACTTCATAGCTTGCTTCAAGCAGACACTTCTCCAACTAAGACTTCTGGGACCCCCACAAGTATTTCACACTCTCCCCAACCTTGAACACATGCCCATGAAGCAAATGTCACTTCAGACCACAACTTTGTTCTTGAAAGTGTTTGCCCTGTAAAAGACCTGGTGGGTTTCTGGATTTTATAAGGTAGGCTTGTAGAGGAATTTAGGAACAAGGTACTGGGAAGGCTTGAATTGCTAAGTATTGTAAAGAGGAATCTGGCTTCCCAGAGTCAATCAAGAAGGGAGGGTGAGGCAGAGGGATGGGAGGGGAGTAACAAGGGGGAGTTAGATTAGTGGCAGTGGGCTAGGGAGCTTTGTGGGGTGGTATGGCCAGTGAGAAGTCCCAGGTGGTGAGATAGCCAAAATAACTTCTCAGTCAGAACATTTCAGAAATGTGATTTTAAATTGTTTGCTGTGTGATGTAAACTCTCCCCTGTGACCCACAAACCTTCATTAAAAGTTCTGCTACATGTCACAGCCTTATTTTTGTGGTTGCTTTGGGGTAGGGGTGGGGGTTGAAAGGAGAAGGGGCTGTGTTCCATATTTGAATAAACAGGAGCTAAAGAAACAGTCACAAGACCAGTGTAGTGAGTAAAACTTCAGATGAGGCAGAAAACTGGGGCCAGAGGTGACCATGAACATGTAAGTCCACTCAGTAATTCACAGAAATCCTGGCAAGGGCATTGGACTTTCCACAGGACATGGGAGTTTGAGCCAATGTCATTTCAATCTCAAGGGACAAACTACCTCAGCTGACATTTAGGTTCCATACAGGCTCTGCCTCTCCAGCTGGACTTGTTGGGTCCTGTGGAGTTGATTCCAACTCATAGAGAATCCATATGACAGAGTAGAAGTGCCCCATAGTCTTCTCTTGGCTGTAATCTTTACGGAAGCAGACTGCCACATCTTTTTCCCCTGGAGCCAACTGGGTAGGTTTGAACCATCAACTTTTCAGTGAGCAGCTGAGCACTTAACTGTTGCACCACCAGCACTCCTTCCAGCTGGACTAAGCCCTTGCAAAACACAAGATGTGTCACACATGCCTTTGCCATCCAAAGTCTTAGCACAGGGGCTGCACATAGCAAATCCCCCCCCCCCAACAAAAAAAAAGGTAGGGCCTAGTAAAAGCGTGTTAATTGTCCATGAGTGCCTTGGGCACACACTGGGAGGTGGCACAGCCTAATGCTTGGGTGGAGCATGGAGCAGGAAAGCTTTCAGGCTGGGGACTTCTCCCTCCTTCCTCCTGCTTTTCACTCTCTGACCCAGCATGGCTGCGGCAGCAAAGATCAGCTAAGTGGCCTGAAGGTCTTGTAAACAGACAAGGCCAAGGCAGAGGCGGTGTCAGCGCAGGTCACAAAGGGTTGTGCTGCAACCAGACTGCTCTGATTTTGTTCTGCCCACCCATATCGGGTCAGAAAAGGCAAACATTGTCCCTTGCGAGGGGGCATCTGGTCCAAAGGGCCTGGGGCCGAGGCAGTGAGAGAGTGGGCTGTCACTGGCCCTGGAATATTCCTAGGAATGGCTGTAGGATGTGACCTGTGTGTTTCTGGTCTTTGCTCCCAAGCATCCCTCTTAACGCCCCTCGGAGGTGTCACCGGGAACCCCGCAGTCCAAACCAGAAAACAAACTAACCCGTTGCTGTCGAGTGGATTCCGACTCATAGCTACCTGTAGGACAGAACAGAACTACCCCATAGGGTTTCTAAGGAGCGGCTAGTGGATTCGAACTGCTCAGCCTTTGATTACAGGGGAGCTCTTAACCACTGCATCACCAGGGTTCCCCCCACAGTCGAAATACCCTCAATCCCATGGCGTCCAAGCAAGAACCACGAGCAGCTCACAGGGCTGATGGTGCCACCTGGCGGCGCAAAGGGTCTGGCTCACCCCGAGTCAGAGCTTCTCCATCAGCGAGCGGAGAAGGAAGGGTGACTTCCGCGGCCCGGCGCAGCCCAACCCAGTCCAGCGTGATGACGTCACAACAGAGCCCATTTCTCCCCGCCTCTTCCCCCGCCCCAGAGTTGCCAATACTTAATGTGGCGTCCCCGCCCTCTGCCCTTACTTTGCGTGCGTGCCTGCGTGTGGCGGAGGGGGCGGTGCGGGCCGGTCGGAGCACCGCGCTGCTGCTTCTGGTTCTCTTACCGCCACCGTCGCTGTCCCGCTGTGTTGGACTGCCAAGCTGACGAGGCGTCAGCCGCAGCACCTCAAAACCGAACGCAGCCCGACTTGGGGCTGGGCGGGAGAGTGGGCGAGCGCGTGTCGGAGGGCGCGGAGCGGGCAGTCGGGCGGACGCCTGTGAGGGAAGTAGGCGGCGGCGGCGGGTAAGCCGCGGGCCAGGCCGGCCCGGGGATGTCGATGCCTGACGCGATGCCGCTGCCCGGGGTCGGGGAGGAGCTGAAGCAGGCCAAGGAGATCGAGGACGCCGAGAAGTACTCCTTCCTGGCCACCGTCACTAAGGCGCCCAAGAAGGTGCGGGGGCCGTGGGTAGCGGCGGGGGCCCGCTGGGCCTCGCGGAAGGGGCGCGAGCGAGTCCCGGGTCTGGGATTCGGCTAGTTCAGGACTTAAGGGGCGAGGGTTTGGAGTGACTGGGGACAGCGGAGGTGGTGTAGGGGGTGGCGGGTGAGCGGCCCCAGGCCCATCCCGGGCTGGAAAGACCGTCCCTGACCTTGCTTTCCTTTGTCCCTCGGCCCTAGCCCTCTAGGATCTTTCTTAAACCCGACAGGGCTGGGCCTTAAATTTTCGACTGACTTTTCCTGGATGAAGGGCCCCGGAGACGGGAGTGAGGGGGTGAACAAACTCACGTGGCCCTATGATCAGCCCCAGGGGGTGGGGGTGGTGCAGAAAAGCTCCCCTCAGGTGAATGAGTAAATCCGGTTGAGCTTTTTCGGGCAAGTCTTTGGGAACAGGGGTTGGTGTACCTAGCAACTGCGTGATGGTTTGGAGGCAAGAGAAAAGAATGCCTGGACCCAGCGGTTTTATGCAGGTGAAGGGAATGAGTGCAGCATGCGATTGAAAACTGGTTTTCGCCTTCTACGGTCTTCCCGTTGCTTTGACATGTCTAAGAAATTAGCATTTGGAGGTTGGTGACAGCAGACACTGTCATGGATACAGGCTGAACGAGAGTTATGTGAATAGAACACTTAGACATCCCTTGAGAAAGGAGCTTGGGTGGGTTGGCAGGGTGGGCGGTAGGGAACGATTGCTCATTCTTTACCGCTCTTACTGAGGCAGAACAAGTTTAGTCTGTTGTGCTGTGGGTTGAACTCAAAGGACACCCTTCTAATTCTCTTGTTGTGGAAGATTAAATGGAAACCTTTGGAGGTTTTAGTCTAAATAGCTCTCTGAGTGGTGGAATTGGGGTCCCTTGTGCTTTCTGATCATCTGCTGCCAGCCACATCTTGAGTTTCTACATGCCTGGCACCCAGTTAACAGTAGTCCAGAGAACCTTGCAAAAAAGGTGATCTTTCTGAAACCAGTGAGAACCCAGATAAATATTTCCCTTCTGTATAAAGACAGTGTTTCAAGGCTATTTCTGCCTGCAGTGTTTGATGGGATGCAGTGCTTGTATAAAAGCTGAACAAAGTAAGGTTTGCAGGAATCGTTACAGCCCTTGAGGCTCCTACACCTGAACTAGTTAAGCTGTAAAGTGGGAGATGACATTTAAAAAAAAAAAATTTAATGCACCACTCCAGATATCAAATGCAAGATTGAGAAAAACATTGTGTACTCTATCTCTGTTCTTCCCCCCCCCACACCAAAAAAAAAAAAAAATTGGGATCTTACTGACAGAATGCCTAAAAAGATTGGGGACCATCCCTTGATTCTGAGGAGTCTTGATTAACCTTATTTTTAGTGCTCTTAGTTCAGCTATCTGCTGGGGGCTGTAACGCTTTGTATTCTGCACAGTTCTTTGGAGAAACAGTCACAGCACTTAGAGGCAGAATGCTTATAGGTAAGGTAGTACCTCGGTAAGTTAGAAGGAAGAATGGGAAAGCCCTGGTACCCTAATTCCCTGGACTCTTTACTCTCCTCATTAGCCCATACTCTTTTTGTGTAGTTGCTTCAGGGTTTTAAGTGTCTTTATTCTTACTTGCGAATGCCATTGTTGGTAAGACAAAGTTTGCATTATAGTTTGTAAACTCTCATAAAGTCAGGGACTCTTGGTCATCATTATATCCATGGTGCCTAGCTCTGTACCTAGATACTATACTCAAATGTTAATTGCCCGTCTGGCTAACAAGTAACTGAGATGTCACTATGGCTGCCTACCAGGAATAAATATCCTTTTTCCTCTGTTCTTCCCAGGAGGAATGTTGTTAATATGTATTATTGTCGGGCCAAGTGCTAATGATTTTAGAGACTCATATTCCATTAGAAGAAAGAAGCAGTCTTGGCCAGGGATGTGGGAAGACCCTGTTGTGAGTTTCCATTTGCTGATCAATGTGCGTCCGTGTTTCTTATTAATCTTAAACTCTTTCTGAGCTTTATTGTTTAGCATTTACGCAGCACTTGTATTAAAGTGCTTTATGATGCCTAATTACTCTTCCCCTAGTGATGATAAAAGGCATTTATTTAGTTAATGGGTCACTTGAGGACTAATTCAAGGTCACATAGCAAGTCCTGGGTAATCCGTTTTTCACAACTTCAGCCTTGTTGGGCATTATAACTTAAGTCACTTTTGTTCTTCTACCACGTGTTGATAACAGGAGAAAGCATGGGAAAAATAAGAGGAAAAAGTAGTTTGGCATGGTACTGAATGGTATGAGAAAAAGGCCTCTTGAAATGGTGCCCATCCTTCACCTTTCACCTATGAGGATTTTAACCTGGCTCTAGGCCAAGAAATCCTTGAATCATTCCAAGCCTGGAGGCCCCTGGGAAATGAGGGCATTTCTGGTGCCAGTCAAAGGATATAGGTTACATCAGGGTGACCTTGATGATCCTGAATCAGATACCAGTATAGCTTTCTGGTGAGCTTTTGTTCACTTAGTTTGCTTTGTTTGGGGTTGAGTGGATGTCCATCAGTTAAAAGCAGAGATATCTGGATTCTTTATAATCGTGGCTTAGTTTTGTATGGCCCTGGGATCCAGCACAGTGCTATGTAAATAATAGGGCTTGTTGGATTGATTTCAAAGCTGGATCTGGGTGTCAAGAAGCTAACTGAGTACTGTGTTTAGCAAATTAACTTCTGTGCCTCAGTTTTCTCATCTGTCAGATAAGTGCTTGTTGTTAAGAATAGGTGGAGATAGAGGCATGTTGGAAACTAAGATAGCAAGAGAGCTTTTTAAAAAGAAGTCTTGGATTTTTATAGTCCCTCTTTTTAAAGAACATTTGAGATGACTTATAATACAGAACACATACAAAACTATAGAAAGAAAAAAAAACTATTAACCCTGAAGCCTAAGATAGTTGATGAGGGTGATTATCATATGCTGCTCTGAATTTCCTGGCGACCAGGGCATAATATAGGGAATCATAGAGTATAATCTCATTAGCAGACATGGTAACATATATACCAATTACTCAGGAAAACTAGTTTTCCTGACACTAAGGAAATTTTCACGGGATGGTATTAATAGCTATACGGTCATGCACCACATAATGTCCATTCGGACTATATCCAACTGCGTATGTTTGTGATCCTGTAAGATAGTAATAGAGTTCAGAAATCCCGATCGGAGAACAGGATACAGCGGACTTAACTGGATGTAGCAGAAAGCAACAGTTTCCTGCACGTAACACATGTACCTCATGTCTCTTGTATACAAGGCAATTGTACTGCCAGGCATATAATGGTACAGTACATATATAATCTGTAATATGTATGTTTTGGTAGTCATAATAAATGCCTATGTTACTGGCTTATGTATGTACTGTACTTTCTGTTATTTTAATGTGAACTTTCCCTACTTAGAGATAAAAGTTTACCGTATAACAGTGTATTCTTCGACTCATAGGCAGCAGCATCCAGTCTTGTGTATTGTGCATTTCTTGAGTGTTGTAGCATTATCTCTTCGTTTAATTTTCTTACAAAAACATTGCCGTGAAGTGCATTGTGGCTCCCGAACACAGCAAAACCAGTGCTAGTGATAGCAGCAGCAAGAGGCGATGTTTGGTGGAAGGAACACCACTTTGACGTTGGAGTTGAGGTCACCAGTGAACAGGGGATGTCCTGGAACATTGTCTGCAATTAACAAAATCTCAAAAGGTGTGCATTCTTCCAAGCAGTACTTCTCCATTTCAGTAGCATAGCAATTGAGAAGGGCATCCTGAAACAGCATTTGTGTCATCCAGGACTTTTTATTGCACCTGTAATAAACCAGTACGATGAGTGTGTTATATATGTATTTGCACAACGTCCAAATCACAGAACGTCCTATTTCACAGAATGTGTCATGGACGTTAAGCAACACATTGACTGTACTATGTTTCACATGGTAAGGCTTGTTAAAGACTATCACTGGTAATTTCAAATTATATTGTCAGGATAATTTGAGGTGAGAAAAGGAGTCCTTGAGTGGTAAGGGTAGTGTACGCTGTACCACAACTGAAGAGGAACTTTGTTTTGTGTTGACAGTTATCAGTTGAACCAAATATGTTGTCCACCTCACCATAATCACTGGGTATTTATCCCTCTTTTTCTGCTACTTTCTGTTGCTGGGGTGATGGCTGTCCTTGGACCTTTGGAAACTGACATTGTGTCAAGTTGATTCTTTATAAGTAAACTCAAATCTCTGACCTGTTGACAAAACCTCCTAAGATAGACATGTTCCTCTGGAAGGCCTTTCAGAGCATTTGCTATTCTCTAAATTTCTGAACATTTGAGAGAACTCTCCGAGTGATAGGTTAGGCATTTGACCTAGGATCTGTGCAGTCAGACCTTTAACACCTGCAAAACGGATAAGGAAAAGAAAACAAAAGAAACCTGGTTTGCTTATAGTATATTCTTTATTTGAATAAAGCATATGTAGCCATAATTCATCAAAAGGAACAGCTGAAGTTTAGGAAGCAGAGCCCAATGAATTCTGCCTGACCGTTAACCTAACAGGTGAAATCTGGGGTGTGCCTCTTGTCATCAGTTATCTTAGGGCTAATTCTTGGTGCAGTTTTTTTTATAGAGTTTGCACCTGTACTTTTCAGAGTCATTGAAGAAAGGTTTGATAGGTTGACATTCCTGTCTTCTCTGCATCATGCGTATCTCTCTTGATTCTCATCAGAGCAGCTACTGTTTAACTATTGTGGCAGTCTTTGAGCAGAAGTTAGAGGTGTAAGAAGAACTTGACTTTTTTAGGTTTCTCCACGGATACTGGTTGCCCCTCTTTTTCTTATCTGCTTTGGTGTAGTTACTTAGGTTCTGGTTTCCATATTACTTTGTTCTAAATTCCTGTAGACTTTTACCTTGTACAGAGAGAAATCTGTTTGTTAGCTATATCCTTTGCTGGCAAAATCGCAAATGCATGCGTTTTATTTTTTGCGGGCCTGTGTCATTTAGATCCAATATGTGTTACCCTATATGGTATTTTTGTAAAGATGTTTACAAAGAATATTTTGATACATAGAATCTTGTGGATGTTTAGTTGCCTGTAACTCCTAATAAGTTTACTCTGCTGTTTCAAGTAGTTAAGGATATGTAAACAAGTTCTTTAATGCCCTCTTGGGGACTGTTATTTAAAGGAACTGGTTAGTAAGGGAGGAGGCTTGGTGGCACAGTGGTTAAGCACTTGGCTGCTAACTGTAAGGTCAGTAGTTAGAACTCACCAGCCCGCTCCGCCGGAGAAAGATGTGGCAGTCAGCTTCTGTAAAGATTACAGCCTTAGAAACCCTACGTGGCAGTTCTACTCTGTCCTATAGGGGCGCTATGAGTCGGAATTGATATGAAGGCAGTGGGTCAGGTTTTTGGTTTTAGTTAGTAAGGGAGAATCATTTTATGTCAGTCTTTTCTCAAATTTAGGAATTTGAATATTAAATTTTTATTAAAAAAGGACCACCCTATATTAGTCATAAGAGCCCTGGTAGCACAGTGGTTAAGCTCTCGGCCGCTAACCAAAAAGTCAGCGGTTCAAACCCTCCAGACATTCCACAGGAGAAAGATATGGCAGTCTGCTTCCGTAAAGATTTACAGCCTTGGAAACCCTATGGGGCAGTTCTACTGTGTCCTGTAGAGTCACTATGAGTCAGAATCGACTAGACAGCAGTGGGGTTTATACTGGGTATAATAATTCAGAATGCATATTGAGGTGGGTCAGTCAGAAACACCCCTATCATGTATGAAGGACAGCACATTTGCATGGACTAGAGTTTTTCCATCTTGAAATCTGAGAATCCAAACTTGAAGACAGATTCTTACCACAAATTTTTCTTCCAACTCTTGTCAGCACTGTCAGTGTCTTGCAAATGGTAAGCAGTTAATAAAAATCTGCGTAAGATTGTGGTCACTTTTTCTTTCCTGATTACATGTTTCCCTTTGATTCACTCAGGTGGTTCTCTTATTATCCCACTGTTGCTTGGCTGTTACATAAGAACCCTTTAATTTCCTCTTTTTGTTCCTCAAACTGTGAGAAGTAGTACAGTGTAAGTTAAGTACTTCACCTTTGGAGTCACACACGTTTACGCTTCAGTCTCTGCCATCTAATAGCTAAGCCATGTGACCTTGGGCAAGTGATTTAACCTGCCTCAGCATCCATTTTCTCATCTGTAAGATGGGGATAATGATAGTACTGCCTATATTGGATTGTTAAAGGAGTCAGCATTTAGTAAGTGCTAATTGGAGCCCTGGTGGTGCAGTGGTTAAGAGCTCAGCTGCTAACCAAAAGGTCAGCAGTTCGTATCTACCAGCTGCTGCTTGCAAACCCTGTGGGGTGGTTTTACTCTGTCCTGTAGGATCTCTGTGAGTCGGAATCGACTTGATGGAGTGTGTTTACTCCTTTATACCTAGAGTGATCATATATTCCAGTTTGCTTGGTACAGTTCTGCTTATCCTGTTATCCCAGCATGCTGTCCAATGAGTACCTCCTTACACTCTGAAGAGTACATGATAAATTATATGGTCACCCTGTTTATAATTCCCTGGATGATGTGACATGGTAGTTCAAAGGAGGGCCTAATTTTGAAATATTTTTAAAGAACAAAAACAAAGATGTTTCTATTGTATGTCTTTTCAACAGGAAAATTTTTTCACTGACAAAAATGCTATTTTATGTAGCGCCTACACCTGTTGAACACTAAAATATTTATTTATTCATGGAAAAGGGGAGCATAGACAATGGAAAATCCTGGAGCTTGTGATAGAAATGGGACATGTTCTACTTGACCCCCCCCCCAGCCCACTGTCTCCCCATACACTTCCAATGCACCCACAGAATGTGAGTCTTTGTCAGACACTAGGCTAGGCTGAGTACATGAGTTTATTTCTCAAACTGCAACAGTTTGGAGGTCTTCCAGACTTCCAGGATGCTTGAATTACATGAAACAATTCCAAAGACTCTTCTTAGCTGTGATTTTATCTTTTTATATAGCCACCTTCGATCTTATCCCTGTGTGCTTCAACTCCCTCCCCCAGGTACTGTTTCCCTCTGCTCTGAACAGTCTGCTCCTACTTACAGGTAACTGGTTTTCTCTTGTAGAAGGTGGCCTTTGCGCCATAGCAGTTAACAGCACTAGGGTGGAGCACCCTCTCTGTTGAGACTTAGACTGGTTTCATTTTTTTCCTGTCCAGTTTTTCTAAAGGATTCAGCCTGATGCGTTAATCTCAGAATGTGTATAATGCTCTACAGTGGAGCTTAGCAGTGTGCATGGGGCTTAATCATTTACTACCCAAACAGGATAGTGTTTCATAAACTACCGGTGAAAAGTAGTTTGTGGAATCCTCGGGTAGAGATTGGGGAAAGGACTTTGACAGTACCACAGATGACTGTCCAAGCATGCACCTGCTTTCTTGCCACGAAAGCCCCAAAGCTCAGTTCATGTGCCTCTGTCGATTAACCTGTAGGGCAGTTATTGTTCTCTTCTATCAGCCCAAGCCAGTTCACTTCTTTTAAAATGGACACTGTATACTCAGTTGTGTGATGGAAATGAGGCTTAAACAGGAGGGGTTTGACTGCTCACTGTTCCATGGTGTTCATCTTGGACCAGCCTTAGGCTTAGTTCTTTACAAAGTGAACATCTGCCTGGCTAGAGCAAGCCCTGTCGTTTATCTATTTTTCTGTCCTGAACCTGTGTGTATATGATGGTATCAGTGGGATCCCCCCGAACCTGTGTGTTCAAGGTGCCAAGGAGAATGCGCATGTGCTGTGCTGATCTACAGTGGTGTGTAGCTCTGTGTGAGCTAAATAGTGAGTTGATGAGTGGCAGAATGAAGGGGCTGAACGCCTAGAGGAGATGTTTGTAACCATGTTTCATTCATTTAGGCCTGCTGAATGAAGCTGTTGAAATCACTGTGTATTGAACAATGACAGGATTTTGGAAATTTTGTTTTTAATCGGCCCCCCACTCATGGAGACCCCCTGCATGATGGAACGAAATGGTACCGGTCCTGCACCATCCCAGTGATCGTTTGTGGATTGGACCGTTATGATCCTTAAGGTTTTCATTGGCTTATTTTCACAAGTAGATTCCAGGCCTTGGCTCCAGTTCTTCCCATTACTACTAATGGTGTTAGGGTGAACCTTTGATCACTGAGGTTTCCATGGACATAATGGGAATTACTTTATTCCTTTCCCCCAGGACTGCCTTGACCTGAAGTGAGACCTTTTAGGCCTTTACCTGTTCCCATTATGGTCCCAGGATCCTGAAATTTAAAAACAAAACAACATAAAAAAATCTTATCAGGAAAGTTACTAGAGCAGAGATCCTGGTCTTCCCTCCGACTACCTCCACCCCGTCTCCTTCCTAAAAGGCTTTAAGGACAACCTGTTTGGGCTCTCATGACTGTGAGCTTTATTTTGGAGATGTAGAAAAGAGCCATTCACCTTGAATTTTCAAAGTGCACACCCCCATCTCTGTTTCTAACTTCAGGAGGGAGGTCAATAAATAGATAACTCTGGAAGGTAGGGATTTTAAGTAGATTTCTCTTTTGTCTGTATGAGGGAAAGCTCTTGAAATTCACTTGATTAGAGACTCCAGAACAGT
This sequence comes from Dugong dugon, assembly GCA_030035585.1. Taxonomy (NCBI): domain Eukaryota; kingdom Metazoa; phylum Chordata; class Mammalia; order Sirenia; family Dugongidae; genus Dugong; species Dugong dugon. The sequence goes on from CM057462.1 coordinate 149,867,718, forward strand.
GGTTCTTAATCTTTTGAGTCACACACACACAAAAAACCCCACTGACCTTCGAGTTGATTCCGACCCATAGTGACCCTCTAGGACAGAGTAGAACTGCCCCATAGGGTTTCCAAGGAGCACCTGGTGGATTCGAACTGCCAACCTTTTGGTTAGCAGCTGAGCTGTTAACCACTCTACCACCAGGGTTCCTTTTGAGTCGTAGATCCCTTTAAAATTTCTGTGAAAATCGTGGTTCTTTCCTCAGGAAAATTCAGGAACACAGAAATTTGCATATACTTTCAGAGGGTTTACTGGACTCCTTGAAACTCTTTCATGGGTCCTGGTTAAGAAGCCATGATTTAGAAGATCAGGCCTCTGAGCTACAGTCTCTTTCCTTCACAGGTCCGGAAACTGCTAAGAGATTAAGTTTCCAGCCTGCAGTTTGTCCTTGTGGCTTGGAACAAAGCTGGGGTTGTTGGTGTTCTTTGTTACCCCCTCCGCCCCTTTAGGATGCTCCTTTGCTTCCCAAGAGACTCATTATAAATGCCTTGAAGGTTCACTTCCGAACTTCAGCACACTGAAACCAGCATTTGAGCAACTTTGGGGGGCTTCTGTACTATCTCAACCCCATTGCCCTCCAGAGCTGATTCTGTGGGAATGTTGAGAATAGGGAGCTCATGTACTAGACTGAGTTTAAAATCCAAACAAAATAATTTGCCTCCCTGTGTCTTTCAAAAATAGGTTTGATTTCAGTGTTGTGCTTCTCAAACTATTTTAAGGGCTAATCTGATGATTCTTCATTTGATTTTTCTAGACTGAACTTATGAAGGCAAGGACCATATTTCATGTACATACTACATATAGTTCTGGCGCATAATACAAATAAATATTTATTGTATTACGGCTAAAGTGATGAGGTGATCCTTCCTAGGAGAAAATGAGTTGGACTCCCTTGGTGGCCTTGGCGCACTCCCTTTCAATTGATCTGGATTGTTGTTCTAATTAGGTCCCTCCCACGTGGGTGATAAGGGAGTATCAAGAACTGCAGGTGAGAAATTAATGGGGTTCTCAACAGCTTATTAGAGCTTTTTGTAATGCCAGAAATAGGAGTTAAGGGAGGACACTGTTCTGAATATGTAGCCTCAAGCTTTTTAGACCAGTAGCATAGGAACATAAGTCAGTGGACTAGAAGCTTAGGGCTATCCTTAAACATAATGGGGAAGGTAACTTGAATTTCTCACCATCTAAACAAATTTTAAACCCTTAGCATTAGGGCTACTCTTCCCAAAGTTGAAACTGGTATTCTGGTTTATAGATACTCTTAATTTAAGAACCAGAAGACTGTCTTAGGGTGCTTGGGGTCTGGGACCAGGGATGAGTTGAGTGGTTTGATTTTGGAATGTGTGTTGGAGTCCTGAAAGTAATAAAGCAACAGCTCTGCCCGGTAGTGCCAGACAAACTTCTGGCTCTTCTCATTCTGCAACCCTGGCTGCCCTTCTGAGCCCAAGCTGAGCTCTGTGCTCCAAAGCTGTATGTGTCCTTGTCTTTGAAACACACCTCTTATAGATAACAATCTTCTGGGAACTGGGCCAATGCTTGTCCTAGCCGGGAGCTCAGGCTCTAGTTGGCACTAGAGTAGTTTCCTTAAAGTACATGACCTAAGCAGGTTTCAGGGGAAATAGACACCTTCAGAATTTTACTGCTTTGGAAATAGAGCTAGAGATGCTCTTAGAAATGGCAGATGTGTTCATTTGCTCTGGTAACTAAGTTTCCTGATGGTGGCCAGGTAGTATCCAGCTTCTAGTATAGTGCTTGAGTTTTTAGTGCCCAGTTTCTGAGCACCAGACTTCGTAGCAAGCAAGACATGAAGGTTCCCGATCTTTGCTTCTTCTGGGGAGTAGCCCAGCTGGCTTGTCATGCTGGACTAAATGAATTGTGAATGTTAATTATACTGATCATTACAGTGGCCTTGGTAACAGACTTGTAGCTGCTCTAGAATGTTTGTTTGAGGTTTGTAACAGAAAAGAGATCAAGCTGGTTGGGGACATGATGTTCTAAGTGCAATAAACTGTATTGTATGTCCAAAGAAACTGCATGCTGGAGGGGCTGACCCTTTGTACCCCTTCCCCAGGATTTCCCAGAGGGAGACATTACTCTGGGGTGGTTTCTATTCTTGTTTGCCAGTTGAGAATGAATTGAGGTTGGCAGAGACTTGGTTCTTAGTGGGGTGGGGAAAGGATGTTTATAAAGAGTAAAAATTAGAAGGAGAATGCCCATGTTGGACAGCACCGTTTTTCTCTGCCTAGCTTGTGATTAGGAGTGGATAGTTGATCAGATTAGTTTCAACTCTCACATACAGGAAAAGGAGCCCCTTCTATTTGAGGAATAGGGGGTTCAGAATTCTGCACATTCTTTTCTGACTCCACAGGGAGGAGATTAACTAAGTGCTGGGCATGTTTGGAATGAGAGCACCTTGCCAATTTTTACTGAATTTAAACCAAACCATTGTTAAAAATACTGTCTCCATCTTTCTTAGGCTTATTGTCATGCTCTCCTAAACCTTTGTGGATCTACCTGATGGATTGTCCATATCTGACAGGTGGAGTTGGTATTAAAGATTTTCTACTTCCTTTACCATATTTGTTTTATCTCTACATAAGGCATATCTAACCCATTTGTTCCCCATGTTCATCGAGCTGCTTTAACAAGAGCCTGGTAAACTTGTGTGCTTGTGTTTGCTTTTCCACACCCTACTTAGATTAACCTGGGCCCTAACTTAGGCCTACTGAATTAGAATGGAGGAGGGGACAAGAGTAAGGGGGCAGATGAAGAATGGTTTGGTATATGCATTTTGAAACAGCTTCCTCAGGTAAACTTGATAGATCCCAGATTTATAACCGCTCTTAGATTATCTAGCAAGGCTGGTCAAAATGTTTAGAAAATCTGATGTTGGAATGGTAGTACAGCTACCACTATCTTGGATGATTTCGGCCCTGAGAAAAATCTTGTACCTGATGTGGGAGAGCCTGAAAATAATCTACCTTTATTCTTCTTCTCCAAGGTATTAAGAGTAAGTCAGAAATTTCTGTGCAGCCCTTTCAGCTTAGGAAGTGGATTTAGGTTCTTTGTTGAGTGAATGAATAAATAAATATTGATCGAGCACCTACTGTGGCTCAGGATCTGTTCTAGACACTTTGGGTACATCAGTGAACAAAACATACCCTTTGAAGTTTATATTATTGTGGAGTTATTATTTGGGTCATTTCAGTTTAGTGTAGAGGTTCTTACACCCACTGGGGTTTGGAGCCCTAGCAGAGCTACATACGTTTCCCAGAAAAAATGCACATACACATTAAAGTTTACACATAAGAGTTGTTGGTAGCCCATCCACAGAACCCAGATTAAGAACCTAGAATGCTTGCCTAGCATTGAGGATGTGGTGATTAGGACAAAGCCAGGCTCTGAGTTGGGTGTTTGGGATTACTATCTCCTAACCAGACTGGATTGTAGTTTCTTCATCTGTACAGTCAATGCAGTTTGCAAAGAACTCGGAGGTATTTCTGGAAAATATATAAGGAATAGCCAGAACTCTATTTAGCAAACAACATTTCTTGGATCTGTTCTATTTGAAATGCTAAGAATGATTCTGACTGTTTATCCCCACCCCCACCTCTAGTTTATGGCTGGTCGAGCTTTCTAAACTCAGTGGATTAAAATTCCAGTCAGAATATGACGATTTCCTTAACATACTGGTTTATATTGTGAATTCCTGGGCTGAGAATGATAGTAAAATTATAAAGGTCATCAGACCGTGTTTTAGTGAAATTCAGGCTTCAAAAAAGCACAGAAAATCACAGAAAGTGCTGATTGAGGGTCGAGGGACTGAGAAAATAGCCAAAGAGTAAAGTTTGGAGAAAGATGATAGGGAAAAAAAAGGAGGGCAGAGCTCAGAAAAACAGTTGACTAAGCTGGTGAGCTCAGGTGGTCAGGAGACCAGCTTCCACCTTAAGCCACAGTGGATCTAAGATCCAGGCAGAAAAAGATTTCTTTTTAGTCCTGAAGGGGTCTGTTACCATGGCTTTATTGGTTTTTTTTGGAACATTTTAGACACAGCAAGATTAGTTTCCCATTCAACAATTCATACACAAACTCTTCCGTGACATTGGTTGCTGTCCCCACAATGTGTTAGCACTCTTCCCATTTCCACCCTGCCTTCCCTGTTTCCATCCATCCAGTTTCCCTGCCCCTCCTTGCCTTCTCAACTTTGCCTTTGGTCAAATGTTGCCAGTCAAATAGTTGATTGTTCTAAGGAGCACACTCCTCACAGGTGTTATTGTTTATTTTATAGGCCAATCTATTATTTGGGTGAAAGGTGCCCTCTGGAAGTGGCTTCAGTTCGAGATTAAAAGGGTGTCTTAGGACAATAGTCTCAGGGGTTCCTGCAGTCTCTATCAGTTCAGTAAGTCTGGTCTTTTTCAAGAATTTCAGTTTTGTTCTACATTTGTATCCCATTCTAACCGGGAACTTCTGTTGTGTCCCTGGTCAGAGTGGTTGATCATGGTAGCCAGGCACCATCTAGTTCTTCTGGTCTCAGGTTAGAGGAGGCTGTGGTTGATGTGGGCGATTAGTCCTGTGGACTAATTGTTTCCTTGAGACTTTGGTTTCCTTCACTCTCCTTTGCTCCAGACAGGAGGAGACCAACAGTTGTATCTTAGATGGCCGCTCGCAAGCTTTTAAGACCTCACACGCTATTAGGATGTAGAACATGATCTTTATGAACTATGTTATGTCAGTTGACCTAAATTTCCCCCAAGACTGTTCTGAGCCTTCAAACCAGTAACTCAGTCCTGTGAGGTGTTTGGATATGTTTAGGAGGTTTCCATAACTGTGCCCCCTAGGTCCTGTATTATATATATGAACATATAGGCAGTGCATACAAATATGTATATACAAATGCCTACGACTGTACCTACGTATGCACACACATGTACTCCCATACACCCTCCCGCACTTATATAGCATACATATCTACCTATGTAACCACTCACAAATTTTTGGTTATTACTGTTGTTGCAGAACTGTGTACATTGTAAAATTTACCACAGTTGTCCATTGTTCTCTTTGTACCTCTCATTGTCTTCCATTTCCTTGTTCATGTTGTGCTGACTTCCCCCATAGTGTCTGTTGCCTTTCCCTTCACCAGAATTAACGCGTGTCTACTATCTAGTAAATAATTTTCCCTCCCTCCTGCCTCCCATTCCTGGTAACCATCAAAGAATGTTGCTTTCTGTGCATGTCTTAGTCATCTAGTGCTGCTACAACAGAAATACCACAAGTGGATGGTTTTAACAAAGAGAAGTTTATTTCCTTACAGTAAAGTAGGCTAAAAGTCCAAATTCAGGGTGACAGCTCCAGGGGAAGGCTTTCTCTCTCTGTCAGCCTTCTCATCAACGTTCCCCCAGACTACAAGCTTCTCTGCACGGGGACCTCGGGTCCAAAGGACACACTCTGCTCCTGGCACTGCTTTCTTGGTGGTATGAAGTCCCCAATTCTCTGCTTGCTTACCTTTTATATCTTGTAAGGTAAAAGGTGGTGCAGGCCACACCCTAGGGAAACTGCCTTTACACTGGATCAGGGCTGTGACCTGGGTAAGGGTGGTGGTAAAATCCCACCCTAATTCTCTTTCATATAAAATTATGATCACAGGATGGAGGCCAACCACACAATTCTGGGAATCATGGCCCAGCCAAACTGATACACACATTTTCGGGGGGACATAATTCAAACCATGACGGTGCATAAACCTGTTCTTGACTTTTTATGAAAGTGGTATTATGTATCTGTCCTTTTGTGATTAACTTGTTTCACTCAGCATAATGTCCTCTAGATTCATCCATGTTATGTATAAGATGTTTCATGGATTCATCACTGTTACTTTATCATTGTGTAGTATTCCATTGTACGTATGTACCACATTTTGTTTATCCATTCATCCATTGGGTACTTAGGTTGTTTCCATCTTTTTGCTCTTAGGAATAATGCTGCATTGAACATGGGTGTGCATATGTCTATTCATGTCACTGCTCTTATTTCTCGAGGATGTATACCTAGGAGTGGGATTGCTGGATCATATAGTGTTCCTATTTCTAACTTTTTAAGGAAGCACCTTGCCAATTTCTGTAGTGGTTGTACCGTGTTATAATCCCACCAGCAGTGTGTAAGAGTTCTGATCTGCCCCACAACCTCCCCAGCATTTGTTGTTTTCTGTTTTTTTGATCAGTGCCATTTTTGCAGGGCTGAGATAGTATTCATTGTAGTTTTGATCTGCAACTCTCTAATGGTTAATGACATCTTTTCATGGATTTGTTAGCCACCTGCATGTCTTCTTTGGTAAAGTATCTATTCATGTCCTTTGCCCATTTTTTGATAGGATTGTTTTTGTCTTTTTTTGTTGAGGTGTTGAAGTTTTCTGTATCTTTTAGAGATTAGTCCCTTGTCAGATTTGTCACTGCCAAAAATTTTTTTCCAGTCTGTAGGTTCTCTTTTTACTCTTTTGGTAAAGTCTTTTGATGAGCATAAGTATTTCATTTTTAGGAGGTCCCAGTTATCTAATTTATCTTCTGTTGTTTGCACATTTTTAGTTATGTTTGATAGTGTGTTTATGCTATAAATTAGGACCTCTAGCTTTGTCCTTATGTTATTATTCCAGAACTTTATAGTTTTAAATTTAACATTTAGGTTTTTGATCCATTTGAGTTAGTCTGTGTATGGTGTGAGGTATGGATCCTGTTTAATTTTTCTGCAAATGATGTCTAGTTTTGCTAGCACCATTTGTTAAAGAGACTATCTCTTCCCCATTGAATGGACTTTGATTCTTTGTCAAAGATCAATTGTCCATAGCTGGATGGATTTGCTTCTGGGTTCTCAATTCTGTTCCATTGGTCTATGTATTTGACATTGGACCAGTTACCAGGCTGTTTTGATACTGTGACTGCGTAGTAAGTTCTGAGATCAGGAAGTATGAGGCCTCCTACTTTATTCTTCTCCAGTACTGCTTTAGCTATTCAGGACCTCTTTCCTTTCCATATAAAATTGGAAATTCATTTTTCCATTTTGTTGAAGAATGTTGGCATTTAGATCAGGATTGTGTTTTATATCTATAGATCACATTGGGTAGTACTGACATTTTCACAATGTTATGTCTTCCAGTCCGTGAGCATGGTATGTTTTTCCATTCATGTAGGTCTCTCTTGGTTTCTTAGAGTAACATTTTGTAGTTTTCCTTGTATAAGTCTTTTTATGTCTCTAGTTGGATTTATTCCTAGGTATTTTATCCTTTGGGGGGTTATTATAAATGGTATTCTTTTCTTGATTTCCATTTTAGAGTTCTCCTTGTTAATGTAGGGGAATCCAACTGATTTTCATATGTTGATCTTGTACCTTGCCACTTTGTTGAACCCTTCTATTAGTTCCAGTAACTTTCTTGTGGAGTCTCTGGGATTTCCTATGTATAGGTTCATGTCATTTGCAAATCAGGATAGTTTTACTTCTTCCTTACTAATTTGGATGCCCATTATTCCTTTTCTTGACACATTGCTCTGGCTTGGATTTCCAGTACAATATTGAGTAACAGTGGTGATAATGGGCATCCTTGGCTCATTCCCATTCTCAAGAATAATGCTTTTGATCTCTCTCCATTGAGAATAATGTTGACTGTTGGTTTTGTATACATGCCCTTAATTATGTTGACCATTGCTTTATTGAATAAGACTCAGGGTGAAAAAGGGAGGGCAGATAAGGCTTTGCTTTATACCAATATTAGTATGTGTCTCTCCTGAGAAAAGCTGGTGTTTGACCTGAACGAATGGCCATACCCTGCCTCAGGGTTAGTACAGTGTGTAACATGTACTGCAGAAACATGAATGAAATTTAGTTTAGGGCATGGGAGAAAGAATTATGTAGAAAGACATGGCCAGATTTAGAGATTTAAGCACGATAAGCACACAGAGTCCTTTACCTCTCTGAAATCTGATCTTTAGTAGAACCACAGGCCAAGGCCTCTTTAGGGTGGTCTTTACAGGGATATTCTTTTTCTCTGCCTGAGGTCTAAGGGGAACTTTCCATAGTCGCACTGAGAGATTGCTGAATAAGTGTTGTATTTAAGGCCTTCTGGGCTAAACTTGTATAAACTCAGAGCCTATTAGAGGACAGAGCCCACAGTCCTCCCAGAGGAGCCAGGAAAATCTAGATGGTTCCAGTTGTAACTGTTCTCCAGCACATGGAAAAACCGTTCTGCTCTGAAACTTTCCAACCTGCTGTTAATATAAGAACGTCTCATTTTTGCTTAGTGATGCGTTAAAGCCAAGAGGAATATAAGCACACCACCAATTATCTTTATTTTTAAAGAAACACTTTAAGATGACCAAAGGAATTTCAGAACTCACTTCCTGGGACTGATTAAATTTGTTTTGAGGTTCTCTTCAGTCAGTGAAACTGTATAGTTAAAATCTGTTACTTAGTTTTTGGGAAAAGTTTACATACCTTAAAAACCATGTAACTAGAGGTTACCATGGGTATGTCTACCAATGTCTACCATGGATATGAAACCACAATTCAATAATCGTGTATCATGTTATTTCAATCCAGAATATTCAGTGGAATTAATAGCCTCACAAGAACTTTTTCTATTCATAGTAGAGTCAGAGAGGTTATACCAAAAAGTGGGAAAGCATCAATGATAAAATTTAGCTTTTTTTTTTTTTTTAAACTCTGTATCCTCAAATTTAATATAACTCATTTGTATTGGGAAAATTCAACCTCGCTAGGTATTTCAGGCATGTTATAAAATGGGGAGATGACTTGAAGAGAGCAGTTTTTGAGTGGCACACTACAGTTGAGAAAGGAACCTAGTAGAATGTTCTAATTTTAAGGATGTGTTCTTTGATTTGTGCTAAGTGTTAGTCTGTGAAACCAAAGCTCTCCCATCCCCGTTTAGCACAGGGTAAGTAAACCTCTTTAAAAGCCCATTTAAAATACTTTTTATTGTGTGTTATGGTAATTTACTATGAAAATAACCAATGAGTTTTCCAGGTGATCAAAAAAAAAAAAAAATCGTTGGTCAGTTTTAACCATAAAAAATTGCAGATCTCCTTTTATAAATACAGGTGGGTTTTCTAAATTGCTTTTGATGCTAGTAGGAAATTCTAAGGCCATTTCCTTTGTCCTGGTAAAGTGGTCAGGATTAGATTACCCATACACTGCCCTCCTCCTCATTCCATTCCCAAAAGACAGTGGACTATATGTTAGAATGAAACACCTTGATTCCACAGTGTTTGAGCTCTGCTTTTCTTCATCCTTTCTGGGTCTAAGGAACAATACCTCTCAATGGCACTTCATTGGTAACTGAAATTTCTTTGTCTGCATTATTTCACTTCTCCCAAAATCAATCTAGATTTTGGAACTGAAAAAATTCTTTTCCTTCCCCAAAAGCACACAAATATTCACCTGGTATTATAAGCTCAGAAAGAAAGCTTTATTTCAATAGTAGACTGTTCTATAAACTGACCCCTTAAAAATAAAAGGGAAAGCTGGTGTTTCCCCTGCCTATTCCGATAGAAAGAAAATAGTCTTTGGTTGATGGTTTGGTTTGTTCTTTTTCAGTGTCAGTTTTGGTAACAAATTGATCTGAGCGAGTCACCTCACAACATTCCCCCACCCCTTAGCATTGTTTTCTTATCTGTGAAGTGTAGATGCAGCACTCACATGATTCCAGAATGCTTCAAATACAAATCATCTGTAAGGAAATCACAATCGCGAGCCACTAATGTTGAGGCAAAGCATTTAAACTAGAAAGTTATAGAAATCTAGACATTTAGGACCTTGGTGTTCAGATACCAGTAAGTGTAGATTTCAGACTTCTTTAATCAGCTTTAAGTAAAAATCTGACCTAGTGCTCTCAGGTGGTTTTACCAGTGAGGCTTGTTCTTTATATGCCAAAGTTTAAACAAAAATGGTTTGAAAAATATTTATGTCAGTGATGTTCTAGCCGTGTTATTTATTGAAATATTTTGCTGAATGGCTTTTCCTACAAACAAGTTCTAGCCCTAAGTCTGTCTTTAAGTCGAATTTATATGTAAATTGAAACAGGTACAGTTCTTATCTAATGTCAGTTAGTTAAATGTTTGTGTTAGTATATAGTGTACCTTTCTATGCATAAAAAACATTGAAGAGACTTTTAGCTACACTAAAACATCTTTAACATAATAATATAATAATAATATTGTTTTGACGTACATTGCAAAGTAGTGCCCCTTTGTTTTTACAAACCATTGTATATACCTCGAATTTTTAATATACTAGGCTTTATGGGGGTTGATTCATAATTACAGGTTGTACAGAAGTTCATAATCCGGGGACTGCCTGTATACAGAATTTTATTTTGATTTCTGGTTCGCCATACAGCCTAAAGAAAGAGACGTTTATCTTTGTGTTTCTGTTCACTGGTTAGAAAAGTCATAGGTCAGGAAAATCCAAACTGCTATATTTTGGTCTGGGAGGTAGAGAGAGTAGGGAGTTATGCTGTATTCATTATCCCAAAACCAAAACCTTTTACCATTGAGTAGATTCTGACACATTGCGACACTATAGGACTGAGTAGAACTGCCCCATAGGGTTTCCAAGGAGCACCTGGGTGGATTCAAACTGCCATCTTTTTGGTTAGCAGCCGTAGCTCTTAACGCTACACCACCAGGGCTTCTGTTCATATCCAGTAGCTCCTATTTTTAAATAGTGTCAGAGAAGTTTCAGCCAACAGTTTCTTTCAGTCAGCTTGTTTCATACATACCCTTTAACTTTATGATTTTATACTGAAGTTGTGACTAAAAAACTGATACGGTTCTTGTCTCATTAACTTTTGTTGAGTGTTAGCCTGGCGAGAAAGCTCACCTGCATAGACTTGGCTGCCACTTACTGAGAGTTGGTTATAGTTCTTCTGCCACCCATGTACTACTTGGCAAGGACTTCTATGTCTTTCAGCTCTAATTAGATGTAACCTAGCCTTCCCAAATGCTAAGCTGACTCATAGTTGAAATTCATTCACTCAAGCAATATGTGAAAAGGGTTTGATTTGTAGGATGCAATTGGCTTTCAGCCTCACCAGATCAATCCAAGAAAGAAGAATTGTTCTTATACATCTCTAATCTTGTTCCTTCTTGGTAGGCTAAGAAATTATACAGATGGCATTTACTCAATCTGTGTGGCTACCTTCCAAAATGCCAGACACCTCATCTTCCTTCTAGGGCTGTCTACTGCTCACTTGCTTATGAGTTAACTTTTCTTCTGTGGAAAGTCATCTGAGGAATACATATTTGCCTATTTGTAAGTAATTGGCAAGTTTTCATCTTCTTAAAAAAAATAAATAAAATTGCCAGCATACATTGCAGTAGGGTTTGCCTATTGCTAACTTCTTGTGAGCATCATTTAAAATCAGGATTGGCTTAAGGGAGGACTGAGAATTAAGGTTCGTGTTTTTTTTATTACAAATATGTAGGGTGAACACAGTAACCTAGCTCAGTCTTTCCCAACACCAAGAAACGTTCATTCTTTATAAACCAATACAGGGTAATTTCCAAGTGAGAAAAAGTAAGGTACAGAATATTTTAATATGCTACCTTTTGAGTAAGAAAGAGGGGGAAATGAGACTATAAATATGTATTTGATCCCCCCCCCCCAAAAAAAAAAGGGAACCTGGGCTGGATAAACCAGAAACCAATGAAAATAGGGAAGAGGGTAGCAGAGTGGCAGGGATAGGAATGGAAGTGAGACTTCTCTGAGTATACCTTTTTAAGTTTTGAGACATGTAAATGTTTTATATGTCAAAAAATAAACCAAAGAGAAAAGAAAGAAACCTTAAAATTGCTTACAAACAGAAACAAATGAACCTAACTGTATATCAAGTTGATTACACAGTCACACAGAAAACAGTACTCTGACTGTACATCCTTAGTAAAATGTATTCTAAGAACAAGAAGAACTGCAGTGAAATCTTAAAATTCACTTACCAAATTATTGTTAGTAGTAATATTAGTCTTGTCATTTCTAAACTATTTTATATGTATTACAGAATAAAGCAAATAAGTAAATATTGTTATTAAGGACCAAGATTGTCAACATAAGAGAAAAGAAATGCAAATAGGAAAATTGAAAGTTTGAAAAAGTGGTAATGTTCAATTTGAAACAGAAATGTCAATATGAACTCAGAATTAAAAAGATATATTTCATTCCTCAGAAAGAACCTAGAAACAGTGACTCTTCTAATAGCAATTAGCTTACCTTGCCCCCATAAATGAGTTTCTAAATACTTCCCACCGCAAGAAATCAGGACCCTTGGAGAAGTAGCTGATTCCAGGTCTGGGGCAGAGAAAGAACAAGATGAGCCTGGTATTATATCTTCATATGTCAGAAAGGAAGGAAGTGCTTAAAGACTAATGGGGTTGGGTCAGAAGGACAGAAGAGTCAGCTTGAAGGAAGATCCCACTAGCCAAATATGGGACAGTTTGAGCATTCACTGTACTCAGTGTTATGCTCAATGTGCAATTGATTGTAGCATATTGAGTAAATAAAAATGTGAATGATAAATAAAAAAGGAAAAGAGAGGGAAAAGGAAAGCTTTTCTTTACAGAAGAATGCCAAATAATAAACGTGGAAGGAATTATTAAAAATTCATGATTTTATAGTCTCTCCTTCCCTGGTTCAGGTAAGGATTATTATTAACTAATGCTAAAGCCACTAGAGAGGCCCAGAGTGGTGCAAATGGTTAAGTGTTCAGCTACTAACTGAAAGTTGGCAGTTTGAATCCACTCAGAGGCCCCTCGGAACAAAGGCCTGGCAGTCTGCTTCCAAAAGATGACAGCCATTGAAAACCCTATGGAGCATAGTTCTACTCTAAAACACATGGGGTCACCGTGAGTCAGAATCAGCTTGATGACAACTCATTTTTTAAAGTCACTAGGATATTAACCCAATGGCAGGGATCACCCTGCAAGTAAACCTTTATTTGCAAAGGAGAAAACTTTTGAAGGAGAGGTCTGATGGTCATCACTTTAACCCAGAGTTCAAACTTAGCATCAGGAATAGTGCAACAACCTGACATGTGCCTACCGATGTGGTGCAAAGTGAAATATATAATATCTATAAAATATTCTTGCCAAAATTTTTTCTCTCTCTTTCTAATCAACCCTCAAAAGTGAACTTCCAGTTTACAGGAAGGATACAATCTGGAAAATTGAGAATACAGAAGATTCCGTAAGACAAGTGGCCTAGATTCTTCAAAGAAAAGTCAGTATCTCTTGGGGAAGAGGCAGGGAGGGGACTGTTCTAGATTATCAGAGACTGAAGAGACCTAACAACCAAATGTATTTAGTGAACCTTGATTCAGTTCTGGCTTGGAAGGGTGGGAGAGGGTGTTGGAACCATAACTATGAAAGATATTCTTGGAGAAATTTGAATATATACTGGATATTTGATGGTATAGAATAATTGTTAATATTCTTAATTGTGGTGATGTTATCCTGGTTCTGTAAGAATATCCTTATTCTTAGAAGATACATTCTGAAGAATTTATAGTTGAATTTTCATAATGTTTGTAATATTTTGCAGAACCATTTGAAAGTATATGAGTGTGTTTGTACAAGTACAGGGAAAGAAAACTGATTTGGAAAATGGAAAGATTCAATCTAGGTGGAAAGTACATGGGTGTTTATTATACTGTTCTTTTAACTTTTTTATCTGTTGAAAATGATCATAATAAAGTTGGAAAAGTAAATAACATAAAAGTGCAGCAGTGGTGGAGGGGAAAAATTTTGTGTATCACCAAAGTTGTGGGTGTGTTCCAGGGACCTAGATTTTTTCAGTCACCTGTGCTTTTCTTTCCTTCTTCTTTAAACCTAGAATTAATGATAACTCGGGAAAAAAGGATAACTGTCATGTTTTTGTATAACATTGGGGTTGGTGGGATTGAGGATGGGAGGTATGACAGGCCAGGCAACAGGTAGATAGCTAAATAGGATTGAAACAGTGTGGATGTGTGCTATATCCTGTTGTAAATTGTGGTTTTAAAAAGATTAGGAACAGCACACAACCTGACCAAACTGACTCAAGAGGAAATAGAAAGTCTTAACAGACCCATAACAAGTGAAGAGATCAAATCAGTGATCAAAAACCTCCCAAAAAAAGAAAGTCCTGGACCAGACGGCTTCACTGGGGAATCTACCAGACATTTAGAGAAGAATTGACACCAGTACTGTTTAAACTCTTCCAAAAGATAGAGAAAGAAGGAGTACTCCCTAATTCATTCTGTGAAGCAAACATAACCCTGATACTCAAACCAGAAAAAGACACTATAAGAAAAGAAAACTATAGGCCAATATCTGTTATGAATATAGATGCAAAAATCCTCAAGAAAATACTAGTGAACAAAACCCAACAGTATATTAAAAGAGTCATAGACCATGACCAAGTGGGATTTATTCCAGGAATGCAGGGATGATTCAACATCGGAAAATGAATCGACATAACATACCACATTAATAGAACAAAGGGAAAGAACCACGTGATCATCTCTGTGAGTGCAGAAAAAGCATTTGATAAAATCCAACACTCTTTCTTGATGAAAACCCTAGAGAAGATTGGAATAGAAGGGAAACTCCTCAATATAATTCAGGGCATATATGAAAAGCCAATAGCCAACATTATACTTAATGGAGAAAGACTGAGAGCTTTTCCCTTGAAACCGGGAACAATACAAGGGTACCTGTTCTCACCACTTATGTTCAATACTGTATTAGAAGCCCTAGCCAGAGCAGTAAGACAAGAAAAAGAAATAAAAGGTATCTAGATTAGAAAAGAAGTAAAATTATTTACAGATGATATGATCCTATGAATGGAAAATCCCAAAGAATCCACAAGAAACCTCTAGAGCTAATCAAGGAATTTAGCAAAGTTGCAGGGTACAGGGTCAACAACAAAAATCATTTGGGTTTCTATACACAAGCAAAGAGAGATCTAAAAGGGAAATTAGGGAAACAATTCCATTTACAATAGCATCTAAGAGAATAAAATACCTAGGAATAAATCTAACCAGGGATGTGAAGGATTTATGCGATGAAAACTATAAAACATTGCTGAAAGAGATTAAAGAAGATTTAAATAAATGCAAAGATGTTCCATGTTCATGGATTGGAAGACTTAATGTTAAGATGTCAGTACTACTGTGATGATTAAGATTGTGTGTCAACTTGGCTGGGCCATGATTCTCAGTGGTTTGGCAGTTATGATGTAGTTTGGCAGCAATGTAATGATATAATCACCTCCATAATGAGATCTTATATAATGTAATTAACTGCATGGTGAAATCTGTTATGAGCAGCAGATCAATTGAAAGTGAGTTTCCTTGGGGGTGTGGTCTGTATCCAATATAGGTGGACTTTCTGGCAAAGCTTGCTGGCTTTTGCTTGCTCTGGATCCTGCAGCTGTTCGTCTGATCTCTTGTTCTTAGGACTTGAGCTAGCAGCTTACCTGCCCATGTTGGGATTCATCAAGTCTTCACAGCCTGTGAGCCAGCAGCCTGCCATCTTACCTGCTGATCTTGGGATTTGTCAGCCTCTGCAGCCTGTGAGCCAGAGACCTACTGTCTTACCTGCCAATCCTGGGTTCGTTAGCATCTTCAGCTACGTGAGTCAGGAGAAACCTCCAGCCTGACGCATGGACTTGGGATTTTCCAGCCTCTACAACTGCGTGAGCCATTTCCTTGATATAAATCTCTATATATGTGTATTTATACACTTCATTGACTTTGCTTCTCTGGAGAACCCATCCTAAGACAACTGCCCAAAGTGATGTATAGATTCAACGCAATTCCCATCAAAATTTCAACAGCCTTCTTTGCAGAAATGGAAAAACCAATCCTCAGCTTTATATGGAATGGCAAGAGGCAATGAATAGCTAAAACAATGTTGAAAGAACAAAGTAAGAAGACTCCCACTTCCTGATTTTAAAACATACTATACAGCTTTGGAGCCCTGGTGGCGCAGTGGTTAAGAGCTATGGCTGCTAACCAAAAGGTTGGTAGTTGAAATCCACCAGCTGCTCCTTGGAAATCCCATGGGGGCAGTTCTACTCTGTCCTGTAGGGTTGCTATGAGTTGGAATGGACTCAACGGCAGCGGGGTTTTTTTAATTGGTTTTTGTATACAGCTGTGAGTCGGAATCGACTTGAGGTAGTGGATACAGCTACAGTAATCAAAACAGCCTGGTACTGGTGTTAACAACGGACACATAGACCAATGGAATAGAATTGAGAGTCCAGAAATAAACTCACATGTCTCTGGTCAACTGATTTTTGACAGGAGTGCTGAGTCCCATTCAGTAGGGAAGGAGGAGTCTCTTTAATAAATGGTGCTGGGAAAATTGGATTTCCGCATGCAGAAAAATAAAATAGGATCTCTGCTTCACACTACATGAAAACAAATTCAGAATGGATTAAAGGCCTAAATGTGCAAACTAAGACCATAAAATTCTTAGAAGAACAAGCAGGGGCAACGCTGTCAGGCCTAGCTTTCAACAGTAGATTATCTAATACAATAAAAAGCACAAACAGCAAAAAATAAGTAAAAAAATAGGAATCATGAAAATTAAAAGTTTTTTTCATCAAAAGACTTTACCAAAAAAGTGAAAAGACAAGCTGCCAACTGGGAGAATATCATTGGAAACCATATATCTGACAAGGATTTAATAACCAAAATATATGTTAAACTTCAACAACGAAAGAACAACCCAGTCATAAAATGAGCAAAGGACTTGAATAGACATTTTACCAAAGGGGGCATTCAAATGGCCACCAAACACATGAAAAGATGCTCAGTGTCATTAGCGATCAGAGAGATGCAAATCAGAACCACAGTGAGATACCATTTCACTACCATTAGATGGCTAAGATAAAACAAAATAAAAAATGTTGGTGAGTATTTGGGGAAATTGGAACCCTTATCCATTGCTGGTGGAAATGCAAAATGGTACAGTCATTATGGAAAACAGTATGATGATTCCTCAAAAGACTAAAAATAGAACTACCATAAACCAAAAAAACCAAACCTGTTTCTATCAAGTTGATTCCGACTCATAGCGACCCTGTAGGACAGAGTAGAAGTACTCCACAGGATTTCCAAGGAGCGGTTGGTGGATTCTAACTACTGACCTTATGATTAGCATCCAAGCTCTTAACCACTGTGCCAGCAGAGCTCCAGAACTACCGTATGACCCAGCAATTTCACTCCTAGGTATGTACCCAAAACACTTGAAAGCAGAGACTCAAACAGAGAATTGTAAACCAGTGTTCCTTGCAGCACTATTCACAATAGCCAAAACGTGGAAACAACCTAAATGTCCATCAGCAGACGAATGGATAAACAAAATGTGATACATACATACAATGGAATACTACTAAGCTAGTAGGAAAAATGAAGTCTTGATACATGCTACAGTATGGGTGGTACTTGAAGACATTATGCTGAGCGAAATAAGCCAATCACAAAAGGACAAATATTGACCTCACTTATATAAAAAGACGAAAAAGGCAAATATATAGAGACGAGAGTTTATTAGGGCGGGAGGGAAGGGAGAAACAAGGGTTAACGGTGATGGAAGAATCACATGAGTTAAGGATAGGATTGCACAGCCGGTTATTGTAATTACTATCAGTAAGTTGTACACCTGTAAAAAGCTGAATTGGAAAAAGTTGTGTGATATATTTACAACAGTGACCAAAAAAAAAAAGAGTTGCTGTGGCTGCTTATGTACAACCAAACACCTCATGGGATTTGGTTCCTTGGTTTGGAGGTTTAGGGTCATGGTTTAATGGGACATTCCAGTTAATTGACCTGTCCAGTGTTTCTGTTCTACCTCCTTGTTCGTTGTATAGTGCCTGGGTTCTTAAAAGCTTGCAAATAGATATTCCAAGCGCAACAATTGGTCTCTGTTTGCCTGGAGCAACAGAGGAAGAAGGAGAGTCAGGAGTGGTGCACGGGAGGGGGCTGTTATGGATTGTGTGGCTAATGTACTCCGTGAAGGAACTACCTCCTTTGCCAGAGGAATTAGATGGTGCCTGGCTGCCATTACTGAACATTTTGATCAAAGATTCCATAGAAGAATCCTGGTCAAAAGGGGAAAGTGCAGAACAAAATTTCAAATTTTCATGGACTCTAGACTTCCCAGAGCAATGGAAGGTAGAACTCCTGGAACTATTGCCCTGAAATAATCTTTAAACCTTGAACCAAAAATAACCCCTGAAGTCATCTTAAAACTGAACAGTAGTTTAGCTTACCTAGTAAAAAATGTCTACCTTGAGCATTATGCTATTTTAAGAACTATATGAGATCAAATTGACAACAGCAACTTGTAAGATTAGATAGGAACCTGAGGGAGTAGTGAGTTTATGTTAATGAGGGAGGAACAACTCAGAAGGGTGAGAATGGTTGCACAACACTAACAGTGTAATCAATGCCACTAAATTTTACATGTAGAAACTGTTGAATTGGCATATGTTTTGCTGTGTACTGAACAACAAAATAAAATTTTGGAAAAAAGATTAGGAAGCCCTGCCCTATCCTACTTATTGCTGTTTTTTAACCTCTTAATTTTACATCTAGTTGGCAGTTGGAGGCCCAGACCATTCATTTTCACTAGAGCACTTGAGATAATAGAAAGCCAGTGAAGTATGTTGTGTCATATGAAGGGAGGTAGGAGGGAATCGCTTATAAGGGTAAAATTTGGCAGTTTTTCAACCTCCCCCTTCCTCACTACTTAAGTGAGTCAGCACTGTGGTGCCTGGTGTTACCTCACCCCTTTCTCCCACCAGCATTGACAAAAGATCAAGTTGAGTCCCGTTTTGAAAGGAGCATTTCTTCTGACTGTGGTATTGGATTCTAGCAGTGTGTGTGTGTGTGTGTGCTGTATCCTGTTACTGTTGAGACACAGAGATGGGTGGAGTCGGGGGGGGGGGGGGGGAGGTGTGTGCTGTGATTAGTCAGCTTGCCCACCTCCTCCTCCCCAGAAACTCAGGCCCCATCTGGGGAGACTGAGAACTTAAGAAACTTGAGGCAGGGAGCAGCCAAAACTGACTGAGTCTCAGAAGACTGGTTTCTGCCCTAGGGAATGGAACAAGTGACTGAAAGTGGCTGTGGATCCAACTCTGTGGCCTGAGATCGATTCCCTTGAGATAAGTTGTTTTCTGGTGGGTGTGCTTGAGGGCATCATTTAGGGAAGAGGATGTCCTTCTTCTTTGGGAAAACTTCTTTTACCTAACTGAGGTGAAAGATATTCAGACTTGTCTGTTTCTTGTACCAAGAAGTTGGTATTTCTTGATAACCTTCTTTGGATTTGTCTGAAATGGGGATCGGACTGATTGCTCGAAAGTTATCAAGAAAGGGTACTGAGGCTGACAGTCATTCCCTCTTCCTTTCCTCTGAAAAAAGAGTAGGTGAAAGTAGAATCTGTAGAAGAAAGAATAAATTAGCCAGAAGATGTGTGAAACAGGGATTAGAAAAGATAATAGGAATCCTGGAAGGTGTTCTAGCACACTGTTTAGTAATTGACGTTGTTAAAATTTCTGGCTTATAATGGTCACTTTTTTAGTACTCATTTGCTAAGTGTTGATTTAAAAAATATGCTTATGCTGACCATAATTTCTAAACAGAAAAGTCTGCACACACAATATGCTAGACAATGGGACAGAATATATAAAATTGGGAATATTCCAGATATTCTTTAGGGTACCAGAAGAGGGATACAGGCCCTTCAAATAATCCTCAGTAGTAAAAAAGACCAATCCTTCTACTCACTTCTAAGGTATGCTTTCTTAATGATTTGTTTTTTTAATACTTGCTGTTTACCTTTGAGCCTAGTTCTTTACCCTTAGGAGGAAACCTTTCAGAGAAAATTAAAAGCTGTTAGACAGTCATGTGAAATAACAAGTTTAATAAGGTGATTTTTGGAGGCCTAAGTTAAGCAATATGTAGATACAACTATGAAGACTATAGTACCTAGCATGTTCCTAAAGGAACAGTAAATTCACTGACATAGCCATTTGTGTTATCATTACTTTAAAATCTCTCCTTTCATTGATTTTTCGTGGAATAGCCCTGGGTTTAGCGTGCTGAGCTGTTAACCGAAAGGTGGTGGTTCTAGCCCACCCAGAGGTGTCTCAGAAGAAGTGCCTGCCAGTCTGCTTCTAAAAAATCAGCTTTTGAAAACCTTATGGAGTACAGTTCTACTCTGACTGACATACATGGGGTAGCCATGAGTCAAAACCGACTCAACAGGCACTGGTACTTAGTTGGTGCCCATTAAATGTGTTGACTGAAAGAATGTAACGCACCGTGGGTGTTATCCTTATCACCGCCCCTTAGTCATAGTGGGGTTCTGGTAGCTTTTAATTCTCTCTTATTCAGGATCTAGAAGGCAAAATTGGGTGGTACTTGGGAAGAAGCATGAGTGCATAGGCCGTGTGTTTGTGGAAGTAAACTTCTCAACGTCTAATGGTAAAAAATATCAATTAGGGTCAACTGAGTACCATACAACAATTTTTCTTTTTGAGGCTTATAACTTGTTTGGCTTGCCTGTGATCCCTTTTTCTTAATAAGTGCTGTACAATTCTTTCAGCTCACTCTATCACCAGACTTACCACTAGGTGGTGAATGTAACCCCAGATGGTTTCTTCAGTAGAACTTTCCTTTGTCATTCTCATGGAAGAGAGTTCATCATTATGCCAGCTAAGCTGTTCGAAGAGGTGCTTTCAAATAGTTAGCATGTTGAACTGGCCTGATATTTAACTGAGTTTGTAAGACACAGCAAGTAGAGTTCTGTATTTGGATGTGCTATTTGGAGAATGGGTCAGTATGACCTCCTAACCTTTCTCAGATTAGTTTTAGTTCAAGAATGGAACACTGATGTGCTTACTCAGTTGTTGGTAAGGCTGTTTCTGGGATGGTGAGTACCCAAGCACAAAATAGTTGTTTAACGGAACTTTTTGACTTTAGGATAACTTTTTGTACTTGAACCACTTTATCTCCTTTTCCTCCCTCCTTCACCTGCTGTCTGCATCATATTTAAGACTCAGAATTCCCTTATAGATCTAGATTTGAAGATAACAGTAAAACATACCAATTAATACTTAATAATGATAGGAAGTAATATAAACAGAACAGCTTTGCAGTTGTCTTTGGATTTTGTTTTTACCCAAATTATCGTATTTGGCATTAATGGCAGTGAGTCTAACCGAGTTAGAAGGCTGTTATTAAGATCTGGTTTCACTAGAGAGAAAACTTGTGACATCTAAGTTGCTTTTGGCGGCAGTGTCTTTGTTTACAACTTGAAGGTGAACAACACTCCAGGAGGTACTTCACGAGGGGGAAAACAGCTACTAGCTGTGAAGACAACCAGTGGAGCTAGCAGGCCTGGAGGAAACTGGCAGAGCAGATGCATTCCACAACAGCAGTTGTGATACAGAGTATCTTCAGCTTATAGGTGGGGGTCAGAGAAAAGGTAAGGTTAGCGTGTAGCTTGTATAGCTGATGTATTAGCTAGATCCCCTTATAAGCAGTGAGTATAAAAGAACTTCAAGTACAGGCAGCCACCCATCCAGGTCATGGCTTAAGTTAACATTCTGCCCACTTCACATATGGACCATATTCATTATCTGAATATGATTAGTAAGCTTCTTGCAACACAGTCTAATATTTTTAAATGGGACAGATTTTGCTAAGCTTTAGGCTACTGATGAGCTGTATTAATACAAGGTAGGATTATGACTATTCCATTCTTAGGTTGCTGAAGAAACATTTCTGTTTTGCCACAGCTGCCTATTTTCATATTTAAAAAACTGCAAATGGTACTGCAGTTTTCTCTCCTCCCTTCTCCCTACCCCCCAGGTAGGTGGTATCTGGAAATGTGCCTAGAACCTTTTGAAAAAAGATGAACAGAGAAGGGAGACCTAACAGCCGTGAGAGGAGAACAGCTTCCGGATAGGCTGCCTATGCCAGCAGCACAGAGGCTGGTAGCGAAACGGCTGCCTCTGTTCTAAAAGGCTTTGCTGGTCTCTTGATTGTGAAAAACCAGCAAAATAACTGCATATTGGGTTGAAAGTCATTACCTTGGTCCTGGATTAATCTCTTCAGTAAAACAAGCTTTGCTGACTGCAGAAGTCACATGAAATTGCAGTGGGAAATTCTATCTAGAAGGACTAATGCTGACCTCTGACCATCTCATTGAGTGTTTTTTTTGGAAGGCACTTGTGCTTTTGACATTTAAGGTATTTAAAATTAAAGTTTCAGCATCTAAAACTAAAAAAGCTGCTTTGGACTTACAAAGATATTTGTTAACCAAGGTGCAGTATATGTGGTTTAGCTTGAGTTTTTGTTATTATTTATTTTGAAACTTGACTGATTTGATCTTACAGAATAAAGAATTTTGAAGGGGTAATGCATTCTACAATTATCTCCTGAGTGCCTTCTATGTGCAGGGCCTGGGTTAGGTGTTGGGATGTGAAGTGAAGTTCTTTTTGTTCCATGCCTTTAGGATCTGTCCTCAGACTTAATAATAAGAGGCAGTGGTATCTGCCCTCTCCTTATTTCACAGAGTAGCCTAAAGGGAAAAACTTCCTCAATTGGATGTTGAGTCTGGGTGGGTTTTAAGTGGAAGCATACCCAGGTATTTCCCCCGGGGCCTGCTGCCCAAATAGTAGTATACATGATCGTTACTGCATGGCTTTTAGTCTCTGCTTTCATTTTTGGTGTGAATCATGCTAGAAAGAAAGTGGAAAGCACAAATCTGTGCTCCCTTGATTTTTGCTTTGTAACATGTGGGTTCTACTAATTCAGTTTTTGATTTGTTCATTTTAGCTGCCTATGCCTAAGCTGAATTTCAGTCTGTAAGGTGGTACTTCCCTGCCTGGAGAGTACACGTGACTGAGAAGGGAAAGGTTTTGCAGCTGTAACTGATGAGCACTTCACTGTTCTAGCTTGAGAGTGGCCACAGCTATGTTGCTAGCCTCACAGAGAGAAGATTTTAATCTGTAATAGCTTGCATTTTCAGAGATATTTGCTAAAGATTTAGCTTAATGGATTCTCCAAGGGAACCTTTTCAGATTTAGTCAGATTGTGATGATGTGGAGGAGATTTGCAATTCATAGTCTCATACCATCCTGTTTATTTTAGGAGGCTGAAGTTTATCTTACATTTTAATGAAAATGTTTATCAGAGTTTAAACAGTTTAGGAGAGAGGTTTAAACCATTTAATAGAGGAAGGTATTTCCATGTACTTTAGAAGCATCCAGTAATTTATTTATAAATAATTGCAAGCTGTTTGCCGTTTATTAAAGCCAGTCTTTCAAGCACTTTTCGAACAATTCTCTAGTTCTGGTTTATTTCATTTAAGGAAGTTTTTAATCCAGAGTTTACCAAGTCATTATTTTCCCCTTCAAATTAGTCCTAGTTAGCTGGAATTTACTGTGATGTGTGCATGTTTTTCTTATATCTTTTTCATTGGTATATTCTTTGTTTTAAATCTTTAATGAGTGTAGACGGTCCCAGGGAATGCTGCATTGGCTTTGTAAAGTATAGAATATGGGTGGGCTCTATTAGCACCTCAGCGTCTATTAGTGTTTCTAGGCATCTCTTTATGATTCTTTCAGAAATCAAGACCATTGCCAACTTCAGGGTAAGAATATGCTACAAGGGAATATTCTGAAGTAAACAGAAGCGCGACAAGGTTGTGTCCGTTTTTCGATAGAGTTGGAAAGAAGGGTAAAGAGTTTATTTTAACATGTCAAGGTTATAAGGGGAAAGAAAACTATGGAATGTGAGAAAGAAGGATTGTAAAATTCAATAAATGCTAAAAGAGGTTGAGTCTTAACCACCACCACCCCTCCCCCCGCCAAAAAAAAAAATCCTCCTGAAGCAATTGGGAAGTGACAGTAATTGGCATTTGGGGAGGAATCAGAGTAACCTCTTCTCTCCCTCACTTCTGAGCCACATGGTAATGTTGGCTTTTAGGGAAGACAGCATATGGCCTTAAAAAAGGGAACATTTCATAGTCTTTGTTATTATAAGTTTTCAACTTTTTATGTTCTGCTTATAGCAAATCCAGTTTGCTGATGACATGCAGGAGTTCACCAAATTCCCTACCAAGACTGGCCGAAGATCTTTGTCTCGCTCCATCTCCCAGTCCTCCACTGACAGCTACAGTTCAGGTAGGTGTGAGCTTCATGTCCTCTCCGAGCCTTGAGCTAGTTCACTGCCCAGAGTCCTTCACTTATCTGAAATCTGAAAATACTTCATGTCAGAACTGCCCATTTTTGTGCCAAACGCTGATAATTAATGGCTGAGCAGTGGGAAGTCCCCAGCCAGGCTTGTAGCTGGGGAAGCTTTTGTCATTTTTAGACTTTTTTCTTCCGGCTGTCTCTGTGTGTGGTCTGTGGCCAGTGACTTGTTGATAGTACTGGGCCGGTTCCCATTCCCACATTTATCCCCTCTCCCATCCCCCCTCCAACACAAAGGGAGGGAATCAGTGGTATTTTGGCTGACAGAAGTGACCTTGAAGAAGAATTGTACTTTGGAAGCTTAGTTTATTTATATAATATCCCTTGCCACCTATCTTTTTATTTCTTGTCCCAACGCTGCTTGATTGTAAGAATAAAAATTAACATTTTAGCTCTTTTATTTATTAGGTTACCCTTTATGTAGAAGTATCCTCCCCTGTTAACCTCTGGAGTGGGAAGGATTCAGATGACTATTATGTGACCCAAATTCTTTTAATTCTCTCCTCCTATTTTAGCTCTCTGTCAGTAAAGTCTTTTTCTGATTAGAATTATGATGCTCTCAACTATAGAGAAGGTGTTATGAATATTAACATGGAAAGAGATACCAAATCTTAGGATTTGAGTACTGGAAGAAACATTAGGGGCATCTAATTTAACCCGCTCATTGTTCAACTGAGGAAACTGAGTCCCTAAGAGATTAAGAGGCTTGCCCAAGGTCACAGATGGCTAATCATGTCAGCAAAGAGATTTGTACCAAAAGCTAGTCATTGTCTTTTGCCAGAATATTGTTTGCACTGTATTATTAACGTTATGGACTGGACTTGATGTTGATGTGCAAGGAGTATTAAAAAAAACAAGGAAACCAACCAACCAAAAAGCGTTGTCTTTGTCCTGTGTCTTTGATAACCTAGTTTAGACAAAATAGGCAGACAAGAGCAAATGTGGTATACAGCTTTAAGTACTGAAATAAATGAATATACGGATTCACTGTGGGGATAAGTATGCAAGAAAATGTTCCAGATATAGTGGCTATCACAAATGAAAAGGTATCTTAGAGTGACAAATATGAAAGGTGGTAGGTGACAAGCAGGCTGATTATACCTAAGAAAGAAGACAAATTAATTTTGAAAGATTGAGTTACAAGAGGAAGAAAGATGGAATGTGTGAAGAAGGTTTTAAGAAGTCTTCGAAGATCTTGATGGCCATGTAGTATGGGGACCTATTAGAACATTTTAAAAAGCTTAGTGATACAGTTTAATTGTCATAGTGGGGAAGATAACCTTTAGTAGTAGTTGTGTTAGCTGGACTGAAGAAGGACCTGTGTGTAGCAGTCAGTGAGAGAGACCTGATTCTCTGGCAGAGACAGTGATGAGGAAAATTTCAGTTCAGAGAGGAAAGGAGTAATATTGCACATCCTCTTGCATATCTATTTAAAATGACATTTTTAACTTTTATGTGCATCTGTTTTTTAAAGTTGATTATTTTGACAGACTTCCATGACTGGCAGTGGAACCAAAGCTGCTCTCATCTTGTGCCATTTCTTTCTGTCTCTATATTCCTTCAGTGTGACTTAGTGTAAAGTCCCTTGTAAGATTATCTTATCTATAGCAATGTTTCTCAAAGTGTGGTCCTCAGACCAGCATCAGCAACACCTGGGAACTTGTTAGAAGTGCTAATTCTTGGCCTCCAACCAAGACCTACTGACTGGGAAACTCTGGTGTGGGGCCTAGAAATCTGTGTTTTAATCAACCATCCACATGTTGCTGATAGATGCTTTAGATGCTTAAGTTTGAGAACCAGTGATCTATAGAAATAGCATTTCTTATTGCCTTAAATTATTCTTCGGTTTTTGCCAGGTCTAGTTCTAGTCCAGGTTGGTACCGAGTAGTCCTATTTTATGGGTTTCACTAGAGCTGACACAGGATTAGGATTAGTGGCTCCTTGTCACAGGCACGGTGGCATCAGGATGGGTAGAAGGGCCACAACACTGAAAGATCCTCAGCAGTTTCATTCATACCATCTATTAGACCCTAGAACTGAGAGTGATGTAAAAGGTGGCTCCAGTTAAGAGAGTTCATTTAACTTCAATGGGAGTCCCTTCAGGGCTGCACTCTGTAGAATTGGGGCCATTGAGGTTTTTCTGTCCTTGTTTCTTTCCTGGCTCTAGCTGCATCCTACACAGATAGCTCTGATGATGAGGTTTCCCCACGAGAGAAGCAGCAAACCAACTCCAAGGGCAGCAGCAATTTTTGTGTGAAGAACATCAAGCAGGCAGAATTTGGACGCCGAGAGATCGAAATTGCAGAGCAAGGTAAAGGGAGTGAGTAAGGGACTCAGATGGGTAAAGGGACCAGAAGCAGCCCTCTTGCTGGTCATCAGGATCCAGAACCAACTTAAGCCTTGAAAACTCACTTTTGAAGATGTTCTCGGCAAAACACAGCATCCTGGACTTTTCGATAAACACTTCTCTGTGTATGGAGCGTGAGCCTCAGGGTTCTTGTTCTCCCTTTTTCTTGTTCTCAGCATGTGGTAATTACACACAGAGTAGCTTCTATTCTTCTCTCTTGGCACCATATTTAGAGATCTCCGTTGCAGAATCAGCAAATCCTAGATCACTATATATGGTGGTTAGTTCTGTAGGATCCTACCATACCTGCAATCACCAAACCAAAAAAACCCAAACCCATTGCCATCGAGTTGATTCCAACTCTATAGTAGACTCTGCAGGACCCTATAGGACAGAGTAGAACTGCCCTATAGGGTTTTCCAAGGCTGTAAATCTTTACAGAAGCAGACTGCCACATCTTTCTCCCAAGGAGCAGCTGGTGGGT
The DNA here is from genome assembly GCA_030035585.1 of Dugong dugon. Lineage (NCBI taxonomy): Eukaryota > Metazoa > Chordata > Mammalia > Sirenia > Dugongidae > Dugong > Dugong dugon. The sequence goes on from CM057462.1 coordinate 149,894,894, forward strand.
TCAAACTGCCAACCTTTCAGTTAGCATCCAAGTGCTTTACCACTGCACCACCAGGGCTCTTTCTGCCAATCACAGAGACCCAGATTTCCCAGAAGCAGCAGACCTAGCAGGATTTTAAGCTAAGTATGTGGTGGTGACCTAGGATCTTGTTTGGTCCTGAGCACCCTCTGCTGGAGCAAGAGTAAAAGTGACTGACACTTAATTGGTTAAATCTTGATTTCTCTGCCCCACCTCCAGTAATGTCTCATGGTTCTCCTGTTGTTTCCACCTTGAGGGCATGTTCTATATTGGGAGGGAGTAGGGAAGCCAGACTGACACGGTGGGCTCAGACAGCCTGGAGAAACGGAAGCAAGTGGCTTCTGCTGAGGTTAAAATCTTTCTTCTTCGTCTGATGATTTGCATATAGGAGTTCATTAGCCAGTGCCATAGCTACTTCCTTCTCCTCCCAGATGAATAACACTCATCCTCCATTTTGATCCATTTTTACCAGTTTTGAGAATTTCCTTCGTTTTCTATTCAGTCCTCTGAAGCAGTGGAGGAAGAGAGGATTTCCAAGTGATCGGATGATGACTCCTCACTGTTCTTTTGACACTGCCAGTCATCATGGAAATAAGTTCAGAGTTGTTCTGCCTCGTCTCACCATATCTCAGCAAATCCAGGCCAGCCCTAGATGTCACTCAGGCAGGAACTGATGATTTTGCTAGTGCACACCTAGCTCAAATCCTCTGTTCTTTCACAGACATGTCTGCTCTGATTTCACTCAGGAAACGTGCTCAAGGGGAGAAGCCCTTGGCTGGTGCTAAAATAGTGGGCTGTACACACATCACAGCCCAGACAGCGGTGAGTTCATGGGGAGAAAAATGAGGGACTTCTGATAAGGGGAAGAAAGGAACAGATTTTTTTTTTTTTTTTAAAAAACTTCTTTTCCTTCCTTATTATCCAACCTCCAGATGCTAACTATTAGGTGGGACCTCCCTGTTATACAATAATGGAATTCTCTACTTTGTGTAGTTATAATCCACTTTTAGCAAACCTGACTTAGGAAGATCTAGATTTGCAAAAATATGACTGTTACAAAAATGTTATTAAGACTTTTAGGAACATATCTTTTGGGTAAAGTTAGATACCATTGTGCCACCTAACTGGGTTACAAAACACTTTTCTAATCTCCCATCATAGCACCTGTTGCTTCAGAGGTGATGGGTATTGTTCTCTTAATGAGATTTGCATGCATGCCACTGCTGTCTGGGCCTCTTCTTTTTCACCCTGTCTTCCCACGCATCTGGACAGGTGTTGATTGAGACACTCTGTGCCCTGGGGGCTCAGTGCCGCTGGTCTGCTTGCAACATCTACTCCACTCAGAATGAAGTGGCTGCAGCACTGGCTGAGGCTGGTAAGTTCAACTTTTTTCACCAACTTTGCCTCAAAATAATTATCTAAACGTAACTATTGTGTATCAAAATTGTCATTACAGCATCATTTATGTCTAGGAGCTATAAAATTTGGGGGATAATAAAAACATCAACCGGAAGAGATTGGATAATAAAATTAATGTCATATCTATGATGGAATATTATGCTGTCATTAAAAATGATCTTTGAAAATAATCTAATGACATGGGGAAATGCCCAATTCTAATATCAAGTGAACAAGTACAAATATTAAACTAAGCTGTATAAATTTGAGCTGAACAGGTCTCTTTTCCTCAAAGGTCTCATCAGTTTTGAGAGAGAATACAGGGAAGAAGTATCTTCTCTATAGTTCACAATTTGGTATTCGATATTGGGTTGAAAAATACATGGACTACTTGTGAATTTAATTAAACATGAAATAATTTGTCATGTTAAAATGTTCAGAAGTAAGTCATCGTAAAGTTTCTTTAAGGACTTCTCATCTTCCTGGAATCCTCAGAAACTAACTTTATAATATGTTTGATTTTGTTATTCACTTTTTTCCAGTAAGTATTTATTCCAGAAAATTTAGCAATTTCCAGAAACAAATTCATGATTCTACTACACAGAGATAATATTTGACCTATCTTCTCCTATTTTAAATTGATTTTTGACAGAGATGAAATAAATCTTAGAATGTGTACAGTTTTTTAACCTAAATAAGATATTTTCAGAGTAGTTTTCCAGCTCACTGACAAACACTGAAAGCATTGTTTGTAATACTCATTCACATCACCATGTGATTTTACTTCACTGTTTTCCTAAGGTTAAACACTTAGGTTGTTTCAAGATGTTTGCTAATATGAATAATGCTCTACTAAACAACTTTGTATTATACTCATTTCGTTTTCTCTCTTATGATAGAGTTCTAAGTGAAATTACTAGCCCTAAGAGAATAACATTTCAAGGCTCCAAAATATTTATTTTTAATCCCTAAATGTTAACCAAAGTAATTTCTGAGCTGAAAGTACTATTTTGACTCCTTTTGCTCTTGGTAATTGTTTCCTTTCCAGGATAGATAGTTTCTTTGGTCTTTTTCTCTTCAAGGGATCTCAGAAAGCATTAGTGGAGTAGGGCACTCCTCAAAGGAAGAATCAGCTGATGTGTTCTGTTTCAATAGGAGTTGCTGTGTTTGCTTGGAAGGGCGAGTCAGAAGACGACTTCTGGTGGTGTATTGACCGCTGTGTGAACATGGATGGGTGGCAGGCCAACATGGTAATAATGCATATCTGTCCTGCACTTCTGACAATAGATTTTCCTTTTTTCCCTCAGAGCATGGTTCCCTAAATATGTTTTGGATGTTTGGTCCTATGCACTGACTTTGTTGCTAAAGTGTTTAGCTTGGTACCTGTTCAGAATTGGTACTGAGTACTGAATGGAAAGGTGGGGGAAGGGTAAGATTAGCTGAACACATGTGACTCAAGCACAGCAGAATGAATTAGAAGGAAATGATGTGGTACCTTTTTTGAGTACGATTCTAGTTTTTTTCCTTCCACTCCAGCTGTCCTTTGCGTTCAAAGGGTCCGCATATTTCAAGACTCTAGAGTAAAGATGAATCTGTGATAAGCCTAATAATACTCTATGTCATAGCCGAGGACAAACCTAGAAATCCTTTTAACCATTTTACACCAACAAATTTCACTGTATTTCCACTGTCTAAGCCTGCTCTAAGGAGCTCTAAGAAGTGCTCTGCCAAAACATATAGGGCTCTCTTACTAGTGCAGAAAGTGGGTTCAAAGTTCCCCCCAGCTCTAGCAGCCTGAATGCCCATAGAAGTCTTCTGGCTGTTCTGTAGATCCTGGATGATGGGGGAGACTTAACCCACTGGGTTTATAAGAAGTATCCAAACGTGTTTAAGAAGATCCGAGGCATTGTGGAAGAGAGCGTGACTGGTGTTCACAGGTAACAGATTCTGGAGTAGCTGCCCCTTGTGTCCTTGCCTCAGCAAATTCTTCTGGTCTCTGTTAGGCTTTAGGGCTGTGTTCCAGATTTAGAGTAACTAAATGGGAACATCTTCACTAGAGAAGACTTTCGAGTTTTTATTCTTTGAAAAACCAAAGTGACCTTATAAGGAAGTTATTTCAGGTTCTAGTTCACATATTTTTCTCTCCCATTTAGTCCACTGAGTGATTCTCAGCCAGTGTTGGGAGGTGGGGAGTGAGTGTACCTTGAAAAACTGTATTCAATATTGTATTATAATTTTATATTTGAAATATGTAAAAAAGAAAAACATCCTATTGTAAAACTATTCGTTATGCACACTCCAGAAAATAGAACTGGGAAAATATTGTTGGCTTGTGGGGATACATAAAAGGTAACTGAAAGTGTGTTTCTCAGTCGGGGGCATATTGCACATGCTCTCACACACACACGGGGATCCACTTCAGAATCAATGATAATCTTAGTTTATCAGAAGTAGCCATGGATTTTTAAAGCTTGAGAAATGTTGGTGTAAGGAAATATGTAAGAGAAGTAAATTTCTTCAATTGAAAGGATTTTTTTTTTTCTTCTAAGAAAAAAGTAGGGGAGGGGGCAGGGAAAAAGAAAATAAAAACTAAGGTGAGATGACAAAGAGATGATCTTGTTGACTAGTACCTTGGGCAGTTAATAAGGCTGGGAGGGCAGCGTGGACCTTGAAGAGAATTAGGCAGGTTTTGCCACATTTTACGCTTTAGCGGCTAACTTGGTTTTTTGTGGCCTCTTTTCCCTTTAGGTTGTATCAGCTCTCCAAAGCTGGGAAGCTCTGTGTTCCGGCCATGAACGTCAATGATTCTGTTACCAAACAGAAGTTTGATAACTTGTACTGCTGCCGAGAATCCATTTTGGATGGGTAGGTTGAAATTTATAGAGATTGAAACTATAGGGGGGTAGATCTGGAGTGGGTTGCAGTGTTCATCTGCTATCACTCCAGCCATGTCCCCTGACCATCTCTTGGCTTTAAAAGTTTGTTAGAGGGCCCATTTCATACTAAGCTCAGCCCGCTTCCAATTGCAGTTGTCAGGGGCATTGCTCCACGCTTTTAACTTCATGCAGAGGGACTGTGTTTGAGTTAATTATGTTTGAGTTGAGCCCTTGTCTGTCTCCACAGCCTCAAGAGGACTACAGATGTGATGTTTGGTGGGAAGCAAGTGGTGGTGTGTGGCTATGGTGAGGTAAATAGCTGGGCCTCAATGTCTCTGTCTGTCTTTTCGTAGACTTACTAGGAATGTTGGGTGAAGACTTGTGCTGTCAGTCTAGAGTCACTCATGCAGGGTTTAAAGTCTGCTTTTAAAGAATGTATCTCAAAAGAATAGCAGAAGTCTTTTATTCAGAGCTGTAAGTAAGACGTTCAGATGAAGTGAGTTTTCAGATTTCACCAGTTTGTCTTGTGGAATGGAATCTCAGCATCATTTCCCCCCAGTTACAACAAAATCTTTTGTGAGGCTTAATTCAAGTGCATATGTAGCATTTTAGCCCGACGGGTGACTTGCTCTGGAGTGGAGGGTGGGGTCCAAAGTGGTATATAGTTGCTTATTTCTAAACTGGAATAGGTTTCGGGGGATTTTATTGTCATCAGCAATGACCCATGGAAGCTCCTAACCTGCTAGACGGTTCTTAAATAGATGCATCTCAAGTAAGAGTTACCAGGTTTTTCAGAATAAGAAATTAGAGGTTATAGTTGCTCTTCCTTGGCCTTGTTTCCCTAATGATAACACCTTTTATTTCCTTGATCTTTTTTACTGTCCAAAGCTCCATGAAATGTTTGCTAAATTACCTGTCTGACTTTTAAGATTTACAGCATAATCTGGGTCCATTTCTGCTCTGCCTGGGGTTGGAGCATCCCTACGTGTGCTCACTAGATGCTGAGGGATTTCAGGAAGGTTAATTCCCATCTCCCAAACAGCCCGCCTAACCCACCACCCATGCCTTAATGAGCCTGACAGCCTGACTTCTTTCTTGTGCTCTGCAGGTGGGAAAGGGCTGCTGTGCTGCTCTTAAGGCTCTTGGAGCAATTGTCTACATCACAGAAATTGACCCCATCTGTGCTCTCCAGGCCTGGTAAGAGCAGATTGGTAATACTATTAGATTCACTCTGGGTACCTTATATTCCTGAGGGCTCATGATTGATCACGTTCACCTTTCCTCGCAGAAATCTCATAGGGGGGAAGAAAGCTAGGACTGCTCTGTTCCTGGGGCTAGGATTGCTAATCCTGAGGCTTTCCTAGAGCTTCTTGGCATTTCCTTTCCTGGGTGGGATCTTGGGGAGTCTGAAGAGGCCAGTGTGTGTCGTTTAATACAGCTGGTCACTTGTCATCCCTGTGAGGTAGCACTGGATCTGACTTTAGAAGATTTCATTGCCTCATTTTGTGACCAGCTTCTGTCCCACTGCCTTCTTGCTTTGGTCATAATGTTCTTTCCTTTTCTTCCAGCATGGATGGGTTCAGGGTGGTAAAGCTAAATGAAGTCATCCGGCAAGTTGATGTCGTAATAACTTGCACAGGTAAGTATCAGTGCTTTGATGTACATAGAGGAGTGTTAACTCAGAAGCTAAATCTTGGAAGTTGTCTGACTGACTTCCATATGAAGTTGGTGCTAGGTTTAAAGCTCAGAACTAGAAAGTTCTGGTAAGCTATCAGAACCTTAGCATGTTTTCCAGAGCAAAGAGCCTTTCTCCCCAGTGGCTTTTTGTCCCGCTCAGTTTTAAACTAAACTGAGCCTAAAGAGTTATATGCACACTTCTTTCCTCATAGTGTGTACGTGATCTTAGATGCTAGCAAACCTCTTCTTCTTGCATGTTCTAACTGAAAGCCAGTTGATACCTTTTTGCCCCCAGCATCTCTTTCCTCAGCCACCCTTCTTTCCTTTTAGGAAATAAGAATGTAGTGACACGGGAGCACTTGGACCGCATGAAGAACAGTTGTATCGTATGCAATATGGGCCACTCCAACACAGAAATTGATGTGGTAAGGCTTATCGCATTCATTTTTGCTGGGCCTTTCTCCTCTTCCTTCCATTATAGCCACAACCTGCTGTGCCTTCTTTTCAGACCAGCCTCCGCACTCCTGAGCTGACATGGGAACGAGTACGGTCTCAGGTGGACCATGTCATCTGGCCAGATGGCAAACGCGTTGTTCTCCTGGCAGAGGTACACACACAGAAGAGCCCTGGCAGTGCACCATAGCAGTTGGGGTGGAGGCAGGGAATAAATATTTGGACCTAGGCTTCCCTGAACGTTTGTTTTTGATAGAAGTATAATTTAAAAATGTCTGATCCCCAAAATAGAATCACTCAAAAATTCTACTTTTTACTAAGAAACACTATTTCCTTACCACAACTGATTCTTCAGCTTTTCAGACTCAAGTAGACTTAGGGAAAATAGGATAAAACTTAGAGTTCTGATCTGAAATGTAGTTTTTCCTCTTCTGACTGAGTTTAGAGGAATAGAAAGCCCTTTCCTGTTCTTGCCTGACTTGTGTGACATTGGATCTGAGACACAGGGATGACACAGCTGATGCCAGGGCTCTCTTTTACCTTTTCAGGGTCGTCTGCTCAATCTGAGCTGCTCCACAGTCCCCACCTTTGTTCTGTCCATCACAGCTACAACACAGGTGTGTGACACAGTGCCTGCTTATCCTGCAGTGATACTAGCGGGACTGGGCAGAGATCAGAGTTCTGATGAGTGTGGGGTGGGGGAGTTCAGACCTCTCGGAAGTGAGCGCTGTGCTGTGTTATCAACCTGTTCTTTTTTCAGGTCATAAGTTGTCGAGACTTAGGCTTCTTCAGGTATAGAAAAGAGTCATTAGTCAGGCACAGTCTGTGTTTGGCATCCCTTTGAGTTGGCTGTTTTGGTTGAGAATCTAGTGTTCCAGCTTAGTTGTATTTAGTCTGTTCTTTTATCAGTAACTAAACAAAAACACCAACAAATCCTGTTGGGGTATGTGCCGGCGTTTATTCCAGGCCGAGTCCTGGGTGCTGTTGCTATGGTAGATCACTGTAGTACTTATGACTAAGACCTTGTTGGACCTGGTTTATTTTTATGCCCCCATCAAAGAAGTGTTTGTTTTTTCTGACCCTCCCTTCCCACTTTAGGCACTGGCACTAATAGAACTCTACAATGCACCTGAGGGACGGTACAAACAAGATGTGTACTTGCTCCCTAAGAAAATGGGTGAGTAGACACCGACACTGATCCTCAGAGAGCTGCGTGGTTTGGTAAAATGAATATCATGAAAAGCATTGGCTTTGGAGTCAGAGTTCTAATCCCAGTCCTAGCATGTAGTGGTTGTTTGACCTCGGCACAAATTCTAATCCCCCTGAGTCTCAGTTTCTTTGTCAGTGAAGTGGGAATACCAGTGCATACATTGCAGCATTGTAGTCAGAATTATAGATGTTGAGTAAAAGTGCTTAGCACTGTGGCTTAGGGTAGATGCTCTTATATTAAGTAACCTCATAAGTTCATGAACTATCTCAATTTCCCCAGTGCAACTAAGTATATCCTGGGACCAAAAAGAGAGAAACAAACAATCACAAATTTTATCGTCCATCTTCTGTGTAGATACGCAGACCGCCTCTCACCTGACCCCCTGTAATTCCAGACACTGCCCTGCTGTATTCATGTTACATAATGCATCATCTCTAGTTCTTTCCCTTTTTGAACAGTGGTGCCCACCTCCCATCTCTCATTGGTCAGTCCAAATCCCTGACCTCTGAAAGCTAAAATTTCTTGCCCTCAGCCCCTCCCACAGCTTACTTCAAATTGGTTAAAAAAAAAAATTTTTTTTTTTCTTTTCATTTTCTTAAAGGCAAAGCCATACTATGGAAGAATAGTAAATGTGTGCTAGCTACCTTAGAAATATATGATCCTAAGATTTGAGGCCTTTATTGTTCTTATCCTAAATAAGTGTTTATGACACAAAGCTTTTATGAGCTTCCTAGTATTTGCTTTGACTCATAATTTAACTATAATTTAATCCATTGAAGGAGGTTGCTGTAGAAACATGAGAGTAGTATGTGGCATGTTGGCCACTGAGGTGATGGCTAAAAACTTTGCCAGAGAAGAAGAAGGAGATACAAGCCCACCCCATTTTGTCACCCTGGTAAGGGAAGTGCACTCTGGATATACTGAGAGAAGTTCCCTGCCAGAAAGGCAGCTTTGAGGTTTTCTTTTAATTGACCATTTCAAGTTGTGGATTCTTTCAAAGTCACTCCATCCATTACCCACACTCTCAAAATCTTCAAATGAAAATAGAAAGGCGTATTTAAAATGTGGTCCTCTCCCCTGCCACTTTGCTCTTCCTAGATGAGTATGTTGCCAGTTTGCACCTGCCGTCATTTGATGCCCACCTGACAGAGCTGACAGATGACCAAGCAAAATATCTGGGACTCAACAAAAATGGGCCATTCAAACCCAATTATTACAGGTAATTTCTTCCCTGTTCTTCTACAGGGTTCTTCTGAAAGGCCCTTTTCCCCAGTAGTAAACGAAGCAGGCTAGCCAGCTTTCCTAAGTGGAGATGAGGAACTATACCTGATTTTGGAGAATACAAGAACTCTGTTTCAGATTAACTGAGTAGGCAGAGAACTTGTATATCCAGTGGTAGATGTGAAGAAGTATGAATTTTCTGAAATTTTAGAGGTTGGTCCTCACCCCCAGAGATTCTGATACAATTGGAATGGAATGGAATGGGGCCCAGGCAGTTATTTTGAAAGCTATCCAGGTTATTTAATGTGTGGTCAGGGTTGAAAACCACTAAGTTATATTATTAGGGAGCAGAAGGTAAAAACCAGAGATGGCATCATCAGAACCCTGAGGAAGAACAGGGAAGAATGCTGAGCCCACAGATGGCCTGGGAATGACTGCAGGGGTCCCCAGCTTGGGCCCTGGAGGGACCTAGAGAATGTGCTGGTTCTGATTCTTGTCTTGGAACTCACATATGGAAGACAGGAGTACTGACCAGTCTCTCCTTCTTTACAGATACTAATGGACCATATTACCAAGGACCAGTCCACATGAACCACACAAATCTAAAAGAAATATTTTTTAAGATAATTTTTATTTTCTTCATACTCCTTTCCTCTTGATTTTTTTCCCCCATAATTTCATTCTTGTTTTTCATCTCATTATCCAAGTTCTGCAGACCACACAGGAACTTGCTTCATGGCTCTTTAGATGAAACTGAGGTTCAAGATTCCTCACCCTAGTCACTAACGAAGGATTTTACTCTCCCAGCCCAGAAAGGTGATTCCTTCTTTACCATTTCTGGGGACTTTAGTCTTAATCGGGTACCTTATTAACAGGAAATGCTAAGGTACCTTCTGTGTGGAACAATCTGCAATGTCTAAATTGCCTTAAAAGAGCCCATTTCTCAGCTGCTGAAATCAGTGCTCTTTCACTTCTTCAGAGGAGCAGGGTTGGTACCTTACCAGCCAGGTAGGTTAGATATAGGTGGTGCATGTTAATTTCCCTCTGAAGTTCCACGCCCTGTTTCCTGTGTAAAGGTGGTATGTCTGGTTCAGAGATGTGTACTAATGAGTGTTGTTTATTAAGATCCAGTAGGCCCACTTGGATTCAGTACAGCCCTTCGTCTACTCCTAGTAAACCCTCTCGTTTTTCTAGTTTTTAACCAGACTGCACTTTATTAAGTTGAATTTTGTCCCCTAGCATTTGTTATTTCTGTTGTACAAAAAAAAATTCTTAGCGTTAACACCGAGGAACTGCTTCAGTGCTTGGTTAGTTGTTACCAGTTCCTCTTTTGTACCTTTGGAGCTATGAGTGCCGAGTTGAGTCTAGTGAAATGCTGGTCTCAAGCTCTGATAAGTCCCTCTGTTTCTATAGTTTATAGCATCAATGAGCTGGGGCCATAACAGCAAAGTCTATCAGCTCTGCCCTGTATAGCTTGTGCTGAAGGCGAATTTCTTGAGCCACTACGCAGTATAAAGCACTGAGCTTCCTCTTTAGGATTTATCCTTTAAGAGCAAATTTCTGGTCTGCTGTGCTTCTGCAGCCTAAAATATTTAAAGGGAGGTAGAGGTGGATGGGAGGAAGAAGGATAAATTGGGCCAGGGTGAGAGAAATCTAGCTGTGTATAATTTGTCTGGGACTTCAGGCCCTATGTAACATTAGTTTTACTGAAACGGTGCCAGTTTTGATAGACACATACCGCAAAAACTTTATGAACCAAGATTTAAAGGGCAGTTTGTGTGTAGAGAAAGAAAGTAATCAGGAGGTCCTGGCTCACGCACTGGAAGAATCCCCAGGGAGGCTCTCTCCAATCAGAGAGCTGCGTTCCCATGCCGTGCACCCTGCTTACCAGCATCTCTGCATGGTCAGATGAGCTTTATTCTGCTCACGAGCTTTAACTATATAATTATCCAAGATTCTCAATCCTCAACTTGTTCTAGCTTGTGATCTTTCAAAGTTGGGTCAGGCATTAGTGCCAGGTACTAGAAAATTTCATTTCTCTATTGCCACTGATCAGAGAAACAGATGTTAAAAACAGGAACATAAGAAAGGAAAGCTTTCACCTGCAGCTTCCTAGCAGGGGACAATCGTCTTGCCAAAACTTTTTTCCCTGTCCTCTGTTCCTCCCCACTGAGTCCCTTCCCACTCCTTGCCAGTGTGACCATGCTTTCTTCTCTGTAGATGCTAACGGTTCAAGCCCTTTTTCCCAGGGCACTTAACCAGCCAATCAGAACACCACATCCATTAGGGGCGGTAACCTGGCCAACAGTGTATCTATCACGCGTCAGCTCTGCTGGAAGGAAGGGGCCAGGTCCTGCTGCCCTCTGGCCTGTCCCAGCTCCCATATCAATTTCTGTGTCCATAGGAATAATAGGTAAGGGCTCCATCTCTGTCAAGCCATGTAACAAAGGACACTGTGGAAAAATGTCTGGCATCAGAGGGAGCGTGTGGAGAGCAACTTGGGAGGAACAAGTTTATTTTGTATTGAATGATTTTTAATGAATGCAATATTAATCCTTGCAGATGAGCAATAATCATTAAAGTCAGTTAAAATGATAAGACTTTATTGGCAGTCTGTGTCATTTTTGGTTGAGTAGCAGAAGTTCATTAGGACCTGTTTTCTAGGGTGGAACAAGTCATGGGTCAGTATTTAACAGACGAGCAGGCTGGATACAGAGTTCTTCAGCAGTATCTGAAGTTTGATGCCTGCTCTGTTGCCAAGCACTGGGCCTAGGCACTTTCTAACTTCCTTGAAGAAGCAAACTTGCTGCTTAAGCTTCGGGGCTTCTTACTTGCACAGTGCTTTCTCCTTACCCACAATTCAGCTGTTACGTGGGACAGAGCAAGCTAGGTATCCACAGGATGTGAGGCCTGGTGTAGGAGTGGTCCACTTGGAAGCTGGTGGTGTGACCTGGGGCAGGGAGTCAGACCTCAAGTAGGATGAGAAAGGCATCCATGCAGGGGAGGGGTGACAGCAGCAACCGCAGGCTGGTTAGAAATAGGGGGGCTTGATCACATAAGCAAAAACATTAAGACTAATGGAAGCCAGGTTTCTTATTTTTGGAGAGAATGTTACAAATTGGAAAAGGAAAAATTCTGGTGTTGGGTTTGAAATGGAGATATCAGTGTGAACTTGTGAATTTCAGCATAGATACAGAAATATAGATGTAAATGTATGTGTGTATATATATTTGTATGCATGTATATACAAACATTCTAGCTATGTCTACTGCACAAGCCTAGGAGCAGTACCCCCCTCCCACATTGCATGTGCACACCTAGCATCCAGATCTAGGCACCACAGTCTCCACTGAAAGGAGCCAAGACTCTCTGGAGAGATGACGGATTCCGTGGCTGGGCCAGAAAAGGTACAAGATGAGCCAGAAAGCAAAGAAGTACTAAAAAATTATGGGGACATGTCAAAAGGACACAAGCCAGCTTTAAGGGACTTTCACTAGGAAGATTTGAGCATCAAAATAAATAATATTAACTGCTTATAACTCGTTGAATAAAATAGGGAACTGTGTGTCTATAAGAAGCCCTGGTGATGCAAACGGTTAAGCACTCTGCTGCTAACTGAAAGGTTGGCAGTTTGGACTCATCCAGCAGCTTCACCAGAGAAAGACCTGATGATCTGCTTTCATAAAGATTTCAACCAAGAAAACCCTATAGGGCAGTTCTACTCTGCCTCGTGGGATTGCTATGAGTCGGGAATCAACTCAGTGGCATCTAACTACAACATGTGACTATACTGATATAAATAAGAAATAAGCAAATGAAAAGTTTAATGAGGAACGGCATACATACCTAGTTCCAAAGTAACTTCTCATGAAGTATTTCTTAATTACAATGGGAAAAAGTAACTTCACAATGGAGAAGCCTGGCAGAGCACCTTAAGTGAACAATGTGAACGTTCGTAATGGGAGAAATCTAAATCCTCCACCACAGGAGGTTGCATTGAGAACACAGCATCTCTTCTGTGATATTCCTGCCAAAGATGCAAAACCTGAATGTAATCATGAGGAGACATCAGACAAATCCAAATTGAGGGACGTTTTGCGAAATAACTAGCCTATAATCTTCCAAAGTGTCAAAGTCACCAAAGTCAAAGAATGACGAAGATACTGTTTCAGACTGAAGGAGAGTAACGTGACAACAAAATGCAATTCTAAACTAGATTATTTTGCTATAAAGGACATTATTGGGACAATTGGTGAAACGTGAAAGAGGTCAGAGAATTAGATGGTAATAGCATCAATTTTCTGATGTTAATGGCTGAACTGTGGATGTATGCAATGTCTTTGTCGGAAATAAACACTAAAGTATTAGTGATGGGTCACCAGGTGAGCAACTTACAAATGGCTCAGGAAAAAAATCACTTGTACTGTACTTGCTACTTTTCTGTAAGTGTGATTATTTCAAAGTTAAAATTTAAAACAGTTCCAAGACAAAAATTAGACTTGGCTTGACTTTAACAAAATCAGTTGTGTTCTGTTTAGGTACATCTTAGGCCAGATGATAATAATAGTCTTCTGGGCTAGTAAAAGAAAAGAAAATCAACAGAAAAACAATATTTTACACACCCACACAAAACAGCCTTTTACTGACAATAAATCCCAACTAGTATACATACATAGACTGGGACCGGTTAAAGGATGGGGGGAGGGGGAAGTGGGAGTAGCAAGTGTAATCACTCCAGAGTACTGAACAAAGTCTTACCTGCCAGATAATTTCTGAATGCAGGAAACTTCTAGAGAAATTCATAAATTTTGAAAGACTGTAGTACAAGAATTGACATCATCATTGCTTCCCTGCTACCTGGTTGCAAAACCCAGGGTTTGAGGAGAGGTCAGCAAACTAGCTCTCCCATGAACCAGACCACTGCTTGTTTATGTATAGTTTACAAGCTAAGAATGCTTTTTACATGTTTAAATAGCTGAAGGAAAACCAAGACTAATATTTTGTGACATCTGAAAATTAAATGAAATTCAGATTTCAGTGTCCATAAAGGAAGTTTTATACACAGGCGTGTTTATTCACTTATCTAATGTCTATGGCTACCTTCATGACACAATGACAGTTAAGTAGTTGCAGCCATCAGCCCACAAAGCCCAGAATACTTACTGTCTGGCAGAAAAAGTTTGCTGCCCCCAGGCTAGAGCATAAAGGTTGTGTTAGGTGTAAGGGGAAAGATGAGCTGAAAGGCACATTCCATTTCCATTCTGTAAGGTAAGAAGAGGGAGCCTCTGGTTTTTGAGCAGGAACCAAGACAGAATGAGAGCATTAGAAAGGAAAGGGTATTGAACAAAGAACAGGTAAAACACATTGCCGTCGAGTCGTGACTTTATAGGACAGAGTAAAACTGCCCCGTAGGGTTTCCAAAGCTGTAAAACTTGACCGAAGCAGACTGCCACATCTTTCTCCCACGGAGCAGCTGGTGGATTTGAACTTCCAGCCTTTTGGTTAGCAGCCAATCGCTTTAACCACTGCAGCACCAGGGCAGGATTGATTCTGGGATTAGGAAATCTCAGGAAACTGATAAAACCAACCCATTACCATCAAGTCGATTCCGATTCAGCGACTGTATAGGACAGAGTACATCTGCCCCATCGAGTTTCCAAGGAGCAGCTGATGTATTCCAACTGCAGACCTTTAGGTTAGCAGCCATAGCTCTTAACCACTGTGCCTCCAGGGCTCCAATTTAAAATGTGTAATTGAGTAATCAATTTAGACTTGCAACTTGTAAGTTACAATCAATTTTATATGCAGTATTGAGAGTTAATATACAGTATGGGAACTTCTAAGAATAAAACCCTTTAAAACACTCAAGTCTTTTATCAGACCATTAAATTACTCCAAAAATGAAATTGATTACATTAAATATATAAGTGCATTTGAAAATGTTTAAAGGAGTTTATAAATGGAATGATCGCTTTAAAATTCCATTAAAATGATGAACATTTGCTACGTTTATAAATACAACCATAATATCTGTAAGCTGAGCTTTCAAAAGCTTAAGTAATGTTTTCAATTTTTTGCTTTAATAAATTGCATAATGAATTTTTAAACTGAAGCAACGCCTTCTCTGTCCACAGAAGCAGCCCTTGAAGACATTTTTAAATGTTCTCCAAAAAATTATTCTGGACTGTGGATCAGAGTGTCCTTAATCTCTGACCCTGGCCTGAGGCCTTTCCCCTTCATCTTGCTGTCCTGTGATGTAGTTCTTACTGCAGCCACCAGATGGCGAGTTTTCGCATTGTCTGGCTGCCTCTTCTCTGAAACTCCTGAGTTTTGAAATTGAAAATTTTTCCAATTTTTAAGTACTATATGAACATACTGTATATTATCTAAAACCTACTCGGGAAGTGTGGAGCAGCATTCCATAATCAAACGTGTTAATATTTCTTCAGTGAAATGTATGGCTATTCACAGTCTAAGGGATAAAGATTATCAATAACCTCCCATCGTTTCAGACAGGTTGTGCTGCCAAATGAATTTGTGCCAAACTTCAGAAAAAAACTTCGGATTTTTAGATTTTTTTGAATGTTGGTAAGGACTGCAACCCTAGAATAATAGTAGGAAACAGTATTTGCTGTGTATCTGGCTCCATTCTAAATGCTTTCACACGGTTAGCATGCATGATCCTCACAATACCCCTGTGAGATAGGTTCTATTAGTTCCAATTTACAGATGGAGAAATTGAGACCATGCAGTTAAGTAACTTGCCTCAGATCACACAATTAGCGAATTGATGAAGCTGAAATTAACGTGGGCAGTCTGGCTCCGGGGTCTACTGACACTCGGCAATATGGTTTCTAGGAAACAGCCCAAAACCAGGGTTCTAGTGATGCCCAAAATAAGCTGTGCATCAGAGTCACATGCAGCGCTTGCTAAAAATACAGATTCCTGGACCCTACCCCAGACCTACTGAAACAAACTCTCAGGACCATTAGGAAACAAGATTCAGGAAGTCAAATATCTCTCCAGAACCACATTGCAGTTGATAGGTAGAGCCAGGATTTGACCCCCAGTCTCTCTGGCTCCTAAATCACATCCCTTTTTCTCCACTAAACTGCCTTGCCTCCCTGTGGTCTCTCTTGAGGCTCCCCAAGGGTGGACTTGCAGGCAGCTTCCCCACAGTTCTCATTTCTCAGCAAAGATTAAGCAGAAGGAAGTTGGCATGGGCATCCAAGACCCAAACTGCAGGCAGGTACCATGCCTTTCCTAACTCGTCCTGAATGCAAGACCTGACAACCTATGGAACATACTGCTTCCTAGTGCACCGAGCTCTGCTTCCTGAAGCTGGAGCCACACTGAGTCAAAGATACTCACTCTTGGGACTTCAAAGATCCGCTGAGAAGCAGGTTTGCTCTTGATCTGGGTTTGTTTTTTAAATCAAAAAGTTTCACACACATTCATTGCTGATACCACTATTTCAGTGCAAGGAAACCAAACAAAAGGCCCATTCTCGTCAATGATTCTCTTGCCTTTGTATTTCTATCTGGGCAAATTACTTCCAAAGAGCAGTTTAGAGGTGTTCTCTAGTCAGGGGTTGCATAGTGAGGAGCTTGGGCCTAGGACTGGGTGAGTATGAGCAGCACGTGGCCCTACAGAAAGAAGGTCAGCTGAGCAGAACTTTTAAGGGGCACTGACACTTTCAGCTTGCTTTCCTGCAAATTTGTGAACAGAGAGGCCGGGTTTGCATAATTTTCTTTTCAAAGCAAAGACTGTTTTATCCCAAGTCTAATGGGCAGACATGGTAAGGAGGGAACTGTCTCTCTCACACATACAATGGGGAACAAACCAGCACTTGTGGCTTTTTCCTATTTGTGTTGTTAGTTTACTAATGCCTAGAAAACAAGCTGTTTGTTCTTTTCTAATTTCCTCTCAGAGTCAAATGTATGATATAAAAATATCACTAAATGGTAGGAAAACAAAGATGCTGCAACTCCTGCTGGTTTACCTCTTAAATATCTTTTGAATCTGTTCCACTATCTCTGCCCTCCCCAAAGTCAAGTCTTCAGATGAGACTGCAGTCAACCCACATTATGAGGGCTAATTGAATTACGGTGTTGGTGAGGAATATTGAATATACCATGGACTACCATAAGAATGAATAAATTTGTCTTGGAAGAAGTACAGCCAGAATGCTGCTTACAAGGGAGGATGGCAAGACTTTGTTTCACATACTTTGGACATGTTATCAGGAGGGGCTGGTCCCTAGAGAAGGATATCACGCCTGGTAGAGGATCCACGAAAAAGAGGAAGACCCTCAAGGAGATGAATTGACACAGTGGCTGCAGCGATGGGCTCAAACATAGCAATGATCATGAGGATGGCGCAGGACCGGGCAGGGTTGCATTCTGTTGTATTTAGGGTCTCTCTGAGTCGGAACTGGCTCTACAGCCCTTAACAAGAAAAACAACAATCTGCTTTACTTAAGGCCAACTGATTTAATCACATGTAACTACTTCATAACGAATCTAGACTAGTGTTTGACCAAACAACTGGGCACCATAGCCTAGCCAAGTTGACACATAAATTACCCATCACAGAGGGTATATGGGAACTCCCTGTACTTTGTGCAAAATTTTTCTGTAAACCTAAAACTACTCTCAAAAAATGAAGCCTATTGAAACTATTTCTAGCTAACTAATGAAAACATTATTAGTCTATTCCTCTTATCATAGCCATTAATGGAGGGAACTCCATGTGGCACTCAGCTAGAGGCACCAGGAGTCATAATTTTAATATTGAGCATTTCAGTGACTAGCAGTGTCCTAGTCAGGGCTAGGATGGAAATTGCCAGAAACAGGCTCGGTCTGTCTCCTAGCATGCACTTAGGTACCAATGGATATGAAGCATCTTGCCTGGTACCTGACACCAAGTAGGCACACAGTACTTGCCAGTTCCCTTCTACAGAGTCCAGTTGGAACCACTGCTGTGTTCTTGGTGCAGTCTCTAATGCTATAATGGTTCAAATACGAGATTCCACTTGCTTCAGTCTCTTGAACCATGACTGCTTATCTTACGCTTCACCTCTTGGTAATAATAACTTGTCTCTCCCTTTTTTTTAACAATGCTTTATAGTTTCCAAAATGACTTCACATAAATAGCTCATTTAATCCATAGTTCGTCAGACAGGTGGAATTATTTTACAGATGGGGAAAGAAGGAATAAGGTTTGAAGACATTTCTGTAACTTCCACCCTCTATTCAGTTGTGCTTTTCTGATAGTTTCTTAGCAAATGAGGGAAGTGTTTGGCTCCCTCTGCTATGGAATTATTTTTCCTTCCAGATGCCAAGTGAAGGGAAGGTCAAGGAGCTTTTGCCAGGGTAAAGTGAGGACTCTCTGGGACTCAAAAATGGTGCCAGTTTAAGTAGCTTTCCTGTTTAGAATTCACGAGCTGGTCACAGCTTGGGGACACTACACTTCATTCAGGAAAGTTTTCCACACAAGCTTTTTTTTTTTTAATTGTACTTTAGGTGAAAGTTTACAGCTCAAGTCAATCTCTCATACAAAATTTTATACACATATTGTCATGTGACACTAGTTGCAATCCCTACACTGTGACAGCACACTCCCCCTTTCTACCCCGGGTTTCCCGTGTCCATCCAACCAGCTTCTGTCCCTTTCTGCCTTCTCATCCTGCCTCCGGACAGGAGCCACACATTTGTTCTTGTGTATCTGCTTCAACTAAGAAGCATACTCTTCACTAATGTTATTTTATGTCTTATAGTCCACTCTAACCTTTGTCTGAAGAGTGGTCTTGAGGAATGGTTTTAGTTCTGGGTTAATAGTCTGGGGGCCATGGCTTCAGAGGTTCCTTCAGTCTCAATCAGACCATGAAGTCTGGTCTTTTTACATGAATTTAAGTTCTGTTCCACACTTTTCTCCCACTGTCAGGGCTCTCTGTTGTGTTTCCTGTTAGGGCGGTCGTTGGTAGTAACAGGGCACCATCTAGTTCTTCTGGTCTCAGGCTGATGAAGTCTCTGGTTTATGTAGCCCTTTTGTCTCTTGGACTAATATTTTCCTTGTGTCTTTGGTGTTCTTTACTCTCCTTTACTCCAAGTGGGTTGGAACTAATTGATGTATCTTAGATGGCCACTCTCAAGTTTTTTAAGATCCCAGACACCACTCACCAGAATGGGATGCAGAATATTTTCTTAATAAACTTTGTTATGCCAATTGACCTAGATGTCCCCTGAAACCATGGTTCCCAGACCCCAGCCCCAGCTACTCTGTCCCTTGAGGTGTTTGGTTGTATTCAGGAAACTTCTTAGCTTTTGGTTTAGTCCAGTTTCCACACAAGCTTTTATTTAAAAAAAAAAAAAAGTTACCTGTGGATACTGAATTTGAACAAGCAAGAAAAACTGCAAACAACGCACATGTTCATCAACAGGTGACTGGATAAACAATAGAATACTAGTCATGAGCTTTGATACTATGCCACAAGATGCATGAATTTCAAAATAATTATGTTGAGTGAAAGAAGCTTAAAAAAAAAGAATACATAACGTGATTCTATTTATATGAAATTGTAGACAATGCAAACTGATCTATAGTGACAGAAAGTTTTTCTGTGATTGATTGGAAATGGGGGAGGTGGGTAATGGATAAGAGGGAGGGATGACAAAGGACCACAAGGAAACTTTCTGGGGTGATGGATATGTTCATTATCTTGATGGTCATGATGGTTTTATGGGTGTTTTGTATGCTAAAACTTATTAAATTGTATAATTTAAACATGTGCCTCAATAGAGCTGTTAAAATAGATTGATTATAAAAATTTTGAAAACACAGAAAATGAAAATAACCTATGTTGCCACACAGGTTACCACATAGGTTCAGAGATAAAATCTGTTAAGAGGTTGGTGCATTTCATTCCAGTCTCTTTTCTACAGACACACACACGTGCATGTGCGCACACACACACACACACACACACACACACTTAGAACCAATTGTATATTCCATTATATCATAAGCATTTTCCCATGTCTTTAAAAATTCTTCTTAATATTATTAAGCACAAATATTAGTGGCTTCTCTATATTCTCTCCTATGCATATCCTGTTATTCAGTTAGCCACTTTCTTAATGGTTATTTCACAAATTCAGTTAGTCCTAACTTTTCACTATTGAAAATATCACTGCTGGGACATCATCATACATATCTCTTCGTCTAAATATCTGATTATTTTCTTAGGATCTATTCTTGGAAGTGGAATTACTGAACCAAAACCTTCCCTTTTCTGAATACAGTTGAAATGGTATAGGGTATTGGAAGGTCTGAAAAATAATTTCCCAGGTGATAGAGTTTATGGTAAGTCAGTCTTAGTACTTGACGAAGCTGTGTCCACTGAAACTAGATGTCAGTTTGCATGTTGGGTTGTGTGAGATTTGCTGATTTTATCTAAGAAGCCTCTCAATGTTTGTCGTTTTCCTGTAAATTCCTAAGTTTTTCCTATAAGGTTGGCTCAGCCCAGCTTGGATGAAATACTAATTTAGAAATGGTATTACTGGATATGAGTGGGTACAGGGGCAAAGGATAGGAAGATAGGAGAAAAGAGCAACGTAGTGGCTCTGGATTTATTAATTAATTTACAACAAAGGCTTTTTAAGCACCTACTAGGTGGGACAATGGTGGTGCAGTGGTTAAGAGCTCAGGCTGCTAAACAAAAGGTCAGCAGTTCAAATCCACCAGCTGCTCCTTGGAAACCCTATGGGGCAGTTCCACACTGTCCTATAGGGTGGCTATGAGTTGGAATCGACTCGATGGCAACTGGTTTGGTTTTGGTTTAGGTGGGACAATGAGCTTTGGTCCTGGAGAGACAAAAAGGGATAAGTGGCTTCAAGCATGTAACAACATAGTAACAGGTATTATTACATATCACCTGCTAGATGTCTGACAGGCATCCCAAACTTGACATGTCCAAAACAGAAATCTTGATCTTCCTCCTAAACCTGTTCTTCTTTCTGTAAGGGTTCCCTATTTTAATAACTGGGACAACTATCCACTCAGTTGATCAAATCAAAAATCTAGGACTCATCCTTTAATCCCTGTATGCCTTATCTTCCACATTCCAGCTTACCAGCAAATTTTGTCACTTCTACCTATGCAGTATAGAAATATCATATCAGCCCTAGTCCAAGCCACCATTATCTCCATTAAAATAGCCCCCTAACCTGTCCACCTTCATCTACTCTTGCAACTCTCCAATCCCTTCTCCAAGAGCAACCAGAATGGTCTTTCAAACACCAGATCATGACACCACACTGGTTGACACCCTCTGATCAGTTTTCCATTTCACTCAGAATAAAATCCAAACTCCTTTCCATGACTTTCAAGGCTCTGCATTATCTCACTCTCATCTCCTTCCACTTTTTCCCTGGCTCACTCAGTTCCAGCCACAATGACCTCAGGGCCCCAGCACTTAGCTGGTCCTTCTGCCAGTGTTACCTCCATGGATCTTCACATGGCTCTTTTCTTTCAAAACTCATTAAAAGTATCTCCTCATGCCTGTCTACCCTGGCCTGCCTACCTAAAATAGCCACATCTCCCCTTCCTGTCTCCAGCCACCATTCACCTTCTAATCCTTTACACCTTTTTTTTTTTTTGTTCAGAGTACTTATTCCTCTAATGTTGTATTTATTTGCTTGTCTCTCCCGCTAGGCTCTATATATTTACCCATGCAGAAATTTGACTTGTTTCCCATTCTATCCCACAGCCTGGAGCACAGGAAGTATTCATTAAATGTTTGTTGAATGACTAATTAGTACTTCTCACAACTGTAATTGCTTTATTTATTCATCTGTTTGTTTAGTGTATGTCTCTCCCCATGTAAATGTACACTCCAAGAAGACTAGGACTTCGTCCATCTTGTTCACTGCTGTATTCCCGTAGCCTTGAAGAGGGCTATAACAGAGACAAGTGCAAACCGAAGTTAGAGGAAAGGAGGGGGCAACTAAACTAACCGAAGGAGCTAAGGGGAAACCTCACAGATAAAAATGACATTTAAACTAGGACTGGAAAGAAGACGTGTAAGCGAAAAAGGCAGAGAAAGAAACGAGTATTTCAGGCAAAGGGAATCTCGCGAGGTGTTGGGCAACCAAGATGGCGTCCAGCACTTGCCGCCACACTTAATATGGCGACCAGGGAAAGTTCGTGGAGGAAATCACGCGATAAGTGTATCACGGAAACTGTCCGAGAATTGAGCCGGGGGTGTGGAGCAGCCAAGATGGAGCCGGTAGCCGGCGGCCCGAGCCAGCTGATCCTGAACAACAAACAGCCCCAGCCGCCGCCACCTCCGCCGCCCGCATCCGCGCAGCCTCCGCCTGGGGCACCGCGGGCCGTCGGGGGCCTCCTTCCCGGGGGCAAAGCCCGAGAGTTCAACCGCAACCAGCGCAAAGACTCGGAGGTCAGGAGCTCGGGGGGCGAGGCTGGCATCGGGCGGGTGGCTGTGGAGGTCCTGGACTTGGGGCCGCTCTTGGGTGCAAGCCTGCTTCCGAGAGGGGTCGACGGGCCCGGCGAGGAAGCTGTCATTTTACAACAAGAGAAGCAGGAAGCAAGGCTGGCATCCCCTCGGGGCCGGGGACGTGAAGCCGGGGTCCCCTCTCCGAGCCCCGCCGCCCAGGAGAACCGCCTGGAGCCGGGTGATCGCTCGTTTGCTGCTCTGGGGACGGGGCTGTGAGCGCGGCCGGGGGGACCCAGCGTCTAGGGAAGCCGCCCCATCCCACTTCGAGGGTGAAGAGTCAGTGGTCTTCGTGCACTCCAGGGCAGCCGCCACCATCCCCTAATCATCTCTTGGCCACTGATCCGGGGCGCGCGGGCGCCGGCTCGGTGGTTCCGCAGCGCGCTGTGGACGGCGTGTGTGGGTAGGGAAGGGACCTGGCCAGTGTTTAGAAGGTACTTTGAAGCCGGACAGAGCTAATTATCACTAATAGTACTACGCTCCCAGAGGTTGCGAGAATGGGAGGGGGTAACAGTCCCTGTTTCTCTCCTTACCCGCTTCAGGCGATGATGTGACAGTGTTTGGTGGTGGTTGTGCTCAGTGTTCCTGATGGTGAACTGTTAAGATCAGAAATGTACATTTTCAGCATGCGTTAGGGCTCCTCTCCCCCTTCCCCTCTTGCTAGTGGGCGGTTCCTCCAGTCCTAGAGACTAATTCTTTAGTCTGGAGTTGGTCGACTATTCATCTCACCCCGAGTTTAAGAATTCCTCCCACTGCCTCCTTTTGTAGAATTCATGAATGAAGACACACACTTCACGACGTTTTAGGACTTCTTAATCAGCATGTTCCCAGGCACTTACTATGCGGTCGCCTTCACCTGAGACAACTCGGAGGAGGCTGATCAGCAGTCAGGCTCTTTATAGGCTCCTTATTAATGAGAAAACTGTCAGGTCGTTCCAAAGAGTGATGATACAATCTTTAGACCTGTGAAATCAGTTCCTCTCAGACTTTTTGTTTTTTTGTTGGCAAGCTCAAATCTCTGGTAAAACATGTCAAAATTTGGCAAGTCCAAAGTAGAGGTACCCTGAGCTTGAAGTGAATTGTTTGAAAAAGCAAAGAAACTGACCTTTCAGGAGCCCTTGCTTGGTCAGGTGATGCAATAGCCATGGTGAGTACTTGATACCTTTTTAAGCGTAGAGGGTTATGAAAGTACGGCTCCCAAGATGGTGTCTTCTTAATAATCACCTGTCCCTTTGCTGCATTATCCTCTATGTGTGAGAGGGAAGCCATTCTGTGCGGCTGCTGCCTTTTCCATCTGTCAGTTCTCACTGAAATTGGAGAGGGGCAAGAAGGCTGAAGGACTTCAATACCCACTGCGTCCTGATCTGTCAATAGGCCAGTAGCCAGAGAGAAATGAGACTTCTGGAATCATAGCACCATGTGGAGTGGTCATTCAGTGCACAAAATACAGAGAAACTTTGTGTTCATTGATCTAACAAGCACTTATTTAAGTATAAATTATTCATTTACTCATTCATGCTAGGTACTGTGCTGGGCACTGTGAAATCATTGATGAACAAAATGGACAAAGTTCCTGTTTTCAAGGAACTTGCAGTCTCCTGGAGAGACAGACACTAAACAACTGTTCTAACTCTGAAAAAGTGCTCTGAAGGAAAAGAGTAAGATACTCTGAGAGGGTTTCCTGGGTGGTGCATATGGTTAATGTGCTGAGTTACTAGCTGAAAGGTTGGAGGTTCGAATCTACACAGAGGCATCTCAGAAGGAAGGCCTGCCAATCTGTGTCTGAAAAATCAGCCATTGAGAATCCTGTGGAGCGCAGTTTACTCTGACACACACGAAGTCACCATGAGTCGGAATCGATGGCACCTGGTTTTGTAAGCTAGCCAAGGAGACAAAATATTTTGATAAAACATCAGAAAAGTGGAGGCGATGCTGTCCTGTAACACAGCATTGTGTCTTTTCCTTTTAACAACACTCAGAATGATCTTTTGTGTAAAGTTCTCTCCTGTTCTCAACAGGGCTATTCTGAGTCGCCAGACCTCGAGTTTGAGTATGCAGACACAGACAAGTGGGCTGCAGAGCTCTCTGGTAAAGTACAGAACTTTGTATTGGTTGAGAATGGGGGAAATAGATTTTTTTTTTCTTACTGGTCTTTCAGAAAATTAAGAGTGTTAATATATTTTCGAGGTGTTTTTTGTCTTTAATTAGTCCTGGTACTGAGATACATAAAACACATTACTGTATTTTTACAGAAATAATGCATGCCTTCTATGTTTGTTTGCCAACCTCGCCCCGTCCCTGGGAGGTATTTTCAGCTGTAAAAAAAAAAAGAAAAAATTAGCGTAGTGTGCTTATGGAAATACCTGCAGGGGGTAGGGGGAGTGTGTGGTTGGCAAGCAAACATTTTATGCATTATTTACATAAAAATACAGTAGTTGTTTGGTTCAAGCCTTGAGTATCTCTTGACTTTGGGTTGCCCTGCACTTTTATGAAGCATCTATGTGTAGTCAGCTCAGTTGGCTATAAAGTCAACTCCCAATGTGGAACAGCTATCCCCCGGCAGTGATGTCTTCTTGAGCAGGGAGTCACAAGGGATGCCAGCAAGTGTGACTGCATCAGTGCATGCTGTGGCACATGTGTGATGTGAGGCCAGCTTGAGCTGTTTCTCAAGCCTCCGTGGTAGAGGCCTTATACAGGAGGTAGTGGCCGCTTGAGAGATACATGTTCAGGGTAGTGGTCAGCCCCTGGCATGGCATGGGGGGATGAATGCACATCAGACTGGAAGTGCCCAGACTTCTGCTTAACTGGAATTCTGGTTATCAGCTGCCGTACAAGTCAGTCTTCTCTCATCACACGCATCAGAGCCCTAAGGCTCTGTAGGTAGTTAGTGTAGTCTAGAAGTCACTGTGACTCATGGGCAGAGTTGGGACTGGAAGCAAATGCCTTACCTTCTCTGCTGCATATGAGACCTGGATGTGGAATGTAGTCGTGGAGCTGATGGTGACGAGACTTTGTTCTTGACAGAGCTTTACAGCTACACGGAAGGGCCAGAGTTCCTGATGAATAGAAAGTGCTTTGAGGAGGACTTCAGGATCCATGGTGAGATGATTTTCCCACTTGTTTCCTTTCATATCGCACCACAAGAGCTACAGGGTTTCTCTTAGTCATCTGAATGACCTCAGCCATCCTGAAGTGACCAGGAAACCTGCTGAGTCATGATTGTGCAAGGCCAGCTGTGGCATTTAGAGAGGGCCTGTGTGTACTCTGGTGGTGGCTTTTCAGGATATGTCTATTAGAAAAAAATCTCCACCTGATTAAAAACCAAACTTGTTGACGTCGAGTCGATTCTGACAGAGTAGAGTTGCCCCATAGGGTTTCCAAGGAGTGGCTGGTGGATTCGAACTGCCGACCTTTTGGTTAGCAGCCAAGCTCTTAACCACTGCGCCACCAGGTCTCCACCTGATTAAAATTGCACCAAAAATACCAGTATTCCAGTCTGGAAATTCACTGGACAGCAGCAATATGACATTATCCCTTACACAGGAAGTAACTTGCCCTTCTGAGTTTTCTGGTCCTGTGGCAGTCCTGAATTTGGTGAATTAATACTGTGTCCATTTCATTGTGAGGATTCTTCTGGGCTTAGGTATAACTGTCTCTTACCCTGCAGTGACAGACAAGAAGTGGACCGAGCTGGACACCAACCAGCATCGTACCCATGCCATGAGGCTCTTGGATGGCTTGGAAGTCACTGCCAGAGAGAAGAGGCTCAAGGTGGCCCGAGCAATTCTGTATGTTGCTCAAGGTACTGAGTGGACCTTGCTAGGGGCACCTGGCACCTCCGCCAGTGGCATTGCCCAGTCAGATATGGGAAGGGACTCAGTGAGCTATGCCTGTGTTTGCAGGCACCTTTGGGGAGTGCAGCTCAGAGGTGGAGGTGCAGTTCTGGATGCGCTACAACATATTCCTGCTCCTGGAGGTGGGCACGTTCAGTGCTCTGGTGGAGCTTCTGAACATGGAAATAGAGTGAGTACTTCTTCTGAGGCACTTGAGTAGGAGGAGGGAGATGGGTGGGAAGGGGGACAGAGCTGGAAGAGCTAACTAGCTTTGACAGGGTTAAATGGGCCGCACAGGCTGAGGGTCTGGTCTCAGGCTCTGTTCTGACCACCAGGGTTGGATAGTGGGGGTAGCTGCTCACTCAAACCTTGAAGAATAATGAGGCTTCCAGGGGGCAGTCATGGCAGCTCCCTGAAGCCACAGCTCTTAACAGCAGACATTGCAGGTCCTGCCTAAGCCTAGGTGCCTCTCAGAAGGAGGCCTCTCATTTTGAACTCTCCTTTGAACCTACAGACTCACTGTGTTTGCACTGAAAATTTCTCCTCAGCATGAGGTCAGGCCCACGTCTGACCCATGGGCTTAACCAAAGCGTGCGCTAGCCTCGTGTTACCACTGGTCCTTTGTCTGATGGACAGGTCAGCTGCTGCTCATCTGAGGGTAGCAGCAGTCATAATAATAGCTGAGAACATCCACTGAGTCCTTACCATATCCCAGGCATTGTTCTAAGGGCATTACATGTACTAATCCATGTTAATGACGTAGGTGTTATTATCATCCCCATTTTGCAGATGAGGAAACTGAGACCCAGAGAAGTTAAGTACCTTGCCCAAGGGTATAAGCTAGTAAATATCAAAGTCAGGGTTCAAACTTGGCAGTCCGGTCCAGGGCATGAGTTCTTAACCACTGTGTCCTGTAGCCTTGCATGTAGTCTAACATGTATCATAGCGTTTTGTTCCTCCACGGGACAGCACTTGTCAGGTGAATCACTTATCTTCCTTCCTGGGGGAAGGCGCTGACTCTTGAATCCTTCCCGCAGCAACAGTGCCGCCTGCAGCAGTGCGGTGAGGAAGCCTGCTATCTCCCTGGCTGACAGCACAGACCTGAGGTGAGGCAAGCAGCAAGCCTGGGCCTATGGAATCTTGAGCCAATGTTGGAGAACCAGAGCAGGGAGTGGAAGGGTGGCTTTGGGTCTCCTCCCTGTACATTTCTGTTGGACATACTAATCTGCAGCTCTGGTGGGCTCGGGGTGAGTGATGAGTAGGCCCTGCTGAGGGCTCAACGTAGGTAGGACACTGGGTTGAGACTCCCAAAGGAAAACATCCAGGGTCAACCCACTTAATAGAACCCCAGTGAGATTTGAGCCTTTTGCTTACAGTGCTGCTGAGAATCGGGTTGTGTGATATTTGGGAGGGACACACTATGGTTCTGTGGGCTCCCACCTTTTCGTGGCACAACGTGATCCCCATCTACATTGGATTAGTCCCAACTACTACATAATATCTTGTGGCTACTCAGGAAGTAATGGCAACTGCTGAACAACAATATCATCTTTTCATTTTCGTGAGGGCTAAAATCTATCTCCTTTTATGAATTTGGAAGCTTTTCAAACTCTGGGTTTGTGATGCTCCCCACTATAGTTAGGGTCCCTGGGTGTCACCCACTCCTGATTTGCACTCCATCATGATAAACTCTATCCCTCTCCTCTTTCACTGTTTGTACTTTGACCCTGGTCTGCTTTGACTGACCTGACACCCAGTTCCAGTGCTCACTTCCATCTCTGTGTCTTTTTTCATCCCAGAGAATTTAGGGCGGTAAGTGCTTTTGGCCATTCTTATTTATGTTCATTCACTTAGCAGCTATTGATTAAGCACCTCCTTTGTGAGTACCTTGGTAAGCACTGGAGACACAAAACAATAAGATCCAATCCCAGCCATAGTAAGATGAAACCAAAGGAAGCACCTAGAGGGAAAGACAAACATTCCTTTGATCTATGAGACACTCGGTTTCTGGTCTTCCTTTTCTCAGTTTTCTTTACACTGAAGCCTTCCCTCTGGCCCCCTGTCAGCTGGGATGTGAGGAACCCAGGGGCGCTCCTTTGATCCCCCATCTTGCTCCGTTGTGAGCTAGCTCTTGTCCTCAGGGTCCTGCTCAACATCATGTACCTGACTGTGGAGACCGTTCACCAGGAGTGTGAGGGTGATAAGGCCGAGTGGAGGACGATGCGGCAGACCTTCAGGGCTGAGCTGGGTAGGACCTGGGGATCCTGTGTGGAGTTGCTGCCTGAAGGCAGCCAGGGGCTTGGGGAGTGTCCTCTTCCTGCCTGTCGTCGTCATCCCTTTGTGCTGCCTCTAGGTTCCCCACTGTACAACAACGAGCCATTTGCCATCATGCTGTTTGGGATGGTCACCAAATTTTGCAGTGGCCATGCTCCTCACTTCCCCATGAAGAAAGTTCTCTTGCTGCTCTGGAAGACAGTATTGGTGAGCACCTCCTTGGAGGGAAACTTGGGTGCTAGGGACCTTTTTTTTGCGGGGGGAATTATGGTAAATATATATGTAACAAAACATTTGCCATCAACAATCTTTATGTGTTTACATGTACAGCTTAGTGACATTAATTATGTTCATCATGTTGTCCAGCCATCACCCTTATTTGCTTCCAGATTTTTTTCATCACTCTTAACAGAAGTTCTGTGACTAGGGGACCTTTTGAATGTTGAATTATGTATAACCACTTTGGTAAAAGAAAGAAAAGAAATTAGAAAAGAACCTTCCTGAACTTCCTTTTGTGTGGCACTTCACAAAAGAAGTGCCACTGAGGCCAAAGAGAACTTGGTCTTTGAGTCAGAATAGGTTGTTGGCTCCCTGACTCCTGGAAGCTATTTTCTCCAGTCACAGAACAGCTTCTCCCCAGGCAAGCCTGCTCTCAGGAAGTGGCTTCTGAACCTGGAGTTTTTAAAGTGATTTGAGACAAAATTGGTTGAAATTAGAGCTGGTATAATTGGGCCCCCTCAGTCAGATGAAGGAAGCAACAGTGAGCCCTGAGTTAGCCATCACTTTCCTCAGGAGATGGCAGGAAACCTGACTCTGTGTCTAGCTAGGAAGGTATTGGGTGCCAGGGGAGTGGGCCCGTGGCACGCTTAGCTTGGAGATCTTGGCTAGGAGGCCACTGTTAGCACCCCGGCCCAAGCCAAGCCAGGAGTCCCTCCCACCAGGAGGAGCGGCCTGGGAAGAAGGCGAAGCCGGAGCTTGGGCTGCTACTATCACTGGGGCTCACCGTCCCTCTCCTGTCAGGATCAGCTAACTCTGTGGAGCTACGGGCTCAACGAGTTTAGAGGCCTCTTCAGAGTCGTCTTTGTATTTTATCTTGGCCATATATCCTGTTGGTTCCTCACAAAGCCTCACTAAAGCCAGAGAGGAAAGCTGAATTGTTCAGAAACAGTGAAACCAAGCAGCCACAAGTTACTGTACAGTACTAAAGTTCTGACTTCTAGGGAGATACTTAGATGAAGCTTTCTTTTTTTCAATTTGTGCATTCAACAGTATATTTCCAGTTTGACTTTGAAAGACTGGTATGTATGACTTTTGAAATGTATGAGTCTCACTGACTTTATTAGGAATTTGAAGAGTTGGGCTAGTCAATCTGTCTTTTTTTTTTTTTAATTAAAGAGGATATCATACATACGGAGTTAAACATACCTGTGCACTAGGCTAAGTCAACCTGCGTTTCTCCTCCTTCCTTGTTCCTTTTTCTACTCTTCCTTGCGGATGTCACTGAATTCTTCTTTGGGGTAGATTTAGTCCCTTGGTCAGAGGTTGTGTGGGCCTCTGTAAAGATGGGGGTCATGGTGTCATGAGCCTGAGAAAGTGATCAGGGAGCCAGATACGGTGTTCATCTTATGGACGTGCTCACCCTGGCTGTGTCCCTGCCTATGATGCAGTGCACGCTGGGTGGCTTTGAGGAGCTGCAGACCATGAAGGCTGAGAAACGCACCATCCTGGGCCTCCCCCCACTGCCTGAAGACAGCATCAAAGTGATCCGCAACATGAGGGCTGCCTCACCTCCAGCGTCTGCCTCGGACTTGATTGAGCAGCAGCAAAAAAGGGGCCGCCGGGAGCACAAGGTGAGATGACAGGTCCCTGTGACTCCTGAGGGTTATCAAGGTGCACAGATGCAGGAGCGTGATCCCTGGAGGGGTGGGATTGTGGGAAGTCCTCTCCAATCAGCTAGTTGGGATGCATGTCTCCAGGGCAGGGGCACTTAGTGATTAGCCAGAGTCTGGTTTATAGTGAATACTCAGGACTTTTGAGGGCCTGGGACAAGAAATCATTTGTCATTTGGTCCCTACCTTGACTCCCTCTCTGATCTTCCACTGCCCTTAGCTCTCTACCTTTCTATGTTATGTCTAGTCTCGCCTCATTTCCCTTTCCCATTTTCTCAGTTGGCCCTTGCTATTGAATCTACCTTTCCTCTGTTTTCAGGCTCTGATAAAGCAGGACAACTTGGATGCCTTCAATGAGCGGGATCCATACAAGGCTGATGACTCTCGAGAGGACGAGGAGGAGAACGATGATGACAACAGTCTGGAGGGGGAGACATTCCCCCTTGAGCGGGATGAGGTGATGCCGCCCCCACTACAGCATCCCCAGACTGACCGACTTACCTGCCCCAAGGGGCTCCCATGGGCTCCCAAGGTCAGGTAAGTCTCAGACCTCTGGAACACTCCTTGCTCCTGAAGCCAGAGCCCTCACATCTCCAGGCCCAGTGTGGCTTGAGTCACCACTTGAGGTGCTCTGCAGGACCAGGCTGACTTTGGCTCCCAGATGAGGCTCTTAAAGTACCCTGTGCTGGCCCACCTGCACAGTAGCACCTGGTCTTGCACAATAGGACCCGTGTCTGGTTCTTGAGTCAGTAATTAGAACGAGCTGTTAGTTAGACAGGATGCTAGTGAAAGGGGTTAGGAAAAAATAAAATTAGGGATATTTAAAGAAGTCAGCCTCTCTCAGGGTTATATATGGTTTTTAACTGAACAGTGATAGATTAAGCAAGAGTTGCTTTAGAACAATAAGATATTTGAGATCAGTGTGGGGAGTAGATGGATGGAAAGATATCTGGAAATACATGAGTAGCGTCTGTTTGAAAGTACCTCATCTTAAGAAGCAGGTAAAATGTGAAAGGAAATAGAAGTCGTTTCTCCATCAGTTGAAGCCTCAGTCTGTGAAGAGGGTGCAAACAGGTCATCAGAAAACACATAGATGTGTCTGTTTGAAACAGGAAAATGTGAACCATTTATAGCTCCAGTTGTTACAAAAATTTAAACATTTAAGAAATTTTGAGTAAGCTGTGCTTTTAAGTTTGATGTATTGGTTTAATTTTATGAATAAACTAGTTAAACATAATATATTTTCAGGTTATTAATCCAAGAAAATTATAAAGAACATTAAAATAGTGAAGGTTTCAGTTTTTCCTATTTTAATTTTTTTCCCCAAAAAGAAAAACGATTGTGGGAAACTTTTTCTGCTCCTGGCTTTATAGTTTCTGCAAGTTTTATGTGTTTCTTAACCCTGTTACCTTGAAATAATGTTTAATAGAAACCTTTCTGTCTTCTTTCTTTGGCAGAGAAAAAGACATTGAGATGTTCCTCGAGTCCAGCCGCAGCAAGTTCATAGGTTACACCCTTGGCAGGTGAGTGTGTTCCGAGCTCCTCTTGAAGAACAGCCGTGGGAGGCTCACTCTACTGGCCTTTGGTGTGTGGGGACCCAGGCAAATTGATGTCTAGGTGTAATACAAGGCCTCCTTCATTCTCCAGTGACACGAATACAGTGGTGGGGCTGCCCAGGCCAATCCACGAAAGCATCAAGACTCTGAAACAGGTGAGTGGCTTTGGGTGAGCTTTTGGCCTAGTTTGGTCCCAAGCGAGTGAAGTGAGACCAGCCCCTTGGGAGAAGTCTGAACTGGGAGTCTGCCTGAAAGAGCCTGGGCTGGACGAATGGGTGGACTGCTGAAATAGCCTTTAAAACAGTTCTTCATCAGCTTTACTTGCTTTGGCTGAACTTTTAGTTGAGACTGACTGGGGATTCATTAAGGATAATACTACCTGACAGTTGTTGGAGTTTTAAGGGACCCAATAAATAGTCCTCCCTTTTCCTTCCTTGCCTATGTTCTAAGGCAGTTGAGATAGAGGAGTAGATAAATGGAGATGAAAATGCCAGATTTATTGCTGATACGGCTATTGGAGAATGAGGCTTAGGAACACAGCAATAACAGCTCTTGTAGTACTGTACGTCCAGAATTAGGCGGGCTCACCTCCCCAGACCCTGGCTGTGCTGGAACCTTGCTAAGCCTGATCAAGGAGCAGAAGATCAGCAACTGGAGTAGAAAAGAGCACAGGCTGTCAGCAGGCAGGCAGATTCCAGCAAGAAAAGGGAAACTGGTTGGGCCATTCCTCCTTTACTCACTGTTCAGAGAGGGGAGGAGTGAGTGTGTGGGAAGGGGCAGAGAGAGACTCCGAGTGTTTTGCAAATTGCATGTCCCTCTGCATGGAAGGAAACATCAGGAGTGGGGAATAGGTGTCTCCCCTAACAACACATCCAGAGTATGAATGTTTATGTTTTTTAAATATATTTTTAAATTTTATAGTACCAAGTGGTTCCTATTCAGCTAGATTCTTTTGAGTTCTTGATTTCACTTTTAATAGTTTTTTCCTCTCACTGTGTCTGTCTGAAAGCCCCTTCCCATCCTTTAATTTGCTTTTTGTAATCTACTGTGGACCATTTACACTGGTTGTAAGAGGGGCGAATTGAGAAGTACCCGGTTAGAAAGGTCTTTTGGGTTTAGGATTTTAGTTAAAGATCTTTGTGGCAACTTAGCTCTCTTTCAGAAGACTGTGTTTGAAGAACAAAGTCGGGGGTCTTTACCAGGGTGCAGGGAATTTGGCCAGAGAAGGAGGGGTGTCCTCTCCAATGCCTGCTTTCCCTGCTCTCTCTGCAGCACAAGTACACGTCGATTGCAGAGGTCCAGGCACAGATGGAGGAGGAGTACCTTCGCTCTCCTCTCTCAGGGGTGAGTAGTAGTCTTCTGTAGCCTGTAGGATCCCCAGCTGTTCTCAGACATTGTTCTGGGCCCAAGCCACAAAGCTGCCCTAGGCCCTGCCCTCAGGACATTCCTAGTCTAGTTTTCTTAGCAGGGGGCAGCATGTGTATACTGCAGGGGTTAAGAGCACAGACTCTGAGCTGTTCACCTGCCTTTGAGTTCCTGGCTTCACCCTTTAGAGGGCCAGCGACATAGGCAAGTTACTGAATCTCTCTGTGCTTTAGTTTCCTCATCTGTGAAACAGGAATAAGAGTAGTTTCTTCATAGTGTTGTAGTAAGGAGTAACTGAGTTATTACAAGTAAAACGCTTAGAACAGCGCCTGGCACATTGTATGTGCTCAGGTTTGTTATCATTATCGTCAGCGTCATGATTTACATTGGTACTTACAGAATCTCCTGCTAACAGCCTGCTAGAAAGCTGGCATAGGAGATTGTAGTCAGGGCTGGAGTTTTGCATTTGTACCTGTGGTGTTAAAAGGGAGAAGAGGAAGTCGAGCAAGTTCCTGCAGAAACCCTCTACCAAGGCTTGCTCCCCAGCCTGCCTCAGTATATGGTGAGTGCTGTTGCTTCCTCCTTGGGGGTGCTCTGTGTCTGGGGCTCTCTTGGTGGCCATTAGTCAATACCTGCAATAGGATCACCCTCCCTGCTACCTTGGCCTGGAGGGTATGCCCCCCTGGTCTCCTTTGACCCATCCTTTTGCCACTTGAGGACCTACAGTAGGACCACCTCTCAGGGCTTAGTTCTGGTCTTGGGCTCCTTGCACACTGTCTGAATGTCTGCTGTTCCCCAGATTGCCCTGCTGAAGATCCTGCTGGCTGCTGCTCCCACCTCCAAGGCCAAAACGGACTCGATCAATATCTTAGCAGATGTCCTGCCTGAGGAGATGCCGTGAGTGTCATTCTTGTGAATGGGGCGGGTCGGGGCAACAGGGAAGTGGGAAGTGTTTTCCTTTTGGTCCCGTTTTGCTAGATTTATTTTTTTTTTTTTTGACCTAACTTCTCTGCAGGTTAAGTTTAGAGTATTCCTGGTTCAGAAAAAGGAACGTATACTGGATTGAAAAATTCTGGTTGGGAGATGGCTGAGTCCAATTAGCCTAGACTCTAGTGTAGTCTCTGCCACTGAGTGAGCTCCTGAGCGAACTGGGGAAAGGCATTTCCTCTTCTGTAAATGGAATGAGGCCACACTGGACATTTTCCAAAGCCCACTCTCTAAAGCTGTGAGGTTGGTACATCCAGGATGTGTAGGGTTAACTTCTAGTAATAGGCCAGCCAACAGGTGAACCTGAGCTGAGTATGGATTCTTTCCTGTTCCTCAGTGAACTGACAACTTGTGAATACTTGTGAAGAGCTCAGAGTGCTCGAGTGAAATCCTCAGGGACTCTTCATCCCTGGGGCACTGACTTCAGCTCTTTGATGTGAGAGTGTAAACTGAGATCATGTTCTCCTTTGAGAAGGATCCAGGCCTTGACCTGATCTCCTGCCTGCCTGCCAGTAGCAGCCCAGCTCAGAGCCAGACTCCCTGGTGGAGTCTTGCCAGCGAGCAGGGCTCTGCACTGCCCTTGGGCTGGACCTTGAGTCTGGCAGTGAGTGCGTGGGGAGGGAAGAAACCAGGTTTGGCTAATGCCAAAGGGAGCTTCATAGAACACTAGGC
Organism: Dugong dugon; assembly: GCA_030035585.1. Lineage (NCBI taxonomy): Eukaryota > Metazoa > Chordata > Mammalia > Sirenia > Dugongidae > Dugong > Dugong dugon. The sequence goes on from CM057462.1 coordinate 149,929,836, forward strand.
CATCGGGGTGTTCCTTGTAAAAAGGGTCCCAGAGTCAAATGTTTTACTTCAGACTTACAGTGAGAAGTCCTGAATTAAGATACTTGTTTAACTTTATTTAACTCATTGCTTTCTAAGTTTTATCTGACTATAAAGCCCCCTTTTTTCCCATAACATGAAACATCTCAATGTACCGATATTCCACAGAACATGCTCTGGGGAACATAAGTTCATATGGTGACAGAATCTTAGGAGAGATCTTGAAAAGGAGAAGTTCATTTTGAGGAAAAGCAGGGCGTGTGACTGGGCATCAAGGGGAAGAAATAAATTGGCTAAGCTAATCTGCTCCAGGGAGCGTAGAGCCCAGCTCCTGACTTCTGAGATGTCCACGGGATGGGTGGACATCTTTGACCTGAGAAGTGTCAGGAATTCCTCTCCTTGTGTGCACCTAGAAAGGAGGTGCTGAATGTGCTGGCGGCTCACTCCAGAAATTGTGTTTCCAGCACAACAGTGTTGCAGAGCATGAAGTTGGGGGTGGACGTGAACCGCCACAAAGAGGTCATTGTTAAGGCCATTTCTGCTGTCCTGCTGCTGCTGCTCAAGCACTTTAAGTTGAACCACATCTACCAGGTACCTTCCTGTCTGCTAGGCCACAGCCAGTGGCCACAGGCAGCACTGCTCCTCCAGCCCGGAGGACAGGGGCCTTGGCCTTCAGATCCTCCCTGAACTGTGCATGAATGCTCTGAGACATGGTCCTCCAACCAGGGCCTTTATCACTGGAGGAAAATGGTGAAGTCCCAGGGATCACACTTATTTTTTCTCTTGGTTTCAGTTTGAGTACATGGCCCAGCACCTGGTGTTTGCCAACTGCATCCCTTTGATCCTTAAGTTCTTCAATCAAAACATCATGTCCTACATCACCGCCAAGAACAGGTAATCAGGTACCAGGGACCAGGAAGGGCTGGGTGCGGCCACACAGCAGGGCTCCCAGCTTGCCTCACCCACTGAGCCCATCCAGCACCCACAAGCCAGCACGCCTCTAGGCATCAGGACACAAAGATGAGTGACACAAGGTCCCTGCCTGAGCCTCACTAGTCCAGTGGCAGGTGACCCAGTCAGTGCCTGGGCAGGAGGGTTCTGCTTCTGGGCTCCAGCACTGCCCTTGCTGCCCTTGTGCGTGTTTTTTTCTGAGACCCGCTGGGCCTGCTCTCCAAGTAGCTCGGCAACATGCACCGTAATGCTCAGTTGGCTGACTCTGACCCCTCCTCCCCTGCCCATCAGTGTGATGCACCACCTGGTGAGCTGTCAGCAGTCGCTGCCTAGGGTAAGAATTTTACTTAGAACTCTCCCCAAACCCAGATTCATGGCTGTGGGGAAAGCTGCTGTAGGGTCCCCATCCCTTAAAGGATTTTAAGCTGACCTCTAGCCACAGAGGGACCTGACAGGTTCCCTTGTATTAGATTTTCCTCATCTTATACCTGGGTCAGGGGTGAGAGGGTGCAGACAAGGTAGGCTCCTACTTCTGCTACAACAAGTGAAGGAGGAGAGCCAGGAGCCAGACCGAGGGCTGTGCTCATGGCGGCACCGGATCCTCTTGCCCCCTGCAGCATTTCTGTCTTGGATTATCCTCACTGTGTGGTGCATGAGCTGCCAGAGCTGACTGCGGAGAGCCTGGTGAGTGGCTGGGCTCTCACCAGCTGTCCCTTTGGCATGAGGGTCAGCAGGTGGAGAGCCTGCCTCCCCCAACACAGGCATAGAGGTGTCCTCCACAGGTGCACACTGTGGGGTGCCTGACTTTTAGACAACTGCAGTTGCATAGAAGGGTGGGGGCGGGGGGAGGGGGCTGGCAGAGCTGAAAGATTTGGATACAGGGGTTAGTTAGTCAGGGAGTTTGGTCTTGAGGGGCTGCTGACTCAGAACTATCCAGTGGAGTTGCTTCACATCTCCTCATGCTGGACTCCTGTGGGGTCACATCTCTGAGGCAGCCTGGGTTCCCCAGGCTGTGGAGGGCTGAGGCTATAGCTCACGATATCACAGTCTAGGTTTCCTGCTAGGGAGTCCCCTCCCCGCATGCCAACTTCTGGGGTAGAGTCTCCCCCTGGGTACAGAGAGGGGTTGGAAGTTTCCCCTCCACCTCCTTGCGTCTTCTGGTTGAGGCATGGGGACCTGGTTGTTCTGGGATCAAGTATGTGAGGGCCTTTTGGGAGCCGTAGTGGCTCAGTGGTTAAGAATCCACCAGCTACTCCTTGGAAACCCTATGGGGCAGTTCTACTCTGTTCTACAGGGTCGCTATGAGTCGGAATTGACTCGATGTCAGTGGGTTTTTTGGTGCAGTTCTGGGGGTTGTGATTGTTCCTGGGTTTACCCTACAGGAAGCAGGTGACAATAACCAGTTTTGCTGGAGGAACCTCTTTTCTTGTATCAATCTGCTTCGAATCTTGAACAAGCTGACGAAATGGAAGCATTCAAGGACAATGGTGAGTCTGCACAGTGGGCAGGCATGAACTTGGAGCTCAGAGAAGAAAGGCACACCCCTGTACCTTCTCTTCACCCCTTCATGCTGGGAGCAGGCAGTCCTCCGGGTGGAGCTTGCTACTGCAGCTGTATCCTTCTCACTTACGTTTCCTGTAGCCACATCCTTGCTTTCTAAGGGCCAATTCCTTGGTGAGTTGAACCACAGGCTGGGCGAGGCTCAGCCGCGCACTGAAACAAATCCATATTTATAGAAGAGATATTTCTATGTCCTTTTAGTCCCAATTGATAACATAATCAGGCCTCCGGGATCTCTTAACTTGGGTCTTTGGATGCCTTTGGGGTGGGGAGGCCCATGAACCCTCTGGAATTACGTGTATGCACACAAGAATGTTTCTGGTGAAGGAATTCATAGCTTTCTTCAGATCCACAATTAGGGTGACCGACCATCGCAGTTTGCCTGGGACTCTCCTGCTTGTAGCACTGAAGGTCCCATGTCCCAGGGAACCCTTCAGCCTGGGGAAAACTGAGACAGTGGTCACCCTGCCTGTAACCCAAAGAAGACTGAGCAGCATTGTGGTGATACACGTGTTTATCTCTGCCCTCAACGTGGGCTGCTCCCTCGTGCCCCTTCACAGATGCTGGTGGTGTTCAAATCAGCCCCCATCCTGAAGCGGGCCCTGAAGGTGAAACAAGCTATGATGCAGCTCTACGTACTGAAGCTGCTCAAAGTGCAGACCAAATACCTGGGGCGGCAGTGGCGGAAGAGCAACATGAAGACAATGTCAGCCATCTACCAGAAGGTGCGGCATCGGCTGAACGACGACTGGGCGTATGGCAATGGTGAGGCTATGGCTCAGAGCGAGGTGGGAGGTGTGCAGGGGAGAGGGCACCTTCACTCCCTGCCCAATACCTCAGGCGCCTCTGCCCTGAGCTTCCCACTGAGGAACAGGTGAGAACCCAGCTTCTGCTTTTGTAGCCTCAGGATGAGAGTTCTGGGAAGGACTTTGAGAAGTTACCTAGGCTTGGCCCCTGTGGTCATCCCCCATTCTTCACTGTCCCTCCCCTCCAGGTCATTCCTATTTTAGAAATTGTCACAAGACTGTCTCCCCTTTTCCATCCCCACTGCAGCTGCCTTAGCTAACTCTTGCAACTCCTGCTTGGCTTCCCTGCCTCCAGTGTGTTCCCCTCCATTAGTGCCTCCGGCTTTGCCCTGGTGATCTTTTCAAAATGCAAACCCTGTGGTGTTGCCTCCCTGAGTAAAATCCTTTGTTAGCTTCCTCTGTCCGTTAGAATTAGAGCCAAACTCTTAAGTGAGGTATGTGAGACCACCCATCTGTAATCTGACCGGCCTCATTACCTGCCCTCAGCCCAGCCTCCAGGCACACGAGAGCACTCCATCCCTGATGTTCACCGTGTTGTTTCCCACTCTGGGCCTTTGTGTGTACTGTTCCCTCTAACCTTTGAGAAGAGGGTGGGTCTTGGAGGAGTCCTGGTCCTGCTGGCAGTGTTCACGCCCTGGCCAACTGGCCCCTGAACTTCTATAGTGAATCCACAGGGAGCTGCCACCAGGGCCTGGCTCCTGACCATGTCTTCCTGATTTGCCCCAGATCTTGATGCCCGGCCTTGGGACTTCCAGGCAGAAGAGTGTGCCCTCCGGGCCAACATTGAACGCTTCAATGCCCGACGCTATGACCGGGCCCACAGCAACCCTGACTTTCTACCAGTGGACAACTGCCTGCAGAGTGTCCTGGGCCAGCGAGTGGACCTCCCCGAGGACTTCCAGATGAACTATGACCTCTGGCTAGAAAGGGAGGTCTTCTCCAAACCCATTTCCTGGGAAGAGCTGCTGCAGTGAGGCTCCTGGGCAGGGGACTGAGAAGGGAAGGAGTGATTCCAGGCTGCCCACAGACGATGGTCCAGTTCATTGCTGCAGTGCTCCCGTCCCCCTCCAGGTGGCAGCGCAGCCCCACTCTGCCCTCCGGAGCCAACACTGGGCTTGTGGATGAGTCCAGGTTTGGCCTCTCCTTAATTCCCAGCCCAGCGTCCCGCTCAGGAGCAGTCATCTCTCTACTTGGAATCCTCTTCCTTCATTCCCCCTCCTCTGTTGGATATGGGTAGTTGCAGCCCATTTCTTAATCAGCCCAAGGCTTGGTAAAACCAGGGTGAGCTGGGTTCTCCCTGCATCTGAATTTTAGGGGTTACAAGCTGACTCTGGAGGCATACAGATCCTTGCATGTCAGCTATTCAAGGAGGAGGAGTTAGGGCCAGGGCCAGAAAGTTAGCATCCTGGTTTTGCTCTGGCGGTAAGTTGCATCCAGAAGCAATTGCAGAGGCCCCCACAGCTGCCTCAGCACTTTGGTTTGGACAGAGTTGGGGTAGGAAAAGAAGTTTCCTTTAACCAGAGGTGCCATTTTTCTTCTTGGTTTGCTAAGGGCCTGTAAATATTTATATATAAATCTATGTGCATTCTCTTGTGTTATGTTGGGGTTTTTAATGTGTTTATGTATTCTATTTACATTAAAAGGAAGTAAAAACAATCCCCATTGCCTTGTCTGAAGGAAATATGATGCCCAAATACCTCCTCCAGGTCTAGAAAGGCAGTTTTCCTGCCAGCATTGGTATGTCACCATTTGCCCCTCCAAGGCTGCCTGTCTTTCCTATTTAAGGGGGAAGGGAAGGGAAGGGAAGGGAATCAGCTGGATAACAGGTACAGGGTACTTAAAGTGTTCTTTCTCCATATCAATCTGAGATCGCTCCAGCCCACCCTCAGGGCCCTGGGCTGCTGGAGTGACAGGTTGTCCCTCAGCCCCTGGGTTTGATGTAATTGCAGTAGGAGCCTGGGTTTCTCTGGGTTGCATCCCCAAGCTGACCTCAGCCAAACCAGTTTCAACTGCTCTATGGTCTCACAGAGCCAGGTGGTTGGGACTGAGTGGGAATTCCTGTGCTCAGAGCCTGGGGCAGTACTAGACCATCAAGAGTTAGCTCCACTGTGGAAAAGAGTGTTGAATGGTCTAGGGGCCCCCTTGGAGAAGCAAGGAAAACCTGTGGTCGGTGCTGGTTTGAGGCCTCCTGGGAGTCTAGACTTAGCTTCAGATTCCAGGTCACTTCTCCCTCTGCCTGGCTCTGTCTTGGGATGCCGCCTCAGAGAATTCCATTCTGATGCTGGTAAAAGGAGTGTGCCCTTTTCAGATTGCTTGAAGGTCCCTTCTCTTACTTGTAAGTCATAGGTCTGGGGTCCTTAACGTCCAAGAGGTCTTGATTTATAAAGGAAATGTATTCTGGGGAGAATCCCCCCCTTTGTTGGTTGTTCCACTCAGTGCTGGCCTGGCCTGGGTCCTGCTGAGCCTCAGTCCAGACCCCAGCTGGGCTTCCAGGACAGGCCTTGATGTTCCAGCACAGTTAGGAGTAGCAAGGGTGAAAGCCAGCAGTATACCACTTACAGTACTGCCCTATGCCATGTGAAGTCCCCATGACCAATTGGCCCTGTGCCTCCAAAGTAACTTGCACAGAACAAGGGACTTTAACACGATTTGTGTGCATAATGGATTTCTGCCGTGTCTTGCCAGGACTGATAGGAAGGATATGGCCTTGGGATTTCAGTTTGGGTAAGATGGATTTTCACATTCTTACTCTACCATGCAGCTTGGGTTTCTGAACCTGCCTGGCCTGAGGTTGTGCCCTCCTTCCCCATATTTTATTTCCCCAGCTTCTCCTCTGACCTGTAAAAGAGAGCACAGCATATCAAAGCTGCAAGGACCTTAAAGCCTGGGCAGGTGAACCCTTCATTAGGCCCAGGAGCTGGCCTGGGGAGGGAAGGGCCTGATCACAGCCACAAGTTTGTTGGTGGCAGGTTGGCTGTTGGCTGTTTGAACCAGCTCTTTGTACAGAGCAAATGGCCCCCCAGTCTCTGTGGCTTTACATCTTGAGTCACGGGCAGGTACGTGAAGGCCCTTTGTAAATGTTGATTATTGCTAACCAGTCTCAGGGTCCAGGGATCCTTTCCTCCACTGATGGATGGATGACCCTGAGGATGGGATCTGTCCCTTGTTAACCATAGTTAATCAGAGTTACCACTTAATGAGTGCCAAATAGGTACCAGGCACAATACTAGATGCTTCTTGAAAGATCATTTTCCACACAGTAAATACTGATCACTTACTATGTGCTAGCTACCATTCTGAGCTCTTTATGTGTAATATCTTTTTCCTTATTATAACCCTGAAGGGTAGGTACCATTATCCTCCCCATTTTGCTGATGAGAAAATCGTGGCATAGAAAGGGTAAAGAACTTGTCAAGGTCACACAGTAATGACAGGGGAAGCCAGGATTGAAACCCAGGTCTCTTGTTTGGAAAGTGTGGTTCTTTCCACTCCACACTTCCCTGTTAATCATTGTTGTCCCCCAGCATTTACACCAGTGTATTCGTTTGCCCATTTAGTCCCCTTATCCAGTACTTACTATTTGCTCCAGTTTGGTCCCTGGTACAGAAGATTCTTGGCAAATGTCAGCTGCTTAGGCCCTAACTGGTCCACCCAAGCTTGGCCTTGGCCTAGCCTCTGATGTTCCCTGAATGTGCCCCCTAACTTGAGGGCAGTCGTTGCTACCTTTTTTTCTTTTGCAGCCTGAGCCTGGATTTCTTTCTCTCCTGGGTCCCAGAGTGGCTTCTCCTGCCAGACCTGTTAACCTTATCTCCCAGGAGACTGGCTTCATGTCTGTCCTCTAATGAGCTGGCTGCTCAGAGAAGCAGTAGCTGTTACTTTTCATTTGGCACTTGGCACAGTAGGCCTCAGGCTGCTGCCTATAAAACAAGGGGGCTGCATCTTTGGGAGTGAAACAGACCTGACTTCCAGCCCAGGCTGTGACATTTACTCTCCGAGGGACTTGAGCTAATCAAACTCTAAGCTTCAGTTGACTCATCTGTAAAACCTGGTTGAATGATAGCAAGGTGATTGTGAGAGCTGAATAGGATAATGGATAATAGACCTATAGACCTGGCAGCTATTGTTAGTATTAATGGCCCTTCATACTCTTAACCCACTATGAATTTGCATCCATTTCCTGTGTCCCCTCAAACAGATGACCCCACCCCACCCTCCACCCAGATCAGAACCATGTCTTAGGCCCCCTCTATCCCCTATGCCTAGCTCACTACTCTGAATACGGAGGCCTCTGAGAGGAGCCGGCCATTCATCTAGCAACCTGCCGTCATGCCCTGACGGCCCTGTGCCAGGTGCCCAGGTGCCCAGATGAATAGGACACAGTCCCTCCCTTTCCTCACCTAGCTCTCAGTCAATGGCGAGACGGCCGTAAAAGCAAGAAAGCAAAAATGTGGTAGATACTGAGACAGAGTGCAGGGGCCTACAAAGACTTGTTGGTCTAGCCTGTGCCTTCCTATAGGAGGATCCTGTGGGAGGTGAGAGGGCTGGGAAGAGCTGACTCTTGTTGAGTGGACTCGTTTGTGTTCCTTGCCCTCCAGGTAGAAATGGTGAGGACGAGCCTTGCGGGGGTGGGGGAGGTGGTGGCTGAGGTGTGTGCTCCCTCTGCTGCTGTGGAAAGGAAGTGTTCTGGGCTGCCCAGTTCCTGGCAATGCTGGGCTGTTTCTGTCTGAGGCTGCAGAGGGTCTGCACTTTGGGGCTGTAATTCAGGTTGATGTGTAAGTGGTTGGGGGGAGATGGGGAAGGAAGATTGAATGCTTTTAATGAGAAGCATTTCCCACTGCCTAACTGAGGAAGGGAAGCCTGGACTAAAAGGCCTCCTGGCTAAGGCCCTCCACCCCAGCCTGGTGTCTGTCATCCCCGGGCCAGGACCCAGATTGAGTGCTCTGGAATTTTCTTTGGGTGGGCCTCACTGGGGCCTCAGCAAAGAGAGATGGAGCCTGGCGACTATCTTAAGGCTGGGATTCCAGGTGGGGCTGCTTCCTTTTTGCCTTTTCCAGAAAGGTGGCCAGAGTCCCAGGCTTGCCTTGGAGAAACCATGGGGCTGAGGTCTGAGTGAGGCTGGGGCAGGGGTGTCTGGAGACCCCAGGGGCTGTGTCTCGGATGAGATGCCCAGAGTGTGGGGGAGGTTGGGAGCACAGCTAATAGGAAGCAGGTGGAAGTGCTACCCGCACCCCAGCCAGGGGACAAGCCGGCTGGGATGGCCCAGACGGAGGGAGGACCCATCAGCCAGCTCACAGATAATCCCATGGAGCAGGCTCCAGGATGCCCATTCATATTCATTACGTGTGAAGTGGGTGGTTGTAAAGTTAGCTTTCTCTTCATTTAGCTGTCACTGGACAAAAAAATATGAGCTGTGGGCAGATGTCCCTGGATGGGAGTCAATAGCTGGTCTCTGGCCTCCCTGTGCCCTCCCCCACCACAGGGCCCCTCTCCTGCACAGGGCCCTCTCCTGTCCTTTGCCACCTCTGCCTCTTGCTGCACTGATCTGGCTCCACTTACTTTTCTTCTCTTGTCTGCCTCTTCCCCACTTCTGCTTTCTCTGCTTAGGCTTTTGCAGATCCTTCCCTCTTCCCTCCATCTTTCTAGGCTGTTTTCTTGGCCATTGCTCTGTCTCCGGCACGCAGCACAATGCCTAGCACAGAGCAGGCACTCAGTAAATATTTGTAGAACAAACTAATCTTTCTGACTCTTACGGGGCACGAGGTCCAAAACTGTGCTGACCATTCACTGGGTGAAGAAACTTCTAGTGCAGTGGTCTTAGCCCTGGTTCCATCCCTGACCAGCTGGGTGAGGGTGTCTGTTCAGCAGAGGTAGCTGGGGATACCTCCCCTACTACCCTGATTCTTTCTTCCCTTCCTGATGGGTCCCCTCCTCCTGCCGGACACAGGGCTCACACCTGCACCTCAGAGCCAATGTCAGTGCAGAGAGGAGAAATGGCAGGAAGCCAGGCCCTCGGACTGAGGGAAGGGAAGGGAAGCCACAGGTTTCCTCTGGGGAATGAGCTAAGGTACCAGAGGGAAGAATCCAGGCCTGAATGCTTGGGCAGTGATGGTCTTGGCCAGGAAATCCAATCTGATGGGGACTTGCTCCCTTCTTGGGAATGGCATGGCACTGACATATCTTTGTGGGTTTCTCTGGGCCTGAAACATGAGGCGTTGGGTTGGGGGTGGTTGGCTGCTAGCTGAGGCTGAGCTCTTCTAAGCAATGTGGTTGTGTTTACCCGGAGGTGGGAGGGCCCTACCCGCTGTTTCCCTGCCTTGTAGGCTGAGAAGATAAGGCAGAAAGCGGGGATGAAGGATAGAACAGGCAGTGCTTGGAAACCACAAGGAAGAGTCCTGGCTTTTGTCTCTGCCCCCAGCTCAGTCATGCTCCTAGGGCGTCTGGGAGAAGGGAGCTGCCTCACCCTCACCCCTCTGGGGTCCCAGCCCACATGAGCTTAGAGCCCTCAGTGGGCAGCCTGGTCCTCCATTCCACCTCTCCTCTGTTGTCAGTTCAGTCACAAGCTTATCTCCGCTTTCTCACCGGCCCCTTTCCCCCAGTTTTCCCTGTCAAATGTGCCCAGCCCCAGGGATCTGCCCTTCTCCCTGCCTCCCAGCACTGGCCAAAGCCACAGAGCCCGGACAGGTGACAGGCCAGGCACGGCAGGCTTCGGCCCTGAGGGCTTTGCCACATGACCGTCTTCCCCTCGCCTCGGGATGCCTGGCAACCCATCAGGAGGGCCTGGCCCAGCCCGGATCCTGGGCACAAACCAGCAGGAAAGCAGCCAAGGGCTGAGCCCTGCCGATGACACACAGTCACCTGGGATAAAAAATACCGCCACCTTTATTGTTACGCTAGGCAGCACATTTTTTACAAAAGTATCTTTACAAAAGTGAGGGTTAGGATCTCAGGGGCTCAGAGTCTGTGGAAATCTGTTTCATTCTCACCAACATCCAACAAGGAGACCAAGGCAACCTATGGTTTCATGGTCTAGCTCTGGCTTGATCCCATGGAAGAGAATCCACAATTTGGTGGTTTCTGGTGGAATTTCCAGCCCCTTGGAAGGGGAAGGTGACTCCATAGCATGTTGGGAAGGAGACACAGAGCAGGAGTCAGGCATGGCTGGAGTTGGGGAGACGGGGACGCCCTTTACACTGACCTCCTGCTTCTAGGCCTTTGTCAGCACCAGGACACTGGGTGCACACCCCCTGATGATGGGAAGGGGAGGCGAGCCCAGCCTTAGGTGGTCAAACAAGACTCTCCCTTTGGTTTTCTGGACTTCACAAGGAGCTCCCCCCAGTTCAATCTGTGGTCCCCTCCTCCTTTCTCCTGGGTTCCCTGAATGAGGAGCCAATTAAGCCACTTCAGCTGGTTGGATACAGACTTGGACAAAGTCTGGAGGAAACAGGGCAGTGTCTTCTTCTCTCCAGGCCATTTTGGGCAAGGGACCCCAGTTTGTGGTAAGGAGAGGCCTGGGCACCTGCTTTGAAGCCTGCTTTGCCCTGGGCAGTCTCACCTTATTCTAAGAGAAAGAACCCTGGGGCTGAGGGTCCCAGCTGCTCTGCCCAGGCCTCCAGGAGCCAAGTGGGTTTGGAGGCAGACGTGTATCCTTTCTAGGGTCCAGGCAGGGGCAGGGTGGGAGCAGCTGGGAATAGAAAAGGGGGTGAGCGGCTCAGTCTGCGTATCACATGGCCGATCACGTGGTCCAGTTCAGCAAGCTGGGTGGCTCCTTGGGCTTCACCCTGAGCGAGACGAGGCCTGGAGACTTGTAGTTGCCATTGGGGGAGGGTTCAAAGCTGGGGCCCCCCAGGGTGGGGGAAAAACCATGGATGGAGTAGATGCCAGGGTGGGCTCCGGGGGAGGCTGGCACCCCCATGAAGCCAGCCACGTTCCCATGAGAGTGGGAGTATGGAGACATGCACGGGGAGGGGATGCCCTCTGGAGACACCAGGCAAGGGCCCCCGGGGCTCCCTGACCCTGGGGTGGGCCACAGGGAGTTCTGCAGCTGAAAAGAGAGGGATAAAGAAGGCCCATGAACCAGCAGCTCCAGCAGCTGCCTCAGTTACCTAGAGGCTCTCTCGGTACCCCTTGTTGTTGTTGTTAGGTGCTGTCGAGTCGAGTCTGACTCATAGTGACCCTACAGGACAGAGTAGAACTACCCCATAGGGTTTCCAAGGAGTGGCTGGTGGACATGAACTGCTGACCTTTTGGTTAGTAGCTGAGTTCTTAACCACTACACCACCAGGGCTCCTCTGTGCCCCTAGGGCCCCAGAAACTTCCCAAGAAACCTCCACTTGACCCAGATTTGAATCTCTTCCCTCCTAGTCCCCCACACTTAGGAGGTCACTACCACTGCTTCTCAAAACGAGATCTTCTTCAGTGGTTCCATTGTGCCAGGTGCTATACCAGATGCTTTGTAGGGATCATTCCCGAGACAGGTGATGGCCTCATTTTGCAGAGGAAGAAGTTAAATGAGTTGCCCAAGGTCACACAGAGCCCTGCTGCTGCTCCAGGTCTCCCAGGTTCCAGAGCCCATACTCTTGCTGGCTACCCCCTGGGACATGGCCAGACCCTGACTTGGGGCAGGGTGAGGTCTCACCTGGGGGTGGCTGTTGGTGCGGGGCAGCACAGAGATGTCATAGGCAGCCGTGAAGGGGTTCCGCCCCTCCTGGATCTTCCCATAACGCTCACGCTTCCGCCACTTGGCCCTGCGATTCTGGAACCAGACCTGGGAGCAGGAGTAGGAGGGGCTGAGGGGGTGGTGAAGCAGCCGGTGGAGTGGAGCCCGCCAGCCAGGGAGACCTCAGGACATAGTCAACATTTGGTTGTGTTGTCCTGTAGGGTGCGGAGCTGGGCGGGCTGGGGGATCTTGAGCTGCAGGGGCTTGTAACTCCACATAGCACTCGACGCATGGAGCCTGGGTTAGGGCCTGAGAGAGGCCTAAGCCCAGTGCAGTTTACTGGCCCCATGTGTCCCCAGCTACCACTAACCAGGCTGAGTCACGCTTTCTGGTTCTCTAGCCTGGATTGATCTGGTATGGGTGTTAGGGGTGTCCCTTGGACCTCAGCGGTGGAGTTGCGTACGTGTGCACATGTATTGGGCTGTCTAGTCTCCCTGCCTCATCTCCTTTTCCAGTCCACCCACCTCACAACACCCAAAGAATCTGAACCACATTTCTGTTCTCATCATCATCCTGCTTAAACCCTCAGTAGCTCCCTGGGGACCTCAGCCCAGAGCCCATCTCCTTAACAAGACCCCTTGGGACTGGCCCCTGCCCCTCTCTATATCCTTATCTCCTGCCAGACAACAATATCAATTCTTCCCAGGTGCCTCCCAAGCCCCCACCCCAGCTCACCTTCAAAACACTCTGCTATCTTACTCCTCCCTGCATTTGCTTAGGTTATTCCTGCTTGGGCTACCCATCCTCCCCCCCACCCCCCGTATATATCTGCGCTGGGTCATTCCTAATTAGATGCTGGCAGGTAAGGCCCTGCACCTGGGTGACAGGTCCTGAGAGGTAAGAAGTTGTGCCTACTCCCACGTTACAGAGATCCCAGAGCAGGCCTGGGGCAAGGTCAGGAAAAGGGCACCCCAGCTGCCTGGATTTCCTTTCTTCAATCTCCCTCTCCTGCAGGGACTGGGAGCCTGGAGCCAGTGAATCTGATAACTTTACTGGGAACTGACTGCCCTGTCACTACGCATTTTCCCCTAGAGTCCCCACTGTAGACCTTTGCCTGGGCTCTGGGCCTGCCCACTACATTGTCTGGTGTGCGGTCTTATTTGGATCATACTCTAGGGCCTCAATCATCGGGGAAGATTCTGGACAAAGTCTGGGGCCTCATGGTTACCCCTCCATCCCCCACCCCTGCAGGGCTGAAAAGGCCTAGGAGAGAAGTTGGGAAATACGCTTTCCACATCCTCAAAGCAGTTCCATTGGAGACAGCTATTCAGACCCCACCCTAGAGGCCTACTGAAGCGTTTCGGAGACTCAGTGTTCTGGAGTTCCATGGTTTGTGTACTCTGGGGTTGTCTCAATTGCTGGGCCTCTCACCCTGATGATCTCAGGCCCTGGGGACTCCAGGGAACAGTCTTGGAAGTTTGTTTTGGGGGCCACTTGGAGGGACCAAGTCAACAGGAGGGCCCAGTGGAGAAGGAGAAATAGCCCAAGCCCCTCTGGTCCTCTCATTGGATCTAGCTATAGGGCCTGTCTTTCTAGAAGGCAGCTGACCAATTTATAGACTGGGCCTGCCAGTCCCCCATATTCTACCAGAGCCCTGCCCCACAGCATCTTCAAAAAGAGTCTCTGGAAGGGCCCCATGCAGGATGTGATAAGCAGGAGCTTTGTCCCTAGGAAGCTCCCTGGGTGGTGGGAGAGGCAGAATCCTCTGAAAGGTCACTGCCTCACCTCGCCTAGAAGTCCAATCCCAACTCTTCTCCCAGTTCCCCTGCTTGGCATCGGGGGCCTGCTATGGATCAAAGCAAGGCTGTGGCTATCGTCCTCATGGGCCAGACTTATACTGAAGTTGCCTCCCCATTCCCACCATCTGCTAGCCACCTTCACGCTCTTTTTCACTTCCAACATGTCTTGGACATAGACTTCCCTTTCCTTCTCCTTTCCCCTATTCCCAGCAACCCCAGCCCACCCATCCCCACAGGCTGGGCTCCACCCTGTGTGAAGTTGGAGGAGGTCCCATCCAGGAAGCCCCGGGGCCTGGTCCCTGTTGAGCAGAGTTGTTGGGGTGGGGAGGGAGGGGCTCCCAGCCAGGCTTTCCAAGAGTCCAGCCACAGGCTGGCAGAAGGTTGCCCGCTCAGGATGACTTTGAGGGTCACTGATCCTGAGACCTTCTAGCGGGGCACCTCCCATTGTGGGCAGCCACCTCAGGTGCAGCCTTGATATGTGTTCAGCACTTCACTGCTTCCAAAATGCTGTCATATCTGTGGTCCTCAAGATACCCCCTAAGTATGTGGTACTATCATTTCCTTTTCCTAAACTGGGAAACTAAAGCTAAGAGATTCAATGACATGCCCAAAGTCACCTCAGCTAGTGAGTGGCAGAGCTGGGAGTCACACAGGTCTTTTGATTCCAAGGGGCCATTACTCTAATACGCCCTTCCTCCTACCACCCTATAAACTTCACCTTGGGCTGAAAGAGCCTGTGGCTGCAGCAGAACTGGGCATGGGAGGTAACCTGGAAGGCAGCTCTGTAAGGCACTAGAGCCCACCTCTCCCAGCCCTTCCATGGTCTGGCCCACAGTCTGGGTGGTCCAGGTAGCCAGAGAGCCCCGTGCCTGTGGTGCCCTCACCTGTACCCGGGCCTCTGTCAGGTCTGTGCGCAGAGCCAGCTGCTCCCGGGCATACACATCAGGGTAGTGGGTTTTCTGGAAGACCTTCTCCAGCTCCTCCAGCTGGAATGTGCTGAAGGTCGTGCGATTACGGCGCTTCTTGCTCTTGTTCTTGGCCAACTCCATGGACCCGGGGAGTCCAGGGGACAAAGGGACACGAAGGCTGGCCAGGCAGGGACCCGGGGAGCCTCGCACGTTAGAGGGCCCGTCCCTGGGGCCTCCTCGGCAGTCCAAGGGCAGCTGGGGGAAGCTGGCCGCTTTGGAGGCCTTCTCCTCAGCTGCAATGGAAAACACGAAAAGGAGGATGGGAACCGTACCAGGGGGGTTTGTGGGTGGAATGGAGGGAGGGGAAGACCGTTGACGCCTCAGTCCCCGCCTCCCCCTTCCTTTCCCTTCCCTTCCTCCAGGCAGCCACCCTCCATGGGAGCCTGGCATTCTGAGGCCTGGCTGCTGAGCCTCCAGCTGGGGAGGGGGCCCTGGGGAACCATGTGTTCTGTGGTCTGGGCGGATCTGCAGGGCTGGAGGCAGGGTTCATTTCAGGGAAGCTCTGTGGTGGTGCCTCCCACAGGGTGTGGAGGTGCCAGGATTGGCGCCATGGCAGAGACCGCCACCCTGGCAGGGCTGAGGATGGGGGAAGGGGGAGGGATTGAGGATGGGGTGGTTGACATCTCCTGCCCCTGCCAGGAAGTGCTTCCGTGTCCCTGACTCTGCAGGCCTTGGTACCCATGCCCTCATGCCCATGCCTCTGCTCTCAAGATCAGGCAGGCAGAGGGACAGGGAAGCTTACACCACCTTTGGGTGGTCTGACCGCGAGCCTCCTCCTCTGAACCCCAACTCTCAGGACAATGTCAAATCCCCCAGCCCTGGGGTATAAGGGGCAAGATAGGACAAAGAAGCTTCCAGAGAAATAGTCTTTCCACCACTCCTAAAACTGTGATATCTCAGCAGGGATTCAAGCATCAGAAAGGCAGGAGGTAGGTAGGTGATGGGAGGAGAAAGAGAGTTGGGGGACCAATGTTACAACGGACACAGGCCCCCTTTCCTCATTATTCTCATTGTCTTGCCCCTCCCTCCTCAGGAAGTCAGACTGCCCCCACAGACTGTGATTAACAAGCAGGGGTGACCTGACTGCAGACTGGGAACTGTTCTTAGCAGCCCCGCTCTGACGTGCTAACCCTCACTCAGGAAGCTTGGTGGAGACCCACCACGACTGGGGCATGGTGAAAAATAGGTCGCCCTGATCACCCCACCCTCTTCCTCTGCTGAGGACCCCCAGCAGCGTCTCCATGAAATCCGTCCTCAGCAGTCCACTGGGATGGCAGGAGCGACACAAAGACACCCCACTGACTCACGCAGCCCCTTCCCTGGCCCCAGTCCCATCCCCAGCAGGGGCCGAGCCCCCAGGAGGCTCAGCAAGCTGGCACAGAGAGGCAGGCAGTTTCTACCCAGGAACATAGTGGTGGATAACAGCTGTAGTCAGAGGAAGCCTGGAGGAGCAAGATGAGCTTCTTGGCATTTGGAACTGATGAGTCCCTCTCTGCACTGTGGAGGACAAGTTGGGCTCTCCTCCCATCACCTACTGGAAGGTGGTCAGCAGTCTCCCAGCACCACCAGGCTATGAGCTCACCTCCACATTGTGAGTGTGTCCTGCAGGCCCGGGGGAGTCAGGTCGGGCCTGGCCTTGGGGGTTGTGCCCAGCCTGTACAGGTAGCCCACAGTGACAGCCCAGGCACCAGGTTTCCTTCACAGCTCAGGTGGAGCACAAAGGAGACAATACTCAGCCCTGACTTTCATTCCTGGCAAACTTATGTTGGTTCTTGCGTAGTTCCATTTGGGAGCTTAGGAAAGGGGGTTCAGGGACATTGAACCACATCATTGAAAATTGTCTGGGAAACCAGGGTGACTGGAAAGGGGCACCTGGCACTTCACAGACCCTCAAAATGTGTGGCCTGAGAGGGAGGAGTTGCATGTCTCGGGTTTACATGGAAGCCCCGGATCCCAGCTGGATTCCAGGCATTAGTGGGGTGAGTGACTCAGGGCAGTGGGGGTCAGGACTGGCCTTGGGGAACAATGACATCACTGAGAGAGCTGCCAAAGCCCAGACCCCATGGCTTGCACATCTGCCTCCTGGCCCCTCAGGGTCACTGCTCAGAGGCAGTGACCAGAACTGGGGGCCTTGGGGCTTGCCTTCCTTACTGTAAGCCACTCAGCTGTCAGGCTGTGCGGTAAGAGTCTGTTGCACCTGGTCCACACACTGGGTGTTTAAGGAGGAGTACCCATGTTGGAGTTGGGAGCCTGGAACTCCTGTGCTGCACAACAGCACGACTCCATGAGACCTTTCATCCACACAACCCAGCAGGTATGCCCAGGAGGAGAGAACCGGGATCTCTAAGACTGCACCAGAGGCCATCCCTGACCCCACTCTCACTGTATCCTTCCCTCCTCCCGCCCCCAGAGTGCAGACTTACTAGTGGCAGTCAGCCGACCCTCCCCAGCAGCCCGCTTGGCCCCCTGTCACTGTGCAACCTGGAACGGCATCGGTGACGGGACCCAGGGAACACAGCTTGGGGCTGCCTACTGGGTTCCCCACTGTACCTATGGCGGGCGCCTACCGAGGCCGCTGAACCGATCGCTGAGTCTTCAGCTTTCGCTGAGCCTTACTCCGCGACAGCGCTGTCTTTTCGCCAGCCTGCGTCGCGGAGCAGAGCTCGCTGCGGCCTGAGCTCCGCGGCCAGAGGGACCTAAGGCCCGCCGCCGCAGTGAACATAAGCGCCGTGCGTTGGGCCCACAGCGGGGCCGTGGCGCTCTCCCTAGGTGTCCCCAGCCTTGGTCTAGAGATCTCAGTCGGGGGCCGACGATTTGCAGCTCTCCTCGGAGGTGCGCGATCCGCCCGCTGATCGTGGTCCTTACAGCCATCAAGCTCAAGGCCTCGGTGGTGGCGGGGGCAGAACTCAAGCGAGAGTCACGTCCCGGAGGAGAGCGTTCCGAGGCCAGAAAGTCAAGCTGAGGGACAAACTCTGAGTGGCCCTTTGAGATTGGAAGGGGCGGCCCGGGTACGTGTCCGGTCCTCAGAGCAGCCACGCGCGGACGGCTACCGAGTGGTTGGCACTGCCGGGACGCGGTCCGGGCTCAGGGCGCGACTGGTCGTCCCCGCAGAGGGCGGCCTGAGGCGGCAAGGACGGCCGGCGGGAGAGAAGAAGCTCGGTGCGCCAGACTCGCTCGCGCCCAGCTGCCCCGCGGAGGCAACGATCCCGCCGCAGCTGGGGCGCAGCTGCGCGCTCACTGGTCTGAACTAGAAACGCTCTGAACCCGTTATTAAAACACCGGGAGATAAGGCTGATTTCCCTCTCGCCGGCCACTTCCCCACTCAGTAGTCTGCGCGGCCCGAGCTCCGGGGTCGTCTCTCGCCAACACTCAGCTCCGCCGCCCGCGCGCCTCGCTCAAGACGGCTCCGCCGCAGGCCCGCGGGTGGTCGGCGCGCTGAGCTCCGGCCGGGGCCCCCGGCTGGCGAGTGGCGGCCGGGTCTGTACCCCAGGCTCCGCGCGCAGACGCCGCGCTGCCTTTTCGTTTGACCTGTCCCCAGCTCAACTTGAATCCTTAGTTTTCTTCTCCCACCTGCTCTCATTTTGCCATGTTTCTGCTCTTTTAGGATGTTCTCTTTTTTCTTTCTTTTTGTCTGCTCACTCGCTCTTCATCCTTTCCCTCCTCCATTTACCCGCTTCGTTCGATCTTCCTCTTGCTTTGTTTTTTTCGTTCTTCATTTATAACTTTCTATCTGCCCAGCTCACCGGCCGCGGTCTACCTCTCGTTTTCGCCGCTCTTCTCGGCTGTTTTGTTCGATTTCCTTTCCCCCTTTTTTGGTTGTTATTCACACTTTTTTGTTTTCTTTCCCCGCATTTCGTTGTCGCCAACACCCTCGAGGCCGGAGACGAGGTCAGTGGGTTCCTCCTGGCCGCATGTTCCACCCGGGCGCTCTGCGCGGTTCGCCCCGCGCCGGGCGAGTCCTGGAGCTCGGGAGATCCGTGCGGGATCCGGCGCCTAGCGGAGACACAGACAGGCCAGAGGGGGTATCCTGCCCGACATAGCGCGCCGAACCAGCCCGGGTACCTGTCGCTGGCGGTGCTAGCGGCGCTGCGCGGCCGCCGCCGTCTGGCTGGGATCAGAGGAGCCAGGCCAACTGCTTCTCATTAAGTCCCAACTGTGGTTTTTATCAGGGGAGCCTTTTTCAAAGGGCACAGGCACGAAGCTCTGCGGACTCGCTCATTTCCTCCGCTGACCCCCACACACCTCCCCGCCCTCCTCCTCCACACATTCCCTGTGTCCTGGCTGGGCGAAGGCCGGAGCTACCGGCCCACTCGTGGAGGCCGAGAGGCGCCAGCGGGGCGAAGGCAGGGTCTTCGCTGTTCTCGGATGACCCATCTCTGGGCCTAGGTTGCGGGATGTGGCGGCGCAGATGGGACGGGGTCGCGGGCGCTGAGACTCCCACAGGGCAGCGTGTGCGTTGGGCGACAGAGGGTTGCGGACCAGCCTACTCAGGCGCGTTCTCGGGATGGCGCGACCTGACCGGCCCCAGTGCTCAGGGCCCCAGCCCAGGAGCTTGAGGTGCCCGGGGGCTAGGCCCGCACGAGGCAGCTCCTGACGGCCCAGCGGTGGCGATCCGGTACAGGGAAGCCAAGACTGCGAAAAAGGCGGCCACCACTGTGCATAATGACGGAAAGGCCAGGTTAGTCTGAGAAATGAGAACACAGTTGTTTCGAATTGAGAATGGCCCTGGCACTGCGGTTCAGCCGCCGCCACTCCGTCGAGTACCTAAAGCCAGCACCCTTCTAGCGGTGACTGGGTCAGGGGATGAGAAACCTGTCGAGGCCAGGCCGCAGCCCCTGGCTGAGCACGGCTCGGCCACTCTGGGTCGGGCCCCAGCCTCAGGGCCCCCAGTGGGCGCCAGACACAAAAGCCGGGCTTCTCTCCCAGCGTCAGGGCCGAGGACTTAATTCAGCGCTCCGGCCGAGTCCTATGCTACTGGTTCGGTCGGTGGCAGTTCCAGCCCAACTCTGGCCGAACGTGATCTCTCCTTCCCGGTTCTGGCTGCCTTTGGCCCCGGGCCGTCGCTGCCCCGTCCGCTCTCGACCTCCCGCCTCCCATTCCCGCCGCCGGGGGTAGGGGTGGCTCTGCCTCGCACAACGCGCTAGCCTTTGCCCGACCTGGGCCAGCGCCAGCCCGAGAAACCGGTTCGCAGCGAGAAGGGCAAAAGTTGAGAAATAGGCAGCCGGGGAGGGAAGCTGGGAGGCCTGGCCGGCCCAATTCGGGAAGGAATAGAGAGAGCCGGGGCTGAGCCCTAGGGCCCGCGCCCGCGCCGCGCGTTACCTTCCGCGGGGCCCTCGTAGAAGTGGCAGCCGTTGAGTGCTGGGCCGGGCCCGAGGTCCTGCAGGTACTTGGCTGGTGGCTTGGCGGGCTCTGGGAGGTAGGGCTCCAGGGGCCCGCAGGCCGGAAAGCCAGTCAGCCGCGGGCCGCGGGGCGGCGCGGGGTGCAGGTGAGGCGTGGCGGCCGGGGTCCCCTGGGGGCCCGGAGGCTCATCCCCCGTGGCAGCGTAGGAGCCGGGCCCGGGCCCCACGCCGAAAGGCGCGCAGCGCTCGGGGTCCATGCCGGCTCGGGGCGCACAGGCCGGCCGGGGCTCCAGCGCTTGCGTTGCGGGTGCGGCCTGTGCGCGCCCGCCGAGGGGGAGGGACCTGGGCGCGGGGGCGCGAAGCCCCCGGGAGCGGCGCGCGCCGCGGGGGGCGGGGGACGGGGGGGGCGCAGGGGAGGGGGCCGCACCTCTGACTTAATGCTGGAACCATCCACGTCACATGCGGCCCCGCGCGGGTTAACCCCTCGGAGTCCGGGAGCCCCCTGATTCACCCCAGCCCCCTATCTCAGGCAACCCGGGAGAGGGGGAGGAAGCAGCTTCTCTCAAAGACCCGCGGGGAGTCGGCGGGGTCCTTTTTGTCTGCCAGTCCGGCTGAGTCCCATACTCAGAGCAGCACCCTTGGTCTTGAGACCGGCCTAGAGGCTTTTTCTTGGCCCTTGCCAGGTGAGGCGGCGCGGGCAACAGAAATACCCTCCTCTGCTCCCAAACTGTCAGCCAACAAACACTCTTAGGCCTGGTCGTCTGCTTTCAGCCAAGGATGAGAGCGGGGAGGTTAGGCAGGGGCTGGGCTAGGACTTTCCCGAGTTCTCTTTGCGAGCCTCAGGCAGGAGCTGGAAAACCATTGCCCACAACAGAAAAGTCTTGCCTTAGAGAGCTCATGTTTCTCACAGGGAGAAGAATCATTGGGAGCAGTGTCAGGCTGTGTGGAAATAGCTCGCAAATGGAATGGGGAGCTTGGGCTCTTTGGCGGACACTGTGGTTAATAAGCTGTGGAACCTTCAACTGGCCACTTAGTGTCCTTATTTATGAATGTGGAGGTTGGGCTGAGTAAACCCTAAGAGTCCTTGTATATATTCTTGGTGGGTTTCAGATGCAGAGACAGGCTGAAGCCAGGGCTAGAGCTGACAGGGAGACTTGAAGGGACAGCTCAGGACAGAGCAAGGTCCAGCAGTGGCAGCCTTTGGGGCAGGTGGAGGAGTTAGCAGAGGTGCTAGTTTTCTGTTTGAGCAGCAGGCATGGAGTGAACACCTTTCGGTGGGCAAATGATCTGGAAGTGCCTGGAGATCCAGTAGAAGAGGGGCGGTCTGCATCTCAGACCTCACCTCCCGCTGCCCCAGGCTGTCACTTTGGAGGGGGTTGAGGGTACTGACTGCATCTCCTACCAGTTGAGTCTCACAATATAAAAGCATAGGGTTAGGACAGTAGCTTAGATTTTCTGAGCTGAGAGACAACCCCCACCCTACCTAAGATCTGAGAAGAAATACCCGAGGGCCCTAGGACCCTGCTCACTTCCCGCTGGGTGAGGCGCCCTTGGTCTGGGCTAAACTGTTTTGGTTTTCAAGTCCTCTAGAGAACTGGGGAAAGGGGCAGGGAGTCAAACATCATTTGTATTTCATTTGAATTCTCAATTTTTAAAGGAATCCAAGAGGCTGGTGTGAACACCTCCCTCTTCCTCTGGAGGCTTAGAGGGGGTTTCTTGGCTGTCCTCAGCTGGAGTTGGGCTGTAAATCTAGGCCAAACAGGAACCAGGAGCCTTGCATCTCACAAGGAGTCATTAAGCCATTATTAAACATACCGTGACTTCTCTGAAACCTTATTGTTTAAACACTACATTGGAGGCATTGTGGCCATTAGGGCCCCTGATCACAGTCTGCAGACTGGGCAGTGAGATGGGAGCATCTGGGGCTGGGATTTCCAGCCAAGAGGGAGGCTCAACTCAGAAGTAAGATTCCGCTCTGGCCTCACCAGGGGAATCCATTCTCCAAGATCCAGTGGATCCCAGCCCTGGGTAACATAATTGTATCAATCGCTTTTGCCCATTAATAAAGTTTTTCAATAGTTGTTGATTGGATATTATCGACTTTTTAGGGAAATGTTAGTGTCAGTTCAGGACACCTGTTCAACAAAGGCATCCCTGGTGGCGCAAACAGCTGGTGTTTCAAACTCACCCAGAGGTGTCTTGGAAGAAAGGCCTGGCGATCTACTTCTGAAAGGTCACAACCTGGAAAACCCTATGGAGTGCAGTTCTACTCTGAAACACATGGGGTTGTCATGAGTTGGAATTGGCTTGAGGGCAACTGGTTTTTGGTTTTATTCAACAAAGTTATCAAGCAGCTTACTATGGAGGATGAAAGTATGACACAAGAAACGTGTAACCAACAGTTTAAACAAGGCAGCCTGATTTAAACAAATGCCAAGTCTTTTGCCTCAGGTGATAACCTTTCTGAGCCTCGATTTCCTCATCATAAAAATAGGGGACTCGCATGTAAGGTATTCAGAAGCACTCCTGTTTTGATGGGTGCAAGGTACTTTGTTAATTGAAGAGATGATGGCGATGGTGAAGATGATGATGATGATGATTGTTACTGCAGTCTTCAGAAATGACAGCAGCCCTGATCTCTTGGTTCTGTCACTGAATCTGTTGAAGGCTCCTTGCTCCAACTGAACGGGCCTGGGGCAGAGGCTGAGCAGAGAGACCCAGGGGTCTGCACCCCTTCCCAAGCCCAGATGTCCCTCATGACATTCTCCCACCCTTCAAACAGAACAAATTTTCTTACCAAGATGGTGTTGTGAATTGAGCTGAGGAGGGAGGAAGTCCCAGATCACATGCAGATTGGATGGGTAGATGGAGTTGCCCACCCTGGGAAAGTTTTTTCCTAGAACCATGAAAGACAGGGCACTAAGGGGAGATGTTCTTGCTCCTCTTTTAAACCACTAGTGCAAATGCTTATCTTTATCCATATATGGTCTGGGAAGAGTTGGATGGGGCAGATTCTCAGTGACCTTCCAGGATGTAGAAAATGCTGAAAGGGTGACCACAGAGTTGCTAAAAATTCCTTCTAGGAGGGCCAGATGACCTCCAAAACCCAAAAACCCATTGTCGTCGAGTTGATTCCACTCATAGCAACCCTATATAAAACGAGGAGACCTCAGAGGCCCTCATCTTACAGATAAAAACAACAGCCAACACGTAACGTCATACTTACGGTATGCCAGGCACTACCTGATGTATTCTACAGACATTGATTTATTGATTCCTCACACTAATGCCATGAGTTAGTGTTATGGATTGAATTGTGTCCTCCAAAAATATGTATTGTAATTCCTGACCTCTATGCCTGTGGTTATAAGCTCATTTGGGAATGGGTTGTCTTTGTTATGTTATGTTAATGAGGCAGGATTAGTGTAGGGTATGTTTTGAGTCAATCTCTTTTAAGATATAAAAGAGATTAAACAAGCAAGCCAGAGAAGCAAAGATGAGGAAGAGAGATGCCAAGCAACATGAAGATTGCCCAGGAGCAGAAGCTCAAAGAGACAAGGACCTTCCTTGAGAGCTGACAGAGAGCTGGTTCCTTGAATTTGGACTTCTAGCCTCCTAAACGGAGAAAATGAATTTCTGTTGTTAAAGCCACCCATTTGTGGTAATTCTGTTACAGCAGCACTAGATATCTAAGGCAGAATTTTGTACCGGAAGAATAGGGTTCTGCTGTAACAGATACCTAAAATGTGGAACAATTTTGGAATTGGGTAATGGGTAGAGGCTGGAAGAGTTTAAGATACCTAACAGTAAAAGCCTAGATTGCCTTAAAGAGACTGTTGTTAGAATTATGGATGTGAAATGCGATTCTGATGAGGGCTCAGAATAAAGTGAGGAGAGCTATAGAGAAAGTCTCTATCGTCTTAGAGAATACATATGGCACCAGCAACAGGGTGTTAAATGTGCTTCTGGTGATGCTTTAAAAGAAAATAATGAACATGTGATTGGACAAGGGAGAAAGGGTGATGCTTTTTATGCAGTGGCAAAGAACTTGTCTGAATTATGTCCAAATGTTTGGTGGAAGGTAGAACTTGTAAGTGATGAACTTGGATATTTAGCTGAGGAGATTTGTCAGCAAGCTCTTAAAGAAGCTGTGTTGTTTCTCCTTGTCCCTTATAGTTAAATGCGAGAGGAAAGTGATGGACTTAAAAATGAACAGTGCAGAATGAAAACAAAACTTAAAGATTTGGAAAATTCTGTTGTGTAAACTAAGGACACATGTCCTAGAATTTTCATCAAGGAGGCGGCTACATAATCTTTTGTTAAATGGATTAAGCATGTGACTGATGGATCTAATCAACTACCACAGCATAAAACCTATTACCTGAGACTGAAGGGGTCAGAGACAGGATGAAAGGAAAGAACACTATCTATCTCTTGGAATTCTAGAGGCAGGAAACAAACCAACGGAGCTACATCTGTAGCTCCAAGAAAAGAAAAGGATCATCCCTGGAGCAGCTGGGAGATCAGCAAAACTATTGGAAGGGGCATGAAAAGCAAGGCCTTCTCGGTTTCAAAGGATAGGGGCAGCAAATGATCTCAAACGGTGGGCCACAGCCACCTGGGTTTCAAAGAGTCGGGTTTTCACCAACTCGGCTCTGGAGTTTGGGGCTGCTGTTAAGGTGTACCAGGGTGATGGGGTCACTGCCCAAAGCTGAGGGGGTGGGGCTGCCATGCCCAAGGGGCAGAAGAACAGGGGCTGCCAAGGCCAAGGGGGTGGGGTCACCACTCAGATAGACTGGGAGAATGGGGTCACCTAAAGCCAAGGGAGCAGAGTTGCAGTCCCAGTGGGCCTAGAAGGTGGTGCTGAACCCAAGGCGGAGGGACCTCTACCCAGAATCTGGAGGATGTGGCCAACAGGCAGAGTTTGGAGGGCAGGGCCATTGCCTAGATGGTCTTAGAGAACGGAGGATTATTTTCAAGACTTGAGAGCTAATGTAAATTGTTCTGCCTGGTTTTGGACTTGCTTGGTGCCCATCATCCCTTCTTTTCTTCCAAGTTCTCCCATTTGTAATGGAAATGTATACCTTGTGCCTGTTCCACCATTGTATTTTAGAAGCAGATAACCCATATTATAGATTTTACAAATTCGTAGACAAAGAGGAATTTTACCCTAGGATGGATTATACCTAGTGTCTCACCCATGTTTGATTTAGACAATTCAGAAGATGAGATTTTGGACTTGGAGTTGATGTAAGACTTCTGTGATGATGTGATGGGGTGAATGTGTTTTACATGTGGCAAGGACATGAATTTTGGGGGGGCCAAAGGGTAGAATGTTATGAACTGGATTGTGTCACCCAAAAATATGTGTTATAATTCCTAACCTCTATGCCTGTGGTTATAATCCCACTTGGGAATGGGTTGTCTTTGTTATGTTAATGAGGCGAGATTAGTGTAGGGTGTGTTTTGAGTCAATCTCTTCTGAGAGATTAAACAAGCAAGGCAGAGAAGCAGAGACGGGAAAGAGAGATGTCAAGCAACATGAAGATTGCCCAGGAGCAGAAGCTCAAAGAGACAAGGACTTTTCTCCAGAGCCGACAGAGAGAGAAAGCCTTCTCCTAGAGCTGGCATCCTGAATTCAGACTTCTAACCTCCTCAACTGTGAGAAAATAAATTTCTGTCTGGTAAAGCCACCCATTTGTGGTATTTCTGTTATAGCAGAACTAGATATCTAAGACAGGTAGACACAACTATTATCCCTGTTTTACAGAGAGACTGAGGCCACAGAGTGGAACCATCTGTCCAGGGTGACACAGCCAGTTAGTGGCAGAACTAGAATTTACACCCACATCCACAGTCTCCCCACCCCACACTGACCACCTCTCAGTCCTTCGTCAGCCAACACAGCAAAACCAAAGTAATTCAATGCAGGAATTTTGGGACTTCTTCTTTTTTTAATTTCATTGTGGTAAAATATATATAACAAAAAATTTTTCCATTTTAGCCATTTTTAAATGTATAATTGAGTGACATTACTTACGTTCACCATATGATGCAACCAACAGTACTGTTCATTTCCAGAAGTTTTCCATCACTCCAAACAGAAACTGAGTAAGTTTAGCATTTCTTACTGAAAGGGAAGTTGAGGCCAGAGTGGTTCAGGGACAGAACTGGTCCGGGGCTGAGCCACATTGCTGCCTTCACAATTACCGAATGACAGTTTATTGAGAGTTGCCATGCCTAGCTGTGGTGGCTGGGACGGTAGGTGGAGGATAGTTTTTGCTAAGCCAAGAGACTAAGTGAAATGGAAGGCCTAACACCTGAGAGGTTTTATGACCGACGCTGCCAGATGTGAAGGGGAGTTTTAAGAGAATTCCTAAGTTCACCATTCATGCTGTTTAATAACCAGTTGAATTAAAATAGCATTTGTCACCGATACATTGTCCACAGAGTACGAGAGATGAGCTGACGGCAAGATCCACATAGTTCTTGGTCTTATAATGAAAGAACTTTTAAAAAACCTTACCGCCTGCTGAGAAAAACTACTTTTTAAGTGGCAGTGATACTCACTGGCTGTTTCTATACAACTGTTATACACTGGTTAATTGTTTAATTCATTCACGTAATAGGAGGGCATTTGCTGGCTCCGGGATATACAGAGAGCAAGACAGATGTGATCCTTGCATTCATTGAGCCTACACTTTGCTGGAATGGACATATCTCATCCATGAGGAAAAAAAAAAAAATCGTTTGGCTGCGAATTAGAATGGAATCTGGTACAAGAGCCATTCCCAGCTCCTAGCTCAACTGCACCATCAGTTCTTTAGGGAAACATCGATCCCAACTACAGCATTCCCTGGAGGCAGAGCCAACATGGCGCTATAGACAGAAGCACCACGCCATCCCTCCACAGCAAAGACCTGAAAAACTAACTAAAACAGAGACAAACATCAATCCTGGAACCCCTAAGCATCAAATGAAGAGATAAAGAACTCAACCAAGCACCGAATGGAATAAGAAACTGACAGAGAACAGAGAGTGAGGAGAGTTACAAACGGAGGTCCCCTATCAGCTAATGCAGCACAGATCCACCATCTTGGACTCCTGTCAGAGACTGGTGGACAGGAAGTATGGGAAAGCAGATTCACAGGGCTCCCAGCAGGAAATAGAGTACCCAGTAACCATCAAGAAATGCTTTCCCACCCCCAACCCTGCCTCCCCCTGCTCAGCCTTTGATGCTTGCCAGCGGGCCAATCTGCAGCTTGTCAGCAGGCCGTGACCAGTGACTGAGGCACAGGAGGCACTGGTTCTATGTTGTGTGGATTCATCCTGCCCACACTGGCTGGCTTCTTCACTGCCATTTCTTTGTTGCTAGTGTTGCTTTTTTTGGCCTCTTTTGGTTTCTGCCCTGTCTTTCCCCTCCTCCCCCTCCTGACTCCATGTACCATTTTTCTTCTTCTTGACAGGCTGTGAAGTGCCACTCATCTGCGGAACTGCTTCCCTGGTCCTCACCGCCATGCTGGTGGGATCCCTGAGGCTTTTTAAAAATTTGTTTGTTTTCTCTTTCTTTTTTATTTTTCTTCATTTCTCAGTTTCTTCTCTCTTTCTACTTACCTTCTTTTCCTGTCTCCTGAATACCTGGTGCTGTGACATCTCCACCCCTTCTAGCTAGGCTGTACCTAGTGGCTTGGGAGCCGCTTACCCACTCTGTGCAGCCAAATTGGTGGGATACCTGGGGGCACTTAAAAAATTTTTTTTAATTTCTTTATTTTTAGTTTTCTTTTCTCCTTTTTGTTTTTCTTCATTTCTCGGCTCTCTGCTCCAATGGAAGGTGCCCTCAGCACTTTTTTTTGGCTCCTGTTTCTCTCTCCTCTCTCTCTTCTTTCACATACCCAACCTAGCTCCACACATCACAACTTCCCTCTCCCCCTCCCCCGCCTATCTGCGCCATCTGCTGAACATTACACTCCTGAGCAGCACAGGCATGGCCTACCGGAACCTGCCCTGCACTGACCTGCAACTCACCTTCTCAGCCCCAGTATGTGCCACAAACAACCCATCCCAGTCACTCCAGTTCAGCTGGACCTGCCCTGCTCCACCATAGCTGAGCGACTGGCCCTGTTTATTAGACAAGCAGGTGAAAAATATCGTGTCCATAGATAAGATAAACAAACAACAAAGAACGAACAGCCTGCCTCCTCAGATACAACCAAATAAAAAAAAAAGCAGCACAAAAAAAACAAACTTACAATAAATAAATGAAGAAAATAACTACTGAATGTCCCGAAGACAGCAGACTATATCAAAACATATAAAAAAATGGGACAGGATGGTTCCAGTAGGTGTCCAAATTAAAACACCAGATGACATTCCGGTAGAAGAAAACACACTAGAACTACCTGATAGGGAATTCAAATCTTTAATATTTAGAGCTATCCAATAGTTGAAGCAAAAAGCAGACAAAAATGAGGAAAAACTAGACAAATTCACGGAAAATACAGACCAAAAAAAGGAAGAATTCAGGAAAATAATATAGGAACAAAATGCCAAAATAAATTCACAACTAGAAATCAGACAAAAACAACAATTTTAGAAACTCAAAAGATAAACAACAAGACTTCAGAAGAGGACCTTGTCAGAGAAGGGCTAAGGAGCAGGTTTGAAACTATGGAAGACAGGATCAGCGAAATTGAAGACAAACACCTAGATACAACTCTGTTTGAGGAAAAATCAGAAAAAAAAGACAAAGGAAAATGAAGAAACCCTGAGAATTATGTAGGATACAATCAAAAGCCAAAATCTTCAAGTGATCGGAGTTCCAGAACAAGGGGAGAAAACAGAAAACACAGAGAGGATCATTGAAGAACTGCTGACAGAAAACTTCCCCAATATCATGAAAAATGAAAAGCTGATCATCCAAGAGGCTCAACGAACCTCATATAGTGTAGATCTCAAAAGGAAATCACCAAAGCATGTCATAATTACACTGGCTAAAACAAAAGACAAAGAAAGAATCCTGGGAGCAGCTTGAGAAAAATGAGAAGTCACATACATAGAGGAAACAATAAGACTAAGCTCTGATTACTTGGCAGAAATCATGCAGGCAAGAAGGCAATGGGATGACATATATAAAACCTTGAAAGAAAAAAATGCCAACCAAGAATAATATATCCTGTAAACCTCTCATTCAGATATGATGGTGAAATTAGGACATTTCCAGATAAACAGAAATTAAGGGAATATGTAAACACCAAACCAAACTTACAATAATTATTAAAGGCAATCCTTTGGTTTGAGAACAAATAACATAAGACAACAGCCTGAATCTAAGATGCAAGATTGCACCAGCCAGATACTAACCTAGGAAATGAACTCTCAAGGACTGTTCGAAACCAAGAGATTTACAACACAGAACCAGAGAGGTTAATCTGTAAATGACAACAACATCAGAACAATAAAAGATGGAATAAATGGTGTAGGTATAGAACCTTCTAATGGAGAGGAAGGCAAGGCAATACCAAGTAGTGATAGACTGGTTCAAACCTAGGAAGATAAGGGTGAATTTCATGGTAACCGAGAAAGAAAGTTAACAAACCTACTCATCAAAATAAAGAAGAACATAAAGTCTCAATAAAAACAAAATCTACAAAAAGTAAAGAAATGAAAAAAAATCCACAAACAAAAGGAATTCAGCACAGGACAGTAAGAGGGACAAAGAAAAGTCAGCACCACAAAAAAAGCACTACAAAATGACAGCAATAAACTCATACCTATCAATAATTACACTGAATGTAAATGGCCTAAATGCACCCATAAAGAGACAGAGAGTGACAGAATGGATAAAAAAACAGGATTCATCAATATGCTGTCTACAAGAGACACACCTTAGAAACAGACATAAATTTATTAAAAATCAAAGGATAGCAAAAAATACATCAAGCAAACAGCTACCAAAAAAAGAGCAGGAGTGGCAATACTAATCTCAGATAAAATAGACTTTAAAACAAAATCCACCATAAAAGACAAAGAATGGCACTATATCATGATTAAAGGAACAATCTATCATGAAGACATAACCATAATAAATATCTACACACCCAATGACAGGGCTCCAAAATACATAAAACAAACTGTAACAGCACTGAAAAGAGAAGTTGACAGTTCCACTATAATAGTAGGAGACTTTAATACACCACTCTTGGTAAAGGATAGAACATCTAGAAAGAAACTTAACAAAGATACAGAAGCTCTAAAGGCCACAATCATCTGACTTAAACTCATAGACATATATAGAACACTCCACCCAACAGCTGCAAAGTACACGTTCTTTTCCAACACACATGGAACATTTTCCGGTATAGACCACATCTTAGGCCGCAGAGAAACCTTCAACCAAATCCAAAAGATTGAGATAATACAAAGTATCTTCTCTGACCACGATGCCATCAAGGTAGAAATTAACAACAGGAAGAGCAAGGGAAAAAAATCAGTTACACAGAAACTAAATAACACCCTGCTTAAAAACCACTGGGTAATAGAAGAAATCAGAGATGGAACCAAAAAATTCCTAGAATCAAATGCGAAGGAAAAACATCATACCAAAACCTTTGGGACATGGCAAAGGAAGTGCTCAGTGGTCAATATACAGCAATAGATGCACGCATCAAAAAAGAAGAAAGGGACAAAATCAAAACATTAGCTACACAACTCAAGCAAATAGAAAGAGAAGAGCAAAAGAAGACCACAGCTACCAGAAGAAAGGAAATAATAAACATCAGAGCAGAAATAAATGAAATAGAGAATAGAAAAACAATAGAAAGAATCAACAAAACCAAAAGTTGATTCTTTGAAAGGATCAACAAAATTGACAAACCACTAGCTAAATCGACAAAAAAAAAAAAAAAAAAAAAAAAACAGGAGAGGACACAACACAAATAAGAAATGAAATGGGGGACATTACAACAGACACAACTGAAATAAAAAGGATTATAACAGAGTATTATGAAAAACTATATTGAACAAATTTGAAAATCCAGAGGAAATGGACAAATTTCTAGAAACACACTACCTACCCCAACTATCCCAAATTGATGTTGAAAATCTGAACAGATCCATAACAGGAGAAGAGATTGAAAAGGTAATTTAAAAAAACCAAAAAAACTCCCAACAAAAAAAAAGCTCTGGCCCAGATGGCTTCACTGGAGAATTCTTCCAAATATTAAGAGAAGAGCTTACACCAGTACTACTCAAATTATTTTAGAACATAGAAAAGGAAGGGATACTTCCAAATTCATTCTATGAAGCCAGCATAACCCTGATACCAAAACCAGGCAAAGACACCACACACACACACACACAGATTACAGACCAATATATCTCGTGAATATAGATGCAAAAATTCTGAACAAAATTCTAGCCAATAAAATTCAGCATCATATCAAAAAAATAATAAATCACCACCAAGTAGGATTCATACAAGGATGGTTCAACATTAGAAAACTGATCAGTGTAATCCACCACAAAAATAAAAGAAAAGAATCACATGATCATCTCAATCGACACAAAAAAGGCATTCAACAAAGTCCAATGCCCATTCCTGACAAAAAATCTCAATAAAATAAATATAGAAGGGAAATTCTTCAACATAATAAAGGGCATCTACACAAAACCAACAGCCAACATTATTCTTAATGGAGAAAGGCTGAAAACATTCCCCCTGAGAACAGGAACAAGACAAGCATGCCCTTTATCACCACTCCTATTTAACATTGTGCTGGAAGTCCTAGCTAGAGCAATAAGGCAAGAAAAAGAAATAACGGGCATCCAAATTGGTAATGAAGAAGTAAAACTGTCCCTATTTGCAGATGGAATACACAGAATCACTATACCAAAAATAATCGGTTGATGTTCAACCATTTCAGGAGGTACCATATGAGCAGGAACCAATGGTACTGAAGGAAAAAGTCCAAGCTGCACTGCAGGCATTGGCGAAAAACAATGCTCCAGGAATTGATGGAATACCAATTGAGATGTTTCAACAAACAGATGGCAGCGCTGGAAGTACTCACTCATCTGTGCCAAGAAATTTAGAAGACAGCTACCTGGCCAACCGACTGGAAGAGATCCACATTTATGACTATTCCCAAGAAAGGTGATCCCTCCGAATGCAGCAATTATTGAACAATATCATTAATATCACATGCAAGTAAAATTTTGCTGAAGATCATTCAAAAGCAGCTGCAGGAGTATATTGACAAGGAACTGCCAGAAATTTAAGCCGGATTCAGAAGAGGACACAGAACCAGGGATATCACTGCTGATGTCAGATGGATCCTGGCTGATAGCAGAGAATACCAGAGAGATGTTTACCTGTGTTTTGTTGACTATGCAAAGGCATTTGACTGTGTGCATCATAACAAATTACAGATAACATTGTGAAGAATGGGAATTTCAGAACACTTAATTGTGCTCATAAGGAACCTGTACATAGATCAAGAGGCAGTTGTTCAAACAGAGAAGGGGACACTGCATGGTTTAAAGTCAGGAAAGGTGTGCATCAGGGTTGTATCCTTTCACCATACCTATTCAATCTGTATGCTGAGCCAATAATCTGAGAAGCTGGACTATATGAAGAACAGGGCTTCAGGATTGGAGGAAAAATCATTAACAACCTGCGTTATGAAGATGATGCAACCTTGCTTGCTGAGAGTGAAGAGGACTTGAAGCATTTATGATGAAGATCAAAGACCACAGCCTTCAGTATGTATTACACCTCAACATAAAGAAAACAAAAATCCTCATGACTGGACCAATAAGCAACATCATGATAAATGGGGAGAAGATTGAAGTTGTCAAGGATTTCATTTTACTTGGATCCACAATCAACACCCACGGAAGCAGCAGTCAAGAAATCAAAAGATGTATTGCATTGGGCAAATCTGCTGCAAAAGGCCTCTTTAAAGTGTCGAAAAGCAAAGATGTCACCTTGAAGACTAAGGTGTGCCTAACCCAAGTCATGGTGTTTTCAATTACCTACTATGCATGTGAAAGCTGAACAGTGAATAAAGAAGACTGAAGAAGAATTGATGCCTTTGGATTGTGGTGTTGGTGAAGAATATTGAATATACCGTGGCTGCCAAAAGAACGAACAAATCTGTCTTGGAAGTACAACAAGAATGCTCCTTAGAAGCAAGGATAGCAAGACTACATCTTACATATTTTGGACATGTTCTCAGGAGGGATCAGTCCCTGGAGAAGGACATCATGCTTGGTAAAGTAGACGGTCAGCAAAAAAGAGGAAGACCTTCAATGAGATGGATTGACACAGTGGCTGCAACAACGTGCTTAAGCACAACAACAATTGTGAGGATGACACAGGACCGGGCAGTGTTTCATTCTGTTGTACATAGGGTCACTCTGAGTTGGAACCAACGCGATGGAACCTAACAACAACAACAACATTTGCAGATGATATACTATATATAGAAAACCCAAAAGACTCCACGAGAAAACTACTGGAGCTAATAGAAAGATTCAGCAAGGTAGCAGGATACAAGAGAAACATAAAAAATCAGTTGGATTCCTATATACCAATAAACAGAACAACAAAAAGGAAATCAGGAAAACAATACCATTTATAATAGCCCCTAAAAAAAATAAAATACTTAGGAATAAATCTAACCGGGGATGTAAAAGACCTCTACAAAGAAAACTACAAAACACTACTGCAAGAAACCAAAAGAGATCTACATGAATGGAAAAATATACCATGCTCATGGATAGGTAGACTCAACATTGTGGAAATGACAATTCTACCCAAAGCAATCTACAAGTACAATGCAATCCCCATCCAAATATCAACAATATTCTTTAAAGAGATGGAAAAAACAATCATCAACTTTATATGGAAAGGGAAGAGGCCTCAAATAAGTAAAGCATTATTGAAGAAAAAGAATAAAGTAGGAGGACTCGAACTACCTGACCTCAGAACCTACTATACAGCTAGGGTAGTCAAAACAGCCTGGTACTGGTACAACGACAGATACATTGACCAATGGGACAGAATCGAGAACCTAGATGTAAATCCATCCACCTACGGTTACTTGATCTTCAACAAGGGCCCAAAGACCATGAAATGAGGAAAAGAGTCTTTTTAACAAATGATGCTGGCAAAATTGGATGTCCATCTGCAAAAAAATGAAGCAGGGCCCATATCTCACACCATACACAAAAACTAATTCAAAATGGATCAAAGACCTAAATATAAAACCAAAAACTATAAAGATCATAGAAGAAAAAATAGGATCAATGCTAGCAACCCTAATACACGGCATTAACAGGATACAAACCAACGACAGCGTTCTCTTCCATGTCCCATCTTCCCTTAGCCTACACCACACAAAAGTGAATGCTCTCCTTTTTCTCCCAGTAGGTATCCAAAAGGGACAGAACAATGAGAAAGATGTAACCTCAGAGCTGGGATTTGCTTGATATGTACAAAACCTCCTTCCAGACAGGAAAAATTCAGTTTTGTTTTGCTTTTTCGCTGAAGGGGAGATAGTTGGTATTAACCTTGTGGGGTCGCCATGAGTAGGAATCAACTGGATGGCACCGGATTTAGTTTGGTTTTTTATTACCCTTGTCCTGTTTAGAGACTGAAATCCTAAGTTGATCTCTATGAAAATTCTGATTTTGAGAACCCAAGTAGATTGTTTCTCATTAGTGACAGTCTTCCTGGAAGGTCAGGCTAAGGAATGGTAAATAAACCTTCAGATCCGGTGCTTTCTCCTCACCCATGATATATATATGTATATAAGCGTTTGGCTGTGATTCTAACAATCCAGGCTGCAGTCTATTCTTTGGGGTGAAATTTCTGTGAGCTAGCTACTTTTTCTTTTCCATTAATTTGTTCTGTTTCATTGGGAAAACCTCTTAATCTCTTTGTGCCTCAGTTTCCCTACTGGAAAATTGGCAGGAATGATTCTGTAGTCCAGCTTTCTTGGAATGAATGAGACAGTGTTTATACAGATGTTTCTTGAGCCTGAATCCATGTCTGAACCTGTATTTTCCTCCTCATATTTTCCTCCTCATCCTCTCTGCCCACCTCCGTGGGGTTGGGTTGAAAAGGGATGGGGCAGGGCAGGATGTGGCAGACCTGAAAGCCTGAGTCCGCTGCCATCTCTGACTGGTGTTGGGGTCTGCCTTGAGGGGGCAGGGAAGGTAAATGGATTCTGTGGCAATCACTGCCTCAGAGCATGGAGAAATCACTTTGTGGAGCTTTTGATTAACCCTTTCAGCATCCCTGGTGTAAAATAGGAGGGAGCAGGCTTAGACTTCTTGGCAGTTTTGACACTTTAATTAATATTATGCATGTATTTTTTCATCAAGCATTTATCGAATGCCTGCCATGTGCTAGAAAATGGGGCTGGACCGTGAGGACGAAGCCAAAGACACGTGCCTCCTTCTCTGAGGGCTTTTCCAGGCTAGCAGGAGAGATGTAAAGAAACAGGCATTGACACCACAGGGTGAGGCTTGCTGAGGTGGGAGAGCACAGGGGGCCGTGGGGGTCATGAGAAGGGCACACCTCTCCCAGCCTTGGGCTGGGGGCAGCTGCTCATGCAACTGTCCCTGGTTGACTCCTGCTGACTGAGTGGGATCTAACCAGGTGAAGGAGTAGGATCTAACCAGGTGAAGGTGTAAGGGGGAAGGCAAGGGGATTCCAAAGACAACAGCCATACAAAGGCCCAGAGGTAAAAGGGAGGAAGCCATATTTGGGGCACTCCAATGTATGAATACTGCTGCAGCCTGGGGCAGGCAGGTGAGTTTGGGATGGGGTGGAAAGGAAGAGAGACAAAGGGAGGAGTCCACAGGAATCAAGAGAGTCTCCAGAGGGTGGAAAGGATGGCTCCACAGGTATCATCCATCCATGGTGACTGCCAAGCACAGCTTCGACCACTGGATTCACTAGAAGGAGATATGGAAGAGGAAGTCCCAGGCCCTCGGCAGCCCCCCTACTCTCAGGGGGACCCAGGACCTACTCAGCAATCAGACATTAAGAAAACACGTAAATAACAAGGACAGCAAAAAGCTAGCAGGCGGAGAGTTGAGTGGAGGGGTCGGGGTGGGTGGGTAGTCTGTGAGGCATTTTTAAGCAGTGCTCTGGCTCTTATGGGAATGCCGGCCAGGGCAGCCCTTGAACTCATTTCAGCAGGAAATCCATTGGTTCCAGAGTGTAGATTCCAGATTTGTTATTTTACAGGGCTAACAACTATGTAATTATCATATGTGAGCCCCTTCAAAAGAAATGCAAACACACATCACTGAACACCCTTAGAAATTGTGAGTGGGACCCACCCCAGGGTTCTGGAAGGAGCACATGACCATCCACAGATACAACCACTCCAGTGGAGAAGGAGAGAGAGTGACAATCTGGGCCTGCACTTTACAAGGAACTGGGAGAAAAGCAGATGAAGAAGATGGCAGGGCCTCTCTCTCCCCAGCTCCTCTAGGGTCTCTAGGTAAAGAAAGGTGGTGGGATGGGTAATAATCATGATAGTCACCATTTACAGAATGCTTGCAATGTGCCAGGCACACACGGTCTCATTTCATCTTCACAGCGTTAAAAGCTGGTGTTAATATTCCCATTTTACAAACGGGCAAGGAGTCCCTGGGTGGTGCAAACAGTTTCACACTCAGCTGCTGATCAAAAGGTTCCTGGTTTGAGCTCACCCAGAGGCACCTCAGAAGAAAGACTTGGCAATCTGCTTCTGAAAAATCAGCCATGGAAAACTTTACGGAGCACAGTTCTGAGATTGGACTGTGTATTATTTTTCTAATGCTGCATAACAAATCACCCTGAAACTTACAGGCTAAAAACAACAATAGTCAGTTATTATCTCTTACAGTTCCTGTGGGTCAGGGATTCAGGAGCAGCTTGACTGAGTGGTTCTGGCTTGGGGTCTTTCATGATGCCAGGTCACATATTAACCCCAAGTCAGATACAGTATTCTGAAGGCTTGACTTGGGCTGGAGGGTTCACTTCCAAGGTGGCTCACTCACACGGCTGGCAAGTTGGTATTGGCTGTTGACTAGAAGGAAAAAAAAAAAAAAAAACCTCAGTTGCCGTTGAGTCAATTCCAACTCATGTGACCCCATATGTGTCAGAGTAGAACTGTGTTCCATAACGTCTTCAATGGCTGATTTTTCAAAATTAGATTGCTGGGCCTTTCTTTTGAGGCTTCTCTGGGTGGGCTCAAACCAGGAACCTTGTGATTAGCAGTCAAGTGCTAAACCAGTTACACCACCCAGGGGCTCCTTGCCTGTTGAGAGGAGGCCTCAGTTCTCCATGTGGGCCTTTCCTCAGGGCTGCTTGAGGGTTCTTACAACATGGCGGCTGGCTTCCCTTAGAGCAAATGAGCCAAGAGACCAAGGTGGAAGCTGCAATGATGTTTATGACTTAGCTTCCGAACTCACATGCCATTACTTCTGCCATGTTCTTCTGGTCACACAAGTTAGCACAGGAGAGGATTAAACAAGATGAGGCTCCTTGGAGGCCATTTTGGAGGCTGGCTACCACAGGCTGGTTCAGAAAACTGCCCATATCCCTCCCACAGCTGCTATATGCTGCTGGGATCAAATCCAAGTTGCCTAACTCCAATACTAAGGCTCTGATGTTAAATGTTGGGCTGGAAGGAAAGACGATATTGAGGGGTTAAGAAGAGGATTTGAAGGGGCACGACATGGTCTTGGTTAAGTTTTGGTGCCACTGGGCAGCAAAAGCCACACTGCCTGTCCTGAGGAAGCCTGGAGAGACCCTGGAGCAGCCTTGGTCTTCTCTGTACCAGGTGCTTAGCTATCATAGCAGGCAAAGTCCTTAGGGGCCTCTCAGTACAGTGAGCTGATCTGAGGGATCCACAAGGTTTCTTTGTTCATGTAGATGGAAGAAAGAAGTAGCCCTGCCTTTTCTCTATGCTTTACCAATGAGAGGCATGAGAAGGGTACTATAATTCCCTGTGTGCATTTATGCCTGCTTAGCAAAGGAACCCTGGCCTTAGACCTTGAACTGAGCAACAGGGGAAGGGAGACATTGCCTTATTTAATTCTCACAACATCCTTAAGAGGTGTCATTATCTCCATTTTACAGATGGGGAAACTAAGGCACAGCGAGAGTAACTCGACCAAGGTAACTCGGGAGCCTAGGAGACAGGGAACACAGTCAACATGTAAGAGAGTGGTCCAGGCATGAGGTGACAAAGACCTGGGGTGTGGCAGAGAGAATGGAGAAGGCCGGCTAGAGGGAAAAGGTATTTGGTGGAAAGAAATGACCAGATTTGTTGCCAGACAGGGGGACGGGGTACATGGAGGATCAACAGCCCAGAGAATGGGGGTCACAAAGGCTCCGTGTCTGGCACCAGCAGGAGGAATAGCTAGATGGTCCTCTCGGGAGACAGGGCACAGGGATGTGTCCTCAGAGGGCACCTTGGACCTCCGAGCCAGATTTCATTCCAGAAAGAGGTCCTTCACCCAGTACCCACTGTGAGCTGCAAAATCAGGGCATCTGCAAAGCCCAGACTATTCCCTGGGCTTTGGGGATCTCCTGGAGAGGGCAGAGGGAAGAGGGCTTGGAGTGGGCCTCCCAGACTTGGCAATCTTTGTGATTGTGCCACAGTGGTGACATCCCTGGGCACCCTAGGTGCTGAATGGGAGTGGATCTGGCTCCTCCTGCCTTCAGAGAGTGTGGGCCACCCCAGCCCTGGCTAAGGCCTCAGGTAGGAGTTGGGGGTGGAGAGCTCAGACTCCTGCATTGGTGTGATTCCTGGCAAGCAGGATGGTGGGGGCAGGAGAGGGCAGGAAGACTAGGCCTATGGCTGGTTTGAGCCTCCCTGTGGAGGTTATGCAACCTTGGTCCCTTGAGAGGAGTAGAGAGGGCCTGAGGCCTTCAGCTGCAGGGGAGGTGGCTCTTTCCATAAAGGTTCTAAACTTTGGGATTTGAGATGACAGCGATGATTTCAGCAGCAGCTTCTGCCTTTGGGGTGGGCACTGTGCCAGGCCTAGGTATTGAGGTTGGGGTGTAGAGGGAGGCTAGTCTCTGTGGGCTCCTGAGGCTCTGTTAGTGGGATGTGAACACAGTGTGTGCGTGTGTGGCATATGCGTCTGTATCTCTGTTCAGCAGAAGCCTGGAAGCCCTGCATCTGCTTTGGGGGCTCCTTGCGGTGCAAGGTAGGCAAGCCCTGGGTTTTGCAGGGTCCTCACAGGGGAGGATATATGTAACCACCCACAGACCCCAGGACGCATGGGGAAAAGCACTTCTGTAGGCACCCCAGACCCATTGGACAAGGGGACCAGATATTTTGCTGTTTGATAAACTTCATAAAATAGTGGAGCTGAGTGATTTTGCTGCTGCCAGAATGGAAGTGTTCTAAGAACCCATGCCAAGAAGATAAATAAGGCCATGGCTCCAGGAGAGGAGCTGAAACAAATGTGCAGCGAGAGGTACAGCAAAGAAAAACTAGTCCTCCTGACGGCCGGAGGCTCCGTGTGTGGTGAAGTGTGTGTGTGTGTACACGAGTACACATGTGCACATGTGGGAAGTGTGTGCATGCGGGTGTGTGCATATGTGTGGTGATGTGTGTGCATATGCGTGCATGTGTGTGCATACACATGCATGTGTGGTGAGGTGTGTGCCTGTGGTGAAGTGTGTGTGTGTGTGGTGACGTGTGCACATGTGTATGGTGAAGTGTGTGCACGTGCGAGTATGTGTAAGTATGCATGTGTTGGGGGAGTGTTCAACAGACACGAGGTCACACTGAGAGGCCCGGAGACGAGAGGCCCTGAGCTGTTGCCAACCCCTCTGGAGGCAGCCCTCCACACAGCAGACTTGCCTGGGATTTAGCTAGGATTAGGCCTAGCCCTGCTTGGTACAAAGGAAAATCAGCGTTAGCCACTGTCAGAGGATTCAGGCCCCTTGGTCAGGCAGCTGGAGGGTAATTCAAACCGGAATATGTACCCTGCCAGCACAGACAGGGCAGGAATCCCTTGGTAGTCAGGGTGACAAGCCCCTGCTGTCCAGCTGACAGATTTAGTCTGCACTGATGACAAAGGGTACAAGTTTGGCTGTCAAAAATCAGCCCTCTCATTTGCGGCTCCAGGGGCTCCAGGCACTCCGAGGGCACGGGGATGGAACAGAATGTTAGGTCCCACGGGAGCTTAAGCATCTAGTCCAAAGGTTCTCCAAGTGTCCTGCTTAGGACTTCATCGGGATCACCTAGGAACTAGTCCGAAATGCAAATCATTGGGCCCCACCCTAGACCTACTGAGGCAGAAACTCAGGGGTGGAGGCCAGCATTCTCGGGTTTAACTAGTTTTCCAGGTGATTCTAATGCTCCATCACCTTCGTTTAGAAATGAGAAAACAGGCAGAGGGAGCTTTTGCCTAGAGCACACAGCTAATTAGGACACAGCCACCTTCCTCCTCACCCATATGGATGAGCTATGGATTTTGCAAATACTATGGGGGAGGGGTTAATAAATTTTTTTCTTAGAGGCAACAGCTATGCGTTTTTATATTTTCCATTTGTAAATAAGCTATTTAGATCCGCAGTATCGCTGGGGCCCAAACTGTAAATTGTTTGCTATAAAGTCTGGGCTCTGAGAAGTGGACGTGTCAGTCTCCAGCCAGATCATATCCCCCACCTCAGGTCACAGGCACCTTCTTCCCTGGCGTGTCCCCAGTGCTCTCTCTGTAACTGCAGTAAACCAGCCCACCAGCCTCCTAGTCTCACTCTGACAGGATGTTTTCATCAGTAACCCTCCCTCAGTTTGCCAGGCCAAGGGTGGAGTGGCCGGATTCATCTCGCCCACTGGCCTGAGCCGCCTTCCTGAGAAGACCTGCCTCTCCTTCTGATGCTCACAGTGGCCCAGCATGCTTCCAATATTGCATTAATGTTTTCCCAACAGAGTAATGCCTTAACGGGGCAGATTTGTTCTCAGTGTGGAAAACATGTGTGCCCTTATCAGACCTTGAGAGGGAGACTACCCCCTGTCAAGGCGATCTGGTCACCTCTTGAGGCTCCTCTTGCCGAGCTCAGGAGAGAAGCAATTTCATAGTTTCGGTGGTGTGAGGAGGAGTGAGAGGTCCTCCAAGACTTCTGGGTGAGTAACTTTTCTAAAAAAGAAGAACCATGATAGCATGTTTACATCGACCCAAATTTCTGGGAAATTCAGACGAAATTTCTGTTGTGGCCTGAGTTTCTTAGCAAACGGGGAAGAAACCAGCTTGCTTTTGTCCGATGTAAAGAGGACCTTACTGAAGGATTTTAAATGGGGGTGGGAAAGGGTGGGAAGGGAGAAACCCACTCCCTTCCTCCTCCAAAGCCCTGGATGGAAGTGGTTGGCAAAGTGGCAGAAAGCCCAAGGAAGGACCAAGTCTCTGGCCCCTCAGTCAGACAGAGTGTTCCCTGACCTCAACCCCTGATAAACTAAGCCCCTGCCGTCCTGGGAACTTGATTTTCTTTTTTCTGAACCCAGCTTTCTTTTCCTGAAATTTCTGAATCCTGCATTCTTCACCCTTGGGGAGCTGTGACACCCTGAGATGGTTTGTTTGATTCTCCAACATTCTCCTCTGCTTCCCCTTCCCAACCAGGGGTCCATAACCTGCAGTTAAATAAAGTTAATTTCATCTCGAGCATTTCACAAAGCCTTAGCGAGCACTGGAGTCTCCCTGGAGTGTTGCAAACCCAGGTTTGGAAATCTCGGATCAAGAGAACGTTGGGCAATGGATGATACAGACAAAAGAGGAGAAAAGAGAGCGAGACAGGGCTTTCTTTTTCCTCTGGGTCTCCGATTAGGCTGGAGGGCTCTGGCCGTTTGAACACTGATCCAATTAAAAAATAGTTGATTCCGTTCTGCCGTACTGAGAACAGAGATGGAAAGAGACCCAGACGAAGAGAGACAGAAAAAGAGAAAGTGGCCCCAGGTCTCTTACTCAGCCGATGACACCTCCCCTCCACCGAAATAGTAGGGTTTTAGGGAAGCCCTTTTTATGAATGTGAAGTCTGCTATTTTGAGTTTGGACCCTGAGAACTTGCCTCCTACCCAGGAAGATTTGTTTTATTAAGTGGTCCACACCTGAAAGTAATTGAATCTCTTGGCGTGGGTGTGGGGGCGCGGCGACTCCCGGCACCTCTCCCGCTCTGCTCTAAGCTCCTCCCGGCGCCCCTCTTCGCTCCGCCGCGCCGCAACCTTGCACCGGAGTCCCCCACCGGCTTTGCAGACAGCGAGGCCCGGGGCACGGGTGGCAGGTGGGGGGAGCATGTGGGACGAGCGGGAGTTGAGTGTGGATGTGGGGAGAGGGTGCGCCAACGTCGCCCTCGCGCTGCCAGCCGGCTGGTGCCCGGTGCTCGCGTCCCGCCCGCTCGCCCCCTCCTGCCCGCAGGGATTGTTCGCGGCGCTGGCCGTAGGAGTCCCCTCCCCAAAAACAAATAAGACAGCGACTGAAATAGAGAAAAGCTTACGAACTTTAATGTCAACATCAAATCTCTATAAAATCAGATCAAAGGCAACAGGCGCTTGATTTCTTTCTGGATCGCTCAGCGTGCTCTTTTCTCCAGCGGAGGCCGAGGATTTGAACACCGCAGCCCTGGGCCTGAGCCGGCCTGGGGGGCACGCGAGCGAAACGGACGCAGTGCCGGTGACCGTGGGGCCTGGTAAATGGACAGCAGCCCGCAGATGGCCCGCCGTGTGACAAGGCCCGCCGGGGAGCCGAGCTGGAGGCGGCAGGAGGAGGAAACGCGCGAGCCGGGAGCGTGGTGTGCGGAGCCGGCGACGGCCCGGCGGTCGAGCCGCGGGCGGGCCAGTGTGGGCTCCTCGGCACCCGCCGCCGCATCTCGCGGCCGGGACTCGTCCAGGCCTCAGGCGGTGGCGAGCGGCGGGGCAACGAATTTCCGAATTCCGTAGGTTGCCGGCGCCGGGCTGCGTCAGCTCCCGCGCCTCCCCCGGGCTCCTGCTGCGAGGGCCTTGCAGTCTGCTTTCGTTTTCTCCTGTCCTTCCTGAATTCCAGTCTTTGGTAAACATTCGTGTGCGTGCGTGCGTGTGTGTGTGTGTGTGTGTGTGTGTGTGTGTGTGTGATTTTGCAGGACGAGATGGAACTCTTCTGTGTTTCTAGTAGAACGTGCGAATTCGACTTACTTCTAATCATAAACCTACAGTCTGTCGGAGCCTTCGAGGTTATGGCCACGAGAAATGTCAATGGAGATTAACCTTCACATCTTGGGAATAAATATGGAGAACTTTGTTAGTAGCAATATTATAGTCTCTTTCTCTCACCCCACATACAAAGAATTGTAAATTATGGACGTTCTCTTCATGTATCAGTTTTATATGCTGTAGCCTTCCCTCCTTCCGGACATAAATTTCCATGTCTGCAGATCCTGCTCATAGGTGAAACCACATGTCTGTTTTGTGTGCCTGCGTGTGCTGGCACAGGTACATTGCCACGATGGAGAAATTGGCAGGACATTTCATGGTGGTGGACGTTGGGAGAAGGGTCCTCTTAGATGAGTATGTGTCTGCGTAGGTCATTTGTGTTTGAACGCCTGGGGAAAAGAAATAGAAAGGATTCACACTGGTCAATAAACCAGCTGAAGAGGACCTTCAC
This sequence comes from Dugong dugon, assembly GCA_030035585.1. Lineage (NCBI taxonomy): Eukaryota > Metazoa > Chordata > Mammalia > Sirenia > Dugongidae > Dugong > Dugong dugon. The sequence continues at coordinate 149,973,585 of CM057462.1, forward strand.
CTCATAGTCTGAAATTACAGGAAATTCAGAAGCAGAAAAAGGGCAGAAAAATTAAAGAGAGGCCAAGGGGGGAAAAAAAGTGATCATCAAGACAGAGAGGAGAGAGAGGGGTGGGGGATCAAGGAGACCATGCAGAGGCAGACACAGTGCTGAAAGGCACAAAGATGGAAATTCAGAAAAAAAATTATGAGAGGGAAACAGAAAAACGGAGAGAAAGAGAGGTATACTGTTAGAAAAAGAAATAGAAACAGAAGGATAAGTGGAGAGAGATGGAAAGAAAAAGCATAGGTACAGAAAGATCTAGAAGAAGAAATACATCAAGAGGGATGGAGAGACAAAGAGCCGACCCAGACTCGGGGGGGGGAGGGGGAGAGAAGATAGAAGGTCTGGAAACCGGGAGGCTCCCCAGGGCCTGGCCGCCTCCCCAGGGCCTTGCTTCTCAGGTTTCCCCAACGCCAGGGAAATCCAGGGAAGCCTTTGTGGGCGCATTTGTTTGCTCCAGACCCGGATCTGGTGATGCCAGTTGATTTGGTTTTTAAACAGTGGGTTTGCAGCCTTCTGGGCTGGGGCGAGGGTCTGCTAGCCATCCTTAAACCTGCAGATTGGATTGAATTTCAGCCACTTTGATGGTCCTGTAATCGTCTCCCAGTTTTCTAATTTCCAAGCCCCTCCACCAGGCTCTGGGTTGAAAGGGGACTTTAAAGACGCCTTTGATAACGTCTCACGGTTACATATTTCCATAACAATTTTCTTTACCAGATCTTTATGTCTGATGCAGCCCCAGATGTTCTGGGGGAGAAAAAGGGAGCCAGTCCCCTCTGTCCCAGCCTGCCAGGCACCAGGAACAGGACAGAGAGGCAAATGCCAGTGCTGTGGGACCCAGGACTCTTTTCTAGCCTTTCTCTCCTCTTGCCACCCCTTACCGCCGGCTCTTCCTCAGCCTCTTTCTGGGCCTTTCTCAGTGCCAGAGACCAGTCCTTTGTACACAGCTCTGGCACCAGAGAAGCCCTAGATGCCTCTTTTTTTTACCAAAACTTCTCTATTCTGTATCCCCTTCCACGCACTATGCTTGGTGACAGTTTGAGGAGCTGATAAACTACACCATGCTAATGCTGTAGTGGGTCAAATTGATTCCAGGTGCCCCTCCTGGAGTATTTTAACAGGCCCTTCTGGAGACACAGTGTCCTTAGAAGCATCAGGAGACCTTGTCTTCCTCCTTGAGCAGTTACTGAATATCTACCTTGTGGATGCTCTGCCCTTTAGGAGTGAGTCTATACTGCTGGGGAAATGAGACCTGGATGCAAAAGCATGGGCCAAAGGCTGCGTAAGTGTGAAGAATGCAGGAGAGAGATGTAATAAAGCATTCAAAGGCAGGCAAGATGGCTTCTGGTTGTGGACATCTGGGATAGCTTCACGGAGGAGGTCATTTGCTCTGGGTTGTGCAGGACATGCAGGATTAGAATGCTTAGTGATGGGGGAACATGGGGCACCACAGCAGGTTGATAGGGGAGACCTTTGGGGGCAGAGGCACTTTCTGATACTCCTTCCCCAGATAAGACCTAGGTAATTGTTGGAGCAACACTGAATTCAATGCACCCAACATGCGGGGGAAAGACCTGGTGATCTGCTCCCATAAAGATTACAGCCTGGAAAACCCTATGGGGCAGTTCTACTCTGTCACATGGGGTTGCTATGAGTCAGAACCGACTCAATGGCACCCCACAACAACATTTGTTGAAGCGAGCCACCCAACAGGCATGTGCTGAGCAGGGGGCGTAGGAATGGAGGAGTAGATCACTGTCCTCCTCAGAACTCTTATTATAGATCATGTTCTACAGAATCCCGAAGGGTTACTCAGGGCTGCTGGGGCAAGGAAAGGGGAGGCCAAGCAGGCAGAGGCCAGCCCCCTACTCCTTCTTCAGCCAGACCAGTTCTACTTTTTATTTTACTATTTACTTTACTATTTCTACTTCACTGGGGTTCCATGTGACGTTTCCTTTGGAAGTTAAAGGCGGGCTGCTGCTTAAAACAAAGAAAGGAAGAAAGTTCCCGATTCATAGGTGTTTGTTCATTATGAAAAATAGATACCTAAATAATTAAATAGAAGTATGAGAGTGTGTCATGAACCAAAGACCATGATTAAGCCATAATCCAATTCTGGACACTAAATTTCAGTTTAAAAACAAAACAAACAAAAAAACCCTCAGATCTCAAGGATTCCAAAGTCCCTTCTGTGCTTTACCTGTCTGTCTGTGCTCTGTGGAAAGATGGCCCATCAGGCGGTGTGGGGCTGACTGAAGCCACTGCTTGTGCCCTCGACACACAATGTTGCCAGTATTTTCTCTGGCATCATCTTCCCACATCCTGTTCCGTCCCCCAGCCCTCACCTGATCAGGAGTGGCAGGTTTCCAGCTGCCCTCAGAACACTCAGGGGTTTCATCCTAATGATACCCTAAGACCAGGCCCCTAAAATAGGAAGTCCAGTCCAGCTGAGTCCAGTCACAGCTGGAGATCCCTTCCCTCCTCTTTGTTATATCCTGTGAAGTGCAATATGATAAAATGCCGCCAGGGGGCAGGATAGAAACGTGGGGCTCAGCTATCAGGGCCAGGCTTGATCTTGGCTTTGTCCGCAGAATGGGCTGAGAGCCCACACTAAGCGCTGCCCCGCGGGTATACTAAGATAAGCAAACGTAGTCCCTGTCTTCAAGAAGCCTACAGTCCCATGGGGACTTGGATGATACAATTCTCTATTTATTAAGCAGCCAGTGGAGTCCATAGAAGTTGTAGCTGGAGCCCCCTGCCTCTTCCAGCACCCCGCCCCCAGCAGCCTCTGCTGTGTTCCAGCTGCCCAGCCTCCACTCAGGGTCCTCACTGGCTTCTCCAGCTGCAAAGACCAACACCAGAAGAGCCTAGGCTTGGCCCTGCCACCACAAGATACTCCCAGACACACCTGGGGTGCATTGTCTATTGTGGGCTCCTTATAGGTGGGACCCCTGAGGAAACAGGATGCTGGAGTGGGAGCACTCCCCCAACCTAGGCTGGGGTCTGTCCCAGGTCCCATACCACTCCCCAGCTGACAGGCCAGCCCACTGTGTGGGGCAGGGAGAAGGTTAGCGTGTCCCCGTGTGCATGGGTGCTTGTGGTGGTGGTGTGGGTGAGGGGCAGCCAGTGTTCACAGATTGCTGAGGCACCCTCCACCTCTAGCCTGCCCTCGATCGATACCTTAGCCCCTCAATCCAAGATGTGGATTAAGCACCTACCCTACTCAGGGCCCTGTGCTCAGCACTGTGGGAGGTAGAGCAGTGAATCAGACACAGTTCACACCCTTGGGGATTCGTAGGGGTAACAAAAAAGAGCTTCCGGAAACATGCCCCAGAGGCTCCATGGGGTGGGCTTGTTGGGCAAGTGGCAGGAGAGGAGGATGTGACCTGGGCTTTGAAGGATGAATAATCCACAAACTCAGGGGTGGCAGGGGCACATCTGTCTTTCTACTGCTGAATCCCCTGTGCCCGGCAGCAGGCCTGGCACATCATCAGAAACCAGTTGCCAGCAATAAGATTCCAACTCATGACAACCCCATGTGTGTCAGAGTAGAACTGAGCTCCATAGTGTTTTCAATGGCTGATTTTCTAGAAGTACATTGCCAGGACTTTCTTCCCAGGCACCTCAGTTAGCAGCCGAGCACTTTAACCCTTTTCACCACTCAGGGCCTTCACTTGCACACAGTGGGCATTTAATTAATATTTGGTGAATGAATGAAGGGATGGGGAAGGGTAGAAGGTATTCATACAAGGTGTGTGTATGTGTGAGGGGACAGAGTCCTGGAGGGTGGATGTGGTGGGTTCTGATTGTCCTCTAGCCAGGGTTACCTCTAGGGTGACCAACAGTCCTTAGCTCTGAAAGTCCTGCCTTCCAGGAAACCCCTCAGTCCCAGGCAGGAACAGATTACCCACTAAGCAAAGATGTAGTGAAACCCATGTGAAACTGTGCATTGCAGATTAGTAAGTAAACGCTATTAAGCCCGTGTGTACCATGCTTGGTTAATCTGCCCCTGGTCCCAGGCAAAAGGAGATGGTTGGTCACTCTAGCTGTGGTCTTCTCGGGAAGGGCCATCGGTCCCTTCCTCCTAGGACCTTCCCTCCCCGGCACTCCCTCCAGCCCCCCTTTCTCTTTTTCCCTGCCCATCAGGGTCTCCTCTCAAATCTCCTGGGCCTAGCCTTGCCCCAGCCATGGCCCCCCAGCCTGACCTCGGGGCTGCCCACTTCCCTTTCGCTCGACCATTCCTGATAAGGATACTAGAAACAGGTTTGCCCTTTCACCTCCGCATATCTTTCCGCGGAGCCTGCGGGTTCCCGCATCCTGGGTCACATCCTGCGAAGCCCTGCGCCTCCCGCAGTCAGGCTGCAGGACGCCACCTTAAGGCCTTGGGTGGGAGAGGAGTGAGGGGACAGTTTACTTCGAAGCCTGCAGCCTTTGGGAGATGAGCCTCTCCCAGTCCTGGCTCCCAGATCCAGGGGGCAGAAGAGGGTCTGGGCGCCTGCTCCCCGGACACAGAGCTGGCGGAACACGGTGGCTGAGTTGACCTATTCCTCCCCTGGATTTTGACTGACATTCTTGGCGGAATTGGCCGGATGTTTCTCCTTCACAAGAGACACAGCCTCGAGCGATACAGCTGTGCCTCCCTCAGCCCGGCTACAGCTGGAGGTGCTGAGAACCCAGGATTACACTTCCTACTTTTGGGATAACATCGCTGGGCAGAAAGGTCTCCAGAGAAGGGGTGTTGTGGTTTCTCTGGGGTCCCAAGAGGGTCCTCCAGGACTTGCATCTGAATACCTTGTCCTCACTCCTCCCCAGCTCGGCTCTCTGGGTGGGTCTGTGGTCCCCATGCGGACACTCTTATCGGACTCTGTTAGGCAGTGCTGTAAGGATCACCTAATACTCACAGACCCCTGGGGTCTGGCCTTTGCCAGGTGCTGCAACAGGCACTGAATCTTGTGAACACCCCTCCTTATTTTTGAGGAACTCACTATCTGAGGACGTTACTGCCCAAAACTTCATCCTGTGAATTAGAAGTGTGATCAGACACAGCGATTATTTAAAGGGACATTGTAATCTTTGCGGATGCGGAAGACATTTCATGAATTTGCAGCGTTTGGGAAGATACATCATTTGTAACAGCATCAATTTTGTGGCCTTGAGGTAGTAAGAACTGTACATTCTGAGAATGTTCCCCTTTGGTGAAATCCAGTCACAACAAATACCAAAAGCAGCATTAAAGAGGGACAGTATCCACCTGTGGCCTGCAGGGGTTATGGGAGGGAAAGAGGGTGTTCCTACCCTTGATTTCGAGGTGGTTTGGGTGATTATGAGCTTTGTGCAAGCATATGAAGCACAGGGTTCATATTTTTGCCTTTGCAGTTTTTTTAGAGCCAGGCTTTAGTCACTTGAGTAGCGCCTTCGTGATTCAGGTCCCATCTGAGCACCACTTGTACTATAAACTTTTTTTTTTTTTTTTAATTAACTCTGGGTGAATCAAACAGTTAAGTGCTGGACTATTAACCAGAAGGTTGGAAGTCTGAACCTCACTCAGAGGTGCCCTGGAAGACAGGCCTGGCAATCTACTTCTGAAAGGTCACAGCCTTGAAAATCCTATGGAGCAGTTCTACTCAATGGCAACTAACAACAACATGTACATATACATACATATGGCCACCTATGCATTGCAAAAAGAATATATGTTATATAACATATTTTTATATATATCTTTATGTATTTTACAAATACATAAAATATATTAAAATTATATGAACACACACACAAACATTAAAAAAAAAAACCTGTTGCATAGAGTCAATTCTGTTTTATAGCTGCCCTATAGGACAGAATAGAACTGCCCTATAGAGTTTCTAAGGCTGTAATCTTTAAGGAAGCAGACTGCCATATCTTTCTCCCGCGGAGCAGCTGGTGAGTTTGAACCACCGACCTTTCGGTTAGCAGCTGGGCCCGTAACCACTGTGCCACCAGGGCTCCTTATATACATGCATATGTACATATTTAAATACACACATATGAATATCTTTTAAAAGAAAACTTGACATCCTTACCATAAATGGAACAACAGTAGCACTTACAATAAACAGAGGGTAACCATAAAAATAAACAAAATGAAAACTTACCAATGTTATTTCATTGTAGCTAGAGTTGCCTATAGAATGCTTTGAGTCTAAGGCTTGCTTTCTTAATCTCGAATGTTAACAAGTGTTAGAAGGATGTTAAAGCCACATTTGCCACCTTTTTGGTGACCAGATGCAGCTATTACTTAAAGGGCATGTAGTAATCAGATATGGAAGAGAACTGGAGAGGAACGATTTTCTCAGGGTACCACCGAGGAGCACTGAGTGGTTCCCTGGTCTGTCCAGGAGGAAAATGTCACTGTTCCCTGGCCTAAAGCATCTCCTCAGTAAATTCCTGACCAAGTTTCCTTGAAGCCTTCTGTCACCCCGCATCTGTTCCACTGCAGCCCCATTCTTCAGCCCCACAGGAAAAAGAGTGAGGAAGTTGCTGGAGATGAAGGGTGCTGGTCTCTCCTTCTCTGGTGTTGCCCAGAATATTCCAGCCTTAATGAGATAACCCTAGAGGAATTATTTCTACTTTCCTCAGTAAAGCTACAGAGAATTTTCCACAATGATTATGAGAAAACCCCAAACATGGGAACAAGCAGGACATTGGAGCTACGCTTCCTGCTGCTGATGATTCTCAAATTACGTCTTCAGCTCTGCCCTGAGTTCTAGACTTGTATGTCCAGCTGTCTGTTTGTCCTGTCCACTTGCAAGGCTAACAGACATCTCAGACTTAACATGTCCAAACAAAGCAGAACTCTTTTTTTAAAATTGTTTTAAAAATATATATAACACAACATTTGAAAGCAGAACTCTTGATCCCCACACAAACCTGCTTCTCTCCCAGGTTTCCCCATCTCAGTTAAAGGCGCTGCCTCTCCCCAGTTGCTTAAGCCAAAAGGCCCCCTTGGCTCCTTTTTTTCCCTCACGTCCCAGATCCAGTCCACCTATGAGTCCTCCTGGCTCCACCTTCAAAATATATCCAGAACCAACTACTTCTCTCCACCCCTGCTGCCACCATCCTGGTCCATGTCTCAACGGTCTGTCGCCTGGACTACCGCAAATGCCTCCTAGCCGGCCTCCCTGCTTCTTCCCATTATTCTATGCACTGAAGCAAGAGCATTTTTTTTATTGTGATAAAATACATAACATATTTACCATTTCAACCATTTTTAAGTGTACAGTTCAGTGTCATTAAATACATTCACAATGTTCTGCAACCATCACTACTGTCTATTTCAAGAGCTCTTTTATCACTCCAAACAGAAACTGTGTAGTCATTAAGAAATAAATCCCCATTCTCCCCTCTGTCCATCCCTGGTAACCTGGTAATCTACTTTCTGCCTCTATGAATCAGCCTATTCTAGAGATATATATATGGAATCATACAATATTTGTCCTTTTGTGTTTGGCTTATTTCACTTAGCGTAACGTTTTCAAGGTTCATTCATGCTGTAGCATGTATCAGAACTCCATTCCTTTTTATGGCTGAATAATCTTCCACTGTATGTATATTAAAGAGCCCTGGTGGTGCAAATGGTTAAACCCTAAGCTACTAACCAAAAGGCTGGCTGTCCAAACCCACCCACTGGTCCTGTGGGAGAAAGACCTGGTGATCTGCTTCTGTAAAAATTACTGCCAAGAAAACCCTATGGAGCAGTTCTACTCTGTCACACGGGGTTGCTATGAGTCAGAATTGACTCTATAGCACCCAACAACAACTGTATATGTACTCCATTTTGTTTATCCATTCATTGTTGATGGATATTTGGGTTGTTTCCACATTTCGGCTATTGTGAATGATGCTGCCATAAACATTAGTGTACAAGTATGTGTTTGAGCCCCTGTTTTCAATTCTCTTGGGTACATATCTAGGAATGGAATTGCTGGATCATGTGGTAATTTCATATTTAACTTTCTGAGGAGCCACCAAACTGTTTTCCACAGTGACTACACCATTTTACATTCCTACTAGCAATTCACAAAGAGTTCCAGTTCCTCCACATCCTCACCAACGCTTGTTATTTTCTGTTTTTTCTGATACAGCCATCCTAGTGGGGGTGAAATGGTATCTCGTTGTGGTTTTGATTTGCATTTTGCTAATAACTAATGCTGCTGAGCATCTTTTCATGTGCTTATCACCACTTGCGTATCTTCTTTGGAGAAATGTCTATTCAAGTCCTTTGCCCTTTTTTTTTTTTTTTTTTTGATTGGGCTGCTTGTCTTTTTGCTGTTGAGTTGTAAGAGTTCTTTGTAATTCTGGATATGAAACCCTTATCAGATATGTTGTTGTGTGCTGTCAAGTCAATTCTGACTCATCCAAAAGAAAAAAAAAAACAAAACCCCACTGCCGTCAAGTTGATTCTGACTTAAAACGACCCTATAGAACAGAGTAGAACTGCCCCATAGAGTTTTCAAGGTGAGCCTAGCAGATTCAAACTGCCAACCTTTTGGTTAGCAGCCATAGCACTTAACCACTACACCACAAGTGTTTCCATTCCGACTCATAGCTGCCCTATATGACAGGGTAGAATTGCCTCATGGGGTTTCCTCGGCTGTAACCTTTATAGGGAGCCCTGGTGGCACAGTGGGTTCCACTCTGTCCTATATGAGTTGGAATTGACTCAACAGCAATGGGTAATCTTTACAGGAGCAGATCACTGGGTCTTTTCTCCCATGGAGTGGATGCTGGGTTCGAATTCCCGACCTTTTGGTTAGCATTTGAGTGCTTTACCATTGTGCCACCAAAAACCAAACCTGTTGCCACCAAGTCAATTCTGACTCAAACAACCCCATAGGACAGAGCAGAACTGCACCACAGGGTTTCCAAGGAGCAGCTGGTGGATTCGAACTGCCGACTTTTTGTTTAGCAGCTGAGTTCTTAACCACTGTGCCACCAGTGCTCATTTATCAGATATATGGTTCCCAAACATTTTCTCCCAACCTGTGAGTTGTCTTTTCACTTTCTTGGTAGTGTCCTTGGATGCAGAAACATATTTATTTTTCAGACTGATCTTTTATAGATGTAAATCTGGGTGTTTCATCCCTTAGCTTCAAATTCTCCAGTGATTTTTCATGGCATGGAGAACAAAATCCAAACTCCTTTCCATGATCTGGGCCCTGCCTACCTTTCCTTCCTCAGCTCACACCACTCTGCCCATGCTTATTCTGCTCCAGCCACAATGGTGTCTTTCCATTGCTCCAACACTCCATCCTACCTCAGGGCCTTTGCCCCTGCTGTTCTCTCTGCCTGTTCTCTCCCTTCGTCTTCTCATGGCTCAGGGCTGGCACCTTTCCTTTATTCAGGTCTCTACTGAAATGACACCTCCTTAGAGGGGTTTCCTGAACCCCCTGAGATAGCACCTTCCCCCATCATTCTCCAGTCTCTTACGCTGTTTATTTTTCTTCATAGCACGAATCACTATTGACATTATTTATTTTATTTGTTGATTTATTTGCTAATTGCCTCTTACATGAGAATGTAAATTCACAAGGACATGGACTGTGTCGATCTAATTCAGTGCCTTATTTCCACTCTATCACTATCAGTTGATTTGGGGCAGGACTATCTTTTATTTTAATCTCCTCTATTTAAAAAGTAGAAACATGTTTCTTTTGTCTGTTCTCTAATGCCTTTGCTTTATGATGAAATGAAGAAAAAAAAAACCAAAAACCAAAATGAAACAAACCTGTGCTTGATTCCAACTCACGGGGACCCTATAGGACAGAGTAGAACTGCCCCATAGGGCTTCCAAGGCTGTAATCTTTACGGAAGAAGACCACCACATCTTTCTTCCACGTAGAGGCTGGTGGATTCGGACCGCCAACCTTTCAGTTAGCAGCCAAGCACTTTGACCACTGCGCCACCAGGGCTCCTTCAATATGAAAAAAATAAAGGCATTAAAATATAATTTCATGGTCTGTTAACACCAAGTTCCGGAAACCAGTACTTAAGAGTGCCACACCCCCACCCCACTCCCAGCTCTGATGAGCTTCCTCAGTCTCCTAGATTAGGGGAGAAGTGGGCTGTTTGGGGGAAATTCTGCCTGCCTTCACTTAACTGGGCCTGTGGCAGGTCTTCGAAACACCTGCTGAGAGATGGAGTGATGGCTCATTTACAGTTGATGATCCTTTCCTGCCCTTGAGGAGTTCCTGGAAAGAAGCCGGCATTCCTCTGGTGTGGAGACTCCAAGCAGCCAACTGCTGAGGTTGGACGCCCCCCTAGGCTGCCAGCCTGGTACCATAAATTATCATTGCCTTCGGGGTGCCCTGGCTCAGCCCAAACTGCCCCCATCCCCGCGTTCATGCAAACGCTCCATCACGATCTCCCTTCTGTGGCCAGGCTTGTGCCCCATCCCACACTTCCGCTCTGCACTAGCCTGCTCTTCCTTTGGCCTTCCTCTTCTTCCTGCCTGGGACTGGGGCTAGGGTGGGCCACTCCAGGATTAAAGCTATGGGGATGTCACAGTCCAGGACTGAGGCTCTTTGTCTGTGGGGTGGGGTGCAGTTAGGCAGAGAGAGAAACCCACGGACGTTTCTTTGCAAGCAGGGCCCTGTCTTCTATAAGCATTGCCCTGGAGAGCCCAGAGTGCTATGCTGCGTGGCCCTGGTAATTCCATCCCCCAACCTCCCAACACACACACACACACACACACACACACACACACACACACACACACTCTCTCCCACTCTCTCTCTTCCTAGGAGAGAACCAAGGGGGGCAGGCAGTAGCAGTTGGGGGAATCTCAATTCCCAGTAACTGGATCCCCACCCCCTCCTATCACGCACCCCCAGCCCCTTCCTTGGTTTCTCCCCAGATCTTTGAAATGCTCAGGAGCCCCTGGGGGCCAAGGCATATTTCTGTTTTGAGGAATATGGCACAGAAGAGAAAAAGGGCTGTAGCACAGACACATGATGGTTTGCAGAGTGGGCTGCCTAGGCGCCGGTGGGACAGAACGGGCAGGGAAAAGCCTACGAGGAGGTGGGCAGGCTCTGCTCCCAGATTAAAGCTGGTGGGGTAAACCCTATAATGTGCATATGGCCAGAGGAAGGTGAGGCAGCTCTGGCTTTGTTCCTAGAGGGTCTGGTGAGGGAGTGGGGTGTGAAGGGAGTCCGTAACCCTGGCTTGGTGCAGCCTCTTCCCCTCTATCTCACCCCACGCAGCCAGGCTGGCCACAAGCTCCAAGGTTCCCCAGCCTTTTGGGGAGAATCCAGGAGGGACAGAGCTGGACGGCGACTCAGAGGCACAGCCTTACATGGCCAGAATCCCCTGCCCCAGCCCTGTCTGGAGCTTGCTCAGAACTTACCGACTTCACAGTCCCTGCCTCCCCACTCCCAGTGCCCTTCCCCGGGTGTCAGCAGCAATTTCCTGGCAGGCCTGGTGACAGGAGCCGGAGTCAGCCCCGGGGAAACCCAACTCCGTGGTGTTCCCAGAGGGTGTCCCTTGGAGTCTGGGGAATGGGGCTGAGACTGTGCAGAACTGAGTGGTCCGAGGAGGTAAGGGGGACTGCCACAGCCCTGCCCACCACACCCTGTCCCTGCAACACTGAATGGAGGCAGCTCTGCCCACTCCCCTGCACCTAAGGATTCGGGCAAAGCCATCTCTTTCCTGCTTCACAATAGGACCAAGGCTGGAAAAAGTCACCAATACCTGGGTGGACAGTGCCCTGCTTCTGGACAGGCACAAACCCTCCCTCCTCACAGAGGCTTGAGGGCCCTGATTTAGAGAGGGGCAGAATGGGCTCAGCCCCTTTCCTCCCCATTGCAATCCAGCTCCAGCATTCAGAGAAACGCCTTCATCCCAGGCCTCACCAATGGTGTCTGGTTTTACCTTGTTGCTGGGTCTACGCAGGGCACCCAGCTTCTCTTAGCCTTGGTCTCCTCTCTCTTCTGTATCCCTCTCAGGGTCAGCAGGGCTACTTTCCAAGGTCCTTGAGGGTGGGAACTGACCACGTTCATGTTTGCTCTGCCCCACTTCCATCCACTCCCCAATGCCTTTCTTTCCTTTTCCATATATGTGCCCTCTGCAAGATGCTGGGCTCTCTCTGTTCTTGGAGCAACCATAGCGCAGTGAGGAATCAGTACAATTCAATAGAGCAGCACGATACTGTACAATACAGTGTAAGAGAGGAAGATAAAGGCTGTAATGGAGAAAATGCTGGCTTTGAGGCCAAGCATTCACCCTGTAACAATGGGCCAAGAGCTTGGGAGATTTGTCAAAGGCATACTTAACAGTATGCACAAAAGAGAATATTTTATTTAGTGTGATCCCTCCAAACAGGCTTGAATGCAGTAGACACATATGACTATCTATATTTTAAATTTATATTATGCAGCATGTAAGTATTCACTATGCGTATCAGGGCCCTCAGCACAGAGTAGATGTCAAGTGGTCCCAGGCCTGGAGGGCTGGGAGATTTGTTCAAAGGCTTGGGACAATGGGGCAAATGGCCATTTGTAGATGCAGATGAGGTAGTCTTTTGGAGCAAGCCCTTGGTTTGGGCCTAAGTCCATGCTAATGTCCCATTTAGCTTTCTTGAGTTTGGCAGACCCTTTATTGTTGTATTGTTAGATTGTTGTTAGAAATTCTCTAGGCTGGAAAAAGGGCAACCTTACATCCTCTCTTAAGAAAGCTTCTGCCTGGAGTACAGCTGTGTGCTCTGTGCTTGAGACTGGCCTGGTCCCTGTTTCCAGGGAGCTCAGAGTCTCTCTTTCTTGAGCTCTAGAATGCTACCACTGGAATTCATCAGAGGGCCCCTTATAGTCCTGTCCCCTCCTTTTGCAGAAGAGGAAACTGAGGCTGAAGATGCAGTCATTTGTTCAGGACTACCAAGCCATTTGAGGTTTTAGACCCCAGATCTCCCACTCCAAGTTCCTGCTCACCCCAACTGCCCATCTGTGATAAGCATTTGTTAAGTACTTACAGCCCGCAGAGAGTCCCCAGGTGGTGCAAACGGTTAACGTGCTTGGCTGCTAACTGGAAGGTTGGAGGTTCAAGTCCAGAAGGACCTTGGAAGAAAGGACTGGTAATCTACATCCAAAAAAATCAGCCATTGAAAACTTTATGGAGCACAGTTCTCTGACACACACACATGGAGTTGCCATGAGTTGGAGTCAACTCCATGGCAACGGGTTCTGGTAGCCTGCAGAGCCCTGAGCTGTTCCCCAGGCTGGGTAAGGACGTCTCCCAATAAAATAATACAGTTACTTCCAAACTCGCGGATGTTATGGGCCAATTAAAAATGGATATTAATTGAAGGAATGAACATAGGTTTGACAATTTCTGTTTTGCAAAGAACAGACTTTCCAGAAGTCCTACTTTTATCCTGTTTCTTAACAAGAAAGAACATTTTAAACCAGAAAAGGAACAATATCATTTCAAATTTTAAAACTGACTAAATGTAACCATACAGAGAATTCACTACTGATTTTTCTCCATCACCTAAGACTGGACCAAAACCATTGTGTGGCCCTGAATTAGAAGACCAGATCTTTGCTAAGGAGCCTAGCTTTTGTCTAAGGGAGGTGGAAGGGGGTAAGGGCGGGGCTGGCCCAGAACATCAGCCCTAAGTTCCCTGCAGGAAAGGGCAGCTCAAAGTATTGGAGTCAGGTTGGAGAGTGGGCTAAGCCAATCCAGGCCCCTCTCCTAGAGGCCTCTGGGAATGCCACCTCAATTTTCTGTCAGCATTGTTTCTGTCTGGCTGCTTTGACCTGGGAACTAGTCTGAGGCTGTTTGATCCCTGGGTGGGGCACTGGCCAGAGGGCCTGAGCCTTGGGCACTTGTATCACCTTCTTCTCTCATTGACTGTGTGGCCTTGGACTAGTCCCTGTGCCTCTCTGGGCCTCTTTCCTTGCCTCACAGGGCTAACGTCAGTGTGGCCACTCAAGTGTACAGTTATATGGCCACAGGGGCTTCTCTTTAAGAAGTTACTAAATGTCGAGGATCCCAGAGCAACTAGACTGTGTCCTATTACTCCATCTTCCAGCTGCAGAGGGGAAGTGGCCTCCAGGGTCCCATAGAAAAGTGGCGGAGTTGACACTGAGACCCAGGTTCCTGGCTGTCATTTCAGGGCCCTTCCTCAACACCCCACAGTCTTCAGGTCATCATCAAACCTGAGATCTGCCCACGGATGTCATTTTTCTCCAGCCTCCTGTCCCATGAGACCTTCGTCCCCTCAGTGTGACACCTCCCATTTTCCACGGGGTTCTGCATGTTCAATGTAATGTCAGCACCTGCTCCCTCAGGTGCTGGCACATCTAGGCAGGAAGTCTAAGCCCAGAACTCGGGCTCTGCCAGAAGCGTCTCTGAGACTGGGTGAGGGAGACTGTTGTTGACCCTCCCTCACCTCCTTCCCATTGTCCCACATTCAAAAGGCCAGGAGGAAGCCCCTCCTATGGAGAAATAACTCCCTCTTTGGGGCTTTTGCAGTCTCCTACCATCTCCTCCCCCTTGGCACTCCAGGATAGGGATTGTGGGCTGCCCTGGCTCCTCTGGACTCTCAGGGAAAACCTCTGTCTTTCCCTCCCTCTTCCCTCAGCCCCAACCCTCCAACCCCCAGGTCCTCTCCCATCAGCGCTTATCTGCCCCAGCATCTGACCTGCAGATGCACTTCCTGCTCAGCGTGCTCCTGACCCCAGGACGGCATCACCGCCCAGCCCGCCTGCCCCGGGGCCAGCTCCAGCCTGCTTGCCTTCCCTTTAAAAGCCCCCATGTCTTGAAGCTGATTAAAACAAACACAGTTCATATTTTTGTTCTTAATCCAATTCTGCACTGGGCTAGGGTCGGGGAGGGGAGATAGGATGACAGAAGCACATTCCTCACCGTGCCAGTGGGAGAGCCAGCGCCAGGCACCCGCCAAGAAGTCCTCAGAGACCAGGGATCCAAGCAGGGTGCTGGCCAACAATCGTGGCTGGGCCCCTCCCTGGGGAAGATTCGACTGCTGATCCTGGGGGTCAGTGAAGAGGAGCAGTGGGGTCCTGAGGAAAGACGAGTTTTCCAGGGCCTTCCCAGAAGGGAGTCCAGAGGCCCTTCTGGGAGCAGCCAGCTGAGGGGAGGGCTCCCAATAGAAGCCTTTATTCTCTCCAGTCTGGAAACAAGACAGGATCCTCTTGTCTCAGCTGACCCCTTCCCGTGACATCCCTCCTTAACACTTGGCCTTGGAGTTCCCCAGGACACACAGGCCCAGAAACATGCTATGGCTGCCTCTGAGAACCCATTACCGTCTGAACCAGAGGTCTTGCCTCCATCATCCTGAATTTCCCAAAGACCACACACTGTAGAGTGTGGGGAGAGGGAAATCGAGTGATGGTGTATAGAGTCTGGAGGTCAAGGTCCTGGTGCGGATCATGCTGGGCCACTTACTGTTTGTGTGACTATGGGCAAGTTGTTTAATCTATTTGGACCTCAGTTTCATCATCTATAAAATGGGGATAGTAGTAGTACCTACTTTATAGGATTATTGTTAAGATTTGCTTGCTTGGAACACAAATACCAAGAGTAGTACCTGGCATTATATTATATACTGTACTAACTAAATATGCTTATATGTATATATATATGTACACATACACACATATAAATATATATAATACATTTACATATATAAATATATACATATACCTACGTACATATATGTATATATACCAATTGCTGTCAAGTTGATTCTGACGACCTCATGTGTGTCAGAGTAGAACTGTGCTCCATAGGGTTTCCAGTGGTTGATTTTTCAGAAGTAGATCACCAGGCCTTTCTTCCGAGGTGCCTCTTGGTGGACTTGAACTGCCAATCTTTCAGTTAGGAGCTGAGCATGCTATTGGTACTGCCCAGGGACTCTACAGTGTATATTCTGGCACTATACTATATACTGCTACTACAGGAATTCTTGATTATTATTATTATTATTGAAGGCAGATGGAGGAAATCCTAGACCTGCCATGTAATAGTTGTGTGGTTTTAAGCAAATCATGCCTATTCTCTGAGCCTCGGTTTTGGCACCTGTAAAATGGGAACAAATCCAACCTCAGAGAATAGTTGTGAGGCTTAAATAGAATAAACATGAAAGCGCCTAACTCTGTGCATGGCATGTGCTTATTGAATCTTAAAATTATGTAATTTTACTGTTAAAAAAGAGATCTTCAGAGACAATCTGGTCCAAGAGAAGAGGGAAGAAGATGGTTAGATCAGATAAAGAGAAGGGGAAAAGGGGAGAAAGAAAAGGTAAAATCAAAACAGAATGGTCCGGATAATGAGACTAGAATTGAGACTAAAGAATATGAAAAGGGAAGAGTGAGTCGAGAGAGAAAAACTACAATCAACCAAACAAGCAGCAGGGAAAGAGAGAAGAATCAAGAAGGGGGTGGGTTGGAGAAGGACGGGAAGGAGCCAGAGAGAGGAGGGGACACCAGCAGACACCAGTGAGGGGCGTCAGTTGAGATCTCCACCAGGAGGGGCCGGTGAGTAGGTGGGGGACCTGGCCACTGCTTCCCCCTCCATTGGCGGCTTCTGCCAGCTCCTAGGCTGGGAGGCCTGAGCAGCAGCCTCCACCACCCTACGCACTTAGATCCCTGAGGGAGGTCTGAGGATTGGGACCAGGTGGGGAAAATCTCTCCTGTACTCTTCGAGAAGCTATTGGCTGGGGAAGTCCTAACCTTACATTAGACAGATGCTTAATAATTTTTTCCCCAAAATCCTTAGAAGTCTGTGGCTTCATAGTCTTTCAGGGCTAAAAGAGATCTTAAAGGTCCATTGTTTGAATCCTAGTCTAGACAGCTCACCTGATTGCCTCCAGAATGGGCCTGAATACCCCTTGTGTTAGAGCCCTGATCACCCTTTCAGAGGTGGTTGTTGGGCTGCTTCCAACACTGAGTTACTGCTATTGTGGTGCAAATCAATCAACTGGCCCATAGAAGTCTTGGGCTCCCCATAAACACAGAGCGGGGCTTTGAAAGCCCAAAGCATTTTTATGTGCTAGTTAAAGGGCTTTCCTGCTGTGTGACCAGGATTTACAGGGAGGGTGAGTGGGCGAATGGGGTGAGGTGAGGCCAAGCGCTGCCTCCACCTACTGACACTCCCTGGGTTTTTTGGCCTGAGAGGAGACAACTCTTGGCTGTCTCACTCCATTTACCAAGCATGGACTGTGAGGCTCCTCGTTGATGTTTTGAGGTCTTGAACCAGTCCCCTGGAGCAGTGTTGATGACCAGGGCAGTGAAACATTCCAGGCCAGCAGCATCCACAGCCAGGGGGAAGGAGGCCCTCTAGACAGAGGGAAAGCTCTCAAGAGGCAGTGGCTAGGCTTATTTTTGTTGGTTGCCATTGAATTGATTCTGACTCACAGCAACCCCATGTGTGCAGAGTAGAACTGCTCCATAGTGTTTTCAATGCTGTGACCTTTCAGAAGCAGATCTTCAGGCTTGTCTTCCAAGGTGCCTCTGGGTGGGTTTGAAAGCACTTAACTGTTTGTGCCACCCATCAGTGTGGTTTTTAACAAGACCCATGGGACATATGATATCCCACCCACTTTTTCAGGCTCTCAGGTTTCTTGGGACTCTACTTCTCCTGCTAAAAGTATTTACTGCCCTCCAGTGGGGGCTAGTGTACTGGTGAAAGGCAACAGAAACCTTCATTGAGGTAAAATGGCTAGCAAAAATGGCAAAATTTGAGGTAGTACATCCAGGAAATGTGACTGGGTAAAAATTTTGTCTTTTTTGGCTTTTGTACAGCTAGATAAGCCTTGTAAGCACATTTATGGTTTCCTTGTGATACTTAGGAAACCCTGGTGACGTAGCGGTTAGGTGCTACGGCTGCAGTTCAAATCCACTGGGCACTCCTTGGAAACTCTATGGGCCAGTTCTATTCTGTCCTATAGGGTTCTATGAGTCAGAATCGACTTGACGGCAATTGGGTTTTTTTTTGTGTGTGTGATAGTTAGGGAGCCCTGATGGATTGTGTGTGTGTGTGTGTGTGTGTGTGTGTGTGACAATAAATCCTGTCACCCATCACCAGTGGAATAGATGGCACCCACCAATCCTGGTGCCTGAGAATCCACCAAGGTTTGTGGGATCATGTATTCCCAAACAATATTTCTTGAAATCCATTTTACCAACAAAAATTTAAACACACTCCATGACTTAGCATGCTTCCATTAATGAAAACACATGGTATATATAAAAAAAAAAAAAAGGCAGAAAATAATAGGATCTTGAAAGGGTTAAACGTGTAGGAGCAGGAAATGGTCCCTAGGTGGCACAAATGATTTGCACTCATCTACTAACCTAAAGGAACCACCCAGCAGTGCCATGGAAGAAAGGCCTGGTGATCTGCTTCCATAAAGATTACAGCCAAGAAAATCCTATTCTCTATTTCATTTAATTTTGCTCTAATTTTTATTATTTCCTTTCTTCTGGCACCTGAGAGCTTCTTTTGCTGCTCTCTTTCTACTTGATCCAGTTGTAGGGTTAATGTTTTGATTACATCCTTTTCTTCTTTTTGGATGTGTGCACTTATTGCTATAAACTGACCTCTGAGCACTGCAAAGATTCTGGTAGGATGTGTTTTCATTCTCGTTTGAGTCAATGAATTTCTTTATTACATCCTGAATTTCTTCTATAACCCAGTAGTTTTTGAGCAAGGTGTTGTTCAGTTACCATGTGTTTGACTTTTTTCCCTTGCTTTTTCTGTTGTTGATTTCTACTTTTATAGTTTTATGGTCAGAAAAGATGCTTTGTAATATTTCGATGCTTTGGATTCTATTAAGGCTTGCTTTATGGCCTAATATGTGGTCTATTCTGGAGAATGTTCCACGTGCATTGGAGAAGAAAGTATACTTGGCTGCTGTTGTGTGGAGTGTTTGGTATATGTCTATGAGATCTAGTTGGTTGATTGTAGCATTTAGCTCTTCTGTGTCTTTGTTGAGCTTCTTTCTGGATGTTCTGTCCTTCACTGAAAGTGGTGTGTTGAAGTCTCCTACCACTATTGTGGAACTGTCTATCTCTCTTTTCAGTACTGTTAGTGTTTGTTTTATGTATTTTGAAGCCTTGTTGTTGGGTGCATAAATATTTATTCTTGTTCTGTCCTCCTGGTGTATTGATCCTTTAATCATTATATAGTGTCCTTCTTTATCCTTTGTGATGGATTTTACTTTAAAATCTATTTTGTCAGAGATTAATATTGCCAGTCCTGCTCTTTTTTGAGTGTTGTCTGCTTAATATATTTTTTTCCATCTTTTGAGTTTTAGTTTGTTTGTGTCTTTAAGTCTAAGATGTGTCTCTTGTAGGCAGCATATAGACAGATCGTGCTTTTTATCCTATGTGCCCCTCTTGTCTCTTTATTGGTGCATTTACTCCATTTACAGTCAGCGTAATTATCGATAGGTATGAGTTTAGTGCTGTCATTTGACGTCTTTTTTTGTGTGTTCACAGTTCTTTGTTCTACTTAATTTTCTGTGCAGCTTTGTTTTTCTTCATGTAGTTTCTTTTCATCTTTTTCATGGTTGTTGATTTTGTGTTTGCTGAGCCTTTATATTTATCTAGTTTTCTATTTTGACTTGTAGGATTATTAGTTTCCTTTGTGGTTACCCTAATATTTACCCTTATTTTTCTAAGTTTATACCAGTCTTTTATTTGTATATAGCACCTTGACTTCCTCTCCATATGCAAAATCTATGTCTACTTTTTTTAATTCCCTTTTTTTTGTTTTAATGTTATCATCTTTTACTTATTGACATCTGTTTCCATATTTTCAGTGTTTTAGCTTTGATTAATTTTTGTGACTTCCCTATGTTCTAGTTTTTGGTTGTTATGTGATGTTACTGATTTTCTAACTGGAGGACTCTCTTCAGTGTTTCTCATAATTTTGGTTTGGTTTTTGCAAATTCCCTAAACTTTTGTTTATCTGGAAATGCCCTAATTTTACCATCATATTTCAGAGATAGTTTTGCTGGATATATAATTCTTGGCTGGCAGTTTTTTCCTTCAAGGCTTTATATATGTCATCCCATTGCCTTCTTGCCTGCATGGTTTCTGCTGAGTAGTCCAAGGTTATTCTCATCGACTCTCCTTTGTAGATGACTTTTCATTTATTCCTAGCTGCTCTTAAAATTCTCTCTTTATCTTTGGTTTTGGCAAGTTTGATTATAATATGTCCTGATGACTTTTTTTGGGGATCTATCTTATGTGTGGTTCGATAAGCATCTTGGATAGATATCTTGTCATCTTTCATGATATCAGGGAAGTTTTCTGCCCACAAATCTTCAACAATTCTCTCTGTATTTTCTGTTATCCCCCCTGTTCTGGTACTCCACTCACTTGTAGGTTATTCCTCTTGATAGAGTCCCACATAATTCTTAGGGTTTCTTCATTTTTTAAATCTTTTTATCTGATTTCTCCTCAAATAAGTTGGTGTCAAGTGCTTTATCTTCAGTCTCACTAATTCTGACTTCCACTGCCTCAATTCTGCTCCTATGACTTTCTATTGAGTTGTCTAATTCTGAAATTCTATTGTTAATCTTCTGTATTTCTGATTGCTGTCTCTCTATGGATTCTTGCAAGCTGTTAAATTTGTCATTATGCTCTTCTCTAATCTTTTTAATTTCCTCTATTGAGTGTTCTGCATTTTGTTTAATTTCCTTCCTAATTTGTTGAAGAGTTCTGTATATTAATCGTTTGTATTCTGCCTCTGGTAATTCCAAGAAATTTTCCTCCTCTGGAAAATTTCTAGATTCTTTATTTTGGGAGCTTGCTAAAGCCATCATGGATTGCCTGTTTATGCGATTTCATATTGACTATTGTCTCTGAGCCATCAATAAGTTATTATATTTATTTATTTTATGTTTGCTTACTGTGTCCTAGCTTCTTGTTTTGTTTTGATATGCCCAAATAGGCTGCTTGTATGAACTAGTTTGATTATTGGCAACTTTGAAGCTCTAATGTCCTGTCACCAGGTGGTTAGATCTCTTACTAGGTATGTGAGCTCAGGAGTCTGCCCACTCCTCCTGTATGGATTCAGCTCAGGTGCCCAGGTAGATAGCCACCAAGTGTGTGGTGTAGGCTCTCACCTACAGTCCTAGACAGGCATGGGTGATTGGTGTAGGCACAGGCATCTGACAGCCAGGAAAATCCTATGTAGCTCAGTTCTACTCTGTAATACATGGGGTTGCCATGAGTCAGAATTAACTTGACCGCAACAGGTTTTTTTGTTTTTGTTTTTTGCAGAGGGTGGGGGTTTGGTGGTGGTTTAGGAGCAAGAAGATCCAAATGGCTTCATTTGGAGCAATTGTTCCATGGCCAGTCTTACCCATGCCCTGTGTCTGATGCAAGTACCATGGGATCATGGGGAGAGAACAGACTATCTGCCCTCTTTAAGTTAGGGATGCCTATCAATCAACCTGCCTTCCCTTGACACCTTGTGTGAATGCAATGTCCATGAATTGAAACTTAAAAACAAAAAACTCCCACAAAATCAGTGTTATTCCAGCCCACTCTCCCTCTTGGAATATAAGAAGTACATGTTTGCTTTTCTCTCAAGGAGAGGTGGACTCAGCAAACCTGAGCTGAGTTGGACCTTCCCTGTCCTGTATGGAGGAGGCTAGTTGCTCTCGCCTGTTCTTCCACAGCATTCTGTGCTTACATCACTACAGTGCCTATCACAGGGTGGTTTAAAGACCTTCTAGACTGTGAGCTCGGTGCCTGTTGAATAGAGCTGAAGGGAAGAACCAACGTTCACCGACAACCTCTGGTGCCAGGTGTTACACTGGTGATTCACTTACATCGACCCATTTCATCCTTCCAGCACCCTGCACAAGGGATGCTAGTATCTTCTCTATTTTGTAGTTAAGGAGAGAGAGAACTAGCATTTGCCAAGCCTTCCACTTTTATCAGGAGTCCCTGCATGGCACAAATGATTAAGTGCAAAAGGTTGGCAGTTCAAATCCACCCAGAGGCACCTTGGAAGAAAGACTTGGTGATCTGCTTCCAAAAGTTTGCAGCTTTGAAAACCCTATGGAGCACACACAGGGTGGCCATTAGTCAGAGTCCACTTGACACCTTTATTAGGACTTCTCTAGAAACAGCACATGCTCTCCGACCTCCCAGCTAGGTAATATCACCCCCAGTTTATAAATGAGGAAATTGAGGTCCATGGAAGTGTAAGTAACTTGGGGAAAGTCCAGCTGGAGAGTGCCCGCCTAGAGCTCTTTCCCTGCCCCTTTGTTTCATTAGAGCTGTGTTGTTGGCGACCCCATGTGTTGCAGAGTAGAGCTACTCCACAGGGTTTCAAGGCTGTGACCTTTCAAGAGCAGATTGCCAGGCCTGTCTTCTGGGGAGCCTTTGGTTGTTTTCAAATCACCAACCTTATGGCTAGTAGTTGTGCTCTTAACCATTTGTGCCAGGGACTCCTTCACTAGGGCTGTTGTTGTTGTTGTTAGGTGCCATAGCGACCCTGTGTACCACAGAATGAAACACTGCCCGGTCCTGCACCATCCTTACAATCGTTGCTATGTTTGAGCCCACTGTTGTAACCACTGTGTCAATTCATCTTGTTGAGGGCCTTCCTCTTTTTCACTGACCCTCTACCTTACTAAGCATGATGTCCTTCTCCGGGGACTGGTTCCTCCTGATAACATGTCCAAAGTTCGTGAGATGAAGTCTTGCCATCCTCTCTTCGAAGAAGCATTCTGGCTGTACTTCTTCCAAGACAGACTTGTTAGTTCTTCTGGCAAAAGTCCAGCTTTCGCATGGATTTGAGGCAATTGGAAATACTATGGCTTGGGTCAGGCTCACCTTAGTCCTTAAAGTGACCTCTTTGCTTTTCAACACTTTAAAGAGGTCTTTTGCAGCAGATTTGCCCAATGCAAGTCTTTTGATTTCTTGACTGCTGCTTCCATGGGCGATGATTGTGGATCCAAGTAAAATGAAATCATTGACAACTTTAATCTTTTCTCCATTTGTCATGATATTGCTTATTAGTCCACTTGTGAGGTTTTTTTTTTTTTTCACTAGAGCTGTAGGTCTCCTAATCTCTTCGTTCAGAACACCAGGACATGAAGAAGAGCTCTGCTCCTCTGACGATGTCAGTGGTTTGCCTCCCAGGCCTGACTCATCTTTGACTTTCTGACAACCCCATGCCATCGGCCATTCTCATTGCCCTCTTCTTCATCTTCAGTCCGTCTCTCCTGGGGTGAAGCAACCAGAGCCATGCTCAGCCTCCCAGGATGGGGCCCTGGGGCTGTGTACCCAGGGAGGAAGGATTCTGCACTGGCCCCCCCATGACCCTTGTTCCCAGCCTGCTGGCCCTAGGGCCCATGGCGACCTCAGACCTCTGGCAGTCTTTCCTGAGGCTGCACCTCCCCCCTGCTCCTCTGCGACCCAGTTGAGTTTCTCCAGGTCTGGCCAACCAAATACTGCCATGTGGGGGAGAATTACATTTCCTGTATATGTGTCAAAATATCTGAGCGGATGTGAAATAGATCAGACATGTATAAAAATAAACTTTACGGGGTGACTGACTACTCCTCTCCAGGGGGAACCAGCGATTCTCGCTTCATCTGGGGCCCAGAAACTTGGCTTGGGCCTTGGGGACCACTCCCCACACCTGGCTCCCCCACGGCTGGTCTGCCTCACTTCCATGGGCCTTGGGGCCAGCTTTTGTCCCTGAAGGCATCTCCTCAGGGGTCCATGGGGGCAGAAACCCCTCCCCAATAGGCCTGAAATGAGCAAGCTACCTTTCTGGGACCCAGTTTCTTCATGAGGTAATAGGATTTGTTCTTTCCGTTTCCTTTTCTTTTTGATAATTTATGGTTCTACAACTCAGGGGTCTCCGGTCTCGGTGACAGCAGGACTCCTGATCACCTCTTCCATTGATCAAAACATGATCTTTGCATCTCAATTGCCTTTTTTCCCATTGCTTTAGTTAAGCCCTGGTGCACAAGAGCGTGGGGTCTTTCTGTCCAGCCACCCCTGCCTGAGTTCACTAAGAAGGCTCATCAATGTTATCTTGTCCAGCCCCCCGCTTCCAGCTATTTCTGCATCTGACTCGGTTGAGTTAAACAGGGCTTATTCTTGTTATTGCTGATGATTCACAAGAAGCAGCACCCCCAGTCTCATAACAGAAATGTCTCCTTAAATGTTATCTTTCCACACTCAGGCCTACCCCCACCCCGCATGTCTTCGAAGGGAGGTGGGGAGGGGATGCATAGCGGCTTTTGTGCTGGTTGGGAGGCTCCTGCATCGACTGCTATGTGACCCTTGAGGCAGGTTGGGTAGAAGAGTCCCATCTGCTAACTCATGTGATTCCCACCAGATCCCATTCTTGGGCCATTGTTTCTAGTCTGGTGAAACAAACAAACAACAACAACAACAAAAAAACCAGGCTGGTTTCGATTTCTGCCTTTGCCCAGCCAAGGGGCCAGAGGGTCCCAGGGCTGAAAATCCTGATGCCCAGCACACAGGCTTCATCAGGACTCAGAGGCTGGGGACCGTTTTCTGTTTCCCCACAGCTGTCTGGGCTGAAGGCTTCCTCTTTCCATCTGGGCTCGGAACTGGCAGGGAGGGAGCCAAGGTTCACCTCATACGCCTCTCCCACCCTGCTTCGTGGGCCCAGGGCCATTGCTGCAGACACACCGCTCCCCACAGAGACTGGCATCTGACGGGCAGCTGTTGTCCCACCAGGCAGCTGGTATCCAGAGCTCAGGCTGCAGGCCTGGCCCTCAGCCACCATTCAGCCATACCCTCCCATCACCTGGCTGCCTGCCCACTACCCCCCAGGCCTCTTTTGAGCACCCTGTGTCGAGGCCATTTGCAACCGGCATAGACAGCCTCAAGCCGCCCGTTACTGACTGAGGTCCTGGCTCTGCTGGGTGGGAAGTGAGAGAGGCAAGAAGAGTGGGACAAGGAGGGCACTTGTTTTGCTGAGGATGGGGAGGAAGGCACGTGGAGCTATTCCGGGGAAGGCAACTTTCCCAAAGAAGAACTTCTTTTGCTGAAAGCAATCCAACAAAATCTATACAAACTTTCTCTACTGTCAAACACAATTTGAGAGGAAGGTGGAGTGTTGAACAATTAACACCTGTTATAAATGGAAGATGGGTCCTTGGGTGGTGAAAATGGTTAACACAGTCAGCTGCTGATCAAAAGGTTGGAGTTTTAAGTCCACTCAGAGGTGTCTCAGAAGAAAGGCCTGGCAATCTACTTCTGAAAAATCAGTCATTGAAAACCCTATGGAGCACAGTTCTACTCACACACATGGAGTCGCCATGAGTCAGACGGCAACTTGACTTTTATAAGCAGAAGAAAGATGTGTATGTTTGTGTATGTGTGTGTGGGGGCATTTACTGAGAATTAAAAATGAAAAATAACTTTAAAATCTCTGATTGTACTTTGCTTTATAGACACATGATATGTTTGCGGCATTCCAGACAAGTTCGTTAATTTTGTTCTATTCCTTCGCAACCGAACAATCTCCTGGTTAACTTCTGCTGAGTGTCAGAATGAGCCTAGAGTTTTCATAAAAGCCTCCCTCTGTTTCTGTGCTGCTCTTTCTCTTTTTTCTTTTAGTCTCTTTCCCTGTATTTGTCTCTGTCACTTGGTCTTTCTCCCATCTTTCACTGTTCCAAGCTCCGTGAGGGACAAGTTCCAGACTCCTGACCCCTTTGAGGGCCTCTGACTCAGCTTTCCATCATCCTCCAGGTGAAACAGAGGCAAAGAGAGAGGAGTCCTGATACCCAGCTCCCAGTTTACTGGCTTTGGTGAGGGGATTTGCCTCCTGGGGCATCTAATGATTTCTATCCTTGCTCCTACTTTGATTGCATTTATGAGATCTATACCTCTTGTAAGGTCCCTGGGTGGTGCAAACAGTTAAGCACCTGACTACTAGCCAGAAGGTAGGCAGTTAAAACCCACCCAGAGGCACCTTGGAAGGCAGGCCTGGTGATCTGCTTCCAAAAGGTCACAGCCTTGAAAACCCTATGGAGCAGTTCGACTCTGACACATGGGGTTGCCATGAGTCGAAATCAACTCGATGGCAACTAACAACAAAAACAACAACCAACCTGAAGATTGGCAGTTCAAACCCACTCAGTAGCACTGCGGAAGAAAGGCCTGATCCCATAAAGATTACAGCTAAGAAAACCCTATGGAGCTGTTCTACTCTTTAACACAAGGGGTCGCCATGAGTTAGAATCGACTCAGTGGCAATGGTTTTTTTTTTTAATACCTCTTATCACTGCATCAGCGTGAGCACTTATTCATTTTTCACGCATGTAATAACATAGTGTGGCCAAAATGCAATCAAATCTTCAAATAATTGCAGAAACGGACTCAACCGAAATAGAGCTCTTGGCTGAGAAACCAAAATGTTCATGAAATACTTTATGAAAACTTGCGTTTGGAAGACACAAGATGGGTTAAGGTGTCAATGTGTCATCTATGGAAAGTCAATTAAAATAATCAAAAAATAGGGGATTAGCTAAGCAATACCCATTGCTGTTGAGTCAAGAGTTTCCAAGGAGTGGCTGGTGGATTTGAACTGCCAACCTTTTGGTTAGCAGCCACGCTCTTAACCACTAAGCCACCAGGGCTCCCAGGTAAGTAATAATAGTACATTAAATGAGATAAACACAATTGGTGCTTAGTACAGTGCCTGGAAAATAGCAAAACTTCAATAAAACATGAGGTATGTTGTCCTATCGATTGTAATAATCATCACAAATGTTATTAGAGAAGAACATTTAATGTCATGGGAAAATGCTCACAATATATTATTTTATTTTTAAAGTAATGTTATAAAATAGGATGTGATAGATAATGAGATCAGGAATGTTGTTTTGTCAGGGCCTAGAACAGGCCTGCCACATAACTGGGTTCCAATAAATATTTGTTGAATAAGTGAATGCAGGATAATCTAACTTTTGAAAAAGGTATGTATATATTTGAATTCATAGAAAAAAAAACCTGGAGGGATATATAATATTACATCCAGGTATGGAATTGGGGTGTTTGAACTTTGTCCTTTTTGTTTTCTGGATTTCCCCTGGTAAGTAAACAGTGCTTGGCATGTGGTCGTGTAACTGGTGCTGGTCTGGAGGCCCAGCTTATCTATGCCCCTTCTAAAGGACATTGACATACTTGCATGGGGTATACTTATGCTGAAAACCATTTGTTGTTGATCTGAAATTCAAATGTCATTGAGCATCTTGTGTTTTTATTTGATAAATCTGGCACCCCTACCCTAGGACAGCCACTCCATCTACTGGTCAGAGACCTGGCACTAAAAGTTAAGCCCTCAGATCCCCTCTCTTTGGAGAATGGGAACTGGGAAACTGAAGTGATCGAAGCAATGAGTAGTAGGAGCTGAAGCATAAGGTCATTTAGAACCCTGGCAGCCATGCCAGGCCACGTGGGAGCAGAGGTCACAGGAAGCCAAGGAAGCCCCATCAGCCAGGAAGAGAGCGGAGGGGCCACGTTGAGAGAAGCACAGACTTCAGAGGGAGAAACCTCAAGAGAAAAAGTGAAGGCTTTCAGAGAAGGCTTTTCAGTTTTCTTTAGAGAAAACTGAGGCTTTCCAGTTTTTCTCACAACAAGTCTCTATTCCTCAGCATATCTTGAGAGAAGCTCTATTTCTTCCAGTCCAACGAGGCCAAACTAAAATATTGGTGCTTTAGGAACGACTGCTGAGTGAACCCTAAATCTTCGTGCTCCTAGGCGGGGCATGGGAGGCAGTATTTTGGAGATACCAAGGGAGGGGCAGGACTAACCATTGGCTCATGACTGCTTAGACTTTCTCCAGTTCTTTCCAGGCCAAACACCACACAACCCGCTCCTGCCAGCCTCTCATGCTCTATACTCCCTGCCTGACCATGAGCCCTGCCTGTGCCCAGACACTCAACTTTTAATTAGACAGAAGAAGAATTGATACATTCGAACTGTGGTGTTGGTGAAGCATAGTGAATTTACTGTGGGTGGCCAGAATGAACAAATCAGTCTTAGAAGCAAGGATGGTGAGACTTTGAATCTGTTACTTTGGACACGTCATCAGAAAAGACCAATTGCCAGAAAAGGATGTCATGTTTGGTAGAGGGTCAGAAAAAATGAGAGAAACCCTCCATGAGATGGATTGACATAATTGCCAAAACAATGGACTCAAACATGCCAAGAATCATGAAAATGGCACAGAACTGGGCAACATTTCATTCTGTTATACAAAAGGTCGGCATGAGTCGGAGACAACTTGATGGCAACTAACAGCAACCACATACTGGAAGTAATGGGTTGACTTGCCTATGAATCCCAGGAGCGTTTATTAAGGGATTGACTTAATGTACAAAACGTAGTCCAGCATAATATCCTAGCAGCTGAGGAGTCACTGCAGGGCAGAAGCTCTTGATATTGGTCACCCCAGGGATGGCTGTTAGCTGAGATTTCAGACTGCCATTCCAGCGGCTGGTCATTTAGTGTATTCATTTCCCAGGGCTGCTGTAACAAAGTACCATAAACTGGGTGACTTAAAACAACAGAAACTGATTCTTTCACAATTCTGGAGGCTAGAACTCAGAATCCAGGATGTCAGCAGGGCCATACTCTCTCTAAAGGCTCTAGGGGAAGATCCTTCCTTGCGTCTTCTAGCTTCTGGCAGCCCTAGGGATTCCTCGGGTTGTGGCAGCGTAACTCCAATCTCTGCCTCCATTGTCATGTGGCCATTTTCCCTCTGTGTCTGTGCATTTTCTCCTGTTTTTGTAAAGACACCAGTCATATTGGATTAGGATCCACTCTACTGCAGTATGACCTCATGTTAACTTAACTAATTATATATGCAAAGACCCCATTTCCAGGTACCACATTCACAGGTGACAGGGGTCGACTTCAACATATCTTTTTGGGGGACACAATTCAACCTTTAACACTTGGATGTTGATACCAGGCATGGCTGGGTTGAAAGAATTCTGATAACCTACTAAGATGAGGCAACCTCTGATTTGACTTGAGTTTTTCCATTGGTTGGTTTCCACTGGTGTCCATTGGTTGAGTATCCAATCAGCCATTAGTTGGATTATAATTTTCTCCTCCTTGCTATTGGATCCATTCTCTTCTACTGACAGGCTGCATGTGACTAGTGCTACCAGCTGGAAAAGTAAGAAACCAAACACTACAATAATCAGGAATCTGCCCAATTCAACACCCCACCCACCAACTGGACCCTCTTGGGGTTAACCAAGTCCAAATCAAATACAAATTTACTACCTCCCTTGTTTGGATGGAATTTGGTTCCTCTTCTCCTAACAGAGGACTGCCACACAGCTCAGTCTCCCAAGCCCATCCTCCCTGTCCCCAGCTTTCTTGTCTCTTTCCACTCTGGACCTCCATTTTGGTCCCAGCATCCTTTGCACAAAGATCATGTAACTTGTCAAATACCATCTTCCCAAGGGGTTTGTGGACAAGAATCTCATCCAAGGACTGACCTTAGCTCTTGTGATGGTTAAGGTTGTGTGTCAGCTTGGCTGGGCCATGATTCTCAGTGGTTTGGCAGTTATGATGTAATTTGGCAGCTATGTAATGATGTAATCACCTCCATAATGAGATCTGATATAATACAGTCCCCTCAATGATGAGATCTGCTATGAGCAGCCAATTAGTTGAAAGGGAGTTTCCTTGGGTGTGTATCCAATATATGTGGACTTTCTGGCAAAGCTCACTGGCTTTTGCTCACTCTGGATCCTGCAGCTGGCTCCTGTTCATCTGACCTCCTGTTCTTGGGACCTGAGCTTGCAATTTACCTGCCAGTTTTGGGATTTGTTGGTCTCCACAGCCTGTGAGCCAGAGGCCTGCTGTCTGACCTGCCAATCTTGGGTTCACCAGCCACTGCAGCTACCTACTTGCGTCAGGAGAAGCCTCCAGCCTGACCCACAGACTTGGGACTTCCAGCCTCTACAACCACGTGAGCCATTTCCTTTATATAAACCTCTTTCTCTCTCTCTCTGTCTCTCTCTCTATATATATATACTTCACTGGCTTTACTTCTCTAGAGAACCCAGCCTAAGACAGCACTCCTAGGCCTATAACCAGGCTAAAAGGCTGATGCAAGCCGCCTTGTTGAAGGACCAGCCTTTGCATCTCTCTAGGAGCATCAAGGGGCCCGTTTGGTCCTGCTGAATTAATCTTTAGAATCACCACAGGCTTCACTATCCAGATCCAGCTATGGACTTGCAAGACCAACAAAAGGAGAAGTGTTCAGGGCAGGGCTCTGAGGCACCTCCTCTGTCCTCAATTTTAATGCAGCATCTTTTATTTTCACTGCATGGTGGGGGTTTCCTGCCACTCTGGCTGATATCACAGATCTTCAAGGTAACAGTCACCCATGGAGGGAGGGGAACATTCATCAAAGCTGTTCCTAGGGAGGCACCTGTCAATGCCATGTCCTCTAGGTCCCTGCTGGCCTCAGCTGGGCCTCACTATTCCACTTGATTCTGGAAGCCTTTGCTTCTCCACTTAACCTGGCCTAGATGTGAATTAACCTTTCTTCTTGTTGTTTCAACCAAGACCAGATTATAGAATTTTCAGGAAGCCCTTTATAAGGAAAGTAGGGAGAAATAATACCCAAGAACTAGAGGACCACATGATGAATTATAGAACACTAGTCCTGATGGAGGAGTCCCCGGGTAGCACAAAAGTTAAGCACTCAGCTATTAACTGAAAGGTTGGCAGTTTAAATCCATCCAGAAGTGCTATGGAAGAAAGGCCCAGAAATTTACTTCCAAAAGATCACAGTCATTGAAAACTCTATGTAGCACAGTTCTACTCTGCAGCACATAGGACCACCATGAGTCAGAATTGATTTGATAGCAACTGGTTTTTTCAATCCTAATGGAACCAGAATCAGCCCCATGTTGGTTTACCTGGCCTGGCTTATCAGCCCCAGCCTCAGCTACCAGAGCCTTTTAGCTATCCCCACTCCTTGGCCCCCAAGTGCCCCCAAGTCAGTTTTCTATTTGACCCCAAAGATGCACCCCCAAGTCTCTAACACTATTTGTGCAAGTGACACCCACAGCCTTGTGGAGGACTTTCTTCGCCTGGCTTGGAAGAAGGATTATCATAGCTAGTGCCTCCAACCTGACTGAAAGACATTGATGTACTGGGTCATTAATGCTGGTTCTGCCCAAATCTCCCTTCCCAGAACTTCTTCTCACATCTGTCCCTTTTTCTAGGACTATGGAACTCCTCCTTTCCCTGTCTCACCTGCCCCTCTGCCCACCTGTCAAGTGCGAGTCCAGTCTGAGCACTACCTCTTGTTCTTGGTAAGTCTGCAGAGCAGAGATCACTCCCCACACACTAGTGCAGATGCCTGGCATATATTTAGTCTGTAAGGAATATGTGTGGAATGCAGGCATGGATGCACGGATGAATAAACAAGCCTGGGCCCAGTGAATTTGAGCCTCCCGGAGCCCCCAGTGCTCATTGATGGTCCCTTCTTCAAGGAGGGGTCTTGCAGAATTCCAGTTTAGAGTCTAAGTGTACAGTCACGGTCACATAGCTACAGGCCGAAATAGAAAACTATGTCTCTTAGCGGCCGGAACTGCACAGCCCAGAGTACAGATGGGGGAGGAGACACCCAGTGCTCATTGTGGTTGAAACACCCTTAGCTGAGGGGATGTGCCACCAGCCAAACCAGGGCCAGGGGCTGCTCCTGAGCTCACCACAGAAGGTGTTAAGGGATGGAAGGAGGAACTCCCCTCTGGGCAGCGTAACTGCTGGCGTGGAGTGTCTTGCAGTTCCCACAGCCCTGAAAGACCTCAGAGACAGTGTGGGGAAGAGCCCCTTGCCTGATTCCAAGCTTAGGTTGGCACACTGTGTGTGTCTGTGTGTGCATGTGTCAGTGCATTGTATGAATGTGTACGTGTGTGTGCCCGTGTGTGTAAGAGATAGTAAGCAATAGTTGTGGGCTGCTCTTTTGGGATTCCTATGGTTGTGCACTGTAGGAATTTAGGGTGCAGTGTGTTGAACTCTGTTTGGCCCCAGAAAAGAACAGCTCTGTGAAGGTGACTGGTCCCTGCCTGTTCTGTCACTCACCCTTTAGCCTCATCTCACCACCCCCACCCCCCACTTATACCCCACTCCAACTACACCGATTGTCTCTTGCTTCCCTGATTCTCACACTCCTTGCATGTGCTGGGCCCTCAGCCAGAATGCCCTCTTGCCTTCTTCATCGGGGCAACTCCTGTTCTTCCTGTAAAACCCACCCGAAAGCCCTTCCCTGGTGATACCTCCAGCTGGAGTCAGGGGTTCCTCCCACTTCACGGTAAAGTTTATGGGTGGTGCTAAAATGACAGGCTTATTATGTGTGTCCCACTGGGAAGTCGGGAAGGGCAGGGATGTATCTTGCTATCCTCTGTTCCTGCCTCAGCACCTGGCACACTTCTGGTGGGCACTGATGGAGCCTAGCTGCTGGAGCATGGTCTGCGAGGGAGGGCAGGGGAATGACAGGCAGTCTGTGGGAGGGAGGCTCATCCGCGGAGGAGGCTCGGGACCTGGATTGGGGGGTGGTCCGGTCCTGAGTGTGTAGCCCCAAGGGTGAGAAGACCCCAGGCCAGCTTGGTTGATGTCTGAGGCTGGAGCCTGCCAGAGGGATCGCCAGTGACATCTAGTGGTCACAGTAGCCCGCGGCCTCATGAAGTTTTCCAGAAGGTACTCTTGAGCAGGGCTGCTGAGCTAGCCCCAGCCAGTGTCTGACTTCTCCTGGGTTCCAGAACAGCAGCATTGGGTAGGATTAGGGGTTGCCTGATGCAACGACTGAGGCCTGGAGAGATGCTGGGCCACCCGCTGTCCACAAAGGCAGAACTGCAACCTGCCTCTCCTGGGTTCCTGTGGCCCCGTGAGGCCTGCCGCTTCCTTCTGCTCCGCTCAGTCCTGCTGACCCGAGGCTCAGGCCCGCTCACCTCAGCCTCAGCTCCCCGAGGCCTGGGAGCAAGGAAGGCTTTGGGGTCCCCACTAGAGAAGCTGCAGACTCACTTTCGTTCAGCTGCTGAGAGAGCCAGCACCAGCCAATGGATGAGGGGCCACAATTACTACTGAGCACCTGCTGAGTGCCAGGCCCTGTGGGAGGGCAGCCCTGGGCAAGGGGCCACCTGAATTACTGCCTGCCCTCTCCTGAGTGAAGCCTGGCTGGGAACAGAGCAGCCTTGAGAGACCTCTCCTCAGAAGGGCCCAGGGGTCTGGGTGACGTCCACACAAGGCGATGCAGGCTGAATGGGGTCGCAGGTAATGTCTGGGCACCTGCTGGTCTTCACCTCCCTGTTGTTAGTCAGGTTCTATCCTCCAGGGCATTGCAGAAAGCAGCCCATCATGGGCACTCAGGAATGCTGTTGGGTGTTCGACAATGGAGTTGGCCTGTGGTGGAGACAGGGAACGTCAAGAACCACAACTTCAGACTCTCAACCCCTCCGTCAACAAACAGCTTCCTGGACTCTACTTTCTCTGCTAAGGCTTCCCATGAACCATTTGAAGACAACAAGGAGAGGGGAACAGGAACATCGTCCCTAGAGGTGACTTCTACAGAGGTACGTACTGCGCTTTAATAAATTAATAATTTAATTAAATTGTGCACTAACACTTCCTGCTCCTCTTTTCCCCCTTTTCTTTCCTGGCACCAAAAACCTGTTGCCATCAGGTTGATTTCCACTCAGGGTGACCCCATATGTAACAGAATAGAACTGTACTCCACAGAGTTTTCTTGGTTGTAATCTTTATGAAAGCAGATGGCCAGGCCTTCCTTCTGTGGTGCTGCTGGGTAGGTTCAAACAGCCAGCCTTTAGTTTAGTAGACGAGTGCAAACCACTTTTGACACTCAGGGACCTTTTCCTGGCACAAGTATCCTTTTATATCATCTTCCCTGGTGCCTCTGGCCCCTGCTCCTTGTCCTAGACTTTTTCTTCTTACCCTCCTCCCCTCCGTGGTTCCTCTGACAGTCTCCCCTTTCTAAGCACCTCCTGCACTTGACTTTCCCATGCTCCCTTCTGTCGATCTCTCTCTCTCTCTCTCTTTCTCTGTCCCCATGTCTCCATATCTCTCAGTGTCTCTTTGCTCTGTCTTCTCTGAGTGTCTCTGTTTCTGCCCTGCCCTGTGTGTCTCCCCCAGCCTTCTCTGCAGGGCCAGCCTGACATCATTAAAATGTAATAACTTGATAACTTGCCCAGAGAGTGAGATGGGCAGAGGTCATAAATTTTCCTTTCGATGAGTCGTTCATGAAACCCCAGGGAATGGTTATAAACTCCCCACAGCCTGCGGCCCCCTCAGCTGTCAGCAGATGTCTCTCGTTTCCTTTCTTCTCCTTGTCTGGCCGTGTCTGCAGAGAACTGTTCCAGCGGGGACTGCCCCGGGGCCTGTGGGGAGCCACACTTTGGGCATGCTTGTAGGTGCAGCGGGGTCTTCCCTGACCATGTAGGTACGGCAGTTAATAAGAGCTCACATTTACATAAGCACTTTAGGGACAAACGGTTAAGCTGCAGTTCAGATCTACTCTGACACACCTAGGGTTGCCATGAGCCAGAACTGACTCAACAGCAACTGGTTTTTGTTTTTGTTTTAGATTTAAGTAAGTATATACTGAATGTCTGTTAGGGCCAGGCACTGTGCTATGTCCTGGAGGACATGACCTGCCTCTCCTGACCCTCACAGCAGCGCTGGGAGGATGGCTGGGCAGTGATTACACTCCCATTTGACAGAAGAGGAAAATGAGCCTCGAGGAACAGGCTTGCTCAAGGCCAGGTCCCCAGGCTGGCAGCTGCGCACTTGGCTTTCAATTGTACAGAGTTTCGTTCTACAAGACTTCAGTGTCCCGATGCTCAAACAGTCCGTTCAGGAGTTAGCCTTAAGGGCTCCAGGTACCTGGATGCCCACAGACCTGCCCCAAAGCACCGTCCCCCACCCCATCCCCACCTTCCCCACTCAATGCTGTGCTTCTTTCCAAATGACATTAATTGCTTTTGCAGTTGTCCACAATTGGGGTCCAAGCCCACTACTGTCCAGTGTTCTCTCTGCACACGCTTGTTCCTTTCCCCCAAGTCACAAAACCCACTCATTCCCTCTAATCTTCCCCCTTAATTATAGCAATCATTGTCTGATTGCATGCTCTGATTACACAATTACACTTTCTCATGCTAATTGCATAATTAAGACAAGCAATTACATAGGAAAATTATGAAATTTCCAGGCTCCCAATGTGATTTCAGGGTCCAGCAAGGTGCCCTCCACTGTCCTCCTTGACCAGGACAATAAGAGCTCCAGGGCCCAGGGGCAGGGTCGGGGTAGTGACCGTCTCTCTCAACTTCCCAGGACACCCCTAATTCTGCAGCTTCTGTCCTCATGGCCCACTAAAACACTGGGATGGCTCTCTAGACCAGGTGGCCTGATTTGGAGAGTATGACCCAGCAAGTGTAGCCCTCAAAGTCCCTGGCACAGGGGCACCTGCTTGCGAGTGGCCAATGGCCGCAGAGAGCTGTGGCTCTGACTTGCTTCTAGAAGTCCAGGCCCAAAGTGTCTTCCCCAGTGGCTTCCAGTGGTCAGCAGCTGGCTGGGTAGACGGGTCTGAAGAGGAGAGGCTGGAGGTAGGCGGCTTTTCCTCATCTTCCTCCATGCTCAGAACTCTGGCTCCTGCCCTTTTCCTCAGAAGTCCCAGAGCCTGGGAGAAAGATTGCAGGCGGCCCTCTTCCCCATCTCACCTTCCTTTTGTCTTTTGCAGGAGACCTGACAAAAACCTCAGCCTTCCAGGAAGCCTTCTGGATTAGTTCAGCTCTGGGTATCTCCCAAAGTAAATCCCCAATTCTGTCCGTTCAAGGGCTTGTCCACCACAGGATTTTCCCCTTCAGAGGCTGGGAGCTCCCAGACGGCCCAGGAGAAACCTCATCCATCCCTCCACTCCCTGCTGTCATGGAGTCCACGTGTCCCACACACACTGTAGATACATTTGCAAATTCTTATTTTAAATGTACCAAGGGAGTTGGCTCTTTAAAGAAATGTTATAGAAAATCCTTTGGTAAAGACAGGGATCACTTTCTGATTTACTTTTTATGTAATTTTGGATTTTCATCTCTCCAGGGGAGGAGGTGGGATGAGGGGGAGGGCTGCAGGCAGGTTGATTATCTCCCCACAGCCTGCAGTCCTGGACCCTGCATCCTCCTGAATGGCCCAACATTTCTACATTTTGTCTTCTTCTTTCTACAAGCACGTATCGAGACCTTTCATGTACCAGGCTCTGTGTGCTGGAGACAGGGATACCAAGACAGATGAGACCCAGTCTCCCCTCTCCTTTCTCCTAGTCCTGCATTTTCTTTCCTGGACCTCCTTTTTCCTCTCCTCACTCCCTTCCTCCTCCCACAATGCCCCGCTGCCTTCCCTGAAGTTCTGCTCTGGAATGCGTCCCCCTGCAGCATTGTGGCATCACAGTGCATTGGCCAATGGCTGCCCACCTGGATCAAGCCCTTGGCTCCAGGGATTCTCTATTGACAGGGGGATACCAACCTCTCCTGCAGGGTTCTTAATCCTCAGGGCAGCTCCTGAGCATGGGTCCCTCTTGATTCCACACCTGGCCCAATGTTCCTCACAGTCAAGCTGCTCCTGGGCCACAGATGCCACCTGGAGGTGTCTGGGAAAGAGAGCGTGGCCATGCTGAAGAAGCTGGTGTCCAAGCGGCTGCAGATACCTGAAGAGCAGCAGCACCTGCTCTTCCATGGCCAGCTCATGGACGATGACAAGCGCCTCTCTGACTACTGCAGTGGGCCCAATGCCTCCATCAATGTCATTATTCGGCCCCTGGAGAAGGCAGCGGAGAAGGCACGCCAGACTAAGCCCGGCCCCTCACCCCAGCCCCTGTGGCACCAGCTGGGCCAGGTCCTGGCCAAGCACTTTGAGCTGCGGGACGCCAAGACAGTGTTGCGGCTGCTGAGGCAGGAGCATGAGCAGCGTCTGCAGAGGGTGAGCCTTGAGGCCCTGGAGCAGCTGGCACGCTACCTCCTGACCGAGGAACCTCGGGTGGAACCGGCCAGAGAGATAGAGCCCAGGGTCCTGGCCTCGGAGGGGTCCACTGTGCATGGAGGAGGAAAAGGCTGATCAATAAATCTGCCCGCCTCACCCTTGGTTAGCTCAAATTCTCCCGGCCTCGTCCTTATGTGTTTCCCACTAGTTCCTGCTCATATAGACACATCCTGTCTTCTTTTCTGGACTCTCAGAGCAGCTGGTGGTGTTTTGGACACCTCTGTCCCTTTTTGGGCCTGAGGTACCTCCCTCCCAAAGGCAGAATGATTTCACCCCAATCCCTACCCCTAAAAGGGGTTCTGTCCTCCCCGTGGGCAGCCCCAAGGAGACCATCCTAGACTACATTTCCTCCGGGGTTGGCAGCATCACCCCAGCATGCCTGGCACTCCCACAGACTGTCAGCACATCCCACTGCCAGGCCTAGTCTCCAAGGCTGTAGACAGACCCTCTTTCCCACCCCCACCAGCCAAGAGAAAGGGACTGTTGGGTGGCTGCCCCATGCCCTCTGGGTGAGGCTCTCTGCCCTCTGCCTGCTTGTGCTCCTACAGCCTACGGGACAGGACGGCAGAGGTTGGGCTGAAAGAAGAGCCCCAGTGCTTGTCAGGCCTGGAGCTGGCCCTGGGGATACAGCTGGAGCTCTCAGGGAGACAGGATGCAAAGGAAACAGGCTGAGACAGAGCAGAATTTGCACAGTCACACATTCCCCCTCCTGCCAGTGTGAGCAGAGCCCCACCGCCCCACGTCCGAGCAATCAATAGGTGTCACTGAGCCCCCTTTACCTGCCCAGCATGGTCCAAGTCTCCCTGAGAGAAAAAAATGTTACCAGTTGGGATCCTTGCTATCAACATTTAGCCTGGATAGAGGGACGAGGCATAAATGTGAAAAGTAAAATAGTAACATACAACTAGAGCACAGCCTGTGTGACTAAGTGCCCAGCGGCAGCCACAACCTCACAGAGCTCCTGGCTCAGGATGAAGGGGTTGGTCCCTCTGCAGACCGAGGGGGAAGCCAAGCCCTTTTCTCTGTTCTTGGTGTGAAGAGAGCGGCCTTTGCCGAGGGCTGAAGTGCCCCCACACTCTGTGTATAGGGAGGGGAGGGGAGGGGCTGCTTGCTAAGAGCCATGCCCCACCCCCCCTTCATCCCTGAAGTCCCCGAGGTGCTGTTATTGTAGTAGACGTGGTCCTGGGTGATGGGGATGGAGAAAAGGAGGTGGGAGAGTAACAGCAAGGCTTGAGTCCCTGGGAAGCATTTTGTCCCGGGCTTGTGGAACCTGGTACCTTGGATTCCAACCCTCACTCAGCCATTATGTCACTGTGTGACCTTGGATAACTCACTTCCCTGGTGTGATGCTCGGGTTTTCCACCTGTTAAATGGGGGATAATTCTAATAGTATCTATTTAGCTCATAGGTGTTTGTGACGGTTAAACATGAAGGCTGTACAATTGGGAGTGATGTCTCCCAGGGATAGGGTCATTGGAGTCAGTGGCAGTGGCAAATACAGAACCCAGAAACCATGTCTCTGGCTCTGTGAGCCTGCTTAGAGGATGTCCCCACCTTAGAGCAAGAGACGCCCCTCATTCTAGCTTATGGCCCGTCTCCTTTACCAATGCCCCATCCCCTGCTAGCCAAGAGAGGCAAAATGTTGGGGGGCTCTGAGGACATGAATGTCCTCCCTGGAGCACCATGGACTCAGCTCAGGTGGTTGCAGCCAGCACCTACAGGTTGGGGATGGGCAAGCTCAAACCCACTCCTTGGCTCCACTCTGGGTCTTGGTCTTGCTCTCCTCCTCCTCCCCTCCATCCTCAGCAGGGAAGGTCTCTTGATGGTTCTGTGAGCATGTTTGTGCTGGGGTGGTGCCATTTGCCAGGCGGGACAAGCCTATTATCTATACTTGAGAGGAATTAATAGTCCATTTCCCAGGAAATCTGAGTGATAAAAATAAGTGGGCCGTTTTATTCCTTTTGCTGAGAGACAGTGGCAAGAAGGACAGCAGAAGTGTTTGTTTTCTCTCTAGTTAGTGGGAGTGTCAGGCCTGGCTGAGATGAAGGCCAGGGGACACAGCCACCTCCATGGCTTCTGTCATCAATGCTGCAGAGGAGAGTGACTCCAGTCCCACACTGGGAAGGAAGGATATTGACCAGTCCTCTACACCCGTGTATGCCCCCCACTACTGACTTCACCCTTCCCAAGGGCCCTTCTGCTATTGTCCCCCACCCCAAAGCTAAGCCAAGGCAAGAATGCACTATCATCCTTTAGTGAGAATTTGGATCCATTCATTACTTCTTCCAGAGATAGCTTTACTCAATGCTGGGTTTCTCATTGTGGGGTGACAGGCTTTGTTCCTGAATGGCTGAATTTACAGGTATCAGTGAACAGCATGTGGGGGGATACTGAGAGGCTGGGAGCAGGAGCAGCTGCTAGGGCTGCAGTGATGGGGTAGAATCCTATCTTATGCGGGAACCCCTAGTTCTCAGGCTGCCTGCCACAGAGACCCTTTACTGTGCCCAGTTTCACTGTTTCACCCTATTTCAAATTTACACCCATGCCAGCAAGCCAGCTGAGGGCTCCCTGTGCCCTCCCTGCTGTCACTACTTGAGACATGGTGGGAGCTGTGGTGGCTCCCCCTTCTAAACTGCAGCCCTGGGCAGACAGCCCTCCTGAAGTCTCCCACAACATCTCTCCTACAGGTAACAACTTTGCTCATGTAGGAGGATCTCAGGACAGCCACCACATCTAGGAATCCAGCTTTGTGTTGCTACCCAAGGGAAATTGTTTTCTCGCCCTAGCTCTTTCCTGGTCTATCTGCACCCCTCCGTCCCCCGGCCTCTGGTAAAAGAGACTTTCTGATGCAAACAGACACAGCACCCTGGTTCATATGCTGCTTATTTCATCAGTCCTTTATTCTTTGATCAGTAAACATTTATGGTCTTCCTACTATGCGCTCCAGGCTTTGTGCTAAGGATTTAGGGTTATAGATGAGGAGCCCTGTCTCTGCTTGAAGGCAGTTTATAGAGAAGCACGCCCCCTGCTGTCCTGAGCAACATAGTGCAGCAAAGGGGCACTGGGAAGCCCCTAACATCTAGCTGCAGTCCTGCTTGAGAGGTGGTGATGTGTTGGCGCTTTTAGCCACATTCCTGAATGATAGGGTAGAGAATGGTCTGTCAGGATCAAAATTCTTACGGATGTTGAAGAAGGAGGGAGCTTACAACGTTCAGGGCCCCCCAAAATCCTGGGTGTCTGATTTTAGAAGCAAGCTCCAGATTTCTCCACACACTCCACCCCAGCACCCCTTCCCCAGCCTCTTTGTTCAGGAGTGAGATTTTAGTCATCATATAAACCTGCTAGCTATTTTGAACTGAGGAAGAGCGGCATATAGTGATCTTGGATAGAAGGAAGTGGAAAGCAAGGATGTGCTTCCCCAGAAAAGTGACAGATTCAAACTGAGAAGCCTGAGAGAAGACATGGGGACACCCATATTGAGATGTGCACCAGCTAGGATGGGCAGGGCTCTGGGGGTCTATCTACAAGTGTCCAAGGAAGTTCAATTAGGGGGAAGAGGGGTGAGCATAGATTGTCAGCTTCTATTTGTCTATCTTCAACCTAACTAGCTTGAACAGAACTTCGCTTTCACTAAATGAAAAAAAAAAAAAAAATGTCAGCATGGAAAAGGTCATAACAAATGGAGTAAGCTCTACTGGACTTGGCTATAAGACTGTTGAATTCCTTATACTTTGGGGTGGCCCTGTTAGTGGAAGAATCACCAAATGTGGAAGCCCAAAACTACTCAGGCTAGGTCTTCATCACGATCAATTTGACAAAAACCCCTGGTGTGAAATGGAATGATGAGACTAACCCCTGAACAGGGTACACTTTGACAGCCAGAGATCCAGGGGTGGAAAGCCCCATGGGTAGGCCTGTGTCCCAGTCTCAGCTCTACCATTAGCTAATGGTGTGGCCTTGGGCAAGGCACTTCATATCTCTGGACCAGAGACCCTTCATTTGCAAAATAGAAGCCGAGTGGGCTGGACTTGAACTCTAGGTGCCTTCCTACGGCCAGGTTGTGCGATGGCATGAAGTCAAAAACAAGAGCTGCTTTAACTCTCAGCAATGGAGCTGGCTCACAAGACACATTGTATGGCCATGAACAACACGTTGGGGATGGAATTTACTGACGATAGTGAAATTATCAGGATGGGTCGCTACAAAAGAGCATGTACATTATGAATACATTTTTGTAAAGAAATATGAAGCTTAAAATCATTCAAAACGCCGTAGATATTGTTTAGGGGTACATGCATGGGAAAATATTAAGAAAC
This sequence comes from Dugong dugon, assembly GCA_030035585.1. NCBI lineage: Eukaryota > Metazoa > Chordata > Mammalia > Sirenia > Dugongidae > Dugong > Dugong dugon. Next base: position 150,015,028 of record CM057462.1, read on the forward strand.
GTTTGGGGGAAAGGGAAGTGCAATCAAGGAGAGATTCACAGAGACTTCAATTATAAAGTTTATTATTTCAGGGGTGGGTACATGGGTACACAGCACAGATGGTTTGCGCTCATTTACTAACTGAAAGATTGGCAGTTCAAACCTCCCCACCCCATACAGTGGCACTGTGGAAGAAGGGCCTGGCGATATGCTTCCGTAAAGATTACAACCAAGAAATCCCTATGGAGCAGTTCTGCTCTAACACATGGGGTTGCCATGAGTCGGAATCACCTCAATGCCAATGAGTTCTTTTTTTTTTTTTTTTGGTTTGCAAGGGTGTTAGTCTTCTATTGCTGCGTAACAAATGACTACAAACTCAGCAGGTTAAAACAATTACTCGTTTAAAACTACATACATTTATTATCTCACAGTTTTAGTGGCACAGTTTAGATGAGTCTTCTGCTTAGGGTCTCATAAGGCTGCAATCACTATGTTGGCCAGGAAAGGATATGAACAGACACTTCGCTAAAGGAAACATTCAGGCAGCTAACAGACACATGAAGAAATGCTCATGATTATTAGCCATTAGAGAAGTGCAAATCAAAACTACAGTGAGATACTATGTCACCCCAGAAAGGCTAGCATTAATCCAAAAAACATAAAATAATAAATGCTGGAGAGGTTATGGAGAGACTGGAACACTTATATACTGTTTGTGGGAATCTAAAATGGTACAACCATTTTGGAAATCGATTTGGTGCTTCCTTAAAAATCTAGAAATAGAAGTACCACACGATTCAGCAATCCCACTCCTTGGAATATATCCTAGAGAAATAAGAGCCATCACACAAATAGATAGATACATGCACACCCGTGTTCACTGCAGCACTGTTCATGATAGCAAAAAGATGGAAACAACCTAGGTGACCATCAAAGGATGAATAGGTACACAGATTATGGTATATCCACACAATGGAATACCATGCAATGATAAAGAACAATGATGAAGCCATGAAACAGAACATGGAAGAAACTGGAGGGCATTAAACTGAGTGAATTTAGTCAGTCACAGAAGGACAAATATATAAAACCACTATTATAAGAACTCAAGGTTTAAACACAGAAGAAAGCATTCTTTGATGGTTATGAGGGTGAGGAGGGAGAGTGAGGGTTATTTACTAACTAGATAGAAGACAAGAATTATCTTAGGTGAAGGGAAGGACAGCACACACTACAGGGGAAGTCAGCCCAATGGGACTAAACCAGAGCTGAGAAGTTTCCTGAATACAATCAAACACTTCAAGGGACAGAGTAGCAGGGGCGGGTGTCTGGGGACCATGGTTTCAGGGTACATCTAGGTCAATTGGCATAACAAAGTTTATTAAGAAAATGTTCTGCATCCTACTTTGGTGAGTGGCATCTGGGGTCTTAAAAGCTAGCAAGCGGCCATCTAAGATGCATCAATTGGTCCCAACCCGCCTGGAGTAAAGGAGAAAGAATAACATCAAAAATGCAAGGGAAGTATTAGCCCAAGAGACAGAAAGGGCCACATACAGCAGAGACTTCATCAGCCCGAGACCAGAAGAACTAGATGGTGCCCGGCTACCACCATTACCGCCCTGACAGGGAACACAACAGAGAGTCCCTGATGGAGCAGGGGAAGGGAGGGGTGCAGAACTCAAATTCTAGTAAAAATACTAGACTTAATGGTCTGACTGAGACTAGGGGAACCCCAGAAAACATGGCCTCTGGACTCTCTGTCAACTCAGAACTAAAACCATTCCCAAGGCCAACTCTTCAGACTGGACTGGACTGTGGGACATAAAATGATACTCGTGAAGAGTGTGCTTCTTAGCTCAAGTAGATACATGAGACTAAATGGGCAGCTTCTGTCCAGAGGTGAGACGAGAAGGCAGAGAGAGTTAGGAGCTGGTTGAATGGACAAGAGAAATCAGGGGTGGAAAGGAGGAGTGTGCTGTCACAGTGTAGGGAGAGCAACTAGAGTCACATAACAGTGTATATATAAGTTTTTGTATGAGAAGCTAACTTGAATTGTAAACTTTCACTTAAACTACAACCATAAAAAAATTAAAGATGTTGGCCAGGTTGGGACTCGAATGAGGAAGAATCCACTTCCAAGCTCACCTAAGCTGTTGACAGAATTCATTTCTTTGCGATTGTAAGACTGAGGCTCCAGCTTCTTGATGAATTTTGTCTGGAGACCACCTTCAGCGGTTTGACTGTGACAGTGACCTTATCTGCTTGCAGTTTCTTGCAAATAGGCTTTTCCAACATGGCTGCTTACTCCATCAAAGAGAATTTCTAGAGTAAGTCAGCTAGCAAGTCTTATACAATGTCATCATGGGAATGGCATCCATCAACTTTGCTATACTCTATTGATTAGAACCATGGCCCGACTGTTAGTTTGTCATACTGTGGTGGCTGGGGTGCTCTGATGCTGGAAGCTATGCCACTGGTATTGCAGTAGGCTCACCCATGGTAGGCAAGTTTCAGAGCTTCCAGACTAAGACAAACTAGGAAGAAAACTGTGGTGATCTACTTCTGAAAATTAGCCAATGAAAACCCTCTGGATCACGAAAGACTATTGTCTGATATAGAGCTGGAAGCTGAGCCCCCTAGGTTGGAAGGCACTCAAAACACACAGTGGCTAGAACAATGGACTTGAGCGTACCAACGACTGTGAAGATGGTACAAGACCAGGCAAGGTTTTGTTCTGTTGTACATGGAAACCCCATGAGTCAGAGCCAACTTGACAGCAACTAATAATGACAACATTGGTTAGAAGCAAGTCAAAGTCCCTGTTCACACTCAAGGGGAGGGGATTCCACAAAGGGACAATCATGGGGGTCACCTTAGAGTCTGTCCTCCACAGTGGGTGTTCTTTATGTCATTTCATCTTTTTGTATGTGTGAAATAATTGATGATAAACCAATTAAAGTGTATGGTCAGCCCATGAACTGTAAGGGCACAATGGAGGAGTGGTCACTCCCAGCTGAGTCTCAGGGAAGCTTCACTGAGAATGTAGCATTTGAGGTGGTGAAGAATAGGAAGAAGGGACAGTTTAGGGACATCTGAGGGACTTTGCCTAACACCCACCCATTAAAACCCATTGCTGTCGAGTCAATTCCGACTCACAGCAATCCTATAGCACAGAGTAGAACATCTCCAGAGGGTTTCCAAGGCTGTAATCTTTACAGAAGCAGACTGCCACATTTTTTCCCCTCAGAGCAGCTGGTGGGTTCGAACCACTGACCTTTCGGTTAGCAGCTGAGCACTTTAACAAATGCTCAACCAGGGCTCCTTTCCCGAACACCGAGGGGTCTGCATATCATACCCGGAAAACTGTCACTTGGCTTAGCACTCCCAGCATCTGACCTTGCTGGGTGCCTTATACACACTCAGAGACATATGGACATGCAGACACACCTAAGGTGCACAAGCACAAACACCATAGACACCCCTCCCCCCCCCTCACACCTCAGACCCACAGGGTGGGGTCTACAGTAGTAGAGCTAGGTTTGCAGAAGGAAGCTTCAGGTTCTGTGCCATTTACAGCCTCAGGAGGCTAGACCTTGACTTGCTGGGTTCAGGCTGCCGAAGCCCAGCTAACCCAGCCTGGTTAATCCAGCAAATGCAAGGACAGCCTGGCTCACTCTCCCTGTGCCCTGAAGCTGGGGTTGGGTGGCTGCCAGCTTATGGCAGGGAGTGGCCAGAGGGCAGGCTGCCTGGGTTAGGGTCCTGCTGCTGAGCCAGCTGTCACTCATAGAGGGGCTGAGGCAGGAACAGCTGCAAAGACCAGATCCTGGTGCCCTCTGGAGCAGATGGCACTCCCCACCAGCTGCCCTGCCCACTCCACCCCTCCAGATCACCTTTCTCTGCTCCCTGTCCTTTCTGCTGTTCTCCTTTTACCTCTTTACTTTCCCTCCTAACCTCTCTGATGTTTGAATGGACATCTGGGTGCTTCCTTTTAGCTATTTCTCTCTCTTCTCCTTATCGGTCTTTCTGCCCAACCCCTGCCCACCTTCTCTTCCTTCTCACTGTTTCAGCCACCAGTAGTTGCCCTTGTATTAAAGGACGTTTCACCAGAGCTTCTTGTCCTCCTGTGTGCCCTCTTTCTCTTATACTTACCCAGACTCACCCAGTGGGGAGGCATGGACAGGGACCTGGAGCCCACCACCTGGAATATATCCCTGACCCTCTATCCCATTTGTCCACATGTACAATACTAACTCATAGGCCTGGTGCTCACATACAATGAAAAATGGTCTCACTGCATGCATGCACCTGTTTTCTGATACATACTGCAAAAGAGACATTTCACATACTGTTACGGGTTGAATTATGTTCTCCAAAAAGATATGCTGAGACTCAACCCCCAGTACCTGTGAGTGTGACCTTATTTGGAAATAGGGTCTTTGAAGATGTTAACATGAGGTTAAGTTAACATTAGGGTGGGTCTTAATCCAATATGAGGGATGTCCTTATGAAAAGAGGAGACACAGAAACAGGGAGGCTCAGGGGGAAAAGGTCATGTGAAGATGAAGGCCAAGATTGGAGTGATGCATCTATAAGCCAAGGGTTGCCAGGAACCACCAGAACGTGGAAGAGGCAAGGAAAGATCTTCCCTTAGAGCCTACAGAGGGAGCATGGCTCTGCCAGCACCTTGATTTTGGAATTCTAGCCTCCAGAACTGTGAGAGAATACATTTTGGTCATTTTAAGCCACCCAGTTTGTGGTACTTTGCTATGGTTGCCCTAAGCAACTGATAAGCTCCCTGGTGGCATAAGCAGTTTGCACTCAACTACTAACCTAAAGGTTGGCGGTTCAAACCCACCCAGCAGCAGTGTGGAAGAAAGCTTTGGCGATCTCCTTCCATATAGATTACAGCCAAGAAAACCCTGTGGAGCAGTTCTACTCTGTCACACACGGGATCGCCATGAATCAAAACAGACTCCATGGCAAGGTTTTTTTTTTTTTCCTTTTTAAGGAAACTAATATACATAACCAGAAAAGGGGCACCCAGGGTCACTAAAAACAGACCTGCTTGCAGATGGACATGGGGCAGGGAGATGGGAACTCCCAGACATGCGCACAGGCAGTGCCTACTGTGGCTGCTTAGGGTGAGCATACTGCTGCTCAAGGGGTGCTGGGTCCCTGCACTTCCACCCCCGGCTCTGCCCCTGGCCCAGCTCTAGACACCCTCGTCTCTTGGCTCAGCTCCTGGGGTCCCTCCTGGCTCCTCCCCAGGGCCTTCCTGGCTCTGCTGGGCCCCCAAGGCTGTAAATCCCCCTCTGGAAAGGACTATAACCCAAAAAGCCAAAGAGCCCCTGCCCCGGGATGGCTCCTACCTGCCTGTCCTCCTCTCCCCTCTCCCTCAGACAGCATTTCCCATCACCGTGATTTAAGGGCTCCCTTGAAGCCTTTAGCGGCTCCTCTACCCTCATAGAAGGGTGATAAATCTGAGCTAAGTACCGTCCGCTGGCTGCCTATAAACCCGTCATGGCCCACTGCAGAAGGGCCAGGGCTGCCCGCTGAGGCCTGGCTGAGTCTGCCTTGTCAGCTAGCCACCCTTGGAGAAGTCCCATCTTGGGATGTTATTTATGGGCCTCAGATCCCAGGATCAAAGCCCCTGTCCATCAGAGATGGCAACATGGAGGCCCTTGGAGCCCCCGCTGGTCCCTCCTCAGACAACCTCAGGCCTCTGCTACTGCTTAAATTTGAATGAAATCTGTTGGAGAAAGCTGCAGCGCTCTCAAGGTCCCTTAAGCGCCCTTCCACTTTATTTCCCTGACAATTTCAAGTGTACCCCCCAACACACGCACGAATAAGGGACTCGAGGGGCTTTGGTGACAGAGCTGGGGACTGGGCTTTAGGGTGGATCACGACCTTTCTTGACCCCATGCCCCATCCCTCCAGCACAGCCTGACTGGGAGGAGAAGCATCCAGACCCTCAGGCCCCAGGACTTTGTCTAAGCAGCCCCATAGCTGATAACCGTATGCAGGGAACTTTGAGGAGGATGCACATTCATCTTTAGCAAAGTGAGGCATCGTTCTCCAAACTCTACTTCTCTCTGTGCTGACATCTCAGCCCCAGTCCCTCCCTCATTTGTGCTTTGAAGATGGAAACTGTGAGGAGAGGGAGGCAGAGCGAGAGAGAGAGAGCAGCGTTAGACTTGGAATCTAAAGACAGGATTGACTCTTGGCTGCTGTATTCTAACTATGAGGCTTTGGGTGGGTTGTTTGAGCTCTCTGACCCTCAGTGTGCTCATCTGTGTATAATGCCCACCTTGTGCGGTAGTTAAGAGCACCCAGTGAAATCATGTATGTGAAAATGGTTTGTAAACTCTTAAGTGCTGTGTAGAATTGGGGCTTATTCTTTTTTTTTTTTGTTACTGTGCTTTAGGTGAGTTTACAGGTCAAGGTAATTTCTCATATAAAAAGTTATACACATATTGTTATGCGATCCTAGTTGCAATCCCTGTAACGTGACAGCACATTCCCCCTGTCTTAGTCATCTAGGGCTGCTGTAACAGAAATACCACAAGTGGATGGCTTTAACAAAGAGAAGTTTATTTTCTCACAGTCTAGTAGGCTACAAGTCCAAATTCAGGGCCTCAGCTCCAAGGGAACGATTTCTCTCTCTGTTGGCTCTGGAGGAAGGTCCTTGTGATGCATCAGTCTTCCCTTGGTCTGGGAGCATCTCAGTGCAGGAACCTCAGGTCCAAAGGACATGCTCTGCTCCCAGCACTGCTTTCTTGGTGGTGTGAGGTTCCCATGTGTCTCTGCTCGCTTCTGTCTTTTATATCTCAAAAGAGGTTGGCTTAAGACACTATCTAATCTTGTATACCTACCTCATCAGTATATCTGCCGCTAATCCATCTTATTAGATCATAGTGATTGAATTTACAACACATTAGGAAATCACATCAGATTACAAAATGGTACACAATTATACAATACTGGGAATCATGCCCAGCCAAGTTGACAGATATTTTTGGGGGATCCATGACACCCCCTTTCCACCCTGGGTTTCCAGTGTCCATTCAACCAGCTCCTATCCCTTCCTGCCTTCTCATCCCATCTCCAGGTAGGAGCTGCCCATTGAGTAACATGTGTCTATTTGAACTAGGAAGCGCACTCTTCGTGAGTATTATTTTATGTTTTATAGTCCAGTCTGATCTTTGTCTGAAGAGTCGGCTTCAGGAATGGTTTTGGTTCTGGGTTAACAGAGAGTCTGGGGGCCATGCCTTCTGGGGTTCCTCTAGTCTCAGTCAGACTATTAAGTCTGGTCTTTTTAGGTGAATTTGAGTTCTGCACCCCACTTTTCTCCTGCTCCACCAGGGACTCTCTGTTGTTTTCTCTATCCGGGCAGTCATTGGTGGTAGCCGGGTACCATCTAGTTCTACTGCTCTCAGTCTGATGGAGTCTCTGGTTTATATGGCCCTTTTGTCTCTTGGGCTAATATTTCCCTTGTTTCTTTGGTGTTCTTCATTCTACTTGCTCCAGGTGGGTTGGGTTAGGGCTTATTCTTATTCCTCTCCTCCCCCTACCCCCTCACATAGATCTGTACTGTAGTCAACAAATCTGTTTGTTATGGATTTAATTGTGTCTCACAAAAATATATGTTGGAATCCTAACCCCTATACATGTGGCTGTAATCCTATTTGGAAATAGAGTTTTCTTTGTTATGTTAATGAGTTGTAGGGTGCGTGCTAAACCTAATCACTGCTGAGTGATTCAAGGGGTAGCATAGACACAGGCAAGCAAGCAGACACGGGGAGACTGATGCTACTGGAAGACAATGGAGGCAGATGAGTCTACAAACCCGGGAACTCCAAGGATTACTGGCTACTAGAAGCTGAAATAGATAAGAAAGAACCCCTCCCTAGAGCCAGTGCCCTGAATTTGGATTTCTAGCCTCCCGAATTGTGAGAAAATCAATTCCTGTTCTTTAAAACCACCCACTTGTGGTATTTCTATTACAGCAGCTCTAAGAAACTTTAAGAAACTAAGACATCATTCTTGCTGGTTTGCACATAAAGGGATTTATTGCAGGGAGGTAGGTAGTTTACAGGATCCCTGGGAAGGCCAAGGAACCAGGCTTGAACACTTAGCCAGGAGCACGGCAGCAAGGAGGAACACCCAGAAACACCAAGGGACGGCTGAAAGCCCAGTGCCATCCTGCCTGCTGTTTGGCACCTGTGGTTGCAGGGACTAGATCCCAGAGCCCCTACCACAGGTGCCCCAGAGGACTCCAGCGCCTCCAGCACCACACCTCAGAGCCACCTCTCACGTGGCTCCCATCTGCCTTCCAGTCTCATGCAGGTGTACCTGTATGGAAGAAGCCAAGTTGTGATGAAGTCTTAGCTCAGAGGAAGCCTTCCGAATGTAGATTTTAGCTTTCCAACAAGCTAGAAGAGGGTTGGACTGTGGGAAATTTTATGGAACGAATGACTCAGTTTCTTCAACAAATAAATTGCCAGGAAAAAAAAGAAGAGCAAGAGAGGGAGCTGAATCTATAAATTAAAAGGAATTTGAGAGACATTATCAACCAATTGCAACCTATAGGGTTATTTGGATCCCGGTTTGAACAAATGGTTAAAAAAAAAAAAAAGGCAAGACAATTAGGGAAATTTTAATATTGACTAGATATTTGATGGTATTAAGCAATTAGTGTTAATTTTTAAAATGTGAGACAATAGTATTATGATTGTGTTCTAAAAAGTCATCTTTTTTTTAGGAGACACATATTTTATTGAATAAATGAATGAATGAATGAATATAGTTTAATTATCCTTCTCTTCTTACCATCTTTCTTACTCAGTATTTTCTGTTTAAAAAGTCGTCTTTTAAATGGAAAACAGCCTGGCAGTTCATCAAAAGTTAAACATGCAATTACAGTACGACCCAGCAATTCTACCCCTAGGTATATTCCCAAAAGAATTAAAACAGGGACTCAGACAGACACGTGTACACCAATGTTCACTGCAGTATTATTATTCACAATAGCCAAAAGGTGGAAACAATTCAAGTGTCCATCAACTGATGAATGGATAAATTAAAGGTGGTATATACATAGAATGTAAAATTACTTAACCGTAAAGAGAAATGATACATGCTATGATATGGATAAACCTTGACAACGTTGAGTGAGATAAGCTAGACACAAAAAGACAAATATCGTATGATTCCACTTATGTAAAATATCTAGAATAGGCAAATGCATAAACATCAAAGTTTATTATCAATTACCAGCGGCAGATGGGAGGGGGAGATGGGGAGTTAATATTTAAAGGTTACTGAGTTTCTGTGAAGGGTGATGAAAAAATTTGGAAGTGGATGGTGGTGATGGTAGCACAACACGGTGAACACAATTAATGTCACTATTGTACGTGTAAAAGTGGTTGAAATGGCAAATGTTGTATTATACGTATTTCACCATAATAAAAAGCCATCTTTTAGAGATACACACTGAAATCTTTATGGGTAAAATAACATGATATATTAGATTGTCCTCTGAATGATACATTGAAGGTGGTCAAGAAAAGTTTCTACAGTGGCAACTGTAGAAACTGGGTGATAGTTTATACATGTGGGTTGATCATACTACTCTGTTTTTGTGTTTGCTTGAAATTTTTCATAATAAAAACATTTTAAAGATTAGCTTCTGCAGCCGCTCAGTCTGCCAAAGCCTTCCCTCCAGTGGGCACCTATTCCAGCGACCTCCTATGATAATATCGGTAATGGTCTCATCCCCAGGAGCTGTGGACCACCAAGAGCCCTTCCTCTGATGCTAACCAGCTCTCTGTTGCCTCCAAGTGCAACTCGTTCAGAAAACCAAGCCCAGATTCTCATTTCCCTGAGGGTTTCTTACTTGGAATCTCTTCTGATACCAATTACTGTTCTTAGCTGGGGACAACAGACCCACTCTGGCTGGTTTAAGCAGAAAGGAATAGAGGATATTAGGTAGTTCACAGAATCTTGGAGAGGGCCAAGACACTACACGGCCTGGGACAACATAAAAAAACAAAAACTGGTTGTCGTCCAGTTGACTCCAGCTCATAGTGATTCCATGTATGTCAGAGTAGAACTGTGCTCCATAGGGTTTTTTTTTTTTTTTTTTTTAGCCCAGCTGGGCATTTTGATAGAGATTATGCTGAATCTGTAAACCAATTTGGAGAGTATTGGCTTCCATAGGGTTTTCAATGGCTGATTTTTTTGGAAGTAGATCTTCAGACCTTTATTCCAGGGGGCCTCTGGGTAGATTCGAATCTCCAACCTTTTGGTTAATAACAGAGTGCGTTAATCATGTGCAGCACCCAGGGACTCTGTAACAACATGACGAGAAGAAATACTCGAGCATCCCACAGGACTGATCTGGTGGAAACACACTGCCCTGCTGTCCACTACCCAGGGAGAAGACCCTAGAGGCCCCCCACAGCTGACCCAGGATATGTAATCTCCCTGGACCCAGCTACTGCCTCACATTTCTTTCTACCTCCATACCTCCTCTCCTTCTCCCCGCTTCCAAATCTCATACATGGAGTCTCTTGGTGGACCTGGGTCACATGTGGAGCCTAACTGCAAAGGAGTCTGGGAAATGTATTTTTAAGCTTTCCAGCATCTTAGCACAAGAAAGCCAACTGTCTCTGTCTGTCTTCATCTCTGAGAGAGTTCCTTGCTCTGTTCCTGGCTCCCAACACAGTGGCATGGCACGGGACCTAACCATGGCACTGGACAGTCTTTTATTGTTGCCTGCCATGGTTGAGGTACTAACCTCAGGCACTGGCAAGGCAGACACTGTACCACACACCCTTAACGTGTAACATTTACACCGGGTTCAGAGTTTACAAAGCAATCTCACATACATTTCCTCTTTTGGTCCTCTCAATAAACTCTAAGGATTGGATATTTGAGGAGATTAAAACTCAAAGAGGTTAAGTGACTTGCCCAAGGTCACAGAGCTGGTATAGAGCAGAAACAGCATCCAAATCCTTTTCTCCCCTTCACTTCCTATCCATGTGGGTGGGATAATTTATTACAATTTCAGTTTGTGACTTGACCTTGCTTTTGTAGCCAATCATCCTTTCTCCATCTGGAGATTGCAGTCAGGCCTTTCTGCAATCCTGCCTTACATCAGAGTTCTGTGAGCAATGGCACAGAGCAGGGCTTAGAACATAGGCCCTGGAGTCAGAATGTTGGGAGCCACTTGTGAGTGGGGCTGACCTTGGACATGTTACTTAACCCTCTGACTGTTTCCTTATATTGAAGGTTGCTACCCTGGTTTGATTCCCAGCCAATGCATCTCATGCACAGCCACTACCCGCCTGTCAGTGGAGGCTTGCATGTTGCTATAATGCTGAACAGGTTTCAGAGGAGCTTCCAGACTAAGCAGGACTAGGAAGAAAGGCCTGGGGATCTTCTTCCAAAAACCAGCCAATGAAAACCCTATGGATCACAATAGTTCCATCTCTAACTGATCATGGGGATGGCGCAGGACAGGGCAGCATTTTGTTCTGTTGTACGTGGGGTCTCCATGAGTTGGGCAGCTAGCACTGATTCAAGGCAGCTGGCACCACCACCAATAACACTACTTACCTCAGAGACTTACTGACAGAATTAAATGTGTTAGCACAAGTGAAGAGCTTAAAATATAGTAAGTGTTTGGCAAGTTTTATCATTGTTACTGCTGTTCAGGGTGGTAGGGCCAGAAGCAATCATTGCCAGGCCTTCAGAAGACCACTGTTAATACTTTTCCTGGCTTTTGGTGAAGGGGTTATGCTGCATTGTCTTGCAGGAAGAAGAGGTGAGAGGGAAGTGTGGAGTAAAACAGGCTAAGGGGAATAGTTAGGACTGGTGCCCTACACTTCCTTGCGGTGCCCCAGGACAATGACAGGACCTTAGGGTAATGACTGCAGGTGCCCTGAGAAGGTTGAACCTCAGCAGTGATCCTTACCCCAAACTGACCCTGAAACAGAGGGCCTACCATCCTTCAGGGGTCATGAGGGTTGGTCAGGGAGAGTATCTGTGTGGCTATCGTGCACAGAGACCATTGTGCACAGGCCCTTCTCTGAATGTTCTGGAATGTGAGAGACCCCAGAGTCGCTCACCTCTGATGAATGGATGGGCAAAGAGGCTCCAATAACAACAAACTGAATTTCCCTCTAGCCTGGTAAGATGGAGGCTTGGAGCAGATGACATCTGATTTGGACAAAGAAATGTGACCTTATTTATACCATATATACTGGGGAGCAAATCCTCTACTCATAATACCTTATCTTGTTATCATCCAGAGTGAGGCTCCAGCAAATCCAACATTGGGGCAAAGATCACCTTGGAAATCTGGATTGCTCTTCCTCTGGTCTTTTCTGGCTTCTGATGTACAGCCAGCAACCGAAACCCTCCTCCTCTCTTCCTTCCCCTTAACAAAATCCCTCCCTGGTGAGGAAGTGAGTAAGGGAGGTAAAGGTAGGTTCAAGTCCCAGCTCTGCCATTGACCAGCTGTGCGTGAGGATGGTGGGATGAGAGAGATGAAAGTAAGTCCTTTTGGGGCTGCAGCTCTCAGCGAATAAATGACATTTACCCAGTGGCATTTTCGTAAGCTTGAATTACTTATGTGGTAATTGGGATGGAGAGGAAGGGTCCGGCAACCTTACCTCAGTCTGCCTCACCTACAGCATTTGTGTAGCTCCTGCCAGCCACTGGCTCCGTAGTAAATATAGGGTCACCTTGTGGCATTTAAGCAGTGGGTGAGACAGACATCATTATTCAGATAAGGAATCGGAGACGCAGAAAACATAACTGACTTTCCCAAAATCACTCAGCTAATAAGTGGCAGAATCAAGATCCCACCGACCCCACAGGGCCCTCCAGCCACCCAGCTGCACCGTCTGTCTTTGTTAGCTGCCTTCCTAACTGTTCCTGGCTTCCGGGTGTTAAGTGCCTCTCGTGCGTGGGCTGACACTGTGCTGGAGATGAGGATCTGATAGTGAGCAAACAGATGCTTTCCCTCCCCTCATGGAGTTTCCATTCCAGGAATACCTCTCAGAGGCAGGTGTGCTGGGAGGGTTAATGCTGAAGCAGGAGAGAGCTGCATCTTGGAGCTGGCTTTCCCAGCTGGACCTGGCTGCCCTGAGCGGATGCAGAGGTAGGTTTTCCAGGCCCGGGGGAAGAATGGAGCGCTCTCGGGGCGCCAGCAGGAACCCCAGTGGCAGTCCCTGAGGGTCCCCTGGGCATTGGAAATGTAATGGCATTGGAAAATGCTATCCGGAGGGAGGCACTGAAGAGGGTGGTGTACAACGGCTCTAGGGCCTGCCACCTTCCTCTGCAGGCTGCCTCTAGCGTCTAAGTTTTCCCACTCAGCCAGTGCCCAAGAGGACCATCCATATGCCCCCCCTCCACAGATGTGGGGAAACTGAGGCAGGCAGTCCTCTGCAGCAGCCAGAGTGACCACTCTCTGAGGGTTCACAACACCTTGGGAAATGCAAAACTGACAAGGCGATAGTCTCTGATCTGGACTAGGTGGTAAATCGCATAGTTACCTTAGGAGTAAAGCTTTTTTCAGTCAGTTTGTTATTCTGGCTGTCTACACAAATCAACGACTGGCTACTTCCTGGTTTTTCTCTACTTCTATGGTATGTGTAGACCAGCCTCTTCCTTACTGACTCAGTAAATATTATTACTGACTCAAGTAAATACTATTTGAGAACCTACTGTGTGCCCATGCACCCACCCAGGCAAGGACCCAGCTGAAGTACTTGCTGACGACACAGGAGCCAGGGCCCAGGTAGTGGAAGAAGGTAGTTGTAAATACCAGCTATGGCCACACGGCCAGTTGTAGAAATGACGACTGTATTTCTTCCTTATTTTGATATAAATATGTTTGTATATATACTTGCATATGTGTGTGTGTGTGTTCCTGGGAGGTGCAAACAGTTAACATGCTTGGCTGCTAACAGAAAGGTTGGAGGTTTGAAGGCGCCTCAGATGAAATGCTTCGTGATCTACTTCTGAAACATTAACCACTGAGAACCCTATGGAGCTCAATCCTACTCTGAAACGCCAGGGGTCACCATAAGTTGGAATCGACTCACGGCAGTTGGTTTGATTTTTTTGGTATACGTATATACCGTTAGACATATTTTTGTTTTCTTTCCATCTCATTCCCTTACCCACTAACATAAGATATATTAGTATTAGTTAACTTTATATCTCAGAATCTAAGTGACAGGATATTAAAGGAGGTGTGAATCAGTAAGGAGAAGAAAGAACTTAAAACAAAAGTTTCTACCCTCATCGAGCTTACACAGTAGTGGGGGAGAGAAATAATAAACAAATAAGTAAAATATATAGATATCAGTTGGTGATAAATATAAGGAGAAAAATAAAGCAGGGAAGAGGGATAGGGAGCATATGCATGCACATGTGTATATACACATGTGTGCATGAGTGCGTGTGTGCGTGTGTGATTTCAAATAGGGTGGCCAGGGAAGGCCTCCCTAGAAGGTGAGATTTAAACAGTGACCTGAAGGAAGCAGGGAGTGAGCTGTAAGGCTCTTTTGGAGAGAGCAGGTACAAAGGCCCTGAGGTGGGAGTGTGTGAGGAGGCCTGCTGTGACTGGACCAGGAAGAAGGAGACAGAGTGTAGCCTGAGATTTGTTGAAAGATAACAGGGACCATATCATGTAGGGCACTGCGGGTCATGCTAAGAATGTTGGCTTTTACCCCCAGTGAGATGGGGCACCAGGACAGGATTTTGAGCTGAAGAGGGACATGCTCTTAGGGTTCCACACAAATGCCTTGGCTGTCCTGAGGCTTGAACCACACTTGGCCATCTGGATAACGAGGAGTGTCCCACTCATCCTCCCCAGACACTCACATGGTACCAGCTGCTTCTCACCCAGCCCACCGCCAGACTGTCAGAGCCCCGAGGTCCAGGGTTAGAGAAGGGGGGGGTCTGGTGGCCCCTCTGCCTCCCAGCCCAGGGCTCCAGCCCTTGGTTGTATGTTTAGAACCTTTCAAAGGCTAACAAACAAACTGTGTTTGATTAGATTTCATGAATGTGACCCAAGCCCTCCATCAGTCCTGAGGTTGCAGAGATGGTCAAGGCATGACCTGTGCCCTGGAGGAGCCCTGCAGGAGGAGACAGATGTGTCTGTGACACACTGAGATGCAGGGTGAGCAGGGACCATCATGGGGACGCTCAGAGGAGAGAGCATTATCTCTAGAGGGGCCATAGTGCCAGGGTGGGGAGGGTGGCAATCTAGAAAATGTGGATAACACTGGAGTCAGGGTGTTAAAAAGAGAGGCTGAAACGGTAGGCTAGGAAGAGGGAGTAATAACATGAACAAATCACAGAGATAGGAAAGTGTGAAGTAGGTAAGAATCTCAATCTCAGACTAAGGTATGAGACAAATTGAATTTTCTTTATTTTCTAAAGCAGCTTAAATTGTCTTTCGACTCTATTGCCCCAGGGTGATAAGAATTTAAGGAGCTCTGATGGTGCGGTGGTTAAAGCACTCAGCTGCCAACCAAAAGGTTGGTGGTTCGAACCCATCAGTTGTTCTGCAGGAGAAAGAGGTGGCAGTCTTCTTCCATAAAGATTTACAGCCTTGGAAACTCTATGGGGCAGTTAGGGGGGTCCCTTGAACTGCTTTAATTCTCAGGAACTCAGGGAGAGCCAAGGCCAGGGGTGGGGTGGGAATATCTGGCTTTGACATTGTCTAGCCCCGAAGGCCCCTGCTGGCTGTCCCAGGAAGCCCCAATCCTATCGCTGGGTCCTTGGGGGCTGGGACTCCTCTGCTCCTTTCACACCAGTCCAAGGGGATGCTAGGGCCTCTCAGCTGGTGGACAGTCTGGTTTCTGATAACCACATGCTGGAGAGGATTCCGGGGCCCTCCCTGATATGGACAGCCTGTGGAGCAGGCGCTAAGCCACCCAACAGCTCTGGACCTCGGTTCCTCCTATATTAGCCAATCTAGTCTCCGTCGAGCCAACTCTGACTCATGGCGACCCAAAGTGTGTCAAAGCAGAACTGTGCTCCACAGGCTTTTCTATGGCTGATTTTTCAGAAGCAGATCACCAGGTCTTTCTTTTGAGGTGCCTCTGGGTGGACCTGAACCTCCAACCTTTTGGTTAGCAGCCCAGCGCATCAGAACTCCACCTGTATTAGAAGGGTAACTAGTAAGTATTGTGGCGCTGAGTGGGTGGAAACAATGATGGGAAGCTTAGCGCAGTCAAGGACCTTGGCCCTCACGCTGAGGCAGTAGTCCTGGGCTCTCTAGGCCTTCGGGTGTGGTTTGGAATGTTGTACCCCCACCATACTGTGGCTGGGCTAGAGATACCCTGGGCAGGGGTAGGGGTGTGGAAGGGGGTTAGTGGACCAGCTGTGAAAAATTTCCTCCAACCCCCTTTGTCCACCACTCAGTTCTCAAATCACTGGCTGTTCCCAGGGATGGGGCGGGGGCGGGGGGGGGGGGAGGTGCTGATGTCCTGGCCAAAGGAACCCCTGAATGGGGTGTCGAGGACCCCTGAGATCTCTCAGCAAATATTCTGGAGGCTCACGGGGGGGGGGGGGTGGAAGGGAGAGAACATTCATACATTTGGAAGCAGCTAAAACGCCAGGATTTATGTCCTTTCCCCCGCTCCCCACATCTCTGGCTGGGGAGGGCGACTCATTTTTCACGGTGCCGCGTGACTTTCCAGACTGTATTTTCAGCCTCAGTTTGACGTCAGGCTCCCTCTCAGTCCCTAGGGATGGGCTTTGTACATTTCCAGGCTATGGGGCGGAGCCTCCGCACTCCGGAGAGTCTCTCTTGCCCTCCCGCTTCCAGCTCTGGCCTCCAGGGGTAGCAGTGGGCGGGGCTCCCTGGGAGGGCATGTGGCTGGGGAAACGGGCGGGGGAGTTGAGAGAGTCAGCTGGAGAGAAGTCCAGTGGAGCTGATCCCCGCTGCATGGGGATGTCCTGTGTGGGGTGTGTGTGTGTGGGACATGACGGGGAAGAGGGTCAGGACACAGAATGGGAGGTGGGGACCAGGAAATGAGAGGAGCGAACCAGACTGGCTGAGATATGTGGAGGGTGCGTGTGTCCCTAGCTAGACTGCTTATCTGAAGACACTTCCCTGGAACAGCCTAGAAAGAAGGGACGGAATCTAAGAAAGTGGAGAGGGATGGGGGGTGAGGAACATTGGGGGAAAGATGGAAAGGTCCAGGGGGTAGGGCAGAGGCAGAAGAATGGAATGATAACACAGTCACTTGGACAGTTCAACACTTTCCGTCAATTTATCTCAAAATGACTTGGCTGTGGGTATTGTTGTCATTTTATAGACAGAGAAAAACTGCAGAAAGACTGTTCTTGGTTCACAGTGCCTAGAACTCAGCCCAGCTCTGCCCTCAACTCTTGTTTCAGAGTTGAAGGGGCGAGATCTGCTCTCAGAGCTGCAGCTAGCATACCTGAGCCAGCATCAAACAGTGGCTTTAAAACAATGACCACACCTTGTGTTTTTAAGTGTTTCTATCCGCCTCCCACCTCTGAGCCTAGACCAGGGCTCTGTCTGTGCCAGGCACCCCAGATATGGTCAAGACACTTCAATTCTAGTTTCTACCCTAATACCTACTCTCTGCTGTGTGACTCTAGGAGACTCGCTTAACCTCTCTGGGCCTTGGTTGTCTTATTTTTTGTACCTCATAAATACAGCATGTCTTGAACTGAGCTCATCTTCTCTCCAGCCCCCTACACTTGGAGTCCAGAACTCCATGATGCTCATCATCCCAAAATCTCTCTCCAGTTAACATCACCCTCATATATCCCAAGCTGGAAACCCACAGGTCCTTCTTCACCTCTCCCTCATCCTTGCCCACATCCAATCAACCACCATACTTTGTTGATTGTGCCTCCTAAACACCCCAGGAATCGCTACCCCCCTCTGTGTCACAGTGGCCACAGCCACTGCCCCCAGCCCCATCCTACTGGCCCTAGCTTGTGCAGTAGCTAACTAACCGGGCTGCTTGCTGCCCACCTCACCCCACTCCAGCTTGTCTTCTGGCTTAAAATCCTGCAAAGTCTCCCGTTCACCCATGCAGTAAGTCCAGTACCTACCTCACTAGGCAATGGAGGGGAGTAAGTGGGATAATGGACATGAAGCACTGTACACCATGCCCAGTGTTTGGTAGATGCTAGAAAGTGCTAGCTCTTTTTCTTACCAGCTCCTCTTGCCGCTTTCAAAAGTATCAAGCGATGGGAAAATGTGTCACTGTGAAACAACTCCATTCCCAAGCCTCCCTTCTCACTTCTCTACTCACCCCACTATCCCAAACCTCACGCTAGGGGCTGGGGCTTTAAAAGAGTTTCTATCACCCAATAGCCACTGCAAGGCCTGGGTTCAGGTTCTCATAGCTCCCCAAGGGTGGCAGTATTGTGCAGTGATTAAGCACTTGGGCTTTGACTCAGATTCCAGTTCTGCCACTAACTAGCTGTGTGACCTGAGGCAAGCCACTTAACCCTTCTGTGCTGTAGTTTCCTCATCTGAAAAATGGGAATGATATTAGATACTACACCTTGTAGGCTTTTTACGAGATTTTATACACATAAAATACGTAGAACAGTGTCTGGCAAAAAAACAAGTGTTCGATAAATATTAGCTTTTGTAATTACTGCATGGAATGTAATAATAACCTCCTAAATGGTCTCCCTGCTTCCAGTTTTTTCCCTTCTAATACATTCTCCACTCAATGTCAAGAAGGCCTTTCCCTCCACATAGGGTTGCCAGATAAAATACAGGATGCTCAGTTCAAATTCAAATTTGACTGGATGTCTGATATTTTTACTGGTTAAACCTGGCAACTCTACTCCATGCTTAAATTTTTCTATGGTTCTCTATTACCTTCAAATTAAAATCTGAGCACTTAGCCTGCCATTCAAGCTCTCTGTGATCCAAGCCCCTGACTCTCCATTTACTCTCTCGCCTCCCTTTCTCTAACCACCCCAGCCCCTGCAGCTTATGCTCCAGCCACCTCCAACTGCTTTCTTGGAATCCCAGAGAATGAATCTTAGCATTCTGGAGCTAAGAAGAACCATCTGCCACATTTTCAGATGAGGAAATTGGGGCCCAGAGAGGTTAAGAACCTGTCCAAAGTCACCCAGCCAGTAGGTGAAGCCCATGTCTCCCAGGCCTGTGTTCTTATCAGGACCTCAAACCTTACTTCTGAAACACTGAAAGCCACACGCAGGCCCAAGGAGGATGCTCTTGAAGCCACAAGGATATTATGTTTAAAATCCCCGGGTTCAGGGGGAGCAGCCATGTGCTTATCATTTTTGGGGGAGTGGAGGAAAGGCCAAATCTGCTGGCCCAGAGAAGTTCCCAGGGGACATCTCAGTAGGCTGTGATGCCCAAGAGGCTCTAGGGCCAGGAGAGATACCTGGAAGCACTTGGGGTTCAGGTAAGGAGATGCCCAGGGTCTAGGGGAAGTGCTTCTGTGACTCTGGACTGGGGCAAGCAAGGCCCTGCTTATAGATCTTTACTTGAGCTTTGACCTGTGTTGGAAACTTATCTCCCCAACTCCAGGCAGCTGAGAGTGAGGGTATGTTATGCTGGGGAATCTAAAATGGGCAGAAAAATCCTGGCTGGCCAGCAGCCTTGTGGTGACCTCAGGAGCAAACACAGAGTGGAGCCTATCACGATAGGAGTGGGGGACACCTCTCCCACAGGGCTCCAGGGGGAGGTCTCACCACTTTGCAGTCAGCCTCGGCATTAAACACGAAATGGAACAACTTTCCAGCTGGATCCCTGGGAGGCTCTGGCTCAGTTACAGCCTCTCGATGAAAATATCTCTGCACAGTGCTGAAAACTTGGTCTCAGTAATTGACTTGTATAATGTCCAAAGACTCTGTGCACATAACCAGCCCAAAGTGTTGCATCATCTTTAGCAAAAAGATTTATCATGAAATCTGCAGCAGCCTCACATTTGCCTGGAGCAGAAATAGGAACAACTCTCCATGCCAGGAGTCATCCTTTGCCTTCAAAGCAAATTCCTCCATGACTGGAGGCTTTCTGGGCCCAGGTTTAGGCCTATGGCCAACTTCCTGGCCAAAGTCCTAAAGCCCCAGCATCTCCAGCTCACGAATTTTAGCCACAGGCTGCAGGGAGCAAGAGAGCTAAAGTGGAGCACTGGGTTCAGGAGCCTTGAGTTCTAGAACAGACTCTGCCACCAACTGGCTTATGACCTGGGGCAAGCCACTTAATATCCTCAAGCTTTTATTTCTTCATCTGAACAATGGAATTTGAGATTACTGCCTGAACCATCTCACAGGAGAAATGGAGGAGGAATCATCCGTCACATTTGTCACATGGTTCAGAGCTGGGGCTTGGGATCAGACGATCTGGAGTCAAATCCCAGCTCTGCTGCTTGGTTACGTAGCATTGGGCAAGTTTCTCAACTTCTTTAAAATTAAGCTTTGGTTTTTCAAAATGGGGGTGATAAGAGTATCTACTATATAGTGTTGTTGTAAGGAATGAAATGAAAGGATGTATGAGGATCCCTCAGGATGGTGCTGGTGCATGTTATGCCCTCAGTTAAGTATTAGCTAGTGCTTTCACTGGAGTCCCTGGCTGGTACAAAAAGTTAATGTGCTTGGCTGCTAACCAGAAGGTTGGAAGTTTGAGTCTACCCAGAGGCACTTCAGAAGAAAGCCCTGGTGATCTGCTTTCCAAAAAATCAGCCATTGAAAACCCAATGGAGCACAGTTCTACTCTGACACACATGGGGTTGCCATGAGTCAGAATTGACTCAAAGGCACCTAGTTACTGGTTTAGCGCTTTCATTGCCCATATATCAACCCTGTGCTAGGCACCAGGAGGACACAGGAAGTGTGATTGGTAATGTTTGTTGTTATGAGACAGGTACATTACTACATGTCATGTTGCTCAATTTGACCCTCAACAACTCTAGATGAGGAAACTGAGACTTGGAGAGGTGAAGGATGTGCACAAGTTCACCCAACTAGTCAATGATAAATTCAGGCTTTAAACTCATGTGTAGCTGACTCCAGGGTCCTTGTTTTTTCTATCACATCAGCTTGGCTTATAATACAGTTGGAGACAATGAAGATGATCAGGTAAGAGTATAATTAACAGTAAAGATGCAGAATCGTGAACGTGCAACATGTACAAGCTGCAGAACCAGGAAAACTTGGGTTTACCTCCCACCTTCCCCACCCTTCAGGTGTGTGACTGTGGACAAGTCACTAAATCTCTAAGCCTCGTATATGTTAGGTTCTCAGCACAGTAAATGGTGTTCCATATTATAGCTTTTGCTGTTATTGCTACTAAAGGCAGGGTGTGTTATGTGCTGAAGGACAATGCTGTGGCCAGTAATAAGTGCCGGCAGAGTTTTTACTGGAGGAACATCACTGTGGGTTGGAGGTGATCAGGGAAGACAGCAGGGAGGAGGTGACATTTAAATAGGACTTTGAAGGACAAAAAGGTTTTGCATGAGTGGAGACAAGCAGGAGGACCTTCTAGGCAGAAGGGATGGTGCATAGGGAGATGCTAGAAGGGAAAACTCAAAGAGAATTCTGAGGCAGGTGATTATAGAAGCTGAAGGCTAGGAGTTGCGTCTATTCATGCACCCACTGTAACGGAAGAGAACTGCCTTTTAAAATCACTTTCTGTGTGTGCCAGACACTTTGTAAACAGTATCTCTAATTTTCACAACCACTGTTCAAGGTAGGTGACATTATCCCCTTTTACAGATAAGCAGCTGAGGCTCAGAGAGACTACATAATCTCCCCAGGGCCACACAAGTAAGGGACAGAGCCAGGACCCAGATTCAGGTCTGTCTCAGAGCCCAGCTCTTTCTGCACCACCATGCTGCATACCAACTCCTCCTAGGCCCACCCTGGATGAATCTGTGCTCCCACTCAATGCCCCCTGCTATGGACAAGGCAGTTTTTTGTTCCATTGTGCATGGGGTCACCATGAGTCGGGACTCAAGAGCAACTAACAACAACAACATGAGCCAGCAGAAGGGCTTATAGAAATAGGTTTGGCATTGTCTGTCTCTGGACCCCAGCAGCTTCCCATCTTGGTAAACACACAGACACAGAGCGTGGGTGCTCAGCTGGTTGAGAAGCACAGAGGAAGCACAGAGGAAACGTGACATTCAGATGGCTGGGCACAGCCTCCCACTTCAGAGCAAACACTCTCACCCTGAGCTGGGGAGGAAGGTGTCATGGTTAGTCCACTCGGCTGGCTAACAGATGGTGGCGTGGGGGCAGGTGGGACACTGCCTTCGGCTTCATGCCCTCACCTGGAAACTCCGCCAAGGCTGCATAAGTGAAGAATGACAGCACCTTCCTTGTCCTGGGATCACTCTGGCTGCTACCAGGTGCCAACAGGTGATTTTACCCTCCATGGAACCTGCTGGACATCTGCCCCAAGGCCAGGTGGTGACAGAGCCCACAACTGATGCTGACAGCAGGGTAGGCCTTCCAGCCCGGGGATGATGCCTGCTTTTGTTCTCTGTCTCCTTCAGTAATAAATATTTCAACACAAGTGTTTCTTTGCCTTCCCTGAATCCATCTCCTCCCATCCCTGGACCCTCCACTGCTGGCTCCTGGAGCCCATGTGATTGACGATATGAATTAGACCTGTGAGTGAAGCATCCTGACTCAAGGATTTGGTCAGCATTTCCTCTTCACCCACAGGAGTCAAACCCACTCTCGCCTGACCCTGCACACCCAGTCCTGTCCCACCACCCAGCTTCCCCCAAGATGGCTCCTCCCTGTCCACCTGTCAGTCCACATCCTCCTCCCCACTCCTCCTGGAAGAGTTCCCTGACTTCTCTGGTGGCCCCAGAACTTCCCCAGAGCACAACTTGTTGGTCAATAAGATTCTCTTCTTTTGTTGTTGTTGGTAGGTGCCCTCGAGTCGATTCCAACTCATAGCGACCCCACGTGACAGAGTAGAACTGCCCCACAGGGCTTACGGGAGCAGAACGTCAGGTCTTTCTCCTGTGGAGCTGCTGGGTGCTTGCCAACCTCCAGCCTTTGGGTTAGCAGCCGAATGCTTAACCATTTGTACACCAGGGCTCCTTTCTCTTCTTTTATCTGCCCATATGTC
Organism: Dugong dugon; assembly: GCA_030035585.1. Classification (NCBI taxonomy): domain Eukaryota; kingdom Metazoa; phylum Chordata; class Mammalia; order Sirenia; family Dugongidae; genus Dugong; species Dugong dugon. The sequence continues at coordinate 150,038,144 of CM057462.1, forward strand.
CCTAAGCATGGCAGCTCTGTGAGAGCAGAGAGAGAGTTCTTTTCCTGCCTCTTCATCTCATCCTCAGCACTGAGCAAGGAAGGATGCAGGACTTGGTGATGTTTGAGAGATTCAGCTGGTTAGGGGTAGATCTGAGGCATTCTGAGCAAAAAGAGATTTCCGTAGATTACCAAGGACATCTGGCTTCACTCGGCACTGTAGGACTTTGCATGATTTATTAGCCACTCTCGCCACATTCATCAGCCAAAGGGCCAAGGCTAAGTGTCGACCCAGACTAAATGAGCTTTGTCTTCACCTCCCTTCAAGGACCTATGACTCCAGCCAGGTGGACTAACCTGGGAGCAAAGGCACCGCGAGTCCCGCTCACCAGAGTCACTGCGCATCTCTGTGGCCCACGAAGCCTCCTGCCCAGGGCTGAGATCCAATGGCCTGGAGAGGAGCCAGCCACACACACAGCTTGGTTTTTGCCCTAATTTTGCAACCTACTTGCCATGTGACCTTGAACAAGTCACTCCACCTTCCTGAGCTTTGTTTTCTTCATCAGTACAATGAGGATGTCGCCGAAAGGACTGTTAAAGTACTTCCAGCTCTGAACCTTTGATTCTCTAACTCAAAGGCAAGGATGCCTACTGCCTCTCAAATAAAAATGCTCTTCCCCTGACAGCCAGCCTGGGGGGATCAATAATTCAGTCAGAGCATCCCTGCAGTAAAGCTGGAGCTTTGCAGTCTCCCTCAAGGTTGGAAACTTTATCTTTATTCATTGTTCATCCCTGTTCTCCCTCTCCTTGGCTCCCCTCCAGCCCCCCTTCACCGCCCCACCCCCAACCCAGGACCGCTGCAACCTGCCGCGAATGAAGAGTGGCTGGTCACGTGGCCCGGTCACCATGGCGACGAATCCCCGCAGCTGAGGTAGGCATCAAAGTCACATGAGAACCCCAGAAAACTGGCTAAGGTATTTATAGAAGCAGCGGCTAGTGCCTTTATAGAAATGAGTCTATATTTGGCTCTGGTACCCAAGCCTCCTGGCTGCCCCTGAGGCAAGGCAGGTTTTGAATTTAATTCTCTCCCCACTCCCACCCCCTATGCCTATCTCAGCAAATAGCCCCCTCCTCTTCCTATTATCTCCTCCTTGCACATCCTCCCCGCCCCCCCCCCCCCCCCCCCCCGCCAACCCCCAGACAACTTTCCCAGTTCTGTTTACACTGAACAATGCTTCCTCCCAGGCTGGTTTTGGGGCCCCAGGATGTTGGGCATGTGGGCAGTTTGGGACACCCTCCTTCACTCTCCTGGCCATACAGTTAAGCACTTGGCTGCTAACTGAAAGACTGGTGGTTCAAATCCACCTAGAGGCACCTTGGAAGAAAGACCTGGTGATCTACTTCCAAAAAATCAGCCTTTGAAAACCCTGTGGAACACCTCTACTCTGACACACATGGGTTGCATGGGCCTGGATGGCAACTGGTTTGGTTTTTAGTTTTTTCTTCACCCTCCACCATGCGCAAACAGGAGGAAAGCTGTTGCTACTCTCAGTAAATGTTAGAAGACACTGTTATTACTCAAAGCCTTTGCCACATCTGTCTTCTTTAAAAGACAGTTTGGAGGTAGCTGTAGAGGGAGGGAGTGTGTACATTTGAGCACAAGATTTGGAAGGGTCAAGCCACTCAGCCCTTCATCCGTATTATAGTCATGTTCCAGAAAAACAAGTTAATGCTAGTGGTAGCTAGCATATATTAAGCACTCAATATATGCTATCTCATTTAATCCTCACCACACCCTATAACACAGCTACAGCTGTTATTCCCATTTTACAGATGAGGATGAGGAAGCTCAGAGTCGGAATGACAACTCAGATATTTCTGATTCCAAAATCCATGCTCTTCCCCCGTGCTTTGCAGTGCAGAGCGGCTGAGTGTGCCTGAATTGAGGGGGTAGGAGGCAGGGGTCGAGGAGAGAGCAACAGAAAGGGGCAGTTAAGATGAGCACAGAGAAATGTATTTTGTTATTTTAATGAGCAGATAATACATGCACACAGGCAAAGAAAATTTCAAGCAGAACAAAAGCACGTCCAATACAAAGTTTCCCTTCCCCGTGTTTTCCAGCTCCCATCCCCACCTCAACCAAAGAAAAAACGAAACCAATTGCCATCAGTTCTGATTCTTGGCAACCCGTGTGTGCAGAGTAGAACTGCAGTCCACGGAGTCTTCAAGACTGTGACCTTTTGGAAGCAGATCACCAAGCCTTTCTTTCGAGGCACCTCTGGTGGATTTGAATCGACAACCCTTCTGTTAGTCGCTGAGGTCTTAGCGGTTGTACCACCCAGGGACTCCCCAGCTCCTTTAAATTCCCTACATGCACCCCCCACCTGTAAAAGAAATCACTGTGGCCAGTTTCAAGTGCTCCTCTTTCCAAAGATCCATATGCATACAGAAGCAGATACAGCTATATGAAATATCTGTAGTACAGGCCAGTGATATAAAATTCAAAAGGTGTACAATGAAAAATAAATCTTCTCCCATCCCTGCCCCCAGTCACCCAGCTCCTCACCCTGGAGGCAATCACTGTGACCAGTTTTTTTATGTGTCGTTCCAGAAACATTCTGTGCTTCTATGAGTTCTGTAGCATCCACAAATGGTCATAGCCTCCACATACGATTCTGTGTCTTTTTTCCTTTAACCATGTATCTTGGAGACTTTTCCAAATCTGAACATATAGAACAGACTTGTTCATTTTAACAGCTGCAAAGAATTTCATTGAATGGGTGTGCCATAAATTATTTAAACAGTCCCTTGTTGATAGACATTTAAATTGTTTCCATTTTTTTCTATTAGAAACACAGCTGCAAGGAATATCTTACAACAAATGTCATTTTGCACATGTGCAAAACGAGTATGTGTTTTCATAATTTTGATAGATATGGCTTGATTGTCAATGGACATATGTCTTTGTAATTTTGATAATAATGGCCTAATTATCTTCTGCAGAGACTGTATGGCCTAATTACTCTTCTCCTGTTGGCAACATGTGTTATCTTTCTTTTTTCGAATTATTTGCCAACCTCATAGATAAAAAATAGTGTCTCATTACTTTTCAATTTGCATTTTTCCTATTATGAATGAACTTGAACATCTTTTTATAGGTGTAAGAGCCACTTGTATTTCATTTTCTGTGAAGTTTCTATTCATATCCTTTTTTATCTTTTTCTTACTGATTTAGGAACTTTTTATATATTAAAGAGATGTCTCACTTTTTAAACAGTCATTCAGCAAGTATTTCTGAACACCAGCTACGTGGCAGGACTATTCTAGTCACGGTGAGACAGCTTTTGTCTAGTTGGGGGACAGATAACAAACAAATAGTTAAGTGCTTCCAATGCCAGATGATGACAAGCGATTTGGAGAACAAGAAAGCAGGATGAGGGGAAAGGTGGTGCCAGTGATTATATTATACATGGAAAGCTCTTCCCCACCTAACGTTATAACAATTTTTTTCATGTTTTCTTTTAGTACTTATATACTTCCATTAAAAAAGAAAATTATTAGGCTTTTTAAAGGATACATTTCTGGCTTTGAGGATCCTCTCTGTTGTATGTTTGCTTTCCTAGTTCATTAATTTCTACATTGTCTTTATTATTTCCTTCCTTTTATGGGTTTATTTTGTAGTTTTTCCCCTAACTCCTTGAGGTGTTTGCTTGGTTCTCTGATTTCTAATGTATCTATTTAAAGCTATAAACAGCCCTCTAAATGCTGCTTTAGATGCATTCCTGTGGCTTAATTTTTTTACATTTATTGATCTTGAAGCACCTAAAATTTATGTTGGTGTAAGGAATGTAGTCAGGATTCAATTTTTTTTTTCATGTGGCCAAACCAATAGCATTTGTTAAAAATCCATCTTTCCCCCACTAATTTGAAATATAATCTTGTCATATTCTAAATGCGTGTTTGTATTCAGTCTGTTTCTGGACTTTTTGTTCTGTCTCATGTATTTCTCATGACTAAAACCACACCAGTTTAAATGTTGTAGCTTTATAATATATTTTATCATCTCATAGGGCTAATTCTTCACACATGTCCATTACTCTCAATTTTCATAATTTTCCTGGTTATTCTTACTTGTTTGTTTTTGTTTTTCCATATGAACCTTAAAATCAGCCTGTCTAGCTGAAAAGGAAAAATAAACAATCATTATTTTCACTGGGGTCAGGTTAAAATTATAGATTAATTTAGAGAGAATTAACGTCTTTATTATGTTTTGTTTTCCAGTCTAAGAACATGCTATTTCTTTTCTCATGTTCAAACCATTTGTGGGTCTCTCAGCAACATTTGAAAGCTTTTTTCGTGTAGATTTTCCACATATCTTTTTAAGATCATTGCTCAGTATTTTCTTTCTTTTCGTTTTTGTTATTATAACTGGAGCATTTACTAATCTTTATCTTCTTACTGGTTGTGGTATATCTGAAGGTTACTGATTTATTATATATTTTCATCCAACTACATTACTGAATTCTCTTGTTATTTGTTAAAGTTTTTTCATTGTACATTATTTTTCAAATGAAGCTTCCAGCCTTTTGGGTGGGGGGAGAGAAAGCACATTATATTTTAAAAACCCCATGGAAAATGGCTATTTATTGATTGAATGAGTTAATAAATGTAAGACACATCTTACTAATTACTGTTAATAGCAACAGTAACAATACTGCCTTGAGTTTACAGAGTTTTATCTCAACTAATCCTTATAATGGAGCCTTGGTAGCACAATGGTTAAGAGCTATGGCTGCTAACCTAAAGGTCAGCAGTTCGAATCCACCGGCTGCTCCTTGGAAACCCTATAGGGGCAATTCTACTCTGTCCTATAGGGTCTCTATGAGTCAGAATCGAATCAACGGCAACGGGTTTGGTTTTTGGCTTATGACAACCCCATGAGGTTAGAAAATAGATTATTATTTCCATATTATAGATAAAGAATCTAAAGTTCAGGGATACTAAGTGATTTGCCAAAGGTCACCTGGCAAGGTAGTGCCAGGATCAGAACCTGAGTCTTATCTGACTATGTACATATATATCACCCTGCCTTAGCAAAAGAGAAGAAGAAGTGAATCCTTCTGTAAAGTGAGGGGTCCCTTAGAATCACTCATTCCAAAAGTCTGTTTAGAATTTTATTCTGGATATTCATACACAGGTATGTTCAGTTTGGGGCACCCCTGCCCTGGTCAGTAGGTACTCTATGGTCAGATTCTCCAGGGGCAGCATTCTATGCCACTGAGTTTCAAAAAGAAAAGAATCGTGACTGCCTTTGGGTCTGGGCAATAGGTTCTGACCTACCTTTGTGCAGTACTTCTTGTTCCTGTGTAGAGCTGTCCATTCATCTCCTCCGTCATCACTCCCACTGCTCTCGTTGCCAGGGGAGATGAGGAAAAAAGTAATTCTGAAGCTCGCCTGGTCACAGTGGAAGGAGAGGTGGCAGGCACAGGAACAGAATTTGGAGCCCCCCTCCCCGCATCCTGGACCCCCAGGGCCTCTGACCCCTTGCTGCCTCTCTCCTCACATTCTTCTCCATTCCTACCCCACCTCCCCCAACCCTACTCCTGAAGTGAGGCTTCCACTTTACAGACTGAGGAGTCAAGATCAGGAATGAAGAGACTCTCTCGAAGCTGCTCTGAGGTGGAGCCTGGGAATAGAGAAATGAGGGTCTCCTCTCAGGGAGCAGGGATGCAGGGTACCTCTGAAGGATTCTGAGGTTACCACCTCCCGTTTAAGCCTAGACAGGAAGTCATCCCCTTGATGTCACTATCATGCTCTGAAACTTTCAATGGCTCCCTATTATCTTCCTATAAGCTAAAGTAGAAGCATTTCAGCCTCACATGTCAGGCCTCCACGTTACAGAATCAAACTAACCTTCCTGCTTTATCTCCCACTTGTCCCCTAAGCTCACAGCTTCCAAATGGCTCAGCTAGCATCCAGACTTAGGTCTGAGTCGTCTGGGACATGGTGAATTCCTTCACAAGCTCATGCCTGCATGTGGTCTGTTTCTTTACTCCGGATAGGAAGCTAGATGGACTTGTTACACCCATCCCTTCTCTTGGAAGCTGTAATTCTACCAATGCAGCTCAAAAGCAAGTTAGCTGTTTTAGCAGCCATTTCACATTGTCACCTCATTTTTTTAAAACTGAAAATAAACTAAAACTCCCGGTATTTTCCATATAAACTGCTGAAATGTCCATTTTTTCCCCATTCTGAACTTATACAATGGATCTTTTTAAACCTAACATTGGCCTTTGCTGGTACATTTTGCTTTGGACATTCACATTAGTTATCTCGCTCACCTTTTAAAATCTGCATTTTGATAAACTTACCTTTTATGATTTCAAGCAAGTGATAAAAATGTTGACCTGGATAACCCAGAGAGAACCCTTTTGTAAGCACCTGAGCCCTTCCTGGAGAGTGGCTTTATTTAGACTTCTACTGAGTCAAAAGCGATGGCATGTAGACTGGGTGCTGGGCAGCACTGACCACGTCCCCATGCCCTTCCCTGTGAGTTCTTGACCTGGAAAGAGATGGCCAACTAAATACAGAATAGCAATTATGATGTGATCAGTGCTATCATCTATAAGGTGTTGTGACAGCCCAGAGAAGTGATAACTCTCTGGGAAAAGGGTGTGGGGAGCCAGGGCATTAAAGGTGCTCTGAGACATAAAAATGAGGAACTTTTGCAAAGCAAAGGGAGCTGCAAGTGTCAAGTCACAGAAGCTCGAATGAGCTGGGTGTGTTTGGGGGCTTCTGCCAGGCAGCATGGCCCAGACTCAAGTGGTGGGATAAGGAGTGAACTGGTAGAGGTGGGCGGACCCAGAGCCCAGACCCAAGACATCACGAGGGGTGAAGGGGAGGCAGGGAAGTTTTTTTGTTTGTTTTTGTTGTGCTTTAGGTGAAAGTTTATAGAGCACATTAGTTTCCCATTCAATAGTTTGTACATAAAGTGTTTCATGACCGTGGTTCATTCCCCGCAATATGTTACCACTCTTCCCATTTCTGCCCTGGTTTCCCCATTTTCTTTTGTTCTGATTTTCTACCCCTTCCTGCCTTCTTAATCTTTGCTTTTGGGCAGCTAATGCCCTTTTGATCTCATATAATTGATTGTTCTAAGGCAGATGTTAATGTTTATGCTTGTCTGTTGTTTGACTGGGAGGTAGTCTCCGGGAATGACTTCATTTCCAGGTCAGAAGGATGTCTTAGGGCCATAGTCTCGAGGGTTCCTCCAGTCTCTGTCACACCAGCAAGCCTGGTCTTTTTTGTGAGTTTAATTTTTTTGTTCTTCAATTTTCTTCTGCTCTGTCCAGGACCATCTGTTGTGATCCCAGTTAGAGCATTTGATAGGCTAGCCAGGCACTATCTAGTTCTTCTGGTCTCAGGGTCAGGTAGGCTGTGATTCATGTGGTCCATTAGTCCTTTTGACGAATTGCTCCCTTGAGTCTTTGGTCTCTGTCTTAGTCATCTAGTGCTGCTCTAACAGAAATACCCCAGCTTTAACAAAGAGAAGTTCACTCTCCCATAGTCCAGTAGGCTACAAGTCCAAATTCAGGATGTCAGCTCCAGAGGAACGGCTTCTCTGTTGGCTCTGGAAGAAGGTCCATGTCATCAATCTTCCTTTGGTCTGGGAGCTTTCCTGTAGAGGAACCCCAGGTCCAAAGTACGCGCTCCACTTCCGGCGCTGCTTTCTTGGTGGTTTGAGGTTCCCATGTGTCTCTGCTTGCTTCTGTCTTTTATATCTCAGAAGAGATTGGATTAAGATACTAGTCTTGTAAACCTTGTCAGTATAACCTCATCATAGTGATAGAGTTTACAACACATAAGGAAATTGCATCAAATTTACAAAATGGTACACAGTCATATAATATTGGGAATTGTGACCCAGCTAAGCTGACAGTTATTTTTTGGGGACAGAATTCAATACATGATAGTCTCCTTCACTCTTCCTCACTCCAGAATGGAAGAGACCAGTAGCTGTAGCTTAGATGGTTGCTCACAAGCTTTTAAGACCCCAGATGCTACTCACCAAAGTAGGATGCAGAACATTGTCTTTATGTACTGTGTTGTGCCAGTTGATGTAGATGTCCCCAAGTCTATGGTACTTTGTCTTCTAGCCTAGGAACTTTGTCCTGCAAGGTGTTTGGTTATATCTAAGAGGTTTCCTTGTCTACTGCTTGTGTGCTGTATATGAGCTGCACCTACCGTCATGTATGTAGAAATACCCACCACCAAACCTATATTTGCTAGTGGGTGTGTTCCTTTACATCCTCCCACACCTCTCTGTGTGTCTATCTGTCTATTTGTCCATTCGTAAATTGTTTGTTGATACTATTGTTGCAGGATTATCTAAGCTGTAGTAGTTATCATAGTTGCCCTGTATTCTTGCATTCCTCTTGCTTTGATCAAGTTATACTGACTCCCTCTTATTATGTATTGCCTTTCCCTTCACCAATATTAACTTCTATCTAATTGGTAATTTTCCCTCCCTTCCCCTCCCATCCCTGGTAACCATCAAAGAATTTTTTTTCTTTTTTTTCCTGTGTATAAACCTTTTGTTGTTGCTTTATAGTAGTGGTCTCATACAGTATTCGTCCTTTTGTGATTGACTTATTTCACTCAGCGTAACATCTTCCAAATTCATCCATGTTGTGAGATGGTTCTTTATCGTTGGGTACTATTCCATTGTGTGTATGTACCACGGTTTGTTGATCCATTCATCTGTTGATGGGCGCTTAGGTTGTTTCCATCTTTTTGCTATTGTGAACAATGTTGCAATGAACATGGGTGTGCATATGTCTATTCATGTCACAGCTCTTATTTCTTTCGGGTATATACCTAGGAGTGGGATTGCTGGATCGTATGGTATTTCTATTTCTAGCTTTTTGAGGAAGTGCCATACTGTTTTCCAAAGTGGTTGTACCATTTTACGTGGAAGTGTTTTAAGTAGGGAGTGACGTGGTCAGATTTTGAAAATTTACTCTGATGGAACTGAGAATGATGGAATTTGAGAAGAAACATGAAACAGAAATGTAAAAGGTAATGAACTTACCTTTGTTGTTTCTACAAAGATTCTTACTTGACCAAAAATACATATATATGCATATACATATATACACAAAAACCAAAAAACCAAACGCGTTGTTGTCAAGTCGATTCTGTCTCATAGAGACCCTATAGGACAGAGTAGAACTGCCCCATAGTGTTTCCAAGGAGTGGCTGGTGGATTTGAATTGCTGACCTTTTGGTTAGCAGCCAAGCTCTTAACCACTATGCCACCAGGGCTCCCATGTATACATACATACATAAAAAAAGAAAAAAATCAGTCAACCAGTTGTCGACTCTGACTCATGGTGACCACCTGTGTGTCAGAGTAGAACTGTGCTCCATAGGATTTTTGATAGCTGATTTTTTGGAAGTAGAACACTAAGCCTTTCTTCTGAGGTGCCACTGGGAGAACTCAAAATGCCAGCCTTTTGTCAGCGTAGAGTGCATTAACCATGTGCACCACCCAGGAAATCCTATGTGTGTATATATATATGTGTGTGTGTGTGTGTGTATGTATATATGTGTACGTACATGTATACATATACAAAGAGCCCTGGTGGCGCAGTGGTTAAGCTTTGGGCTGCTAACCAAAAAGTTGGCAGTTCAAATCCACCAGCTACTCCTTGGAAACCCTGTGGGGCAATTTTACTCTGTCCTATACGGTCCCTATGAGTCAGAATCGATTTGACAACAACATGTTTGGTTTTTGATACATATACATACCTATATACATATACACACACACAGAATTGTATTCCCTTCTTACAACATAATTATTAGAGCAAGAGTTGAATGAACATAAACTTCTTGGTGCTAATAAAGTCCCTTTTTTGTTATTTTTGGTGAAAATATACACAACAGAACATACACCCCTTTAACAATTTCTACATGTACATTTCAATGACATTGGTTACGTTCTTCACGTTGTGTCACCTTTCTCGCTATCTCGCTATCTACCCATATTGTTTTATCACTATTGACTTAGATTTACTACCACCTAAACTTCTCATCTATGCTTTAGAGTTACTATTGTTAGTTTGACCTCACATAAATAATTCTTTAAAGGAGTGCAATGCTCAAGGCAAACATTTTTTACTAATTACCTAAATGGTTGTTTTGTTTAAAGATGACTTCAGGGAATAGCTTCAGTTCAAGGTTTAAAGATTTTCTTAGGGAAATAGGTTTGAGGATTCCTCCAGTCTCGATGGGTCCAGTAAGTCTGGATTCCATAAGAATTTGAAATTCCGTTCTACTTTTCCTCCTTTTGATCAGGATTCATCTATTGAGTCCTGGATCAAAATGTTCAGTAACTGTAGAGGTACACCATCCAGTTCTTCTGGTCTCATGACAAAGGAAGAAGTAGTTCATGTAGGCAGTTAGACCTGCAGTCCAGTTCCTCTTCTGATTCCTGCATCTTCTTCCTCTGCTGCTCCAGGCAAATAGACACCAATTGTTGTATCTTGGATGGCCACTCAAAAGATTTTAAGACTCCAGGCACTATTTACTGGACGAGGGGCTAGAACAGAAACTTTATAAACAATATTAGGTCAATTGACTGGACAGTTCTCCATGAAGCCATGACCCTAATACTTTGAACTAAGAGAACTAATTCCATGAGGCGTTTGGTCGTACCTAAGCAGTATCAGCACTACAGCCTCTTTTTTTTTTTTTTTTTGGTTGCAGTAAAATTATATATATATATATATATATAACACAACATTTGCCATTTTCCCCTTTTTCTGGTGTACAATTTAGTGATATCTGTTACATCTGTCAAGTTGTGTAACCACTACCCTTAACTGATGCCTATTTTCCCATCACCATAGACATAATCTCACTACTTCCTAGGAATGATTCTGTCTCTCCCTCCCTCCACCCCATTGGTCTCTATATAATTACCTATTCTTGTCATTTCATATAAGTGAGGTCATACAGTATTTGTCCTTTTGTGATTAACTTTTTATTTCACTCATAATACCTTTGGGATTCAGCCATGCTGTAGCATGTATCTGGATTTCATTTCTTTTCATGGCTGAGTAGTATTCCATTGTATGTATGTACCACATTTTGTTTATCTATTCATCTGTCCATGGGCACTGAGATTGTTTCCACCTTTTTGCTATCGTGAATAATGCTACAATGAACTTCTTTTTGGAGGTTCTGTCTAGTATTGACAATGGTTGCTGAACCAAAAACCCACTGGTGTTGAGTGGATTCCAACTCCTAGTGACCCTATAGGACAGAGTACAACTGTCCCCATAGGGTTTCTAAGGCTGTAAATCTTTAAGAAGCAGAGTGCCACATCTCCTGAGGAGCAGCTGGTGGGTTCAAACCACCAACATTTCAGTTAGCAGCTGAGCACTTTAACCACTGGTCACCAGGGCTCCTGCTATATTGAAGTCTCCTACTATTATTATAGAGTTGTCTATTACTCCTTTTAGTTATATTAGTGTTTGCTTTATATATTTTTGTGCGTTGATGTTGGTTACACATATATATTAATGATTGTTATATTTTCTTGATGGGTTGTCCCTTTTATCAATATATAATATCCTTCTTCATCTCTTAGGACCCCTGGTGGCACTATAGTTAAAGTGCTTGGATGCTAACTGAAAGATTGATGGTTCAAACCCACCAACTGCTCTGTGGGAGAAAGATGTGGCAATCTGCTTCTGTAAAGATTTACAGCCTTGGAAACCCCACGAAGCAGTTCTACTATGTTCTATAGTGTCACTATGAGTTGGAATTGACTCAGCGGCAGTGGGTTTGATTTTGTTTTCACCTCTTGTAATGTATTTTTATTTCAAGTCTATTTTGTCTGATATCAATATGGCCATCCCTGCTCTTTTTTGGTTATTATTTGCATGGAATATTCTTTTTCATCCTTTCACTTTCAGTCTATTTGTATCCTTAGGCCTAAGATGTGTCTCTTGTAGACAGCATATGGATGGGTCATGTTTTCTTATCCATTCTGCCACTCTCTGCCTTTTGTATGGAGAATTTAATCCATTTACATTTAAGGTAATTATTGGTGAGGAAAGATTTACTTCTGTCATTTTGTTTCATGATTCTTGTGTGTCTTATAATTTCTTTGTCCTACCTTTCTTGGAATTTCATTGTTATTTGTGTTAAGTTGTTTTCTTGTGTTGAGTATTGTGATGGTTAAGATTGTGTGTCAGCTTGGCTGGGCCATAATTCTCAGTGTTTATATGTGATCACTCCCATGATTGAAGCTGCTGTGAGTAGCTAATTAGTTGAAAGGGAGTTTCCTTGGGGGTGTGGCTTGCATCCGAATATAAGCAGATGTTCTGACTTTTTGCTCGCTTTGGATCCTGCAACTGCCTCCTGTTCGTCTGACCTCTGGTTCTCAGGACTCGAGCTGTCAGCTTATCTGCCGATCTTGGGATTCGTCGATCTTCACAGCCTGTGATAGGAGCCCTGCTCTCCGAGCTGCCAATCTTGGGTTTGCCAGCCCCTGCGGCTATGTGAATCGGGAGAAGCCTTTATCCTAATCCATGGACTTGGGACATTCCAGCCTCTACAATTGTGTGAGCTGTTTCTTTGATATAAATCTCTCTGTATATATTTATATGCTTTACTAATTTTGCTTCTCTAGAGAACCCAGCCTAAGACAAGTATATTTGATTTCTTCCCTCTTACCTTCTGTGTATATTTTTTAAAGTATTTTCTTAGTGCTTAACATGAAAATTACAATTGAGACCTTACATTTACAATGACCTATTTTATCTTGATACCAACAGTTAACATACAAAGAGCAAGTAACATACAATATTAACATTCTTAAAATCTAGTCCTGATTCTCTCTTCCCTCCCCTCTGTCTCTGTTATTGTATCACTTTTCATATCACTATACATTCTGTGTCTGGTAAGGTAAGTTTGTACTTATTTCTTATACATTTGATGAGATGAAGACTGTAGCACTTAACAACTAAATGATTCACTGAAAATACCCTGCAACAGGCCTTTTCGTTTGCCCATGACATTACCTTTATGGGAGATCTCCCCTATATTTTTTAAGTTTTCTTCCCCATGTACTGGATCAGATAGTTGTCTAGTGTTCTTTCCTTTCCATTTGAAGGACACCCTTTAGCAGTTCTTGTAAGATGGGTCTGGTAGTAAAGAATTCCCACAACTTTCGCAAAGCCCCTTTTTTCACTGCTTTAGGAAACATTTGCTTTCCCTTATATCTGGATAAAGGCCATCAGTGTCTTCTCACTTCCAGGGCTGCTTTGGGGCTTTTATAAGACCCTGGTCTTGTAGGATCCACCATGCTTCCAAATGCTATACAGAGGAAAGTTGTTTAGCTCCTTTAACACCTTCAAAGTTGTCCTTGGCTGATTATATAAACCCTTCCTCCAAATTCTGCCATGAGCCGAGCTTAGCATGGTGCCTGACACAGAGTAGTCTCCCAAATATTACTTAGTTGGATTTGAAGCTAGATCACTGCATGTAGACAGGAGCAGGCAGGCTTGGAGCTGTGTAGGAAGGGCTGTCATTCTCAAGGTTGGCACTAGATGAGCCAGGTGAGAACTGGCAGCTACCCACTCTGTCCTGACTCTGCCTGGACAAATTCACTTCTCCTTTCAGGTGCTCAGTGCTTCTTCCTTTACCAGTGTGTCTTAAATTTGGGCACATGACTGTCTGGACAGCCTAGTTTGCAAGGCAGAGCCCCTTCCCTGGGCTCAAAGTTCTCTTCCATCTACACAGGATTCCAGGACAAAGAGCTGTACCCTAAAGCCCTGCTCCCAAGCTCCTGGCCCAGATCCTCACTTTGTTGTCATCACTGTCATCTTCATTATTATAATTATCATTGTTACAATAGTAACAGCAGCAACTTACATACTGAGTCCTCACTATGTGCCAGGCTGCTGTTACAAACATGTTACATTAAAAAAAAAAAAAAAAACTCATCTAATACAACACTGTACAAGAGAGATACTATTATTCCCATTCTATAGACCAGGACACTCAGACACTGAGAGCTAGTAATAATGGGGTGGGACTGTGAAACCCAGCACCTCAACTCTAGGGGCCAAGTATTTATCCACACACTCACTGTGCCACTCCACTGCACTGCAGCCCTCATGCCTATCTCTGAGAGCTGAGATCTCACATCTCCTTATTTTCTAACCCAGGATGACAAATAAGTTTCATTTCTTCTGCTAACTCCAACTGATTGGTAAATGATGAGATCAAGCAGTGGGCCTTTAGAAAAGAGAACCACAATTTATTAGGGATGGCAGCCAGGGGCAAGGAAGGGGAATTGAGGCGGTGAAAGTGCCACAGATGTGGGCTAGGGCTAGAGAAAGATGGAGCCCAGGCTCTAGGCTCCCGTTTTCTCTTCTCTGGGGGAGTTACATTGGAATTTGCCTCTTCCTTCAGGCAGAAGTCCACATACCCAGAGGAATTGGCTTCATACTTAGACGCAGCAATCAATAGGATAACCATCTCTCAAGATACCACCTTTTAAGACACTAATAAGCCTAGCAGTTTGTTCCAGAGATAGCACTTACACAGTAACAATGGTGGGCAAGGCCTTTCTTGCCAGCTGTATTTTAGGTTTAAACACTGATTGGGTAGAGTTTGCTCATCCTCTTTGTTGATCTAACATAGTTAATCTGGGAAGATAGAGTTCGTATGATGACTATGGAGAAAAAAATCCCAGTTGCCCATAGAATCAACTCTGACTCATGGTGACCCTGTGAGTGTCAGAGTAAAACTGCACTCCATAGGGTATTCAGTGACTGATTTTTTGGCAGTAGATTGCCAGGCCTTTTTTCTGAGACATCTCTGGGTGGACTTGAACCTCCAACCTTTCAGTTAGCAGCTGAGTGAACATGTTGACTTTCTGTACCACCCAGGAAACTAGATGGCTCTGGGAAGAGGCCCCATTTATTGCTTCCTAGTCAGAGGTGAGGGAGTACTCAAAGGTGTGAGAGTAGCAGCTGGAGGATGAGTGGTCACTGCCCTTCCTGTTGTTTCCATACTTATTTGAAGGTTATACTGGCTGTTCCAGTTATTTGTTGCTACAAAACAAATTACCCCAAAATTTAATGACTTAAAACAACAACAATTATTATTTTTCTTCCATGGTTTCTGTGGGTCAGGTATTCAGGAAGGGCTCATCTGGGCAAGCTGGCCTATGCTCCACACAGCATCAGCCAGGGAGGCTGGACTGAAGGCTGGAGGATCTGCTTCCAAGATGATTCACTCACATGGCTTGCAAGTTGGTGCAGGCTGATGCTCAGAAACTCAGGACCTGGGGGCCTCAGTTCCTCTCCACGAGGGCCTCTCCATAGGCTGCTTGGGCTTCCTCACAGAATGGTGGTTGGATTCTAAAAGCAAGCATCCCAAGAGAGATAATGGAGGCTACCATTTTCTTATGGCCTTGGTCCAGAAACATGCACATTACTTCTCTAATTTAAGCAGTCACTGAGCCCATATTCACGGGAAAGGAATATAGAGCTCGTTTTTTGAAGGGAGCATTGTAAAAGAATTTGGGGCCATGTTTTAAAACACCCACACTGGGGAAACTCTAATAATTGTGCCATTCAGAATAAAGAGGAGTTCATATCTTAACATCTGTGTGCTTAAGATGCTCAGAAACACAAAACACACCTAAGGTAAACTGCAACTTGAATTGTATCCATGTGTCCTGGATAAAATCTGTCATGGATTGAATTATGTCCGCCAAAAAATGTGTGTATCGATTTGGCTGGGCCATGATTCCCAGCACTGTGTGATTTTCCCATGAGTTGTAAATCCTGCCTCTATGATGTTAATGAGGGAGGATGGGCAGCAGTTGTGTTAGTGAGGCAGGACTCAATCTACAAGATTGGATTGTGTCTTGAGGCAATCTCTTGAGATATAAAAGAGAGAAGCGAGCAGAGAGACAGGAGGACCTCATACCATTAAGGAAGCAGTGCCAGGAGCAGAGCACGTCCTTTGGACAGGGGTCCCTGCATGGAGAAGCTCTTAGTCTGAGGGAAAACAGAGAGAGAAAGCCTTCCCCTGGAGCTAACACCCTGAATTTGGACTTGTAGCTTACTTGACTGTGAAGAAATAAACTTCTCTTTGTTAAAGCCACCCACCTGTGGTATTTCTGTTATAGCAGCACTAGATGACTAGGACAAAATCCATAGCCAACACTTCCTACTACATATTACTACTAAGAACATCTGAGAGTGGTACCCTTAAGGTTCATGTGAAGAGAGGGATTAAAGAGCATTGTTTCAATGTCTCTCTTTCTAGTAAGTTTGGCTCTGATGGAAAGGAGAGGTTAACCAGCAAATGTGACTCCTCTTTTGAGCAGGGACTATATTGAGAAGAATGGATTAGGTCATTGGGTTGGACCTGCCATCTTTGGGAGAGCTGCCCAGTCTATGAGCTTTGGTTGAGCACCTACTTTGTGTAAGTCACTGTGTTGGGGATGTGAGGCATACAGAGATGAATAAGAAAAGGTCCCTGCTCTTTATGAAGTCACACTCTAATTTGAGAGACAAGTCATAGATGTTTGAAAAGGAACTTACAGTATACAGCCCTAAATGTCAAGACTGAGAGCAAGGACTCTGGACCCACTGTATGACTTGGACAGATTACTTACATGCTAAGCCTTAGTTTCTACATCAGTAAGATGGGAATACTAACAGTACTTACCTCATAATATTATACTATAAAATTATCATATATTTCTATATGACATACTGCTCTAGATGCTCAGAGGAGGGATGGTCATTGAGAGCTGGATTATTTAGGAAAACTTCATGGCAGAAGCCTTACTTCCCATTTCTGTCTCAGCACCTTCAATATGGCTTCATGCCAACCACCCCATGAGTGCTGTCACCAAGGATACCTCCAGACTTTATCTTTTTCAGCTTTGCTTCAGATTTTGACACTACAGACTGCCTTTTCCTTTTTGAAATTCTCTCTTCTGTGATACTCATTGTCCTCTCAATTCTTGATTGCTTCTGTCTTTTTTCCTAACTCTTCTTGCTCCTTAGAGGTAAGCACTTCTTTGCCAAGGTTCTATCCTCTTGACAGTCTTCTACATACTTCCTTGGGAGCGTCTCATCTTTCCCCACTGCTTCAACTACCCTCTTTATATTTATAGTTTCCAAGTCTGTGTCTCCAGAGCTCCTCTTTCCTGAGCTCTGTACTCATATTCTAACCACCTTTTATCCACTCATTCAAAAAATATTTATGGAGGGCCCACTATGTGCTGAATATAGGCATGTTATCTGTCCTTGTGGAGCTTCCCCAGCAGCCAGGGAGACTGTCACTAAGCAGTCAGTCACAGCATTAAGGACTTACTTACAATTATGACAAGGGCTCCAAAGCAGAAGACGTGTCCATCTGGGAGGTTGATTTAATTCTTCTCCATGGTCAGGAGAGGCACCTTGAAGAATTGGTGTTTGAGCTGAACTTTGTTGGATGAGTGGGTAGGAAGAGAGGAAAGAGGAGGAGGGGAACATAAAGGATTCTAGGCAAAGAGGGCATATGGGCTGAGGGCCTGAGTCACTAAAGAGTAGGCGAGTTGGAAGAACTGAGAAAAGGTCTATGTAGTTAGTAAGCTACGGGGAAGGTCATGGGGAGGGTGGTGTGAAATGAGGCTGGAGACAAGGAAGGGCCTTACAGGACTTGTCAAAAATGTGAGTCCATCCAAAAGACAACAGGAGGGCTTTGCAACTCTGCAAGCAGAAGAGTATGATCATATTTGTACTAAGAGATCACTGGCTGCTGTGTGGAGAAAAGCAGGCAATGGAGTTGACGTTAGGAGGCTACTGTGATAGTCCAGGTGAGTGATTATCATAGTTTGGCATAGGGTCGTGGCAGCAGGACTACAGAGGCCTGATTCTAGAAGTATTTAGGAGGTAAAATCTCCAGGATTTAGCAATAGATTACATGAAGGAGTGAGGAAGAGGGAGGTCTCAAGGATGATGACTGGGTTTCTGGCTGGATCAACTATTCATGGAGCCAGAGAGCACTTGAGGAGGAGCAAGACTGAGGCAGATGATGTTGATTTTATTTCTTGCACGTGTGATGGAGACCACTCTGAGGGAGACAAATAGAAAGATGGAGTAGGAATGTGAATATATGGAGCTCAGAAGACTGTCTGGAATTGAGATGTAAAGGTGGGAGTCATCGGCCTAGGAGGTGGTCTAGGAAAAGAAGTCTAGAATGAGAAAAGGATAGGGCTCTGAGGAAGTCCAACATTTAAAGATCAGCAAGGGAAAGTGAGGAGTAACCAGAAGGGTGGAGGAAAACCAGGGAGTGTGGAATCTCAAAAGGAGAGGGAAGAGAGTGTTAGAATGAAGAAGACATCCAAGACAAGTATTACAGACAGGTCAGGTAAGATGAGGACTGGAAACTATCCTATGGCTCTAGTGACACAGTGGTCATTGATGGGCTTCGTGAGAGCCATCTTGAGAGCATGATGGACCAGAAGAGAGTTAAGGAGTATGTGGGAGTAAGGAAATTGAGGCAGAATGTGGAAAAGAATGAGATTGTGGGGATGAGACTCAGGTGACTTTTTAAAATTAAGGTCTTTGAAAATGCTTTAAATCTAATAAGAAGAATACCCTAGAAAGGGAAAGGTTGAAGAGATAGGAGAGACTGGAATAACTGATAGTGGTTGAGGTTCCCAAGAAGGGGTGAGGCCATGAGACCCGGTGGACAGATGGAGGCTGGTCTCAGAGAGCAGAAGAGACTCGCCCTGTATCAGGAGGAAGGAAGACATGGCAGGTGCAAACTGTAGGTGCAGATGGGGTCAGGTTTAAATGTGCTCAATAGAAAAATCCTCACAACGACCAACAAGCAACATCATGATAAACAGAGAAAAGACTGACGTTGTCAAGGATTTCATTTTTCTTGGATCCAGAATCAACAGCCATGGACGCAGCAGTCAGGAAATCAAAAGACGCATTGCATTGGGCAAATCTGCTGCAAAAGACCTCTTTAAAACTGTTGAAAAGCAAAGATGTCACCTTGAAGACTAAGGTGCACCTGACCCAAGCCATGGGATTTTCAGTTGCATCATATGCATGTAAAAGCTAGACAATGAATAAGGAAGACCGAAGAGGAATTGATGCCTTTGAATTGTGGTGTTGGCGAAGAATATTGAATATACCATGAACTGCTGAAAGAAGGAACAAATCTGTCTTGGAAGAAGTACAACCAGAATGCTCTTTAGAAGCAAGGATGCTGAGACTCCATCTTACATTCTTTGGACATGTTGTCAGGAGAGATCAGTCCCTGGAGGACGTTATGCTTGGTAAAGTACAGAGTCAGTGAACAAGAGGAAGACCCTCAAGGAGATGGATTGACAGATGGACTCAAGCATGACGATTGTGAGATGGCGCAGGACCGGGCAGCGTTTCGTTCTGTGGTGCATAGGGTCACTATGAGTTGGAACCGACTCGATGGCACCTCACAACAACAGTAGAAAACTAAGGGACCTTACATCTAAAATAAGGCAGTTCTTCAGTTTTCCATAGGAGAGAGAGCAGGGACGTATGTATTTTCCTGGCATACAGCAGGAGTTCAATAGATGAGTGATGTATTGAAGAGTTGAACTGCACAGAGAATGGCCTGGAGGGATGGTAGGATGGACGGAAGGTGGAGCGGGAAAGGCATTCCAAGTGAGAACAGAGTGAATAAAAAAAAGCCTGAAG
The DNA here is from genome assembly GCA_030035585.1 of Dugong dugon. Classification (NCBI taxonomy): domain Eukaryota; kingdom Metazoa; phylum Chordata; class Mammalia; order Sirenia; family Dugongidae; genus Dugong; species Dugong dugon. The sequence continues at coordinate 150,057,900 of CM057462.1, forward strand.
GTAGAAATGGCTAGGGCAGGAGGAATAACCTCTTTGGCTGGGACTGAATTCATGAAGAAGGACCATAACAGGAGGGCCTGAAAAGGTGAAGAAAGTGATGTCCAGAGCTCAGGAGGGCGTTGGCCATTGGGGCTTCATTTCTCTACAAGGGCGGAGGCCCTGGCAAGGGCTCCAGAGTCTGGGTTCGCTGCCCAGGGGCCTCAAGAGGCTGCTCTCAGGGCACCCACCTCCCTCGCTCCCCGCCCACCTCTCTGCCTGCGTCCGCCGTTAGAGCCTCGCTCGCAGCCCCAGAGCCTCGCACTGACGCGGGCCCGCGCGTGAGTCAAGCCTGCGTCACGGCGCCCCGCCGCCAGGGTGGCCTTTCGGAAAGCGAGGGAACAGCGCGCGCTGCGCTCCGCCCAGCTTCGTTCCGCTCCACAGAGCTGGCGCAGCCAGAGCGCAGGGAGGGCTGCACTCGACCCGCTCACTCGCAGCCCAACGCGCTCCCTCCGCCGCGGGACCTGGGTCCCGGGGCCGCTCCCCCGGGGCCTGAGCGCACGGCGGGCGGGAGCCGGGCCCGGACCCGCGGCGCGGGAGGGAGCGAGGAAAGAGCGGAGTCGCGTGCGCCGGCGCGCAGCTCCTCTGCCCCCTAAGCCCCGGCCTGGGACCGTCGTCGCGGAGCTGAGGCTACCGGAGGGAGGGTCTGTGCGCCCTTGACCCGTTGGGGGCTGCAGCTGTTTGGTAGGAGTGGAGGGACTGAGTCCGCGCGACGGCCCACGCGGGACAGGTGAGTCGCCGGCCGCGCCCTGTTCGGCTTTACCCGGCCAGCCACCGCAACTTTGCCTCGGCCGGCCCGGCCCCAGCCAAGGAAACCTAACGACCGAGATGCGAGACGCCGCTGCCCCCACATCGTCCCCTCCCGGCGTGCCGCTCCAGCCGCCGTTGCTTGGCGACGGAGTCCCGGTCCTGGGGCCAGCTTTCCTCCAGCGCAGGCGGGGTGCCCAGCGTCGCGCGCAAGGGTTGGGCCCGGGGCCCTGGCTTTCGCGACTCAGGAGGGCCCGAGAACTCCGGAGGTAGTCAGGCAGGGCTGCAGAGGCGAACGTCTGCGGAGGATCGGGGAGGAGGCCCGGCCGGTCCCTCTGACTGGAGCTGCGCGCCCAGGGCGCAGTTCATGCGGAGTGGCTCCCGCGCCTGGAGACCCCAGTCTCAGCCGCCCGGCCTCAAGCCCGTGACCTTGACAGTAACGTTAGCAGGAGAAGCAGAGCGCTTACACCCGGAATGAATATTTAGTTCTTAGTCCTGCACTAGCAGGAGCCCTTCCTCCCGCGAGGGAAGAGCATCTGGGAATGGAATGTCAGAGGTGGGGTACGTGCGCAGGGGGTGTCGATCTGAAGGGGGCGCCGTCCGGAGAGAGAAGCCTCTCTGTCACATTTATACCTGTATGCGCCAGTGCGCTGAAGCGATGCTCGCAGTACTCCAGAGAGGGCCGCTCCCCCAGAGACTTCGCCGCCTTGGAAGGAAGCCTGATGTTTCCTTCTAAAGCCCAGACAGCCCTGTCAGGGCTCCGAGTGTTCAGAAATCCTGAGCGCACTAACCTTACAGAACCCACTCACTGTCAGGTGGGTTGTTTTGTTGTGGTTTTAATAATTTGATCCTTTTCCTCTTTCCTTCATTGAGAAATATTTTAACGGACCATTTGGCTAGAAAATTTCTATCCAGAGCTACCTTTGGCGCAATTCAGCTGTGAACATGAGATAGATGTGGGGGCTGAGGGAGTGTTGTAGAGAAGGGTAGATTCTCTTTAGCCCACTGCTCTTGTTAACAGGAACTTCCATGAACTAAAAATCCCATAATGGCTTCAAAAAAATTCAACCAGAATTTTAGCTAGGGCCTGTCTGTTAGGCTATGCTGGACATACTGACTGATATCTGGAGAACAAGGTCAAAGTGTGTTGGGATTAGCAATTAAGCTGTACTTACCTTATCCCAGGAGCCCTGGTGGCGCAGTGGTTAAGCTTTCTGCTGCTAACCAAAAGGTCAGCAACTCAATTCCACCAGCTGCTCCTTGGAAACCCTATGGGGGCTGTTCTCCTGTGTCCTATAGAGTCACTATGAGTCAAAATTGACTGGACAGCAATGGGTTTGGGTTTTTTTTGTTTTGTTTTGTTTTGTTTGTACATTATCCCATGGCCTGGTGAGGTGGCCACATCACCTGGGCAGGAAGGGTTTTGAGGTTACACCTGATGTCCTTGGCAGTGGCCCACCCATAGGGACCACTGGAGGCTCCGGCTCTTCCGCTGGCTTGTTCTCTAATGAAACAGCTGTGGCTAAGTAGGTGGTTGAGTTTCAACGAATCCCTACAGCTCAGCTGGAGGGTGACTCAGTGCAGGAGGCAAATCGTGCCCACCGGTTCTGACTGGAGTGAGTTTGTTTGGCCTGAGTCACAAGCAGAGTCGTGTGTCAGCTGTTTGTGAGTTGAATGGAGCTGCTTAGCAGGACTCTGAGCAGAGATGGCCTGAACCCCAAGTGTTTCGGGGCTGCTGACTAGGGGTGAGGAAGTCCTCAGATGTCCTGGAGCCTGGAAAACATGGGGAAAGGGCCTGAGCAAGCTCTGACCACATGGAGACGGTGAGCAGAGTCAGACTGGTGAGGGGAAGGGGGCTGGAGGGAAGGCTGGGGGCCCTGTGATTGTGGTCAGAACAACTGGGTCCAGTGTTCTGCCATGTGCCAGTGGGGTGACCTTGGGCAATTGATTTTACCCCCAGAGCCTCAGTTTCATCTGTCGTAAAACAAGGATCCCTATGACACTTTCTCTGCAAGCTTATTTTGAGCTCAGGGCTGGACTCATAGCAGTTGCTCGCTAAATGTTAGTTCCCTGCCATTTTCCTTATGGGCCTTTTAACTAGAGGTGACCTTTCTCTCTCTGCCCCTGCTTCTGAGTAGGAGAGGGGCTGTGAAGACAAATGAAGGTGGCAGGGCTTCCCATCTGATTAAGAAGTACCAGAGACTCTACTTTATACTGACCTATTTCCAACCTTCCAGTCTCCTATAAGAGACCCTGAATGGGGAAGCCTGAGTAAGAGCCGGGTAATTTGTCGGGGGGTGGGCAGGGCTGTTCTGGGTCTGCTGGGTGCCCTTGGCTGCCTACAATGGCTGCAGGGCAAGACTTCAGTACTGACCTGGACTCCTTGGGATTGTTCATGACCATGGCTTGGTCCTAACCTGCAGTATCTGCTGGGTGGCCTTCAGAGGTCCCTGCCCTTTGATTAGGTCTTGCCATTCCCCTCCCCACTTGGCTATCCATGATGGAGTTGGAAGTAGCAAGAGAATTGTCCAGGAGAGGTGAGGCTGACCTTTCCTGAAGGATCCTGGGTCCTTGCTCTCTCCTTCTGTAATGTGTCTAGATTTGGTCCTGAGCTAAGATGTGTGCACCTCAGGAGTGAAGGAAATAGTGGGATCCCCAATGCGGCAAGAAAGAGGCCATCTTCAGACCCGAGTGGGGCCAGCAGCAGAGGCCAAGAAGAAGCTGAGAGATTGGAAGCTGCCCTGATTGACGGACTGTGTTCTGTTCTCCTGAGTTGTTCCTGTTACTTCCAAGTTGATCCCAATCCAGAATTGTAGCCTGTTACTTCCCTAATAAACCCCATAATTGTGAGTTTGGTCTGTGAGTTCTGTGCAGCCATTACAACAATTATTGAACCCAGCAGAGAAGTAGAGAGTGCCATAGGAGGGACAGCTGGTGTCAGAATTGATAAAAAGGTTGGAGAGTGGAGGTATGTCTGACCTCCATCTCACAGGAATCAGCTTTGGACTGATGCTGGTGGTGATTATCCACCCCCCTCAGGAAGTTAGACGAGTACATTGTCCAAAGTTGGTTATTAGAAACAAGTTCCATGAGAAGCATAAGCTGAGGATCATTTTCAATGTCCTAGACACTCTTACCTGAAGCGTCCTATGTTGTCTGTGCCTCTTAAAGACGGCTTTCAGAACAAAATGGTTTAAGTGAGCCAAGACCAGCATTAAAATAGTGATATCACCCCCCTCTTTCTTTACACTACCTTTCTATTAATAGCTTAAGAACAAATTAACTTTTAGTTAATTTTTAAATGCATACACAGTAAAATTCACTCTTTTTTTTTTTACAGTTCTGTGAATATTGGCAAATGCATGTAGTCATATAACCACCACTATGATCAAGATATAGAACAGTTCCATCTCCCCAAAACATGCCCTCTCCTGCTTCCCTTTTGCAATCAACCCCCTTCCCACCCCTAATCCATGACAACCACCCATCTGTTCCCTGTCCATATAGTTTTGCCTTTTCTAGAATGTCGCATAAATGGAATCAGGTAATTGGAAACCTTCTGAATCTGTTTTCTTTCACTTAGCATAATACATTTGAGATTCATCCATATTGTTGAATGCTTTATTACTTTTTATGGCCGAGTACTATTCTACTGTATGGATGTACCACATATTTTCTATCCTTTCACGAGTTGAAGGACATTTGGGTTATTTCCAGTTTTGGGCAATTATGAATAAAGCTGCTGAAACATTAAAAAAAGAAGACAGAGGCCATCCTTGGAAGTGTGTGTGTGTGTGTGTGTGTGTGTGTGTGTGTGTGTGTGTGTGTAAGGTGTGCATTCACCCTGGAATCAGTGCCCTCCCCATTGGATCTGGGAGCAAATCCCAAGGATGATGGAGAAAAGAGGATTCCCGGGAATCAGCCTCCCTCTGCCTGTGCATCCTCCTTTCCCTCCTGCTCCTCTCCTATCCAGGTTTGCTGCAGCAGGACAATTCATCATTAATCCCTATAAAGCTGCTAAGATAAGCAGAAGAATCGTTCAAAGGGAAGACAAATTTGGGCTTTTCCCCCCAGAATCAGGTCTGAGTCATCACCTGCTCCCAGGCTGGGCTGCAAGAAGTGCTCATAGCCGAACTCCTGGAGCACTAGAATGACAGGAAGTCCTGTCATCTCAGCCTCCACAGAGTTCTCTTACACCAGCCTCCCCTGACCAGTATCCCGGCTGCCAGAGGTCAGAAGTACAGTCCTACTGGTCGACTTGAACTCAGGTGGGACAGTGTTCTGTGGGGAAATACCTACTTTGGGTGTTCTTAGGTGGGGTGGGTGCAGCTCTAGATTCCAGCTGCTCACACTGTATTTGGCATGCAGTGATAACATCCCATTTCTTTTTGGAAGCTTCTGCGTTGTGCTAAGTGCTTTATTTATACACCATCTCGGTTAACCTGCACTTCAGTCCCAGGAGACAAATATTGCTGTCTGCAGTTTACAAATGTGGAACTTGAGGCTCAGAGAGGTTAAACAATTGGCTCAAGGTCACACAGATGGTGAGAGGCAATCTGAGAATTTGAACTCAAGTCTGTCAGATTCCAAAATTCATGCCCTTAGCCACTCTATGATACGCCTCCATAAGAAGTTCTTAATAAATGTTTTCTGGCAACTTAGGCACTTACCCAAATGAGGTTCCAGTTCTTTAAGCTAGCACTCTGAGAAAGGGAGAAACAGCCTCTACCAATGGGAAACTGGTAGAGAACAGACATACCCAAACTTGTAAGGTTTGGGGAATATGGTATGTGGTTCCAGGTGGATTGGAATCTAAAAAAAGATCCCCGGCTACATCTTGGTGTTTTATTGTCCTGCCCTGTCCTTTCTCTTCCTCATCTCTACTACCCGCAACCTCATTCCCTTAAGGTTCGTCCAAGTCAGAGGGTTGGTGCTTGGAGCAATGAGGGAAGAGTTAGAGGCAGGTTGGATGTTGGCCTGAGCATTTCTGTGTCTGCAGAACCAAGGACGGTCAGTGGTTGATGGGAGCTCTGGTGTGTCAGGTTTCTCTGCTGGAGAGTGTGTGCCAAGGATTTGCAGCAGTTTCCGATGAGGACCCAGACCCCAGACTAAAACTGCTAACGCTTCAAGGTTATTTACAGCAGCTGCTGGCATGGCCTGCACAGAGGCCTGCGGCTTCCTTCTTGTTCCTGCCCTGTGGAGAACCCACTCTCCTCACCCCTGGGGCTCTGCCTCTTGCATCCTTGTTTTGGGAAGCCTGGCCTCTGATTCCTCCTGCTCCTCCGTCTCTTCTCTCTTTGAGAAATCGCCATCCCAGGAGTAACGGGCCCATACAGTCCTAGCCTGCCTGCCATCTCCAAACCACCCAAGATCTCAGTGGGAAGTTCCTGTAAGTGACAGAGGATAATTGGAATATAAGCATTAATACTCTCCCACCCTTAGCTGGGCAAAGAGGACTTCCCAGAAACCCTTGCTTCATAGGCAGCCATTTTGTGGAACTATAGTCAGTTGAGAATTCTTTCTTTATCCTTCCCCCTCCTACAGTTTTTTTTAAATTAAAACATTGTTCATCTATGGTCCTGTTATTTTAAAAAATATAATTAGATCTTCACTGCATGCAGACAAAACCTCACACGTGAGAATGTAAGTGCAGATGCAATATGAATGACTATACTAAATTTTTCTCATGTTCAGAAGAAAAGATAAATGTTCAGAACGAGTTGTGTTTTGTTAGACTGTAATTCTGGATCAGGTGAGTCTTAGGCAGCCTGAGTCCCCAGTTGGGAAGTTGAAGCTTGAAGTCCTGTTTGCTCTTAAAGTCCTGTTGGCCTCTTGTAGGGTGGAGGTGGGACAAGTGTAGGGCCAGAGGAGCCAATGTCCCAGCTCCAGGTCCTGAGGTCATCTCACAGCTGCAGTTGTCACACTGAGCTGGCCACTTGCCTTCCAGAGCCTACCCAGCAATTCATTTGAAGATAACAAGTTGTCTCTTGCTCTACTCCATCATTTCTAATTACTAGTTTAATTAGAATTTCTACTGGATTCTATGCACCACTAATTTACCACCTATTCTTTCACTTGCAAATAGAATTCATTGATTCACACCCCAAAATCCTGCTGGTTGCATTTTCTCTTTAATCATAAGACTCCTGGGCTCCTGTGGTTTTAAATCCCACACCACCTGTACACAGGGCAGGAGTGCTGTTTGGTAAATCTACCTTGCAAGAGATGTGAACAGTCACCTGGGGGGTGACTGCAGCAGATGCTGCCAGGTGTGCATTCAGTAAGGATGTGGACCTTCTATTCCTGGGGGTCTAAAGGAAGGTGACCTTGTGTTCCTGTGCTGGGCAACCCAGTGATGGCTCCCAGAATGGCCTGATGGTCGCTGTCCGCGGTCCTGGCGCACCAGTGATGCCATCTGCCTGCTAGTAACTTGGAGACTACTTTAGAAAAGCTGGAAGGAATCTCCTGGGCCAGTTCTTATTGTTGTTGTTAGGTGCCATCTAGTCAGTTCTGACGCATAGAGACCCTATGTACAACAGAACAAAACACTGCCCAGTCCTGTGCCATCCTCATAATTGTTCTGTTTGAGCCCATTCTTGCAGCCACTGTGTCAATCCATCTTGTTGAAGGTCTTCCTTTTTTTTGCTGACCCTCTGCTTTACCAAGAATGATGTCCTCCAGGAGCTAGTTCCTCCTGATAACATGTCCAAAATACGTGTGGCAAAGTCTCACCATCCTCGCTTTCATGGGCACTCTGCCTGTACTTCTTCCAAGACAGACTTATTTGTTCTTCTGACAATCCATTGTATGTTCAGTATTCCTCACCAACACCGTAATTCAGAGGCATCAGTTCTTAAAACTGCATAATGTCCTTAGCTTTGGGAAAGGACCTGGCCAAGCGGGAAGGCCCTGTCCTCAGGGAGAAATGGAGAAAGGGTTCCTTTTGCTGTTGACTTGCAGAATGAGTTTGGGGCATGTCATTTGAGAAAGCAGCATGGTACATTGTAGAACTTCCCAGCCAGTGCCACAAATAGGTGGCATGTGGCTCAGAAATCATGAAGCTCTCTTCCCTTGGAGTAGCCTGGAGTGGCCTGGGGTGATGGAGCCTCCTCTGTTTGCCCCAGTATGTCATACCAGTATGATTTTCTCTGTTTGTCATGACATGAAAAAGATTGGAAGGCACCAGTATATTGGAAAGAATATAAGCTACCATTTGGTAGATGAGTTTGAACCCTACTCTTCCACTTAATGGCTGGATAGTCTTGTACATGATGGTTGTCTTCTCTTAGCCCAGGTTTCCTCATCTTTAAAATGAGAATTACACTTTATTCCAAGTTCTTGGGAGGATAAATAATAACATATAAATGCTCAGCATATAGTAGTTCCCCTAAAATGTTTGCTGTCTTCCCTTTGATCTCAGCTGCCCTAAGACTTGGTTCTGAGAGGAGTGTTTTTCTGTCTGTCTCTCCACAAAGCTGCACTGAAGGCTAGCAAGGAAAGAGGCATCATGTCAGGACTGTAATTAAGGGTTTCTGATCACTGTCCCTTCAAGTGCTCTGCATTATTCCGTTGGGTAACTGAGGTAATTGGACACCCTTGGTTCCCTCTGCCTCTCTCTGAGACAAGAGAAACTAGTGGCTTTAAGAAAATTCAGGCCAGAGGGTTTGGGCAGATGCTGTGAGGCCCCATCTGTAACCACTGTGGGCCACCCATGAATGAGGAAAGCAGGGAGTGAGGCACCTTAGCTCATCATTTCTGGACTTTTTTCGCATCTGAATTTTCTTTTTTTTCCAAATTGGGAAAGTCCTATCAGTCCCTTATGTGTCTGGGAAGTCATGTGCCCATCAGCACCTAGGCCTCTGTACCCATCTCCCTTCAAAACCTAAACCTCATCCATTAGCCTAGTCCTGGTCACCATCATCTCTTACCTACCCTCCCTGCTTTCCCACTTGTTGTCCTACAGGCAGCCGGTGATCCCTTTTAAAACAACCAGGCCACATCATCCTCCTGCTCTAAGACTTCCAACAGCTTTCCTTTGGCCTTGGAATAAAACTCACACTCCTTTCCATGGTCTGTGAAGCCTGCCTACTCTGGATTCTAGCTGTCTTCCTACCTCAGCACCTCTTGTTCTTCCCTTGCTCAGGATGCTGTATTCACATGGCCCTTCTTTCTGTTCCTTGTACTCACCAAGCATGCTGGTACTGCCTCAGGGCCTTTGCACTTTTAGTTCCTTCTGCCCTGATTGCTTTCTTAGGATATCCGCATGGGTCATTCTCACACTCTACTCAGGTCTCTCCTTAAGGGTCACCTTATCGGTGTGTCTTTTCCAGCCCCCCTATTTGGTGTAGCATCCCCTGCCATGCTGTATCCCCATTATCTATAATATATATATAAATATATAATTTAAATATTATATGTATGTAATATTTAGATTACGTAGTTATTTGATATATTTGTATATACTATAGATATAGTATATCCCGTTGCTGTCCTGTTGATTCCGACTCATAGCAACCCTGTAGGACAGAGTAGAACTGCCCCACAGGGTTTCTAAGGAGCAGCTGGTGGATTCGAGCTGCCAACCTTTTGGTTAGAAGCCATAGCACTTAACCACTATGCCACCAGGGCTCCAGATATAGCATATATCTGTATATATACTATAGATTATATATTTGTCTGGTTTTTATTTGTCCGTCTGTAGAAAAAACAAAAACAAAAAACCTGTTGCCATCAAGTGGATTCCAACTCATGGCGATCCCACATGTGTCAGAGTAGAACTGTGCTGTATAGGGTTTTCAATGCCTGTGACCTTTTGGAATTAGATCACCAGGGCTTTCTTCCGAGGTGCCTCTGGGTGGATTCAAACCGCCAACTCTTTGCTTGGTAGTCGAGTATTTAACTGTTTTGGCACTACCCAGGGACTTCTTGTACTAGAATATAAATCCCGTAGGGCAGGAATTTTGTTCTGTTCTCTGCTGTAGTAGAACAGGGCCTGGCATATGGTTGGTGTTCAATAAATATTTGTTGAGGGACAGAAAGGAAAGGAAAGAGGGAGAGAGGGAGGAGAAATAAAGAGAGGAATTTATTTCAGCGGTAACTTGTTTACGGGAGTCCCTGGGCTGCGTTCTCCTTCCAGCACAAAGGGAAGTGGAAAGTCAGTTGAAGTACGGACACCCGTACTCGCACTGGCCACTGTGTCCCCAGGTGCAGTGTGCTTGCTCCACATAAGCTGCAGGGCATTATAGGATGGTGAGTGATTCCTGGTTGAGCCCATTTCCCCCATGTTCTCCTATAAAGGGCCAGCTAGCACTGGTTAATGGAGTGCCCCTCGTGGGCCTGGCCGGAGTTGAGCACAACACCTGCATTATCTCATTTTATCTTCGTGAAAACCCTATGAGGCAGGAACTTCATCCCTATCTCTTCAGGTCCAGAAACTGAAACTCAGGAGAGGCTGTGTGCTTTCCCAAAGATACAGAGCTAATAAGTGGCAGAGCAGGATTCAAATTCAGATTACTCTGGATAAAATCAGATTAAGAGTCAGGGCCTCACAGTCAGCCCACACTGGTGCAGATCAGGGGCCTCCATTTTTTGGCTGTGTGGCCACGGACCAGTTACCTTATTTCATTGATTTCAAGCTGCATATGTTTGCACCTTGTAACATCTTAAAATCAGGACATGGTGTGCATTTTATGGCATCTCAGAATGGCCGTTGGTCAAGCGACTTAGTTATAGAAAAACCTTCCATTGACACTCTGGTAAGTTCAAGAAAGTGCCAGCATCAAAGGGTCTTAAATTCAATAAAATCATTATCCCTCTGAGCCTCCATTTCTTCATGTGTAAAATGAGAAGAGCGGTACCTACTTCCTGTTATTGTTGGTGCTGTTGGAGGAGTTAATGGATGTAAGGTGCTCAGCACAGTGGCTGCTGCAGTACAGATACTTAAGAAGTATCGTCTATATGCTGTTGTTGCCATTGTAATTATTATTATGTCCTACTCTAGATGTTCCCCCAGTAGATCCCTCAGCACTTAAATTCTAGTAAAAGAGAGGACACCTCTCTGGGGCAGCCATGATGCTGCTCTTGCTTACGTACCCCAGAGCATGCATTTTCATCCTCACATGAAATGGTAAAACGGAACCAAAAATTTCTATTTGCACTGGCCCCTCCATGTTTTGCAGTGCCAGTTCCTCCCCCCTGGACCATCTGCCCCTTTTGCTGTTTCCCTTCCCTCTTGACTAAGCAAACAAAATATCAACTGCATAGAACACGCTCAGCAAATGCAACAGGAAGGTGAGACAGGGCCTGCAGAAGATCTCGTTGCCTCCCTTGCTTGATCTGGTGTTTGGAGTGGTTCTTCCAGTCTTGTGGAATGCTATGTTCCAAGACTGTGCCCCATTCAAAGTTTATTTCTTTGAGGTGGGGATGGATCTTGTCTACATAGTGGGGAGAGTGAGGCACAGATACTGGCTCCTTTATATGAGGCATAAAGTCCATGAATGAGGATCAGCATTCTTAGTTCAGCTTGGCTTTCAAAATGTTGATTGGATCTCCTTGGGGCAGGATATTGTGTCAGAAAATGGGAATATTTTGAAGCTGGAAGAAGACATTAACCAAACCAGAGAAACCAAACCCATTGCCATCGAGTCAATTCCGACTCATAGTGACCCTATAGGACAGAACAGAACTGCCCGTTGGGTTTCCAAGGAGCGGGTGGTAGATTCGAACTGCCGACCTTTAGGGTTAGCAGCTAAGCTCTTAACCACTGGGACCGATTTCATTTATTCATTCAATACATTTGTATCATTTATTGAGCGTATTTAATAGACAGCAGAATTTGGCCTTGTAGAAGCAAAGGTGGCATGAAGTGAGATATGGGTGGGATTACAAAATACAAACCTGGCAAATCTGTGAAATGGAGTCAGTAAATTACCATTCTGATTATTTAACTTCTCAATAAGCTTTTCTTTCTTTTTCTCCTTCCATCCATGTGGTAACCAGATGCAGTTGGTAGGTAAGCTATGTTCCCTATTTTACAAATGAATGAAGACCTGAAAGCTGGCTTCCAAGTCCTGGGTCCTCCCCACATGAGCTGCAGGCCTGCACCCCATTAGTCCCCTGGCTAGGGCATGCAGGCTTCCAGTGGGCTTAAGTGTGTCTCTGGTTAGATCTGGTAGCTTTCCACCCCTGCTGCTTTATTTCAAAGGCAAAGACAGGGGTGAGGATTTCAACATAGGAAGCAAGTTGTTCTCGGAGGGTGAGGACAGAGGGATCCCAGAACATCTGTAAGTGCCACGTTCAGTCCGTAAAAATTCGTAGAATAACCTGTGTGTTCTAGATGCTGACTGGGCAGGGGGCAGTGGAGGGTGGGCACAAAGCGGAACGCTTCTTGGTTCTTGCTCTCAAGGAACTTCCTGTTTAGAAAAGGAATCAGGTGGGTAAATAACTAGTTATACGGGAATGCCAGATGGTAAAAGTGGAAAATAGTATGACCAGGAGCGTGCTGAGATAGGGAGAGGAAGGAAACATTAATTCTTACTTAGAGAATCACGGAAGGTGTCACAGAGGCAAGGCAGTGGACCTTGACCTGGACCTTGAAAGACTAGAAGGCAGAGATGGAGGAGGCTTATGCAGAGGGAGTGGTGAGTTAGAGGTGGGGAGGGTGAAGGAGAAGTTGAAGCAAAGGCTGGGGAAGGGCAGAGGAGCCCAGTGAAGAGCCTCCAATGCCTTGGGAAGGGCAATGGGCTCTCTTCAGTAGGGGGAGTGGAGCAAAGTGATATTTTAAGAAAATGCCTCCGAAGGCAAAGTGAGGATAGTCTAGAGATATAATGAGATGAGAGCTGTTGCAGTAGTCTAGACAGAGAGCATGAAGGCCTGGACTAGAGCAGGAGGAGGTGGGAAAGAGAACAGAGCTGAACGCACTGACAGGACTTTGTGACGCTTGAATGTAGGGTGAAGGTGAGAGGCCAAGAATAGTGCTGGGGCTCCTGTCTGTGTGTTCTGGGCAAGAAAATCCAAGGAGAGCAGCCACCAGTCAAGGCTAGAGCCTGTCAGAAACAGTGCGCCCCAGGTGACTGTCAGAGGTTTCACTAAAACAATTAAAAATAATTTGGAGGACAATTTGTGTCTCTGATTACAGTCCGACCTGTTTTGGGCTCAGTGGAAGCCCAGAGGCTCTAAGGTAATTAGGAGAACTGTTTGGGTCATGACTGCTTGTCTCATGGAAATTAGGAAGCTGTTAAGTATTCTCGGAGGGACGGGGACCCAGACCACGGTCCTTTCCCACAACTGTTACCTTGAATTGGACCTTGGCTTTGAGGCCCGGGGAGCTGGCCTTTTTCCCACTAAACTCCTCTTCTTGGGAGCTCTACAGGTTTCCTCGTTGTACCTGCTTCTATTTAAGAATGTGGTTGGTCACAGCATTCTTCCCAAAGCCACGAGACCCGAGGGTAGACACCCTGTGGGTGTCAGCAAAGCAAGGCACTGTGAGGCCTGTAGTCGTATTGGCTGCCTGCTTCCCAAATATGGCGGCTTCTCCACTCGGCTCCCGCAGGGAGTCTGTCTTGGAAAATAGTGAATGATTCTGGTTTGACCCTTGAGTTGCCTGGTACAACCTTCCCGAGCAAGAAACACCCCAGCTCCACGAGGCAGGTGCTCAGCGGGGCTGACTTTGGCGTTCCAGAAGGGCTCCTCTTCCTCTCAGAGCTGCTTGTGGGGTGAAGGGGTTGGCCCTGGTCGCAGGGTGAGAGCAGCCATCCCCCGCCCCCTTGAGCTAATTGCAGAGTGCTGTGCTTAAAAAATTGTTGCAGAACCATCAGCCCTCTGGCAGGAGATATTTTTACTTGTCTGCCTTCTAATCGCATTATTATTTTTTTTCTTTTTCCTTTTAAGAAAATTCACAGCTCACTCGCTCAGTCCTGCTTCTGCCCAATGTGCTATTCTGAGCTGTAAGCCGCATTAGTTGCTAAGTGACGGATCTGGCACTGAGGGCTTTTCGGCGCTCGAGCCCCCTCTGAATTGTGCTTTAAGTAATTGAGGCATTCCACGCAGAGAGTACCATGGAACTTAATCATCTGATGTGTTGTTCATGAGAGCAGCTTTACAACCCACCCCAGCTACTACAGGGGGATAATTAGAGTACAACAAGGCTGGCTGTCAATGAATTCCTACAACAGTCCTCATGAGTTCTCAACTGATGGAGGGTGGCAGGACAGACAGGCCACAGAACCTGAAGGGGCACTACCTGAACATATGCTAGAGCTGAAAGGGGCCCAAGAGATCATCCAGACCAACTCATTTTACACACAAGGAAACTGAGGCCCAGGGAGGTTAAGGCAATGGTACCAGCCTGCATTTGCTTGGTGGATGACAAGACCAGCACCCAGCTGGCCCCCTGGATCTTGCTGGCTCCACAGCATGCAAAGGTAGGGGCAGGGAGGAACTCGCCACTCTCTGGGTGCTTCTCTGACCCTGTTGCTCATCCTAATAATGATTTGGGGTGTTGGCTGGGTCGGCATTGGGTTTCCATGCCCTGGACTGGGAGCTGACCTTTTGCCAACACATGGACTCCAGGCTTCAGGGAATAGGGCCAGGGAGAGGGGTTGTACCAAGTTGCTGCTGCCACCTCCTCTTTCAAGAAACTTTCAGCCTGGAGAGTGGAGAGAGCACAGGGCATCAGGAGACTTGACAGCTACATGACAGGAGCTGGGCACTGCACCCTGAGTCTCAGTGTTCCCATCTGTAACATGGGCTGATGGCTCCTGGCCAGCTCACTTCCTGGGGCTGTGGCGAGGCTCAAATGAGGTCACAGAAGAGGTGACATTTGTGAGTACTTCCTGGGTGCTGGGTACGTTTCTCAGACCTATACAACTTACCCTGCTCACAACATTATGAGGTGGTGGTATTGCTATTAATTGCCATTAACTTGATTTCAACTCATGGGGATCCCATGTGTGCAGAGTGGAACCGTACTCCATAGGGTTTTCAAGGCTGTGATCCTTGGGAAGCAGACTACCAGACCTTTCTTCCGAGGCACCTCTGGGTGGGTTTGAATTGCCAATTTTTCAGTGAGTAGTTGAGAGCTTAACTGTTTGCACCACCCAGGGCTCCCATTATGAGATAGGCACTGTTACTCTCCTCCTTTTACAAATGAGGGAGCTGAAGCTCAGTGAGGTTGAGAAATTTGCCCAAGCTAGGCAGTTGGTAAAGGGTGAAGCTGGGATTTGAACCCAGGCAATCTGACTCCTGAGCAGAATCACCACCCCAGATGTACCAGTAAAGTGGGTAAAAAAAATGTGTTTAAAGGGTTTTAAATGATTACAGATATGAGCTATTGTTTTTATTAATAATATTGCTAAACTTTTAATAGGAGACATTGTTTTTTTATTAATAATAATATTGCTGATCTTTGGAACCTAAGACCTAGAGCTTCATGGCCTTTTCCTAGCTTCTGTTGACATTGGGGTGCGGTGAGCAGTGCTGGACTTTGTAGGGTGCTGCCACAGCAGCCTCGGGGTGGTGACAGTTCTCCCTGACACAAGCGGACATTTCTGAAGTGATGGTGTTGCAAAATGCTTCTTTCCACCCTCCACCTCCACCCTCTGCTGCAAACTCACTTTGGCCCTTCCTGAGGAGGAACAGGGGCTTTATATTATCAAATATAAATATAGGGACTTACCTATTTTTAAATATATAAGGGTAATGCAAGGCTTCCAGGCAGCTAACATTTGGGTCCTTGCTGTGTGCCAGGCTCTGTGCTAGGCATATCACGTGCATCGAGTCATTTCATCCTCACATCAGCCCTCCCTGGGAGATGGATCCTTTTACCCATGAGGAGGCTGACGCTGCATAATTAAAGTGCCTTATCCAAGAGCAAAGGAGCCCTGGTGGCCCAGTGGTTAAGTGCTCGGCTGGTAACTGAAAGGTCGGCAGTTCGAACCCACCTGCCACTCCGTGGGAGAGAAATGTGGCAGTCTCTTTCTGTAAAGATTTACAGCCTTAGAAACCCTGTGGGGAAGTTCTACTCTGTCTTGTAGGGTCACTATGAGTCAGAATAGACTCGGCAGCAACAGGTTTGTTTTTTGAGGGGCAGGAGGATGGGTTTATCCAGGGCACACACATGGAAAAGTCCTGCAGTGGCCACTTGTCTTGCTCGGAGTCCAGCCAAAGTCCTGACAGCAGCCTGGCCAGCCCACATGGCCCACCCTCCTGCCTTCTGACAACACCTCTCACCACTGCCTCCTTGCTCATTCTACCCTGGCCACTCTGACCATTTTGCTGTTCTGGAATTCCCGGGGCTGCTTCCCTTGCAGGAGCTTTGTATCTGCTGTTCCTTGGCCATCGTCTCCCTCATGTCTCTGCATGGTCCACCCACTTCTGTCATTCAGGCCTCTGCTCAAATGTCACCTCCTAAGAGACCCCTTTCCTGACCCTTCCCCGCCCCCCTGCATAAAATAGCAGCCCACTAGATTACTCCACTCCCGGCCCTGTGCTGTATTTCTTTATAGCATGTATCCATTGACACTTCTATTACGTATTTGTTTATTTCTTTAATATCCAGCCCTTCCACTAGAAATGTAAACTCCACAAGAGGAGATATTTTGCCTGTTTGTCTCACTGCTGTATCCCTTGTGCCTAGATTAGAGCCTGGCACACAGGAGGCACTCAGTAAATGTATGTGGAATGAATGGATGGATTAAAGAACTGGGAGCTTGCCAACCAGGCCTGTCTGACTTCAAAGCCCGTGCCCTCCAGCACCACACCTGACTGCCTTCTCCCAGTCTGACTGTGTGTGTGTGGGCCTCCCCAGGTGAGATTCTCGCCAGGGTGTCAGGAGTACCTGAGTGGTTTGGGGCAATTCACTTCCTCTCTCTGGGCCTCAGTTTCCTCATATATAAAATGGGGACGTTGAATCAGGCAATTGCTAAAGTCCCACAAACTGTAAAATTTCAAGTCTGACTCTGCTGTCACCTGAGCATGTTCAGTGGGCACAGAAGGCCCCGACAACCCCCAGGCCTGACTGCAGTCCAGCCCAGGGCCTCGGCTTGCATGTTGGCACCAGCACTTTGCGTCCTGCAAACCTGATGGCACAGGGGTCCCTGGGCCCCCAACCTGCAGTGCAGGCTGCTCATGGCACTGTCAGTGGAGTCTTGGGAAGAAGGAAGCCACTTATACTGAGGTGATGCCCTGTGGTGGCTGTGACGCTGCTGTGGATACCCTTCTCTGGCACGTGCTAATTTTGTCCTGAGTCTTCCAGGTTCACAATGATGATTTTCCTCCAGCCCTTTCTCGTGTTGGTGACCAGAGCTGCCACTCACCAGGCTGGTTATTGGGAAACAGGTGCTCCAGTCGGTCGACATCGAGATAAAAGTCTGCCAATTCCCAGAATCCCCCTTGGTTTGGCCAGTTGTGGCATGATCCGTAGTAAATCATACCTAATGCACTGCAGATTGTCCTGATCAAATCCCATTACAGGCAGAGTAGCTCGGGAGAGGCTCTGAGTGGAGGCGCCAGGTGACTGCAGTCTCCAGAGCTAGCTCCGCCCTTCTCCCCAGCTCTTGCTTTTTAATAAACGTTCTTGATGAAAAGCTGTAGGGGAGGATGAGGGCCTAGACAAGCAGCCATTGAGTATGCCTTAGGTTTCCTCCATTTGAGCACCCTAGTGACAGGGACCTGCTAAGTGGGGTCCTCATTCTGGCAGCCTGGGCGAGGCCACGAGCCCCCCACTGTCTAATTCCAAGGGGCATCATTCACACTGTATAGCGTGGGCAACGCAGTGGCCCTGGGGGAGCCTAAGGGCTGAAGTCGCACCTTGGGGCACCCTCCAGGACACAACGGGGTGTTCAGCTGACCCAGGGCCATGCTTCTCCCCTTCCCCCACCACAGAAAAGCAGGGCAGGAGGGGCCAGAAGAGAGACAAAGCACAGAGGCAAGATCAGGGCACAGGACACTGAGGATGAAGCCTGGGAGATGAGAGGCTGCCTCCTCCAGGTGGGCCTGCTGTGCGCTCAGCCAATAAGGTGGAGTGCTGTTGTGAGCTCTGCTCCTTGCAGTGCAGCTGGGAGGGGGGCTCTAGTTCCAGCTCACTGCAGGCAGGCCCACCCCAGACTGCCCTCTCTGGCTGGCGCCTGCCCTGTTTATGATCTAGATTGCCATGCAGAGCTGTTCACATGGATTGGACACTTACTATGTGCTAGGCACTATTCTAAACACTTCACACTTCATAACTCATTTTTCTAAAATGAAAAAAATATTATTGAAGTGAAATCCACTTAACATACAATGAACCATTTTAAAGTGTGGAATCTAGTGGCGTTTGGTGTGTTCACAGTGTTGTGCTGCTGCCACCTCTCTCTAGTTTTACAACTTTTTCATCACCCCAAAAAAACACCCTCCATTCCTCCCTCCCCCCTCCACTCTTCCCTCCCCCCTCCACTGGTAGCCATCAGTCTGCTGTCTCTATGGATTTGCTTATTCTGAATATATCACATAAAAGGAACTATACAATATATGACTTTCTGTGTCTGGCTTCTTTTACTTAGCATAATGTTTTTGAGGTATATCTATGTTTAACGTGTCAGTGTTTATTTCTTTTTATGGTTGAATAATATACCATTGTATATATTTAATAACTTCCTTAAGCCCCACAATAACCCTAAGAGGTAGATGCTGTATCATCCCTATTTAACATGGGAGGAAAGAGAGGTTAAGTAACTTGCCAAAAGTCACCCTGCTAGTAAGTGGCAGTTCCAGTGATTCCAGTTGCCATCCAGTCAGTTCCCACTCATGGTGACCCCATGTGTGTCAGAGTAGAATTGCGCTCCTTAGAGTTTTCAAGGCTGTAACCTTTTGGAAGCAGATCGCCAGGCCTTTCTCCTGGGGCACCGCTGGATGGACTCGAAGCACCAGCCTTTCATTAGTAGCAAAGTGCTTAACGGTTTATGTCACCAGGGGCTCTAGTAAGTGACAGAATCAGGCTTAAATTCAGGCTAGAGCCTGTGCTCGTAGCCACCAGGCTTAGCCATCTTTGAAAACGACTTCCTCTCTAGGAGCGGGCACAGTAGCCCTCCGATTCCTTGTGCCCTGACCCAGCCCAGCAGGGGTGACTGGCTGGGAAGTACAGTCCCAACGGAAAGCCACATCTGATAGGACATTCTGAGGTCTCTTAGGCAGGCTGGGTCTGCCCCAGTCACTCCAAAGCCCAAGACTGACTGTCCATTAAAAACTCACCGTCCCCCTTGGCAGGAGGACAGGTAGGGTGTCACACACTGATGTGGTCCAAGGCCTGGGCTGGGGTGGGCTGACTAACCCTACAGACAGCATGGACAGTTGTCCCTATCTGCCAGGCCACCTAGCCTCATTCTGTGTGTAGCAGGATCTGGCAGGCCAGGTCCCCTGGAAGGCCGGCTCTTTGCTGGAGTCAGCCAGGAGGGTGGGCCAGAGCCCTGCAGGAAGGGGAGCAGCACCATCCACTGAGCAGTGAGCTCACACGTGCCATTCAAGTGGTACATCCGAGGAGAACAAACAGGGAGCAGGCCTTCCAGAGGCAGTTTGTTCCCTTAATAAAGTAATTACAGAGCCGGGTAATTTACATCCCTAGAAAGATGCAGGACAGTGTAGGCTGGAGTGTGCATGTGTTTGATTTTAAATCCTCCAACCTCTTAATGAAGAGGTGCTTTGAAATACAGCAGAATGTTGGGATTCTTCAAAGGAACTCGTTTTCTTCCTGCTTGATTTCTTTAAGGGAAAGCATGAAAGACAAATGAGGGCTGGAGGCAGCGGGGGAGGGTTTGCACCTCTCACTGGTGTTGTGCAGACATTATCTGCTGTAGAATTGTCACTGGAGGATGGAGAACCAGCTCTTGGCTGTGGTGGCTCTCAGATAATGTCAGTGCTGAGCAATGGACCCAGGCATTGTCGGCACCGAGCAAACACCTCTCGGGCTCTGGTGCCAGAATCCTTAGCTGAACCTGCTCAACTCACACTCTTGCCTAGGGAGTGAAGGGCCATAGGAGCTGGTGTCCAGGGGCCCCCAAGTGAGGGTTCTAGGGCCTTTCTTTGCAGACATTAATGTATGTGCCTTTGACTCATCTGGGGATCCTATAAAAATGCAAAGGGTGATTCGGTAGGTCTAGAGTAGGCCTGAGATTCTGCATTTCCAACCAGCTCCTGCTACTGGTCCACAGACTGCATTTCAAATAGAAAGACCCTAGAGAAGGTAGACGCTGGCTTCCTTGGGTCCCACCACTGGCCAGGTAACCTAAGGTGGTTTTGGCTGCATAGAACACAAGAGGGAGGGCTGGATCTTGGCTACAACCCTGGCTCACCTGGGAGGGAAATGCTGTTGGGCCTCCAAAGAGGTTTTTAAAAATAGACTAGTTTCTTTAGAGCACAGAAAAATTGAGCAGAGAGTTCCCACTTAATCCCTACACCCCTGCACACTGTGTCTCCTATTACCGTCTTGCACTGGTGTGCTGCATCTGTTACAATTAATGAACCAATGTGGATGCATTATCACTAACCAAAGCTTGTAGTTCCCATTGTTGTTGATGACTTACGGCACCATGCACAAATGGAAGGAGAGGCTGCCTGGTCCTGCATCATCCCCATGATCAGTTGTGGATTGGACCATAGTTCACACTAGGGTCCACTCTTTGTGTTGTACGGTCCTATGGGTTTTGACAAATGCATAATATCATGTGTCCACCATTACAGTGTCATACAGAAGAGTTTCACTGCCCCCAAAATGCCCTGTGCTCCACCTATCTCCAAAGGATGTTGAGCCCTCTATGATCTGCAATTACAAGAGGGAACAATATCAATAATAAATCACTCTTTCTTTATTTGGGATTGGTGTATGGTTTTGCCCCATTAGGTTTACCTTTCTAATGAAGCTTAGGTAAGGTGTGTGGGAACACTTGAGTTTGTAGACCTCAAGGTCCTCATCTCCTTGCCCCTGATGGGAGAGAAGGCAAGTTTGACCTGTAATGAAAAGTAGTCTGGAATTCACCTGGGCCGCTGACCAGCTCAAAGTGTGTGATGGGGAGTTGATCTGGGTTGCGTCCACTTGGGCTCCCCACCTCCCTGGTGCAGCCAGCTCATCCTCTCCTGCTCGCCTGGGTTCACAGGTCCCTGGATGAGAAGCAGCTGACAGCAGCTGAGCCCCGCCTTCTCTGTGTGCTCGGAAGCAGGGCTACACGGCCCACGTGGCACCAATGCCGAAGAACAGCAAGGTGACCCAGCGTGAGCACAGCAGCGAGCATGTCACAGAGTCGGTGGCCGACTTGCTGGCCCTCGAGGAGCCGGTGGACTATAAGCAGAGTGTCCTGAATGTGGCCAGCGAGGCAGGCAGCAAGCAGAAAGCGGTGGAGGAGGAGCTGGATGCGGAGGACCGGCCCGCCTGGAACAGCAAGCTGCAGTACATCCTGGCCCAGATTGGCTTCTCGGTGGGCCTTGGCAACATCTGGAGGTTTCCCTACCTGTGCCAGAAAAACGGAGGAGGTAAGAGGCAGCTCAGCCTGCCCCAGGGGTGCCCTGCAAATGGGCTGGGCTGAAAGGTGCAAAGGAACACCCCATGCTGAGGCAGAACTGTGGCCCTTGTAGGTTGGCATTCAGTATTCCAGAGTAAGACTCCCCAGGAATAGTTGTGACAATGGCTAATAGCTCTCCAGAGGCTGCAGAGCATGATGATAAGAATGTGAGCTCTGGCCCCAGATTGCCTGGGTTCAGATTCCAGCCCATCCAGTCAGCTCTGGGACCTGGTACCAGTCACTTAACATCTCTGTGCCTCATTTGTAAAATGGGGATAATAGTAGTTCCTGCCTCACAGATAGTTGGGAGGATTAAATAACTTCACGTGTAAAATGCTTAGCACAGTACCTAACTCATAGCAAAGAGCAAATGTTGGCCATTAATACTGAAAGCTTACTAGGTGACTGGCACTGTTCTAAACACTTAATGGATATTAAGTTTATGACAATAGCTTCATGGATGAAAATGAGCATAAAGCCAGTTCCCAGAAGGCAGAGATCAATCATATCCCTGCTTTCCTGTTTCTCCATCATTTCTGACACCAGCAGCCCACACAGCATTCTTTCTGTGTTCCTAGCCACGTGGAGCTAGGTCAGACCTTGTAAGTTAAGAGGCACTGTTCTTGGGTTCGTTAATTTGCTGGAACGACTCACAGAACTCATGGAGAATATTATACTTATGACTACCGGTTTTATTGTAGTAAAAGGAAGTAAATCAGGATCATCATAAGAAAGAGATGCACTGATGAGGTCTGGGAAGGTTCCCAGAGTGGACCTGCCATGTTTCAGGGAGGGCACATCTCCCTCCCTTCTCCAACCAGGAAGCTCTCTGAGCCTTCGTGTTCTGGCTTTAATTGGCCAGTCCTGCATGATAGGTCAAATAATGTCTCCTGAGTCTACTTGATGTCAGCCTTCCAGGTGAGTCTTTTCTGGTCTGACCAGCCCCCACTTGCCAGCACAGACCCTCAGGTGTGGCCTGGAAGTTTCAGACCAAAGCACCTCAATTACTCCAAGGGTTATTTCTCCAGAGCCAAGGACAAAGGCTTTCTTACTTCTTTACTAAGTCCTTTACCCCACAGATTAAATACTGCTGATATCTGAACAGTTTTGAACAACCAAAGCACCAAATTCAGATAGTTCAGCCTAATACTAACTCATTGAATCCTCCCAACAACCCTATGAAAAAAGAGTTATCATTATCCTTAGAGACTGCAAAACAGGCACAGAGGGGTTAGGTAACTTGCTCAAGGTCACACAGCTAGTGACAGAGTCAGGTTCACACCTGACAGCCTGGTCCCAGAACCTGATTCCTTAACCACCATACCTACTGGCTGCCAGGTGGGAGGGGCCTCATGCTGCCCTTCTTATTTAATCCACCTCAAGGATCTTGCTTCAGGTATCAAATTCCTGCCAGCACTTCCAGCCCTCAGGGTGGATAGAGGCCCCTAGGACTTGTTCCCCAAGGACTTTCCCCCCCCAGCAACTCGGAGGCAGGCTGAAATTTTCCAAAGGCAGCTTGCTGAGAGACCAGGGTAAAATTAGTGGAAAATAAATAAGGGGAAATCCAACAGGCTGAAAGCAATGTTTCCAAGTTTAGATGTCTGGTCCTGAGAAAGTGGTCTTAGTCAGTGGAGAGCTTTCTTGCCCCTGAATCTCCATGCCCTGGGATTGCCACATTCCTGCTTTGCAGGCATTTTAACTGGTCTCCTTCTTTCCCTGTTCTGTGGGTCTCTGTCCACATAGGCTGTCCCCAAAGATGCAGCCCCATTCAGGAATACTCCCCTCCTTTTCAGAACAGATTCTTTCTGGTTCAACAGCAAAGTCTAGCCGGGGGACTTCTTATTCTTTCCAGTTTCTACTGAAGGGCAGGGCGTGAGAATGCCCTCCTCGCCCCCTTGCTATTGAATTAGGCCAGAAGCTTCCATTTTTCCACCCTGGTGTAGTATATCCACCACATGGTCTTAGTTTTTTTTTTTTCAGTAAGTGACTGCCAGTCAGAGCTTTTGGTCTGCACGGCATGGCCGGGTCACTGAGTAGATATCAGTCCAGCCCAAAGCAAATGTATAGATATAAGTGTGTGGTCTCCTTTATGCTCTGTGAGATGTTCAGAATAGCTTGAAGCCACCCAAGATGACTCTGAAAAACACATGGCATTTGGGGACTTCAGCTGGGAACCTCTTACCTTGCCCTTTCTGGCTTAGATGACCAGTTCCGTCTGTGCACTTGGTGCTGAATCGCAGAGTCCCTCTCCCCACCCCACCCCCAGCCCCAGGGCAGTGTTCTTGCCAAAGTCTGCCAGTCACAGTGTCACTGGACAGTCTCCATGGCACCAGACACCAAGGACCACCCCCAGAAGGACAATGCCATCAGCTGCAGGGTTCCACATTCCTGCCTGCATTCCTTCATTGTCTCTGGTTCCTCGAATCCCTTTTTTATCTCTGCCTTTAACCATCCCGTAATGTACGGGTTTTATAGAAGTCATCCTGAGTATTTTTTAGAAGGAGGTAAATTATCACAAGAAGGAGGCAGCTGTTTGTTCTGAGAATTTATCCTCAATGGTTATGAGCCATTTAACTGCTCTCTCCTTCCCCTGCCCTGTGGGTCTCTCTCCAAGTAGGCTGTCCCTAAAGATGCAGCCCCATTCAGGAACACCCTTCCCCTTTTCAGAACAGATTCTTCCCTGGTTCAACAGCAAAACTTAGTTCTGGATCTAAACTCTGCTGCTCCACCAAGCTCTCCCAGATGCTGACAGTTTCTTTATTCTGCATCTTCTCAGTTTGCTTTTTTTTTTTCCTGTGCATTTTTATGAGAAAGCACAGATGTTTATCAAGTGATTACTGTGGGTAAGTAACTCATTTAATCCTTGTGACAACCTTGTGCAATAGGTGTAGGCTTGAACCATATGAAGTGGCCATTTTTGTAAGCCAAAAGTGGTCAAATATCAGCAATTTCCTATTTTTGTCCTCTTTATACAGATAAGAACACAGCAGCACAGAGAGGTCGAGTAATTTGCCCAAAGTCACACAGCTAGTAAGTGGCAGAGCCAGGATTCAAGCCCCGGAGGTCTGACTCCAGGGTCTGGATCTTAACCCCTAGTCAATATGTATCTCAGCAAGCTGAGATCAAGGTGGTCTTCTAAACCCCAACAGTAACCCCAGGGTTTTCCAGCCGCTCAGAGTGTAAACAGAGACATAGACTATTAGAGAACAGGGTCCTCAGAGATCCTGGAACCCAGCCCCTTGTGGTCATATTCTGCTCCATTTCCTGAAGCCCTGAATGGTGCTCCCAGCTGTTCAAACTGATGACCTGAGGCTCCAGAGGGCCACTAAAACATCAATGGAAATCCAGTTGGGTACCCAAGTTGTGTTTTCTAAGGTGGAGGAGGATCTTGTTACATTGCCAAATGATTTCAACAAGGGTTGATATGAGAGTACCTCTGGTTAACCAAAGATTCTGCTCACCCAGATAGCAGTCCCCAGAGCCCTCTGGTTAGCTGGACCTTGGCATGGCAGAGAGACCTGCAGCCATGTCAGTGCCCTGGGCCTGGCTGGGGCACACAGGGCCTGATGGCAGGAGGCTAGTTCCTGGTCTTTGCCGCAGGATGGTTCTTTGGACGGCACCTACCTAGACTCTTTGCCTGGTTGTTTGGGGAGAGGAGAGAAGCATCCATAGAGGATCCCAGCCTGCTCCGCTGACACCCCGACACCCATCTCCCTGCACATCGTGCCCTGTCCAAGGACACGAGGGCGAAATACAAAATCAGCGAGGCTGTATCCCTTTGCCTCCTGCAGCAAATCACATCTCTCCTCTTCCACGTCCCCATGCCCAAGATAAGAGACTGAGTTAGACCAGAAGTCTAAGGGTGTGGTCACTCAGACCCTCCCTCCGATGGGCACTGTGGTGAGGCTATTTGCTGGTGACGAGCTGAATTTAGATGGACTGTGTGTATGTGTGTGTTTAATGGGTTAGATGCTGTTGTATGAGGCTTGGTGGGTCACCTCCCCAGGAAGCCTTTCCTGATTAGCTCCGTTGGCCCCCAACCCCTCCTTTACTGTGTCCGTCAGCATGTATGTGCTTTGTTGGCCGTGTGTGTGTGTGCATGTGTGTGTATCTGTGTGTGTTTCTATTTATGTCTGTGTGGGGGGGGGTCTGTATGTATGTCTTTATGTGTGTTGTGTGCCTCTGTGTGTGTGTGTGCGCACGCGCTGACTTTGCTCATGTGAATCTGAAGGTCTTGCTGTCCCGTGGTAGTGTCTCTGCCTTCTGTAGACCCTCAATGAACAGATGACTGTTGACAAGTGCCCAGGCTTGTGTGCAGGCTTGCCTGATCCCCAGGGTTCATGCGCAGGTTGGGCATACGTTTGGGGAGCACATGGGAGGTTATGTTCTGGGGAAGGAGCAGTGTGTCTGCGAGTCTCCTAGACACTCCACTTGTGAGGCTTGGTCTGGGGCACTGGGTGACCAGTCCAGGCACTGGTGACTGGGCTGGCCTGACACTGTTTGACAGACAGGCAGGCTGTGCTACAGGACTAGGTTGTTGTTGGCCCGGCTTGCAGGGGGGCACTCATCTGTGTCCGGATGTGGTTTTAATTCTCCTGCTAAATGCCCTGTCACTTGAAATCAAGATTGTGTCTGCAGTGAGGCCCAGGACGTGAGATTAATTTATCATCTGGAGTCTTTAGTGAGATCCATTCTCCCCTTTATGATCCTTCCGGCTACGCTTTCCTGAGCTGCTAATTTCTGTCCCGTTCCTCCCAATTAGCTGTAGATTAATGACCATTCTGGTCAGATCCTCTCTCCCTGGAAAGCTTCCAAGCACCACTTCCCTGGAGCTGCCCAATCTGCTGCGTCAGCATCTGGTTCGGTGGGGAAATTGTGCCCGTGTGTCTGGGCTCCTGGGGGGCAAGCGAGCAGGGCCCCCTATCTGGGTCTGCTGCTTGTGGGCAGGAAGAGTGTAAGCAGGTGTCCACATTGTGAGGTGACTGTGTCTGTCCATGTGTGACTTGGCACGTGGATTCCAGAGAGGCAGTATGATGTATGTTGTGTCCGTCTGTCTGTCTGTCTTTGAGTCTATCCTTGTGAGAGGGAGGCGTTGACTGCATGTGGATTCCTCCCTTAGTGTTTCGGGTCAAGGGAGTGGGGGGTGGCAGGGGAGGAGGGCTATGTGAGCCAGTGTGTGGTGGGGCATACAAAGGGCGAATTATCCAATAGGCAAGGTAAGCATGGTGCTTACCTTTCTTACCTGATCATCTGTAGTGAAATTATTCACTACAGGTTAGTGAGTAAGCATAAGTATGCCTGTGTTTACTTTGCTTACTGAGTCATCCACCCCTGT
This sequence comes from Dugong dugon, assembly GCA_030035585.1. Classification (NCBI taxonomy): domain Eukaryota; kingdom Metazoa; phylum Chordata; class Mammalia; order Sirenia; family Dugongidae; genus Dugong; species Dugong dugon. Next base: position 150,084,543 of record CM057462.1, read on the forward strand.
CAGGATTGTAAATTTGAAAAGAGGCTTTGATTCTGTAGGAAGGTGCTGTTGGGTTGGGAGAGAGACAGATCCCAGCCATACTTAGAAGCAGAATCTTTGATGTGGTGAAAAATGTGAAATCATTCACTACAGATGATCTGGTAAGTGAAGTAAGCACCATGCTTATCTTGCTTATTGGATAATCCATCCCTGGGTCACAGGAATGAGCCAGGCCATTCATGCAGGAACACAAGGACTAGAGCAGTTTGAGGATGTCAGAGATGTAGCTGGGACACAGGACGCGCTGTACCCCCTTTTCCCTCACCCATATTTCATGTGCTTTCCAGCATCCCTCCTCTCTCCCCATAGGTGCCTACCTGGTGCCCTACCTAGTGCTGCTGATCATTATCGGGATCCCCCTGTTCTTCCTGGAGCTGGCTGTGGGCCAGAGGATTCGCCGTGGCAGCATCGGTGTGTGGCACTACGTGTGTCCCCGCCTCGGGGGCATCGGCTTCTCCAGCTGCATAGTGAGTTGAGGGGGCTGGGGGCTGGCTAAGTGGGAGGCAAAGAGGCTGCTCTTGAATACCTGGTAGGAGGTCACAGTTTACAGACCACAGCCCTGGGCTGGGCCAAGGGCAGGGCTGGAGACCCTCAGCTGGTATCCCAGGACCACAGTCACCATATTTCCTGCCTAAAACAGGACGTCATATTTGAAATTGGTGCTACACAGGAAAAGCTGGGGCATATTCACGAGGGGCTACCTGAGACATCTCAAGCAGAGTTCTCTGCAGGCCTATGGGCCATCTCAGATACCACTCTCTGCTGATCAGCCAGCCAGCTCCCCGTGAAGGGAGGCCCTTCCTCCTTCCTTGGTTAAAGTGCATTTTAACTGGGTAAGTGGGTGGAGCAGAAGGAGGCATTTCAGTCCTGGGCCTCAGGGTCTCCTTGCCATTTTGCTGTGCAAGTGAGCAGAGTTAGAGAAGGCTCAGACAGGAACCCTGTGGCCAACTCAGGACCGGTGAGGCTTTGAAACAGTGGGAGACAGGGTGACCTTACTGGCCTTGGGTAGGGGACTCCCCGAGGGTCCAGGCCCCTCCAAGGAGGCTGCGGATGAGGCCATCCTCAGAGCTCTAGGTGAGGAAACTGAGTATCCCTTAAGGGCAAAGCCTGCAGACACCTGTGCTCACACTCAGACACCTCTTCTGGAAGGGGCTGATAATTCTCAGGCCTGGCAGCAGGCTGAGAGCAAAAGAGAGTCTGTGTCTCCCTGCTCTCATCCAGGGGATCACCTCTGCACAGATGTGAACAGTAGCAGTTGCCACTGAGTCGACTCCAACTCATGGCGACCCCATGTGTGTCAGAGTAGAACTGTGCTCCATAGGGTTATCAGTGGCTGATTTTTCAGAAGTAGATCGCCAGGTCTTTTTCCGAGGAGCCTCTGGGTGGACTCAAACTGCCAACGTTTTGGTTAGCAGCCGAGTGTGTTAACCCTTTGCACCACCCAGGTACTCTACACAGCCAAATCCAGAGCGCTGTACTGAGGCTACTGCGTGTATACACAGGAGTGTGTGTGTGATCTTCCCCTTAGACTGAACGCGCCCAAGTAAAGGATTAGGTTCTCCTCCTACAGTCCCCGTAAGGTTTGCTGTATGAGCACGTGCCCCTGCACACAGGAGCTCAGGTCAAATTGCTGAAGCAAGCGGCCTTCAGCTCTCACGCTAACCAGCAATCTCAGTGATGCATAATGTAGCCAGGTCCCTGGAGACAGAAGGGAGGGACCTCTCAACACCTGAAGTGGATGCAGCACATCCCTGTGGAGGAAAAGGACTGCTTCCAACGAAACCCCTCATACCCTCAGTCAGAGTCCATGCCCTCTTGTTTTAAATAAATTCCACCAAGGTTAGATATTGTGTTTCCAAGCCTATGGTCGTTTAGAAGCAACAAATGAGAACTGATATGTTTCTAGAGGCAGGCTGCTGACAGTGGCAAAGAGAGAGTAGTATCCTGAAAGAACGAAGGACATAGGAAACCAATGAGAAGCATCCAGAAAACCTCAAAAGCACTGCAGTCTGGGGCCATTTGCTATGGGGCAAAATGCTGCGCAGGCCCCCATAGCCCTGGGGGCTCTCTGTAATTATAATCCTGAGTCATCAGGAAATGCCAGGGAAGCGCTTCCAGCATTTTGGAAGAATTTCAAAGTGGGAAGGATTAGCATTGTTAAGAGTTTGTTGCTTACAGGGGAGAATTTTAATATCTGAAAATTTGTGGATTCCCTGGATACCAGATGAATGGAGTATTATGGGGAGGCCCTCAACTGCCCACATCTTGTCTCATCTTCCTCCTTCAAGGCTGTGCAACTGGGTTACGTATGTTTGGGTACTGTGCTCTGGGCTCTGATGGAGGGGGCTAGAGTTGCCTGCAACCTCCCCACACACCCCTGTGGCCTTTGTCCTCAGGTCTGCCTCTTTGTTGGGCTGTACTACAATGTGATTATTGGCTGGAGCATCTTCTATTTCTTCAAGTCCTTCCAGTACCCACTGCCCTGGAGTGAATGTCCTGTTGTCAGGAATGGGACCGTGGCAGGCAAGTATGAGACCCCTGAGGGACCCCAGCTGGGGACCTCAGCCAGCCCTGTCCCAGGAAGGAGTATAAGAGATGTAGGGCACAGATTTGGGATGTCACTGACTTGCTGTGCACCCTGGTTAAGTCACTTAACCTCTCTGAACCTCCTTTCCTCTTCCCCAGTGAGGATGAACTCTTACTGGCCTATCCCAACAGAATTCTTATTGGGACTGAGTAATGAGTGTAGGTATAACTCTGGAAATTGTGACTTTCATTTAACTGTTATCAACTATGCTGTGTAACTCTTAACGCCATCCTAACTGGGAACAATCTAATTTGCATGCCAGTCCTGTAAAGGCTAGATTATTATCCCACCTCACAGATGGGAAAACTGAGGCCCAGAAGTGACTTTCCCATAGTCACACCACCCATTTAACCAAAGATCTGGGATGAGAATCCAGGTCTCCAGGTCCTAGCTTAGGACTTTTCCCAAACAAATTTAGGCCAGCACATTCTAACCCTTCCTGCCCTCCATAGGTAGATGTGGGCTGGAGGGTGGTATGGGTGGGAATTCAGCCAAGTCAGTGTGTCCTGAAGCCACCCGGGCCCGGTTAGGATTCCAGGAATCCTCAGGTTCTGCCAGATCCTGGCTAACCCTGAGCAAGCACAACCCCTTCCTGCTGTCTACCCTCAGCCATCCCCTCATCCTCTGCTGCCCTGGTGGCGGTCCAGCAGAGGAGGTGGCCCCACGGATCTCAGCCACTGAGGCCCTGTGGCCTTTGCTGCATTTCAGTGGTGGAGGCAGAGTGTGAAAAGAGCTCAGCCACTACCTACTTCTGGTACCGAGAGGCATTGGACATCTCCAACTCCATCTCAGAGAGTGGGGGCCTCAACTGGAAGATGACCCTGTGCCTCCTCGTGGCCTGGAGCATTGTGGGCATGGCCGTCGTCAAGGGCATCCAGTCCTCAGGGAAGGTGAGTGGAGGGCACCCAGACCGAAATGGGCAGCAGAAAGTCAGGGAGGGCAGAGGGCTAAGAATCCTGGGTGGCCCCATGTGAGGTCCTTAGGGTGGGCTCAGGCTCTGGAGTGGCTCAGGATGATGACATTGGCCCCTGAAGGAGGGGGGTGGGAGTATCACTGCTGCAGCATTGTTTCCCGTGGACAGCCCACCAGGAGTACACCAGCACTGGGCCTTTGGAGACCTCACTGCCCTAACCCCCAGCTGCCTCTGCACTCAGAAAACTCAGGCCTGCTCTGAAGACATTAAAGAGAAGGGAAACTAGAAGCATTGGCCAGGGACGTCTATCTAGGTCCTAGCCCCTCAAGATTCCCAAACAAAAGCACTAGAAAAGTCTACTTTGAGCAATTTTGGGTAAAAACCAGCAGCTCGTCATGTCTACAACTAAAGGGCTCCTTGGGTGCTGTGTGTGAAGGGGGCTCGGAGGTCTGCTTTCCACCGTCTCTGAGGGTGCAGACCAGCCACGCCCCACACACCCTTTTTCAGCAGCTCAGCCCTCTTTTAAGTAAGGGCACCTTCTTATTTGTCACATAACAATATTCATCGATTTCCAGGGCTGGAAAGGACGTTTGAGAACCCAAAGTCCAATCCAGTCATCTTACAGATGAGGAAACTGAGGCCCAGAGAGGGAAAGCAGCCTGCCTAAGGTCACACAGCCAGCCAGTCTCAGAGCTGGAACTAGAACCCTGGCCGTCTGTCTCAGCCTCCAGGGTCCTTTACCAAACTTGGGGAGCAAGGAAACTAAGTCACCCAGAAAGGTAGAGTGGGCCCAGGCACTGGCCTCTGCCATCTCCAAAGGCGCAAATAGCAGCTAACACTTCATGGCACTTATTTGGCACCGCCACATGTATGAACTCATGTGGTCTATAACAACCTTATAAGTTAGGAATCATTATACCTGTTTTATAGATAAGGAGATGGAGGCACACTGAGGTTAAGTCATTAGCCCCAGGTAACATGGTTGGTACATGGTAGAGCCTAGAGCAGAGCTCAGGGAGTGTAACTCCAGACATACACTCTCTTAACTTCTCCGCCGTTCTGCCCCCACAGCCCTCCTGTTGCTTTGTTTCAGCTCAGCAAACATTTTGTGGGCATGTTCTTCGTGTGAGGCTCTGTACCAGGCATGTGGGGATATAGAAATGTGCAAAAAATGCACATGGTTCCTGATAAAAAAAAAAAAAAGAGCATGCAGGGTGTAATCACAAGAGGCTAGGAGCTGCTCCTGATGTTATTTGCTTGGGACCTACCTATCCAACCTCCCGAAGGTCTTTTGTCAAAGGAGTTCTAAGGACAGGGAGATGCTTAGAGGGTCCACTGGAGGCAGGGATAGAAGAGCAGAAATGAGGCATGGAAAATTGAAGAGGAGAGAACAAAGGGCTCTTTCAACCCTTAGTGGCCCTGGAGTGTTGGGGGGATGCCTGGCTCAGCCCCGCCAGCCCTTGGAAAGGAGAAAACAAGCCCAGGCACAGACCATGCAGACTCCAGCTTGGCCCTGATCCTGCCTCCATCTTGGCTCAAAGCCAGATGTGCAGTGGTTTGGCCCTGTGCCCCTGGATGCCTGGGCTCTGCCTTCTGCTGCCATCAGAGGAGGCTGGTGTGCCCCAGCTGTGAATGGGAGTGGAGCCAGCTGCAGGAGGTGCTCTGCCCGAAGTGAGACACTGTCCTCTCGGCAGGTGATGTATTTCAGCTCCCTCTTCCCCTACGTGGTGCTAGCCTGCTTCCTGGTCCGGGGGCTGCTGCTGCGAGGGGCCGTCGATGGCATCGTACACATGTTCACTCCCAAGGTAAGGGTCTGGGCTCCCGCATGCTGCGGGACACTGACCGCTCCACTGGGCCTGGTCAGTTGCATGCAGCTTAATGCACACTGAGCAGCTGGTGCTCTGTGTTGGGCGTCGTGTCAGGTCTCAGAAGGATGCACAGGGGAAGGGGGCCTGGGCCCTGCCCTCAAGGATCCAAGGAGAGGGACAACGCATCAGTTTGGGTGAAATCAGAAAAAGCTTCAGGGAGGACGTGACATCTGAGGTGAGCCTTAGGGAGCTGGTAGGATTTAATGGGTGGCAATAGGCCATTGCAATCAAAGGGAGCCAAATGGGCAAGAGCATGGAGGTGGGAAAGCGCTGGGCATGTGAGGCAATGGTGGGAAGTCAGTGTGGCTGGGGCAGGGAGAAGTGGGGGGCTTCATTGGGTAGATCCATGATAGCAGGAATGGAGAGAAGATGCCTAAGAGCTGAAAGCTACCCCAGGAATCCCATTTCAGACCCAAATAGGGGGAATGGGACTACTGTTTTATTAAAGATAATAAATCCCATTGAGAGTGACTTTAACCTTACTAAACCCTTTCCCAGCTCTCATTTAACCCTCTCAGTAGCCCAATGAAGGGGACAGAGAAGAACCACATTTGCATTCAGAGATTGCAGCAGAGACGCAGGCATTGTGAAGATGAACATCCAGATTTCCTAAAGGTGGTCTTGCTCCAACAAGTGGCCTTGTCTCTCTGTGACCACCCCCAGACCCAGTTGGCATGAACCAGTCCACTGAGGAATAAGAGAATCTCAAATGCAGCCTGGCATGCCCTTCAAGGTGCCCCAAGCAATGTACATGAATCACCTCAGCTGGCCAGGCTGGGAAGTCCACCTCCAAAATGCCAGCTGATCAATAAGCAACCAGCAGGGGCCTAGGGAGACTCCATTCCCCGGGCTTAGGTCAGAGCTCGGCCAGATCAGCTCAAGGCCCTCACCATTGGCCCCCACTGCTCAGTAGTACCATCTTGCACACGCATTCATGGACACACACACACACACACACACACGCAAACACACAGAAATTTCGTACAGGATGGCACAGGGAGAAGAGTATAGATTCACTGGGGCTTAAAACCCCCATTACCTTCCTCCTCCCCTGCTCTGTTCCTGTGATGTTTGTGGGGGTGGGGGCAGGGAGAAGGGGACATGGCAATGGCCATGCTCCACAGTCACCAGGCAGTGCGTACATCGACCCCAAGCATTCTTGGATCTAACATGAGAGCTTTCTACATGAACAACCACAAAGGCCTACTTGATGAAACACTTAGTGAATTTCCTGAGGCATGAATGTGAATCCCGAGCTGTATCACTGGCCCGGTTGTTAAGAAGAAAACAACACAAGCCTGGTTTCTTTGGTGGGGAGATGGCCGTGAAAAGGAAGCCAACTGTTTTTATGAATGGCTTCAACTATATGTCTAGACTCATGATCAGTTGAATGTGTTTGCTTGAGTTTTTCAGTTATTCACTTTATGAGGAAATTATACGCTCTGGTTTCGTCCATTAAGTTTGGAGATTCACCAGGTCTCCAGATGGGCTCCTTGGTGGTATTGAGTCGGCGGTATGGAACTCCAGGAGCAAATGGGACAGATCTGCTGGGACTGGCTTCCTGTCCCAGCATACACAATATTGCTCCCCACTTGATTCAGACCCTCTTTAAAACATCTTTTTAATTTTGAAATATTTTAAGCTATAAAAACATATGTAATAATATAACAAATATCCTTAGGAATTAAAATATTACAGATACCGTTAAAAAGCCTGCGTAGTCTTCCCTGATCTCATTTCCTTCCCTCCCCAAAGAAAAGCACTATACTGAATTTGGAGTTTGTCCTGCTAAGGCATTAAAAATTTGTAATACATACATGGACATGCATAAGGAATCTATAGCATTTGTGCATACTTTTAAACTTTATATAAATGGTATCATATTATACCTAACCTTCTGCAATTTGCTTTTATTTTTGCTCAGCACTGTGTTTTGAGACTTATCCATATTAACATACATAGCTCTAAAACCAAAAAACCTGTTGCCGTCGAGTCTATTCTGACAAAGAGTGGCCCTATACACAGGGAGGAACTGCCACATAGGGTTTCCAAAGAGCAGCGGGTGGATTTGAACTGCTGACCTTTTGGTTAGCCACCAAGCTCTTAAGCATTGTGCCACTAGTGTATCTATTTTTACTGCTGTATCGTATTCCATTGTAGGACTAAACTCAAATGTATTTATCCATTTTTTGGTTGATGATCCTTTAAGTTATTTCCAATTTTGTTCACCATCGGTAACAATGCTGCAATAATCATTCTTGCACAGGTCTTCATGTGCACACATTTCTCTAGGGCATATATGTAGGAGTGGGATTGCTATATCAAAGGGTATGTATATCTTCAGTTTCACTGGATGTTGGCCAAATTGCTCTCCAAAGTGCTTGTATCTATTAATGCTCCCACCTAGTTACCTCACATTTGTCAGACATCAATTTTTAGCCAAACATTTACAAAGTAGTTGATATGCACTTTGAACAACAGGGGGTCCTCCTTTCCAAAACTGTTCTTGAATGTTTAGGAAACACAAAGTGATTCTACTTTAGCATTTGCAGAGGCCAGAGTTTTCATGAGGTGAAGCTTTAAAAATCTAATCTGGAGGGCCCTAGAGGAGCCAGGTCACCAAGGATCAACATGGGGCAGCCCGTGGCCCATCCAAGTCTTGGGACTTTCGGTCTGAATAGAGCCTGTGGGGCCTGTCTTGAGAACTTGCCACTAAGCAGCTCCATGGGGGCAGCTCTCCATGGAGGGATGTGTTGAGCTGGAAGAGGAATCCTAGAGGGCCTCATATGCTAAGTGCTCCACCGAGGCCCTTCACAGTCTGTGCCACTGTTTTCTCAAGGCAGTTAAGGCCAGTGGTGATGGCTGGGGTAAGGCTCCAGCCTTTCAAACCCCTCCAAGTCATCTGCTAAAAGGGTGGACCCACTTTCAAAAAGCGCCTGACAGTCTATACATTGGGAACTACTACTGCAGAGCTGTGACTGTTTATGCACAGAATTGGGGTGAAATGAGGGGGCGTAGTGGTTAAGAGCTATGGCGAGCTATGGTTGCTAACCAAAAGGTTCGCAGTTTGAATCCACCAGCTGCTCCTTAGAAACCGTAGGGGAAGCCCTACTCTGTTGTATAGGGTCACTATGAGTTGGAATCAACTTAACGGCAGTGGTTTTGGTTTGGTTTTTTGGAGGGATCCATGTCAAGTTCTTGCCCTGGAATGGTGCTATAGAGTACCAGGATCACTAGACATAGTTGCCCAGGCTGTGCACTGCTCTGTTCATATAAACTACAATGTGAATGGCATCCCCAGGGGTTGTGCCATCCAGCAGCCCTGGCAGAGTGCAAGTAGATTTTTGGCCAGGGCATCTCCGAACCCACTCAGGAGAGGCTGAGGCTCTCCTGAATTATACTGAATGATTTGAAAGTCTTCCAGCATTAGAAATAATCCAGGCCATAGGACCTAGACTTTCAGTTCATGTCTTCAAGCAAACAGCTACTGGATATGATGAATACAGTGTGACCAGGATAACGTGGTAACCTACAAGCACCTTCGATGGACCAGTAACTCATGTTAATGACTAGTGAACTTCTTGAGTAGTTTATTTCCTGATTACCTCCTTTCCATCCATTTAAAAACTCAAGTCAGCATGGCATACTAGGCAATTAATCGTGATTTGCGCAACATAAAATGGCAGATTATGATGGCTTTTCTAACCACCAAAACTTTCAGAGAATGTTTGTCAAAATTATAACTGTTCTTGTCCTTCAGCCCAGCAAGTCCACTTCTAGGTATTTATCCTACAGATGTACTCACACACAAGTATTTGTTTTAATAGCAAAAGATTGAAAATAACTCAAATGACCATCATTCATTTATTCAACAAATGTTCATTGAATGCCTGTTATGTGCTGGGCGGTATTCTGGGTCCAGGGATACAGCAGTGAACCAGGCAAGCAAATGTCCAAACCCTCATGGAACTTATATTCTAGTGGCAGGAGATAGACTATATAAGATAAAAATTTGTTGAATGGTGTTGCTAAGGAGAAAAAGAAAGCAGAAAAACAAGGGTTAGAGGCATTAGGGGAGAGAAGTTGCAACTTTAGAGAGTGTGATCAAGGAAGGCCTCACTGAGAAGGTAACATTTGAATGATGACCTGAAGGAGGTGAGAGAGCAGGCCATGTGAATATTTGGAATTAGCCCATTCCATTCCAAACAGAGAGAACAAGTGAAAAGGCCTTGAACTCTGATGTTTCTGGCATAGTCAAGGAGGCCAGTGTGGCTGGCACAGGGAAGAGAGAGTGGTAGGACATGCCATTAGGGAGGCAGTCGGCAGCCACATCATGGGGTCTTGTAGACCAGGTAAGGACTTTGGCTTTTACTATGGGTGAAACGGGAGCCACTGGAGAGTTTTGAGCAGAGGAGTGACATGATCTGACCTCTGCCTTAGACACTGATCATTCTGGCTGCCATTGAGAATTTGAGGGGGCAAGGATTGAAGCAGCGGGACTGACCAGAGGGCTTCTGCAGTCACCCAGGTGAGAAGTGACTGTAGTTTGGACCCAAGTGATGGCAGTAGGGGTCATGAGAAGTGGTCAGGTTGAGGATACATTTAGGAAGTAAGTAGAGTCGACAAGATTTGCTGTTGGATTGAATGTGAGGTGTGAGAGAAAGAAAAGAGTCAAGGATACTCCTGGGTTGTTCGCCTGAGCAACTAGAAGGATGGAATTGGCATTTACAGAGATGGGGGAAGATGGAAGGAGGAGAAGATTTGGTGGGGAACATCGAGAGTACTATTCTGGGTATGGCAGGTTTAAGATGTCTAATAGATTGTCAGGGGAGATACTGAGTTGGCAGTTGGGCATATGATTGTGGGTATATGACCCCTGGAGGTCAGGGAGGGGAGATATGAATTTGAGAGCCTGAGGTAGCAGAGAGGATTTAAAGCCATGGGGCTGGTTGTGATCACCTGGAGAGTGAATGTAGATAGACAGGAGAAGAGGCGTGAGGACTGAGCACTGGGGCAACGCAACGTCTACAGGTGGGGGGAAGGGGGTGCCAGAGAGGGAGCAGAAGAAAGGGAGAAAGACATCCATCCCAGAGGCAAAGTGGAGAAAATGCTTTCAGAAAGAGGGAATGGTCAGCTGTGTCCAAAGCTGCTGAGAAGTCAGATGATGAGGACTGAGACATGACCAATGCACTTGGTAACCAAGAGGTCACTAGTGACCTTAACAAGAGATGTTTGGGTGGCATGCTGGGGACAAAATCTAATAGTAATGGTTTTCAAGGGAAAACAGGAGTTAGAGACAAGTGACATAGACCACTTATTTTTCAGAGTTTTGCTAGAAAAGGGAGCAGAGAAATGAGAAATGGGATGGTAACTGGAGATGGTCATGGGGTCAAGGGTGTTATTTCAGAACAGTCTAGCAGTTCCTCAAATTATTAAACATAGAATTACCATATGACCAGCAATTACACTCCTGGACACAGATCCAAGAAAAATGAAAGCATACATCCACACAAAAACTAGTACATGAATATTTATAGCAGCATTGTACCTAATAGCCAAAAAGTAGAAACAATCAAATGTCTATCAGCTGATGAATGGAAAAAAAATATGAGTGGCACAGTGGTTAAGAGCTGCAGCTGTTAATCAAAAGGTCTGCAGTTTGAATCCACCAGCCACTTCTTGGAAACCCTATGGAGCAGTTCTACTCTGTCCTGTAGGGTAGCCCTGAGTCAGAGTCTACCTGACTGCAACTGGTTGGATCAGTTTCTGGTTTTAGTTAGTTAGATATCTGTACAATGGAATATTATTCAGACATAACAAGGAATAAAGGCCTGATACACTGCAACATGGATGAACTTTGCAAACATTATGCTAAGTGAAAGAAGCCTGTCACAAAATACCACATATTGTATTATTCTGTTTATGTGAAATGTCCAGAAGAGGCAAATCCACAGAGACAGAAAGTAGATTAGTGGATGCTTAGGGCTGAAGGGAGGTTGCGGGATAGATGCGGAGTGACTACTAATGGGGACAAGGTTTCTTTCTGGGGTGATGAAAATGTTCTAAAATTGATTGTGGTGATAGGAGCACAACTCTGGGAATATGCTAAAAACCACTGAATTGTACACTTGAAAAAAATAATAATCCCAAAAAGAGGGGGAAATTGATGATTTAGGAGAGAAGGGGACCAAAGTCCTCGAATCAGCAATAGAAATAGAATCCAGCGTCCAAGAAGGGGAGTTGGTCTTAGCTAGGAGCATTGACAGTTCCCAGAGTCTCAGGAGGGTGAGTCTGTGGGCAGAGATGCTGGTAGGGGAGACGCTGTGGAGAGGACAGTCTGTGGGGGCTCTCTTCTGATTGCATTATTTTTCTCAGTGAAGTAGGAAGCAAGGTCATCAGCTGAGCGTAGGAATGGTGGAGATGGGGTTGGAAGTTTGAAGGGGAGCTAGTGTGAAATAATTATGTAAGAGATCAGGGGAATGAATGGGCAGGGGCAGTGCTGAGGGCACACTGGAAGCTATGGGTTGGGAGTGTGAGGTGAACTCTGTCAGCATTGTTATAGAACTAAAACCGGAAACCTGTTGCTGTCTAGTCGATTCCAACTCATAGCGACCCTATAGGGCAGAGTAGAACTGCCCCGTACGGTTTCCAAGGAGCGGCTGGTGAGTTTGAACTGCTGACCTTTTGGTTAGCAGCTGAACTCTTTTTTTTTTTTTTTTTTTAAATAGTGCTTTAGGTGAAAGTTTACAGCTCAAGTTAGTTTCTCATACAAAAATTTATACACACATTGTTACGTGACCCTAGTTGCTCTCCCTGTAATGTGACTGCACATTCCTCCTTTCCACCCTGGATTTCCTGTGTCCATTCAGCCAGCTCCTATCCCTTTCTGCCTTCTCATCTCGTCTCCGGATAGAGCTACCCATTTAGTCTCCTTATCTACTTGAAGTAAGAAGCACACTCTTCATGAGTATCATTTTACATCTTATAATCCAGTCTATTTTGTCTGAAGAGTTGGCTTCAGGAATGGTTTTAGTTCTAGGTTAACAGAGAGTCCAGGGGCCATGTCTTCTGGGTTTCCTCCAGTCTCAGTCAGACCATTAAGTCTGGTCTTTTTACTAGAATTTGAATTCTGCACCCTACTTTTCTCCTGCCCCATCAGGGACTCTCTGTTGTGTTCCCTGTCAGGATGGTCATTGGTGGTAGCCGGGCACCGTCTAGTTCTTCTGATTTCAGGCTGATGGAATCTCTGGTTTATGTGGCCCTTTTGTCTCTTGGGCTAATATTTTCCTTGTGTCTTTCGTGGTCTTCATTCTCCTTTGCTCCAGGTGGGTTGAGACCAATGGATGCATTTTAGATGGGCACTTGCTAGCTTTTAAGACCCTAGACACCGCTCACCAAAGTGGAATGCAGAACATTTTCTTAATAAACTTTGTTATGCCGGTTGACCTAGATGTCCCCTGAAAACATGGTCCCCAGACCCCTGCCCCTGCTACACTGTCTCTCGAAGTGTTTGTTGTGTTTTTAGGAAACTTCTTAGCTTTTGGTTTAGTCCAGTGGTGCTGATTTCCCCGGTATTGTGTGTTGTCCTTCCCTTCACCTAAGCTAATTCTTGTCTACTATCTAGTTCGTAAATAACCCTCACCCTCCCTCCCCACCCTTGTAACCATCAAAGAATGTTTTCTTCTGTGTTTAAACCTTTTCTTGAGTTCTTATAATAGTGGTCTCATACAATATTTGTCCTTTTGTTACTAATTTCACTCAGCATAATGCCTTCCAGATTCATCCATGTTATGAGATGTTTCCCGGATCCATCGTTGTTCTTTATTGTTGCATAGTATTCCATTGTGTGAATGTACCGTAATTTGTTTATCCATTCTTCCGTTGATGGGCACCTAGGTTGTTTCCATCTTTTTGCTATTGTGAACAGTGAGCGGCTAAACTCGTAACCACTATGCCACCAGGGCTCCTGTTAGCAGGGTGCAAACAGTTAGGGAGGGGTGGAGGCCTGAATCCAAGCAGGGGACAGAACTAGCCATCTGGGGATGAAGTCCAGATGAAGAAGGGTGACCCGGGGGTCATGGACATCTAGCAGTGATTGGAGTAGACAGGGACCTGGGACATGAGGGATCAGGCCTGGTGGTCCCTTAGGCAGACAGTAGGGCTGAGGCTGGGAGTGGGCAAGGGCAGAGGGGGACAGCTTGCCATGAGCTGGTGGGTTCCCAGCTCAGTACTATGAGGAAGTCTTGAGGCTGGGGCAAGGGTGGTAGCACTGGGAATGTGCCAACCTCCTTGGATGGCTCTGGTATGGACAGTAGGAAAAAAGGGAGGAGGGATATCTAGATTTAGATTTCGAGTCCCTGAGTGGTACAAATAGTTAAAGCACTTCACTACTAGCCCAAAGGTTGGCTGTTCGAACCCACCCAGAGGTGCCTGGGAGGTCAGAACTTTGAAGACCTTATGGAGTAGTTCTACTCCACACACATGGGTCACCATAAGTTGGAATCGACTTGATGGCAACTAACAATATAATAACAACATTTTTCTGTCTTTATATCTACCTACCTACCTACCCACCTACCTACTTACCTACCAACCCACCTCCCTCCCTCCCTCCCTCCCTATCTATCTTCTACATAGATGTCCCTACCAACAACCTGGCCTCTTAGTTCCTTTAACAGTCTTCTGGGGGTGGGTGCAGCACAACCTGAGGTGTGCAATGGCTTTGAGTACCCACCTTCCGCTTGGCCGCCTCTAGGGGTCTAGACTATCAAATGGTCCTGACCTATGGGCTGTACTGGCCACAGGATCGAGGGTGTGTGTTAACTGTTAGAAAAGAGAAGCGAGGTCTCTGCAAGTTCTAAAGGCCCAGGTGTAGAGATTAGTGGTGAAACTTCCTAACCCCATAATTAGAGCAAGGGCTCAGCAGCAGGGTGATGAAGGCAGCCCAGCCTTTCTACCAGAGGCTGCGTGGGCAGGGCTGGAATCAGATGATCCGGTTCAGAACCTGGCTTATCACTCAGTATTGGGGTGGGCAAGTTCCTTGACCTTTCAGGGCCTCGGTTTCCTCAGCTTCAGGATGGGGCGCACAGTGGTACCTCCCTCGCAGGCTTGTCAGGAGAGCACGTCAGACTGCTCATGGCGAGTGGAACACGCATGTTGAGCATTTGCTATTATTATCCTAGTCCCTGGTGAAGGTGAGCCTGTTCTGGGGCAGTGGGAGCCCGGCGCTGCAGTGCCATCTGGTGTCTCGTGGCCCGTCTGCTCTCACACCGGCTAGAGCTGCAGCAGGCTGGGAAGCAAGGGCATGAGCTCCTGTCACACGCTGCTGCTCAGCGAGGGCTCGGTTGCTGCTTGTTGATTCAAAAGTCATCTTCATGCCCGTGAGTCAAATGCCGTGAAACACCTCGTTCCCTTGCGTGAGGAAGTGACTCAGCCATTGTGCCAAGGAAAAGGCAGAAAGCTGTCGTCACTCTATTTCAGAGCAGGTACCCCAGGGAAAATGCAAGCCTTATCTTTGGTGGGGAAAGCTGGTTTCCCATCTGTCCCCTGGTGGTCACATCCTAATATCTAAAAGGGACCCTGGGCTTCCTGAGGTCCGGCCATGAGTTCATCCTCGGTGGACCCCTTGATCAGGACCTTGTTGAGATCATACACCATCACCCCAGGAATCCTGGAGGGAGTCCCTTTAACTTCAAGGAACAGGCATTCTGTACTGAAAGTGCCTGACTCTGTTTACCCTTGCGTCAGTATTAGGCATCTGTGGTCATCTCTTCCATCAGCAAGAGTGACCTCCAAGTGCTCAGGGACCTCTTACACACCTGAACAGATGTGAGGCTATTTATAGTCTTGATTGATTCACTTGGTGTGAATATTCGTACATTCTGCTGCAGAAATACTAATGTGTTGGGTTACAGGGTGCTGCCCCAGGCCCTGCTGGGAGTGTTATATAATTACGTGGCACATGAACTATATTACCTTTCTAAAGTAATTTTTTTTTTAATCCTGGTATCCAAAACCCATCTGACCCCAGGGCTTTTAGATAAGAAAATGTGGGCCAGTATTACTTTTTTTTTTTTTTTTTTTTTTACTATTATTGTGGTAAAAATATACTTACCAAAACATTCCCCAACACAACAGCTTCCACATTTATAATTCAATGACGTTGATTACATTTTTCTTGTTGTACACCGTTATCAGCATCCTTTTCCAAATATTCTACCACCATTAACATAAACTCAGTGCTTCCCAAACAAAAGTTCCTCCTTTCCCCCTCTCCCTTATGCCTGGTAACCATAATAATCTTTGGTTTCTGTATATTTGCTTATTTCACTTAAGTGAGATCATACAGTATCTGTCCTTTTGCGACTGACCTATTTTGCTCAGCATAGTGTTTTCAAGGTTCATCCACGTTGTGGCATGCAACAGAACTTCATTCTATTTATGGTTGAATAATATTCCACTGTGTGTATATACACCACATTTTGTGTATGCATTCATTTGTTGATGGACATGTTGGTGGTTTCCACCTTTTGGCTAGCATCGAAAGTGCTGCCATGAACATTGGTGTGGAGCTGTTTTACTTTTGTAAAGTAGATAACATTTCATCTTATTTTTTAAAACCAACCCTCAGCAGTGCTGGGCAGCCCCTACCCCATTTCTCTGGTCCTCTTGCTCTCCAATGACCATTTTAAACCATTTCCACGAGTCTGAACCTTCTGGCCTCCCCTCCCAGTGCATCCCATGCCCAGCAGATGATTTTGCCTCTTGCTTTACAGAGAAAACAGAAGCCACTAAAATGGAACTCCCCCAGACTCAGGAATCAACTGTCCAAACCTGCCTGCAGCTACCCATCCTGCCCTCCTTCCAGCTTTCAAATGAGCAGCCAATGGTCTCCTATGGAAGACATCCCCCTTCCTCTAGATCTCTGCCCTCTATCAGCTTTTAAATATGGCCAAGTTACTCCATTACAAGCAAAAATAAGACAACAAATAAAAAAGCCACCCATCATTGATTTCATGGCCATCTCCTGGTACTGCTCTGCCTTTCTCTGCTCGTTCCAAAGCTAGCTTCTCCAAGGAGTTGTTTATCCTCATCATGTCCATTTGCTCCCCCGGCTTCTCTCTTCACTTCCTCCTGGCTTCTGGCCTCATCACTCTCCTGAACAGCCTGAAGCCCACCCATGACCTCCTCACTGTTGACTCCCTCCGGCATCTTTCTCTCGACCTCACTGGCCCACTTCTCTCTGACAGGTTCTCTTCCTGTGGCCTTCGTGACCCAGCCCTCTCTTGGTTTTTCTCCTGCCTCTGATGCTGCTCCTTCCTTCGCTCCCTTGTAATGTCCTTTTCCTCTGCCTGCATTAAACATTGGAGATCTTGACTCGGCCCCAGATTCTTGCCTCTTCTCACTCTATATCCTCAGCCACAGCTTTAGTTACTGCCAGTGCACGTGCTACTTACAATTATGTCTCTAGCTCAGCTCCCTCCTCTAATCTCCAGACTCACTTGTCCAACTGCTTACTTAACATCTCCTCTTAGGTGTCTTAAAGACACGTTAAATTCAACACTTCTAGAATGAATGTTTCACTCTTCCCTGGACCAACGCCACCAAGACCTGCTCCTCTTCCACCATCTCCCTGTCCAGCCACGCAGGTATGCAGGCTAGAAGCATGGCAGTCACCGTGGCATTGTCCTCTCCAGAATTCCCTATCTCCCATCCATCACCAAGGGCATCTTGATTTTTCCTGCTAAAATCTCTCCATCTGTACCACCCCAATCCTAGGCAAAGCCATCATAACCCCCCAGCTGGACCCCAGAAAGAGCTTCCTAGCAGGTCTGCTGCATCCTCTAGTTTTGGAAATGTACATCTGATGGTTTCCCCCTTCTTCAAGCTCCTTAGTGGTTTCCTGTTGTTCTCACAGGATTAAGACAAGGATGCTTACAGGCCTGTGATCTGACTCCTCTGACCCTCCCAGCTTCACCTACACCTTTCCCCGCTTGTTCTCCCTGCTTCAGACACCTGGCCTGCTGCCATTTCCCTTCACACACCATCTTCTGCCCCTCCTTGGGGCCACTGTACATGCCGTTCCCTCTGCCTGGAATGTTCTTCCCTCCCTTTGTAGCCTAGCTTTCATCATCTTTCAGATGTCAGCTCAAGGACCCCTTCCTCTGGGAAGCCTTCCCTAGCCTGACTCAGTCAAATCCCCTCGTACCCCTCATAGCATTAGGGTCTGCCCTTCACAGTCCTTGTCACATTTGCAATTTAGCATCTGTTTGTGGGATCATTTGACTAATGTCCATCTCTTCAACTAGAATGTAAACTCCATGAGGGCTGAGACCTTGCCTGCTTTTGCTCCTCATGGTCTCCCCACCACCTAGCACCTGGCCTGGCATACAGTAGGTGTTCAGGGTTTGATGGATGAGCAGGTGTGTGTCATAACTGTAGAGAGGCCATAACACATTATAGCTGTTGGCTGCACAGAGCAGGGAGGTGGGGATGGTGGTGTCCTTCTCATGGATACCAAGGGACTGTTAGCTCCTTAAAGGTCTGGGTTCTAGGCTTTCTTAGTTGACCAAAGATGGCCTTACTTACTTCGTGTGGGGTAGGGATCTTAGTCTCCCCTGGAGTACACATACTTGCTAACCAGGCAATCCTCCTAGGCCTCTATTTGTGCACAGACCCTGACACCCAAAGGCTTTACCATCACCCCCCTCCTCTTTCTCCTTAGTATGGGTGCTCCCCCAGCCCCACTGCTCTACCCACCCTCCAGGCTTCCCAATGCCTGCTCAGCTGGTGGAGTGACTCCAGGTGCTCATCTCTCTAGGAAGCTGCTGAGATGGAGGGCAGGTGGGCCCCCTCTCCTGAATGTTAGGCCTGTAAGATATTGGACCTGGATGGACCCTAAAGTCCAATGCCTCATTTTACAGAGAAGCAACCAGCTTACCCCTGGGCACACAGCAAGGGGCGGCTGGGCTTGTGACTGCAGAGGTGGTGAGCTCTCTAATTCGCCCCTTGCCTCCCTCATCTGTTTGGAGTGAGGTCGCTGAGGCCCACCCAGCAGCAAAGTGCCAGTGGGAAAGTGCCCTCTAGAGCATAGCTGACAGGCAAACTGAGTCAGGAGATGGTATGAGGGGGGCGCCAGGGCCCAGTGTCAGAAGGTCTGTTTTTTAGTAACCCCTCTACCCCAACTAACTAGCTCCATTACTTTAAGTAATTTCACCTGTGGATTCTCAGTTTCCCCTTTCAAAATGCAAATAATAAACGGTGTCGTTCCCCTACCCCAAACCCTGCTCTGCCTAGGTCACCTGCGTTTTGTCAGGATTAAGTTCCTCCTGTGTGCTAGGCATTACTTGTTGCTGTACGTTTGGTCCTCACGATCACCCTGGGAAACATTGTTCCCATTTTTTAGATGAAAAACTGAACCTCATAAAATAGGCATTGTCACTTTCCTAAGGCATCACAGCTATTAAAAGAAGGGAGTCAGGATATGGGCCTGGCTCTAAAGCTGTGTGCGTGGTCCAAGCCTTGGCCCCCGCCTCAAGGACCAAAGAGTAAAAGGAAAATGGATGTGAACAGTGCTTCGGAAATTCTGTTAGGACCAAGGGGAGAAGGAGAGTTAGGCAGCGGCTCTTCCTGTCCAGAAGGTGCCTGGGTTCTGTGCCTCGAGTTGGGGTGGGGCGACTTTAGTGACCTGGAACATGCAGATATGTTCCAATGAACAGTGGGCCTTTTTTTCTTTTTCTGGTAAAGGGAAGATTAGGTAGGAGGGAGAAAGTGGTGTCTTTTTTCATGGCTTGAGGTAAAGGAGAGATCAGGGACACTTAGCTATTCTCAGTTTGCCCATATTACTGTGCATGCTGTGTACTGCACAACTTTAGGAGCACCGTTCACACTATAGTCTAAGTGAAGGACATTGCCTAGAGTTGTGCACTGTACAACCATATGTGATGGCCCTGGCAATATTCCTTAGTATGATACTTCATGGTAAGACAATGATAACCGTGAAAATTAACTGAGAACTTACTATGTGTTATGGACTGAATTATCCCCCCAAAATATGTGTTAGAATCCTAACTCGTATACCTGTGGATGTAATCTTTTTGGGAATAAGGTTTTCTTGTTATGATAAGTGAGCACAAATTGGGGCAGGGGGGTGGTGTGTGCTAGATGTCAAGTGAGGCTCTCCAAGGAGCTAAGGAACACTAGGTCTATAGAAACTGAAAGAGACAAGGATCTTCCCCCAGAGCTGACACAGAGAGAGAAAGGGCCTTCCCTTAGAGCTGGTGTCCTGAATTTGGACTTCTAGCCTCCTGAGCTGTGAGAAAATAAATTTCTGTCTTTAAAGCCACCCGTTTGTGGTATTCCTGTTACAGCAGCACTAGGAGACTAAGACACTATATAGGCACTTAGCATTTATGTTGTTTTACTCAGGCCTCACAACAGTCCTTGGAACTTGATATTATTGTTATCCATGTTTCACAGATGGGGAGGCTGAGACTCAGAGGGGTTAGGAGAATTGCCCAAGGTCACACAGCCACAGCTTCCTTAACACTGTGCCAGGCTGCCTCTAAACTTGCTTGAGGCTGAGGAAAAGGGTGTGGAGGGAACCCCATTACATGTAGGTAAAACCCTCATCTCTGTGTCTCTTTCCGTCCCCTTGCCACGGTCCTCTCCCCACAGCTGGACAAGATGCTGGACCCCCAGGTGTGGCGGGAGGCAGCCACACAGGTGTTCTTCGCCCTGGGGCTGGGCTTTGGTGGTGTCATCGCTTTCTCCAGCTACAACAAGCAGGACAACAACTGCCACTTTGATGCTGCCCTGGTGTCCTTCATCAACTTCTTCACCTCGGTATTGGCCACACTCGTGGTGTTTGCCGTGCTGGGCTTCAAAGCCAACATCATGAATGAGAAGTGTGTGGTCGAGTAGGTAGCATCTCCTCCTATCCTTCCTTCTCTCTGTCCATTTTACCCAGGAGTGGGCAGGTGGGCCATGGTTGCAGAGAAGTCCCCCCACCCCAGGTTGGGGCATGGAGATCAGAGAAGCACTGTCTGTCCCCAGTCCTGGACCACAGGGATGGGTTCAGAGATGTCGCTATTGATGGCCCGTGGGGGTCCTGGGTGTCAGAAAGTTACCTCCAGGATCTTGCCACCCCACCCCTGACTTCTTACCTAGCCTTCTCCCCTTTGTGTTACAGGAATGCTGAGAAAATCTTGGGGTACCTCAACACCAATGTCCTGAGCCGGGACCTCATCCCACCCCATGTCAACTTCTCCCACCTGACCACCAAAGACTACACGGAGATGTACAACGTCATCATGACCGTGAAGGAGGACCAGTTCTCGGCCCTGGGCCTCAATCCCTGCCTTCTGGAGGATGAACTGGACAAGGTGTGGGGACAGGCAGGCAGATGTGAGAGTACAGAACCCAGAGACAGGCCACAGGTGGCTGGGGCTTGGGCACGGGCCTTAGAATACTGACCGGCAGTCATTTACATACTTAATAGGTGAGAACCTTCCGTGTGCCCAGCAAGAGATAGAGAAAAGGGATCAGCCAAAGCCCCTGCCCTTAGGTAGGCTTGAGTCTAGACAAGGAGGCAAGGCAGACACACAAGAAATCACAAGTAAGTGTACAGAACAATTCTCAGATGTACTGAAGAGGTTTCCTGTGTACCAGTCACTGCCATGTAGAATAGTTAAAACAGTGCCTCGTAGACAGAATGCATAAAATAAATGTTGAAATTGATGTTTACCCTTTGCTCTCTATCTCATTTGACCCTCACAACTGCCCTATGAGTTGAGTACTGATATTGTCCTCCATTTTACAGATGAGTAACCCGTAAGTTGGGGGGCTTGCTCAAGGTCACACAGCTAGTAAGTGGGGAGTCAGGGTTCAAATCCAGGTAGTCTGCTCCAGAGCCCATGCTCTGAATCACCCCTTGATGCTTTTGCCCCTCCCAGAGCTGTTCCCACTCTGACTCCCACTGCCACAGTGACCCTTAACTGCCCGGGTTGGGGCAGGGTAGGGGGATGTTCCCTCCCCATTAATGCTCAGGTCCAAGTTTGGACACCTTCCTTCTATTCCCATTTGCACAGCTTGCAACTTCCAAAATGGCTGCTCTGGTAGAAAGGGTAACAGGAGACAGACAGGTTCCCAGGGTCCTTAGAAGCCAGCTTGTGCCAAGTCTGTAGCCATGGCTCACATGGGGCAGAGTCTAGCATGGGCACAGCCAGCTCCCCACAGCCAGGCCAACCCTGCCCCTTCTTCATGGGATCAGGGAAGGTGACTCCTTCTGAGCTCTGACCTCCATGTTAAAAGTCCAGCTCTGCCCTGCTGGCAGTGTGATGCTGACGAGGCTGCACCCTGGGCCCCTGAGGTCTTCCCACACAGTCAAGTGCAAAGGGCCCCATCTGGGGGACCCCTGCCTGGTTTCCCCAGATGCCTGGCAGCATAAAGGACCTCCCCTTCCATGAAACCCTTCCCCCATTCTCACGGGCTGTGGCCTGGTCCCTGAATAAAATGAGGATTATAGTAGTTTTGTCATACAACACTATCCCAGTACCTTCCAAATGACAGGAATTACACACCCACACAGTTGGGGTTAGGCATTCTCTCACAATCGCTGAACATTGCATGACAACCGATAAGCGTTGTCTACGGGCAGTGTGTGGCAAATTGCCCAGTGAGCGAGGGCCCAAGCATTAAAGCTGTGGTGCTCTGTCTTGGCTGCCCATTGGAATCACTTGGGGGGCTTTATAAACCCTACTGCCCTGGCTTCACCCCAGACCAATCAAATCATTGTCCCCAAGGTGAGACCCAGGCATCAGTGTTTTTAAGGCTCCCATGGATCCCATCAGGGGTCCCAGGCTGAGAACCACTGCATTAGGTCCAGAGCTCAGAGCTCAGTTGTGGCTGGGGCAATCGGGGAAGGCTCCTTAGAGGAGGAGGGTCAGGAACTGGGCATGTTTCTAATCGTGAGGATCTTTATCTGAGGTCTTTGTCCAAATTGTAGATGCCAGGCCCCATGGGTGAACTCCTGAATTGGTGTTTTATACTCTCCCTGGGAGATTCTGGTGCCCCCTGAGCTTTGAGACTCACTGGCCTGAAACAACAATAGGATTTAGGTAGGGGTGGGAGCCCCGTGAGAGAAGGCTCCCCGGAGAAGGGGTGGGACTGGCTCTCCCTCAGACCCCACCCTCTGCCCCGCCCCTTAGTCTGTGCAGGGCACAGGCCTGGCCTTCATCGCCTTCACCGAGGCCATGACGCACTTTCCCGCCTCCCCGTTCTGGTCTGTCATGTTCTTCCTGATGCTCATCAACCTGGGCCTGGGCAGCATGATCGGGACCATGGCAGGCATCACCACGCCCATCACTGACACTTTCAAGGTGCCCAAGGAAATATTCACAGGTAACTCCTCCCTGCTGCCCCCGCCTGGCCCTGGGGCTGCCCTCTTGGCCAGCAGTCAGTTTCTGATTGTGACTTCTGAAAGACTGGGGGCTGACTAGGTCATTTGTGGGCCCATAGCCAGAAGGCTTCACCTCCCGCCCCGGGACACAGCCTGGCTTTGCCTCCCAGAGAAGAGCACAGGCCAGGAGGAGAGGCTGTTTGGGAATCTGGCCACACCAGAGCTGGGAGATGGACCTCATCCTTGGGTTCATTTGCTCCTTCCCCCCAAGGGCCTGCTGAGTCATCTTGGGAAGGGGTGCCCTCCCTCAGCCTTGCACCCTCTTGTGGCTCTGTCGCTCCCTGTCCTGGGCTGTGTCCATAGTCTCCCACATTCTGAGTTGATCTGGGCTCCATGGGGCGACCTCTCCCCTGCATCCCCAGAAGGGAGTACCCTGTTCTCAAATGGTGAGGGAAAAGACTCTAGGAACAGTCAGATTAATCATTTAAATTAAATCCCAGCAATTAAGTAGAGCACCTGTTCAGGACTGGACACGGTGCCAGGGGCAGGGGGCATGGGAGAAAGGAGAAGACACCATGCCACCCTCTACTGTTCGGTAGAGTGGGAACCCAGAACTGCAGCATGTGGACCCCTCATGCAGGCTGAGGCCTGCAGGAGGGTGGGCTGCAGGCCTGGTGGAGTGAGGGGTGATGGGAGTGGCCTGGGTGCCCCCAAGACCCCCTGGACCCTGCCCACCCTGCGCCTTTGCCCCCACACCGGCCTCCCGGCTCTCTGTAGTGGGCTGCTGTGTCTTTGCATTCTTCGTGGGGCTGTTGTTCGTCCAGCGCTCCGGAAACTACTTTGTCACCATGTTTGATGACTACTCAGCCACCCTGCCACTCACAGTCATCGTCATTCTAGAGAACATCGCAGTGGCCTGGATCTATGGAACCAAGAAGTAAGGGGGACCTGGGGGCCAGGAGGAGGGTTCTGTCACACCGTGACTCTGGGGAATCCTGTGTTCCCAGGGGTGCTTGTGAATGGGGCAGGAGAGCATAGAGTCAGAATGTCAGATTGTTTAGGAAAACTGAGGCTCAGAGAGAGGACATGAGTTGTCCCAGGCCACACGGCCAGTGAGAGGAGAGTCAGGCCGAGCACCTAGTCTCTAGGGTTCAGGGTCAGGGTTTTGGTATCATCCTAAACCACCGTAAATCACCATAGCCGCTTTCTTGAGCACCAACTCGTCTTCAGGATCCTGTTCAGTTTGTTAAGCGCTTTTCGGTATACGAGAGGTCCCTGCCCTCAGGTGCTGGTAGACTTCAGCAGCCTGATTCACAATCTTAAAGTTCTCTGGATAGGGGTGTGAGATGCGGTGTGGATGCAGTTCCTAAGTTCGAGATTTGGCGAGGTAGGAGGACTCAGCAATAGGAAAGGCTTGAGTCATGGCCTGGGCCTAGGGTAGACCTACACTCCCTATCAGCTCCCCGCCTCATTCCTCAGTTAAGAACACATCTATGTCCCTAGGAAGCCCCAGGACCTGGTCCTTCCCACTCACTCAGCCTTGGCTGTGGCCGTGCTATCCTTGTCCTCAGCAAGGCTGGGACCACCACTGACCCCCTCAGTTCTTACTCCCCTCTGATGCCTGGACTCGGTCTTGAATTGGGGCTCTCTTACAGCTATCTGCTCCCTAGGAGGGGACAGGGAGTGATATGAAAAGGGGCAGTCCACAGCTTCCACCTCCCCCTGCGAGCCAGGCTGGGGCACCTTGCTAGAAAGGGCTCTTATTCATTTTTTATGCCATGGACTCCCTTGGCAGTGAAGCCCCTGGACCCCTCCTCTGAATATTATTTTTAAATGCATAAAGTAAAATATATAGGATTATATAGGGAACTAATTATACTGAAAAATAACAAAATATTGTTTAAAATTTGCGAGATAGTAATGTGTATGTGCTTTACTTTCAATGCATTAAATTACAAGATTTAGCAGTGGGTCTAATAACAACTGTAATTTCAAAGTGGTGATGATCATAAATGATGTTGCTAGGTATCTTCAGCAACGGTAATGTGATATGGAAATATCTGATTTAATCTATTGGTAACAAAGTCAAGTAGTGTTAACTGCTGTGATTTGCTGTTTACATTTTTAATAGAAAGAAGTGCTAGATTTCAGCTAAGGGTTAGTGAAGTAAAGATGATTTTTTTTCTTTTTTAATGCCATTCAAGTAGACAGACTGCCCACCTCCTGGAATTCTATCCGCAGACCCTGTGTTTAAGAACCCCTGAGCCAAGGCTGACTTTTCTGCCTTTGGACACTAGGGAAGTGCATTTCTTCCTCTCCCCAGCAGGGGGAGTCTAGATCCATGGACTCCTTTGGAGCCATGACATTGTGGGGCGGGGAGGAAGACTGAGTTCATAGTGAACATCCAGTTGCAGTCAAGTCGATTTTGACTCATGGCAACCCCTTGTGTGTCAGAGTAGAACTGTGCTCCATAGAATTTTCAATGGCTGATTTTTCAGAGGAGCCCTGGTGGCGAAGTGGTTAAGAGCTATAGCTGCTAACCAAAAGGTCAGCAGTTTGAATCCACCAGCCGTTCCTTGGAAACCCTATGGGTCAGTTCTACTCTGCCCTATAGGGTCGCTATGAGTTGGAATCAACTTAACGGCAACGAGTTTTTGATTTTTTGGAAGTGGATTGCCAGGTCTTTCTTTTGAGGTGCCTCTGGGTGGACTTGAGCCTCCAATCTTTCTGTTAGCAGCAGAGCACTTAAACCATTTGCACTACCCAGGGACTCCCATGGTGAGTACGCCTGCCCTGGGCATCTGATCGGCTATATCGTATCCCTGGGAGGGGCATGATGGAGCCAGAGGAGGTTAGAGATGACAGCAGTCTTCCCAGAGACCAGCTGGGCCACAGAATAGTATGCCATGAGCATTGAATATGGAGAGAGGAAAAGGCCAGAGGGGAATGCCTGCCTGGTCAGTGAAGGCTTCCTGGAGGAAGTGGCTGTTGGGAGAGGGAAGAGATGCGGTAGATTTGCTGACTGCTGGGTCTTCTACTGTACCTGGCAGGTTCATGCAGGAGCTGACGGAGATGCTGGGCTTCCGGCCCTACCGCTTCTATTTCTACATGTGGAAGTTCGTGTCTCCACTGTGCATGGCTGTGCTCACCACGGCCAGCATCATCCAGCTGGGGGTCACACCGCCTGGCTACAGCGCCTGGATCAAGGAGGAGGTGAGGAGTGAGCCCCCAAAACCCGAGGGACATTTCATCTTCTCAGGCCTTACTGCGACAGGCCATAGGGATAAACCTTTATAGGGCACCTACTATGTGTCAGGCACGGCCAGGTGCTTTGCTCACCTACTCTGTAACCTTCAAAACAATGCCAAGGGGAAAGTGGTATTATCCGTGTACAGTGAAGCCTGTGAGAGCCAGAACCTGAGGCGACGGCCTTGTTTGTTTGGGTCTCACAAGGTTTCCGCTTTTGACAGGGTGCAGTCTTACCACTTTTCTATCGCTTGGTTTAGCAAAAAATATTTGAGTTTTCCTTCTCTGACAGTTTTCAGCATTAACACGGGTTCCAGTTTTTGCAAGTTTTACCATAGCACAGATGGGGAAACTGACGCTCAGAAAGGATAAAACATGTGACTAGTCTTTTGATTCCATATTCTCTCTCCATGTCTCTGGAGTGGAATTATGCATCCATTTTACAGGTATAGAAACCGAGACCCAGAGAGGTTCAGGCTCTTGACCAAGGCGACCAGCTAGTTCAAGGAGCAACCCCTGTGCCCTCCATCTGTGCTGGTGCCTGGCTAGGATGGCGGGGTTGGGGATAGGAAGGCAGTGAGCAAGGGCAGAAGAGGCTGTCCTGGAGGTCCTGGGGGACGAGCAGCAGCCCTCACCCCCACGCATCTCCTACCCACTCCCAGGCTGCCGAGCGCTACCTATATTTCCCGAACTGGGCCATGGCCCTTCTGATCACCCTCATCATTGTGGCAACCCTGCCCATCCCTGTGGTGTTCGTCCTGAGGCACTTCCACCTGCTCTCTGACGGCTCCAACACCCTCTCCGTGTCCTACAAGAAGGGCCGCATGATGAAGGACATCTCCAACCTGGAGGAGAACGACGAGACCCGCTTCATCCTCAGCAAGGTGCCCAGCGAGGCGCCCTCCCCCATGCCCACTCACCGCTCCTATCTGGGGCCAGGCAGCACGTCACCCCTGGAGACCAGCAGCAACCCCAATGGACGCTATGGGAGTGGCTACCTCCTGGCCAGCACTCCTGAGTCGGAGCTGTGACCACTGTCCCCACCCTGCCCACCTCTCCCCCTATGCCCAACCTGCCCACTTGTCCTGGCCTGGCCTCTTCCACAGAGCCCAGACCAGGCCCTCTGCCCAGGGAGGGAAGGTCGGCCCTGCCACACTCCCACCCAGTCCCAACTGACTTCTGCTCCCTAGACCTGAGCAGGGGACTAAGAGCAGTTCTGCCCCCGTGTCCAGCCCCCTAACCCACCTAACCCCCTGAGATACTCTCACCAAATTGCAGCTGTGTAACAGGAGCATTCTAGACTTCCTGACTCCTGGTCAGGAAAGACTCTAAGTGGCCACTTTAGGGGTCATGCCATGCTCCCTCTCTCCCTGCAACCTGCCATCTGTAGTTCTTATGTCTTGGAGGTCCCCCTGAACTTCCAGATGGTGGTGTGAAGACTTTGGGGGGGGGTGTCTCTGGCTCAGTCTGCCATGGAAGCAGGCCTCACCACCCTGCCCAGCCCAGACAAGCTGCTCCTGGGCCAAGAGGCTGCCTGATGTAAGGCTGGGTGGGGACTGGAGTGCCAGGGCTCAGTCTCAGCCTTGGGATGGCATGCTGCAGAAGCCCCCAGGTTCTGTTCTGGGAGGCAGGATGATGCCCTCTGGCCTGAGCACAACCTTGGCAGCAGCAAGAGTAAGGGGCTCCCTAGCCCCAGGCTCCAAGTTGGAATCTTTGGGTATCCTTGCCACTGCCTGGGCTGGGTAGGATGTGCTCCTGCATCCTGCCTGGGAGGGCAATGACTGGCCCAGAATCTTCCCCACCTCCATTAGAGCTTAACTGTCTCTCTGCCCCTCCTCCGCAAGCCAGCTTGAAGCCCAGGGTGGTGGCCTCTGACTCTTTCCTCAGGAGAGAAGAGAACAGTGCAAGGAGAGGTTTCCAGAGCACAATTAGATGGTTCACAGCACAATTTAGATGGTTTGGAGCACAATCGTGAAGCACACTCCCTCTCCCCTCACCTGGGGCCAGATTTCTTCTCTAGCAGCAGCTTCTCCCCTGAACCAGAGCTCCCTGGAGTTCAGGGGCTCACACCCAGGAAGCCTCATGCCTGAGGAGAGACAGGTAACTTCACTGCCCCTTTGGGCCACCACCCCCCTCCCTGTTGCATAAGCACAGCCACCCAGTGTGTACTCATTGTGCAGACACCTTGGAAACCTTGCCCCAGTCTCCCTATAGGCAGTGCTGTGGACACTGGAGGCTGTCGAGGGGAAGGGCAGAGCCTCTGGCCTGAGGGCACCCCAGGAGGGTGCACCTTGATGGCAGCATCCCTGCCTACCCTCATCTACAGGGCATCCCCAGAAGGAGGGTCCACTCTCAGATTTGCAGGCTAGGAGTACTCAGACCCGGCTGAGGATGCATGGATGGATTGATGAATGGATGGATGGATGGATGGATGGATGGGTGGATGGATGGATGGCTGGCTGGCTGGCTGGATGGATGGATGGACGGATGGATAGATGGACAGGTGGGTGTGTGGATAGGTGGAAGGGTAAATGGAAGAAGAGGGGTAGATGAATTGATGGGTGGAAAGGAGGGAGGAAAGAAGGAAGAAGGGAAGGAAGGAAAAAAAATTGGAAGATTGGTTGGGACAGCAAGCCTCCATCTTTGAGAGCTGTGGTTGGCAGGGCAGGAGCAGGCCACAAGGAACAGACCCACCTTCATGGAGGGTCCCAAGTTACTCTTGCCTGTGGCTATAACTGCTCTCAGCTCTAGGAGGGACAGGTTAGGCCCAGGGTCCCCTCTTCAGCCTTTGGTCCCCTAGTCCCCCCTGCCCAGCTTCTCTTCCACCCACCCACACCACCATCCCCCTTACTCACCCCTCCCCCACATTTCCCCCTTTCTGCCGCTTTCACCCCCTTCCTGTCCTTCCTGAGTGTTTGAGAGGAGAGGGAGGCCCACGTCTCCCCAGAGAGATGAGCTTTGGGGCACAACATCCTGCCTTAGGCCCTCTAACCTGACAACACCTCCTACGTGGACCCATGCCTAATCCCAAACAGAATTAGCAGCAGGAAAAGTGAGGCCCCAGGAGAGACACTCTACTATATATACTCTTCTATATATTCTATTTCTATTGTATATTCAATCTGTACATGTGGGTGTAAATGCTGTTAAATGACAAACCCAATATTATACGGTGGCTGGTGGACTATTTTCATCCTCAGTGCTGTACAGATCTATTTTCATTGTATATTTGATATATTTTTAATTTTGTAGTGTGTGGCTGGGCCAGGCCTCAGCCCGTCAGCCTGCAGGAGGCGGGCTGAGCTCAGGCAGCTGCGCTTGGTTTCCGTGGGCTCAGTAAGCTCGTAGCCTTTTGCTGTCGGCCGGCCCCGTTCTGGCTGTGTCTTTGTGCTAGTCGTAGGGCCCAGAGCTTGTGTGCCTGTGTATGTGTGTGGTGTGTGTGCGCATACGTGGGTGTGAGTGTGTGTTGGGTGCTGATTTGTGATTCCCGGTGTTCACCACGTTCCTGAAGCCCACACTGCCCTCCCCTGCCTCCTCCTCCTCCTCTCAGCTCTAGCATTCTAGGCCTCAAGGTGGGGCCTCCAAAAAGCCCCCTGCCGTAGAGAAAGGAGCGTGTTTCTTGCTGGTGACTCATTGCCTTCACACCACTGGGCTTGCCAGCAACAGGGAAGGACGGGCCTCTGGGGAAAAATATCCCCGGAATTTATTTTTCTGTCAGCCTGTTGCTGTTCCCACTGGAATCATATGCTCTTCACCTGGGGGAAAAGCACTGGGTTTATTAAGCTGGTGAGATTCCCCAGAGGGCATCTCACAGCACCTCTGTCCCTGCATTTGTCCTTGAGACGATCGTGACAGTGTTCAGAAGGGAACAGCTGGCCCCTCCACTGTGCTTCAGACGCACCTCTGCTCACTGCTAGTGGAGCTGGGGAACCGGGAGTGGGGCAAGGCCAGAGGGGTTCAGGGGTAGGTGGCCGCCAGATGAGGGAAGATCCAGCCTCAGAATCTCTGGAGGAGCAGAAGGTGGCCAGAGAGGGGCAAGCCCCAAAATCCTTGTGCAGGGCCCGCCCCGTCTGGCTTTGGTGCTATGGATGAAGTGCCCACCATACAACACAGTGGAGTGGCCTCCGAAGCTGGGCGTCATGGAGGTGGGGGCAGGGCAAGTGTCCGCCTGAAGGTGTCCCTTTGTCCCCTGCCCCTACCTGCCCTCCGGCCCCAGTCACCAGCTTCTTGCTCAGGGAGCATTCTACCTTCTCTACTGACGCAATGTGAAGCCGAGGCCCAGATGGAGGTGGGAGGGTAGACAGGTGGGACGCACAAGTTGATGCTAAGCCACAATGGCTTCTGCCTTCCAGCAATAACTTTGTCAGGGCTGCTGCTTTCCTTGTACCAGAAGAAGCCCCCCTGAGCCAGCTTGCCATAGGCAGTGAGACTGGAGGCCAGAAGCTATGCTGCCCCGGGCCCTGTGCAGGCCTGCAGTTATTACAGGGCATGAGGCTGCCCTTCCTCACAGGTGCATCCCTCCCCTGCCAGAGTACACCCGTCTGTGGAAGAGAGACTGACAGGTTAGAATGCACCCTGACTTCCTGAGCATCCCTGGGTCCTTCCACCAGGCCCTGAAATACAGGGTCTGCTGCTCCTTCACTGAGTCCTAATGACAGGCTGGGGGAGGAGGGTTCAGTGTCCCTACCCATCCAAAGCGCTGCTTTGTACAGACCCAAGCGCACTCACAGGCAGTTACTTTGAGTTCTTACACAAATTCAGACCCATTCAAGTCCATGTGTCCCATGGCTGGTCAGTCCTGGGCCAGGACCACTCAGCCCAGGGGAGGGGACATGGCGTTGTCGTCCCTCAGCACCCCTCCTTCCTCTCTATTGGTGAACAATAAAGTGTCTGTTCTTACCAAACCTCTATTGCCTTTCTTACCTGCCCCTGGGATCCAAGAGAAGAGATGGGGGAAGCCCAGGATCCTGAGGGAAGCTTTAGGGCAAGAGGTTGGAATGGAATGGGCTGGACAGGGTGCTGTGTGGGAGTTGTGGGTGTTGGTTGGATGGGTGAAGAGTTGGAGGAGGGCAGGAAGGGGACAGATATTTTCTTAGAAATTATTCCAGGTGTCAGCGATACACGTGAGGCATTCAAAATTCTTGCCTTCCATGCGGGAGATCTGGATTCAATTCCCAGCCAATGTACCTCATGTGCAACCACCACCCACCACCCCTGTCTGTCAGTGGAGGCTTATGTGCTGCTATGATGCTGAACAGGTTTCAGCAGAGTTTCCAGACTAAGACGGACTGGGAAGAAAGACCTGATGATTTACTTCTGGAAAATTAACCAATGACAACCCTATGGATCACAATGGTCCAATCCCTAATCCATCACGGGGATGGCCCAGAACCAGGCAGTGTTTCGTTCCATTGTGCGTGGGGTTGCCATGAGTTGGGTGCCGACTCCCTGGCAGCAAACAACAATGCACACCCTTGTATTGAACCTTATTAGTTTCCAAGTACCCCCACATATCTAATCAGATGTGGAAAATGGCAGTCTGATGTGAGGATGGTGTTTGGTGCCCTCTCAAAGGACTCTGCAAAGGAAATTTCTGCCCAGCCTTACTGCCAGGAAGAGGTTTCTTAGCTCTGTAAGAGTGGAGCACTCTGAGGTCCACCTCAGGGAAGGACCTGAGGGCTGGGAAGGTGCCGGTGTTGAGGCCTGAGAGTGAGCAGGGAGGAGGCAGGGGACCTGAGGGTACTGGGCAGGGGAAATTCATTGGGAACAAACCATGTTCGAAGTTCTGAGAGAGCTACCCCTTTCTTCATGGCAGCGCCGCTTTTTGCAAATCTAAGTAGAAGGTAAAGATGAAATACGAGACCTGACATCACCTATTTGCTCAACTGTCAATCCCAAGTATTTGTTTATCACACACCTACGGAGTGCTTTGTCTCCCTGGGTGGTCCAAACAGTTGACACTAGGTTGCTAAACAAAAGTTGAAGGTTCGAGTCCACCCAGAAGTGCCTAGAAAGAAAGGCCTGGTGGTCTACTTGCAAAAAATCAGCCACTGAAAACAGTTCAACTCTGACACATGGGACCATCATGAGCAGTGGCATCACTAGCAGGGTGTGGGGGTGCCAACCACACCCCCTTACACTGTCAGAGGGGGTGACACCAAGATGACCCTAGGGTCCACAGCAGCAATTGTGGGCGGCGCCAGGGAGGGACCACCAAGGCAATGGCATCACTAAGGTTGGTGTAACTCCTCACTCTGTGTGGTAATTGGTCACTCTCCCCCTACCCCTTCACCTGCCAGTCAAGGTGCGCCGGCGAGCCCCAGCACTCACCATTGGGCGGAGAGGAGGGTCTCAGCCTTAGCCAGTGGGAGAGTGGAAGAGCTCTGGGGAGCCACGGGGGTCAGGGAGGTAGGGGCCAGCCACGCGATGGGGTGATTGGCCCAGCCCTGGCCGCTCCACCCACCAGGAGGGGTTCTCAGGCTGACCCATGGTGGGGCGGGTGGGGTGGGACGCTATGAGTTACTGCACTGGGTGGCACCAACCCTAGTGACGTCACTGACCTTGAGTCCAAACTGACTTGGTGCAATTGGTTACTGAATGCAGCCCTGTGAGCAACAGAATGGGCGCGTGGTGGGGATGCGGCTTTTCTTTCTACTCCACCCTCAGAGAGCACAGATATTGGAAGAGGCAAGAAGTCTGCCTCCCGGGAGTGATCTCAGCCCCATCCCACCTCCACTCCAGTCTGGAATGCTGCTGCTCAGTCTCCAACACATGTAGCCAAGGCCCTCAAAGGAATCTTCCGTTTTCTTCTCCCGTCATAGAGAGGAAAGTGTTGTTCCAGGAATAGCCACCAGATGGCAGGAAACCTTTTTCTCCAGATCTCAGTCTGCTCCCCCTCCTCTCCCCCTCCATCGCTTGTTCATTTGTGGGTTGGTTTATTCATTGAACAAATGTTAAGTACCCACCATGGACAGGCTCCATGCAAGCTATGGATACACAAAAATATGTAAATCAGTCTCTGTTGCCCTGAGTTTTGCAGGAGGAGCCTCGCCCTCTGACACCAAATCTTCCCCAAATCTCTTTTAAATGGGGATATCCCCATGCTAGAAATGTCACTCCTTGTAAATTCATTCAATCCTTTGGTTGAAGGTAGTGTTTCATGCCAACCCTCCTACTAGGAGGGGCACATAGACCCATCAAAAGGCAGCACAGCAAGGGGAGGGGTGCAAGGGAGCCCTGCAGTCAGACTTCCAAGATCAAATGCCAGCTCCACCTCATGCTTCCTGGAAGACCTCGGGAAACTTACTAAATCTGTCTCAGGTTAAATTTCCTAGTCTGTGAAATAGGGATAATGAATGGATTGACTGAGACAATGCATGTTGCTCCAGCTATCTATTGCTATACAGCAAGTGCCATGGATTGAATTGTGTCCCCCAAAAATGTCTGTCAACTTGGCTAGGCCATGATTCCCAGTACTGTGTGGTTGTCAACCGTTTTGTCATCAGATGTGATTTTCCTATGTGTTGTAAATCCTACCTCTATGATGTTTAACAACCTGCGTTATGCAGATGATACAACCTTGCTTGGTGAAAGTGAAGAGGACTTGAAGCACTTACTGATGAAGATCAAAGACCACAGCCTTCCGTGTGGATTACAACTCAACATAAAAGAAAACAAAAATCCTCACAACTGGACCAATAAGCAGCATCATGCTAAACGGAGAAAAGATTGAAGTTGTCAAGGATTTCATTTTACTTGGATCCACAATCAACACGCATGGAAGCAGCAATCAAGAAGTGAAAAGACGCATTGCAGTGGGCAAATCTGCTGCAAAAGACCTCTTAAAGTGTTGAAAAGCAAAGATGTCACCTTGAAGACTAAGGTGCGCCTGATCCAAGCCATGGGATTTTCAATCGCATCATATGCATGCGAAAGCTGGACAATGAATAAGGAAGACCGAAGAAGAATTGACTCCTTTGATAACATAGTTTATAAAGAAAATGTTCTACATTCTACCTTGGTGAGTAGCATCTGGGGTCTTAAAAGCCTGTGAGCAGCCATCTAAGATACTGCACTGGTCTCACCCTCTCAGGAGCAAGGAAGAATGAAGAAAACAAGATACAGGGGAAAGATTAGTCCAAAGGACTAATGGACCACAGCTACCATGGCCTCCACCAGACTGAGTCCAGTATAACTAGAAGGTGCCCGACTACCACCAGAGACTGCTCTGACCAGGATCACAACAGAGGGTCCCAGACAGAGCTGGAGAAAAATGTAGAACAAAATTCTAACTCATAAAAAAAGACCAGACTTACTGGCCTGACAGAGACTGGAGAAACCCTGAGAGTATGGCCCCCGGACACCCTTTTAGCTCAGTAATGAAGTCACTCCTGAGGTTCAGCGTTCAGCCAAAGATTAGACAGGCCCATAAAACAAAATGAGACTAATGGGGCACAACATCCCAGGGACAAGGACCAGAAGGCAGGAGGGGACAGGAAAGCTGGTAATAGGGAACCCAAGACTGAGAAGGGAGAGTGTTGGTATGTCATGGGGTTAACCAATGTCATAAAACAATATGTGTACCAACTGTTTAATGAGAAAATATTTGTTCTGTAAACCTTTATCTAAAGTACAATAAAAAAAATTTAAAAAAAGAATTCATGCTTTTGAATTGTGGTGCTGGTGAAGAATATTGAATATACCATGGACTGCCAAAAGAACGAACAAATCTGTCTTGGAAGAAGTACAACCAGAATGCTCCTTAGGAGCAAGGATGGCGAGACTATGTCTTACATACTTTGGAGATGTGGTCAGGAGGGATCAGTCCCTGGAGAAGGACATCATGCTTAGTAAAGCAGAGGGTCAGTGAAAAAGAGGAAGATCCTCAATGAGACGGATTGACACAGTGGCTGCCACGATGGGCTCAAGCATAACAACAATTGTAAGGATGGTGCAGGACCAGGCAGTGTTTCATTCTGTTGTATGTAGGATCGCTGATGTCCTGAATTTGGACTTCTAGCCTCCTAGACAGTGAGAGAATAAATTTCTCTTGGTTAAAGCCACCCACTTGTGGTGTTTCTGTTATAGCAGCACTAGATACCTAAGACAGCAAATTACTCCAAAACTTAGTGGTTTAAACAACCATTTTATTGTATCTCATGGTTTTATGGGTGAGGAATTCAGGCAGAGCTCATCTGAGCAACTCTTTGATGGCAACTGAGGTTACTCAGTGGCAATCACGGCGCAGATGAGCTGTTCTGTAGGGCCCAAGACAGCTGCACTCACATTCACTCAAATGTCAGCTATGTCTATGAGTGGCTGGAAGGCTGGGGTCAGCTGGGACTGTTGGCCAGAGTGTCTACAACCGGCCTCTCCAGCATAGTTAATCTCTGTGTGGCCATGACTTCTTCCATGACAGCTCAGGGTGCCCAGAGAGAATGTTCCAAGGGAGAGGAGGTAGAAGTTGATAGTTTCTAAAGATCTTGGCCTAGAAAATGAAACAGTGTCACTTCTACTGTATTCTATGGGTCACAGCGCCCACCCAGAATTTAGGGGAGAGTGCATAGGCTCCACTTGTCAATGGGAAGGGTGTCACAGATTTTGTGGCTGCACATGTAGTGGGTCTGTCCCAGAGTGTTGGGGATCTCCATCATCGGTCATAGGCACCCAAGTGGGAACTGCTTTCTCCTGAGGGGACATCCAGCTTAGAGACACAGAAGTGGGACATAGAACAGGTAAGTTCTGGTGGGAAGGTGAGTGGCTAGTTTGGGGCCCGGAGTGGAGGGAGCAGCCAGGGAGGGAGAGGAGAAGGGCTGGCGGGAGGATGTGAGAAACAGCTTCTTCTGCCTCAGGTTTGCCTGGGGGCAAGTGGCATGAGACAGGTTTGAGTCATAGCTCTGTCACCAACTGTATGACCCTGGGCAAGGCACTTAACTTTCTGAAGCACCATTCTCTGATCTGTAAAAGGGAGGTGACAATAAAATCTCTTCCTTGCAGAGATGTTGTGAGTTAAAAACGAACTCCATCTGGAATACATACTGGGATGCACCATGGAATACTTTCCATCCTGGAATACAATAGATGCTCATTAAATATTAGATTTCTTCCTTCTTGCAACCCTGGGTGAGTAAGTCCATGGGATCTGCTTCGTACTGGAGACCCCATCACTTTTGTAATAAGCCGGTCTCCCAGAGGTCTTAAAAAAAGGATGGTTTTGACCTAAACCCCAAAGAAGCCAAGGAAGGAAGAGAGAGAAGACATCATTTCCAGGGAAAAGGATACCCAGGGTGATCCTGCATACTGTCCTGTTCCTCCCATCAAACACCCACAACTGGACACACACCCTTACCCAGCTCCAGCCACAGGGACTTGGCCAGCACCGAAGGATTCCACAGACTGCAAGGAAGTGGTGGTTTTTAAAAAAAGGCCCTAAATTCTTTAACACCTCTCCTATCAAGAAGAGGAGTCTATACCTTCCCCTGAATCTGGGTCAGCAAATACCTCCTTCTACCAACACAGTATGGTAGAAGTGAAGCTATGTGACTTCCGAGGCTAGATTAGAAAAGGCCACACCTCTTCCACTTGGTATTCTTGATATACTCCATCTCAGTATCCACGTAAGATCCTTGCCATGTAAAAAGCCTAGCTACCCTGAATCTGCTGTGCTGGAGAGGCTGTGTGTTGCAGGTGCTTCAGTTGGAGCTCCAGGTGGGCTCCCAGCCGACAACCAGCATCAACTGGCAGCCATATGAATGCGCCATCTTGAATGTTCAGCTTAGCTGAGCTTCAGATGACTGCAGACCCAGATGACATCTGACTGCTGCTGCATGAGAGAGCCTAAAGAAGAACTGTCCAGCCGAGCCCTTCCTTACTTCCCAACCCACAAAATCACATGTAAAACAAAATGGTTGTATTTACACTACTAAATTTTGGGGGTAATTTGTTTTACAGCAATAGTAGCCAGAACATGAACCTCAGAGATTATCTGGTCTAACCTCCTCATGTAACAACTGAGGAAACTGAGGCCCAGAGCGGGGAAGAGACCTACTCAGAATCCCCATAACCAAGCAGTGGGACAATTTAGGCCAAAGCTTGTTTCTTGACTCTCAACCCAGTGTTCCCTCTACTACACAGCAAGGTACTGACAGGGATGGCTCCAACCTTCATCCCATTCACCTCATTAATTCCATGCATCAAGTATGAATTCAGTCTTCTGTGTGGTTAGGATTGTGCCGAGCAATGGAAATATGCAAAGAAGGATCAGACAGGGGTCCTGCCTTGCAGGAGTCACAGTCTGACTGGAACGTCCCACTCACTGGCAGACCCACTGGGTGCCAGGCACGCTGTTCTACTTACATTGTCTTAGATAAGAAGAAAGCTAGGAGATGGGGAGAAGACTCTGTCACTCAATAGCAAGGAAACCATTAGTAAGATTACTCCGTGCCAGGCACAGTGCCAGTTGCTAAGCAAAAAGACTCAGTGGAGGTCTGCCCCCTGGCTCCCTGTCAGAGCTGGTTGGGTCTCTGTTCTGCCCAGGGCAGGCCCAAGCGGAGAAGGATCCCTGGGTTTCATGAGCATCCAAGAGGGTCCAGAGTTTGGTCTGCCTCTCCAGACAGCTGCTTACCCTTTCCTCTGGACACTGCTGGAGGGGACCAGGCCCATCAGGACTAATCAACTACACACTCTAATGGAATGAATCTGTTTTGCTGGAATTTAGCCCAGGTGGGAGGAATCTGTGCTTTTCTAGACGGAGAGATGCTGAGTGCCAAGGAGTCTTGCCAGCTGGGCCCTGAGTAACATGTGGGGTGGATGGAGGGGACAGGCTGTCTAGACCCAGGCTGGTTCTCCAGCCCAGCAGCCTTGACAGAGAAGGACTCTGGCCCTGTGGTTCCTCCCAGGAGGAGGCCACATGGGCCCCCCACATTATTCCCTGCCCTTGGCCAACCCCATCCTGGCTCAGTCTTCCAGAGTTCACTGCTGCTCTGGGGAGCAGTTTGAAACTCCTCAAGTGGAATGCGCCTATAAGCTGACACCCAGGTCCCTTCCAGCCCTATGATTTCAAGTCCATGGGTTATGAGACCCTGAGTGCTGGCTTTGCTTGAGTTATGGTCTGCACCCTTCTGGTTCGTTCCCTGTAAGAGCTGGGCCACCAGAAGTTGTCTTGGAGCTAGCCAGAACACCATATACACTTTCGCTGGGATTTTCACAGCAACCCAAACCTGCATACAGCTGTGGGCAGAGCCATTCTAGCTGACCTTCACAAGGCCAGATCTCCATGGGCTATCCTCTAAGACTGAGCCCTTCCGAGATCCCTCCAGGAAGGCCCTCAGCATTTGATTTGGGGCCTGCAAGTCTCCGCAGGCTGCCTGGGGGTGGGGATAGGGGGGAAGTGGTGGTGGAGAGGACAGGATAAAATGAGCTGATAAGCAAACTGGAGGGTTCCAGCTTTCTCTCATCCTCCCTCCTCTCTGCCCTCCATGAAGAGAAAGGCACCAACACCCTCCACTCAGCGATGATGTCTGATAAAGTAATTCAATTTACCAGGCTGGGAGGCAGCAAGGTATGCTGGGAAAGGATGTTGGCTCCTTGGCTTGGACCTGGCAGAAGCCGGAATGGTAAAAGGGGGCCTGCGTATCAGTGGGGATTGGACTTTGCCTTGGAAGCCATGAGGGCCTGCTCCTAGGCCTGGAGCCCCACAAAACAAGTGGGGCCCAAGGTAGGAAGATGGAGAGATTAGATGGCTCCAGCTATTCCAATGAATCTGAGCCCCACACAAAATCCCCAGTGGGGAAGGAGGGAGGTAAATGGCTTTGATTGAAGATGCTTGAGCTTACCACTGGCAGGGTGAGCCTCAGTTCTCAGAAAGCAAGGGCCAGTCCCTGGATGGCACAAATGGTTTGTGCTTAACTACTGGCCTAAGCCTAGAAGTGCCACGGAAGAAAGGCCTGGCCATCTACTTCCATAAAGATTACAGCCAAGTAAACCCCACGGAACAGTTCCACTCTGTCACACTTGAGGTTGTCATGAGTCAGAATCGACTCAGAAATGTTTTTTTGTTTTGTTTTGTTTTAAGAAAGACTACTGTCATAAATTGAATTGTGTCCCCCCAAAATATGTGTCAACTTGGCTAGGCCATGATTCCCAGTATTGCGTGGTTGTCCTCCATTCTGTGATCTAATGTAATTTTCCTATGTGTTGTAAATCCTAATCTCTGCCTGTGGTTAACGAGGCAAGATTAAGTTATGTTGAAGATTAGAGTGGGATGCAACACCCTTACTCAGGTCACAGCCCTGACTGAACCTAAGGGGAGTTTCCCTGGGGTGTGGCCTGCATCACCTTTTATCTTACAAGACATAAAAGGAGAAAGAAGGAAGCAGAGAGATTGGAACCTCCTATCACCAAGAAAAAAAGAGTCAGGAGCAGAGTGTATCCACTGGACCCAGGGTCCCTGCCCTGAGATGCTCTAAGACCAGGGGAATGATAGCGACCTTGATGATAAGGACCTTCCACCGAGCTGACAGACAGAAAGCCTTCCCCTGGAGGTGGCGCCCTGAATTCAGACTTCTAGCCTCCTAAACTGTGAGAATAAATTTGTGTTTGTTAAAGCCGTCCACTTGTGGTATTTCTGCTACAGCAGCCCTAGACAGCTAAGACAGCTATGAAGCTAGAAGCTATCTCACCAGTATTTCAGATACCACCAGGCTCACCCACGGTAGGCAGGAGTCTTTCAGTGGAGTTTCCAGACTAAGATGGACTAGAAAGAAAGGCCTGGTGACCTACTTCCAAAAATTAGCCAGTGAAATGTGTTGGATCACAACAGAATACTGTCCAAAATAGTGCTGAAAGATAAGCCCTCTAGACTGCAAGGCACTCAAAATACGCAGTGGTCGCCAACAATGGATTCAAGCCTATGTGAAGATGGTGCAGGACCAGGGAACGCTTCATTCTGTTGTACGTGACGTCAGCATTTGTTGGAGTGGACTCAACAGCAGCTAACAACAACAGAAAGGCTGCAAGTGCTTGATAGGGATCAAACATTGCCCTCTCTTCCTATTCTTTGGCCATACATTAATCCAGGGGAGAAAACCCATGGTGGCTAACACCTTCACGTGAACTGCCTCCTAGACAGATGCTCTTCCCTGGAGGCCAGAAGAAACCAGGGCACCTCGGGGTAGAAGGTGGAGAAAAGGTGATAATGGGAACAAGAAGATTGGCGAATTAGGAATTTCCAGCTGTGGCTGCCTCATAGTCTTGCTTAAGCCTGTCAGTTATCAAGGTCTTAGAGGAATGAAGAACAGTCAGAGTCCCAAGATGGGACAGTTAGGCTGGGGGAGATACCTGAGGTCCTGGAATTAATAGGAAGCCCAGAATCAGTGCCACCACAGGCCAAAACCAGGCTTAAGAAAAAAATAACCAGTTGCCATCAACTCAACTTCAACTCATGGAGACCCTATATATGTCAGAGAAGAACTATGTTCCATAGGGGTTCAATGGCTGATTTTTCAGAAGTAGATCACCAGGCTTTTCTTCTAAGGTGCCTCTGGGTGGACTTGAACCTCTTTCCGGATAGCAGCCAAAAGTATTAACTGTTTGCACCACTGAGGGACTCCTAAACCAGACTTACTAGTCCCTTTTTCTTTCCACTGTCACAGCCCTGGTGGCGCAGTGGTTAAGCATTTGGCTGCTAACCAAAAGGCTGGCAGTTCGAATCCACCAGCCGTTCCTTGGAAACCCTATGGGGCAGTTCTACTCTGCCCTATAGGGTCGCTATGGGTCATAATCGACTCAATGGCAACATGTTTTTAATCACAGCCAGAAGTCCAGAGGTGGTGCAGACTATTAAGTGCTCAACTACTAACTGAAAGGTTGGCAGTTAGAACCCACCCAGAAGTACCTCGGAAGAAAGGCCTGGCGATCTGTTTCCTAAAGGTCACGGTCTTGAAAACCCTACGGAGTGCAGTTCTACTCTGCAACACATGGGATTGCCATGAGTTGGAATCCACTGACGGCAACTGGTTTGAGTTTGTTTTGGTTTTAGTTATCACAGCCCTGGTGGAACAGTGGTTAACAGCTCAGCTGCTAACCAAAAGGTTGGCAGTTCAAACCCAGCAGCCACTTCGCAGGAGAAACATGTAGCAATCTGCTTCCATAAACATTACAGACTTGGAAACCCTATGGGAGTTTTACTTTGCCCTATAGGGTTGCTATCAGTCAGAATTGACTTGACAGCAACTGGGTTTGGTTTATTCAGGGTTTTATTGAGCTGAGGGGGAGGGTCGGAGCTAGGGTCTCCTAACACCACCAGGGGGCAGCACCCACCCATCCACAGTAGGCTGTCACAAAGCAAGCTGGGCAGGGGGATTTCCTTCCTGGGTTCTGTGTTTTGGGGGAGTATCATGACCTCGTATACAGAGAACTAACGGGGACAAGCCATATGATGGCAACTGCAGCACACTGACCCCCCAAGAAAAGTCCAAAAAGGCTCAGGTAACGGGTTATCCCAGGACTCTAGAATAAAACCTGCAGCAAGCGGTGAGGCCTTCTCCGGAGGCCTCTGGCCTGAGGCTGGGCTTGCATCCCCAGGAGGGGGATCAGTGCCCTGAGCCAGGTGCCCTCCTATGCAGCTCACCTCCCTAGAGTGCCTCTCCCAAGCTGAATGCTCTGCTTTCCTTGTCTCTTCCTGCCACCTCTCCCTCACCCCACCCACCCACCTCCCTTCCAGGCCTCCTTCTCCCTTGCCACCTTTCTTCCTCCTCCTATCTCTCCAGGTGCTCATCACATTCATCCACAAATACTGCAGAACAGAAGCCCCATGAGAGGAGAGATTTACTGGAGGGGGAGAGGAGGTGAGCCTGGAAGAGCTTCTGGCACATAGTAGGCACTTATATTTATTGAATAAATAAATGAATCAGGTGTGGGATGCTGTGATGGTCTTTCCCCCTCTCCCACCCCACCCTCATGAACCTCTCCCCTTTCTCCCACTTTGGGGAATGGCTGAATTTGGCTAGTTGGAGGAATGGATAGAAGAGGAGGGACCCCAAGAGAGTTTGCCAGAACACAGTTCAGATACGGCTTTAAAGGTCAATTCTTGAATATGTTCTCTGTGGTTCTTCCTTCTCACTGCAGCTTCTGGCCAGTCCTCGGTCTTCTCTGCCCAGTCACATTTCAGATATGTATCTTTTTCGCTGCAGCTCAAAGCCAGCTAAACTCTGAAACGCAAACATCAAGTCTGGAGGGTAAGGGAACTGGGCACAAAAGGGGTGCCAGCAAATGTGTGTTTCTGACTACAGTCCAGGATTGTCCCCGCCTCCCCTGCATATTAGTACAGATCATCAAAGCTCATTGTCTTTTTGGTTTTCTGACTTCATGAACGACTTTTGCTTGTAAGAGTTCCTCGTGTTTGCACTAGGCTTTTAACTTTTCCTTGGAGCACACCTAGGCTCTTGTCTTGTTTTTCCCAGTATACCTTGGTAATGCCTGATCTGGAAAGTGGATGGTACATAGGTGTCCAGGGCAGATGCGTCACCTACCTTGCATTTCTGCCTTAAAATTCTCCTTACATCACCCAGGCACTCGTGGAGGCTGCCTTAAACTGTAAAAACTGGGGATTAAAGATGCAAAAATGGTTCTAGATTTAAAAACAAAAACAAATGAAACTGGAAATGGCTCTTGGGATAGGGCCAGAAAAGTCGGGTTGGTGCCTAATGTTTTGGGTATGGCAGCTTCTCAATCACTCAGGAAATAGGTTCTCCCAAGCAGGCACCGTGGGAGCTATCAAGATGAAAACGCACAGCGCAGTCTTGAGGAGTTCAGGGTCAGTGAGGGGAGATAAGGCATGGCTCTGGCAAAGTCAAATTGCAGTGAGGGAAACAACAGTAAAAGCAGGAGGGGTCACAAGACAGGCACGTTCCATTGCCCCCCAGGGCAGCAAGGAGCAAGGGCTTTAACAGAATGATCTTTCAGGGCCACTCACCACCCCTCCCCCTCAGGGTTCCGGTTTCCTTTCACCCAGGCGAGGAGCCACTTCTCTGCCCAAGGCTGCCCTGTCCCCATCCATCGTGTGGGGACTCGGTGACTGTGACTGAGGCAGTGCCATCAAGACTACGGACATCTTGGGCCCTGCTTGGGCCTCAAGGCACAGGATGGGGGCGGGGTGGTCAGGAGGCCCCAGTATGGTGTCTGAGGCAGGAGGGGGCAGCCGCTTCTTGACTACACCGTTTCCCCACTCCGTTTCCAGGCCTCTAGTCAGCTGCAGTGAAACGGCAACAATGCCACCAGCTTGAAGGGGAGGGGGCGACGGGAGCAGACAGATGAGGCGGGCGGAGGGGAGGCCGAGGTTAGAGGTCAGGGGTTCAGAGCGCTTCGGTGTCACCGGGCTGCAGTGGGAGGAGCTGCAGATTCGGGGAAGGCGGGAGCCGGGCCGAGGGGTGCGGGAGGGGATGGTGGCGGAAGCGCGCAGGGGCGGCGCGCTGGGCTGGGAGCTGGCGACGAGGGGGTTGAGCGCCTCAGCTTGGCTCGGATCGGCGGAGGGAGGCTGAGCTCGGCCTCTAGGGCCCTGAACCGCACCACTCCGGTCCCGCGCCGCGCCCCACCCACCCCGCCCCGAGGAGGGCGCGCCCGGGTTAGGCGCGGCCGAGAGGAAAAGGCGCCACTGGAGCTTGGCGTCCGCAGCCATCTCGGGAGGGAGACCCAGAGGCCCCTGAGCCCCTGCCCACCGGCGCCCGGGCACCCCCTCCCCTAGGCCACCTCACTGCCCGGAGATGGGCAGACGCGTGGATGGCGTGGCTCCCAGCGGCGCCAGATCGCAGGAGCCCGGCGCCGGGGCGCTGCGCTGAGGCTCCCGTTCGGCGCGGCCCAGGAAGCCTGCAGGTGTCCTTGGCCGGTCAGTCGCCGCCGCCCGGGGGACTCCTTCGCCAGTGCCAAGAGCCGAGCTGCCTGGAGTGGCCCCGCCTCCCCCGCTTGGCGCCGCGCAGGACGCCCCGTCTGAGGCCCCCCCGCCCCGGCGCGGCCCCCGCAGCGCTGCGCCCAGCCCAGTCCCGCTCCCAGCCGCCGCCGTGCCGCGGACGCAGGACCCGAGGCTCGCTCCTGCGGGCGCGCTTGTTTTCCTGCTGTCGCCACCGCCTCACCCTGCGCAGCCCCACTCTCCCGCCCGCAGCGCTCGGCTCAGCCCCGCCCGCCATCAGTGCCCAGCGCTGGATTTATGAATGGGGGGAAGAGGCCTCATGCCGCCGCTACCGCCGCCGCCGCCTCGTGTTGACCGCACGCAGCCCGGGCCCGCTGAGCTCCAGCTGCGGTAAGAGCGTAGCCCCGGCCCCGGCCCCGGCAAACGCTCGGAAGACTTGTTGCTGCTGCGCTGCCGCCGCCGCGGGGAAGCCGGCAGCTCCCGGCGCTCGGTGCGGTCTGGGAACCGGCGGGTGGCCCCTGTGAGTGTGAGCGCGC
This sequence comes from Dugong dugon, assembly GCA_030035585.1. Taxonomy (NCBI): domain Eukaryota; kingdom Metazoa; phylum Chordata; class Mammalia; order Sirenia; family Dugongidae; genus Dugong; species Dugong dugon. The sequence goes on from CM057462.1 coordinate 150,129,032, forward strand.
CCGCGTCCCAGCCCCTCGCAGTGCGCCTGGACTCTGCGCTGTCTCGTCTTTTGAGGGGTAGAGGGGGCGTGTCCCGGCCGGAGCGTCTGCGTGCCCTGTCCTGGCGGGGGAGCGTGTGTGTGCTTGCCTCTGCTTCCCCAGACCCCTCACTTGGGTCCTCGGCTCACCTCTCCCCTTCCTGTCTCTCTGTCGGCGCTGCCTGCCCAAACCTCAACCACCTGTGCACCCGAGAAACCCAACTCCTCCCGCTCCGCGCCCCGGGTTGGGGGAGGTAGGGCCAAGCCGCAGAGGGGGCCGCCGCCGCCTCCTGCCTACTCCTCGTCTCCTCCCCCTCCCCTGTTTGACGCTGCCTCCTTGGGAAGGGTGTTTGGAGGGCAGCGGCAGCCCCAAGCCGGAGCCCCGCAGCGCTTCTTATGATCAGCTCGGTGTGTGTCTCCTCCTACCGCGGGCGCAAGTCGGGGAACAAGCCTCCGTCCAAAACATGTCTGAAGGAGGAGATGGCCAAGGGCGAGGCGTCGGAGAAGATCATCATCAACGTGGGCGGCACGCGACATGAAACCTACCGCAGCACCCTGCGCACCCTACCGGGCACCCGCCTCGCCTGGCTGGCCGATCCCGACGGCGGAGGCCGGCCCGAGTCTGACAGCGGCGGTGCGGGCAGCAGCGGCGGCGGGGGCTGCGAGTTCTTCTTCGACCGGCACCCAGGCGTCTTTGCCTACGTGCTCAACTACTACCGCACGGGCAAGCTGCACTGCCCCGCGGACGTGTGCGGGCCGCTCTTCGAGGAGGAGCTCACCTTCTGGGGCATCGACGAGACCGACGTGGAGCCCTGCTGCTGGATGACCTACCGGCAGCACCGGGACGCCGAGGAGGCGCTCGACATCTTCGAGAGCCCTGACGGAGGCGGCGGCAGCGGCGGCGGCGGCCAGGGGCCCAGCGACGCGGCCGGTGACGATGAGCGGGAGCTGGCCCTGCAGCGCCTGGGCCCACACGAGGGCGGCGCAGGCCCTGGCGCCGGGCCTGGGTCCTGCCGCGGCTGGCAGCCCCGCATGTGGGCGCTCTTTGAGGATCCTTACTCATCTCGGGCGGCCAGGGTGAGTGGCAGGATCCCAGGTCTGCGAGGGGTCCTGGCGGTGGTGGGTAGGGACAAGATGGAGGGGGAACCAAGGCTGTGAGTTATCTTACCCTGGTGGCGGATGTTTCCTCCTCCCTCCCCTCTCCTAATTCACCTCCGCTCACTTGGGCTGTCTGGGAAATTACACACTCCCACCCTCTCCCAGCACGCTTCATGAGACTGCACACACTTCACTTACTACTTGGATCTAATCCCAGCTGTCTCCTTTGCGGCATCCCCTTACAGAAAGTGGGGTGCCCTTAGTTCAGCTTGTCTACCCCTTTCTCTGGTCTCTGGCCTGCACAGGCCACCATCTCCAGCTGCCCTCCACTCCACAGGGCCACGGTTTTGCGGAGCTGGGATTAGGCCTTCTGCTCGGGTCAGGCAGAGTTTAGGAGAAGAAAACTAGAGTGTGCTGAGCGCCTACTCTGTGGCAGGCGTTGCACTAGATGCTTCTATACATGCCACCTTATTTAAATCCTCCCAGCAGCAGCTCAGTGTGCTAGGAACTATCAGTTTTAGAGAAAAGGACACAGGCTTCCAGCATCGGCCTCTCATCCAGGTTTAGAAGAGGCCTTTCTTCCAAGGCGACAAGTCAAGATGCCTACCCCATGTCATGTCCCCAAGGGACATACCTGGCAGGGAGATCACCTGGCATGACCTGGCCTCAGCTGAAGTGAGAGAGAGAAACAGGATGGGCCTAGTCTTCTCGGCCCTTCCAGCACCCACAGCTAGTGGCGAGCCGCAGGCCGCCAGCCATGATACCAGATTTGTTGCCACTTCTTACTGCTGCAGCACAAATTGCTTTCCCAGAAAGCGTGGTTCAGGTTACGGATTGAAATGGGTGTATGGGGCTGAGGGGAACAGGTTGATTTAGGCAGGACCTAGTCTCTTCCCACCAGCCCTCCCCCCATCCCCACCCCAAATCAATCTAGGTTCCCTTAATCCCTTTACATGTTAGAGTGTGGTGGGAGAGACACTCACTCTCCCTGTTATAATTTGGCAGCTAAAAAAACCTAAAGGATGGCATTACCAAAAACAACCACCACCACCACAACAAAAAAAAAGCTGCTGTCAAGTGGGAGGAGTCCATGGCTTTAGATTATTTAAAAAGAAAGCTCTGGGGGCTGGTGTCTGATCTTATGGCCAGCATCCTGAGGCCTGGCTGGGGCCTGGCTGGGAGATAGGAAAGGGCAACGTGATTTGTTGGATCTGGACTGCTTCCTGCTGTGGATGGCATCCCAAGTTGTCATGTTAATGAGTTTCAGAATCCTGCCACCTTCCCCAGCACTGCCTCAACCCAGTCATGGAAGGAAAAGTTCCATTTCCCCACCCAGGGGAGGGGAGGAGATTGGGGGATGGGGTTGCAAGGAGGGGCCAGGCTGGCATACACCCTAGACCAGGGCAGATGTCTCCTGCCTTGGAAGAGAAGGGTGGTGTCAGGGGCTGTGGCGTTCCAGGCTGGGGCTGCAGGCACCCCAGAGCAGCCGCTAGAAGGGAAGGACGTTTGTTTATTCAGGACTGAGCGTCAAGCTAGAGTCAGCTGCCTTCGTTTCTGTCCCTGCAGTCCTGACACCAGCTCAGAAGGTGAGGGCACAGTAATGTCCCTGGCCTGAGTCTGCTGTGAGTGTGATGCATGGACTTCACATGCAGTAAACTAACCCTGCTAGTGTCAGTTCTTGGCTGGCTGCACCAGAAGAGAAAGACAACCACATATAATCCAGACTCTTTGAAAGCTAGTAGGAGGAGGAGGCATATTTAGCTTGGTAGAGATGGGGAAAGGGGACAAGCCAGGGAGGCAGAAATGAGATGAGGTGGTTAGGGGAGCCAGACCCTACTTCTGAGCCTTCTGGGATCTCTGGGGGCTTTTCACCTGCTTGTGTTTTTTCCTCTGGGATTCCAAGGGATTGTACCATCAACGAGTTTATTTTCTCCTCAACTCACGGCAGCGTGGCCCAGCCAGGGGGCTCTGTGAGTAAGCTCAGAGCCTTGTCTGCCCCCTTGGAGCCCTCCAGGACCCCAAGATGTTGTTTTTGATATAACGTGCCATTGAGTTGATTTTTCAACTCATAGTGACCCTATGTGACAGAGTAGAACTGCTCCATCAGGTTTTCTAGCCTGTAATCTTTACCGGAGCAGATCGCCAGGTCTTTCTCCTGTGGAGCCACTGGGTAGGTTCAAACTGCCAACCTTTCAGTTAGCAGCCGAGCGCTTAACTGTTGTGCTACTGGGGCTCCTTGGAGCCCAAGGTACTTTCCCTTTTTGACGTGGAATCACATCAGCCAGGGCATTCTAGCTGAAGTCTGAAGTTTGGGGCAAGGCAGGATTAATTCTTCCCATTTCAGCGATGAGGAAACCAAGATTTCAGAGGAGTTGAGTATCTTGCCAGAGACACTTAACTGGTAGCAGAGCCAGCAAGCCACCCGTAGTTTCCAACCTTCTGGCCCTTAATACTGATGTGAATAGTTGCATGGAGCCTTGGCTGGCATACATGCCAAAAGAGGACGTGCTCACTGCTAAGGAACACAGGTAAAGGCAAGCCCTCCAGCTGTTCATGGGACACATGGTGGGAGTACATAATTTTTTTTAAGTAATTAATAATAATTGATATTTATTGAGCACCCCATGCAGGTACTTTGCTATGTAGTTTACATTAATCTCTAAGCCTCCCAGGAAACTTAAGAGGCGGGTATTATCTTCATTAAGTTTAAAAGGGAGGTATTATCCCCATTTAAGAGATTAGGAAACTGAGCCTATGCGAGAGTAAACAACTTGCCTGAGATCACACAGCTTGATAGTACCTGGGCTGTGAATCAAAGCCAAGGTTCCTTGACTCCCAAGCCCTTGTTCTTCTGATTACATCATGTTCTTTCCACTGAACTAGGCTGTTTTCAAAGTGAAGAAGTGGCTCCTTCCTTACTCTGGCCTGGGAGGTGTTCTGAAGTTTTGTGCTTCCTGTGGATGACATCAGGAAACTCAGGGGCAGATGGGGACATCCAAAGGGAACTTATTCTCTTACCCCTCTAGGCCTGAGGGTACAGTGCTGTGCTGGGGGTACTGGGGCTGAGCCCTCCCCTTTCCACTTACTCCACTGCTCTTCCCTACCCCAGCCCTGACCCTGTAGGTATGTGTGCAACTTTCCCTCCCATACCTCCTCCCTTAGCCATTGCTTCCAGAAGGGGCCTACAGCCAAGAACAGCCATGCTGCAGAGTGGTGGGCTGGGGGTGCTCGCTGAGGGCGAATAAGGGCAGAGGATAGCGCTCTGCCCCAAGGCTTCTCTTCTCACACAGCAGCCCGGTCATTTGAGAAGTGCGTTATGACAGAAGCAAAACACACAAACGGAAAGTGAACTGAGCTGGTTATGGAAGCGTGTTGCCTAGCTACCGGCCTGGCCCACGGAGCCATTCCTGTTAAGTCAGGCTACAGGCCTAGGGTGCTCACTCCTACTCCCTTCACTGTGGCTGGCCCATGGGCAGCTGCTGCTGTGGTTCTGTTGCTGTGGCCTGACCTGGGGGGCAGGCACGAGGGGCAGGCTGGCCCTGTCCCTACCTGCTTGCTGCCCACCATACCAGGCAGAATAAGAGCCTCACCAACAGCTAGAGAGGTTTCACAGCTTGAGGGGGACCAAAGGGGTTTGGGCAGTGTGTACAGCTATAAAATCACGCTTTCCCCCTTTTCTGAGGGCAGACAGGAGGGCCTGGTGAATGGGGACCTGAGACACCCGCCCTCGCCCCCCATCTCCAGAGGTCTTGGGCTGGGCTGGCTTTAACTCAGTGAGTGGCCCTGTTACGGATTATAGTCATGCTAAATCAGTTCCTGGATTGAGTTTCCCCACGATGTTTCCCTTCTGAAGTAGTCCATAGGATCCCCACTGCTCCAGGAATGCAGCTAGAGCTGGCTTTAACATCTCTTAAGCACCCACAATGTGTCAGGTGCTATGACCTGTGCCTTCTTCTAATATCTCGTTTGGCCTATGTGAGCCAGGGATTACTAACCTCAACTTACAGATAAGGAAACTGAGGCCCAGAGCGGCTTGCTTAAGGTCACACAGTTGATGGCAGACTAGGATTCAAACCCAGGTCTCGTGCATCCAAGACTGTGTCTCGGCAGCCTCCTGTACCTTCTCCTTGGAGAGAGCCTCTGGCTTTAGGAGGGCTCCTAGGGCACCTCTTAGCTGAGAGGGTGAGGGACGAGCAGAGATGTTTCTCTTCTCCGCTCTCCTCTCAGCCTTTCTTGTATTTCTTCCCCTATAGACTTAAGCTCCGGTCTCCGTACTCCCTAGAATTGCTCAAGTCTGAGTTCTCTCTCTCTTTTTCTCATAGTAGGACTTTCTTAGGGAAAAAAAAGAGACTTGGTTAGGAGTGGAGGCTTGGTTTTCACTGGTGCAAGCAGAGGAATGAAACCAAGGCCTTCCAGGAAAGAAATTCAGAGCTTCATTCCTGCCCATCCCCTTCTGAAGGCCCCCACCTGGCTTCTCTGGACCTGGCATTGCCTGGGACTTGCAGAGCCTCGGGACCAGCTGGTAGTGGTCATCTCTGGCTTCTGAGTGAGGGCCAGGGCTCACTGATCCTCTGCCTTCTGGGCTAGAGTGAGCCGGGAAGGAACCTAAGCCCCGGAGGCTGGGCACCCTGGCCTGCCTGCCCAGCCCCCCAGGAGGGCAGGATGCCCCAGGGCAGCCCCTCTGCCTCCTTCCTGAGGAGCAGGAGGGGTGCTAGGCTGAGGGCTGCAGGCCTCCCGCAGACGCTGCCCTGAGGCAACCTCCTTGTTTCCTCCTGGGTTTATTTTGTGTTTCCCTCTCTTGCTCTGAACAGACCAAGATTTGCCTCTGAACATCTTGTCTCTCGATGATGAGGTGTTTCTGTTTGTCATCATTTAGGGTGGGATGTGGAGTGGGGAGAGAATAAAATAAACTTGGACTATTTTGGAAAGTGGGGGGAAGAGCAGGCAAGAGCAGAGTCAAGCAGATGGGCCTTGGAAATGGGGAGCCCCGGGCCCCTCACTTCTGCCCATGGACAGTGTTGGCGTGGGATGCTGGGCACCGAGACACTCGTGCCATCCTTGCCCCCGGGCACAAACAGCCTGCCATGACCTCCGGCCCAGCTCCCTGCTGGGGTTTTCATCAGGCTGGAGGGGTGGTTGTCTGGCCCCTGACAGGGGTCCCAATCAGCCAGTGGGCTTGGTCTCCCCTGGAGAGTAGTTGAGGTCTGAAGGCCCAGGTTGTTAGCTGCTGTTGAGCCGGCCCTTCCTTCACTCATGGTGACCCCAATGCACAACAAGATCGGATCATTGTGATTCGTAGGGTTTCAATTGGCTGATTTTAGGAAGTAGTTCGCCAGGCCTTTCTTCCTAGCATCTTAGTTTGGAACCTCTGCTGAAAACTTCCACATCATAGCAACATGCAAGCCTCCGCTGACAGCGCTTGATGTGCATTGGCTGGAAATCAAACCTGGGTCTCCTGCACAGAAGGCGAGAATTATACCACTGAACCACCGCTGCCCCTGGGGGCCAATACCTGGGGGTATTCCTGAGCTTACCTTTGTCATCTCTAGCCCCAGTCAGCAGAGCTGATGATCTTTCCTTGCGGCACCCTCCCCGGGACTGGGAGAGGGAGTAGCCATTCTGAAATGCTGTAAACATTCATCGAGCACTGTGAGCCAGGCACCATGCTGGTTTCTAGAAATACAAAGAGTAAGAGAGCCCAGGTTAGGTGGAGTAGGTGGCAGTTGGTGAAATAGGTGATAAGAAATGGTGACAATAATATAAGATGGATCATGAGAGAAGCCACAGTAGTTGTTAAAAAAAAAAAAAAAAAGAGGTTGAGTAGGAAGCAATAAATCTCAGCTCTTCATGGAATGGGGTTTGGGAGGTGTATAAGGAACCCTGGTAGAGCAATGGTTAAAGTGCTCGGTTGCTAACCAGAGGTCGGCAGTTCAAACCCACCAGCTGCTCCACTGGCAAAAGATGTGACAGTCTGTGTCCGTAAAGATTACAGCCTTGGAAACCCAATGGGCGGTTCTACTTTGTCTTATAGGGTCGCTATGAGTCGGAATTGACTCGACGGCAGTGGGTTTGGGTTTTTTGATAGTCTTCAGCAAGGAAAGAGAAGATGAGCTGGGTGGGCCTGGCAGGATGATAATGATTGAGCCCCCTTAAATAATGTTGGGGAGGAGACAGGTTATAAATAAATAAACTTTCAATGTGGATAGTGCTGAGCCATGCCAAGTTAGGGAAAAGGGGAATTTCTTGGCCAGGGGACCAGCCCGATCAGAGATGGGATCATGTGGGGCATGGCTAGGCAATAACTAAGAATTGCGTTTGGCGTGACAGTAGCAAGTTCTTGGCAAGCAATCTTGACTGGGCTTAATTCCTTCTGGGGCTGAGACCCATCTGCTCTGGGCAACCCAGCAGCTTGGAGAGGCTCTTAGTGGACGGGCATAGGTAGGGGCTGGCTCTGGACACCGGAACCAGAGGGTCCTGGCTCAGGGTGGGAGGGGCCAGGGTCAGGTTCTGCTCCTAGGGGAGCCCAGGGAGGGGGACCCTTAGCTGGGATCTGGGCCTCTCAGTGCAGGCTGTCCTCCAGGAGCCCAGGGACAGCTGAGAAGTGCCTTACCTGGCAGAATCCCTTGCCTTTCCTGGCTCTTTTTCCCCACGGCTGCCCCACTCCCTTTCCAGCACTAGTGCCTGGGCACTAGGATCTTGCTTCCCTGAAAGGCTCACCCCATTCCCACGGATCTTCCTCTGCAAGTGTCTTTGGCTGTGCTCTCAACTTTCCTTTCTCCTACACGCCATCCTTAATACAGGCTGGGTTTTTGTGCCTGACTCTCCTTATGTTTATCTGTCCATCTGTCTTCCTAGCCCTTCTTCCTTTTGGCTCCCCCACCCCAAGTTACTCCCCTCATTGAAAAGTCAATTTCCAGTGACTGGTGTCTGTCACCTGTCCCCTGAACCCAGTGTGTGCCAGATTCGTGAGACACTACAGGCTCTGTGCTGAGTTTTACAAATACGATTTCATTTAATCCTCAAAACAACCCTATAAACACAGCAAGCATGCTCTGGCCTCAGGGCCTTTGCACTGCCTGTTCCGTCTGCCTCTCACATGCTTCTGGGTCCTCACATGGCTCGCTCCCTTCAGGTCTCTGCTAAGATGGCACCTTGTCATTGAGGCCTTGCCTGACTGCCCTATTTGAAATAGCTCCCCTACCCTCATACGGCTTATCCCCCTTTCCTCTTTATTTTTCTCCCTAATGCTTATATGGGAGTCCTGGTGGCACAGCAGTTAAGAGCTCAGGCTGCTGACCAAAAGGTTGGCAGTTTGAATCCACCAGTCGCTCCTTGGAAACCCTATGGGGCAGTTCTGTTCTGTCCTATAGGGTCACTGTGAGTCAGAATTGACTCAACGGCAGCGGGTTTGGTTTTTTACTTACATTGTCTGGCGTACTATGTATGTTACTTATTTGTTGGTTGACAGCCCTCCCCCACATGCAACACTAGAATGTAAGGTCCAAGGGGCAGAGATGTTTGTCTCTTTGTTTCCTGCTGTTTCCCAACACCTAGAACAGTGCGTGGCACATACTAGGAGCTCAGAGAGGTTAAGTAACTCAGCCAAGGTCTCACAGGCAGTAAATAGCAGAGCCCGACTTGACCCCACACTTCCACCAAAGACGGTCCTAGGGTGGGGCTGGTGGAGGAGGCTGGTAACAGAGCTGGCCCAACAGCTGAAACATCTGGGACTTTGGGGATGGGTGGGTCAGCTACTGTAAGACTATTCTTCTAGAAAGGCTCTCAAACCCTGAAATTAAGCCAAACAAATTTTTCAGCAAGTACTCTTTTGTAGCCAAAAAAGAGCCAGAGCTCAACAGGATGCAGCCAGCAGCGTGTGTCTGAGGGCTCCAGTGGGAGCAGGAGGCTGAGGAGAGGCACTCTCCTACACAGAGGTGGGGGTCCCCCTGTCCAGGGTGGAGACCCTCCTGCATCCTCCCAGCAGGCAGAAGAGGAGCTGCTACCAGCAGAGCCAGTTCACAGAAGTAGTCTTCTGCTTGGGCAGTTTTGACTAACGGCTGAATCCGTGATGCGTGTCCTCGTGCAGTGGAAAACTGACAGCTTCGGCCCTCATAGCCTAGCCATGGGAATCAGCCTCGGTTTCTTCATATGTAAAACAGCGTCTTTCAGTTCTAAAAAGCAAAGATTTTTTTGGTATTCTTGGCTCAAGATCCCACTCGCCTCAGCAGCTGTACATGGGTCTACGGAGCTTATGCCTCCTCAACTCTGTCATATCAATACCAGTTACCTGTTGTTGAGTTGATTCCAATTCATGGTGACCCCATGTGTGTCAAGAGTAGAATTATGCTCCATAGGGTTTAGTGTGATCTTTTGGAAGTAGATTGCCAGGCCTTTCTTCTGAGGCACCTCTGGGTGGATTTGAACCGTCAAACTTTCGGTTAGCAGCTGAACACTTAACCGTTTGTGCCACCCAGGGACTCTGTTGTATCAATAAGAGCTGCCATTTATTGAGCACTTAATTGTGTGCCAGGCACTTGGCGTGTAGTTGCTCTTTAATTCTACAGTAACACTACGAGGTGAGTACTAGTACTATCCCCATTTTATAGTGAACAAACAGGCACAGAGTGCCATTTACTGGGTTGAGTGGCAGGGCCAGGATGAGGAACCCAGGCAGTCTGTCCCCTGGCCAAGTCTAGCCCTGAGCTCCTTAGCTCTCTTTTGCCCCTAATCTCGGCGCCAGGAGGCCCAATAGCCCCATGTCTGGGGATACAGGGGCCCGTGGGAGGGAGGCACAGATGCCCACTGCCAGCTGTCTAGGATGGCCTGGTGGGGTCTGAATTGAGAGTCAGGCTTGAGGATTTGACCTCTAAGCAGACAGGTGTTGCTGTAGCGGCCTCCTCCCTAGGCCCCTTTCTGTCTAGGGAGGCCTCCGGTCAGTGGAACTGTGAAAAAGAAAGCAGTAACTCTGTCCCCCGAGGGAAGGCCTGGTGAAAGGCACCAATTGCAAGCAGGGTCAACCACTCAAAATAATTCAGTTTGGGGAATAACAGGGGGAAAAGGAAGAATTTGGGCCCTGAAGGGGAACTGGTAACTTTGGGACTCACCTGAGGCAACATGCCAGAGCCCAGACACCTGGCTGTATCTCCTTAGAGAGTGAGGGCCTCCTGGGACCTCCCTGCACCTGCTGCCCAGGCCTGGAGGCATCTCAGGGGAGACTGAGGCCCACCAAGGTTTTGTCAAAGGAGAAGTGGGTTCTCCCCACTAGTTTGGTCAGAAGGGTCGGAGGAAAGAGCTCAGAGCCAAGTCAAGAGACCTGGAAGCAGTTTAATCCCGAGCAAGTCATCTGCCTTCTTGTGCCTCCATTTCCCCTGAGATATGGGCACACTCAGCTACCCTTTTACCTGCCTTCATCTCCTGAAAGGTGGGAGGAGAGGAGGAGAAGTAAACAAATGAACAGTTCTCTGTTTTTAAAAAGGAAAGCAAAAGTGAGTGAACACTACAGGAATCCAGGAAAGGTGGTTTATACCTCTGTACCTGAAGGAGTCTCTTGCATGCTGAGGAAGAAGCCTGGAGGGGTGGGGGTGGCAGCTGAGGAAGACACCGAGGCCGGCTTCTTGGCCCTTCACAGAATGGCCGGGGCAGGCCCTCCCTCCCCCTCACTGCCCTGTGCTCAGCCCCTTGGCAGCTCTTCCTGAGCTTGTTTTTCCAAATCACTAATTAACTTCACGCTTGAGCTCCCAGGTGGGCCAACTCTCCTGGCTAACTTTTCTTTGGAGAAAAAAAACTCCCACTTCCCATGCTTCCTGGCAGAGCTGGGATATGCTGTCCCCACCCCTGGCCCCAACTCCCACAGTTGCCTCTGCTTTGGAGGGGAGGGCGGATGGGCGGTTCCAGGTCTCTGGACCCCCAGCATCACTACTAGGCAGGCACCTTCACCAACTCATTTCTGAGTGGCCATGGAGAGCCCACAGGCTGGAGCCATTTGTCTAATGCCCACATCAGACTGTATTGTCTGGGCAGCCCATTTCTCAAAGGACAGAATATGAGGCTGGAAAAGGAACTTGAAATTTACCTTCACGGGGCAGAAGGAGGCAGGAGAAGCTCCAGGTAAAGTTGTAAGGTGGGAAAGTGTTCTGTGGTCCTCTCTCCTACCCCAGCCTCCTTCCATGCCATTTCTCATCAACCTATCCATGCTAAAGTATAAATGAGATCAGTCTTAGTGTGTGATGGGGGTCCATCCTAGCCAAAGGTACACATCCCTAAGGGTGAAATTGCAGGCATCAGGGAGCTATCTGGGAGCAGTGTCGATAATTCAAAGAATGCTTTCCTGGGCCTGTGAATTGACCCTGCCCATGCTCAACTGCCAGCTGAAAAGTTGGCAGTTCAAGTCCACTCAGGCACCTTGGAAGAAAGTCCTGGTGATCTACTTCCCAAAAATCAGCCGTTGAAAACCCTGTGGAGCACAGTTCTACTCTGACACACATGGGAGCGCCATGAGTTGGAATCAACTCGATAGCAACTGATTGAGGGAGGTGGTGAAGATAGTGTGACATGATGACAAGGTAGATAGTTGTGAGTTCAAATCTGGTTTCCACCCCTTCCAGGCTGCGTGACCTTAGGCAAGCACCTAACCTCTCTGATCTTCAGTTCCTCTGTAAAATGGGATGATGAGATCTACTTTATAGGGCCAGTGGGAAGGTTGAAGGAGATACTGCGTAGAGAGTGCCTAATAGTGCCAGGCACAGAATAGAGAGACAGCTAATGAATGCTCATTCCCAAAGATCCCCCCGCAGACTGGCTCCTGCTGCAGAAGCCCCAGAGGTGCTGCTGCTTGCTTAGTTTTCCTGGGTCCCTCTGTATTCTCCATTGGTGTTGTGCGGTAATAAGAGCAAGGTGTACCCTCCCCATCCCGGTGCAGACTCCTAGTGAGGGAAGCATCTCTGAGAGGCAGGCCTGGCTCTTCTTTGGCAGCATAAGGCCACAGCCAGGTAGAAATCAGGGTGGGGCAGGCATGGGGGTTGCCAAGTTGTTGTGGTGCCATGGACCTCCCTCACCTGCCTGCTGGGGCTAAGTTGTCTACTCAGGGAGGAAGCCCACCCCACCCACCAAGCAGAACAGTATAGCATGGGCCGTGGGAGTGCACCCTGACAATGGGTACCCTGACAGTGGTGAATGGCATCACATGAATAACAGATGAAGGCTCCGTAATTGATGTTATTACACATGCATTTCATCTCCAGTCATAATGATTGGATACGTAAACCCTGCGGTTCCTCTGCCGAGTGCTGCTGTCATCATTCTAGCCGAGATCCCAGCAGCTGTCGGCATCAGCCGCTGCCACTCTCTGAGCTGATGGGTGCAGTTTATTTTTCTCTGGAGCTCAGTATCCCAGGAAATGGAAGCTGGTTATTCTGGGCAGACCACCCTATTTCCTGCCACCGTGTGTTTTATCTTCTTCCTTCAGAGACTTCTCACTGTCTGGGGCAGTCACTGGGGACATCCTGGGGTGAGGCAGGAGAACAGGGCTGGACTTGAGGCTTGAGGGGGTAGGTCATGGCTGGAGCTGTGGATAATAGATAGGCTCAGCTGGCAGAAAGAGGCCCAGTCATTCCCTCCTGCCCCCTGCCTCTGTGCATGTCCCTTAAAGCAGTGGACTTCAGACTTTAGGGAGCATCAGAATTACCTGGAGGTCTTGTTAAACAGATCACTGGGCCCCACTCCCAGAGTTTCTTATTTAGTAGGTTTGGGTGGGGCCCAAGAATTTACATTTCTAACCAGTTGGAGTCCCTGGGTTGTGCAAACAGTAAACAGGCTAGGCTGCTAACTGAAAGGTTGGAGGGTTGAGTCTACTCAGAGATACCTTGGAAGAGAGGCCTAGTGATGGACTGCCAAAAAACCAGCCATTGAAAACCGTATGGAGCCCAGTTCTACTCTGGCACACCTGGGGTCTCTGTGAGTCAGAACTGACTCAATGGCAACTGTTTTCAACCAGTTTCCAGATGATGCTGATGCTGCCAGTCCAGGACCTCACTTTGAGAACCACTGCCTTAAAGCCTTGTCACTTCTAGTGTGATCTGTGGCCCAACAGCCCTACCTGAGAGCTTGTTAGAAATGCAGACTCTCAGGCCCTGCCTTAGACCACCTGACTCAGAATAACATTCTAACAAGATTCCCAGATGATTTATATTCCCATTACAGTTTGAGAAGTTTTAAAGCACGAATGGGTTGGAGGTGGGCAGAGCTATCATAGGCAGGGCTGGGAAGCTGTAGTTCCCTGACCAGTTACTTCCAGCTAAGAGTAGCCTCTGCCCTCTTCTGTGCACTGTGATGGTTAAAAAAAAAAAAATTGGGAAGCCTTGCCTTAAAGCAGCCAAGCAGTTGGATAAAGACCCTTTGAGGAGAGAATTCCACCTGCGTAGGGTTTGCAATAGCTGTGATCTTTTGAAAGTAGATCGCCAGGCCTTTCTTCCAAGGCACCTCTGGATGGATTAACCGTCAACCCTTCAGGTAGCAACTGAGCACTTAACCGTTGGACTCCATAGTATCAATAAGAGCTACCATTTATTGAGCACTTATTGTGTGCCAGGCACTTCCTGTGTAGACACTCATTTAATCCTACAATAACACTGTGAGGTGGGTAGTAGTACGATCCCCATTTTATAGCGAGCAATCAGGCACAGAGTGTATCATTTACCGGGTGGAGTGGCAGGGCCAGCATGAAGAACCAGGCAGTCTGACCCCTGGCCGAGTCTTCTAGCTGCTGGCACCTTACCTCTCCTTTGTCCCTCAGTCTCTTATTTTGTACATTAATCCTGCCTCTCACCATCTGAAGGACTGCCTGCTGACCCATTCCTCCCCTCCCCCAAGAAGAGGCCTCTGTCCCCAGCTGCTCCCAGGCCAGTCTGACAGCTACCACCTTCCCTCCTCCCCTGCCTACAGGTGGTGGCCTTCGCCTCGCTTTTCTTCATTCTGGTCTCCATCACCACCTTCTGCTTGGAGACCCATGAGGCCTTCAACATCGACCGCAATGTGACAGAGATCCACCGCGTGGGGAACACCACCAGTGTGCGCTTCCGGCGGGAGGTGGAGACAGAGCCTATCCTGACCTACATTGAGGGCGTGTGCGTGCTGTGGTTCACGCTGGAGTTCCTGGTGCGCATCGTGTGCTGCCCCGATACACTGGACTTCGTCAAGAACCTGCTCAACATCATCGACTTTGTGGCCATCCTGCCCTTCTACCTGGAGGTGGGGCTGAGCGGTCTGTCGTCCAAGGCCGCCCGCGATGTGCTGGGCTTCCTGCGGGTGGTGCGCTTCGTGCGCATCCTGCGCATTTTCAAGCTCACGCGCCACTTTGTGGGGCTGCGCGTGCTGGGCCACACGCTGCGGGCAAGCACCAACGAATTCCTGCTCCTCATCATCTTCCTGGCCCTGGGCGTACTCATCTTCGCCACCATGATCTACTACGCAGAGCGCATCGGCGCCAGGCCTTCTGACCCGAGAGGCAATGACCACACCGACTTCAAGAACATCCCCATTGGCTTCTGGTGGGCCGTGGTCACCATGACGACGCTGGGCTACGGGGACATGTACCCGAAGACATGGTCGGGCATGCTGGTGGGGGCTCTGTGTGCACTGGCTGGCGTGCTCACCATTGCCATGCCTGTGCCCGTGATTGTCAACAACTTTGGCATGTACTACTCCTTGGCCATGGCCAAGCAGAAGCTGCCCAAGAAACGGAAGAAGCACATGCCACGGCCACCCCAGCTTGAGTCGCCCATTTACTGCAAGTCCGAGGAGACCTCGCCCCGGGACAGCACCTACAGTGATACCAGCCCACCTGCCCGGGAAGAGGGTATGGTCGAGAGAAAACGGGCAGGTGAGACTAGGGACGGGGTTGAAAGGCCCCCTCCCTTCCAGTGGCTGAGGAATTCCCCAGATGGACCTCAGCCTTTGGAATTTGGGGTTTTGTTTTTATTGCTCTGGGCTTCCCTAAGTATAAGACCTGCCTTTTACGAAGGCAAAGTATTGAGGCTGAGTTTCTCTATCCTCTGGTTCTCTCATAGTTTCCTGAACATCAGGGTCTGTGGAATGAGCATCTCACCCAATTTAGGCTGTGATGGACAATGCATGGGACTGTAGATTAGAAGCCCTGGTTTCTAATCCCATCTTGGCCACTATGCTGTGTGCCCTGAGGCCAGTCACTCTCCCTCTCTGGGCATAGATTCCTCACCTGTAAAATGGAAATGATATCAATGTCCTACCCCTGAGACTTTAATGACACTCAACTGAGTGACAGATACGAAAGCACTTTGAGAACTTAAAACCCCTTTACAAATGTCAAGCACTGTCATTATTAGCGGGAGAATAGGGCAGCTGTTCTTCCAAGGTGCATCAACACATGAATCACTTCTTCCCAAACGCTGGAGTCTAGTGTCTCTTGGCCTAATAAATGTGATAACATAACAGCAGTGGGAGGCTGCCTTCTGTTCAGCTCAAACTAGATTGGAGTCCTGGGCTGGAAGTTGACATGAGATGGAAGGGAAATGAGGAGGGAGTAGCCCAGAGAGTGTTAGGAGGGGACAGAAGATGGGAGAAATTGGCATCTGTGTCCTGGAAGGGGATGGCCTGGGGGTCTGATCTTGTCCTTAAACAATGGCAAAAGTCATCCCAAAGAAGCCCCTACCTGAATCAGGAGATGGAGAAACGAAACCAGGTTTATCCACAGCAAGATGGAGTGAGGCTGGAGAGGTGGAAAGACACCCTGTGTCTTAGGTATGGAAGGATTCCCAAGGGACGCTGGGGATTCCTGGTGTGGGAGCCTTTGGATGCAGGCCATGGGGAGCTGAGGGTGGAGCTCCTGGGCTGGGGGGTGGAGTGGGACTAGTCCTCAAGGGGGGGTGCCTGACCCAGGACACTCCCCTGTGGCCTGTTGGTATGTGCCCATCATAAAAGCTGGGTCATTGAAAGGCCTAGGTCTTCTGAAGACCCTGAGAGAGGAGCATCCCCACCAGGCTCCCCTCTTTCCTCCACCAAAGTGGTACCCCCTTCCCCATCCCTGAATATCTATCCCGTAGCCCAGTGCCTCAGGGCATTTCATCTGGCAGCTGTTTTCAACCAGTTCCCAGATGATGCTGAGACAGAGGACTATTCAGGGCTCTGAGGCCTATTCAGGGCTCCGAGGGAATCTTAATGTCAATATCAAGTTCAAGCACTTGATCAACATACACTTCACTGTGAATGTGTCAGCCATGCCCTTAGCCTGACCCTAACTGGCCAATGCCTTCAGACGGAGCAGCACCGCCCCCAGACCTCCAGATCAAAGGGCCCAGCTTCACCTGTGCTGCTGCCTGACAGACAGGGTTTGGTGCTAAGAGCCCACAGCAGAAATCAAAGCCTCTTCTTCACAGCGCCCTTTCAGATACAGGTGGGCCCCAAGAGCAGAGGGCTCTAAATCCTCTGGGCACTGGACTCTAGCCTAGATGTCCAGGGAATGAGACTGACTGCCTTCAGATTGTCCAGGGAGAGCAAGCCAGGGAAGCTACTGTATAGGCTCAAACCTGGCAGTTTCCCCCCACCGCACACACACACACAAGAGGCCAGGCATTCTCCAAGGGAATGGAAACTCATCCAAATGTCAGCCTGAGCCAGGCCCAAGGAGAAGGCATTTCTATAGCCTGCCTTGGGCTGAGCTCACGGGGCACCCCTCAGCAAGCAAATTTGGGGAGATCTCTGCTGGAGGACATCTGGGCTGTGGCCCCAACCCCCAGGAAAGACCCTAGGCCAAGGCTGGGAGGGAAGCTAGCCTTCAGACCAAGCATAGCATCCTGCCCGCAGGAGCAGGCCTCCTCCCTGGCTCAGTGACACTCCCTCCCAAGTCAGTACAAGGCGCCTTTCTTGGGTTGGGATGAGAGACCCCAGGTGGCCTATGAGAAGGCCCAGACAGCCCCTCACCAGCCTCCTTTCTGTCTGCTCCATCAGACTCCAAGCAGAACGGTGACGCTAATGCAGTGCTGTCAGACGAGGAGGGAGCTGGCCTCACCCAGCCCCTGGCCTCTGCTCCCACTCCCGAGGAGCGCAGGGCCCTGCGTCGCTCCGGCACCCGGGACAGAAACAAGAAGGCAGCTGCTTGCTTCCTGCTCAGCACTGGGGACTATGCCTGTGCCGACGGCAGTGTCCGGAAAGGTATGGCTCCCCGGGCTGGGCAGGTGGGAAGCCCCCATCTGTGGGATCAGTCTCCCCAGCCTCCCCCACAGAGCTTGAGGTCCCCTCCTCCCCTGAGACCGTGGCCACCATCCCTTCTGCCTTGGACACGCCCCCGCTTTTAGGTTAGGCACCCTGATCTCCCAGGCTCTGGATTAGAAAGGCCTCCAGCATCCCAAAAAGGTACACACAGCTCCCCTCCGCCCTGAGATGTGCCATAGGAAGAGCTCTGGAAGGCAGTTCTAGGGGATGGGGGCACACCAGCTCAGGGGCCCCCACCCCTCACTTCCATTTTTATCACCTTCCTTGGCATTCTTTCCCTCTGGTTTGTGCTGCTACTTCCAGGCCTAACTCAACAGGATCACTACCGGTCCCTCCCTAGGCCTCCTGTAAACACAACTAAGACTTTCCCAAGCAAGTAGTCCCAGGAAGTTTAAACAACGTTTCGGTGTCAGTGTAATGATGAGATGCTGCTTGTGTGAAGTCTTCAGAGCAGCCTGGCACTGTGGAAATTCCACAGGCCCCACATCCTCCCATCCTCCAAAGGGGGTTCTGGAGCCCAGGATGGTCTGGCCCAGCTCTGCAAGCATGGGGAATGTGACTGTCCTCTTGAGGCAGAGCCAGATGATGGCCAAGGAGAGTGGGTCCCATCTGAGGCAGCATAGGATTTGGGGAGTTAAAGAGAGCAGCCCATTCTCTGCCTGTCAGGGGAAGCTGGACTTCTATCACCAGGCCCCAAGCCAGTGGCAAGGGCAGAGCAGAAGCTGGGCGGTGGAGCTAGAGATTCCTGACCTGAAAAAGTAAGGCAGAAGTAATCAAGGATGGCTGAGGGCCCCTGGTGGTGGAGAACCAGGGGTCTCAAGACCAGGAGCTCCTTCTGCCCAGTTTACAATTACCGTTTTGTCTTTCTTGCCCTGTCCCTGTGACCTAACTTCTTTAAACATCTTGCCATCTCCCTTCAAAACAAAGTCTTTTCCCTGGGTTCTCTGGCCTTTTCTTAACCAGCCATCTTTCAGCCAGATCTTCTTACTGAAGCTGGTTGGGATACCCCAACCCCCAGACCAAAACTGGGTTGAGGGAGGCAGGGGCAGTGGCTGGTGCAGGAATAGCCTCGGATGCCTCTGTCCCCCTCTCCCCACTAAGGATGTCCCCTCACCTGCTCAGCCCGTGCTGCCTCCCAGGGCAAGCTCCCAGGCACTTTCCATGGTCCCTTCAGCGCCACTGTTCCCATGGGATCCCTAGGCTGGCCCAACTTTGACCAGGCCCTGAGAGGTGTGTATCCTGCTTTGCTGGGCATATGTCCTATTGGGTGGCAGGAGCAGAAACAGTGGTCTGGTACCTGGAAGGAGATGACCCAGAGGCCCTAGCTAAATGGCTGCAAATGGAGTATGGTCAGACCTCTTGGACCCCAGCCTGTGTTCATCTGGTAACCCCTGGCCTCTGTCCCATCCTTGGGCTCCAATGTGCCTTTGTCTCTCACCCCCCATCCCTAACATGCAGTGGCTTCCACTGTGTGCTCGTGCAGACCCAGAGCCTCGCTGTGGCTGGAACATGCTAAGGGGAGGGCCTAGAATATGGGTGGGGGGCATCCCCTGTGCAGGCACTTGAGCAGAGCTTGAGTGCTGAGCATCCCTGCTGTCTGTGTCCTATGAGGGGCTCAGTTGAGGTAGAAGTGTGGAAGAGGCTGTGAGGGTGCAAGTTGGCAGAGGGACCATGTGTTATTGAGGACAGGTCACACCTGGGTAAGAGGGGTTGCACGTGTTCATGCGTGGGGCAGGGGAGCTTGTGTCCCCCCACCAGCTCTCTCTGGGGTGCCCATGGGGCCTGGCTGCTCTATTTTCAAGATGCCTCCACACTGCTTCTTGGCAACAAGCTTGTAGCTCAGCCAATTAGGGTGACCTTCGAGAGGGAACAGGTGGGTTGCTGGGAAACAGGCCCTGTTAAGCAAGTGTAGCAATTTGCATTGCCAAACTCCCAGTGCACGCTCGGCAACTTTCCTCACACCACACCATGCCACCCTTCTCTGCACTTAGGCTGCATTTAGTACCAGGAGTGACTGAGGCATCCTCTAGCCCAGACCCCATCTTAGCCTGTAGCCACGCATGAGTTAGAGTGTGGACTCTCTGGGAAGAAGGTGGCAGGTGCTAATTAGGGCTTCCTAGGGTTGAGGAAGACAGGTGCTGGAGGCTGTGGGGTCTTCATGCAGCTGGGCTATGGAGCAGCTGGAGGGGAACTTACTTAGGGGCAAGGACAGGGCAAAGGTCAGCTGGGTATAGGGGCCCTGGAGTCTGTCCTCTGGAGCCCAGGAGTTGCAGAGGCCAGGGAGAGTCAGAGAGTCCCCAGGAGAGCCAGACCCCTCCATACCAGCCCAGGGCGCCCGCCCTGCAGGGTCCCCTGGAATGCAGATCCTTTGGACCTGCTCTGGAGAAGAGCCACACCCCCCTGACCCATGTGCCTTTTCTTCACCAAGGCTGTGAAAAGTCCCGGAGTCTAAACAACATAGCTGGAGCAGCTGGAACCAGTCTGGGGCTGTCTCTGCTGGCGTCTCGATACAGCTCGCCCTACCCTCTGAGAAAGCTCCCATTCTCCCACCCCTTCCACCCCCTCACCAGCCCACCACCTGGACACTCTGCCCCCTAGCTGCATCCTCCCTCTCCTTGCCTTCCTGGGCACAAACTCACACACAGGCACTCACACACCCTCCCCAGCCTGCCTCCTAGCTTTCATTCCTCCTTGGGCTCAGCACTGCCCACAGACTTGGGTGGAGGGAGCCGGTGAGGATGGAGGAGGATTCAGGCCCTTGAGCCTCTCCTCCACAGCATCCAGCTCCCCAGAACGTTCAGCTGTGAACTCAAGAGCAATGGGGAGATTGCTCCCGGGGCGTTTACCCTAACCTACCTGCCCCCTTCCTGAGCCATAGGTGCCAGCCCACCCAGGACCAGTCTTTCTGGGCCCTGCCTTCCTCTCGGGGTCCCACCAGGGTGAACCACGCTGGCCAGACTTGTACAAGGTGATCCACATGTGCACCTGGGGCCAGTCCGCCTTGCTGGGGAGCCATGCCTATGTTAATGTTTATAATTACAGCAAATGCATTTCCATTCCTCCTGGCTTTTAACTGGCAACCAAAGAGCCTGCAGTTGAATGACTCTGTCTGTCTGTCCATCCCACACCAGCAAGGAACAAGGTTGTCACGTGGGGCATCGTCTGCTGGTGCAAAAGGGGCCTGAGCCCGACTGCTCTAAGGAGCAGTGCCTTAGACGGACAGTGTCCACGGGCAGTGCTGCTCTGGGAGAAGAGGCTTGGTGCTTTCCAGCTCTGGTGTGGCGCACAAGCGGGGTTCCTAGAGTTGGAGCCCCAGGACTGGCTCAAGCCCTGGATGGGGCTCCCAAGGTTCAAGGATGCCCTGCTTTCTGGGGGCCCTGCCCAGATCCAGTGGGTGACACGGAGTGGCAGAGCCCGGCATTCACCTGCGCACTCACCCAGGCTGTGGCATCTCTCTCTCCATGCTGCTTCCTTTGCTTCCCTGACAGTTTTTCTTCCCTCTGCCACCCCCCACAAACTCCCAGCCCTGCCTCTGAGTCACCTGCGGCTCCCACCCAGCCTCAGCGCTCTATACTTCTGCCAGAACCAGAGACTCATCTAATTTCTATAATTAAGTGTATTCATTTACCTAACGAGCCCGGGAGCACAAAAGGTTTGTGAGTCACTGGGTGAGCAGGAGTACACCTTGGGCAGGGGCAGCTGAGGGAAGTGCAGAGACAAAGCCACCCTACCCCCACCCAACCCTGCATAGCCCTTTGCGACTCCCAGGGAAGCTGTGGCTTGGCCTGGGATGGCCAGCCAGCCACATGTGGCCCCCTGCCTGAGCAGTGGCACCAAGCAAGGCTCTCACAGGCCTCCTCAACCCTAGGAACTCCTCAGCCGAGACATTTCCTGTTTCACCTGATGGGAATTAGACCTGACAGCAGAGCGTGCGCCTGGCAATTTTTAGAGTCAGATTATGCAACTTTGTAGAGAGAATGACTAAGTAAAGGCCGTGTCTGCTCCTTCCAGGGTGGGCAAAGACAGGCATAGCAAGACTGCACTCAGGGACTCACCAAGAGGCTGGGAAATCTGGGGGCCACGCAAAAAAGTGAAGGGGAAGGAAAGATCGGATTATTTCATGGTGAGGGTGGTGCACAGCCTATGCCAGGAGCACCTCCTTCAGCCTACGGCACACATGAGAAGATTCCTTCCAGATAGGTCTGTTGAAGGCAGGTCCTGGGATGCTCCAGCTCTGCTTCAGTCTGTGGGGCCGGCCTCCCACTTGCTCCCAGGGTAAAGTGCCCCCTTAGAGTTGAGAAGAGAGGATACAGAGGCATCTGTGCGATTTCCCTTCAGAGGAGGACAGGCCCCTTTAAGGGACAAGAAAGCCCTGTGGAGCAGGATGGAGACGGCTGGGTGCTCTCTCCCCTCATAGCTGAGTCTAAGAGCCCAGTTCCTTCTCCTTCATGAGGACAGGTCCTGTCCTGCCCCCAGAAGGCTCCCTGGCACCAGGGCTCCAGACTACACAGGGACATGATGAGCTAGGTGTCCAGTTTAGCGTGAGTACCGCTATTTCTCTTCTGACTTGCCTTTCTGGCTTAGGGAACTGAGGCAACTATTTCTGTGGCAGCCCTCAAGTTGTCAGGAGCCCAAGTTTCCACGGCACCCACCGCCTCCTTCCCTCCCGTCCCGCCTACAGGGATGGGCATGCTCATGGCACCCCTATGGTGGGCACAGATGTCCCTGGGTGATGTGGTATAGTGGTGCCAAGCTGGAGCCCTAGTGCCTTGGGGGCATGGACCCCACACTTGCCTCCTGGCTCTCTGGCTGTGTAAGAGAAGAGACAGGATCCAGCTAAGGGAGAGTAGAGTAGACTTGCCTGCCGCCAGCCACCTCTCAGGACCTCTGAGCCTTCCCAGGGACCTGGGGAAGGACAATGTGGGTCTGTCCTTTCCCAGGACAGAGCCCCTACTGTACACCAAGTTTTGCCTGAAGAGGAGGCTGCTTGCATGGCCTCAGGCTCGCCCAGGCCTGGGGCCGCCCTTTTTGGGAGAAGGCTCACCCTCCCATCCACACTCTGAACACTCTAAGAACGCAGTTTGTATTTCCTTGGATCTGGACTTGGACCTACACTCACTACTTTAGTTACAAGCCTTCCACCTACCTACCTTTACAGGAGGCCTGGCCCTGGACCACAAAACCTCATAGCTGCAGGGGTTGTCCTAAAGCTGACCTTCCACCTGCAGCTAAGACAGCAGCCTCCCTACCTGTGCTCCCACAGGGAAAGTGGAGGAAGGGAAGACACAGGCCTCTGACATCCCAGGTGAGCATGGGATGCCAGCAAGGACTCACTGCAGAGTTGGGTTTCTCAACAAGATGCTCAGTCCCTTCCTGCAGAGCAGGAAAGCAGCCCTGGTAGAGTTCTTAACCTTACCTTGTAATCTGTATCAGGACTACTGACAGCCCTAGCTGAGGCCACTTCTGTGGGCCCAGGTAGAACCAGAGGGGAAGGTGCTGTGCAGCCTAGCGCCCTGGCTGGGTGAAAGTCAAGGGATGTACCCCATGGGGCCATCCTTTTACAGAGCTTCCTGGGAGAGGAGGGCTTTCTCTGCCCTGGCCAGATAGCATCACTCTGGAATCCCTGGCTCTTACCTCTGGTTGGTCAAACAGGCAGATTCCAGAATGAGACTCCTGGGAAGTCCCCACCCCAACTCTCAGAGGCCCCTGAGGATGGAAAGCCTATGGAAACCCCTGGAGAAGGCAACCTAAAGCCACTGTCTCCCCAGAACAGGATGATCTGCTCCCCAGGTCCCCTGACCACTTCACAACGTTGCCTGGTCTCTCCTTCTGCCTCATACCATGCCCACCCAAGACCCCTTGGTAACCCAGGCATTCTCACCAGTGTGTCTGAGGACCTGGTTGCTCACAGGGAGGACCAGAGTCTGCTATGAGTTGGGCATAAGTGAGTATCTGGATATTGGCTAAAGTTATATAGAAAGTATGGGGCTGGGAGTACAGATTAAGACTACAGCTCTCTGCTTGTCCCGAGAAATGGAGCTCTGAAGAGCCTTTGATTTCTGTGGTTTTCTCTAGGATTATACTCAGGGGCCCAGAATACAAATGGACCAAGGGGCAGTCTAAGACTAGGGTGTAGGCCTCCTGAGATGGAAACAGGATCACTCCAAGATGGGATCACCCTTTCCCTGGTAAAGTGATGGAACCTGTTTATCATGGCCAGGCAGCCCAGGATGGAAGCTGTGAGGTCTCTATGCTGAAGCTGACCCCACCTTTACTGGGGGCCTGGCCTGTGACCACGAAACCTAATAGCTGCGGGGGTTGTCCCAGCGCTGACCTGGAGGGGGCTTGACCTCCATCTGCGCTACTGACCCAGCTCTGCAGATGGGTCAGCAGCCCTCCTACCTGCCTCTACCTGTGCTGCCACTGGGAAAGTGGGGAAAGGGGAGACCCAGGCCACTGACATCCCAGGCTGAGGATGGGATGCAGCTAGGGCTCACTGAGGGTTTGGGTTTCTCAACAAGATGCTGTTTTCTGGCCTTCTCTCCAGAGATGGACACATTCATTCTCCCTGACCTTCCCCTTCAGCATTCACCTGAGGCTATGTGCTCTCTGTTCCTTCAGATTGAGGACAGGGGTCCAGGCATGGCATGGCAGTATACTTAGGGGCCTTCTTGGCCTCAAAATCCTCTTCACCAGCCCCCTGGGCAATGGAATAGCCTGGGGTGGTATTGGCAGATGGAACTATTTGGGGAAGCGCTCAGGTTGGGCAGGAACCTTCCTCACTGCCTCCATGCCAGGCTGCAGAGCTGTGACCCTTCGCCCTACTGCACTGGAGCTTTGAAGACCTGGGGCTAATGGTTCCTGGAGTCCGTTACCTGAGCAGGTATGGAGACAAGCTGTAACATCACCTATGAATCAACTTAGCCTAGAGCTGGATCAGCAGAGGGGTGCTGAAAGGACTTACCCCGTTCCCTGACCCATCCCTGCTCTCCCTGGCCTCTTAGTCCTGGGTTCTCCATGCCTTCCAGCTCTGTTCCTGGCCTGCTCCTTAGCCCACATCCTGTGGGTCAGCAGCTGGCTTCCTTCTAACATCTCACTCTTTGTTTCTCCCTTTCTTTTGCTGAACTCCTTGCCCCCCAGAAGGCAATGTTGAGCCGAAAGCGTGCGTCCCAGTGTCTCACACCTGTGCTCTTTAAACACAGAGACCTGCCAAGACGCCCTCTCGTCCAACTATGCCCAAGCTGAAGTCCTTACCCTCTCTTAAAGCCGCACCAACGCAAGAGAGACAGGCAGACAGACAGAAAGCCAAAGACTTAGGGAAACTCTGGAAACCGGGCAAGAATCTTTCACTGGGAAAGACTCAGATATCCTTGTTTGCACAGGACTGATGGGAAACCTCCCATGCAACTCTCGGGGCCTGGAGCCATCTGGGTCTAATGTTCTGTTCTACTGTACATTGAAGAGATATATATGCACATATAGTATCTATATTCATACATACTATACTCTTGTGTGTAGTGCACGTGCTATTGGTGGTCTGTCTTTGTTAGGCTGTGTCTCCCCAAGCCCATCCCCTACCTTCAAACTCCCGTCCCTTCCCCCTTCACAGATTTCTTGTTGATTATGTTGAAAACATGTCTGAAATGTCCCAGGAAAGGTGTACCTAGGCCACCAGTCTATCTGGGTGGTCCCAGGCTAGACTTTCCCTTTTGGAGGTGTTTCCCTGTTGGTAGGTGGCCAGTTGAAGGCCATACTGCACCCCTAGGGTCAGTGCTCCACCAGCTTCCCACCCCAGATTGGGTTCTACCTCCCACCCCACGTCCCAGTTGTGGGGGACTTCCAGGGGCTCCTCTGTAGCCTCCTACACTCCTCCTTCCACCCCTACCTGTGTCCTTGACTGGGGAGCATTTTGTCTTATTTTTTATTTTCTTGTTCCATCTCCTTCGTCTGTTTGTTTTCAAAGATGCTGCTGGGCAGACGGGCAGGGATGGGGTCTGTCTGCCTGTCTGGCTCAGGGGTCTGAGAAGGCAAAGCCTCGGGCGAGAGGAGACCAGTTGCAATACTGTACTTCCTGGCCAGTGGCCAGAGGATGAGTGCAATAGCAGAGGCCAGGTGACCCCTTCAGCCTCGGCCTCTGCCCCTCCCTCAGCCCCCCTCCCCACCCTGCTTCCCTGCCCGTCCCTGCTGTTAGTCAGTCCTTTTCTAAGCTGTCCCCTTGTGTGTATCTGAGGCATGCCTAGGCCAGGCCCCCTGCCCTGTCCGCATGCCTCTGACTGTCATGCTGTGCTCGAGCCCCAATAAAGACATCTGGAGCTGTCTGGCTGCTCCTGCTGTGTGAGTGACTGCCTCTGCCTCTCCTTTCTGGCTCTGTGTCTGTGGGGACCTCCCTGAGCCTCCACCCTAGCACCTGAGGAATACAGCACACCCATAACAGTGCAGAATAGTCCTGAGAACTCCCACCCCACTGACACAGCCCAACTCCTGCATTTGGGAGCTAGAGACTACTGCTCAGGGAGAGAAAGGGATTTGCCAGAGGTCCCACAAAGTGACTATGATCCAGGCCCCTGGACTCCCAGGCAATGTGCTGATACTCTACTGCTGCCACCCGACCCCTCGTTGTACCACGGGAGAAAAGACTGTTCTTTGTTTAAGGAATTCCACCTTATTCCTGCTCATTTGTGCAGCCCTCTCCTCCCTGAAATCGCACTGGTTCTATGTGGGCCAAGGCCCTGGGGATGCCGAAGTGGTGGCAATGACTGGATGGGTGGCTGGCAAACTGAGGACTGAGATCACTTAGGAGAGATGGGGAATAAACACATCCTGGGCCCAGAAAGGATAGGGGTAGTGGGAAGTCACAGTCAGATGTGGGCCGCACCTCACTATGGTTATCCCTCACACTCACATAGGCTACACACAGGCCAGCTTCACAGGCCTGCAAGCTGCACAGTCACTCAGAAGGTACCCCGCGTTTCATTTAGTGCTCGCTCAACTGTTGCTGTCTTGAAATCCTTAATTTTGAACAAGGAGTCCTGCATTTTCATTTTGCACTGGGCTCTGCAAATTATGTAGCCGGTCCAAGGTGCATGTTTGTCTCCTTACTCTTGCCTGCCCCCAGGCATAAACTTAGAGTCACCAAGGCCTCAGTTCAGAGCCTTGATCTGCCACTTACTAGCTAGGTCCAAAACACACATTGCTGTCAAGTTGATTCCAACTCATAGCGATCCTAGAGGACAGACCCTGGAGAAACCCATAGGGTTTCGAAGGAACAGCTGGTGGATTCAAACTGCCGACCTTTTGGTTAGTAGCCAAGCTCTTAACCTCTGTGCCACGAGGACTCCACTAGCTGGGTAACTTGGGGCAACTCACCTAATGTCAATTTCCTCGTCTGTAAAATGGAGATAATGATAGCACCTATTTCAGAGATAGTGGAAAGAGCCTGGCCCAGGGCCAGCACATGTGATAATCCATGAGCTACTCGATAAACGTTAGTTCCCTCCCCATCCTTTTCCTGTAGGTCTGAGACATTTCCCCCCAGATATTTGCGATCTCCGTGTCCAGTCACACCAAGAAAGGACACAGCACACTCGGGGAACTGTCAGGAGAGCTGTCTGGAACAGCTTGGAGCTGCAGGGTGAGAAGGGCAAGGCCAAGGGGAGGGAGGAAGCAAGGGGAAAGGCTATTCCTGAAGTGAAAACAAAAATCGGGCTTGGAGCCTGGGCCAGCAAGGCAAGGAAAGGTCGTGGCAGGCAGCCAGTTGTCAATTAAAGATAAAATCACTCCTCCAGCAATGGAGGGCAATGGGGGCTCAGCTTCCCCAGACAGAAGAAAGCCATTTGCAGCCAGGCTCGCCTCGGAGAAGCTTGGCCCGGCAATAATGGGACGGGATGCACTGCTGGCTCCATAATGATATTACGCACGCACCAGGGCACATGTCCAAAGTGGCTGTTTCATTTTTTTTTTCCTGGCCGATCAATGTAGAACCATTTCATGGGTGGGCTGAGAACCCAGCGCACAGCTTAGGGGTACCAGATGCCAGGGGGGTCCTGAGAGGACCTTAGGGGGTCTAGCTGGGGTCCCCAGTGACACCTTCAGACCCCTGGAGGAGGAGGGGGCAGTGTGCAGGAGGCGAACAGTTTAGGGAGAGAAGCAGGAGTCTGCTGCTCCTCCCCCACCTCAAGGGGGCTTGAGGAGGAAAATACTCTGGTCCGCTCTAGTCCCTGCGGTTGGAGTTGAGCCCAAATGAGGGAGCTGGTTAAGAGAATTGGATCCTGTGGTAATGGAGACTGACTTTTGGAGTTGGACCTGGGTTTGTGTCCTTGCACCATCACTTCCTAGTTGTGTGACCTTAGGCAAGTTGTGTAACCTCTCTGAGCCCGTATTTCCTCACCTGTAAAATAGGAGTCATAATAGTATCTACCTCATTGAGCTGTTGGGCAATGCCTGTAAAGCCCTCAGCACAGTGCCTAGCACATAACCGGTACTTAACACATACTGGAAAAAATTCACACTGATAGCAGATGACCAGTTTGTTTGATGGCCTCAACTTTTCAGGATAGGTACCATGAATTAGCCCCATTTCAGTGAAGCCTTTGTCTACTTGTGAGGGAGTAAGACTGGAGATAATACCAAACAGCTGACAAGTTATTGAGTGCTAGGCAATACATTTAATGCTTATAAAAGGGCGTTAGGTACCATCATTATCCCTGTTTACAGAGGAGGAAACTGCAGCACAGAACTGTTAGGTCACACAGCCAATAAGTGGCAAAGCTGGGATTGGAACGCAAGCAGCTGATTCTACAAACCCAATGCTTGTTAAGCGCCATCAAGTTGATTTTGACTCACAGCGAGTAGAACTGCCTCCATAGTGTTCTCTAGGCTGTAATCTTGACGGGAGCAGATTGCCAGGTCTTTCTCCCCGTTTTGAACAGCCAACCTGTCGGTTCACAGTCTAAGACTTAACTGTTGTGCCATCAGGGCTCCTGCCCAGTGCTTAGCTGCTGTCTAAACTGAATGGGGCTTGTAAGTAACAACCCTAGTGTAGGGATTTGTGCTTTTCAATGTTTTTCTGTTTCCTTAATCTCAATTGATTCAAAACACCAAGACTTGGGGAAGTACATGATTTAATCATGCCCTTCCCCCCACCCACCCACCCCCCACACAAAAAGGGAAGGGATGTCTTCTCAAATTAATTAACAGGAGGTGAATGGCAAAAACAGTTAAGTGCTTGACTATGAGCCAAAAGGTTGGCAGTTTGAACCCACCTAGAGGCAGCTCGGAAGGCAGGCCTGGCAATCTGCTTCTAAAAGTTCACAGCCTTGAAAACCCGATAGAGCAGTTCTACTCTGTATACGTGGGGTCACCATGAGTCAGAATCAACTCCAAGGCAACTAACACCACCAGCAGCTCACAGAGTGATTGGTTCCTCCCTCTGTGACCCCAGTGGAGTTTTATGCCCTGATGCACAGAAGGGGGTCACACCGAAGGAGGTGACTGGGATCGGGACTGGTCTGAAAATTAGGTTACAGGAGTCGTGGCTCAGCCTTAAGAAGACTCAGTGGAAACCTGATCCCCACCTTCGAGTATTTGAAAGACATCTGATTCCAGAGAGCAGATCTAAGACTATATAGGTGGAAAGTTTGGAAAGACAAGCTGTCTTTGAATAAAGAAAAACCTTGTTTTTTGTTGTTTTCCTAGATATTACAAATTTAACACAAGGTATTAGAAAGCATCAAATCGAGAAGGAAAGTCCCCGTCATGCTCCCCTCACTCCCACTCTCCTCCCTGGAGGTGGTGCTGTCTGGTGTGGGTCTTTCCAGGCCTTCTGAAAAAGAAACTTTCTAGCAAAACTACCAAGTAGGAGCAGGCTGCACTATGGAGCAGTGAAGTTCTCCTCCCATCCCTGAAAGTGTTTCGAGAGATACAGGATGATCGTGGGTTTGGGGGGGTTGTAGGAAGAATTTCTGTTCCGCGTGGAAGGTTGAACTAGTAGACCTCCTCCTTTTCTAAGACTTTCCAGCTCAAACGTGGGGACACAACTAATTACAGGTGGAGCTGGGTCAGAAGCGAGGTCTTCTGAACAGGGCTCAGAGATGAGTTCTTTCTCCAGCATCGTTGTCCTCAAATTCCCTAACTCTAGGAATTCCGTAGGAGCCCTGGTGGCTCAATGGTTAAGTGCACGGTGCTAACTGAAAGGTTGTTGGTTTGAACCTGCCCAGCAGCTGTTTGGGAGAAAAGACCTGATGATCTGCTCCTGTAGTGATTACAGCCTAGAAAACTGTATGGGACAGTTCCACTGTTTCACACGGGGTCACTGTGAGTCGGACTTGAATCAACTCGACTCGATGGCACACAACGGCACAACAGGAATTCCCTGTCCGATTCACTCTTCCACAGGGTGTACTCTGGTGCAGAGACTGGCATTTGTGGTATCTCTAGTCTGGAGAGGCGCAGTGAGGCCCTGGGCTTGGACTAACCATGTATATCCAGCTCTTGCCCTCCTAGGGACCCTAAGGCATGATTGCAGTGAAACGTCCCTTCATTTCCCAGCTCTGAGCCCTTGTATGTGCACCCTCTGGTACCCACACAGCACGTGGCACCTGAGCTGGCTCAGTCACCTGGGGCTGTGGTGACCGCACACATGCCCCCAACAGCATGCATTTTCTAGAAGCCAGGCAGGGCTGCCAGGGAACTTGTCTCTCCCCTGGGTAACCTCAGGGGGGCCATGGCATCACAGGCTGAGAAGAAGGAGCCAGGAGGAGGGCTGTGGCCCCTGGTCAGAGAGTCAGTGGCGTTTTGAGGTTAGTGCTGGAAGCCTCTCCCTTCTTTCCCCACAGGGCTATAGGTGTCAGGCCTCTGTATTTGTCTGCTTCTCCAGGAATCAGTCCCTGGGAAGGGCAGTGGTCGGCAAGCATGTGCTTAGGGCTGCTGGATACCAATGGCGTTCCTGGGTGGTACAAACTGTTGAGTGCTCGACTACTAGCCAAATCCTTGGAAGACAGCCCTGGCGATCTGCTTTGAAAGATCATAGCCTTGAAAACCCTGTGGAGCAGTTCTGCTCTGCGCACATAGGGTTGCCACAAGTTGGAACCAACTCCTCGGCAGCTAACAATAATTGGATACCAGTTTCCCAGAACTGCAGGGCTCTGCTTTTAAATGAGTTAGGGTCCCTGATTCCTAAATCAGCCCTGCCTACATGGGGGGAAAGGGTAGGAAAGGGTCCCCTCCTTTCTCTTTGCACACAGTCTTCCCTAGGCGACCTCAACCACTTTCACGGCCAGTGGTGTCACTAGTGGGGTGCAGACCACTCCCCTGACATTGTCTGAGGGGGTGACACCAAAATGACCCCAGGGTCGTTGGTGACACCGGTGGCAGCAGCAGGCTAGCCAGTGCTGCCAGGGGAGGAGCTTCCAAGGCAATGATGTTACTAGGTTTGGTGCCACGTGTCACCCAGTGTGGTAATTCGTCATCCCCCCATCGCACCACCCCCATCATCCGCCAGTCAGGGCCCAGCGCCTGCCGTTGGGCAGAGAGGAGGGTCTCTGCCTAGGCCTAAGGGAGAGTGGAAGAGCTGCAGGGGCAACAGCAGAGTGGGGGTGGGGGTGGGGCCACGTGGGGGAGGTGCTTGGCCCTCGGGCACTGCAAGGAGGGAGGAGCGGGGATGGCCACACCGTTCAGCCAGGCGAGGGAGGGGAGGAATGTTCGCTGGCCCGCCTGTCTACCCCGGCAGAGGGGGATGACACCATGAGTTACCACACTAGGTGATACCAGCCCTAATGACCACCACTGCCCATGGTCTTAAATACATTCCAGGTGCTGGTGACGTCCACATTTATAGTTCCAGCCCAGAACTCCCCCTCAGTTCCATTCATTCATTCATTCAACAAACGTATTGAGACTCTCTATTCCAGGTGGGGAGCCCTGGTGGTGCAATGGTTAAGCTTGTCTGCTAACCAAAAGATTGGCAGTTCAAACCCATCCAGCAGCTCTGCAGGAGAAAGGCCTGGCAATCTGCTTCCTTAAAGATTACAGCAAAGAAAACCCTATGGGGCAGTTCTGTTCTGTCACATGGGGTCGCTATGAGTTGAAATCGACTCCACAGCACCTAACAACAACCACATAGTCCAGGCACTGCTCTACAAATGCTGAGTACGCAGCAGTGAATCAGACAGACAAACCCCCTTCTCCTTCAAGCTCTCTGCACTCACCAAATGCTGCCTGCCTGACTCCTCCACGGGCATCTCTGTGCTTCCCAACATGGGATTTTGACTTCACCCTTCTGCCTGCTGCTCTCCCTTCTAAGTGTGTTGCCACCATCCACCCAGAGGTCGAGCTAGAAACTTGGGTGTCATCATATCCCTACCCTCTCAATCATTAATTCACTCATTCATTTAACATATCTTTATGAAATGCCTACAAGGGCCAAGCACTTGCTTTATTGGGGGAAACAACAGTGAACAAGACAGCTAGGATAACTGTCCTCATGGTCTAATGGGGAGAGAGACAAAAAAAAAAGCCCTCCCCCGAAAAAAAGAAAACTACCCCGTGTCCATATTCCAACCCAGTAACAAGTTCTACCATCTCTTGGTGTTAGGCGCCATTGAGTTGGCCCCCGACTTATGGTGACCCCTTGCACAATGGAATGAAATGCTGCCTGGTCCTGTGCCATCCCTGTGATAACTTGCAGACTGGACCATTGGGATCCATAGGGTTTTCATTTACTGATTTTAGGAAGGAGATTTCAGGCCTTTCTTCCTAGTCAGTCTTAGTCTGGAAGCTCAGCGGAAGCCTGTTCAGCATGAATACAAGACACAAACCTCCACTGACAGATAGTGGTAGCTGCGCATGAGGTGCATTGGCCAGAAATCGAAATCAGGTCTCCCACATGGGAGGTGAAAATTCTACCACTAAATTATCATCTCTAGCTTCGAAATCTGTTTTAAATATTCTCCACTTCTCCCTCCCTTCACTCCACCACCACAGTCTGTCTCTGTCGCCTCTCTTCCTTGTCTCCTGTGTCCCATCTGCCCTTCCACCATCCAGTCCCCACCCAGTAGCCAGAGAGAGCTTCCTAAAACAGAAACCAGATCATGTTACCCCTGCTTAAAACTCTCAGTGGCTGGATTCCCCCTGCCTTTCAAATAAAATCCAAACTCCTTATGAGGGCCCTCAAGGCCCTGCTAGTCAGGCCCCTGAAGCCTGCCTCTACATGCATTCATGCTTCTCTCCCCTCAGCCCTTGAACCAGCAGCTCAGCTTCCTGTCACTTTCTCAGACGTTCCAACGCCTCTTTCACCTTTAGTGTTTTTGCACAGGAGGTTCCCTCACAGGGATGTTTTACCCATCCCCACTCCCAACTCCTTTGCTTGGCTGAATTCTCACCCTTCAGGCCTGGCCCCATCCTCCAGCCCCTGTTATTTTCCATCACTGCGGCCAGTGTATCCTTTTCTTCGTGGTAGTTAGCACTCTCTGTGATTATATATTGGTTTACTTGTTATTGCCTGCTTCCCCGGCTAAAGGGTAAGTTCCTAGGGCCTAGCACAGTGCTAGGGGCTCAGTAAATATTTTATGAATGAATGAATGCACAGGAGATGGGCCTGGCTCCAGTAGCTGCTGAGCTCTATCTATCCTCTCTTAACCCTCCCAAGTGCTGCCTCCAGCTGGCTTTTGCACCTCACTTCTAGGGCATTCCTGGGAGTCCTTGGGGAAAAATGTGAAAGCTCTTCTCTTTACATTATGCATTTCCTGCCTGAGAAACTGCCAGAATAATGAGGAAGGCTGGAAGGAAGAGAGACTGCACGGAGAGTTCCTTTTGGATCTTACCGTTTTCTACCTGGTATTGTTTGGTATTTGTAAGAGTCCTCCTCCCTCTCCTGCCAGCTACTCAAGGTGCTGATTCACCCTGGCTCCCCTCTGAGGGCCTAGCCCAGGGCTCCGTGCACAGTAGGGCTACAAGAAATGCCTGTTAAATGAATGAAGAAAGTGATGGGAAAAGAAGAAATAAGTATGAAAGAATAGTGAGGAGTAGAAAAAGGAAGGAGGAAGAAGAGAGAGGGATGAATAGGGTGGTGAAGAGAGGTAGGGGAAGGAGGGAAGGAAGTGGGGTTGGGGAGTGGGAAAGGGTGGAGAAGCTTTAGCCGGGAAAGTTGCTGGCCCAGCGTGGACCCCAACACCAAGCCAGCCCTCCCCCTCCCCCCCATTCTTTCCTGAACTGTGAGACTTCTGATCCTGCCAGCCACTGACACCAATGGCATCCTGCATCTTCCTCGGCTCATAGACCTTGGGGCTCCCTAGGGTGGGACAGCCCCTAAGGAGACCGCTGCAGGGACCAGAGCCGGGGAACCGTTAACCTGCTGCACATGCTCCATTCCTGATATTCAAGACTCCGTCTTGAACACCTCTCCCTTCAATTCCTCATATTTAGGCCCAAGTCCAAGGACAGTTAACTTCAAATTCAATATCAGTGACCAAATATTCAGAGCCAACAAACAAAGAGACTCTCCTCCATATCCTCAGCCCTTGGCCCCAGAGAGGAGGTATCCGCTCCTCCTCGCAGCCCAGCCTGGGCCAGCCACCCCTTGGGAAGATCAGAAGGCCAGCCCAGGAAGCTGGAAGGCCCAAAGGGACTGTTCCCAGAGAGCCGTTGCCATGGTGGTCACCCTCCCTGTGGTGGCGGCTCCTGAGTTGCTATGGAGAGCCACCAGTGCCAATGCCACCACAGCTACCACCACCGTCACTGCAAAGAAGCTGCTCCTGGGTCCTTAACTCTCTCTAGGCTGCTGGCCAGTCAGCCTGGGTGGCCAGTGTGTGCTGCCCTCTCAGTGTACTAGGTGGCCATGTACCATGGAACAGTAGTCAGAACCAGACCCCTCCCCAGTTCCCCAGCTTCATCCAGCCTCGAGCCCCAGGACTTCCTCCTCCCCTGAGGGTACAGCTCTGTTTGTACTCCTGGCAAGTGGATTAGGGACCTCAGTTCTCCCAGGATCCCACTAGTGGTGGCAGCCAGCTCCCAGGGAGCCTGGGGGCAGGGTGGTGAGGGTAGGGGGGAGATAAGAGGGCTCCAACGTTATCACTTTCCCTCTGTGCCACAGTGATAGACCGCCCTGGGCAGAACTGGAAAGTTGAATTCCAGTACTCTCCATCTCTTTTCCCGGGCTCTTCCCCATCCCTGCCAGGGAGCTCTCACTAACCACCATCTCTACTGCCACCTAGACACACACACGTATTTTCAGTGTCCTTCTACCCCCTTCATCCAGGAAAGCTTCTCAGAAGAGGTGACATCTTCTGTACATAAGAAATTATTTTTCTATCAGTCATTCACATTTTAGTATGAAGTGGAGTCCATGTATATTTTATTTCCCAGGAGATAGAATTGTTAGAACTTCTTTCAACTTATGGAGTGAGATCCTTGTTCTCTGTTATAGGAAATCTTAGCACTAGAGAACCCCGAGCAGGGTAGTGTTTTGTTTTTTTTTTTTTCTATTGTGGAAAACACTCTTTGTCCCAAGAGTGGATAACTTTTTTTTTAAATCAAGGGAGGAAGAAAGCACGAGCCTCCTTGTGTGGCTCAAATTAGAGGCCAGGGTCATACAAGGAATTCTGGTCTGACTCTGATTAACAAAAAAGAAAATGGAACACAAATGGGAAGTTAGAAAAGATATGCAGCAGGAGTTGCCTCTGTCTGGCAGAGCCTTTGCTCTCCCATTTGCCCTCCCATCTCACATTTCAGTATTAAGGCCTCTGTCTGGCAAACTCTTACTCATCCCTCAAGGCCCATTCAGCTGTCACCTCTTCCAAAAAGCTTTCCTAGACTCTTCCAGATGGAATTCCTTTGTTCTTCCTTTATGTGCTCACAGTGTCTTGTACACCCCTCCATTATAGCAGTTATTACAGTGATTGCTTGTTGCTTGTTTACTCATTTATGGATGCTTCACTTATTACTGCTTTTATCTCCAGCCTCTGTTCAGTGCTTGGGAGCTCAATAGAGAACAAATGAATGAATAGATAGTGATCAGTTAGCTGCCCCCTGCTGACTTCTGTGGTTCACTGTCATTCTAGCCAGTGTGTTTGGATCTCAGAATTTGTACCAAACAATTCCCTAGGGTGCTGGTCCTCTCATTGTACCACCCCCCTCACGATGTGGCAGCCATGCTCCCCCTACTTCCCATCTCACTGCATCCCTCTGCCATCAGTGCTCCCATCCACAGCTGCCTCCAGCTTTCCAGGCCCCAAGCAGCTGGAGTATTTCTTTCCTGGTGTTAATGGCTGCAGATTTGCTTCAGAATTCACTCAGCGCAACCGAGGGCTCGTGTGCTGGGTTCTTTCTTTCTCTCCATCTTTCTTCTTCTCAGTCTTCATTAAGAATATTCTTTTCTGCACCTGAACAACAAAAAGACAAATAATCCAGTTGAAAAATGGGCAAAGGATGTGAACAGACACTTCACCAAAGATAACATTCAGGCAACTAACAGACACATGAGGAAATGCTCCTGCTCATTAGCCGTTAGAGAAATGCAAGTCAAAACTACGATGAGAGAGCATCTCACCCTGACAATATTGGCACTAAAAAAAAAAAACAGCAAATAACAAATGTTGGAGAGGATGAAGGGAGATTGGAACTCTTATGCACTGCTGGTGGGAAGGTATAGTGGTACAACCACTATGGAAAACAATATGGTGTCTCCTTAAAGAGCTATAAAAAGAAATACCATATGATCCAGTAATCCCACTCCTAGGAATATATCCTAGAGAAATATGAGTCATCACATGAATAGACATATGCACACCCATGTTCATTGCAGCATTATTCACAATAGCAAAAGGACAGAAACAACCTAAGTGCCTATCAACAGATGAATGGAGAAACAAACTATGGTACAGACACACAATGGAGTACTATGCAACAATAAAGAACAATGAGGAAGCCACGAAACATCTCACAACATGAATGACTCTGGAGGGCATTACGCTGAGTGAAATAAGTCAATCACAAAAGGACAAATATTGTATGAGACCACTATTACAAGAACTGAAAAAAAGATTTATACACAGAAAAAAAAATTATTTGATGATTAAGAGGGTGGGGAGGGAAGGGGAGGGAAATCACTAGCTAGATAGTAGACAAGTGTCAATTTTGTTGAAGGGAAAGACAACACACAATATAGGGGAAGTCTGCACAACTTGACCAAGGCAAAGTCATAGAAGTTTCCTAGACACATCGAAACCCCTTGAGTGACTGAGTTGCTGGGGCTGAGGGCTGGGGACCATAGTCTTGGGGGACAACCAGGTCAATTGGCATCACATAGTTCATAAAGAAAATGTTCTACATCCTACTTTGGGGAGTAGCGTCTGGAGTCTTAAAAGCTTGCAAGCGGCCACCTTCATCTATTGGTCCCAACCTGTCCAGACCAAAGGAGAATGAAGAAAACCAAAGACACAAGGAAAATATTAGCCCAAAGGACTAAAGGACCACATGAACCAGAGCCTCCACCAGCCTGAGCCCAAAACTAGATGGTGCCTGGCTTCCACCACCTACCGCTCTGACAGAGATCGCAACAGAGAATCCCAGACTGAGCAGGAGAAAAATGTAGAACAAAATTCAAATTCACAAGAAAAGACTACACTCGCTGGTCTGACAGAGGCGAGAGGACACCCCGAGATTATGGTCCCCAAACACTCTGCTAACCGAAGCCACTCCCAAAGTCCACGTTTCAGGCAAAGATTAGAAAGGCCTATAAAACAAAAACACGCATAAGGAACATGCTTCTTAGTTCAGTCAAATATACTAGACCAAATGGGCAACGCCTGCCCAAAAGCAAGACGTGAAAGGAGGAAGGGACAGGAACGGAAGGAATGGACACATGGAATCCAGGGTGGAAAGGTAGAGAGTGCTCCCACATTGTGGGGATGGGCAACCAATGTCACAAAACAATATGTATATTAACCCAAAGGACGAAACGAATGAGAAACTAACTTGATTTGTAAACTTTCACCTAAAGCACAGTAAAATTAAAAAAAAAAAAAAAAAAGTTCTTTCTTTAGCTTCATGCCCTCCCCAGCTCACCAAGTGCTAGTCTGATCATTCAGGTTTGTGCTCCAGGGCAAAATTCCTGCTGCATATGGGAGCAGGGCTGTTTCCATTGGTGCTTGAGTCAGTCCCTTAATGTCTCTGAACTTCAGGTTCCACACCTATGAAATGAGAATAAAACCTTCCCTGTCCTTGTCCAAGGGTGGTATGAAGATTAAATGAGAAGGCAAAGAGCAGGTAACTCTTGAAATAATAATAGCCAACATTTATAAAGTGCTAACAATGGATCAAGCACTATTCTAAGTCCTCTATGTGGATTAATCCTCAGAAAAACGCCAGGAGGTGAGGGCTCTTTTTATCACTCCCATTTTACAGATGAGGAAAGCAAGGCACAGAGAGTAATTTGACGGAGATCTCATAGACAGCAAATCTCACAGTCCGATTTTGATCTGAATACAATGACCCCCTGTTCTCCTGACCACTCACTCTCCGGCTGGATAAAGCCATATGCAGGAGCTGGCTCCCTAGCACCAGCACTGCTACTGCCATTGAGGCCCCACTCACTGCCCACATCCAGCTAGCATTCTGGCTGCACCCTGTCTGCCACTGGCTTCACTGATTATGAGCTGTGTGATTTGGGGCAATGACTTAACCTCTCTGAGCATGGTTCCTTGTCCGTGATCTCCTGCAGGTTTTGCTAAGAGGAGTAAACAGAGGTTTAGAGTACATGAAACAGCTAACCAGACCCAGGCAGGTGAATGGTGCTGAATGCGTGTCCTTCCCAATTATACTTAGAGAACAGTCTAGGGTTGGGAGTAGAGGGGTAGGGGTGGAGTGGCAGACCTGACTTCCACAACAGAAAAGCACTGGAACCCTTTTCTAGAAATCCCATGCTGGGGCCACTCACTGTGGGATGGAGGCCATGTCCAGCTTGAGGCAGGGCCTTGGGCATTAATACTCATGAGATGACTCACTGGTGTGGCCATTTCCCTAGGGTAACCTGGAAGAAGTAATGTCTGCGTGCTTGCTCCCCAAAGCTGTGAGGCATCAGAGAGAAGCTCACGAAACTGTCTGCTCCTTAGGCCACCACCTTCCATCCTCTTCTCTCCCCAAGGTCCAGGCGTGGGGAGCTGCCCCCAAGTCTTTAGCCATGGAAATGGGAGCCAAGAAGGCAGTGAGGTGAGAGGAAGTTCAGGAAGAGACAGAAATCCAGGATCTGAGGGGAAGAAGGAGAGAGAGGGAGAGAAAGAGGGACAGAGAGGGGGACAGAGAGGAGGGAGAAGAAAGGAAGCGAGGAGTGCGGGGAGAGTGGAAGACAGATGAGGGGGGAGGAGAAGAGAGAGGGGAGGAAAGGAGGCGGGGAGGGAGGGGGGACCAGGCCCCCTGGCAGGCAGAGGCTGTGGGGCCTAAGACAACTGAACAGGCTGGAAATAGAACAGCTGGGCAAACCCGGCAGGCTCTGTTTGGGTGTCTGCTGAGCAAGCACGTGAATGAACAGAATGGGGGAACAATTCAAGGAAGAAATGGATCATTTCCCCTCAGAGGTAGGTCAGGACAGGCGGTGTTTATTCCAGTTTTGCACAGATTAGTCAGGGCTCTTTTTCTGGGGAGTTTTCTTTAGGTAATCATTATTTTTAACGGGTCGGCTGGGTGGCTGGGTTAGCCTGGTGCCACCCCACCCTTGGCAAGTAAAAGGTTTGGGTTACTTTGAGACCAAGACCACTCTGGGTTTTTATTCTAATTGTGAATGCTGCTGGTTTTAGGGGAAGGATCTTAATCCACTTTCCAAGTGGAGATTTCAGGAATCCGTGAGCTATGTAACGAAATACCCTTCCCGTATTAAAACAAAACCTAATTCTGGGCTGGGTCAGGACTGGCCTGGGGGAACCTGCCTCCCAGCACCTCTAAACTTCACCACCTTTTTTGATGACTTCACATGAGGTGAGCAAACGTCACCTTGGGAGGTGCCAGGGCCACCGGAGGCTCTGCCACGGCCTGGCTCCATCCAGGACCTCCAGTGACACCTCTTTTCTTCTTCCCCTCTCCTCCCACGGCACTTTGTTTCTATTTTCCTCCACTATCCCAAACCCATTCTCTCTTTCCTCACGGACCACCCCCTGTGGAGACTGCTGAGCTTTGACAAGAATTCACTGACTCTCAGGGTTGACTCATGCTGACCCCGTGCACAATGCACAACAGAACAAAATGCCGCCCGGTCCTGTGCCATCCCCATGATCGGCTGCAGATCAGACCATTGGGATCCATAGGGTTTTCACTGGCTGATTTTCCAAAGCAGGTCGCCAGGCCTTTCTTTGTAGTTCGTCTTAGTCTGGAAGCGCCGCTGAAATCTGTTCAGCATCATGGCAACAGGCAAGCCCCCAATGACAGGTGGGTGGTGGCTTTGCATGAGGTACACTGGCCAGGAATCAAACCCAGGTCTCCCACACGGAAGGCAAGAATTTTACCACTGAACCACCACAACTGGACCCCCTGAAATCTCAGGCAAGATTGAATGTATGTGTGTCTGAGTTTTCTGGTAGAAGGATCCAAAGCTTTCATCAGATTCTCAGAGGTGTTTGTCCCACCAGCCCAAACATGAGAACTGCTGGTCGAGGGGTCAGACCTTGGGCCAGCACAGACTACAAAGGTAGCTGGAGTCAGATGGTCCCTGGTGGCTGTTTTTAAGCTTGGCCCAAAGAGTCCTCCTCACTTTGGGGCTTTTGCTCCATCACCGATATCTCCAGAGTCCAGATCAGCTCAACTTGAACTGAATGTGGACAGAATCAGGGGGCCTGAGCTCTAACCCAGCCCTGGTGGCACAGTGGTTAAAATGCTCTGCTGCTAACTGAAAGGTCGGCAGTTCGAACCCACCAGCCTCTCTGCTGGAGAAAGATGTGGCAGTCTGCTTCCGTAAAGATTTATAGCCTTGGAAACCTGATGGGGTGGTTCTACCCTGTTCTGCAGGATCTCTGTGAGTCAGAATTGACTTGACGGCAGTGGGTTTGAGCTCTAACCTTGCTTCTGCCACCAGCTGTGCAGTTTTTCTCAGCTTAACTCAGCTGAGCTGCAGTTCCCCGTTTGTAAAATTGGGGGCAATGCCTCCCACCCTAGCTAGTTCTTAGGAGGCTCAAATGAAATCATGTGTCCCTACTACTTAGCTCAGTAACTGACATTTCATAAAGCCCAATTTCCTTCCTTCCTCCCTTCCTTCTTTCCTGGATGAACTCTAAGCCCCTTTCCAAGTTTAATAGGTACCAACCAACCATTTGCTGTCTAGTTGATTCTGATTCATGGTGACCCCATGAACTGTGCTCCACAGGGTTTTCAATGGCTGATTTTTTAAAAGTAGATCGCCAGACCTTTCTTCCAAGGCACCTCTGGGTAGACTTGAACCTCCAATGTTTTGGTTAGCAGCCAAGTGTGTTAACTATTTGC
Source organism: Dugong dugon (assembly GCA_030035585.1). NCBI lineage: Eukaryota > Metazoa > Chordata > Mammalia > Sirenia > Dugongidae > Dugong > Dugong dugon. The sequence continues at coordinate 150,169,846 of CM057462.1, forward strand.
ACTACCCAGGGAAAAGACCTTCAAGGCAACCTAAATCGGAGAAGAGAAAGAACACACACATTTCACTGTCTGTCCATGAGGGGGCTGGGACTGACCAATTAGGTCTGGTGGAGAATGGAAGGGATCTGAGTAATTAATCAGGTCTCAACTTAAGCCCTAGCCGCTTATGTTAGGTTGAGGCAACTAAACCCATATCTGATATTCAGAACACAGCTGGATGTCACATTGGATTTTTGCTTTAACCAAACGCCTGACATTTTGTAGAGCACATTTCTAAGCATGGTGCTGAGAGCTGGCAGGCCTAGGTATGTATTCCCCAAGTTCCAACCCAGTTCCCACTGCTGCTCTAGGCTTCAGTGTTCCCATTTCTCCCCTCCCTATCATCAGAAAGCATTCATACCAAGCCCCAGCTGGTGATCAGTTCATGGCAAAAAGTGTCGGAAGGGAGGGGAAGTCTTATCTCCAAGGAGATTAGATCCGAATTTTCGTGTTTCGACAGGATGGTTAGTCCTGCACATGGTGATTATATAACCCCAAGCGGAAATAGGACCCTAGAGTCTACCTTTTTCTCAGACTGGCCACTTAGAAACGAATCAGCCAGAAGGAAGCTGATTTAAGACCTCTCAGCTCCGTCCCCATCACACACACCATCAAGAGAGAACACTTGATTACAGATACATCCTGCAATCTCTCTTTCCCCACACTGCCTCTCCCCTTCCCTTTGGTCCCAGCCTAAAGAAACCTGCTCTGTGTGCTTATTTTGTCTTCAGGTAGAGGTGGTGGTGAAGCAAGTCAGGCTCCATTTCTCTGACTTCGATGAGGTGGGGAACAAGGGGGATATTCTGGAGAATTAAGGAATTCCTCCTTGTTCTTTGTGCTATCTGTGCCTGTCCCACCCTTACCTGCCCTGGTCTGACCTGCTTCTTGCAGGAGTTAGAGACCAGCATCTCAGGGAATGCCCGTGAAGTATTCTGAGCTTCCCAGATGTAAAGAGCAAGAGAAATCAAAGCCACTGTTATCTCCATCCAGATGATGGGGATAAAAACAGTCCAAGCCAGTCTCCTTTTTTGGCGCACTTGGCTAGTGGCTGAGCTACTGCTAGGCTGAGATTTCTCTTGCCTCAAACTAACCTGGCCCCAAAGGCTGCCAGGGCATCAGCTACTAAATCCCCAATCCATAAAATTATCTGGCAGCCTGTGAAGCCCCAGCCTTCTCAGATCAGGAAAGAATCTTTATTCCATCCTGACCTCAGAAGCTACCTTGTCCCCTTTATCCATGCTTTCTTCACTTGGTTTGGGTATCACATTTGTAATTTGATGACCAGAAAGTATTTTTAGTTGCCAACCAAGACCCAAACTTCATTCCCATTCACAACTGGGGTGATAAGAGGGTGGGGTGGTTGAAGCAGATTCCACCAGCCACAGGGCTAACGGCTGCTTGAAAGATCCTCCTAAAAGACAGGTCTGGTCGTGTCCCTCCTTACTAAATACCCTTCAGTGATGCCCACTTGCCCGTGAGATAAAGTTGAGATGCCCCGGCACAAGTTCCCAAGACCCTTTACTATCTAAACCATGGCCGTTGAGCCAGTTCCAACTCTTATAGGACAGAGTAGAACTACCCTGTAGGGTTTCCAAGGAGCGCCTGGTGGATTTGAACTGCTGACCTTTTTGTTAGCAGCCTAGCTCTTAACCACTACGCCACCAGGGTTTCCTTTACTATCTCATCCCAGCTTATCTCCCAGGCCTTGGTCCCTCCCTCCTACATGCCCTCTGCTCCAACCACACCCAAATGTAAGTGCTCTTGAACTTGCACACTCTCATGCTTTTGGTAGCACTATTCCCTTTGCTTGGAGTGCCCTCTCCCCTTTCTCCACCTTGTGAAACCCTTCTCACCCTTTGTGAGGTCTTTTCTAATCCACCCTGTCCCACCAGCAGAACTGTGTTCCCATAGTACTTTACAACACCTTTACAAGAGCATGTCTTGCACTAGATGATTATGTCACTGTCCTGTACAAAGTCTTTTAAAGGTCATATCTTGGCCTTACGTTTCCTGTAGCCCCTACAAACTAGGTCCTAGTGACCTAGTTAGATATGTTAAGAAAACGTATCCAAAATTTAGATATGGCCAGGAGGGTGACTGAATGTTCCTTCAATGTCGTGCTGAAGCTTTGTTTAACAGACCCACACAAAGATTAATTCTCTAGCACTGTGCTACCAACATACAACCCTTGAGCACTTGAATGAAACATGGCTAACGCTCACGTCAAAATGACAATATTTGGGATGTACTGAGTTAAATAAAATACATTATGAAAATTAATTTCATGTGTTTCTTTTTGCTTTTTTAATGTGGCTACTGTTGTTGTGTGCCATTGGGTCGATTCCAGCTGATAGCGACCCTGTAGGACAGAGTAGAACTGCCCCATAGGGTTTCCTAGGCCATAATCTTTACAGGAGCAGATTGCCACATCTTTCTCCTTTGGAGCCGCTGGTGGATTTGAACAGCCAACTTTCACATTAGCAGTCAAACGCTTAATCATTGCATCACCAGGGCTCCTAGGTGGCTTCCAGAAAATTTAAAAGTACACATATGGCTCACATCATATTTTTATTGGACAGCACTGCTCTAGAAGATTGTATCATTGTTTAACTTTGTGGTTTGCTGTTATTAATTAAGGGCTCAGACTGTGAAGTTACATGTTAATTTGCAGGGTTTTGTCTGGTAGAGATTCAAATGATTTCTGTACAGTAGGAAAGATAACCCTGAATTCAAAAGATCAGATTTGTCTTTAACTTAAAACATAATAATTTTTTGGAATGCCTTTATTTTAAATCCCAGTTCCCCAAATGCTCTTTGAAACAGCTTTATCATCATATTGGTTTCCTTGTTAATTAATGAGTTCAATAAATTTTTTGACATATGTTCATTCTATAGTTGTATGAGGCTCTTGTTTTTAATTTTTTGGAAATTATACTTTGACACATCTCTGTCTCTTGACAGAGCTTGAGAGCAGAGACTGTGAATTAGTAACATGCCTGGTGTTAAGGAGGGGCTCAATAAATGTTGAATGAATAAAAAGCCACTTGCTTTGAATTGGTGCATTATGTTTAATCTCCCAACCACACTTTGCACTGGGGTCCTTAGTAGTTACATGCCTGGGGTCATAGATTGAATTGTGTCCCCCCCAGAATATCTGTCAGCTTGGCTAGGTCATGATTCCCTGTATTGTATGATTGTCCACCATTTTGTAATCTGAGGTGATTTCCTTATGTGTTGTAAATCCTATCACTATGATGTAATAAGATGGATAACAGCAGTTATACTGATGAAATCTACAAGATTAGATAGTGTTTTAAGCCAATCTCTTTTGAAATACAAAAGAGATAAGCAAGGAGAGAGAGATATGGAGACCTTACACCACCAAGAAAGCAGCACCGGGAGCAGAGAGCATCCTTTGGACCTGAGGTTCCTGTGCTGAGATGCTCCCAGACCAAGGGAAGATTGATGACAAGGACCTTCTTCCAGAGCCAACAGAGATAGCCTTCCCCTCAAGCTGATGCCCTGAATTTGGACTTATAGCCTACTAGACTATAATAGAAAAAATTTCTCTTTGTTGAAGCCATCCTCTTGTTGTATTTCTGTTATAGCAGCTCTGGATAACTAAGATACTTGGGGAGTGGGGGGATGTAGGAAAGATGAGACCTCTCTTCAGGACCCCGAACTATTTGGGTGGTCCCATGAAGATGCCCAGATTCTTGGGGCCTGTGACCTGTCAAAGCAAATCCCTTCAATCAGCTCAAGATAAAGTCCCCACAGGCTCCCTGTACACCCACCTAGGATGCCTCAGGAAGTGGGGGGCCCAGATAGGTTCTCCTTCCCTTCCCATCCAATGACCTGGGTTGTTGCCAACTGCAGCACTGTATAAATTCCCCCAGAGCCCCCCAGACTGCTCCTCAAGGTCTGGATTAAAAACCGGTTGCTGTCCAGTTGATCCTGACACATGGCACCCCACATGTTTCAGAGTAGAACCGTGGTCTATAGGGTTTTCAGTGGCTGATATTTTTGGAAGTAGATTGCCAGGCCTTTTTTCCAAGCAGCGTCTGGGTGGACTTGAACCTCCAGCTTTTCAGTTAGCAGTGGAGCACGTTAACCATTTGCACTACCCAGGGACTCCAAGGTCTGGATACAGAGGAGCTTTGGTTGTTGGAGGTCCGTAATAGTGCAGTCTTCAGGAGCTAGGTTTTCTGGGGACCCTGGAAAATCTCTCTGGGTTCTGAGTGCCAGTAGACAATTGCAAAAATGTGTCACTCCCCAGGGATCACAATAGAGGGTCCCGGACAGAGTTGGAGAAAAATGTAGAGCAAAATTCTAACTCACACAAAAAGACCAGATTTACTGGTCTGACAGAGACTGGAGAAACCCCGAGAGTATGGCCCCCGGACACCCTTTTAACTCAGTACTGCAGTCACTCCTGAGGTTCAGCGTTCAGCCAAAGATTAGACAGGCCCATAAAACAAAATGAGACCGATGGGGAACAACAGCCCAGGGACAAGGACCAGAAGGCAGGAGGGGACAGGAAAGCTGGTACTGGGGAACCCAAGGTCAAGAAATGGAGAGTGTTGACACATCGTGGGGTTGGCAACCAATGTCACAAAACAATACGTATATTAATTGTTTAATGAAATACTGATTTTCTCTGTGAACCTTCGTCTAAAGCACAATAAAAAATGTCACTTCCCCTTTACTCTCCTTGACACCACAGGCACAGTGGGATATGGCTGGCTGTCAACTGAGGGTAGAAGTTAATTGCAAATTCCTTGAGGGCAGAAACTTTTCATTTTTATGCCTGGCACCTGGCTAGCACGTTGCCTGGCACTCAGCGAATGCTAATCTGCCTCCTCCCTCTGCTCAGTTCCAGCACCACAGCCAGCTTCCTTCCAACGAGTCTGATAGAAAGATTCCTCTGCCCGGACAGAACACTGATTAATCAATCCCCCCTCTGGGATTCTGGGTGGAATCAGCTGATAATTAGGCATCGAGTTCAGGGTTGGTGAACTTTTAGAAGTATCACAGCATGTCTGCCCTTGTCCACTTTCCTTACAGGAAAAAGAGAAGCTGCTAGAGGTTTGCTTCTGGAGAAGGATAATAAAATCAACATTTCTAAGCACTTATTTTGTGCTGGCTCTGAGCTAGGCCCTTTCCATGTCGTTCTTGGCTGCCATGGAGTTGATTTCAACTCACAGCGACCCCATGTGACAGCGTAGAACTGCCACATAGGGTTTCCTAGGCTGTAGGGCATCTCATTTAAATCACACAACAACCCTATGGCATGGAGATGATTGTCTCCATTTAACAGAAAGTGCAGGTCCCAAGAACGACATGACTTGCTCAAGGTTACAGGTAATGAATGAATGGCAGTCATATTCTGAAGCCAGTTCTGTTTTCCCCCAAAGCCATACTCTTCCCACAGCAGTGGGTAAAGAAACCAAACACAGTCCTGGAGGGAGAGGCCACACCTTAAAGCTGTTATCAGCTAAAACTTCCCTTAATTAACAATTAGCACCTTAGTAGGAATTAGTTGCTGACAGCAAGAATGTGTCATCACTCTCCATTTTCTCATGCTGAATGGAATACTGTTTTCCAGAGGGTTCCTGGGACATAACTCCCCTTCCCCCAGCCTTCCACCCTTCCTCCTACTACATTCCCAGGCCTCCCTCGTTTATCCTGGCTAATATCTTCATGACAGCTCCAACCTCATCTCCACCCAGAAGTCTTCCCAGCCGCACCCTCAGGAGAGATCCCTCCTCCGTGCTTCCCTGGACTTCTGGGCCTGCTTCTAGTCAGCGCCAACTCATGGCAACTCTATGTATAACAGAACAAAACATTACCTGGTCCTGCGCCATCTTCATGATCTTTGGTAATGCAGCAATGCTCCATTGTAATCCACAGTGTTCTCATTGGCTAGTTTTTGGAAGTAGATCACTAGACCTTTTTTCCTAGTCTATCAGCCTGGAAGCTCCGCTGAAACGTGTCTACCATGGGTGATCCTGCTGGTATTTGAAATACCAGTAGCATAGCTTCCAGCATCACACAACACAAAAGCCACCACAGCATGACAAACGGACAGATGGGTGGTGGGCTATTGGTTTATATTCATTTAACTCCTTTCTGACTACAAGTTCCCTGAGGCACAGTTCACACCAACCCTTTTACAGCCTACACCTTCCACTGCCTGGTGCTCTGTGGCTGTGAGTCAATGAATCAATCGGTGACAGTAGAGAAGTCAGTCAGGAAAGAAGAGAAAACCAAAATTATCCTCCTCTACTTCACTGTTTGTGTGAGACCAGGCTATGAGCTGCTCAGAATCATTTGTGCACCCTATTTGGCATCACTGTCCAAACCTGAGTTATTTTGTGGTTGGAAACTTTCAAGAAAAGGGATTGAATTATCCTCTGGGAGAAATATGCCCAAGGAAAAAAAGGGGGAAAAAAGGAAAAAAAAATATGCCCAATGAGATGAATTGTTTGTAAGACCTTCAGCACAGTTACTCATTTATTCCTTCATTCATCAATCATCCCACAAATGTACAGCCGCACTAGCTCTGAGCTCAAGCTTAGTAGCCGAAGAAAAAGAGGAAGTGAGGTTCATTCCTGAAGTCCTGACACAGGCTCTGACAAGGACGAACCCTGAAAACATTCTGCTGAGCAAAATAAGTCAGCCACAAAAGGACAAATATTGTACAGCCCACTTACATGAAATATCTAGAATAGACGCAAGTGAATACCACAGTTTATTAGTGGTTACCAGAGGCAGGTGGTGATGGGGAATGGGGAGTTACTACTTAAGGGGTACAGAATTTCTGTTTAAAAATACAACAACAAAACTAGTTGCTATGGAGTCAATTCCCATTCACGGCAATGCCATGTGTGACCATGAGTGCCAGAGGGGTTTTAATGGCTCATCTTTCAGAAGTAGGTCACCAGGACTTTCTTCCTAGGCAACTCTAAGTAGATTCGAACTTCCAACCTTTCGGTTAGTAGCAGAGCACTGAACCATTTGCATCACCCAGACATGTCGAATTTCTGTTATGGGGGTAAAAAACATTTGAAAATGGATAATGGAGATGGTTGTACAACAAGCTGAATGTAATTGTGGCAAAATATATATGTAATATGTTTTGTTATATATATTTTGCCACAATAAAATTTTTAAAGAAAGGATCCACTCTTGAGGTGCTGTGTGCTCAGAACACAGCCATTCCACCTGCAGAGGCCCCTGCACATGGGAGAGCCTAGGGCTTCTCTGGAAGCAGAGGAGGAGCAGGCTGTGGTAGGGAAGGCTCAGCCAGGCCCATGGGGCAGGGAAGCAGGTGGTGGCTCCTGAAGCCAAGGCCCTGGTCTGTCAGGAAGCACTGTCTTCACCTTCTGCAAGCTGGGCTAAAGCTCAGCCTTTGACGTCAGGGCTGGTGGATGAGGCCATGCAATAGGCCAGGAGGGGGTGGGGCAGTGGGTAGACAGAAACATCCAGGCATCCAGTGTGGCAGTTGCTTACACCCAGAGGGCAGGGATGGGGATGCCAGCAGGGCTGGGGGTCCCACTGTCCAGAGCCCCTGCAGGACCTCTATGGAGGGGCCTGAGGTCATCCTCACCACCGAAGCACTAGTCTGGCTTGGCTTAGAGGGTCTGCTATTCAGAGGGCTTCAAGCTAGCTCCATGGGTCAAGAACATAAAAATGTAGTCATTCACTTAGGTCATTCATAATTATCTGTGAGGTGTTAAGGGCTGAAAGAGGAGCCCTGGTCACGCGTTGGTTAACGGCTTGGCTACTAACCAAAAGGTTGGCAGTTTGAACTCACCAGCTGCTCCATGCGAGAAAAGACCTGGTGATCTATTCCTGTAAGGATTACAGCCTAGGAAACCCTATAGGGCAGTTCTGCTCTGTCATATAAGATTGCTGTCAGTCAGAACTGACTTGATGGCAACACAACAACAACTCATGGACTGACAACACTAACCTGAAAGACTCTTACATCAACTTTATGAAATGAGCAAGGCAGGAACAGCTAGCCCATTGTGCAGGAAAAGAAAACAAGGCACCAAAAGGTTAAGGCCCTGGCTGCCATTCAGTTCACCAGTGAAAGAGATAGGCTTTGAACTGCTGTTTATGTCCCTGGTCCTGGGTCCTTTCTCACACCAGGATGCCTCTCCTGATTCTGCCCCAAAAAGTAACTTCGTGGGTCCTCAGGTGGTATCCACATTAAGGGGCTTAGAGACCAAGCCCAGGATGGTGAGTGGTCCAGCTGTTCTAGGTAGCTCTCCTGAGGACTGGCTACAGGGACCAGGGTTGCGGGGAGGGGGAAGCAGCTCTGAGTCCCTGCGGCCTGTGTGGCCCCCACCACATCCTCATACCCATTCTTGATAAGTTACCCCCCAACCAAGCACGCTGGCAGCCTGAAGGCATTTCCCTTACCAGGGAATTCAGAGGCTTTGTGGCTGGGGGAAGATGCCCAGGGTCTGTGACTCAGTATGCCTGCAAGGAAATAAATCCACAAAAGTGATTTCTTTTTCCTTCCAACAAGAAATGAGGTTCACAATCCATTCCTGGCCACCAGGGGAGAGCCCTCTCCGAATTCTTTCCCTGCCTCGGTACCAGTCATTAAACTGGTCACTTGGGCTTCAGGGGATAAAGTCCACCCCGCACAGCTGTGGTTGAGCCTGGCTCACTCGGCTGGCTCAAGCCCTGAAGGACAGTGATGAGAGGGTTTGCACCCCACCGAGCTCTCCCTCTGGGGCACAGATAGAACTCAGACCAGTCAGAGCTCTCAGAAACACTCTTCCTGAGCACAAGAGAAAGGGTGGAAAGCTCAAACCTTTCCCTTCTACTCAAAAGCCAAGGCCCCTGCCTCTCTAGAGCAGATCTGGTGCATTATCACATCCACTTTACATATATTTTCTCGTTTAATCCTAACACCACCCTATGAAGGAAGTGTTGTCTCTACTCTCAACCAATTGTCATGAAGTTCAATCCGACTCATTGTCACCCGGCCCCAAGTGTATCTCCGTAGAACTGTGATCCATAGGGTTTTCAATAGCTAATTTTTCAGAATTAGAAAAATTCAGAAGTAGATCGCCAGGTTTTTTTTTCCAAGGCACCTCTGGGTGGACTTGAACCTTTAACTTTTTGGTTAACAGCCGAGTGCATTAACCGTTTGCACCACCAGAGACTCTAGATCCCCACACTAAAGATGAAAAATCTCAGGCTCAGAGCAGTTAACATGTCTTGGTCAGGCCGCTAGTGAGTAGCAGAACCATGGCCTGGATCTCACAACAGTCATTTCAGGTAGGTATTGTTATAAACTTTTCCGAGATAAAGAAACTGAGAGCAGACAGACTAATTAAGCTTGCCCAAAGGCAAACCACTGCTAAGTGATAGAGCTGAAATAGAGCCCAAAGCCAAGCTAGATTTATAATCTGATCTCCTTACTACTTCCGGCAAGCTATCTAGTTCTGCCTCCACACTTTGCTCACTGGGTCCCCTTCCCCTTCAATGCCCTTTTCCCATCCCCATCCCCTCAGCCAACTGTCTGAAGTCTATATAGCTTCACATTTAGCTCAAAATGTATGGATTGAATTGTGTCCCCACAAAAGATATGTTGAAGTCCTAACCCCCTGGTACCACTGAATGTGATCTTGTTTGGAAATAGGGTTTTTGAAGATGTTATAAGTTAATCCAGTATGACTGGTATCCTTATAAAAAGAGGAGGAAGACACAGAGACACAGACACAGATGGAAGACAGCCACGTGAGGGCAGAGACAGAGATTTGAGTGATGCATCTACAAGCCAAGGAATGCCAAGGGTTTCCAGGAACCACCAGTAGCCAAACAAGGATTCTTCCCTAGAACTTTCAGAGAGAGTATGGCCCTGTTGACACCTTGATTTTGGACTTCTAGCCCCCAGAACTGTGAGACAATACATTTCTGTTGTTTTAAAGCACCTAGTTTGTGGTGCTTTTGTTACAGCAGCCCTAAGAAACTGATACACTCCCCCACGGCCTTTGGGCCATGCTGGTCTCCCTCTTTCTCTCCTACTCCACTTACTGAACATAAAGGCACTAGTCATGGTCTGCTTGTGTGTTCTGTGGTTGTTTCATGTGTGTTGAGCATTGTTTCTGCCCCCTCTTGTCTTTCCTAAAGAACAACAACTAATCACTTGAGATGCCACATTGTTTACAGCCCTGAGATTTCAGCTCAAGGTTGGAGACCACACTTTCTTACTACCACAGCAGCCAGCACAGTGCCAAGAACAAAGTACGAATTCAGTAAGTTCTACACATTTGTATGTTATCGTTCAAAGTATTTCAATCTCCATTATCTTGATTAATCTTCCTAAGAAACTTGGGAGGTAGCATCCCAGGTTCTGAGGGGTTAGGTGCTATAGCTAAGGTGACTAGCCAGTTAGGGGACAAGCAGATCTGGGACAGAGGTTCTCTGATCCTGAGTCTAGGCTCTTTCCGCTGCATGGGCCACAGACATATGATCAACTGTTGATGGAATGGTGTCCTCCATCAGCTGATTCCTTCTCTGTTTCTTCTTCCACAGAGCTATGAGAAGAGTCCTGGTGGGGCCAAGTGAGGGTATGGTCAGACTGGCTAAGAGTGTGGGGGTAGTAAAAGCATTTCAGTGACAATGAGTCTAGCATCTGCCAAGGTTCAGGTCTTGGTCCAAGAGAGGACCCTCCAGGTGTCCCTCAAAGGGTCCATGCAGGTTCCTGGATCTATGAAGTCGTTGCCCCACCCCGTGGCCCTGCAGGGAGCCACTAGTAGGGGCAGGTGATCAGTGACAGACCACTCCCAAGTTGTCACAGGATCCTGTGGAAGGGGAAGGAAAGGGGAAGGAAAACTATAGGAGATCTGCTACAGCCTACCACGAAGCAGAGAATCATCAGGGCAGAAGGGGTTGCTGTTGCTGTGTTGCCCACAGAGTTCCAAGCAGAACCAGGGCAGAACACACTCCCCTCAGGCAGCAGATGCCCTGTCGGGCATATCTGTGGCTGCTTTGCCAGAAAGAAGGATTAGTTTGCATAGAACCATTCCAGTTCTCAGCAAGACTGCCCAAAGGATCTGGGGTGCATCCTGGAGCCCAGCTCCTTGTCTCCTCCAAGGCAAGCAGCCAGTAGCAGGGTCTGACCCCCTGAGGCTCAGGAGGGCAGTCAGGGTCACCGTGGCATCCTCACATGGGCATCCTTTGTGGGATCCTCATGTGCCTGCACAGCATCCAAGGACAGTGCCAAAGTAATCATCCAGGTCGCTTTCCATGTCTCCATCTCGTGGCTTCTCAGCCTTGTGGAGAAGGCCAGGGCTGAAGCTGGGGCTGGGGCTGAGCGTGTGACACCTGCTTTTTGAGTGCAGCCCTGGCACAGACTGCTTGCTCTGAATCTGCACAGCTTCCTGCTCTGGGAAATACAGATTAATTGAATGACATGTGCAGTGATTACGGGAAGAAGGAGTTGGGGGGGGCGGGTGTCTGTAGATCCAGCCAAGGAGGCTAGGAATTAGTTCAACCTGTCACTCTATACTGAGGTCTCTTAGCAGGCATCAGTGGAATGGTCGCCATGTCTATCCCAAATGCAGAATCTCACAGCTTGAGTGCTCACCTTTCTCACAGGGAGCGCACATAGAGGGCTGCTGCGAGGTGGGGCGAGTCACAGCTGCAGCAGCGATGCCGTTCAATGCCATCCCATTACATTCAATCCAATATTAACTCGCCACTTACTATGCGCTGGAAACAGTGCCAAGGTCATAAGTAAAATAATCTTCAAGTTGAAGAAGCTCACTGCAAGGCAGAGAAGACATCCAGATGTACATATAATATTCCTAGACTTTCAGGGATAATCCTGATATCAAACATTCCATAAGCTCTGGAGAGGGCAAGGAACATAGGTACCCGCTAACCCCAGTGCCTGGAACAGAGGAGGCAGTTACTGCATGTTTGTTGAATGAGCAAATGAACAAATGACTGGTTCATCTGAGTTGGACAAGCAAGTTCACTGGAGCTCTACAGGGAGTTAGGATTCAATATGCTCTCTGCTGGCTGTCCCTTCAGCACTTCTCCCTTTCCTCTCAGGAGACTCTCCTCAATTTCCACCTTTTCTCAAAGGACCCCTCCAGACGTGGGCTCTGCAATTACGCATTCAACACCCCACTCCATGTCCTCCAAGCCCCAGGGTGCAGCAGATAACTAATATTAGCAGGTCAGCATCAGCACAGAGGCACTGTAAGATGTTTAGCCTGGCTGGAGAGCCCTAGACAGAGCTGGATGTATTTTTAGCTCTTTGGGTATCTGGAAAGGTATTGAGATGCAGTCGTGGTTACAGACACCGGGGCAAATCAGTATTCTGCTACTGGTCTCCCCACGCCGGCAGTTTCCATTCAGTGTCTCAAAAGCAAGGGTTGCCATGGAGATTGAGCACCGGGGCAACCGAACTTCCTGTTGGGAAACAGCCATACAGGTAGAGCTTGGGGCCAGTGGGAATTAAGGAGGTCTTGGGTGGCCAGCTTCCTCTCCGGAAGGCAGATGGTGGCAGAAGTCCTTGGCACCCTCGGAAGGGGTCGGTCAAGAGACTGAGGACACTGTCTCCGAACTTCATTCAGGAAGCGATTGATTCTGTTTCTCCCTCACCCTGCCATGGGACTGGTTTTGTTCTCTTCCTGTCCCTTCTTGCCCCCTAGAGCTTTGGCCATCCAACAGGCAGCCTGGGAGCTACTCGGAGAGGAGGGTGGCAGGGCCATTTAGTAGTGGAAACATCTGGGTACCAAGTATAAGATCCACCAGTCCTGGCACAAACCTAGAACACAAGCTCTGAGTGCTGCCTGGTGGAGGCCAGGTCATCCTGCTCCTGAACCATCTGAATTGCAGCAGCCCACGATTCAGAATGGCACTATACAGGATTATTTTATCATCACTATCATCCTGAGAGGCTACAAGACAGGTGGCATGATTCCCACTTTACTCATTCATTCAGCAAACATTTCCTGTGCATCTGACATGCTGGGCAAATGGGATGAGAAATCTGAGACTCAAGAGACTAAGTAGCCCACCTATGGTTACAAAGCTAGTGAGAGATGGGACCAGGAGATGCCTAGGTCTGTCCAATCTATAGATTCAGAGGTATAAGAGCCCAAAGAAGCTCTTAGAGAGCATTTAGTCTGACCCTTGCACTTCACAGAAAAAAAACTGAGGTCCAGAGATAGCAAGTGACTTGGTCACTCAGGGAGTTGGTGGTGGAGCAGGGCCACATTTTTGCTTTTGTCCATTCTTCTCATCACACAAATTTCTTTCCAGAGAAACATAATACTCCAAATTTTTACCAGGCACTCATTCCGTGTCAGGCACTGGATCAGTTAGGAATTACATTCGTTGCTATTTAAGACAGACCTAACCACAGTGACTTAAACAAACTAGGGATTTATTCTCTTTCACGAAAGAAGTCCAGAGGCAAATATTCCGGGACTCGTATGGCAACTCCACAAGCTCATCAGAAATGCAGTTTCCCTCTAGCTTTCTGTATCACTGTCTTTAGTACATAGCTTCAATCCTAATACTCCCAAAATGGCTGCTGTAGTTCTAACCATCACATCTGCATTCCAGGTAGGAGAAGAAAAGGAGCAAAAGAAAATGCATGCCTGCCCTGTATGTCTGTCTCACCCCATCCCCTGCTCCTTTAGGAGTCTTTCTGCAAGCTGTCTAACGTCCACTCATAACCCATTAGCACCTCATAGTTGCAAGGGAGGTTAGGAAATGTCTTTTACCTGGACACATTGCTACCCTAAGTAAAAGTGGGGTTGTGGTAGGAACGAAGAATGGAAGAATGATATCGGAAGCAACTAGCAATTTCGGCCATAGACGCTTTGCTAGGCACTGTATGGGAATAAAAATAAATAAACATTGTCATTAAATCAATTCTGCCTCATAGTGATCCTATAGGACAGACAAGAACTGCCCTATAGGGTTTCCAAGGCTGTAATCTTTACGGAAGCAGATTGCCGCATCTTTCTCCTGAGGAGTGTCTGGAGGGTTCAAACTGCTGAGCTTTCAGTTAGCAGTATGGAAATACAATGTTTTGTTTTTTTTTTTTAAAAAAAAAAAAAAGGAAAAATCTACATAGGGGCCATAAGATTTATGAAGGGTTTTTGTTTTCTCCTCCTTAAAACTTTGCTATACTTTGAAAGTTTTCTGCAGTGTGTATATATTTATTTGACAATTATGGGAAAAAAAATCCTCCTTCAAATTATCCGCATTGGTGATTATTAGTCCTGCCCAGAGTCACCTCTGCTTTGCTGCTTTCACAAGGACAGTGCAAAGTTTCTTAAAACAGTCTTTGAACAAAGATAATATCAATTCAACTCAGTTCGATGAAATCTACAGACCATGTCACCCTTAGAAGAAGCTTGGAGCAGAAGTCGCATATCCACCACTGAGCTGAAGACAGAGCTTCCTGCAAAGCCAGCTCCCCAGCCCTGAGCCCACACCCTCCCACTCTGCCAGCCCCAGCTCCTCTTGTCTGGGAGCGCTTCCCACACAGTCTCCTTGAAGCTGAAATACAACGCCCTCTGGGGCTGCTGGACTGCACTCCCTGGCCTGGCAGGCCCAGAGTCATGCCAAACAGCAGGGTGAACGCTGTGGATCCAAAGATAAGGCCCTGCCTTTGCACAACCTGTCACAGATGGTTCTGGTTATTTATGAATCAGGGGTGTCCTCCTCGAGTACCCATAAGGTAGGTCAAGGACATGGCGGAGTCTCTCCTCCTTCTCACAGGCCAGAGAAGCCCCACAGTAAACCACGGCCCAGTACTCTTGCCATCCCCATGGAAATACTTCAGCACAGAGGCATGACTGAGGTGCACATGGAACCTGTCCCAAAACATTCTCCCAACATGCTGTTTCTCGACGATATTTTTTAAGTAATGCGTTGTCCAAGACGTGATGTTTTTTTGAAAGGAGGCAGTGAAAAAGCAAGGCTCAGTCTATTGAATATGGAATTGAAATACAGAATTGGCTCATTTATGAGATGAGGCCAGACACTCCCAGTTTATTTCAGTATCCATTCTCCCCTTATTCTTTACTAAAACCCCGTTGCCATTGAGTTGATTCCGACACACAGTGACCCTACAGGACAGAGTAGAACTGCCTCATAGCATTTCCAAGGAGCGGCTAGTGGATTCAAACTGCCACCTTTTGATTAACAGCCGAGCTCTTAACCACTGTGCCACCAAGGCTCCACATTCTATACTAATGCACACCAATTTTATTTGGGTGGTAACGTGTGCAGTTAAAATATCTCATCTCTCAGGCTCACTTGCAGATGTCCACAGTGCTGGATAATGAGATAGAAGTAAAAGTCTCTGGGAAGTGTGTCTGTTCCAGAATAAAAAGGCAAAGACCCAAGAGAAGACTCTGCATTTTGGCCTCATCCTTCCCTTTCTTTTGCCTGGAATGGAGATGAGATGCTTGAGAAGGAGCAGCCATTTCATTTCACAACTCTGAAAGGGAAAGTCTCATCCTGAAAAAGATGGAAGAGCAGGAAGCTCGAAGGATCTAAGGTCCTTAGTGACTTTCTTGACGATAACCCTGGACTACCTATCTGCTGACTTGTATGACAAAAATAAAAGCTCCATTTAAATAAGCCAGCATGGTTGGGTTTCTGTTCCAAAAAACCTGTGGCCATCAAGTTGATTCCGACTCATACTTAAAGCGACCATTATAGGACAGAGTAGAACTGCCCCCATAGGGCTTCCAAGGAGTGGTTGGTGGATTCGAACTACCAACCTTTTGGTTAGCAGCCAAATGCTTAACCACTGCACCATCAGGGGTCTTTCTCCTCTACAAGCTCTTTATTAGCCACGTTATAAGGCAAAAACAATGACAATTTAATTGGATCTGAAAAGAAGTTGGCAAAAAAATTCACCATTTTCAAGATATTTCCTAAAATATCAGTTGACATTTATTATCCTTAATAATATTATTCTGTTACAGGGAGCCAAATGCAATCCTAACTGATAACTAAAGATTGCCAAAAGCGGTGCCTTTTGGTGCTGACAGATTCACCAACCAACCATGTACTTCCTATCCTGGTTCTGCCCCCAGGCTCACTTCCTTTAAGGTTAGAACTTGGCCAGGCTTTGGAGCAGGCCACCCCATTTATCAGGGAAAGAAAACTGCGGCTGAGTTCTCCCAGCAGAACTCCCAGCAGGCCTGGGCATGCATCTTAGACAAGGCTGAGCTCTTCCTTGGTTGTTCATCTGTATCTATCACTCTGGGGGAAAGTGAAGAATTAAGTCTCATGGATTGCTTTCTCTCCTCCCAAGAGAGAATGTGGCATACAGGAAAATGCTTGTTGGCTGAGAAGCCTCTGAGAATTAAAATCTTGATCCTCCCAAGCCCAGGAACGGTCTTCTCCCTCCCCGTTTCAAACCATTGATGGCATAAGGCTGCTTATCACTGGTGACTCCCTAGATCATGGATCTTGATCCTCTGAAATTTGTAAGGGCCTAAGGCTTTCTACGGAGCCTGGTGGTGCAGTGGTTAAGAGTTCAGCTGTTAACCAAAAGGTCAGCGGTTCAAATCCCCCAGCTGCTCCTTGGAAGCCCTGTGTGGCAGTTCTACTCTGTCTTATGGGGTTGCTATGAGTCGGAATGGATTCAACAGCAACGGGTTTGGTTTTTTGGCTTTTGGAAGGCTTTTAAGGAGGAAATGATGACTGTACCATCTGTCAGATTTTTCACAATTCAACCAACATCTTCTTGAGTACCCACTGCGTGTCTATAAAACTTTCACAAAATGAATAAACGACTTTAAGAGATTCCTGCAGAGATATATGGATTGGAAATAATATCAATAATGCTAGCACAAGGAACAATAAGAAACTGGAATAATCCTTCTCCTTCTCTAAAAACCAAAACAAATAAACGCTTTGCCGTTGAGTTGATTCCAACTCATAGCAACCCTACAGGGCTGAGTAGAACTGCCCCATAGGGTTTCCAAGGCTGTAATCTTTAAAGACACTACCACATCTTTCTCCCGTGGAGTGGCTGGTGGATTTGAACTGCCCACCTTTCGGTCAGTAGCCAAACACTTAACCACAGCACCATCAGGGGTCCTTCTTCTCTACAAGCTCTTTATTAGCCACGTTATAAGGCAAAAACAATGATAGGTTAATTGGATCTGAAAAGAAGTTGGCAAAAAAATTCAACATCTTCAGGATAATTCCCTAAAATATCAGTTGACGTTTGTTGCTCTTAATGAAGGCTATTTCCCTAAGAGATTTTGCCTTGAGATATTAGCTATTGATAGCAGAAAGCACAGTTAGCAAGATATTTAAAAGTAAGCATCCAGAACATGAAGATAAACCTCAGTTTTTTTCATTGATGCTTAAACTCCTTACAACACTTAATCCAATATTCAACAAAACTTCACTAAACTTAATGATAAACATATACAAGAATCTTTTGATGTTTGCTGGTAATTGCAAAACACAAAAAAAGCCACATGCCCTTAGGGAAACACTTGCTTTTCTTACCATGAAAAATGGCTGAAATGACGTGTACAAAACAGTATGACGCCCCCCCGCCAAAAAAAGCATTCTTTTGTCAGCAAACACTATTGAAAGATGCATAGATAACATTACTAAAAATTTTAAGAAATGAATGCTAGCGTGAACAATGCTGTACGGAAAGTTTCTTATGCAATTGATTTAAAATACAGAGGTTTCTAACATCTCAGTTTATGGTACCCATTTCTTAGATTCTGTTTATATAATAGAAAAACATTAGAAAGACAACTTTTGAGCCACTAAAAGGAAAGGTAGGAGCACTGGCGGTGCAATGGCTAAGCGCTTGGCTGCTCACCAAAAGGTTGGCAGTTTGAACCCACCAGCTGCCCGGTGGGAGAAAAGACCTGGTGAGCTGTTCCCATAAATATTACAGCCTTGGAAACCTTATGAGGCAGTTCTGCTTTGTCCTATAGGGTCGCTATGACTTGATGGCACACAGCAAGAAAAGGAGAGATGGATGGGAGACGAGTAAATGGCTTTTTAAATAAAAATGCTTTATGGGAAAACAATTGACTGGAATACAAAGAGGAGTCTGGGGTGAAGTTACAAAGATAGAAACACACACGAAATTCATTCCCTGGACGGAAAGGAAGTTAAGGCCAGACAAGCACAAAATGCTGAAAGATGTCACAGATGTTGTTACTTTTATAAAAATAAGGTCTTTAAAATATAATAGTCTTGACAACACTTTCTAATGGAATATGGAGTGACTAGAAAGATCCTTTGTATCACATAGAGGTTCACCGGTTTTCTCATGGTGAAATACTTAAAAGTTAATGAGTTACACATTTTTTCTCATACAAAAAGGCGAGTGCTCCATTTTTATTGCCCTTCTCTGTGATGACAAACGGCTGTCATGTGTTTTAAATCGGAATTGTTAATGAACACCAGTGTTCACTGCAGCACCATCTGCAATAGCCAAAAGGTGGAAACAACCGAAATGTCCATAAACAGACGAATGGATAAACAAAACGTGGTCATACGTACAATGGAATATTACTCAGCTGTCGAGGGAAATGGAGTCCTGATCCATGCTACAACACGGATGAACTTCAAAAACATTATGCTGAGTGAAGTCAGTCAGTCCCAAGAGGACACATACTGTGTGATCCCACTCAAATGAGATATCTAGAATAGGCAAAAGTATAGAGAGCCAAGTTTATTAGGGGTGACCAGGGCTGGGAGGGAGGGGGAAAGGAGAGTCATTCCTTTGGCTGCAGTCAGTTTCCGTGTACGGTGATGGAAAATGTGAACAATTACCGGTGATGGTTGCAAAGCATGATTAACGAGACTGCTATCACTAAATTTCAAAAAGCATTGAAGCGGCAAATGTTGTGGTATATATAGTTTTACAACAACAACAAAAACTCTTAATCTGTGCCTTCAGGATAAAGATGATGCTTTATCATCTTTTAAAAAATAAACTCATGCTAAGGAAAAAGCATTTGAAAACAAATGTTTGGGTATTTCCATTGTTACACACTTTTGTTCAAGCAATGCTTGCAATACTTGTCTATCTCTCATATCTGTACACATAAAAAGAAGTTGGAAACAGAATTTTCTAACTTGTTTTAAAATATTTTAAATGCGGAGTATCAATAAGTTTTGATACCATTTTGTTAAAATTATAAAAATGTAATATCTTTCTACTTGTTTGAAAGAACAGACTTTGGGTGCTATAGCAATTATGTGATGCTTATTGTATACTGCCTTATACTGTAGGCTGTCTTGTCACGTGGGAGTGCACTTTGTCTTCTGATCCAACTGGAAACTCCCCAACTGTTTCTTATTTTTCTTTCCATGCCCGCTTTTCTTCCCTGGCTCCAGCCACCCTACCATATCCCTATGTCTACCTCATTGTCCTGCAGGTGCTATGCTTATTAATATGAATTTAAAGCTCAGGCCAATCAGGGGCTTCCTGAGCCTTGAATTCTGCCATTTTGAGGTTTGTTTACTTATCCTACATTGGCTGCCTGACGGTCATAGGATAAACTCTAGCTTCTAAGCAGCACATCTGTGGTTCTGCCTTACCTAGGCTCTATCAACCTCTTCTAATCTGCATTTCTCGATGCTTCTCCAGCAATCCTTCCTCTTCTCTGCTTATTTGAGGCCTAGGTTTAAGACAAAATGCTGTTGGGATCCCATTTCCTTCTTGCACCTCTTTGGCCCCTACCTCCTCGGTTGCCTCTGGACCCTCCTCATCTGGGTGCTTTTCTACAGCACTTATCTGTCTCTGTAGTCATTTATCATGATGCAGATGTCTTGTCTCTCCAACTACGCTGTTGAGCCTGTGAGTACAAGCATGGTAAGACTCCCTGTAGCCCCAGCACCCAGAACACACCCCTGTGAACAACACAGCAGAGCGTGCTGCACACTGGCCCCCTGCAGTAAATGCTTATCAGTGACAGCATGACACGTGTGGGGGTTTCACAGTCACCTACCTGCATCTGTCACTTGCACATTTACCTGTGAGAAGGAAGTAGCTGTGTGCTGTTATCCTAGAACTGCTGCTTGCCTGGTGGCTGAGGGGACATGTGGGGTCAGGAGGTGTGGGGCTGCTGAACCTGTTCTGGGGACAACCGGCTGCCCTGGGCCCAGGGAGCAGAGGGCTGGGTGCTGGCTCATCCCTTGGGTAAGAGTTATGGTAAGAACTGCTGTTCTGGGCTAAAATACATTTAGTGCCATCCTGGGAGACTTTTGGTGCATGAGGCACGCTTTAAAAATACATGAGGATTTAAGGTTTTTCCACACCTGTTGGGGAAATGTGTCCACAAGTCTAAGCTAATATTAGGGCTGTTTATTTTCTAAGGTTGACATTTCCCTGGCAGTCTGAGATTGCTGCTGGAGATAGAAAGGCTGATATTTACTTTGGCACCTTTCATCCAGAAAGGATTATCAACGAGTAAAGTATGAGTGCGTCTGGGCAACACAGACAGACAGACGCCCAGAAATATGTGGGTTACTCCAAACTGGGCCATCATTTGGCCTACAGTTGTTTCTGGGGTTCAAAGATTCCTGTACATAAAGGAGCCTAGGTTAGAGGGGCATTTCATGTGGGACACTGGTCGGTTCAAAACTCCATTTTATACAAAGAATAAGAAGTAGCTCTTCCAGTGGGGATGACCACTTGGAGAAAGAAATTAAGGCCTGCAAGGCAACAGCCTCTAGCCTCTCTCCCTAAAACAAAACCAAACTCTTCCAAGCTAGGAGTGAGGAGGGGTTCAGAATGAGGGTCTTCATTGGAGGGCCACTTTACAAGCTTTTGCAGTTCTACTTTGTCCTACAGAGTTGCTATGAGTCGGATTTGACTCAACAGCAACAGGTTTGGTTGTTTCGCCTCCCTTTTGGGAACGAAGCTCCCCCATTCTTTCTGGCCAAATGGATTAGGGGGAAAAGAATTCTTTTTCCTATATTGTCCTTAGTACAACTGAGGCAGACTGAAATTCCAAAAGGGACATTTAACTTAAAAAAAAAAAAAAGAGAGAGAGAGGGAAAGAAAATGAATTAAGTAGAAAAATAGATGTAATTTCAAAATATAATTTATTGATGTTATACTAGGAACTTCTCTTACCTAGCCCCTTCCCCACACTCCTTGGGAATCCCCAGAAAAATCCTTCCTTTTCAGTGTATCCGCACTGCCAGGACTGGAAGCCTTGGAAACAAGTTTGCAAGTGGCCTGTGAGGAAACAGTAGCGCTCTCAGGCTTCCTGGGTCTCCAGCAGCCAAAATAAAAACAAAAAGCTGTCTCCACCCAGAGGACAGCTCTCAGAAGCCAGGACTTAAGACTGCTGGGAGAGGGTCTGTAGCCAAAGCCCATGGGAGCTTTCAGAACCGGCTGCTCCAGAGGCTGGTCCCGGCCCTCTTCCCAGGCAGCCCTGGGGATGCTCACCCTGCACTGTTCTCGTGGCTGCTTCAGTTCCCCAGTACTCATGCTAAAACCTTAACGCTCACTGGTTTGGCGAGAGACCCCCAACTAGATAGCATCTTCCATTTTAGCCTCAGGGAGCCGCTTCTGGGGCCCCAAGGAGGAAACTGGAGCCAGGAGAGAGGCCTCAGACTTGGGTAGAATGGGGCGGGTCCTACCCAGCACTAGACCCTCTTCTCCTGAATAATTGGAGAGACTAGGCTGTTGGTGTGGTCCAACGGTTAAGCACTGGGCTGCTAACTGGGTTACCTGTTTGAACCCACCCAGCGGCTCTGCAAGAGAAAGACCTGGCGATCTGCTCCCTGAAAGACTACAACCTAGAAAATCCTATGAGGCAGTTCTATTTTGTCACACGGGTTTGCTATAAATCAAAAACTGACTCAACCGCACCTAATAACAACGACGGGCTGGTGGTGCCGGGGTATTAGGTGCAGGGACTAAGTGGGAACTGGCCCCTGAGATGCAACTGAGTGTAGAAAGAACACCGTTGAGCACCTACTAGATCAGGTACTCTCCTGTTTAAGTACAATTCGCTTATTCCTCACAGCAGCCCTGTGAATAGAGGGAAAAATAATGGGCAAGAGAGTAAGTTAAGTGGCTAATCAGGGATAGAAATGCAGGCTTTGTGTTGTCCACCTCCCACTCTCCTGCTTGAACTGAGGTTGTCATTAGCTGCCTTTGAGTCGCCCAACTCAAAGTTGCCCCACGCATAAGGAAGGAAATGCTGCCTGGACCTGCACCATCCCCATGATCAGTTAGGGATAGGACTGTTGTGATCCACAGGGTTTTCATTGGCTGATTTTCAGAAGGAGATCACCAGGCCTTTCTTTCTAGTTTGTCTTAGTCTGAAAGCTCCTCTAAAACCTGTTCCACACCATAGCAACACACTATCCTTCACAGAGGGATGGGCGGTGGCTGATCGTAAAGTGCATTGACTGGGAATCAAACCTGGGTCTCCCACATGGAAGGTGAGAATTCTACCACTGAACCACCAATGCCTCTAATTGAACTGAACAGATTTTGAAATGTTTATACCCTCAGAGCAGAAACTCTGCACCCTGGAGGGCTGTCTGGCAAAGGGAAGGGTCTCACAAATAAGTCCAGCCCCAGAATGTAACTTTCCTCATGAGGAGCAGCAAGAATTTCTGGAAGGTGCTTGGAACTTCTTGAAGACCTTCTGTAAACACAATAATTCATTATTGGTAATCCTTATTGAAGGAGCCCTGGTGCCGCAGTGGTTAAAGCTCTTGGTTGCTAACTGAAATGTCAGCAGTTTGAACCCACCAGCTGCTCCATGGGAGAAAGATGTGGCAGTCTGCTTCCCTAAAGATTACCGCCTTGGAAACCCTATGGGGCAGTTCTACTCTGTCCTGTAGGGTTGCTATGTGTTGGAATCCACTCGGCCACTTCTGTTTGTTTGTTTGTTTGTTTGTTTTAACCCTTGTTGAGTGCTTACTATCTGCTAGGCTTACTCTAAGCACTTTCAATGAGTTAACCCAGTTAGTTCCCTCAACAACCAGGAATAGGTACTATTATCATTTCCATTTTGCAAATGACTAAATTGAGACACAGAAAGATTAAATAACTTGCCTAAGGGCACAGACAGGGCCAGTGGTGGGTCAGTGGTAGCATTCTCCCCTTCTATATGGGAGACCCTGGCTCCATGCCCAGCCAATGTACCTCAAATGCAGCCACCACCCATCTGTCAGTGAAGGCTTGGGTGTTGCTATGATGCTGAGAAGTTTTCAGAGAGACTAGGAAGAAAGACCTGGAGATTTACGTCCAAAAATCAGTCAATGAAAGCACAGCAGTACGATCCATATGCCTGAGGTCACCATCAGTAAGGTGCCGACTCTATGACAACTAATAACAACAACAACAAGGGTACAGAACCCTTAAGTGACAGAGCTGAGATTTGAACCCAGATAGTATCAAGGAAGGGGCCCTGGTGGCACAGTTGTTAAGAGCTACATCTGCTAACCAAAAGACCGGCAGTTCGAACCCACCAGCCACTCCCTGGAAACCCTATGGGGCTCTGTCCTATAGGACCGCTGTGAGTCGGAATTGACTCAACGGCAACAGGTTTGGTGGTTTTGGTTAGCATTAAGGAAAAAATTTCACTGGACAATGCTGCACTGGACTGGCAAGGATGACTTTTATTCAAAAAGATCATTAAAACAGAGGTGAGAGAACTAAGGGAAGGGAGGGAAGAAACTCCACAATGGGAGATCTATGGCAATGGGGAGATAGACCAGCTCCTACTTCACTGAAGCAGAGAACAGAGAATCTTCAAAAAGAAAGTTAGGGGTATTGACCGCCGGGATGGGTGAGTGATTTACTACTACGCTTATGACAAATCTGTCCCTCGCTCAACGACTAACCTAACGGTTGGTGGTTTGAACCCACCAGCAGCACCATGGAAGAAAAGCCTGGCAAGCTGCTTTCATAAAGATTACAGCCAAAAACCCCTATAGGGCGGTTCTATTCCGTAACACGGGGTCACCATAAATCATTTTCGGTATGCAAATCTGCTTGGATCCTGAGAGACA
Source organism: Dugong dugon (assembly GCA_030035585.1). Classification (NCBI taxonomy): domain Eukaryota; kingdom Metazoa; phylum Chordata; class Mammalia; order Sirenia; family Dugongidae; genus Dugong; species Dugong dugon. Next base: position 150,193,927 of record CM057462.1, read on the forward strand.
AGGGGGCCTGGGAAGACAAGGGCTGGGCACTGGGAGAGTGGAAAGTTGGGGAGATAAAGAAGGGAAACACCTAAAGTTATTAAAACAGAGTCGATCATTAAGTCTGTCTAGGTCAATTGTTTAAGGAGCCCTGGTGATGCAACGGTTAAGCACTTGGCTGCTAACCGAAAAGTTGGTGTTTAGAACACGCCCAGCAGCACCATGGAAGAAAGACTTGGCGATCTGCTTCTGTAAAGATTATAGCCAGGAAAACCCTACGGGGCAGTTCTACTTCATTGCTGGGGTCATTATGAGTCCAGATTGACCCTATGGCAGCCAACAACAACAACAGGTCAGTTGTTTATAGTAAACCTTCTCCTGAACGCAGAAGACACTGAGGAATTTTTCTTTAACAAAATGCTAGGGTAAAATTCAACTTTGTCAGTGGTCTAGCTCTTAATGACTACCTTGACTATTGGTGCTATTCCCGGCCCTTACTGGCCCCTTTGCTAAAATTCACTCTTGGTGATGGCCCTATTTCTTCCTCTCAAGTCCTTGGCATTTGCACCCCGAGGGACAACCGTGCCAGGAGATACCTGAAGTCATCAGTTCCCTGGGCCCCTGAGCACCCTGGGCCTTGATACACCATTGTCATGGGGGTCTTTGTACCTTCCAAGATCCCCTCACCATCTCTTGGTTAGTTCTCCTGGGGCACCCCACTTTCTGAGCCAGGTAAACCAACAGCAAATGCCAAGGGCCTGCAGCAAAACAAACTGCAGCAACCCCAGAGGTCTCTATAGCTCCCATTTAGCCAGCAGCCAAAAGCCTGGGGAAGGGCTGCTACTCATCCTTTGCCTGGCTGCCTGGGGTTGGCTCAGGCACCTGTGGAGGGTGAGCTCTGCTAGGGAGAGAGCACTGGTTTTCTGGGAGGTGAAGGGCCATGGGGAGGGGTTGGGACTGAGCTGAGCTGCTGCTGGCCCCACATCAGCCCTCAGGCTGCTTCAGGGCCCACGTCTTCACTCTGACTGAGAAGAATTTCATGTTTGCTGTTTATATTGCAGTTGCCGTCTAGGGACTTGCTTTGAAGCCAACTGGTAAGCTCCAAGGCACATGAGTACATTCCTGGCTCAGTGCTATGCTCACACTCTCTGACTCAGCTAATATAAGGCCCTGTGCTTCCATGTCCTTCCTGAATCTATACATTCCAGATACTTCTACTTACTCCCATCTCCCCCCCATCCCCGCCACACACACACACACATTCACACACTCCCAAATGCATTTAGAATCTCGCTCCTGCCTCTTTCTCTGGCCAGTGAAACTTCATTTCAGCCTCTCATAGGATTAGGTCATACCCTTAGCCACCTTGGAGTCCCTGGGTGGTGGCAACAGTTAACATGCTCAGCTGCTAAGGTTAGCAGTACCATTGTCATGTTTGAGTCCACCCAGATGAGCCTCAGAAGAAAGGCCTGGCAATCTACTTCCAAAAAATCAGTCACTGAAAACCCTATGGAGCACAGGTCTACTCTCACACACATGAGGTCACCATGAGGCCACTTGACAGCGACTGTTGTTTTGACTGGTTTTAGTCACCTTACTGTTCTGTTCTTTTTAGCAGGATGCAGCCCTCTAAATTTGGTCAACCTCTTTTAACCCTCCTTATCCCACTTCCTATACATCTCACCCCCAGGGCAGGGCCGCCTTCTGAGAAAGCAAATCCTCCCTAGGTCTTTATATAGCACAGTATTTAAATCACGTGGCATTTTTAAAAGTTGGGTTTATTTATTTTTTATTTTTTACCTTTATTTTTTTCCATACCAAAATTTATACATACGTTGTTATGTGACCCTAATTGCTCCCCCCATACTGTGACAGCACACTCCTCCTTTCCACCCCTGATTCCCCATGTCCATTCAACCTCTCTGCCTTCCCGTCTCACTTCCGGAGAGAAGCTGCCCATTTAGTCTCTTGTATCTACTTGAGCTAAGAGGCACACTCCTCACGAGTATCACTTTATGTCCCACAGTCCAGTCCAATCCCTGTCTGAAGAGTTGACTTCAGAAATTGTTTTAGTTCTGGACTGATAGAGATTCCAGGGGCCATGCTTTCTGGGGTACATCCAGTGTCAGTATGACCATTAAGTCTGGTCTTCTTACTAGAATTTGAGATCTTTACCCCACATTTCTCCTGCTCCATCAGGGACTCTCTGCTGTGTTTCCTGTCAGGGTAGTCATTGGTGGTAGCTGGGCACCATCTAGGTCTTCTAGTCTCAGGCTGATGAAGTCTCTGGTTTATGTGGCCCTTTCTGTCTCTTGGGCTAATACTTCCCTTGTGTCTTTGGTGTTCTTCATTCTCCATTCCTCCAGGTGGTTGGAACCAATTGATGCATCTTAGCTGGCCACTTGCAAGCTTTTAAGACCCCAGATGCCACTCAGCAAGGTAGGATGCAGAACATTTTCTTAATAAGCTTTGTATGCCAATTAAATGTCAGGTTTATTGAGGTATAATTTATACACGGTAAAATACACCCTTTTGGTATATAGATCTGAGTTTTGACAAGCACATACAGTCATGTAACCACCACCATGATCAAGATACAGAACAGTTCCATCACTATAGAGCTCTCTCACATACCTTTGTAGTCAACCACTCTCTCCACCCCCAGCCTCTGGTAACCACCTATCTATCTGGGTTTTGTTTTATTTTGTTTTCCTCTCCCTATAATTTTCCCTTTTCCAGAATGTCATAGAACTGGAATCTGGAGTCTGGCTTCTTTCATCAGTTGCGTATACACATCAGGGGTCCATCTCTGGAGGACATCATGCTTGGTAAAGTAGAGAGTCAATGAAAAAGAAGAAAATCCTAAACAGGATGGATTGACACAGTGGCTCTAACAATGGGCTCAAACATAGCTACTATTGTGAGAATGGCACAGGATGGGGCAGTGTTTAGTTCTGTTATACATGAGGTCGCTGTGAGTTAGAGCTGACTCGACACCTAACAACAGCAACGGTATTCCAAAGTATGGACATACCATAGCCTGTTTATCCATTCCCCAGCTAAAGGACATTTGAGTTGCTCCAGTTTGGGGCAATTATGAATAAAACTGTTAAAAACATTCATGTAGAGGTTTTTGTGTGGATGTATGTTTTCATTTCGCTTGGGTAAAAACCTAGGAATGGGATTTCTGAGTTGTATGGTAAGTACATATTTAACTTTCAAGAAACTGCCAAACTGTTTTCCAGAATGGCTGCATGATTTCTCTGCATCCCTGCTGGCAACGTAGGAGCCATGCAGTTGCCCCGCACCCTCGCCAGTGCCCTGTATTACCAGGTGTTTTTCCCTCATTCTTACGATGTGCTATGTGGTATTTTCATTATCTATTTCTCTGTTTCTTTCCTTCAAGTGGCAATCCTGGAAGGCAAGAAATGGGATTTGTTTCTTTCTATATTGCCTGCACAGAGTAGGGAGCTCAATAAACTTTTATCATATGCAGGTTTCTTCCGCTATCCGAAAGGAGAGCGTAGCTATGAAACCTTTCATAAGCTGCAATGGCATAAAGCAAAGAAGCAATTACCATTAATTTATATGGGAAAATTTTTTGAGCATTCCCAGACCCAAAAAATAACCTACCAAATCATACCAAATAACACATAAAACCCTTAATGAGCTATCTTAGGCTTTTCTGATACCTGAGGATGCATCTTGCTAACGGATGCACAAAGTAAATCTAGATAAACACAGATGCTCGCAGACACAGTTCAGAGCTATGGCGGCTTGATGCTGAGCTGCTGAGTGTAGTTCCCGAGGAAGGAGCTTGAGGAAGCCATTCTAGCTGCTTAGGTGTGTGCTGTATCTTTAACCACTTGCTGCAAAACAAACTCTGAACGCTATTTCATAAAAGCGAAAATCCTCTTTGGATGTCTTTTGCTTAGCCAAAACAGGCACTAATGTAGATCTTTCATAAAAGTGAAGTGGCATAAAGCAAACTTTCTAGAAGCGGAGGGATACCTTATAGGAACGAATGAATAAATACTTTCCAAGTTGTTTGGCAGTTTCTAGGGGACAGAGCTATTGCCGATCCATCTTTCTCACTCAGAAAAGCACTGTGATCCAACCAGCTCCCTCAAGCCAGGGGGCATTTCCCGGTCTGCTTCGGTCCTCACCCCTTCTTGAAGTCATGCTGCCCCAAGACTCTCCTCCCTGGCCCCTTTCTCTTAGGGTGCTGCCTGCTGTGTTGGCTCCATTCCTTTGGGAATAAAGCAAAGAGGACTTTCTCCTCCAGTGCCAGGATATGACCGTTTGTTCCCCCAGGAACTAGGGAGCTGTAAGGGCTGTGGGATTAAGAGAGGGAACTCCTATCAAGAGCAGTTGTCTCTGCCTGCAAGGCTCAAACCAAGTTGACCACAGGATGCCAGGTTGATGAGTGAGGACACACTGGTGACCTCAGGATGACTGAGAGAGCCAGTCCAACAGCCTGATGGCCCTGTGTCCACACATTCACTGCAAGGCTCCCAGGCTTCTTTAGAGGAGATGAGCTGCTTATTGGAGGGTGTGAGCACTAACCAGGAGGATGAACAAATGGATCCCAGGAGAGGAAGGGCTGCAAGAGAGCTCAGGGTGAGGAAGACAAGCACAAGCACCTAAATGATGGGGAAACGAGGCTGGAAGGGATTGACTGCTGGACAAGCCTGGATCCTCTGACCTAACCACACAGCATCAGAGGTCAGTGGCCAATCAGAGCCCTGAGGGCCTGACCACAGGATGCCTGGGCCTGGCCTCGCAGCCACAGTGCATCTTTCATCCCCTGCATACTGGCTCTGCAGTGGCCGCAATTCAGAGTTACACATTCTGGGGACAATGGAGGAGCCTATTGATGTGGAAGGTTAGACTTTGAGGAGTTTTAGACACTGGGGGGCTGAATGGGACTCTTCTGAATGATCTTTTCAGGAGGCCTTGGGGGCAATGGAGAGGTCCTGAGGACTGTAGTGCTTCAGGGTAGAAATAGGCAGGAAAAAAAACCAAACAGTACATGGACTGTCTCTAGAATAAAGGGCATCTGTTCCCCTGTGCCAGCTGACAAGGGCCAGAGGCCATCCGGGCCCTGGAGAAATTGAGCAAAGAGAAAAGAGAAGTTAAGCAATCAGAGGTGGGACTGTGGTGAGGTCTGGGTGAATTCCCGCTAAGATGAGGCAGGCCCAGGGCTGACAGCGGGGTCTTGGAGAAAGGCTGAGTAAGAAAAGAACGCTGGAGATCATCTATCCAAATTCCCTCTTTCTACAGGTGACTTGCCCATGGCCACAGGGCTAGTTAGTAGAGACAAAATTGGAAGCCAGATTTTGTTTATTGTGACGAAACTATTGACAGCAGTTTTGAATCCAGAATCTTGGCAGCTACTCAGGAAAATCTAGTCTAGAAAAGCTTCTCTTAAAAAGCAAAAAATTGAAGATAAAAGCAAAACTAGTTTGACCCACTATTCGTTTGGATTGGTTTATTCCTTTTCAAAATACATGGACTTGTGTAGTCTCTTACTACAGGAGTTCAAGCTTGAGAATGCAGTGCAAATGGACGCTTTTCTCCTTCCCAGTTGCTGTCAAGTTGACTCCAATTCATGGCAACCCCATGTGTATCAGAGTAGAACTGTGCTCCATAGGATTTTCAGTGGCTGAGTTGTCAGAAGTAGATTGCCAGGCCTTTTTTCTGAGGTGCCTCTGGGTAGACTTGAACCTCCAACCTTTCAGTTAGCAACTGAGCATGCCAAGCATTTGCACCACGTACGGACTCCTTTTCTCCTTCTTTAGAGGGCCACTAAAACAAAAAGTGGGCTAGCTGCTCCTGGAAACATTGAGGCTGATTTTGTCAGGAAGCATACAACCACGTGGAACTGTTTCTAGTGTCAGGTATGGCAGAAGGGAGTTGTGACTTGGGGTGGGGAGGACAATGCCCATGCCGCATGCTTTGGGACTCTTCCCTGTTGCTGACAGTTTTACAGTGACTCAGGGAGGCAGCTGGTAGGGTGGAGGAGGTCCTGCTCACACACAAAAGGCTAAAAGTGGCCTAAAGTTTACACCACCCGATTAGCCCATAATTACCCTGTTGTTCTCATTAGCTGCTGTCATGTTGGCCCTGAACTCATGGTGACTCCATGCACAATAGAACAAAACACTGCCCAGTCCTGTGCCATCCCTGTAATCAGTTGCAAATCAAACCATTATGATCCATTTTTCCTTGGCTGATTTTCAGCAGTAGATCACTAAGTCTTTCTTCGTAGTTTGTCTTAGTCTGGAAGCTCCGCTGAAACGTGCTCAGCATCATAGCAATTCGTAAACCACTACTATATAATTTCCTTACATTCCTCTAAATTTTCAACAACATGACCAAAACAAACTCTCACTTCCTGCCACAATTTTCCCTCAAGTGTGTGGACCTTTGATGACCTCAAAACTGATCTAACATAGCAGTTCCATTCTGAGGTACCTGGCCCATTCTCTCTCTGTGATCTGTCTTGGTCCGTAAGCCCCATTGAAGGGATAGTCTCAGGCTGCCATGTTTGTTCCATGTGATCCCCCAGCTACATCAGCTGTTGAATGATCTAAGAATTTGAGGTAAGTGCTACAGAGCCTGAACTCAGTCAGAGTTCAAAGGTTATGGAGAGTTGTGAACTTCACCTATGAGCCAAAGTTATCAGGAGACAGAAGAAGTTTCTTTTTTTTTTTTTAAGGTGGTTTATAAACTTTATGTTTTTTTGTTTTTTTTATATGTTTTATTGTACTTCAGGTGAAGGCTTACAGAATAAATACTTTCTCATGAAACATTAGTACACATGTTGTTTTAGAAGAAGTTTCTTGAGTAAACTCCAGAGAGGAAAGCGGCACTCACGTATAAACAGATGAGACACCGAGCAAACGCCAGAGAAGAGAATTAAAGACAGTAGCTACTTCATGTCCTAACCATTCAGATTTCCCAGATCCAGTTTCCAGGAGACTGGGCTATACTTTATTTCCGTGAATTGTTCTGTAACCTTATAATAGCTGCCTCCTTGATTTGGGCTTGCATGAGAGCCTTTCTGTTTTTTACATCCAATAAAATCCATCCAAAAACACCTTTGGCTTCATGTAATCTGATTTCATGTACTATAAAAATGATTGCTCCCAACTCTCCAAGGAAAGGCCCTGGAGTTAGACATGGTGTCTGTCTAAATCTCCATGATTCCCATGACTATTGGCTTTGGCAGAACGAAAGGCCATTAAGAAGCAGATCAAGAAGAGGAAGGAGAAAAGCTTCACCCTGTAACTGCGTATCAAGTTTCCTGGAGAAAATGAGCTCAAGAGCTGAAGGAGGGCATCTAGTTAGAGCTAGAAAGTGTCTTTCACTGACTTGGCTTGGTCCCTTGAGAGGAAGCTCTCCGCGTGGGGTAGTTTCGTTTCCTCAACTGGTTCCTTAATTCATTCTGTAAACATTTGCTGTGCACCATATATGGGCCTGACCCTGCGCTTGGTTCTGAGGAAGCAGATAAAGAAGACAAAGTTTCTTCTTATAGCACAGTGAGGGAGACAAACACTGAACATGTGACTGGTACTGCAATGAAGCCTTTATTATTGCCTGCCCTCTGGGAGTGTTATTTTCTCTTTTATGAGATGAAAAGTCCAGAAAGAACAGGGACCGTTAGTTATCATTTCTCCGTCCCTCCACCGAGACTAGTGCTGAGCCTGACACTCAGTGAATGATGGGAAAATGAACTAGAGGATTTGGCCTGAAGGTTTGAACTGCGTCGCTCCTCCACATCTGCTGATGGCAACCTTGGCCCTGACCAAAAAATCTTGGAAAAATGTGCTCCTGGGTCACAGGGGAGACTGGGAAGGGGGTGAGGAATGTGGGTAGAACCAGCTCAAATCCATGTTGGGGAGAGAACTCAAATCACATGTCTTTTGGGTATGGGTGAGTGGTATCTGTAGGGAGGTGGCCCCAGGACTTGCAGAAAAGGCCACCCATCTGGTAGTAAAACCAGTAGTCCCAGTGCTCACTGGAGGCTTGAGTTTTCTGAGCATCTGAGACTTGAAAGCCTGCACAGGTCGTGGAGAGGACCTGGGGCATTCCCAGGACTGTTTAGGAACCTAAGGTGCGTCCTTGGGACTGAAATGTCATTAAGAGCTAAACGTGTGCTTTGCGACCTGTATAAACGAAGAATGGCTTAGTAGAAATGGGATAGCCTTTACGGTGTCCAGGCAAACGAGAGTCAATGAACATCAGGGTCTCTAGCTTTGTCAGAAGGAGAGGGAGCTTTCAGCAGCCCCCCGGCTACCTGGGTTCCTTAGCAAGAATTCTTCTAAAGTGGAGATGGAAGTACCCCACTCCCATGTCCCAATGATAACTAGTTGCCGTCAAGTCGACTGCAGTTCACGGTGACCCCGAATGTGTCAGAGTAGAATCGTTTTCCATAGGCTTTTCAGTGGCTGGTTTTTCAGAAGTAAATCACCAGGCCTTTCTTCCAAGATGCCTCTGGGTAGACTCAAACCACCAACCTAAAAGCATACAACCAACCTCCTGTCCCTAACATTTGTCCTCAATACCAACTGTTATGGATTGAATTGTGTCCCCCCAAAATGTGTGTCAGCTTGGCTGGGCCATGATTCCCAGTGTGCTGTGATTGGCCACCATTTTATCAACTGATGTGATTTTCCTATGTGTTGTAAATCCTACCTCTATGAAGTTAATGAGGCAGGATTAGAGGCAGTTATGTTAAAGAGGTAGGATTCAATCTACAAGATTAGACCGTATCTTGAGCCAATCTCTTTTGAGATATAAAAGAGAGAATCAAGCAGAGAGACAGGGAGGACCTCATACTACCAAGAAAGCAGCACCAGGAGCAGAGCATGTCCTTTGGAACCAGGGTCCTTGTGCTGAGAAGCTCCTAGACCAGGGGAAGATTGATGACAAGAACCTGCCCCCAGAGCCAACAGAAAGAGAAAGCCTTCCCCTGGAGCTGGCACCCTGAATTTGGACTTCCATCCTCCTAGACTAAGAGAATAAACTTCTGTTTGTTAAAGCCATCCACTTGTGGTATTTCTGTTACAGCAGCACTAGATGACCAAGACAACAACCAAGCAACTTCTGATTCTAGGCTGTTTGAGAGTTAGATTTCTCATGACAATTCTGATTTACCATCCATCTCTTAAGCAGTTGGTTTGCATGAGTCAGTCCTACAGTGCATCTAAATGCAAGAGTCCCGTCTTCAGACAGAAAGAGTAGGACGTTTTGTACTCAATACACCGTAGAAACAAGTGTCCTAACAGCTTAATATCTCATGCAGGAACAATGCATTGTAACACCAGGCCAAAAGCAAACTAAAGACTGACAAACACGGAACGTCGGGGGGTGGACTGCAAAACTGAGTCAAACAGAGAGTTACTCCCAAAAGGTGCTGAGACCTGGGTCATGTGTATTTACCAATACAGCCCATACATTTTAAATTCATTAGAAACTCAAGTTTTACTAAATTGAAAAGGATCTGTGAACTGTCCTTTTCTTCTGAAGCCTCAGCTTTCAGCATTACCTACTATCCACACCCTGCCAAAATCTAAATTTAGCCACCTCCATTTGCTATTTCAATAATCACAGGGACTCACGCTCACTTGATAGGGGTGATATTGTAAGCGAAGTCAAGATAGAACACAACATCATTAAAATTGTTCTGGGCCAGTAAAATGCCTTTGAAATTACTTGCCTTTTAGCTGGAAATGTGAGCTGGCATAGCAAGAGCAGGGCTTGATGCCTGCATTAGGAAGATAATAGAAATGAAATGCTATTATTCCCTGTGCCACTTTGAATGCCGTGGACAGCTCTGGGCTCTTACAAATTACAGTAAGTTGTTCCTTTCATTTAAGAAAAAGAAAATAAGACTTATTGGTGAAATGGACAGCTCACCGCATTTCTTAGTTGCTTTCTCGGCCCCTAAAATAATTCATCTGCTAGGAACCTTGGAGTTCTTCCCTTTCCGACGAAAGCTAGGTCCCTGATTCCACTTCAATACCAAAAGGCTGATATTCAAGTCAAGTCAGCAGTACGGTCATGGGAGCTGAGAGTGACAGTGTTTTCATCTTTACTGCCTGGTACATTTTGTTCTAAACCGGGTTCCGGGAAGGTCTAAATGGGAAGCAGCATTGTGAAAGGCACTAGACCCAGCACTCATGGGAGAGGGTACAGGAGCAGGCCCCCCCTTATTAAATGTAGGCTAATTCTAAAAAGAGGTCCCTGGGTGGCACAGTTTGCGCTCACCTATGAACCTGAAAGTTGGCGGTTTGAAGCCACCAGCAGCACCACAGAAAAAAATGCCTGGTAATCTGCTTCCATAAAGATTACAGCTAAGATAACTGTAGGGAGCAGTTCTACTCTGTAACACATGGGGTCACTGTGAGTTGGAATTGATTTGATGGCAACAGGTTTGATTTCTTTTTTTTTTTTTTATTTTATTTTATTTTTTTTAATATATATATTTTATTGTACTTCAGGTGAAAGCTTACAGAGCAAATAGTTTCTCATGAAATAGTAGTACACATGTTGTTTTTTGACATTGGTTAACAACCCCACAACGTATTAAGTCTCTAAATTCTCAACCTTTTTTTTTTGATGAAAATTACAGATGGCCAAAGATACACTGTTTCAAAAATTTCTACATTCACAGTTCAGTGACATTGACTACGCTCTTCCATCTGTGCTGTCATTCTCACTTAAGATGAAGGCTTACAGAACAAAATAGTTTTTCATTTAACAGTTACTACACATGTTGCCCTATGACAATGGTTAACAATCTCACAGCACATCAAGAATATCCTTACTCCACCTTGTGTTCCCTATCACCAGGGGGCTTCCTTGTCCCCTTCTGTCTTCTGGACCTTGTCAGTGGACTATTGTACCTCTTTAGTCTCATTTGTTTATTTATTTATTTATTTATTTATTTTTATTTTATTTAAACACCATTTCAAAACTTTTTACTTACACATTTAAGTGATATTGACTATGCTCTTCCAATTGTGCTGCCATTCTCGCCCAAGATGAAGGCTTACAGGACAAAACAGCCTCCCATTTAATAGTTACTACAAATGTTGCCCTATAGCAGTGGTCAACAATCTCACATTACATCGACAGTGTCCTTATTCAATTTGTGTTCCTTATCATCAGTTTCCTACTCTCCCTCTGCCTTCTGGCCCTTGTCACCGGACCCCTGTACATCGTTAGTCCCATTTAGTTTTACTGGGGTGTCCATTCCCAGGCTTAACATCGAACCTTGAAGGTAACTTCACCTCTGAGCTGAAAGGGTGTCTGGGGGCCACACTCTCGAGGCTTCTCTAGTATTCTCTAGGCCAGTATATCTGGTCTTCTTTTTTTTTTTTTTTTTTGGGAGTTAAAATTATGCTCTACATCCTACTCCAGCTCTGCCCAGAACCCTCTGTTGTGATCCTGGTCAGAGGAGTCATTGGTGGTAGCCGGGCACCATCCACCTGTACTGGGCTCAGTCCCGTGGAGGCCTTGGTAGCTGTGGACCATTAGTCCTTCGGACTAATCTTTTCCTTGTATCCTGTTCTCTTCGTTCTCCCTTGTTCCCGAAGGGATGAGATCAGTGGAGTATCTTAGATGGCCGCTCATAGGCTTTTAAGACCCCAGACACTACTCACCAAGGTAGAATGTAGAGCATTATCTTTATAAGTAGTGTCATGCCAATTGAGCTAGATGTTCCCCGAGATCATGGTCCCCAGAGCCCTCCGTCCAACAACTCAGTCCCTCGGGGGGTTTGGATGTGTCTATAGGGCCTCCATGACCTTTCCTTGTGCAGGTTGTGTTAGTTTCCCCTGTACTATGCACTATCTCATCTCTCACCCAAGTTACCACTTACCTATTACCTATTTAGTATTCCCCCCCCCCCCATCCCTGGTAACCAACAAGGATTGTTACATTTTGCATGTGAATTTTTTCATGGGTTTTTACAATAGAGGTCTCATACAATATTTGTCCTTTTGTGATTGACTTATTTCACTCAGCATGATGTCCTCCAGTTTCATCCATGTTATGAGATGGTTCACCAATTCATTGTTCTTTCTCGTTGCATAGTACTCCATTGTGTGTATGTACCATAGTTTGTGTATCCATTCGTCTGTTGATGGACATCGAGGTTGTTTCCATCGTTTTGCTATTGTGAATAATGCTGCCATGAACATAGGTGTGCATATGTCTATTCGAGTGATGACTCTTATTTCTCTAGGATATATTCCTAGGAGTGGGATTGCTGGATCGAATGGTACGTCTATTTCTAGCTTTCTGAGGAAACGCCATATCATTTTCCAAAATGGCTGTATCATTTTGCATTCCCACCAGCAGTGTGTAAGAGTTCCCGTCTCCCCGCAGCCCCTCCAACATTTGTTATTTCCAGTGTTTTTGATTCGTGCCAGTAATGCCGTGGTGAGATGGTATCTCATTGTGGTTTTAATTTGCATTTCTCTAATGGCTAGTGATCGCGAGCATTTCCTCATGTGTCTGTTGGCCATTTGAATGTCTTCCTTGGTGAAGTGTCTGTTCATTTCCTTTGCCCGTTTTTTGATAGGATTGGTTGTCTTTTTGTTGTAGAGGTGTTGGATTTTCTTGTAGATTATGGAGATTAGACCTTTGTCTGACTTGTACTGTCCAAAAATTTTTTCCCAGTCTGTAGGTTCTCTTTTAACTCTTGGTGAAATCTTTTGAAGAGCATAGATGTTTGATTTTTAGAAGATCCCAATTATCTAGTTTATCTGTTGGGTTTTTTGTGTTGATGTTTATGGTTTGTATCCTGTTAATGCCATGTATTAAGGTCTGAAGTGTTGGTCCTATTTTTTCTTCTATGAATTTTATAGTTTGAGGCTTTATATTCAGGTCTTTGATCCATTTTGAAGTAGTTTTTGTATATGGTGTGAGGTATGGGTCCTGTTTCATTTTTCTACAAATGGATATCCAGTTTTGCCAGCACCATTTGTTAAAAAGACTGTCTTTTCCCCATTTGATGTATTTTGGGCCCTTGTCAAAAGTCAGGTGACCGTAGGTGGATGGATTTACATCTGAGTTCTCAATTCTGTTCCATTGGTCAATGTCTCTGTTGTTGTACCAGTACCAGGCTGTTTTGAGTACTGTAGCTGTATAGTAGGTTCTCAAGTCAGGTAGTGTGAGTCCTCCAACTTTATTCTTCTTCTTCAGTAGTGCTTTACTTATTCGGGGTTTCTTCCCTTTCCATATAAAGTTAATAATTAGTTTTTCCATCTCTTTGAAGAATGTTGTTGGTATTTGTATCGGAATTGCATTGTATTTGTAGATTGCTTTAGGTAGAATTGCCATTTTCACAATGTTGAGTCTGCCTATCCATGAGCATGGTGTTTTTCCATTTATGTAGATCCCTTTGGGTTTCATGCAGCAGTGTTTTGTAGTTTTCTTTGTATAGGTCTTTTATATTCCTGGTCAGATTTATTCCTAAGTATTTTATCTTTTTAGGGGCTATTGAAAATGGTATTGATTTCCTGATCTCCTTTTCATCGTTCTCTTTACCGGTGTATAGGAATCCAACTGATTTTTGAATGTTTATCTTGTATCCTGCTACTCTGCTGAATCTTTCTATTACTTCCAGTAAATTTCTCGTGGAGTCTTTAGGGTTTTCTATGTATAGTATCATATCATCTGCAAACAGGGAGAGTTTAACTTCTTCATTACCAATTTGGATGCCCTTTATTTCTTTTTCTTGCCTTACTGCTCTAGCTAGAACTTCCAGCACAATGTTAAATAGGAGTGGTGATAAAGGGCATCCTTGTCTTGTTCCTGTTTTCAGGGGGAATGTTTTCAGCCTTTCTCCATTAAGAATGATGTTGGCTGTTGGTTTTGCATAGATGCCCTTTATTATGTTGAGAAATTTCCCTTCTATACCTATTTTATTGAGAGCTTTTATCAGGAATGGGTGTTGGACTTTGTCAAATGCCTTTTCTGCATCAGTTGAGATAATCATGTGATTTTTTTCTTTCCTTTTATTTATGTGGTGGATTACGTTGATGGATTTTCTAATGTTAAACCATCCTTGCATACCTGGTATGAATCCTACTTGGTCGTGGTGTATTATTTTTTTGATATGATACTGAATTCTATTGGCTAGAATTTTGTTCAGAATTTTTGCATCTATATTCATGAGAGATATTGGTCTGTAATTTTCTTTTTTTGTGATGTCTTTGCCTGGTTTTGGTATCAGCGTTATGCTGGCTTCATAGAATGAATTTGGAAGTGTTGCTTCCTCTTCTATGCTCTGAAATAACTTGAGTAGAACTGGTACGAGCTCTTCTGTAAATGTTTTGTAGAATTCTCCAGTGAAGCCATCTGGGCCAGGGCTTTTTTTGGTTGGGAGTTTTTTTATTACCTTTTCAATCTCTTCTCTTGTTATGGGTCTGTTCAGATTTTCAATATCACTTTGTTGTAGTTTGGGTAGGCCGTATGTTTCTAGAAATTTATCCGTTTCCTCTAGGTTTTCAAATTTGTTGGAATATAGTTTTTCATAATATTCTCTTATAATCCTTTTTATTTCAGTTGGGTCTGTTGTAATGTCCCCCATTTCATTTCTTATTTGGGTTATTTGTGCCCTCTGCTGTTTTTCTTTTGTCAGTCTGGCCAGTGGTTTGTCGATTTTGTTGATTCTTTCAAAGAACCAACTTTTGGTTGTGTTGGTTTTTTCAATTGTTTTTCTATTCTCTGTTTCATTTATTTCTGCTCTGATCTTTATTATTTCCTTTCTTCTGATAGCTGTGGGCTTCCTTTGCTGTTCTCTTTCTATTTATTCAAGTTGTGTAGCTAATGTTTTGATTTTGTCCCTTTCTTCTTTTTTGATGTGTGCCTCTATTGCTATAAATTGTCCTCTGAGGACTGCCTTTGCTGTGTCCCAAAGGTTTTGGTATGATGTGTTTTCACTGTTGGTTGATTCTAGGAATTTTTTGATTCCATCTTTGATTTCTTCTATTACCCAGTGGTTTTTAAGCAGAGTGTTACTCAGTTTCCATGTAACTAATTTTTTTTTTCCCCTTGCTCTTCCTATTGTTAATTTCTACTTTGTATGGCATTGTGATCAGAGAAGATCCTTTGTATTATCTCAACGTTTTGGATTTTGTTGAGGGTTGCTTTGTGGCCTATTCTGGAGAACATTCCATGTGCTAGGAAAAGAATGTGTACTTTGCATTTTAATCATTTTTAAGCATGCATTTCAGCGGCATTACTGACATTCACAATGTTGTACAACCATCACCACTATATAAGTTTTTATATAGTTGTGCTATGTTACATGATCACACTAGGTGCGTGTTCACAAGACCCTTTCTTTGTGTATGGGGTGTTACAGAAGAAATTTCTAGGGAGGGTAACCAAAGAGCAAACCAAAGAGCCCTTGGGCAGGTCACCTCTCTGAACCTCAGTTTTCTTATCCAGAAATTGAGATGTTCGGAGTCATTAGTTTTCAACCAGGTGTGATTTTGTTCCCCAGAGAACATCTGGCAGGGCCTGGAGATTTTTGGGTTGTCACAACAGGGAGGGGGAGTGTGCGGTGCTACTGGCATCTAGTGGGTAGAGGTCAGGGATGCTGCTAAACATTCTACAACGCACAGGACGTACCCCACCCCCATCCCCCACCACACACACACACAAATTACTTGGCTTAAAAGGTCAGTAGTGCCAAGATCAAGAAACTCTGGAGTACATGATCTCTAAATCCCTTCAAGCTATATGAACATCTACCTTTTTGCATGAACTTTAAAAAACCATGTGAGCACATATAATTGGGCCCCCCAGAGTTTTCATGGCAAGGCTCAAAGCACTTGTCTCAGGCACCAAGAGGGTACCCTTCTCTTGTCCCTACTTCCTGGGTCAGCTCATCTTCCAAGCCAAGCAGACCCAGGACCATCTGCTGCCATCTCATCTGTCACCCTCAGGATCAGCAGAAGGCCTTCCTACTTAAAGAAGCTTGATGGGGTGGGGGCCGGAGAGTCCATGATGATATCTCTGTCAGCAGGCTAGGTTATCACTTGTCACTGGGCTTTCCTCACTGCCAGATTTCTCTCACTATCTGGCGACTCTACTCTCTTTTGTCAGCCATGCCTGTTAGGACCCAGCTGCAATCTTACTTCACTGTCTCATGTCCATTTCCTTTCTCCTTTGGGACTTAGGTCTGCCAGCTCTGAGGCTCATCTTCCCCTGAGCTGAGGACACCAGCCTTTCACTCTCCTCTGGGGACCTGAATTCACAGTCTTAAAAAGGACATCAGGATTCAAGTTGTGAGCTTTTACCTGGGGATCTGGAATGTAAGGAAATGCTTAATGTACATATCAATGGCACATGTTGTACCTTCTCCCTCCAGCACCTGTGGCAGACATCACCAATCAGTTGCAAAACTTTTTCCCATTGACCTTGAGTATGGCTAAACACAGCACTCCAAACAGACACTTTGAGTTGATCAGAGTGGCATTCTAATTTAAACCAATTTGCCAGCCCAGCCTCTGAACCATTCAGGTGAAGCCGGTGGGGGTTGGCAGAGGCAATGAGATGAGACCTCGACTAGATTATAAGTTCCATGAGGGCAAGGACCAGGTCAGATTCATTTGAGTATTGGAAAATCATATCCTTTGCTGGGTCCTGCCCCGCCCACCCACCCCCCCACCCCCCCACTCCAGCTTTGCATCTGAATCCTGTTTTTGCTTGGAGGTTACATGTAAACTCCATTGTCCCTGCACAGTATAATTAAGACTGTTGCTGACATAGTAACTTGTATGAACTTCCTACTAGTAAATCCCTTTAAAAGTAACTTACCTGCCCGCCCTTGGCAAGCAGTCTTGGCAGCAGTAGCTCTGACTGACTCCATTTCCTTGTACAATGAAATAAAGGTGTCTTTCTTGTTCTCCCACCTCATTCTCTCATTTATTGGCCAATACGAGTCATGCTGAGTAAGAACCTGGGGTTTCTACCAGGTAACATGTTCACTAGTTTATCCCCAATATATATAGTAGAGGCTCAGTACAAATTTGTTGAATGAATGAATAGCCTCTTGGCTTGTGATTTTCCTGAGACTCACATTGCTGTCTTGGCTCCAGGGGGGTGAAGTGGCACAGTGGTTAAGAGCTTGGCTGCCAACCAAAAGGTCAGCAGTTCGAATCCACAAGCTGCTCCTTGGAAACCCTATGGGGCAGTTCTACTCTGTCCTACAGGGTTAGTATGAGTTGGAATCAACTCGACAGCAACAGGTTTAGTTTGGTTTGGTTCAGACTAATTGGATAGAGTGGTCTTGGAGAAGGAAGATTCTGAAAGAGGAAAGGTGGCTTAGTGAGCTCTACTCTCAGGTATAGTCCCCGAGTGATGCAAAGGGTTAATACGCTCAGCTGCTAACCGAAAGGTTGAAGGGTCAAGTCCACCCAGAGGCTCCTCAGAAAGGCCTGGTGATCTACCTCCAAAAATTCAGCCATTGAAAACTTATGGAGCAAGTTCTCTGACACACATGGGATCACCACAAGTTGTAACTGAGTTCACTGCATCTGGTTTTGGTACTCTCAGGTATAAAAGAAAGTGCAGGAATGATGGTTTCCATTATTTCTAAAACAAGTATAATGGCTGTGAGTGAGAATTATGAAAGATTCTCAAACTTGTGTAACTTTCTTGAATTTATTATTTTTTGTTATCCAGTTCCTGATTCCCTGTGGCGATTAGAAGGCTTTAGAAATTTTTTAAACTACCATTCATTGAGTGCTATGTTCTAATAGCTTTATAAACATCAACCCACAAGATGATCAAAATAGGTCAGTTCTCTTTTACCCCCATTTCTCAGATACCGAGGCTCAGAGTGGTTAATTTCATGCTCAGATGCACAGCTAGTGGGTGCCTAAGCTCAAATTCAAACCCAGGCCAGTGTGTTTCCAAAGCCACTCTCAAAAACAGAGTCTGAGACTTGTGCTTGGTGGATACAGGGTGGGAGAGATGGCATCTCACCTCTCTGCCAAGTGCTAGGAGAAAGAAACCCTAAGGGAGAGGAAGGCAGGAGGAATAGCTGAGGGCCTGAGACCTCAGGGAAAGCCTGGATAGGGGATAGGTCCTCAGCACCCAACTCTGGGAAGCCTCGGGGGTCTTGACTTGGAGGTCCAGGGTAGGGTGTAGTTCCAGTCTACTGCCCCAGGATCTCCTGGCTGTCCTACTGTCCCCTAGTCTACCGATGTATCATCCTATGGTCCACTGCCCCACAATCTCCAGGTTGTCTCCTCCACCATTAGCATTGCCAGATTTAGCAACTAACAATACAGGATGGCTGGTGAACTTTGACTTTCAGATAAACAGTGAATAATTTTTTAGTATAAGTATGTCCCAAATATTCCATAAAAAACATACTTATACTAATAAATTATTCACTGTCTATCTGAAATTCAAATTTAGCTAGCTGTCATAAATATTACACCTTGGAAACATTACGGGACAGCTCTACTCTGTCATATAGGGTGGCTGAGTCAGAATCGACTCAATGGTAGTGGGTTTGGGGTCCTGTATTTTATGTAGCAGTTCTACTCACCACTCCCTAACTTACTGCCCCGTCATGCCCTGGTCAACTATCCCCTGGTTTACTTCTCCACTATCCTTGGTCTATTTCCCCACCATCCCTGGCCTACTGCCCTACTATCCCCACTGGAAATTCCTGGCCCAGTGCAGGCCACTGAGTTGCTGTGTCAGATTCCCACTCAGAGCTTTCCAGTGATGTTCACCCAGCTTAGCCTCTCCTGGAGCCCTTCTTGAAGCAAATACCTACAGCCCTGTGGACAGGCCCTAAGCACCCTTCCTCATGTCACCCAGCTTCTCCCAGGGCAGGTGGAGGGGGCTTTTGGGCTGGCAAAGTCATGAAGTTAATGAGCCAAGAAACATTGCCTTGCTGTTTGGAAAACTTCATCACTTGCCTGGCTCTGGGCCAAAACAATCATTTTAAGGTGTTTAGAGGGCGAGAGGTGGGGAATTGAGAGGAGGGTAGTTTGTTGTGGGTTTCTTCCCCCAGACTTGCCAACTGCAGACAGGATGGGTTAATGAGCTGTGGAAGTAGAATTCACCAAGGAAATGATGCAGGCCCACCCCCTGGGGTATATTCCCAAAGCTGTAGAGTTTTGGAACCTGTGTAGAGCCTGGAAGCTTGTTGCCTGTTTGGGGGCTCCCACCCCTCCCTTCAGACATAAAAATCAAAATAGGAAAAGACTTGGCCTTCAGGCAGGGAACCCCATAAATTGAAGAAGACAAGAGGGAGGCCTGAAGGAAGGAAGAGAAATTAGGAGTTGGTGGAAGAAATGGTTAATGCTCTCAGCTGCTAACTGAAAGGTCAGAGGTCCGAGTCCACCTAGAGGCACCTGGGAAGAAAGGCCTGGTGCTCTACTTGTGAAAAATCAGCCAGTGGAAACCTGTGCAGCACAATTGCAGCACAATTCTACTGTGACACACATAGGGTCACCATGAGTCAGAGCCAACTCCACAGCAGCTGAGAGCTTTCTGTATCCCACCCCATCTATGTGTACACACATACACACACACACACATTCCTCTGCTCTGCTGCTCCTGGTAAGCCAGTTGCTTTCCTTGTCTAGGCCTCAGTTTGCTCGTCTGTAAAATTTAGAGACAATACTAAAATCTATCAAATCCTGTCTATAAAGGCCCAGGAGTTTGGTGTTCCTACCAGACTATAAACTCCTTGAGAGCAAGGACTTTGTTTCAACCCCCTGGACAGCTGAGCACCCAGAACTGAGCCATCCTCAGGAGGGTCCAGCAATGCAGGCCTCTGCTGCTGCTGCTGTCCCTAGACCTGGAGACTGGCCACAGAATTAGAGCTATTTCCCAGTTCATGAGCCAGGCCTGCCTGGGCTGCTCTGGCAGAGGCTGCAGAAGGATCCTGCTTCCCAAGTCAAGACCCTGAATTGCCATCTAGGCAGGTAACCTGGTGGGCACCCCGTGCCCTGGCACCTTGGGGCCAGCCTATGGGGCAGATGGCAAGGACACATCTTGTAGGTGGCTCCCAGGGTCCCATCCCCAAAACATTCGCACACTCAGAGCCACAGCGAGTGCCTTTTGATTTAGTTTAATTAAGCCATCTGCCCACATTAAATGGTAAATTATCTCAATCACTCTCCCAATCCCAGAGGGGAGAAAGAGATAAAAGGAAAATGGCATCCCTTGAGTGGAACTGGAGGACCCTTTCCTGCCCACAATGACTTTTCCCTCAGTGAAAGACAGCCTCCGCTGTTTACAAACCTTCTGCATCCCCAAAACTCCAACCTCACCTGTTGCCTCATTGTTTCCTCCTCTTTTGAGGCAAAAGAGCAGGTAGAAAAAGAGATTAGAACTTTTTTTGTTTGTTTTCCCTCTACCTTGAGGTACCTGAGTATCTCTGACGTTGCTCTCTTTAAACAAGCCTGTGCTACGTTGGCCTCCATTAGCTCTTCCCTCTGACCAAGGAAGCCCTGTCATCACGCAGGTGTGTGTGTGGAGGGGGGTACCCTGCAGGGCATCACTGAAGTGACATGTGAACCTCACTCTGCTCTGCAGACATGTGGCCAGAGGATGAAGGACAAAGGGACCCCATCACAGACTTCTGGAGGCGGGGAGGTCTCCAAGGGTGGAGGCACCTTCTTTGCAGGGTTGCTGCAGAGCAGGGGATGGCCCTTGTGCAGCTTTGCAGTTCTAAACACTTGATTTATAAGCATGCTCATCATTAGTCAGTCTCAAGAGGTACTAACTCACAGTCACTAAATTCATGAGACTGATAAACCTGAGGCCAGTGTGAAACTGGGGGCATGGCTTAAGAGAGATTAACTCACAATCACTAAACTCCTAAGACACTGAAGAACCCAAGGCAAATGTAAAATGGGGTGACAATTCCTACCAGGTATCCCCTTTCTGGTCTGAAGCTTATAGAAAACTACTAATCTGGAGGCTGCTTAGAGAGTATAGAGCAAAGGGACATTTTGTCGAGGGTATAGAAAATTGTCATGATCTATCCCTGCCCCACAGAATTTCTCAGAGCCAGGATGTCTCTCTCTCAGATGGAACTGGAGACACACTGACTGGTTTATATCCTTTTGCTGCCCTTTTTCTGGACTCCAGGCAGATCACAGCCCTTCAGTTATCATACCTTCCTTCAGCCAGTTACAGAACAATTGATTGGACTGCAACTGTCTTTAGCTACATTTCAGTCCTGGTCACCTTTTGTGGACTTGGGTATTTCTCAATCTCTTCATTATACATTTACAAGGCATCATTTAGAGTGAGTCTTTTCTATAAATGGTTAAATGTATCCATCATTTGTTAATTCTTAGCTGTTTTTACTTTCCTAACAATGACGCTCAAGGGAGCAATTAGTACAAAGAACTAATGGACCACATGAGCCACAGCCTACACGACCTGAGACCAGAAGAACTAGATGGTGCCCAGCTACCACTACCGATGCTCTGACTGGGATCACAATAGAAGGTCCTGGACAGAGCAGGAGAAAAATTGTAGAACAAAAAATCAAATTCACAAAAAAGACCATACTTACTGGTCTGAGAGACTGGAGGAACCCCTGAGACTATGGCCCTAAGACACCCTTCTGAACTGGAATTGAAGCCATTTGGGAGACTACCTTTCAGCCAAACCATGTACAGGCCCATAAAATAAACAATAACACCTAAGAGGAATGTGCTTCTTAGAACAATCAATTATATGAGACCAACAGGGCAACATTTGTCCAAAAGCAAAGATGAGAAGGCAGGAAGGAATAGAAAATCAGGAAGAAAGGAAATGGGGAACCTAGGATGGAAATGGGGAGAGTGCTGACACATCGTCGGGAAGGAAACCAATGTCATGAAACTCTTTATGTACAAACTATAGAATGGGAAACTAATTTGCTCTGTAAACTTTCACTTAATGTACAATAAAAAATTAAACCCCTCCCTATACCCCCAAAAAGAAAATGACTCAACCTTCAGGTTCTGGGAACTTCTTTCTGCAGCCCCCTAGGTATGTGGAATCCTTCTAATGAACCATAAGTCAGGCCACCTGATCGCAGACAGAATTTTTATGCTGCTTCGAGGTATGCTTGGGCCTCTGTTTGAAGCTTAGCTCAGCCACTTGCTAGCTGTGTTAGTTTGGGCAAGTCAGTTAAACCTCCATGAGCCTTGGTTTCCTTGGGATAAAATGGGGATATTAATCATTGTCTCACAGGGTTATGAGGATCAAGGGAGAGTGTAAAGTGTTGTATCTCAATCACGTATCAGAATGGACTGTGTTCTTCTTACACTGACTGTCATCATGTCAGGACCTTCAAGGGATGCTTTCCTAGGCAGGAATGGTCTTGGGAAGATGCCTAATTCATTCATTCAAAAAGAATTTATCAAGCACCTACTCTTTAACAAGCATGGTCCCAAACCACACCAAACCCATTGTTGTTGAGTCTATTCTGACTCATAGCAACCCTATAGGACAAAGTAGAACTGCCTCATAGGGTTTTCAAGGAGCGGCTGATGGATTTGAACTGCTGACCTTTTGGTCACTGCACCACCAGGGCTCCATAAGCCTCACCAAAGTGCTGAGGGGCCATTACACTAAAAAAGGTGATGGACCCCTGATCTAGGGAATCTTGGTGGAGCCTGGGCAGTGTTTGGAGACATAGGTGGGATGAGTGTTACCCAATCTGGAAAGCTCCAGAAATCACATGTCCCCAGAGACAGGGGCAGTCCTTGCAGCAGCTAGTGGTCTGACTTGATGGCATCTTCGTGCTGTCTTCATACAAATATGGGTTTGATGGGGCCCACCCTGAGGAATAAAACCAGGACTCCAAATGGGGGGTTGCTGTTGTTAGCCTAGCAAGAAAATCAGGGACCCAACTGAAAGAATGTGGCCACTTTTTCAAAGCTTTGAAACATCCCCATGGTTGTTATTTTTATCATCCCTTCTCTATTTCCCTGCAGTGATCCACAGTAAAAACCTCAAAAGGAAAATGGCCTGTGTACCTGTCTTAGAGACAGAAAGCAGGGGGCCACTGGGGACTCTGGCTCCCTTTGCAGCAAGTAAGGTAAGTAGGAGAACCCCAGGGATGAGAGTAGGTGGTGGCAGCTTTAAAAAGGAGATCCTTTGGCAGGGGGCTGGAAGAAGGCAGGGTCTCTGGGCCTGGAGAATTGGTGGGGGGGGGGGCGCCTGGGTGAGATGTGACCATGTGGCATAACAATAGGCCCAGGCAGGTACCCCTAATCCTTTCTTGAGGAGAGAGAGAGGGCCACCCTCAGCAGAAGCTCCTCTGGCAAGAGCGCAATGGTGGGGAGGACAAGCGTATCCCAGAGGTCAGTGCCTGTCCCCAGGTCCTCCTCAGCTTTGGCACACAAGTGATTCCAGGAGCTCGGATGGCCCAGCAGACCTATGCTCCTCCACAGAGACCTTGGGAGCAGAGTCCTGCAGGACTCTTGAGGCAGTGGTGCTTCAGTGGTAGAACTCTTGCCTTCCATGTGGGAGACCCAAGTTGGATTCCTGGCCACTGCGTCTCATGCGCAACCATTACCTGTCCCTCAGTGGAGGCTTATGTATTGCTACGATGCTGAACAGATTTCAGTGGAGCTTCAAGACCAAGATGAACTAGGAAGAAAGACCCAAGGATCTACTTTCAAAAACCAGCCAATAAAAACCTTATGGATCACAATGGTCCGATCCCCAACTGATCATGGGTTGATGTTTTGTTCCATTGTGCATGGAGTCTGCATGAGTTGGTTGACAGCAGCTAACAATAACACCAACAGGACTCACAATGTAGCTGCTTCTTGGGGACAACAGGCTGAAGCCACGGAGGCAAGGCTGTCTTGGTGAAGACTAAACTCATGCTGCTATTCATGAAAAATGATAATTACCCCACAAAAGATACGATATTTTATACTTTTCAAAGCTGCCTTAAGGCAGCCTGATGTGGTAGTGGAAAGAGACCAAAAGTTAAGTCTGCTGCCAACGGAAAAAAAAAAAAGGAAAACCATGAGCCAAATTACTTCCCCCCTCCTGAATTTCAGTCTTTTTTCAGTTAAGTCTTTCCTCTCCACTGCTTAAAAGCCATCAAGGATGGAGCCCCCGGGTGGTGCAAATGGTTTAATGCTCTCAGCTGCTAACTGAATGGTTGAAGGGTGGAGGTTCGAGTACACCCAGAGGCACTTCAGAAGAAAAGCCTGGTGATCTACTTCCAAAAATTCAGCCATTGAAAACCCTATGGTTAAAAAACCATCTATATGAGACCAAAAGGTCCACAATTACTCTAAAGCAAAGATGAGAAGAGAAGGGGGCAGGGAAACTAGAGTACTCAAAATGGAACAAGCAGAACACAATTAAAGAGAATGTTGACACATTGTGAAAAATATAACTAATGTCACTGAACACTTTGTGTAGAAATTTTCAAATGGGAATCTAATTTGCTGTACAAACTTTCACCAAAAAAACAAACAAACAATATTGTTTAAAAAAAAAAATCTATAGACCACAGTTCTTCTTTGACACACATAGGGTTGCCGTGAGTTGGAGCTGACTCAATAGCAACTGGTTTATGATAGGCATAATTACCAAGAAATCTACTTCACTGGTTTGTGTGGGAATCAGATGGTACATGCATATGAAAAATGAAGAGGTTTGCGATGGGAATGAAGGGTGTTGTTTTCTCTGAGCACTTTTACCTGTATTAACCCATTTGACACTCTTCATGGAGCGTAAGCCAGGAGCGCACCGTTAGTGTCAGCTGCCGGGGATGGACTGAAGTGAGGAGGTGCCAACTCTTCCAGGCAGGTTCAGCTCTCAGTTGAATTGGGGTCTTCCACCACCTTTTATTAAACACTTAAACATTTATTGACTGTCTCCAGTATGCCAGATACTGAAGACATAAAAATGAATAAAATATTGTCCTTGACTTCAGGGGAAAAGAAAGGCAGACATGTAAACAAATCATTGCAAGGTAGTAAAATTCATGCAACAATATATTTATGTGGCAAAAGAAGAGGGGATGCAGGATTGTCAAATAAGGCTTTTAGAAAGTGGTAACATTTGAACTGTCTTTAAAGATGACTAGGAGTTTGCTAGGCAGGCAGGAGAGAGAGGCATTTCAGCCAGAAGAAAAGTACAGTGGCACAGGAGTATGAGAACCTGGGTTGGATGATAGTTCGGCCTGGCTAGAGAAGTGGTCTGTGGGAGACAAAGGTCAAAGGTAGGTGTCGTAGGTTGTATTGTGTCCCTCAAAAATATATGCTCAAGTCCTAACCCCAAGTAGCTGTGAATGTGACCCTATTTAGAAACAGGGTCATTGCAGATGTAATTAGTTAAGAAGAGGTCATTAGGATGACCTAATATCTTTATGACTGGTGTCCTTATGAGAAGACACAGAGAGAGGCATGCAGTGAAGAATGCCACGTGACAAAGAGATTGCAGTTATGTTGCCACAAGCCAAGGAATGCCCAGGGCTACCAGAAGCTGGAAGAGACAGGAAAGTATCTTCCCTCTAGAGCCTTCAGAGAGCATAATTCTGCCGACATCCTGAATTTGGACTTGTAGCCTCCAAAACAGTTAAGACGGTAAATTTCTGTGTTTTAAGTCACTCACTTTGTGGCTATTTGTTATGGCAGTCCTAGGAAACTAAAACAGTAGGTTAGGGTTGAGTATTAAGGGAATGGTCTAGCAACCTAAGAAGCCTGGTGGCACAGTGATTAAAGCACTTGGCTGCTAACTGAAAGGTCGGTGGTTCAAACCCACCAGCTGCCTCCCAGGAGAAAGATGTGGCAGTCTGCTTCCTAAAGATTTACAGTCTTGGAAACCCTATGGGAGCAGTTCTATTCTGTCCTACAGGGTCGCTATGAGTCAGAATTGACTCAGTGGCAGTGGGTTTGGTCTAGCAACATAAACAATGTAAACTTTACCGTACGGCAGAGCCATGGAAGACTCATTCTACACTGTAAGCTTGGAAAAGGCAGTGATCTCTTTGATTGTGGGAGATGAGGCTGGAGTGGTAAGTGTGAGTTTGTATAATGTCTGACCCTCAGTACATACTTGATGAATAAGTGAATGAATGCAGCAGAGAGGAGATACTTAACAGCGGTACAAATGTTGAGGCAGAAAAATAGTCAAGTGTTTGTGAGGACCTAAACAAGAGCAGTGAAAAGTTGTAGGGATGGGGATGATTTTAGAAAGATTAGGATATTTGGAAGAACTGAAAGAATTTAGAAATTGGAGAGAAGGGATTAAAGATGGCTCTCAGGTGTGTGGACTAGGTTACTAGTTGGATGGTAGTATCAAGAATAATAACAAAAAATACTGGAAATCCAAGCTTGGGGATTGTCTTAGTCATCTAGTACTGCTCTAACAGAAATACTGCAAGTGGATGGCTTTTACAAAGAGAAGTTTATTCTCTCACAGTCCGGTAGGCTACAAGTCCAAATTCAGGGCATCAGCTCCAGGGGAAGGCTTTCTCCCTCTGTTGGCTCTGGAGGAAAGTCCTTGTGATGCATCAGTCTTCCCTTGGTCTGGGAGGATCTCAGCTCAGGAACCTCACGTCCAAAGGACACACTCTGCTCCTGGCACTGCTTTCTTGGTGGTGTGAGGTTCCCATGTGTCTATGTTTGCTTCTTTTATATCTCAAAAGAGATTGGATTAACACACTATCCAATCTTGTATACCTCATCAGTATAACTGCCGCTAATTCATCTTATTAGATCATAGTGATTGAATTTACAACTCATAAGGAAATCATATCAGATTACAGAATGGTACACAATTAAACAATACTGGGAATCATGACCCAGCCAAGTTGTCAGATATTTTGGGAGACACAGTTCAATCCATGACAGGGATGAAGTGTATAGAAGTTAAGTTTTAGGTATATTGAGTCCAAAGAACTACGGGTCCCAGATGAAAATGCCTGAAGGCAGTTGTGTCTGCAGATCAGGACAGCGGCCCGCG
This sequence comes from Dugong dugon, assembly GCA_030035585.1. NCBI lineage: Eukaryota > Metazoa > Chordata > Mammalia > Sirenia > Dugongidae > Dugong > Dugong dugon. The sequence goes on from CM057462.1 coordinate 150,220,900, forward strand.
AAGGAGATGTGTATTACAGCCATCTATTGTGTGAGCCGCGAATTTGGACAGGGCAGAATGGGGACGGCTTGTCTGGGTTCTCAATCCAAGAAGACTGAATGATTGGGGCTGGAATCATCTGAAGGCTTCTTCACTGATGTTTTGTGCCTTGGCTGAGATGACTTGAAGGCTGGGCTTAGCTGGGGCTGTCAACTGAAACACCTACACATGTTTTCTCCACTGGCTTGGGCTACACCCCAGCATGGTGGCCTTAGGATAGTCAGACTCCTTACATGGAGGCTCAGGACTCCAAGACCAAGTGCTTCCACATGAGATGGAAGATTTTATGACTTAGATTCAGAAGTCACAAATGGTTGCTTCTGCCATACTCTATTGGTCAAAGCAGACATAATCCTGCCCAGATTCAAGGCTAGGGGCCCTAGATCTCAACTCTCAGTAAAAGGAGTTTCATAGAAATTGTGGCCATTTTTAATGTGGCACTTGGAAAAGGATGAGTGTAAGAAGAGACAAGAAAGGCACTGATGGGATCAGATATTTCTCTTTCATTATATTTATCACTCTGGGTGATTCTGTATTTATTCAAGTAATCATTTTATTGATGTAGGTCTCTCCCTACCAGCAGGTAGTAAGCTTGCTTTTCTGACCTGCTATTGTGTCTCCAGAACTTAAGACCAATGCCTGGTACATAGTAGGTCCTCAATAAGTAGCTGCTGAATGGTTGAAAAAAGGAACAGTGAGTTAGTTGCCTTGCAGACTTACATTTGTTGACCCCAGAACTGGTGCTCTTTACTATATCACATTGACTCCTAGGGACCTTCAACAGTTATGAGATGGGCAGAGGAAGTGGAGCCAGGAAAAAGGGCTGGGGGAAAGTGATAGGACCCATGCCTCATAAATCCAGCAAGTAAGGTGCACAGGAGCCAGAGGGGAGCGTGTGCTGAGAAAGGAATGTCAGTGTAGTCCACTGTGGCAGCAAGGTCATGTAGAGAAGGACTTAGGAGAATCCATGGACTGGACAACATTGGAGACTTTGCTAGAGCTGTTTTAGAGCCTACAGGGTAGACGTAGAGGCCAGATTACAGTGGGGAAACAGTAAGTGAAAAGTGAAAAGGAAGAAACAATGAGGAAAGTCCAGTTCTTCAAGGAACTTACCTGTCAAGGAAAGGGTGGTAGGTAGTGGTAAAGGGGAGGGAGTGGCCCACAGGACTGAGGGATTCTTATGATGTAGTTTTTCATTTGTTTGCTTGCTTTGTATTTTTTAAGAAGGAATGGACTCAGACACATTTAGAGGCTACAGGTAGAAGCTAGTGGAGAGGAAGGTTCAAGAGACACACAGGAGAGAAAGGGAATAATTAAATGGGGAAGGATTTTGTGGAGTGTCATGGAACAAAGAGCCTCGCAGAGGAGGAAGGCCACCTATGGCCTTAAATGGGACGGAGGGAGGGTGTGAGAGGTGAAAACATGGGCACATTTGTAGGGACCTTACAGTTGGAAGTCAAGAGAATCCCTGTGTCTTAGTTATCTAGTGCTGCTATAACAGAAATGCCACAAGTGGATGGCTTTAACAAACATAAATTTATTTTCTCACAGTTTAGGAGGCTAGAAGCTTGAATTCAGAGTGTCGGCTCTAGGGGAAGGCTCTCTTTCTCTCTGTGTTGCTCTAGGGTAAGGTCCTTGTCTCTTCAGCTTTTATTCCTTGGCTCCTTGGTAATTTTCATGTGATCTTCCCGCCTCCTCAAAGTAGAGTCAGCCTTAAGGATGTGGATGGAGTCAAGCTTTCGGGACATTCATTTGCTAATGTGGCACCACTCAAAATGAGAAGAAACAGCTGCAAATAACCATTAATAACTGGAACATGGGCTGTACGAAGTATGAATCTAGGAAAATTGGAAATCGTCAAAAATGAAATGGAATGCATAAACATCGATAATCCTAGGTATTAGTGAGTTGAAATGGACTGGTATTGGCCATTTTGAATCAGACAATAATATGGTCTACTATGCCAGAAATGACAACTTGATGAGGAATGGTGTTGCATCCCTCTTCAAAAAGAACATTTCAAGATCTATCCTAAAGTACAACACTGTCAGTGATGGGATAATATCCATAAGTCTACAAGGAAGACCAGTTAATACAATTATTTTTCAAATTTACACACCAACCACTAAGGCCACAGACGAAGAAACTGAAGATTTTTACTGGCTTCTGGTGTCTGAAATTGATCAAACATGCAATCAAAATGCAAAAGTTGGAAACAAAGAAGAAGGACTGTAGTTGGAAAATATGGCCTCGGTGATAAAAATGATGCTGGAGATTGCATGATAGAATTTTGCAAGACCAATGACTTCTTCATTGCAAATACCTTTTTTCACCAACGTAAATGGCAACTACACATGTGGACCTCAATAGATGGAATACACAGGAATCAAATTGACTACATCTGTGGAAAGAGATGATGGAAAAACTCAATATCATCAGTTAGAACAAGGCCAGGGGCTGACTGTGGAACAGACCATCAATTTCTCATATGCAAGTTCAAGTTGAAACTGAAGAAAATTAGAAAAAGTCCATGAAATCCAAAGTACGACCTTAAGTATATCCCACCTGAATTTAGAGACCATCTCAAGAATAGATTTGATACGTTGAACACTAATGACTGAAGACTAGACAAATTGTGGAATGACATCAAGGACATCATACATGAAGAAAGCAAGAGGTCATTAAAAAGACAAGAAAGAAAGAAAAGACCAAAATGGATGTCAGAGGAGACACTGAAATTTGCTCTTAAACGTCGAGTAGCTAAAGCAAAAGGAAGAAATGATGAAGTAAAAGAACTGAACAGAAGATTTCAAAGGGCGGCTCAAGAAAACAAAGTAAAGTATTATAATGACATATGTAAAGAGCTGGAGATAGAAAACCAAAAAGGAAGAACACCCTCAAGCTGAACTGAAGAGAAAAGTCAAGCCTTGAGTTGCAACAGTGAAGGATTCTATGGGGAAAATATTAAGTGACTCAGGAAGCATCAAAACAAGACAGAAGGAATAAACAGAGTCATTATATCAGAAAGAATTGGTCAATGTGCAACCATTTCAAGAAGTAGCATATGATCAGGAACCGAAGATACTGAAGGAAGAAGTCCAAGCTGCACTGAAGGCATTGGCAAAAAACAAGGCTCCGGGAATTGACGGAATAACAACTGAGATGTTTCAACAAATGGATGCAGCACTAGAAGCGCTCACTCATCTATGTCAAGAAATTTGGAAGACAGCTTCTTGGCCAACTGACTGGAAGAGATCCATATTTATGTATATTCCCAAGAGAGGTGATCCAACAGAATGCAGAAATTATCAAATAATATCATTAATATCACATGCAAGTAAAATTTTGCTGAAGATCATTCAAAAGCAGCTGCAGCAGTATATCAACAGGGAACTGCCAGAAATTCAGGCTGGATTCAGAAGAGGACATGGAACCAGCGATATCATTGCTGATGTCAGATGGATCCTGGCTGAAAGCAGAGAATACCAGAAAAATGTTTATCTGTGTTTTATTGACTATGCAAAGGCATTCGACTGTGTGAATTATAACAAATTATGGATAACATTGTGAAGAATGAGAATTCCAGAACACTTAATTGTGCTCATGAGGAACCTGTATAGAGATTAAGAGGCAGTCGTTTGAACAGAACAAGGGGATACTGCGTGGTTTAAAGTCAGGAAAGGTGTGCATCAGGGTTGTATCATTTCTCCATACCTAGTCAATCTGTATGCTGAGCAAATAATCCGAGAAGCTGGACTATATGAAGAAGAAAGGGGCATCAGGATTGGAGGAAGTCTCATTAACAACCTGCATTATGCAGATGACACAACCTTGCTTGCTGAAAGTGAAGAGGACTTGAAGCACTTACTGATGAAGATCAAGGACTACAGCCTTCAGTATGGATTACACCTCAACATAAAGAAAACAAAAATCCTCACAACTGGGATAATAAGCAACATCATGATAAATGGGGAAAAGATTGCCGTTGTCAAGGATTTCATTTTACTTGGATCCACAATCAACACCCATGGAAGCAGCAGTCAAGGAATCAAAAGACGCATTGCATTGGGCAAATCTGCCGCAAAAGACCTCTTTAAAGTGTTGAAAAGCAAAGATGTCACCTTGAAAACTAAGGTGCGCCTAACCCAAGCCATGATATTTTTAATTGCATCAAATGCATGCAAAGCTGGACAGTGAATAAGGAAGACCAAAGAAGAATTGACGTCTTTGAATTGTGGTGTTGGCGAAGAATATTGAATATACCATGGACTGCCAAAAGAACGAACAAATCTATCTTGGAAGAAGTACAACCAGAATGCTCCTTAAAAGCAAGGATGGTGAGACTGTGTCTTACATACTTTGGACATGTTATCAGGAGGGATCAGTCCTTGGAGAAGGACATCATGCTTGGTAAAGTACAGGGTCAGCAAAAAAGAGGAACACCCTCAACGAGATGGACTGACACAGTGGTGGCAACAATGAGCTCAAGCACAACGATTGTGAGGATGGCCCAGGACTGGGCAGTGTTTCGTTCTGTAGCACGTAGGGTCCCTATGAGTCAGAACCGACTTGACAGCACCTAACAACAACAACATTGTCTGATTAACATAACGAATAAAAGCCATTCCCAAATGGGATTATAACCACAGCTCTAGGAGTCAGGATTTATAACATATATTTTGGTGGGATACAATCAAACCTTAACACCCTGCCTACCCACCTCAATTATCTCTGTGCAGCCTGGTTCCCGAGGGAAAGAGGTGAAGAGGCTGGGAGGAATTCCTTTTGGCTGAGGAACACCGAGAGCAGTGAAGAGTCGGCAGGGGCCTTTCCAAATCTCAACAGCATCAGTCTACTTGGGAGCAATTTCTCCAGATTAGCTCGGCAGCCCCAGGGTCAAAAGGGAGCTGCTGAATTGTGGTCATGAGCCAAGCTTGGGTATTTAGAAAGCAGGTATAAAGGAAGGAAAAATGCCAGAAAACAAGAAGCTAGTGAAGATCAAGTCAAATTGTCAATCAAGGAGTGGAAACAGAATCAGAAAAGAGAATGAGGTCAGGATGGGCTGATAGGTTCAGAGAGGCTTAGAGATGAAGGTCTTGACGAGGAATGACAGGTTTAAGAGAAAACTGAAAGGACAGGAGATTATAGCTAGCAAGTGGCATGTTCGAATTTTTTTTTTTAACTGTGGTAAAATATATGTAATGTGGAATTTGCCATTTTAATCATTCTTTTCTCTCTTTTTCAAAATTATTGTACCGTAGATGAAGGTTTACAGAACAAATTAGCTTCTCATTAAACAATTGGTTACCAACCCCACGACTTGTTAACACTTTCCCTTCTCGACCTTGGGTTCCCAATTACCAGCTTTCCTGTCCCCTCCAGCTTTCTAGTCCTTGCCTCTGGGCTGGTGTGCCCCTTTAGTCTCATTTTGTTTTATGCGCCTATCTAATCTTTGGCCGAAGGGTGACCCTCAGGAGTGACTTCAGTACTAAGATAAAAGGGTGTCTGGGGGCCATACTCTCAGGGTTTCTCCAGTCTCTGTCAGGCCAGTAAGTCTGGTCTTTTTCTGTGAGTTAGAATTTTGTTCTACATTTTTCTCCAGCTCTGTCTGAGACCCTCTGTTGTGATCCCTGTCAGAGCAGTCAGTAGTGGTAGCCGGACACCATCTAGTTGTGCTGGACTCAGTCTGGTGGAGGCTGTGGTAGTTGTGGTCCATTAGTCCTTTGGACTAATCTCGCCCTTGTGTCTTTGGTTTTCTTCATTCTCCCTTGCTCGCTACGGGGTGAGATCAGTGGAGTATCTTAGATGGCCAATTACAAGCTTTTAAGACTCCAGACGCTATTCACCAAATAGAATGCAGAGCATTTCTTTATACATTATGTTACGCCAATTGAGCTAGATATTCCCAGAGACCATGGTCCCCCAGCCCTCAGCCCAGCAATTCAGTCCCTCATGGAGTTTGGATGTGTCTATGGAGCTTCCATGACCTTGCCTTGTACAAGCTGTGCTGGCTTCTCCAGTATTGTGTGCTGTCTTACCCTTCACCAAAGTTGCCACTCATATATTATCTATTTAGTGTTTTTACATCCCTACCCCTTCCCTCCCGTGTAACCATTTCTTTTTGTGTGCAAACCTTTTCATGAGTTTTTCTAGTAGTGGTCTTATACAATATTTGTCCTTTTTGTGATTGACTTATTTCACTCAGCATAATGCCCTTCAGATTCATCCATGTTGTGAGATGTTTCAAAGACTCCTCATTGTTCTTTATCATTGCACAGTACTCCATTGTGTGTATGTACCATAGTTTATCCATTCATCTGTTGGTGGGCACCTAGGTTGTTTCGATATTTTTGCTATTGTGAACAATACTGTAGTGAACATGGGTGTGCATATGTCTATTAGTGTGATGGCTATTATTTCTCTAGGATATATTCCTAGGAGTGGGATTGCTAGATCATATGCTATTTCTATTTCTAGCTTTCTAAGGAAGCACCGTATCGTTTCCCAGAATGGTTGTACCATTTTGCCTTCCAATCAGCAGTGCATAGAAGTTCCAATCTCCCTGCAGCCTCTCCAACATTTGTTATTTTCTGTTTTTTTGATTCATGCAAGTAATGTCCAGGTGAGATGGTATCTCACTGTAGTTTTGATTTGCATTTCTCTAATTTCTCACGTGTCTGTTGGCCACTTGAATGTCTTCTTTGGTGAAGTGTCTGTTCCCTTGCACATTTTTAAATTGGATTATTTGCCTTTTTGCTGTAGAGGTGTTGGATTTTCCTGTAGATTTTAGAGATTAGACTTGGTCAGATTTGTAATAGCCAAAAATTTTTTCCCAGTCTGTAAATTCTCTTTTTACTCTTTTGGTGACATCTTTGGATGAGCTTAAGTGTTCAATTTTTAGAACATCCCAGTTATCTAGCTTATCTTCTGGAGTTTGTGTGTTGTTACTTTTGGTTTATATCTTGTTAATGCCGTGTATTAGGGCCCCTAGCATTGATCCTATTTTTTCTTCTATGAACTTTATGGTTTTTGATTTTGTATCTAGGTCTTTGATCCATTTTGAATTAATTTTTGTGTATGGTGTGAGGCATGGGTCCTGTTTCATCTTTTTGCAGATGGACATCCAGTTTTGCCAGCACCATTTGTTAAAAAGACTGTCTTTTCCCCATTTGAGGAAAGGGCTTTGGGCCCTTGTTGAAGATCAGGTGACCATAAGTGGATGGATTTACACTTGGATTCTTAATTCTGTTCCATTGGTCAATGTATCTGTCATTGTACCAGTACCAGACTGTTTCGACTACCATAGCTGTATAGTAAGTTCTGAGGTCAGTAGTGGGAGTCCTCCTACTTTATTCTTCTTCTTCAATAATGCTTTACTTATTTGAGGCATCTTCCCTTTCCATATAAAGTTGATGATTAGTTTTTCCATCTCTTTAAAGAATGCTGTGGGTATTCAGATTGGGATTGCATTGTATTTGTAGACTGCTTTGGGTAGAATTGACATCTTTACAATGTTGAGTCTACCCATCCATGAACATGGTATGTTTTTCCACTTATGTAGATCTCTTGATTTCTTGCAGTAGTGTTTTCAGTTTTCTTTGTATAGGTCTTTTACATCCCTGGTCAGATTTATTCCTAAGAATTTTATTTTTTTAAGGGCTATTATAAATGGTATTGATTTCCTTTTCATCATTCCTTTATTGGTATACAGGAAGCCAACTGATTTTTTATGTTTATCTTGTATCCTGCTACTTTGCTGAATCTTTTTATTAGTTCCAGTAGTTTTCTCATGGAGTCTTTTGAGTTTTCTATGTATAGTATCGTATTACCCACAGGTAGGGACAGTTTAACTTCTTCATTACCAATTTGGATGCCCTTTATTTCTTTTTCTTGCCTTACTGCTCTAGCTAGGACTTCCAGCACAATGTTAAATAGGAGTGGAGATAAAGGGCATCCTTGTCTTGTTCCTGTTCTCAAGGGGAATGTTTTCAGCCTCTCTCCTTTAAGAATGATTTTTGGCTGTTGGTTTTGTATAGATGCCCTTTATCATGTTGAGAAATTTCCCTTCTATACCTATTTTATTGAGAGTTTGTATCAGGAATGCTGTTGGACTTTGTCGAATGCCTTTTCTGCATTGATTGAGTGATCATGTGATCCTTTTATTTTACTTGTGTGGTGGATTATGTTGATTGATTTTCTAATGTTGAACCATCCTTGCATACCTGGTATAAATCCTACTTGTCATGGTGTATTGTTTTTTGATATGATGCTGAATTCTATTGGCTAGAATTTTGTTGAGAATTTTTGCATCTATATTCATCACAGATGTTGGTCTGTAATTTTCTTTTTTTGTGGTGTCTTTGCCTGGTTTTGGTATCAGGGGTATGCTGGCTTCATAGAATGAATTTGGAAGTATTCCTTCTTTTTCTATGTTCTGAAGTAGTTTGAGTAGTACTGGTGTAAGCTCTTCTCTGAATGTTCGGTAGAATTCTCCAGTGAAGCTATCTGGGCCAGGGCTTTTTTTGGTTGGGAGGTTTTTTTTCTTTTATCACCTTTTCAGTCTCATCTCTTGTTATGGGTCTGTTCAGGTTTTCAACATCATTTTGTGTTAGTTTGGGTAGACAGTGTGTTTCTAGAAATTTGCCCATTTCCTCTAGATTTTCAAATTTGCTGAAGTATAGTTTTTCATACTATTGTTATGATCGTTTTTATTTCAGGTGGGTCTCTTGTAATATCCTCTATTTCATTTCTTATTTGGGTTATTTGCATCCTCTCGTTTTTCTTTTGTCAGTTTGGCCAGTGGTTTGTTGATTTTGCTGATCCTTTCAAAGAACCAACTTTTGGTTGTGTTGGTTTTTTCAATTGTTTTTCTATTCTCTGTTTCATTTATTTCTGCTCTGATCTTTATTATTTCCTTTCTTCTGGTAGCTGTGGGCTTCCTTTGCTGTTCTCTTTCTATTTATTCAAGTTGTGTAGCTAATGTTTTGATTTTGTCCCTTTCTTCTTTTTTGATGTGTGCCTCTATTGCTATAAATTGTCCTCTGAGGACTGCCTTTGCTGTGTCCCAAAGGTTTTGGTATGATGTGTTTTCACTGTTGGTTGATTCTAGGAATTTTTTGATTCCATCTTTGATTTCTTCTATTACCCAGTGGTTTTTAAGCAGAGTGTTACTCAGTTTCCATGTAACTAATTTTTTTTTTCCCCTTGCTCTTCCTATTGTTAATTTCTACTTTGTATGGCATTGTGATCAGAGAAGATCCTTTGTATTATCTCAACGTTTTGGATTTTGTTGAGGGTTGCTTTGTGGCCTATTCTGGAGAACATTCCATGTGCTAGGAAAAGAATGTGTACTTTGCATTTTAATCATTTTTAAGCATGCATTTCAGCGGCATTACTGACATTCACAATGTTGTACAACCATCACCACTATCTATTTCCTGAAATTAAGATTCAGAAGTGGAGCAGTTCTGGAGATTACAGGTTAGGTCAGACCGGTCTCTCTCTTAAAAAACCAAAGTCAAACCTGTTGCCTTTGAGTCGATTCCGACTCATAGTGACCCTATAGGACAGAGTAAAACTGCTCCATAGGGCTTCCAAGGAGTGGTGGATTCGAACTGCCAACCTTTTGGTTAGCAGCCAAGCTCTTAACCACTGTGCCACCAGGTCTCCAGTCTTTCTCTTAGAGGATGAAGATTACCTAATAAAGAACTTCTGCCTAAATTTGTGTACCCTCTCAGAAGGGTTCTTTACCTTCCCTGGAGTTTGCAAATCCAAGGCCTAAAAAGGCACCTACATACTTCTGGGGAGTTGAATTGGTGCAAACGGCTAATGCACTTGGCTGCTAACTAAAAGTTTGGTGGTTTGAGTCCACCCAGAGATTCTCAGAAGAAGGGCCTGGACATCTACTTCTGAAAATCAGCCAGTGGAAACCTGTGGAGCACAATTCTACTGTGACACACATAGGGTCACCATGAGTCAGAGTCTACTAGATGATAACTGGCTTTTATCTCCATTTTGGTGGCATTTCAGAAACGGCCTGAGAATTTGTGTGTTCTGGGAAGGAGGGCACATGGTGTGGGGGCAAGGTACTGAAATCCTGCCCGTGGGTGTGTCTTCCAAGCCTGACCCAGGCTTCAGAGGGAGGCCTGCCCTGGGACTTTCTGAAAGGTGATTTAGGAGATAATACTGGAGCCATTATTTCCTGTACTAGAATGTGACCAAGCTGGAGCTGGACTCACAAGGCTTAACAAGGGCACATCAGCTGGGCCCTGAGGTAAAAAGACAATAGCTAGGATAATCTTGGAAAACATCTTTTAGGGAGCATTTCACATAAACAAATCATAAAACACGGTATGAAAGACCTATATACTTTCCACTCTTATCTTTTTCAATTAACATTTATGAATAGTAAGATTTGTTGGACCGATGAAGACCCTCCTGACTGTTGATACTGAAACTTGTACCAATGATTGTTAAGAAAGACAATTCAAAATGCAGGATCACAGTTTCTAGCCAATCTGTGAAAAGGTGACGCTTTCAATGGTTTTGCCCATCTGTAACGTTACTATATACTGATGATTCTGTAACATTCCTTGGACTTGGGCAGACACAGCTCTAGCAGCATGGTTGTCTGTTTTTCCGCTCTTGCCTATTCTGTAATACTTCCTCAGACTCGGGCAGATGCGGCTGTGGCAGCATGTTGTCCATTTTCCCACTTTTGCTTATTCTGCAATATTTCTGTTTTCCCACTTTTGTCTGTTCTGTAATATTCCTTGGACTCGGGCAGACATGGCTCTGGCAGCATGCTTTTCGTTTCCTGCTTTTGCCTCTTTGAATGTATGCTGAATAAAACTTTCTTTTTCTTTACTAAACTTTGTTTACCCTAGAATAAATGTGTGCTCTTCTGGAGACCCCTGCAACATTTAGGTGGCAGATGAAAACAAAACACATTAAAATGGCAATCAGGGATAAGCCAGGTCATAAGAGGAAATTCAGAAGGAAAAACCTCAAGCAGAGTTTTAAAGCAATTGAGTGACATCTCGAGTGCAAGTCAGAGAAACTTTCTGAGTTACCTGGGGCCAGGAATCACTCAGTCAAATAGTAAAAGCCCAAAGGGAAAAGGAGAAACAGGGCCTCCTCCTGGCTTGCAAATGCCCTTGGCCAGCACACGCTTACAGACACGGGCTTAGTTAAACACTAGGCCTGTAACTCTTGATGCCTGGCCCTCCTCCACTAGGTTACCCAGCAACAGAAACGACTGTCCTCCTGCTTCCCCATCCTACCCAAGGCCACCTGACACCTTGTTACAACTCTGACTGGCTGGCTTTCAGTAGGATGAAAATGAAAAGAAAGGGGGAATGTGCATATGACTAGACCCAGTACTGTATCTCCTCAATAATAATTTCCTGAACATTTACTATGTGCTAGGCACCACTGGAAACTTAATGTATTAGTTCTTATCCTCACACAATATTGTGAAATCGTAATAGTAACATTAGCCATATTGGAAGCTGAAGCCCAGAGAGATTAAGGAACTTGGCCAGAGTCACCATACAGTCACTGGCAGGTTCCACACTTGAAATCAGGTCTGATTGTTCCTAAAGCCCAAGCTTACTTAGGCAGCCATGCCAGGTGGCTCCTGGAAGAATGGCCCCAGGTGTTGAACATCAGTGGAGGGGGTCGAGAGAGGATGGGAAGGCAGGAGCGAGGAATGAGCCTGGAACAGATGTGAGAACAGCATTGTCTGAGATCTCTCTGGCTGTTTCCCTGGGAGGATCAGACACCCAAGGATCTCTGGAGCCTTCCTCTCTGATACCCTGTGAGCCAGACCCTAACTAAGAGGCCACTAGAGAGGAAAGAGAGCAATCCTACGGCCCAGGTTCCAGAAGTTTGCCTCCTTTCCTCCTCCCCATCCCAGTTCCTCAGGGCCCTGATCACTTTTCCTACCCTGAGCTGTGAAGAGCCTCATAGCTAATGGCTTAGTGTGCTAATCCTCTCTGAGGGTATCCCAGAGGATGCCTGGAGAGCCATAGTGGGCTTTCAGACAGCGGTGGTGGGGCACTTGCCCTCAAATCACAAAACCCGGGCATTTTAGAGCCCTTCTTCTGCTGGCCTGAAAGGCCAGGTCTGTGGTCTCAAGTGCAGGCCAACTGGAAAAGGCTTGGGGGGACCAGTAGCTGGACCCCTACTTCCTCAGTTGACCCCCTCATAGCACAGGTACCTCAGTGTTCTCCTTGGGACCTCTGCAGACAGGACAGGTGAAGAGAAGCAGAGAAATGCAAGGAGCACCAACACAGTGAAGGGGCCTGGCCATGGGGCTGCATGAGTGGGGGAAGCTCACAGCCCGGAGTATCCCCCAGAACTGGATCCCAAGGATGGGTTTTCATTCATTGGTTCCTTCAGTGGTTTTACAAACAGTTATCGAGGGCTTATTTGGCATGAGCCCAATGAGGAATACCAAGCTGAGACCGGCAAACTCCTGCCCTCAAATTGCTTCCATCTAGTTGTTAGGTGCCACCATGGTGACTTTATATACAGCAGAACAAAACGTTGCCTGGTCCTGCACCATCCTCACAATCACTGCTATGCTTGAGCCCATTGTTGTAGCCACTGTGTCAATCCATCTCATGGACGGTCTTCCTCTTTTTCAATGACCCTCTATTTTACCGACCATGATGTCCTTCTCCAGGGACTGGTCCCTCCTGATAATATGTCCAAAGTACTTGAGACAAAGTCTCGCCATCTTCACTTCTAAGGAGCACTCTGAGCTATATTTCCTCCAAGACTGATTTGTTCGTTCTTCTGGTAGGGAGATAAAACATGGGCACAAAAAAATAACAGAGCATGGAAAGATATCCAAACCTCTCTTTGGCATTTATGAGTGTTAAAGGGTTTTTAGAGGAGGGAGAGTCAGCTGGTAGGCGGATGGAGGATGCTTAGAGAGCACTTACTTTGTGCCAGTCAATGTTCTAAGTGCTTTGTGTATGCTAACACTTTTAATCCCCGCAAACACCCTGTTATCCTGCAGATGTGGAAAGAGGAATAGAGAGGTTAAGTAACTTTCCCAAGGGCCCAAAGCTGGTAAGTGCCCTTGACGCAGGCTCTGTGGCTCAGAGTCTGTGCTCTTAACACGTAGGGTATCCTGCCATCTCTGGCCCTGCCCTCATTTCTTACCACCTGATGGTTAAAATGCAATTATAAAAAATGAGCCTTAACATCTTCAGATATTATGTTCAGTTGTTAAAAATCAGTATCTCTCCAGCATGTTCATGTGTGTCATTTTTAGGTTATCTAAGCTACACCACGTCTCATTCAGCTGCATTTGTTGCGTGTCTGCCAAGAGCCGGACATTGCTGTACCTGCTCTCCCATATTCTAGGTCAACTTACTTCTTGCAATAGCCTTGGGAAATAGATGGCAATTTCCCCTGCTTTCCTGAGGAGGAAAATGGGAGGCAGAGAGGTAAGAGACTTGCTTGCTACACAAGTATCTAAGCTTTGGACATGTTCTTTTGACACCAAGTTACTGCTTTTCCACTACATATACTGTTAATCTTTATTACATAGGACCACATACAGCATAATCTAGAACTAGCATCTTTTTATTTGTTTGTTTGTTTTGCAGGTGAGGTAGGCTTTATGGTTTTTGTTTTGTTTTGTTTTTATTTTTTAGAACTAGAATCTTAACTCCTAGCATTAGAGCTGGAAAGAGCATGGAACCTGGGCTTTGGATTTGGATTTGGATCTGTTCAAGTTTTCTGACTGTCAATTATAGATGTGAGAACTTGGGAAATTACCTCAAATCTCTGAACCTCAGTTTCCTCATCTATAAAATGAGGATACTAACACATACCCTACAGGGTAATTGTGAGGATTGCGTTAATTAGCATAGAGAAAGTGCTGAGAACTATGTATGGCTCCCAATAGGCCCCCAATGAATGGTAGCTATTCTTTTTGGAGAGCCACATAGCATGTGTCCAATAAATATGTATTGGATTAACTGGTTTTACATAGTACTTTAACACACATTTTCATATTATACTGTTAGTAACCTTGTAAACTAGATATTCCCGTTTCAGAGATGTCACACAAATAGTAACTGGCAGAGCAGAGTTTCAAATGCATGTCTCATGACACTCCACCCAGTGATCTCTCCATCGTCCTTCATCTGTACAATGGGGACAATGCAATGTTAGTCTTACCATCGCTGCCAAGTTTAGAGAATCACATTGTCTTAGTTATCTAATGCTGTTATAACAGAAATACCTCAAGTGGGTGGCTTTAACAAACAGAAATTTATTTTGTCACAGTTTAGGAGGTTAGAAGTCCAAATGCAGGGTGCTGGCTTGAAGGGAAGGCTTTCCCTGTCTGTTGGCTCTGGAGGAAAGTCTTTGTCTCTTCTGACCTTCTGCTCCTGGGCAATCTTCATGTGGCTTGGCATCTCTCTTCCCCCATCTCTGCTTCTTTCACTTGCTTATTTAATCTCTTTTATATCTCAAAAGAGATTGATTTAAGACACACCCTGTCTCATGAACATAACAAAGAAAACACATTCCCAAACGGAATTATAACCACAGATATGGGGTTAAGATTTACAACACTTATTTTGGGGGTGACACAATTCAATCCATAACACATATGATCAGATAGATGCTCAGAAAGTGCTTTATAAACAAAAGGATCATAAATAATAGTTGTGATTATTCAGTGCTGCCTCTTTGGTAGTGAAGACAGCTTAGTGACTCCAAGCACATTTACCAGGGTGTGTTCCTAGAAACTCCAATCCCCTGAGGTATTCCAAAGAAAAAAGGGTTCCTTGACCAAATCTGTTCAGCTTTGGTAAGTCCTGCCTCGTAGAAAGTTCAATCTTTTGCTTATAAGCCCTGGTTTAGAAAATTCCTAGGTCTGCAGTATCTGGAACTTGGCTGTTGGGTCCAGGGTGTATGGTTGCGTGAGTACAGGTCTGTTGGTTAAGATACTGATGACAGCCCACCACTCCCTGGGGGTTGGGAGGAGATCAAACACTGAGAGTGAGAAGACTGGTGCTCCGTTCACCTAACAGGACTCCCAGCTGGCATTGGCTGTGTGAGCCCCAAGACCCAGAGTGCATCTTCATGAGGTTAAAGTTACCTGCTGTGATGGTTAATTTTATGTGTCAGCTTGGCTAGGGTATGGTGTCCAGTTGTTTGGTCAAACATTAGTCTAGATGTTGCTATGAAGGTATTTTGTAGTTGTGATTAACGTTTATAATCAGTTGATTTTAAGTAAAGGAGAGTACCCTCGATAATGTGGATGGGCCTCATTTAATCAGTTGAAGACTGTTATGGATTGAATTGTGTCCCCCAAAAATATTCACATCAATTTGGCTAGGCCGTTATTCCCAGTAATTGTCCACCATTTTGTCATCTGATGTGATCTTCCTGTGTGTTGTAAATCCTACCTCTATGATGCTAATGAGGCAGGATTAGAGGCAGTTATGTTAATGAGGCAGGACTCGGTCTACAAGATTAGGTTGTGTTTTAAACCAATCTCTTTTGAGATATAAAAGAGAGAAATGAGCAGAGAGACATGGGGACCATATACGACCAAGAAACAAGAGCCAGGAGAATAGCACGTCCTTTGGACCCACGGTCCCTGCGCTGAGAAGCTTCTCAACCAGGGAAGATGGATGACAAAGTCCTCCCCCAGAGCCAACAGAGAAAGAAAGCTTTCCCCTGGAGCTGGCGCCCTGAATTCGGACTTCTAGCCTCCTAGACTGTGAGAGACTAAATTTCTCTTTGTTAAAGCCATCCTCTTGTGATATTTCTGTTACAGCAGCACCAGATAACCAAGACAAAGACCTTAGGAGCAAAAACTGATGTTTCCAGGAGAAGAAATTCTGCACTAAGATTGTAACATAGAAATCGTGCATGAGTTTCCAGCCTGCCAGCCTGCTCTACAGATTTTGGACTCAATAGTGCAACATCAACTCCTCCCTGAGTGTCCAGGCTGCTGGATACTTGCCAGCCCCCACAATCACGTGAGCCAATTAAATCAACCTGTCTTCTCTCTCTCTCTTTCTTTATTCTATTATATTTATACACGTATCTCTCTCTCTCATGTTGGTTTTATTTCTCTGGAGAACCCTGACTGATACAGCTTTTAGTATCAAGAGTGGTTTTACAGGAATAGAATCTTAAGGGTGAGTTTTCTGAATTAGTTCTGGGATTTCTGGGATTGGTTCTCTAATCTGATTAGATTTACAGGCACTGGTGGCGCGATGGTGAAGTGTTCGGCTGCTTAACCATTTGGTTCATGGAATGATGTAGCAACAGAGATACACAAAATTATCTCCATTATATAAAACCAAAAACCAAACTTGTTGCCATTGAATTGATTCCAACTCACAGCAACCCTATAGGACAGAGGAAAACTGCCCCACAGGGCTTCCAAGGAGAGGCTGGTGGATTCGAACTGCTGACCTTTTGGTTAGCAGCCGCAGCTCTAGGGTGCTCACCATTGGATACTCCCAATCAAATGCTTAAAAGAAGCAAGGTTCTGAATGGCCATGCATTTTATATCTTAGAACATGTTTTTGTGAAACTAATGAGTGTAAGGAGATTGGCTGGGTGCTTCTAATTGTGCTGGACAAAGTTAGGAAAGAAAGGAATGAGCTCAGGGTTTCAAATTCCCAGCTTAAGTACCACATAAACGACCTAAAAGTTTCTACGTCTTCCCTAAAAGAAGCCCTCATTTTCTATAACCACAGAGCTGGGATTGCTGAAAACCAAACCCAGAATCTCATCCTGTGACTGACTGAATTACAATGCAAACTGACTTCCCAATCTTGCAGGGTGTTTGATGTTAAAGTGAGGGCATTGATTGGAAAGGAATGGGATCCTGAAAATTAGAACAGGGACATATAGGCAGATTCTGATGAAGTCGGACTGAACCCCTAAATTCTGTTCAGTCTTCTTTGCCAGTAGACGCAATCTGGAACCAGTTTTGCCTAAGGAAACTGAAATGGCCTCCTTTGAGGTATTTACCTTGCAAAACTCTGCTTATTTGGTTCAGGACCCACCCTACTACCTCTCTTTGCTTCTACACCTATAACTAGACTTAAGTCCCAGCAGGCCCTAAATGATGAGGTACAAAGACCCGTGAGGAGGTGCACTACTCTCCAAAAGAACTACATGATTTTTCCAATGTATACAGAGAGAAATTTGGGAAATAGGTATGGGAATGGATATTAAGGACATGGGATAATGGTGGAAGGAAAATAACGTTAGATTAAGTTGAATTTATTGATATGGGTTCACTACTTGAATTCAATGTTATAGCTTGAGGGGTTAGAAAGGACTCTAACAGTTTGTTTTTGACTTGCTACTGGGCTTTAGTAGAGACTGAACACTTAACCATGAGTCATTAACTTACCATGCAACTTGAGCTGCCCATCATGAACTGCAGGTTGTCTAACTCATAACGTTTGGCATGCATAGCAGTACTCTATCATTAAATGGAAGTGGTATATGCAAGATCAGACTCAATCAGGCCCTGAAGGCACAAGTAAGTTACTCGAAGAAGTGCTCCAAATGGCTATGGTCCCCACTTTTGACACATTATCTTTTCTCTCCCAGCCTGGCACCTATGGCTTCATGGGAAGTTTCCTATGATCAGTTCCTGAGGAAGAGAAAACTCAGGTTTGGCTTATAGATGGTTCTGTGCAATATACAGGACCACCCAAAAGTGGCCTGCTGACTATAGCCCCTTTCTGGGACATCCCTGAAGGACAGTGGTGAAAGGAAATTCTCCCAAAGGGCAGAACTTCCAACCAGTGCACTTGGTTGACTATTTTCCTTGGAAGGAGAAATGACCAGAGGTGCTATTGTATATCGAGTCATGTGCTGTGGCCAATGGCTTGGCTGGATGGTCAGGGACTTGAAAGGGATCATTGGGAAACTGGTGACAAGGTCTGGGGAACAGGTATGTGGATAGACCTGTCTGAATGAGCAAAACAATTGAAGATATTTGTGTCTCATGTGAATGTTCACCACAGGGTGACCTCAGCTGAGGAGAATGCCATGTGAAGGCACAGAAAGATGCAGAGGGAAGATGGCCACATGAAAACAGAAGCGGAGATTGGAATTATGCTGCCACAAGCCAAGGAACACCTGGGGCTACCAGAAGCTGCAAGAGAGGAGCCTTCAGAGAGAGTATGGCCCCACAGACATCCTGAATTTAGACTAGTAGCCTGCAGAACTGTGAGAGAATAAATTTCTGTTATTTTACGCCACTCACTTTGTGGTGATTTTTACAGCAGTCCTAGGAAACTAATACACCTGCCTATCGTACCCTAAACTTTACCCCAACTGGTTGCCTTCTATCCTTTATATGAGATAAGCAGCTGTTCTCTACCTCCCCGAGTACTTGTCAAAGGGTCCTGTATTGTTGGCCTTACTTAACCCATGGGGTTCTGGGCTCCCTCATCTTTTTTCTTGTAAAATCACAATGTACATTAACATATTAAGGGCACTAAGAAATGTGTTTTAGCTGATCATAGGTCTCTTTATCCTACACTACAGTATGCTAATATCCTGCAACCCCCAGAACACACCTTGGGAAACATTGTCCTAATGGAAGAGAATTCAAGTTCCATTGTCTTAATGGAAGAGAACTCAAGCTTTGCAAACCCCGTAATGACCCTGCAGTTCTGACATAATCAATAAGAAGGCATTAAAACTTACCATGTGCATAGACCTGTGGGAGAACAAGGAGAAGGTGGGAGGCTGCCCTCAAGGAAACCACGGCATGGTTGAGGGAGGTAATGCATGTCTACACAATTGAGGTTCAAGGAGTCAGAGTGTGGTTTAGCATCAAACGATGAGGTAAGGAGGGTACCAGCAGTGCTCTAGGAGATGCTACCCAGGAAGCAGGCCAGGGGAGAGAAAAGGTGTTGGGTGGCAAACTGCTGATGGCCCAGGCACCGTGGGTGTTCCCTCAGAGGAGAAGGGGAAAGGCAGTCCAACTTGGAACCAAACAAAGCAATCCCAAGTGAGGCTGAGAACCCGGCCAGGTAGCCATCAGGTGTGGAGGAGGAGGCTTGGCAGGGCCTGGCTGAGCCTGCAGCAGAGCGATGGAAGAGCAGCCACTGCCAGAGCCCTCACAGAAGGAGCAGCCATGAATAAGAAGTCTTGGCTGTTCCTGGGGGCGGGGGAGGCCGTGGGAAGCTGGTCCCAAGAGAGCAGCCCAGAGACGGGCTGGGGTGGTGGGGTGGGGAGAGCTTGCTGGCCCAACTTTGATGTCTCTGACTCTGGATTCATAAAAGGGGCAGTGAGTAGGGAGAAGTGGTTTACCTACACCAGTTGTTCCTGAGACTATCCTTTGCACTGCCTTGTAGACCAGAAAACAGCAGCAACATCAATGACAACAAAACATAAATCTGAGCTCAGCTTCATCCTGAGAGCTGAGCATGGGGAGTTAATCATCCAATAAATATTTATGGAGTACATGCCCTGTGAAAGAGACTAGCCAACCCCACCTGGGTATCCGTCCTTTGGAGAGGAGAGGCCTGGGGCAGTGGGGGCGGGGGACGGGGTAGGGGGGGCAAGTCTTTCAATACCAGACAATGCATTAAGAATGCTTGATAAAACTATAGCAACCGTAGGTCCCGCATTCATTTTCTCACCTGCCAGTTCTGATTCAGGACCTCCAATCAGTGCTTCAGGCAGGAAGAAGGGCTCCCAGGCTGGTGGTCAGGGTGGACTCCATTCCATTCAACCTACTGATATGAATAAGCCCAACCATGTACTGGGTACTAGGGGTGGGTGCAGAGATAGATAAGAAAATTAACATGATAAAACCTCATGTAGGTGCTTTGACAGGACAAAGGCCACTGCTTGCTGTCTGGTGTTAGGGTGACAAGAGATACACTTGGCCTCCTGTATCTGCAGGTTCTGCATCTGTGGATTCAACCAAACTGTGGATGGAAAACATTTGGGGAAAAAAAAGACTTTTTTTCCTTGTCATTATTCCCTAAATGATACAGTATAAAAACAATTTGCATAGCATTTACATTGTATTGGGTATTATAAGTAATCTAGAGATGATTTAAAGTATACTGGAGGATGTGCATAGGTTATATGCAAATACTAGGCCACTTTATATAGGGGACTTGAGCATCCACAGATTTTGGTATCCGTCGGGGGAGGGGAGGCTGGAACCAATCCCCTACGGATACTGAGGGACAATGGTATTTTCCAGAGGTGGTTTGCCTGAGCAGATCTGGAAGGTGATATAGACTAAGGGTGTTTTTTGTGCAGAAATGAAATGGGTGGACATAGAGCTAGCTCACAGGGAATTGTGAATTATCATGGCTATGCCCAGAGGAATAGGCCTGTTTTAGGCTCAGTTCTCCAGAGAAGCAAAACCAGTAAAGCGTATAAATATACATATATAGAGAGAGATTTATATCAAGAAAATGGCTCATGCAATTGTAGAGGCTGGAAAGTCCTAAATCCATGGGTCAGGCTGGAGGCTTCTCCTGACTCATGTAGCTGCAGGGGCTGGCAAACCCAAGATCAGCAAGTCAGACAGCAGGGCTCTGGTTCATAGGCTCACAGGCCAGATGAATCCCCAGATCGGCAGGCAAGATGGCAGGTAAACTGCTAGCTCAAGTCTCAAGAACTGGAGGTCAGATGAACAGGAGCCAGTTGCAGGATCCAGAGCCAGCAAAAGCCCGAGAGCTTTGCGGGAAAGTCCACCTATATTGGATGAAGGCCACACCCCAAGGAAATTCCCCTTCAACTGACTGGCTACTCAAAGCAGATCTCATCATGGAGGTAAACACATTATATCAAATCTCATCACAGAGGTGATCACATCATTATACGACTGCCAAACTACATAATTGTCAAACCATTGAGAATCACGGCCCACCCAAGTTGACAAACAACATTTAACCATCACAAGGCCTTACATAGGACTATCATACTTCATGTGTGAACTACAGGAAAAAAGGGGAGCATCCTGGCCTGGTTAGAGTGTGGGGCTGGAGATGCAGAACAGGCTGTAACGAGTCTTCTAAGTCATGTTAAGCAGTATGTATGCTTTTATTGGGGAGCCATTGAGGGCCCATGGAAGGATGTTACACAGGGAAGGATACATTAACTTTGCCCTTTAAAAGAACTGTTCTAAGAAGGTCTAGGAGGCTTGGTGAGAACAGAGGCAGGGGACTTGGGTGGGGCTTGAGCCAGGACTTGAGGATGGTTTTGGCTCATGTATATGGAGGGAGTGGGACAACCTTCAGGGCTGGGAGAAAAAGCCTGGGTTTGAAGAAAGGCTGACCTTGGCATGGGGGGCAGGAAGCAGACCAAACCCCATTTTGTCCACCACCTGAGCTCTGGTTCAAAGGCCCTGTGGCCACACTGTGTGTGCTCCATCCCTCTCCTGTGAACTACTTCTCACCACCTTCAATTATTATATTTGGGGCCAGCCAACCTTGTATCCAATAGAGAAGATGAAGACCATCTCTCCCAGAGGGGAGGATAATAGAGAAGAAGAGAGAGAGCAGAAAGAAAATGATGTAGAGCCCACCCCTCCCACTTTGTGCCTGGACTAAGAAGTGGACAGGGGGATGTCTTGAGGGTAGAGCAGTCCACAGGGACTCAGATGTTGGTTTTGAAGCACTGGCAAGGCAGCCCTGGGCCTGGGGCCCCTCAGGGATGCAGAGACATACAGTCATGCCTGGTGATGATATTCTCCTTCAATATTTTGAAGTGACGAAAGGGTAGCAGAAGTGACAATAGGCTTCAAAGCAGAGCTGGTTCAGCTGATCTGGGAACCCAGAGGAGGGGATATGCTGAGCAAGGAACAAAGCGTCAATGATTCAGAATGAAGCCAGGACGGGAGGACAGCAGCATTGAAACATTTACCATTTAGACAGTCTGGGCATGGAAGCAGGTGAGTGGCAGATGCAATTACATTTCCCATCCTTGAGTTGTGACACTTCCCCAAGCATGTTGTGGAATCTACCCACATCGGCCAATCCTCAGTGGCTCAGACCCACCTACTGACAGAAGAACAATGACCAAAGCCCAATGCTTGAAACCAAGGGCAGAGACTGCAGGGTCCAAGCCCCTTCTGGAACTCCAGAACTAAACCTACAAAGATTCTGGAATGTGTCTCCGGCTCCCCAACACTCTGACCAATTTCTCTTCCCCCCTGAGCTGGTCAGTCACAGACTCACAAGGACGAAAGCCAATGAGAATCTCAAAGGCCCAAATTGGCCCAAATCTGAGGGTAGAAATAGATCTGTCATCCAACCAGGACAAAGCTGGATGGAGCTGAGGGCCCAAGAGCAGTTACAGGAAGAGAATGAGGATATTCAGCTAAAATTACCGACAACCCCTGCCCTACTAAAACCATGGGGCTGAAACTAGGTCTGTGCTGTCCAATATGGTAGCCATTAGCCACATGGTGGCTATTTAAATTTAAACTAACTAAAATTGAATACGTGAGGCATTGATGGTTCAGTGGTAGAATTCTCACTTTCCATGAAGTTCATTTCCAGCCAATGCACCTCATGCACAGCCACTGCCGTCTGTCAGTGGAGGCTTGCATCTTGCTATGATGCTTAACGGGTTTCAACTGAGCTTCCAGACTCCGACAGACTAGGAAGAAAGGCCTGGTGATTTCATTCCAAAAATCAGCCAGTGAAAACCCTATGGATCACAACAGTACAATCCACAACCAATCATGGGGATGGCACAGGACTGAGAAGAATTTCATTCTGTTTGCATGGGATTGCCATGACTTGGGGGCTGACTCAACAGCAGCTAACAATTTCTCAGGTGCCTTTTCCCAATCCTCCACCACCAAATGTACAGTGTGCTTTGGACTTGTGGCAGATATTGCTGACTGATCACCAAACCCATTCCTTCTTCTTCCCAGGCACACAGCTAGGCTACATTTCCCAGCCTCCCTTGCAGGTTAGCTGTGTCCTTGTGAATAAATTCCGGCCACTGGAATGTGAGGTGATTTGTGCCACTTCCAGGTCTTACCATAAAAGCATCCCAGGTACAGTCTCCATGTTCTTTCCCCATCAGCCAGATGGATGTTGAAACCCAGGGCAGCCTCG
Organism: Dugong dugon; assembly: GCA_030035585.1. Lineage (NCBI taxonomy): Eukaryota > Metazoa > Chordata > Mammalia > Sirenia > Dugongidae > Dugong > Dugong dugon. The sequence continues at coordinate 150,244,050 of CM057462.1, forward strand.
TGTCGAAGAAGGCAAAACCACGAGCAGCCTGGGTCGCTGAAAAATGGAGTAGAGCAGGACCCCATCCTCACCAACCTGGACCTACCTAAGTGTGAGGGGCCAGAAGATGGGGTGTCCTCACACCTACACACATCTGTCCAGAGTCTCATTCACATCTGGCTGGAGGTGCTTCTCTATGCTCCTGGCTTGAGGGATGATTTCTAGTTAACAGGCAGAGCACGTCTGCCTCAAGACTGAGGAAGGCAGGAACTTTTGCTTCCCCAGCCACTTCCCTGCCCACGTCACCTTTCAAGTTAGTCTGAAAATTGCTTTGGACAGTCTCGCTTGGGTCCAGAGACCAGAAAGACCATTTCTGCTCCTGCAGGCTGGTTAATGACTTGGCTCCTGCCACTTGGCAAGCCTCTTCCTCTCTCACTGTGGAGAAGCGAGCTAAGTGATGGTCACAGGCAGGGAGCAAGGCCTCCACTTGCGGCCAGTCCCATTTCTAAACTTCTGTGAAGAGGGCCCTGACCTCTGCTTTTCCCACCACACCTCTCACAGGCCCCAGTGTAGGCACATTTTGATTTAAAATGCAGAGAGATTAGATTTGAGGCTCAGAAAGACACGGCTTGATTTGACAAGGAGGCCCAGAGCACTGCCAACAGAAGGCCTTCCTCATACAGCCTCTGGCAAATTTCCGCTCCCCACCCCAGACATGAGGCGGGCAGCAAGCTCCACAGACTGAGTCTGGGGTCCTTCTGCTTCCACTTCTCTCTGATACTTCTGGGAGAGCTTTTCAGTGAGGTATGTGCTCCAGCTAAAAACATCTCAGTCCAAACTGTGCTTCAAGTAGTTTCTTAAACTAGCTGAAGAGGCTTAGTCAAGTGTTCATCAAGCCATAAATGAACAGCTGCCTCCCGCCTTGAGACCGACGTCTGGATTATTCATCCTCTTTGGCTTTCAGATCCTCCTTTTAGATCCAGATAGAAACTGCTCCTTCCACAGCCATCCAAACGCTTGGTTTGTAATGTCATCCTCCAAATCACCCCTCCTTCAGCACCCCCACTCCTTCCCAGCTTTTTTTTTTTTTTTCCAGAGTGGGGGAGAGTTTGGCTGCATCTCTATTTCCAGACCCCTTCTTTCATCTTGGATAGAGTTTCCGGGGCAGTCACTGCTCCAGTCTTCTTTGCTTCTAGCCAGTCACCAGCCCTACCCCCACCATTCTCCAGGCAGCCTTACACTCATTTTGTTGGCTACTCTCCATTTTTCTGAACTTTCCTTAAAAAAACTCCTTCCTTTTTTATCTACCTCTATTTCACCATCCCCTAAGAATCAAGTGAGTTTGGTCTTTAATAGCATCCTTGTTTCTCTGTGTCTCCCGGGAGTAACTCTTTCTTTCCACATTACCTCCTTGTCTAGTCTCCTTGCCTCAGATATTATAATGTGTATCATTTACTGAGTGGGTAATATGTAGCAGGCACTTATCAATGCTTTACCTGCATTTCCTTCATTTCATCGTCACAATAAACCCATAAGGATAGACACTATTATCCCATCATAGAGGTGAAGAGACTGAGGGAGGCCCAGAGAAGTTGAGTGACCTGCCCAGGGTCAATAGGAGTAGTCAGTAGGAGTAGGGACTCAGACTCTGTCTGTCATGCTCTCTACTCTCTCTGCTTACCACACACCTCAGGTCAACAAGCATTTATCAAATGCCTAACCCATTGCTGTCAAGTTGATTCCAACTCATGGCAACTCCATGTCTGTCAGAGTAAACTGCACTCCATAGGGTTTTCAGTGGCTATAATCTTACAGACGGTCCCTGGGTAGTACAAATGGTTTGCGCTCGACTACTAACCTAAAGGTTGGCAGTCTGAACCCACCCAGCAACACCTTGGAAGATAGACCTGGCTATCTGCTTCTATGAAGCTGTTCTACACTGTAACACATGGGATCGCCATGAGTCAGACTGAGTCAACAGCAACAAGTTTGCTTTTTTTTTTTGTTTGTTTAATCTTATATAAATAGATCATCAGGCTTTTCTTCCACAGTGTGCTGGGTGGATTTGAACTGCCAACTTTTCAGTTGGTAGCTGAGCGCAGATTATTTGTGCCACCCAGGAGCCATCAAATGCCTGCCATTGGCAAAGCACTGTGGGTAATAGTTACACGGAGAGGAAACAAAGAGAAAATGAAACCAGATTCTGTTCATGCCTTCAAAGAGCATCCATCCAGTGCAGGAGAGAGATGTGTACATTTGTATAACACATAGAAAGCATAAGGGATAAACATAACTACAGTGTTCCGAGCACTTAGGAAAGGGAGTAACTATTAGCGTGAGGGAAGTGAAGACTCCTCCAGGAAGCTCTTACTTACTCTTGAGAAAAATCTACACATAGAATGAGAGCACATTTTAGGGGAGGATCCTCCAGTCATTGCAGGAAAGTGGGAATTGTTACAGAGCACCTTAGATGCTGGGCTCTGGGTTAGACCCCTGATCACCTTGAGCTTGAGCAAGTAACCTAATATCTTGGAGTCTCAGTTTCATTATCTGCTAAATGGGGGAATCATACTACCTGCTTCATAGGGTTGTTTGGAGGATTAATTGAGATAATGCAATACAATAAAGGATTGAGCATAGTAACTGGCATGTTTTAAGTGCTCAGTGATCATCACTCTTATAATCTTTCTTCTCTCCACAAAGCTCCCTGCTCCTACCCCGTGAAAAATAACATTTACTGAATATCTTCTTAGAGTTAGGTAGGTTCACACAAGTTAACTCATTCAATTCTCAGAACAGTATTTTACATTTTGTTTGGGGTGGTTGGTTACACTTTTAACAAATGAAGAAGCCTAGGGTCAGAGGGTTTAGAAATTTGTTCAAGGTCATCTGGTTACCAAGAGACCTTCAGCAGGACTCCAGTGGGATTTGCTGGCTCTGCAAGGCCATGCTTTTTCCTCTGCACGAGTCACCAAGAAGTCCTGGAGTGGAGTAATTGAGTGAGATAGAGGCATCAAGATCCAGAGGACCTCAGAGGACATTGGGTCCCAAGCTCAAGTATCTACAGAAGGAAAGGGCCTAGTGGGCTGCTCTAGGGACCATTGGGCATTCACCTAGTGACTCTGCAGACACTGTACTGTTTTCCTGCTTACAGTGAGACAGGCAACCAGCGAAGTTGGTTTTCCCAGTCAATTTCTACATTTCCAGCAAAATCTGCCCAGTCTGCACGGGGTGGGTGGGGCTGTTCATCTTTGCTACAAGGCAGTAGGACATTGAGAGCTGGCATCTTGTTGAGATGGACATAGGGTTTGAAGACAGATGGACATGGATTGAAATTTCTGCTCTAAGCCTCAGAAGCTGGGTGACCCTGGGTGAGGCCCTCTGCCTGGTCCTTGTTTTTCTCATCTCCACACAGGGATGATCATAATCAGACCAGCCTCCACTGATGCCAGAGAGTGGTTATGAAGACCCAGTGTGTCGATACACGGGAGCACACTTTACAGAGTCAGTTATAACAGGGCACTCAATAATTGTTGAATGAATGAGTTGGGTATTCAGGAGAGTTCACTGCCTGAGAAGAAAACCAACCTAACTCCTGCCTGTCAGTGGAGACTTGGCTCCAGACCACCTACCTCCTCGGGGCCTTTGCAGCCCTCTGGGATTGAGCTCTTCCTTCTCCCCTCCCCTCCCTGCATGTTTATGGTCCACACCACCTACATCTGACCCCACTGATGACACCCCACAGAAGTTACCTGGTGCCACGCACAGAGGAGATGCTGAATTTCTGTTTATTGACTGATTGAATCAGAGATGGGGTACCTGTTTCTGCCCCTGCTTGTTTTTCTCCACAGAGCTTCCTTTTATCGATTCTTTTCCCCTTACATGGAATCCATCCTTTATCCAGACCTTAAAAACAGGAATCTCAAAGCTTGCCCCAGGCCCCTGGCTGTGGCTTTCTTTCAGGTCTTCCTCCTTTCTCAGGTGGCTGAGGTTGTGGATTTCAAAGCAACACCACAGAATGTGAGCTACAGGCTGTCTTCCATGGCTTCTGCCAGCCCTGCTGCTCAGCCTCAAAGGCCTTCCCTGAAAAGCTTTGGCTGGAACCAGATGCCAATAGGCCACAGTCCCTGCTGCCTGGCCCTTCACAGCATCCAAACCAGCAAACCAGAAACTTCCCTGGGGCTGAGTGACCTCCTCTGGGAAGTGAGCCAGAACCCAGCAAAGTGCTGCCTCTTTAGCTGCTGTGGCTGTGTGAGGCCTGGGCAAAATCCCAAAGAATGAGGGCCCAGCTCTAGGGCTGAGAATCTCAAGAGGTGCAGAAATGCAGGGAATTTAGAGGTCCCTGAGCTCAACCTCCTCATTGTCCAGAGGAAGATCCTCAGGCCCAGAGACAGTCAGCAACTAAGATAAGGTCACACAGCAATCTAGAGGCAGAGATGTGCAGGGCCACTATCATGTTTCCCAGCCCTGGGCTACTTCCACCACTCAAAATCTCCCATTGTCTGGACTGGAAGATTCCAGATTCTGGCTTCTACCTTTTTCCTTTTGGGTCCTGCTGTTTGGCTTTCAAAGAAATAAGAAAGCTGTTTAGTGTATTCTTGCTTCCAATCTCAGATTAAGAGGGAGTGGAAAGAATAGTACCTATAAGGTAAGTACTATTAAAAAGCTCTGGTGGTGCAGTGGTTAAGTGTTTGTCTGCTAACCAAAAGGTCAGCGGTTTGAATCCACAAGTTGCTCCACAGGAGAAAGATGTGGCAGCCTGTTCCTGTAAAGATTACAGCCTTGGAAACCCTATGGCGCAGTGCTACTCTGTCCTATAGGGTTGCTGTGAGTCAGAATTGACTCGATGGCAATGGGTTTGTTTTTTTAAGTCCTATTATTGTCCCCATTTTACAGACGAATAAACTGAGGCTCAGAGAGATTAAGTATTTTGCACCAAGTCTTACAGCTAGCAAATGGCAGAGCTCTCTGGTGTTGCTGTGGTTAAGCATTTGGCTGCTAACCAAAAGGTCGGCAGTTCAAATCCACCAGCCACTCCTTGGAAACCTTATGAGGCAGTTCAACTCTGTCTTATAGGGTCACTATGAGTTGGAATCCACTTGATGGCAGTGGGTTTTGGGGGTTTTTTGGCCTAGGATTCCAACTCAAGTGACTGGCTTTATTGCATTATGCTGCCTGACATCACACACTGATGAATTACCCCTCAACCTCAGACAGGCCTGTTGTTCTTTGGAGCCCTAGAGGCCACAATGGAGGTGGAAGAGCTCACACTTGTCTCACACCTGAGGTTGGGCAACATGGCCAGAGGCGAAGCAATGGCCAGAAGCAAAGGAGGGAGGATGTGGGCAAAGGGAAATCCCCAAGGAGAGGTGCAGACTCCTAGGTTTGGGCAACTCACTGTAGTGATCCAGTCACTTTCTCCCAAAGATCACAGATGCAGATTCTAGCAGCAATTGAAAACTGCAGGAACTCTCCTTTTCCTGGTCTCATTATTCTTTGAGCTTCATTCTTTTCGAATTATTAAAACTGGGGGCTCAAATTAGTTCTCTGAGATTCCTTCCTCATTAGCAACCAGCCCACACTGAGCACTATACTGAGCCTGGACATAGAAGCACCAGCACTCACCATCCCCCTCTACTGGAGAGGAAGGGTCAGTGCAGCCCTTGCTTCACAACCTTAGATGAACGAAGAAGACATGGTCTAGTCTAGAAGAGTGAGTAAACCAGTCCTTGACTTCAGTTCAAGTGGCCTTCCCACCGTCACAGAGTCCACGAGGGGAAATGGAGCTTCAGGAATGGCTCCTTCCTCCTTCCATCCTTCCTCTCCCATTCCAGTCCTGTTCCACTTCCCTGATTTTTCAATCCTCAAAGGCCTCAAGAGGCCACTACTTGTGGGTGGCAGAGACACACTTTCCCCAGGCTCTCCTATCTCTCTGTAGCAGGGTGGTGTGGGGCGGAGAGGAGTGTAGAAAGAGGAGGCCTCACGTGCTCTTCCCAGGACAGTGTTTCTGCAGGATGAGTCCACCTATTCAGACCACCAGCACAGCGGGCATCCCCTCCTCAGTGCCATGCTCAAAAAGCATCTACTTCAATTGTTATCCCACGTAGATGGTGCCCCACCAGGATGGGAGGTGGAAGGGAGGAGAAATAACAATACCCTGGCACACTTGCATTATTCTTTCCCTTAATCTTTATCACAGCACCACCATTTTATAGAAAAGGAAACTGAGGCCTGAAAATAACTTGCCCAAGGTCCTATAACTTACAGGTGGTGGAATCAGGACACCAAAGCAAATCTGACTACACACCTGCCTCCTAACCACTAAGCAATTCGGCTTTAACATTTACAGACTTTCATCAGGACTGCTAGCGCTTCCCCCACCTCCACATGGAGGTTCTAACTCAGCCCTACGGAGAGCCTTGAACTCCCTCTTAGTGAGGTCAGGGGCTCTCTCTGAAGCAAACCGGTCCGCCCATCCCTGGCTTGGCAGGCCAGGATCCATCTTCTCTAATATGTGTCCCAGCTACATGATACCCTTTGTTCGGAAGTGATACCTCTCACCTACTCCCACCCCCCACCCCCCCCCACCCCCCACCCCGACCCAAGCCATCCCATGTTATCAACTTCAACCTTCCTTCTCCAGGTGGGGGTTACTTCTGCCAGTCCAGAGCCCCGAGGGCTCCGATGGCCCCGCCAGGTAGTATCTGGGTCCTCATGGCCCTTTCTGAGGAGGTCCAACGTGCGCACCCCCTTTGGAATGTTTGCCGCTTGGCAGGACCGAGTGACCCAGTTTCCCCAGGGGGAGAAGCTCGGCTAGCGGGCTGTGCAGTTTGGCATCCGCATGTCTCTCCTGCCCTCTGCCGGTGGTGAAGCAGGAGGCGGGCCAGCGCAGGCCATCCCACGCGGGGTTCGCTGCGGGGAATTGACTCTGAGGCCTGTAAATGTTTGCTGAATTAACTGAATAAATGAGTGGATTGTGTACAGTTCTAGGCTCTGGGACTTAAAGGGGCCGAAGAGGCAGGGACTGCCCTTGGCAAAACAGTGAATTTGGTTGAACTGAGCCTGTGCTCCTACCTCCTTCCCCTTTGCAAACCTTTTCTTCCACTCATGATGAGTCCCAGTCTTTGAATGAACTAGAACCTCCTACCCCTAGTTCAACTAGTTTCATCCCCACTTACCTAGCTAAAGTCTCCTCTACTACATCCCCATTGAGTGGTCATCAAATTTCTGCTTGAATACCTCCAGTGACAGGGCACTCACCTATCAGAGTAGCCTTTTCCACTTTTTGAGAGCTATAATCAAATGAAGCCCTGGTGGTGAAGTGGTTAAGAGCTTGGCTGTTAACCAAAAGGTCCACAGTTTGAATCCTCCAGTTGTTCCTTGGAAACCCTATGGGTCAGTTCTACTCTGCTCCATAGGGTTACTGTGAGTCCGAATTGACTCGAAGGCAATGTTTGTTTCTAAATAATCGAAATAATGTTCTTCATTTCTTCTTGGCACCAAATTTTCCCCTTGTCACTTCCACTCAGAGACCTCAATTCTTGCCTCATAAGTGAGTAACTCAGATGTCTGACCTGTCCTTCTTGTGACAACATTTCAGCCCCTTGAATCATTATTTGCATGCAGGAAGGGAGAATTTAAAGGTCTTTCACAGTGAGAGTATTTTCATACCCATTTTAGGGATGAAAAAAGTGAGACCTCAGAAAGGAAGAATGCTTTACACATGATCATACAGTAAGCAAAAGATAGTTGGCACTCAGATCTGATCTTCTGATTCCAAGTCTACCTTTTTCTTCCTACACACGCATTGCTGGTGCTGCCTGCTGAGAATTTAAAAAGAAAAAAATAAAAAGGCAGAAAAAAAGTATTAAACAATTATTATGTGCTAGACACTGTTCTAAGTGCTTAATACACATTCACTGAATATTGAAAACAACCATATAAGTATGTGCTACTATTACTGTTCCCATTTTTACTTTCCAGAGTTAGTAAGTAAAAAACCTAGCATACTCCAGAACTGGCACACCTAACCACACCATCACACTTCTCCGTACCTGCCTGAGTCTGTGCACACATCTTTGCTGATTTCTCTCCTTGTCTCTCATTTTCTTGTCCAATTATTTTATGGAGAAAGTTCAAGGAGAGCTCCCCAGTGGTGGGGAGTAGAATATTGGAAAACAGAAAATAAATAAATAAAGAACCAGTCCTTCCTTCTGAGGCAGTATGGTGTGGCAATCAAGAGCCCAGAGGCTGGTTCAAATCCTGCCTCTGACACTTTCCAGCTGAGCAACCTTGGGCAAGTTATTCAATTCCTCTTTGCCTCAGTTTCATCATCTGTAAAATGGAAGGTAACACTAACATCTACCTTATTGGGTTTTTGTGAATTAAATGAGTTAACATTTTTTTTAAGTACTTAAAAGCAGGCTTCAAACTGTTTCGAACCGGTTCAGTGATGGCTGATGGAGCCAAACGGAACAGACCCGAATTTTCACAGTTTGGGTGATCTGGAACCATAACTGGAGCGAGAAAAATTATGGGTTGAAGCCCTGGAATTGGAGACTCATAAGAGGAATTGTGAGCCCTTTCAGGAGCCTGATGCGTGAGACTGGATTATTGGCAGGACTGCAGAGAGTGACACACATTCAAAGTGGTTCAGTCGGCTGCCATCTTTGAGAAGGGCACTGCTGTTTCAGACTCTGCTCAAAATCCCATGGGCAAGAGATTTGGTTGTTATGCAACAAGTACACTCCCCTTGTTTTCTAAGAGGGAGATGAGATTCCTACCAGGTCTTCAACCCATAATTTTTTCTGTTCCAGTTAACCCAATTTTAAAAATTTGGGTCTGCTCCAGTTTCGCTTCTTTGGCCATGACTGAGCCAGGAAGAAACAATTTAAAGCCCTACTTAAAACCCATTGTTGTTGAGTTGAATCCTGACTCATAGCGACCCTATAAGACAGAGTAGAACTGCCCCTGTAGGGTTTCCAAGGCTGTAAATCTTTACAGAAGCAGACTGCTGCATCTTTCTCCGGAAGAGTGGCTGGTAGGTTTGAACCACCAACTTTTCGGTTAGCAGCCGAGCGCTTAACCACGGTGCCACCAGGGGTCCCTAAAAGGTGCTTAGAGCAGTGAATTTTTATTATTAAATCTGCAACTTTGGCCTTTTGAGGTGACTGAGGCCCTGGTGGTGCAGTGGTTAAGAGCTAAGGCTGCTAACCAAAAGGTTGGCAGTTCAAATCTACCAGCCGCCCCTTGGAAACCCTACGATGATTCCTATGAGTTGGAATCAACTTGACAGCAACGGGTTTGGTTTGGTTTGTGAGACAAAGCCTGGAGGGTGGGCTAAAACCTATCTATGAGGGTAGGTAGGGAAAGAGTGCTGAAGACTGAAGGAGAAATCAGGGAGGTAATTAATGGAGGAACCGGATGACTTTTGGTAGGACCTGATCTTTTTGTCACAGGTTCTCTGAATTTAAAGGGTCTTTCTGGGGGTATCTCATCTAATCAGATAGCAAAGCAGGCAGGAATCTCCAGGCTCAGCCAGAGGCCTCAGAAGACCAGGAATTCCCTGCTTCCTGAGACCAGGGCACATTGCATTAAAATAAACAACACTTGGAGGGCTAGCGCTGGGGTAGGTTTTCTTTGGCCTCTGGAGTAAACTTGACAGCAGGGGTATAGGGCCCAGATGCCATCACACCTGGTCTCAATTTGGTTTCATATTTTGTTCTTAGGAACCATACTAATCTGTAGCAGACTGTATCAGTTCCAAGCTGATGGATACACTGATAATAACATCCAGCATTTATGAGGGATGCTGTAGAACAACACATCTTGCTTGACTACCCCATAACTGTAAGGCAACACTCCAGATCTGTGTGGTACTTACATGTGGTACCCAATTTCTAGATTGCCAGGAGACCATTAGAAAAAGGGCACCAATAACTAATATGGATTGCCCCATAAACATCACGTCCTTCTGATCAGAACCTGAACACACGTTAGCACATGGAAAGTAGCTTTTATTACTTACAAGAATCAGGCAGCACACAACAGGCAAACTTCCATCACAAGCAGTACCTCCTCAAAAGCTGTCTGGGCAGAGATGACAACTCTTCCTTGCATACTGCACTTTGTACCACGGCTAAGGGGCTTAAATGGGGCCTACCAATTGCCAGTCTCCCGCTGGCCAGGTAGGTCCACTTAGGTGGACTGTAAGCTTATGCTCTGTGTGCCCCACCTGTACCACAAACAAAACTTCCTCTCCCAGTAATTTTATATCCAAAGCCTAAGTGACTAATTGTATCTTTTTAACCCTGCTGAAAAACATCTTACTGTATCATGCCTCCTTGAGTTCTGGGGGTGGGGGGAGTGGTTAGCCCAGAATTGTATCTTATTAACCTTGCTAACAAACATCAAGCCTCAGTGGGGTAGTGGTTTGTTCTGAGGCTTAAAGATGCCAGTGAGGACAGGAAGGATGAAAACCACGTCCTCCTGGCCTCTCTGAAAGATTTGCTCCTCACATGCGCCCATATACCAGGCACAATTCTGAACACATCACTTGTGTTAACTCATTTAATTTTTACACCATTGCTTGGACGTGGGTGTTAGTCCCACTTTACCCAGGACACACAGAGAGGTTGACATTAACCAGCATCATTGGGCTAGTAATGATCCAAGCCAAGATGAGGGCCTAGACCTCCTGGCTCCAGAACCGGTGTGTTTAACCACCATGGAAAGCCAGGCGTTACTCTCACTTCAAAAATGATTGGAATTGTGTACTGAAAAATCTTTATTTTGTCTGAAATTTAACTGCATCTTTAAAGGTTTCAGAGAAGCAATTTCCTCTTATAGCTAGAGGCTGCATTTTCCTAGAACCAGATGGTACCATCAATAGCATCCTTCATTTCCTTCAGCAAGTATCTGGGGGGCCTACATTATACTAGGCACCAGGGATGCTGGAGAGTGACACAGATGCAGCCACTGCCCCAGTGGTGCAGCAGAGATGCTGGTCAAATAATCACATAAATATGTGACCCCACACCAGGATGAGTTCTATAAAGGAAAAGTCCAAGAAAAATTTTACCTCTAGGTATGTAAACAAAAGCTTTTCATACAAAGAACATCTTTTTCTAAGTTTATTTCTGAGTAAGCATAAATAATGGACATTGTCTTAGTCATCTAGTGCTGCTATAATAGAAATACCACAAGTAGATAGCTTTGACAAAGAGAAATTTATTCTCTCACAGTCTAGGAGGCTGGAAGTCTGAATTCAGGGCACCAGCTCCAGGGGAAGGCTGTCTCTGTTGGCTCTGGGGGAAGATCCTTGTCATCAATGTTCCCCCGGTCAAGGAGTTTCTCAGTGCAGGGACCCCGAGTCCAAAGGATGCGCTATGCTCCTGATGCTTCCTTCTTGCTGGTATGAGGTCCCCTTGTCTCTCTACTTGCTTCTTTTATATCTCAAAAGACTCAAGATACAACCTAAATCTTGTAGATTGAGTCCTGACTCATTAGCATAACTGCTTCTAATCCCGCCTCGTTAACATCATAGAAGTAGATTTACAACACTTAAGAAAATCACATCAAATGACCAAATGATGGACAATCTCACAATACTGGGAATCATGGCCTAGCCAAACTGATACACATTTTTGGGGGACACAATTCAATCTATAACAGACATAGACTCAAATTTCAGGCAAAGAAGTTCCATACTTTCGTCCTAACTTGTGGAAGAAAATCAGAGGTCTAGACACAAGGAGAACTTCACCAAGAAAGCTTCTGTACTCATTTCTTAGGGCTGCTGTAACAGATTACCAGAAAGCGGGTGGCTTAAAACGACAGAAATTTATTGTCTCACAGTTCTGGAGGCTAGAAGTCTGAATTCAGCAGTCAGCATGGCCATGCTGCTTCTGAAGGGGAGAATTCTTCCTTGTCTCTCTCAGCTTCTGGTAGTCGAAGGGGTTTCTTGGCTTATAAACCAGAAACACCAAACTCGTTGCTGTTGAGTCGATTCCGACTCATAGCGACCCTATAGGATAGAGTAGAACTGCCCCATAGGGTTTCCAAGGAGCAGCTAGTGGATTTGAACTGCCAACCTTTTGGTGAGCAGCCGATCTCTTAACCACTGTGCCACCAGGGCTCCCCTCAGATTATAGCTGCAGTATAAGTCCAGTCTCTGCCTCCATCTTCACATGGCCATCTTCCCTCTATCTCTCTGTTGTCTCTTTTCCTCTTTTATAGGACGTCGCTCATATTGGATCAAGACCCATCCTACTCCATCCAGTAGGACTTCATGTTAACTTAATTGATAACATTTTCAAAGACCTTATTTCCAAACAAGGTCACATTTACAGGTACTAGGGGTTAGGACTTCAACATACCTTTTGGGGGAACACAGTTCCATCCATAAGAGCTTCCAAGACTGCATAGCCCCTGAGTGGGAGTAGAGTGTGTGAAAACTGTTTATCCAGTGCCCAGAGTGAACCAGACATGAGGGTATCTTCATTGATCCCACGATCTTACAGTGCCTTGGTTTTCTTTATAAATCTGGCAATTCGTACACATTTATGGCATGCCCCAACCTTTATTAGCAGAGTGACATTGTCAGGACCCCTGGCTTTGGATTCAGACTGACAATTGGGGTAAGTTACTTAATTTCTATGGGCCTCTGTTTCTACCCTATAAAATGGGTTAATAATAGTAGCTACCTCCAGGCTATTGTGAGAAGTAAATGAGACAATACATATGAAGCACCTTAGAATCATGCGGACACATGACAAGTGTTCAATCAATGTTAATTAGTATAGAATAAGACTTTAATTATGTATTTATCTCAAGATATAATGTGGAAAGGTGATGGTTCAACAACATGATGAACATAGTTAACATCACTTAAATGTACATGTGAAGGATGGTGAAATGGCAAATGTTTTGTTACATGTAGATTTGCTATTGTTGTTGTTGTTAATTGCCATTGAGTCAATTCTGACTCATGGCGACCCCATGTGTGCGAGTAGAACTGAGCTCTGTAGAGTTTTCAAGGCTGTGAGCTTTCAGAAGCGGATCACCAGGTCTTTCTTCCTAGGCACCTCTGGGTGGGTTTGAACCACCAACTTTTCAGTTAGTAATCAAGCACTTAACCATTTGTGCCACCCAGGGACTCTACAATTTAAAAACAAAAGATACAGCATGGAAATTCATTCCTTTCTAAATAAACACATTGCTTAAATTGTCACCACACCTTTGTCTCTTTCGTTTCTTCCTTTACTATGTACTTTCTATTTGCATTATTCAATTCTACAAACCTTCAAGAAAAAAATCACATAATATAAAATTGTTTGATGTTTCTTATGCGAAAAGAGAACGAAAATTAACATGGAAATTGAATTCTGTTCAGCATTCCCAGTGGTTATTTATAAAAACTACCCAGAGGGAGAAACACAGCTCCAAATAGAAAAGCCATGTAGTAACTTCCATTTAGGGAGCCCCCAAGGGCTTTATTTTTAATGCATTATTGTGATTGTGGAGGCTATTGCTAAATTTTAGACACTGTGGGTGGTGGAAAGACACCCCCCCCCCCCCCGCCACAAGTGAATTTTCCCCATAAGCCCCTAGGGCCAGGGGAAGGAGGGATCTCCTTGAGTGGCCTTGGAAATCCAACCATGCACCAAAGCTGCCCTGTGGTGGCTTCTAGCAGCGCACTTTGGGAAAATGAATCTAAAAAAGAGAAAGGCAGTCCTGAGGAGGATTCCTGCCTATGTGTTCCCTGGGTATAAGAAAGCTATATCCAGATTTCTGATTCCCTGAAAGCTGGAAAACAGTTCCTGCTTCCACAAGCCTGCAAGAGAACAAGATATAATTCATATCCCTCCCTTGACAATGACTGGAATGCTGCCTCTCCAGGCAAAAATAATTGCTCACCATACTCATAATTGGCATTTGGGCAACATTTTATAGCCACTAATTGGTTAAAGTACACAGCACCTTGTAGACCAAGGAGGATCCCCAGCTTTGCTTTGTAGGTGGGAACAAAGGACTGGGGAGGAGACCTCAAGCTACAGCTCAGATTGGAGCTGCACGGGCTCCCAGGTCCTGTGCCCGCTCCAGACCCAGCACCCTGAGCTCTGGACAATGGTTTTAGCTTTCTTCTCCCTTAAAAAGACAATGAGGTAGTGGTTCCCTAAACCATTCATTCTGCCATAGTAATGGAAATTAAAAACATTACACTCTGGACAATTTCTACATTAACCGGAGGCTCTGGTTAACTGATGGCCAAGCGTGTGTTGAGTTCTAACAATAAATATGTATGTACTTAACCTTGCGCTGAACATCGTGGGAAAAACACGTGCCTCCTTTCCTTCTTTCAAGGAGCTTATAACCTAGCTGGGTTGGGGTGAGGCAAAATAATGTACAAGAAATGTACATTAAAAGTCAAAACAGAGAGTGATGTGGAATGGAGTTTGCTGAAGATTGAATGAAGGAAGAAGGACTTGAAGTTGAGCCTGGGGGCAGGGAGAAGGCGTGCCACGGGGTAGTGTGGGGGAGTTTGAGAAAACACATCTGATTGAAGGGGAAGGTGTATTGGTGACCATGGGGAACTCTGTGATGGGCTGCTCAGATCCCCTGTCATTGAAAGACTTGTTGCTCCAGCTCCTGGGAGTGCTGTGAGTGGACAGCCTTCAGCTGTCAGCTGCTTCAGGGATTCCTTGACTGCAGAGAGCTGGCTTACCCAAGGCCACGCTACTTCCCGGGATGGCACAGCTAATGACTGAACAATGCAGAACTATAAAGGCCAGCCATCTCAGCCCCTCTTGGGACAACTCTGAAGGAACATTCTAACTCCAGAGCTTCCCATGAGGTCTGCATTGCAGCTCACCTTTTTCTTCTACATCCTTCCTTTCCCTTCCACAGGTGTCAATCCCAAGGTCACTCCTTAATAAACACCACGCTTGCCAAACCAACTGCCATCAAGTCTATTCTGATTCATGGTGACCCTGTGTGTTGCAGACTAGAATTGCACTCCATAAGATTTTCAAAGCTGTAACCTTCAGAAGCAGTTTGCCAGGCTTTTCTTCTGTGGTGCCTCTGGGTGGGTTCCAACCACCAATCTTCTGGTTAGGCAGTTGAATGCTTAACTGTTTGCACCCCAGGGCCTCCTAAAATGGCCTGCAAAGGTGCTCAAATTTCAGTATGCATTATAAGGCAGGGTCCAAGAATTTGTTTTTTGATACAATCTCTCCAGGTATTTTTGACTCTGACAGGGGTTGACAAACCCTAACCTGCAGGATACAGTCCTTCACAACCCAGTATTCTGCTCCCCCTTTTGTTAAATGTAAAAGTCTCACCACCACCCCTCAAAAGGACAATGGCTTTGCTTCAGAACCTCTATATTTTCTATATTTATCTACCAGCTTTCCTAGTTTGAGCTTTAATTTCTGTAATTTGTATTATGAAAGCAATAATTTTATTCATTCCTGATACATAAATGTGTAAAATTGAATCTATAAGTTAATATTTATGTAATGTGGTTTTAAAAATGCATGTGCATAAAATTTATAAATTAAATAATAATAGTAAGGAAAAAATACCTATTTCAGGTAAACATTATCCCCAACACACACCCCTTTCCTTACCCCCAGAGAATCTGATATCCTGAGACCTGCTGAGTTGAAAATCATTAATTTAGCCAGCCAGGGCTCCCTGAAGATCCACCCTGGTGCTATTCTTTCTGCCCAGAAGGCTTCTTGTTCCTTTAACAAATATTTACTGAAGATTCAGCATGTGCTATGTAGCATATGCCCTCCCCCATTGTAAAAATTGCATGGTGTAGGGGGGTCTGAGTTTCTCTAACTTCATGAGGGAGAGAGAGAATCATTATCAGCATCAACAGCCCAAAGCTGATTCCTATGAGGCAGAGGTCAGACATATCTCCACCCTCCAATCTTTTTACCAATTCTGACACCAACTATCCCTCCCACGGCACTCTCTACTTCTCTGCTGGGTTAGATAATTCATTGCAATGGCCACACAGAACTCAGAGACCATACTCAAAGTTATGGAGTTTTTTAGGGAAGTTAACAGGTTACAACTCAGGATCAGGGACAACTCAGGATATAGTTCTTCGATCAGGACAGTCTCTTCTCAGCCATGCCCGCAGGCAGGCCTCTCTCTGGCCCTCAGCCTCTCAGCCCCTTGGGCCTCTTGGGCCAGTCCAGCCTCTGCCCTTTTTGGGCAAGTGTTACAAAGCTCTTTAGCTCCACCGATAAGTACCCAAAGGCACCCTACTCCACCAGGAAGCCTCAGCCCAAAGGTGCTCAGCTTTCTAGCTCCACGGGTTCGGAAGCCTACCATGCCATCTCCTGCTGGTCTTCTGGTTCTGCTACCGGTTCTCTGCTTCTCGCCATCCCTGGTGTTACAGCTCTCTCTCTCTCTCTCTCTGTCTCTTGGGTCTAGGAGGTTCTCAGCACAGGGACCCTGACTCCAGAAGACGTGCTCCACTCCTAGCTCTTCTTTCTTGGTGGTAGTGAGGTCCCCTTTCCACATCTGGGATAGCTCATTTTAAGCCTAGCAGGATGGCAAAACTGACCAATCCCCTCATTAGGGTTTTATACACGTTATTTGCATGGTCATACCCCCACAAGGGTTCCATGCACTTCATTTGCATTAGTAGCAAGCTGTCCAATCCCCTTGGTAGGCCACAAGCACCTTATTTGCATAGTCTCTCCCAATGGTTGTGTGGGAGTTACAAAGACTATGGCTAGAAGGGCCATATTAAGTAATTCACTGCACTGCAGGCCACCCCCTGGCTCTTCTAGCCATTGGCTCTTTCATACTTGAAGGATTAACTTCCCCCTTGCAATCATTTTACCAGTCCAAAACAGTCATTAACAATTAGTCCTTCAGTAGGGCAAAGAGTCCTCAGGGTGAGGTTACTCAGGTACCAGCCATTCAGGTCTGCTGCAAGTGTCCATCTGATCTGGTCAGGTTCTCCAAAAGTCATCTTGGCTTTACCCTTTCTGGTATCTGATAAAATTTAACTGAGAGAAGATTATTCCCTTGCTCTGAGCCTCACAAGTTATCAGAATAGCAAAATCTTTAAGAAACTTTAGGTTTGGCCACTGTACTCCAATCCAGCCGTGCCTCCCTATCAGTCCACTCTTTCACAGTTACTGCTTCTACAATTACAGTTTTTACAACTGCAATTAACCCTGCTAACAATCAACACTCACAACTGAATCATATAATCCTATCAGCGTCTTCCCCCACCCTCTCTTCCCAGAACCACCAGAAAAAGAGGAAGCTATTCAGTGGGGATCCTCCCTTGTCCCCCTCGTTTTGAGTGAAAGTGTGTAAGCCAGTCACTTCATGTCTTTATCCCCTCCCGTTTTAGATAGCCAATGTTTAAATTGCTCATCCCTATTATCCAGTGGAGCCCTGGTGGCATAGTGGTTAAGAGCTTGGCTGTTAACCAAAATGTTGGCAGTTTGAATCCACCAGCCGCTCCTTGGAAACCCTATGGGGCAGTTCTACTCCATTGTATAGGGTCGCTATGAGTCAGAATCGACTCAATGGCAAGAGGTTTGGTTTTTTTGTTTTTTATCAAACCAGTACTCTGAGGAGACAAGCACGTTCCTTGGTCTTGAATAATCTTCTATTCCAGTTGGAATTTTGAGCATCTGCATCAATAAACAAAGTCCAGTCCAGAGCAAGCCATCAAACTGTAGCAATCTACACCAGCTCATGGTGTCAAACATCTTTCTCTTCATTTGTTCAGGTTCTGGTAAGCTCATCCCTAGCCATCCAAGGCAGGTCACAATGGATAGCAGCCTTAGGCTCGAGAGTTCACACATACCTCCCAGCACTTCAGACAGCCTCTTTACACTGATTCCTAGCCCCGTTGGGCTAGGTCACCTGGTACCCCCTGTAGGCTCAGGAGTCCACACAACTCCCTGCACTTCAGACCAGCTAGCCCCTTCTCTCTCTCTCTCTCTCATCCCTAGCCCCCCATGGGCTAGGTCAATGGATACCAGTGGAACATGTCCAAAGTTAGCCCATCTCTTTATTGCTATGCCTCCCCCACTTCCATTCATCTCGTGGCCCTGGGTGGTCACCTCAAGTGAGCATACCAGACTGTCTACTCTCTGGCTCCCTTTAACTTCCAGTCCTAGAAAGGGGTTCTTCTGATGGGTGCTGACTCCTCCTGCCTCAATGTATCCAACAGCAAACTGCCTGCTCAAAATTCAAAAAGTAGAACAGATAATTTTTTTTCTCTGTAGGTCCTTCCTTCAAATGCAAATTTCCTGCTCTCCCATTAGTTCTGTATGTCTGTATGTCTTTTCGAATGCAAATTTCCTGACTCTGAAGGTTCTGGGTGGGACTCAAGTTTTCAACCTAAGCCCCTAATACTCTATACAGGGGGCTACTGCATTTAAACCAACAGCTTGTGTTTGCTTTGGGCAAATCCTGTTAGCATATTGAATCAAGTATTGGCTGAAGGTGGAGTTACACTCTCTCTGTTATCTGTAATACCCATTTCCATCATACATTTAAGTCTGTTTTGCAACACTAGGTAGGAGAAACATTCAGTATCCACAATA
Source organism: Dugong dugon (assembly GCA_030035585.1). Taxonomy (NCBI): domain Eukaryota; kingdom Metazoa; phylum Chordata; class Mammalia; order Sirenia; family Dugongidae; genus Dugong; species Dugong dugon. The sequence goes on from CM057462.1 coordinate 150,262,622, forward strand.
CTTTCAAATAAACACATAATTCTTTTTAAAACATTCCAGTTTCATCTTTTCTTCTCCACACCTTGACTATCTTTCCATTCATATGCATATGGCCTTGGGCCTCTGGCTGGGTGGAACCAGAAGACCCTGGCCCCATCAATCATCTTAACTGGCCTGGCTTTTGTCCCGAGCCACTCCAGATGCAGTTTTTCTCTACTCATCTGCAGTATAACATCTCTTTCCTTTCAGCCATTACAGGTTACAACAACCAAAGTAACCATCTAAGAATCAAAAATTTCACTTCCCATGCCCCTTCGTTCTTTCTCTTACACAGTCCATGCTTCCACGAGTCTGGAACCATTGCAATGAATCCTGCTTCTGACACCAGCTATAAAAATGTTCCCATAGAGAAGTAACTGATTCTTTCATTGAGGGCCACAGCCCGAGTAAATGCTTCTATCATAGCCTCATCACTCCATAATATAGTTAGATGTCTCCTTCACTGGACTGTGGAGCTTCTTAGATCAGGGACTGCATCTCATTCATCTTTGTATTCCAGTCACTGACGTAGTGCCCAATATCCAGTAGGAACTCAATTAATGTCGATGAATGAGTTAATAAATGAATGATGATAGCCCAGTGTCTGGCACATCACAGATGATCAATAAATATTGGTTGAAATGAAACTGAATTGCCAGTGCAGGTCACAGAAACAAGGGCAGAGAGAACTTCAAGAAGGTGTGTGTTGGGAGGTGGGGGGCAGTTGTTGAACACCGTCAAAAAGATACCAAAACATCAAGGAGGGTGAATACTAGAGAAAAAATGAAAATATTGGATTTGACAAAAAAGGAAGTTAATGTTAAATCCCAAAATAAATAGCAATTGACAAAATGTTTACCACAAAACCAACAAGTGAAGATCAGTATTTACTTGCCCTCAGAATGTTCACAGTACTTCTTTAAACCCATTTACTGGGTAAGCTCCTTTGAAGCCTGTAGGTTTATTATGCCACAGTCTTCATTAACTAGTTACTTAAAATGTCTACACATTAGTTATCAAAGCTTAAAAATCCCTTACTCACATTTGGATTTTAGATTTAACCATGCAATTGTCCTTTCTATGAAAAGATGGGACCTCTAGCTATGGTGTTAGCACCTGTGATGGTTAAGGTTGTGGTTCAACTTGGCTGGGCTATGATTCTCAGTGATTTGGCAGTTATGATGTAGTTTGGAAGTTATGTAATGATGTAATCACCTCAATGATGAGATCTGATATGATATAATCTCCTGCATGATGAGATCTGCTATGAGCAGCCAGTCTGCTGAAAGGGACTTCCCTTGGGGGTATGGCCTGCATTCAATGTATATGGGCTTTCTGGCAAAGCTCACTGGCTTTTGTTCTGCTCTGGATCCTGCATTTGTCTTGTCATCATCTGAACTCTGGTTCTTGGGACTTGAGCCAGTGGCCTGCCATCTTACCTGCTGATCTTGGATTTGTCAGCCTTCACAGCCTGTGAGCCACGAACCTGCCATCTGACCTGCTGATCTTCGGCTTGTCGGCCCCTGTAGCTACATGAGTCAGGAGAAGCCTCCAGCCTGATGCCTGACCCACGGACTTGGGACTTGCCAGCCTCTACAACTACATGAGCCACTTCCTTGAGATAACTCTCTCTCTCTCTCTCTCTACATATACAATATACATGCTTCACTGGTTTTGCTTCTCTAGAGAATCCAGCCTAAGACCTCACTCCAGATACTTTGTCTCTCCATTCATTTATTGAACAAGTATTTATTGTGCTATATACTGTGCTGAAGAAGTCCTGGTGATGGAGTAATTAAAGTGCTCATGCTTGAGTGCTAACCAAAAGGTCAGTGGTTCTAACTCACCAGCTGCTTCATGGAAGAAAGATGTGGCAGTCTGCTTCTGTAAATATTTTAAAGATTCACAACCCTGGAAACCTTATGGGGCAGATCTATTTTATCCTATAGGGTTCCTATGAGTTGGAATCAACTCGACAGCAGTGGGGTTGGGTTACACTGCGCCGAGTAAAGTCCATTTCTCAGCTAATGGTTCAGCTTCTATTTGTAAAGCTTGCTCATGCTGGTGGCTCCATTTTTAACATTTTAAATTCTAGACTTGCCTGGACCCACAAGTTTCTTGGAAACTTGCTCCTAGGAACCATTTAGAACTCTTCCTGCTATTTGCTACTTCCAGGAACAGCATTAGCATGGGCAGCCAGAGTATCTCCCTTGAGTAGAAACATTGCCCAGAGTGTGTCCTGGAGAATCCTAGTTTACATTCCATGGTTAAATAAGTTGGGAGCTTCTTACTGCAGGATTTGCCAGTCTTTTATATGCAAAGATGCATAGGGGTAGGGGTGGAGGCTTGGATAATACGGTATCAAGTGTTTTCCAAACTCATTTGACCTGTCATAGATTATATTCACTCATCCATTCAACAAAAATTGTTGGGTGCTAATTATGTGCCTAGCTGTATGCTGGATGCTATGGATAAAATGCTGAGTAACCAGACACAGGCCTTGTCCTTATAAAGAGTCAGAGGGGATAGACATGAATCAAATTCACTAAATCAAATATTCACAACAAATGTAAAATTGTAACTGTGACAAGAGCAATGAAGGAGAGGCATATCACATGGCCAAATGAGAGCTTATAATAGGGGGCTTCAGTCTGATCAGGAAAGACTGCCCTAAGGAGGTGACCTGGGGCTGGTTGATATCTGACGTATGAGTAGGTGATGAGGGTGGAGAAGAGCATATACCCTGAGATGGAGTGCGTTCAGTGATAGAAAGAAATTTGGGACAGAAAGAAAGACAGTAGGAGTGGAGTGAGCAAGTTGAGGGGTAGGAAAGGCCACGCCATACGGGGTCTTATAGGCCACGCTAGGAATTTTTGTCTTTCTCTGAGGAGCAATGTGAAGGCATCACATTTGTGTTTTGAAAAGATCATTCAAGCTGCTGAGTGGAGAACTGATTAGAGGTAGGGTAGAGTGGATCCAGATGGACCATTTAGAAGGCTATGGAAGTGGCCCAGGCAAGGGCTGATGGAAACTTGGTCCATGATGATGGTGATGGAAGAGATGCTAAAAATAATTCATTCTTATGGGTCTAGATCAAGTTCCTCTTTTACAAAGTAGCTGAACTCATGCAGACCTGGCTTTGTAATAACACATAGACACCCATCTGCTTCACCAAACATCTCCCCTCTGCACCTGAAAGACTGGGGGAGAGAAGGGAGTAGTCTGCTCTCACCTTAATTCGTTCGAGGACAGAATTGTATAGAAATATATGTTTTTGGATCACAGATGTTGTCTGGAGGCATCTCATACTCATCCTATCCCCCCTCCGCCCTAGGCGAGTATCTCTATGAAAGTCTGTCATTGGGAATCAAAGACAGCCTGGGAGTATAGCACCAGCCAGAGTCAGAATTTGAAGCAGGAGACCTGGACTATGAAGCTTTCTGACTTCTACCCCCGTATCATCCCCAGAATCCTCAAAACTGTCAAGGCCTTCAAAAACATACAAAATGGAGGGTGAGAATGGTTGCACAACTTGAAGAATGTAATCAATATCACTAAATTATACATGTACAAACTGTTGAATTGGTGTATGTTCTTCTGTGTATATTCTCAACAACAACAAAATAATATAAAATAAATTATTTTTTAAAAAAAACTTGCGAAGTCTAAGAAACTATCACAATCAAGAGGAGCCTAAGGAGACATTGCTATTAAATGTGATATCCTGGATGAGATCCTGGGACAGAAAAGGGACATTAGGGAAAAACTGAGGTAATATGAATGAAGTATGGACTTTAGTTAATAGCAATGTATCAATATTGGTTCATTAATTGTGACAAATGTAACATACTAATATAAAATGTTAATAATAGGAGAAACCGGGTATGGGGTACACAGGAACTCTCTACACCATCCTCAGAAAAATTCTGTAAATCTAAAGCTGTTCTAAAATAAAAAGTTTACTTAAAATAAGAAGGAAAAGGAAGAGGAGGAAGAGAAGCAACAGCTTCCCTAGTCATGCTGGGAAGCCCTGACTGCCTGGGCTTCCTGAATACCGGGGAGTTGTGGTCTTCAGGGGCCCTCTTGGCTGTTCTGGTCTGGCCTGAAGAGGTAGCTAGTGACACTACCCTATGTGACTACTGGTTTGTTTCCAGGCAGCTGGCAATTTCAAAGCTTGCAGGGATGGTAGAGGTCATCTTCCCCCTCAACTGTATGCAAAAATTCTTTCTACATATCTGAAAACACCTCAAACGAGGATAAATTCATTCTATCCCTCATTACACTAATTATTAGGGTCTCATCCTTTCTCCACACCTCTAGGGTCTTTAGAGCTTAGACACCATCTTACAAACTCACCATAACAACTCCTCATATTCCTCAGTTTACAGAGAGGTTAAGTGACTTGACCAAAGTTACGTAGTAAGGAAATTCACGGTTAGCACCCTTTGCACAACAGGGATTGAAATGTAATCAAAATTCTCTACAGTCTGTTTTCTGTAATGTCTGAAATTTTTCAATGAGCACATATATATATACCTCTGCTGACAAATCCCTGACTGTACTGAGCTCTCCTTTCACTAAACTATTATACTTGATTTAGCTTTTTAAGATTTACATTTTAATTATTCAGTGAATAATTTTAAGTGTACCTAGTGTTAGTCTCCATCCAAGCAAATTCTGGCTAAGGATCATGTCATATAATTTTTCCCTGTATTTTCACTGTGCTGGGCACATAGAACATGCTAATAAAGGCTGATTAACCGACTGATTAGCTAAAGGTGCTCACAATTTAAAAAATGTCATGGAAATACTGTTTATATTCATGCTACATATATACACCAACATTTGTACAAATCCCATTTTCCACTAGACAATTTTCCAGCTGTGTCAAGGGGCTTCCCCAAAGCTAGTCTCTTCTGGCTAACAGTGGGCTTACAGAGAGGGCTTGTGAGATCTCAGAAGTTAATTGCGTTTGTGTGACGGACTTTACGTGCTAAAAAACAGCAAGAAGTATCTGAACCTACCACTTTTTGTCCACATGAAATACGATTGGTGACAGCAGCACTCACATTCTAACAACTTTATAACCACACCGTTTTTTTTAAGACGGATTGAATTTGACATGTGAGAGTTAGGAGGGCTGTATGGAATACACTATCACACAACCACCAAACCCACTGCTGTTAATTCCGACTCATAGCAAGCCTGTACTGCCCATAGGATTTCCAAGGCTGTAATCTTTATGAAGCAGACTGCCACATCTTTCTCCCATCAAGCAGCTGGTGGGTTTGAACTGCCAACCTTTTGGTTAGTAACTGGAAGCTTAACAACTGCGCCACCAGGGCTCCTATACACTATTGTCTTAGTCATCTAGTGCCACCATAACAGAAATACCACAAGTGGATGGTTTTAATGAAGAGAAATTTATTTCCTCACAGTCGAAGTAGGCTAAAAGTCCAAATTCAGGGCATCAGCTCCAGGGGAAGCCTTTTTCTCTCTCTGTCGGCCTTCTCATCAATGTTCCCCCGGACTAGGAGCTTCTGGGGCAGGGGGCCCAGTCTGAAGGACGCGCTCTGCTCCCTGCACTGCTTTCTTGATGGTATGAGTTCCCCCTGTTTCACTGCTCACTTCTATCTTTTATATCTCAAGAGATTGCCTCAGGACACAATCCAGTCTTGTAGATCCAGTCTTGCCTTAACTAACACAACTGCCAACCATCCTCCCTCATTAACATCATAGAGGCAGGATTTACCACATACAGGAAAATCACACAGTACCAGGAATCATGGCCCAGCCAAACTGATATACACATTTCTGGGGGGACATAATTCAAACCATGACAACTATCAAGGGCTCTTTAAATTGGAATCTCCACTAGACACAGGACACAGCAAGAGGATTTTACCTAAATAACTCAATAAGGACTACAAATCAAGTTTTCACTGCCTCTGACTTAGAAGCTTTGTTCAACAATTTAGAGTCCCTGAATTCCAATCTCCTTTGCAAGATACCCAGTTTTCCCCTCTAAAACGACCACAATCAGATGAAATACTCTCAGGTGGTTGCTATAAACTACTGAAGGCAAAGCACCATTCCTAAAGCAAGCAAATACTAACATACCAAAACCAAACCTGTTGCCATCGAGTAGATTCTGATTCATAGCAACCCTACAGGACAGAGTAGAAGTGCCCCATAGGGTTTTCAAGGAGTGCCTGGTGGATTCGAACTGCTGACCTTTTGCTTAACCACTACGCCACTAGCGTCTCCAATACTAACATAGTCATTATATATTTCCCCATTACATTATTGACCTATGGAATTTTGTACCGCCTTTAATAAAAAAATTTCCCTGTCAAAGTATTGTACCTGTTTGCAACATAAAAGGGGGAATGCATAATTGGTTAGGCAACCAGAAGTGTCACACATAATAGGGAAGGATGACTTCAAATCAAATGCTTTTCACAGACTGGAAAAAAAATCTACTGGGGTACACATACTATTCATTTTCAATATTTGTAAAATATATTGGATGTCTAAGCCTCTGTTTCCTTATTTGAAAAAAGAGGACTATAAGTATACCTATCTGCAGTGGTGGCTGTGAAGGTGAAGTAAGCTAGTGTGAGGAAAGCTTTCATAGTGTGTAGTATGTAGTATATGCTCATTAAATGCTGGCTTTTATTATCTCTTGATGAATGGATTATGTAATACAATTTCTTTGCTCAGATTTCAACTCATGGTAAGGAGAGGTTGCTGCTAGAGGGCCATGTCATTTCCAATAACTTGGGTCATCCGGGCCATAGTGGAAAGTGTCCCACAGTGGCAGTCCATGCACCTGTGTTCTGTCTCAAGTCTTACAGATTCATATACCAGAGTGGGAAAATCACAGAACATAGAATTACAGGATTTTACAGGTAGATTCTGTCTGGAGAATCTAGGATTCTAGAATGGTGCTCAGCTCCATTCTCTTTGACTCTATTACCTCCTTCTTTAAAACAAAACAAACAAAAATCAATAGCAAAGACTACAATTAGCCTATCTGAGTCTTAGTCTCCTAGTCTGTAATTAAGATAATCATATTTCCCCAAACTTATATGAGTACTGAGGATCAAATCCGATAATATAAGTGAAATCACGAAATGAAATATTTCACTTGAATCCTACCAAGTATCATGAGCTTTATATACATTATGTCATATAATTGTGGAAGAGACTGCTGGCTAACCCCAATGTCTGAGCTCTCTCTTTTGTTTAGAAATAAGGCCTGTGACTTTTAGCGAAGCTAAAATAAATAAAGACTACATTTCCCAGCCTGCCTTGCAGATAAGTATGGCCAAAAGTCTACATTCTGGCCAGTGAGATATCAATGAAATTTTAGTGTGTTACTTCCAGTAGTGTCTTAACCCTTTTGTTATCAAATTTTTATTTTAAAAAAAAATTTTTTTTGTGCTTTAAGTGAAAGTTTACAATTCAAGTTAGTCTATCATACAAAAATTTATACTAAAAAAAATTTTGATGCTATGTGTTTCCAGTAATAGAAGGCATGCTGCTTCAAAGACCAAATAGAAATTTTTTATATGAGTTATGAATTTTGAGATATATGATCTGGTAATACAAGCCATCAATGAGGCGAGTGGCACCCTGGCGCCACTGATCTAGGGTATAACAGTATGCCAATGAGAGCTATATAGATAATTTATTGCAAGCACCTTTCCATTACGTTACATGGAGAACCACTGGTTTTCCAAATATGACACGGAAAAACCAAAACAAACCCATTAGGGCTCCCTAACTATCACAAAGGAAAGCCATAATTATGCTTGCAAGCCTTATCTCACAGAAATAAAGGGGGGACAAAAGCAAAAGTTTAAAAAACTAACACATCCAGGAAGTATCACCTAATAAAATGCTCAACCTACACAACAATGAGGCTCCAACTCAGGTCTGCTGAGCTTCCTGCATTTCAAAAGGGACCCACCTTGATGCTAAATGCAATAGAACTAGAATAATGCCTTACCTCTGAGGTCCAGAGGCATGAAAAGTGTCTGGTATACTGTTAATCCAACAGTAATTAAAATGAAGAGGGCATCCTATTATTCCTCTCTTCCTCTTCCCTGCTGGTTGACTGGAATGCATATCTGATAGCTGGAATTTGAAAAACCATGTCAGATCTTGAGGCAGCATAATCAGGATTGTAGAGTAACAAAACAGGAGGAAACGATCCATTCCTGGAAAGTTTTCTGAACCATTTAGAGTATGTTAGAGATATCATATCCTTTTATCTTCAAATATTTTGGTGTGTTTCTGAGATCAAAGGCATTCTCTTAATAACCAGAGTACAATTATCAAAACCAGGAGATATAACGTTGCTACATTACTGTGAATGATTTCACAATACATAAGATGTCAGACCTTGTCTAACTTCAGGGGGAGAGAGAATCAACATCAACATCAGCCCAAGGCTCCAAAAAAAACCCAGGCTTGCTAGCCTGACAGAAACTGAAGAAATCCAGAGAGTATGGCACCTGAAGTCACTCCTGTTGTAGGGGGAAAACATCACAAAGTTTAATAAAGCAAAAAGTAAGTTTTATTCGGCATATATTCAAAAGGGCAGAAGTGGGAAATGGACAACCGTGCTGCCGGAGCTATGTCTGTCCAAGTTCAAGGAAATACCACAAAACAGACAAAAGTGGGAAAACAGATAAGCATGCTGCCTCAGCCATGTCTGCCAGAGTCCAAAGATCAGTTACAGAGCCATCAGTATATATTAACATTACAAATCGGCAAAACCATTGATTGGCTAGAAACTGTGATCCTACATTTTGAATTGTCTTTCTTAACAATCATTGGTATAGGTTTCAGTAACAAGAGTCAGGAGGGTCTTCATTGTCCAACAAATTTCTATTCACTTAATGCTAATAGAAAAAGATTAGAGTAGAAAGTCTTTTGTGTTCTGTTTGATTGGCTTTATGTGAAAATTTCCCTAAAAGATATTTTCCAAGATTATCTTAGCTATTGTCTTTATACCTCAGGGCCCAGTTGATGTGTCCTTGTGAGTCCTTGTGAGCCCAGCTCCAGCTGGGTCACATTCTCTATGCTCAAGGAGAGGGAATAATAACTCCAATATTACTTCCTAAATCACTCCTGAGGTTCACCCTTCAGCCAAAGATTAGACAGGTCTATGAGGCCAACAATAACACACGTGAGGGATGTGCTTCATAGTTCAATCATGTATATGAGACTAATGGGCACACCAGCCCAAAAGCAAAGACGAGAAGGCAGGAAGAAGACAGGAAAACTGGAGGAACAGAAAACAGGGAATGAGGGTAGAGAAGGGGAGAGGGTTGACACATTGCAGGGTTGGCAACCAATGTCACAAAAATCAAATTGTGTATTAACTGTTTAATGAGAAACTAATTTGCTCTGTAAATTTTCACCTAAATGACAATTAAAAAAACAAACATCAGCCCAAGGCTGATTCCTATGAGGTGGAGGTCAGACATACCTCCACTCTCCAATCTTTTTACCAATTCTGACACCCACTGGCCCTCCCGCAGCACTCTCTACATCTCTCCTGGGTTCGATAATTCATTGCAATGGCCATGGCCACACAGAATTCACAAACCATACTCATCATTATGAGGTTTACTGGGGAAGTAACAGGTACAACTCAGGATCAGGATCAGGAAGCATGTAGGCAAAGTCTCAAAGTCTCCCCTGAAATGGAGACCATATCCCTCCTTTCTTCAGTGCAGGACAGCTCTCTCAGCTCTCTCTTGGCCATGCAAGCAAGCAGGCCCTTGTCTTCGCCATGCACACCCCCTGAGGACAGGCCTCCTCTCAGCCGCCTCAGGACAGGCTCCTTTCAGTCCTGGCCTCTGCACTGTTTGGACAAGTGTTGCAAAGCTCTTTAGCTTCCCTGATAAGTGCCTGGAGGCCTCTTGCTTGAAGGTGCTCAGCTCTCTAGCTCCAGGTATCAGCAAGCTTAGCTCCACCAACAAGTGCCCAGAGGCATCACACTCCTCAAGCAAGCCCCTTGCCCAAAAGCTCTCATCAGCTCTTTTGCTCCACAGGCCAGGAAGCCCACGGCACCATCTTGCACTGGTCTTCCGGTTTCCGCTGTCTCAAGCCATTGCTGCCTGCAGTGTTACTGCTCTCTCTCTCCTTGGTCTAAGAGGTTCTCAGCATAGGGACTCTGGGTCCAAAAGAAGCTCCCCACTCCTGGCTCTTCTTCTTGATGGTACTGAGGTCTCCTTCTCAGCCTCTGGTATTGGTTCCCTTTAAGCCTAGCAGGATGGCAAAACTGAACAATCCCCTACAAGGGTTCCATGTACCTTATTTGCATGGTCCCACTCCCACAAGGGTGCCATGCACCTAGTAAAACTGTCCAATCCCCTTGGGGGGGGGGGGCAGAAACATCTTATTTTGCAGAAACACCAATCATTTTGTGGGAGTTACAAGAACTATGGCTACAAGGGCCATGTAATAGTAATTCACTGCACTGCACCAACATTGTCTTTTATAGCTTCTGTCCCCCAGTGTAGGATATAACGTAGGATCATGCATTGATTTTTTTTTGGTATGTCTCTTTAGTTTTCTTTACTTTGGATGGATTCAACAACTATTTATGATAAAAAAAAACTTCTCAGTACACTAGAAATAGAGAGAATTTCCCTAATGTAAGGATAACAAACAAAAAAACCTATAACAAACATCATCCTAAATGGAGAAACATTAGAAGCATTCCCTTTTAAATCAGGAATAATACAGGAGCACTCACTATCACCCTTTCTATTCAAAATTGTATCAAAGATTCTAGTTAGCACAGTAAGACCAAGAAAACTTAAAATCATAAAGATTAGAAAGAAAGAAAGATTCCTATTATTTATAGATGATATGATTGTCTACAAAGAAAATTCAAATGGATCTAAAGTTAATGTAAATAATAGGAAGGTTTAGCAAGTGGCTGCATTGCAAACCACTGTAAGGACAAATAGAAAGCATAACTTAAAAAAAAACTATTAATAGCAACAAAAACTAATAAAAGACAAGCAAGAGTACCCATAAAATCAATAAAATAAAAGCAACAAAAAATAAAAATAAAGAAAAAAAAAGAGTACCCATAAAATTATACAAATTTTGCTGAAGCAAATTAAGTAAGACCTAATTAAGTGGAAAGGTATCCCCGTTCACTGAAAGGAAAACATAATTTCATCAGTCAAAAAAACCAAACCCCTTGCCATCAAGTCAATTCCAACTCACAGCGACCCCACAGGGCAGAGTAGAACTGCCTCCTAGGGTTTTCCAGGAGTGGCTGGTGGATTGGAACTGCTGATCTTTTGATTAGCAGTCATAGCCCTTACCCACTGCGCCACCAGGGCTCCATAGAAATGTTACTTTTCCCTAAAGTAATTCATAGATTTAATGGAATCCCAGTCATGGAACTTGATGAATTGATTCTAAAATTCATAAGAAAGAACAAAACTTTAATATAGGTGAATATTAGTGGCAAGGGTGGGGGAGGTGAGGTGGATATCCTAGACAAGATACAAAAAGTGCTAACTATAAAAGTTTGACAAATTCAATGTTATCTAAATAAGAAATTCTGTTTATTAAAAACCAGCTTAAATTAAGCACAAAAATAAGACACAAACTAGAAGATATCTGTAACACATATATCCAACTAAGAATTAGAATAAAAAAATACATGAATACACATCAGTAAGAAAGATATAACTCAATAGATGGGCAAAAAAACATGAATACATATTTCATAGATGAAGAAATATATATGGCTAGTAAGCTTATGAAGAGATATATAACCTCACTAGTAATCAGGGAAATAAAAAATCAAAACCACAGAGAGATACCATTTTACACCCACTCGTATGGCAAAAAAAAAAAAAAAAAGTCATAAAATGCCAATGACCTGGATCAACAAGGTCTCTTATCCACTGCTGGTGAGACAGTAAATTGGTAAAACCACTTTAAGAAACAATTTGGCATTGTCTTGTAAAATTGAACATTCAATATATCCTTTAATCCAGTAATATTAGTAACAGCAAACATTTATTTAGTGATTACCATGTACCGGGCACTGTTCTAAACCCGATACATGTTTTAACCCATTTAATCTCTCGAATGAGGATATTTTGATGGTTATTCCCAATTTATAGATGAGAAAACCAAGGCACAGAGAGGTTAATAGTAACTCTTTTCAAGGTCCACAAGCAGAGCTGGGATTTTAGTCCAGGCTGGCTGGTTTAAGAGGAACCAGCTCTATATGGTCTCTAAATAGATTAATGATTACATCAGGGCTTTATCATATAGGAGAAGTTATAGCAGAGGGCTTTCTCTAACAATGTGAAAGGACAAACCACACGCACAGCTCAGTAAGTATACTAAAAAACATTGTATTATACATTTTAAATGGGTGAAATTTAAGATACTTTTATATCTGAATAAAGCTGTCAAAAAATACACAAACCACAAATAAGTGACTTGATAATATAAACTGATGGTTTCCTAATTTAAGGATTTAATATATACTTGTGAGTAAAAATATATACTTGCCTGCATGCCAAACAAAATAAACCTCACTGTCAGGAGGCCACTCACTTTATGAAAGGAGATGAAACAGAAAAATTTAATCTACTACTGTGGGTGGGAATATTTTTTTCAATTCCAGACTCAGCCCTTTTTCTATCTGCCAGGAAATCAAACAGCTCTTAGCTTCCAAGTTAAATTTCATATAGCAATCATAATTGTTTTTGTGTGTATTGAGGATACAGAAGAAAAAACTAGGAAGAAAGAGGATGGAAAGGGGCATATGACTGAAAGTATACTGATTTTTTTAACTACACAGTTTTCTTCCATGTGTATGCCTTGTATCTTGCTGTTTCCTTTTAAAGCTAAAACTGATTTTAAAGGAGATGGAAAAAGCACTTCACACGGAAAGCCAGTTGTGGCTGCTCTCCTGCCCGCTGTGTTCTCTAAGCCTTGTACAGTTCCAGTGGGCCACCCTGACGCCAAAATGGGCTCTGAGCTTTTCTTCAACACTATTTCTTGAGTTTGGCCAGGCACTGAAAGATGAGATCAACATGCTACTGTGGTGCTCAGGGAATTTTCTGGTAGTTTAACTCTGCTTTCATGACCACTGGAAGAACTTCCTCACCCAGGTTGGCTGTCCTCACAAATCTGGTGACTGATCACAAGGAGACCAGATGAAAACTTGGATTCGACTTCAACAACTCCATCATCAACACCAGAAAACGTTAGAAGTCCTGGCCCTGTAACCATGGGTCACTTTTATCCTTTCTCAGCCCTCCCGAAAGCACGTATATAAACACAGGCTGATAAAACCTTACTAAGCAGCTTCATGCTTTAAGGAACACAAAGGAAATGAAAACAAAGTAAATCACTTATTTTAATTACAGCATACATCCAACATATTATGTTCATTTCTATCATGGACACGAACACACATCACAGACTATTTTGGTGCTGTTACTGGTAATGGAATTTAGACCTTTTCTGTCGAACCATTAAACTTACCAGTCCTCTTGGCTTCAGGCAGGGTATCAGTCCTCTTAGGCAAGGCTTCCTACCTCAGCCAGCTGTGAGAAGTAGCTTCCATCAAACTCCCTGGTATTTCAAGCCATTAGCCTGGCAGAGCATCAGGCATTGCCACATATCCTGGTGCCTGTTCAGCAGGCAGTATTCCTTGAATTCTTTCCTTCATTCCTGCTTTCTCTCAGCCTTCATGTGAGATTTGGAGAACTATACTGATTTGGTCATTATCTTTTTCTTTGATCAGTGAGTCTACTAAGGAAGTCAATTTTGACCAAAAGTAGTCACTCTGGAGCCTGGTTTATTTGGACTGGTTGTTGCATTGAGTAATCAGATAATGGCTTAATTTAATTTTCCTTTGGGTTGTACTAATATAACCTTGAAACAGATTAAAACCTCTTAACTATGTAAAGCTTTTTCCTTGTGCGTTTTGTGCTTTTACAAACATTGCTTTTTATTTTTTTAATCCACTAGCATTCAGATTTTTATCTCTAAATACCATTTTCCACAAAAAGCAACCAGAACTCCTTGGAGAAATGGCTGATTCTCTGTCTGGGGCAGGAAACGCACCAAATAAGCCTGGAACAAAATAATGGGAGAGGATAAAACTGGGAAAAGGGCACAGACGAAATAAGAGTGACATGATTTGACAATTATTGAAATTGAGTGTTGAGTACATGAGAGTTCTTCATAGTATTCTACTTTTGTATATTTTTTACTTTTTCAGTAAAAATAATTTTTTAAGGGAAGCTAAAAGGAATTGCCATTTTTTTTTAATTGAAAGAGCAAGAAAAAATAATAGGTAAAGAGTGTACAAGGAAAAGAGAAATCTCTCTCCCACCCCAGACCCTCAGTCTCTCTCAGGGGAATCCTGGCAATATTTTGTGTATTTGTCAAGGAATTTTCTATGAATGAATGCATAATTGTCTGTGTTTACACCATAAATGGTAGCAAACTATACACTGTTTTATACCTTATGAAATTTTTAGTAGCTAGTTTTAATATGAGGATGTCTACAAACTATTTTACCGTGTATTTTTATGCTTTATGTACTCACTTAATCATGGGCTTCAAGTTTCTTTGATATAATCAAGACATATCAAATATTTATATTATATAACATATATAATATTAAAGATGTAACTTTCACTTTCCTCAAGATGATTTGGAAAGAAGAGCTAAGATAGAGCAAAACAGGCTGCAGTCCCTAACCTTAAAATAGCTTTCAAGTTTAGGTTTCGGTTTTCAGAACATTATTGTTACCTTGAAAAATGTCATGTTTAAACAGATTTGATTGGATCTTGAGATGTGGCTGAGAGGATCGATGCAGGAATCCTCATAACCTCTGCCTGGCGGAGACCTGGGAGGACTATAGAAATCCTAACCGCTGTGAACTCAGCACTACCACCCTTCACCAAACTGTGAGCGCAGGAACAGAGGCTGCACCTTTTCTAATCTTGGCAAACCAGCATCTCGCACAGGTGCCTTATTGTCTGACACAATAAACCCACAACCATGGAGTGGATGCCAACTCATTGTGACCCTATAGGACAGAGTAGAACTGCCCCATACGGTTTCCAAGGCTGTAATCTTTACAGAAGCAGATCGCCACATCTTTCTCCAGGGAGCGGCTGGTGGGTTCCAACCGCCGACCTTTCGGTTATTAGCCTAGCGATTAACCACTGTGCTGCGAGGGCTCCTTTTACACCATAAAGGTCTATGGAAAAAATAGAAGTTAGATTTTGAAGCGGATCATGTTTGAGAGAGACAAAGAGATTTAGAGAGACAGCAAGGTGGCTGTGCTACTGGATTGTAATATAGAATAACCAGGAGTGCTGGGAGGTACGAAAAGTCACAAGAAAAAAACACATTATATCTGTATGGAGTGTCAACTTCACTGGATTAATATACAGGGAAAGTCATATAAAAACAAGCATAATCTGAATGGAGCGTCAATTTCACTCGATTATTTTACGGGAAGAGTCATAAAAACAAGCATAGCTATATATGCACCATAGAGTACAAAATCCATATGGATTTACAATATAAAATGGGATGCCTAAAGACACGCCTGCGGACCGTGGGCCTGGGAGCGTCAATCACTCCCCTCGGTTACCCGGGGTATTTGGGCGGGAACAAGGAACGCCAAGGGCCGGGCGCTGCTCCATAGCTGTGGGACTTCTCGAGCACAGCACCGCCCAAGGGCGACCCAACACTGTGAACTGTAAACTTCCGGGCCCGACGGGACCCGCGGACCCCAGTGACCTCGGGCGCCGCTTTCTCGCGCACGGAGGCGTGGGGGTGGAGTTGGGGCAAGGGGGCGGGGAGCTTTTTCAGGCTCTTCACGCAGGGCCAGAGGGACTTAAGATGGTGTCTGTCAGGCGCCTCGAGGTGGATTCCTGAGGGATGCGTGGGCCCCGACAGCCGGAGGGCCTGCCCAGTCCCTGGTCTGGCACAGGTAGGACGGTGGGAGCCCAGAAGTTTCGAGCTCCAAGGGCCGCAATATCACCAAGTACGCCGCCGCACCGAACAAATGTTTGAGGGGAGAACGCCGAAAACACAGGGAGGTGGGGCTGGCTCGAAGTCACTATCTCGCGACGTCTAAGTGACGTCTCACAGCAAGCGCGGATTCCAGGCTTTCACCTTCAGTCAGCCTCCTTAGTATACGTGCCTACCCCTTTAAGCAAGTGACGGACACTTATTTCAGCCTATCAACTTTCTCGTCAACATCCAATCAGATTTAAACTTCTTTCAGCCGCCGAAGGAGTTAGAAGAAGGGAGTCGAAAGAGGGAGCTCTCTCGCGAGATCGCTGTGAGCCTGCCTCTCAGAGGAAAAATCGCCCGCACTGATGGCGAATTTCCAAATAGTGGGTTAAAGGACAGGACCACAAACCAATGAAAGGGATGAGGAGGTGGGATCATTGCTTTCGCCGCTCAAGAAGTACCGTTACAGGGCAGACTGTTTTGTCCAATCAACGCCTCCAGACTTTGGGTCAGGTGACCATAGAGTGCGAGGGGCGGAGCTACAGCCTGGCGCGAGGAACCGTTAAGATAGACAACGAATACAACCAATGAGATACTCTCACTAGGGCGTTGGGAGCCCAATAACAGTGGTTGGGCGGACGCCTTCCCGGAGCGCCGGGAGAAGTAAAGACAGACAAGTAGTTTTTCCAATGAGACTGTAGAAGAGAGGAGCCAATTGACCAATGAAGACCACGGGGCGGGAGCCTTTGCCGCGGCGGAGTCCAAGATGGCGGCGTGCGGTTCCGCTGTGTGAAACGAGCGCGGGGCGGCGGGTTAATCTGCTCCGCGGAGACGACCTCCGACGACCCGCAACAATGAAGGGAAAAGAGCGCTCGCCAGTCAAGGCTAAACGCTCCCGTGGTGGTGAAGACTCGACTTCCCGTGGGGAGCGCAACAAGAAGTTAGGTGGCTCTGGTGGTAGCAATGGGAGCAGCAGTGGAAAGACCGAGAGTGGCGGTGGGTCGCGGCGGAGCCTTCATCTAGACAAGTCTAGCAGTCGAGGTGGCAGCCGCGAGTATGACACTGGTGGGGGTAGCTCCAGTAGCCGCTTGCATAGTTATAGCTCCCCAAGCACCAAAAATTCCTCGGGCGGGGGCGAGTCGCGCAGCAGCTCCCGGGGTGGAGGCGGGGAGTCACGTTCCTCTGGGGCCGCCTCCTCCGCTCCTGGCGGCGGGGACGGCGGGGAATACAAGACACTGAAGATAAGCGAGTTGGGGTCCCAGCTGAGTGACGAAGCGGTGGAAGATGGACTGTTTCACGAATTCAAACGCTTCGGTGATGTGAGTGTCAAAATCAGCCATCTCTCGGGTTCTGGCAGCGGGGATGAGCGGGTAGCCTTTGTGAACTTCCGGCGGCCAGAGGACGCGCGGGCGGCCAAGCATGCCAGAGGCCGCCTTGTGCTCTATGACCGGCCTCTGAAGATAGAGGCTGTATATGTGAGCCGACGCCGCAGCCGCTCCCCTTTAGACAAAGATTCTTATCCTCCATCAGCCAGCGTGGTCGGGTCCTCTGTAGGTGGTCACCGGCACGCCGCTGGAGGAGGTGGAGGCCAGAGATCACTTTCTCCTGGTGGCGCTGCCTTGGGATACAGAGACTATCGGTTGCAGCAGTTGGCTCTTGGCCGCCTGCCCCCTCCACCTCCGCCACCATTGCCCCGAGAGCTGGAGAGAGACCGAGACTATTCATTCTATGAGCGAGTGCGCCCAGCATATAGTCTTGAGCCAAGGGTGGGAGCTGGAGCCGGGGCTGCTCCTTTCAGAGAAGTGGATGAGATTTCACCTGAGGATGATCAGCGAGCTAACCGGACGCTTTTCTTGGGCAACCTAGACATCACTGTGACAGAGAGTGACCTAAGAAGGGCTTTTGATCGCTTTGGAGTCATCACAGAAGTAGACATCAAACGCCCTTCTCGTGGTCAAACCAGTACCTATGGTTTTCTCAAATTTGAGAATCTGGACATGTCTCACAGAGCCAAACTAGCAATGTCTGGCAAAATTATAATTCGGAATCCTATCAAAATTGGTTATGGTAAAGCTACACCCACTACCCGCCTCTGGGTAGGTGGCCTGGGACATTGGGTGCCTCTTGCTGCCCTGGCACGAGAGTTTGACCGATTTGGCACCATACGCACCATAGATTACCGCAAAGGTGACAGTTGGGCATATATCCAGTATGAAAGCCTAGATGCAGCTCATGCTGCCTGGACTCATATGCGGGGCTTCCCACTTGGTGGCCCAGATCGTCGCCTTAGGGTAGACTTTGCAGACACAGAACATCGTTACCAGCAGCAATATCTGCAGCCTCTGCCTCTGACTCATTATGATCTGGTGACAGATGCTTTTGGACATCGAGCACCTGACCCTTTGAGGGGTGCTCGGGATAGGACACCACCCTTACTATACAGAGATCGTGATAGGGACCTTTATCCTGACCCTGATTGGGTCCCACCCCCACCCCCAGTCCGAGAACGCAGCACTCGGACCGCAGCTACTGCTGTGCCTGCTTATGAGCCACTGGATAGCCTGGATCGCAGGCGGGATGGCTGGTCCTTGGATCGGGACAGAGGTGAGAGAGAGCTTCCCAGCAGCAGAGAGCAGCCTAGGAAGCGAAGACTTCCTGAGGAGAGTGGGGGACGGCATCTGGATAGGTCCCCTGAGAGTGACCGTCCACGAAAACGTCACTGCGCTCCTTCGCCTGACCGAAGTCCAGAGTTGAGCAGTAGCCGGGATCGCTACAACAGCGACAATGATCGATCTTCCCGTATTCTCTTGGAAAAGGCATCTCCAGTCAGAGACAGACGAAGCAGTTTGGAGAAGAACCAAGGTGACAAGCGAGACCGTAAAAACTCCGCATCAGCTGAACGAGATAGAAAGCACCGAACAGCTGCTCCCACTGAGGGAAAAAGCCCACTGAAAAAAGAAGACCGGCCTGATGGGAGTGTACCTAGTACCAGCGCTACTTCATTGAAGCTGAAGTCCCCTTCCCAGAAACAGGATGGCGGAACAGCCCCTGCAGCAGCAGCCTCTCCCAAACTCTGTTTGGCCTGGCAGGGCATGCTTCTACTGAAGAACAGCAACTTTCCTTCCAACATGCATCTGTTGCAGGGTGACCTTCAAGTGGCTAGTAGTCTTCTGGTGGAGGGCACAACTGGAGGCAAAGTGGCCCAGCTCAAGATCACTCAGCGTCTCCGTTTGGACCAGCCCAAGTTGGATGAAGTAACTCGACGCATCAAAGTAGCAGGGCCCAATGGTTATGCCATTCTTCTGGCTGTACCTGGAAGTTCTGACAGCCGGTCCTCCTCCGCCACATCAGACACTGCCACCTCTACTCAGAGGCCGCTTAGGAACCTTGTGTCCTATTTAAAGCAAAAGCAGGCTGCTGGGGTGATCAGCCTCCCTGTGGGGGGCAATAAAGACAAGGAGAACACCGGGGTTCTTCATGCCTTCCCACCCTGTGAGTTCTCCCAGCAGTTCCTGGATTCCCCTGCCAAGGCACTGGCCAAATCTGAAGAAGATTACCTGGTCATGATCATTGTCCGTGGTGCGTCCTAAACTCCATGTATAACTTGTATTTACTGCTTTGACATGGTTCCTGTTTTGTGATATGTGTAGTGGGATACAGCATCAGATGCAATTTTCTTTTTAATTAGTTATTTAGTTGTAGCTTTTTTTTTTTATACTTTTATAAACCTCTTTAAAATAGAAGTCAGGACAGTTTAGCTATTAAGTGAAAGGGATACCCTGAAGGTAGCAGGCTGATAGACTTGCTTTAACTAAGAGTTGCCACTGGTAAAAGTAAATATTTTCCACTTTCTTCTTCAGTTTTTTTGCTTTTTTCTTTTTTAACCTCGAGCGTAAAAAAATCCTCCAAGTTACAAAATCAAAATTTTGATTAGTCAGAATTTGAAGAAAAGAGACCAGTGACTATAAAGAGCATAATACGTACCTAAAAAAGACTTGATTGGCATGTAGGTAAATAATTCCTGTACCAGAAATGTTATTTGTATGACTAAAATTTGATCAGAGATCTCAAAGGTATAAACTGGTAAATTTGTATAGCAATGTGATCAATCAGGTATTTGGGTATTTCTCTTAAAATACACGGTTTGTTCCAAGAGAGTTTGCATTAACATGCATTTTTATCATAAGTTCTTGAGTTCTCCTGTATCCTATATATGCACTTTTGGTTTGTAGCTATAATTGCTCAGTAAAAATTGAGGACTGTGTTACAAACCATTTATGTCTTATGCTTACACAGTATGCAAGAAGTGAGTAGGTGCTTTTAAAATCAGAATTCTTTAGTCAATTACTGGTATGTGGTGATGTTTTTACTTTTTCAGAGAGGTGTAGCAGGTACAGTTCTAATTGTGCATATTTCAAAAACAAGTGTTCTTCATCTAAGATGAGTTTTGGATTTTGTATCCATTCATTCAAATTTCTGGTTTCAATAATAGAAAGAAGAGTTGTCTGCAGGCTCATCAGGCATCATTTTCGGTGGGCATTAATCAGCCATATCTGGATTGCAGAATTTTTAAAGTCATCATAAAATGCTTTTGACATACTCTTTATTTCACTGTTTTTGTTTTCATGTTTAAACAGTAGTGGTGACATTACAATATTGAAAATGTTTTTGAATATTTTTGAAATTTCATGTTTAGTATTTTCATTGGTGTCCGGCCACAGAAAATTGAAATGTCAGTGTCGAAAAACCGTTTTTTATTGCATTATTTCGCCAGACACCTGGAAAGCAGTATATTGGTACAAAATAATGACCCTCGCAAATTTTTTTTTTTTAATCTGAAGATTATATCAACTTACGGTTCTAAACAGGAGCTTCTGCTGCTTAACAGTAATGGATGGTTTTTTTTCCTACCTATCCGTCCAACCCTGCCCCTAGTTTTTCAGGTCACTAGTAAGTATATTTCCCCTCCCTACTCCCCCTGATTTAAATGCTGAGGACTTCAGTTAAGGCCCTTGATATTTAATTATGACTAGAAACTTTTGGACCTTCTGGATCATGGTCATGTTTCTATTCTGTGAAAGTGACTTACTGAAAGCCTGGCAGGATCCAACTGTTTTCTTTCTGTTATCAAAGCTGGTAGTTTTGAAATAGCACCAATAATAACCCAGGGAAATGTCATGTAATTTTTTTTTTATTTTCCATTATGACAGGTATCTAAAATGCATGTCAGCATGAAAGCCTCATCACTGCTGTGTCATCCTTTTTTTCACTATGCATTTGTAAAAAAAAAAAAATTTTAAGTTTGGAGGTTTTTGTGTTTTTGTTTTTAAACTGGAAAAACTAGCCATTTCGAGAGAAGGAAGATACTCAGCTGTGAGCACACAGATCCTTGGTATGCTTTTAGGGAAAATACCTGAAATTTCACAATTCTATTTTTGTGCTTTTTGCTTTCAAAAAGCAGTGCTTGGTGTTTCTGAATAGACACCTGTTCAGAGAGTAGTGCAAGTGTGGAGTCTGTGCATACACAGGGTCAAAGTACAAATTGTGGCTGGATACATTTTTCCAGTTTAAATAATCTTACTAACCATTAACTTCTGAATTATCTTTTGATATGATAACTTTTGAGAAGATCAAATGATTTTGCTCTTTTGGAGAGTGAAGTCCATGACATCTAGTTTTACTAGAATCCAAAGTGTGTGTGGTTTTTCTTTTTTTCCTCTTTTTTTTTAATTGAGGCGATGTGAAGGCTTATCAAAGAGTACTGTGGTTTTTGCTCCATGTTTGTTTGAGTCTTTATTTGGCATCGCTGCTTTTGTTAGATCTGGGCAATTTGTGCTTCGATGTTTTTGAAACAATGGTTTGATGCCACTTCTAAGTGTATGTATTATAAATAATTATGTTTAATTTGGCGCATTCCTACAGAGTACCATCATTCAGATGAATATTTGCTTTGCCCATTCTGTTGTGCAGGTTTATAATTTTCATAAATATCCATTTAAAACTTCAGAATTGAATTGAAAGCAAAAGTCCAAAACTGTCTGGTTCTAATGTTCATTAGCCAGAATTTCATAATTCCAGTGTTGGGTATTGTTTGTAGTAATCAATTTTTCTTTCTTTTTTATTCCCCCTTAATAATGGTTTAGTGTAGGTGATCTTTCTGGAGCTCAGTTCAAAAGAATGGAAAGAAAATTTCTTCAATGTATCATTTAATGGTTTATTAAGTATAAAATTATTAAGATAAAAATACCAAGTTAGTTAAGGCTTTTAGATCACAACTTCAAAGTTCATGAAAAATTAAGAATTAATTCAGCTCCTAGCTAATAATTCTGCTTATTCTTTTGATTTTTTTTTTTTTTTTTTTTTTGTTGTTGTTGATTGCAACTGGAATTCCTGTGAAGAATTTTCCACACAAAAATTTAAATTCCCACTATTTTAAGATGCTTACTTTGACTGTCAACTAAGAGTTACATCTTAAAATGTCCATCCTCTGACTGTCATATTTTGAAGGTAATACACTCTGGCCCCTCTTGAGTCACTTAAGACCGTTTGAGGTACAGTTAAAAATAATGTGTTTTGGTTGTTGCTTTTAGAGTCAGACATGGTTTAGATTTAAGACTTCTTTATGAGCAGATTTTCACAGACAATGCTCTTGTGTGTGTACGAATTTAAAAATTTAAATTACTTTTCTTTAAACAGTGAAGTTGCTTATTGTGCAGGCGCAGCTTGAACTGTAGTTTGGGTCCATAAAGGAACCATTTACCAAAAACTCTGGTGACAGAAATAGGGAATCCTCTTGAGAGAACGCCTTAATGACCTTTTATGTGAAAGATTATTTTTTGGAAGGAACTTCTGGACATTTTTTTCTGTCTCTACCGCAGTGTTTGGTTTTGAGATAGGAGTTAGGCATGAGAACGAGAAGTGGAGTTTACCCCGTTAACGTTCTGGTTATAGTAATATCTCTGTTGTTGTTGTGTGCCGTTAATTCTGACTTGTGGCGACCCTATAGGACAGGGTAGAACTGCCCCATAGGGTTTCCAAGGCTGTAATTTTTATGGAAGCAGACTGCCACATCTTTCACCCGCAGAGTGGCTAGTGGGTTCAACCCACCCACCTTTCGGTTAGCAGCCCAACGATTAACCACTGCGCCACCAGGGCTCATTAGTGATATCCCTAAAGGGGGAAAGTTACAGGTAACCACAGTGAACTGCTAAGCTTAATGAAGAGTTTTATATGTATGATTTAAATAGAGTTGAAAAGAGTCCTGAGTTCTTTGGCTGTTGAGCAATTGATTGTATGAGTGTTTTCTTAAAAGAAAATTACAGCTGCTGACTTTGGTAATACAGATGATGGTGAATTTTTAAATGGCTTTTTAATCTTGACCCCTTTATAGAAGAATGGAGTAATCTGTATTGCTCCATGTAAATTATAAAATTAAAATTAGAGAAGGTAAAAGTTTGACTGGAACCCACCTTTTCATAGTTTTACTTTTTAAGTTATATTTGAAATACATTGACAGAACCAATTGATTATAAACTTGTTCTGGATTTCTGAATTTTTTGACATGTTTTACTCACATGAGTATAAAAGATATTTTCAGTCCTATAATTCTCATTAATTGCAGTCTTTAAAAAAACCCACCCTATTGTTCTACTTGTTATGTGTCTATTCATACAGTAAATTCATTTCAAGATTTGTGCCAGTGGGTATTATTGGTGCTTTTTGAAGTCAAGGTGGACTATCCATATCCAGGAAGGTCTTGTTAATGTTATGTTCATCTATAATGGCATAGGGGAAATATATATTTTTTTAATATTGTGAACATTTGTACTGAATAACCTTTTTTTCCCCTCCCCTGCAAGCAAAACTGGTGAACAGCGGATGAAGATGTGGAATTCAAAGCTCTAATGGACCTTTTTGAAGAGAAGTTGTAGCTTATGTGGAGTTTACATGGGCCTCTTGATGGAAGACAGCTAATCTGTTTAGTATTTGTGCATTTTACTAAAATGGCAGCTTAAAGTTGTGTATCTGCTATTGTGATGCCAATGCCGGTGTTTTAAGTGGAAAAAAATGACCTCTTTGCTTTGTGCTGTGTACACAAGATTTCTGGAAAAGTAAAGAAAAACCCTTTTTATGGCTCACACAGCTTAAAAGTAGCTGTCACTCAAACGTGCGCTCACAGTTGAGCTGCTTTTGTTTTATTCTAAATAAATTGTTTCTTTTGAGGAAAATGTTTTTCTGCCTGGAAGTGAATTGACGGCAAACCTTTGACCCCTTTGTTTGCAGCTGAGGGGGTACTTGCTGCTGCTCAGATCTTGTATGTCTTGAGCAAGAAGCAGGGAGATCATCAATTTCATTTTGACTATCACGGTGTGTCAATTCTGAAGGATCACTAGTGTTACTGTGACCCCCTTTGTTTGCAGCGAAGGGGATCATTTGCTTCTCGGTCCTCAACTTGATGAGGAAATGGTGCTGTTTGCTGGCATGCAAGAAGCTGGGGCAAGCACCCTAAGCCTCACCACAGTGCACAAGTCGGGGGCTTTGCTGGTTTGAAGAGCCGGAGTTGCTGAAATTTAAGTTTTGATTTATTTTGTTCACCCATCACGTTTGGCCTTAGTTTCATTTTTAATTTGAAGAAAAGTTTGAAATTGCTTTATCTTGCACTTAACATTTGCACCAAATTGCCAAAAAGAAAGAGAATGCTCCGTTTGCTTTTAAATGTTAATGATGATGTTAATAAAGCCTTTCCTGACACATTTGAGGAGCTCCTCCGTCTCCAGGGGCTTCTTACCAGAGTTATACAGTGATGGGTTTAGTTCTGAATGGATGAAGAGTTCCTGAGAGCTAGCGTTTGTAATTAGAACCGTTACTTGGTATCTGTGCCTTATTTGACCTGTGGTTCCACGTGCCTTGGATGTGCATGCACCGTGACGGTTTCATAGGTACGAACGCACACTCAGGCCCAGTCACTTCGGTTGGTAGTACAGATTGTAAGGAAAAAAATGGAGGCATCTTTAAGGAGGAAAAAGTATTTGCGTTTAGTTCCTGCATTATCCTGTGCGCGGGCTCCTGAGCTTTGGAAGCCTGTTCCCAGTACAGGAGAACAACTCCCCTGTTTGCAGCAGGAGACTTCGGTGCACAGTGACAACGCTGGAGCTCAAGAGGAAGCCAGCGATGCTGCACCATTGGCTTCAGACACCACTGTTGTTGTTTGCCAGTTTTAAACTTAACTAGTTGCAGACGAAGACCCACCTTGAAATGCAGGCTTGTTGGGCTTGTTTTGAATTGTAACCTCGGATGGAAGAGCCCTAGTGCTGTCGTCTCCATGCGGGATGATGATTGCTAGGCAACAGGTGATTGTCAACAAAGGATGCCACGGTTATTCTCTGCAAGGTGGTGTTCCAGTGGCAAACAGCTGTATAAACTCTTATAAACAGGTAAGAGGGTTTTCAGAGGTGAAAAATGCATTATAATTAATAGGGTTGAGGGCTTTTAATGTTGTGGGTGTGTTTCTCTGGATGGGAGAGTCTTAGGCACTCTGCTGCCATTGCTAGCTTCCTTCCCTCACCGAAGTGTTGTATTTACAAAATTTCATGTCAAAACTTTTGTTCTCAGTATTTTTAACATTAATTTTTTTTTTTTTATTATTATTACGGGAGCCAAAGTGTTAAAATCTTTGTTGTGGATTTGAGATCTGCAGTCTTGATGTCCTTTAAATTTTTCATTTTCCATTAATTTTAGCCTCTACTGTTAATTATGATTTAATAGTATAGGAGGACTTAACTGCTATAAAAACATTGCTCATTACAAACTGATTTATAAACCTCTAAGAGTAAATCATGTTTTCCTTACAGTATACAGCAGAAAGAGACTTTGGTACACCGTCAGACTGGGATTGATATTTTAGCCAAAATGGTTAGCTTTTTTTCTTATCCTACACAGAAATTAATTTATTCACAAAAATTTAATCATAATTAGTCAACTGCAACATTTAGCGAAGTGAATAAGCGGTATTGTGGAAAGTCTGGCTTTTGTCTACTTTTATCATTTCGTTGTCCATTTAGTCTTCCCTGCCTGCTGAGTTCTTGAGTCCCTCCCCCTCACATTAATTAAGTGTGAGACTTTAGCAGCTTATCCCAAGTGCAGCTTCTTTAGGGTCAAATTTTAAGTGTGATCAGAAATTTTGAATAGATGGGAATCTTTCTTTTTCATTTGTTCCAGAAGACTTAACGTATCTGGTAACTACAATAGCTCGTCTATAATAGCTACTTTTTCCACAGATTTGATTGAGCCCCTTGTATTGCTTAGTGGGACAGCTTATGCACCCATACTTTAATATAGTAAAAGGGGAAAAACAAAGTACAGTGGTTTTTTTTCAAGTTCTCAGTGTCTCATTTACAAGTTTTAAAAACACACTTGCTTATGAGGTTACTGTCATTCAAGACTTTGCTAAATGATGTCTCACCCACATTTCTTTAAACATTTTATACCTGTTGGAGAAATGTCAGTTTTCAGTGTATGAATTTTCTCTTGCTGGTCCACACTGAAAGCCCATTAGGTAGTTTTTCCAATTAGCAAACAAATATTTTAAATCACTATGCAGGAATATCATGTTACACTTTCTACATATTTCTACGTGTTTGGTATCTTTCTAAGATCTCATGCTTCATTTTTGAAGTAAGGACAAAAAGTTGCAAGCAGGACATTTGTTTATTGTATATAAAATCATATCATGTAAAATGGGAAGGTACACAGCATGACAATTTTTTTGAAACTACTCATGAAATTTTGAGTAATTTCTAGCTGCACTGTGAAGGAAACAAATACTAACTGGGATGAGTGTTAATCCCAGAATTGATTTTATAATTGGAACTGTCCTTTTGAAATATGTCTGTGGCTTCCCAATATGTTCTATATGATCTAAATTTAGGGCTCTGCTATAAAGGAAATAGCCTTAAGAACTGAAGCATCTCTGGATTGACTTGTGTTCATTTTGGAAAGCCTGGCTGTATTAAAATTGAAAATAGGGATTACTCTGACTTTAGTAAAACAATCCACGTTTAATAAATTGCCATTTTCATAACTTAAGTCATGTACTTGTTAGGTGTCATCGAGTCAATTCTGACTCATAGCCACTCTGCGTACAACAGAATGAAACACTGCCTGGTTCTGCACCATCCTCACAATTGTTGCTATGCTTAAGTCCATCGTGGCAGCCACTGTGTCACTCCATCTCGTTGAGGGTCTTTCTCTTTGTCGCTGGCCCTCTACCAAGCATGACGTCCTTCTCCAGGGACTGATCCCTCCTGATAACATGTCCATAGTATATGAGACGAAGTCTCGCCATCCTCGCTTCTAAGGAGCATTCCAACTATACTTTTTCCAAGACAGATTTGTTCATTCTTCTGGCAGTCTGGGTATATTCAATATTCTAATTATAAACTTAATTGTTATACAAGCTGTTTATCTGATCCAATAAGTTTAGTGCTTGTGGTTTGTGTAGCATCTGTTTTTCTTACAATAGTATATTTGATTATGGCTTCTCTGACTACCACCTCCATCACACACTTCAGTTCTTTGGCTCTCTTTGAGCTGCTTTTTTTGGTTAAAAGATCTTTTACCTAGTAACTTGAATTATAACGTAGTTTTAAACTCTTAGTGGATGAATTCATTGAATAACAGAATGTCTTCAAGTCTAAGACAAGACTGGTCTTATCGAACAAAAAGAGATTTTGACCTTGAAGTAAAATTATTTCCCATGCTTCAACCCAAATGGCTGTGTAATATTAAGCTTTCAGTTAGAATTTCTCTACAATCATTTGCATGTTGGCTATACATTAGGAACGAAGGTGCCAAGCATATAGTGGAGATAGTCTCTACCCTCTTCACCAACTTTTACTCATCTTAGTCTAGTATAAACCAATAAATATCAGAGAAAGAGTTAACAGATTAAGACAGCTATAGGTGAGATATCACAGGCCAATATTTGATTAATTGCTAATGAATTTTTACAGATGATAATGAGTATATGAAGAGATTACTTCGAGCTGGATCATCAGGAAAGGGTTTACAGAAGGATTTGTTAGATGGAGAAGGACATGGAATGGTGGAGAGAGATTAGGAATGACATTTCAGGCAGAGAAGCAGGAATAAAAGTGCAGAAGCTTGTTGATCAATGGAAAAGATACAGTGCAGACTGAAGCCTGGAAAACTAGTAAGATGGTTGAGCCAACAAAAATAGGCAATCCTGAAGGGCAGGCCAGTTGGAGTGGGGTGGGGAGTGGGGACGAACGATTAGTTTGAGGCATATTGATGTAAAGTGACAGTATTATTAACAAAAACGAACCCAAGCCTGTTGCCATCAAGTCTATTCCGACTCGTAGCAACCCTAAAGGACAGAGTAGAACTGCCCCATAGGGTTTCCAAGGAGCGCCTGGTGGATTCTAACTGCCAACCTTTTGGTTAGCAGCTGTAGCTCTTAACCACACCACCACCAGGGTTTCCGTATTATTAATAGTCATTTATTGAGTACTCACTTCAGGCCAAGCAGTCTGCCAAGTACCGCACATGTATTGTCTCATGTAAGTCTCACCATAGACCATAATCTTGACAGCTAGTCAGTGACACAGCCAGTGGTCTAATCTGATCTTTGTCCCAGCTAGGGCTCTTGGTCACTACCCCACTACTTTCTTCTGGAGGCTGGGAATGGGATTAAAGCTGCAAACTTGAAAGGGTCTGGGCAGTGGTATTCAAACATTTGCAGTACTTCAGAAACATAGGCTCTTGGCTTCATCCTCAGACATTCCGGGATTTGTTAGGACCAGCAAGGCTCAGGAGTCTTTGTTCTTTTCAAGCTCCCCAGGTAGATCTGATGTATTTTGTGGGCAGTAAACTATATGTTGAGCAACACTGACCCATAGAGAGTAGAGTACTGAGGTATTGTCATATTTAAGGCATGGGCAGAGAAGGAAGTGCTGGAAAAGAAGCCCAGATAGGAGAGCCAGAATATTGTTACGTCTCAGAAGTTGAAAGGGGTTGCTTCTAGAAGAAAAATTCGAAGCTGCTCCAGCAGTCAAGGAGAATAAAGACCACAAATGCCATGGAATTCATCACTTTTAAAATTGTCACTCAAGTGACAGTTTTATAGCCATGTAATTATTTCTCCAAGGAACTCAATCTAGCTTAGTAATTTAATTTTGCCTCATGACAGTTTGTGAAGAAGAACCACTGCTTATGAAATGCTAAAGGGATATCAGAAAAGTTTTGTGACTTGGATAAGGGATACATTGTGGTTAGCTGCCATCGAGTCAAGTCTGATTCATGGTGAACTTATGTACAAAAGAACAAAACGTTGCCCAGTCCTCAGTCATCCTCACAATCACCAGCACGTATGAGGTCATTGTTGGACTATTGTGCTAGTTCATTTCACTGAGGGTCTCCCTCAGGCTCATTGGCCCCCTTCTTCACCAAACATGATGTCCTCCTCTAGCGATTGATCCCTCCTGATGATGTGTCCAAAGCAAGTGAGTGTTCTGTAAGGTTTTCATTGGCTAATTTTGAGAAATAGATGGCCAAGCCATTCCTAGGAATTAATTGGGATATCCTTGAGTTTTCAGATGTTAATCTAAAAATAGTATGACTGCAATCTGTCTTAAAATTGAAAGTGATTTTAGGATTCAGTGTGTATATATACACATATAAATTGTTTTCTGTTAATAGACCATCATTTCTTTTTTCTCTTTATTAGGTTACTAATAGAATTGTGGCAAAAAGGAATTGTAGGTAAAGTTGAGTGTATCTTTGACTTGTAAATGGTTTAAAGATTTCCTATTTTGAATTACCTATATTGCCTTTGTCTTCAATTAGTGTAGTTAGTTATTTAATTCTTCAGATATTTGGTGCCTATTATGTAAAAACCAAAACCCATTGCCTTTGAGTCGATTCCAACTCATGGTGACCCTGTAGGTCAAGCACAACTGTGCGATAGAGTTTCCAAGGCTGTAAATCTTTTTTTTTTAATTGTACTTTTAAGTGAAAGTTTACAATTCAAGTTAGTCTCTCATTAAAAAATTTATACATACATCGTTATGTGACCCTAATTGCTGTCCCTGTACTGTGACAGCACACTCCTCCTTTCGACCCCTGATTTCCCATGTCCATACAACCAGCTCCTGACCCCCTCTGCCTTCTCATCTCGCCTCTGGGCAGGAGCTGCCCGTTTGTCTCATGTATCTACTTGTGCTAAGAAGCGCACTTTTCATGAGTACCATTTTGTGTCCCGTAGTCCAGTTTAATCTTTGTCTGAATAGTTGGCCTTGGGAATGGTTTTAGTTCTGGGTTGACAGTCCGGGGGCCATGCTTTCTGGGGTTCTTCCAGTCTCAGACCATTATGTCTGGTCTTTTTACTAGAATTTGAGCTCTGCACCCCACTTTTCTCCAGCTCCATCAGGGACTGTGTTGTATTCCCTGTTAGGGCGGTCATTGGTGGTAGCTGGGTGCTATCTAGTTCTTCTGGTCTCAGGCTGAAGCAGTCTCTGGTTTATGTGGCCCTTTCTGTCTCTTGGGCTAATGCTTTCCTTGTGACTTTGGTGTTCTTCATTCTCCTTTAATCCAGGTGGGTTGGGACCAATTGATGCATCTTAGATGGCCGCACACTAGCTTTTAAGACCCCAGATACCACTCACCAAAGAGGGATGCAGAACATTTTCTTAATAAATTTTGTTATGCCAGTTGACCTAGATGTCCCCTGTGAAAGCATGGTCCCCAGACCCCCATCCCTGCTACTCGGTCCCTCGAAGTGTTTGGTTGTGTTCAGGAAACTTCTTAGCTTTGGTTTAGTCCAGTTGTGCTGACTTCCCCTGTAGTGTGTGCTGTCCTTCCCTTCACCTAAGATAATTCTTGTCTGCTGTCTATTTAGTGAATAACCCTCTCCCTCCTTCCCCACCCTTGTAACCATCAAAGAATGTCTTCTGTGTTTAAATGTTTTCTTGAGTTCTTATAGTAGTGGCCTTATATGATATTTGTCTTTTTGCAACTGACTAAATTCACTCAGCGTAAGGCCTTCCACATTCCTTCATGTTATGTTTCACAGATTCATCGTTGTTCTTTATCATTGTGTGCATATACCGTAATTTGTTTATCCATTCGTCCGTTGATGGGCACCTAGGTTGTTTCCATCTTTTTGCTATCATGAACAGTGCTGCAGTGAACATGGGTGTGCATGTATCTATTCGTGTGATGGCTCTTATTTCTCTAGGATATATTCCAAGGAGCAGGATTATTGGATTGTATGGTACTTCTGTTTCTAGCTTTTTAAGGAAGTGCCAAATCAATTTCCAAAGTGGTTGCACCATTTTACATTCCCACCAACAGTGTATAAGTGTTCCAGTCTGTCCACAACCTCTCCAACATTTATTACTTTGTGTTTTTTGGATTAATGCTAGCCTTGTTGGGGTGAGATGGTATCTCATTGTAGTTCTGATTTGCATTTCTCTAATGGCTGATGATCATGAGCATTTCTTCATGTGTCTGTTACCAAGGCTGTAAACCTTTATGGAAGCAGACTGTCACATCTTACTCCCAGGGAGGGGCTGGTGGGTTCGAACCATCGACCTTTGGTTAACAGCCAAGAGCTTAACCACTGTGCCACCAGGGCATCTTGCCTATTTTATATCGGGCTTTATTCTAGATCTTGGGAGTATAGTGGTGAAGAAAACTGACAAGTTTTTTTTTTTTTTTTTTTAATCTCCTTGAGCTTGTATTTTGGTCCAGGAATGGAGGCAGTAAATGATAAGTTAGGGCCTTGTGACCAAGCACAAAGGGTTTGGATTTTATTTTAAATGCTAAATGAAGTGTGAAGCCATTGGAGGTTCTAAGCAGGGGGAGCGATATGTTTTGATCAAGATTTGACTGCCTGTCTCTGAAAAATAACAAATTTTACCACCTTACATGATACTGGAATACTGTAATTTTCCTTTAAATGCCAAGGAAAATAAATTAGCTAATTTCAGATTCTCTGTAAGACACAAATATGCTGTTGTTCAGAGATAGCAATGTTCTTTGATTTAAATATAATAATAAAGATTTTATTTCTTCTTAGGGTTTGCAATTGTTGGTCACCCTGAGGTTTCAGAGTAGTTTCTAGTACATTCTCATTTCTCTCAACATGCTTTTTCATACTTTTTTGTCAACAAATTGTCATGACGGTTCCCAAACTAGTCATATATGGTTTCTCGTATAACGCACTGACCATGCTTTCTGTATTTCATAACTTATAATTTTTCTAGTAGTCTCAGACGAAACTCCTGTGGTAAAGATTGATTTAGAAGGTCGTCTTGTAGAATGGCTGTCATTCTGTGCAAACCAGATACATGTATGTATACAATTTTTAAGTGCTGAATTGCTTTTTGACCCTTTTTAGTTGACCAACAGGTTTCCTTTTTACCTAGGAAAAGGCCTTAATGAAAATTTTTTATGCACTGGCATGTTATTACATATATGTCCAGAGCAGAAATATTATTACAGGCAATATTAACACTTGGAGGTGCTACACACGTATGTATTTTTTATTACATATTGTAAGGCGTATTGGGAAAGTTGATGTTTCATAAAATTGGTTTGCATTTTGGCATATGGAAATTGACTCAATAATTTTACCTACCTGTCAAGCATCTGATATACTCAGGTTTGTGTATATTCTTTACATACAGAAATGCTTCAGTAAAGTAGACTCCTTAATTAGAATTGTTCTATATTTTATAGCAAAGGCCTCAGCCCTGGCTGCACATTAAAATCACCTGAGGAACTTTTTTTTTTTTTTTTTTTGATGGTGAAAATAATCAAAACATAACATCCTCTCAACAATTTCAACATGTACAATGCAGTGACATTGATTACATTCAAGTTACACAACTATTTTCACTGTCCTTTTCCAAATCATTCCACCATCATTAACATAAACTCAATTCCCCTTAAAAACTCCCCCTTCCCCTCTCCATCCCATCACTGGTAACCAGTAATCATCTTTGGTTTCCATATTTTTGCTCATTTCATATAAGTGAGACCATATAATATTTGTCCTTTTGTGACCAACTTATTTTGCTCAGCATGATGTTTTCAGGGTTCATCCATGTAGTGACATGCATCAGGACTTCATTTCTCTTTATGGCTTAGTAGTATTCCATTGTGTGTATATACCACATTTTGTTTATTCTTTCGTCTGTTGACGGACATTTTGGTTGTTTTCATCTTTTGGCTATTGTGAAAAGTGCCACAATGAACATTGTGTTTCTGTTTGTGTTCCTGCCTTCACTTCTGGGCATATACCTAGGACTGGGATTGCTGGGTCTTAGTAGTTCTGTGTTCAACATTTTGAGGAACTGCCAAACTTTTCCACAGCAAGCTGTACCATTTTACATTCTCACCAGCAATGGATGAGGGTTCCAGCTTCTCCACAACCGTGCCAACATCTGTTGTTTTCCTTTTTTTTTTTGATCAGTGCCATTCTATTGGGGAGCGATGGTATCTCATTGTGGTTTTGATTTGCATCTGTCTAATGGCTAATGATGTTGAGCATCTTTTCATGTGCTTGTTGACCATTTGCATATCCTCTTTGGTGAAATGTGTGTTCAAATCACTTGCCCATTTTTTGACTGGGTTGTATGTCTTTTTGTTGTTGTGGAAGTTTTTTTTTTTTTTTTTTTTTTTAAATATATTTTGGATATTAGATCCCTATCGGATATATAGTTCTCTGAGGAACTTTTTCATACAAATATCTGGACCCTCTCTCAGAGACTGATTTAATTGATGTACATCAAGTGGGGCTCTTCTAAGGCCCAGATATTTTTTTCTTTTTAAAGTGGCCTACGTTCTAATGTGCAGCCAGGGTTGAGAACCACTACTCTAGAGACAAATCTCAAGCATACTCATAAACAGACGCACAATCGGCCTCTTAAGAATTGTTTGAAAATCAAAACCAAAAACTTTCAGAGCAAATTTGGGTTCAGTGCAGTATTCTTAGTTTTTTAGAATCCTTACTATTTGAAGTGTAGTTCTCACACCAGCAGCATTAGCATCACCTGGAAACTTGTCAGAAATGCAAAATTTCAGGGTTGCACCCCAGACCCACTAAATGGAATCTACATTTTTAACATGATCCTTAGGTGACTCTTATGTACATTAAAGTTTGAGAAGCACTACTCTAGATGTAGATATATAATTGTTCTGTGTAATAAAAATGGGTGATTAGAATCGTTTCTCACGTGTATAAGATTTGTGCATTAGTCAGGGACATTTAAAGCATTTTAAAAATATTTTCAACAAAAAAAGTAGGAACAAAAGAGTTCTTATGTAGTGAGTTTCAGGTGATCAGAAAATCAACCAGGGATCTCTCTCACTAAGACAGGAAGGAGGGCTTACTATTCTTGCCTACCCTAGTTTGTCGATTCTTGTTTATTTTGTTATGTTTATATTCTTTTTCTCCTCATTTTGTTTCTAGTTCACTGTCTTCATTGTGAGATAGAACACATTTTTTATAGGTACAGGTGAGGATATTTGAGAAAGTAATATATGCAAATAGTGCCCCATAATTGATAAAATTTGATAGTGCTAGCTTTAGAACTTTCTTTGGGGTGGGGGGAGATGAATGCGGGCAGGATTTTTTAAAAATAATTTTATTGTGGTATAACATATAACAAAAATTTGCCATTTTAGCCATTTTTATGTGTAAAATGCAATGACAGTAATTATGTTCACTGTTGTACATTCATCACCACTGTCTGTCTCCAAAAGTTTTTCAGTACCCTAAACTGAAACTTAGTACCCCTTAAGCAACAACTCCCCAGTCCCCTCCTCCCTGCAGTCCTTGGTAAACTCCTTGCCATCAAGTCGATTCCAACTCATAGTGACCCTATGGGGCAGAATAGAACTGCCCCATAGGGTTTCCAAGGAGCAACTGGTGGATTTGAACTGCCGACCTTTTGGTTAGCAGCCGAGCTCTTAACCACTGTGTCACTAGGGCTTCTCCAGTCCTTGGCAGCCACTCATAAACTTTCCTCTCTATGCATTTGCCTAGTCTAGATATTTTATGTAAGTGGGAAGGATTGTTTTAAAAAGTACAGAACACCAAATAATATAATACATATTAAGATTCATATGTTAAAGGGAAAGGTTCAGTATAAATGTTAAGAGAGTGATGTAAATTGCAATGTATCATTTTATATACGAGAATAGTTTTAATGTTAAGGTCTTTTTTTTTTTTAAAATACTTTATTGAGTTTTTGGTGAAAGTTTACACAGCAAGTTAGTTCATTTAACAATTTCCACACGAATTGTTCAGTGACGTTAGTTACATCACAATACGTCAGCATTCTCTTGAATTGCCTTCTGTTTCTTCCCTTTCCAGTACTGGTCAGTAGTTTCCCTACCCCCTTATTTTCTCATCTTTGCTTTTGAATAATTGTTGACTTTTGGTCTCTTACTGATGGTTTTTAAGTAGGGCACCAATCTTACAGGTAATATCCTTTATTTTGTGTGTCACTGCGATTTCACTAAAAGGTGATCTCGGGATAGGCTTGGTTCTAGGTTTAAAGAGTGTCTCAGGGCGATAGTTTCAGAGTCCTCTGTTCTCTACTGTTACAGTTTGTCTGGCATTTTTTAAAATAAGTATTTGATTTCTGCTCCATGTTTTTCTCCTATTCTATCCAGGACCAACTATTGTGACCTTTGGTCATTACAGTCAGTGGTGGTAGCCAGTTCTTCTGGCCTCACGGTAGATGAGGTTGTGGGTTGTGTAGACTTGTCTCTTCTCTGTGCTTTTGGTTACCTTCTTAGTGTTTTGCTCCTGGCGAGTAGAGACCTGTAGTTGTGTCTTAGATGACCACTTCCAAGCTTTAAGACCCCAGACAACTATTCACTTGACTAGGATGCAGATCATGATTTTTGAGAACTATGTTATGCCAATTGACTGAGTTTTCCCATGAGACTATTGTCCTAAGAAAGGTCAGTTTTAAAATAAAAAGATTCTAAAGTACATTCACCAAGCAGTCATATTGATATGGAATGAAAAGCCAGATTATTCTCACTCCCACAATTTTTTTATATGTAAATTCTATATCTGATTTCAAGGGACTTTTCATCAAGCACAGAGCCCTGGTGGCGCAGTGGTTAAGAGCACCGCTGCTAACCGAAAGATCGGCAGCTTGAATCCACCAGCTGCTCCTTGGAAACCCTATGGAGCAGTTCTACTCTGTCCTATAGGGTTGCTGTGAGTCGGAATCAACTTGACAGCTACGAGTTTGGTTGTTTGGGTTTTCATCAAGCACAGCAATGTCAGCTTCTCTGGAAAACTTTCCTAGGGTTCATTTGTGATTTATAGATTTCTCCTGAGAAATGAGAAGTTTGTTTTTAGTGGAGATTTAATTATATCGTAGTTTTTTTTTTTCCTGACAGATTTCATCTGTGAAGTTTACCTTCAGCAGTGTTGTAATTAATCTTTACTGAAAATTTGTTCCACAAAAGGAATGAATTCATTTGAACATCAATAGTAGATAGGTGGTAGGAACTACTTTATTTCTTCAGTATAGTGGTTTAAAGCTATTTTGAACCTTGAACAACATTGTCTTTCGTTCGCTGCTCCTTAAGTTTAGAGGTGTCTGAAGCCAATACATTTTTTAAACATATATAATATTGGATTCCCCTCCACTACTTTTTTTTTTTTTTAAATAGCCAAGTTTAAAGGCAGCATTTGTAAATACAGTAATTGGTTAAACATCTTCTTTTTCCTCCTGGGTTTCTTTTTAGGAACTACTGACAAAAACCTATAGCCGACCTTGGGATCTGGCTTTATAATTCAGCAACTAAAAGATGAGTTCTAATTGGCAGACTTCTGGCACTGGCACTTGTCCTCCTGTTTCTATAGAAACTGGGTTGGAAGTCAGAGCTGCACAGAGGGAAAGGGTAAGTTTCTTTAAAATTCCATATTTATAAACCCATATCTTATTAACTGTGGCATGGTGTCAGTTTTCACATAAGGAACTAAAACTCAAATTTGAACTATTTTCACTTGAGTGGAAACTGACATCAAGTCATTAAACATAATAGGAGGGTTTAAATATGGATTTATTTTTCTCATGACTCTGACTTCACATTTCTTGAAGCAGTGGGGTTGGAAGAACTCAGTATGATATTTCTTTCTCACTTTCAGTTATTCCTAATTTGGGGGTCATAAAATTGTATTTTATCCTCCTAGGTCTAATTCTATGGTACTTTTCTGGTAAGTGGAAATTGGAATATAAAGTGTGTACAGAGGACATTTTAAAAGTCTGCATGAATGATAAGTCTTTTATTCAGAGCAAAATCTGATTCTTCTTTCTACTCTAAAACAAGTACTGTACTACTGACCAGTGTTTTTTTTAGCCTCTCTCCTCTCTTAGCCAAGCAGGATGAGGTCGTCTGTTGGGGCACATGCATTTGATCTCATACAGGCAGACACTCATTATTCATAGAACCTAAGACACCTGCCAGTTGGTGAGTCATCTTATTGCTATGGCTTCTGAGGGCTATGGTGCATAGCTGGGGCAGTTAGGCTTGAAATTGTTTAATCAAATGTGAAAAACAGACTTCACTGATCTATAGATTGGTGTATGTAAACAACATACTAAACTCTTGACTGCTTTGGGATATTGGAAGGAAGACAGTATTAGCTCTTGCTTTGTAAAAGTTACCCTCTTATTTCCTTGGTCCTGACATACTACTCTTAAGGAATGGGCTTCTCTTTTCTTCGCTGTAAGAACATTGATGTTGGTTGGTACAGATCCAAACCAAAACCAAACTCGTTGTCTTCGAGTTGATTCCGACTCAAAGTGACCCTATAAGACAGAATAGCACTGCCTCGTAGGGTTTCCAAGGAGCAGCTGGTAGATTCGAACTGTTGACCTTTTGGTTAGCAGCCGAATGCTTAACCACTGCGCCACCAGGGCTCCTGGTACGAACCAGAGGGTGGGGAATCTTGGCTTTATTTCAGCACAAATCATCAGTTGTAAAAATAGAAGTGAAAGTTAGAAGTAAACTCATTTTTAAAAGTTGCACTTCATAGGTCCCTGATCAGTTAATGCCTAACAGTGGATCCTCATTAAAAATGATACATGTCTCCCTTGCTTAACTATTAGTCTTCATCCTGTTAGTTTCTATTTTACTCACTGGGGCTCAAATGAGGTAAAAAATAGAATTGAATTTGTGATTTTTTTGGGAAGATGGCTAGAAAAAGCTAGTTTTTAACCACATACTATCAAGTACCCAGAGATGGTCTGTACTCCTTAGTAAGGGTGACTGACTCATCCCAGTTTTAAAACTGAAAGTCCTCCATCCCAAGGATCCCCCTCATTTCCAGACAAACCTGGACAGTTGGTCACCCTATCTTATGTCATTCTGTTTCCTTAAAAAGGCTTCACTAGGCTACTATTGATCATTGTTTTGGGTAGAAGGAGATTTCAAAATACATTACTCTCAGAATGTACTAGGGATTAAGTTCCTTTTTTTTTTTTTTTTTTTACAAGATATGATTGTCATATTTATTTCAGTGATCCTCGATAATGCCAGATTACCTCTCACAGAAATAAAATGAAGAATTTTGAACTGACTTTGATGTCAAGTACTTTAGTTTTTTCTTTTTTTCATTTATATGTATGTGTTAAGACCATAGGTGATAAATATGACACATATGGGTAGACATTTGTGGCAAATGAGTAGACATATGAGACAAATATGTGGACATAAAGTCTCATGTAAAAGTGTTTCTAGCTTGTTTAAGAGAAACATTCAAGGTTTTAAAATATTATTTATCTTTGGCTTTCTATTGAGGCCTTCAGAGAAACCACTGTCCAAGTTTTGCATAATGTCTGTCTTAAAAACAACTATAATCAAATATTAATATGTGGTGTGTTTTTTCTTGCTTGGAAAAAGCTGATTTTACAGTTAGGCAAATTTATTTACTAAGGAGTTAACGAACATAGCATCACATGTTAATATGTCTAGAACATTTGAAAAATAACACAAAATTATTTCAGCCCATTTAAGTATAATTGTTACTTCTCTTAAATTTTAAGCTTACAGAGAATCATTAAAGAAGAAAATCGAGGGCCCAACACTGGTAATTAGGTTTTAGAATTGACTCTGTTAAGGACTAGCTTTATAACCTTACGCAAGTAACTTGGTTTTAATTTGCTTTTGTTCCTTATGTATAAAATAGATACAATAATACCTACTCAATTCCTACCTTAGTGACTGGTATATATCAGATGTGAAAATAAAGTTATTGACCACCCCACCATCCTAAACACACATATTCATAACCTAAGTCTGATATTTATTTCCTCTTTGTCTCATAGGGGTCTCTTGAGAGTGAAAGAAAAAGAAATTTTTTCAGTGAACTATTTTGCTTTTCTTGAAACCGTATATATATATATATATATATATACACATATATATGGGATAGTATTCTTAGATTGTGGATTTGTAGATTTGTGTTACATCATCTCATAAAATATCCATGAAAAGTAGTAAATAAATGGGAACATCATAAGTTAATTATTAATATAGTGAATACATTAGTTATAGAAGCCTTTAGGTTCTTATAGTCAAGGGATTCAGGCTTGCTTAATCCACACCACACCACCCAGGTTTAGAGGGACTGTTAACACAGGTAAGGTGAAGAACTTTTCTGTCATGTAAGACTCATAAAACCTGTCTGTATTAGAATTCAGCTTGGAGTTACTTAATTGACCCTACTTAGATGTTTGCTTAGATGGAAGGAAAGAATCTGGTTGTCCTAGGTAAAGTCTGAGTAATTAACTGTATCTCCCTCTCTTTTGAGAACAGTTACTGCTTAAAAGGGGAAGGGGGGATGAAAGTAGTTCCTTGTAAATCTTTGGTTTCTTTTATCATCTGTTTTTACATAGAAAATGGAAGAAGGGAAATTAGCTACTGTTGTGTTTGAAGGCTGTTTTACCCGTTACGACTGTATTTTCATTAATTCTTCCGATACATCTGTGATGTAGATTGATGCTATTATTATTTTAGAGAGGGAAATCAGGGCTCAGAGATTCCCCAAGATCATGTGGTAACCAGTGGCAGAGCTAGGATTTGTATTATTAGTTCTCTGTTTTTCCTGTTTGTGTGTGTGAGAGGGATGATATTTCAGTTTTTTCCATTATTTAAGACAACTAAGGTTTGAACCCCCATTAATTTGTCTCCAAAACTCATGGGAAGCATTCAGGAACACAAAGATGAATAAAATGTCATCTGCTGTCTGGATCTTGCATGGAAAGATACATGGAAAAGATACATACATAAGCTTATGTAATACTCTGAAAAGTTTGATGGGATTCCAAATGAGAGAATAACTTAATGCTGGGGAGAGTTTTCCAGAGGAGGTAGCCTTTGAGTGAGTCAGATTGGAAGGATAAGTGGGAATGTGCCTGGTAGAAAAGGCAAGCCACTGGGGATTATAGCAGGTGGCAAAGCTTGCACAAAGCATGCATAAGAGGTGAAAGGTATGGAGTCTTGGAACTAAAGCCAGGCGTTCAGGTTAGGATTTTTCTCTACAAGGAATCAACAGATATGTTAAAGCAGAGAGGAATGGAAGACTGGAATGATAAAAATGCTAGTTATTTTCTTCTTTTGAAATTTTTAAATAGTTTATTTTTGTTGTTAAAAATATACACAGAAAAATACGCACCAGTTCAGCAATTTCTACATGTACAGTTTGGTTACATTGATTACATTCTTCAAGTTGTACAACCATTCTGCCTGTCCTTTTCCAAATTATTCCTCTACCATTAACATAAACTTACTGCCCCTTTAGCTTCTTACCTAACCTTTCGAGTTGCTGTTGTCAATTTGATCCTGTATAGATAATTCTTTAAAAGAGCACAATGATCTAGGCAGACATTTCTTTACTAATTAAGGTAAACTTTTGTTTGGTTTGGAGCCCTAGTGGTGCAGTGGTTAAGCATTTGGCTGCTAACCAAAAATGTCAGCAGTTTGACTCCACCATCTGCTCCTTCGAAACCCTGTGGGACAGTTCTACTTTGTCATATAGGGTCACTATGAGTTGGAATCAACTCGCCAGCAACAAGTTTGATTTGTTTTTTGTTGTTGTTTGAGTTAAAGAAGACTTCAGGGGATATTTTTGGTTTAAGGTTTAAAGATTATGTCAGGGCAGTAGTTTCAGGGGTTCATTCAGCCTCTCTGGCTCAAGAAACTCTGATTTCCATGACAATTTGAAATTCTGTTCTGCATTTTCACCCTTTTGATCAGGATTTTTCCATAGGATCTTTGATCAAAACATTCAGTAATAGTAGCCAAGCACCATCTAGTTGTTCTGGTTTCATAGCAAATGAGGCAATTAGCTACACATTCTATTTCCTCCTATTTCTGACTCTCCTTTTTCCTCTGTTGCTACAGGCGAACAGAGACCAATTGTAAGCTTTTTTTTTTTTTTAACTGATTCACATTAAGAAGTATATTTTACATTACATAGGTGTGTATGTGTGTATGAAATAAAGGTTTCACAATAAAGTGATGCACTCTATTTTGCAATAGAGTTGTAGTCTATCCTTTTTCATTTTAAAATTTAAAGTGCTGATCATGACCCAACAAATTGATTTCAAGACCTACGTATACACCTATAGCTTTTTTCTTTTAGGGAATGGTTCTTACAACACTTTCCTTGTCTTTTCATGTGTTGAACTCTGTAAACATTTTAAGATGTATACAAAAACATAAAATCTCTAAACATGTTCTAGTTCTCTTACTTTACCTTTATCATTTGAATAAGATATCCTTTGCCCTGGTATTTGTTACTTCGCTATACTTTTGGCCTAGTATACTTGAAAAGTTCCAAGGTATAATTTAAACAGTCAATGAAGAAGGATCAAGGTTGTACAAACACATCAACAAACTGTATTTGAGCTCTATTTTCTGTATCTCACTGACCTGGGCACTAGCATCAGAATAGCTCTGCCAGGTACTTCTGGTATTTACCTCCTTTTTCCTGCTCCGTATATAACAATTCTGGAAACCTTGGTGGTGTAGTGGTTAAGTGCTATGGCTGCTAACCAAAAGGTCAGCAGTTCATATCCACCAGGCGCTCCTTGGAAACTCTACGGGGCAGTTCTACTGTGTCCTGTAGGTTAGCTGTGAGTCAGAATTGACTCAACAGCAATGGGTTTGGTTTGGTTTTTGGTATATAACAATTCTGGGCTTGACTTTAAAATTCTACCCTGCTTTCCATGTATGAAGTGTAGCTTAAGAGTTAGGCAACATTGGAAGAAGTATGTTCATAAATACAAATAAAGGAGTCAGTTGTATATCTGTATAAATTTTTCCTTTTGAATCAACACCTCAGACAGTGGTACCTTTTTCCTTTCTAGCAGTGATTTTTGTTATCCTAAGTAGAGGGTCAGTGAAAAAGAGGAAGACCCTCAATGAGATGGATTGACATGGTGGCTGCAGCAGTGGGTTCAAGCATAAAAAATGATTGTGAGGATGGTGCAGGACTGGGCAGTTTTTCGTTCTGTTGTACATAGGGTCGCTGTGAGTCAGAGCTGACTTGATGGCACTTAACAACAACTACAACAAGTTTATATACTTCTTTTTTTTACATTTGCCTTTTCTTGTCTTTTTTTATATATAACTGAGATCATACAGTATTTGTCCTTTTGTGATTAGCTTATTTCACTCAGCATAATATCTTCAAGCTCCATGCTTACTGTAGTTAAGTATTGAGACTTCATTTCTCCTACTGGTTGAGTAATATTCCGTTGTATGTATGTACTACATTTTGTTTATCCATTCATCTGTTGATGGGCATTTAGGTTGTTCCTCCTTTTAGTTAAAATTGTGAATAGTGCTGCAGTGAACATTGGTGTACAAGTCTTAAAAGAGTCTCTGCTTTCAAGTTTTTTGGGTATATACCTGGAAGTGGAATTACTGGGTCATATGATAGTTCCATTTTTAATTTTTTTGAGGAAACACCACACAGTTTTCTACTATACTTCTTTTGATATTTCCCTTTTCTAAGTCTTAAGTTTATAGAGTTGCAAACCTAACATCATAAATCTTAGTTTCTGAAAGATAGTGGGGCAAGATGAGATCTCTTTTCTGTCACTTTAGGGCTGAAGGAATCAAAAGTAAGTTTTAGGCAGAATTTCTTTTTGTTGGTGATTGGAAATGCTGTAACAATTTATACATTCAAATATATTATGAACCTAAAGTTTAAGTCTGTTCCTGAGAAATATTTCTGTTTAAGTAGTTCATCTTTTAGTAGTTTTGATTAAATGTTCACCAAGTATGCAAAATGTCCATTAAGGTGAAAAGTGAATGGAAAACTTTGCTTCAGTCTTAAAACTAAGATAATCAGAACTCCCCGAATTTTTGCTAGCCACTCTGTATTTGCATGTAATATTTACCAGTGGCCCCAGATACCCTCTCCACAAAGATTCTGTTGTTTAGGCCAAGTGTCTTCCTGCCCTTCGTAAAGACAGCCTATGAGGGACTGCCATCCCTCTTTGAAAATAAGAGCTGTTGGGAATCTTTAGACTGTTGTATAGCACATCAGAACAAAGG
Source organism: Dugong dugon (assembly GCA_030035585.1). Classification (NCBI taxonomy): domain Eukaryota; kingdom Metazoa; phylum Chordata; class Mammalia; order Sirenia; family Dugongidae; genus Dugong; species Dugong dugon. The sequence goes on from CM057462.1 coordinate 150,306,311, forward strand.
GGTCAGGCTTGCAACTTGCAAGCTTTATAGAAGTGAATCCTGTTTAGATAAAAGATGCTGTGGTTCTTTTTTTTATTTTTAAGCATCTTTGGCCTTTATAAGTTTGATAAAACTCTGGACTGTCTCTCCAGACAAGTAGACATACATATAATCCCTGCTCTAAGATTCCCAAGAGAATAGTATAAGAATCTGCTTAGAGCACATCTGTTGAGTTAACCCTCAAACAGATTTCTTCTGTTGGTGATGGAGTGAGAGGAGTAGGTACCGGAAAGGCAAAGATACCATTAGTTTCTTTAACTTGAATTGTCATTACATGTTTCCATTAATTATGGATCAGTGTTTTCTTTCACTGCTATTGAAATTTGCTTAGAATGTGGCTAAGCTATTACCTGCTATGAGTGGTCCCGAAAGAACAGCCATCCCAGCAAAGAAATCACCAAGTCCCAAAAAGCTGTGTACTTCAGCATTCCCAGACAGATCAACCGGTAGGGATTAGAATGCAATATTAGCCATTTTAAAAGTGATGTTCTGTAGAGACCATTCTTAGAGACCTGCACCTGAAGGAACAAATATTGTTTAGGTCATCTCAAACTGAACAGTTAACATTTGAGGTGATTTGGATGGCTTCTTGCCCCCAATTTTATGAAAGAGCTGAGGCCAAATAGACAAAAGTGACTTTATTTGGCAGGCAGTGTTTTCATTTCATCAGCAAGGGAACATTGCTTTTTGGTTGTTTCTTTAATCTTTTAGGTGGTTCTGAGGCTACGTTTCCCTGACCTTCACTGTTTTTCTCTATTAGGAAATGATATTTACAGTCAGAGCCTACAGTGGTGTTCTTGAATCTGCCTTATGGCTGAGTCCCAAGGTGGTTTGTAGGAAATTTGATTTCAGCTGTATATAGCTTGGTTTTTGCCTAAGCCTCATGTACTATCCTATAGCACTTAGGCTTATCTCGCTCGCTATCAGGCAATCTAGGGATTCTGTTCTAGCAAGCCTTGGGGACCTGGTTCCAAGGAAAAACCCATGGGGTGTAGGCAGAAGTATTTGTTTCAGTATTTTGGTACCATTTGGTACAATTTAAACCACTTTAGTAAAAATGGAGAAAAGGTAAAAAAGAAAACAATGTCTCTGTTAAAGTAGATAAGACCAAGGCAATAACCTCAACAAGAGAGAAACCACACTGGTCAGAAAATGTCTTTTTCTCTCAGAGAACTCTTCGAAATTATGTCTTGGAAAGGAGCCAAAGAAATCCCTGGAGCTGAAGGAGACAAGCGAACACAAATCTAACTTTCTGGGAGACTGACAGGCAAAGTCAAATCCTGTTGATCTTTTCTTGTGTCCATTTCTTTACTGTCTCGTGTAAATAGTCCTCTCACCATCTCTTCCCTTGCCCCCCAAGGTAAGATGAATAATTGGAAAGGATGTATATATATATACAGAGTTTCTGAGGTCTTGGGTATGATTTTTTTTTTAAATTACAATTTTAATACAAAATATATATTCTCTTTTGGGGAGATTGGTACTGATGCTTACTTTTGCTAAATGTTTTAACAATGTTAATGACTGTTTCTACTCACCAGTACAGGAAATATCAATGCCAGGTAATCGCCAGAGAAAATGGCAAAGAAGATGGAGTAGGTCATAAGTAGTGGAAATGTGGTGGCTAAAGGAACAAGCAGGTTAGTGATGCTGCAAAGGATGAGGTAAGACTTGTGATAATAATCCAGTTTTGATCAGCAACCCAGCCAGAGATAATCTGACTGACTGTCTTAGTAATATCTGGAACAGTGTTGGAAAGGGTCTTATGAAATCCTAATTTCATTTTCCTGGTCCTTTGAAAAATATGAATACATAAGATATCTTTTCATAAGTAATATAGCCTCATCCTGGAGCCAGGATGTCTGAAAAAAAGTTGGTTTCACAAACAGGGAAGTCTGTCAATAGCATCGCTTATTTACTTGTCTATTCCAAAGATGTGTAATAAAATACTGAACAGGCTCTTCCAGAGTTGGGTAAAAGCCTCATCAAATTGCCAGGTGTTTTTTTCTTATTGCATTTGGGAGACTCATACCACCAAACTGGGAATCCCTGGAGGCCAAGCATTCCCTTCCTCTAAGAGGTCCTACAGCTGAAGAAGTGAGATTTCTAAAAGACTAGTAGACCCTCAGGCCAATTTCCTTGGGAAGTCGTATTCTTGAAGATTAGAGCATAAATAATAAAGTCTTACGCTGGGAAACAAAACTGATGTTGGGACTCTTTCTTATAATTGCATGTGAGGCTTTAGTAAATAAATTATCCAAAATCAACCATTATGCTTAATTTGAAAATACTTGGGAAGTCTGGAAGTAGAAGGTCATATTTTCAGCACTGGAGCTATGGTGTAACCTGAATAAGATTTAACAACTACATTTTTCACTCAGTTTCATGAGAATGGAGCTTTACCCTTTATCCTGTTATAAAGTAATATAGCCGTTTACTGAGAAACTTTCACCATTTTAAATTCTTCTTGTGTGGTTGAAATATTTAATTGCGCCACAAAAAAAGAATAAAAAATGGCATACTACCATTTCTATATTTTTGTAGTTATTTCCAAAGATATGTGTTGATATGTTCTTTGGATCTGTTGTATAGCCTTAATCTTATCTAAATTGATGATGTTGTTCTTAAGTGCCATCAGGTCGATTTCGACTCCTAGCAACCTTATGTGACACAGTAGAACTGCCTCATAGGGCTTTCTAGGCTGTGATCTTTACGGGAGCAGATAAGATCGCCAGGTCCTTCTGCCGTGGAGCCACTGGATAGATTTGAACCACCAGCCTTTCAGTTAGCAGCTGAGTGCTTAACCGATTGTGCCACCAGAGCTCCTTGCTCTAAATTAATAACTACCAGACATTTTAGTAGGAAAAAAATCCAAAAAACAAGAACAGTTTAGCCATGTATCTTTCTCGAGTACAGAAGCTTTATTTGATTGAAGCAAAGTATCTTTGTACAGGCAGTCCCTGGGTTACTAACGTCCAGTTTACCAATTTAGGGACAACTTGTACTTGCCTTTAATGTTATGTAAATTTGCTCTCACTCTGAAATGATTGAACCAACCCCTACTGAAATTCTGCAACAAATTCTTCATCTCAGTCACCTTCGCTTGCTGCACACGGCAGCTTTTAAATCATTGAAAAGGCTTGAAGCCTTTTCTTGCACTAAAGTAAGGCTAAATAAGAACTGTATGCACCTGTTCCAACTCACTTACAAATTCCACCTAAAGGCAGAGTTAGGAAAGGATCTCATTCGTAACCTGGGGACTTCCTGTAATTGGAACGGCTGAAAGGGAGTATAGTCAGTTTTGTAGGGGAGCAAACATGGGCTTGTTAAGTTCAGTCTTTTTAAGAAATCAGCAAGAGAAAAGTTGATGTTGAGCTACTGAGAATTTCCAGAAGTATAATTAGAGCTAACCACTTCCACCTCAATATTTCTTTTTATTTTCTTAGTCTCCCTATTTTATCATTGGAGAGAACTCATACGTCTTCTGGATTGAGCATTTTGTTTCCAAACATTTTCATAAATACTCAGCTAAAATGTTTTTCTTTTTAACTTATATTCTAATTTACCTTAAATACGAGCCAGTCCATTAGTGACTATCCTAAATAGTCCTATTTGCCTGTTTTACTGTGAGTTCAAGGGAGAAGTACTTAGTTATGAACATTAACAGAACATTTATTGAATGCTTACTATGAGCCAAACAGTACTCTAAACTCTACAGGCATTACTTGTATAATCCTGACAGCCTTATGAGGGTGTAGATGCTGTTATCCCTATATTACTGATAAGGAAATTGAGACACAGAGAAGTGAAGCAACTTGCCCAAAATTCACACAGGTAGAAAATACAGAGCTAGAACTTGAACCTGGTAAGTCTAACTCCAGAACCGGTCCTCTTAACTACTACACTGTGCTGTCTACCTAAGATTTTTCTTGCTTTCTGGAGCAGCAGTTGCCACTGAGCACGAGCTCTTGAAATGCAGTATTTATCCAATATAGGCAGTTCTCCGGGTTACGAACAAGATCCATTCCTAAGTCTGACTTTAAGTTGAACTTGTAGGTAAGTTGGAACAGGTACATAAGGTTTTTATTTGTTGTTGTTCGGTGCCATTGAGTCGATTTTGACTCACAGTGACCCTATAGGAAGAGTAGAACTGCCCTGTGGGGTTTCCAAGGAGCAACTAGTGGATTTGAACTGCTGACCTTTTGGTTAGCAGCAGAGCTCTTAACCACTACATCACCAGGGCTACTAAGGTTCTTATTTAGCGTCAGTCAAATATAGTATATAGTATGTATTTTACCTTTCTATGCATATAAAGGAACCCCTGGTGGTATAGTGGTTAAGAGCTACAGCTGCTAACCAAAAGGCGAGCAGTTCGAATCCACCAGGTGCTCCTCTGAAACCCTGTGTGAGAGTTCTCCTCTGTCTTATAGGGTCACTATGAGTGCATATAAAACACTTAAGAAACACTTCCAAACCGTGCAGTGTTTTCATGAGTGTCACTAAGTAGTGCGTGTGTTCATTATTATGAACCATTGTCTTTAACTCAAAATTTTAATACAACAGGCTTTATGGCAGTCCGTTGTTAAGTTCGAGGTGTCAGTAAATCGGACGTTTGTAATCCAGAGACTGCCTGTAAATACTTAGAGTCTACTGTGTTAGACTCTAATATATGAAGATAAATAAGACTTGGTTCAGGGCCCACCTCTATGAAGGAGAGCCTGTGTGCAAGGTGCAGTGACAGCTCTGTGCAGGGAAATGTGCCCTGATGTTCTCTCTAACCTCAAAAAGCTGGCTTTTTTGGCCTTCCCACAACTCCTTTTTTTTTTTCCCCTTAGCTTTTTAATAAAATTTAATAAACTTTTTTTTTTTTTTTAATATTTTATTGTACTTCAGGTGAAGGCTTACAGAACAAACAGTTTCTCATGTAACAGTAGTACACATGCTGTTTTATGACTTTGGTTAACAACCCCACAACATTTTAACCCTCTGAATTCTCAGCCTTTTTTTTTTTTTTTTTTTTGGTGAAAATACACATAGCCAAAGATACACCATTTCAAAACTTTTTACGTACACATTTAAGTGACATTGACTATGCTCTTCCAATTGTGCTGCCATTCTCACCCAAGATGAAGGCTTACAGGACAAAATAGCCTCCCATTTAACAGTTACTACAAATGTTGCCCTATAAGAGTGGTTAACAATCTCACAACATATCAACAGTATCCTTACTCAATTTGTGTTCCTTATCATCAGCTTCCTACTCCCCCTCTGCCTTCTGGCCCTTGTCACTGGACTCCTGCACCTCGTTAGTCTCATTTAGTTTTACTGGGCTGTCCACTCCCAGGCAACAGTGAACCTCGAAGGTAACTTCACCTCTGAGCTGAAAGGGTGTCTGGTGGCCATACTCTTGAGGTTTCTCCAGTCTCCTTTAGGCCAGTAAATCTGGTCTTTTTTTTTTTTTGGTTGGGGGGGAGTTAGAATTATGCTCTACATCCTTCTCCAGCTCTGTCCAGAACCCTCTGTTGTGATCCTGGTCAGAGCAGTCATTTTTCCTTTTGGGTATGAGGTTGAAGTAGGCTTTCTTGCCAGCTATGTAAACGAGACAGGAGGCATCCATGACCCAGTGTTTTGGCTCTGGCTACCAGGTGAAAGGTAGGGTTGAAATAAGCTAATTGACTGAGGAGAGAAGACCAGGTAAGTATGTAGAAGAAAGGATTTTTAGAGAGAAATATCAAAGAATGTTTGCAGCTCCACAAAATAGCCTTTTTCTTGTAACTGTCTTTATTGTTTATTAGGCATAATCTGCTCTTGTGAGGCCCATTGTTGAATTCTTTGCTATGATTTTCTGAGACTAATTAACTTGTACAGGGTTGTCCAGCCTTCTGCATCGTTTTGTCTCTGATGGAAGATTCCTGTATCTCATTGCAGTATGTTTCTTTCCCACACACTGCCTCTGGACCACTTGAGATAGACTGCTACCTTCATCTTTAGTATCAGAATTATTCTCACTTTTGATAAGGACAGGTCTCAAGAGCATACCAACCTAAACCAAACCTGTTGCCGTTGAGTTGATTCCAACTGATAGTGACCCTATAGGACAGAGTAGAACTGCCCCATAGAGTTTCTGAGGAGTGGCTGGTGGATTCGAACTGCCGACCTTTTGGTTAGCCAAATGCTTACCCACTGTGCCACCAGGGCTCCAAGAGCATACCAGAAGGTACCAAATTCAATATGGTAGCTCCAAATAATATAAGGGCACCTAAATTGGAGAGAGAAATTGATAAGTTAAAAATAACTTCTTAATTCAAAATACTGTGTTTATAGGCTCAGAAGAGGCCCCCACCACAAAATACTCATAACCATAGTCCAGTAATTACTGAAAACATTCCTTTGTCCTCTAAATTTAAATGAAAGCATAAAAAGTCTGTTGACTTAACTGTTAGCCACACATAATGCAGCATTTCTGTGGAAACAGTCATTTGCATATGGAAAGATCTGTACCAGTAGATAGATTGGAAGGAGAGAGATTGATATTTGTACTAAAGGAAAAAAAGTTTGGAGGGGAGCTATTTCATATACTAGGAAATTTTAGTGTTTTAAGTATAGATTTTAAATACCCTGAAGTGAGGAGGATACGTATACATTTATGTACAGAAAATATGGAATTAGATAATGGAAATCATTTGGAAACTGCCTTAGGGGAAGAGACAGCCTTTCGTACCATGATATTTTTTTAATTGCCTTCAAAGAAGATAGATGTTAATCTTGCCCTTGAGGTATCTCAGTTTCCTCATCGGTAATACTGTTCCTTAATTTCAGCATGTCCTGACCAGAGACTTGTGGGTGGTGCTTCTACAGATAGAACTGTAGATAGGCTTTGCTGTTTTAGCATAAGGATTTGTTAGCTGGTCCTATTCATCATTAAACTAGTTATTTTTTGACTTACGAAAGGAAAGATTCACCAGAATTGCTATGTAGATAGTAATAGGCATATGAACATATTTTTTCCCCCAGTAATTCAAAGTTACTTTAGTTCAACATACTTGTGATCTCAGGTACAGAAAAAAATTGTGAGGTGAATTGCTTTTTATTCATTTGTGAAAATTTATAGTTGACAGTATATAAAAGATCTATTAAGGGACAATAATTTTCTTTTACTAAATTTTCTTTTCCGTTGATTTTATTGAGTCTGATGGAGGAGACATTGTATTTTTTCCTCGATGCAAATTTTTTTCTTAAAGGAAAAATTTGAAAAGTGAGTGCTTGTCAGGGTTAAGGGAGGGAGAGAATCCTTGTTTTCCCAGGGGTGTCTCTTTCAATGTAGGGTGTTTCACCAGCTGTGCAATTTCATTAGGCATTTAAACCTGTGGTGAACTCTTATGACTTGCATGTGTGAGTTGACATAGCCAGAAAGTAGTTTAAGACCTCTTCTGCTATGTGTTCTTCAGGAAAGGGGCATGTTCACTTTAGAAATTGTGCTCATTTCCTCTGTGGCAATACCTCATAAAATCGGTTGCTCCAAAAGTCTTCACTTTAGTCACCAAATGGGAGAGCGCGATAGTTGAGAAACTTAAAATGATTCACCTGGCCGGTCATATAGATCTATCAGGAATTTTGTAAAAGGTGCCAACAGAAATTTCACTACCATCCCAGAATGAGCAATAACAGTAGAAAAAGACAATCATTTTTTGAAATATTTGGTTGTTACCACAGAAGGTATTTGGTACAAGAAAGCAGAACCCAAACCTAAAAGAAAAACAGGTAGTAGCTTTGAATCACTTTCACATACAAGTTGTACCATACAAGATAGTCTCCTGCATATAGGATATTATAACTAGACCATTTGGACCTATGGACAGTAAAAGGGAAGATTCCTAGCTCCATCTTTTATAGCCTCATTTTTACAGTGGACTCACCAGGTAAAAGTCCCATAGTTACACAAAGAAAGGGAATGCTTGTAGTGCAGCTCCTGATCAAATACCCACCAGTAACAAGGAAAGCACCAAGAATGGAGAATTCCCTTCAAATGTTTGAGAGGTAATGGCAACCAGGGAACCTTGAGAGAACAAAAAAGGCAAATATAGTACTAGGTAAACGTGCTGTGGCATCCCTTACCCTCTGATTTGCAATTTAAATGAAAGACTGAAGAAAAACAAGAGGACTCTACTTTGACATGTTGGGTATCCTTCAAAAAGATGTCTGTGTTGGGTTTCTTAATATTCCTGGTTTCACACTATTTTGGTTTTTGGAAGTTGAGTTATTTTTTTAAAACAAAAGAATTGTAAATAAGCAGGTTTGGAGGAGAAGCTTATTGAAAATGCATTATAAAGTCTACAAGATGAGATTGCATCTAGTATCCTTTGTCTACAACAAGGTTGAATCCATTAATCTGCTTTACCATGTTACAACTCCAAGTAAAACTAAAGGAGAAGAAATCTGTTTTATATTTTGTTTTGAGTATGATTAGATGACTAGACCTTCCAGGTCTGAATTCCAGTTGAGGCCCTGGTTTGTTCAGCTTCTATTAAGGCATTACTGGACTGTAAAAAAAACTCACAAGACAAGAAAAATTGAATCATGAAATTAAAAGTTGAATTTTTCACCTTTCTTTGAGCCCTAATTTTTCCAACTTAGTTACCAAATCAAGTGGAGGCTACACACTGCCAGTCCTTACTTGACTACAGATTTGTAAATGAGCCTGAATTTGAGCAATGTTTCAGTCTTGCATGACAGAGGAATCTTCCTGGAATTGCCCTTTGTGGTACTTGGACAGTAAGCTTATTGCTGGCTTTATACCTGCAGAAAAAGGAAGTAATGACATAATCGATCCAATCCAACCAATTTGCTCTGAGGTGCCTTCAAACTCTTTAAAAGCCATACACACACACACACACACACACACACACACACACACACACACACACACACACACACACACACACACACACACACACACACACACACACACACACACACACACACACACACACACACACACACACACACACACACACACACACACACACACACACACACACACACACACACACACACACTCCAAAAGTCTTGGTCATCCCCATCAGAAACACATTTACCTAAATCAAAGCAGACCAAACAATCCAAGTCAGGTGGTGAGTGAGCTATTAGAGGAGGTTATAGCTGTTAGAGGTTATTATTCTCCTAGCTTACTAGTACTTACTAGTGTGCATTTATTGACAGTTCCTCATTGTACATTTTATATTTTATGGGAAAGTCATTCCTTTTAGAAGGTCACACTATGAGTCAGAGTCGACTCAACGGCAACAAGTTTGGTTATTGGTTTGAAGCACTTGATGTGAAAGCATCTCATTTAATCTTTATTACAAGGTTATGGAATAGATGTGTCAATACAGATTTGGAAATTGCAATTTAGATAAAGTTGCTTAAGGTGGAAATGCTGGAGCTGAGATTTGAGCCCAGACTCCAGACCAACCTCTACTACCTCTGCTGTTCTGTTACAGTATCATCATCTTTTAACAACAGCCAACTCCAGTTACCTTTATGGGAGAAGGGCGTTTGTCCAAAAGAATCACTCCGATCAGTTCTTAGGTTAACTTTGCTTTTAGCTTTGCTCCTGAGCTGAGTACCCTCCCTCACTTGATACATAATTAGGGTGACTGTATAATTTATCATCTAAATTGGGACACTTGAGAAAGGGAGTGCTATTAATATGCCAAGACAGGAAGAGTAAACTGGGATGTATGGTCACCCTATGGTTAGGTCATATGCTCCATTCTTTCTTTGTCCCACCTAACCCTTCTTGCTTGTATCTTTCCCTCCCCTCAACCCTCTCCCCAACGAGAAGGAACACCCCCCCCCCCCTTTTTTTTTAATTGTACTTCAGGTGAAGGTTTACAGAACAAAGTTTCTCATTAAACAGTAGTACACATATTGTTTATGACGTTGGTTAACAACCCCACGACATGTCAACCCTCTCCCTTTTTGACTTTTTTTTTTTTTTGGTGAAAATATACATAGCCAAAGATACACCATTTCAAATATTTCTGCATGCACAGTTCAGTGACATTGACTACGCTCTTCCAATTGTGCTGCTATTCTCACTTTAGTTGAAGGTTTACAGAACAAAATAGTTTCTCATTAAACAATTAGTACACACATTGCCCTATGACAATGGTTAACAACCTCACTGCACATCAACACTGTCCTTACTCAATCTTGGGTTCCCTATCACCAGCTTTCCTGTCTCCTCCTGCCTTCTAGCCCTTGTCCCTGGACTGCTGTGCCTCATTAGTCCCGTTTTGTTTTATGTGGCTGTCCCATCCCCGGCTGAATGGCAAAGCTTGAAAGTGACTTCATCACTGAGCTAAAAGGGTGTCTAGGGGCCATACTCTCAGGGTTTCTCCAGTCTCTTTTAGGCCAGTAAATCTGGTCTTTTTTGTGTGTGTTAGAATTTTGTTCTACATCCTTCTTCAGCTCTGTCCAGAACCTTCTGTTGTGATCCCTGGTCAGAGCAGCCAGTGGTGGTAGCCGGGCACCATCTAGCTGTACTGGACTCAGTCTGGTGGAGGCCTTGGTAGCTGTGGTCCATTAGTCCTTTGGACTAATCTTTTCCTTGTATCCTGTTCTCTTCATTCTCCCTTGCTCCCAAAGGTATGAGCCAGTGGAGTCTATCTTAGATGGCTGCTCACAGGCTTTTAAGACCCCAGATGCTAGTCACCAAAGTAGAATGTAGAACATTGTCTTTATAAACTGTGTTATGCCAATTGAGCTAGATATTCCCGGAGACCATGGTTCCCACAGCCCTCCGCTCAGCAATTCAGTCCCTCAGGGAGTTTGGATGTGTCTATGGAGCTTCCATGACCTTCTCTTATACAAGTTGTGCTGGTTTCCCCAGGATTGTGTACTGTCTTACCCTTCACCAAAAATACCACTTATCTATTGCCTGTTTAGTGTTTCCCCCACACCCCTCCCATCCCCGGTAACCAACAAAGATTGTTACTTTTTGTGTGTAAACTTTTTCATGGGTTTTTACAATAGGGATCTCATACAATATTTGTTCTTTTGTGATTGACTTGTTTCACTCAGCTTAATGTCCTCCAGTTTCATCCATGTTATGACATGCTTCACAGATTGATCATTGTTCTTTCTCATTGCATACTACTCCATTGTGTGTATGTACCACAGTTTGTTTATCCATTCATCTGTTGATGGGCATCTAGGTTGTTTCCATCTTTTTCTATTGTGAACAATGCTGCCATGAAGACAGAGGTCTATTCGAGTGACGACTCTTATTTCTCTAGGATATATTCCTAGGAGTAGGATTGCTGGATCGTATGGTATGTCTGTTTCTAGCTTTCTAAGGAAGCACCATATCATTTTCCAAAACAGTTGTATCATTTTGCATTGCCACCAGCAGTGCGTAAGAGTTCCGATCTCCCCGCAGCCCCTCCAACATTCGTTATTTCCAGTGTTTTTCATTTGTGCCAGTAATGCCGGGGTGAGATGGTATGTCATTGTGGTTTGAATTTGCATTTCTCTAATGGCTAGTGATTGCGAGCATTTCCTCATGTGTGTGTTGGCCACTTGAATATCTTCTTTGGTGAAGTGTCTGTTCATTTCCTTTGCCCATTTTTTAATAGGATTGTCTTTTTGTTGTAGAGGTGTTGGATTTTCTTGTAGATTATGGAGATTAGACCTTTGTCTGACTTGTACTGTCCAAAAATTTTTTCTGAGTCTGTAGGTTCTCTTGGAACACCCTTTTTGAGGTCAGGTTTTCTCCCTGGAGCGTATTAACATTCGTTTCTTAGAATTCTGATTAGTCTGAGGCAGTGAAGAGCTATTCTCCTTCTCATTTTTGTTTATCAGCCAAACTTTATTCTCTGCAGGGTCAGAAGGGGAAACTTAAAGGGAGACTTGCCCGGCCTGTAGGCACTTGTAAAACCCAGGAGCCACAGTGTGCTCATTCTTCCTTTTGTTGTCAGCTGCTGTTGAGTTGGCCCTGACTCATGGTAACTCCATGCACAACAGAACAAAACTCCGCCTGGTCTTACACCATTCCCATCATAGGTTGGGGACTGTACCATGTTTCATTGTGATCCAAAGGATTTTCAGAAATAGATCACCAGGCCTTTCCTTTCTTTTTAGTCTGGAAGCTGCTGAAACCTGTTCAGCATCACAGCTGACAGACAGGTGGTGGCTGCATATGAGATGTTTGGCCAGGAATCAAACCCAGGTTTCCTGCATGGAAGGCGATAATTCTACCACTGAACCACCAGTGCTTCCTAGGTTTGCCCTTTCTGTTCCTTTTTCTGGTGGCCTTGGTTTTTTCATGAAGGGCCCTGGGTGGCGCAAACAGTTTGCACTCGACTACTAACCTAAAGATAGGCAGTTCAAACCCATCCAGCGGTGCCACAGAAGAAAGGCCTGTCAATCTGCTGTAAAGCTTACAGCCAAGAAAATCCTATGGAGCAGTTCTACTGGGTAACACATGGGGTCTCCATAAGTCAAAATCTACTTGACGGCAACACGGTTTTGGTTTTTCACGGCCATTTTCTCTGTTCTCAATGTGAACATGCATTGCTTAAGAACCACAGAACCCTGGGTTCTGTTTCACTAATTCCACTTCCCGTCCACCTGGTAAATGTTTTCCTCTATGGTTTTGCACTCCTCACATTATACCTACTCTGGACAAGCATTCACTCTCAGGGTTTTAATTTCCACCCATGTACTTATGGAGTAGTTAGTTATATGGGTTCTTCAATCTGACTGCGTTGGCCTGAATCCTGGCTCTACCTCCTACTAGCTGTGTGACCTTGGGCAAACTTCAGAGAGGTTAAGCTCCCTCTTGTAAAGGGATAATGAAAATGTTACCTAGCTCAGGACTGTGAAGATTGAGAAAATGTTGGTGAAGTCCTTAATGCTTGGCATTTAGTACTCAAACCATTAACTATGATTTTGTTACTACTATTCTTCTTTCTCAAGAGCTTCAGACTTCATTTATTCAACTGTCTACCACCTCTATCTAACTCAGGTTCAACTCATCCAATACTAAACTCAGCCTTCTCTTATCTCAAGCCTACTCTTCCTTTTCAGTTCTCTTTTGATTGGCACTATCCACCCACTCGGAAACCCTGGTGGCGTAGTGGTTAACAGCTATGGCTGCTAACCAAAAGGTCGGCAGTTGGAATCCACCAGGTGCTCCTTGGAAACCCTGTGGGGCAGTTCTGCTCTGTACTGTAAGGTCGCTATGAGTCGGAATTGACTTGACAGCAACAGGTTTTGGTTTTGGTTTATCCACCCAGTCACCCAAGTCAGAAACCTGACTTCTTAGATGCCTTCTCTTAGCCTCTGCTACTAAATAATCATCGAGATCTTCCCTTTCGTTTCATTTCCATCACTTAACTCTTATTTCAAACTGTTGTCTCTTATCTGGAGGCAAAGGAGTAAGAGAATCGGTGGTGGTGCTTAGAAGTTGCAAAAGTTGGGTGAAATGGGTGGTGAAAAGGAAGTCCCTTAGTACATGTTTTTCCATTTTAATTTGATAGAACATACGAAACTCTCCTTATTTAGAGTTAACAACATAACACCAGGGCTGTATATTCAAAAGTGAAAGAGATTTTATCAGGCCCCCATTCAGGCAATTTGTAACCATAATTTTCCTCGAAGATACTCCATCAGGAAATCAGTCTGCAGAATGTTCACAGATCTCAAGTGACCTAGACTTATTTCTCTCAGTGCAACATCCCTGCAGTGGGTCCAGCTTCCAGGTAAAAAAACTGAGTGGTAGTAATATCTTCTTGTCGTCCTGTAAAATAACCTGCCTCTTCTCTGTGGACTAGGATTCTATGCTGGTATCTACAGGATGCTGACCTCTCTATTCTGAGCCACCTGGCTTTGGCAAGCTGCGGGTCCCCAGTTGAGAACCTTTCATCTCTGGTCTGTGCTTGATGTCAGGGCATAGTAGTAGTGGATGGATATGACTTGTCTCCAGTAACTGGGTCTGTGTCTTCCACTGTGTATATCAAGAAGGCTAAGGTCAGAACCTTTGCATCTCTCTGCTGTTTCCTTTAACTTGCAACCTTCCAACTTATTTTGACTCAAAGATATTAAAAATCTTACCCCAAGAGTTAGGTTTTCCCTTAGTTAACTAAGCATCCTAAATAAGTCTGTGTAATACTACTTCATCCCATGCTTTGGCCAATCTTGGTGGGTTTCAGTCCTGTCATAGGTATCCACATTACACATTGTAGATGAGCTCACCCCGAAATAGAAGAAAGCCCCTGGAAATTCTCTAGCACCCACGTTTCTTTTCTATAAGAGCAGTTAATTGGGTTGAGCCTGATATGAATACCTTAAGCAGGCCTTCTCCTATACCCCAAAAGGAGCTTCATTACCAGATCACTTAATTAGAGTGTTTTTCTTGGAAAAGGGGGTGGGGGCTGGATCAACCACAGTGACCCCTTTTGAATACATATCAGGCTTTGTCAGAAAATAATTGCAACAACCTAGGTAGTATTACCCTAGATCTTGTCTGATCTTTCATAGACAGGCTTCTTTAAAACATAGTCTATTCTATTACATATCTGCTTCTCATCCTACCATCATCTGACTTCCTCGACTATTCCACTGATATAACCCTTACCAAGGTTATTAGAGACTTCCTTATTGGTAAACCAATCTCATTTATTTATTTATTGTACTTTAAATGAAGTTTACATTTCAAGTTAGTCTCTCATACAAAATTTTTATACATGCATTGTTATGTGACCCTAGTTGCTCACCCCATTCTACGACAGCACACTCCTCCTTTCCACCCGATTCCCCATGTCCATTCAACCAGCTCCTAACCCTCTCTGCCTTCCCAGCTCACCTCCAGACAGAAGCTGCCCCTTTGGTCTCTTGAATCTACTTGAGCTAAGAGGCACACTCCTCACGAGTATCACTTTATGTCCCACAGTCCAGTCCAATCCCTGTCTGAAGAGTTGGCCTCAGAAATTGTTTTAGTTCTCGGCTGATAGAGAATCCAGGGGCCATGCTTTCCAGGGTTCCTCCAGTCTCAGACCATTAAGTCTGGTCTTCTTACTAGAATTTGAGTTCTGCACCCCACCTTTCTCCTGCTCCATCCGGGACTCTGTGGTGTTCTCTGTCAGGGCGGTCATTGGTGGTAGCCAGGTACCATCTAGTTCTTCTGGTCTCAGCCTGATGAAGTCTCTGGTTTATGTGGCCCTTTCTGTCTCTTGGACTACTGCTTTCCTTGTGTCTTTGGTGTTCTTCATTCTCCTTTACTCCAGGTGGGTTGGGACCAATTGATGCATCTTAGATGGCTGCTTGCAAGCTTTTAAGACCCCAGACGCCACTCACCAAAGTAGGATGCAGAACATTTTCTTAATAAGTTTTGTTACGCCAGTTGATCTAAATGTCCCCTGAAAGCACGGTCCCCAGACCCCTACCCCTGCTACTGTGTTTCTCAAAGTATTTGATTGTATCCAGGAAACTTCGTAGCTTTGGTTTAGTCCAGTTGTGCTGACTTCCCCTGTAGTGTGTGCTGTCCTTCCCTTTGCCTAAGATGGTTCTTATCTACTATCTAGTTAGTAAATAACCCTCACTCTCCCTCCCCACCCTGGTAACCATCAAAGAATGTTTTCTTGTGTGTTTAAACCTTTACTTGAGTTCTTACAATAGTGGTCTTATACAGTATTTGTCCTTCTGTGACTGACTAAATCCACTCAGCATAATAAGTTCCAGCTTCCTCCATGTTATACGATGTTTCACGGCTTCATCATTCTTTATCATTGCGTAGTATTCCATTGTGTGGATATACCATAAAAAACCAATATCATTTCTGTCATACTTGACCTCTGCAGCATATGCTTGTCACTTTTCTCCTGGAAATTCCTGCCTTGGCACTGATGATTTACAGATTTTAATATGCCAATCCTTAACTCCATATGTACATATCAGACTGTATGAGCACATTATTGTTTATGTCACAAGTCCTTTAAACTTAGAGTATCGAAAGTTAACCCATCCAAACCATCTCCAGATTTTCTCTTCTTCCAGATCTCCTCCACCTTAGTGGATGGCATTAATCATCCTCCAAGTTGTCCAAACCAACAGCCAACAACCCTCTCTTTCTGTGTCTTCTATATTACTTGCCAAGTCTTACTGGTCTGCCTCCTTGATATTGCTCAGATCTATATTTTCTCTCCGTCCCCTTTGCCACTGTCTTAAGTCCTTATCGTTTTCTCACCTAGATTTTGCAACATCCCTCCAATGGATCTCCCAGCTTCCAGGCATATCCCGCACCAATCTATCATCCACCCTGCAGCCAGAGCTGTTTTTCTGAAATAAGAATCTGATCCCATCACTTCCCTCTTAATCTTTTTTCATTAGCTCCTCATAGCCTCAAGATAAGAACCAGTGGTCTTAGCATGTCATACAAAATTCTAGCCCATTTCTCCAATTTCATCACTTAACACCTTCCTTATTGTTTATTTATAAATATATCTATCAGTCAATTCATCTGTCCACCCATCCACCACCAAGTATTAAGTACCTATTATGTTCCAGGCTCTATACTATGGGCTGGGCTTACAGTAGTGAGCATACAGTGTTGAGCAAATCAGACATGATTCCTGACTTCATGGAGCATTCAGTCTAGTGAGAATATGGAGAATAGTCATAAAAGTATATAGTTTTAAAGTGTAGTAAAGTGCTAGGAAGGAAAATACACAGGCGATTACAACAGAAGTATTTAATTTAGACTTGCAGTGGAGTGATAGATGTTTTTTTTGGAGGAATAAAACCACCCAAGCCAAAACCTAACATTTTGGTAAAATTTAACCATTCAAATGGGGAACAGGGTAGGAAGGGAAAGATTTGAGCTCTCTGGTTTGAGAGTCCCTGAAGAAAAAAGTAGCTCGCTTTGTTTGAAGAACTAGAATAAGATAGTCCTTACAGCTGGCAGAAAATGGCAAGCCAGTGACTCTAACAAAGCCAGAGTTGTTTTGCTCCCTGTTCAGAAGGCCAGCTCTGGACTGAGATCCTTCTCCCCCTACATGCAGGGCAGTTACCTAGCTTGGTATCGTCAAGGTTAATGCACCCGGAGCTTAAAAGCCTTATTGGTAAAACAAACAAAAAAATTTCTTAGGTAAGGTGAAGAGGATATTTCTAAGGGGAGGTTAATATGGTAATTGAATAGCTTAGAAAACCTACATACTGATTCCTGCCGTATGTTACTGTCTAGGATCTACCCAAATGAAAGTTCCTTTAATCCTCTCTCTCAATAGATGTTGCTGGTAAAAAGCATTCTTAGTCAATGTATATTTCTTTCCCATGTATATTTATTGTAACTTAGTGATTCTTAAGAGGTTTTGGAGAATGTGTAAAATACCAAGAACCACTTGCCCTGTTCATTTCTATTCAGTATTATAAAACCACATGAAAACCATGACCCCAGTACACCTTGCTTTAAACAAGTCTGTTATGTGAAGATCTGAATTTATGAAACTTACAGAGTAACTGTAAGTTAACTTTCCTAAAATAAATCCTTTTAAAGTAGGAAAGTCTTGAAGAACATTTAGTTATTGGATTTTTCACTCATCTTTTCAGGTGCTCATCTGTTTGTATAAATAAATCATAGTCATCTGAGTATTCATAGTATCAGTATGTGTGATTAGTTAACATTTTGAGGATCCAGTATATATATTTTTGTTTTTATAAGCAGCATCACATCCAAACAGTGGGATATTACTTATTAATCTGGTTCTTGGGCAGTTTTTCTTAACTACAACTAAATTGGGGATAATGTAGGAAAAGTAAGATTGGTTATTGGGGAGACAGGTGGGACAACGAGAGGCCTCTCCTCAATGATAATGACAATGCCAATTCTGTTAAGCCTGTTATTTGAGGAGATGGCCCAGCCACAAGAAGGGCTCCGAAAGAGGATATTCTTAGTTTCCTTATTAGTAACATTTCTAGGGAAAAAGAGAGTCCACATTTTTTTGGTAATAAAGCTAATGTTTAACAAATCATCTCCTGGTTAAGTTTTGTATTAAATAAATCCTGGCTGGGGACCTCTGCCCCCAACCCCCTTTTCACCTTCTCTGTAACTAGAGAGGATAAGTGATGTTTTCCCACCATCGTTTTTATAGAGTCCTTAGCTATCCACATGAGTGTACTATATAATTAGTACAGGGCCTGTACTCCTCTCCCCTGTGAGCTTCTTACTGCAGGGGTCAGCAGGGGAGGAAATTCAGGAGGGAAAGGGTGGTGGTGTTAGTACATTTTAAAGGTAATGGAAATTATTTGGGAACACTAAGAGGAATGAGAATTTACCAGCATTCTTGATTGGGTGTGCTGATGATTTAAGCCACCACTGTCTCACATAACAACCCCAAGACTTTCTGGAGGGTGAGGAAAAGAAGATGAAAAAACATTGCCTAATCTAGTAGCTTTCAGAGAAAAGAAAAATCAGGCACCAGTTGCAGAATCCACTTCCTTCTCTCCCTTTCTGGACATAACAAATGTACATTGAGCCTAACTTTAGCATAAATTATGGTTGGTGATGATAGGCTGGGAAGTGGACAACAAGCAGAGCAGAGAGAAAATATCCTTATCCTCTAGTAAGAGGTCTGCTGTCAACAGTGTTATGTATATGATGCATGAGCCAGGAACCCACCCCCAAAACACTTTTTAGACACTTGTCAACTTCCCAGTACTACCTCTGGATGATTACAAGTATGACTGTCCCCAATGGTCTGAACCCACCTGGATTAAAGGAGAATGAAGAACACCAAAGACACAAGTATTAGCCCAAGAGACAGAAAGGGCCACATAAACCAGAAACTTCATCAGCCTGAGACCAGAAGAACTAGATGGTGCCTGGCTACCACCAGTGACCGCCCTGACAGGGAACACAACAGAGAGTCCCAGATGGAGCAGGAGAAAAGTGGGGTGCAGAACTCAAATTCTAGTAAAACATAAGACTTAATGATTTGATTGAGACTGGAGGGACCCCGTAAGACATGGTCCCCAGACTCTCTGTTAGCCCAAAACTGAAATCATTCCGACGCCAACTCTTCAGACGAAGATTAAACTGGAGTATGGGACATAAAATGATACTCGTGAAGAGTGCTTCTTAGCTCAAGTAGATCCGTGAGACTACATGGGCAGCTCCTATCCAGAGGTGAGATAAGGTAGAGAGGGTCAGGAGCTGGTTGAATGGACATGGGAAATCCGGGGTGGAAGGAGGAGTGTGCTGTCACAGTATAGGGAGAGCAACAAGGGTCACATAACTATGTATAAATTTTTGTATGAGAGGATAACTTGAATTGTACACTTTCACTTAAAGCACAATAAAAAGTATGACCCCAAATCCCTGCCCATGCAGCCAGGGCAGAGCTGCAATCATGACTGGAGCATTCTCCGTATTTAAGAGATGGTAGGGAGGAAGAGTCAGGAACTGGATGAGAACTGTTTTTACTCAAGGAGGATATTCAGCGTTTTTCTGGGTTTAGTGTGGGCCATTGATTTCAGCATGTAGTAGTACCTGGCTTTGCTGTGTACCTCTCCCCCTTTATCTACTCAAATGCCAAGGATTTCATAAAGTAATCTACTCTGAGCCTTTCTCCAGAGAGCGTTTTTTTCAGGCAGTAGGAAAGGGGAAAGCACATTCTTATGAGAAAGAAATGAGGCACAGTCAATCATCCATCCCCATCCTCCATCCTGGGTTGTAGTGTGAGGTCGGATCTTCCCCTGTTCAGCATGATGCTTCATCTGTTTTAAATCCAGAAAATTCCTGTGACAGATCCCAGACATAGTTGATTCACTTGACAAAAAACTGATTTAAACTTTTAAACTTCATTTTCCTCTATGGTATAAAACCACTAGTATTTATAGCCCACCCCCTTTAAAATAGATTATTTCCTCTTGTTTCTAAAGTTGTTTATAAACCTTGTGATCTCAATCTCAGAAATGTAAATAGGGCTTTTCCCATCTTGGAGAATTTGGAGGCCTCTGCCTGGTCTCACCTGGCAAGTTCACACAGTTTTGACATTCTCCTGGAGGTTTATTCTTAATAACATGCAAAGACTGCCTAGCTATAATGTCTCTTAATGCCTGTGTCTTAAGGCTGGGTTCGTTAGAGGAACAAAACCAGTGATGCTCAAGGAAATAGCTCACACAGTTGTGGAGGCTGACAAATCTCAAATCCGTGGGTCAGAGGTCAGGTGGGAGACTTCTGGCTCATATGGGCGAAGGGGTTGAGGACTCCAAAATCGGCATGTGAGACAGCAGGCTGCTGGATCCCCATATCTGCAGGTCAGATGGCAAGCTGCTGCTCCTGAGAACTGGAGGTCAAAGGAGGATGAGCTGGATGCAGGATCCAGAGAGGGCGAGTTTTGCCAGAACATCTATTTTTGCCAGAATATCTATATATATTCGATGCAGGCCACACCCCTAGGGAAACTCAACTGATTAGCTGCTCCTATCAGATCACAGAATGGAGGATGATTACATAATATTTGGCAAACCACTGAGAATGGTAGCCTAGACAAGTTGACACATAATCTTAACTGTCATAGTCCACCCCTTGGCTACTTGGCATCTGTACACATTTTAAACCATATAGAATCTCTAAATAAAGATAATTATGAGGTGATACTTAAATACCTAACATGGTAACAACATGTACAGCTGAAAACACTAGCCGTGTTTACATCTTATATTTTATTATAAGTAATGGAATAAGGGACGGAAGGAAAAGCTATTTGCTATATGTATACGCACCCATGTAACAAAACCAGGAAGAAATACTGAAAACAACTACAATTCTCATTTCTGCATCTGGTCAGATGTTCATAGCTGGTATATACAACTACCTTCTCCCACTGCCCATTACATATTCCCTTTTCTCTCAGCTAGTATCTCAGCTGGTTGTAGTTCTTTCCTGGTAGAGTGGCAAAAATCTTCATTCCTGAAGGATCTGGGCCATTAGTAGTCATGCCGGAACTGGGTTGCTGTACTTTGCCATTGATATAATCACAGGACATGGTAGTACTAAAAGATGTCTTAAAGGATCTCCTGTGTTCCAGACATACTCTTGTTTACCTCTAGTATGTAATATCAATCTAATTTCTCCTTGGTAATCAGGATCAATCATACCAGCCAATACAGTAACTCCCTTTGCCTGTTCTTCCAGAAGCATGAGGAGCCCAAAGTGGCCAGGTGGCATTTTTAGCTTTCAGTTCAGTTGAATCAGTGTAGTGTCTCCTGGTGGGAGCACCCCTCCCTTTGGAACTAAGACCTCTAGACCTGCAGAGTATGGGGTCACGGGTACAGGAAGTAAAAATTTTCCAAGTGGGTCACTAGGAATAATAATGGTGCCACTCCTATTTCCATCCCTTGATTCCTGGACCCATGAATCCTGGCCATGGGAGAAACAGCAGCATATATTGGACACTGGTTTAGAGCATATACAGCCTGTAGAACATTGCCCCAATCCTGCAAGATATTGCCACCTAGCAGGCACTGTAATTGTGGCTTTAGACGACCATTCCATTGTTCTGTTAAGCCAGCTGCTTCAGAATGATGGGGAACATGGTAAGACCAGTGAATTCCACGGGCATGGGCCCATTGCAGCACTTCATTTGCTGTGAAGTGATTTCCTTCAACCATGGCGATGCTGTGTATGATACCACGGCAATGGATAAGGCATTCTGTAAGACAGCAGGTGGTAGTTTTGGCAGAAGCATTGCATGCAGGGAAGGCAAATCCATATCCAGAGTAAGTGTCTATACCAGTAAGAACAAAATGCTGCCCTTTACATGTTGGAAGAGGTCCAATGTAATCAACCTGTCACAAGGTTGCTGGCTGATTGCCCTGAGGAATGGTGCTGTATCAGGAATTCAGTGTTGGTCTGTGCTGCTGGCAGATTGAGCACTCAGCAGTGGTTGTAGCCCAGTTGGCCTTGATGAGTGGAAGTCCATGTTGCTGAGCCAGTGCATAACCTCCATTCTTGCCATCATGGCCACTTTGTTCATGAGCCCATTCGACAATGACAGAAGTGGCTGGGGAAAGAGGATGACTTGCATCCAGAGAATGCATCATCCTATCCATTTGATTGTTAAAATCCTCTTCTGCAGATAAAGGTCATCCTTTGGTGAGCATTCACATGAGACACAAATATCTTCACATTGGCCCATTCAGAGAGGTCTGTCCCTGTACCTTTTCCTCATACCTCCCTGTCTTCAATTTTCCAATCATGTTCCTTTTAAGTCCCTAATCATCCAGCCAAACCATTGGCCACAGCCCATGAATCCATATATAGTTGCTTAACTGGCCATTTCTCTTTCCAAGTAAAGTGAACGACCAGGTGCACTGCTCAGTGTTCTGCCCACTAGAAGGATTTCCCTTCATTACTGTCCTTCAGGGAGGTCTCAGAAAGGGACGGCCGTCCTGTTGCTGTCCACTTTAGAGTGGTGCCTACATATCGTGCAGAAGCATCTGTAAACCAGGCACGATTTTCTCTTCCTCAGTCAACTTATCCTAAGGAACTCCCCGTGAAGCCGTTGGTGCAGTCTAGGGGAAGGAAGGTAATGTAAAAGGAATGGGGATGAATGGGCATTTGGGCCACTTCTCATGTAATTTAGTTGTGCCTTAAGGTCCTGCTAGAGCCCATCTTGTATATAGCAATTCTATTTAATAATGGAGTGCTGCTGTGCAAGTCTGACTTTATGACTCTGTGGGTCAGATAACATCCAGTTCATGATGGGCAGCTCAGGCCAGATAGTGACTTGGCCCATGGTTAAGCGTTCAGTGTCTACTAAGGCCCAGTAACAAGCTAAAAGCTGTTTCTGAAAGAGGGTAGTTAACTGCAAAGGATGGCAGCAGTTTGCTCCAAAATCCTAAAGCCTGTGCTGTGACACCAACAGAAGCCTGCCAAAGACTCCAGACAGCATGTGTCTGCCACTGACACTTCAAGAACCAGTGGATCAGCTGGATCATATGGCCCAAGTGGTAGAGCAGCTTGCATGATAGCCTGAACCTGTTGCGGAGCCTTCTCTTGTTCTGGGCCCCACTGAAAACTAGCAGCTTTTCAAGCCACTTGATAAATAGGCTGGAGTTGCTCACCCAGATGAAGAATATGTTGCCTTCAAAATCCAAAGAGGTACACCAGGAGTTTTGCCCTCCTTTTTGGCTGTAGAGGGACCAGATGTAACGTCTTATCCTTCACTTTAGAAGGAATATCTTGACATATCCCACAGCACTGGACCCCTAGAAATTTCAAGAAGGTGGAAGGCACCTAAATTTTTGGTGGGTTAATTTCCCACCCTCTAGCCCACAAATCCTTTACCAGTAAGTCTAGAGTCATTGATACTTCTTACTAGGTCCAGTCATTGTAATGTCATCACTGTAATGGACCCGTGTGATGTCTTGTGGAAAGGAAAGCAATCAAGATCCCTGAAGACTAAATTATGACACAAGGCTGGGGAGTCGATAAACCTCTGAGGTAGGACCGTGAAGGTGTATTGCTGGCCTTGCCAGCTGAAGGCAAACTGCTTCTGGTATTCCTTCAAAACAGGTATTGAGAAAAAAGCATTAGCCAGATTAGTAGCTGCATACCAGGTACAAGGAGATGTATTTGTTCAAGCAGTGAAACTGCATCTGGAACAGCAACTGCAATTGGAGTCACCATCTGGTTAAGTTTATGATAATCCACTATCATTCTCCAAGATCCTTTTTGTTGTTGCATGGGCCACATGGGTGAGTTGAATGAGGATGTGGTGGGAATCACCACCTCTTCATCCTTCAGGTGCTTGATGGTGGCACTAATCTCTGCAGTCCCTCCAGGAATGCAGTATGATTTTGGTTTACTGTTTTCCTAGGTAGGGGCATTTCTAAAGGATTCCACTTGGGTATTCGTACCATAATAGCCCTCACTACACATGTCAGGGATCTGATATGGGGGTTCTACCAGTTGCCGAGTGTGTCTGTTCCAATTATGCATTCTGGAACTGGGAAAATCACTATAGGATGAGTTTGAGGATCCACTGGACCCACTTTTAGATGGACCTGGCTAAGATTCCATTAATAACCTGACTGCCATACACCCCTACTCTGGTGTGCCACAGTGATGGTTTGGGTTTTCTGGAATTAGTGTCAGTTCAGAGCCAGCATCTAGTAATCCCCAGAAGGTCTGATTATCCTTGTAGGCAGTGAACAGTCATTCTCATAAAAGGCTGTAGAGCCCTTTGAGGAAGGCTGGGAGAAAGAGTAACCAGTATAAAGTTTTTGTAGTGTAGTGGGTTCCTTGCTCAAGCGGACTTGGACTCCCCTTCATTCAAGGGTTTGTGGGTCTGTAAACTGGCTCAATCTGGGAATTGAATGAGGGTTCATGATTCCCTATTATGGCAATTTGAGTTAGTCTGCAGTTCACTTGACCTAGAATTCTTCCACTTGTATAGATCAAGTAAAGAGTAGATTTCCCATCCATTCACTCTTAGGGACACCATGACTAAGTAGCCAACACCATAAGTCCATATGAGTCAGACTATTCTGATTACCGCTTTGACTCTGCTGTCTATTATAGTAACCATGCTCACTTGGTTTTGCCAATGAAGTGGGCTTATGTCAATAAATTCAGATTGATCCAACTTTATGTTCCTTGCAGCATTATCCCACACCCTTAATAGCCATTTCCACACATATCCCTCATGTTTGTTTATATATTAGAAAAATGAAGCATTTCTTTTGGAGTGTGGCATACCTCCTCCTGGGTCACACTTTGTACATAATCTTTTGGCGCTCACTGGTACTTAAGTCTAGTTACAGGTGTAGAAGCAAAAATGGGTGGTGGGGTGCATCCTGGGGACATTCAGCAATATCTTGTAAAGTATCTGCCTCTGGTGACATCCCAGGCAACAGCACAAGTGCTACTCCAGATGATATGTCAAAGACTCTTGCAGGCACAGCTGGATTAATCTCATCTGATGGGGGTAGAAGGGATAATGGTTTTACTGGGGTGAGTGGTTTAGCAGATGAAGATGGAGTAATCTCTTCAGATGGGAGTAACAGAATTGGTTCTGTTGGCAGGAGTGATTCAACTGAATTTAGGGGCTCAGTGTCCCCAGCTTCCTGATTATCTGCTCATATGTCCCTATCCCAAATTTCAGGATTCCAATTTTTTCCAATCAATGCCCTCACTTTAGATACCATTTGAGGTTGGAAATTCAGTTGGCGTTGTAATTCAGCCCCTCTTACAGTAAGACTCTGGGTTTGGTTTTTGGCAATATCAACTCTGTTATTATAAGAAATAAGATTTTCTTTCACAGCACAAGTAGCAGTTTTCAGGTCTTTTATGTGGTGCTTGAGATGTGTCTCTGAAGCCATGAACTTATCTTTGTCTTTCACCACTTTGGTGGAAGGAGGACCAACCAACCAGCCTCTGAATACTTCTCGTTCTGACAGAATTGTAGAAAAGTATCAAATATGCAACCACCCAGAGCTTTGTTTCTCACAAATATTGGATTTATTGGTGGTGATATTTTGTATATTTCTATTGTCACCTCACGCCATGGATTAGCAGTGCCTCTTTACTAATGGAGGCAGAGTTATCAGTACCTTTAAGACTAACCAGACTTGAGAACCAGTTCAGAAAACTCATCCTTACAATTTTGTTCCTCTAGAACCACTCTCGGTACCAAATGTCTTAGGCTGAGTTCTGTAGAGGAGCAAAACCAGTGGAATATATATATATGTATATATATATAGAGAGATTTATTATAAGGACATGGATCATGCAGTTGTGGGGGCTGGCAAGTCCCAAATCTGCAGGTCAGACATCAGGCTGTAGGGTTCTTCTGACTCATGTGGTTGCAAGGGCTGATGAACGTAAAATCAGCAGGTCAGATGGCAGGCTGCTGGCTCAGGAACCAGAGGTCAGAAGATGACGAGTCGGATGCAGGATCCAGAGAAGGCGAGCTTTGCCAGAACATCTATATGTTTTGGATGCAGGCCACACCCACAAGGAAACTCCCCTTTCAACTGATTGGCTGCTCACATCAGATCACCAAATGGATGATGATTACATAATATCTGCCAAACCACTGAGAATCATGGCCTAGCCAAGTTGTCACATAAACTTAACCATCACACCCTGTTTGTTTGATATTAATGATCAAGGCAGAACCATGGGAGAGATGAGAAAAAACTAACAGCTGAGATTTAATGGTCATGACTGCTTGGTGAGCAGACTGGGTGGGGAGAGATGCTGGTTATCCAATGCTTCATAGAAACCAAGCCCACCGCACAATTCCTTGGTATTTGTCCAAGGAGTCTTCCACCAAAACCAAAAAACCAAATCCACAGCCATCAGGTCGAGTCCAACTCATGGTGACTCTATAGGACAGAGTAGAACTGCCCCGTAGGGTTTCCAAGGCTGTAAATCTTTATGGAAGCTGACTGCCACGTCTTTGTCCTGAGAAGCGGCTGATAGGTTCAAACCACCAACCTTTCAGTTAGCAGCCCAGCAATTAACCACTGCGCAACCAAGGCTTCTTCCAAGTCACAGTACAAGTATCAAATTCAGGAAATTAACATCAGTAAGATGCTATTATATAGAGAACTTATTCAAATTTCACCAATTGTCCTAATGATGTCCTTTATAACAATAGGATAGTTGTTCTGGATTATTACCTGGTATGTGGGAAAATGTGGGACACAGCCACAGACACAGACATGGCCACTGGAGGCCTGAGGAAGGCCCAGGCTCAGGGAGGCCAACCCCTCCTTTCTGCAGGTCATGTCCCAGTCTTGGACCCTGATTGTCTCATTTCCTCCCTCATGTTTGCCTTGTGGAGGTCTGCACTCTACCGTCAGTTGGGGAGATCAAAGCCTGCCGGGCCCCACCCAGCTGCTCCACAGGAGGAAAGGAGCCTTGATCTTGCTGGTGGCTTCCCACTTGGCACCTCCTCTTGCTTCCCAGACATCTGCCCCCTATCTCTGAGGAGCCTGCCAGGTGGCAACTCTTATGATAGAGCTTCAAGCTTCACCCCAGCTGTGTGTTGTCATGGTTTGGTACACCCATTCTGTAGTCACACTACCAGTACCAGTTGCCGTCAAGTCGATTCCAACTCATGGTGACCCCATGTGTGTCAGAGTAGAACTAGTGCTCCACAGGGTTTTCAATGGCTGATTTTTCAGAAGTAGATTGCCAGGTCTTTCTTCTGAGGCACCTTTGGGTTGATTTGAACTGCCAGCCTTTTGGTTAGCAGCTGAATGATTTACCCACTGTGCTACCAGGTCTTCTTGAGGCTGTTTAGGAAGAAAAGTAAATTATACTATTTTCTAGAATGTTACTCTTTTTCATTTCACTGCATTTCATTCCATTGCACTATGAAAAAAGAGTAAGTACTGTAAGAGACAAGTAGGGCAGAGCCAATGTAGGCACTTGTGCCAGTGGACTTTACTTCCTAAAGGGAGGGGGATGACCATGATCTGATCTGATCTTAGGCCCTCCCTCCACCCCCTCGTATCCAGAAAGTAGAGTATTTCAGCATAAGCTCAAAAGCATGTGCAGTAAACCAAGAGGAAAATCCTCTGAGTGACTATGCCCAAGGCAGGGAGATAAGACTCCGCAAGTCTAATACACTAATACACGTGTTTCTGGAGTGCCACGGGGAGATTACCATGACCTGCTTATTTTATAGAAATAAATATACAACTCTCCCAGAGACTCCTGGATCACAGTGGCAATCATCAGTCAGTTCAGCCTATATTTTTGCAGCCTTTTCTGTACTGACAAGTTTCTGGTTACTAATTTAGCATTCCAGGCCCTGTTTTAATTGCTTTTTTGATACCAAATTACCTTAACTCTAAACACCTCCCATGAATGGAGTAATTTTGAATGATTCTGTTTTTTCTTATTGCATTTTAGAAATAGTTAAGGTTGAGTCTTCTAGAAAATTCATGGGTTAATAAAACTTTCTCTTCCCATTTTCTTCATCTGCTCTACCCTCCACATCAAAAAAAAAAAAAAAAAAAAAAAAAGTCAACAGAAAATTGCGTTTAATCTTTCCTGCACCAACATTCCAGGTTATAAGCCTAAGTGTATTTTAGGCCAAAGTTTGTTTTTCTTGTTTTATCTGGAAAATCTGCACATATTTGTATATATTCCTTTTATGAAGCAAGGGGCATCTCAGACTCTTAACAACCAAACTCTATACTACTTTTTGATTGAAGTGCTGAGCATAAGGATAACTCAGTGGGTTGGGAAGATGCCCTGCAAGTGTAACAATGTAAGAGATTATGCCGTGAGAGATTGTTTGGTGATGGTGATGGTGTTAGTTGCCATCCAGTTGATTCCCACTCATAGTGACCCCACGTGTGCACAGTAGAACTGCTGCATAGGGTTTTTAAGGGTGTGACCTTTTAGAAGCAGATCGCCAGGGCTGTCTCCCAAAGTGCTTCTGGGTTGGTTCGAACCACCAAACTTTCGGCTGGTAGTCCAGCACTTAACTGTTTGCATTGCGCAGGGGCTCCACGTGGTGCTGGTAGGGATGAAACAAACCTTCTGTAGAAGGCAAAACCCAAAAGAGAGAAGGTGGATGCTTTTCAGAGAGTTGTTTGTAGTTACTAATGCACTCCAGAAAGCATTTTTAGTAAACATCTGTAAGACTGATTTATTATTATTTTTATTCGATTTTTATTTATTTTTGTTTTGTGTGGCATGCGTGTTGCTATTTTAAAGCGAGCTTATGTGATCAGAGGGTGAAATACCTCAAGTGGGGTGACTTTAAAGAACAGAATTTTTCTTCTCACAGTTCAGGGGGCTAGAAATCTGAACAGGACACTGGCTCTAGGAGAAGGCTCTCTCTGTCGGCCCTGGGGGAAGATCTTTGTCTCAGCTTCTGTAATCCCTGTTCTTCCTCTATTCCTTGGCTTCTTTCTCTCTTCCCCAGTTTGTGCTTGCTGCTTTCTGCTGTGCCTCATCTGCTCTTTATATCTTAACAGTGATTAGGTTTAAGACACACCCTACACTGATACAGCCTCATTAACATAACAAAAAACCACTGTTCCCAAATGGGATTATATCCACAGGTATAGGGGTTAGGATTCTAACATATAATTTGGGGGGACAGAATTCAATCCATAACAAAACCTTTGAAACATACCCTTTATAAAGGTACATACGGCAAGCTTTGAGGTATAATGGGGAATGCAGGTTAGAGCCCCAACTTTGTCCCCCACCCTTTTCTTTTAAAGCTGATAGACTGTGGGCTAGTTACCTTCTCTGAGTCTGTTCCCAAAACTAAACTGTGGCTTATACTATTTTACAAGGTTGTTGTGAGGACTAGCAATATATATGTAAGGTGACTACACAATTAATAGATTTACTGTTGGTGCTTGGTTCATTAAAAATAATTCTTGTTAATCAGGTGGGGCCTAATATCAAGAGCAAAGAATCCTTAAGCCACCTTTGGGATATCAGTTAACATTTTGGCATCTGTATCTGATGGACTTAATAAAGCTTATAAGATCTTTAACTAAACAAATAATTCCCTTCATCTCTAATCTAACTCTTGGCCCTAAAGCTATTTAGCAAGAATACATCATGATTTCCTAAGTCACCACTATTACCCGCACTCCACTGTTGAATATAGCGCTTAAATAATTGTTAGCACTTTAGACTTACAATTTAATACAGCACTACCATCTAGAATTAAGAGATTTTACTCTTAGCTAGATCTTTCCCTGTCCTCAATCTTCGTGTGGAAAAGAGATAACATAGCAGGCCCGAGACCCCTATCTTTCGAAAGGCTTGCTTGTAAAGTTGGCCCTTGGTTGACATCTGGGAACTTAGATTTTGGGAGGATTCCCACCATTCCCTTCATGACAAGGGTGGCTCACTGGGCCTGTTCATATAAGCAGTGTGGTTTATGCTGAACACCTCTTTCCTTCCAGGAGTCTGGAATTTTGATGCATGCTAGGCCAAGGGTGCTTACATGACCAACCCCCAATAAAGATACTGGGCACTGGGTTTCTAATGAGCTTCCTTGGTTGGCAGCATTTCACACACATTGTCACCACTTATTGCTGGAGGAAGTTAAGTGTGTCCTCTGTGACTCCACTGGGAGAGGACTCTTGGAGGCTTATGCCTGGTTTCCCCTGCACCTTTTCCCTTTGCTGATTCTGCTTTGTATCCCTTCACTCTAATAAATAAAAGCTGTGAGTACAACTAAATGCTGAGTCCTGTGAGTCCTCCTAACAAGTCATCAAACCTGGGGTGGTCTTGGGAACCCCCCTTAAAATCCTACTTTAGCTTCAGCTTTACGGAGACCAGAAAATCAGCCTCTCCAGCTCTGAGCTCTTTCCAGCACCAGTCCTTTGTTTCATCAGTAAAATTGGGTACACTACACCCTATCTCAAAGGGTTCTTTGTGAATTATAAATGAGAAAGTATGTTAATTACTCAATAAATAGTTGCCTTCTATGTGCCAGGTACGGTTTTAAACAATGGGGACATACGGTAGACAGACAAAGATATTCATGTTCTAATTCCTAGAACTTGTAAATATGTTACATGGCAAAAGGGACTTTGCAGATGTGATTAAATTAAGGATCTATGGATTATCCGGCTGAGCCCAATGTAATCACAAGGGTCCTTATAAGAGGGAGGCAAGAGTCAAAACCCTCAGTGAGAGGGACTGACAAAATAGCTGCACACTGGACTCAAACATACCAATGATCATGCAGATGGTGCAGGACTGGGCATCGTTTCGTTCTGTCATATATATAAGGTCATCATGAGTCAGAGCCGACTCAATGGCAAATAACAAGAGAGTTAAAGTCAGAGAAGAAAATACAACATGGACACTGAAATCTGAGAGAGATTTGAAGATGCTACCGTAGTGGTTTTGAAGATGGAGAAAGGGGCCACGAGCCAAGGAATGCAGGTGGCTTCTAGAAGCTGGAGTAGGAAGGGAACAGATTCTCCCCTGGAGCCCCCAGAAGAACCAGCCCTGCTTACAACTTCAGCCCCGTGAGGCAGATCTTGGATTTATTTCCAAAACTGTAAGATAATTTTGTGTTATTTAAAGCCAGTATATTTGTGGCCATTTGTTACAGCATCAATAGGAAGTGAATACAGGATACGGGATGAACAAGATCAACAAGGTCCTTGCCCTTATTGAGTTTAGAGGCCAGTGGGGAAGACTGACAGTAAAAATAATTACTACAGATTTGGTAAGCACCATGAAGGAAATGGATTAGGTGTTGGTGGAGAATAACAGGAAATCCTGCTTTAGACAGAGTGGTCAGAGAAGGCTTTTCTGAAACAAGGACGTATAAACTGAGAGCTACATGGCTAAGGAGACATCCAGGTGGAAAGCTGGACACGTAACATTCTAGGCAAAGGGAACTGTAAGCACGAGGCCCTGGGGCAAGAACTTGCAATTCTGGGAACTGGCAGAAGGCCAGCATGACTGGAGCTTAGTGAGGCAGAGAGTGGCATGAGATGTGGCAGGAGGTGTAGGCAAGGGCTAGGCCAGGCAGGTCTGGGGAGGCAAGGGTAAGAACTCTGAATTTCGTTCTAAATGCAACGAGAGGTCCCTGAACAGTGGTTTAACACTGTGCCTGGTACACTGTGAGCACTCAGTGTGTTTATTATTGAGCACCATCACCAGGATGTCCTGTCAGAAATTCAGTTTCAACATACCTAAAATCAAAACCAGCCACCTTTTCTCTGTAATCCTTTCCTGTTTAACTATTTTCTAAGGCACTCCACTTCTTCCTCTCACCTATTCAGTCATCTTTAAATCTTCATTCTCCCTGTTCCCTTTCTGCCAATTCATTTTTTTTTTCTTATTTGATCCAGAGCTAATTACTGGATCTTGCTGAGCATATTTCTTCCTCTCCAAAATGGGGATAATAATACGTTATAAGATTAAGAAGAGTAAATGAGCTCAGTGCATGTAAATTTCTTAGCATGTATCTCGCATGTAGTAAAAACTCATTAAAGGTTTACTTTATAACTTTGGGCTTTGAAATAGGGTAGTAGTAGTAGTGTCAGAACCTGTCTAGATTTACAAGGGTGAAGGATAATCACCGTGAGCCCAAAGCTGATTCCTATGAGGTGGAAGTCAGACATACTGACCACTCTCCAACTTTTTTTTTTTTTTTTTTTTTACCAATTCTGACACCAACCATCCTCTCCACACCACTCTCTACTTGCTGGGTTTGATAATTCATTGCAGTGGTCACAGAGAACTCACAAACCACACTCACGATTATGGGGTTTATTAGGGAAGTAACAGATTACAATTCAGGATCAAGATCAATTTGGAAGTAACAGGAGAAACTCAGGAGACAGGATGTAGTTTGTCAATCGGACAGCTTCCAACCAAGACAGCTCTCAGCTACTTCTCGGTTGTGCTAGCAGGCAGGCTATGCTCAGGTCTCTGCTGCTGGGCCCTGCTTGGCCTGGCGTCTGCCCTGGCCAAGCAAGTGTTACAACTCTTTAGCTCCACACAGTGCCCAGAGGCACCCCACTCCGCCAGCAAGCCTGCTGCTCGAAGGCGCTCAGCTCTTACTCCATGGGTCGGCAAGCTCCACTGCAGCCATCTCGTGCGGGTTTCCTGGTTCCCACTGTCTTGTGCTGCTGCCACTCTTACTGCACCATCTCTAGCCATCTTCAGTGTCTATAGCTCTCTCTCCCGGGTCTAGGAGCTACTCAGCACAGGGACCTTGTGTCCAAAGGAACACTCCACTCCAGGTTATTTTCTTTTTAAATAATATTTTATTGTGTTTTCGGTGAAAGTTTACACAGCAAATTAGGTTCCACTCCAGGTTCTTCTTCTAGATGGCAGTGAGGACCCCCTCAACCTCTGTGGGATTGGCTCTTTTAAGCCTAGCAGAATGGCAAAGCTGACCAATCCCCTCAAGTAGGCCACAGCCACCTAGTCTGCATAGTAATTGACCAATCCTTGCAGGGGTTTTACAGTTTATTTGCATAGTAAGACTAACCAATCCTTTGCAGGATTGTTGCCTAGCAACTCATCTTAGCAGAACTAAAAACCCAGGGCCAGGATGCCATTATTTAAAAAGAAACCTGTTGTCTTGCAGGCTAAGAAATGGAGGTACATAGATGAGCACAAGAAAGTTTTGGTAGTCGGTCTACCTCAGATTAATCTTAAAGCTCCAAACTCATTTTACTAACAGAAGAGGACCTAGGATTCCTGAAAAGCAGATATTCAAGTTCCTTAAGTTAACTGTCCTACCTTCCAGCTTTTTCAACTCCTACCTCACAGAGCAAACTATCATTTATACATAAAATTCTTTTTCTCTCTTTGTCATTGCCATTCCCTCTGCCTGGAAACCCCTCATCTCTCTTATTGCAAATATCCCATCTATCTTTGGAGGCCCAGTTCATACCACTGAACTCCCTTGTGTCATATATTCATCCATTTAGCAAGTATTTATTGAATGCCAACTATGTTTTAGGAACTGCTCTAGTTGTTGTGGTTATATCTGTGAATAAGACAAAGCTCCTGCCCTCAGAGTTTATATACTAGTGGGGGAGACACAAAATAAAAGAAACATACATACTCTGTGTCAGGTATTGGTGGAGCCCCTGGTGGCACAGTGGTTAAGAGCTCAGCTGCTAACCAAAGGGTTGGCAGTTTGAATCCACCAGCCACTCCTTGGAAACCCTATGGGGCAGTTCTACTCTGTCCTATAGGGTCACTGTGAATTGGAATCAACTCAGTGGCAGCCAGTTTTGCTTTTTTTTGTTTTGGGGCAGGTATTGGTAAAGACAACATACATGCATATTCCTTCTATTAAAGTATAAGCTCAAGGGCTGAACCATGTCTTAATTCAAAATCCTCACATAGCACCTTACACTTCGTAGATGCTTAAAATTTTTGAATAAATATCATAAATTCTAGATTTTTTTATACTGTCAGTTATTAAATTGCTGAAGAACAGGAGCGGCATTCACAGTCAACAAAATGAAGTTTTTTGTACCTGTGCATAATTTTGTTGCTGAGAATTACGAAGGTTGAAGAGAAGATAATGCTGCCCTGTGCTTTCAAACAGTTAAGACTATTTTCTGGCCAAGCGTGCCTATTTCTGTGGTGGCCTAGGGGTTATGAGTATAGACTCTCAGTTGGAATCCTGAATTTAAATGGTGAGTCTGCTAATCCCTTAACATCCGTTACCAGAAAAGTTGTTAATGAGAATTAATTGAGCCCTTGACACACAATAAGTACTTAATAATATTAGCTGCTATTTTACTATTATGAGGTAGGAATATGCTTGATTTGTTTCAAACATCAATAAACATTCCTGTGAAAATACAGGTATTTCAGGAAGCTTCTTGTTATGGATTATGTCTCCAAAAAATGTGTGTCAACTTGGCTTGGCCATGATTCCCAGGATTGTGTGGTTGTCCACCATTTTGTGATCTGATGTGATTATCCTATGTGATGAGATAGGATTAGAGGCAGTAATGTTAATGAGGCAGAACTCAATCTACAGGATTAAGTTGTATATTGAGTCAATCTCTTTTGAGAATAAAAAAGAGAATCAAGCAGAGAGGAGAGGGACTTCATGCCACCAAGAAAAGAAGCCCTGGGAGTGGAGTGTGTCCTCTGAACCCAGGGGACCTGCACAGAGAAGCTCCTGGACCAGGGGCAGATTGATGACAAGGATCTTCCCCCAGAACTGACAGAGAAAGCCTTCCCCTGGGGCTGGCATCCTGAATTCAGACTTCTAGCTTCCTAGACTGTGAGAAAATAAATCTGTTTGTTAAAAGCCATCCACTTGTGGTATTTCTGTAAAGCAGTACTAGATAACCAAGACACTTCTGAATGAGAAGCAACTAGTGGAATAAAGGCCTGTTTTAAAAAAAAAGACAATTTGATAATTGAAAAAAATTGATATAAAGAATCCAGAAAGATCCAAACTTTCCTCCAACCAGATTTACTGAATACAACAAAAGTCTATATTCAAAGCAACCTGGACATGCTGCTTCAAAATATGATCCTTTTCTTACCAATATTTTGATAGGTTAATCCACAGAGTGCCAAAAAGCAGCTTACTCTAAAATAAATAGAAAAATGCCCAATATACACTAAATGAATGGCGTAACTACTGGAACTTTAATAGTTCTATAAGATAATAAACATGATAGGCTCGAGTCCCTATGATAGGCTGGAGAACTGATATGGGACGTCAAGAGGCCATTTTGTGCACTGCCACTGTGATGCCATCGTGTTTCTGGATCATAATGTTCCTGAAAGGCAAAGCAGAAGATATTCAGTAAAACTTTACAATTGGGAGCCAGTGTAAGGTTTAAAATGTTAATTTTTTTCCAGTTGCTGTGGAGTCGGCCCTGACTCATGGCGACCCCATGTGGGTCAAAGGAGAACTGTGCTTCATAGGGTTTTCAATGGCTGAGTTTTTAGAAGCAGATCACGAGGCTTTTCTTCCAAGGTACCTCTGGGTGGACCTTAATCTTCACACTGTCAGTTAGCAGCTGAGCGTGTTAACTGTTTCTACCACCCAGGGACTACACACGGTTAAAACGTATTTATCATTTTTTCTAACTATAAATGCAATACTTGTTTATTTGTACAGTAAAATATTTGGGAAATACAGAAAAGTATAAAATATAAAAACGAAATCCCATAATCCTACCACTCAGAGACAACCACTATTAATATCTTCCTAGTTCTTTTTATCTGCACGTATACTATATATACATTTTTTCTTTTTATGAAACTGATCATATTGTGTATTCTGCTTTTTTCACTTAATATTATTGAGAAGACCCTGACTTAGAATATCTGTAGTATATTCTATTCCTATAGAAGCAGTTTTGTTCTTTGATTAGTCTTCCTCTGCGCTATTATTACTTTCTTTATTTTGGTAGCCCGATAATTCATCATACAGTAAAACCTGCAAAAGCCTGAACCTATGTAAGGCGGAAATCTGTCAGAGAAGGAAAACTCAAATATTTTCCACTGTAACGAGCAATAGAAAAGTGGTAAGACTGGAGCCTGTCAAAGGTGGAAGACTTGCGAGACCCAGAAAAACAAGGCAGTCCCATCGAGTTCTGGCTCTCACAGGTCTCTGTAATTTGTACTCTTCCTTTAAAGTCCTTGTGGCCTGAAAGCACATTAGTTTTAAGAGATCAATCTACCTGCCACTGTGGTCCAAAGGGAGAAGAATCTCCTTCAAAGTACTTCAGAAAGGAAATCTCTACTCTACTCAGGCCATTACCAGGACTTTGAATGAAGAATCACTGATGAACGCAGGGCAGACCCCATTCCAGTTTCCTCAGGGTTTTTCTCAACAAAAAAGGAAAGAAAGAATCTGCTGACATCTACTTACCCATTGTCTGATTCTAGACACACCACAGGAATATCAGTGGGGTCAGAGGTTAGCTTAGCTGCTTGCTGGGCTAGAACAGAGATCACCCCAGCATGCTCATCTGACAGGGTCCCACGGCCTGGAAGATAAGAGATATCATGTCACCTGTTTGTCCAAAAAATGAGTATGGAGCTAGAAAAGTAGCTCTCATTGAATTACTCAAAAAAGAAGGTTCAGTTCACTGTTCCCTAGTTTAGGTACGGACATGAAATGCTTTTGCCTGATACTCAACTGGTTACTTCAGTGAGAAAGCCATACAATGGTTCTTAAGTCAATAAAGTGATATTAGATGCTTAATTTTCAAAGTCACTCCCATCACTATCTCTAAACACCTCAAAGATAAAAAGGAGTGGTAATTGAAGTCAATCTGAAAGTCATAAATTCATTTTATAGGAACCTTACTGAAACCAATGAGAAATTCAGTGGTGAGATTGACAAAAAGCAGTCAGTAAGGGCAAGAAACTTGTTGAAACCAACTCCTTCCTTCCTCATGGGAAATCTGATCTCCTTTTACTGAGCTCAACCTCATACTCAGGAGTTTAGACATAAGAACACCTTGACAACATGTGTGAATATTCTGGTAAGCAGTTATTTTGGCTAGAATAAAAATAAGCTGGCTGTTTTCTAATGTCAATAAAATTGGCTTTTTAATGTACGTTTTAGCCTGTAGATAATAATTAAATCTTGAGTTCTAGAGACAGAAATTAATTACTAGTCTACCTTAAAATATATTTCCATATACAGAGGAAATACAAGCCTAAATGAACCTAAAACTAAGTCAGGTAATAACCGTTGCTGTCGAGTTGATACCGACTCATAGTGACCCTACAGGACGGAGAAGAACTGCCCCAGAAGGTTTCCAAGGAGCAGCTGGTGGACTTGAACTATCGACTTTTTGGTTAGCAGCTGAGCTCT
This sequence comes from Dugong dugon, assembly GCA_030035585.1. Lineage (NCBI taxonomy): Eukaryota > Metazoa > Chordata > Mammalia > Sirenia > Dugongidae > Dugong > Dugong dugon. The sequence continues at coordinate 150,343,696 of CM057462.1, forward strand.
TTTTAACTGCTACGCCAACAGAGCTCCAAGTCAGGTAACAGACATGGCCAAAACCAAAAAACAAAACCCATTGCCAAGCAAAAAAACCAAGCCAATTTTATTGACATTTGAAACCCACTGCAGACTCATACGACCCTACAGGACAGAGCAGAACTACCCCACATGGTTTCCAAGGAGCAGCTGGTGGATTTGAACTGCTGACCTTTTGGACAGCAGCCAAGCTCTTAAAACACTGTGCTACCAGAGCTCCTCTCATATACCTAGACCAAAACCAAAACCCTGCTGCTGTCGAGTTGATTCCAACTCATAGTCGGACCTGTAGGGTTTCCAACAGCCGGTTTATTCAAACGGTTGACCTTTTGGTTAGCAGCCAAGCTCTTAACCACTGTGCCACCAGGGCTCCAATAAACATGGCAGGGTCTATGAATTTAGTATTGCTTTGTAAGATATTAAGTGGTCAGACACAGTGCAGCCTTTTGGGCCTTCAAGGTTTTTTGAAAGAACTCATTTGGTTTTAGATTTCCACACTGGAATTCAGCCTTTTCCATTAGGGAGCCTGACAAGTGCTTCAAAAAATTTGCCTCTTTTACTCCCAACTGACTGATCGGTGTGCAAAAACATGACTAAGTTGCACAGATTACCCCTTTCAGTTACCCACACAGCAAAAATTTAGAGCTTTAAAAATTCTTGCACAAGGAGTTAGGAGTCCTAGGTTTACTAGTTCTGGCATTAATTAACTGAATGCTTTGGTTATTCACCTTTCTGGATTTATTTCCTCATCTGTAATTGCTATCATTTATTTGAGCATTACATCCAGATCCTGGACATATTATATAACTATACAGTATTGTGATTAAGAGGCTCTGGAACCAGACTCAAATCCTGGCGTAACCACTTACCAGCTGTATGACCTTGGGCAAGTTACTTAATTGCTGTGGTTCAGTTTCTTCATCTGTGAAATATGGAAAATAATATCTACAGGACTACATCATACGACTATTATGAGCAATAAATGAGTTAATATATATCAAGCACTTAAGAATGGTACCTGGCACACAGTAAGAGCTCATTAGACAACAATCCAGTGAAGAAACTGAAGCTCAGAGAGGTTCTTTTTTTATCTAAGTTCACACTACTAACAAATGGAAGAGCAGCAGGTTAAACCCAGGTGTGTTTGACTCTGAAGCCTCTGTTTTTTAAGCACTATATTTTACTGCCTACTTACAGTTAAGGATAGCTGGACTAAAAATACCACCACCTATCTTGCAGGGTTATTGTGAAAATCTCAGACATACTGTGTATAAAGCCTAGCACAGTCCTGGCATATGGCATATTTTTGATAAATGGTAATTGTTGTCATTATTTGGGTCCCTTCTAGACCCAAGTTAAAATTATTCAAATACTATTTTAGTAGAGATGAATATTTGATGGAAGAACTTCAAGGACCAATTCTACCTTCATAAATACCAATTAAAAAATTCTAACTTTCTAATCTTATTATTTGGAGATTATCTCTACTCTCACCAAAGTACCCAGAAAGCATAAGAAACAAAACAAGAAATAAAAGCTAGAAAATAATAGCACACTAGGCTCCACGTCAACATCAAATGCTTTGCAATTCAACAAAGGGTTGGTGTGAGATACTTACAGCCCAGATTGAGTCCTTGTGAATCTGTGCACAGAACTCCGACAATGGACGGATTCTTCATTCTAGTTCCAGAATCACGGGAAGGATGAAACATATGAAGTGAGAAAATGAATCCAAATAATTATTTTAACACATATAGGCTTCCTATGTGGCAGGCACTGTTGTAAGTGCTTTAAATTGGTATTTCTCAGCTTTTTTTTTTTTTTTTATTATTATCCAGCCCCCATCCCTCACCTCAGGGAGAAAAACTGTTAAATTAAAATGAATTATGAGGCATTGGTGGTTCCTTGGGGGAATTCTCATATCCCATTCGATTCCCAGCCCACGCACCTGTGGGCAAACAGCTGGTGACTTCAAATTGGAAAAGTATAAGAAACCTTATAAACACCTTGCTCCCACCAATGTGCCCCAGCTTCCCACCTCCTATCCAGGAGGCAACCCGTGTTAACATGGTTGCTTAAAGCTTGTAACTTAAAACGTAAAGAGTTTTTCAACAGTTGTTTTAGATGAGTTCATATATTAAAGCATGCATTTTCAACAGAGGTGAAAAGAACTTTCATTACAGAGAAATTCATTTAAATTAATTTTTATGAGTCAGAATCGACTCGATAGAGGCTTGCATGTTGCTATAATGCTGAATAAGTTTCAGCAGAGCTTCCAAACTAAGATGGACTAGGAAGAAAGGCCTGGTGATCTATTTCTGAAAATCAGCCAGTGAAAAACCCTATGGATCATAATGGAACCAATCAGCAGATCATGGGGACTGTGTGGGACCAGATAGCATTTTGTTCTGCTGTGCATGGGGTCAGCCTGCAGCTAACAACAACCAAAAAAACCAAATCCGTTGCTGTTGAGTCGATTCTGACTCATAAAAATTAATTTAAATGAATTTCTCTGTAATGAAAATTTTTTTCACTCCTGTTGAAAATGCATGCTTTAATATATGAACTCATCTAAAACAACCGTTGAAAAACTCTTAAGTTTTAAGTAACAAGGTTTAAGCAAGCATGTTAACACGGATTGCTTCCTGGAGAGGAAGTGGAAAGCTGGGGCACACTGGCGGGAGGAAGGTGTTTATAAGCTTTCTTATACTCTTCCAATTTGAAGTTCACATACACAGCAGTTGCCCTCCAGTAGACCGAATCATGGCGACCCCATGTGTGTGTAAGAGTAGAACTGTGCTCCATAGGGTTTTCAATGGCTGATTTTTTGGAAGTAGATCACCAGGCCTTTCTTCCCATGCATATCTGGGTGGACTCGAACCTCCAACCTTGTTAGCAACCCAGCACGTTAATGTTCACACCACCCAGGGACTCTTTAATCTCACACAGATATTACCTATTTGAAAAAATTAAGAGATGTGTCTTAGCTCCTGAAGCCCCAGGTTACCGATTAGTTACGCTATCAGTAGGAGACACCTGTGTGTGTCTATGTTTATATTTCAGGGCTCGATTTTACACACCTTATACATCCTTCCCAAAAGTTAAACCTATTTCCTAAAGCTCTTGTAAGAACGACCCTGGCCAGAGTACAGACGATTTCAACATGACAAGCAATTTTGGCCTCCAGTGTGAACCTCGGAGACGCGCTCTGGGACCGGGTCTTCGGCGGGAGGTTGGAGGGATTTTAATTCCGGGTTACCGGCCCCGCCCTTAAGTCCCAGGGCAAGATCTCACGGCCTCATCCCGCCTATAAGCGTTCGCGCGGCTCTCCCTAGACGCCCTGATCGGCACCCGCAGCTCACGCCCTTTGTTCTACTCCAGCCACCCTCGCCAAGACTTCAGGACAGGCCGAAGAGGCCCGCACTACTCACGTGTCCTCCAAGTGCTGCTCCAAGGTCGTCTCCATCCCACCAGCTGTCAATCCCGGGCCGTTTCCCGCAGCACGTCGCTTCCTTCTCCACTACAGGCTTTGGGCACCCCGCGATCACATGACATAAGCCGGGCCCGGATCTGGACGGTGCCTCCAAAGGGACAAAATTTATCGGGGCACATCGTCTGCATTCTAAATCCGAAGATGCAATTCTATTTCTACAGTCCTGAGTGGTGACAGGCGCGGTGACCCAGGAGAGGCTCCCCTTGGGAACCGGGCGCGGGTCGATTTATCCGTCATCCGGGAGAGAAGTCAGCAGCCGGGCCTCAGTGCCTCGGTTCCTTGGCCTTTGTCTCAGCGATTTTTAACCTTTGGATTACGGTTCAGTAGACTCCGAGACGCATTAGGGGCCAGATTTAGTTTTAACTTTCACAATAACCCGGGCAGTCAGTCAGGGTCTGATCTAGTCGCTGGGGCCGATACGGGGAAGAGAGACACAGGACCGCTGTGAAAGGGCCCACAGGCGTGTAGGGGAAAGACATGCACTCAAGGGATTAAAGGACGAGATGGAATAGGGGTAAAACCGCAAGGTGGGTACTGCTAAAATGTAGGAGTTTTAATGAAGACGTCGATACTTCTGATGGGAGGGCTCGGGAAAGTTTGGGGAGGAAGGTGGTATCTGAGTCCTAACTTCTAAAGAAGACTGCGAAGCGCTGCTTAACAATAACTTCAAAATTTTTAATTATAAAAGCAGTTTTAAAAAAAAATAACAATAAGGCAAGGAAATCATCCATCGTCTCATTATTAATCCCTCGGAGAATATCTTTTCAGACGTTTATCTTTGCAAACGCATATTTTATTTATTTTAAGCAAAATTGACACATACTCGACTTGCAATTCTGTAGCTAGCCCTTTTCGCTGAATTTAGCATAAATGTTTTTTTATGTCAATTTGTATTCATTTACATCCTTTCTAATAGTTGTAAAATGTTCCATGATATAGCTGTACCTTTAATTAATGTACAGTGAGGCTGCCTATAGTTTGTGTGTGTATGTGTTTTGGCTGTTCCAATGCTGAGTATCCCCATAAGCCTCTACCCACTCCTGTCCTTAACGTCCTCGTCACATCACTTCTTGCTCTACTTTCCCTCCAGCCTTCTCGTTAGAAAATGTAAGTATTGACTATTCGAAGTTAAGTTTGTGCCAGTTGAGCTCAGGAAGCCCGCCTGCTTCCTGTCCAAGTCGTGCCCTGGAAAGCGCCTCACTGCAGTACCGCCCCCTTGTGGTCCCATGCTTTGTGAAAATTTTGCTGGGCTAAACCAAAAACCAAACCAAGCCCGTTACCATGAGTATTGCTGGACTAGGGCTTCCCAAACCACCCCCCACCAAAAAAACAAAAACAAAAAACCCCAAACCCATAGCTGTCTAGTGGATTCCGACTCATAGTAACCACATAGGATAGAGTAGAACTGTCCCATAGGGTTTCTAAGAGGAGCTGGTAGATTCAAACTGCAGACCTATTGGTTAACAGTTGAATTCTTAACCACTGCACCACCAGGGCTCCGAATAGAAACGTAATGTGAGCCACATTACTAATCCTAAATGTTCTGGTAGCCACATTAAAGAAAGTAAAATGTAAAATTAATTTTAGTAATGTATTTACTTAATACATCCAAAATATGGTCACTTCAACATGTAATTGACATAAAATATGAAGGAGATACTTTTCATTATTTTTTATACTAAATCTGGTGTATATTTTACACTAACAGCATATCTCAATTTGGACTAGCCATAATTCAAGTGCTCAGTAGCTATAGGTAGGCTGGTGGCTACCATATTGGCCAGCACAGCTCCAGGATATCTCTGATGAACTCAAAGCCAAATGAATAATTAAAGGATTCCCAGAAAGACTGGTGATCACTTTTAAGCTGTAGAGAAGGCCTTTGGAGAGAAAATGAGAAAGTAGGAAGAGGGATGACAGCTGATCTACACATCCTTGCCCCACTGGAGGAGGAGGGCAGGGCACTCCATACACCCCTCTTTCTCTGCCTTGTTGCTGTTCTGTTTCTGGGCAGGTAGACAGAGTGAACAGAATAGCTAACATAAGCTGGGGAGGTGTAGGGGCTGGGGAGGAGGTGTCTAATCCCTAATTGTTTTCTACATTTTTTTTAAACTTGTGGGATATTTGATGATTCTTTATTCTCAGTTTTGAGTGCTGGTAATCACTTCTGGGGTGAGAGGAAAAGTCCCATGACACCTTGTTATGAATTTGAGATACTTAAAATGGAGTTATATGGGCACCGGATGGTAAGTCTCCATTCAACAAGAGACCACACAGAGGAACTGAAAATGACAAGTTTATTACAGGTCCTAGGGGAAGCACAGGGCACACCCAAAGGCCACACAGGGAGGTCATGGCAGGGGCAGGGAGAGAACACAGACTTGGGTTCAAGCCTTTATTAGGGCCCCAGGGTAGGTGGCGTTAAGGTTCCTGGGCTTTTGTTGGATTGGTCAGTTTGAAGGAAAAGAGTGCGATCTGATCTAAAGGGGGGCAGGAGGGGCATTGCAGGGAGTTGTTGGTCACACGGGTTGCGGGGGAAGCCACATCAGGAGCTGGCATGTGCTTGTGTTTCTATGGGCTGCTATCCAGGGCACGCATTGGCATGAATGAGCAGAGTAAGTCAGCCAGCTTGTTGTTTTATGCTGGACACGACATGCCAAGGCAGCAGCTGAAATGGAGTTTTAGCAAAATTCATGACAATATGTCCGGTGATGCTTTGGCATCAGATATTAAAATTACATTTATGACTTGGGTGGCTGAAATAGTGAAAGGCATTGATACAGCTTTTTAAAGACATTGTAGGGTGCACTTAATTAGAGCAATGAGCATGGAACCTAGGATAAACAGGCTTGCAGTAGTCTGGAAGCCAGTTTGTAGCCATTGGCCCCACGTACATGGGGAAAGCCATGAAAACAGGTTTGAAACCTCAGGGAGCGTGGGGATTTGTTGGAATATTTCAGTTGTATTGTGCATAACTTTACTATCTTGAGATATTATCTTGAGTAGTGTGGCCACTTGCCCTGTGTTGTTAATCTACATACAGCACAAAGTGCCTTGAACAGAACACACTCCTCCTTGACTGACCAATGGATAATCTAAGGCTAGTCAATTATAGGTTATCACCTGAGCAGGGAACTATGCCCTTGCATGCTCAGTCCTAATATTTTGGTTGTTTTTTTACCATGTAGGCCATCGGAGTTTGGAACATCTGTTGATTAGCTTTGATAATTGGTGATTGGGTTGCTAAAGCAGCTACTCCAGTTGCTGTTACGGTTACTCCTAGGACGATGGCTATTATGACAATGATGGGTACAAATACAGCTCACCCATGGCAGTGCTTATATGCTGGGGGGTAGCCCCAGGGTGTGGGAAAACTTGAATAGGAAGGCCGAGGGCCGTTGGTATACAATGTACAGGGTGCATGTTATTGGGCAAAGGTAAGGTGAAATATAATAGTGCCCCTCCTCTGATGCTGGGGCTGCAAAAGATTCTCTAGGTGGCATTAGCCAAGGCATACCATCCTTTAGGTTGTACCCAGATATAATCAAGGCAGAGGTTTGGGACGATGGTTGTTGTGGGCCAGGTGGGCTTTTGGGAGGGGCAGATGTGGAAGGACAATATAACAGTTTCGTCTGGAAATTTTGAAGGCCTGCAACACCCTGATTTTGCCAGGATGGGTGCAACTGTAATTGAGGGGAACTGAGTAGGGCAGGCTTAAGGGCATGCATGGCTGGGATAATTTTATGCAATTGGCCATGAGGCTTGGCTCTGAATCAGCCTCACGGGCTTGCAGTTGTGGTTCTTGATGGCAAATTCAGCGATTATGAGTATGTAAGGTGTGTGCTGTTACTCAGTCAGATGTATGTACATGTTAGGAGTGGCATTAAGAACCTACAAAGTGTGTAATACATAGAAATAAATCTAACCAGGGATGTGAAAACTATAAAACACTGCTGAAAGAGATTAAAGAAGACTTAAATAAAAGGAAAGATGTTCCATGTTCATGAATTGGAAAATTTAATATTGTTAAGATGTCAGTACTACCCAAAGTGATCTATAGATTCATCATGATCCCGAACAAAATTCCAATAGCCTTCTTTACAGAAATAGAAAAACAAATTCTTAACTTTTTATGGAATGGCAAAAGGCCCTGAATAGCTAAAGCAATGTTCGAAGACAAGAACAAAGTAGGAAGACTCACATTTCTTGATTTTAAAACATACTATACAGCTTTAGTAATCAAAATAGCCTGGTACTGGTATAACAGTAGACACACAGACCAATAGAGTAAAACTGAGAGTTCAGAAATAAACCCACACATCTATGGTCACCTGATTTTTGATAAGGGTGCAAAGTCCATTCGATGGGGAAAGAAGAGTGTCTTCAATAAATGGTGCTGGGAAAACTGGATTTCCACATGCGGAAAAATGAAACAGGACCCATGCCTCATGCTATACACAAAAACAAATGAAAAATGGATTAAGGACCTAAATGTGCAAACTAAAACCATAAGATTCTTAGAAGAAAATGCGGGGGCAATGATATCAGCTTTTAACAATGTATTATCTAGTATAATAACAAAAGCACAAACAGAAAAAGATAAAATAAATAGGACCTCATAAAAATTAAAAAATTTGTTTATCAAGGACTTCACCAAAAAAGTAAAAAGACAAGCTACTGACTGGGAGAATATCTTCAGAAACCATATATCTGATAAGAATCTAATAACCAAAATATATAGAGAATTTTAACAACAACAAAAAGACAACCCAATCTTGAAATGAGCAAAGGACTTGAAAAGACATTTTGTTGATTAGCTTTGATAATTGGTGATTGGGTTGCTAAAGCAGCTACTCCAGTTGCTGTTCCCATTACTCCTAGGATGATGGCTATTATGACAATGATGGGTACAAATACAGCTCACCCATGGTGGTGTTTACATGCCGGGGGTTAGCCCCAGGGTGTGGGAAAACTTGAATAGGAAGGCCGAGGGCTGTTGGTATACAGTGTACAGGACATTCAAATGACCACCAGACACATGAAAAGATGCTCAGCGTCATTACCATCAGAGAGATGTAAATTAAAATCACAATGAGATACCATTTCACTCCCACTAGGATGACTAAGTTACAAAACAGACAAACAAAAAACAAAAATAACAAATGTTGGTGAGGATGTGGGGAAATTGGAACCCTTATCCATTGCTGGTGGGAATGCAAAATGATAGAGTCATTGTGGAAAACAATGTGGTGGTTCCTCAAAAAACTAAAAATAGAACTACCATAAGACCCAGCAATTCCACTCCTAGGTATATACCCAAAAAGCTTAAAAGTGGAGACTGAAAAAGAGACTTGTACACCAGTGTTCACTGCAGCACTGTTCACACTAACCATAAGGTAGAAACAACCTAAATGCCCATCAACAGATGAATGAATAAACAAAATGTGGTACATACATACAGTGGAATACTACTCAGTCAGTAGAAGAAATGAAGTCTCGATATATGCTAAAGTGTGGATGGAGCTTGAAGACATTATGCTGAGCGAAATAAGCCAATCACAAAAGGACAAATATTGTATAACTTTGCTTATATGAAAAGACAAATGTACAGAGACCTAAGTTTATTAATGGTTACCAGGGGCAGGAGGGAGGGGAAAAGGGGGGTTAACAGTGTTGGAAAAATCACATTAAGGGTAGGGTTGCACAGCTGACTATTGTAATCGCGGTCAGTAAGTTGTGCACCTGTACAAAGTTGCATTGGTGAAAGTTGCATGATAGATACATTTACAATAATGACAAAAAAAAAAAAAAGTAGTTACCGAGGCTGCTTATGCACAACCAAACACCTCATGAGATTTGGTTCCTTGATTTGGAGGTTAGGGCCATTGTTTCATGGGACATCCCATTTAATTGGCCTACTGTGTTTAGTGTTTCTTTTCTACCTACTGGTTCATTGTGTAGACAGGATAGTGAGCTGGTGGTATGGGGAAGTGCCCCTGACTGGTAGGTATAATTTAGGATGCACTGCTATAAGATACCAAAGTGGAGAGGTCAGATCAAGCGCTGCCAGACAGTCGGCAGAAGACTTACGGTTTTGCAAGCATTTTGGTAGAGGCAAGGTTATCGGGCAAACAATCAGCCATCTCCAGGAAGTGATACTCTACAGGACCTTCGTGGTCGATTAGCTGGAGGCATTTTTGGAGCTCAGCCTCTAGGTCCGTAGTCACTATAGCCATTGCCCACCTAATGCAAGGGTGGCCTGAAAATGGAAGTCCCAACATCCAGGCATTTTAATAGTCCTGGCCTTGGGGCTGGTTCTCTCCTTTGTCATTCTCTTGGGATAAGGCACTGCTGTCTGGGGCAGGTCGTCTCCGTCCGTAGTGAGCTCTTGGGTTGGGGTGTGTCATCTGAGATAGTGGCAAAGTGGATAGAATGGAGGAAGCTGGGGCTCATTCTGGGGAAATGTGGCCTTCCCAGGTGGATATCCATAAAGGATAGAAGCTATTGACAAAACCTAACCCGTTGTCATTGAGTCAATTCCAACTCATAGCTGTTACTGAGTGGAAACGCCAGGTTTTGCTCAGTGTGACTCCTATTGGCCAATAAGCGAGAGACTGAGGTGGGAGAGTGTAAAAGTGCCTTTATTTCATTGTGCAAGGAAAGGAAGCAATTGGGGCTGTTGCCACCAGGACTGCTCCCACAGGCGAGGGGAGAAGTTATTTTTAAGGGGTTTACAAGTAGGGAGTTCATAGGAGTTACATCAGCAGCATTCTTAATCATACCACGCCGGCGCCAGGATTTTCACGGAGCAGGACAAGCAAAGCAACTGCAATTTTAATGCAAAAATAGGGATGTCAGCCAAGCAATGGGGCTGGAATTCTGATGCAGAAATTGCAAGGCAGGCCAAGTAAGCTGCAGTGGAATTTTCTGCAGCCTGGGGACCTCTGTATTACAGCGACCCTATAGGACAGAGTATAACTGCTCCATAGGGTTTCCAAGAAGCAGCTGGTGAATTTGAACTACCGACCTTCTGGTTGGCAGCCAAGCTCTTAACCACTATGCCACCAGGGCGTTAAAGTTTGGGTATATAGGAGACTTGAGTGAGGGTAGAACTATAGGTTTGAGCCCAGCTGCTGGTTGAACAGATTTCTGTGAGCTCAGCAGGATTATCTGGGGCACATCTTGCAAATGAGCGTGCAGCGTCAGGTGGAGCCATGTTTAGTCCAAAGACCCCAGGAGGCATAATCGGGTGTTGCCAAAGACTCTACACGGAAGTCTGAGCCTCGGGGCACCAGGGGAGGTGCTTGCTGGAAGTCTTCCTGGGCTAGGCACAAGGCTGTCTGTTGGGGCTTCTCTCATCAAAAAGAAGCCGATTTGTGTGTAATGGCAAAAATAGGTTAAGTGAAATTGGTAAGTGTGGCATGTGCTGCTTCCAGAATATGAAGAGACCTAGAATGTGCTGTGCTTGGCATAATGTAATGGGAGCCTTGATGGTGAGGAGTTGGTGCTTTACAGTGAGATAAATCTTCCAGCCTTTAGGTGACCACATAATGCCAAGAAACTTAACAGGAGTGGCAGCGCCTTGTATTTTGTGGAGGGCAATTGCCCAACCTCTTTGCTGAAGATGTTGTAAATCCTCCCAGACTGTGTCCTCTGAGGGCCCCCTTAGAAGAATGTCATGAGTATAATGCCATAAGTGGCAGTTGATCAACTGGAGTGAATCTAAGTCCTGCCTGCACAAGTTATGAGCAATGGTAGGACTGTTAAGATAGACCACGGTCAGCCGCGTAAAGGTGTAATGCATGCCCTCGAAAGTGGAAGCAAACTGTGGCTGAGAGTCCTCAAATATAGGCACTGAATAAAACGTATTGGCCAAGTCTAGAACGGTATAATATGAGCCCTAGGCCTTTTGGGTATCTTCAATCATTTTACAATGTTAGGAGTAGGAGCTTTAAGTTGTGATAATCAGTTTTAAGCTGCCATCCCCTAGTTAGTGGTGGGCTTTAACACTGGCCAGATAGGGGTATTGAAAGGCAGGATGGTGGACCTAATATCTCCAGTGTCTAGCATGTCTTTAAGTACAGGCTGGAGGTCCTCCATACCTCGTTTTAGTCAATATGAGAGGTGTTTACCATTTTTGCCAGAGGTGGCAGCCTAACAGGTATCCATTTGGCAGCTCCTGTGAGACAGGCCAGGAGTTTGGGCTTGTTCCAAAAGGCATATAGCTGAGTTAGGGTCTCTGTTCCCGTAACTGGAAAGGAGAGAGCCAGGGGGGCCACTACCACTGGCAGCTGTTTAAAAAAAGAGACCAACTGACACATCAAGTTTAATTTGCACTCCTCATGTAATCTTTTCTGCAATGCCTTGTAAATTATATGAGGACACCCTAGGGAGTTTAGAAGAGTTCACTGGAATAACAGTAACTTGGGCTAAAAAGGTTTTGTTGTTTTCTTTGTCCCAGTGGCCCACTAGAGTTGTAAATGGGCAATTGTCCCCAGGAGGTGGGACAAGCGCTGGGGAGCCGCTGAGCTTCTATAGGAGGGATTGGAGTGGTTGCCAACCCTGGAGATCTGGAAAGTTCTCTTGGGGGAAGGTGGCCTTTGGGGTTCCCTAGGGCTTTTGAGCTACCGAGACAGGGCTTTATAATTGAGTGAAAGCCTGCTTAAGGGCTAATAGCTTGCCAGGGCTTCCCGGAAATAAGATTATTAGGAACTCCCGAAGCTGCCAAATAATGCTGTCTGTTGTTTATTGTCTTGGCTATTGGCCCCAGGTGCAGGATTCCCTGAGCTTCTTGGTTGTAGGGGAGCTTTTCGTGGGCCATTTCGAGGGTGGGAAAGTTGGGGTAGTTCACCTTGTCTGCCTTGATATTGAAAGATTTAAGAGTCAGGGTGGGAATCCCCCTCACATCGGACAGCTGTATCCACGCCATCGAGAGCCTCTTGAATAGTGTGAGCTCTCCCAATGAAGGGGCACAGTGCTGCCCAATAGTTTGGGGGAGCCCCTTGAAGGAAAAATATTCCTTGTCTATAGGAGCCGCTCTAGGTTAGAGACATAGTCTGGGTTATTGGGACGGCTGTGTTCGAAGAAATGATATACCCACTGGACCATACCTACTTTTCATAGAAGGAGGCGGGCATCATCTAAAGTTTTCCATTTGCTGTGAACTTTGGCTGTAATAACAGTGATGGAGGGGTGAGCCTGATGCCATGCCATAAAAATCCAAGTAAGTAAAGGCAGGGCCACTTCTTCAGGCTTACGGCCTGTTGTTTTGTGCTTGGTGTCCTCATCCTGGGAAGCTCCAATGAGTCTTTGGTGGACCTTGTTTTATGGAGTCTGGTCCTTCCCATATGGGAGGGGTGGGGAGTTCATGGTCTCCCATATCTCTAAGGAACTTTGTCTTTAAGCCAACTGAGTCCGTTAAACGTGTTGATTTTAGGATCTTTGGATATGTCCGCCAATTGTCTCATTTCAGTTGCGGTTAATGAAAGCTCTGAACCAGTGCTAAATACACGTGAACAACCAGTCTGCTCCCTTTTCCCCCTCTTGTTGGTGAGAACGACAACTTGTGTACTGGCCGCTGAACAGAAGGTGAGTGTGACTCCTCGGGAGAAAGATGCGGTGGTCTGCTTCCGTAAACACTTAACAGCCTTGGGAGCCCTATGGGGTAGTTCTACCCTGTCCTAAGGGTCACCATGAGTCAGAATTGACTCAGTGTCGCACAACAACAACATGTGATTTTGAGTGGAGGTTGCCATTTGAGATGGGAGCCTCGGCAACATTTGGCACAGGCAACATGCAGCAGCGCCAAGCAGTGCGACAAACACTAGCAAGCCTGCGCTCCTGTCCAGGTGGTGCTACCCACCTGAGAGAGCCAGGCAGTGAGCCAGTCTCGGCTAAAAGGCATTCCCAGTGGTCAGTTGCAACTGAGACTACCATCCCATCCTTGTCGCCAATTGTTATGAATTTGAGATATTTACTTAAAATGGAGTTATATAGGTGCCGGGTGGTATGATGCGGTTCAACAGAAGACCACACAGAGGAACTGAAATTGAGAAGTGTATTACTCACAGGTCCCAGAGGAAGCACAGCTTGCCCAAGGGCCACACAGGGTGGTCACAGTGGGGGCAGAGAGAGCACGTGGGCAGACCTAGGGCTCAGCCTTTATTAGTGCCCCAGGGTGGGGGTGGGGCATTAAGGTTCCTGGGCTTTTGTTGGATTGGTCAGTTTGAAGCAAAAAGTGGGATCTTGGGGAGCCTGTTGGGGATCTGATCTAAAGGGGAACAGGAGGGGAGTTGCAAGGAGTTGTTGGTCACACGGGTTGCTAGGTCTTCCCTATCAGGAGCTGGCAAGTGCTTGTGCTTCGGTGGGCTGCTATCCAGGGCACGCATTGGCATGAATGAGGAGAGTAAGTCAGTCAACTTGTTGTTTTGTGCCGGACATGACGGATGCCAAGGCAGCAGCTGAAATGGAGTTTTAGCAAAACTCATGACACACCTGTATTAGAGTGCCTGCCTCATCATATTGTAACTGTTTATATGTTTATTTTTCAAAGACAGGAAGGGCATCTTATCCATCTCTGAGATCTGTGTGCATTGGAGCACAATAGAAATTCAATAAATATTTATTAAAGAATCTTGATGTTGTCCTGAGAAGAGGACTCTGTAATGTAAAGAACTCTTAAATCTTAACTTTAACCAAACTTTAACCACCTTATCCTCCTCTTTCTCTCCTCCTCCATGAACAAACTCTTGGGAAATGAAAATCCCAGGAGGGTTCAGCAGGGAATGCCCATGCCTACATGCCCTGACCGAGAAGTGGAGAATATGAAGCGGTTTGGGAAGAGCAAGACCTTGTAGGTTGTCCCACTGCTGCTGGCCCAAGAGGCCCTAACCCTTCTTCCCTGACCCATCCAGGAGCAGATCCTTCCTGAGGGGTCCATTTAAGAAGTGCAGCCCTGGCAGAGGGCCTAGTGCTCCCTTGGGTGCAGAGGGCTCTGCTCCCTCAGGGCTGTCCCATTGACCTTTGGGTCACTCTTAAGTGCTTAGAATCACAGGTCTGAAGTGAAATGAGCCTAAAGCCTGGCCAGGGAATGGGCCATCATGTGCCACCAGGGGGCACCAATGCTACAGAAAACCTGCCTAAACTGGAGGGTCCTGGGATGAGGGAAAGGATCAACAATAGTCTATTGAGCTGTTACAGCTTGGGCAGAATTTAGAGCTAACACTATGCTAAGTTGGTGGTGTACAGAGGGAACCCTGGCCTTGGAGTCAAACAGATGTAAATTGGAATTCTGGCTTAGCCACTGGACTACCAGTGTGACCTCATCCTCCGGGAGCTTGCCTGTGAAATGGGGGCACCGTAACCTGCCTCATCAGGTTGTGGGGAGGACTACATGAGATACTCTATGTAAGAGGGGCTGGTGCACAGTGGGAGTCAATAAAGAAGGTTTGTTAAATCTGAGTAAGAAGATACTTTCTTTCCTCAAGTTGCTTATTTTCTAGATGAGGACACATATGAGAAAATAATTAACAGAGCCATGAAGGTAAGAGCCAAATGATTGTTACAGACACCAAGCAGTCTAGTGTTACGGGAAAGTGGGTGGCAGGGCAGGATTCACATAACTGCTCTACTAAAGCTGTGTTAAATGAGGTAATTAAATACCTATTACTTTATACTTTTCTATGGTATAAAAATTATAAAATACAGTGAGCAAAAAGAAAAAGAAACCCACCTGAAATCCCATCTTAGCCCTTATACCTAATGATATGAATGTAAATAAGCTAAATAGAATGAGGTGGGAGTTGGATAAGGTAGACATGGGAAGAGGCGGATCACAAGTGTCACAAGAGTCGTGGCACTTAAATCATCTGGCTCTATGAGAGGTGGGGGGGAAGGAGGGCACACCCCTGCCTTCTGATAGTGGATCATACCTGAGAGCTGAGTCCTAGATCTAAAGCCTGACTCTTAATAATGCAAAATACCATATATTAATAGTATATTTATATATTTTTTATGTATAAAGTATATAGGGTTACCATGAGTTAGAATCGACTGAACAGCAATGGATTTTTGGGTTTTATATATATATTCACCATCTGTCAGTTTGTCGTACTTGCATGTTGCTGTGATTCTGGAAGCTATGCCACTGGTATTTCAAACACCAGCAGGGTCATCCATGGTGGACAGGTTGCAACGGAGCTTCCAGTCTAAGACAGACTAGGAAGAAAGACCTGGTGAGACACTTCTAAAAATTAGTCAGTGAAAACTGTATGGATCAGAACAGAATATTGTCCAACTGGACTCCATCATGCCAATTATTGTGAAGATGGCACAGGACCGGGCAGCATTTCCTTCTGTTATACATATGGTTGCTCAAGATTAGCCGGCTTGTAAGTGGTGGAGCCTTGCTATTCACCTCCCTACTCTACTGACCCAACTTCTCTCACTTCAACAACAACACAACCCTAGAAATACAAGAACAAGACCTCTCATTCTGCAGAGAAGGAATTTGAAGCTCCTGGAGTTCTTAATTTTCTACCCAGTGCTCCAACTATATTGTACTGTCAGAGGCTGTCTTACAGCTGTAGTTAAACCAACTTCAGAGACCCTCATATACCTGTAAACTCTGCAAGTCAAGGATATCATAGACATTTGGCAGCCCTTCATTAATAGAAGGACTGGTTGGGAGGATCACCCTCCCAGAGGCAAAAGAATAGAGCAGGTGATCCTTCCAGCTTGTTCCCAACCTGCTGTAACAAAAAATACAACAAAGTGGGTGGCTTTAAAGAGCAGATTTACTGTCTCACAGTTTTAGAGGCTAGAAGTCCAAATCATGGCATTGGCTCTAGGGTGAGTTCTTCCTAATGAGTAACCCTGGGCATTCCTTGGCATTCCTTGGCTTATGTATGGTTCCTCATATGGTCTCTTCCCCCTGTGTGTATCTGTATATTCTACCCTTTTTATAAGACACCACCAGAAGGGATTAGTTTTAGGACCCACCCTACTCTGGTATGGTCTCATTAACATAACAAAAGAAACTTCTTATTTCCAAACAGGGTCACATTTTTAGGTGCAGGGGTTAGGACTTCAACATAACCTTTTGGGGGACACAATTCAATCCATAATACCAGCTAAGATATTTTTCTTTCATGGATATTGGCCAACAATGGTGGTATGATCCACTTGATTATGATCTTCTTGATTCTTTTTTATATCCCTGAGCCTGGCATATAGCAAGTGGCCAATAAATGTGTATAGATAGGAAAATGGGCTCCTGGCCACTCTAATCCAAGCTTGTCCAAGCAGTGAGTTGGGCAGAGAAGTAGGTTAGGGGCTGTCAATGGATGGAAGTTGACATTGGGCACTGTCTACTGAAGTTCAAAGCTAAGCCCAAATTCCAGAAGACATTTTAGATGTCTCAGTGTGGGCTAAAGAAGTTGAAGCACAGGAAGCTATTTTCATGCTGCTTTACTAATTTTGCTGCTGAGGATAAATGAGATGGAGACTTCCATATCCAAGTCTCCGTTAGAAGCCCAGTTAATGGAGCTATGACAAATGGGAATGAAGTACTTATGAATAAAAAAAAAATCAACTCAGTATAAAAAGTTGTAGGCCAGAGAAAAGACAAATTAGGAGGAGCTGATAAAATACCCTGTCCTTAATTAGACTGTCTGCATCACACATCAAATCAACCTTAATGCCAAGATTTATTGGCCCTGGAATTGTGTAAATGAAATAAGTGCTTGAAAATGAATGGAAAAGAAATTACCTGTATTAAAATGTATTTGCAAGGCAGGCCTGTGCACTGATGCTTTTAGTCAAATGCAGGCTTTCAGCTTCTTTTGGTATGCATCACTGTCTACCCAGCATCCATTCCCTTGGCCCTAGGTGGGCTTCAGACCCGTGCTTGTGGGATAACAATATGTACCATGGTCTACAGTCTCTTCCATTGTCCTGGAAAAATCCTTCTTGGACAGTGAAATACCTTTGTGTCTTTATTTTACCACCTATGAACTTAGGAAGGTGTTACTTCAGAGAAGAGAATATTGTGAAGACAAGATGATGTGCTTAGTTCTGCCCATCCCATCATGGATTACCAAACCCGTTGCTGTCAAGTTGCTTCCGACTCATGGCAACCCCATGTGTTAAACAGAGTGCAGCTGGGCTCCATAGGGTTTTCTTGGCTGTAATCTTTATGGAAGCAGATTGCCAGGCCTTTCTTCTACCTCATCGCTGGGTGGGTTCGTACCGCTAACCTTTCAGTTAGTAGTAGAGTGCAAACCATTTGTGCCATCCAGGGACCTGTCCCTCCATGTATAGCAGAGCAAAGAGCTTTCTTGTTGACTGCCATAGTCTGTCTTGAAATCCATGTTTAGCTTCAAGGGCTTATCTAATATCACAACATTTAATTACCCTCTTATAAGACCTTGCACAAGTAAGTCCTCAAATGCCTTGATGTCTCTTTGTTTTTCCACTGTAAACAAAGATAAGAATGGCACTTACCTCACAGTGTTGTGAGAGTTCAGTGAGACAATGCATGTAAAACCTCTAGCATAGTCCTTGGAAGACTGCAATCATGAACAAATGAAAGCTGTTGTGGTTGTTGGTTATGATCTCAAGAAATGATAGGTGAGGCAAATTTGAATTATGCTGAATCATTCAGGGTACTTAGCTGCAAGCAACAGAAGCTGGCTTTGGCTAATGAAGTAGAAAAAGAGGTTACTGGGTAGCTCATGGAATTGTTGGGAGGATTGGAGAGCTAAGCTCAGGCTAAGGTTCCAGTGACAAAGCCCAAAACCCTGCATGAGGAAAACACCCCTGGTGCCCCTGCCACGGAGTCCCTGGGTGGTGCAAATGGTTAACATGCTCAGCTGCTAACTGAAAGGAAGGTTCAGGCTCACCCAGAGGCACCTGGGAAGAAAGGCCTGATGATCTGCTTCCAAAAAAATCAGCCATTGAAAACTGTATAAAGCACAGTTCTACTCTGACACACATGGGTTCCCCATGAGTCAGAATTGACTGGATGGCAACTGGTGGCGGCCCCTGCCACTGACCTGCCCACACCCATGACTGCTCGCAGCACCAATGCTACATCTGCGACAGGAGCATGACCCTGCAACCACTGCTGCCCCAAAGCCAGTGCCTCTGCCGCTGCCCTTGCCAGCTGTCATGGTTTGAATTATGTCCCCCCAAAAATGTGTGTATCAGTTTGGCTAGACCATGATTCCTGGTACTGTGTGATTTTCCTGTATGTTGTAAACCTGCCTCTATGATGTTAATGAGGGAGGATGGGTGGCAGTTGTGTTAGTAAGGCAGGACCTGATTGATCTACAAGACTCGATTGTGTCCTGAGGCAATCTCTTGAGATATAAAAGAAGTGAGCAGTAAGACGGGGACCTCATACCATCACGAAAGCAGTGCCTGGAGCAGAGCGCGTCCTTTGGACCGGGGTCCCTGCACAGAGAAGCTCCTAGTCCAGGGGAACACTGAAGAGAAGAAGGCCGACAGAGGGAAAAAGCCTTCCCCTGGAGCTGATGTCCTGACTTTGGACTTTTAGCCTGCTTTGACTATGAGGAAATAAACTTCTCTTCGTTAAAACCATCCGCTTGTGGTATTTCTGTTATGGCAGCACTAGATAACTAGGACACCAGCAAAGTGGGATTTTTCCATAGTGCCTTTGCTCACTTCTGAATTGAAGTCTCGAGCGGGTAAATTTAAGCGACAAAGCCTAGTTCACAAGCCTGGCTTTAGTTGGGGAGCAGGTGTTCTGTTTTCTAGTTCTGTCTTGAAAGTGCCCTGAGCGTAGCAAAGGTGTTTACACCGGCTGGACAGTAAGAAAACATTTCAGATGTCTTCTGCAGAGGGTTTCTTGCTTTGCATGAGGGAGGCTTCTTAGGTAGGCTATACACAGCCCCGGTACAACTCGAGAGAACTTCATCTGACAGTGTTTCACTCCCTGCAAAGGTGAGGGAGTGCTTTCTGCTCTCTGCTCTGTATCAGCTCTGTCTTACAGGGAATCAGATAGTGTCGGTCATTTTCCTCTTTGTTTCTACAAACGAGGGCCATAAAACGAATCCCAGAGCCTGCACATCCATCCACTTCATGCTGTGGCCTCACTGTAGACCTATGGTTCCATTCCTTTATCCATTTCTCACCCCTCGTTTGCCAGGTTCTATGCTGGGAGCAATACTAAATCAGGCAGGGCTTCCTCTCTCACAGACCTTGTGTTCTATACAGGAGATAAGCTAGAGAGAATGAAAAACATCCTAAGTTGAGTTTGAGGTAAGAGAAACTTTTCAAGCCAATATCATTTCCTTGCCAATAACCTGCATGCTTATCTCTGCCCGGAGCCTGGTGCCAGCACTGCTGTTTGTAGGTGCAGATTCTAAGGAGGCATCTCAGGTCTGGTAGGCATCTGTCCCTCTCCACCCCAAGCCTCTCAGGGACAGAACTACTTTTGGGAGGAAGAAGAAGTGAGTAGGGGGAGGAGGATGAAAAGAGAATCGCCAAACCTCAGGATCAAGGCTTTTTTCAAAACCTGAGCGTGTCACCTTTACCCTCCGTGTTGATAGTTACCGTCAAATTGACCCCAACTCATGATGACCCCATGTATGACAGAACAAAATGTTGCCTGGTCCTGAGCAATCTATATAATCATTCAGTGGCATCACTAGAAGGGTGCAGGGGGTGTGGACTGTACCGGGTAACACTGTCAGGGGGTGACACCAAAATAACTGTCTACAAAATTTTTGTGTAGTGTTTCAACAGAAATTTATTATTATTTTTTTAATAAAAATATCCCTGTAGTTAGTTATAACAACAAAAACATTTTTTGGAAGCCCAGCTTACATGTATCAATATACCTATAAGGCTAAAACTCTATGCTAATTTACTTTTTTGAACATTCTAATGCTAGAAGTATGTAGGTCAGAGCTGTCATTATTACCCAATGTCTTAAGCTAGGTTTTCTAGAGAAGCAAAACCTGTGTGTGTGTGTCTGTGTGTGTGTGTGTGTGTATAACCAAACCCATTGAGTCGAATCAATTCGGACTCATAGAGACTCTTTAGGACAGAGTAAAACCCCCAAACAGGGTTTCCAAGGAGCAGTTGGAGGATTTGAACTGCCGTTCTTTTGGTTAGCAGCCGTAGCTCTTAACCACTGCACCACCAGGGCTCCGTATATATATATATATGTATATATATATAGAGAGAGAGATTTATCTCAAGGAAATGGCTCACACAGTTGTAGAGGCTGGCAAGTCCCAAGTGCGTGGGTTAGGCATCAGGCTGGAGGCTTCTCTTGACTCATGTAGCTTCAGGGCTGAAGAACCCAAGATTGGCAGGTCAGACAGCAAGCCACTGGCTCATGGGCTGCGGAGGCTGTTGAATCCAAGATTGGCAGGCAATATGGCAGGCCACTGGCTCAAATCCCAAGAACTAGAGGTCTGATTGATGAAGAGTGGATGCAGGATCCAGAGTAAGCAGGAGAGCTTTGCCAGAACATCCATATATGTATATTGGATGCAGGCCTCACTCCCAAGGAAACTCCTCTTCCAGCTGATTGGCTGATCACATCAGATCACATCATGGAGGATGACTACATCACCCAATTACAATGATGCTTCAAATCACGTGGTTTTTGTCTACACATGCTAAAAGCACACGCTGTTGTTTTTGTTGCTGCAGATGTTTTTACAGTCACTGATTTTGTCAAATTTTCTGGTGTTTTAGCTACACTATTGTGGTAGTTAGTATTTGTGAATCTATATCAATAACATTTTTTAGAATGAAGTAGTAATTAAAGGAAAAGTAGAAAAATCAAAAAAGGCTTCCTATCAATTATTAATAATATTTTAACTAATAACATTGTAATTCAATGTAGAAAGATTTTGCAAAATAATTTTGTTGTTAGTATTCATATAATCTAAGAAATATTACATTTATGCAATTTACAACTATATTTATCATGTATCATTCTATGATTAAAATTGATCATAAACATTACTAAGGATTCTGTATGGTCTGGTACAGGAGGACGTCCATGGGGGGAGGTCGCACCATGATTTACCGATGGGGTGATACCAACTCTGGTGATGCCACTGTGATCATTGGTATGTTTGAGTCTATTGTTGCAGCTGCTGTGTATTTTGAGTGTCTTCCAACCTAGTGGGCTCATCTTCCAGCACTATATCAGACAATGTTCTGTTAGAATCCATAGGGTTTTCATTGGCTAATTTTCAGTAGTAGATTGTCAGACCTTTCTTCCTAGTCTGTCTTAGTCTGGAAGCTCCACTGACCTGTCCACCATGGATGACCCTGCTGGTATTTGAAATACTGGAGGCATAGCTTCCAGCATCACAGCAACATGCAAACCACCACAGTATGACAAACTGACAGATGAATGGTTGTTACTCTCCACAGTGCCTAGCAAAGAATCTGGCTCATAGGAGGTGCTCAATAAATATGTCTTATAGTGAAGGAATCCCCTTTGAAAGTCTCATAGGAAACTGACTGTCTCTAACACTTTTCTGTAAACTATTCTAGCTTCCAAGGAACCAGTGGAGACAAGGAATAATCACAAGTGCCAACTGCAGTGAAACCTGGGAGTCACAGAGAAGGCAGAAGGCATACTTTCTAACTTTCCCAACTGCTACCTATTTTCACCTCTCCAGGCCTAGTTTTATTATCTGTAAATGTTGTCAATTTCTCACTCAGGCACCTTGCATTTGCTCTTGTACTTAAAGATTTAGAATTAACATTTACAAAGCACATCCATTCACGAACATTATCTTATTTAATCCTACAGTCATCCTTTGAGGAGTCTCTTAGTATCATCCCCATTTTGTGGATAAAGTGACTGAGGTGTGGAGAGGTCAGCTAGCTTGTCAAGGTCATAGAACTTGAAAATGTCCATGGCTTTGGGACTCCAAGGCTAGGGCTGGCCGCTCTTCAGCCCCCAGGATGAGTCAGCCCCTCTGCAACTCTGTCTTCTCACTAATTTAGACAACACAGGCCAGTGAATCAGTACTATAAGGGGGCTAAGGGCTGCCTTCTCCCATCTCCCCTTCCAGCAATGGGGCAGCTTGCCCACGTGCCTTCAGATGTTGTTTTTGTTAGGTGCCATTGAGTTGGTTCCGACTCATACGGACCCTATGTGCAATAGAACAAAACATTGCCTGGTCCTGCACCATCCTCACAGTCATGGCTATGTAAGAACCCATTGTTGTAGCCACTGTGTCAATCCATCTTGTTGAGGGTCTTCTTTATCATTGACCCTCTACTTTGCCAAGTGTGATGTCCTTCTCCAGGGACTGGTCCCTCCTGGTAACATGTCTAAAATACATGAGACAAAGTCTCACCATCCTCCCTTCTAAGGAGCATTCTGGCTGCACTTGTTCCAAGACAGATTTGTTTGTTCTTCTGGCAGCCCATGCTATATTCAGTATTCTTCACAAGCACCATAATTCAAAGGCGTCAGTTCTTTTTTGGTCTTCCTTATTCGTTGTCCAGCTTTTGCATACATATGAGGCTATTGAAAATACCATGACCTGGGTTAGGTGCACCTTAGGCCTCAAGGTGACATCTTTGCTTTTTAACACTTCAAAGAGGTCTTTTGCAGCAGATTTGCCCGATGCAATATGTCATTTGATTTCTCAACTACTGCTTCTGTGGGCATTGATTGTAGAGCCAAGTAAAACGAAATCCTTGACAACTTCAATCTTTTCTCCATTTATCATGATGTTGCTTATTGGTCCAGTTGTGAGGATTTTTGTTTCCTTTATGTTGAGGTGTAATCCATACTGAAGGCTGTAGTCTTTGATCTTCATCAATAAGTGCTCCAAGTCCTTGGCTTTCAGCAAGCAAGGATGTGTCATCTGCATATCACAGGTTGTTACAGTCTTCCTCCAATCCTGATGCCACATTCTTCTTCATATAGTCCAGTTTCTCAGATTATTTGCTCAGCATACAGATTGAGTAAGTATGGTGAAAGGATATAACCCTAACGCATACCTTTCTTGATTTTAAACCACACAGTATTCCCTTTTTGTGTTTGAGTGACTGCCTCTTCAGTCTAAGTACAGGTTCCACATGAGCACAATTAAGTGTTCTGGAATTCCCATTCTTTGCAGTGTTATCCATAATTTGTTATGATCCACACAGTCAAATGCCTGTGCATAGTCAATAAAACACAGGTAAATATCTTTCTGGTATTCTTAGCTTTCAGCCAAGATCCATTTGACATCAGCAATGATACCCCGGGTTCCATGTCCTCTTCTGAATCTGGCTTGAATTTCTGGAAGTTCCCTGTAGATGTACTATTGCAACTGTTTTTGAATTATCTTAAGCAAAATGTTACTTGTATGTGATATTAATGATATTGTTTGATACTTTCTGCATTCAGTTGGATCATCTTTCTTTGGAATGGACACAGATATGGATCTCTTCCAATTGGTTGGCCAAGTGGCTGTCTTCCAAATTTCTTGGCATAGATGAGTGAGTGCTTTCAGAATTTGAAACATCAGTTTTATGAAACATCTCAATTGGTATTCCATCAATTCCTGGAGCCTTGTTTTTCACCAGTGCCTTCAGTACAGCTTGGACTTCTTCCTTCAATACCATCTGTTCTTGATCATATGCTACCTCCTGAAATGGTTGTACATTGACCAGTTCTTTTTGGTACAGTGATTCGTGTATTCCTTCCATCTTCTTTTGATGTTTCCTGTATCATTCAGTTTTTTCTTCAGTTCTTTTAGCTTGAGAAATGCCAGGTGTGTTCATTTTGGTTTCCTAACTCCAGATCTTTGCACATTTCATTATACTTTATTTTGTCTTCTGGAGCTGTCCTTTGAAATTTTCTGTTCAATTCTTTTACTTCATCATTTCTTCCATTCACTTTAGCTACTCTATGTTCAAGAACAAGTTTCAGAGTCTCTTCTGACATCCATTTTCATCTTTTCTTTCTGTCCTGTCTTTTTTTAATGACCTGTTGCTTTCTTCATGTATGATCTCCTTGATGTCATCCCACAGATCATCTGGTCTTTTGTCATGAGTGTTCAGTGCATCAAATCTATTCTTGAGATGGTCTCTAAATTCAGGTGGGTTATACTCAAGGTCATACTTTGGCTCTCGTGGACTCGTTTTAATTTTCTTCAGCTTCGACTTGAACCACCACTGGTCTGTCAGTTTGTCATAAAGTGATGACTCGTGTTGGTGTGATGCTGGAAGCTCTGCCAGCAGTATTTCAAATGCCAGCAGGGTTACCCATGATGGACGGGTTTCAGTGGAGCTTCCAGACTAAGACAGAATGGGAAGAAGGACCTGGTGATCTACTTCTGAAAAAAAATTGGCCCATGAAAACCTTATGAATAGCAGTGGAACATTGCCTTCAGATACCACACAGTAAATCAACTGCTACATTAATTCCTGACCACCAACATTTTCCCCCAGGAGAAAGTCATAGTCAAGAAGACTGATGTCTCATTGATATTTTCAATTGCCCAAGGGAAGTGAGATGAATATAATCCCATTTGTCAAGGTGGAGAAGAGCTGGTCTGAAAGCAGCATGGATTACTTTAAGAAGATAACAGTTTATCACTCTCTGGACAAGAGAATGTGAAATTAGGACTAACCTCCTTTGTGAGTTGGTAAAAACATGGATCATCAAAGACGGTGTCTAGGGAAATGTGCAGCAAGTTCTCTGGCTTTATTCTTACTTGTTTTCTTCCCTAAGACTTTATGTTTTTTATATACACACACCCACACAAACAAGACAAACTCCCTTCCACCAAGATATTGTTAACATTTGTTGAGGGTTGATGATTGCCAGCCACTGTACTAGGTGTTTTGTATTTATTATCCAACAGCTTTATGAGGTAAGTGTTACTTTGTTGTTGTTGTTAGGTGCTGCCGAGTTTTTCACTCATAGCGATCCCATGTGACAGAGTAGAGCTGCCCCATAGCGTTTTCCAGGCTGTAATCTTTATGAGAGCAATTGCCAGGTCTTCATCCTGCAGAGCCGCTGGGTAGGTTGGAATTATCAACCTTTCAGTTAGTAGCCGACCCCTTAACCATTGCGCCACCAGGGCTCTTTAAGTGTTACTATTAGCACTATTTTACAGATGTGGAAACTGAGGCTTAGAGAGGTTTCATGACTTGCCCAAGGTCATCCAGCTAGTAAAGGGAGAAATCAGATCCAGGCCAGCTGACTCCAGAGTCTGCACTCAGCTACCACCTAGTATCTGCAGGTTGAACCAGTTGCCATGGAGTTGATTCTGACCCACGACGACCCCTTGTGTGTCAGAGTAGAACTGTGCTACACAGGGTTTTCAGTGCCTAATATTTGGGAAGTAAATCGCCAGGCCTTTCTTTCAAGGTATCTCTAGGTGGACTTGAACTGCCAGCCTTTTAGTTAGCAGCCAAGCATGTTAACCATTTGCACCACCCAGGGACTCATCTGCAGGTTACTTAGACCAAAAAGTCGTCCAGACAGCCTTGCTTAGGGAGCATCATGCCTTCCTTCTCTCCACTAGTCCTTCCTTGGTCATCCCCTTAGGGCCCTGTTGATCCCAGCGGGGATGGGGTGGTGGAGGTAGGAGGAGCAGGGGCATGCCCTTTACTGCTGGTGGAGACTGAGCCAAGGCTGAGGGGCTGGACTGTCCGAGCAGGGGTCTGGGCAGCTGAGGCTGAGGGAGGGGTGGGGAGTGGGCACATGGAAGGCTCTGGGCTGCTCTTGGTTGCTGCCGTGCACAAATTTCCAGTGGAGGAGGGGTGAGATCAGTGTAGTGGATTGAATTATGTCCCCCAAAAGCTGTGTGTATCAATTTGGCCAGGCCATGATTCCTGCCTCTATGATGTTAATGAGGGAGGGTGGGCAACAGTTGTGTTAGTAAGGCAGGACTCAGTCTACAAGATTGGATTGTATCCTGAGGCAATATCTTGAGATATAAAAGACAGAAGTGAGCAGAGAGACGGGGTGGGAGGGATGGGGGTGCTGGGGGTGCGGGTGGAGAACCTCATACCATCAAGAAAGCAGTGCCAGGAGCAGAGAGCGCATCCTTTGGACAGGGGTCCCTGCGCCGAGAAGCTCCTAATCCGGGGGAACACTGATGAGAAGGCCAACAGAGAGAGAAAGACTTCCCCTGGAGCTGACACCCTGAATTTGGACTTTTAGCCTACTTTGACTGTGAGGAAATAAACTTCTCTTCGTTAAAACCATCCACTTATGGTACTTCTGTTATAGCAGCACTAGATGACTAAGACAATCAGTGACAGTCTTCAGCCACTCAGAACCAGGACATTCACAATGTCCAGTCACAGGACAGCCTGCTTGGGCTGCCCAGAGTCCAAGAAAATGCCACGGCTCTGGGTTAGGAAGCCCTGGGGACCTCACATGTGTCAGAGGAGAACTGTGCTCCATAAGGTTTTTTTTGGTTTATAAAATGTAATTTTATTTTATGTTACTCTGCTGTTACATAGGGTATAACATTTTCACAAGGCTTTTTTGGGACTACAGTTGATGATTAGCAACACACAATAGTGGTCCAACTCTCTAAATAACAATCACTAGACAAACTGGACACCTTCTCACATGTGCACAAATCTGCATGGAAAAGTACTAAAGTTTTAGACTTCAACTTGTATACTTCATCTGCCTTTCTAGTGTATTAAGAAATGACATGCATTTTAATTGCCAAAAGTAATGCTTGTATTCTGGCAGCAACATGCTACTCTGATTACATAGTAAAGTGAATACCAGAACTACAAAGGCAGGAGTGTAAGTGAATTTTTATTGGGAAGGGAAGTTGTCAACTTAAACAGCAGCAAATGAAGAGTGAACAAGTAAACTCCCTTTTGTCACAGATATACATGACCTCCATAATATATAGGAGGCATTTCAATGTGTGACCCCCAAGCCAGAAATGTCAAATGCTTTTTTCCATTCAATCTAATACTTCTGGATTCCCACTAAAAAGGAACATATTAAGAGCATGGAAAGGTTGCTTACTGAAAGGAAACCCCCGAAGAAGAGTAAGGGAAGGAATGTAGAAATTAAGAAGTTATGCAGAACACTCTTTAATTGTAATTAACTACATTTTCATATCTTCACAGTAATACAAAACACAGTCACTTGCAGAACTGGTTCAGATTACTTAAATACCAAATACGCTTTAGTCCTCTAGATAAGTGTGGGGAAGTTACTTATGTTTATATGAAATGAAGCTATTAATACTTTTCTACAGCAGTAACTGCAGACCAGGAAGGCCAAGACAAACACAAATCAAGGAATGGAGTTTTCCCAAAGCTGTAGTGTGAAAAGGCTATCAACAGTTGATTCCATACATATGAATGGGCTTCTCTGCTATAGGAAATCCAAGTGGAAGAAGGAATGGAGATGTGTAAAAAGGTTTCTTGAGGGGGAGAAGGATGACACCCTGTAAGCATTTAGTTTTCTGCTCCTTCTGCTGTATCACACTCTTCTCCTGCGCTGCCAGATGTCCACAATGTTAGGTTGTCTCTAAGCAACTGCATGATGAGGGTGCTGTCTTTGTATGAGTCTTCATTCAGTGTATCAAGTTCTGCGATGGCCTCATCAAAAGCCATTTTAGCCAGTGTACAGGCAAGCTCTGAGTTATTAAGGATCTCATAGTAAAATACAGAAAAGTTGAGAGCCAGCCCCAGACGTGTTGGGTGTGTGGGTTGCATCTCCTTCTTGCTTATATCAAATGCCTCTTGGTAAGGTCCTTGGGAATTATCTATTGTTTCTTTTGAGACTGAGGCAGCTCAGCTTCTTGTGTCCCTTGTCTCTTCAGCTTCTGCTTCCTGTGGCCTCTTGGCCCTTGGGCCTCACACCCGCATCTGCCCTACTGGGGCAAGTGTTTCAAAGCTCTGGAGCTCCACCTGTATAAGTGCCCGGAGGCACCCCACTCTGCCAGGAAGCCTCCTGCGCACAGGCACTCAGCTCTCTCGCTCCGTGGGTCGGCTCCAGTGCCGTCTGGCACTGGTCTCTTGGTTCTGCTGCTGTTGGTTCTTTGCTGCTGCCGCTTCTCTGCTGCTGCCGATTCTCTGCCACTGCCGGACGTCTATCCATTCACAGTTTTAAAACCACTTCCGCATTTTAGGTATCTGTTAGAGCAGCACCCCACTCTCAGTACCAAATTCTGTCTTAGTCATCTAGTGCTGCTATAACAGAAATACCACAAGTGGATGATTTTAACGAAGGGAAGTTTATTTCCTCACAGTTAAAGTAGGCTAAAAGTCCAAATTCAGGGCATCTGCTCCAGGGGAAGGCTTTTTCTCTCTATCAGCCTTCTTCTCTTTGGTGTTCCCCCCGACTAGGAGCTTCTCAGCACAGGGACCCCGGTCCAAAGGACGCAGTCTGCTCCTGGCACTGCTTTCTTGATGGTATGAAGTACCCCCTCCATAAGGTTTTCAATGGCTGATTTTTCAGAGGTAGATCACCAGGCCTTTCTTCTGAGGCACCTTTGGGTGGGATTGAACCTCCAACCTCTATACCTCCTAGGTGCCAGCTGCTTCTCTAGGCCACTGTGACTTCAAAAACCCAAGAAACAATGTGCATGCCCCAGATCCTTAGAAAAGGCAAGTCTTAGGGTCACATTTTGACCCTTAACTTCAAGCAGGGGCAGAAGCACCCCCCCCCCCCCCAGAGTAAAGAGCCCCAGGAGAGGGTCCTCACTCCAGTCCTGACCTCGGGCACATACTGCCGAAGCAAAGGTCACCCGAGGGCTGCAATTTCAATCCTCTTTGGTCAGAAGAAGCAAGTTTCCTAATTAATGCCACTTTGGATCTGGCAGAGATGGCTGTTCGTCTCAGGGCTGTTTGCCTGTGATGGATGCTGGTAACATTTTGCGTTTGTCAGGGAGATATTTCACTGCTTCCCCATGGAGTGGGATGGAGACAGCCAGGAAATACGATTCTCTGGTTAAGGCAGAATTGGAGATGAGTCAGAAGTGCTGACTGAAGGGCTCTGTCCTTTCCAGCCCTTGTAGGGTTGGGGAAGGGGGTGAGGTGGGGACTGGGAGGGGCTGGGCTGACCTGGGAGACCCAGCAGAGACCTGTCATGAGGAATGGACTGTGAAGGGAAATCGTACGGGAGAGGAGGCAAGACGATTTTGTGTAGGCTTTCTAATGCAAAAGACTCATATCTACGTTGGTCACTAGACTTTCTTGGATAAGATACACAAGAGGGGAAGCAAACAGGAAGAAAAGCATTCTTTCTGCCATTTCCAGGGAGTGAAATGTCTGCCCTAAAAGCTTCCATTTCTACTTACCACAAGTCCACTCATTAACCATAAGGCTGAACTCAAAAGCGAAAAATGTTTTGAACCTCCAAACTAGATGACCCCATGGCAGTTTGACTTTGTACATTACTGACAAAGCAAAATTGTTGAAAATTGAAAAACATGACTCTCGTCTAAGATTTAGTACCCCATTAATGAGTGAACAGTAAGATAGTAAGGTGGTTCAAAAAGCATTTTGAACAACCGGGTATTTAGAGGCATTTAAAAATGAATGTTAAAGTAAGATTTCTAGGCTAGAAACAAAACTGGTTAATATCCTGTAGGACAATTAAAAAAAACAACAACATAATTTCTGGGGTTATCTTTTCTACTGGGTAGAAACTATTTACATCTTTACCAGACCAAACCTATAGATTGGCATGTAACTTCATGGAGTCTAAGCTCTTAATTTCCACCACCTGTCTGTCAGTTTGTGGTACTGTGATGGCTTGCATGCTGCTGTGATGCTGGAAGCTATGCCATTAGTGTTTCAAATACCAGCAAGCTCACTCATGGTGGACAGGTTTCAATGGAGCTTCCAGACTAAGACAGACTAAAATGAAAGGCCTGGTAATATACTTCCAAAAATTAGCCATGGAAAACCCTATGGACCACAACAGAATATTGTCTGATATAGTGCTGGAAGATGAGCCCCCTAGGTTGGAACGCACTCAAAATACACAGTGGCTGCAACAGTGGACTCGAGCATACATATCAAGATCGTAAAGATGGTGCAGGACCAGGCCATATCTTATTCTGTTGTACATGAGGTCGCTATGAGTCAGAGCCAACAGAACAGCAACTAACAACTAACAAAGCTCTTAATTAGTATTAAATAGTTGAGTCAAACAGGGTTACATTCCTCTAGGTAATTAAGTAATCCTCGGGTGGGCTCGTGGAACAATGCCCAATATGACATTGAAAGAATTATGCGCTCCTCCTTTGGCTTTATTTTCAAGTTTTGGATTATTAGTCTTATTTTTTAACATCACAGTCATTTACACTCTTGTTTTTCCCACTAGCTGCTTGAGGGTAGGGGCTATGCTTTGCCTCCTCACCGTGTGCACTGGTTTGTTGAACAGAGCTGAGGAAAGAGCCCTGTGGTAGAGTGGATCAGGAGCAGCAGGCTTGTGTTTTAATTGTATCCGTGACCTTGACCAATCCTGTAAGTTACCCAGGGCCTCTATATTCTCCAAGGTTCCTGGTGGCACAAATGATTTGAGCTGGACTCCTAACCTAAAAACAAGTAAACAATGATTGGTGGCTTGAACCCACCCAACAGTGCCATGGAAGGAAGACCTGGTGATCTTCTTCTGTAAAGATTATAGCCAAGAAAACCCTGTGGAGCAGTTCTACTCTGTAATACGTGGGGTTGCCATAAGTTGGAATCTACTTGACGGTAACAAGGTTGGTTTTGTTTTCTGGTCTCTGTATTATCATCTGTCAAACGGGAAGATTGCCCTTAAGTTCTGGGCACTGTGCTGTGCACTGTGGTTAATGTCCAATTTTCGGGGTTGCTTCTAGCTCTAAGAAGCTTGGGTTATAGTTTGATCTAATCATCCACACAAAGGAGCTACTTGATGCAAACACAAACATGCGATGAATGAATGAAAGAGCCTCTTTCAGGTACATGCAACCCATGCGGGCCTTTTCTCTTGCTCTTCTTGGAAGAGCCACCTTCAATGCCACATGAAGCCTGTGGCCCTGGCTCCTGTCTGAGAAGTGGACTGGGATGTGTTGCTTTGCAGTTTTGCAAGAGGGAACAGCTGCTGTCTCCTTCCAGAAGCGAGAGGCCCTGGGTCAGCAGGCCCCAGAGGGGAAGAACCCGGCATCCCAGTCTGCCTTTGAAAAAGGAGCCAGTTACCGTCTTATAATGTATTCATGAGACTCTCATTGCTGTTTTCAATTAATTTCTTGACAAACTCTGGCTGTTCCTTTTCTTGTTTTCCTTAGGACAGGAGGACTCCAAGTGATCCATTAAGAAAGCAAAAAATTATGTGCCCATTTGGGAGCTCTGGGGAGCTCTTGCTGAAATTAACTTGAGTGCTTTAGAGCGAGATTTACATGGCAGAATGGAGCCTGGGCTGCTCCTTTCGGTGGGTGCTGCTGTGCTGCTGTGGATATTGCCACTGTTTTTCTTATAATGTGCAACGTCCCCAAAGGTCTTTGGATTCCTGCACAGCCTCAACTCGGTGTCCCTCTGTGCCCCTTGAGCCTTGCCATGGGGGCCCAGCCACTTGACTTGGCCCTGGGTCTCACCAGCATGGGAACAAATCCACCTACCTACCCCTAGCCTGGCCCCCCACTTGTAAGCGTTTACACGGTGTTTCAGAAAGAACATGTCTTCTGTCTCCTGTTTGGAAACCGTCTCCCAGACCTTTGCTGATGGAGCCCCGAAGGCCTCTGGTGTTCTCCACTCCCAGTGCCTGGCTTGGAGGCCCTACTGGGTGTTTCAGTGTGGAGCGTTGGGTGCCTCTCAGCTGTGCCATGTCCTTGGTTCCCCCAGGCTGCCTCACTTCCTCTCTAGACCCCTCAGGCTCAGCAGAGGACACCCAAAACCTCTTCCTAGTATCTCAACCATTTTTTGCTCGCTGCGAAGCACCTCTACTCTGGAAACAATAACCATCATAAAAACAATGGTTCTGACTTCTGTGTTGTAAGCACTGTACTATTTAGGTGATTTAGGAAGGGAGCCCTGGTGGCCCAGTGTTTAAGTGCTCGGCTACTAACTGAAAGGTCCGTGGTTCAAACCCACCAGCCATGCCACAGGAGAAAGATGTGGCAGTTTGCTTTCATGAAGATTTACAGCCTTGGAAGCCCTATGGGGCAATTCTACTCTGTCCCCTAGGGTCACTATGAGTCAGAATTGACTTGATGGCAACAGGTTTGGGAGGAGGAGACAGAGGCCAAGAGAAGTTAAGTAATTTGTCTAAGGACACCAGCTAATAAAACGGGGATTTGAGCTCAGTTCTAAATGACTCCATGTTCTTTTTTTTTTAAAAAAAATTTTTATAGGCTTTATGTTTAGAACAATTTTAAGTTTACAGAAAAATTGTGCAGAAAGTACAGTTTCCGTACCAGGTTCTTTTTTATTTTTCTCTTTTCCTCCATTTTATAATTATTAATTATTTAAAAAACAAAAACATGCCCATTGCCATTGAGTCGATTCTGACTCACAGGGACCCTACTGGACAGAGTAGAACTGCCCCATAGGGTTTCCAAAGAGCAGCTGGTAGACTCGAACTGTGACCTTTTGGTTAGCAGCCAAACGCTTAACCACTGTGCCACCAGTAACATTTAATTGGCTTTCTATTACAAAAAGAACACATGCTCAATTCAGAAAACTTAGAATATATAGAAAAGTGTTAAGAAGGAAAAACAAAACAAACAAAAAACTAGCAAATAAACAAGCCAAGGTCATTAAGAATTTCATTTTGCCAAGATAAAATGTTAACATTTTAGTATCTTCCTTTTCAATCTTTTCTCTGGACACACATACACACAAATGCAAAATGGAATCATGTTGTACATTATTTTTTATTTGCAACTGTATTTGCTTAGCAATATGTTAATATTTCCCCACACCGATAAATGATCTTCAATCCCATACTCATTAACTCTCTTGTCCAAGGGATGTTCTACCCAACTTCATTTTCTTCCATATCCAGTCACATGTCTCTTTTCTGGGCTGCTTTCCAGGGGACTCTTATGTCCTTTCCAGCAGATTGAGCTAGTTTGTGCCCAAGGGTCCTGCTCTACAAGGGACATTAAAGAAAAAAAAAAAACCCAACCCAAAATCTGCCTTCTAGTTGATTCCGACCCATAGTGACCCTATGTGTATCAGAGTAGAACTGTAATTATAGGGTTTTCAATGGCTGATGTTTTGGAAGTAGATTGCCAGG
The DNA here is from genome assembly GCA_030035585.1 of Dugong dugon. Lineage (NCBI taxonomy): Eukaryota > Metazoa > Chordata > Mammalia > Sirenia > Dugongidae > Dugong > Dugong dugon. The sequence continues at coordinate 150,377,418 of CM057462.1, forward strand.
GCTTTCTTCTGAGGCACCTCCGGGTGGACTCAAACTTCCAACCTTTCAGTTAGAAGCCTAGCACATTAACCCTTTGTACAACCCAGGGACTCCTTGCAGGAGACACCTACCCCCTTTTATCCAAGAATCTGCTAAATTCTATTCAGTGTGAGTCTGTTATCTTGCTCAAAGCCCATCCTAGGGAGAGAGAGAGAGGGAGAGAGACCACCCATCCCTGACTAGTGTCCTTCCTAGAAGGGCTCTCTCAAAGGCAGTGTGGCTCCCTTCACTCCATGGTCAATTTAGAACGAGAAGGGCATGTGCAGAGGATGATGCACATCCCTGTTAGAGTGGCTGACCCCTTGCGGCCTCCTCAATCTCTGTCTCCTGAAGGGAATTGGTCATTGGCCCCTGGGAAACAGTTCTAAAAGTGAACGTCCATGAGCGCTGGAGGGAATCACTGACCTAGATGCCTGAAGGCCTTATTTCGCTCAGAGGTGAGAAGAACCACTTTGAGAGGGTGAACATTAACCAAGGAAAAATGAAGAGTATTTCATCTTCTAGGGGAAAGCCTCTGAGCCTGTAGGAATGAATTTGGTCCGAAAAGAACGAGTGTCCGTGCCACATGGCCTCTGCCCAGGAGGGCCATGGTAGGGTAACTTCCATAGACGGGATTAGCATCTCAGGAGGCAGGTTCCCTGGCAACCTTTCCAGGTCTCTTTGCCAAAGGGTAAAAAAAAAGCAGTTTATTCCATAAACCACCAGGGATGGGGAAAGCACTGATGAATCATAACCCCATTTCCATCACCAATAATCCACAGCTCTCAAAGGAAAAACTGTGATTCCAACTGGGTGACCTGAGTTAGAAGGCGAAATGCATTGCTAGGGTTCATTTCTGTGATCAGAAACAAAAACAAAGCTGGGCCTCCCACCAGGAGCTGAAACTCTCTTGATCCTGGCCTGTGGTTTTTGCCTCATTGAAATTTTCCAGTGTAAATGAATTACTGCTGACTAGAGTCCCCTGGTTAGAAAATACATGGCATGTATGCCAACACTTTCCATCCTGCACTCGTGGCAGATATCATGAATCCATGTGGTACCCTTTCCCAGTGAGCTCAGAGATGGCTTCAGACTCAATCTCAACACATTTTTCTGGCAGCCATACTAATCAATCAGCTTTGGCCCATGGAATGAAACCCTTTGCTTTCCTGAATTAGTTAGTAATCATAGGCAGCAACTGTACAACAAGCTCCACTGGATTGCATACTTAGGAGGTCCTCACTTTCTCTTTTTTCCATCAAGAATAAGAGCAGGAAGTGGTTGGGTGAGGTGGAGGAAGTTGGGTTAAAGAGAACCAAGGACTCTTTTTCTGATTCTGCCATCTTCTGATTGAAGACTAGATGTGTCTCTGTTCACATTACCACAAGCAGTCTCTTCTCCTGTCTGTTCCTAGTCCAGCCCCAGGACTCTTTCTGCCTCTAGTCAGAGCAGCTTGGAGTGGGGGCCGAGGTGCCCTTCTTCCTGAGGACAAGAAAGGGCAGAGCCCTGTTCCTGGTACCATGAGGCTCACTCATGCCCTCAGATCACATAACAAACCCAGGCCATGTGGAGAGGCTCAGGTTGCACTTCCCAAGACCTTCTTACCTTAAAGAATCCGGCTGTGCCACTCACTTGTCCCTGCCACCCTCTCTCCTCAAGAAAAGACACATTTAGTCACTAAATCTTGTGTGCGTGGCGGGGGGGTGGGGTTGGGGGTGGGTGAGAAGTAGCAAATGTCCATGTGCTGAAGAGAGTTCCGGATCTGGCAACAAGTAGATGATTTGTTTTTAATTTAATTGCTTTTATTCATGTAAATGAAATATTTCAAAAATTCCAAAGTCTGTAAGTCTGGTAAGAGAATATTATTAAAATAATCACCCTTACACTCTTCATCCAGTTTAAGAAATTGAAGGATTACTCCTTAATGAGAAGAAGAGAGCGATGCAGTCCCTGAACTGGGCCAGGGGCTCCCGGAAACTGTGCAGGAGGATGTAGCTGACTTATTTTAGAGGGAAATTGGCCAGCGCAGATGGATTACCCAGCACAAAGCTTCGGGCTGTCAGTATTCCCATGGCAGCTTCTGTTATTGCCTTGTTCAGTCAACACCAGGGGAAGCTGCATCCCTGTCATGCCGGTGAGACCCCTCACTCTGTGTCCACACTGGCCGCTGTCTGCCCCCGCGCCTCATTAATGTGGTGTTCAGACCTCCTTGTTTTTCTTCCCCCAAGTGTTTACATGGCTCAACCTGTGTGAGAGGTTATGGAGCTCAGCAGCTCTGTGGCTGGCAAACCACAATTTGCTTCCTCATGGCAACTTGCAGGCTGTTATCTCCACCGTAAATCTTTAGAGTATGTAATAGGGAAGCACAGATTTAAAAAAACAACAACAAAAAATCGATTGCTGTTGAGGTGATTCTGACTCATGAACATCCAAGTAGAGCTATGCTCCATACAGTTTTCAATGGCTGATTTTTTGGAAGTAGATTGCCAGGTCTTTCTTCTGAGGCATCCGGGGTGGACTCAACTTCCAACCTTTCACTTAGCAGCCAAGTGTGTTAACCATTTGCACCACCCAGGGCCTGGGTTATCTTTCAGAGGCTGAACACACTGAGTGGCTCACGCCCTCACCAGGGTTAGTAACTTTGCTCTACAGTTGGGTAGCCCGGGACCTTGTTCCCATTTGCAAGCACAGAAGCTGCCCTTGAAGAAGCTGTGTCACAATAATTATCAGTGCAAGGACCATCCAGATGTTGTACACTAAATATCTCTCATCATGAGTCCACCTCAAAAGCAAACTTGACTATGCCCTTCTCCTGCTCAAAACCCTTCAGGGCTCCCCATTGCCTATAAATTAAAAGTCCAAGTTTGGGTACTTGACCTTCCACAAGCTCCTGCCTGCAGTCTTGTCTCTCATTCCTTCCTGCATTAATTTTTTGCCCAAGACATTGGCCTGGGCTGATCCCTACACCGCCTCCCCACAATAGGCTTGGCTCATTTCCAGAATGCTTTTCCACTCCCCCACCACCTCTAAATCTGCCTAACTCTCATCACCCACTAACAACGTGCTCTGAGAGGCCCTGTGGGTAGCTCTGTTGTGGAGGAAACATAATGCTCTGTTCGGGTGGCTGTCTCTTGAGCACAAAGCCTAAGCCTTACTTTTCATTCTAGGTCTCTTGTCCTGAGCACAGTGCCTGTCATATAATAAACCAAAGACCAGTTGCACTGAGTTAACTCTGACTCATGGTGAACCCATGTGTGTCAGAGAAAAACTGTGCTCCATGGAGTTTTCAATGTTTGTGAACCTTTTGAAAATAGATTGCCAGACCTTTCTTCCAAGGTGACTTTGAGTGGACTTGAACCTCCAATCTTTTGGTTAACATTGGAGTCTATTAACCATTTCCATCACCCAGGGACTACTGTCACATACCAATCCCTAGCAAATGTTCATCAAATGGGCCAAGGCCTTGCAGCCATCCCTCAGCTTTATGTCCTGCCTCCTCTTGAGGCTGTCATCTACCCTCTGTTGGAACCCTGCTAGTTGATCCCCCAAGTCTCAGGGGCAGAATCTTCAGTGTTGCTTATTCATTCACTTGAACAACAGGGCTGACCATCTGTCAGCTCTAGAGGTGCTCAGAAAACAAAAGTGTCACACTGATGGGAGAGGCACCTGGGAACACTGACAATAAAATCCCTCAGGTCTCTGCAAGAGAAGCCGCGGGAGAAGTACGAGAGGAGCCCAGAGGAGGAAGTTACTGCTTGTTTCAGGCGGCTCCCTCCCAGCCTCCTTCACTGGCTCTCCCTTCTCAACCTTCCCCAGGTCCCTTCTAAGCCCTTGGCCCATCAGCCTCCCCAAATGATGTATGACAGAGCAGGAATTGAATTCAAGAGCTGATTTCAAAATGTATGTTCTTTCCACTACCCTGTGTCCTACGCTCCACAAGAATATGTACTTCACAAGCTTATTAGGAGGATCGCATGAGATAATGCATGGACAGCGTCTGGCACACAGTTGGTGCTCAGCTCAATAAATATTGTTATGAGTGACCAGGCTCGGGGTCCCTCCACCTCATCTCCTATTTCCGGTGTATCTCCCAGTCCTTCTGGTCTCCTGCCTCCTCCACGTGGAGCTTGTTTCTGGAGGTTACAAATTGTTGGTGCTCCCACTTACAGATGAAGTTGCCGTCAGTGGAGACTGGATCCTGGGCCAGCTGTCAGAGATCCTGGCTTGTCAGGCCAGAATATTAAAATGTTATTGATGGGCTGTGCTTCTGGGGTAGGGGTGGGGGAATAGAGAGAGAGTTGTGTGCGTATGTCAGCATGCTGAGGAGGTGCTATCCATCCAAAGTAGTGTTATGGGTTGAACTGTATCCCCCAAAATATGTGTTGGAATCCTAACCTCTATACCTGTGGATGTAATTCCATTTGGGAATAGGGTTTTCTTTGTTATATTATTGAGGCCATATCAGTGCAGAATGTCCTAAACCTAAGCACTTCTGAGTTATAAGGAGCAGCTTAGACACAGAGATAACCAGTCAAAACTGGGGAAGACAGATGTCACGTGGAGATTGCCAAGGAACCAAGGAATGCTGGGGCTGCAGAAGCTGAGACAAGGATCTTCGCTCAGAGCTGACAGAGAGAGACCCTCCCCCCAGAGCTGGTGTGCTGAACTTGGACTTTTAGGCTCATAAACTGTCAGAAAATAAATTTCTGTCCTTTAAAGCCATCTACTTGTGGTATTTCTGTTACAGCAGCGCTAGGTGACTAAGATAGGCAGGCAGAAGTATCTTGCTTCCCCAGCAGTCTTGCCTAGCTGCTGACCTCATTTGTCATACTTCCAACCTCCATTTTCTTTTGAAATCTTACACGGACCCTTCCCAGGACTTGAAAAAGTATTCTTTTTCAAGAAACAGGGCATCTTAACTCCATAACTCTACTTGGCTAGTGCTGAGAGAGCATGGCCATGTAAAACAGTCCACTTATAGCCCACACATGTGACATTTCCACAAAGGCCCCTACCATGCAAGGTTTTTTATATTTAGGGTGGAAGTTCATTAGCAGGGGTAACTCCTACTGTTTAGGCCACAGAAGCTGGGAAGGAGCGAGGAGATGCCCAGTCACTGGGGGCATGTGGAGCTATGAGGCCTAGTGGGATGGAGTTGTTTAAAGGGCCACTGTTGTGCACTCCACCTCCCCACTTGCCTTCAAATACCAAGAATGGAGAAGAGCTACTTCCTGAGCTTGGCCTTGCTGTGCCCACAACAGAGGCAACTAGTCACCAAAATGCCCCATTATCTTAGTTTTAGCGTTTGCCAGGCTTGATGGGTCTGGGCTGGGTGGAGCAAGGGGAGACAGTGCCTTCCTTCTTTCTTATATTCCTTACAGGCATCAGCATCTGAGGAAAACCCAGAGTCCCTACCATGGATGGATGGGGACCCAGGCATCTTTGTTCCTGTGCCCACTCTCCTGGCCTTAGCTAGGGGCCTGCCTACAGGTGGACTTGGAACCAACAGACTCAAGGCCTTTGGTAAGCTGGTCATTTCTTTTAGTTGCCCCCATCCTCTCTGCCCTTTTGTGGACCTGCCACGGTGCTGGCTGAGGGTACCTGTGCAGTAGAATGCTCCTCCTGGCCTCTCAGCCCCTGGCGGAGGGTGGTAGGCTGCAGAGTGGGAGAGGGATGCCTACTGAGAGCTTCTGGCTTTGATTGCTGTCACTGACTCAGCCTCAGGCCTTTGCCCACTTGACCTAGCCCATCAGCCTAATGTCTCAGAGCCTCAGAGTGGCTGTTTGCACAGGTGGCAGGAGAGGATCAAGTAGGATGCCCCTCATCTCCCATTTATATTAAAAGTTTGTATCCCGATAACCCCCATCTGAGAAACATAAACTTCCCACAGGGCCTACATCCCTCAGCTGAAGTCTAAGTGATTTGATCTTGGTTTTAGAATATGCATTTAACCACAATTATGGCATTTCTATTGGCTGGTATTTTCCTGCGATGTTAGTGTTTTTATGCTCTGCTGAAGCTAAACAGTCAGCTTTCCTTTTGCCTGTTTTACATGTTAGGTTTCTGCCTGGGATTTCATGTGGAAAAAGATTTTGAAGCTAAAATTAGTTTGTAAATAACACCGTAAGGGGAGAGACACTCAGAGGGGCCCATGGAAGGCAGACAGCAGCACAGGGATGGTTCAGGAAGGTATAACTCTAGGTGTGCTTCTTCCATGCCCATCTGACGAGGTTAACCCAGGTGTTTCTGAAGAGCCTTTGTCTCAGATACCCCCTGGGGTGGCCTCTGGGGCACTGCTGGAGCCTTGCCTGAGGCAGATGCCTTACAAGACATTGTTGAATGTCCCTAGGACTCACACCCACCACCCATTTTTGCTTCTAGACGTATAACTGTACTTAAGTCCCAACGAGCTCCAAGAGGTGATGTACAAAGTGTGACCCAGGAAGAAGTACACTACACTCCAAAAGAACTGCTTGATTTTTCTAATATGTACAAACAGAAACTTGGGGAACATGCATGGGAATGGCTATTAAGGGTGTGAGATAATGGTGCAAGGAAAATAAAGTCTGATCAGTCTGAGTTTATTGATATGGGCCCACAAAGCACATATTCTTCATTCAGTATTTTAGCTCAAGAGGTTAGAACGGGATCTAATAGTTTCTTTGGTTGGTTCACTGAAGCATGGATTAAGCGGTGGCCTACATGAAATCAAGTTGAAATGCCAGACCTGCCTTGGTATACTGTAAAATAAGGTGTCCAAAGGTTTAGGGAAATTAGCATGTTAGAGTGGATTTATCATGTTGGACCCAAAGACCCACTTATGGAGTGGCCAGAAGACACACCTTTTACCACAACGGTGAGGAACAAATTTGTGAAGGGAGCCCCAGTATCCTTGAAGACTTCGGTGATTACTATTTCAGATTTGACTATGGGAACTGCTCTAACTGAATTAAGACACCTAACTGCAATGAGGCTGATTGGATCCTGAGGTGGTAGGATCCAAGTGGCGGCACTTCATTGCCAAAGACAAGATGGATGTGGTAACTGTAATAGACAGCAGAATCAAAGCAGTGTTAAGAATAATCTGACTCATATGGACTTAAGGTGTTGGCTACTTAGTCGTGGTGTCCCTAGCAGTGAAATAGATGGGGAATCTAATAAATGTTTACTTGATGTATACAAACAGAAGAGTTCTAGGTCAAGTGAATGACAGTCTAACCCTAATTCCTAGAATAGAGAGTCATAACCCCTCAATAAATTCCAAGACTTGAGCCAGTTTATAGACCCACTATCCTTTGAATGAAGGGGAGGCTGGGTCCAGTTGCGGAAGGACTCCATTACACTGCCAGGAATTTAATCTTTCTCCCAACCTTCCCCAAAGGGATATATGACCTTTTATGAGAGTGATTGTTCATTGGGGAAAAGGTAATAATCAGATTTTTCAGGGATTACTGGACACTAATTCTGAACTGACACTAATTCCAGGAGACCCAAAATGTCACTGTGGCCCACCAGTCAGAGTGAGGAATATGGACGTCAGGTTCATCTCACACGGGGTCCAGTGGGTCCCTGAGCCCATCCTATAGTGATTTCCCCAGTTCCAGAATACATAACTGGAATAGACATACTCAGGAACCTGCACACTGGATTCCTAACGTGTGGAGTAAGGGCTATTGTGGTAGGAAAGGCCAAGTGGAAGACATTAAAACTGCTCCTACCTAGGAAAATACTAAACTAAATGCAATACTGCATTCCTGGAGGGATTTCAGAGACTAGGGGGATGCAAGGGTGGTGATTCCCACCACATTCCCATTCAACTCGCCTATTTGGCCTGTGCAAACAAAAGAGGGATCTTGGAGAATGACAGTGGATTATCGAAAACTTAACCAGGTGGTGACTCCAGTTGCAGCTTCTGCTCCAGTTGTATTTTCACTGCTTGATCAAATTAACACATCTCCTGGTAGCTGGTATGCAGCTATTGATCTGGCTAATGCCTTTTTCTCCATACCTGTTTCAAAGGACCACCAGAAGCAGTTTGTCTTCAGCTGGCAAGCCCAGCAATACACCTTCACTATCCTACCTCAGGGGTATATCAACTCTCCAGCCCTATGTCACAATTTAGTCTGCAGGGATTTTGATCACCTTTCCTTTTAACAAGACATCACACTGTTCCATTACATTGATGGCATTATGCTGACTGGACCTAGTAAGGAAGAAGTATCAATGACTCTAGACTTACTAGTAAGACATTTGCATGCTAGAGGGTGGGAAGTCAACCCAACAAAAATTCAGGCACCCTCCACCTCAGTGAAATTTTTAGGGGTCCAGTGGTATGGGGCATGTTGAGATATTCCTTCTAAAGTGAAGGATAAGTTGTTGCATCTGGCCACTCGCACAACTAAAAAGGAGGCACAATGCCTGGTGGGCCTCTTTGGATTTTGGAGGCAACATATACTTCATTTGGGTGTGCTACACTTACTTATTTATTAAGTGACTTGAAAAGCTGCTAGTTTTTTTTTTTTAATTGTACTTTAGATGAAGGTTTACAGAACAAACTAGTTTCTCATTAAACAGTTAGTACACATATTGTTTTATGACATTGGTTAACAACTCCATGATATGTCAACAATCTCCCTTCTTGACCTTGGGTTCCTTATTACCAACTTTCCTGTCCCCTCCTGCCTTCTAGTCCTTGTCCCTGGGCTGTTGTGCCCCTTTAGTCTCATTTTGTTTTATGGGCCTGTCTAATATTTGACTGAAGGGTGAACCTCAGGAGTGACTTCATTACTGAGCTAAAAGGGTGTCCGGGGCCATAGTCTTGGGGTTTCTCCAGTCTCTGTCAGGCCAGCAAGCCTGGTCTTTCTTTTATTAGTTAGAATTTTGTTCTACATTTTTCTCCAGCTCTGTCCAGGACCCTGTATTGTGATCCTTGTCAGAGAGATCAGTGGTGGTAGCCAGACACCATCTAGTCGTACTGGACTCAGTCTGGTGGAGGCTGTGGTAGATGTGGTACATTAGTCCTTTAGACTAATCTTTCCCTTGTATCTTTAGTTTTCTTCATTCTCCCTTGCTCCCAACGAAGTAAGACCAGTGGAGTATCTTAGACGGCCACTCAGAAGCTTTTAAGACCCCAGATGCTACTCACCAAAGTCGAATGTAGAACATTTTCTTTCTATTTTTTTTTTTGTTTAGGTTGTATTTTTGTGTGTGTGTGTGTGTGTGTTTTAAGTGAAAGTTTACAGCTCAAGTTAGTTTCTCATACAAAAATTTATACACACATTGTTATGTGACCCTAGTTGCTCTCCCTATAATGTGACAGCACACTCCTCTTCCCTACCCCAGATTTCCCATGTCCATTCAGCCAGTTCCTGTCCTTTCCTGCTTCTCATCTCACCTCTGGACAGGAGCTGCCCATTTAGTCTCATGTATCTACTTGAGCTAAGAAGCACACTCTTCATGAGTATCATTTTATGTTTTATAGTCCAGTCTAATCTTTGTCTGAAGAGTTGGCTTTGGGAATGGTTTTAGTTGTGGGCTAACAGAGAGTCCAGGGGCCATGTCTTCTGGGGTCCCTCCAGTCTCATTCAGATCACTGAGTCTGGTCTTTTTATTAGAATTTGAGTTCTGCACCCTACTTTTCTCCTGCTCCATCAGGGACTCTCTGCTGTGTTCCCAATGTCAGGGTGGTCATTGGTGGTAGCTGGGTACCATCTATTTCTTCTGGTCTCAGGCTGATGGAGTCTCTGGTTTATGTGGAACTTTCTGTCTCTTGGGCTAAAATTTCCCTGTGTCTTTGGTGTTCTTCATTCTCCTTTGCTCCAGGTGGGTTGGAAACAATTGATGCATCTTAGATGGCCACTCGCTGCTAACTTTTAAGACCCCAGATGCCACTCACCAAAGTGGGATGCAGAACAGTTTCTTATTAAACTTTATTATGCCAATTGGCCTAGATGCCCCCTGAAAACATGGTCCTGAGACCCCTGCCCCTGCTACTCTATCCCTTGAAGTGTTTGGTTGTATTCAAGAAAGTTCTTAGCTTTTGGTTTAGTCCAGTTGCACTGACTTCCCCTGTAGTGTGTGCTGTCCTTCCCTTCACCTAAGGTAATTCTTGTCTATATCTAGTTAGTGAATTCCCCTCTCCCTCCCTCCTCACCTTCGTAACCATCAAAGAATGTTTTCTTCTGTGTTTAAACCTTTTCTTGAGTTCTTGTTACAATGATCTCATACAATATTTGTCCTTTTGTGACTGACTAATTTCACTCAGCATAGTGCCTTCCAGATTCATCCATGTCATGAGATGTTTCACAGACTCATCTTTGTTCTTTATCATTGCATAGTACTCTATCATGTGAATATACCATAATTTGTTTATCCATTCATCCATTGATGAGCACCTAGGTTGTTTCCATCTTTTTGCTATCGTGAACAGTGCTGCAATGAACATGGGTGTGCATATATCTATTCATGTGATGGCTCTTACTTCTCTAGGATGTATTGCATGGAGTGGGATTGCTGGGTCATATAGTACTTCTATTTCTAGCTTTTTAAGGAAGCATCAAATGGATTTCCAAAGTGGTTGTACCATTTTACATTCCCACCAGCAGTGTGTAAGTGTTCCAGTCTCTCCATAACCTCTCCAACATTTATTATTTTGTGTTTTTGGGATTAATGCTAGCCTTGTTGGGGTGAGATGGTATCTCATTGTAGATTTGATTTGCATTTCTCTCATGGCTAGTGATCATGAGCATTTCTTCATGTACCTGTTAGCTGCCTGAGTGTCTTCTCTGGTGTCTTCACATCTTTTGCCCATTTTTTGATTGGCTTATTTGTCTTTTTGTTGTAGAGATTTTGCAGTGTCTTGCAGATTTTATAGATTAGACCCTGAATGGATTTTTCATAGTCAAAAATTTTTTCCCACTCTGTAGGTTGTCTTTTTACTCTTTTGGTGAAGGCTTTTGATGAGCATAAGTGTTTGATTTTTAAGAGCTCCCAGTTATCTAGTTTCTCTTCTCATGTTTGTGCATTGTTAGCTGTGGTTTGTATTCTGTTTATGCCATGTATTAGGGCTTCTAGCATTGTCCCTATTTTTTTTTTTCCATGATATTTATCGTTTTAGATTTTATGTTTAGGTCTTTGATCTATTTTGAGTTAGTTTTTGTGTATGGTAGAGGTAGAACTTTTTTTTTTTTATAAACTATGTTATGCCAATTGAGCTGGATGTTCCCCGAGACCATGGTCCTCATAGCCCTCTGCCCAGCAATTTGGTCCCTCAGGGAGTTTGGATGTGTCTATGGAGCTTCCATGACCTTGACTTGGACAAGTTGTGCTGGATTCCCCAGTATTGTGTACTGTCTTACGCTTCACCAAAGTTACCGCTTGTCTATTGTCTTTTTAGTGTTTTCCCATCCCCACCCCTACCGTCCCTCGTAACCATCAAAGATTGTTTCTTTTTGTGTGTAAACCTTTTCATGAGTTTTTACAGTAGTTGTCTCATACAATATTTGTCCTTTTGTGGTTGACTTATTTCACTAAGCATAATGCCCTCCACATTCATCCACGTGAAAAGCTGCTAGTTTCAAGTGAGGCTCAGAACAAGAGATGGCTCTGCAACAGGTTCAGGTTGCCATGCAAGACACCCTGCCACATGGCCATATGATCGGGCTTATCCAGTGGTTCTTGAAGTGTCAGTGGCAGATAGACAGGCTGTTCAGAGTTTTTGGCAGGCCCTTGTTGGTGAATCACAGTGCAGACCCTTGGGATTTTGGGAGCAAAGCCCTGCCATCCTCTGCAGATAACCACTCTCCTTCTGAGAAATAGCTTTTGCCTTGTTACCGGGCCTTAGTAGAGACTGAACGCTTAACCATGGGACACCAAGTCACCATGCAGCCTGAGCTGCCCATCATGAACTGGGTGTTGTCTGACACACAGAGTCATAAAGCTGGAGATGCACAGCAGCACTCCATCATTAAATGAAAGTGATATATACGCGATCGGGCAGGAGCAGGACCTGAAGGCACAAGTAAGTTACATGAGGAAGTGGCCCAAATGTCCATGGTCTCCACTCCCGTCACATTACCTTCCATCTCCTAGTCTGCACCTATGGCCTCATGGGGAGTTCCTTACGATCAGTTGACTGAGGAAGAGAAAAGTTGTGCCTAGTTTACAGATGGTTCTGCACAATATGCAGGCACCACTCGGAAGTGGACAGCAGCAGCACTACAGCCCCTTTCTGAGAAATCCCTGAAGGACAAAAATGAAGGGAAATCCTCCCAATTGGCAGAACTTCAAGCAGTGCATCTGATTGTTCACTTTGCTTAGAAGGAGAAATGGCCAAATGTGTGATTGTATACCAGTTAATGGGCAATGGAAAATGGTTTGGCTGGATGGTCAGAGACTTGGAAGGAATGTGATTGGAAAACTGGTGACAAGGAGATATGGGGAAGAGGTACGTGGCTAGGCTTCTCGAATAGGTCAAAGAAGTGAAGGTATTTGTGTCTCATGTGAATGGTCACCAAAGGGTAACCTCGACAGAGGAGAATTTTAACAATCAAGTGGATAGAATGACACAGTCTGTGGAAACTAGTCATCTTCTTTCACTAGCCACTTCTGTCATTGCACAATGGGATCATGAACAAAGTGGCCATGGTGGCAGGGATGAGGTTATGCATGGGCTCAGCAACGTAGACTTCCACTCACCAAGGCCGACTTGACTACAGTCAAAGCTGAGTCCCCAATCTGCCAACAGCGGAGACCAACACTGCGTCCCCGATATGGCACCATTCCTAGAGGTGGTCAGCCAGCAACCTGGTCTCAGGTTGATTACATTGGTCCGCTTCCATCGTGGAAAGGGCAGCGTTTTCTTCTTACTGGGCTAGGCACTTACTCTGGATATGGATTTGCCTTCCCTGCAGGCAATGCTTCGGCCAAAACTACCATCCGGGGACTTACAGAATGCCTTATTCACCATCATGGTATCCCACTCAGCATTGCCTTGGATCAAGGGACTCACTTTACAGCAAATGAAGTGCAGCAGTGGGCCCATGCTCATGGAATTCACTGGTCTTACCGTGTTCCCCATCATCCTGAAGCAGCTGGCTTGATAGAACGATGGAAAGGCCTTCTTAAAACATAATTATGGTGCCAGCTAGGTGGCAATACCTTGCAGGGTTGGGGCAATGTTCTCCAGAAGGCTGTATATGCTCTAAAACAGCATCTAATATATGGTGCTGTTTCTCCCATTGCCAGGATTCATGGGTCCAGGAATCAAGGGATGGAAATAGGAGTGGCACTACTCACCGTTACCCCTTGTGACCCACTCATAAAATGTTTGTTTCCTATCCCCTCGACCCTATGCTCTGTGGGTCTAGAGGTCCTAGTTCCAAAGGGAGGAATGCTTCCACCAGGAGACAGTACACTGATTCCATTGAAGTAGAAGCTAAAAATGCCACCTGGCCGTTTCGTGCTTCTTATGCCTCTGGATCAACAGGCAAAGAAGGGAGTTACTGTATTGGCTGGTGTGATTGATCCTGATTACCAAGGGGAAATTGGACTGATACTACATAATGGAGGTAAGGAAAAGTATGTCCGGAATGCAGGAGATCTCTTAGGGCATCTCTTAGTATTACCATGCCCTGTGATTAAAACCAAAACCAAACCCATTGTCTGTGGGTCGATTCTGACTCAGCGACCCTATAGGACAGACCAGAACTGCTCCACAGGGTTTCCAATGAGTGCCTGGTGGATTCGAACTGCCAACCTTTTGCAGCCATAGTTCTTAACCACTAAGCCACCAAGTTCTCCCCTGTGATTAAAGTCAATGGAAAACTACAGCAACCCAATTCCGACATGACTAATGGCCCAGATCCTTCAGGAATGAAGGTTTGGGTCACCCCACTCCTAGTACTTGGCTTACACTTGGCTTTTCCTACCATAATAGCCCTTACTCCACATGTCAGGAATCCAGTGTAGGGTTTTTGCCTGTTGCTAAGTATGTCTATTCCAATTATGCATTCTGGAACTGGGGAAATCACTGCAGGATGGGTTCGGGCACCCAGCGGATCCACTGTGAGATGGACCTGAGCTAAGACTCCATTAATAACCTGACCTCCATACATCCCTACTCTGACTGGTAGGCCACAGGGACATTTTGGGTCTCCTGGAATTAGTGTTAATTCAGAGCCAGTGTCTGGTAATCCCAGAAAATCTGATTATTTTCTCTTCCCCAGTGAATAGGCACTCTCATAAAAAGCTGTAGATCCCTTTGGGGAAGGTTAGGAGAAAGATAAATAGTATAAATTTTTGTCGGTGCATTGAGTTCCTTCCTCAAGGGGACCCAGCCTCCCCTTCATTCAAGGGATTGTGGGTCTGTAAACTGGCTCAAGTCTTGGAATTGATTGAGGGACTGTGACTTTCTATTCTGACAATTCAAGTTAGACTGCAATTCACTTGACCTAGAATTTTTCTGCTTGTATAGATCAAGTAAATATTTAGTAGATTTCCCATCTATTTCACTCATAGAGACACCATGAGTAAGCAGCCAATGCCATAAGTCCGTATGAGTCAGATTTCTCTGATTACTGCTATGACTTTGCTGTCTATTACAGTAACCACACCCACCTTGTCATGCTGACAAAGTGCCACCACTTGGCCCCTACCACCTTGGGGTCCAATCAACCCCATTTTAGTCAGGTGTCTTAGTTCAGTTAGGGTGGTTCCCACTGTCAAATCTGACTTACATAAAATAGTAAGTCTTCAAGGGCACTGGGGCTCCCTTCACAAATTTTTTCCTCACCGTTGTGGTAAAAGGTGTATCCTCTGGCCACTCCATCAGTGGGTCTTTGGGTCCAACCTGATAAACCCACTCTAACATGCCAATTTCCTTAAGCCTTTGGATGTCTTCTCCTATAATATACCAAGGCAGGTCTGACATTTCAACTTGTTTTTGTGTAGGCCATTGCTTAATCCATTTTTCAGTGAACCAACCAAATAAACTATTAGATTCTTTTCTAACCTCTTGAGCTGAAACATTGAATGATGAATCAATAAACTCAGACTGATCCAACTCTATGTTCCTTGCACCATTAATAGCCATTCCCACACATATTCACCAGGTTTCTGTTTGTATATATTAGAAAAACCAAGCAGTTGTTTTGGAGTGTAGTGTACCTCCTCCTGAGTCACACTTTTAACATCACCTCTTGGGGCTCACTGGGACTAACGTCTAGTTATAGGTCTAGAAGCAAAAATGGGTGGTGGGTGTGGGTCCTGGGGAGATTCAGCAATGTCTTGTAAGGTATTTGCCTCAGGCAAGGCTCAAGGCAATGCCCCAGGTGATATGTGAGACAAAGACTCTTCAGGCACAGCTGGGTTAATATTATTAGGTGGGGGTGGAAGGGATAATGGTTTTGCCATGGAGGGTGGCGTAGCAGACAAAGACAGAGTAATCTACCCCAAGAGTAGGGCCCTAAACATCCTTTAAACTCAGTACTGCAGTCACTCCTGAGGTTCACCCTTCAGCCAAAGATTAGACAGGCCCATAAAACAAAACGAGACTAAATGGGCACACCAGCCTAGGGGCAAGGATGAGAAGGCAGGAGGGGACAGGAAAGCAGGTAATGGGGAACCCAAGGTCGAGAAGGGGAGAGTGTTGACATGTCATGGGGTTGGCAACCAATGTCACAAAACAATAGGTGTATTAATTGTTTGGTGAGAAACTAATTTGCTCTGTAAACCTTCATCTAAAGTACACACACACAAAAAAAGATGAAGTAGTTTGTTCCGATGGGAGTAAGAGGGCTGGTTTGTTGGCAGGAGTGATTCAACTGAATTTAGGTGCTCAGTGTCCCAGCTTCCTGATTGTCTGCCCACATGTACCCATCCCAGATTTCAAGATCCCATTTCTTCCCAATCAATGCTCTCACTTTAACTTTAGATACCATTCGAGATTGGGAATTTAGTTAGCATTGTAATTCTGAGTTTGGTTTTCGGCAATATCAGCTCTGTTACTACAAAAAATAAGATTTTCTTTCAGGGCACAAGTGGCAACTTTCAGGTCTTTTGTGTGGCGCCTGGGTTGTAACTCTGAAGCCCTGAGCTCATCTCTTTCTTTCACCACTTTTTCTAGTGAAAGCAGGACCAACAACCAGCTTCCTTATACTTCTCATTCTGACAAAATTGTAGAAAGGTAGCAAATATGCAGTCACCCAGAGCTTTGTTTCTCACAAATATTGGATCTATTGGTGGTGATATTTCGCATATTTCTATCGTTACCTCATCCCATGGCTTGGCAGTGCCCTCTTTACCATTGGAGGCAGAATCATTAGTGCCTTTAAGACTAGCCAGACTTGCGAACCAATTCAGAAAACTGATCCTTACAATTTTGTTCTTCTAGAACCAGTCTTAGTACCAAATGTCTTAGGCTGGGTTCTTTAGAGGAGCAAAATCAGTGAAACATATATGTGTGTGTGTGTGTATATATATATGTATATATATACAGAGGGATTTATCTAAGAAAATGGCTCACGCAGTAGTGGAGGCTGGCAAGTCCCGAGTCTGTGGGTCAGGTTGGAGGCATCTCCTGACTTGTGTGGTTGCAGGGGATGATGAACCCAAAATTGGTAGGTCTGGTGGAAGGCTGCTGGCTCACGGGGTTTTGGGAGTTGAGGAACCCCAAGATCCGTAGGTCAGGTGGGAAGCTGCTGGCTCTCATCCCGAGAACCGGAGGTCAGAGAATAATGAGTCAGATGCAGGATTCAGAGACATATATATTGGTTGCAGGCCACATCCTCATGGAAACTGATTGGCTTTCAACTGATTGGCTGCTCACATCAGATCACAAAATGGAGGATGATTATATAATAACTGCCAAACTACTAAGAATCACGACCTAGCCAAATTGACACATAACCTTAACCATCACAAGCTCTTTCTGGAATGTTAACTCCAGGGCTAAGGGTAGCAGGAAGGTCTGGCCAACCTGAGTTTATCTATTTTATGGAGTACGGGAAGAGCACTGGACCTAGACAGACATCTGTATTCAGTGCTGTGAGACCTGGGACAAGTCTCTCCATCCTTCTGGGTTTCGGCTTCCTCGTCTGTAAAAGGGGATAGTCACATTCACTCTCGGCATCCTCTGGAGGATGACATGAGGAAGCGGAAAGTGCTTCACAGTCTGGGAAGTGTGGTAAGAATGCAAGGTTCATTATTCTTGTGCTTTGGAAGGAGACTCAGAACCTAGTCTGGGAACAGGTGAGGGCTTTGATGGGCAGAATCTAAGGGAGAGGCAGACTCAGGAAGGGTGAGCAGTGATGAAGGATGTCCCCTCTCAGGACTGAGCCTTCCTTATTGTTCACATGGAGTGGTTGGGTTTTGCCAGTGTTTCTCAAAGTGGTCCACTCCCCAAGGAGCTTGCCAAATGCAGATTCCAGTCACCTACGAGGTCTGGCGATTTGTGCTCCCAGGGATGTGTTCATCACATCTAGCTCTAATCTGTCAAGCTTCAGCTCTCTCTGTCCTGGGGCGTGTGATTGCATGTGTGTTTATGGGTGCATATTCTCAAATGTGCACATGTTCGAGCACCTCCTACGGGGCCAGTCTGTTGGAGGCATCAGGACTGTGAGTGACACTGCGCCTATCTGTACCGTGGGTGGCTTTGCACATCTTTGTTTTTCCCTTGCAGTTGCCTGTTGGCAGTGAGAGCTGGAGCAGACCCACCAGCACCTGAGGGAGGGAAGGGTGAAAAGTGGAAGTGATCGCCCAGAGTCTGGGTTGGGAAAGGCTGAGGGCTTCGATAGGAGGAGTCTGAAGGAGACGCTGGCTCAGGAAGGGTTACCTTCTCTACACGGTCTGAAAGCTGCCTGCTGGCTCATCCAGGGAAGAGAGAGCACTTGTCAGCGGATGAAGGAGCTTGGATCCCCAGATGGGTGGGATGAGGACATCTTGGTCTGCTTCTGAAGCTGGCGGCTGTTGGAGATAGAGCCAGGATTCTCTCTGTGGGCAGGGGCCAAAGTTTCCCCTGACATAAAACATTTATATCAGTATGCTTTTGGCTATAAGAAATAGAAAGCCCCAACATAAAGTAGCTTAACATGTGGTCAAATCATGGCTCAAGGATGTCACCAAGGATCCAGGCTCTTTTCATCTTGCTGCTCTGTCATCCTTAGCATTGGCTTTTTCCTAAGGCTGGTTCTTCTTCATGGTCTCCTCATCATGGTGTAGGGGGCTATTGGGGCTATGTGCTTCCTAGTTTCATCCAACTGGAAAAAGAAACCGCTCTCCCAAGCATGGACTACAAGTCGTTTCCTTCAAGCTGATTGAGTCAACTTAGGTCATGGTCTATCCTTGGATCAATATCAGTTATCAGGTGAATGTCGTGGTGGATTGACTTTGATCAAGGATCAGCCCTAGTGCTAGGAATATGAGCTAGGGCTCAAGTGAGTCACAAGGAGACTCTGAACAAAATTGAGTTTCTCTTAGGAGGAAAGATGTGGGAATGGTTCCCTAAAGCAATGTTTTTCAAACTGTGGGTTGAGATCCATCAGTAGGTCATGAAATCAGTTTAGAACAGGGGTCAGCAAACTGTGGCCCATGGGCCAAATCTGGCCCACCACCTATTTTTGTAAATAAAATTTTATTGGAACACAACCACATCGATTTGTCTCCTATTGTCTAAAGCAGCTTTCCCACTACAACTGCAGAGTTGAGTAATTGCGACAGAAACCATATAGTCCTCAAAGCCTAAAATATTTACTATCGTTACCTTTATGGGAAGAGTTTGCTGATCCTTGGTTTAGAGAGTTGTGACCAGCATTAAAAAATGAAACTGTCTAGACTAGAGCAGAAAATAACAGAGTGCACTGTTAAGTATTACTTCATAAGGATAAGTATTACTTCATAAGCTCTTTCTTTGAAGAACAGTTTCATATAAACATACATTCCTGCTTGGGGGTGCTGGGTTATAATTTATTTCTTGTGGTGGGACATGGTCAAAAAAATCAGAAAAACTGCGTTAGAGCACGATTCAGTTTTTGACATGTAAATAGCTTCTTAAGGAGGTCAATTTGTAACAGTGCTGTTTCTTAGGTTGGATATGATCTACATACGTGAGAGCGCAGGTGCTGAGAATAGATGACTTAACAAGAGCGGTCATGAAACAATTTTTTAAAATTGTGGTGCAAATATGTATAACAAAACATTTGTCATTTCAACATTTTTTACATACACAGTTCAGTGACATCAATTATGCTTGAAATTTTTTTTCAGTAGTCACCTGGGAGTGCTGGGATATTAGGCAGAGGAGGAGCGGAGTCTGGCCAGAAGGAAGCTGGACTAGCCAAGGTCAGAAGAAGGAGGGTCCATGCTGGCAGAGTGGAAGCTGCTGGGTAGGGAGTCGGGAGTCCCAGCCCCAGATGTAGGCACCACTACAACAAGCCAAGTAAGTCTCAGGGCCTCTCATTAAGATGAAGAGACTGCTGGAAGACCGCTAAGCCTCTGCCGGTTCTAGCATTCTGTGATTTTCAGAGGGGTGTTCTGCCTGTTCTTCTGTTGGAAAGCCCAAGGCCCATGGAGACCACTCACAGAGCAATCCCCAGGCAGGATTAGTGCTAAAGACCTAGCTATGGCCCTGGAGAGTCTTTCTATTCACGTCCTCCTGACCCTGAGTGCTTTTATGCCCAAGCTCCAACTAGAAAGAGGCTCACGCAGACTGGACTGGTTGAGTACTTGCTGGGAGTATTGATGCCTGGGCTCTTTTCTCCTGAGAACTCTGCTGTGACCAGCACAAAGAGGAGGAAACCTTCTCTCCTGACTGCTTTCGGATGAGAGTCTGACCCACCACAAGTTGCCTTGTTTCTGGGCCTCTAGCTTTTATCACTTGCCCTCCTTGCCCTCTAGCTCTGGAGCATCTTCCTGCTGGGCTGGGAGCAATTAGACTTCTAGGAGGCTGGCTGGTCTGATTGTCTCCAAGACCTCCCTGTCGTCAGCAAGCGATGCCAGGGCTGTTTATGACTGTTGCCACTTCAAAGGCATTACTGGGTCCCATAGAAGGGATGGCTTTGACATTTATAGGGAAACCAATGAGCTAATGAGCCAGAGAAGTTTCTGGTGCCTGGGAGATCCTTTTACGGGAAGAAGAAACCCATCCCAGATAGGAATGTCTAGCAATTTATTGGAAATATCCAGTGCAGGCAGAGGCACATACTAACCCTATGCTTCATTTTGATGAGAACTCAGGACCAGATAGGCAGAGGGCTCTGAATGTGGTTCTTGGAGAGGAGGCCCCAAGAATGCTGCCTCAGGCAGGGGGCTTCTCTCAGCTCGGGTGGCTGGGGGACTGGGCTCTCCTTTCTGGAACTGGCCTCCAAGAATTGGAGGAAACAGTAAAGGTTAACTCACCCGGTGGTCTTCCAATATGTTCAAGCACAAGTCCTTTTAAAAAGTGAAGTCATGTAGAGCCTTGATATATAAGACAGCTAAAGACGGAGCAGCTCTGTTGGAGCAGTGGGGTAGTCCTTTGCTGGGCTTCACTAACCACTTGAGTTTCCCCTTTCCTCCAGGGCAGCCCACAGGAACAGCATCTGAAAGCCTTTTATTTTGTTGTTGTTGTTAGCTGCTGAGTGGACCCTCAACTCATGGTGACCCCATGCATAACAGAATGAAACACTGCCAGGTCCTGCGCCATCCCCATGATTGGTTGGTTGTGGGTCAGATGGTTAGGCTTTTCACTGGCTGATTTTTGAAAGTAGATCACCAGGCTTTTCTTCCTAGTCCATCTTAGTTTGGAAGCTCTGCTGAAACCTGTTCACCCTCGTAGCAACACGCAAGCCTCCACTGCTGGACAAGCGGTGGCTGCTCATGAGGTGCATTGGCTGGGAATTGAATGCAAGTCTCTTGCATGGAAGGTGAGAAGTCTACTGCTGAACCATGACTACCTCCCCCCTCCCCCTTTTATTCTGTAGAGGAGGAAAATGGAGTCCAAAGACATTGAATGAATTCTTAGCTTGGTTTTCCCAGAAAGTAGGGCAAGAGGCAAAAGCTTGGGTGCTGGTGGTTTATTTGGGAGAGAAGGAAGAAGGCAATGCCAATAAAGAATGTTTTCCAGGTTGGGGCTTGACTCTTCAAGGGTTTCCCAAGAAGTAGTCCTAGGCCTTCTAGGTTGAAGCATTTATCTGCTGGCTCCAGCCCCACTGGTTGAGGGTCCCTGGGGTGGGCTGGGATCACTCCGTGTACTTCCAGGCTGTGCTGGTGGGTGGGCTGAACTCCTGCAGTACAGAGAAGGCCTTGGGCCATCAAGTGGCAAGAAGTGGCCTTCTCCAGGTAGGACACTGTCAGCACAAGGTGAAATCTAAACTCATGTGGAACTTCCATCTCAGCTGCTGCTGGAGTCAGAGATAAGCCCAGGGAACATGACGTGGGGCACCAGCAGAGCCTGCTATGTGGAACTTATCCAAGGTCCCAGAAAGTTGATGACCTTTTTTTAAAAATTGTACTTTAGATGAAGGTTTACAGAACAAACTAGCTCCTCATTAAACAACTAGTACACATATTGTTTTATGACATTGATTAACAGGCCGACGACATGTCAACACACTCCCTTCTTGAACCTGGGTTCCCTATTACCAGCTTTCCTGTCCCCTCCTGCCTTCTAGTTCTAGTTTTGGCCTGAGTTAATGACCTTTCTTGGTGTCTGCCCTAGGTCTCCGCAAGCAAGGATAACCTATGTACATGGATATACATAATCTCATACAGTCATAAAATCAGACACACACACACACACACACACACACACACACACACACACACACACACACACTTATTTAAGTTTTAACCTTTGAAAGAATCTTAGAGGCCACTATGGGCAAGAATCACCTGAGAGACAGTGGCCATGAGACCTCTTTTTGAACACATCTAACAATGGGAAGCTCACTACCTGAATGGCAACGTTCCCTTATCTGCTGGAATATTGTTTATACAGGGCTAAAATCTTTTTCCCCATAGCTTCCACACTGAATCCTACTTTTGCCCTCTGAAGCAATACAGTGTAAACCTGCTCTATCTTCCTTACACCAGCCTTCCTCATGTTTGAGAGGTGGTGTACTGTGGTAGCTGGGAGCTGGGCATTTAGAGTCAGATCTGGGATTAGATTTTAGCCTTGTCACTTACTGTCTGTGTGACCTTGGGTAATTATGGGACCTCCATTTGCTCAGCTGTAAAATGGGATAACGATATCTACTAAGGGCTGTTATGAAATCAGATAATGTGTATAGACTGCTCAATAATGGATCATTGCCACTAAAGACTGCCATCATGCCTTCTTTTTGAGGCTAAGCCTCTGCAGCCCTTTAACCTGTTCCTCCCATGCTTGGTTGCCATTTCAAGACCTACCCTAAGACAACCCACTCCCTCTCCAGCTCAGAAAATGAGCCTGCAGTGGGGCGGGGAGACAGTGCAGATTCTGGGACTCTGCCATATAGAGCTAGAGGGTTCGGAAGCTGCCAGGTGAGGGGTGGCAGGAGAGGGGACACAACATGGGCTGTCTGGGGAAGAAGCTGGTCTGGAGATTAGCAGGCTGGACTTCTGGGGAGGCAGGTAGGGTAGGAAATTGTCCTGCCAGGCTTCTAGCCTAACCCCCAAACTCAACCTTGGCCCCCGCAGCTTAAGGACACAGGCTAAGAGGGAAGGGTCCCAAGCTTTCTCCTAGGCTGGGCCTCATGGGAAGAGCTCCACCAGGTCCAGGCATTGCAGCTTGCTCCTGGGCTACAGGCCCTCCTGTGCCCTGTATTCCCTCAAATCTGAAGCTCCATATAGAGCCCTTCCCCAAGGGCAAAGAAGGGGGCTGGGGCTAGAGAGCAATCACAAGCCCGGCTGTGGGGGTAGGTGGAAGATGCCCCAGAGTATGAGAGGGGGAGGGGGATAAGACAGGAATGGTGGGGGGACGTGGGAAGAGATCATGGAGTTTATTAATATTTGCAGTTGCCCCATCTTTAATCCTTATTGGCTTATCAGCCAACTTGGCAGCTATTCACTGAGCCCCCGTCCTGTGCTTGGTCCTGGCCAGGCACTGAGGGAGTACAGACACTGCCTGCGATCAGGCCCTGCTGGCTGCATTTCTTTCCCAGTGCTCTGCTGAATAAACCTGAGTTTTTGTTAACAAGAGCCCTGCCCCTCAGGACCTGAGAAATTGATACTATAAAGGGGTGTCCTCTTCAACTTGAGAGCTAAGTGATGGTGGGGCTGAAGTGCTGTTTATCACTCCTGTGGAAGACATCACCATTCACGAAGTACGTTGACACACATTCTCTCCTTTGGTCCTTTCAGAAACACTGTGATGTGAGACTGTTGGAGACCTAGGCTGGGAGGAGAGAGGGATTCCCGGCTGATTTAAGTGGCGGAGGCAGGATTCAAAGTCAGACGTCCTTACTCTATGCCTTGTTCTCCTCTGCTGCAGCCGCAGCTGGTTAAGTGTTTGGTCTCTGCTACTGTCTTGCTGAGTGACCGTAGGCAATTCCATAACCTCTCTGGGCTCAGGCGCTTCTCTGTGGAATGAGGGGCTGGGGACAGACCCTTGGGACTAAAACTTGGGAGTGAAAATGCAAAGTGGTATCCGGGCAGTGGGTGCTGGCAAGCAGCACAAAGAAAGCCCTTTTCCTCCTAGCGTGGGGCTTTTTCTGGGCCCTCCTTCCACCAACCCAGGCCTGTCTCCCCTCTAGACAGTGAAGCAGGTGCCTTTACATGTCTGTGACTCTAAGTTTCTATGTAGGCCCCTTAGAAATCGTGATGGAAGAGCTTAGTCAAAGTAGTCCAACAGCTGCCACAGGGCCTCAGGGAGAAAAGTGCTACAGCATTTCTTAGAACAGGTTAAAAAACAAACAGATAAACATAAGCTGTAAATTCATGCTGTGTTGTCAAGAAGAAGCCAAGATAAATGGAAACTAATGATCCTGCCCTGCCCCTGAGCAGTGAAGCTGGTAGACCAGCTGGTTGTTTCTGGTCCCCTGAGTTTACTCACTCTGGGAACATCTGGCTGGGTAGCCAGTTCCCTTCTTGGGGTGTGGATGGCATAATATCTCTATTCAAATGTGGCTCTTTGAAGAGGCCTTCTCCGTAGTGATTGCTTGTAAAGGAAACAAGGTTTTAATGCGATATTGGCTGGCCAAGACCTTGCCTACTTGGCCAGTCTAGCAGCATCGTTGATGGGACCCTTGCTGGAAGCGGGTGGAGAAGGGAGGAGGAGGACAGATGCCCTTTGAGCATCTATTAGTTTCCTAGTGCTGCTGTGACAAATTATTGTAAGCTTGGTGACTTAAAATGACAGAAATATATTCTCTCGCAGTTCTAGAGGCCAGAAGTCCAAAATCAAGGTGTTGGCAGGGCTCTACTCCCTCTGAAGGCTCTAGGAGAAAATTCATCCTTGCTTCTTCCAGCTTGTGGTAATTCTAGGCGTTCCTAGGCTTTTGACTGCATAGCTCCAATGTCTGCCTCTGTCTTCATATGGTCTTATTCTTTTCTCTCTTACAAGGACACTTGTCACTGGATTTAGGACCCACCTGGGTAATGCAGGAGCTCTAGTGGCACAGTGTTTAGGCACTTGGTGCTAACTGAACGGTTGGCGGTTTGAACCTACCAGCCACACCGTGGGAGAAAAATGTGGCAATCTGCTTTTGTAAAGACTTACAGCCTTGGAAACTCTATGGGGCAGTTCTATAGGGTTGCTATGAGTTGGAATCCACTCGACAGCAACAGGTTTGGTTATGGGTAATCCAGGATGATCTCATGTTGAGATCCTTAATTTAATTATATCTGCAATGATCCTTTTTCCAAATAATATCACAGTCACAGGTTCTGGGACATGGACATATCTTTTGGGAGCCACCACTTAACCTACCACAGTGTCTATGTACTCTGTAGTTATCTTATGTACTTCTCATAGTATACCTATGAGGAATGCATTATTCTCATTTTTTACAAAAGAGAAACTGAGATTCAGAGAGGTGAGATAACTTGTCCAAGTTCACACCATCTGTAAGTGGCTGGGCTAGGATGGAAACTTAGGGTTTCACCACTCAGCCAAGAGGGAAGGGGAATTAAACAGGTTGGCCCACTGAGGAGTTGTGAGTAGTTTTGTGTTGCTGGAAAGGCACAAGTGTGAGGGTGGGGATGGTGGAAAACAAAGCTGAGAGGAGAGCAAGGCCAGGTCATACAAGACCTTGGATGCCAGGCTAAGAAGTGGGCTTGATCCTGAGGACAACAAGGAGTCCTTGGAGACGTTTGAACCACAGGCGAAAGAGCAGTTCTCCGTGGTTTCGTGGAGGATGAGCTGAAGAAGAGTAAGCCTGGAGGGAGGGACCAATCAAGAAGATATTACTAGACAGTAGTAGTAAAGATGGAAAGGGAGGAAAGAATTTGAGATCCAAGTGACAGGATTAAATGACTAATGAATGCAGGAAACTTCAGGAATCTAGGATAATTCCCAGATTTGGCTACTGAGTGTGTTGGGGTGCCACTAACCGAGACAGGGAACACAGGAGAAAGGGTGGCAGTGGGCAACTATGATTTGTAGCTGCCCAATAGCTTTGCCTGCTTTGCCTGTAGTCAGTTATGTGTCAGGTATTTCCCGGCCTCCCTTGCAGAAAGGTGCAGTTGTGAGACCTCGATTCTACAACCAAACAACCCATGTGAGACATCCATAAGAATTAAGCAATGGGAAGAAAGAGGCTCCATGGGGGGCCTGAATGTCAGCAGAGGATCTGGCTTTTGGAGGCAGTTTCCTCACTAGGCAATTCTGTGGTGTGGTTCTGGGCATAGTTTTTGTATGCTTAGTTCCATCCTGTTTTTCAGACAACCAACTATTTAATGAGCTATTTAATAGGCTTCATTAAATTCCCTTTCTGCTTAAGCCAGCCAGAGTGGATTTGATTATTTGCAACTAAGAATCCTGAGCAATATAAGAAGCTTTAGGGATGAGGGTGAAAAGGTGGTACCAGGGGACACAAGCATGTTGAATGTGAAGTGCCAGTGGGGTATCAATGTGGGGATGTCCAAGAGGCTATTGGCTGTACAGATCAGGAGCTCAGAGTGGCCTGGGCTGGGGACACAGATATAGAATCATTAGCATGTGGGTGGCTGTCAAGTTCGTTTCAGATGTGTGTGGAGCGATAGATTATTGAGTGTGTAACCCCAGAAAACAGCATTATTTCAGGGATGGAAAGAAAGAAATCTTTGGAGGAGACTGAGAAAAGCAGAGAACCTGGAGAAAATATCATAAAAATAAGAGAGAACAGTTTCAAGAAAGAGTAGTTATCAGTGTCAAAAGTCACAAAAATGCAAGAGAAATGAGGATTGAAAATGATATTTTGTATTTGGCATTTAGAAGGACAAGGGTGATTTAGAGAAAGCAGTTTCACTAGTATGATGGGAACAGAAGCAAGATAGAGCGGGTTGAGAAGAGAATGGGAGAAGAAGAAATGTAGACTATTCTTTCTAGAAGCTTACAGTGGAGGGAAAGAAGAGGAATAAGATGCAAGCTGAAGGAGAGAAGCATGGCCATGTTCACAGACTGTGGAAGGAGCTGCTGTGATCAGAGAGATTGCTAGATGGTGGTATGGAGATAATGATGGGAGAAGATTCAGGCTGGGAGCGGGGATTGGTGGTGGGTGCTTGAGGAGAGTGGTGTAGGATTGGAAAAACTTCTAGCGGAGAGGAGGGGAGACCAGGAACACAGAAAAGGGGTCTATCAGAGAGCCTTTGAAGACTGATCAGAGGTGGTAGCCCAAAAGTGAGTCACTCTTAGTTGTCCTTTTGACCACATCATTTGCCTGCAAGGAGTGGAGAAGGTGGGATGGGGAATTTGAGGTCCAGTACAAAGGAAAGATTAAGAGAAGAAGGGAGTTGATGATGCTGGTGAAATACTGGCTGAAATGATGCACTGTAGATATGCAGAAGATATGGAAGGCTGTGAAGCCATGAGGAGTGGTGTGGCTCCCTGGTAGCAGTTACAGCCATGAGGGCCAGAGGCCAAAGGCAGCCATCACCTGTGCAGCCTGCAGATGACAATTTCCTGAAGGAATTAACATGTCTATTTCCTCCTTCTCCTCCTTTTACTATTGGGTCTTGGGAACAAAAATTTGAACGATGGAATCAGTCATAATCTTGGTCTTTGACACACCCTCTTCACTGGTCCATGCAGGGACTGCTTTTTATTTATGTGACTATCTTTTTTTTTTTTAATATTGAAATAAGCACCTTTAAAAACCACCACCCAAAACAAAAGCTAGGACCCTGACAATGACTGACATCTGGCGTCCCTCAGGCCATCTCCTTGGCAGCTCATTATGCTCTTGATTTGCTTTTCTCTGATGACTGAGGATGTTGAACATTCTCTTCATATGTTTATTGGCCATATGTGTTTCATCTTCTGTGAAACATTCATGTATTTGTCCAACTTTCCAATTGTTTGGTATGTATGTGTTTTTCTTACCGATCTGTAGACCTTCTTTATATATTCTTGATACTAACCCTTTGTCTGTTATGGATATTGTGAATGTCTTCTCCCAGGTTTAACTTGTCTTTTTGCTTTCTTAAGTAACTTTTCATGAACAAAAGTTCATAATTTTATATGGTCAACTGTATCAATCTTTCCTTTTAAAGTTAATTCTTGTTGTGTCTCATTTAAAATATTCATTTATATTTCCCTAACTTTTACAGTGTCATTTTTGACATTTAAGTAATCAATCTTTTTAGAGTTGGTTTTGTATATAGTAGGGATATAATTATGTCCTTTTCTATATGTAAAACCATTTTGTCCAGCTCCATTTATTGAACAGTCCCTCCTTTTCCCACCTATAACATGTCACCTCCATCATATACCAAAATTCCATGAATGCATGGGTCTCTTTGTGGTCTCTCTCTTCTATTCCACTGGTTGATTTATTTCTCTTTGTGCCAATGTCGCATTGTCCTAGTGACTATAGTCTTCTGTGCTATTTTCCTGCTTTTCTTCCTTAGAAGTGATCTGGATTTTCTTGGCTTTTACTTTTCCATACAAGTTTTAGAACTTCTTTTCAAGTTACATAAAAAAATCCGACTGGAAATTTGATTGGAATCATATTGATTCTATAGATCTTTTTGAGGGAGAACTGACATTTTTACACTATTCATTCTTCTTATCCATAACATGGTACGATCTCCATTTATTTATATCTTCTTTAATATCTACAATTTCTGCTGTAAAGGTCTTTCATAGCTTTTGTTAGGTTGTTCATTCTTGTTGTGTTGTTAGTTTCTGTTGAGTTAGCTCCAACTCATGGTGACCCCATGTACAACAGAATGAAACACTGCCCGGTCCTGTGCCATCTTCATGATTGTTGGCATGCTTGAGTCCATTGCTGCAGCCACTGTATATTTTGAGTACCTTCCAACCTGAAAGGCTTATCTTCCAGTACTGTATTGGACAGTATTCTGTTGTGACACATAGGGTTTTCACTGGCTAATTTTCAGAAGTAGTTCACCACAGTTTTCTTCCTAGTTCGTCTTAGTCAGGAAGTTCTGCTGAAACCTGTCCACCACAAGTAACCCTGATGGCATTTGAAATAGCAGAGACATTGCTTCCAACATCATAGCAACATGCAAGCCACCACAGTATGGTAAACTGACAGACAGGTGGTGGTGTTTATTCTTAGGTACTTAATTGATTTGATTCTATTATAAATGGTATCTTCTCCCTAATTACATTTTCTAGTTGTAGAGTCAAAAAGTCTTGCAAACATTTGAAACCCAGTTATACAGTTGGGATCAAAGTAACTCTGGTAGGGACTTGATCTTTAAGAACTTATGGGAACCTCATCCTTGATTTTTTAAAATCCAAAGAGTTCCGTAGATGAGGCAATGTGGTATATGTTATATATGGGTTAGGAAAACTCAGGGACCTGAGATGGAGTCCATTTGGATGCAGATTAGGAGCCAGTTCTCCCCATGATCCTTCAATCTGGAGATTAAAAAAAAAAAAAAAGAAAGAAAAAAAAACCAAACCTGTTGCTGTCAAGTCTATTCCGACTCATAGCGACCCTGTAGGACAGAGTAGAGCTGCCCCATAGAGTTTCCAAGGAGCGGCTGGTGGATTCAAACTGCTGACCGAGCTCTTAACTATTGTGCCACCAGGGCTTCTCAGTCTGGACATAGCCACCTTCATCTCTCAGTCTCTGTGATTCTGTCTGGACCTCAGAACTATACTCTCTTTTGCTTCTCTCTCTGTATCTCTTTTGTTTAGTTTAAGCTTCTCTCTTTTGGGTAACTTGCATTTATGATCCTATGCTCTATTATACCAAATCTTTTTTTCGGTTCTCTAAGTCTCCTCAGTTTTTCTCAGGACTTTTTAGCTATTTTTATGCCATGGACCTTTTAGAAGCCTATGACTCCTTCTCAGAATAAACATTTTTAGATGTATAAAATAAAGCACACAAGATTACAAAGGAAATCAATTATATTGAAATACGTTTATGAAAATATGAATTAAACACAAATCTGTGATATGGTAATATATATACCTCTTCACTAATGTGACAAGATTTACCAGCAGGTCTAATAACTGCCATAATTTCAATATAGTGATGAACGTAAATGATATTTTGAGCTAATTGCAAAAACAGTAATATAATATTGACATTGGTGATTTCTCTTGGTGACAAAGCTAAGGTACTATCAATACGTCGGTGATTTGGGGCCTACAGTTATAATAGAAGAAAATGTTAAAATTTAGTTAGAAGTTAGTGAAAATAAGAATGGAAATTTTTTCTCTATCCAAGTTCAGGAATCCTCTGAATTCTGTTCATGAACTCCTTGGGGGGCTGCGACCCCAGGTTAAGAAACCCTGGTTTTGATGCTTAGGTTTTCTTTGTAAATGGTGTCTTCTCTTTAATTACATCTTCTAGTTGTAGAATCAAAATGTCTTGCAAATATTTGAAACCCAGTTAGACGGTTGAGCTCTATTGCTTATTTCTATTCTGTAGCTTATTTCTTTCTTCATGTTTTTCTTGAATGGGTCACAGTCAACTCTTGTTTAATTATTAGCAAAGAACCAATGGTGAAGTGATCACATGCTCATTCATGTGCTCAAACATCAACACAAGATAGTCTACACTCAGGTAGGAGCAGTGGGGTCCCATGGACATGGGCTCCCTTTCTGGTTCTTGGAACAATTACTTCTTGACAGAGCTGGAAGGAACTTTAGACACCTCCCACTACTCCCCTCCCTGAGTCAAACCCTGTTCTGTGGATGAAGGTGAATGATCTCAGGGGACCATGCCAGTTATGGCTGACTTGGGCCTGGACCTTGGTCCCAGGGTTTGTCCAGGAGAATGATCTTTGCTCAACATTCACACACACATGCATACACACATGAACACACACAACTCTCTACAAATGGCCCAGGAAAATGGCAAAATTGACATCCACTGACGCAGGGAAATATGTGCCAGGCCCATGTTATGAACTGTGATTTGCATGCAGCCTCTCATACAAACCCTCACTAGCACGTTGCCTCCTCCTCACCTGCCTCACCCACCCTGGACCTCTGTAGGAGTCTGGGAGAAGTTTACCCAGCACCTCTTCTCCTCTAGCTTTCTTCTAAAAAGTCAAAGCTTTTTGTGTTTCATTTAAGATATTCATTTATAGTTTCCTAAATCTTACAGTGTCATTTTTGACATTTAAGTAATCAGTCTCTCTAGAGTTATTTTTGTATATGGCAGGGTTGGAATTTCATCCTTTCCCATATGTAAAACCATTCTGTGCAGCTCCATTTATCAAACAGTTCCTCCCTTCCCTACTTGTGACATGTATATTTTAGCACCCCAACCCTTTGTTAGAAGGAGCCCTGGTAGCACAGTGGTTAAGCACTCGGCTGCTAACCAAAAGGTTGGCAGTTCAAACCCCCCAGCTGCTCCATGGGAGAAAGATGTGGCAGTCGGCTTCCATAAAGATTACAACCTTGGAAACTCTATGGGGCAGTTCTACTCTGTCCTGTTAGGTCACTATGAGTCGAAATGGACTCAATAGCACATGACAACAACAGCAATCCCTATATTCCCAATTTTCACAACTCGTGGGTGTCTCCATTCACTTCACCTCTGACCTCCCTCCCTTGCCTTGTCCAGTTCCTACTTACTTAGTTCAGGGTGTTCTTCTCCTTCCTGCTCTCTCCTTTTCTGTACTACATCTATTAGCCAAGTAACCCTAATTGTGGCTAAAAAGCATCAAGAGCAGTGTTGAAATCCACTTGTATACAGGAACGGGATTGTTCCAAGTTCAAGAGAGCAGTTAGACCTAATGTCTGCGAGCTCCTGCTTCTGACGGGGAGGTCACTCAATGCATGTTTAACTGAATTATTGGAGAACGAACCAGTGCTGCCTACCCCAAAGCTCCCCAAAGTCTCTACTGGGATTTCCACCAAGTCACTGTCTATCCCTCACTCTGCTCTAATTAAATTGACTTTTCCTCAAGTACCAGCATTCAAGAGACATAAAACACTTAAATCAATGTTATTGGTTTTCTGTTTTGCAACAGTGTTTCCTCCTACCACTCCTCACTGCAATTGTATGGGATAATTAGTTTTGTGTGTGGGTGGGAAGGGGGTGGCTGGAGGGGTGGGCAGTGGAGGGGAGGATGGGAGGGTGTTAGCCTGAGAGTCACAATGATTTCTAACATTGTCTCTTGTCTCTTGGTGTAAAACGAGTCCAGGTTGGAAGGTGACCTGTGTGAGATGGGGACAATCTGTGCTGGGCAATCAGAGCCCACAGGGCCACCTCCGTCAGCATCTCCCTGTGCCCAAGCACCTGACCAAATGCTGCCTTCTTTCTAGGTCGCTTTTCTTCTTCAGGAGTCCCTAGGTGGTGCAAATTGTTAATATGCTCGATGCTAACTGAAAGGTTGGTGGTTGGAGTCCACCCAGAGGCACTTCGGAAGAAAGGCCTGGTGATCTAATTCCAAAAAAATCTATGGAGCACAGTTCTACTCTGACATACATGGAATTGCCATGAGTCAGAGTCAACTCAACCTAACTGGTCTTTTCTTCTTCAGGGTAAGTTCCTAACAAGCTGGGTGGTTTCTTGGTTCTTCTGTTACACCTGGCTGCGTGTCACAGGCAACAGATGAAACTTACAAGCTCAATATTTTGATTCTCACCTCTCAGGACAGTATTATACAAAGGCAGAAATGCCCATCTTTTTATGGTAAAAGTTGCCAGAAGTTATCAAATGCTGCCACTTGCTAGGCATTGTGCTAAGCACTTTACCTGCATCCTCCTACTGAATTCTCCACTTGAAGTCAGAGGAGTCCTTTAAAAATGTAAATCAGATCCCAGCCCTCCTGGGTTCTCTAGAGAAGCAAAACCAATAAAGCGTATAAGTATCTATACATAGAGATTTATGTCAAATAAATGGCTCACGAACTTGTAGAGGCTGGAACGTCCCAAATCCGTGGGCAAGGCTGAAAGCTTCTCCTGATTCATGTAGCTACAGGGACTGGCGAACCCAAGATTGACTGATCAGACAAGAGGGCTCTTGCTCACAGGCTTCGAAGGCCAACAAATCCCAAGATCGGCAGGCAAGACCCAGGTAAGCTGCTAGCTCAAGTCCCGAGAACTGGAGATCAGATGAACAGGAGCCAGCTGCAGGATCCAGAGCAAGCGTAAGTCCTCGAGCCTTACCAGAGAGTCCACTTGTATTTAATGCAGGCCACACCACCAAAGAAACTCTCTTTCGACTGATTGGCTACTCACCGCAGATCCCATCATGGAGGTAATCACTCTATATCAAATCTCATCATGGACATGATCACATCATCACATGACTGCCAAACTACATCATAACTGCTAAATCACTACGAATCACAGCCCAGCCAAGCTGACACATGACCTTAATGATCACAGCTTCCCTATTTCAAACCTTCCAAGAGCTCCCATCTCACTGAGTGTCATATTCTTAGCAGGTCCTACAAGGCCTGCATGGCATGGCCCCAGTGTCTGCTCTAACTGTATTCCCTCTCCTCCCTTCCCCGGCTCACCGCGCTCCTTGCTGCTCTTAGAACCAGCCAAGAAGGCCCTGCCACAGGGTTTTTGCACTGGCTCTTCCCACAGGGCTCAGTATGGCTCACTCCTTTAGTTCATCAGTTTTCTGCTCAACTGCCATCTCCTCGGAGACCCTCACCATTTAAAATACCACCTGTTGTCATGCTCTGTTGCCTTTCCTGCTTTCTTTTTTTAATAGCACTTAGCGTACCTACCATTTCGTTATAAATCTATTTATTTGTCTAATGTCATTCTCTTCCACTAGAATCTAAGTTACATGAGGGCAGAGACCTATTTTATTCACTGCTATTGTCCCACCAAGGCCCTAGTGGCTCAGTGGTTAACAGCTGGGCTGCAAACCAAAAGGTCTGCAGTTCAAATCCACCAGCTGCTCCTTGAAAACGCTATGGGACAGTTCTACTCTGTCCTATAGGGTTGTTATGAGTCAGCATCGACTTGACAGCAATGGATTTGGTGTTTTGGTTATTGTCCCAGCACTAAGAACAGTGCCTTCAATACAATAAGCTCTCAATAATTCAGTGAATAAATGAATGAGCACTCATAGAATCCCAAGACATGAGTAGTATTAGTGCCCCGATTTTATAGACGAGGAAACCGAGGCATAGAGAGGTTATACAATATTGTCAAGGGCATGAAGCTAGTGAGCTGTCTGGGATGAGAAGTCAAAATGCCTGGCTTTGGGGGGCTAGCTCTTAGCTATTGTGTTAGTTCATCTTTCTCTCTGCATTTATAAATGCCTGTAAACATTTTTATGTCGGAACCCTAGTCCCATGAGACACTGAAGAGTGGTTGGGGGAGGATGTTGTGGACGAATATGTTTGGGAAATACTACAAATTGCATTTTCCTTTTGGTGATTCAAACAGTTATAAGTAGTCCCCGACTTACGACAGGTTTCCATTCCAACAACTCTGTCCTAAGTTGTTTCTGACACAAGTTGAATACCTTATTTTTTTTCTTTCAGTTTTCATTATTATTGAGTTTTATTATCAATATCTTTATAAATCTGATCTTTATTTGTCTTTGGGGGTTGACATAAGAATGATAACATCAGCATATTACATGCTGCAGCAATGTAGGTAGTACATGTTACTAATGATTAAAAAAAAACCAAACAAACAAAAGTTGAGTCGATGCCGACTCACAGTGACCCTACAGGACAGAGTAGAACTGTCCCATAGGGATTCCAAGGAGCGGAGGGTAGATTTGAACTGTCGACTTCTTGATTAGCAACCAAGCTCTTAACCAATGCGCCACCAGGGCTCCGTTACTAATGATAAGATATTTAAAAAAAAACAAAACCACAAAAACTCCAAGAAACAGTTTGTCGTATCTTGGCTATGTCATAAGTTGGGGACTACCTGTATTAGCTTAAGAAAGGCTCTGAAAAGTCCTACAGTAAAGAAGCTGGTTTAACTTGTGCAACTCAGAGTTTACTAATTTTTTTTTGTAGAGCATAAATTTATTGAGGAATATGGCAAGTGCAGTTGGGCAGCACAAAGTGAAAATACCAAGTGCTCCCAGTGTTTACTAATATTTGACCTTAGAAATCTTTAGGTACTTGTGTATGTAACACCTGTTAACACATTGCAAAACATGCCTTAGGAAATCTTGGCTTTTATTGTGGAGAGAAGTTGGGTTGTCTGATCAAGGTCCTGGGACCTGTCTCTGGGTTATCTATGTAAGAGTTAAGCCAACTTTGAAGTTTAGAGGGTATGCATTGTCCACATAAGATCACCCTCATTATGACACCAATCCCAAGTGTGAGGATGGAGTTCCCCAAACCACCCTCAAAACCAAAAAAACCCCAAACCTGTTGCCTTCGCGTCGATTCCAACTCATAGCAATCCTATAGGACAGAGTACAACTGCCTCATCGGGTTTCCAAAGAGCGCCTGGTGGATTTGAACTGCCGATCTTTTGGTTAGCAGCCTAACTCTTAACCACTACACCGCCAGCGTTTCCAGACTACCCTCAGGTTTGAGGGTAGTTCACCAGAAGGACTCACAGAACAGAACTCAATGAAAATTGTTATAGCTACAGTTTATTGCAGGGAAAAGGCAAAGATTAAAATCAGCCAAGGGAAGACACACATGGAACAGAGTCTGGGAGGGGCCCAAACATGAAACTCACAGTCATCCTGTCCCCTGGGGTCATGGACAGCATCATCGCCTCCTGGCCACCATGTGTTGTCCCAGCGAGCGGAGGAGACAGTAACCATGCCACAACTCTTACAGAGAAGTGGGGCCAGGAGGGTCACTCTGAGGAGTCGACCTGCTTCAGTCCCAGGAGTTCATTTTATAGTCAATACAGCAAGCAGTAAAGCAATTAACAAAACAATGGGCTTTGGGTGTGGGCAAGGGAGAAGGAATTCAGGTAAACAAGCCAATCAGTAAAGGGACAATAGGTTTGGGAAAACAAATCGTGACAAGTCTCAACATATTGGAGACAAGTCTCAACATACTGTGCAGCATAGAGGCCTGTGGGGGCTGCAGTTGTCAATAGTGCAGCCATGTTTAAATGGCATATATCCCCACAATGTGTGACAATATGCACAGAGTACTGTCAACCAGGGAAGCTTGCCTGAGCTTTGGTGTTCAGAGATTTTACGGGAGCTCCATCATATCCTGCCTGCATGACTGACCTTTCACTTCTCAGGAAACTGGGCTACTCCCTTAGACTCCAGTCCTTTCTGGAGACAGAAATGATACCACATGGCCCAAAGTCCTCATCATAAATCACATCACTAGACTGTCTGGAGGCCAAAACCCCCAGGCAAGCAAAGACATCTCTATCAGGCAGGACATTCGGAGGGTCTAGAGACACCTCCTAGTAGCTGAGGGCAAAAGGTCCCACCCTCCTTTGGGTAAAGCTAATTCTTCACTAAGGAGCCCTGGTGGCACAATGGTTGAGTGCTTGGCTTCTAACTGAAAGGTTGGCGGTTTGAACCTACACAGCGGCTCCATGGGAAAAAAGACTGGATGATCTGCTCCTGTAAAGATTATAGCCTAGAAAATCCTATGGGGCAGTTCTACTCTGTCACATGGGGTCACATGGGGTCGTTATGAGTGGGAATTGACTCGAAGCACCTAATAAAAAAAAAAAAAAAACCCACACACACAACAACAACATATAAGTCTTCACTACACAGTCTCCTATCAAGAGGGCTGGGAGCAGGGGCTTCCCCACCCAGCAGGAGGCACTATGCCCAAATTCATCTTCCCACAAGACTGGCCTCTGAGCCCACAGCTTGTCCCTTCACAGATGAAGCCTGTCTTATGCTCACTCCATAAAGAAAGAAAGCAGCAGGAGGCTCCTGGCACCTTTAACTGTGCCCCAGCCTGAGCTCACTTCTCTGCAGGATGCTGAGAGAATCCAGACCCAGTGCTTGCTGGTCTTCTGCCCTTTGGTTCCTGTACCAAGTGACACTTTTCGGTGTTCGTCCTGAGCCTGTTACAGAACAATCCTTATCTGTACCATCCAGGAACATAAACCCCATCAAGCCTGCCTTGCTTTCTCACTCTTATGTCTCCCACTGGAATTTTAGCTTCCCAGCCACAGGGACTGTCTTACCCATGGTGTCCCCTCAGCCCCACCCTGAGTGGAGCCTATGGTGAGTGCCCAGATAATCCCTGTTGGTTTGAGGCGGTTGGAACCAATCATCCGGCATGTTGCTTGGTTTGTTTGATGCAGGGAAGAATAAAGGACCATGTTGTAAATCCCTTAATTCATTATCAAACTCCCCACCCCCACCGCCTCACGGTCCCATCCCAAGCAGGAGAGAAGGATGCCTCAGAGGCAGAGAAGAGTATGGAGTGAAACGTACAGAATGCGGCTGAATCACTGCATTCTTGGGAGACTTAGAGCAAATGTCAAAGCCCATGATGTATTCATTTTTACTGGTTTTGATGGTGATTTGATGCCATTAGAGATTCAGGTCTCATCTTGGTCTCTGAGCTCATGTGAGTAACATCGGCGATGGGGAAGGGAAGAGCAGTCCTGGATCAACCATATCAATTTGGGAGCGGGGGAGGGGCAGGAGCACCTGACCTTCCAGCTTGACAGGCACAAGGCTGAGCGAGCCGGAGGCAGCGAGAAGCATCTGAGCGGACAGTGTTTGCCTTCATCCAAGTGACCATGAGGACGGCTGTGCACGTCTCAATCATGCTCCTCCTTATAACTTTTTCTGACTGTGCCATCATTACGGGGGTAAGTCGGCTAACGTTCTCTAAGCCCTGGGTTTTGGGAAGATGTCAGGGATTGCATGGGACGTGAACACAGGGATGAAGTAGACAGCTTTGTTGGCTGGACACACCACAAACCCACAAAGGGACTGAGGAAGTTAGCCATCAGACAGCACTTCGGAGACAGTGATTTCACAGGATCTTCAGGTTAGCTGGACCTCACTCTACTAAATAGCATCTGCTCTGGAGAACTATGTGTAAATCAAATCCTGTTTTAAATGCATTAGGAGAGCATTGAAAAATACGGATTTCAGTCCTTTGGTAAAATGAAGATTTCTGTTGTGTAATAAGGAATTCCTTTCTAAAGTGAATCAGCACCTCCTAATGAGCTTTGGTGGTGCAGTGGTTAAGCCTCATCTGCTAACCAAAAGGTCGGCAGTTCGAACCCATCAGCCGCTCTGTGGAAGAAAGATGTGGCAGTCTGCTTTCGTAAAGATTACCGCCTTGGAAAACCTATGGGGCAGTTCTACTCTGTCCTATAGGGTTGCTATGAGTGGGAATCAACTCGATGGCAGTGGGTTTGGTTTTGGTTTTAAGCTTATTAGCATCTCTTGTATAAATTTAACCTCCACTTTCTCTGCTCTTAAGAAAGGAAGCTTTGGAACTCCTTTCCTTTGTTGTTCATGTGTTCTTACCCCCGTGCTCAGTTCCAATAGAAATATGAGAGACATCAAATTGTGGCAGAGTATACCCCAAAACAAGCATCCAAATAATAAGCAGAAATTCAATCTCAAATCAGATGTTCTGCACACATGAGCACAATGCATTACAGTGTTCAAAGCCCTTGGATTTGGGTTTTCTCCCAGATGTTTCGCTTTACCTGGAACCACCCTCAGCTGGGGCACACATTGTGTTACCAGGGGGAGCTGTTCTCATTAAAACAGTAAGTAATGTTTTACCTGAGATCTTCCCAGATAAAATCTACTAAAAAAAAGGGGGGGGGGGGAAGGGGGAGGGGAATGAACTTTTATTGAAACCTCCTCCAATTTTGTACACATTGTTGTTATTGTTGTTGTTAGGTGCCGTCGAGTTGGTTCCGACTCATCGTGACCGTGTGTACAACAGAGCGAAACAGAACTTTTTATGTACAGAATGGAAATGTAGAGAAATGTCAAGCAATTCCTGGAATCAGATTAGTTTTAGTGTTCTCAGAAAGCAACACTTCTTTCTTTTTCTTTAAAGAAAAAAAGACTGAGTTCAGAACAATATTAAAGGCAAGTCAATGCTTTTGAGACCAAGGCATGAATAAATTGTTAGGACGAATTAGACCACCTGGATGGAAACCGGGGAGGGCCATCCCGCCATTGTGTAGCTTGAAGATCTGGGAGGGTGAGGACAAAGGAGCGAAGCCGTGGTTACCCTACAGTGAGAGACACCAGGCATGGTGCTCAGGCTAACCTCACCATGTGAGCCCAACCCAGAGTGGCAGCAGGACAGGCAGGTAGGACAGAGGTGGGAAAACATGTTCACAGTACACCCTTTAAGTTGACCCATTGAAAGGCGCAACAAGAGAGAAAGCTAGGGGAAGAGGAAGTGGCTGAATGATGTGATAAGTGGTTAGAACAGGGTGAGGGGAAGCAGGAATCCCACCTCTCTCGAGCCCCTGTGTCTATCTGCCTGACCAGGCTGATGCCCCGTGTCCGCCTCTTAGGCAGAGCCTGGATTCCACCATCTCCACACTCTCTTCTCCCTGGACTACAAACCGACCGACCCGTTGCCGTCAAGTCAATTCCGACTCGTATCAACCCTACAGGACAGAGTAGAGCTGCCCCCATAGAGGTTCCAGGGAGTGCCTGGTGGATTCTAACTGCTAACCTTTTGGTTAGCAGTCATAGCTCTTAACCACTACGCCACCTGGACTACAAGGGGCTCCTAATTCGGGACTATGGTCCCGCCTCTCATGGTGGGACAGCAACTCCCCACCCCTATGGGAGAAGAAGAGTCAAGTGGGGTATGCTTTCCCCCTAACCTTGAGCTCTCAGGGGGCTGGTTTGTGTGGGAGACATACCCTCACCTGGGCTGGCGACTGGCACGGCCAGGTGGCTGCCACCCGCACCTTATCTGGGGGATAAGCTACCCCGACCTCCCTGACTTACTTTCCTGGGGCTGAGTGAGTAGGGAGCTTCAGCTGCTGCCATGTCCCACACAGGCAGCCAGAGGGTACTCCTCGGCCTTCTACTACAGAAGAGCTCACCAAAATTCAGTGTCAAATTCTGGCTCAGAAGAGCTGCAAAACTTTTCTGGAAGTGGAACGTTTGAATGTGTCTCCCTTGTGTCCCCTTTGGGTCTGGAGTAGTTCAGAGTTCTGTTTGCCCCAGTCCAGGCTTTTGTTTAAAGAGGGTTTGTGTGACCTTCTTTACAAATGGCACTTCCAGAAACTGGGCAGGGTCACCCAGCCCCTGTTCTGTGAGTTCAACCCGGAGGGGTTCCTTCCTACCTGGGGATCAGGGAGGGCAGCAGAGAAGCATGGGGGAAGACACTGGTCATTGGAGAGGGGGCACCAACCAGAAGTGCTGGCTCAGGGTAGGAACGTCTGGGTCCAAGGCATCTCAGCACTGACCACGCAGGGACTCAGGTCCCACTTCCCTCTATAAGGATTCTAATTAATTCAATTTAACCAGCATCCACTGAGCATCAGTTGCGTGCCAGACCCTGGCCAAGTGCTGGGGTTACAGACCCAAAACAGCTGTGAGTCTTAACTTCTAGCCTTGTGAGAAAAGGACAGCCTCACAGAGTGGCCTCAAAGGAGCTTGGAGGGCTCCTCAGATCCAAGTGTGATGTCATGGTGAGCCCTGAGCGTCCTCTGGTGGGGAGCAGGGCAGCAATGCACAGAGCAATGCACAGCCCACCTCCTCCTTCTTCTTCACCCCAGGCGGAGATTTTTTGATGACCCTTCCCTCTGGTTTCTCTTGGTGGCACTAATGGCTGGCCCTTCTGTCTGTCTCCCTCCTGCAGGCCTGTGAGCGGGATGTCCAGTGCAGGGCAGGGACCTGCTGTGCCATCAGCCTGTGGCTGCGCGGGCTGCGGATGTGCACCCCACTGGGGCGGGAAGGAGAGCAGTGCCACCCCAGCAGCCACAAGGTACCGCACGGAGGTGGGCGCACCCAGCGTGAGCTCCAGACTCGAGCTGAGCAGATGGCGCAGGGCCCGGGCCCATGGGAGGCTCATCTCTTGCTCCAGCCGGGCCCAGGGAGGCTGTGGCTCCCAAGGAGGGTGCCAGGGCGGGCCCCTGACTGTCTGAGGGAAGGAGGCAGCCCCAGAGGTGCTGTTGCTGTACCTGCCACCTCCAAGCACCCACCTTACTTGGTGCCCTTCAGATAACACATTACCACTTATATTTGTATGGAGTCCCTGGGTGGTGCAAACGGTTAACGTGCTCTCCTGCTAACCGAAAGGCTGGCGGTTTGAATCCACCCACAGTCGCCTTGGAAGAAAAGTCTGGTGATTACTTCTGAAAAATCAGCCATGGAAAACCCTATGGAGCATGGTTCTTCTCTGACACACATGGGGTCACCATGAGTTGGAATCGACTCTATGGCAACTGGTTTGGTTTGGTTTTATATTTGTACAGGATCTGACATTTTCTATGTACAAGTTTCTAATGCAGTCTGGAGAAACCCTGATCTAATTTGATCTTCACATCAACCCTGGGCAGTTGGTATCAAGTCCCCATCTTCCAGGGGAGGAAACTGAGGTACTACCGGGTCATGTGACTTACTCAAGGCATACAGCCAATGAGACAAAGCTGGGGTGGTTTCCTGACTCCAAGTCTAGTAATATCTCATTTGATGCTGGGGCACTGCCTCCTGGCTTTTTGGAGAACAGCTTGGGGGCTGGGAGTACAAATCATATAGGCTGTTAGACCTGGGGGCTGTGCCTGCTCAGCCCTTCCTTTGCTGTGTGATCTTGGGCAATTAGCACAACTGCTCTGGGCCTCAGCCTCCTCATGTATACAACGCAGGGAGTAGACTGATTACCTCAAGGTCTGTTTTGGACCTGACAAACTCAGATTTTGAAACATCCTTTGCTCTGTAGGAGTTTCTTGTTGGGAACAGGAAATGAGACTCAGAAAATGGCCTCCCAATTTGGGCCAGGACAGGGTGAGGCAAGCGAGGTGCCGAGAGCACCCACTCTTTTGTATCCTAGGGACCTTGCTTGCCTCATCCTACCCTGCCCCTGCTCCTATCCCCTAACAACCATCTCCCAGCTCTGAGGATGAAGTGTGGCTCACAGGACCTTGGCTTATGAATGGTCAGGCGCGGGCCTGGGCAGGGGTTGGGGAGGGGCCCAGGCCTGCCAGCCACCTTCCCTGGGCTCTTTGGTTCGGGAATCCTTGAACCTGAATCCTGCGGTTCAGTAGCCCTGGTTTAATATGAGCTCAGAGCATCCGCCAGTCATTGCCCTCCAAATCACAGCCTCCAGGGAGGCAAGAGTAGACCTTGTTCTATATTCCCAGTCAGGAGAACAGTTGTAATAAAAGTTAATGCCTACTCTGTGCTAACAAATGCTTTTTATGAATTATATAATTTAAACCTCTTTACAACCATATGTGGTAGGTGCTATTATTAACCCATTTTATAGATAATAATGTTGAGGCACAGAGAGGCTAAATAATTTGCCAATTGCCACACAGCTGGAAAGTGGCAGACCTGGGCTTTGATACCACTAAGCAGGTAGCTTCATAAAGAACCTGGGTGGTGAAAACAGTTTGCACTCAACTACTAACCTAAAGGTTGGCGGTTCGAACCCACCCAGAGGCACCCTGGGAGAAAAACCTGGAGATCTGCTTCTATAAAGATCACAGCCAAGAAAACTGAATGGAGCAGTTCTACTCTGTAACCCATGGGGTTGCTATGAGTCGGCATTGACTCCACAGCAATGGGTTTGTTTTTATTTTATTTTATTTTGGTGGCGTCAGAGAACAGATATTCATTTTCTCACAGTTCTGGAGACTAGAAGCCTGAATTCAGCGCCTTGGCAGGGCCACGCTGTGTTTGCTCTGGCGAAGATCCTTCCTTGTTTTTTCCTATTAGTATCTAGTGGCTCCCGGTGTTTTGCCCTTGCTGTTTCTTGACTTGTAGACGTCTCTTCACATGGATGTCGTTGCTCCGTGTCACTTCTCCCTTTTTATAAGGACATCACTCAGATTGGATTAGGACCCACCCTACTCCAGTATGACCTCATGTTAACCTAACTGATAACAACTACAAAGACCCTATTTCCAAGTAAGGTCATGTTGGCAAGTACCAGGCATTAAACTTGAACGTATCTTTTGAGGGGACATGATCCAATCCATAACAATGTGCAAGAAGTGACATTCAATCAATGAGCGTATATGTGTGTGTCTGTGTGTGTACGCACATGTGTGCTGAGCCAGCAAGGGGGCTCAGGTGGCCAGTGTGGGGGTTGTGGATTTTCGGGCTGGTGGCTGAGAATGTTGTGGCTGAGCTCACAGTCTCGAGAGTCAGATTGCCTAGGTTCAAATCCTGGCTCTTCTACAGACTGGTGGTGTGATCTTGGCACACTGCTTAGCCACACTGTGCCTCAGTTTCTTCATCTATAATCACTATTATTGTTGTGCTGGGTGGGGAGGAGCTGGGAAGTAGTAGGGGGGAGCCCTTGCCAGGGGCTGAGCTGACAGAGGCTCCTGTCAGGAGGTGAGGTGACGGTGTTGTCCCTGTTCTCTTCTCTCCCCAGGTCCCCTTCTTCCGAAAACGCCAGTACCACACCTGTCCCTGCTTCCCCAACCTGCTCTGCTCTAGGTTCCTGGACGGCAGGTACCGCTGCTCCGTGAACTTGAAGAGCATCAATTTCTAGCAGCATGTCTGGTCTCAAACTCCCACTGGCCTCTTCCCGAGCACAGCCTGAGTGGTCTCTTCTGGACTTCTATCTCCACCACGCGGCCCA
Source organism: Dugong dugon (assembly GCA_030035585.1). Lineage (NCBI taxonomy): Eukaryota > Metazoa > Chordata > Mammalia > Sirenia > Dugongidae > Dugong > Dugong dugon. The sequence goes on from CM057462.1 coordinate 150,420,657, forward strand.
GCTTCTCCCTAGTTCCCCACACTGCCTACTCTCATCCCTCCTGCCTAGTGTGCACATGCGCGTGTACACACACACACCCCTGCAGGGACAGAGTCCACCACCAGCCTGAGAGCGTCCCAACTTGTGGCCTGAGAAGTGGTTCACACAACTCCCCTGAGAGGCTGTAAATGCCCACAAGGATATTCTTTTTGCCCTCCTCGCCCTGCCCCTGCCCTTTGTCTCCTCCTAGGTGACCGGTCTCCTCCCCAGGCCCTGTCCCTCTCTCCTTGCGTGTTCTCCTGTCCCAGAAATCAGATGTCCACAAGAACAGACCCTGGGTGCAGCCATTGCTCAGAGTCACAGGTCACGGCCCAAGCCTCAGGCCCTTTTCAGGAGGTCTCTGAGGATCAATCTGGGGGTCTTCCTCTTCCTTTGATTAACCACCTCCTCAGTTAATCGGCCCTGCCTAGAGGGCAGTGGACAGTCGCCTGGTGCATGTGGGGAGTCAGCCTGTGGCCTGCGGCTGCTCTTTCGGCCAGAGTTGCAATGTCTGTAAGGCCTCCCCTGGCACACTATACGTGTTAGCCAGTGAAACCTCAGTTCCCGCTGCCTCCTCCCGCCCCACCCCCAATTAAAATGCAAACTGTAGCAGTTCAATCTAATCTGCTATTGACACTTTAGGAGGTGATTAGGGAGTTACCTTAAAGAGCTCCTTTCTAAGGAACTGGCTGAGTGAGTCACTGACCTTGAGGAGGGGGTCCTCTGGAGGGGGAGGGGAAGGAAGAAGGGAAGGGAGGGGGCAGGAGGACAACTTTACCAGTTGCTAGTGTTGTCAACTCCGACTTATGGCAACCCCACGTGTGTCGGAGCAGAACTACACTCCACAGGGTTTTTAATGGCTGATTATTTGGAAGTAGATTGCCAGGCCTTTCTTCCCAGGTGCCTCTACGTGGACTCAAACCTCAACCTTTCAGTTAGCAGCCAAGTGTGTTAACCGTTCTCGCCACCCAGAAACTCCTAGCACCCAGTGACCACTGTCAGGCTTCCACAGGCCCCCAGGACCCGGCTAAGGCATCTCTAGAGAGCAGGGGCTTCCTGAACTTCAGAGCAGTTTGTCTGGAAGTTGTGTCACGGCCTCCATTCTCATCAAAGACACCCACCCCACCCAGCACCGGACATCGGACCCTACCCCAGACTTACCCAGGTTGTCTCAGCCAGCGCAGTGCTGCGGGAAGGGGTGCACACTGGCCTGCGGCCTCAGAATAAAAGCATGAAATGAGACAGAGTGGCCGAAATGCCTGTGTGGGGACTCAGGGAGGGGTGCAAGGTCCACCCAGGTTATGTCCAGGTAGGAGAAGGACACGGCTGGTGTTCCTTCTACCAGCCTGGGCAATCTTTGGGAGAAAGAGGGATTTCAGGGTCTCTGAATGAGGGGGAGGCAGCTCAGTGGACTGGGTAGGGAGGGCCATGCTCAGGTGGGTTGGAGGCAGGAAAAGGGTTTGCTGAGCTTGTGGTGGGAATGGGCAGACTCCATTTGTGAGACTGCTTAGCAAGTCTGGTTGTAACTCCTATTTCTGAAATTTGGTCCCATTTGCTTTGTATAAAATGCTTGACCCATGAGGTACCATGTGACCAGCTGATGGAGTCCAGCTTGGTGATAGAGCGGGCCAGGCTCTGAGCCTGCGTCTGAACCCAGGGGCTGGGAGCCTCCTCGAAGCGCCAGGCTACTGGCGCCATTGCTTCTTCTCCAGCTCAATTCCTAGTCTAGAAAATAAAAAGCATAAGATGAAAGTATGTTATATGGCACTCTATTTTTCATTCGGAAGCCTCCAGAGGACTGTGGTTTGTGAGGCCTGGGAGACTTCTGCTCTCCCTAAGGGCTTATTTTGCGTTTGTCCTTGATCCTCCCAGAGTCCTGCTCAGGGGACACTCAGAACAGTCATTACTTCCAGATCCACTCAGGCCAGGGCTTGGCCCCCAGGCTGCGATCTTTCTTTGTTCAGTTCATCCCCTTTTACAGACATTTTCATCAGCTCTGTTGACCGGTGCCCTTCTTGCAGCCCCTGAGTCTCTTTACCCCTAGTTTTGTGCTCAGTTATCTGGATATAAATTTCCAGGATTCCAAATCACTCCCCTCCCTGAAAGCTGAGCCAACCTGGCTGAGAGGAGGTGGTGGGCGGCAGGTACAAGAATGCCCCTCTGTGCTGGGACATGGCCACTCAGCCGCTGCTGCCCCTCCACCACCCCAACCTGGGAGCGGCCAACCTGCAGACTTATCAATTGGCTGAACGACCAATTTAATCTAATTGGACTGAGTTTTTCATTTTTTATATTAGAATTTTGAAGAACGTCGAATTGGTCTCTGCCCCAGTTCCCTGCTGCTGTTGCTGAAGACTGAAGGGGGAGTGGGGTAGGCTGGGGAGCCTAAGAAAAATAATTTGTGAGTATATTCATACTCAAGAATATAGTCTTCATAAATATATTTATAAAAATAATATTTATAAGAATGTATATCCATAATAAGAATGTATTCTGGAAGAATTAAATTAGAATTAGATTAAATTGATACTTCTTTAAGATAAGAACCCACTTCAGCGACAGGCTTTAACCTCCCATAGTTCTGGGGGAAACATTTCTTCTCAGACTGGTGGTGTCTGGCGCCATCTAGTGGCCATAGTGGAGGTAGCGCAGAAGAACGGGAGGTTTAGGGGGCGGGGAGATGGAGCCTCAGAAAGAGGCAACCTCCTCAAAGCCGATAGGGACCCTCCCCCCCAGATAGCTCCGAGTGCAAGGACGCAATCAAGAATCTAGAGGGACAGTGATTCCAGCTGTGGAAAAAGGTGCTCAAGACATCTCTCACAGCTTCTCCAGGATTCAGAAAGTGGAGGTAGGGTGGGGGTCAGAATAACATGATTGAATGCCCCCGCCTGTGCTTCCTCTCTGACTCCTAGTATCCAAGTCTGAAGCTTGAAGTCAGTAGATTTCCGCCTCTCCTACTGTCTCCTCTCCCTGAACGCCACATCCAACTGGCCACCAAGATCAGCTCCTGTTACCTCCGAAATATCTCTAGACCCTGTCCCTTTTCTCCTGCTGTGGCTGCTTCATACACCCTCATCCCTCCCAATGCTGTCTATGGCAAACCTCTTCCAACCTGGTCTCTCTCCCTCCAATTTTCCCCTAAAATCCACCTTCATGCTCCTACTAGCCATTTTCCCAGACAGCATGTTTGGCTGTCTCATCCCCTCATTAAAAATTCTTCAGTGACTTCCCATTGCCAAAAGAGAAAGTCCCAGCCCTTGGCAGGGAGCACAGAGCCCTTTGTGGCCCCTGCCCACCCTTTTCTGCCTCTCCCACCTTCCCTACCAGTCTTCCCGGCTTCACGACTGCCTGCAGTTCATGGGAGATGCCATGTGAGGCTTTGCCTGGGCTGGTTCCTTTGTGGGGAATACTCTTCTCTTTCTTTTCTTCTCCTCTGTTGTTTAGTGACTCCAACGCATCCTTCAAGATCGACTCAAATGCAGCACCCCCAGCCCTGGTAATGAACAACACGCAAACACCTTGTACACACCTCAGGTGCAGAGTTATCACCTGATCTTAGAAACAAGGACCACCTAAAGGGCTGCCTCCACCCCTGAGCCATGCTGGTGTCCCCAGTGTTGAATGACCAGAGTGTCTCTGCTGCAGCTGCCCAGCCAGAGCACAGAGGCTTCACCTGGGGGGCAGGCCACCCCAGCCAGTCCTCCTGGTAGGCCTAACTACCCCCAGGATCCAGGCTGCCCCACCTGACAAGCAGAGACTCCAGGCTATGGCCACTCTCTGCCCTTAGCCCAGGTCCACCAGCTGCTCTTTCTTGTCTCAGAAGCAGCTCTGGGTGCAGTTTGAAAAGCTGCCTTGAACACGGAGCACATTCCTACTTCAGCCCAGTCAGAGCCTCATTAGATGGAATCTCTGGGGTCTTGAGGCCCAGGGCCAAAGAGGGACCAGGCGTTTGGGTGGTGGGAGGGGCAGGGAGAGGAGGGAGGCTCTGGCCCAGCTCCAGGTGCAGATGCTTGTCAGCCTCCAACAGCCCCACAGCCCCTACCTCAGCAGAGCCCTGTGGGCACCAGGGGCCAATGGTGACGCTTTGATGGGTTCGAGGGCCAGAACTGTTTGTCTCAACACAGACTGAACCCAGGGATGTAGCAGGCACACAGAGTACTTGACAAATAATGTTGATGGGTGACCTGCCACCCTGTGGTGGCCTCTCTCCAGATCCCAGGTTGCACAAGGCAGTGGTCTCCTGCTCTCTGGGGCTGCACCATGGGCTGTGGTTGATAGCAGAGGGGGGAGCTGGGGGAGGAGGCAGGGGCTTCTGGGCTGGCCTGCCTGGCCCAGACCCTGCCAGCATTTGAGGCAGAGAGACTCACCTTCAGAAACTGAGCCTGGAACATGCTGTGGATGTAGGAGAAGATTGGATGGGGGTAGGGGGCACCTTGGCAGAGCTCAAGGGAGGGCCCAGAGAGGCTGGACAGCTTGAGAAGTTTCTAGTTATCAACTAAAGTGGACAGCGGTTAAATCTAGTTTATTAGCTAAGGGGTCCCTTTACTGCATGGTGAACAGTGACATCAGCTGCTAAACGGCAGGGCCTGCAGCTTTATTTCTGTGTCTGGTGCCTGGCATGTGGCAGTACTCAATAACTGTTTACAGAGTGAATGACTGACTGACTGACTGAATAAATGAATGAATGAATGAGGCAGCAGCACAGTGAGGCCTCACTTCTTCAGAGGAGACAGGCTGGAGAGGGCCTCAGGGCCTCTGTAGCTTTGAGTGATCACAGTCCTTCTCCCCCCACACTCCCCACACCCAGGGCCCCCTTCCGGTTTCTCCCATACCGGAAGGAGGGCTTCTACGGTGAGTTAAGTTGGTCAGTCACGGAGGTTGGAGAAAGCAGGAAACAAAGCCCATGGTAGACCTGGGAGACCGTGATCTGGCCAGGGTGGGGATTCAGAGGCGGGATGAGGTAGGAAAGTGCAGAAATGCTGTCTGCTGAGCTGGGGACCATGGTATCAGGGAACATCTAGCTTAATTGGCATAACATAGTTATAAACTAAGAAAATGTTCTACATCCTACCTTGGTGAGTAGTGTCTGGGGTTTAAAAAGATACTCCACTTGTCCCACCCCATCTGGAGCAAGGGAGAATGAAGAAAATCAAACACACAAGGGAAAGATTAGTCCAAAGGTGCCTGGCTACCATCACCGACTGCTCACAGGGATCACAATAGAGGGTTCAAGACAGAGCTTGAGAAAAGTGTAGACCAAAATTTCAACTCACAAAAAAAAAGACCAGACTAGAGAAACCTTGCGAGTATGGCCCCCGGACACCCTTTTAGCTCAGTACTGAAGTCACTCCTGAGGTTCACCCTTCAGCCAAAGATTAGACAGGCCCATAAGACAAAACGAGACTAAATGGGCACAACAGCCCAGGGGCAAGGACAAAAAGGCAGGAGGATACAGGAAAGCTGGTAACGGGGAGCCCAAGGTCGAGAAGGGGAGAGTGTTGACATGTCGTGGGGTTGGCAAACAATGTCACAAAACATTAATTGTATTAATTGTTTAGTGAGAAACTAATTTGCTCTGTAAACCTTCATCTAAAGCACAATAAAAAAAATGCAAAAAGCAAAAAAAAAAAAAAGAAATGCTCTCTGCTCACAACCGAGAACACCTTTAGTTATACAAATAACACTTCATTTTGTTAGACTTTGTAGTGGTGGTAACACAGAGAACAATGGATCTGCCTGTATAGGAGAAGGGCAGTTGAAAATAAGGGCAGAGGAAGGGACTGACCCCAGAGGTGATATGGGGTGGAGTCGTCGTCAGAGCCCTAAGAGGGGGCCTGGGAGGGGCCGGGTGTGCCAGCTGGTAGAGCCCACCCTGTGGAGAAGAAGGACCAGCACAGACTGAGCAGAGGGCAGAGTCGGAGCATGGAACCTGCTTAGGAGGCTTCCTGAGGGGCTAGAACAAGATTAAGTGGCAATCCGTTGTGAAACCTTGCTCTGCCTGAATATTTAATGGTGAACATAAGATTGTGGAGTTGATAGAATTCTAATTGACTCATGATTAAGCAAGCACAACCTAAGTATATAATTGATTGCTGTCTCTTTGGTCCAGATATCCCCACCTGAGGGATCTCAACACTAGGCTCCAGGCGGCACTGACCAGAGGCAAGACCCTAGGAGGAAGCAGGAAGCAGAGCCAGACATCAGCTCAGCACAATCTCCAGGCTGGGGACTTGTCTCAGAGTTGAGTTTCCACAGCAGAGTTTCCACAGCAGACAGCTCACTGTTTTACTTAGACTGTGTGTTTATGTAGGGTAGCTTTGGTTGGGACTGAGAGGTTCAAAGTCCCTTCAGAAGTACTTTGTTACTTGAAAGTCTGCCCTGTGCCACTCAGACCAGCCAAAGAGTCAGCCAGGAGGATTAGTCTGAACTGTACTACAAAATCAGGTCCTACTAGAGAAGAAGGAAACACAAGGTGGCCCAAGAGGCTGCTCTCTGTCTGGGCATCTTCAGGGACAGATGCCCTTTCTGACGGGAAATGGAGAGCAAAGAACCATCCCTAAAGAAACAATTATCATTCATCAGCTGACAGATGGTGAAATAAAATGTGGTTTATCCATATAAGGAACCCCTGGGTGGTGCAAATGGTTAATGTGCTTGGCTACTAACCTAAAGCTTGGAGGTTTGAGTCCACCCAGAATCACCTCTGACGAGAGGCCTGGCGATTTACTTCTGAAAAATCAGCATAGAGAACCCTATGGAGCACATTTCTACTCCAACACACACAGGGTTGTCATGAGTCAGAATCGACTCAACAGCAACTGGTACTGGTTATGCCATACAATGGAATATTACTGAGCCATAAAAAGGAATGAAGTGTTGATATATGAACCTTCACCTTTCTCTTCTAAGTGAAAGTAGCCAGTCACAAAAGACCGTATCTTGTATGATTTCATTTATATGAAATGGCCGGAATAAGCAAATCTATGGAAGACAGAGAGTAGATTACAAACTGCCTAGGGCTGGGGGTGAGGTGGGGGTGGGAGTACGGGGGAATGACTTGCTAAAGGGTTGCTTTCTGGGGTTACAAGAATGTTCTAGAATTAGATGGTGGCGAAGTTTGCACAATCCTGCGAACATCCTAAAAACCATTGAATTGTATGCTTTAAAAAGGCGAACTATATGGTATGTGAATTATGTCTCAGTAAAGCTGTTTGAAAAAAAAATAAGTATTAAAATCCACAAAGTGAAAAAGCAAGAAAAGAAAGAGCTTTCTAATTTCAGTTCACAGGGCTGGAAAAGATGAGGCCAGGAAGGGTTCAGATGGCTCAGCTTCTGAGTTTTGGTGCTTCCAGGGACCCAGGAGATTCTCCTGGCCTGGAACATAACAGGACTGAGAAGGGTGGGCCTACCAGGCTGGCTAATGATTTGATGCCCCTTCCAAAAGATATTTTACAAATGTTCAGTTAACATTTATTTTGTGGTGGTGGGGAGAATGATCTTATGTTAACAAAAACTTTATACCTCTTGTCTATGTACCAAACAAGGCATTTGTAATATGTGGCTTACTATACCAGGCAACTCACCGAGTTGTTTATGATTTAGATAATAAAATAAATCCCTCCCCAGCAGTAAAAAAAAGCCCTATATCATATCGTCTGCAGTTCTGGATTTTCTGTTTATGGTGACTGTCTCTTATGATGAGTGTCAGTTGGCTGTAGTCAGGGGTGCGGGGCTCCCAGAATTAAATTGCCCTGTAGTACAAATGGTTAAGTTCTCATCTGCTGAGGATGCTAACTGAAAGTTTGGTGGTTTAAGTCCACCAAGGGGCACCCAGGAAGAAAGGCCTGGCAATCTACTTCTGCAAATCAGCCATTGAAAACCCCACTTAGCACAGTTCTACTCTGATAAGAATAATAATTATAAGAAGGTCCTATGCAGCGTGTCTTCTATTTATTCTAGTGATGTCTTTCATTTTACTTTTTTACTTTGTTTTCACTTTTTCAAACCAATAACTCCTCATTCTCCCCTCCCCTCAGCCCCTGATAACCACGAATTACTTTTGTTGCTACGCATTTGCTTATTCTAGATATTTCACATAAGTGGAATCATTCTCTATTTACCCTTTCGTGTCTTGCTTATTTCACTTAGCATTGTATTTTCAAGGTTCATCCATATGGCAGCATGTATCAGAACTTCATTTCTCTTTATGGCTGAATAATGTTTCTAGTGATGTTTGAGTGTTCCTTTTAGCATTGCACCCTAGACAGCTGAGCCTCTGTAGGAAAAAGGTCAGAATATGGTCCTTGTTCCAACTCTGGTTCCAACTCCTAGCCTCAGAAGCCCAAAGCCACAGAATCACTGTGGTAAACAACTTTTCGGTGGATGTTATGGATTGACTTGTGTCCCCCAAAAATCCGTGTCAACTTGGCTAGGCCATGATTCCCAGTATTGTGTGATGGTCCACCATTGTGTCATCTAATGTGATTATCCTATGTGTTGTAAATCCTACCTCTGTGATGTTAATGAGGTAGGATTAGGGGCAGTTATGTTAATGAAGCAGGACTCAATCTACAAGATTGAGTTGTGTTTTAAGCCAATCTTTTTTGAGATACAAAAGAGAGAAGTAGACACGAGGACCTCATACCACCAAGAAAGAAGCACCTGGAGCATACCGTGCCTTTTGGACCCAGAGTCCCTGCGCTGAGAAGCTCCTAGTCAGGGGAAAGATTGATGAAAAGGACCTTCACCCAGAGCCAACGAGAGAGAAAGACTTCCCCTGGAGATGGCACCCTGAATTAGGACTTCTAATTTACTAGACAATGAGAGAATAAATTTCTCTTTGTTGAAGCTATTCTGTTATAGCAGCACTAGATAACTAAGACAGTGGGCAAAACAGTTGGCATCCCCTTTGACCCTCCTAAAACACCTCATGACCTACACAAGCCACTGCTGAGAATTTCCACTCAACAACTATGAAGAAACGGTCAGAGTGGGGCCTGCACACAGTCTCAGCCCACAGCCACATCCTCGACACCTCCCATCCTGCTCTCCCCTGTCCTATGGGAAGAAATTTGGCCCAGGTCATAGGAGGAATACAATTCATGGCCCTTCTGACCAGAAAATTCTTTGTCGTCTTAGCCCCCTGCCTGCTTGAGTGTCTCTTCTGCCCAAGTAGCACAAGGATATTGAAAAACCAGTTGCTGTCAAATCAGCTCCAACTCATGGCGACTCCATGTGTGTGAGTACAACCATGGTCCATAGGGTTTCCAATGACTGACTTTTTAGAAGCAGATGGCCAGATCTTTCTTCTAAGACGCCTCTGGGTGGACACTAACCTCCAACCTTTTGGGTAGCAGCTGAGCATGTTAGCTGTTTGCACCACCCAGGGACTCCACAGGGCCATTTTTTTCATATAAATGCTAGTGGAACTTGGAGGAAAAATATGGGCATGGTTCTTATAAGGAATCAGACCCCCACGAAGGCCTTGCCTTGTACAGACGGTGCAGAAGAAAACTCATGGCCTCCTGAGGATGAGAGGGGGCTTTTATCTTGGGGCTGAAGATTAGTGAGGCGGATTAACTGGGTCCAAACAGAGAGAAACACGGATGAGTAAGAACCGTGGGCACACTTCTGACACAGACAAGGCATAGATGAGCCTGTGAAATTCTGTCGCAAAACTGAACCCAAAAGATTAAGTAAACAAATATGTCAAATGGCAGCTTGACATTTTCTTGGCATTTTGCATTTTGCTCTGTTGGCATTTCTCATCAAATTAGCGGCAAAGCTGCCTTGTTTATATTTCCCTACAGGTGGGGTTTCTCAGTGGTTAAGGTCACAGACAGCTTGAGTTTGAGCCCTGGTTCTGCCCCTTACTAGTTAGGGACTTTGAGTAAGTTACTAAACCTCCCTGTACCTTAGTTTCCCCATCTGTAAAATGGTGATAATAATGGTACCTACCTCTTAAGGTTATTTGGAAACCCTGGTGGTGTAGTGGTTAAGAGTTCAGCTGCTAACCAAAAGATCAGCAGTTTGAATCTACCAGGCGCTCCCTGGAAACCCTATGGGGCAGTTCTACTCTGTCTTCTAGGGTCGCTATGGATCGGAATCGACTTGATGGCAAGGGATTTAGTTTTTTTGGGGGGGTCTTAAGGTTATGGTGAGGGTTATATGAGTTAGGCCTATAAGCTTAGAACAGGGCCTGGTGTGCAAAAGCGCCTTGGGAAGGCTTTATGTATTTTTGCTTATTTATGAAGAAGCCTTGGACAGTCAGTCCTGGGAACCCTTGGCCCAGGGCTCTTGCTATGAGTAGCCAGTTTCCTGGCCAACGCACCTCAAGTGCAGCCACCACCCATCTGTCAGTGGGGGCTTGCATGTTGCTGTGATGTTGAACAAATTTCAGCAGAGCTTCCAGACTAGACAGATGAGGAAGAAAGGCCTGGTGATCTACTTATAACACTAGCCAATGAAAGCTCTGTGTATTACAGTGGTCCCATCCTTTTGTGCATGGGGTAGTCATGCTTTGGGGCAACCGAATGACAGCTAACAACAAGAACAAGTCAGCACCAGGCAGAGACAACTCCTCAGTGAGGTCATCTGATAAAGCTGCTAGGAAGGAACTAAACACTCTCCTGTGGACGCACTTCAATTCCCTGGCAAACATGGTCGGAGGAAATCACAGCTTGTTCAGATCATGTTCTGCTATTATTATAAAGTTTAGAAGCAAAGGTTTATGTAGGCAGAGCGCGATAGCAGCTCCATTTGGGAACACAGATACGCAAATCTTATCTAAGTGCTTCTCAATACCTTGCTTAAACACATGAGTCACTGTTTCAAAAGTAGAATTGAGTGTTTGCTCAATATGGGCTATGATCTTAATATTGCGCTATTCATTTTTTTTTTCTAGGAAGAGCATAAGGAGAGTGGGTTCTGAACTCTATCCTGGCTCTTCTCAGATGTGTTCTAATTAAACCTACCAATGCATGTGTGTTCTCTGAAACAGGCATCACCGTGGTGGCGGCTGCCCCCATGGAGCAGGCAGTACAAGCAACTGTTAGTCACACGTCGCCGGCAGTTCCCGAACTTGGGTGTGGATAGAAGCACCGAAGGGCTACGACAAAGTGCCTGGTCCTTGTTACTGTCAGACACTCTGATTCCGTGGCCTTTAGTAAGCTTCCCTCCAGCCATAGCCCCAATGCAGGTGGTCCCTGTCCCACCTCTCCTTTGGAGAATCACGACCCTAACCCATCACCCCAAACTTCAGAGAAAATAAACAAAGAATGCAAATTCTAGTTTTCTTTCTAAGGAGACAGAGAGGCTAGTTTCCGGCAGAAAAAGGTAGAGTGTGGTCTTAATGTTACAACAAAGACTAGCAAGACAGGAAGGACTCCTAGTGGCACAATGGTTAGCACTCGGCTGCTAACCAAAAGGTTGACAGTTCAATCCCACCCAATGGGTCCGTGGGAGAAAAGACCTAGCAATCTGCTCCTGTAAAGATTCCCGCTTCCCCCCCGCAAAAAACCAAACCAAACCTGTTGCAGCAGAGTAGATTCCGACTCATAGTGACCCCATAGGACAGAGTAGAACTGCCCCATAGGGTTTTCAGGGAACGTCTGTTGGATTCGAACCACTGACCTTTTGGTTAGCAGCTGAGCTCTTAACCTCTGCGCTTCCAGGGCTCGCCCGTAAAGATTACAGCCAAGAAAACCCTATGGGGGCAGTTCTATTCTGTTACATGGGGTCACTACAAGTCGGAATCGACTAGACAGCACCCAACAACAAGAGTAAGATAGAAGAGAGGGAAGAAAACAAGGGTCTATGGGTTTGGCTGCACATGGGTGTGCATCCATCTAGAATTAGGCTTCAAAGACAGTAGAGCTCCTGTGAATGTCTCAATCACCAAAAGAGACAAAAGGGGAAAGGAATACAAAGAGAGGGCGGTTGTGCAGAGAAGAGGGGCCTCTAAGGGCTGTGACTTTCACTCATTTGAAAGCCAGTGATTGGGCCCCCACATGGTGCCGGAAAGCTCTGCAGATGAGAGGCTTTGCTGGCTGCCCCTGCAGCCCCAAGCCAGGAGGCAAACACGTGTCCTACATACACCCTTCGGGCCCCCATCTGGGCCCCAGTTGGGGAGAGGGATATACAGGGACTCCAGCCCCAAAACTTAATGCTGGTTTTCTGGAGGGGGTGCCAGGGAGTCAGGGTGATAGAAAATGGACCAGGCCTCTCTCCAAGGGCTGCTCCACTCTGGGAGCTGCTGGGGGCAGGGATCTGGGTAGCAGGAGCCCCAGTGGCAGAGGGAGCCCATGGTTGACTCAGGATGAGGGGAAGGGGGTCAAACATTTGAGGCCACCTCTGTCAGGCTGGCCACACACGACCTCATGAGAAGGGGCCCAGGTGCAGGACTGGGAGGTGCGGTCAGGGGAAAGCATGAGACAGGCAGCGAGTCTAAGCACTAAGGACTTCAGTCTCAGCAGGTGGCTGGAATCCAGCTGGGGAAAGATGGGGGAGAAGGGTCACACCTTAGCCTCTCTCCCTGTTGCTGTTGCTGCAGCCTCCTCTCTGGGCTCTGAGCCCAAGGTCTCCCATGGACGAGGTGGTCCCCAGAGCCTGGCAGGGCTGTACTATGACATGACTACGCAGTGCCCCATCAGTTGGCTGTCCTCAGGAAACCCATTTTTCTTCCTTCCCTCATGGCCTGTGTGGCCCCTGTGATCATGGAAAATGCTGCCTGTGGCCCACACACCCTGGGACGGTCTGCATCCTCCTAAGAGGACAAAACTGGTTGATGCTGAGTTGATTCTGACTCATGGTGTGCAGAGTAGAGCTATGCTCAAAGGGCTCTCAGTGGCTGATTTTTTGGCCATAGGTCACCAGGCCTTTTTCTGAGGCACCTCTGGGAGGACTTGAACCTCCAACCTTCTGTTAGCAGCTGAGCCAGTTAACCGCTTGCACCACCCAGGGACTTCTAGGACCACAGCCTAATTACAAAGGGTATGGGCCAGGAGGGGCTTTGCCGGGTTGCCAGAGAGATCCCTGAGCCCTTGGGGAACGAGGACAACCAGAAATGAGGCTATGCCCCCAGCATCTCCCTGTTTTTTTATCAGACCCTGCTCTGCTCACCTCTGACCTGTCTTTCTGCCTCCTTGAGATGCCCCGTTCCTGCTCTGCCTTCTCTCTGTCCTTCAGTCTGGAAAACCAAGGGCCTCCTAGTGGCAGTGGGACTAAAGGTTCTCATCTTAGTTCCTGAAGGGAGTGGTTAGATTGCGGAGTCTGTTCTACGTCTTTTAAATGGGGATCATAATTCCTGCCCCCTCCTAGGGTGGTCGTAAGGAGTCCTCTATAGAAGTTTTCCTCAGTCTTTCTTGGGAGTTAGTAGAACCTGGTTGTTGTTGGTTGCCATTGAGTGGATTCTGACTCATGGCGCCCCCATGTGTGCAGAGTAGAACTGTGCTCCATAAGGTTTTCTAGGCTGTGACCTTTTGCAAGTAGATCACCAAGCCTTAATTCCAAGGCACCTCTGGGTGGGCTTGAACCACCAACCTTTCAGTTAGTTGTCCAGAGCTTAATCATTTGTGCCACCCAGGGACTCCTTAGTAGCACCTAAGATTCTTGTTAGGTACCCAGAGTCCTGTGTCCTATCCCAAAGCCACAAGATCTGAGTTTCTGGGGAGGGGGCCTGGGAAGCTGGATTTTTAGCAAGCACCCCTGGTGATGTTTGTGAAGCACTGCAAAGAGATGGAGCGAGGAGACCCAGAGATTTCCTCCTCTTGGTTTGAGTCTTAACTCTGCCCACCACTTGCTAGCTTGTGACCCTGGGAATCAGCCCCTTTAACCCTCACTTTTATCATCAATAAATTGGTGCTCACACCAGAACTTACCTCACAGGGTTGTTGTGAGGGCTGAATGAGAGAGGATAGTTGTCCCGGCCTGGCACATTGTAAATGCTGAGTGAGTATGCATTGACCCTCAGGAAATGAGCTGGTGGAGTGAACGTGCTTTGCTGCTGATAGATGAATTTGCCTTCTGTTTACATAAAGTGCTTTCTGCTCACCCCTCGGAAAAGATCTCGTGGTGTCTGCACCAATGCCCAAAAGGGCCAGTGTGGAAACTGGGCTGTGGAAGAGTCAGGGTGGAATAGAAACAACCTGTGCCCACTCTGATCATGCTTGGAATGGGCCAGGTGGGAGTGATGCTGACCCCCACCCCAGTCCTGCACTCTGGGCTCCTCCTGCCCGGTGAGGAAGAGGCAGGTCTGAGTCCTTCCTTGTTCCTGCCTCTCTATCACTCTCCCTCCCTCATCCAGAACTGCTGCCTTTTTATTTTATTTTAACATTTCAAACACGACGCCAAATAAACCCACCCAGGACTTAATTGCACTCTACAGCCAACGCCCCTCCCAATTCTATAAACCAGCCCATGGAGTCGGTCTGTTCAGTTCAAGGTGAAGATTTGTAACGCGGGCTATTTATAAATCCGGCGATGTAGCAGGTGTTAATTTCAAAGCAGTTATGCCAGATGTCGACTTGGAAGTTGAGAGAGAGGAGTGCTTTTGCAAATTAATGTTGCCAGTGATTAATATTTGGTATTTTTTAACACACATTCATCTCAAAAGAAAAAAAAAATCCTCTTTGGTTAACGTGGCTGGATGTTGCGCAGTCCTTCCATTGATGTGGGGTTACCGAAAACCTTTGGCATGAGCTTCAGGAAAAAAACCTGATAGTTAGAAGAAGGTAAGTGAGCTCTGGAGTCAGGTTCTCTGGGGTGTGACGGATGGGTCAGTCAGTGTTTGCAGGCCTGTGTCTTTAGGCTGTTGTGATGGTGAAGATTGTGTGTCACCTTGGCTGGGCCATGATTCTCTGTGTTTTAATGTAATCCCTCCCATGATTGAATATACTGTGAGTAACCAATCAGATGAAAGGGAGTCTCCTTGGGGGTGTTGTCGCACCGAGCGGCGGGGAGACGGTAACCATGCCGCAACTCTTACAGAGAAGTGGGGCCAGGAGGGTCACTCTGAGGAGTCGACCCCCGCTTCAGTCCCAGGAGTTTATTTTATAGTCAGTACAGCAAGCAGTAAAGCAATTAACAGAACAATGGGTTTAGGGTGAGTAACAATAATTTTCGGGCAAGGGAGGAGGAATTCAGGTAAACAAGCCAATCAGTAACAGGGCAATAGCTTTGGGAAAACAAGTCGTGCCTAATCTCTTTCTTATCGCTGACAAGTCTCCAACATGTCGTATACAGCATAGAGGCCTGTGGGGGCTGCAGTTGTCAATAGTGCAGCCCTGTTTAAATGGCATATATCCCACAGGGTGTGGCCCGCATTTGTATATAAGCAGACGTTCTGGCTTTTTGCTGTCTCTGGATCCTGTGGCTGCTTCCTGTCATCGCATCTCCCGTTCTTGGGACTTGAGCTGTCAGCTTGTCTGCCGAACCTGGGACTTGTCGATTTGCACAGCCTGTGAGTGGGAGCCCTGCTCTCCGACCTTCCGATCTTGGGCTTGCCAGCTTCTGCAGCTGTGTGACTTGGGAAAGGCCTCTACCCTGATCCACGGACTTTGGACGTTCTAGCCTCTACAATCACATGAGCTGTTTCCTTGGTATAATCTCTCTCTCTCTATATATTTATACACTTTACTGGTTTTGCTTCTCCAGAGAACCCAGCCTGAGACAGCTGTCTTATGGGGATATCCCTTCTCCCCTAGGCCTCCTGTACCAAGTGATCCAGGGTGCAGGAAACACTGGTTGGTTTCATCATGGCCTGGGAATCAGGAGACCTTTCTTTAATCTGGGCTCTGCCAGTTAGTGAAGTGGCTGACACAGAAGACTGATACTGGGGGACTTGCCCTGAAAACCTGGCTTATTAGGTCTGCACGGTATAAAAGTATTTGCACTATTGGTTTCCTAGGGCTGCCATAAAACAGTACTACAAATTGGGTGGCCCTGGTGGTGCAGTGGTTAAGAGCTCATCTGCTAACCAAAAGGTTGACAGTTGGACATAGTCTATAAAGAAAATGTTCTACATCCTACTTTGGTGAGTAGCATCTTGGGTCTTAAAAGCTTGTGAGTGGCCATCTAAGATACTCCAATGGTCTCACCCCGTCTGTAGCAAGGGAGAAAGAAGAAAACCAAAGACACAAGGGAAAGATTAGTCGAAAGGGCTAATGGATCACAACTACCAGAGCCTCCACCAGACTGAGTCCAGCACAACTAGATGGTGCCCGGCTACCACCACCGACTGCTCTGACAGGGATCACAATAGAGGCTCCCGGACAGAGCTGGAGAGAAATGTAGAACAAAATTCTAACTCACAAAAAGGAAAGAAAGAAAGACCAGATTTACTGGTCTGACAGAGACTGGAGAAACCTTGAAAGTATGGCCCCTGGACACCGTTATAGCTCAGTAACGAAGTCACTACTGAGGTTCATCCTTCAGCCAAAGATTAGACAGGCCCATAAAACAAAGCAAAACTAAATGTGCACACCAGCCTAGTGGCAAGGACAAGAAGGCAGGAGGGGACAGGAAAGCTGGTAATGGGGAACCCAAGGTAGAGAAGGGGAGTGTGTTGACACATTGCGGGGTTGGCAACCAATGTCACAAAACAATATACAAAACAAGTTTGCTCTGTAAAACTTCACCTAAAGTACAATAAACAAACAAACAAACAAAAAAAAAACAAAGGTCAGCAGTTGAAATCCACCAGCCGCTCTTTGGAAACCCTATGGGGCAGTTCTACTCTGCCTATATGGTCACTATGAGTTGGAATTGACTAGACAGCAACGTGTTTCAGACTGGTTTAGGATCCATCCTATTCTAGTGTGACCTCATGTTAACTTGTTGTTGTTGTTAGTTGTCACTGAGTTGATTTTGACTCATGGTGACCCCGTGTGTACAGAGTATAATTGCTCCATAGGGTTTTCATGGCTGTGACCTTTCAGAAGCAGATCGCAAGGCCTGTCTTTCAAGGTGCCTCTGGGTGGTTTCAAATCACCCTATTCCAAACAAGGTCAAGTTCACAGCTACGAGGAGTTAAGACTTTAACTTATCTTTCTGGGGAACAAACTTTAATCAGTAACAGTCGTCATTACTTAAAAGTTGGTAGATTCTCCAAAAAAAATCCACATTTCCAGTATCTCTGGGAAAATGGGAAGCCCTGGCATTCCTGCACCTGTGTTCCCACAGTGGCACTAACTAATGGTTGTTGCCACTTCCTTTGGACTTACCAGAACCCACCATTCATCATGGTCTCAATCCACCATGCTCGCCTTGGGTTGGCCAACTCATGACTGGGGTTTACATCTGGCCTGCAGATATTGATTTTGCTTGTTCTATACAGAGTTGGCCTGCATCATGCCATAAAACAATGTGGGAGAGAACTAAATTAATTGCATATTTCTATTTTTCAAAATTTATTTTTAAAAATTAGACTTTGAAATACAATCTCCAGTACCACATAGGCTCATATGACATTACGTGCTTACCCCAGAGTTTAGTAAAACAGATAATTTGGTAGAATCAATGGCACATGATTTTTCTTACTCAGCCCAGTCTACTTTTTCACATTACCTGTCTGGGCCCTGTGGACCTCTGAGTTTTCCTCTTACTCAATGTTACGGAACCTCACTTTCTTCATTTGTTAAATGAGATCCAGAGCAGAAAGACCACGAGTTTTGGAGTCCAATTGGCCCTGGATTGAAATTCTGCCACAACCATATTCTGACCTAGGATCTGTGTAAGTGACTTAACTTCTTTGAGCTTCATTTTTCTTGTCTGTAAGATGTGAATAATAATACCTACAATGAATGTTTTTAGTGGTGGTTAGATGTGAAGAGAATGACAAGAAGAGCTTGCATTTATTGAGTGCCTGCTGTCTACCAGGCACTTTACATGACCTCCTTGGTCATCACAAAAACCCTATGAGGTGGGGTTTGTTTATGGATGAAGAGACAAGCCTGGGGTGGCGGTGGTTGTTGATAGTCACAAAACTAAGGGTAGAGCTGGGCGCATGGCACACGTGGGTGCTCAGTGACCAAGGCCAATGTAATAGACATTGTAGGGTCTCCTTCAGTTCTAAAAACCCCATGACTAAGATCCTGTGGCCTCCTCTTTTTATAATCAAACAGGGCGCAGGGGAGCCATGCTGTGGGGGGGTGCCTGCTTTCCCGATGTCCAAAGAGAGGATGTGATATGTGAGGTTATCCATCTTTTATTTCGTGGACTTTAAAAAAGTGTGTTATATTTATTATACATTTTATGATATTTGGTTCACAAATAATATATATTTTTTAATTTCAAGTAATTGTTTTTCAAGTAAAAGTTTCCAAGTAACTTCTAATTTTTTGTCAAGTCCTCCTTCCCGACTATTTTAACCAGTTGCCATTGAATGGATTCCAACTCATGGTGACCCCATGTATGTCAGAGTATAACTGTGCTCTATAGGGTTTTTAGTGGCTGATTTTTTGGAAGTAGATCTCCAGGTCTTTCTTCTGAGGCACCTCTGAGTAGACTCAAACCTTCAACCTTTCTGTGAGCAGCCAAGAGTGCTAACTGTTCATACCACCCAGAGACTCCACACAACTATTTATTGATTCCTTAAAACTGTATTTATAAAGTAAAACACTCATGATCTCAAGATGCGTATACACAGAGATTGGGTTTTCTTGTCCTGCATTGGGTCTGCTTTCCAGGTCCACTGTCATTGTCCCATGTGAGCATTTCCCGGTTCCAATTGCCATGTGCCTTGTAGAGGTGGGGGCACAGCTTGGAGGTACCTGTTTTCTACTAGCAAATCTTCCCACTCTGTCCTCCCTCTCCCCGATTCCACTTTCCCTCTTTTTCTCATCTCCCTACCTGAACAACAGCCTGAAATAGGATTGAGAACTGTCTGCCAGGCCCCACTTCCTGCTGCCCCAGCAGAATCCTCTTTCCCTGTTTTCCCTGGAGCCAGTCCTGGGCTCTGAGGGTGCATGTTTTCCTTCTTTTTCCTTCTGGACATGCGAGTGGCACATGTCAAATTTATAAACATAGAATTTGTTTGGAGAGGCCTTAGGATTATTTGGTTTTAAAAACCTTTTTATTCTGAAATAATTTCAAACTCACAGAAACAGTATAAAAAATTTCTATAAACTTTCACCCAAGATTCCCCAAACGTTGACACCTGACCACGTTGGCTTTCTCTTTTCTCCGTATCTCTTTACATACGTATACATACATAAAAAATAAGTACATATGTGTATATATTTTTTTCTGATCTGTTATAAAGTTGCAGATACTTCAGTATTTGCTAAAAATCAAGGACATTTTCTTACCATTATTCAAATCATAGTAAAACCCAAAACACCAAACCCATTGCCGTCAAGTCAATTCTGACTCACAGTGACCCTACAGGACAGAGTAAAACTGCCCCATAGGGTTTCCAAGGCTGTAAATCTTTACAGAAGCAGACTGCCACATCTTTCTCCTGCAGAGTGGCTGGTGGGTTTGAACCACCAACCTTTCAGTTAGCAGCCAAGCTCTTAACAACTGCACCACCAGGGCTCCTTCCAAATCACAATGCAAGTATCAAATTCAGGAAATTAACATCAATACGATGCTATTATCAAATCTAGAGACCTTATTCAAATTTCACCTGTTGTCCTAATAATGTCCTTTATAACAATAGGAAAGTTGTTCTGGATTATTGCCTGGTGTGGGGGAAAAGGTGGGACAGAGCCACAGACAGAGGAGTGGCCACTGGAGGTCCTGAGGAAGGCCCAGCCTCAGGGATGCTGATCCCACCTTTCTGCAAGTCATGGCCTAGTCTTGGAACCTGATTGTCTCATTTCCTCCCTCATGTTCACCTCGTGGAGGTCTGCACCCCACCCTCAGCTGGGGAGATCAAAGCCTTCCGGGCCCCACTCAGCTGGTCCACAGGAGGAAAGGAGCCTTGATCCTGCTGGTAGCTTCCCTCTCGGCACCTCCTCTTGCTTCCCACACATCTCCCCCCACCCCATCTCCAAGGTGTCTGCTAGGAGGTGACTGTAGTGATAGAGCTTCAAGCTTCACCTCAGCTGCGTGTTGTCAGGGGTCAGAACACCCATTCAGTAGTCAAACTACCAGTAACAGTTGCCATCAAGTCAACTCTAACTCATGGTAACCCCATGTGTGTTAAAGTAGAACTGTGCTGCTCTGTAGGGTTTTCCGTGACCGATTTTTCAGAAGTAGATCACCAAGCCTTTCTTCTGAGGCACCTCAGGGTGGACTTGAACCACCAACCTTTCGGTTAGCAGCTGAGCTTGTTAACCATTTGCACCACCCAGGAACTCCAGAATCACACTTTTGTTGTTGTTAGCTGCTGTTAGGCTGGCCCCTGATTCATGGTGGCCCCATGCACTACTTGAGTCTAAATCCTGGGTCTGCCGCTTACTGGCAATGTGATCTTGAGCAGGTTACTTAACTGCTCTATGCTTCAGTTTCCTTAAAATGGAAGAAACGATACCTAGCTCCTAAGACTGTGGTGGTTTATGGTTGGGAATAACTGATTTCACAAATGTAAAGTGCTCAGAGCAGTACCTGATCGGTAGTTGGTACCCACCAGCATTAACTATTAGTGTGATTAAGCTGGATGCTTTGCTGAGGGGCCAGGTGGATCTTTCCTCACCACCTCCCAAATTATCATTAAATGTTTTTGCAGGAGCATTATGTAATTAATGTCCAGTCCTCAAGTTGGGGAGCATCATAGAGATTTGTTTTAGTTAGCTAGTGCTGCTATAACAGAAATACCACAAGTAGATGACTTTAAAAGACAGAATCAGATTGTCTCACAGTTTAGGAGGCTAGAAGTCTGAATTCAGGGCACCAGCTCCAGGGGAAGTCTTTCTCTCTCTGTCGGTTCTGGAGGAAGGTCCTTGTCATCAATCTTCCCCTGGTTTGGGAACTTCTCAGTGCAGGGACCCTGGGTCGAAAGACATGCTCCACTCCTGGCTCTTCCTGCTTGGTGGTAATGAGGTCCCTCTCCTCTCTGCTCGCTTCTTTCTTTTATATTTCAAAAGAGATTAACTCAAGATACAACCTAATCCTGTAGATTGTGTCCTGCCTCATTAACATAACTGCCCTAATCTCACCTCATTAACATCATAGTGATAGGATTTACAACACACAGGAAAATCATAATACTGGGAATCATGGCCTAGCTAAGTTGACACATATTTTAGGGGTACACAATTCAATCTATAATAAGGTTCAAAGCATGGGGGGAGGAGGATCCAACAAGGGTCACCTATTCAGTGGTTACCTTGCCCAGTAGAGCCCCTGTCACTGGTATTTCCTGGCTGGACTTGCCCAGGAACATGCTGGATGCCCCCTGGGGCAGCATCCCTTTTTATATCCCTTATATCCAGCTCACCCTGGACTAAGCCCTCTGCTCTGCCTGCCGCCACAGTGCCTTGTACATAAGCCAGTTAAAGTACTATTCCATTAAATTGTACTTAGTTGTGTGTGTGTCTGTGTGTCCCACTAGACAATGAGCTCTCTGAGGGCAGGGAAAGGGCCTTACTCATCTTATGTGTCCAGTGCTGGACCAAGGGACTCATCAGCAAAGGGCAGATTGCAGCCATGGTGGGTCATTGACCACTGATCATCCATACATGGACCAACTGGTCACTGGTTTCCTGATCTCCATCACCCGAGACCTCCTTTCTAAACACTCCTGGAAAGAGGTCCCATGGTCTTCTTTGCTTACTTCTTCCATATATATTTTTTTAGTGAATGAGGGAATGAATTCAAAATTCACGGAGTGCCTCTTGTACGTCAGGCATGGTTCTAGGTGTTTAGAGTTACAAAGGTAAATAAGAGAAAGTTCCTGCCCTCGAGTTCACGGTCCAGAGGAGGCCGATGTGTCAGTCACCACTCTGCAATGAGATAAGCACTCTGAGAACACTGAAGGTGCTGGGGTGGAGTGGGTGGTTGTTGTAGATGCCATGGGTTGGTTCATCAGCATCTGGTTGCAACACTTGCCTGATTCTACTGTACAGGCAATAAAGCAAAATACTCAATTCCCAGCTTCCCTTGTAGCTGGGTGTCATGGATTGAGTTGTGTCCCCCAAAAATATCTGTCAGCTTGGCTGGGTCATGATTCCCAGTATTGTCTGATTGTGTTATCTGATGTGATTTCCTTATGTGTTGTAAATTCTATCACTGTGATGAGGTTATACTGATGAGGTTGACAAGATTGGTGTCTTAATGCAATCTCTTTTGAGATACAAAAGAGAGAAGCGAGCAGAGACACACGGGAACCTCATACCACCAAGAAAGCAGTGTTGGGAGCAGAGCGCGTCCTTTGGACCTGAGGTTCCTGCTCTGAGATGCTCCCAGACCAAAGGAAGACTGATGTATCACAAGGACCTTCCTCCAGAGCTCTCAGAGAAAGCATTCCCCTGGAGCTGATGCCCTGAATTTGGACTTGTAGCCTACTGGACTGTGAGAGAATAAACTTCTCTTCGCTAAATCCATCCACTTGTGGTATCACTGGGTGTCTTAGTCATCTAGTGCTGCTATAACAGAAATACAGCAAGTGGATGGATTTAGCGAAGAGAAGTTTATTCTCTCACAGTCCAGTAGGCTACAAGTCCAAATTCAGGGCTTCAGCTCCTGGGGAATGTTTTCTCTGTTGGCTCTGGAGGAAGGTCCGTATCATTAATCTTCCCTTGGTCTGGGAACATCTTAGCACAGGAACCTCAGGTCCAAAGGACACGCTCTGCTCCTGGTGCTGCTTTCTTGGTGGTATGAGGTCCCCCACTCCTGCTTGCTTCCCTTTCTTTTTATCTCTTGTAAGATAAAAGGTGGTGCAGGCCATACTCCAGGGAAACTCCCTTTACTTTGGATCAGGATGTGACCTTAGTAAGGGTGTTACAACCCCACCCTAATCCTCTTTAACATAAAATTGCAACCACAAAATGGAGGATAACCACACAATACTGGGAATCATGGCCCAGCCAAATTGGTACACACATTTTTGGGGGAACATAATTCAATCCATGACACTGTGGTAGCTATATAATGAAATTCTAGTGAATTAGGCATAAGGAGAAGTCTGTTGGCACTGCCTTTTCTGGTTTTGAGATCAGATGTATGTTTGGTGCTGCAGCAGACATTTGCAGCTGTGAGAGAGAGGCCAAAAGAATTGCAGACATGTCCACTGAACCAACACCATGTACCTCTGGGCTTCTTATTTTGTGAAAAAAATAAGGGGACATTCATTTAAATCAGTGTAGCTGGATTTTCTGTTACTTGCATCCGAACTCATTCTTAATTGATATAGTAAGACATGTCTTTTTTGCAGAATCTTGAAGGCGATCCCTAGGCAGGAAAGAGGAAGAAGGGCATTTGGACAGCATATGTAAAGGCACAATGAGAGGAGAAACTGAATGACACATTAAAAAAAAATCAAAAGGTGTTTGGTAAATATTGCTTCCTTCTGGTTACTCACATTGACCAAGACACAGCATTGGGCTCCTTGTGCATGTGTGCATGTGTGTGTGTGTGCGCAAAGAAGTGTAGAACATGTTCCCTATCTCTAAAAAACTACTTAGCCAACTTTTTTGGTGAAGAGGCCACATAGCAAATATTTTAGGCTTTGTGGGCCAGATGGTCTCTGTTGTAACTACTCGACTCTGTTGTTGTAATGTATCCATAGACAATATATCAATGAATGAGCATGGCTGTGTTCTACGAAAACTTTGTGGACACTGAAATTTAAATTTCATATAACTTTAAATGTCAAAAAATATTATTATTCTTTCAATTTTTCTCAATCATTTAAAAAAGTAAAACTGTTCTTAGCTCATGGACAGCACAAAAACAGCTTGTGGTTTATCAACTCTTGCTCGAGAAGGCTATAATCTAATTAATAAAATAAAGTCTAAGTAGAGGAAAAGTGAAGTAATAGTGCTTTTGTGTTCTTTTATATGTTGTATGTTAAATGTTCTATATATTAAATGTTATACCAGTGTTATGCCTAGGGAAGGTCTCCAACAGATGCAAAGATTCTCAAAGCTGGAGAGGAGTTGGGGAGGGCATCCTAATCTAGATGATCAACTTGTGCCAAGAGTGGAGGCAGGAATGTGCAGGTTATGATTGGGGCACAGTGAATATCTGTGCCTAGTTCCAGTTTAAGAAATTGCAGGAGATGAGGCTGATGAGGCGCTGGGGCCAGGCCCCTGACAGTCAGTAGCTTGTTTTGGATCTTCTTTACTGATAAGGACTCCTATGGTGGAAGTGGCCTTATAAGGTGTTGATGATCAGTCGATATGCTTCTCTCTGCCAGGTAAGGCCCATTGGGTGCTGGGAGTTGCTCACCCTGCCGAGTCCTGCATCATAGCTGTGGGCATTGCCTTGTCTTTTTCCTCCCTTCCCCCCCTCATCCCTCCATCCCAATCAGGAGCCTCCAACAGGTGCCACCATTGCTGTTTCCCATAACCAACCATATGCTCTCTCGTGTGCAGGGTAGGACCAACAACCCTACCCTTTTCCCCAAGAGGACCTGGCAGTTCCCTGAGGTGTTGGGCAGAGTTTCCAGGGCCCAGGTTGCTTAATGCAGAGCAAGGAAGGTGCAGGTTCTGAGGCCGGGAGCCATTCTCACCCAAATGTTCTGCTGACATGGCTGGTGGACAGGCCACTACTTGGCTCACAGGGATGGCTTTGTGGGGAGGAAGGGAGCAGGGTGGGGACTTTTACAAATGGGCAGGACAGTCTTCGGGGTGTTTCCCACGTCTCCCTTCCCAGAGCTTCTCCCAGTTGAGCCATTCGTTGCTCTCTCTCTGTCCTACATTAAATACCGCAAGGCCGCTTCATCTTCTTCAGCCTTTGGGGCTAGTCAGGTGTGGGCATGATGGGGTCACCTTTGCTGAGTTGCTGAAGTTTGGTGCTGGGAGGGTTATGTGCTTGAATTAAGAGGTGGTGCAGTCAAGAGTCAAACAGACCCATGTTTAAATCCCAGATCCACCTTTTATTAGAGAGTGACTTGGAAAATGTGTTAAGCTTTGGAATCCCTGGGTGGTGCAAACAGTTAATGCATTCTCTGCTAACTAAAAAGTTGGAGATTTGGGTCCATCAGGGGTACCTCGGAAGAAAAGTCTGGTGATCTACTTCTGAAAAATCAGCCATTGAAACCCCTATGGAGCCCACTTCTCCTCTGACACACATGGTGTCACCATAAGTCAGTATCGACTCGATGACAACTGGTTTTCTAAGCCCCCGTTTGCTCATCTGTAGCATGGAGCTATTTTAAGGGAGTAAATGCACAGTGTCTGATACTAAGTAAGCATACAATAAAGCTTACTGATGTTTAGTGCGGCTGAATAATATTTTGAGATATTGAATCATGTTTTCATTTTCTTCTTTCTCTTTTCCACACGGAAAGAAAAACTTGTTCTGCCTTTCTTTGCTTCTGGGAAGGTGTGCGCAAGGCTGAAAACCGAAGTGACCCGCAGGATTTTCAGGATGTTGTAGCCTAAAGCCTAAGCCCATTGGAGAACTTGAGGGTCCTTGGAGGATGTAGAAGGAAGAAGCAGTGTGACGGAAGGAGTGGGGGGACAGGCAGGTCCTGAGTGGTGGGACCTGGACCCTGCTACCTAATTGTGGTCCAGGGAGTTGGCAAGACCAGACTGGAGTGACTGTGTGGCCTGTCTTGGGGGTATGACCAAGGCATGCTCTAGAAGGCTGGGTTTGCTCAGCTGCGACATGGAGTCAACAGTAGCCCACAGACAGGGACAGGAGAGGACCTTCAGGCAGTCCTCAGCACCTTGGCGTGCTGAGAAGTCACATGGGCCCAAGCACACCTGCCGGGCATTCCACAAAAATGACCAAGATTAATTTGCTCCCCTCCCCAGCCCGGAGGGATAGCGGCACACTGCAGAAATTCAACTGATTTATAGAACACGAAAAGAACTGATGTTCTGTATACACCTGAGATTCAGACCAGCTCCATGAGCTAGTAAATCCCCGTGTTTTACAGTTGAGCAAGTGGAGGCTGGGATGCAGTGAGCCACTCAAGGTCACTCACTGCAGTCATTTTTGACTCATGTTTGTAGAAGTCCTAACATTTGGCAGCACTTGACACGCTTATCTCCTGTCCTCACAACCCTCTTGGTGTCATTGTCTCTACTCTGTGGAAGAGGAAACCAAGGCACAGAGAAAGAGCTTGCCCAAGGGTATACCACTACGTGACAGATGCAGGATTTGAATCCAGGATGTCACACATGCCCTTTTCAGAGACCCCACTCCCCCTGCCAACTGGCCCCTTGCAATGGGAAGAGTTCACCCCTTTTCAATTGCTTTCTACTGCCTTGTGATCACACATTAGGTCCAACTTCTCCTCCATCTGACTCTGGGCTCCCTACGTCAGAGATGACTTCAGGTCCATCTCAGTGTGTTCAGTGCGAGCACGTAGTAGATGCTCAACAAACTGAATTGAACTGACTTTGTTGCTTTTTGTATCAGAGTAGACATCACAAGGTGGATACCGAGGAGAGGTGTCCCTCAGCGGTGATTTTATTTCAGTCACTTTTGTAGGTCAGTCCCCAGACACCAGGAGTCTAAGCTGCTCAAGGGTGGTCATTCTCACCCTGCACCAGGTAACTGGCACTGAAATCTTATCTTGGTTTTCTAAAAGCTTTTTGAGTTCATAGCCTGCCCTCCATCGATAAGCTCGCCAGAAGCTCTGTGCTGGGGCAGTGCTCCTGATAGTGCCGCACTTGAGTGCTGGTAGAATGATCCCAATCTTGTGAATAAACACAGAGCAACCAGTGCCAAGAGAGCTTTGAGTCTGGGCCCTGAGGGTCACCTTCCAGGGGAGAGACAGCTGAGTCTGACTTCCAAGATTCATCATCCAAGAGCGTTTGCCACTGGTGACATGGAACAGAGTTTGCAATCTCTCTCCCCTCCCCTCTGCTTCTCTCCCACCTCATATTGCTAACCCCAGAGGGTCCGGGCCCTAGGTGCTGCAGGTGGGACCTACTGCCCTGAAGGACAGACAGAGGTTGGGAAGAGCAAGTGAGAAGCAGACCTGCCCCAGATATAACCATGTAACCTAATGAGAGCCCCCTAGCATACCGGCCCCTGTGGCATCATGCACAGGCATTAGATCAAGAGTCTCTTGACAGTTTCAAGCTCTGTTTTCATTATGGACAAGTCCTTTAGCCTCTCTCAGCCTTGTTCTTCTAATCTGCAGGGCAGAAGAACAAAGCTGCCTGCTATTCCTCACAGGTGGTAGGAAGGCCACACTTCATTCATTCATTTTTCTTTTTAACACTTATTGAGCAGCTACTACGTATTATGCCCGGTGCTGATGTGTGGGAGGAAGCACCACTCAGATGCTGGGGGATTGTCACAGGGCTGCAGGACCTGAACTGGCAGGGCAATGGCCACAGGAAAGAAAACACAAAACAAGCTGTCCATTTAGTGGAAGATTTTCTCTCTGCTTCCCTGGTTTTTGGTGGGGGAGGGTGCCAAGAAGACAGCTGGGTGTGCTTGTGGGTGGTTTCCCAGGGGTATAGGGGCCAGCCTTCTGGGATCCCAGCTTCATGAGGGGGCATGGAGGGGGCATTACTATGGTAGGATCAGATCTGGCTATCTTCCCGTTAGTTGCTGTTGAGTGGACTCCAACTCATAGTAACCTAATGGGTGTCAGAGTAGAACTGTACTCCACTGGGTTTTCAATAGCTGATTTTTCAGAAGTGGA
The DNA here is from genome assembly GCA_030035585.1 of Dugong dugon. NCBI lineage: Eukaryota > Metazoa > Chordata > Mammalia > Sirenia > Dugongidae > Dugong > Dugong dugon. The sequence goes on from CM057462.1 coordinate 150,448,387, forward strand.
TCTCCAGGCCTTTCTTCCAACGAGCCTCTGGGTGGACTTGAACCTTAACTTTTCGTACCACCCAGGGACTCCAGGCTATCTTCCTAGCTTCTGTCAAAAATATCCTCAGTTGCCTTCTTGACTGTCCTCTAAGGCTTCCCCCTAAGACCCTTACAAATCAAATATTAAACTTCTAAGTCTATCCCCTTCTCTGAGGCCGGCCATGTTCTGGGACCCACAGATGCTCACCTGTTTAGCTACTTCAGCAGCCCTCTGTGTCCCAGGTAGATGGCCTTCCTCTTCTGTACCCTCCTGCAGCCCGCAGCCTGCCCGCACAGGCCTCCCTCAGGCCGTGCTCCCAAAGCCCCTGCCTTCACCTATGCTGCCCCCTCATCCTGACGTGATCTTGATTTTCCAGTTTATAGCCTCACCTCACCCCAGGACGTGATCTCCTCCACTGCTTCTGTGGCTATAGTCTTTGTTTTCCTTCTTGTTTGAATTCTCTTTCAGGCTACAGGCCTGAGAGAATACTCAGCCTTCCAGCCTGGACTCTGGGACCCTCTGCAGGTGGTGCTTCTGAAAAGCTCCCTTGGACCCTTGAGTGGGACTGAGATACTGAGCCTTGGCCCAACCTGTTTCCTAAGCCTGACTGCCATATTTCTCTCCTTCCTCTACGTGTGTGGCTCATGTCTGCCTTCTCTGCTCAGCCCTCCTGGTTCTCCCAGTTGCTAATGCGATCTCTTATTTCCCCTCATTTTCTAATATGGAATGGGGGCCTATGCCCCTAGGGAATGCAGCAGCCTCAGGCTGCCTTCTCTCTAGACTGTATCCTGTGGCACCTGCTCTGTGCTGTAAACCCGGAGGAACCCTGTTCCCTGGGCCAAGAGACTCCCACGCTCCCAGAGTGACAGATTGAACAGGCACTCTGCCTCAGAGGCCACTTTGGGAGTAAACTGAGTCTCCCCTAGAAAACTGGGGCTGTGAGGACTACTGAAGTGGGAGATTCCTGGACAGGGCAGGCCACCAGCTGTAAGTACAGTCAGGTCCAGGAAGGGAGGCAGACAGGGCAGGGGTGAGGTCTGTTAAGAATAGACCTCTTTACAGACCATGATGTGGGACATGGGTCAGATGTCTGGCAGCAGCCCCACCTGTGTTGGCTCAAGAAGTCCTGTCTGGAAAGAGAAAACAGATTTGGAGAGGCCTATGTTACATTTCCTGGCTTGGAGATCAGGCATGTGTATGCTTCAATTTTGAAGTCGCTAGGTGATGGAATTTGTGGCCTTATCAGTGTGGGTGTTAGATAGCCTGATGTTGTCTCAGTGTGTTTGCAGAGTGGCCTGAAGTAGGGGGCTATCTTTCCAGGTGAGGCTTCTAGCCAGCAGGAACCCCCTTCCCTCTATAAAGGCTGTGGGAATGGGCTCTGGCTAGAGCAGGGGTCAGCTGGTGTTCCAGGATGAGGGGCTTCACGGTGCTTCTTGCAGTCCTCGTGCTCTGCCAAAGCAATCAGATTACCAGGTAGTGTAAGACCCCATTGAGGGGGGGAATCTCCTGTGTCCCGTCTGGGTGGGCCTCTCCCGGATCCTCTAGCCTGCGGTTCCCCTGGGAAGCCTTTGGAGAAAATGCTGCATGTTCCCAAGATAATCCGTCCCTATTACTCTTGTCTTTGCACGTTGGGATCTTCTCTTCTAAATGTGCCCTTATACCTCAGGTGTGGTGAAAAAGAACAGGGAGTCAGCCATCTCTCTTAGGTGGCTTGGGGAGATGAAGGGCATGGTTTCTGGAGTCCAATTGCCCAGGATTTGAACCCCAGCTCTATCACCAACTTAACGTCTCTGTGCCTTGGTTTCCTCATCTGTTGTAAAATTAGGATGATAACAGTATCCATCTGTATTAGTTTCTGAGGGCTGTGGTAATAAATTATCACAAACTATGTGTTTTCAGGAGTCTCTGGGTGGTGCAAACAATAATGCACTTGGCAGCTAATCTAAAGATTGGAGGTTAGAATCTACCCAGAGGCACCTCAGAAGAAAGGCCTGGCAATCTACTTATGAAAGATCAGCCATCGAAAACCCTATGGAGCACAGTTCTACTCTGACACATGTGGAGTCACCATGAGTTGGAGTTGACTCGACAGCAACTGATTTACTGGTTATATAGCCTCAAACAACATACATCTGTTCTGTCATAGTTCTGGAGGCTAGAAGTCCAAAATTAGGATGTCAGTAAGATCATGCTCCCTTTGAAGGTTCTAGGAGAAGATCTTTTCTGGTCTCTTCTAGCTTCTGGTGGTCCCAGGCATTCCTCGGCTTGTGGTAACATCACTGTAATCTCTGCCTCCGTCTTTACATGGCCATCTGCCCTCAGTGCCTCTCTGTGTCTCTTCTCTTCTTCAAAGGACACCAGTCGTAGAGATTGGGCCCACTCTCATGACCTCATCCTACCTAATCACATCTGCAATGATCTCATTTCCAAATAAGGTCACCTTCACAGGTACCAGGGGTTAGGTCTTGAACATATCTTTTTGGGGACATAATTCAATCCTTGATACAGTCTCACAGAGTTGTTATGAGGATTATATGAGTTAATACTTGTAAAATGTTTCGAACAGCGCCTGGCACATAGTAAGAGCTATATAAAACAAACTAAACAAGACAAAACCCGTTGCCATCCAGTCAATTCTGACTCATAGCGACCCTATAGGACAGAGTAGAATTGCCCCATAGGGTTTCCAAGGAGCTGCTGGTGGATTCCAACCGCCGACCTTTTGGTTAGCAGCCGTAGCTCTTAACCACTGCTCCACCTGGGCTCCAAGAACTATATAAGCATTTGTTAGGCAGTATAAAATTCTCTGTCATACCCAGTCCTTTGTGAGCAAAGGCCCCATATACTCCTCCAAAAATAATAAACAATATTTATTGAGCTGTTACTAGGTGCCAGGCACTTGAGCTGGTCTTTACCTGCACTATCCCTAGTCTTCACGGCTACCGTTTTAGGTAGATACTATTATTTGCATTTTATAGATGAGGAAACTGTTGTTCAGAGGAGGGCCCTGACCTACCCAAGGCCACATGGTTAGTAAAGGATAAGCTAGGGCCTGGTCCCAGGTGGATTTGCATTCTCACCACGACATCCAGCACCTCCAAGTGCCTGTGTCTGAGCCCTGTCAGGCTAAGCCCTGAGATGGGGGAAAACTGGCCCCCTCCCTAGGGAAGCTGGCTCCCTGAAAAGGAGTCTGGGTGCCTTTGACCATTCAGGGCTCCTCATGATGGTCCTGAAAATGAAATTCCTCCAAGTGCAAGCTGTGTTGAGACTGGAGGCAGGACTGGAGCTGAGATTTCTGTGGCAGTGGGTCTCAGGCAGCCTCTGCAGTGGAGTCTCCATGCACAGCTGCACTCCCGGTTCTCGGCATGGGGAGGAGGACTGCCTTCCAGATGCCGCTGGCTCCTCTCAGAGGGAGGCTCTCTGAGGCCGTGTGCTGGGGTAGGATACCTCAGCAGAGTCTCACTTACTCTCTGTGGGAGCCACCAGGCATCCTGCAGATCCACACAGGAACTGGAGCTTAGAGCCAAGCAGAAAACATTTTGGACGCCTGGGCATGGGGACACAGGAAAGAGTAGCTATAGACTTGGTCCCAGGAGCTCAGTCCAGCCTACTTCCTTTTAGGTACCTAAGTCCTTTGTTATCATTGCAGACAAGGGCTGAGAAACATCTCCTGGACCTTTCATTGATCAGCCAGGTTCTGGTTGAAGTCACATATAAGGTTGGGGGTGGGGGACCCAGAGAATAGATCATGATTCATGTACAGGACTGTTTCATATGGAATCCATCTGGGATGTGAACAACATGAGAAAACTCATTTTATTGCTTTCAAAGCACTTTCCCATCTGTAGCCTTACGTTATCCTTGAACCAGCTCCACACAGGAAGACCGCCTGATTCTTACACTTGGACGCGGCCTTGGGAATCGATGAAGCTCCACTCCTGCAGTCTACAGGAGAGGAAACCAAGAGGTTAGGACACCTGGTTAGTCAAAGGCAGGGTCAGGAGAGTGGCTGGAAGGAAAGGAGTTAGCCCTTTTACAGAGGAGGAGGCTGAAACTCAGAGGACTTCGGGGAGACACCTGTAGTGCCACAGATGGGGCAGAGCTGGGCCTAGAACCAGGTTCTGCTGTGTTCCCTCTTGATTCTGTTCCCCTTCATCTGTCTTCATCATCCAACATCTAGGTCAGGAGGTCCCTGCAGACCAGGCTCTGCCCTGAGAAATCCTTTGAAGAATTTCTAACCATTAGGGTAAAAGCTATCCAGATAGTGGAGACAGGCATTAATGAAAGAAGAAATGCAAAGGGACTCTCCAGAGGTCTCTGTCAGAACTGGGCAGAGACTATCTTTTTCACTATTGTGTCCCCTGTACTTTGCTCAATGCCTGGCACATAGTAGGTATACAGCAAGAATTTGCTTGACTGAGTCATTGATAACGAGTATAGCGTCTTTCAAATTCCAGGGTGCAAAATTCATTAACAGGTTATAAAACACATCTAGTGGATCTCCACCCGTATGGAAAAAAAAAAAAAAAATCAGAGTGCATTGCATTTAATAAGGGTGGGCACTGACTTGTGAACTGAAGTAAAATGTAGTTTTTACTTTGAGTTATGATAAAAATTGAAAGCCATTGGCCTGGGGTCAATGGAAGGTTGACCAGAAGGCTGGGCTGGCAACAGCAGGGTGGGGAGTGATTTACAGGGTACTTCCGAGAGGCTGGGCAGCCTGAGGGAGATGCCCCACACTTACGTTAATCCTTCCTCACCTCCTCAGGATCCCTCTGCACAAAGGGAAGTCTATGAGACAAGCCTTGAAGGAGAATGGGCTCCTGGACGACTTTTTGAGAAAACACCAGTATGCAATTGGCAGGAAGTACTCCAACTTCGGGGAGGTGGCTAGCGAGCCTCTAATCAACTACCTGGACGTGAGTGGTTCTGCCAGCCTTTCTGGGAATGAATTCTCACAGGGTGCAATGGGCTCTTCCCCTCAGCTTGGCCTCCCTGCCGCTTTCCCCCTTACAGGGATCGTGGCGCCCTGTGTGATGTGGAAGCTACCTCCCTGCCCCCTGCAAGGCCTGCAATGGGCCAGCAGACCCAGCAAGGGCAACAGTCTTGCCTTCAAGGCTGCAAATGTCACCACTGGAAGGTCTGAGCTCAGACACCTTCCTGCACACATCAGTTGGGGGTACGCCATCGGCTCCCAGACCCAACTTCCTGCCTGCCTTTCACAGCCCAGAGAAACCCACATCTTAGTCTGGTGTCCATTCTGCAGCTGCTCGGTACACGGCCACCATCTTCCTCTTCTTCCCACTCAGGACTCAGGCAGGAATATCCTTTGTGCCTTGTTTCTTTCTGGAGCTTGTCTCTCTCTCATCTGTCACTCTTGACAGTAAACAACCAGCCTTTTTTCTCTCCTGTGCTCTCATTTCCTTATCTAGGTCATCTTCACCCTGGCCCCAGCCTTAGCTCTGACACCTAGGAGGACTTGCGAGGAGGCAGTGACACCTCCGGCTGGGACTTGGGGCCCCGTCCCTAGAGGATGCCCCTCCTCTGTGCCTAGCTTCTTCCTGCCCCTGGCAGGAGTGGCTCAGTTTCCCTACCAGGCAGGATTTAAGTTTTGGTCTAATGTTCACTTCTGGGGCTGATTCCAGCAGTGGTGGTAGGGCTTGTGGGAGGGTCAGGCGAAGCAGGGTTGGGTGTGGGAGGCCAGCGTGCAGGCTGGAGACGAGGGACCCTCCCTAGGGATCCTCCTTGCATTTCTTCCCCTCGACCTTGCCTATGAGATGCTCCCAGGCTCCGGGCAGAAAGCATAGGGTCTACGGACAGAAAGAGCTCCTACCCCCTGCCTCTGACCCAGCGCTGTCTGTCCTCAGAGTCAGTACTTTGGAAAGATCTACATCGGGACCCCGCCCCAGGAGTTCACTGTGGTGTTTGATACAGGCTCTTCAGACCTCTGGGTGCCCTCTGTCTACTGCAACAGTGATGCCTGCCATGAGTGACCTCCCTCCCCTCCCCGCCTTCCCTCCCACCTCATGCTGACACCCCAGGGCCACTCTGCCAGCTGGTGGTCTGGGCAGCCCAGGGGAAATGTAGCATGGAAGGAGAGTTTGCCTTGACATTTCCTGCCTTGGTTGTGTCCCATCTCTCCCCTCCAGGTTTGCAAATCATGGTCTAATGTATAAATTTCCTGGAGCCCTGGTGGCACGGTGGTTAAGCGTTTGGCTGCTAACCAAAAAGTCAGCAGTCTGAATCCACCAGCCACTCCTTGGAAACATTATGGGGCAGTTCTACTCTGTCCTGTAGGGTCCTAACGAGTCAGAATCAACTCGACAGCAATGGCCTTTTTTGGCTTTTAGTTGTTTTTGTCTCTATTGGGAGCCAGCGCAAGCTGCTTACCCTCCTGTGTCCTCAGTTTTCACTTCTATAAAATGGGGCTATGACGTGCCCGTGGGTGAGGGGAGAATAAAGTGAGAGGGTCTATTGCTAATGATGAGTAAGCATTTAGTATATGTTAATCATTTATTTCCAAAAAACCCCGGGAGGCCAGTACTCTTTTTAGCCCCATTTTACAGATCAGGAAACCAAAGTTCAGAGAGGAAAAGGGACCGGACTAAGGTTACTCAGTTGGTAAAAGTAAAATGTACTCGGAAACCTTCCTCTTTTCCTCCTTCCTTCCCTTCCTTTTCTCTTGAATCCCCCTCCCTCCCCCTCCCTCTCTCCTTGGCCCCCCACTTCTCTTTTCTGTAGCTGCACTGCTAGAGGTGAGTTGAGCAGCGAAGAATGACTTTCTTTACTAGACAATGCTACAGACAGCATGGGCCGCTCATTTTCCCTGCTGGTCAGCATTCAGAAAAGTATTCATACCAGGTCTGGCGAGTGTTTCAGCCCAGGCTGGCATGGCTGAGGTGGTGAGAAGATTCCTACAGGGTCCCTGCTAACTTTGGGTCTGTGTTCCAGAAAACCACCACTGCTTTAACCCGCCCAAGTCCTCCACCTTCCAGAACATGGGCCACCCCTTGACCATTCAGTACGGCACCGGCAGCATTCAAGGCTTTCCGGGCTATGACACCGTCACCGTAAGTGGGACTGCAGGGCCAGCCAGTGCTCACCCTTCCTCTTCCACCAGCCACTTTCCCACCACAGACACCCTGGCTCTGGGGGCTACATCTCTGGCTGGTGCTGGGGAGCCGTTTGGGTCCTGCCCACCCTGAGTGGCTTGGGTCTGGATTCTGAGAGGGATTTTAGCCAGCAGACAGCTCCCTGCTCTCCTTCCTGCTCTCAGCCCTCGGAAGACCACCTGAGAGCCTTCTCCAGGTCCAGGATTCCATCACCCCGTTCCTTTTTTTAAAATTTGTCTTCCTTTCCTTTCCTTCCTGTGCCCCTTGCCACAGTTAGTTCAGAGTTGTGAGCCTGTGTCAGCACTGAGCTCTTCAGGGACACGCCTACGATCTCATTTTAAGTTTCCTTCTTCCAACAGCCCTTTGAGGAAGGTATTATTATCCCCAATGTTCAGATGAGGAAACCGAGTCTCAGATGAGCTGATAACTTGCCTGAAGTCTCACAGCTGGTGACTGCGGGAGCTGAGTGTCAGACCCAGGCCTCGACCCTCTGAGCAGTGCTCTCTTGTTGATCCCACTCTCTGAGTCCTAGACAGCATCTTCTTTCAAGTCGAAGAGCAGCATCTCTGCCCTCCTGAACAGGGAGCTCCTTTCTCCTGTTTTTGGCTTCCAAAGCACCTAATGCTTTAGTGAACACCTAGTAATGCCCACTAAATGCTGTTTTCTTTCCTTCCTTCCTCACCCACTGTCCAAGGTTAAAATTCAAGCAGCCTCGCTTCGTGCTTGTCACTTTGATCTTTCTTGGGTTCTTTCTTGGGTCTACCTGAAGTCTCTCTTGCTTTGAGCCCAGAAAGTCACAGCTTTCCCTGCTGATAGCCCTTTCGGCATCCTCTTCTCTTGGCTGGGCAAGTGCCCACCCAGCTCAGGCTTCCCTAAGGGATAGCACCAGACAATGGAGGCACCAGAGCCATTTGCTGAGGTGGCCCAGCTGACATGCTGAAATGTTAATTCCCCCGCCTGGGTGTCCTAATTCCTCTGCCTTTCTGGAGCTATTTGCTTTCCTTTCTGCTATTTTGGGTGCAGGGAAGAACCTACCTTCTCACTGAAGAGCTAGCCCTGTGCCTAGTGTCCACAGCTGTGATACAATCTGGCTGCCTTTACTCATCTACCTTGGGGAGGGGAGGAGGAGACTCTCAGGGGTCACGCTTCCCCAGAACCCTCACATGGAAGTGTGGAGTGGGGCATGTAGGGAAGTTGTCAGCCTGGTTTGACCCCACACAGGACCTGCCCTCTGTGTCTTTGGACCAGCGTTGGCTGGGCCAGGAAGGGGTGGCAGCTGCAGGGTCTAGGTGAGGACCGAACAGGGAAACCATCCCAGCCCTCTGTTCCAAGCAGGAAGGCTTCTAGGGGGATGAAAAGACGAAGAAGTCCAGGAGGCTTAGCCTGGGGCGTGGCTCAAATGACAGGAGCAGAATCAAGGCCAGGGAGCAGGGGAGGGTCTGTAATGAGAGTCACAGGGAAAGGGGGCTCTGTGTACAGACCTCAGGGACAGCTGAGCTCATGCTCACAGAGTCTCCCCACCCTGCCAGGAGTCACCCTGTCCAGAGGAGGAGCTGCTGGGTGCTGACGCAGGAGAGGGGAGGGTATCTACTATGTTGGGCACTGTGGTCAGGAGCAGGGCTCTGGGATACAGCTGGGTTTGATCCTGACTTCTCTCTCTCGAGCTGTGTGACTCTGGGCAAGCCTCAATTCCTCATCTACAATACGGAGGTAGTGATACTTACCTTAGAGGGTTGTAGTAAAGATTAAATATGCTCATTAGCTGTTAGTTACTTGTTTAGCCATTCATTGCCCTATCCCATTGTCTACAAATCCCATTGACTTTCTTTCAAAGCCTTCACAGATGGAGAGTCTGACTACTTCTCATACCTCCACTGTGCCGTCTTGGTTCAAGCCTCCATTATTTCTCACCTGGATTGCTGTAATAACCTCCTAACTGCTCTTCCACCCCCGAGACTTTCTGTCTCCGGCTGCAGGTGGAGGTCACTGTGGACTCTCTTGCAGGTCTCTGACATTGTGGATCCCCAGCAGACTGTGGGCCTGAGCACCCAGGAACCTGGCAATGTCTTCACCTACGCCAAGTTTGATGGGATCCTGGGGCTGGCCTATCCCTCTCTCGCCTCTGAGTACTCGGTGCCTGTGTTTGACAACATGATGTACAGGCACCTGGTGGCCCACGACCTGTTCTCGGTTTACATGAGCAGGTAGGAACTGCCACCAGCCACCCCAGACTTAGACGGATTATTGGTTAAGGGCAGTGTCCACCCCCTGGGGACACTCTGAAACTTAAGAGTAGTCACCAGCATCCAAATGAACCCACTCCTTGTTTCCAGGGAGAATGAAAAGATACATCTAACCTCTTGCCAAATGGCCCCAATATAGTCATTTATGCGCCAGAGTTCACTGGGCCAAAATTTGACTTTGATGCCTGGCATTAAAAGAATAAAGCCTGTCCCCATCCCTGTAGAGGGGCTTTTGATTTTTCCCAAGTGGTAGGTTCTCAGTCTTCATTTGCAGAAATTTACTGACTTTTAAAGCTGATACTGATGGAGTTCAACCTTCTCCTTTGCTATGGGGAAAACAGGCCCAGGGAGGGATGGTTACTCCCAGTCCAGTGCTCCCGACCCTACTGTCCTGTCCCCATGATGATACAACACAGCTCAGACAGAGAAGCACCAAATGGCAGGATAGAGAGAAGGGGACCACCCGCAACAGAAGGGGTTGGGTGGTTGAGCTCTGGAAAGGGATAAATTTTGCATCCCTTTATTTATTCATCCATTTGATAGGTATTTATTGGGCTCCTACTATGTACAAGAGCCCTGGTGGTGTGGTGGTTAAGAGCTCAGCTGCTAACCAAAAAGGTCAGCAGTTCGAAACCACCAGCTATGAGTCAGAATTGACCTGATGGCAACGGGTTTGGTTTGGTTTGGTTTTTTGCTAAGTACGAGGGCTGTGCCAGGAGACGGGGATGCACCAGTAAACAAGACAATCTAGGAGCTGACACTTCAGCAGGGGGAACAGACAACCCATGATGACGTACGCGATTAAACAATTGTGTATTTAAACAATTGTGATGAGGGTACTGCAGGGAAGTCTGGGTGAAAAGAAGGCTTAATAATAACAGGGAAGGTATGTGTGCAGAAGGAGGAACAAGTAGGAGTTTTCTAGGTGGGAGAGAAGGACAGTGCATTTTAGGCAGGGGGGCAGCATGTGTGAGAGCCTGGAGGTGGGACGGTGCTGAGAAGGTCTAGGAACTGAAAGAAGCAGAGTGGGAGCTGGTAAGGGTATATGTGTGAGCATTTCCTAGTGGTTGCACAGAAACCACTCTATAGATGGAACAGAGGAGGTTTGGGCTTGGGTGGCAGTTTTAATCCAAAGTATCAGTGACCTTGATGGCTCGCTCTCCTACCTGCAGCCGAAAGGCTAAGGGCAGGGGCACAGGGACATGACTGGAACACCTAGAGGACTGAGGCAGAACCTGGCTGAGTCCCGTGACCTGTGACCTCCCCTCACACGGGAGTTTCCTGACACCTACTACCCTACACTTCCACGTGAGTCTTCTGAGGGGGCCTGATCCCTGAGGCCCTCCTCCAGATCCTGCCATGTTTCATGTGTATGCTGGGCTCCAGGCGCTGCCTGGGTCTGGGGACTGCAGAGCAAAGGGCAGAAAGGGTGCTCAGCCCAGGCTGAGGATGGGCATCAAGGGGCTGGGAGAACTCCCGTGGAGCTTCTTGGGGGAAGGTAGGTTCGGGTCTCATCTCCCCCAGTGTGGGCGGGGACACCCTCTTGGAGCTGGTGTCAGCGAGGTACACAGGCCTTTCCTTGGTTTCAGGAATGAGCAAGGGAGCATGCTCACGCTGGGGGCCATTGATTCGTCCTACTACATGGGCTCCCTGCACTGGGTACCCGTGACGGTACAAGAGTACTGGCAGTTCACCGTGCACAGGTAGGTGTGGCCCGGGGGGATGTGGGGGCCCGGGTGCCAGGCACAACTGCAGTACAGTAACTCATAAGGCTGACAAGTCAGAGTCTGAGTCAGACACTTCCAAGGTCAAATGCCCTTTGTCAGCGATGATGTCTCACACTTTTTTATACTTTATCAGTAAGAATAGCTGCATTTGTTGACCACTTACTGCCTGTAGGCATTGTGCTACTTATTCCTCACTAAAACTGTATGGAGGACAGTGGTGGTTCAGTGTAGAATTCCCACCTTCCCTGCAGGAGACCCAGATTCAATTCCTGGTCAGTGCACCTCATGTGCATCCACCAAGTGTTGCTATAGTGCTGAACAGGTTTTAGCAGAGCTTCCAGACTAAGACAGACTAGGAAGAAAGGCCTGGTGAACTACTTCTGAAAATCAGCCGATAAAAATCCTATGGATCACAATGATCATATCTCATGGTCCCTGGGGTGGCCATGAGTCAGGGTCAACCAGATGGCATTTAACAACAAAACCTTGTGGGGTGGGTACTGCTATTACCCCCGCTTCTATAATTTACTAACATTGAGTTTGAACTTCACAACTGTCCCTTGAGAAAGTCAAGGTGGGTGGTGTCCCCATTTTGTAGATGAGAAGCCTGGGCGCAGAAAGGTTAGGTAACTTGCCTGAGACGGCAACAAGGAAATGGCAGAGTGAAAATCTGAAACTACATCTTCAGGCAACAAGTATGGTACCCAGTCTGCCCATTAATGCACTTAAATTTGTTTTATTCAAGTTTGACCATGGAAGGTGAAGACAACTTTGATATAGCCACTGTGCTGAAAAACAATAGCTTCAGGTCTTTTCTCTGAACTCAGGAAGTTACAGAGGCTCCAGGAAGGGGTCCCAGGAAAGGGGTCCAGGTGTAGGTCCTGCACTGGAGGGTGGGAAGTACTCGGGGAGGGAGACTGGATGCTGGACACACATCTTGTTTCCCTCTGCAGCATCACTGTTGATGGCGTGGTGGTGGCCTGTGATGGCAGCTGTCAGGCCATCCTGGACACAGGCACCTCCCTGCTAGTTGGGCCAGGAAGTGACAACCTCAACATCCAGAAGGTCATTGGAGCCACACAGGGCCAGTATGGGGCGGTAAGGCCAGGCCCCACTCTACCTCCCCAGGCCCCTTGAAGTGGAGGTCCCTTTGCTGCCTGGAAGAAATGACAAAGGCAGATGGTGAGGGACCCCATTTCCCAATGGAGATGGGGTTCCTCGAGAGTCCTTCAGGATGGCCTTTGGCTTTGGACCATTGTTGCTTTGGAGCTGCCATGTTTCATGCAGCAGGTGCAATTGTCCTCCAGGCCTCTGGGTGAGTTGTGCCTTCCCTGACTCGCTGACCTTTGCTGTGCCCCTTGTTTCTTCTCCACCCACGAGTCCATCCCCTCCTCCCTGACAGCTGAATGCTCTCAGGTGTCCTTGAAAGTTCTGGCTGGGCCTGGAGGGGGCTAGCTACTGAAGCAAACCCCCATGCTGTGATCTGTCCCTGGGTTGGCTGATGGCTGGTCCCCCTCAGCATGAGGACCATTTCTCAAGACCCAGACTTGGCCTGAGAGCATCTCTGTCATTCTCTGAGCAGGCAGGGCCCCTTTCTCACTCCCCTGTGTTCACTCCATACAGTGGAAGGGAGTCCTGGCCCTGGCTGCTTCTCTTACCTTCAGCACTGAAGCGCCTCTTCCAGTCAGATCACACCCCATTTTCTGCTCTAAGAAGACCTTCCTTTGGCTCTTTAGTTTGACATTGACTGTGGGAGACTGAGCAGCATGCCCACGGTTGTCTTTGAGATCCAAGGCAGACAATACCCACTGACACCCTCTGCCTATACCACCCAGGTATGAGTCTCTTGAGAGGAATCCCTTGGGTTTCTCTTAGCACCCTATCTTCTCTCTCTGAGTTGGGGCTCTGGCAGATCAAGGAAACAGGAGATAAGGAGGTGGCATGGACTAGATGGAGAATGCAGGGACGTCCATTCAGACCAACTGACCCTTCTGAGTGGGGCCCTGTTGTCCTCGGGCCTCATTCATGGGTACTATAGCCTCATCCTTGGGGAAATGGGGGAGACAGAAAGGACAGAACATGGATATGAGCAGGGAGGGAGAGTGGGAAAGGTAAGGACCACAACTCACTGTGTGAACCACCATCTGCTGCTTGGGTTCCTAAGACCAGGAGCCTAGAGCTTTTCCCGGCTCTTAGTAGCCTGGGCTTTGTGGGCACTCAATCCTCCCCTTCCCTCCTCTCCCACTGATCGCTGGCCCCAGTTTTGACCTAATCATGAGCACCCCAAACTGACGGGGCAGCCTGCCTTGGTCTCCAGGCCAGCCCTGGTGGGTCATTTAGGCAGTAGTGCTGAGAGCTGGAGGGCAGCCGGCTGGAGAAAACAGGCAGAGCACCAGGTCTCTGATCTCCAGGACCCCAATGGACAATCTTGGATTAAGTCACTATTTTACTGAATCTCTATTTCTTCTTCTATTGAGCGAGAGGATTCTGATACTTGGTTGCTTCCCTCAGAAGGTGATTTCAAGGAGAAATGAAATAATAGATGAGAATTGTGGAATCAGGTAGGGAAGTGCCTGTTATCAGCCACAGTGAATGGGGCTGGGACCAATCTCACCTCAGCCTTCTTTTCCCAGGACCTGGGCTCCTGTATCAGTGGCTTCCAGAGTGCCAGTGACACCCAGCAGTGGATCCTGGGGGACGTCTTCATCCAGGAGTATTACAGCGTCTTTGATAGGACCAACAACTGTGTGGGACTGGCCAAAGCTATCTGATTGCACCACTGCTCAGGAACCACACTGCCCCCAAATATACAACATGCACATGTGCACACGCACACGCACACGCACTCACACGCACATACACACATGTGCACACACACACATCAGGACTTCAGGCAGATGGTTCTCAATAAACAACGCTTCTCTGTAAAGCCTAGCTTCCCTTTTCCTCACTGGGGCCAATGCCCTGCACCATCTTTGGTGTGGGGTGTGATTGTTACATGGTGCATTGGCAATACTGGGGCCACATTGGTCAGGAAGGACTGAGGATATAGTTGATGGGTGGAGACTTTCATGAGGGAAATGGCCATTTCAAACTCAGGACATGTCTTGCCTACCTGTCTTCCCACCATAGATCTTTCTAGACCTTCTCAGGGCAAGACTTACTTGTGCCTGGGCATGGGAGGCAAGGGCTGGGTGGTGTGGGGCTGAGTAGGGAACGCCTGACCCATGGAGAGAAAGACTCTGTGTTTATAAAGAGAAGGGCGTTGTTGTCATTGAAGAAGACAGATAATGGAACATATGGGGAGCATCTGGGAAAGGTCAGGGTCCTGAGGTTACCATTCACCTTGGGGAGGAACCACAGCCCAGGGTCCCATCCTCAGTCTTAGAGGCTCAAAACCTGATTTGTCAGCTCTCAGAGAGTGGCTCGAGGCTTAGGGCTGGTTCAGGTTAGCCTGGTTTTCAGTGGCCGACGGTCCAGGCAGAAGCCAGTGCTCAGGTTTCCAGTGAGGACTGCAGTTGTCCAATGGACCAATGGTCATGTTGACAGATTTGTGTGTGTGCTTTTCCTGGAGAGCAGCCACATGTGGAACACAATTATCATAGGGTCAGAACAAGTGGATTCAAGTGTGTCTAAAGGATTCTCTCAGTTATGTTACTTTGAGATTTCTCAGCTACCTTGGGAGCAGGTAGATGAGCTTCTCGGTGATATCTTTGAGTCAGCTTTGCCAAGGCTCTCTGTTCAGTGCTTGGCTGGGCACTGCACACACTGGCTTCTGTGGCTCTCCTCTTTCTTTGCACCCATTCTTTTGACAGTCTTTTCCCTAATGGAGGGCATGCAACAGATCAGATTTCTGTTTACTAAGTGGCAGCCTGTCCTGCTCCCCACCTCCACCCCCATTATTGTGATTGGACTTCAAGTCACGCTTTACCAAAAACCCACTGCTGTTGAGTGGATTCCAACTCATAGCAACCCTATAGGACAGAGTAGAACTGCCCTACAGGGTTTCCAAGGAGCAGCTGGTGGATTCAAACTGCTGATCTTTTGGTTAGCAGCCGAGCTCTTAACCACTGCGCCACCAGGGCTCCACACCTTATAGCAGTTTAATTGTCAGAAGGTCTTCAAAAGGAGGTGGGGGCCATCTTACTATCTAATCCCTGCCCTGCCCCTCATCTTACTATCTAGCCTCTCCCCATCTTACTCCAACCACAGGCTGGTCCCTGCCAGCAACCTGAGGGGCAAGGCAGTGATGCAGCTAGCCTCCCTCCTGGAGACAGAAGCTACAAGCCTACCTGACACTTTACAAAGGAGACCGTTCTTCATGAAGTGGAGTCAGAAGTCTGACTTCCTTCTCACAGCTGGAGCTGTGGGTGGGATCCTGTTGACAGGCTCATCTGGGGGTTCCTCCTGGGGAGGATCCCTGGGGTCTTTCTCAGCTGTACCCAAGTACAAACAAGATGAGGGGCACAGGGGGTGGACCCCCTACCGCAGGGAAAGAGCAGACTGAGCTGGAGGAGGGGCAGTGGAGAGGAAGGGCTCCCTGAGGCTTCCAGGCTGCAGTCCCCAGTGAGCTGAGGAGCCTGCGGTGGGGAGGGGCCAGAGAGTACAGGAGTACATTCCAGGGCCTCAATAACAGAGAGCAGGGCCAGCAATGGGCAAGGTCTTGGTGTTTGAGATGTTCTGGTTCAGGGTGGCAAGCGTGGTGCCAAGGAATGTTTTGGCTTTGGGTGACTTCTCTCAGCCTCATTTTCTTTATTTAAGACCAATACCACCTACTTGCCAAGAATGAGACAGAATTGGGCCACTTTCATTATTTTTAGGCTTCTGGTAGATTAAAAAAAAAAAAGAAATGCCAAATAGGCTTACAAAAATTTTGTTATATTTCAAAGCTTTACATCTAACAATTGTATTTTAAAATACCCCAACCTCAAATGGAGTTAATATTAAAAGCAAACAAACAAACAAACATTGCCCTTGAGTCAATTCTGAATCATAGCGACCCTGTAAGGAAAGTCTAAATGCGGTGGTTTTCATAAATATGAAGCCTGGACCAAATAACCCCACCCTTGCCCCAGCCCACCTGGCCCCTTGGGATCTCTGTCCTCAGAGGGTAATGAGGATACTTGAGACTGGTGTGTGTGCTGTCTCCCTTCTGGGCAAACAGGAGAGTCACAGAGTCCCTGCAGCCCCACATTCTGTGCCTGGGACTTCTTCTGGTTGCTGAGAGTGGTCTGCCTGGAATGTTCTCCATACCCCAGCCCCTTTGTCTAACTAATGTTTAATCGTCCTTCAAACCTCGACTTAGTCCAAATCTCTTCAGGATACTCCTGACCAGGCTGGTTTTGGTGCCTGTGCTGTGTGTTTCTGTGTACCCAGCACTCTCCCCAAAATGTTGTTGTTAGGTGCTGTCCAGTTGGCGCTGACTTATGGTGACCCCATACACAATGGAGTGTAACTCTGCCTGGTCCTGCGCCCTCCCAATAATCAGTTGTGGATTGGGTAGTGGTAGAATTCTTGCCTTCCATGCCCGAGACCTGAGTTTGAGAGTTTGATTCCTAGCCAATGAACCTTATGCGGGGCTACCACCTGTCTGTCTGTGGAGGCTTGCGTGTTTCTATGATGCTGTACAGGTTTCAGCAGAGCTTATGGACTAAGACAGACTAGGAAGAAAGGCCTGGTGATCCACCTCCGAAATCAGCACCCTAGCATAGTGCTTTAGTTTTGTGACCTTTATTTCCTTGTCTGCCTCCTCACTGACTATGGGCTTCCCGGGGACTGACGCTGTGTGCATCTCTCATTTCAATGTCTTTGATGCCTAACTCATGGAATGCCTCCAAGTATTGTTGAATGAATGAATGATTCATTCAACCAGTGAGGTTCTCAAGATTCGTGCTGTTTTCCTCTTGGATCTTAATAACTCCTCCTCCCAAAACACACTCAGACTCACTCCTCTTGTCTTCTCCTTCCTGTTGCTGAGCCTGGAACACTCATGCCTTTGCTGTCCCTGTGAAACGCCCCATTGGTTGTTGGGAAGACAATGTGAAGGGCAGAGAAGGGTGGCCAGGCCACCTCAAGGGTTTTAAGGTCTGCAAAAGGGCCCATCAGCCTCTTCAGCCGGGCCCAGCCCTCTATGGGGGGCTGTGGGGTGAAAAGTGAAGAGGCCTGGGGAAGGGGCCAGCAGCATACCTGCTGCTCGCTTGTCAAGGAGGGCAACCTGGGGGCCAGTGAGGGGCTGTGATAAGGAAGGGACCCTTTGCTGGGCCAAGCTCCTACTCTCATGGATCTCCCCCCAGATGAGGCCCCCGGCAGGGAGGGGGCAGCTGGGGAAGCCTCAGGGGCCATTCACTTCCACCCAACATGCATTTGTTGCCATCTGTCCTTCTGCCCCAGCCACACACAGCACCATGCACGGCTTGCTGCTGGGCCTTTGCTCACATTGACCCCTGTGCCTGCTCTGCCCCTTTCCACTTTCTCTAACCTGTGAACTGCTGCTCATCCTTCAAGACCACCTCCTCTGAGAAGACCCTCACTCCACCAGACGCTGTCTTCCAGCTTCCTGATTGTTCAGCAGTGATCCCTACAACCGCAATGTTTAAATTGCTTGTCCCTATCATCCAGTGGAGCCCTGCGGTGAAGTGGTTAACAGCTTGGAAGTTAACCAAAATGTTAGCGGTCTGAATCCACCAGCTGCTCCTTGGAAACTCTATGGGGGCAGTTCTTTTGTGTCCTATAGTGTTGCTATAAGTCAGAATTGACTTGACAGCAACAGGTATGTATGTGGTTGTTATTCACTTACACACCCGTCTCTGACCAGGTCCCTGATGGGCAGTGCCTGGGCTTTCACCTCTGAATTCTCAGCCCCTAGGGGAGTTCTTGCCACACTGGATGCTGGGCAAGGGCCCAGAGGGGCTTAGTGACAGGTGATACCAGTGAGCAAATCTCTGACAGGATGGCATGTACAATGAGTGCAGAGAAACATGAGCTCACAGAGACGCGAGAATGTATGCACACAGACACACACACACACAGACACATACACACACAGACACACCTCCACACGCATCTCCACACACAGGCACACATATACACACCTACAGACACAGATACACACACACACATACAGACACACATATGCAGACACACCTCCACACACCTCCACATGCATCTCCACACACACAGACACATATACACACAGACACACTTCCACGCGCATCTCCACACACACGCGCACGCGCGCACACACACACGCACACACACACACAGGCTTTCCTTTGGCACATGCCCGCCCAGCCCCTCACTTGCCCTGAGTAAACACAGCAGAGGCCTCAGGCCTGGAGCTGGTTTCCAGCCTCTCTCCCTCCCTTGTCACTCATCTCCCTGCCAGTGCTTCTCATGCTAATGAGAGGAAGCGTTTGGCCGGAGAGAAGCTTAGAGAGGAAGTCTTTGAAATGGAAATGTTATGACAAAATGATGGATTGTTTTTCCGAGCTGTGCACTTTGTTTCCTCTTGCAGCAGAAGGGAGAATGTAACTGAGACAGGAGCGGCAGAGGCTGTCCGATGTCAGGAAGCCCCAGACAGCAAGAAATGCAAGCTAAACCCGTGAAGCAGTCCGTGCCAGGGCAGGCGAATGGCATAGGCTCACTCGTCACTGTTCCAGTAGCCCCTAGAAGCTGCCTGGAAGCAGAGAGGTCTCCTGAGGTCTGAAAGGACATCTACATGTGACCTGTCCTTCACTCAAGCCCTCCAAACCATGGGAACTCTGATTGGCTAACCCCCAGCCACTCGATTTTCTTGGGGCTAATTACAATTGTCACGTACTTTATTCACTAGCAAATACTTTTTGGTGGTCCCTGCGTGGCAAAAGGATTGCTCTTGGTGGTTCCAACCCATCCAGCTGCTCCACAGGACAAAGACCTGATGATCCGCTCCCATAAAGATCACAGTCTAGAAAACCCTATGGGGCAGTTCTACTCTATTATATGGGGTGGCCATGAGTCAGGATCAACTCGTGGGCACCGAACAACAACAGCCTTATCTTCTGTTTATTAAGTATTGATGTGTTTGATCCTCACACACCGTCCCTTCTGCATCTAATACCCCCCTATCTGCCTGCCTGGAGCCCTGGTGGTTCAGTGGTTAAGAGCTCGGCTACTAACCAGAAGGCAACAACAGCCTTTTTCACTAACAACTAATTATTGCATACCTACTGCATGTAAACATTCTTCTAGGTGTTCATCAGTGAACACAGCAGACAAACTCCTCCACTCTCATGGAGCTTATGTTTGAATGGGGGAGATCGACAATGGGGATAATCAACGTACGTAATAATACATACGGGAGTGCTGAGAGGACACGTTACCCTTTAAAGCCAGGTAGGAAGAGTAGGATCAGTGAGAAGATGACAGTGAGCAAAGACACAGAAGAGGGAGTGAGCCAAGCAGGCAGATAAACCAAAAACCAAACCCACTGCTGCTGAGCCAATTCCCACTCATAGCGACCCTATAGGACACAGTAGAACTGCCTCATAGGGTTTTCAAGGAGCAGCTGGTGGATTTGAACTGCTGACCTTCTGGTTAGCAGCCGAGCTCTTAACCATTGAGCAACCACAGCTCCAGGCAAGCAAATAGGGGGGTATTATGTGCAGAAGGGACAGTGTGTGAGGATTAAACACATCAATATTTAATAAACAGAAGATAACTGGTAGATTATTACGGATACATTATTTTTCACTTATGCCTCTTATTTTTCTTATGAGACGCAGCTTGTCTTTGAGGACAGGAATCACAGCTCAATCATTTTTGTATCCTTAGCAAGTAGCACAGTATTTGACACTTTGCTGCCTTCCCTGTGGGAGACTTGGGTTCCTTTCCTGGGCAATGCACCTATGAGCAGCCACCACCTGTCTGTCAGTGGAGGCTTTCATGTTGCTATCATGCTGAACAGGTTTCAGTGGAGTTTCTAGACTAAGACAGATTAGGAAGAAAGGGCTGGCAATTTACTTCCCAAACTCAGCCAATGAAAACCCTATGCATGGATCACAGTGGTCCGATCTGCAACCATTGATCACGGGGATGGCCCAGGACCAGGCAGCGTTTTGTTTCATTGTCCCTTGGGTTTCCAGGAGTTGGTGGCCGACTCAATGGCAGCTAACAATAACAACAACAACATTTGTTCAGTAGATGTATGCTGAATGAATAAACAACTCCTTCAACTCCTAAATCCTAAATCAGTGCTTGTCCTGGAGCGCCCTCTACTGAACTAATCTCCAACACTAGCTTTGTGCATCTTGTTTTTATATCATGCAACATTCTTCCTCCCCACCCCAAGCAATCTTGTGGGGAGCGGCCAACCAGCAATAAAATGCACGAAGTGCCTACTGCGTGTAAGGCACAGTGTCAGCTGTTACAGGCATGCAGACACAGGAGACGTGGTCCCTGCCTCAAAACACCTCATTCACTGGACCTCTCTCGGTGGCTTCCTTTCTTCTCAGTCTTTGCTCTCTGGTATCTTCCCTCTCTGATCTTTTCGGATCATCTGTAATACTGGAATTCCATTTTTAGAGCTGGCCAGGCAAGGATGTGCCTGCTGTATGTGCCCGAGGGAACTGGGAGCATCATTAGCCCTTCCAGGTCAGTAGAATAGCCCATTACCCTAAAGTAGTTACAGCTCCAGGCATTTTGCAAAGCAGCCAGGATCTGGTCCACTGGACACTGTGGAGTTGCTGGGGTGGGGCTGGGCCTAGGCAAGTTGCAGACCAAAGCTGTCTCCCCATTCTGGCTGGGAACTGCTCATGGCCCAGGCCACCTCTTGTGAGCTGGTGGCCTTGGTCTCCTGATAGCTAACGCAGAAGCTCCGTCCCTGGGTACTGAGCATTCTCCACCCCTTCCCCATGTGCCTTTTGTCCTTGTGCACGCCTTTGGCCCCAGCCATGAAACGTGAGAGACCCTTTCTCCCCAGGGCTCTGTTTAGCATCAAGACCAGAATAACTGTGTTCTCAGAGGGAATAAGGATCCTCTGAGACAGGCCTCCAGTGTGGCTGGCAGTGTCCCAGGCTCCAGCCACACTTCCTGTATCTTTGAACTGTTGCCGAAGACGTCCTTTAAGGTAGGACCTCCTGGCAGCGTCAAATCCCTGCTCAGTTACTGTTGCTGTCGAGTCAACTCTGACTCATGGTGACCCCATGTGTGTCAGAGTAGAACTGTGCTCCAGAGGCTTTTTGATGGCTGACATTTCAGAAGTAGATCACCAGGTCTTTCTTCTGAGGAGCCTCTTGGTGAACTTGAAACTCCAACCTTTTGGTTAGCAGCTGAGCACATTAACCTAACCATTTGTGCCACCCCAAACCAAACCCACTGCTGTCAAGTCAATTCTGACTCATAGGGACCCCACAGGACAGAGTAGAACTTCCCCATAGAGTCTCCAAAGAGTGGCTGGTGGATTCAAACTGCTTACCTTTTGGTTAGCAGCTGAGCTCTTAACCACTATGCCATTTGTGCCACCCAGGGACTCCAAATGTTAGCCCCAGTCTCCATATCAGCTCGGCGGTGGGGGTGTGGGGGGAGAGGGTGTGCACTTCTTATAGAGAGTGTAATTCATATGCAATGAAGTGTGCTGTGATCAGACTGGCTGTTGGATGCCCAGGTTTTAGTCATTATCCCTAGGATTTCCCGAGTTACCCTGGTGGCCAGGCTCTCAGCCTCAGATCCCCAGACAGTGTGGCAGGTGGCCCCCAGCTGAAGGGATGCTGCTTTGGCTGGAGCTCTAGTACCTGTTTCAGTGCCCTTGTGGATGTGGGTTATACACAAAAAGCAGAGAATCTCCAAGCACTTTCCTGAGTCCACGTGCTTCCCTGGAATCCCAGAAAAAGACCAGCTGGAGAGAGAACAGATTGGGACTCTGGGAACCTCAGAAATCGCTGTCTGTGGCCTGGGAGTCAGACGAATAGACTGGCTGATTGAGACCTTCAGAGAGGAGACACAAAAGCTGGTGAAGACAGGGCCCTTCAGAGGACCATGTGGTGATGGCAGTGGCCAGACTGCGTGGCAACTGGTCTACGGATTTGGACCAATTTCAAGGATTTATTCAGACCCAAGATGGAGAGGAAGGGGTTCCTGCAGCCCTGGGGGTGTCTGTCCCCTGGCAAAGGTCTGTGGGCACTTGTGCATATGCCCCCGGCCCCAGGCTCCTCTCTGTCCTCTGACCACTCAGACGACTGCATCTTCTTCCTTGCCTTGAGCTGTGTCCTAGGAATGGTGTCCTCCCCATTGTCCTCCACCAGGTCTGATAGCTCCACACTGCCCTGCCACCTCTCAGTCCTTACCCACCCCAGCCTCTCAAAGTAATCCCACTCCCAGGATTGGAGCTGCCCTTGCCTTCTTGGGAAAGCCCCGGGTGGCTCAGGGACAGGTCACACCTGTGGGGTGCAGGTGCCAGGTGGGATCCAGCATGTCTCTCCCAGCAGGGGCAGAGGGACACTGCAAAATCACCTGTCCCAATCACCTGAGCTAGAAGGTAAAAGGGGGTGACACAGGGGACTATGGCCTTTCCACACAGCTGGAGGCTCTGACCTGAGGCCTGGGGGACAAACTTGTTACAGGAGTTTGCCTGGGCCTTGTCAAGTGATCTCTCTCATCAAATATTTACTGAGCACCTCTAGCATTTGTGCGAAAGCCACAATGGTGAGTGGAACTTGATCTTCATCCTCATAGAGCTTTGTGGTGTGAGTTTTATCAGGAGCTTTATCATGGGGGGATTTATTGGGAGGGACTACATTTTGGATGGGAGGGCAGTGGTGATTCAGTGGTAGAATTCTCACTTTCCATGCGGAGACCCAAGTTAGATTCCTGGCCAGTGACCCTCATGTGTGGCCACTACCTGTCAGTGGAGTCTCTTGTGTTGCTCTGATGCTGAACAGTTTTCAGCAGAGTTTCCAGACTAAGACAGACTAGGAGGAAAGGCCTGGTGATCTACGTCTGAAAACTAGTGAAAACTCTATAGGTCACATAGGTCCACTCTGCAACCAGTCATGGGGATTGTGCAGGACAGGGCAGTATTTCTTTCCCTTGTGCCTAGGGTCACCGTGAGTCGGGGGCCAATTCAACGGCAGCTGACAATAATAAAAACAGCAACAACAACGTATTGGACAGAGATTTTAAATATTCTCTTCCATTGTTCCCTGATTTTATTTCAGTGTCTTGAAAAAGCTGGTAATTCTGAAATCAAACTCTTATCTGCCAGACTGTTGCTTACACCAGGCTCTATGCCCCAGTTTTTATCAGCCTGTGCTTTGGGGTCTCTGATGAGGAGCAGGTATCTGAATGGAAGCCAGGGCAACGGCACAGCCTGGGAGCCTGGAAAATTCTCAGCCAGCTGATCCACAGAGCGCTCTTCTGTGTGTGAAAGCGTGTCCCTCCTGGGTCAGGGAGGGTCTATGGCCAGCTTCCCCATTTCTGCTGCTCCAGGTGGGCCACCTGGATTTCACCAGCCTCCAGGCAACCTACAAAGGACCCTCAGTAGAAACGTGACCATAATAATCCCAACGGGGCTCCCAGGACGATCTGAGAGCTGAAGACAGAGGGTAGCCGAGAACTGAGCCTTGATGGGGACAGCTGGGAAGGGGGAGTTGCCACAGGCTGGGTGCACAGAGGCTCAGCTGGGCTCCAGGTCTAGAGAGCTGGGCCTGGAAGAGTGGGGCTGGGGTTGGGGATGGAAAGAGATCATCATCCCTAGGATTTCCCTTGTTGACTTGGGCAGGTTGATTGGCGGGCATCCTCCCAGCATCTAAGGCCTTGGAGCTGAGGACTCTCTAGTCCCCCTGGCCACTGTAGAGATGTCAAGGGGGTAGGGACCTGGAGGCTACAGCTTCCTTCTTTGATGAAATAAGACTCTGATCCCCCAGGGTGGGCAAAGTTCAGATGCTCTATCATAGATAGGAGAAGCTGGACCTCCCAGGCAAGTCACCTCCTCTTTGGGGTCTCTGGCTAATCACCACTGCCATCACCACATGGTCCCCTGAAGGGCATGGCTACCTTTAACACTCTGACCCAAATGTGGATGCACGACTCTTACTGTCGTTCTCCATTGTGTGGGCTCCAGATGACCCAGAGGAGAATAAACAAAAGCAGTGTGTCCCTTAATGGTCAGGTTTAAGAGATACAGTGGGGACCCAATCTATCTTCTGGCTAGTTTCTTTATAGCAAACACCACCTGTATTAGTTTCCTGTTTCTGCTGTAACAATTTACAAACTTAGTGGCTTTGAACAACACAGATTTATTTTCTTACAGTTCTAGGGATCAGATGTCTAACTTGGGTCTCACTGGGCTAAATCGAGATGTGGGTGGGGCTGTGCTCCTTCTGGAGGCTCCAGGGGAGAGTCCATTTTCTTGCCTTTTTCAGCTTCTACAAGCTGTCTGCATTCCTTGGCTCAGGGCCCCATTACTTCGATCTCTGCCTACATTGGCACATCTCCTCTGACTTTAATTCTTCTGCCTCTCTCTTATAAGGGCCCTTGTAATTACACTAGGCCCACTCAGATGAGCCAGGAAAATCTCCCCATCTCAAGATCCTTAACTTCATGGCATCTGCAAAGTCTCTTTTGCCGTGTATGGTAACATATCCTCAAGTTTTGGGGATAAGGATGTGGACATCTTTGGGGGACTGTTATTCTGCCTGCCACACCATCTTATTGCTCTCTGCCCTGAAGCACACATCCAGACAGTTTTCCTCCTTGAGGTCTAGACCCAAGAGAGGGAGGTTCAAGTAGACTCAGGGGCTCCCCCCTCCACCTGCCCAATACCTGCCCCCCTTGGATGCCTGACACCAAGAATCCACTTCCTGCAGAGCAGACCTTGCCCTCATTCTCAAGGTGTCCTTTCCCTTGGAAGCTGCAGGACAAATCCATTAGAATACCACACAGTACCCCAAACACCAGAAACCTCCAAAACCATAGAAGGATGCTCTCCTCACAAGAACTCAGAGAGCTGAGGACTGAAGCTAAGATACCACAGCCAGAGACTCCTCCCCAAATCCCATACCCTGCCCACTGAGCCTTGTAACTGAGAATTGTTTCTATGATGGGAAGGAGAATGTTTGACTTTTAGATATCTAAGATAGGGAGAAGACACCACTGTGAGGGGAAGGGAAGGAAGAAACCACTTCCCAAACCTGGAACTGCCAATGCCAGGGCGCCCCCTGAGGTCCCAGGGCTGACATCTGAGCCCATCTGGGAGACAGGGCTTGATTCCAATGGACAGGAAGTATCTGGCCATCAAAATCAGGAGACCAGAGAAGATGGTGCTGCCTTGGCACCCAATGAGCTAAATTTTAGACAAATAAGTAGAAATATTTCTTAGGTAGATTGTAATTGTATGGAATGTCTTCCACTTAGAGGTGGTACTATCTAGATACAGAAACAAGTTTTTGAAAGTTTAGATAAAAATTTTTTGAACATCTTATTGTGCTTTAGGTGAAAGTTTACAGGCCAAATCGTTTCCCATTCAATAATATATACACAAATTCTTTCATGACATTGACTGTAGTCCTTGCAATGTGTCAGTACTCTCCCCCTTTCCACCCTCGGTTCCCCATTTCCATTTATCCGGTTTTCCTGCCCCTTCTTGCCTTCTCATTTTTGCTTTTGGACAGGTGTTCCTCATTTGGTCTTGCACACTTGATTGTTCTAAGGAGCACGTTCCTCGTGGATGTTATTGTTTTATAGACCTGTCTAATATTTGGCTGAAAGGTGAACTTCGGGAGTGGCTTCAGTTCTGAGTTAAAAAGGTGTCTAGGGGCCATAGTCTTGAGGGGAAGTTTAGATAAATTTGAGGATGTCAGACTGGGTCCAACTTCAACTCTGTCACTTAGGCTATGTGACCTTGATCTTTCTGGGCCTCAGTTTCTGTTTCCTCAGCTGTAAAATGGTAGCACACAAGAACTATCCCCAGAGGACAGAATAAATGATGTAATGACTGTGAAAGTGCTTTGTACAAATGGATATGCAAAGAAGGAGTGTTATTATTATTAAAGGAATATGAGCATTCTGGGGACCAAGAGGACAATTGTACCTTTGTATAATCTGTACCTTGGTGACAGGAAACTGGGCTGTCACCTGGTCAGGTTGACCAGGGGTTGACCCAGTGTGGGAGATCTTGAATTTTCATGTGGTGAAAAGACTCACAGCTCTGTTCCAATGTGCTCCTCTCATTTCAAACATCACTCTTGCTGTCCTATCTCCACTTTGGCAAATGAGATAATACCTTATAAAATGTTTTACACTTTGTGGTAGACAGCTGTTATGTATTGAAGTGTGTCCCCCAGAATATATGTTGGAATCTTAATCCCTGTAATTGTGGAGGTAATCCCATTTGTATCATTAGAGCTTACCCAAATAGGGTGGGTTCTAAATCTAATCACTTCTGAGTTATAGAGCAGAATGGACATGAAGACACACACATGGGGGAAGAAAGATGCCACGTGAGATGCCAAGGAACCAAAGAATGCTTGGGGCTACCAACAAGGAAGGAATTGACACTGACGAGGCCTTGATTTGAACAGAACTGATTTCTCCAGAACTGTGAGGAAGTAGATTTCTGTTCTTTAAACCATCCATTTGTGGTATTTCTGTTACAGCAGCACTAGGTGACTAAGACAACAGCCTTCTAAGATGGCCTCCCATAATCCCTACCTCCTGTTTCTCATCCCCTTGTATAATTCCCTCCTTTTGAGCTGGAGCCCTGGCAGCACAGTGGTTAAGAGCTTGGCTGCTAACCAAAAGGTCAAAAGTTTGAATCCACCGGCTGCTCCTTGGAAGCCCTATTGGGTAGTTCTACTCTGTCCTATAGGGTTGCTATGAGTTGGAATCGACTCTATGGCAACAGGTTTGGGTTTTTGTTTTTTGTTTTTTTTTGAGTGGAAGCTGGGTTTAGTGACTTGCTTGTAACAAGTAGGACACCCAAAGTGAAGGGATATCACTTGCAAGGTTAGTTTACAAAACACTTTGGATCCTAGCTTGCTGGCACTCATGCTCTCACTTGCTGGCTCTGATGAAGCCAGCTGCCATGTTGTGGGCTGCCCAAGAAGAGGTTCACGCGGCAAGGAAGTGAGGGTGATCTTAACCAGCTGCCAATTGCCAGGGAAGAACTGTACCCCTCAGTCCCACAGCCTGGGAGGAACTGAATTCTGCCAACAACCACATGAGAGAGCTTGGAGAAGGATCCATCCCCAGTCGAGCCTTAAGACGACAGCAGCACCAGCTGATACCTTGATCGAAGACTGTGAGAGACACTGAGCGGGGGATCCAATTAAGCTGCACCTGGATTCATGACCCACAGAAACTGTGACATAATCAATGCATGTTCTTTTAAGCTGCTAAATTCTGGGATGACTTGTTACACAGCAATAGATACCTGATGCACATTGTAAAGTGTCATTCAACACTAAGGAACTCTAGTGTCATTACATTTTAATTTAGCAAATACTACTGAACATTGTCTCTATGTCTGAGGCTATGGAATGAGCCATGCAACATCTCCACCCTCTAGGAGCTCCAGTCCAAGAGGGCAGGTAGACAAGGAATGGGCAAAGCTATGGGAGCAGAGGAGAGATCAGGAAAAGCTTCAAGGAGGAAAGGTGTTTGGGTGATTCTTAAAGGATGGGTAGAATTTCAAAAGGCAGAAATAAGGTGAAGTGCATTCCATGGGGAAAGAACTTGAGCAAAAACACGGAGGTGGTGTAAGATATTTTCATGCATGTGACACTTTGCTGGCCACAGAAGAGGAAAAGTTGGACAGATTTGGCTCATCATTTCTGGAAGGGGTTAGTACTAGGCAAAATTGCATCTTTACACAGCTTCCTAGCAACACTGATCCAGAACAGAACGGTCAGTTTAGCATTGGACGTTTGGTGCATGGGAGGTGGGGGTTGGGTAGGAAGGGGTAGAGGCAACTCCATGCCCTCTATCTGCCTCATTAACTAAATCATCCCTAGCTCTCCTGAGAAAGCACCATGGGTGGAGGTGACTTGGGGCAGGGTTTAAGTATTTAGTTCTGCAGTCAAGCCCCTTGAGTCCGAATCCTGGCTCTACTACTTGCTAGCATAACATTTTGGGCAAGTTACTTGATGGTTCTGTGACTCTGTTGTTTCATGTATAAAATGGGGCTAACAATAGTTGCTACCTCATAGGGTAGAAGTCCCTGGGTGGTGTAAATGGCTGAAACAGTTAGCTGCTAACTGAAAGGTCAGAGGTTCAAGTCTACCTGGAGACACCTCAGAAGAAAGGCCTGGAGATCTACTTCTGAAAATTCGGCCATTGAAAACCCTATGGAGCATACTTCTACTCTGGCACACATGGGATTGCCCTGAGTTGGAGCTGACTTACCTGCAGCTGGTACTGGTACCTCATAGGGTGCCATGAGACTTAAGTTAATTCGTTACATTAAACATTTTAGAATAGTACATGGCATGCAATAAATAAATTATTGTTATTTTTCAAGGGATATAATCTGATCTTTGCATCGTCCCTCTTTATTTCCATCCCTTCCTTTCATTCCACAAGTATTGTTAGCATCTGTTACCCACCAGGCACTGTGCTGGGATTATAACATGAAAAAGCACAGCCATGACCTTGGAGGGTTTACAATCTACAGGTGAATTTTCATCATAGGCTGTATCCATTTTTCACCTGTTATCCGCTGACCATGTAAAGTGTCAGGTCATCCTCTACCTCCATCCTACCTTTGTGTGCATCTTTTACTGTTTGTTAAGGAATTTCATGCATTATTTTAATTCTCACAATAACCTTGGGAGCGTGGTATTATTTATTATTGCTGTCAACAAACGGGGAAACTGAGACCTAGAGAGCTTTTTAAAAATAACTGTCTAAGGTCCTGAAGCTTCTAGTGGCAAATTAGAGACTAGAACTTTCCACAATGTCAACAGCTCTTCTTTTCTGCAGGCTGACAGGGAGATGGGTACACTGTAGGGTATTAGGGCCCCTGAGGGAGACAGGCCTGATGTCTCTAACAGAGCCTTGTGGGCATCAGCTTCTGGTGAGGTCACCAGCTGACCCTGGACTTGGAATTCAAAGCAGTCCAATGTTCTGAGGAGTCAACAATCCATCTTAAATTTAAACCAGATGCCTACGGGAGAAGACATTTACAGGCTTAGAGGCTGGCAATCCCACTCCCAGTTTCCAGCTAAGACTTTTCTGGAAATGGAGCCATATGTCAAACACAAATCAGGCCAGCAGGGTGTGTGTGTGTGTGTGTGTGTGTGTGTGTGTTTTGTTGAGGGTTAATTCTTGACTCTCAGGGTCCTTTTCTGGGCATGCAAGGCAGGAACCAGGGCTATATATAGTAAACTCCAAAACTTGACAAGAGTTGAGTAAAAAGCAGCTTCATTTTACAAATCACTAGAAGGTGCATTTTCCAGAACCTACCTAGGGGTTCCCCTGATTGCAAACCACCAGCTTTGAGGAGGCAGGAGGGGAGTAGGCCCCCGGCTTCTGGGGACTTTGGAGCACTCTCAGCATCCCACCGGCTGCCTCCCCTCCCTCCCCTCCTCCCCATGCACCCCCTTACCTTCACTTCTTCCCCCTTTTGCTCACTTCCCACAGCCTGAGGAGGCAGCAGCAAGCAGAGTGAAGGTCAAGGTTGCTGAGCGGGAACATTTTCCTCACTCTCCACTCAAATGGAGCAGCTCTGTGGTCAGTTACCCTCTGTGCCCATGGCACATGGGGGATCCATGGAAACCTCACCTCTGAGCAAAGGAGCACAGTGTCCTGGGTGCCTGCACAGGCTTTTGCATCTGGGCTGTGTGACTTTGGACACATGACTTAACCTCTCTGAACCAGTTTCCTCATTTGTAAAGGGGGGATGACAGTACTCACTAGAGGATGCACAGCAAACATCTGGCCCATAGGAAGGGGTAATACCCCTTGGGGTATGTCATGGATTGAATTCTGTCCCCTCGAGAAGATAGGTTGAGGTCCTAACCCTTGGGATCTTGTTTGGAAATAGGATCTTTGATGATGTTATCATGATGTCATAGTGCAGTGGCGTGGGTCCTGATGCCCTCTGAGTGCTGTTCTTATAAAAAAGGAGCAGAGGCATAGAGAGACACAGAGGGAGAGGACACCACGTGCGCTCTAAGCCAAGGAACATGTGGAGCTCCCAGAAGCCAGGAGAGGCATGGAACAGGTTCTCCCTCAAAGCCTCAGAAGGCATCAACAGAGCTAACACCCGGATCTCAGACTCTCAGCCTCCAGAACTATGAAATAATAAATTTCTGTTGTTTAAAGCCACCCACTTTGTGGAATTTTGTTGGAGGGGCCCTAGGAAACTAAGACAGGGAAGAAGGGCATGGCCTCTTTCGCTCTACTTCCGTCTTCTCTCAGAGCAAATTCTCAGCCTCTGGTAAGCTGCGCTGGGCAGATCCAGCTCAGGACAGGGCAGCTGTGGGGTCAGCGAAAGGCCTCTGGCTTGGGTCTCTGCTCCACCACTGCCTAGATGGTGAGAACAGAGGCAAGTTATTAAACTTTTCAGAATCTCTTTTTCATCAACTATAAACCAAAAATAACCCACTGCCGTACAGTTGATTCGAACTCATGGTGACCCCATGGGTTACAGAGTAGAATGGAGTTCCATAGGG
Source organism: Dugong dugon (assembly GCA_030035585.1). Classification (NCBI taxonomy): domain Eukaryota; kingdom Metazoa; phylum Chordata; class Mammalia; order Sirenia; family Dugongidae; genus Dugong; species Dugong dugon. Next base: position 150,479,136 of record CM057462.1, read on the forward strand.
TTTTCTTGGCTGTAATCTTTGTACAGAAGCTGATTGCCAGGCCTTTCTTCCATGGTGCCATTGGGTGGGCTCGAATCACCAACATTTTGGATAGTAGATGAGTTGCAAACTGTTTGCACCACCTAGGGATGGGCAAATATTAAAACCTTCCCTAACACCTCACAGGCTTATTATGAGATTCAGACGAGATAATAATGTGCATGAAATCATTTTATAAATCCTCCCACCCCTGCCTTAATGACTGTTGTGGTTATTCCTGTCATAGGAGCGACAGGAATTCTGAGAATGACAGAGAAGTGCCATAGGGGAGCTTGAGGGATAGTCTTGCTTTTTGGGAAAATATGGTCTTGTCCTAAGGGGTTCACAGAGGCAGAGGCACAGTGGACATGCTCACAAGTGTTCCTACTACTGCCCCTGACTTCAGGTATGTTGCTACTAAGTGGCAACAGGGAGCCTGCTTAAATTTTGAACCTTTTTTTGGGGGAGAGAACTATTTATTTCAGGCCTGCTCTGTGAAAGGGATTTTATATTCCACATCTGGTCTACTTCCCTCAGAAACTTTAATAGGTATGTGTAACAGGCTCCAATTTAGAGATGAAAAAATTAGTCTCGGAGAGTTTAAGTAACTTGGTCATAGTCACACAGCAAAGCTGGGATCTGAAGCTAGACTTGTAATGCCTGTATATCCTGGGCTCCTTCCATGTACTGCCTTTCCAGATTCAACATGGTAATTTCTTGTGCTTGTGCTTCCCTAGCAAATAAAGCACTCCAAGCCTTATTTAAACAAATAGATAAAGCGTCCACATGTCATTAAGACAGTTGGACTTGAGCATTTCATTTACAGATGATGCTTTATAGCAAATTACAATAAACAAATCTCAAGACATGTAAACACTTCATTCCTCTCCCAAGTAGCTATTTTCATTCTTAGTCTTTCCTCTCCTTCTTTCCCCTGTACCCAGTTTCAAAGAGCATGTTCCAGATCTTTCTATTCACTTATTTAAGCTTTTTCAAAAAGCCCCTCCAGGCCTCTACCACAAGCCTTCTCCTCCCAGTCTGTCCTTCTCTGTTATCCTAAAGAAGAGCCACAGTCATCCCCCCTTTCTCCACCCCTTGCCGTGAGGTCCCCACCTTCTCCTTGAGGAGGCCAAGTGAGTCTCTCTTGAGCAAATGCAAAACCCTGGTTCTATGGATTGAGCTGTGTCCCCCAAAATATGTAGTGGAATCCTAACCCCTATACCTGTGGATGTAATCCTATCTGGAAATGGAGTTTTCTTTGTTATGTTAATGAGGTCATATCACGTAGGGTATATCCTAAACCTAATCACTTCTGAGTTATTGTAACGGCCCCATTTCATTTCTTATTTGGGTTATTCGTGTCCTCTCCTATTTTTCTTTTGTCAGTTTTGTTGCTCCTTCCAAAGAACCAGCTTCTGGCTTTGTTGAGTCTTCCAATTGTTTTTCTATTCTCTATTTCATCACTTACGAGTTATAAAGGCAGCCTAGACACAGACCCAAGCAAGTACAAAGTGGCTGTGGGGAGATAGGTGTCACCAAGGAACTGAGGAACAGAAGCTGAAAAGAGACAAGGATCTTCCCCCAGAGACAGCAGACAGAGGGTTTTCCCCTATAACTGGTGTCCCGAGTTTGGACTTCTAGGCTCCAGAACTGTGACAACACAAATTTTTGTTCTTTAAAGCCACCCACTTGTAGTGTTTCTGTTACAACCGCACTAGGGAACAGAGACACCTGGTTTTCCCTTTTCCCACTCCAAGGGAGGCCTCTTGGCCCTTTATTCTCCAGGACAAGAATGGAACATCTTTCTCTGTTTTCTCTCTCTGGGCACAGTTCCCTCCCTGACTTGAATTTGTGTCCAATGCAGGATGACTTACCTTCTCGCCTCCAGATTCTTCTACAGCTGAATGTGACGAATGTCTCCAAAGGAGTGGAAAGCTGGGAGGGAAAATGAGCTTCTTCCATTACACCCTCACCTCTGTGGGCTCTGTCCCATGATGGGGTCAGGGTACGGGTTCACCACAGGGCCAGTGTTGTTCCTCGTTCTCCTCAAGTGTGAAATAACACAAGCTGGGGGTTGGTGGGGTGGGTAGGGGTTGACCTGATATTAATGAGAGTGAGAGAACAGGAAGCCCAATGGGTTGTTCTGGGCACAGGCCTCATCCCACCCACAGGGAGGGTGTGGGTTTCTGGTCCTTCTGAGGAGGCCATTTCCAGACCCCTGCCCACCCGCAGGAATCTCCCCCAAGGCCTAGTGGGGGCTCCTGGAGGGCAGCAGCCCCCTCTTAGTTGGCTCTGAAACCCCAGCACCAGTTTTGGCTTCTGGCCCACAGCAGGATCTTGGTAAAGGTTTGAGGAAGGACTAAGTATCCCGTTGACATCCCTAAGACAGTTAATTGGGCACAGTGAATGTTGGTAATCTTCTCCTACTTGGAATCTCAAGAATAAATACAGAATTCAGTCAACTGCACAAAAAATTCTGTGCCAAGAAGTTATGATTATTTTGAGGAGGGTGGGGAAGTTGGGGGCCTCTGACTTGGCCCTCTGGTGTTCTAGGTTCTGCCCTCCTGCTCCTTGTTGGGGCTCGTGGGCTCAGCCATGGCCCCGATGGTTCAGAAGAGCAGAAGATGCGTCTGCAATGCCTAATGAGGATCCCTGTCACTGTCCCCGCACCCATCTGACTGACACGTCAGCCATGGCAGTGAGAGAGCACTCATTAGCCTGTGACATTTAACAGGAAGCTTTTTACCACCACTTCCCCAGAGCAGTGATAACAAAAGTTTGTCTGATCTTCCTTTTCCCATCTCCCCAGCTCCCTGGCACCCCTAGTCCTTTTCATCCCTCATTTGAGGGCAAATGATCTCCTGTCTCTAGAATGTGCCAGCAGGGCAAACAGTGGTCTCTGGGGAGACCATGCAGCTTTCTTCCTCTGACTTCAAAAGGCCTTTGGAGCACTGCTCTCGCTGGGGCTAATAGAATGTGTGTGGCCTTGTTTTTCAGGAGGCTGGAATCAGCTGCTGAGCCGAGCAGGGGCAGCTTGGGTTCTCCTTCCCTTCCCCGTTCCCAGGACCCAGTAAGGAGGGGAGGGGTTAAATGTATGCTTGGCTCCTGTGGTGGGCTGGGGAAAGGGCCAAGAAGTCCCCCTTGTCACTGGTATGAGGAGGCTGAGTAGAGCTGGGGCCTGAGAGAGGACTTCCACGGAGGAAGGAGGAGAGCCCTGCTGATGCTCTATTGAGAGGGGGTGGTCCAGTGTGTCTGGTCTGGGCAAAGAGTCAGTATGTGAATGGACAATGGGGAACATTACAAGCTCACTTGGGACTTTCAGAATACTTGTTGAGGAGGGCTACCTTTTTTGTTGTTGATGATTTTTTTTTAATTGGAAAAATATAACACAACATTTGTCAATTCAACTTTTTTCAGGTGTACAACTTAGTGATGTCAGTTACATTAATCACGTTGTGTAACAATTACCCTTAATCTGTGTGGAATTTCCCATTGCCATGAACAGAAACTCACTGCTTCCCAAGCAATGACTCCCTGAGGAGGTCTACATTTGAAGGCTCCATTTCTCCACTGGAAAAGATGTTAAAGGGGTCTAAGACAGGGTTTTCTGAGACCTTCAGAGTGGGATTTTGGAAAAAGAGGGGGGGTTCTGGTTCTCCTTGACCCCCTCTAATGTGGCCTACCCAGAAAGAGCAGCCCCAGGGGGAGGAGGGCAGGAAGCTCAACTGGCTCCTGAGCTGATTGAGCAGCTGGAGAGGAAAGATCCAAGGGACAGTCCTGGGTGCTGCTGCGGCTTCCTCCTCTAGCTGGCAGAAACCCCTCCCCCTCACTACGCAGATGGGTGCTTGAGAGAAGAGGACAGTCAGTCAGCGCTCACTACATTGTTCAGTAAGCCAAAGCTTCTAAGACAAAATCAGTGATCCCTCAGATAGACTATTTTGGCCTTAATCTCAAAAATCTAACTCCCCTAGCAGGATGGCACCCCTAGGGAGGGTTTGTCACACCCAGCAAGATAGTGGTAACAGATTCAGATGTCGCTGGGGCTGGCAGGCCAGGATCAGGGTCAGGGACACCAGAAGAAGAGGAGGGGGAATAGCCGGAGGCATGCTGGCTGTCCAAAGGAGCTTGCAACCTTGGCCACTGCGCTCACCCAGGCCTGCTAATGCTTCCAATTTTCCAACTGAAATCAGAAACAGTTTTTTAAAAATTTTCTATTGTGAAAAATTTCAAACCTACATAAAAGTAGAGGAGGTAGTAAAATAAACCCACATAGACCCATTAACCAAAAACCAAACCCACTGCTGTCAAGTCGATTCCAACTCATATCGACCCTGTAGGACAGAGCAGAACTGCCCCATAGTGTTTCCAAGGCTGTTAATCTTTATGGAAGTAGACTGCCACATGTTTCTCTCTTGAAAAGGCTGGTGGGTTTGAACTGTCGACTTTTCTCTTAGCAGCCAAGTGCTTTTTAACCACTGCATCACCAGGGCTCCTCATAGACCCATTACCTGGATTTAATAATTATCATGATTTCACCACCCTTATTTTATCTATAAAAAAATTTATCTACAAGATAAAATAAGTAAATTATTACAAGGAAATGTGCAAAGGCCTGGAGTTAGAAAACCAAAAAGGAAGAACACCCTCAGCATTTCTCAGGCTGAAGAAACTGAAGAAAAAATTCAAGACTCGATTTGCAATATTGAAGGATTCTATGGGGGAAAATATTGAACGACACAGGAAGCCCAAAACGAAGATGGAAGGAATACACAGTCACTGTACCAAAAAGAATTGATCGAGTTCAACCATTTCAGGAAGTAGCTTATGATCAAGAACTGATTGTACTGAAGGAAGAAGCCCAAGCTGAGCTGAAGGGAATGGCGAAAAACAAGGCTCCAGGAATTGACTGAGCACCAATTCAGATGCTTCAACAAACGGATGCAGCACTGGAGGTATTCACTCATCTATATCAAGAAATTTGGAAGATAGTTTCCTGGCCAACAGACTGGAAGAGATCTATATATGTGTCCATTCCTAAGAAAGGTGATCCAACAGAATGTGGAAATCATCGAACAATATCATTAATATCATACACAAGTAAAATTTTGCTGAAGATCATTCAAAAACAGTTGCAGCGGTACATCAACAGGGAACTGCCAGAAATTTAAGTCAGATTCAGAAGAGTATGTGGAACGAGGACTACCATTGCTGATGTCAGATGGATCTTGGATGAAAGCAGAGAATACCAGAAAGATGTTTACCTGTGTTTTATTGACTATGCAAAGGCCTTCGACGGTGTGGCTCATAACAAATTATGAATGACATTTCAAAGAATGGGAATTCCAGAACACTTAATTGTGCTTATGAGGAACCTGTACATAGACCAAGAGGTAGTCGTTCAAACAGAACAAGGGGATACTGTGTGGTTTAAAATCAAGAAAGGTGTGCATTAGGGTTGTAACCTTTCACCATACTTATTCAATCTGTATACTGAGCAAATAATCTGAGAAGCTGGACTACATGAAGAATGTGGCATCAGGATTGGAGGAAGACTAACAACCTGTGATATGCAGATGATGCAAACTTGCTTGCTGAAAGTGAAGGACTTGGAGTACTTACTGATGAAGATCAAAGACTACAGTCTTCAGTATGGATTGCACCTTAACATACAGAAAACAAAAATCCTCACAAGTGGGCTAATAAGCAACATCATGATAAATGGAGAAAATATTGAAATGGTCAAGGATTTCATTTTACTTGGATCCACAATCAATGCCATGGAAGCAGCAGTCAAGAAATTAAATGATGTATTGCATTGGACAAATCTGCTGCAAAAGACCTCTTTAAAGTGTTAAAGAGTAAAGATGTCACTTTGAGGACCAAGGTGAGCCTGACCCAGGCCGTGTCATTTTTAATCATCTCATATGCATGCAAAAGCTGGACAATGAATAAAGAAGACGGAAGAAGAATTGATGCCTTTGAATTATGGTGTTGGCAAAGAATATTGAATAGACTGCCAGAAGAATGAATACATCCATCTTGGAACAAGTGCATCCAGAATGCTCCTTAGAAACAAGGATGACCAGACTCCGTCTAAAGTACTTTGGACGTTTTATTAGGAGCGACCAGTCCCTGGAGAAGGACATCACGCTTGGTAAAGTAGAGGGTCAGTGAAAAAAAGAAAGACCCTTAATGAGGTGGATTGACACAGTGGCTGCAACAATGGGCTCAAGCATAACAATGACTGTGAGGATGGCACAGGACCAGGCAGGATTTCATTCTGTTTTACATAGGGTCACTAAGTGTTGGAACCAACTCGATGGCACCTAACAACGATAACAACAATTCTATCTATGGAGCCCTGGTGGTGCAGTGGTTAAGAGCTTGGCTGCTAACCAAGAGGTCTGCAGTTCACATCCACTAGCTGCTTCTTGGAAGCCCTATGGGGCAGTTTTACCCTGCCCTGTAGGGTTGCTATGGGTCGGAATCGACTCAATGGCAACAGGTCTGATTTATACATACATATATATCTCCTTTCTATCCTATTATTATCTAAATTTGCCCACAAGAATATTAGGGAATTATAGATAAAAATAGGAATATGTGTATATATATGTATGTATATGTGTATATTTGTTGTTGTCATTGTTGTTAGATGGTGATAGGCTGTGAATTGGCTTCCATTCTCCCTGCCCCGTGGAGAATGCTTGCCTTAAGGGACACGAAGTCCGTCTAGCAGAGGCAAGCAGAGAAGGGCGATAGATGGAGGGGACAAGAGTACTGGAAGTGGCTTGAGCCCCCAGACTCAGTGACCTATGATCAGCTCTCCTCTTGCATTTCTCAAAGAGGGGAGAAATCCTCTCTTTTGTTTACATTTACGTTGGGTTTCTTCTACCTGTGTAATATATTCATCCACTGGATTGTGCCTCCTCAGTGAGTGCCTGAGCAAGTCGTGGGGAAGGAACACAGGGAGGGCTGGGAGGGTCACAAGAAGGGGAGCTGCTGACTGCTCCACGAGAGCAGGGCAGAGAGCATTGTCTGTGAGCAGCGTCTGGGCTGTAGTGGCTCGAGGGCGCTGCGTCGGTAGGTCTGAGCCCAGGAGGTTGTCTGGAGGTCCCCTAGAGCTTCCTTCTGAGATGAATGGCTCAGCTCCTCTAAGTGCCCTCTGCATAGGTGTGGACCAGGAGAGGCTGGTGCAGTGAGGACCGGCTCAAACCTCAGCCTTTCTGATGTCCCAGAACTGGCAGGGGATGACAGGAGCCCATGCAAGGGTACCACCACTTTTTGTCTGATTGGGGGGTAAAGGTGAACTGAGGGTGACAGATACAGGGGTTGGATCCTTGGGCAAAAAGGGGGGGGTCAGGGAAATTGAGGTGGTATCTATGTCTGATCCCTCAATTTTATCCTGCCGTGATTTGGGGTAGAGTCTCTGGGTGGTACAAACAGTTAATGAGCTCAGCTGCTAATGGAAGGTTTGGTGGTGTGAGTCCACCCAGAGGCAGCTCTGAAGAAAGACTTGGCAATCTACTTTTGAAAAACAGCGGTTAAAAACCCCTTGGAGGACAGTTCTACTCTGACACACCTGGGGTTACCATGGGTCGGAATTAGCTTACAGAAAAATTTTTTTCCACTTGGGGTCCTAGGCTGGTTCCCCACACTATAATACAGGGAGAGGCTACTTAACTTTTTGAAGCCATAGTTTTCTTATCTGTAACAAGGGAATAATATCTACCTCATAATGGTTGTTGAAATGAAACCAGACATTATTTCTACTCAGAGCACAGTATACTATACTATGCTTATTGTACTTGAGTTGATTCGGACTCATGGCGACCCCATGTGCATCAGAGTAGAACTGCTGCATAGAGTTTTCTAGGCTGTGACCTTTCAGAAGTGGAATGCCAGGTCTGTCTTCCATGGTGCCTCTGGGTGAGTTTAAACTGCCAGCATTTAGATTAGTAGTCAAGCACAAACCACTTGTGACACCCAAGGGACCATCCAGAACATGACAGGTATTTATTAAATATGATGTTATCCCCACTCCTACTACTTTTCCTGTCCCACATTTGTTAATTTTATTTTTATGCTATGTTTGAAACCAGTTGCCTTCTGCTTAAGGTCAGGACCTGACTTGGGTTGCAAAGGCAAGCTCTATACTTAGCTGGGTAGTACAAATTGGTCCAAAATGAAAGCTTTTTTTTTTTTAAACTTTTTCCTTATATTGTACTTCAGGTGAAGGCTTACAGAACGAATAGTTTCTCAAGAAACAGTAGTACACATATTGTTTTATGACATTGGTTAACAACCCCACAACATGTCAACCCTCTAACTTCTCAACCTTTTTTTTTGGTGAAAATACACGTAGCCAAAGATACACCATTTCAAAAATTTCTACATGCACAGTGCAGTGACATTGACTACGCTCTTCCAATTGTGCTGTTATTCTCACTTAAGATGAAGGCTTACAGAACAAAATAGTTTCTCATTTAACAGTTACTACAAATGTTGCCCTATGACAGTGGTTAACAATCTCACAACACATCAACAATATCCTTACTCAACCTTGGGTTCCCTATCACCAAAATGAAAGCTTTTTAAAGAGTAATAATTCTTTTCCTCTGTGTAGTACTTTATAGCCTTGGATTCCTTTTAATAAAGCGCCATCATTGAATCCTCCCAAGAGCCTGGTGAGGCAGTCATAATTCTGTCCGTTTTTTCAATACAAGAATCAGAGAAGCAGGAAATCACATGGACCTGCCTCCAGCAGAGGGCAGGTTCTCAGCAGCCACTTTGAGACTCTAAAGAGTCCCATTGGCTAGACTGGGCAAGGGAGGGAGCTGGGAAGGCACATGAGTCTGATCCCTGTAGGGGAAAAGCTGAGCAGGCCTCATACTCTGCCATATTGGGGGCCCAGAGCCACCATCCGGCTCCTTACCAGAAGAGGGAGGTCAGTCTGATAATATGTTTTATTTTGGTTTTGGTGGAAATAGCTCCCTCCATGTATTTAGCTGCTTCTGGTTGACAAAGTGTCTCCAAACACACTCTCCTGTACAAGCCCTGCCAGCAAACTTGCTGAGATGTAGGCATAGGTATTTTTTTCTTCATTTTTCACATAAGGAAACTGAGGCTCATTGAGACCACATGACTTGCCAAAGTCATACAATTAATACCTCAGCGAGGTCCTCTGATTCCAAGTCCAGAAAGCTTCCCATTAAAAGCCCGTTAAGTGTCTGAAACACCATGTGGTTTATAAAGCACTTTTTAAAGAGAATTGGGTACAGACACAAATGTTAGTCCTAACTTCTTTGCAAAGACAGCAGCCTGATATGGTGGAAAAGAAAACACAGGATTTGGAAGCACAAATTGTCTTTGCTATTTGTCTTATGTTATTTGTTTACTTCATTTATACTGTGAAAATTATGAGGAATCCTTTTGTTCTCTCCACATCCTTATTCAGTGGCTATAGTGTCTGCCACACAGTAGGAGCTCAATAAATATCAACCCTCTGAAGGAAGGCTTCAGGTCTTGCTCTGCTCCTGTTAAAGGTAGGGTTTTCTGAGCCTGGCAGCTAACAGGTCCTTCTCTCCTTGACGGTAGTGGGAATATCTTTCCTACTGCGCTTGACACTTGTCTCCCTTGGTGGCCCTGTCCTGTCTTCCCTGCCTCTCTCCTCTCCCTCGTGGTGTCACCTTGGGTGCTCAGGAGGTACTTGGTGTCAATGTGTCACCTTGGGTGCCCCTCTGTGGACAACGAATCTCATTGTAGTCAGGAGGCCGGGAAGACGTAAGGTGAGGGGGGCTCCCATTTCCTTTCTCCTACCCTGGGTTGCTGGGTGAGAAACAGGGATGGTGAGGCCAGCCCTGGTAGCGGCAGCATTGGGAGCAGAGGGCCTGCCTCTGCAACCCCACTCCCTGGCACCCACTGGAAGGCCAGGACCTGCTTCCCGGGTGTCAGAGCTTATGGGTGGGCCCCTATCTCTGTAGGGGTGACTGAATTAGCTGAAGAAAAGGAGTGGCTGCCCTCTGCCCCGCTCTGGCTATTCCTAACTGTCCCGGCTGTTCTGCAGGACCCTAAGAAGAGAAAGGCTGGGACTGTGGGCTCTGGGGCTCCATTTTGGCCCCTGGGGTTGCATTATTCCACCGTTTGAGCATGTGAAGGTGCAAGGATGGCAGGAGGTCCTGCCACTGAACACAGTATCAGAGGGAATAAGGAAGCAGGGGCTTGGGAGAGCCAGCTCCTCTGTTCCCAGGAAATGTGCCAAGTTTGTCTGTGTGATCACAGCCCCAACCTCCCCGCTGTGGCTGATGCTGCTCTCTGCGTTAGGAAGCTCTAGGCAGGTAGCATGGGGGATATATTTTGGTATCAAAGAGACTTCCCTTCAAATCCCTTCTTTATTGCTTACTGGCTATGTGCTCTTGACCTCTCTGAACCAGTTTCATCACATGGCACAATGGGGGTAATAATATCTACCTCCAAGGGCTGATGTGAGAGGCCAAGGTGCTACATGTGTGAGGAGAGGTTTAGGTGTAAAGGATTAGGATGAGTTGCTCCCAGAGGGCAGAATGTGGGTATGTGGGCACTTTTTGTGTGTGTGTGAATTTCTTTTTTTTTTTTTATTGTACTTCTGGTGAAGGTTTACAGAACAAATAGTTTCTCATTAAACAGTAGTACACATATTGTTTTATGACATTGGTTAACAACCCCATGACATGTCAACCTCTCCCTTCTCAACCTTTTTTTTGGTGAAAATATACATAGCCAAAGATACACAATTTCAAAAATTTCTACATGCACAGTTCAGTGACATCGACTATGCTCTTCCAATTGTGCTGCTATTCTCACTTTAGATGAGGGTTTACAGAACAAAATAGTTTCTCATTAAACAGTTAGTACACATGTTGCCCTATAACAATGGTTAACAACCTCACTACACGTCAACACTGTCCTTACTCAACCTTGGGTTCCCTATCACCAGCTTTCCTGTCCCCTTCTGCCTTCCAGTCCTTGTCCCTGGACTGCTGTGCCTTATTAGTCTCATTTTGTTTTATGGGCCTGTCCAATCCCTGGCTGAAAGGTGAACCTCTGCAGTGACTTCACCACTAAGCTAAAAGGGTGTCTGGGGGCCATACTGTAGGGGTTTCTCCAGTCTCTTTTAGGCCGGTAAATCTGGTCATTTTTTCGCATGTTAGAATTTCTTTCTACATCCTTCTTCAGCTTTGTCCAGAGCCCTCTGTTGTGATCTAGGTCAGGGCAGCCAGTGGTGGTAACCAGGCACCATCTAGCTGTACTGGACTCAGTCTGGTGGAAGCCTTGGTAGCTGTGGCCCATTAGTCCTTTGGACTAATCTTTTCCTTGTATCCTGTTATCTTCATTCTCCCTTGCTCCCGAAGGGGTGAGACGAGTGGAGTATCTTAGATGGCTGCTCACAGGCTTTTAAGACCCCGGACACTACTCACCAAGGTAGAGTGTAGAACATTGTCTTTATAAACTGTGTTATGCCAATTGAGCTAGACGTTCCCGGAGACCATAGTCCCCACAGCCCTCCGCCCAGCAATTTGGTCCCTCAGGGAGTTTGGATGTGTCTATGGAGTGTCCATGACCTTTCCTTATACAAGTTGTGCTGGTTTCCCTAGAATTGTGTACTGTCTCACCCTTCACCAAAGATACAACTTATCTATTGCCTATTTAGTATTTCCTCCCCACCCCTCCCATCCCTGGTAACCAACAAAGATTGTTACATTTTGTGTGTGAACTTTTTCATGGGTTTTTACAATAGAGGTCTCACACAATATTTGTCCTTTTGTGGTTGACTTATTTCACTCAGCATAATGTTCTCCAGTTTCATCCATGTTATGTGGGCACTTTTGTCAAGGATACCCCAAGGGTGTGTGAGGTCCTGGGCAAATAGTTTTTGCAAGGGCCCTATGTCTATACAATTTCGCATCACCCAAAATTAGAGTGTTATCACTACTGTGGCATCCAAGTTTGTGAGATCCTGCAGGAAAAAAAAAAAAAAAAAAAAGCACCATGCTGGCTAGTGGGAGCAACTTGCTTACCAGGCCACCATCCTGCAACTGGGGCCTGGTTGGGGCCTCAGATAACTCCATAGGCAGGAATCTGGGAGCTCCTTGGGACATCTGGTCAACCCCACTTGTTCGGAGTGAGGGGCGGGTAGAGATCTGGAGAGTGCACTGAAGGGACAAAACATAAGGGAACTTAGAAAATTATGAGGAAAGCACTCTAAATCTCAGGACCCCTGAGGTCCTGGGCCTGGGACAGGAGCCCGGCTTGCCTGGGTCTAAGGGTGGTAATATCTGTGTGAAGCCTAGTTGAGATGTTTGCATGACTCAGAGCTAAATTAAAGCTTGGGGTTACAGTGCAAGAAAGGAATTGAGATTGTTAGAGCAAGAGGGGCACTCAAAGATTACTTAAGGCCTGTTTCTTGGGGCGTAGACTAAGGACAAGAAGAAAAAGCTTTCTCCCACACTAGCCCTTTTGTTAGGCTGTCATGAAGAGAAAGTGACAGGAGGTTGTTTTATGCCCTAACGCCTGGTGTGTAGTTGTGTGGTAGCAGCTCTGGTTGCAGCACTGTGTCTTGCAGGGTCGCGTGGAGCTGGCTGTGTGTTCTGGGTTGTGTGGAGTGGAGCTTGCAGTGACCTATGGCCTTGGGCATGATTCTGGTGTTGATTCACCTTTGGGATGTGGCCAGGTGTTGAGTTTTGGGCCTGAGGAAGACACAAAGCCTCTTTATCTGAGGGGTGGGTCAGGGGGTACTAAGGGGAGGCTTCCTTCCTTGCCCTTTGGGAAATCTCAACTAGATTCCTAGTCATGGGAGCTTGGGGGACAGATCAGGCTTCTCTCCAGGAGGGCAGTTCCTCAGATCAGCCTGCAGAAACCACCCTCCTTGGGTAGGCCTGGCTTCTGGACAAATGCCTCAGGCCTGCTGCTCCCTCCTAGCTGCCTCACAGGCTACTGGCCAACTCCTGATGGCCCAATGGGAGCTGAACCCCTAGGCAGTTGAACGTCCTTTTCCCTGGAGCAGTCTTCCAGGGCCCTGGTATATGTATATACTTTCCACACAAGGATCCCTGGTCTTTGCTTAAATCCATGGAGGTGGGCCAGGTAAAAAGGATTTGGGAATGTTTCTGCTTGTTTACTCTCCAAGGAAGAGGATAGAGAAGCAAGGAGGCCAGGCAGGCTCTGTCTTCCCGCTATGCTGAGATTCTGTGGGCCCTCAGGGATCCCTGCCCAGAGTGTCCCTGCCCAGAAATGTGCTGCCTAATCCCCTGAAAGATAGACTTAAACCCTCTACCCGTTCTGCACATTCAATCTCATACCCTTTATTAGTGGGAAGAGCACCAGACTAGTAAGTAGGAGATTTGGGTTCCAGAATTGGTTGTGTCACTGCTTCTGGGTAACCTTAGACAAATTGCTCTACCCTGGTTTGTTCATTTGCAAAGTGAGGATAGTAATCATATCTATTCTACTGGTTATTTTGAGATGTAATGAGATAATGTAGGTGAAAGTGCTTTGGAAAATTGATGCAGTGTTACACAAGTGTCATTGTTGTTAGTTGCCATTGAGCTGACTTAACTCAAGGCCAGCCTTGTCGTAAGTAGTCCAACGCTTAACCATTTGCACCACCCAAGGACTCATACACAAATGTAAGATATAATTATTATTTAGCTTAAACATCTCTGAGTTCCTACTCATTGTTCACAGCCCCCCACCCAGGGCCTTTTAATGTGCTTCCTCTTAGGAAGATCTGAACCAGTGCCTCTTAATCTTTATTGTGCAAATGAACCACCTGGGATCTTGTTAACAGACGACGGATTCTGTTTCAGTAGGTCTGGGGTGGGGTCCCACATTCTGCATTTCTAAATTCCCAGGTGATGTAGATACCACTGGTCTGGGAACCACGCTGTAAGCAGCAAGGACCTGAACTAACACCTCCCAGGAAAGGAGAATGAAATCTTTCTATAATGGATTGAGAGATGCAGCTTAGAAAACACAGCATAAGCATGGATTTTATGGGTTTATTAAAAGTTTGCAGTCAAAGATGCCCTCTTGGTCACAAAGATACATTTTGGTCTTTGGAAAAACAGAGAGAGGGAGGGAGGGAGGCAGGAGAGGGAAAGAGGGTGAGACCAAGACAGAGAGAGAGAGAGAGACAGAAAGAGAAAGACAGAGAGAAGGACCCAAGAAGTCTGGGACTGGTGGACCAGTCACTTCCTGGACTTCTCTGGGGAACAACCACCATTAGTTTTACTAAGAGAGTCTGTGCTGCCCATTCTTGAGCCCACACTGTTGAGGATTTTGTCAATTTCTCCTGGGATGTTTTGCTTCTCCTCATTCTCAGTCTCTCGGTGATAGAAGTAGTTGAAGTTGGAGACAATGACAGGCACAGGAAGGGCAATGGTGAGGACCCCAGCAATGGCACACAGAGTGCCCACAATCTTCCCCCCTGGAGTGATTGGACACATGTCACCGTAGCCCACAGTTGTCATGGTGACCACTGCCCACCAGAAGCCATCAGGAATGCTAGAGAAGTGGGACTCTGGCTCATCCACTTCAGCAAAGTAGACTGCACTGGAGAAGAGGATGACTCCAATGAAGAGGAAGAAGATGAGCAGTCCCAACTCCCGCATGGAAGCCTTCAGTGTCTGCCCCAGGATCTGCAGCCCCTTGGAGTGGCGGGAGAGCTTGAAGATGCGGAAGACCCTCACCAGCCGGATGATCCTCAGGATGGCCAGGGACATGTTCTGCTGGGCAGTCGGCTCTGTCTCCTGGACCAACTCCGTGATGAGAGTTGCAAAGTAGGGAATGACAGAGATGATGTCAATGATATTCATGATGTTCCTGAAGAAGTCTGTCTTGCTGGGGCAGACCACAAACCGGAGCACCAGTTCAAAGGTGAACCACATGATGCAGGTGGACTCCACCATGAAGAAAGGGTCGGTGAACATAGTCTGGGAGAGGACTGTCTTGCTCATGTTGAGGCTGGGGTCTCTGACCACCTTCAGTTCCCTGTCCTCCCGGAACTCTGGCAGTGTCTCCAGGCAAAAGATGATGATGGAGATGACCACAACCAACACTGAGACCACGGCCACGCCACGGGCAGCACTGGAGCTCTCGGGGTACTCAAAGAGGAGCCAGAACTGCCGATGGAAGTCGTTGGTGGGGAGTGGTCTTTCAGGGTCTTTGATGAAGCCTTCATCCTCCCGGAACTGGTCCATGGCCTCGCTGCCCAACTCATAGAAAGAGATCTCATCAGCAAAGACGTCAATGGGGACATTGGCTGGGCGCCGAATTTTCCCACCAGATTGGTAATAATATAGGATTCCATCAAAACTGGGCCGGTTCCGGTCAAAGAAATACTCATTTCTCATGGAGTCGAAGAACTGCATCCTTTTCTCCCGGTCTCCTAAGAGAGTCTCTGGGAACTGATTGAGGGTTCTGAGCTGGGTCTCGAACCTCAGTCCAGCAATGTTGATGATCACCCGCTGGCTTCCTTCATTCAGGGCCATGGGCTCAGGCCCTGGAGGATCGAAGTAGTCTCCTGGAAGCTTGGAGAAGGTGGTCTCATGGTTAGTGCTGTCACTGATAAGGATCCTCCAGTTGGAGAAGGGACTGCTCCCAGGCTGGCCTTTTGGACTGGTTGAGTCAAAGCCTGTGGCATAGCCTGGCTCTTCCTGGATTTCATCTGAGTTGTCAAAATTGACCAGCGCAACCTCCATTTCTTTCCAGCCACACACATGCATCCTAGGGGAGTCAGGGGAGCAGCATGAAGACCCTCAGCCTTCTCTGCCTGCTGTAAGTTGTGGAGAAGAAGTCCATTACATAGGAGCAGCTAACTCCCAGTTACTGAGGTAAGGTATACCAATGGAATGAAAAATGACCTATTTTTTTTGTTTGGGAAGGAACCTTATGTTTGTTTTGGCAGCTTTCTTCCCTTGAAACCAGTTTGCACCCCCTGAGTTTGCACACACTAATAACTAGAAGAACTTGCAAAGAAGAAGCCTGACTGAGGGGGGCGGGGACTGTCCCTAAGAAAGAAGAGTCTGTATACCCCATGACAGAGACAGGACCAAAATAAAAGAGGAAGTTAAATCAGCTGAATAATAAAAGATATAAATTTGTATTTGTATGAAGTCCCTTAATTTACCCAACATTTTTCCATGTCCAGTCTCATCCTTAACGCCTCCCAATCCTTACACATCCTTTTGGTTGTATCTTCAAAATATATCTAAAATCCAGCCATTCTCATCACCTCCACCACTACCTCTTGGACCATGAAGTGAAAGGCAGGGGTTGGATACATGAACCCAGTTGGGATTCTGTTGGGAAGGAAGAACAAAAGGATGGAGGGTGGGCAATCAACATTGTCCTTAATAGCAAGTTCCTTAAGCTATCTGTGCCTTAGACCCTTCATTTGTAACTCCTAGGGTTGTTTTTGAGGGTACATTACATGAGATAAAACCAGAAAACCAAGCCTGTTGTTGTTGAGTTGATTCAGACTCATAGTGACTTCATGTATTACAGAGTAGAACAGTTCCATAGGGTTTTCTTGGCTGTAATCTTTATGAAATGAGATCACCGGGCCTTTCTTCCATAGCACCGCTGGGTGGGTTTGAACCGTCAACCTTCAGGTTAGTAGTCTAGCACAAACTGTTGCCACCCAGGGTCCTTATTAAATGAGATAAAACCAAACACTAAACCCATTACATATGAGTCAATCCCGACTCATAGCGACCCTATAGAACAGAGTAGAACTTCCCAACAGGGTTTCCAAGGAGTGACTGGTGGATTCCAACTGCCAGCCTTTTGGTTAGCAGCCGTAGCTCTTAACCACTGCACCACCAGGGCTCCATTAAATGAGATAACATATGTAAAATGCCTGGTGGTAAGATCAATATATGATAGCTATTGTTTTAAGGAGCCCTGGTGGTGCAGTGGTTAAGTGCTTGGCTGCCAACCAAAAGGTCATGGTTCAAACCCACCATCTGCTCCAAAGGAGAAAGATGTGGCAGTCTGCTTCTGTAAAGAATACAGCATTGGAAACCCTATGGGGCAGTTCTACTCTGACCTATGGTGTCGCTATGAGTTGGAATTGACTCGAAGGCAATGGGATTGTTGTTTTGGTGTCAGCTGCTAACTAAAAGCTTAGAGGCTTCGAGTCCAGCCATGAGTTGGGATTGACTCAGTGGCAACTGGTACTGGTATTGTTTCTGGCAACTTCCCCACATAACAGGAACTTTCGAAGCCAACAGCCGTTGGTATTGTTTTGGTCTAAGTCCAAGGTGTTTATGGGGAATGATTTTAATTTTAAAAATTGTATTAGGTAGGCAGGAAGAAAATGTGTGTGTGTGTGTGTGTGTGCGCTGGGGTTGAGGTTAGGGAGAGCATGCCCAACAGGCTTGCATATCCACAAGCATAGACCAAGATTTCATCCTCAGATCCACTCAAGCTTCCATTTCAATTTAAGAACACAAAAGCCGGGCAGATGTGGGGCTGGGACTCCAGCCCTGTGCTCGCTGTGGCTTTGGACTAGCACACTCTCCTTTGGGGTCCTGGCCCTGGAGTGGCACTGTCTGCTTATCACCATCTTGCTGTGAATCCTCATCCCACTTCTTCCAGTCTGAGAGGAAGGGGTATCACCAGGGGGCTCTGGGGCAGGGGATTTGGGAACCACTTTCTTTTTTTATTGTGGTAAATATGTATGTAAAAAATTATTTGCCTTTTCAACATTCTTCACATGTACAATTCAGCAACATTAGCTATGTTTATCATGTTGTTCCAACCACTACCATTATCAGTTTCCAAATTCTGGGGAACCACTTCTGTGTGGCTACTAGAGTGAGCCCTTATTAGGAGTCTTCTCTTCAGGCTAAGAGCAGAAGGCACGTGGGGATTAGGGAGATCTTTGGCCAAATAATTAACTTTCTCTCCTGGGAGTAGGGCCAACTTCCCTTGTCCCCTCCTGTTTTCCTCTGTTTTTTCCACCTCCAGCTTAAAGTGGCAGATAGGAGGGTGGCTGGTGAGGGTCAGGGTGGTGTAGGAGGTGGTCTACAGGAGCATGCTGTATGGGTCACTCCACACGCCCCATTTAGATAGGTCAATGTCGGTCATTACAGACATTGGGAAAAGAGAACTGGTCTTGGAAACAAGAGACCTGGCTCGAGGCTCTGCCCCAATACGTAGCTGTATATTTTTGAGAAAATCACTGGGGTTTATGGGCCTCAGTTTTCTGACTTGTCCAATGGGAAGAAATAATGGCAATTTCTACCTCAAAGATTATATGGAGAACTAAATAAGGTGACACCCATGAGAACACTTTGTAAATGATAAATTATTACAAAAATGTCAGGAATTACCCCTCTCCCCCACTTCCCTCCCCTCTGCTCCACACACAAAAACAATGTAAGATGCCTGTGGGCAGAAAGCACACTCTGTGTTTGACGTGGCATCCCACTTCCCCAGGAGGAATTCTCAGTTGCAGCCAAGTGGTTGTCTCGCTATCTTCCCAACCCCCACTGTCCAGCCCTGCCTCCAAGCTTTTGTTCCTGTGTGGCTCTTGCCTGGCATATCCGTTCCCTCTCCCATGTCTCTCCTATTCCTCCCTGCCCATCGAGGACTGTTAGGCCCTGCCCTGTCTGCAAGGCCCATGCTGACCAGCCCGGCTTGAAGAGCCCTCTGCCTCCCCCAGCTCCTGGCCTCCCTGCCTGGGTAACTCATTTCTTCACTTAGTTTGGAAGGCTAGCTTCCAGGAGGCAGCCTCAGCTCTTCAACTGTCTTGCAAGCTTTTAGGGTGGAGGACAGCAGCTGATGGAGTTTTCCCTACCACCCTGCAGGGTCTTGTAGGACAGAATTCACCTCTGATCCCAAAGTGTCTCATCCCAGTGCCTGGTTCAAAATGGCAGAGAGGTGGCTGATAAGGGTCAGGTAGTGTAGGAGGTGGCAGGGCAGTGACAAAGTCCAAACAGTGTATTCTGTGAACGTGCAGTGAATGAACGAATAAATGATTCAAGCTCATGAGGGCAGGTCCCTTGTCTGTTCTGTGCATCACTATGAATCAGGATCCTTAGGTGGTGCAAATGGTTAACACACTGAGCTGCTAACTGAAAAGTTGGTGGTTTAAGTCCACCCAGAGGTGCGTTGTAAGAAAGGCCTGGTGATCTACTTCCAAAAAATCAGCCATTAAAAACCCTATGGAGCACAGTTCTACTCTGACGCAGACAGGGTCACCATGAGTTGGAGTTTACTCGAGGGCAAGGGGTACTGGATGACCCTAGCACCTAGTCGAGTGCTTAGTCCATCCAAGGGCTCACTTAATCAATGGTGAGGGAATGAATGAGTGATGAATGAATGAAGTGTGGCAGGCAGCATACTGGGTTTGGAGCCAGGACACCTGCAACGCCTCTATTGCTTTATGATCATTGACGACTTACTTTGCCTCTTCGAGCCTCCATTTTATCATCTGTAATAAGAAGACATGCCGAGTGAAAGAAGCCAGGCAAAAAGGGTACAAATAGAATAATTCCATTTATACAAAATTCTAGGAAATGCAAACTGATCTACAGTGACAGAAAGCAGATCAGTGGTTGCCTGGAGACGGGGCAGGCACTGGAAGGGAGGGATGACAGAGGGGCAAGGGAAATCTCTTCTGGGGTGATGATTATGTGCATTATCTGGATGTGGTGATGGCGTCACAGGCGTATACATATATCAAAACTCATCAGACTGCACACCTTAAATTTAGTGTACTTCATTTTTACCTCAATAAAGCTGAAATAAAAAGGCAAACAATCAAACAAGGAAATAAAAGTACGAGTTCTGCCAATGATTTTTCAAGTTTTTTGTAATGAGATGATGAAATTATTGTTGTTATTAGTTCTCATTGAGCAGATTCCAACTCATAACGACCCCTTGTGTGCAGAGTAGAACTGAGCTTCATAGGGTTTTCTTAGGTATAATCTTTATGGAACTAGATTGCCAGGCCTTTCTTCTGCAGTGGTGCTGGGTGGGTTCAAACCACCAACTTTTAGGTTAGCAGTCGAGCACAAACCATTTGCACCACCTAGGGACTGTGATGTTGAAATCCGGGAGTGCTTTGTAGACCACACAGGTCATGTGGAAAGAGGGATTGCTCTTCCTCTGTACTCACCGCAGTGCCCAGCACATGCCTGCTTAGGCTTCGAGGGCTCAGCAAATTGTTTAGACAGCGCGTATGTACCCCAGAGTCCAGGGCCAGGTGTAGCCCCCAGAGATCAGCCAGCAATGCTGCTTCCTGTAGAGTGGGCAGTGGGGGCACCCTCTCTCACAGCACCCAGGCAGCCCCTGGCCATGACAGACTGACTCTCCTCAGCTTAGTGCTTGGCATTTTTGTCTGGCAGCGGGAGAGAAGCCGCTGTCCTCACTGGGCAGAGTGGTTATGCTCCGTTTTAAATGTTGTTGTTGTTCTTAGTTACTGTCGTATCAGCTCTGACTAATGGTGACTTCGTGCACGGTAGAAGGAAGCGCTGCCGAGTCCTGAGTCATCCTCATGACCGGTTGCAGATTGGACAATGTTCGTTGTGGTCCGTATGGTTTCCACTGGCTGATTTTTGGAAGTAGATCACCAGGCCTTTCTAGCTCATCTTAGCCTGGAAGCTCCACTAAAACCTGTTCAGCATCATAGCCTTGGCAAGTGCTATTTCATGGGAGCCAGTTGGAGTGGGTTCTGGCCTTTCAGACTTCCATCCTGGGCCACCCTCCTCTGCCCCACACTGGCTGCCTGGGAGAAGATGGATGTCCTGGGTGGGTGTGGTGGGGTACCCAGTGAGGGTGGAGATGTGGAGCTGGGGGTATTCGGTTGCTGCCTCCCATCACACTAGGCAGGATCCTGGAGCCTGTGCAGCTGTGTGTGGGCTTGTTGATGCCTTTGCCTCTGAGTCTTAGATGTTTCCATCTGCCCAGCCCTCTAAGGCCTTGATAGAATTACTTGAGGCTGGCCTCTCACCCAAAGCTGAAGGGTCGCTGTGAAGTCTGATGCCACTCATATCTGCTGTGTGGCACAGCGCCAGGAGTGTGCATAGGATTAAAACGGATCTCTTCGCCTTTGCACATATGGTGCCTCCCTCCAGGCCTCTACCTGGGTAGCTCCTGCCACCTGCAATGCCTGAAGACTCCAGGGGAAGGCTCTCTTGCCCTTCTGAGTGCCCCCTAGGACTTTGTCTACACTTCTCTTTTGGCACAACCTTATTTGATCCCTGTTTTCTCTTCCCAGGGCTTTGCCATCTTTGGGTCCCTTAATGTCATCTTTTAAACAATTGTGGTAGATATATATGCAACAAAACATTTTCTATTTTAACATTTTTTTACATGTACTATTTAGTGACATTAATTGTGTTCATCATGTTCAACCGTTAGCATTATCTGTTTCCAACTTTTTCTATCACCCTTGATAGATTAGTGTCCCCTATGCAGTGAGTCTCCCTTTCTCCCTCCTTCCTGCTCACCCCTGGTAACCACTAATAAACTTTGGTCTCTATATACTTGCCTAGTCTAGATATTTCATATAAGTAGGATCATACAGTATTTGTCCTTTTGTGACTTATTTCACTTATCATGGTGTTTTCAAGGTTCATCCATGTTGTAGTACGCATTAAGACTTCATTTTAATTTATGGCCGAGTAGCATCCCTGTACGTGTGTACCACATTGTGTTTAGCCATTCATCCATTGATGGACACTCAGCACCCTGCACATGGAGCCAGGCCGGTCCACTCACCTTCCCCAGCACGTCTTACCCTTTCTTCTCTTCTGCCTTTGCTAGCTGTCTTTTCCCCCAGAGCCAAACCAACTTGATTTTGAATCCCAGCCCTGCCACTCACTAGCAGTATGGCCTTGGACACATCACCACCTCTGTGGACCCCCTCTAATAATGCTTCCCACAGGGCTCTTGGGAAGAATAAGATAATGTATATTAAGTGTGTAACACCATGCTTAGAGCTTAGTAGGCCTTCCATAAACGGGAGCGGCTATCATTCTCCTGCCTGGTCCCTTGGTAGTGCGAGCAGTTTGCGATAGGTTACTAAATGAATGGTTGGTGGTTCGAACCCACCCAGGAGTGCCATGGAAGAAAGGCCTGACAATCTGCTTCTGTTAAGAGTACAGCCAAGAAAACCCTATGGAGCTCAGTTCTACTCTGTAACACATGGGATTGCCATAAGCCAGAATCCACTTGACAGCAATGAGATTTTTTTACCATCTCTTGCCATGTCTGTTCTGGGAAGTCTTCCCTGTTTGCCTGGTGCAGCCCACAGTGGTCCCAGCTGCCCCTCTGCGCTCTGTAGCTCTTCCTGGCTGTGCCCAGTTTGTGGGTGTGGCATTATGATGCCGGTGGTCTCTTCCCTGACTAGACATGCACTTCCTGCAGGCAGGGCCTTGTGGGAGCTCAGCCTGTGCCTCATCCAGAGCAGATGCTCCTTAGACATCTGTGGATAGTGCTGGAGCTGTGATTCTGGCTGCTCAAGGTCACAGAACCACACTGAGCAGTGTCCTGAGCCCATCTGATAATGACCTTACCCCCTAGGTTGTCTCTGGTTGCTTAGCAACCTCAACATCTCCTACACATCCAGGTGAGACAGTAGCTGTCACTGAGTCACAGGATGGCTGAAAGAAGTCATTGCGTGAAGACAACTGTGTGTGCTGCATCCCAGGGCTCGAAAGCCTCAGGGCCAGGGAGCACAGAGGTGAGCAGAGGACAAGCTGGGAAGTGGAAGGCCTGGCAGCAGGAGGTGGGGCAAGGAGGTGGTAGGTGGACCTGGCCCAGTGCAGGCTCCCACTGCTTGTTGTTGAGTGAGTGAATGGACGACTGAAGGAAGGGATGGCGTGGCAGGCAGCCCTTGGCACTGCTGTGGCTGGACACAAGAGGGAGCTGTTGGTATGCTGGAAGCTGTGCCTGGTCCACTCTGTGTTGGTGTCTGACGGGCCATTAATTTCGTCTTTGATGTTCCCTCTCTCTCACCTCCTAGATGCAGCTCTGGCTGGTTCTGTCTCCCTGATGGCTCTCCCTTCCCTGGTCTCTGCCACTCCCTTGGTCCAGCCCCATCTCTTCAGCTCACACTGAGCCACTAGCCTGACTTCAGTTAGGAACCAGGAGGGTGTAGATTCTATTCTTTTCTTGCCAGTAGTTGGGATTATGCTACCCCACTCTCTAAGGACTCAGTTTCTCCAGCTGGGAAATGGTAAGATGGGGCCTTAAGCAAGATTTGCTGCCTCTGCTGTTTATACTACAGGAGGACCTTGGGTAGCACAAGCAGCTTTCAATCTGCTATTAACCTAAAGGTTGGTAGTTCAAACCTATCCAGCAGTGCCACAGAAAAAAGGCCTGGCAATCTACTTCCATAAAGATTACAGCAAAGAAAACCCTATGGAGCAGTTCTAATCTATAACACATGGGGTCATCATGAGTCAAAAGTGACTCAGTGGCAATGAGTTTGCTGGCTTTGGCTGCTTATGAGAGCCCTCCTTGCCCCCTCATGCAGAGGTAACTGCAGGTACCTGGATCTCCCCAGCCTTCCCGAGCAGAAGGCAAAGGGTGGACATGGCTGCCTTAGGGACATCAGGCTCTCCATCCATGGTCAAAAACTCAGGCTCTGGGGGCAGACAGGGAGGCCAGCTCTCCATCCTGGCTTGGTTGCTCACTGTGGACAAGTTACTTAAGCTCCCTTGACTTAAGATTCCTTATCTGTTAAAAAGCTTGCTAGTACCTGCCTCATATATTTGTGGTGATGATTACCAGTGACACCATGTATAAAGCACCTTGCATGTAGTAGGTGCTCAGTGGGGACTGGTAGCTAGTGTCACCTGGGCCACAAGTCAGGGGTCAGAAGGGAGATGACCAGTTCTCCTTTCCCTCTTCTGGCCCTAGTGAAATGTATGTCACACCCTGACTAGTGCAGCAGTAAGGCTGAGCCAGCTGGGATGGGTGGGTGCACTGGTTGGTGAGGTGGAGGCTTGTGGGGTGGATGTCCCTGGGGCTGTCGGGAGCCAGGGGGCATCTTGTGTGGGCTATAATTGAATCTCCTCTGCCTGTGTGAAGCTGCTTCCTCCTGTCCTGTGGTCCTGTCAGGAGGGGCAAGGAGATCACTCCAGCTACCTACACTCACGCTGACCAAACATTCCCACACGTGTACCTTAAGGTAATTAGGGATTATTATCTCCATTTTACTAGTGAGGAACCTGAGGTCCAGAAAGGCAAACGATTGGCTGAAGGTCCTTGGGCCACTGAGTTATAAAGCTGTGACTCAAACCCAAGTTTTCAAGTTCCAAAACCAACATGCTTCCCTCTATTTTATAGTCCCACAATAGCAGATCTGCTACATGTGTGGTCTGTTCTCAGTCAACCAGGGCCTGTGCCCAGTACACACACCTGCGCACACACAGACACAGGCACAGACATAAACACAGCCACACATGCACAGTTACAGACACACACAGCTACACAGACACAGCCTCCTCCCACAAACATACCATCAGCCATACACAGACACACAGAGACACACATAGACACACTGCCAGAGTCACACACAGCTACACACAAACATACACTCAGCCTTACACAGAGATACACACAGGCACACAAAGACACACAGCCACAGCCATACACAGCTACACAGACCCAGCCACAGGCACACACACACATACGCACACACAACCACACACAGATACACAGCCACATACAGCTACAGACACAGACACACACAGAGACACACAGAGACAACACACTAACAGTCACACACAGCTATACAAACAGACACAGCCCCCACGGCTACACACAGATCCACACAGATGCAGACACACACACACTCAACACACTTACCAACATGGCCATGTGTGCCTTCTCGACAAACAGCTACAAACATCCTTGCTGCACATAAAACTACCAAGACACCTAAATCCACAGATATCCATGAACCATGCACAAATGTGTGGACACACACAAGCAGGCCTCTGTCAACAAACTTGCAGCCCCAGAAACCACCCACGTGCACAGATGTTTTTGTTCCAGGGGTGCCCTGACTCTCCCACATCGCCTCCCTGTGCCTCTTCGAACAGGAGACTGTTCTGTTACTTGGAGCAATTGAAAGAAGACAAGCAGGGCTGGAGGAACTCAGCAAGCCCATCACGTGGCTCTGTTCCTTGTTAGCGTGGCGGCGGGCTCTGCGTGGGCAGTCTGTCTCTCTCCCTGCTGGGACTGCTCAAGGACAGAACTGTCTTCCTAAAGAGATAGAATGACGCGGGCAAGAGCTCTTCCATTTAAAACCTGAGCAGCAGCAGCAGCAGCGATGCTGAGAAGAATTATCTCAGGATAATTCACTCCAGCAGGAATATAAGGGCTTACAACTTAACTGCTATTAATTATGGAGACAAGAACAGCTCCCTCCCAACTCTGGGGGAAAACCTTGGCTCTGGAAGTCAGCTGGGAGGCAGAACACCTGGGGCCTTTCCCTGGCCTTTTTGACTTTGTGCACCATCAAGATCCATATTGCCTTCCTGTTAGCCCTGGATAGAAGGACATGTCTGTCTCTGATGGTAATAGGTGCAGGCTGTGGGCACCAGGAAAGGTGCTGGAGAGATCAGCATGGCCTGAGTAATTTCCTGCAGGTGACCATTGTATTAGTTTCCTAGAGATGCCGTAACAAAGTGCCACAAACTAGGTGACTTAAAACAACAGAAGTTTATTCTCTCTCAGTTCTGGAGGCTAGAAGTCTGAAATCAAGGTGTCAGCAGGGCCCTGCTCCCTCTGAAGGCTCTAGGGGAAGATCCCTCCTTACCCCTCCCAGCTTCGGGTGGTGGCCCCAGGCGTTCCTTGGCTTATAGCCGCATCACTCCAGTCTCTCCTTCTATCTTCACAAGGCCGTCTTCCTCTGTGTCTGTCTCTCTGTGTCTCTCCTCTTTTTATAAGGATACCAGTTATATTGGATTAGGGGCCACCCTACTGCATAGAAGTCCCTGAGTGGGAACCGGCTCTCTGTGTATGGCTGCCTGTCCAGCCCTGCCCCCTTCAAGGTCCTTCTCAAGTCCCATACCCTACTTCAAGTCTTCCTGGGGACCCTGTGTACAAGGAGGATTAACTTCCCCTTCTGGACAGGCATAGAGTGCTCAGTACATTGGTTAGGGTTCTTATCCCAGCCACCTTGTCCCAGTTACTGATGCTTTGGTCCTTCAACTCCATTTTCATTGGGAGCGCTCAGGACCATCTGCTCATCTCTGTCTCCATCCCATCTCCTCTTCTGCCATATTTGGCCCCCAGTGGGCCTCCATATATGCTTATTAATTTGAACTTCAGTGAGGAGTCTTAACTTGTTTGGGGGAATGTTGACATTGAATGGTTTCATTTGCCTTCTAATGCCCTCCTCTTTCTGCTTGGTAACAACTTCGTAAAGGATTCCTCACTCTGATGCCGTAACTTTTCAGTCATTTTCATATTACAACGGTCTCATGTTGGCGATTGAAATTCAGTCCTGCTTATGTTAAACCTTCAGCCTTGTATCTGATTTAAGCTTTTCTTCTCCCATTCCCCAGCACAGGCTGTACCTGTTTGTGGCTTGGGGCCTGGAGTAGAGGGGCACATGGTTCCCTCTTCATACATCTCCTGTCGTGAGGAGGAAGGGAGAAGTCTCTTTCTGAGGCAGGCCAGGCTGCAGCCACCAACCTCCACCTTGGTGGCTGTAACTGCTGTCCTAGTGCATCGTCCATGGATTCAGCGTGATCGCTGTGGGTGAGTGTGACACCCACATGCCCTGCTAAGGAGGCTGCACTCCTGAGCAGCTCTCTCAGGCTCTGTATTGAGAGGTTCTACCACATCCTTCCGCTGGGGTCTCATTCCTCATCTCTGCTGTGTGTGCCTCTTTGTGTCCTGGCTTACGATGGGACCACAGCCTCCTAGACTCTCTGTAGCTAATTCTGGAGTCTGTGTGCACAGGTGGTGTCCATCAAGGGACTTGAGGGGAGGGACATGCTTGGCCGTGGCTCATCTGGCCATCACCTACCACACTTCCTCCCTTGCTTCCCTTTCCCTGCAGGCAGCCCAGGGCCAAGGAAGCAAGTTCGCTGGCTACGTATTGACGTGGAGCAACAAAATGCCAAATACGAACCTCTTATTTTTGCAGGCATCTATGAATCTTGAGTTATTTTCTTGGGGTCACACTCCTAAAGAGCCTCTCCATAGCTATGTTTTCACGTCTACTCTGTCCCAAAGTGTGAGAATTAGGCCTCATTAAATGTCTCCTAACCCCTAACTAGTCCCTGGGTGGTGAAAATGATTAGCATGCTTGTCTGCTAGCTGAAAAGTTGGAGGTTTGAGTCCACCCAGAGGTGCCACAGAAGAAATGCCTGTCGATCTACTTCTGAAAAAGCAGCCATTGAAAACCCAACGGAACACAGCTCTACTCTGACACACATGAGTCAGAATCAACTCTAAGGCAATTGGCTCTGGTGCTGATAAGCCCTAACTCCCTCCCTGCCCATGCACTGCTTCCTCCTCCTGCAGGATAACAGAGGAAACTTTGAATTCTGTGTCCCTGTTTGACCCATGGAACTCCCCCACCCCCATGTATCCAAGTCCTCCATGTCTGTCTAATCCATCTATCTATTTGAGAGGAAGTAGTGAGATAAGAGGGGCCTTAGAAATATTTGATTTTTCAATTTATTTCCCATCAAGATTTCATTTTTCATTTCTCCCCTTTTCTCTTGTTTTTAGTATTTAATTTTTTGCTCCAAGTAGATTTTTGATAAAGGAGAAAGTTTGCTTTCTGCTTTTAATCTCTTCCTTCCTTTCAGACATTCAGGAGCCCCAGGCCTTCTTCCCTTCATTCCCTTTCCCTTGCTCATAAGCCCAACCCTTACTACTCATTTACACTAAGCTATATAGCACTAACAAAACCATAAAAGAACGCTTGGACCCTTGGGAAGGTTTGTATGAGATACTCATCACCCCTCCTCTCCTACTTGTTATTAGTTGCAATTAAGTCGGCTCCAACTCATGGCAAACCCATGTACAATAGAAAGAAACGCTGCTGGGCCCAGCTCTACCTTCACAATCATTGGCATGCTTGAGTCCATTGCTGCAGCCACTACAGGACTCGTCTTTCAGCACAGTATCAGATAATATTCTGTTGTTATCCATAGGGTTTTCAATGGCCAATCTTCAGAAGTAGATCACCAGGCTTTTCTTCCTACTCTGTTTCAGTCTGGAAGCTCTGCTGAAACCTGTCCACCAGCGCTGACCCTGCTGGTATTTGCAATACCGGTGTCATAGCTTCCAGCATCACATCAATAAGCAAGCCATGCAAGCTGTTATGGATTAAATTGTATCTCCCAAAAATGTGTGTCAACTTGCTAAGCTGTAATTCCTGGTGTTGTGTGGTTGTCCTCCATTTTGTGATCTGATGTGATTTTCCTGTGTGTTGTAAATCCTACCCTCTATGATGTTAATGAGGCAGGATTAGAGAGAGTTATGTTAATAAGGCAGGACACAATCCACAGGATTATGTTGTATCTTGAGTCAATTTCTTTTGAGATATAAATGAGAGAAGTGAGCAGAGGAGAGGGTCCTTCTACCATCAAGAAAGAAGAGCCGGGAGTGGAGCACGTCCTTAGGACCTGGGGCCCCTGCACTGAGAAACTCCTAGACCAGGGGAAGACTGATACAAGGACCTTTCCCTAGAACCAACAGAGAGAGAAAGCCATCCCCTGGAGCTGGCACTCTGAATTCGGACTTCTACCCTCCTAAACTATAAGAGCATGAATTTCTGTTTGTTAAAGCCACCCACTTGTATTTTTTCTGTTATAGCAGCACTAGATAACTAAGACATAAGCCAACAAGATCGCCAAGTAGCTCTCCAGTAGGACAAGCTGATAGACAGGTGGTAATGTCTCCTGCTAGTCTTTAAAGTCCTGACTCAAAGCCTGCCTCCTCTGAGAAGCCTTCCTGGCTCCTCACTCCCTTCAGGAAAAGCTGTCTCTGAGCTCCCACAGATAGCATCATCTCTACATCTTTATGGATTAATCCCAGGCATGTCTAGTCTTGTGGTCTTCATTGTTGTTTAACTCTATACGTGTCTGACTTATGGGCCAGTAGAAAGAGACTGAATTAGAAGTAGGAGCCTCAATACTAGTTCCAATGCTACCACGAACTAGATATGCCGACTGGAGCAATTCACTCAACCTCTCTGGCTTCAGTTTCTTCATTTGTTCACCCACCAAATTTTAAGATGTGGGCTCTAAGATTAGATTGCCCAGGTTTGAAGGTAGACTCTGGGATTTATTAGATGTATGACCTTAGGCAAGTTGCTTAAATTCTCTGTGCCTCAATTCCATATCTGTAAAGCAGGGATAATATTAGTGTCTATAGAGAGATTTAAAGGAAGGATTCATATACTTGTATCACCCCTGTACCTAGTACATTGCCTTGCACATAGAAGAACCTCTGTGAATATTTGTTGAATAATTTATTGATTGATACACAAAGGCCTGAGTTAATGGCATGAAGCACTCATGGTGGAATTTCAAGCATCTGCAGTGGAAGTTAGCGCTGGGTAGTGGAGGCTGCCTATGTGCCTGACAAAATACCACAGAGGTTATTGTCTGTTTGCCTGGTTAAAGCCCAGCCCTGCTTCTGGCTTCTAGACCTGTTCCTCTATTGGCCCTTATGTGGGGCATTGAGCAGAGGACTGATAGTTGGGCTCTGGGGCCTCCTTAAACTCCAAGAAAGCTCCAGAATTTCTGGAGCAGAAATGGGCATAGTAAGTGGAGACTTAAGGGCAGTTATGTTTTCTTCTGGTGGAAAGACAAAGCCCAGACTTAGATGGGGACTGAAATGGTGTCCTTGGAAGGCTCCTAGCTGAATGAGCTAGGAATGTGGGCCACACGTACGAATAATGGCCTCTCCCTAAGAGCACACTGGGAAATGAGCCACTATGCACAGCTTATGCTTATTGCCATTCATGCAATTGAATTTCCCCAGAATGCTTTAGGAACTCTAGGAAATAGACACTTAGGACCCTTTGATATGGTGGTTAAATTCAGTTGCAGAGATTAAATATGGGTCAGAGGGAAAAAATATGGGCAAGAACTCACCAGCAGGAGCAAGGGAGGAGAAGGTTCTTCTTCAGCCTGTGGGAGCTGTGGGTGCTTCGACTTGGTCAGCTCTCCATGGGAGAGGGTGTCTGCAGGTCTCTGTGTGGCCAGGAGAACTGGCAGGAAGGAGACTGCCCACTGATGACTGGATTCCGAAATCCTATCCTTCGTGAAACAGGATCGCCCTGTTGCCTCTGTCTCTGGAGGAAGCTGGAGAGAGAGGATCCGGTCAGGGTTGGTGGTCAGGGTACAGAGTGGCAGGGTGCCAGGGGCAACTGGGCAGAGTGAGATCATGGCAGAAGGTGCACAGACTGGACACTGACTGGTATGACCCAGAGGTGGAATTAGCTGCTGACTCAGAGGATGTTTCCTGAAAGTCAGTGATAGCCTGGAGGAAACAGAGGGTGGTGGTGGTGGGGAGCTCATGTCTCCCCATCAGGTCCCCCAGCTCATAGAAACTTTGTCCTTAAGTGGGTGATCAAATCAGGCATGGTTTTCCTGGGCTCCTCAGTGGCTGATCCCTGGCATTGAGGTTCTTACAATGGGACTCCAAACTCCCATTTGGTCCCTCTCCCACTTGCTTGTGGGAGAGACTAGGGTAAGGGATACAGCTGGGGGCTTGGTTCAGTCCCATTGCACCTGGTGACAGGTCCTTGGCCTGATCAACATGCTATAGGGTTCTTTCTCCAACTCCATCCAGACCCCCTACAAGGCTCCCACAGGGCCGAGAGAAGAGTGGGGGAAGGGAACTGGTCTCCTTGCCATGCTCTAGCTCTCTTTCCTGAGGGATTCTGTTTGTTAAAGCCACCCACTTGTGGTATGTTTGTTGCAGCAGCCCTAGATAACTAAGACACCACCACACCCCTCTTACTTCCTTCATAAAAACTGCTTGGTTCTGTGTCCTAGTCCCCTGAGGTCACTGGTTAACAATCAACTAAAACAAACAAACAAACCTGTTGCTGTCAAGTCGATTCCGACCCATTATGACCCTAGAGGACAGGGTAGAACTGCCCCATAGGGTTTCCAAGGAGCAGCTGGTGGATTCGAACTGCTGACATTTGGTTAACAGCCATATCACTTAACCACTGTGCCACCAGGGCTCCAACAATCAGCTAAACCTATGGAAATTAGGACTTTTCAGGTACCTCTGGTTGCACAGCGTCTTTAGTCCACAAGGGGCCCTACTGGGCACATTTTAGGCCACTTAGGGATGATAGACATTTTTCTGTTCCTCAGATGACTGGCATGGTGCTGGCTTACTTTCCTGTGTACTGAGCAGCCTGGCGCTTTGTTCCTTCTGCTTTAGGCCTCCATCTGGGGTGGAGTTGGGGGGTACTGGGGTGAGGTTGGTGCACCAGAGAACCCAGTGGCCACCCCACCCATTCCTTGAGTTAAGATCTGCGTTCTGCCTTAAAAAGTGTTTGTGGCCCACCATGAACACCCTGGCCCCACCATGGCTCTGCTTCCTGGAACAGGCAGCAGGGCCAACACAAAGGTCTGTCTCATCAATAGCTAATGAGTCCATCAATAAAGCCTGCCTGTGCTCCCTGTGGATACTGCCCTCCTCTTTCCCTTGGTCTTTCTCTTCCTCTCCCTTTCCTCTTGTGACTCCAGTTTGTTGTGGCTTTCCCCTCTGGGTTACCCAGTTGCCTTGTCTTGTGGAAGGTGGACAAGAGACTAGAATCCCAGAAGGTAAGGGAACCAGAATGCCTGGCATTCATCCTGTTCCCAGAGGGTACCCTCAACAGGTCATGGCCACATGTTGGAGGAGAGGCCGCTCCAGCTCTGCTCCAGGTCACCCCCTTCTCTTGGGACCCGTACTGGGGTTCCGTGCAGCCGCTGGAGAGGAAGTTGTCTAAAGGAACTGTGAGCAGTGGAGAGCGGGAGACGGCGGGAGACACTGGGGAGTGGGTTGAGGTACACTCATCTCTTGATTCTGCTTAGGTTGTTAATATATTGATCAGATCAATCATCTTAGAGCTGTGAGTGCTGTTCAAACTTCTTAGCAGATGTGACCAAGCCAGGACCAGGAGGAAAGATTTCTCCTGGGTCAAATGAATCAGATCAACCAACATCTATTTATTCAAGTCCAGTAACGTTTATTGCGTCCCATTGTGCCTGGTACTGTGCTGGGTGCTGGGATACAGAGTGGTGCCTGTCTGAGTCCTTGTGCTGCTGTAACAAAAAGTACCACAAGTGGGTGGCTTTAAAGAACAGGAATTTATTTTCTCACAGTTCTGGAGGTTAAAACTCCAAATCAGGGTCTTGGTTCTGTCAGTTCCTTCTGTGACCTCTCTTCCAGTTTTTGGTGGCTGCTGGTGATCCTTGGTGTCCACTTGCCGTAGACAGGTCCTACATGGCATCTGCCTTCCTCCCTGTGCATGTCTCTGTGTGTATTTTGCTGTTTTGATAAGACACTGCTCAGAAGTGATTAGGTTTAGGACCCACCTTCTTTTGGAATATCACCATGAACATAGCAAAGAAAACTCCTATTTCCAAACAGGGTCATATTTACAGTTACAGGGGTTAGGACTTTCACCTTTCTTTTGGGGGGACATAACTCAATCTCTAACAGGTCCATTGGCACGGCTGAGGCTGTGCACTGGACATAACTCTGCAATGCCCACTTTTACAAGCCCCGATAGTACAATGGTTAAAGTGCTCAGCTGCTAACCGAAGGGTTGATGGTTCGAACCCTACCCGTGGCTCTGAGGGAGAAAAAACCTGGCCATCTGCTCCTACAAAGTTTGCAACCTTTGAAACCCTATGGGGCAGTTCTACTTTGTCATATAGGGTTGCTGTGAATCAGAATCGACTCCATGGCATAGCATAACAGCAAAAACATCTGTTTTTAAAAAATAGACTTATTTGGATATAGTTAATAAACAATCAACTGTGCATATTAAAAGTGTACAATTTGATAATTTTTGACATAAGTCTACACTCATGAAACCATCACAACATCCTCATCACCACCAAAAGTTTCCTAAGTCCCTTTGGAATGCTCCCTCCTCCCTCCCTCCCCTAGTTCCCAAGTGACCACAGATGCACTTCCTATCACTACAGATTAATTGACATTTTTTAGAATTTTGTATAAATGGAATAATACAGCATGTATTCTTTTTTTTTAATCTCACTTCTTTTACTCAGCAGAATTATTTTAACATTCATCCATTTGTTGCATGTATCAATAGTTCGTTCCTTTTTATTGTGACTCGGTATTCTATTATGTGGACGTAACATAAATTGTTTATCCATTTATTTGTTGATGGACATTTGTGTTCTTTCCAGTTTTTGGCATTGTAAGTAAAGCTGCTGTGAACATTTGTGTACAAGTCTTTGTATGTACATATGCTTTCATTTCCTTTGGGTGAATGCCTAGGAGTGCAGTGGCTCCTACCAGTTTAATAGAGTTAAATGCCAGCACCCGCAAGCAGTCCCAGATCACTGAATCTTCCTGAATCTACGCAAGATAATGCTCTTGGGTTCCTGGGAAGGGTATTTTTTTCTTAAGGAGAAACCAGGTGGACTAGCACACGTACCCTGAGGACAAACAGAAGAGATGATGTGGTGGGGGTGAGGTTTGCTTTCTAAGTTACCACAGCTAAAAACCATTGTCCTTTGATCCAGCAGGATATGGTCTTTTATAATCTCAACCCCAAGATGGGGCATGGCTGTGGCTGGAGAAAAGGCCTTGTTCAGCTTCCTGGGAACCAAGGGGCTTACTTGAGCCTGGGAGTGGTGCTACCACTGGGCTCCAGATGCCAGGGCAGCTGAGTGGGTGGTGGTGGGCATCAGACTGTGAACA
Source organism: Dugong dugon (assembly GCA_030035585.1). NCBI lineage: Eukaryota > Metazoa > Chordata > Mammalia > Sirenia > Dugongidae > Dugong > Dugong dugon. The sequence continues at coordinate 150,513,087 of CM057462.1, forward strand.
GATCCAGAGAGCAAGCTCTCCTTGCCCATCTAATGCAGGCCTCCTGTCACACTTTGCATGTTATTCCTCTTGGCTCCAAGTAACCCTTCCCTTCTCCTGGCCCTGAGTTCAGGCACAGGAGCAGGCCCGGCTCCTTTCATCTGGGTAGCTAGGCTCTACCACCCAGGCTGGAGGTTCAGTGTTCTCATCCTGAGGGCTCTGAGAAGTGGCCTCTGAATCTTAGTCTGAGAGGGATGGGGAGTGGGAGCCCATGGGCTTCTCAGCACCCCCAGCGATTTATCAATTTCACATCAATTCAGTCTTGTATACTTAGTTAAATTTTTCATCAATTCACCAACCGGTTATTTGGCACAGAAACTGTTCTACGTGCTTGGGTTACGGTAGGAACAAATATGAATGCCCTTCAAGGGCCTTGGGAGTCCCTGGGTGGTGCAAATGGTTAATACATTTGGCTACTAACTGAAAGATTGAAGGTTCAAGTCCACACAGAGGTACCTCAAACAAAAGACCTGGCCATCTACTTCAAAAAAGTCAGCCGCTGAAAACCCTACGGAGTGCAGTTCTGCTCTAAATGCATGGTGTTGCCATGAGCTGGAGTCAACTTGACGGCAAGTGGCTTGGTTTTCAAGGGGCTCATAGTTTAGAGGGGCAGCCCAACAAGAAGACAACAGAAATTTCACCACTGGGAGATTAGTGCTATCATCCCCCAAGCTCTGGGGGCTGAGGGGGCGCCTAACCAGCCCTCAGGGTCTCGGAAAGCTTCCTCTGGGTCGAGACCTGAGGGATGAGGAAGAGGGGTCCCGGCAGAGGAAGAGGGGGCTGCACATGGGGGGAGGCCCAGAGCAGGGACCCCCTTTGGAAATGGCCCTTATCGTTCCCACTGGAGGCAATGGGTGTGTGAGGTGAGGATGCCTCTCTCATCCCTTGCAGCCCCGGTCTCCTTCTGTCTGCAGGAAGATAGCCACTGCCCCCAGGTGCACCTCAGAGAGGATTGATCCCCACTTCCTGACAGGCAGCCTGCCAGGCCAACAAAGATACCAGGCATGGATGGAGTCACAGCTAAATAACAATTTCCCCCTAAAAACCAAACCAGTTGCTGCTGAATCAATTGCAACTCATGGTAACTGCATGTGTATGAGAGTAGAACCGTGCTCCATAGGGTTTCAATGGCTGATTTAATAGATAGCCAGGCCTTTCTTCTAAGGCGCCTATGAGTGGGCTTGAACTTCCAACCTTTGGGTTAACAGCCGAGCTCCTTAACTGTTGGCACCACCCAGGGACTCCTAGCTAGATAATATGATGTGATAAATGCTGGGTGAGGAGCAGGGCTCTCTATGATCAGAAAACATGAGCTTCTCCTGATAGCTGGAAAATTACAAAAAAAAAAAAAAAAAAACTTTCTTATTTTTCTCTTCCTGATTTTGCTTCTCTTCTCTACTCTCATTGGCATAGGAACCTGCATTCTTGTCAAAACAGTCATCTGAGAAGAAAATACACATTTATTTGAGCGGTATGTGCCAAGGTCATGTGGGAAAAAGGTGCAGAAAATGGAGTCCGAAACTGGTCACAAAAATGCTCTGAACAACAAGAATATCAACAGCAGCTAACATTTATTGAGCACTTACTACGTTCCAGGCATAGGGCCTAGTGCTTTGCGTATATCCTCTCATTTCATCTCCACACCAATAGCTGTTGTTGGGCGCCATTGAGTTGATTCTGATTCATAGTGACTGAGCGACAGAATACAGCTGCCCTATCAGGTTTTCTTGGTTGTAACCTTTACGGGAGCAGATAGCCATGTCTTTCTCCCTTGGAGCTGCTGTGCGGGCTTGAACCTCCAAGCCTTCGATTAGCAGCTAAGTGCTTAACAATTGTACCACCAGGGTTTCTACGCCAATAGTAGTGGCTACTACTATTCTCTCAATTTTACAGATAGGCAAACTGAGCCACCAAGGAGGTTTGCTTGCTCAAGGTCGTGTAGCTCCTAGGCTGGCAGAGCTGGAATGTGAATTTAGACTTGCAGCATTAACCTCTGTGCTAAAGGTGTGTACAACGTGCAGGGCAGCCGCTGGGTGCGGTCTGTGTGTGGTGGGGACCAACACTGCCTGAGGAAGTCAGTGAGGGCTCCCTCTGGAGGTGGCGTTTGAGCTAAAGGAAAAGTGTTCCCGGCTGAGAAAAGGGGTGCAGCCGATAAAGGTGGAAAGCAATGGAATGAAGATCCGGAAGAGGGTGAAATTGCTTGGAAAGGAAGTTCTCTGAGTGGAGTGTAGGATGCTCAGGAAGAGAGGGGGGTAAGTTAGGTAGTGTCTACATGGGCCACCACAGGCTGAGGAAGGGTGGTATGCTCTGTTCACCAACTGGGGTACCCACTGGTAGCTTTCTCACCCTGCTGAGCAGGAACAAAGAGGGGGGCAAGGTTCTAGACCCAGGACATTTGCAGTCCAAGTCAGGATGAATCATCATCATCATCATCATCATCTTCACCTTCGTTATTGTTAACACAACCATTTCTTCAAAGGAAAATAGATAAAAGAGAGGCTGTGCTGCTTGAATTATGCGTGGGAGCCCTGGGCCTACCTCCTGGCCTCCTTTCTCCCTGCTCTTTGCCACCTCTTCAGCTCCCTGTAATAATAACCTGACACTCGCTGGTTAAAGCCATTACTGTTTCTAATGTTTCCCAGTTGAGCTCTGGCCACCCCAGTGGTCTGGCCCCCAACCTGTGTTTGTCCTCTGGCCCCCTTCTCCACAGCATGCAGGCAGGTGACACAGTCAAATTTGGTCCTTGCCTGAGAACCTAATCTCCTTGTTCTCCACTCTGACCTCTGGATCTTTTCTACCACCAGCCCAGGGGCCCAACTGGATACTGAACCATGAAAAATGAACTCCCCTATCAGATCCTCGGGCCTATCAAGCTTCGGTCTGGGCTTGCTCTTCTAACTCAAACTCCTGCCCTCCAGTTTCTGGGGCAAAAAGGTGAACAGGGCTGTGCACACCCCCAGGGGAGCCCCCATCACCCGAATTGTTTATGTTGGGACTAGACTTGACAGACAGAGAGAGACAGGCAGCCAGGAGGCAGGGGGAGAGTGACTCAAAGGGTGGAGATGAATGAGAGCTGCTTTCTGCGAGGTCAGGGAACAAACTATTACACATCTGAATGGCTCAGGGTCACATTTCTATTTCTATTGCCCCAGGCCAGTGCCAAGCTGCTCCCTCTCTCAGCACCTGAAGGCTTTAGTGGTGCAAGTAGGTTCTCTTCATACCTGCACAGGATTGCTAAGCACCTAATGTGTGCCTGGCTGAGTGTTGGAGAAAGAGATACAGTGGGGGGAAGGAGGAGAAAGTAAATGAATTGTACATTCCTGATGGGAAAATGGGAATATCAAGAGCCACCTCATAGGACGCTGAGAGCACTGGATGAATATCGTATGTACAAGCACCTAGGACCGAGCCTGCTGCCCCGTAGGTTTAAAATAATGGTAGCTATGGAGCTGCGAGATAAATGGGAAAATCAAAGACAAATTTGCTGCAGGCTCACGGAGGAGGGAACACTTGACTGGGCTGGAGGAGGAAGATAAGCAAAAGGAGGAAGGGAGATTTCATCTCAGGAACGGCCTGTGCTGATTCTTACAGGATAAAAGGATCTCTGAAAGCAGAGAAGAAGATCTTGTGTAGAGTGGGTGAAGAGATGTGGACAAGCACATTTTGGGCAGTTGAAGGAGCCTGTGCAAAGGCATGGTTGCCTGCGAAGGCCTGGTTTATCTGGCAAACCCCAAGCTCGGGAGAGTCCCACACGAATGACGCCAGGATCCCTTCAACACAGTATTGTATAATGGAGATCTGCTCTGGACTCAGACAGACCTGGGTTCAAAGACTAGCAGCGTAAGCTTGGGTACATTTCTTAACCTTTCTAAGTCCTCACCTGTAAACGGGAGATTTGCTGCTGGCCTTGCTATATTGTGATGCTAGGGTGAAATGAACCAGGGTGGCCACAGGATGGCCTATGGAAATTTGCTCCGACCTGTTCTAGAAATGAGCCCTGGTGGTGCAGTGGTAAAGAACTATGGCTGCTAACCAAAAGGCCGGCAGTTCGAATCCACCAGTTGCTCCTTGGAAACCCTATGGGGCAGTTCTACTCTGTCCTACAGAGTTGCTATGAGTTGGAATCAACTTGATGGCAACGAATCTTCTAGAAGCACAGAATCTGAGATTCAGAATTCTAGAATTGGAGTGGTGTCAGGAGTGGTCTGCTCCAGCCTCTGCTCAACACAGGAGACCTCTCTACAACATCATTGCCAGATGGTTGTGCAGCCTTCCCTTGACACTTCTGGGATTGTGCAAATGTCACTGGGCCCATAACCTTAACCTCAACCATTTATTGTGTCCCACTCTGTGTCCTGGGGGGAGAGACAGAAAGAGGAAAAGAGAGATTAGGAATACTGACATGTGTTTTATAGAAACAGAGTCTTAGACTTAGAAGAGACCTTAGAAATCACTGATCTTAACCCCTGAATGGTACAGGTGTGGCAAGTGCTGCGATTGCCCAGGCAGTTCTGGCAGGTCTCCTGATTTCCCTCAGCAGGGCTGTTCTGCAGCAGCCTTGGCTCAGCTGTCTCCAGCCTAGTGACATCACAGGGAAATCGACCAATCCCAGCAAGCTCTGCACCTGGGACCCAAGGCTGCATCCTTGGGGGGTCCTCCACTATGTGTCACTCCTGTCACCTTTACTGACCTGGAATCCTGGAGGTGTAGGATGGCCCAGGCAGGACCGAGCGCTGTGACTTGGGCCCTGTCCTCGCACCATGGTCAGCTGGGGCAGAAAGGGTAGACTGGGGCAGGTGGGTAGAGCTAAACCTACTGCCTGGGGTAGGACAGGCTGGCAGTAGTTTAAGGAAGGATATCATGCCGAGGAACCTGAAGGCTGTGCAAGACCAGCTAAGAAGTCAGTGTTGGAGGCTACGTGTCCCCATAAGGCAGAGCCCAGAGACTCCACAGAATCCTGGCAGAAGTGGAGCCCATCCAGGCAGCCAGGCAGTGTTCAGCATCGGGATATTCCTCTTATACTTGATCCTGAGGTTGGTAGGGATGGGGGCAAGAACTATCAAGAGCAAAGCAGAGCCCCGAAGTGGATGTGGGCTCAAGCCCTAGGATCCAGGCAAGGGTTAGCTGGCCTAGCTGAGGCTGCTAGTAAGGTCAGGTAGCCCAGCTATGCAGAGAGGAGGCTATAGGAGCTGGAACCATGCATGTCAGGGGCAGACTGGAACAGGAGGGGCAAAGCTCCCTGGTCCCAGCCCCATTGATCTCAGATTGCCCCATTCAGGCCAGCAGGGCCTTGTGGCATAGAGATCATGACTCAACAGTGGTTTTAGGTTAGAGGTTCGACCTTAGAGTACTAGAGGGCACCCTGGACTGGCTTAGTTCTGCTACTTGCTGGGCGACTTTGGGAAATCCCTTTAGCCTCTCTGAGCCTCAATTTTTTTAAATGAAAACTGGGGATAGTAACCCCTGTTAAGTCTGCCACAAGGAGCTTGGGTGGCACAAGCAGTTTGCGATCAGCTACTAACCTAAAAGCCGGCGGTTGGAACCCACCCAGCAGCTCTGTGGAAGAAAGCCCCAGAGAACTGCTTCTAAGGATTACAGCCAAGAAAACCCTATGGAGTGCAGCTCTGCTCTGTAACACATGCAGTCTCCATGAGTCAGGGGCCGACTTGATAGCAGTGAACAACAACGTGCTTGCCACAAGGGTTCTTTGTGGGATACAATGAAAGCTATGTGGCCATAGCACCGAAGTGATGAGTTGCCTCAGGTCTCATCACGAGGCACTTTCATCTGTGAGTCCCCCAGTGCCAGGACCTAGTGGTCTCTGGCTTCCTCTGTGTCCCCCACAGTGTTCAGGACAGGGCCGTGCCCCACTGTGCAGATGGAGGGATAGGATGGCCACAGCCGAGGCCAGTCTGTGGGGTCCCGGCAGCCGGCAAGTTTGCTGCAAAGGGAACAGCCTGGTGATGGATGACGCTGCCAGCCTTTGCCCGTCTGGCAGCGCAAGCCATTTGCATAAAAACAAAGACAGCTACAGCGGCATGAAATATTGATGCCCCGAGACTTTCCAGAGTGCTGTCTGTCTCATTCAGTGAGGACCGGCTTCTGGCCCTGTGGTAATGGCGCCTCCTGCCTGTTGAGGTTGCTTCCAAGGGGCTGCAGGGATAGAGAGCTGCCCTGGCTGAGAGGGCCTCCTGGGAGTCCTTGTGGAGAGGCATTAGTCTTGGATTTCACGTGATACGGACTTTAATCAAACTAGGTTGGAAAAAAACACATTGGATCAGGTTCTTAATGGCTCAGTTTCTGGTCTGAGGAAGGCAAATGGGAGCTTAGTCCCCTCAGCAGGCCCAGACTTCCCTCTTTGACTCCACCAAAAAACCCACTGACCAATTGGCAACCTTACAAGAGTGACAGGGTTGGTGTGAGCGAGGTGAGGAGGTGGAGGGGTTAGTGAGTGGTGGGGGTTTGGGGAGAGGCACCAGTCCTGAGGGAGCGCTAAGCTGGGGAAGAGTTGTGATTGTGAGGGTGCAGTTCTCACCAGGGTCCTGGAGAGGGTGTAAAGATGATGAAAGATGCCCACATGGGCCAACTTGGGTCTTGTGCGGTTCTCAGATCCCTCTTCTAACTAGGAAACATAAGGCAAAGTTTCCCTGAGTGGAAAGTGGAGGCTCTCTCATGGCGCAATGGTTAAAGTGCTTGGCTGCTAACGGAAAGGTAAAGGTCAGTGGCTGGAACCCACCAGCAGCTACGTGGGAGTAAAGACCTGGCAATCTGCTTCGTAAAGATCAAAACAAACAAACAACTGAACCCATTGCTGTCCAGTCTGTCCTGACTCATAGTGACCCTATAGGATAGGGGTTCCAAGGCCGTAATCTTATGGAAGCAGACTGCCACATCTGTCTCCCACAGGCAGGTGGCAGGTTCGAACCACCAACTTTTGGGTTAGCAGCCAAGAATTTAACCACTGCGCCTCCAGGGCTCCAGTCCATAACGACTAGTCTAGGAAACCCTTTGGGGCAGTTCTACCTTGTCCTATAGGGTTGTTATGAGTCAGAATCAACTCTGGCATGCAACAACCACCACCTCAGGGGAGGGCCAGGACTGTGCTTCTCTAGTTTGACTTCTCCTAGGTGGTGGGGGTGGTGACATGAAATCTGAGCTCCCTCCTCAGCTCTGTCGCTGCAGGTCCTCCCTTCTGGCCCAGACTCCTCTATCTCCATCTGCCAAAAGAGTATGAACATTCAGCTTTAGCCAGGTTCCTACCGCCAGAGCAGGCCAGTCTTAATAGGTCTCTCTGTGTGAGCTTCTCCAGGCCAGCAGCCAAGGCTTACTCATCCTTGTATCCTCAGCTCCTGGCACACAGGAGGCACCTGGAAAATGTTTGATGAAATTAACAGGATCTTGGAGTGTGGGGCCTGGGCAAGGCCCAGGGCTGACCAATGGGATGAGGGGAGCATTCATAGGCCAATAGGCAAAGACTCATAGTAACCCTATAGGACAGAGTGGAACTCCCTTTGGATAGATTCAGCAGGGGCCCTTCTCCTCATACCCCTGAACCTCCCCACAGTGGTTGGCTGAAAAGAGCTACTAAGCTTCCTCTCTGGACAGGGCTCCCACCTTTGTGTCAGAAACACTGCAGGCCAGCATTTTGGTTTTGTTTTTAAATATTTCCCCCCTATCTGAAAAGAAATACACATCCACAATAGAAAAATAGAAGAGTATAAAGAAAACAACTATGGTGTTCTTCACAAGTTGAATCATTTCTTAATAAACATTCTTATTTTAAATATGGCTGAGTTGGCTGGGATTGGAGTTGGCAAAGTACTCCCTGCCCCCATTCTGTGAGCAAGTGATGCCAACATCGCACCCACCTGCCCACCCCTTGGTTCACAGAGCAAACCCTGTGTACCTGTATTTCCCATGCATAGGAGGCTCAAGCAGATACTGTTTTAAGATTAGAATGACTTGCCAGTTAAGGGTAGGGGGGCCGGCAAGGTCTTTAGGAATGGGCTTGAAGACCTCAGATCCATTTGGGTCACTCTCCTTACCTTTGTTTGGTGACTCAGCACCTGATCAGGGCTAGAACCCTGCTCCCTGAACCTGACCAACTGCTCGTTCAAACGAGCATGGAAGAGAGGCTGGCTACACAGAAGACCATCTTGCTCTGTAGGAAAGACAGTGTAGGGCCTTCCCCGAGGCCAGAGATTTAACGATCACGTTTTGAGTGCTTACCATGTGCAGGCACTGTTCTAAGCATTTGACAAATATTAGCTTATTTAATCCCTCATAACAACCCTTCATTCATTTAACAATTTTTCTGAGCATTCACTATTATCTTAAGAAACTTGGGGTCACCCTTGGCTCCTCCCTCTGCCCCATTCTCTATTCCAATTAATCATCCATTCTTTTCATTTCTACCTCTTCAGCATCTCTGTCCCCTCTCTGTCAGCCTTGCCACTGACCCTTTGAAGTGGCCTCAGACAGCTTTCTCTGCATCTAGTCTTGCCCCTTTTAATCTTTTCTCCAGCCAGCATCCTGAGCGATTGTTCCAGTATGCAAATCAGATCTGTTACTCCCCTCCTCAGAACTCTTCAATGACTCACCATCTGCTACAGTGCAAAATTGAAACTCTTTTCATGGTGTATGTGGCTTGTTGTCCTCAAGTATCAGTTCTCCTTTCTTCCTCAGTAATGCAATTTTTGGCTAGGTATGAGGTTGCAAGAACAAAGATCACATTTCCCAACCTCCTTGTAGCTGGGTATGGTCATGTGACTAGAAACGGATACAAGTTAAGAGTTACATGGCAGCTCCTGAGGGTCCTGGTTTTTAAAAGAGTTGTCCCACATACACTCTTTGCTCTCTTCTTTATCCTTTCTTATCTCTGCTGCCTGGAATAAAATGTCCCTGAAAACCCTATGAAGCACGTGGGGTTGCCATGAGTTGGAATTGACTAGATTGCAATTGGTTTGCTCTCGACTGCTAACCCGATTGGCAGCTGGAACTCACCCAGTGGCACCACAGAAGAAAGGTCTGGTGATCTGCTTCCGTAAAGATAAACCAAAAAAACCAAACCTGTTGCCGTTGAGTCAATTCCAACTCATAGCGACCCTGTAATAGTCAAGAAAACCCTATGGAGCAGTTCTACTGAGCAACGCATGGAGTGGCCGGGAGTCAGAATCAACTCGATGGCAAATAACAACAACAGTAGCAACATTAGGTCAAGGCTAGGCACAGTGAAGCAACAAGATAGAAGAAGCCCAGCTCTCTGACAGTGGAATTCAAACCAGCTTTGGATCACATAACAGTCCTTTCTTAGAGAGAGAAATAAATTTCTATCTTGTTTAAGCCACTTCTATTGATTGACTGATTGATGTCACTTGCAGTCAAGCCTAATCCAACTAATACCACACACAAGATCAATCTGCCTCATCTCTCTCCCCAGCCTCCCCGTGTGGCTCCTTCAATGCTGCTAGGATGACATACTATTGCCTGAACATGCTGCTTGGACTCTACCTATGCTGCCCCCACTGTCTGGGTGTCCCCTCACCCCACTCTCCTGAAGCATGTGCTTTTGGCAAACTCTCGTTAGGTCTTCAAGTCCCAGCTACAGCATCACCTTCTTTCGAAGCCTCTCCTACTCATACAGGTTGCTTAGCTCTCCTTCCCTGTGCAGTGACGTCACTAGGGTTGGTGTCACCCGGTGCAGTAACTCATGCTCTCACCTCCCCTCAGGGCAGGGCTGGCTGGCAACCCCCCACCGCCACGGCTCCCTGCAGCTCCTCCCCTCTCCCACTGGCCAAGGCAGAGACCCTCCTCTCCTCCCAGTGGCTGGCGGGCTGGCGGGCTGCGGTGGATGACTGGGGGGAGTGACAAGTTACTGCACTGCGTGACAGGTGACACCAACCCTAGTGATGCTGCAGCCTTGGTGGCCCCTGCCCCTGAGGCGCTGGCCTGCCCGCTGCAGATCCTTGGGGTTATTTTGGTGTCACCCCCTCTAACAGTGTCAGGGGGTGCAATCCACCCCACCATGCACCCCCTAGTGTTGCCACTATGCCTGTGCTCCTACAGAACCAAGTACATTTCTCTATATAGCAATGGCTGCATTGTAATTGTCTCCTCCCCTCCTTACCGCCAAGGACAATAGCTAATTCCTCTTTGCATTATCTCTGACCAGCACCAAACCCAGCCCCCTCTCCCCCTTGTGGCCAAGTGTATTCCGACTCATAGTGACCCTATAGGACAGAGTAGAACTGCCCCATAGGGTTTCCAGAGAAGGGTTGGTGGATTCGAACTGCTGATGTTTTGGTTAGCAGCCTGAGCTCTTAACCACGGTGCTGATGAACACAGTGTCTGGCAAATGGTAAGCATCCAATAAATGCTTGTCGAATGCAGGTTTCAGGAAAGGTTGGAACAGAGTTGGTGAGACTCTAAGAAAAGCATAAGCCACCACCACTTGACAGCTCTTCTCCTTGAGTCTGTATTCTGTCCACACAGCAACAGAATAGGCTGGAAGGGAGCTTCTAAAAGTGCAATTCAAGAGATCGGTTCAAATTCTCTGTATCTTACTCCGTCCATACTGCAGAGGCTAAGGCCTCTCCAGCCCTGGATACTCTGAGAAAAAGCAGCAGCAAGAGGGGTGGGCAGAGAGAGCCCTACAGCTGCAGGACCTCCTCTGGGATGGTGTTTGAGGCAGGGAGGGCGCTGGTCATCACAGACCGGGCTATGTGAATTCTGGCTGCTGCTGGTGGTGGGAGTCATGGGGGACAGGCAGAGGTGGGGGCAGTATGGGAAGATGCCTGACAAGGACCTCAGGAGTCATCCAGGGGTTGCTGACTCAGAAATGGAGCAGGCAGGGAGTCTGGCATCTGGTGCAGGAACACAAGTGTCAGTTACAGTGTCTGAGAGGCACAGTGGGAGCTGGATTCTGTGTCGAGGCTCTGCCAGGGCAGGAGGAAGCAGAGGAGTGGCAGGGAAAGGGCACGGCACTGGGGACAGATCCCAATTCACCAAAATTCACCAGATTTTCAGCTTCCTTGTTTGTGAAATGTGGAAAACTATACCAAGTCTTAATTCAGGAGGTTGCTGTGAGGAACGAATGAGACAATATACATGAAAATAATTTTCAAAGCATGAAGTATGATAATATCAGTGGTGGTTATTACTGTGGGAGACACCTGAGGAACAACAGCAAGGTACCTGTGACATATTGTATCATTGACCCTCTGTCTTTACTCTTCTCTGTATTCATGCCCTTTCTCCTGTGACTTTGTAGTTCCTCCTGGCCCTTGACTTTGGGTTCAGTCATGTGACTTTATGGCCAGTAGAATGAGGTGGAAGTGTGCCAGCTCCAAACAGAGGCCTTAAAAGATTTGGTTGGTTTCGTGCAGCTGGCAATGCCATGAGAAGAACATATCTCAGCTAACTTGCTAGTCCAAGGAGGATAAGAGACATAAAGACCAGACCGGCCTCAGCTGAGCTCAGCTTAAATCAGCTGACTCCCAGCAGACCATCAGACACCTGAATAAGCCTGGCCAGGATCAGCTGACCACAGATACATGACAAATCATAAATGACTGTGGTCTCACGCCACTGAATTTGCAGTGGCCTGTAATGCTGCAATATCTAACTGATGCAAAGCCCCTTCTCTAATTCCCAAACCTTCCAAGAAGGTAATAGTCAAACGACATGACCAACATATGATGGATCAGAGTAGAGACACAAAAATAAGAGATAGAAAATTCTAATGAGGCCAAAAAGATTTGATGGTAATTGATACAAAGAATGTATCAAACAGAAGAGAAATTAGGCAGACACTAAAGCAGAAGGAAGGGAAATCAGTCAGGTAAAGGCAGCAGAGCCCATTTAACCCCTGTCTGGGTGGAGCTTGTCTGGCAGGTGTGGGGAGGAGCCAATCTGCTCTCAGGTGAGCTCCAATTGTGGATATGGGTGTGGCAGGCTAATCTGATACCACTAAACTATGAAATCATTTAACCAACTCATCGTGACCAATTTCTCAAAGTTTCTATCATTTGACTATCTTGGAGAGATTGCAGTAAGCCTAAGTTTCCGATTTCTTTGACAGTTGTATTTCTCATTGAGATTTAATCGACATTCTGATCTTATTAATTGGCCTTTATGTGAACTTTGTTAGTGTGCATTGGCATCCCCAAATCTGATTAAATCTGGGCTCCTGATAGAGTTTGAGTTTATCAGTCTGCAAAGATGAGGCTAAAACCTTGGTGGCAAGCTCATCAGCGTAAAAGCTGTCTTCTGATCTCCAGCCGGCTGGCCTCATGTGACTTCTGCATTAATATCCACCTTTCTTTCTACTTCTACAGCTAATGTTGTTGTTTTCCAGGCATCTGCAAGTCTTGGATGAGACCAAGAGAGTGACTGCTCCTGGTTGGTAGGAAGAGTTTTGGGCGGGGAGCACTGAGCTTGACATACAGTTATGAAGATCATTCCTAAGAGTATATTTCCTGTCCTCAGAAGCTCAGTTAGAAAGACGATCCTAGGATGTTGGTTCAGAAAGGGTCCTTCCAGACCATCTAGTCCAACCTTCTCACTTTACAGAACACTCAGGCTCAGAGAGTTTATATAAATCATCCAAAGTCACACAGCCTCCTGAGTCCTCCATATGGGAAGATCCTCGTATGGGAGAGCCACAGATCTGTTCTCATGGTGGTATGGCTGATTCTACAGAGATCTAGTTCACTGACCCAGTACATCCCTGAGGGCAGGAGCTGTGATCGTTAGGATTGTGTGTCAACTTGGCTGGGCCATGATTCTCAGTGGTTTAGCAGTTACGATGTAGTTTGGTAGTTGTATGATGGAGTGATCACTTCCATGGTGAGATTTGATATAATGTGATCACCTCCATGATTGGACCCGCTGTGAGTAGCCAATCAGTTGAAAGGAAGTTTCCTTGGGTATGTAGCCTGCATCGAATATAAGTGGACATTCTGACAAGGCTCATGGGCTTTTGGGCTTTTGCTTGCTCTGGATCTTGCAGCTGGCTCCTGTTTGTCTGACCTCTGGTTCTCTGGACTTGAGCTAGCAGCTTACCTGTGGACTTGCCCCAATCTTAGGATTCGTAGGTCTTCACAGCCTGTGAGCCAGAGCACTGCTGTTTGACCTGCTGATCTCAGGTTTGTCAGTCCTTGTCACTACATGAATCAGAAGAAGTCTCCAGCCTGATCCATGGATTTGGGATGCTCCAGCCTCTACAACCATGTGAGCCATTTCCTTCATACAAATCTCTCTCTATAAATATTTATACTCTTTACTAGTTTTGCTTCTCTAGAGAACTCAGCCTGTGACAGGAGCCCTGTCTGTGCTTGACACTAAGAACCTGGTGCTGGTTACTTCTGTTTGGGTTTCAACATAGTCTTCTTATTAACTGAAGTTTGATGTTGGGGAATGGTCTCTAAACCCTGTTCCATAGTCCTAGGTTTAGCTGGCTGGGGCTTCCCTTCTGCCATTCATTCTCTCAGGCTGTGATGTTGGCAGGAGCAATCCACTTACTTGTGCTTCATTACCTGTACTCTTTCCAACTGGTCGCACTCCCAGAAGGTAATAAGAAAAGCTTTAGTGATTGTGAAGCTGTGGAGGTTTCTCTTTCATTTGTATTTTCTACTTTTCTCCGATCCCCAAACACATTCACTCTTGGCACTAATGTTGATTGAGCCCTAATAGCTCATGGAAGCTTTGTGTAGAGGTGCAAGGGAATAATCACGATGCAACAGCGGGTCTCAATATGGTGCTGGGAAAGAGCACAGGGCTGGGGTTTATTTGACCTTGAGACTGAGTCTGATGCTCTGGGATGTTGAATGGGTCATTTGATTTCATTGGGACTCAGATTCTTCACCTGTAAAATGAAATTGTTGTGCTAGTTGATTGTCTATAGCACCAGTACCCTGTGGTTTCATTTTGAACTCAACAATTTCTTGACTGCAGAGCTGGGAAATGGATGTTATTCCCTTATTAAGTGGACTCTGTCTTTGGTGCTGAGATCTTGGGTGCTTTGTCATTGGCCACCAGTCAGCTTTAGGAAAGAAGAACCAGCTTTACCAAATGGGAGTGTCATTAAAATTACTGAGAATGTCTAGGATTTGGGCACTAAAATATTGCTTCATAAGTAGGTCATAGACCTGGAGTCTGAAGATTTTTCACAGACTTAATGTTATAGAATTTGATCTGTACTCTCTAGGATGGTTTGGCAAAATGTCTTCCATGAACAGTCTGTATTTTGACACTATGAAAATATATATCCAATATTTTCTAGTACAGTCGCATTTTCAAAAATGCTGTCACGTGGTTTTCACGAATCATTGAAACGTCCCTGAAATTCTGATATTTTGCCATCTAGACCACATCGCCAGGGTTCTCTTGGTTGTGGAAGTAGTTCAATAATCCTTTGTCCTACCATGTGTCTCAATTTATGGCTTTGAACGTATGGCCTTGGAATAGAGATAGTCTGTTGATATCCCTGTGTTAATATTGCAAAGCCTCTAGTTGAGGAATTGTCAGAATTCTTTTTGTTTCATCAGAAATTTTTGTGACTAGAAGGCATGCCTAGGTTTGAAGTGACTTCTATTTTCTGGACAAGAAGGCAAGGTACTAAGCATTCCTGCATGGGTTATGTATACTCAACATCACACAAGAATTGAAAAGGATAAAACACAAGACAAGTGAGATTTGGGTGTCCACACAGCGCCAGAGGAGCTGGATGATTTTTTCCCCCACTTGCTTGACCTGTTGTTTGACACTGATTTGAGATAATAGCAGTGACAGAATGAACACTGTCATATAGTTAATGCGTCAGTCTTATTAAGCTAGGTGGAGAAGCTGGCAATGGTAGGAGGCGGAGATGCCCCAAGAGCAACCTGTGAGTCTGTTCAGGGGTGTTTCTCAGAGCTGTGTGGAAAAGGGTCTCACCTGCAGCATGCCTGTGACTCATCAAAGACTTTGGTTCCCTGCCTCCACCCTCCCCTTGGGACTTACTCTCCATGTTGGCGAACCCAGTTCAAAGTCAATACCAGTGATTTAATTCAGGAGGTATTTATTGAGCACCTACCATGTGCCTAGCATTGTATCTTTACCATGAGGTAAGTGGAAGCTGAGGGCTTACTAGCAGTGAGGACTGTGGTTGTAAGGAGTGGCCATAAAGAAGGTGGTGGAGGAGGGCTAGGAGAGAATAGAAGGATGATTCTCTGGAGACCCCAAGAAGAGAGACAATGGCATAGGATTATGAGTGTGGACTCAGCTCCAAGTTCATGGCCCAATCTGACTGCTTAATATCTGTGTGGCCTTGGGCAGGTCAACTGACCCCTCTAAGCACACTCATTTATAAAAGAGGGATAAAAATAGCACTCACCTCACAAGGCTGTTGTTGGAATTAAATAATTTACATAAAGGGTTTAGTTCAGTGCTTGTGAGTGCTTGATAAGTTGTTGTGTGCAGTCAAGTCAATTCTGACTCATAGTGACGCTATAGGACAGAGTAGAACTGCCCCATAGGGTTTCCAAGACTGTAATCTTTACAGAAGCAGATGGCCACATCTTTCTCCCGAGGAGTGGCTGGTTGATTTAAACTGTCAAACCTTTTGGTTGGCAGCCTAGCACTTAACCACTGCGCCACCAGGGCTTCTTTGATAAATGTTAGCTCTCTTTATTATATGTGTGTGAGGCGTATATGACATATGGATTACTTGAGAACAACCATCAAGTAACTGAAGATCCATGCTATCTGTCATCCCCCTCCTGTATCCTTGAATTATGAGGTTGCTCAACTTGGTTTTGCAGTTTCTGCTTTCCCTCAAGGATAAGTTAGAAATCTTGACACATCTTGTCATCTTCCAGATGGTTGCACATGGATTAGTTGATTTGCTCTACTTCTTTTCATTGTGGGGTGTTTTTTTTGTTGTTGTTGTTGTTGAACTTTAGATGAAGGTTTACAGAACCAACTAGCTTCTCATTAAACGGCTAGTACACATACTGCTTTATGACGTTGGTTAACAACCCCATGACATGTCAGTGCTCTCCCTTCTTGACCTTGGGTTCCCTATTACCAGCTTTCCTGTCCCCTCCTGCCTTCTAGTCCTTGCCCCCAGGCTGGTGTGCCCCTTTAGTCTCATTTTGTCCTATAGGTCTGTCTAATCTTTGGCTAAAAGGTGAACACCCAGTGTGTCTTCATTACTGGGCCGAAAGGGTGTCCAGGGGCCATACTCGTGGGGTTTCTCCAGTCTCTGTCAGGCCCGTAAGTTTTGTCTTTTTTTTTTTTTTTGAGTTAGAATTTTGTTCCACATTTTTCTCCTGCATTGTCCAGGACCCTCTATTATGATCCCTGTCAGAGCAGTCAGTGGTGGTAACCAGGTACCATCTAGTTGTACTGGACTCAATCTGGTGGAGGCCATAGAAGTTGTGGTCTATTAATCCTTTGGACTAATCTTTCCTTTGTATCTTGTTCTCTTCATTTTCCCTTGGCCCTGAAGGGGTGAGACTAGTGGAATATCTTAAATGGCCACTCATAGGCTTTTAAGACCCCAGACTCTACTCCCCAAAGTAGAACATAGAACATTTTCTTTATAAACTATGTTACGCCGATCGGAAGATTTTCTCCACTTCTTGCCAGGCTCAGACAAACTTGTTGGCTTTGTACCTGGAGGGTTACCTGGGCACGCAGTGTAAATGCTGTCTCAACATCCACCCCACTGCAGTCCTCAGGGATATCTTCCATCCTCTGTGAATCTAAACACAACCCCTTTGCCTTTGCCAAACACTCACAATTTCCTAAGTGCTTTCATGATGCAAGTCAAACGGGCCCGTGAGTTATGAAACATAGAGCTTCTAAAAGGCCTTTTTAATTATTTCCTGCCCTAATCAAGTATGCCTTTTCATTATTCAATCAAGCAAGGCACACTAATTATATGATTATAGTTGATCTTTTAGAATAAAGACAGAAGTTAAAAAATGCTTCTGCCTTCTCATCGTCTCCTGTTACTCTGTCATTCAGTTGGGTGGAAGGGGGGCGGCTGCAGGGTGGGAGGTGATATGACTTTTCCCCTTTTCTTTTCTCTTTTTCCTTGGATACATGGGGAATGCCTTCCTGTTTCCACCTTTCTCTGGCAAGATCCTTTCTCCTTCTTGCACCAGCTTTTCTCACTCCATAGCCGACTATGCGTTTCTTTAGTTCTGCTCTTTCTCTGGAATCTGCTCTGATGACAAAACTCATCTAGGGGCATTTCCATCTAATTTTCTAATCCTTCAGCCATTCTCTGTGATGTTTAGACTGCATCACTTTGACCTGAGGATTTGTGTTGCCTAGTTGCAGCCAATAACAGCATCAGCAGCAACAACAATAATAGCTACAAATACTTTAACCAGTTGCAGTCAAGTTGACTCTGGCTCATGGTGACCCCATGTGTGTCAGAATAGAACTGTACTCCATAGGATTTTCAGTGGCTGATTTTTCAGAAGTAGATTGCCAAGCCTTTCTTCCAAGGTGCCTCCAGGTGGACTTGAACCTTCAACCTTTTGGTTAGCAGCCAAGCGTGTTAACCATTTGCACCATGCAGGGAATGCTTAGATTGTGCTAACTGTGCTAGGTACTCCTTCTCTGTCTCCTATGTTGGTTGCTCCCAGGCTCCCTGACTTCTTAATGTGGGAGTTACCCAGGGCTCAGCCCTTGATCTCTTCTTTCTTATCTAACTTTGCTTCCTTGGTGATAGCATTCTGTCTCATGCTTTTATATGCTGATGACTCTAAAACTATCTTTAGTCCAGAATTCTCACCTGAACTTCAGGCTTGTAAGTCTCACTGCCTACCCCATGTCTCCACTTGGATGTCTAACAGACATTTCAACTCTAATATGTCCAAAGCTGAACTTCTGATATTCCTCATCAAACTGGCTTCTCTTGGCATCTTCCCAATCTCAGTAAATGCAACTCCATTTTTCAGTTGCCTGGGCCAAAAACTTTGGCATTCTCCTTGACTCCTCATTCTCTCATATTCTACATCCAATATAAAGCAGATACTATTGCTCTACCTTCCAAATGAGGGGGCAGTGGTGGTTCAGTGGTAGGACTCTTGCCTTCTATGCAGGAAACCTGGGTTTGATTCCCCTGCCAATGCACCTCACGTGCAGCCACCGCCTGTCTGCCGGTGGAGACTTGCACGTTGTGCTGATGCTGAGCAGGTTTCAGTGAAGCCTCCAGACTAGGATGGACTAGGAAGAAAGCCCTGGTGATCTACTTCCAAAAATCAGCCAGTGAAAACCCTGTTGATCACAGTGGTCCAATCTGCAATCGATCATGGAGATGGTGCAGGGCCAGCCAGCGTTTTGTTCTGTTGTACATGGAGTTGCCTTGAGTCGGGGGTTTACTTGACAGCAGCTTTCAACAACAACAACAACCTTCAAAATATATTTAGATATGACGTTATCTCACCACCTCTACTGTTCCACCTTAGCTGAAGTCATGATAATCTTTTGCCTGGATTATTCTAGTAGCTTCCCAACTGATCTCCCTGTATTCACTCTTGATCCCCTACAGTATATTCTCTAAACACCAGCCAGAGTGATTCTGTAAAAACATAACTCAGACCATGTCTGCTCTGCCTCCCTATGGCTCCCATCTCACCCAGAGTACAAGTCAAAGTCCTTTCAATGACCTAGAAAGTCTCATGTAATCTGGCCCCTATTACTTCTCTTCCCCAGCGTGCTCTCTTGCTCACTCTGTTCCACATCAGCCTCCTTGCTGTTCCTTAGACACAGCTGCATGCTTTCACCTCAAGGCTGTTGCACATGCTATTCCCTCTGTTTGGAATGCTTTTCCTCCAGATGTCTGCATGGGCAACTTCCATCAGGCCTTTCCTGGCTGCCTATCCAAAATTGCAGCCCTCGCTGCAGCCCATGCCACACTTCCTATCCTTCTCCCCCTGTTCTATTGATCTCCTTAGCACTTAGCACTATCACATTTATCTGGTTATTGTCCTTTTCCTTCATGAGAAAAGAAGTTCGGTCTGTTTTGTCACTAGGCCCCCAGTGCCTGGCACAAAACAGGCATTTGGTAAATATTTGTTGATTGAACAAATACGCCAGACACTGCTCAAAGATCAGTATGTTCATTACTTCTCTTAATCCCCGTAAGAACCTCGTGAACCCTGTTTTACAGATGAGGAAACTAAGGCACAGATGTTGATGCTGTTGTCAGCTGCCTTCGTGTCAGCTCCCGACTCATGGTGTTCTCGCGTACAATAGAACAAAATGCTGCCCAGTCCTGTGCCATCCTCATGATCGGTGGCACAGATAGGTTAAGTAAATTGCCTAAGGCCACACAGCTGGTAGCGACAGAGCTGGGATTTGATTCCAGGCAGTCAGGTCTGAGCCCATGTGCTTCACTGCTAGGCTCTACTGCCAGTGTGTGGTGTTTTGTCCCTGAGCCTAGATGCTGCCATGCTCCAGGGGCTTGGCATGGCCAATCATTCTCTGGATGGAGAAGCCTGAGGTCCAGGAAAGAGGTTTCTTGCAGAGCCAGACAGGCAGCGACTGTTCTGTTTCATGTGCTTTCATAATAACAACTGATGGAAGGTTCCTGTTGCCCTCACAACTCTGATCCGGGTGTTTCCAATGTGCCAGACACTGGGATAAGTGCTTTCTGTACACTGTTTCCTTTAATCCTCTTGACAAGCTTATGTGGTAGGTACTGCTATTATCCCCATTCTATGGATGAGGAAACCGAGGCTCAGAGAGGTTGAGAACCTTCCCAAGTCACTCAGACGGTAAGTGGCAGAGATTTGTTTGTCTCCAAAGCCAATGCTCTTTACTTTAAGGATTTTTTATTTTGGGGAGTAAGCTAGGTGAAGTAAGTTACAAGACCACAGTTACTCTTCAAATATCATTTTTATTATAATACCTGGCTTACCCTGGTGGCGTGGTGGTTAAAGTGTTGAGCTGCTAACCAAAAGGTCAGCAGTTTGAATCCACCAGGAGCTCCTTGGAAACCTTATGGGGCACCTCTACTCTGCCTTATAGGGTGGCTATGAGTTGGAATCAACTCAATGGCAATGGGTTAACAGGTTTAAGTACATCTTAAGCACTCTTTAACAAGTTCTTGCTTATTTATTTATTTAGACTTGCCTATCTATTTAATTTGCAGTGTGTGTTTATTAGTTGTTAAAGTGAATTGGGCCAGGATCATGGGGCGTTAATTTTTTTTTTCTCTCTCTGAAATGTAGCATTTATTAAAAAGTTACCAAAAATTAGGAGACAGTCAGGGTAATGTAGCAGACAGAACTTGTGCCAGTCACGGATTAGGTACTCTGTCTATGCCTCCCGTGTGGTCTTGGACTACTCGCACCCCTCCTCTGGGCCTCCAGTTTCCCACAAGGGGAGCGAAGGGCCTGGAAGAGCTACCCTCTCCGGTCTTTTCCCATCGTGTGCTCCGGGTACCTGAAGCCCTGCTGAAGCCAGGTGGAGCTGCTCCTAGCCTTTCTGAAGCTGGATGTGTGTATACTGGCATTTCCCAATATTAGTGTCTTTCTAGGGAGTGGGGTGGGGGGGGCCCTCTCCTTGGTTCTGCTGCCTCAAGGTGGGGGCTCAGGACTTGTGTGGAGGGGGCAGTCAGAGAACTGGGCAAAGGAAGAAATGGCTTAAGCTAAGAAACTTCTCTGTTCTTTTCCTGGGTGCACAGGCCATGGAGGAGAACAAGGGGAGTAAGGGGATATGTCTTGGGGTCCCAGTAACCAGCACTTCTGTTCTGGACCCTGAAGTATTCCCACCATGAGCCAACACTGATGTCAAGTTGAATTGCTGCCCCTATATATCTCCCTTACCTCCCTCCCCAGAGGCTGCCCTCAGATGATAACATCTGCATCCCACTAATTTCACCCCCATTATTACATGGGAAAGGAGCTCTGGTGGTGCAGGAGTAGCTGGAGCTTTGAACCCACCAGCTGCTCTGTGGGAGAAAGATGTGGCAGCCTGCTTCTGTAAAGATTATAGCCTTGGAAACCCTATGGGTCAGTTCTACTCTGTCCTATAGGATCACTATGAGTTGGAATTGACTTGACTGCAACGGGTTTGGTTTGGTTTTATTACGTGGGATTCTTATCATAGCCACGTGAGTGATTATATCTATATCTATATCTATACATTCTTGTCATTTCCATAAAACAGAGGAGAAAGGTAGTATCTCCAAGGTGGGACCAGCTGCTGGCCTTGATTTATATTCAGAACCTACCAGCCTCTGTCTGGCCCAGCTGATGACCACATACCGGGGCTATTTCCTGTAGTCACCCAGCCTGGGGGCTCCAGTTACCCGCTTGCCCTTGATCTTTCACTATTTGCACTCTCTCTTCAGCAATTCTTCCTTATCTTTCTCACCCATGTGTTGACATGATGCTAAAGCTAGCGTGATACTTAACTGGACCCTCCTCCGTTTAAAGATTCATTAAAAGAAGAAAAGAACAAAAAACACTTGCTTTTTCTGGCCCACAGTTTCCTGTGAGAAATAAGAAGCATCCTGTGTTTCCCCCATTTTCCTAGGGTTCGGTGTTGGGTGGGGAGAGTGGGAGAACCTTCCTGCCCCGGCTTCTGATCCAGGTCTTTCTACCAACAAGGACAGACTTCTGCCTCTGAAAGATAAGAATGACAGCTCTGGTGAGCGGGTTTGCCACCCAGGCTTTTCCCAGCGCTGGAGGGAGCCTACACTGGCCCTGGGACCTGGCTGCCTTCCCACCCCGGCCACCTTCCCATGCCAGGAAAGGCCTCCTTGGCTGACCTGGAGTGTGTGTGTGTGCTGGGGTTGGAGAATGAGGAGAGCCGCTGGGCTAGAGCAGCTTGGTGGGAAATGGGGGGAACAGCGGGGTTGGGGGGCACAGAGGAAGGACAGAGAGAGGGGTAGGAGGTGATTGAGGGCACACGGGGAGTGGAACCAGCAGGAGTCAAAAGAGAGGCTCAGCATGAGAGGGCTTCCGGTTCCCTCTCCCTGGCTGCTCAGGTCAAACCCTGCTTTTCCTGGCCTTCTTTGCCCACCTGTGGTGAGTGGAGGGAACTGTATCCGCCCTCTCCCTCCATTAGCCCCACGGAAGCCCATACCTGGGTTGCCAGGGCCTAGGGTTGCCAGATAAAATATGGGATGCCCAGTTAAATTTGAATTTCAAGTGAACAATCAATACTTTTTTTTAGTATAAGTCCCATGCAATGTTTGCAATATTTGAGACATACTTATACTGAAAAGGAGCCCTAGTGGCACAGTGGTTAAGAGCTATGGTGAGCTGCAGCCGCTAACCAAAAAGTTGGCAGTTTGAATCCACCAGCTGCTCCTTGGAAACCCTATGGAGCCGTTCTACTCTGTCCTATAGGGTCGCTGTGAGTCAGAATCAACTGGAAGGCAACGGGGTTTTTTTTTTTTTTAACATACTGAAAAATGATTCCTTGTTTATCTGAAATTCAAATTTAACCGACCATCTGTAGCTTTATGAGATCTAGTAACCCCTCCTGGGAGCACCCGTGGGTTTGCTTCTCTCAGGCAGCCTGGGCAGGGGCCTTAGGTGCAAGCTTCCCTCGGTCTATGCTTAGGTACTCATGGAGCTGATGGAGGCCACCAAGACCTTTCTGACCCCCAGAACGCTTTACCCACCTTGCAGGTCATAGCCTGAAATTTCATTATCAATCTTTGATCAGTTAATACAAAGTAGCACAGAGATGACTGGACTAGAAGGCACACACTCTAAATGGGAATCTGACTGTAATTTATTAACTGTGGGAAGAGTGTAACCTCCCCAGCCTGTGTAGTCTCCTGTTAAGTGGATGTAAGACCCATTTCACAGGCTCAATGTAAAGACTGGAAGATTCACTGTATGTAAAAGCCATTTGGCATATAGAACGTGCTCAATAAATATTTTCTAACAAATTTTGAGGGCAAAGAGCAGCAACTCATGGAGAACCTGGAAAGCACTGGGGCAGGGGATGGGGAGAACGAACCCACAAGAGAGAAGAAGATGGAATGGAGAGGAAGACCTCATCTGGGGAGACTCTGCCTCCCTCCAGTCCTTACATTGTTGTTGCTGTTCCAGGCCACCCAGGAGGGCTCAGCATTTAATCCCCCTCCTGTTGTCTCAAAGCCAGGCCACCAAGTGTGAAGGTGGGAAGCAGGAACTGGTGCAATTTTGTGTGGAACAGGGAGATGGAGGAACTGAGGTGTGGGAAGGAGTGGCAGAGAGTCTGTGACATCAGGACTTGGCTGTGATATGTGTTGGAGCTGGGAGTAAGGAGGTATCTTAATTTCCTAAGGCTGCCAGAACAAAATACCACAAAGAGGGTAGCTTTAGAGAACAGAAATGTATTTTCTCACAGTTCTGGATCAGGGCCTCAGCCATGTCGATGCCTCCTGAGAGCTTCAAGAGAGGAGCTACTCCATGTCTCTCTCTTAGCTTCTGGTTACTGCTGGCAATTCTTGGCATTCCTCTGCTCTTAGCACAGATGCATCAGCCTCCGTCATTACACGGCAACTTCCTTCTCCCGTGCACGTGTGACTGTTTTTATGTCTGTCCTTCTATTTTATAAACCGCCACTCAGAAGGGATTAGGACTAGGACCCACCCTACTCAAGTATGACTTCATTAACTTAACTGGTAACATTGCAAAGAAAAATCCAATTCCCCCAAACAAGGTCATATTTACCAGTGCAGGGGTTAAGACTTCAACATTATCTTTTGGGAGGACATAATTCAACCCATAACAGGAAGCATGGTTTGCAGGCAATCACGGCTGCTGGACAGATGTAAAGAACCATTATCTTTTAATATATGTGAGTGTCAATACAGAATGAGGACTGCATTATGCTTGGTCTGTGAAAATGTTACCTCAGCTGATGCCATTTATAAATATTGTAGCTATATCAAAATAAGAAGATGAAAACTCTCAGTGGCTTAGCTGTATGAATACAAGAAAAATACAACCACACACTACTATTTGTGCCTAGTTACCAGGTATCCCAGAGATGGTAATGAAGATCATTACATATGTGTTTTGCTTAGGATACATTTTACCTGATTCTTAAATTTGATGTGATTATGACATTGGATTCTTTTCAGGCAGCCATGACAGAAAATGGAAACAGCTCCTCACTTGGGCATTTCTTTTTTTTTTTTTTTTTATGTTTTTATTTTTTTATTTTTTTTTTAATATATATTTTATTGTACTTCAGGTGAAAGCTTACAGAGCAAATAGTTTCTCATGAAATAGTAGTACACATGTTGTTTTTTTTTTGACATTGGTTAACAACCCCACAACGTATTAAGCCTCTAAATTCTCAACCTTTTTTTTTGATGAAAATTACAGATGGCCAAAGATACACCGTTTCAAAATTTTTTACATTCACAGTTCAGTGACATTGACTACGCTCTTCCAACTGTGCTGTTATTCTCACTTAAGATGAAGGCTTACAGAACAAAATAGTTTTTCATTTAACAGTTACTACACATGTTGCCCTATGACAATGGTTAACAATCTCACAGCACATCAAGAATATCCTTACTCCACCTTGTGTTCCCTATCACCAGGGGGCTTCCTTGTCCCCTTCTGTCTTCTGGACCTTGTCAGTAGACTATTGTACCTCTTTAGTCTCATTTGTTTATTTATTTATTTATTTATTTTTATTTTATTTAAACACCATTTCAAAACTTTTTACTTACACATTTAAGTGATATTGACTATGCTCTTCCAATCGTGCTGCCATTCTCGCCCAAGATGAAGGCTTACAGGACAAAACAGCCTCCCATTTAATAGTTACTACAAATGTTGCCCTATAGCAGTGGTCAACAATCTCACAATACATCGACAGTGTCCTTATTCAATTTGTGTTCCTTATCATCAGTTTCCTACTCTCCCTCTGCCTTCTGGCCCTTGTCACCGGACTCCTGTACATCGTTAGTCCCATTTAGTTTTACTGGGGTGTCCATTCCCAGGCTTAACATCGAACCTTGAAGTTAACTTCCCCTCTGAGCTGAAAGGGTGTCTGGGGGCCACACTCTCGAGGTTTCTCTAGTATTCTTTAGGCCAGTATATCTGGTCTTCTTTTTTTTTTTTTTTTTTTTGGGAGTAAAAATTATGCTCTACATCCTACTCCAGCTCTGCCCAGAACCCTCTGTTGTGATCCTGGTCAGAGGAGTCATTGGTGGTAGCCGGGCACCATCCACCTGTACTGGGCTCAGTCCCGTGGAGGCCTTGGTAGCTGTGGACCATTAGTCCTTCGGACTAATCTTTTCCTTGTATCCTGTTCTCTTCGTTCTCCCTTGTTCCCGAAGGGATGAGATCAGTGGAGTATCTTAGATGGCCGCTCATAGGCTTTTAAGACCCCAGACACTACTCACCAAGGTAGAATGTAGAGCATTATCTTTATAAGTAGTGTCATGCCAATTGAGCTAGATGTTCCCCGAGATCATGGTCCCCAGAGCCCTCCGTCCAACAACTCAGTCCCTCGGGGGGTTTGGATGTGTCTATAGGGTCTCCATGACCTTTCCTTGTGCCGGTTGTGTTAGTTTCCCCTGTACTATGTACTATCTCATCTCTCACCACTTGGGCATTTCTTTACAACAGAAAGTGCTGGTCTAAATGTAAATGGTCACAAGAGAGTTAGTCCTGAGCCTTCCTCCAAGTGGCTTGTTGCTAGCAATTTCAGGGCCTGAGGCAAGAGTGCAAATGGACGCCCACCAGCCATATGTCCAAATATTCAGAAGTTGTAAATTATGAGTCAAGCTAACAAACTGTTACTTAAAATATGTTTACCTCTTACCTTGACGCACATACCTCCATAACAGCCTGGAGGCCATATTCAAATTCAGAACCTTCCGATTCCTCAAAGTTCTGTGTCAGAGTGGGGTGCCATGTTCTGTCCCCTGTCCCTGGTCTGTGACGCACTCTCTTCTCTCCCCATTCCCACTCTGTCCAGCACTTTGAGGGTTTGTATTAGCCTCCTATTGCTGCTGCAACAAATTACCACAAACTCAGTGGCTTAAAACGACACATATTTATTCTCTTACACTTCTGGAGGTCTGAAGTCTGACTAGGGTCTCACTGGGCTAAAATCAAGGTGCCAGTAGGGCTGGTTCCTTTCTGGAGGCTCTAGGAGAGAACCTGTTTCCTTGCTCTTCTAACTTCTAGAGGCCACCTACATTCCTTGGCTTGTAGCCCCTTCCTCTATCTTCAAAGCCAGAAGTGTAGCATCTTCAAATTTCTCTCTAACATTCCTGCTTCCCTCGTTGACTTAGACGAACCCTTGTAATTATACTGGGCCCACCCAATAATCCAGGATAATCTCCCTATCTCAAGATCCTTAATTTAATCATATCTGCAAAATTTTTTTTGCCATGTGAGGTAACATTCACAGACTCCGGGGATTAGGGCATGAATGTCTTTGAAGGGCATAATAAGAACTGTATTACCATAAGGCTCTTGGGCATATATGTGCATGTTTGTGGATATTACACTTTGCCCTACAAACAGCTACCACTTGGGCCTGGGGATTAGTGCACTCATGACACCATCTGTTCTTGGGAGGACAGGCCATTGATGAGGCCCATGCAGACCAGGAAGTGGGCTTGGTTCTATTTGAGCAAGGAGTCAAGGGTTCTGGGTAACTAGAGAGTATTCTGAAGGAGGGTACGGGCTCCAGGTATGCACATCTCCTTGCTAAGGATTCCTTACCCCATGGGGAGGGATACAGCTGAAGAAGGGATAGAGCAGAGCCCTCTACTTGGGGTGTAGGCCAGGGTCCCCTCTTACCTGTGTCTAAGAGCAATGCTATCCTCTGCTCCAAGGTTTATTAATCTGAGTTAAAGGGGCTCAAATGAGACATGTATACAATTTTGTTTCTTGGTGTGCATGTATATTTTTGGGGGAAGAGGTTTGATAATTTTCATCAGATTTCCCAAGTGACTTAGAAGAAGTTGAGTACTACTACCCTAACCTCTCTCTTTACTCTTATTGGGCAAAACTGGCCCTTTCTGGGCCAATTCTGTCTTTCAGTCTGCAAGGATACAGACACTTTCTTATCCCTGAGGGCTCGCTCTCCCCCAGCTGGCCCCTGCCTGCACAGTGAGGCTTTACTGTGACTATTCCGGGGTGTGGTGGGGGCCCATGCAGGTCAACTGAAGCTCTGGAGTGTGGGAAGAAGGGCTACTTGAGGGAGAAGGAAGCGGGTGTTTCTTTCTTTAGCAAAGAGATGTTCAGAGGCATTTTCCTGTCCTTAAACTCACCTGTCAAACAGAACTCAGGACAGGCACCAGATGGGAGCCTGCAGGATTGGATCTGGCCGTCAACATCCAGGCCCCCACTGCCTGACGTGCCTGACAGGTTAGTTAGAGACGTGCTCACCTCAGGAGGGGAACCTGGACGGAGAGGAGGAACAACATCGATTTCTGCTATATACTTCTTTATTTTCTACGGAATTAAGCAGAGTTTATTCCTGCCAGTGAATTTCCTTAGCAGGGATATTTTGATGCCTTGGAAAACATTCTTGTCCTACTTTAGTGGTAAAAGACTGTCTGTGCTGGTAAGGAAATCTGGGAGAGAGGGAGAGGTAAGAGAATGAAAAGGGAGGAGAAGGGGGAGGGGAGGAGAGAGGGAGAGAAGTGGGGGAGGGAGATAGGAGAGTGGAGAGCAGGAGGGAGGAGGAAGAAGAAAGAAAAGAGAGACTGTATGTAAGAAATTAAAGAGCAGCTCTCTCCTTGAATGAATTTTCTCTCCCAATTTCCCTGTCTCCCCAGTCACTGCTACCCCCACCCCATCTTGTGACAAGCTCTGAAGTCTCAGGAAAGGAACCTGTGGCTATTGTCCACTGTCATGTTCACTGGTTCTAGACTTCAGTGCCTGCCAGAGATTTCCTTAATAGGAGGCTTCTCTGATGTGGGACATCTTTCACTGGGGGAGGCATCTGAGGTGAGGGAGGAAGGCAAAGACACTGGTAGACCCAGAAACTTGAAGCATGGTGCCTGGCTGGGGTAAACGTACCCAGATGGACAGTCCGTTGTTGGGAGATGCCTGGCGACCCCTCTCACTTCTGCATCCTCAACTCCTTCCCCTACTTCCCTCTGGAGAGCTGGGCCCTGATGGCCTTCCAGCCTCAGGCTCTCTCTTTAACCCTACCTGGAGGCTGAGCTCCTCCCATCTCCTGGTCAGTCCTGACCTCCTGACCTCTGGCTTGAAGTCTTCTGGAGGTCCTGCCCTAGTCAGTGAGTGCGGTCTCCTCTCAGAGAGGAACAAAGAGGTACCAAAGGTGGGTGCTGAGGGGCACTCCGAACAATTTTTATCTTCTTAGATGGAATTCGAACCTCTCCCCTTGTCACTCCCCAGTAAAGCCCTGCTTCTGAGAGAGAAAGTCACTCTGGGGAAACTGAGGCCGTTGTTTTGAAACATCCACTGCACATTGGAAACTTTCCATGAAGCCTTATTTCTTTGGCAGAGGGGCAAAAAGGATTGTCAAGAAACTTTCCATTCAGCCTCTGGCCAGCACTGACTGGACACCTCCCTGGCCTTCCAGACCACAGCTTCTGGAAGTCCGTAGGTCAGCCTCAGGTAGGGGACAGCACCTCGTGGTGTCCTGCTGGACTGCCACATTTGCCTTGCATTTCGTGCCTCAGAGGACAGATGGAGAACTGGGTCAGAGGAGGGTGAGAAGGGAGGAAAATATTGGGAAAATCTACCAGATGGGAGCTCTGTGAGGGCAGGGACCGTGCCCCAGTTACTCTGGATCCAAGACACCGAGCACAGCACCTGGCAGTGAGAGAATACACAATCCTCTCTGCAAATAATCTGTTAATAATCAGAGAAATGTCTGAGGATTTGGCTTCTTCTCTGAAATATCTTTCGGTATCATCTAGCACTGGCATTCTCTGGTTTCACAGAAGAGAGCTGTTCTGAAGAGCAGTCCTGCTTGCCTAAAGCTCTGGGTGTGGAGTTTAAAAATCAGCACCATCCTTGTTTGGGAAGACGAGAATTTGTTTATTCTTTCAGTCAGCAATGATGTATTGAGCATCTGCTTTGTGCTGGGCAATGCTCAAAGTGCTAGGGCTAAATGATGAGCAAGAAAAAGAAGGTTGTTGACCTTTTGAAGTTTATAGTCTAGTCAGGGAGACAGAATCTGGCCAGATAATCTTAACCCGTTGCTGTCGAGTTTATTCTGACTCCCAGTGACCCCGTAGGGCAGAGCAGAACAGTCCCATAGGGTTTCTAAGGCTGTAACCTTTAAGAAGGCTGACTGCCACATCTTTCTCCTGCACAGTGGCTGGTGGATAGGAACTACTGACTTTCAGGTTAGCAGCTGAGCCCTTAACCACTTCATCAGTAGGGCTCCTTAAATAATCTTACAGATGTCTACATAATTTCAAACTGTGATGCGTGTTTCAAAGGCAAAGCTCAGGAGGCTGAGAGAAGATTCCCCAGGGAGAAGAGGGGCCCTGGCCTACTGTGGGAGCTCCTCTCCCCTAAAGGAGTGAGGTTGGAGGGCATCTAAAGGGCAAGGAGGAGCAGGTAGGTGAAGGGGTCTGGGGTGGAAGAGAGTTCCAGGCAAAGGGGACCGTGTGATCAGGGGCTACCAGTAGAAAGGAACTCAGAAAGTGCTGAGGAGCCTGGGGTAGCTGAGAGCGAGAGTTGAGAGCAGAGGGAAATGAAGGTAATCCAAAGTGTCTGCTAACCATGAGTCATTTCCCAAAGAGCTCAAGGAGAAATAAGATAGGGAGAAACCTCTTCAAGCTGCCTTCTGAGAGGAGGGTGGCCTGCTCCAGGCTCAGACCAAGGCTCACGGATTATTCCAGGGCCTTTCTTTAACCAGTCTAAGGTTATCGAAAAGGAGCTATGAATATCTAAACTAATGGTTCTTAAATCTGGTTGTATATCAAAGTAAACTGGGGAGGGTGTTAAAATGCAGATTCTCAGGCCTGAATCAGACTCTCTGGAGGTGGGTGGTAGGAATTTAGATTAGTCAAGAGTTTCTCAGGTGATCTGGATGCTGATGGTCTAGTATCTGGGAACCACAAATCTTATCCATGCCCCACATTTAACATATGAGGAGAGTGAAGCCAGAGAGGGGATTTAATTTGCCCAAGTTCACATAGAGAGTGAGTTGGTCGGTGCACAGGGAGGCCTTTCTTTTCAGGGCCTGCCTGAGGACACTGTTTTGGGCACCCTTGTGGTTAGGGGACAGAGCTGTGAAGGAGCAGCAGGGTCTGAAGCCTCGTGTACCCTGGTGAGTAGTCCAGCAAGGGTGAGTCACACTTCTGCCTGTGTCCAGGTGGGGATTGTTGTCGTCGTTGTTAGCTGCCAGCAAGCCAGCTCCAACTCATGGCCACCTTATGTTACCAAGGAAGACCATGAGAGCAGAACGAAACGTTGCCTAGTCCTGTGCCACCTTCATGATCACTGGTATGACTGAGTCCCTTGTCTTGGCTATTGTGTCAATCCATCTCACTGAAGGTTTCTCTTCTTTTCAGTGGCCCTCTACTTTACCAAAGAATTGATGCCTTTGAATTACGGTGTTGGCAAAGAACATTGAATATACCACAGACTGCCAGAAGAACCAACAAATCTGTCTTGGAAGAAGTACAGCCAGAATGCTCCTTAAAAGCAAGGATGACGAGACTTTGTCTCACCTACTTTGAACATGTTATCAGGAGGGACCAGTCCCTGGAGAAGCACATCATGCTTGGAAGACCCTCAGTGAGATGGATTGACACAGTGGCTGCAATGGCGGGCTCAGACATAACGATGGTGATGAGAATGGCACAGGATTGGGCAGCGTTTCGTTCTGTTGCACATAGGGTCGCTTTGAGTCGGAACCAACTCAACGGCACCTAACAACAGTAACAACAACTATTTTACCAAACATGAAGTCCTCTTCTAGCAATTGGTCTTGTGGTGGTAGGGTCATATAATCAAGATCACCTCCTATCAGCCTGAACCTTAACAAACATCACCACATTCAGCCCTTACAATAACCCTGGCGCCTAGGAACTACTGAATTTATCCTTCCCGTTGCGTTGTTGTTAAAACCAGAACACCAAACCTGTAGCCATCAAGTTAGTTCCAATTCACAGTGACCCTATAGGACAGAGTAGACCTGCCCCATAGTTTCCGAGGCACACCTGGTGGATTCAGACTACTGACCTTATGGTTAGCAGCCGTAGCACTTAACCACTACACTGCCCTGGTTTTCTTAGGTGCTGTCAAGTAAGTTCCAACTCATGGCCACCTCATGGACAACAGAAGGAAGTTTTGCCCTGCCATCCGCACAATCATTATTATGTTTGAGCCTACTGCTGCAGCCAGGTGTCAATCCATCTTATTGAGAGACTTCGTCTTTGTCACTGACCCTCTACTTTACCAAGCATGCCGTCGTTCTCCAGGGACTGATCTCTCCTGATAACATGTCCAAAGCAAGGGAGACCAAATGGAGATGAGGCTTCCATGACACTTGGGTATCTTAGTCCTTCTCTGTGGTTCTACTTTTCTTCCGCCCTTCAAAGATAAGTGTGTGTGTGTGTGTGTGTGTGTGTGTGTGTGTGTGTGTGTGTGTGTGTGTGTGTGTGTGTGTGTGTGTGTGTGTGTGTGTGTGTGTGTGTGTGTGTGTGTGTGTGCGTGCGCACGCGCACTCTCTGGACCGGCAGACAGGACCGAGGAAGCTGCTCCAGAGTCTGTATCCTCCCTGACACCACAGGCCCTGGAAGGGAGGGGATGGGGGGAGCCGGGATGCGGGATGTCTGGACACGGGAGGCGCCTTCCCAGCTGCACGGAGCCAGCCAGACCAGCAGAGGTCACTGCGTGGGCAAAAATGTGGTGCAGCCCGAGGCTCAGAGCCCAGTCCGCGGCCACCCCCGCTTTCTCGCGGAGTGCATTCCTGCCGCAGAACTCAGAAATCTGGGCTTCTGGAGAATGCCATATTTCACGTCATTTAGACAAAGGAAGACCCCATGCCAATGTCTGGAGGCCGCTACGGGGCCGGGGAGGAGAGTCAGGGGCTGCGCACTGCACTTGGGGCAGCAAAGCTCTGGGCCCCTCCTGCCCATGGCTCCTGCACTGCGCGGCTCTGTGATTTTCCTCTCTGAGTCATGGCGCGGCTGGGGACCAAACCTGACCAAATGGCACCAAGGAGGGGCTTCTGTGCCTGGGACATTGTAATGTAGTGGGCATTGCCATGGGAATCCCACCGCCAAAGGGTGTGTGTATGTGGGGGGTGGGGAGGGTGGAGACTCCCTTCCTGATAAATTGTGGCGTTAGGGATTTTAGGACGAGAATACCCCAGAACCCTAGAAAAGGTGAAGCAGAATGGAAGCTAAAACTGCAGACTCTGGTACCAGACTGCTTGGATTTGAACCCTGCCCTTATTCCTTCTAGCTGGTGACCTTGGGCGAGTTATTTCACCTCTCTGTCCCCCAGTCTCCTGACCTCTACAAGGGAATAATAATAGTGCCTACCTCATGGGGTTACTGTGAGGCCTGATGAGTTAATGTATGTAAAGTGTTTAGAGCAGAGCCTGGCACTGGGTCATTGTTCACTATGATTATTATTAACCCTAGTGTCCTCCCGGTCACATATAAAGTCCTTGAGGGCAAGGTGGAGGCTTCTCTAAGTCCAGCTCTGTGTGGCCACAGAGCATAGATGTTCCTCATGCAGCAGGATGCGACTATGAATTCTCAGAGGCTGCTCTGAGGGCCCCTTCCACAGTGAATGTCAATGGCTGACCTGTTCTTGGCCTCATGCCAGAGCATGGTCCTGATGGAGCATTCTCCTGCCCCTCTTTCTAGCTCAGTCGGGTTCAGGTGTCTTGCTTCCAATGATGCTGTAGCTCCAGTGAGCCCTTGGCACCCCTCAGTGCCTGCCTCAAGGTCTGGGAGTTGTCAGGAGGGGTGGAGCCTTTGCTGAGGTGCTGCAATGAAGCTCTGTGTGTTTGGTCACATCCTTATTTCCTGCAGAAGGGCCAGCCTCTGGCCGTGTCCTTAGAGGACTCTGTAGGTTCCTACTGCGGCGGCAGCTCCCCAGACCTCCTTGATGACTGTGCCTGCTGAAAGGGCTCTTTGTACGTGGCCATCTGGGAAAAGGGTGGCAGTTGGGGTGCCCCCGCAAGTGCCTGTCAGCATCTCCCAGCCCCCTGGGTGGGTGGGCATGGACCACCTCGCCTACTAGGAGCATTTTCCTGAGCTCCAGACCAGATTCCTGCGCTCCCACGCGCTGCTGATCTGCCCAACAGAGGGCTTTCCCCTCCTTGCAGGGTGTGATTTGGGTCGGGATGCCTGGGTTCTGGTCCAGGCTCCACCATGTGCTGGCTGGGTATCCTTGGGGAAGTCGCTTTACCTCTCTTGTCTTAGCATCCTCATTTGTAAAATGGAGATAATGATAGCTGTCCTGACCACGCATGCAGGCCTTTGAAGGGAAAAAGGGCTAGCAGGAGGTTGCTGTAGTTCCTGTTGACTTAGCAGGCTGTCGTCCGACTCTTTGCACTGGCCACTATTGGGGGCAGCCAAGTGGTTCCCAAGAAAAGGGGGTAGGGGAGACACACATGAAGGAGACAAGCTCCTTGACCTTGGGGGAATCTCCCCCTCACTTTATTGGAGAAGTAGACCGCACATTCCCGAGGGCAGAGAAATGCATAAATATAGGCATCAAAGAAACCACAGCATGATTTTAAATCTTCATCTATAAACATGTAAAAGTTTCCAAACTAACAGCAGCTTGAAGTTCAAGTGCAGCAGGATTCTGGAGGGAATGAAGTCATGAATCCAGGAGAAAGCAGTCTAGGAAGGCTTCCTAGGGGAGGAAATAGGTTTTTTTTTTCTTTTTAAGGAAAAGGGTACAGAGAAAAGGGTAGTGGTGGGTGGCAGGTGGTGGTAGTGGTAGTGGGGCTTGCCAGGACAACCAAGTTCATGATCATGTTAAGGTAGGAGAGATTGAGTGGTGGTTCCTGGCATATAGCGTTGCTGAAAGAATGAATGATGTGTAAGAAATGCTGAGCAGGTTTCACCAGCAGGGCTGTCAGGTCTGGACCAGAGTTTAGACAAATGCGTAGGCTCAAGGTGGAACGTTTATAAGGCCCAACTCAGTATGACCCATTGTCATAGGTCAGTTTCCCAGGGAAAAAGACTCTGAGACAGAGATTCGCAGGCAGGAGGCTCACTGGGGGTGGGGGTGGGGGGCACTTGGCATCCACACTTATGGGGGAGTGAAGGGAGCAGGATGGGGCATAGGGACAGTTGAACTGTGACGTAGTTGATCCCATGGGAGCTCTGGAGCTGAGATGTCCCTTCCAAGACGTTCCTATTTGAGGCCAGGGAGCAAAGGCCTTTATATCCCCTCATCAACCAGTCATTGGATGTGGGCTGCCCCTGGGGTGTAAACTTAGGAAAGGCAGTTTTCTTCTGCAGAGGGCAATGCCTGGAGAGGACTAGCTGTGAGCTGCCTGTGGCCAACACTCCCAGCAGCTGTGGAATGAGCGCCTCCCTCCTGAAGGGGACATCTGAGGGGCGCCCTACAGCACCCACTCCACCCATCACAATGGAGACAGGAAGGCCTTCAAGCGGCATCTGATGCCCCTGACCAGGCTCCAAGACCAGTTAGCCCCTCACATCCTTCTAGAGCATGATGATTTGGTCCCTTTCTCTAATATACCCCCTTACAGAGCATTAAAGGTAGAAGTGAGTTTTAATACAATAATACAATAGTTCTCAGCCTGGATGAAGGGTGCATTTCAGAATCATCCGTGGACTTTATCAAACCACCCTCAGTAGATTCTGACCACTAAGACTAGACGATGAGCTCCGTGAGGTTGGGGCTCTGTCTGTTGTACAGTGGTAAGTCTCTGGGCCAACAAGATGAATGCTTGGGGAAAGAAAGAATGTGACCTCTGTCCTCATCCTCGGCCTCATCTCTTGCCACTCTCTCATTGGTTTTGCGTTCTGCAGCCCCTGTGACCCCCTTGCCTTGCAGACTGTTTTCTCTGTCTGGAACTCCCTCCTCCCCCTTCTTCTTCTGACTTGCTTCTACTTGTCTTTCTGGGTCCTGTTCAGCGATTACTTTCTTCTCCATCTGAGATAGGTGCCCCTCTTCTGACTAAATGAGTTAATGCGTCTATGGTGCTCAGAACAGTGTTGAGCTCTATACAGGAGCTAGCTATTGCTGTTACTCTGTTCTGACCACTATCCTAAAGTAGACTACACTCTTTTTCAATGGCTTTTTAAACCTGTTTGTCCCCCTAGTGATCTCTAAGCTCTTGTAAGCAGGTGCCATATCTTTCTTTGTGTTCACAGCATCTGGTAGGGTGCTTGGCACATTGCTGTTGTTGTTAGCCACTGTCAAGTCAACCCCTGACTTATGATGACCCATTGACCCCATGCACAGCCCCATGCACATAGGGTTTTCATTGGCTGACTTTCAGAAGTAGATCGCCAGGCCTTTCTTCCTACTCCATCTTAGTTTGGAAATTCCACTGGATCCTGTTCAGCATCACAGCAACATGTAAGCCTCCACTGACAGATGGGTGGTGGCTGTGCTTGAGGTGCATTGGCTGGGAATTGAACCCCAGTCTCCTGCATGGAAAGCAGGAATTCTACCACTGAACTACCACTGCCCTCACTGCCTGGCACGTAAAAAACAAAACCAAACCCATTGCTGTTGAGTTGATTTTGACTCCTGTCGACCTCATGTGTTACAGAGTAGAACTGCCCCATAGGGTTTTCTTGGCTGTAATCTTTATGGAAGCTGATTGCCAAGACTTTCTTCTGCAATGCTGCTGGGTGGGTTTGAGCTGCCAGTGTTTGTGTTAGCAGTTGATAAGTAGGTGCTTAATAAATGTGTCTGTGATGAGTGAAAGAACTGGATCCTTAGGGATACCGTTTGAAAAACCTACTTTAAAGTATTTTTAATGAAGGACTAGCTGGGCAAGACTAACCGACAGTGGTCAAGTGTGGCATCGTCATTGCACAGTAAGTACTGAATACTGAGTGAATGAATTAGTACATGGTTGGATGGGTGTTCGATTGGACAGGCTGATAGGTAGATGGATAGATGGATGAAGATGTGGACTGACGGATGGCTGTTACTCTGAGTGGAAGGAGGCTGGGATTAGAAGGTTAGGGGGAGGGGTGAAGGGGGAGGAGGACAGGAGAGGGTTTTTACATTCTAAAGAAGCCAAGTGAATCTGGGTGAGGGAGTCTGATAAAGTGCCTCCAAGCTTGCCCAGGTGAGGCTTGGGGAAATGCTGGTCTTACATGTTTTCACCTACAGGTTGTGTGTTCCCAAGGAAGGTACTGGGGGGCCATTACTCATTCTGACACAGTCCTAAGGTCAGTATAAAGGCAGGCAGTAGCGAGGCACTGCAGGGTGCTGAATCAGCAGAGCATATGGGCTGGTGGGGAGTGGGCCTGACTGGAGAAAGCCTGGGGACTTGGTGCCAGGGGCAGTGGTCCCTGTGCCTCAAAGGGGTTGGCAGAGAATTCCCTAAAGAAAAGGAATCAGAGGAAGTGAGAATTGCCCTGCAAGAGGAAGTGCAGGTGTCTGTCACCCCAGAGAGCATGGCTGGGTGCAGCTCTGCATCAGGTGTTGGGAAATTCTTGTTCCAGAAGGGCCTTGCTTTTCTCTGTCAGTCAGGAAAGCAGACATCTGGACAGTCACATGCATCAGCTGATAGCTAGTGAAGTGGTCAGCCAATTAGCCAGTCAGTCTGTTTAGTAGTCAAAGAAAGTTTGTCCAACAGTCCCCTGGGTGGGACAGAGGGATTGGTCAGCAGAGTTGGTAGGTTGGTGCAAGTCCTCTGTGCACCTTGCTGGCTGAGATGCGTATAGGTGCTGTGGGCAGTGAGGGTCAGTCAAGAAAGAGAAGAGACCAGTTCCTGCCTTGGGGAGCCTCTGCCAGGGGTTCTTATGAGGCAGTCCTGCACCCTTGGGACATTTGGAAATACATAGGGGTGTTCTGGTTGTAACAAGACTGGGGAGGGGCAGGTCAGGCCAAGTCTCCTGCAATGAAGAATCACCCTGAACAAGAAAGAATTACTCCACTCCAAAGGCCAGTAGTACCTCACTTGGAGAAATACTGTGTTTAGTCAAACAGAACATTTTATATAAATGGTTTGCAAGATTTGTCCCCAGCTCTGCTCCCCTCCACACACTCCTAAGCCTGTCCTGACTCTCTCTTCCCTCTCTTCTCTGGAAGATACTGGAGTTGCTAACTTTGAAGGTTTGGAAAGTGCCATGAGCTGTGGGGAGGGAGGTGGCAAGAGGGTGAGAAGTAGAAACACCATCTGCCTGTGGGTCTGGCTCCCTCCTGCAGCAGGAGGTTGGACCACAGGGCTGGAGGAGGTGGGCTTCTGGGACACGCATAGGGGAGAATCTTCTCCCTATGCCCATTGTTCAGGGCTCCAGAGGCTCCCAACAGCAGTCCAGGGGAGCCTCCCAGCTCAGCAATGGGGGGCAGCACCCCAGATGCTGCCTGGGTCCAGTGTGGGCTCTGGGTCCTCCCCACCACCAGTCGCTTCTTGGTTCCTTCCTTCACCTCAGGAAGGGGCTGTCATGGCTGTCATGTGCAGGCAGGGGGTGGAGGTGGAGTGGGCAGCAGGCTGTTTTCCCAACACCACGTGTCCTAGAAGGACAAATGTAAAAATATAAAAAGCCTCTGGTCTTGGGGCTGGATCACACGGCTCACATGGCTGGGTGGCCTGCCACCTTGGCTGTCAGGCTGTCGGTGTCTAGGAAGGTTGAGGCGCTGGCTGCAGCTGGGGCTGGGGGAGTGCTGGGCTTGGTCAAAATATGCCTGATGTCTGCAGAGTTCATCCTCATGTGCTTTCTGCAGAATCCACTCCAGCCTCACGGGCCAGGCTGTGGAGAGGCTGTCCTCATATCCACTTCTCAGATAGGCTCAGCACAGGGCATTTTTAGGGCAGTGAGACTATTCCGCATGATGCTGTAATGGTGACTCATGACATTAAACATTTGTCAAAACCCATAGGACTGTACAACACAAAGAGTGAACCCTAATGTAAACTAAGGACTTTAGTTCGTAATAAAGTATCAATATTGGTTCATCAGTTGTAACAAATGTACCACAGGAATGCAAGATGTTAATAATAGGGGAAACTGTGTGTATGCGTGTGCGCGCAGGTAGGGAAAGGGGATATACAGGAATTCTCTGTATTTTCTGCACAATTTTTCTGTAAACCTAAAACTGCTCTAAAAAAATAAAGGCTATACAAGCAAGCAAGCAAGCAAGCAAGCAAGCAAATAAGCAACAAGCAAGCAACAAGCAAGCAACAAGCAAGCAAGCAAGCAAGCAAGCAAGCAGCAAGCAAGCAAGCAAGCAGCAAGCAAGCAGCAAGCAAGCAAGCAAGCAGCAAGCAAGCAGCAAGCAAGCAAGCAGCAAGCAAGCAGCAAGGAAGCAAGCAAGCAAGCAAGCAAGCAGCAAGCAAGCAGCAAGCAAGCAAGCAGCAAGCAAGCAGCAAGGAAGCAAGCAAGCAAGCAAGCAAGCAAGCAGCAAGCAAGCAAGCAAGCAAGCAGCAAGCAAGCAAGCAGCAAGTAAGCAAGCAGCAAGCAAGCAAGCAAGCAAGCAGCAAGCCAGCAAGCAAGCAAGCAAGCAGCAAGCCAGCAAGCAAAGCAGCAAGCCAGAAAGCAAGCAGCAAGCCAGCAAACAGCAAGCAAGCAAGCAAGCAAACAAAACCAACTAAGGCTCAGGCCCATGGCTGGTTTGTGGCGCTGTGACTCAGACCCAAGTCTTCTGATTGCTGGTCCAGTGCTCATTCCTTTACAACACAAACCGGCTTTTTCCTCACAGGCAGGGAGCTGGTGCTGCCCACCTGTGAGTAGGGAGCAGCCACCTCAGAGGCCTTTTTCTAGGGAGTATTTTGTGGGGGTTTGTGTGGAAGGGGTTTTGTGAGGATCTGTGTCCTCAGTCACAGCTCAGCAGAGATAACGTTGGAGAAAAAGAAGCCTGCCTGGGGGACTGGTCCAGTGGCACTGGATTTGTACCCTGCTGGACTGGAGACAACATCCCAAAATCATCTCAGAGGAGGCAGCTGACACCTCCCTCTCCTCTGCCTGGTGTCAGCAGCCTCTGTAACGACAGGCCTTCAGGGGACGTGGGGAAGCCCTGGCAGGCCAAATCCCTGGAGGTCTGGAAGGCAGGCAGTGAGAAGGTAGTGGCTGTGCCAGACTTGGTGAAGAGGGGCCTGGGGCTGCTGAGACTTTTTACCAGTCACTGTGCTCACAGCCCCTTCACCGACACTGGGCACCCCAAGGGGCCGAAACAGGGGATGTTGTGCTCAGGCCACCTTTCTAGTCCCCCTTGATAGTAAAGAGCCTCTATCCTTGGCTTCTAGAATTCTGCCTAATGCCTATAGATTGCCTTGGGGCTCCCCTGGGTCTCTGCTTGGCCCAGCAGACTGGGCCAGGATGAAAGTGAAGCCGTCAATAATTCATGCTCCAACTCCCCTCACTTCCCCAGCTCGGCTGCCTGTAAATATTTCACGAGCTTTGGGGGGCAGAAATGGCCCAGCAGAGATGCCCAGGATGGGGTTCGATGAAGTCTCACCCTTTTCTAGAGGTTTCTGACAATGCTCCTGGCAGGAGAGGTACCTAGTCCCAGGCTTGGGAGTAGAGGGGAGTCCAGAGATACTGACCAGTTATCTGGTCCCTATCACTCACATTCTGGTGGGGATGTGGGTGCTGGGCCACACCTTCTACGGACTGGCAGCAGCCACATTGGAGCCAGCCCTGGAGGTTGTCTTCAACTCCACTGTCTTCCTCACCTCCCACTTTCCTCAGATTTGTCTCCCCTCACCCTGCCCTCCCCACGTCACCTGCTCCGGTTCAAGTCTTGATCATCAACTTCTTGGACAATTGGCCTAGCCACTTTGTGACCACACACAGCCTGAAGAATTGTTCTAAAAACCAGACGTCTAACCCTATCACTCCCTTGTCTCAGGATCTTCTCAAGCTCTGGGTTATCCTCAGTACAAAAATCCCCTTTCTTTATCTCAAACCCAGGGTCCTGCATGACTTGGTCTTCGGGGCCTTTCAGCCTCATGTCCCAGCCCCCTCAGCCTGCTCTCCATGGTCTAGTCATTCATATTCCCTGCACCCCCACCTCTCTCCCACCTCCAGCCTTTGTTCTATTTGCCCTCTGCCAGGAAGTGGTGGGAAGATCAATTTCAGGATTACGTGTATCTCTGAGCTAGTTCCAGAGTCACTGTGCTGTCCTGGGCCAGGCCTACCATGCTGCATACGCCGGAGGTGAGACACGTGATGGGCCTGAGTCCACCTTCCAGCTTGCCAATCACGTGTATCTTATTCTGACCTTGTGTCATATTTTTCTGAACCTCAGTTTGTGCCTCTATAAAGTGGGAATACTCGTACCTACCTCCTAGGGCAGTTGTGAGGCTTGGAAACAAGGTGTGTAAAGTGCGTGGCTCAGTTCACAGCATAAAGTAGGTGCTCCAGCCATGCTAGGGGCCATCTTTATTATGCCCTCTGTGAATTGCGGGCTCCTGAGTTTCCAAGGAGAGTAGAAACTTGGAAACTCTGGCAGGGGTACCAAGAATTCTCAGAAGGGTCTCATGGTAGGTAGTATGTTTGGGAGGTACCAGGAAAAGTGAGGGAAGAAGGGAAACCCAGCACACAGGGTGCACGATGGAGGACACGGCTGTGGGGAATTGAAATGGATCCCACTCCACTGGAGCAGGGACTGTCTGAGGAGAACATAGGCTGCCTTGCACAACTGTCCATTTGAGCATCAGCCGGGAGGAGTGCCTGATTGTTGGTTCTTCTACCCGTTGGCTGAGGGCTGCCTCCAAGGCTGCTGGTTCCCTGAGCTTATGAACTACACAGACATACGAGCGGAGCAGGCTCCCACTTGTATCCACAGCTGCAAAGAAGAACCAGGGCAGACAGTTGAAGGCTTTTGGTGGGTGCTTGATGTGAGTTCAAGGCCACTTGGAGCTGTGGCCAGGAGACAGAGAAGAAGAGCACAGCAGGAAAGCTCTTGCCCTGAGAGTAAGGTTGAGGTGAAGGAGGAGGAGGTGTGTGGTCATGGGGAGGCCATGTCTTGGGCTCCTCCTTGACCTTCTCTAATTCATCTATCAAGGAGCATTTATTGAGCATTCACCAACTGCTAGGGAGCAACCAGATCATTCTAACCATGA
This sequence comes from Dugong dugon, assembly GCA_030035585.1. NCBI lineage: Eukaryota > Metazoa > Chordata > Mammalia > Sirenia > Dugongidae > Dugong > Dugong dugon. The sequence goes on from CM057462.1 coordinate 150,554,292, forward strand.
CCAGCTCCTCTTGTCCTCCTACCCTGGCCCAGATGTAACTTGGAACCAAATCAGGGCATAAGGCAGATCTAATAGGTGAGTGGCAGGTGAGTGGCCCTCTCTTCAGGTTGTGGGAGCAGTGGGGTTCATGCTTGTCGTCCCTCAGGCTTCTTCTTGGAGTCTTGAGCGGTGACTTGCTTCTTCATCCCAGGACTCTTGACCGTCCTGCTGGTCTTAAAGGTATAGGCACTTCACCTCACAGAGCCCTGTCTTTCTGACGTCAGGTAGACATCCATGACAGGGAAGGTGTCTTAGTCACCTAGTGCTGCTGTAATAGAAAACCACACACGGGTGACTTTAAAGAACAGAAATTTATTTTCTCATAGTTCTGGAGGATAAAAGTCCAAATCAGGATCTTGGCCATATCAGTATGTGAGACTCTCTCCTAGTTCTGGTGGGTGTCTGCTATCTATCTTTGGCATTCCTTTGCTTGTAGATGATCCTTACATGTCGTCTGTCTTCCCCTGTGTGTGTCTATGTCCATTCTGCTCTTTTTATAAATCAGAAGTGATTAGATTTAGAACTTATTCTACTTGGGTAGGAAACCCTGGTGGCACAGTGGTTAAGTGCTAGGGCTGCTAACCAAAAGGTTGGTAGTTGAAATCCACCAGGTGCTCCTCGGAAACTCTATGGGGCAGTTCTCCTCTGTCCTATAGGGTCACTGTGAGTTGGAATCGACTCAATGGCAACAAGTTTGGTTTTTTTTTTTTGCTTTTCTACTTGGGTATGATCTAATTAGCAAAACAAAGAAAATCCTATTTCCAAACAGGATTATATCCACAGGTACAGGAGCTAGGATTCTATCACATATTTTGGGGGGACACAAATTCAATCCATAACAGGAGGCAAGAACCAAAGCCCAGAAACCTCATCTCCAAAGGCCAATATGGAGACATCCTAGAGTCTGCGTGGGCTTCTCCTTCACTGTTTGAGAGAGAATGTATTTATTTTTCTCACATATATTTATACACATTTAGATATGTGTATCTGAACGCACACATATATTTAGAATTGAGAGAGGTTCTGTAGTAGGGGAAAAAAATCCTAAAGTTTAGTAAAGCAAAAGAAAGTTTTATTCTGCATATATTCCAAAAGGCAGATGTGGGAAGAACACAACCATGCTGCTAGAGCCATGTCTGCACGAGTCCAAGGAAATATCACAGAACAGATAAAAGTAGGAAAATGGACAAGCACGCTGCCACAGCCATGTCTGCCCGAGTCCAAAGAACAGTTACAGAGCCGTCAGTATATATTAACATTACAAATGGGCAAAACCGTTGAAAGCTTAGCCTTTTCAGATTGGCTAGAAACTGTGATCCTACATTTTGAATTGCCTTTCTTAACAATCATTGTACAGGTTTCATAACGACAGTCAGAAGGGTCTTCATTGGCCCAACAAATTTCTATTCACTAAATGCTAATAGAAAAAGATAAAGAGTGGAAAGTCTTGTGTTGTGTTTGATGGGCTTTATGTGAGAGTTTCCTAAAAGACATTTTCCAAGATTATCTTAGCTATAGTCTTTATACCTCGGGGGCCCAGTTGATGTGTCCTGTGAGTCTGTGAGGGCCCAGCCCCAGCTGGGTCACAATTCTCCATGCTCAAGGTCAGGGGATAATGATTCCAAATATTATTTCTAAATCAGTTCTTTTCTCTCTCTTCTCTCAACAATCTCCAAAATACTGGTGACAGTAGCAGTACTTGAATGTCCATCCATCCATTCATCTAGACCGTGTTTCCCAGACCTGGAACCCCACCAAGGAAAGGAGACCTAATTGGTGACCTTGTTTTGGAACTCCAATCTGGAATTGCCATCTGAAGACATGGTCGGAATCCCATCTCAACCACTCACTTGTTTTGCGTCCTTGGACAAAATCACTTCACCCCCAGACCTCAGTTTCCTCCTCTGTAAACTTGCTAGTTACTGTCGAGTGGATTCCAACATGGCAACCCGACATGTGCAGAATAGAACTGCTCCATAGGGTTTTCATGGCTGTGGCCCTTTGGAAGCAGATTGCCAGTCTAGTCCTCTGAGGTGCCTTTGGGTGGGTTTAAGCCTCTAACATTTTGGGTAGTAGTTGAACACTTAATTGTTTGCACCACCCCAGGACTCCTGTAAACTGGAGGCTGGTAGTAGTGATCACACCGATCTCACAGTATTCAAGCAGGCTGAAATGAGAGTCTGAATATGAAAGAACATTGCAAACAATGGACTGTTGTAAAAATGTAAGGCATTTACCTCCGCCTTACCACTTTCATCGTCTTCATTATACCTATCCTGGTCATCTTCCTCCTCCAACTCCTCCTCAGAAGGGAAGAATACAAATCCTTGCAACAAGACAGGCTTCACTGGTGCTCATGGAAATGCCTGCCTGAAGTAGGCCACACACAAGCTGCTGGGAGGAAATGGACTCAATTTATAATCGGCTTCATTAGGAGTCCACTTGAGAGATGGGTTCAGGGGATCCTTAACCCAAACATCCGCTGGGCTCTCCTCTGGGACCTGCCTGGGCCTCCCCAGCTATCCAACGCTTGGTGATGCAAAAAGGGTCAAGGCAGGAACTGCAAAGGAAGCAGCAGCTAATGAAAAATTCAGGCTAATTGTTTGTTAAAAAGCCCTACTTGCTTCAGATGGGCTTTTCTGGGCTGGGGAGGGGGATGTGGGGTGACCTGTGGCTATTGTCAGTTTGTTAGGTGCTTGTTTCCTGGAGCACCTGGGGAAAGGGTCTGGAGAGGATGGAGGGGTTCCTGGGCAGCTGGCCAAGCGGCTGCCTCTCTGCTGTCTGCATCTGGGGGAGGGGGAAGCTTCGTGGAAGCTTTGGCTTAGGTAGTCAAAGCACAATGCCCTTCTCTAAACAGTTGTGAAGGAGCCTGGTGGCACACAGTTAATAAGTGCTCAGTTGTTAACCAAAAGGTCAGCGGTTCAAACCCACCAGCCACTCCATGGGAGAAACGACTTGGCAATCTGCTCCTGTAAGGGTTACAGCTTGGGAAACTCTACGGAGCAGTTCTGCCCTGTCCTACAGGGTTGCCATGAGTTGGAATCAACTGACAGCACACAACAATAAACAGCTGTGAGTGTGTCTATGTGGCAGGCAAGTGTCGTGTGTGTATGTTGGGGGTATGCAGAGGAAGGAGAAAGACAGAAAGTGTCCTGAAAGTCCCCTGAGTAGCCAAGACCTACTCCCGACTGGTTGGGCTTGGAGAAAAACTTTTTTCCACCTGGCATGGAGCGTGGACATTATGGAGAGGAAGAGGTGTGCCTACTGAGTCAGGGGAAGCCAGACATTTGTTTGGGAGTGAAGGTAACCAGTGACACGTTAACTCAAGGATCCCAGTGGCCCGGTGACCCTGCTGACATCAGCTGAGCTCATGTGTGCCCGAATGAGAATTATATGACAGGCCCAACCAATATGAGGGGACGGCAAGGATGTGGGGGAGGGCTGCTAGTTGTATGGATTCTTGGGGAGGTCCAAAAGAAAGGAATGAAGAGCAGAGAAATTAGATCAGACTGCTTGATAAACTGATGGAGGTTGCAAGAAGTGGCTGTTAGGATTGGCTCAGAAGTTAAAAGCAGAGAAGACAGAGGAGCTTAGGGAGATGGTCTGTGAATGAGCCTGGAAGACGGAGATGGAGCCATGGATTTTGGGATTCCAGAGGCCTTGAAGAGCAGCCTCAGCCCCCAAGACACAAGGATGCACTTGAGGTACAGTGAGGGAAGCTGCACTTTGCAAGGTCAAAGGTAAAGGAGAAAGCCGCTCTCCTCGAAGGTATTCCCAGAGTCATAGCTCATTAAGGGGCATGATTTTGAGTTAAACTGTATCAAGCTGGTTTTCATTAGGACACTGACTTCTCAAGTGTAATCTGCACTTCGAGGTTTCTTCACTGCTGAGAAGCAGATTTTGCAGTAAGGCATGATGGAAAGGGCATGAGGCTTGGAGTCACATAGACCTGGGCTCAAATCCTGGTTATCACTTGCTAGTTTACGTCTTTTAAGAAGCTTTCATTCAACTCCCAGATTAGGGCACATGTATTTCCATAGCACCTAGTGCTTCTCTTCATCTCCAAACTCTACACAGCACAATGTGGTGAAATTACATAATTTAGAGTCAAGCAGTGTCAAGCTGGTTTTCATTATGAGTCTATTTACCTGACATTGGCCTCCCCATAAAGTATAAACTGTACCCCAATATTTCTTCACTGTAGAAAGTCTTTATCTTTAGAGAATGAAGTCTTCAAAGGTGGGAACCACATCTGTGTTTCTATGGATCCCAGACACCCTGGCCTGTGCCTGGAGCACCTGATTAATACACGTTTATGGAACTGAACTGACCTTTGGTGACTTCACCTTCCAGATTCCAGTTTTCTCATTGGTACAATGTGGACAGGTGATAGTGACCACTTGGGATTGTGGTGTGGCCTGAATTAAATAAACACCATAAATGAAAAGGCCTGCATAAGATCTGGCACATGAAATAAGTACTTACACACACTGCTGAATAAATGACTTTCTCAGTCTGATGTCCTTTAACTGCATGGAGGAGAAATTCTTATCCCTCAGGCTAGAAGAATGGAAAGTGACCAGAGGTTCTGGGAGACCTTCTCATTGAGGTTGCCTGAATTCCCTTTGTACAGGTTCTTCTCTTGAAATATCTGTGGCCTTGGCTTCCTAGTAAAGGGCCTGGAACTGTCCTTCCAACGGGAGGTTTCTAGAGACAGGGAGAGCTGGTTAGAGGGAGATCTGGCCTGGGAGGTGGGAGTGTGGAGAAGGATGGGAAGAGATGGAAGTGGGGATACTTCCGTAAGACAGTCTAAAGAGGTCCCTCTTTTCAGAAGTAGCCTTGGTTTTTATGTGCACTCTGAGGACAGAACAAGCAGAAATGAGTCTATGCAGCAGGAGAGCAGAGGGTAGATTTAGAAGAAACTTCCTGTTGCTTCTAAAGTTGGTCATCTCATTTCTATCTCAGAAGATTATTTTAAAATTTAGGAAATTCCTGTTAGTCTGGTTTAGGAGAAAATACAGCCATGATGACCTCTCCATTTTTTTTTTTTTTTTTGCTTTCTAAAATAAGCAGATAATACAGGAAGGAATATAGTCTTATAAAAGATTATATTGTTTGTCAGTGTGTCGTGCTGTGGTGATGGCTTGCATGTTGCTGTGATGCGGGAATCTATGCCACTGGTTGAATACCAGCAGGGTTACCCATGATGGACAGGTTTCAGCAGAGCTTCCAGACTAAGACAGACTAGGAAGAAGGACCTGGTGATCTACTTCCAAAAAATAAAAAAATTGGCCACTGAAAACCAGAGAGCAGCAGAACATTGTCTGATATAGTGATGGAAGATGAGCTCCTTAGGTTGTAAGGCACTCAAAATACGACTGGGGAAGAGCCGCCTCCTCAAAGTAGAGTCAACCTTAATGACATTATACCTTTTGCTAATGTGGGATGACTCAAAATGAGAAGAAACAGCTGTAAACATCCACTAGTAATTGGAACATGGAATGTACGAAATATGAATCAAGGAAAATTGGCAGTTGTCAAAAATGAAATGGAACCCTTGAAGACTGATATCCTAGACATCAGTGAGCTGAAATAGACTGATACTGGCCATTTTAAGTTGGAAAATCATGTGGTTTACTATGCTAGAAATCACAAATTGAAGAGGAATGTGTCACATTCATTGTCAAAAAGAACATTTCAAGATCTATCCTAAAGTACAATGCTGTCAGTTATAGGATAATATGCATATGCCTACAAGGAAGACCAGTTAATAAGAGCACCAACCACTAATGCCAAAGATGAAGAAACTGAAGATTTTTAGCAACTTTTGCAGTCTGTAATTGATCAAACATGGAATCAAGATACATTCATAATTATGGTGATAGGAATGCGAAAGTTGGAAACAAAGAAGAATAATCAGTAGTTGGAAAATATGGTTTTGGTGATAGAAACACCACCAGAGATCACAAGACAGTATTTTGCAAGACCAATGACTTATTCATTGAAAATACCTTTTTTCAACAACATAAACAGTGACTATACACGTGGGCCTTGACAGATGGAGTGCGCAGGTATCAAATTGACCACATCTGTGGGAAGAAACAATGGAGAAGCTCAATATCATCAGTCAGAACAAGGGCAGGGGCCAACTGTGGAACAGATCATCAATTGATCATATGCAAATTCATGTTGAAGATGAAGAAAATTGAAACAAGTCCAGGAGAGCCAAAGTACAGCCTTGAGTATATCTCACCTGAATTTAGAGACCATCTCAAAACAATAATGAACAAAAAAGACCAGACGAGTTGAAGGATGACATCAAGGACATCATACATGCAGAAAGTAAAAGGTCATTAAAGAGACAGGAAAGAAAGAAAAGACTAAAAGGAATGTCAGAAGAGACTCTGAAACTTGCTCTTGAAGGTAGAGCAGCTAAAGCAAACACAAGAAAAGATGAAGTAAAAAAGCTGAACAGAAAATTTCAATGGGCGCCTTGAGAAGACAAAGTAAAGTATTACAATGAGTGTGCAAAGACCTGGAATTAGAAAACCAAAAGGGGAGAACATGGTGGGCATTTCTCAAGTTGAAAGAACTGAAGAAAAAATTCATGCCTCAAATTGCAATATTGAAGGATTCTGTGGGCAAAATACTGAACGATGCAGGAAGCACCAAATGAAGATAGAAGGAGTACACAGTCACTGTACCACAAAGAATTGTTGGACATTCAGCTATTTCAGCAGGTAGAATATGATTAAGAATTGATGGCATTGAAGGAAGAAGTCCAAGCTGCACTGAAAGCATTGGAGAAAAGCAAGGCTCTCAGGAAGCCCTCGTTCGTCCATGCCAAGAAATTTGGAAGAGAGCTACCTGGCCAACCGACTGAAAAGATCCATATTTGGACACATTCCAAAGAAAGGTGGCCCAGTGGAATGTGCAAATTATCCAACAGTATCATTAATATCACACACAAGTAAAATTTTGCTTAAGATAATTTAAAAATGGCTACAGCTGTACACTGACAGAGAACTACCAGAAACTCAAGCCAAATTCAGAAGAGGAAGTGGAACGAGGACTATCATTGCTGATGTCAGATGGATCTTGGCTGAAAGCAGAGAATACCAGAAAGATGTTTACCTATGTTTTATTGACTATGCAAAGGAGTTTGACTGTGTAGACCATAAAAAATTATGGATCACATTGCAAAGAACTGGAATTCCAGAACAGTTAATTGTGCTCATGAGGAACTCGTATGTAGTCCAAGGAGCAGTCATTTGAACAGAACAAGGGGATACTGCGTGGTTTAAAATCAGGGTAAGTGTGTGTCAGGGTTGTACTCTTTCACCATACTTATTCAATCTGTATGCTGAGCAAATAATCTGAGAAGCTGGACTATATGAAGAAGAATGCAGCATCAGGATTGGAGAAAGATTCACTAACCTGTGATACTCAGATGACACAACCTTCCTTGCTGAAAGTGAAGAGGACTTGAAGCCATTACTTATGATCAAAAACTACAGTCTTCATTGTGGATTACACCTCAACATAAAGAAAACAAAAATCCTCACAACTGGACCAATAAGCAACATCATGATAAATGGAGAAAAGATTGAAGTTGTCAAGGATTTCATTTTACTTGGATTCACAATCAACACCCATGGAAGCAGCACTCAAGAAATCAAATGATGTACTGAATTGGGCAAATCTGTGGCAGAAGACTTTTTAAAGTGTTAAAAAGCAAAGATGTCACCTTGAGGACTAAGGCATGTCTGACCCAAGCCATGGTATTTTCAATTGCTTCATATGTATGCAAAAGCTGGACAATGAATAAGGAAGACCAAAGAAATATTGATGCATTTGAATTATGATGTTGGTAAAGAATACTGGCTATAACATGGACTGACTGCCAAAGGAACCGACAAATCTATCGTGGAAGAAGTACAGCCAGAATGCTCCTTAGAAGGGAGGATAGCAAGACTTCGTCTCACTTAATTTGGAAATTCTATCAGGAGGAACCAGTCTCTGGAGAAGGACATCATGCTTGGTAAGACAGAAGGTCAATGAAAAAGAGGAAGACCCTCAATGAGATGGATTGACACAGTGGCTGCAACAATGGGCTCACACATAGCAATGACTGTGAGGATGGGGCAGGACTAGGCAGAGTTTTGTTCTGTTGTACATAGTGTCACTGTGAGTTGGAACTGACTTGATGGCACCTAACAACAAGAACAAAAGACTCATATAATACACATACATTGGCAAATACAGGAAATGATGAAAATACCCCTTAGTACCTAAGCTATGCCCTTTATTTCCACTACCTTCCAGAGAGTCTTCCTTTTGCCTATGCATTTATGTGTGTTATTGTTAGGTGCTGTTGAGTTGGCTCCAACTCATAGCAACCTTAGGTAAACAGAACAAATGTTGCCTCATCCTACACCATCTTCATGATCACTGGTATGTCTGAGTCCATTGTTTTGACTATGGTATCAATACATGTCACCGAGGGTTTTCCTAGTTTTCACTGGGCCTCAATTTTATGCACCATGATGTTGTTTTCTAGCAATTGGTCTTTCCTAAGGCCGTGTCCAAAGTCTTGCCATCCTCACTTCTAAGGACCATTCTGGTTGTATTTCTTCTCAGAGTGATTTGTTCAGTCTTCTGGAAGCCCATAGTGTATTCAATATTCTTCACCAACAACACAGTTAGAATACATCAATTCTTACATGTACTTGTACATAAATGAATATATAAAGCTTTTAAGCACAAACAGGATCCTACTATACGCATTGTTCTATAACATATTTTCCCATGAACTATCTTTTGGACAAGTAGCCCTGCTGGTGCAGTGGTTACGCACTTGGCTACTAACCTAAAGGTCAGTGGTTTGAGCCCACCAGTTGCTCTGTGTGAGAAAGATGTGGCAGTCTGCTTCTGTAAAGATTATAGCCTTGGACACCCTCTGTCCTGTAGGGCTGTTATGAGTTGGAATCAACTAGACAGCAATGAGTTTGGTTTTTTGGACATTTTTCCATGTTTATACATACAGATTGCCCTTATTTTTTTAAAAATGACTCTACAGTATTCCGTAATACAGATGAATTATAATTTTTAATCCTTATAGTACTGATTGATAATATGATTACATGTGAAGTGGCACATCTTAAAAAAATATTTATTGGCCATTTTAATTTTATATATAGTGAATAGTCTATTCATAACTTTTGCTTTTTAAAATTTATATTGTGTGTTTTGTCTCTTTCTAATTGATTTTAAGAGTTATTACATAAAAACTAGAAATTAATCCTTTGTGTGTTATATATGTTGCAAATACTTTCTCCCATTATCTTTTTGTCTTATAACCTTGTTTATGAAATATTTTGTCATGCAAAAACTTCAATTTTTTATTAGTCAAATCTGTCATCTCTTTCCTTTATGGATCCCAGGTATGATGTTTTGCTTAGGAAGGTCTTCCTCAGACCAAGATTACAAACAACTTTCTAAATATTTTCATTCAATATTTTTAAAGATTTTTTTTCACTTTTGGCTTTTTAACATACTTGGAATTAATGTTGGTCAGTGGTGTGACTCTTTCACTTATTTGTTGTTGGAACATGTCAATGACCTAGGTGGACGAAGGCAAATACTAGTAAAGATAATTCCAAACAGCAAATAAATGTTTGTTGTTGTGGTGGTTAGGTGTACTGAGTTGGTTCCGACTCATAGTGACCTGAGGTGCAACAGAAAGAAACACTGCCCTGTCCTGTGCCATCCTCATAATTGTTGCTATGTTTGAGCTCATTGTTGCAGCCACTGTGTCAGTCTATCTCATTGAGGGCCTTTTCTTTTTTCACTGACCCTCTACTTTACCTAGTACGATGTCCTTTTCAGGGACTGGTCCCTACAGATAACATGTCCAAATTAAGTGAGACAAAGTCTCGCCATCCTCGCTTCTAAGGAGCATTCTGGCTGTACTTCTTCCAAGACGGATTTATTCATTCTTCTGGCTGTCAGTGCACGCTATATTCAATATTCTTCACCAACAACATAATTCAAATGCATCAGTCCTTCTTTGATCTTCCTTATTCATTGTCCAGTTTTTGTATGCATATGAGGCAATTGAAAATACCAGGGCTTGGGTCAGGCACACCTTAGTCCTCAAAGTGACATCTTTGCTTTTTAACAGTTGAAAGAGGTCTTTTGTCAAAGATCTGCCCAATGTGATACATTATTTGGTTTCTTGAGTGCTGCTTCCATAGGCATGGATTGTGGATCCAAGTAAAATGAAATCCTTGACAACGTCAGGATTTTCTCCATTTATCATAATGTTGCTTACTGGTCCAGTTGTGAGGATTTTTGTTTTCTTTACATGGAGGTGTAATCCATACTGAGGGTTGTAGTCTTTGATCTTCATCAGCAAGTGCTTCAAGTCCTTTTCACTTTCAGCAAGCAAGGTTGTGTCATCTGCATATCACGGGTTGTTAATGAATCTCCCTCCAATCCTGATGCAGCAATCTTCTTCATATAGACCAGCTTCTCAGATTATTTGCTCGGCATACAGACTGAATAAGTATGGTGAAAGGATACAACCCCGACGCACACCTTTCCTGACTTGAAACCACGCAGTATCCCCTTGTTCTGTACAAATGACTGCCCCTTGGTCTACGTACAGGTTCCTCATCAGCACAATTAAGCATTCTGGAATTCCCATTCTTTGCAACATGATCCATAATTTGTTATGATCTACACAGTGGAATGCCTTTACAGAGTCAAAAAAACATAGGTAAACATCTTTCTGGTATTCTCTGCTTTCAGCCAAGATCCATCTGACATTAGCAATGATAGCCCTCATTCCATGTCCTCTTCTGAATTCGGCTTGACTTTCTGGCAGTTCCCTGTTGATGTACTGCTGCAACCATCTTTGAATGATCTTCAGCAGAATTTTACTTATGAGTGATATGAATGATATTGTTCCATAACTTCCACATTCCATTGGGTTATCTCTCTTTGGAATGGTCACGTATATGGATCTCTGCCAGTTGGTTGGCCAGGTAGCTGTCTTCCAAATTTCTTGGCATAGATGAGTGAGTGCTTCCACTGTTGCATTGATTTGTTGAAATATCTCATTTGGTATTCTGTCAATTCCTGGATACTTGTTTTTTGCCAATGCCTTCTGTATTTCTGCATTATTTGAATGTATTTTTATTATAAATACTTTGAAATTAAAAAAATTGATGTTATATTATAAAAATATGTAATCACATAATTCCAAAGCTAGACATTTATTATTTAAAAGAAAGAAATATTTAGCTTTGAAATTGTGTGCTTACATATTTTTATAATATTTTACAACAGCAGTTTTTTAAAATTACAAAATGTTTGTAATAAAAAATTCAAATAATGCAGAAATACGTAATGTAAAAGGTGAAATCCCCCTGACCTCCCTGTCTAATTCCACTTTCGGTGCCTTAATTTTTTTCAACAAGCCTGTCTTATAAAGCAGAACATATATTTATTGGTCATTTGTACTTCTTCTTTTATGAATTACCTCTTTGTATCATTTATACCCACCACCTGTCTGTCAGTTTGTCATACTGTGATAGCTTGTGTGTTGTTATGATACTGGAAGCTATGCCGCCTATATTTCAAATACCAGAGTCATCCATGGGGGACAGTTTTCAGCAAAACTTCCAGACTAAGACAGACTAGGAAGAAACGCCTGGTGATCTACTTCCAAAAATTAGCCAATGAAAATCAGAATATTGTCCTACTGGGCTCAAATATGCCAACAATCATGGAGATGGCGCAGGACTGGGCGGCATTTTGTTCTGTTGTATATGATGTTTCCATGAGTCAGAGCAGACTTGATGGCAGCTAACAACATCCTTTATCCACTTTTTCCACTGAATTGTCTTTTTATTATTGATTTGTAGGTGTTCTTTGTATATTTAGACATTAACCCTTTGACTGTTGTATATACGCTCTAAAATCTTCAAAATTCAGTCTGTAATGATTACCCATTAAATTACAACACTGATTACCTGTTTTGTTTTTAAGGGCAGCCAAATATGACAGAGAAAAGAGCACTGAGTTGATTTGAGACTTGAGCTGGATTTGTGACTTGACATATCCTAACCTTGGGCAAGTCATTCAAAGTTTCTGCACTTCAATCTCCTCGTCCGCAAGACAAAGGGGTTGCATTAAGAGCTCTACGATCTCTAAATTCTATGACTTATTTGGCTACTGTATCTGAAATGGCCATATTTTCTGGACAGGGGTATGGCAGATTCACATCCTGAATTATATTGTGCCCAAGTTCAGATTAGTCATTCTGACTCCCTGGTGTATATGCTGACCAGAGGACTGGGAAGTGGGGTGAGAACCAGCTAAAGAGCAGAAAGAAGCCGGCCAGGGGGGCCAACAGTCCACAATCTCCCAGCGATGACACAGAAGGGTGTAAAAGTGGGGACAAGAGACCTGGCATCTTAGACAAGTCACTTTCCCCATCTTGGCCTCAGACTTGGTCTGGAAAACAGAGTGGGAAGATGGTGGGTGGGAGTGCGTGCAGGATGGGTAGTAGTTTTTGAGCTTCCTTCCAGCTCTGCTGTCTTGTGATGGCCTGTATGAGTCACAGGGAGGTGCTTCTGTGGGTTCTGGGCTGGTGGTTTTGTCTGGTCCTCTCCCCTCCTCCCTCACTGCAGGGCCATGCCCCCCCCACTACAGGGCACACAGCCGCTTTTACAGCGTCCATCTGACTGCTAGTGGTGTGTCTCTCTCTAAGCAACTTGAGGATAAAGACTTCTCAACAACTTTTTAAAAGCCTTAATAAAAAACACTTTAATCCCTCCCCTGCCCTGTTAATCATCAATACATGCGCATTGTAGAAAAAGAGAAGTTCATGAAGCAGGTTACATGTACTGGTTGCTGCTGAGTTGATTCCAACTCATGGGGACCCCATGTATGTCAGAGTGGAACCATGCTTCATAGGGTTTTCAGTGGCTGATTTTTTTCAGAAATAGATCACCACCAGGTCTTCTTTCTGAAGTGCCTGTGGGTGGATTCAAACCTCCAAACTTTCAGGTAGCAGCCAAGCGTTAACTGAATCCTAATAATCTGAGACATCCACTGTTGGCATTCTGTCATCTGTCTTCTAGTCTCTTCTAGACCCTGGGTGGTGCAAATCAGTAAGAGCTTGACTACTAGTCTAAAGGTTGGCGTTTTGAACTCACCCAAAGGTGCCTCGGAAGACAGGCCTGGCGATCTGCTTCCAAAAGGTCATAGTCTTGAAAACCCCGTGGAGCAGTTCTACTCTGCACACACGGAGTCGCCATGAGTCAGGATTGACTCAACGGCAACTAAAAGCAGCAACAAGTCACTTCAATGTGTTTTTTTTCCCTTTGAATACTGTATACACAATTTTGTACACTAAATTTTTCACTTACAACAGAATTACTTCTATTTCATAAAAAACTCTCCATAAACACTGTTTAAAATCCTGTCTAATATCAGTGGGAAGGGGCATTTTGCATTGGGCATTATCATTGACTTATATTCACACCTATCTCATTCACTTCTTCCAATACTTCTGTAAGGAAGGTGGCCAGGAATGACCATCCCCTTTACAGATGAGCAAACGGAGGCTCAGACAGTTGAGTGACTTGCCCCAGGACACAGAGAGTCAGCGGCTCTCATTTCGGACTCCAGATTTAGTGTTCTTGCATTCGCAGGCAAGGTCTCTTTCCGCTCAAGTGCAAAAGGAAATTTGCTGCTAGTTGGCAGCAAGACTTCAGAAATGAGAGGTCAGGGTTGTTGCTAGAGGGAAAGCGAATCCTCTAATCAATCCAGACATCATTTATAGAGGCTTGAAAAAGGTGCACATCAGCAGAGGCTGAGGAGGAGGAGGGAGGAGAGCAGGGAGGAAGCTCCCTTCAGAGCAGGAGTCAATGATGTCTTGATGCAGGGAGGCCTGCCTGCAGGGCAGCTGGGAGAGGCAGGGTGGGAGGCCCAGGCTGGCTCTGTGTCCTGGCAGGAACGCATCTCCTGGGTCGATGGGATGGGCCTTGGAGAACCCTCCTTCCTCTGTCCCTGTGCATTAGGTTCTTTAAAAGAACTGTGACTTAGCTACCTCTCTCACCCAGCCCTTGACGCCTCTGGACAGAAATAACCTGAAAGAAACTGCTCTGTTGGCCAGAGCAAATGGTGGGTTTGGTTTTTCTCCAGAAAGCACCAGTCTCGACTTGCTTTTTCCAGGGCTGACCTGTCCAGTCTGATTTTTCAGCAGTGTTGAGACTGCTTGGTTCTCCAGCTTGGGCTCTCAGGGATGGAGGCTGTGGGGGGTTATTTCATAATAACTTGAGCAACAGGCCCTCTCAGCCCAGTCACTGATCCAGGGGCAGCCAGGCAGGCCACGGTGATATGAGGCAGAGAAATCACCACCCTGGGAGTCAGGAGGCCACTGCACATGAGTGTGCTTTTGGGTGGGTTCTCTTCTCTGACAAGGCCTGGATTCTTTATCTCAAAACTGAGGGGTTAGAGTAGATGATGTCTAGGGTCTATTTTGGCCCTGGTGTCCCTTGGTTCTGTTAGAGATCATACAGCTTCTAGGACAAGTATGTGGACTCTGGAGCTAGACTGCCTAACCTTAAATCCTTAAATCATTAATTGGCTGTGTGACTTGTTAAGAGCAAGTCACATTTTTTGGCCTCTGTTTCCTCACCTGTACAATGGGAACAGTCCTTACCCCACTAGATTGTTATGATGATTAACTGGGCTAATTTGGTGAAACACTTGGAACAATGCTGGCACAAGGCAAGTGCTTAGTAAATGTTAAGCAAATATGGCTGTTAAGTTTTGGAGGAGGCAGGAATGGCAGCAGATTAGATTCCTCCCTCCCAGAAGGGGCACAGCTCTCGGCACATAGTAGGGGTTCACCAGTTATTTCTTTCTGTCTGAGGAAGGCTGAGATTCCACAGGGCATCTCGATGCCAGTAAGTCAGGGCTGCTTAGAGTGGTTCTGCAAAGCCCAACTCTCTTTTCCAGAAACTAACAACAGTAACTAACTTGGAAGCTTTCAAAAGGCCCGCTTCCTGCATTATTTTATTGAATCCTCTCACCGTCCTGCAAGACAGCTGGAAGTTACAATTCCAAGCCCATAGGTAAAAGCCTCAGACTCACAGGGGTGCACATTAGGAAGGTGGTGCCAGGCCCCCAGCTTGTCCTGTCTGCCCCTGTTTCACAGGTCTGGGGCAGAGGTCTTCTGCCCTTGGGGAGTCTGTGTTTGAGGTCGTCCTGCAGAGCACAAAGTGGCCGAGATAGTGAAAGAGGACCAACTGTGTGCCAGGCTCAGGAGACTTGAGTGCTTTTAAAAACTGACTTTTAATGACCATGTAGAAAAAGAGTTCGGGCTTACCATGCTTTGAAAAATCACTCCCTTATTGGTTATTTAGGTTATTTTCAATTTTATGAGATCATTACATCTATTAAACTGGTAAAAAAAATCATTGTTTTTCAAAACTTCAGAAGCAGTTACATGTACACTGCTGAGGGCACCATAAATTGATCATTTTCAGGAGGACAATCCAGTAATATTTAAGAGCTATAAAATTATTCCTATCCTGATAATTCCACTTATGAGAATATACTCCAAAGAAATACCCCAAAAGAGAGAAAAAACAAAGTAATTTGTACTTAGTTACACTTAGAAATGCTATTTATAAAAATTGGAAGTAACTCCAATGTCCAGCCATCTGGATTCAGCTTAAAAACCATAGAGTATTTGCATACTGGAATATGATAGAGCTATTGAAAATGACAAATATGAGAACTATGCCAAAGTATGGACAAATATGTATATGAAAAATAATAAGTGGGAAACTGATGACAACTATGCAAAACAGGCATGGATTTGTTCAATGAATTGACAAAGATTAGATGTAAGCTGGCATAGAATGTAATATTCACCAAAGGGTTTAAGTTTATAGTAAAAAAAAAAGAGGAAGAAAGAAAATGGATTCTTTTATACTCAGAGATGAATAGGAACAGCTATGCAATTGTCCAGCTCAGTGCAAAATGAAAATGTGGAGCTCCTTGTTCAAAAATTATTAAGAATTTCAAGATGGCAGCATCCCCTTGTGAGTGCAAGATGCACAAATTGCTCTCTACCTTGTGAAACTGACCTGGCTAGAGTCATCAATCCAATCTACTCTTTTCATCAACGAGCAAACTGAGCTTAGAGGTTCAGCTTTGCTTAGAAAACCTCAGAAGAACCAACAACCCCAAGATTCCCAAGCTTGGAGTTAGTGCCAGGTTTACTGAACACTGGAGAAGGTGTGGCCTAGAGAGGGTGCAGTCACAGAACTAGGGTCATTTGTCCTAAGCTTTGCTGCTCCAGCTGGAGAATCCATTGTACTTCATCCATCCATCCATCCATTCCTTTATCAAGCATTTATTCATTAGTCGTTGTCTGCAGGCAGTGTACTCAGTGAGGATACAGATGGCAAAGACCCAGGAGCTTAGGGTTTAATTGCAGAGACAGACAAAGAAAACGCTTGACTCCAATACACTGTGGTGAAAGCTATGACAGATTTGAACTAATGGTTTTGACAGCACAGAGGGGTAGGGTAGGCGCCCCTCTGGAGGAGCTGACTGACACCTGAGTCTTGAGGAAAGAGTAACTTGATAAAGAAGGTAGAGAAGGGTATCTAGGCAGAGGACACAGCATGTTCTACAAAGTCCAAGTGAGAACAATGTGTTTGGGGAACCATAAGTAATGGCTTTTGGAGTAATAGCAAATGATTGGTTAATACGGAGTCAAGACAACTAAAGCTCACTGTCTTTTCCTGAATAAATGCTCACAAGCTAGTTATTTCTCATTCTGGATTTATTTAGCTGACCTTGTTACCTGGCAGCCTATAGAATTCTTTAAAATGGATTTTGCCATCTCTCCTGGCTTGGTGCCATCTCAGGTTTGGTCATCATGCTGTCCATTTCCTTATCCAAACAGGAATGATCAGGACGGGGCCAAAACCTGAGGCCCTGGTAGCCTCCACCACAGCACTCCTTTTGAGACTTCTCTAAGTTGTGCACAAGGACTCTGCAAGAGACTCTGCCAAATGTCTTACTGAAGTCAAGACATACTGAGTCTTCCAGTCTGTCATAAAGGAATCTTGCTAGTTGGGCAGTGTTGATTTTAGAGACCCCACTTGGTTTCTTAGTGGGCACTGCTTACTGTTCTGAAAGTTCAGAGACATACTAGCTGAGGACACTCAAGTCCCCACCCTCCAGAAGGTTTTGCTTTGACCTGCTCCTGAGAACTGGAGATTATTGTCCATAGTTAGCTTAAACCAAAACACCAGTTGCTGTTGAGTCAATTGCAAGTCATGGTGACCCCATATGTTGCAGAGTAGAACTGTGCTCCTTGGGGTTTTCAAGGCTGTGACCTTTTGGAAGGAATAGGAAGCAGATCGTTCAAGGTGCCCCTAGGCGGGTTCAAACCCCCAGCCTTTCAGTTAGTAGTCGAGCAACTGACTGTTTGCACCACTCAAGCCTCATAGTGAACTTAGAAACTGAAATAGAGCACCCTCCTCTTCTCCCGCTAACCTCCCACATACCATTTTGGCTACATGCTGGCTGGACATCTAGTCCCTGCCCCAAACTTCTGTGCTACCAGATGCCCCTAGTGTTTCCCAGGAATCAGTCATGACCTTGACCACTGACTTCCCCATACAGGGTTCATGCAAATGCTCAGGGAAGCTGGAGCTGCTGGGACTGTTCAGTTTATTTTCTCTTGGAACCTTCCAATATTGCCCTTTACTTACCCAGCCGAGTTTGTGCTTGCTACTTAATTTGAAAAAATAAATCATGTTTTGTATTTACACATAAATAGTTGGTAGTAAAATAAAATATTTGATAGAGAAAAAATTACCCAACTCATATTACCCCAAAAGAATCATCATTAACAATCTGTGGTAACCATTCAGGTCATGCTTATGCATACACAGAGAGAGTGCAATAGATGGGTGGGCACACAGATAGATAGGAAAATAATTTTGCCAAGTTGGAATCATACTGTGCGTGGCATTTTTACTAAAAATGCATTCCATTTCATTTAACTGGAGTTTTTAAATATGACAGTAAGAAACTCAAAGAATTGAAGTGGAAAGAATTACTGAATATTGGATAAATGTTTTTTCACTGCAAAAGATATTAGTTCCTAAAATATCCTTCAAAGTTAAGAGAAAAAATAAATATTAAGATGTTAGAGTAGTTTTTAAGCCAAATTTCAATTTCAGACACTATCTAAGGACTCTTTGTTGTGAAAGATGAGAAAATTAGCATATTACTCTTCTCCCCTCTCTCCTTCCACAATATAAGACATCGATAAAGTACATTACTTTCACACTGTCCAGAGTAACAGCATTTACGTTCTGTTCTGTAACCATAATTTCTACTTGCATAATCTATGGACTATGGGCTATGGAATGCTCCCTGACAGTTTTTTGTTTTTTTTTTTAACCCACAAATTTTCTGTCTTTGAATTATTTTGATTATTTTTTTGATCGGCTAAATTTATTGTCCAAGAGTTTTTTCAAAGAGGCTTCTTATTTTACTTGCACAATAGTATCTGTCTACTGGCTTTATACTTGAAGTGATTACTTTGGGTATCTGTGGGTATCTTAAGTCAAGCCTTTTCTTGTCTCAGATGTTGTAGGCATTATTTCTTTGAAGCTGAAATTAAGTGTTGCTAAGGGGAAGTCTGAGGCAATTCCTCTTGGATAGACTGTGCGATGTTAACAGAAGCAAAATTAAATTCTTGATGCCACCCTCCCCCAAAGTATTTCTCCACCAATGTTTCCCAATACAGTAAATAACACCACTGTTCACCCAGTTGTCCAGGCCAAACCGTTAGTCATCTTTTCTCTTGCACTTCACTTTTAGTCCATCAGCAAAAATGTTATTCTACCTTCACAATATATCCAAGTTCTGACCCTCTACATTTCTTATGCCTAGCCGGCTGGCCTAGCCTAACCTAACTCTAACCCTAACCCTAACCCTAACCCTGACCCTCGCCTAGCCTTCCATTCCACTGCATCCTGTTCCACTGAACAATATTCCATCACACTCCACCCCACCCCACCCTACCCCATCACACTCTACCCCACCCCACTACACCCCACTACACCCTACCTCATCCCATCCCATCCCATCGCATCCTAACCTACCCTTAGCAGAGAGATCTTTTTTGACTACCTATATAAAACAATATCCTTTACTACTCTTTATTCACAATTTATGCTTTATCATTCTTCATAAGTCATATTACAAACTGATGTTATATGTTTTTTATTGATTGTATCCTCTTGCTAGAATGTGGGCTTCATGAAATCGGGACTTTCTTTTATTCATTCACTTCATTTCCAGCACTTAAAACAGCGCCTGGCACATTCTTGGTGCTCAATATGTAAAAGTTGAATTAAAGAATTAACTAACAAATTAATGTTTTTTTGACATCAGATGTGACTTTTTTTCTCTCTAACGTCCCCATGCTTGATTCTTTATCATCGAAGCGCAATAATTTCAGCAGAATGTCTTGATATAGATTGTACTTCTTCAGTGTTTAGTTCCTGGAACACTATGTAGCCTTTTTGATATGTTATATCGTGTATCCTATCAACAGTGCATTCCTTTTTATTGTGAGTAGTATTTTATTGTTTGGATGTACCAGTTTATTTAGTCACTGACTGAAGGACTTTTGGGTTGTCTCCAATTCTTTGACGATTATGGGTAAAGCTGTTATAAACATGTGAGTACAGGTGTTTGTGTGAACATAAATTTTCTTTTCTCTTGAGTAGACATCTAGGAGTAGGATTGCTAGGTCACAGGCTAAGTGTGTGTTTAGCTTTATCAGAAACTGCTGAACTGTTTTCTTAAATGGAAGTAACAATTTGCATTCCCACCAGCAATGTATGAGAGTTCCAGTTGCTCTGCATTCCCACTAGCACTTGGTATTAGGATTTTTTCTTTTTAATGTTATTTTAGCCATTCTAATAAGTATCTCATTGTGGTTTTAATTTAGTTATATTCTTTTAATGACTAATAATGCTGAGTACCTTTTTATGTGCTTATTTGTCACCTACATATCTTTTTCAGTACAGTGTCTATTCAAATCTTGTGCCTATTTGGGGAGTGGGTTGTTTGTTTTCTTAGTGTAGAGTTTTGAGAATTCTTTATACATACTTGATACTAGTGCTTTGTCAGTATGTGATTGCTAATATTTTCTTCCAGTTTGTGGATTGTCTTTTCATTCTCTTAACAGTTTCTTTCGCGGAGCAAAAGTTTTTTTAATTTTTACAAAATTCAATTTATCATGTTTGAAAATGGATTGTGCTTTTGGTGCCATCTTTAAGAATGCTTTGGGCAACCAAGATCACAAAGATTTTCTTCCAGGTTTTTCTTTTTTAAGCTTTATAATTTTATGTTTTACCTTGAGGGCTATGATATGTTTTGAATTAACTTTTGTATATAGTATGAGCCCCAGTAGCTAAATGGTTAAGCACTTGGCTGCTAACCAAAAGGTAGGCAGTTCAAACTCACCAGCTGCCTCACTGGAGAAAGATGTGGCAGTCTGCTTCCATAAAGATTACAGCCTAGGAAACCCTATGGGGCAGTTCTACTTTGTCCTGTAGGCTCCCTATGAGCTGGAATCGACTTGATGGCACACAGCAACAACAATAACATAGTATGAGGTTCTTTTTTTTTTTTTTGCATATAGATGTCCAGTTGTTTCAGCACCATTTATTGAGAAGACTGTTTCTTTTCCATTGAGTTACCTCTGCAGATTTGTAGAAAATCGATTGGCCATATGTGCATAGGTCTATTTCTGGAGTTTCTATTTTGTTCCAGTCTATGTTCTTTCATCAATACCACACCTGATAGCTGTACATCTGTAGTAAGTCTTGAAATCAGCTAGTGTAAGTTCTCCAGCTTTGTCGTTCTCTTTCAGAATTGTTCTGGGTATTCTAGTTCCTTTGCACTTTTATCTGAATTTTAGAATCAGCTTGTTGGTATCTTTAAAGAATCTTAATTGGGATCTCATTGAACCTATAGACTGGGAAGAATTAGCATCTTAACAATGTTGAAACTTCTGATCTATGAACTAAGTATGTCTTTTGATTTAGGCCTGCTTTGATTTCTTTTATCAGTGTCTTGTAGATTTAATGCTAAGTATTTTATGTTTTTGGTGCTCTTGTAAATGGTTCTTAAAATTTTTGAATTCCAGTTGCTCATTGCTAATATATAGAAATATAATTAATTTTTGCATATTGTCTATTTTATAATTTTGTATATTGATCTTGTATTCTATGATCTTGCTAAACTTGCTTATTGGTTTTAGGAGATTTTTTGTTCATTCTTTGGGATCTTCTATGTAGTCAAGCATGTCATTTGTAAATACAGACAGCTTTATTTCTTCCTTTTCAATCTCTATACATTTTATTTATTTTTCTTGCCTTAATACGCTGGCTAAAACTTTCAGTATGATGTTGAATAGGAGTGGTGAGGGAAGAGATCCTTGTCTGTTCCCAGTCTTAGGGGGATTCAATCTTTCAACATTAAGTATGATGTTAGCTATAGGTTTTTTGTTGTTGTTGGTTGTTTTTGTAGCTGCTCTTTATCAGATCAAGGACATTCCCTTCTATTCTAGTTTGCTGAGAATTTTATCATGAATGGATACTGAATTTTTCACATGATTTTTGGGGCACCTATTGAGATGATCATATGGTTTTTCTTCTTTAGTCTGTTAATACGGTGAATTATATTAACTAGCTAGGTGACCTTGGACAGGTTACGTGACCTATCTGAGTCTTAGTTTTAACATCTGTAATTAGGAGTGGTAACCCCTGACAGGCCTACCTGGTAGCCATACTTTGACAGAGAGAAGATTGTTCACAAATAGAAGGGCTATTGTTACTGTCTTCCTTCCCCACTGCAGGAGCCTTATTTACTTAGTAGGAGCAAGAGCTGAGCCCTGCAAGAAAGGAAGATTGGCTCAAGGCCACACAGCTATTGAGTGGGATTCAAACTCAGGCTGAGTATTAAAGCTGGTGCTCTAGCTCCTCCAACAAGCTGCCTCCCATGACTCAAAACTCGGGATACACTGAATGCAGGTGAGTGAAAGGCACGTGGGAAGAAGGCTGGAGGTGAGTCAAAGGCAGACTACCACGAGGTCAAAGGACAATCAACTTTTGGACAGGGGGCTGAAAGAATCCATGGGACTTGCTCTCCTACGATGTTTTCCGAAACAGAATTTATAACTTCTTACCCATGGAAGAAGTAGAGGCTGAGGACTGGACAAAATGACCCCTGTGGCTCCTGAAGGAGAATCTCATTGATATGGCCCTGATGGTATGCACTGTGGTTACTGTCCTGGATGCTTCCTTCCAAGGCTGACTTGGCATTTTTAGGCTAGTCCCAGCCCAGGGTACCATCTGGCCAACTAGTTGATCAAAATACAAGTTCCTGCTTGGCAGATGGGTACCTAAGTTATCCCTTGGCATCCCAGGTGGGATCACAGCCAGCAGAGAACACGACCCCATCTTTGGATGGCTGTCACTGTGAGGGCTATCTCGAGGCCTGGCAGGGGGCAGGAAGTATCCTTTTTGGGAGAGGTGGCGCCTTACAGTCTGGGAGAGGTGGCCCTGACAAAGTACAGTGATTCTGGACCATTCTTGTTCTGCGTAAAGATTTTCTTCCCTCTGCCAAATACAGGGGCTCCTTGGCCTAGGTCACTGAGCTATTCCTGGAAGGTAGGCAGCATGCCAGTGTTTCAGGTGAGCACTGTTCTTGCTGTGTAAATAAATGCAGTGGAGCCACTGCCCAGTAGCCCTGGGACCAGTTGCCTAATAGGCCTCCAACCAGTCAGTGCTCCTCAGATAGGTGGGGGCAGAGTTGTGAGAGCCAGAATGACATGAAACCTGGACTCCACCCATGGCCAACCTCTGGGTAGCCCCAGTTAGGGGTTCCATCATCCTTCTTCAGCCCTTTGTCAACCCTTCACTGATACCAGTGATCAGAGGGCAAGGTCTCTGGATCAAGGCCTGGTGCCTTGCGTTAGGTTTTTGGGCCCTGTATCCTGAGGTTGAGGATCAGATGAACCAGGGTCTGAGTACACTTGGCCAGCCCAGGCCTAACTGGAGGGGCAGAAAGACAGCTCAACAAGAATTGGAGCCAGTTCCAAAACAATAGGTCTCTTTTTAGCCCAGAAAGATAAAAGCTGAGCGGGCATGAGAGTTGAGTGAATAAATTCAGGAAGATCTGAGTAGCAGCATGAACACAGACTTGCCCCCTCAAATCCAGAATACTGGAATGTGAGGCAGCAGTGCTGTGGTGAGGGCTAAGCCCAGCACCCTCTTACTAGCTTGGCAAGTTATAAGACTACTCTGAGTTTCCTCGGTTGTAAACTTTGAAGGTTGTTGGGAGGAGTAACTAACATATGAGAAGAGCTTAGCATAGTGTCTGGCACACGGAAAGCTCAATAATTGGTTGCAATGGTTATCTTCATTTTCATCATCATCATTATTATGTGATACTTTTTTTTTTTTAATTTTCCAGGATATTTATTTCTGCTTTAGTTTCAGAGGCTGTTTACATGATGCCAAAACATCTGGTCAAGTCAGAAATATATTTAGAGATTATTGATAGTTGGTGTTATATAGAAAAACTATTTGAGATGTGGCCAATTTTTGAAATTGTGTGTTGACTTTTTTTTTTTTGTACTTCGGGTGAAGGTTTACAGAACAAATAGCTTCTCATTAAACTGCAGTACACGTATTGTTTTATGACATGGGTTAACAACCCCACAACATGTCAACCCTCTCCCTTCTTCACCTTTTTTTTTTTTTTTTTGGTGAAAATATACATAGCCAAAGATACACCATTTCAAAAATTTCTACATGCACGGTTCAGTGACATCGACTACTCTCTTCCAGTTGTGCTGCTATTCTTACTTTAGATGAAGGCTTACAGAACAAAATAGTTTCTCATTAAACAGTTAGTACACATGTTGCCTTATGACAATGGTTAACAACCTCACTACACATCAACACTGTCCTTACTCAACCTTGGGTTACCTATCACCACCTTTCCTGTCCCCTTCTGCTTTCTAGCCCTTGTCCCTGGACTGCTGTGCCTCACTAGTCCCGTTTGGTTTTATGGGGCTATCCACTCCCTGGCTGAATGGTGAACCTCGGAAGTGACATCACCACTGAGCTAAAAGGGTGTCTGGGGGCCATACTCTCAGAGTTTCCCCAGTCTCCTTTAGGCCAGTAAATCTGGTCTTTTTTGTGTGTTAGAATTTTGTTCTACATCCTTCTCCAGCTCTGTCCAGAAACCTGTGTCGTGATCCCGGTCAGGGCAATCAGTGGTGGTAGCCAGACAGCATCTAGCTGTACTGGACTCAGTCTGGTGGATGCCTTGGTAGCTGTGGTCCATTAGTCCTTTGGACTAATCTTTTCTTTGTATCCTGTTCTTTTCATTCTCCCTTGCTCCTTATTATGTGATACTTTTATTAGTGCATTTGGAGTCACTGTACTTTAGACTTTTAGACCACTTCCAACACTGCTATTATATGACCTTGGGTAAAGTTACTTGAACCGCTATGAGCCTCAGTTTCCTAATCTCTAAAGTAGGACTAATAATAATAATATTTTTCCGAGGATTGTTGGGGTAATTAAATGAGATGATGTAAGAATACCTGGCACAGAGCAGCTCCAAATACATCTAATTAGATATATTTTAGGAGCCCCTCATAAAGCTTAAGAAGGTCAGTTTATAACCCTCTCCTGGAAGAAGTACATCTTACACGGCAAGGAGTCACCTCATGGGATTTATTACCTCAAGAGATGATGTAGATTGGAGACTTAGTCAGGAACCTTTCAGTTGTAAGTGAAGAAATTTAACCCAAATTAGCTTGAGAAGATAGGGAAGTGTAAAGGGGTTGATCTTGGCTTCAGGCATACTGCCTCCTGCAATTTCAATGGTGGCATCTGTACATTGCCTTGGGCTCTCTTTTTCATCGTGTTGATTTCTTTCTCAGGCAGACGTTCTCCTGGGGGTGGTGAACCAGGCCACTATCTTTGTGGATTGCTTTGTCCCCATAGCATGCTTTAGAGAAAAGAGCTACACTGTCTCTTCCTGAGCATTCATCTCAGCCCCCCAAAAGACAGTTGGGGTCACATGACCACCCCTGATCCCTTGACCTGATTGGCCAGCCTGGGTCACATGTCCAGCCTTGTGGCAGGGCCTTAGAGTCCTTTGATTGACAGCCTCATCAGAATCACATGGAGGAGGGACAGTTCCCATAAAGCAAAGAAGGGTGCAGTTACCAGAAGAAGGGAGAAGGCTCGCTGGGCAGACAGATGCAATAGCAGTCTACTGGAGTTAAAAATATGCTCTAGGTAAATCCCTGGATGACCGAATGCATCATCTTAATGGGCTATTAAGGTGAGTGGGGATGCTTATAAGACTCCGTTCTACGGATACCTCGGTGCCCCGGCAGGGAAAGATTCAGGGACTGGGTACCCACTGGGCTTTCTGTCCTGTGCACATGGCCAGTCATGGCAGCTTGCCCCAATCACACACTCACCCTCCTTTCAAAGCAGCCTTGGAGGACAGACCGCTCCCCTTGAGCTACGATGGTCCAGGCAGTATGAGGGTCTGGCTTGGATGAGTGCTGGGTGGGGAAATACAGATGGCCCTGAAAGGAGCCCTGAACTTGGAATCCAAAGCCAAGGGTCTGAGGTCAGCTCCTCTCCGTCCCAGCTGTGTGATCTTGACCACACTGCTGCCCTCAGCATCCTCCTTTGCCAAAAGAAGGGCTGGGCTGGATGATCTCTGACGTCTCCTCCAGTGCTGACATTCTGGGAATCTATGAATGTTATTAAATTCATGAATCGGCTTCTTTGCCTGGAACAAGTCAGCTTAAAATACATGCAAATTGCACTAAGTATAGCTGTTCCCTTGCTGAGGAGACAGCCTGGCATATTTACATAGTTTGAAATTGGCTGCTGCCTGCATGGGGGGAGCAATGGCAGGCTCAAAGGCCGGGCCAGCAGCAGGCACCTCTCAGTGCAGGTAGGTCCCAGACCTTCCCCAGGGTGGAGACCCAACACCCGCTGTCAGCTGCCCTGTGCAGGAACTTGGATGTGCTAGGATCCGTGCTAAGTGCTCGCTCTCTATTATTGTCTTTAATCCTCACAACAATCCTTGAAAGCAAGTATTACTATTCTCATTAAACAAATGAGAAAACCAAGAGCCAGGAACTCTCTCAAGGCCACACAGATCATAAATACTGAGATTAGAACCCAGGTCTGGCTGAACCCAAAATCCACACTCGCTCTACCACACGGTGCCAGCAGAGCTTCCTCTTCCACACACTCGAGCTTAGCCAGATCCACTATGCTTTGGCCGTATTCTTGTTGGCCCAGTTCTGAGAGTCTCCAATCCTTCATTCAACAAATCTGTGGTCAGCTTCCATTGTGTGCTAGGCTCTGCTCTAGGGATTCTGCAGCACATGAGATACAGCTGGTCTGGGCCCTCTTGGAGCTTACATTCTAGTGGGACAGTCAGAAAATAAACATGGGAATAAATAAATGAAATGAATTGCAGGTTGTGAGAAATGCTACAAAGAAAATCAATGAGTACACAGACCAAGACCACCAGGAGCCCAGCTTAGATGGGGGGCTCTTCAGGAAAGACTTGCCTAAGATGGTGACGTCTGAGCTGAGAACAGAATTTCAGTGACGAGGGTTGAGCCAGCAGTTCTGGCTTCCAGTATCAGCACCTATTAGCTGTGTCACCTTGAGCAAGTCACTTCATCTTTCTGAGCTTCAGTCCCCTCATCTGTGAAATGGAGGTAAGAATATGCCCCTTGGGAGAGTGGTGGTGAGGATAGTAAATAATGTGTATAAAGCACCCAGTGTAATGCCTGGCACGTAAAAGACGTCCACTGAGTGCTGTCATTGTTACTGTCACTGTCCTTTCTGATCTGGCCTGGGGCTTGCATTACACTTGGCAACGAAGCTACATGGTTGAATCCCTCTATGGCTCTCACCCAAAACACCACCACACCTGGTAGGGCAGATGCAGGTACTGGGTCAAGAATCAGGGCCTTGATTCCAGTCCAGGCTCTGCTGTTGACTGGTTGGGAACCTTGGCAGGTCAAAGAACACAACACGGGGTCTCAGTGTATCCCCACCACTCGGTCATTCCTGCCTCCCGGGGTGACTGCAACACCATCAGGATATGAAAGTATTTTGAATGTCTCTGCTTAGATCCAATTCCCCATCCAACCAGCTGCATGACCTCGGCAAGTTTCTTGGTATCTCTGGGCCCCTGTTTCCTTGTCTTCCAAAGTGGAATAACTATCCTCATCTCCCAGTCACTGTGAAGCTCAGAAGAGATTTAAATGTGAGTCCTCCAAATGCTGTGGAGCATGAGAGAAATGTAAGTTTGCTATGCTTGGGCCAGGGATGGCACTCATCTCTGCCTCCTGCCAGCCGACAGAGGAAGGAGGGACCAGAGCTGTTTGTTTTCTGAGGACCAGTGGGGAACACTGGAGCCCTAAGAGAAGACTTGCTGGCTATGGGCTAAGATTGGAGTTATTCCCTAGGTGAGGACAGGGACTGAGTCTCCTAAGCTGCTTCTTTGATAGCATGCTCAACCAGGCAGTCTTAGTTACCTAGTGCTGCTGTAACAAAAAATACCACAAGTGGGTGTCTTTAAACAACACATATTTATTTTCTCACAGTTCTAGAGACTGAAAATCCAAATTTAATTGTAGCTCTAGGGGGAGGAGGGCCCCTGGGTGGCACAAATGGTTTTGCTCTTGGCTACTAACTGAAAAGTTGGAGGTTCAAATCCACCCAGAGTTGCCACAGAAGAAAAGCCTGGCACTCTACTTTTGTAAGATCATAGTCATTGAAAACCCTGTGGAGCGCAGCTCTACTCTGAAATACATGGGGTTGCTATGAGTCGGAATCAACTCAACAGCAACAGGTTTGGTATTTTTGTTCTAGGAGGAAGTCCTTCCCTGTCTATGTCAGCATCTAGCAGCTGCCTGCAATCCTTGGTCTTCCTGGGCTTGTAGATGTATCCGCCACGTGTGTCTGTCTTAGTATGGTGTCTTCTCCCTGTGTGTCTCTGTGTCTGTTCTGCCTTTTTTTATAACTCATAAGTGATTAGATTTAGGACCCATCCTACTCCTGTATGACCTAATTAACATAACAAAAGAAGACTCCTATTTCAAAAACCAAACCCATTGCAGTCAAGTCGATTCTGACTCATAGCAACCCTGCAGACAGAGTAGAACTGCTCCATGGGGTTTCCAAGGAGTGGCTGGTAGATTTGAACTCCTGACCTTTTGGTTGGCACCTGACCTCTTAACCTCCATGCCACCAGGGCCAAACAGGGTTATATTTACAGGCATACGCATTAGGATTTCCATATTTATTTTTGGAGGAAACAATTCAATCTATAACAGGGGCTAGAAGACTCATGTTAAAGTCAATGATCTGCATCATTCATCCTGAGGAAACCCGGGCTTGGGTGTGTGTCTGTCTCCATAGATCTGGAAGGAACAGAGAGAAACTAGCCATCTCGGAGCCCTTTTGTGTGGCAGAGAATCCTCACACCAGGGTTTCACAGATATGATGGCTCAGTTTCAGAGATGTTAAGTAACTTACCCAGGATCACACAGCTCATAAATGAAAGAGACAGAATTTGAACCCAGATCTGTCTAACTCCCAAGGGCATATTCTGCTTTTGTGGGGCCTGAACTTATACAGATTTTTGGGGAGGGGGTTATTTAAGATAAGGAGTCATTGGTTGGTGAAAACAGTTAATGCACTCAGCTACTAGCAGAAAGGTTGGGGGTTCAAGTTCACTCAGAGGTGCCTTGGAAGAAAGGCCTGGCAATCTATTTTAAAAAAAATTAGCCATTGAAAACCCTACAGAACACAGTTCTGCTCTGACACACATGGGGTTGCCATGAGTTGGGATCAACTTGATGGCAACTGATATTTAAGATAAACATTTTATAAGAACACAACATTTGGTAAGAAAGTGAGTATTTGTTTAGGATGAGAAAAGAAGGGGCCTTGGAAGTGTCCATGCATGTAAGCACCCTTGAAGCTTCTCTAAAAACCCTCCCTTGAAAACAACACAACCATATTATTTCGTATAGAAATCCTATCTATCAAAGCCTTGGACCCCTAGGAAAGCATCTCGTCTAAGCCCCTTACTTTCCAGGAGAAGAAACTCAGGTTCATCAGGTGGAACTAACTGACTTACACTCCTGAAATCCCCACCATGAGAGTAAGCTGTGTGATGGAGAGAACATGGGTCACAGAATCGGACATATCTGGGTCCAAGGCTCCACGTGGCACTTTTAGCTAGGTGAACCTCTCTGAGCCTCACTTTCTCCATCTGTTAAAAGAAGATAATAATATCCACCTTACAGGGTAGTTGTTGGGTTCAAATGAGCTGATGCATTTGAAACAGTACATAAAGCAGCAGCAAATGCAGTGGTCATAAGGGCATCCAGGAGTGAGGAGCATGGTGACTGTTGTCTGGGGATGGATGGGCAATACTGGCTCACCACTACTGCTTGCTTCTCTATCAGCAAGCTGAGTAGAGGCCCTGGGGGAAGGAGAGGAGAAGAGCAGAAGGTCTCAGGAAATTGCTAAGGGGTGGGGTGGGGGGGCAGTGGTGTCACTCTAGGTGGTCAGCTCCATTAGGGTCTAGGATCTGGGGCAAGGGGGTGGGATATCACATGGCTCTGTTGATAAATGATGGATCACGGAGATAGCACTGGACTGGGAGTTGGATGCCGGGTCTCTTGGCTTTATCACCCACTTACACTGTAGACTTGAACAAGTCGCTTCCCATTTCTGAGCCTCCATCTTCCCATCTGTAAAATGAGCCAGTTGATCTCTCAGGTCCCTGCTACCCTTGATGTTCTATTACTGCACAGCTGAGTCAGCTCACCTAAGTCCCAAGAGCAGTTTTACAAATGGCTAGAAACAAGGGATGTAGGCTAGTTTTGAGGAGTCCTGGAGGGAGGCATCCATGGGCCTGGCGGGAGGCTCTAGCTGGAAAAATCTCCATGTACGTCCACCCCTGGGGAGGGCCCTATGGACTGTGTATGGTCACACTTTGGAGATGTAGCAAGACTGATGTTTCAGCCCATTTGGAGAATAGTGAGGCAGAGCTTAGAGAGGAATTCAAAGCAGGAGTTTCAACATACAGACTGGTCCCTCCTCTTTCTACCCTGATTCTTGGGAAAGAGCTGAGTTTCTGCATGCTGCAGGTTTGACCCTACCCAGGCCCCTGTTTGAAACGTGTCATATCCTGTGAGTAAGCCCAGGGGCCCTAGCTGCTAAAGTCCCAGTGGGCTCTGTGCCCAACATCTCATGGCCTAGGACTGGCCTGGACAAGACCCTTCTCAGGCTCTGGATGGCCAGTGATAGGGCCAGCCAGGCCTGCTGGATGGGACCCAGGGTGCTGCGCATGAGGCTAACTCCCTCTGACAAGCCAAGGAGCTACACCCCTGGGGCTGGCCAAGTTGAGGCCCAGAGGCCTTCCCATTCGCAGGGCAGCTGGTAAGATTGATCTCATAATCAAATCAGGGCCTGGCCTGGCTGACTGTTTGGGCTCTTACCCTGCTTGGGCTGTGGCCCTTGGCTCCCAGAATGGACCAGCGTTTGCCTTTGAGAAGGCAGATTTATGGTTCAGTGGGGATGGGCCAGTGGGGATCTCCTGAGAGGGGCTGTCTTGATCCAGTCTGTGACTAAGAAAGGCCCCAGTAGCAGTGCTCAGCTGTCCACAGTTAGGACTGCAGGGAGGCGAAATCCCTAGACAAACATGATGGATAACTGAACTCTCGATCTGCTCCTTTCTTGGGTTTCTCTATCACAATA
Source organism: Dugong dugon (assembly GCA_030035585.1). NCBI lineage: Eukaryota > Metazoa > Chordata > Mammalia > Sirenia > Dugongidae > Dugong > Dugong dugon. The sequence goes on from CM057462.1 coordinate 150,585,299, forward strand.
TATGGCAGCTCTGTTATACTAAGTGTTCAGGTCAAGTATCTTGGAGTCACCCTAGATGCTTTTCTTTTTCTCAGATTGTACATTCAGTCCACCAGCAGCATTTGTTGACCTCACCTCCAGTCTATATCCAGAATTCATCTGCTTCTCACCAACTCCTCTGCTGCCACTGGATCAAGCCGCCATGCTCTCTTGCTTGCAAACTGGTCTCTGTCTCCACCCTTGCCCCCTGTAGTCTATTCTAAATACAGCAGCTGGTGTGATCCAATAAAATATGTCCAATCAAGTCTCTTCTCTGCTGAAAAGCCTGCCACGGCTTCCCACCTTCCAAGTCCAAACCTGTTGCCATCACGTCAGTTCCGACTCATGGTGACTGCATGTGTTTGTAGTCATTTCCAAAGCCTACAAAGACCTATGTGATCTGCAGGTCCCTCTTCCAATTCCCAACCTTTCTGCCTTCATTTTCTATTGCCTTCCCCTTGCTCATTCTGCTCCAGCAACACTGGCCTCAAACATGCATGCATTTTCCTGCCTCAAGGACTTTGCCCTTGCTGCTCCCTGTGCCTGGAGTGCTCTTCCCACAGAAATCTGTATGGCCAGCTAACTCACTGACTTCCTAAAGGTCTCTGTGTAAATGTCACTTTATCCAAGAGACCCTCCCTGCCTAGCCTACACAAAAGAGCAGCTCTACCATCGGTGTCCATCTCCTCATCCTGCTTTGTTTTTTTTAGTAAAAATGCCAGTTGCTGTGGAGCTGATTCTGACTCATGGAGTCCATGGGTGGTGCAAACATTTAAAGTGCTCAGCTGCTAACCAAAATGTGGATGGCTTGAGTCCATCCAGAGGTGCCTTGGAAAGAAAGGCCAGGTGATCTTCTTCTGAAAAATCAGTTATTAAAAACCCTATGGAGCACAGTTCTACTCCAACACACGTGGGGGCACCATGAGTTGGATTGACTTCATGGTAACTGGTGGTAGTAGTAACTTGTGGTTAAACGCTTGGCTGCTAACTAAAAAGTCAGCTGTTTGAACCGCTGTGGCAGTCTGCTTCTGTAAAGATTACAGCCTTGGAAACCCTGTGGGACAGTTCTACGAGTAAGAATTAACTTGACAGCAATGGGTTTGGTTTTGGGTTTACTGCTATATTTTCCCTTCCCTGATTGAGTTTTTCCTCCACCTCATCTCTCTGGAGGGAGGAGTGGTCCTATAATGTGAGATTTCTGACACAAGGACAGCATCTTATTTGCCTCTGATCCTCAGAGCCTAGTACAGTGCCAGGCCCACACAGGCACTCAGCAGATGTTCACTGAGTGAACGAATGAGGAACAGGGAAGAGGCTCCAGTACTTGGCAACGTTTGTTAGGTACCGATTATCTGCCAGGTGCCCTGAAATGTGTTTTATATAAGGTCCTTATCTCCACAGCAATGTGAGGTAGATGGTATCACCCCACTTTACAGGTGAAGAAGCTGGGATTCAGGGAATTTAATCATCCAAACCAAAATCAGCAGAGCTGGGAGTCTAATGAGGACCTACCAGCCCAAAGCTGGGGTTCCTTGCTTCATGTTGCACTTCCTCCCCCAGAACAGAAGGCGCTATTTATTGAGCCCTTACTGTATGCCAGGTGATTTCCAATCTGCATTCATCCTCATGGCTGCCCTGAGAAGAACATTTCAACCTCAACCTCCACTCTGTTTTGTAAATGAGGAGACTGGACCAGGCCAGCAGAGTAGTGAGGACGAGTACTAGTGAAAGCAATCCCTTCACTGACTTCCTGGAACCTGAAAAGGCAAAGTGAAGGGGGGGCAAGGAAGGGGTGCAGAACCCCCAGGCTTCCCCACTTCCTCTCTCTCAGGTGCTGAGGCCCATGGGAGAAAACCTTTTTCAGGAACTTTTAATATAGCATTACTCATTCTCACCTTGCAGCCTCGTGAATCCCATTGACAAAAATACACAAGGAAGGTGATCCAATCCTATCATACCTCACGATCCCTAGACTTCTTGACTCTTCCTCAAGACCCCTGATTCCTATATTTTCCTGGAGACTCCCAGCCAGAGGTCAGAGGAGTCAGGGGGACAAAGTTGGAGTTCTCAATAATTTTTTTGCTGCAAAATCATTGTAAGACCCATCTGGGTGCTAACCCCACCAGGGCTCCTGTGGTGTCATCAAGACTTGGCTTCAGTGACTTCGAGCTGTCTTGGGTCTGAATCCTAGATTTGCTTCTCATTAGCTGTATGAGTTTGGGCAATTACTTTGCCTCTCTGAAGCTCAATTTCCTCATCTGAAAGTTGAGATAGTGACAATGATCTCACAGAGTTGCTGCAAGGCTTAAGTGAAATAACACACAGGCAAACTGCCCAGCACAATGCCTGCCACATGGTTGGCATCCCTTACATCTTAGTTGAATTTGAATTATTAGTCAGTATATTTACTAAGCACGTGCTTTGGACAAGAAACCTCTCTTTCTCTTGATTCGACAGCTTTCAAGAGTCAAGAGCCTGAGGTTAGGCCAAGAACTGTAAGAGCAGATCCTAGGGCTTTCTATTTGTCTAAGTGTGTGTGTGTGTGTGTGTGTGTGTGTGTGTGTGTGTGTGTCTATCTCTCCCCAGGTGGTTCTATCCCCATTTCACCCTATGAGGCGGGAGGAGAGCTCCTTCACCCAGCCAGAGATACCATCTGGAGCATCTTGGATGGGAAGCGGCACTAGGAGCAGGTGAGCAGGGATAGGGTGGGAGTGGGACAGTGTTGCTACGTGAATGTATGGTAAGTGTCCCGTCCCATGCTGCCTTGGACACTCAGGTGTTTGAAAGCTGAAATGGGTTTTGTCTCCAGGAACAGGGTGGCACTTGGCTGGGGCCCTAGCCTTGTTTTCGCGATCACATTTGGCAGGGGGCTACTCAGCTAACACCCCTGGGGTGGGAGTTACAGCAGTGGCACTTCAACTGGGCTCCCAGCCTGGTATAGCTTTCTCCCCTGCAAGGGGAGTGAAACAGCTCTTCCCTGGGTTGGTGCCTTTCTCCATCCCACAGATCTCTGAGGCCACTTCCCAGGGCTCAGCAAGAGGGCTTCCAGTCAAGATTGAGGTTGTTCCCCTCTGAACCTACCCAGGCTAGATGACCTCTTCTCATTGTATCAAGGGACCTTGGGATAGATGAGGTTTTCTTTGTCTTCTTGTAAGACTTGTCTATGCATCCTGGGGCCTTGGGGGCCACCATTGTGACTATATGATGTAGATATAAGGGGAAGAAGGAGGTAGTAGAAGGACTAACACCCATCAAATGCAATATTTATTAAGAGTATGGACTTGGGTTTCACAGTGGCCTGGGTTCAAATCTCAGCTCTACCAGTTATTAGCTGTATGACCTTAGGCTAGTTACATAATCTCTCTGAGACTCAGTATCCTAATCTGTAAAAAATAGACAATAACACCCACCTCTGAGGGCTGTTGTGAAAACCAAATGATATAATGCAAGTCAAGCACTTGGCAGATCATCTGGCACAAAGTAAGCCCTTGATACATGCAGAGCAGATAGAAGATAGGCAGGCAGATTATATTATCTCTTTAATCTTCATGACGACCCTGTGAGGTATGTATTTTGACATCAATTTGAGACAGAAAAACAGAAGTTTAGAAATGTTCAATCTCTTTTTAAGGTTACATCGATAACATACTATACAGTAGAGTCAGGAATTGAACCCAGCTCTGACTTCAAAGGCCAGCATTTCATAAGGCACCAAAATCTCCCCAGCATTAGAATTTGGGAAGGCTGTAGGAACCCTTTAGACTTCTAGTCCCTTGGGATATGGGAAGAGTTTGGCCCTGGGGCTGGTGTGGGTTTGGGTAGTCTTTGAAGGGCAACTTCTCTGGCTCTGGTGGGAGTGTGTGCCAGGGACAAGGCATTAGGAGATGTCTGCCACCTTGATCATAGACCATTTGGGTGAATCAGACCACTTGCATCTAAAGGTCAACTGACCTCATAAGTAGAGATTAGAGGTCTCCAGTAGGGCCAGAGAAAGATGCAGGAGTAAGGAGGTCCCGGGACATGGTCATATCTCTGCTGTCCCAATTCCATGAATGTCTTGATCACCATTGTGACTAGGCAATATAGATATTCATTCATTCAAGGAATATTTGCTATGCCTGGCACTGTGCAGGTTTTGGGGACTCAGAGACTAATAAGACACTTAAAGATGCCTGGTTTGGGCTGGGAGAAAGATGGCATTCCTTAGTCACTGAAACAATGAGTTGGTTTTTCTTCTCACATGGCTGTTGGTGGCTCCTCAAATGATCAGTGAAGCAGAGTGTAAATCTTCCATTGGAACAAACCTGGGGACCTGCAGAGTCTCCTTGGTACAGGAAACCATGTAGATGGGAGATTTCTCTCTTAAACTTCACTGCAAACCATTAAGCGTCCAGAAGTTAGAATAGATACAAGTCAAAAGCCTTGACCTTCTCTTGATGAGTCAATGATAAGTGTTGTTCACTGACCTAAGGGAGGGGGGTTGTGAGAGGGTGAGAGGATGGCCAGAGGGAACAGAGGGGAGAGGCTAATCAGAGCTGACATCAGATTCAGAAATGTCCAAGTTGTTGGATCAGAGATTCTGACTTGCCTCATTTGCGTATCATTTAAATAGCACTAATTTCACATTGGAGTGTGTGATCCCGCCCCCACTGCTGTGCTAAACCAGGCTGGAGAAACTTCAGGCCTGCTTTCTGAGGCCCAGGGGACAGACTGATGCAAAGAGAAGTCCCGGGGCAGGAGTCAGGTCTAGCTTTGTGTTGGCCACTAACTGACTGTGGGTTAATTTCTATCTTTCTCTCTTGGCTGGAAGACCCACGAGCGCAGAGTATTCTAAGCACCAAGTGCAAAAATGTTTTTTAATAAGTAAATGGAAATGACCCAGGGCAAATCACTTTCCCTTCCTGGACATCGGGGAGAAGATGAGGGGTCTACGTTGGACCAATAGTTTTAACCTTTGGGGCCACGGACAGCTATGGTCTGTCTTGGCAGAAAAATGAATTTACCATAACATGGCGTATATAATTTCAGGAGTTTTCTAGACCATCTGGAGTCAATCCTGTACCCCTTAGCCCAGATTAAGAACCCGTGGAGCAGAAGAGGTCAAAATCCTTCAACGTTTCCATCTCAGATTTCTGGGTATCCTGCCCCACTTGTGTCTCATGGGCATGGAGTCCATTTGAGAGCAAAGAGATGCAAACTTGTCTCATTTGTATATAATTTAAATAGCACTAATTTCATATTCACATATTTTTATTGGGCTCCCACTGTATGGCAGACGCTCATTTCATTTTCACGAGATAAGGTAGGCACCGTGGTTCCTTCATGTTGTTGTTTTGTGCCATTGAGTCAATTCCAACTCATAGCGACCCCATGTGACAGAGAAAAACTGCCCTGGTTTCCTAGGCTTTAATCTTTATGGGAGCAGATTACCAGGTCTTTTCTCCCGTGGAGCTGCTGGGTGAGTCTGAACCGCCAAACTTTAGGTTAGCAGTGGAGCACTTAACCGTTGTACCACCAGGGCTCCTTGGTTCCTTTTTAGAGGGGAGGAAACTGAGGTTCAAAGAGAGTGAAGTAGTGTGCCTAGGGTCACGGAGTTGGTGAGTGATGGAGCTGGGATTCAATTCACGCCTTTGGCTCCTGAGCCTTTCTCTTTCTTTGGGGGCTAATTTTGTCTCTCAGTTGTGACAGTCCGGCTTTCCTCCTCCTGCCTACCAGAACTTCCTTGTTTATGGGGCCCAGACTAGGTGGGCCGTCTCCCTGTCACTCCACTCCAGCATGCCCCTCTCTTGGGAGCTGCTGGTTTTGGCACGTGTGGGAAGAGTGCACAAGGCAGGTGCCCCCAGGCCAGGCAAGGCAGTCAAGTGACATGGGTGGTGACACTTGAACTAGTAACTTCCCTTTTCCCAAAGTGGAGAGAGGAACGGGGACCTTGATGTTGCATCTTCCACATCTTTACCAATTCACTTTTACCCTTGCTGTTTTTACCTAACAAGATCTAAACAGAGACAAACAACCCTCTCCATCTTCCACCCCTCAGCTCCTTGGAGGCAGGAGTTCCATGTCTGCAGGAGAAAGCAGCAGAAGGGACCAGACCTTGGGTGCCTGACTCAGTTTCCCATTTCCTTCAGGGTAAGGGTTCCAGTCCCATTACTCTGCTTGGGGCTGTTCTGCCAAAGTCTAGAGCTCTTTTGGATACTTCATGATTCCCACACCATGCAGTTTTCCCAGGTGGTTCTTGTCTTTTTATCACCCTCTCCCTTACCACCTCAGCACCTGCTGCCCAGAAACAGATCCTTCTGAAGGTGAGATCAGGTGGGGAGACCAGCTGCTTCAGGTGGTCAGCGTTTCCTAGGGGCAAAGCATAGCTGACTGTGTAGGGATATAACTTCCTGGCCCTGTTCAGCTTCCAGATCTCCCTTCCTCCTCCCTGACCACCAACAAAGGCTGGACATTGTTAATGTGAGACCTGGGAGCGGCAGGGGTGGAACGTGCTTGCTGGTGGCTGAGGGCAAGGACTTCTCTGTTGTCATGTCCTATACCGTGGCCACTTTTGTGCCATCTGAATGCTGGGAAGCCCAGGTAGGGAATGGATTAGCCATGAGGATATCAGACAGACGTGATTCACAGTGTGTGTTCACGTGCATGCATGTGTGCATGCGTGTGTGTGTGTGTGTGTGACTATCAGTCTTCTCCAAGGAGATGCCACTGCATGGCTGGAGAACCAGGCCTCTCCTCCTTGGGAGCAAAGGCAGAAGTTCCCTCACACAGGGTTGAGAGCATGGTTGACTCATATCCCTTAGCCCCAGCAGTAATGAGCAGAGTGGGGAGTGGGTTTGAGGACAGGGCCCACAGAGGTGGGTGCCGTTCAAACTGTCAAGTCAATTGCTGTCAAGTCAGTTCCAACTCATGGTGACCGCATGTGTTACAGAGCAGAACTGCTCCACAGGGTTTTTCTGGGCTGTAATCTTTACAGAAGCAGTTCACCAGGCCTTTCTTCCATGGAGCTGCCGAGTAGGTCTGAACTGCCAACCTTTAGGTTTGCAGCCAGTCGAAAACTACTTGCACCCAATGACTCCCAGGGGTTCGACTGCCTTCAGTCTTCAAACCTGACCCCCTTCCCACACTTCTCTCAGGTCCACTGAAGACAGAGGAAGTGCTGATGCAATGGGGGAGGAGATATCGAACACTCCCACCTACCCACCGCCCTCTCTGCTTTGTCTGCAGCAGAGGAGGTAGGCCCGGGCAGAGATAGTCCCTGCTCCCCTCTCCTGTCCTGCCCTGATCTCTGGCTGAGCCCTCACAGCTGCAGAAACTGCAGTGAGGGTGATGCAAGCACTTTTCCGTGTTGTAGGGACAATAACCTCACAGTCAGGCAAGAAACAAGGTGGAAACAATCAGTGTCTGTCAAAAATTTTATTTTTTTTCATTTCACACAGAATGATGTTAAAATAAATCCTCAGTAATATATATTTATATACTTATTTACTTGTGTCAATATTTACAAAAGACAGTGGAGCTCTATGAAGTCTATGTACACCCATGATCAGGTAGACAGGCAATGTTCATTGAGGCACATATATACACGTATATGTATAATCTATGTACAGATATCAGACCCTACTGACACAGGAACTCTCAGCTGCAGAAGTCCTGGGCAGGGCAGTGTTGGTGGGGCTGAAAGCTTCCAGAATATGCCAGCAAGAATTGATAATACCTATACATCCTGTGCAATGCAGTTACAGCTGGTGTCTAAATTTTTATGAAGCAAACAAATAGTTAAATGACTCCCAACTCCTGTGAGTCTTCCCCACAAGGCCTGCTCCGCCTTCAGTTCCCATTGGTCCCCAGCCTCTTATCACCATGGAGACCCCATTTCCCTTTTGGCGTCATCTTTACGAAGCTTTACCACCAGATTTGGAGTTCCTTCTTCTACTGATCCCAGGGAGGCTTATTTATCTGTGTCTCTGCTTCGAGTTTTCAGCAATTATTAGAGACAGGACGCGGGAGGGTAGCTGCAGCGTCATGCACCAGCAGCAGCGAAGCAAACCCTAGTTAGAGTCTGTGCTGCGTGAGCCCAGTGAGTGGCCATTCCCCCATTTTATATATATATGAAAACCCCAGAGACAGCCTAGATAAGCACATACAGGTCTGGAAAAGGAAATAGCATCCTCCACTCATGAGCTTTAGAGCTCTGTCCCTGACGCAAACCAGAGAATCTTCCTTTATTGCTGGCACCATTAATCCCCACTGTTCCAAGATTACCCTCAGTGGAGAGACGGGTACAGGGATGCAGAAACCCAGGAAGAGGCCAATTTGGCTGGGGCATTGTTTGCTCAGTAGGCTGGAGCTCAATCATGGGACTTTCCAGCTTCCTGGGGCCCTTCAAATGAAGGAGCCATCCAAGCACGACAACAAAAGGAAACTGGGTCGCTGGATCCCACGTGAAGGCAGAACTGGGGCAAGCACAGTGCATGTTCAAACCCTCAGGAGCTGACACTCACCCTTGCCAAAGCCAGTCAGATTTCTTTAGCCTGGGGCTGGTTTCCTCCTTTCCAGCCCCACCTGGCAGGTCAAAGTCCTTGTCCTACACTCCGTTAGCAGAAAAGGCGGTAGTATCTGCAGCTGGCATGGAACTGTTTGGTAGCAAAGCGAGTCCCTGAATATTCTCCTCCTCCCAGATCCTTCTCTTGCTTTCTGTAGCAGCCAAGAGTGTTTGTACTCATACAGACAAGGCGGCCAGTGTCTAGGGAATCATTTTCAAGGAGAAGCAGGGCTTAGAGGCCTCTCAGGAGGACGGAGAAGAGACACAGGACTGAGCCCTCTGGGTAGCTACCAAAGGTCCTAGCACACATTTGCATCTACACTGCCCCCAGTTATCTGCACGTTGGAGCAGCTGTCCATATTATTATGTAACCACACCCGCCCTGTGCATCTATCAGTAGAATGATGCAGGGAGTTCTCAGCTGCAACTCATCTGGAACATATCTGATTATTTTAGGAGTGCAGAGGAGCACAGAAAGTTACACCAGTTTCCATGCTGAGGTTCATGCCGTATATGAAGTGGCCACTCAGACAGGATGCCTCAACTGCCCCAGTTGACCAGCTGGTCATGCTAAGTCTGGGTTATAGGTTCTACTACCAGATCATGGCCAGCTTGGCCAGACCAGAGGACTTCTAGGAGTGTGAGGAGATGACAGACACCCCTGCATCACCTCAATTGCCCCAGATATCAGCAAGAACCCCCCACCCCCCCCACCTCTGCCCAGGTAGAGTACACACAGTCAAATGCAAGAGGTGAGGCTGAGAGAAACATTCTCTTCCATGGGCCTAACACACTGCCCACTGCCAGGTAAGATGGACAATGACAGTATGTTTCAGCTCATACCCAGGTGTTTATAGCGTGATGCATACGGCTCACTCCTAAAGAGGCAACTGAATTATAGCTGGTCTAGCCCCCGCACCCTCAGCCTAGATTTGGTCATAATCACCAGCAGAATGGGTTTGTTAGTTCCACTGATTGCCACAAATCTCGCCTTCCATGGGGCAGAGGTGTTCTTCAGTGCCTCGTTAAGAATGTAGCTTTCAGATCTCATGAAATTCAAACCCAGGGCACCACCAGTGACAAGGGGGAAGCTAAATAGATCAGCGCCTTGCAAAGTTTCAGAACTTTCCACTTCTCCAGGGTTACATAGCTTGGAATAACTTTTCTGATCCTCACCGGTGAGGTTACCAGCCACCAGGGCAGACGGGATGAAAGATAGAGCACCTGGCCCTTTGTTTAGACTCCCTCTTTATCCCTGAGTCAGGCAGCTACCTGGGAGGGCAAGGAAAGAGGTGATCCTGGGGCCCGTTCTTTTGTTATGAAAGAACTGCCTTCTGGAGGCCCCTAAGCAGAAGACAAAGAGCCAAACTGGAGAGACGGTAAGACTGCAAAGGAAGGTCTTTTTAAAAATTCAAATAAATGCAGTTTATTCCTTAGATTGCCAACTTTATTTCACATTAGTGAAACTAAGAGGATGGACCCATGCAGAATTGTGTAATTGTTGAAATGACAGTATACATATACTACATATGCCTATATATGCGAATATGTGTATGTATATATATATATAAAACCAAAAAAACCAAACCTGTTGCCGTTGAGTCGATTCCGACTCATAGCAACCCTAGAGGACAGACTAGAACTGCCCCATAGGGTTTCCAAGGGGCACCTGGTGGATTCGAACTGCCAACCTTTTGGTTAGCAGTGGCGCTCTTAACCACTACGGCACCAGGGTTTCCATAAATATATACACACACATAGGTATATGTATATGTGGAAAACCTCGAAGAACTCAGGACCAATTAACCAGAAACCTTGATTAACAAGAATTATGTTTTCTTACTCTAAGCAGAGGGAGGCAAACGACAGCAAGACAAGTTCCTAGCCAGGATATGCCCAAGCAGCCAACTTCCATGCACATCCCGCAGCTAGCATACATGCAGCCTATCTCTTTGGTCTTTCCACCTACATTTCTGTACAACGAGCACGGAGGCTTAGAATGTTGACCCTGAGCAATGCAAGGTCTTCCGTCATCTTCAAACACTGTACTTACTAAGGCAGGAGAGTTTATACTAACCTACCTAGGACATTTTTTTTCAATAACAAAAAGACTGAACCAAAACATCTTTGCCCATTCCCGCTCTACCAGAATCATAAATCAACCAGACGTTCCCTTCCCTGAGGATATCCCCATCAGTTAACTGAGGTTTCGCTGTACACATGTGCACAGAGGAAGGCAGATTGAAAGGGAATGGAATGTGACCTTCGGGTTGCCAGCCTTCCCTGATTGTCCAAGTCTGAATATTTAACCTCACAGCTTTTTCAGGAAAGGGGACTCTTCTGAAGCCCCCGGTTATATGTGCAAGTATTTGTGCAGATGCATACTGCAGCGAGTGGTGGGGCCTTTATTTCACCAAAGTCATGCCCTTACCACCCAAACTCCTACCCCAGTAGACCCCTACCCAAACCCACAATAACTCACTTCCCTTCAAAGCATTCATGGAATCCCTTTGGTTAAGCAAGTCAGCTTATTTTGAAGGACAGCCAGAGGGCAATTCCCCAAATCTGTCCAGGCTACCGATCCCAGGTGCCAAACCTCCTGGCCAGCATCCGTCTCCCTGGGGAAGGGAGGAGGGGAAGCAAATGGATCAAGTAATGGCTTTTAGTGCATGGAAATGATCTGTAATGGCTCAGGATGGTTTAGTCTTATCTATTGTTAAGCTCTTTCTTGCAGGCTTCCATTACACCCTGCCAGATTGACTGAAAGTCGACAAGAGGGGCTGGCGTGAGGTCACTCATACTCGAGGTTTCAGTGCCTGGAGGTTGAGAGGATGCTGTGTGAGAGAGCAGACTGAAAGGAGGAAGGGGAAGGACACAGAGACAGGGACATGGATACACATAGAGTCAGAAAGGGGTACACACAGGGGAAGAGACAGTGACAAAGAAAACCCTCTCTTGGACCTTCCTTGCTCATACATTGCACGTCTGCTTATGTTTACATTCCAGGAGGGTCAGAGCCTCAGAGGACAAAAGTCATGTTAACACACGGGGAGAAGAGGGAATTATAGACTTAGAACTAACGCCCCAAAGCCAAGGGCATTATAGGATAATCCAGGTACTATCACTTTTCAGTCCTGAGAGCAAAATTTTGAAGCAGCTATTGCTAAAGAAAACAGTCACTATTTATTTTATTGCACTTTTCCTCTTTAAAAATATTCAAACATAAACTATGAGAGATGGAGCTTGAGTTGTGGTGGGAAAGGAAACAGAAAGAAAGAAAAAGTGAACTAGATCAGTTTGAGGAAAAGACCCATCCCAGCTTGTAGGGGATCCCCCACCTTCACCTGTCCCTGCTTGCTGCTTTGATGGGGGAACAGGGTGGGTCTCAATGAGGACCATATCTGAGGATATAGATGATGGTTGTTACAATAGCCATTGAGACAGTTCCTAGCATCCGGCTCCCTGCTAGTTGGCTCAGGTGGCTAATGATGGAACAGGTGAGGTTAAGGTCATGAGTTCAAACTCTGCAATGGACACTTTGCGGAGACTGGGGGAACCTCCATTGTGTAACCAAGGACCACCCTAGAAATTACATCCTACCATGGACCAACCTTCTCAGACCAGCCAACCATTACCCAGATGCAGGTTGTTATGACAATGAGCCCCAGGAGAACCGAAGTAGGGCTCAGCACCATCATCCCCACTCCTGGTTAAACAACTCAAAGCACTGTGCTCTTCCTGCCTGCCATGGCACGTGGGTAGTGGTGGCAGCCTCGTACGTGATTTGCAAACTGTCCTGTATTTCCTCTGTGGGATGCCAGCCTCCACCTCTCCTCTCTGCTACTGTGTGCAGTGCTGAACCTCCAGCTTGAGAAACTTCAGAGGGTGCTGCCTTCTCTCAACATGGGTTGGCACTGATACTCTATGGCAAGCCGTGAGGAAGTAAGTCAGCCAAAGACCTCACTACAATGGAGTAACAGATCCAGGGAGATCAGATAGGACAAAAACTGTTGCTGTCGAGTTGATTCTGACTCATAGGGAGCCTATACGACAGAGTAGAACTGCCCCGAAGGGTTTCCAAGGAGCAGCTGGTGGATTCAAACTGCGGACCTTTTGGTTAGCAGCCAAGCTCTTAACCGCTGTGCCACCAGAGCTCCCAGATAGGACAAGCTAGTCCTAAAGTCCTTCCCACCAGGGGCAGCAGCCCAGACACTCAGGCTGGGGACTCAGGCCATCAAATATTTCACACCAGGCCACATAGATTCTGGAGGCTAAGAGGCTAACCTTATGGTGATATGCCTACACCATTCTCGGAAGCCCAGCTGAGAGGGACAGAGAGAAAGAAAGGCAGTGTGTCAAAACCAAAGACATTCCAGGAAGCACAGGGCCTTCATTATGTCCTTAATTAGATTTGGGCTCCTACAAAATTTACTCTTAAACTTGATCAGCTCAGTTTCCATCTCTTCCTGACAGCCTCTCCACCTTTCCTGGGTCTCTTTCTCTTCAGGCTCCTGAAAATGGCAACATTCTTAAAACTTTGAGCTCAGAGAGGCACCTGATGAAGCTAAAGGGAAGATTGGTATCTTGACCTGGAAACTCCTAAAAGTCTTAGCATATTGCACCAAACACCCAGGGTTTGAACCCACGTGTCCATTCCCTGCTGCTGTTGTTTCCTCCGTGGAGGTCGGGCGATGTGACTACATCAGGAGGGAAGGATGAGACACTCGTGGGACAACCACCTAAGCGGAGACTGGGAGGCCTGAGCCCAGAGCCTTCCCATCCAGACCTGACTTAACCTCTTAACTTCCATCTGAGGGAAAGCCCCTTTGTCCAGTGCACTCACTCTCAGCTAGTCCTGTTAGTGGGAAGAACCAGCTCCTTGGGCAATCCCAAACGGTAGACAATCTTACAAAATATTTAAACCTGGCCTTAGAATATATGATAAAAATCAGGCCCTTTTAAAAATTGTTTGCTTGTTTAGCATTAGGTTTATGTCCTTAACCATGTTTTACTTAAACTGAGCAGGTCTGCGTTTCCTCAAGGCACAGCCACTAGATGGCAGGCTGGGCATTCAGGTGGAGCCACAGCAAGGGGGAGACCATGTCTAGAACCGAACACCTGGAGAAGGGAATCAAGGGTTGACCCCACTGGGCTTATGCCCAAGAGCAAGTGAAGTGCCCCAAGCAAGGCAAGGTGGTTCGTTTTAACAGACAAGTCTAAATACAATGGAAGCCTGGCTGGCCCAAGTGGTTGGCTGTCTAAACCCACCTAGTGGCTCCACAGAAGATAGGCCTGGTGAACTGCTTTTGTAAAAAAAAACTCTATTGGGCGGTTATACTCTGTAACACACGGGGTCTCCATGAGTCGGGGGCTGACTCAATGGCAGCCAATGACAACTGTCTATGTACAGTCTTGGGTTTCTGACCTGGTCCTTCTCAAAGCCACTGAAGATAGAGGGGGCAATAAGGTCTGTGGATGTAGAGAATGTTGGGGGCATCTTCACTCTAGTTCTGGGCCTAGGATCCTGCAGTTTCTTGGGTCATCACTGCTTTTAAGAGAATGGGGTGAATCCAGAGAGCTCCAGGTGCTGGGAGTAGGGGAGCTGGGCTACTGTGTTGTTTATGTAGACTTGCTTGAAGGAAAGGGCATGGCAAGGAGGTCTATATTAGGCTGCCTGCTGTTGCAGTTCCTTGCACCCCCTGCACCTGGGTTTCCATGGGAGGAAGGTGAACAGGTAGGAACCCCATGAGTTTCCCTATCTTAATCAGACATCTGTTTGACATGGTGGCCCATCTTTCTGCTTGAAACCTCAGGGGTTACTTTTCAGGTCTGAAATCTGGGGATGAGAGGGAGAGAAGAGACTAGAGGAAGAGACTCCATGAAGGATATTGAGGGGTACTGACATTGGCTAGAGAAGGGTGATGAAATTTGATCTTCTGTTTGTGCCTATTAATTTACAGCTTTGGAGGCAAAGCAATGGCTGTGAGTATATGTATGCATTTCACGTCTATTCTGTGTAAATGTTGTTGGGAATGTGTGCTGTCAGTATTTTGTGTGCCTAGCATAAGGAGATGAATTGTGTGCATACAGAGTTTGTATTTCGTGTGCAGAAACAATGGTAAAGTATCCTTTGTGTGTTTTGTATGCATATCCATCGAGTCCATATAGTTTTCACGTATTTTGTATCTGTGTTGCAGGGGGTGCATTTGTACATGGTGTGTGCAGGTCTTTTGTATATGCTCTGTATGAGTAAGTACACTCTATGTATGTGCATATTTTGCAATAAACATTACCATATATCTTCTGTCATGCCCTTTATGTTATTTTGCACGTGTTGCATGTTTTGTATTTGTATATATGTGGCAACAATAAATGTATTTTTTAGTGGGAGTCCGTGTGCATGTGCCTGTGTGTGTGTGAACATCTTACAGTCCCCAGTGAAGGACATGATGCTAACATATCTACTCCCTGACCTAGACCTCAGCTATGGGTTGCTTTACCTTCTGTTTTCCAAAGGTCTGTGTCCTTCCTGTCCCATGTCTTGGGAATTCAGCACCACCTCCCATGAAGGAGAGGAAGAGAAGCACATTTGTGCTGGGCACAGAATGCCCTGCAGACACCTGGGGATGTGGGTGACCAGAACTAATGAGCACCCTTGGCCTAACACCCTGAGCTGATGCCCATCCCTCAAGACAACTGTAGGTGCTAAATAGCCAACAGTGAGGCCAAGGTGGGAGCCACCACTGGACAGCCCAGCCACCACAACTCACTGAGTTTGGGGAATTTAAGCCACCTATGTTGAAAGGCAAAGGAGGACAGTCTGGTGAGGCAAAAGCCTCCTTCCTTTCAACCCATTCTAGGGACCAGCCGTTCTCTATCTTTAGGCTGCACAGTGCTCATTTGCTCTCTATCTGTTCCAAAGGTGGGGATGAGTCCTTACCCATCCTTTGGTTTTTTTGAAGCAGCTCGGGTTCAATGGGGAGAGAGACTGAGTCTGGCAATCAAAATGATGCCTTTGGATCATCTAGAGACCTCCCCCATCCCTTGGTCCTGGAACCTAGATCTTTCCACACAGAGGAGGCTCCACTTAAAGTCCAGACCAGTGGAATGTGGTCCCAGGGAGTCCCACTCCTTCATGTCCTTGGTTTCAAAGCAGGAGATCCATTCTGGCTCTTTAGGAAAAGGTTCATGAAAGTGGCTGACGCAGAGTCGAATGACAATGAGAACCAAACAAGGTGGAGAAGATGAGAATGGAGATGATTGACATGGTGGAGTGTGGACAGGAGGCCTGGGTGGGTCTGGCCCAGGACAGCTGGAGCTGTGAGGGCCAGAGGGCCCTTGCGCACTCAGTAAGACAAGCTTCAGCCACGGGAAACTGAAGCTGCAGCACATGGAGGGCAGAAAGACAATTCTAACGTCTAAGAATCCATGAAGACTGGAGTCTCTGAGGCAATGGCAGCAAACCCAGGCCCAGTGGGGCGACCAGAGAGACAAAATAATCCATTAGGCCTCTTAGACAACCAACCACCAAGCAGTGGATTTGCTCCTGAACCTGAACTCCAGAGAATGAATATATATATATATGGTGTGTGCATATATATGTACAAATATATACACACACGTGTACATCATATATATGTATATGTGTATATATATATGTATACATATATATACACTCTAGTGCACATAGTCAAACACATGCATAAATTGCCCTGTGTCAAAAATATTGCATAAGGTTATACAACGTTCAAATGCAATTATTTCTATAGCTAGCTAGGTAGAGGAACACGTCAAAGAGATACTTGGTATATATTTATATACACTGGATCCACAGATCCACCTGTCCTCAGGACCCGATGCCCTCGTCAGCTGTACAGTCATGCTCATGACTAGGTTAATTCCTAAGGTGCAATCATGTGAGGTGTTCAGATGCTGCTTTCCTGCTTTCTCTCTCCTAGCTTTGCAGAGGTCTGTGTTCCCATTTGGAAGAACAGGGATGGGGTGGGCCTGAGGGCCAGACATTTTGGTTCCCCATCCCAAATAGTCAGTCTATATTTTTTCCCTGATTGAGAGTTTTTACCTTCCAGTGGGGGGAAGAAAAAACCCTAGTTCAATGCCATTACAAGGCTATTAATACTCTAAATACGAATACTGTATAGGCTACTAAAAAAATAGGTTATCTCCTGTGTTTTAAATACTGAGATTCATGCAACAAACACCCATGCAGCTTGATCACATCACTGGTAAATTCCACTGCAGTGTCGTGTAGCTGGGGCCACAGCACTAGGAAAGCAGATGTCTGCAAACTCTAGTGTAACGAAGAAATCAGACATGTTTTTGTGACCCTGAAGCCTGCAAAAATGGTGAAATCTCAAGCTAAGCAGTCCCTTGGTTTGTTAGCTTCTCCCTGACAAGGTCTGAGGGAGAAAATGTGAAACTTGACAACTCACATTTGGTCATATGAACTGTCCCTCTCCTGGGCTTCCCTCACATCAACACTGCAGAGGAACAGCTGAATGCAGCATCTTCCGTCATGAAACACAAGGCTCCGGAGCATCTACTTGGCAAACGCAGTTCACAGATCCCAGCCTGTGACCCAGAAAGTAATTTCAATACACACGACTGTGTGTTCTTTTCAATGCAAAAAATGGGAATGACCTTTGGAACTGCCAGAGCTTTAAAGAAAAACCATGGTAGTTTTTCTCTGTGAAGAGGGGCTGGGCTCCAAATAGGGTGCTGGGAGGGGTGTATCTCCTGGGTGCTGTGTGCACGTAATTAGGAAGGAAAGGTGGCACCGGTGTGGTGGGTTGTGTCTTTGACATGAGGCGGCCTGAATGTACCTTTCTGAATCCTAACTCCATAGGTGACTCAATCTTTGGAAACCCATCAGCCGGTGATGAAGATTTGCATGAAAGCCAAGGATAGATATTCTGTGTTCTAAATTCAAAATCAAAAGATCAAAAGTCACTTGCACGACTATTGCTTTCCATGCAGAACCAGATACACACTGTACAGCACACTGACTGCAGTGCAGGCTATTATGCAATATCTGCATTAGTTCCATTGGGCTGTGAGTATGCTAGGAGGTTTCAATCAGACATCAGTTAACATTTTGGTAATATTCACATAATTTGTGTTAGCCAAGGTGCAGTTGGCTGTCTTCAAGTTCTCCTCTCTAAAGTCCTCGTTACTGTTGTTTACCCCCTCCTGGATCTCCATATAATCAGACTTACTAATGGTAGAGGTACTTCTACTTTTCTTTAGGTCAGGGGAGGATGGGATCTTTGGACAGCTTGTCACTTGCAAGTATTGGGCCTGCTCCTCTCCCTCTGTCTCCCGGTGGTAGAAGTAGTTGAAGTTGGACACGATGACAGGGACTGGCAAGGCAATGGTTAACACACCTGCAATTGCACATAGGGAACCCACGACCTTTCCCCCAATGGTAGTTGGAACCATGTCTCCATAGCCTACAGTTGTCATGGAGACGACTGCCCACCAGAAGGCGTCTGGGATGCTGGGGAACTGGGACTCCCGCTCATCGGCCTCTGCGAAATAGACAGCACTAGAGAAAAGGATGACCCCGATGAAAAGGAAGAATATCAGGAGGCCCAACTCTCTCATGCTGGCTTTGAGGGTCTGACCTAGAATTTGGAGACCTTTCGAGTGTCTGGACAACTTGAAAATCCTGAAGACTCTTACCAAGCGGATGACACGGAGGATAGCCAGCGACATGGCCTGCTGGCCCTGCTGGGCATCCTCTGGCTTCTCAGCCAGCTCTGTCCCCAGGGTGATGAAGTAGGGGATGATGGCCACAATGTCAATGATGTTCATGATGTTGGTGAAGAAGCCAGCTTTGCTGGGACAGGCAAAGAACCTCACCAAGAACTCAAAGGAGAACCAGATGATGCAGAGGGTCTCTACAATGAAGAAAGGGTCGGTGAATGAAGTGGACTGCTGGTACCCAATGGTGCTATTGGAATAGGTGTGGAAGGTCATGCCACTGCCATGCATGTCTTCGTTTTCATCTCGGAATATGGGCAACGTTTCAAGACAAAAGCTGACGATGGAGATCAAGATCACCATGACAGATACAATAGCTATAATCCTGGCAGGCCCCGAGCTCTCGGGATATTCAAAGAGAAGCCACACCTGTCTCTGAAACTCATTTTCAGGCAAAGGACGCTCTTCCTCCTTGATGTAGCCTTCATCTTCCCGAAACATCTCCATCGCTTCTTCTCCCAGCTCATAAAACCGAATTTCTTCAGAGAATATGTCTAAGGGCACATTCACAGGCCGCCTCAGCCGGCCCCCGGACTGGTAGTAGTATAAAATAGCATCAAAGCTGGGACGGTTCCGATCAAAAAAGTACTCATTTCGGAGTGGGTCAAAGTACCTCATCCGCTTCTTCGGGTCCCCTAAGAGGGTCTCTGGAAACTGGGCTAAGGTCTTGAGCTGCGTCTCAAACCGCAGCCCTGAGATGTTGATCACCACCCTCTCACAGCACTCGTGGTCTGCCTCTGGGTCATAAGTGTCCTGCGGGTGCCCAGGGAGGGCAGCAGCCTCGTCCGCCGGGTCTCCAGTGGCCACTGTCATAATTGGGGCTGAGAGAAAGTGCCTCACGCTACACCTTCCAGCTGACTGGTGGCAGGGAACTCAGGGTGCTGCTAACGGCCTCAGGAAACACAGTAGCATTGACCTGGGCTCCTGGTGGAGAGCCCTGAGGGCTCTCTGAGAGCTGGACAGACAGCCTCGCTTGGCTGAAAGACAGAGGCAGTGAAGGACATGAGACCACTCAGCATTGGCAGCCCAACCTGGTTTGCTGCTTTGTGTCTACCATCTCTTAGCCAAGAGTTTAGACACATTACCACCACCATCTTTCACCTTGTAAATTGGCTGGAGATCAGAGGCAAGCAGGTGGCAATCTCTCAAGGAAGCTCTGGAATGCCCTGTTCTGGGGAAGGTGGCTGGTCTGGGCCCCTTCTGCACCACACAGGCGTCATGAAGCATAACCCCATACTACAAGGCTGGAAGGATGGCCTCTCCCAGGCACCGAACTAATGTCTTATGAATAACTGGACCCTGGGAGGTATTCATCGTAGGGGATCTTGGGTCTGGGTCTCTCTCATTGCCCCCACCCCAATGACTCTACACATGGCTGTTATTAAACAGCAGATTGATTTACCTGGCAGGACAGGACTCTGAAGATCTCTTTCTTGCAGAGCAGAGCAGATGCTGCAGGAATCCTAGATACACATGCTGGCAGCTCAACTCCTCATCACGTCTCTTCACCGGAGCTAGAAATAATGGTGAGTCATTCTGGGCAGGAGGGCAGGCTCCAGGTCCTGGAGGTAAGCTCCAGGGCCGGGCTGGGCTGGAGGAGCGGTAGGGTGCCTGGTCAGAGGCATGCAGAACTTCCACAGCCAAGCTTGGGTCTGGAGCCTCTGGAAGAAAGGAGGCAAGATGCAAAGCTGAGCAAAAGCTGAAGTCCTCCTGGCTGTCCTCAGGAGGTTTGATGTTGCCTGGAACAAACAGCAGCAAGGTAGAACCAGGGCTTTTGGGCAGCTGGTGCCAAGATTTAGGAGGGCTCTGGCAACTTCTCTCACTGGAGGTACAGGCTCCCATATCCACCTTCCATTCTGGTGCCACAACTGAGAACTACCCCTCAGCCGCCCAGCCTCCTCAGGGCAGGCTTCCCATCAGCCTTAAACTACTTCTCCCAGGGAAAAAGCCTGCAGGCAGGGCTGGGCCTCTCTTCTCCAGGGGCCTTCCTGGGGCTGAGCCAGATCCCTCACCCTCAGCTGCCATCAGGAGGGACTCTGGACAGTGAACAAACCCCAACTCCCCCACCCTCCCCAACGCCAGGACAGTGTCTCTCTTCCAAGGGGACTGTAGCCACACTACAAGCTCTGACCTCTGCTGGGTCCTGAGAGAAGAAGCAATTCCCCCCCGCCCCCCACCCCCGCCTCCTTCTTCAGAGCCCAACTAGGGACACCCCCACACATCAAGGTCGCCTCTGTACACAAGCTGGCTGGCTGGGCCCCTGGACTTACGCTCCCCTGGGGATTCCTGGGCCACAGGCCTCCCTCCGATCCAGGTGGCATTTGAGCTGGGCAGGCGCTCGACCACCGATTTCTCCTCAAGAGAAAATCCCTCACATCTCCCCGGCAGGGAGCGCAGAACAAACACAGCCCGTCTGGCTCCAAGGCGGGTTGGCAGCATCGAGAGGGGGAGCCTGGAAGAAGCCGGCTTCCAGGCTGGCCCCCTGCCGGCCCAATCCCGCTGGTCCCAGGGCGGGGAGGGGTCTGGGTCCTCTCCTCAGCGCCAGCAGCTCGGGCCGGGATTCCGCCCCGCGCGCTCTCCGCTCGGCGCCGCGCCGCGCCGCCAGACAGGACCCTGCACTGGCCGCGGTGGCGAGCGCCCCCTTAACCCCCTCTTGTCCGGTCGGCTCCCGCTGCGGGCCCGAGCGCAGCCCAACTCTTTTGCCCCCCGGGATCGAGCCGAGGGACCGCCAAGACTCCATCTCCACCCGGAAACCCCGGAGCCTGAACTCTGGGGTGGGGAGTGGGTTACTCTGCGCGGCTGCTCCAGATCTCAGCTTCCTCTCTCCTCCTAAGCAAGGGAGCTCCGCGGCAGCCTATAGCCCCCGGGAGGGGAAAAGCTTTTCCCTGCCGCAAAGCCCTTTTGACTCAGTGCCCGAGAGGCGAATGCAACCCGGCTGTCCCAAGTGATTCAGGTCCTACCAACCGCCGCTATTTACCAGACACGGTTATGCTGGCAGCGGCACTTCCCATCACCCGCCAGCTCCTCGATGAGCCCCCCTCCCCGTGCCACGCACACCCCAAAGGGTCCCCGAGCCCATTTCGTGCACTCGTCTTCGCAGAGCGCAAGACCCCCCTCGCCAGCCCCGGCGTCAAGACCCGCCGGCCAGAAAGCCGGTCAGCGCCGGGCTCACCCTGAGCCCTGAGCCCTGCAGGCTGCGCTGCCGGCTGCTGGGTAGCTCCTCTTGACGGGCGCCGCAGCGGGCAGGGGGAGGCAGCACACGCATTGGAACCCCCCGATCTCGATTTACCCTTGCGGATGGGCATCGGGAGCCTCCATATTCGTGGTTTAGAGCAAGCGCCGGCGGAACGGCGGTTGCGGGCGGCCAGCCTGGAGCAGGTTCTGCAGTCCCGCCGGCGGCGCGTACTGAGCGCCCGGCTGCCGCCCGCAGCCGCACCGCGCCGCACCGCGCCACGCAGCGCCGCACCTGGCCCGCCTGCGATTCGAATTAAAGGGGCCGGCGGGTGCCAAAGCCAGCGAGGCTTGCCGCCCGCCGCCAAGCCGGCCACCTAGTTGGGACCCTGGGCCTCGGCCCCGGCCCAGGAAGAAAGCACCCCATTATTTGTCAGAATCCAAGTTACTAACCAGAACCTAGGGGGTAGGGGGGCTTCAGTTGGGTTCTGCCGAGTCGGGGGACTGGGGCTCGGAGAGATGGAGGAGGCAGAAGTTGAGGAGCGCTTCCGAAGCTCCTGTCAACATAATGAAGTAGGCAAAGAGGAAACAATCAATAGCAGCTATCCCAGGCCCAAGAAGGGACCCAGCCCCGCGGGAGATGCGCTATTATTACCAGGCTGCCAGAAAATGAAGATCCTCCTGGCCCTTTCCTGCCGGCGCGCCCCCTCCTCCAGCTCTGCCCCCACCCCCTTACCCAGGGGAAGGTTTGACTTAGCAGGGGAATGTAGCTGGTGCGGGGCCACAGTGTGGCAGAAACTCGTGGCTGCGTTTGCCCCCACCGGCAGGAGCCGCAGGAACAAGCAGAACTGCAGAGCCGGCCACCTCGGCTCCCTGCCCCCAGGGCCTGGCCAGGGATGGCTGGGCTGCAGCTGCCCTAGGTCAGGCCAGCTACTCGCAAAATGGGCCTCCTCACAGGCCTTGTGCAGCGCAAACGGTTAAGCATTCAACTACTATTGGAAAGGTTGGCAGTTTGAACCCATTAGGAGGCACCTCCGAAGAGAGGCCTGGCAGTCTTCTTCCAGAAGGTCACAGCCTTGAAGACCCTATGGAGCAGTTCTACTCTGCACATGGGGTCGCTAACTATGGGTTGGAATCAACTCCATAACAACTAACAATGACAACGCAGACCTTGCAGACCAGCTGGTCCACAAGGCTCTGAAATTGGGAGTGCAGCTCATGGCCCTCTGGGGTGGGCAGAGGAGGACACCCTTTGCTCTTGGAAGAATGTGTGTGGAAGCTCAGCCTGCTCTCTGCTCAGATGGGGGATCTGAGAGGGTCCAAGGGTGCTCTTGGGAGCCTCAAGACAGCCCCAAGCCTCTGCCAGCTCTGTTCTCCAGGTCTCTGTCAGAAACACCTGGACAGGTGTTCCACACAGTGGTTCCTTCAGCTCAGACTCTGCGGTAGACATGGTGCTCTGGATTCAGGGGCTTCTGGTATGGGAAGGCTCCCGCTGGGCCCTCCTGCTCAGAGAGCCTTCATCTCTATGCCTGTACCTAGTGATGGAAGCACGGAGACCCCTGAGGTCCTGGCTCTCTGGGATTCTGGCATTTCATAGCGGTGGTCTATGAAGTGTAGTTTGAGACTGGGGGTCTACCCAGAGCTCCAGGGGGTGGTCTGAGAAGGCAGTGGACTCAGTAGGCTCTGGGGATGACTGTAAGGCAAGGCTGGTTTGGTTTAGGGCCATTTGAAGCTGGAGCCAGACCAGACTGAAATCTCTGCCTGTTACTTGGCAAGTTAATTCACTTCTCACTGTCCTTATCTGCAAAGTGAAGCTACCTCACAGGGTTGTTGTGAAGATTAAATAAATTGTCACATGTCATACGTTTAGCACCAACAGACCCTCAGTAAATGGTGGCGTCTCCACTCTGTTTCCTTATGAAACTCCACTCATAACTTGAGGCCTCCAGCTTATCTTTCCACTATTTCTCTATGTGCCAACTACCAGTCCTTGTTATTCCATTCTGTTTGCTGCCTAGCCTGATCCACCCCTCACTTTGCCTGAGGTCTGAGCCATTCCCACACCCTTCACCTGCTCCACACTCCTTCTAGAAGCCTCCCCTGACCAACACCACTGGGATTTGTAACTTCTACTTGCCACACTGGGTCCTCAGGTCAATTTAAGTTCCTACGCTCTTATCCATTTGATTGTGTCTGTATATTTTCTTTGCCCTCTTTAAAAAAAAAAAAGAGATGTGGACAGAGAAAAACTCTCAAGGGAGAATTAATAATCATGCTAATTGGTGACATGTGCTTTCCATGTGGCAGACACTGTGCTAAGCAACTCTAACCCAGCGCAACCACAACTCTCTGTGGTAGTTCTTACATTAGAATCATTTCATCAGAGGAAACTGAGGCAGAGAGAGGTGAAGTAACATACCCAAGGTTGTGGTGGCTCCGGGGCATGAATCTGGTCTTCGTGACTCCAGGACCTGCATCCTAGCCCCCATACCACACTGCTCAGGTCAGATAAGCAGCCCTTGAATTTCATTTCCCTCTTTAGGTTCTTCCTTTGACCCCTGTTCCTGTCTCCTGACTTGGCCTCTGTCTTAGGCTGGGTTCTCTAGAGAAGCAAAACCAGTAAAGTGTTTAAATATATATATATAGAGAGATTATATCAAGGAAACAGCTCACGCGATTGTAAAGGCTAGAACGTCCCAAGTCCGTGGATCAGGGAAGAGGCCTCTCCCAAGTCACACAGCTGCAGAAGCTGGCAAGCCCAAGATCGGAAGGTCGGAGAGCAGGGCTCCCACTCACAAGCTGTGCAGATCGACGAATCCCAGGTTCGGCAGACAAGCTGACAGCTCAAGTCCCAAGAACGGGAGATGAGATGACAGGAAGCAACTGCAGGATCCAGAGAGAGCAAAAGCCAGAAGGTCTGCTTATATACAGATTCGGGCCACACCCCCAGGGAGACTCCCTTTCCTCTTATTGGCTACTCACAGTATATTCAGTCATGGAAGTGATTACATTGAAACACGGAGAATCATGGCCCAGCCAAGTTGACACACAATCTTAACCATCACAGTCCACCCCTTGTCAACTTGGCACATGTACACATCTCCTTAAACCACACATAATCTCTGAATAAAGACAATGAGAAAGTCATACTTGTGCCTAACATGATACAACTAACACGCGTACAATCGAAAACGCACTAGTCCCCTTTACAGCTCATATTTTATAAGTGAAGGAAACAAAAATATTTGATGCACACATACAAAGTACAAATACTCATAATGATTACAGTCCCCGTTTCTGCAGCTGGTCACGTGGTCGTAACTGGTATTTAGAACTACCTTCTTCCACCACCCATTCTGTATTTCCTTTGCCCTCAGCAAGCACCTCGGCTGGTCGTGGTTCTTTGCCTGGTGGGGTGACCCAAACCTTCATTCCTGAAGGGTCTGTGTCATTAATAGTCATGTCAGAATTAGGTTGCTGTAGTTTTCCATTGACTTTAATCACAGGGCATGGTAGTACTAAGAGACGCCCCAAGGAATCTCCTGCATTCCAGACATACTCTTCTTTACCTCCATTATGTAATATCAATCTGATTTCCTCTTGGTAATCAGGATCAATCACACCAGTCAGTATGGTAACTCCCTTCTTTGCCTGTTGAGCCAGAGGCATAAGGAGCCCAAAGTGGCCAGGTGGCATTCTTAACTTCCAGTTCAATGGAATCAGTGATGTGTCTCCAGGTGGGAGCATTCCTCCCTTTGGAACCAAGACCCCTAGGCCTGCAGAGCATAAGGTCGAGGGGACAGGAAGCAAAAATCTTGCAAGTGGGTCACTAGGGGTAATAGTGAGTGGTGCCACTCCCATTTCCACCCCTTGATTCCTGGACCTGTGAATCCTGGTGTCATGGCTTGAATTATGTCCCCCAAAAAATGGGTTTATCAATTTGACTGGGCCATGATTGCTGGTATTCTGTGGTTTTCCTATAAGTTGTAAATCCTGCCTCTATGAAGTTAATGAGGGAGGATGGGTGGCAGTTGTATTAGTAAGGCAGGACCTGATCTACAAGACTGGATTGTGTCCTGAGGCAATCTCTTGAGATATAGAAGACAGAAGTGAGAAGTGAGACAGGTGGACCTCATAGCATCAAGAAAGCAGTGCCAGGAGCAGAGTGTGTCCTCTGGACTGGGGTGTCTTCACGGGGAAGCTCCTAGTCTGGGGGAACACTGGAGAGAAGCAGGCCGACAGACAGAAAAAGCCTTCCCCTGGAGCTGATGCCCTGAATTTGGACTTTTAGCCTACTTTGACTGTGAGGAAATAAACGTCTCTTAATTAAAAACCATCCACTTGTGGTATTTCTGTTATAGCAGCACTAGATGACTCAGACACCTGGCTATGGGAGAAACAGCACCATATATTGGATGCTGATTTAAAGCATATACAGCCTCCTGGAGAACATTGCCCCAACCCTGCAATGTATTGCCACCTAGCTGGCACCGTAATCGTGTCTTTAGAAGGCCATTCCATCGTTCTATCAAGCCAGCTGCTTCAGGATGATGGGGAACATGGTAAGACCAGTGAATTCCATGAGCATGGGCCCACTGCCGCACTTCATTTGCTGTGAAGTGAGTCCCTTGATCTGAGGCAATGCTGTGTGGGATACCATGACGGTGGATAAGGCATTCTGTAAGTCCATGGATGGTAGTTTTGGCAGAAGCATTGCGTGCAGGGAAGGCAAATCCATATCCAGAGTAAGAGTCTATATTCCAGTAAGGACAAAACGCTGCCCTTTCCATGATGGGAGTGGTCCAGTGTAATCAACCTGCCACCAGGTTGCTGTCTGATCACCTCAAGGGACGGTGCCATATCGGGGACTCAGTGTTGGTCTCTGCTGCTGGCAGATTAGGCACTCAGCAGAGGCTGTGGCCATGTTAGCCTTGGTGAGTGGAAGTCCATGCTGCTGGGCCCATGCATAACCTCCATCCCTGCTACCATGGCCACTTTGTTCATGAGCCCATTGAGCAACAGCAGGAGTAGTTGGGGAAAGAGGATGAGTGGTTTCTGCAGAACGTGTCATCCTATCCACTTGATTGTTAAAATCATCCTCTGCTGAGGTCACCCTTTGGTGAGAATTCACATGAGACACAAATATCTTTACGTCTTTAGCCCATTCGGAGAGGTCTATCCACACACCTCTTCCCCATAAATCCTTGTCTCCAATTTTCCAGTCATGTTCCTTCCAAGTCTCTGATGGTGGCTGTAATCTTTGCAATCCCTCCAGGAATGAGGTATTGCTTTTTGTTTACTATTTTCCTAGGTAGAGGCAGTTCTAATGGCTTCCACTTGGCTTTTCCTACCATAATAGCCCTTACTCTATTTGTCAGGGATCCAATGTGGGGGTTCTGCTAGTTGCTGAGTATATCTATTCCAATTATGCATTCTGGAACTGGGGAAATCACTACCGGATGGGTTCGGGGACCCAATGGACCTACTGTGAGACGGACATGAGCCAAGACTCCATTAATAACCTGACCTCCATATGCCCCCACTCTGACTGGTGGGCCACAGTGACGTTTTGGATTTCCTGGAATTAGTGTCAGCTCAGAGCCAGTATCCAGTAATCCCCGAAAAGTCTGATTATTTCCTTTTCCCCAGTGAACAGTCACTCTTGTAAAAGGCTGTAGATCCCTTTGGGGAAGGCTGGGAAAAAGATTAACAGTAAAAATTTTTGGCACTGTATTGGAGTCCTTCCTCAAGGGGATCCGGCCTCCTCTTCATTCAAGGGGTTGTGGGTCTTTAAACTAGCTCAAATCTGGAAATTGATTGAGGGACCGTGACTCTCTAGTCTGGCAATTCGAGTTAGACTGCTGTTCACCTGACCTAGAATTCATCCGTTTGTATAGATCAAGTAAATATTTAGTAGATTTCCTATCTATTTCACTCCTAGGGACACCATGACTAAGTAGCCAACGCCGTAAGTCTGTAAGAGTCACACTATTCTGATTACTGCTTTGACTTCTCTGTCCGTTACTATAACCACGCCCATCTTGTCTTTGTCGATTGAGTGCAGCCACTTGGCCCCTACTACCACGGGGTCCAATCAGCCACATTGTAGTTAGGTGTCTTAATTCAGTTAGGGCAGTTCCCACTGTCAAATCTGACTTACATAAAACAGGAATCACAGCAGTCTTCAAGGATGCTGGAGCTCCCTTCACAAATTTGTTCCTCACAGTTGTGGTAAAAGGTGTGTCCTCTGGACACTCCATGTGTGGGTCTGTGGGTCTAACTTGATAAATCCACTCTAGCATGCCAATTTTCCTAAGCCTTTGGATACATTTTTCTACAGTATACCAAGGCAGGTCTGGTACTTCAACTTGATTTAGTGTCGGCCACCTCATAATCCATGCCTCAGCAACCCAACCAAATAAACTATTAGATCCTTTCCTAACTTGTCTCACTGAAACATTGAAGGAACAGTCTGTGCTCAGTGGACCCATATCAATAAACTCAGACTGATCCATCTTTATGTTCCTTGCACCATTATCCCACACCCTTAATAGCCATTCCCACACATATTCCCCAGGTTTCTGTTTGTAATTATTAGAAAACTCACATAGTTCTTTTGGAGTGTAGCATACCTCCTCCTGGGTCACACTTTGTACTTCACCTTTCGGGGCTCGCTGGGACTTAAGCTTAGTTATAGGTCTAGAAGCCAGAATCGGTAGTGTGGAATTGTTTTGAGAACATTCAGCATTAACTTGTAAAGCATCTGCCTCAGACAATGTTCCAGGCAATGACTCAGGCAAGTGCTCTTTAGAGGCAGCTGGGCTAGGGCTAATCTCCTCAGATGGGAGTGGAGGGGCTAATGGTTTTTCTGGGCAGGGTGGTTTAGCAGACAAACATGAAGTAATCTCTTCAGATGGGACTGGTTCTGCTGGCAGGAGTGATTCAAAGGAATTTACAGGCTCAGTGTCCACAGCTTCCTGATTATCTGCCCATATGTCCCCATCCCAAGTCTCAGGATCCCATCTCTTCCCAGTCAGTGCCCTTACTTTAACCTCAGACACCTCTCGAGGTTTGCAATTGAGCTAGCATTGTAATCAGCCACTCTTACAATAAGACTCTGGGTTTGGTTTTCAGCAATTTCTGCTGTTACTACAAGAAATAAGGCTTTCTTTCAAAGCACAAGTGGAAGCCTTGAGGTTGTGTATGCAGCACTTGAGCCTTGACTCGGAAGCCCTGAGTGCATCTCTTTTCTTCATCAGTTTGTCTAGCGAAAGTAGGACAAACCAACCAGCTTCCTTATACTTCTCATTCTGACGAAGCTGTAGAAAGATATCATGTGTTCACCCTGAGCCTCACCTTTCGCCAATACCTGATCTACTGGTGGTGATACTTCACGTGTTTGTATCGCCACCTTGCTCCCTGGACTAGCAGTGACCTCTTTACTGCTGGAAGCAGAGTCATCAACGTCTTTATGACTAACCAGACTTGAGAACCAATTTAGAAAACTCATCCTTACAATTTTGTTTCTCTAGAGACTCCCGATACCAAATGTCTTAGGCTGGGTTCTCTAGAGAAGCAAAATCAGTAAAGTGTATAAATATATATATAGAGAGAGATTATATCAAGGAAACAGCTCACGCGATTGTAGAGGCTAGACTGTCGCAAGTCAGTGGATCAGGGTAGAGGCCTCTGCCAAGTCACACAGCTGCAGAAGCTGGCAAGCCCCAGATCGGAAGGTCGGAGAGCAGGGCTCCCACTCACAGGCTGTGCAGATCAACGAATCCCAGGTTCGGCGGATAAGCTGACAGCTCAAGTCCCAGGAACGGGAGATGAGATGACAGGAAGCAGCCGCAGGATCCAGGGAGAGCAAAAAGCCAGAACGTCTGCCACACCCGCAAGGAGACTCCCTTTCATCTGATTGGCTACTCACAATATATTCAATCATGGGAGTGATTACATTACAACACGGAGAATCATGGCCCAGCCAAGTTGACACACAATCTTAACCATCACAGCCTCACAGCGATATATCATCGCCTCCTCCCACGAAAAAGGAAAACTAATTAAAAAAAGGAAAAATGAAAAGAAAGAAACATAAAAACAGTTGTTTCCAGAAAATAGGGTTTGGCTCCTGGTCCTCAAAAACGTCTTTGTAGGTACCTTGGCTTGGCAATGCCAAGCCCAGTTCCCAGCTCTGACATTTGCTGGTGAACTTGAGCAAGTTATTTAACCTCTTTGAGCCTCAGTGTCTAAGTTATCTAGTGCTGTTATAATAGAAATACCACAAGTGGGTGATTTTAACAAACAGAAATTTGTTTTCTCACAGTCTAAGAGGTTACAAATCTGAATTCAGAGCGCCAGCTCTAGGGGATAGCTTTCTCTCTGTCAGCTTCTGCTTCCTGGTTCCTTGGAGATCTCAGTCTTACGGCATCCCTGCTCTGCTTCCTTGTTTAATCTCTTTTATATTTCAAAAGAGATTGACTCAAGATATACCCTACACTAATCCTGCCTCATTAACATAACAAAGACAATCCATTCCCAAATGGGAATATAACCACAGGCATAGAGGTTAGGATTCACAACACATATTTTGGGGGGACATAATTCAATCCATAATACTTAGTTTCCTAATTTGTCAAGTGGGACAAGCATAACCTGCTTCACAAGGTAAAACAAACAAACAAACAAAAACCCAGTTGCTGTCAAGTCGACTCTGACTCATGGTGACCCCACGTGTATCAGAGTAGAACTGTGCTCCATCAGGTTTTCCATGGCTGGTTTTTCGGAAGTAGATTGCCAGGTCTTTCTTTCGAGGCCTGAGTGAGCTCAAACCTTTTGGTTAGCAGCACAGCATGTTAACTTTTTGTATCACCTAGGGACTTTCTTCACAGGATCAAC
This sequence comes from Dugong dugon, assembly GCA_030035585.1. Taxonomy (NCBI): domain Eukaryota; kingdom Metazoa; phylum Chordata; class Mammalia; order Sirenia; family Dugongidae; genus Dugong; species Dugong dugon. The sequence goes on from CM057462.1 coordinate 150,615,708, forward strand.
ATATTGCTGTGGAGTCTGCTCTGACTCACGGCGATCCCAGGTATGCAGAGTAGGACTGCTCCATAGGGTTTTCCAGGTTGTGACTTTTCAGAAGCAGATTGTCAGGGCTTTCTTCTGAGGCACCTCTGAGTGGATTTGAACTGCCAGCCTTTCCATTAGTAGTCAAGTGGTTAATCGCTTGTGCCACTCAGGGACTCTTCCTTCACAAGGTAGTAAGGATTAAATTAGTTAGGAAGGGTGAGTGCCAGCTAGCTTAACTGGGAGATTAAGTGGCTGTTGGGTGCTGTCAAGTTGATTTCAACTCATGGTGACCCTATGTAACAGAATAGAATTGCCATGTAGGGCTTTCTTGGCTGTAATCTTTTTTTTTTTTTTAATTTTTATTTTATTGTGCTTTAGGTGAACTTGTATAGTGAAAATTTGTTTCCCATTAAAAAAATTATACACAAACGTGTCACAATGTGTCAGCACTCTCCCCCGTTCCACCACAGCTTCTCCATGTCCATTTGTCCAGTTTTCCTAACCCTTCCTGCCTTCTTGTCTTTGCTTTTGGGAAGATACTGCCCATTTCGTCTCATATAGTTGATTGAACTAAGAAGCACGTTCCTCACCTGTGTTACTGTTTGTTTTATAGGACTGTCTAATCTTTGACTGAAAGGTGGACTTCAGGAGTGGCTTCAGTTCTGACTTACCATGGTGCCCGGGGACCATAATCTCGGGGGTTCCTGTAGTCTCTGTCAGACCAATAAGTCTGGTCTTTTTTTAGTGAATTTGAATTTCATTCTACATTTTTCTTCAGCTCTGTCCAAGACCCTCTATTGTGATCTCTGTCACAGCAGTTGGTGGTGGTAGCCGGGCACCATCTAGTTCTGCTGGGCTCACACTGGTGGAAGCTGTGGTTCTTGTGGTCCGTTAGTCCTTTGGATTAATATTTTCATTGTGTCTTTGGTTTTTTTTTTAAATGCTTCTTTGCTCTGGATGGGACGGGACCAACAGATGTATCTTAGATGGCTGCTCACTTATTGTGTTTTTGGTGAAAGTTTGCACAGGAAATTAAGTTCTCATTTAACAATTTCTATACATATTGCTCAGTGACATTGGTTACATTCTTCATAATATATCAGCATTCTCATTATTTCCACGTTGGTTGTTCTGTTTCTCTTCATCTAGCTTCCCTGCCCCCCTTGCCTTCTCATCTTTGGTAAATGTTAACCATCTGATTTCATCTAGACAATTATTTTGAGGAGCACAGCACTCACTTGTGATATTTATTTTATGGCCAATCTGTCATTTGGCTGAAAGGTGACCTTTGAGAGTGGTTTGAGTTCCAAGTTTAAAGAGTATCTCAGGGTGATAGTTTTGGGGGTTCATCTAGTCTCTACCAGTTCCAGTAAGTCTGGCCCTTTTTTTTTTTTTTTAGGAATTTGAGTTTTTGTTCTACATTTTTCTCCCATTTTATCCGGGACCTTCTATTGATAGTGGTAGCAGGGCCCTCCTCACATTATGCAGCTGCTACTCTGGGTCAGGAATCCTGCAAATTGTCTTACATTTACGGCCACTGCTATTAACACCCAAAGGCAGAATAGCATAGAGGTCAAAGTACAGCTGCTGGTGCCAGGATGTCTCAGGCCAACATCAGCCCGGCTTAGCTCTGTGACTCAGTTTCCTCAGCTATAAATTCTGATTGTGTGGTTGGAATTTAAAACACTTAGAACAGTGCCTATCCCATAGCAAACACTAAATAAATGTTAGTTATCCACATCATCAAAGAGCCTTGGTGGTGCAACAGTTAAGCTCTTGACTGCTAAGTGAAAGGTTAGCAGTTCGAATCCACCCAGTGGGTCTGCAGGAGAAAGACCTGGGGATTACAGCCAAGAAAACCCTATGGGGGCAGTTCTACTCCGTCAAATGGGGTTGCTATGAATTGAAAATCAACTTGACAGCACCTAACAACATCAACATCATCAGGAGTCTGTGTGTGGTGGGAACGGTTGAGTGCTTGGCTAGAAGGTTGGTGGTTTGAACCCAAGACAGGGGGTCACATTCTGACTTGATGGCAACTGGCTTTTTTTTTTTTAAATCAACATCGCATCTCTGTCATCATTGCCACCACTGTCCTCTACATTAGAAATGGAAGTGTGTGTGGTTGTGATGAAGCTGTTACAGCAGAGATGTGTTTTGTTCCCTGGGCCACACCCCCTGGGGCCTCCTGTGAATTCAGCTGCCCTATGGGGGACGATTCTGGAGCAGGCTGGCAGTGTCCCACCTCAATCTGTGTGTTTCTTGGCTTTTCTGACTCAGGACTCTTTCTGACACATGGTGACTCAGGGTACCCAGGGTGGCCTGGACACTGGGGAAGGCAGCTCTAAATGCTCCCGTTGGTAAGGGAGACAATTCATGTTCACAGTCAGCTCCTCAGAGGGATCCCATCCATGTGGAGTCCCAATTGCTCATGGTGGTAACCAGCTCAATCCCATGAGGCAGTTGGCTCTTCCTAGCAGGTTGTACCTGTGCTCTGGGCAGCTGAGCCAGTGTCCCAGGCCCTGCCACCCCCGGCTCCTTGGACCCTCTGTCTTCAGCCCAGGTCTCTCTCCTGAGCTGCAGGCTCATTTGCTCCACTTCCAGGCCTGCTTCTCCCTCATGTCTCCGCTGTTGTGAGAGATGCTACCATTCACCCAGTTCCCCAAACCAGAAACCTGGGAGTCCTTATCAGCTCTTTCTCCCCCACCTTGGATATCCCTACATCCAGCCAACCACCTGACTTTAACATCTGTTCACTTCTCCCTGATCCCCTCTTCTTCGCCATGCTAGCCTGGGTCAAGCTACCGTCAGACATTGCCTGGGCCACTGCAACCCTTTCCGGTCCCCCTGCCTCCAGATGGGTTCCCCTCTTGTCTCTTCTCTCCACAGTTGCCACTGTGATCCTTCTAAAAAGCAAATCAGATCACGTCACTTACCTGTTTCAACTCTTCGAGGGCTCCCTATTGTCATGATACAACCTACAATTTGCTGAAAGGCAAGCAAAGCCCTTCATGATTTGATGCCCCCCTGCCCTCCCTCTGCCCCTGGTCCTAGGAGTCTATACTGGTGTCACAATCAACTGCCTGGAAGGCTCCAACTGGTTTAAAACAGACAGATTAAGTTAAGACCTGAAGTCAGATGGACCTGAGGTTTGGTCCTGGCTCTGCTGCTTATCACTCATGTGACCTCAGATGGAGTATTTTTCCTCTCTGAGTCTGTAAAATGGGAGGAATAACACCTAAGGCTTGCACTGAGGATTAGACGAAATAATGCATACAGGTGTTTATCTCAGCGCCCGACTTGTGGGAAGGACTCAAGAAATGTGTGCTTCCAGGTGGTTCCATGTCTTCCTGCCTTGGGTCCAGCAGCCCCCTCAATGCGAATGCCCAGAGGGGGAGGATAGCTCCCCAAAGGTGGTGGATCCCTCTCTCTTTTCACAGAGAGTTTAAGAGCTTGCTCAAGGTCACACAGCTAGTCCAGGCAAGAGCCAGGGTGTGAACTGAGGCACTCTGGCTCCAGAATTCATGCTGTTAACCACTCTGCTCATAGCTCAAGTAGTCAGGCGTTCCATGGGCTGGACCTGATCTTGTCATTCCGTGCTTTAATCTCTCTGAGGACTGCAAAGGGTCCTCTAGCTGGTGCTCACAGGCCTGCAGTGACCGGCACTTATTGCCTCCCACCATGGCCATACCAACTTTGGACAGAACTAGTTTTTTAAATTATTATTTATTTGAATTGTTTTATGAAAATGTGCATAGCAAAGGATACACCATTTCAACAAATTCTACACGTACAATTCAGTGACATTGTTTACATTCTTTGACTTGTATAACCGTTCTCATTATCCTTTTCCATATTATTCCACCACTATTAACATAAACTCACTGCCCCCTAAGCTTCTCATCTAACCTCGGTGACCTTGGGGCATGTGACCTTGGGTAAGTCTCTTTGGGCCTCAGTTTCCTCACATGCAAAATGGGAAAGCCGGACAAGATAATATATATGACCCGTCCTTGCTCTATGGCTAGTTCTACAACTTCACGTGGCTAAGGAGTGGGAGGCGCAAGCAGACATCTTAAGGGAAGGGAGGGGATGTGCTACACACTTAATGGGCGTATGTTATTTAACCTCCACTAGCTTCATAAGTGGAGTCCATGGATGGCGCAGACGCTTAAGCACTGGGCTACTAACTGAAGGGCTGGTCATTCCAACCCACCCAGAGGTGCCTTGGAGGAAAGGCCTAACTATCTGCTTCCAAAAGGTCATAGCCACGAAAACCCTGTAGAGCACAGTTCTCTGACACGCAGGGGGTCACCATGAGTCAGAATCAACTTGATGGCAACTGATTTTTAGTGTCACATGTACTCTACTTGTAACCATTTTTACTGAGAGGCCATCGAAGCTCAGAGAGGTTGTGTGACCTGCTCAAGACTCTAGCCAGTGGCAGAGCTGGGATTTGAGCTCAGGCTTCTCTGATCCCCAAGTCAGCAGTTCCCCCACCACATCTCACTGCTTATTTATTTAGGAGAGGAAGGAATTCTGGAGATGCCAAAGCACTTTGAAAACGAGTTCTGCCAAAAATTCAAAACAGTGCAAGCCTGATGCTGAGAGCATTTTAATGATGTTCTATGAGCCCAGGAAGTGTCATTCCAAGGGGAACACAGTGAGTTTGCAATCCTGAGACCTCACGGCAAGAAAACGGGCTTAAACTGCAGTGAGAGGATTCAGCTAGACACCAGGGAAAACTACTGACTATACGGGAGGGAAAAGGAGCCCCAGCCCTGTATTTAAAGGTCTCTCCCTTTTGTAGCTTGGTTGGCCAGGGACAAAGATAATGTTTAGTGCAGTGGTTAAGCACTTGGCTGCTAACCGAAAGGTCAGTAGTTCAAACCTACTAGCCGCTCTTCGGGATAAAGATGTGGAAGTCTGCTTCCGTAAAGGTTTACAGCCTTGGAAACCCTATGGGGCAGTTCTACTCTGTCCTACAGCATCGCTATGAGTCGGAATGGACTTCATGGCAATTGTTGTTGTTGTTGTTTTTTTTTAATATGAGAGGGACATTTGATGGACTAAGGGACTCATAGGAGACCTTTGAGAACAGAACAGGGGCCCGAATTCCCTAAACCGCTTAGGTACAGCCTTCCTGAGGATGCTAAGGAAGTAGAATTTGATGAGGAAAGATTGGGTAGAAAAATATCAGATAACAAATACGTGCTGTTGAATGGAATGAGCCATTGGCTGGGGAAGCAGCAAGGCCTTGTCCAGAGAACTCAGCTGTGGGGGTTCTGTGTGATTCAGCCTCTCTGACAAGTCTTTAAAGAAGGCAAAGGGAGAGGTAGAAGATTGAGAGGTGATTTGGAAGCTTTCCTGGTGTTGCAGAGCTAAGATAGCTCTGAAAAAGTGAATGGAAGAAATCTAGGAAGGGAAGAGGGTCTGGGGGTGTGAGGGACAGCTACGAGGAGGGGCAAGGAGTGTGGAGGCACCTGGTGGAGAATGCTGACTCCCCCGTACCCCTTCACACCCCCAGGCCAGAGTCTTAAGGATGCCAAGTCTGTATGCTTTTCCCCAGGGGCCACCTTCTAAAATTCCAGGATCATCCAACAGTACCACCCAGTGGCCATTTTGGAGAGGTGCAGGGAAGTGCCTGAGGAAACTAGAAGGGGAAAACCAGTTCTGACTCAAAGCGACTCCATGGCTTCAGAGTAGATTTGTGCTCCATAGGGTTCTCAATGGATGATTTTTTGGAAGTAGATCGCCAGACCTTTCTTCAAGGTGCCTCTGGGTGGACTCAATCGCCAGCCTTTCATTTAGCAGCCGGATATGTTAATGGTTGGCACCACCCAGGGACTCCAGCTAACTCATAAAAAGAAACTTCTGAGTTTCTTCCTGCCTTGGAGATGTAGTACAGGGCTTCCCATGGGTTTCTGGATCTAGACAGAGCTGTGCTTTAAGGGTCCTGCAAGCCCCAGAGGACTCCCTTTCTTTCCCAAACTCTGGGCATTACAATCTGTTGGATTAAACCATGGCTTCCCTAACCTGCAGATTCCCAAGCCTTCCCAGGTGTAGACCTGAAAAGATAGGGATGGCTGCAGCCCCTTCCCAAGCCTCCCCTTCTGGGACAGTGAGGAGCTGACTGAGGCAGCCACCGGCACTGGCCCTCCACTGGGCTCATCTGGGCACGGCCAGTCCAGCACAGTGCGCTTACTGGGGCTGCAGGTAGGCGGCTGGAGAGCCAGATGGTGGAGTACCTCACAGTGGACTGAACATCACTTCGCTTCTCCTCCGGCTGCACCCTCTGTGGTCCATGAGCTTTCAGGAAAAGAGCAGAAGTTCTTCCTCCCAGAAAGGTGGGACCCCAGCGTTAGATCATAAAGAAGGAGGCATGGTCCCTAAGAAAAACACAGCAGAACCTGGGAACAAGGCTCTAATTGAAGCTCTTCTCCCCAGGTTTATGTGATAAGATAATAGGCAACAGAGGTGGATGATATTTTCATCCCCATTTGACAAATACAGAAACGGAAGCTTAGTGAGGTTGAGTAACTTGCCTGCGGCCCCACAGCCAGGAATCAGGTGCCAGGGGCAGGGGTGGAACCACAGTCTAAACCACTAGTGTCAGCTCTAAATCAGGCACCAAGCCAAGTACTGTGAGGAGGCCAAGCTGTCAACAACTGACTCTAATACAAGGCAGAACGAATTGACTTAAGCTGAGAAATAAAGTACAAAAGTGCATAGGAAGTGAGGAGTAGATTTGACCAGGTGTCTTAGTTACCTAGTACTGCATTAACAAAAAATACCACATGTGATTGGCTTTGAAGAACAGGAATTTTTTGTCTCACAGTTTTGGAGGCCAGAAATCCAAATTAGGGTGTCGGCTCTATGAGAGGTTCCTTCCTTGTGGGTGGTCCCAGCAGTTCCTTGGCATTCCTTGACATCATCTTCCCCTGTGTGTGTCCCTGGGTCTATTCTGCTGTTTTCATAACTCAGAAGTGATCAGGTTTAGGACCCACCCTTCTCTGGTATGCCCTCAATAACATACCAAAAGAAAATCCCTATTTCCAAACAGGATTGCATCCACAGGTTCAGGGGCCAGGGCTTCAACACACATTTTTTTGGGAGAGGCATGATTCAATCCATAATGTTGGGGTATCAGGGGTGCCTTCATAAAGAATGGGGCATTTGAGAGACGACTTTAAGGTGCAGCAGACAGTCCAAAGACCCTGAAAGGGGTGGGGAGGCTGGGGTTGGGGCAGGCCATATGGAGAATCCACAGGCCTCACTCCCTCACTTCACTCATTCATTCACTCCCTGTAGGAAGGCTGTCTGGAGCAGCCTCTCACACAGCACCCCGTATCGCTCTGCACCTCATCCTGCTTTATTTTTCCTTGTATCATTTATCTCCACCTGCCAGTCTGCTATATACTTATTTGTTTATTGTCTCATTCCCCTACTAGAATGCAAGCTCCATGAGAGCAGGAATTTTGAGGGTTTTGTTCTCTCCTGTATCCCTAGTGACTAGAATAGGGTCTGGAGTGCTGTGGGTGCTCAGTATTTATTTGTGAAACAAATGCCTAAATGGATGAATGAATTCCAGGATAAGAGGACAATGGGGATAGAACACAGAACCAGCCTCACTTGCCCCAGGAACAGGGAGCCAAGCAGTGGACTGGAGTGAGGCCGCCTGGAGGGGCGAGGTGAGACTGAGACAAGAGGGTCATTTAGGGGCAGACTGAGAAAGCCCTTGAATGCCACAGCAAGGAGTTTAGATTTATTTTGTCCTGTAGGCAATAAGGAGTTATAGAGGGTTTTGAGCAGGGGAGTGACAGGATTAAACCTATGTTTTAGAAAGATCATTTAGGAGGTGGTGTAATGAATGGGCTCCTGGGTAGCACGAACAGTTAAGCACCTGGCTACTAACTGAAACATTAGTAGTTTGAACCCCCCCAGAGGCACCTCAGAAGAAAGTCCTGGTGAGCTACTTCTGAAAGGTCACAGCCTTGAAAACCCTATGGAGCACAGTTCTACTCTGCCAGACATGGGTTGCCATGAGTTCGAACTGACTTGATGCCAACTAGTTTGTTAATTTTGATTTTGGTGATGGAAGGATCTGAGACCAAAAACAGGCAGCCAGAAAGAACGCTTGAGAAGTGAAGAGTCTCTTGTTACATAAGTGAAGGAAGGAACAGATGAAGACAGCAATGATGGTAGTAAAGAGAAAAGCATTAATGGAAAAGACATTACGTGGGGGTCAATACCCAGTGATCAGTGAGGGGTCAGTAATCAATGATCAGTGTGGTGGTGCCTTTGGCCAAGAGAGGGGATCAGAAGGGTGTTGTGGGTGTGTATGTGTGTGTGCACGCAGTGTGTGTGTGTGTGCACCTGCTTGCATGTGCTCACTTGTTTGTTGGGGGATGGACATCACATGGTGGGCAGTTCCTGCAGACACGGGAGTTGGTGGAGCTAGTATGATGGGTGTATCCAGTATCAAACAGGCAGATGACGATGCTGATCTGATACTGAGGAGGGAGGCCAGGCTTGGGGACGGAGAATTGAGGGTCATCATCATGGAGGTGATATTTGAAGCCAGGGTGGAGCATGGGATCCTCAGGGTGAGAGTAGACAGAGTGAGAAGAAAGGAGGGTGCAGGACTAAAGTCTTTAAAACATCATTATGTGGAGGGGCGGGGGAGGGGAGGGCATGGGAAGGAGCCAGGGGAGTTGCGGTCAGAGAGCAGGGCCCTGGGACATCTGCACCAAGGCCCACGGACACGCTCACCTCCTTCACTGGCAGGACCTCCCCACCCCGCCTCGGCTCCATGCCCCTCCCTCCCTCCTTCCTGCCATGGGAACACTGGACACCGCAGGGTCAGATACCACTGGGTTCCTGCTCAGGGTCGATGTTTACACTTCTACTTTAGGCCAGGGTCAGGACTTCTACTTTAGGCCAGAATAAATAATTTATCTGTGGCATCTATTGAGTTAAAAATCATTTTTTAAAATGCGGCAAAGCTTCGTTGGAGTTTTATCCAGTGTGGCTTTGTCCTTCCTATGCATCCGTTTGGTAGAGGGGACTGTGGCCTAGAGGTGAGACCCGATATCCAGATCTGGGCCCTGGGGGTGGTGGGAGGCAGCAGATGCCTTCAGCAGGGTTTAGAAGGTAGAAAGTCACCTGAGCTGGCAGAGGCAGAGGGGGAGGGGAAGTAGAGAGGGAGTCAGTGCCAGGCTGCCTACCCTCAAGGAGCTCACTGACTGGAAGGGGACAATATCGAGTAATGAGTGCTGCTGTGGATTGAATTGTGTCCTCCAAAAACATATGCTGAAGCCTAACCCTCTGTACCTGTGAACATGACCTTGTGTGGAAGTAGAGTCTTTGAAGATGTTATCACTTAAGTTAACATGAGGTCATACTGGAGAGGGTTGCGTCCTAATCCAATCTGACTGGTGTCCTTATAAAAGAGAAGAAGAGACTCAGATACAGAGGGAAGACGGCCACGAGACAATGGAGGCAAAGGTTGGAGTGAAAGGGAATACCAAGGATCCCCAGCCATCACCAGAAGCTAGGAGAGAGGAGCGGAACAGATTCTCCCTCAGAGCCCTCAGAAGGACTCAACCTGCCCGACACTGATTTTGGACTCCTAGTCTCCAGAACTGTGAGACAATAAATTTCTGTTCTTATAAGCCACCCAGTCTGTGGTACTTTGTTACCACAGGGGGCACGGGGTGTGGCTCACTCTGTGGGTGGCCATGGGGACAGAGGCAGGAGAGGGTAGGTGAGGGGGTGAAGGTAGGTAGTGGGGTCCTGCTTGCCGCTGACAGGGCACACAGGATGCCACGCTCTCACACAGCCTGTGGCTGCATGTAGGATGAGCCCAGCCACCGCGTGGAGAGCCACCTGTCAGCTTGTGATAAAAGATCTTCCTCCTCTTCTCCCTCCCCTCTGGAGGGTCTGAGGAACCCAGAATCCCTACCTCCTTTTTGACTTTGCCACTCAGTTGAGATAGTGGCAAATCACTGTCATAGATTGAGTTGTGTCTCCCAAAAATATCTGTCAGCTTGGCTGGGTCATGATTCCCAGTGTTGTATGATTGTGTAATCTGATGTGATTTCCTTATGTGTTGTAAACTCTATCATGATGAGACTATATGTGATTTCCTTATGTGTTATAAATTCTATCACTGTGATGAAGTTATACTGATGAGGTTGACAAGATTAGATAGTGTCTTAATGCGATTTCTTTTGAGATATAAAAGAGAGAAGTGAGCAGAGACACATGGCAACCTCATATCACCAAGAAAGCAGTGCCGGGAGCAGAGCACGTCATTTGGACCTGAGGTTCCTGCGCAGAGAAGCTCCCAGACCAAAGGAAGGTTGATGACATGGACCTTCCTCCAGAGCCGACGCCCTGAGTGTGGACTTGTAGGCTACTGGACTGTAAGAGAATAAACTTCTCCTTGTTAAAGCCATCCACTCGTGGTATGTCTGTTGGAGCAGCACTAGATGACTAAGACAATCACTGATGCCCTTTGTTCTTTATATTTGGAATTACTGCTCTGGGGGGGCTTTCCTTTTGGGAGGCAGGCTGGCAGTTGGGGGGCTAGCCCTCAGGTGAGAAGGAGACCCAGGAGAATTCTGAGGGAAGCATAAGTAGAGGATGAAGGTGATAGAGACCCTGCTCAGGCCTACTAAGTGTTGCTACTTGTACAGCTAATTTTTTTTTATAGTTGCTGTCTAATCACCTCCAACTCATGGTGACCCCATGTGTGTCAAGGTAGAACTGTGCTCCACAGGATTTTCAATGGCTGATTTTTCAGAAATAGACTGCCAAGTCTTTCTTCTGAGGCACTTCTGAGTGCACTTGAACCTCCAACCTTTTGGTTAGTAGTCAAGTGCATTAACCATTTGCATCACCCAGGACTCCTGGACTTCTAATAGACAGCTCAAACTTGGCACATCCAAAACCCAATTCTTGTATTTCCCCCATGCCCCAAACCTGGTCCTCCCCCACCTCTTTAAAGAGCACTCTCCTTCCAGTTGCTCCGGCCCAGCTCCCTGGAGATAGCCTTTGACTAATCCATCAGCAAATCCTATTGACTTTTCAAAATAGACCCTGAATCTGACCACGCCTTATCTCCCCCACCTAAGCAATCCTGCCCCATACACTCTCATCTCACACCTGGACAGGTTTCCCTTACCCTCCCCATGCCTCAAGGAGAAAGTACAGTGAGATTTTAAAAACATAAATCAGAACTCAGAGTGTTTCCACGTCCCTCGCACCATCTGCTCTCTGGGTACATTTCTGACCTCATTTCCCACCTCTCACCCCATGGTCACTCAGCCTGGGCCAGGCTGCCTTCTTGATGGTCCTCTAACACAGCAAGCCCATCCCTGTGGTAGGGCCTGAGCATTGGCTGTTCCCACTCTTCCCCCAAACAATTTCATGACTCCCTCCCTCCCTTTATTCAGTATCTGGTTACACATTACTTCCTAGAAGATAAAAGCAAACCAGTTCCTGTCCAGGGGATTCTGACTCATGGCGACCCCATGTGTGTCAGAGTAGAACTATGCTCCATACGGTGTTCTTTCTTTCTTTCTTTTTTTTTTTGGTTGACTGATTTATTGGGTGTTGAGTGGTAGCTGAGGTGGTAAATGAGAGCTAATGAGTAGAGCTCTGACAAAGGCTTCCAACACCAAGGGGGCATCCTAGAGGCTGGTACCAGCACAGATGGAAACAGCAGGACCGAGTAAGGAGGGACTTACTCAGAGACCCACCGTGTGAGTAAAACTGCTCTAATCTTTGGTTCCCCCAGGCAGTGCAAACAGTTAAGCACTCAACTACTAGCGAAAGGTTGGCTGTTTGAAACCACTCAGAGGTCCATTGGCAGACAGGCCCGGTGATCTGCTTCCAAGAGGTCACAGCTTGAAAACCCTGTGGAGCAGTTCTACCCTGCACGTAAGGAATTGCTGTGAGTTAGAATCAACTCAATGGCAACTAACAACACCACCACCACTCCTTCTTGTGACAGCAACCCTAGTCACTTCCGTAGTACCTTTTCGCTCAGGAATCCAAAATGCTTTCAAATTTAGAGATACAATATTTAAAAATAAACATCCATTTTGAATAGCTTGTGCTCAAATACTTTCAAGTAGCACCAATTTTGGCACGTTCCCTCTTTGTCTTAGTTCTTCCTTCCCAGAAAGTACAAAATAAACCCAGGTTATCCCCAGAGACAACCACATAACAGGGTCATCTAGGGAAAGTCCATCCTATCTATAAGCAACTAATTTGGAAATTACCTAGAAGCAGACTCAGCAAGTTCTGGAAGTCCTTCCTTTTCTTTCTTTTTTTAAAATTTTCATTGTGCATGAGGTGAAAGTTTACAGAGAAAATTAGTTTCCCATTCGATAGTTTGCACATAAAATGTTCCGTAACATTGGTTTCATTCCCCACTATGTGTCAGCACCATCCCTGTTTCTGCCCTAGTTTTCCCGTTTCCTTTCATCCTGATTTTCTGCCCCTTCCTGCCTTCTCCTCTTTACTTTTGGGCAAATGTCACCCTTTTGATCTTGTATAATTGTTCTAAAAAGCACATTCCTCTCAGGTGTTATTGTTTATTTTATGGGTCTGTCTATGGTTTGGCTGAAAGTGGTCTCTGGGATCCATAGGGTTTTCATTGGTTGATTTTTTGGAAGTAGACCTCCAGGCCTTTCTTCTGAGATGCCTTCGGGTGGACTCAAGTCATCAGCCTCTCAGTTAGCAGCCGAGCATGTTAACTGTCTGCACCATCCAGAAATGCCTCCTAGGACAGACCTGTCACATAATGTGGGAATGAATGAATGAATGATGTGTTTCAACTCTGTTTCTGGCAAGCTGGAATTACTCTAATTATTATTCTAATTCTAATAGTGACCAGTATGTAATAATAGCCTGGCCTCTGCTCCCCGTCTTGGCTTTGAAGTCTGCTCCCATCCCTAGGGATCCCACTGGCTGGATGTAAAGGAGGCCAGCCTACACAGAGAAGGTGGAAATCCGTTCTGCAGAAAGGGCCAGATGCGCATGCTGCCTCTGGCCACCAGAGGGCGCCATATGCAGCGGCATCTGCTCACTGCCGCTCAGACTGCGGCCGCAGCAACCTGGGAGGGGTGAAGCCATCCTACTCCCACGCAGCACCGGAAAGATGTGAAACGGATATCCACAGGCCACAATTTCTGAACTAGTGCCTGCCTCTCTGCATTTCCGTCAACCCAGGTGCCCAGGGTTTTTAATAAAAGGCAGGTGCGATTTTGAGGGTTTAAAACGTTTTTCTCTACTCTTTCGTCAAGCCCCAAACGCAGCAGCTCCAGTCGCCTGAGGTGGCATCTCCGACAACAGCCCCTCCACCTCCTTTACAAATACAAAAACTGAAGCTCAGTGAGGTTAAAGTTACTTGCCCCTGCTGTTTGACGAATCCCTGCAAGCCCTCCCCTGAGCAGCGTTCCCAGGCTCTCCAGGCCTGACTTGGACTTCATCTCCTCCTCCTGGGAGACCACTATGGTCCCTAGGTGGTGCAATGGTTTGCACTCTACTACTACCCTAAAGGTTGGCAGTTCGAATCCTCCTAGCGGCGCTGTGGAACAAAGAAAGCCCTGGTGACTGCTTCTGTAAAGATTACCAAACACGTTGCCCTCCAGTTGATTCTGATTTATAGTGACCCTATAGGACAGAGTAGAACTGCCCCATAGGGTCTCCAAGGCAGTAATTGTTACAGAAACAGGCTGCCACATCTTTCTCCCACGGAGCCACTGGTGGATTTGAAACACTGACCCGTAGGTTAGAGCCCAGCGCTTAACCACTCTGCTGCCAAGAAAACCCTATGGAGCAGTTCTACTCTGTCATGTGGGGTTGCTACGAGTAGGAATTGACTGGACAGCAATGGGTTAGGAGGCCACTACTCTATGTGCACATGTCCTACAGCAAAGATGGCTGTGAACTGCCGTTTCGGTAGCCCTGGTGGCACAGTAGTTAAGAGCTCGGCTGCTAACCATAAGATCGGCAGTTCAAATCCACCAGCCGCTCCTTGGAAACTCTATGGGGCAGTCCTACTCCGTCCTACAGAGTCGCTGTGAGTCGGAATCAACTTGATGGCAACAAGTCCTGAGGGCAGAGACTGGTTTAATGACAGAGAGAGAGAGAGAAAGAAGAAGAAGGGGGGGGTGGGGATGAAGAGAGAGACTGGTTCCACAGGGTCCTGTCAGATTTCTCAGTCCCCAGACCAAGCTTGGCATCTCTAGCATCCAGACTCACCCTAATACACACCTGTCCCTCCTTCCAGACCCTTCTTCGAGCCTTCCCCCTACCCCTCCACATGACCCTGTGTGGGCAGGTCAGCTCCGCAGGCCCTCAGTGCTGGACGGCACCTTAGAGGTCAAGGACTCTGGCCTTCATTTGTCACATTCAGTTCCCAAAGGTCCCAGGGGTTCGTTGCTCACTATTCCCACCCCCTTCCTCTGCCCCCCACTCTGGCATCCTCAGATATGTTGTAGCTCATTCTGACTGTGGAAACCTCTTCCTGATGGTATGAGAACTCTGTCTTCCGGGCATGGCTGCCCATCGTCTCGCCTGACTTCCTCGCTTGGCCTTCTCAGGAGCTGTGCCCTGTGTGGATAAGAACTGGGGCCCTCACTCAGCAGAGGACCAGCAGACAGGGCAGGGGAGGGCTGTGAAGTACCCGGCAGGCTCCTGCCCTCCCCTCCTCCTGGGGACCAATAGAGCAGAGGGCCAAGAATAGGGCTCTGACCAGATGGGCTCGGCTCCAGGTTATCCACCTCTATTCTATGTGCCTCAGTTTCCTCCTCTGTAAAACGGGAATGAGACCACCCTCAAAGGGTTTCTGTGAAGGGATTTAGGTATTCAAAGGGCTAACTACAAGGCCTACCCACAGTAAGTTTTCAATAAATGATATATATTATTATCATTGGCTTTAGACCAATGGGTTCTAGACTTTTAAAAATCACAACTCACAGGAAGAAAAACATTTAACATCACGATCCAGTACAAACACACACACGTAGAATTGAAACAAAACTTTCATGAAACTATATGCAACGCATTCTGACATTTTCTATTCTGTCCTATGTTGTGGTTGGGTGGTTGTTTTTAACTACGTTCACAATTCATTAAATGAATTTTACCTCCCATGTATGTATGGGTCATGACCTACAGTTCGAAAACCACCTGACAAAGAGGATTGCTCCCAGCGTGGACCCCACCTCCACCCACCCCAGCCTGCATTCTTGGGATTCATCCTTGCATCTCCTTAAGTTCCTCACTCTCTCCACTCCTGCTCTGCAGCCCCACTCCAGGCCCGTGGCCCATCTGCGGCTCAGCTCTCTGGTCTAGAACATTCTCAGGTTACGGCCTGGCGTCGTCGTTCTCCCCAGGGCTCGGTCTACTCTCCAGACTCTGACCTGCCTCACAGCTCGCTCCTGCCCGGACCCACCCAGCCGGGCCTCTCATCGCAGGCCCTTTCTTGCTGGGCTCAGGACCCCTGGTCCTTCACAGGACCACACTTTCCACTCCTCTATCACCGTCCCCCTCCTTTGCGTAAAAGTTTGCAACATACGTTTCACAAATTGTCTTATTTAATCCCCACAACAATCCTGTAAGAGGGCTAGTAGCACCCTGTTTTTAGGTGAGGAAAGATGACTCAAAGAGCTTAAGTCACACAGAACTCAAACCCAGATCTTCTGATACCAAGCCCACATGTTTTTCACTGAATCAGTGGTTCTCAAGGCGGGGAGGGAATGACATTTTTTCACTTTAGGGGACATTTGGCAATGCCTGGAGACATTTTTGGTTATTACAATTCAGGTGTTAGGGGTGGGAGTGCTTCTGGCATCTAGTGGGTAGAGGCCAGGGATGCTGCTAAAGATCCTACAATGTACAGGACAGCTCCCCACAATAAAGAATGATTTGGCTTAAAATGTCAACAGTGCCTAGGTTGAGAATTGCTGCACCAGATCAGGATGCAGTTTGAAGCAAATCCCTTGTTCACCTTTTTGAGAAGTAAGACAACATTTACCAATCTCCAGGCTTGCAGTCATTTCTCTGCTCCACGATGTCCCAAAGAATGCTGGCAGCAGGTGACCCAGCAACATATGCCAATTCTCCCAGCCCATGCAAGATAATTCAGCTGGGCCAGAAGGCAAGTTCATCCAAAGACAAGGGGCATATCAGTTAGGAGGCTTTGGGCTGCAAGGGATAGAAAATCTAATTCCTTGGAAAAACAATAAGGAAAATGTATTATCTTACATTATGAGAAGTCTTGAGGTGGGGTAGCCCTAGAGTTAGTTGCTTTTGTGGCTCAACAGCATCATCAGTAACCCAGTTTTTACATCTTTCTGCTCTGCCATCCTTGGTGTCTTGGCTTGGTTTGCCGACTAGCTTCTCTCACGATTGTAAAATGGCTGCCAGTGCTCCAGGCATCACACCCAGACATGACTTTCCAGCAGAAGAATAGAAACTAGCTCTTCCTTGTGTTTCTCTTTAAGAGCAAGGAAACCTATCCCTGAAACCCCCTCATAGACCGCCTCTCAGGTCATATTGGCCAGAATTGGTCAAGGCCCACCTGTGAACTAATCTCTGGAAGAGGGAATAAGACCACTGCTATGGATTGAATTAAGTCCTTCAAAAATACGTGTTGTAAATCATAACCTCTATGCCTGTGGTTATAATCCTGTTTGGGAATGGGCTGTCTTTGTCATGTTAATGAGGAAGTATTAGTGTATGGTTTGTCTTGAGTCAATCTCTTCAGATATAAAAGAGATTAAACAAGCAAGCAGAAGACAGATGGGGTAAGATAAATACTAAGACACATAGAGATCTTCAAGGAACCATGAATTAGAAATTGAAGAGGCATGGACCTTCCTCCAGAGCTGACAGAGAGAGAAAGCCGTCCCCTAGAGTTGGCACCCTGAATTTGGACTTCCAGCCTCCTAAACAGTGAGGAATTAAGTTTCTGTTTGTTAAAGCCATTCACTTATGGTATTTCTGTTATAGCAGCACTAGGTAACTAAGATAACCACCATGACTGCCTTGAACTAATAGGGACTTAATCTGCAATCAATCGTGGGGATGGCAGGACCAGGGCAGTGTTTCATTCAGTTGTGTGTGGAATTGCCATGATCAGGGAGCCAACTCCACAACAGCTAAAAACAACATCAACCCCCAAGTGAGGGAGGGGACTTCATTCCTGAGATCGTGGCCATGTGGGGAGCACGAACACCTGACTGAGATGGGGCTCCATCAGCAATGAAGGTAGGGAGTGTCGGATGCCCTGGCAAGCTAAGATACTTCTGGATGAGATCAGCCAGAGCCTGGGTGGCGCAAGTGGTTTGTGATCAGCTGCTAGCCTAAAGGTTGGCAGTTCAAACCCACCAAGTAGTCCTGTGGAAGAAAGGCCTGGCAATCTGCTTTTGTAAAGATTACAGCCAAGAAAACCCTAGGGAGCCATTCTACTCTGTAGCACATGGGGTCACTATGAGTCAGAATTGACTCAAAGGCAATGTTTTGCTTGTTTGTTTGTTTTTGTTTTAAGGGAGCAAAAGAGGTTCTGAACAAAGCCCCAGTCACTTCAACATTCAAAGGGTCTGAAGAGAATGAACAGCAAAGCAGACTGAGGAGGAGCTGCCAGCTAGGTAAGATAAAATCCTAGAGAGGGTGGGGTCCGCAGAGCCCAGGACAGAGGTGCTTCCAGGAGGAAGTGATCAGCAGTGTTGGATGCTGCTGAGAGGCCACCTGGGATGAGGCTAAGGACTGTGCACAGAAGTGTTCTCTGTGATCCTGACAAGTGCCTGATGGAATGGATGCAACAGAGTAGGGGGAGGAGGGGTGAAGATGTGGGAGCAGATGTTTTTCATGAAGGGCGATAGGAATGTGGCAGTGGGTGAGGAGGATATGTAGGGAAAGGAGGTTTATTTCTATTTTTTGCTTTAGGATAGGAGGTGTTAGAGCATTACTGTAAACTGATATTATTATCTCATTAAACCCCCCCTGACAAGCCTGCCAGGTGAGTGTTATTATAATTCTTGTCTTACAGATGAGACATGAGGCTCTGAGGGTTCAGACACTTGCCCAAGGTCATCCAACCAGTCAGTGGGGGAACCGGAAATGGAGCCTAAGTCTATGTGAACCCAGAGCCTGTGTTTTTATCACTATGCTTGCCAGGACATTGGGCCCCTGCTGAGGGGGCCTGAGCTCCCTCAGATGGGAAGTGTAAGAGCGTGAAGCAGGATGGCAGGGAAAGGGAGAGGGCCTCATCTCATTCAGCCCAGAGTCCAAACTGTAAGAAGATCATTGGCAGTGGTGTTGGGTTGGGGCGGCTTTGGAGGGGCCACTTCTTATTCCTCAATAGCATCCCTGCAACCACCACAAATAACAGTAAATGGATGAACAAGTACATACAAAAATAGATAAAGCATATATTTACAATCTTCAGGCTGAGGCTGTTTTTATGACACCAATAAAAGAAAATCTGAATAGAAATAATGTATTGGCCAGCTTCAAGATAAATCACCCAAACCTCTCTCCTAAACTCCAGATTTCTCTATCACTGAGCCCCTTGCCCTTCTCTGCCCCCTGCCTCAGCTGGCCGCCTGGGAGCTTCTGCTGTATGCGGCTCTGGAGATGCCACAGGAGACAAGGAGACAGCAGAGTGGGAAAGTACATAGTGACTGTTGGGTTGGTGGGGAGGAGGCTGGAGGAAGAGAGGCTGTATATTGAGGGAGCCCTGAGGGAGGAGGAAGGGAGCTGTTGGCCTAGCCAACCTGAGATGAGAATGTCGGATGGGGATGAGCATAAGGATCACCTCACGGCCGCATTTGAAGTGGGTGAAGTCAGTCTCGGAGGTCCTCTCATCTTCCACTCAGCTCTTATTTTTGGTTATTCCCACTGAAGCTTTTAAAATAGGCTCCCCACCCACCCTAGGGCGCCCCAATGTGTTGGATCATTTTGCCTGCAAGACAAACTGCATTAATTACATAATGATGAGAGTGTCTATCCACTGTCAACAATCAGAACATTTATAATGGTCAACATAGCTTCTGGCCAGAGCGAGAGCCTCACTGAAGTGTGAGAATTCAGCCCAAAGTAAAGCCACTTGACAGTCTATTTTGCCTGGACAATCTTGTCACAAGATGTGGCTTTTATAAATTCAAAAATAACTTAAGAGCCCCAGTATTACCCCCTGGCACCCAGTCTCTGGGAATTCCTTGGTGTCTGACTTGCTCTATCTTGCAAAGTTCCACTCCTTAGAACCCTGCTCTTTGCTGCACAAATAAGGGTTCACTAGTTAATTTTTTAAAAGTTTTCATAAAAAATGGATTAGTGAGCTAATTTTAACTGTAACCCTCACAGGTAGCATAATACCCGAGCCCAGTAAAATACAGGGGTCTCTGGAACATAAAATTGTATGTACAGCATGAGTATAAAGAACCCAAAAAACCAAACCTGATGCTGTAAAGTCGATTTCGACTCATCGCCATTAAAAACAACAACAACAAAACCAAATCTGTTGCTGTCAAATCAATTCCAACTCATGGAGACCCCATGTGGTAGAGAGTAGAATTGAGTGCCATAGCATTTGTTTTTGACTGTAAGTCGCTGAGTTGGAATTGACTTGATGGCACCCAACAGCAACAACAGTCTTTATGTGCTGGACTGCTAACCTGAAGGTTTGCGGTTCAAACCCGTCCAGTAGTACCACAGAACAAAAGTCCTGGTGATCTGCTTCTGTTAAGATTACAGCCAAGAAAATCTTAAGGAGTAGTTCTACTCTGTAACACATTGGGTCACCATGAGTCGGAATCAACTCGACAGCAACTAACAACAACAACAACCACAATCTTTACGGAAGTAGACTGCCAGGCCTCTTTTTTCCCGGCACTGCTTAGTGGGTTAGAACCATCAACCTTCCAGTTAATAGCAGTTAGTAGTTAAGAGCAAACCATTTGCACTACCCATAAACCAAAAAAAAAAAAAAAAAAAAAACCAAACCTGTTGCCATTGAGTGGACTCCGACTCATAGCAACAACAACAACAAGGGATGGGATTTTCAGCCACGGCAGAGTGAAGAAGCTGGCAAACCCTCTCGTCCAAAAATAATGTTAAGCTGGACAAGATTGCCAAAAACAATCATTCAGGGATCTGGAAGTTGGCCAGACAGAAACAATGCATTGAGAAATGTTTATTCATAAAAGACTGCTGGACTACAGGTAAGAGCAGTGAAACTCTGCGGTGTACTTGTTTAGAGATATTCTCCCTTTTCCCACCTGCTTCAAGCTTGGATGAGGTAGTGCTATTAGGATGTGGCTGGCTGTGAAACCAGAAGTGAAACTAGGGGCCTGCCTTGGTTGGAGGACCAAAAACCAAACCCATTGCCATCAAGTCAATTCTGACTCATACAGACCCTATATAGGACAGAGCAAAACTGCCCCAGAGGGTTTCCAAGGCTGTAAATCTTTATGGAATCCATGTGCAGTGGAGTTGTCAGTTAAAGTAGCACTTGGCATAAAATTTATGGAAACCCCACAGTCCTGCTTGCCTGAGGTTATGGTGCTGCTTAGGGGTGAGCAGAAGACCAGAAGAGTAGCTAGAAATTTAACATTGAGATCTGGAAAACAGGGATCCATAGAGAGACTAGATAAGCTCTTCACACATACCTAGGTGATAGGGAGGAAGTGCTCATGCATAAGCAAGTGTACAAGAAGATTTGCTAGAAAATAAAAAACCAGGAATGACTTAAAAACCTGCCTGAACTTTGAATTTACTACCCAGTCCATACTCAGATCCACTGGCAGAGGGTGGAAGCCTTGCTGGCTTGAGGTGCTTGAGCACAACCTCTGACCAATCATTGGCTGACTACTAAGCTATGCAGACACAGGGGTAACCCCTATGAAGCCAGGCTAAAAAGTAAAAACAAGAATAAGAAAAAAACTAAGCAGTGACAGTAGTGGCAGGACATTGCAGGGGAGACAGATAACCACTAAGTTCAGATAAATTACTCAAAAAATTAAACAAAACAAAAACAGCAACAATGCTCAGAGGAAAACAATAAGAATTCAGAGTTGGTCAAAATATGATCTAAAAATATCCAGTTTTCAACAAATTAAAAGGCATGCAAAGAAACAGGAAAGCATGCTCCATTTTCAGGAAAAAAATCAGTCAATAGAAAATCTCTTGCATGGACCCAGACGTTGGATTTAGCAGAAAAGAATTTTCAAAGCAGTTACTACTAATCTAAAGGTTGGCAGCTTGACATCCAAGATGCATCAATTGGTTCCAACCATCTGGAGTAAAGGAGAACGAAGAACACCAAAGACACAAGGAGAGTATTAGCCCAAGAGACAGAAAGGGCCACATAAACCAGAGATTTCATCAGCCTGAGACCAGAAGAACTAGACAGTGCCCAGCTACCACCAGTAATGGCCCTGACAGGGAACAAAACAGACAGTCCCTGATGGACCAGCAGAAAGATGGGGTGCAGAACTCAAATTCTAGTAAGAAGACCAGACTTAATGGTCTGACTGAGACTGGGAGTACCCTGGAAATCACGGCCCCTAGATTTTCTATCAGCGCAGAAGTAAAACAGTTTCCAAGACCAACTCTTCAGACAGGGTTTGGACTGAACTGTGGGACATAAAGTGATACTCGTGAGGAGTGTGCCTCTTAGCTCAAGTAGATACAAGAGACCAAAGGCGCAGCTTCTGTCCAGAGGTGAGATGTGAAGGCAGACAGGGTTAGGAGCTGGTTGATTGGACATGGGGAATCAGGGACGGAAAGGAGGAGTGTGCTGTCGCAGAATGGGGTGAGCAATTAGGGTCACATAACAATGTATGTACAAAATTTTGTATAGGAGACTAACTTGAAATGTAAACTTTATTTAGACTACAACAATAAAAAAAAAGTTGGCAGCTTGAACCCATCTAGTGGTGCCATGGAAGAAAGGCCTGGCAATGTGCTTCTATAACAGATTACAGCCAAGAAAATAATATGAAGCAGTTCTACTCTATAACATGAGGTCACCACAAGTCAGAATTGAATTGAAAGTATTGGGTTTGGTTTGGTACTATAAACATAGGAGTCCCTGAGTGGTGAAAGTGGTTAATACGTTCAGCTGCTAACTGAAGGACTGGTGAAACACCAGAAACACCTCAGAAGAGAGGCCTGGTGATCTGCTTCTGAAAAATCAACCATTGAAAACCCTATGGAGCACAGTTCAACTCTGACACACACGGGGTCACCATGTTTTGGAAATGACTCAGTGGCAACAGTTTTTTTTTTTTTAAATCCTATAATTATTTTTATTTTCTTGGTAAGGTAATTACAGATTAGAGAGTAAAATGACTTAACCAGGATAATATAATTAGAAGCAGAGCCAAAATTCAAACAGTTTTGTATGATTTAGTAGCTCAAACTTTTCACCACCTTGCTATCCTTCTTATTACATCCTTGAGGTGAGAGCTGCTGGAAGCCATACACACACACACACACACACACATACGTATACATACATGTATTTAATTTTATTGTGTTTAAGGTGAGTTTACAGTGTAAATTAGTTTTTCATTCAAAAATTTTATACACGAATTGTTTTGTGACATTAGTTACAATCCCCACAATGTGT
The DNA here is from genome assembly GCA_030035585.1 of Dugong dugon. NCBI lineage: Eukaryota > Metazoa > Chordata > Mammalia > Sirenia > Dugongidae > Dugong > Dugong dugon. The sequence continues at coordinate 150,638,383 of CM057462.1, forward strand.
CGGCAATCTCCCCTTTTCCCTTTCCACCCTGGGTTCTCAGTGTCCATTCATCCAGTTTTTCTGTCCCTTCCTGCCTTCTTGTCTTTGCTTTTGGGCAGGTGTTGCCCATTTGGTCTCGTATACTTGACTGAACTAAAAAGCAGGTTCTTCACTTGTGTTATTTTTTGTTTTATAGGCCTGTCTAATCTTTGACTGAAAGGTGGACTTCAGGAGTGGCTTCAGTTCCAAGTTAGCAGGGTGTCTGGGAGCCATAGTCTCAAGGATTTATCTAGTCTCTGTCAGACTAAATTTGGTCTTTTGTTTTTGTGAATTTGAATTTCATTCTACATTTTTCTCCTGTTCTGTCTGGGTGGCAATTGTTTTTTTTCATTACACATACGTCCAAAGAATTAAAGCATGTTTGAAGGCTTAAAGGAATATATGATGACAATGTTTCAACAAATAGGGAATTCAAATAAATAAATAGAAACTCTAAAAAGGAACCATATGGAAATTATAGAAATGAAGAGCACAATAACCAAAATGAAAAATTCACTAGGGGGACTCAACAGTAGATCTGAGATGTCAGAGAAAAGAATTGAAAATCCTATGGAGCACAGTTCTACTCTGACACAAGTAAGTGGGGGTACCATGAGTTGAAGTCCTCTCAATGGCAACTAGTTTCATTATTTCTTAGTTCAAATTTCCAAGTCAAGGACTCATCAGCTTCTCACAATAGATGTCATACATCTATATTATACAGTATTATGCATCCATTAAAAATGATCATTTTGAAGGCTCTTTAAGGCAATGGGAAAATACTTATAATACAATGTTCAGTAAAAAAAAATTAAAGTAGGATTTATAATTGCATAGCACTCAAATTATGTTTCAAGAAGACAAATAACTACTAGATTTTAAATACATTAAAAAAAATCTTTTACAAGTTTCCTCAATGGCAATTTATTATTTCATAATTTTTATTTTTTAATTAAATTTGCTCAGTAGTATTTTTCAATGTTTCAGACAAATCAGCTGTCTGGTTTTTTTTAAAATTGTACTTTAGACGAAGGTTTACAGAATGAACTAGTTTGTCATTAAACAGTTAGTACTCACATTGTTTTATGACATTGGTTGACAACCCCACGACATGTCAACACCCTCCCTTCTTGACCTCGGGTTCCCTATTACCAGCTTTCTTGTCCCCTCCTGCCTTCTAGTCCTTGTCCCTGGGCTGTTGTGCCCCTTTTGTCTCTTTTTGTTTTATGGGCCTGTTTAATCTTTGGCTGAAAGGTGAACCTCAGGAGTGACTTTATTACTGAGCTAACAGGGTGTCCAGAGGCCATACTCTGGGGGTTTCTCCAGTCTCTGTCAGGTCAGTAAGTCTTGTCTTTTTTTATGAGTTAGAATTTTGTTCTACATTTTTCTCCATCTCTGTCCAAAACCCTCTATTGTGATCCCTATAGAGCAGTCAATGGTGGTAGCTGGGCACCATCTAGTTGTACTGGACTCAGTCTGGTGGAGGCCATGGTAGATGTGGTCCATTAGTCCTTCAGACTACTCTTTCCCTTGTATCTTTAGTTTTCTTCATTCTCCCTTGCTCCTGAAGGGGTGAGACCAGTGGAGTACCTTAGATGGCCACTCACAGGCTTTTAAGACCCAAAACGCTACTTACCAAAGTAGAATGTAGAACATTTTCTTTATAAACTGTTATTATGCCAATTGAGCTAGATGTTTCCTGAGACCATGGTCCCCACAGCCCTCAGCCCTTAGCCCTCAGCTGTCTGTTTACTCTTTGATAGAAACCTAACTCAAAAAAAAAAAAAAAAAATTCTAATTTACTAGATAAAGCATTGAACCTTTGAAAGTATACCTGGGTTATAGCCCTGACTCTAACACCAACTAGTGTATGACTCTGTGGAAATTACTTAACTCCTGTAAGCCACACTCCCGAACCTGTTTAAAAAACAAAACAGAACAAAACATAGGATCAGATTTCCAAGGTCTGTTCTAGTTCTAAAAATGTTATGATCCACTATCATTTATTGATACCACTGAAAAAGTATAAATCTCTTCCTTTTACTTTAGTTTGATTGCTTATGCAAATGTGATGGACTAGTTCAATATTGTCAGTAATGTTGAGGAGGGCTGGATTAGGATTTTAGGATTAGAATAAAGTTTTTTAACCATCTGCTATTTTAAAATGAAACATATTGAGACCAGGGAAATCAGCTGACTAACCAATGATCACAAAATAGAAAAACTGAAAACTAAGCACCAAAGTAGAAAATCTCTCAGAGCTAATTGTTAAGATCAGTGATTTCCCAAACTGTTCCTTCTACACATCAAAACATTTAAAAAAAAAGAATTGATGAACTTGAAGGTAGATCAGTAAAAATTATCCAACATAAAGAGCAGAGAGAAAAAAAGAAGGAAGAAAATAAACAGAGCCTAAGATATCTTTGGGACAACATCAAATGTACCAAACTATGTGTAATCAGAGTCCCAGAAAGAAAGGAGAGAGAGAAAGGGGCAGACAAATATTTGAATAAAAAATAGCTGAAAACTTCTTAAATTTGATGAAAAACAATCTACAGCTTCAAGAAGCTCAACAAAACCAAATCAGGGTAAACATAAGGAGATCCACTACTGGACACATCATAGTCAAGCTCCTAAAAGAGCTAAAACTATAAAACGTCTAAACGAAAACATAGGAGAAAATCTTGGTGACCTTGCGATCTTGAGTTATTCAAAGATTTCTTAGATATGACACTAAGAACACAATCTATAAAAGAGAAGATTGATGAATTGGACCTCATCAAAATTAACAATTTTTGCTTTTCAAAGATGCTGTTAAGAAAGTGAAAAGACAAACCACAGGCTGGGAGAAAATATTTGCAAATCCTATATCCGATAAATGATCCCTGGTGGCACAATGGTTAAAGTGTTCAGCTGCTAACTGAAAGGTCAGTTGTTTAAACCCACCAGTTGCTCCAAGGAAGAAAGATGTGGCAGTCAGATTCCACTAATATTACAGCCTTTGAGGCCCTTTGGGGCAGTTCTACTCTGTCCTATAGGGTTGCTATGAATCAGAATCGACTTGACGGCACACAACAACATATGAGATTAAGGACTTGTATCCAAAATATATAAATAATTCTTATAACTCAGCCATAAGAAGACAAACAATCTAACTTAAAAATGGACCAGAGATTTGAACAGACATTGCCAAAGAACATGTACAAATGGCTACTAAGCACATGAAAAGATGCTCAACGTGATTAGTCATTAAGAAATGCAAATTAAAACCACAATGAGATACCACTACACACCTATTAGAATGTTTATAACCAAAAAAGACTGATAATTCCCAGCATTAGTGAAGATGTTGAGACACTAAAACTTTCATATGTTGCTGGTGGAAATATAAAATGGAATATTCACTTTGGAAAATAGTTTGGTAGTTTCTTAAAACAGTAAACATACACCTACCGTACCAGCAATCTATTCCCAGATATTCATCTAATAAAAATGAAAACTTATGTTCACACAAAAACTTGTGTAAGAATGTTTACAGCAGCATTATTCATAATAGCCACAAACTGGAAACAATCCAAGTGATGAACAGATAGACAAAATATGGTATATCCATACAATGGAATAATATTCAGCAGTAAAAAGGAACAGACTACTGATACATGCTACAACGTGGATGAACCTCAAAAGATTATGCTAAATGAAATAAGCTGGATATAAAAAAATCCATATATTGTATAGTAATTGCATTCATATAAAATTTCCAGAAGAGGTATATTTGTAGATAATAAAGCAGATCAGTGGTTGCATGGGGCTTCGGCTGGGAGTAGAGATGGACTGCAAACAGGTAAGAGTGAATTTTGGGGGTGATGATTCCACAACTGTATAAATTTACTAAAATACTGTTGAATTTTAGACTTACAATGAATGTATTTTATAGTATGTAAATTACACCTCAATAAAGCTGTTAAAACTACACAACAGCAACAAATACTACATATGCCCAGAAAAAAAAGACTGGAAAAAAAATGATTATGTTAGGATTAGATTATGAGTGAATTTTTTTCTTTATTTCCTATATATTTTCTGTAATCTATTTGTACTACGTTTATAATGGAAAATATAAAAATTTAAATAAAAGTGAATTCAAGACTTTTTACAAAACCACCAATAGTGCTCAGTCTTGAAGGTGGAGGTTGAGATGGGGGAAGTTCCTAGAGGGGACACAATTTTGTTTTGAAGGTTCTTTCTAGGCCTTAGAGCCATCCAAAAGTAAGGAAATCAGCAGGGCTGGAGCTGCCAATCCAGAAACCTCAGCGTTGTTTTGACTTCTCTTTCCTCTTTCATGTTTGAGACTTTATCATCAAGCCTAGCCATTCCTTCCATTAGAGTCATATTGCTTCTATTTCTTTCTCCCCATTCTAGCCACCACAGTCCTCACTTATTCCCTGGATCACTGCAGAAGACCCCTGACAGTCCGCCTACCTTCAGTCAGCTTCCCTTTCAATCCACCCAGAGTCGTCTAAACATGTCGTTTTTATGAGTAGGGAAAAGCCCCACTAATTATTATGCCTTAGTGTAAAACTTCAATAATTACAATGCTGTAGTGGCTCATGAACATGAATAAATAGATCAATGGAACAGAATAGGAAGTCCAGAAATACCCAAGTGCTTGTATGAATTTACATACAATAAAGTTGACAATATAGGGTAGGGATGACTTTTTTAATAAATGGTGCAATGACTACTGGGTAACCATTTGAAAAAAGATAAAGTTGGATCCTACCTCACACCCTCTGCCAGCATGAACACCAAATAAGTTAAAGATTCAAATGTAAAAAGTAAAACTTTATTACTAGAAGAAATTGTAGGAGAATGTTTTATAACCATCAAGGGTAGAATGCCTTTTTATACATGACTCAAATCCCAAAGCCATAAAATAAAAAATTGATAAATTCAACTACATCAAAAAAGAAAAAAAATTTTTTTATGGTAAAAAAACACAGTAAGCTAATTCGAAGGAAAAATATTTGCGATCTATAACCCAGACAAAGGTCTAATCTCCTTCATATATAAAGAGCTGAAAGAAGTCAATAGGAAAAAGATAAGCAACCCAATAGAAAAATGGGAAATGATCGTGAATGGTCTCTACACTAGGAATACAGATGCCTCTTAACATGAGAAAAGATACATTCCTTCACTCATAATTAAGGGAAATACGTATTAAGACAACACTGAGACACCATTTTTTTCCACCTGTCAATTTGGCACAAATTCAAGAGTTTGACCACATAGTTTGTTTTCTTGACTTGGAAACAAAGGCCCTCTCATCCATGCATTGTCGGTGGAAGGGTTAATTGGTGGGAGTGTTAATTTGGCAGTGCTTATCAAAATAGCAAATGCATTTACCCTTTGACCCAGCAATCCCGCTTCTGGGAATTCTTCCTATTGATACATCTGAGAATATCAAAATGACATATGCACAAAGTCATTCATCGCAGCTTGATCTGTTAGAGAGAAAGACTACCATCACTAGGGGATTGATAACGTAAACAGTGGTACATCTACATCTGGAATATTATGCTGCCATTAAAAGGAATTAAGAGTATCTTTATGTTTTTGTATAAAGTGAAAGCTCTGAGTGTATTATAAGGTGAAAAAAAGCAAGGTGAAAATGGTATATTTAGTATCTATCTTTTGAGTACAAAAGTCAGGGGATTAAAAATATGTATTTGTACTTGTTTATATGTGCACAGAGAACTCCTAGAAGGATACACAAGAAAGTAATCAAAGTGGTTACCTATAGGGTAGGTGGAATGGAGTGGGTAGGGCAGGGTGAGAATGAGACATCTCAATGTGTATTTATTTTTTTTTATTTTGATCTGTATGAAATATTACTATTCAAAAGAAAAAAATAAAAATATTTTAAAAGTTCATCATAAATGGCTGTTAAAACACACACACACACACACACACACACAAAACCCCTTTGAAATGTCATTCCCCATAGTCAACGGGATCAAGTGTAAACTAATGAAGAGTCTCAATTTCCCAGGGTTATCTCACTCCTCAGTTCTACCCAGCTGTTCTCAATTTCCTAAGCACACCATGTACTCTGGGACCTCTATCTTTGTCTTTGTCACCTCCATGCTTGGAATGACCACACCCTTTTGCTTAAACAATAACCTTCAAGGTCTTCTTCCTGTGTCCCCTGTGAAACCCTGAATTCAATATGAAGAATGTCATGATGATGATGATCGATAATGATGATGATCATCACTCTTTACTGGGCACCTACCATGTTAGGCACTGCACTAGGTGCTTTATTGTGTCTCATTTAATGTTCAAACCGCAGAAAGTGAAGCCCCAGAGATGTGGCTGCACTGTGACCAAAACCTCAGTGTCTAGGGTCAGACGGGCCTGGGCTAGACTCCCAACTCAGCTCCTTCTTGGCTCGATGACTTTGGAAATTTACATTATCTACAGAAGCTTTTAAAGATTAAATGAGACACTGGAAAGAAAACACTCAGCATACTACTTAGCACATAGTAAATGTTCAATTAATAGCTAGTCACCAAGTCCTTGTAGTGCCAAATTCTATCCACTGCCTCATGCTGGGGTCTCCCTCCCTTGAGGGCTGAGGTCCTAAACCACCTGAACCCTTGTTTATATCAATAACACCATGCCAGGTAATGCCATGTTATATTTGTCCGTCCATTTGCCTTTATCTCTTTAGTTGAAGCCTAAGGGACCCCCGGGCCAGGACTAGCTCTTGGGTTTCTTTGTATACTCCAAGATTAAATCTGGCACTTACCAGATGTGTATTGATTGATAAATGTTTATTGATTAAGTCTGAAGAAAGAAAGTAGGGAAGAAAAAAGGAAAAGGGAGAAGAAGAGAATGGAAGTAAAATTAGAGACATCTAATGACTAATTTAATTATAGAAAATGCTAGTGCCAGGCCTGGATTGAGGAGGAAGTGAGAAAGGCAAGAAACTCCTATGGGGTGGATGGAGCCTGAAAAATGTGGAACAGGAAGTGAAATCACAGGGACAGAAAATAGGAAAAGAGGATATTGAAAATAGTGCAATGCACTAAGGGAAACATTTATATTTAGAGGGACTACTCTTGGGCAAAGTTGTTTCCCCTTTTCTTGGCTTTAATAAGGTATGGATGATTGAAATGAGATTAAACTTTAAATGATGAAGCCGTGTTATTTGGAGATGATGGTAGTTATTGAAGAAGACCAAGGGCCATACATTGCCCTGATGGGGGAAGTGCAGTGTGCAGCTGGGGAGCCAGGGGCACATCTTTGCCAGATTTCTAGTAAACTGCTCCCCAACTCCCAGCCTAATAAGCTGCCCCTGTGTTTCTGTTTCTCTATCTGCAGGATCAGCTACATAATTTGTGGGGTCCAGTGCAAAATGAAATTGTGGGGCCTCTTGTTCAACCATTATTAAAAACTTCAATACAGCAACAGAAGAGCATTAAGCCAAGCGTGGGCCCCTTCTGAGCACAGGGCCCTGTATGACAGAACAGCTGTACACTGTGAAGCTGGCCCTGCCTACCTGTCAGCATCCCTGGGGTGTATTCTTGTCTGACCCTGGACATGGGAAAGAGACAGCTTTAGGAACACAGATGCTGCTGTTTGAAGGAATGGCAGATGGGCTGCAGGCAGTGAGTCTCCCTGTTTGTACCTCCTGTCAATCAGGGAGCGCCGAGCCAAGTCTGGGTAGATGAGGCACCCTTCCACCAACCCATGGGCAGAAGGCTTTGCTGCAGCTCGAGTTTCTGCTGCTTTTGATGAGGCTGAGGTCTCCCTGGAGGCCAGCTCAAGGAAGAAGGCTTGTGATGGCCAGCCAGGAAACATGGTCCAGGAAGGATGCAATAGGGAATATTCTGGAACTGGCCTGTTGTGGCCTTCCCATGCTACATGACCTTTGCCAGGCTACTCTTCTGTAAACCTCAGTTATCCCCTCCTTAAAAGGGAAGGGCTACACATTAATTTTGGCCCCTGGGTAGTGCAAATGATTTGTGCCTCTCTACCAACCTAATAGTTGGTAGGCTGAATCCACTCAGTGGCACTGCAGAAGAAAGATCTGGTGTTCTGCTTCTGTAAAAATTACAGTCAAGAAAACCCCATGGAGCACAGTTCAGCTCTGTACCACATGGGGTTGCCATGAGTCAGGATCGACTCAATGAAAATGGGTTTGCTTTGTTTCTTTTTGCACACCAATTATACTTGAATCAAATTCTATTACATCTTAGAGCAGAGTCAAATGTCCACTGGACCCAGATAACTGTGTTTTCTCGGACCTTCCATCCTATTTTCTCTTCAGATAACTCATCTTATAAATCAGAAAAGAAACATGAGTCCTTATCAAGTGTATGGATGGATATTGGGATCTAGAAATTTATGTAAGCATAGCTGTAAAGGTTTGGTCATTAGCCCATGGTCTCAGTGGGAGGAATTTACACCTCTTTGCCAAAAAGCCTGAGTCATCCACTTTAAAGAATATACCACCATCAGGGTCACGTTATGACTTTCATGAGCCCTGGGCACTTTTGCCTGTGTGAGACCATTTCTCCATAAAAAAAATTAAATATTATATTTTACAACCGTATTGGTATAAAGATAAACATATTGATATTATACATTAAAACATTTTATTTGATCTGAAAGTTCTTTTTTTCCTTCTGATTTTAAGAGAAATTAAAACCATTTTCATGGACCCCTAGAAGCATTGCGGGCTTCGGCACTGTGCCCACAGTGCCCAATGGATAGGTTGGCCCTGACCACTCCAAGCCATCTGCCTAGTCTGACCAGCACAGCCTTCAACACTCTGAGCCTTGGAAGCATTGGCGTTTGATCCCAGACCTCCAGACGCTGCAGCCCACTCCCTGGGATCTGGAGCAATTCTTTCTGATTGTTTTACCTTCGGGGCTACCAGAGAGTAGAACAGGGGCAGACAGAGGTGAAAAAAATCAGCTTTATTTAGTAGGCAAAGGTTCAGAGAGGGGAAGGGACTTTGGCCAAGGCCATTACCAATGGCATGATGGCCCCCACTGTGGGAACAGTTCATCACAAAGCCGTGTCCCTCACCAAAATGTCATGTGGCTCAGCCCTGGTGTTCTGGCAAAGTTGATAGCTTAATGACTTGGTTTGAGCCTCTGTTCAGGGTTGGCCCAGAAGTCTGCATGCCTGAGGGAGAGCCCAGACGGTCAGCCGGCCACTGGTGCCAGAAACACAAGGATTGTGAATAGGCTCACCGGTGTTATGTGCTCCGTTCACTGTATTTCTAACTCTGTCCCACTACTGATCAAACGATTACTAGGAAAAAGAACAAAGCTAAATGTGCCCAGTACTTTCTAGATTTCCCTGCTGCCTTTCATGACCCTGAGAAGTAGGCTGTTAGGCAGCTCCTCCTCCACACAGTTGCTCTCTCCTTCCTCTCTCTGTGTTTATTCAGCATTTTAATTATTTGCTACCATGTTTTTCTCTCACTGGATTGCGAGTAATTCAAGGGCAGGAATCACATCCTCACAAGCACACTGAGTGGCTGACCCATGGTGGATGAGTGACACACGTGTGTGACATAAATATGTACATGAATTCATTTATGCAGCATTCAACAAAGGATGATAATGACAGACAGAAAGGTATAGTATTGGTAGAGAACTAGTTGCTGTTGAGCTGATTCCAACTCATGGCAACCCCATGTGTGTCAGAGTAGAATTGTGCTTCATAGGGTTTTCAATGGCTGATTTTTCAGAAGTAGATCACCAGGCCTTCCTTTTGAGGTGTCTGTGGCATTAACCATGTGCACCAGCTAGGGACACCTAGGCAGAGAAGAGGAGTTAATTAGGAAAAGAGAATCACACGAGGAGATAGAATTAAAAGCAGGGGAGAAACCTAAAGAAGAAAATAAAAAATGAAAAGGGTTTTTATTCACCCTCCAATTCTGTGGTGCAAAGGGTCACCATGACTTGAGGGCGACTTGAAAGCAGTTGACAGCAACAACCAGCAACAACAATGCTCATTCACATAATGCAGTGGTAAGTCAGGCTGGAAGAAGCATATGTTTTTGGATCAAACAGACTCAAAAATTAGTTAACATCTCTAGGTACTCTGTACTTGTTCTCCTTTAGGGTATCTGTCACAATTAAAGTCAATTCATTACTACTGTAATATTTGGATAATGTCTCTTTCCTCTTCTAGACTGTGAGCTCCAGGAAGGCAAGTACTATCTGAGGTATTCCCCTCTGGGTTCCTAGTGCCGAGCACAGTACCACACATGGTGGGTGCTCACTAAAGATTTACCAAGTGGCTCAATGGATTATCTCAAAGTCTCCGTCTCCTATATACGTATAAATATCATAATAGCCTCATTTCAGGGTCGTTATGAAGAACAACGTTTATAAAATATATAAGCACCTGGTACATAGTAGATGCTCGGCAATTGTTAATTCATTACTATTATTATTATGAAGAAAAACAACAAATACCAGGTGCCCATTCCGTGCTAAGTGCTGGGCAAAAAGGGACAACCGAACGTGCAAAGAAATGCACCTTTACGAAGGAGTAGGGTTTGAGTATCCTAGTATCACCACCTTCCTCTGTTCACTCCACTACCCAAAAGCCTCGGCAAACTCCAACCCCCTTCCCCGCAAGCTGCCCCTCCCTGGCTAGCACCGAGCAGCAAGCCCTGGAACCCCTAAGACTGGTCTCCGATTTCACCACCAGATGGCAGCACAAAGCCCACGACTAGGGCCTAGGGCCGGCCAGCGATGTGTAAACGCCCTGTCTACAGTCACTGCCGCACAGCGAAAGGAGGAGACCCAGTTCCTGCCCCTCTGACCTTGATTTGCTGCTCGGGAGTCACAATTAATGCTTCGAGGATCAGCCCCTTCCTTTTCGTTTCCAACTCCCAGACCTCCGCCCCGCACCCGGGGGTCCCCTCATACCCAAAACCCAACCCGCTGCCGTCGCATATAGCGCCCCTATAGGACAGAGTAGAACTGCCCCATAGAGTTTCCAAGGAGCGTCTGATGGAATCGAACTGCCAACCTTTTCATTAGCAGCCGAACTCTTAACCACTACGCCAGCAGGGCTCCTTTTCAGAATCCTTCCCCCTTCCCTCCCACTCCCATTCCCTCACTGAGCCCACTATTGCTTTTTGTGGAGGCTCAGAATGCCCTGTCTGGTCCTCAAGATGCCTCCCCATCACAGCTCACCTTATTCCTTGTTACTCCTCAACAACGGCCCATGACTCATCTTCTGCCCACTCTGTCTTTGCTCACATCAGTCCCTGCCTGGAAAGTCCACGTATCCACCCTCGTATTGCTGTCCCTCCTTGTCTCTCATCTCCTTCAAAGCCCAGCTGACAGTTCACCTCCAGGAGGTCTTCTGGATCGACACCAGTGATGGCTTATTTTTTTGTGCTCCCTCAGCACTTCCTTCCTCAGTAAGTGCTCTCTGAGTTTCAGGTTTGGGTTGACCTGGTTGCATGATACTTTATCAGCAATTTTCAGGTGTTTCCTGCCACTCCAGCGGGGAGGGAAAGTACAGGTCTTTTGCTTAAAAAAAAACCGCCAAAATCCTCTCTAATTCGCCTTCCTCTTACCAGCCCTTGATAGTCACTGATGCGCCCAAGGAAGAAAGAGAGAGGTGTGTGTAAGGTGTGGGAATGAGGGGAGAGAGCACTATGGATCTGTGAGAAGCTAGAGGCGAATTAACTCGGTCCTCTTCCCCACCCCCCAGACTCCTTGATGAACAAGACAGGACACAGGGCACTGTAAAAAGCCAAAACCCCCAGAAAAATTGGATTTGTATTCTCCTTGGAAATTCAGTACCTTCCGAGGCTTAGTGAGAAAACCCAGTCTCTTTATTCGTTCATTCATTTACTCATTTGTCTAGATCACTGTATTGAGCACTGATTGGCCTGTAGGAACTGGAAACCCAAAACAGGACCCAGTGTTAGTCCTCAAGGCCCCCAAAGCCTACTGGGGAGACAGGTTAGCAAACAGACTATTACTGTAGAGGAGAAGAAATGCCCCCAGAGAGCGATGAGAGAGGGGTGCACAGGGTGCTGTGGGAGCCTGGGTTGGGGGTGGGGCAGGCCATAGGAGGCCTCTGGAAGAGGTGACTAGGAATTGGGCACTGAAAGACTAGCAGAAGTTAGTTAGCCAAGCGAAGAGTTAGGAAGAGGAAGCAGGATTTATGAACACAGGACGGGAGACAGCAGGGTAAGGAATTCACTTTGACTGGAGCATAATGTGCAAGAAATAAAAGAGGTGCACAGAGAGGGTAGCAGGGCCGATCTTATAGGGTCTGGCAGGCTCTGCTATTATTTGGACTTTATTTTGGAGACTGGGGAGTCTTAAAGAATTTTAAGCAGAAGGGTAACGTGATCAGATTTTCCTGTTAGGGAAGAGCACTCTGGTTGCTGGGAGGATGGACTGAGGGACCAGTACAGGAGGTGGGGAGACCAGATAAAAAACAGTTCTAGTGGTCCAGTAGACATGGTTTGGGTCTGAACTAATGACAGTGCAGAGATGGAGTCAGTGGGCTTGATGACTCATGGGTGAGCCTGTAGAATCTGGGGAGTGGGTGGGATCAGAATGTTCCTGCCTGGAGCTCAGGAAAGAGGCCTAACTAAGCTGGATCCCTGTAGAGATCTGGGCGTCTGTGCAGATGAGACCTCAAACGGGTAGGATTGTACAAGATGCATCAGGCTAAGCGGCCTGCAGGTGAGAGTGAGCCTTCCTCAGGGTGAGGAGTGCAGGGAGCATCCTGTTGGGCCTGTGAGGGTCCAGAGAGTGCATGGGATGGGTTCAGAAGAGAGGAAAAAATCAGGCAGGAGGGGGGAGAAGATGCCCCAAAAGTGTGGGGGATGAGACGAGGGACAAGTAGGACCTGGATGCAAGTAGGAGGTTTGGGGATGCTGCCTTCCCTCCCAGGGCCTCTGGTCCCCTCCTCATCCTTTCTGCTTCTTTCTGTTTGTTCTCCCCTCCAACAGCCAAAGCAAAGCTCCTCTCTGTGGCATTCAGCCTGTGGCCTGCTGGCCACCAAGTCTCTAGGAACAGCAGGAGAAATGGTGAAGCTGGTGCAGAGGGTGGCCCAGATCCAGCCTTATAGAGTACCTGCCCAGTTTGTGCTTGACTACTAACTTAAAGAGTGCTGGTTTGAACCCACCTAGCAATGCTGCACAAGAAAGGACTGATGATCTGCTTCCATGAAGATTACAGCCAAGAAAACGCTATGGAGCAGTTCTACTCTGTAACACATGGGGTCTCCATGAGTTGGAATCAACTCAACAGCAACAGATTTTTGTTTTTTGGCCCACCGGACCAGGCCTTTCTGCCTGGATTCCACCATTTCTTCACTCACCCATTTGGCCGAGGGTCAAAGAATAGGCGGGCAGCCCGAGAGGACTTGATACGTTTCTCAGATGCTGCGGGTTGAGCAGGAGGGGCCTCAAGGGGCTTAGCCCCAGCCTTGGGATGGCTGAGGTGAAGTGATTTGCCTGAGGACAAATAGTTAGAAGGAGGCCGAGATACAATTAACCTAATATGTGTACTGTCTTACTCTTCCTGTCCTCAGGAACTGCCCATTTGTAAGGACGTTTTGGTTCACCTAAAGCTTGGTCTACAAACTCTTTGTATTCTGCTGAATTTGTAATACATGTTCTCTGTGTGACTTTGGGAAATGCACACTCCCCTCTCTGTGGGCCTCAGTTTCCCCATCTGTTTAATGAGGGGGTTGAACACGTGTGGTGGTTTTCCAGCCATGCCAGGTGGAGCCCTAGTGCTTCAGTGGAAGAGGCTAAGAGTCCCAGGATGGGGACCTATGGGGAGTTTGAAGCAGGACTTTGAACCTGTTTGTTCTGATTCAAAACCCTGCTGAGAATTTGCATTTCTAGCAAGTTCCCAGGCAATGCTAATGCTGCTGGTTAGGGACCAGTTCTGAGAACCACTAGTAGAGCAGTGGTTCTCAAAATTTATCATACATAAGAATCACCTGGGGATCTTGTTAAACTTTAGATTCTGATTCAGTATATCTAGGAGTGGAAATGCAAATTCTCAGCAGGTATTCAAACCAGAATGAACCCGTTCAAAGCCCTGGCCTGAAGGGAGGAGGACTCCTGGCTCCACCCCGACTTCTACCTGAGCAGCTCCCCTTGGACCAGCATGAATACTGCAGATGTGCTGAGATTTTGTTTGGAAGGTTCAGCTGCCTACAACAATGTTCATCTTCATGATCTTGCATACCTTTGCCCCTGCAAGAGCCTGTTGCCTTTATGTGCTCTGTGGCGTGTCCTTATCTGCATGCCCTTGCTCATTTTAATGCCCAAGCACTTGGTGGCCAGATCAGCAGTTCCATGACCACTTTGCACCACACTCAGTGACAAGCTGATACTTGCTCATGCTGGCGGCAATGCCCACGCTCCCCACACCGAAATCTGACTTTATTAAAGTGGTTTTGTTAGGCTAAGAGTTCCGGTGTTCAACAGTAACCTTGATTATGAATTACATCCCAAGTTCAGCCTAGTAGAACAGACAGGTCCTTTAGCCAAGGGACAAAGCCAAAACCTGTTCTCCATCGCCTAGCACCAGCTGCAATCCCGCCTTGCTGGGCAGACAGCTGTGAGGGATCACTTAGCCAACCAGGAGCCTTCCCAGCTGGGACCTCTCCGAGAATTGGTGTGAGAGAAACTACATCTGTGAGTCACTGCGCAAGTGAAAACCCAGCTGCTCTGCTTAGGCCCAGCCCCAGGGGCCCCAGGGAAGGACCTGCAGGCAGACTGAGAGTAGAAGACAGGCTGCTCTGCTTCTCTCAGTTTCCATAGCAGCTCACCAGGTTTGCATGTCCCCATTTCAAAAGGGAAGTTGGAAGGTGGCCCTGGAACCAAAAGACTCACCCCTTTGTGGCAGATGGTAAAGCCCACAGCTCTGGAAGGTGGAGGCTTTTGGCTCAGCCATCCAAGTAATTCTTCTGACACTCTGGGTTCTCACATTTCATGCATCACTCTTTTTGCCTGGCCTACAGGTGGCTAGAGTCAGGGCTTGCCACTTGCCACTTGGTGTTTTTTTGGGTAGTTAAGTTTCAGCAGATACGGCGAATCTTAGAGTGGGTGGTGAATCAGAGAAAGCTTCCCAAAATATTGGGCAGGACACACTGGAAAGGAGGATCAGGTCTGTTTCAAATTCAGTGAGATGGACTCTTGGTGGCAAGGCCATCTTCTTTGAAGGGAAGATTAGCCAGGTGTGGACCTGAAAACCACAGGTGTTAAAGAGCTAACCCCAGAGCAGTTCCTGGAAGGATTAGGTTGATTGTTCAGGACAATAGTGGGCGAGAGCTTGTGGCTGGGGATATCCCTCTCCACAACAGGGACAATCACTGCAAAGACTAAGACGTCTCCCATAGGGGAGAAGGACAGGATCTCTTCACTTAAACTTGCTGAAATTCTTAGCTGCTGAAGAAGCCAAGTGACTTTGAATTTTGTTCTTGGATGAGCCCAGGCAGGACAGGGAGCCTGCCTTGCTCTGCATGGCGCAGACCAGACATGGAGGGTAGGGCTTAGATCCAAACAGTGGATTTAGGGAGTCACATGAGCAGGTGGGAGTGTGTCTGTAACCTTCCTGGAATATTAGGGCCAGGATGGCAAAGGTCCTTCAAACCAAGCCAAAGGGAGGATGCTTGAAGTGGCTGGGGATGTTCAGTCTAGAGAAGAGGGCAAGGAATAGTGTTCTGGAATCTCTGTTGCTCCACATGGCAGAACTGAGACCAGAAGATGGAAATAACAGGAAAAAGAAAAAAATGCAATTCACCAGAAATAAAACTGTCTGTTAATTTTAAGACAGTAAATCTCAGTGGTTAAGATTTTGGGTTCTAGAGTAGAGTCACAATGGGTGACTGTCATGTGCCTTCCTTTCTCAGATATGGTTATGAAATCCACTCAGTGTTGACCTGCCCTGTGATTTAGAAAAATTTCATTAGTTACCAATACAAATTAGGAGAGTATGCTTACAAATCCATATTTCTAGCCTGTCTTGAAAAATCTAAAAATCTGATCACCTAGGTTCATACTTTATCACAGAGCAATAAGTGGGATCTGGATAGCATCTACCTTCTCTGAATAATGCAATTAATTGGACCCCAGTTAATCACAGGTGCCACCTCCCTCCACCTTTTTTATACCTGCACAGCTTCAGTGATTCCCAGGTGCCTAACTCCTACAGGTAGTTTAGTGTGTAAACCTGTTCTGGTCAAGAGCCCAAGGTCTGAATCTTGGCTTTGCCACGTTTAAACTGCTGTGAGCTTGAACAAGGCATTCAATCTCTCTGGGCAAATTTCCTTATCCAAAGATGGAAATAATAATATTAGTACTGTGGAGCTAGAGCACTCATGGACAGTGCTTAGCACATAATGGAGCACACCATGAGCACTCACTGTCCAGCAATGGAGAGGGTAGTCTTGCAAAGCTGTAAGGGCTCCATCAC
Source organism: Dugong dugon (assembly GCA_030035585.1). NCBI lineage: Eukaryota > Metazoa > Chordata > Mammalia > Sirenia > Dugongidae > Dugong > Dugong dugon. The sequence goes on from CM057462.1 coordinate 150,654,900, forward strand.
CAATGATGGATCTGTAGAGACTCTGTGTCCTTCTGAGGCCAGGGACTGCAGAGAAGGGATATCCACCAAGAATCTTGAAATAAGTGGTTCTCCATTGGTTCTCCTTGGACCCTTCCCAATGACCATGTCAGAGGTGTTGGTTTAGGGCTACCCCTGTTTATTAAAATTAGATTTAATCTGGAAGGAAATTTGAAGAGTCAGAAAGAATATGTCACCCAGAGTAACTTGCATCCACTTGGGAGGCTGTAGCATTGTCAAAGTAAGGTGGGGGTTTCATCCCTGGCTGACTGGGTATGGTAGCACCCCTCTGCCATTTTCTTTTCTACTGCAGGGGTAGGTTGTATTCACTGGCAGCATTTCCTCCCTTTGTAGCTGGCATGTGCTCATCAGTCAGCTGTGCAGGCTGAGCAGCCACTGAGGCAGCCAAACCCACGCCCATCTGTTGGCACTTCAGGACCTACCTGGGCTAGGAATCTTCCCGTGGATGGGGCCTGATCGTGTGCCCTTCAGGTGGTCTTGACCCAGCCTGATCAGAGAGACTGTGGTGGCTGGTTCTCAGTGGTTCCTGAGAAGTTCTCTGCTGGAGCCACATGAATTGAACAAGAGATTTGGCTCTGTATCCTGAGGGTTTGTGTATTTCCTGAACCCATATGGGAGCAGAGTCTGCTTTATGTATTCAGGATGCTGAATAAAGAGCAGGGAGCTATCAGAAGAGAGGAAAAAATGAATCTACAAGACATGAACCCAGAAGTGTACAAGGAAAGGAGGTCCCATGTGTACCAGACATGCCTGGGAAAAAGCTTACAAGGGAGAGGGAGGGATCACCAGGTCTGGAGACCACAGGAAGTCAGTCTGCTGGGATCAGAGGATGGAAGCCATGATGACATGGGACCCAAGGACTGGTAGGAAAAACAGGGTGTGTTGAGTGGGCTGATACGTTCAAACTCTGGATCTGTTTCCCTCACTGCTTCTCCATCCCATTAGTCTTCCTTCCTTCACTTCTCTGGTATTCACTGTGGCCCTAATGCTTAAATATCATTGCAGCCAGAGCATCTGTAAATAACCTGTCCATTTGCCTCAGCCCTAGGTGGTGTTCTGTGTGCTTACATCTCCCTTCTAACTGGCCTGAAGAAGGGCAAGCAGCAGGAGGATGATGCTAATCCAGGGCCTGCCCTCCTGCAGAATCATTAGGTAAAACCCAGACTTGCAGCCTGACTTGTACTGACATCAGGGCTCTGACTTTGGTTCCTGTGCTTGAGCTAATCAGCCTCTATGGAGAAGCTTGCCAGGCTCTTCTCTCTTGGGCACCTGTCTCTGAGAGATGGCCCCTCATTCAGCCTTGCATCAGCCTTTGAACTGGGCCTCTGTGGCTGCTGAGCTATCACCCCAAGCCATGTCTGAAGGCCCTTGGCTTGGATCTGGGAAGCTGGAAAGCTGTTCAGACAGTAGAATCTAAATTAAATATTAGATCTGAGAGGATTTCGTATACTTCATAGCATGACTTTTGGGGATATTTATCTGCTATTTTCCTGGCTCTCCCAAATGAATAATTGAATAAAATCCTGTTTTGACATTTAGAGCTGATTTGCTTACAATTCTACTGAACTGCACCTGCTTTGTGAGAGAGTAGGCATGTGTCAGGGGGCTGGTGGTGGGGTGGGGGCAACAACACAAGCTTAAAAAAGATACATGGCTTGGGCACTGCCTTTATACATGAAAATACAATTCAGCCCAACAATTGTGGATCACCTACTGTATGACAAGCCCCTAGGTTAGACTACAGTAGGAGAATAAAGTCATATAAGGCATTGTCCTCTCAGGAAGCTTATGTTGGGTCAGTCATAGCAAATATCAAATTGTTACTGTTAGTTGCCATCGAGTGAGCTCCAACTAAAGTACACCCCCACCCCCCAAAAAAATCCCTAAGCCCATTACTGTCAAGTCAATTCTGACTCATGTCAATCTCATGTGTTACAGAGTAGAACTGCCCTATAGGGTTTTCTTGGCTGTAATCTTCATGGAAGCAGATCACCGGGCCTTTCTTCTATGGCAATGCTGGGTGAATTTGAACTGCTAACTTGTAGGTCAGTAGTTGAGCACAAACCATTTGCATCACCTAGGTACTTTCCAACTCAAATACCAGATAAATAATAGCATAATGCAAAGATAGATACGCCCATTCCATTGCATATACACTCATGATCAAATATGCATGGTACATATCTGGTCACACACGTGAAGACCAACGCAGGCTCTGCGTTTTAAGATTTTGGCCATCAAAACTTACACATAAAATCTTCCCTTTTTGATTCTACATTTCCCTGTGGCATAGTGGCTGAAGCATGAGCTCTGGAGCCAGAGGGCAGGGGTGAGAATCCAGCTGCCTCCAAACTAGCTGTTTGAGCTTGGACATGCCACATAATCTCTTTGTGTTTTAGTTTCTTCGTCTGTAAAATGGGGATTACAGTGCTTACTTCATAGGGTTGCTGAGAGGTATAAAGGAGTTCAAACATATAAGTGCATAGAACAGTGGCTGGCACACAGGCAGTGCTCAATAACCTATGACCGTCATTACTCAAAGCTGACCTACTACCCACTGCTTGTAGAGGCAAGCAGTAGATGTTCAGGCCATTGGGGAAGACAGAGACCCATTTGTAACATGGGAAAGTGGGACAAATAAGAGAATATTTGTATGGTTTCAGGAGGGAAGATGGTCCTGGAAACCTGGTGCTTCCCATGCAGCTGCTGAGTCCCAGCTCAATTCAATGCATCAAACATATAACGAGAACCTGCCATGCACAAGGTATATAAGTGTTGTGGGAAAACAGAGGTGCTTGAGGCATGGCGTCCGTAGTCTGTGTCATGAAGTGAAACAAATAAACAGGTATAAAACAAAGAGTAGAACATGCTAAATACACAAAAATTTAAGAAGACTCATCTAATTGGGGGTAGGGAGGTCAGCAAAGATCTCATGTGGGCTGGAGAAGAAGGTGCTTCAGTTATCAGGAAGAGCATGAATCAGAGGAGGGAGGCAGGAGAGCTTGGTATATATTTGAAAAGAGCCCAGAGTCTAGTTTGGTTGGAGCACAGTTTAAAGGCAAGAAAGGTTGGTTTGGACCACCAGTGGAGAGTCTAAAAAGCAAAGGCAAGGTGAGAATTGACACTTTTTTCAACAGGCAATAAACAGCCACTGAAGGTTTTTTGAGATCCATATTTGTATTTGTGCCCATTACAAAGAAAGGTGATCCAACAGAATGTGGAAGTTATCGAACAGTATCATTAATATCACACGCAAATAAAATTTTGATGAAGATAATTTAAAAAATGTTTGCAGCAGTACATCTACAGGGAACTGTCAGAAATTCAAGTTGGATTCAGAAGAGGATGTAGAATGAGGGATATCATTGCTGATGTCAGACGGATCTTGGCTGAAAGCAGAGAATACCAGAAAGATGTTTATCTGTGTTTGATTGATTACGCAAAGGCATTCGACTCTATGGATCATAACAAATTATGGATAACGTTGCGAAGAATGGGAATTCCAGAGCACTTAATCGTGCTCATGCAGAACCTGTACATAGACGAAGAGGCAGTCATTAAACAGAACAAGGAGATATTGTGTGGTTTAAAATCAGGAAAAGTGTGTGTCAGGGTTGTATCCTTTCACCATACCTATACAATCTGTATGCTGAGCAAATAATCCAAGAAGCTGGGCAATATGAAGAAGAACACGGCATCAGGATTGGAGGAAGACTCATTAACAACCTGCGATATGCGGATGGTGCTACCTTGTTTGCTGAAATCAAGGAGTACTTGAAGCACTTACTGAAGAAGATCAAAGACCACAGCCTTCAGTATGGATTACACCTCAACATAAAGAAAACAAAAATCTCATAAGTGGACAGTTAAGCAACATCATGATAAACAGAGAAAGGATTGAAGTTGTAAAGGATTTCATTTTACTTGGATTCACAATTAACGCGCATTGAAGCAGCAGTCAAGAAATCAAACGATGTATTGCATTGGGCAAATCTGCTGCAAAAGACCTCTTTAAAGTGTTAAAAAGCAAAGATGTCTGGGGAGGGAAAATTACTAACTAGACAATAGATAAGTGGTAACTTTGGTGAAGGGTAAGACAGTACACAATACTGGGGAAGCCAGCACAACTCGACCAAGACAAAGTCGTAGAAGCTTTGTAGACACATTCAAACTCCCATAGGGACTGAGTTAAACTGGGCCGAGGGCTGCGGAACATGGTCTTGGGGGACGTCTAGCTCAATTGGCATAAAATAGTTCATAAGGAAAATGTTCTACATCCTACTTTGGTGAGTAGAATCAGGGGTCTTAAAAGCTTGTGAGCAGTCATCTAAGATATGTCTACTGGTCCCACTCTGTCTGCATCAAGGGAAAATGAAGAAAACCAAAGACACACGGGAAAGATTAGTCCAATGGACCACAACTACCACGGCTTTCACCAAACTGAGCCCAGCACAACTACTTGGTGTCCAGCTACCACCACTGACTGCTCTGATAGGGATCACAATAGAGGGTCCTGGACAAAGCTGGAGAAAAATGTAGAACAAAATTCGAACTCACAAAAAAAGACCAGACTTACTGGTCTGACGGAGGCTAGAGAAGCCCTGAGAGTATGGCCCCCAGACACCTTTTTAACTCAGTACTGAAGTCACTCCTGAGGTTCATCCATCAGCCAAAGATTAGACAGGCCTATAAAACAAACAATAGTGCACGTAGCTCAATCATGTATCCGAGACTAAATGGGCATACTAGCCGAGTGGCAAGGACAAGAAGGCAGGAAGGGACAGGAAAGCTGGACGAATGGAAATGGGGAACCCGAGGTCGAGAAAGGGAGAGTGTTGACACATCCCGGGGTTGGCAACCAATGTGTATTAATTGTTTAATGAGAAACGAATTTGCTCTGTAAATCTTTACCTAAAGCACAATTTAAAAAAATGCATAAAAATGGAAATAGAATGTTACCATTTTAACAGCAATGTCTTTAGATGATCAAATTATCCGTGACCCTTTACTGCTTCTATATTTGTTCTGTTGTTGTTGACATTGTTAGGTGCTGTCAAGTTGGTTCTGACTCATAGTGACCCTATAGGATGGAATAGAACTGCCCCATAGGGTTTCCAAGGAGCGGCTGGTGGATTTGAACAGCCGATCTTTTGGTTAACAGCCAAGCTCTTCAACTCTATGCCCCCAGGGCTCCCATATTTGCTCTGTAGTTATTAATTTTATATTATGTGTCTGTATTACTTTTTTAATGAAGATAAATGAAAAAGAAGAATAAAAAAATAAAAATCTACATCCAATGGGGAGGGGAATAAAAAGCAAAGATGTCACTTTGAGGACTAAGGTGAGCCTGACCCAAGCCATGGTATTATCAATTGCCTCATATGCATGTGAAAGCTGGACTATGAATAGGGAAAACAAAAGAACTGACGCTTTTGAATTATGGTGTTGGCGAGGAATACTGAATATACCATGAACGGCCAGAAGAACAAATAAGTCTGTCTTGGCAGAAGTATAGCTAGAATGTTCTTAGAAATGTGGATGGCGAGACTATGTCTTACATACTTTGGACGTGTTATCAGGAGGGACCAGTCCCTGGAGAAGGACATCGTGGTTGGTAAAGTAGAGGGTCAGGATTAAGGGGGAGACCCTCAACAAGATGGATTGACACAATGGCTGCAACAATGGGCTCAAACATAACAAGACCGTGAGGGTGGTGCGGGACTGGGCAGTGTTTCGGCACCTAACAACAACAACAGTGATCAGAGATGTTGTGGGTAGAATCTTTTTGTTTTTAAAACTAGTTGTCTTAGTCATCTAGTGCTGTTGTAACAGAAATACCACAAGTGGATGACTTTTGACAAAGAGAAATTTATTTCTTCACAGTAAAGCAGGCTGAAAGTGCAAATTTAGAACGTCAGCTCCAGGGGACGACTTTCTCTCTCTGTCGGCTCTCATCAATCTTCCTCTCAACTGGGAGCTTCTCCGTGCAGGGACCCTGGGTCCAAAGGACGTGCTCTGTTCCTGGCACTGCTTTTTTGGTGGTATGAGGTCCCCAACTCTCTGCTTGCTTCCCTTTTATCTCTTGTAAGATAACAGGTGGTGCAGGCCACACCCCAGGGAAACTCCTTTTACCTTGGATCAGGGATGTGACCTTGGTAAGGGTGTTACAATCCCACCCGAATCCTCTTTAACATAAAATTACAATCACAAAATGGAGGACAACTACACAATACTGGGAATCGTGGTCCAGCCCAATGGATACACACATTTTTTGGGGGGGACATAATTCAATACACAAGTAGAAGATAGCAAATGAAGGAGGTGGAGGAATTGAAAATGACAACGTCTTTTTCTGCCTGGATGAGTAAAGGCATGGTGGTATCCGCCAGAAATAGGAGAAGGGGCTGGCTCTGTGGGAGAAAGAAAGTGCTTTTCTTAGACAGTTTGGATCGAAGGTGCCGATGAGTCATCCCAGTTGTTAGAAAAGGAGGAGCTAAAAAGAGATGCAAAGGATAGAGACACGGATTAGGAAATTATCCAGAAAGAGAGTAAAACCATGGGAACAGATGGAATGGCTCAGGAAGAGACTGCGGAAGCAAGAAGGACTGAGGGATGAACCCTGGAGGGGAGCATTGAGGGGAACGGCACATAAAGAGGAGGAAGACCAAAGAGGAATGAATACTAATGAGGGGGAGCAGGTAGTTCAGTGCCATGGAAGCAAAAAAAAAAAAAAAAAAAGGAGAGGCCAAGAGGGTAAGACCTGAGAAAAGGCTGCTTAGAGGCTGTTGGTGGTCTCTGAGAGCCATCTACATAGAGTTCTGGGGTGGTGTCATATTGACAGGGTCTAAGTAGTTGTTGGTTATTGAAGAAAAAATAACTTTGTATGAAGAGCAAACTTTCAAGAATAAGGAGAAGGAAGGAGAGTGAGAGAGTATGATAGCACGAGAGAGGTGGTTATAAGAAGATTATGGTAAAAAAAAGAGTCTTTGGAGAATTAAGGGAAGAGATGAGCTACTGAGCTCATTCAGTCCTTTCTATCTGCTTAATGGATGAAATTAAGATTGGAAAAGAGAACTAGAGAAAGAGGCTGGGGGTTGCTGGAAACCAGAATATTGAGAAATTGACGTCAGTGGCAGAAATGTAGAGTGTACAAGGGCATATTTAAATTGATCACTGAGAAGACAAAGAAGATTGTTATAACATAGAATTACCCGATTAGGAACCCAATAAGGAATAAATTAAAATAATGTAAAACATTTATCCTAGGGAGACAAATTAGAAAATATTAAAGATTTTTAAAATGTAGGGCAGGCAAAGGCCATTTTTCCAGTCCCACAATTTATTAACAATATAACTTTCTGTGAGTTACTGAGCCCTCTGTGTCAGATCTCTCATCTGTATAAGGGGCATAGTTGTACTTCCCAAGGTTGTTGTGCCGTTTTAAGGACTGAATGAGATCATGCAGTGCATTGCACATGGTAAGCAGGTGCTCAGTAAATGGTGATCATTACTGCTACAGGCTTTACTTGGCTGTCTGTTAATCCAGTCTTGGAGGGAGCAGCGTGGTGGTGGGGGCCCTGGAATTTAGCTGGACAGATGCTCAAACACTTGCCTGGGGTAGATAAATGCAGCTGATGTAGAAATGAAAGACTGTGTGTGGCCAAAGCAAAGAGAAAAGATAGGTTCTGCGGAGCAACAGAAGGACATGTGTGAGGTTTTGTTTTGTTTTTTTTTTTTTGTGTGTGTGTGTGCGTGTGTATAGGTAGAGAAGAGGATAATATAATTAGGGGGAAAGCATTTTATGACTGGTAGAAATGGCTTCCACGGCACTGTTGCCTAGTTGACTTAAGTACAGGGCACCTTCCAAGTCATGGCTGCACACAGGGGTGGGTTATCCAATAGGCAAGGTAAGCATGGTGCTTACTTTGCTCTCCAGATCGTCTGTAGTGAACAATTTTTTTGATGGGTGAAACCCAAGTGAAATCGTTCACTACAGATTAGTAAGTAAACACAAGTAAGCCCATGCTTACCTTGCTTTCTGGGTCATCTGCCTCTGTCAGGGATTGTAAATTTGAAAACAGGCTTTGATTCTGTAGGAAGATGCCATGGGGCTGGGAGACAGACAGATGCCAGATCAAAGCAGAATCTTTGATGTGGTGAAAAAATGTGAAATTATTCACTACAGATGATCTGGTGAGCAAGGTAAGCACTGTGCTTATCTCTCCTATTGGATAATCTGCCCCTGGCCACCTGCACAATTTTTAGTTGTGAACGTTGGTGCGCTTTATCAACCCCTCAACCACAGCTGCAAACACACAGCCCAGAGCCACAGATTCTCTCATTTTGGCTCTTAGCTACATTGCCCTAATCAATGACTACCTTATCCCTCCTCCCGCACCTCAGGAAGCCTGAGGAATACTGGAAGTATCAGACAAAAATTTGGTGCATGGTTCAAATTCATGGACTATCTTCTCTGAGTCTCACTTTTCTTATTTGTGATGATGACATAATATCTACCTTTTGAATTACTACAGAAATCAAACGAGATAATGTACAAATATTTGGTAGCCTATAAAGTGCTAAAGTTATCTTTTTATCCTTGTTTCCCTTAATAATATATTTGGATTTGCCATATGTGAATTTATCTGAATTCTTTTTAAACCTGTCTACATCATAATCTGTATCACATTCTGGGTAACAAACTCCATACATTGGTGACTTACTTCCTTTCATTAACTCTAAATTTGCTTCTCCAGTTTAAGTGAGTGCTCTTCAGAAGCATTCTAGAATATGAAGATCGAGTGTGCATTGATCTCACCCAGAACTTTTCCTCTTGTCCTTAATTTTTTCCAGCCTTGTAAACCCTCATCTGCTTGCTCTGCCCCGTAGGGCAGTGTGTTCTGTGGTGAGGCCCGCCCTTAGGTCTGTGCAATGGGGAGGCAGCAAGAGTGAATACAGTCCCCTGCTGTATCCATCATGGCCTGCTACTCTGGCAGGGTAATCCGTGGATAATCTGGGGCCAGTTTTTAATCCCGGCCTGCTTCCTCCCCCTAACTAGCTTCCCCTTCTGTCCCTTTCATAGTATGTGTAGGGGTGGGTGGGGGTGGAGGATGGGGAATGCAGCCTCATTTAAAAACTATCCCAAACATCTGCTACTAGCCTCCACCACAATCCAATATATTCAGTGCATTACACAGTTCTTAAAATGACTTTTGGGTGATCCATTGTTTATCTCCAGCGTTGTTTCCCTCCATTAGTAGCTATGATGTACAGCTGCTTGTGTATGGACATGTCTCTCTCTTTTTTTCTCTGTTCACACACACACACACACACACACACACACATCCCCAAAAACCTAACGCTGTCACAATGTGTGATGGAGACAGACTGAAAATTACGTAAAGCATCAGTATTAATTTCATCCTTCAGGAGACATGGGAAATTCTTGCTTGCAGGAGGTTTAATGACTTTACTTTCAATCTGGGCCGAGAGTAGCACACCAGGTGTCATGGACTACTGTAAGGTGGCAGTAGTCCCAGGTTGCTGAGGCTGGTGAGTGGGTGAAGTTCCGGTTGGTCCTAATCTTTCTTGATCTGCCTGGAGTCAATCAGCAATCCTGAAGTGAGGGGTGGGGGCAAAGAATGGTGATCCCAGAATCAATATCTAAAAATATATACAGAAAGCTGGGGGGATAGTTCCCAGGGGATGCCTGGAAAACTCTTGCTTTCTTGCAAGGGATATGAATTTATCCAAAAATCATTTGTCGAGAGCCACGCTGTTTGGTGGCCTTGGTGGCTGAGTCAGGCAGTAAGCTGATGACAAAGATTCACCTCTGCCAGTCAGTCGTCTTGCTCTCAGAGGAAGGGCGTTCCCTCATGAGGCCCACCCTCTGCTTCCCTGCTTGTTGCTCTTTTTAAAACTCATCTCCCCAAGCTGTCTCGTTCCACTGTGCTCATGTGCCATCGAGACTTCCTCTATTTTCTTCTCTTTATTTACTATTCCTTAGTCTTCCCCACTCTGAAAATCAAGGGATGGTTGGTTGAGTTGCCATGGCAATCTCCCACCCCCACCTCTTTTCCGTTTCTCAACAATTTTTCTACATTTTAATAAAATCACTATTTATAGTGCACAAAGCTGCATTCCCCTCCACTGCAGCTCTGCAAAGGAGGTTTCCTGTCTGACCAGAATACTAATGACTAAAACATGGCTTTCTAGTGATAAAATGAGGAAGCCCTCCAGAGCAAGCATTTTGGGAGACACGTGTGTCCTTTCAGACCGGGGCTTGACTGGCATATATGAAGAACCAGAGTTGACAGGCTGACAACACAGCCCTGTAGACTATACCATGCATATGTTGGATTTGGTGATGGGGAGAGGAGGGGGTGTGAAATGAGATGTTCTTACCTTTATTGCCCTGTCAGAAGGAACGGAACTTCTTGGCTCTAACTGTACTAAGCTGAGATGTCATAGCCTTGGTGGGAGATTTGCAAGAATGGATAGAAGGTGGCACGGAATAAAGAAGAGAATACACAGAGGTCTCGTTATGAGCCCTCAGTTTTCTCCTCTGTACACTGTACCTGCCTCGTAGGCTGTTGTGAGGAGTAGAGACACTGAGCCCCAGGCATTTGGCAGTGGTGTGGCCTCATGACTAAGCATCTGGGCTCTGGAATATACTTCAAATCTCAGCTCTGCCACTGTCTAGTTTTATAACTCGAGACAAGTTACTCAAACTCTCCCTGCTTCAGTTTCTTCTTCTCTAAAATGGGAATGATAAGAATAGAACCTATTTTTTAGGGTTGTTCTGAAGATTAAATAAGTTCATGCAGATGAGATTTAGAACAGTGCCGGGTACAAAATAGATATGTGTCTATTGTCATCTATTAGAGGCATTTGGTAAATGAGAAAGGATCCCTGATGGCGCAGGGGTTAAAGTGCTCGGCTGCTAACTGAAAGGTCAGCGGTTCGAAACCACCAGCCACTCTGCAGGAGAAAGATGTGGCAGTTTGCTTCCATAAAGATTTATAGCCTTGGAAATCCAATGAGGTCTTTCTACTCTGTCCTATAGGGTTGCTATGAATCAGAATCAACTTGACGTCAGTGAGGTTTTTTTTTTTTTTTTTTGGTAAAAGAGAGCTATTATTTTACCAGTCTATCAATATCCATGAAGACTTCCAAATCTGGGACTTTGCCAAGGATTTACAGCTGTTAGGGGATAGACCCGGTGGCGGGGATTGGTCAATTTTTTATTGAGTGAAACAGACTATATTGAGAAGTAGAATCTAGTCCTAACTAGAAAGATATAGCAGCTTTTCAGTTCTTGGTGTTTAAGAATAAAAAATATTCATTCTTCGCCACGTTGATTTGGTACTTCATGAAAACAAATTTATATAGTAGCAAGGTGGGTTATTTTAGCTTAAACCTAATTTGAACTTGTGATATTGTTTCTCCACTCTGATGGCTCACAGGTGGAAGAATCTCTGAGTACGGTTATGCAGTAGTGATCTCATATTAGAGTGTCTTAAACTGTAATGTGCATACAAACCACCCGGGGAGCTTAATAAAATTCAGATTCTAATTCAATAGGTTTGGGGTGAAGTCTGAGATTCTCATTTCTAACAAGCTCTTGGAGTCCCTGGGTGGGGCAAACAGTTAACACACACTGATTCCTCAGAAAAAAGGCCTGGTGATCTACTTCCAAAAAATCAGCTGTTAAAAACCCAGTTCTACTCTGACACACATGGGGTTGCTATAAGTTGGAATAGACTCGATGGCAACTGGTTTTAACAAGCTCTCAGGTGATGCTGATGCTGCTGGTCCAGGGACCGGTGAGGAGAAATGTTATGAGGTTTTTGAGGTCAACTTTCTCCAAAGACACTTTTAAACAGAGGTGAGGGAAAGATTTCCTCCAACTTCCTGTTCAGATGCTATTAATAGTGAGGGAATGAGATTAAGAATGGCCAGTGGAAGCCAGAAACCTCTTGCTTTTCTGAGGCCTTTTTGACAAGGTAAGGTTATATATAATGGTTTGACTTTTTGCCAGAAAGCTCAGAACTTCCTGACTGTACTATAAGGGCCTTCCTCTTGCTTTAGAAGTCAAGCATGATTGCTCACTTTGTTTTCTTCCCAAAGCATTTTCAGAAGCAATAAAGTTCATCATTTCCCTGAATGTTGTTAAGGTCTTCTTTTTGGCATTGTTTGATTTATTCAGAATGTTTGGAAGAGACGATTGTTGGACCAAAATTCAAGAGAAACTGAGCCAAAAGAAGACATCATTATTCAAGCATTAACCTGAAGTTTCAACTCCTGCTTAAAAGCATTGCTTTTCTACTATAAATCTCTGGCACTCTTATTTCAGTCTAAGCTTTGTAAAAAAAAAATAAATAAATAAAAAACAATATTCTTGACATTTTTTTTTAAACAACTAACAATACTGGTAACATGTAACAGCTGCAAGCTCACTTCTGAATTACCAGGAGAGAAATTAAAGGTCCGTGTTATAAGATGAGAGGTTTGGCTACTTTACAAGATGAATTAGCTGGTGACTCACAAGTACGAGTCGTGTGATTTAGGAAGTCCAGAGGTTGTGAGCTGCTCTTTGGGGGAATGGGCAAATGGGGAAGGAAGATGTGAAATTAGAGAAAGAAATGTGAATGTGTACTTCCTCTTTAAATTCTAGACTCACCATGATTCAAAAGAGCATGGTGAGACATCTATGGATCACACGCTCATTTCATTAGAAAGGTCATCCCAACTGGATTTAGACTTCTAGCCATGTCGTCCACTCCCTTATTGCAAGGCAGTATTGTATCTATCCTAGTGCAGAAAAATGTGTCATTTCTACTATGTTGTTAACCAAGGTCTGTGTCATCTCCCAAAGTGGCACACAGATCAAGGTATATTGATGCCAGTTGAGAGACAATTGGCCTTTTAGTGGTGCCCCTTTAGCTCTTGCATATGGCTATTCAGTTCACCAGCAGCAACTCAGATAGGAGATGGGAGAGCATGGCGGAGGTGGGCAAAAATCTACATTTCAAAATGTCGGTTTTTCTGCAGCATAAGGGATCTTATAGACGTTAAAAGAGTTTTCAAATGAAAACCACACAATAGGGTTCCAGATTAAAGTCTCCTCAGTTGGCAGATAACAATGGGAAAAGATAAGATGAGATTTATCTGAGAATGGCTATCATGACCTATCCTTACAACAGGAGAGCTTTGTCCCTTCTAAGCTGGTGGGGGCCTGTTACAGTAGCAGCCTTATAATTTGTCACTGAATAAATCACCAACACCAAGTTACATTAATTATATCTTACTCTTTTGCACCCTACATTCTTCTTTAATAGGCCTGAAGGGGTTGTGATGAATAATATGGGTTAAGACCCATTTGCAATCTTTAGAATTAGGGTTTTACTTTCCACTAACCTATATTCTTTCTCCATTATTGCAGGTAGGAAAAGCCACATTTTCACTTTTGTTAAGGAGTTTATCAGTAATGAAAATCTCACTCTAAGTTAGTTGGTGGTTTTGATGATTATAATCACCTAAAATTTGGTGCCTATGACCTTAAACCAAAACCAAACCAGTTGCCATGGAGTTGATTCTGACTCATAGCAACTCCATGTGCGTCAAAGTAGAATTGTGCTCCATAGGGTTTTCAGTGGCTGATTTTTCCAAAGTAGATTGCCAGACCTTTCTTTCAAGGCACCTCTGGGTGGACTCAAACCGCCAACCTTTCAGTTGCAGCCAAGTGTGTCCCACCCAGGGACCCTGCCTATGACTTCATGAAGGCTAATTTCCAGTATATGCCACAAGAATGAGAGAATGTGCGTATATTTTTGAACTCGGAGTTATTTTGACTAGGGGTTTATAGTGATATCAATGAGTAAATCCTGTACAGTTTAAACGCAAGAGTTCTTGTCCAAGTGTAATACTTCAAAGGACTGAAGATTGAAATGTCCCTCTGATGAAGTCTAGAAACTACTGGAAATGTTTAAATTCTAAGGTTAAAATTGCACTTGAGATAAAATCTGATTTCCTGTTTCTAAGTCAAAAAGCTTACAATAAGGAGCCTGAAGGCTCCTGGAATAACAAACAGCTCTTCTAAAACAGAAACTGGATGAGGTAAGTGTGGTTGACTTGAAAGATTAATTCTGTCAACACGACTCATGCGCTTCAAAATTAAAAGGGAAGTGTTCCAAGAGACAGACATTTTTGGGGTTTTACTGAATCCAAAAGATTTTTAAGCACTAACATAGTTTGAAATGTTTTATAAGATTTTCCATTGCTAATTACCTAGTTTCCTCAGAGTGCATTTGTTTTTTTAATCTACTGGTGTGAGCCTCTAAACAGTGGTGTAGCAATGAGCAGCAGCTTTTGCAACCTGTGAAAGACGAGTTGACTGGCACTGGCAGCTAAAAACCCTTCCCGCCCTCATATGCCTTATTCAGTCTTTCTCTGCACAACCATCAGCCTAAACCCCACTCTTATTTCCTGGAAGCCCTTGGCTGAACTAATTGCCCCTTCCTTCATTCTCATAGTACCAAGACTACCTGGTATAGAACTTTGCCTCTGTGCCATAATTACAGGCTTTCTCATTTTCCACTACTTCTATGGGCCCTTTGAGGGCAGAAGCTATGTCTTCTGAGTGTCTTATTTAGTCAACAAATGTTCATTGAGCACCCACTATATACCAGGCGTGGTGAATACAGAGATGACTAGGACATGGATTTAGTTCTCAAGTTGCTCACAATCTTGTAAAGGAGACAAAAGGATTATTGTTGTATGCTGTCGAGTTGATTCTGACTCATAGTGACCCCATATGACAGAGTTAGAACTGCTCCATGGGGTTTCCTAGGCTATACATCTTCACAGGAGCAGATCAGCAGCTCTTGTCTCCCACGGAGCTGCTGATGGGTTCGAACCGCTGACCTTTACAGTTGGCAGCTGAGCATTTAACCATTGCACCACCAGGGCTCCATAGTCAATTATATTTTGTTATATTTCTTTGACAGATTTTCTCAGGAGGTTATTGAAGTACATCAGAAAGATGCTTAACTAAAGGCTGCCTAGAAAAGATGTCAGCTGAAGTAAGTCTGAAAGATAATTAGCTGTCACTCAGCTAAGGACAACAGTGTGGATGGGTGGAGTGGGGAAGAAAAAGGTGTGGAGAGAATTCTGGGCAGAGGGAGCAGAAAATGTGAGGGTACAAAGGGGAAAGTGCATACTATATACAAAACCATAAACCAAATCTGTTGCCGTCTAGTCAATTCTGACTCGTAGTGACCCTATAGGACAGAGTAGAACTGCCTCCATAGGGTTTCCTAGGCTGTAATCTTTACAGAAGCAGATTTCCACATCTTTCTCCTGAGTAGCAGTTGGTGAATTTGAACCGCCCACCTTTGGGTTGGAAGCTGAGCACTTAACCACTGTGCCACTAGGGCTCCTTCACTATATACAAAGGATTCACAATAATTCTAGATGACTAAAGCAAAGAGTAAATGTTGGAGCGTGACAAGGGATGAGGTTAGAAAGGTAGACCAGAGCTGGATCATGAAGGGCCATAGATGTCATGCTAAAAAGTTTGAGCTTTATCCTGAAAGTTTTGAGGAGACACTGAAGTATTTTAGCCAGGAGAGTTAGCATATTTGTGGTTTTGAAAGACCACTTTGGCTGTAGGGTAAAAAATTTAGGAGACTATTTCAGTAACACAGGCAAGACATTACAAAATACGGAAATAATTCAGAGATAGAGGGGTTGGAGAAGTTGGATCAAGAATTTATTGGCTGTAAAGGGTGAGGGAGAAGGAGGAGTCTGAGATTAGATGATCCCCAGATTTCTAAACAGTAGCATTAGGAGAGGTGGTTCCATTCCCCAAGATAAGAAATACAGTTGGGATGGGGTTGGATGTTGAGTACAAGAAAGGAATTTCTCTGCGTTGGACATGTTGAGTTTGAGGTAAGACCATCCAAGAAGAGATTAATAGCAAGGAGATTTGTATACAGAAGATAATTTATGTGGATAAGAAAACCACACAAAAGCTGGCATATTGGAAGGCCATAGAAGAGTTTCATAGAACTCAGTGGCATGGAGTAGAGCTGGGCCTCCCAGGTATTGCAAGGTTGTTTATAGCTACTTTCCATCTTTCACTGAGGCAGTATGTTTGTTCTGCTTCACTTGTTCTACTAGGCTTAGTTACCACTTCACTATATGGATTATATGGATTTAGAGTTGTCATGATGCTGATCTTGGCCCAACTCCATATGACCTAAATGATCTTTGCCTTATTACTTCTACCTCTCAGTTACCAAGTCTCAATTCCAAATTCCAGGGAGACAGAAACTAATTGGCCCAGCTTGAGTTAGATAACCACTTGTGGCCAGAGAATGGGCTTATGTGGCTTTTGGGGTTGTCAGGCTAAGAATGGAGTGTGATCATGGAGAAAATGATTGCCCAAGAAAATGACTGATACCTGGAGTACAGTTAGAGTAGCACTCAGGATATAGATCTGGGCTGGGGATAAAGATTTGGGGAAGTAGTTAAATCTGAGATTATCAGGGGAGACTGTAGATGCTGAGAAATGGTAAGAAGTGAGAGCAGAACCTTGGGGAGCAGCAGTATTTAAGAACTGACTAGAGGAAGACAAGCCAGTGAAGGTGACTGAGAAGGAATGGAAGAAGACGTAAGAAGAAAAATTGTGTCACAAAAACCGAGAAGGAGGGAGGGGTCAACAATGTGAAATTCTGCAGACAATGAGTAAGATGAGAACTGAAGTATGACAAGGAAACTAGTAGTGATGAAATTTTCAGTGAGGAGATGGAGACAGAAGTCAGGTTATAGTGGGATGACAATGTCATAGAATGCCAAACAAATGAGGGGCAGGGAAATAGAGACAGCTTCTTTTAAAAAGTTTGTCTTTGAATGAAAGGGGGCAAATAGAATTAAAGGTAGTTATATGGCTGAGGAAACACAAAGTATATACTGATCAGAAATTCTGGGTGGGCAGATACTGAGTATATGGCTAAAGCAGGTCATCTTTGATGAAGGCAAGTTCTAGGGGAGGTTGAGTAGGTTGGACTCCAGAGCTCCAGGGATCAGGACACCTTTTCCATTGAAGTGAGAGGGAAGAAATAGCATATAAGAGGTACTCGATAAATATTTCTGAATGAATAAAGGAATAGATGGATGGAACAGTAGATGAGCCAAAGTTCTCAGAGCTTGGGTTTTCCTTTCTCTTGGAATCTCACTTTAGGGCAAGGGGATCAAGTCCTGAGGGCATTCTGAGGCAGGACTAGGGATGCCGACTTGGAGGCCGGGTAGGACAAATACAAGGGAAAGGTCTTTCCTTTGCTCTGCTTCAAGATACTGATAACTCCTTCAGTTGCCTCACTTCTTAGGAAGCCAGAATTTGAGATGGAGATAGGGGAATGTGGGTGTGCAGACTTCTGGATTAGAAGACAGAAGGCCATGGATTCTAGTCCGGAATTTGCTACCACATGACCTTAGACAAATTGCATAACTGTGCATCCACTTTCTTCATTTTTAAAAAGTGGGCGATACCACCTTCCCCACCAAAAAGCAATAGATTGCTGTAAAGCATAGTACGGATGCAAGGCCTCATTAATATATACTCCAGACATTTTGAGAATGTGGGTTGCCTCTGGGGTGTGTCCTGTGGAGCTGTCTAATCTTGTCTAACTACACACACGTGCGTGGCATTTCCATGGAGGACTGTTCTCCAGGTGCCTTCTTGTCTACTACATGTGCTGGGAGTTTGGCCTGACTGACATTGCAGAGTACTCCCACTGGCATAGAAAGTGCCTGGAGAGAAGCACATTAAAATCCAAATACATTACTTTCTTAAGTCTGAGACATAAAAAGTTCAAACAATTTTATAAATTGCCTCCAGAAATTATAGGCAAAAATTAACTCTGCTTCAAAAGTTTGCATCCACATTTATAAATGCCAATTCCCTGTGTCTTAATTATATACATCTCCATCTCCACAAGCTAAAAGATAACACAGATATTTTCCTCTGCAGAGTTCCTCAGGTTCCCTACAGAGGTAAATGAATACTGAAGACATAGGTATATCATACTTTAGCCAGCTTCAGGGTTCCAATCAGGCCCTCTGACTAAGTTCAACTATGCAGACTCCGACTACTTTTAGATTCTGGTCATGTGGCAATAGCTGTCTGTTTTTATGGCTCACATAATGGGTATAAATGAAACTAGTAACAGCTGGCATCTACTTCTCAGGGACATTGTACAGGTTAATGAGATCATGCCTATGAATGAATCTGTGTTCTTCATCTTCATCAAAAAGCATTTGAACCAGGCATGGGTGAGGGACTATGCCACACACAACCATTTTCTTGTCAAGTGTGTCTTTTGAAATCAAATTTCTGGGTTATTTCTCTTGTGGCTTAATTTCCAAAACAATGACTTCACTGACCTTAATTGTAAAAAGGCAGTCTTGTCACTAGAGGTTTTAGTTTTTCATTTGGCTTTTTATTTCCAAACTATAGTCTCCTCTGCCACAACTCAAGCTATCAGGTATCATTTAGAGTGAACAAAGAGGATTTTTTTTTTCTTTACCAAACTAAGGTAACCACTTTGGGCTGTGATTTTTGGAACCTATAAATAGTAGACCTACGGGAGAGAAAAGCATGATATTAATAAAAGTCTTAATATACAAGAAAGTACAGACAAGTGAGCTGAGGACTGACTCATCCCTAAACCCATGGCGGGAGGCGAGTGGGGTGTACTCAGCAATCATTATGTTCTAATTTGTTTTTGTTGAAGTCCAATAGAAAAGTGAGAATTCTACTGGATAAAGTCATGATTCAAACAGGGTATCTGTAATCCCTTGGAAATGACCAGCATCTTTTAATTCACCCTATAAATGTGAGCAAAGGACTTACATTTGGTCCCTTAGAACAAAATACTTACAAATTTTGGCTTATGAAGTCCACCACTAAAATGGCTTGACTAGAAATCTTAAATCAACTGGAGGCTCAGAAAAATGTTTTGTTCTTTTCTCTAGTAGCTAATTACCATGTGTGTAAGACAGTCTAAATCTGCACTTTTTTTTTTTAAGACAAAGTAGAATTCCAGATGGAAACAAGTGAGAGGGCCTCTGTTTTGGTGATGGAGCATTTGCTGGCATTTCAAAACTGCAAACACATTTGAGTAACTAGCTGCTATTAGGAAAAAGAAAAAAAAATTAGGATCAACATTGCTAAGTACAAAATAAGAACAATGGGTATGTAAAGGCTAATCAGTAGAAATAACAGTTTGCCGTGGTAGAAATCATATCGTACACGTGGAGAATACATATTGAAAACCAAATTTTATTTACCGCCTAACTATTCTGGATCTAAATAATGAGAATCATAACCTATAAGCTTAGATTATGTGTATGTGTGTTTTCCTAAGCCTGAGAGCAAGGTGGAGCCCTGGTGGTGCAGTGGTTAAGAGCTTGGCTGCTAACCAAAAGGCCAGCAGTTTGGATCCACCAGCTGCCTCTTGGAGACCCTATGGAGCAGTTCCACTCATCTTATAGGGTTGCTATGAGTTGGAATTGACTCAACGGCAATAGGTTTTTTGGTTTTGAGAGTAAGGTCACCTTCCTATTCACCTTCATACTCCCTCACAGTGCCTTGAACAGGGCAGTGCACACAATAGATGCTCAGTACATATTTTTGAGTGAAATAATGTACATTTGCTTTGCCATTGTAAGTAGCACAAAGTATGAAGGCACAGACTTATTACAAATAAATTTTTACTTCCTTGAGACTCTTCTGGGACCCCAACAGTATAAGACAGGGAGAAATGGAAGAAATCTAGGGAATATTGGCGTTCTTAATACTAGCTAGGTATAATGCACCAAGTCTTCACTATAGACATGTGGAAGGACATACAACAGTCTGCAGACCTGATCCAAACGTAGCTGATGCTTGAAGTATTGACAACAGTCCAGTATTTAATGTTTCTTCTTTCATTTAAAAAAAAAAGAAGAAGAAAGAAATCATTTGAAACTAATTATTAATATGAGTAACAGGGTTTTCTGGGGAGGTACTTTATTTTATTGAAATCTACATATAACATTTGCAATGAAAACACTTTAAATCCAATGAAAACTTTAAAAAATATATCACAATCAAAACTCACAGGTATTTACTGATATTTACCTAACAGAAGGCCCAAAATTATTATGAAAACAACATTAGAGAACATGATATAAGAGCTTACGTTAATATGTGACAAATTAACATGATTAAATGTCAAAAGAAGACAAACATAGAAAAAAATATGGTTGATTTTACAGCTTAGCTCAGAATTCTATGATTGGTTATTATCATTGTTTAAGAATGATTATTATTCTGTTCCATACAAAATAATACTTGCTTTACTTATCTTTTTGATGAGTAGAAACTAAACATAAGCTTAGAAAATTTTAAATTCTAATATAGCATATGTTCTATTTAAATACTCACAGTAACACTGCATTGCTAGTCTTTAAAAGTACAGAATGTATCACAGACTGTGTTGACTTACAAGGGAAAGCAGTAACAGTGTCTATCTGTGGTTTGAGAAAAGAATAAAAATGTAGTATTATGTCACGGATTAACAATGAATGTTCCCCATATTCAAACTGAGCGGTCATCACATTTTAATTTTTCCTGGGAAAATCCTTAAATAGATTTCAAAATCTGTGGGTAACTTTACCATATATTTGAACTATGGCTAAATGTTAATAATGCTGACATGATTGATGACCGATTCTTTTTTAATAAAACAAACCAAAAAAACCCAAAAAACAAAAACAAACAAAAACCAAACCTGCTGAGTAGATTCCAACCCCCAGGGACCCTATAGGACAGAACAGAACTGCCCCATTGGGTTTCCAAGGCTGTAATCTTTATGGAAGTAGGCTGCTATATATTTCTCCTGTGGAGTGGCTGGTGGATTCGAACCGCTGACCTTTCTGTTAGCAGCTGAGTGCTTAACCCTGCATCACCAGGGCTCCTCTCTTTTTTAATAGTGGAGGAAATACTCAGTTTTCTTAAAATAAAAAAAGACAGTTTCTCTCCCCACTCTCCCTTTCCTGCTATCCCCTAATCACAGAACACATGTGATGAAAAATAATAGGTTGAAAATGATCAGTATGGTGGGTTTGACCACATTTTTTTCTCTGAATCAGACTGGTTGCAGTTTCTTGGGCTGATTATTGCTTCTTTCAACTGTTCAGAAATCAGTCATTTATGATGGATTTTTTAAAAAAGGACACTGGAAGGATCAGTGAGGAAGGCAACAACAGCAACAATATCTTTTACCTAAACCCCTAAATTTCCCAATGTATCATTTAAAGTTAAATTTCAATCAAAAATGTAAAGACAATCACAGTGAGAGGATAAAAATAACATGACAGAGGGTAAATAGTGCAAAGAACGTGAGATTTAGAGCCATTTACTGGCCATGTTATCTTGAGCAAGTCACTTGATCTTTTTAAATCTTGGTACCTTAATCTCTAAACTTAAGAGAGTATTAGCACTTTGTATGGATGTTTATGTTTTAATGATTAAATATATGAACGATCTTTGCAAAATACGAGGCAATAAACATATGTTATACATTTCTATGGAAAAAATGGAGGCTCTGTATTTTTGTTCTGCTGACCTCTGCATAATTACCATCTATCTGTGTAAGATTTCAAAAATGGATTCTTATTATAACATTTAGCATATTATATAGAAATACTACATACACTATTAGTTTGCTTTCCCTTGTATATATGTGTAGGAGCTTTGAAACAGAAAAGATACCATTTTATGTGGTAGTTCCAAAAATGGTCTATACAGTGCACTTAAAGTTTTTAAAGAGGATATTCTTATTTGGTTTACAGTTATACAATTTTATGGCATTTAGGAAAAACACTTTGACAGTTAGTTTTAAGAAAACTAAATACTTAACCTCCCCCCACCCCCAAACCCAGCATTAACAGACCACACTATGGAAACAATTTACCAGAAGAGATACTACTGTGGTTTGTTTTAGTATGGTCAGTTCACAAATTATTGTTAAGATACAGCACTAACACAATATGCTAGAATCACCATTTAGCAAATTTCACCAACTTTGAAAAAAATGGATAAAATCACTTCTCACAAAGATCACTAACAGTAATACATAAAACACTAAACTACACCAAAAGTGAAAATTCATATTCACAAAATGAAGTTACCAGACTAAATGTTTTAATGATTTGCTTTACTAGTCAAAACATACGTTTCCTATTATGATAGAGGCCTTTAAAAACTGCCCCCCTTTCTGAATGGAAGTGGTATAAGACTAAACCTCTGGACAAATAATCTCAGTATGACAAAATATTTCTGTATTATTCAAATGGACTGCTGTCATTTTGACGATTTCTCTAGTGTCCAAATATCAGCATCCGTCTTGCCTAATCTCTGTCTACCAAAAATAGGCAACCAGAAAATACTTCTGTTTTTCAATGGGTGTAGTCACCTCTTACTTATTTTGTAGGTATAAACAAAAGCTACATCTCTTCTCTTTTCAACTGTCCACTAAAGCCAAACAAAAGAGTTTGGGCTGTCCCTGAATCTTATTTCTCACTCCTGAGCAAAATCAACTACAGTATGGCTCATATCAGGTCTCATCTGTATTCACAAAAATTTCACAACATTTTGTGAATATTATTTTAAATTACAATCATTGCTGCTGGGATCAGATGGCATTAACTTTTTAATGTGATAAAATGCACCTTATCAACTGGCTACAGTTCATGATAATTACATTTGATTCTGACTTGCTATTTATTACACAAATTTAAATAGAAGATTAACTTGAACAGGCTTGTTTTGATAACTACCTCAACACTCAAAAGATGAAATGATAAACCATAATAACTAAACCATGGTCAAAATTAAAAGCAATTACATTTTTTAAAATATCTTGTTCTTATATTGTGCTGAAGCCACTTAGCAGTATTAGAAATATCAATATTTGAATTTGCAAAATTGCCAGTAACTAACTCTTTATAAATCTTAGAAATCTGTTCATTCACTAGAGTAGAGATACACAGCATCTTAGTGACTAGAGGGAAGCAATATGTACATGTGTATGTATAACAATCTGAAGATAGAGAATTTTCAAAGATGGGAAGAACTTTAGAAATTACTAAATTGAAAGTCTTCACTTTGCTGGTAAAGAAACTGGGGCTCAGAGAGGTTAAAGGGACTTTCCAAGGAAACATGAGAGTTACTGGCAGAGCCAGCACTAGAGCACAGGCATGTGCCTAAGTTCTGATGAATGAACTGCTCCTTGGGAAAAAGAATCGAGAGACAGCAAGGTGAACACCCCACACACCCCGGGCATATATGTTAAGTGTGCAATAAAGTTCTCCCACTGTCTTAGCATTTCACATACCTTAACTTTAACCTCTAGTTAAATTAACTAATATCCCCCTTTCAGCTATTTTATTCATTTGCTTCCATTTGTGCAGAGTGATGTTTCTTTTTCATGATCCCATCATAGATCAGTGACAATTCTTAGAGGAGAAAAAATCCTACTTCCTCTTCTCACAATCAATTTGAAGAAAGATATATTTATGATACTTCCAGGGCTTAAACCTTATTTCACTGTATTCTTTCCTTTTGAAATGCGTAAGAACATCCGAGTACTTAACTATTCTTCAAAGCATCTTTCAAACGTGTATAATGAGGATTTTAGGTTGGAAAGGGTTCTGCGTACCCATTTTGCAATTAAGGAAACTGAAGCCTAGTAATGGTAAGTGACTTCTCTAGGGTCCCACAGGTAGAAAGTGGGTAAAAATTCTGGTCTCCTGATATCTAGATTCTTTTTACTACCCATTCTGTGAACCATCTTTGATATGACAGTTTACTCATCCGTACTGTTCTGTGCTTTTGTTTATCCCAGAAGTCCGGGTTTTGTCTTTATTTGAAACTGTGGCCTGTGATAATGCAGATATGATATTAAGTATCCTACAGTGTTTAAAGTTGTATCAGCGGTGTTTTATGAAGGTAGTTTGTCGATTTTTACAACACATACTGATCCTTACTAACACATCTGAATGTCTAAGACCCCCCTATGGCACAGCTGTTCAGTTTGTTTCATTCATTCCAGTAGCTGATGTGAATCACTTTACTGCTGGCCAGGTGCAATCATTAGTTACAGTATGAAGTTGGCTGAAATCGATTAACCATTCTCTGGCCTAGTGCCTCTACTGTATGGGTTAACACAGAACAAAAGCAAGGTGGTGGGTATATTTTTCACTTTAACCACAAATCATCTAGATTGGAGGGTCACATAGTTTAAATCTGAGGTAACTGTCACCCTTTTACTTTTTCTTACAGTGATCTGGTCTCAAAGTTTTGACAACAGAGAAATTACCGGCAGATTGTGCAAAAAAAAGTCACCTGGATAGCTCCTATCCATGTATTTCATTTCGGGGGGTATAAGATTGTTTCAGTTACTGATTCTTTTTTTCAATTGCCCAGGTCTGATGATTCCACTTAAGATAGTAGACATTTTCCCCCAGAGTCTGTGAAAAACATTGGCATTGGTTTTTAATAAAATTAACAAGAAATGTATATATGTATACACACACACACACACACACACATATGTATACACACACATATGTATGTATATATACACACATATATATTATATATACATATATACATATACACACACATACATATTTAACAATGAATTTCATCACAGGTATTTCCTTCTATAGGGTATCAGAGTATTACAATCTTGGCTTTGCTGACAAAATATTTTCATAATTCTGTAAGTGCGCTTATAACTTACATTGTTGTGCATCTGAGTAACAGGAAATAAGTTATTTATGTATTCATTCAGGTATTTATGCATTTGAAAATAAAATATAGAAATGAAAAAAAGTCTTTTTTTATACTAAGTGTTCACAGTTTGACTTTCCATAAGGCTTATTAAATAATATACAAATAGCTACCATTCTGCTGAAATGTCACAGTAAATACATTAATAATGGCACAGAAGTGAAATGCCCCCAAATGGGAAACCACATTTTATAACTTTCTAAACCTCTTTTCCAACTAAAACTTTATTTATTGAAAGATTTCTAACAGAATATAAAAATAGAAGATGATACAAGAAACCTTTTACAAATAGAATTTTGAAGGAAATGCTATAAACATTAGATGAAATATTGTATATATCTTTAAGAATGTGTTTTGTATAGCCACACTAAACATCCCATGAAAATGAAACTGTATGAATGTATTATATAAGAATGGTTGAAAAGTATAACTAAATGCTAAAATTTTAGTTAAGATAAATAACTTAAGCATATAATGAATGACTACCAATCTATTTTTATAAGGCTCAGCTCATCTAAAACCTACCTACAAGCCTAATTTGCAAACTTACTATTTTGAATCAAAAAAAAAAAATGTGTAATCGAGCAAGGCACATATCTTTTAGGCAAGTCTATCTTTAATACCATTCATCTGGGCACAGTGTAGATTTCACTTATTTATATGTAAATGGACTAATCTATGTATGAGAGCCTTTGGTACAAAACACACCTTCACAAAGTTCCACATAACCCAGAATATAGAATATAACATTAATACAGCTCATGATTAAACACAGTCCAGAAACTAACTGAAAAAAGGAACAGTAACAGTTGGCTTGTTAGAAACAAACATTTAGCCTTTCTTTATCGGCAGCACTGATTCTAGTTTTTAGATGTTAGAGTTCATCAAAATGTCAGAAGGTTGAAATGATACCTTAAAATGTTCTTTTAATATTCTTTATTTCTTGATCACTTTTTATATTGCACACAATTTGAAGAGACTCCTCCAGCTTCAAAGCTGTTTCCTTTATATAAAGCATTTGTTAGAGACATCTGAATGTCAGCTGAGACAAACACATGTGCAGGCAGAGGCAGTTCACCACCCATCAGTGATCTCACTGCCACTGCTTCTTGATCTAGGCAATTAAAATGAGCGTCTTACTGGTCAGGGCAGCTCTACAGTTCCTTGCGTGGGGCTCTTGAGAAATCTGTTGAACAGAGGAAACACAATGATTTACTGTATATGCAGGTTTTCTTTTAATTATAGACTTTATGTCAATATAAAATGTTCCATTAACTTTTTAAAACTTTGAGACAAAAAAAAAAAAAAACTATTACCTTGAAACATTCAAGCAATTTAATGTCTAAATGCATTAACCACATATTGAATGCCTTTAATTTATAAGTTAGGAAAAGTTCTAGAATATGCTGAAATTGTGGATCATTTTTTTCCCCATTAAAAATGACCTCCAAATTTAGTCCAAACTAAGATGACAGAGTCGGCTTTTTTAACAGGAAATTTTTATCTTCATCCCTCATGAAAGGTTCTGAGTATCCCCTGACTTTTAGAGAAATGTGTGTATTCATTTTCTTAATGTATTTCCAAGAGCTTGTTTCATTTCTAGCTCTGCATCTCACTGTGGTAATCTAAGATGAGAACTCTTTTTGAAGTGAATAGAAATTCTACCCAGATGAGTGTCATGGAAAGAGAGAGAGAGAAAAGGAGAAAATCTCGAAATGAGTACAGTGAAAATTATTTTCTAGTGCTACGGTATGTCATGCCTACAGTTTATCTTGTCATTACAAATAACTTTCAAATCTGTTGATCCTTTAAAATATGAACTCTGCACAGTTATGTACCACTTTAAAACATCACAGAATAGGACAACAAGAGCCACTTGACCAAGGGTCTGTGAAGAGCCAAAAAAAAATTTAAAGGTTGGGGCTCTCCCACCAACTCACCTGCCACTGTGGGACACACAACTGCTGAAATTTTCAGCCTGTCACCTGACCTATGGATTTGGGACTTGCCAACCCCTACAAGTGAAGAGCAATAAGCCTGGAGTTACTCAGAGCAACAAATTATGAAGACATACTAAGAAGTGAGGAAATTCCTGTGTTTCCAAATGGCAAAGTACACTCACACAAGGGACATGATGCATCATCATCTGCCTGGGAAGTCCCAAGTGGCCTGGTCTGATGAGGCAGAGGAGACTTATGGTCTATGCTTTATTTGGCTCAACCCCTTGTCCAGCTCTGTTTTTTTGGGTAAGAATAGATTTTTAGACTTTCTATGAAGAAGAAATGCTTAGAAAACATAACAAACATATTTAAACTTTCAGAAATAAAATAAACCATATCTATTCCCTTAAATTACACACATACATACATTTTATAAAAACATGTATAGACATATAGTCAAAGAAAAAAATCTCTCTCTTTAGGTGCTATATGCAACTTTTAAGCTATCTGAACACTGATGCATGTAATTTTCCAAATTAAGTTTTACTAGAAGACAAAATAATGAAGTCTGCTTTAAAAGTTATTATCTTAGAATGCGACAGTGAATATTTTTTTTAATGAATATAGAAAAAAATATGGCTTGTGGTAGGCAGAATAGTGGCTCAACAAAATGTCCATGTCCTAATCCCTGGGACCTGTGAACATGTTACCTGACATGGCAAGAGGGACTTGGCAGAGGTGATTAAAGTTAAAGGTCATGAGATGTGGAGATTATTCTGGAGTATCTGGGTTGGTCCTATCTAATCATATGGGTTCTTAAAATTGGGGAACCATTCCCAGCTATGGTTACAGAGTTGTGACTTTCTACAGAAGGGTCAGAGAGATGTGAAGTGAAAAGGACTTGAGCTTCCATTGTTGGCTTTAAAGACGACGGAAAGGACTCACTAACCAAGGAATGTGGGCAGCTCTAAAAGCTGGCAAGGAAACAGATTCTCCCTTAGAACCTCCACAATGAAACAGCCCTGTAGACACATCTACTTTAGCCCAGTGAGACCCATACTGGACTTCTGATCTACGAAACTGTAAAGTAATAAATTTGTGTTCTTTTAAGAAAAAAAAAATAAAGTTGGGTCCTTCTTTCCCCAACTACAGAAAATTTTTTGGAAATGCTGACAGTAAAGTATTTCTTAATAATAGCATAAGACAATACGACAGTCTTGCTCACTGCTACATCCAGAATGTAAATGATGTTTGGCACACAGTAGACTCTTAATGAATATATGTCGAATGAATGGATAAATCCCTACCACCTTGCACAGTATGTGACACACAGGAGATACTCAGTAAATGTATGTTGAATGAATAAATGGCCATATAAAAATTAGATTCATGTACTCTTCAGAAGTTTACCAACTATGTAATATAAAGACAAAAACAGAAAATGCTAAACTTTGTTCCAGATGTCAATGTGTGAATATAGTCTACCATAATGCATACAGAACACTGTTACCCATATATACTCCTGGTTTTAACAGGTGCTTCCGAACCAGTGATAAACTCCCAAAGATGGTTATCTGGCATTTAAGTGTGCTTTTGAGGAAATAATCTTTCATTCACTAAATTAAATATTTATTGTATGCCTACTCATTGCTTAACAGTCATCTACTGAATAGTTTTCCTTATGGGGCTGGATCACACTGGGTCATCCCTGATAAAAGGTATAACTTCTTCTTAACATTGACTTTTAGTCAAAAAAACAAAAACAAAAAAACCCTTGGTGTCCAGTCAATTCCAACTCATAGTGACCCTATAGTCAAAAAGTAAGAGTATATTCTTGCATCACAGTATGATTAATTTTCATTATCAGAGTTTGAAAATTATCGTGGTTTAATAGCTATTGTTGTTACATGCCATCGAGTCAGTTCTGACTCACAGCGACCCTATGTACAACAGAACAAAACACTGTTCAGTCATGTGCCATCCTCACAATCATTGCTATGTTTGAGCCCACTGTTGCAGCCACTGTGTCAATACATCTCTTTGAGGGTCTTCCTCTTTTTCACTGACCTTCTGCTTTACCAAGCATGATGTCCTTCTCCAGGGACTGGTCCCTCCTGACAACATGTCCAAAGTATGTGAGATAAAATCTCGGCATCCTCACTTCTAAGAAGCATTCTGGCTGTACTTCTTCCAAGACAGATTTGTTTGTTCTTCTGGCAGTCCATGGTATATCAATATTCTTCACCAACACCATAATTCAAAGGCATCAATTCTTCTTCAGGCTTCCTTATTCATTGTGCAGCTTTCACACGCATATGAGGCGACTGAAAATACTATGGCTTGGGTCAGGCTCACCTTAGTCCTCAAAGTGACTGCTTTTTAACATTTTAAAGAAGTCTTTTGCAGCAGGTTTGTCCAATACAACATACTGACTGATTTCTTGACTGCTGCTTCCATGGACATCGATTGCGGATTCAAGTAAAACGAAATCCTTGACAACTTCACTATTTTCTCTGTTTATCATGATGTTGCTTATTGGTCCAGTTGTGAGGATTTTTGTTTTCTTTATGTTGAGGTGTAATTCATACCGAAGGCTGTAGTCTGATTTTCACCAGTAAGTGCTTCAAGTCCTCTTTACTTTCAGCAAGTAAGGTGTCATCTGCATATTGCACGTTGTTAATGAACCTTCCTCCAGTCCTAATGCCATGTTCTTTATATAGTCTGGCTTCTTGGATTATTTGCTCAGCATGCAGATTGAATAAGTATGGTGAAAAGATACAACCTTGATGCACTCCTTTCCTGATTTTAAACCACGCAGTATCCCCTTGTTCTGTTCGAACAACTGCCTCTCAGTCTATGTACAGGTTTCACGTGAACACAAGTAAGTGTTCTGGAATTCCTATTCTTCATAATGTTATCAATAATTTATTATAACCCACAAAGTTGAATGCCTTCGCATAGTCAATGAAACACAAATACATATCTTTCCGGTATTCTCTGCTTTCAGCCAAGATCCATCTGACATCAGCCATGCTATCCCTTGTTTCATATCCTCTTCTGAATCTGGCTTGAGTTTCTAGCGGTTCCCTGTCAATGCACTGCTGCCACCATTTCTGAACTATCTTCAGCAAAATTTTACTTGTGTGTGATATTAATGATATTGTTCGATAGCTATCAATGACTACTAATTACAAGACATTACAACATGAATGACCTGGGATCAATTTTACTTCCTAAGTACCCAGCCTCTGCTCAATGCTACTTAGTCTTGTTACCTTGAATAGTTCTATTAAGCTATGGTTTATTGCTGTTACAACCCTTTTATATAAGGGATTGGACCATTTTTAAACCTCATGTGTCAACAACTGCCTCTCTTGAGATTATTAAATAAGTACAGTATAGCTTGGCATCCTATTTAGATTATAGGTGTAGAAAGGAGGTGCAATTCAACAGAAATAAGAAATAAAAGTGATATATGGATAGGTAGTAATCATGATGTTTATATTAATCGGTAAGAAATGGGTTGAAGGGCTTAGAAGAATGATCACTGAGTTAAGCATCAAAATCAAGTCTACAAAAAGAGAAAAAGGAGCTATAATAGAAAGTGGTGACCTATAATTGAAGATATTTGAACAAATAAATGTTCTAACATAGAAAACAAGAAAAGAAGTTTAAGAGCAGTCAAATTTAAATAATTATCAAATTTGTGGATTATCTGTGCCCCTTGATTTTCCCTGGATTTGTTAATTAATACCTCCACCAAGGCCTAAATGAAATAAGGACAGAAACCCAGCCTACTTAACTGTTAGCCTCACTAACATGTATTTGATGAGGGAAGGATTGAAATTATTCTATAATGTGTAGTTTTATGGGAACTTTGCTTTCATGTGGCTATACTCTGACGTCTATTAAATAACATAGAGTTGGGCTGCACACCAATAAGTTCTACAAATTCTACCAACTAAATTATAATAAATAAACCCCAAGGACTAGAAAGGTTTCTTTTTTCTCAATTATATACAATTCTCTGATTGGGCTCTTAAAATTATGTACACTTGACAAGCAGAAGAAGTTTAAATTCACTCAGTAAGTAAAGTTGGTAATGTGCTAAGATGCAAGCTTTGTAAAAATATCTGGAAAGTCATGGAAAAATGAGCTGTGATCTGTAATCAATACTACTTTAAGCAGTATTTAGGTCTACTAATAATGAATATCCTCAATTCACATAATTGCATAGTAAAATAAACTACTCTTTTGAAATCAGTTAAAATGTTTGAAGGTAAAAGGCTTACAGAATCTAGGTATAAACCAATGCCCTGATAGATTCAAACTTGGGAGAAATTATTTGTCTGTGGCTTTTGGTCACCCACAAAATTTTGCCCTTTAGAAATATGACATATAGTCACTCTTGTTTAATATGATTTTCATTAGAGTTTCTTATATAAATAACATATTAGTGAATATTTGATATTTTATTGTCCTGAGCCTTGAGAGGTAGGTACTGACACATGAGGTAAATACAAAATGTAATAGTGCATGAGGCATCCTCTTAAATGTCTAATACCTTGACTATAATAGGTTTAACAGAAAATCCAGTAAAACTCAAAAAATAATGTCACAACCCCTCCCCAAAACCAGAAAAAAAATCATGAAAAAAAACTATTTCAATTCTCTGTCTTTCATTATTTCTATAAAAGGCCCTAACAATGTGTCCTCTGAAGAGAGAAACGATCTCTGTCCAATGTGGTCTTACTTGTTTGTACAGGCTGATGGAAGGATTCCTAACTTCTACTAGTCTACATAGGTAATCTCAAGGACGTACATTAGTTTTCTTTAATTTAGTAACATATTTAGTAAGGAAACTGTTCTGCTCAGATGTGCAGAGGCAGTAGCCAGTTCATGCTCTGGCCTGGTTTGCCTGGGAAATCCAGGAAAGGAGGAAATTCAGAAGTGGTGCGGAGAACGTTCCTCTCTATGCCTGTCAGGAGAAGCCCCATTTCCTACTGCAGAAGAAAGTGCGTCTGTTACGATATTACCTAAAATCCGGCACTATCTGTAGTATCCACTTATATTGATGCTTTAATCAATTTCAGTCATTTCATACCACACATGTCAGGTTTTCAAAGATGCTAGGACTCTCCCAATACCAGTGAATGATACTGGATTGCCTCTCATCTTCTATCTTATTTCATTTAGAAGTGGCTGAAGTTTTGCCATTATAAAAGTCACTGTAAGAATCTGTTATTTTTCATGGATTCAATGACCTTATCTACCCTGTCCTATAGGGTCACCATGAGTCGAAATCGACTTGATGGCAACAGGTATTGGTGTGTGTGTGTGTGAATATACATATATGTAATAAATTGCCCCTCACTGGCTTCTCTTCCAAATTAAATCAAATGTCTTAATTTAAGAAATATGTTTAAATGTGTAAAAGTAAAACCTCAGGACTCAGAAGGAATTTCCATAAAGAATACTAAATCAATAAACTCGTTGCCACTGAGTTGATTCCAACTCATAGCAACCCTACAGGACAGAGTAGAACTGCCCCATAGGGTATCCAAGGAGAGGCTGCTGGATTGAAACTGCTGACCTTTTGGTTAGTAGCTGAGCTCTTAACCACTGCACCCCAGGGCTATGAAGAACTGGAGTTTAAAATAAATGTAATGAAAACAAATGAAATAACAGTAAGGACTAACATACAACACATAGGTGTGATGCTAAAACTTGTGATTCTAAAAACCTGGTAGGAATCTCAATAGAGATTCCCAAGACCCCTTGTGCTACTACTGTGGGGGTGAGGGTGGGGGTTCACTGGATGGAAAAAGCTTCTTCTCCCCACTCCCCACCACCACGCTGAGGGATGAGGTGGTAATCCCTGTATATGCAAAGTCAGAGCCCTGCATGCACAGATTTATCTGTAACATTTTTCAGATACGACAAAACATCATTTTTGCTCACTTAAAGGTGCTATATAATTATCAACCAGAATCCCAGGATTTATTTTTTCAGAGCAGAGTTCCTATTCTGTACCATTTAGGTTGCAAGAATGATAAAATGGCTCCCAAGAAAATGATAGGAAGAAGCTCAGCCTCTTTTCCAGACCTCTTCTTTAATGCATTTCGACGACCAATGGTGCAAATTTTGAAATGTAAGGAAAAAAATCTAGTACAAAAATTAAAAACAGAAATATAAACAAAAAATCTTTTTTTTTTTTTTTGGGTAAAAATGTATTTTTCTTTACAATTTGGAAGAGAAAATTAGTCCATAGCATCATTAAAAATAAAAGCAAACATCTGTAAACTTTCTAACCAGTCTGAATCATTTAAATTATATTTGCAGCTGAACATGAGTATCCTATCTATTATCATGTGCTATATAGCAATGGCCATTTTCTGTCTGGAGGGTAGGAGCAGAGCCACAATGGAGTAAGGTTTGGGCTCTGCAGGCTTTCCCACCCTTCTTCCTGCCTCCTCGGACTTGCCGTCTCTCAAAGGTTACCAACCACTCAGCAGGTGTATAAAAAACAAGTGATTTTGTTAATATATATAAAATCACCACTTCAAAATATAGGAAATTAGTAGTACAAAAGCAATCGTTTCATCCTCCTTAGTTTAAAAAGCCAAATACAAAATAGAAATTGCAATACAAGAAAGAAAACCCCCACCCTAAAACGCAATCATAAGTATCCTCTTCCTGGTTCTGATGCTCCTCACCTCTATCTCACAGTGTTTCCGCAAGTCTTCAGACTGGGGGGCACATGTGCTTCTTTGCATTTCTTAGTGGGAGGGGTTATCACTTCTATTCACAGCTGAGGGGTGGAAAGGACTTGCAACTGCTGTAGAAAACGTTGACATTTTTAAATGTATCGAAGCCAGAAAAATTATAGTTATGGTTTCCAAAGGAATAGACTATTGGCATATATTACATAACTGAAGTTACATATCATCAGCAAAACAATGACTTGAGTATGTGCCAAAGAGGTAAACAGCAAACTTTATGTAAGCCATAACTCTAAATTTCTTGATTTATTCTTTGATTATTCTTCATTTCAAAATTTAGAAATAACTATTTCCTTTTATGTGCAGGCATTTGTGGTCATGTAACCATAGTTGCTAGGTATTTCAATTTGGTATACCATCAGTTTAAAACATCATAAAAGAAATAAAACAATAACATTAACCTCCATGTTTATCTCTAGATTCACCAACTTTAGAGTGTGTATATTTTCCCCAGGGATGTTGATGGATATGCACGGATCGAATCACACCTCCTCACATGAATGTCTTGCTATACACAAACATGTGTACCTTGCCAACACCCAAGGCTTGCTATTCCACAGTGAAGTCTGTGGCCTGGCAAAGCTAACTGGGAAGTGTAAACCGCAGACTCATTAGCATTTTGCTCTAAGCCCAAATCACTATCCATTTTCATTTCCTAAACGATTAAGGACCCTAGAGAAGGGGCTACAGCTATTATGTGGGATAAAATTATATTCTAATGTGTTTTAGAGCAAAAATGCTTACATCCATGGTGTAGCTGGGTAAGGCAATAATGTCACAGACTTAAATGAACTGGCAATCTCCTCCTGTTCTCAATCCTTTTGTTCTAAGTAATTCCTCCCTTCTAAAACAACGGAGTCACAATGTTTACATTACTTTCTGGCATGGTTCTTCAGTAACCTAAGCAAAGTACAAAGCAATGGAAAAACAATGATTTGCATAATACTATCTATTGGAGATTAAAATACATGAAAACAGGAAATCAGTCTTAAAACTGAAAAATATCCATTGTCCTAGCAGGTATCACTACTATGACTGGTTATACTTTGAGTTAAGATTAAACCCAGATGAATCAATCATTTAAGAAAATAATCTTTCATTACTAGAAAATTCAATCTCTTCACCCAATTTAAATCTTATATTTGATCTTTCTGGTTAAAAATATCAGATTATTAAAAAGGGTAAACTGAATGAAATCTGGAGATACTTTCTTTACCCAAATTCATTAGTTAGTAACATGGGCTGAAGTCAAATCTAAATGCATAAAATATATATATATATATATATTTTTTTTTTTTTTTTCTCATCCTCTTTCAAGTGGCCTAATAAAAGGAGCATGGGTTTTAGAGCCAGAATGATCTGACTTTAAATCCTAGCTGGGTCTCTTGCTAGCTGTGAAGTCAGTGAAATCACTTAACGTTAAGCATCTAGTTTTTACCCTCCTAGAGAGCCCTGGTACAGCAGTGGTCAAGAGCCTGGCTGCTAACCAAAAGGCCAGCAGTTCAAATCCACCAGCTGCTTCTTGGAAACCCTATGGGGCAGTTCAACTCTGTCCTATAGGGTCGCTATGAGTCGGAATTGACTCAATGGCAATGAGTTTGGTTTTTGGTTTTGAAGGAGCCCTAGAAGGTTGCTATGAGTTGGAATCAACCTCACGGCACTGTGTTGGTTTTAAGGAGCCCTGGTGGCACGTGAGGTTAATACCACCTACCTTGCAGAGTTGAGAAGTGTCCAGAACATGGTCGACCCTTAATAAATAGTACTTATTATTGTTATTATAGAAAGGAAATAGGAAGACACTGATTATTTACATATTTGAAAGCATTCACAAAGCTCTGCATTAATTATACAATGCCCCTGCATGATGATCACAAGATAATGTAATCTCTTAGCAAAATCACTGATGCCTGTCATATAATTATTTCTCCTAAGTGATCTACCTGTATTAACGTTTAACACTAACAACAACTCTATTTATTACCTTCATTTTACAAATAAGGAAACTGAGGTACAGAGAGGTTAAGCGATTTGCTCAAGGTCATACAGCAGAGTCAGGATTCAAACCCTGGTAATATGACTGCAGAGCTTACCTTCTGACCACTTCATTACAGAGCTTGGAAATAACAATACTACAAGATAATAGCCACTTAACAAATACGCATTTGAATACATACAATGTGTTACATTCTGTGCTAGGCACTAGTATCCAAAACTTTATCAAGACACAGAATCTATAACCTTTCAGGAGCTTACAATATGGCAGCTATGAGCAATTATACTGCCTCAAAGTTATGACTCAAAAGCCATGGTATTTCTCAGGATTAAAAAATGAAGTCCTCTTTGTATTACTATAATAACCATACAATTCTAAAAATTATGGCAAAACGATAATTATAGAACTAATCAGGACTGCTACATCTTCTGAATAAATGTGAATAAAATTCTTACTGCACTTTCACATGTTTTAAGAAGACAGAAAAATATTGTTCCGTAACTGCTATAGTGTGTTGTCTAACATATTAGTAGCAAAATTGGCCACAAAAATAATTTCTGATCATTAGAAATACCGTAAATTTGATTAAAAGGTAGATCAATGTTAAAGGTAACTGAAAAAATTAGCACAGTAAACTAGATAAAAAGAGTCCTAATAGGTGCACATAGATAAGAACAATGACCCAGGATTAGGTATCTAGATTTCTTGCCTCTATTCATTTTGTCTTTTCCTTCCTTATCCCCCTTACAGTCTCAATCTTTATTTTTCACTCTCTCAAATGCACAAATAGCAAAACAGGCATGCTTCTGACTCCCTGAAAATATTTCATGAGCTTTAAAAATAGGAAAAGAATAGTTATAAGTTATAAACACCAAAGAGCAATTGTGGATAATGTATAATGTATATAAAATACAGCGATGATGTTTAAAGAAAACATTACTCTTATTGCCATTTTAACCATTTTTTTGTTTCAAAAAACTGTACTATTGTATACTGCCAAGTAATGATGTAAATTAAAATTGGACCAATAGTCTAACAGCAGTAGGTTCTGCCTTTTATCCTTCTTAAGGGGAAACAGGTTGTTCAGACGCCAAATGGGTTAGTAAAAGAAATGGAATTATTTTCAGCTCAGCTTGGGTGAAGGTTATTCTGAAGAACAACGATTTTTTCCCCATCATTTTGTAATAAGTAATTGCGAAAGGGTCAAAGAGCAGTTAGCAAAATGAAAATCAAATGGAAAAGATGTTGTGATTTATCTTTTAAAAAGGCACCTAGCATTAGTATAAAACTATTGGTTTTGCAAGTAACATCAGTCTAGATACGAATGACATTTCCCTGGTTCCCTTTACAAAAGGACAGTGCTCTCAGTAGACCACACAGTGCTCACCTGATTTTGTCTGTCTTCTGGCAACCCCTGGCATATGGCTGAAACTTGCAGGAATTCCCCCAGATTTGGTTACTTCTCGTCCCTCCTTTTTATTGATTGTCTGCAATTCCCTCAGTTAAAAACGTGCATCCTTTGTATTTTTAAGTTTATTTAGTGCTGTGGCGCTAGCAATGCTGTTGTGGAATCTTGATTTTTTTTTTTTTTTTTTAAAGAGCAAGTCTGAAGGTTCCCTGAAGTCAGGTTTCAGGTGCCCTGACTGAATCTCTCATTTGCTTATGTACAGAATACTTTTACATTTGCCTTTTACTTTCCTTTGTTGGCTTGAAACTTCCTGGAGAAAGAAAACTGTAGAGAAGCATCGTTTAGAATTATTGCCTAATAACTGGCATTTAATTCATATCATGCCTTATTGTGGGTTATAGCTAACATTCCAACGTCCTTTTCCTTCTTGATTCAGTTATTATGGGATGACATCAATGAATTTTTGTAGTAAAAATATATTCATCTTGTGAGTCATTTCACCTCCTCAGATCCTCAGGCTTAACTTTACTTGTGCGGTTTATTCAAACAGTGGCTTTCCTTATGAAATCATGTAAGTAGGAACCATCTGGAAAGGTTACTGTGGAAACAGCA
The DNA here is from genome assembly GCA_030035585.1 of Dugong dugon. Lineage (NCBI taxonomy): Eukaryota > Metazoa > Chordata > Mammalia > Sirenia > Dugongidae > Dugong > Dugong dugon. Next base: position 150,692,578 of record CM057462.1, read on the forward strand.
AGGGCTAGGGAGTGGGGGTGGGGCTAGAGAGCAAGAGATGCCATGACAACCTTTTTCGGGTTTCCCAGGAAACATGGGTTGCTATGGGAACTGCATCAGTCAGGTCCAAATTAGTAACTTCCACTGGAAGGGGTGTCTGCCACTTTAATCTTCTTGTGATACTGCAGAAGCTTATCTCTCAGATGCATTAGGAAATTTTTTGATTCTCTTAGCAGCACTGAAAACATCTGTTTCTAGACTTTGATAGGTTTTGGCTGGGACACACGCACAGAACTTTGCAGGGATTAAACTGTTCATCTAACACTTTTGAAATGCTTAACAAGCCAGGAAGAGTTAAACTAATTAGTCAGATCAGGACATCTTGGGCATTTCCTTCAAAGTTGTAGAGACCCTTAAAATTCCGGGAGGAAGGTTCAAATAGAAATTCCAGTCAAAAACCAAATAAACTTACGGTGGGTTTACAAGTTGTTCTAATTAGACTTTCCATCCACATATCCACAGAGTAGACAATTGAGTTAAATATTCAATAATGTTGAAAGGTCCCAACTGAAGCATCATCTGAGTACCTGTCTGCTTTAGTCAGTACAGAAAAACTGCCTTTATATTTTGAGGTCAAACTGTTACTCTAACAGCTCTTTAGTTTCATTTCCCCCCAGGATGTACTGTGTTTTTTTTTAATAGGGCGGGTACTAGAAATCAAGTTCAGAGTAAGTTTGTTATTTGTTATTTTAAGAGAGAGGGAGCAAAAGAAAAAAAAAAGAGAGAGAGCTGAGAGAATGCAGCCCACTTGCAAAACAGACACCTGTCTCAGTCTGAAGCAGTAGGGAGAGGGAGAATGAAGTGCACCTTTCACGTCCTCCTGTTGTTTCCTCAATGAATGGTCTGGAAATGTATAAAACAAGGGCATACACAGACCAAGGGGGCACATTCCACACAATACTGAGCACAGTATGTCACTTGTATCATATACTAAACATCCGTGAATATTTTCTTGATGTTGACACAGGAGTTTGGGTTATTGTTCGTGGTGCAGGTGGCAGTGGAATTGCCCGTCTTGAAAGGGGTCTGCGGGAAGGTGCTATGGTTCATACCCCCCTCTTCGATCACCATATACTCCGACTTACTCAGAGTCGAGTTACTCCTTGCTTTTCGTAGCTCCTCAGCTGAAGACGAGAGGTGCTGGCAACTCCCCACGTGCATGTACTGGGCTTGCTCTTCACCTTCGGTCTCGCGGTGGTAAAAGTAATTGAAGTTGGAAACAATCACAGGAACTGGCAAAGCAATGGTCAAGACACCAGCGATGGCACAAAGCGATCCCACAATCTTGCCCCCTATGGTCACTGGGTGCATATCACCATAACCTACTGTTGTCATGGTTACCACTGCCCACCAGAAGGCATCCGGGATACTGCTAAAACCCGAAGTGGGGTCATCTGCCTCGGCAAAGTAGACCGCACTGGAAAAAAGGATGACCCCAATAAAGAGGAAAAAGATAAGTAACCCCAACTCTCGCATGGAAGCCTTCAGCGTCTGCCCCAGGATCTGCAGCCCCTTGGAGTGGCGGGAGAGCTTGAAGATGCGGAAGACCCTCACCAGGCGAATGACCCTCAGGATGGCCAGGGACATGGCCTGCTGTCCATTGCCCTGTCGCTCAGCCAGCTCGGTGCCCAGAGTGATGAAATAAGGGATGATGGCCACGACGTCTATCAGGTTCATGATATTTCGAGAGAAGGTGGCTTTGCTGGGGCAAGCGAAGAACCGCACCAGCAGCTCAAAGGAGAACCAGATGATGCACAGGGTCTCCACCACGAAGAAGGGATCTGAGAAGCTGGAGGCTCCCGCAGGGGCACCCGACGTACCGTTGCTGGCCGTCCGGAAAAGGTCCTGCGACGGCGAGGCGGGGTAGTCCTTCTCATCGCGGAACTCGGGCAGCGTCTCCAAGCAGAAGATGACAATGGAGATGAGGATGACGAGCACGGACACGATGGCGATGCCCCGGGCCGGCCCGGAGCTCTCCGGGTACTCGAAGAGCAGCCACACCTGGCGCTGGAAGTCGCGGCGGGGCAGGGGCCGCTCCTCCTCCCGCAGGAAGCCCTCGTCCTCGCGGAACTTCTCCATGGCCTCCTCGCCCAGCTGGTAGAAGCGGATCTCCTCGGAGAAGATGTCGATGGGCACGTTGACTGGGCGGCGGATGCGGCCCCCGGACTGGTAGTAGTAAAGGATGGCGTCGAAGCTGGGCCGGTTGCGGTCGAAAAAGTACTCGTTGCGGAGCGGGTCGAAGTACCTCATGCGCCGCTTCGGGTCGCCCAGCAGCGTCTCCGGGAACTGGCACAGGGTCTTGAGCTGCGTCTCGAAGCGCAGCCCGGAGATGTTGATCACCACGCGCTCCCCGCAGCAGTCCTGCTCGCCGGCGGCCGGCAGCGCGGGCGCCAGCGGCTCGTAGCGGTCGCAGCCCCCGCCGCCGCCCTGAGGCGGGCCCCCGCCGCCGTCGACCGCCTCCGGCTCCAGCAGGTGGTCCCCGGGCACCACAGTCATGTCGGGCGGCAGCTCGGGGCCAGCGGCGGGCTCGTCGTAGCCGGGGTTCAGCAGGGTGTGGGCGCCGCCGCCGATGGCGGGCTGCTGGGGAGGGTGGGCGCGCTGGCGGGCGGAGGGCGGCGGCGGCGAGCGCAGGAGGCTGAGGTGCTCGTCCATGCGGCGGAGAAACGGCAGCGGCGGGGCCGCGGCGCCCCTCCTCGCGCTCCCCGCCCCTGGGCCGCCTCCGCCCCCGAGCCCAGCCCGCCGCCTGTTGCTATCGCCGCTGTGTCCGCAGCCGCCGCGAGTCTCCGTCTGGATTTGGCGCGGTCCGCCGGACTCCTCCAAAGAGACGCCTCCTCAGCTCTGCTCCTCGCTCCCCTCCGCCCCCTCCCCCGCGGGCGCGCTCCCGCCCCTCTGCGTCCCCTCAGGATTCCCGCCCACCGCGCGGGCGCGCGCCCTGCTCCCCCGGGTGCCGCTGGGCGCTGCCCGGCACGCGCGCCCTCCTCGCCCTTCTGCCTTACGGAAGCGCGTCGTTTTGCACCTCGGTGGCCCCAGCCCCCGCCCGCGTGGCCGCGGCCCCATCGCGGAGCGCTTCTCGACCCATACGGGGCCGACACCTCGGCCAGCGGGCCAGGCGAATTCTCGCCGCGACCCAGTCAGCGCCCGGCCTCCTCGTCCTCCACATTCCACCTGGGCTGGCACCGGGGAGGCAAGGCCGGCGGGGCCCCGGTAGCAGAGGCGAAGGGGGGCGAGGAGGAAGGACGCAGCAGAGACGCGCTCAGACCCGAGCGATGGCGAGGGAGGGAGGACCAGGCCAAGTGGGCGCCCTGGGGAAGAGGCAAGCTTCATGCCAGCATCTTGAGCTCACTTGAGGGTAGATCACTGCCAGGCGAGAAGGTCTCTAAATAATTTAACTCCCCTCTGGATGAGAAGCCAAACCGAGTTTTGGGTGCCGATGGGTTTCGCACCCGGAGTCTGAAGAAAATGGGTCATTAAAGTGATTCAGGGACCTCGCTTCTGGTGTGAATAGTTCACATTAACTTCGTAGCTAAGATTTCAGCTATTAGAAAGAATCAAAGACCAAGTCTCTGGTTGGGATTGACCATGGCAGCCTGGTCTTTTTAAGTAAGGTGAGATTTCCTATCGGTGGGAAAATACGAGGAAAACCAAGAAGGAATCTCCCCAAGTCTAATCTGTGGGGAAGGAGCCGGTTAAGCTCTCGGTTGCTGGTTAAACTGTCGGCTGCTAACCAAAAGGTTGGCAGTTTGAACCCACGCAGCCGTTCAGCAGCAGAAAGATCTAGGGATCTGCTCCTGTAAAGATTAACCCAAAAACCTGAAGATTAAACCAGAAATCCAAACCTGTTGCCATCAAGTGGATTCTGACTCATAGTGACCCTAAAAGACAGAGCAGAACTGCCCCATAGGGTGTGGAAGCAGACTGCCAAATCTTTCTGCCCCTGAGCGGGCTGGTGTGTTCCAAGGGCTGGCCCTTTCCTCCCATAAAGATTAAAGCCTGGGGCCAGTTCTGCTCTGTCATGTGCAGTCACTGTGGGTCGAAAATCCACTCTACACACCTAACAACAGTCTTTGTGGTTAGAAAGTCCCGGTGTAACTATAATTAAGTCGGGAGGGGAAGAGGAGGAAATGCAGGACCTGTACCTAGACTCTCTACTTAATGTCCCACCACTGCCCTTGAGGTTGTTAAACTGAGGAGCCCTGGGGACAGTGGTTAAAGGGCTCCGCTACTAACCAAAAGCTGATTGGAACATACTGGCTGCTCTGTGCTCTGCAGGAGGAAGATGTGGCAGTCTCCCTCCATAAAGATTTACAGTCACAAAAACCCTATGGGGGCAGTTCTACTGTCCTATGGGGTTGCTATGAGTCAGAATCGCCTGGAATTGGCAGTGGGTTTGGTTTAGTTTTGGTTTTAGTTGTTAAACTGGAAGAACATTCATTCCCCTACTTGTAACTCTGTTTTGGACTGGAGATATCAACTTACATTTATCCCCTTTGAACTTAAACTCTTTCTCCAAATTGTTGTAGTCTCTTTGAACACAATTTCTCTTTCCAGACATTTTAGCAACTCCAATTTAGAGTCAACTCTAGCTTTAAAAATGTGTTTTCTGTTGTATCATTCAAGTCATTTTCCAAAAGAGAAAACTGTTGTCTAGACAACTCTCTCACCCATCGAACATTAGCTGACAACTTGAGGAGTGATTTGTGGTCATTTATTTCCGTCACTACTCTCAACCATGAGGTTCTCTGGGACAGAGACTAGGTCTTACCCAGTTCATATTCCTAGCAACTATCAGGAGTCCCTGGGTGGTGCAAACTGTTAAGTGCTCGAATACTAGGTTAGCAGTTTGAACTGACCGAGAGGTGCCTCAAAAGACAGGCCTAGTAACCTGTTTCACAAAGATCACAGCCTTGAAAACCCTATGGAACCAATCTGCTCTGCACACATGAGGTCATCATGAGTTGCAATTGACTCAACGGCAACTAACAACAACAGCAACTACCAAAGTGCTTGGTAAACAGTAGGAATTCAGTATAGGTTTGTTGAACTGAATTCCCCAACAAGTGGTTCTTTGCATTTCTATCTGTCCTGGAATACAGACATTTCTTCTTTCTGAGTCCAGGATCCTGGGATTCCTAGAATGGAGAGTAAGAGGAAACAGCACACAGCACATAACTCAGTTATCCCACAGGGCTTCCTCGTCTGGCTCTTCTGGGTACAACACGCACCCATGTTCTTCACTGTCTGTTCATCTTCCACTTCACCTCCACGTCAGTGCCAGATACTGCAAGCAGTTACACATGTTGAAAGATGGTAAAAGTAGACAACCATAGAAACGCACAAAACTCCAGAACACGGTTTCGTGTGACAGTCACGCCATTATTTTATGTATATTTTTTGAGCAGGTGATTAGAGCAGCAGGATAATCACCGATACATTTAAATCTAAGAATAAGACAGACTGCTTGCTGCAAAGATAGCTAATAGAAAGGCAAAGACCCTATTTTTATAGACCAAATGTTTAATGCACCTCTATGTCTGACTTGAAAATTGATTTATATTCCTCCTTTTTCAGGAATTAGTGCCAAAATGAATATTAATAGCAAGGAAAACCAGAGCAGAGGACTGTCCTGTGATGGATGGTCACAAGTTTTTCTCCCTGCTGTGAAGTCTCTCTCCTTCAAAAATGACTGTTTCCTTTAATTTTTTTTTTGTCATTGTAGTTATTTTGTTTCTTAATTGTGCTTTATGTGAAGTTTTACAGAGCAAATTAGTTTCTCACTAAACAATTAATACACATATTGTTTTGTGACATTGGTTGCCAACCCTGGAATGTGTCAAAACTCTTCTCTTCTTGATCTTGGGTTCCCCATTTCCATTTGTCCAGCTTTCCTGTCCCCTCCTGCCTTTTCGTTCTTGCCCCTGGGCTGGTGTGCCCATTTAGTCTCCTATACGTGGTTGAACTATGGGTGTTATTGTTTGTTAGATGGGCCTGTCTAATCTTTGGCTGAAGGGTGAACCTGAGGAGTGACTTCAGTGCTGAGTTAAAAGGGTGTCTGGGGGCCATACTCTCGGGGTTTCTCTAGTCTCTGTCAGACCAGTAAGTCTGGTCTTTTTTATTCCTTTGTGAGTTAGAATTTTATTCTACATTTTTCTCCAGCTTTGTCCAGGACCCTTTATTGTGATCCCTGTCAGAGCAGTCAGTAGTGGTAGCTAGGCACCATCTAGTTGTGCTGGACTCAGTCTGGTGGAGGCTGTGGTAGTTGTGGCCCATTAGTCCTTTGGACTAATCTTTCCTTGTGTCTTTGGTTTTCTTTATTCTCCTTTGCTCCAGATGGGGTGGGACCAGTAGAGTATCTTAGATGGCCACTCTCAAGCTTTTAAGACCCCAGACGCTACTTACCAAAGTAAGATGTTCAACATTTTTTTAATAAACTATGTTATGCCAGTTGAGCTAGATGTTCCCCAAGACCACGGTCCCCAGCCCTCAGCCAGGTATATTTCCTTTAATTTTATGTGCTTGCCTTGTCGGGAAGACTCTGATGATGAGCTTCTTAGGATAGCCTGTACTTTATATTTGAGGCCCAGAGAAGTTTAGCGATTTATTCAAGCTCACACAGCTTGTTAGGTGGCAGAGCAGGGCCTAAAATCTTGGACCATTTCCAAATCCAATGTGTGCTCTACTGTATCACACTGTGAAACTCTTAGGTTGACCACTCTGAGTGCTTAATAAATACTAGATTTCTAATAGCAGCCTATTTGCTTCTGATTGCTGACTAGTTTACTTCAATTCATATTTATTTTCACTGGAAACCTTCTGACGTCTAGTCTATTGTCTATAGGAAAAGAGTTGGTGGGCACAGTCTGGCACCGTTGGGCAGCAGAACCCATCACAACAAATCAATGTCAAAAATGGCACTTCAGGAGGAACACGTACCATTTATTTAGTACCCCCAACTGAGTAGCTCAAAGTGATTTGAAAAGATCTCATTAATCCTCATGACACCCCTGTGGGATAATAATATTATTAAAACGTTTAAGTGTAGAATTGTGGCAAAGCCAACAGCTTCGTTGGCTACGTGCAGGATTTCCCCATATTTCAGTCTTCATTATTACAACCTAAGTAAAACCATTAGGTTTGCAAATTGTAGAGGTAAACCTTGGGTTTGGGCTTTTTGGGGCTTGTTTAGGCACAGTGGTTAAGAGCTCAGGCTGCTAACCAAAAGGTCGGCAGTTCAAATCCACCGGCAGCTCTGCCTTACAGGGTCGCTATGAGTCGGAATCAACTCCACGGCAACAGGTTAGGCTAGCTTGGGTTTCTTATTGACCACAGCAGTACTAGAAATAGCTCACCAGTTGCTTGCCAGATTGTAAGCAGCATTTGGGATTAGCCCAGATGTGTTTGAGAGTGGACAAGGGAGGCCTAGAGATCATCACTAATCCACAGTTGTAAGGAAGTGAATGGAGAAACAACACCTATTATGTTCTAGGAAGACACTGTTCTAGGTACTGTGGATGAGTGAAGTTTAAGCATGAGCCTTGCCCTTAATAGGCTTACATTGAAGTGGGAAGAAGAGATATAAATCCCTGAAAAAAAATCAAAAAAAATTTTTTTATTTGTTTTATGTAAACGTTACAGCACAAATTAGTTTCTCATTCAAAAATTTATACAAAAATTGTTTTGTAACATAGGTTGCAATCCCCACAATGTGTCAGCCCTCTCCCCCTTTCCTTTAGACCCCGAGTTCCCCGTGTCCATTCATCCAGTTTTCCTGTCCCTTCCTGCTTTCTTGTCTTTGCTTTTGGGCAGGTCTTGCCCATTTGGCCTCGTATACTAAACTGAACTAAGAAGCATGCCTCTCACATGTGTTATTGTTTGTTTAATGGGCCTGTGTAATCTTTGGCTGAAAAGTGGACTTGAGGAGTGGCTTCAGTTCTGAGTTAGCAGTGTGTTCAGGGGCCATAGTCTCAAGGGTTCCTCCAGTCTCTGTCAGATCAACAAGTGTGGTCTTTTTGTGTGTGTGTGTGAATTTGAATTTTGTCCTACATTTTTCTCCCGCTGTGCCTGGGACCCTCTATTGTGATCCCTGTCAGAGCAGTAGGTGGTGATAGGCGGCTACAATCTAGTTCTTCCGGGCTCAGGCTGGTGGAGGCTGTGTTTCCTGTGGTCCATTCGTCCTTTGGACTGGTATTTTCTTTGTGTCTTTGGTTTTCTTCATTCTCTTTTGCTCCGAATGTGATGTGACCAGTACATGTATTTTAAATGGCCGCTTGCAAGCTTTTAAGACACCAAATGCTACTCACCAAAGTAGGATATAGAACATTTTCTTTATGAACTATGTGATGCCAGTTGAGCTAGATGTCCCCCCTGAGACCATGGTCTTCAGCCCTCAGCCCCAGTCATTTGGTCCCTCAAGGTGTTGGATGTGTTTAGGAAGATTCTATGGCTTTGACTTGGTCAAGTTGTGCTGACTTCCCCTGTATTGTGTGTTGTCTTTCCTTTCACCAAAGTTAACACTTATCTACTATCTAGTTAGTGATTTCCCCTTCCCACCCATCCCTTCCCTGGAAAAAAATCAGACTTTTTTTTCTGTGTGTAAACCTTTTCTTGAGTTCTTGTAATAGTGGTCTCATACAATATTTGTCATTTTTGATTGACTTATTTCACTCAGCTAAATGCCCTCCAGATTCATCCATGTTTTGCAGATTCATCATTGTTCTTTATCATTGTGTAGTATTCAGTTGTGTTTTTGTACCATAGTTTGTTTATCCATTCATCTGTTGATGGGCACTTAGGTTGTTTCCATCTTTATGCTATTGTGAACAATGCTACAATGAACATGGGTGTGCATATGTCTATTTGTGGGACGGCTCTTATTTCTCTAGGATATATTCCCAGGAGTGGGATTGCTGGATCATATGGTATTTCTATTCTTAGCTTTTTAAGGAGGCACCATATGGTTTTCCATAGTGATTATTACCATTTTACATACCCACCAGCAGTGCATAAGAGTTCCAATCTCTCCACAACCTCTCCAACATTTTTTATTTTCTGTTTTGTTTTGTTTTTTTAAATTCTTGCCAGTAATGTTGGGGTAAGATGGTATCTCATCGTAGTTTTGATTTGCATTTCTCTAATGGCTAATGATCATGAACATTTCTTTATGTGTCTGTTAGCTACCTGAATGTCTTCTTGGTGACGTGTCTGTTCATATTCGTTGCCCATTTTTAATTGGATGATTTGTCTTTTTGTTGTTGAGGTATTGCAGAATCTTGTAGATTTTAGAGATTAGACCCTTATTTGATATATTGTAGTAAAAAAAATTTTCCCAGCCTGTAGGTTCTCTTTTTACTCTTTCGGTGAAGTCTTTTGATGAGCGTAAGTGCTTAATTTTTAGACACTCTCAGTTATCTAGTTTATCTTCTGGTGTTTGTGGATTGTTATGGTTTGTATTGAACTTATGCCACGATTAGGGCCCCTTCATGAAAAATTTTACAAAATATTAGTTAACAATACAATAGTGCCAGAAATGTTACAAGACACCATGTGCTATGGGTTGAATCGTATCTTCCCAAAAGATATGCTGACCTGTGAACGTGACCTTATTTGGAAATGGGGTCTTTGCAGATGAAATCAAGTTTAGATGGGTGGGCCCTCATCCTATATGACTGGCGTCCTTGTAAGAAGAGGAGAAGAGACTGAGAGAGATAGGCACAGAGGGAAGATGGCTGTGTGAAGACAGGCAGAGACTGGAGTTACGCTGCCACAAACCAAGGAGCACTTGGGGTCACCAGATGCTGAAGGCAGTAGGGAAGGATCCTCCCCTAGAGGCTTCAGAGGGAACATGGTGCTTCCGAGTCTTTGATTTCAGACTTTTAGGCTCCAAAACTGTGAGATAATAAATTTCTGTTGTTTTAAGCCATCCAAGTTTGTGGTAATTTGTTATGGCAGCCCTGGGGAACTAATACACCCTGTAACTATTGGGTCTGTTCTAGCCAAGATGGCTGCCTTGTTTTTCTCGGTCATATCAAGCTGGTTCTTACCTAGGGACTTCGTACTCGCTCTTCCCTGTGCCTAAGACACTCTTCCTCCAGACTTTCACTTGGCTCTCTCCATCATTTTAGGTCTCCATTCAAAATGTCACTTCATCAGAGATGCCGTCCCTTACCACAGCCACCCAATTTCAAACAGTTTCCCTTTACCTCCCCCCTTGGTAATGTTCTAGCTCCTTGGCTACTTTATTTTTCTTCCTTGCATTTATTTGCTTGGAAGTATATTTATATTTATTTGGTTACTTGCTTATTGACTATCTGCTGCACTGAAACATAAATACTGTGATGGCAGGATTTTGTCTTTTTCACTTCTGTATTCCCAAAATCTGCAACAGTGCCAGACTTATCGCAGATATTTAATCAATATATGTTGAATGGAGGAAAGAAAAGGCACACAGTGAAAGTGCAAGGCATATTAAGGAACAGTGAATGAACCAGTTCTGCTGGTGTAGAGGGGTTATATTGGAGAGGTATCTGCCCAGTTCTGGTTCTGTTTCATAGAACTAGCTGGGCTGTGCAGAAATGCAAGAATTGCTTTTTAAAATGCCACTTTCTTCCTTTCTCTCTCCATTCCCTTCTCCCCACCAGCCTTGATGTGCCTATCCTGCACTCCGGAATTATACTTTAAACTCCACTTGGGTATTCTTCCTTCAGATACCCCAAACAATATTTATAACACGGAACTCATTATTTTATTTTCTCAAACTTACTTACCTCCCTGTTTTCCTTATCTTATTTCATACTAGAAAATTCAGATTTATTCCTGAATCCTTCCTCCTCCTCCCCCCATCCAGTCGCTCACTGAGTGCTTTCTGTTCTCCCTCCAAATGCTCTCAACTCTGTCCTCACCTCTCCATTCCACTGCCACTGCCCCAGTTCAGGCTGCCATCATAGTTTCATAACAGACTCCCTGCTTCTAGTTTCTCTTTTATGTATTTCATCCTCCAGGAAGTAGGCGAGTTATTTTTGTAAAGCATAGATTTGGTCCTGTTGCTCTCAGTACTGCCATGATGATGGTTGAGCCCTGGCTTTGACCTGTTGTTCTGGCAGCACCTCCTGTGTTCTCTCTGCCCACTGGCTGGTCCTGGACATGCCGTCCATATGCACTGCCATGCCCTTGCTCATGCTGACGGATCATGCTGTAGTTTACTGAACACCCCTTCCACTTTTTTGCCAAGGCTCAGCTCAGAGGTCACCTCTTTTGAGACCCCACTCTCCCTGTCAGTCATAGTTACCACTTTAAAGAAAACTCAAAAGTAATTACAAATGAAATTATGATACTTCCTCATCAGAGGGCCTAAGGCATTTTGTTCAGAGCTCCATATAGTATTACTGTGCTATATTTAGGTCTGTATGATGCACTCTGTCTCCCTATGAGAAGGTAAACCCCATAATACTAATAGCTAACATATTGAGCAGTGAATACATTATGCTAAGCCAGGCACGATGCTAAGCACTTTACAGGCAGTAACCTCCAACAACCCTGTAAGGCAGATGATATCACCACTATCCTATTTCAGGTGGAGAAACTAAATGCAGGGCTGTAAATTCACTTGTCCAAGGTCACACAGGTATGAAACGGTGAACCAGGATTCAAACAGAAATCCACCTTCTCAGCTCTATTCCAGGCCACTTCTGTGAGGATTAGAGGCCTTGTCTCATTCATCTTTCTATTTCTGCTGACATATCATAAATGCCTTTGAGTAGTATAATAGTAAACAAAGGGTTATGAAGTATGACTACTCACTAAAAAGCTGATGTAATAGGTAGACCCTGATGAAGGTGTTAGTCCTGTTCCTCAATACAAAAGTCTTAAATGGGCTTTCTCGAATTCGTGCCATTTTTTAAAAGTTAAGAAAGATGGTAGATGCAGGGTAGTTATTCCAGAAGTAGATGCAGATATAGGTTCTGACTGGGGTTAAGATGGCTCTCTGGTGTTGCTGTGCCCATCAGAATGGCCCAGCAGTCCAAGCTCTGTGTTCTCACATGGCAGGATGATAAAAAAAAAAAAAAAATTCTATTTAGGCAGATTGAACTTCTGTCAGTGAGTATGCCAACCAGAGAGTTAAAAGTATTGTGTTAGGCCATGCATTGAAAATAAGCCCAGTGTGTTCTTCTTGAGCTTCTATGTGTACAAGAGAGCAATCAGACACCAAAACACCTGCTTGGCCTTTTGTGGTTCTGGTTAATTTGTTGAAAAAGCAGTCACAGTCACATCTCTAATCATAGAGGAGATGTACAATTAATGATGAGATAAGCAGTAAAGCCCACTGGTATGTACCAATTAATGGTTTGCAGATGTGAATGTTTTCAACATTTGTGGAAACAGTGAACAGCTTTAGAAAATTAACAAATATATTAATTTCTTTTTCTTTTTTTTTAGCAAGATGCACATTGCAAGTAATACCTTCACTTACTTTAACCATATTTTTCTGCAGAGTGGATTTGGCCAAGAATGTTTTAAACTATCTAGAAAATTCCTTGTTCAACATGTTTATTTCTTCTGTGGGGTAGTGTGTTGTGAGGCTACGGGTGAGTCAGAATAAAATTAATTTAAGTACTAAAGGGGATTGTTTTAATCACATGATTGAGTTGACATTAATGTAAACCACTGAACATAAATTGGAAATTTTATAGCTTTAGCAGAAATTTATAGAAGTCTATCAAAACACTATAAAGTCAAGGGTATATTTTAGTTGAAGTTTTTTGTATTGCCATTCTGGTGAAAAGCAAACATATTTAAAAAAATCTGCAAACATAATGATAGTGTTATTACCCCATCATTAAGTTTTGCAATGATGTTGACAAAGCAATTCAAGATCATGCCTGTAGAATAGCATTACAATTTTAAGTGTTCATTACAATGGTAATAGTGTTAATGAAAGTGTGTAAAGGCCTCATAATGGTCCAATTAATATTGAGTATTATAGTGACAAAAGAATATGAATGCAATTTTGGGGGACTTCATCATACCTGAGACACAGTGAAATGGATGGATTAGTTGGTTATAAAATTAAAGCAAATAAAATTAAACCATGTTGTCATGGATCAGGAAACCCTGGTGGCGTAGTGGTTAAGAGCTATGTTTGCTAACCAAAATGTCAGCATTTCAAATCCACCAGGCGCACCTTGGAAACTCTATGGGCCAGTTCTACTCTGTCCTATAGGGTCGCTATGAGTTGGGATCAACTTGATGGCAATGGGTTTTTTTTTTTGTCATGGATCAATCCTTGCCTGACCCAGACACAGCTGCAACTATTGAAAAATTTCACCTCTAGGCTCAGCAGAACTCAGTTCTTGAGCCAATTCTAAGCAAATTTTGTGGAATATATTAGGAAACTTCATCCCTACTCGAATCCCTGAAGGTTAGGTCTGTAATCTTTTCTTGCTGCCCTAAGCCCAGTGTGCCTGGGGTAAGCTCCCTATTATCTGTAGAGCTTCAGCCTTGTTCTGAACCCCTGCTATATTTTGACATAGGACCAAGCTTCTGCCTTAGCCTGCTAATGTTCTTCCCACTTTCTCCATTGAGACTGGAGCCCTAACTTGAACCCCAACTTGCTTGTTTGAGATTCTATTTCCTTTTTTAGTCCTTAGTAGGCTCCCCAAAGGCTGGACCCTGCCATAAGCTGGAGTCCTTATTTATGTCAGATGGGCTTCTTGGAGCCACACAGCCTTCATCTACCTACTATTGCCATTCTTGTGGCCCTGCATTGTCCACTGATTTGAACCCCATGCGTGAATCCAAATTTCGCTTTTCTCTGTAGGACTTTATGATTTGAGAAACTGGCCATCCTCCTTGGGGACTAGCCCTAAAGCTGAATTTATTCTCTTAGCCTCAAATCTCACCATTCCCACTTTCCTCTATATCCTTACCAGTCTACCAAAGTCCTAGAATGTCTCATGAATGAGCTACATAGATTGGCATGCACAGTTAAAAATGCTAAACCAGTTTAAACTGAAGCCCAATGTTTAGTCATTTAAATGAATTTATATCTGACATGTGTGCATGCACACACACACACACACACACACACTAGAAGAAATATAACCAGTATGTTCTTTAGACATGAGGATGGCGAGACTCTGATTAGCTTACTTTGGACACATTATTGAGAAAGACTTATCTCTAGAAAAGGACATCATGTTTGACAAAGTAGAGGGACAGCAGAAATGAGGCAAAACCTCAGTGAGATGGGTTAACACAATAGCTACAACAATGGACTCCAACATGCCAATGACCATGAAGATGGCACAGGACTGGGCAACATTTTGTTTTGTTATTAATAAGGTCACCATGAGTCAGAGCTGACTCAACGGCAACTAGCAATAATAACAACAACTACACATACACAACTTACACATTGTTGTTGTTATTAGGTGCTGTCGAGTCGGTTTCAACTCATAGTGACCCTATGTACAACAGAACAAAACACTGTCTGACCCTGTGCCATCTTCATGATTGTGGCTATGTTTGACCCCATTGTTGCAGCCACTGTGTCAATGCATCTCACTGAGGGTCTTCCGCCTTTTCACTGACACTCTACCAAGCATGATGTCCTTCTCCAGGGACTAGTCCCTCCTGATAACATGCCCAAAGTACATGAGACAAAGTCTCACGATCCTCGCTTCTGAGGAGCATTCTGGCTGTACGTCTGCCAAGACAGATTTGTTCATTCTTCTGGCAGTCCGTGGTATATCCATTATTCTTAGCCAAAACCATAATTCAAAGGCATCAATTCTTCTTTGGTCTTTCTTATTCATTGTCCAGCTTTGGTATGCATATGAGGCGATTGAAAATACCATGGCTTGGGTCAGGCTCACCTTAGTCCTCAAAGTGACATCTTTGCTTTTGAACACTTTAAAGAGGTCTTTTACAGCAGATATGTCCGATGCAATATGTAACTTATATGTATCAGTTGTATAAAGAAAAAATTGTCTTGACTTCCCATGCCCATCAGACTTCATTTGAATTTGGAAATCTACCTGTAGGATGACAGCCTCAATACATATGTGATCAGAACTTTCTGCCAAAATGCTTTTGTGCTGAGAGTTAGCTTTCAGGAAAAGCCTACCATTTGAGCATGTTTCTCCATTATGTTATACAGAGCAAGCTGTTGTAGTGTAGCAGAAAGGACCCTAGCCTTGGATTCAAACTATCTGGAGTTAAAGCGACCTTGAAAAATCCCCTTGCCTCTCTCTATCTCCGTTTTCTACCTGTAAAATGAAGAAAATAATATCTAAGCCACATGCTATGAGGATTAAATGAGCGTATGTATGTGAAAGTACTTAGCACAATGCCTTGCCTACAGAAGGTGCTCAATAACTATTTGCTTGTTCATATATTCTACATAGCATAAACACACAGAGGGAGAAGGGGTGGAGATACATTACGACTTTCATGTTTCTGATGGCAAAAGACTGCATGCAGTGCAAGCTCTCTGTCTCAGCTCTGCCTCAAAGAGGGGCAGGCCTCTCACTGACTCCTGGCTTTAATTAACATGTGGCACAAGAGCACCCTAACTGAACAGGGCTTACCAAACACGTCACAGATAAAAGCGTGTGCTTTAGAATCAAAACTCTACTATTATCTCAGTCTTCTCAAAACTCAGTGATTGGTATTTAATAAGCACTCAGAAAATGTTTCTTGAACTAAACTGACTTTTTTTTTTTTTTTTAAGATTATCTAGTCTAACACATTAATTTTACAGTTGGAGTAACTACAGTCTCAAGATATTAAGTAACTTATATCCAAAATCCAGCATTTAATTAATGGCAAAATCAGAATAGAACCTGTTATTAATTTCCAGCCAAGTTAAATTGACTTTTATACCTGCTTTTAAATTTTTCTCTTCTTATTATTCATTTAGTGACCTTCTTCCCTCCTCTCTCTCTCTTCCTCTTTTCGTTCCTCTGTCTCTCCCTCTGTCCCGCCTTTCCTTCCATTCCATAATACCTATTCCAGGTGGCACAGTGTTTAAGAGCTATGGCTGCTAATCAAAAGGTTGGCAGTTCGAATCCATCAGTCACTCCTTGGAAACCCTATGGGGCAGTTCTACTCTGTCCTGTAGGGTTGCTATGAGTCAGAATCTACTTGACAGCAGTGGGTGTGGTGTTTTGGTAGTCTTGCTATGCACTAGGAATCTAAGATGAACGAGACACGTTCTCTGCTTTTATACATGTCTGAGACTCCTGCCTTAGCTGACCTCTCTGCACCCACCCTCAGACTACTTGTATCTATAGCACCTGTTTGATTTTTTCTTTTTTTTTGCATTAGCAGACTTCTCTACCTAGGTCTACAGTTACCTTCCTTTTCCTTTCAGTCTTTTTTACTCGTACAAACTTTTTTTAGCTTACTGATTTATCAACCAACTCCTGCCCATAAAGTAGGACTTCAGACCTAGACCTCTCTCCTTTGGGCCCATAAATCCTGGTTTGGTGTCCTGGAGCAGTGAGAGGCCTAGGCAGAACTTGTCATTCGGCCCTTTGGGTGACTGTACTGGTACCCTCTGCTGGGGAGTGCATGTGAACCCCTGCCTTCCTCAACCTCTACACCGTAGTGTCTACCCTTGGCAGGATCAGTGCTACACAGCTTTTGAACCCATCTCAATTAGGGCAGTAGTCTCAATCACGCCAGCTTAATGGGACCTGGGCCAGATCTGATATGCTAATATGAGCTCTAAGGTATCTGAATATCTAGTAAGTTGTTCTCTGCCCTGACTCCCATCCTACTCACCCAGTTCTTAAGACTTGAGCTCTGCCTCATTTTCCTTGTTAAAATTGGAGTACCTCCGAATCAGCTCCTGCCAAGCTCTTCCTTGGAAGACTGCCCCTGCTACCTGTGTCACCAGCTGCTGCCTGGATCCTGCTGTTCAAGGGCTACAGTCCTGAAACCACGGTTGCCTTGCCTAGCAGGTGTCCAGCTGCCTGGATTTCCACTGCAACACAACTCCAGTGTGGACATGACTGGGTTTAGCTCATCAGACTGTGGATGTGGCCGATATCTTCCTCTGCCACCATGTTAAGGAGGCGACCTTTCAGGTTAGACCCTAGCAGGACTATAGACTTCAGATATTGGCACAGGGAACATCACTTCCCTACACTCAGGAGAACAAAATGGCCAAATCAGGAAGGAGATATTCAATCCCCAAATGTCAACATCTAGAAGATGTAGCAAGTGACTATGATGTGGTTATAGATATTGTTAATGGATATGTGCCCCTTTGTGCCCAGAAACACTGGCTGTATAGGTTTGGGAAAGAATGCATTGCTAAGTACTCCTAACAGCCCATTGTAAGGCTGATTTCTAAACAAATGGGTTAAAATTCAATTACCCTTAATTCTGAAGCACAAGGGCTCTAGGCCCACCTCAATATGAAGAATGGAATTAAAGGTGCTAACAACAGAGGATATTCCAGATGCTCACATTAAAATATGTAATTTGAGAGTGTTTTAAGTGCATCTGAGTACTTTAGTGCTTCATAAATGATCCAGCTACATCATCTACCCTGGATATTGAGAAACAAATAAGTGAATAGCTCATACTTTTATAATGCTGTGTGCCTGAGTCACAGAAAAAGCTGAGGATAGTTAGAACACTGGTATATTCCTTTCTGGTCAGGTTTTACTGAATCCAGTTAGACTTTAGAGGTTAAAAAAAAAACTTAACCGTATGCATTAAAATATATTATAAATTGGGTCTTCTGAGTTCATTTTCCTACGATAATAAACAAAACAACAGAAAATTGATGGCAAGACCATGCAATGTGGTACATTTCTCAACTCACCTGGTGAATGATCTGTTGGTTCCATAAAGCAAAATGTTTAGAAAACTCCATTTAGATTTTAGGAAACTTAAGGACAGAGACCGTGTCTTTTTCATCATTACCTTTCTCAGTGCATGGTATAGTGCTTTGTACATAGTGTTGTTGTGTGCCATTGAGTCAGTTCTGACTCATAGTGACCTTATATGACAGAGTAGAACTGCCTCATAGGTTTTTCTAGGCTGTAAATTTTACGGGAGCAGATTGCCAGGTCTTTTCTTCCACAGAGCCACTGGTGGGTTCAAACCACCAACCTTTCGTTTAGCAGCCACCAGGGCTCCTTCTTGTACATAGTAGGTCTCCATAGATATTAATTGAATGTTTAATGAATTATTCATTTCCTATATCGACAAAAGGGGCAAGCTCACTGATAAATTTTAATTTCACTCTTTTTTCTTTGCTGCCTGAATGCAGTCTTTGTCATAGTCTACAGCCATTTACGTCACTTCCTCCCGTTTTCACAAATTTATAATTTGCATAATGTCCCAGATCTATGAAATCTCTGAGACAGAAAATAAAGTAAAGGTTAACACTTCTTTTGCACCCAAATATAACCCTCAGAAGAATAAGCTAATGGATTTCAGGTCATACATTTCAGTATGATGATAATATAAAGACAGATTGATAAATATTTTTAATCATTTTCCCTACAGCTTTATCCCTTCCCCAAAGCCCCATAGAAGCTTTGCTAAGTTATTTACTAATTTAGCTACACCTTACATACATACAGTATTGGGTTTGTGTAAATGCAATAAAATCCATAACCCTCCTGTGTAATGTAGGGCAGAGACAGGCAGAGCCCTTTTGCTCTGAGGCTGGAATGTAAAGCAGTTTCAGTTGCTAAGACAGATTAATTCTTTAGAGTCAGAAACAGAATCTTCAGCCCCAGCCAACCTAATTTCTTCCAAATAACCAGGAAAATAAATGCATCATTCTTTGATGACAGAAGACATGTTGGAAATCAGGTAACTGAATTTTAAATATGAAATACATCTAATTGATTTGCAATTACTGTCCCTGGTGTACTGCCCACTGAAGATGTGATGTTCTGAGGTTGCTGGACCTGTGACACCAGCTCAAACATCAGCTGCCACTCCTGCTTAGGGAACAAGAAGACACAGAAAAAGCATGAAGGACAATGATGCATGGCTCTGTAACTCTAAGTGGCTGCTGTACTTTATCAACCAGAGACCAGTAGCACCAAAGCATATCATGGGGCCAATTTTGTCTTCAGCTACACCACCCACTAGTGTATGTGAAATCACCCTGGCCCTTAATGGGGACCTCATATGCAGTTAAGGACAGAATTTAGATTAGGATGTAAGCAGGCCAAAGAGGCAGCCTCTGGCTGGAGATAAATGTGCTTTTTTGCTTTTTTAGCCTAGCCTATCTTTATCTGGCTAATGAAATAATATTACCATGTAGTGATTTCTTTTCTTCTTATGGTCTGACTTCAGTGATTTTCTAGAATTGCATTAAACTGCAGGAATGGGAACTTCAATTAATATTATAATTATCCTTATTGCTGATAGTGGTTTTTAAGCTCATCAACATCAAATTTCTGCATGATGTTTCAAAGATACTCAAGAGATTAAAAATTGTGATTAAATGTTTCCAGTTCTTACTAATATAAATCCATACATCTTAAAAGTATTAATATGATAAATGCTAAGAATAGCAATATTCACAACAAATAGGCCTTATAAAATTGCTATATTTATCTGATTTATTTTCTTGAACGTTGCTTCCAGCTCCAAAAACAGACTATTGGAGAGTTCTGCCTGATATAAAGGATGCTAGAAATAATTTTGGCTAGCTACATAAGGACCGTTTTATATATCCGTTACACATCTGCCAAGTATTTAACATAACAAATCAATATAAAATAGAATGTGTGAATAGGTAATTTGTAACAAAAGAAAAAAATCAAACTATAGGTTAGTGATTGTTTAAAATGTAACATTTGCTATGTCTCCTGAAAATTGGGCAAATAATCAAAAGTATTAATACATTTTAACATTCATAACTTTTTTTTTCATTTCCAAGCTGTGATGATGGCTTATATAGATACTTGATTTTTGAGATGCCTACAGAGTCACTTTGAGGTGGAATCAACTCCATGACAATGGGTCGGGTATGAATGGTGAAACTGATTTGAACATTAGAGCTAACTTTGGAATGAGATTGCTTTAGTCTCTTTCTTAAACTAGCTGTTTAAAATGTAAAGAATTAGAAATCACAAATGTAAATCACCAAAGCACTTCATACGATACAGGCTCACAACTGTGTGTGTGAGTGTGTTGTTGTTAGGTGCAGTCGAGTCAATTTTTGACTCAGTGACCTCATGTGACACAGTAGAACTGCCCCATGAGTTTTCTTGGCTGTAATCTGTATGGAAGCAGATTGTCATGTCTTTCTCCTACAGAGCCTCTGAGTGGGTTCAAACCACCAACCTTTCAGTTTGCAGCCAAGCGCTTAACTGTCGTGCCACCAGGACACGCTCTCTCTCTATCTCTCTCTCTCTACACACACACACAGACACTCCAAAAGAAGATGATTTCTAATAATAACATTTAGTTATTTTTTTCTGGAGCACTTAAATCATTTCAATATATGGGTCCTGTTGGCCAGGTATATTTATAGTATTCTGTTGCTGGCATAGGTGTCCCTGGGTAGCACAAACAGAGTGCTTGGCTACTAACTGAAAGGTTTGCAGTTCAGACTCACCCAGAGTTGCCATGGAAGAAAGGCCTGATGATATGCTTCCAAAAGGTCACAGCCTTGAAAACCCTATGGAGTACAGTTCTGCTCTGGAACACATGGGGGTCTCCATGAGTCAGAATGGATGCTATGGCAACCGGTTTGGATTTTTGGTTTATTGTTGGCATAAACTTTTCCTAACGATATGAGTGTGTGACCTTCTGAATTGATCCCAAAGCACTGCAGGGTCTCGGTCACCAGGAACTGAACAGGGCATGTCAAGCCACCTCTGTTGTAGAGGCAACGGGCTTCACTTTGATGTTTCTCAGTTTTCACATTTGCTCTAGCCCCTCTGCCAGAGCACCATACTTATTTTCCTGTATATGTGTTTCACAGTTATTTTTTATCAAGTGTCTCAGAGTCTGGACTGATGGTCACTTGTGCATTTGTTCCAGCATATTTCCTCATGGCTAACTGCTAAAATGTTCCTAGGCCCATATTCATATGATAGCATTATTAAGTCATTTTACAGACATGCAACTGGGTGAGACCATTATTTTAACAATATCATCACCTCCAATTATATATTGTACTTTTTACAGTTCTGATTTCACTAGGCAATTCTAAAATTGTCTTCTATTTTATAGAGAAAGTTTTAAAAATACTGAAAGATGTAAAAAAAAGTCTCTAAAACCTTCATTGTTAATTACCCTAACACACTCTTTAATTTCACTAAATGACATAAATTGCTTAAGACAAAAAAATATAATTTCATACAACTTCACTTAATGCATTAAAATAGGATACTATTATGCTTCTCTTAGTTAATGCCTATGTTGTTGCTGTTGGGTTGTTTACAGATTATTCTGTTACATTGTCCTGTAACTCCCAAGGTTTTTTGGTTGAAACCTGCCTGGTGTACGTGCAGATGGAAATCTGGAAGATCTTTGGGGCCGTGGGATGAACTTGGACTCTCAGTTCTGAAACATGAATTTGAATCCTAGGTCACTGGGTTCCTAAATCTCTCTGTGCCTTCAATTTTCTCATCTATAATAAGGGGATGATAATAGCCAGCTCACAGGGTAATTGTATGGATTAAATGAAATAAAATACATAGAGTACATACCACAGTACCTGTTATATATTTAATCTGACATGTTCTAGAAGTGTTTCTCCAGTTTTGCTGGAGGTAAAAAATTGGTGCTTACTATCCCCACCTGAGTGGATGAACTGGCCATTGGATGGAAATAGATTTCTATCAATAGTTGGCCCTGGGTCAGTTGAATTCAACTAGAGTCAATGAATAAGTGCTCACACAGCACTTTGTCCATTACTCAAACCTTTATCCTGGTGTAGATTAACTTCTGTAGCAGCATCCCTGACTGTTGGTTAGAAGTCTGATCTCACCTAGAGGTGCCCTGGAAGAAAGGTCTGGCGATATGCTTCTGAAAGGTTACAGACTTGAAAACCCTAGGGAGTGCAGTTCTGCTCTGCAACACAGGGGGTTGCCATCTGTCAGAACTGACTTAACAGCAATGGGTTTGGTTTTTTGGTTATTGTTGGCATAAACCTTTCTTAATGACTTACCAGGCTAAACAACTCCATTTGGGAGATGAGGCTAAGATGGTGGAGTAGTCAGATGCTTCCTGTGGTCCCTCTTACAACAAAAAACCCCAAAACAAGTGAATCAATTATATATGACAATCTAGGAGCCCTGAACATCAAAGGCAAAGTTGAGGAATCAGACTGAGTGGCAGGAGGAGGAATAGACAGTTTGAAGCAGTGAGGAGTTGCCAGACCTGACTTGGGGAACTGGCACCCTGCAAGCCAGATCGGCTGGCACGCATGTGAGGCAAGCAGTGGCATCAGGACACATTTTCCACATCAGGAGAGACCAAGTGATGGAGAGTCTACACAAGCCTCCAGAACCAATGAAAAGTGGCATTCAGTCAGCCAAAGGTAAGTACATTCATCTAACCCACCATGCAGATCAAAAAACACTACATTTGGGAAGAAACTCTCTCCCATTTACCTGCCTCTTCGGTCTGCACTGGGTCCCAGGCTGGCGGCAGTGATAGCCACATCCCCTAGGTCAGAAGTAAGGCCCATCATGTGCTCTGAGCCATTCTCCCGGCCTTGGAGAGGGAACAAATGAACAAATAGGGAAAAAATAATCTGCCAGCTCCCCTAAGCTGGGAACTCAGGACAGACACATCTCCTTTGCCTAGGCATATGCATAAGGGGTTCATGAACTTTGAATGCTTTTCACCCCTGCATAGACATGTGTGGGCCCATTTCAACAGCATAGGCCCTCATTAGCACAATATAACAGGGTATACACCTGAAGTCTAACTTCAACTGTATCAGCTATATGGTGGAGTGGTATGTTCATGACATTTGACACTGTGGTGCACATTAAGCAGGGTCCTCACCTACCCACATCAGGAGCCTGAAGACTGGAGGCTCCACCCACACCCCTAGACACCTGTGACAGGGGGCCAAGAATAAATGGTGCCTCCCAGTCCCTACAGCCAACAGCATTAGGTGCTCATAGTCCAGCTGCAAAACCTATCCACTCAGTCACTCTAGGAAACAGGGACACTCTTTCCTCCCAGATACTTGGGGCAGCCATCAGCCCCCTGCCTTGCTCAGTGCATGACCCCCTACTGCAGCCAGATACCTGTGTCTACTCCAATCACTCCTGCCCATCTGGAACTGTAGGTGAGAGCCTGCACCACTCACTTAGTGACTGACTACCTAGACACCTGAGCTGAATCCATACAAGAAAAGTAAATGGACTCCTGGTCTCACATACCTAGTAACAGATCTAACCACCTGGTGATAGAACGTTAGAGCTTCAAAGCTGCCAATAATCAAATTAGCTCACATGAGCAGCCTATTCTGGCATATCAAAACAAAACAAATCAAGAAGCTAGGACAAAGTAAGAAAACATAAAACAAATAAATATAATAACTTATTGACGGCTCAGAAACAACAGTCAATCTCAAATCACATAAACAGGCAGACCATGATGGCTTCAGTAAGCTCCCAAAACAAAAAATCAAGAAATCTTCTGGAGGAAGAGAACTTCTTGGAATTACCAGAGATATAATACAAAAGATTAATATACAGAACTCTTCAAGAGATCAGGAAGGAGATCATGCAAAATGCATATCAAGACAAGGAACACACAGACAAAGTAATAGAGGTACTTAAGAAAGTTAGAGAAGCGCATAATGACAAATTTAACAGGCTGCAAGAATCCATAGAGAGACAGCAAAGAGAAATCCAGAGGATTAAGAATACAATTTCAGAGTTAGATAACTCAGTAGAAAGTCATAGGAGCAGAATTGAGGCAAAAAAAGTCAGAATTAGTGAGACTGAAGATAAAGTACTTGACACTAACTTATTTGAGGAAAAATCAGAAAAAAGAATTTAAAAAAATGAAGAAACTCTAAGAATTATGTGGGACTCTATATAGAGGAATAACCTACAAGCGATTGGAGTACCAGTACAGGAGGGGAAAACAGAAAATACAGAGAATTGTTGAAGATTTGTTGGCAGAAAACTTTCCTGTTATCATGAAAGATGAGACGATATCTATCCAAGATGCTCATCGAACCCCACATGAGATAGATTCTAAAAGAAAGTCACCAACACATGTTATAATCAAACTTGCTAAAACCAAAGATTAAGGGAGAATTTTAGAGTGGCTAGGGATAAACAGAAAGTCATCTACAAAGTAGAGTCAGTACGACTAAGCTCAGGCTACTCAGCAGAAACTGTGCAGGCAAGAAGGCAATGGGATGGCATATCTAAAGCCTTGAAGGAAAAAAAAATGCCAGCCAAGAATTATATATCCAGCAAAACTATCTCTCAAATATGATGGTGAAATTAGGGCACTTCCAGATAAACAGAGTTTAGGGAATTTGCAAAAACCAAATCAAAATTACAAGAAATACTAAAGGGAGTCCTCCAGTTAGAAAATCAATAACATCAGATAACAACCCAAGACTAGAACACAGGACAGAGCAACCAGATATCAACCCAGAAATGTAAGTCATAAAAGTAAATCTAAGCTAAAATACTGTAAATAGGGAAATAGACACATCAATATGTAAAAGATGACAATATTAAAACAAAAAAGAGGGACTAAAAAATGTAGTCATGGGTCTTTCATAGGTAGAGGAAGTCAAGGCAATATAAAGAAATAAAAGAGTGGTTTAAACTTAGAAAAATAGGGGTAAATTATTAAGGTAACCACAGAGAACACTAACAATCCTACACAACAAAATACAAAAACAAGACTCAGCAAAATACAAAATCAACAACAGTAAAAAAGATGAAAAGAAAATACACAAAGAAAAATGACTCAGCAGAGAAAATTAAGTGGAACAAAGAAACTGTCAACAACACACAAAAAAACATATCAAAATGACAGCACTAAACTCATATCTATCAATAATTATACTGAATGTAAATGGACTAAATGCACCAATAAAGAGACAGAGAGTGGCAGAATGGATTAAAAAAAAAAAAAAAAAACACGATACATCTATATGCTGTCTGCAACAGACACACCTTAGACTTAAAGACACAAACAAACTAAAACTCAAAGGATGGAAAAAAATATGTCAAGCAATCAACACTCAAAAAAGAGCTGGAGTGGCAATATTAATCTCTGACAAAATAGACTTTAAAGTAAAGTCCACCACAAAGGATAAAGAAGGACACTATATAATGATTAAAGGGTCAATACACCAGGAGGAAATAACCATCATAAATGTTCATGCACCCAACGACAGGGCTCCAAAATATATAAAACAAACTCTAACAGCATTGAAAAGAGAGACAGACAGCTCCACAATAATAGTAGGAGCCTTTAACACACCACTTTCAGTGAAGGACAGAATATCCAGAAAGAAGCTCAATAAAGACACAGAAGATCTAAATGCCACAATCAACCAACCTGATCTCATAGACATATATAGAACACTCCACCTAACAGCAGCCAAGTGTACTTTCTTTTCCAAAGCACATGGAACACTCTCCAGAATAGACCAATATTAGGCCATAAAGCAAGCCTTAACAGAATCCAAAGCATCCAAATATTACAAAGCATCTTTTCTGATCATAAAGCCGTGAAAGTAGAAATCAATAACAGAAAAAGCAAGGAAAAAAAAATCAAACACATGGAAACTGAACAAACACCTTGCTCAAAAACTACTGGGTTATAGAAGAAATTAAGGATGGAATAAAGAAATTCACAGACTTAAGTGAGAATGAAAACACATCCTACCAGAACCTTTGGGACACAGCAAAAGCAGAGCTCAGAGGTCAATTTATAGCAAAAAATGCACACATCCAAAAAGAAGAAAGGGCCAAAATCCAAACATTAACTCTACAACTTGAACAAATAGAAAGACAGCAGCAAAAGAAGCCCTTGGCCACCAGAAGAAAGCAAATAGTAAAAATTAGAGCAGAATTAAATGAAATAGAGAACAGAAAAACAATTGAAAGAGTTAACAAGACCAAAACCTGGTTCTTTGAAAAGATCCACAAAATCGATAAACCACTGGCCAAACTGACAAAAGAAAAAACAGTAAAAGAAGCAAATAACCCTAATAAGAAATGAGATGGGCAATATGACAACAGACCAGCTGAAATTAAAAAGAATCATAACAGAATTCTATGAAAAATTGTACTCAAACAATGTGAAAACCTAGAGAAAATGGACAAATTTCTAGAAACATACTACCTACCTAAACTAACACAAACAGAGGTAGAACAACTAAATCAACTTATAACAAAAGAAGAGATTGAAAAGTTAATTAAAAACTCACAAAAACAAAAAAACCCTGGCCCTGACGGTCTCACTGGAGAATTCTACCAAACTTTCAGAGAAGAGTTAATACAACTACTACTAAAGGTATTTCAGAGCAGAAGAAGATGGACTACTCCCAGACTCATTCTATGAAGCCAGCATAATCCTGATACCAAAACCAGGTAAAGACACCACAAAAAAAGAAAATTATAGACCAATATCCCTCATGAACATTGACAAAAAAAAATCCTCTACAAAATTCTAGCCAATAGAATTCAACAACATATCAAAAAAATAATTCACTATGACCAAGTGGGATTCATACCAGGTATGCAGGGTTGGTTCAACATTAGAAAAACAATCAATGTAATCCATCACACAAATAAAAGACAAGAACCACGTGATCTTATCAATTGATGCAGAAAAGGCATTTGACAAAGTCCAACACCCATTCATGGTAAAAACTCTCAGCAAAATAGGAATAGAAGGGAAATTCCTCAACATAATTAAGGGCATTTATACAAAGCCAACAGCCAACAGCCAACATCATCCTAAATGGAGAGAGTCTAAAAGCATTCCCCTTGAGAACAGGAACCATACAAGAATGTCCTTTATCACCACTCTTATTCAATATTGTGCTGGAGGTCCTAGCCAGAGCAATTAGGATAGAAAAAGAAATAAAGGCATCCAGACTGGTAAGGAAGAAGTAAACATATCTCTGTTTGCAGATGATATGATCTTATACACAGAAAACCCCAAAGAATCCACAAAAAAACTACTGGAACTAATAGAAGATTTCAGCGAAGTATCACGATATGAGATAAATATACAAAAATCTGTTGGATTCCTCTATACCACCAAAGAGAACTTTGAAGAGGAAATCACCAAATCAATACCATTTACAATAGCCCCCAAGAAGATAAAATACTTAGGAATATATCTAACCAGAGACGTAAAACCCCTGTACAAAGAAACTACAAGGCACTACTGCAAGAAATCAAAAGAGACCTACGTAACTGGAAAAACACACCTTGCTCATGGATAGGAAGACTCAACATTGTGAAAATGTCATTTCTACCCAAAGTGATCTACAGATACAATGCAATCCCAATCCAGATTCCAATGGCATTTTTTAATGAGATGGAGGAACAAATCATCAACTTCATATGGAAAGGGAAGAGGCCCTGGATAAGTAAAGCATTACTGAAGAAGAAGAACAAAGTGGGAGATCTCACACTACCTGATTTTAGAACATTTTATACTGCCATGGTAGTCAAAACAGCCTGGTACTGGTACAATCACAGATACATAGACCAATGGAACAGAATTGAGAATCCAGATGTAAATTCATCCACCTATGAGAAGCTGATATTTGACAAAGTCCCATAGTCCTTTAATTGGGGAAAAGACAGTCTCTTTAACAAATGGTGCTGGCATAACTGGATATCCATCTGCAAAAAAATGAAATAAGACCCATACCTCACACCATGCACAAAAACAAACTTGAAATGGATCAAAGACCTAAATATAAAATCTAAAACGATAAAGATCACGGGAGAAAAATTAGGGACAGCAATAGGAGCCCTAATACAATGGCATAAACAAAACGCAGAACATGACTAAAAATGCACAAACACCAGAAGAGGAACTAGATAACTGGGAGCTCCTAAAAATCAAACACTTATGCTCATCAAAAGACTTCACCAAAAGAGTAAAAAGACTGCCTACAGACTGGGAAAAAAATTTTGGATACGACAGATCTGAGCAGCATCTAATCTCTAAAATCTACAAGAAAACTGCAAAACCTCAACAACGAAAAGACAAATAACCCAGTTAAAAAGTGGCAAAGGATATGAACAGGCACTTCACCAAAGAAGGCATTCAGGTGGCTAACAGATACATGAGGAAATGCTCACAATCAGTCATTAGAGAAGTGCAAATCAAAACTACAATAATACCATATCACCCCAACAAGGCTAGCATTAATCCAAAAAACACGAAATAATAAATGCTGGAGAGGTTGTCGAGAGACTAGAACACTTATACACTGCTGGTGGAAATGTAAAACGGTACAACTACACTGGAAATCGATCTGAAGCTTCCTTAAAAAGCTAGAAATAGAAGTACCATATGATCCAGCAATCCATCTCCTTGGAATATATCCTAGAGAAATAAGAGCCATCACACGAATAGATATATGTATACCCATGTTCATTGCAGCAGTGTTTACAACAGCAAAAAGATGGAAACAACCTAGGCGCCCATCCGTGGACGAATGGATAAACAAATTATGGTGTATTCACACAATGGAATACTGTGCAATGATAAAGAACAATGATGAATCTGTGAAACATCTCATAACATGCATGAATCTGGAAGACATTATGCTGAGTGAAATTAGTCATTCACCAAAAGACAAATACTGTATGAGACCGCTATTATAAGAACTCAAGGAAAGGTTTAAACACAGAAGAAAACATTCTTTGATGGTTACAAGGGTGAGGAGGGAGGAAGAGGGGATTCACTAACTAGATAGTAGACCAGAACTATCTTAGGTGAAGAACAACACACAATTCAGGGGAAGTCAGTACAACTGGGCTAAACCAAAAGCCAAGAAGTTTCCTGAATACAACCAAACACTTCGAGGGACAGAGTAGCAGAGGTAGGGGGTCTGGGGACTATGGTTTCAGGGGACATCTAGGTCAATTGGCAGAACAAAGTTTATTAAGAAAATATTCTGCATCCCATTTTGGTGAATGGCATCTGGGGTCTTAAAAGCTAGGGCCAGTGGCCATCTAAGATGGATCAAGTGGTTCCAACCCACCTGGAGCAAAGGAGAATGAAGAACACCAGACACAGGGAAAATATTAGCCCAAGAGACAGAAAGGGCCACAAAAACCAGAGACTCCAATGGCTTGAGATCAGAAGAAGTAGATGGTGCCCGGCTATCACTGATGACCGCCCGGACAGGGAGTACAACAAAGAGTCCCTGACAGAGCAGGAGAAAAGTGCAGAACTCAAATTCTAGTAAAAAGACCAGGCTTAATGGTCTGAATGAGACTGGAGGGACCCTGGAAGACACGGCCCCCGGACTCTCTGTTAGCCCAGAACTGAAACTATTCCTGAAGGCAACTCTTTAGACATAAATAGACTCGACTATAAGACATAAAATGATACTCATGAAGAGAGTGTTTCTTAGCTTTAGTAGATACATGAGACTAAATGGGCAGCTCCTGTCCGGAAGCGAGATGAGAAGGCAAAAAGGGACAGGAGCTAGTTGAATGGACACGGGAAATCCGGGGTGAAAAGGAGGAGTGTGCTGTCACATTATAGGGAGAGCAACCAGGGTCACATAGCAATGTGTGTATAAATTTTTGTTTGAGAAACTTACTTGATCTGTAAACTTTCACTTAAAGCACACACACACACACACACACACACACACACACACACACACACACACAATAAATAAAAATAAAAAAATAAACAGCTCCATTCACGCCCAGTCCCACCAGGGTTGAAGAGCCCCCCAAAGGGTAGGAAGAGATTAGGGAAACTTTTTATTCCATCTAAGGTCACCTTTCTGGCTGCTAAGTATCTCTTCAGGAGAAGAACAAGAAAAATGATTTGACATTTACGGTCTTTCTTGGGAGATGAGCGTCACATGTCAGCAAACCAGATGAAGAGAATCATTGATCACAGAAATGAGATCGGAGCACACTACAGCTCAATTAATCTGTCCTTGCTAGCGCTGGGTTATTTCCTACAAATTGCCCATTTCTGTAGTTAGCCCCATCTTTCCCAGGGATGGTGTGCTTCACGTTACCTGACATTTGGAACATGAAAGCAATGTTTGCCTTGCCTTCTTTTCCACTTAATTGGCTTGCGGCCTCTGAAAAATGTGAGAAACGGAGTTGCAGAGAGGTAAATGAAAAGTTAAATAGGTCTAGGGGAGATGGCTTGAGGTAGGGGGTAGGGAGGGAAGCAGCAAATAACAGTTTCAAAGTAGGTTGAGTCATTGACAAGGAACCCAAATTGACAAGTGTGAGATATACTGTTACAGCTTTCAGTGGCAACTGTTGCCAGTTTAGCAAAAGAGCAGTGTTTTTGAAGCCAGATTTGGAGAGCAGATTTTGTGAAAAATCTAGGATTCTGCTGCCTCCCAGGATTTGGTTCTAATTTTGCTTCTGGACTGTCCTCAATGCTCCCACCTCTCATGCGTTCACTCTATTTGGGGGCTTATTGTGGAGGAAGCCTGCTAATGCTATGTCCAGAGAGAAAGGGAAAAAAGGTCCAAATATACTATTTTTTTCTTTGTTGAAACAGACTCAAAGTTATATGAGTTTTATAAGTCTGTTTACAGCCATCCTTACTCACCAACAGAACTCCCCAATCTGCTCATCTCAGCCTACTGGGAGCAGATATCTTACTAACATTATTATTATTATTATTTTTGCTTGCTTGTAAAAGTAAATCTCCCAGCAGCTCAGTGCTGGCTCCTCATCTTCCTCCCTCTTCAGATTCTGCTCTAATCCCTGTGCTTTCCCAGGCTTCCTGGGGCTCATGTAAGGAGAAAAGAGGGACCTAGGAGTCTAACCAGAGATGCCTTCTGATATCCACTGATGTGGCTCAGTGGGAGGGATGGCAGTGAGGGATGACAGTGAGGAGCACCACACTGACGATGCTCCCTGCAGGCTTGGCTTCTCTCTTGGGGTTGGCTGCATGCTTCATGAGCTTGAGCTTGTGCTGGGCTTTCCCGTTACTCTTATTCTCAGCACCTCCTTTGTTGCCAAGACCTCTAAGGCCCTTTAGGAGTGAGGTCTGAGACAACGGTGAGTCTGAGGGACTCCAGAAGGTGGCAGGTCTACTCTAGTCCAGATGACATGTTGTTGTAGTTGCCATCAAGTTGGTTCCAACTCACATTGCCCCTATCGGACAGAGTAGAACAGCCCTGTAGGGTTTCCAAACAGCAGCTTCTGGTTTTGAACTGCTGACCTTTTGTTTAGCAGCCGAGCTCTTAACCACTATGCCACCAGGGGTCCAAATTATGACGTAGGGCTTGCGAATTGACATACTTCTGAGGTAGGACAGTGAAGGTATATTGCTGGGGCCTTGTCAACTAAAGGCAAACTGCTTCTGATAGTCTTTAAAAACAGGAATAGAGAAAAAGGCATTAGCCAGATCAATAGCTGTATACTAGGTACCAGGATATGTATTCATTTTTTCAAGCAATGAAATTACATCTGGAACAGCAGCTGCAATTGGAGTCACCATCTGGCTAAGTTTATGACAATCCACTGGGTCATTGTATCTATATTTTGGGTGGTCTTCAAATACAGTTTTGGAGTTGTGTTATTTCTATAAGTGATGGCTATCATACATGAGTTCTTGCTCTATATTAGCTTCATCCACAGGAAGTAATCTTAATTTCAGTTTTGGGTTTTATAGCTGTTAACTCCTGGTGTTAGTTACATAACTTAGCCACTTTGATGGGGACACTCATTTAATAAACATTTACTGAGGACTTTCTCTGTGCCAGACTTTAAGGATACATACTTGGATAATAGTTATTGCCCTGAATGAGTCAGTTGGGAGATACATATATATACACACACATATACACACACACACACACACACACACACACACACACACACACACACATATATATATGACATGGAGCCCTGGTGGCACAGTGGTTCAAGCATTTGGCTTCTAACCAAAAGGTCGGCAGCTTGAATCCACCAGCTGCTCCTTGGAAACCCTATGGGGCAGTTCTATTCTGTCTTATAGGGTCACTATGAGTCAGAATTGACTCGACAGCAATTTTTTTTTTTTTTTTTGGTTTAAATATGACATATAGGGAAACAAGGGTTATCATTTGAGGGCCAGCTGGATAAGAGCCCTGGTTGAGCCATGACAGTGTAGGTCCATTGTTTTCAACCTTTGACTCACACCAGAATCAGCTGTGGAGTTTAAAAAATAGAAATTCCTAGGTCATATCCCAGATCTCCTGAATCAAAATCTCCAGGAATGGAATTTGGAAATCCATATTAAAACAAACAAACAGAAAACAATTGGTAAGATGATATTCTTGGGTAGCAAGTCTGGGAATCATGGTCTAGGGTCTGACTTCTACTTTGGGTCTTCCTGCATATGGACTCACAAGTGACTGATGTATAGGTCAGAGTGACAAATTCTCACAAGCGACTGATGTATAGGTCAGAGTGACAATTTACAGTGAATCAGGCTCTTGTTAGTCAAAGGCTGTGCTTTCCCTGCAGACTGAACATGAACACGTTATCAGGAACCAAGAGGCAGGGCAGGTAGTTGGGTGGTCCTGATACATAATATATATATATTATATATATATATATATATATAATATATATAAACCTCTATATATGTATATACATATAATTTAATAGAGATAGGACTATGGGAGCACAGAAGAGGGAGTGCTAATTTTGTCTGGAGAAGTCAGGAAAGACTCTTGATAGAGGAAGCAACTTTCAATCTGGGTCTTCAAGAACAAGTAGAAATTTTCCATGTGAGGAAAAGAAGGAAGAGAAGGGCATTTCTGGGTGGAATGAATAGCTCATGCACAGACACAGAGTTGTAAAAAGGCATGTGTGTGGAATGCTGAGGCACTCAATGTAGCTAGAGCTTAGGGTTTAGGGAAAAAGGAAGGGAAGTGGGACTGGAGTTACAAATTAATACTAGATAGTAGAGCCTTGTGTGCCATGTTAACAGAACTTTCATGTGATCTTCTGGGCAATGGAAATTGGCAGAGGTGTGTAAACAGAAAAGTGACAAGATATTGTTTTTAAGTGTCATCAAGTCGATTCTGACTCTTAGCGACCCTATGCACCACAGACGAAACACTGCCCGGTCCTGCGCCATGCTCACAATCATTGTTATGATTGAGCCCATGGTTGCAGCCACTGTGTCAATCCATCTCATTGAGGGTCTTCCTCTTTTTCACTGACCTTGCACTTTACCAAGCATGATGTCCTTCTCCAGGGACTGATCCCTCCTGACAACATGTTGAAATTATGTAAGACGTAGTCTCTCTATCCTTCCTTCTAAGGAGCATTCTGGTTGTACTTCTTCCAAGACAGATTTGTTCATTCTTTTGGCAGTCCATGGTATATTCAAAATTCTTCGCCAACACTACAATTTAAAGGCGTTAATTCGTCTTCAGTCTTCCTTATTCATCGCCCAGCTTTAACGTGCATACGATGCGATTGAAAATACCATGGCTTGGGTCAGGTGCACCTTAGTCTTCAAGGTGACGTCTTTGCTTTTCAACACTTTAAAGAGGTCTCTTGCAGCAGATTTGCCCAATGCAATGTGTCTTTTGATTTCCTGACTGCTACTTCCATGGGTGTTGATTGTGGATCCAAGTAAAATGAAATCCTTGACAGCTTCAATATTTTCTCCATTTATCATGATGCTGCTTATTGGTTCAGTTATGAGGATTTTTGTTTTCTTTATGTTGAGATGTAATCCATACTAAAGGCTTTGGTATTTGATCTTCACCAGTAAGTGCTTCAAGTCCTCTTTCCTTTCAGCAAGCAAGGTTGTGTCATCTGCATATCTCAGGTTGTTAATGAGTCTTCCTCCAATCCTGATGCCACATTCTTCTTCATATAATCCAGCTTCTCGGATTATTTGCTCAGCATATAGATTGAATATGTATGGTGGAAGGATGCAACCCTGACGCACACCTTTCCTGACTTTAAATCACACAGTATCCCCTTGTTCTGTCCCAACAGCTGCCTCTTGATCTGTGTACAGGTTCCTCATGAACACAATTAAGTGTTCTGGAATTCCCATTCTAAGTGACATGATAGATCTATTTTTAAGGACAAAACTCTAGTGACCGTGGAAAATGGACTAGATTAGGGGAGAGTAGTGGCAGGGTAGACAGTTGGAAATGATGAGATGCAAGATAATGAAATCTAGTCTAAGTCAGTGAACCTGGGAATGGAGAAAAAAGACTTGATTTGGGAAGTGTCTAATCAGTAGGAAGAAAATTGCTCCTTTCCTCTGTTGCGTATTGCAATCCTTAATATAGTCCCCAAGTGTTTTAGAAATGTAAACCTCTATATTGAACATCTACTCTGCCAACCCAAACTTGAGTCAGTACATAAGCACCTGTGTTTGACAAAGCCCAGTGGATCCAAATCCAGTTTGCATTGAGTGTTTTCCCAAAAATAGTAACTGCTGCAGTGTACAAAACAAAACCACCCCCAAGTCACATGTGCTTCTGTGATTCCTTAAGATGCCAGAAGAAGAAAACAGTTGCCAGTGTTGGTTTTAAAGGAAATGTCAGATCCAAAACATTCAACCATAATCTCCCTCTGTCTTAGGCTGGGTTCTCTAGAGAAGCAAAACCAGTAAAGCATATACATACAGAGTGATTTATAGCAAGGAAACAGCTCACGTGATTGTAGAGGCTAGAAAGTCCCAAGTCCACGGATCAAGGTAGAGGCCACTCCCAATTCACGCAGCCACAGAAGCTGGCAAAGCCAAGACTGGTGAGCCAGAGAGCAGGGCTCCGGCTAAAAGGCTGTGAAGGTTGACAGATTCCAAGATTGGCAGGCAAGACTGCAAGGTTTCTCCTGATTCACATAGCTGCGAGGGCTGGCAAGCCCAAGATCAGCAGGTCTGGGAGCAAGACTCTTGCTCACAGTTAAGCTGCTAGCTCAAGTCCCAAGAACCGGAGGTAAAACAACAAGAGGCAGCTGCTGGATCCAGAACAAGCCAAAAGCCTTGGCCAGGCAAGCAGGAAAGAAGTAAAGGAAGTAGCCAGTGAGGGCAGAGAGATGAAGGCTGAGGGGGCAGTGAGCTGCCATAGGCC
This sequence comes from Dugong dugon, assembly GCA_030035585.1. Classification (NCBI taxonomy): domain Eukaryota; kingdom Metazoa; phylum Chordata; class Mammalia; order Sirenia; family Dugongidae; genus Dugong; species Dugong dugon. Next base: position 150,727,874 of record CM057462.1, read on the forward strand.
CTGCCCCCACTAGTACCACTCAGCAGATTCCATCATGGGGGTGATCACATATCAGATTTCAACAGGGAAGTGATCACAACATTATATAACTGCCAAAACACTGAGAATCATGGCCCAGCCAAGGAGACACATAATCTTAGCCATCACAACTCTGACTCAACACTCGTCTATAGTTTTTAGGGAGGCACCTTTGGAAATGATATGAGCCTTTAGGGTGAAGAATTAGTTGTTGACTAACAAAAAGAATACAAGCTGTGGATCCAGACAGACCTGGATCTGTAATAACTGTGTGACCCTGGGTAACTGACTTAATATGTTAGTTTCTTAATTTACTCATCTGTGAAATAGCAATATTTATACCTACTTTGCAGGGCTGTTGTGCAAAGCATCTTGCACATTTCTTGGTCCACAAAAGAAATATTCAGGAAATAGTTTTTTATTTAAGGCCAGTTTACTCTTTCATAGGCCTGTTTTGGGCAAACTATAGCAGAAGGGTTGTGTTCATTTCTGCTTATGGCAGTTTAAAAAAGATACAAAAGATACTGGTAAGCTAGAATGCTTTTAGAGAAATACAATGAGTGTGGTGAAGAATCTAGAAACAATTTTTTTGTGATGCTCTCTCTTTCTGACATTGAGAGCTGTCTTAGTTTTCTAGTGCTGCTGTAAAAGAAATACCACAAGTGGATGACTTTAACAAACATAAATTTATCTTCTCACAGTGTAGGAGACTAGCGGTTTGAATTCAGGGGGCCAGCTCTAGGGGAAGGCTTTCTCTCTTTGTTGGCTCTAGAGGAAGGTTCTTGTCTCTTTTTTCAGCTTCTGTTCCTTGGCTCCTTGGTGATTTTCATGTGCCATGGCATCTATCTTCTCCCATCTCTGCTTGTTTGCTAACCTGCAATTTTATATCTCAAGAGAGATTGACTCAAAACACATCCTATACTAATGCTGCCTCATTAACATAACAGAGAAAACCTATTCCCAAATGGAATTATAACCACAGGTATAGAGGTTAGGATTTATAACACATATTTTTGGGTGACACAATTCAATCCATCACAAGAGCTATGTAAACTCCTCCTATTTCCCTTTTTGTCTTGGCTGCCAGGAAACTCAGAGCCATATTTGATATTCAAATTCAGCAACTGTATTAACTTTAAGCATTATTATATTTACTCCACACTTCTGTTTGTCACCTTAAATCTTATTTGGAAAGAGATAGTACATAAATAAATTCAGGAAACAGAATAGACTGAAATAAAATATTATATAAAGAATTTCAGAGGGAAATGAGTGGATTTAACATTCAAAATAGGGAGAATTAATAGTTGTCTTCAAGTATTTGATATGACTCAGTGGCCTTTCTCAACCTTGTAGCTATGTATCTGGACATGAGGACTCCAAGGTTACAGAGGAACAGAAGACAGAAGTGGAGGAAGCACACTGCTTTTTAGCTATTTCAGCCTGAAAGTGATATAAGCCACTTTTGTTCACATTTCATTGGCTGACACTAGTCACATGATCCCAGACCAACTGCAGGAGAGCTAGGGAATGTTGAGGAGCACATGGGTATTTGGTGAGCCTATCTCTGACATAGTGATTAAGACCATTTAGCTAGTTAGTGGCCCAACTAGAACTAGAAATCAGGTGTCTGTATTTCCAGTCTTTTCTTCTCTGATCTGAACTCTGTTGTCTTATCTTCCTGTTCAGCTGGAGTATAGTGTTTAGGGATCAACCAGAGTATTTTGGGGGCTGGGAGGCTTGGAGCCAAAGATGTGAGCTCAGAGCCTGGGGGCTGTGCTGTGGCACCTTATGGAGTTTTCAAATGTGTCTTATCTTAGGCTGTCTGGATCAAGATTACCAAGCCTAGAAGAGGGAAAGTGTGTGAGAAGTCATGAGCATCCAGAGCCACAGGGATCATTATGGAGGAAGGTGCTGAGCAGAGGTGGGGAGGGGAGAATAAACCTAGAAAACTCCCTGCCTAGTAGCCTGCCCAGGGTCTATTAACATGTGGGTTCACTGGGTCAATGAGAGTGCAGGTAATAATTTGGTCATTCTTCCAACCTGTAAAATGTTTGCTTATCATTTATTTAGAGGAGAGGATGAGTACTACATGGAGAAAAGCAGAGAAAGAATGAAGCTGGTGGGAGACAGCACACTCTCAATTGTCCCAGACAATTTGGCTCTGGGCCAAACGGACCCATCCTTCTTGCAAACAAAAACCCTGCATTAAGTGGAGCCACTCCTTACAAATGAGTTTGCAAACCTGAGCACAATTCTTGAGAGGCTCATTCCCTTGACCCCAGGGGATTTTAGAGTATAATAATTCTGGTAAATATAATTTCCTCCATCTTACTACCTTCCTAAGGATGTTTTGGTGTCCATTATTCTTTGGTGCTCCAAGTAGGCTCCCGCCTTATACCAGTTTAGGATGCTCTGAGGCATTAGTGGAATAATCTGGGAGTGGAAAACCATTGCTTCCTTCCATTTGTGATACCTATGTCCAATCCCAGGGGCAGTGGTGGTTCAGTGGCAGAATTCTAACTTTCCATGTAGGAGATCTGGGTTTGGTTCCCAGCCAATGCACCTCATGTGCAGTCACCACCCAACTGTCAGTGGAGGCTTGTATGTTGCTATGATGCTGAACAGGTTCCAGGTTAAAACAGACCAGGAAGAAAGGCCTGATGACCTACTTCCAAAAATCAGCCAGTGAAAACTCTATGGATCACAGCAGTGGGATCCACAAACGATCATGGGAATGGTGCAGGACTAGTCTGCCATTTTGCATGGGGTCACCGTGAGGGGTGCTGACTCAAGGGTAGCTAACCACAACAGCATGTCCAATCCCACTGACCTGATGTGATAATCTACAGAGAGAAGCTGCTTTGACCTGATCAATTTCCTCCTGAATATGCAGCATTCTTCTAAATGCTGTGCATTCGAGAGGGCACAACTACTATTTCTGCAGTGCTTCAAGACACTCTGTTCTCTGCCAGAGAGTCAGCCATTGACATCAAGGAAATGAAATACAGGAACCTGCAATGATGAGGCTTACAGTGGGAAATGTTTATGCAAGAAGAGAAGTTAATGCAGTTAGGAGAACTTCGATTTTTTTCTTCATTTCTTGACTTCCTTACAGAGCCCTACTCAGCAATACATCATTATCTAATTTTATATGGGAGTCATTTACACACACGCTGATGGTTTTCCATCTTGGCTACTGGGAGAGAAAGCAAGAAAAAAATAAATAACAGAATATTGTCTCTCATTTGTGCATGTCAACGAAAACCACCAAATAAGAATATGTGCATTTAAGAGGATTCTTTTCTGGGTTAGGCCGTGCAATTGGAATTTGGTTGACTCAGGAAAAAATCAGCTACTTGTTTTTGACTCACACAGCTGTGAGGAAAAAAGCCTACCAAACTATACAACATGATTGAGAACATTGGTTTCTCAGCATTTCAGGCTGGCTAGTGGCACTGTAGAGTGATGTGGCCTTTAGACAGTACTTTTCCAAGCCTTTTCCTCCTTATGAGGCCTAGGTAGCAGGTGCAAATGTTTAAGAGATGCACATATTTGATTTATTCACAGACTTTACAGAGATGGCCCAGGAAACTATAGTAAAATATGTCCAGCCACCACCCTATCAGTGGAGCTTTGTGTGTTGCTCTGATGCTGACCAAGTTTCAGCAGAGCTTACAAACTAAGATAGACTAGCAAGAAAGCCCTGGTGATCCTCTGAAAAGCAACTGATGAAAACTCTACGGATCACAATGGTCTGATCTGCAGCCAGCTCTAGGGATGGCACAGGATTGGGCAGCATTTTGTTCTGTTGTGCATGTGGTGCCATGAGTCAGGGGATGACTCAATGGCAGCCAACAACATCCCTAATCTTGATCAGAGTCCTGGCTCTCAGATATCTCGTGTTCAAGAAACCCCAATAAGCTGTTGTGGTAATCAACTCAAAAAACATTTTACTAGTGCTAATGCCCTATACAGGTAGAAAGTGACGGTGGAAGGCAGATTGGAGAAAGAGAAAGATGTCCAAGTGCCATTCACTGATACTCACACTTGGACAGAGTCAAGGCCAATGGGAACTTCAAGGTCCTCTGGCACGTCTTCGTTGCTTTACAAAGAAGGAAACTGAGAACCACAGAATGGAGAGACTGATCTAAGTCCTTACAGCTAGCAAGAACTTGAACAGCTCCCATCTCTTGGCTTCTGGTTCAGCACCTCTGCCATTGAGAGCTGCCTCTGTAGCCACTTACAGTTCTGCTGCCCCAACCTGAGGCTTCATGAGGGTGCTCCTTCTACATCCACCAAGAACAGAATAGACATAACTTTCTACTTTGATTTGGGACTTCCAGGCCAGTTTATTATCCAGGTAATCCTTTGAAGCCAAATGAAATTCCCCCAAAGTCATAAGGTTGGGAGAGGTCAGCATCAGAATAATCAGGAAGTATTTAGAGAGCTCTTGTAAATCTCCTGAGTTATTGTCCTGGTGTTCCCAAGAATGCCAGCGAGTCTTCAACATTTCCAGAGACTTGTTTTTTGAACTTGTACCTGCTGATTAATTAATTGAAGAAAGCTACTGGAGCACAAACATAATCTCACCTCGTGTTAGTCATTCTTGGATGAGGAAGGGGAGATCGTGTTAATGCTGGCAATTTCTATTCTGCTCGTGTCTCCAGAGCCCATTGCTCCGGCCCACAGAGCACGAGCTCATGAGCTCATGGTTTAATTGGGTTAGAAATTAAATGAATGTTTTTTTCTTCTGAAGGAGAAGGAGAGCTTCCCCATACTAAGACTAGCAATTAAAATTGAACGAAGATACTTGGCAGGAATGTGAACAGTGAGGCACATACTAAGTGGAGAGGAACAAAAGCTTGAACCTCCAGCAAGAGCCAGAAAGTTTAAGAAAAGGCAATTCTCAGCTGTGATAGATGTGGGTGAAGGATGAGATGGACTTACAACAATCTTGGTGAACTCAAAGACACACATAGGAGAGAAAGGAGAGACTAAATTATGCTGTATGCTATACTTATGTATTTTTGTCCTACCATGGAAGAAAATACTAAATGGAATGGCTAGTTAGTTGAGATGATTCTAAAGCTCCTTCCAAATCTACACTTTGTGAAGCTGTGTAAAACTCAAAGCCCCTTCAGCCCACAGATACTAGTAGAGTCACACACCTCATTTCCTTCAGAATGTCCCCATTATTTCTGGGAGTTCCCAAATGGGTGTCTCGTGTGTGTCCCCAATCCAGTCTGTTGACTACAGCTACTGTAAGGTGCCTTTTACTTACCAATGTCTACTGACCAAGAGCCACTTGAAGAAGTGTCATTGCTGGCACTGCTCACTCTTAACTGTCAGTGTCTATCCAGGGATGCCACCTTCCAACACTTCCAAAGCTGCCAGTCCTCTAGGCAAAAGTGGGAAGAATTTGTTGTTCAGAGTCTCAAATTCTCCCCCTAAAGAAGTTCTAACTTCTGATTTCATCTTTCCAGCCCTAAATATTCATACTCAGACCAAGGGGCCAGAAGAACAATCAGCAAGTAGTTATGGATTGTCTATTATGTGCCTGGCACTTTTCTAGAAGCTTGGGATGCAGTAATGAACATATAGTCACGGTCCCTACCCTTATCATTGTCCTCTTTCCCCTCTTCTACTGCTAGCTTCCATCCTTCCAAACCCAATGCTCTCACCTTCCCTAGTAACAAAACAAAAGCTCTAGTGGATATTGATTGATAAGTTAAACAGATCCTGGGAGAAGGAGTTGTTTGGGAGAGAGGAGCTGTCCATAGTAGCAGTATTGAAGCTTCAGCTGGGCCAGTCAAACGTGCTCTGTTATATTTGAAAAATCCACATACCTAAAATTACACAGATAATCACATCCTATGCAACCAGTCAAATGTTAACTCAATTTACATGATAGTTTTAGTATGTGAACGGAAGGAAGGAGCTGGGAAGAACAGTTTAATAATCATAGCCAATATTTTAGTTGTGTACACTTTATATGTTGAGGTTAGTTGCCATTGAGTCAATTCCCACTCATGGCGACCCCATGTGTGCAGAGTAGAATTGCTCCACAGGGTTTTCAAGGCTGTGACCTTTCAGAAGCTGGTCACCAGGCCTTTCTCCAAGGTACCTCTGGGTGGGTTCCAACCCCGACCTTTTGGCTAGCGGTCAAGCACTTAACCATTTGCGCTATCCATGGACTCTGCATTTTGTATATCTGCAGCTAAATATGGTAGGTTTGTTGCAAAATATGCCCCCTTCCTCCAAATTGACTCATTAATTCATAAAATATTTATTGGGCATCTACAATATGCCAATTACTGTTCTAGCTGACTAGAATGTAGCAAAGAACAAGAAGGAGAAAAATGCCTGCCTTCAGAGAGTCTGCATTGTAGAGTGAGACACAGTCAACATAAAGTATAAATAAGTAAAATAAACTGCTTGTTAGTTATATGTGCTCATGGGAGAAATGAAGCAAGAAGGAGGATAGGAAGTGTTGAGGGAGGGAATGGCAGGGTGATCAGGGTAGTCCTCACTGAGAAGGAGGCATTTGGCCCCTGAAGGTGATGAGATAGCTAGCCATACAGGTAGGTGTCTGGAGCAAGAGCATCCCAGGCTTGAGGAACAGCATGTGCAAAGACTCTGAGGTGAAAATGTACCCGAAAAATTAGAAAAAAAAAAAAAAACCAGCAATCAGTGCAGTGGGGCAAGTGAGAGATGGAGAGAGTATTAGAGGATGAGGCCAGAAACTTAACAGGGGGCCAGATCTCATAAGGTCTTCTGTATTCTTGAAAGGACTTTGGCATTTAGTCTGAGTGAGAAGGGAAGTCATCAGAGGTTTTTGAGCAGAGGAGTGACATGATAAGATCACTGTTTTAATAGAATAATTCTAGCAGCCACTCTTTGGGGCAAAGTCTGAAGGGGGAAAAGGTGGAAACGGGGAATCTAGTTAGGAGAGTATTGAAATAACTGGGGTGAGAGGTGATGGAGATATGCACTACAGAGGTAATGGAAGTGGCATAATTCAAAATATTAATTTCATTGTATCATACTATAACATTTGGTTTCTCTGGAAATATAAACTTTTGCTTTTTTGATGATGAAATTAGTTAATATATATAATGTACGTAGAATGGTGGCTGGCATATGACAAGCATTTGATAAGTACTAGTGATTGTTTATTTTCTATCATGGTTATTTCTAAAAAGGATTTGCTACAGCTCATAATAAAAACTGTGTATCCATATAAATAATACATTAAAATAAAAATGAGATCAGAAAGCATATGTAGAAAAGGATTGTAATTGGACCAGAAATTAGATTATCACTGTAATTAAGCACTAATTCAATTTCTGTACTTCCTGACAGCCAAGACAAGAAATGAAATCCCATCATTTCTAAGGTTCTGTCTGATAAAAAGAAATATCAATTTTCAGGACATACAGACTTGTTCTTGGCACCAATTCCCATGGATTCTTAGTATAAAGGACTCTGATTATCAATATATAATGTCCTCAACAACCACTCAGAAGATAATACAGAGACATTCTTTGTTAGGCTATTTATTTTATTGACCTACAATAAAACCACAAAACCAAATCCTTTGCCGTCAAGTTGATTCCGACTCATAGCAACCCTATAGGACAGAGTAGAACAGCCCCATAGGGTTTTCAAGGATAAGTTGGTGGATTTGAACTGCTGACCTTTTGCTTAGCAGCCAAACACTGAACCACTGAGCCACCAGGGCCCCAGACCCACAACAGAATTATTAAATAATAACTCAGTATAACCACTGAAGAAACATCATGGTATAGTGAGAGTATTTTCTAAGGTCTTAGACGATCTGAGTTTAAGTCCCAGTTGTACCTGTGTAAGCAGCAGTACATTGACAGGGAACTACCAAAAATTCACGCCGATTCAGAAGAGGATGTGCAATGAGCGATATCATTGCTGATGCCGGATGGATCTTGGCTGAAAGCAGACTATACCAGAAAGATGCTTACCTGTGTTTGATTGACTATGCAAAGGCATTTGACTGGATCATAACAAATTATGATAACATTTTGAAGGATGAGAATTCCAGAACACTTAATTGTGCTCATGAGGAACCTGTACGTGGATCAAAAGGCAGTCATTTGAACAGAACAAGGGCTACTGGGTGGTTTAAAATCAGGAAAGGGGTGTCAGGGTTGTCTCCTCTCATCATAATTATTCAATCTGTATGCTGAGCAAATAATCTGAGAAGGTGGACTATATGTGGCGTCAGGTCTGGTGGAAGACTCATTGACAACCTGCGATATGCAGGTGACACACCTTACTTGCTGAAAGTGAAGTGGACTTGAAGCACTTACTGATGAAGATCAAAGACTACAGCCTTCAGTATGGGTTACACCTCAACATAAAGAAAACGAAAATCCTCACAACTGGACCAATAAGCAACATCATGATAAACGGAGAAAAGATTGAAGTTGCCAAGGATTTCATTCTACTTGGATCCACAATCAACACTCATGGAAGCAGCAGTCAAAAAATCAAAGGACATATCGCACTGGACTAATCTGCTGCAAAAGACCTTTTTTAAAGTGTTAAAAAGCAGAGATGTCACTCTGAGGACTAAGGTACACCTGACCTAGGCCATGGTATTTTCAATTGCCTCATATGCATGCAAAAGCTGGACAAAGAAAAAGGAAGACTGAAGAAGAATTGATGCCTTTGAATTATGGTGTTGGTGAAGAATATTGAATATACCATGGACTGCCAGGAGAATGAACAAATATGTCTTAGAAGAAGTATAGCCGGAGTCCTCCCTGGAAGCAAGAGTGGCAAGACTTCATTTCACGTACTTTGGACATGTTATTGGAACGGATCAGTCCCTAGAGAAGGACATCGTGCTTGGTAAGGTAAAAGGTCAGTGAAAAAGAGGAAGACCCTCAACAAGATGGATTGACACAGTGGCTGCAACAATGGGCTCCAACATAGCAACAGTTGTGAGGATGGCACAGGACGGGCAGTGTTTTTCTCTGTTGTATATAGGGCTGCTATGAGTCGAAATTGACTCGATGGCACCTAACAACATCAAGCTTTTACACACTTAACCTTTTTGAACTTTACTTTCAACATCTATAAAATAGACCCTGTACAAGTCCTTCTCTGCCTACCTGGCAAGATTGTTGTGAGGAGGAAATGAGACAATACATTTAAGCATTATAAATTGTAAAGCATAATACATAATTCTTATAGTACTTAAATCCGAGTGCTGAGTTAATTTAATCTCAGTTCAATGTTTTAGGGACCCAACGTGAAAGAAAACGATACGTTTACTCATTCAATTGGCAAATATTTACTGAGGATCCTTTATGTGCCAATCACTGTTAGAGGTGCTGCATGCAAAAAAAAAAAAAAAAAAAAGAGTCCAGGCCTACCCTCAAGAAGCTGTTATTCTAGTAAAGGAAAACAAACATACACACAAAGTTAGGTGGGGACATTGGTGTTCAGTGGTAGATTCTTACCTTCCATGTGGGAGGGCTGGGTTCAATTCCCGGCCAGTGCACCTCATGTACAGCTATCACACATCTGTTAGTGGAGGCTTGCATGTTGCTATGATGCTGAACAGGTTTCAGTGGAGCTTCCACACTAAGACAGACTACGAATAAAGGCCTGGTGATCTACTTCCAAAAACCAGTCAAGGAAAACCCTATGGATCACAATGGTCCGCTCATGGGAACGGCACAGGACCAGGCAGTGTTTTGTTCTGTTGTGCATGGGGTCACCAAGAGTAGGGGGCCAACCTCATGGTAGTTAACAACAACAATAAAATTAGGTAATAAGGTATGTGAAGAAAGTTAACAGACAGTAAAAGGATAAGAGAGTGAATCTAGAGAAACAGGGAGTTAACATGTCCCCTGGCTGCCTATGTCAAATACCACTTGCCATCTGCACTTTTGACTGGAGCCTAATTCGTGCATTGATTCATTATATCAGTAAACATTTACTGAGCTACTCCCACGTGCTGGAGTCTGAGTAGTCAGTTGAATAACTGCCAATTTATTATGAAATTGATCCACTTACATCTCCTGCCTTGTCAACCTGTGACCAGCAGCTCACACGGGTGTGACATCTATCTAGTGGGAGTGAAGGGCAAGGCCAAACAATGGCCCTTGATCTTGTCCAAATTGACAAATCCACCCTTTCTTCCTCTGCCTTCTTACACTGACTTCTTACTCGAGTCAGGACATTCTGTGGTCATCCCCTGAACAGCCCTTGTGTTTTTGCGGCTTGAAAGTCTCTCTTCCTCCCCTCAGTCAAAATCCCATGCATCTTTCAAGCCCACCAGAATGCCATTTTCTCTCGGAAGCTCTGCCTAATCACCCAAGCAGTTGTGGTAAGCCCTTCTTAGGATCTTCTTTAGCACTTACAGTGTGAATCATGATCCCTCGAATTGTACAAACGAGTGTATATGGCTTATTTTTTCTGATTAGATTAAAAGCTTCTAAGAAGTAAGAGTTAAATCTTAAATGTCCTTGTATCTCCTTTGTATTACTTCCGCAACACGAACTGGCATTATAATATGTACTCATTAAATAATGTGTTGTTTGATGAAAATAAAGTCTGTTGCCTCATTGATGTAAAGACTTTCATTGGCAACTAAGGCAAGCATGTAAATAGGAAGATGGCTGTTGCTAAGCATATTTGCCCCGAAATGTATGTTTCTTGAGTATATTTCCTACTATTGACTAAAGTTTTGCTTTAACTTTCAATCCTCCCCTGCTGATGAACAGAAATGTTCTCTCCATCTGAGAGAGGCTAATATGCTGCCTCTCATAAGGTAACTTTTTAGTTCATACTGATGTGTTAGTCTATGATCTTCATTGTCTACAGTCATCAGTTAATTGGTTTGCAGGAGGTTTTTGTTTATTTGTTTTTAAAATTCAAGTTGACCATCTGTCCAAGTTGCATAGGCATGATACCCGGCTGGCCTCCAGTGCTGCCCCCGGCCCCTTCTTGAAACTGGATGTGCAACTGTTGGGGTGAACTGTGGTTGCACAAATGGGGTTTATGTGGAATTCAGCACTGAAAGAATAACTGTCTGTACTCTAATTTAAAAAAAAAAATTTTTAATTGTACTTTAGATGAAGGTTTACAGAACAAATATTTTCTTATTAAAGTCAGTACACATATTGTTTTGTGACATTGGTTAACAATCCCATGACATGTCAACACTCTCCCTTCTTGACCTTGGAAAACCTTTTTCTTTTTTTTTTTGGTGAAAATATACATAGCCAAAGACACACCATTTCAAAAATTTCTATATGTACAATTCAGTGACATTAAATTTTTTTAAGGTAAAAAGTCACTCTTGTTATAAACTTATGGAAAGTTCTTGCTACCATTGCTGGGTACGTGCTCACCTGCCATGTGGCAGCTCTCTAGGTTGTTGCTTGGATCAGTGGACATCCTTCAAAGGCAGGGCAGCGCGTAGTGGTTAGCAGCCATAGTCTTTGAGCCAGGTTGCCTGGATTGAAGATTTGGCTCTGCCACTTACTAGCTATGTGGCTTTGCAAATGGTTAATGCCCTCGACTGGTAACTGAAAGGTGGAGGTTTGAGTACACCCAGAGTTGCCTGGTGATCTATTTCCATTGGAAACCCTATGGAGGATAGTTCTGCTCTGACACACATTGTGCACCATGAGTCAGAATAGACTCAACAGCAACTGGTTACTGATTAAAATGAAATTAAATATAGTCATATAGGACTGTTGTGAGGATTAGATGAGTTAGTGAATAAAAGGATTTAGAACAGGCCTGGCTTGCTAATAGACTCACAAAGCGTGGGGTATGATTATATTTGTGCCTTTGTGATGAGTTCTCTAATGGATTCCAGCTCATGACTTATAGAGAAACAGCCTCTTTTTATGCCTCCTATTCAATACCCACAAGATGGTCTTCCCTTGCTTAACAAGGAGTTTTTACTAAAATGCTTTTCTTGAAGGCAGAGCTTTAATGAAAAAAAGTATAACTTTAGATAAGCCGTTTTTTTTCCATTGCTGTTCTTGTCTAGTAGCCTCATGCAATCCACCCTCATCCCCAGTCAGGGCTCCTAACTGATGCAGGGGTCCTCTCTCCCTTGCCCCCCTAAAATCTGTTCTCCATACAATGGACAAAGGGATTTTTTAAAATGCAAATTTGGTCAAGTCACTTCTCTGCTGAGAAACCTGCAATTTCTTCCTTCTGCTCTTAAGACAGGACTCCTGGTGGAGCAACGGTAAACCGCTCGGCTGCTGACTGAAAGATCGGCGGTTCGAATCCATCCAGCAGCTCTGTTTCTGGATGTACCTGGCGATCTGTTTCTGTAAAGATTACAGCTTAGGAAACCCTATAGGATAGTTTTACTCTGTCACATGGGGTCACTATGAATCGGAATCGACTCGATGGCACCTAACAACAATAACAACTGCTGTTGTTGTAGTTAGGCACCGATGAGTCCGTTCTGACTCATAGCGACCATATAGCACAGAATAGAACTGCCCCGTAGGGTTTCCAAGGAGCGGCTGGTGGATTCGAACTGCCGAACTTTTGGTTAGCAGATGAGCTCTTAACCACTCGCCACAAGAACAATACACCTAAGATAAAATCCAAAGGCCTTCCTCTGGCCTACAAGACACTCTGTAACCTGGCTCAGTGGACTGATGGCATTCTTTCTGATCCTTAAGCAGGTCGAGCACATTCCCACGTCAGGGTTTTGCCCCTGCTGTGCCTTCTATTAGAGCACTCTTTCCAGATCTTTGCACGGATGGTGCCTTGCTCTTTAGAGCTCTGCTCAAACAGAGGCAGTGTAGGGTAATGGTTACAAGCATGACTTTGGATTTAAATCTTGGCTTCACCAATTCCTAGTTGTATGACCTTGGAAAAGCTACTCAACCTCTCTGTGCCCCAGTTTCCTCATCTGTGTATTAGGAATGCTAATAATACCTACATCATAGAATTTGTATGAGGTTTAACAGCCTCCACCAGACTGAGTCCAGCACAACTAATGGTGTCTGGCTACCACCACCAACTGCTCTGATGGGGATCACGGTAGAGGGTCCCGGACAGAGCTGGAGAAAAATGTAGAAGAAAATTCTAACTCAGAAAAAAAGACCAGACTTACTGGTCTGACAGAGATTGGAGAAATCCCAAGAGTATGGCCCCCGGACACCCTTTTAACTCAGTACTGAAGTCACTCCTGAGGTTCACCTTTCAGACAAAGATTAGACAGGCCCATAAGATAAAACGAGACTAAAGGGGCACACCAGCTCAGGGGCAAGGACGAGAAGGCAGGAGGGGACAGGAAAGCTGGTAATGGGGAACCCAAGGTCGAGAAGGGGAGAGTGTTGACATGTCGTGGTGTTGGCAACCAATGTCACAAAATGGTATGTGTATTAATCTTTCAATGAAAAACTAGTTTGCTCTGTAAACCTTCATCTAAAGTACAGTAAAAAAAATCTTAAAAAAAATTGGTTTGAGGTTTAAATGCATTAACAGTTGTTTTAAAAAACCTGTGATTGACACAGAGTAAACACTGTTTAGAGGGAGCCCTAGTGGTGCAATGGCTAAGCACTCAGCTGCTATAAACCAAAAGTTCAAACTCACCAGGTGCTCAAAGGGAGAAAAATGTGGCAATTTGCTCCTGTCAAGATTACAGCCTTGGAAACCCTATGGGGGCAGTTCTACTCTGTGATGGGGTTGCTGTGAGCTGAAATAGACTCGACGACACACAACAATAACAACAAACACTATTTAAGTGCTTGCTTAAAAAATGAAAATGTTATTTCCTCAAAGAATCTTTCTCTGACCCAGTCCAAGTTTCTGTCTTCCACATGACAGCCACATAATATAAAAGTACCTTATTTTTATTTTCTTCTTGGCACTTGCCATCTTCAGAGGCCACTCATTTGTGTGCTGAGTGCCTCTCCTACCAGATTGTAAGCTTCACGGTGGCAACGCCCTTGTCTGTGTTACTCCTTAAGGACCTGCCATCCTATCTCTCAGAATAGTGCCTGACATATATTATATTCTCAATAAACATCTGTCAACGAAAGAATCAGAACTCAAATTCTCATGTTATTAGCACAGTGGCTTTTGTCTAGATTCTTAGCCTCTCTGGGCCTGGATTTCCTTAACAAAAAAATGAATAATATCTCCACCTTACAGGGTTGTTGTTTGCAATACATTCCAAAATGTTAATGGTGATTATCTTTGGGAGATGGGATTAAAAGGGATTGAATTTTCCATTTTGCTCATGCATATTCCTTTTAAAATAAAGAGCATGGATTTCTTTTGTAATTAACATAGCTAAAATTAATTAATATTTGTCAAGGATTTAACACAATGTCTGATCCATAGTAAGTATTTAATAAATAGTCAATTCTAATAATACTAAGCTTTTCAATAAACCTAAAAGGGCTTCCTTCCTCTGTGGCACTGGGCTATATTGCTTTATACCCTAGTCTGGGGGTTGGGGCTTTATCGCTACCCAAAACAAAACAAACAAAAAAACCAATAACCAATTGCCAGCTGCATTGATTTGGACTCATGGTAATTCTATGTGTTACAGAGTAGAACTGCACACCATAGGGTTTTTAATGACTGTGATATTTTGTAAGTAGATCGACAGGTCTTTCTTCTGAGGCACCTCTGGGTAGATTTGAACCATCAAGCTTTCCATTAGTATTCAAGAGCTTCACTGTTTGCACCATCCAGGGACTCCTTAATCACTGCCAGGCCCCAGTGTTTCCTCTAGCCCACCACACTCCATTTCCTCTGTCCTTATGGAAGCTGAGAGGGGCTGCTCCTTTCTCTCTGACCTGCATGAGTACTCAGAATGGAGGGAGAAGGCTCTGTGGCTGTTAGCTGAGGGCCTTCCTCTTTCAGACCTGCTCATTCCCACCTGGTGAAGCCCAAGATCGATCACCTCCTGCTTTTGAGTGGATGAGTTTTCCACAGTGCTTAGTATGCAGCCCACGCTGGGCAGGCTGCAAAGAATACTAACACGGCAACATCCGTTGTTTAGTTCTCCCCAAATCGTTTTCAGTGGCCAGGAAAGAGATTGTGCCCAGCTGCTGGAAGCTAATCAGGAGCAGATCCACACAGTCTGTGGGGCTGATACAAAACTAGGATTCCTCAGCTAGTGAATTTCCAGTGTCAAAGAGGGGCTTGCCCATCCCTCTCCAACATGGCGGATGAACTACATGCTTACTCATCTTTGGCTGGGGAAGGGGAGTGGGATATCCCTGGCACAGGGCTTCAGCAGCAACTGATGATGCAGGAGGCAGAGGAATGAGCAGAGTCCTCATTTTTCATCAGGAATCCTAGGGCTCTTGCTCTCTTCAGGTTCTCTGTTAGCACAGCCGGCTCCAGCCAGGGCTTCTGGGTCCTAATGACCTACTTGCTGCTTGGCTCCCTCAGATTGTCTGCAACTGTGTCTTTGAAGATTAGCTTGAAATAACTTGAAAGCCACTGTGCTTGTTTCCAGCAAGTAAAAGAGAATCCTAGCATCTCGGAGCAGATTAAGGGTTCTGTGGCTTTCTCAAAAACGGATAGCGTATTAGAAAAGAGAGGTCTGGGAGACTGCAATTTAAATGACTTCGTGACGGCTAGACAGATTTGCAGGCTAAAGCTGGTGTTGGTTGCACAACACGAGGAACATAATTAATGTCACTGAATTGTACATGTAGAAAATATTGAAATGGCAAAAGTTTTGTATATATATATATATAAACCAAAAACCTAACCCGTTGCCGTAAAGTCGATTCTGACTCATAGCAACCCTGTAGGACAGAACAGAGCTGCCTCATGGGATTTCCAAGCAGTGGCTGTGGATTTGAACTGCTAACATTTTGGTTAGCAGCTGAGCTCTTAACCACTGTGTCATCAGAGCTCCTATACACACACACGCACACACACACACACACACACACACACACACACACACATATTTACCACAATAAAAGTAAAAAACAAATAAATAAAGCTGGTGTTGTTGCAAAACTCCAGGAGATGGATAAACAGCTGTCACCTGGCTGCCTGGGTGTCTCTACCCCTGCACTAGTGAACTCAGCCAGGGGTGGACTCCAGGGCAGGTCCAAGTCCACAGACACTCTAAGCCAATGTATTGCTTTAATTATCCAAAATAAGGCCTGGAAGAGACAGAGACTTATCTCACTATGGAGCTCTGGTGGCACAGTGGTTAAGAGTTTGGCTGCTAACCAGATGGTTGGCAGTTCCAATCCACGAGCCACTCCTTCAAAACCCCATGAGACAGTTCTACTCTGTCCTGTAGGGTTGCTATGAGTCGGAATCAACTTGACAGCAATGAGTATCTCACTATTGGTGGCTTCCCTGGAATCCAGACTCCAGTGAGGGGAGATTCGAGGGAGGACTTCATCCTACAGCAGCCCCATCATTCATTCATTTGTTCATTCATTCATTCATCAAACAAAACAATTTTAAACAGCTGATGCTTGATAGCGTGTTGTGTAGAAGGCGGCAAGTGTAGTGTGTAAGCACTAGCCCTAGGGACACACTGTGGTTCAAGGCCTGACTCCACCACTGATCAGCTGTGTGTCCATGGGCAAGTCTGTGCCTCAGTTGACTCATCTGTAACACAGGACTTGGAATCTGCCTCATGTGATTTTTGTGAGGAAAAAAAATGAGAAAATCTATGTTCTGTGCTTAGCATAATGTTTGGTATGCCCTAAACAATCCACCAAAAGTCTGTTTGTTTGTTGTACTGTGGTGGCTTGCATGTTGATGTGATGCTGGAAGCTATTCCACTGATATTTCAAATACTAGCAGGTCACCCATGGTGGACAAGTTTTAGTGGAGCTTCCAGACTAAGACTAGGAAGAAACCCTTGGAGATCTACTTCTGAAAATTAGTCAATGAAAACCCTATGGATCATCTCAGAATACTGTCCTATATAGTGCTGGAAGGTGAGCCCCATAGGTTGGAAGTCACTTAAAATACTCAGTGCCCACAACAATGGACATAACCATGTCAGCAGTTGTGAAGATGGTACAGGACCAGACAATGGTTTGTTCTGTTGTGTACAGGGTTCCCAGGAGTGGCAGTCGACACTGATGACAACTAACAATAACAAGAAACTGTCCATAAATGGTAGCTATTCTCATTGTTTCAATGAAGGTTGCAGAGAAGTTAAATTCATGGTCACTGACCTAAAGATGCTTGAAAGTGCACAGCTGTCAGGTTATCTTTCTAGGGTCAGTGACATTACCTTACAATCTTGGCCCTAAACTCCCAGAACTAAAAAGGCTGTTGCTGGTGGTGACCTGACCATGAACTTGACCTGATGGCTTCTCCATCATTCTAGTGGCCGCTCACTATCCATACATCCTGTAATGTTGGTTTTCTGCCACGTTCTACACTTTTTTCTAAAACTTCCTCCTCTCCTTCAGTTTGAGACAAAATAAAAATGCATCACCTGAAGCTGAGATTGAAAAGTAGCCAAATCATTGTTGTTTGAAAACAAATTCCCTTGCCGATGGCATTTCTTGGTGAATGATTCCCCTTCACCACAGGATCCTCTTGGAGCAGAGATAAATGAGCCAGTTTGGCTCTCCCGGGCTCATCTTATGTCTGAGCCAAATTACTGTAGGAAATACTGAATTATAATTTGTTTGCGTGATCATTAATTTATCTAATCATAAATTCCTTAGAAACAATGGCAATGAAGACGAACTATTAACCAACCCATTATGTTTAATGGGCAACTCTTTAAAAATGATGGCTAATAATTCATCTGAGGTGCCCCTGAAAATGATGATGATAATAATAGCCAACTCTTATTGAGTGCTCTCTCTGTGCCAGTCACTGTTCTAAACATTATCCATATATGAATTTGTTTAATCCTCACATCAACCCTATCAGGTAGGTGCTGTTATTATCCCCATTCTACGGATGAAGAAATTGAGGTACAGAGAAGTTATGAGATTTGCCCAAGGTCACACAGTCGGCATGTGGCAGGACCAGGATTTAAATCCAGGCAGGTTGGATCCAGAGTTGATGCTCTTAGCTTCCCAGATATTCATTCACCAGGTATTTATTGAGAACCACCTAGGTTCAGGCATCATGCTGGGTACAGGGGACTCAGAGAAGAACAGAATGTAGTTGCCCTTTCTTTTAGGCTTTTGGAGTGTAGCTTGGGAGTCAGACGTGTGAAAACTGAGAGCTTGGATCTGAACCCAAGCATCCTGGCTACAGAAAGGGATAATGAATGATGATAGGAATTTTCTCATCAGAGAAAGATAATAAAGGGGAAGGGTATTCCAGGAAAACTCTGAGAGAAGTCAGGCAGGGGTGCCTCCAGATTGCTTAATTAAACAAACTCCTAGCAAGCCCTCCCCATTCCTCATTCCAGACTGTGATCCGCTCTGGGATAACCACCCAATGAAAAACCACCAAAATGAGAATTATTAAACCAAATTTTTTGGAGGGAGTCCTGTCCCCCACCTGCTAGCAATAGTATCCTTGAGTCTCAAGTTGCTATATCACCCCCTTTACATCCTGTTCCCTTGAGAGGGATTTGGGTTTCAATCTGTTTGATTTCTTCTTTTCCCATATGATTAAAATCCTCTCTCACTTGCTCTCGAAATCTCAGATTACTCAGAGATGTGATCAGTGACTCACAGCATTTCAGCTGGGAAGGGGAGAAAGCGGGCTGTTGCCCTGGTGGGTGGTGGCATCTGGGCAGCACCTCCCTCTTCCCTCAGAGAGGACAGCATGAGGTCAAGGCACACTCATCGGCCTCCATTCTACTTTGCAGCTTCTCAGGAAACTGCTTCCAACTTCCTTCAATTACCTGGCCAGGTAAGTAGATTGCTCCAAGGAGCATCCTTTCTTAATGCTGGGAGGCCCAAATGGAGTATCTGAAGAGTATCTGACCTGTCTGGGCCTCCTTCTTAGATCATAGTGCCAGTACAAACTGTCTGTGTGGCCCAAACCTCAAGCTGAATGGCAAAGGGGAGAGATTGGAGGGTGAAAAATGATCTCTAGAGAGCTTTTGGAGCTTGAAGATATCAACTTGAGACCCACACAACATGGGGATACTTCCTATCCCTCTTGCTGGGTATCAGACCAGGTTAATTTTGATCCCTATGATCCCTTCATTAAGAAGCTCAGAACATCATCGGATCCTTCTAAGACTAGTAAATCTTTGCTTTAGTCTAGTCCTCTTGCCCTAGTGCCCAATGCTTGGTGTGAACATCTACTTAGATATCTAATTGTCAATCTAAATCCAACATGTCTAGCACCCAACACTAAAAATAAGCTAAATTATCTCCCATTTCTTTTCAGTCAATATAATCATGGGTTTCATCTGTGAAACTGCTGCTTGTGTCCTAAACATCCAACAACGGCCTCACGTCAGATATCGTCTTTCACCCCCACCATCCCCATCGTGGCACATGTCCCCTCACCACATGGCTGAATTTTTTTTTTTTAATTGTTGCAGTTAAATGAAGTTTACATTTCAAGTTAGTCTCCCATACAAAATTTTATACATACATTGTTATGGGACCCTAATCACTCACCCCATTCTGCGACAGCACACTCCTTTCCATCCCTGATTCCCCGTGTCCATTCAACCATCTCCTAACCTCTCTACCTTCTCATCTCACCTCTGGAAAGAAGCTGCCCCTTTGGTCTCTTGTATCTACTTGACTAAGAGGCACACTCTTCATGAGTATCACTTTATGTCCCACAGTCCAGTTCAATCCCTGTCTGAAGAGTTGGCCTCAGAAATTGTTTTAGTTCTGGGCTGATAGAAAATCTAGGGGCCATGCTTTCCAGGGTACTCCCAGTCTCAGTCAGACCATTAACCCTGTTATTCTTGCTAGAATTTGAGTTCTGCAACCCATCTTTCTGCTACTCCGTCAGGGACTCTCTGTTGTATTCTTTGTCATGCTGGTCATTGGTGGTAGCTGGGCACTGTCTAGTTCTTCTGGTCTCAGGCTGATGAAGTCTCTGGTTTATATGGCCCTTTCTGTCTCTTGGGCTACACATGGCTGGATTTCTAAAACGCCTTCCTGAGGATCCTTCTGGCTCTACCCTCTCCACCTCCACCCCTCTGCAGTCTAGCCAGCTGAGTACCACTGAATTTATCTTCTTGAAATACTGCTATTACCACGTGTCTCCCCTCTTCACAAACACCTGATAGCTCCCCTTGTCTTTAGAAACATGCCCAAACTTCTCCAAATGGCTTTCAAGGCCTCCATAGTCTGTTTCCAACCTACTCTCCCACTGGTGTCAGTTCTGGGTTTGAGGACAATAAATCCACCAGCCTTCTCCCTATAATTCATTTCCCACGGGATCTCTTCTTGCTGAAATGAGCACGACTGATTTCTTGAGGGAATTAGAGGGGACAGCAGGGAAAACTTGGATGAGACATCAGGAAGGACGCACAGGCGGCTCATGTCCTTCAGGGCCTCTCCCTCCTCGCCTTGCCTGTTCAGAGTCCTTAGTGGCAGTGTATTTTAAATGGAGCTGAAATCCTATCCCACTTATCCTTGTACAGGAAACCCTGGTGGCATAGTGATTGAGTGCTATGGCATCTAACCAAAAGGTTAGCAGTTAGAATCCACCAGGCTCTCTGTGGAAACCCTATGGGGCAGTTCTACGCTGTCCTACAGGGTTGCTATGAGTCAGAATCGACTTCACAGCAATGGGTTTGGTTTTTTTTTTAATCCTTGTACATACTAGCAAAATGTCTGGTGAGCTCTTTATCAAGGGCTGACAGGTTGGTGCCAACCAAAGGAGGCCAAGCACATCCATCACTGCAGCTGGGATGTGCCCTACCTAGAGAGACTGCTGCCACTTGTCATTTCCTAGCAGCTTCCCCTGCTCCACACCTGTCCTTGCACCTAGTTTGCTTGTAATTGAAAACCTCCAACTTCTGAGACTTTCAAGAGTCACATGAAAAATGATTGGGTGGCCAAGTCTGCTCTACATGGCAATTGAGTTATGGGGCTTTATCAGAGCCAAGCAATGATGACTGAGCCAGAGAGGCCTGCAGAGAAGGACAAATCACAGAGGGTCCTGAGGCAGCACTGCCCCCCTTACACTGGGCAATGTTTCATTCTGTTACACATAAGGTCACCATGAGTCAGAGCTAACAGGACAGCAGCTAACAACAACAGGGGGAGGCTGGAGACGGTAGGGAAGGCATCAGCTCTAGAATTTCTGTGGGGGAACTTAAGGGTGACACTTTGATTGAAAGGACAGGTGAGCAGACTTGTATTAATGATGTACTTGCGCAGAAAGAATTTTTAAAGTTAGAGTGTTTATTGGCATGGCTTGTGGGGACTGGTGGAAAAAATGGCATGGCCAATTGGTATTTATCTTATGAATCTGTTACTTGCCCTTCCCTGCTCTGCTCTGTGCCATAGAAGCCCATCCATGAAAATGACATTTTACAGGCTCCCTTGTCCTCTGACTTCTGGTAAAAGAGAGGTACTGGCAGGAGATTGGAGAGCAAGAGGATTGGGGAAGCCAGGTGCCTCTCCCTTCATTCTCTGTTCTGGGCAGCCTCTCAATACGGTCTGCATCTTTTCTGTGGCTCCAGCCCCATTGGGTCACCCCTGCCTTAGTTCTAGCTCCCACAAGGTGGCCTTGGCCCTAGGCTTGGATAGCACCACCTCCTCCCTCTCTCCAGCCCCAGGGTTGGTAACAGATTCCTGCAGTTGCTGCTCTTGGATTGCTTCTCCCTCCCGTTTGTTCTCTTAGTTCCTCTACAAACTGTATAGCGAATTCTCCTTCTTGTTCCTTCCCTTGAACTTTATGGTATGAATGCTGTTTCCCTGACTAGGCCTTCTCTCCTACACTGTGCCTTGACACAGCCATGAAGCAGGAATGAACTCAAAGCCAGCCATCCAGTGACAGAGTGGGGATTAGAACCATTGTCCTGACTAGTAGCCAGTATCTGTGCAACATACCACACAGCCTTCTGAAATAGAAGCATGTGGGTCATGAAGAACAGTGGTTACTATTACCCCAGGGACCCTGCTGATTATGTACCTTGTTGTAGGGCAGCTTCCCTGGTGGTACAAATGGTTAATGAGCTCAGGTCCTAACACAAAGTTTGGTGGTTTGAGTTCACCCAAAGGCACCTCGGAAGAAAGACTTGGTGACCTTCTTCTGAAAAATCAGCCATTGAAAACCCTATGGAGCACAGTTCTACTGTCACACACATGGGGTCACCAGGAGTCAAAATCAACTGGAGGGTAACTTGTTTTTTTTGTTGTTGTTGTAGGGCGTGCCCACTCTTCTTCCCTGTTAAAGCACTTCCTAGGTGTTGGTGAAGGACTGAAAGGAAGGAGGAGAAAGAGATGCTGCTCATTTTGGGAGCTCCCAGTCAGAGACAGGACCTGAAATCAGGCAAAAGACAATAAGGCATGCAGAAACTAATGTTTCACCCCAGGCTCACATTTCCCACCTTGCAGCACAATCCAGTGCCTCTGCTGCCCACAGCTGGTCAATAAGTACATAGGAAGTGCAAACTCATCTTAACATCAGCCTCAGAAGAACACTGTCCCAAGGGGGAAGCCACCCAGACATGCCTCACGCACCCCAACACAAGGATACTGCAAGTGCAGCCTCCTTTTTAATGATAGAAATATTTGTTGAACTCCTGGTATGTGTCCCGACAGGGATTTCAAAAGAGTATGAAACATGGCCCCTGCCTTCCAAAGGCCTCTATGTGGCTGTGGAGATGAGGGACACCTACATGAAACGTCTTAAGAGCCATAGGAGGCAGAGCTTCGGTTCAGTGCTGGGAGGAGTGGTGCCTTAAGGGCTTGGAGAGGGTAGGTAACAGGGAGGCCCAGAAGGCAGCTGGGGAGGCTTCAGGGGTGAATTTGGCCTTCAGAGATGGGTAGGATTTGGCATGAAGAGAAAAGAGAGAAAGACCTGCCAAGTCAGGATGTGGGGAGCATGAGCAAAAGTAGGGGAAATAAAAAAGAGGCAGGTTTGGCTTCATGGAAGAGTCACCACTGGTGAAGGTGGAGATGCTATTGGGGACGGAGAGAGGGATTCTGTGCCGGGGGCCTGGGGGGAGCTTACGCTGGTTGAGCTCCAACTAGGTACTTTATAAACACTGTGCACTAAATACATTATCCCATTTAACCATCCCCCAACGCATTTTCCTATTTAACAGAAAACTGAGACTCCAAGAACTTAACTATTCCAAAGTCACACAAAGAAATGATAGAGCTGGATTTGCTATCAAGTTTGTCCAGTTCCAAACTCATGTCCCTCCCCCTCCACCCCCAACTTCACTCTGTCCCTACTAGAACCAGTGGCAGACTAGACTCAGCCCTGGATGCCCTCAAGAGCCAATCATTGAGGACACTGGAGTGGGGGTGGAACATCAGACAAGCAATATCTGAGGAGGATTGTTCTGGCATGGGTCTGCAGAATGGATCAGGGAAGAGACCAGAGACAAGAAGACAGGTTGGGGGACCATGGCAGTGATCCTGAGAATGGAAAGGAGCAAGTATATTTGAGAGACAGTTCAGAGAGAGCCTCACCAGCCATGCCTATGTGACTGACTGAACATTGAGGATGAACGAGAAGGTTGAGAGAATTAATGAGTCCTAGATGACTCATCATCATGGAGCCCTTGTGGCATAGTGGTTAAGTGTTTGGCTGCTAACCAAAAGGTCAGCTGTTCGAATCCACCAGCTGCCCTTTGGAAACCCTCTGGGGCAATTCTACTCTGTCCGGCAGAGTCACTATGAGTTGGAATTGACTCGATGGCAATGAGTTTGGTTTTTTGGTTTAGATAACTCATAATTTGAACCTATCTGACTATGGATTTAAAAAAAAACTTCCTTCCCCAATTTAAAACGGATTGCCAAACATGCTCTCCTTTTATTTTCTCTCTAGATCAGAAAAGTTTTTGTGGTTATTAAATAAAAAGCTGAGATTTATACTTATTGATCTTATAATTAGGATGACTTGTCAGGCTATTAACAATTCCACAGACAAGGAAAGCTGTACTAGTTGGTATAGGTTCTAGTGGATAGAAAGAGAAGTGATTAAATTCAGGTTCAGGCAAATGTACGAGGCCACCAAGAGGTTCCAGAAAAGACTCAGGAAGAGTTGTTGGGGACGATTCTAGGACTTGAGGTATAGCTGGCTGCAGAAAGGACTTATTGGGCTGAGGTTTGATACTCATCGGGAAAGAATTGTCTCTCGAAGACTGGACTGAGTTCAACTAATAATCCTTGGGGAGGGGGCAGATTAGAACGGTAACAAAGAAACATATAAGCATAGACTGATTGTATAAGCTATATCAAGATGGATTATGAAGCTATATGTCTGTAGTTTGCTTACTGTTGTGTGTGATCTGAGATTCCCTTCTTTATGTTTTCTTTATTTTGAAGCACTGAATGAGTGAAAAACTCACCAAAGACTCAAGATAAAAGGCTGTGGGCTGAAGATAACAGGTGTTGGTTAGGTTGTGAAGAAACTGGAACCCTCATCCATTTCTGGTGGGATATAAAATGATACAGTCATTGTGGAAAACAGTTTGGTGAGTCCTCAAAAAGTTGAACATAGAACTATCATATGATCCAGCAATTTGAAGCCTAAGCACATACCCAGAAGAAGTGAAGGCAAGAATGCCAACAAGAAACTGTACACCAACGTTCACTGCAGCACTTTTCACAATAGCCAAAAGGAGGAAACAACAGAAATGTCCATTAACAGATTAATGAATAAACAAATGTGGTATATACACACGATGAAATATTATGCAGCCGTAAAGAGACATTAAGTTCTGATGCATGCCACAACATGGATGAACCTCGAAAACATTATGCTGAGTGAAATAAGTCAGTTGCAAAAGGACAAATACTGTATGATCTCACCTGTATGAAATAAGTAAATATATAGAAGCCAAACATTATTAATGGCCACCAGGGGTGAGAGGAAGGGGGGAGAAGGAGAGTTTTTGTTTAGGGTGCATTGAGTTTATGTTAATGGCGGCAGAATATTTTGGAAAAGGATACAATAATGGTGGCACAACATGAAAAATCTAATCATTGTCCTTGAATTGTAAACGTAGAAGTTGTTGTGTTGGTGAATGTTTTGGTGTGTATAATTTTACCACAATAAAAAGAAGGCTGTGAACTCAGTTCCTAATATAAAAGCAACCTCACCCCCCCATTCAGTTTTCTACAGTAATGAGAGCCACAAAAGTGAGTGGAAGTGAATATTGGTGTTTGCAGTTAGAGGTTTCAATGGAATTAGGGCAATTCCGTGGGAGAGTCAGTTGGTGAGGGAAGAAGTTGTTTAAGTTGGGGATATTGCATGAGCCTATTCAATTCAAACTTCTCATTTCACAGATTAGGAAACAGACCCAGAGAGGGAAAGTGACTTGAGTTGGTGGTAATAGGCCATCTAATAGTCTGACTTTGGGAGGGAGTCAGGCTGGAAGATACAGATCTGGGGGAATGGCAATTAAGAAAGTGGGAAAAGATATCCTTTACTAACAAAGCTAAACTACTGTTTAGTTTAAGAACTATTTATATGGGATCAAACTGACAACAGCAACTTGAATGATTAGCTAAGAAACTTAGGGGGCAGTGAGTTTATGTTAATGGGGGAGGAACAATTTGGAAAAGAAGAGCGAGAATGTTTGCACAACTTGAAGAATGTAAGCAGTGTCACTGATTTGTACATGTAGAAATTGAAGTGATGTATGTTTTGCTGAGTATATTCTCAACAACAACAACAATAAAATAAAATCAAAAGTTTGAGAAGCTCTAAAAAGAAAATGAGAAAAGGCTTGAGACTTCAGGGCAACCTACAGACAGTAGCAAAAGAGAAAATACTGTCAAAATACACTTAGAGAACTAGGAGAGTAAGAATAGCTCAGTGTAATGGAAGCCAAAGGGGAGGATTTTGAGAAGACAAGACTGGCCAATAGTAGCAATTGCCCCGAAGTGATCAAGGATATAGGATGTGAAAAATTGTTGGATTTGCAATATGATCTTTCAAAGTGAAGTTTCAGAATGTGATCGAAATGGAAGGACAATCAAATGAGGTGTGTGTGTGTGTGTGTGTGTGTGCGTGTTCTGCTGAGCACTGATGTCCAAATTTTCTTGTCCTCATTGAGAAGTTAGAGGAAGCTTGGCACAGCTGATGGGCTGTGTGGGGCAGAGGTTGAAGGAGGGATCCTCTTTCCTGATGCTGAGGGAAATGTCAGAATCAGGAAGCAAAAGTCAAGTGGGGAGCTGGCTTCCCAGAGAAGGGTGTTGGATTGAGCCCCAAAGTCTGAAGGGCCAGAAGCAGATATTAAAAGCTGAAGTAGGTAAACAGCTAGAGACTGAGAGCTAGGGAAGGGCCCAGGAGCAAGGAGGGAATAGTCAGAAACGGATGGACCAGTGTAGTTGTCCGGGGCTGGCTTTTGTATCTGCCACAGCATGATTGGTGGGAGCAGGGCCAACTTCATAGGCATGCAACCCGTGCAGTCACACAGGGCTCTGCACTTAGAGGGCCCACACTTGGCTCAATGTTCTGCTGTCACCATCCTGACATTTTTAAAAAGTTTATCTTTGAACTTGTGTCTTGTACGTAAAGTCTGATGGGACAACAGAGCATTCATGTGAGCAGAGGAGATACGTACAAAGTGCATGTCCTCCATTCCTTGTCACTCCATTTGCACAGAGCATTCACCATGCCCCATGAGCGCAGAATTCCGGTGGCACCACACTGTGTGGGAGAACCACGAGACTCAAAGTGAGTACAGTGTAAGTGTATTTCATCTATAACTGAGCAAGCGGGGGTGTTGATAGCCCCAAGAGGCCACACTTTCCGTCTGAACCAGAACTTGCTTAGAATGCAGAAAGAAGACAATGGCGTTCTAAGAAACAACCAAGGAATCCTCACCCACTTTCTGACTCATGTTTTTGTTGTTGTTATTAGGTGCTGTTGAGTCAGTTCTGACTCATAGTGACCCTATGTACAATAGAACAGAATTCTGCATGGTCCTGTGCCAGCCTCACAATCATTGTTATGCTTGAGCCCATTGATGCAGCCACTGTGTTGAGTTGTCTCGTTGAGGGTCTTCCTCTTTTTTGCTGACTCTCTACTTTACCAAGCATAATGTCCTTTTTCAGGGATTGATCCCTCCTGATAACATGTTCAAAATATGTGAAACATAGTCTCGCCATCCTTGCTTCTAAGGAGCATTCTGGTTGTACTTCTTCCAAGACAGATTTGTTCGTTCATTTGGCAGTCCATGGTATATTCAATATTCTTTGCCAATGCCATAATTCAAAGGCGTCAATTCTTCCTCAGTCTTCCTTATTCATTGTACAGCTTTCACATGCATATGAGGTGATTGAAAATACCATGGCTTGTGTCAGGCACACCTTAGTCTTCAAGGTGACATCTTTGCTTTTTCAACACTTTAAAGAGATCTTTTTTTTTTTTTAAATATTTTATTGTACTTCAGGTGAAAGCTTACAGAGCAAATAGTTTCTCATGAAATAGTAGTACACATGTTGTTCTATGGCATTGGTTAACAACCCCACAACATATTAAGCCTCTAAATTCTCAACCTTTTTTTTTTCTTTTGATGAAAATACAGATAGCCAAAGATACACCGTTTCAAAAATTTCTGCATTCACAGTTCAGTGACATTGACTATGCTCTTCCAACTGTGCTGTTATTCTCACTTAAGATGAAGGCTTACAGAACAAAACAGTTTTTCATTTAACAGTTACTACACATGTTGCCCTATGACAATGGTTAACAATCTCACAGCACATCAAGAATATCCTTACTCCACCTTGTGTTCCCTATCACCAGGGGACTTCCTTGTCCCCTTCTGTCTTCTGGCCCTTGTCACTGGACTACTGTACCTCTTTAGTCTCATTTGGTTTTTTTTTTATTATTTTATTTTATTTTAACACCATTTCAAAACTTTTTACTTACACATTTAAGTGATATTGACTATGCTCTTCCAATTGTGCTGCCATTCTCGCCCAAGATGAAGGCTTACAGGACAAAACAGCCTCCCATTTAATAGTTACTACAAATGTTGCCCTATAGCAGTGGTCAACAATCTCACAATACATCGACAGTGTCCTTATTCAATTTGTGTTCCTTATCATCAGTTTCCTACTCTCCCTCTGCCTTCTGGCCCTTGTCACCGGACTCCTGTACCTCGTTAGTCCCATTTAGTTTTACTGGGCTGTCCACTTCCAGGCTTAACATCGAACCTCGAAGGTAACTTCACCTCTGAGCTGAAAGGGTGTCTGGGGGCCACACTCTTGAGGTTTCTCTAGTATTCTTTAAAGAGATCTTTTGCAGCAGATTTGTCCAATGCAATACGTCGTTTGATTTCTTCACTGCTGCTTCCATGGGTGGATCCAAGTAAAATGAAATCCTTGACAACTTCAAACTTTTCTCTGTTTATCATGATACTGCTTATTGGTCCAGTTGTGAGGATTTTTGTTTTCTTTATGTTGAGGTGTAATCCATACTGAAGGCTGTGGTCTTTGATCTTCATCAGTAAGTGCTTCAAGTCCTCTTCACTTTTAGAAAGCAAGGTTGTGTCATCTGCATAATGCAGGTTGTTAATGAATCTTCCTCCAGTCCTGATGCCTTGTTCTTCTTTATATAGTCCAGCTTCTCGGATTACTTGCTCAGCGTACAGATTGAATAAATATGGTGAAAGGATACAACCCTGGCTCACACCTTCCCTAACTATAAACCATGTAGTATCCCCTTGTTCTGTTCGAATGACTGCCTCTTTGATCTGTGTATAGGTTCATCACGAGCACAATAAAGTGTTCTGGAATTCCCATTCTTTGAAATGTTATCCATAATTTGCTATGATCCACACAGCCAAATGCCCTTGCATAGTCAATAAAATATAGATAAACATCTTTCTGGTATTCTCTGCTGTCAGCCAGGATCCATCTGACATCAGTAATGATATCCCTGGTTCCACATCCTCTTCTGAATCCTGCTTGAATTTCTGGCAGTTCCCTTACTTCCTGATATTAACCGACCACTTATGCTGAAGATGGTGACACAGAACGAAAGGGAAAGATGGTACAACTCATCCCTTCATTTCTTTTCAATCCTTCCAAACTCGCCAATAAGCTGAAGCCAGAGAGTATTGATAGAACGTGCACACATCAAGAAGTAAAATCGAAACAATTGTGTTATGTTTGTGTAGCCTTTCTGCTGTGAAAACAAAATGTGGTTATGAGCATGGATGCTAACCAAGAGGTCGGCAGTTTGAATCTACCACCCATTCCTTGGAAACCCTGTGGGGCAATTCTGTTCTGTCCTATAGGGTCACTATGAGTCAGAATTGACTCAACAGCAATGGGTTTTATATGCAGTTACAGGCTATGAAATATGAATTGTGAAACTTCAATTATTATACATACAAGTTAAATGCTCGTATTTGCATTGAAAACTGGCATTACACAATACAAAGAATAGTAAAATTCATGCTAATAAATAAAAATTCTAATTTTTCTTTACTTAGAACCACATGAAATAGCAAATACAAAACACTATGACAAGTTGAAAGGAAAGGAAAAGTTTTATATTTTAGTTTCTGTAATGGCACTTTCCCTCCTGCTTTTGAAAAAGGGATCCCACATTTTCATTTTGCACTGGGCTCTGCAAAATAGATAGCCAGGCCTACACAGTCCAGAGAACAGGGAGAAATTCTCAATAAATTGAGGAACATGAGATCTTCACACATATACACACACATACACTCACACATATTCATACACACATATACTCACACACATTCACACATTCACACACACATACTCATACATGTTCTCTCTTTCTCTCTCTCACACACACGCACACATAGGTAACAATGGGCATGGGTAAGGAGCTAAGAAAATGATGATTCCCAGGAAACTGGTCTCTCCTCTGACATTTCTTGAACACTCCACCCCATTCAGACACTTCTGTTTATGTTAACAAACCATGAATGGTGCCATGTTTTAACACACTTCCCTCATGTTCTTCCTTCTGGCTGGAATATGCTTCCTGTCAGTTGCCAGCCTCCTAGTCCTGTCCCTTAAGAGCACTGAGAGCCAGTCTACGGGAGTGTGGGGGGAGTAGGAGCACAAACCTTCAGGAAGGGCCTCACCACAGCAGACTGGTTATCTGCGCCAGTGCTGCTTCTTGCAGGTGTCTGCTTGTTCTGCTTTCTTCTGGCCTAGCTTCTCAGGTTCCCTTAACGGTTCAGATCTTGGAGTGCCCTTGGACTCTCATTCCCATTATAAGCTCCCTCCTCAGCCTGGTAACTCTTGGTTCCCTGTCTTAGCTTGCCCCACTGCTCTACTCCTGCCTACCAGACTTGGGAAACCTGCAAGTTGCTGTCAAGTCGATCCAGACTCATGGCAAACCCATGTGTGTCAGAGTAGAACTCCACAGGGTTTTCAATGACTTGATTTTTTAGAAGCTGATCACCAAGCCTTTCTTTTGAGGAGCTTCTGGGTGGACTCAAACCTCCAAACTTTCAGTTAGCAGCTGAATGCCTTCACCATTTGCACCACTCAAGGACTCCTCAGGAGACCTACCCACCCCCATTTAGTTCCTGGACCCTACCCAGACTGTAGTCTTTGACTTCACTCCTAGTCTGTTGGCATAATATTCGGAAAAGGATTCTGTCTCTCCCTGAGCTTTATGTTATGGCCCTTCACCCATCTTCACACCCTCTTCTTCAAGGCTAAGTCAGGTGAGACTTCCAGAGAGCCTTTCCTGATCCTGCTAACAGAAGCTTTATTTTGCTCACACTTCCCTCATGAAATACTTACAAAATCCAGTTTTGTGTAGTGGAAAGAGGATGGAATCAGACATACCAGGGTTTAAATCCTGGCTTATTAACAGTGGTTTCATACTAGTCAATAAACATCTTTGTGCCTAAGTTTCCTAACCTGAAAAAACAAGATTAGGATACCTACCTTACAGGGTTGTCATGAGTATTATAAAAAGTAGCATTCAGAAAACAACAAATGTTGGAGAGGTTGTGGAGAAACTGGAACCTTCATCCGTTTCTGGTGGGACTGTAAAGTGTTACAGCCTCTGTGGAAAACAATTTGGTGGTTCCTCAAAAGTTGAACATAAAAATTATCACAGGACACAGCAATCTCAATCCTAGGCATACACCCAGAAGAAGTAAAGGCAGGAACACAAACAGAAACAAGTACACGAACGTTCATTCTGGCAACTTTTCACAATAGCCAAAGGGTGAAGCAAATGAAATGTCCATCAACAAATTAATGAATAAACAAAATGTAGTATATACATACAATGGAATATTATGCAGCCGTAAAAAGAAATGAAGTTCTGATGCATGCCACAACATGGATGAAGCTTGAAAACTTGCTAGGCAAAATAAGTCAGTTGCAAAAGGACACATACTGTATGATCTCACTTATATGAAATAATATATAGAAACCAAAGATTATTAATGGTTATCAGAGGTAAGAGGCAGAGGGGAAAGAGGAGCTTTTGTTTGGGGGCGGGGGGGGGGGGCACTGAGTTTATGCTAATGCTGGTGGAATACTTTGGAATAGAATAGCATGAAAAATGTAAGCAATGTCATTGAATTGTAAATGTGGAAGTTGTGTTGGCAAATATTTTGGTGTGTATATTTTCACCACAATAAACACACAGACACACACACACAAAAATAACACAGGCAAATAGCATGCAATCTGGCATGTCCTAGCACTCACTAAAAGCTCCCCTTCCTCCTGCAACACCTTTTTCCTACTACTGGGGTGGAGCACAGTCTTAGTTACCTAGAGCTCCTATAACGGAAATACTGTAAGTGGGTGGCTTTAAAGAACAGATTTTTTTTTTCTCTCTCTCATTTCAAGAGGCTAAAAGTCCAAATCAGGGCCTCAGCCATGTCAGTTCCTTCATTATCAGTAGCCCCAGGTGTTCCTTGGTTCCTTGGTGCTCCTTGGCTTGTAGATGGTCCTCACACGGTATCTGTATTCCCCTGTGTGTGTCTGTGTCCATGCTACTCTTTTAGTAACGCAGAAGTGATTAGATTTAGAACCTACTCTACTTGGGTATTGCCTAATTAACATAACAAAAACTTGTTTCCAAACAGGATCATATTTACAGGTACCAAAAACCAAACAAAATCAAACCCATTGCAATCGAGTTGACTCTGACTCATAGCGACTCTATAGGACAGAATAGAATGCCCCATAAGGTTTCCAAGGAGCAGCTGGTGAATTTGAACTGCCCACCTTTTGGTTAGCAGCCAAAGGCTTAACTACTGCACCACCAGGGCCCCAATTTACAGGTACAAGGATCAGGATTTCAATATATATTTTCGGGGACACAATTCAGTCCAGAACAAGCACCATGCCTTATTCATATCTTTATTCCCTGCAGCACCTAGAGCAACATCTGTAGCTGAGGGGTGATTATTGCCTATGGGTTGAGTTAAATTAAGTTTTTTCTTATGTCCCTGTCCCCTCCACATCCCCAATTATAATCTCCTCTTCAAAGTACCACCACTAGAAAAAAGAAAAAAAATAATAAATCACCATCACTAAACTTATGTTTAAAGACTCTGCTCCACAATATTACTGATTGTAACCCCAGAATGAAGTTACTTATGCTTTCTTCTTATTAAAAACAATACATGCTCAATATAAAAATAAAAAGACAAGCAAAAAGAGCATAAAAAAGTCTTTAATTCTGCCCACCCAGAGACAGCTAGTGTTAATACCTCTTCACTAACTTTTCAATTCAAATGCAGCTAATAAATACTTATTTATTTGGAAGAAGAACTAGTATATTCAAAGGTGGGTGTGATCTTCAGAACAGAAAAATTAAGCAAGACTGCCATCCGTGACTGTAAAAATAACCATTTTCCTCCAGATACTTCACCAAAGAAGACACTCAGGTGGCTAACAGATGCATAAGGAAATACCCATGATCATTAGCCATCAGAGAAATGCAAATGAAAACTACAATGAGATACCATCTCAACCTGATATTACTGGCACTAATAAAAACAAAACAAAACAAAACAAAACAGAAAATAACAAATGTTGGAGAGGTTGTAGGGAGATTGGAACACTTATGCACTGCTGGTGGGAATGTAAAAGGGTACAACAACTATGGAAAATGATATGATGCCTCCTTAAAAAGCGAGAAGTAGAAATACCATACAATTCAGCAATCTTACTCCTAGGAATATATCTTAGAGAAATAAGAGCCGTCACACAAATAGACGTATGCACACCCATGATCATTGCAACATTATTCAATAGCAAAAAGATGGAAACAACCTAAGTGCCCATCAACCCATGAATGGATAAACAAATTATGGTACATACACACAAGGGAATACTGTTCAATAACAAGAATAAAGATGAATCCATGAAACATCTCACAGCATCGGTGAATCTGGAAGGCATTATGCTGAGTGAAATAAGCCAGTCACAAAAGGACAGATATTGAATGAGACCAGTATTATAAAAAAGCCCAAGAAAAGGTTTACTCACAGAAAAAAACAATCTTTGATGGTTACGAGGGAGGAGAGGGTGGGGAGAGGAAATCACTAACTAGATAGTAGACAAGTGTTAACTTTGGTGAAGGGAAAGACAAGACACAATACAGGGAAAGTCAACACAACTTGATCAAGGCAAAGCCATAGAAGCTTCCTGGACTCACCCAAAAACCTTGAGGGACAGAGTTACTGGGGCTGAGGACTGGGGACCGTGGTCTTGGGGAACATCTAGCTCAACTGGCCTCATATAGTTCATAATGAAAATGTTCTACATCCTACTTTGGTGAGTGGCGTCTGGAGTCTTAAAAGCTTGCAAGCAGCCATCTAAAATATATCTATTGGTCCAATCACGTTCAGAGTGAAGGAGAATGAAGAAAACCAGAGACACAAGATAAAAATAAGTCCAAAAGACCAATGGACCATATGAACCACGCCTCCACCAGCCTGAGCCCAGGACTAGATGGTGCCCAGCTACCACCACCAAGTGCTCTGACAGGTATTGCAATAGAGGGTCCCAGACAGAGCAGAAGAATAGTGTAGAACAAAATTCAAATTCACAAAAAAGGACAAGACTTATTGGTCTGACAGAGGCTAGAGGAACCCCTGAGACTATGGCCCCTGAATACCCTGCTAACTCAGAACTGAAGCCACTCCTGAAGTCCACCTTTCAACCAAAGATTAGACAGACCTATAAAACAAGCAATAATACACATGAGAAACATGCTTCTTAGTTCAATCAAGTATATGAGACCAAATGGGAAACACCTGCCCAAAAGCAAAGACAAGAAGGCAGGAAAACTGGATGAATGGACACAGAGGACCTGGGGTGGAAAGGGAAAGGGGAACAGTGCTGATACCATTGTGGGAATTGCAACCAGTGTCACAAAACAATATGTGTATAAATTTTTTGAAAGAGAAACTAATTTGTACTATAAACTCTCACCCAAAACACAAGAAAATTAAAAACAAAAACAAAAACATTGTTCTCTAGTTAGACCTAGCAGAGTGGGAGTCTCACTGAAAATGCTTTTTAATTTTCTGCTGCCACAACCTTTCTTAAATCCAAGTAGGAAAAATGGTGTCTTTGCTTGTTTATTATGTAGTGATATTAACCCCTCAACATACCATACACTCTTCATTTGAGTGTTTGTTGTTGTTGTTAGGTGCCATTGAATCGGTTCTGACTCATAGTGATCCTACGTACAACAAACAGAACAAAACAGTGCCCAGTCCTGCGCCATCCTCATAATCGTTGCTATGTTTGAGCCCACTGTTGCAACCACTGTGTCAATTCACTCATTGAGGGTCTTCTCCCTTTTCACTGACCTTTTACTTTACTAAGAATGATGTCTTTCTCCAGGGACTGGTCCCTCCTGATAACGTGTCCAAAGTACATGAGATAAAGTCTCACCATGCTCACTTCTAAGAAGCATTCTGGCTGTACTTCTTCCAAAACAAATTTGTTCATTCTTCTGGCAGTCCATGGCGTAT
Source organism: Dugong dugon (assembly GCA_030035585.1). Lineage (NCBI taxonomy): Eukaryota > Metazoa > Chordata > Mammalia > Sirenia > Dugongidae > Dugong > Dugong dugon. The sequence goes on from CM057462.1 coordinate 150,762,966, forward strand.
TCAATTTTCTTTGCCAACACCATAACTCAAATGTATCAGTTCTTCTTTGGTCTTCCTTATTCATTGTCCTGCTTGTCACATGCATATAAGGTCACTGAAAATACGATGGCTTTGGTCAGGTGCACCTTAGTCCTCGAAGTGACATCTTTGCTTTTTAATACTTTAAAGAGGTCTTTTGCAGCAGACTTGCCAAATGCAATACGTCGTTTGATTTCTTGACTGTTGCTTCCATGGGCGAGTAAGTGTTTGTTAAGGACCTACTATATGCCAGGCACTGGACAAGGTGCTGAGGACACAAGGGCACAGTCATTTCCCTCAATGAGTTTCAGGCTGGTAGGGGACACAGAAGTTAATAGGTGGATACGATGCCATGTGATAAATGCTATGAAGAGAGACCCACAGGATACTGAGGAGCACTCAAGGGGGATCCAAGCCCAACCGTGAAGAATTTCCAGAAAAGGTAATATCTATACCGAATCTTGAAAGATAGGTAGTAGTTTGGCAAACCACAGAAATGAGTAGAGGTGAAAAAATTCCTGGAAGAGGAAAGAACATGTACAGTGATTCAGAGGAGAGAGAAAGAGAGAGAACACGCATGTGTACATGTGTGGTATGTTTGGGGAACTGCGTAGTGGTGGATCATAGAGTTCAAAGGGTAAAGTACAAAGAAATGAGAATTTGAAGTCCTTGGATACCACGCTCATGAATTTGAACTTTATCCTGATGGCCATGGGGAGTTATTGCATTGTTTGAAAAAGGGAAGTGTTTTTGTCAGATTTGCCTTTTAGAAAGACTGTTCTGGAAGCCGTGTGGAGAACAGAAGGGAAGGTGCTGGCGCTGAAGGCAGGGAGGCAAGTAGGGAGACTATTGTATCCATTCAGGGCAAAGAAATGATAGTGGCCTGCAGGAGATGAGCTTAAGAGGTGGGGAAACAAAGGTCATGGAATAGAAGGAGAATTGACAGGATGTGGGCACTGATTGGATATTGGGTGTCAGAGAGAGAAGCCAATACCCACTCCCGGGCCTCCAGCTTGGGCAGTGGGGTTTACAGTAGAGTCATACTCTGCAATAGGAATAGGGAGGGAAACATAGGAGTGGGGGAAGATGATACTGAGTTTGAGCAACATCTGCGAGACATCCAGTACGCAGATGGTATATGGTTCCAAAGCTCTGGAGACAGATTTGAGCAGGAGGTATAGGCTTGGGAGTCATTCATATACAGATGGAAGATAAAGTTTTGGGAATAAATATGGTTCCTAGAAAAATCAGTGATGAGGAGAGAGTCTAGGAAATACTGACATTAAAGGAGACAGAGGAAGATGACTAAGAAGGAGTAGCCAGAGAGGTAGGTGAAAACCTAGGCAGTGTGATGTTTGGATGCCAAGGGAAGAGAAGAGTTGTTTAAGTATACGAGGAAAGGATCACCCGCTGAAAAAAATAAAAGGTCAAGTTAGATAATAACCTTTGTCTTTGCTATTAGCTGCCATCGAGTTGGCCCCAGACACATGGATACCCTGTGCACAACAGAATGAAATACTACCCAGTCCCTACCATCCCCATGATTGGCTGTGGATCAGACCATTGTGATCCATAAAGTTTTAACTGGCTAATTTTTAGAAGTATGTCATCAGGCCTTTCTTCCTTGTTCGTCTTAGTATGGAAATTCCTCTGAAACCTGTTCAGCATCATAGCAACACAATGACAGATGGGTGGTGGCTGCACCTGAGATGCGCTGGCCAGGAAGTGAACCCAGGTCAAAAGCATAGAGTGTAAGAATTCTACCACTGAACCACCAGTGCCCTCACATAATAACTAAGATATATTAATTGGGGTCATTCGTGGTCATGGTGAGCACAGTTTCAGTGGAGGGATGGGGTGGAAGCCAGATTGTAGTGGGCTGAGGTGTGGGGTGGGAGGTGAGGAAATGAAGGTAACAAATATAGAAAACATTTTCATGAAGTTTGACTTCAAAGGGGAGAAAAGAAATAGGGTGGTAGCTAAAGTGGGACCTATTGTTGGGGGAGGACTTTATATTTTTAAGATGGGAGTTTCTTAAGCATGTTTAAATGGTGGTGGAATGCAAGAGAACAAGAGAGAAAATAGAAAATAATTCTTTCAAAATACTTTCATATTTATTCATTTATTTGGCCTTACAGTGCACTTAGGAGGCTTTTAGTCTTTTTTCCATTTTTCAGGTGGGGAAACTAAATGAAACCCAGAGAGATGAAATGGAATTCTCTAAGATGATGTGTCAGGAAAATGAGAGACAAGTTGAGACTCAGGGGTTCCACTAGACAGTAAATCTTCACGAAGAAAAATGCATTTCCATCTCCCAAATCCCTTGAGCTCAAAGCAGATCCAAGGTACTGTAATTATCGTGCCCCCAACTCCCCCACCTTCGACTGGGAGGGGGGACCAATCTCATAGCTCTTATCAGACTCTGTTGAGCTGAAGCCTTAATGAGCAGCAGCAATCTGTTATTTCCCTCTTGTTTGCCTTGCAAGTTGCTCTTTTAATTCACATCGAGAGAGAAGGAGATGAATATTAAAAGCACACATCAAGGGACCAAGGGAGGCAGGGAGACAGGGAGCTCCTCGGTATGCAGGGGCAGAAGCAGGGCTTTGACACCAGGCAGAATCCATCGCTCTGCTCTGGTCTCTGACAAGCCTGCCCTTGGGGAGTGTTCTCTCTTGACTGTTCTGCTGTGGGGGAGGGGGTGTTTCTGGAATTGTCTGAACTGTGAGCTTAGCTCACTCTAGAATGACAGCTTGAAAGAAAGAAACTGTATTTCGGAGACCTTGGGAGAATAATTTGTTCTGGGTATGGAGTGGGACGACAGGGAGAGTTTCTGCAACTGGACATCTCATTAAAGAGAGCATTAAGTTACATTGATCTGGGATGGTTTGGGGTATAGGGAAGATGGATAAAGTCTCAATGTCTAGAGTACCAACATCTTCTTTAGAGTCTGCTCAGTAATGAGACTCAGTCACCAAGTTAACTTCCTGAGCTGGTGCAAATCTGGGACAGAGGTCAGCAACTGTTTGGGACTTGCTTGCCGCAGCTGGGCAGGTGATCCAGTAAGGGATATTTCTGCTCTGTGCATCAGAGAGCTGGGAATAATAAGAGCTTAATGAGGGAGCCACAAGGTAGCTACAAGGAATTCTCGCTGTCAGAGCCACACAGAGGCTTGTAATTATTGATCGGCCAAGGTCAGGTCTCTTGGAAGAGCTCAGGTTTTTCTGGCTGACTATCTGTAGTGCGTTAAGGCAAGGATTGGTTGGTTGGTTTTTGAGGGTTATACTTCTGTCCCAAGCTCAAAAAATTAAGTAATCAAATAATTGAAGGGCTGGTGACTTTAAGGTCTAGCACAGTACATAGAATGTGGAAGATGCTTAATAAATCTTGGTTAAATGACTGAATAAATGGTCCTTGTTCTTTATTTCTGTATTCAAATGACCTGTACCAATTCAATTCAACAAATATTTATTGGACACCTACTATGTTAGAAGAGCCTGATAAATCCTAGAGAGGGACATATCTTCCTAGCTGTAACAGATACTGTTGGTGCCTGTGCCCATATCCCCTTGGCACTCACCATTCCTGAATATGCCTCTGGATCCTTACTGGAAGCTTCTGTGACTTTCTCTGCCTGAAGGCTTTCTCAGGTCACAAGAGCATGCTCAGCCTGGAATAGTGCAGGCTTGAAGTGTAAGAGAGTCAGTGCTCCTGGGAGCAGTCCTCAATTAACAACAGATGGGAGCTGGGGAAAAAATACCTCCACTTCCTCACCCTTCAGATGGAACAACTCTGAGGTGTGCTCTACACAGTTTTCCAGAGGTTCCTGGTGGAACTGAGCCTCATTTGCCCATAGCTTTTGCTCAATATCACACCCTATGTTGATTTTGGGGTCCCTTTGTGGTACAGTTAATGTGGTTGACTGCTAACTGAAAGGTTGGCAGTTTGAGTCCACCCAGAGATACTTCAGAAGAAAGTCCTGGCAATCTACTTCTGAAAAATCAGCCATTGAAAACCCTATGGAGCCCAGTTCTACTCTGACACACACATGGGGTCGCCGTGAGTCATAGTAGACTCCACAGCAACAGTTTTTGTTTTTTTAATGTTGACTTCCTGTTCTTCCCTATTCCCCACTCCCCTACTGGTGTTTCCTGGGATCACTTTCCAAATAAACTACTTGTCATCAAATCTTTGTTTCAGGGTCTGCTTTTGGAAGAATGTGACTTAAAAGACACAATCCTCAGTAAGTATATTTGAGTGGTATCTGGAAGGATGGGTGGAAGTTTCCACCCTTGGACAGTTGAAGGCAGAGGCGGAAGAAAGGAGGTGAATGATTGGTGAACTCTGGGTAATTACAGCTGAATACTTGCCTAAGATGTGCTACTTAGAGGACAGGACCTCTGGGAGTGATATGAAAGCAAAATGGATAAAAATTGTGGATAAATAGCTGCTGTCAAGTTGACTCCAACTCATGGTGACCTCATGCACAACAGAATGAAATATGGCTTATCCTATCCCCCTGATCACCAGCATGTTTGAGTTCATCATTGAAACTGTTATGCCAATCAGTATCACCAAAGGCCTCCCTCACACTTGCTGGCCTTCTGCTTCACCATACATGATGTCCTCCCCTAGGGACTGACCCCTCCTGATGACATGTCATAGGGTTGCTATGAGTTGGAATCCACTTGGTGGCAGTGGGTTTTTTTATGGAATGACGTGTCCAAAGCAAATGATTCAGACAATGTTCTGTTGTGAGCCACAATATTTTCATTGGCTAATTTTCAGAAGTGGATTACTAGGACTTTCTTCCTCATCTGTCTTTGTCTGGAAGCTCTGAGGAAACCTGTCCATCATAAGTGACCCTGCTGGTATTTGAAATACTGGTGGCACAGCTTCCAGCATCACAGCAACATGCAAGTCATCACAGTATGATAAACTGACAGATGGGCGGTGGGGAAAATAAAAAGTACTGTGTAAGTACAAGGTGGTGATATTTTTTTCTATTATTTTTCCTTCCATTCCCTATATCCCTTCTCCAGCCTGCCCACCAAAACAAACAGATGAACAAAAACAAAAACAAACAAACAAAAAAATACCCGTTACCGTGGAGTCAATTCCGACTCATAGTGACCCTGCAGGACGGAGTAGAAGTGCTTATAGGATTTCCAAGGTACGACTGGATTGAATTGCTGACCTTTTGGTTGGCAGCTGAACTCTTAATCACTGAACCACCAGGGCTCCAGCCTGCCCACAGTGTTCATTAATTAGGTAGGAAACTCTAAAAGGAATCTGTCTCTGTCTCTCCTTTCTCTCTGTCTCACATGCGGCTGCCCTGCGGACTTGTGTCTGCTAAGACCAGGATCAGTGTTTGCTGCAGGCAGATGCCTGTTCTCTGAGCTTAAAGGTGCAGAGGACGAAGGCGAGTACTGGTGAAGAGTCCTGAGGGCACAGAGAAATGTCAGTCCAATGCTCACTCAGTGGGCAGGGAGAATGTTTGTCTGCTTAATGAGCTTAGAAAAATATTTACAAGGCAACTTTAAAGTCACTGCTTAGAAAATTGGATAAGAATCACAATGAAAGGAGGGATATACTAGGTTAAGAGAAAAAAAAGTGATGAATAGGGATGGAGTTCCTGGGTGGTGCAAATGTTTAATGCTCTTGGCTGCTAACTGAACAGCTGGAGGTTCAAGTCCATCCAGAGGTGCCTTGGAAGAAAGGTCTGGTGATCTACTTCTGAAAAATCAGCCATTAAAAACCCTATGGAGCACAGTTCTACTCTGAGACACATGGGGTCCCCATGAATCAGAGTCACCTTGATGGCCACTGGTAAACTTGTAGAGAAGGGAGGGAGGACTACCCTGAGTTCTAGATCTTTCCGCAGGGCCGCCTCACTACTTTCCGTCTTTATATCCTTTGATGGTCCATAGAGACGCCTCCCATGATTTGGGGCACCTGAGTCTACCTCCTTTGATCTCAGGTCACATACACCCTAGTGCCTATAAGGTATGATTCTATAGGGTATGATTCAGGGAGGAAATATCCCCTGCTTTCAAATACTTTCCCACTTTGCTTCCTAGTTTTCTCTAATGATTGACCAACATTTTATTTCCACCAGAAACAAAACAAAATACCAAGGAGTTCACGTATAAGTGGCTCTGGGGACAATAACACATTAGCTTAAATTCTGACATAAGTGGGAACAATTGTCATCAAAGCAAGTTTGCTGGGGGGAAGAGGCAAGAAAGCAGGCAAAGCCACACCCCTCTGACTTTTCTCCAGGAACAGGTGTGAGCCCTGTCTCCCCCAGGGACTAAGAACTCAACCCCTCTTCTATAAGAACTCTTCGTAGGGTTTTCTTCTAAGCCCCTTGCCAGGGAAGCTCTTACCTGAAGGTCTCTCATTTTTTGGATTTAACCCAATACACAGAAAACTCCTTCTCCATTTAGCAGGGGATGGAAGCCGTCTTTAGAAGACCCTTTCACTGAAGCATTTATAGGATTAATTTGTGATGGCCTAGAGTAGGGCTGTGACTCCAGGCCATAGCTCTGAGAGTTCTGCTTTCTTAGGGCTGGTGTGGGGATAGCAGAATTGTTAGCTAAGAAAGCAGGGAATCTTGACAAACTGCCCTAAGAAACTTGTCACACTTCATCCAGCTTCCCAGCAAAACTACTGGTGCCCTCTCATCCCAGGACCCTCTTCTTAAATGCCGTCTGTCTATATACCTTACAGAGCCCTGGTGGCTCAGTGTTTAAGAGCTATGGCTGCCAACCTAAAGGTCGGCAGTTCGAATCTACCAGCTGATCCTTGGAAACCCTATGGAGCAGTTCTACTCTGTTCTGTAGGGTTGCTATGAGTTGGAATTGACTCGATGACAACGGGTTTGTACACCTTATATCATATTAGGTCTAGAGCAGGTTTAATGTCTCAGATAATAATATCAACAAACACTTATTGCTGGCATATGCTAACTGTCTTAAGCATATTGTCTCAGTTAATCCTCACGGCCATCTATAAGGTGATGGTTGTTGTTACTTGTTGTCCAATCGGCTCTGACTCACGACCCCATGTACAACAGAATGAGACATTGCCTGGTCCTACGTCATCTTCACCATTAATGGTATTGGCCAATTATTGTGGCCACTGTGTATTTTGAGTGCCTTCCAACCTAGGGGGCTCATCTTCCAGCACTATATCAGGCAGGGTTATGGATTGAATTGTGTCCCGCCAAAAAATGTGTGTCAATTTGGCTATGATTCTCAGTATTGTGTGATTGTCCACCGTTTTGTCACCTGATATGATTTTCCTATGTGTTGTAAACCTTACTTCTATAATGTTAATGAGGCAGGATTAGCAGCATTTGTGTTAAGATTAGGTTGTATTTTAAATCAATCTCTTTTGAAATATAAAAGAGAGAAGCAAGCAGAGAGACGGGGGAATTCATACCACCAAGAAAGCAGTGTCAGGAACAGAGCGCATCCTTTGGACCCAGGTTCCCTGCCCTGAGAAGCTCCTAGTCCAGGGGAAGATTGATGACAAGGACCTTCCTCCAGAGATAGAGAGAGAAAGCCTTCCCCTGGAGCTGATGTCCTGAATTTGGACTTCTAGCCTAGTAGACTGTGAGAGAATAAACTTGTTTGTTGAAGCCATCCACTTGTGGTATTTCTGTTATAGCAGCACTAGATAACTAAAATAGGCAATATTTTGTTGTGATCTATATGGTTTTCCACTGGCTAATTTCAGAAGTGGATCACCAGGCCTTTCTTCCCAGTCTGTCTCAGTCTGAAAGCTCAGATAAAACCTGTCCACAATGCTGACCCTGCTGTATTTGAAAAACTGTGGGCATAGCCTCAAGCATCATAGCAACATACAAGCCACCACAGTATGAAAAATTGACAGATGGGTGGTGGTTCTATAAGGCATTCCCTTTTACAGGTGAGGAAATGGAAGCTTATGGAGGTTAGATAATGTTCCTAATGTCACATGATTCTTAAGGTGGCATAGCCAGGATTTGAATCCACGTCTCTCTAACTCTAGAGTCTGAATCCTTAACAAGGCTCTAAGTCATGAAGTTTTTCTATTTCTACCTCCAGTCATTCTCCAGACATCTCCTATCTCTCTTCTCTTCTTTCCAGCCCAACCGACAGATGCAGAGCAAGAAGTATTGTTGCTTCAAATTCCCAGGGTCTTGGAATAGCTTGCATAGGTTGAGGAGAGGAGTGGGAGTAGGGAGAGATGGTTAATTTCACTGAGATTTCCTTCCTCCCCTCAGACGGTTCTTCCTGGATATTTTATTCAGCTGTTGTGTCACTCACTCGCTATAATGAGACCCTTCACGGCATCTCCCTGGCCTCTCTGGCAACTTCGACTTTCATGCCCAGAATAGTCTATCTTTGAAAGGCAATGGAGGCAAAGCCTCAGAATTGTTCCCCTGTGGATCTTTATATAAACATATTGTGGGGAGGGGTGGTTAAAAAGAGAGTTGACTCTCAGCATGAGTCTGACCTTCTTTTTCTCCTAAGGAAGATACATCCCAGATACAAGACAAGTAGTTGGCTCAGCTTTGGCTCATAAACTCCATGGGGGCCAGAAGGGCTGGCCATAAATGTGAATCCCACCCTGCATTATCTGGTTCTGTTGCCCTTTTTTTGCCTTGCTGTTCCCTTTTGGGTGCATTGTTGCTGGCATGGATGGTGGGATGATGAAGAGGGACTGGATTGTTGGTTCCTGGATTTTCCAGGGTCAGGACTGGTCTGGCCAAGCTCAGAGGCACAGGAAGAATCAGAGATTTTGATGCTGAAGAGCTGATAGGGCCAGACTTGTCATGGATACAGCAGTAGCCCTGAGGGATGCTTCTGCCAGAAAGTCACCACCCTGTGGGAAAAGGGCCAGTCAAGTTCTGAAATCCAGGATAGATTCATAGGCTGGAGCCATGGAGCCAAGTTCTCCCTTCCTGTGAGGCTGCCTGGAGCTCCATGATGTGAATCCAGGCCAGGAAGGCCCACCACAGCCTTGTCCAGGACAGGATTGACTCATTCACTCTCTCTTGCTGTCTCAGCTCTCCCTCATGTACTTCCAGCACTTCTGTGAAGGGTAGAAATACCCACTACCCACTTAATCATCCTCTATCTTGCCATCCCAGGTCATAACCAAAAAGTGCTGAGGATGACACTGTGTGGGGTAGGCAGTGCAGGGCAAATATTTTAGGCTGCTGAGGGCATTGGCCCCTGGGGAGTAATGTTCCAGTTTCCTGCCCACTCCCTGTACCCTGAGGCCAGGCCTGCTCAGCTAGAGCCTGTCCCTGAACCATCCTCCAACTTCCTTCCTCACAGTTCATAGCCTATGCCCTGTCTCCATCTTTCCATACCATAGCTTGCATGGTTAGCATGCTGAAGCTCTCCTTCCCCTGTCCTGAGCTCCTCTTTCTCCTTGCTCAAGCTCTGCTGTTAGGTAATTTCTGTTGGCCGTTGTGAACTGCAAAGATGGTGAAATGGATCCCCTCTCTGGTGGGAAGGGTAGAGGAGGGTAGTTTCAGATCAGGGAAAATGATGGTTTGTCCTCAGGCTCAACAAGTAGCTAGGGGCTGGGGTGGAGGGGGGTGGGGAGGTGAGGAACTCTTTTAGAGGGTGAGTGGGCATGCACTCCAGGGCCGCTGGGGCAGCAGGGCAGGCTGGGCTCCAGGGCTTCACAGAACAGTTGACATCTGAAGGTGGGATGTGGCAGTGGTATTATCTCCAGGGGAAGGAGCTGGAGGCCCCCGCAGAATGAGCTGGGGGGTCAACTATCCAGAAGGGCCCTTTGGGAGGTAAGCAGACACTGGTGATGATGACAGTGATGATAACAAAAGCTTCTTGCCAAAGGTCCTACTGTATGTACAGTTACTGTGTACTTTAAAAGTCTCTTCCGTTGGACCACGAACAATGTGAAATCACGGCGTGGTCTCCATCTCTGTCCTCAGTGCCTGGTTCTAAAGAAAGAAAGAAACAAACAAAAGCCAAGCCCGTTGCCATTGATTCAGTTCTGACTCATGGCAACTGATGTGTGGCAGAGTAGAATTCCTCTTGAAAGGGTTTTCAGTGGCTGATTTTTGGAAGCAGATTGCTAGGCCTTTCTTCCAAGGTGCCTCTGGGTAGGCTTAAACCTCCAACCTTCCAGTTAGTAGCTGAGCGTTTAACCGTTTGCACCACCCAGAGACTCCTGTTCCTAAGTAGGTGGTCAGTAAATGCCATTTTCACACTCCTTTACTGAGCATCTGCCCTGAGCCTGACCCCAGCCTTGGGTGCTAGGAATTCAAACGTAACTTGCACACACATCTCAGGGACAAAAATCTTCCTTCCCTAAGGATTTACTATGGGCCAGGCACTGTGGCACAAGGTGCTCAGAGTCCAGCGGAGAAAACAGACATGAAAACAAATACAAGCAGGTATGAAGCGAGTGACTGGGACTCAGAGTGCAGTGGGCACTCAGATGAGGACCAGACTAATCTGCCCTGGGTTAGGGAAGGCTTGGGGAGGAGGCCACTGTGGCGCTGGGTCTTAGAGGATGTTTTTGGGCTTGAACTGAGGATGACGTGGGAGCATGGTCCAGGCTGGTCGTAGGAAGCTAGATCAAAATGGCGGTTCTTCCCTTTTCTGGCTTTAGGCGGGAGAGCTCCTGGGTGGCCAGAACAATTCTCAAGTATGAGTGGGTGGGAAGAAAAGAAGGAAATAAAGGAGAAACTTTCTAGATTCTTCACTAAAAGGAGAGCAGAGATAACAGAGAGGCCTTAAAATCCATTTTAAATCTTATATTTCGTGGTCCTGAGGGTGTCAGCTTGGGCCTGCCTGCTCCCCACTCCCGCCCTCCACAATGTTTGCCCCTGTTTCTCCCTCTTCTGAGAAGGACTAAAGGGGAGTCATCCCTCTCTTACTGTACACCCACTCAGCTCCCAGCAGCCTCAGGCAGGGCTGGATTAAGGCATGTGAGTGCCGTAAACACTAATAATCTGTGGTGCTCCCTCGTCTGCTTACTCATGCATTCGAACAGGATATGTGAGTTATATATATACACATAAGTGTGTGTGTGTGTCTTAGATATCCATGATGTAACTTGTTTTAAAATGTGACTATAATATTAGCATTGAATGCAAAAGTGGCATATGCCATTTTAGCAGAATGAGATGAACAAGATTATAAAATTTTTAGTAGGTGTGGGGTACTAAGATTTTTTACTATGATACATAAATTAAAACTTTCCCTGTTAGATAAATATTAATATTTCCAGTAGTTTTGGATGTTTGCTATTTTAATATTATATTATTACTCATGTTAGTATTTATATAAAATTTATGCTAGATTGCATCCACATGTATGCCAAACATATTTTAAAGTTAAAGTTATAAATATTATTGTTTACAAAACCTAGGATATAACTCTGTACATAAATGCTATACAGTTAAAAAGTAACTTTGTTGAATTCATTGCAATGGTCAACTTATTCGAGTTCCCTCACTTTTGTGCATCATCTGGGATTGGAGTTCACATTGGTTGTTTCCCATTGGTTGTTTACCAAACACAGAGCATACTCTTGTGTTTGTATCAAGCCAAAGAGCATTTCTGGCCCCTCTGGCTGGAGCTGCTGGATCAGCAGATGTGGATATACAAGATAGTTCTCTCAAAATGGATCAGAGACCTGTTATCCATTAATATAATCCATCCTTGTCCAGTAACCACTCATGTTGGATCCAGTTGCATATTGGGTGAATGTAGCAAGAGTGAGACATGGCAGCCCACCCCCATCTCTTGTTTTTCAGAAAAAAAAATAGTATGCTCCCAAGAGACATGCCAAGATAAGGAGTTTTAGTTACATGGGAGGGGACAGTAGGAGACAGTTGTTGAAGTGGTAGGGGCCTCATAGCTTAAACAACTTTGTGTAGGTGTGTTCTCATGACCCAGCATAAACTTTATTTCCATCTGGCACATTCTCACGCACTGGAGCTTGTATCAATTCATTTAATGCCCTGCCAGTTCCATTCCACTGAAGCACTGGCCTTTCCTTGCATCCTGTCTGCTTGGCATCTATGGTTCTTTGCTTTGGACAACTGGTGCCCCTATTTTGTTAATGCCCTAAGCATGTGCTTACCTCGCTTATTGGGTAATCCATTCCTGGCCTCAGGGCACCAATAGCCCCGGACTGCCACATACACAACAGCCACGGGCAATCCTGCCGCAGTCACCCTGGGGGGCCTGAGGGTGTGTAGTGAACCCACAAGTGAGGGCGTGCACGTTTCACACAGCCTGCTGCTTGCCTGCAGCTCTGGGCATGGGGCGCAGGAACAGCCCTGGAGTCCCCATCCCTTGAACTTTCTCCCCCCTAAGATTCTCCCCATGCTTTTTTGTCTTACACACATTCCTTTTTCCTCCTCACACTTACTCCCTATCTCCTCCTGAGCCCATTTCTAACTTATCTCCCATCTTCTTCCGATGCATCAGCGTATAATAAAACGCAGTGGGGTTGGCAGGCTGGGTTCAAATCAAGGCTCAGCTATGTGATTTGGGGCAAGCTACTCACCTCTGGCAGAACCTCAGCATCCTCAGCTTTTTAACTCTTAGGGTTGCTCTGAGGATTACGCAACATCTTCAATGAATAGTTGCTCTTAATATCATTCCCCTACCAGCCATTTGCTGCTTCCCAAACCTTCCTTGATTCTCACCCCTAACTGACCCAGGGTCAGGCTGGGAAGAGTGGGTGGGGGTCATGGGATCAATATATTCAACTGTCCCATTCTTTGGAGGAGACTAAATGCTGGGGAAACCACTGGAGAAAAGTAGAGAAGGAATCCCCAGGACAAAGGAAGCCTCCTGTCCTTATCTTAGGGGGCAGTGAGTTTATGTTAATGGGGAGAGGAACAACTCAGAAGAAGAGGGTGAGAATGGTTGCACAACTTGAAGAATGTAGTTAATGTCACTGAAATGTACATGCAGAAACTTGAATTGGTATATGTTTTTGCTGTGTATATTTTCAACAACCACAACGACAAAAAAATAAAATAAGTTATTAAAAGAAAAAAAGAAGCCTCCTTTCCTTAAGGATTTGCTATGGGCCAGGCACTGTGGGGCATATTTTACATGTACTTTTATTTTACTTTAACTCTTACAAAAATCCTATGGGGCAGTTGTTATTCTTCCCATTTTTCAGATAAGATCCTTGGAGAGGGTTAATTAGCATTTCCAGAACCAAAGAATAGGTGCAAAGCCAGCTCTTTAATTCAGGTGTTGTTATTCATTTATTTATTTTTCTTGTCCAAACAAGAGATGCTTAGAGGTAAAACAAGAAAGGCCTGCCCCATTAACTCCTTGCCCCTGCCTCCCCTGGTCATCCTCACATCCATCACAGTCCTCACTGCAGGTGGCTTTTGTCACCTGTTTCCACTGGGATTTTATCACCAGGTCAGAGTCCACCAAAATCCTGGTATTACCACCGCCTGGCTCCTGGACCAACACAAGGGTCTTAATAGGGAGAAGAAGAGGGTTTAGAGGAAAAAGGAGAGCCTGTGCAAATCGTCAGTGAAGGAATATGGGACTCAGGAAATACTCAGAAGGAGGCAGAAGTTCAGAGAAACAGTGGAGCAGCAGGCCAAAATGCTTGTACGGAGCTTTTTGCTGCAAGTAATTAGAGTACACACAGATGCGCACACATAAAAGCTGACCAGAAGTGTAATTTTCTTGAGTTGGAATAATTCCTCAGACACCAGCGAAGAATTGTTGTTGTTGTTAGGTGCCGTTAAGTCGGTTCCGACTCATAGAGAAGTTATGTACAACACAACAAAATATCTCCTGGTCCTGGGCCATCCTCACGATCATTGCTATGTGTGAGCCTATTGTTGCAGCCACTGGGTCAATCCATCTGGCTAAGGGTCTTTCTCTTTTTTGCTGACACTCTACTTTACCATGCATGATGTCCTTCTCCAGGGACTGGTCCCTCCTGATAACATGTCCAAAGTACATGAGATGAAGTCTTGCCATCTGCCCTTCTAAGGAGCATTCTGGCCTTACTTCTTCCAAGACAGATTTGTTCATTCTTCTGGCAGTCCATGGTATACTTGACATTCTTTGCCAACACCATAATTCAAAGGCACAATTCTTCGGTCTTCCTTACCCATTGTCCAGCTTTCACAAGCATTTAAGGAGATTGAAAATACTTTGGCTTGGGTCAGATGCACCTCAGTCCTCAAAGTGACATCTTTGCTTTTTAACACCTTAAAGACATTGTCTTAGTCATTCAGTGCTGCTATAACAGAAATACCACAAGTGGATAGCGTCAACAAAGAGAGATTTATTCTCTCACAGTCTAGTAGGTTACAAGTCCAAATTCAGGGAGTCAGCTCCAGGGGAAGGCTTCCTCTGCTGGCTCTGGAGGAAGTTCCTTGTCATCAGTCTTCCCTTGTTCTGGAAGCATCTCAGCGCAGGAACCTCAGGTCCAAAGGATGCACTCTGCTCCTGGCACTGCTTTCTTGGTAGTATGAGGTCCCCATGTCTCTCTGCTTGCTTCTCCTTTTTATATCTCAAGAGAAATTGGCTTAAGACGCTATCTAATCTTGTAGACCTTATCAATGTAACTGCTGCCAATCCATCTTATTACATCATATCAGTAGGATTTACAACACATACGGAAATCACATCAGATGACAAAATGGTAGGCAATCAGACAATACTGGGAATCATGACCTAGCCAATTTGACAGATATTTTGGAGGGACACAATTCAATCCATGACAAAGGTCTTTTGCAGAAGATTTGCCCAGTGCAATGCGTCATTTGATTTCTTCACTGCTGCTTCCATGGGCATTGATTGTAGATCCAGGTAAAATGAAATCCTCGACAACTTCAGTGTTTTCTCCCTTTATCCTGATATTGCTTATTGGTCTAGTTGTAAGGATTTTTGTTTTATGTTGAGGTGCAATCCATATTGAAGGCTGTAATCTTGATCTTTACCTTCAGCAAGCAAGGTTGTGTCATCTGCATAATGCAAATTGTTAATGAGTCTTCCTCCAATCCTGATGCTGCGTGCTTCTTCATTTAGTCCAGCTTCTTGGGTTATTTGTTCAGCGTATGGATTGAATAAGTATGATGAAAGGATGCAACCCTGGTGCACACCTTTCCTGACTTTAAGCCATGCAGTATCCCCTTTTTCTGTTTGAACGACTGCCTGTTGATCTATGTACAGGTTCTGCATGAGCACAATTAAGTGTTCTGGAATTCCCATTCTTTGCAATGTTATCCATAATTTGTTATGATCCACACAGTCAAATGTCCTTTGCACAGTCAATAAAACACAGGTAAACATCTTTCTGGTATTCTCTGCTTTCAGCATCTGACAGCAATGATGTCCTTCGTTCCACTTCCTCTTCTGAATCTGGCTTGAATTTCTAGCAGTTCTCTGTTCTCACTTTTGAATAATCTTCAGCAAAATTTTACTTGAAGAGTAGATATGAGCAAATTAAAAGAAATGCCATGGTTCTAACCCTCAAAATGACCAAGCAGGTGCCAGCAACCTGGAGTTACGAGGAGCCACCAGGGAAGGGGCTGTGCACTTCCCAGTTATCTAGAAGAACAAGACAATGCAGCCATTCCCATAAACCTTCCCTGGAGTTCTGCATGTGTCTTTTTGATGCCCCTAAAGGGAGAACAAGTTCCTGGGAAAGGAGCTGTGCTGTCCTCTTACCTTCTCCCTGGCTGGGCCAACACTGGGAAACTCCACAGGGGTGAGGAGAAGAGAGGTCATAGGCCAAGGTGTTCTGGTTTTCAAGACCTGATTTGAGATATGGGATTGCGAATGGAGGTTGAGGTCATGACTTGTTGACAACAGCCTGAAATTAGCTCTCAACCAGGCCTCTGCTCTGCAGGGGCAGTGGGAATGCTACAGAAGCTGGTGCCCAGGTGGAAGGCTTTCAGAGTCCTGCTGAGCTGGAAGGGAAATCACCAAAGGCCCAGGGAGAGTGCACTGCCAGAGTGGGGAGGCAATGTCATGGTCAGAAAGAGCCAGTCTCATACTCAGGAAAGCAAGGGGCACTTCTGAACTGAAGGGCAAAGCCAGCTCTGAATTGGACATCTCAAGAGTGCTGAGGCAAAACAGTGACGGGGGTGGGACAAGGTGAGGGGGTCTAGTTAGTTCAGGAAGTGGGAGTCTCAGCCAGAATTGGAGCCTCTGAGGAATCCCCCTTGTAAGTGACACTACAGCTCCTGTGCTTTTAAAATCTGAATACAGATTGTAACTGGGAAGAAAACTTGCCTTAGAGAAAGGCCTCATTTTACCCTTCAGAGCTGATAGGAGCTTCCTGGGAGGAGCAAGGAAGGCTCAACCCTGAGGGGACACTGGCAGCAGGGCTAAGATGGGTGCTGTTTAAGGAAGCATAACCAAGCCTTACCTTGGACACACCTCGCAGCAGAACCTCCTTCCTGTCTCTTCCAGGTGCAGCCTGGTCTCGACCTCAGCCCTGTAGGAGCTCACCTCAGGTCAGTGTGCAAAAGGAAGCCAAACTGGACAGAGAAGGCAGGTGCTGTGGGCCGTCTGAAGCCTGAGCATGTTCTGACCCCTTGACCTGCATGTGACTGAGTTGGACTCAGACTCCCTTCCTTGAAGGATGCCACTGGAAGAATGCACCCCCTCAGGGTAGGCTCTCCTTGTCTTGCCCAAGGACCTCTGAACGGTGACATGGAGACTCTCAGTCAGGTTTCTTCCCCAGAGAACAATCGTATCCACATTGAAGAAAACAGGAGCTGTAGAGGATTTCTCATTATCTGTTATGGATTGAATTGTGTCCCCCAAAAATATATGTCAACTTAGCTAGGCCATGATTTCCAGTATTGTGTGATTGTCTATCATTTTGTCATCTAATGTGATTTTCCTATGTGCTGTAAATCCTACCTCTATGATGTTAATGAGGTAGGATTAGAGGCAGCTATGTTAATGAAGCAGGACCCAATCTACAGGATTAGGTTGTATTTTGAGTCAATCTCTTTAGAGATATAAAAGAGAGAAGCAAGCAGTGAGACAGGAGGACCTCATGCCACCAAGAATGAAGAACCAGGAGGGGTGTGCTTCCTTTGGACCCAGGATCCCTACGTTGAGAAGCTCCTAGACCAGGGAAAGATTGATGACAAGTACCTTCCCCCAGAACTGACAGAGGGAGAAAGCCTTCCCCTGGATCTGGTGCCCTGAATTCAGATTTCTAGCCTCCTGAACTGTGAGAGAATGAATGTCTGTTTGTTAAAGCCATCCACTTTTGGTATTTCTGTTGTCGCGGCACTAGATGACTAAGACATTATCTAAGCCTTTTGGCTATTGAGGATATTAATCATTCTTAAAGGTCTGCTCACCTCTGCAGCCTCCAGTCAGTCCCCTGCCTCCAATTTTTATTGATAAACACATTTCCCTCCTTTCTGACTTCAGAGTGCCACAAAACCCCTAAATTCTCAGACCACCCTTTTCAGGCTCAGCTCCTCCTAACCATGCTATGGAGTCAGAGCAATGGCAGGGTGATCCCCATTGCCGTGGTACTGCTTTTCAAAGTTTAGGAGTCACTTGGGCCTCTGGAGTAAGGCCTAAGGTTCTGCATTTCTAATTAGCTCCTAGGCCAGGAGTCAGCAAACTTTTTCTGTAAAGGGCTGTATAGCAAATATGCTTGGCTTTGTGGGATATATGGTCTTTTGCTGCAACTACTCAACTCTGCTGTGGTAGTGTAAAAGCAGCACCAGACAATATGTAAACAAATGGGCGTGGCTGTGGTCCAATAAATCTTTATTTACAAACGCAGGCAGGCTGGACTTGGCCTATGGGCTGTGGTTTGCAGACCCCTGTCTTAGGTGACTTGGACGTTACCAGTCAATTGACTGTACTTTGGATAGTCAGACATTAGAGGGCTCAGCCAACCTGAGGGCTTCTGTTGTTGTTAGCCACTGTGGAGTTGGCCTCCGACTCATGGCAACAGAACAAAACACTGCCCAGTCCAGATTATCAGGCCTTTTTTCCTAGTTTGTCTTAGTCTGGAAACTCTGCTGAAACCTGTTCAGCAACATACAAGCCTCTGCTGACAGATGGTTGATGGCTGCCCATGAGGTACATTGGCCAAGAGTCAAACCTGGGACTTTTACTCACTGCATGAAAAGTGAGAATTCAACCACTAAACCACCACTGCCTCACTGAGGGTTTTTAGGCTTCTGTAAAGAGAATCCTGGAAGAGCCATTTCCCTGCACAGAGTACTACAGGCACTGGCAGAGAAGTGGGCCCCTTTGGGTAAGAGGGAACTTGTCTTACTTATTTTTACCACAAAGGGCCTAAGGGAGACACAGTGAAGATGGAAAGTTCAACCTATGAATTTTTCAGTGGCATTTCCATTTTCTCTTCAGTCTGGAAAAGCTCTTCCTTGAGGCTGATTTGTTATGTTCAACGACCCAAAGGATCCTGACCCGCTTTCATTATTTTTTTTTTTCTCTTGGACCTGTCCCAGTATTGGGAAGAGAAGGAAGAATGCAAAGATCACAGTCTCTGTTGGAATCCAGAGCCCAGGTTATAACTGTCCCCAGAACCCAGATACCTGCCCACACTTCCTGCAGATGTCCTCACTGCCCTGTCCCAAAGTTGCTTGTCCTAAATCTATCTTTGTGAAGAGGTATTAATCTGTGACTTCTCATTCTTTCTAGGCAGAAGAAGACATTACACAGAAAAATGGGGCATTCATACTATTATTTAATGGCACTTATCAATTCAGCATTATGGTTAAGAGTTCAGGTTTTAGAGACAGTCAAACCTAAGTTTCAGTCCTC
Source organism: Dugong dugon (assembly GCA_030035585.1). Lineage (NCBI taxonomy): Eukaryota > Metazoa > Chordata > Mammalia > Sirenia > Dugongidae > Dugong > Dugong dugon. Next base: position 150,781,784 of record CM057462.1, read on the forward strand.
ACTGTTTCACTTACTAGCTGTGTAGGCAACTTATTTAAACCAAGTATTTTTCTGACTGCAGAAGTAACATCTATAAAATGGCGCTCTATGCAGAAGCACAACGCCGTCCCTCCACAACAGAGATCTGAAAAACTAAGCCGAACAGAGAATATAACAATCCTGAAACCCTAAAACATCAAATGAAGAGATAAAGAACTCAGCCAAGCACCAAATGGAGTGAGAAAACTGACAGAGGACGGTGAGCGAGGAGAGATTCATGCGGAGGTCCCCTACCAGCTAACGCAGCGTGGATCTGCCATCTTGGACTCCTATCGGAGACCAGCAAACATAGGGTACAAGAAAGCAGCCTCATGGAGCGTCCAGCGGGAGACAAAACAACTGGTAATTTGTGATATACACTTTCCCACCCCCCACCCTTCTTCACCCCGATTCGGCCTCCTCTGCTTCCCACAGCAACAATCTCTTGACCGGGAAACACTGGCTGCTTGAATTCCACCCACCTGAACAGGCTGGCTCTCTGAGTGCCATTTGTTGGCTGCTGGTGTTGCTTTTCTCCACTTCTTTTTATTTCTTCCTTGCCTCTCACCACCTCCCCCTCCTTTCGCTCAAATACCTGGCTCTGTGCGCCATCTTTGCTTCTACCTGAGGGGCTGCGGAGCTCCAGTAATTTGTGATATACAATCTCCCACTCCCTACCCTTCTTTACCTACACTCGGCCCCCTCTGCTTCCCGTGGACACAGTCTCTTGTCCGAGAAACAGCAGCCCGCACTAGCTGGCTTTCTGAGGGCCATTTGTGTCGGCTGCTAGTGTTGCTTTTTTTTTCTGCTTCTTTTGATTTCTTCCTTACCTCTCACCACCTCCCCTACTTTTTGCTCAAATACCTGGCTCCGTGTGCCATCTTTGCTTCTTCCTGAGTGGCTGCGGAGCTCCCTTCAAGTGCGGAGCTGCTTCCTGGTCTGGGCTGCTGCACTGGTGGGATCTCAGGGCTTTTGTTCGTTTGTTCGTTTGTTCGTTTTGAATTGTTTGTTTGTTTTCTTTTCCTTTTCTTGAGTTGGGAGCCCTTTCTGGCCAGGCGGAGCTGCGTGGCAGGAAGACTCCCCCTCGGCTTGCACAGACGTGCAGAGGGATCCCTGAGAGCATTTCTTTTTACATTGGTTTTTTTTTTCTGTTTTTTTTGGGGGCCTTTCTTGTTCTCTTTTTTTAAATTTGTTTTGTTTTCTTTTCCCTCTTTTTCCCTTTTTGTCTTTCTTCATTACTCAGTTTCTCGTCTCTCTATGTCTTCCTTCTCTTTCTATTCCCTGAATACCTGATGTTGTACAACTCTACGCTGTCTAGCCAGGCTGTACTGCAAAACCTGAGAGCGACTTCCCCAGACCTCATAGCTGCACCGGTGGGATCCCTGGGAACTTTGCAGTTCTTTAACCTTTCCAATTTTTATTTATTCATTCTTTTCTTCCTCTTCCCCTTTCTGTTTTTCTCCATTTCATAGTCTGTCATTTCTCCACTCCAACAGCAAGCTCCCCTAGCATTCTTTTTTGTTTGTTTGTATGTTTTTGGCTCCTGTTCCTCTCTCCTCTCTTCCATATCCATCTTAGCTCCACACATAACAATCTCCCCACTGCATCCTGCCTACCTGCACCGTGCGCTTGACATCACACCACCAAGAAGCACAGGCACGGTCTACTGAAACCTGCCCTGCACTGATTACTGACCTGTGCTGGTGGCTGTAGTAAGTGCCACAAACAACCCATCCCAGTAACTCCTCTTCAGCTAGACCTGCCCAGCCGTACCATATCTGAGTGACTGACCCTGCCAATTGGAGAAGGAGGCAAAAAGTATTGTACCCACAGATGAGCAAACAACAAAGAACACACAGTCTGCCTGCTCAGACATAGTCAATTAAAAAAAAAAAAAGGGACAAAACAAACAAATCTACAATCAATAAATGAGAAAAATAACTACTGAATGCCCCAAAGACAGCAGACAATATCAAAACATTTACAAAAACAGGACAGGATGGTTCCAGTAGGCGTCCAAAATAAAACACCAGATGACTCTCCAGTGGAAGAAAATGCACTAAGAACTACCTGATAGGGAATTCAAATCTCTAATACTCACAATTCTCCAAGAGCTGAGGCAAAAAGCTGTCAAACATGAGGAAAAAATAGACAAATTCATGGAAAATACAGACAAAAAAAATTGGAAGAATTAAGGAAAATAATGCAGGAACAAAATGCCAAAATAAATTCACAACTAGAAGTTATACAAAGACAACAATTAGAAATCCAAAAGATAAACAGCAAGATTTCAGAAATGGACGGTGTCATAGAAGGGCTGAGAAGCAGATTTGAAATGGTGGAAGACAGGATCAGTGGAATTGAAAACACTTGGATACAACTCTGTTTCAGGAAAACTCAGAAAAAAGAACAAAGAAAAATGAAGAGACCCTGAGAGTTATGTGGGATACAATCAAAAGCAAAAATTTTCGAGTGATTGGAATTCCACAACAGGAGGAGAAAACAGAAAACACAGAGAGGATAATTGAAGAACTGCTGACAGAAAACTTCCCCAATATCATGAAAGATGAAAAGCTGGCCATGCAAGAAGCTCAACTAACCCCGTATAGAAGAGACCCCAAAAGAAAATCACCAAGGAATATCATAATCACACTCGCCAAAACCAAAGACAAACAAAGAATCCTGAGAACAGCTCGTGAAAAACAAGAAGTCACATACAGAGGAGTAACAATAAGACTAAGCTCAGATTATTCGGCAGAAACCATGCAGGCAAGAAGGCAATGGGATGACATATATAAAATCTTGAAAGAAAAAAATTGCCAGCCAAGAATAATAACATAACTCTCGTTCAAATTTGATGGTGAAATTAGGTCATTTCCAGATAAACAGAAATTAAGGGAATATGTAAAAGTCAAACCAAACTTACAAGAATTATTAAAGGACAAACTGAGGACAAACTGCTTCAGCTCACAGGCAGAACCTAGCACGCAGGATCGTACCAGCCAGATATCAATCTAGGAAATGCAATCTCAAGGACTATCCAAAACCAAAAGAAATACAACAGGGAATCAGAGATGTTAATCAGTAAATTATAACAACATCAAAACAATAAAAGAGGGAATAAACAGCATAGGTGTAGAACCTTCTAATGGAGAGGAAGGCAAGGCGATACCAAGTAATGGTAGACTTCTTCAAACTTAGAAAGACAAAGGTAAAGGTCATGGTAACCACAAAGAAAGTTAATAAACATACTCATAAAAAAAGAGGAAAAACATAAAGTCTCAGCAAAAACAAAACCTACAAAAACAAAAGAAATGAAAAAAAAAAATCCAAAAACAAAAGTAACTCAGAACAACACAGTAAGAAGAACAAAGAAAACGTCAGCACCACAAAAAAAGCACTACAAAATGACAGCAACAAACTCACATCTATCAATAATTATAGTGAATGTAAATGGACTCAATTCACCCATAAAGAGACGGAGAGTGACAGAATGGATAAGCAAACAGGATCCATCAATATGCTACAAGAGACACACCTTAGAAACAAAGATGTGAATTTATTAAAAATCAAAGTTTGGAAAAAAATATATCAAGTTAACAACTACCAAAAAAGAGCAGGAGTGGCAATTCTAATTTCAGATAAAATAGACTTTAAAACAAAATCTACCATAAAAGACAAAGAAGGACACTATATAATGTTTAAGGGGATGGCCCATCATGAAGACATAACCATAATAAACATCTACACACCAAATGACAGGGCTCCAAAATAAACATAAACTCTAACAACACTGAAAAGAGAAATTGACAGTTCCACAATAATAGTAGGAGACTTCAAGACACCATTCTCAGTAAAGGACAGAACAACTAAGAAGAAACTCAGCAAAGATACAGAAGACCTAAAGGGCATAATCAGCCAACTTGACCTCATAGACATATATAGAACACTCCATCCAACCGCTGCAAAGTACACATTCTTTTCCAATGCACATGGAAAGTTCTCCAGGATAGACCACATCTTAGGCCACAGAGCAATCCTCAACAAGATCCAAAACGTTGAGATAATTCAAAGTATCTCCTCTAACCACAATGCCATCAAGGTAGAAATTAACAATATAAAGAGCAAGGAAAAGAATTCAATTACTTGGAAATTGAATAATCCTCTGCTTACACATCACTGGGTAATAGAAGAAATCAGACATGGAATCAAAAAATTACTAGAATCCAATGAGAATGAAAAACACATCATACCAAAACCTTTGGGACACAGCAAAGGCACTCCTCAGAGGACAATTTATACCAATAGATGCACATATCAAAAAAGAAGAAAGGGACAAAATCAAAACATTAACTACAGAATTCAAACAAATAGAAAGAAAGAGAACAGCAAAGAAGGCCCACAGCCACAGGAAGAAAGGAAATAGTAAAGATCAGAGCAGAAATAAATGAAATAGAGAACAGAAAAACAATAGAAAGAATCAACCAAACCAAAAGTTGGTTCTTTGAAAGAATCAACAAAATCGACAAACCACTGTCCAGACTGACAAAAGAAAAACAGGAGAGGACACAAATAACCCAAATAAGAAATAAAATGGGGGACATTACAACAGACCCAACTGAAATAAAAAGGATTGTAAGAGAATAGTATGAAAAATTATACTTCAACAAATTTGTGAAAACCTAGAGGAAATGGATAAATTTCTAGAAGCACACTACCTACCCAGACTACAACAAAGTGATGTTGAAAAACTGAACAGACCCATAACACGAGAAGAGATTGAAAAGGTAATAAAAAACTCCCAACCAAAAAAAGCCCTGGCCCAGATGGCTTCACTGGAGAATTCTACAAAACATTTACAGAAGAGCTTGTACCAGTGTTACTCAAGCTATTTCATAGCATAGAAAAGGAAGCAACACTTCCAAATTCATTCTATGAAGCCAGCATAATGCTGATACCAAAACCAGGCAAAGACGTCATAAAAAAAGAAAATTACAGACCAATATCTCTCATGAATATAGATGCAAAAATTCTGAACAAAATTCTAGCCAATAAAATTCAGCATCATATCAAAAGAATAATCCACCACGATCAAGTAGGATTCATACCAGGTATGCAAGGATGGTTCAACATTAGAAAATCAATCAACATAATCCACCACATAAATAAAAGGAAAGAAAAGAATCACATGATCATCTGAATTGACGCAGAAAAGGCATTTGACAAAGTCCAACACCCATTCTTGATAAAAACTCTCAATAAAATAGGTATAGAAGGGAAATTTCTCAACATAATAAAGGGCATCTATGCAAAACAAATGGCCAACATCATTCTTAATGGAGAGAGGCTGAAAACATTCTGCTTGAAAACAGGAACAAGACAAGGATGCTCTTTATCACCACTCCTATTTAACATTGTGCTGGAAGTTCTAGCTAGAGCAAAAAGGCAAGAAAAAGAAATATAGGGCATCCAAACTGGTAATGAAGAAGTCAAACTGTCCCTGTTTGCAGATGATATGATACTATACATAGAAAACCTTAAAGACTCCATGGGAAATCTACTGGAACTAATAGAAAGATTCAGCAGAGTAGCAGGCTAGAAGATAAACATCCAAAAATCAGTTGGATTCCTATACACCAGTAAGGAGAACGATGAAAAGGAAATCAGGAAAACAATACCATTTTCCATAGCCCCTAAAAAGATAAAATACTTAAGAATAAATCTGACCAGGAATGTAAAAGACCTTTACAAAGAAAACTACAAAACACTACTGCATGAAACCCAAAGGGATCTACATAAATGGAAAAACAGACCATGCTCGTGGATAGGCAGACTAAACATTGTGAAAATGACAATTCTACTCAAAGCGATTTACAAATACAATGCAATCCCGATCCAAATACCAACAACATTCTTCAAAGAGATGGATAAACTCATCATTCACTTTATATGGAAATGGAAGAAGCCCCGAATAAGTAAAGCACTATTGAAGAAGAAGAATAAAGTTGGAGGACTCACACTACCTGACTTCAGAACCTACTATACAACTACAGTAGTCAAATCAGCCTGGTACTGGTACAACGATAGGTACATTGACCAATGGAACAGAATTGAGAACCCAGATGTAAATCCATCCACCTACGGTCACCTAATCTTTGACAAGGGCCCAAAGTCCATCAAATGGGGAAAAGACAGTCTTTTTAACAAATGGTGGTGGCAAAACTGGATATCCATCTGCAAAAAAATGAAACAGGACCCACACCTCACTCCGTATACAAAAACTACTTCAAAATGGATCAAAGACCTGAATATAAAGGCTAAAACTATAAAGTTCATAGAAGAAAAAATAGGACCAACACTACAGGCCTTAATACACGGCATTAACAGGATACAGACCATAACCATCAACGCACAAACCCCAATAGATAAGCTAGATAACTGGGATCTTCTAAAAATCAAACAACTGTGCTCTTCAAAAGACTTCACCAAAAGAGTAAAAAGAGAACCTACAGACTGGGAAAAAATTTTTGGACAGTACAAGTCAGACAAAGGTCTAATCTCCATAATCTACAAGAAAATCTAACACCTCTACAACAAAAAGACAAATAATCCTATTAAAAAATGGGCAAAGGAAATGAACAGACACTTCACCAAAGAAGACTTTCAAATGGCCAACAGACACATGAGGAAATGCTCGTGATCACTAGCCATAGAGAAATGCAAATTAAAACCACAATAAGATACCATCTCACCCCGGCATTACTGGCACGAATCAAAAACACTGGAAATAACAAATGTTGGAGGGGCTGCGGGGAGATCGAAACACTTATGCACTGCTGGTGGGAATGCAAAATGATACAACCATTTTGGGAAATGATATGGCGCTTCCTCAGAAAGCTAGAAATAGACATACCCTTCAATCCAGCAATCCCACTCCTAGTAATATATCCTAGAGAAATAAGAGTCGTCACTCAAATAGACATATGCACACCTATGTTCATGGCAGCATTGTTCACAATAGCAAAACAATGGAAACAACCTGGATGCCCATCAACAGATGAATGGATAAACAAACTATGGTACATACACATAATGTAGTACTATGCAACGAGAAAGAACAACGATGAATCTGTGAAGCATCTCATAACATGGATGAAACTGGAGGACATTATGCTGAGTGAAATAAGTCAATCACAAAAGGACAAATATTGTATGAGACCTCTGTTATAAAAACCCATGATAAAGTTCACACACAAAATGTAACAATCTTTGTTGGTTACCAGGGATGGGAGGGGTTGGGGGGAAATACTAAATAGGCAACAGATAAGTGGTATCTTGGGTGAAGGGTGAGACAGTACACAATATAGGGGAAACTAGCACAGATTGTACAAGGAAAGGTCATGGAAGCCCCATAGACACATCCAAACTCCCTGAGGGACTGAATTACTGGGCAGAGGGCTGTGGGGACCACGGTCTCAGGGAACATCTAACTGAAATGGCATGACACAGCTTATAAAGACAATGTTCTACATTCTACTTTGGTGAGTAGTGTCTGGGGTCTTAAAAGCCTGTGAGCCGTCATCTAAGATACTCCACTGGTCTTATGCCTTCGGGAGCAAGGGAGAATGGAGAGAACAGGATACAAGGAAAAGATTAGTCCGAAGGACTAATTATCCAAGCTACCACGGCCTCCACCAGACTGAGTCCAGTACAGCTAGATGGTGCCCGTCTACCACCACTGACTGCTCTGACCAGGATCACAACAGAGGGTTCTGGACAGAGCTGGAGAAAGATGTAGAACATAATTCTAACTCACAAAAAAAAAAAAAAAAAAAAAGACCAGATTTGCTGGCCTAAAGCAGACTGGAGAAACCCCGAGAATATGGCCCCCAGACACCCTTTTAGCTTAGTGGTGAAGTTATCTCCGAGGTTCACTGTTCAGCCTGGGAGTGGACAGCCCCGTAAAACCAAATGAGACTAACGAGGTACAGGAGTCCAGTGACAAGGGCCAGAAGGCAGAAGGGGACAAGGAAGCTGGTGATAGGGAACCCAAGGTGGTGTAAGGATATTGTTGATGTGTTGTGAGATTGTTAACCATTGTCATAGGGCAACATTTGTCGTAACTGTTAAATGAGAAACTATTTTGTTCTGTAAGCCTTCATCTTAAGTGAGAATAACAGCACAATTGGAAGAGCGTAGTCAATGTCACTGAACTATGCATGTAGAAATTTTTGAAATGGTGTATCTTTAGCTATGTGTATTTTCACCAAAAGAAAAGATTGAGAAGTTAGAGGGTTGACATGTTGTGGGGTTGTTAACCAACATCATAGAACAACATGTGTACTACTGTTTCATGAGAAACTATTTGTTCTGTAAGCCTTCCCCTGAACTACAATAAAAATAAAGGTCTTTTCCAGTAAATAAAAAAAGTAACATCTATTAAAATTAAAAAATAGAAAATTACAGAAATATTTAACATGAGAAGCAAAATATTCCCTAGTGTTATGGATTGAATTGTGCCCCCAAAAATGTGTGTCAACTTGCCTAGGCCATGATTCCCAGTATTGTGTGATTGACCACCATTTTGTCATGTTTTGTGATTTTCCTATATGTTGTAAATCCTACCTCTATGATGTTAATGAGGCAAGATTAAAGGCAGTTATGTTAATGAGGCAGGACTCAATGTACAAGATGAGGTTGTGTTTTAAGTCAGTCTCTTTTAAGATGTAAAAAAGTGAGCAGAGAAATGGGGGAACGGATACCACCAAGAAACAAGAGCCAGGAGAATAGAGCGTCCTTTGGACCCAGGTTCCCTGAGCTGAGAAGCTCCTAGACCGGGGAAGATTGATGACAATGACCTTCCCCTAGAGCCGACAGAGAAAGCCTTCCCCTGAGCTGGCACCCTGAATTTGGACTTCTAGCCTCCTAGACTGTGAGAGAATAAATTTCTGTTTGTTAAAGTCATCCACTTGTGATATTTCTGTTATAGCAGCACTAGTTAACTAAGACACCTACCTAAAATTTTTATTCTCATCCCAGTTTAAACAATGTTAAGGTCTTGGTGTATATTCTTTCAGTAGTTTTTAAAACAAATATTTTCTTTTTAAAAAAAAAAACACTGCCATGGAGTTGATTCCGACTCATAGCGACCCTATAGGACAGAGCAGAACTGCCCCACAGGGTTTTCAAGGAGTGAATAGTGGACTCAAACTGTGGACCTTTTGGTTAGCAGCCATAGCTCTTAACCACTATGCCATCAGGGCTCCAAAATGAATATAGTAAGATAAAAATATAGTAAATATTTAAAATATAGTAAAAAAAATACTTTTCTCAAATGGTTGTATGGTATCTATTATTACTCAACTTGCATTTTTTGAATATCCTATATCCTGTGCATCTTTCTATGTCAGTACGTAAGATATCTCTTTTTTAACTGTTGCAGAGTATATTGATATACCATAATTTAATCTGTTTAGGTCATTTGTTTAACCTCATTAAGCTTCCAATTTCCTCAGAGTTTCAATGAGGTTAATAATAATACCTCTTTCATGGGGTTGTTGTGAGGATTAAATGAGTTTTTGTTTGGAAAATACTGAGTACAGTGTCCACCATATTAAAACACCTTCAATTAATGATGATAATGAATAATTTATGTCTTATCTTAGTTACCTAGTGTTGCCATAACAGAAATAGCACAAATGGTTGGCTTTAAAGAACATGGACTTATTTTCTCAGAGTTCAGGAGGCTAGAAGTCTAAATTCAGACCATTTGTCTATTTTAGCTTCTAGTCCATTACCCATTACCATTGAGTCAATTCCAGCTCACAGTGTTACTGAACCCTAGAAGGTGGGTCCTTGTGCAGCACGCTCAGACTTGCTAATTATCTGGACACCAGTCTTTGAGAAAGAGAAAGTAACTTTATTGCAATATGCAGAGCAAGGATCCAGGAGGAAATTCCTCAGGTCCAGCTCACCAAGCTACAGGGAAGCAGGGCTTATATGTGATTTGGGCAGCAAGATGGTGGCTGCGCAGGTGTACTGGAGAGGGAAAATTCTAGAAGGCCTCAGGAACCAGGAGGTGACATGGTTCTTGTAGGACCTCTTGATTCGGAATAGGGTCCAGGTGATGATTTTCCTTCTGATTCGTTCCTCCTGTTGATGTGTCCTCTGTTGAGGTCAATTAGCAGTCACAGCTGACCCTTTTCACACGCAGGGTGGGCCAAATCTGGCTTGGGCTAGTATAAGGACTAGTGGAAATTTACTGGCATTTGTAGGGTCAGGTTACAATAGTGACCCTATAGGACAGAGTAGAACTGCCTCACAGGGTTTCCAAGGCTGTAATCTTTACAGAAGCAGACTGCCACATCTTTCTCCTGTAGAGCAGCTGGTGGGTTCAAACAGCTGACCTTTTATTTAGCAGCTGAGTGCTTAACCACTGCACCACCAGGGCTCCTTTAGTTGCCACCAATTCTTGGCATTCCTGGGCTTGTAGAAGTATCTGCCGTGTGTGTCAGTCTTCATATGGCATCTTCTTCTGTGTGTGTCTCTGTGTCTATTCTGCTCTTTTTGTAACTCAGAAGTGATTAAGCTTAGGACTCACCCTGTTCTGGTATGACCTCATTAACATAATGAAAAAAAAATAATGTTTCCAAACAGGATCATACCCATAGGTACAGGGGCCAGGACTTCAATGTGTATCTTAGGGGAGCACAATTCAATCCACAACATGTCTCATATGTACATCTCAAGGGCTTACAAGTCACAGATAGTGCTGACACATGGAGTTAAGGATACAAATGGAACACAGGCACCGAAGGAATAGAAGAACCAGAAATGCTCATGTCCCTGCAAAGTGACCTATCAGCTGGAGTTTCCAGATATTAACACTATTCACTGAATCCAGTCAATGGACAAGTTAATTTGCAGAATAAAAATCACTTTGGAGCTGAATTATCTCTCACTGTTCATATGACACATTTCCAATACTAGCTTTCCATGTTTCTGACTTACACATGTGGACACAGCCACAGATCTGAAAGGGCTGTGTGTTTTTTCTGTACAGTACAAAACTCACTGCCACAACAAACTTGGGGGGAGTATAAGTAGTAATTTGATGCAGTAACACAGTGTAGTGGAAAGTGCACTTGGCTTGGAATCAAAAGACATAGGTTTGAACCTAGGCTCTGGCCCTAACTGGTTGTGGACCAAACAATCTGTCTAAACCTTGGTTTCCTCATCAGTAAAATAGAACAAAAAAATACTGTACTGCCCAGAGTTCCTGTGAGGATTAAGTTAAGATAAAGAAAGCATCTAGCAGAAGACCTTACTGAGCTCAATAAATGTTGCATATGTGAATTGATCATGATACATAATTGATTATGCATACTCTTGAACGGGAAGTGAAAATAACTGTGTAAAAGAGAAATGGGAGCCTGAGAGGTGGCTACCGTGAAAGTTAACAGAACTCAGCCTGCATTCGTAGAAATACACCAGGATGTAAGTGTTCTACTCTACTCTGTACAGACCATACCTCTAGACTTGTCCGCTGAACTAAGTGCTTGGTCTGGGATGGAGAATACTTGCAACACATGGTAACCCTCATATCCTTAAAATATCTTCAGGGCTTCTGAGTAACCCAAGACTACTCTCTGACTCTTTGGCATAGAATTTGGGAGGCTTCGGTCCAGTATAAGGAAAAGCTTTTTAACAGGTAGAGCTGATTATAAAAGGAATTAAAAAAAATTGTCATCAAATCGATTCTGACTCATGGCAATCCCATGTGTGTCAGAGTAGAACTGTGCTCCATAGATTTTTCAATGGCTGATTTTTCAGAAGCAGATCACCAGGCTTTTCTTCTGCGTTACCTCTGGGTGGACTCAAATCACCAAAGTTTTGGTTAGCAGCCAAGCGAATTAACTGCACCACCCAGCAACTCATAAAAGGAATAAGTCTCAGCAAGTGTCCGGCATGGGGGTGTGTAAACAGAACCTGGATGGCCTTGGATGTTACAATGGTGATTTAAGCCACAGGTAGGTGGTTGGGACAGATGGTCTTTGAGGCATTCCTGGGATTATGATATTCAACAACCCCATGGATGGTCTGGAGAAGCAGAAGCAACTGCATGCTTACTGGCAATGGTATAAATGCATAGAAAGAAAAGAAATCTGGAATTCATTATTCAGCCAACTACTTATGGTGTTTTGGTCATTTCTACCCTAATGCAAAAGAAATGGAAAATTGACACAGTAATACATAAACATTATTTTTGTGGGTGTTGTGGCAAAGAGAAAAATACAAATATATGATATACATGTAGAAAACAGAAAGAAACAACCCCTGCCATTGTGTAGCTGGTAAAACGTTGCAAGGAAGATAAGACAACTTATAATAAGGTGCCAACTTGACAATGATAAAATGACAAAATAAGCTTATGCATGGTTAAAACAACAAAAACCATACTAAACATTCCCCACTCTCCTCTCCCAAGGACATTTGAGGATACTTTAGCCCTAAATTGGCTTATTGCATTTATCTGCATTTCTGTTTGGTGGGCAGACCTGACTTTAAGGTTAGAGAAAGAAGGTCATGTCTGTCGATGTTAAAACACCCCGACAGGTGATGTAACTGGGGTGGGGTGGAAGGGAGCTCTGCCCTGCTTCTGTCCAGTTTTCAGGGCAGAGGCCGGATGTGGGTTGGGTTTCAGCCTCAGCTACTTTCTTCTCAAGTTCACGTGCTCTCTGGGAAGCACCAAAATAGCTTTGCACAAGTTCAAGCTCCTTTCACACCTCCCACAGTCCGGGAAGGTGTTGGAGGGCTGGGCGATGTGTGGTACATATAGCATGGAGATACAATGACAGTGAGGAGTATTTAGCAGAGGAAGATAGAAACTTCCCTATCTCCTCCTCCCAGTTGATCTCAAAGGCTTATCCTGCTCTTATGCAATTATAATTCTTGAACCCTAGAGCTGGAAGAAACACTGGCAATCTAGGCCAAGGCTCTCATTTTGCAAAGAGAAAACCAAGGCCTATTAGGAGCAAAGGAGGGGTTTTGATGGCATTGTGGGCAGGGAATCAGGAACAAGCAGGCTCTTCCAATCATCTTTCATCCTGATAGTACGGGAGGAGACACAGCCAAGGCACAGCAGCCACACAGGATGCAGAGTGTCGCCAGATGGTTAGACTCAGTGTAGGACTTTGAAATGGAGACTGTGGCTTTTGCTTCAAATGAGCCTCCAATATCTTCTTAAGGATATTAAATCCAAACCTTAGAATATTCACACCTTTTGGCCACTCATTAAAGAAAGGAACTTTAAAACAGAGAGAGAGAAGGGAGATATCTAGTCTACCCAAAGGTGCCAGTTCTGGCTCAGCATATCCCCCCACCGCATGGGAGAGGCAGTAAAAGAGGAGCGGAGCATGAGGTGATGCCTTTAAACACACAGTGACTCTGCCCATGGGGAAATGTGCTCCAATTGACATATTAGGCTCTCACCAGTCAGAAGGGCTTTCCCTCCTTTTGGGGAGGAGCAAGCAGTAAGGATGGGCAGATAAGAGGCAGAGGAGAGGGTTGGGGAGACAGAGAGCCAAGAGTTCTTCTCCTTGCTATAAGGACAAGAAAAAGAAAGTGAGTTCCCCATATCAGTACACCTGATTAATTGCAGATCTGGGCTCAGTGCCAAAATGTTTTTATTCTAAGGGTGATCAATTAAATTCAAAGCAATTCAATTCAACAATTATTTATTGAGCACCTACTCTGTGTAAGGCATTGTTCTAGAATCAGAAAATGAGTGGACAATCTCACAACCAAGAAGCTTATAATTTGATGTCAAGCACTGTAAAAGAAATGTGTGTTGTTGTCAGATGCTGTTGAGTTGATTTCAACTCATAGCGACCCTACGTGACAGAGTAGAACTGACCCATAGGGTTTTCTAGGCTGTAATCTTTACAGGAGCAGGTTGCCAAGTCTTTTATCCATGGAGCTGCTGGATGGGTTCCAGCTGCCAACCCTTTGGTGACCAGCTGAGCCCTTAACTTTTGTACCAGCGGGGCTCCTTATAAAAGAAATGTCACTATAGTAATGAGGGCAGCAAAGTCTTCAACCCTGGGTGCACATTAGAATCATCAGGGAAGCTTTAGTAAGATATTGACTCCACCACCAGAGATGTAGGTTTAATTGGTCTTGGGTGAGGTCCACACACTGGAGTATTTTTAAGCTCCTCATGTGATTCTAATGTGTAGAATGAGTTGAAAATCTCTATGTTAGGGAAACAGAGAGGAGCAGAGAGTTAAGGGCCATAGAGGGAAGCAAGCAAAGTTCAAGGCTTTACTCAATGAGCTTTGATAGATGACTCATATTTCCACAGGTGAATCTTAGCGTGGGGGAGCCTTCCACAGGTAGGAGTAACCACATGAGCAGGACATGGAGGTAAGGAAGCATGGGACTTGGTCAGAGCATAGCTGGCCTGGTTTGTATGTTTCCCAGCACACCTAGGGAGTGATGGGAGATAAGCAGCAAAAATTGAGTGGGAACTGCCTTGTCTAAGGCACACAGCAGAGCCAGACGAGGATGCAAGTCTCCTGACTCCTAAATGACACCACAAAACAGGTCCAAGACCCCCAAGATCACAACAGAAGTTCTGGGACAGCATGGGGAGGCCAAGACAGAGAGTCTTCTTCATCTAGTCAAAGCCCAGTGACCCAGGGCAAGGATAGGCTGAAAGCCAGAGAAAACTTACCCAGTTTTATTGCTTTGGAGGACACGAAGCTCTCTGATTCCTCTGGGACTACAGGGAGTAAGAAAGACTTGACCTTTTTATACCACCATCTTGAATATAATGAAGTGAGGACCAGAGTTTAATTAACTTTCTTCAGGTCACACAGGTGGGAATTTTGCCTGATTTCAAAGTCTATGATTTTCCTATTTATTTGAATTCTTGCTTGCCTTTTACTCCCATCCTGGGTTGTATGTAAATATAAAACAAGCTCTGTGCATAGCTATATATTTTACAACCATCTTGTTTTATACTTACATACTTATGACGCTGTTTACCCTATTAGACTGTGAGCTCCTTGAAGATAGGGCTACGTCTTATTCAAATGAGATTAAAATTATATGAGGCTTTGAGATGCATTATATAATGATTTATTTATTTAACAATCATTTAGGCAGTGACTAGCATGTGCCAGGTACCTGAAATAATGTAATAAAAGTATTTAGTCCCTGTCCTCAAACTGCTCACAATATATCAGGATGCAAAACCTCTCATGGAAGAGGGTTCACTGAGCCTATGTCCTCTATCATTTTGCTCTGTTGACCTGATTAAGCCTCACCTAGAATGTTTGAGCCATAAGCCAGGTATCTAATCTCTCTCTTCGCCTCAGGAATAAATTGAGTTCTACAGTGTTGATAGGATTCATATGGATTAGCTCCTAGAAATATAATTTATAAAGTAGAACGAAAAATAATAAACCACTGCATGAAGAGGCAATTTTTGAGGCAGGCAGATGGGTTTTAAACAGTAGGCATAGGATCAGACAGCTGGGCTGTAGGTGAGCAACAATGTCTGTGCTGAAGTTAGCAATGGCCACTAAGCACATAGTTTCTGCATCACAGAGTACAGGTCAGTAGGGCTACACAGCGTCAAAGTGATCCACTGCTTCAGGTATATGGCTATTCAGCTTAGTGAGGAAAGAACACCAGTAAAATAAATTTTAGGTTAAATCTACTGACTGGTGCAATCAAGTTCAGTGGCCAAACGGTGATTAGCTTCTAAAGCTGCAGAACAGGCCTTTGCTGAGGGCCTCTGTCCTTGGTGCTGAAATAAACCCATAGGACTGGTGCTTGCCCTTGAAGTGCCTGTTGTCTCTAACACATAGGAGACATAAGGGTAGAGTGAGGAGACAGGAGGGCAGTGGTGAGACATAGCTCTCCATATCACTTTCATGGGAAAGAAGACGGTGGTGATCAGTGCTAAAATGCCCCAGATATGTGGCTGGCTGACAAGTATGTCTGGGAGTAGGTTGGAAATTCAGTCTCAGCTCCTCCAGGCTCCTTTATGTACCTGAGACAGCATGTGCATATCTCAAGAATGACTCTTATTACACTTTTCTGAAACTATAAAACCCAGGTCTGCCTCCAAATCCAGGCTCTGTTCTCTCTTGCTTGTACCTTACAACTGCCATGCTGTTTTGACTGTGATTTGCATTAGGGAGAAATCAGGTTAGCACACTTATGAGTCTTTTCTACCACACACCGAATCCTGTTGGTGTTGTTGTTGTTAGGTGCCATGGAATCAATTCCAACTCATAGCAATCCATGTGACAGAGCAGAACTGCCCCATACAGTTTTCTAGGCCGTAATATTTATGGGAACAGATGACCAGGTCTTTCTCCCCTGGAGCCACTGGGTGGATTCAAACTGCCAACCTTCCAGTTATTAGCTGAGTGCTTAACTGTTGCATCACCAGGACTCCTTACACTGAGTCCTATTAGAGCTTATTCATCTTATCTTAATACCTAGTACAATACTGGCACATGGTAGATACTCAATAAATGCTTTTGGAAATAAACTGGTAATACTCGGTCATCTATAGAAAAGCTGTAGAGAAAAGACCATTGACTGGGGGAGGATTCCATTTTCCTCCACACTCTCTCCTCTCAGTAAGAAATGGTACAGTTTCACAATAGTAAATGGTATCAAAGCTTTACCAAATGCTTAACTTCATCACTTCCCTATTGCCATACTGAGGATGGTGTGTGGGATGATAAGCCAAAGCTGAAGACAGTTAGCCAATGGGTCTGATACAATGGCATTAATACTTCACATCATATTTTTCTTTAAATTATTATGAATTGTCATCATATCCAACTCCATTTGATCCCCCAAAATATATATGAGGTAGTGCAGGGGTTATAATCCCCATAAATACATGATTAAATGGAGGCTCAGAAACATTAAACATCTTGGCCAAGGTCCCATTTAAGCTATCGCTAGCCTAGAAAAGAAAATCTAGGTCTCTTGACTTCCAACCCAGAGTTCCTTTCACTGCTTAATA
The DNA here is from genome assembly GCA_030035585.1 of Dugong dugon. Lineage (NCBI taxonomy): Eukaryota > Metazoa > Chordata > Mammalia > Sirenia > Dugongidae > Dugong > Dugong dugon. The sequence continues at coordinate 150,798,855 of CM057462.1, forward strand.
GATGCCAGGGTAAAATTAAGACAAAAGACTGGGAACCTTAGCTACTCCACTCATCAGTCCTCATAAGGGACCTTTGGTGGAGGTGTCCTGATGAGGACCCATCCCTTCCCAGCTATAGATACTCCTCTTATGGGTGCTAACAGAAACAGCAGAATTATCTCTGTATAACTGTATTATATTTAGCAGGCTTATTTTATTCTAGATAAGGCTTGCCTCCTGCCTTAAAGCCAGCCTATTTTAGAATGTTTTAGGTTTTAGCTATTTCCTTTGGTCAATTTTTAAATTCAGGTGAATTGCTGTGGACTCTTTGAACACTAGCCACAAAAATAAACAGATCTAATCCTCATCGAGTACTTAACATTCATTTACTCATTCAATATTTAATGACATTTTTCCTTGTTAGATTTCCTTGTGGAGAAGCTGTGAGGGGACACCAAAATGATTAAGTCCTAAAGGAACTTACATTAACCTTGTTGGGAGACATTCTATAAAGCTGTGAAATGTTGAGTAATAATAAGAACAGGTTAAGTAAGACAAGAGTAGAAGCACTATCACAAGGTAGCAATTGATTGATTAACAAATAAGTGGTGCAGAAAAGAATGCTGTGGTTTTGTGATATTATTCATTGATTTTAGGAGATTGAATTGGACTGGGTAGAGCTCAAGGGGTAAACTGATATAGGGAAGGTATAAATGAAAATTTTCACCAAAATGCAATGAGGGAGACCTCCTTGGCAGGCTTTGGGGAAAAGGAGAAGGGAGGGGGAAAGATGTTAATGTATCCCGGATCCCATGAAGTAAGTAAGAGGTAGCATTGTATGCTACGAGACAGAAGTATGCTACAGCTACAGTCTATCCAGCACTGAGTAGGAGAAAGTCAGAGTCCCAAATATTTATTTATTTAAGAAATATTTATTGAGCTAATTTTATTCTCTGCTCCAGGGGCAGGGATACAATGGTGAACCTGATGGCCATGGCACCTGCTTCTCTTGGAGCTTATAGACTGCAAGTGGGCATCCTAGGGTGCTATGGGAGCACCAAGGAGAGCCCTAGCCCAGCCATCTTGAGAGTTAGTAAAGGCTTCCTGGAGGAAGTGACATTTTAGCTGAGACCTAAAGTTCAGGTACCTGTTTGCCATCAAGTCGATTCCAACTCATAGTGACCCTACAGGACAGAGTAGAACTGCCCCATAGGGTTTCCAAGGGGCAGTTGGTGGATTCGAACTGCTGACTTTTTGGTTAGCAGCCAAGCTTCTAACCACTGTGCCACCAGTGCTCCAAAGTTCAGGTAGGAAATAGGTAATTAAGGAGGTTAGGGAGTGTTGGAAAGATTGTTCCAACAGTATGCTCAGTGGCTCAGAAGTGAGAGAGCCCATGGTCTGTTTTGCAGACTAGAACTTTAGTTTGGCTGGAGCCTAGTGTTTGAGGTGTAAGATCATATTGCTGAAGCTGGAGAAATAAGTGAGAGCCTGATTGTAGAGGATCTTGGTCTTTGGAGACAAAAGCAGAGTCTAGGAAAGAGAAGGAGCTATGTTCTTGAAAGGTTTTATTGGAAGAATGGCATGAGATGTGCACTTACAAAGGGTCTCTCTGGATGCTATGTGGAGATAAGATTGGAAAGGGCAGATAGCTTAATTAGGAGGCTGTCCCTGTCATTAAGGCAAGAATTGGTGGTGCTGAACTAGAGCAGTAGCAGTGGGAATGGAATGAAGCATGTGGATTTGATAGATGTTTAGAAGTCAGAATCTGTATGATTGATGATGGGTGGAATGTGGAGAGTGAGGAAGAGGGAAGAGTCAAGGATGTGCCCAGGTTTCTGGTTCTCACTGCACTGCAATTACTATCTGCCTGATATTGATTCATGGAATGAATTAATCTGGGCATGGACCGCAGGTGTGGTTAATTTGGCTGGGTGATCTACAAAGGAAAGCATCTCTTCCCATCCCCAAGCCCCATCCTGCTCTCATCTCTGTATGCCACATCTCAGAAGACTTTGCCTAAGTCCCAGGAAAACTCAGATTAGGGGTGAGAGGTGGAGGAAGGAGGAGAATAAATAGAGGATTACAGATAGTCCTTTTATTCAACTTGCTTTTTTGTTTCCAAAGAACACGTTTTTCTTTTGCCTTTGCTCTGATCTGCAGTATGAATTCCCTTTTCTTGGTATGTCTGGGGCTCACAGTGTCAAACCAGTGATACTTGGAGAAATAAACCATTCTCTGCTTTGTGGCTGGCAAGGAGGACCTGACATTCATTTCCTACAGCTACGAAAACATTCTCTCCTCCCTTTCTAAGTGCCTCCAGGTTCCTTTTCCTAACTGATTGGGAGGGGAAACTGTGGAAGGCAAGAATTGGCTCTGGACAGGGTAAAATCTCAACCCCCCCTTCCCCTTAGCTGAAAAATCTGTCAGAGGTTGAAAAAAACCATATCAGGACTGTCAGGCCCCAAGCTAATTAACCTGTGTAGGGGAGAGGGGAGCCAGGGGAGCAGAGAGAGGTTCCTGACAGATGGCTCAGAGAGGACACCTGTACCACAGCACAGGAGCCAGGGAAGTTGTGTGGGTAATTAAGCAGTGCCCAACTTGGGCTTTTGGTGTGGGTAGAGGAAGCTTTGGAAGGCCTGGCCATGTGAGAAAAGGAACTGCCCAGAGGCGATGTCTTTTTAGACTACACCTTCAACCTGTTCCAACGATTTTAGAAAAAAGCCTGCATGGTTTCCCTTTCTGCATTAGCTAGCATCTTTTCCCCTCCCTTCTCCTTTCCCCCAAAGCCTGTCAGGGGGATCTGTCTCATTGCAATTTGGTGGAAATTTTCATCTATACCTTCCTTCCCTATACTAATTTACCCCTTAAGCTCTACGCAATCTAATTCAACCTCCTGAAATCAATGTATAATATCGCAAAAACTATAGCATTCTCATCTGCACTGCTTATTTGGCAAACCAGAAGGAAGTAGCTTGCAGTCTGCAGTGGAAATGGCAGTGCTGCTGGAGGCATCAGTTTCTTTTGTCTCTAAGAGCTTTCCCCACATGCTGGGGTGAGAGGTGTGACAGAGACCCTGTTTCCATCAGCTTTTCAAAACATTCCCGAGAAGTTTGAATTTGCTTGACAGGAGCTCCTTGCTGGCTGTGGTGGTAAAGTAATGAGACTCCCCATTTGTGCACTCTTTCTCATCTTGGTGGCACTTTTCAAAGCACTGCCTCTTTAGCCAGGCTGGAAAGGGTTTTCAAAGATTTCTTTGCCCAGGCAGGCAATGCTGAGGCCAAAGCTGCTGCAGGTACACAGAGGACAGTGCTTGGGGGTTTGGGGCGGTGGTGCAGAGAGAAAAGGAAGAGGGGGGCACTTGTCCTCAGGGCACAAGTCCAAGAGGAGGTGTGGAATGGCATTCTGAGGCACCACAAATATGAAAGGCACCTCACTGAGGCAGCCGGACAAGAGGGGGGAAGGCGCTTCTGCTGTCAATGTCTATTTATCTTGAAATTGGAGGGGGCCGGGGGGATGGCACAACTTAGAGATTGGCCCTGCCCTGGATGCTTGTTACCCTTGCCAAGCCCCACTCCCCTGGTTTGGGGTCCTATGGGACAGCTCAGAACAATCTTACTACTGGCTGCACTGTTCCCTGTGCTGGTGAGGGTGGGGCAGAGGCTCTCAGGGTCTCTTGGGTCACGGAAATGACAGGGCAAGAAGAGCATGCCACAGCAGGTGGGATTGGAGGAATAGTATCAAAGATGACTCTCTCCTCCACCTTTGGGGCCTGGTGTGGGCTGGATGGGAAAATTTATGAAATTTAATTTGTGACTCCCAACTTGACCTTTTGCCTCAAAATCAGAAACTATCAGTCATCAGGCCCATGTCTGTGTGAAAGGAAACCCACAAGGTGAGTAGAGAACATCCAGATGTGCTGATTGTAGAGATTTCCAAACCCTAATGTTGATTTCTTAAACTTTGCTTTATATCCCAATCATCTGGAAGGGTTGTTTAAAAAAAAGAGATTCTTCGGGTCAGGTTCTGAATCTCTGGACTCTGAATCTCCAGGTTGGGATCAGAGCAGGTGTACTTTTAACAAGCCCCTCTGGGGCATGAAATGTACACAGAAGTTTGATTTAAACAGCCATCCTTGAGAATCCTTCATTCCTTGGGCATCAGAGAGGCCAGGGGACCACAGAGTGTGTGTGGGTGTCTGCCAGCAGAGGTGGGTGGGAGGAGGGTGGGAGTCTCGAGTCCAAAACAAAGTGCCCCGCCAGCCACAGACAGGTCCTGCTGGAGCTGCCCAGGGGGCTGTCAGGCCAGCTGTGGGGGCCAGGAGTGCAGGCTCTGATTCTGAAATGTCAGGGCTGCCCAGGAAGCTTCTCTGGAGAGCTGCCTGCTCCCAAAGAATGAGATAATAATTGCACTGAAAATTCCAGGGAAGCAGAAGGCTTGTAGAACATATTAGAAATATTAATCACTTTCTCAGAATGGCTTTGATTAACATCCTTTCTAGCCCTTCCTAGGTGTGTCCTAAGCCTCCCTGATTCTAGCTGACAGGTAATTAGTGCTCTGGCCAGGGAGGGAGGCTCCAGCTGCACATATCCAGTAAGATTGCTCATGTGAAGACACTGCATGAGCTCTAAAGATGACAAATAGAAGGGATTGTTCTTACGCCCCACGTAGCTCATACTCCTGTCTCCCAGGACCACTCAGTGGCCTGAGAGCACCACACAATCTCTCACTGTTGCTCATGCTGCTGCCCCCCTCCACTGCCCAGAATGCCTTTCCGTGCCTTCTCTGCCTATGAACTCCCATTCATTTCTCAGGGCTTAGCTGAAATGAAGCTGCTCTTGCGTCTTCCCGTTCCCCTGGCAGAAGTCAGCACTCTGTGTTCTCCCCTATGAAGACCACCTGAAAAGCCTGCATAGTCCCTGGCACGTAGTAGGTGCTTGCTAAGTATTCACTCCCTTTATAGCATCTTTTTATTATGTGTATGTCTGTCTCTCCTTCAAGATAAAAGTAAGCTATTCCTCCTGGCATTCCCAATGACTATCACAAAACCTGGACTAGTAGGTGCTCAACAAATGTTTGTTGAGTGAAAATATTAATATAATACCAGTCAGAGAAGGTGACTTTGGAGATGTGAGATGGAAAGAAGTAACTAGACATACTACACAAAGCCCTTCTAGAATGCTGGGTTTATATAAGACTTACTCTAAGAACTGTGTGGAAGGGGTTGTTCTAATTTCAATGCATAACCCACCACGAAAACCCTAGCCAATATACCTAGGTTCTAATGTAATACAGTCTTGAGTGTAAACCGTGGTACCTCATGTATTAGTTTATAGTTCAGATGGCTTTACCAAGGTGCCTCTTCATGCCTCAGTTTTTCCATCTGCAGTGTGGGATAGATGACACATCTATAACTACAGTGAGTAATCCTGCCTTTCCTCCTTCTCTGATACATCTTTAGAAGAAGACAGCTGTCACTGGGGGTGGGTGTGTACAGCTCTTAGAAAAACAGAGCCATGCGTTTCATGTAGCAAGAAGCACTAAGGGCAGGGCTTGAGATGGAGAAAAAAGAGAATGTGAAAGAGAATTGTTTTTTATTTTGTTCCTCATCTTTTCCTGATACCACACTCTTCACCTGGTTTAACCTAACCTGCAAAGTAAGAGAAGAGGAACTGCATCCACTGCCCTGCTAGTATATTGCAGAGAGCCTTGCTACTTAATGCAGGATCCTCAGACCTGCATTGGGACCACCTGGGAACTTCTTAATAATGCAGAATCTCAGGCTCCACCCCAGATCTACTGAGTCAGAATCTGAATTTTAATAGATCCACAGGTGATTCATATACACATTAAAAAGTGAGAAGCAGAGGCATAGTGTATTCTTAAAAACCTTTGTGGAAGTTAAATGAGAAACAGGGAAGAATGGAAGCAGAGGATATTAAAAAGACATTCTACCCACCAAGAGCTAGAGAAATGAAATGAATTCCCATATGAGAATAACTAGAAAACCTCTGTGGTGGTAGAAGAAAGGGAGGAAGGGCTTTTGTTGAGCTGCAGACTACTCAGAGAGTTGACAGAGCAGAGAAAACATCAACGTGTGAGCTCAGACCAAAGAGCACACCACTCTCCTAGCCCTGTCTGCTCTCGCCTGGCATCACACCCCCCCCCACCTGCCCATTCACCTGTCACAGCGGGATACCCATGACTTTGCCCTGGGTGGTGATGGGAGAGAGGGGGCAGTGCTTTATAGTTCTGTTTTATAATGAATCTCCTGTTTTTATTTAGTTGGAGTCTTAGACTGAATTCCCCTTTTCCCAACAAGGGTTGTTGTTGTTATTGTTAGCTATTGTTGGGTTGGCTCGTGACTCATGGGGGGCATTATGTACAATGGAGAAAAACACTACCTGGTCTGGTGCCATCCTCATGTTTGGTTGTAGATTGGACCATTGTGACCCATAGAGTTTTCACTGGCTGATTTTCAGAAGTAGATCACTAGTCCTTTCTTCCTAACCTGTCTTCATCTTGAAACTCCACTGAAATCTACTCAGCATCATAGTCTGGAAGCTCAACTGAAACCTGCTCAGCATCATAGCAACACACAAGCCTCCACTGGTGACTGTGTATGAGGTACATTGGCCGGGAATCTAGCCAGGTCTCCTGCATGGAAGGCAAGGATAGAAACTGGGTTTGGGAGTCTCTCTGTGGGATATGCAGCACACCCCTGCATGTGTGTGTGTGCGTGTGTGTGTGTAACTGAGATATAATTTACATATAATAAAATGTACAGATCCTAAGTGTTCAGTTTTATGAGTTTTGTTGATTGTAAACACCTGTGTAAACACTACGCCAAACAAGATGTGGAATATTTCCATCACCCCGGAAAGTTTCCACGTGCCCTCTTCCAGTCAGTTCCCTCTGTCTCCCTACCCACACCAGAGACAAACAGTTTCTGGTGTCTATTCCCATAGATTAATTTTACCTGTTCTTGAGCTTCGTAAATGGGATTATACAGAATAGTCATACAGTATGTTCTCTTCTGTGTCTTGCTTCTTTCTTCAACATAATGTTTTTGAGATCCATCCTTGCTATTGCACGTATAAGTAGCACATTCCTTTTATTGCTAAGTAGTATTCTATTGTATGAATAAATACAATTTCTTTATCCATTCTCCTGCCAAGGGACCTTTAGGCTGCTTACAGTTTTGGGTTCTTATGAGTAAGGCTGTTCTGAACATTCTTGTAGAAGTCTTCTGTAGACATTTTTTGTTTTTGATATCTTGGAGGTAAATACCTAGGAATAGAATTTCTGGGTCAGAGGGTAGATGCATGTATATATTGATAAGAACAGGCTAATAGTGGTTGTAACATTTTAATCTCTCTTACCAGCAGTGTATGAAACCTCCAGCTATTCCATGTCCTCACCCCAACAGTTGGTGTTATCAGTCTTTTTGATATTTAGTCATTCTATCACTATCAATTACTGTCAAGCTGACTCTGACTCAAGGCAACCCCATATGTGTCAGTGTGCAACTGTGTTCCATAGGGTTTTCAATGGCTGATTTATTGGAAGTAGATCACCAGGCCTTTCTTCTGAAGTGCCTCTGGGTGGCCTCAAACTGCCAACCTTTTGTTGTTCAAAGCTTTTATATTCTCACTTATTTTGTGTCTATTTGATTCTGTCAGTTACTGTGAGATAACCCATAAAACCCATCACGAGCAAGTCGATTTCGGCTCACAGCGACTCTGTAGACATTAAAGTCTCTAACTAGGATGTGGATTTGTCTATTCTCCCTTTAGTTCTGTCCATTTTGGCCTCATTTATTTTGGAGATTTGATATTAGGAGCAAGAGTTTTTGAAGGGAGGGAGAAGAACAGGAAGAAGAAAATGTCAGTGAATGATGAAGGATTATTTGTAATCAGGTGGGTCTGACTATGATCCCAACAGCCTGTGTCACCATTTGAATAAAGAAAAGAGAGAATGCTAGGTGCTGATGTTGGTCGTCTTCAGTGAAGGGCCTAGTTGTTTTTTGTTTGTTTGCTTTAATTAAGCTGTTGTCCCCCAAAGACATGAATCCTAGACCTTTGCAAGGAACTAAGACAATATCCAGACCCTGCCCTCGGAACTTGCTTCTAAGAAACTGAGGAACAGCAACTAATTCTTTCCCCGTTCATTAGACAGTACAGCCCTGAGGTTTCATTTAAATATAATCACGTCAGACAGACAGGTAATTTTGCTATCAACGAGAGGAATGCTAACCAAAACTGCTTGTGCTCCAGATATTCTTTCCAAAGAGACATGTGAGGCCTGGCTGATGAGCACCTATGGGGATCTCCCGTGTGTGGAGAGCCCTGCACTGGTCCCTGTAGAGAACTAAAGAGAAACAGGAGTTCTGACCCTGCCCTTAAAGAATTTACATTCAGGCTGAGTAATCTAAAACCTCTTAGTGAGAAACGAAAGGAGGATAACGAATGATAATCCTCTATTTTTGTATGGCACTTTATAGTGTGCTAAAGACTTTTGTATGTATCAGCATCCTTTAATGTTCTTAACTGTTCCCAGTAGTAGGTAGCACAGGTATTATTCCTGATGTGCAAACACTCTTAGTATGAGCTCGTGACTGCACCCCTGTTTCATCCCACATATTGTAAATCTGTACTTAGTTGTCTGCTGGTTACACCGTCTTTAGCATATCGCCACACAGAGAGCCAGTTCCAGGGCCCTAGACAGCATAGGCGTTAGGCCTGACTACACTGTTCCCTTGGATAAAGTGTGCTGGTTAAGAACACTGACTTGAACCCAGACTGTCCGGATTTGAAGTCTACCTCTGCACCTACCAGCTGTGTGACCTTGGCAGACTGCTTAGCCTCTCTGTACCTCCATTTCCTTTCAAATCATAGATCAACAGATTATTGACAGGCTGAAAGCAAATCTGTAGTAAAGGGAAGACGGTAATAATGATATCTATCTCAGAGGTTGTTATGAGGATCAAGTGAGTTAGAATTTGTAAAGTACATAAAATAGAATTTTTAACCTTTTCATTACCACTGGGTTAATGGCATACCAGCCACTTTTTATGCCTCTGGATCTCAGAGGTAAGGAGTTATTCCAGTTCTAATGCATTTAGTGTCAAGATGGGTCCCTTTTGAAATGTGTGAAGCGCCAATGAGTTGGAGGCTCATTGTTGTGTAGATTGAGCATTCTACTAGGAGATATTTCCTAGATGTGTTAGTTTTGTAAAGTTTTGGCCCTTTTTCCTTTATTTCTGTGAGATAAGTCTTGAAGCATAATTATGGCTTTCCTGTGTGATAGTTAGGGAGCCCTGATGGGTTTGTTTTGGTTTTCTGTGTCATATTTGGAAACCAGAGGTTCCCTATGTAACCTAATGGAAAGGCTCCTGCAATAAATTGTTTATACAGCTCTCATTAGTACATTGTCAAACCATGGACTGGCGGTGCCACGGTGCCACTCGCCTCATTGACGAGTATTACCAGATCATATTTCTCAAAATCCATATTACCAACCAAAAATTTAAACACACTCTATTAGTATGCATACAATACTAAAAACACGTGCCATTAGAAAAAAAAGGAGAAAAAAATGTAATAATGAAATTAAAATACATTTGTCAGCTATAGAATAAAATGTCCATCTAGTCATTCAAATGATTATGGTGCTGAAATTTTAGTTTATTATTTCAGGAAGAAGAGTGAAAGCAGAGGTACTAAGAAAGGAAAGGTCAAATTTTACTCTGGAAAACTTGGGAGCTGGTGCATAGGGTAAAGAACTAGGAGATAAGAGTCACTCAACAAACATTTATTGAGCACCTATTATGTGCCAGCCACTTTCTAGATGCTGTGGAAGCAGAGGTGAGCCCTGCTCTAATGGTGCTGATGTTTAGGTTGAGGGAGCATTCATTCAAAGAGGTTCTAACAACTTTGAACCCTAGGAGGAAGGGATTCAGTCTCCACCTCTCAGCTCGCTGGAGATTCATGGCCCTCTGCAAATGTGCACAGACCCTTTCCACCTGTGAGCTTTGCAGATCCAGAGAAATTAGGAGGGAAAACATGGTCAAGCACAAAAGAGGTGCTGTTATAACCTTCCCTGGGGCCTGGACTGCCTATTTGTCTTATGTTTGCATAACCAAGAGACGCTAGACTAATTCCTTTCTGAACAGAGAAAATCTGTCCTAAGGTGACTTTCTGTGACCTAGACTGAGAGTTGGCTGGCAGCTTCCCTGCTAAAATAAATAATAATAGATAAGAGAAAATAGATATGTTGTGTCTCACTGGGCAGCCCGTAACATATCTATCTCAAAAGGATCACGATGAAGATTAAAGGAGATTATGTAAAGTGCCTTGTACGTGCCTGGCATGAGGTAAGGATTACAAATATGAGGATCTGTGCTGTTTGTACTTCCTTCCTCAGCCACTATCAGAAGTAGACTGCCTCTGCCTCTGAGAGAGCCTGGCATAAATCAGGCTCTCTATCATTCAGGACAGGCAGTCGGCTCCACCTCCTGCACATCTGGTATGTAAAGCATGTGAATCCCTCATCAACAATTCAGAATAATGTTATTTCCGACTCTTATTAGAGAATTCAACCAGGAGTTGATTGCAATGCAGCTCTTGCCAAAGGCTTGCTGGGGACAGTTGATATTTAAGACAAACTGCCTAATGGATGCATTATCTACATGCATTCTTCTTCTAACCCTTTTCTTTGAATCAAGAAATCGTCAGAAAACTTACCTGGACTATATTGCAAATCTATATAAAAGCCCCTATTGAATTAAAATGTGCTGCTTCTTTATCCATTTTTTAGAGAATCTATATTGAAAGCATCTACCTTACATGGATCTGGCTCATAGTAGGTCTTAATAAATATTTGAATATTGAAAGGATGTGTCTCTTTGAACAAGATTTATAGTTTTTATTTAATTTTATTTTTTTTAACACAGTCATAGATGAAAATAACATCCATTACAATTTCCTTTTTATTCCTTCTTTCTCTGGGGGAATTGCCCTTCATCCTTCATATCTTAGCTAAATTTCACATTCTCAGTGGCACCCAGGCAGATTTCTAAGCTCTCCCCTCCCTGCTCCTGTAGGGTCCAGAGCGCACCTTTGTTACCACACCTATCATGTGCTTTTATAAATGTTTGTACTACTGTCTCCTTGCCAAACTGAGTCACTTCGAGACATGACTGTGTCTTTTTCATCTTTGTAACCCCAGTGTATGGCACAGGGCCTGGTCCTAGTAGGGTCTTAATAAATGATTGTCGAAAGAACCAATAAAGCAGGGGTGGATTAACCAGTAAGCACTGTATGTACCAGCTTAGAGTAAGCAAGGTATGCATGGGCTTAATTGTGTTTACTTACTAATCTGTAGTGCACAGTTTCACAAAGATGTGGTAAAAACCAGGTGAAATTTGCACTACAGATTAGTAAGTAAGCACAACTAAGCCCGTACATACTTTGCTTATTTGGTAATACATCCCTGGAATAAAACTATTCAGTGTCCGTTATATACGAATCAGATTAACATTTCTTTCTTGAATTTAGCAACAGGAAAACTTGATATTTCCAATACATTTTATAGCATTTCTACTTACGAAAAACACTTTACTGATATTATGAGATATCTTCATGATCCCTACTACCAAGGAGTTCTCTGTCAGATGAGGGAGACAGATGTATCTATAAACATATCCAAGGTATTCTGGAGTCAGTGTTCTAATAGCAACACAGAGAAATTGCTGGGTGGGTGTGTGGGTTGGGAGAGATCAGTTCCAACATAAAGATAAAGGAGGTTTGTTGATTGAGGTGAACTTTGAATAGCAGACTTTTAATAGGCAGATGTAGGGATGAGAGGTAAATGCCAGGTCAAGAAAATGGCTGTCTTCATTTCCTTGTCTATGAATTCATCCATCCATCTAGCCACCATTCTTCCCACAGGCTTGAATGAAGGACTCTGAGGTTTCTGAGTGGATGGAGTGTATTTTCATCTTTATACTCCCAAATGGCACTGGTCTATAGTAACTTTTCAATAGATCATATCTGGAAAATAAAGTTTATTAGTATCATGGTAAATAAGAGTGGAAAAGATGTTTGAAAGCAACTTGGTAAGAAACAGTTCTGTTTGTTGTGGGTAGACATTGAAGATTATTGTGTTGAGGAGGGATGTAGCCACATCTGAATATTTGCGAAGGATAGTGTGGAGGGAAAAGAAACTGGAGCTCAAGAGTGCAGCTTGATGATTCTTGACAAGGTTCAGGCAAGATTCAATGAGGATATGAATCAAGAAATGGAAGGGGCAAGGACAGGATGAGGGTGTTTTGGTTTTAAGCTGATATTGCCGCTCATTTCTCTTTTAAAACCACCCAAAGCAATAAGAAGGACTGGAAGAAAACATACACTTGATCATTGATGAAACTAGGAAAACATTGTTAGCCCCAAACCACAATATATAAAGGCAGAAATTATATGGGATGTTAGAAGTTGACTTAGCAGAGTAGAGAAAGCTTTAAAAAAGTTAAGTGCCTGTGGGTGGGTATATCAGTGAGAAGCAATCCTATTCCCTCTGAAGAACCCTGGGAAGACCAAAACACTGGAGGTATTGGGTGATGTGGAAGGTGGGGGTGTGTATAGTCGAAAACAGGGGGATTGATTGAAAGTCTGTAAAGGGAGCAATTATGTCTCTAGGACACCCCCCTCCCCGATCCTGCACATCCAAGTGACTATTCCTCTCATGCTTTAGCATGAGAGAAGAGGTTTGTTCTCTGGAGCAACTGAACCAGAGGGCCTCTGAATTCAGAGACACTGGGTATGGCAGAGTGCTAGGATGAGGCAGAATACAGAAAAGAGAGGGATTATGTGAAAGGCTGCATCCTGAATGGCAAGTCACTCAGCCTCTTTCCCTTACTCCCCTAGAACTCCAGCACCACACTTTACCTTCATGAGAGGAGATTAGAACATCCTTCTCTGGAGAATCTCAATGGCCCAGAGAAGATTACACACACACACACACACGCACGCACCCCTAAGTGTTCCTTAACAAGAACATCCAGCCTATAAATTAAGTTCCAGCAGTCATCGAGTTTCATCCAATCACAGAGAGACTCCAATGTGCCTTTTAGTGTCTCACTCTTAAAAATAAACAGAAAGCAAGAAGTCTAGATTTTTGAGAAAGGTCTACAGCATGAAGAACCGTGGGAAAAGAAAAGAACTCCAAGAAAACAGAGAGCAGAAGAAAACTTACTTTAAAGGAAACTATAACTGCTCAGAGAGATGAGGATGTTATAAAAGGAAGAACAAAATAAGAAAAATCTCCTATAAATTAATAATGTGATAGCTAAAATTAAAAGTTCAAAAGAAGAATTGGAAGATAAAGTTGAAGAAATCTCACTGAAAGAAGAACACTAAAGCAAAGATGAATAAAAAGAGAGAAAAGATAAAGAAATTAGAGGATTTAACTTCCAACATCAAACTAATAAAGGTTTTAGAAAGACACAACAGAAAAAATGGATAGAACAAATTTATCAAAGAAATAATTTGATAAAATTTTCAATAACCTAGTATATAAGTATCTAGATTAAAAGTCCAAATAGTGTCTCACCATAAATGAATTTTTTAAAAGGCACATACTCGTGACAGTTCAGTACAGCAAGCAAAAAGATTTAATACAAAAAAAAAAAAAATCCAGAGAGAAAAACAAGTCACGTACAAAGGTTAGTAATTAGCAGACATTCTGGAAGCTAGAAGATAGTGGAGAACTACATTCAGTATTATGAAGAAAAATAATTTCCAATTTAGTAATATAAAATTAGCCAGATTATCAAGGTGTGTGATGATAAAGACAATGTGAGCATACAAAATCTCAACAAATTTACCTCCAATGTATCATGTCTAAAGAAGCTACCAGACAATATGTTCCATAAAAACAAGAAAAGAGAAAGCAGGGTATACAAGAAGGATGGAATCCAACATAGGAGAAAGGCAAAGGGAATTTTCAGGCTGGTGGTGAAAGGAAGTCTCAGGACAGCAACTGTGTAGCTGACCTAGAGAGGAAACAGTCCACAGCGCTGGAAGATTAAAGGCCCAGGAGAGGACTCTTCAAAGAAAAAAAAAAAAAAAAAAGATGTGATGGACAACTGTATTTGAGAAGCTGTTGGAGGAAATGAGAAGACTTAGCCAGCCATCAAAAATAGGAGAGGCAATTATTAACCATGAGAAAAACCTAAAGTTGAACAAGGAAGCAACCCTAATAGTACACTACTTGGCTCAGCAGTAAACAGTGTTTCAATGGTCCTAATGAGATTAATTTTGAATATTGGTCTAACTGAAATTGTGATATAACTATACAGGAAGGATAAAGGAGAAGAACTCACTAGAGGGGTTGGGAGGAATTTAAGAGAGCTAAGTAATCACCAATCATCATAGGAAGTCTATAGATAATAACTGGTGTTGGAAAATCTAGAGAAAGTGGTATAAGCTTACTTAGAATCATAGAGACAATATAAGAAAGAAGAGATAAAAGAGTTGAAAGTGGTTACAACTTGGCTACTATATGTGGTGGTGAAGGTTGTGCACTTCACAACTCTAGGTGGGTGCCATTTATATCATGGAGTATTTGGATGGTGCCCCCTGAAAGCTGAGTGTTTAACTACCTTCACAGCCTTACACAGCAACTCTGCGTCTTGGGAGCAGAACCAGTGTTGCAAGCAGTTGATGTGAGATTGCGGCTTCTCCATTTACTCTAAAACATGATAGCACTATTTATCTTTTAAAATCATGTGCTTGTTTAAAAAATAAATAAATAGAATAATAATGGAAAGGAGACGATGGATTTTGAGACATACTTCTGGGATTAAACTCAATGAAATTTGGCAGCCTGTGAGGAATGGACAGATGAAGAGGAACCAGTAAAGAGAGTGGAGAAAAATCAGTTAAATAAAGAGGAGAAAAAGCAGAGAAAATATCATAGAAGTCAGTTTCCAGGAAGAGGTAACGGCCAACAGTGCCACATGCTGGTGAGTGGGAAATATAGGTTTTGTCATCAGAAATCCCTGGGATTGAGTCTCAGCTCCTTCACTCTATGAGCGGCTGTTTCCTCATCTAAAAACCAGTGATAATGACATCAATCTCAAAACACCCCTTTGCTGCTGCTTTCATGAAATATAGGATGACAAGCTTTCTGGAGTAAGAAATCATTGTCAGCACCCAGTTTTATATCTCTGCCATACTAATCTAATTAGTACTAATCTAAGGGAAAGGGTTATGCTATTGAGAATAGACTTTATTTTCAATATGATGTTATTTCTAAGGCCCTTGGGAGGATTTTTTTTCTTTCAGTTTGACAGCGGTTAAGCTCCACTTCCTTGAAGCAGAGAGCTGTAGCTGTATTTCTGAGGCTTCTGGAGCATCCCAAGGAAATTCTATGGTCCTGAGAAGTGGCTGCAGGGGACTGCCTCCTGATGGATAGCTAAAATGGCCTCATTCCTGCCACAGGACTCCAGATGCAGGAAGAGCATCCCTTCCCCAGGCAGCAGAAGAAGTAGGAAGAAATAGACAGATGCATACCAGGGCATTAAAGTGATGCTGTCTCAGCTCAGTCCAGGCCTGCCTGTCAGTGAAGATAAATTGGATCGTGAGCTGGAGGTGGCCAGCCTAGAGCCAGAGCCCAAGAAGAAGCAGAGGCATATCTGGGAGGAGGAAAAATCTGGGGTGGAGTGTGGTTCCAGCTTCACCAAAATCCTTATCCTCTCCTAGATGCAGGAAGGGAGCCCCCTTACAGGGACAAAAACAAAACAAAACCCTTTGCCGGAGAGTCCATTCCAACTCATTGTGACCCCATGTGTTACAGAGCACAACTGCTCCATAGGATTTTCTTGGCTGCAATCTTAACGGAAGCACATCACCAGGTCTTTCTTCTGCAGCCCCGTTAGGTGGGTTTGAACTGCCAACTTTTAGGTTGGTAGTCAAGTGCAAACCATTCGTGCCACTCAGGAACCCTGTAAAAACATGTGGGGCTGGTCAGAAAGCCCCTAGTCAACTCTGTTCTTGAATCTGTCTTGCTTCACCTGTTGTTTGGTTTCATGGAATTTAATAATAATGATAACAGTGACAACAACAAAGGCAAATACTTACATAGGACATATTATATGCCAGGTAATGTTCTCAGCATTTACTTACATTAACTTTTGTATAGATGAGGAAAACGATGCCAAAAGAGATCAAGGAACTTGCCTAATAACAGACAGGCTAATATTGGAGGAAGGCCCCCTGAACACCAGACTCTTCACCATATCCTCAGGGTCCTCAGAAACCATTTGAGAAGCAGAGGTTCCTCCCCTCCTCAGAAACCTGCTGTGGCTCCCCACCGACTTTTGGGTAGAAAGTATCCAGGCATTCAAGGGTCTTCATGATAACACCTACGTATCTTCCTAACATTACCTCCACAATATCCCACCACATACCAGTGCTACACTCTGAGCTTCTCACCCTGCTTCTGAACTGCCCTCAACTCTCACATCTGTGGGCTTTAGCTAATGTCATTCCTTCAGCTGAGAATATAGAGTGATAGAGTTAGAGAAAATAGATTAGATTTGGATCAGATAGATCTATGTATATCTAGTCTCTTACAAACTGTGGCAGACATTGCTAGTTGTCTACTGTATATCCACTCGCCCTATGTCTGGGAATAACAGAGTCCTGACTCTGAGATAGGCACATCAATGACTATCTAGAAGACTAAATTTGCTCTGGTAACTAAATCTTAGCTGATGGCATATAAGTGAAAATGTTGTTTGGGATTTCTGGAAGTTTTCTCATGTTGGAAGTAGTTAGCCCTTTTTCCTCCTTCCTCCATCCTGCCCTTTGGTGTGTGGGTGTGAGAACTGGAGCACCAACAGATAGCTTGCACCGTGAGGATTTGGTCCACATATGGAATAATGAAGTACAGAGCCTGAGAAATCCTGGGTCTCTGATGGCCATGCAGAAGCCAAGTAAACCCCAGATTACCTGCTTTTTGACGTCTGTCTAATTCACGGAAGCAGCAGTCAAAAAATCAAACAATGCATTGCATTGAGCAAATCTGCCACAAAAGACCTCTTTAAAGTGTTCAAAAGCAAAGATATCACTTTAAAGACTAAGATGTGCCTGACCTAAGCCATGATGTTTTCAATCACCTCATTGCCTGTGAAAGCTGGACAACAAAGGAAGACCTAAGAAAAATTGTTCCCTTTGAATTACAGAGCTGGCAAAGAATATTGAGTCTACGATGGACTGCCAGAAGAACGAACAAATCTGTCTTGGAAGAAGTACGGCCAGAATGCTGTTTAGAAGCAAGGATGGCATGACTTCATCTCACATACTTTGGACATGTTATCAGTCCCTGGAAAAGGACATCATGCATGGTAAGGTAGAGGGTCAATGAAAAAGAGGAAGACCCTCAAGGAGATGGATTGACACAGTGACTGCAATGATGGGCCCAAGCATAACATTGATTGCGAGGATGGCACAGGACCGGGCGGCATTTTGTTCTGTTGTACGTAGGGTCGCTATGAGTAGGAAACAACTCGACGGCACCTGACAATAACATCTCATTCAAGCCTCAATTTTTCTTTGCTATTCATAGTTAATCCTAACCTTAACCGATACACTACCTTGCAGCACTGAGCATGTCCCTTACCTTTATCTGTCTAAACCTTAACTGTAAAATAAAGAGAATTATACCTATTCCACTTGGTAGTTGTGAGAAGTAAATCAGATAACATGAAAAAGAGTGGCATGTGCTCTGGCAGCCTGAGAGGGGAGATATTTTGGGAGGGGAACCTTTCAGCATCAAGCAAGTCAAGCCACACCTGCTCTCCATCCACTTGCCTGAGCCCAGTCTTCTCAGTTATACTTGGCTCAGTTACTGGTGGTTTTATGCTTGAGAAAGAAGTGGGTGGAATCATGATGTTAATGCCACTTTTATATACGAGGTGACTTTTAAGATCCGCTCCAGAAATGTAAATATGGCAGAAGGCTCTCTACATCCACCTTTGCCAATGTCCATGACAGTCCTGAATGGAGTAGGGCTTTCTTTAGACATCATCTGAGGACCACGACATTTCTCTCAAAGGGCATTACAGCCCTCAGAGGTTCAGGTACACAGCCTCTCTCTCTGTCTCTCCCTCTCCCATTCCTCTCTCTCTTTTTTCAGTGAGACTAAGAGAGGAGTAAAGGGACAGCAAAAGTGTGAAGGAAGCAGAATTAGGCTCTTAGGGATGGTGTTCTCAGGAACTTTTAAACAGGCTGAATCTGAAACTGACCAAACTGACCTTTTTTGAGTTCAACTACAGCCATTCACCTGTTCTTCTAAAAGGCACTAAGCACTTTCAAAATGCAATGTCTTGTTTCATGTCTTCCTTTTGCCTAAAGCACCCTCTTTCCATGGTTTACTTGGCAAACTCCTGCCCTTCCTTCGAAGTTCAGCTTAAATGTTACCTTCTTTGAGAAGCGTTTTCTGGCCCAGTTAGACAGTAAACCATGTTGGAGGCAAGATTTGCATCCTGCTGTGAAAGTGAAGAGCCTTCCCAGACATGTGCCTATCATCAGCTAGAAGGTGAGCCACGGAAGCATTTGTGGCGATGCCCATAAAGCCCTCACATTTCTAACAAGAAGCAATTTGGGGTCCAATTGGACCTCTAATTGAGTGATCACAAACTCAATGCCATTGAGCATGGCCACAATCAATTTAGCAGAGAAAAAAAATAAATAAAGCAGGTGAAACTCCAACCTCAGTCATAACAATTCTCAGTAGAATAGTCCAGGACATTTAATGTTGAGCAATGTACCCTTCTTGATGCATGTTTCAAGATAAACTGACTATAACATATATGGTTCAGTAACTGAGGAATTAACTAGCTTCATATGGCTGTTAACTAGATATAGTTAAATGCTAGAAGATCCCTGCCTAAACCAATGACTTTGGTTTTAGAGCAGGTGATCTATACCTCTTGTTTTAGTCTATAACTAGATAATAGGGACAATCACCCACTAAGGTTATTCCTAATTCATGACATTGATGACACATTTACATAAGAGAATGTTATTGTTATATTCTATTTGTTGCAGCAGGGAATGCGTGAATATAACATCAGTGTTACCAAATCATGTGGATACAATTTTTTTGAAGTCCAGAACAAGTCTTTGTTTATTTCACTCCACTTAGATGGTGCTATCAGAGCAAAAAAATTGCATTCCAACTCTTCTGACTCATACAGCAGTGAAAAGTATGTCCTACACAAGCATCAATAATCAGAGGTCAGTATCAAGATTACGTAGCTTTTCTCATAACCAGTTCCTGTCCACAGAGGATATAACGGGCACACTTGTGTCTTCTCCTCTGCTTTTATCGTACTTGATTTTTTTCTCAAGGCAATGAAGTCTATGATAAATAAATTAGAAAAATTCCTGAATGACCTCTGGTAATTTTTGCATTACATGTTTCTTCTCTGTCAAGCAAGATGCCAGGAGAATAAGTTCTATATTTGCTAGTACGGAGAGTGAACAAAATTATTTTAAGTTGATGGCAATCCATTCAGAGAAGATGAGAGGAGAAACCTGTCCTTTGAGACTTTCAAGGTTTAAAAGATTCTTTGATAGTAGCAGCTCAAATAGAGTTAGAAAAACCCGGTACATTTATTGTCAGTCCCTAACCTCCTTAGCACAATGCAAGTATAGACAGGCTCCAGGGCAGCTATGCAAAAACAAGTGAGGGGAAAATGTATATTTTTTACCAAGACCACAGCAAAAAAGGGCTAGACACAGTTTATAATATACAATACAGGTAGAACAAGAACATTTTCCTGAGATTTTATCCATTTACTACTATTCAATGGGGGCATGTGGTTCAGTGATAGAATTCTCTCCCTCCGTGTGGGAGACCTGAGTTCAATTCCCAGCCAATGCACTCATGTGCAGCCACCATGCATCTGTCAGTAGAGGCTTATGTGTTGCCATTATGCTGAACAGATTTCAGACTAAGACAGAGCTAGGAAGACTAAGACAGACTAGGAAGAAAGGCCTCATGTTCTACTTCTGAAAATCAGACTTTGAAAATCCTGTGGATCACAACAGTCCAACCTGCAACCGATCATGGGGATGGCATAAGACTGGGCAGTGTTTCCTTCCATTGTCCATGGGGTCTCTATGAGTCGCAACTAACAACAGCAACGACCGTTCAGTACCACTGTCTTCTAAGGAAAGTGGGTTGGGTGTGGATCAGAGGCATAGCGATGGGGACAGAGGGAGGCACTTGCCCATGAGGCTCCACAAATATAAAAGACTCCTGACTGAGGCAGCCAGACAAGAGGAGGCAAGGTGTTTCTGCTGATGCTTCATGGCTATCAACGTCTGTTCATCTTGAAATTGTGGGGTTGGGGGGCAGGGCACAATTTAGGTATTGCCCCTGGGCATTCAAACTGGGGAGGGTGCAACTTAGAGATTGCCTCTAGGTGCTCATTACCCTCACTACACCCCTGGATGACAATTTTTTTTTCATTTAGATTACTAAATATATCTTTGAAAAAATTGTCCATGGGAATCCACTCATTCTTTAATTGGAGATCAAATTTTTTGTGATGTGAATTTTGTTTTTTTTTAATAGCATGCGTTTTCAGTAATGGAATGCAAGCTTACTAACTGTGTTGAAATTTTAGCTGGTAATATGGACTTTGAGAAATCTGATGTGGTCATACATGTGCCCATGAATCTCTGGCAGTACTCTGGTGCCATGACTTGGTAAGCACCTCTCTGTCCCACCAGACCTGGATGGCATAATTTATTGTAGGCACCTTCCATTTGGTTACATTGAGCACCTCTGGTTTTCCAAATATGACACACAAAAGAGCAAACAAACCCACAAAGCTTCCTAACTATCACACAGGACACCATAAATATGCTTAGAAAGCTTATCTAGCTGTATAAAAGTCAAAAGAGACAAAAGTTTTACTCAGTCGCACTTCCTGAATGCACTACCTCATGTATAAGCCTGATACCCCCAGATATTTTGTACCAATGAATGTTTCTTTTACTTTTTACCTTTCTCTGCTGAAGTGCAGCAAATGCTTTTAGTGGGAAAAATAGCCTCCCAAGAAAG
Organism: Dugong dugon; assembly: GCA_030035585.1. Classification (NCBI taxonomy): domain Eukaryota; kingdom Metazoa; phylum Chordata; class Mammalia; order Sirenia; family Dugongidae; genus Dugong; species Dugong dugon. Next base: position 150,819,972 of record CM057462.1, read on the forward strand.
CTAAGAAGTGGAAAATGTGGGTGGGCAATTGTATATCCCACTGGGCTCCAGCGTTAAAAACTTGAAGCAAGGGTTTATTTGGAATTATAATCCTGATGTTTAGTCTCCAGAGATGTTATCTGAGCCTGGAGAATAAATACAGGTTATCATCAAAAAGATACTGTATGCCTGAGCAGACAGGGCAGTGTGAATGGTAAGACAGAGCATGTTTGTCTTGTCAGGGAAATGAATTAAGACCAAAAGAAAGAAATTCTATTCACATGTGCTGAGGAGCAGAAGTTGCCTGAGATACGTCTGGTCCATCTACCATAACTGCTGGCAAAATTCTTTTCTTTTCTTTTTTTTCTTAACAGCCACAGAAAGAAATGGCTTAAACCCACAGGAAAAAAATGTTCTAAAATGAAAGGTGCTTGTAGGTATGTTAGTTTGAAGGGAACAAAGAGATGACTTCTTTTCTTTTTTAAGCAGGTTCGTGTTGTTGGGTGCCATCAAGTTGATTTGATTCGTAGTGACCCTAGATGGCAGAGTAGAACTGTCCCATAAGGTTTCTCACCAGGACTCCTGTTTAAGCAGGTAATAGATGATTTATTTTATACATAAAGAAATAGGTATGTGATTTTTATTAATAGAGAAGCAGATAGAGTCTCAGAAAAAAATCACATCACTAATAGACAAAGAGAAAAATCATAACATTATCTCAAGTGATAGAAAAAAACTGATAAACTTCTTTATCTTTATTGTCCCTGTATTTCACTTTTCACCAAAGTTTTACATACATATATATATTCTTTTCTTGAGGTGAAGTTCACATAACATAAAATCAACCACTTTAAAGTGAACAATATCAGTGGCATTTAGTACCACAATTTGTGTATCCATTCATCCATGGAGAGACATTGGAATTGTTTCCACCGTTTGGCTAATGAGAATAGTGCTGCTATGCACATGCATGTACGTCTGTTCGTTTCAGTGCTTGTTTTCAATTCTTTTGGGTATATATGGACTGGCCTTCAAAACATGCTTAGACTATATTCTGGGTCTAATCAAATAGGTCCATACACAAAAAGTACAGTGTCTGACCTTTTAAGTACCCCTTGAGTGCTTCAGTTGTTTTACTTGAGTTGGGCCCTTTAAGCCCCTCAGCAAAGGACCTAAAACCATCTGAAAATCAAATATCAGCATCTTTACCATAGGACCTCCAATGGCCAGATTTCAAGCAATGACTTTTAGTTAATAAGGAGCAACAACCAAACAAAGACTGTCTCTGGTGTTCTCATAGTATAGGCAGCATATAGCATGGTGGTTCACAGGACAAATGCTGGGTTTGCATCCTGGATGCACTACTTTTCTTAGCTGTGAGATTCTGAGCATGTTATTTAAACTCTCTATACTTTGAAGCACTTACTGATGAAGATCAAAGACTACAACCTACAGCATGGATTACACCTCAACATAAAGAAAACAAAAACCCTCACAATTGGACCAATAAGCAACATCACGGTAAATGGAGAAAATATTGAAATTGTCAAGGATTTCCTTTTTTCTTGGATCCACAATCAACACCCATGGAAGCAACAGTCAAGAAATCAAACAATATATTGCACTGGGCAAATCTGCTGCAAAAGACCTCTTTAAAGTGTTAAAAAACAAAGATGTCACTTTGAGGAATAAGGTGCACCTAACCCAAACCATGGTATTTTCAATTACCTCATGTGTATGCGAAAGCTGGACAATGCATAAGGAAGACCAAAGAAGAATCAATGCCTTTGAATTATGGTGTTGGCTAAGAATATTGAATACATTGTGGACTGCCAGAAGAACCAACAAATCTGTCTTGGAAGAAGTACAGCCCAAATGCTCCTTAGAAGCAAGGATGACGAGACTTATCTCACATACTTTGGACACGTTATCAAGAGGGACCAGTCCCTGGAAATGACATCATGCTTAGTAGAGGGTCAGTGAAAGACAGGCAGACTGTTGTGATAGTTAAGGTTGTGTGTCAACTTGGCTGGGCTACGATTCTCAGTGGTTTCGTAGTTATGATGTAGTTTGGTAGTCCTATGATGATGTGATCACTTCCATAATGAGATTTGATACAATGTGATCACCTCCATGATGGGATCTGCTATGAGCAGCCAATCTGTTGAAAGGGAGTTTCCTTGGGGGTGTGGCCTGCATCCAATATAGGTGGACTCTTTGGCAATGCTCACGGGCTTTTGCTCGCTCTGGATCCTTCAGCTGGCTCCTGTTCATCTGACCCCCAGTTCTTGGGACTTGAGCTAGCAACTTACTTGCTGTCTTGCCTGCTAATCTTGGGATTCATCTGTCTTTGCAGACTGTGAGAAAGAGCCCTGCTCTCTGACTAGCTGATCTTGGGTTCACCAGCTCCAGTGCTACATGAATCATTAGAAGCCCCCAGCCTGATCCATGGACTTGGGACGTTGCAGCTTCTACAATTACGTGAGCCATTCCTTAATACAAATTTCTCTATATAGATATTTATATGCTTTACTGGTTTTACTTCTCTAGAGAACCCAGCCTAAGACAACCCTCAGTGAGATGGATTGACACATGACTGCAACAACGGACTCAAGCATAGCAGACAATTGTGATGATGGCATGGGACTGGGTAATGTTTTGTTCTGTTGTGCATAGGGTTGCTATGAGTTGGAACTGACATGATGGCATCTAACAACAGCTACATACCTCAATTCCCTTGTCTGTAAAATGGTGAAAACAACAATATATACAAACTAAGGTACTTACGAGGATTAAATGAGATCATTCCTATAAAATGATTAGAACTAGGGCTGGCACATGTTAAATGTTTAATAATTGCTACCTATTATTAGTATAGGGTTGCTGTGAGTCAGAATCTACTCGATGGCAGTGGATTTGGTTTTTATTATTATCAGCGGGAGGCCTGGTGGCCCAAAAGTTAAGCACTCAGCTGCTAACTGAAAGGTTGGTACTTCGAATGCACCCAGAGGTTCCACAAGAGAAAGACCTGGTGATCTGCTCCCATAAAGATCACAGCCTAAAAAACCCTATGAGGCAATTCTACTGTGTTACTGGGGTAGCTTTGCGTCCAAATCAACTCAATGGAACCTAACAATAGCAACAACATTATTATTAGTAGTAATTTTATCGTTATGTAATTTATCCCCTGCTCCTAGTAAAGACTTATGGTGCAAATCTGCCTGGTCCCACTCCTTTAGTCTAAGGCACAGTATGTCCAACCAGTTCCTGGAAATGGGATATCTTCAGGGTATTCAGTTGAGGTCACCTGCCTTGGGGTGAGACTTACTGGAGTGTCATCAAAGGAAGAATTCTCCAGGAATCCCTGAAGTGAGAGGGCTGTTCATCAGCCAGTGAGGATAGCCTGAGGGTCCCTTAAGGGGAAGTGTGCGTCCCTGAGACTGTGAGGGAGGCACCAGAGTCAGGTTGGCAGTAATGGTCTAGGACCAGAGGAGGATTTACAGTGAAGCTACCAAAGCTTAGCTTCAGGGCACCTCACTGTCCAGGACGTTCCAAGGCCCTGGGTGGTGCCTACCAATTAGTGTTGTTGTTAGGTGCCATCAAGTCAGTTCCAACTCATAGTGTACAACAGAACAAAACACTGCCTAGTCCTGTGCCATCCTCACAATCGTTGCTATGTTTGAGCCCATTGTTGCAGCCACTATGTCAGTCCATCTCCTTGAGGATCTTCCTCTTTTTCACTGACTGTCTACTTACCAAGCATGATGTCCTTCTCCAGGGACTGGTCCTTCCTGATAACATGTCCAAAGTATGTGAGATGAAGTCTCGCCATCCTTGCTTCTAAGGAGCATTCTGGTTGTACTTCTTCCAAGACAGATTTGTTCGTTCTTCTGGTAGTCCGTGGTATATTCAGTATGCTTTGCCAACACCATAATTCAAATTCATCAATTATTTTTCACTCTTCATAACTTTGTATTATTTCTTTTAAAACCAAACTCATTGACATGGAGTCGATTCTGACTCATGGCTACCCCATGTGTGTAAAAGTAGAACTGCTCCATAAGTTTTTTGATACCTGTGATCTTTTGGAAGTAGATTGCCAGCACTTTCTTCTGAGTCACATCTAAGCCGATTCAAACTGCCAACTTTCTGGTTAGTAGCTGAGCCCTTAACCATTTGCACCACCCAGGTACTGCTTATTTCTCTTAAAGAGGTCTCAAAAATTGTATAATCTTTAAGCCCCACAAAACTTGAACTCACCTTTGCATAGGCCCCCATCATGAGTGGACAGCACATTTTTTGTGGGATCCTATAAATAGACTCAACATAACCCTTGAAAAAGACAATTATAAGAAATCGAAGTATTGTCATTTTGGCCTAGGCCTGTGGTTCTTTGCTTCTAATACACCTAGGAGTATGTGAGAAGTATCAGGTTTTCTTACTCAAACTACACACACTTGGTTGGGGTAGGGGGCTTAGCAATTTTTATCCCCAGATAATTCTAATACACTCCTTCTAATTGGCTGGCCACCACTGGGCTAGATTACAGGACCCAGCCCCTCTAGAACATAGTGCGGTCATGTGTCTCTTAACATCCACAATACATTCTATGAAATAGGACGTTACGTGATTTGGACACTGTGCGAACATGCCTAAATTGCGAGCAATAGCATTCACTGATTTTCCACCCTCGTGTTGTTTAATAACATTTTGTTTCACTTCTAATCAATATTTCTCCTTTGCCTATTGCTGCTGCTATCACTAGCACTGGTTTTGCTGCGTTTCAGAGGCATGATGCACTTCACAGTAATATTTTCAAAAAAAATTAAACAGAGATAACACTACAACACTCAAGACATGCGCGATACAAGAGATTGAATGCTGCTGCCTATGAGTCGAAGCATACACTGTTTTACAGTGAACTTTTTATTTGTAAGTAGGGAAGTTCACATTAAAATAACAATAGAAAGTACAGTACATACATAAGCCAGTAACAGGCATTTATTATGACTATCAAGCCTTATGTATTATAGTTATATGTGTACTGTACCATTGTATGCCTGGCAGCACAACAGCTTTGTATACAAGAGACAAGAGATACATGTGTTGTGTGTGGGAAGCTGTAGCATTCTCTACCTATGATTACATCTGCTACATCCCATTCTTCAACCAGGACTTCTGAACTCTTATAAGCTTATGGGACCATGGATGTATATGCGGTCTGAACAGATGTTATGTGGCACATGACTATATATTTTTTTGGAACCTGTAGAGGATACTGTGGTGCACAGATCACTCCCTGCCACCGCCCCAGGATTACAGCCTGCTGACAGGTACAGCATCACACTCAAGAGAAGGAACTTCTGGACTTTTGGGCAACATGGCGCTATAGTCAGAAGCACGCTGTCCCTCTGCAGCAAACATCAGAAAAACTAAGTCAGAGTCACAAGTCAATCCTGAAACCCTAAGAATCAAATGAAGAGACAAAGAACTCAGCCAAGCAACGAATGGAATAAGAAACTGAGAGAACAGGGAGCGAGGAGAGATACATGCAGAGGTCCCCTATCAGCTACGACAGCACAGATACGCCATCTTGGACTCCTATTGGAGATCAGTGAACAGGGAGTATGAGAAAGCAGCTTCACAGAGCTTCCAGCAGGAGACAGAACAACTGGTAACCAGTGATATATGCTTTCCCACCTCCCACCCTTCTTCACCCCCACTTAGCCTCCTCTGCTTCCTGCAGCCACAGTCTCCTGGCTGGGAAGCACCTCAGTGTCACTTGGATTCCACCTGCCCACACTGGCCAGCTCCCTGAGTGCCTGTTGTTGGCTGCTGGTGTTGCTTTTTTCCACTTTTTTGATTTCTTCCTTACCTCTCACCACCGTCCCCTCCTTTCTCTCAAATACCTGGCTCCATGCGCCATATTTGCTTCTTCCTGAAAGGCTGCGAAATACCGCTTGACTGTGAAACTGCTTCCCTGCCCGTGCCGTCACACTGGTAGGAACCCCGGGGCTTTTTTGTTTGTTTGCTCTGATTTGTTCTATTTTGATTCGTTTGTTTGTTTTCTTTTCCTTTTCTTGACTTGGGAGCCTCTTCTAGCTGGGAAATACCGTGTGGCTTGGAAGCTACTCCCTTATTCTGCACAGACACACAGGAACTTCCCTGGGAGAATTTCTTTTTTCTGTTTTTTTTTTTTCTTTTTTGGGGGGGTTGTTTGTCTTGGGGTTTTTTTTCTTTGTTTTGTTTTATTCTCTCTCTTATTCCTTTTTGTCTTCTTCATTTCCAGTTTCTTGATTTATTCTTTTTTATTTTGCCCTTTTTCTTTTTTTTTCATTTTTATTTTTCCTCATTTCTCAGTCTCTTATCTCTCCACTGCAATAGCAAGCTCCCTTAGCACTCTGTTTTGTTTGTGTGTATGTTTTTGTCTCCTATTCCTCTCCCCTCTCTCTCATCTTTCCCAAACCCATCTTAGCTCCACACATCACAGTCTACCCCCTCTTTTCTGCTTCCCTGCACTGTACACTGAACATCACACTCTCAAGCAGCACAGGCATGGCCTACAGGAACCTGCCCTGCACTGATTCCCAGTCTGCACTGTCAGCCCTGGTACATGCCACAAACAACCCATCCCAGCAACTCCCCTGCAGCTGGACCTGCCATGCTGTGCCATACCTGAGTGACTGACCCTGCCCATTGCAGAAGGAGGTGAAAAGTATCATGCCCACAGATGAGCAAACAACAAAGAATGCACAGCCCACCTGCTCAGACATAACCAATTGAAACAAAAAAGCAGGATGAAACAAACAAATCTACAACAGTAAATGAAGAAAATAACAACTGAACGCCCTGAAGACAGCAGACAATATCAAAACATTTACAAAAACAGGACAGGATGGTTCTAGTAGGCGTCCAAAATAAAACACCAGATGACCTTCCAGTAGAAGAAAAGGCACTAGACCTAGCTGATAGGGAATTCACATATCTAATATTCAGAATTATCCAAGAGTTGAAGCAAAAAACAGACAAAAATGAGGAAAAAATAGACAAATTCATAGAAAATACAAACAAAAAATGGAAGAATTCAAGAAAATAATACAGGAAAAAAATGCCAAAATAAATTCACAACTAGAAACCATACAAAAACAACAATTAGATATCAGAAAGATAATCAGCAAGATTTTACAAATGGACAGTGCCATAGAAGGGCTGAGGAGCAGGTTTGAAACGATGGAAGACAGGATCAGCAAAATTGAAGACAAACACTTGGGTACAACTCTGAGGAAAAATCGGAAAAAAGAACAAGGAAAAATGAAGAAACCCTGAGAATTATGTGGGATACAATCAAAACCAAAAATCTGCAAGTGATTGAAGTTCCAGAAAATGGGGAGAAAACAGAAGACACAGAAAGGATCATTGAAGAATTGCTGACAGAAAACTTCAACAATATCATGAAAGATGAAAAGCTGACCATCTAAGAAGCTCAACAAACCCCATATAGGAGAGACTCCAAAAGAAACTCACCAACGCAGATCATAATCACACTCGCCAAAACCAAAGACAAACAAAGAATCTTGAGGGCAGCTCAAGAAAAACAAAAAGTCACATACAGAGGAGAAACAATAAGACTAAGCTCGGATTATTTGGCAGAAACCATGGAAGCAAGAAGGCAATGGGATGACATATGTAAAACCTTGAAAGAAAAAAATTGCCAGCCAAGAATAATATAACCTGCAAAACTCTTCTTCGAATATGATGGTGAAATTAGGTCATTTCCAGATAAACAGAAATTAAGGGAATACGTAAAAACCAAACTAAACTTACAAGACTTATTAAAGGGAGTCCTTCGATCTGAGAACAAACAACATCAGAACACAGGCTGAATATAGGACACAGGATTGTACTAGCCAGATACCAACCTAGAAAATGAACTCTTAAGGACTATGCAAAACCAAAAGAATTACAGCAGGGAACCAGAGAGGTTAATCTGTAAATGACAACAGCATCAGAACAATAAAAGAGGGAATAAACTGTGTAGGTATAGAACCTTTTAATGGAGAAGAAGGCAAGGTGATACGAAGTAATAATAGACTAGTTCAAATCTAGGAAGATAAGGGTAAATTTCAAGGTAACCACAAAGAAAGTTAACAAACCCACTCATCAAAATAAAGAAGAAAAACATAAAGTCTCAGTAAAAGCAAAACGTATAAAACAGAAGAAATGAAAAAGAAATCCACAAACAAAAAGAACTCAGCACAGGAGAATAAGAGGAACAAAGAAAACGTCAGGACCACAAAAAAAAAAAAGCACTACAAAATGCAATCCCACTCCTAGGAATATATCCTAGAGAAATAAGAGCCATCAGACGAATAGACATATGCACACCCATATTCATTGTAGCACTGTTCACAATAGCAAAAAGATGGAAACAACCTAGATGGCCATCAACAGACGAATGGATAAACAAACTAAGGTACATACATGCAATGGAGTATTATGCAAAGATAAAGAACAAAGATGTATCTGTGAAGCATCTCATAACATGGATGAAACTGAAGGACATTATGCTGAGTGAAATAAGTCACTCGCAAAAGGACAAATATTGTATGAGACCTCTAATGTAAAAACTCATGAAAAAGTTTACACACAAAAAGAAACAATCTTTGTTGGTTACGAGGGATGGGAAGGGTGGGGGGAACTAAACAGACGATAGATAAGTGGTAACTTTGGTGAAGGGTACGACAGTACCCAATACTAGGGAAGCCAGCACAACTTGTACAAGGAAAGGTCATTGAAGCTCCATAGACACTTCCAAACTCCCTGAGGGACTGAATTGCTGGACGAAGGGCCGTGGGGATCATGGTCTCGGGGTACATATAGCTGAATTGGCATAGTACAGTTTTTAAAGACAACGTTCGACATTCTACTGACAACGTTCTATGTTCTACCTTGGTGAATAGCATCTGGGGTCTTAAAAGCCTGTGAGCAGCCATCTAAGATACTCCACTGGTCTCACCCCTTCGGGAGCAAGGGAAAATGAAGAGAACAAGATACAAGGAAAAGATTAGTCCAAAGGACTAATGGACCACAGCTACCAAGGCCTCCACAAGACTGAGTCCAGTACAGCTGTATGGTGCCGGGCTACCACCACTGACTGTTCTGACTAGAATCACAAGAGAGGGTTCTGGACGGAGCTGGAGGAGGATGTAGAACAAAATTTTAACTCACAAAAAAAAAAAAAAAGAAAACAGATTTACTGGCCTAAATGAGACTGGAGAAACCCCGAGAATATGGCCCCCAGACACCCTTTTAGCTCAGTGATGAAGTCATTTGTGAGGTTCACCATTCAGCCAGGGAGTGGACAGCCCCATAAAACCAAATGAGAGTAATGAGGCACAGCAGTCCAGGGACAAAGGCCAGAAGGCAGAAGGGGACAGGAAAGCTGGTGATAGGGAACCCAAGGTTGAGTAAGGATAGTGTTGATGTGTTGTGAGGTTGTTAACCATTGTTATAGGGCAACATGTGTACTCACTGTTGAATGAGAAACTATTTTGTTCTGTAAGCCTTCATCTAAAGTGAGAAAAGCAGCACAATTGGAAGAGCGTAGTCGATGTCACTGAACTGTGCATGTAGAAATTTTTGAAACGGTGTATCTTTGGGTATGTATATTTTCACCACCAAAAAAAAAAAAAAAAAAAAAAAAGGTCAAGAAGGGAGAGGGTTGACATGTTGTGGGGTTGTTAACCAATGTCATAAAACAATATGTGTACTACTGTTTCATGAGAAATTATTTGTTCTGTAAGCCTTCACCTGAAGTGCAATTAAAAATAATAAAGTACAATTAAAAAAAAAAAGAGAAGGAACTTGTTTACATGAGATCATGCCTCCTGGTATGATGATGGTGCAGGCCCCTAGCCTCAAGGTGGGTTATCTCTGAGGGTCCATCCAACTTCAGGGCTCCCTGAGAGAGTGAGACCTCTGTTTCAATTGCATCCCAGTTCTCTCTCTACTCTATCCTGCTTCCTCACTTCCTTTCAGGCGTCCCAGGTGCCCACCCTGGTAGACTTACTGAATGTAAATCTCTGCTCAGAGGCTGTTTTCCAGGGAACCCAACCCATGACAGACTCCAGTCACACTTGTCTGCTCCTCCCACCCACCCTTACACCACAACATAACCCTCCCAACACCCCTTACACAGCATCCCAAAGGAAAAACATTCATAGCTATCAGAAATATGATAAATTTGTGAGAAACACCTTATAGATACAGGAAGTCAGCTACATAAATTTCTAGGTAAAAAAAATTTAAACCATAGAAATAAAAAGGATTAGTTGGAGATGGTTTAAAAATAGACTAAAAGCTTATATATTAGAGAAACACAGTTAAATGAGATAAAATGGATAAGATGTAAAATAAAAGATAGAAGGCTAGAAGCTGAGATTTAAAAAAAAAAAAAAAAAAGAAATAAGAGATTAAGACTCTAGATGAAAGGCTAAAGCCCCAGATATGAAAAGCTGAAAACATACACATCGACAAGATTTTAGGATTAAGAATAAAATATAAGAACTAAAAAGTAAAAGACAAAGAATTTAGGAATGGCTTAAAAAATAAAAGGAAAAAGTTCATAGATTAGAGGACCATATAGTTAATTAAGAGAAGGAGAGAAAAAGCAGGAGAGACACACAGAGACACATAAAGAGAGTGAGATAGGGAGACAGACAGAAAGAGACAGAGAGAGACACACAGAGGGAGGGAGATACGGAGACGCACAGAGAGAGGGAGGGAGATACAGAGACGCACAGAGGCAGAGAGATAGACAGAGACAGAGAGAGGGAGGGAGAGGCAGAGACAGAGACAGATGGAGAAACAGAAAAAGACACACAAAGAAAGAGGGGTGAGAGAGAGAGAGGGAGAGACAGACAGACAGAGATACATACATGGAGAAAGAGAAAGAAGAGAAACCAAGCGAGCTTGGTTCTGAACAGAACCCCATGTGGTAGAGACGCAGTGCTCCTTAACAGAGGAGGGAGCGAGCAATGCAACGTCCCTACTCTCAGCTGCACCTCATACTCATGTTTTTGACAAAGACAGGTTTTCCAGCTAGGTCCCCTAGCAACAGGGGACCAGTCTTTGGAAACTTCTGTGCCAGGGCCACAATCCACACTGAGAAGAGGAAGTGTGCCTGAGAACGGGCCTTACCCTGGAAGGGAGAAAATCCTCAGAACAGAAGTGGGAAAGGGGAAGTCAAAGCCAAGAGGGATGATTTGTGACTCATCCACTTATTTTAACCAGCAGATTTGAGGGCAGTGGCTATTTCAAGCCGTGACTGAAGGAAGTCTTTCCCATGCATCAGGATGGAGGTCTTGGCAACTGTCACTGTGGCTTCCTGACAATTGTCCCTCTTTCCTGACATTCTTCCCAGCCCATAGCCTCAGTGCTGAGAGGCCTTCTCACTAGAAGACTAAGGTTATGAAAATGCTCCCGGGGGAAAGCTGCTTTTCCTGGTGTGGGGGAAGTGGAAAGACGGATGTGATCTGGATTGTACCTGGTTCTGTTCCCAGGTGAACAGTTGCCAAGGTTCCCACCCAGCTGCAGCCAATGTCAGTGTTTCTCTTCACCCTGCATAACTCTAGATTTTCCAGAAAGCCATTCTAAATTAATTACATTTGTGATGTTCCCTTAAAATTCATTAATTAATTTATTTCTTTTTTCTTTCGGCTAGTCTTTCATTCCACATATGTGCATTCAACAAATATTTATTGAGTACATAATAGGTGCCACTATGCTAGAAACTACAGCAGGAAGCTTAAAATTAATTCCAATATAATGTCTTCATTTTATATATTGGAGCTACTTTGTTCGATATGGTAGCCACTTAACTAAAATTAAAAATCCAGTTTCTAAGTCACATTAGTCATATTTCGAGTGCTCAATAGACCCATGGCTACTGGCTACTGTATTGGAAAGTGAGATCAAGAACATTACCAGAAAGTTCTATTGAACCACAATGGCCTAAAGAGCTAGGTGAATTGCTTTGGATCACATAGCCATTGAATGGTCCAAACAAAACTCTGTGAATAGTCACGATTTCCTAGTGTCTTATATTTCTGCCTAAATAAAAATGAGAGTGGGAATTATTCTAGCTATAGACACCAAAATACTTGGAAGAAAACTGAAATAAAAAAGGAGGTAGATATCTAGATATTTAAAAAATTATCCAGATAGTTGACTACCACTAGAGTAAAATATCCAGATGTCTGAATGAATGTTTTTATTAATAAAACAAGTCTTTCAAAACTTTGATAGACTGGCTTAAATAATTACCCAGCACCCTCAGGGATATGCCCCAATTTTGATCGTGGAACCACTCCATTGGCTAGGATAGACATAGACCACATGAACCCATCCTTGATCCATGGGCTGCTGTGTCATTGAGGAGATTTTCCATAGAGGATAGAAGATGGGAATCAGCAGCCCTGTTTTGAATTCTGCCTCCAGCATTGGGATAATTTTCTTAATTTCTCTGATTGCCAGAATAACTGATCTCTGAAATGAGTATGATACTATTGACCTGGTGAGACCCTTTTGAAGATCAAATGGGATGATTTATAAGGAAGTGTTTTGAAAACTGTAAAGCATTAATCAGATATTCTTGTTAAGATGCCATTTCTGTTACCTTGGCGTTGTACACACTTGTCTCCCTTCTTGTTGCTTCGTAATTAAACTCTACCACAGACCTTCATAGAGAGTGTTTCCATCTGTGTGGGGATCTCAAGGCATGTCTCTTACAGTAGAAATACAAAATGCTTTGTATTATTGTTGTTATTACTGAGTTTCAAAAGCAACATTGTGGCAAACAAAATAACAAATCAGATGAAATAACTTCAAAAGGACAGATTACTATAAATTACTTCTACCTCTAGCTGACCATCTGAGCCAGCTCAGGAAAAGACTGAAATTATTTTTTTCTCATAGCAGTTGACTTTTTCCTGCAGTGTGGGGGCCCAGCTGAGGGGGAGTCAGGCCAATTGTCCAGTTTTCTGGAAGAAAGTTTCATTGAGTAGGTACAGAGCCGTGTCATAGGACACAAACAGGAGTATGTGGACTGCTAACCAGGTCAATACAATGGGTTATTATTACTGGCACCAAAAAAGTGTCATAGAACAGAATGGTAGTGTAGTTCACACACTTTTCACATAAAGGGCATCTTTTATTATTTGTTCCATTGGACTCAATGTTATATCAAGAATATTAACAATAATATACATGATCTCATTTAATCTTACAGAATAATCCCAAAAGATAAGCACTATTTTTATTCCTAATTTTACAGATTAAAAAACTGAGTCTTTGGAATAAATGTCTCCCAGAAAAGTGCATTGATTAGATACATTTACATTTTCTCATTTTAAAAAACAATTGAAGACGTGTGACTGCCAAACAAAGCTTATGATTATCCTGTTTGTTTGCCCTTTGTTATGATTCTAATCAAAGCAGAAACACTTGATGTTGCAGTGAGCCTGCACATATTTTGATAGGTTAAACGTACAATTTCAGTCAAGCTTTTGAAATAATGAAAAGAGCTTTTGAGATCATCTAGAGGTCTGTTTTCTCTCTCTGTGCTAAGGACCTCTGGGATCCTAAAGGAATGACCGATGTGACCAAAGTTAAGAATCAGAATTCCTTTGTATCATCATGAGAGGCTGCAGTATGTTTAAAAACAATATCTTTTTCTCCAAGCTGACATTAACTTTGTTAAATCTTGAACCTGAATTATATATTAGACAATGTTTACTTCCCCCCACCTAATTGTTAGAGTTTATTGAAGGCAAGTGTCGACAGTACCAAGAACAATTATAAGGTTCTGTCTCGGATCCCATTCTCGGCTCTGTCTAACCTGGGTGAGTCCATCCTACTCCCAGGCTTTAAAATTCATCATTAGGTTGATGATTCCCAAATATGTACCTCTCTCCAGGCCTGTCATCTCCCTGAGCTCAGATGACTTGGAATCTACACCTAGATGTCTAACAGGTATCTCAAATCAACTAGTACAAATACAGTTCTTAATCTTATCCTGCCCCAAACCCACTCCTTTGCCGTCTTCCCCATATTGAAAATAGTAACACCCTCCACCAACAAACTCAAGTCAAAACCCAGAGGTCATGTCTGATTTCACCCTTTCCTTCACTGTCACAACCAATCTTGTCACCTCTACCTCCAAAATACATCCCACAAGTCTCCGCTTCTCTCCACCTTCCCTACGGCCGCCCCAGTCCAAGCAGAATCATCTGTCACCAGACCACCATAAGAGCCTCCTGTTTTATATGCTCCCATTCCAGCAAACTTCAAATCAATGGGCAATAGAGGACTACTTGACATTTGCCTTCAAATTACAAATATTGTATGATTTCACTTATACGAAATATCTAGACTAGGCAAATGTATAGAGACCAAAGTTATTAGTGGTTACCAGGGGTAGGAGGAAGGGGGAAGAGGGAGTCATTGCTTAGGGGCACTGAGCTTCTGTTAAGGGTGATGGAAAAATTTGGAAATAGATAGCATATTAATGATGATTTCACAATGTGATAAACATAATGTCACTGAATTGTTATGTGTAAAAAATGCTAAAATGGAAAATGTTTTTTATACATATATGTAAATGTATATATACATACTTACAATAATAAAAGAGTCTTCAAAAACTGTTGAAAGCCAAAAAAAAAAAAAAAAAAAAAGAGAGAGAGAGGGAGTGGATGGAAATGACAGAAGGATCTAAGTTAGACTTTAAATAAAAAAATTTCTTGTCAAAATAGTTATTTCTTGTGGGGTGAAGGTGAGGGGAGTTGATTGGGAAGAAGCATGAGGGAAAATTCTGGGCTGCCAGAAATGTTCTATTTCTTGTTCTGGGTGGTGATTATGTGGGTGCATACATATATACACATAAGTTATACCTCAATTTTTTAAAGTTAAAAAAAAAAAAAGAAAAGACCTTCTTGCCAAGATTCTAAAGACAGTTTGGCAGCCCACAAAGGAATGCTGTGGAATCTACTTTCTTGGCTTTCTTTTCAGAATAGGATGGACCCCTAGCTGTCTGGGGTGTTCAGATGCCTAGAATTAAAGAGATGTAATAAAAAATTGCATTTGTTCCACTTATTGCTACTTTTGGCCCTGTGCTAGGTGCATCATGATGAATATTTAACGTGTTACTTAACATTTCATCATAGAAGAGTATTTAAGGACATGATGAATAATTAATATGCTAAGTGGAGAGATGTTAGAGAGTATCCAGCCCAGGCCACTCTCACTGGGGATCCAAATTACTGTGAGATTCTTTGGGGTCAAAAGCAGCCATCTGTTTTCCTGGGCTTTCCTGAGTACACCCCAATGCCATTGTGTTCCTCAGCTTCAGAAATAAGCCAGCTGAAAGCAAACCAGGCTCTGGTGATAAAGGAATATCCTGGAAATTTACATTTATGGAGGAACACAGCAGCATAATCTGTGCAACCCTAAAGAAGCCAAACTGATGGATGGTTGCACTTTTTTCTGTACCTATTGACCAACAATGGGACTGGATTAGTCAGGGTTCTCCAACAAAGCAGAGCCAACAGGATATATACGCATGTTATCTTAGTCATCTAGTGCCACTATAACAGAAATACTACAAGTGGATGGCTTTAACAAAGAGAAGTTTATTCTCTCACAGTCCAGTAGGCTACAAGTCCAAATTCAGGGTGTCAGCTCCAGGGGAACATTTTCTCCATCGGCTCTGGAGGAAGGTCCGTATTATCAATCTTCCCTTGGTCTGGGAGCTTCTCTGCACAGGAATCTCAGGTCCAAAGTACGCGTTCTGCTCCCAGAACTGCTTTCTTGGTGGTGTGAAGTTCCCATGTGTCTCTGCTTGCTTCTCTTCTTTATATCTCAAAAGAGACTGGTTTAAGACACCATCTAATCTTGTAGACCTCATCAGTATAACTGCCAATAATCCATCTTATTACATCATAGTGAGAGAGCTTACAACACATAAGGAAATCACATCAGATTACAAAATGGTACACAATCATACAATACTGGGAATCATGACCCAGCCAAGTTCACAGGTATTTTGGGGGTCCACAATTCAATCCATGACATATGTAAATGTACTGATATTGGTATTCATATTCATATTTATAATTACATTTATATATATTGTTGTTAGGTGCTGTCAAGTCAATGATGACTCATAGCAACCCCATGTGACAGCACAGAACTGCCCCATAGGATTTTCTAGACTGTAATTTCATGGGAGCAGATCACCAGGTCTTTCTCCTGTGGAGCCACTGGGTAGGTTCAAAATGTCAACATTTCAGTTAGTACCCAAGCTCTTAGCTGTTGTGCCACCAGGGCTCCTTGAACATTGGATTAACACAGTTGCTGAAATAATGGGCTCAAACATAGCGATGATTGTGAGGATGGCACAGGACCGGGCAATGTTTCCTTCTGTTATACATGGGGTCACTTTGAGTTGGAGCCAACTTGACAGCATCTAACCTAACAACAACATATACATACATAGGTATATACATATACATACACACATATACACCTTTACACATACAAACAAAAAAAGAAACAACAAACCCGTTGCCGTTGAGTCGATTCAGACTCATAGTGACCCTATAGGACAGAGTAGAATGCCCCATAGAGTTACCAAGGAGCACCTGGTGGATTCGAACTGTTGAACTTTTGGTTAGCAGCCAAACTCCTAACCACTAGGCCACCAGGTTTCCAAATACATACATACATACATATATATATACACACACATAGGTGATTCTGAGTGAATTCCAACTCATGGCATCCCCTTGAGTGCAGAGTAGAGCTGCTTTAGAGCATTTTCAAGGCTGTGAACTTTCAGAAGCAAATTGCCAGGCCTTACTTCCAAGACACCTCTGGGTGGGTTTGAACTGCTAACCTTTTGGTTAGTAGTTCAGCTAGTTCAGTGCTTAACCATTTGTGCCACCCAGGGACTCCTACATACATACCTGTGTGTGTGTGTGTGTGTGTGTGTGTGTGTGTATGTACACATATATATAAACAGAGAGAGTTTAAAAGAAATTGGTTCAAGTGATTGTGAGGACTAGCAAATCTAAAATTCATGGGTTAGGCAGTAGGCTGGAGACTTTGGCAGTCTGGTAGTCAAATCTGTACTAGTTTCCTGGGGCTACCTTAGCAAAACACCACAAATTGGGTAGCTTATGAGAACAGAAATTTATTGTCTCACAGTTCTGGAAAAGCCTAAATTCAGGGTGTCAACTAGGCCCTGCTCTCTCCAAAGGCTCTAGGGGAAGAAGATCCTTCCTTGTCTCTTCGGCTTGTGGTAGCCCCAGGCATTCTTTGGCTTACAGCATAACTCTGCCTTCATCATCATATGGCCATTTTCCCTCTGAGTCTCCCTGTCTCTGGTCTCTTCTTATCTTTTTATGAGGACACCACTATGTAATTTGAAGGCAATGCAGAGTAGCTAAAGTGAATGGAAGAAATGATAAAGTAAAAGAGCTGAAAAGAAGATTTCAAAGAGGGCTCAAGAAGACAAAGCAAATTATTATAATGACATGTGCAAAGACCTGGAGTTAGAAAACCATTTCTCGAGCAGAAAGAATTGAAGAAAAAAAGCCTTAAGTTATAATATTGAAGGATTCTATGGGCAAAATATTGAATGACGCAGGAAGCGTCAAAAAATGTAGGGAACACAGAGTCACTGTACCAAAAAGAATTGGTCGATGTTCAACCATTTCAGTAGGTAGCATATGATCAGGAACTGATGATACTTGAAGGAAGAAGTCCAAGCTGCACTGAAGACATCAGCAGAAAATAAGGCTCCAGGAATTGACGGAATACTAATTGAGATGTTTCAACAAATGGATGTAACGCTGGAGGCGCTCACTTGTCTATGCCAAGAAATTTAGAAGACAGCTACCCAGCCAACCAACTGGAAGATATCCATATTCATGTCTATTCCAAAGAAAGGTGACCCAATGGAATGTGGAAATTATAAAAAAATATTAATATCACATGCAAGTAAAGTTTTGCTAAAGATAATTTAAAAACGGCTACAGCTATACATTGACAGGGAACTGCCAGAAATTCAAGCCAGATTCAGAAGAGGACGTGGAATGAGGGATATCATTTTAATGTCAGATGGATTTTGGCTGAAAGCAGAGAATACCAGAAAGATGTTTACCTGTGTTTTATTGACTATGCAAAGGCATTCAGCTGTGTGGATCATAACAAACCATGGATCACATTGCAAAGAATAGGAATTCCAGAATACTTAATTGTGCTCATAAGGAACCAGTACATAGACCAAGAAGCTGTTGTTTGAACAGAACAAGGGGATACTGCATGGTTTAAAATCAGGAAAGCGATGTATCAGGGTTGTATATTTTCACCATACTTATTCAATCTGTATGCTGAGCAAATAATCTCAGAAGCAGGACAACATGAAGAAGAATGGGGCATCAGGATTGGAGGAAGACTCATTAACAACCAGTGATTACACAACCTTGCTTGCTGAAAGTGAAGAGGACTTGAAGCACTTACTGATGAAGATCAAAGACCACAGCCTTCAGTATGGGTTACACCTCAACATAAAACAAAAATCTTCAAAACTGGACCAATAAGCAATGTCATGATAAACAGGGACAATGTTGAATTTGTCAAGGATTTCATTTTACTTGGATCCACAATCAATGCCCATGGAAGCAACAGTCAAGAAATCAAATGATGCACTGTATTGGGCAAATCTGCTGCAAAAGACTTCTTTAAAGTGTTAAAAACCAAAGATGTCACTTTGAGAACTAAGATGTTCCTTACCCAAGTCATGGTATTTTTAATAGCCTCATATGCATTCAAAAGTTAGACAATGAATAAGAAAGACCTAAGGAGAATTGATGCCTTTGAATTATGGTGTTGGCAAAGAATATTGACTATACCATGGACTGCCGGAAGAACAAACAAATCTGTCTTGAAAGAAGTACAGCTAGAATGCTCCTTAGAAGTGAGGATGGTGAGACTTCGTCTCACATACTTTGGACATGTTATCAGGAGGGACTAGTCTTTGGAGAAGGATATCATGCTTGGTAAAGTAGAGGGTCAGTGAAAAAGAGGAAGACTCTCAATGAAATGGATTGACTTAGTGGCTGCAACAATGGGCTGAAATATAGCAACATTTGTGAGGATGGCGCAGGACCAGGCAACGTTTCATTCTATTATACATAGGGTCACCATGGGTTGGAACTGACTTGATGGCTTTAACGACAACAACATTATTGGATTAAGACCCACCCTACTACAGTATGACCTCATGTTAACTTAACTGATAGCATCTTAAAAGACCCTATTTCTAAACAAGGTAGTACTCACAAATACTGAAGGTTAGGACTTCAACATATTTTTAAGGGAATACAATTCAATCCAAAACAGAGACAAACTGATCAAGTGTCTGGCCTGCAGCCAAATAGACATGATCTGGGTGTGTTGTCATCTGTAGGCAGAAGCTATGCCTGCAAGACTGGGTGGGGTGGGAGTGCAGGAAGTAGGAGCTTAGTGTGCAGGATCACAGCACAGTAGTTAGAGCACTGGCCCTAGAGCAACTTTCCTGGTACTACTTTCTAGGATCAAGCTCCTGAATCTCTCTGTGCCTAAAGTAACCATAGGCAATAGTATCAATCTCACAGGATCATTTTCATGATTTTAGGTGTTAATGCATGTCATTAAAACAGTCATTGGCACATGACATGACTTTTACAGGTAAAGAAACTGCAACATAGCTAAGTTCAATAATCATCTGGTGGAAACAGATCATAATTTCAGGTCTGTCTGACTCCAAGCCTGTGTCCTTAACCTCTGCTCTACACTCCTTCCATGAATGCATTGAATCCTGATAGAGGCAGGCTGGGCATCAGGGGGCAAGGCAAGGCAGAGGTTTTGTCTGTGGGGAAGGAAAGGAGGTCTCCTGACACCAAATCACACCGGCATAATGTGATCCAGTGATGAGGGCATGGGATTTCACGTCCTGGCCCTGTCACCTCCCACCTGTGTGACCTTGAGCAGGTCACTCCCTCTTGGTCTCAGACTCCACACCCGTGCAGTGAGGTGTTGGAGTAGGAGGCCTCTAAGACCCCTCTGACCCTGCCGTTCTGCCATTCTGATCTCAACGCAGCCCTGTCTCTAGCCCTTGCTCTGGTTTGGGTAAATGGCTGTGCTGGAAGGACAGAGGTTGATGGGATAGTGCTGTGTGAGTATGTCTGAAGGCACCTCCAATGACAAATGCATCTGAGCAAATCTCTCTCCCGTCCTTGCCAACATTGATTTTTCCAGGAGTGGGATCAATGTACTGCTGAGATGGAGAAGGGATCGGTACATGGTATTCTTCTTCGAGTCACAGAAGGCAGGCCCTTGCAGAGCTGTCTGCTTCCATCATCTGACTTTGTGACTCTTCCTGTGGCTTCTGCAGGCACGGTGCTGACACCATTGTCTAGAGGGAGGTGGCAGGTGGCAGGGAGAGTGAGGAAGCAATATTCTTCCCTGGCTCGGGGTACAAGAACAGAAGCCACTTGACTTCTTTCTAGTCACAGGAACTCTGAGTCAGTCACCTCTCAGGGCCTTGGTTTGGGAATCCATCAGCGAAGATCATCTTAACAGCAGGCTAGTTGGGACTGTTAAGGGGCATACGAAAGCGCCTTGCACATTGTTGAGCTCTATGAGGTGGATGATGTTTTCCTCTCAGGAAATTTCCAGTGTTCAACAGGAACCATTTAAAAATACATCCAGCCTTTGGGATGAAGACTAGGAGCCGTGATTTCTCAGGTGTTCAGTCCTGCCTCAGAGGCAGGAGTATCTAAGGGCATAGCTATGACTTTCTACTTGACATCCAGAGCAAAGTCTGCGTAAAAAGTATGCAAGTCCATACTAAACATTGAAGCCAGCAAGAAAGGCAGTGTGCTGAAGGTCAGAGGGCTGTGCTTGGAATTGGATGTTCAAAGATAAATAGGCTAATGGTCTGGAGCCACCGCCCATCTGTCAGTCTGTCATACTGTGGTGGCTTGTGTGTTGCTGTGAGGCTGGAAGCTATGCCACCAGTATTTCAAATACCAGAAGGTGGACAAGTTTCAGTGGAGCTTCCAGACTAAGACAGACTAGGAAAAAAGGCTTGGCAATCTACTTCCAAAAATCAGCCAATGAAAACTCTATGGATCACAACATAATATTGTCCAATATAAGGCTGAAAGACAGAAGGCACTCAAAATGCACAATGGCCGAAATAATGGACTTGCTCACACCAACGATTATGAAGAGGGCACAGGACGGGGCAGCATTTTGTTTCGTTGTACCTGGGTTGCCATGAGTTCGAGCCAACTCAATGGCAGCTAACAATAACAATGGTCTACAGGAAGACAAACTGGTTAGACAATGACCATCTGTGATGGAGAAAGTGCACGTGCTATGAGAACATAGAGCAAGGACATCTAACCCAGGTGGTGGGGAGACAGAAAGGAAGCCTTCTGGGAGAAGATGGTGTCCAAGAGGAGTCTTGAAGGACTGGTAGGAGTTAACAGGAAAATACAGGTTTTAAGGAAGGGAATTCAAGGTCATGGAAAGAGTGTGAAATGTCAAATTATTCTGATTCCACTCTGTTCTCAGACGCACACGCACTTCCCGTCCCCAGAGTTTAATTAGAGTGTAACCTTCTGCACATGTTGAATGCAAGAAAGAATGGCTGGATCAAAGAAGACAAGTAGTTCAGAGTGGCTGGAGTATAGAATTCTCTTGTAGGGAGATGTGGAGAGAAGGAGAAAGAAGAAGGGAGGGAATACCAAGAAAAGAAGCGAGAGAATAGTAGGTTCTCTGACATCCAAACTAAAAATATTATAAACATCATGACAACCAGAAAGGGTAGGTGATTTGCCAAGATCACATGGGAAAAAATAACCCAAAATTGTGTTGGGGTAGGGGTGGATATAAATATGGCTAAAACACTGCTCTTGTGACTGTCTACCAGAGATTTTCCCATGAGGCCTTGCTACAGGTGAGTATTACAACAAAAGGAGTTGCATAGCAGGTTAATAATATACTAAATTGCAGTATTTGCAGAGCAGACAACAATACTCCAGACGTGCTACATTTCCTGTGCCAGGAGAAACTAATTAAACTCTGGGGAAGGGAAGTGTGTGTGTCTGAGAACAGAGAGTGGAATCAGAATAATCTGATGTTTTGCACTCTTTCCATGACTTTGACCTTGGCAGATAACCTCCATTCACAAATCTTCGCTTCTTATTCTTCATTCATATATACCCTTAATACTTAAACAGTAATCATGTAGAAGTGGTATAGACAAATCCCAGGTTAAAGAAAAAATCCTCCCTCCCTAGCAGGGACTGCCCTTCAAGAGGACACTGTTATATTCAAATGTGAGAAATGAAAGCCAAGACCAGCTTAGTAACTTCCTCAGAGCAGAGCAGCAAGGCAAGGGCAGAACTGGAGGTAGAGCCCAGGCTCCCTCTTTATTAGCCCAACAGTCTTCGCTGTATGCCCGCCCCAGGGTGAAGGTGCTGTTCTATGTCTGTGCTGGAAATAATGGTGAAGTCAGAAGGTTATGCCAAGTGTGTGGGACTACTCTGAGCCTTCTCTGCAGTGGTTGTAGGCAATCCACTTATTAAATCCCTACAGAGGCAGTGGGGTGCAGAGACTTCTGTCGCCTTCCACCCTAAACCCTGTTTTGTTTCTGTGACTTTTGTTTCTACGATCAGCATGACTTAAAAGGAAAATTAAGTGAGGAGGGTTGGGGAGATGGGGTTACTATTTTAGGAATTATGCCACTTTTTGCCAGCTGATGAAGGACTTCCCAAATGCTCTGTAACTAAATCTGCCCTGATAAGGGCCCTTGACCTTGAGCCCAGGCTTTAAGAAACCCTAAAATGTGAAAATCTAACAGAAACGGAGGAGCAATGTTACCCCCTTATCTTCATTGCCTTATCTTCCCTTCCTTTGTATCATGAGCGTGCTAAATATCCAGGGTAGCCATGAAGGAAGTCCCTCCCCTTGGAATGATGTTTGGCTGAGAACCTTCTCCTTCTGTGCCTCTCACACAGACTCCCTCCTCCTCTACCCCATTTGTCCTCATCAGGTGACTGGTGCCCGGGACAGGATGTCTGAACACCTGTATGGGCAAGGCCTGGGTCAGGGGCCCAAGCAAGCAGAATGTCTGTAATTGTAGTCTCCAAGATTCTGGGACAGACCCCAGGGAAGCTGAATTGGGAAGTGGTGCAACCAGAATTTCTGGAGCATTCTCCCAAGCACACTAGGAGACGACAAGCTGGCTCAAGATTTCCTGTGGTGATGCTCTGCCCTCTGGTGGTAGATCTATGGAAATTACCAAGTCTCCCTGGCTGCCGGATTCCAAGAGCTTCTTGAAAGCATCCGGATAAACGCCTAGTTCCCACTTGACCCTTGGCTTCCTACAGACAGGGAGGAGAGAAAAAGTGCACAGGGAGATGTTGGGGGAAAAATGCTGAACTGGGCATCTGGACACTCAGCCTCTGCTGTTGTATAAACAATTGCAGGTTTTCTCTAACTTTCTCTAACTCCTGTGGTGCCACAGCAGACGGGGTGAATGTTCCTGGCTAACGGTGCTAATATGGCCATGTTTTTCCTATCTCTGCCCTTCTCAGTTCTCTAAGTTTCTCTTCTATTGTCTCCTAGAATGAGGACTTGTCAGGACAGTATCAGAGAAGACTTTGAGTGGGTGGGAAGAAACCATCATGAACCACATTCAGAGGCGGAATGCTCCAGGTTGATTCCATGCAATGTGGACCCTCTTTAAAGTTAATGATAGTGATCCATAAAAAACAAACAAACCAACCTGTTGCCGTCAGCTCCGTTCTGGCTCACAGCAGCACTATAGCACAGACTAGGACTGCCCCATAGGGTTTCCAAGGAGCAGCTGGTAGATTTGAACTGCTGACCTTTTGGTTAATAGCCAAGCTCTTAACCACTGCACCACCAGGGCTCCAGCGAATGCATTTGTGGTTTTAATTCTATGCCAGGCAGTATTCTAAGATATTGTCATACGTTTACTCATTTAATTCTCACAACAGCCTTATGTGGTAGGTACTGTTTTAATCCCGTTTTACAGGTGAGGAAACTGAGCCTCAGCCAGGTTAAATAACTTGTCAGGTAGAAGTGGCAGAGCTGGAGTTTGAACCTGGAGCTTGCTATTAACTACTCTACTCTACTGTCTCTATTACTTCTTCTGACTCAAAATAGTAGGTCAGCAGGGACAGAGAGCCTAGGTTTAGACAGGTGGTTAGAGGCTGGAACCACCTGAATCCAATAGGATTCCTTGGATCCTATAATGGGAAGAAGTTCAAGGCTGAGTGGCCTCTCCAAAACAGATTCTGCAAGGGAAGTGTTATCTGAGACAATCCTCCTGAGTCCCCCCGAGTCTCTACAAATAATAACAATGGCATCCACAAGATGAATCACCAGTTGACAAATCTTAACTTGGAATCTTCAAGCTCCTTGAGAATAGGGATTGTGTTAATAATGACCAGTGTCCAGCAGTTAGGCCGGATATAAAATGGGGTAAAAATATAATCACTCATATTTAATCAGCAATTACAATATGTCAGGCACACTTCTAAGGGCTTTACATGGTCTATCTCATGTATTCTTCACAGCATCCCTATGAGGTTGGATTATTATCATCACTATTTATTTCCATTCCATAGATGAGAAAACTTGAGGCATAATAGATTAAATAACTTTCCTAATGTCACACTTGTGAAGGAGCAAGGATTTTAACCTAGGTAACATGTCTCTGAAGTCCCTGGATGGCACAAATGGTTAACATACTTGGCTGCTAACAGAAAAGGTGGAGGTTTGAGTTCACCCAGAGGTGCCTCTGAAGAAAGGCTTGGTGATCTACTTCTGAAAAATCAGCCATTGAAAACCCTATGGAGCACAGTTCTACTCTGACACTCATGGGGTTTCCATGAGTCAGAATCCATTCAATGACAACTGGTTTATTGGCTAGTGTGTCTCCAGTGTCCAGTCTCTTAACCACCATGCTGTGCTGTCTTTCTGGGTCAGTGGAGGAGAAAGAGTAAGGTAACAGGAATAAAAAGTCCTCAGGATGCCCACTCTGGACAAGCAGTTCTTCACTAGGGGACCACTGATGGGATCCAGGGATTTGAAATATATTTTCTGGGAAGAAAGACATAGTAATAATAGCAGGTAATCTTTATGCGTTTGCCAACTGTTGAACTGAGTAATTGCAAACCCCTTATGAGGTAAATACTATCATTGCCATTTTGCAGTGGAAACCAAGGCATAGAGAGGTTAAGTATCTTGCCCAACGTCACCAATCAGTAAGTAGTAGGGATGGAATCTGAATCCAGATGGTCTGGCTCCAATGCTGGGCTCTTAACTGTTATGCTATATTGCCTAGATCCTTTGTAAGATTCAAAAAGGGGACTGGATATCGCACAAATATCTAGGCCTATTACTATAGACAATCTCCAAAGTTAGGCCTTTGCTGTTGCTCTCCACTATATAAACATATAGCTTTTCCTATAAGAAATATCTGATTACTTTATGGGAAAACCCCAACCTGGAAAGGTGTATTTCTAGTCCCGAATTAGTGCGTAGGGCAAATGTCCCAAGTTCTGGGGGACAAGCAAAGAACAGAGCAGTCTGAGTGGGACTGTGGAGCCACTGGCCTCAAGCAGTTTTCACTATCATCTCTGCCTTTTTTTTCCTCTGCTTTTTCTAGGTCTGGTTTGACTCCCTTGGCCCCTCTGTGGTACACAGAGAGAAGTTCAGCTGCTTTCCATCCTTTGATCATCGCAGACTACTTTGACCTGAAAGCAAAAGCTGGTGTCTACGGACAGAGATGGAATCCAGGTGGCTAACAGAATTTGCATCTTGCCCCTCCGGCCAGGGATGTGCCTTGTGAATGGGGCCCTGGACACAAGTTATCCACATGAACATATGGTGAGGATGATTCTCAACAAGAACACTGTGTTGGTTACAAGCCCATTTTCACTATTGTCTTGGCACCACCATTCATTGCTGCCCTCTCTGTGGATAGGTTTAGATATTCTTCTCAGTAACATGGAGGGGAGGAACCTGGTTGTATGGGAGGATTCAATTAGAGATTCAGAGCCTGGGCTAGAGAGTTTTGTTTGTTTCTGTTCGTTAAATTCAGGCCATAAGTTTAAAGAGAGACCCTACCCTTAGTTTTGAAAGAAGCAGCCCTAACCAAGCAGTCTCCAAGGTACTTAGTATCATTGCCTTTTTATAGGAGTCCCAGGGTCCTGGGGATACACTTTTTTGGTGGCTATTTAACAGAGCTTGTTAATGAGCGTAAAACTGTGGTATTGGTTTTCAGGTGCTTCAAAAGATTTCCTTTAAACCAAAGTTGTAGATATTTGGAGCTGATCAGCAAATAGATACCTTTAGTCAGGGTTAGTCCATTCAAAGTTGGGAAGTCTTCTACATCAGTGTAGTGATTTCTAGTTTACTAAAGTTTTTGTATATTATCTAACTTTTATCATTACAACAAATCTAAGAGAAGTAAGGACAGTTATCTTTACAATACAGAAGAATAGAAACTCAAGGAAGTTTTTACTTGTCAATCATGGTTCGATAAACGTGGAGCGCAAAACAAAACCAAGATTTCTTACTTCAAAGCAAGGGCTCTTTCCACCACAGAGAACAGTCCATCTGTATTAGTTCGGCTACTTTGGGCTACAAAAAAGAGAAAACCTAACACAAAATGATACATGATTTCATATTATGGTAAGTCCTGAGAAAGTGGTTCCAAGGTAGATTAATTCAGCAACTGAGATGCCACCAAGAATAATCCAAGCTTGATTTACCTGCTTTCTCTGATGCCCTTGGCTTATTGGGTGGTTCCTCTCATGGTAAAAAAGATGGCTGTGGCAGCTTGAGACATCATAACCTCACACACCACATTCCAAAGAAAGAAAAAAGGGACTATTCTTCTGGAATATATCTTTATAGGAACAAGATAACCTTTTTCCAGAAACTCTTCGGCAGGCTCCTATTGAACCCTGGTGCTCTCGTGCTCTGTCCTCTCTCTTCCTGAAAACTCCTTTGGATGCATTTCTTCATTCACTTACTCTTTCAATAAATTGATTATTTATTATGTTCTGCTTACGGTACAAGAATGAACAAGTTACAGTCCCTGATTTAGAAGGACTCACGTTCCCCTGGAGGAAATGGGAGCTAGTAAGTCCAATGTGATGGTTGTGACTCTGTACCAGTTTACAATGTGCTGTAAATACTCAGAAGAATAAGCATCAATTCTTTCTGAGGGAATTAGGAAGCTTTTTCATACTGGAGAGAATATTTGAACTGTCTTCTTGAATCATAAGTAGGCTGGCCAGATGGAGAAATCAGAGAAAAATATCATACAGAGGGAAGGATAAAGACAAAGCCACAGACATGTAAAATGGCAATGCACAATGAGATTGGGTAGGTTGGCTGGAGGGACAGCTGCTCAGGTAGGTTGGAGTAAGACTGTATAGGGCCTTGGGAGTCAGGCTCTGCTAACTGGGACAATGTTGTATTTCCTTTACCATGGGGCATTTACACAGGTTAATGTGAACTAATGGATAAACCCTCTAAAGTAAAATGCTGGTATCAGTTCTTGGGGAAGGGACAGGTTGATAAGGTAGTCTTCCTGTGCCTCTCAAATCCCACTGTTTAGATGGGAATCTAATTATAATGGGACCAATAAGAGATGGAAGACATACTGTTTAATGAAAGGAATGGTCAGAAAACCTGGATTTGAATCTTTGATGTATTATTTAATACCTGTGTGGCACTGAGTAAATTACTTCTCTGAGCTTGCATTTTCCCACCTGCAAAGCAGAGATAATACCTGACTTACAGTATTAAGATTAAATGGGCTGCTCCATCATGCAACAAATATTTATTGAGCATGAACATGTGTCAGGTACTGTGCTAGGCTTGAGAGATAAGGTCCCTATAAGGCTCACAAGATAGATGGAAAAAGTACAAAGTAATTACAACAATATAAGTGTGTGGGAGAGCGCAGCTAGGAGTCTAAACTCACTGAGGAGACAGGAAGGATCTCCTGGAAGAAATTCTCCTTAGGCTGAAATCTGAAGACAGCGTGAGAATTATCCAGGTGAGTAGGGTAGGGATGGAAATTCTTGCAGATAGAGGAAACAAGATGCTAGACACTCTGACCAGGCTATCTTTAAGAATCTAAGAAAGTGAAATATGATTGGAGTATAAAATGAGGAGGACAATAGACAGAAATGATATTGCTAAATTCATGAAAAGTCTTCTAAGCCATGATAAGAATTTATTATGATAACCAGTATTTATTAAGTGTTTATTATTTGCTGGGCCCCATGCTGTGTATTTTGCATGTGTTGTCTGTATATTGAGTCTGAACCCTTATCCCAACTCCAACCCCTAGCCACAATTTAAACTAAGCCAATCTCTTTTCCTTACTGTCTCAAGCTATTTTCAGACCTGCTTGGGAGCCTACCCTACTCTCCCCAGAAAGTGTCATCATGTGAATAATAAATCTTTTCATACTCTCTTGGTACATATACGGCATTATCTGCCTCAACATCTGAACCAAAATTTGGGGCAGGTGTCCATCTCACTTCTGTAGGGTGATCATAACATTGTCTCACTGAAATTTCATGGAAACCCTATGAAGTAGGTGCTAAAATTATCTCTGTTTTACAGATAAGGAAACTGTGACTTAATACTTTATCTTGTCTAAACTCACATAGTGAAGAAATCATACCTGGATGCAAACTCAGATCACTCCAACACCTGAGGCCACACTCTAAGCTGCTATGCTCTACTATATCCCAGATAATTGACTTTGAACTTTATCTTAAGGTCAATGGAACAACACTGAAGAATTTTAAGCAGGAAAATGATATGATAAGCTCAGCATTTTAGAAAGATCTTTCTGGAAGTTTTAGACAATATGGTAGTTTGAATTAGCATGAGTACTTCCTTTACTATAAAAATAGGTAACATATTATGAATACAATTTTACTTACAGTAAGAGCCTCGTATAAAAGCAAAATTCCCAGATGCCAGAAATGAAAAGAGACCACATAACTCAAGAAGGGAACAGGGAGTCAAGTTGAGAGCCTGTTATGAATTGAACCTGTGAATGCAATCCCATTTGGGAACAGGGTTTTCTTCGTTATGTTAATGAATCCATATTAATGTAGGCTATGCTATGTCTTAAACCTACACACTTTTGAGATATAAAAAGAGCATAATAGGCACAGAGACAGCTAAGCACAAGTGGAGGGGAAGAGAGATGCCACATGGAGATCTCCAAGGAATGCTAAGAATAATGCTAGAGAAGCAGAGACGAGGATTTTCCCCCAAAGCAGAGACAGAGACTTCCCTTAGAGCCAGCACCCTAAATTGGGACTTCTAGACTCCTAAACAACTGTGAGAAAATAAATTTCTGCTCATTAAAGCCACCTACTTGTGGTATTTTTGTTACAGTAGCACTAGGAAACTAAGTGCCTTCAAGGGTATC
This sequence comes from Dugong dugon, assembly GCA_030035585.1. Taxonomy (NCBI): domain Eukaryota; kingdom Metazoa; phylum Chordata; class Mammalia; order Sirenia; family Dugongidae; genus Dugong; species Dugong dugon. The sequence goes on from CM057462.1 coordinate 150,849,568, forward strand.
TTTGTTGTTGTTATTGTTAGGTGCCATTGAGTCGGTTCCAACTCATAGTGACCCCATGTACAACAGAATGAAACACTGCCCGGTCCTGTGCCATCCTCACAATCGTTGCTAAGCTTGAGCCTATTGCTGCAGCCACTGTGTCAACCCATCTCGTTGAGGGTCTGCCTCTTTTTCGCTGACCATCTACTTTACTAAGCATGTTGTCTTTCTCCAGGGGCTGATCTCCTCTGATAACATGTCCAAAGTATGTAAGATGTAGTCTTGCCATCCTTGCTTCTAAGGAGCATTCTTGTACTTCTTCCAAGACAGATTCGTTCGTTTTTTTGGCAGTCCATGGTATATTCAATATTCTTTTCCAACACCGTAATTCAAAGGCATCAGAACCAGGTAAATGCCAAGGGTGATGGGATTTTAATGGAAGTAGAGGAATAGTTGATGAGGACTTTGCATGGCAAGGAGCTGGAACTGAACTACTGCATAAAGCTGGGAGTCACCCATCCATGAAAGTAAGAGAAAAAAAACCAAACCCATTGCCTTAGGGTCAATTTCCAACTCATAGTGACCCAATCGGTCAGCATAGAATTGTGCCATAGGGTTTTCAATGCTGTAATCTTTACAGGAGCAGCCTGCCACATCTTTCTCCCAAGGAACTGCTGGTGGGTTTGAACCACCAACCTTTTGGTTAGCAACCAAGCTGTTAACCACTGTGCCATGAAAGCTGCTTCATCCATGAAAGAGGAGACGAATTTCCTGTCTCTTACAGACTAGAGACACCACAAGGAAATTTGATAGCTTCATGGAACTGTGGTTAGAAAAGTTAATGGAGGGAAAACAAAATCCCAAGCTAGGTCAACACAAATGACCTCCATAACTGGACACTCTAGGAGTCTGGAAACCTAAAGTCAAGATATATTGTAAAACTTTTGTGGAACCAATTAAACCTATAGGATCACAGCAAAGACATTTGAAATTGCCAATGAAAGGTTGTTCCCAGGTCCCAGGACATGCGGGAATTCCATAGAAAACAATTCTCTTTGAACATGAGTTCATGATTTAAAAAATTACAAGACACGTAAGGAGACAAGCTGCACTGAGAGGGAGTAGTAGAGAGACTACACTAAGAACTATAGTTAACAGAGCAAACTGAGAGAGTCTTTAAATTAGGTAAGCTCAAAAATAAAGAGAGAGAGAGAGAGAGAAAATTCCACAAGACAAGAGAAGGACATTGTGGGAACAGAACAGGTAAATTGAAAAAGAAATAACGATAAATTGTAGAAATAAAAATATGGCTAAATCAATTTAGAATCCAATGGATCAATTGGTAGACTAACACACCTGAAGTAAGAATAATGTAAGCTATAGATGAAGAAATGACCCATAATGCAGCAAGCAGAGATGAAGATATGGAAAAGAAGAAAAAAACATAAGAATTGAAGAGACAGAATGAGAAGTATCATTATGCGTCTGATGAGAACAGGATTTAACACACTAATTACCTGAACTAACACAAACTGAGATAGAAAATCTGAACAGACCTAAAACAAGAAAAGAGATTGAAGAGGCAATAAAAAACAAAACAAAGCAAAAAGCTCTGGTCCAGACAGCTACACTGGAGAATTCTACAAAACATTCAGAGAAGAGTTTGCATTAGTACTGCTCAAGCTATTTCAGAGCATAGAAAGGGGAGGAATACTCCCAAATCCATTCTATGAAGCCAACATAACCTTGATAACAAAGCCAAAGACACCATAAAAAAATAAAATTACAGGCCAATATCTCTCATGAATATAGATGCAAAAATTCATTATTGGAGAAAAAGAACAAAGTAGGAGGACTCACACTACCTGACCTCAGAACCTACTATACCGCCACGGTAGTCAAAACAGCCTGGTACTGGTACAATGACAGACACATTGACCAATGAAACAGAATTGAAGCCAGATGTAAATGCATCCACTTACGGTCACCTGATCTTTGAGAAGGTCCCAAGGTCCATCAAATAGGGAACAGATAGTCTTTTTAACAAATAGTGCTGGCAAAACTGGATGTCTATCTGCAAAAAAATTATTTAGGACCCATGCCTCACACTATATACAAAACTCAGGCAGCCTGACCATAGACACCTCCAGTACTCTGTACTGTCTCTCAGTATTTGTACAATGAGAAGTAAAAATTTAAAAAATGGTAAGATATGCTTTATTTGTCTCTCAGGTTGACACAGTAACAAGAGTTTGATATACTTTGGTGAGGGTCCAGAAAAACAGGCATCCTGGTATATTGCTAATAGAAGTGTAAATTGGTATGATCTCCATGGAGAACAATTGTCAATATCTGTCACAACGCACATACATATAGTTCCAGCCACTTAGGCAACATTTTGCCCCATCTACACATATGGCTGTCCCTGTGTCTTAGGCTGGGTTATCTAGAGAAGCAAAACCAGGAAAGCATATATATATATATATATATATATATATATATCAAGGAAACAGCTCATGCGATTGTAGAGGCTAGAACGTCCCATGTCCATGGATCAGGGTAGAGGCCTCCCCCCAGTCACGCAGTTGCCGAAGCTGGCAAGCCCAAGATCGCCAGGTCGGAGAGCAGGGCTCCCGCTCACAGGCTGTGAAGGTTGACGAATTCAAGATTGGCAGGCAAGAGCACAAGTTTTCTCCTGAGCCACACAGCTGCAGGGGCTGGCAAAACCAAGAACAGCAGGTCAGCGAGCAGGGCTCTGCTGGCAGGCTGTGAAGGTGGATGAATCCCAAGTTCGCAGATAAGCTGACAGCTTAAGTCCCAAGAACAGGAGATGAGATGACAGGAGGCAGCCGCAGGATCCAGAGAGAGCAAAAAGCCAGAATGTCTGCTTATATTCAGATGCAGGCCACACCCCCAAGGAGACTCCATTTCATCTCATTGGCTACTCACAGTATATTCAATCACGGGAGTTTATCACATTAAAACACTGAGAATCATGGCCCAGCCAAGTTGACACACAATCTTAACCATCACACTCTGTGAGTCCTCTTTTCCTTAAAATCTAAAAATAGAGCCCGGATAAGTGTGTGGTGATGAATTTTATCCTTTGCAAAAAGACTGAGACTGTTGGACTAAGGAAAATGTTACAAGAGTTGGGCAATGGCTAGTGGTTGACTTACAGCCCACAGTTCTTGGTGGTTCCAAGCCACATCTACTTCCCAAACTGTTCCAAAGTACCCGCCTAACTTCTAGTCCCTGGCCTTCTTTACAGTCCTTAGCATATGGGGTTTGTCACTTTCTGGAGGCCACCAAGCCAGTGGGCAGCCTGATTTGAACACTTTGCAAGAGACAGATCCAGCAGAGGGAGGACTACCACAGCATTGGCTGCTTGGGAATTTTCCTGGTCTGCTTGGAAAAGCCACCCATGGAATTCTGTCATCTATTCCTGGGCTTCACATACGAATCATGCTTAAGAAGGCAAACTATCGTGTATTTACTTCCAGGCTTAACATGCATTCCATTACCATTTCATCCAGCAAGCTTCTGGCCTATATATTAGATAAATTCAATACCATTCAATATATATAAATATTTGTTGAATGAATAGATGGATGGATCTTGAACTATTCCACTCCTTCACTCCAGGCTGCCAATAATTCTTGGCTTTCTGCCCCTAAACCCATACCCTATGGAATGGCAGTCATATTGTAGTTTATCCTCTCCTCCTCACCTACAGGAAATTTATCTCTTAAAATCACATTACCATACTCCAATTCACTCTCCAATCATCTACTGAGCCTGGCTTTTCAGGCTCAGCAGAAAAAGCACAGATGGGCCCAAGACGATATTGAGACTTCTTAGAAAGGGCATGTGGAGACTGTAGTGTACACCCTGGAAGGCCCCAGGAAGGGTCATTGCTCCCTTGCTGGCTGTGCCAGTTGATCCATGTAGGGTACTTTTCCTATTTTTCCAAGTACAGAATGGCTCATATATTTCTGGTGGCTTCTTACATATAGCTCTTGAGACTTCCAGCAACCATCAATCAATAATCTTGGAGAGTAGTTTGAAATTTCATCCTTAAATCGGTTATATCTCTTCTAATAGAACCTACTTCTAAAATTTTTATGTGCTGCCACCAGATGGAGATAAAGAGTCAAAATTAGACTATGTTAGCAAGTTTTAGTGTCTGTTATGGTATTCATTGCACATAGGGCTAACCCATTAATACTTTATATATGTTGGCTCACTAATCTTTTATTTAAATATCTTATTAATTCTATTGTCAACCCTATAAGGACTGCAGATGAGGAAACTGAGGCTCAGCGAGTTTATGTAACTAGTCCAACATCTCAAAGCTTTTAAGTCGAAGATTTCTCAGGCACATGATCAGAAATTTTCAGAGGTATTTTCTGTCTTAAAATATCTTTAAGGTAATTTATAACTAAGACATATACTTATCATATGACCCAGCAATCCCCTGCTAAGCATTTATCCAAGAGAAATGAACACATATGTCCACACAAAGACCTGTACACAAATATTTATAGCAGCTTTATTCGTAATAGCCCAAACTGGAAACAACCCAAATGTCCATCAACTGACGAATAGGTAAACAAAGTATATTCATACAATGGAATAGATCTCAAAAATAAAAAGAAACCAACTGCTGGTAACTTGCAACAACATGAATTAATCGTAAAAGCATAACGATAAGTGACAGAAGTCAGACATAAAAAGCTACAAATTGCATGATTCCATTTATGTGACATTCTGGAAAAAGCAAAATTATAGATACAGAAATCAGATGAGTGGTTGCTGGGGAATTGGGAGGCAGTGCATTGACAGTAAAAAGTTCCAAAGGAACTTTTTGGAGGGATAGAAATATTCTCTATCCTCATTGTGATGATGTTTACTTGATGGGACACATTTGTCAAAACTTATCAATCTGTAAGCTTACATAGTGTGAATTTTATTATAAGTAAATTACATCTTAATAAACCTGACTTAAAATATACATTTAAGAATTAACCAAACTTGCATTCATAATTAAATATTTTATATATGGTACTTGTTGCGTATGCTTTCTGTGTGCTCTCAGATCACACCTGATTCTGTAATGTTCTACACCGTTATGTTGTTTTTATGATGCTTTTAAGCACCTATGTATAAGTCACTTCATAACGTGCAGTTAGAAATAGAGAATTTCTGAACTTAGAAATAAAAACATATATTTCTGTAATACTCTTTAGTCATTAATTATAAGTCATTAAAAAGTTGTTCTAGCCTTGAAAATACATAATAGGAGTATGTGAAGTAGGTCATAAATAACTTCCCTAAACTGGGCTGTGCACCTGCACTCTCTGATAATGGAATGTAACATTAATCTAATCTCTATAAATTAACCAAACATAAACATGTCACTAAGCAACTCCCTAATTTCTAATTAATTAACTTAACCTTGAAACATGTAGTAAACAAGAATAGAAATGTCATACAACAATTTCCTAATAGCAACAAAACCAAAAAACTGAACGTGTTGCTGTCGAAGACGATTCCGACTCATAGCAACCCTATAGGACGGAGCAGAACTGCCCCATAGTGTTTCCAAGGACTGGCTGCTGGATTCGAACTTCTGACCTTTCGGTTAGCAGGTGAGCTCTTAACCACTGCACCACCATTGGCAATAAAGCATGATATAAATTAATAAAACATAAATACGTTACACAACAATGCCCTTATCTGGCAATAAAGCATATCAAATATAATTGAACACAACAGCAGCCATGGATTTCTGCTCATTTTTGGAGAAGAATAGAAAAGCAAAAGGTCTCTGTGACTCTGTCTAAAGACTAAGAAGCCTGCTGAGACTCTGCTTGCCACAACTGACCTTAGACCCTGGCTACAGGGGTCCTCCTCTGAGTTCGAGGGGTGGCCAAGTCTCCTCCCCAAGATCACTTGTTAAAGGTAAAAGCCTGAAGTCTAAAGATTTAGACTCTAACATTTAAACTAACATTGTTATTGTTAATACTGGTTCTCCAAAGCTAGATGAATGCCTTGAGGTCTTACTTGTGCGCCACGCCATGACTACTGAATGAGTTTATGCATGACAAATCTGAGCATTTCTTTAGTTATTTTTAAGATAAAATCCTTCTGGACAGTATTCTTTAAAAGAACCAGAAATTATCTCTTATTTTTCTAAACAACTTTATCTGCAATTTAATTTGCATTTTCACCTCTTGAACACTTGCAAATTGTCCTGGAACAGAGATTGTTAAACCTTTAGACATACATAGATGGATTTCAGAGGTTAATGAACCCTCTGAAATTAAAGGCAAAATTTTGTACATATGTGAAAATGGGTATTTATGGGGAGAAGGCTCATAACTTTCATTAAGTTTTCAAAAGTAGTACCCCCAAAATGAAGGTAACACTCTACCGTGCCCTAAGAGGCTGTACTGTTGCATGGTTTTAACTATGAAAGAGTCTGAACCCCGGCGTCCTGGGGATGGTGAAGCTGAGTTATAAAGAGGATAGGTCCTGAAAAAGGAGCCCTTGGGGCCTGTATTCCTGGCTATGGGTGAAATGATGAAGGTGCTTCAAAAAAGACTCTTCAGGAAAGTGACCACAGTATGCCATGAGAAATATCTGCCCCGCAGGCTGTTTTTAATACTCAGGAAGTGGAGTACTCAGCAGAAGTTAGAAGAAAGTTCTTCTATATATAATCTTAAAACAGTCTGAGTGAAGTGTGAAACGTATATATATATAACCAAAAACAAAACCCATTGTCTTCAAGTCGATTCCAACTCATAGCGACTGTACAGGACAGAATAGAACTGCCCCCGTAGAGTTTCCGAGGAGGGCCTGGTGGATTCGAACTGCCAACCTTTTCGATTAGCAGCTGTAGCGCTTGACCTCTATGCCACCAGGGTTTCCATATATATAGTATAAGGAGCGCCGGTGGTGCAATGGTAGAGAGATCGGCTGCTAACCAAAAGGTTGGCAGTGTGAATCCGCCAGTTGCTCCTTGGAAACCCTATGGGGCAATTCAACTCTGTATAATGTATGTATGTGTGTGTGTGTGTATCAAAGAAAAAATAAAATCCCACTGCCATTCAGTCGAATTCTGACTCATAGCCACCGTATAGGACACAGTAGAACTGCCCCATAGGGTTTCTGAGGCCGTAATCTTTACGGAAGCAGACCGCCACATCTTTCTCCACAGAGCGGCTGGTGGGTTCAAACCACCAACATTTTGGTTGGCAGCTGAGTTCTTTAACCACTGTGCCACCAGAATTCCTTATGTATATACATACACACATATATATTTATTATATTGTATTTTACTGTATCATGTATTTATTATATATCATATTTAATATATAATACAGCAACATCAACAAGCCTTGGTGGTGCAATGGTTAAGCACTTGGAGGCTAACCAAAAGTTTGGCGATTTGCAAGTCCTGGTGATCTGCTCCCATAAAGATTACAGCCTAGGAAACCCTGTGGGGCAGTTCTATTCTGTCACATGGGATTGCCATGAGTCGAAATACACTTGATGCCACCTAACAACAACAGCAACGTTTACGTAAAGGATTTGGCACAAACAAATGCAAACAAAAGGATACTTATTAAACATATTAGAGCAGTTGACTATGCAAGGAGGAGGATGTAGTAGGGTATGGACATAAAGAGAATAAATGAATGAGAAGATACCTATATACACAAAGGCAAAAAACAAATAAACAAAAAAATCTGTTGCCATCAAGTTGATTCCAACCCTATAGGACAGAGTAGAACTGCCCCATAAGATTTCCAAGGTGGAACTGGTGGATTTGAACTGCTAACTTTCTGGTTAGCAGCCAATCTCTTAACCACTGCACTACCGGGGCCCTGCGTAACAAGGCAGGAGAAAAGAAAATCCAAGGACTACAACTTAGAGGAGTTTGGTCTTGTGGTTAATTATTCTGTTTCTCAACAAGTTTACCTGTGGATAGGAAAAGCTCACCTGTGGGAAGTTGCTGTTGTTTGGGCCCTTCCTGACCATTTTCTGAGTATGATCTAGGACTTCTAATGTATGGCTGACCTCACAGTCAGAGTACAATATAGAATCATAGACCCTCACGAGGAAAGAAAAATTTGAAGGTCAACTATTTATATATGCTCTGTCTTACTTCCAAAATAATTTAAGGTGGCTTAATGATCATTTAGATCTGTAATCTTATTTTTCTATCTTCATCTTATTCAAACATGCTCCTTCCTCCAACACTCTCCCAGAAAACTCTTTTCTTCTTCATTGCTCCCAGATCTGACCCTTCTGATGAGGTAGAATATTATTTACCCCCCCATTTCATTTGTTAAAATCTTATTTTCTTATTTTTATTTGTAAGACTTTTGTTTTCTTGAAGTCTGCTCTCTTTCATCCAGCTCTAACAAATGGAATTCCTGGGAGTAACTTTGAGAATGTGGCCCCTCGAATTAGCAGCCTCTTAAGAAAGAAATCCTGAGAAGACAAGGGGGAGGGAAGAGCTCTTGATGCAGGCATGAAATAAAGTGGAATTCTAAACAATAAAGTCAGGAAAAAAATTTAAGATAAAATTGGGGGCAGAAAACTTTAAAATAAAAATCGTTCATAGTAGGGACTTGTGTTAATATTTTTAATTTGTAACCATTCTGTTCTCTTTTCTGTTACAATTCCAACTAACTAACTAATAAAAGGTGACCTTCCATAGTGCCCTGTAAAAAAGGAGACTTTCCTAATAGCCTACTTCAGAGATGACTGCTGTGGCCTTTAAATGTAACCTACAATCTGCTTTGCCATGTTAGTTGATAATTGGTTGCCCCTAGATAATAATATTCAAATGGTTCTCTCTGATTTCTGAAGATATAAATTGGTTTCCAATATTTTATTATGAAAATTTCCAAACGTACAGAAAAGTTGAAATAATTTTTACAATGAACATAGCATACCTACCACCTAGATTCTACCAGGAACATTTTATGGTACTTGCTTTATCACACATCTATTCATTATCCATCCCTCTACTTATTTAACGATCCTTCTTATTTTTTATGCATTTCATGATAAATTGCACACATCTATAAAAAAAAAAAAACAAACCCTTTGCCGTTGAGTTGATTCTGACTCATAGTGACCCTATAGGACAGAGAAGAACTGCCCCACAGGATTTCCAAGGAGCGCCTGGTAGATTTGAACTGCCAACCTTTTGGTTAGCAGCCATAGCTTTTCACCACTATGCCACCAGGGTTTCTGCACACATCTATAAGTGAAGATAAGTATTTTGTTTGTTTTCTTTTTTTCCAAGAGCCTCAAAAATTAAAGACTTTTATAGATTCATTATCTTATAAACAATATGTATTAATAATTACTGTTATTTCAGTACACAAAATGTTCTTATTTTTTCTGTGAAGTGGAAGCAAGATCATGTGCCAAGAGATAGGAAATAAATGTAGTGTTTGGGCTGAGGAGAGAAGTGAAGAATTTGAATAGCCACTGAAAATAGGAGAAAAGGCTGACTTCTGGTGTGTCAGAGAATTGCCAAGCAGTGGAGTGAAGAATTGACACCACAGTTCTGAAATGGCACAATCTGCATGTTTGTGTAATGTTCACCATCAGTCCAAATAGGAGTAAAAGGGCCAGATGGTTGAATTAATCCATGTTGGGTGATGTCACAGGAAGACTATGAGGCAAGAGAGGTGAGAATGCTAAAAAAAAGAGAGTTAATAATGATACAGTGAGTGCCTCAGCTGAATAGAGGTGGAAGCAAAAATTGGAAGGGATTATTAAATTCAGAACAAGAAGGCAAAGGCAAAGTGATTGAATATCATTATCAGACCATAGACATAATGGTGTTAAGAGAGTGAGACAACTAGAAAGACACCAGACTATAGTCATGGGGACTTATTATTTCAGAGATGGAGAGTGATAAGGTATAAGAAGTGGTCAGGAATATAGTGGCTGAAAGAAAGAAGAGATCAAGAAATTGGGATGCGAGGGTGTTTTGACATTGCAGTTTTCATAAATTTGGAATTACACTGATGAATCAAGTGCCAAAGCTTTGTATTTGAGATAGACCGAATTTTGGCATTGAGACAGAAATAGTGATCTCCTGGAGGAATTCTAGAACAATTTTTCTCCTTGATGAAGAATGTAGAGAAACCTTGCCTCTCCATTTCTGCTTTTGTGTATAGTTGTTCAAGGGCCTTTTTAAGCTTGGAGATGCTGCAGCCATCTTGAAGCCATTGGAGAAGGAATCAAAGAATTGCGGAGAAGACATCTCAGAGCTCTGGTGTGGTTGAACTGCTGAAGGAACCCTACAACCTCCTACCTCTAGACTTCTTGTTATGTAAGAAAAATAAACCTCTTTGGCCCAAGTCATGCATTTTGTTTCTTGAAGCCAAAGGCAACCTAACTGGTAAAGAGATAAAGGAATAGCCCGGAATTCTCTGTAGGCCAAGAATCCAATTATTCCTTAAATGATGGTTTGTTTGTTTGTTTGTTTTATGCCCTTCATTATCTTTGTCCTTTTGTTTGACTTGTGTTTGTTAACATTCTTCTCAGGATGTGGTGCCTAGCGTTGAACACACTCCAGATGTTGAATAACCAGTGTACAGCAGAGTAATCCTTCATTCTGGGCATTACACTTCTATTAATCAACTCTAAAATTATATTAACATTTTGGCACTGTCATGGATTGAATTATGTCCCCCCAAAAATGTGTGTATCAGTTTGGCTGGGCCATGATTCCCAGTATTGTGTGATTTTCCTATATGTTGTAAATCCTGCCTCTGTGATGTTAATGAGGCGGCCGCTGTGTTAGTGAGGCAGGACTCAGTCTACAAGATTGGATTGTGTCCTGAGGAAATCTCTTGAGATATAACAGAGAGAACTGAGCAGAGAGAAGAGGGGGACCTCATACCATAAAGAAAGCAGTGCTGGGAGCAGAGCGCGTCCTTTGGACCAGGGTCCCCGAGCGGAGAAGCTCCTAGTCTGGGGGAACACCGAAGAGAAGAAGGCCGACAGAGAGAAGAAGCCTTCCCCTGGAGCTGACGCCCTGAATCTGGACTTTTAGTCTACTTTGACCGTGAGGAAATAAACTTCTGTTAGTTAAAACCATCCACATGTGGTATTTCTGCTATAGCAGCACTAGATGACTAAGACAGGCACCACTGACATATCAAACCAGCAATCACTTAAATTCCTTGATTTGTTTTCAAATGTGCAGTTGGGTTGAGAGACCCAAATGAAGGATTTTACATTTTTCCTATTGTTTTTATCCTGTAAGATTTAAGTCTATCATAACAGTCTGTTGGAATATTTTTGAATTTTGAGTTTTTCCATGGTTATGCCATTTTTGTCACAGTATTCATAAAAATATTAAACGTGACAAGATTGAGAACCTCCAGAAACCTCACTTCACATTGGCACCTATCCATTCATCATTATCCTTTGAGTCTTGCTTTACAACTAATAATCTAACACTGTGTTTGGCCCCACCCATGTCTTGTTCATGAGGCACAGTATCTCCTCTGTTCCTTAAGGGTATAACTCAGGGAATCACCCGGAACCCTCCTTCCCCATGCTTATGGATGAGAGAGGGAAGTTGGTGAAAGGAGCACAGAAAGAGGGGAGAATCATTTCCAGACATCTCCTTCCCTCAACCTGGGATAGCCTGGTCTGAAAAGAGACAGAGTGGACAGCCCTTAGAAATGATTATCTTAGAATATGCTGCTAAATGAAGAAAATCACACAATTAATTATAATGAGTTTCATGAATCACTGTTGAAAAGTTTTACACTTTTCCCTTTGTTTAATTTGACCAGAAAGCCTGAGGGACTTCATTAAAAGTTAAGAGTGCTAAACACCAAAGGAATATGGATTTGTTTAGACTTAACTGAGTTTAATGAGAAAATGGCCCAATGATTATGTATGTATAATTAAGATTTAGGCATAAGGTCCTCCCCTACACACTACCAGGGTTAATAAATATAAATCCTCTATGGGCAGCTTCTTAAATTACAAGAATAAGGATCCCTGAGGGAGTGTGAATGGTGGAGCAGTTCCAGTTAAGGACCTTTGGTTTTTTGAAGAGAGAGTGTATTGCTCATATTTCAAATGGACGTGCTCAGGGAGTACAAAACCTAGACACCTGGCAGCAGGCCCTGTGATTCCTCTGATACTCATGCCAGATGTCTCAGGCCAAGAGATCATGAGTCTGAGGGTTGTTCTTCAGTTCCCCAGGACATGCATCACTCACTGTAGCCAAAAACTTGGTTGATGGCCAGACTAGAATGTGGCTAAACAGGTTTTTGTTTAGATCCCTGATGTTGATGGTCATTTAAGGGGAAACTGACTTCAAATTGGCCCAACATCAGCTACTAAAGAACAGCTGTTCCATGAAGTCTTCCCTGATCCACCCCATCTGTTCCCCCATCCTTCGGCACAATCTGTGATTCATCTCATCTCCTAATGCATTTAGGCAATAGCTATTTTTTGTGTGTTTCTTTTAAAATAATAATAATAATACCTCACATTTTTAAGCACTCTGTGTCAGGGACTCTGTTGAGTGGTTTATGTACATTAGATCACTTAATCTCCACAACAGCTATATAAGTTAGGTACTATTGTTATTTCCATTTTACAGATTAAGAAACTGAGTTTTAGTGGGTCAAATTACTGATTCAAGGTCTTATGATTAGTATGTGATAGAACTAGAATTTGAACCCCTTACCCCGACTCCAGAGTCCATACTACTAAACACTACATTATATTAATTCCCCGTTTTTAGACCAAGAAATAATTGTGAGTAGAGTCAGTATCTGCTCTTTAAAATGAATCTCATGCTCACAGTACTCTACCGTTGCTCTTCTTATGAAGACTGGTAAGACGTTGCTGTTGTTGTTAGGTGCAGTACAGTCAGTTCTGACTCACAGTGACCCTATGTACAACAGAACAAAACACTGCTCAGTCCTGGGCCATCCTCACAGTCGTTTTTATGTTTGAGCCCATTGTTTCAGCCACTGTGTCAATCCATCTTATTGAGGGTCTTCCTCTTTTTTCACTGACCCTCTACTTTAAGAACCATAATGTCCTTCTCCAGGGACTGATGCCTCCTGATAACATGTCCAAAGTATGTGAGACATAGTCTTGCCATCCTTGTTTCTAAGGAGCATTCTGGCTGTACTTCTTCCAAGACAGATTTTTTCTTTCTTTCAGAATTTGTAAGGCATAAGAATACTTGACTCTCTCATTAACACCATTACAGTCTCCCAAAAGTTAAAGAGGCAATGCAGGTTCACTTTAGAAATCTCAAAACATCCTTTTTTGTATCCCTGTAGTCTAGCACAGTGCCTAGCATATAGAAAGTACCTAATAAATAAATACTAAGCACTTAATTGGAGCCCTGATGGTGCAGTGGTTAAGAGCTCAGCTGCTAACCAAAAGGTCGGCAGTTTGAATCCACCAGCCCCTCCTTGGAAACCCTATGGGGAAGCTCTACTCTGTCCTACAGGGTCGCTATGAGTCGGAATCAACTCGACAGCAACAGGTTTGGTTTAAGCACTTAATGAATCCAGTTCATACAGTGTTTAAGAAAGAGCAATAGTCAACAGTAATGGCTACCCCAAATTCTCAAGAAGAATGCATTTATATGTAAGTTGGAGAAACCCTCTAAAGTGTCCTAACAAATTCTAGGTTTATTTGCTCAAAACTAATGAGAAGTTCAGAAGTAAGCAGTCCAGGGATGGTATCATGGATCAAAGATGGAACAAGAACCTAGGCTCCTTTTTGTCTTTTATATATATATATAAAGATATCCTGAATGTTTCTCCTTTGTTAATTATGATTAACTCACTTATTTGCCAAAAAATTGGAAAATAGATAAGAACGCTTTAATAAAAGGTTGTTTTAAAAGGAGAAACTATCCAAATGGGCCTCTGGTTTCCAAAAGGTTTTCAGTTTTTTAAAACTCTGGTTAATATAAAACCTCATTCTTGCTTATCTTGGCCCCTTTTAGCATGATTGTACATAACACCATCGTTAGGGAAGCTCCATTCAAAGTCATAAAAAGTTCAGCTTCCTCTGCTTCATCAGTATTTTTACCACAAAATGACCTCAAGGGGACGAAAGTAACTATAAAATAAGCAAGAGAGAGAAGGAAAGAAAGAAAATAGCTAGCTACTGAATTATGAGTAATATTCTAAGAAGATCATCTACATTCAGGAGTCAAGCAGATGAACTAATGGCATCTAGAATAGCCATTGGCTAAAGACAAAAAATTTGAACCCTATGTTTGGACTAAAGCAAGTTGGATAAATTCCTGAAACAATTATTGTCTCTGAGATACTGTTTCATGTTTACCAACTTCTTCCTTTGGTTTAATCTCCCTGCCACTGACCTTTACTGTAAGTGGCTCTCTTTTTCAAAGAAAACTTGAATATCTGAAGTTGATTCCACAACTCCAAGGGAAAAAACTGGCAAAATTGGTAAGAACACTTTAATAATAAGGTTGTTTTAATTAGTTATAGCCAACTGCATATATTTCACGTTTTCAGACGAAAGCTGTTTCTCACACAGCCAGAGTAGCTACACATCTGGTGAGCTATCCATGGTACTGAACTTCCCCTGCCTTCACTTCTCTTTGATCCGGTGGGGTAAAATCTTCTGTCTTTGTGCCTGTTCTAGTTATGCCCATGAATACAACATTGAACTCTATTTAAAAAAAAAGTAAAGTTTATATTCTGATTATAAGAGTAATAAAAAGAAGAAAATCACCCAGAAATCTATTACCTCCAAGCAACTGTAGATAATATGTAGGCTAGTTTCCCTCTAGTGTTTTTTCTATACACATTTTTACACATTTGAGACCATTCTGAATATGCAATGCAGTTTTGTTCACTGCTTTTTCACACTGACACATCTTTCAATACTCTTTTTTAAAAGGAAGCACAATATTTTATCATATTCTGGTCCATAATTGAATCATTCTTAAGAGATTGGGGATTTTATTTTTTAAATATATTTATAAGACTATAATAAATAGCTTTGAGCTAAATATTTTTCAATATTCAATATTTAGAATTGTTTACTCAGGATAAAATACTAAAAATGCATTCTATGTAGTCACTGGCTAAGGGAAATTTAAAGCAGAAACTTGATAAAAACTAAGTTACAGAACTCACTGTGACCCTTAGTAAAAGTAAATAGAAGACTCAGAAAAAGCAACATCACTCTGGTGTTAAGGTAACAGAGAAATTTCTCCTGAGGGTCCTCAAAAAGAGACTAGGAACTAACACAGTGAACCATTTTTTTGACATAATTCTTATAGCAAACACAGTAGAGTACTTCAAAGACTTTTTATTTATGAGAGATTAATGACAACTCACCGAAACACAAACCAGTAAAAGTAATTATACGGGAAAAGGGTCAATATAATTCTGTCCAGATAAACAATGCTTTGCTGGTAAGGTTCCATCCAAGTAGAATGTGGAATATCTAGAGCAATGATAGCCTTTAAACTAGTTTCTATTAACGTTACTTCCTTCACAAAACATAAGAAAGAAAAATGAAAGGACAGTCTTACTCGTGAATATAGATACAAACATCTTTTCAAAACTATTAGCAAACCCAATCTAGCAAAATAAAAAAAGATATTAATCACTATAAGTTGGGTTTATTTCAAGAATGGAAGGCTGGTTTACCATTAGAAAAATCAATAAACGTACTTCACCATATTAACATATTAAGAGAGGAAAATCATATGAATATTTCAATAGATGCAGAAACAGCGTTTAACAAAATTCAACTACTATTTGTAATAACAACTTTAGCAATTCTGAAAAGAAATGAGAGAGGAGGGGCCAAGATGGCAGAGTAGTCAGACGCTTCCTGTGGTCCCTCCTACAACAAAGACCCAAAAACCAAGTGAATCAATTGTATATGACAATCTAGGAGCCCTGAACATCAAAAGCAAAGCTGAGGAATTGGACTGAGTGGCAGAGGGAGGGAAAGATGGTTCAGAAGCAGCGAGGAGTTACCAGACCAGATCCAGTGGGAACCGGCACCCTGCAGGCCGGATCAGCTGGCATGCTTGGTGAGGCAAGTAGTGACCCTCGGGATGAGTTTTCCACATTGGGAGAGACCAAGAGGCAGAGTCTACTCTAGCCTCCAGAACCAGTGAAGTGGTGCACAATCAGAAAAAGGTAAGTACGTGCGACTAACCCACCGCGCAGATCAAAAAACACCCTGTTTGGGAAAAGCCTCTTTCACATTTGCCTGCCTTCTTCCTGCTCTGCACCAGGTGTCAGGCTAGCTTCAGGGACAGCTGCATCCCCTGGGCCAGAACTAGTTCCCGTCACATGCCCTCAGCCATTCTTCCAGCCTCTCTATACACAAATTAACAAATGGAAAAAATAATCTGCCAGCTCCCCTAACCCGGTAACTCGGGGCAGGCACAGCTCCTTTGCCTAGGCACAGGCATAAGGGGCCCATGGACTTTGAATGCCTTTCACCCTTGCATAGACCTGTGTGGTCCCATTTCAACAGCCTAGGCCCTCATTAGCACAATAAAGCAGGGTATATACCTGAAGCCTAACTTCATCTGTATCAGCTATGTGGTGAAGTGGTAGGTTCATGACATTTGACACCACTCTGCCCATTAAGCAGGGTCCTCACCTAACCACAGAAGGGGCCTGAGGACTGGTGGCTCCACCCATACCACCTAGCCACCCGCGACAGGGGTCCAAGAATAACTGGTGCCTCCCAGTCCTTACAGCCAACAGCACTGGGTGCCCATAGTCTGGCTGCAAAACCAACCCACCTATGCACTCTAGGGAACAGGGACATCCTTTCCTCCCAGACACTCAGGGGCAGCCATCACCCCATGCCTTGCTCTGTGCATGACACCATACTGCAGCCAGATACATGTGCCTACTCCAATCACCCCTACCCGTCTAGGACTGTAGGTGAGAACCTGCACCACTCACTTGGTGACTGACTACCTGGACACCTGAGCTGAATCCATAGAAGAAAAGTAAATGGACTCTTGGACTAACATATCTAGTAACAGATCTAACCACCTGGTGACAGGATGTTAGTGCTTTAAAGATGCCAGTAATCAAACTAGTTCACATGAGAAGCCATTTGGACATATCAAAACAAAACAAGAAGCTAGGACACAGTAAGCAAACATAAAATAAATGAATATAATAACTTATTGATGGCTCAGAGACAACAGTCAATAATAAATCACATAAAGAAGCAGACCATGATGGTTTCCAAAGCTCCCAAAATAAAGAATCAAGAAATCTTCTGGAGGAAAAGAACTTCTTGGAATTACCAGAGATAGAATACAAAAGATTAATATACAGAACTCTTCAAGAGATCGGGAAGGAGATTATGCAAAACGTAGAATAACTCAAGGAACACACAGACAAAGAAATAGAGGAAATTAAGAAGATTAGAGAAGAGCATAATGACAAATTTAACAGGTTGCAAGAATCATAGAGAGACAGCAAGGAGAAATTCAGAGGATTAATAATAAAATTTCAGAATTAGACAACTCAATAGAAAGTCATAGGAGCAGAATTGAGGCAATGAAAGTCAGAAGTAGTGAGATTGATGATAAATCACTTGACATCAACTTATATGAGGAAAAATCAGATAAAAGAATTTTAAAAAATGAAGAAACCCTAAGAATTATGTGGGACCCTATCAGGAGGAATAACCTGTGAGTGATTGGAGTACCAGAACAGGGGTGGATATCAGAAAATGCTGAGAGAACTGTTGAAGATTTGTTGGCAGAAAACTTTCATGATATCATGAAAGATGAGAGGATATCTATCCAAGATGCTCATCCATCCCCACATAAGATAGATCCCAAACTTGCCAAAACAAAAGATAAAGAGAATTCTAAGAGCAGCTAGGGAAAAATGAAAAACCATCTACAAAGAAGAGTCAATAAGACTAAGCTCAGACTACTCAGCAGAAACCATGCAGGCAAGAAGGCAATGGGATGACATATGTAAAACCTTGAAGGAAAAAAAAACTGCAGGCCAAGAATTATATATCCAGCAAAACTGTCTCTCAAATATGATGGCAAAATTAGGTCACTTCCAGATAAACAGAAGTTTAGGGAATTTTCAAAAACCAAACCAAAATTTCAAGAAATACTAAAAGGAGTCCTCCGGTTAGAAAATCAATAATATCAGATAACAACCCAAGACTAGAACACAGGGCAGAGCAACCAGATATCAACCCAGATAGGGAAGTCACAAAAGTAAATCAAGCTAAAACACTGTAAAAGAGAAGCAGAGATGTCAATATGTAAAGATGACAACATTAGAACAACATTAAAACAAAAGAGAGGGACTAAAAATTGTAGTCATAGATCTTTCATATGGAGAGGAAGTCAAGACAATATGAAGAAATAAAAGATTGGTTTAAACTTAGAAAAATAGGGGTAAAATTTTAAGGTAACCATAGAGGAAGGTAGCAATCCTACAAATCAAAATAAAAAACAAGAAAAACATAAAGACTCAGCAAACACAAAATCAATAGCAATGAAAAAGATGAAAAGAAAATACATAAAGAAAAACAACTCAGCACAGAAAATTAAGTGGAACAAAGAAACTGTCAACAACAACAAAAAAGACATCAAAATGACAGCACAAAACTCACACCTATCAATAATTATGCTGAATGTAAATGGACTAAATGCACCAATAAAGACACAGGGAGTGGTAGAACAGATTAAATAAAACCACGATCCGTCTATATGCTGCCTACAAGAGATACACCTTAAAGACACAAACAATCTAAAACTCAAAGGATGGAAAAAATATATCAAGCAAACAACACTCAAAAAGAGCAGGAGTGGCAATATTAATCTCTGACAAAATAGACTCTAAAGTAAAATCCACCACAAAGGATAAGGAAGGATACTATATAATGATTAAAGTGTCAATACACCAGGAGAATATAACTCTAATAAATAATTATGCACCCAAAAACAGGGAGTAAACCAAAAGCTAAGAAGTTTCTGAATACTTCCAAACACTTCCAGGGCTAGAGTAGCAGGGACGGGGGTCTGGGGACCATGCTTTTGGAGGACATCTAGGTCAATTGGCATAAGAAAGTTTACTTTGAAAATGTTTTACATTCCATTTTGGTGAGTTGTGTCTCGGGTCTTAAAAGCTAGTAAGCGGCCATTTAAGACGTATCAATTAGTCCTAACCCACCTGGAGCAAAGGAGAATGAAGAAAACCAAAGACGCAGGAAAATATTAGCCGAAGAGACAAGAAAGGGCCACATAAACCAGAGACTCCATCAGCTTGAGGCCAGAAGAACTAGATGGTGCCCAGCTACCACCAATGACCACCCTGACAGAGAATAAAACATAGAGTCCCTGATGGAACTGGAGAAAAGTGGGGTGCAGAACTCTTTAGACCAGACTTAATGGTCTGACTGATACTGGAGGGACTCCAGAAGACATGGCCCCCAAACTATCTGTTAGCCCAGCACTGAAATCATTCCCAAAGCCAACTCTTCAGACATAGATTAGGCTGGACTATAAGACATAAAATGATACTCGTTGTCATGGTTTGAATTATGTCCCCCAAAAAATGTGTGTATCAGTTTGATGGGCCATGATTCCCAGAATTGTGTGCTTGGTCTCCATTTTGTGATTGTAATTTTATGTTAAAGAGGATTAGGGTGGGATTGTAACACGACCCTTACCCAGGTCACATCCCTGATCCAATGTAAAGGGCGTTTCCCTAGGGTGTGGCCTGCACCAACTTTTACTTTACATGAGATAGAAGGAAAGGTAAGCAAGCTGAGAATTGGGAACCTCATACCACCAAGAAAACAGTGTGGGAAGCAGAGCACCTACTTTGGTCCTGAGGTTCCTGCACAGAGAAGCTCCCAGACCAAAGGAAGATTGATGACATGGACCTTCCTCCAGAGCCAACAGAGAAAGCCTTCCCCTGGAGCTGATGCCTGGAATTTAGACTTGAAGCCTTCCCTTGGAGCTGATGCCCTGAATTTGGACTTGTAGCCTACTGGACTGTGAGAGAATAAACTTATCTTTGTTAAAGCCATCCACTTGTGGTATTCCTATTAGAGTAGCACTAGATGACTAAGACACTTGTGAAGGGTGTGCTTCTTAGCTCAGGTAGATACATGAGACTAAATGGGTAGTTCCTGTGAGGAGGTGAGATGAGAAAGCAAAAAGGGACAGGAGTTGGTTGAATGTACACGGGAAATCTGGGGTTGAAAGGAGGAGTGTGCTGTCACAGTATAGGGAGTGCAACTAGGGTCACGTAATAATGTATGTATAAATTTTTGTATGAGAAACTAACTTAAACTGTAAACTTTCACTTAAAGCACAATAAAAAAAAGGAAATGAATTTCCTTACTCTGATAAAGGTAGCCTCAAAAACCTTCGGAAATCATTCTTAATGACAAAATATTAAAAGTCTTTCCTTTGAGACTTTGTACAAGACAAGGATTCCTGACAAACTCACTATTGTCTATATTGTACCAGAAGTTCTAACCATTACAAAAAGGTAAGAGAAAGATATGAATTATACAGTGAAACGTATATTTGGAAATAAAGGAAGAAATCTGTTATTATTCATAGCCGACATAGTTGTGTATGTGGAAAATTCCCAAAAATCTACAGAGTTTAGCAAGTTCAATCTATGAATCTAGCAAGATTTCTGGATACAGTTAATATATAAAAATCATCTGTATTTCTATATACCAACACAAACAAAAAATTAAATACCTTTGAAATAGCATAAAAGTATCAGGAACCTAGACATAAGTCTTTAAAAATATGCAAGTTCTCTATGTAGAAAATGATAAAATATAGGTTAAAAGAGAAATTAAAGAAGATCTAAATAAATGGAAGGAAATCATATTCATGATTCATAAAATTCAATATTGTAGGATATCGACTATTCCCAGATTATAGATACAATGCATTCTCAATAAAAATTACAACTGTGTGTATGTGTGTGTGTATTTATGAATGTATGTGGACCTTGACAATGTGATCCTCAAATTTCTACAAAAAAATAAATGCCCCAAAATAGAAGAAAAGCAAAGTGGGAGACCTTGCTCAGTTGGATATAAAGACTTATTATAAAGCCACTGCCAAAAAGACACTGTTATTGGCTCATGGATAGAGAAATAGACTAGTAGAACAAGAAGACTCACAAACAGACACGCACATATCTGGCACTTAGGACAAAATTTGTATTGCAGATCAATGGAGAAAGGATAGTCTTTTCTATAAAAGGTTCTGAGACACGTGGGTGTGCACATGGAAAAAAAATTAAAAATTATCCCTGTCTTACACTGTACAAATAGGTCAATTCCAAAGAGGATGACAAAATAAGAAAACTTTTAAAGATAATTTAAAATAATATTATCAACAACTTGAAGTTGATAAAGAATTATTAACAAGATATAAAAAGTACCATGCTTAAAGGAAAGGACTGATACACTGAACTTTATGAAAATTAAGAAATTCTGTTTATCTAACAGCACATTAAAGAGTGAAGAGGCAAGCCACAGACTGGCAGAATACATTTCCAATTACAGAACCAACAAAGGGCTCAAATACAGAGAATATAAAAAACTCCTGTAACTTAATAAGAAAACACAGTTTATCCAGTAGAACAATGTACGAGAGATGTGACGGCCATTTCAATAAAGAGAATATCTGAATGGACAATGAACTTGTGAAAAAGTGCTCAAACTCATTACTTTTCATTGAAATGCAAAACAGAACAAAATAATACAAAAACCTAAGAGCTACCTTGACACCACCAAGATGGCTAATATTAAAAAAAAAAGTTAATACTATGAATTGATGAGAATGTGGAAAATAAGGAACTCTCCATACTTTACTAGTGGGAGTATAAATTGTTAAAATAATTTTAGAAAACAGACTGGCATTGTCTACTAAAGCTGAAGATATGTGTATCACATGACCAACAAATTGCTCTCCTAGCAATATACCCAACCAAAATGCATACACACTTGCACCAGGAGATGTGTACATGAATGTTTATAGTAGCATTGTTTGTAATAGCCCAGAACTAGAAACAGTGCAAATAAGCACATACAGTAGAATGAAAAAATAATTTGTGGGATACTCATACAATGGAATGCTACACAGAAGCGAAAATACAAGAATTATAATTATGCACAATAACATATATGAATGTCAGAATTTTGAGAGAAACTCAAACACCAAAATTACATATTTTACTTTTTATTTACATACATCTCAAAAACTAAACTATTGTGCTTTGGGATGCATACTTAGGTAGTAAAACTCTAAAACACAGCAAGGAAGCCTTAACAATCTGTTTTCCCTTTCATCCAGAAGGTTTACTATTAGGAGCTTATCCAAACTAAAGAGTCAGACAAAATGCGCAATGACACATGAACAAAGACTTCTAGCTTCTGATAAAGGTGTGTTGGGTCATTTGGACCAAGCTGCCTCCTGGAAACAAATAAAAATGCAGGATAGTAAAAAAAAAAAAAAAATTAAAAAGCATTAAGAGCCAAAATTGGAGGGGAAATGAGAACTCATTGAATTAAGCAGAACACTTACCCGGAAAGTACTTGCCAACCCTGATAAATCTGAACTTTCACTTTGATGGTCTTTTAGGGCAAGAGGAGACAGAAACCCAATCTTAGAGCTACACAAATGAAAAATATAACAGGATACCCTTCATGCAGTGAGTCAGGATTTCAAAAGGCAACATTCTCTGGAAAAGACCAAATCAGAAGAAAAAAAAGAGAGCGTCCTTACGCAGATTTTTTTCCTGCTGGCTTACATCACCCCAGTGGGTCAGGAAAACCTAAAGACCTGAAGTTGGTTTATGGTAGTGTCATGGTTGGATTATGTCCCCCAAAAAATGTGTCTATCAATTTGGCTAGGCCATGATTCCTGGTACTGTGTGATTTTCCTGTATGTTGTAAACCTGCCTCTATGATGTTAATGAGAGAGGATGGGTGGCAGTTGTGTTAGTAAAGCAGGACGTGATCTACAAGACTGGATTGTGTCCTGAAGCAATCTCTTGAGATATAAAAGACAGAAGTGAGCAGTGAGACGGGAGACCTCATACCATCAAAAAAGCAGTGCCGGGAGCAGAGCACGTCATTTGGACCAGGGTCCCTGTGCAGAGAAGCTCCTAGTCCAGGGGAACACTGAAGAGAAGAAGGCCGACAGAGAGAAAAAGCCTTCCCCTGGAGCTGATGCCCTGAATTTGGACTTTTAGCCTGCTTTGACTGTGAGGAAATAAACTTTTCTTCGTTAAAACCATCCGCTTGTGGTATTTCTGTTATAGCAGCACTAGATGACTAAGACAGGTAGTCTTTCAAATTGGTTGTTCAAGCAGGCACCTGGCAGAAATAAATGTAGATTCTCTCTGGAAGAAGGTGACTTCATCCTAGACAAAAATTATTTCTGCCAATATTTTTTTCAATTACAATGACCATCACACAGTAAAACATAACCAGCCATACAAGAAAACAAAGCATAATGAACAAGAACCAGAAAAAAAGCAGCAAAGGAAACAGATCCACAAAGTTTTCAGATTTTGCAATTATCTGATACACATTACAAAACAACTATGTTTTTTATGTTTAATAAAATAAAATAAAAGCTGAAAATATCTCCAGGGAATAGGAAACTGTAAAAAGTAATTCAACAGATTGGAAAAAGAACCAAATAAAAGTTTTGGAAGCAAACAATTACCGAAACTTAAAATTTAGCTATTTAACAACAAATTAGAATACATAAAGAAAGAATTTAAAAAATTGAAATGTAGGTTAAAATAAGTTATCCAAAAGGTAGCACGTAAAGACAAGAAGAAGGAGAATATAGGCAAGAGAGGTTAAGAGTTATGGAGATAGACTGAAATTTACATTCAATTGGAGTTACAGATGAGGAGGAGAGAGGGAATTGGGAAGATGCAATGTCTGAAGCATTAAGGGCTGAGAGTTTTTCTCAAACTGAAAAATAATATCAATCCACAAAATCAAGAAGTCCAACAAATCCCAGTCACTATAAATGAAAATAAATCTACACTGAGAAATAAAACCCACTACTGTCAAGTCAATTCCGACTCATAGCAACCCCATAGGGTTTCCAAGGCTGTAAATGTCTATGGAAGCAGGCTGCCACATCTTTCTCCTGGTGGTTTTGGACCTTTCAGTTAACAGTCAATCACTTTAACCACTGCACCACCAGGGCTCCTTAATATATCACTGTATTTTAAATATACCCCTGTATTTTCTTTTGCAGAAAATTTGAGATGAAGATAAAATCCTAAAAGCTTCCAGAGAGAAAGACAATATCAAAAGGAGTAACAGTTAGACTGACAGCTGACGTATCAGCAACAATAAAACCAAGAAGATGTTGATAATATCTTCAATAGATTAACAAAAATGTCAACTTATAATTCCATACCCAGCAATAATATCTTTCAAGAATCAAAGTGAAAAAGATATTTTCAGACAATAAAAACTAAGATTTTATCAACAGAAGACTCTCAGAACAGGACATTTTTAGGCAGTTGGAAGGTCTGAGATACAAGAGGAAACGAAGAGGAAAAATTAAGTACGCATGTAAGTATAAATTTGCGTATATGACACTTCTAATGGGGTTAAAAATACTAGAACTAAAATACTTAAAATCAATATAAGTTGAGATGGGAATAAAAGAAGTTAGTGTTCTAAGATCTTTGTATTATCTAAGTGAGGATAAAGATATTGATAAACTGTTGTTGTTGTTGTTAGGTGCCACTGAGTTGATTCCAACTCACAGTGACCCTATGTACAACAGAACAAAGCACTGCCTGGTTCTGCACCATCCTCACAATCGTTGTTATGCTTGAGCCCATTGTTGCAGCCACTGTGTCAATCCATATATTTGAGGGTCTTCCTCTTTTTCTCTGACCCTCTACTTTACCAAGTATGATATCCTTCTCCAGGGACTGATCCCTCCTGATAACTTGTCCAAAGTATAAGAGCGTCTCACTATCCTTGCTTCTAAGGAGCATTCTGGTTGTACTTCTTCCAAGACAGATTTGTTCATTCTTTTGGCAGTCCATGGTATATTAAATATTCTTCACCAACACCACAATTCAAAGGTGTCATTCTTCAGTCTTTCTTATTCATTGTTCAGTGTTCGTGTGCAGATGAGGCGATTGAAAACACCGTGGCTTGGGTCAGGTGCACCTTGGTCTTCAAGATGACATCTTTGCTTTTTAACACTTTAAAAAGTGTTTTAATAAGTATGCATGCTTTAATTTCTGGAGAAACCATTAAAAAAGTAGAATTTGAAAGCATAACTTTTATTCTAGTGGGGGAAAATGCAAATATAAAGGTAGACACTCCCAAAGAAGCTAAGAGAGAAAAATAAACCTAGAACTTAGAACAAAAATAAAAAACAACATAAAATGATAGATTTAAATGCAAAAATAAAATTAGTCACAAATTTGCTGTAACTTAAAACTAAAGTTTGTTAGACTATTGGAGAAACTTAATGGGATTCTTACTAAAAGAGATCTACTATAAACAGAAAGGTTGAAAATACAAGGATGAAAAAGAGATTCCAAGAAAAAACTCACAGAAAAAAACATGAGAAAGATGATGATCTGGGGTAATAGCACTGAAGGCAGAAGGAATGGCCCATGAAAAGGCCCTTAAAGCAGAAAGAACAGAGTGTCTTTCGAGAACTTAAAGGAAGCCAATCAGTTTGAAGTCTATTGAGCAAACTAGCATACCTAGGGTGACTCTGCTGAGGGCGTTAACGGTGGGGGTCATATGAAGGCTTACAGAGATTTGGGACTTTATCCTAATACTCATAAGAAGTCACAAAAGTGTCATAAGTGGGGGAGAGATAATATTTCTGTTTTCTGGCCACATAGTAAAGAATTGAAGTGGGCAAGAGTGGAAGTGGAAACACCTGTTAGGAACCTGCTATAACCCCCAAAGCTGGTATCTTGTACTAAAGTGATGTCAGCAGATGGGGAGAAGTGGTTGTTTTCATAAGCTATTTTGAATGTAAAGCTGAAAGAACTTAATGATAGGAATGAGGGAGTCTTAAATTAATTAATTTCCAGGGGTATAAGTAAGGGAGAGAGAGGCATGACCCTTTATCTGATAGACTCTATTATCTCCACTTCTCCAAGGGAAAATGTATTTACCCCTCCTCTGTATAACAAGATATTTTTCCACAAGCAGAAGAATAAAATGCTTGAGTCAAAAGAAAATCCAATGGAGTATTCCAAGGCTAATGCAAACATAGAGCTAAGGGACAAATATGCTGGGTACTGGCATTGGTTGGAGGTTGGGAAAAAGAAAATACCCTCATAATAAGCTAAATGAAGTTTGCACCACAGTAAACATGGAGTTGGTAGGGAATCAACTACAGAACCAAGAACGCTTCATAATAATGGAGACAAAGTAGCAGTTATACTTTGTTGTATACAGGCAGTTCCTGTATTACAGATGAGTTCTACTCCTAAATCTGTCTTTAAGTTGAATTTGTAAGTAAATCACAACAGTTAGGTACGGTTCATATGTAACGTCAGTTAGTTAACTGTTTGTCTTAGCATATAGTATATAGCGTGCCTTTCTATGCATAAAAAACATTAAAGAAACACTAAAATATCTTTAACGTAATAAAGTAATAATAATAATATTTTGATGTGTATCTCAAAGTACCCCCATTTGTTATTATGAAACATTGTACTTGCCTTGAATTTTTAATATAATAGGCTTTACGGGGTTGGTTCATAACTAAGGGTTGTAAATTGGACGTTCATAACCCGGGGACTGCCTGTACCCAGAATTAAAAGGAAAAATTAAACAGCTGAACTAGTTGTATTACATTGTCAAATACAGGTACCCTATTACAAATTATGAATTGAATTATAGTGTTGGCAAAGAATATTTAATATACCATGGACTGCCAGAAGAACTAACAAATCTGTCTTGGAAGAAGTACAGCCAGAATGCTCCTTAGAAGCGAGGATGGCAAGACTTTGTCTCATGTACTTTGGACATGTTATAAGGAGGCACCAGTCCCCGGAGAAGGACATCATGTTTGGTAAAGTAGAGAGTGAGTGAAAGAGAGGAAGGGCCACCTTAACACAGTGGCTGCAAAGATGGGCTCGAGGATAGCAACCATTGTGAGCATGGTGCAGGACCGGGCAGGGTTTCATTCTGTTGTACATAGGATCGCTATGAGTCAGGACCGTCTGGACAGCACCTAACAACAACAACAGTAGCCATTCATTCTTTCTTCCTGATAGTAACAGCCTTCTTGCCCCCGCCACCCAGCCAAAAAAAAAAAAAATTTTAGCAAGGCATATGGCTACCAAGCTAGAGATGACATTTCCCAGCCTGCCTTGCAGCTATATGTGGCCATGTGAATATGATGTGGTGTGTAAATTCAGTGATGTAAGCAACTACCATGTCAAATCCTTAAAAGGAAACTGCTTGTCTTCAACTATCTCCTTTTCCCCTTTCTTATAGGCTGGAATTCATATGTGGTGCTGGTGAGCCATTTTATCATACAGTTGAAGACAAAGCCCTAGGGTTGCTGGAACAATAACATGGAAGGAGCCTGAGTCCCTGGATGACCTTAAAGAGCAGTGCCAGTTACATATCTTGGATCACTCACCTGCCTCTGAACTGTTATGTTAGTTACAAATAAAGTTCTGTCTTGTTTGAGTCCTGTAATTTGTTGTCTTTTTGTTATGGTAGGTTAGCTTGTATGTAGGCTAATAAAATCACCTCATTTACTACAAGAAAGTAAGTGGAAAAACAGAGGGTAAAAGACATGGGATACTAACAGATTAAAATCTTTATAGAAAGATAGTGTAGTTCATTTAACACTCCATTCCAATATATTTTTATCTTGCTTTCCTCTAATAAAGCCTGAAAAAATAAAATCTTACCTCTCCAGACTCCACTGTAGCTGGTATGATCATGTGACCCAGTTCTAGGCAATGTGTCATAAGTGGAAATTGGGTGAGGATTTATAGGAAAGTCTTTGCTTTCCTAATACCACCCCTCCCTTAATCCTCCCTGTTTTAGGTATCTGTCGTTTTTGTTGCTAGTTGCCATGGAGTTAATTCCTACTCATGGCAACCCCATGTGTCCAAAGTAGAACTGCTTCATAGGGTTTTCAAGGCTGTGAACTTTGGAAGCAAATCACCAGGCCTGAGTCCTGAGGTGCCTTTGGGTGGGTTTGAACTGCCAACCTTTTAGTTAGTAGTAAAGCGCTTAACCATTTGCACCACCACAGACTCCATCTTAGTATCTAGTGCTGCTAGAATACCACCGGTGGGTGGTTTTAAAGAAGAGAAATGTATTTTCTCATTGTTCAGGAAGCTAGAAGTTTGAATTCAGGGCACCAGCTGTAAGGGAAGGATTTCTCTCTCTGTCAGCTCTGGGGGAAGGTCCTTGTCTCTTTTCAGTTTCTGTTCCCAGGTTCCTTTGCGATCTTCACATGGCATAGCATTTATCTTCCCGTATCTGTGTTTCCTTGCTCCTGTGCCTAATCTGTTCTCTTTATATCTCAAAAGTGATTGGCTTAAGACACACTTTGCACCGATACGGCCTCATTAACATAACAAAAAAATCCTATTTCCAAATGGGATTACTCCCACAGATACAGAGTTTAGGATTCACAACACAACACATATTTTGGGGGGGCACAATTTAATCCATAACACACCTTAAAAGCAGCCATAGAGAAAAAGCCATATTATAAACAATTGGCCAGAAAGTATGCCAACTGCTGATTTTTCAACATTAACAACAGAAGCAGAAGACGGTGAAATAATATCTTGAAAAGGTTGAAGGAATAAAAACTGTTACCTTGAAATTTTATACTCTGCTAATCTAACATATCCAAAAAATGATTCTTTAAAAAAATATATTTTCAGACAAATGAAAACACAGAGTTATCGCTAAATATCTCCTTTGAAAAGCCTCTTAAGTACTTTTTTTCAGACTTTAGGTTGTGGCCCAGCATTTGCACATATAATGTATATTTTTCATGTATGCATGTAAACTGGGATCATGATGTAAAACGTATTTATAACAATGGGTCATGGTCAAAATAGTTGAAAGTCACTACTTAAAAGGATCTATTTCAGGGAAAATGAAATTGAACACAGAAGGAAAGATAGCTACAAGAATGAATGCTGTGCAAAGGAAACTTTAAGTTATAAAAACATTAATTATAGAAAATAATGATAAAGAAAATAATGACTAATTTGATAGGTTAAAAAATGTAAAACTAAAATACAGAAGAAAGCCATGGAGGGATATCAAAGCTAAAGCATTCTAAGGGTTCTTGTATTTAATAGATAGTACTGACATTGATAATAATAATAATAGCTAGCAATTATAAAATATTATCTATTTATTGAACATTGTTAATGTTTTTTACATCTATCTATCTACTTATTTTACTTTTCTATATCTATCCTTATTTTATCTTTTTATCCTAAAAAGTAGATACTACTATTATGCACATTTGATAGGTGAGAAAACTTAAGCTCAAAGGGGCAAGGTAATTTGCCCAGGGTCATAGAGCTGTTAAATGGTGGAGCCAACATTTCAACTAACGCAGCCTGGTTATAGAGTCTAATGCGATTAACCACTGTGCTACATTGATTTTCAGTTAACTTTTAACATAGTAAGATATTAAAACGTTGGGATAATCATTAAAAGAATAGAAATAGCATTTGGTCTAGATAAGTGTGGGCCGTACGACCATAACCACCCCACATCCGCCACACTGCCGGGAGTTCTTGATATTTTTGTGAAGGATTCTTTACATTTTGGCACTCGAGCGTCTGGGGGATTTGTGTGTGTGTACCTGTAGCTGTCTAGCTGGCAGCTAGAGTTCCTCGGCTCCTCCGCTAGCTCAGCCCCTCCACGGCAGCCCAGCAGTGAGGCGCGCGGCGCCAGCTCTGCGCGCGATGGAGGTGCTAAAGCCACGAACCCTGGCGGATCTGATTCACATCCTACACCTCGTCGATGGCGACGAGGTCAATGTGGAGGAGGTGCAGGCAGTCATGGAAGCTTATGAGAGTGACCCCGCCTAGTAGGCAGTGTATGCTAAGTTCGACCTGTACAGATATACCCAAAATCTTGTGGATCAAGGAAATGGAAAATTTAATCTGATGGTTCTGTGTTGGAGTTAAGGATATGGCAGCATTATCCATGATCACACCGACTCCCACTGCTTTCTGAAGATGCTACAGGGAACTCTAAAGGAGACACTGTTTGCCTGGCCTTACAAAAAGTCAAATGAGATGATCAAGAAGTCTGAAAGAATCTTGAGGGAAAACCAGTGTGCCTACATCAACAATTTCATTGGCTTACATCGAGTAGAGAGTTATCAGCCACACGGAACCTGCTGTGAGTCTTCACCTGTACCGTACACCTTTTGATACATGCCATGCCTTTTGACAAAGAACAGGACATAAAAACAAAGTCACCACGACATTTCATAGCAAATTTGGAATCAGGACTCCATTTACAACTTCAGGTTCACTGGAGAACAACTAAGGAGCACCAGACACTGTGAGGTTTTACTTTAAGGTCCACTGAACTTTCTGCCTTGAACAGGAAGGCCTCCTCTCATTTGCTGTCCAGTAATACACTTAAATAAGCCAGTACTTAGATCTACTGTAGGGCAGATGCTAATTAGAAGGCAGTAAGTATGCCAATAGTCTTGAGCCACTGCAGAAGAAAAATCCCATGAAAGAAAAAAATCCTTGTGATTTTAAAGTCCAAAATCAACTACTCTCCTGATTCTATCCTCTAATTATGTTGGAATCGTACTGAGAATGTCAGTGAGTGTTTTTATAGGTTTCGGAAACACTTTGGTCTCTGAACTGTAATTAGCAATAACTAAAAACAAGAAACTACAGACAACAAATAGCCTGCCTTGCTACCTGGAGGACTAAATGTAGATGTTTTAATGTACTTTGTATGTTCTTAATATTTGAAGAGAATATTTTGAATCTGTGGATTTTATTTTTTCAATCTTATTTTACAAATTCCTTTTCTATGGATAATAGATTGTTGTGGATAGACAAACTTAGAGCATTTTGCCGTTTGGTAATGAAACAAAGTGTAGGGGATTTAGGAAAGTACAATTGTCTAAACACAAACTAAACCAAAATAAACTCATGTCTAATGTATCCAGTGGTCACTGTCAAAGACTTTGTTCTGGTACCAAAATTGCTGAATAATTTTAATAAAACTGAATTTGAACACACATACACAGACAGAGAATAGAAATAGAGTTTATAATTTTGAAAACATAGGCAGAGGAAGAATGAAAAATCCAAGAAAAAATTTTTAAAAGCTCATAGATATCGAGGTATATTAGTTTCCAAGGGCTGCCATAACATAGTACTACAAACTGGGTGCCTTAGAGAAAAAGAAATTTATTCTCTCACAGTTCTGAAGGCTAAAAGTCTGAAATGAAGCTGTTAGCAAGATTGATGCTTTAGAGGAACCATTTGTTTCATACCTGTCTTCTACCTTCTGGTGATGACTGGCAAATGATTGGCATGCTTTGGCTTGTGGAGGCATTACTCCAATCTATGCCTTAGTCTTCACATGGTGTTTTCCCCTTTTATCTGTATCTCCGTGTTTCTTCTCCTT
Organism: Dugong dugon; assembly: GCA_030035585.1. NCBI lineage: Eukaryota > Metazoa > Chordata > Mammalia > Sirenia > Dugongidae > Dugong > Dugong dugon. The sequence goes on from CM057462.1 coordinate 150,881,293, forward strand.
TTCTTATAAAGACACAAGTGAGATTGGATTAGGGCCCACTCTACACCAGTATGATCTCATCTTAACTAATTACATCTGCAAACAGACTATTTCCAAATAAGGTCACTTTCACAGATACTAGGGGTTAATACTTCAACATATCTTTTTGGGCAACAGAGTTCAACCTATAACACATGGTGAAATGAAAAGCAGAAAATATGAGGTTAAGAATAAATGTATGTCTACTAGGAATTATAGTAATTATAGAGAAAATAAACTTGCCAGCTTAAAGACTGAGACCATTGTATTTTTTTTTTTTTTTTAAAGCCAGCTGTATATTATTTCTAGAAGACACACCTAAACTATCAGGAGACAGTAAGGTTACAAAGAAAGGTGGATAAAAGATATTCCAGGAAAATATTAACCAAAAGAAAATTGGTTAATCATGTTAATATATGAAAAATAAACTTTAAGGCAAAACTATGATTAGGGATAAAGAGAATCCCTATATAATGATAAAATGCTTACCATAATAGAATATATAACATCTTAAATTCAACATGAATGCGTAACATTTTACATATATAATATTTTTAATTGCACATTCAAAATTATATAAAACAAAAATGATCAGAACCACAAGAAGAAATTGGCAAATTAAAAAGTAGAGTAAAACATTTTAACATACTTCTTCAGTAATTTATATCTCATACATACAATACATCAGTAGAGTGAAAGATTAATTGGATATCAAAATTAGTGAGCTTGATCTCATGGATATATTTATATCTAGCTTTACATTTATATCTATAGTTATATCTATAACCTTTATCTCAAATTGCAGAACACATATTTTTTTAGGCATATGTAGAACTTTATTGAAAATGACCACATGCTAAGTATAAAGTAAGTTTCAACAGATTTTTAGAAATTGATACCAAAAAATAATATAAAAATAACTCTGACTCAACTTAGATTAGACATCAACAACAAAAAGATAAATCCTTAAATAGTCCAAACAAATAAAGGATGCATCCAAAAATGTAGAAATCTACACGGGAGAAACTCAAGAATCAAAGGAAAAAAATCAAAATGGAAATTAGAAAAACAGAACTAAATAATAATAAAAACACTGTTTCAAAACTTGTGGACTGAATCTAACATTATATTTACAGGAAAAAATATAGGCTTAATTGTTCATACTAGAGAAGGATGTGTGAATATTAATGAACTGAGTTTTCACGTGAAGATGATTTGGGGAAAAAATGGAAAAATATGCCCAAATCAAATAGAATAAAGGAAATAAAGACAGCTGAATGTAACTAAATCAGAGACCTCTGCTGCAAATAATGGTGGAGTAGGTAATTCAGATGAACCTTCCCACTGGGAACAACTACAAAATCTGTGGAAAATATGCTTCAATGCATCGAAGAGCTAACAAGGTAATGAAGAATGCTGGACCATGACTTCTGTAATGGTTATTGTTATGTGTCAACTTGGCTAGGCTATGATTCTCAGTGGTTTGACAGATACTATGTAATCATTTTCCGTTTTGTGATCTAATGTGAGCAGTCAATCAGCTGAAAGGGGAGTTTCCTTGAGGATGTGGACTGCCTACAGTACATAAATGGGTGTTCTGGCAAAGCTCACTCTCTTTCTCAACCTTGCACTCTTCTCATTGCCTTACCTCTGGTTCGTGGGACATAAGCCTTCAGGAGTCTCTGGCCTGCACCCTGACATGTAGATTTTGGACTTGCCAACCCTCACAAGCCCATGGGCCAGCAGAGAACTCCAGCCTGCCTCCTGACCTGCAGATTTGGGGTTCATCAGCCCCTGCAACCATGGGAGTCAGCACAGGTCTTCAGTCTGTCACCCAACCCACGGATTTCAGACTTGCCAACCCCCACGATTGTGTAAAATATTTCCTCACAATTGTGTGAGCCATTTCCTTGAAGTAATTTATCTGTGTATATATTTCTATTTCTGTACACTTCACTGGTTTTGTTACTCTAGAGAACCCAGACTATGACATCTGGTACTGAGAGTTGTTCTAGAGGAACAAGATCTCAAGGATGAGTTTTCTGAATTGGTTTTCAAGTCTGAATAGACTTAAAGGCACTGATGACTCTATTTCCAGTAGTAAAGAGAGCACTGTTAATCCATGCCATAATGTGGCAATAGAAATATGCAAAATATCACTCACCACCATTGGATTAAATATTTGTGAGAGACAAGGTCTGGGTGCTTGTGAATTTGATACCTTTCAACATTTTTGTCAAACTGATAAGAATAATGAAACTGGTTGGTTGGTCCTACTTTAGCTAGACAAAGTGGAGAAAGAAAAAAATGAGCTCAGGGTGGAGCCAACATGTCACTATATACAGAAGCACCACGCTGTCCCTCTATAGCAAAGACTCAAAAAACTAAGTATAACAGATACAAACATCAGTCCTGGAACCCTAAGCATCAGAGGAATGAATAAAGAACTTATCAAGCACCAAACAGAATAAGAAACTGACACAGAACACAGAACAAGGATAGCTACAGAGTGGAGGTCCCCTACCAGCTAACACAGCAGGGACTCACCATCTCAGACCCATTAGCCACCACAAACGGCAGACAAGGGAGTAAGGGAAGGTAACTTCATGGAGCTCCCAACAGGAGACCGAGTACTCAGTAACCAGGGATATATGCTTTCCCACCTCCCACCCTTCTTCCCTCTGTGTGGCCTCCACCGCTTTCTGATGGGCCACAGTCACTCAGCAGGGGAGATGCCATTTCCTTGCCACTCTGATTTGCCCCGCCCCCACCAGCCAGCTCCTTCAGTGCCATTTTTGTTATTGCTGTTTTGGCTTCTTTTTGTTTCTTCTCTCTCTCTCACCTCCTTCCTTTCCTTTCTCCTGCCCAGCTGGCACCATGTGCAGTCTCTGCCTCTTCGTGACTGGCTGTGCCCCGCCACTTTGCTGGGGAGCCACCAGCACATGGCTTCCCTCGTCCATGCCACCTCACCAGTGAGCCTCCTCAATGTCATTTTTTTCCCTTTTCTTTCTCAGTTTCTTATCTCTCCTTTCCTTTCTCCCACCCACCTAGCTGCTTGTGCTGTCTCTGCACCTTCTTGACAGGCTGTGCCACACTGCCTGCTGGGGAGCTTCCAGCACACAACTTCCCTGGTCCACACCACCACGCAGGTGGGCTCCCTTGGTGCCATTTTTTCTGTTTCTTCTCTCTCTCCTTTCATTCTTTTCCTTCATCCTGCCCACCTGTCCCCCTGTGCCATTTCTGCTCCATCTCACACCACTCAGCTGGGGAGCCACCAGCACATGACTTCTCTGTTCCACACTGTCCCACTGGTGAGCTCTCTCAAGGTCATTTTTTTCCTTTTTTTTTTTGGTTTCTTGTCTTTCTCTCCCTTCTTTCCTCTCCTTTCTCCTGCCCATCTAGCCAAGTGTGCCATCTCCGACACTTGACAGGCTGTGTCACACCACTTGACTAGAAAGCCACCAGCACAAGGCTTCCTTGGGTCCAGGCCACCCCAGTGGCAGGTTCCCTCAGTGCCATTTTTTTCTATTCATTTTTTTGCTTCTATATCTCTCTCTTCTTTCCCATACCCACTTAACTCCACATATCACATCCTCTTCCTTCTCGCTGCCTATCTGCACCATGCTCCGAGTGCCACATCCCCAAGTAGCACAGAAGTGGGCTACCAGACTTCACCCTGCACTGCCCCAATTCCCTGCCCTTTAGGCCCCAGTGAGTGCCACACACTACCCATCCTCAATCCTCCCCCTCCGCTAGACATACTCTGTTGCACCATAGCTGAGTGACTGGCTTTGCCCACCTGAACAAGGTGGTGAGAAGTATTGTGCACACAGATGAGCAAAAAACAAAGAACACCCAGCCTACCTGCCCAGACATAACCAAATAAAACAAAAAAGCAGATTGAAACAATTAAATCTACAATCAATAAATGAAGAAAATTCCTGAATGTCCTGAAGACAGTAGACAGTATCAAAACATACTTGAAAAAAGGACAGGATGGCTCCAGAAAGTGGTCAAAATAAAATACCAGAGAGCCTTCCAGTAGAAAAAAAGGCACTGGAACTACCTGACAGGGAATTCAAAACTCTAATATTCAGGGCTCTCCAAGAGATGAAGGAACATGCAGACAAACATAAGGAAAAAAATAGACAAAATCAAGGAAAAGACAGAAAAAACAATGGAATAATTCAGAAAAATAATACAAGAACAAAATGTCAAAATAAACAACTTGAAATCACACAAAAACAGTAATTGGAAACCCAAAAGATAAACAAGATTTCAGAAATGAACAATGCAATAGAAGGTTTTAGGAGCAAATTTGAAACAATGGAACACAGGATCAGTGAAATTGAAGACAAATCTTTGAATATCACTTTGCTTGAGGAAAAATCAGAGAAAAGAACGAAGAAAGGAGAGTTCTGGCAAAATGGCGTTCTAGGCAGAAGCACCACGCCGTCCCTCCACAGCAAAGATCCGAAAAACTAAGCTGAACAGAGAATACAACAATCCTGAAACCCTAAAACATCAAATGAAGAGATAAAGAACTCAGCCAAGCACCAAATGGAGTGAGAAAACTGACAGAGAATGGAGAGTGATGAGAGATTCATGCAGAGGTCCCCTACCAGCTAACGCAGCGTGGATCCGCCATCTCGGACTCCTATCAGAGACCAGCAAACAGGGGGTACGAGAAAGCAGCCTCACGGAGCTTCCAGCGGGAGACAAAACAACTGGCAATTGGCAATATACACTTTCCCACCCCCCACCCTTCTTCACCCCGACTCGGCCTCCTCTGCTTCCCACGGCCACAGTCTCTTGACCGGGAAACAGTGGCTGCTTGCTTTCCACACACCCGAACAGGTGGCTCTCTGAGTGCCATTTGTTGGCTGTTGGTGTTGCTTTTTTTCCACTTCTTTTTATTTCTTCCTTGCCTCTCCCCACCTCCCCCTCCTTTCGCTCGAGTACCTCGCTCCGTGTGCCATCTTTGCTTCTTCCTGGGCGGCTGCGGAGCTCCGTTCGAGTGTGGAGCTGCTTCCTGGTTTGGGCTGCTGCACTGGTGTGATCACAGGGCTTTTGTTAGTTTGTTTGTTTTGAATTGTTTGTTTGTTTTCTTTTCCTTTTCCTGAGTTGGGAGCTCTTTCTGGCCAGGCGGAGCTGCGTGGCAGGGAGACTCCCCTTCGGCTTCCACAGACATGCAGAGGGATCCCTGAGAGCATTTCTTTTTACATTGTTTTTTATTTTATTTTTTCTGTTTCTTTGGGGTCCTTTCTTGTTGTTGCTGTTTTTTTTTTTAAATTTGTTTTGTTTTCTTTTTCCTCTTTTTCCCTTTTTGTCTTTCTTCATTGCTCAGTTTCTCGTCTCTCTATATCTTCCTTCTCTTTCTGTTCCCTGAATACCTGGCATTGTATACCTCTACACCTTCTAGCCAGGCTGTATTGCAACGCCTGAGAGCGACTTCCCCAGAGCGCATAGCTGCACCGGTGGGATCCCTGGGAACTTTGCAGTTCTTTAACCTTTCTGATTCTTATTTATTCATTCTTTTCTTTTCTTCCTCCTCCCCTTTCTGTTTTTCTCCATTTCATAGTCTCTCATCTCTCCACTCCAATGACAAGCTCTCCTAGCATTCTTTTTTGTTTGTATGTTTTTGGCTCCTGTTCCTCTCTCCTCTCTCCCATATCCATCTTAGCTCCACACATAACAATATCCCCGCTGCATCCTGCCTACCAGCACCATGAGCTTGACATTATACCACCAAATAGCACAGGCACAGCCTACTGGAACCTGCCCTACACCGATTACTGACCCGCTCTGGTGGCTGCAGTAAGTGCCACAAACAACCCATCCCAGTAACTCCTTTTCAGCTAGACATGCCCTGCCATACCATATCTGAGTGACTGACCCTGCCAGTTGAAGAAGGAGGCAAAAAGAATTCTGCCTACAGACGAGCAAACAATAAAGAAAACACAGTCTGCCTGCTCAGACATAGTCAATATTTTAAAAAGGGACAAAACAAACAAAGCTACAATCAATAAACAAGAAAAATAACTACTGAATGCCCCGAAGACAGCAGACAATAACAAAACATTTACAAAAAGAGGACAGAATGGTTCTAGTAGGCATCCAAAATAAAACACCAGATGACTCTATTCTGGAAGAAAATGCACTAGAACTACCTAATAGGGAATTCAAATATCTAATACTCACAATTCTCCAGTGACTGAGGCAAAAAGCTGACAAACATGGGAAAAAATAGACAAATTCATGGAAAATACAGACAAAAATTTGGAAGAATTCAGGAAAATAATTCAGGAAAAAAAATGCCAAAATAAATTCACAACTAGAAATTATACAAAGACAACAATTAGAAATCCAAAAGATAAACAACAAGATTTCAGAAATGGAAGATGTCATAGAAGGGCTGAGAAGCAGATATGAAATGGTGGAAGACAGGATCAGTGGAATTGAAGACAAACACTTGGATACAACTCTGTTTCAGGAAAACTCAGAAAAAAGAACAAAGAAAAATGAAGAGACCCTGAGAGTTATGTGGGACACAATCAAAAGCAAAAATCTGTGAGTGATTGGAATTCCAGAACAGGGGGAGAAAACAGAGGATCATTGAAGAACTGCTGACAGAAAACTTCCCCAATATCATGAAAGATGAAAAGCTGGCCATCCAAGAAGCTCAATGAACCTCATATAGAAGAGACCACAAAAGAAAGTCACCGAGACATATAATCACACTCACTAAAACCAAAGACAAAGAATCCTGAGAGCAGCTTGTGAAAAACAAGAAGTCACATACAGAGGAGAAACAATAATACTAAACTCAGATTATTCAGCAGGCAAGAAGGCAATGGGATGACATATATAAAATCTTGAAAGAAAAAAAATGCCAGCCAAAAATAATATATCCTGGAAAACTCTTGTTCAAATACGATGGTGAAATTAGGTCATTTTCAGACAAACAGAAATTAAAAGAATATGTAAAAGTCAAACAAAACTTACAAGAATTATTAAAGGGAGTTCTTCGATCTGAGGACAAACAGCTTCAGCTCACAGGCAGAACCCAGGACACAGGATCGTACCAGCCAGATACCAATCTAGGAGATGAACTCTCGAGGACTATCCAAAACCAAAAGAAATACAACAGGGAATCTGAGCAGTTAATCGATGGATGACAACAACATCAAAACAATGAAAGAGGGAATAAATGGCATAGGTATAGAACCTCCTAATGGAGAAGAAGGCAAGGTGATACCATGTAATTGTAGATTGCTTCAAACTTAGAAAGATAAGGGTAAAAATCATGGTAACCGCAAAGAAAGTTAACAAACATACTCATAAAAAAAGAGGAAAAACATAAAGTGTCAGCAAAAACAAAACCTACAAAAACAAAAGAAAGGAAAAAAAAAATCCACAAAAAAAAGTAACTCAGCACAAGACTGTAAGAAGAACAAAGAAAGCTTCAGCACCACAAAGGAAGCAATACAAAATGACAGCAACAAACGCACATCTATCAATAACTTCACTCAATGTAAATAGACTCAATGCACCCATAAAGAGACGGAGAGTGACAGAATGGATAAGAAAACAGGATCCATCAAAATGCTGTCTACAGGAGGCACACCTTAGAAACAGACATGTGAATTTATTAAAAGTCAAAGGTTGGAAAAAAATATATCAAGCTAACAACTACCAAAAAAGAGTAGGAGTGGCAATTCTAATCTCAGATAAAATAGATTTTAAAACGAAATCTACCACAAAAGATAAAGAAGGACTCTATATAATGATTAAGGGGATGATCCATCATGAAGACATAACCATAATAAACATCTACGCACCCAACGACAGGGCTCCAAAATACATAAAAGAAACTCTAACACCACTGAAAAGAGAAATTGACACTTCCACAATAATAGTAGGAGACTTCAACACACCATTCTCAGTAAAGGACAGAACAACTAAGAAGAAACTCAGCAAAGATACAGAAGACCTAAAGGGCACAATCAGCCAACTAGACCTCGTAGACATATATAGAACACTCCATCCAACCGCTGCAAAGTACACATTCTTTTTAATGCGCATGGAACTTCCTCCAGAATAGACCACATCTTAGGCCACAGAGCAATCCTCAACAAGATCCAAAACGTTGAGATAATTTAAAGTAACTTCTCTGACCACAATGCCATCAAGGTAGAAATTAACACTAGAAAGAGCAAGAAAACAAAATCAACTACATGGAAATTGAATAATACCCTGCTTACACATCACTGGGTAATAGAAGAAAACAGAGATGGAATCAAAAAATTCCTAGAATCAAATGAGAATGAAAACACATCATACCAAAACCTTTCGGACACAGCAAAGGCAGTCCTCAGAGGACAGTTTATAGCAATAGATGCACATATCAAAAAAAGAAGAAAGGGACAAAATCAAAACATTAACTACAGAACGCAAACAAACAGAAAGAGCACAGCAAAAAAAAAAGCCCACAACAACTTGAAGAAAGGAAATAGTAAAGATCAGAGCAGAAATAAAAGAAATAGAGAGCAGAAAAACAATAGAAAGAATCAACCAAACCAAAAGTTGCTTCTTTGAAAGAATCAACAAAATTGACAAACTACTGGCCAGACTGAAAAAAGAAAAACGGGAGAGGACACAAATAACCCAAATAAGAAATAAAATGGGGGACATTACAACAGACCCAACTGAAATAAAAAGGATTACAACAGAATATTATGAAAAACTATAATCCAACAAATTTGAAAACCTAGAGGAAATGGATAAATTTCTAGAGACACACAGCCTACCCAAACTACAACAAAGTGATTTTGAAAATCTGAACAGACCCATAACAAGAGAAGAGATTGAAAAGGTAATGAAAAAACTCCCAACCAAAAAAAGCCCTGGCCCAGATGGCTTCACTGGAGAATTCTACAAAACATTTACAGAAAAGCTTGTACCGGTACTACTCAAGCTATTTCAGAGCACAGAAGAGGAAGCAACACTTCCAAATTCATTCTATGAAGCCAGAATAACACTGACACCAAAACCAGGCAAAGATGTCACAAAAAAAGAAAATTACAGACCAATATCTCTCATGAATATAGATGCAAAAATTCTGAACAAAATTCTAGCCAATAGAATTCAGCATCATATCAAAAAAAGAATCCACCACGACCAAGTAGGAGTCATAGCAGCTATGCAAGGATGGTTCAACATTAGAAAATCAATCAACATAATCCACCACATAAATAAAAGGGAAGAAAAGAATCACATGATCATCTCAATTGACGCAGAAAAGGCATTTGACAAAGTCCAACACCTATTCCTGACAAAAAACTCTCAATAAAATAAGTAGAGAAGGGAAATTTCTCAACATAATAAAGGGCATCTATGCAAAACCAACAGCTAACATCATTCTTGATGGAGAGAGGCTGAAAACATTCCCCTTGAAAACAGGAACAAGACAAGGATGCCCTTTATCACCACTCTTATTTAACATTGTGCTGGAAGTTCTAGCTAGAGCAATAAAGCAAGAAAAAGAAATAAAGGGCATCCAAATTGGTCATGAAGAAGTTCAACTGTCCCTGTTTGCAGATGATGTGATACTATACATAGAAAACCCTAAAGACTCCACGAGAAATCTACTGGAACTAATAGAAAGATTCAGCAGAGTAGCAGGATACAAGATAAACATTCAAAAATCAGTTGGATTCCTATACACCAATAAGGAGAAGGATGAAAAGGAAATCAGGAAAACAATACCATTTTCCATAGCCCCTAAAATGATAAAATACTTAGGAATAAATCTGACCAGGGATGTAAAAGACCTATACAAAGAAAACTACAAACCACTACACCAGGAAACCCAAAGGGATCTACATAAATGGAAAAACGTACCATGCTCATGGATAGGCAGACTTAACATTGTGAAATGACAATTCTACTCAAAGCAATTTACAAATACAACGCAATCCCGATCCAAGAACCAACAACGTTCTTCAAAGAGATGGAAAAAGTAATCATTAACTTTATATGGAAAGGGAAGAAGCCCCGAATAAGTAAAGCACTATTGAAGAAGAAGTATAAAGTTGGAGGACTCACACTACCTGATTTCAGAACCTACTATACAGCTACAGTAGTCAAAACAGCCTGGTACTGTACAACGACAGATACATTGACCAATGGAACAGAATTGAGAACCCAGATGTAAATCCATCCACCTATGGTCATCTGATCTTTGACAAGGGCCCAACGTCCATCAAATGGGGAAAAGACAATCTTTTTAACAAATAGTGGTGGCAAAACTGGATATCCATTTGCAAAGAAATGAAACAGGACCCATACATCACGCCGTATACAAAAACTACTTCAAAATGGAATAAAGACCTGAATATAAAGCCTAAAACTATAAAGTTCATAGAAGAAACAATAGGACCAACACTTCAGGCTTTAAAACACGGCATTAACAGGATACAAACCATAACCATCAACACACAAACCCCAGCAGATAAGCTAGATAACTGGGATCTTCTAAAAATCAAACACCTATGCTCTTCAAAAGACTTCACCAAAAGAGTAAAAAGAGAACCTATAGACTGGGAAAAAATTTTTGGACAGTACAAGTCAGACAAAGGTCTAATCTCCATAATCTACAAGAAAATCCAACACCTCTACAACAAAAAGACAAATAATCCTATTAAAAAATGGACAAAGGAAATGAACAGACACTTCACCAAAGAAGACATTCAAGCGGCCAACAAACACGTGAGGAAATGCTCGCGATCACTAGCCATTAGAGAAATGCAAATTAAAACCACAATGAGATACCATCTCACCCCGGCATTACTGGCATGAATCAAAAACAGTGGAAAAAACAAATGTTGGAGGGGCTGTGGGGAGATCGGAACACTTATGCACTGCTGGTGGGAATGCAAAATGATACAACCATTTTGGAAAATGATATGGCGCTTCCTCGGAAAGCTAAGAATAGACACACCATTCAATCCAGCAATCCCACTCCTAGGAATATATCCTAGAGAAATAAGAGTCGTCACTCGAATAGACATAAGCACACCTATGTTCACGGCAGCATTGTTCACAATAGCAAAATGATGGAAACAACCTAGATGCCCATTAACTGATGAATGGATAAACAAATTATGGTACATACACACAATGGAGTACTATGCAACGAGAAAGAACAACAATGAATCTGTGAAGCATCTCATAACGTGGATGAAACTGGAGGACATTATGCTGAGTGAAATAAGTCAGTCACAAAAGGACAAATATTGTATGAGACCTCTATTGCAAAAACCCATGAAAAAGTTCAACACAAAATGTAACAATTTTTGTTGGTTACCAGGGATGGGGGGGGGGGAATACTAAACAGGCAATAGATAAGTGCTATCTTGGGTGAAGGGTGAGACAGTACACAATACAGGAGAAACTAGCACAACTTGGACAAGGAAAGGTCATAGAAGCCCCATAGACACATCCCAACTCCCTGAGGGACTGAATTGCTGGTCGGAGGGCTCTGGGGACCATGGTCTCGGGGAACATCTAGCTCAATTGGCATGATACAGCTTATAAAGACAATGCTCTACATTCTACCTTGGTGAGTAGTGTCTGGGGTCTTAAAAGCCTGTGAGCGGCCATCTAAGATACTCCACTGGTCTCATCCCTTCGGGAGCAAGGGAGAATGAAGAGAACAGGATACAAGGAAAAGATTAGTCTGAAGGACTAATTGTCCACAGCTATCAAGGCCTCCACCTGACTGAGTCCATTACAGCTAGATGGTGCCCGGCTACCACCACTGACTGCTCTGACCAGGTCACAACAGAGGGTTCTGTACAGAGCTGAAGACGGATGTAGAACATAATTCTAACTCACAAAAAAAAAAAAAAAAAAGACCAGATTTACTGGCCTAAAGGAGACTGAAGAAACCCCGAGAGTATGGCCCACAGACACCCTTTTAGCTCAGTGGTGAAGTTATGTCTGAGGTTTCACTGTTCAGCCTTGGAGTGGACAGCCCCATAAAACCAAATGAGACTAACGAGGTACAGTAGTCAGTGACAAGGACCAGAAGACAGAAGAGGACCAGGAATCTCGTGATAGGGTACCCAAGTTTAAGTAAGGATATGGTTGATGTGTTGTGAGATTGTTAACCATTGTCATAGGGCAACATTGGTAGTAACTGTTAAATGAGAAACTATTTTGTTCTGTAAACCTTCATCTTAAGTGAGAATAACAGCACAATTCGAAGAGCATAGTCAATGTCACTGAACTGTGCATGTAGAAATTTTTGAAATGGTGTATCTTTGGCTATGTGTATTTTCACCAAAAAAAAAAAAAAAAAGTTGAGAAGTTAGAGGGTTGACATGTTGTGGGGTTGTTAACCAATGTCATAAAATAATATGTGTAAAAAAAAGAAAAAGACAAAGAAAAAAATAAAGTCTCAGTAAAAACAAAACCTACAAAAATAAAAGAAATGAAAAAAAATCCACAAACAAAAGGAATTCAGCACAGGAGAGTAAGAGGAACAAAGAAAAGGTCAGTACCACAAAAAAAAAAAAAAAAAAAAACTACAAAATGACAGCAATAAACTCACACCTATCAATAATTACACTGAAGGTAAATGGCCTCAATGCACCCATGAAGAGATGCACAGTGACAGAATGGATAAAAAAACAGGATTCATCAATACTTTGTCTACAAGAGACACATCTTAGAAAGAAAGATGTAAATTTATTAAAAATCAAAGGATGGGCAAAAATATATCAAGCAAACAGCCACCAAAAAAGAGCAGGAGTGGCAATACTAATCTCAGGTAAAATAGAGTTTAAAACGAAATCCACCATGAAAGACAAAGAAGGACACTATATAATTATTAAGGGGATGATCCATCATGAAGACATAACCATAATAAACATTTACACACCCAAACACAGGGCTCCAAAATACATAAAACAAACTTGAACAGCACTGAAAAGAGAAATTGACAGTTAAACAATAATAGTAGGAGACTTCAAAACATCACTTTCGGTAAAGGACAAAACATCCAGAAAGAAACTCAACTAAGATACAGAAGACCTAAATGCCACAATCAGCCAACATGACCTCATAGACATATTTAGAACACTCCACCCAACAGCTGGGAAGTACACGTTCTTTTCCAATGCACATGGAATGTTCTCCAGAATAGACTACATCTTAGGCCACAGAGCAAACCACAACAAGATCCAAAACATTGAGATAATTTGAAGTATCTTCTCTGACCACAATGCCATCAAGGTAGAAATTAACAACAGGAAGAGCAATGAAAAAAATCAATTACATGGAAACTGAATAACACCTTGCTTACAAATCACTGGGTAATAGAAGAAATCAGAGATGGAATCAAAAAAATCCTAGAATCAAACAAGAATGAAAATATATCATACCAAAACATTTGGGGCTCAGTAAAGACAGTTCTCAGAGGACAGTTTATAGCAGTAGATGCATGCACCAAAAAAGAAGGGACAAAATCAAAACATTAACAAAGAAAGAGAACAGAAAAAAAAAAAAAAAAACCAACAACCACCAGAAGAAAGGAAATAATAAAGATCAGAGCAGAAATAAATGAAATAGAGAATAGAAAAACAATATAAAGAATCAACAAAACCAAAAGTTGGTTCTTGGTAAGGATCAATAAAATCGACAAACCACAAGCCAGACTGACAAAAGAAATACAGGAGAGGATGCAAATAACCCAAATAAGAAATGAAAGGGGGAGACATTACAACAGACCCAACTGAAATAAAAAGGATCATAACAGAGTATTATGAAAAACTGTACTCCAACAAATTTGAAAACCTAGAGGAAATGGATAAATTTCTAGAAAAACACTACCTAGTCAAACTAACACAAAGTGATGTTGAAAATCTGAACAGACCTATAACAAGAGAAGAGAATGAAAAGATGTCTTAGGCTGGGTTCTCTAGAGAAGCAAAACCAGTAAAGCATATAAATATATATATATATAGAGAGAGAGAACATGGATCAGGGTAGAGGCCGCCCAAGTCACACAGCTGCACAGGCTGTCGAGCCCATGATGGGCAGGTCAGAGAGCAGGGCTCCCACTCACAGGCTGTGAAGGTTGACGAATTCCGAGATCGGCAGGCAAGACCACCACGTATCTCCTGATTCATGTAGCTGTAGGGGCTGGCGAACCCAAGATCAGTAGGTCAGCGAGCAGGGCTCCGCTCACAGGCTGTGAAGACATAAAATCCCAAATTCGGCAGATAAGCTGACAGCTGAAATCCCAAGAACCAGAGATGAGATAACAGGAGACAGCCACAGGATCCAGAATGAGCAAAAAGCCAGAATGTCTGCTTATATTCAGATGCCAGGCCACAGACCCAAAGAGACTCCCTTTCATCTGATTGGTTACTCACAGTATATTCAATCATGGGAGTGATCACCTTAAAACACTGAGAATCATGGCCCAGAAAAGTTGATACACAATCTTAACCATCAGAAAAGGTAATAAAAAAAAAACTCCCAACAAAAAAAGCCCTGGCCCAGATGGCTTCACTGCAGAATTCTACCAAATATTCAGAGAAGAGTTTATACCAGTACTACTCAAACTATTCCAGAACATAGAAAAGGAAGTTACACATCTGAATTCATACTATTAAGCCAGCATACCTCTGATACGAAAACCAGGCAAAGATGCCACAAAAAAAGAAAATTACAGACCAAATTCTCTCACGAATATAGACGCAAAAATTCTCAACAAAATTCTAGCCAACAGAATTCAGCATCATATTAAAAAAATAATAAATAGTGACCAAGTAGGATTCATACAAGGTATGCAAGGATGGTTCAACATTAGAAAATCAATCAATATAAACCACCACATAAATAAAAGGAAAGAAAAGTATCACATTATCAACTCAATTAATGCAGAAAAGGCATTCGACTAAGTCCAACACCTATTGCTGATAAAAACTCTTGATAAAATAGGTATAAAAGGGAAATTTCTCAACATAATAAAGGGCATCTATGCAATACCAACAGCCAACATCATTCTTAGTGGAGAGAGGCTGAAAACATTCCCATTGAGAACAGGAACAAGACAAGGATGCCCTTTATCAACACTCTTATTTAACATTGTGCTGGAAGTTCTAGCTAGAGCAATAAGGCAAGAAAAAGACATAAAGGGCATCTGAATTGGTAATAAAGAAGTTAAACTGTCCCTCTTTGTAGATGATATGATACTATACATAGAAAACCCAAAAGACTCCATGAGAAAACTACTGAAACTAATAGAAAGATTCAGCAGAGTAGAAGGATACAAAATAAACATACAAAACTCAGTTAGATTTTTATACACCAATAAAGACAACGATAAAAAAGAAACCAGGAAAACAATACCATTTATAATAGCCCCTAAGAAAATGAAATACTTAGGAATAAATCTAACCAGGGATGTAAAAGACCTATACAAAGAAAACTACAAAAGACTACTGGAAGAAACCCAAAAGGATCTACATAAATGGAAAAGCATACCATGCTCATGGATAGGCAGACTCAACATTGTGAAAATGACAATTCTACCGAAAGCAATTTACAAATACAATGTAATCCCAATCCAAATATTAAAAACATATTCTTTAAAGAGATGGAAAAACTGATAATTAAATTTACTTGAAAAGGCAATGGACTCTGGGTAAGTAAAGCTAAAGCACTATTGAAGAAGAATAAAGTAGGAGGGCTCACACCACCTGATCTCAGAACCTACTCTACAGCTATGGTAGTCAAAACATTCTGGTACTGGTACAATGACAGATACATTGACCTATGGAACAGAACTGAGAACCCAGATGTAAATCCATCCACCTACGGTCACCTGATCTTTGACAAGGGCTCAAAGTCCATTAAATGGGGAACAGTCTTTTTAACCATCTTTTCTGACTGTAAGTGAGAGCATACACCATGCAATTGGTGGCTATCTTCCTGGGCATCTGGGCTGAATCTATACAGGAGGAGTTGGCAGACTCCTGAGCTCACATACCTAGTAACAGCTCTAACCACCTGGTGACAGGACGTTAGAGCTTCAAAGGTGCCAATAATCAAACTAGCTCATATGAGCAGCCTATTTGGGAAAATCAAAACAAAACAAGAAGCTAGGACACAGTAAGCAAACATAAAATAAATAAATATGATTTATTGATGGCTCAGAGACAACAGCCAATATCAAATCACATAAAGAGGCAAACCATGATGGCTTCAGCAAGCTCCCAAAATAAAGAACCTAGAAATTTTCCAGAGGAAGAAAATATCTTGGAATTACTGGAGGCAGAATACAAAAGATTAATATAGAGAACCTTTCAAGAAATTTGGAAGGAAATTAAACAAAATACAAAACACTCAAAGAGGAAATTAACCAGATAATAGACAAGAATAATGAAAAATTTAACACTTAGCAAGAATCCATAGAGAGACAGCAACCAGAAATCCAGAAGATTAACAATAAAGTTTCAGAATTAGACAACTCAATAGAAAGCCAGAGGAGCAGAATTGAGGCAATGGAAATAAGAATTAGTGAGATTGAAGATAAAGCACTTGACACCAATTTATCTGATGAAAAATCAGAAAAAAGGATTTTGAACAAATAAAGAAACCCTAAGAATTATGTGTGACTCTATCAAAAGGAATAACCTATGAGCAATGGGAGTATCAGAACAGCAGGTGATAACAGAAAATGCAGAGAGAATTGCTCAAGATTTGTTGGCAGAAAACTTCTCTAATATCATGAAAGATGACAAGATATCCAAGATGCTCATTGAACCCCACATAAGTTAGATCCCAAAAGAAAGTCACCAAGACATATTATAATCAAGATTATGAAAAGCAAAGATAAAGAGAGAATTTTAAGAGCAGCTAGGGATAAATGAAAAGTCATCTACAAGGGAGAGGCAATAAGAATAACCTTGGACTACTCAGCAGAAACCATGCAGGCAAGAAGGCAATAGGATGACATATATAAAGCTCTGAAGGAAAACAGCTGCCAGCCAAGAATTATATATCCAGCAAAACTGTCTCTCAAATATGATGGTGAAATTAGGGCATTTCCAGAGAAACAGAAGTTTAGGGAATTTACAAAAACCAAACCCAAATTACAAGAAACACTAAAGGGAGTCCTCTGGTTGGAAAATCAGTAACATCAGGTAACAACCGAAGACTAGAACACAGGACAGAGCTACCAGATATCAACCCAAATACAGAAGTCACAAAAATAAATCAAAGCTAAAACACTGAAAATAAGCAAACATGTCAATATGTAAAAGATGACAACATTGAAACAAAAAAGAGGGACTTAAAAAATGTAGACATAGATTTTTATATAGAGAGGAAGTCAAGGCAATATAAAGAAATAAAAGACTGGTATAAACTTAGAAAAATAGGGTTAATATTAAGGTAACCACAAAGTAAACTAACAATCCTACAAGTCAAAATAAAAAACTAGAAAAATATGAAGACTCAGCAAACACAAAATCGACAACAATGAAAAAGATTACAAGAAAATACATAAAGAAAAACGACTCCGCACAGAAAATTAAGTGGAACAAACAAACTGAACAACACACAAAAAAAGACATCAAAATGACAGCACTAAACTCATACCTATCAATAATTACGTTGAATGTAAATGGACTAAATGCACCAATAAACACACAGAGAGTGGCAGATTGGATAAAAAACACGATCCGTCTATATGCTGTCTACAAGAGACACATCTTAGACTTAAAGACACAAACAAACTAAAACTCAGAGGATGAGAAAAAATATATCAAGCAAACAACATTCAAAAAAGAGCAGGAGTGGCAATATTAATCTCTGATAAAATAGACTTTAAAGTAAAATCCACCACAAAGGATAAGGAAGGACACTATATAAAGATTAAAGGGTCAATATACCAGGAGGATGTAACTATAATAAATATTTACTCACCCAATGACAGGGCTCCCAAATACATAAAACAAACTCTAAAAGTATTAAAAAGAGAGATAGACAGCTCCACAATAGTAACAGGCGACTTCAACACACCACTTTCGGTGAAGGACAGAACATCCAGAAAGAAGCTCAACAAAGACACCGAAGAACAAAATGCTACAATCAACCAACTTGATCTCATAGACATATACCAAACCCTTCACCCAGCATCAGCCAAGTATACTTTCGTTTCCAATGCACATGGAACATTCTCCAAAATAGACCACCTATTAGGCCATAAAGCAAGGCTTAACAAAATCCAAAACATTGAAATATTACAAAGCATCTTTTCTGACCATAAAACCATAAAAGTAGAAATCAACAACAGAAAAAGCAAGGAAAAAAATCAAACACATGGAAACTGAACAACACCTTGCTCAATAACTACTGGATTATAGAATAAATTAAGGATGGAATAAAGAAATTCATAGAATCAAACGAGAATGAAAGCACATCCTACCAGAACCTTTGGGACACAGCGAAAGCAGTGCTAAGAGTTCAGTTTATAGCAATAAATGCACACAGCCAAAAAGAAGAAAGGGCCATAATCAAAACATTAACCCTACAACTGGAACAAATAGAAAGAGAACAGCAAAAGAAGCCCTCAGGAGCCAGAAGAAAGGAAATAATAAGAATTAGAGCAGAATGAAATGAAATAGAGAATGGAAAAAAATTGGAAGTGTTAACAAGTCCAAAAGCTGGTTGTCTGAAAAGGTCAACAAAATTGATAAACCATTGGCCAAACTGACAAAAGAAAAACAGGAGAGGAAACAAATAACCTGAATAAGAAATGAGATGGGTGATATCATAACACACGCAACTAAAATTAAAAGAATCATAACAGAATACTATGAAAAAATGTACTCTAAAAAACTTGAAAACCTAGAGGAAATGGACAAATTTCTAGAACTCACTACTTACCTAAACTAACACAAACAGAGGTAGAACAACTAAATAAACCTATAACAAAAGAAGAGATTGAAAAGGTAATTTAAAAACTCCCAATAAAAAAAAAAAAAAAAAAGCCCTGGCCCTGATGGCTTCACTGGAGAATTCTACCAAACTTTCAGAGAAAACACTGCTACTACTAAAGGTATTTCAGAGCATAGAAAATGATGGAATACTCCCAAATTCTTTCTATGAAGCCAGCATAGCCCTGATACCAAAACCGGGTAAAGACACCACAGAAAAAGAAAATTACAGACTGATATCCCTCATGAACATTGACGCAAAAATCCTCAACAAAATTCTAGCCAATAGAATTCAGCCACATATCAAAAAAGTAAGTCACCATGATCAAGTGGGATTTATACCAGGTATGCAGGGATGGTTCAACACTAGAAAAACAATCAATGCCATCCATCACATAAATAAAACAAAAGACAAGAACCACATGATCTTATCAATCGATGCAAAAGAGGCATCCGTCAAAGTCCAACACCCATTCATGATATAAACTCTCAACAAAATAAGAATAGAAGGGAAATTCCTCAATATAATTAAGAGCATTTCTATAAAGCCAACAGCCAACATTATCCTAAATGGAGAGACTTTGAAAGCATTGCCTTGAGGATGGGAACCAGACAATTATGCTCTTTATCGCCCCTCTTATTCAACATTGTGCTGAAGGTCCTAGCCAGAGAAATTAGGCTAGAAAAAGAAATAAAGGGCATCCAAATTGGTAGGGAAGAAGTCAACGTATCTCCATTTGCAGATGACATGATCTTATATATAGAAAACCCGAAAGAATCTACAAGAAAACTACTGGAACTAATAGAAGATTTCAGCAAAGTTTCAGGATACAAGAGAAACATCAAAAATCAGTTGGATTCCTTTATACCAACAAAGAGAACCTCAAAGAGGAAATCACCAAATCAATACCATTTTCAATAGCCCCCAAGAAGATAAAATACTTAGGGATTAATCTAACCAGAGACATAAAAGACCTATACAAAGAAAACTACAAGGTACTACTGCAAGAAACCAAAGGAGACCTCCATAAGTAGAAAAACATACCTTGCTCATGGATAGGAAGACTCAACATTGTCAAAATGTCAATTCTACCCAAAGCGATCTACAGATGCAATGCAATCCAGATCCAAATTCCACTAGCATTTTCAAATGAGATGAAGAAACAAACTACCAACTTCATAGGGAAAGGTAAGAGCCCCCGAATAAGTAAAGCATTACTCAAGAAGAAGAACAAAGTTGGAGGCCTTACACTACCTGATTTTAGAAACTATTATACCGCCACGGTAGTCACAATAGCCTGGTACTGGTCAAACAACAGACACACAGACTAATGGAACAGAATTGAGAATCCAGTCACAGATTCATCCACCTATGAGCAGGTATTATTTGACAAAGGCCCAAAGTCCATTAATTGGGGAAAAGACAGTGTCTTTAACAAATGGTGCATGCATAAGTGGATATCCATCTGCAAAAAACTGAAACAAGACCCATACCTCACACCATGCACAAAAACTAACTCAAAATGTATCAAAGACTGAAATATAAAATCAAAAACGATAAAGATCATGGAAGAAAAAATAGGGACAACGCTAAGAGCCCTAATACATAGCATAAACACAATACGAACCATAAATAACAATGCAGAAGCACTAGAAGAGAGACTAGATAACTGGGAGCTCCTAAAAATCAAACACTTACGCTTATCAAAAGACTGCACCAAAAAATTCAAAAGACAACCTACAGACTGGGAAAAAATTTTTAGCTATGACATATCTGATCAGCGTCTAATCTCTAAAAACTACAAGATACTGCAGAACCTCAACAACAAAAAGACAAATAACCCAATTAAAAAACAGGCAAAGGATATGAACAGGCATTTCGCCAAAGAGGATATTCAGGTGGCGCTACCAGACACATGAAGAAATGCTCATGATCATTAGCCATTAGAGAAATGCAGATCAAAACTACAATGAGATATCATCTCACCCCAACAAGGCTAGCATTCATCCAAAAAACACAAAATGATAAATGCTGGAGAGGTTGTGGAGAGACTGGAACACATACACTGTTGGTGGGAATGTAAAATGGTACAACCACTTTGGAAATGGATTTGGCACTTCCTTAAAAAGCTAAAAATAGAACTACCATACAATCCAGCTGTCCCGCTCCTTGGACTATATCCTAGAGAAATAAGAGCCTTCACACGAATACATATAGGCACACCCATGTTCATTGCAGCACTGTTCACAATAGCAAAAAGATGGAAACAACCTAGGTGCTCATCAAAGGACGAATGGATAAACAAATTATGGTATATCCACACAATGGAATACTACGCAATGATAAAGAATAACGATGAAGGTGCGAAACATCTTATAACTTGAAGCAATCTGGAGGGCATTATGCTGAGTTAGTTTAGTCACACAAGGATAATATTGTATAAGACCGCTATTATAAGAATTCAAGAAAAGTTTCAAATACAGAAGAAAACATTCTTTGATGGTTATGAGGGTGGCGAGGAAGGGTGAGGGTTAATTACTAACTAGATAGTAGATAAGAATTATCTTAGGTGAAGGGAAGGACAGCACACACTACAGGGGAAGTCAGCACAACTGGACTAAACTAAAGCTAAGAAATTTCCTGAATACAATTAAACACTTGGAGGGACAGAGTAGCAGCAGCAGGGGTCTGGGGACCATGCTTCTTAGGGGACATCTAGGTCAACTGGCATAACAAAGTTTATGACGAAAATGTTCTGCATCTTACTTTGGTGAGTGGCGGCTGGGGTCTTAAAAGGTTGCAAGTGACCATCTAAAATGCTTCAATTGGTCCCAACCACTTGGAGTAAAGGAGAATGAAGAACACCAAAGTCACAAGGAAAGTATTAGCCCAAACGACAGCAAGGGTCACATAAACCAGAGACTTCATCAGCCTGAGGCCAGAACTAGATGGTGGCTGGTTACCACTAATGACTGTCCTGACAGGGAAAACAACGGAGAGTCTTTGATGGTGGAGGATTAAGGTGGGATGCAGAACTCAAATTCTAGTAAGCAGACTAGACTTAATGGTCTGACTGAGACTGGAGAAACCCTGAGAGTATGGCCCCTGGACACCGTTTTTGCTCAGTAATGAAGTCACTCCTGAGGTTCACCGTTTAGCCAAAGATTAGACAGCCCCATAGAACAAAATGAGACTCATGGGGCACAATAGTTCAGGGGCAAGGACTAGAGGGCAGGAGGAGACTGGAAAGCTAGTAATAGGAAACCCAATGTTGAGAAGAGACAGTGTTGACATGTCATGGGGTTGTCAACCATTGTCATAAAACAATATGTGTACTAACTGTTCTGTTAACCTTCTTCTAAAGTACAATAAAAAAACAAAAGCAGAGTTCCACAAAAATCTCTTCGTGTGGCTACTTCCATTAGAGGGAAGATTTTCAAAATCAAATGACTGAAAATTCTTCAGTAGACAGTGTATTTTAGTCCTCTGACCTTTCTCACAGAATGAGGGTGTTTTTTAACTTGGCCTGCAGGTGAGCACATGGTTGGGGTGTGTGGGTAGGGGAGTGTCAAGCACCCCTTGGAATTTCTTGGGAGAGATGGTGGTGGTGAAAATTAACTGTCAAAAATGTAATGCAACTATTATCCACAACATGATGAACATAATTAATGTTACTAAATTGTATATATATATGCTAACCATAATAAAAAAAAAGTTCACAAAGTGAGCAACACAAAATATATAGATAATACATATCCATATATATATATAGCTATAGGATGTAGTAAAAAAAATACAATAAATAAATATAATAACTTATTGATGCCTCAGAGACAACAGTAAATATAAAATCACATAAAGAAGGAAGACAAGATGGCTCTAGCAAGTGACCAAAATAAAGAACCAGAAAACGTTCTGGAGGAAGATAAGGTAATGGAACTATCGGACAAAGAATTCAAAAGACTACTATACAAAGCTCTCCAAGACACCAGAAAGGAGATCAGGCAAAATTCAAATCAACCCAAGGAACACGCAGACAAAGCAATAGAAGACTTTGGGAAAATAATACAAAAACAAAAGGACAGAATAAACAGGCTGCTAGAAACTATGCAGAATCAGCAACTAGAAATCCAAAAGATTAACAATAAAATTTCATAATTACACAACTCAATATAAGGTCATAGCAGCAGAATTGAGGCAATGGAAGTCAGAATTAGTGAGGCTGAAGATAAATACCTTAGCAGCAGTTTGTTTGAGTAAAAGACAGAAAAAAGAATGAAAACAAAATGAAGAAAGCCTAAGAATTATATGGGAGACTCTCAAGAGGAAAAACCTATGAGTGACCGGAGTACCAGAATGGGGGTGGGGAGGGGTATAAGAGAAAACACAGAGAGAATTGTTGAAGATCGAAGATTTGCTGGCAGAAAAATTCCCTGATATCATGAAAGACGAGAAGATATCTATCCAAGAAGCACAACAAACTCCATATAGAGTAGACACTAAAAGAAAGTCACCAAGACATATTATAATCAAACATGCCAAAAACCAAAGACAAAGAAAGAATCTTGAGAGTAGCTAGGGATAAATGAAAAGTCTCTACCAAAGAAGAACCAATAACACTAAGCTCTTACTATTCAGCAGAAACTATGCAGGGAAGAAGGCAATAGGATGACATATATAAAGTCTTGAAGGAAACAAAATTGCCAGACAAGAATTATATATCCAGCAAAACTGTATCTCAAATACCATGGTGAAATTAAGTTATTTCCAGATAAATAGAAATTAGGGAAATTTGTAAAAACCAGTCAAAAATTACAAGAAATATTAAAGGGAGTCCTGTGGTTAGAGAACCAACAGTATTGACAACAATCCAAGATTAGGACATGGAACAGATCATCCAGTTATTAACCCAGATAGGGAATTCACAAAAACAAATCAAAGCTAAAAGACTGAAAATAGGGAACCAGAGATATCAATATGTAAACTATGACAAAGTCAAAACTAAAAAGAGGGAATAAACAGTGCAGTCATAGAACTTCCATATGGAGAGGAAGTTAAGGTGATATCAAGAAATAAAAGACTGGTTTAAACTAAGAAAAATAAAGTAAATTTCAAGATAACCACAAAGGAAGCTAACAAACCTACCCTTCAAAATATGAAAGAAGAAAAACATAAAGACTTAACAAACACAAAATCAACAATAATGAAAGAGATGAAAAGAAAACACATAAACAAAAAGAACTAGGCATAGAAAATTAAGTGGAACAAAGAAGCTGTCAACACTGCACACACATTAAAAAAAAATCAAAATGACAGCAGTAAACTCATACTTATCAATAATTACATTGAATATAAATGGCCTAAATGCACCAGTAAAGAGACAAGAGAGTGGCAGAATGGATTTAAAAAAACCCACAATCCATCTATGTACTGTCTACAAGAGACACACCTTAGACACAAAGACATAAACAAACTAAAATTCAAAGGATGGAAAAAAATATATCAAGCAAACAACCAAAAAAGAGCTGGAGTGGCAATATTAATCTCCAATAAAATAGACTTTAAAGCAAAATCCACCATAAAGGATAAAGGTCACTATATAATGATTAAAGGGTCAATAAACCAGGAGGATACAACCATAATAAATATCTATGCACCCAATGACAGGGCTCCAAAATACAGAAAACAAACTCTAATGGCATTAAAAAGAGAAATAGACAGCTCTACAGTGATAAATAAGAGACTTCAACATACCACCTTCGGTGAAAGACAGAACATCCAGAAAGAAGCTCAATAAAAATATGGACGATCTAAATGCCACAATCAACCAACTTGACCTCATACATATACAGAAGACTCCACCCAACAGCAGCAAAGTATACCTTCTTTTCCAATGCACATGGAGCATTCTCCATAATAGACCACATTCTAGGCCACAAAGCAAGCTTTAACAGAATCCAAGACATCAAAATAATACAAAGCACCTTCTCAGGTCATAATGACATGAAAGTAGAAATCAATAAAAGAAACAGAAAGGGAAAAAAATCAAATACATGGAAACTGAGCAAAACCTTGCTCAAAAACTACTGGGTTGTAGAAGAAATTAAGGATGGAATAAAGAAATTCATAGACTGAAATAAGAATGAAAACACATCCTACCAAAACCTTTGGGACACATCAAAAGTAGTGCTGAGTGGTCTATTTACAGAAATAAATGCACACGTCAAAAAAGAAGAAAGGGCTAAAATCAAAACATTAACCCTAAAACTAGAACAAACAGAAACAGAGCAGCAAAAAAAGTCTTCAAGCACTAGAAGAAAGGAAATAATAAAGATTAGAGCAGAAATAAATGAACAGAAAATAGAGAATAGAAAAGTAATTGAAAGAATCAACACGACCAAAAGTTGGTAGTTTGAAAAGTTCAACAAAATCGGAAAACCACTGGCCAAACTGACAAAGGCAAAACAAGAGAGGAAGCAAATAACTCAAATAAGAAATGAGATGGGTGATAACACAACAGACCCTACTGAAATAGAAAGGTTATTAGCAGAATACTATGAAAAATTGTGCTCCAAAAATATGAAAACCTAAAGGAAATGGACAAATTTCTAGAAACCCACTACCTATCTAAACGAACACAAACTGAGGTAGAAAAACTAAACAAACCCATAACAAGAGATTGAAGATGTAATTTAAAAACAAACAAACAAACAAACTACTCCAAGCAAAAAAAAAAGCCCTGGCCCAAACAGCTTCACTGGAGAATTCTACCAAATGTTCAGAGAACAGCTAACACCAATACTACTAAAGCTATTTCAGACTATAGAAAAGGAAAGAATACTCTTGAACTCATTCTATGAATCAAGCATAATGCTGATAACAAAGCCAGGCAAAGACACCACAAAAAAGAACACTACAGACCAATATCCCTCATGAACATAGATGCAAAAGTCCTCAGCAAAATTCCAGCCAGTGGAATTCAACAGCATATCAAAAAAATATACATAATGACCAAGTGGGATTCATACCAGGTGTGCAGGGATGGTTCAACATTAGAAAAGCAATCAATGTCATCCATCACATAAATAAAACAAAAGACAAGAACCACATGATCTTATCAATCGATGCAAAAGAGGCATTTGACAAAGTCCAACACCCATTCATGATAAAAACTCTCAACAAAATAAGAATAGAAGGGAAATTCCTCAATATAATTAAGGGCATTTTTATAAAGCCAACAGCCAACATCATCCTAAATGGAGAGAGAGACTGAAAGTGTTCCCCTTGAGAACAGGAAACAGACAAGGATGCCCTTTATCACCACTCTTATTCAACATTGTGCTGGAGCAATAAGGCAAGAAAAAGAAATAAAGGCGTCCAAACTGGTAAGGAAAAATTAAAACTCTCCTTATTCACAGATGATATGATCTTATACACAGAAAACCTCAAAGAATCCACAAGAAAACTACTAGAGCTAATAGAAGATTTCAGTAAAATAGCAGGATAAAAGATTAACATACAAAAATCAGTAGGATTCCCCTACACCAACAAAGAGAACTTCAAAAAGGAAGTCACCAAAACAATACCTTTTGCAATAGCCCCCAAGAAGATAAAGTACTTAGGAATAAATCTAACCAGGGACGTAAAAGACCTATACAAAGAAAACTACAAAACAGTACTGCAAGAAACAAAAAGAGACCTACGTAAGTGAAAAAACATGCCATGCTCATGAATAGGAAGACTCAGCATTGTGAAAATATCAATTCTACCCAAAGCGATCCACAGATACAATGCAATCCTGACCTAAATTCAAGAGCATTTTTTTAACAAGATGGAGAGAAAACATCACCAACTTTATATGGAAAGGGAAGAGGCCCTGGATAAGTAAAGCATTACTGAAGAAGAAGGACAAAGTGAGAGGCCTTACACTACTTGAGTTTAGAACCTACTATATAGCCACAGTAGTCAAAACAGCCTGGTACTGGTACAATGACAGACACATAGACCAATGGAACAAAATTGAGAATACAAAAAGATGTAAATGCATCCATCTTTGATCTGCTGATCTTTGACAAAGGACCAAAGTCCATTAAATGGGAAAAACCAGACTCTTTAACAAATAGTGCTGGCAAAACTGGATATCCATCTGTAAAAAATGAAACAGGACACATACCTCACACCATACACAAAAACTAACTCAAAATGGAATAAAGACCTAAATATAAAATCTAAACCGATAAAGATCATGGAAGAAAAAACAGGGACAACTCTAGGGGCCCTAATATACGGCACCAATAGTATACAAACCATAACTAAAAATGCACAAACACCAGAAGAGAAACTAGGTAACTGCGAGTTCCTAAAAATAAAGCACTTATGCTCATCAAAAGGCTTCACCAAAAGAATAAAAAAAATTGACTATGGCATATCTGTTAAGGGTCTAATCTCTAAAATCTATAAGATATGGCAACACCCCAAAGACAAAAAGACAACTAATCCAATTAAAAAATAGGCAAAGGATGTGAACCGACACTTCACCAAAGAAGACATTCAGGTGGCTAATAGACACACGAGTAAATGCTCCCGATCATTAGCCATTAGAGAAATGCAAATCAAAACTATGTTGAGATATCATCTCACTTCAATAATACTGACACTGATCCAAAAACATAAGCTAACAAATGTTGGAGAGGTTGTGGGGAAATTGGAACTCTTATGCACTGCTGATGGGAATGTAAATGGTACAACAACTTTGGAAAATGATATTGCACTTCCTTAAAATGTTAGAAATAGAAATATAACATGATCCAGCAATCCCATTCCTGGGAATATATCCTAGAGAAATAAGAGCAGTCACACGAATAGACATATGCATACCCATGTTCATTGCAGCACTATTCACAATAGCAAAAAGATGGAAACAACCTAAGTGCCCATCAATATATGAATGGATAAACAAATTATGGTGCATACACACAATGGAATACTACTCAGTAATAAAGAACAATAACGAATCCTCGAAACATCTCACAACATGGATAAATCTGGAGGTCATTATGCTGAGTGAAATAAATCAGTCAGAAAAGGACAAATATTGTATGAGACCACTATTATAAGAACTCAAGAAAAGGTTTACACACAGAAAAAAGCATTCTTTGATGGTTACTAGGGTGGGGAGGGAGAGGAGAGGAAATCACTAACTAGATAGTAGACAAGTGTCAACTTTGGTGAAGGGAAAGACAGCACACAATATAGGGGAAATCAGCACAACTAAACCAAAGCAAAAGCATAGAAGTTTCTAGGCACTTCCAAACACTTCAAGGGACTGAGTAGCTGGGGCTAGGGCCTGGGGACCATAGTCCCAGGGGACAGCTAGGTCAATTGACATAACATAGTCAATAAAGAAAATGTTCTACAGCCCACTTTGATGACTAGAGTCTGGAGTGTTAAATGGCTGCCAGCTGCCATCTAAGATACATCTATTTGAAAACCAGGAAAATATTAGCCCAAAGAACTAAAGGGCCACATGAATCAGAGACTCCACCAAACTGAAACCAGAAGAACTAGATGACCGCCTGGCAGGGATCACAAGATAGAGTCCCAGACAGAGCAGGAGAAAAATGTAGAACAAAATTCAGATTCACATAAAAAGACCAGACTTACTAGTCTGATAGAGACTGGAGGAACCCCTGAAACTATGCCTGCAGGCACTCTGTTAACACTGAACTGAAACCATTCCCAAAGCCCACTTCTCAGACATAGATTAGACAGTCCTATAAAACCAAAATTAACACACACGAAGAAAGTGCTTCTTAGTTCAATCAAGATACGAGACTAAATGGGCAGGACGAGAAAGCAGGAAGGGACAGAAACTGGATGAATGGACACAGAGAACCTGGTGGAAAGGGGGAACGTGCTGCCACATTGTCAGGACTGTAACCAACGTCACAAAACAATATGTGTACACATTTTTGAATGAGAGGAAAAAAAAGAAAGTAATATAGAAAAAATGCCTCTTTGGGTTCCTCGTGCCTCTGGATCAACAGGCAAAGTGGGAGTCACCATATTGGCTGTTGTGATTGATCCTGATTACCAAGGGGATATCAGATTGATATTACATAACAGAGGTAAAGAAGAGTATGTCTGGAATACAGGAGATCCCTTAGGGTGTCTCTTAGTATTACCAGGCCCTGTGATTAAAATCAATGTACAAATACAACAACACAATTCCAACATGACTACTCATGGCCCAGACCCTTCAGGAATGATGGTTTGGGTTACCTCACCAGGCAAAGAAACTTGACCAGCTGAGGTGCTTGCTGAGTGTAAGGGAAATGTGGAATGGGTGGTGAAAGAAGGTAGTTCTAAATACCAGCTATGAACATTTGATCAGTTGTAGAAACAAAGAATGTAGTTGTTATGGGTATTTCTTCCTTATTTCATTATACTTGTGTGTGTGTGTGTGTGTGTGTGTGTGTGTGTATCAAATGTCTTTGTTTTCTCCCCTTCTTTATCCTGTTACTTATTATAAAATACAAGACATAAAAGGGGCTAGTGTATTTTCGGTTGTATGCATGTTAGTTGCATCATGTTAGGCACAAGTACAACTTTATTTAGAGATTATGTATGGTTTAAGATGTGTATAGGTGCCAAGTTGACAAGGGGTGGGCTGGGATGGTTAATGTGACGTGTCAGCTTGGCTAGGCTATGATTTTCAGTGGTTTGGCAGAAACTGTATAATCACCTTCCATTTTGTGATCTGATGTGAGCAGCCAATCAGTTGGAAAGGAGTTTCCTTGAGGGTGTGGCCTGCTTCCAGTATATAAATGGATGTTCTGGCAAAGCTCGCTCTCAGCCTGCACTCTTCTCATCATCTGACCTCCAGTTCCTGGAACATAAGCCTGCAGAAGTCTCTGGCCTGCTGCCTGACCTGCTGATTTTGGGTTTGTCAGCCCCTGCAACCACGTGAGCCATCACAGGTCTTCTGCCTGTCACCTGACCCACAAATTTGGGACTTGCCAGTCCTTACAATTGTGTGAGACATTTCCTTGAAGTAAATTTCTCTCTATATAGATTTATATACGTTTCACTGGTTTTGCTTCTCTAGAAAACCCAGACTAAGACAACTCTGGGAGCTCTGGTGGCACAGTGGTTAAGAGCTATGGCGAGCTAAGACTGTTAACCAAAAGGTCAGCAGTTCGAATCCACCACCTGCTCTTTGGAAACCCTATAGAGCAGTTCTACACTGCCCTGTAGAGTTGCTATGAGTTGGAATTGCCTTTATGGCAACAGTTTTTTTTTTAAGACAACTTTACACTGAAAACTAAAACACAATATTGAGATAATTTGAAAAATATCTAAATAAATGAAAATCTTTATCATTTATTTTCATAGATTGGAAATCTGAATTACATTAAGATGTGAATTTTTCTCCAGTTGATGCAATCTCAATAAAAATCACAAAAAAATTGTGTGTGTATATAAACATAACTGACAAGATATTTATAAAAGTAAACTATAGTGTGCAAGGATGTCTTTGTGATAAAACTAGAGAAAAGGAATTAATTGTTTATTATAACATTCCAGATAGTGGTTATCTTTTATGGGAAAGAAAAATTTTGGAAGCAGAAAAAATAAACAGTGGAAATATATACACTGAGACTCCAGATACTGGAATTATTGGACAGTCTGTGAAAAAAAACAAAACAAACTACACTTATTATTCAAGGAAATAAAAGCTAAGGTCAAAAATTTTAACAGTGAAGCAAAATTGATGAAATGTATTTTACAGATTGAACTGTGTCCCCCCAGATGTGTACCAAGTTGGCTAGGCCATGATTCCCAGTTTTGTGGTGGTCATCCATTTTGTGATCTGATTATCCTATGTGTTGTAAATCTTAACCTCTATGATGTTAATGCGGCAGGATTAGAGGCAGTTACGTTAATGAGGCAGGACACAATCTACAGGATTAGGTTGTATCTTGAGTCAATCTCTTTTGAGATATAAAAGAGAGAAGCCAGCAGAGAGGAAAAGGACCTCCTACCACCAAGAAAGAGGAGACAGGAGTGGAGCGTGCCCTTTGGACCCAGGTACCTGTGCTAAGAAGCTCCTAGACCAGGGGAAGATTGATGACAAGGACCTTCCCCCAGAGCCAACAGAGAGAGAAAGCCTTCCCCTGGAGCTGGTGCCATGAATTAAGACTTATAGCCTCCTAGACTGTGAGAAACTAAATTTCTGCTTGTTAAAGCCATCCACTTATGATATTTCTATTATAACAGCACTAGACAACTAAGATAGAATTTGGTACCAAGAGAGTGAGGTGCTTCTCTCACAGATACCTAAAATGTGGAAACAGTTTTGAAAATGTGAATGAGTAGAGGCTAGAAGAGTTTTAAGTTGCCTAATAGTAAAAGTCTAGATTGCCTTGAAGAGACTGTTGGAATTTTGGATGTCAAAGAAGGAAGTGAGGAGAGTGGAAACACTGGAGATGGCACAGATGGTGAGCAGCAGCAGCAAAGAAACAGTAGCAGCAGAACCAGGAGACCAGGGTGAGATTTCACGGGAGCCAACCCACAGAGTGAGAGGGCTGAATGCCTTTGTGCAGTAGGATTCTTGGTGGAGTAGGGTGACTCCAGGCACTTACTGGTGGAGCTAGGCTTGCTGACCCATGGTGAGGCTTACTGGTGGGGTGGGGTACCTCCAAACACATATCAGTAGAGCTAAAGAGCTTTGTAACACTTGCCCAAGCAGGGCAGAGGCTGGGCCTTCCAAAGAGGCCTGAGGGGCTGAGGGGTAAAGAAGTGAAGGAACCAGGAAACTGAAGGTGAAGAGACAAGGAGCACAGGAAGGAGAGCTGCCTCAGTCTCAAAGGGTGAGGCCATAAACACTGGGATCTCAAAGGATGGAACCATGCAAGGCCTGAGTGGTCTCAAAGGGTGGGGCCACAGCCTCCTAGGTTCCAAAGAATTAGATCTTCACCAACTCAGTTCTGGAGTGTAGGGCTGCCATTCACAAGTGCCAGGGGAATAAGGCCAGATCTTCTGCCCAAAGCTAAAGGTGTGGGGCTTCCATGCCCAAGGGGCAGAAGATCAGGGCCTGCCAAGGCCGAGGGGTTAAGGTTGCCACTCAGACGGACTAGGAGAATGGGGTTGCCCAAATCCAAGGGAGCAGAGTTGCCATCTCAGTAGGCCTGAAAGGTGGAGCTGAAGCCCAGGACAGAGGGGCCTCCATCCAGAATCCAGAGAGTGTGGCCAGTGTCCAGAGTTTGAAAGACAGGGCCATTGCCTAAATGGTCCCAGAGAACAGAGGATTATTTTCAAGGATTGAGAGCTAATGTAATGTGTTCTGTTGGGTTTTAGACTTGCTTGATGCCCATTATCTCTTCTTTCCCTCCAATTTCTCCCATTTGTAATGGAAATGTCTACCTTGTGCCTGTTCCACCATTGTCCTTTGGAAGCAGATAGCTTGTATTGAATATTTCACAGATGAAGAGGAATTTTGCAGAAGATGAGATTTTGGACTTGGAGTTGTTTTAAGACTTTTGGGATGATATTATGGAGTGAACCTGTTTCACATGTGACAAGGACATGAACTTTTAGGAACCAAAGGGTTATGGACTGAATTGTGTCTCCCCAAAATGTGTGTCACCTTGGGTATGCCACGATTCCCAGTGTTGTGTGGTTGTCCTCCATTTTGTGATCTGATTATCTTATGTGTTGTAAACCCTAACCTGTATGATGTTAATAAGGCAAGATTAGAGGCAGTTATGTTAATAAGGAAGGACACAATTTACAGGATTAGGCTGTATCTTGAGTCAATCTCTTTTGAGATATCGAAGAGAGAAGAGGGACTTCCTACCACGAAGAAAGAAGAGCTGGGAGTGGAGCTTGTCATTTGGACTCAGAGTCTCTGTGCTGAGATGCTCCTAGACTGGGGGCAGATTGATGACAAGGACCTTCCTCTAGAGCCAACAGAGAGAGAAAGCCTTCCCCTGGAGCTGATGCCCTGAATTCAGACTTCTAGTCTCCTAGACTGTGAGAGAATACATTTCTGTTTGTTAAAGTCATCCACTTGTGGTATTTTCTGTTACAGCAGCACTAGATAACTAAGACAGTGTGAAAGAGAAGAATTGAAAAGGAGCAAAAGGAAAAGTTTAGAACTGAAAAATACAATAATCAAAATTTAAAATTTAGAGGACAAGTTTAACAACAGAGCTGAAGGGGGAATGAGTAAAATGGAATACGGGCCAGAAGAAACCATTGAGAATGAAGCACAGAGTCAAAAAATGAATAACATAGAAGAGGGTTAGAGATAGGCGTGTAACTGGGAGGTGTAGTAAATGTTTCATTGGCATTCTAGAAGTTGATGAGAGAGAACATAAGGAAATTCTATTTTAAGTAAGAAAGGAAAATTTAAAAGCAACCAGAGAAAAAAAGACCAATTTCAAAGATTTTACAAAGTGACAAGTGAGTTCTCCACAACTACAACAGAAGCCAGAAGGCAGTATATCTTTAATGTGCTGAAACTGGAAAAAAAAAAAAAAAAAAAAAAAAACTCGCCAAACTACATCTCTTAAACTGTGAGAATACCTTTCATAAATAAATAAATTTCCTGCTTCTGGGTGTGACAGACTAAGAGAAGACTCCCTATCCCTTCCTGCTTCAGAAAATAGCTATACAACTTGGACGTAATATAAAAAACAATTACCTGAAGGTACTATAGAGTGAATAGAAGCAGACAAACTTGAGAGTTGAGGCTGATTTGAAAGAGGGTACACCTCATGGCTTTTAGCCTAGGGATAAATGCAGTTAGGACAGCATGAATCTCCAGCATCAGAGGGAGAGTACATATGAAACATTCAGGCCTTTCTGTTCTGGAGAATGCCAAAAGTAAACCCAGAAAAATGTGAATGCTAAAAAGAGTGGGGTAATCACGGAAGAGAAAGAGCCAGAAAAAGAATCCCTAACTCTGCTGCCCACATTGGTGACTATGTTCTGTTGTGATCCATAAAGTTTTCATTGACTGATTTTTGGAAGTAGATTACCAGACCTTTCTTCCTAGTCCATATCAGTCTGGAAGCTCTGCTGGAACCTGTTCGGCATCATAGCAACAGGCAGACAGACAAGTAGTGGCTGCAGATGAGGTGCACCGGCCAGGAATCAAACCCAGGTGTCCCAAAGGAAGGCAAGAATTCTACTACTGAACCACCACTGCCCCCAGTCAATGTAACAGACCATATTAGAACAAAGAAAAGAACCACATGATCATCTCAATTAATGCAGAAAATGCATTTGACAAAATCTAACACATTTTCATAATAAAAACACTTAGCAAACTAGGAATAGAAGGGAAATTCCTCAAGATGATAAAGATCATTTATGAAAAACCCACAGCTAACGCCATACTTAATGGTGAAAGAATGAAAGCTTTCCCCCTAAGATCAAGACAGGATGCCTGCTTTCACCATTGAAATTCAACATTGTGCTAGAAGTTCTAGGCAGAACAATTAGGCAAGAAAAGGAAAAAAAATGCCACCCAAATCGGAAAGGGAGAATAAAACTACATTTGCATCTAAAAAAATAAAATACATAGGAATAAAATTATTCAGGGAGGTGAAAGATTTATTGTCTTATTATCTATTGCTGCTATAACTGAAATACAAGTGGATGGCTTTAACAAACAGAAGTTTATTCTTTCACAGTCTAGTAGGCTAGAAGTCCGAATTCAGGGCGCCAGCTCTAGGGGAAGGCTTTCTCTCTGTCTGTGGGGAAAGGTCCTTGTCATCAATCTTCCCCTGGTCTAAGAGCTTCTCAGTGCAGGGATCCTGGGTCTAAAGGATGTGCTCTTCTCCTTGCACTACTTTCTTGATGATATGGGGTCCCCCTGTCCCTCTAGTTTGCTTCTCTCTTCTATATCTCAAAAGAGATTGACTTAAGACACAATCTAATCTTGTAGATTGAGTCCTACCTCATTAACATAACTGCCTGTAACCCTGCCTCATTAACATCATAGAGGTAGTATTTACAACACACAGGAATATCACATCAGATGACAAAATGGTGGACAATCCTGCAATACTGGGAATATTGGCCTAACAAAGTTGACAGATATTTTTTGGGGACACAATTCAATGCATGACACTTATTCTCTGAAAACTATAAAACATTGCTGAAAGAAATTAAAGAAGACCTAAATAAAAGAAAGAAGATTCTGTGTTCATGGATGGGAAGACGTAATATTGTCTAGATGCTAAAACTACAAAAAAGACCATAGGCTCAATGCTATCCTTATCAAAATTCCAGCAGCTTTCTTGGCAGAAATGGAAAAGTCAATCCTCAAACTGCAAGGATCCCTAAATAGCCAAAGTAATCTTGAAAACAAAAAACAAAGTAGGAAGACTCAAACTTCCTGATCTCAAAACATACTATAAAGTTACAGTAAGCAAAACAGCCTAGTACTGGTATAATAATAGGCATATAGACCAATGGAATAGAATTAAGAGTTCAGAAATAAACTCATACATCTATGGCCAACTGATTTTTTTCTTCTTTAGCAAACTCCTCAAATGACTTACACTTGAATTGGATTTGTGAAATTTATAGTAATTTTATTTATGTGACTTTTCCATAGGCATGCTTGTAATCTGTGGTTTTTGAGGTGACATAGTAGAAAGTCTGAGTTTAATGACAATATTTACTTTTTTATTATTTATTTATTTTACTGTGCTTTAGATAAAGGTTTATAGAGCAAATTAGTTTCTCATTAAACGATTAATACACATATTGTTTTGTGACATTGGTTGCTAACCTCAAGGCATGTCAATATGCTCCCCTTCTTGACCTTGGGTTCCCCATTATCGGCTTTCCTGTCCCCTCCTGCCTTCTTGTCCTTGACCTTGGGTTGGTGTGCCCATTTAGTCTCGTTTTGTTTTATGGGCCTGTCTAATCTTTGGCTGAAGGGTGAACCTCAGGAGTGACTACATTACTGAGTTTAAAGTAAGTCTGGTCTTTTTGTGTGTGAGTTAGAATTTTGTTCTACATTTTTTCTCCAGCTCTGTCCAGGACCCTCTATTGTGATCACTATCAGAGCAGTCAGTTGTGGTAGCTGGGTACCATCTAGTCGGGCTGGGCTCAATCTGGTGGAGGCTGTGGTAGTTGTGGCCCATTAGTCCTTTGAACTAATCTTTCCCTTGTGTCTTTGGCTTTCTTCATTCTCCCTTACTCCAGATGTGTGAGACCACTAGAGTATCTTATATGGCCATTCACAAGCTTTTAAGATCATAGACACTACTCACCAAAATAGGATGTAGAACATATTCTTTATAAACTATGTTATGCCAACTGAGCTAGATGTTCCCTGAGACCATGGTCCCTATCCCAGTAATTCAGTCCTTCAGGGAGTCTGGATGTGTCTACGAAGCTTCCATGACCTTGCCTTGGTCAAGTTGTGCTGGCTTCCCCAGTATTGAGTACTGTCTTACCCTTCACCAAAGTTACCACTTATCTATTGTCTAGTTAGTGTTTTTTCCCTATCTACCGCCACCTCATAACCATCAAAGTTTGTTTCTTTCTGTGTGTAAACCTTTTTATGAGTTTTTATAGTAGTGGTCTCATACAGTATTTGTCCTTCTGTGATTGACTTATTTCACTCACCATAATGCCATCCATATTCACCCATTTTGTGAGTGTTTCGAAGATTCATCATTGTTCTTTATTGTTGCATAGTATTCCACTGTGTGTATGTACCATAGTTTGTTTATCCATTCATCTGTTGATGGGCACTTAGGTTATTTCCATCTTTTTGCTATTGTGAATAGTGCTGCAATGAACATGGTTGTGCGTATGTCTATATATATGATGGCTCTTAATCCTCTAGGCTGTATTCCTAGGAGTGGGATTGCTGGATGGTATGGTATTTCTATTCCTAGCTTTTTAAGGAAGCACTATATCATTTTCCAAAATGGTTGTACCATTTTGCTTTACCACCACCAGTGCATAAGAATTCCAAACTCCCCAAAGCCTCTGCAACATTTGTTGTTTTCTGGTTTTTTGATTTGTGCCAGTGACGTCGGGGTGAGATAGTATCTCATTGTAGTTTTGATTTGCATTTCTCTAATGGCTAGTGATCATGAGCATTTCCTCATTTGTCTGTTATATGGCCAATTG
The DNA here is from genome assembly GCA_030035585.1 of Dugong dugon. Classification (NCBI taxonomy): domain Eukaryota; kingdom Metazoa; phylum Chordata; class Mammalia; order Sirenia; family Dugongidae; genus Dugong; species Dugong dugon. The sequence goes on from CM057462.1 coordinate 150,918,493, forward strand.
ATTTTTGACACATGTGATAAGTCTATTCAATGAGGAAAGAAAAGTATCTTCAGTAAATAGTGCTGGGCCAACTAGATTTCCACTTAGAAAAGAATGAAGCTGGACCAATATCTCACACCGTACGCAAAAATTACCTCAAAATGGATTAATGGCCTAAATTTAAGAACCAAAACCATAAAACTCTTAAAACTAGGGGCAATGTGTCAGAACATAGTGTATGACAATGGATACTTAGCTATGACACCAAACGCACGAGCAACAAATAAAAAGTACATAAATTGCACTTCATTAAAATTAAAAACTTTTGTGCATCAAAGAATACTATCAACAAAGTGAAAAGACAACCTACAGAATGGGAAAAAAATATTTGGTACCCATATACCTGTCAATGGTTTAATATCCAGAATATATATATAATAATACAATATAATGTAATGTAATGTAGTGTAGTGTAGTACAGTGTAATATAGTGTAGCACAACATAGTGCAATATAGTACAATATTGTACAATATAGTGCAATACAGTACAATATAATACAATACTATATATATGTATATATATATAACCTCTACAACTTACCAACAAAAAAGTAAACAATACAACTTAAAATGGGCAAAAGACTTGAATAGACATTTCACCAAAGAAAAGCACATGAAAAAATACGTCTTAGACTGGATTCTCTAGAAAAGCAAAACCAGTGAAACATATATTTATAGAGAGAGAGACAGAGAGAGAGATTTAACTCAAGGAAATGGCTTATGCGGTTGTAGAGGCTGTCGACTCCCAAGTTCGTGGGTCAGGCATCAGGCTGGAGGCTTTTCCTGACCCACGGAGCTGCAGGGGCTGATGACTCCAAGATTGGCAGTCGAGAGAGCAGGCTGCTGGCTCACAGGCTGTGTCGGCTGATAAATCCAAGATTGGCAGATAAGATGGTAGGTTACTAGCTAACAGGCTTCGGAGGCCAATGAATTCCAAGATTATCTGGCAATACAGCAGGCTTCTGGCTCAAGTTTCAAGAACCAGAGGTCAGATGATGATGAGCCAGATTCAAGATCCAGAGCTAACAAAAGCTAGCAAGCTTTGCCAGAACATCCATACATACTGGATGCAGGCCACACCCTTGAGAAACTCCCCTTACAAGTGACTGACTGATTACATCAGATCAAATCATGGGGGTGATTACCTTATATCACAAAATGGAGAATAACTACATCATTGCACAACTGCCAAATTACATCATTATATAACTGCCAAACTACATCATTACATAACTGAAACCACTGAGAAATCATGGCCCAACCAAGTGGACATACAATCTTAACCATCATAGTCCATCCTTTGTCAACTTGGAACCCATACAAATATCCTTAGACCATACAAAATTGCTAAGTAAGACAATTACAAAGTCATACTTGCACAAAACATGATAATATTAACATGTGTAGAACTGAAAATGCACTCGCCCCATTTCCATCTTATATTTTACAAGTGAAGAAAACAAAAATATTTGATGCACACATACAAGGAAGGAATACTCATAAGAATTACAGTCCTCATTTCTGAAACTGGTCATGTGGTCGCAACTGGTATTTAGAACTACCTTCTTCCACCCATTCTGTACTTTCTTTGCCCTCAGCAAGTACCCCAGCTAGTCGTGGTTCTTTGCCTGGTGGAGTGACCCAAACCTTCATTCCTAAAGGTTCTAGGCCATTAGTAGTCATTCTGGAATTGGGTTGCTGTGGTTTTCCATTGGGTTTAATCACAGGGCATGGTAGTACTAAGAGTCATCCTAAGGGATCTCCTTTATCCCAGACATACTCTTCTTTACCTCCATTATGTAATGTCAGTCTGATTTCCCCTTGATAATCAGGATCAATCACACTAGCTGTGATGGTTAAGTTTGTGTATCATCTTTGCTGGGCCATGATTCTCAGTGGTTTGGTAGTTATGTGATGATGGGCTCAGCAACATGGACTTTTGCTCACCAAGGCCGACTTGGCTACAGCCACTGCTGAGTGCCCAATCTGCCCGCAGCAGAGACATTTGGCAGTTATGTAATAATGTAATCAACTCCATGATGAGATCTTCTATGAGCAGCCAATCAGTTGAAAGGGAGTTTCCTTAGGGGTGTGGCTTGACTTTTGAGCTGGATTCTGCATACAGCTCATCATCATCTGACCTCTGGTTCTTGAGATATAAGCTATCAGCTTATCTGCTGATCTTGAGATTCATCAGCCTCCATAGCCTGCGAGACAGAGGTTTGCCGTATGACCTGCTGAACAGGGGTTCATCAGCCCCTGCAGCTATGTGAGTCAGGAGAAGCCAACCCATGGACTTGAGACTTGCCAGCCTCTACAACTGTGTAAGCCATTTCTTGGAGATAAACCTCTCTCTCTCTCTGTGTGTGTGTGTGTATATATATATATATATATATATATATACACATACATATAGCTCAATGCCATTGAGTTGATTCCAACTCATAGAGACCCTATAGAACAGAGTAGACTTTCCCATAGGGTTTCGAGTGAGTGGCTGGTGGATTTGAGCTGTCAAACTTTTGGTTAGCAGCTGATCTCTTAACCACTGTGCCACCAGGGATCCATATATATACGTAGATATAGATATATATACCAAACTCACTGCCATCGAGTCAATTCTGACTCATAGCGACCCCATAGGGTTTCCAAGGCTGTAATTTTCTACAGAATCAGACTCCCACATCTTTCTCCCATGGAGCTGCTGGTGGTTTCAAATAGCTGACCTTTTGGTTAACAGTTGATTGCTTTAACCACTGCGCTATATATATATATGGAGCCCTGGTGGCGCAGTGGTTAAGCTTTCAGCTGCTAACCAAAAGGTCAACAGTTCAAATCCACCAGCTGCTCTTTGTAAACTCTAGGGGGCAGCTCTACTCTGTCCTATAGGATCGCTGTGATTCAGAACCGACTTGATGGCAATGGATAGTGATATACATATATATATATGTATATGCTTCACTACTTTTGCTTCTCTGGAGAACCTAGCCCAAGACAGCAATCAATACAGTAACTCCCTTCTTTGTCTGTTGATTCAGAGGCATGAAGAGCCCAAAGTGGCCAGGTGGTATTCTTCACTTCCAACTAAATGGAATCAGTGTTGTTTCTCTTGGTGGGAGCATTCCTCCCTTTGGAACTAAGACCTCTAGACCCACAGAGCATAGGGTCGAGGGGACAGGAAGTAAAAATTTTGTGAGTGGGTAAATAGGGGTAATAGTGAGTGGTGCCACTTCCATTTCCACCCCTTGATTCCTGGACCAAAGATCCTGGTTATGGGAGAAACAGCACCATATATTGTATGCTGACTTAGAGCATATACAGCCTCCTGGAGAATATCGCCACAACCTTGCAAGGTATTGTTGCCTAGCTGGCACCGTAATTGGGTTTTTAGAAAACCATTCCATCATTCTGTCAAGCCAGATGCTTCAGGGTGATGGGGAACACAGTAAGGCTAGTGAATTCCATGAGCATGAGCCGACTGCCGCACTTCATTTGCTGTGACTTGAGTCCCTTCACCTGAGGCAATGCTATGTGGATAATGTATTCTCTAAGTCCACAGAGGTAGTTTTGGCAGAAGCATTGCATGCAGGGGAGGGAAATCCATATCCAGAGTAGTGTCTATTCCAGTAAAAATAAAATTCTGCCCTTTCCATGATGGCAATTGTCCGATGTAATCAACCTGACCAGATTGCTGGCTAACCAGCTCAAGGAATGGTGTATCGAGGACTCAGTGTTGGTCTCTGCTGCTGGCAGATTGGGCACTCAGCAGTGGCTGTAGACAAGTTGGCCTTGGTGAGTGGAAGTCCATGTTGCTGAGCCCAGGCATAATCTCCATCACTGTCACCGTAGCCACTTTGTTCATAAGCCCATCTGGCAATGATGAGAGTGGCTGGGGAAAGAGGATGACTGGTTTCCACAGAACGTGCCACCCTATCCACTTGATTGTTAAATTTCTCCTTTGTCGAGGTCACCCTTTGGTGAGCATTCACATGAGACACAAATATCTTCACTTGTTTGCCCCATTCACAGAAGTCTATCCACATACCTCTTCCCCATATTTCCTAGTGTAAAATTTTCCAATCATGTTTCTTCCAAGCCCCTGACCATTCAAGCAAACCACTGGCCACAACCCATGAATCAATCCAAGCAAAGTGAAGAACTAAGTACACTGCTGGAAGTTGTGCCCATTGGGAGGATTTCCTTGCACTACTGTCCTTCAGGGAGGTCCCAGAAAGGGCCTACTTTGAAGTGGTGCTTACATATCACGCAGTACCATCTGTAAACCAGGCACGAGTTTTCTCTTCCTAAGTCAATTGATCATAAGGAACTACCCCAATGCCATAGGTTCAGACTGGGAGAGAGCAGGTAACATGACAGGAGTGGAGACCATAGGCATTTGGGCCACTTCCTCATGCAACTTACTTGTGCCTTCAGGTCCTGCTTGGGACTGATATCATACATACTTGTTTTTGCTGTTGTTGTTAGGTACCATCCAGTCAGTTCCTACACATAGTGACCGCATATATGACATAACAAAACACTACCCGGTTCTGTGCCATCCTTACAATAGTTGTTATGCTAGAGCACATTGTTGCAGCCACTGTGTCAATAAAATCTATCTCTTTGAGGGTCTTCCTCTTTTTTCCTGGCCCTCTACTTTACCAAGCATGATGTCCTTCTCTAAGGATGGATTCCTCTTGATAACATGTCCAAAGTATATGACATAGGCAGGGCCAAGATAGCGGAGTAGTCAGACACTTTCTGTGGTCCCTCTTACAACAAAGAAAGACACGAAAAAACAAGTGAATCGATTATATATGACAATCTAGGAGCCCTGAACATCAAAAGCAAAGTTGAAGAATCTGCCTGAGTGGCAGGGGGAGGGAGAGATGTTTGGAAACAGCAAGGTGTTGCCAGACAGACCTGACTTGGCAGGAACTGGCACCATTCAGGTAGGATCAGCTCGCATGCGTGGTGAGGCAAGCTGTGGTGCTCGGGAGGTGTTTTCCACATCGGGAGAGACCCAGTGGCAGAGAGTCTATTCGGGCATCCAGAACCAGTGAAAAGCAGCATTCAATCAGCAAAAGATAAGTACTTACATCTGGCCTACCCCATGGATCACAAAACACCCTCCTTTGGGAAAAACCTCTCTCCCATTTACCTCCTTGCTCCCCGCTCTGCACCATGTGCCGGAATGGCTTCAGTGAGTGCTGAGTTCCCTGGACCTGAAGTAGGACCCATCATGCACCCTGAACAATCCTCCTGGCCTTGGAGAGGGAACAAATTAACAAACAGGGAAAAAATAATTTGCCAGCTCCCCTAAGCCAGGAACTCAGGATAGGCACAGATCTTCTGCCTATGCACAGACATAAGGTATCTACTGACTTTGAATGCCTTTCACTCCTGCATAGACATGTGTGGGCCCATTTCAACAGCATAGGCCCTCATTACCACAGTACAACAGGGTATATACCTAAAGTCTAACTTCAACTGTTTCAGCTATATGGTGAAGTGGCAGATTTGTGACATTTGATGCTGCTCTGCCCATTGAGCAAGGTCCTTACCTACCCATATCAGTGGCCTAAGGACTACTGGCTCCACCCAGCCCACCTAGTCACCAGCTACAGGGTCCAAGAATAAGTGGTGCTCCCCAGTCCTTATATCCAACAGCATTTAGTGCTTGTAGTCTGGCTGCAAAATCTAGGCACTTTAGGGAACAGGGACATGCCTTTCTTCCCAGACACTCAGGGGTGGCTGTCAGCCCCCTGCCTTGATCAACGTGTGACCTCCTATTGCAGCCAGATACCTGTGCCTACACCAATCACCCATGCCTGTCTAGGACTGTAGGTGAGAGTTTGCACCACACACTTGGTGACTGACTACCTGGACACCTGAGCTGAATCCATACAAGAAAAATAAATGAGCTCCTGGGCTCACATACTTAGTAACAGCTCTAACCACCTGGTGACAGAACGTTAGAGCTTCAAAGGCACCAATACTCAAACTAGCTAACACAAGTAGCCCATTTGCATATATCAAAACAAAACAAGAAGCTAGGACACAGTAAGCAAACAAAATAAATATAATAACTTATTGATGGCTCAGAGACAAAAGTCAATATCAAATCCCATAAAGAGACAGAACATAATGGTTTCAGCAAGCTCACAAAATAAAGAATCAAGAAATTTTCTGGTGGAAGAGAATTTCTTGGAATTAAGGGAGGCAGAATACAAAAGACTAACACATACGACTCTTCAAGAGATCAGGAAGGAGATAAGGCAAAACTCAAAAGAGATAAGGAACACACAGACAAAGCAATAGAGGACCTTAAGAAGGTTATTCAAGAGCATAATGACCAATTTAAGAGGCTGCAAGAATCCACAGAGTGACAGCAATCAGAAATCCAGAAGATTAACAATAAAATTTCAGAATTAGACATCACAATAGAAAGTCATAGGAGCAGAAACGAGGCAATAGAACTCAGAATTAGTGAGAATGAAGATAAAGCACTTGACACCAACTTATTTGAGGAAAAATCAGATAAAAGAATTTTAAAAAATGAAGAAACCCTAAGAATTATGTGAGACTCTACCAAGAGGAATAACCTAAGAGTGATTGGAGTACCAGAAAGGGGTGGGGGGGAGAACAGAAAATACAGAGAGAATTGCTGAAGATTTGTTGGCAGAAAACTTCCCTGATGTCATGAAAGGTGAGAAGATATCTATTCAAGATGGTCATCGAACCCCACATAAGGTAGATCCCAAAAGAAACTCACCAACACATTATTGTTCAAAATTGCCAAAACAAAAGATAAAGAGAAAATTAAAGAGTGGCTAGGGATAAACAAAAAGTCATCTACAAAGGAGAGTCAATAAGAATAAGCTCAGACTACTCAGCAGAAACCATGCAGGCAAGAAGGCAGTTGGATGACATATATAAAGCCTTGAATGAAAAAATTGCCAGCCAAGAGTAATATATCCAGCAAAACTGTCTCTCAAATATGATGGTGAAATTAGGGCATTTGCAGATAAATACAAGTTTGGGAATTTGCTGAAACCAAACCAAAATTACAAGAAATACTAAAAGGTGTCCTCTTGTTAGAAAATCAATAACATCAGCTAACAATCCAAAAAAAGAACACAAGAAAGAGCAACCAGATCTCAACTCATATAGGGAAATCACAAAAATAAATCAAAGCTAAAATACTGAAAATATGGAAACAGAGATGTAAATATGTAAAAGATGACAACAATAAAGCAAAAAATAGGGACTAAAAAATGTAGACAGAGTTCCGGCAAAATGGCGCTCTAGGCAGAAGTACCACGCCTTCCTTCCACAGCAAAGATCAGAAAAACTAAGCCGAACAGAGAATACAACAATCCTGAAACCCTAAAACATCAAATGAAGAGATAAAGAACTCAGCCAAGCACCAAATGGAGTGAGAAAACTGACAGAGAACGGTGAGCGAGGAGAGATTCATGCGGAGGTCCCCTACCAGCTAACGCAGCGTGTATCTGCCATCTTGGACTCCTATCGGAGACCAGCAAACATAGGGTACGAGAAAGCAGCCTCATGGAGCGTCCAGCGGGAGACAAAACAACCGGTAATTTGCGATATACACTTTCCCACCCCCCACCCTTCTTCACCCTGATTTGGCCTCCTCTGCTTCCCGTGGCCACAATCTCTTGACCAGGAAACACTGGCTGCTTGGATTCCACACACCCGAACGGGTAGCTTCCTGAGTGCCATTTGTTAGCTGCTGGTGTTGCTTTTTTCCACTTCTTTTGATTTCTTCCTTGCCTCTCACCACCTCCCCCTCCTTTCTCTTGAGTACCTTGCTCCGTGCACCATCTTTGCTTCTTCCTGAGGGCCTGCAGAGCTCCAGTAATTTGTGATATACGCTTTCCCACTCTCTACTCTTCTTCACCCACACTCGGCCCCCTCTGTTTCCCGCGGACACAGTCTCTTGTCCAGAAACAGCAGCCTGCACTGACTGGCTCTCTGAGTGTCATTTGTTGGCTGCTACTGTTGCTTTTTTTTTTCTGCTTCTTTTGATTTCTTACTTGCCTCTCGCCACCTCCCCCTCCTTTTGTTCGAGTACCTGGCTCTGTGCACCATCTTTGCTTCTTCCAGAGGGGCTGCAGAGCTCGGTTTGAGTGCGGAGCTGCTTCCTGGTCTGGGATGCCACGCTGGTGGGATCCCGGGGTGTTTGTTGTTTGTTTTGAATTGTTTGTTTGTTTTCTTTTCCTTTTCTTGAGTTGGGAGCCCTTTCTGGCCAGGCGAGGCTGCGTGCCAAGGAGACTCCCCCTCGGCTTCCACAGACATGCAGGCATTCCTTTTTTCATTTGTTTTTTTTTTCTTTCTGTTTTTTTTGGGGACCTTTCTTGTTCTTTTTTTTTTTTTTAATTTGCTTTGTTTTCTTTTCCCTCTTTTTTCCTTTTTGTCTTTCTTCATTGCTCTGTTTGTCGTCTCTCTATACCTTCTTTCTCTTTCTGTTCCCTGAATACCTGGCATTGTATACCTCTACACCTTCTAGCCAGGCTGTACTGCAACACCTGAGAGTGACTTCCCCAGATCTCATAGCTGCACCAGTGGGATCCTGGGAACTTTGTGGTTCTTTAACTTTACTGATTTTTATTTATTCATTTTTTTCTTTTCTTCCTCTTCCCCGTTCTGTTTTTCTCCACTTCATAGTCTCTCATCTCTCCACTCCAATGGCAAGCTCCCCTAGCACTCTTTTTTGTTTGTTTGTATGTTTTTGGCTCCTGTTCCTCTCTCTTCTCTCCCATATCCATCTTAACTCCACACATAACAATCTCCCCACTGAATCCATCCTACCTTGACATCACACCACCAAGCAGAACAGGCATGGCCTACTGGAACCTGCCCTGCACTGATTACTGACCCACTCTGGTGGCTGTAGTAAGTACCACAAACACCCCGTCCCAGTAACTCCTCTTCAGCTAGACCTGCCCTGCCATACCATATATGAGTGACTGACCCTGCCAGTTGGAGAAGGAGGTGAAAAGTATTGTGCCCACAGATGAGCAAACAACAAAGAACACACAGTCCTCCTGCTCAGGCATAGTCAAATTAAAAAAAAAAAGGAACAAAACAAACAAATCTCCAATTAATAAACGAGAAAAATAATTATTGAATGCCCTGAAGACAGAAGACAATATCAAAACATTTACAAAAACAGGACACGATGTTTTCAGTAGGCGTCCAAAATAAAACACTAGATGACTTTCCACTGGAAGAAAATGCACTAGAACTACCTAATAGGGAATTCAAATCTCTAATACTCAGAATTCCCCAAGAGCTGTGGCAAAAAGCTGACAAACATGAGGAAAAAATAGACAAATTCATGGAAAAGACAGACAAAAAATTGGAAGAATTCAGGAAAATAATGCAGGAACAAAATGCCAAAATAAGTTCACAACTAGAAACTATACAAAGACAACAATTAGAAATCCAAAAGATAAACACAAGATTTCAGAAATGGACGGTATCATAGAAGGGCTGAGAAGCAGATTTGAAATGGTGCAAGACAGGATCAGTGGAATTGAAGACACACACTTGGGTACAACAATGTTTCAGGAAAACTCAGAAAAAAGAACAAAGAAAAATGAAGAGACCCTGAGAGTTATGTGGGACACAATCAAAAGCAAAAATTTGTGACTGATTGGAATTCCAGAACAGAGGGAGAAAACAGAAAACACAGAGAGGATCATTGAAAAACTGTTGACAGAAAACTTCCCCAATATCATGAAAAATGAAAAGCTGGCCATCCAAGAAGCTCAACGAACCTCATATAGAAGAGACTCCAAAAGAAAATCACCGAGGCATCTCATAATCACATTCACCAAAACCAAAGACAAACAAAGAATCCTGACAGCAGCTTGTGAAAAACAAGAAGTCACATACAGAGGAGAAACAATAATACTAAACTCAGATTATTCAGCAGGCAAGAAGCCAATGGGATGACATATAAAAAATCTTGAAAGAAAAAAATTGCCAGCCAAGAATAATATATCCTGCAAAACTCTCATTCAACTTTGATGGTGAAATTAGGTCATTTCCAGATAAACAGAAATTAAGGGAATATGTAAAAGTCAAACCAAACTTACAAGAATTATTAATGGGAGTTCTACAATCTGAGGACAAACAGCTTCAGCTCACAAAGAGCCTAGAATGCAGGATCGTACCAACCAGATACCAATCTAGGAGATGGAACTCTCGAGGACTATCCAAAACCAAAAGAAATACAACAGGGAATCAGAGCAGTTAATCAGTAAATGACAACATCAAAACAATAAAAGAGGGATAAACGGCATAGGTACAGAACCTTCTAATGGAGAGGAAGGCAAGGCAATACCAAGTAATGGTAGACTGCTTCAAACTTAGAAAAATAAGGGTAAAATTCATGGTAACCACAAAGAAAGTTAACAAACATATTCATAAAAAGAAGAAGAAAAACATAAAGTCTCAGCAAAAACAAAACCTACAAAAACAAAAGAAATGAAAAAAAAATCCACAAACAAAAGTAACTCAGCACAGGACAGTAAGAAGAACAAAGAAAGCTTTAGCACCACAAAAGAAGCAATACAAAATGACAGCAACAAACTCACATCTATCAATAATTACACTGAATGTAAATAGACACAATGCACCCATACAGAGATGGAGAGTGACAGAATGCATAAGAAAACAGTGTCCATCAATATGCTGTCTACAGGAGACACACCTTAGAAATAAACATGTGAATTTATTAAAAGTCAAATGTTGGAAAAATATATATCAAGCTAACAACTACCAAAAAAGAGCAGGAGTGGCAATTCTAATCTCAGATAAAATAGACTTGAAAACGAAATCTACCATAAAAGACAAAGAAGGACACTATATAATGATCAAGGGGATGACCCATCATGAAGACATAACCATAATAAACATCTACGCACCCAATGACAGGGCTCCAAAATACATAATAGAAGAAATCAGAGATGGAATAAAAAAATTCCTAGAATCCAATGAGAATGAAAACACATCATATCAAAACCTTTGGGACACAGCAAAGGCAGTCCTCAGAGGACAATTTATAGCAATAGATGCACATATCAAAAAAGAAGAAAGGGACAAAATCAAAACATTAACTACAGAACTCAAACAAATAGAAAGAGCACAGCAAAAAACAGCCCACAACCGCCGGAATAAAAGTAATAGTAAAGATCAGAGCAGAAATAAATGAAATAGAGAGCAGAAAAACAATAGAATGAATCAACCAAACCAAAAGTTCGTTCTTTGAAAGAATCAACAAAATCGACAAACAAGTGGCCAATATGACAAAAGAAAAACAGGAGAGGACACAAATAACCCAAATAAGAATGAAATGGGGAACACTACAACAGACCCAACTGAAATAAAAAGGATTATAACAGAATATTATGAAAAACTGTACTCCAACAAATTTGAAAACCTAGAGGAAATGGATAAATTTCTAGAAACACATGGCCTACCCAAATGAAAACAAAGTGATGTTGAAAATCTGAACAGACCCATAACAAGAGAAGAAATTGAAAAGGTAATCAAAAAACTCACAGCCAAAAAAAGCCCTGGCCCAGATGGCTTCACTGGAGAATTCTACAAAACATTTACAGAAGAGCTTGTACCGGTACTACTCAAGCTATTTCAGAGCATAGAAGAGGAAGCAATACTTCCAAATTCATTCTATGAAGCCAGCATAATGCTGATACCAAAACTAGGCAAAGACGTCACAAAAAAAGAAAATTACAGACCAATATCTCTCATGAATATAGATGCAAAAATTCTGAACAAAATTCCAGCCAATAGAATTCAGCATCATATCAAAAAAATAATACACCACAACCAAGTAGGATTCATACCAGCTATGCAAGGATGGTTCAACATTAGAAAATCAATCAACATAATCCACCACATAAATAAAAGGAAAGAAAAGAATCACATGATCATCTGAATTGACGCAGAAAAGGCATTTGACAAAGTCCAACACCCATTCTTGATAAAAACTCTCAATAAAATAAGTATAGAAAGGAAATTTCTCAACACAATAAGAGGCTTCTATGCAAAACCAATGGCCAACATCATTCTTAATGGAGAGAGGCTGAAAACATTCCCCTTGAAAACAGGAACAAGACAACGATGCCCTTTATCACCACTCCTATTTAACATTGTGCTGGAACTTCTAGCTAGAGCAATGAGGCAAGAAAAAGAAATAAAGGGCATCCAAATTGGTAATGAAGAAGTCAAACTGTCCCTGTTTGCAGATGATATGATACCATACATAGAAAACCCTAAAGACTCCATGGGAAATCTACTGGAACTAATAGAAAGATTCAGCAGAGTAGCAGGATAGAAGATAAACATTCAAAAATCAGTTGGATTCCTATACACCAATAAGGAGAACAATGAAAAGGAAATCAGGAAAACAATACCATTTTCAATAACCCCTAAAAAGATAAAATACTTAAGAATAAATCTGACCAGGGATGTAAAAGACCTATACAAAGAAAACTACAAAACACTACTGCATGAAACCCAAAGGGAGCAACATAAATGGAAAAACATACCATGCTCATGGATAGGCAGACTCAACATTGTGAAAATGACAATTCTACTCAAAGCAATTTACAAACACAATGCAATCCGGATCCAAATACCAACAACATTCTTCAAAGAGATGGAAAAACTCATCATTCACTTTATATGGAAAGGGAAGAAGCCCCAAATAAGTAAAGCACTACTGAAGAAGAAAAATAAAGTTGGAGGACTCACACTACCTGACTTCAGAACCTACTCTACAGTTACAGTAGTCAAAACAGCCTGGTAGTGGTACAACGACAGATACATTGACCAATGGAACAGAATTGAGAACCCAGATGTAAATCCATCCACCTACGGTCACCTGATCTTCGACAAGCGCCCAAAGTCCATCAAATGGGGAAAAGACAGTGTTTTTAACAAATGGTGCTGGCAAAACTGGATATCCATCTGCAAAAAAATGAAAGAGGACCCATACCTCGCACCATATGCAAAAACTAATTCAAAATGGATCAAAGACCTAAATATAAAGCCAAAAACTATAAAGTTCATAGAAGAAAAAATAGGACCAATGCTACAGGCCCTAATACACGGCATTAACAGGATACGAACCGTAAACATCAACACCACCCCAGAAGATAAGCTAGATAACTGGGATCTTCTAAAAATCAAACACTATGCTCTTCAAAAGACTTCACCAAAAGAGTAAAAAGAGAACCTAAAAACTGGGAAAAAAATTTTTGGACATTACAAGTCAGACAAAGGTTTAATCTCCATAATCTACAAGAAAATCCAACACCTCTACAACAAAAAGACAAATAATCCTATTTAAAAAATGGGCAAGGGAAATGAACAGACACTTCACTAAAGAAGACAGTCAAGTGGCCAACAGACACATGAGGAAATGCTCGTGATCACTAGCCTTTACAGAAATGCAAATTAAAACCACAAGGAGATACTATCTCACCGCAGCATTACTGGCACGAATCAAAAATACTGGAAATAACAAACGTTGGAGAGGCTGTGGGGAGATCAGAACTCTTATGCACTGCTGCTGGGACTCCATAATGATACAACCATTTTGGAAAACGATATGGCGCTTCCTTAGAAAGCTAGAAATAGAAATACTATACGATCCAGCAATCCCTCTCCTAGGAATATATCCTAGAGAAATAAGATCCGTCACATGAATAGGCATATGCACACCCATGTTCATTGCAGCAAAAAGATGAAAACAACCTAGATGCCCATCAACAGATGAATGGATAAACAAAGTACCGTACATACACACAATGGCGTATTATGCCATGATAAAGAACAATGATGAATCTGTGAAGCATCTCATAACATGGATGAAACTGGAGGACACTATTCTGAGTTAAATAAGTCAATCACAAAAGGAGAAATATCGTATAAGACCTCTGCTGTAAAAACTCATGAAAAAATTTACACACAAAAAGTAACGATCTTTGCTGGTTACAAGGGATGGGAGGGGTGGGGAGAAATACTAAATACACAATAGGTAAGTGGTAACTTTGGTGAAGGGTAAAACAATACACCATACTGGGGAGGCCAGTACAACTTGTACAAGGAAAGATCATGGAAGCTCCATAGACACATCCAAACTCCCTGAGGGACTGAATTGCTGAGTGGAGGGCTGTGGGGACCATGCTCTTGGGGAACATCTAGCTCAATTGGCATAACACAGTTTATAAAGACAACGTTTTACATTCTACCTTGGTGAGTAGCATCTGGGGTCTTAAAAGCCTGTGAGCAGCCATCTAAGATACTCCACTGGTCTCACCCCTTGGGGAGCAAGGGAGAATGAAGAGAACAGGATACAAGGAAAAGATTAGTCCAAAGAACTAATGGACCACAACTACTAAGGCCTCCACCAGACTGAGTGTAGTACGGCTAGATGGTGCCCGACTACCACCACTGACTGCTCTGACTGGGATCACAACAGAGGGTCGTGGAAGTAGCTGGAGAAGGATGAGAACAAAATTCTCACTCACAAAAAATGATCAGATTTACTTGCCTGACAGAGACTGGAGAAATCCCAAGATTATGGCTCGAGACACCCTTTTAGCTCTTGGTGAAGTCCCTCCCGAGATTCACTGTTCATCCGGGGATTGGACAGCCCCATAAAACAAAACTGGACTAATGAAGCCCAGCAGTCCAAGGACAAGGACTAGCAGGAGGGGACAGGAAAGCTGGTGATAGGGAACCCAATGTTGAGAAAAGACAATGTTGACATGTCATGGGGTTGTTAACCATTGTCATAGGGCAATATGTGTACTGTTTAATGAGAAACTATTCTGTTCTGTAAACATTCATTTAAAGTAAAAAAAAAATTATCTATGTGACATCAAATTGACAACAGCAACTCAAAGGTTTGACGGGAAGCCTAGGGGGCAGTGAGTTGAAGATAATAGTGAAGGAATAATTTGGAAAAGGATAGTGAGAATAGCGGTACAACTGTAAGAACGTAATTGATATTACTGAATTGTACATGTAGAAATTTTTGAAATGGTGTGTTTTTGGCTATGTGTATTTTCACCAAAAAAGAAAAAATGTCTTCCAAGGTCTAGAAGGGAGAGTGTCGACATGTTGTGGGGTTGTTTACCAATGTCATAAAACAATATGCATACTGACTGTGTAATGAAAAACTGTTCTGTAAACCTTCACCTAAAGTACAATAAAAATTTTTAAAAAATAAAATAAAATAAATGGAGAAAAAAAGGAAGAAGTAAGACTATCTCTATTTACAGATGACATAATTTTATATATAGAAAATCCTGAGGAATCCCTTAAAAAACACTGGAACAATAAACAGATTCAGCAAAGTTGTAGAACACAAGATCAAGACACAAAACTCAGTTATATTTCTATACAGTAGCAATGAATAATCCAAAAATGAAACTAGAAAACAATTCCACTTAAAATAGCATAAAAAATAATAACATAGATCAGTAAGGGGTCTCTTTGGAAGATGGTGACATGAGCAGTGCAGTGCTCCCTCCTCCCATAGGATCACAAAGGAAAACAACTAGTAATTGGTAGACTTGACTTTGTAAGAACTCCAAAAAGTAGTCAGATGGCTACTGCAACTAAGCGAAAACTGAATCTAGAAAAAGGTGACTTTTAAATGGTAAGACATGTTTAGTTTTCTACTGCCTTTCCCCCCTCCCTCTCCCTTCTCATCTCAGTGCCCTGGCAATCCTAAGGTGGCAGTGGCAGCACTGAACCACATTCTCAATGAAGGGGCCTGATCTGTGGCTCTGGAGTGAGCAGAGCAGACTTTACTAGGGGATTATTATGTGGGTCTGTTCTGATTTGTCTGGGAGCTGCCTGAAGGACTGATGTGGGGCTTTCTTCTTGGTGTGGCCTACTTCAGAACTTATGTGTGCTAGGAGGGGAGGAGCAGCAGGCAATGTCCAAAGTTGTGACCACCTATCGCCACCTGGAGCAAAATGCTGTGATAAGAGCATACAATTAACACCTAAGGGCTGAAAGAGAATCCATAGTGAGTTTCGTTCAGAAATTAAAGCTTTCAAAAGCACTGTGTATATGAAGGAATTGAAAAAGCCACGTGCATACTCAGAGCAAAATATATGCACAAAAAAATACCAAAGAAAACCGTAGCTTTCACCTCAGGCTGATCCTTTAGCATACTGCATACCAGCCTAAGTATTAAAAAAGGGCCCCAGCACAGAGACTATTTTAAAAGACTTGGGAAGTGTTTTTTTAAGTGTTTTTCTACTAGAGTGCAAGGAAAGCTCTTTTGAAATATAGCTGGGCAGAAGCTGGGGAATAGAGTCCTTGGTGTTCATACACATGCAAGAGGGCAGTCTTTGCAAAAAATAGTTAATGTTGGTCACTGAGCAGATGCACTACTCTAGCCTTCAACAATAATTAAAAATAAAAATTCCAATCCCTGAGAAAGGGGAAGAATTTGAGTTTCAGAACAAACACATTATAATATTACAATGTTCCAGCTTCAACAAAGAATCACAAAACATACACATAAACAGGAAAGGATGGCCCGTTCAAAATAAGAAAATGAATTGACAGAGACTGTGCCTACAGAACCCCAGATAATGGACAGACTAGAAGACTTCAAAACAGCAGTATTAAATATTCTCAGAGAACAAAAAAAGAAAAGAAAAATCCTGATAAAGAATTAAAGGAAATAAGGAAAATGATACATGAACAAAAAGAAGAATATCAATAAACAGATAGAAACTATAATATGGGACCAAACAGAATTACTGGAGCTGAAAAATACAATAGTGAAAATGAAAAATTCACTGGAGGGACTCAGTAGCAGATTTGAGCTGGCAGAAGAAAAATTCAACAAACTAGAAGACAGGACAATCGAAATTATCAAGTCTGAGGAGTAAAAAGAATGAAGAAAAGTGAACCAAGCCTAAGAGGCTGTGTAGGACACTATCAAGTGAGCCAACATGTGCATTATAGGAGGCCCAGAAGGAGAAGAAAGAGAGGATGGGACAGAAAGAAAATTGAAAAAATAATGGCAAAAAAGTCTCAAATTTGAAGAAGGACATGAATCTAAACATCTGATAATCTCAACAAACTCCAAGTAGGATAAACAGAAAGAGAACTACACTGAGTTACATTATAATCAGACTCTCATAAAGAGAATCCTGAAAACAGCAAGAAAGAAGTGAATTGTCATTAAAAAAAAGGGATCTTTGAAAAGATTAAGTTCTGATGTCTTTTCAGAAACCACAGAGGCCAGAAAGTCGTGGGATGATATATTTAAAATGCCAAAAGAAAAAAAAGCTGAAGTAGTTCATTACCACTAGACCTGTCCTATAAAAATTGCTAAAGGAAGTCCTTCAAATTAAAATGAAAGGACACTATACAGTAATTCAAAGCCATAAGAAGAAAAAAGATGTCCAATAAATGCAATTTCATGGGAAAATATAAAGGCCAGTTTTATGGTATTATTGGTTTGTAACTCCAGTTATTATGTCTTACATAATTTAAAATTACAACCCCCCAAAATAACAAATTTATGTTATTGTTCACATAACATATAAAGATGTAATTCATGATAACAACAACATAAGGTGAGGGGAGAAGAAATATAGAAACAGACGTTTTGTATGTTATTGAGGTTAAGATGGTATCAACTTAAACTAGAATGTTATAAATTTAAGATGTTAAATGTAATCCCCATAGTAACCACAAAGAAAATATCTTTTAAAATACACAAAAAGAAAAGAGAAGGGAATCAAAATGGTACACTATAAAAAAATCAATTAAACACAAAAGAAGGCAGCATTGTAGGCAATAAAGACAGTTCTGATACATTCCAAGACATGAATGAAACTTTAAAACATGCTAAGTGAAATAAGTCAAACACAAAGGGCAAATATTTCATGATTTCATTTATATGAAATACCTAGAATAAGCAAATGCATAAAGACAAAAGTTTATTAGTGGTTATCAGGGGCTGAGGGGAGGATAAAATGGAGACTTATTGCTTAAGGGGTACTGAGTTTATGTTTGGGGTGATGAAAAACATTTGCAAATGGCTAGTGGTAATGTTTGCACATCATGGTGAAGGTAATTAACGTCATTGAATTGTACACATAAAAATGATTGAAATGTCACCCCTGATGGAGCAGGAGAAAAGTGTGGAGCAGAACTCAAATTCATGTAAAAAGACCAGACTTAATGGTCTGACTGAGGCTGGAGGAACCCTTGAAGCCATGGCCCCCGGATGCTCTGTTAACCCAGAACTAAAACCATTCCCAAAGCCCACTCTTCAAAAATTAGATAGACTGGGCTATAAAACATAAAATAATACTTGTGAAGAGTCTGCTTCTTAGTTCAAGCATATACACAGGACCAAACGGGAAGCTCCTATCCGGAGACAAGATGAGAAGGTAGAAAGTGACAGAAGCTGCTTGGATGGACAGAGGAAACCCCGGGTGGAAAGGGGAGTGTGCTGTCACATCATAGGGATTAAAACTAGTGTCACATAACAATATGTGTATAAATTTTTGTATGAGAAATTAACTTGAGCTGTAAACTTTCACCTAAAGCGCAATAAAAAAAAAAAAGATTGAAATGTCAAATGCTTTGTTATAGATACTTTACCACAATAAACCTAAAAAAAAATTTCACAAGGATCTATAAAGAAGTACTTCTGGAAAAAAAAAAAGGTAAGATGCTTAGGAATAAATTTAACCAAGTAAATGCAAAAATTGTATACAGAAAACTATAAAACTATAAAACATTGTTGAAAGAAATTAAGAAGAAAGAAAAACTGGAAAGACATCCATTTTCAAGCATTGAAAGATTTAATACTGTTAAAATGGAAATACTTCCCAAATTGATCTACATATTCAATGAAAGCACTATCAAATTTCCAACTACCTTTTTAGCAGAAACAACAAGATGATCCTAAAATTCATATAGAATTTCAAGGGATTCCGATAGGCAAAACAATCTTGAAAAAGAACAAAGTCGGAGGACTCAAACTTCTAGATTTCAAAATTTACTGTAAAGAAAACTACACTAATCAAAATACTGTAGTACTGGCATAAGGATAGACATACACATCAATGGAGGAGATTTGTGTGTCTTGAAATAAACCCATTTGTTGCTGACAAGAGTGCTAAGACTATTCAGTGACAGGAAGAACAGTCTCTTCAATAAATGGTGCTGGTGTAACTGGTTATCCATTTGCAAAAGAATGAAATTGAACTCTTACATGAGACTGAAAAATGATACAGTCACTCTGAAAAACAGTTTGATAGTTTCTTAAAACACTAAACATACAGGGGCAGGGCCAAGATGAAGGTGTAGACAGATGCTTCCTATATCCCTCTTACAACAAAGACCTGGAAAATCAAGTGCTTTGATTGTATATGAATATCTAGGAGCCCTGAACAAGGCAAAGTTGAGGAATTGGACTGAGTAGCGGGGAGAGAGGGAGACGGTTTGGAAGAAGCGAAGAGTGCCAGAGCGGCGGTGGAGAGACTGCAGCTCTTCAGCTGCGCTAGGTCCACAGTGAAGCAGGCAAACACCTCTCCTTGCGCTTGGGAAGCAGTATCCACATCGAGAGAGATCCAGCAGCAAAGATTCTGCTTGGACACTCCGAACCGGTGAAAAGCAGCTCCCAAGTGGGTAAAGATAAGTACATGGGTGTAGCCTTCTGCGGGGATTTAAAAAAAAAAAATCCCATTTGGGAAAAACCTCTCTCCCTTTTACCTCCTTCCTCCGCAGTCTGCACTGGCAGTCCACTGGGCCGGAAGTAGATCCCAAAAGGTGCCCTAACCTATTCTCCTGGCCTTGGAGAGGGAACAAATAAGCTACTGGCTACCCTAAGCCAGGAACTCAGGGTCAGTGCAGCTCCTTTGCTAGGCACAGGCATAAGGGGTCCACAGACTTTGAGTGCCTTACACCCCTGTATAGACTTGTGGGGACCTATCTTAACAGTGTTAGCCCTCGCTACCACAGTACAACAGGGCAAACATCTGAAGTTTAACTTCAACTGTTTCAGCTGTGAAGTGGCAGATTTGTGACCTTTGAAACAGCCCTGCCCCTTAAGTAGGCATTTCTACCAATCTGCAACAGGGGCTTGAGGACTGGTGATGTCGCTTAAACTGCCTAGTCACCTGCTACAGGAGTCCGAGAAAAAGTGCTGCCCTCAAGTCTTTACAGCCAACAGAGTCGGGTGCTCATAGTCTGGCGGTAAAACTCACCTACCTATTTGCCCTAGGGAATAGGGACATGCTTTCCTTTCAGATTCTCAGGGACAGCTGTCAGCCCCCTGCCTGGCTCAGCACGTGATCCCCTACCACAGCCAGAGTCCAGTGCCTGCACCAATCACTCATGCCTCTCTAGGACTGTAGATGAGAGCCTTCACCACACACTTGGTGTGACCAACTGCCTGGACACCTGAGCTGAACCCATATAGGAAAACTTAATGGACTCCTGTGTGCACATTCTTAGTTACAGAACTAACTACGTGGTGACAGGAAGTTAGAGCTTCAAAGGCGCCAATAATCAAACTAGCACACATGAGCAGCCTATTGGGGCATATCAAAACAAAACAAAACAAGAAGCTAGGACTCACTAAACAAATATAAAATAAAATTATAATAACTTATCGATGGCTCAGAGACAACAGTCAATATCAAATCACATAAAGAGGCAGTTCATGATGGCTTCAGCAAGCTCCCAAAATAAGGAATCAATAAATTCTCTGGAGGAAGAGAATTTCTTGAAATTACCAGAGACAGAATACAAAAGGTTAACATACAGAACTCTTCTAGAAATAAGAGAGGAAATTCAACAAAATGCAGAAACGGCCAGGGAAATAAAGACAAAGTAGTAGTGGAACTTAAAAAAGTTATTCAAGAACATAATGACAAATTTAATAGGCTGCAAGAATCCATAGAGAGACGGCAACCAGAAATCCAGAAGATTAACAATAAAATTTCAGAATTAGACAACTGAATAAAAAGTCATAGGAGCAGAATTGAGGCAGTAGAAGTTAGAATTAGTGACACTGAAGATAAAGCACTTGATGCCAACTTATTTGAGGAAAAACCAGATAAAGGAATTAAAAAGAATGAGAAAACTTTAAGGGTCATGTGGGACTCTATCAAGAGAAATAACCAACGAGTGATTGCAGTACCAAGAACAGGGGGGGATAACAGAAAATACAGAGAAAATTGTCGAAGATTTGTTGACAGAAAACTTCCCTGATACCATGAAAGATGAGACGATATCTATCCAAGATGCTCATAGAACCCCACATAAGGTAGATCCCAAAAGAAATTCACCAAGACATATTATAAATAAAACTTACCAAAACCAAAGATATAGAGAGAATTTTAAGAGTGGCTAGGTATAAAAGTCATCTACAAAGGATGACTAATTAGAATAAGCTCTGACTACTCAGCAGAAACCATGCAGGCAAGAAGGCAATGGGATGACATATATAAAGCCTTGAAGGAAAACAACTGCCAGCCAAAAATTACCTATCCAGCAAAACTGTCTCTCAAATATGATGGCGAAATTAGGGCATTTCCAGATAAACGGAAGTTCAGGGAATCTGCAAAAACCAAACCAAAATTACAAGAAATACTAAAGGGACTCCTACGGTTAGATAATCAATAACACAGATAACAACGCAAGAATAGAACACAGAACAGAGCAACCAGATGTTGACTGAGATAGGGAAGTTGAAAATACATCAAATCAAAAACATTCAAAATAGGGAAACAGAGCTATCAATATGTAAAAAAGGACAGATTAAAACAAAAAAGAGGGACCTAAAAGTGCAGACATTGATTGTTCATATGGAGGGGAAGTCAAGGCAATATAAAGTAATAAAAGACTGGTATGTACTTAGAAAAATAGGGGTAAATATTAAGGTAACCACAAAGGAATCTAACAGTCCTACAAATCAAAATTAAAAAGTAGAAAAACATAAAGAGCCACCAAAAATAAAATATGCAACAATGAAAAAGATGGAAAAAAAATACATAAAGGAAAACGACTCAGCACAGAAAATTAAGGGGAACAAAGAAACTGTGAACAACACGTAAAAAGAGATATCAGTATGACAACACTAAACTCATACCTGTCAATAATTACCTGAATGTAAACGGACTTAATGCACCAATAAAGATATGGAGAGTGGCAGACTGGATAAAAAGGCATGATCCATCTATATGTTGCCTACAAGAGACACACCTTAGACTTAAAGAAACAAACAGGCTAAACCTCAAAGGATGGAAAAAAATATATCAAGCAAACAACACTCAAAAAAGAGTGGGAGTGGCAATATTAATCTCTGACAAAACAGACTTTAAAGTAAAATCCACCACAAAGGATAAGGATCGTCACTATATAATGATAAAGGGCAATACACCAGGAGGACATAACTATAATAAATATTTACGTACCTAACAACAGGGCTTCAAAATACCTAAAACAAACTCTCTGAAGAGACGGATAGACAGCTCCACAATAGTAGTAGGAGACTTCAACACGCCACTTTCGGTGAAGGACAGACCATCCAGAAAGAAGCTCAACAAAGACACGGAAGAACTAAATGCTACAATCAACCAACTTAATCTCATAGATATATATCAAACACTCCTCCCAACAGCAGCCAAGTATACTTTCTTTTCCAACGCACATGAAACATTCTCCAGAATAGACCACATATTAGGCCATAAAGCAAGCCTTAACAAAATCCAAAACATCGAAATATTACAAAGCATCTTTACTGACCATAAAGCCATAAAACTGGAAGTCAACAACAGAAAAAGCAAGGAAAAAAATTAAACACATGGAAACTGAACAACACCTTGCTCAAAAACTACTGGGTTATAGAAGAAATTAAGGATGGGATAAAGAAATTCATAGAATGAAACAAGAATGAAAACACATCCTACCAAAACCTTAAGGACACAGCCAAAGCAGTGCTCGGAGGTCAGTCTATAGCAATAAATGCACACATCCAAAGAGAAGAAAGGGCCATAATCAAAACATTAACCCTACAACTGGAACAAGTAGAAAGAGAGCAGCAAAAGAAGCCCACAGGCGCCAGAAGGAAGGAAATAATAAGAATTAGAGCAGAATGAAATGAAATAGAGAATAGAAAAATAATTGAAACAGTTAACAAGTCCAAAAGCTGGTTCTTTGAAAAGAAAAACAAAATTGATAAACCATTGGCCAAACTGACAAAAGAAAAACAGGAGGGGAAGTAATTAACCCATATAAGAAATGAGATGGGTGATATCACAACAGACTCAACTGAAATTAAAAG
Organism: Dugong dugon; assembly: GCA_030035585.1. Classification (NCBI taxonomy): domain Eukaryota; kingdom Metazoa; phylum Chordata; class Mammalia; order Sirenia; family Dugongidae; genus Dugong; species Dugong dugon. The sequence continues at coordinate 150,941,936 of CM057462.1, forward strand.
AATCATAACAGATTACTATGAAAAATTGTACTCTGACAAATTTGAAAACCTAGAGGAAATGGACAAATTTCTAGAAACTCACTACCTACTTAAACTAACACAGAGATAGAACAACTAAGTAAACCCAGAACAAAACAAGAGATTGAAAAGGTTATTAAAAAACTCCCAACAAAAAAATGCCCCGGCCCGGATGGCTTCACTATAGAATTCTACCATACTTTCAGAGAAGAGATAACACCACTTCTGCTAAAGGCATTTCAGAGCATAGAAAATGATGGAATACTCCCAAACTGATTCTGTTAAGCCAGCATAACCCTAATACCAAAACCAGGTAAAGAAACCACAAAAAAAGAAAATTACATACCAGTATCCCTCATGAACATTGACGCAAAAATCCTCAACAAAATTCTAGCCAATATAATTCAACAACATATCAAAAAAATAATTCACCATGACCAAGTGGGATTCATACCAGGTATGTAGGGATGGTTCAACATTGGAAAAACAATCCATGTAATCCATCACATAAATAAAACAAAAGACAAGAACCACATGATCTTATCAATGGATGCAGAAAAGGCATTTGACAAAGTCCAACACCCATTCATGATAAAAACTCTCAATAAAATAGGAAAAGAAGGGAAATGCCTCAATATAATTAAGGGCATTTATACAAAACCAACAGCCAAAATCATCCTAAATGGAGAGATTCTGAAAGCATTCCTCTTGAGAACAGAAACCAGACAAGGATGCCCTCTATCACCACTATTATTCAACATTGTGTTGGAGGTCTTAACCAGAGCAATTAGGCTAGAAAAAAGAAATAAAGGGCATCCAAATAGGTAGGGAAGAAGTCAAATGATCTCTATTTGCAGATGATATGATCTTATACACAGAAAACCCCAAAGAATCCACAAGAAAGCTACTGGAACTAATAGAAGATTTCAGCAAAGTTTCAGGATACAAGAGAAACATACAAAAATCAATTTTATTCCTTTACACCAACAAAGAGAACCTGGAAGAGGAAATTACCACATCAATATCATTTACAATAGCCCCCAAGAAGATAAAATACTTAGGAATAAATCTAACCAGAGACGTAAAAGATCTATACAGAGAAAACTACAAGACACTACTGCAAGACACTAAAAGAGACCTGCATAAGTGGAAAAATTTACCTTGCTCATGGATAGGTAGACTCAACATAGTGAAAATGTCAATTCTACCCAAAGCAATCTACAGATACAATGCAATCTCGATCCAAATTCCACCAACATTTTTTAATGAGATGGAGAAACAAATCACTGATTTCATATGGAAAGGGAAGAGGCCCCGAATAAATAAAGCATTACTCAAGAAGAAAAACAAAGTGGGAGCCCTTACACTACCTGATTTCAGGACCTATTATACTGCCACGTAGTGAAAACAGCCTGGTACTGGTACAGCAACAGATACATATACCAATGGAACAGAGTTGAGAATCCAGATATAAGTGCAACCACCTATGAGCAGCTAATATTTGACAAAGGCCCAAAGTCTGTTAACTGGGGAAAAGACAGTCTCTTTAAGAAATGGTGCATGCATAAGTGGATTTCCATCTGCAAAAAACTGAAACAAGACCCGTACCTCACACCAAGTAAAAAATAACTCAAAATGGATCAAAGACTTAAGTATAAAATAAAAACCGATAAAGATCATGGAAGAAAAAATAGGGACAATGCTAGGAGCCCTAATACATGGCATAAACACAATACGAACCATAAGTAACAATGCACAAGCACCAGAACAAAGACTAGATAAGTGGGATCTCCTAAAAAGCAAACACTTATGCTCATCAAAAGACTTCACCAAACAGCAAAAAGACAACCTACAGACTGGGAAAAAAATTTGGGCTACAACAAATCCGATCAGCTTCTAATCTCAAAAATCTACAAGATACTGCAAAACCTCAACAACAGAAAGACAAATAACCCAATTAAAAAATGGGCAAAGGATATGAACAGGCACTTCACCAAAGAAGATATTCAGGCGGCTAACAGACATATGAAGAAATTCTCACAATCATTAGCCATTAGAGAAATGCAGATCCAAACTACAATGAGATATCATCTCACCCCCAACAAGGCTAGCATTAATCCAAAAAACACAAAATAATAAATGCTGGAGAGGTTGTGGAGAGACTGGAACAGTTATACACTGTTGGTGGGATTGTAAAATGGTACAACCACTTTGAAAATCGATTTGGCGCTTCCTTAGAAAGCTAGAAATAGAAGTACCATACTATCCAGCTATCCCGCTCCTTGGAATATATCACAGAGAAACAAGAGCCGTCAGTCGAATAGATATATGCACATCCATGTTCATTACAGCACTGTTCACAATAGCAAAAAGATGGAAGCAACCTAGGTGCCCATCAATGGAAGAATGGATAAAAAAATTATGGTATATCCACGCAATGGAATATTACACAAGGATAAAGAACAACAATGAAGCTGTGAAACATCGTATAACATGGCGGAAGCTGGAACTTACTATGCTGAGTGAATTTAGTCAGTCACAGAAGGACAAATACTGTATAAGACCACTATTATAAGAACTCAAGAAAAGGTTTAAACACAGAAGAAAACATTCTTTGATGGTTACAGGGGTGGCGAGAGAGGGTGAGGGTTACTCACTAACTAGATGGTAGATAAAAATGATCTTAGGTTGAAGGGAAGAACAGCACACACTACAGGGGAAATCAGCACAATTGGACTAAACCAAAGCTAAGAAGTTTCCTGAATACAATCAAATACTTTGAGAGACAGACTAGCAGGGTACGGGGTCTGGGGACCAAAATTTCAGGGGACATCCAGGTCAATTGGTATAACAAAGCTTATTAAAAAAATGTTCTGCATCTTACTTCGGTGAGTGGTGTCTGGGTTCTTAAAAGCTTGCAAGTTGCCATCTAAGATGCATCAATTTGTCCCAAACACTTGGAGTAAAGGAGAACAAAGAAAACCAAAGACACAAGGAAAGTATTACCCCAAGAGACAGAATGGGCCACATAAACCAGAGACTTCATCAGCCTGAGACCAGAAGAACTAGATGGTGCCCGGCTACCACCAATGAACGTCCTGACAGGGAACATAACAGAGGGTCCCGGATGGAGCAGTAGAAGGATGGGGTGCATAACTCAAATTCCAGTAAGAAGACCATACTTAATGGTCTGAATGAGACTGGAGATGCCCCGGAAAGCATGGCTCCTGGACTCTCTATCAGCCCAGAGCTAAAACAATTTCCGAGGCCAACTCTTCAGACAGGGATTGGACTAGACTGTGGAACATAAAGTGATACTCGTGAAGAGTGTGCCTCTTAGTCAAGTAGATACAAGAGACCAAAGGGACAGCTTCTGTCCAGAGGTGAGATGGGAAGGCAGAGAGAGTTAGGAGCTGGTTGAACGGTCATGGGCAATCAGGGGCGGAAAGGAGGAGTGTGCTGTCACAGAATGGGGTGAGCAATTAGGGTCTCATAACAATATATGTATAAAAATTTTGTATAGGAGACTAACTTGAAATGTAAACTTCATTTAATTACAACAATAAAATAATAAAATAATTAAAAAAACCACTAAACATACAACTATCATTTGACCCAGCAATTGCACTACTCTGCATTTACCCTAGGAAAAGGAAAATTCATGAACACACAAAAACCTGTCCACACTACAGATATAATGGAATCCTGATCCAAATACCAACAGTATTCTTTAGCAGATGAAAAAACTAATCACCAACTTTATGTGCAAAGGAAAGAGCCCCTATATAAGCAAAGAATTATTGACGAAAAAGATCAAAGTAAGGGACCTCACACTACCGGATTTCAGAACCTACTATACAGCCACGGTAGTCAAAACAGCCTGGTACTGTTACAGAGACAGACATGTAGATCAATGGAACAGAATCGAGAACCCAGATGTAAATCCATTCACCTATGGTTAGCTGATCTTTGACAAAGGACCAAAGTCCATTAAATGGGAAAAAGTCTTCTTAACAAATGGTGCTGGCAAAACTGGATTTCCAGCTGTAAAAAAATGAAACAGGACCCATACCTCACACTATACACAAAAACTAACTCAAAATTGATCAAAGACCTAAATATAAAACCTAAAATGATAAAGAGCATGGACAAAAAAATAGTGACAATGCTAGGGGCCCTAATGGCATAAATTCAGTATAAATCATAACAATGCACAAACACCAGAAGATAAACTAGATAACTGGGCGCTCCTAAAGATTAAACACTTAAAAGGGGTGGAAAGGAGGAGTGTGCTGTCACAGAATGGGGAGAGAAATTAGAGTCACATAACAATATATGTATAAATTTTTGTACGGGGAAAAAAGTTTAAACACTTATGCTCATCAACAGACTTCATCAAAAGAGTAAAAATAGAATCTACAGACTGTGAAAACATTTTTGGCTACGACACATTGACTAGGTCTAATCTTTAAAATCAGTAGAATACTTAACAATTCAATGACAAAAAGACAAATAATCCAATTAAAAAATGAGCAAAGGTGAGACTACCGGCAACATGGCACTCTAGGCAAAAGTACCACACCATCCCTCCACAGCAAAGGTTGGAAAAACTAAGCCAAACGGAGAAAACAGCAGTCCTGAAATCCTAAACATGAACTGAAGAGATAAAGAACTCAGTCAAGCACCAAATGGAATAAGAAACTTACAGAGAACAGAGAGTGAGGAGACATACATGGAGAGGTCTCTTATCATCTAAGGCAGCATGGATCTGCCATCTTGGACTCCTATCAGAAACCAGAAAGTAGGGTGTACGAGACAGCAGCTTCACAGAGCTTCCAGCAGGAGACAGAACAATTGGTAAACAGTGATATATGCTTTCCCACCCCCCACCCTTCTTCACCCCCACTTGGCCTCCTCTGTTTCCCGTGGCCACAGTCTCTTGCCAGGAAACACTGGCTGCTTGGATTCCACTCGCCTGCACGGGCCGACTCCCTGAGTGCCATTTGTTGGCTGCTGGTGTTGCTTTTTTCTGCTTCTTTTGAATTCTTCCTTACCTCTCACCACCTTCCCCTCCTTTTGCTCAAGTACCTGGCTCCGTGAACCATCTTTGCTTCTTCCTGAGGGGCTGTGGAGCTCCGTTTGAGTGTGGAACTGCTTCCCCGTCTGGGCTGCCACACTGGTGGGATCCCGGGGCTTTTGTTTCTTTCTTCATTTGTTTTGAGTTGTTTCTTTGTTTTCTTTTTCTTTTATAGAGTTGGGAGCCTGTTCTGGCCAGGCGGTGCTGTGCAGCTTGGGACCTACCCTCTCAGCTTGCATGGACACGCAGAGAGATCCCTGAGAGCATTTCTTTTTTCTTTTTTCTTTTTCTTTTTTTTCTGTTTCTCTTGGGGGGGTTCTTGTTCTTTTTTTTTTTTTAATTTGCTTTGTTTTCTTTTCCCTCTTTTTGCCTTTTTTTCTTTCTTCATTACTCAGTTTCTCATCTCTCTATACTTTCCTTCTCTTCCTGTTCCCTGGATAGCTGGCACTGAATAACTCTTTGCCTCCTAACCAGGCTGTACTGAAACACCTGGGGACAACGTCCCCAGCCCTCATAGCTGCACTGGTGGGATCCCTGGGAGCTTTGCTATTCTTTTTTTCTTTCTAATTTTTATTTATTCATTCTTTTCTTTTTTTTTCTTCTTCTTCCCCTTTTTGTTTATCTCCATTTCATAGTCTCTCATCTCTCCACTCCAACGGCAAGCTCCCCTAGCACTGTTTTTTGTTTGTTTGTATGTTCTTGGCTCCTGTTCCTGTCTCCTCTCTCCCATACCCATCTTAGCTCCACACATCACAATCTCCCCCCTCCATCCTGCCTACCTGTACCATGTGCTTAACATCACACCACCAAGCAGCCCAGGCACGGCCTACTGGAACCTGCCCTGCACCGATTACTGACCCACCCTGGTGGCTGTAGTAACTGTCACAAACAACCCATCCCAGCAACTCCTCTTCAGCTAGACCTGCTATGCTGTACCATATCTGAGCGACTGACCCTGCCAATTGGAGAAGGAGGTGAAAAGTATTGTGCCCACAGATGAGCAAACAAAGAACAGCACACAGCCCACCTGCTCAGACATAGCCAAATAAAAAAAGAGGATGAAACAAACAAATCTACAATTAATAAACGAGAAAAATAACTACTGAATGTCCCAAATACAGCAAACTATATCAAAACATTTACAAAAACAGGACAGGATGGTTCCAGTAGGCATCCAAAATAAAACACCACATAACTTTCCAGTGGAAGAAAAGGCACTAGAACTACATGACAGGGAATTGAAATCTCTAATACTCAAAATTATCCAAGAGTTGAAGCAAAAAGCAGACATAAATGAGGAAAAAACAGACAAATTCATGGAAAAGGTAGACAAATTCATGGAAAATACAGACAAAAAATGGAAGAATTCAGGAAACTAATGCAGGAACAAAATGCAAAAATAAATTCACAACTAGAAATTATACAAAAACAACAATTAGAAATCCAAAAGATAAACAACAAGATTTCAGAAATGGACAATGTCATAGAAGGGCTGAGGAGCAGATTTGAAATGGTGGAAGACAGGACCAGCGGAATTGAAGACAAACACTTGGATACAACTATGTTTGAGGAAAAATCAGAAAAAAGAATGAAGAAAAATGAAGAGACCCTGAGAATTATGTGGGATACAATCAAAAGCAAAACTCCATCAGTGATCGGAGTTCCAGAACAGGGGGAGAAAACAGAAGACACAGAGAGGATCATTGAAGAATTGCTGGCAGAAAACTTTCCCAATATCATGAAAGATGAAAAGCTGACCATCCAAGAATCTCAACGAACCCCATTTAGGATAGACCCCAAAAGAAAATCACCAAGGCATATCATAATCACACTCGCTAAAACCAAAGACAAACAAAGAATCCTGAGAGCAGCTTGAGAAAAACAAAAAGTCACATACAGAGGAGAAACAATAAGACTAAGCTCAGATTATTCAGCAGAAACCATGCAGGCAAGAAGGCAATTGGATGACATACATAAAACCTTGAAAGAAAAAGATTGCCAGCCAAGAATAATATATCCTGTAAAACTCTCATTCAGATATGATGGTGAAATTAGGTCATTTCCAGATAAACAGAAATTAAGGTGCTATGCAAAAACCTAACCAAACTTACGAGACTTATTAAAGGAAGTCCTTCAATCTGAGAACAAACAATATCAGACCACAGGCTGAATATAGGACACAGGATTGTACTAGCCAGATACCAACCTAGGAAATGAACTCTTAAGGTCTATGCAAAACTAAAAGAATTACAAAAGGTAACCAGAGAGGTTAATCTGTAAATGACAACAGCATCAGAACAATAAAAGAGGGAATAAACGGTGTAGACATAGAACCTTCTAATGGAGAGGAAGTCAAGCGATACCAAGTAATAATAGACTGGTTCAAATGTAGGAAGATAAGGGTAAATTTCACAGTAATCACAAAGAAAGTTAACAAACCTACTCATCAAAATAAAGAAGAAAAACATAAAGTCTCAGTAAAAACAAAACCTACAAAAACAAAAGAAAAAAAAATCCACAAACAAAAGGAACTCAGCACAGGAGAGTAAGAGGAACAAAACTGGAGGACGTTATGCTGAGTGAAATAAGTCAATCACAAAAGGACAAATATTGTATGAGACTTCTACTGTATAACTCATGTAAAAGTTTACACACAAAAAGAAACAATCTTTGTTGGTTATGAGGGATAGGAGGAGTAGGGGAGAACTAAATAGATAAGTGGTAACTTTGGTGAAGTGTAAGACAGTACACATTACTGGGGAAGCCAGCACAACTTGTACAGGGAAAGGTCATGGAAGCTCCATAGACACTTCCAAACTCCCTGAGGGACTGAATTGCTGAGTGGAGGGCTGTGGGGACCATGGTCTCAGGGAACATCTAGCTCAATTGGCATAACACAGTTTATAAGGACAATGTTCTACATTCTACCTTGGTGAGTAGCATTTGGGGTCTTAAAAGCCTGTGAGCAACCATCTAAAATACTCCTCGGGTCTTACCCTTTCGGGAGCAAGAGAGAATGAAGAGAACAAGATACAAGGAAAAGATTAGTCCAAAGGACTAATTGACCACAGCTACCATGGCCTCCACCAGACTGAGTCCAGTACAGCTAGATGGTGCCCAGCTACCACCACTGACTGCTCTGACCAGGATCACAATAGAGGGTTCTGGACAGAGCTGGAAAAGGATGTAGAACAGAATTCTAACTTATTAAAAAAGACCAGATTTACTGGCCTGACAGAGACTGGAGAAACTGAGAGTATGGCCCCCAGACACCCTTTTAGCTCAGTGGTGAAGCCCCTCCTGAAGTTCACCGTTCAGCCAGGGATTGGACAGCCTCATAAACAAAACAGGACTAATGAGGCACAGCAGTCCAGGGACAAGGACTAGAAGGCAGGAAGGGACTGGAAAGCTGGTGATAGGGAACCCAAGGTTGAGAAGGGACAGTGTTGACATGCCATGGGGTTGTTAACCATTGTCATAGGGCAATATGTGTACTAACTGTTTAATGAGACACTATTTGTTCTGCAAACCTTTATCTAAGGCACAAAAAAAAAAAAGAATTATCTATGTGAGATAAAATTGACGACAGCAACTCAAAAGGTTTGATGGGAAGCCTAAAGGGGAGTGAGTTGAAGATAATGGTGATGGAATAATTTGGAAAAGGATAGTGAGAATAGAAGCACAACTGGAAGAATGTAATCGATGTCACTGAATTGTACATGCAGAAACTTTCAAAATGGTGTAACTTTGGGTATGTATATTTTCACCAAAATAAAAGGCTCTCAAGGTTGAGAAGGGAGAGTGTTGACATGCCGTGTTAACCAATGTCATAAAACAATATGTGTACTTACTTTTTAATGATAAACTATTTGTTCGGTAAACCTTCATCTAAAGTACAATAAAAAAATTAAAAGAAAAAAATGAGCAAATGATAGACACTTCACCAAAGAACACATTCATGCGGCTAACAGAAACATGAGGAAAAGCTCCCAATCATTAGCCATTAGAGAAATGCAAATCAAAACTACAATGAGATAGCACCTGTTATAGATTGAACTGTGTCCCCCAAAAATATCTGTCAAATTGGCTGGACCACGATTCCCAGTTTTGTGTGATTGTCCACCATTTGGTCATCTGATGTGATTTTCCTATATTTTGTAAATCCTACCTCTATGATGTTAATGAGTGGGATTAGCAGCAGTTATGTTAATAAGGCAGGATTCAATCTGCAAGATTAGGTTGTGTCTTAAATCAATCTCTTTTGAGATATAAAAGAGAGAAGAAGGCAGTATGGGGACCTCATACCACCAAGAAACAAGAGCCAGGAGAATAGCACATCCTTTGCACTCAGGGTCCCTGCACTGAGAAGCTCCTCAACTGGCGAAGATTGATGGCAAGGACCTTCCCCCAGAGTTTACAGAGAGAAAAAGCCTTCCCCTGGAGTTGGCACCCTGAATTCAGACTTCTATCCTCCTAGACTGTGAGAGTATAAATTTCTCTTTGTTAAAGCCACCCACTTGTAGTATTTCTGTTATAGCAGCACTAGATAACTAAGACACCATCTCACCCCAACATAATTGGTGCTAATCAAAAAAACAGAAAATAACAAATAAGAGGTTGGAACTCTTGTAGCACTGCTAGTAGGAATGTGAAATGTTACAACCACTGTAGAAAACAATATGGTGACTCCTGAATAAGCTAGAAATAGAAATACCACAAGATCCAGCAACCCCACACCTAGGAATATATCCTAGAGAAATAAGAGCTGTCACATGATTAGACATATGCACACCCATGTTTACTTCAGCATTATTCACAATAACAAAAAGATGGAAACAACCTAAATGTCCATCGACAGATGATTGGATAAACAAATTATGGTGCATACACACGATGGAATTCTACAAAATGAAAAAAAAACAATGGTGAATCCGGGAAACATCTCACAACATGGAGGAATCTGGAGGGCACTATGCTTCATGAAATAAGTCAATCATAAAAGGGAAAATACTGGATGAGATCACTATCATAAAAACCCAAGAAAAAGCTTACACAGAGGAAAAAATAATCTTTGATGGTTACGAGGAATGGGAGGGGTTAGGAGGGGACCCACTAACTAAATAGTAGACAAGTGTTAACTTTGGTGAAGGGAAAGGCAACACACAATATAGGGAAAGTCAGCACAACTTGACCAAGGCAAAGTCATAGAAGCTTCCTAGACACATTCAAACACTTTGAGGGACCAAGTTACTGGGGCTAAGGGCTGAGGACCATGGTCTCGAGGGACATCTAGGTCAACTGGCATAACATAGTTCATAAAGAAAATGTTTGACATCCTACTTTGGTGAGTAGTGTCTGGTGTCTTTAAAGCTTGTGAGCAGCCATCTAAGATATATCTATTGGTCCCATCCTGTCCGGAGCAAAGGAGAATGAAGAAAACCAAAGATACGAGGAAAATATTGGTCCAGAGGACTAATGGACCACGTGAACCACAGCCTTCACCAGCCTGAGCCCAGAACAACTAGATGGTGCCTGGCTACCACCATTGACTTCTCTAACAGGGATCACAATAAAGGGTCCCAGATGGAGCGGGAGAAAAATGTAAAACAAAATTCAATTAACAAAAGAAGATGAGACTTACTGGTCTGACGGTGACTGGAGGAACCCCCAAGACTATGCACCCCGACACCCTTCTAACTCAGAACTGAAGCCACTCCTGAAGTCCACCTTTCAGCCAAGGATTAAAAAAAAAAAAAAAACCCATTGCCATCAAGTTGATTCCGACTCATAGCGATCCTATAGGACAGAGTAGAACTGCCCCATAGTGTTTCCAAGGAACAGCTGGTGGATTTGAACTGCTGACCCTTTGGTTAGCAGCCGAGCTCTTTAACCACTATGTAACCAGGGCTCCATAGCCAAGATTAGACAGGCCTATAAAACAACAACACAAGTGAGGAACGTGCTTCTTAGTTCAATCAAGTATAGGAGACCAAATAGCAACATCTTCCCCAAAGCAAAGAAAGCAGGAAGGGACAGGAAAACTGGATGAATGGACACTGAGAACCCAGGCTGTAAAGGGGAAGGGGGAGAGTGCTGATACATTGTGGGGATTGCAACCAATGTCACAAAACAACCTGTGTATAAATTTTTTGAATGAAAACCTAATTTGTGTTGTAAACTTACACCTAAACACAATAAAATTTTAAAAAAAACTGTACACAAAGGTTTATAGCAGCTTTATAATGATAGCCAAAAACTAGAAAAAATTCAGATGTCCTTCATGATGGTTAATTTTATGTGTCAACTTGGCTAGACATGGGTTCCTAGTGGTTTGATCAAACACTGTCATCAGTTACATGTGATTAAATCAGTTGGTCTTGGGTAGAGTAGACTACCTTCCATAATGTAATGTAACGTAACCACATCCTATAATGTAATGTAATGCAATCAGCTTTCCATAATGCAGTCTAATGTGAAGTAATCAATCATTTGAGGTCATACCAGTGCAGGGTTGATCCTAAACCTAATCACTTTTGAGTTATAATACCAGAATAGACACAGACACACACACACACACAGGGGAAGACAGATGACATGTGAGGATCATCTAAAAGCAAAGGAACACCAGAACCTAGGAAAGAGCTTCGCAGAAGCTGCTGATAACCTGATTTGGACTTTTAGCCTCCAGAACTGTGAGTAAATAAATTTCTGCTCTTTAAAGCCACCCACTTGTGGTATTTCTGTTACAGCAGCACTCAGAAACTAAGACATCCTTCTATGAGTGAATAGCTGAACAAACTGTGATGCATCCATATCACAGAAGACTACTCAGATATTAAATTGGATGAACAATTGAAACATTTAACATCTCTGGATGAATTCATCTCTGGATGAATCTCCGGAGAATTATGCCTAGTGAAAAAAGGCAATCCCCAGAAGTTACAAACTGTATGATTCCATATAGATATAACATTCTTGAATTATAGAAATTAAGATGAAATTACAGAATTGTAGAACAGATTACTGGTTAAGGAGGGGGTGGGGGCAAGAGGGAAGTGACTGCAGCTATAAAAGGGAACAGGAGGGATCCTTGTGATAATGGAAATGTTCTGTACTTGACTGTATCAATGACAATCTCTTGGTTGTGTTATACTGTCATAGTTTTGGGAAATGTTACCATTGGGGGGAAACTGGATAAAAGGTACATGGGATCTCTCTGTATTATTTCTTACAACTGTATGTGAATCTACAATTATCTCAAAATAAATAAATTTCTTAAAAAAGGATAACAATTTTTTTAAAAATCTGGTTTTTTTCCTCTGGTGAAGCATTTGCTATTGGCTGAACAGGTCCTGCTGGATTTTAGTTATAAAGTCCAAGCTAGCTAAGGCAACTTTGAGTGCTGTGGCCTTATGGTCCCATTGGGGTACAGCACTCAGGATAGGAGAGCTAGAGGTGGCACAAGTGTGAGGACCTGCTGGGGCTCTGTCTACTTCCACTCTGGCTTCTGGGTCTGGCTACCAAACAGGAGTAATCAACCTGGGGACAGTTTTTTTCAGTCTTCCCATGGCAAAGTGTTCTGCAACTTCTGGGAAAGGAAACTGGTGACAAAAGGTTTACAAAGAGGATAATTAATTCCTTACTTACTTATAACCTTGTATCAAACATACAGGAGCTGGTGTCAAGAGAACGGGGTTCTCAATCTGGCTCTGCTGCTGAATCCAGTGACCTTAGGCTAGTTATTATTTTTTTAACTTCCCTGAGTTTCAGTTTTCCTTTTAAAATGGTTGTACTAACATTTCATCTTATTAACATTATCTGTTCATATATCAGCTTCTTAATTGGACTATAAATACTTGAGGGGAATGAGTGTACCTTCGTAATTTTCTGTCTGCAGTACCAAATTAGCACAGTGTACATGGTCAATAAATGAATGAAGATGTAAACCAAACGGAATCTGTAAGCCTGGTAATTATGTAGGTGAGTGGGTTCCTTCCCTTTGAACTTTCAAGCACAATGTCTTGAAGAGAACAGGTTTAGCAAGATAAACTTGGAATGAGTGAATTAAGAGTCATGGTCGCCAAAAAAACCTTTTCTGATTGGAAAGGAACTACCATATAATTTATGTAGGCTCAAGGAGTCACCTTAGGAAATAATTTCATTCCTTTTGCTTTGTCACAAAGAAAGAGCAAGAAATAAAGATGACGATGAATTTTGAAATTAAACCTTGCAAAGTGAAAAAAAAAAAATACCTCTTTTAAGCCCTGGAAAGTTGCAGTGCTCTCAAGTCAATTAAAAGGCATCAGGAAGTAAACTGATACATTTTCCATTATAGGATGTAAACAGAGAAGTGAGATTGGACTAAAATCATCTACCCAAGGAGCCTGAAGCCCAGGTGTTAGAGCAGTCCATGTTGCTCACAGCTCTTCTGACCTGACACAAAGATTCAGGTTAACTTTGCTACTGAGGCAATAAATAATCTCTGCAGAAACAAGTGGTAGCTGGTGCTTGTATTGTTATTTTTAGCTGCTGTCCAGTCTGCTCCAAATCATAGCAGCTGACTCGTATGCAACAGAATGAAAATTTCCTGGTCCTGTGCCATCCCCACGATCATTGGTAGGCTCAAATACAATGTTGTGGCCACTATGTGTTTTGAGTGCCTTCCAACCTAGGAGGTTGATCTGCCAGCACTATATCAGACAGTATTCTGGTGGGATCCATATGGTTTTCATTGGTTAATTTTCAGAAATAGATTACCTGGCCTTTCTTCCTAGTCTGTCTTAGTCTGGAAGCTCCACCGTAACCTTGCTGGTATTTGAAATACTGGTGGCATACCTTCTGGCAACATAGCAACACACAAGCCACCACAGAATGAAAAACTGACAGATAGGTAGTGAAACTGCTGTTCATATTTCCTTAAATCTTTATCTTGACTTAAATTTTGTACAATGCAAATGTCTTAGTCTGGATTCTCTATAGAAACAAAACCAGTGAAGCAAATATAAACATATACAGAGAGCAATTTATGTCAAAGAAATGACTTATGTAATTGTGGGGGCTGGCAAATCCCAAATTCTTGGGTCAGGCGGCAGGCTGGAGGCCTCTGCTGGCTCACAGGGTTACAGTGGTTTGCGAATCCATAATCTGCAGATCATATAGCAGGCCAGAGACTCCTACAGGCTTACGTCCCAAGAACTGGAGATCAGGCAAGGAGAAGAGTGTAGGGTTGAGAAAGAGAGTGAGCTTTTCCAGAACATTCATTTATATACTGAAGGCAGGCCCCACCCCCTAAGAAAATCCCCTTTCAAGTGATTGACTGCTCATATCTGATCACAAAATGAAAGGTGATGACACAGTGTCTGCCAAACCACTGAGAATCACAGCTTAGCCAAGTTCACACGTAACATTAACCATCACAGCAAGTAAGTATTTATTTAATCTTCCCTGGGCTATTTTAAAGTAATTTTTTCTAGAAAGGCTAAGGGGCAGGGTTGTGTGGTCTACACTGCCTTTGTCTGTGATGTGCATGTGAGAACAGCTTGGCTGGGTCAGCACACAAACATGATTTTCCTCTGAGAGCAAAATCCCTAAATAAAATAACCAACCTCTGGAGGGCTGGCCTTGAGAGTCCAATCCTTAAGGATAACTGAAAACTTCAGTGCAATACTATAGACTTTTGTTTTTGCTATCTGAAAATATTTATTAACTACTATGTACCAGATACTATTCTCAGCACTGGGATACAGTCACAGACAAGATAAAAAAGTTCCTTGCTCTTGTGGGATTATAGTCTGGTGGGGGAGATGGTCAATAATCAAGTAAAAAAATAAGATGAATTGAAATAACAATACCTGCCACGTAGGAATGAAATCAGGGCACAATCTAGGCAGAGTCAATTACAAAGTCTCTGAAGTTGAAGGGAGTTTGATGTTCTTAAGGGACAAGGGCAAAGGAGAATGAAAAAGAAATGGGCAATCAGTGACACACTTAACTTTTAATTATCTCCACAAAGTCATATTCACAGCCATGTTGACTAAATATAACACATTAAGTTCAAAAATGTTTTTATTTTAACCCTTTTGATTTTCTCCTTAGAATTTTTTACCTCTTTTATATTTACAGCATATGTTGTTGTTAGGTGCTGTCAAGACTCATAGCGACCCTATGTACAACAGAACAAAACAGTGCCCAGTCCTCGGCCATCCTCACAATTGTTGTTATGCTTTAGCCCATTGTTGTAGTCACTGTGTCAATCCATCTCATTGAGGATCTTCCTCTTTTTCACTGACCCTCTACTCTAGCAAGCATGATGTACTTCTCCAGGGACTGGTCCCTCCCGATAACATGTCCAAAGTATGTAAGACAAAGTCTCGCCATCTTTGCTTCTAATGAGCATTCTGGGTGTACTTCTTCCAAGACAGATTTGTTTGTTCTTATGGCAGTCCATGGTATATTCAATATTCTTCACCAACACATTAATCTGAAGGCATCGATTCTTCTTCAGTCTTCCTTATTCGTTGTCCAGCTTTCACATGCATATGAGGCAACTGAAAACACTGTGGCCTAGGTCAAGCACACCTTAGTCCTCAAAGTGACATCTTTGCTTTTTAACACTTTAAAGAGATCTTTTGCAGCGAATTTTCCCAGTGCAATGCGTCATTCGATTTCTTTTCTTTTTTTTTCAATTTCCACTTTTCCTTTATTGAGTTATCTTTTTGCAAAATGAAAAACCATAGTCTTTTTTTTCCCATACAAAAATTTATACATACGTTGTTATCTGACTCTAATTGCTCTCCCCATACTGTGACAGCACAATTCTCCTTTCCACCCCTGGTTCCCCATGTCCATTCAACCAGCTCCTCACCCTGTCTTCCCATTTAGTCTACCCGTTTAGTCTCTTGTATCTACTTGAGCTAAGAGGCACACTCCTCACAAGTATCACTTAATGTCCCACAGTCCAGTCCAATTCCTGTCTGAAGAGTTGGCCTGGGAAATTGTTTTAGTTCCAGGCTGATAGAGAATCCAGGGGCCATGCTTTCAGGGTTCCTCCAGTCTCAGACCATTAAGTCTGGTCTTACAAGAATTTGAGTTCTGCACCCCATCTTTCTCCTACTCCATCCAGGACTCTCTGTTGTGTTCCCTGTCAGGGCGGTCATTGGTGGTAGCTGGACACCATCTACTTCTTCTGGTCTTAGGCTGATGAAGTCTCTGGTTTATGCGGCCCATTCTGTCTCTTGGGCTAATACTTGTGTCTTTGGTGTTCTTCATTCTCCTTTACTCCAGGTGGTTGGGACCAACTGATGCATTTTAGATGGCCACTTGCAAGCTTTTAAGACCTCAGACACCACTCACCAAAGTATGATGCAGAACATTTTCTTAATAAGCTTTGTTATGCCAATTGACCTAGATGTCCACTAAAAGCATGGTTCCCAGATCCCTACCGCTGCACCTCTGTCCCACAAAGTGTTTGATTGTATTCAGGAAGCATCTTAGCTTTGGTTTAGTCCAGTTGTGCTGACTTCCCCTGTAGTGTGTGCTGCCCTTCCCTTCACCTAAGATAATGTTTATCTATCTAGTTAGTAAATAACCCTTACCCTCCCTCCCCACCCTCATAACCATCAAAGAATGTTTTCTTCTGCGTTTAAACCTTTTCTTGAGTTCTTATAATAGTGGTCTTATACAATATTTGTCCTTGTGTGATTAAATTCACTCAGCATAATGCCCTCCAGATTCCCCCATGTTATATTATATATATATATATGTATATATTCCCCCATGTTTCACAGCTTCATTGTTGTTCTTTATCGTTGCATAGTATTCCATTGTGTGGATATACCATAATTAATTATCCATTCATCCATTGATGGGCACCTAGGTTGTTTCCATCTTTTTGCTATTGTAAACAGGGCTGCAATGCAGATGGGTGTGCATATATCTATTCGTGTGACGGCTCTTATTTCTCTAGGATGTATTCCAAGGAGTGGGATAGCTGGCTTGGGTGGTATTTCTATTTCTAGCTTCTTAAGGAAGCACCATATCGATTTCCAAAGTGGTTGTACCATTTTACATTCCCACCAACAGTGTATAACTGTTCCAGTCTCTCCACAACCTCTCCAGCATGTATTATTTTGTGTTTTTTGGATGAATGCTAGCCTTGTTGGGGTGAGATGATATCTCATTGTAGTTTAGATCTGCATTTCTCTAATGGCTAATGATAGTGAGCATTTCTTCATGTGTCTGTTAGCTGTCTGAATATCTTCTTTGGCGAAGTGCCTGTTCATATCCTTTGCCCAATTTTTAATTGGGTTATTTGTCTTTTTGTTATTGAGGTTTTGCAGTATCTTATAGATTTTAGGGATTAGATGCTGATTGGATTTTTCACAGACAAAATTTTTTTTCCCAGTCTATACGTTGTCTTTCTACTCTTTTGGTGAGGTCTTTTGATGACCATATGTGTTTGATTTTTAGGAGTTCCAGTTTATCTAGTCTTTCTTCTGGTGCTTGTACATTGTTACTTATGGTTAGTATTGTGTTTATGTCATGTATTAGGGCTCCTAGCATAGTCCCTATTTTTTCTTCCATGATCTTTATCGTTTTTGATTTTATATTTAAGTCTTTGATCCATTTTGAGTTAGTTTTTGTGCATGGTGAGATATGGGTCTTATTTCAGTTTTTTGCAGATGGATATCCAGTTATACCAGCACCATTTGTTAAAGAGACTGTCTTTTCCCCAGTTAATGGGCTTTGGGCCTTTGTCAAATATCAGCTGCTCATAGGTGGATGAATATATGTCGGGATTCTCAATTCTGTTCAATTGGTCTATGTATCTGTTGTTGTACCTGTACCAGGCTGTTTTGACTACTGTGTCACTATAATAGATTCTAAAATCAGGTAGTGTGAGGCCTCCCACTTTGTTCTTCTTCTTGAGAAATGCTTTACTTATTCAGGGCCTCCTCCCTTTCTGTATGAAGTTGGTGATTTGTTTCTCTATTTCATTAAAAAGTGCCGGTGGAATTTAGATCAGGATTGCACTGTATCTGTAGATCGCTTTGGGTAGAACTGATATTTTCACAATGCTGAGTCTTCCTATTCAAGAGCATGGCAGATTTTTCCACTTATGTGGGTCTCTTTTGGTTTCTTGCAGTACTGTTTTGTAGTTTTCTTTGTATAGGTCTTTTACGTCCCTGGTTAGATTTATTCCTAAGTACTTTATCTTCTTGGGGGCTATTGCAAAAGGTATTGTTTTGGTGACTTCCTTTTTGAAGTTCTCTTTGTTGGTGTAGGGGAATCCTACTGATTTTTGTATGTTAATCTTTTATCCTGCTATTTTGCTGAAATCTTCTATTAGCTCTAGTAGTTTTCTTGTGGATTCTTTGAGGTTTTCTGTGTATAAGATCATATCATCTGTGAATAAGGAGAGTTTTAATTTTCCCTTACCAGTTTGGACGCCTTTATTTCTTTTTCTTGCCTTATTGCTCCAGCACAATGTTGAATAAGAGTGGTGATAAAGGGCATCCTTGTCTGTTTCCTGTTCTCAAGGGGAACACTTTCAGTCTCTCTCTCCATTTAGGATGATGTTGGCTGTTGGCTTTATAAAAATGCCCTTAATTATATTGAGGAATTTCCCTTCTATTCTTATTTTGTTGAGAGTTTTTATCATGAATGGGTGTTGGACTTTGTCAAATGCCTCTTTTGCATCGATTGATAAGTTCATGTGGTTCTTGTCTTTTGTTTTATTTATGTGATGGATGACATTGATTGCTTTTCTAGTGTTGAACCATCCCTGCATACCTGGTGTAAATCTCACTTGATCATGATGAATAATTTTTTGATATGTTGCTGAATTCTGTTGGCTAGAATTTTGTTGAGGATTTTTGAGTCAACTTTCATGAGGGATATTGGTCTGTGCTTTTTTTTTTTTTTTTTGGTGGTGTCTTTACCTGGTTTTGTTATCACGGTTATGCTGGCTTCATAGAATGAGTTTGGGAGTATTCCATCCTTTTTTATGCTCAGAAATACCTTTAGTAGTAGTGGTGTTAACTCTTAGCTGAAAGTTTGGTAGAATTCTCCAGTGAAGCCATCCGGGCCAGGGATTTTTTTTGTTGGGGGTTTTCTAATTACCTTTTCAATCTCTTCTTTTTTTATAGGTTTATTTAGTTGTTCTACCTCTATTTGTGTTAGTTTAGGTAGGCAGTGAGTTTCTAGAAATTTGTCCATTTCCTCTAGGTTTTCAAATCTGTTAGAGTACAATTTTTCATAGTATTCTGTTATGATTCTTTTAATTTCAGTTGGGTCTGTTGTGATATCACCCATCTCATTTCTTATATGGGTTATCTGCTTCCTCTCCTGTTTTTCTTTTGTCAGTTCAGCCAATGGTGTATCTATTTTGTTGATCTTTTCAAAGAAGTAGCTTTTGGTCTTGTTAACTGTTTCATTTGTTTTTCTATTCTCTATTTCATTTAATTCTGCTCTAATTCTTATTATTTCCTTTCTTTTGGTGCCCGAGGGCTTCTTTTGCTTCTCCCTTTCTACTTGTTCCAGCTGTTGGGTTAATGTTTTGATTATGGCCCTTTCTTCTTTTTGGATGTGTGCATTTATTGCTATAAACTTACCTCTGAGCACTGCTTTTGCTGTGTCCCAAAGGTTCCGGTAGGATGTGTTTTCATTCTTGTTTCATTCTATGAATTTCTTTATTCAATCCTTAATTTTTTCTGTAACCTAGTATTTATTGAGCAAGGTGTTGTTCAGTTTCCATGTGTTTGATTTTTTTCCCTTTCTTTTTCTGTTGTTGATTTCTACTTTTATGGCTTTATGGTCAGAAAAGATACTTTGTAAGATTTTGATGCTTTGGATTTTGTTAAGGCTTGCTTTATGGCTTAATATGTGGTGTATTCTGGAGAATGTTCCATGTACAGTGGAAAAGAAAGTATACTTAGCTGCTGTTGGGTGCAGTGTTCAGTATATGTCTATGAGATCAAGTTCGTTGATTGTAGCATTTAGTTCTTCCATGTTTTTGTTAAGCTTCTTTCTGGATGTTCTGTCCTTCACTGAAAGTGGTGTGTGGAAGTCTCCTACTAGTATTGTGGACTTGTCTATCTCTCTTTCAAATGCTGTTAGGGTTTGTTTTATGTATTTTGAAGCCCTGTTGTTAGGTGCATAATTATTTATTATAATGATATCCTCCTGGTGTACTGACCCTTTAATCATTATATAGTGTCCTTCCTTATCCTTTGTAGTGGATTTTACTTTAAATCTATTTTGTCAGAGATTAATATTGCCACTCCTGCTCTTTTTTGAGTGTTGTTTGCTTGATATATTTTTTCCATTCTTTGAATTTTAGTTTGTTTATGTCTTTAAGTCTATGGCGTGTCTCTTGTAGGCAGCATATAGATGGATCATGTTTTTTTTTATCCATTCTGCCACTATCTGTCTCTTTATTGGTGCATTTAGTCCATTTACATTCAGCATAATTATTGATAGGTATGAGTTTAGTGCTGTCATTTTGATGTCTTTTTTTGTGTGTTCACAGTTTCTTTGTCCACTTAATTTTCTGTGCTGAGTCATTTTTCTTTATGTATTTTCTTTTCATCTTTTTCATTGTTGTTGATTTTGTATTTGCTAAGTCTTTATGTTTTTCTTATTTTTTATTTTGATGTGTGGGATTGTTAGTTTCCTTTGTGGTTACCTTAATATTTACCTCTATTTTTCTAAGTTTAAACCACTGTTTTATTTCTTTATATCGCCTTAACTTCCTCTCCATATGAAAAATCTATGTCTACATTTTTTAAGTCCCTCTTTTTTGTTTTAATGTTGTCATCTTTTACATATTGACATCTGTTTCCCTATTTTCAGTGTTTTAGCATTGATTTACTTTTGTGACTTCCGTATTTCAATTGATGTCTGGTTGCTCTCTCCCACGTTCTAGTCTTGGGTTGTTATCTGATGTTACTGATTTTCTAACCAGAGGACTCCCTTTAGCATTTCTTGTAATTTTGGTTTGGTTTTTGCAAATTCCCTAAACTTCTGTTTATCTGGAAATGTCCTAATTTCGCCATTATATTTGAGAGACTGTTTTGATGGATATATTATTCTTGGCTGGCAGTTTTTTTCCTTCAAGGCTTTATATATGTTATTCCATTACCTCCTTGCCTGCAAGGTTTCTGCTGAGTAGTTTGAGTTTATGCTTATTGCTCTCCTTTGTAGATGACTTTTCGTTTATTCCTAGCCGCTCTTAAAATTCTCTCTTTATCTTTGGTTTTGGCAAGTTTGATTATAATATGTCTTGGTGACTTTCTTTTGGGATCTTCCTTCTGTGGGGTTCAATGAGCATCTTGGATAAAAATCTTCTTATGTTTCACAATATCAGGGAAGTTTTCTGCCAACAAATCTTCAACAATTTTCTCTGTATTTTCTGTTATCCCCCTCCGCCATTCTAGTACTCCAGTCACTCATAGGTTATTCCTCTTGATAGAGTCCCACATAATTCTTAGGGTTTCTTCATTTTTTTTTAATCCTTTTTGTCTGATTTTTCCTCAAATAAGTTGGTGTCAAGTGCTTTATCTTCAATCTCAATAACTCTAACTTCCATTGCCTCAATTCTGCTCCTATGACTTTCTCTTGAGTTGTCTAATTTTGAAATTTTATTGTTAGTCTTCTGGATTTCTGATTACTGTCTCTCTATGGATTCTTGCAGCCTATTAAATTTGTCATTATGCTCTTCTCTAATCTTTTTAATTTCCTCTATTGTCTGTTCTGCATTTTCCTTAATTTCCTTCTTAATTTCTTGAAGAGTTCTGTATATTAATCTTTTGTATTCTGCCTCCAGTACTTCCAATAAATTTTCCTCCTCTGTGAAATATCTAGATTCTTTATTTTGGGAGCTTGCTGAAGCCATCATGGATTGCCTCTTTACATGATTTGATATTGACTGTTGTCTCTGAGCCATCAATAGGTTACTATATTTATTTATTTTATGTTTGTTTACTGTGTCCTAGCTTCTTGTTTTGTTCTGATATGCCCAAATAGGCTGCTCGTGTGTGCTAGTTTGATTATTGGCAACTTTGAAGCTCTAATGTCCTGTCACCAGGTGGTTAGATCTGTTACTAGGTATGTGAGCTCAGGAGTCCGCCCACTTCTCCTGTATGGATTCAACTCAGGTGCCCAGGCAGATAGCCACAAAGTGTGTGGTGTAGGCTCTCACTTATAGTCCTAGACAGGCATGGGTGATTGGTGTAGGCACAGGCATCTGGCTGCAGCAGGGGGACACACTCTGAGCAATGCAGGCAGCAGACAGCTGCCCCTGAGTGTCCAGGAGGAAGGCGTGTCCCTGTTCCCTAGAGAGTGTAGATGGGTGGGTTTTGCAGCCGGACTGTGAGCTGTTGGCTGTTAGGACTATGGGGCACCTCTTATTCATGGGCCAATATCGCAGGTGGCTAGGTGAAGCATGTGGAGCCACCAGACCTCAGGCCCTGAAGTGGGCTGGTAAAGACCCTGCTTAATAGACAGAGCAGTGTCAAATGTCAAGAACCTGCCACTTCACAGCTGAAACAGTTGAATTTAGAGTTGTGGTATATGCTCTGTTGTACTGTGGTAATGAGTGCCTACGCTGTTGAGATGCGCCCACACAAGTCTATGCAGGGGGAAAGGCACTCAGAGTCCCTGGATCCCTTATGTCTGTGCCTAGGCAAAGGAGCTGTGCCTACCCTGGGTTCCTGGTTTAGGGGAGCCGGCAGTTTATTTTTCCCCCTGTTTGTTAATTTGTTCATTCTCCAAGGCCAGGAGAATGCTTCAGGGCATGTGACAGATCCTACTTCCCGCCCAGGGGACTCAATAATTGCCGAAGCCAGTGCAGAGCAGGGAGTGGGGAGGTAAATGGGAGAGAGTTTTCTTCCAGAGGGGGTTATTTTTAATCCACATGGCAAGCTGAATGCAAGTACTTATCTTTCCCCAATGATGGCTGCTTCGTACTGGTTCTGGGGGGCCATGTAGACTTTCTGGCACTGGGTGTCTCCCAGTGCAGAAAATGCACCTCAGGAACACTGCCGCTTGCCTGCCTCACTGCTGACCTAGGAGCTGCTCAGGTCTGAAGGGATCAAGCTTTTGGGGGGTCAGGTCTGGCAACTCCTTGCTGCTTCGGAACCATCTCTCCCTCCCCCTGCCACTCAGTCTGGTTCCTCAACTCTGCCTTTGATGTTCAGGGCTCCCAGATTGCCTTATATGATCAAATCACTTGTTTTTTCAGGTCTTTGTTGTAAGAGGGTCCACCGGAAGGATCTGACTATTCCACCTTCTTGGCCCCACCTCCTTATTTGATTTCTTGACTGCTGCTTCCATGAGTATTGATTATGGATCCAAGTAAAGTGAAATCCTTGACAACTTGAATCTTTCCACCATTTATCATAATGTTGCTTATTGGTCCAGTTGTGAGGATTTTTGTTTTCTCTATGTTGAAGTGTAAGCCATACTGAAGGCTGTAGTCTTTGATCTTCATCAGTAAGTGCTTCAAGTCCTCTTCACTTTCAGAAAGCAAAGTTGTGTCATCTGTATATCGCAGGTTGTTAATGATCTGCCTCCAATCCTGATCCCCATTCTTCTCCATATATCCCAGCTTCTCGGATTATTTGCTCAGCATACAGATTGAATAAGTATGGTGAAAGGATACAACACTGACGCACACCTTTCCTGTTTTTAAACCACGCAGTATCCCCTTTTTCTGTTCAAATGACTGCCTCTTGATCTAAATACAGGTTCCTCATTAGCACAATTAAGTGTTCTAGAATTTCCATTCTTTGCAATATTATCCATAATTTGTTATGATATACAGTCGAATGCCTTTGCATAATCAATAAAACACGGGTAAACATTTTTCTGGCATTCTCTGCTTTGATTTTCTCTTTAGAATTTTTCACTTCTTTTATATTTACAGCCTATAGAGATATCAATTAAATCCTTCTTGAAGTCAAAGGATCAGAATTATAATTGATTCTTGTACTGTGCTATATGTGTTGAGAGTCTGAAGTACTTAGTTGAATAGTACCAGCTGCAGAATATATTTGAAGTTTGTATTCTTTTTTTTAAATTGGTAAATGGTATTATTATTTTTTAAATAATAATTTTATATTAATGGTAACCATTAATAATTATTTATTATTAATGGTAACCATTAATCTTTTTCTCCATGGATTTGCATATTCTATATATTTCAAATAAGTGGAGTCATCCAATAGTTGTCTTTTTACGTCTGACTCATTTTACTCAGAGCCCTGGTGGAGCAGTGGTTAAGAGCTGAGCTGCTAACCAAAAGGTTGGCAGTTCGAATCCACCAGCCGCTCCTTGGAAACCTTATGGGAGTAGTTCTACTCTGTCCTAGAGGGTTGCTATCAGTTGGAATTAACTCAGCCGCAAAGGGTTTTAGTTTATTTCACTTAGCATAATGTCTTCAAGTTTCATACATGTGGTGGCATGTATCAGAACAGGTTCTTCTCTCTTTATGGCTAAATAATACTCCATTGTATGTACAAAGCACAGAAGTGTCTGTTCTTCTATTAATGAAAACTTGGATTGTTTTCACCTTTTGGTTATTGTGAATAATGCTGTAATAAACATTGCTGTACAAATATCTGAATCACTGCTTTCAATTCTTTCATAACAAGGAGTGGAATTGCTGGGTCATATGGTGATTCTATGTTTAAGTTTTTGAGGACTTTCCCAACTATTTTCCACAGCAGCTGTGCCATTATACATTTCCAGCAGCAATGTACAACTGTTTCAATTTCTCTACATCTTTGTCAACATTTGTTAGTTTCCGTTTTTGTTTGTTTTTTTTATAATAGCCTTCCTAATGGATGTGAAGTGCTATCTCGTTGTAGTTTTGATTTTCATTTCCTTATAGGATTGCTATGCGTCAGAATCTACTCCATGGCAAAGGGTTTGGTTTTGGTTTTTAATGACTACTGATGTTGAGCATCTTTTTATTTGCTTATGGCCATTTGTATCTCTTTTTTGAGAAATGCCTATTTAAGTCCTTTGTCCATTTTTTAAATTAGATTGTTAGTCTTTTTGTTGTTGAGTTTTAAGAGTTCTTTTTATATTCTGAATATTAAGTCTTTATTTGATACATGGGAGTCTTTTCACTTTCTTGATAATGTCCCTTGATGCACAAAAATTTTTAATTTTTATTAAGCCCAATTTATCTATTTTTTTCTCTTGGTGCTTGTGCTTTTTGTGGTATATCTAAGAATCCGTTGCCTAAAAGAAGGTCCTGAAGCTTTATCCTTATGTTTTCTTCTAAGAGTTTTATGATTTTATCTCTTCCATTTAGGTCATTGATTCATTTTGAATGAATTTTTATATATGGTGTGAGGTATGCCTCCAACTTCATTTATTTGCATGTAGAAATACAGTTGTCCCCGTACCATTTGTTGAGATTATTGTTTCCCCATTGAATGGATTTGGCACTCTTTTTTCTTCTTATTTTTTTTTTTTATTGTTGTGCTTTAGGTGAAAGTTTACAATTCAAGTCAATCTCTCATACAAAAATTTATACATACATTGTTTTGTGATCCTACGTGCTCTCCCTATACTGTGACACCACACACTTCCTTTCCAGCCCAGATTTCCCCTATTCATTCAACCACATCCTGACCCTCTCTGCCTTCTCATCTCGCCTCTGGACGAGAGCTGCTCATTAATCTCATCTATCTACCTGAGCTAAGAAGCACACACCTCACAAGTATCATTTTATGTCCCATAGTCCAGTCTAACCTTTCTCTGAAGAGTTGGCCTCGGGAATGGTTTTAGTTTTGGGCTAACAGACAGCCTAGGGGCCACGTCTTCCAGGGTCCCTCCAGTCTAAATTAAACCATTAAGTCTCGTCTTTTTACTAGCATTTGAGCCCTGCACCCCAATTTTCTCCTGCTCCATCACGGAGTCTCTGTTGTGTTCCCTGTCAGGGCAGTCACTGTAGTAGCCAGGCACCATCTAGTTCTTCTGGTCTCAGGCTGATGAAGTCTCTGATTTATGTGACCCTTTCTGTCTCTTGGGCTAATATTTTCCTTTTGTCCATGGTGTTCTTCATTCTCCTTAACTCCAGGTGGGTTGGTACAAATTGATGCATCTTAGATGGCCGCTTGATAGCTTTTAAAACCCCGGATGCCACTCACCAAAGTGGGATGAAGAATATTTTCTTAAAAAAATTTGTTATACCAATTGACCTAGAAGTCCCCTGAAAGCATGGTCTCCAGACCCCCGCCCCTGCTACTCTGTCTCTTGATGTGTTTGATTGTATTCAGGAAATTTCTTAGCTTTGGTTTAGTCCAGTTGTGCTGACTTCCCCTGGAGTGTGTGCTATCGCTACCTTCACCTAAGATAATTCTTGTCTACTTTCTACTTAGTGAATACCCCTCTCCCTCCCTCCCCACCTTCATAACCATCAAAGAGTGTTTTCTTCTGTGTTTAAACCTTTTCTTGGGTTTTTATAATAGTGGTCTTATACAATATTTGTCCTCTTGCAACTAAGTTCACTCAGCATAATACCTTCCAGATTTCCCCAAGCTATAAGATGTTTCACGGATTCATTGTCGTTCTTTATCGTTGTGTAGTATTCCGTTGTGTGAATATACCATAATTTGTTTATCCATTCTTCCATTGATGAGCACTTAGGTTGCTTCCATCGCTTAGCTATAGTGAGCAATGCTGCAATGAATGTGGGTGTGCATGTATCCATTCGTGTGATGGTTCTTAATACTCTAGGATATATTCCAAGAAGCGGGATAACTGGATCATATGGTACTTGTATTTCTAGCTTTTTAAGGAAGAGCCAAATCGATTTCCATAGTGGTTGTACCATTTTACATTCCCACCAACAGTGTGTGTGTTCCAATCTCTCCACAAGCTATCCAGCATTTATTATTTTGTGTTTTTTGGATTAATGCTAGCCTTGTTGTGGTGAGATGATATCTCATTGTAGTTTTGATCTGCATTTCTCTAATGGCTAAGGATCGTGAGCATTTCTTCGTGTGTTTGTTAGCCGCCTGAATGTCTTCTTTGGCAAAGTGCCTGTTCATATCCTTTGCCCATTTTTTAATTGGGTTGTTGGTCTTTTTGTTGTTGAGGGCTTGCAATATCTTGAAGATTTTAGAAATTAGAGGCCAATCAGATTTGTCGTAGCCAAAAATTTTTTCCCAGTCTATAGGTTGTCTTTTTACTCTTGGTGAAGTTTTTTTTTAAAAAAAAAAATTTTTTTGTTGTTGTACTTAAGGTGAAGGTTTACAGAACAAATATTTTTTCAGTACACATATTGTTTTATGACATTGGTTAACAACCCCACCACATGTCAACATGCTCCCTTCTTGGCCTTGGAGGACCTTTTCTTCTTTCTTTGGTGAAAATATACATAGCCAAAGATACACCATTTCAAAAATTTCTACATGTGTAATTCAGTTATGTTGATTACGTTCTTCAAGTTGTGCTGCTATTCTCACTTTAGATGAAGGTTTACAGAATAAAATAGTTTCTCATTAAACAGCTAGTACACATATTGCCTTATGACAATGGTTAACAACCCCATTACAGGTCAACACTGTCCTTACTCAACCTTGGGTTCCCTATCACCAGCTTTCCTGTCCTCTTCTGCCTTCTAGTCCTTGTCCCTGAACTGCTATGCCTCAGTCCCATTTTGTTTTATGGGGCTGTCCAATCCCCAGCTGAATGGTGAACCTCGGGATTGACTTCACCACTGAGCTAAAAGGGTGTCCGGGGGAAATACTCTTGGGGTTTCTCCAGTCTCTCTCAGGCCAGTAAATCTGGTCTTTTTTATGTGTTAGAATTTTGTTATACATCCTTCTCCAGCTCTGTCCAGGACCCTCTGTTGTGATCCCAGTGAGAGCAGTCAGTGGTGGTAGCTGGGCACCATCTAGCTATACTGGACTCAGTCTGGAGAAGGCCTTGGTAGCTGTGGTCCATTAGTCCTTTGGACTAATCTTTTCCTTGTGTCCTGTTCTTTTCATTCTCCCTTGCTCCCGAAGGGGTGAGACCAGTGGAGTATCTTAGATGGCTGCTCAAAGACATTTAAGACCCCAGACGTTACTCACAAAGATAGAATGTAGAACATGTCTTTATAAACTGTGTTATGCCAATTGAGCTAGATGTTCCCCAAGACCATGGTCCCCACAGCCCTCCTCCCATCAATTCAGTCCCTCAGGGAGTTTGGATGTGTCTAGGGAGCTTCCATGACTTTTACTTGTACAAGTTGTGCTGGCTTCCCCAGTATTGTGTACTGTCTTACCCTTGGTGAAGTCTTTTGATGAGCATAAGTTTTTGATTTTTAGGAGCTCCCAGTTAGCTAGTTTCTCTTCTGGTGTTTGTGCATTGTTACCTCTGGTTCGTATTCTGTTTATGCCATCTATTAGGGCTTCTAGCGTTGTCTCTGTTTTTTTTGTCCATGGTCCTTACCATTTTCGATTTTATATTTAGGTCTTTGATCCATTTTAAGTTGGTTTTTGTGCATCCTGTGAGGTATGGGTCTTGTTTCAGTTTTTTGCATTTGGATATCCAGTTATGCCAGCACCATTTGTTAAAGAGACTGTCTTTTCCCCAATTAATGGACTTTGGACCTTTGTCAAATATCAGCTGTGCATAGGTGGATGAATTTATGTCTGGATTCTCAATTCTGTTCTATTGGTCTATGTATCTGCTGTTGTACCAGTACCAGCCTGTCTTGACTACCGTGGTGGTATAATAGGTTCTAAAATCAGGTAGTGTGAGGCCTCCCACTTTGTTCTTCTTCTTGAGAAATGCTTTACTTTTTTGGGGCCTCTTCCCTTTCTGTATGAAGTTGGTGATTTGTTTCTCCATCTCATTAAAAAAAGCCTTTGGAATTTGGATCGGGATTACATTGTATGTGCAGATCACTTTGGGTAGAACTGACATTTTCACAATATTAAGTCTTCTTATCCATTAGCAAGGTATGTTTTTCCACGTATGCAGGTCTCGTTTGGTTTCTTGCAGTAGCGTCTTGTAGTTTTCATTGTATAGGTCTTTTATGTCTCTGATTAGATTTATTCCTAAGTATTTTATCTTCATGGGGGCTATTGTAAATGGTACTGATTTGGTGATTTCCTCTTTGAGGTTCTCTCTGGTGGTGTAGAGGAATCCAACTGGTTTTTGCATGTTTAGCCTGTATCCTGATACTTTGCTGAAATCTTCTATTAGTTCCAGTAGTCTTTTTGTGGATTTTTTGGGGTTTTCTTTGTATGAGATTATATCATATGCAAATAGAGATATGTTTACTTCTTACTTACTAATTTGGATGCCCTTTATTTCTTTTTCCAGCCTAATTGCTCTGGCTAGGATCTCCAGCAAATGTTGAATAAGAGTAGTGATAAGGGAATCCTTGTCTGGTTCCTGTTCTCAAGGGGAATGCTTTCAAATTCTCTCCATTTAGGATGATGTTGGCTGTTGGCTTTGTATAAATGTTCTTAATTATGTTGAGGAATTTCCCTTCTATTCCTACTTTGCTGAGAGTTTTTATCATGAAAGGTGTTGGACTTTGTCAAATGCCTTTCTGCATCAATTGACAAGATCATATGGTTCTTATCTTTTGTTTTATTTATGTGATGGATGACATTGATTGTTTTTCTAATGTTTAACCATCCCTGCATACCTGGTATAAATTCCACTTGATCATGGTGAATTATTTTTTTGATACGTTGTTGAATTCTATTGGCTAGAATTTTGTTGAGGATTTTTCTATCAATGTTCATGAAGGATATTGGTCTGTGATTTTTTTTTTTTTTTTTTTGTGGTGTCTTTACCTGGTTTTGGTATCAGGGTTATGCTGGCCTCATAGAATGAGTTTGGTAATATTCCATCCTTTTCTATGCTCTGAAATACCTTTAGTAGTAGTGGTGTTAACTCTTAGCTGAAAGTTTGGTAGAATTCTCCAGTGAAGCCATCCAGGCCAGGGGTTTTTTTTGTTGTTGTTGTTGGGAGTTTTTAAATTACCTTTTCAATCTCTTCTTTTGTTATAGGTTTATTTAGTTGTTTTACCTCTGTTTGTGTTAGTTTAGGTAGGTAGTGTGTTTCTAGAAATTTGTCCATTTCCTCTAGGGTTTCAGATTTGTTAGAGTAAAATTTTTCATAGTATTCCGTTATGATTCTTTTAATTTCAATTGGGTTTGTTGTGATATCACCCATCTCATTTCTTATGTGGGTTATCTGCTTCCTCTCCTGTTTTTCTTTTGTCAGTTTGGCCAATGGTGTAACCATTTTGTTGATCTTTTCAAAGAACCAGCTTTTGGTATTGTTCACTGTTTCAATTGTTCTTCTCTTCTCTACTCATTTAATTCTGCTCTAATTCTTATTATTTCCTTTCTTTTGGCTCCCAAGGGCTTCTTTTGCGTCTCTCTTTCTACTTGTTCCAGTTGTTTGGTTAATGTTTTGATTTTGGCCCTTTCTTCTTTTTGGATGTGTGCATTTTTTGCTATAAACTTACCTCTAAGCACTGCTTTTGCTGTGTCCCAAAGGTTCTGGTAGGATGTGTTTTCATTCTTGTTTGAGTCTATGAATTTCTTTATTCAGTCCTTAATTTCTTCTATAACCCAGTATTTTTTGAGCAGGGTGTTGTTCAGTTTCCATGTGCTTGATTTTTTTCTTTTCTTTTTCTGTTATTGATTTCTACTTTTATGGCTTTATGGTCAGAAAAGATGCTTTGAAATATTTCAGTGCTTTGAATTCTGTTAAGGCTTGCTTTATGGCCTAGTATGTGGTCTATTCTGGAGAATGTTTCATGTGCAGTGGAAAAGAACGTATAGTTATCTGCCATTGAGTGTAGAGTTTTATATATGTCCATGAGATCAAGTAGGTTGATTGTAGCATTTAGATCTTTCGTGTCTTTGCTGAACTTCTTTCTGGATGTTCTGTCCTTCACTGATAGTGTAGTGTTGAAGTCTCCTACTGTTATTGTGGAGCTGTCTGTCTCTCTTTCCAATGCTGTTAGAGTTTGTTTTATGTATTTTGGAGCCCTGTCATTGAGTGCATAAATATTTATTATGGTTATGTCTTCCTGGTATAATGATCCTTTAATTATTATATAGTGTCCTTCCTTATCCTTTGTGGTAGATTTTACTTTAAAGTCTACTTTGTCAGAGATTAGTATTGCCACTCCTGCTCTTTTCTGAGTGTTGTTTGCTCGATATATTTTTTTCCGTCCTTTGAGTTTTTGTGTCTTTAAGTCTAAGGTGTGTCTCTTGTAGGCAGCATATAGACAGATTGTGTTTTTTTATCCAATCTGCCACTCTATTGGTACATTTAGCCCACTTACATTCAGTGTAATTATTGATAGATAAGAGTTTAATGCTGTCATTTTGATGCGTTTCTTTGTATGTTGCTAAGTCATTTTTCTTCATGTATTTTCTTTTCATCTTTTTCATTGTTGTTAATTTTGTGTTTGCTGAGCCTTTATATTTTTCTGGTTTTTTATTTTGATGTGTACCATTGTTAATTTCCTTTGTAATTACCTTAATATTTACCCCTATTTTTCTAAGTTTAAACCAGTCTTTTATTTCTTTATATTTCCTTGACTTCCTCTCCATATGGAAAATCTATATCTACATTTACTAGTCCCTCTTTTTTGTTTTAATATTGTCATCTTTTACATATTGATATCTCTGTTTCCCTATTTTCAGTGTTTTAGCTTGGATTTATTTTTGTAACTTCCCTATGTGGGTCGATATCTGGTTGCTCTGTCCTGTGTTCTAGTTTTGCGTTGTTATCTGATGTTATTGATTTTCTAACCAGAGGACTCCTTTTAGTATTTCTTGTAATTTTGGTTTGGTTTCTGCAAATTCCCTAAACTTCTGTTTGTCTGGAGATGACCAAATTTTGCCATCATATTTGAGAGACAGTTTTACTGGATATGTAATTCTTGGCTGGCAGTTCTTTTCCTTCAGGGTTTTATATATGTCATCCAATTGCCTTCTTGCCTGCATGGTTTCTGCTGAGTAGTCCGAGCTTATTCTTATTGACTCTTTAGAGATGACTTTTCATTTATCCCTAGCTGCTCTTAAAATTCTCTCTTTATCTTTGGCTTTGGCAAGTTTCATTATAATATGTCTTGGTGACTTTCTTTTTCAAAAAAAAATTTTTATTGTACTTTAGATAAAGGTTTACAGAACAAACTGTTTCTCATTAAACAGTCAGTATACATATTTGTGACATTGGTTAACAACCTCACGACATGGCAACAGGTGACTTTCTTTTGGGATCTACCTTATGTGGGGTTTGATGAGCATCATGGATAGATATCTTCTCATCTTTCATGATATCAGAGAATTTTTCTGTCAACAAATCTTTGACAATTTTCTCTTTATTTTCTGTTACCCCACCCCCACCCCCGTTCTGGTACTCCATTCTCTTGTAGGTTATTTCTCTCAATAGAGGCCCACATAACTCTTAGAGTTTCTTCATTTTTTTAAATTCTTTTATCTGATTTTTCCTCAAATAAGTTCGTGTCAAATGCTTTATCTTCAGTCTCACTAGTTCTGACTTCTACTGCCTCATTTCTGCTCTTATGACTTTCTATTGAGTTGTCCAAATCTGAAATTTTATTATTAATCTTCTGGATTTCTGATTGCTGTCTCTCTATGGATTCTTGCAGCCTATTAAATTTATCATTATGCTCTGAATAACCTTTTTAAGTTCCTCGACTGCTTTGTTTGTGTGTTCTTTGGCTTGTTCTACATTTTGTTGAATTTCCTTCCTAATTTCTTGAAGAGTTCTGTATATTAATCTTTTGTATTCTGCCTTTGGTAATTCCAAGAAATTCTCCTCCTCCAGAAAATTTCTAGATTCTTTATTTTGGGAGCTTGCTGAAGCCATCATGGTCTGCCTCTTTATGTGATTTGATATTGACTGTTGTCTCCGAGCCATCAATGAGTTATTATAATTTTTTAATTTTATATTTGCTTAGTGTGTCCTAGCTTCTTGTTTTGTTTTGTTTTGATATGTCCCAATAGGCTGTTCGTGTGCACCAGTTTGATTGTTGGCACCCTTGAAGCTCTCACTTCCTTTCACCTGGTAGTTAAATCTATTACTATGTGAGCCTAGGAGTCTGTTAAATTTTCTTGTATGGATTCAGCTCATGTGTCCAGGCAGTCGGTCACCAACTGTGTGGTGCAGGCTCTCACCTACAGTCTTAGAGAGGCATGGGTGATTGGTGTAGGCACAGGTATCTGGATGTAGTAGGGGGTCACGTGCTGAGCAAAGCAGGGGGCTGATGGCTGCCCATGAGTGTCTGAAAGGAAAGCATGTCCCTGTTCCCTAGAGTGAGTAGGTAGGTGAGTTTTACAGCTGGACTATGAGCACCTTACTCTGTTGGTTGTAAGGATTGGGGGGTACCACTTATTCTTGGACCCCTGTTGCAGGTGGCTAGGTGGTGTGGGTGGAGCCACCAGTCCTCAAGCCCCTGATGCAGACAAGTAAGGAGCCTGCTTAAAGGGCAGAGCAGTGTCAAACATCACAAATCTGCGATTTCACAGCTGAAACAGTTGAAGTTAGACTTCAGGTATTTACCCAGTTGTACTGTGGTAGTGAGGGCTTACACAGTTGAGATGGGCCCACCCAAGTCTATTCAGGGGTGAAAGGCACTCAAATTCTGTGGACCCCTTATACCTATGCCTTTCTAAAGGAGCCGTGCCAACCCTCAGGTCCTTGCTTAGGGGAGCCAGTAGCTTATTTTTTCCCTGTTCGTTAATTTGTTCCCTCTCCAAGGCTGGGAGAATGCGTCAGGGTGCATTATGGGATCTACATCTTGCCCTGGGGACTCATCAATCACTGAAGCAGGCAGGACCAGGTGCAGAGTGGGGAGGGAGGAGGTAAATGGGAGAGAGGTTTTTCCCAAATGGTTTTTGTTTTTTTAAATGGATTTGGCACTCTTATTGAAAATCAACTGGCCATAGATACATGGATTAATTCCTGGATTCTCAATTCTATTCCATTAGTCTATAAGTTTATTCTTATGCAGCTATACATTGTTTTGATTGTCATGGCTTTGTAATACATTTTGAAATTGGGAATTGTGAATTCTCCTACTTTGTTCTTTTTTTTTTTTTCCCAAGGTTATTTTGGTTCTTCAGGGCCCCTTGCAATTCCATATGAATTTAAGGGTTGGCTTTCTTCATTTCCACAAAAAACGCTATTGGAATTTTAATATGAATTGCACAGTATCTGTAGATCACTCTAGGTAAAACTGACATCTTAACATTACTAAGTCTTCCAGTCAATGAACACAGGATGTCTTTCCATTTATTCAGATCTCCTTTAATTTGTTTTAGCAATGTTTGATAGTTTTCAGTGTAAAGGTCTTTCATTCCTTGGTTGAAATACTCCTAGGTATTTTATTCTTTTAGATGTTATTGTAAAAGGAATGGTTTTCTTATTTCATTTTCAGATTGTAGCTGATGTATAGAAATACAGCTAATTTCTTTTTTTTTATTTTATTAAATGTGATTATTTTAATGTGTATTAAAATAAAACAGCCCATTAAACCCATGAATTAGATGGGTATATTTGTAGTGACATAGAGCTTCCTTTAAATAAATGTATTTAAATATTTTTTAAT
The DNA here is from genome assembly GCA_030035585.1 of Dugong dugon. Taxonomy (NCBI): domain Eukaryota; kingdom Metazoa; phylum Chordata; class Mammalia; order Sirenia; family Dugongidae; genus Dugong; species Dugong dugon. Next base: position 150,976,648 of record CM057462.1, read on the forward strand.
CGTACTTTACATGAAGGTTTACAGAGCAAACTAGTTTCTCATTAAACAATTAATATACATATTGTTTTGTGACATTGGTTGCCAACACCACGACGTGTCAACACTCTACCTTTCTCGACCTTGGGTTCCCTATTACCAGTTTTCCTATCCCCTCTTGCCTTCTGGTCCTTGTCCCTGGACTGTTGTACCATATTAGTCTTGTTTTGTTTCATGTGCTTGTCTAATCTTTGGCTAAAGGATGAACCTCAGGAGTGACTTTATTACCAAGCTATAAGGGTGTCCAGGAGCCATGCTCTCGAGGTTTCTCCAGTCTCTGTCAGACCAGTAAGTCTAATCTTTTTTTTTTGTGAGTTAGAATTTTGTTCTACATTTTTCTCCAGCTCTGTCCAGGACCGTCTATTGTGATCCCTCTCAGAGCAGTTGCTGGTGCTAGCTGGGCACCATCTAATTGTCCTGGGCTCAGTCTGGTGGATGTTGTGGTAGTTGTAGTCCATTAGTCCTTTGGACTAATCTTCCCTTGTGTCTTTGGTTTTCTTCATTCTCCCTTGCTCCAGACAGGGTGAGACCAGTGGAGTATCTTAGATGGCCACTCACAAGCTTTTAAGACGTCAGTCACTACTCACCAAAGTAAGATATAGAACACTTTCTTTGTAAACTATATTATGCCAGTTGAGCTAGATGTTCCCTGAGACCATGGTCCACACAGCCCTCAGCCCAGTAATTTGGTCCCTCAGGGAGTTTGGATGTATCTGTGGAGCTTCCATAACCTTGTCTTGGACAAGTTGTGCTGGCTTCCCCAGTACGGTATATTGTCTTACTTTCACCAAAGTTACCACTCATTTATTGTCTATTTAGCATTTTTCCCTCCCACCTCTCCCCTCCCTCTTAACCATCAAAGACTGTTTCTTTCTGTATGAGTTTTCACGAGTTTTTATAGTAGTGGTCTCATACAATATTTGACCTTTTGTGATTGACTTATTTCACTCGGCATAATGCCCTCCGGATTCATTCAGGTTGTGAGATGTTTCGCAGATTCATCATTGTTCTTTATTATTGTTGCATAGTATTCTAATGTGTGTATGCACCATAATTTGATTATCCATTCATTTGTTGATGAGCACCTAGGTCGTTTCCATCTTTTTGCTATTGTGATCAATGCTACAGTGAATATGGGTGTGCATATGCCTATTCACGTGATGGCTCCTATTTCTCTAGGATATATTCCTAGGAGTGGGATACCTGGATCGTATGGTACTTCTATTTCTAGCTTCTTAAGGAAGTATAATATCATTTTCCCAAATAGTTGTACCATTTTGCATTCCCACAAGCAGTGCATAAGAGTTCCAATCTCCCTGCAGCCTCTCCAGCAGTTGTTATTTTTTTTTTTTTTAAATGTTTGCCAATAATGTCAGGGTAAGATGATATCTCATTGTGGTTTTGATTTGAAAAAAACACAACTAATTTCTGGGTGCTGATCTTGTACCTTTCAACTCTGCTGAATTTGTTTATTAGCTCACTTGTATTCCTGAATAAATCTGTATTAGTGACTTTAGTCCCAAAAAGGAAATATCTTTTCATTCTAAGAACAGGAAATGGTTTCAGGATCTCTTAGACAGTGCAAAATAGCCTTTCTGCAAAATAGCTTATTGTCTTAAATACTGAAGCAGGCTTCTGCTAAATGGTCTTGCTCTGAATAAAATAATCTTTGCTATTTTCATCAGTGGTCTTTGACTTTCTAAGATATAATTTGCCGTTTAAAAATTTTAGCATCCGTACCCACTTCTACCCCCTATACAGCCTTAATTCAGGCTCTAGATCTCTTCCTTTAACTTGACAAGGTAATAGTACCATTTTGTGAAGGTTGGAGGAAGGGGTTTGCTGAAACGAAAAGAACAATGGATTTGAAGTCATTCATTCATTCATATATCTATTCATTCATTTAACTGATACATATTTACTAAAAATCTTATTATGTGCCAGGCTCTGCTGCAGCAGCTGAGTACCAAGTAGTGACTAAAACAGACAGGCTCTGTCCTCGTGGAGCTCTCAGTCTGGCCCCAGCTCCCTCACATTCTACTGCCTCAGTAATCTTGAGCAAGTCACTTCATCTCACAGAACCTGCATTTCTTGGTTTGTAAAATGGGCAAATTGCAGAGGGTTTATGAGGATTAACATAATACCTGGCATACAGTGGATACTCAGTATATAGCTGTCATTAAGAACATCCACCCAAAAATGCAGTACAGAATTTAAAATTCTTATGAACTCCAGATTTTCTGGAGCCATGGAAATTGGATGAACACTTGAAACTATTGCCCTGAGATAATCTTTAAGCTTTAAGTCAAAAATATCCCCTAAATCCTTCTTAAAAACAAACAGTAGGACAACATGGTGCTCTAGGCAGAAACACCATGCCATCCCTCCACAGCAAAGATCCAAAAAACTAAGCCAAACAGAGAAAACAGCAATCCTGAAACCCTAAAACATCAAATGAAGAGATAAAGAAAACAGCCAAGCACCAAATGGAGTGAGAAACTGACAGAGAATGGAGAGCTAGGAGAGATTCATGCAGAGGTCCCCTATCAGCTAACACAGCACGGATCTGCCATCTTGGACTCCTATCAGAGACCAGCAAATGGGGGTAAGAGAAAGCAGCTTCACGGAGCTTCCAGCAGGAGACAGAACAACCGGAAACTGGAGATATACTCTTTCCCACCCCCCACCCTTTTTCACCCCCACTTAACCTCCTCTGCTTCCTGCTGCCACAGTCTCTTGACTGGGAAGCAACAGCTGCTTGGATTCCACCTGCCCGCACTGGCCAACTCCCTGGATGGCATTTGTTGGCTACTGGTGTTGCTTTTTTCCACTTCTTTTGATTTTTTCCTTACCTGTAACCACCTCCCCCTCCTTTCACTCAAATACCTGGCTACGTGAGACATCTTTGCTTCTTCCTGAGGGGCTGTGGAGCTCCATTCAAGGGTGGAACTGTTTCCTGGTCTGTGCTGCCACGCTGGTGGGATCCTAGGGCTTTTTTTGTTTGTTTGTTTGTTTTGAACTGTTTGTTTGTTTTCTTTTCCTTTTCTTGAGTAGGGAGCCTGTTATGGCTGGGCAGTGCTATGCAGCTTGGGACCTACCCCCTCAGCTTGCACAGACTTGCAGAAGGATCCCTGAGGGTGTTTCTTTTTTCATGGGGTTTTTTTTTTTCTGTTTTTTGGAGGGGAGTTTCTTGTTCTCTTTTTTAAAACTTGTTTTGTTTTCTTTTCCCTCTTTTTCCCTTTTGTCTTTCTTCATTACTCAGTTTCTCTTCTCTCTATACCTTCCTTCTCTTCCTGTTCCCTGAATACCTGGTGCTGAATATCTCTATGCCTTCTAGCCAGGCTGTACTTCAACACCTGGGAACAACTTCCCCAGACCTTGTAGCCACACCGGTGGGATCCCTGGGAGCTTTGCTTTTCTTCTTTATTTCTAATTTTTCTTTATTAATTCTTTTATTTTCTTATTCTTTCCCTTTTTGTTTTTCTCCATTTCATAGTCTCTCATTTCTCCACTCCAACAGCAAGCTCCCCTAGTAATCGTTTTTGTTTGATTGTGTGTTTTTAGCTCCTGTTCCTCTCTCCTCTCTCCCATACCCATCTTAGCTCCACACATAACAATCTCCCCCCTCCATCATGCCTACCTGCACAGTGCGCTTAACATCACACCACCAAGGAGCACAGGCATGGCCTACTAGAACCTGCCATGCACTGATTACTGACCTGCCCTGGTGGCTGTAGTAAGTGCCACAAACAACCCATCCCAGCAATTCCTCTTCAGCTAGATCTGCCCAACTGTACCATATCTGAGCGACTGACTTTACCAATTGGAGAAGGAAGAGAAAAGTATCTTGCCCACAGAGGAGCAAACAACAAAGAACACACAGCCGTCTGCTCAGATAACCAAATAAAAAGAAGAAGAAACAAACAAATCTACAATCAATAAATGAGAAAAATAACTACTGAATTCCCTGAAGACAGCAGACAATATCAAAACATTTACAAAAACTGGATAGTATGGTTTCAGTAAGCATCCAAAATAAAACACCAGATGACTTTCCAGTGGAAGAAAAGGCACTAGAACTACCTGATAGGGAATTCAGATCTTTAATAGTCAGAATTATCCAAGAGTTGAAGCAAAAAGGAGACATAAATGAGGAAAAAATAGACAAATTCATGTAAAAGGCAGACAAATTCATGGAAAATGCAGATAAAAAAATTGAAGAATTCAGGAAACTAATGCAGGAACAAAGTGCCAAAATAAATTCACAACTAGAAAATATACAAAAACAACAATTAGAAATCGAGAAGATAAACAACAACATTTCAAAAATGGACAGTGTCATAGAAGGGCTGAGGAACAGATTTGAAATGGTGGAAGACAGGATTAGCAGAATTGAAGACAAACACTTGGATACGATTCTGTTCAAGGAAAACTCAGAAACAAGAACAAAGAAAAATGAAGAGACCCTGAGAATTTTGTGGGGTACAATCAAAAGCAAAAATTTGTGAGTGATTAGAGTTCCAGAACAGGGGAAGAAAACAGAAAACACGGCAAGGCTCATTGAAGAACTGCTGACAGAAAACTTCCCCAATATCATGAAAGATGAAAAGCTGGCCATCCAAGAAGCTCAAAGAACCCCATATACGATAGACCCTAAAAGAAAATCACCAAGGCATGTCATAATCACAATCACCAAAACCAAAGACAAACAAAGAATCCTGAGAGCAGCACATGAAAAACAAGAAGTCACATACAGAGGAAAAACAATAAGACTAAACTCAGATTATTCAGCAGAAACCATGGAGGCAAGACAGCAATGGGATGACATATATAAAACCTTGAAAGAAAAAAATTGCCAGCCAAGAATAATATATCTTGGAAAACTCTCATTCAGATATGATGGTTAAATTAGGACATTTCCAGATAAACAGAAATTAAGGGAATATATAAAAACCAAACCAAATTTACAAGAATTATTAAAGGGAGTCCTTTGATCTGAGAACAAACAACTTCAGCTCACAGGCTGAATCTAGGATACAAGATCGTACCAGCCGGATACCAATCTAGGAAATGAAGTCTCAAGGACTATCCAAAACCAAAAGAAATACAACAGGGAATCAGAGCAGTTAATCTGTAAATGACAACATCATCAGAACAATAAAAGAGGGAATAAATGGTGTAGGTATAGAACCTTCTAATGGAGAGGAAGGCAAGGCAATACTTAGAAAGATAAGGGTAAATTTCACCTGAACCACAAAGAAAGTTAACAAACATACTGATCAAAATAAAGAGGAAAAACATAAAGTATCAGTAAAAACAAAACCTATGAAAACAAAAGAAATTTTTTAAAAAAGTCTACAAACAAAAGGAATTCAGCACAGGAGAGTAAGAAGAACAAAGAAAACGTCAGCACCACAAAAAAGCACTACAAAATGATGGCAATAAACTCACATCTATCAATAATTACACTGAATGTGAATGGCCTCAAAGCACCCATAAAGAGATGGAGAGTGACAGAATGGATTAAAAAAAAAACAGGATCCTTCAGTATGCTGTCTCCAAGAGACACACCTTAGAAATGAAGACATGAATTTATTAAAAATCAAAGGCTGGAAAAACATATGTCAAACTAACAACTACCAAAAAAGAGCAGGAGTGGCAATACTAATCTCAGATAAAATAGACTTTAAAAGAAAATCCACCATGAAAGACGAAGAAGGACACTATATAATGATTAAGGAGACGATCCGTCATGAAGACGTAACCATAATAAACATCTATGCACCCAATGACAGGGCTCCAAAATACATAAAACAAACTCTAACAGCACTGAAAAGAGAAATTGACAGTTCCACAATAATAATAGGAGACTTCAACACACCACTGTCAGTAAAGGACAGAACAACTAAAAAGAAACTCAGCAAAGATACAGAAGACCTAAAAGGCACAGTCAGCCAACTTGACCTCATAGACATATATAGAACACTCCATCCAACAGCTGCAAAGTACACATTCTTTCCAATGCACATGGAATGTTCTCCAGAATAGACTACATCTTAGGCCACAGAGCAATCCTCAACAAGATCCAAAACTCTGAGATAATAGAAAGTATCTTCTCTGCCCACAATGCCATCAAGGTAGAAATTAACAACAGAAAGAGCAAGGAAAAAAATCAATCAATTACATGGAAACTGAATAATACCCTGCTTACAAACCATTGCATAATATAAGACATCAGAGATGGAATCAAAAATTTCCTAGAATCAAACGTGAATGAAAACACATCATACGAAAACCTTTGGGACACAGCAAAAGCAGTCCTCAGAGGAAAATTTATAGCAATAGATGCACACATCAAAAAAGAAGAAAGGGACAAAATCAAATCATTAACTACACAACTCAAACAAATAGAAAGAGACCAGCAAAAAAAAAAAAAAAAAAAAAAAAAAGCCCACAGCCACCAGAAGAAAGGAAACAATAAATATCAGAGCAGAAATAAATAGAGAATAGAAAAATAGAAGGAATCAACAAAACCAAAAGTTGGCTCTTTGAAAGGATCAACAAAAGTGACAAACCACTGGCCAAACTGACCAAAGAAAAACTGGAGAGGATGCAAATAACCCAAATAAGAAATGAAATGGGGGACATTACAACAGACCCAACTGAAATAAAAAGGATTATAACAGAATATTATGAAAAACTATACTCCAACAAATTTGAAAACTTAGAGGAAATTGATAAATTTCTAGAAACAGACTACCTACCCAAACTACAACAAAGTGATGTTGAAAATCTGAACAGACCCATAACAAGAGAGGAGATTGAAAAGGTAATTAAAAAAAAAAACTCCCAACAAAAAAAATCCCTGGCCCAGATGGCTTCACTGGAGAATTCTACAAATCATTTACAGAAGAGCTTGTACCAGTACTACTCAAGCTATTTCAGAGCATAGAAAAGGAAACAACACTTCCGAATTCATTCTATGAAGCCAGCATAACCCTGATACCAAAACCAGGCAAAGATGTCAAGAAAAAAAAGAAAGAAAATTAAAGACCAATATCTCTCATGAATATAGATGCAAAAATTCTGAACAAACTTCTAGCTAATAGAATTCAGCATCATATCAAAAAAATAATCCACCACAACCAAGTAGGATTCATACCAGGTATGCAAGGATGATTCAATATAAGAAAATCAATCAACATAATCCACTACATAAATAAAAGGAAAGGAAAGAAAATAATCACATGATCATCTCAACAGATGCAGAAAAGGCATTGACAAAGTCCAACATCCATTCCTGATAAAAACTCTCAATAAAATAGGTAGAGAAGGGAAATTTCTGAACATAATAAAGGACATCTATGCAAAACCAACAGCCAACATCATTCTGAATCGTGAGAGGCTGAAAACATTCCCCTCGAGAACAGGAACAAGACAAGGAGGCCCTTTATCTCCAGTCCTATTGAACACTGTGCTGGAAGTTCTAGCTTGAGCAATAAGGCAAGGAAAAGAAATTAAAGGGCATCCAAATTGGTAAACTGTCTCTGTTTGTGGATGATATGATACTATACATAGAAAACCCAAAGACTCCATGAGAAAACTACTGGAACTAATAGAAAGATTCAGCAGAGTAGCAGGATATAAGATAAACATACAAAAATCAATTGGATTCCTATACACTAGTAAAGAGAACGATGGAAAGGAAATCATGAAAACAATACTATTTATAATAGCTCCTAAAAAAAAAATAATTAGGAATAAATCTAGCCAGGGATGTAAAAGACCTATACAAAGAAAACTACAAAACACTACTGCAAGAAACCCAAAGGGATCTACATAAATGGAAAAACATACCATGCTCATGGATAGGAAGACTCAACATTGTGAAAATGACAATTCTACCCAAAGCACTTTACAAATACAATGCAATCCCAATCCAAATACCAACAAAATTCTTCAAAGAGATGGAAAAACTCATCATTCACTTTATATGGAAAGGGAAGAAGCCCTGAATAAGTAAAGCACTATTGAAGAAAAAGAATAAAGTTGGAAGACTCACACTACCTGACCTCAGAACCTACTATACAGCTACAGTAGTCAAAACAGCCTGGTACTGGTACAATGACAGATACATTGACCAATGGAACAGAATTGAGAACCCAATGTAAATCCATCCACCTACGGTCACCTGATCTTCAACAAGGGCCCAAAGTCCATCAAATGGGGAAAAGACAGTCTTTTTAACAAATGGTGCTGGCAAAACTGGATATCCATCTGCAAAAGAATGAAACAGGACCCATACCTCACACCATATACAAAAACTAATTCAAAATGGATCAAAGACCTAAATATAAAGCCAAAAACTATTAAGTTCATAGAAGAAAAAATAAGACCAATGCTACAGGCCCTAATACACAGCATTAACAGGATACGAACTGTAACCATCAACACACAAACCCCAGAAGATAAGCTAGATAACTGGGATCTTCTAAAAATCAAACACCTATGCTCTTAAAAAGGCTTCACCAAAAGAGTAAAAAGAGAACCTACAGACTGGGAAAAAAATTTTGGACAGTACAAGTCAGACAAAGGTCTAATCTCCATAATCTACAAGAAAATCCAACACCTCTACAACCAAAAGACAAATAATCCTGTTAATAAATGGGCAAAAGAAATGAACAGACACTTCACCGAAGAAGACATTCAAGCGGCCAAAAGACACATGAGGAAATGCTCGCGATCACTAGCCGTTAGAGAAATGAAAATTAAAACCACAAGGAGATACCATCTCACCCCGGCATTACTGGTACGAATCAAAAACACCGGAAATAACAAATGTTGGAGGGGCTGCGGGGAGATGGGAACTCTTATGCACTGCTGGTAAGAATGCAAAGTGATACAACCATTTTGCAAAATGATATGGTGCTTCCTTAGAAAGCTAGAAATAGAAATACAATACGATCCAGCAATCCCACTCCTAGGAATATATCCTAGAGTAATAAGAGTTGTCACTCGAATAGACATATGCACACTTATGTTCCTGGCAGCATTGTTCACAATAGCAAAAAGATGGAAACAACCTAGATGCCCATCAACAGATGAATGGATAAACAACAAACTATGGTACATACACACAATGGAGTACTATGCAACAATAAAGAACAATGATGAATCTGTGAAGCATCTCATAACATGGATGAAACTAGAGGACATTATGCTGAGTGAAATAAGTCAATCACAGAAGGACAAATATTGTATGAGACCTCTACTGTCAAAACCCATGAAAAAGTTTACACACAGAAAGTAATCTTTGTTGGTTACGAGGGATGGGAGGGGTGGGGGGGAAATACTAAATAGGCAATAGATAAGTGGTACCTTTGGTGAAGGGTGAGACGGTACACAATACTGGGTAAACCGGCACAACTTGTACAAGGAAAGGTCATGGAAGCTCCCTAGACACACCCAAACTCCCTGAGGGACTGAATTGCTGGGTGGAGGGCTGTGGGGACCATAGTCTCAGGGAACATCTAGCTCAATTGGCATAACAGTTTATAAAGACAATGTTGTACATTCTACATTGGTGAGTAGCCTCTGGGGTCTTAAAAGCCTATGAGCAGCCATCTAAGATAGTCCACTGGTCTCAACCCTTCGGGAGCAGGGGAGAATGAAGAGAACAGGATACAAGGAAAAGATTAGTCCAAAGGACTAATGGACCACAGCTACCAAGGCCTCCTCCAGACTGAGTCCAGTACAGCTAGATAGTGCCCGGCTACCACCACTGACTGCTCTGACTGGGGTCACAACAGAGGGTTCTGGACAGAGCTGGAGAAGGATGTAGAACAAAATTTTAACAAGCAAAAAAAAGACGAGATTTACTGGCCTGAAAGTGATTGCTGAAACCCCGAGAGTATGTCCCCCAGATACCCTTTTAGCTCAGTGGTGAAGTCCCTTCCAAGGTTCACCATTCAGCCGGAGATTGGACAAACCCATAAAACAAAACGGGCCTAATGAGGCACAGCAGTCCAGGAACAAGGACTAGAAAGCAAAAGGGGGCAGGAAAGCTGATGATAGGGAACCCAAGGTTGAGTTAGGACAGTGTTGACATGTATTTGGGTTGTTAACCATTGTCAGAGGGCAACATGTATACTACCTGTTTAATGAGAAACTATTTTGTTCTGTAAACCTTCATCTAAAGTAAGAATAGCAGCACAACTGGAAGAACGTAATCAATGTCACTAAACTGTGCATGTAGAAATTTTTGAAATGGTGTGTCTTTGGGTATGTCTATTTTCACCAAAAGAAAAAAAAAAGGTTGTGGGATTGTTAACCAATGTCATAAAACAATACGTGTACTGACTGTTTAATGAGAAACTATTTATTCTGTAAACCTTCACTTGAAGTACAATAAAAAATAAAATAAAATACAAAATAAAAAAAGATAAGAACCTTAGGGAGCAGTAAGTTTATGTTAACTGGAAAGGAATAACTCAGGAAAGGAGGGTGACTATGGTTGCACAACTTTAAGAATATAATCAGTTTCACTGAATTGTACATGTAGAAATTTGAATTGGCATATGTTTTGCTGTGTATAACCTCAACAACAACAACAAATTTTTTTTTAAAAAAAAGAACATTCCACCCAAAGGTCTTTAAAGCAAAGTTATACTTTTGCAGCTTCGTATACATATACAATATACCTGTATGCAGATATTTGTTCATTCATGAGTTCAAAATAGTGGCAAATACCAACGCTGCAAGAAGCCTGGGTACTAAGCAGTAGAAAAATATACTTCAGTTCTAAAGACCAAATGAGTTAGTTTCAGTTCATTGTTTATTTTATCCTTGCTTCAATTGTTATACTCATTTGACAGTAGTAATAATTTGTTAGTTTGAGCAAATGTGTCTCCACTGTGTTAATGCCTTTAGTAAATAACTTTAACTAAGCCTGTAAGATTGTCACTCACAGAATGACATTTCTTAAAATAATCAATGATGAGAATCCAGAAGGACACAATGTTTTTAGAACCCTAATTAATTGCTTTGCTAATAGGTATTTACTACTCTGGATATTAGTTTCAGATTCCTATGAAACCTACACAGAAAGGAAATACCCAGTAATTTTTCTTCCAAAGGAGAAAAACAAATTGAATACTTCCCTCAAAATATTGTTCAGATGTATTTCCCCTAAAACATATCATAACCATGCATTTTCAATCATTGAATTAAAGCTCTTTATAAAGGCTATATAAATATAAAGAGTCATTACTAAAGTAGAAGTTTAACACAAAGCAAGGGAGAAATATATAGATTCTCTTTAAGGTAAAAGTGTCTTGGTTTCATATAATTTGCAAGATAAACAGCAATTCCCCACCAGAGTCTTTTGGGAAATGCCAGTGAGCACCAGTTTCAAGGGAGGTGATGGCTTTCCCCATAGAGGGACTCAAGTTTGCACAGAGGAAAGAGGTTGAGAAATGAAACTAAGACTCAACTGGCCTCCTAAGTTACACAGGGAGACAGCTCTGACTCAGTTTTGTCAAGCGCACAGGGAAGCGTATTTCTGAATAAAAGCAGGATTCCAGATGTCTGCAGAGTTCTCTGGATCCAAGGGAGGTGGATATGCCATCATCTCTGTGGCCTGGCTCCCCAGAGTAGGACTGGACCTCTAGGAAGCACTGACAGGTAAAGCCCATCTCTTCTGCTGGTATATGCCGTGTTTTTTCCCGTTTTGAGTCTGTCCTTCGCTAGAAGAGGCCAGGTTACAATTCCCTAATGTAGTAACTCAATTAATCAGCTTAGTGGAAAAATCAAGCTATTTGTCTATTTGGTTGACCAATTGTCCACCTGAACCAGCAGGCATGAGTCAACTATCCTTATCAATTAACTGGGTGTTGGCTGAATTGATTGGTTAGTTCTTTGGCCACTTAATTCAGCCAAGACAATAGATTCTGTTCAGACAACACCTGAGTCATTCGTGTCCTCCCCTTCTTTTTATTTTATTTTTTAGTGGAAGTGACAAAATTGGTGATTATTCACTGCCTTTTCACTAATTATTTGTGTTTTTACTTTGCTTTATGGTAAGTCTCTTCTGTTTCCTACATGCTTGCTTTGTGGCAAAGGCGTAACTAAGGTGTTGTAGGTATGGTAGATATTGCACCAGCCTTGGGGAATGGAATGTTTCCCAATTAGAGGAAAAAAAATCTCAGTGTGGGAAAGAATGTTAAAAATCATAAAATCCAAAAAATCCTCCAATGCTTTCCCAAAGAAAACCAAACCCACTGCTGTCAAGTCGATTCTGACTCATAGCAACCCTACAGGACAGAATAAAGCTACCCCATAGAGTTTCCAACCCTGTGAATCTTTACGGAAGCAGACTGCCACATCTTTCTCCTATAGAGCGGCTGGTGGGTTCCAACCACTGACCTTTTGGTTAGCAGCTGAGTGCTTTAACTACTGTGCCACCAGGGTCCCCTCTAATTGAGTTGGGTTGTTGGTAATTGTCTTTGCAGGAGCCCTGGTGGCACAACGGTTAAGTGATTGGCTGCGAACCGAAAGATAGGAAGTTCAAACCCACCAGCCACTCTGTGGGAGAAAGATGTGGCAACCTGCTTCTGTAAAGATTTACATTCTTGGAATTCTTGGGCAATTCTGCTTTGTCCTATAGGGTTGCTAGGAGTTGGAATTGACTCAATGGCAACATGTTTGCTGGGTTTGGAATGTCTTCACAAGTTGTTTTGGTTGAACATCTGCAGTGAGGGAAGCAGATTTCTTCCTAAGAAAGCCCGTCACCAATAGACAGTAATGACTGTGCTGGGCAAAAATAAGAAAGAAGGAGGGAGTAGAAGAGAAAGAAATCAAGAGGAGAGGAGAGAAAAGGAGGAGAGGGCTACCACTTATTGATTACTCACTCCCTCAGCCCTGTCCTAATGTGATTACCAACATGTTGTGAGATTTGCTGGGTTTGTGGTCTAGAGTCAAGCAGTGTATGTGAACAGGGTTAACACAGTAGCACTTTAGCAGAGTCCAAACCCCTAGCTTTTTCAGTAATACCCTTTCTGTATTTCCTCACTTCTGCTGAAGAGGTAGAGGAAGAGACAGTGGCTTCATACCAGGATAAACAACAACAAAAAACCAAACACATTGTTGATTCCTACTCATCACGACACCACGTGTTACAGAGTAGAGCTGCTTCAAGAGTTTTCTTGGCTGTAATCCTTACAGAAGCGGATCTCCAAGGCTTTCTTCTGTGGTGCCGCTGGGTGGGTTCAAACTGCCAATCTTTAGGTTAGTAGTTGAGAACAAACCATTTGTGCCACCCCGGATCTTCCATACTAGGGTAGGGAGGTCAGAATCACTGACCTCTCTGCTGTCTTTGTAAGCCCTGCCGGTGCAGACCTGGTGGCCGAAGAATTGCTCTTCGCTTAAAGGCTCACCTCTCTTTGTGCTTGAGGAGGGTTTTGAACCTAAGCCTGTTAACCAGGCTTCACTGCCTTCCTAGTCAGTTCTCTGGGCCTGCTTTCATCCACTTTCCCTTCTTCATCATGCCTTGCTACACTGCATCCTGGTGATGCAGCAGCCCCACAGCAGAAGTGGTAGAAAAGATGTGGTAATTTCCCTGTGCACATTCTCAAAAAGGTGGTTTTATACATATTTAAGGTAATAGGTTGACCTGATTTTTTTTAAGATTATAAAGAAAGGATACAAAGGTGGCAGTGTGAAAGTAAGTCCAGTGGACAGCCAGTCGAAGAGTGTGAGTCTTTCTGGGACTACTCCCTCACCAACCAACAAAGCATTGCCCCGAAATTAAAATGTGGACTAGAGGCTGCCATGTAGAACCTTTCCACTCTTCCCCTTCCTCTGTGAGATAATGCAGCATAGCCTACATTTCACATCTGTGGTTCCCAGGCCCCATGAGAGGCTGTGTTAATGGTGAGAAGTGAGGGCTCCAGAGCCAGCCTGAATCTGATCTCTGCCATTTTCTAGCTGATGACCACGAGAACATTATTTAACCTTTCAGTGCCTCCATGCAAGAGCCCTGGTGGTGAAGTGATTAAGTGCCTGGCTGCTAATCGAAAGGCTAGTGGTTCAAACTACCACGGAAGAAAGATATGGCAATCTGCTTCCATAAAGATTATAGCCTTGGAAACCCTATGGGGGCAGTTCTACTCTGTCCTATAGGGTAGCCATGCGTTGGAATCGACTTGACTGCAACAAGTTTTGGTTTTGGTGCATCCATGCAAAGCATGCCTTCGTCGGTAAAGTAAGGATAATGAGAGTACCCCCAACATGGGGTTGTCATGATGATTAAATTAGTTATATATTTTCAGCTCTTAGAACAATGCCTGGAACAGAGTAAGTAATGTCATCATCAGCATCGTTAGCAGCAGCAACAGCAGCAGTATCCAGGAGTCTGGCCATGTTCTGCCAGAACTGAAGCCCTGTCTCAGAGGTCTCAGATCATTACTTGTGCATTGCAGGGGATGGAAGGAAATGCTTTCTTTGCATCTTCCTCACGTTCCCCATGTTCCACTGGGTATGCTCTGGGCACCAGGACTGCAGGTCAGCCTAGATTCCCGGTTAGTCTGAGAGTCACTTAGAAAGCTGGACTGACTGCTCCACAAAATGGTACCCAGTACTCTGGATCAATGTTAAAATGGGATCAGTGTATTGCCAAAAGGCTGTTGGTATGCTAAGAGATAGCAGGAGCAGGAACAGCTTAATTACTCACATAATTACATGCACACACACACACACACACACACACACTGCAGGGTGCTGCAAAGGAGATCTGGCATTCATGGCTAATGTCTCCTTTAAAGTAAGGGCAATTCCTTGGTTAAATTTAAGTAATGTCAGCAGCCCTGAGTAGCCAATGATTTCTCAGTCTTTGCATTTATATGCTTCTTGCATGTGCTAGGCATATGTTAATTTCTTCTCCAAGCCAGTATCCCATTTTACAGGTGAGACACTGTCTCAGAGAAGTTAAGTAACTTGTTGAAAGTCTAACTATTATAAAGCAGAGCCTCTGGCTTTGTTTAGGGCTCTGTAGCTACTCTTGGTAACTCCCTCAGTATTATACTCATAGAGTCCTTTCTGTTCCTACTCCTGGGTTTTCCCATCTCCACTTGCAGCAACTTGGTCCCTCTATAATTATCATTCCTAAGGAGATATGGAGCCTTGGTGGCGCCATGGTTAAGAGCTCAGCTGCTAAAGGAGAATGAAGAACACCAAAGACACAAAGAAGGTATTAGACCAAGAGACAGAAAGGGCAACATAAACCAGAGACTTCATCAGCCTGAGACCAGAACTAGATGGTGCCTGGCTACTACCAATGACCGCCCTGACAGGGAACACAACAGAAAGTCCTTTACAGTGCAGGAGAAAAGTAGGGTGCAGAATTCAAATTCTAGTAAAAAGACCAAACTTAATGGTTTGACTGAGACTGGAGGGACCCCAGAAGACATGGCCCCTGGACTCTCTGTTAGCCCAAAACTGAAACCATTCCTGAGGCCAACTCTTCAAACAAAGATTAGACTGGACTATGGGACATAAAATGATACTTTTGAAGAGTATGCTTCTTAGCTCAAGTGGATACATGAGACTAAATGGGCAGCTACTGTCCAGAGGCGAGATGAGAAGGCAGAGAGGGTCAGGAGCTGGTTGAAAGGACACAGAAATCGGGTAGAAAGGAGGAGTGTGCTGTCACTGTATAGGGAGAGCAACTAGGGTCACTTAACAATGTATGTATAAATTTTTGTATGAGAGACTAACTTGCATTGTAAACTTCCACTTAAAGCACAATAAAAAAAGTTTTAAAAAGAGCTCAGCTGCTAACCAAAAGGTGGGCAGTTTGAATCCACCAACCACTCCTTGGAAACCCTATGGGGCAGTTCTACTCTGTCCTATAGAGTCGCTATGAGCTGGAATCAACTCCACAGCAATGAATTTGGTTTCTGTTTTTGTTTTTTTTTGGTTAAGAAGGTACAGATTCAGTAAAAGGGAGTTGAGAATACTAAAGTAGGTAAAAGACTCTGCCTGTGGGCACAGCAGTGTTTTCTTAGAACCAAGTATGGGGCAGGATTTCTGTCTGCCCCTGGGCTTTGTAGTGGGGTTTTGACTAAAATGAGATTGAGAAGACATGAGTTTCCTTATCTCGTTCAGAAGGACCCAAGGCTATCTTACACATATGCCTCAGGTCTCTTGGTTCTGACTCTTCTTTTCCCATTTACTGCAGCCCTAGATGAAATCTATTTAATGGCCTGGTTTTATCTATTTAAAGTTGTAAGAGAAAGCACATCCAGGGGTAATCCCTGGGCTACACTAGCATGGCTGCTGACCTCAATCTCAGAAAATTTTAACTTCACTCACAGGATTTTTCTCTTGCTTACCGGTTACCAGTGACTGTGAAGTGGACTCCAATTCATGGCAACCTTACGTTTTATAGGGTTTTCAATGGCTGATTTTTCAGAAGGAGATCACCAGGGCTTTATTCTGAGGCACCCCTGGGTGGACCTCCAACCTTTTGGTTAGCAGTGAGAACATTAACAGTTGGCACTACCCAAGGGCCCCTTTTCTGTTGCTAGTGCCATGGAAAGCAAAACAGAAATAAGAAACTTACTAAGAAGTTGAAAGAACAGGAATACAAAATAGGTATGATAGGAGCCATTTCCCTAAAGATAAACTGTGCTTGTGGAGGAAAGGGGTGGGCTTCTTTCTCCTGGGCCTTTTATTCTCTAGGTTGTCTCTGAGAGTGCAGGAACCCTCTGGAACGTTCCTTTCATGCCCCTCTCTGTCTTCCCTTTAGATCTTCTTTCTTCTTTTCCATAACTCCTCAGATTACCATAGTACATTCAGGAGGGCCTTTCTTTGTGTTCCCTTCCCTTTGTTTTCTTCTTCCCTTCTCTTCTTCTGTTCCCTGCTTTCTCCAAAGCCTGACCTTGCACCTGATGAAATACAGGGTAGAAGAAGTAAGAGGGATCAAAGTGGTTACAGGTTCTTATTCCAAATTCTTTTCTTTCCCATTTCAGGTCCTGAAAGGAAATATGACCAACTCCCCCTCCCCCAAAATTTAAAAAAAAAAAAAAAAAACTCTCCAAAACCAGGATGGGGAATGAAGATCACTTATTGTCAGTCTGTGTTCTATGTGTAAGCTAGAACTTTCTACTTTTTGCATGTTTTGTCACTATTTCCAGGGAAGCAAAGGCATGGTGATCCCCTCTTGGGAAAACCAAACAACCATAGTGGAATTTGTGCTTCGAGGATTCTCTTCCATCCGACAGCTAAATATTTGTCTCTTTGTGATGTTTTTAGTTTTTTACATCTTAACTGTCTCTGGAAATGTCTTCACTGTCCTGTTAGTTTTGTTCAACCGTCACCTCCACATCCCCATGTACTTCTTCTTGGTGAACCTGTCCTTTCTGGAGATCTGGTATGCCTCCAACATCGTCCCCAAGATGTTGCTGATTATTATAGCCGAGCAGAAGACTATCTCTGTGGCTGGATGCCTGACACAGTTCTACTTCTTTGGATCCTTGGCTGCAACAGAGTGCCTTTTGCTGGCTGTGATGTCCTATGACTGCTACCTGGCCATCTGCCATCCTCTCTGCTATCCCATCCTCATGACTGGCCCCCTCTGTATCAAGCTGGCTGCCAGTTTTTGGCTCTGCTGTTTCCTCCTCACAGCAATCACAATGGTCCTACTGTCTAGACTAACCTTCTGTGGACCCAGTGAAACTGACCACTTCTTTTGTGACTTTACACCTCTGGTCTATCTCTCTTGCATGGACACCTCACTTACTGAGACAGTTGCCTTTGCCACCTCTTCTGCAGTGACTCTAGTCCCATTTCTCCTCATCATAGCCTCCTATTCTTTCATCCTTGCTGTTATTCTAAAAATCCCATCTGGCACAAGCCGGAGGAAGGCATTCTCCACCTGCTCCTCCCACCTCACAGTGGTCACAGTATTTTACGGGACACTGATTGCCACGTACCTGGTGCCCTCAGTGAACTCTTCACAACTCTTGAGCAAAGGGTTCTCTCCAGTCTACACCATCCTGACACCCATGTTCAACCCAATCATTTACAGTCTGAGAAATAGAGATATCCATGAAGCTCTGAAGAGGTGCTTGAGTAAGAAATCAGCTTTCCTCAAACGATGCAAAAAGCAAAACAGCTGTGTTTGTCCAAGGGCTGATGAACTAGATTGAGTCATTTAAATTCTACACACAAGGAGCTTAACAACGAGATACCTAAGCCAGTTGACCAGAAGCCTCTGAGTATGGCTGTGGACACTGCTGAGTTCTGACAGCTTCAAGTGAGCTGGTGTCCCAGAATATGATCTAAGCAGGTTAGACTCTGCTCCATCATCTCCAGTAGGTCTGGCTTCTTGTGTGAAAGACCATATCTAAAATGAACTGGTAAGGCTGGTCACTGATCCTTTCAAATATTCATTGAGGGTCTACTATGTTCAAGGCAGTATGCCAGATTTAAGTCACAAAATGATAGATAAGAACACATAAAGTCCATGATCTCGCTGAACTCACAGTCTACGGGGTAAGAAAAGCATTAATCAAATAACTAATGTAAAATTATATACATTAATATAAAATTACACTTGTGATTCAAATTATATTAATAAGATGTTAATTGTGTATCAAGAATGTAGAGCCTCAGTCTCTTTCTTTGAAACAGATTTGGAGAAAATGAAGACTTGGGGAAATGAAGCTAGGCACAGGATCCACAAAAATATCTCCAACACTCTGACTCCCCTGCTGCCATAGTGGCAGCTCAGTTGGAAGTTGAGGCTTCTTATTTATTGAGTACTGCCGCCTCCTGTCAGGCCCTTTTCCAGGGATCCTGCTGCAACTCGCTCCCCTTCCTTCTGGCACATACTCTCAGCAGTTAGAACATAGGGTGTGGCGGGCGTGTGCTTGTTCTTTGCTCTGTGCAATTCTAAAGCCCTAAATTGACTTGAGTAGAAAAGCTGAAGTCAGCGTTGCACACTTAGGTGATAATGCCTCCGTGTCTGACTCCTACAAATTATGCC
Organism: Dugong dugon; assembly: GCA_030035585.1. Classification (NCBI taxonomy): domain Eukaryota; kingdom Metazoa; phylum Chordata; class Mammalia; order Sirenia; family Dugongidae; genus Dugong; species Dugong dugon. The sequence continues at coordinate 150,995,729 of CM057462.1, forward strand.
CCTCGCTTCCCCAGTGCCAATCCTATGAGGCAGTTCTTTTCTGTCCTCTAGGGTCACTATAGTCAGAATTGACTCGATGGCAATAGGTTTGGTTTTTCTGGTTTCCCCAGTGCCAAGGACAGTGTTGCCTCTTGTCTAAACTTTTCTCTTGAAGCTTTGTTCTCTTTTAGAGTTAAGCAAACTGATTGTGTTCACCATACATGTAGGTTACTCATGACCCTGGCTGGGAAACAGCACAGACAGGGCTGCACTGGATGTCTGAACACATTTTCAGGGCTTGCTTTATAACGAATGAATTACTCACTTTTTATTCCTCTTATAAGCTAGGAAAATATGTGAGATCATCTTAGGGTTGTTGTTGTTAGGTGCCATCGAGTCGGTTCCGACTCACATTGACCCTATAGGACAGAGTAGAAATGCCCCATAGGGTTTCCAAGGAGCGGCTGGCGGATTTGAACTATTGGGTTTTGGTTAGCAGCCGAGCTCTTAACCAGTACGCCACCAAAGCTCCTATCTTAGGGAACTCACAAAGAAAAGTAAAAGTTGTCAGCTTTCATTTATCCTCGGGTGACTCATCTGCAGCAAGTGTTAATATCAGAATAGCTTTTGAGGAAGATGTCTAGGGAAGCAGTTTTCAGTGTCACGTGCAAGTTTTGGATTCAAGCTCTGCCATTTTCTAGCAGTACCGCTCTGGGCCAGTTATCTAAACTCTCCAATCTTAGCCTTACTGATCTGGAAAAAAGGAAATGTTATACCTATCTCATCCTGTGTTTAAGTGAGAAAATGTTCCTATGGGCACTGTCTGCCCCAGAGAAAGAGCTTAATAAGTGGTAGCTCTTGTAACTCTTCTTCCAGGTTCCACCTCCCACACCAATCCCACCCAAGACTATTATCCAGTAGGGATACATTTTTAATATTATGGAGTGATAAAAGGTCAGAAGTTTTAAGGTCCATCTCATTTCACAGATGAAGGAAGTAATACCTGGAGGGACTAGGTGGACTTTCACTGGGTGATTACAGAACAAGGACTGAACCCAACACTTCTACTTCTAAGTCCAGGCCTCTCTTCCTAATACCACACCACCTACCAACTCAGTGAATTCTTTTCTTGCCCAGTGACATGTAAGGAACTCCCTTTTAATACATCAGAATTGCCTGGAGGACTACTGTTTTGTTACACATGGCAGGGAGAGAGTATATAGTGTATTACAGCATGTGCCAGAGCTGTTGACCCCCACCCCCCACCCCAAACCCCACAGTGCACCCCTAAAAGGTCACAGCCTCACATCAGGCAACAAAGTCTCAGAATTTTTGTAGCTGGCACAGCACAACTGCTGTCAGCTGGTAGAAACATTTCCCCACTATTCTTCCACAGGAAGCCTCAGAAAGATATTGACAACCTTGCATCCTGAACTTGCAGGTGGGGAAGAGGAGATGTTGGGTATAGAACTGGCTTCCTATTTCAACTGAGATATGACAATGAAACACAAAGCCAAAAGACTTTCCTTCCATGGCAGTGTGGGGTGCAGGAAAAGAGAAGCCACATCTTTAGTCCCACAGTTGAAAGTAAACCAACACTGGCAAGGAACCCAAGGATCTGGTCACCTGAACCAGTGGTTTTCTATACTTAGGCAAAGTACCTAAGAGGCCGCCAAGGGGGAAAGAGGGTGAGCAGTCTCTGAGCCCTGCCTTTATGCTCCCAGAGTAGTTCTGCTTTTATCTATCTTATTTATTGCTGTTCCATTTAAAACTTCATTTGAATAAAGACTTCTGCTGCTAAACGTGCATACACATATTTGGGCAGATGTACAGACACACACACACACGTTATTTTTCTTTACTAGATCTTTCCTTTCATTATGGCTGTCCTTATGTCCTGCTGAAAAATGTACAAAAACAAGGGGGTCATGTTTGAGTTAATTTATGCCCTGTAAGGTTAGAGACAATTGATGTGCCCTAGCTGAGGTAAGAATAAGAAGAGAGTCTCTGGAGGAGGCCACAGCTCCTGGAATGACCAGCTTCTGTAGATGATTTTATACGTCACAGTTGTTAGGACTGAAATTTTTAAGCCTCCTGAATCTCTGTAAACAACTTCTTTTGTACAAGTTGAGTTTCAAAGCAACACTTGCTAATGACTTCCGAAACTTATCAAGGATGCCTGTCCTTGTGGGCACCGGATGCCCCAAGATTGTATGGCCACGTCCTGGCGTATTTGTTCTTTGAGGCTCAGGAGTGAGTTGGCCAGCAAAAAAGAGCTCTTGTCATGCACAGACTTAGTCGACTTCCTTCTGAAGAGAAGAAAAGAGAAAGCTACAGTTCCTGATTCTTGTGCCAAGGCTATGAGGTTCTATCACAAGGCTGTGATAGATGGAAGAGGATAGACATGTACAGTCAAGAGTGAAAAGGGAGAGGGGAGGTCATAGCCACTGCTGCCATCACAGGGAGCAGTTGTGTTTGCTGAGAGACCTCTCAGTCTATCCTTTCTGAGCTCAGGGCAGAAGGGCAAGAAAGCCCATCCAGTTTGGGCTTCAGCAGTGTCCTCCAGTCATAGTGGTTTCCCACTGACCCACATCCACTTGAGATCAAAGAAGGTGAGCTGTTGATAACAGAGTCCCAACTATCATGCTGAGATCAAGGGTCAACTGTACAAGGGGACAGTTCCTTGTGTATCCTCCTGGGGTCTGACTGTCTCCTAACCACTGAGCAAGTCAAAATTTGTGATATCTGCTTACTCTTTGTTAGCTGAGAGACCTGGGGCAAATCTCTCAACTGCTTTAGGTCTCAGGCTCCAAATCTGAAAAATCAGAAAGATTGGCTAGGTATGGTCTAAGGAATATATTGAGAATAGTAGCTAACGTTCATATCGAATTTTAAACTTTATAAAACTTTTCGACACACAGTTTTACATTTAGTCCTCATCTGGTCCTCAGAAAGTAGAAATTATCCCCATGGCACAGATGAAGACACTAAATTTCAAAGATGCTAAATGACTTCCTCAAAGTATCTCTATGAATGCCTTCTGGTTCCCAACCTTGTCTTATTTCAGTTACATCATTCTAGCTCTAAGACTCCATAATTCAGAGCTTCTTTTCTGGGTATGTTTTTGGTACAGACACAATAATCACTTACAATACTGTCTTGCCTTTTGGGCTTAATCCAATGTGACATGGACTGGCAAACTTGCATACATGGAAACATCCTGCTGACACCATTGTTCCAAATGCCATACTGTCAAACAGTCTGACACTTTTTTATATCATGTCTGTGATATATTATGGCTACTGGATTTAGGCTTTAGGAATGATGTGGGCTCTAAGCAATATACATGCAATTTCTGAAACCCAGATTTTTAGTTCATTTCTCAATATGAATGATTTTTTTGAAACTCCAGAAAAATCTAGATGGTATGAAGACAAACATTTTAATTTTAATCACTTACACTTATTTCCAAGGTATATTTCATAACAGCAATTAAATTTTGTAAATAATTTTTTTTTGGAAAATGATATTCTGTTGTACTCTCCTGGTGCCATAGTGGTTAAGAGCTTGACTGCTAACCAAAAGGTCAGCAGTTCGAATCCAGCAGCCGCTCCTTGGAAATCCTATGGGGCAGTTCTACTCTGTCCTATAGGGTTGCTGTGAGTTAGAATAGACTCAACAGCAAATGGTTTGGTTTTGGGGTTTTTTTGGTCTTCAAAACTAGAATTTTAGAGTCTATAAGCAAAATCCAATGGGTGACTAGTTAAATTTAAACTCCCACTTAAAGTTTCCAATCTTGAAATTCTCATAAACTTTTATGTCCCTCCAAACTCTAATATTCTTGCTTGCTTGAGTAACTTGCTGGAATAAGCTTGAGAATTCTATCTGTAGTCTTCTCATATTTCATGTGAGTATTCTCAATAATAAATAATAAAAGCAGGTACACTCACTTGCTTAGAAGTCAAAAAAAAAAAAAAAAACAAACTAAATGGAGATTCAATGATCTCTCCAAATCTATAGGAGTCTTTTGTCCATTCAGAATTCATTTTGACAGGTGTTATTACATGATAATGGAGCACCCATTATCATGCTTTATCTGGCCAAGTTCAACTTTTCTGTTCCATTGTCACATATGATGTTTGATCAATATACTATGCATTGAGAAGACCAATGCTAAATCCTTTTTTTTTAATTTAGTTTTTTAAAAGTCTCTGAGAGTTCTTTTGGAGCATCCAACAACATGGTGTTCCCTGATATTTTCTTTTTGTTTTTGTTCTTTTTCCTCCAAATGAACAGTAAACATCTGACAGTGGGAAATAGCGTTAGTTCTCAATAAAATCTTGTAGATTGCTTCTGAGTGGGTATATAGTTTTATACTCCTAGGCAACAGACCCCTCTGATCATCAAGCACTTAGATCAGCTCTTCCCTGTGCAATGATGGAAAAGGGTAGAGTAAAGGAAAAATTTTCTCCATTAAAATGGATGTCTATTTTGCTATCAGCAACTCTTGAGTTTTTTTTTTTTTTCCTGATATTCTTAAGGTTCCTAAGGTCCCCTCTCTAATAACCACTCCTCCTCCCACAAATGTACACCATAATCCTCCCTTCCCAAATCTCTGGCTCCCTAACTTTTGGACCTCACACTAGCTGAAGCTACTCAAATATCTGTAGAACACCTCTGTCATGGATTTAATGTGTCCCCCCAAAATATCTGTCAACTTGGTTGGGCCATGATTGCCAGTGTTGTGTGATTGTCCACCATTTTGTCATCTGATGTGATTTTCCTGTGTGTTGTAAATCTTGTCTCTATGATGTTGATGGGGTGGAATTAGCGACAGTTACGTTAATGAGGCAGGGCTCAATCTACAAGATTAAGTTGTGTCTTAAACAAATCTCTTTTGAAATATAAAAAAGAGAAGCAAGCAGAAAGACAGGGGGACCTCATACCACCAAGAAAGCAATGCAGGGAGCAGAGCATGTCCTTTGAACCTGAGGTTCCTGCGCTGAGAAGCTCCTAGTCCAGGCGAAGATTGATGACAAGGACCTCCCTCCAGAGCCAACAGAGAAAGAAAGACTTCCCCTGGAGCTGATGCCCTGAATTTGGACTTCTAGCCTACTAGACTGTGAGAGAATAAATTTCTCTTTGTGAAAGCCATCCACTTGTGGTATTTCTGTTATAACGGCACTAGATGACTAAGACAACCTCTTACATTCTGGGCACAGAGCCAGGCACTAAAAATATGCAGGAGCAAGATCAACTTAGATTACTAAAGAGAGCAACACAGAACCTGCAGAGATTTTAGTCTCGTGGGGAAGACAGACAATTACAAAGATAATGAATGATGGCAGTGTATGTTAGCAATGGGATCACATAGTGGGAGTCCTAGTTCTGTTTGAAGGGCTTCTTGGAGGAAACTGAGATGTAGAGAATGAGTAGGAATTAGTCACGTGAAAAGTAGAGGGGATATTTCAGAGAGCAGTGGAGCAAGCAAGAAAGAGAGTGAAGGAGAGAGAGATTGATTTGTTCAAGCAATTCAAAGGAATTCAGTGTTCAGCGTGGTGGGATCATGGGGTAGAGGTGGGAAAGGAGTGGCCAGCTGAGAGTGTAAACCTATTAAGCAATGGCTTAAATCCTATGGGAAGTCATTGAAGAGTTTAAAACTAGGGAGTGACATAATTAAATTTACATTTTAGAAGGCTCTCCTCTTGGGGGCAGAGTGCAGAAACTTTCAAGCTGGTCTTGAGGGAGGTCGGGATTCAGTAATCCAGGTGAGAGATAATGATTAGCGTAATGGATGTGAGGTTGGAGAGAAGTAGTCTGATTTGAAAAATACTTAGGCAAAGGCATAATTTATAGAACTTGGCGGTTCATAGTGTGTGGTGGTTGGAAGAGAAAGTAGCCTAAGGGGATGACTGATTTCTGATATGGGCAACTCGGAGTCAGCATTTTCCCTGAGATGGTAAACAACGTCTTGAGTGTGAGGATGCCAACCGAGTTCACTAAACTGAATTTTGGATACTGGGTTTGAGGTGCCTGAGAAACATCTAAGTAGGCATCTAAGTAGATGCACATGAAGCTCGAATGAGACATCTGGGTTGTACGTGTAGATTTGTGCATCTTCGGCACAGAGTAATCAAAGCCATCGAAATAGGTCAGATAACAGGGAAAATGTGAGTCAAATGAGGGGCCTCTCACCAGCTCTTCTGCTTTAGGGGCCTGTGAGTGTGACAACAACCCCAGGTAAGGGGCATTGATTCATTAGCCGAGCAGAGTTTATAACTACATTTTTTAAGGTGTGGTTACTCTGAAAAAATTATTCCCTGAGAAATAACCCCTCACTCCCACCAAATTGTTCGCTGGTAATAAGTTTGGGAAAATCTGTATACTGTATCCTTCACTTGGAGAGTATTAAGGACTAACAAGTTGTGTAGTAGAGAATCTTTTAATCTTTGTCTAACTCAGCTTTTCCCAACAAAAACATAAAATGGTTTACTGATTTTTCAATTGATTGACTGATTTTATTAACACCCCACAGAACCAATATTCACAGAGAACACTTTGGAATGTTGATTTAGAAACATGATGATCAGTAGATTTTGAAAACTTTGTTTCCTGTTTTGACCCTACTACATCCACTGGAATTTTCTTAGATTAAAGGGGTCAAAAGATCAGGTTATAACCCCAATGTATCACTCGCCAGCTGTGAAACTTGGAACCAATCACTGATCCACAGTTTCTTCATCTGTAAACGAAGAGATGGATGACACCCTCCCCAGTGCTTAACTCATAAGAATGCATCTTGGAAAGCTAGCTCTCTCCCTGTTCCTTCATACCCTGAGACGTTCAGATTCTGGACTAACCTTCGGCTAGTCAGCAATGATAACTTCTATTTATTAAGCCGTGGTGGTACAGTGGTTAAGAGCTATTGCAGCTAACCAAAATGTTGGCAGTTCAAATCCACCAGGTGCTCCCTGGAAACCCTATGGGGCAGTTCTACTCTGTCCTATAGATCTCTCTGAGTCAGAATTGACTTGATGGCAACAGGTTTGGTTTTTTGGTTTTATGATGTGTCAGGCATCATACTAAGTGCTTTATGTCCACTGTCTTAATTACCCTTCACAGCAACCCTGAGGTCGGTAGTATTCTTTTTCTTTATCACATCACAGATGAGGAAGCTAAAGCTCAGAGATGTTAAGTAACTTTCCAAAGTTCACAGCTGGTTAAGTGAAGAGGCTGAGATTGAAACTGGTCTTTTTTGATTCCAGAACCAGAAATTCCATCCATTTTATTCACTGCCTCAGTTCCAGTGGCCTGGTATGTGGCTTTCTGTGCTTTAAGACTTCTCATCTCCTAGTCCTATTACCAAGTAAGCCCTGGTGGCACAATGGTTAAGCACTCGGCTGTTAACCGAGAGGTTGGCTGTTCTAACCCACCAGCCACTCCGCAGGATAAAAGACCTGGTTATCTGCTCCCATAGAGATTTCAGCCTAGGAAAACCTATGGGGTAGTTCCTACTCTATCCTATAGGGCCACTAGGAATTGGAAACAACTCAAAGATACACAATAATCCTATCACCAAGTGTAACCTGTCACTGTCTCCTGCAGATACCATTCCAAACTCTGGGCCTTTTTCTGACTCTTGCCTTATCTATTACCTACCTCTCCCCACCCATATACATCCCTGACATACGTAAGGGTCAAATGAATTGTTCCATTCTTCCAAACCCTGGCCTACCATTTTCTAAGTTAATGAAAAAAATAAATGCTAAAGGGTAAGAATTCCGAACTGGAGACAGAAGAACTTTTGTGAAAAGAAATGGAAAGCATCTGTCTAATGCTTTACTATTAATTAAGCACAATCACACTCATTAGACCAATTGGCTGTCTCCCAAAGTACAAGGGGAGTTAAAAAAACAAAAACAAACCAAACCTGTTTCTGTCAAGTCGATTCTGACTCATAGCGACCCTATAGGACAGAGTAGAACTGCACCATAGAGCTTCCAAGGAGCACCTGGTGAATTCAAACTGACGACCTTTGGTTAGCAGCCATAGCTCTTAACCCTTACGCCACCAGAGTTTCCACAAGGGGAGTTAGATGCCATTATTTCCCCCATTTTATTGACTGTATTGAATAATGGAGGTATAGGTTACAGATGGACTTTGGACAACCTTGGATTTTAGTCCCAGCTCTGCCATTTCTTTCTTTTTTCTTTTTTAAATTTTATTGTGTTTTAGGTGAAAGTTTATAGCACAAATTAGTTTTTCATTCAAAAATTTTATGCACAAATTGTTTTGTGACATTTATTGCAATCCCCACAACGTGTCAACACTCTCCTCCTTTCCCTTTCCACCCTGGGTTCTTAGTGTCTGTTCATCCAGTTTTCCTGTCTCTTCCTGCCTTCTTATCTTTGCTTTTGGGCAAGTGTTGCCCATTTGGTCTTGTATACTCGACTGAACTAAGAAGCATTTTCCTCACGTGTGTTATTGTTTGTTTTATAGGCCTGTCTAATCTTTGACTGAAAGGTGGACTTTAGGATGCCATTTCTTAGTTGTACAATCTTGGAGCAAATATTCAACCTCTTTGAGCCTCTGTTTTCTCATCTATAAATGGGTTATTATGGATTGAGTTGTTATTGTTAGGTGCCATTGATTTTGACTCATAGCAACCCCATGTGACAGACTAGGACACCTCCATAGAGTTTTCTAGGCTGTAATCTTTACTGGAGCAGACTGCTAGGTCTTTCTCCAGTGGAGGTGCTGGGTGAGTTTGAAGCACCAACCTTTTGACTAGAAGCCAAGAGCTTAACCATTTCACCACCAGGGCTCCTTATGGATTGAATTATGTCCCTAAAAAATATGTATTAAAGTTCTGGCCCTTGCACCCGTGGATGTGATCCTGTTTGGAAACAGGATTTTTTTTTGTTATGTTAGTGAGTCATACCAGAGTAGGATGGATCTTAAACCTAATCACTTCTGAGTTATAAAAAGACCAGAATAGACACAGAGACACACATGGGGACTAGATAGATGTCATGTGGGGAGCTGTCTACAAGCAAAGGAACACCAAGGATTGCTGGCAGACACAGAAACTAAGAGAGAGGCCCACAGAAACAGCTGAAACCCTGATTCAGACTTTTAGCCTCCAGCACTGGGAGAGACTCAATTTCTGTTCTCTATAGTCACCCACTTGTAGTATTTTTGTTATGGCAGCACCAGCAAACTAAGAATTATAACAGTAATTATCTCATAGGATTGTTAGATGTTGTTAATAAACCAAGCTTGACAGGTTGAGAATTGCTTAAGATTTTACAATTAACAGAGAGAAAGCTAGAACTAAAACCTAGATTTTTGGACTCTAAATCCAGTACTCTCCCTACTATCCAAATTGCTTCTACCACTGCCTCTTGGATCATTTTCTAGGGATTGACCTCAACAATGTTCTCTTGTAAAGATAGTCTGGTTTCTGAAACACAGAAGTGTGAAAATGGTGGCCCAGTCAAACTGGAGATAGAGATCTGCCCAAAAGCAGGTGAAGAGGGAGTAGGGGGCAGAATTGTTTAAGAAAGACAGTAACTCTCAATCCTGGATTTTTTTTTTTTTTTATATTAATTCTCCGGTCTAACCCCAGTCTGCCTTAATGGGAACCTCTGATGGTGGGGCCAGGCATACCTATTCTTGGACCGATCCATAGGTAATTCTGAGGTGCCACCTTGATTGAGAAGCACTGTCCTTTTTTAGACAAAAATCATTGCCAAATGACCCTACAACTCAATACCAGTTGTCACTGAGTTGACTCTGACTCATGGAAACCCCATGTGGATCAGAGTAGAACTGTTCCATAGAGTTTCAGTGGCTGATTTTTTTTTCCAGAAGTAGATCCCCACAGGCCTTTCTTCCAAGGCACCTCTGAGCGGACTCAAGCCTCCAGTCTTTTTGTTAGCAGCCGGATTCTTTAATCATTTGCACCACCCAGGGACAACCCACTAGCGCTCACAGATTAGTGTCTGAACCACCTTGGTCTTTGGGCTCTCCTTTGTTTCATAGATAACAAAAACAGTTTAGATATTTGGGTGAGTTGTGGAAGGAAAGTTCTAAATAGTCACTGTGGGAGGATTGATTCTCTGAGGTTCAAGAGGGCGGAGTCAGCCTCACTTCCTCATCTGGGCTTCCGCTTGTCACAGCGCGTTCCTATTTATGCTCCTTTCACTTCTCCTTTTTCACAAATAGCCCCGGACATCCTGTTAGCAGTCTTGTTGCAGCAACATCAAGGGCAATCACCAAATTCTGCCTAAAGGACTTAAGAAAGGTGCCTGCAAAAGGTAAGAGTGATGGCATTTTAATCTGGTTTGAGAGTGAAGCCCCGAGCCATTTTGTGTGGGGTAGGTTGTCTTCTTGGGCATCTCCATACACCTCTGTAGTAACCCTAAAATTTCCTTCAATTTTGTTTCACGGATATACAGGAAGTAAAAAGATCAGCAAGATCCTTCTTGTTGTGTGCTGTTGAGTCGATTCAGACTCATAGGGATTCAGTAGGACAGAGTAGAACGGCCCCATAGGGTTTCGTAGGCTGAAATCTCTGTGGGAGCAGATTGCTGGGTCTTTTCTCCTGCGCAGCGGCTGGTGGGTTGGAACCGCCGACCTCTTGGTTAACAGCCTAGCACTTAACCGCTGCTCCATCACGGCTCAATGTACAGCAAGGTCCTAAAAAAAAGGAAAAAAAAACAACCGTTGCCATAGAGTGTATTCCAACTCATAGAACAGAGTAGAACTGCTCCCATAGGGTTTACAAGGAGCGGCCGGTGGATTTGAACTGCCGACCATTTGGTTAGCAGCCAAACTCTAACCACTGAGACACCAGTAACCACTAAAAGGCAATCCGGACAAAGACTTTTTATTAACTGGATTCCCATTTTCTGATATCAGGGCATTCACGTGCTTAAATTGCTTGCTACACAACTTGAATTTCTCTTTGTGGTAATTTCTGATGCCTGGGGCTTTCTGGAGGAGACCTAGTGATGCAGTGGTTAAAGCTCTCGGCTGCTAATCAAAAGGTCTGTGGTTAAACGTACCAGCCCTCCAGAGGAGAAAGATGTGGTAGTCTGCTTCTGAAAAGATTTACAGCCTTGGAAACCCTATGGGGCAGTTCTGCTCTGTCTTACAGTGTTACTGTGGGTTGGAATTGACTCGAGGGCAACGGGTTTGCTTTGGTTTGGGGCTATTTGAAATGAAACTGAGGAGATTTCCTATGTGCTCTGGTTTTTAGAAGATTGGTCTTGTGGTTTTAAAAAGTAAGGAGAGAAGCAACAGCCAGAGCCATTTAGAAAGGCACCTGGGCATTTGAAATGTGAATCTTGTTCATTTGAAAAAAATTCAAAAGCAAACTTAGTGACTCCCACTGCAGTTCCTCAGAGACACTAAATGGAAGAACAGTTAAAATCACAGGGCCCAGCTTAGACTCAGAAACACAGAACACACTCAGTAAACGTATTTTGAGAGGTGAGCGCTAGACCCTTATAAGGGATACTTGGTTTGGCAGGCAGGTTTTAAACAGCAGGAAGAACATTGTTATCCTCAGGACTTCCCCCAAATAAACATTCTTGGTTTATAAAACATGAATATTAATAAACATAATATGAAGTACAGTTATGAAAGTCAACCAGCAAAACTTGATATTGCAATAATTTCCAATTCATGAGCTATAACTAATGATTGAGCTTGCATGGACCCAGCCAAGTGGTAGCTAAGCTTTAAGCTTTGGTCCTGTCTTTTTCTGTGACTATCATGGTAGTTGCTGAGGTCAAGTCTCACCACTGGAAATGCTGTATCAGAGCTTTCTTCTTCCAGGACCTGCAAGACTCTCACTTGATTATGCCCTGGAAGGGAGAGAGGAAAACATCCCCAGGACCACATCTACCCCCACACCCAACTAAGGGAGATGGGAATGGGCAACGGTCTCTAGATTCGTAAAGGGAAGGTTCAGCATCTCAGGGGCGATTCAGCCTTGAATTTAAAAATAAAGACCAGACTTTTCAATGAATTAATTTAATAATCAGGTGTTAAGCGCCTGTGGAGGGCCAGATACTGTGCTTTGGAATGTACTGGTGGTTTAGGAGGAATGGCAAGTTTGTAGAAGGAGGAGTTCAGCACGTTGTCCTGCCCTTAAGGAACTCCCATGGAAGATAAGAGACCAGATACTGATGTAGGTGCTCTGGAAGAGAGCTCAGGAAAAGCAGAATCTTAGTTGCTGCCTGAACAAAGACATTTTGCTTCCTTAATCTTTTTTTTTTTAAATGTTTTTATTGTACTTCAGATGAAGGTTTACAGGATAGTTTCTCATTAAACATTTAGTACGCATATTGTTTTATGACAATGGTTAACAACTCCACGACATGTCAACACTGTCCCTTCTCGACCTATTACCAGCTTTCCTGTCCCTCCTGCCTTCTTGTCCTTGTCCCTGGGCTGTTGTGCCCCATTAATCTCATTTTGTTTTATTGCTTTCTCAGTCTTGAGTGGAATATGCAATTTTGAAATTGTGGTTAAATTGGAGCAGGGGCTGGGCTGAAACTTGATTTCCTGTGATACTTCCTGTGTGGGCCAGTGGAAAGTATGAAGCTTTTAAATGAAGCGATTATACCCTCAGGGAATGATTTAAAACCCACCCTTCTCCAGCTGTCTGTGACCACCACCTAAGGACCTCACCTTTGTTCAGTGACAAGAGGCACAAAATGAAATAGACAAACCGTATTGGTCTTTACTTTCTTATCACCTCATGTTGACCTCTAACTGCCCAGAGGCTCTCAAGCTCCAGACCTCAGAGGCCTGTTTCCCTTACCCACTCCCACCCCAGAAGCCCTGGTGGGATAGTGGTTAAGCGCTATGGCTGTTAACCAAGGGGTTGGCAGTTCGAATCTGCCAGGCACTCTTTGGAAACTCTACGGGGCAGTTCCACTGTGTCCTATAGAGTCACTATAAGTCAGAATCGACTCGATGGCAACAGGTTTGGTTTTTTTTTTTTTTTTTTTTTTTTTACTCCCACCCCACAACATCCCAGCTGTCAGGCGTTGTGCTAAGTGCTGGAGACACAAGGAAAAACGATATCATTATCAACCTCAAAACGTCTGGAATCTAATGTGGAGGACAGGCACAGTGATGCACAACTATAACATGATGTGATCTTTTCTGTAACGGAGGGAATGTGCACATGAAACTTAGGAGGAATTTTGGAGCATGCCAGAGACTCCCTGGGAGAGGATGTGACTGCTTCGGCTCACTTTCAAAGTGTAAGTTTGCTACGGGGACAGGAGTAATAGCATTCCAGACCGAGGGAGCAGTATTTGCACAATCCAAGTAATGTAGAGTGCCAGGCATGTTAGAAATGAGAGTAATCAAGTGGGACTGGAGTGAAACAAGCCACGGTTGTGGGATCCCAGGAAGTTGAAATCTCTTTCCCATATGTGGTTCTGGGACCCCTGTACCTAAAAGAGAAGGGTAGGACCAATATTCAGGGGTGTTCTAGGTCTAACCCTGGATGGGAGTAAGCTCTAGATGTCCACATGGTAAAGTAGGTGTAATCTGTACTGATGTGAGGGGGAAGAGGCAGATTTCTTCCTCTTGATCTAGATTTTCCCCTAGATTAGAGAGACGGGTGGAGCTCTCTAAAAGGTTACAGCCATTCTCTTCTCAGCTTCTGTTCCAGGAAATGCTATGTTGATTTAGTTACAGTGGTTTGGTTTGTGTTTCGAGATTATACAGCCCATGGCACTTGTAGGGAGGGAGCACCTCTCTGTTTAGATCACACTGGGCCCTAGAGACTGGGCTTCTGCCCTCAGGAAGCTTCCAGGACCCAGCTGCCACTGCAGATATGGAGCACTGAAGGGGGAACCCAGAGAAGCCAAACAGCTGTGCAGAGCTGGCCTTGGTGTAGCTGCTGGGGCAGAGGCGGGGAGGATTGCAACTGGAGGTGGGCGCTCAGTTTGGGAAGACTGTCTGGAAGCAGGTTTGGGAAGGAGGAAGATGTGTGTTCCCAAAGCCCGTGGGTAAGCACTCAGAGTGAAAGCCACGGATCTCTGTATTGGGATATAGAGGCAAGTCCTCTATTCATTTCACATTTCAGGAGCACACGGTAGAGTTCCTACTCAAGCAGTAGCATCAATACATCATAGCTATGGCCAAGAGTTGTTATAAAAGATGCCATGAGGATACATCTCTATAATAACTATTTAGAAAAATGTTTTTTTACTCAAGTTCCCAACATTCTTCTCTAAGGAACCAAAGACCTCCATAGATTTCGTGTAGAAAGAGATAAAAAAAAAAAACCTGTCACTGTTGAATCGATTCTGACTCATGACAACCCCATGTGTTACAGAGTAGAACTGTTCCATAGGGTTTTCTTGGCTGTAATCTTTACAGGGAAGCAGATCGCCAGGCCTTTCTTCCATGGCACCAATAGGTGGGTTCGAACTGCCGTCATTTAAAAAATCAAACCCATTGCTGTAGAGTTGATTTGAACTCATAGTGACCCTATAGGACAGAGTAGAACTGCCCCATAGAGGTTCCAAGAAGCAACTGGTAGATTCAAACTGCCAACCTTTTGGTTAACAGCCAAACATTTAACCACTGTGTCACCAGGGCTCCTTAGGTTAGTAGTCAAGTGCAAACCTTGTAGGAAGGGATACCCAAAAAACCAAACCCATTGCCATCGAGTCAATTGTAGGAAGGGATAGGAAGCCAATAATTATATACCTTGCAGAATACCATGGTCTTATATGTTAATGGTGATTGTCTCTGGGAGATGGAGTTTCAGATTATTTTATACTTTCTCCTTTGTACTTTTCTTTGTTGCCTGAAATTTCTTACAAAGGCCACACAAAACTTTTTAAAATGTATTCTTTAAAAAAAAAAAAAATGAAACAAGCAAACCAAGAATTCTTAAAGGCCTTCAGGTCCTTGGTACGCTTTATTCATAAAAATCTAGCAGAAGCTCAGGGTCCCTCTTAGGCATGGACTGGAAGTTCTGAACTTAATCTTTTAGTCAGTATTCACTGACCCAGGCACTCAGGTACTGAGTTAACTAGGAAGTATGACATCATTTAACCTTCAGAACAACCAGTGAGGTAGGTATTAATATTCCCATTTTAAAGATGAAGAAATTTTGAGAGAGAGGTTAAGAAAGTTGTCCAAGGCTACAGTGTCACTGCCAGACCTCTCTGATTCCGAAACTAGTGCATATCAAGTTGTGCTCTGTCATGGATTGAATTATGTCCCCCCCCCCGCCCCCCCCCCCCCCCCAAAAAAAATGCGTTTATCAGTTTGGCTGGGCCATGATTCCCAGTATTGTGTGGTTTTCCTTTATGTTGTAAATCCTGCCTCTATGATGTTAATGAAGGAAGATGGGCGGCAGTTGTGTTAGTGAGGCAGGACTCAATCTACTAGATTGGATTGTTTCCTGAGGCAATCTCTTGAGATATAAAAGAGAGAAGTGAGCAGAGAGACAGGGGGACCTCATACCACCAAGAAAGCAACACCAGGAACAGAGGACGTCCTCTGGACCTGGTGTCCCTGCACGGAGAAGCTCCTAGTCCAGGGGAAGATTGATGAGAAGGCCGACAGAGAGAGAAAGCCTTCCCCTGGAGCTGACACTCTGAATTTGGACTCTTAGCCTACTTTACTGTGAAGAAATAAAATTCTCTTTGTTAAAGCCATCCACTCGTGGTATTTCTGTTATAGCAGCACTAGATAACTAAGACATGCTCCATGGAACTCCATGTTCTTTGAGCTGTTAATAGGTAATTTTCCATGTAAGAATAAGATTTGTAGTTATATAGACCAAAAAACCAGTTGCCCTCAAGTTAACCCCAACTCATGGCAACCTCATGTGTATCAAAGTAGAACTGTGCTCCATAGCTTTCCAATGGCTGATTTTTTTGGAAGTAGATCACCAGGCGTTTCTTCCAAGGCACCTCTGGGTGGACTTGAACCTTCAAATTTTCAGTTAGCAGCTGAGCACATTAACCATTTGAACTACCCAAGGGGACTCCTGTAGTTATATAAGTCTACTTTACTTTCTTTCAGAGAACCAGCATGTACGTTCTGTTTCTCAGGAGTCATTCATTTTTTAAAAAGTTTTTATAACTTTTCATTATTTTAATTTAATCCTTTTTTTTTTTTTTTTTTTTTTTTACCATGAAGCCCCCTCACTCCCTATTGTTATTTTTGGTTTGTTAAACATAATGATCTGTGTAAAGCCAAGGCTGCCTGTTGTGGCTCCAGATTGGCTACTAAGATAAGGCTAAAGATCAAGAACTGATAGTTTTTTGACACTTCTGTCTAACTGTATCCACTTCTGTTGTTGTTAGCTCCTGACTCATGGAGACCTTATGCACAACAGAACAAAACACTATCTGGTCCTGCCCTGTGATCGGTTCCAGATTGGATCATTGTGGCCTATAGGGTTTTCATTGGCTGATGTTTGGAAGTAAAGGTCACCAGGTTTTTCTTCCTAGTCCATTGTAGTCTGGAAGCTCTGCTGAAGCCTATTCAGCATCATAGCAACATGCAAGCCACCACTGACAGACGCATGGTGGCTACCTGTAAGATGCACTGGCTGACAAGCAGATCCGGCTCTCTACATGGAAGGTGAAAATTCTAGCACTGAGACACCTTGTATCCACTTTTAGGTTTAATTAAATTTAAGGCTGGATTAGACAGTGCTACAAGTACAGGTCAAAGAAAAGAGTGGGGATGAAACTGAAATCCACAAGATAGTTTATTAGCCCCAAGCTCTCTACTTGGAAGAAACTAGTGATTGAAGTTCCGTATTAGGCTGTGGGAGGTGGCCACAGCCAACTGTAGTTTGGTCAGGGAGGTTTCCTGGAAGCTGATGTCAGGGACTTTCTTCACAGAGCCATGAATCATAGGGCTGGGAGTCACAGACTTTGACTGCAAGAGGGATGTCAGTTCTTCTGGATGGTGGGGGTTGGTAAGGTGAAAGGCTTGATAACTAGTCAGTGGCAGTGAGACAATAAATAAGGATCTCCAGGCTAGAGTAGAAAGCTACCCTGCAAAGGGAACTTGCCTGCCTCAGAGACTTGAAGAAAGGGAAATGGAGCAGCATTCTCTCTAAGTTTATGAACGTTGGGGCCATGATTGCATGTCACTGAAGTAGTGACAGTCTTTACCAAACGGGCATATTTCCTCTTTCAGTTGGGTGTAGGTCTTCGTAAGTAGAAAATCAAGGAAGGAGAAAAGGGAGTTTCTCCTTCCTATCCATGAAGGAAGGAATCAGTGGGGAAATTCCCAGAGCTGTTGTTACCTCTTTATTTGGTGCTCTGTGGACAGTTAGGTTACTTGGCCTGAAGCAGCTGCCATTGGATCTCAGGATGTTGGAACTGAGGTGACTCTAGGAGGCATTTGGCCCTATCCCCTTCTGTTAGGATGGGTAAATTATTTGCCTATGTCCAAAAGATAGCTGATTGGCAGAATACAAACTCAGATCCACGGCTCCTGATGCTGCAGTCTCATGTTCATTCCACTACACCAGATTTATTTGGAGTTACTGAGCTAAGGTCCAGTTATTGGCTCATTCAACAAGCTTATTTTGAGTGTACTGCACTATGGTTTTTTATGAGTCCTGGGGAGCAATGGTTAAGTGCTTGGCTGCTAACTGAAAGGTTGGCAGTTTGAAATCACCCAGCAGCTTCACAGGAGAAAAAACCAAGCGATCAGCTCTTGTAAAGATTATAGCCTGGGAAACCCTATGGGGCAGTTCTTCTGTCATATAGGGTCGTTATGAGTTGGAAACAACTGGACGGCACACAACAACAACATGTACTGGGTACTGTGTTAGGCCCTGAGGATTCAAAGATGAATAAAATAGCTCCTGCCGTCAAGGAGCTCACAGGCTAATGAGGAAGGAGATAATTATCAAAGTGGTTAGTACAATGACAGAGATGCATAGATATTACAGGTACTTATTGGAGGGTTGAGGAGTTTAGTTTGAAGAATTAGGTACAAAACAATCAGAGAAGCCTTCCTAGAAAAGTGCAATTTGAGCTGAGTCATTAGGATGATTAGTAGCCAACCAGACTGAGGGGTCAGAGGGAGAGAAAATGGTAATTCCAGCAAATAATCACATGACCAAAGGTAAGGAAGGAGACATTGAGGCAAGTATTCAATGTTATTTGCTTGAATTTTAAAGTATAAGGCAGGGAGAATTGCCATGAATCTGGAAAGATGGACAGGAACAAATTATGGAGGGATTTTTTGACATATGTATACACACGTGAAATCATCACAGCAAAAATGAACATATTCATCACTCCCAAAAGATTCTTCCTGGCCTTTTGTAATCCCTTTCTCCCTCCCTTCCCTGCTCTCCAGGGCTATTCAGGTTGTCTGTTTCTTCTTGGGTGACCTTTGGTAATTTGTGTCTTTCAAGGAATTTGTCCATTTAATCTAAGCTAGAATTTATTGGCACAAAATTGTTCATCATATTTCACTTCCTCTTTTGATAGTTCTAGAATCTGTAGTGTTGTCACGTCTCGCATTCCTAATGTCAACAGTTTTTGTCTTCTCTATTTTTTATTAATTGTCTGGGTAAAATTTTTATCAATTTTATTGATCTACTTAAATAACCAGCTTTTTGGCTTCATTTTTATTATTATTATTTTTCTATTTTATTGGTTCAACTCTTAATTATTTCTTTCATTCTACTTATTTTGGGCTTGATTTGCTCTTTTTATAATTTCTCAAGATGTAAGCTGAGGACATTAATTTGAGGCCATTCTTCCTAATACAGGTATTTAGTGCTATAAAGTGTCCCCTAATTATTGCTTTAATGGATACAAATTTTGACGTTATTTTTAATTATTATTTTTTTGTTTAAATTTCTTTCTGATTTTCCTTTTGATTTATTCTTTAATTCATGGGCTATTTAGAAGTGTGCTATTTAGTTTCCACATATTTGGGGGTTTTCTGCAGATCTTTCTGTTATTGGTTTATAATTTAATTCTTTTTAAATTTATTAAAACTTGTTTTATGGCCCAGTGTGGTGTCCCTTGGCAAATGTTTCATGTACTCTTGAAAAGAATGTATATTCTGCTACTGTTGGGAGAGTGTTTTATAAAGATTGGTTTAAGTTGATAAATACCATACCTGTCACCACTGAGTCAATTCCGACTTACAGTGACCCAGTAGGACAGAGTAGAACTGCCTTATAGGGTTTCCAAAGAGTGGCTGGTGGATTCAAACTGCCGACCTTTTGGTTAGCAGCTAGGCTGTTAACCACTGCTCCACCAGGGCTCCAGTTGATTGAATTTCTGTCTACTGATTTTATCAATTATTGAGAGGTGAGTATTGAAATCTTCCAGTATAATTATTTGTCTATTTCTCCTTTCAGTTCTATCAGTTTTTGCTCCATATAATTTGAAGCTTTGTTATTAGGTGCAAAACTTTCAAGATTTTTATGTACTCTAAATCAACTAGTCCATTTATCATTATGGTATGACCTTATTTATCCCTGGTAATATATTTTTCTCTAAAATGTCTTTTGTTTGGTATGAATATAGCCACCTCAGCTTTTTTCTCTTTTGTTAGTTGTTAGCATGGTATATCTTTTTCTGTCCTTTTTCTCTAAATCTGCTTGTTTCCTTATATTTGAAGTACATTTTTTGTAGGAAGTGTAATTGCATCTTGTTTTTAGAAAACAAACAATTTAGAATGTATCTGGCCATCTTTAGGTCATACTTGGAATATTTAGACCATTTCGTTTAACGTGATTAATGATATGATTAGGTTTAAGTATATTTGTTTTCTATTTGTCCCATCTTCCTATTTTCTATTTTTTCTGTCTAGTCTTTGTTTCTGCTTTCTTTCAATTAATCCAGTATCTTTTATGATTTTCATCTCCTTTGTTGACTTTGTGTTGTTATTTTAGTGGCTGCTTTATCTTTAACTAATCAGAGCCTACTTTCAAGTGATATTATGCTACTTCACATATAATATGAAAACCTTACAATATTATACTTACATTTCTCCCCTTCGGACCTTTATGCTTTTGTCATCCTGCATTGTTATTAATCCCACACAACGTTGTTATCATTTTTGTTTAAACAGTCTTGTATCTTTTAAAGAGATTTAAACAACAAGAAAAAGATTATGTAGTAATCCTTGTAGTTACCCCCTCCAGTGCTCTTCATTCCTTTATGTAAGTCAGTATTTCCATTTAGTC
This sequence comes from Dugong dugon, assembly GCA_030035585.1. Taxonomy (NCBI): domain Eukaryota; kingdom Metazoa; phylum Chordata; class Mammalia; order Sirenia; family Dugongidae; genus Dugong; species Dugong dugon. The sequence goes on from CM057462.1 coordinate 151,015,938, forward strand.
CCATTTTCCTTATACCTGAAGGATTCTCTTCAACATTTTTTGTAGTGTAGATCTGCTGGTGAGTTCTTTAAGCTTCTATATGTCTGAAAGTCTTTAATTTTTATTTTCTTTTGAAATATTTTTTGCGAGGTATAGGATTTTAGGGTTTTTGTTTTTGTTTCTGTTTTCTTTTAGTATTTTAAATATGTTACCCAACTGTCTTCTGGCTTGCATGTTTTCCAGTAAGTAGCCTGTTCTTGTCCTCATATTTGTTCCTTGGTACCGCACATGTCTTTTTTCTCTCTGGCTGTTTTAACCTTTTTTTTTATCATTGGTTTTGAACAATTTGGCCATAAATTGTGTTAGTGTAGTGTCTTAGTCATTTAGTGCTGCTGTAACAGAAGCACCACAAGTGGATGGCTTTAACAAATAGAAATTTATTTTCTTACAGTCTAGTAGGCTACAAGTCCAAATTCAGGGCATCAGCTCCAGAAGGCTTTCTCTCTCTGTTGGCTCTGGAAGAAGGTCCTTGTGATGCATCAGTCTTCCCTTGGTCTGGAGGCATTTAAGCGCAGGAACCGCAGGTCCAAAGGACACACTCTGCTTCTGGCGCTGAGGTTCCTGTGTCTCTCTGCTTGCTTCTCTCTTTTATATCTCAAAAGAGATTGACTTAAGACACTAGCTAATCTTGTAGACCTCGTCAATATAACTGCCACTAATCCATCTTATTACATCATAGTGATAGCATTTACTACACATAGGAAAATCACATCAGTTGATAAAATGGTAGACAATCACACAATACTGGGAATCATAACCTAGCCAAGTTGACAGGTATTTTTGGGGGACATAATTCAGTCCATGACATGTAGTTTTATTTGTTTTTCTTGTACTTGACGTTCGGTGAGATTCTTGGATCTGTGGGTGTATTATTTTCATCAAATTTAGAAAATTTTCAGCCATTATTTCTTCAAATATTTTTATTCTCTCCACCTGTCTTCTTTTCAGGACTTCAATTATATGAAGATGCTTAAAATTGTTTCTCAACTCACTGATGCTCTGTTCATTAAAGAAATATAGATACATATATTTTTCTATCTGTATTTCTTTTTGGATACTCTGTCTTACTGTCTTCAAGTTCGTTAATCTTTTCTTATGCAATGTCTAAGCTGCCATTAATCCAATCCAGTGTATTTTCCATCTCACACATTGTAGTTTTTATCTTTAGAAGCTTAATTTCAGTCTTTTTAATATTTTCATCTCTCTACTTAATTGTTTGAACATATAAAATCTACTTTAATGTCTTTACCTGCTAATTATAACATCTGGGTCAGTTTAAATTGATTAATTTATCTCCTCATTATGAGTTATGCTTTTCTGCTTCTTATATGCCTGATAATCTGAGCGAAGCCAGGCACTGTGATTTTTGCCTTGTTGGGTGCTGGATATTTTTTTATTCCTATAAATCTTGAGCTTTTTTCTGGGATGCACTGAAGTTACTTGGAAAGTGTTTGATCCTTTTGTGTCTTGCTTTTAAGATTTGTCAGGTGGAACTGGGGCAGTGTTCAGTCTAGGGCTACTACTGTGAGTCGGAACCAACTCAGCGGCACCTAACAACAATAACAACAACGGAAGAAAGATCCTCTGTGTCCTCTACCCAATGCCTGTGAACCTTGAGGTTTCCCAGTGCAGTAGGTGGGAACAAGCACCTAGTCCCAGCTCTGTATAAGTGCCAGACATTGTTCATATGATACCCAATCTTGGATAGTTTCTTCACATGCCTGGGTTGATCAGTACTGAACTGAATTCTTTTTTTCATTTTTATTTTCGTTTTTTGACTGTTGTTTAGATGAAGGTTTACAGAACAAACTAGTTTCTCGTTAAACAATTAATACACATATTATTTTGTAACATTGGTTGCCAACCGCACGGCATGTCAACACTCCCCTTCTAGACCTTGGGTTCCCCATTCAGCTGAATTCTTGATGGGCACTGAGGTAGGGTGAATAATGAGCCTCCAAAAATGTTCATGTTATAATCCCTGGAACCTATGAATGTCATCTGATATGGCAAAATGGACTTAGCAGATGTGATTAAATTAATAATCTTGAGATGATATCATCCTGGTGTGTCCAATCTAATCATATGGATCTTATAAGAAAGAGATAAGAGAACAAAGTGGGAAGTAAAAGATGTGACAACAAAAGCAAGAGGTTGAAGTGATTCCAGGAAGGGGCCAAGGAATGCAGGTGACTTTCAGAAGCTGGCAAAGGCAAGGAAATTGATTTCTTCTAAACTCCTTAGAAAGAATGCATTACTGCCAAAACCTTGATTTAAGACTCCTCACTTCCAGAGCTGTAACAAGTAATTTGTGTTTTTTCAAATAACTAAATTTGTAGTAATTTGTTATAGCAGTGATAACACAGGCACCCTCTGCAATTCTTCGGGGTTTGCTCTCTGTACATCTCTTTCCTCTCCTTTACCCTGGCTTGCAAACCCTAGCTGCCTTGGTCTCTTCAGAATCTCAGTTCTGTCTCATCAACTCAGGGAGTCTGCCAAGCTTACCCTTTCTGCCCCATGGCCTGGAAACTGTGTCATTACAGGAAGCTGAGGTAATCATAGGGCTTACATAATTTATTTCCTATGACTGTCCTTCATTATCTGATATCCTGTATCTTGCAAGCCATTGTTTTATATAATTTGTTGATTTTTTGGTTGTTTCAGGTGAGAGAGTGCATATGGTACCTACTAATCCATTTTGTCCAGAAGTACATATCCCAAATATATGGTTTTATATTTGCTTATGTTGTTGTTTGCTGTTAGGTGCCATCGAGTCAATTCTGACTGATAGTGACCCATGTACGACAGAGGAAAATGCTGCCTGACCCTATGCCATCCTCTCATCCATTGCTGTGTTTGAGCCCATTGTTGCATTGTGTCAATCCATCTAGTTAAGGGTCTTCCACTTTTTCGGTCACCCTCTACTTTACCAAGCATGATGTCCTTCTCCAGGAATTGGTCTCTCTTGATAACATGTCCAAAATACGAAAGACAAAGTCACACCATCCTTGCTTTTAAGAAGCATTCTGGCTGTTCTTCTTCCAAGATAAATTTGTTTGTTCTTCTGTCAGTCCATGGTATATTTAGAATTCTTCATCAGCACTGTAATTCAGATGCATCAGTTCTTCTTCAGTCTTCCTTATTCATTGTCCAACTTTCGCATGCATATGAGGTGATTGAAAATACCATGGCTTGGGTCAGGCACAGTTTAATCCTCAAAGTGTCATTTTGCTTTTTAACACTTTAAAGCGGTCTTTTGCAACAGATTTGCCTGGTGCAATACATTATTTGATTTCTTGACTGCTTCTTCCATGGGTGTTGATTGTAGATCCAAGTAAAATGAAATCCTTGACAGCTTCAATCTTTTCTCCCTTTACCATGATGTTGATTATTGCTTCAGTTGTGAGGACTTTTGTTTTCTTTATGTTAAGGTGTAATCCATACTGAAAGCTGTAGTCTTTGATCTTCATCAGTAAGTGCGTCAAGTCCTCTTCACTCTCAGCAAGCAAGGTTGTGTCATCTGTATATCGCAGGTTGTTAATGAGTCGATCTCCAATCCTGATGCCGTGTTCTTCTTCATGTAGTCCAGTTTTTCAGATTATTTGCACAGCATACAGATTGAATAAGTATGGTGAAAAGATACAACCCTGACACACACCTTTTCTGATTTTAAACCATGCAGTATCCCCTTGTTCTGTTCGAATGACTGCCTCTTGGGCTATGTACAGGTTCCATATGAGCACAATTAAGTGTTATGGAATTTCTACTCTTCACAATGTTATCATAATTTGTTATGATCCATACAGTTGAATGCCTTTGTGTAGTCAATAAAACAGAGGTAAACATGTTTCTAGTGTTCTCCACTTTCAGCCAAGATCCATCTGACATCAGCAATATTCCTCGTTCCACATCCTCGTCTGAATCTGGCTTGAATTTTCTTATGGCTGTATTTTCTCATAGCCATATTTAAAAAAAAAAAAAAAGTAAAATGGAAAAGGTGAAATTTAGATTTTTTTTGTAGTATGTCTTCAATATCTGTTATATATATACACACACACACTTTCAGCACATCTTAAGTCAGACTGTTGTTGTTACAGAGTAGAACTGCTTCTTAGGATTTTCTTGGATGTAATCTTAATGGAAGCAGATTGCCAGGCCTATCTTTCTCAGACCACCAACCTTTAGGTTAGTAGTAGAATGCAAACCATTTGTGTCACCTTTAAATCAGACTAACCAGATGGATTTAAGTGCTCAATAGCCACAGCATAGCTCTAGAGTATGGCAGAATCATCATAGTCAATATTTTGCTGCTCAAAGGGGCTATACACAGTTGAATGTATCAGCTTAAATGTCACCTCCTCCATGAAATAATCCTTGATCAGACCAGCTAAAAATCTTTGAACTTTTTTGGCATTTGGTACTGTTCTCTGGGTGCTGACATATTTTGCTGTGCAGAAAGGCTACAGTAAGGACTCCCAAGATTTTGGAGATGAAGAATGATAAGTGTCACATCCTAAGAGTTAAACTAATAAAAAAACTTCTAGATAAAACTAATATGATTATTTATCCATAAGTGTGTCTTAGCTTATGAGATATTTGGTTAATGTGATATTGATAAAGGCCTGGAGAATACTCAAATCCTTTGTTCACTCCTAATAAACAGTGATTCTTTAAGACTAAATAATCATAAGTTCCATTTACTGAGTACTGACAATATATGCCAGGCTCTGTAGTAAAATTATTTAATCTTCCCATCCATTCAGTGAGGTACAGGTATTATCCTCATTTTACATATGAAGAAATTGTGATCAGAAATGTTAAGTTTCTAAATCTCACGTAGCTGTTCAGTGACATATGTGAGAGCTGAATTCAAATTTGACCTCAAAACTTGTATATTCAATCCTTACATATTTTTTAACCCTCCAAACATATCTGTCTTAGTTCCTAGTGCTGCTATAACAAAAATACCACAAGTATTTGTAGTACAAAAGGAGACCCCATACCCATTGTGTTGTGATGGAAGGATCGCTTTTGTGTGGCCTTTCTCACCATAGTCTTGTAACTCCCACCTAAGTGATTGGGTGGGACTGTGCAAATAGGGTAATTGTGGCCTACCAATAGTGACTGGTCAGTTTTGCTATCCCGCTGGGCTTGCCATGAGCCATCCCAGAGGCAGGAGAGAGAGGATCCCACTACCACCAAGGAAGAAGAGCCAGGAGCAGAGAGTGCATCCTTTGCACCTGGGATCCCTGTGCTGCGAAGCTCCTAGAACCAGGAGACAGGTAGAGAGAGAGGTCAAGAGGCAGTGGCAGAGAAACAATGGCAGGAGATGGCATGGCTCGCAGAGTGAGAAAGCTGAATGCCTTTGGGCAGGAGGCTTGCTGATGGAGTAGAGTGCCTCTGGACACTTATTGGCAGAGCTAAAAGAGCTTTGTAACACTTGCCTGAGTAGGGCAGAGGTTGAGTGCCAGAGATGCATGCCTGTGAGCACAGCTGGGAAGAGGCTGTCCTGATGGAAGAACTGTATCCTGAGCATTCTTGAACCTGAATTGTAACCTGTTACTTCCCTAATAAACCGCATAATCATGAGTATTGTCTGTGAGTTCTGTGTGGCTATTGCAGTGAATTATTGAACCCAGCAGAGAAGTAAACAGTGCCATGGGAGGGATGGTTGGTGTCCAAATTGGTAAAGATGGCAGAGAGAGGAGGCATGTCTGACCTCCACCTCATAGGAGTCAGCATTGGGCTGTTGCTCTTGATTCTCCTTTCCCCTTGTGAAGTTAGAGGAGGTCAGATACCACCCCCCACACCATTTTACACCAATTAAGTATATCTCTTCCTCACCCCCACCCCCAATCCCTGACAGTCAACAATCTGCTTGTCTCTGTGGATTTACTTATTCTAGATATTTCACATGAATGGAATGCCTTAGCTTCCTAGTTCCATCATAACAAAAATACCACAAGGGGGTGACTTTAAAAGGCAGGAATTCATTGTCTCAAAAGTTTTGGAAGCTAGAAGTCCAAATCAGGCAGGACATTGGCTGTTATGGAAGATCCTTCCTTGTCAGTAGCCCTGAGCATTCTTTGGCATTTCTTGGCTTATAGAGAGTTCCTTGAATGGTCTCTTCCCCCTGTGTGTGTCTCTCCCTATCTGTTTTCCCTTTTTATAAGACCCACTCAGAGGGATTAGGTTTTGGACCCACCATGCTCCAGTATGATCTCATTACCATAAAGAGAAACTCTTATTTCCAAACGGGGTCACATTCACAGGTACAGGGATTAGGATTTCAACATATGTTTTGAGCGTTGTGTCTTTTGTGTGTGTGTGTGCGCATTAAGTGAAAGTTTACAGTTCAAGTTAGTTTCTCATACAAAAATTTATATAGACATTGTTATGTGACCCTATCTCCCTATCATGGACAGCACACTCATACTTTCCACCCCAGATTTCCTGTGTCCATTCAACCAGCCTCTGTCCCTTTCTGTCTTCTCATCTCACCTCTGGACAGGAGCTGCCATTTAGTCTCATGTATCTACTTGAGCTAAGAAGTGCTCCGTTCACAAGTATCATTTTATGTCTCATAGTCCAGTCTCATCAATGTCTGAAGAGTTGACTTCAGGAATGGTTTCAGTGCTAGCCTAACAAAGTCCAGGGGCCATGTCTTCCGGTGTCCCACTGGTTTCATTCAGACCATTAAATCTTATCTTTTTACTAGAATTTGAGTTCTACACCCCACTTCTGCTCCGTCAGGGACGCTCTGTTGTGTTCCCTGTCATTGGTGGTAGCCAGGCACCATCTAGTTCTTCTATTCTCAGGCTGATGGAGTCTCTGGTTTATGTGACCCTTTCTGTCTCTTGGGATAATATTTTGTTTGTGTCTTTGATGTTCTTTATTCTCCTTTGCTCCAGGTGGGTTGGGACCAACTGATGCATCTTAGATGGTGGCTTGCTAACTTTTAAGACCCCAGACACCACTCACCAAAATAGGATGCAGAACATTTTCTTAATAAACTTTGTTATGCCAGTTGACCTAAATGTCCCCTGAAACCATAGTCACCAGACTCCTGCCCCTGCTACTGTATCCCTCAAAGTGTTTGGTTGTATTCAGGAAACTTCTCACCTTTGGTTTAGTCCAGTTCTGCTGACTTCCCCTATATTGTGGGCTGTCCTTCCCTTCACCCAAGATAATTCTTAACTACTAACTACTTAGTGAATACCCCTCTCCATCCCTCCCCACCCTCATAACCATCAAAGAATGTTTTCTTCTGTGTTTAAACCTTTCCTTGAGTTCTTATAATAGTGGTCTCATGCAATATTTGTCCTTTTGCAACTGATTAACTTGACTTAACATAATGCCTTCCACATTCATCCATGTTGTGAGATGTTTTGCAGATTCGTCATTGTTCTTTATCGTTGCATAGTATTCCACTGTGTGAATATACCATAATTTGTTTATCCATTCATTCATTGATGGGCATGTAGGTTGTTTCCATCTATTTGCTATCGTGAACAGTGCTGCAATGAGCACGGGTGTGCATATATCTATTCGTGTGACAGCTCTTACTTCTCTAGGATATATTCCAAGGAGTTGGATTGCTGGATCCTATGGTACTTCCAACTTTTTAAGGAATCACCAAATGGATTTCCAAAGTGGATGTACCATTTTACTTTCCCACCAGTAGTGTGTAAGTGTTCCAGTCTCTCCACAACCTCTCCAGCATTTATTATTTTGTTTTTTGTGGTTTTTTTTGGATTAAAGCTAGCCTTGTTGGGGTGAGATGGTATCTCATTTTAGTTTTGATTTGCATTTCTCTAATGGCTAATGACTGTGAGCATTTCCTCATGTATCTTTTAGCCGCGTGAATGTCTTCTTTGCTGAAGCGCCTGTCATATCCTTTGCCCATTTTTTAATTGGGTCATTTGTCTTTTTGTTGTTGAGGTTTGCAGTGTCTTGTAGATTTTAGAGATTAGATGCTGGGCGGATTTGCCATAGCCAAAAATTTTTTTCCAGTCTGTAGCTTGTCTTTTTGCTCTTTTGGTGAAGTCTTTTGATGAGCATAGGTGTTTGATTTTTAGGAGCTCCCAATTATCTAGTTTCTCTTCTGGAGTTTGTGCATTGTTACTTATGTTTTGTATTCTGTTTATGCCATGTATTAGGGCTCCTAGCATTGTCCTTAATTTTTATTCCGTGATCTTTATCATTTTAGATTTTATGTTTAGGTCTTTGATCTATTTAGAGTTAGTTTTTATGTATGGTGTGAGGTATGGGTCTTGTTTCCGTTTTTTGCAGATGGATATCCAGTTATGCTGGCACCATTTGTTAAAGAGACTGTCTTTTCCTCAATTAATGGACTTTGGGCCTTTGTCAAATATTAGCTGCTCACAGTGGATGAATTTATGTCTGGATTCTCAATTCTGTTCCATTGGTCTATGTATCTGTTGTTGCACATGTACCAGGCTGTTTTGACTACTGTGGCGGTATAATAGGTTCTACAATCAGGTAGTGTGAGGCGTCCCACTTTGTTCTTCTTGAGTAATGCCTTACTTATCCCGGGCCTTTTCTCTTTCCTTATGAAGTTGGTGATTTGTTTCTCCATCTCATTAAAAAATGCCATTGGAATTTGGATCAGTATTGCATTGTATCTGTAGATCGTTTTGGGTAGAATAGACATTTTACAATAATGAGTCTTCCTATCCATGAGCAAAGTATGTTTTTCCACTTATGTAGGTCTCTTTTGGTTTCTTGCAGTAGTGTCTTGTAGTTTTCTTTGTATAGGTCTTTTATGTCTCTGATTAGACTTATTTGTAAGTATTTTATCTTCTTGGGGGCTATTGTAAATGGTACTGATTTGGTGATTTCCTCTTTGAAGTTCTCTTTGTTGGTGTAGAGGAATGCAACTGATTTTTGCATGTTTATCTTGTATCCTGATACTTTGCTGAAATCTTCTATTAGTTCCAGTAGTTTTCTTGTGGATTCTTTGGGGTTTTTTGTGTATAAGATCATATCATCTGCAAATAGAGATACGTTTACTTCTTCCTTACCAATTTGGATGCCCTTTATTTCTTTTTCTAGCCTAATTGCTCTGGCTAGGACCTCCAGCACAATGTTGAATAAGAGTGGTGATAAAGGGCATCCTTGCCGGTTTCCTGTTCTCAAGGAGAATGCTTTCAGACTCTCTCCATTTAGGATGATGTTGGCTGTTAGCGTTGTATAAATGCCCTTCGTTATGTCCAGGAATTTGCTAGAAATAGAAGTATCATGTGATCCAGCTATCCCACTCCTTGGAATATATCATAGAGAAATAAAAGTGGTCACACAGATAGATATATGCACACCCATGTTCATTGCAGCACTGTTCACAATAGCAAAAAGATGAAAACAACCCAGATGCCCATCAGTGGACGAATGGATAAACAAATTATGGTATATCCACACAATAGAAATACTACGCAATGATAAAGATCGACGATAAAGCCGTGAAACATCTTATAACATGGAGGAAGCTGGAGGACATTATGCTGAGTGAATTTAGTCAGTCACAGAAGGACAAATATTATATAAGACCACTATTATAAGAATTCAAGAAAAGGTTTAAACGCAGAAGAAAACATTCTTTGCTGGTTATGAGGGTGGGGAGGGAGGGTGAGGGTTATTTACTAACTAAATAGTAGGTAAGTGTTATCTTAGGTGAAGGGAAGGACAGCACACACAACTGGACTAAACCAAAGGTAAGAAGTTTCCTTAATACAGTCAAACACTTTGAGAGACAGAGTAGCAGGGATAAGGGTCTGGGGATCATGCTTGCAGGGGACATCTAGGTCAACTCGCATAACAAAGCTTATTAAGAAAATGTTCTGCATCCTACTTTGGTGAGTGGCGTCTGGGGTCTTAAAAGCTTGCAAGCAGCCATCTAAGATGCATCAGTTGGTCCCAACCACCTGGAGTAAAGGAGAATGAAGAACACCAAAGACACAAGGAAAGTATTATCCCAAGAGACAGAAAGGGCCACATAAACCAGAGACTTCATCAGCCTGAGACCAGAAGAACTAGATGGATCCCAGCTACCACCAATGACCGCCTTGACAGGGAACACAATAGAGAGTCCTGGATGGAGCAGGAGAAAGGTGGGGTGCAGAACTCAAATTCTAGTAAGAAGACCAGACTTAATGGTCTGACTGAGACTTGGAGTTATCCCGGAAAGCATGACCCCTGGATTCTCTGTCAGCCTAGGACTAAAACAGTTTCCGAGGCCAACTCTTCAGACAGGGATTGGACTGGACTGTGAGACATAAAGTGATAAGGAGTGTACCTCTTAGCTCAAGTAGATACAAGAGACCAAAGGGGCAGCTTCTGTCCGGAGGTGAGATGGGAAGGCAGAGAGGGTTAAGAGCTGGTTGAATGGACATGAGGAATTGGGTGGAAAGGAGGAGTGTGCTGTCACAGTATGGGGAGAGGAATTAGAGTCACATAACAATGCATGTATAAATTTTTGTATGGAAAAAAATATATAAAATAAATGTCGAGGAATTTTCCTTCTATTCCTATTTTGCTGAGAGTTCTTACTGTGAATGGGTGTTGGACTTTGTCAAATGCCTTTTCTGTATCAGTTGAAAAGATCATGTGGTTCTTTTGTTTTATTAATATGATGGATTACACTGATTGTTTTTCTAATGTTTAACCATCCCTTCATCCCTGGTATAAATCCCACTTGATCATAGTGAATTATTTTTTTGATATGTTGTTGAATTCTTTTGGCTGGAATTTTGTTGAGGATTTTTGCGTCTATGTTCATGAGGGATATTGGTCTGTAATTTTCTTTTTTTTGAGGTGTCTTTACCTGGTTTTCGTATCAGGGTTATGCTAGCTTCATAGAATGAGTTTGGGAGTAGTCCATCCCTTTCTATGTTCTGAAATACCTTTAGTAGTGGTGGTGTTAACTCTTCTCTGAAAGTTTGGTAGAATTCTCCAGTGAAACTGTCAGGGCCAGGGCTTTTTTTTTTGTTGTTGGGAGTTTTTTAATTACCTTTTCAATCTCTTCTTTTGTTATAGGTTTATTTAGTTGTTCTACCTCTGTCTTAGTTTAGGTAGGTAGTATGTTTCTAGAAATTTGTCCATTTGCTCTAGGTTTTCAAATTGTTAGAGTACAATTTTTCATAGTATTCTGTTATGATTCTTTTAATTTCAGTTGGGTTTGTTGTGATATCACCCATCTCATTTTTTATTCGGGTTTTTTGCTTCCTCTCCTGTTTTTCTTTTGTCAGTTTGGCCAATGGTTTATCAATTTTGTTGATCGTTTAGAAGAACCAGTTTTTGGTCTTGTTAACTCTTTGAATTGTTTTTCTATTTCTGTTTCATTTAATTCTGCTTTGATTTTTATTATTTGCTTTCTTCTGGTGCCTGAGGGCTTCTTTTGCTGCTCTTTTTGATTTTGTTCTAGTTGTAGAGTTAATGTTTTGATTTTGGCTCTTTCTTCTTTTTGGATGTGTGCATTTATTGCTGTAAATTAGCCTCTGAGCCCTGTTTTTGCAGTGTCCAAAGGTTCTAGTAGGATGTGTCTTCCTCATCATTTGATTCGTGATTATCTTTATTTCGTCCTTAATTTCTTCTGTAACCCAGTAGTTTTTAAGTAAGGTGTTGTTCAATTTCCATGTGTTTGATTTTTTTTTCTTGCTTTTTCTGTTAATGATTTCTACTTTTATGGCTTTATGGTCAGAAAAGGTGCTTTGCAATATTTTGATGTTTTGGATTCTTTTAAGGCTTGCTTTATGGCCTAATCCATGGTCTATTCTGGAGAATGTTCCATGTGTGTTGGAAGAGAAAGTATACTTGGCTGCTGTTGGGTGGAGTGTTCTGTATATGTCTATGAGATCAAGTTGGTTGACTGTGGCATTTAGATCTTCCATGTCTTTACTGAGCTGCTTTCGGGATATTCTGTCCTTCACCGAAAGCGATGTGTTGAAGTCTCCTACTATTATTGTGGAGCTGTCTGTCTCTCTTTTCAATGCTGTTAAAGTTTGTTTTATGTATTTTGGAGCCCCGTAGTTGGGTGGTAAATATTTATTATGGTTATGTCCTCCTGGTGTACTGACCCTTTAATCATTGTATAGTGTCCTTCCTTATCCTTTGTCATGGATTTTACTTTAAAGTCTGTTTTGTCAGAGATAAATATTGCCACTCCTGCTCTTTTTTGAGTGTTGTTTTCTTGATATTTTTTTTTCCATGCTTTGAGTTTTAGTTTGTTTGTCTTTAAGTCTAAGGTGTGTCTTTTGTAGGCAGCATATAGACGGATCATGTTTCTTTTATCCCTTCTGCCACTCTGTCTCTTTATTGGTTCGTTTAGTCCATTTACTTTCGGCATAATTGTTGATAGGTATGAGTTTAATGCTGTCATTTTGATGTCTTTTTTGTGTGTTGTTGACAGCTTCTTTGTTCCACTTAATTTTCTGTGCTGAGTCATTTTTCTTTGTGTATTTTCTTTTCATCTTTTTCATTGTTGTTGATTTTGTATTCGCTGAGTTTTTATGTTTTTCTTATTTTTTATTTTGATGTGTGGGATTGTTAGTTTCCTTTGTGGTTACCTTAATATTTACCCCTATTTTTCTAAGTTTAAACAACTTTTATTTGTTTATATCACCTTGACTTCTTCTCCATATGAAAGATCTATGACTACTTTTTTTAGTTCCTCTATTTTGTTTTAATGTTGTCATCTTTTACATATTGACATCCCTGTTTCCCTATTTTCAATGTTTTAGCTCTGAGTTACTTTTGTGACTTCCCTATTTAGGTTGATATCTTGTTGCTCTGTCCTGCGTTCTAGTCTTCATATGTTATATGATGTTATTGATTTTCTAACCAGAAGAGTCCATTTAGTATTTCTTGTCATTTTGGTTTGGTTTTTGCAAATTCCCTAAACTTCTGTTTATCTAGAGATGCTCTAATTTCACCATCATATTTGAGAGACAGCTTTGCTGGATATATAATTCTTGGATGGCATTTTTTTTCCTTCAAGGCTTTATATATGTCATTGCATTGCTTCTTACCTGCATGGTTTCTGCTGAGTAGTCCGAGCTTAGTCTTATTGACTTTCCTTTGTAGATGACTTTTTGTTTATCCCTAGCTGCTCTTAAAATTCTCTCTTTACCTTTGGTTTTGGCAAGTTTGATTATGTCTTGGTGACTTTCTTTTTGTATCTACCCTGTGTGGGGTTCGATGAGCATCTTAGATAGATATCTTCTCATCTTTCATGATATCAGGGAAGTTTTCTGCCAACAAATCTTCAACAATTCTCTCTTATTTTCTGTTTTCCCCCGCCCTTTCATTCTGGTACTCCAGTTACTCGTAAGTTATTCCTCTTGGTAGAATCCCACATAATTCTTAGGGTTTCTTCATTTTTTAAAATTCTTTTATCTTATTTTTCCTCAAATAAGTTGGTGTCAAGTGCTTTACCTTCAATTTCACTAATTCTGATTTCCATTGCTTCAGTTCTGCTCCTATGACTTTCTATTGAGTTGTCTAATTCTGAAATTTTATTTGTTAATCTTCTGGATTTCTGTTTGCTGTCTCTCTGTGGATTCTTGCTGCCTGTTAAATTTGTCATTATTCTCCTCTAATCTTCTTAAGTTTCTTTGTTGCTTTGTCCATGCGTTCCTTCACTTGTTCTGCATTTTTAATGATCTCCTTCCTCATCTCTTGAAGAGTTCTATATATTAATCTTTTGTATTCTACCTCAGGTAATTCCAAGAAGTTATCGTCCTCCGACGGTTTCTTGAGTCTTTGTTTTGGGAGCTTGCTTAAACCATCATGGTCTGCCTTTTTATGTGATTTGATATTGACTGTTGTCTCCGAGCCATAAATAAGTTATTATATTTATTTATTTTGTGTTTGCTTACTGTGTCCTAGCTTCTTGTTTTGTTATGCCCAAACAGGCTGCTTATGTGAGAGTTTGATTATTGGTGCCTTTGAAGCACTAACATCTTGTTACGAGGTGGTTACATCTGTTACTAGGTATGTGAGCCCAGGAGTTCGTTTACTTTTCTTGTATGGATTCAGCTCATGTGTCCAGGTAGTTGGTCACCAAGTGTTTGGTGCAGGCTCTCATCTACAGACCTAGACAGGCAAGGGTGACTGGAGTAGGCACAGGTGTATGGCTGCAGTAGGGAGTCATGCCCTGAGCAAGGCAGGGGCTGATAGCTGCTCCAGTGTCTGGGAGGAAAGCATGTCCCTGTTCCCTAGAGAGTGTAGGTGGGCAGGTTTTGCAGCCGGACTATGGGTACCCAATGCTGTTGGCTGTAAAGACTTGGAAGCACCACTTATTCTTGGACCTTGTCACAGGTGGCTAGGTGGCATGGGTGGAGCCACCTGCCTTCAGGTCCCTGATGTGGGTAGATGAGGAACCTGCTTAATGGGCAGAGTGCTGTTAGATGTCATGAACTTGCCACTCCACCAGATAACTGATACAGTTGAAGTTAGGCTTCAGGTATCTACCTGTTGTACTGTGCTGATGAGGGCCTACACTGTTAAAATGGGCCCACACAGGTCTATGTAGGGGTGAGAGGCATTCAGAATCCATGGACCCCTTATGCCTCTGCTAGGCTAAGGAGCTGTGCCTGCCCTGAGTTCCCAGCTTAGGGGAGCTGGAAGATTATTTTTTCCTGTTTGTTAATTTTTTCCCTCTCCAAGTCTGGAAGAATGGCTCAGGGCACGTGATGGGTCCCACTTCTAGCCCAGGGGATGTGGGAATCACTGAAGCCAGCCCAAGACCCAATGCAGAGTAGAGAGAGGCACATAAGTGGGAGAGAGGCTCTTCCAAAAGGGTATTTTTTTTGATCTGCATGGTAGGTTAGATGCATGTACTTATCTTTTGCCTATTGAGTGCTGCTTTTCACTGGTTCTGGAGGCTTGAGTAGACTCTGTGCCACTCGGTATCTCTCAATGTGAAAAACACGTCCCGATCGCCACTGCTTGCCTCATTGCCTGCAGCAGCCGATCCAGCCTGCAAGGTGCTGGTTCCCACCGGCTCAGGTTTAGCAACTCCTCGCTGCTTCTGAACCATCTCTCCCTCGCCCTGCTGCTCAGTCTGATTCCTAAACTTTGCCTTTGATGTTCAGGGCTCCTAGATTGTCATATATAATCGATTCACTTGATTTTTTCAGGTCTTTGTTGTAAGAGGGACCACAGGAAGCATCTGACTACTCCACCATCTTGGCCCCCACATTTTGTCTTTTTAGTAGAGAAATTTACTCTATTGTTAAACAAGTAGCTCAGGTTTATCCATAGTCTGGAGATCATCTGATTCCTGGGTACCCTGACACTGCAAAGAGGGTACTATAAATTGTACAATGTACTGCAAAAGGCATAGTTCAAATTGAAAAAAAAAACCAATAAGTTGACATTTACTTTATACATCAGTCTTATTGTGCAGTTTTTAAATATTATTCACTTAACAAAACCTCATTACCTCTGAGAGAAAGTAGAAAATTGTATATCTGGATCTCTAGAATTGAGGATCAGTCACTGGGCATTGATGTCCTCACATCACACACACACACAAATGATACGCTATTAAAAAAAGAAAAAGTAAGCTCTCTTGACTATCTCTTTTTTCGTCTCCATTGGATATTTGTTGGTCTGTTTTTATTTCAGCTGTGAGATTGTAAGCTTCAGGAGGATAGCTATTACTTAGTCATGGTTGTAGCTACTACAGAATCTAGAACAGAAAACACCATGAATGTTTTCTGCAGTAAAAGAATGAATGAGGCATAGCTATGTTCCACCTTTACATAGCTATGGGCATTCAGGCCATGGGCTTGATCAGGCCATGGGCTTTCTCCACAGCTGATTGGCCAGCCCATCTCTGACCTTGAAGCCTACTTTTCTGAGTGTGTTCCCAGGCACTAGTCACTGATGCTGCATATGGACCCCAAAGCACTGTCTTTGGTGTGTATCTCTGTGACTTATTCTCGTCTAAGGATGCTTCTTTGATTCTCTTCTGCAGTGCTTTATTCAATGTTAAACATCTTAGATTTGCAAAAGTGAGTGTCTAGGATGAGCCAATTGATAACTCGGAGACCAAGAGAGCATGGAGTTCGGGGAAACTTTCCAGAGCAGAGCCACAACTCAAACCCAGGATGATGCTGAAGATCCTTGAACCTTGAAAGTTTATGTCCTCTGATCTCCCATGTCACCTTGCAGAATCAGGTCACTTATTTTTTCTCCTCTTTCTAATTTTTAGGGTAAGAATATCCCAGCATGGGCATAAGTAGCTTGAAATTGCTGAAGTATGTCCTGTTTTTCTTCAACTTGCTCTTTTGGGTAAGTGTGTCTCTTTTGAGCATGGCTGAGCTCACCATTCCCCAGCTGAGCTCTGCTTCTCTCTACTGAATAGCCTGATATGCAGTGTAACCCATGTCTGGGTCATGTGCAGTATACCCAGCTTAGGAGCAAAGAAGTAGTAATTTCTTCCCCCTTCCGGTCTTGCCACCGTATAAGTCTGCAAAATATAAAGATACCAATGTAGTTATTAACAAGGGTGCTTTTGGCTACTACTGCTCACTGCTATCGTG
This sequence comes from Dugong dugon, assembly GCA_030035585.1. Classification (NCBI taxonomy): domain Eukaryota; kingdom Metazoa; phylum Chordata; class Mammalia; order Sirenia; family Dugongidae; genus Dugong; species Dugong dugon. The sequence continues at coordinate 151,032,542 of CM057462.1, forward strand.
GGAAACTTGAGACTCCACATTCTGTATATCTGGGTACTGCTTTTTTTTTTTTCCCCGTGGACACCTTGGAAAAATGGCTGATTGAAATGGAAGCCACTCTTCCCAAGGAGGTTTCTCTGTGTCAGATTCAGTAATTGAATTTCAGACATAGGATAGATTGGTACTTACTTGTCTGTGAGAAGATTCTTAAAAGTTTGTGTTCTCTAGCTGACTGCCTAGAAATAAGCAGGGTGTCCCCTCTACATGGTCATAGTTTCCGAAGGGAAGGTTATGTGAGCAGTTGAGGGAACAAGGAGTAGGGGACCTGAAGCATTAAGTTAGACCTACTATATGGTTAAGATACTGTGTGGCTCTATACAGTGAGTTTTCCCTGGTATTAGGAAATGAGTAGGATGAAGTATGAGTGGGGCTTCACAGGAGGAATCAGGGATTGCCTCTCTTTTAGGAGCTTGGGGAAGCTGGGTAAGTAGGTTGTTCATGAGAGTCTTGATAGAGCCAATGGAAAAAGGTGATTCTGCTCTAAAGCAAGTGAGAATAGGAGGAGATACTCAAGAAGTAGAACCATATTTTTCCTCAGATGTTGTGGGATTCTTCCTTTCAGTTCTGTGGCTGCTGCATTTTGGGATTTGGGGTTTACCTCCTGATGTACAACAACTTTGGGGTGCTCTTCCATAACCTCCCCTCCCTCACGCTGGGCAATGTGCTCATCATCGTGGGATCCATTATCATGGTGGTTGCCTTCCTGGGCTGCATGGGCTCCATCAAAGAGAACAAGTGCCTGCTTATGTCGGTGAGTCCCTACCAGAGGTGGTTCCCTTAGTGGAGAGAGGTAATGCCTTAATTCCCAGGCATGATGTTGCTTGGTAACTCAGCTATAGGCCCAGGGAAATCATAGGAACATAGGATTCGTATCTCAGGTCAGCCAAGTCTGTCCAGGCCAACAGTATTTTATTTCTGAGTAGAGCCACAGGGATAGATGGGAGACTGCATTGCTATCCTCTTTGGTATCCATCTTACACTGTAAATGATAACCATTGTCATTACTATAATTTTTCTTCATGGCATTTTATTTCTTCTCCATATCTGGCTGAGATTAAGTGTCATCCATCTACCTAAGCCCCCCTTGCAGTTAGTGTATATTTTTAAGGAGCTGATTCAGGGTCAGTAACTCTGATGGAAAATCTAGTCTCTAGACTCTTCTGAGCACTCTGGCCCTAGTAAAATGACAAGGGACGCTTCCCTAACCCATATGTTTACAAGATACCCCATAGTGTAAGTGACCCAACTTGGGTGAGAGTCTAGGCTGTAGCCATTGAAATCTAACATGAGAATGCTAGAGCATCCTCTCAGCAATTGTTCCCTCTCAGCAAACTGTCCTGAAGGAGCACCTTCAGGCTTAGGTTTTTCCTGGAAACTCTGTGAAAAAAGATCTTCTCATTTCTCCATTGAGCCCAGCACAAAGTTTGGTATAACAGTACAACTTTATCTATAGGTGTGGGCTCCTAATCATTTTGGATCTTTCTTAAGTCATTTGGTTAATCCTCTTTTCCATATGACTCAACTGTTAAACTGGAAATGAGAGAGAATAGGAAAAAATCCCTGTTTTCACGTAGTTCCCAGACTAATGGCAAAAGGTGACAGATAATAGACATGGGGAACAGGTTTTAAGCAGTCAGACCAGTCTTGGGGTAAAAAAGTGATAGAAAGGCAATACGTGAAAATGTGTTTTCTGTTGTGTGTGACTAGCATAAAGGGAGGAGGTGTCTAAAGTGGGGAACAAATATGAGTCAGGACCATGATTAGAGCACCTCTGCCCCTATCTGTACAAGGCTTATCTCAGCCTCCACCAGCACCTGCCCCCACCCTTGCTAATCCTGATCTCTCAGAAGGGACCAGGCCCAAAACTCTAAAGACACCTGGTTCCGTTTTCTGGCCTTTTGCTCAACTGTTTTGATAGGCTTATACCAAAATTGCTTCATTTATTCTTTTGCATTCAGCAGATGGTATTGAATATGTATTGTGTGCATGGTGCTCTGATAGGCACAATGGATAGGAAAGAACAATGTTAGAAGACAGCTGATCTGCCCCCTAGAGGCTTGGAGTCTAGTTGTAGGAAAGGAATACATATTTCTTAGAAACAAGAGAAGGCTTACAAAGGCTTGAGCAGGCAGGAGCAAAAACCCCCTGCACATGTGTGGACCAGCTTGGTTGCTTCCAGGGTGAAATGGGAGTGGGAGGAGAACCTGAATTCGTGCTGTGAACATGTCTCTGCTTTGCCACAGTTCTTTATCCTGCTGCTGATTATCCTCCTTTCTGAGGTGGTCTTAGCCATCCTGCTTTTCGTATATGAACAGAAGGTATGTTATAAAGAACACAACTCATTGTCTTATTGCTGAAAGTGGAGAGTGTGTGGTGGAGAAGAAATAGGCATACAGTATGTCCTATAATAGAGGAAGAAGCAAAATGGAAATATAGAGCAAAGAGAGATTAATTATAATTGGGGAGAGAAAAAACTCATGGAGGAGATTGTATTTGAGTGGTGCCTTGAAGGATGAATGGGAAGAATAGTAAAAACCAGTTTATCTTCCAATAACTACTTAGTTTTCTGTCTGCTTGGCAGTAGAGAATGTCTATCTCGATACCTAAAGAGAGCCTAGGTTTTGATGGCCCCTTTTTCTCCTGTGTAAACCAGAGTTCTGGAAAGACAAGAGTCCACTCTGTACTTCATCCTTCAATGCCATCTCACTCTCAGCTCATCTTCCCATATACACACTCATTTCCCTCACTTCCTTAGCTCTGAGGAGACAATTTGGAAAGGAGGAGTGAATTGAAATAGTAGAATATGCTAAACTTAACCTTTGAGTCCTAAAAATTACTTATTCCTTGAACTCACCTGCTTTTTACAATGTCTCCACTGCTGGAATGTGCCTGCTCAGCTGGATAACTATGTGGCTGAGGGCCTGAGACACAGCATTGAGCACTACAATGACACCATCGCGGCGTGGGACTCCATCCAGTCATTTGTGAGTACAGGTGGAATCCTCCTGAGCTTAGCCCTTCCTTTCCTGGAAGTTTCAGAACCTAAGGTCCACAGCCCTGACATCCAGAATAATGCCGTGATGTCACAAACAAGGGAGCACATGACTCAATCTGACTGATACCAAGTTATCCACATTCTCTCTTTCATCCTTCATTTACTCAAATAAGCTCATTGTTTAAGCCCTGCTAGTATATAAGGAAGATCTAAACATGTCATACTGGATTAATTTATGTATTTTCCAAAATTTTACTGTAAACAAGAATTGTATCATATAAGAAATCTCTGTTGAATTCCTGAGTAGTCCCAACCAAGTATCTGCATTCCTTTTCTCATGCCCCCTCCCCACCCACAAACATGCATGTGGAACTCGGCATTCCTGCCTTGGTGGTGATTGGTGATGAGGGATAAAGATGAGGTCAGCGGAGCCAGCCTGGCATTGGCACAGTCTGTGTCTCAAATACTACCACTGTGACCACATGGAGCCACACTCATACCCCTGTCATGCCTGCTTAGTGCAGAGTAGAACAAATAGCACAGGATTGGGTAACTGTGGGTAAGTCACTTAATCTCTCTGGATCCCTACGTCTTTTTTTTTTTCCCCAGTTCTGTATAGAAACCTTTTTATATAGGATTTTCAGGCATAGACAAAATAAAGAATAGTAGCAAAATGGATCTCCGTGCTCATATCACATAGCTTCAACATTTCCAGTGGCATAGTGGTTAAACACTCGGCTACTAACCAAAAGGTCAGTGGTTCAAACCCACCAGCTGCTCTGTGGGAGAAAGATATGGCAGTCTACTTCCGTGAAGATTAAAGCCTTGGAAACCCTATGGGGTTCTACTCTGCTAATGCGTTTAACAGTTAGCATTTTGCCAGTGTTGCCTCATTTAATCCCCTAAACTTTGTTGTTGTTGGAATATTTTAAAACAAATCCTAGACTTCTTTTTAACACATCTGATTTCTGTATGGGTGCCCTGGGGCACAGTGGTTAAGTGATACGGCTGCTAACCAAAAGGTCAGCAGTTCAAATCCACCTGTTGCTCCTTGGAAACCCTATGGGGCAGTTATACTCTGTCCCATAGGGTCACTATGGGTCAGAATCAACTCAGCAGTGATGGATTTGGTTGGTCAGGTTAATTTCTTTATCACACCTAAAAATTTACAGCAACTGACAAATAGTCTATAATCAAATTTCCCTCATTTTCGCAAATACATTTTTAACTGGTTTGTTCCAGTCAAGATCCAAACAAAATTCACATGTTACATTTGGATGATACGTCTTTTAAATCTCTTTTAGTCTATAATAGTTTTCCTCTCTGCTCATGCTGTTTATTTGTGGAAAGAAATTAAGTTATTTGTCCTACAGAATTTCCCACTTCCTGGATCTGGCTAGCTGCTTTCTCAAGGTATTTTGGTGTCATGGAGACTTATCTCCCATAAACCCTGTAAATCTAGAGGATTGATGCAGGCTCAGTTTTTTGCCAGTACTGCCTCATAGGTGTTACTTCCCATTGCATCCTGTGAGTAAGCACATAATGCGTCTGATTGTCTTACTTTCAGTGATGTTAAGATTGATCATTGGGTTAAGGTATGGTCAGCCTGATCTCTCCCTTATAAAATCCTCTGGGTGCCTATTTCCTAATCTGTAAAATGTGAATAAGCATACTTTCTCTACTTCACAGGGTTCTTATGTGAATTAAATGTTATAACCGAATGTGAAAACACTTCGTTCTAAGAAGCCAGGGCGATTCTGGATTTTCTGTTATAGAGTCAGATCTGAAGGGATCATCTTTCCCCCCAAGGCCCACAGTTTTTTTTTTTAAGTTTGTTTGTTTTCCTGTTAACTTTCTAACCATCATGTTTTTGGGGTTTGGCGTTTAGCTGCAATGTTGTGGTATACATAACAAGAGTGATTGGAAAGACATAACACCAAAATCTTGCCCAGAAGGAGAAGCTGAGGTAATTTTTTTGGTATCTTTATTGTTATTAGTCTCTTTGATTAAACTTTTAATTACCTTAGAAACTTCAGTCATGCATATCCTACTCCTCCTAGACAGAAACAGAAAACTTTGAACAAAAGAAAGAATAGGGAGACAACCCCAGGTAGCTAGACAAATCAGGAAAAAGCAGGAACAAGCACATTTACATTAGAGACACTGTGAAGAATCTTGTTACACCGAAATACTATATTGCAGGGAGAAATTTGGTGTGACAGTGGCAGAGTAGGGTCTAGATACTTCTTGAGCAAGAGATAGGTCTTCTTATGGTTGAAAGTGAGGTTTGTAGGGTTGAAGTAGAACAGCTTCTCCCTCTACCTGTTTCTCTGCTCTCCTTCCTCGGAGATGGCAGGATCCAAACCCTTAGTGAAATCTATCATAATTTCAAAGTGAAGGAGTAAGGAGATGGGAGAGAGATGGTAGAATTGCTGAAAAAAACCTACCCACTTAATTTGTACCTTCAGAATAGGCTCAGAAAAGCTAAAATTATCTTCCAACCAGACCAAGTCCCTAAGGTCTTCACCTTATGTTACCCTCTCCTGGGATTGTTTGGAAGTCGCCAGAATTTTTCACATCTGTGGAGGAAGACTAGGACACCCACAAACCAGCCCTAGAGCTTGGTAGGACTATCATGGGCTTACTGGCTGTTGAAGCAGAAGATGAAATGCCAGTCAATCCTAGGTTTGCATAGCCCATAATTCCCATTTGTTGACCCCAGATCAGCAGTGAGTGTTCAAAGAACAAAAGACCATCTGCTGCTGACATGCTTCTTGGGAGCTAATTTAACTCAGTGGGCAACAATTTAGGACTTTTACATTATTGTATCACTGTAATGATAACAACAGAAAGTCCTCTAGTTTAATGTTCTTTATGTTATGCCTCAGTTTCTCTATCCATAGAAAGAAGATAAAGCTACAATAATTGGCCTAAGTTTCTTGGTATTACATAAGGCAAAATAAAAAAGTATCTTCCCAAATAAACCTCCTGATAAGGTTGAATAATACAGTAATGTCACTTGTACCTATAATTTTTTTCTAGGGTTGCTATAAAAAAGCACAAGAGTGGTTTCACACCAATTTCCTGTATATTGGAATCATCACTATCTGTGTATGTGTGATTCAGGTAAGAGCTTAGCCTCAAGAATATTGTGAGGATTAAATGAATTAATCCATGTAAGATTTTAGAACAGTACCAGGTACGTAGTATTTGCTAAATAATTGTTAGCTATTTTTATTAGTTTATAAGCTCCCCCAGTCAAGTAGCAAATGATATTATTACCACTTTGATTTATGGCATACAGAAACTATGTTACAAGACAATATGTCTGGTCAGCATATCCCTCAGATATGGGAGTGATTCACAGTCTAACTAAAAGCCCACAAGCAGAGCCCCACATTGGTTCTTCACTCAGCTGGTCTGGAAGGGAGTCTGTGATGAATTAAACATTTCACTTGAAAAAAGTGGCTTTGCATGCTAAGAAGGAGTTGATAATGAAAATTATAATCAATCTGCTTAGTTTGGCAAGTCTGGGTCGATTGGGGGTAGTTTGGGGTCCTTTTTCATTATGTGATATATACCCATGTCTGTCACAGATTAGCTGCGATTTAATCAGTAAGCCCAGAGAGAAACCATTTTTCTCTGCTTGGAAACCAAGGAGGCATAGGGGATGGGTAGAGATAACTCAACCGCACAATGTGTTCAATAAGCAGAACTTGACTATACCAGCAGCAGGACTTCTCTTACTTAAGGAAACAAAAGATATCCCAATGCTTTATACTCTGCTGTCTTGCCATCATTAGTCTCAGTCCATCCTCAAGCCCAAGGAGTGAACTCCTGAGAGGGAATTGGAAGTAATGGAAGGAAGGATAGTTTCTTCTTCCCTGGAGCCAATCCCAGGGGTTGTGGGAGAGATGGCTCCTCCTATGAAGACCTCACATTTTCCCAACTCTTTTCTCAGGTGTTGGGGATGTCCTTTGCGCTGACCTTGAACTGCCAGATTGATAAATCCAGCCGGGTCTTGGGGCTGTGACCTGCAACTACCCTGTATTGGAGAGACTTGTTTTATCTCTGGAAATCCAAAACCACTTGTAATATGAATCCCTAAATGATTACCTCCTGGACTGGCACTTTTGTCCTCCTCCCTTCTCTTCCCTTGTTTGGTCCCTGTCTCATACAACCAGATATGAGGGTATTGGTCAGGAATTTCCCATCTCAGGCAGCAAACCTATCATCAACTCATGGCAGCAGCCCCATACCACTCAAGGTGGTGGCCCTAACACCAGAGAGTTTTTCAGACGTGAGAGGCCCCGATAGCCTGTGGTAATAGCAGCTCAAGATCAAAGAGTAGGTCCAGGATTTGAATTCTGATATCTTCCTGTTGTTAGTCTCAAGCCTCTAAATCATGCTCAGTCCACTCTACAAAGTCAAGCAAGACACAGGCTAAAGCTAAAGGGAGTTCTGGGGCCAGACTCACTGGATCATTGTCGCAACCTTCTGTTTCCTTTTGACCAGAAGAATAACAGAGTGCTCTTTCCCCAAAGGGTGAGGTTTGTTTTCAATTTCCTTATTAAATGACCTTACTAATTTATTCTAAGTCTTTCCAGAAGAAGCTATCCAGTGATTCATATCCTGACTTCAACCAGTCTCTTAGCTTTTGATTTACATAGTTACGGAGGAACTCAGTAACACCTGTATCTCTGATAGGTTAGCTGATAATCCCATTTAGAAGAATTCTGATGTTATTTCTTTATCAGATAAGGTTTTGTAAAATGTACTATTTTAACACTTTAATAAAGAAAATATCATCTCAACCACAATATTCTCATTCTTATATCTCAAAACTACCTTCCGTGACTCAGCCTGCTATCCCTGCCTTAAAAGTAAGCTCAAATAGTGCCAGCAAGCCAGGTGTATTAGTTATCTATTGCTGCAAAACAAATTATTCCAAAATGTAGTGGCCGAGAAGAAAATCTCACAGTTTTTGTGCGTCATGAATCTGGGAGCAACCCAGCTAGGTTATTCTGGTTCACAGTCCCTCTCAAGGCTGTAATCAGGGTGTAGGCCAAGGCTGCAGTCATTTCAAGGCTCGACTGGAAGAGGATCTGCTTTCAAGCTCTCTCACATGGCTGTTGGCAGGCCTCAGTTCTTTGCTACATGGGCCTTTCCACAGGGCTTCTTTATAAATGGCACTGGCTTCCCCTATAGCAAGACTTCCAAGAGAGGGCATGAGAGAAAGGACCCAAAGCAGAAGCCACAGTCCTTTTATAATCTAACTCAGAATTGGCATAGCACTTCTGGCATATTCTTTTCCTTAGAAGTGAGTCAGTAAGTTCAGCCCATATTCAAGGGGAGATTACACAAGAGTGTAAATATCGTTAGGGATCATTGGGAGCCATCTTAGAGATTTCCAACCACACCATGTTTGTTGGGTAAAGAGAAGCAGCTAAACTGAATTGTTTATAAGTCCTGGATACGGTGACTGTATTTTGTGAAGCAAAAAATAAAAACATTTCTAATACAGAGCTGAACATCCAAATAAGGAGGCTGGTTAAAGTGCTTGGCTGCTAACTGAAGGGTTGGAGGTTTGAACCTACCAATCACTCCGCAGGAGAAAGATGTGGCAATCTGTTCCTACAGAGATCTTGTGGGGGCAGTTCTCCGCCTTATAGGGTTGCTATGAGTCGGAATTGACCCGATGGCACACAGCAACAACAACATCCAAATGTAGAGAAGTCAGGGGTAGGAGAAGAATTGGTTTATACTCTCAAAGTTTTGTGCATGATCTCCCACCTTCAATTAAGGAAAATTGGTCATTTCAGTGGTAGTCTACAGAGAAAACTACATCTTCTGCACTTTCATGAGGAAAACAGAAGGACCAGAGGAGACATTCTTTTGAGTATCATAGGTGTCGAAAGTATCTCAAATTCATTGTGTACGAATGAAATTTATCATTGTATCTTCCAAACCTGCTTTTCTTTGTTCCTTATATCAGTAAATGATACTGCCACCCATCTAGTTGCCCTAGCCAGAAACCTGGGCTTTGTCCTTAAATCCAGCCTTTCACTCCCAACATCCAATCAGTCACGAAGTTCTAAGGATTCAACTACCAGATATCTCAAATCCATCCATTGTTCTCATCTCATTTCTTGCCTGTATTCCTTCAGTAGCCTCGACAGCCCACTATCTGGCCTGGATCCACCATTGGCCCCATCTCAACTATTTTCTATGCAACATCCAGAATAGTATTTCTAAAACAAATATGATTGGAACACTTTCCTGCTTGAAACCCTTCAGTGACCCTCTGTTGCTCTTAGGACAAAGTCCAAATTCCTTATCATGCCTACCAGGCCCTCCATCATATATCCCACTCTTAGCTCTCCAGCCTCACCTCTTGCCATTCTCATCCTTGCATTTTATGCTTTAGCTATATTGAAGTTTATTTGGTTTCTCTAGGCTTTACTTATATTTCATTTTTCCCACTGAGCCACTGATCCCCTTTGTCCAGGTAGTTTCCTATTACTTCCTTCCACTAAGGAAGATTTCTCTAATTTCACTAAGATGAATATTTGTTGAGGTCTTTCCATCTATGAGGAGCCCTAGTGGCACAGCAGTTAAGAGCTTGGCTGCTAACCAAAAGTTTGACAGTTTGAATCCACCAGTCACTCCTTGGAAACCCTATGGGGCAGTTCTATTCTGTCCTATAGGATCGCTATGAGTTGGAATCAACTCGATGGCAATGGCTTTGGTTTTGGTTTTCCCATGTATGCGGCACCATGCTAATTACTTTACATACATCCTCCCATTTAAATCTTGATAAAATGTCCCTTGTATGTGCTTCCATAACACACTCATAGAAACGTCATAGAACTTAAACTTATTTTAATTGCCTATTTTTTGTCTTTTATCAACCATTAGCCTGGTCAAGTTAAAAAGTGAGATAAAATGTACAAATTAATTATAATTAAGAATGGGGGCATAACCACAGATACAGTTAAGGTTTAAAAGTCCATGAGGGAATATGATTTAAAAAAAAAAAACAAAACTAGACAATCATTTTGAAAAAATGTAGATGCTATAGGAAATAGATATCATCCAAGTTGACTTCAAAGCAAAAGAGAATTTCTGTTTCTGATAATATAGCAAATAATGTTACTAAACTAAAATTCCCACTATGAACAACTAAAATGCTGGATAAAAGCTTTAGAACATTTTCTTAAAACAACTTTTGAGCTGAAAAGAAAGTAAGGAATACTCAAGCCAGAGAATGAGTGATGGTGGAAGCCATAGAAGAAAGAGGAGTTTGAGGGCATTTGCAAACCAGGTGAACTTGGACCTCAATTTTCATGACCTCGTAGGACAAGGGGTACAGGAGGCAAAGTCCAAAGCTTGCCTAAGGTGGGGAGTCTAACCAGAGATCTTCCCCTTTTAAGTCAGGGACTCCATAGGGCTCTACTCCTAATGTATGAGTGAACTAGAAATATGACTCGCTTTCAACAAGGATTGCATGAGCAACTGTCTGAAACCTGGCAACTTAGAGGGGAACAATACCTCTGAGAAGTTACATCAATAATACGACTATCTAAAGGCTTAAAACCCAAATTTAGCGCACCAGAGTCATCCCAAAACTCTCAAAGTAAAAGTTTAGTTTAAGGTAGTCCCAAACTGGAACTTATCCCAGTTTCTGGCGGACTCAAAATACACAGACTTTCTGTAGAAACCCACATTAATACCAGGTTTCCATAAATTTCCAAAAGCAAATTTAGAATGAAATTGAAATACTTACAGTCAAAATTCACTAAACACATGATGAAAGAAGGCACTAAGATCGAGAACCAAGAGAAACAACAAATACCAGAAACAGACCCATAAATATTCAGATATTGGGGTTACCTACCACAAAATATAAAATAGCCATGTTTTCCTGTATTTAAGAAAATAAATAAAAATTTTAACATAAGTGCATTAAATATGAAACTAAGGAAATACTAAGCATTATGAAAAATGAAAATATAAGATTTTAAAAACTTAATGTGTTTAACAGCCAATTTGATAACAACTTGAGAGAGATTAATAAAATGGAAGATTTATATAAGGAAGTTAATCAGAATGTAGTTGTGGGTTGAATTGTATCCTACCACTCCCGCAATACATGTCTAAGTCCAAACCCACAGCACTTGTGAATGTGACCTTATTTGCAAATACAGGTAGTCCCTGACTTATGATGGGATTCCGTTCCAGTGACTCTGTCATAAATTGGTTCTGACATAAACTGAATACCTCTTTTTTTTTTTTTTAGTTTTCATTATTATTGCCTTTTATTATCAGTATCTTTATAAATCTGATCTTTATTTGCCTTTGGAGGTTGGAAACATCACATATAAACTTACAGATATGTTTTCATACATACATAAAAAATATACAAATCATACAAATTTACTCTGATGATGAAGAAGAGTTGGACAACGTTGGCATTTTGTCAGTTGTGATAATAATTCCACTTGTGGAAGGTTCTGGATCATCTGGATTATCCCTGGGAATGTGGATGGCATTTCTAGTCAGAAAATCAGTGAGTTTTCTGTAAGGCCCTTTTCTTCTTTTCTTCATATAATTTGCAGTAACATCTCACTGCTTCCTGAATCTGCCTATTGACTTTAGCAAAGCAATCAGCATTTGGGTGCATGTTTTCAAGAAACTGAAGCCCTTGAGTCGGAATCAACTCAACAGCAACGGGTTATGGGTTAATTCTTTCACTGTAAGGTTTTTTGACTTCTCTCCTTCTTCTTCCCCATAATTTCTTTCTTCTTCAGCATTTCTTTCCTTTTTAAAATCCATTAAGTCTTTTTTAAATTTTTTTTTATTGTACTTTAGGTGAAGGTTTACAGAACAAATAGTTTCTCATTAAACAGTCAGTACACATATTGTTTTATGACATTGGTTAACAACCCCATGACATGTCAACACTCTCCCTTCTCGACCTTGGAGGACCTTTTTTTCTTTTTTCTTTTTTTTTGGTGAAAATATACATAGCCAAAGATACACCATTTCAAAAATTACTACATGTACGATTCAGTGACATCGATTATGTTCTTCCAGTTGTGCTGTTATTCTCACTATCCTTTTCCAAATTATTCCATCACCATTGTCTTCAACTCACTGTCCCCTAGGCTTCCCATCAAACCTTTTGAGTTGCTGTTGTCAATTTGATCTCACATAGGTAATTTTGTTGTTGTTGTTGTACTTTAGATGAAGGTTTACAGAACAAAATAGTTTCTCATTAAACAGTACACATATTGCCCTATGACAATGGTTAAGAACCCCATGACATGTCAACACTGTCCTTACTCAAACTTGGGTTCCCTATCATGAGCTTTCCTGTCCCCTTCTGCCTTCTAGTCCTTTTCTCTGGACTGCTGTGCCTCATTAGTCCCATTTTGTTTTATGGGACTGTCCAATCCCCAGCTGAATGGTGAACCTTGGGAGTGACTTCACCACTGAGCTAAAAGGGTGTCCATACTCTCGGGGTTTCTCCAGTCTCTGTGAGGCCAGTAAATCTGGTCTTTTTTTGTGTGTTAGAATTTTGTTCTACATCCTTCTCCAGCTCTGTCCAGAACCCTCTGTTGTGATCCCAGTCAGAGCAGTCAGTGGTGGTAGCTGGGCACCAAAATCCATTAAGGGTTGTCAATTCCCCTTCTTTGTAATCTATGAGCTAGCTATTCCACATCAGTGATATCAAGTTCTAAATTCAGCATTCTTGCCTATGAACAATTTTTGCATCAATCTCTTCCATCATATTGTCCTGATCAAATGCTTGGAGCATATTCACATAACTCAGCAATTTTTTTCCATATCACCTGCATGCATTTTCCCATAACTTCCTCCCAGGAAGATGCAGTGTTCTGGATACACTGACATTTGTAAGGGCTATTTGTCATAACTCAAATATGTTGTAAGTTGGGGACTACCTGTAGGGTCTTTGCAGATATAAGGAAGTTAAGTATCTTCAGACGACATCATCCTGGATTTATGGTAGACCCTTGTAAAGATGGAATGGCAGAGACCTCTGACCTCCTCTAACTTCCCAAGGAGGAAGAATAATCAAGATCAACAGCCCAAGGCTGATTCCTACGAGGCAGAGGTCAAACATACCTCCTCTTGCCAGCCCTTTTTACCAGTTCTGACACTATCTGTTCCTCCCATGGTGCACTCTACTTCTCTGTTGGGATCAATAATTTGTTACAATGGGCACACAGAACTCACAGACAACACTCATGATTATGGGGTTTATTAGGGAAGTAACAAGTTACAGTTGAGGTTCAGGAATGCTCAGGATACAGTTCTCCGATCAGGACAGCCTCTTCTCAGCTGGGTCCACAGGCACGCCTCTCTCTGACCCCTCGGCCTCTGCCCTGCTTGTGCAAGTGTTACAAAGCTCTTTTAGCTCTGCTGATAAGTGCCCAAAGGCACCCCACTCTGTCAGGAAACCTAGGCCCAAAAGTTCTCAGCTTTCTCGGTCTGTAGACCAGGATCCCACTACACCATCTCCTACAGTCTCCTGCTGGTCTCCTGCTGGTGTCCAGGTTTTTCTGTTCCATTTCTCTTCTGCTGCTTCTCGCCATCTCTGGTGTTACAGTTTTCCCTGTCTGCCTTCCATGTTACAGCTCCTCCTCTCTCAGTGTCTCCCTTTAAGCCTAGCAGGATGGCAAAGCTGATCAATCCCTTCATTAGAATTCCATACACCTCATTTGCATAGTTCCACCCAGTCATTTGGTAGAGTTACAAAAACTATGACTAGAGGGTCTTATTAAGTAATTCACTGCACCACAACCCTAAATCCAATTACTGGTGTCCTTATAAGAGACATGAGAGTGAGATTTGAGATACAGACACAGAGGAGAGACCCAGAGGGGAAGTCTATGTGAAGACAAAGGAAGAGATTGCAGTGATGCGTCTACAAACCAAGAACACAAAGGATTGTTGACAACCAGAACCTAGGAGAAAGGCATGGAATGACTTCTTCCTCAGAGAAACCAATCCTTCTGACATCTCAATTTTGAACTTCTGGCCTCCAAAACTGTAAGAGAATATATTTCTGTTGTTTTAAGCTACCAAGTTTGTGTATTTTGTTACAGCAGCCTTAGGATACTAATACAGTAACACATAGAAAGAGTAGAAAATAGGAAAGCAAGCTTAAGAAATGATGAGGATGGAGTTAGAGTCTAATATAAATGTAACTGGATTTCCAAAAAGAAGAAATACAAGGCACAGTAGACACAATATTTGAAGTTATAATGGCTGAGAATATTCCATAGCTGATGAAAGACACAATCCTCAAATAAGAGGCCCAGTGAATGATATTCAAGGGGAAAAAAAGAAATGCACGCCTAGACACATCATAGTTAACTCAGAGTAAAACAAAGAAAACAATTTAAAAGCAGCCATAGAAGTTGTGGTTCTAGTAATGGGCAAACAGAAGTGGAATATTAGAGACCAAAGTTGTTTATGTCCAGAGGGCATAAGCAAATATCGCAAATACTTGTGTTTTGATTCTTTGACAGTGTCCATCCATTGTGGGAGGGGGGATGCTGTGTGATACTTTCATATTGAGCCTCATCCTCAGGATACTTACTGCACTTACCTACAAATTCTGAGAATTCCAGAATGTGCTGCTGTGGCTCTGAACCAAGAAGAAGAGGAAAAAGAACAGGAAAAGCAAAAGGAAACCTTGTGTGACTGTGGCCACAGATTACATCTCCCGTAGCTTTTCACACTAGGTAAGCAAGGCCTGGGTGGACTAGTGACTTTCAGAGCTTAAACATGGCTTGAAATGGTCTTAACTAAACATGCTTCTGAGACCTGGCAGAAACAAACCCAAAACCTGTCTGGAGGAGGAAAAGTCTATCATGACTCAGGAAACTCCAACAAATAATTTTTCAAGGACAATGGACAGCAAACAGTCAAATATTACAAGCCATAAAAGAAATTAAAACAACATACCATGAACAAAAACCAACATAAGCCGGTCAGCACAGAAAGACCTGCATGGACTTCAAATGTAAAACTTTTCAGGCACGTGTTTTAAATAAACTATGCTTACCATGCTATAAAAGTAAATCACAACTTTAAATTTTCTGCAAGGAATGTCGTTAAGTGCCGTCAAGTCAGTTCCGACTCATAGTGACCCTATGAACAACAGAACAAAACACTGCCCGGTCCTGTGCCATCCTCACAATCATTGTTATGTTTGAGTCCATTGTTGCAGCCACTGTGTCAATCCATCTCATTGAGAGTCTTCCTCTTTTTGGTTGACACTCTACTCTATCAAGCATGATGTTCTGCTCCAGGGACTGATCCCTCCTGATAACATGCCTAAAGTATGTGAGACGTAGTCTCACCATTCTCGCTTCTGAGAAGCATTCTGGTTGTACTTCTTCCAAGACAGATTTGTTTGTTCTTCTGGAAGTCCATAGTATATTCAATATTCTTCACCAACACTATAATTCAAAGATTTCAATTCTTCTTTGGCCTTCCTTATTCGATGTCCAACTTTTCCATGCCTTTGAGGCAATGGAAAACACCATGGCTTCGGTCAGGCACACCTAAGTCCTTAAAGTGACATCTTTGCTTTTTAACACTTTAAAGAGATCTTTCGCAGCAGATTTGCCCAATGCAGTGCTTGACTGTTGCTTCCATGGGCATTAACTGTGGATACAAGTATAATGAAATCCTTTACAACTTCAATATTTTCTCCATTTACCATGATGTTGCTTATTCATCCAGTTGTGAGGATTTTTGTTTTCTTTATATTGAGGTGTGTCTTAGGCTAGGTTCTCTAGAGAAGCAAAACCAGTAAAGCATATAAGTATATATATAGAGAGATGTATATCAAGGAAATGGCTCACATTGTTGTAAAGGCTGTAATGTCCAAAGTCCTTGGGTCAGGATAGAGGCTTCTCCTGATTCATGTAGCTGCAGGGGCTGGTGAACTCAAGATGGGCAAGTCAAAGAGCAGGGCTCTTGCTCACAGGCTGTGAAGATCAATGAATCCCAAGACCAGCTGAAAAGACCGCAGGTAAGCTGCTAGCTCAAGTCCCAAGAACCAGAGGCCAGATGAAGGAGAAGCCAGATGTAGGATCCATAACACACAAAAGCCCACGATCCTTGCCAGAATGTCCACTTAAATTTGAAGCAGGCCACACACCCAAATTCCCTTTCAACTGACTACTCACAGCAGATCCCATCATGGAGGTGATCGCATTATATCAAATCTCATCACAGAAGTGATCATAACATCATAAAATGCCAAACCACTGAGAATCATGGCCCAGCCAAGTTGACATACAACCTTAACCACCACAAGGTGTAAGCAATAGAAAACCATAAAAAAGTCATGTATTTATAAAAGAACCAAACCACTTCTAGAAATAAAACAGACAATAACAAATTAAAAATTCAATGTGTTTGACAGCAGATTGAATATAAGCAGAAGACAGAATTTGTGACCTGGAAGATAGAACAGAAGAAAATGTTCAGAATGTAGCGCAGATACAAAAATATAGGAAATGCAGAGAGCGCAAGAGATGTAGAGAATGCAGTTCGAATCCATTTGATTCAAGAGCTAGAGAAGTGGAGAGTATAAATGGGCAAAAAAAATTTGAAGAGAGTATAGCTAAAAACTGATGGAGACCCCAATGCATAGGTTCAAAATGTCCACTTAATATCAAAAAGGAAAAATAATAAATCCATACCCCTAAGCATCATAAAGAAACTGAAGAACACTGAAGACAGAGAAAGTCTTAAAAGCAGTAAAAAAAAAAAGGCAGTTTTTTTTTTTTTTGTATTTTAGGTGAAAGTTTACAGAGCAAATTAGTTTCTCATTCAAAAATTTATACACAAGTTGTTTCGTGACATTGGTTGCAATCCCCACAATATGTCAGCACTTTACCCCTTTCCACTCCAAGTTCACCGTGTCCATTTGTCTAGTTTTCCAGTCCCTTCCTGCCTTCTTATCTTTGCTTTTGGGTAGATATTGTCCATTTGGTCTCATATACTTGATTGAACTAAGAAGCACATTCCTCACATTGCTTTATAACCAAAACCAGAAACCAAACCTGTTGCTAATGAGTCGATAATCTTTGGCTGAAAGGTGAACTTCAAGAGTGGCTTCACTTCTGAGTTAGAAGGGTGTCTGGGGGCCATAGTCTCAGGGATTCCTCCAGTCTCTTGTCAGAAGAGTAAGCCTGGTATTTTTTGTGAATATGAATTTGAATTCCCTTCTACATTTTTCTCCCTCTCTGTCTTGGATCCTCTATTGTGATCCCTGTCAGAGTAGTCGGTGATGGTAGCTGGGCACCATCTAGTTCTTCTGGGCTCAGGTTGAAGGAGGCTATGGTTCAATATTAGTCCTTTGGACTAATATTTCCTTGTGTCTTTTGTTTTTTTCATTCTCCTTGCTCCAGAGGGGATGGGACCAATAGAAGTATTTTAGATGGCAGTTGCAAGATTTTAAGACCCCAGACACTACTCACAAAAGTAGGATGTAGAACATTTTCTTTATGAACTATGTTATGCCAATAACCTAAATGACCCTCAAGAACGTGGTCCCCAGCTCTCAGCCCCAGTAACTCAGTCCCTCAAGGTATTTGGATGTGTCTAGGAAGCTTCTATGACTGTGCCCCCTTTGTGCTCTATTATATGTATGAATATACATGCTGTACATACAAATATGTATGTAAAAATATCCACAGCCTAACCTATATATGGATGTGAGTATACTCTTATACGCCTTCCTTCCCCTGTTCAGCATGCATATGTGCTGTCTTAGTTATCTAGCGCCGCTATAACAGAAATGTCACAAGCTAATGGCTTCAACAAACAAAATTTTATTCTCTTACAATCTAGTAGGCTGGAAGTCTGAATTCAGGGCTCCAGCTCCAGGGGAATTCTTTCTGTCTCTGTCAGCTCTGTAGGAAGGAGGGTCCTTGTCATCAGTCTTGCCCTGGCTGAGGAGCTTCTCAGTGCAGGGACCCCGAATCCAAAGGACATGCTATTTTTTTTTTGTCCATTTCCTTTAGGTTTTCCAATTTGTTGGAGTATAACTTTTCATAGTATTCTGTTATGATCCTTTTTATTTCAGTTGGTTCTGTTATGATGTCGCCCATCACATTTTTTATTTGGATTATTTGTATCTTCTCCTTTTTTTCTTTTGTCAATTTGGCCAGTGGTTTGTCAATTTTGTTGATCCTTTCAAAGAACCAGCTTAGCCTTGTTGATTGTTTCAACTGTTTTTCTGTTTATTTCTGCTCTAGTCTTTATTATTTCTTTTCTTCTGGAAGCTGTCAACATCTTTTCCTGTTCTTTTTCTATTTTTTCGAGTTGTTGGTTTAAGGTATTGAAAAGTTTGGCCCTTTCTTCTTTTTTGATGTGTGTGTTTATTGCTATAAATTTGCCTCTGAGCACTGCTTTTGCTTATATTGTGTTTTCATTCTTGTTTGATTCTAGGAATTTTTTTTTAATTTCATTTTAAATTTCTTCTATTACCCAGTGGTTTTTAAGCATGGCATTGTTCAGTTTCCAAGTATTTGATTTTTTTCCTTGTTCTTCCTGTTACTGATTTACAGTGTTGTGATCTCAGAATATACTTTATATTATTTCTATATTTTCAAATTTATTGATGCTTACTTTGTGGCCTAAGATAAGGTCTGTTTTAGAAAATGATCCATGTACACTGGAGAAGAATGTGTACTGCATTGTAGTTGGGTGGAGTGCTCTGTATATGTCTATGAGATCAAATTGGCTGATTGTGTTATTTAGATCTTCTGTATCTTTGTCGAAGTTCTTGCTAGTTGTTCTATCCATCGTTGAAAGTGGTGTGTTAAAGTATCCTACTATTATTGTAAAGCTGTCTATTTCTGTTTAGGTTTGTTTTATGTATTTTGGAGCTCTGTCATTGGCTGCATACATATTTACTATGGTTGTGGATTGATCCCTTAATCATTATATAATGCCTTTCCTTGTCTCGAACGATGGAGTTTGATTTAAAGTATATTTTATTAGAGATTAATATTGCCACTTCTGCTCTTTTTTGGTTACTGTTTGCTTGATATATTTTTTTCCATCATTAGATTTTTAACCTCTTTATGTCTTTGTTTCTAAGGTGTGTCTCTTGTAGGTAACATATTGATAGGTCATGTTTTCTTATCTATTCTCTCACTTTGTGTCTCTTCATTGGTGCATTTAACTAGTTTACATTCAGTGCAATTATTGATAGATATGAATTTACTGCTGTCATTTTGTTATGCTTTTTCTGGGGGGTGCACACTTACTTTGTTCCACTTAATTGTCTGTGCTGAGTTCTTTTTTTTCATGGATTGTCTTTTCATTTCTTTTGTTTTTGTGGATTTTGTGTTTACTGAACTTTTTTGATTTTCTTCTTTATTTTGGTGGGTAGGTTTGCTAATGTTCTCTGTGGTTATTGTGAGGTTTACCTTTATCATCTTATGCTTAAAACAGTTTGTTATTTTTAGATATCACCTTGACTTCCTCTCCATATGAAAATTCTCTAACTACACCATTCATTCCCCTGTTTTGTTTTGAAGTTGTTGATTTCAGATGATTCTCTGGTTCCCTATTTTCGGTTCTCTAGCTTTAGTTTGCTTTTGAGATTTCTCCATCTCAGTTGGCATTTTGATGATGCCATCGTGTAGCTTGCTCTCAGGTTGTTGTCTGCTGTTGTTGGTTCTCTATCTGAAGGACTCCCTTTAATATTTCTTGCAAAGATGGTCTGGTTTTTACAAATTCTCTTAATTTCTATTTATCTGAGAATGTCTTAATTTCACCATCGTATTTGAGAGACAATTTTGCTGGGTATATGATTCTATGTTGGCAATTCTTTTCTTTCAGGGTTTTATATATATCATCCATTGCCTTCTTTCCTGCATGATCTCTGCTGAGAAATCACAGCTTAGTCTTATTGGAGTCCCTTTGTGGGTGACATTTCATTCTTCCAGAGCTGTTCTCAGAATTCTTTCTTTATCTTTGGACTTGGAAAGTTTGATTATGATATGTCGTATTGATTTTCTTTTAGGGTCTATTCTGTATGGGGTTCATTGAGCTTCTTGGATTGAAACCTTTTCATCTTTCATGATATTGGGGATGTTTTCTTCCAGCAAATCTTCAAAAATTCTCTCTGTGCTTTTTTTTTTTTTTTTTTTTTGGTCTCCTCCTTTTCTGGGATTCCTATCACACCTAAATGATTCTTTTTCATATTGACCCACATAGCTCTTAGGCCTTCTTCATTTTTTTTTCATTCTTTTTTCTAATGGATCCGCAAACAAATTGGTATCAAGGGATTTGTCTTCTATTTCACTAATTCTTTCTTCCATTTTTTTCAATTCTACGTCTATGTTCTTCCATTGAGTTATCTACTGATATTTTATTGTTAATCTTCTGGATTTCTAGTTGCTGTTTTTGTATGATTTCTAATTGTCTACTTAATTTGTCATTTTGTTCTTGTATTGTTTTCCTGAATGCTTCTAGGGTTTTGTCTGTGTTTTCCCTGACCTTTTTGCAGATGCTATATATAAGCCTTTTGAATTCCTTATCAGGCAGTTCCATTACCATCTCTTCCTTGGAAATATTTTCTGCCCCTTTATTTTGGTCATTTTGTTGAGCCATCTTGTCTTGATATTGATAATATCATGATTTGATATTGTCTTCTATCTGTGAGGCATTAATGTGTTGTTTTATTTATTTATGATTTTTTTGTTTTCATTTGATTTATCAGTGTGGGTAGGTTGGGTGTGCTTTGGTGATCATCCACCTGGCAACACAGGAGTATTCACTTCCTGCCCGCAGTTGGGTGGGGCAACAGTGAGCAGGGTGAGCCCTCATAGCTGTTCACTGTATGTGTGAGATGGCTGAGGGTATACCGGACCAGTGCTATACACTGGTATAGGAATTCTCACAGTCACTCATCAGGTAGGTGGGTGATGGGCAAGGAGCAAGGCAGGCATCTAGGGGGCACTGAGGTTCTCCTTCTGATGGAGGAGGGGCAGGGCAGTAAGCCAAGGGGCTTACAGGCACTCTCTCTGACAGGAGAAGGATGGAGTGGGTGACCAAGGGAAGCACAGTTGCTCTCCTGGTTAGGGGAAAGGTGGGACAGGCAGCCAAGGGTCATGAAGGTGCTCTCTCTGGCAGGAGAGGGACAGGGCAGGAAGCTGGGGGTTGTGTGGGCACTCTTTCCAGTGGGGTGGAGTGGGGCCAGCAGCTGGGTATCACACAGGCATGCTCTTGGTCAGGTGGCTGGGGATCACACAGGAGCTCTCTCCAGCAGGGGAGAGGCATAGCAGGGGCTGGATGGGGGAAGTGTGGGGTATGGTGCCTTGGTGGGCTCACGGGTGTTATCTCTGGTGGGACAGGGGTGGGGCAGACATCCAGGGTCAAGCAACTGCTCTCTCTTGCGGGGGAAGGCAATACAGGCAGCTGGGGTTCATACCAGCACTCTCTCTGGTGTGGGAGGGGCAGGGCAGGTGGCCAGGGATGGGGAGAGAGACAGAGAGAAAATAAAAAAGAGAGAAAGAATGTGAGTGCGATTTCCTATTGCTCTGTGCTCACCACTCAACCTACCAGTCAGGTACTACTGCTGGAGAGTCACCCTGTCTCTGAGTCCTGGCTCCCTCCCTGCTCTGTGCATGCTGGGATCTCTGAAGCTCTTGTCCTCTTTCCTGTACTTTCCCTCCTTAGCTCCAGTTCAAGGTGAGCTCCCTGCTCACCTTGTGTCTTAGGCTGGGTTCTCTAGAGAAGCAAAACCAGTAAAAAGTATAAACATATATATATAGAGAGAGATTTGTATCAAGGAAACGGCTTACACGATTGTAGAGACTGGTACATTCCAAGTCTTGGATCAGGGTAGAGGTTTCTGACTCACATAGCCACAGGGGCTGGAGAACCCAAGATCAGCAAGTTGGAGAGCAGTGCTCTTGCTCACAGGCTGTGAAGGTTGATGAATCTTAAGATCATCAGGCAAGACTGCAAGGCTTCTCCTGATTCACGTAGCTGCAGGAGCTGGTGAACCCAAGATTGTTAAGTCGGACATTAGAACACTTGCTCACAGGCTGAGGTGAGCCACCACAGGCTCCCCCCTCCCTCCACCAGTACCACTCAGCAGATTCCATCATGGGGGTGATCACATATCAGATTTCAACAGGGAAGTGATCACAACATGATGCAACTGCCAGACCACTGAGAATCATGGCACAGCCAAGTTGACACACAATCTTAACTATCACAGTCTACCCCTTGTCAACTTGGCACCTGTACACACCTCCCCAAGCCATATATAATCTCTGAATAAAGACAGTTACAAAGTCACACTTGCACCTAACATGATACAACTGACACCTGAAACTGAAAATGCACTAGTGCTGTTCGCAGCTTATATTTTATAAGTGAAGAAAACAAAAATATTAGATGCACACATACAAAGCAGAAATACTCATAACAATTACAGTCCTCATTTCTGCAACTGGTCACGTGGCCGTAACCGGTATTTAGAACTACATCTTCCACCATCCATTCTGTATACTCTTTGCCGTCAGCAAGCACCTCAGCTGGTCATGGTTCTTTGCCTGGTGGGGTGATCCAAACCTTCATTCCTGAAGGGTCTGGGCCATTAGTAGTCATGTCAGAATAGGGTTGCTGTAGTTTTCCATTGACTTTAATCACAGGGCATGGTAGAACTAACAGACGCCCTGAGGAATCTCCTTTACTTTCATTATGTAATATCAACCCAATTTCCTCTTGGTAATCAGGATCAATCACACCAGCCATTATGGTAACTACCTTCTTTACCTGTTAATCCAGAGGCATAAGAAGCCCAGAGTGGCAAGGTGGCATTCTCAGCTTCCAGTTCAAGGAATTAGTGATGTGTCTCCATGTGGGAGCATTCCTCCCTTTGGAACTAAGACCTCTAGATCTGCAGGGCATAAGGTCTCGGGGACAGGAAGTAAAAATCTGATGAGTGAGTCACTAGAGGTAATAGTGAGTGGTGCCACTCCCATTTCCACTCCTTGATTCCTGGACCCATAAATCCTGGCTATGGGAGAAACCGCACCATATATTGAATGCTGGTTTAGAGCATATATAGCCTCCTGGAGAACATTCCCCCAACCCTGCAAGGTATTGCCGCCTAGCTGGCACCATAATTGTGTCTTTAGAAGGCCATTCCATCATTCTATCAGGCCAGCTGCTTCAGGATGATGGGAAACATGGTAAGATCACTGAATTTCATGAGCATGGACCCACTTCAACACTTCATTTGCTGTGAAATGAGTCCCTTGATCAGAGACAATGCTGGGTGGGTTACCATGACAGTGGATAAGACATTCTGTAAGTCCACGGATGGTAGTTTTGGCAGAAGCATTGTGTGTAGGGAAGGAAAGTCCATATCCAGAGTAAGTATCTATTCCAGTAAGGACAAAACACTGCCCTTTCCATGATGGAAGTTGCCCAATGTAATCAAATTGCCACCAGGTTGCTCATTGATCACCTCAAGGGATGGTGCCATATCGGGGACTCAGTGTTGGCCTCTGCTGCTGGCAGATTGGGCACTCAGCAGCGGCTGTAGCCAAGTCAGCCTTGATGAGTGGAAGTCCATGTCGCTGGGCCCATGCATAATCTCTATCCCTGCCACCATGGCCGTTTTGTTCATGAGCCTATTGAGCAATGACGGGAGTAGCTGGGGAAAGATGATGACTGGTTTCTACAGAATGCGTCATCCTATCCACTTGATTGTTAAAATCCTTCTTTGGTGAGGTCACCCTTTGGTGAGCATTCACATGAGACACAAATATCTTCACTTCTTTGGCCCATTCAGAGATATCTATCCATGTACTTCTCCCCCATAAATCCTTGTCTCCAATTTTCCAGTCATGTTTCTTCCAAGTCCCTGACCATCCAGCCAAACCATTGGCCACAGCCCATGAATCAATATATAATCGCACAACTGGCCATTTCTCCTTCCAAGCAAAGTGAACAACCAGGTGCACTGTTCAAAGTTCTGCCCACTGGGAGGATTTCCCTTCACCACTGTCCTTCAGGGGGTTCCCAGAAAAGAGCTGTAGTGCTGCCGCTGTCCACTTTCAAGTGGTGCCTGCATATCATGCAGAACTATCCGTAAACCCGGCATGAGTTTTCTCTTCTTCAGTCAACTGATCATAAGGAACTCCCCATGGGGCCATAGGCACAGACTGGGAGATGGAAGGTAATGTGACAGGAGTGGAGACCATGGGCACTTGTGCTACTTCCTCAAGCAACTTACTTGTGTCTTCAGGTTCTGCTTGGGCCCCATCTCATATATACCACTTCCATTTAATGATAGAGTGATGCTGTGCACTTCCAACTTTATGACTTTGTGGGTCAGACAACATCCAGTTCTTGAAGGGCAGCTCAGGCTGCATGGTGACTTGGTGTCCCATGGTTAAGCGTTCAGTATCTACTAAAGCCTAGCAACAAGCCAAAAGCTGTTTTTCAAAAGGAGTGTAGTTATCTGCAGAGGATGGCAGGGCTTTTCTCCAAAGTCCTAAGGGTCTGCGCCTGCCAAAGACTCCAAACAGCATCTCTATCTGCCACTGACACTTCAAGCACCATTGGGTCATCTGGATCATCTGGCCCAAGTGGCAGAGCAGCTCCCAGAGTAGCTTGAACCTGTTGCAGAGCCGTCTCTTGTTCTGGGCCCCATTCAAAACCAGCAGCTTTTCAAGTCACTTGATAAATAGGCTGGAGTAGGACACCCAAATGAGGAACATGTTGCCTCCAAAATACAAAGAGGCCCACTAGCCATTTTGCCTCCTTTTTAGTTGTGGAAACAGCCGGATGCAATATCTTATCTTTCACTTTAGAAGGAGTATCTCAACATGCCCCACATCACTGGACCACTAGAAATTTCACTGAGGTGGAAAGTGCCTGAATTTTTGTGGGATTAATTACCCACCTTCTAGCATGCAAATGTCCAGAGTCATTGACACTTCTTCTGTACTAGGTCAGGTCAGCATAATGTCTTCAATGTGGACGTCTTGTGGAAGGGAAAGGCTATCAAGGTCTCTGTGGACTAAATTATGACATAGGGCTGGAGAGTTGATGCATCCTTGAGGTAGGCAAGTGAAGGTGTATTGCTGGCCTTGCCAGCTGAAAGTAAACCTCTTCTGGTGGTCCTTTGAAACAGGTATGGAGAAAAAGGCAGTAGTGAGATCAATAGTTGCATATCATGTACCAGGAGATGTATTAATTTGCTCAAGCAATGAAACTACATCTGGGACAGCAGCTGCAATTGGTGTCACCACCTGGTTAAGCTTTTGATAACCTACTTATTGTCATTCTCCAAGATCCATCTGTTTTTTGCACAGGCCAAATAGGTTAGTTGAATGGGGATGTGGTGGGAATCACCACTCCTGCATTCTTCAAGTCTTTGATGGTGGCAGTAATCTCTGTCATTCCTCCACGAATGTGGTATTGCTTTTGATTTACTATTTTCCTAGGTAGGGACAGTTCTAATGGCTTCCACTAGGCTTTTCCTACCATAACAGCCCTTACTCCATTTGTCAGGGATCCAATGTGGGGGTTCTGCCAGTTGCTGAGTATACCTATTCCAATTATGCATTCTGGAACTGGGGAAATCACTAAAGGAAGGGTTCAGGGACCCACTGGACCTACTGTGAGACGGACATGAGCCAAGACTCCATTAATAACCTGACCTACATATGCCCCTACTCTGACTGGTGGGTCACAATGATGTTTTGGGTTACCTGGAATTAGTGTCATTTCAGAGCCAGTATCCAGTAATCCCCAAAAAGTTTGATTATTTCCTTTTCTGCAATGACCATTCACTCTCATAAAAGGCCACACATCCCTTTGGGAAAGGCTGGGAGAAAGATTAACAGTATAAATTTTTGACTGTGTATTGGAGTCCTTCCTCAAGGAGACCGGGCCTCCCCTTCATTCAAGGAGTTGTGGGTCTTTAAAACTCGCTGAAATCTGGAAAGTGATTGAGGGACCGTGATGGTCTATTCTGGCGATTCTAGTTAGACTCCTGTTCACCTGACCTAGAATTTATCCATTTGTATAGATCAAGTAAATATTTAGTAGATCTCCTATCTATTTCACTCCTAGGGACGCCATAAGTCCATATGAGTCAGATTATTCTGATTACTACTTTGACTCCGCTGTCCATTACTCTAACCCCACCAACCTTGTCTTTGTCAATTGAGTGCTGCCACTTGACCCCTACCACCACAGGGCCCAATCAACCTCATTGTAGTTATGTGTCTTAATTCAGTTAGGGCAGTTCCCACTGTCAAATCTGAGTTACACAAAATAACAATCACAGCAGTCTTCCAGGATGCTGGAGCTCCCTTCATAAATTTGTTCCTCACAGTTGTGATAAAAGTTGTGTTCTCTGGACATTCCATGTGTTGGTCTGTGGGTCTAACCTTATAAATCTACTCTAGCATGCCAATTTCTCTAAGGTTTTGGATACCTTCTTCTACAGTATAGCAAGGCGGGTCTGGTACTTTAACTTGATTTAGTATAGGTCACCACGTAATCCATGCTTCAGCAATCCAACAAATTATTAGATCATTTCCTAACTTCTTGAGCTGAAACACTGTGCTTAGTGGACCCATATCAATAAACTCAGACTGATCCATCTTTATGTTCCTTGCACCATTATCCCACACCCTTAATAGCCATTCCCACACATATTCCCCCAGGTTTCTGTTTGTATATGTTAGAAAAGTCAAGTAGTTCTTTTGGAGTGTAGCATACCTCCTCCTGGGTCACACTTTGTACTTCACCTTTTGGGGCTCGCTGGGACTTAAGCCTAGTTATAGGTCTAGAAGCCAGAATCAGTTGTGTGTAATTGTTTTTGAGAACATTCAGCATTGTCTTGTAAAACATCTGTTTCAGGCGATGCCCCAGGCAATGACTCAGGCAAGAGTCTTTAGAGGCAGCTGGGCTAGGGCTAATCTCATTATGTGGGAGTGGAGAGGCTAATAGTCTTTCTGGATAAGGTGGTTTAGCAGGCAAACTTGAAGTAATCTCTTCAGATGGAGTGGTTCTGTTGGCAGGAATGATTCAACAGAATTTAGGGGCTCAGTGTCTCCAGCTTCCTGACTGTCTGCCCGTATGTCCCCCTCTCAAATTTCAGGATCCCATTTCTTCCCAATCAATGCCCTCAATTTAACTTCAGATACCTCTCAAAGTTGGCAATTAAGTAAGCGTTGTAATTCAGCCACTCTTACAATGAGAGTCTGGGTTTCGTTTTTGGCAATTTCAACTCTGTTACTACAAGAAATAAGGCTTTCATTCAAAGCACAAGTGGAAGCTCTGAGGTCATTTATGTGGCATTTGAGCTTTGACTCTGAAGCCCTGAGTGCCTCTCTTTCTTTCACCAGTTTGTCTAGCAAAAGTAGGACCAACCAGCCAGCTTCCTTATACTTACCATTATAACAAAATTGTAGAAAAGTACCATATACACAATCACCCAGAGCCTCACCTTTCACCAATACCTGATCTATTGATGGTGATATTTTACGTATTTGAATTGCTACCTCACACCATGGATTAGCAGTGCCCTCCTTACTACTAGAAGCAGAGTCATCAACATCTTTAAGACTAACCAGAGTTGAGAACCAGTATAGAAAACTCATCCTTACAATTTTGCTTCTCTAAAACCACTCTCAGTATCAAATATCTTAGGCTGTGTTCTCTAGAGAAGCAAAACCAGTAAAGTGGATAAATATATATATATATAGAGAGAGAGAGAGAGAGAGATTTATATTAAGGAAACAGCTTACATGATTGTAGCAGCTGGATCGTTCCAAGTCCGGGATTAGGATACAGGATTCTGATTCATGTAGCTGCAGGGGCTGGAGAACCCAAGATCAGCAGGTCAGAGAGCAGGGCTCTTGCTCACAGTCTGTGAAGGTTGACGAATCCCAAGATCAGCTGGCAAGACTGCAAGATTTCTCCTGATTCACGTAACTGCAGGGGCTGGCAAATCCAAGGTCAGCAGGTCGGCGAGTAGAACTCTTGCTCACAGCCTGAGGGGCCGTGAGCTGCCACAAGCCCTGCCCCCACCAGTACCACTCAGCAGATTCCATCATGAGGGTGATCACATACCGAATTTAAACAGGGAAGTGATCACATTATACAAGTGCCAAAACACTGAGAATCATGGCACAGCCAAGGTGACACACAATCCTAACCATCCCAGAGAACAAGGCAAAAGTCAGAGGAAAGACTAGAGAGCATCACCACATTATGCTGGGACACCAAAAGTCTACACACTCAGAATAAGAGCCAATCAAATGTAAAATCATTCCCGCTCCAGAAAGGCCTGTAAATAATCTGCTGTGTCAGAGGCAGAGTGTAAGAATTTGACAAGAAAAAACTAGATATAAGTGGGGGCCACAGCCTCACCCACAAGTTTGTACCTGGGCTAGCCATAGCTTAGTTCAGCCAAGCAATCTCCAATTATAAACTGACTTGGAATTGGTTCCTGATTAGTGGCGCCCCCAAGTTTCTGGCAAAAGTAAACATAAAGCTGTTTTGACAGAAGGAACTTCCATCTGAGATTTTAGGAATCTCTCAAAGACAATTCTTGAAGGTAAATGATCAGCTATCAGCCAAAGATAAAAAGGCAAATGATCAGTAAGGCAACATCATTAAAACCAACAAAAACAACAGGTAGCAGAAATAGATCCACACAGATCAGATACTGGAGCTACAAAAAGAAGATTTTAAAAGAAGTATGCTTGCTGTGTTTAAAGAAATAAATCACAAGCTTTAAAATACCTACAGAAAACAAGAAAATATCAACGTAACAGAATATATGAAAAATAACTAGTATATTTCTAGAAATTAAAAATACAATAAATAAAATTTCAGCGGATACATTTTGCAGCATAAAGAAAAATTAGTAAACTAGAAAATAGAGTAGATATAATAAATTTGAAAACCTCGAAGAAACGGTCAAATTTCTAGAAACTCATTGCCTACCTAAACTAACACAAACAGAGGTAAAACAAATAAATAAACCTATAACAAAAGAAGAGTCTGAAAAGGTAATTAAAAAACTCCCAACCAAAAAAAGCCCTGGTCCAGATGGTTTCACTGGGGAATTCTAACAAACGATCAGAGTTAACACCACTACTACTAAACATATTTCAGAGCACAGAAAAGGATGGAATACTCCCAAACCCATTCAATGAAGCCAGCGTAACCCTGATACCAAAAGCAGGTAAATCCACCACAAAAAAGAAAATTACAGATCAATATCACTCATGAACATAAACGCAAAAATCCTCAACAAAATTCTAGCAGATAGAATTCAACAACATATCAAAAAAATAATTCACCATGATCAAGTGGGATTTATACCAGGTATGCAGGGATGGTTAAACATTAGAAAAGCAATCAATGTGATCCATCACATTAATAAAACAAAAGAAAAGAACCACATGTTCTTATCAATTGAGGCAGAAAAGACATTTGAAAAAGTTCAACACCCATTCATGATAAAAACTCTCAACAGAAGAGGAATAGAAGAGAAATTCCTCAACAAAATTAAGGGCTTTTATACAAAGCCAATGGCCAACATTATCCTAAATGGAGAGTTTGAAAGCATTTCCCTTGAGAACGGGAACCAGACAAGAATACGCTTTACCACCACTCTTACTCAACATTGTACTGGAGGTCTTAGCCAGACAAATTAGGCTAGAAAAAGAAATAAAGGGCATCCAAATTGGTAGGGAAGAAGTAAAAGTATCTCTATTTGCAGATATGATTTTATACAAAGAAAACCAGAAAGAATCCACAAGAAAACTACTGGAACTAATGGAAGATTTCAGCAAAGTATCAGGGTACAAGACAAGCATACAAAAATCAGTTGGATTCATCTACACCAACATAGAGAACTTCAAAGAGGAAATCAACAAATCAATACCATTTACAATAGCCCCCAAGAAGATAAAATACTTAGGAATAAATCTAACCAGAGACATAAAAGACCTATACAATGAAAATTACAAGACACTGCTGCAAGAAACCAAAAGAGACCTGTATAAGTGGAAAAACATACCTTGTTCACAGATAGGAAGGCTCAACATTGTGAAAATGTCAATTCTACCCAAAGTGACCTACAGATGCAATGCAATCTCAATCCAAATTCCAATGGCATTTTTTAATGAGATGGATAAACAAATCACCAACTTCATACGGAAAGGGAAGAGGCCCTGGATAAGTAAAGCATTACTCAAGAAGAAGAATAAAGTGGGAGGCCTCACACTACCTGATTTTAGAACCTATTATACTGGCATGGTAGTCAAAACAGCCTGGTACTGGTACAACAACAGATACATAGACAAATGAAATGAAATTGAGAATTCAGACATAAATTTATCCACCTATGAGCAGTTGATATTTGACAAAGTCCCATAGTCCTTTAACTGGGGAAAAGACAGTCTCTTTAACAAATG
The DNA here is from genome assembly GCA_030035585.1 of Dugong dugon. NCBI lineage: Eukaryota > Metazoa > Chordata > Mammalia > Sirenia > Dugongidae > Dugong > Dugong dugon. The sequence goes on from CM057462.1 coordinate 151,063,109, forward strand.
GTGCCAGCATAACTGGATATCCATCTGCAAAAACAGGAAACAAGACCCATACATAACACCATGCACAAAAACTAACTCAAAATGGATCAAAGACCTAAATATAAAATCTGAAACGATAAAGATTATGGAAGAAAAAATAGGGGCAATACTAGGAGCCCTAATACATGACATAAACAGAATACAAACCATAAGTAACAACGCACAAACATTAGAAGAGAAACTAGATAACTGGGAGCTCCTAAAAATCAAACACTTATGCTCATCCGAAGACTTCACCAAAAGAGCAAAAAGACAAGCTATAGACTGGGGGGGGGGGGGGGATTTTGGCTATGACAAATCCGATCAGCACCTAATCTCTAAAATCTACAAGATACCTCAAAACCTCAATAACAAAAAGACAAATAACCCAATTAAAAAATGGAAAAAGGATATGAACAGGCACTTCACCAAAGAAGACATTCAGGTGGCTAACAGACACATGAAGAAAAGCTCATGATCATTAGCCATTACAAAAATGCAAATCAAAACTACAATGAAATACCATCTCACCCCAAGAAGGCTAGCATTAATCGAAAAAACACAAAATAATAAATGTTGGAGAGGTTTTGGAGAGACTGGAACACTTATACACTGTTGGTGGGAATGTAAAATGGTACAACCACTTTGGAAATCAATTTGGCACTTCCTTAAAAAGCTAGAAATAGAAGTACCATACAATCCAGCAATTCCACTTCTTGGAATATATCCTAGAGAAATAAGAGCCATCACACGAATAGATATATGCACACCCATGTTCATTGCAGCACTGTTCGCAATAGCAAAAATATGGAAACAACCTAGGTGCCCGTCAACAGACAAATGGGCAAACAAACTATGGTATATTCACACAATGGAATACTGCACAAATATAAAGAACAACGATGAATCCGTGAAACATCTTATAACATGGAGGAACCTGGAAGGCATTATGCTGAGTGAATTTAGTCAGTCGCAAAAGGACAAATATTGTATAAGACTACTATTATAAGAACTCAAGGAAAGGTTTAAACACAGAGGAAAACATTCTTTGATGGTTACGAGGGTGGGGAGGGAGGAAGAGGGTAATTTGCTAACTGAATGGTAGACAAGAATTATCTTAGGTGAAGGGAAGGACAGCGCACACTACAGGGGAAGACAGCACAACTGGACTAAGCCAAAGCTAAGAAGTTTCCTGAATACAACCAAACAATTAGAGGGACAGAGTAGCAGGGGCAGCGGTCTGGGGACCATGCTTTCAGGGGACATCTACGTCAATTAGAATAACAAAGTTCATTAAGAAAATGTTCTGCATCCTACTTTGGTGAGTGGTGTCTGGGGTCTTAAAAGTTAGTGAGCAGCCACCTAATATGCATCAGTTGGTCCCAACCTACCTGGAGAAAAAAGAATGAAGAACACCAAAGTCACAAGGAAGGTATTAGCCCAAGAGACAGAAAGGGCTGCATATACCAGAGACTGTATCAGCCTGAGACCTGAATAACTAGATGGTGCCTGGCTACCACCAGAGACAGCCCTGACAGGGAACACAACAGAGATTCCCTGATGGACCAGGAGAAAAGTGGGTTCCAGAACTTAATGGTCTGAATGAGACTGGAGGAACCCCAGAGAGCATGGCCCCCGGACTCTCTGTCAACCCAGAACTAAAAGCATTCCCAAGGCCAACTCTTCAGACAAAAATTAGACTGGACTATGGGACATAAAATGATACTCATGAAGAGTGTGCTTCTTAGCGTAATTAGATACATGAGACTAAATTGGCAGCTCCTCTCCGGAGGTGTGAGAAGGCAGAGGGTCAGGAGCTGGTTGAATGGACACAGGAAATCACAAGTGGAAAGGAAGAGTGTGCTGTCACAGTATAAGGAGAACAATTAGGGTTACATAACAGTGTATGTATAAATTTTTATACGAGAGACTTACTTGAATTGTAAACTTTCACTTAAAGTACAACAATAAAATAAAAAAAGAAAAGGAAATAGAGTAGAATGTATTTTTTGGAAAGCAGATTAGAGAGATGTAAAAAAGTGCAAATATTAAAAAAATGAAGGATTCAGCAAAAATGAAAATTACAGCCATTCTCACTCATGAATATAGATACAAAAATGCTAAACAAAGTATTAGCAGACTTAATGCTGGAATAATGGATAAAACATCATGATACTGTTAAATTTATCTTAGGAATTTATTAGGAAATCAATATAATTCACCATATTAACCAAATAAAGGAGGAAAATATATGGTCATCTCAATAGATGCAAAAAAAGCATTTGATAAAATGTCACTTCCTTTGATTATTAAAAAAAACAATTCTTGATGACCTAGTAAGAGAAGGGAACTTCCTTAACCTATAAAAGGCTATTTATTAAAAACCTACAGCAAACATCATTCTTAATGGGTAATGAAAATTTTCTCTTTGATTTTTAGAACAAAATACTTACTTAGCATTGTACTAGAGAGGTAAGAAAAAGAAATGAGATATAAGGATGAGAAAGGAAGAAACAAAATCATCATTACTTACAATGGTATGTAAATGGTATGGTATGTATATAGACAATCCAAAGCATTTACACATAAACTATTAGGATTAATAAAAGAGTTTACCAAGGTTACTGGATACATAGTCTCTATCTTAAAATTAATTATATTTTGATATACAAACAACAGTCAGGTAGAAAATGAAATTGAAATCAGGTATCATTTTTTTAATCAAGTATATCAAGGAATAAATGTAACTGATGGGTAAGAATTATAAGGAGAAAATCATAAAGCTTTACTGAGAGAAATTAAAGTAGAGCTAAGTAATTGGATACCCTGTTACACGAAATGAAAAGATTGGTAAAAATGTTAATCCCTCCCCAAATTGATTTATAGTTTTTATAGTATCGCAATCAAAATCACAATATTGTGTGAGTAAGTAGGTGTAAATTAACAGCTGACAATGATTGTAGAGTTTATGTACATTCAAAGGACTGGAAATAGCTAAGAAATTCTAGGAGAAATATAAGGTAGGAGATTTAATCTATTAAATATAAAGGCTTATTACAAGGTTGGGATAATAAAAACGGCATAAAATTGGCATAAACCAAAACCAAACCAAACACAACCCATTGCCGTCAAGTCAATTCCGACTCATAGCGAGCCTATAGGGCAAAGTAGAACTGCCCCATAGGATTTCCAAGAGGGCCTGATGGGTTGGAACTGCTGACCTTTTGGTTAGCAGCTGTAACTCTTAACCACTACGCCACCAGGGTTTCCAAAATTGGCATAGGTATAATTAGACCAGTGGAATAGAATACAGACTATAGAAACATAGATGCATGTAAGAAAACTTGATATATGGTAAATGTGGCTCTGCAGAACACTGAAGCAACGATGGATTTCATGTTGGGACATTTGAATATCTGTATAGAAATAATTGTAGCTACAAAAATTCAATTCCACGTGAAATAAATACGTAAGTATGAAAGGAAAAGTTAGTAGGTTTTTAGAAAATTTCCTCATGATAAGTAAGAACTTTTTAAAGATTTGACTAAAGAAGCATAAAAGGAAAGGACTGATGAATTAGATTAGATTTGCTTATCAAAAAAAAAAAGAAGTCCTAAAATACTGAAAGGACAGGCCACAGAGGGGGAGAAAATACCTGCTTTACATTTAATCAGCATATATACATACAGAATATGTAAAAAATTCCTACAAATGGATAAAAAGGTTCAGACAATATGATCGAAACCGGGAAAAAAACTTGAAATGGCACTTCACAAAGGAGGAAATGCAAATAGCCGGTAAACATATGATAAATTACTCAGCTTCATTAGCAATCAGAAGTGGAAATTGGGTGCCACTTATACATCATATTGGCAATAAAATAAAAGAACTGAAAAGTTCTTGTGCTGGATGGGATGTAGAATACTGGGATCTTATACGCTGCTGATAATACATGTTGTTGTTAGGTGCATCAAGTCTGTGGGGACTCATAGCGATCCTATGTACAACAGAACGGAGCAGTATGCAGTCCTGCGCCATCCTCAAGATCAATATTATGCTTGAGCCCATGGTTGCAACCACTGTGTCAATCTGTCTCATTGAGGGTCTTCCTCTTTTTCGCTGACCCTCTACTTTATCAGGCATGATGTCCTTCTCCAGGGACTGATCGCTCCCGACAACATGTCCAAAATATGTGAGACGTAGTCTCACCATCCTTGCTTCCAAGGAGCATTCTGGCTGTATTACTTACAAGATGGATTTGTTCATTCTTTTGGCAGTCCATGGTACATTCAATATTCTTTGACAACACCGTAATTCAAAGACATCAATTCTTCTTCAGTCTTCCTTATTCATTATTCAGCTTTCACATTCATATGAAGCAATGGAAAACACCACGGCTTGGGTCAGGTGTACCTTAGTCTTCAAGAAGTCTATTGCAGCAGATGTGCCCAATGCAATGGATCGTTTGATTTCTTGACTGCTGCTTCCATGGGTGTTAATTGTGGATCCAAGTAAAATGAAGCCCTTTACAACTTCAATCTTTTCTCCATTTATCATGATGTTCCTTGTTGGTCCAGTTGTGAGGATTTTTGTTTTTTTTAGGTTGAGGTGTAATCCATACTGAAGGCTATAGTCTTTGAACTTCATCAGTAAGTGCTTCAAGTCCTCTTCACTTTCAGCAAGCAAGGTTGTGTCACCTGCAAATGCAGGTTGTTAATGAGTCTTCCTCAAATCCTGATGGCCTGTTCTTCTTCATATAGTCCAGCTTCTCGGATTACTTGCTCAGCATACAGATTGAATAAATATGGTGAAAGGACACAACTCTGACTCACACCTTTCCTGACTTTAAACCATGCAGTATCCCCTTGTTCTCTTCTAATGACTGCTTCTTGGTCTATGTACAGGTTCCTCATGAGCACAATTAAGTGTTCTGGAATTCCCATTATTCCCAATGTTATCCATAATTTGTTATGATCTACACAGCTGAATGCTTTGGCATAGTCAAACACAGGTAAACATCTTTCTGGTATTCTCTGCTTTCAGCCAGGATCCATCTGACATCAGCATTTATATCCCTTGTTCCATGTCCTCTTCTGAATTCCGCTTGAATTTCTGGCAGTTTCCTGGTGATATACTGCTGCAGCCACTTTTGAATGATCTTCAGCAAAATTTTACTTGCATGTGATATTAATAATATTATTCGATAATTCCCGCATTTGGTTGGATCATCTTTCTTTGGAATAGGCATAAATATGGATCTCTTCCAGTCGGTTGGTCAGGTAGCTGTCTTCCAAATTTCTTGGCATAGATGAGTGAGCACTTTCTGCACTGCATCCGTTTGTTGAAACATCTCGGTTGGTATTCTGTCAATTCCTGAAGCCTTGTTTTTTTGCCAATGCCTTCAGTGCAGCTTGGACCTTTTCCTTCAGTACCATCAGTTCCTGATCATTTGCTCCCCCCGGAAATGGTTGAACATCAACCACTTCTTTTTTGTATAGTGACTCTCCGTATTCCTTCTATCTTCTTTTGATGGTTCTGCATCGTTTAATATTTTCCCTGTAGAATCCTTCAATATTGCAACTCGAGGCTTAAATTTTTTCTTCAGTTCTTTCAGCTTGAGAAATGCCAAGAGTGTTCTTCCCTTTTGATTTTCTAACTGCAGGTCTTTGGGCATGTCATTATAATATTTTACTTTGTCTTCTCTAGCTGCCCTTTGAAATCTTCTGTTCAGCTCTTTTAGTTCATCATTTTTTCCATTTGCTTTAGCTACTCAACGTTAAGAGCAAGTTTCAGGGTCTCTTCTGACATCCATTTTGGTCTTTTCTTTCTCTCCTGTTTTTTTAAATGACCTCTTGCTTTCTTCATGTATGATGTCCTTGATGTCAATCCATAACCTGTCTGATCTTCAGTCATTAGTATTCAATGTGTCAAATCTATTCTTGAGATGCTTTCTAAATTCAGGTGGGATATACTCAAGTTTGTACAACAAACTGACAGAAGTGGGGGCTGATGATATATAAATTAATACAACTCCTTTGTACAACAGTGTGACAGTATACATGAATCAGTAATTCCATTCTTGGATAAGTATCCTACAGAAATGCATATTTATGTGCACAAGGACAAAGGACAAAATTTTTTTCATAGAAGCATTGTTTGTGACAACCAGATGGTGGGAAAAGCCCTGATTTTTATCAGCAGTAGAATCGATAAATCGTAGTATGTTCATTTATGCAATAAAATCTCAATCAGCAATGAAAATAAATGAACTACATAAACTAATCTTCAACACATTATGTTGAGTGAAAAAAATACACACTAATAAATAATATGGTATGCTTCCATTAAGCATTTTTTAATTAAATGTTATATTTCACACTACGAATATTTTTAATTTAAACATTCATCATATAAAAATATCAAATATGTAGGAATAAATCTACAATAAGTTGTGCAAGGCATTTTTAGAGAATATTTTCAAGCCCAATTGAAAACTATTACAAAAGACCTAAATATATGTAGAAACATAGCATGATAAGAGATTGGGCCTATCAGCATTCAGCATTGTACCTATGTCGATTATCTCCAAATTAATCTAGTGATTTCATTCAACCCCAATACACACCCAACAAATTACATTATGGAATTTAACGAGCTAATTCTAAAATTTTTATAGAAGTGTGAAAGGTTGACTTCTAAGATGATGATTACGTGAGCAGGTCTAAGATCCTAAACCTCTTACATGAGCACCAAGGAAAGGAACTAGAAATCTGTAATCTCAACTCCATAAGAACTCCAAAAACTAGGCAGAAGTTTAGAGAAACTAACCACAAAGATAACAAGAAAATGAGAACTTTTAAACAATAGTGAAACTTCTTTTTCTACTGTCCCCATTCATCTCCCTCCTGGTGCAGACCACAACTCAGTCTCAAAGAGGGTGCTTGAATCTCTGGTTCTGGAGTGAGTAGGGTAGACTTTGTTGGCAGACCATTTAGTGTGTCTTTTCTGATATATCTGAGAACTACCTGAAGAACTGAAGTCTCAGTCCTCCATCCTAAATTGGAATGCACACAGGGCAGGAGAGGGAGCAGTGGACAAGGACTGAAGGCTGTGACCATCTGATAGCTTCTTCTAGAAATCATCACTTTTGAAATAACCATGTATCCAGGGGAATTGAGAAAGCTAGCACATTGTAGTATTCTAATGTCCTGACTTTAATGCAAAAATCACAAGGCATACAAATAAACTAGAAATGATGGAAGTTCAAAAGAACAAGATGAAAGGAGAGAAGTTGTCTCTATAGAAGCATGGATAATGGACAGATTAGAAGATTTTAAAACAACAGTACAAAACATGCTCAAAGAACTACAGGAAAACACTGACAATGAATAAAAGGAATCAGGAAAATGATACAAGAATATCAACAAAGAAATGAACACTATAAAAAGGAACCAAACAAAATTACTGGAGCTGAAAAATACAACTGAAATGAAAAATTCAGTGGAAAGGCTCAACAGCAGATTTGAGCTGTCAGAAGAAAGAATCAGTAAACTAAAGGATAAGGCAATCAAAATTATTGAGTCTGAAGAGCAAAAAGAAAAAGGATCAAGAAAGCTAAGCAAAGCCTAACTAATTATGCATGATGAGAATCCCAGAAGAAAAAGAAGAGAGAAAGGGTCATAAATAATATTTGATGGAATAATGACAGAAAACTTTCCAAGTTTGAAAAGGACATGAATTTAAAGTCTAGGAAACTCAATGAACACCAAGTAGGATAAATACAAAGAGATCCAAACCAAGATACATTATAATCACACTCTTGAAAACCAAAGATAGAGTCTTGAAAGCAGCTAGAGAAGTAAATTATCACATACAAGGGATTGTCAATAAGATTAAGTGCTAATTTCTCCTCAGAAATATTGGAAGCCAGACGGCAGAGGAATTACATATTTAAAGTGCTGAGGAAGAGAACTGTCAACAAAGATTTCCGTCCATATTCCATTTTGGGATCTTCCTATTTCTTAGCCGGCTATAATCATTTGTTTATTTTGGGGGTATATGAAGGCTATGTAAGTCATTATTATGATTCTAAGAGTCAGACCTATACCAAAAGACATAATCACAGAAATGTTGCTCCATTTCACCCCTGCTAGCTCATTCCCAAAGGAGCTCTGGTGATGCAATGGATAAGCACTTGGCTGATAATCAAAAGGTTGGTGGTTTGAAGCCCCGCAGAGGCTCCATGGGAGAAAGACCTGGTGATTTGCTCCTGTACAAATCACAGCCTAGAAAACCCCTTGGGGAAGTTCTCCTCTGCCACATGGGGTCGCTATGAGTCACTTAACAACAGCAATAACAACCCCTTCCAATTCTTTTCTTCTTTCTTTCCCTTTCCCACATATGCCCTGTAGGTAACAAACTAATTAGTTTTTTGTTTGTCCTTCCTGTATTTATTTTGTACAAATGAGCAGATGTCTGTATTTTCTCATATTCCTTCTTTCTTCCATGAAGAGTAATATACTGTAGACGCTATGGTATAAATGCACTTTCATTCTTAGCTTTTTTTCATTTTAGAGTACGTCCTGGAAATCATTCCATATCATTCATCGAGCTCTTCCTCATTCTTTTCTTACAGTTACATAATATGTGGACATTACTAAACTTTTGCATATATATTTTTATATGGTTGAAAGTGTATCTTCAGGATAGAATCTTATAAATGGAATTGCTTGATTAAAATGTAAATACATATGTACTTTTGTTAAATACTGCCAAATTTCCATCCAGGAGAATTATATCAATGTGCATTCTTATCAGCAATTTATGAAAGAGCCTATTTCCCCCAGAGATTTGTCAAAAGAATATCTTGTCATATTCTTAAAATTTTTTCCAGTCTGATAAATGAGAAATGGTATTTGAGTGGTTTTAATTTGTATTTTTCTAATTTTGAGTGAATTTAAACATATTTCGTACATTTGAAGGTTATTTTTACATCTTTTTTTGGTGAATTGAATCTTCATGCTCTTTACTCTTTCTTCTATTGGGTTTTTTGTTCTAATAAAATCACATTGACTATTGTGCTCAGGACAAGATGTATGAGGACACTGGTGGAAGCAGGGAGATTATTAGTTGCTTAGTTCAACAATACAGATAAGAAGTAATGCAAGATAGTCACAGTAAAGTCACAGTAGAGGTAAGCTATGGTAAGATTCCAGGCATAATAAAACGTAAACCAAGAGAATTTCCTAACAGACTGTATGTGGGGTATAAGAAAACCAGAGAAATCAAGTTGAACCCCAAGTTTTTCCTCCTGAGCAGTGGAAGCCTGTACTTGTCACTAACTGAGATAGGGAAGACTATGGTTAAGGCAAGATTTGGGTAAGAGTAGTAATCAAAATCTGAGTTAGGACTACATGAATATTTAGATGTCCATCAGACTTTTAATGCAGATTATTTGTTCAGAATATTTGCTTAACAAACACTTTGGGAAGCTGAACTATATGAAGAAGAATACATGGCATCAGAATTGGAGGAAGACTCATTAACAACCTGCAATACGCAGATGAAACAACTTTGCTTGCTGAAAATGAAGATGACTTGAAGCACTTCCCGATGAAGGTCAAAGACTATAAACTTCAGTATGGATTACACCTGAACCTGAAGGAAACAAAATTTCCCACAACTGGACCAGTAAACAACATCATGATAAACAAGAAAGAAATTGAACTTGTCAATGATTTCATTCTACTTGGATCAACAAACAACATATATAGAAGCAACAGTCAAGAAATCAAATAATGTCAGGCAACATGGTGCTACAGACAGAAGCACCATGCCATTCCTCCACAGCAAAGACCCAAAAAACTAAGTCAAACAGAGGCAAACATCAATCCTGAAACCCTGAGCATCAAATGAAGAGATAAAGAACTCAGCCAAACACCGAATGGAATCAGAAACTGACAGATAACAGAGAGTGAGGAGAGATATGTGCAGAGGTCCCTTATCAGCTAACGCAGCTCGGATTTGCCATCTTGGATTCCTGTCGGAGATCAGCATACAGGGAGTACAGGAAAGCCGCTTCACGGAGCTCCCAGCAGGAGACAGAACAACCGGTAACCAGCAATATAGGCTTTCCCACCCCCTCCCTTCTTCACCCTGACTCGGCCTCCTCTGCTTCCTGCGGCCACAGTCTCTTGGCTGTGAGGCACCGGCTGCAGCCCTCTGTGGCTTGGATTCCACCTGCCCACTCTGGCCAGCACCCTGAGTGCCATTTTTTGTTGATGGTGTGGCTTTTTCCCACTTCTTTTGGCTTCATCCATACATCTTACTACCTCCCTTCTTTCTCTCAAATACCTGGCTCCGTGTGCCATCTTTGCTTCTCTCTGACGGGCTGTGAAAAACCACTCAACTGTGGAACTGATTCCCAGCCTGTGCCATCATGCTGGTGGGATCCCCAGGGCTTTTTGTTTGTTTGTTTGCTTTGATTAGTTTGCTTGTTTTCTTTTTCTTTTCTCAGCTTGGGAGCCCTTCCTAGCCGGGCTGTACTGCGCAGCTTGGGAGCTACTTCCTCAGTCTGCGCAGGAGTGTGGTGGGATCCCTGGGGGGTATTTCTTTTTTTTGTTTTTTACATTTCTCTGTTTTTGTCTTTCTTCATTTCTCAGTTTCTCGTCTCTCTATACTTACCTTCTTTTCCTGTCTACTGAATATTTGGCTCTGTGTAACACCTCTACACCTTTTAGCCAGGATGTAGTTCGCAGCCTGGGAGCCACTTTCCCATTCTTCGCAGCCATACCAGTGGGATCACTAGAGGCTTTGCTTTTCTTTCTTTTGTTTCCTCTAATTTTTATTTATTTATTTTTCCTTCAACGCTTTTTCTTTTTTCCTCCCCCCCCCCATATCTTGGTCTCTCATCTCTCCACTCCAACATAAAGCTCCCTTAGCACTGTTTTTTATTTGTTTGTTTACTTTTGGCTCCTGTTTCTCTCTGCTGTCTCTCCTCTTTCCTATGCCCATCTTAGCTCCACACTTCACAATCTCCACCCCTTCCTGCCTACCTACACTGTGCGCTGAACATCACACCCCAAGCAGCACAGGCACAACCTATAGGAACCTGCCCTGCACTGATTCCCGGCCCACACATTGGTCATAGTACACGCCACACACAATCCATACAGCAAATCCCCTTCAGCTGAAGCTGCCTTGCTACACCATAGTTGAGTGACTGACTCTGCCCATTGGAAAAGGAGGTGAAAACTATAGTGCCCACAGATGAGAAAACAACAAAGAATACACAGCCCGCCTACTCAGACATAACCAAATAAAACAAAAAGCAGGACAAAACCAACAAATCTACAATCAATAAGCAAGTAAAATAACTACTGAATGTCTCAAAGACAGCAGACAATATCAAAACATATACAAAAACAGGACAGGATGGTTCCAGTAGGCATTCAAAATAAAACACCAGATGACTTTCCAATAGAAGAAAAGGCACTAGAACTACCTGATAGGGAATTCAAATTTATAATATTCAGAGCTATCCAAGAGTTGAATCAAAAAGCAGACAAAAATGGGGGAAAGAGAAGACAAATTCATGGAAAAGGCAGACAAATTCATTGAAAATACAGGGGAAAAAATGGAAGAATTCAGGAAAGTAATACAGGAACAAAATGCCAAAATAAATTCACAACTAGAAACCGTACAAAAACAACAATTAGAAATCCAAAAGGTAAACCACAAGATTTCAGAAGTGGACAGTGTCATAGAAGGGCCGAGGAGCAGGTTTGAAATGATGGAAGACAAGATCAGTGAGATTGAAGGCAAACGCTTGGATACAACACTGTTTGAAGAAAAATCAGAAAAAAAGAACAAAGAGAAATGAAGACACCCTGAGAATTACGTGGGATACCATCAAAAGCAAAAATTTTCGAGTGAACGGAGTACCAGAACAGGAAGAAAACAGAAAACACAGAGAGGATCATTGAAGAACTGCTGACAGAAAACTTCCCCAATATTATGAAAGATGAAAATATGACCATCCAAGAAGCTCAAAAAACCCCATATAGGATAAACCCCAAAAGAAAATCACCAAGGCATATCATAATCACACTTGCTAAAACCATAGACAAAGAATCCTGAGAGCAGCTCGAGAAAAATGAAAAGTCACATACAGAGGAGAAACAATAAGACTAAGCTCCGATTATTTGGCAGAAACCATACAGACAAGAAGGCAATGGGATGACATATATAAAACCTTGAAAGAAAAAAAAATTACCATCCAACAATAATATATCCTGCAAAACTCTTGTTCAAATATGATAGTGCAATTAGGATATTTCTAGATAAACTGCAATTAAGGAACTATGTAAAAACCAAACCAAACTTACAAGAATTATTAAAGAGAGTTCTTTGGTCTGAGAACAAACAACGCAGACCACATGCTGAAACTAGGACACAGGATTGTACCAGCCAGATACCAACCTCGGAAATGAACTCTCAAGAACTATCCAAAAACCAAAAGAATTGCAAGAGGGAACCAGAGAGTTTAATATGTAAATTACAACAACATCAGAACAATAAAAGAGGGGATAAATGGTGTAGGTATAGAATCTTCTAATGGAGAGGGAAGCAAGGGGGTACCAAGTAATAATAGACTGGTTCAAACCTAGGAACATAAGGATAAATTTCAAGGTAACCACAAAAAAAGTTAACAGGCCTACTCATCAAAATAAAGAAGAAAAACATAAAGTCTCAGTGAAAACAAAAGCTACAAAAACAAGAGAAATGAAAAAAATCCACAAACAAAAGGAATTCAGCACAGGAGAGTAAGAGGAACAAAGAAAATGTCAGCACCACCAAAAAACAAAAAACAACAACAACAACAACAAAAAAAAAACACTACAAAATGACAGCAGTAAACTCACATCTATCAATAATTACAACGAATGTAAATGGCCTAAACACGCCCATAAAGAGAGAGAGAGTCACAGAATGGATAAAAAAAATAGGATCCATCAATATGCTGTCTAAAAGAGACACACCTTAGAAACAAAGATGTAATTTTATTAAAAAGCAAAGGATGGAAAAAAATATATCAAGCAAACAATTACCAAAAAAGAGCAGGAATAGCAATACAAATCTCAGATAAAATAGTCTTTGAAACAAAATCCACCATAAAAGACAAAGAAGGACACTATACAATAATTAAGGTGATGATCCACCATGAAGATACAACCATAATAAACATCTACTAACATAACGACAGGGCTCCCAAATACATAAAACAAACTCTAACAGCACTGAAAAGAGAAATTGACAGTTCCACAGTAATAGTAGGAGACTTCAACACACCACTCTTGGTAAAGGACAGAACATCTAGAAAGAAACTCAAAAAAGATACAAAAGACCTAAAGGGCACAATCAGCCAACTTGCCTTCATAGATATATATAGAACACTCCACCCAGCAGATGCAAAGTACACATTCTTTTGCAACGCACATGGAATGTTCTCCAGAATAGACCACATCTTAGGCCACAAAGCAACCCTCAACAAAATCCAAAACATTGAGATAATACAAGGTATCTTCTCTGACCACAACGCCATCAAGGTAGAAAATAAACAACAGGAAGAGCAAGGAAAAAAAAGTCAATTACACGGAAATTGAATAACACTTTGATTGCAAGCCACTGGGTAGTAGAAGAAATCAGAGATAGAATTAAAAAATTCCTAGAATCAAACGAGAATGAAAGCACATATACCAAAACCTTTTGGAGACAGCAAAGGCAGTCCTCAGAGGACATTTTTTTTTAATCTTGTAAATTTTTTTATTTTATTTTAGATGAAGATTTACAGAATACTTTCTCATTAAACAGTCGGTACACATATTATTTTATGACATTGGTTAGCAACCCCACGACTTGTCAACACTCTCCCATCTCGACCTTGGAGGACTTTTTTTGGTTAAAATATACACAGCTAAATTTACACCATTTCAAAAGTTTCTACATGTACAATTCAGTGACATCAATTACTTTCTTCCAGTTGTGCTGCTATTCTCACTATCCTTTTCCAAATTATTCCATCACCATTATCTTCAACTCACTGCCTCCTAAGCTTCCCATCAAACCTATTGAGTTACAGTTGTCAATTTGATCTCACATAGATAATTCTTTTTTTTTTTTTTGTACCTTAGATGAAGGTTTGCAGAACAAATAGTTTCTTATTAAACACTTAGTACATATTGCCCTATGACAATGGTTATCAACCCCACAACATATCAACACTATCCCTTCTCAACCTTGGATTCCCTATCACCAGTTTTCCTGTCCCCTTCTGTCTTCTAGTCCTTGTCCCTGGACTGCTCTGCCTCATTAGTCCCATTTTGTTTTATGGGGCTGTCCAATCCCCAGCTGAATGGTGAACCTCGGAAATGACTTCACCACTGAGCTAAAAGGGTGTCCAGAGGTCATATTCTCGGGGTTTCTCCTGTCTGTCAGGCCAGTAAGTCTGGTCTTTTTATGTGAGTTAGAATTTTTTTTCTACATCCTTTTCCAGCTCTGTCCAGGACCCTCTATTTTGATCCCAGTCAGAGCAATCAGTGGTAGTAGCCGGGCACCATCTAGCTCTACTGGACTCAGTCTGGTGGCGGCTGTGGTAGCTGTGGTCCATTAGTCCTTCGGACTAATCTTTTCCTTATATCTTGTTCTCTTCATTCTCCCTTGCTCCGGAAGGGTTGAGAACAGTGGAGTGTCTTAGGTGGCTGCTCACAGGCTTTTAAAACCCCAGACCCTACTCACCAAGGTAGTATGTAGAACATTGTCTTTATAAACTGTGTTATGCAAACTGAGCTAGATGTTCCCCTAGACCATGGTCCCCACAGCCCTCTGTCCAGCAATTCAGTCACTCAGGGAGTTTGGAAGTATCTACGGAGCTTCCATGACCTTTCTTTGTACAAGTAGTGCTGGCTTCCCCAGTATTGTGTACTGTCTTACTCTTCACCAAGGTTACCGCTTATCTATTGACTATTTAGTTCCCCCCAACCCCTCCCATCCCTCATAACCAACAAAGATTATTTTTTAAATTTTTTTATTGTACTTTAGGTGAAGGTTTACAGAACATATATTTTCTCATTTAACAGTCAGTACACATATTGTTTTATGACATTTGTTAACAACCCCACGACAAGTCAACACACTCCCTTCTCAGCCTTAGAGGACTTTTTTTATTATATTTTAGGTGAGGTTTACAGAACAAATAGTTTCTCATTAAATAGTCAGTACACATATTGTTTCATGGCATTGGTTAATAACCCCATGACATGTCAACTCTCACCCTTCTCGACTTTTCTTTTCTTTTTTTTTATTATTTTTTTAAATTGTACCTCAGGGGAAGGCTTACAGAACAAACAGTTTCTCATGAAACAGAAGTACACATGTTGTTTTATAACATTGGTTAACAACCCCACAACATATCAACCCTCTAACTTCTCAACCTCTTT
Organism: Dugong dugon; assembly: GCA_030035585.1. Lineage (NCBI taxonomy): Eukaryota > Metazoa > Chordata > Mammalia > Sirenia > Dugongidae > Dugong > Dugong dugon. The sequence continues at coordinate 151,078,624 of CM057462.1, forward strand.
TTTTTTTTTTTTTGGTGAAAATACACATAGCCAAAGATACACCATTTGAAAAAATTCCTACATGCACAGTTCAGTGACACTGACTACGCTCTTACAATTGTGCTGTTATTCTTGCTTAAGATGAAGGCTTACAGAACAAAATAGTTTCTCTTTTAACAGTTACTACAAATGTTGCCCTATGACAATGGTTAAAAATCTCACAACACATCAACAATATCCTTCATCAACCTTGGGTTCCCTATCACCAGCTTCCTTGTCCCCTTCTGCTTTCTGGCCCTTGTCACTGGACTCCTGTACCTCGTCAGTCTCATTTGGTTTTATGGGGCTGTCCACTCCCAGGCTGAACCGTGAACCTTGGAGGTAACTTCAGGAGCTAAAACGGTGTCTGGGGGCCATACTCTCAGGGTTTCTCCAGTCTCCTTTAGGCCAGTAAATCTGGTCTTTCTTTTCTGAGTTAGAATTATGCTCTACATCCTTCTCCAGCTCTGTCCATAACCCTCTGTTGTGATCCTGCTCAGAGCAGTCAGTGGTGGTAGCCAGGCACCATCTAGCTGTACTGGACTCAGTCCGGTGGAAGCCTTGGTAGCTATGGATAATTAGTCCTTCGCACTAACCTTTTCCTTGTATCCCGTTCTCTTCATTCTCCCTTGCTCCCGAAGGGATGAGACCAGTGGCGTATCTTAGATGGCCGCTCACATGCTTTTAAGACCCCAGACACTACTCACCAAGGTAGAAGGTACAGCATTGTCTTTATAAGCTGTGTCATGCCAATTGAGCTAGATGTTCTGCGAGACCATGGTCCCCACAGCCCTCCGCCCAGCAATTCAATCCCTCAGGGAGTTTGGATGTGTCTGTGGGGCTTCCATGACCTTTCCTAGTACAAGTTGTGCTAGTTTCTCCTGTATTGTGTACTGTCTAACCCTTCACCCAAGATACCACTTATCTATTATCTATTTAGTAGTCCCCTCCCACCCCACCCATCCCTGGTAACCAACAAAGATTGTTACATTTTGTGTGTGAACTTTTTCATGGGTTTTTACAATAGAGGTCTCATACAATATTTGTCCTTTTGTGATTGACTTATTTCACTCAGCATAATGTCCTCCAGTTTCATCCATGTTATGAGACGCTTCACAGATTCATAGCTGTTGTTTCTCGTTGCATACTACTCCACTGTGTGTATGTACCATAGCTTGTTTATCCATTCATCTGTTGATGGGCATCTAGGTTGTTTCCATAGTTTTGCTATTGTGAACAATGCTGCCATGAATATAGGTGTGCATATGTCTATTCGAGTGACAACTCTTATTTCTCTAGGATATATTCCTAGGAGTGGGATTGCTGGATCGAATGGTATGTCTATTTCTAGCTTTCTGACGAAGAGCCATATCATTTTCCAAAATGGTTGTATCATTTTGCATTCCCACCAGCAGTGTATAAGTGTTCCGATCTCCCCGTAGCCCCTCCAACGTTTGTTATTTCCAGTGTTTTCGATTCATGCCGGTAATGCTGGGGTGAGATGGTATCTCACTGTGGTTTTCATTTGCATATCTCTAATGGCTAGTGATCGCGAGCATTTCCTCATGTGTCTGTTGGCCATTTGAATGTCTTCTTTGCTGAAGTGTCTGTTCATTTCCTTTGCCAATTTTTAATAGGATTATTTGTCTTTTTGTTGTAGAGGTGTTGGATTTTCTTGTATATTATGGAGATTAGAACTTTGTGTGACTTGTACTGTCCAAAACTTTTTTCCCAGTCTGTAGGTTCTCTTTTTACACTTTTGGTGAAGTCTTTTGAAGAGCATAGGTGTTTGATTTTTTGAAGATGGCAGTTATCTAGCTTATCTGTTGGGTTTTGTGCATTGATGGTTATGGTTTGTATCCTGTTAATGTCATGTATTAAGGCCTGAAGTGTTGGTCTTATTTTTTCTTCTATGAACCTTATAGTTTTAGGCTTTATATTCAGGTCTTTGATCCATTTTGAAGTAGTTTTTGTATACGGTGTGAAGTATGGGTCCTGTTTCATTTTTTTGCAGATGGATATCCAGTTTTGCCAGCACCATTTGTTAAAAAACACTGTCTTTTCCCCATTTGATGAACTTTGGGCCCTTGTAGAAGATCAGATGACCGTAGGTGGATGGATTTACACCTGGGTTCTCAATCTGTTCTATTGGTCAATGTGTCTGTCGTTGTACCAGTACCAGGCTGTTTTGACTACTGTAGCTGTCTAGTAGGTTCTGAAATCGGGTAGTGTAGTCCTCCAACTTTATTCTTCTTCTTCAGTACTGCTTTACTTATTTGGGGCTTCTTCCCTTTCCATATAAAGATAATGATGAGTTTATCCATCTCTTTGAAGAATGTTGTTGGTATTTGGATCAGGATTGCACTGTATTTGTAAATTGCTTTGGGTAGAATTGTGATTTTCACAATGTTGAGTCTGTCTATCCATGAGCATGGTATGTTTTTCCACTTATGTAGATCCCTTTGAGTTTCTTGCAGTAGTGTTTTGTAGTTTTCTTTGTACAGGTCTTTTACATCCCTGGTCAGATTTATTCCTAAGTATTTTATCCTTTTAGGAGCTATTGAAAATGGTATTGTTTTCCTGATTTCCCTTTCATCGTTCACCTTATGGGTGTATAGGAATCCAACTGATTTTTGAATGTTTATCTTGTATTCTGCTACTCTGCTGAATCTTTCTATTAGTTCCAGTAGATTTCTCATGGAGTCTTTAGGGTTTTCTGTGTATAGTATCATATCATCTGCAAACATGGACAGTTTAACTTCTTCATTACCAATTTGGATGCCCTTTATTTGTTTTTCTTGCCTTATTGCTCAGGCTAGAACTTCCAGCACAATGTTAAATAGGAGTGGTGATAAAGGGCATCCTTGTCTTGTTCTGTTTTCAAGGGGAATGTTTTCAGCCTCTCTCCATTAAGAATAATGTTGGCCGCTGGTTTTGCATAGATGCCCTTTATTTTGTTGAGAAATTTCCCTTCTATACCTATTTTATTGAGAGTTTTTTTTATCAGGAATGGGTGTTGGACTTTGTCAAATGCCTTTTCTGCATCACTTGAGATGATCATGTGATTCTTTTCTTTCCTTTTATTTATGTGGTGGATTACGTTGATTGATTTTCTAATGTTGAACCAGCCTTGCATACCTGGTATGAATCCTACTTGGTCGTGGTGGATTATTTTTTTGATATGATGCTGAATTCTATTGGCTTGAATTTCGTTCAGAATTTTTGCATCTATATTCACGAGAGATATTGGTCTGTAATTTTCTTTTCTTGTGACATCTTTTCCTGGTTTTGGTATCAGTGTTATGCTGGCTTCATAGAATGAATTTGGAAGTGTTGATTCCTCTTCTACGCTCTGAAGTATCTTGAGTAGTACTGGTACAAGCTCTTCTGTAAATGATTTGTAGAATTCTCCAGTGAAGCTATCTGGGCCAGGGCTTTTTCTGGTTGGGAGTTTTTTTTATTACCTTTTTAATCCCTTCTCTTGTTATGGGTCTGTTCAGATTTTCAACATCACTTTGTTGTACTTTGGGTAGGCTGTGTGTTTCTAGAAATTTATCCATTTCCTCTAGGTTTTCAAATTTGTTGGAGTGTAGGTTTTCGTAATATTCTGTTATAATCCTTTTTATTTCGGTTGGTCTGTTGTGATGTCCCCTGTTTCATTTCTTATTTGGTTTATTTGTGTCCTCTCCTGTTTCTCTTTTGTCAGTCTGGCCAGTGGTTTGTCGATTTTGTTGATTCTTTCAAAGAACCAACCTTTGGTTTGGTTGATTCTTTCTATTGTTTTTCTGTTCTCTATTTCACTTATTTCTGCTCTGATCTTTACTATTTCCTTTCTTCCAGTGTTTGTGGGCTTTTTTTTCTGTTCTGTTTCTATTTGTTTGAGTTCTGTAGTTAATGTTTTGATTTTGTTCCTTTCTTCTTTTTTGATATGTGCATCTATTGCTATAAATTGTCCTCTGAGTACTGCCTTTGCTGGGTCTGGAAGGTTTCGGTATGATGTGTTTTCATTCTTGTTTGATTCTAGGAATTTTTTGATTCCATCTCTGATTTCTTCTATTTCCCACTGATGTGTAAGCAGGGTATTATTCATTTTGCATGTAGTTGATTTTTTTTTCCTTGCTTTTTCTATTGTTAATTTCTACCTTGATGGCATTGTGGTCAGAGAAGATACTTCGAATTATCTCAACGTTTTGGATCTTGTTGAGGATTGCTCTGTGGCCTAAGATGTGGTCTATCCTGGAGAATTTTCCATGTGCATTGGAAAAGAATGTGTACCTTGCAGCGGTTGGATGGAGTGTTCTATATATGTCTATGAGGTCAAGTTGGCTGATTGTGCCCTTTAGGTCTCCTGTATCTTTGCTGAGTTTCTTCTTAGTTGTTCTGTCCTTTACTGAGAGTGGTGTGTTGAAGTCTCCTACTATTATTGTGGAACTGTCAATTTCTCTTTTCAGTGTTGTTAGAGTTTGTTTGATGTATTTTGGAGCCTTGTCATTAGGTGCATAGATGTTTATTATGGTTATGTCTTCATTATGGATCATCCCCTTAATTAGTATATAGCGTCCTTCTTTGTCTTTTATGGTAGATTTCATTTTCAAGTCTATTTTATCTGGGATTAGAATTGCCACTCCTGCTCTTTTTTGATAGTTGTTAGCTTGATATATTTTTTCCAGCCTTTGACTTTTAATAAATTCACATCTTTATTTCTAAGTTGTGTCTCCTGTAGACAGCATATTGATGGATCCTGTTTTCCTACGCATTCTGTCACTCTCTGTCTCTTCATGGGTGCATGGAGTCCATTTACATTCAGTGTAATTATTGACAGATGTGGGTTTGTTGTTGTCATTTTGTAGTGCTTTTTTTTATGGTGCTGAAGTTTTCTTTGTTCTCCTTACTCTCTTGTGCTGAGTTACTTTTGTTTGTGGATTTTTTTTTTTCATTTCTTTTGTTTTTGTAGGTTTTGGTTTTGCTGAGACTTTATGTTTTTCCTCTTTTTTATGAGTATGTTTGTTAACTTTCTTTGTGGTTATCATAAATTTTACCCTTAGCTTTCGAAGTTTGAAGCAGTCTACCATTACTTGGTATAGCCTTGCCGTCCTCTCCATTAGAAGGTTCTACACCTATGCCGTTTATTCCCTCTTTCATTGTTTTGACGTTCTTGTCATTTACTGCTTAACTGCTCTGATTCCCTGTTGTATTTCTTTTGGTTTTGGATAGTCCTCGAGAGTTCATCTCATAGATTGGTATCTGGCTCATATGATCCTGCAACTTAGGTTCTGCCTGTGAGCTGAAGCTGTTTGTCCTCAGATCGAAGAACTCTCTTTAATAATTCTTGTAAGTTTGGTTTGACTTTTACATATTCCCTTAATTTCTGTTTATCTGGAAATGACCTAATTTCGCCATCAAATTTGAACCAGAGTTTTGCAGGATATATTATTCTTGGCTGGCAATTTTTTCTTTCAAGATTTTATATATGTCATCCCATTGCCTTCTTGCCTGCATGGTTTCTGCCTAATAATCTGAGCTTAGTCTTATTGTTTCTCTTCTGTATGTGACTTCTTGTTTTTCACGAGCTGCTCTTAGGATTCTTTGTCTTTGGTTTTGGAGAGTGTGAATATGATATGCCTTCATGATTTTCTTTTGGCCTCTCTTCTATATGGGGTTCGTTGAGCTTCTTGGATGGCCAGCTTTTCATTTTTCATGATATTGGGGAAGTTTTCTGTCAGCAGTTCCTCAATGATCTTCTCTGTGTTTTCTGTTTTCTCCCCCTGTTCTGGCATTCCAATCACTCGAAGATTTTTGCTTTTGATTGTGTCCCACACAACTCTCAGGGTCTCTTCATTTTTCTTTGTTCTTTTTTCTGAGTTTTCCTCAAACAGATTTGTATCCAAGTGTTTGTCTTCAATTCCACTGATCCTGTCTTCCACCATTTCAAATCTGCTTCTCAGCCCTTCTATGACGTTGTTCATTTCTCAAATCTTGTTATCTTGTGGATTTCTAATTGTTGTCTTTGTATAATTTCTAGTTGTGAATTTATTTTGGCGTTTTTTTCCTGCATTATTTTCCTGAATTTTTCCAATTTTTTGTCTGCATTTTCCATGAATTTGTCTACTTTTTCCTCATGTTTGTCAGCTTTTTGCCTCAGTTGTTGGAGAATTCTGAGTATTAGAGATTTGAATTCCCTATCAGGTAGTTCTAGTGCATTTTTTTCCAGTGGAGAGTCATCTGGTGTTTTATTTTGGATGCCTACTAGAACCATTCTGTCCTCTTTTTGTAAATGTTTTGTTATTGTCTACTGTCTTCGGGGCATTCAGTAGTTATTTTTCTCATTTATTGATTGTAGATTTGTTTCTTTCATCCCTTTTTAAAAAAAATTTGACTATGTCTGAGCAGGCAGACTGTGTGTTCTTTGTTGTTTGCTCGTCTGTGCGCTCAATACCTTTCGCCTCCTTCTCCAACTGGCAGGGTCAGTCACTCAGATATGGTACAGCAGGGCAAGTCTAGCTGAAGAGGAGTTACTGGGATGGGTTGTTTGTGGCACTTACTACAGCCAACAGGGCGGGTTGGTAATCAGTGCAGGACAGGTTCCATTAGGCCATGCCTGTGCTGTTTGGTGGTGTGATGTCAAGCACACGGTGCAGGTAGGCAGGATGCAGCGAGGAGTTTATTATGCGTGGAGCTAAGATGGATATGGGAGAGAGGAGAGAGGAACAGGAGCCAAAAACATACAAACAAACAAAAAGAATGCTAGGGGAGCTTGCCGTTGGAGTGGAGAGATGAGAGACTATGAAATGGAGAAAAACAGAATGGGGAGGAGGAAGAAAACAAAAGAGTGAATAATTAAGAATCAGATAGGTTAAAGAACTGCACAGTTCCCAGTGATCCCACCGGTGCAGCTATGAGGTCTGGGCAAGTCGCTCTCAGTTGTTGCAATACAGCCTGGCTAGAAGGTGTAGAGGTATACAACGCCAGGTATTCAGGGAACAGAAAGAGAAAGAAGATACAGAGAGACAAGAAATGGTAGTTTTGTCTCCCACTGGGTACTCCATAAGACTGCTTTCTAGTACCCCCTGTTTGCTGGTCTCCGATAGGAGTCCGAGATGGTGGATCTGCACTGTGTTAGCTTGTAGGGGACCTCTGCATGGATCTCTCCTCGCTGTCCATTCTCTGTCAGTTTTCTCACTCCATTTGGTGCTTGGCTGAGTTCTTTATCTCTTCCTTTGATGTTTTAGGGTTTCAGGATTGTTGTATTCTCTGTTTGGCTTAGTTTCTCAGATCTTTGCTGTGGAGGGACGGTGTGGTGCTTCTGCCTAGAGCGCCATTTTGCCAGAACTCTCTCTCTTTTTTTTTTTTTTGGTGAAAATATACGTAGCCCAAGATACATCATTTCAAAAGTTTCTACATGCAAAATTCAGTGACATCAACTATGTTCTTCCAGTTGTGCTGTTATTCTCACTTTAGATCAAGGTTTACAGAACAGAATAGTCTCTCATTAAACACATTAGTACACATGTTGCCCTATGAGAATGGTTAACAACCCCACTCTATGTCAACACTGTCCTTCCTCAACCTTGGGTTCCCTATCACCAACTTTCCTGTCCTTTCTGCCTCCTAGTCCTTGTCCCTGGACTGCTGTGCCTCATTAGTCCCGTTTTGTTTTATGGGGCTGTCGAATCGCCAGCTGGACAGTGAACCTCGGAAGTGACTTCACCACGGAGCTAAAAGGGTGTCTGGGGACCATACTCTCGGGGTTTCTCCAGTCTTTTTCAGGCCAGTAAATATGGAATTTTTTTGTGCGTGTTAGAATTTTATTCTATATCTTTATCCAGCTCTGTCCAGGACCCTCTGTTGTGATCCCAGTCAGAGCAGTCAGTGGCAGTAGCCAGGCACCATCTAGCTGTACGGGACTCAGTCTGGTGGAGGCCTTGGTAGCTGTGGTCCATTAGTCCTTTGGACTAATCTTTTCCTTGTATTCTGTTCTCTTCATTCTCCTTTGCTCCCAAAGGGGGGAGACCAGTGGAGTCAAAGATTGTTTCTTTTTGTGTGTAAACTTTTACATGAGGTTTTGCAGTAGAGGTCTTATGCAATATTTGTCCTTTTGTGATTGACTTATTTCACTCAGCATAATGTCCTCCAGTTTCATCCATGTTATGAGATGCTTCACAGATTCATCATTGTTCTTTATCTTTGCATAATACTCTACTGCGTGTATGTACCATAGTTTGTTTATCCATTTATCTGTTGATAAGCATCTAGGTTGTTTCCATTATTTTGCTATTGTGAACAGTGCTGCAATGAATATGGGTGTGCATATGTGTATTCGTGTGATGGCTCTTATTTCTCTAGGATATATTCCTATAAGTGGGATTACATTTTGTAGTGGTTTTTTTTTTTTTTTTTTTTTTTTTTTGTGACGTTGATGTTTTCTTTGTTGCTTTTACTCTCCCGTGCTGAGTTCCTTTAGTTTGTGGATTTTTTTCATTTATTTTGTTTTTGTAGCTTTTGTTTTTACTGAGACTTTATGTTTTTCTTCTTTATTTTGATGAGTAGGTTTGTTAACTTTGTGTTTACCTTGAAATTTACCCTGATATTCTTAGATTTGAGCCAGTCTATTATTACTTGGTATCGCCTTGTCTTCCTCTCCATTAAAAGGTTCTATATCTACACCATTTAGTCCCTCTTTCATTGTTCTTATGCTGTTGTCATTTGCAGATTAACCTCTCTGGTTCCCTTTTGTAATTTTTTTGGTTTTGCATAGTCCTTAAGTGTTCATTTTCTACTTTGGTATCTGGCTGGTGCAATCCTGTATCCTATATTCAGCCTGTGGTCTGATGTTGTTTGTTCTCAGATTGAAGGACTCCCTTTATTAATTCTTGTAAGTTTGGTTTGGTTTTTACATAGTCCCTTAACTTTTGTTTATCTGGAAATGTCCTAATTTCACCATCATATTTGAATGAGAGTTTTGCAGGATATATTACTGTTGGATGGTAATTTTTTTCTTTCATGGTTTTATATATGTCATCCCTATTACCTTCTTGCCTGCATAGTTTCTGCTGAATAGTCGGAGCTTAGTCTTATTGTTTCTCCTCTATATGTGACTTTTCTTTTTTCTCAAGCTGCTCTCAGGATTCTTTGTTCGTCTATGGTTTTAGCAAGTGTGATTATGGTATGCCTTGGTGATTTTCTGGGATATATCCTATATGGGGTTTGTTGAGCTTCTTGGATGGTCAGCTTTTCATCTTTCATGATATTGGAGAAGTTTTCTGTCAGCAAATCTTCAATGATCTTCTCTGTGTTTTCTGTTTTCTCCCCCTGTTCTGGAACTCTGATCACTCGAAGATTTTTGCTTTTGATTGTATCACATATAATTCTCAGGCTCTCTTCATTCTTTTTTCTGATTTCTCCTCAAACAGAGTTGTATATAAGTATTTGTCTTCAATTTCACTGCTCCTATCTTCCACTGTTTCAAACCTGCTCCTCAGCCCTTCTATGACACTGTCCATTTCTGAAATCTTGTTGTTCATCTTTTGGATTTCTAACTGTTGTTTTTGTATGATTTCCAGTTATGAATTTACTTTAGCACTTTGTTCCTCTGTTATTTTCTTGTATTCTTCCTTTTTTTGTCTGTATTTTCCGTGAATTTGTCTGTCTTTTCCATGAACTTGTCTATTTTTTCCTCATTTTTGTCTGCTTTTTGCTTCAACTCTTGGATAATTCTGGATATTAAAGATTTTAATTCCCTATCAGTTAGGTCTAGTGCCTTTTCTTCTACTGGAAGGTCATCTGGTGTTTTATTGTGGATGCCTACTGGAACTATCTTGTCCTGTTTTTGTAAATGTTTTGATATTGTCTGCTATCTTTGAGGCATTCAGTGGTTATTTCACTTGTTTATTGATTGTATATTTGTATCATCCTGGTTTTTGTTTTATTTGGTTATGTCTGAGCAGGTGGGCTGTGTGTTCTTTGCTGTTTACTCATCTGCGGGTGAAATACTTTTCATCTCCTTCTCCAATGGGCAGGGTCAGTCACTCAGGTATGGTACAGCAGGGCAGGTCCAGCTGAAGGAGAGTTGCTGGGATGGGTTGTTTGTGGCATGTACCAGGGCTGACAGTGCAGTCAGGGAATCAGTGTAGGGCAGGTTCCATTAAGCGGTGCCTGTGCTGCTTGAGAGTGTGGATGTTCAGCACATGGTGCAGGTAGGCAGGAAGGAGGGGGTAAATTGTGATGTGTGGAGCTAAGATGGGTATGGGAAAGATGAGAGAGAGGAGAGAGGAACAGGAGCCAAAACATACACACAAGCAAAAAGTGTGCTAAGGGAGCTTGCTATTGGAGTGGAGAGAGGAGAGACTGAGAAATGGGGAAAAAACAAAAATGAAAAAAAGAAAATGGATAAAAGAAAAAATGAATAAATTGAGAAACTGGAAACGAAGAAAGACAAAAAGCCAGTAAGAGAGAGAAGAAAACAAAACAAAGAAACAAAAAACAAAAAAAACAAGAAAAAAGAAATGCCCTTAGTGATGTCCCTGTGTGTCTTCGCAGAGTAAGGGAGTAGCTTCCAAGCAGCGCAGTACTGCCCGGCTGGAAGAGGCTTCCAAGCTGAGAAAAGAAAAAGAAAACAAACAAACAAAGCAAAACAGAAAAAAATCAGAGAAAACAAACAAACAAAAAAGCCCAGGGGCGTCCCACAAACGTGGCAGCATAGGCCCGGAAGCAGTTTCCCAGTCGAGTGGTGTTTCGCAGCCTTTCAGGAAGAAACAAAGATGGTGCATGGAGCCAGGTATTTGAGAGAAAGGAGGGGGAGGTGGTGAGAGGTAAGGAAGAAATCTAAAGAAGCAGAAAAAAGCAACAGCAGCAGCCAACAAAAGGCACTCAAGGAGCCAGCCAGTGTGGTCGGGTGGAATCCAAGTGACAGCCGGGTGAAGGTGGTGCTTCACAGCCAAGAGACTGTTGCTCCAGGAAGCAGAGGAGGCTAAATGGGGGTGAAGAAGGTTGGGGGGGTTGGGAAAGTCTATGTCACTGGTTACTGTTGTTCTGTTTCCTGCTGGAAGCTCCATGAAGTTGCTTTCTCATACTCCCTGTTCGCAGGTCTCTGATAGGAGTCCAAGATGGAGGAGCCGTGCTGTTGTAGCTGATAGGGGACCTCTGCATGTATCTCTCCTCGCTCTCTGTTCTTGGTCAGTTTTTTTATTCCATTCTGTGCTTAGCTGAGTTCTTTATCTCTTCATTTGATGCTTAGGGTTTCAGGATTGACATGTGACTCTGTTTGACTTAGTTTTTCTGATCTTTTGCTGTGGAGGGATGGCGTGGTGTTTCTGATTATAGCGTCATGTTCTCTGGAATTGGCCAGAGGACAATTTATAGCAATTGATACACACATCAAAAAAGAAGAAAGGGACAAAATCAAAACAGTAACTACAGGGGGACCTCATACCATCAAGAAAGCAGTGCCAGGAGCAGAGAGCATCCTTTGGACTGGGGTCCCTGCACCAAGAAGCTCCTAGTCTGGGGGAACACTGATGAGAAGGCCGAGAGAGAGAAAGCCTTACCCTGGAGCTGACACCTTGAATTTGGACTTGTAGCCTACTTTGACTATGAGGAAATAAACTTCTCTTCTTTAAAACCATCCACTTGTGGTATTTCTGTTGTAGCAGCACTAGATGCCTAAGACAGAAATTTCTACCAAGACAGTGGGGTGCTGCTGTAACAGATACCTAAAATGTGGAAGCAGTTTTAAAACTGTGAATAAATAGACGTGTGGCAGTAACAGAGGACCAGCAGCAGCAGAGAACCAACAGCAGCAGAACCAGGAGACCATTGCAAGATGCCACTGGAACCAACCCATGGAGCGAGAGAGCTGAGTGTCTGTTGGCATGAGGCTTTCTGGCAGAGTGGGGTGCCTCCGGGCACTTATACCAGTGGAGCTGCTGAGCTTTGGAACACTTGCCCAAGCAGGGAAGATGCAGGTGTGAGGCCCAAGGGCTGAGAGGCCATAGGAAGCAGAAGCTGAAGAGACAAGGGATTCAAGAAGCCGAGCTGCTTCAGTCTCAAAAGAGGCACAGTTTGAAAGTGATGAACCAACTACACCCTTGGAATCAGCCCTGATGATTTGGGATTCAATTGAAAAGGAACATCACAAACTTCATGAAGAAATACAGAATTTAATTAAAATTCAGGATATACATGTTTGTATGAAAAGTGGCAATTTCAAGGAAGCAGAAGAAGTCTTTGAAAGAATATTTGATGACCCAAATTCTTATTTGCCTTTAAAAAGAAAATTGCTTACAATAATCTCTCAGAAAGATGCATTCCATTCCATTTTTCAACACTTCCGCTACAGCCACATGATGGAGAAAATTAAGAGTTACGTGAATTATGTGCTAAATGAAAAATCATCAATTTTTCTAATGAAGGCAGCAGCAAAAGTAGTGGAAACTAAAACAGCAAGAACATTAACTTCTCGAGATAAACCTAATAGTAATGACAGTGAAATGGAGACTCCGGTTAATTTGGATATAGGAGAAAGTGTTAGTGACAAACAGTCTGCGGTAACTGAATCCTCAGAGGGTACAGTATCCTTATTGAGGTCCCACAAGAATCTCTTCTTATCTAAGTTTAACCATGGAAGCCAACTACAAGATCCTGATGAGAAAGAGGAAAGAATGGAAACTCTTCAAAGTAGAAGAAAGAAAGAAGACAGTAGAAGATCCAGTAAATGCAAGACAAGATACACTTCAAACAATCAGCTGGTAACTTCTGAAAAACATCAATCTAGGAAAAAACAGGCATGACTTTGGGAAGAAGACAGGAATCTGAGATGTGGCATGAGGAAATATGGAGAGGGAAACTGGACTAAAATACTATTACATTATAAATTCAACAACCACACAAGCGTCATGTTAAAAGACAGATGGAGGACTATGAAGAAACTAAAACTGATTTTCTCAGACAGTGAAGAAGACTGAATGTGTTTTTAAAAGCTTGATAAAAGGAGGACTGTTAAATATTTTGATCACTGCATTTGTTGTGATTTTACTGGTCACTGTTGTATCTTAAAATTTTTATTTAAAATATTACAGTATTTTTCTGTGAAACCAAGTCATTGAATTCATTTAAGAATTGTGCTACTACAGTAAAATTATATACCATCATTTATATTTTTAAGAGTCTTTTTACTTGGATGAAATGTAAAATTGTGAACCCTGCCTCACTCAATGTCCACTCCCAAATCCTGCTCCAATAAAAAAATGAATGAAAAGAAAAGAAAACATTAACTACACAAATCAAACCAATAGAAAGAGAATAGCAAAAAAGGCCCACAGCCACCAGAAGAAAGGAAATAATAAAGATCAGAGCAGAAATAAGTGAAGTAGAAAAACAATAGAAAGAATCAACAAAACCAAAAGTTGGTTGTTTGAAAGGATCAACAAAAGCGACAAACCACTGGCCAAACTGACCAAAGAAAAGCAGGAGAGGATGCAAATAAACCAAATAAGCAATGAAATGGGGGACATTACAACAGACCCAACTGAAATAAAAGGCTCATAACAGAGTAGTATGAAAAACTATACACCAACAAATTTGAAAACCTAGAGGATATGAATAAATTTCTAGAAACACACTATCTACCCAAACTGCAACAAAGTGATATTGAATATCTGAACAGACCCATAACAAGAGAAAATATTGAAAAGTTAATCAAAATCTCCCAATAAAAAAAAGCCCTGGCCCAGATGGCTTCACTGGAGAATTCTACAAACATTCAGAGAAGAGCTTATACCAGTACTACACAAATTATTTCCAAACATAGGAAATGAAGCAACACTTCCGAACTCATTGTATGAAGCCAGCATAACGCTGATACCAGAACCAAACACACTAAAAAAAAAGAAAAAGAAAATTACAGACCAGTATCTCTCATGAATATAGGTGCAAAAATTCTGAACAAAATTCAAGCTAATAGAATTGAGCATCATATGAAAAAAATAATACACCACAACCAAGCAGGATTCATACCAGGTATAAAAAGATGGTTCAACATTAGAAAATCAATCAACGTAATCCACCAGATAAATAAAAGGAAAGAAAAAAATTACCTGATCATCTTAATCTACACAGAAAAGGCATCTGACCAAGTCCAACACCCATTCCTGAGAAGAACTCTCAATAAAATAGGTATAGAAGGGAAATTTCTCAACATAATAAAGGGCAGCATGCAAAACCAATAGTCAACATCATTCTTAATGGAGAGAGGCTAAAAACATACCCCTTGAGAACAGGAACAAGATAAGGATGCCCTTTATCACCACTCCTATTTAACATTGTGCTGGAAGCCCTAGCTAGAGCAATAAGGCAAGAAAAAGAAATAAAGGGTATACAAATTGGTAATGAAGAAGTTAAACTGTTCCCATTTGCAGATGATATGATACTATACATAGAAAACCCAAAAGACTCCACGTGAAAACTACTGGAACTAATAGAAAGATTCAGCAGAATAGCAGAATGCAAAATAAACATAGAAAAATCAGTTGTATTCCTATACACCAATAAAAAGAATGATGAAAAGGAAATCAGGAAAACAATACCATTTATAACAGCTCCTAAAAAAATAAAATAGTAATAAATCTAACCAGGGATGTGAAAGACCTATAAAAGAAAACTACAAAACACTACTGCAAAAAACCAAAAGAGATCTACATTAATGGAAAAATATACCATGCTCATGGATATGTAGACTCAACATTGTGAAAATGACAGTTCTACCCAAAGCAATCTACAAATACAATGCAATCCCCATCCAAATATCAACAACATTCTTTAAAGAGATGGAAAAACTAATCATTAACTTTATATGGAAAGGGAGGAGGCTCTGGATAAATAAAGCACTATTGAATAAGAAGAATGAAGTAGGAGGACTCACACTACCTGACCTCAGAAGCTACTATACAGCTATGGTAATAAAAACAGCCTGATACTGGTAAAACGACAGATACATTGACCAATGGAACAGAATTGAGAACCCAGATGTCAATCCATCCAGCTATGGTCACCTGATCTTCGACAAGGGCTCAAAGTCCATCAGATGGGGAACAGGCATTCTTTTTAACAAACAGTTCTGGCAAAACTGGATGTCCACCTGCAAAAAAATGAAATAGGACCCATACGTCACACCATACACAAAAACTAATTCAAAATGGATCAAAGACCTAAATATAAAGCCAAAAACTATAAAGTTAATAGAAGAAAAATTAGGATAAACACTAGGGGAACTAATATATGGCATTAACAGGATACAAACCATAACCAACAATGCACAAACTCCAGAAGATAAACTAGATAACTGGGATCTTCTAAAAGTTAATCACTTATGCTCATCAAAAGACTTCACCAAAAGAGTAAAAAAAGAACCTACAGACTAGGAAAAAATTTTTGGACATTGTATGTCATGCAAAGGTCTAATCTCTAAAGTCTATAAGAAAATCCAACACCTCTACAACAAAAAGACAAATAATCCAATTAAAAAATAGGCAAAGGAAATAAACAGACACTTCACCAAAGAAGACATTCAAGCGGCCAATAGACACATGAGGAATTGCTCAAGATCACTAGCCATTAGAGAAGTGCAAATCAAAACCACAATGAGATACCATCTCACCCCAGCATTACTGGCACAAATCAAAAACACTGGAAATAACAAATGTTGGAGAGGCTGCGAAGAGATCCGAACTCTTACGCACTGCTGGTGGGAATGCAAAATGGGACAACTATTTTGGAAAACAATATGAAGCTTCCTTAGAAAGCTAGAAATAGAAATACCGTATGATCCAGCAATCCCACTCCTAGGAAAATATCTTAGAGAAATAAGAGCCATCACACGAATAGACATATGCACACCCATGTTCATTGCATCATTCTTCACAATACCAAAAAGATGGAAACCATCTAGATGCCCATCAACAGAAGAATGGATAAACAAACTATGGTACATACACACAATGGAGTAGTATGCAACGAGAAACAACAGCAATGAATCTGTGAAGCATTTCATAACATGGGTGAAACTGGAGGACATTACGCTGAGTGAAATAAGTCAATCACAAAAGGACAAATATTGCATGAGACCACTACAGTAAAAACTCATGAAAAGGTTTACACACAAAAAGGAACAATCTTTGATGGTTACGAGGCATCAGAGGGGTGGGAGAGGGAAATACTAAATAGATAATAGATACATGGTAACTTTGGTGAAGGATAAGACAGTACGTGATACTGGGGAAGCCAGCACAACTTGTACAAAGCAAAGTCGTGGAAGCTCCATAAGACACATCCAAACTCCCCGAGGGACCAAATTGGTAGGCTAAGGACTGTGGGGACCATGGTCTCTGGGAACATCTAGCTCAATTGGCATAATATAGTTTATCAAGAAAATGTTCTACCTTCTACCTTATTGAGTAGCATCTGGGGTCTTAAAAGCTTGTGAGCGGCCATCTAAGATACTCCACTGGTCTCACCCCTTCGGGAGCAAGGGAGAATGAAGAAAACAAGATACAAGGGAAAGATTAGTCCAAAGGACTAATGGATCACAACTACCACTGCCTCCACCAGACTGAGTCAAGCACAACTAGATGATGCCCGGCTACCACCACTGACTGCTCGGACAGGGATCACAACAGAGAGTCCTGAGCAGAGCTGGAGAAAAATGTAGAACAAAATTCTAACTCACAACAAAAGATCAGACTTACTGGTCTGACAAAGACTGGAGAAACCCTGAGAGTATGGCCCCCAACACCCTTTTAGTTCAGTAATGAAGTCACTCCAGAGGTTCACCCTTCAACCAAAGATTAGACAACCCCATAAAACAAAATTTGACTAATGGGGCACAACAGCCTGGGGACAAGGACTAGAAGACATGAGGGGACAAGAAACCTGGTAATAGGGAACCCAAGGTCGAGAAAGGAGAGTGTTGACATGTCCTGGGGTTGTTAACCAATGTCATAAAACAATATGTGTACCTACTGTTTAATGAGAAACTATTTGTTCTGTAAACTTTCATCTAAAGTACAATTAAAGAAATTTTAAAAATAAGAGAGATAAAAGGAAAGGGAAGCAAGCAGACAGTTGGGGAACCTCACATCACCAAGAAAACAGCACTGGGAGCACAGCATGTCTTTTGGACCTGGGGTTCCTGCAGAGAGAAGCTTCTAGTCAGGGGAAGATTGTCGACAAGGGTCTTCCTCCAGAGCTGACAGAGAAAGCCTTCCCCTGGTGCTGATGCCTTGAATGTGGACTTATAGCCTACTAGACTGTGAAAGAATAAATTTCTCTTTGTTAAAGCCAAAAAAAAAGAAATCAAACAACGTATTGCACTGCACAAATCTGCTGCAAAAGGCCTCTTTACCATTTCACATTAAATCTTGTCAAAATGCATATTTTTATTCAGAAGATGTGGGGTAAGACCTGAGATTCTACACTGCTAGTAAGCTGCCAGATGATGTCAAAGCAGCTGGCTCACAGGCCGCATTTCAGATAGCAAGGAACTAAAGGAAGCTCATATGAAAAGAAGGTGTTATGGATTGAATTGTGTCCCCCCAAAATATATGTTGCAATCCTGATTGAGAATAAGGTTTCTTTTGTAATAATAAGGCCATATCAATGTAGGGTGTGTGCTAAACCTCATGACTTATGATTTATAAAAAGACTAGGTAGCCATAGAGACAAGAAGCACAAACTGGAGAAGATAGATGCCATGTGAAGATTGCCAAGGAACCAACAAAAGCTGAGGCTACAGAAGCTAAAAGAGGCAAGGATCTTCCCCCAGATCCAAGAGAGCCTTCCCCTTGGCTGATGCCCTGAATTCAGACTTCTATCCTCCTAAACTGTGAAAATAAGTTTCTGTTCTTTAAGGCCAAAAAAAAAAAAAAAAAAAAAAGACCTCTTTACCATTTTCAAAAGCAAAGATGTCACTTTGATGAGTAAGGTGAATCTGACCCAAGCCATGGTCTTTTCAATTGCCTCCTATGCGTTTGAAAGCTGGACAATGAAAAAGAAAGACAAAGAATTGATGCATTTGAACTGTGGTGTTGGTGAAGAGTATTGAATATACTGTGGGCTGTCAGAAAAATGAGCAAATCAGTTTTAGAAGAAATACAATCAGAATGTTCCTTAGAAGTGACAGGTGAGACTTTGACTCACTTACTTTAGACATGTCATCAGGAAAAAAACAATCACTGGAAAAAAGACGTGATGGTTGGTAAAGTAGAAAGTCAGAGAAAACAAGAGAAACCCTCAGTGAAATAGAGTGACACAACAGCCAAAGAAATGGACTCAAACATAGCAACAATCATGAAGATGGCTCAGGACTGAGCAACATTTCTCTCCTTCACTATAGTTGGAGCCAACTCAACAGCATCTAACAACATTAAACCTTCAAGTGAAAATGTCAAGAAGACTGTTGGATATAAAATTTTGTAGTTCAGAGGAAAGTTTCTGCATATAGATAGTATTTTGATGCATGAGAACCAAATGAGATGATCACATGAGCGATATAGATGGAAAGTAAAAGACAAACAAGCACTGAACTCTAAGTAATCGCAACATGAAGAAGTCATGGAGAAAAGGCGGGGTCAGCCAAAGAAACTGAGGAGGAGCCATTGAGGTAGTTGGAAAACAAGAAGAATATGGTGTCCCGGAAGCCAAGCGAAGAACACATTTCAATGAAGATAGAAAGATCAAAAGTGTCAAATGCTACTGGCAGATCAAGTAAGACAAAGACTAAGAATTGACCATTAGATTTAGTAACATGATGGTTATTGAAGACCTTAACAAGGGCAGCTCTAGTGAAATGGTGAAGATAAAACCATAATTTGAATGAATTTCAAGATGAGAAGGTTGGCATTTGTGATGGTTAAGATTGTGTGTCAACTTGACTGGGCCATGATTCTTCGTGTTTTAATGTAATCACTCCCATGATTGAATATACTCATCAGTATGACAAACTTTGAAGAATTCTGTTGTATAGAATTCAAGCCACATACTCAGTATCATGAAATACGATATTAGAAGAAATATGGGTACGTGATGACTTTCATGAGCATCAAAGCCTTTGTAAGAAAGAAGAGGAAAAATCAAAAGGAGAAAGTAGGCTGAAATGAAGAGGTAGGAAAATGAAATAGGAGATGGATGGAATAGTTCTATTAGGATGATTCTAGTTGAATTTCTTTTATTTAACAAACACTGACATACTTACTGTGGATCAAACATTATTCTAAGGATTTATATATAACTCATTTAATATTCACCTCTTCTTCCAAACATCAAAATTCATTTAAGATTGTTCTTTGTTCCCCAACTTTCAAATGTACTCAGAGAGGAGCCCACAATTTCTTTCTTCCCTGTTTATACAGTCTCCTTAGGTAATTTTATCCAGCCTGTTACTTTAAATATCTATTTATTGATAACCTTAATTATGCATCTTCTAATCCCAAATTTCCCTCTGAGCTTCAGACTGCTATATTCAATTTCCTGCTCGACATTCTTACTTAGGAGCCCATTAAAACTTTTAAATGTGACATATCCGAAGCTGAAAGCATGGTTTTATTGCAATTAGCTCCTTTTTCTGTCTTCTCTGTCTTAACAGACTCTGTTCTAAGGATTTATAAATATAATTCATTTAATACTCTCTATTATATAGTACTATACTGTATACTCATCTAATAAATATTATTCACCCAATTCCTTAGGCCAAAAACTTATTAATCATCCTCATTTATTTTCCCCCACCTCACATCCAATCCAGCCACAAGTCCAATAGCCACTATCTTCAAAATATACTCTAAACATTTTCATCACCCTCAATGCTATCACTTGGGTCCAAGCCATCATCTCTCACCTCAAACTCTGAAAAGGCCTCCTAACAGATTAATTTTTACCCCACCTATGCATTTACCTCACAGCGTGCAGTGACCTTGGGCAAATTGCCTGAGTTTCCTTATCTATAAAATTCAAATACAAAGGTACATTGTAAGATTTTTGTGAGCATTAGAAGAGTTAGTACATGCAAAGCAGCAACTACTGGAAAATAGTGAAAAATCATATCTTAGTTATTATGTTACCATGTTTGTTGTATTTTAAACACATAAATCAAACTGTATCACTCCCTGCTTAAAGTCCTCCAGTGGCTTCCATTAATGGCTTCCCTCACTATGCTCTATAATTATTTGCATATACTGGCCCATGCCTACCTTTTAAGCTTCATCTCTTATAATGTTTCCTCTTATTTACTATGATCACACTGTTCTTTTTTCTGTTCCTGGAACAAGGCAAACTCAATCCTACTTCAGGAATTTTACACTTATTGCTCTGCCCACTTGCAACACTCTTCCCTCAAAACTTTGCACAAATCACTCCTCACCAGTAGATCTCAACTCAAATGTCACCTCCTTGGACACTTTCTCTACCTATCTAAAATAGTCACAACCTGTCACTTTCCAACCCTTTGCCCCGCTTTCTTTTTCTACATACAAGTTCTCATTCTCTATAATTATATAATTGTTCATTTTCATTCTTCCTTGCTAGAACTTAATTTACATGAGAACAGAGACTTTGCTTCATTCACCACTTATCCATAGTAACTAAAAAATGCCTGGTATATAGCAGGGACTTCATAAATATTTATCAAATGAGTAACTAAAGTTAGGGGAAAAAAACTATTCTAATTGTCTTAAACCCTAGACCATGTAACTAAAAAATTCGAGGAGCCCTGGCAGAGCAACAGTTAAGTACTCGGCTGCTAATCAAAAAGTTGGCAGTTTGAACCCACCCAGCGGCTCCATGGGAGAAAGACCTAGTGATCTGCTTCTATAAAAAATTACAGCCAAGAAAACTCTATGGGGAAGTTCTACTATGTCGCATGGGGCCACTATGAGTCGAAATCAACTTGACAGCACCCAACAACAATAACAGTAACAGGCATGGTTTCACACATGGTTCAGTAAAGATTCCAGCTCTATGTTCTTTGTGATTCTCTTGGTTTTGTCCTCCTTCATGTGTCTGCGTCATCTTCATGCTGGCTTCCCTCTTGATGGCAAAATAGCTGCAGTGGTCCCAGCCATTTTCTGTGTATCACACAATTCAGAAGGAGAAAAAATGTCTATGTTCCAAACTTCCTAGAGGAAGCATAAGACCACCCCTGAACCAATCCTGTGGCCAGAAGAATGTCACAAGCTACAGAAGTCCTGGAAAGAAACTACATTAAGTGATTTACACCTGCAGTTCCCAAATTGTGCACTGAGGGGGCCCCAAGATACCAGAGAAAACTTATGGAGATGTAATGAGGTATTTTGATTTTTTGAGGGTAATACTCAATATCTGCCAGATACTGTACAAAACTACTAGTTCAAGGTACAGTCAATCCTTATTATTTGTGGATTCTGTATTTGAGAATTCACCTATTCACTGAAGATTTATAATCCTAAAATCCATACTTGTGGCACTTTCTCAGTCATTCACGGACATGCAGTGAAAAATGTGAACTGCCTAACATGCACATTCCTAGCTGAGGTTGAACAAAGGGGAGGCTCTGCTTTCTTGTTTTAGCTCTCGTTCTGTAAATAATGTCCTTTTTGTGGTCAATTTAGTACTGCATTTTTGAATTTTTGTGCTTTTTTTGGGTGATTTTACTGTTTAAAATTGCCCCCAAGCATAATGCTGAAATGCTGTCTAGTATTCTTAAGCACAAGCAGGTTGTGATGTGCCTTATGGAGAAAATATGTGTTAGATAACCTTTGTTCAGGCATGACTTATAGTGCAGTTCATCCTAAGTTCAATGTTAATGAATCAACTGTATAAATTAAAAAGTGTTTTTAAACAGAAACACACATATAACTAGGTTATGTATTGATTGGTTAATGAAAATGATGTGACCAGAGGCTTACAGGAACATAGTCCTATATTTCCCCTAAAGCTATGGTTCAGTATTTGTGAATTCAGTGTTGGCAGCAACCTTATAGAACATACCTACTGCAAATGAGAATCAGCAGTTCACAGTTTCAACATTAAACATTGTGGCTGTTGTGGTTAGGTGCCGTCAAGTTGGTTCTGACTCATAGGGACCCTATCTATGTACAACAGAATGAAATACTGTACCATCCTAACAATAGCTGTTATGCTTGAGCCTATTGTTGCAGCCACTAAGTCAGTCCATCTCGTTGAGGGTCTTCCTCTTTTTCGATGACCCTACCGTACTCTACCAAGCATGATGTCATTCTCCAGGGACTAGTCCCTCCTGATAACATGTCCAAAGTACTTGAGACAAAGTCTCACCATCCTCACATCTAATGAGCATTCTTGTTGTAATTCTTCCAAGACAGATTTGTTCATTCTTCTGCCAGTTGACGGTATATTCAATATTCTTTGCCAACACCATAATTCAAAGGTATCAATTCTTCTTCAGGCTTCCTTATTCATTGTCCAGTTTTCACACGCATATGAGGCGATGGAAAACACCACAGCTTGGGTCAGGTGCACCTTAGTCTTCAAGGTGACATCTTTGCTTTTTAACACTTGAAAGAAGTCTTTTGCAGCAGATTTGCCCAACTCAATGAGTCATTTGATTTCTTGACTGCTGCTTCCATGGGTGTTGATTGTGGATCCAAGTAAAATGAAATTTTTTACAACTTAAATCTTTTCTCCATTTATCATGATGTTGCTTATTGGTCCAGTTGTGAGGATTTTTGTTTTCTTTATGTTGAGGTGTAATCCATACTGAAAGCTATAGTCTTTGTTCTTCATCAGTAAGTGCTTCAAGTCCTCTTCACTTTCAGCAAGCAATGTGGTGTCATCTGCATATATATGTCCTATCTTTGCAAAGCTTTTTTTTTTTTTGTAATTGCTATGATAAAAAGCAAGCACTGCATTCAATTATCATGGAACGAGAATCGAGGGTGGCAGTGTCTAAGTTGATTCTGAAGTCTGAGAAGTTGTGCAGTGCCCAGCAGGCACACTATTCTCTTTTTTTTGGTTATTTTATTTTTTTGCTGTTGTTCAGAATATACTCAGCAAAACATACACCAATTCAACAGTTTCTACATGGACAGTTCAGTGACATTGAATACATTCTTCAAGTTGTGCAACAATTCTCATCCTCCTTTTCTGAGTTGTTCCTACCCCATTAACATAAATTCACTGCCTAAGTTTCCTATCTAATATTTTGAGTTGCTGTTGTCAATTTGATCCCACATAGATCTTGAACGATCACAATGCTCAAGGCAGACATTCTTTACTAGTTAAGCTAAACTACTATTCGGTTTTAAGAAGATTTTGAGGGATATTTTTGGTTTGAGGTTTAAAGATTATCTTAGAACAATAATTTCAGGGTTTCATTCAACCTCTATGGCTCCAGAAAGTCTGGGGTCCATGATAATTTTCAATATGTTCTGCCTTTTCCTCCTTTTGATCGGGATTCCTGTATAGAATCTTTGATCAATATGTTCAGTAATGGTAGCTGAGCACCATCTAGTTCTTCTGGTCTCATGGCAAAGGTGACAGTTGTTCACAGAGGCAATTAGCCACACATTCCATATCCTCCTCCCATTCCTGACTCTCCTTCTTCCTCTGTTAGAAGAATAGAGACCAATTGTTGTGTCTTAGATGGCTGCTTGCAAGCTTTTAAGACCCTAGGACATAGAACAGAAGCATTAAAAATGGTGTTAGGCCAGTTGACTGGGTTATCCCATGAAACCATGACCCTAAACTTCCAAACCAAGGAACAAAATCCCATGAGGCTTTTGGCTGCACATAAGTGGCTTTAGCAGCTACTTTTTTTTTGTTGTTGTTGTTGTTGTAAGTATATCTATCACGTAACTTTTGCCAATCCAACTTTTTAAAAAATTTTTTTGTATTTTTTATTATTGTACATTAGATGAAGGTTTACAAGACAAACTAGCTTTTCATTAAACATTTAGATTAGTACACATATTGTTTTGTGACATTGGTTAACAGCCCTTTGACATGTCAAAGCTCTCCTTTCTCGACCTTGGGTTCCCTATTACCAGCTTTCCTGTCCCCTCCTGCCTTCTAGTCCTTGCCCCTGGGCTGGTGTGTACATTTAGTCTCATTTTGTTTTATGGGCCTTTCTAATCTTTAGCTGAAGGATGAACCTCAGGAGTGACTTCATTACTGAGCTAAAAGGGTGTCAGGGGGTCATACTCTTGGGGTTTCTCCAGTCTCTATCAGGCCAGTAAGTCTAGTCTTTTGTTGTGAGTTAGAATTTTGTTCTACAATGTTCTCCAACTCTGTCTGGGACTCTCTGTTGTCATCCCTGTCAGAGAAGTCAGTGGTGGTAGCCAGGCACCACCTAGTTGTGCTGGACTCAGTCTGGTGGAGGCCGTGGTAGTTGGGGTCCACTAGTCCTTTGGACTAATCTTTCCCTTGTGTCTTTGGTTTTCTTTATTCTCCCTTGTTCCCAACAGAGTGAGACCAGTGGAGTATCTTAGATGGCCGTTCACAAGCTTTTAAGACTCCAGATGCTACTCACCAAGATATAATGTAGAACATTTTCTTTATAAACTATGTTATGCCAAATTGAGCTAGATGTTCCCCGAGGCCATGGTCCCCACAGCCCTCAGCCCAGTAATTCAGTCCCTCAGGGAGTTTTGATGTGTCTATGGAGCTTCCATGACCTTGCCTGGGACAAGTTGTGCTGGCTTGCCTGGTACTGTGTACTGTCTTACCCTTCACCAAAGACCAGTTCAGCCTTTTACAGGTGTACAAGTTATTGACAGCAATTGCAGTAATCGGCTGCAGGCACACTGTTCTAATAGTAAGTTTTTAAGAATGAAATAAAAATATTTGTACTTCAGTTTGTGTATTATTTTTTCAAATGGCTAAAATATTAGGACATGAGATAGGTAGAAATCTAAGAATGACCTTCCCAGTGACCCTTGCCCTTGTATAATCCCTTCACCTTTTGAGTGTGGGTAAGACCTGTGATTATGATATCACTGCCATGATATGTTGTTATATGGCAAAAGAGAGATTATCTGAGTGGGTCTAATCTAATCACTTAAGCCTCTTAAAAGCAGAGAGTTTTCTATGGCTGGTGGCAGAAGAGGAAGTCTGAGAGCTTCAAAATGTGAGAAGAATTTAATGCTCTCTTGCTGGCTTTGAAGACAGAGGGGGCCTTATGCAAGGACTGGAGAACAGCTTCTAGGAGGTGAGAGTGATCCCCATCTGACAGCCAGCAGGAAAATGAGAACCTCAGTCCTACAACCACAGGAACTGGATTCTGCCAACAACCTGAATGAGCTTAAAAGTAGATTTTTCCCCAGAGCATCCAGGTAAGAGCTCAAACTAGTTGACATTTGATTTCAGCTTTGTGAGACCCTAAACAGAGAACCTAGCCAAGCCTGTCTGGGATTCTGACCTACAGAATTGTTTTTGTTTGTTCATTTGTTTTGTTTTAAGCTGCTAAATTGTGGTGATTTGTCATGCAGCAATAAACAACTAATATAGAACCTAAACAATTGTTATATTATTTGGACTTAACTAGTAAACAGAGCCTAGGGGTACCAAGAACAAATTACTGAGAGAGAGTGGCCTGAACTGAGAAAGTTTGGGAATCTCTGGTTTAGATGAATCAGCTTACTCTGGGAGCTGAGGGTGGGGTCAATCCTGCTGTCTTAGCTAAATAGTGCTGCTATAATAGAAACATCACAAGTGGGTGGCTTTAACAAAGAAACTTATTTTCTCAGAGTTTAGGAGGCTAGAAGTTCGAATTCAAGATGCTGGCTGTAGAGGAAGGTTTTCTCTGTCGGCTCTGGAGGAAGGTCCTTGTCTTCGAGCTTTTGCTCCTGGGTGATCTTCATGTGGCTTGATATTTCTCTTCCCCCATCCCTGCTTCTCTTGCTTGCTTGTTTAATCTCTTTCATATCTCAAAAGAGATTGATTTAAGACACATCCTACACTAATCCTGTCTCATTAACATAACAAGACAACCCATTCCCAAAGGGGATTATAACCACAGGTATAGAGGTTAGGATTTGCAACATGTATTTTTGGGAGGACACAATTCAATCCATAACACCCACCTAAACTGAATGGCTGCTATTCAATTGGGAAGAGTGGGGAGAAAAACAACAAATGTACACATCAGTAAGGAAAGAATACAAAGAAACCAAATACACAGTACGGGAACTGATATTAATTCTGGAGATAATAATAATTAAAAAAAATAGATGCAATTAAAAATAGAATGAATGATATGAATAACTTTTCGACAATTGAGAGTAAAAGAGAACTGAGATCAGAGGGCTAACATATAGATAATTCCTTTTCTTGAAGGAGAATCAATAAATAGGTCAGAAGCAATAATAAGATACTTAACAGAAGAAAAGCCTGTGTAGGCAGTTGAAAGGACTCTTTATGTTGTAGGAGGAATCCAATAGAACTTTTGAATTATATGTATGAAGACAAACATAAACATTCAAGCAGAAAAATCAGAATCTAACAAAACATTTTTATACTATTAAAAAAAAAAAAAAAACAACTATGAGCATCCAGGCAGAAAAATCAAATTGCCCTCAAAGGAATAAAGGCCAGATTGGACTCAACCAAAACTTCAGCAACGAAACCTTTCCTTCCAGCCATCATGACCATGCTCTCCTCTCTCAGCATTCAGCTAAACTGGCCTTTTAGTTCTTCACATATGCTGTGTTCTTTCCTGCCTTACAACCTTTTGTTTCCCTTCTGGGGAAATTTCTTCCACCTCTACTTCCTACCCCTTTGCTTATTTAATTCCTACTTTCCCTTCAGATGTCAGCTCAACCATCACTTTTGAGGAAACATTTATGACCTCTGTGCCTAGACAAAACCAGTGGTACATGGGGCTATGACAGCATATTAGGGAGATTAATCCAGTTTGTACTTAATCCAGTTTGCTCCCTGTAGATCTCTAGTCCTTACCATAATGGATTTTACTGAGTGAGATGGGGAGTCATTGGTGGATAATGAGAAATGACTGTTTTAAAAGATTCACTCTAGCTGTAGAATAGGCTGTAGAGGGGCAAAGGTGGAAGAAGGGAAACCACTTACAAGGATACTAATAATTTAGTCCAAGAGCTGATAGAAGGTGGTCAGAATTTAGCTATTTTGAAAGCAGAACCAACAGGATTTACATTGGATGTGGGATGTGAGAGAAAGGAGTCAAGTATGACTACAAGTTTTTTTGAGGGTCTGAGCAACTGAAAGAATGGATTTGTCACTAGCTAAAATGGGGAAGACTGTGGGTAAAGCAGGTTTGGAGAAAGATGAGGGTTTCAGTTTTGAATATAAGTTTGAAGTGCTTACTTAGACATATAATAAAGATATCAAATACGCAGTTGGTTATACAAATCTGATATCCAGGAGACAGGTCTGGAAAGAAAGCTAAAAATTTGAGTTGTCGGTATGTTTCTAATATTAAGCCATGAAACTGGATGAGATCACCAAGACAGTGAGTATAAATGGAAAAGCAAACCCATGACCAAGACCTGGGGTACTTAAATGTTAAGAGGTTGGGGAGAAGAGAATCAACAAGGAGACTGAGCATGAGCAGTCAATGAGGCAGGAGAAGTGTAGTCTAGAAGTGAAAGTGTATTAAGAAAAAAAGGAGTCAGGCAACTGGCTGGTTTCTTTAATAAATCAATGTCATAAAAAAATGGAGACTGTGCTAAATTAAAGAGCTCTACAGCAAGATAATATGCATAGGGCTAGATTTGATACTGCTTTGGAAAAATCAGCTTTAAAAAATATTCTGGGGTCAAAACTGGAGTATCTGAATTTGGCTTGAGTATTAGAAGACATTAAAATTTACTGAAATTGGAAGGTGAATATTATTGACTTGAAGATTGTTTCAGAATAGTAGGACTTCATTTTAGTAAAAGCATATATTATATATATAGGGCACAGAGAAAGATGGGAAAGAATATACACTGAGGTGGTAACGGTGATCTCTGGACGATAGGAATGTTGTTTTAATATTTTACTTGGCTGTATTTCCTAATTTTCTACAATGCACATACACTCCTTCTATAATAAAAACTGTTTACATTTTTTTCTGAGGAGGTAATGATTCATAAAATTATATTCTGCTGATAGGTAAATTAAGATGACTGACAATTTGATCATTGGATCTTGCTAGCAATGTGGAAGTCTTAAGTGACGAGATCAGTTTTGGTGGTGCAGGGGAAACAAAACCTGACTGGAACAATTCGGCAGTTCCTCAAAATGTTACTGAGTTACCAAATGCTTCAACAATTCTATTCCCAAGAGAACTGAAAACGTATGTCCACACAAAAACTTTTACATGAATGTTCATAGTAGCTTTACTCTTCATAGCCCAAAAGTGAATATAACTCAAATGTCCATCAACTGACAAATGGATAACCAAAATGTGAAATATTCATACAATGCAATATTACTCAGCAATGAAGTACTAATGCATACTACAACATGAACTTTGAAAATACTAATGCTAAGTGAAAGAAGCCAGTCATAAAAGAAAATGTTTTGTATGATTCCACTTGTATGTCAAGGATAGGCAAATCCAGAGAAAGTACATTAGGAGTTCCTGGGTAGTGCAGTTCTACTCTGTCCTGCAGGAGTGCTACTCTGTCCTACAGGTCAACTCGATAGCAATGGGTTTGGTTTTTTGGGGTGGTGCTAAGTTAATCACTTCACTACTAGCCAAAAGTTTGGCAGTTCAAACCACACACAGGTGTCTCAGAAGACAGATCTTGTGATCTGATTCTGAAAGGTCACAACCTTGAAAACCCTATGGAGCACAGTTCTACTGCGACACACATGGGGTCACCATGAGTTGGACATCAACTCAAGGACAACTTAACAAGAGGGCTGGATGGAGGGAAGAACGGGGAGTGACTGCTAATGGGTCTAAGGTTTGTTTCTGGAGTGATGAAAATGTTCTAAAATTAGTGTTGATGGTTGCACAACTCTGTGAATATAGTAAAAACCACCGAATTGTACACGTTAAAAGGGTGAATTTTATGGTATGTGAATTATCTCAATAAAGCTGTTATTTAAAAAAAAGAAAGCAGGAGAATCTAGTTGTTTGCTTTTGTTTCACTGTTTTCTGGTTTACTGTTTCCCATTTTGCTGCCAATGTTCAGGGTTTTCTGACCTCTAAACCCATCTCTTACTTCCAGGGATTTGTTAATCACTTTCCATAACCTTATCTTCCCTTCTCCTTTTATTTTTTTCTTCTTTTACTTCTAGTTGCATTTTAAGCCGAATTTACTCCCGAGCCCCAAGTTTTCATTCCTTGAGTTTCTTCTGGGGTATGTTTTTCTTCTGTGTAACTTCCTCTTCTGGTTTAGGAACAATTTGTTCCTTTTCAGTGAGGATCATCTCAATGTGGCAAGGGGAGCTCACGTATCGGTTTATTACACCATGAGCTCTGTAAAATGTGGCAGCACATCTTGGGGGCTTTATTCACCTGCATGTGCTCAATGACCAGAGAATCTACTTCTACATCCTTAAGTTCGGCATTACTCTCTGCATTTTTAAGGATGTGCAGCAAAAATTCAGCACTCTTTTTGGGTCATCGACCCTGTGTCCAACACCACTGTTTGGCCGGGGCACACCTACCAACTCCACCATTGTAACATCGGAGTGGCACACTTTCTGCAAAGTGACATTTTTCAGATACTTGGTGGCTTTTTTGACACGCATACCCTTGATGGCCTGGGCAGTTTCACGGGTGTTCTTAAAATGGACCCGAAGATTTGAACCTCTTGATCTGCATGATTTTGAGGGGTTTTCTGGGTCAAGTGAGTAGCGAGCCATTTTGTGAGATGACCTCAGGCCACTTACGGGAAAAGAGTCCCCTTCTCCTTTTTAATCTCTACCACACATTGCTCCCAAACCCTCCCAAATAAAAAATTAACTGAACAGAAACATGTCTTCTATTAAGAGAAACTACAGATTTTTAAAAAAGTGATAAATGTGGCCATTGTCGATTTTTTTCCCTAAATTTTATTTTTTTGTTGAGAATATACACAGTAAAACATACACCAATTCAACAGTTTTTACATGTACAACTTACTGACATTGTTTACATTCTTCAAGTTGTGCAACAATTCTCATCCCCCTTTTGAGTTGTTCCTCCCGTGTAACATCAACTTGCTGCCCCCTAAGGTTCCTATCTAATCTTTCAAGTTGCTGTTTGTCTATATGCGATCAAACTGATGACTTTAGGGGATATTTTTGGTTTAAGGTTTAAAGATTATCTCAGGGCAAAAGATTCAGGAATTCATCCACCCTCCATGGCTCCAGAAAGTCTGGAGTCCATGACTATTTGAAATTTTGTTCTGCACTTCCCCCCTTTTGATGAGGATTCGTCTATGGAATCTTTGATCAAAATGTTCAATAACGGCACCCAGGCACCATCTAGTTGTTCTGGTCTCCTGGCAAAGGAGGCAGTTGTTCGTGGAGGCAATTAGCCACACATTTCAATATTCTCTTCCTATTCCTGACTCTCCTTCTTCCTCTGTTGCTCCAGGTGAACAGACACCAACTGTTATGCCTTGCCAGATCTACTTTTCATTTATTCCAAGTAAAGTGTGTACATGTTCAACAAAAGAGAGAGATGTATCTGCCTACGAATAATAACCTATCACCTTAAGAAAACATCACATCATATAGCCTGAATTCTGAAAACTGTTTGGATTATATAAAACTGCTTTGCAAGTTAAAAAACATTCTTAAGAATGTCTGAATATGTAATAATGCTGCTGTAATATATTTTCTTTCATTAAATTTTTTAAAAATTACAACATATGTTGAGTAGAAGCTATCTTCATTTTATGGGTAAAGAGACAAAGTGAGTACATATACGAGCCCATTGGCAAAGCTAAGTTTAGAGCTGGTTTTCTCTCTAGGATTGCAGAAAGTCAATACTACACAATAATTATCTATTGTTGCAGTTAACACCTGAGCAATTTAACTATTAAAGATACAAACAACAATAGCAAAAATATTCAAACTTGGGGAATTCTAATTAAAATAATTGAAAAATACAAATCTTTTCCTTCCAAAAAAGACATCTAAGACAAAGGTTCAGATATCCCATGTAGATTATTCACAGGAGTCATATGTTAATCAATCTCTTCCATATCCTTTAAATAAAATTTTACAATCCAGTGATGAAAAACAAATTGCATATTCAAAGACATTTTCAGAATGCATCTATAATTAACTTAGTACAAAAGTATATGGAAAAAACCAGGTATTCACTGAAGTCTTTAAGTTTAGCTACATTTTATTATTTTTGGTGCATCTTCTTACGTATTTCTTCAAGAGCTGCTTCTTTCTCTCTCAGCACCTGCTTAAGTCTTCTTATTTTTTCATCTCGAATGGTTTCTTCTAACTCTGGTGGTGTCATGGGGAAAACGTCTTCAGTATAATAATTTTTATTAAAGGAATGACTTTGTTCAAAAGTTGCATTTGAATTCAATGTGCCTTTCTCCTGGTTATCATGAATACAATGGTCTACCTCAGTTCTCTTTTCTTCTCTGGTTTTCTTGTGGCTTGTGAGACTGTTATACTGTGATACCTCTGAAGCTGGTAAAATATTGCTAAGGAGTTGGGAACTGGTGACATTGGTTTCTCCATTTATAGCTGTGTTACAAGTACTCTCCGTTTTTCTCTTCTTTGTATAACACATCTTCTTAATGGTTTTTGCTTTTCTTTTTTTATCAAAACCCTGTTGCAATGTTGAGTAGGATTCCAAAAGAAAAACAAAATGTTACTGCTATACAGATAGTGTGCTCTCAAATTCAACAAAGTGTAGATATAAATATTTAGTAATTAAATTCAATTAAAAAATTGTATTTGGGACAACTAAAGCAGAAAAGAAATGCTTACCAAAATGAATAACAATATTTTACTGATACTCACTGACATTAAATTGCTTAACATTTTCCTGCTAAAATCAAGTATTAGAAGCAGTAATGACCTACACCAAAATATAAAGTCTGAGAAACACAACTAATATGGAGAATGTTCATTCATGAACCAGTAACTGATTGGTCTCTGATCTGAAGTTCAATATATTAAACAATATAATAATGACATATTCATAAGTAGGATGACAGCAGGCAAAGTTATAAGGGCATTTCTTTTCATCATTGCCCATGTAGGTTGCTTAAAACGTCTGCGTTATGAGTAACGCTGCAATGAACATCTGAATGCTTATATTTTTCCTACACTTGATTATTTCCTCTAGAGAGACCTTAAAATAGGATAACTAGTTCAAAAACTATGGCTATTTTATTATAATTTTATAATGGAAACAAATAACCAGTAAATGAAATAAAAACAGTTAAAACAACATCTTTGAGGATGCATTTTTACCCGTACATAAATGGTCTTCTTAACGCTGTCTATAAACTTAGTATAACACATATATGTGCAAATTTGCTGATAACTATCATTCGTATTAACGAACAAAACTAGAAAAAAATCAAATCAAGACAATTAATATATTCATACATCTTTGTAGTACCTACAAAGGGCACTGTAAAATTACCTGTTTTCTCTCTTCCTTCTCCACCATCAACTCTGACTTTTTGTAAGTATCACCCTTCACCAAACTGGTAAAGGCATCAAAACTTTTTCCAGAGTCTAGATGGTCAGGAATTCGAGTAAGGCACACTCTCAAATCTCTAGTGAGGCCAAATATCTTTTTAAATTCAGCATCATTCTTCAGACATAGTGCCTTATTACTCCCTTCTTGAGTATCTTTCATATCATTACTTTCTTTCTTATCTTTTTTTAATGTTGATGCCATTTCATTCTGGATCTGAAATTAAGAAAGAAAACAAACAATACTGCAAATTACTCAAACTATTTTATCAGACCAGCAACTAAGTGATTACCCCATCTTACACAAAATAAAACATCTTAAAATACTAAACGGTTGGGTTGCATTACCCTTGCCTTACTATCTACACTCCAAAAACTGAATTTAACAGAGTGAAAACATAAAATGTTCCCCTATAACTTCTCATTTATTTTCATTTCTTGTACTTTAAAAGTAACAGGTGGTCAATTCTCAAACAACTGAGAATACAGACTAATGACAAGTTAAAAATAATCTATGTGACATTATTTAGAAATTATAATCGTCTTGAAAAGTCTTATGCCTTAAATCAACCTTGTACATAGCAATTAGTAGTTCCCTCCTTGCATCTCTGGAGTTCAATGAACTTTTTACTTAAGGGGAGAAATGCTGACATTATTAAACAGACCATTACATAAGCAAGGAAAAGGTGAATACAAATATTTAGAGAGCACAGACACACATACCTTAAATAGAACAAAAAGGTAATTATATGGGTATGTTGGGTAACTGGATGAGAAGTCAGAATACAAAATGAAGGAAACTTGTCTACTTAAAAAAAAAAAAAAAAAAAAAAAAAGAACCCAATCAAAGATGTGATAAAATCTTATTTCCACAAATGACTTAAAGGCACTGATTTGACTAGCCCTAGCCCTCTTACAACCTTTCTACCAAAAAAAAAAAAAAAAAAAAACACTGAGTATCTCCCCCGCCCCAAAAGGAAAAAAAACAAAACAAAACAGCTCTCCTGTATGCATAACACTGATCTCTTCATATACTAAAACTAAGCTATTAAATATACATGTATATGTATGTTTGCACAGAGTACCTGGGTGGTGTAAATGGTTAACACACTAGACTGCTAATTGATAGGTTGGAGGTTCAAGTATGCCCAGAGGTGCCTTGGAAAAAGGCCTAGCAATCTACTTCCGGGGCAGGGGGTCAGGGGGCAGCCATTGAAAACCTTATGGAGCACAGCTGTACTCTTGACACACGTAGGGTCACCATGAGTCAGAATCTACTCAATGGCAACTGTTTTTTTAAATGTATGTATACATACATATACATACACACACACACAATTTTACTAAGCTTTAAATACATAATAACCTTCCCCAACTTTTCTAAATCTGGTTGCTCTGTCATTTTTTTGTTTTAAAAGATTTGGCATTACCAATGATTCAAGAGAAAGATATTGCTTGAAAGCTCCTAATTATATACTTTCTCAAACATTTCCTCAATTGAAAGCTTTTACTCAAGCATTCATGTGTGTTCATGTGTGTATGGTATGTGTGTGATGGCATGGGGTGTGGGGGGAAGAACGAGGTATCTCAGATAACTTTGAGAATAAAGAACATTTTTCTATATAGATACATAAAAAGAATACCCTAACATGGTAAAATTACCTTTGGTTCTTCGTCTCTGAAAACACCCTGTTGTGAAGTAACAGTTGTTGCATCAATAGAGGAATTTATTTTCTCTATGCTCTGGATGATATTTCCTTTTCTGGGGGTATTCTGTCCTGTACTAAATCCATCTGGAAAGACTGGCTTTGTGAATAAAGTCTTATATGGTTTTAAGTAGTTAATGGTTTGGTTCATATTATGTGGGTTTAGTGTAGAAAGAGATGGTTGCTCCACCTTTTTATTCTTCTCTGCCCTTAGACTGGTCATAGAAGCAACTTGGATATTTGAAAGTGATTTTGTCTCCATCTGGGAAGATTTACTTTTTGCCAAGACAATATTTACAACCTCTCTAGATATGTCTGTGACTGGACTTGAACTCACCATCTGTGATGTGTCTTTTCTTGGCAGTATATCAGGAGAAACAGAATTCTGTTGGTCAATTTGTGACGGCAAAACATCTGACCCCTTTTTAGCCAACAGATAGACTTTCCCATTAAACATAACCAAAGCATTATCTTTAATAGGTATACTTTTGGACTGCATCCCACTAGGACTGATGGTACTCAATGGTGGCATATTTACAGTGTTGTCTCCAAAATTTTTCCTATCTACAAACGTTTTTAAAATCTTTGAAGCCACATTATTTGAAGACTTAACAGGAACAAGTGATGGAGTACAAGGCTGAAGGGTTTCTTGAAAAATCCATTTCACTGGAGCAGCTTGAGAATGTTGACCACTTTTTGTCTCTGTAGCAACATTCATTGGAATTTGTGTGGTACTTAGTATCACTGGATTTGCTATTTCTGTAACAGGTTTTGGGTAAATGTTTTGAAAGTTCTTGGTAACTACATTTTTCACTGTTTTTACAGGAGATACATAAATTACAGTTGGTATTTGGGAGGCCTCAACTGTTCCTGAGGTACTTGTGGCTGCAGCTGCAAGTATCTTTTGCTGAACTGAAGGAGGCAACGATGACGCTGGTACAGATTTCACTTCAGCGTGGGCTGGAATCTGTAAATGATGCCCAGAAGGCAAAACTGGAGACTTCACAGTCACTGGAAGACTCTGAGTATTTACTAAAATATAAGATGAATCATTTTGTGTTGAGGGAGGAACAGCAAATGTTTGCATGGTGAGTCCATCAATTTTCACACCATGACTCTGAACTTTAGAAACTGATGACGTAAAATTTTTAGTTCCCACAGAAGTAACTCTAACTTTTTCTGATGCATCTACTGTTCTTGTAAGAAAGTAGTTTGTAGAACTGGCTGGCTGAAAAACAGGCAACTGAACTGATGCACTTGTGGAAGAGCTGGAAATCTGAGTCTGAAAAGTAACATGAACTGGGCTTCCTGTATTCCCTTTCAAAGCATCAGACATGACTGAAGATTGAACTAGTGGTATAAGATTTCCAGAGGAATTAGGAATTGGAAGTAACTGCAGAAGATTTTTTCCATCCGAGCCAAACGTCTGAACTACTTGGTACATGCAGCCTGAAACACTTAAAAGAACATTATGAGTAAATAAAACAACATACTACATGGTATATACATTTTATTTTAAAAAAAAAAAACTTGCAAATATTATTTTAAATGTAAAAATTTATAATAAAATATAACAAATTATATAATTTCTCATTTTGAGTTTTCAAAGCAAAATACTGTAAAAGATTTTGAAATAGAAGAGACAAAAGATATAATCAGCTTTGATTTAGATCTTATGACATGATTAGGCAATGGGAATGAGATACTAACATTTATTCCTAAAACTAAAAGTAGACTCTTCTAAGATGTTATCCTGTAAAAAGTTACGCGTGCTACAACAGGCTCCTCTTAAAAACTGTTAGCATCCTTCCGTTCCCCTCTTCCTTGAATTCTCATTTAACCTCCACTTATACTTACTCTCCCTATGGGGCAGTTCTACTCTGCCCTACAAGTTCTCTTTGAGTCAGAATGGACTCAACAGCAACAGGTTTGTACTTATTCTATCTCCTTCACTCCATTTTTTTGCGGGGGGGGGGGGGGGTCCCTAATCTGTTCTGTCTTTTTCCCACAGATAATGACTCACAAATTATACTGTCAACAATTCTGTTGCTTAAGATCTCTCTTACAGTCATACTTAGTGTGCCACATTTTTGTATTGTAGGCTAAACTAAGTTACTCATGTAGGAACCATCTTCTTGTTTCCTTATTGTTTCAGCACATGTGAGGTTTGGGGCTCACATGGCAATTACTTATATTAATTCCAATTGCCTATCAAGCCATACACACAACGCACCACAATTCAGATAAATGGTTAGTTTTCGATGAATGCAGAAGAGACTGGAAGTCAATGAAATATTTTTTACCTAGCCAATTCTGATCTTAGTACTTATGAGCTACTTCTTAGTACAAATTGTCTGCTTTTAAGAAAAGCCAATATATACTAATCCTTGTTTGTAAAAATCAATTATTCGGTAATTACTTAAATGCGGACACTTTATTTATACTAAAACTCCTTTCAGTTCCTGGGAAATACCAAGGTCTCATGGGACTCAGGGTCATTACACACGCTATCTCTCTAGCTAGATACGCCTCCTCCACCCAACTCTTCACATGGCTCAATTCTCAGCATAAATGATACTTTCCAAGAGATATCTTCTGGGACCACCTTAAAAACCCCTTCCCTTCCTTTGTAATTATCCACATTACAGCTGTTAATTTCCTTTGCTATGTATCACAGGCTGCAACATCTTAATCTGTCTCTCATGTTACACTCTGAGTAACCTGAGTGTAGAGTCCATAGGCTTATTGGACCAGTAATGGTCTTACATAACTAGAATCAAACAAAGATGAAAAATTCAAGGGCAAAAAAAAAAAAAAAAAAAAAAAATCAGCATTCTCAACAGTATAAAAGTATGTTTTAATACCTACAGGTGTTTTTAAAACCTTCATGAATTAATAAATCAATGCTAAAAATGCCATGCATCCTAGAAGTACTGGAATTCAATTTTATCCTTCTGCAAACAGAAATAACATCATTATATCTTTACAAAAATTTAAATCAGTTTTGTGGCCACTTGATAGTGCTTCAAAATGTTATACTGAATTTTCATAAACTAAGATTTAATCTCTAAAGAAAAGCATGAACCCAAACAAAAGTATGAATTCTTGCTCTCAGGACTCAAGGAAACTCCACCTTCACTACTCCCTCACCACCAAAAAAGCATATATGAACTGGGGTCAGAACTTAGTCAGCATTAACTCATTAACAAAAATGTACTGAGTTATGGTCAGGCACCAGGTTCAGTTTGGGAAAGTGACTATAGTCTGTGGGCCAATCTGGCTTGTTGCCTGTTTTTGTGCAACCCACAAGCTCAGAATGGTTCTTGTATTTTAAATTACTGGAAAAAAATCAAAAGAATAATATTTTGTGACATA
Organism: Dugong dugon; assembly: GCA_030035585.1. Classification (NCBI taxonomy): domain Eukaryota; kingdom Metazoa; phylum Chordata; class Mammalia; order Sirenia; family Dugongidae; genus Dugong; species Dugong dugon. The sequence goes on from CM057462.1 coordinate 151,116,354, forward strand.
TGAAAATTATATGAAATTCAAATTTCATTGTTCATAAATAAAGTTTTATTGGAACACAGTCAAACTCAGTTTTTACATACTACTTATGGCTGCTTTTGAGCTACAATGGCAGAACTGAGTAGTTGTAGCAGAGATTAGATGACCCACAAAGCCTAAAATATTTACTATCTGGCCCTTTACAAAAAAGTTTGCTGGCCCCCAAGCTAGGTCAACCCACAACGCCTAAAATAATTCAAACTAGTGGACACATGGACGTGTACATAGGCAATTATAACTAAATGACTTAAATGATGTATTTGCATGAATATAAAATGCTTGCTTCTCTTCTTAAAGTATTCTCTTCCCAAGGCTTCTAAGATATGTCATTCTCCTACCTCTATAGTGACTCCTCAGTATTCTTTGCTAACTCATCCTACTTGAATCAACCTTCAAATGTCAGAGTTCACCAAAGCTTGGGCCAAACTCTTCTCTTTCTATTCTGTATTCTTTCCCCAGATTACTTCTTTTATTTGCATGACTTCAATTACCACTTACATATCAACAATCCCAATATTTATATCTGTACCTCCTTTGAGATTCAGGCTTATATACCCAACTTTCCTCTTGATACTTCCATTTAGAATCTCAAAGACACGTAAAACTCAAATGACCAGAAGATCTCTGCTCCCCTCCCCCTATTCCTTCTCCTCCAGGTTTTTTTCTTTGCTAAGTAAATGGCATGACCATCTATCTTAGATGCCTAAGTTAGAGCAAGTAATTCCTGTTTTTTTGCCCTCTACATATCAATCCATCACAAAATTCTATTGCTATTATCTCTTAAATTTCCCTTAACATGTTAAATTCTTTCCAAATAAACTGTCACCACTCTTGTCCAGGTAAACAGACTGCTACAGCAGCTTTGTAACTAGTCTTCTTGGCTTCGGTCATATCCTCTCCCTTTCAATTCATTCAGCACACTAGATCTGGTCTTATGTCACTTCCCTGCCTAAAACATTTCAATTATTCAGTTATATACAGACAACTTTCTTATGAACTGACTGTAAAGAGGAAGACAAAGACTAGCAAGGAGTTGGAGGAGGAAATGGGGCCTCAGAAAGGATCTTTCTTATTCTTTTTTAAGGTTGGATGGACCACATCATATATAAATGCTTACGTCAACTGGTCAAGAGGAAGAGACTGATAATAAGAAAGAAGAATAATCAACAGTGTAAAGTCTGAGGAGGAAGGAAATGGGATCTGGAAGATGTTGTAATTAGGTACCATTGAGTTGGTTCTGACTCATAGTGACTCTATGAAAAACAGAACGAAACACTGCCCAGTCCTATGCCATTCTCACAATCATTGCTATGTTTGAGCCCATTGCTGCTGCCACCGTGTCAATCCGTCTTGTTGAGGGTCTTCCTCTTTTTTGCTGACCTTCTACCTCACCAAGCATGATGTCCTTCTGCAGGGACTGGTCTGGTCCCTCCTGATAACATGTCCAAAGTATGTGAAATGAAGTCCCATCATCCTCGCTTCCAAGGAGCACTCTGCCTGTACTTCTTCCAAAACAGACTTGTTTGGTCTTCTGGCAGTCCATGATATATTCAATATTCTTTGCCAACATCATAATTCAAAGGCATTAATTCTTTTTTGGTCTTCTATTCATTGTCCAGCTTTTGCATGAATATGAAGCAACTGGATATATGGCTTGGGTCAGGTGGACCTTAATCCTCAAAGTGACATCTTTGCTTTTCAACACTTTAAAGAGATCTTTTGCAGTAGATCTGCCCAATGCAATAGATCATTTGATTTCTTGACTGCTGCTACCATGGGCGTTGACTGTGGATCCAAGTAAAATCTAGAAGACAAGTGGAAGGAATGGACTTTGGAGACGGCTGGAGAAACATATCCTTCCACTGGAGAGGATGGGTGCATTTACAGGTAGGTGCATGGCTTTGGTGTCAAAAGGTTAAGGCAATTCTAATAGAATAGCTTTTATTTTCTCTATGAAAAAGGACATGACATCATCTGCTAAGAGCAAAAACAAGGGAGAGATCTGAGAAGAACCAAGAAGTTCTGAACAGTCTTTGTGAAAGAATAAGGTGACCACAGAAAACAATAGGGTCGCAAGGCAGTGTTAATGGTCAAGGGAAATAGGCAGTAATTATGAATTTATAGTGATACCAACCTATGCTCTTGTGAGATTTTGTCTCACTAGGTACAGGCAAAGAGAAAGCAGACAGATGAGTTCATCCAGGGTTTGGGTGGCTTCAGAAGGGTGAAACAAAAATCAAAGAGGAGCAAAGAAGTTTAGGGTGTTGACAAAAGTTATTAAAATGATGAAACAAACAATCTAGGCTAGATGAGAGGGAAACAGTAACACATTAACGGCCAAAGTATAGGGAGAAAAAAAGGGATTATTGCACTGGAAGGCTTGGTAAAGTTAAAGAACAGTCATGGTGGGAATACTTTAACAAGTAATTCAGAAACATAGGAAGTGGTGTTTACAAAGCAGGATGCACCAATTTCATCCAATAACAAGGTCATCATTCGTCTGTCAGTTTGTCATATTGTGGTGGCTTGGTGTTGCTGTGATGCTGGAAGCCATGTCACCAACATTTCAAACACCAGCAGCGTACCCATGGTGGACAGGTTTCAGCAAAGCTTCGGGACTAAGACTGGGAAGAAGGACCTGGCAATTTACTTCGGAAAAAATCAGCTGGCGAAAGCCTTATGGATAGCAGTGAAATATTGTCTAATGAAGTGCCAGAAGACGAACCCCTCAGGTTGGAAGGCACTCAAAATATGACTAGGGAAAAGCTGCCTCCTCAAAGTAGAGTCAATCTTAATGACACGAATGGAGTAAAGCTTTTGGAACCTTCATTTGCTGATGTGGAATGACTCAAAATGAGAAGAAACAGCTGCAAACATCCATTAATATTCTGAACATGGAATGTACGAAGCATGAATCAAGGAAAACTGGAAATTGTAAAAAAAAAAAAAAAAAAAAAAATGGAACGCTTGAAGATCAATATCCTAGGCATCAGTGAGCTGAAATGGACTGGTATTGACCATTTTGAATCACAGTCATATGGTCTACTATGCCAAGAATGACAAATTCAAGAGGAAAGGTGTCGCATTCACTGTCAAAAAGAACATTTCAATCTATTTTGGTTGAGTAGCAACTGGGGTCTCAAAAGCTTGTAAGCGGCCATTTAAGATACTCCACTGCTCTCACCCCATCTGAAGCAAGAAAACCAAAGACAAAGGGAAAAGACTACTCCAAAGGACTAATGGACCACAACTACCATAGCCTCCATCAGAATGAGTCCAGTACAACTAGACGGTGCCCAGCTACCACCATCGATTGCTCTGACAGGGATCGCAACAGAGGGTCTCAGACAGAGCTGGAGAAAAAAGGAAAACAAAATTCTAACACAAAAGACCAGACTTACTGGCCTGAGACTGGAGAAACCCCAAGAGTACGGCCCCCGGACACCCTCATAGCTCAGTCATGAAGTCACTCTTGAGGTTCACCCTTCAGCCAAAGATCAGACAGGCCCATAAAACAAAACGAGACTAAATGGGCACACCAGCCCAGGAGCAAGAATGAGAAGGCAGGGGTGGACAGGAAAGCTAGTAATGTTGTTATGTGGAACCCAAGGTCAAGAAAGGGAGAGCAGTGACATGTCATGGTGTTGGCAACCAATGTCACAAAACAATATTTACATTGTTTAATGAGAAACTTGTTTGCTCTGTAAATCTTCATCTAAAGTACAATTAAAAAAAGAACATTTCAAGATCTATCCTGAAATATAACGCTGTCAGTGATAATTATTTATATGCCTATAAGCAAGAAGAGTTAATACAACTATTATTCAAATTTACATACCAATACTAACACCAAAGATGAAGAAATTGAAGATTTTTACCAACTTCTGCAGTCTGAAATTGATCAAACATGCAATTAAGATGCATTGATAATTACTGGTGATTGGAATGTGGAAGTCGGAAACAAAGACAGTCGGTACTTGGAAAATATGGCCTTGGTAGGAGAAACAACGTGGGAGATCTCATGATAGAATTCTGCAAGACCAATGACTTATTCATTGGAAATATCTTTTTTCATCAACAGAAATGGCGACTATACACGTGGACCTTGCTCGGTGGAACACACAGGAATCAAATTGACTATGTCTGTGGAAAGACACGATGAAGAAGCTCAATATTTTCAGTCAGAACAAGGACAGAGGCTGACTGTGGAACTGACCTATCAACTGTTTATATGCAAGTTCAAGCTGAAACTGAAGAAAATTAAAACAAGTACACGAAAGCCAAAGTATGACCTTGGGTATATCCCACTTGAATTTACAGACCATCTCAAGAATAGATTTGACACACTGAACACTAATGCTCAAAGACCAGACAAGCTGTGGGATGACATCAAGGACATAACACATGAAGAAAGCAAAAGGTCATTAAAAAGACAGGAAAGAAAGAAAAGACTCTGAAACTTTTTCTTTAACGTAGAGTAGCTAAAACGAAAGAAAGAAATGATCACGTAAAAAAGCTGAACAGAAGACATCCAGGGGAAGGCTCGAGAAGACAAAGTATTATAATGTTGAATGATGCACGAAGCATCAAAAGAAGATGGAAGGAATACACAGTCACTCTACCAAAAAGAACTGGTTGACGTTCAACACTTTCAGGAGGTAGCATACGATCAAGAACCGATGGTACTGAAAGAAGTCCAAGCTGCACTGAAGGCATTAGCGAAAAACGAGGCTCCAGGAATTAACAGAATACCAATCAATATATTTCAACAAACGGATGTAACCCTGGAGTTGCTCACTAGTGTACGCCAAGATATTTGGAAGACAGCTACCTGACCACCAACTGAAGAGATCTTATTTGTGCCCATTCCAAAGAAACAGGCTCCAACGGAATGCAGAAATTATTGTTAATATCACATTCAAGTCAAAGTATGCTGAAGATAATTCAAAATGGTTGCAGCAATACATTGACAGAGAACTGCCAGAAATTTAAACCAGATTCAGAAGAGGACGTGGAATGAAGGCTATCACTGCTGAAATCAGATGGATCTTGGCTAAAGCAGGGAATACTACAAAGACCTGTGTTTTACTGACTATGCAAAAGCATTCGACTGTGTGGATCATAACAAATTATGTATAACACTGCAAAGAATGGGAATTCCAGAACACTTACCCAGGGCTGGATTAAGGCATGTGAGGCCCCTAACACTGGTAATCTGTGGTGCCCCCTCTTCTGCTTACTCATTTATTCAAACAGAATGTCAGTTATATATATATATCCATACGTATATGTGGATACTCTGGTGACATAGTGCTTAAGAACTACATCTGCTAACCAAAAGGTCAGTAGTTCGAATCTACCAGGCACTCCCTGGAAACTCCATGGGGCAGTTCCATTCTGTCCTATAGGGTTGCTGAGTCAGAATCGACTCGACGGCAACAGGTTTGGTTGGTTTTGGTATATATATGTGTGTGCCTGTGTGTCTCAGCCATCCATAATGTAACTTCTTTTTGGTAGAACAGTGGTTAAGAGCTCAGCTGTTAACCAAAGATCGGCAGTTTGAATCCACCACCCTCTCCATGGAAACCCTATGGGGCAGTTCTACTCTGTCCTATAGGGTCACTATGAATCAGAATCAACTCGACGGCTACGGGTTTGGGTTTTGGTATAGCATTAGCAACTGAACGAAAAAGTGGCTTATGTCATTTTAGTGGAATGAGATGAACTGGATTATAAAACTTTTAGTGGATGTGGGGTATTAAAATTTTTACTATATACTACATTCTCTACAAAAAGAATACTCCACATATTCTGCAACAAATACAGCCATGAACTTGTTTCAACAATCAATGCAAAATTCTATTCCTCTCCCACAATGAAAAACTGACTTTAACAAATTTTGCTTTAAATGGATGATACTTCAATTTTGATGCTTGTTTTGTATGTAATGCTATAATTATAAACGAAAAAATGTCATAAAAGAAAATTTAATGATCAGAAAACAAATATTACAACAAATTACTATATTTTATTTTTAGATAGATCTCTCATCTCTAACATGTTATAATTAAAAACACTTCTATTCTTTGCTCTTCCAAATTCTTCAATGATTTCATCACAATTAAGCTGCCGAACAATATCTATATCCATAAAAAGGATACTGAATCACATCTCTCTTGAATCACTGTTGTACACTGAGGGTTTGTCAGTCTCTCTCGGGATGAAAATGAGCATTCTGTTGTGCAGTTTATGATCATTAGAGTTAGAAATACGTGTAATTTCAACATTAGGAAATATACATTGTTTTATCTCCTATTATACGTACATGAATAAAATTCTTTTCTAAATCTGTAAACTTAGTTCTCATGTAATGAAATTGTTGCACTTCTCTGTAAAAGGTTTGTATTTAAGGCATCAGGATAAGTCTTCTTGGATGCCTTCATGCATTCATCAGATATATCCACACTGTTTAAGAGGGAAAATCTATCTGAAAGAACTTCATACGCTTTCGCCCTTCTTTTCGCCCAAGATTCAACTGTGTCAATAATAGTGTAGTATGTGATTATGTGAAATTGATCTACGGCACTCAATGATACTTCTGGAGCACTTCTGTCATGTACTTGTTTCTTTCTAATGTTTCTGCGACAGTGACCTGCCTGATAATCAGTATTTGGCAGTATGTGTTCTGTTGTTTTCAAAAATTTTCAAAATCTCCTCTTAAATTATGTAAACACTGTTAATGACTGGTAGAGATCTGTGCGTGTCTTTAAATTTACTTCTGAATCTTGGAGAGCTTGACTCGTCTGATGAAACTGCTACATTATTCCACATAACCAATATAAATACATACTCTAGTGTTTAGACTTTGTTGGCAATATTTTCAGCTATCTGGTCTTCAGCAGTATTTTCTAAGGCATCTAGAATCTGACTGTGCACTCGTTGCTACAGCATGTGCTTTACGACGTGTATTAGAAAGACATTTTAATATTCGATCATTGCCTAAATATGTTTTAAGAACCGCCCATCAGTGAGTAGTGGTGGCAAAAAATGTGTACAGTAACTGAATAGTTTAATCAACTGCTTCTGGACAACAATATACTGTGCTACATCCTACAAGATTAAGTCAATGTGCAGTACATGGTATGAAAATGACATATTCATTACATTCTAAAATTTTCTGTGGCATGCTTTTATAATGCCCTGACATACTGGCAGCATTGTCATAGGACTGGTCTCTGCACTTAGATCAATTTTGCAAACTTCACATAAAGAGTGAAGTACCTGATTTGCAATTTTTTTTACCGATCTGGCTTTTTAAGCTGGTAAATGTGATAAATCACTCAACAGGTTTTCCATCTGCTGGAGATAACATATCTTAAAACAATACTTAGCTGATCTGTATGAGAAAGATCAAGAGTGGAATCTACAAACTGAAATATCAAGCTATGTTTATTCCACTGAAAACAGGTGATTGAACTTTACCACTTATTAAGTATATTAATTCTTAACATGCTGTGTTAAACATACACGATGGGTTGCCCTTCCTGTGTCACCAAAAATTTTGGGATGTGACCTGCTAAAAATGGATCAAACTGAGAAACAATTTCAAGTAAACACCCAAAATTTCCATTTTGTGGGGACCCAAACACTTCATTTATTCCTCAAAAAGACAGTCCACATTCAGAGATTGTTATAATGACAGCAACAGTACTGACATTCTTCATTAGTTTGTGTTCCCAGTTCATGAATTAAACCAAAACCACATCTTTAGTTTATATGACAACATACAATCTCCGTGAATTAAACTGTTTTCATGTTTATCGATCATATTTGAGTTGTACCAATTACTAAATCCATCCATAGCAAATTAAGAATTAATGATTTAGGACTGAATAGTTTGCAAATGAAACAATATACAGAGACAACTGATAGAGAATACAGTAGCAACTCCCTCTTAAAATTTTCACCATTAGCTTTGCACCCTGGACAAATATTCTGACTACAGAACCTTGACTGTTTACCATCCAGAAGTTTCTGACATGAAGTTTCAAATGGTTGACTGTGATGTTGACGATCACTTGTCCCTCTTTCGATCCAATAATTTACATCATTAGAAAAAAAATTATTCCACAAAGCAGGATTTGTATTTCTGTTATTTATGGAGTCTACAGATGCAACAATTTCAGACTCTAGAATAATTTCACTTTCTACAGCATTACTTTTTTTTTTTTTTTTTACTACAACAAGGAAAGGATGCAGAATTTGGAACAAATTTCTGCTATATTTGTATCACATTGCTGTATTTGTATTTCAGCACTAGCGGTACTAGCACAACGACTTTGCACTCATTAAACTTGAACATTCAATGGAAGAAGTCTCTTCTGATTCATTATGTTTTAAAAAGGAAGTTAAATTTTGAAACTGTCTTTAGGGATTCACAAATCCATTTATCTTCTGCTAGCTTTTATTGTTGCACTCCATTTAGTTGCTGTCATTTCTTTTTACCTGGATATAAAATTATGTCACTTTTTAAATTTGGTTCTACCACAGTAAATAAATTTGAATAATCGAAAATAAAATTTTAAAACAAGTAAAATTTATAAAATAAAATATACACTTGAATTTGGATGTTAACACACAATTTATATTTGAAAATTAGTAAGTAAAAAACTTGATTTGGAACATGTAATTTTATTCTTCAAGTCTGAGCTAGTCAAAAGAAATAGTACTTAGAAAGCAATCAGAGATAATTTCATTCGTTTGTCATACAATGTTTGTTGGTGAGCCCCTCCCAGGTCTCCATGAGTGTTTTTCATCTTGAAGTAACACTTAAAAACTTGCACACTCACTTTCTGTCCTCTGATACTGCATCTTCACAATTCATTGGACAAGTGCTGATACCCAACAGGGGCGAGAGTGATCACAAAGACCATGATAAAAATACAAGGGTATGCTCAATATGAAGATACATTTTGGTTCGCTCTGTGCAGCACCAGATATGTCATGAATCATGTGATTATATTATAGTGCCATTAGCACGTTCTTACGTGGCTAACAAGAGAGAACTGAATGTGAGGTTATACCCCATCAGTTCGAAATGAAAAGGGAAATATAACTGTTATCGTACACAAAATTTGTAAGATGGTATCAATTTCATTTAGTGCCTTGCCAGTTCCCTTCCACTTCAGTGCTCACTTTTCCTTGTGTCCTTTCTGCTTGGCATCTATAGGTCTTTGCTTTGGACAACTGGTGCCCCTATTTAATTGATGCCCTAACCACGTTTACCTCATTCACTGGATAATCCGTCCCTGTAGTTACCGTACTTTTACACAAAAAACAAGCACCTTCTACATTTGTCTGCCAACTGTTACCTTCCCTCTCAAGGTATTTTCATAAGCATGTTATGCTAAGTTTTTTACAGCAACGTGTAAAAAAATTAGCATAGCGGCACTTATGAAAATCTCCTGTGGGGGGAGGGAGAAGTTAGCAAACGTAGAAGGCACACGTTATTTGTGTAAAAATATGGTAATTGTGCTCATGTAGAACCTGTACATAGAACAAGAGGCAGTTTTTTGAACAGAACAAGGGGATAACTGCATGGTTTAAAATCAGGAAAGGTGTGCATCAGGGTTGTATCCTTTCACCATACTTATTCAATCTGTATGCTGAGCAAATAATCTGAGAAAGCGGACTATACGTATATGAAGAAGAACATGGCATCAGGATTTGAGGAAGACTCATTAACAACCTGAGATATGCAGATGAGACAACCCTGCTTGATGAAAGTGAAGAGGACTTAAAGCACTTACTGATGAAGATCAAAGACCACAGCCTTCAGTATGGATTGCACCTCAACATAAAGAAAACAAAAATCCTCACCACTGTACCAATAAACAACACCATGATAAATGGAGAAAAGGTTGAAGTTGTCAAGGATTTCATTTTACTTGGATCCACAATCAATGCCCATGGAAGCAGCAGTCAAGAAATCAAACGACGCATTGCATTGGGCCAATGTGCTGCAAAGGATCTCTTTAAAGTGTTAAAAAGCAAAGATGTCACCTTATGGATTAAGGCACGCTTAACCCAAGCCATGGTATTTTCATTTGCCTCATATGCATGCAAAAGCTGGACAATGAATAAGATTGAAGAACTGATGCCTTTGAATTGTAGTGTCAAATACACCATGGACTGCCAGAAGAACGAACAAATCTGTCTCAGAAGAAGTACAGTCAGAATGCTCCTTAGAAGCAAGGATGGTGAGACTTTGTCTCAAGTACTTTGGACATGTTAACAGGAGGGACCAGTCCCTGCAGAAGGACATCATACACAGCAGAGGGTCAGTGAAAAGAGGAAGACTCAATGAGACTGACTGACACAGTAGCTGCAATAATGGGCTCAAACATCAACACAATTGTTAGGATGGCGCAGGACGGGTCAGTGTTTTGTTCTGTTGTACATAAGGTCTGTATGAGTCAGAACGACTCAATGGCAACTAAAACAAGTTGGCTGAGATAGAATGGAAAGTAAGATCACTGGAGAAAAAGATCTTTGTACTGAAAGACCAGGGTGACAAACAGGTTATCTACACAGATGCTGAAGTTATGCAGGACTGGAGAGAAGATTGAGAGGTAGGTGCCTAGTTTTCAGAGACAGGAAGCTGGTAGATGGTGGTAAGAAACAAAGATTAGGGACTGATATGCCAGAAAAGTTTTCTTGAAGCCCACTCTCTTCAGCCGTCTATTTTTTTTCCCCATTATTCTGCTAAAACCTTATTTCAAAGATTACCAAATATATGTCCTGACAATTAAATTTGTCTTTATCTCATCCCCTAGGGGCTCTCTGTTGCAACTGACACTGCTAGCTAATTACCCGTCCATCGTGAAACTCCTCCCTAACCAGCTTTCCAATACGTACACTTATGTTTTCTTGTCTTTCTTAATGCTCATTTAGTTTATTTATATACTTCACCTGTCAGTAGAAGATTAGAAGCTCCAACAGAGCAGAACTTATGCCTTTATCTGTTTAGGGGTGAGCACACTCATTAAATCTTAAGTAACATTTTAATTGACATGGTATTTAAACAACTGACACAGACTTTTGATACTTAACATATTTCATTATTGTTCCTGCAGTTAATTGCCATCGAGCTGATTCCAGCTCATGACGACCCCACTGCTCCATAGGGTTTTCAAGGCTATGCCCTTTTGGAAGCAGACTGCCTGGCCTGTCTTCTGAGTCGCGTCTGGGTGGGTTAGAACTGCCAACCTTTTAGCGAGTAGCCAAGCACTTAACCGTTTGTGGCACTCAGCTGCCTATACGTCATTATATGAGCCTCTATATTTCTGCTTTATAAAAAAATTTTTTTATGAATATTGCACAAACTATTCTCAAATCGCATCATTAGATTTTCCTCTCTTCTCTTTCTTGACTTCCTCTCTAAAAAGGGAAGAAAAATACAGCTTTTTCCAGTTTAATGTATCAGTTAGAAATTCACATAATCTACCAGACCATCAGTTCCTTAAGGGTAGGTTATCCTATTCATGTCTATTTCATCTGCACTTAATGGAGAAACTAGCACATTGAAGACACTCAATAAATGCAAACTGAATTGAATCCTACCAGTTATTTAAAAAAAAAAACAAAAAAAAAAAAACCTATGACTTGCTGCAACAAAATGGAATGAGCTCTAAAAATTAAACTGAAATGCAGAATGCTAAGGAAGAAGTGATAAATGAAGGTGAAATTCATACTTCTTCAATCAATATACATTTTTTTGAACTAGAAGGACCTTCCATTTAAGAGATTAAGTAACTAAGATCCTATAAAAGATTCTATTTTCTTAAAGATCATATCGCGCTAGTTAATGTCAAAACTAGATTCTGCATCCCATGCTCTGGTTTGGTCATTTAAAAAGAAAAATCATCAACATGTTAACTGCTTTAAACAAGCTGATGTTTGAGCAAAGAAACTATTTCAGAAAAATAATGCTTTTAAGACTTTAAAAAAGAAAAGAATATATTAGAAAGATGAGCTTCTTCTAATCCTGACTCTTCCAACTACTAGCTGATTAACTTTGGAAAATTTACTTAACCTTTCTGAACCCTGGGTGGTGCAAATGGTTAGTACACTTGGCTGCTAACTGAAAGGGGGGAGGTACAAATCCATCCAGAGGTGACTTGGGAGAAAGGCCTGGCAATCTACTTCCAAAAAATCAGCCACTGAAAACCCTATGGAGCACAGTTCTACTCTGACACACATGGGATAGTGTGTCTGTCTCTTCCTTACACACACACACACAAACTTATACAAATCACAAAAATAAAGATAACAAAACTTCTGTTGCATACAACTGAATATAAACTGAACTGACAATGAAGCACTATCTTTCTAACCACACCAGGCCCCGAGCAAAGCATAATTTTAGCTCCCCATTTGAGAACAAAGGGTTAAGGGAGGACAGCAGCCAACTGCCAATTACATGATATCCTAATTCTTATTACTGTAGGATGCATCATCAGAAACTTTTATTACAATACCTCTAAGCTGGCAGAGGAGCCATGGTGGCACAATTGTTAAGTACTCGGCTGCTAACCAAAAGGTCAGTGGTTTGAACCCATCACTCTCTGGCTAACTGAAAGGTCGGTGGTTTGAACTCACCACTCTATGGGAGAAAAGACCATCTGCTCCTGTAAAGATTTACAGCCTAGGAAACCTTATGGGGGCAGTTCTACTCTGTCCTATAGGGTCTCTATGAGTTGGAATCTACTCTATGGCATACAACAAGCTGGTAACCCCCTAGTCTCTATTTTCAGTTCTGATCCTGCCTCTGAGTTTCAGATTCAAATCATCTCCCTAACTGCTTTTCTGATGTGTTCCCATCTCAGTTAATTTACCCGTATCTACCCAGAAAACTGACATCATAACTGATACACCTTTGTTCCTCATCTTTCAGTGCCAACTTACTAACAAGGTCACCTCTTTTCCCCTCTGTATCTGTGAATCTAACCCCTATCCTCCATCAGCTAGTTCAGGCCCTCAGAATCTCTGAAAGGATAACAGAAATAGCATTCTCATATGCCTGGCCCCTCACCCTCAAATCCACACTGCCATCAGTTATCTAAAATGCACATCTAACCATGTCAGTCCTTTTCTGAAAATCCTCTGAACTACAATACACGAAGTCTAATCTCTTTAGTGAGGAGCCCTGGTAGTGCAGTGGTTAAGTGCTCAGCTGCTAATGAAGTATCAGCAGTTCAAACCCTCCAGTAGCTCCATGGGAGAAAGATGTGGTAGTCTGCTTCAGTAAAGATTTACAGCCTTGGAAACCCTATGGGGGCAGTTCTACTCTGTCCTATAGAATTACTGAGTTGGAATCGACTCAATGGCACGCAACAACAATCTCTTTAGCAGGACTAACCAAACCCTCAAGAGCTATTTATCCAGCTTGTAGTTTACAATTGAGCAATTTATGCTAACAATAAATCATACTACTTTACACCTCTGGGCTTTACTTACGGGTTCCCTCTACCTGGCCATATCCTTGCATTCGTCTTTAACTGGATAGCTAGTATGTTTCCCAACTCAGCTGCTCCAGGTATCTTTCCTGCAACTGCCTTCCTCTATGCCCTCATAGCACCCTCCATATAACGTTATAAAATTTATTACATCATCTCTCTCCCCACCTCCTAGACTGTAAAGTTTTTCATGGGCATGGATCATGTCCTATTCTTTAGTGTTGCCTCCCCAGCTATTATAGTCTATCACGTAGTAGGTACTCAATGAATGTTTTTTAACCAAATTTCTGAACAGCACCGCTAGTAAGTGGTGCAACTAAAATATGAACCCAGGTCTCTGTAACTACAAACCCTACCTTCTTTCCACTATACCATTATAATTCCTGTTTTTTTATTTGATAACAAAGTCCAAATTCAGATAAAGTAAATGTATACTATCACAAATATCTTCCAGATTTTTCCTTTGTACTATTAAGATTAAATTATTTTACATTTTATGTCCTGATTAATTAGAGACACTTTAAACAATGAATATTTTATATCAGTTTTGAAAACTCTTTACCAACAGAAAGAAGTTAACTCAAGAAAATTCAAATAACTATAGATTATAAGAAAATCATAGTCATTTTTAAGTTTATGATAAAATAACTTCGTACCATCAAAAACATTATCTGAAAAATAAAAAAAAAACTAAGTTTCCAATAACTAAAGAGCTAACATTAACCATTATTATTTACAAAATTATATTTGGATACCACGTAGATAGTTACAAAATAGCATGGAATCAAATATGCACTCAATAACCAAAGTAAATGTCCAGTATCTTCAGAAAGCTATCTCATAAATGTCCCACATAGGTGGTGTAAAACCTCAGTGATTTGAAGGTAGTAATGAAAAATAAATACATTCAAAGATTATGAAAACAATAATGTATAAATCAAGTGAATGAACTAGAAAATACTTACAAATGTAACCAAAACACAATTTGAGTTGTAATGCTTTTTAAAATCCCACATATAGTCAAAAGGATTAGAAACTGGATAAAAAAGTTAAACAATAAATAAAAATATAAAGTTCTTACTCTTTACCTGATATAGAAAAAGAATGCACTGTAAAAATGTACAATCAGGGTAAGTCAGATTTTATCAAATATCCAGGTATTAAAAGAAGGTAGAAGAAATTAAACAAACATCAAAAAATAATTCTACTTTTGCACATCTGTACAGGACACTACTTCAGCCTCCTATCTCCAAGTTCTACCACAAAATAAACAAACAAAGCTAGAACCTTTTATGATTCAATATACAATGGATCTTTCTTGGTGGTTCTTCAATATTGTTTTAGCTCACCGCTGTTGTTGCTGTCACTTGCCAGAGTCAATTCCGACTCATGGCGACCCATGTGTGCAAAGCAGAACTGCTCCATAGTGTCTGCCAGGCTGTGACCTTTCAGAAGCTGATCATCCGACCTGTATTTCGAGGTGCCTCTGGGTAGGTTTGACCACGAACCTTTAGGTTAGTAGTGGAGCGCTTAACCCTTTGTGCCACCCAGGAACTCGTCGTTGATTGGTGCCGTGGAGTCAATTCCGATTAACAGCCACCCTATGTTACAGAGTAGAACCGCCCCATAGGGTGTTCTACAGTGTCATCTTTAAGGGAGCAGATCGCTAGATCTTTTCTCCCGAGGAGCCGCTGTGTGGGTTCCAACCACCAACTTTTTGGGTTAGCAGCAGAGCGCTTAACCACTGTGCCACCAGGGCTCCTCAAGGACTCCTTAGCTCACCACCATTAGTGCTCATTTCCCTCTATAATACCGTGCATGCTTTTAAAGAATAACAATTACTTACGTCTTTATTACAGTTAGGTTTTGTTATCTACATGTAATTAAAGAAAATCTACTTTCTGGGTTAAAATTTGCACAAAAGTAAAGTTCTACTTTTATAATGTAATAATAACATAGTGTTCTACCGTTTTCCTATTCTAAATATTTTACATATATTCATTTTCGATCTTTAAAATCACTACAGTCCGGAAATTGAGACACAGAAAGGTTAAGTACTTCACCCACGGGCTCACAAACTGTTAAGTGGCAAAGCCAGGATTAAACCCAGGTGCTTCAATTTTCTTCAAAAAGAAAACCTCTTTTATGAATTTCGCATCTTAATTTCCCTACTGCAGAAGGTTCATTATCTTTTTCTCACCATTTACCATCATCCACAAATTATGCAGATTTAACTTCAAATATTCTACCTTAGCTAACATCTTGTTCCCGTTTCATCTCAGTTTAATTAATACAAACTTTAAAAAAACTAACTACTAAATTACTGATAATCTAGTTTCTAAATTTACAAATAAATATGTCTTTCTAGTAAATACTGGACTCTCCATGTCAAATATGTATTTCCTCTACACAGACTTCTAATTAGAAATGGTACTCTAATCACACCTGCTTCAAATATGCTATTTCAAAGCACTGATTTCACAAAATAGTTTCTCTATTTTTACTTTCCTCTCTCTTCATATAAAGCTAATATTTTTAAAGAAAACGTTCTATTCCCTTGTTTTACAGCAATGTTCCCATTTCTAAATTCATATACTCTTAGCAATTACACAAAAATATATCCTTACTTTCTTCCTCACTGACTCTATTAAACTATGACTAGTTTCACTGAAGGTTCACCACCATCAGGGCTGCACTTGCTAATCCGCTCCAACTGCTGTGTATTTTTCCTACGTATGCGCAAGAATCTTCCAGAAGGTTTTGGTCGCACAGAAGCGTCGGCCATGTTGGTTTCTCTCCCCCGTGGAGATCTACTCTGTAGGCCTATAAAACTTGAGACGCTGGATTCCTGCGGAGCCAGGGCAGCGGCTGAACGCGTCAGGCTCTGAGGAGGTTTTACGTTTCCAAGAGGAACGCGCTCAAATGACTCTTTAAGTGCCGAACTGACGAGCACTTCCCGCTGAGTGGCACACCCTGCCAGGTCAAACTCATCTGAATTGCAGAACAGGAAACGACGGCTGACTCGACATCCAGCTAAGAGACGGGGCCAGGGGCGGGCGTGTGGAGGGAGATTCGAAACCGGTACTTACCAATGCGAGGCGTTGCCTTTATTTTCCTCTGCGGGTTTCAGGAAGACCCTCTGTAGATTATTGGACATTTTAGAGGGGGTGGGAGGGGAAAGCACAACCAGAAAAGGGGGTTGTGTAAGGCCGAAGTCCTCAAGGGGGCGAGAACTAGAGCGAGAGAGTGTTGGGCGGGAGTTGCCCCGGAGGAACTCCGAAGGGTTCAATGCCGAAAGGGTGGCGACAGCTGGTTCTGGAGAAGGCGTATCCTCAGACTTCGGAGAAAAGCGGCGCAACCACCCATACACCGGAAGACTTGAGGCTGGTGACGGCGCCGGCCCTAACCTCAACTCCGAGAGAATCGGCCTGATGTCTCCGCCTCCAGAGCCCACGACATCGCCTCAGAGCCACCCGGACTAGCAGCAGGAGGCGTGGCCTTAATGGCGTCACCCAAATGGGTCGGGTGTGTAGCTGAAGACAGCCAGCCTAGCTCTAACGACCCTGCCCTCCCGAAGCCGCCTGCCGGAGCAAAGCTCAGCCAGTGGCTTCCGGGATCGTCATGTCCGGTTGCCAAGGTGAGTGGCTCACTAAAGCCCCGCCTTTATGATACAACCCAATCGCAAGTGACGTTTGCTACCTCTTTTTCCGGATCAAGTGACGAATCACAAGAGAAAAATTTCCAGAAATCTACGCAAATTAAAATGTTTCCGGGGTCAGTTGTGAATGTTCTGCCTTTGTGTTCGCCTGTAGTGTAACTTTTTCTTTTCCTCCAGTGCTTCAGAAGACGCTAGCTGTCTATTTTGGAGTCGCCACGCTTTCGTGGCGTTAGAAAATTTTAGACGCCTGCCTGTAGCAAGTGCTGTGTTGTTGCTACCTCTAGGAGGGTTTCTCATTTTTACCCTCTTCCTTGAAGCTTTAGCTTTAGACTTAACTCCCTCCCTTTACCTACCCCACGTTTATGCCAAATCAAAACTATTTACTGTCATACAGTTAATTCGTTCGTTCTCTAAAAGTTTAATTCCCGATGTAAACTTTTTTTTTTTTTTTTTTTGGCATTTTTATTTGAATCGCCAGAGAAAAAGCTTTTCAGAATGTCAATTCCTGCGGTTAAATCACTTATCCGCGAAACAGGTTCTCGGGCTTAAGGAGCAGAAATTTTAATTTAGTTGGAAATGTAAGGAAGTTGTGGGATAAGTGGTCTGGGAAATCCAGTTTCATCGGGTATAGTCAGTCCCTGGGTAAACTGGCTTACGCTGTTCAAGTTTAGGAGACTGGCATAACGTAGACAATTTATGGCGTATTTTGATCTTTCAAGAATGTCATTCACCTAAGTCCTTAGAAGCTAACACTGATTAAAGAACCTGATGTCCTGATACATATAACAGGAAGTGGTACAACTACTGTTCACTCTTTGTTAGAGATAACTTCAACTGTATGGAATCCTGTTTCTATAACTAGTATTTATCTTCATTTATCTTCAGTTTATGAATGTGCTCAAATATTTCCCATCCTAAAGGGATGCTGTCTTGGTTTTGGTTATCCTATCTATGATACTATACTATCCTATAGTTGAAAGAGTTGCCTATTCTTGCTTGTCCCGATTTCTCACTATTCATTCCTTGAGGTCCCTGGGTGGCACAAACAATTTGTGCTCGGCTGCTAATCTAAAGATTGGTACTTTGAACCCACCCAGCAGTACCACAGAAGAAAGGCCTGGTGATCTGCTTTATTGTCAGAGATTGAGTTCCCTTAGAATCAGACTCTTAAAATGGACTTTGGTATGAAGAGAGTTTATTAATGATTAGTACTGAGAGAAGGAAAGGAAGAAAAATTGGCCCAAGGGAGAATTTGGGCTATCATGTGCAGTTTCAACAGGGGTGACTGCCTTTCCCACATGGAGTTCAAAAAATGGGATGAACTTCCAAAGTTTTCCTGAGTCAGGTGAGTAGGCTGGGCCTTTATAACCCATGGCAGTCCATCACTCCATACAGGCATGCCCTTGGCCAAGAAGGATTTCTGATAGCTGATAGCTGAAGTATATCTGCTAGCAGCACTCCCAGCAGCTGGGGAAAAAAGGCCTTCATTCCTGAAGAGAGATTTGGGAGGTACATCACAGCATCTACTGCACTCATTAAATCACTAATGCAGCTGTCTGTTGGAATTGATGCTGATTATCTCACACATTCAAAATACTCTGCTCAGCAGCACTGTTAATTATTCCCTCTCTTTTGATTCCACTGAAAGTATACTTTGCCATTATTTCTTCTACCTTTTTGTCTACTTCTCAGTTTCCTTTGCAGATTTAGTCTTCCTTTTTTGAGCCATTAAATAAAGGAGTTCCTTAAATCTTGATAATTAATACTTTATTGTCTCAAATTTCCCTGAGGAAAATTATGAACTGGTAAGCAGAACAACAAACAAGAAGATAAAACTTATTTTACAATACAAGCTCAGCATATTAAGCAACAACTGAAGGAAGGGAAACAAAAAAAAAAAAATCCACACCTGTTGCCATCGAGTCAATTCCAACTCATAGCGACCCTATAGGACAGAGTAGAAATGCCCCATAGGGTTTCCAGGGGGTGGCTGGTGAATTCGAACTGCTGACCTTTGGGTTAGCAGCCAAGCTCTTAACCACTTTGCCGCTAACAGGTAAGTTGAAAGATGCAGAGAATGATTTTACACACACACATCTGAGGAATTAACAGTTAAAGGCAAAAAATAGGTGTGGATATGAAGTTCTACTAAATACAATGAACAGGACCAAGCTATTAAGTACATAAGTAACTCTCATCAGATAGCTCACTTTTTTTTTGAGCATACGTAGAACAAATATAAAAATAAACTATGTTATCAGGCAACAAGAAAGCCTCTAAGTTTCAAGAAATCAGTATTATACAAACTGTTTTCCAAACAAAGTAATTAGCAAGTCAGAAAACAACAACTAAAACATATTTAGAAAACAAATAACCTATTAATAATTGCCCTTCAATTACACATGAAATCATATGAAAAGTAAGTGAATATATTTATCATAAAATAAGAATGTTAAAAGAAAATGAGTTAAACATTGAACTCAAGAAGTTGAGAAAAGCAACAGAGAAAACCAAAAGAAAGAAGAATAAATGAGTGAAATTTGCAACATAAAAAAAGGTAGTCTAAATTAAGTTGACTCTTTGAAAAGATCCATAGTAGAGATAGGCTTTTGGCAAGATTAATAAAGAAAAAATAGAGAAGATACAAGTAAACAAAATACAGGTGAAAAGGGAAGAATTACTATAAAATACAGCAGAGATGTTTCTTTGTGAATATTATAAACTACAATACTTGCTGGAAGCTGCTAGGATGATGAACTACCATGAGTTGCTGGTTTCTTTAAATTACAAAGTGTGAAATATATATTCCAGCATTAAGAGGAATTTTGAACATTGTCAGGGAGGCCAAAGGCAGTCTTAAAATTATAGATGTATGTGGCAGGGGAGGTGAGTAACTGCAGCCCAGGGTGGAGCACAGAGCACACATTGAAAGAATAGTTTGGAAAAATGCAGTTGTAAGTTTTTCAGTTGTCTCCCTCCCACATTGCCTTGAGATAATCAGTGTCTGCCCAGTCACAGAACAAATCTGAGGAAATAGTCCAAACCTCTGGGACAGGTGTTCTTGAAGGTAATACCAGGTCAGCAAAACAGTACTGCTGAGGTGATGCATTGAATAAAATAGATTAGATCTGACCATTGTCAGGCATTATTTCTCCATCTCTCTCCTTCAAAATCACTCAGTCTTGCAGATTATCACCTAAGGAGACAGCGTCCTCTAAATTCCACCTACTTGAAGGGCCTAAAGGTGAAATCCTGACTTGACTTGGTTTGTGGGAGAGCAGCAAATGAGAATGACTAAATGGTTTGGTGATGCCTAGAGTTCTCCTAAAGCTCAACCCATTCCAAACCTCCTTCATGTTACTGGAAAACGACATGGATAAAGGTCTGGCCTTTGGCCCTTGTCCAACACACAGTATCAGACAAAACAACCCAAACCAGTAGAAGAATATGATATTATAAGCCAAAGTAAAAAGTTTAAGGAATACAACTATCTCAAAAGAAAACATATAACAATTAAAATACCTATATAATCTGAAGAAAAGTTATTAGAAGAAACAATCAAAAAGCCTAAAATATGTGTTATCAATCAAGGTGGTACAAGAAAACAAAAGCAATAAAAAAATCAAAGAAAATCAGAAAAAAATCAGGTCTAAAAATATGTTAGGATAAAGAACATGATAAAACCAAAACAAACAAACCTGTTGCTGTCGAGTTGATTCTGACTCATAGCAAACCAATAGGACAGGGTAGAACTGCCCCGTAGAGTTTCCACGGAGCACCTGGTAGATATGAACTGCCTACCTTTTTGTAAGCAGCCATAGCACTTAACCACTATGCCACCAGGGTTGCCAAGAATGTAATAGGTGAGATAAATAGCTTAATGCCTGCATCTAAGGAAAGAATTAGAGAACTGATAAAACAATTTGAGGAAAGATTTAGAAAAATGGGAAGGAATTAAAAGCAAATAAAGAATCGATGAGTTTGAAGATCTGTCCATCCAAACTTAAGAAACTGAAATGCAAAGAGAAAAAAGAATGAAAAAAAAGAACAGAACATCCAAGAACTGAGGACCAATTAAAGAGGTGTAACATATATGTAATGGGAATACTAGAAGGGGAGAAAGGAAAGGGGCAGAAGAAATACTTGATGTAATAATGGCTGAGAATTAAAAAAAAAAAACAAAAAACATGAGAGAAGCCAAACCATAAATCCAGGAGCATAAGAGAATACCAAACAGCATAAATACCCCCAAAAAACTACACCTAGACATATTATACTCACTGCAGAAAACCAAAGACAAAAAGATAATCTGAAATAAGTTAGAGGAAGGGAGGTATCTTATATTTAGTGGAACAAGGATAAAAATTATATCAGATTTCTTATCAGAAACTATGCTAGCAAGAAGAGAGAGTAATGGAATATGTAGCATTAAAAGAAACCATTTACCTAGAGGTTTGTATCCAGCAGAATTATCCTTTAAAGGTGAAGAAGAAATAATGATTTTCTCAGAGACACAAAAACTGAAGCTTCTAGTGAAATAAGTATAGAGTAAGTATGAGGTAAAAGTAAAAAAAAAAAAAAAACAACTGAGGTAGTATGTCACCAGTAGACCAGTTCAGGGCAATGGGTTTCTATATATACGGCCTTTCTGGCTCTGGGTTTGTAGCTCTGCTAAGATGATTTGTTACCCCACAATCTTGCAAAGGGATTGGTTAGTCTACTATGCAAATAAAATGTGTAAAACCCCTACAAGGATTGGTGAATTACTATGTAAATAAGGTGTTTGTGGCCAACCAAGGGGATTGGTCTGTTTTGCCATTCTGCTAGGCTTAAAAGAGCCAATCCCACAGAGGTTCCTATCTGGTATAATAGGTAATTGTTCAAAGTAATAATAGCAACAATGTATTGGATGATTATAGCATATGGATACGTGAAATGAATGGAAGCAATGTTATAATGGATAGAAAGGAAGAATTGGGAATACTTATTTATAAGATACCTACACTACTTCTGAAGCAGTATAGTGTTATTTGAAGGTGCACTTAGATTAGTTGTAAACATATAATGCAAACTCTAGGACAATTACTAAAAATTTTAAAACAGAGGTATTGATATGCTTGGCAAGGATAGAAAGTTGAATCATATAAAATGACCAATTAAAAGCAGAAAGGTGAGAAAAGAGTGGAAGATAAAAAGAGAGAGAAAGAACCCCAATCAATCCCAATAAAAACCGTAGTAAATTAATTTGTGGATATTGACAAACTGATTCTAAAGTTTATATGGAAAAGTAAAAGTAGGAAGGGTGAGACGAGACATTTAACCTCTCTCTTGAGCCTTTGTTGATGACGCTTTTTTGTGTGCTGTTTGGTTAGAGTACACTAATTACTTTCTAAAAGTTTTTTGTCTTTTAAGCTGCTCCTTTCCTTGTCCTTTGCATGGAGAGAGGATATTTTTCTTGCAGCTTCTTTGTTCTCTGTTTCCATCGGCATTTTTAGATTGCTGGCTTATCCAGCATCCAATTCAGGATATGTGAGGCAAAAAGAAAATGAGGGAGCTCATTACCAGGTCATTCCTTAGGTCGCAAGGTTCCTAGCCACCATCTATCCATCCATCTGTCCATCCAGCTGTCCATCTGTCCGTCCATCCATCCATCCATCCATCCATCCATGCATGCATCCATCCATCCATCATATATACATACAGTGTTTTTAGCTATACTTAATACACGTAAAAATACGTGTACTCTTTTTCCAGAAGTGAAAGTCTCAATTTTTCGCAGTCTGTAAGATTTTCAGCAGTTTAAATATATCCCTTGGTGTGACTTTCTTTGCATTTAACTTCTTTTGAGTTTATAGACATTGTTGAATTTGTATTTTGATGACTTTCATTAATTTTGGAAATTTTTTGACTAACATTTTTTCAAATATTATGCCTCTGTCTCACTTCCTGTCTCCCTCTCTCTGTATCGCTCTCTTTTCTTATATACTCCAATTATACATATGTTAAAACTTTTATTAATGTCCCATATGTCTCTTATGCTTTATTCTATATTTTCTACCCTTTTCCCCCTGTGTGCTTGATTCAGGATATTTTCTTCTCTCTTGTTTTCCAGTTTACTAATCCTCTGAACAATTATGTCTTATACACTATTTCAACCATTTTTTAAACTCCTAATTTTGCCTTTTCAGTTCTACAATTTCCATTTTACTCTCTTTAACATACATTTCATATCTCTGGCAAAGTTTTCTGTTATATTTGTGTCTATTAATCGTAGTTTAAAAATACATGTTTGGTAACTGCAATATCTGAATCATCCAGGGTCTGATTTCATTATCTACTTGTACTATTTGCTTCTGCGACTATTTTATAGGATATGTCATAATATTTTATTAGATGCTGAACACTGTGTGTGAAAAACTTTAAGAGATTAAATTTTTATCTGGAAATCAGATAGAGTACCAATAGACCCTGTCTTAGCATCTAGTGCTGCTCTAACAGAATTACCACAAGTGGATGGCTTTAACAAACAGAAATTTATTCTCTCACAGTCTAGTAGGCTACGAGTCCAAATTAGGGCATCAGCTCCAGGAGAAGGCTTTCTCTGTTTGTTCTGGAGAAAAGTCCTTGTGATGCATCAGTCTTCCCTTGGTCTGGGACCATCTCAGTGCAAACCTCAAAGTCCAAAGGACGTGCTCTGTTCCTGGCACTGCTTTCTTTGTGGTGTGAGTTTCCCATTTGTCTCTGCCCACTTCTCTCTTTTATATCTCAAAAGAGATTGGCTTAAGGCACTATCCAATCTTGTATACCTCATCAGTATAACTGCCACTAATCCATCTTATTACATCATAGTGATTGAATTTACAACACATAGGGAAATCACATCACATGATAAGATGGTAGACAGTCGTACAATACTGGGAATCATGACTCAGCTAAGTTGATAGATATTTTTTTGAGACACAATTCAATCCATGACAGACCCCATCAATCCTGTAAGGGTTGGTTTGAGATTTTGTTAGGATTCATCCATTTCAGTTTTACTATTACCTCTAGGGTATGGTCTGTATTCATAGGACGTGGAATTCTGAGAACTAAACTGAATGCCCAGATGTTTACTAAAGCCCCTTCACACGCTTTGAACTCCAGCTTCTGGCGCCTCAGTACAGCATGGCTGCTGAAATTTCTGCTCAGCTTGTTAGCTTTCCAGCTGCTGTGTTCTACTGGATTTATTGTATAACTTCAATGTCCATGTGCAGCTAGGGGTTTGGCCAATGATTTGATTCATGGTGAATTTTTTATTGGGCTCACTTCTCTACGGTTTCCACCTCTCTGGAAGTTTGCTTAAGTTACAGTGAGTTGGAATCTCTGAACTTTGATCTCTGCCTCCTTATCCCAAAACTCATCTACCATAATAGAGACCTAAATAGTGTTATCCTTAGTTGTGGAGTGTTGACTGGTAAGATATGAAATGAAGCCTCCTAGGGTCCTAGAAATGTTCTACATGAATGTATGCATAAGTACTTAAGATTTCTATATTTTATCGTTTGTAAGCTATACTGTGATAAAAATGTTTTGCATTTTTAAGAGCAAATGCAAATTTTCAAGGGAGGAATACAGCTTATAAAAGGAATAAAAAATTAATATACATAGTGTTTGGGAGACACTGAAAGGTGAAAATCAAGGTCTAGAACTTCCAAATCCTAATTAAACTAGGGAGAGAGAAGGAGCTATCATGAAGAGGAAGAGGAAATGATGAGCAAAGCCCAAAAGCTCTGTCCACCTAGCAGTTGGTGTTGCAGTGGTTAAGAGTTCAGCTGCAATATAAGTGGACTTTCTGGCAAGGCACAAGGAATTTTATTCATTCTGGATCCTCTGAATCCTGTTCGTCTGACCTCTGGATCTTGGGACTTGAGCCAGCAGCTTACCTGACATCTTGCCTGCCAATCTAGGGATTCATCAATCTTCATAGCTTGTGAGCAAGACCCGTGCTGTCTGACCTGCCAGTCACAGGTTCACCAGCACCAGTGGCTATGTAAATCAGGAGAAGCCTCATGTCTGACCCATGAACTTGGGATATTCCAGCTTGCAGCTTCTACAATTGTGTGAGCTATTTCCTTGATACAATTCTCTCTATATAATATGTATATGCTTTACTGGTTTTTCTTCTCTAGAGAATCCAGCCTAAGACATTTGGTACTGAGAGTGGCTCTAGAGAACCAGAATTGTAAAGATGAGTTTTCTAAATTGTTTCTGAAGTTTAGTGAGTCTTAAAGATGTGGATTAATCTGCTTCCAATACAAAAGAGGGTGCTGCTAATCCATGGCGTGAGGTTGCAATAGACATATGCAAAATATCACCACCAAATAGATCAGGTATTGGTGAAAGGCAAGTCTCTGGGTAACTGTATGTTTTATACCTTTCTACGGTTTTGTCATAATGAGAAGTATAAGGAAGATTGTTGGTCCTGCTTTCACTAAACAGACTGGTGAAAGAAAGAGATGAGCTCAGGGCTTCAGATTCAAAGCTCAAGCACTGCATAAATGACCTCAAAGTTTCCACTTGTACCTTGAAAGAAAGCTTTATATCTTGTAGTAACAGAGCTGATATTGCCAAAAACCAAACCCAGGTGTTATCATAAGAGTGGCTGAATTAGAACACCAACTCAATTCCCAACATTGAATGCTGTCTGAAGTAAAAGTGAGGGCATTGATTGGGAAGAAATGGGATCCTGAAACTTGGGATGAGGACATATGGGCAGATAATCAGGAAGCTGAAAACACTGAGCCCCTAAATTCGGTTCAGTCACTCCTGCCAACAGAACCAGACCTCTAACTCCCATCTGAAGAGACTACTTCATCTTTGCTTGCTAAGCCACCGTCTCCAGTAAAACCATTAGCCTCTCTACCCCATCTAATGAGATTAACCCAGCTATGTCTAAAGAGCCTTTGCCGTAGTCATTGCCTGGGGCGTTGCCTGAGGCAGATGCCTTACAAGACAATGCTTAAGGTTCTTAAAACACATCCCCACCACCAATTCTGGCTTCCAGACCTAAAACTAGACTTAAGTTCCAGTGATCCCCAAAAGGTGAACTATAAAGTGTGACCAGCAGGATGTACGTTACACTCCAAAACAACTGCTTGACTTTTCTAATATGTACAAACATAAACCTGGGGAACATGTGTGGGAATGGCTATTAAGGGTGTGGGATAATGGTGCAAGGAACATAAAGATGGATCAGTCTGAGTTTATTGATATGGGCCCTCTAAGCACAGATTCTTCATTCAATGTTTCAGTTTGAGAGGTTAGGAAAGGATCTAATAGTTTATTTGGTTGAGTCGCTGAAGCATAGATTATGCCGTGGCCTACACTAAGTCAAGTTGAAGTACCAGACCTGCCTTGGTACACTGTAGAAGAAGGTATCCAAAAGCTTAGGGAAATTGGCATGCTAGAGTGGATTTATCAGGTTAGACCTATAGACCAACACACAGAGTACCCAGAGAACACACCTTTTAACACAACAGTGAGGAACAAATTTGTGAAGGGAGCCCCAGCATTCTTGAAGACTGCTGTGATTGCTATTTTATGTAAGTGAAATTTGACAGTGGGAACTGCCCTAACTGAATTAAGACACCTAACTGCAATGCAGCTGATTGGACCCTGTGGTAGTAGGGGCCATGTGGTGACACTCAATTGACAAAGACAAGGTGGGCATGGTTACTGTAATGGATAGTGGAGTCAAAGTAGTAATCAGAATAGTATGATTCGTATGCACTTATGGCATTGGCTATTTAAGTCATGGTATCACAAGGAGTGAAATAGATAGGAAACCTACTGAACATTTAATTGATCTTTACAAGAGGAAGAATTCTAGGTTAAGTGAACAGCAATCTTACTTGAATTGCCAGAATAGAAGGTCACATCCCCTCAATCAATTCCCAGACTTCAGCGAGTTTAAAGATCCGCAACCTCTTGAATGAAGGGGAGGCCAGGTCTCCTTGAGGAAGGACTCCAATACACTGCCAAAAACTTATACTGTTAATCTTTCTCCCAGCCTTCCCCAAAGGGATCTACAGCATTTTATGACAGTGACTGTTCATTGGGAAAAGGAAATAATCAGATTTTTGAGGGATTACTGGAGATTGGCTCTGAACTAATACTAATTCCAGGAGACCCAAAACGTCACTGTGGCCCTCCAGTCAGAGTAGGGCCATATAATGGTCAGGTTATTAATGGAATCTTAGCTCACGTCCATTTCACAGTAGGTCCAATAGGTCCTGGAACCCATCCTGTAGTGATTTTCCCAGTTCCAGAATGCATAATTGAAACAGATATACTCAGCAACTGAGAGAACCCCCACATTGGATACCTGAAAAATGGAGTAAGGGCTATTATGGTAGGAAAAACCTAGTGGAAGCCATTAGAACTACCCCTACCTAGGAAAATAGTAAACCAAAAGCAATAAAGCATTCCTGGAGGGATTTCAGAGGTTAAAGCCACCTTCAAGAACTTGAAGGATGCAGAGGTGGTGATTCCCACCAAATCCCCATTCAACTCACCTATTTGGCATTGCAAAAAATGGATCTTGGAGAATGACAGTGGATTATCGAAAACTTAACCAGGTGGTGACTCCAATTGCAGTTTGCTGTTCCAGATGTGGTTTCATTGCTTGAGCAAATTAATACATCTCCTGGTACCTTGTATGCAGCTATTGAACTGGTTAATGCCTTTTTTCCATACCTGTTTTGAAGAACCACAAGAAGCAGTTTGCCTTCAGCTGGCAAGGCCAGCAATATACTTTCAGTTGCCTACCTCAGTATTATATAAACTTTCCAGTCCTATGTGTTAATTTAGTCCACAGGGACTTTGATCACCTTTTCTTTCCATGAGACAACACACTAGTCCATTACATTGAGGACATTATGCTGATTGGAACTAGTAAGGAAGAAGTGTCAATGACTCTGGACTTATTGGTAAAACATTTGTGTGCTAGAGGGTGGGAAATTAATTTGACAAAAATTCAGGCATCTTCCACCTCAGTGAAATTTCCAAGGGTCCAAGGTGTGGGGCATGTCGAGATATTCCTTCTAAAGTGAAGGATAAGTTATTGAATCAGGCTGCTCCCACAACTAAAAAGGAGGCACAACACCTAGTGGGCCACTTTGGATTTTGGAGGCAACATATTCCTCATTGGGATGTGCTACTCTGGCCTATTTATCAAGTGACTAAAAAAGCTGCTAGTTTTGAGTGGGGCCAAGAAAAAAAGAAGGATCTGCAACAAGTTCAGGCTGCTGTGCACGGAGTTTCTGCCCATTGGACCATATGATCCAGCTGAGCCAATGGTGCTTGAAGTGTCAGTCGAAGATGCAGATGCTGTTTGGAGTCTTTGGTATGCACCTATTGGTGAATCACAGCGCAGACCCTTAGGATTTTGGAGCAAAACCCTGCCATCCTCTGCAGATGACTACTTTCCTTTTGAGAAACAGCTTTTGGCTTGTTACTGGGCCTTGGTAGAGACTGAACACTTAACCATGGGTCATGAAGTCACCATGTGACCTGAGCTGCCCATCATGAATTGGGTGTTGTCTGACCCACAGAGCCATAAAGTTGGATGTGCATTAAATGGAAGTGGTATATACGAGAGTGGACCCGAGCAGGACCTGAAGGCACAAGTAAGTTGCGTGAGGAAGTGGCTCAAATGCCCATGACCTCCACTCCTGTCACATTACCTTCCATTTCCCAGTCTGCACCTATGGCTTCATGAGGAATTCCTTATGATCAGTTGCCTGAGGAAGAGAAAATTCATGCCTGGTTTACAGATGGTCTCCTTGATACACCAGCACCACTCAAAAGTGGACAGGGGCAGCACTCCAGCCCCTTTCTGGGACCTCCCTGAAGGACAGTGGTGAAGGGAAATCCTCCCAATGGGAAGAAGGTCAAGTAGTGCAGCTGGTTGTTCACTTTGCTTGGAAGGAGAAATGGCCAGATGTGTGACTGTATACTGATTCATGTGTTGTGGCCAATGGTTTGGCTGTATAGTCACGGACTTGGAAGGAACATGATTGGAAAATTGGTGACAAAGAGCTATGGGGAAGAGGTATGTGGATATACCTCTCTGAGTGGGTCAAAGAAGTGAAGATATTTGTGTCTCATGTGAATTCTCACCAAAGTGTGACCTCACCAGAGAAGAGTTTTAACAATCAAGTGATGGGGTGACATGTTCTGTGGAAACCAGCCAGTCATCCTCTTTCCCCAGCCACTCCCATCATTTCTCAGTGGGCTCATGAACAAAGTGGCTAAGTGGTGGCAGGTATGGAGGTTATGCATGGGCTCAGCAACATGGACTTCCACTCACCAAGGCCGACTTGGCTACAGCTACTGCTGAGCGCCCAATCTGTCAACAGCAGAGACCAACACTGAGTCCTCGATATGGCAACATCCCTGAAGGTGATCAGCCAGCAACCTGTAGGCAAGTTGATTACACTGGACTGCTTCCATCATGGAAAGAGCAGCATTTTGTTCTTACTGGAATAAACACTTAATCTGGATATGGATTTGCCTTCTCTGCATGCAATGCTTCTGCCAAAACTACCATCTGTGAACTATAGAATGCCTTATCCACCATCATATTATCCCACACAGCATCACCTCAGAGCAAGGGACTCACTTCACAGCAAATGAAGTACAGCCATAAGCCCAAGCTCATGAAATTCACTGGTATTAGCATGTTCTCCATCATGCTGAAGCAGCTGGCTTGACAGAATGATGGAATGGCCTTCTAAAGACACAATTGAAGCACCAGCTAGGTGGCAATACCTTGCAGGGTTGGGGCAATGTTCTCCTGGAGGCTGTATATGCGCTAAACCAGCGTCCAATAAATGGTGCTGTTTTTCCCACAGCCAGGATTCATGGATCAAAGAATCAAGTGGTGGAAATTGGAGTGCACCACTCACTATTATCCCTAGTGCAGATTTTTTGCTTCGTGTCCCCACAACTTTATGCTCTGTGGATCTAGAGGTCCTAGTTCCAAAAAGGATGACTGCTCCTACCTGAGGACACATCAGTGATTCTGTTGAACTAAAAATGCAATCTTGCCACTTTGGGCTCCTTATGCCTCTGGATCAACAGGCAAAGAATGGAGTTACCATGTTGACTGGTGTGATTGATCCTAATTACCAAGAGGAAATCATACTGATGTTACATAATGGAGGTAAAAAAGAGAATGTCTGGAATGCAGGAGATCCCTTAGGGCGTCTCTTAGTACTACCATGCCCTGTGATTAAAGTCAGTGGAAAATTACAGCAACCCAATTCCGACATGATTACTAATGTCTCAGACCCTCCAGGAATGAAGGTTTGGGTCACCCCAGCAGGCAAAGAACCACGACCAGCTGAGGTGCTTGCTAATTGCAAAGGGAATACGGAATGGGTGGTCAAAGGTAGTTCAAATCAACAGTTACAACTACGTGACCAGTTGAAGTAATGAGGACTGTAATTGTTATCAGTATTTCTGCTTTATATGTGTACAACAAATATTTTTGTTTTCTTCACTTATAAAATATAAGATGTAAACAGGGTTAGTGTATATTCAGTTGTATGTGTATTCGTTGCGTCATGTTATGCACAAGTATGACTTTATGACTGTCTTTATTCAGAGATTATGTATGGTTTAAGGAGATGTGTACAGGTGCCAAGTTGGCAAGGGGTGGACTGTGGTCTTTAAGGTTATGTGTCAACTTGGGTAGGTCATGATTTTCAGTGGTTTGGCAGTTATGATGTAGTCTGGCAGTCTTATGATGATGTGATCATTTCTATGATGAGATTTGATATAATGTGGTCATCTCAACGATGGGATCTGCTGTGAGTAGCCGATCAGTCAAAACGGGGTTTCCTTGGGGTGTGGCCTGCCTGAAATATAAGTGGACTTTCTGGCAAAATTTGATGTCTTTTTGTTGCTCTAGATCCTGCAGCTGGCTTCTGTTATTCTGACCTCCAGATCTTGGGACTTAAGACAGCAGCTTGCTTGCCATCTTGCCTGCCAATCTTGGGTTTGCCAATCTTTGTAGCCTGTGAGCAAGAGCCTTGATGTTTGACTTGCAAATCTTGGGTTCACCAGCCCCTGTGGCTACATGAATCAGGAGAAGCCTCCAGTCTGACCCACTTTCCAGCCTCTACAACTGCATGAGCCATTTCCTTGATATAAATCTCTCGGTATAGATATTTATACGATTTACTGATTTTTCTTCTCCAGAGAACCCAGCCTAAGACACTCACCAAAGGGTGAGCTTGGCAGAGGAGGATTTAATAATCAAGTGTATAGGATTATGCATTCTGCAGATAAGTGTCCTTCCCCAGCCACTCCTGTCATTGCCCGATGAGCTCATGAACCAAGTTGCCATGGTGACAGAGATGGAGGTTATATGTGGGCTCAGCAACATAGACTTCCACTCGCCAAGGCCAACTTGGCTACAGCCACTGCTGAGTGCCCAATCTGCCAGCAGCAGACACCAACATTGTGTCTCTAATATGGCACCATTCCTAGGGGAGATCAGCCAGCAACCTGGTGGTAGATTGATTACTTTGGACCACTTACATCATGGTGAGGGCAGCATTTTGCTCTTACTGGGATTGATACATACTCTGCATACAGATTTTCCTTCTTTGCATGCAATGCTTTTGTGAAAACTACCATCTGTGGACTTACAGAATGCTTATCCACTATCATTGTATCCCACACAACATTGCCTTGAATCAAGGAACTAACTTCACAGCAAATGAAGTGCAGCAGTGGGCCCATGCCCATGGAATTCACTGATCTTACCATGTTCCCCATTATACTGAAGCAACTGGTTTGGTAGAATGATGGAAAGGCCTTCTGAAGACACAATTAGGGTACCAGCTAGGTGGCAATACCTTGCAGGGTTGGGGCAGTGCTCATAGGAGGCTATATATGCTCTAAACCAGTGTCCAATTTATGGTGCTGTTTCTCCCACAGCCAAGATTCATGGGTCCAGGAATCAAGGGGTGGAAAAGTGAGTGGAACCACTCACTATTACCCCTAGTGACCCACTTTCAACATTTTTTCTTTCTGTCTCCGTGACCCATGCTCTGTGGTCTAGAGATCTTAGTTCCAAAGGGAAGAATGGTCCCACCAGGAGACAGAACACTGATTACATCGAACAGGCAGTTAAGAATGCCATTGGGGCACTTTGGGCTCCTCATGCCTCTGAATAAACAGGTAAAAATGGAGTTATCATATTGGCTGGTGTGATTCATCCTGATTATCAAGGGGAAATCATATTGATATTCCATAATGGAAGTAAAGAAGAGTATGTCTGGAATACAGGAGATTACTTAGGAAATTTCTTAGTACTACCATGCCCTGTGATTAAAGGCAATAGAAAACTACAGTAACCCAATTTCTACAGGATTAGTAATGGCCCAGACCCTTCAGGAATGAAGGTTTGGGCCACTCTATCAGGCAAAAAACCATGACCAGCTGAGAGCAAAGGGAATACTGAATGGGAGGTGGAAGAAGGTAGTTCTAAATACCAACTAAGACCACATGACTAACTGCAGAAATGAGGACTGTAATTGTTATGAGTATTTCTTCCTTTTTTAATACATGTATGTATGTATATATAACCACACCAGGCTCCCAGCTAAGCATAATAATTTTAGCTCCGCATTTGAATGCAAAGGATTAAGGGAGGCGAGAAGCCAACTGCCAATCACATGGTATCCTAATTCCTATTATTGTGGGATGCATTATCAAAAACTTTTATTACAATACCTCGAAGCTGATAGAGAAGCCCTGGTCGCACAAAGGTTAAGTGCTCAGCTGCTAACTGAAAGGTTGGTGGTTTGAACCCGCCACTCTGGAGAAAAGACCTGGTGATCTGCTCCCATTAAGATTTACAGTCTAGGAAACTCTATGGGGCAGTTCTACTCTGTCCTATAGGGTCACTATGATTTGGAATTCACTCAACAGCACACAACAATCTCTTTATATACATGTATTATAACGACATGTGCAAACCAATGTGAAAACCAAAAGGGAAGAACAGGCTTGGCATTTATCAAGCTGAAAGAACTGAAGAAAAAATTCAAGCCTCGAGTTGCAATATTGAAGGATTCTATGGGGAAAATATTAAACAAGCATCAAAAGAAGATGGAAGGAATACACAGAGTCACTATACCAAAAAGAATTGGTCAACGTTCAACCATTTCAGGAGGCAGCATATTATCAGGAACCCATGGTACTGAAGGAAGAAGTCCAAGCTGCACTGAACACATTGGTGAAAACAAAGGCTCTAGGAATTGACAAAATACCAATTGAGATGTTTCAACAAACAGAGGCAGCACTGGAAGTGCTCGCTCATCTATGTCAAAAAATTTGGAAGATAGCTACCTGGCAAACCAACCAGAAGAGATCCATACTTATGCTTATTCCAAAGAAAGGTGATCCAACTGAATGTGGAAATTATTCAACAATATCATTAAAATCAAATGCAAGTAAAATTTTGCTGAAGATCATTCAAAAGTGGCTACAGCAGTATATCCAAAGGGAACTGCCAGAAATTCAAGCTGGATTAAGAAGAGGATGTGGAACTAAGCATATCATTGCTGATGTCAAATGGATCATGGCTGAAAGCAGAGAATACCAGAAAGAAATTTGCCTGTGTTTTATAGGCTACGCAAAGGCATTCGACTGTGTGGATAGTAACAAATTATGGTTAACACCGCAAAGAATGGGAATTCCAGAACACTAAATTGTGCTTATGAGGAACCTGTACATAGATCAAGAGGCAGTAGTTTAAACAGAACAAGGGGATACTGCTTGGCTTAAATTCAGGAAAGGTGTGAGTCAGAGTTGCATCCTTTCACCGTACTTATTCAATCTGTATGCTGAACAAATAATCCAAGAAGCTGGACTATATGAAGAAGAACGGGGCATCAGAATTGGAGGAATACTCATTAACAACCTGCATTTTGCAGATGACACAACCTTCCTTGCTGAAAGTGAAATAACTTGAAGCACTTACTGATGAAGATCAAAGACTATAGCTTTCGGTATGTATTACACCTCAACCTAAAAAAACAAAAATCCTCACAACTGGACCAACAAGGAACATCATGATAAACGGAGAAAATATTGAAGTTGTCAAGGATTTCATTTTACTTGGATCCACAATCAACACCCATGGAAGCACGAGTCAAGAAATCCAAAGACGCATTGCATTGGGCAAATCTGCTGCGAAAGACCTCTTTAAAGCGTTACAAACCAAAGGTTAAGGTGCGCCTGACCCAAACCATTGTATTTTCAATCACATCATATGCATGAGAAAGCTGGACAATGAATAAGGAAGACCAAAAAAAGAATTGACGCCTTTGAATTATGGTGCTGGCAAAGAATATTGAATATACCATGGACTGACAAAAGAATGAACAAATCTGTCTTGGAATCAGTACAACCAGAATGCCCGTTAGAAGCAAGGATGGCAAAGCTTGTCTCACATACTTTGGACATGTTATCAAGAGGGATCAGTCCCTGGAGGACATCATGCTTGGTCAAGTAGAGGGTCAGCAAAAAGGAGAAGGACCCTCAATGAGATGTATTGACACAGTGGCTGCAACAATGGGGTCAAGCATAACAATGATTGTAAGGATGGTGTGGGACTGGGTCATATTTTGTTCCATTATACATAGGGTTGCTATGAGTCCGAACTGACTTGACGGCACCTAAAAACAACAATATACATACATAGTTACATATATCTTTAAATATGTTTGTCTTCTCCACCCCCTTATTCCATTACTTATTATAAAATACAAGATGTGAACAGGGGCTAGTGATTTTTGGTTGTACACATGTTAGTTGTATTATGTTAGGCGCAGGTATGTTTTTATAATTGTCTTATTTAGAGATTATGTATGGTTTAATGAGATGTGTACATGTGCTAAGTTGACAAGCAGTGAATTCTGATAGTTAATGTTATGTGTCAACTTGGCTAGGGCATGATTCTCAGTGGTTTGGCTGATATTATGTAATTATCCTCCATTTTGTGATCTAATGTGAGCAGCCAATCTGTTAGAAGGGGAGTTTCCTTGGGGGTGTGGCCTGTATCCAATATATATAGATGTTTTGGCAAAGTTCACCCTCTCTTTTGAGCCTGCATTCAGCTCATTGTCTGCTCTCCAGTTCTTGGAGAAGCCTTCAGCCAGCTGCCTAACCTGTAAATTTTGGATTTGCTGACTCCCACAACCCCCTGAGCCAGCATCCTGACACCTCACCGGCAGACTTTGGGCTTGTCAGCCCCTGCAACCACGTGAGTTAGGAGAAGCCTCCAGCCTGATTCCTGACCCATGGATTTAGAACTTGTCAGCCTCTACAACTGCATGAGCTATTTCCTTGAAATAAATCTCTCTCTCTATATTTTTATATATGTTTCACTGGTTTTGCTCCTCTAGAGAACACATCCTAAGACAGAAGGGAAAAGACATTAGAAAGGTACTTCAAAGCAATACGTAAAAATAAAGATATCAAATAAAGGGAATTTGCATGGACAAGTAAAAGGGCTGGTAATATGTTATTCATAGTTGATAATTTTAATTGTTTTGCCTTTCATTCTTTTTAATGACAAATGTATAAAAAAGCAAGAATAAATTTATGTTACAGGGCACATGAAATATAAAGAGGTAATTGGTGACAACAACACCAACTGATGAGAGGAACAGTATAGGTATAGAATTTCTTTATGTTATTGAAGTTAATTTGGTACCAACTTAACCTAGGATGTTACAAATACAAGATGATAAATGTAATATTCATGGTAACCACTAAGAAAATATTTAAAAATTATACACAAAAAGAAAGCAGAAGGGAACCAAAATGGCTCACTACAATAAACCAACAAAACACAAAAGCAAGCAGTAATAAAGGACAAAGAAAGCTTAAGACACATAAAAAACAAATAAAAAAGGGCAGAAGTAAATCACTTATCAGTAATTACAGTGAATGTAAATGCACTAAATGCTCCAATTAAAAGGCAGAGAGTGTCAAAATGGATTAAAAAACATGATCCAACTACATGCTGTTTACAATAGACACACCTTAGACTCAAGGGCACAAATAAGTTGAAAGTGAAAGGATGGGAAAAAAATTCCGTGTAAACTATAACCAAAAGAGAGTTGGGGTGGATCTTAATATCAAAGTAGAGTTTAATAAAAATCTGTTAGAAGAGATAAAAATGGATATTATATAATTATAAAAGGAGCAATTCATGAAGAAGATTTAACAATCATAAATATATATGCAACCAATATTGAGGCACCTAAATGTATAAAGCAAACATTGATAGAATTGAATGGAGAAATAGATAGCACTAGAATAGTACTTGGAGACTTCACCAATTTCAGTATTGGACAGAACATCCAGAAAGAAGATCAACAAGGACACAGATGACCTGAATGATACTATAAACCAACTAGACTTAACAGACTTATATAGAACACTCCAACAACCAACAGCACAATATAAATTCTACTCAAGTGCACATGGATAGTTCTCCAGGATAAACCACATGTTGTTAGGTCACAAGCCATGCCTCGATAAATTTTAAAATATTGAAATCATACAAAGTATTTTCTTTTACCACAAAAAATAAACCTGGAAAATACACAAATATATGGAAATTAAGCAACACATTATTAAACTACCAAAGGGTCAAGGAAGAAATCAAAAGATAAATTACTAATTTTTTAGAGTAAAATGAAAACGAAAGCACAACATACAAAAACTTATGAGGTGGAGTGAAGACAGAAGAGGGAAACTTATAGCAATAAATGCCTACCCATAAAAAGAAGAAAGAACTCAAATAAACAACCTAACTCAACAACTTCAGGAACTAGAAAGAGAAAAGCAAGGTAAACCTAAGCCTACCAGAAGAAAGGAAATGACAAAGATCAGAGCATAAATAAATGAAATCAAAAACAGAAAAACAATAGAGAGAATCAACCAAAACAGAACTTCATTCTTTGAAAAGATCAGTAAAACTGACAAACCTTTAGCTAGACTGGCAAAGAAAAAAGGATAAAAGATGCAAATAACCAAAATAAGAAATGAAATGACCCAATAGAAATAAAGAGAATTATGACAGAATATTATGAACAACTGTATGGCAACAAACAGTAACCTAGATGAAACGAATAAATTCTTAGAAGCACATAATCTACACAAACTGACTCAAGAGGAAATAGAAAGTCTCAACAGACCCATAACAAGTGAAGAAATTAAATCAGTGATCAGAAACCTACCAACAGCAACAACAAAAAGTCTTGAACCAGATGGCTTCACTGAGGACTTCTACCAAACATTTCAAGAAGAATTGACACCAAGCCTGTTCAAATTTTTCCAAAATATAGATAAGGAACTTATACTCCCTAATTCATTCTATGAAGCTAGCATAACCCTGATACCAAAACCAGACGAAGACACCACAAGAAAAGAAAACTACAGGCCAATATCCCTTATGAATATAGATGCAAAAGTCCTCAAGAAAATACTAGTGAACAGAATCCAACATCATATTAAAAGAGTCATACACCATGACCAAGTGGGACGTATTCCAAGAATGCAGTGATGGTTCAACATTAGAAAATCAATCAATGTGATATACTACATCAATAGAACAAAGGAAAAGAACCTCATCATAATATGTATGAATGCAGGAAAGGTAGGTGATAAAAGCAAGCACACTTTCTTGATGAAAACCTCCAAGAAGATTGGAAGAGAAGGGAAATTCCTCAGTATGATTCAGGGCGTATATGAAAAGCCAATATCCAACAGTATACTTAGTGTAGAAAAACTGAGAGCTTTCCCCTTGAAATTAGGAACAAGTCAAGCGTGCCCACTCTCACCACTTCTAATCAATATTATATTAGAGTCCTAGCCAGAGCAATAAGACAAGAAAAAGGAATCCAGATTGAAAAAATAGTAAAATTATCTCTATTCCCAGATGACGTGACCCTGTATAGAAAATCCCGAAGAGTTCACAGAAAACTTCCAGAACTAATACAGGGATTTACCAAAATTGCATAGTACAAGGTCAACAATACACCAGCAATGAGAAATCTGAAAGGAAAATTAGGGAAACAATTTCATTTACAATATCATGAAAAAGAATAAAATACCAAAGAATAAATCTAACTAGGGATGTGAAGGACTTATACAATGAAAATTATAAAACACTGCTGAAATAGATTTTAAAAGACATAAATAAAAAGATGTTCCATGTTCGTGTATTAGAAGATTTAATACTGTTAAGAAGTCGATACAACCCAAAGCAATCTATAGATTGAATGCAATCCTGATCAACATGCCAATAGCCTTCTTTACAGAAATGGGATAATCAGTCCTCAACTTTATATGGAATAGCAAGAGGCCCTGAATAGCTAAAGTAATGTTGAAAGAGAAGAACAAAATAGGAGGACTCACACTTCCTGATTTTAAAACAAACTACAATAATCAAAACAGCCTGGTACTGGTATAACAATAGACAGACGGATGGGATAGAATTGACAGTCCAAAAATAAACCCACACATCTATGGTCAATTGATTTTTGACAAGGGTGCAAAGTCCATTCAATAGGGAAAGAAGAGTCTCTTCAATAAATGGTGTTGGGAAAACTGAATATCCACATGTGGGGGGATAAAAAACCAGAATCCATGCCTCACATCATACACAAAAACATTTAAAATGGATTAAAGACCTAAATGTGGAAACTAAAACCATAAGATTACTAGAAAATTCAGAGGTGAGAGGCGGAGCCAACATGGTGCTATAGACAGAAGCACCAAGCCTTCTCTCCATAGCAAAGACCCAAAAAACTAAGCACAACAAAGACAAACGTCAGTCCTGGAACCCTAAGTGTCAAATGAAGAGATAAAGAACTCAGCGAAGCACTGAATAGAATAAGAAACTGACAGAGAACAGAGAGCAAGGAGAGATATGTGCATAGGTCCCCTATCAGCTAATGCAGCATGGATTTGACACCTTGGACTCGTCTCGGAGATTGGAAGACTGGGAGTACAGGAAAGCAGCTTCACAGAGCTCCCAGCAGGAGACACAGCAACCAGTAACCAGCAATATATGCCTTCCCACCCCCCATCCTTCTCCCGCCTGTGCGACCTCTGCGGTTTCACTGCTGCCTGCAGTAGCTTGGCAAACCGGTAAGTGCAAGCAGGGTCCCTGCCACTTGGATTCCCCCTGCCCACTTTGGCGATAGGTGGACAGGGAGTATTGGAAAGCAGCTTCACGGAGCTCCCAGCAGGAAACAGAACAACAGGTAACCAGCGATATACACTTTCCCACCCCCTGCCCTTCTACACCCCCTGCTTGGCCTCCTCTGCTTCCAGCGACCATGGTCACTTGGCCGGAAGGCACTGGCTTCAGCCCTGTGCCGCTTGGATTTGACCCACCCACACTGGTCAGCTCCCTGAGTGCCATTTGTTTGTTGCTGGCGTTGCTTTTTTCTGCTTCTTTTGGTTTCTTCCGTACATCTCACCACATCCCCCGCCTTGCTCTCAAACACCTGGCTCTGTGTGCCATGTTTGCTTCTTCTTTTTTTAAATTTTTTTTATTGTACTTCAGATGAAGGTTTACAGAACAAATAGTTTCTCATTAAACAGTTAGTACACATATTGTTTTATGACAATGGTTAACAACCCCACAACATGTCAACACTGTCCCTTTTCAAACTTGGGTTCCCTATTAATAGCTCTCCTGTCCCCTCCTGCCTTCCAGTCCTTGTCCCTGGACTGCTGTGCCCCATTAGTGTCATCTTGTTTTATGAGACTGTCTAATCTTTCGCTGAAGAGTGAACCTCTGGAGTGACTTCATTACTGAGATAAAAGAGTGTCTGAGGTCTATACTCTCAGGGTTTCTCCATTCTCTGTCAGGCCGGTAAGTCTGGTCTTTTTATGTTAGTTAGAATTTTGTTCTACATTTTTCTCCAGCTCTGTCCAGGACCCTCTGTTGTGATCCCAGTCAGAGCAGTCAGTGGTGGTAGCTGGGCACCATCTAGTTGTACTGGTCTCAACCCGGTGGAGGCCATGGTAGTTGTGGTCCCTTAGTCCTTTGGACTAATCTTTTCGTTGTATCTTGTTCTCTTCATTCTCCCTTGCTCCTGAAGGGTGAGACCAGTGGAGTATCTTAGAAGGCTGCTCACAGGCTTTTAAGACCCCAGGCACTACTCACCAAGCTAGAATGTAGAACATTTTCTTTATATGCTGTGTTACACGCATTGAGCTAGACGTTTCCCGAGACCATGGTCCCCACAGCCCTCCACCCAGCAATTCAGTCCCTCAGGGAGTTTGGATGTGTCGATGGAGCTTTCATGACCTTTCCTTGTACCACTTGTGCTGGCTTCCCCAGTATTGTGTACTGTTTTACCCTTCACAAAAGTTACCACATGACTATTGTCTATTTAGTTTCCCCCCACCCCTCTCATCCCTTGTAACCAACAAAGATTGTTTCTTTTTGTGTGTAAAATTTTACATGAGTTTTTACACTAGATGTCTCATACAATATTTGTCCTTTTGTGATTGACTTATTTCACTCAGCATAATGTCCTCCAGTTTCATCCATGTTATGAGATGCTTCACAGATTCATCAACGTTGTTTCTTGTGGTATATCACTCCATTGTGTATATGTACCATAGTTTGTTTATCTATTCACCTTTTGATTGACATCTAGGTTGTTTCCATCTTTTCACTATTGTTAACAATGCTGCAGTGAACATGGGTGTGCATATGTCTATTAGTGTGATGGCTCTTATTTCTCTAGTATATATTCCTAGGAGTGGGATTGCTGGATCGCATGGTATTTCTATTTCTAGATTGCTAAGAAAGAGCCATATCATTTTACAAAATGATCGTATCATTTTGCATTCCCACCAACAATGCATAAGAATTTCAATCTCCCCGCATCCTCTCCAACATTTGTTGTTTCCAGTTTTTTTGATTTGTGCCAGTAATACCAGGATGAGATGGTATCTCATTGTGGTTTAATTTGCATTTCTCTAATGGCTAGTAAACTTGAGCATTTCCTCATGTGTCTGTTGGCTGCTTGAATGTCTTCTTCGGTAAGTGTCTATCCATTTCCTTTGCCAATTTTTTAATTGGATATTGGATTATTTTTCTTTTGTTGTAAAGGTTCTATTTTCTTGTAGATTTTAGAGACTAGACCTTTGCCTGACTTGTAATGTCCAAATTTTATTTTTCCCAGTCTGTAGGTTCTCTTTTTACTCTTTTGGTGAAGTCTTTTGATGAGCATAAGTGTTTCATTTTTAGAAGATCCCAGTTATCTAGGTTATCTTCTGGAGTTTGTGTGTTGTTGGTTATGGTTTGTATCCTGGTAATGCCGGGCATTAGTGCCTCTAGGGTTGATCGTATATTTTCTTCTATAAACTTTATATATAGTTTTTGGATTTATATTTAGGTCTTTGATCCATTTTGAATTAGTATTTGTATATGGTGTGAGGTATGGGTCCAGTTTCATTTTTTTGCAGATGGACATCCAGTTTTGTCAGCAACATTTGTTAAAAAGACTGTCTTTTCCCCATTTGATGGACTTTGGGCCTTTGTCAAAGATCAGGTAACCATAGGTGGATGGATTTACATCTGAGTTCTCAATTCTGTTCCATTGGTCAATGTATACCTGTGACTGTACCAGTACCGGGCTGTTTTGACCACCATAGTTGTATAGTAGGTTCTGAGATCAGGTAGTGCAAGTCTACTTTCTTCTTCTTAAATACTGCTTTACTTATCCGGGGCTTCTTCCCTTTCCATATGAAGTTAGTGATTAGTTTTTCCATCACTTTAAAGAATGTTGCTGGTATTTGGATCGGGATTGCATTGTATTTGTAAGTTGCTTTGGGTAGAACTGTCATTTTCACAATGTTGAGTCTACATATCCATGAGCATATGTATGTTTTTCCATTTATGTAGATCCCTTTGGGTTTCTTGCAGTAGTCTTTTGTAGTTTTCTTTGTATAGGTTTTTTATATCCCTGGTTAGATTTATTCCTAAATATTTTATTTTTCTAAGGGCTATTATAAATGGTATTGTTTTCCTGATTTCCTTTTCATCGTTCTCCTTATTGGTGTATAGGAATCCAACTGATTTTTAAATGTTTATCTTATATCCTGCTACTCTGCTGGATCTTTCTATAGGTCCCAGTAGATTTCTCGTGGAGTCTTTAGGGTTTTCTATGTATACTATCATATCATCTGCAAACAGGGACAGTTGAACTTCTTCATTACCAATTTGGATGCCCTTTATTTCTTTTCCTTGCCTTATTGCTCGAGCTAGAACTTCCAGCACAGTGTTAAATAGGACTGGAGATAAAGGGCATCCTTGTCTTGCTCCTGTTCTCAAGGAGAATGTTTTCAGCCTCTCTCCATTAAGAATGATGTTGGCCATTGGTTTTGCATAGATGCCCTTTATTATGTTGAGAAATTTCCCTTCTATACCTAATATTGAGAGCTTTTATCAGGAATGGGTATTGGACTTTTTCAAATGCCTTTTCTGGGTCAATTCAGATGATCATGTGATTCTTTTCTTTACTTTTACTTATGTGGTGAATAATATTAATTGATTTTGTAATACTGAACCATCCTTGCATACCTGGTATGAATCCTACTTGGTCGTGGTGTATTATTTTTTTGATATGATGCTGAATTCTATTGGTAAACTTTTGTTGAGAATTTTTGCATCTATATTCATGAAAGATATTGTCTGTAAGTTTCTTTTTTTGTGGCATCTTTGCCTGGTTTTGGTATTAGGGTTATGCTGGCTTAATGGAATGAACTCGGAAGTGTTGCTTCTTTCTCTATGTTCTGAAATAGTTTGAGTATTACTGGTATAAGCTCTTCTGTAAATGTTTTGTAGAATTCTCCAGTGAAGCCATCTGGGCTAGGGCTTTTTGTTGTTGTTGTTGGGATGTTTTTAATTACCTTTCCAATCTCTTCTCTTGTTATGGGTCTGTTCAGATTTTCAACATCACTTTGTTGTAGTTTGGGTAGGTAGTGTGTTTCTAGAAATTTATCCATATCCTCTAGGTTTTCAAATTTTTTGA
Organism: Dugong dugon; assembly: GCA_030035585.1. Classification (NCBI taxonomy): domain Eukaryota; kingdom Metazoa; phylum Chordata; class Mammalia; order Sirenia; family Dugongidae; genus Dugong; species Dugong dugon. The sequence goes on from CM057462.1 coordinate 151,159,700, forward strand.
AGTATAGATTTTAATAATACTCTGTTATGGTCCTTTTTATTTCAGTTGGGTGTGTTGTAATGTCCCCCACTTCATTTCTTACTTGGGTTATTTGTGTCCTCTCCTGTTTTTAATTTGTCAGTCTGGCCAGTAGTTTGTCGATTTTGCTGATCCTTTCAAAAAACCAACTTTTGGTTCTGTTAATTCTTTGTATTGTTTTTCTATTCTCTATTTCATTTATTTCTGCTCTGATCTTTTTTATTTCCATTTTCTAGTGGCTGTGACGTTTTTTGCTGTTTTCTTTCTATTCGTTCTAATTCTGTAGTTAATGTTTTGATTTTGTCCCTTTCCTCTTTTTTGATGTTTGCATTTATTGCTACAAATTGTCCTCTGAGAACTGCCTTTGCTGTGTCCCAAAGGTTTGGTATGATATGTTTTCATTCTCACTTGATTCTAGGAATTTTTGGATTCCATCTCTGATTTCTTCTATTACCCAGTGGTTTTTTAAGCAGGATGTCATTCAGTTTCCATCTAATTGATCTTTTTTCCTCGTTCTTCCTGTTGTTAATTTCTACCTTGATGGTGTTGTGATCAGAGAATTACTTTCTATTATCTCAAAGTTTTGGATCTTGTTGAGGATTTCTATGTGGCCTAAGATGTGGTCTATTCTGGAGAACATGCCATGTGCATTGGAAAATAATGTGCACTTTGCAGCTGTTGGATGGAGTGTTCTACATATGTCTATGAGGTCAAGTTGGCTGATTGTGCCCTTTAGGTCTTCTGTACCTTTGTTGAGTTTCTTTCTAGAAGTCCTTTACTGACAGTGGTGTTTTAAAGTCTCCTACTATTATTGTGGAACTGTCAATTTCTCTTTTCAGTGCTGTTAGAGTTTGTTTTATGTATTTTGGAGCCCTATCATTGGGTGCGTAGATGTTTATTATGGTTGTATCTTCATGATGGATCATCACATTAATCATTATATAGTGTCCTTCTTTGTCATTTATGTTGGATTTTCTTTTAAAGTCTATTTCATCTGAGATTAGTATTCCTAATCCTGCTTTTTTTTGGTAGCTGTTTGCTTGATATATTTTTTCCATCTTTTCATTTTTAATAAATTAACGTCTTTGTTTCTAAGGTGTATCTCTTGTAGACAGTATGTTGATGGATCCTGTTGTTTTAATCCATTCTGTCACTCTCCATCTCTTTATGGGTCCATTTAGGTCATTTACATTCAGTGTAACTAATGATAGGTGTGAGTTTATTGCTGTCATTTTGTAGTGCTTTTTTTGTGGTGCTGACATTTTCTTTGTTCCTCTTACTCTCCTGTGCTGAATTCCTTTTGTTTGTGGATTTTCTTTTCATTTCTTTTGTTTTTGTAGATTTTTTTTTTTTTTTTTTACTAAGACTTCATGTTTTTCTTCTTTATTTTGATGAGTAGGTTTGTTAACTTTCTTTGTGGTTACCTTGAAATTTACCCTTATCTTCCTAGGTTTGAAGCAGTTTATTATTACTTGGTATCACCTTGCCTTCCTCTCTATGAATAGGTTGTATACCTACACTGTTTATTCACTCTTTTATTTTTCTTATGTTGTTGTCATTTACAGATTAACTTCTCTGGCTCCCTGTTGTAATTCTTTTGCTTCTGGATAGTCCTTGAGGGTTCATTTCCTAGCTTCATATCTGGCTGGCATGATCCCGCATTCTAGATTCAGCATGTGGTCTGATGTTGTTTGTTCTCAGACTGAAGGACTCCCTGTGATAATTCTTGTAAGTTTGGTTTGGTTTTTTCATAGTCGCTTAATTTCTGTTTATCTGGAAATATCCCAGTTTCACCATCATATTGAACAAGAGTTTTGCAGGATATATTATTCTTGGCTGGCAATTTTTTTCTTTCATGGTTTTATATGTGTCATCCCATTGCCTTCTGCCTGTTTGGTTTCTGCTGAATAATCCGAGCTTAGTCTTCCTGTTTCTCCTTTGTTTGTGACTTCATTTTTCTGGAGCTGCTCTCAGGATTCTTTGTTTTTGGTTTTAGCAAGTGTGATTATGATATGCCTTGGTGATTTTCTTTTGGGGTCTATCCTATATGGGGTTCATGGAGATTCTTGGATGGTCAGCTTTTCATCTTTCTTTGTATTAGGGAAGTTTTCTGTCAGCAGTTCTTCAATGATCTTCTCTGTGTTTTCTGTTTTCTCCCCCTGTTCTGGAACTCCAGTCACTCGAGGATTTTTCTTTTGATTGTATCCCACATAATTCTCAGGTTTTCTTCCTGTTTCTTTGCATTTAAAAAAAAATTTTCCTCAAACATAATTGTATCCAAGTGGTTGTCTTCAATTTTGCTGTTCCTGTCTTCCATTGTTTCAAATCTGCTCCTCAGCCCTTCTAAGACAGTATTTCTGGAATCTTGTTCTTTATCTTTTGGATTTCTAATTGTTGTTTTTATATGCTTTCTCATTGTGAATTTATTTTGGCTTTTTGCCCCTGTATTATTTTCCTGAATTCTTCCCTTTTTTGTCTGTATTTCCAATAGATTAGTCTATTTTTCCCTCTTTTTTGTCTGCTTTTTGCCTCAGTTCTTGGATAGCTCTGAAAATTAGAGACTTGAATTCCCTATCAGGTAGTTCTAGTGCCTTTTCTTCTACTGGAAAGTCATCTAGTGTGTTATTTTGGACGCCTACTGGAACCATCCTGTCCTGTTTTTGTATAGGTTTTGATATTGTCTGCTGTCTTCGGGACATGCAGTAGTTATTTTCCTCTTTACTGATTGTAGATTTGTTTGTTTTTTCTTATTTTTTGTTTTATTTGGTTATGTCTGAGCTGGGCTGCTGTGTGTTCTTTGTTGTTTGCTCATCTGCAGGCACGATACTTTTCACCTCCTTCTCCAATGGGCAGGGTCAGTGGCTCAGATATGCTACAGCAGGGCAGGTCCTGCTGAAGGAGAGTTGCTGAGATGGGTTGTTTTTGCCACATACTAGGGTCTACAGGGTGGGCTGGGAATCAGTGCAGGGCAAGTTCCAGTAGGCCACGCCTGTGCTGCTTGGGGTAGTGATGTTCAGTACATGGTGCAGGCAGGCAGTAAGTGGGGAGACTGATGTTGCGCTAAGATTGGTATGGGAAAGAAGAGAGAGGAACAGAGACCAAAACCATAGAAACAAAAAAGAGTGCTAAGGGAGCTTCCCTTTTGAGTGGAGAGATAAGATACTGAGAAACAGAAAAAAAGAGAAAAAGGGGAAAAGAAAATAAATAATAAATAAAAATTAGGAAAAAGAAAAAGAAATCCTCCAAGGATCCCACTGGTGTGGGTGCTAAATCTCAGGAAGTGGCTCCTAGGCTGAGAAGTACAGCCTGCCTAGAAGAGGTAGAGATGTCACACAGTGCCAGGTATTCAGGAGACAGGAAGAGAAGGTAAGTATAGAGATACAAGAAACTGAGAAATGAAGAAAGACAAAAAGGAAAAAAGAGAGAAAGGAAAACAAAAAAAAAGGAAGAAAAGAAAGAAATCCCCACCCCCCCCCCACCCCCAGGGATCCCACTACCTGGCTGTGCAGACTAGAGAAGTTGCTCCCAAGCTGCACCATACAGCCTGGCTAGAGGGGCTCCTAACCCAATAAAAGAAAAAGAAAACAAACAAAACAAAACAGAACTAAAAAGAAAAAAAAAAGCCCTGGTGATACCACCAGCATGGTGGCATGGTCTGGGAATCAGTTAAACAGTCGAGTGGCACTTCATAGCCTTTCAAGAAGAAGCAATGGACTTCTGGACAACATGGCGCTATAGACAGAAGCACAACGTGGTCCCTCCACAGCAAACGTCTGGAAAACTAAGTCAGAGACACACGTCAATCCTGAAACCCTAAGCATCAAATGAAGAGCTAAAGAACTCGCCCAAGCACCAAAGGGAATACAAAACTGACAAGAGAACAGAGAGTGAGGAGAGACGCATGCAGAGGTCCCCTATGAACTAACACAGCATGGATCTGCCATCTGAGACTCCTATCAGAGATCAGCAAATGGGGGTATGAGAAAGCAGCTTCACAGAGCTTCCAGCAGGAGACAGAACAACTGGTAACCAGCGATATAAGCTTTCCCACCCCCATCCTTTTCACCGGTACTCGTCCTCCTCTTCTTCCTGCAGCCAAAATTTCTTGGCTGGGAAGCACTGGCTTCACCCCAGAGCCACTTGGATTACACCCGCTCACACTGGCTGGCTCCCTGAGTGCAATTTGTTGGCTGCCGGTGTTGCTTTTTTCCACTTCTTTAGATTGCTTCCTTACCTCTCACCACCCCCCCCTCCTTTCTTTCAAATACCTGGCTCCGTGTGCCATCTTTGCTTCTTCCTGAAAGACTGCAAAACACTGCTTGACTGTGAAGCTGCTTCTTGGCCCATGCTGCCACACTGGTGGGACCCCAAGGCTTTTGTTTGTTTGTGTTCCTTTTCTTTTCTCAGCTCAGAAGCCCCTTATAGATGGGCAGTACTGTGCAGCTTGGGAGCTACTCCTTACTCTGTGCACATGTGGAGTGGCATCCTTCAGGGCATTTCTTTTTTGTTTCTTTGTTTTGTTTTCTTTTATCTCTTTCTCCCTTTTTGTCTTTCTTCATTTCTAAGTTTCTCATCTCTGTACTTACCTTCTCCTCCCAACCCCTGAATGTCTGGCACTGTTTAACACATCTACCCCTTCTATCCAGGCTGCAATTCATGGTCTGGGAGAAACTTCTCCAGTCTTCACAGCTGCACCAGTGGGTTTCCTGGGGACTCTATTTCCTTTTTTTCTTTTTTCTAATTTTTATTTGTTCATTTTTTTCTTTTATACTTTTTCTTCCTTTTTTTCCCCTCCATTTCTCAGTCTCTCATCCTACCACCCCAATGGAAAACTCCCTTAGCACTCTTTTTTGTGTGAATGTTTTTGAATCCTGCTCCTCTCTCATCTCTCTTCTCTTTCCCATACCCATCTTAGTTCCACACATCAAAGTCTCACCCCCTCCTTCCTGCCTACCTGCACTGTGCACTGAACATCACACCCTCAAGCATCACAGACACGACCTACTGGAACCTGCCCTGCGCTGATTCCTGGCACATCCTGTCTGCTCTAGTATGTGGCAAAAACAACCCATCTCAGCAACTCTCCTTCAGCAGGACCTGCCCTGCTGTAGCATATCTGAGCCACTGACCCTGCCCATTGGAGAAGGAGGTGAAAAGTATCGTGCCTGCAGATGAGCAAACAACAAAGAACACACAGCAGCCCAGCTCAGACATAACCAAATAAAACAAAAAATAAGAAAAAACAAACAAATCTACAATCAGTAAAGAGGAAAATAACTACTGCATGTCCCGAAGACAGCAGACAATATCAAAACCTATACAAAAACAGGACAGGATGGTTCCAGTAGGCGTCCAAAATAACACACTAGATGACTTTCCAGTAGAAGAAAAGGCACTAGAACTACCTGATAGGGAATTCAAGTCTCTAATTTTCAGAGCTATCCAAGAACTGAGGCAAAAAGCAGACAAAAAAGAGGGAAAAATAGACTAATCTATTGGAAATACAGACAAAAAAGGGAAGAATTCAGGAAAATAATACAGGGGCAAAAAGCCAAAATAAATTCACAATGAGAAAGCATATAAAAACAACAATTAGAAATCCAAAAGATAAAGAACAAGATTCCAGAAATACTGTCTTAGAAGGGCTGAGGAGCAGATTTGAAACAATGGAAGACAGGAACAGCAAAATTGAAGACAACCACTTGGATACAATTATGTTTGAGGAAAATTTTTTTTTAAATGCAAAGAAACAGGAAGAAAACCTGAGAATTATGTGGGATACAATCAAAAGAAAAATCCTCGAGTGACTGGAGTTCCAGAACAGGGGGAGAAAACAGAAAACACAGAGAAGATCATTGAAGAACTGCTGACAGAAAACTTCCCTAATACAAAGAAAGATGAAAAGCTGACCATCCAAGAATCTCCATGAACCCCATATAGGATAGACCCCAAAAGAAAATCACCAAGGCATATCATAATCACACTTGCTAAAACCAAAAACAAAGAATCCTGAGAGCAGCTCCAGAAAAATGAAGTCACAAACAAAGGAGAAACAGGAAGACTAAGCTCGGATTATTCAGCAGAAACCAAACAGGCAGAAGGCAATGGGATGACACATATAAAACCATGAAAGAAAAAAATTGCCAGCCAAGAATAATATATCCTGCAAAACTCTTGTTCAATATGATGGTGAAACTGGGATATTTCCAGATAAACAGAAATTAAGCGACTATGAAAAAACCAAACCAAACTTACAAGAATTATCACAGGGAGTCCTTCAGTCTGAGAACAAACAACATCAGACCACATGCTGAATCTAGAATGCGGGATCATGCCAGCCAGATATGAAGCTAGGAAATGAACCCTCAAGGACTATCCAGAAGCAAAAGAATTACAACAGGGAGCCAGAGAAGTTAATCTGTAAATGACAACAACATAAGAAAAATAAAAGAGTGAATAAACAGTGTAGGTATACAACCTATTCATAGAGAGGAAGGCAAGGTGATACCAAGTAATAATAAACTGCTTCAAACCTAGGAAGATAAGGGTAAATTTCAAGGTAACCACAAAGAAAGTTAACAAACCTACTCATCAAAATAAAGAAGAAAAACATGAAGTCTTAGTAAAAAAAAAAAAAAAAATCTACAAAAACAAAAGAAATGAAAAGAAAATCCACAAACAAAAGGAATTCAGCACAAGATAGTAAGAGGAACAAAGAAAACATTGGCACCACAAAAAAAAAAAAATCACTACAAAATGACGGCAATAAACTTACACCTAGCAATAATTACACTGAATATAAATGGCCTCAATGCACCCATAAAGAGACGGGGAGTGACAGAATGGATAAAAAAACTAGATCCGTCAATATGCTGTCTACAAGAGACACACCTTAGAAACAAAGACATTAATTTATTAAAAATGAAAAGATGGAAAAAATATATCAAGCAAACAGGTACCAAAAAGAGCTGGAGTGACAATACTAATATCAGATGAAATAGACTTTAAAACAAAATCCATAAAAGACAAGGTCACTATATAATGATTAAGGTGACAATCCGTCATGAAGATACAACCATAATAAACATCTACACACCCAATGACAGGGCTTCCAAATACATAAAACAAACTCTAACAGCACTGAAAAGAGAAACTGACAGTTCCACAATAATAATAGGAGACTTCAACACACCACTCTTCGTAAAGGACAGACTATCTAGAGAGAAACTCAACAAAGATACAGAAGACCTAAAGGGCACAATCAGCCAACGTGACCTCATAGACGTACATAGAACACTGTACCCAACAACCGAAAAGTACACATTCTTTTCCAACGCACATAGAACATCTCCAGAATAGACCACATCTTCAGCCACATAGAAATCCTCAACAAAATCCAAAACATGGAGATAATACAAAGTATCTTCTCTGACCACAATGCCAGCAAGATAGAAACTAACAACAGGAAGGATAAGGAAAAAAAGTCAGTTAGATGGAAACTGAATGACACCTGGCTTACAAACCACTGGATAATAGAAGAAATCAGAGATGGAATCCTAAAATTCCTAGAATCAAAAGACAATGAAAACATATCATACCAAAACCTTTGGGACATAGCATAGGCAGTGCTTAGAGGTCAATTTATAGCAATAGATGTTCACATCAACAAAGAAGAAAGGGTCAAGATCAAACCATTAACTACAGAACTCGAACAAATAGAAAGAGAACAGCAAAAATAAAAAGCCCACAGCCACCAGAAGAAAGGAAATAATAAAGATCAGAGCAGAAATAAACGAAATAAAGAACATAAAAACAATACAAAGAATTAAGAAAACCAAAAGTTGGTTCTTTGAAAGGCTCAGCAAAATTGACAAAGCACTGGAAAGACTGAAAAAAGAAAAACAGGAGAGGACGCAAATAACCCAAATAAGAAATGAAATGGGGGACATTACAACACACCCAACTGAAATAAAAAAGATCATAACAAAGTATTATGAAAAACTATATCCAACAAATTTGAAAACCTAGAAGAAATGGATAAATTTCTAGAGACACACTACCAACACAAAGTGATGTTGAAAATCTGAACAGACTCATAACAAGAGAAAAGATTGAAAAGGTAATAAAAAAAACTTCCAACAACAACAACAAAAAAGCCCTGGCCCACATGGCTTCACTGGAGAATTCTACCAAACATTCAGAGAAGAGCTTACACTAGTACTATTGAAACTATTTTAGAACATAGAAAAGGAAGTAATGCTTCAAAATTCATTCTATGAAGCCAGCATAAACCTGATACCAAAACCAGGCAAAGACACCACAAAAAAGAAAATTATAGACCAATATCTCTCATGAATATAGACGCAAAAATTCTCAACAAAATTCTACCAATAGAATTCAGCATCATATCAAAAAACTAATACACCACGAACAAGTAGATTCATACCAGGTATGCAAGGATGGTTCAACATTGGAAAATCAATCAACATAATCCACCACATAAATAAAAGGAAGAAAAAGAAGCAGATGATCATCTCAACTGATGCAGAAAAGGCATTTGACAAAGTCCGATACTCATTCCTGAAAAAAAACTCTCAATAAAATAGGTATAGAAGGGAAATTTTCAACATAATAAAGGGCATCTAAGCAAAACCAATGGCCAACATCATTCCTAATGGAGAGAAGCTGAAAACATTCCCCTTGAGAACTGGTACAAGACAAGGATGCCCTTTATCACCACTCCTATTTAACATTGTGCTGGAAGTTCTAGCTAGAGCAATAAGGGAAGAAAAAGAAATAAAGGGCATCCAAATTGGGAATTTAGGAAGTTAAACTGTCCCTATTTGACGATGATATGATACTATGCATAGAACACCCAGAAGACTCCACGAGAAAACTACTAGAACTAATACATTCTGTATAGTAACAGGATACAGGATAAACATACAAAAATGAGTTGGATTCTTATACACCAATAAAAAGAACGATGAAAAGGAAATCAGGAAAACAGTGTCATTTATAATAGCCCCTAAAAAAATAAAATTATTAGGAATAAATCTAACCAGGGATGCAAAAGACCTATACAAAGAAAACTACAAAACACTGCTACAAGAAACAAGAAGAGATCTATATAGATGGAAAAACATACCATGCTCATGGATAGGTAGACTCAACATTATGAAAATGAAAATTCTACCAAAAGCAATTTACAAATACAATGCAATCCCCATCCAAATACCAAAAACATTCTTTAAAGAGTTGGAAAAACTAATCATTTATTTTATACAGAAGGGAAGATCCCCGGATAAGTAAATCACTATTAAAAAAAAAAAAGAATAAAGTAGGAGGACTCGCACTACCTGACCTCAGAACCTACTATACAGTTATGGTACTCAAAACAGCCTGGTACTGGTACAATGATAGATACATTGACCAATGTAACAGAATTGAGAACCCAGAAGTAAATCCATCCACCTACGGTCACTTGATCTTTGACAAGGGGCCAAAGTCCATCAAATGGGGAACAAACTGTGCTGGCAAAACTGGATGTCTATCTGTGAAAAAATGAAACATAACCCCTACCTCACTCCATATACAAAAACTAATTCAAACTGTATCAAAGACCTAAATATAAAGCCAAAGACTATAAAGTTCATAGAAGAAAAAATAGAATCAACGCTAGAGGCCCTAATACATGACATTAGCAGGATACAAACCATAACCAGCAACACACAAACTCCAGAAGATAAGCTAGATAACTGGGGTCTTCTTAAAATGAAACACTTATGCTCATCAAAAGACTTCACCAAAAGAGTAAAAAGAGAACCTACAGACTGGGAAAAAATTTTTGGCCATTACAAATCAGACAAAGGTCTAATCTCTAAAATCTACAAGAAAATCCAACACTTCTACAAGAAAAAGACAAATAATCCGATTAAAAAATGGACAAAGGAAATGAACACATGCTTCATTAAAGAAGACATTAAAGCGGCCAACAGACACATGAGGAATTGCTCGCGATCACTAACCATTAGAGAAATGCAAACAAAAACCACAATGACATACGGTCTTACCCCAGCATTACTGGCACGAAAAAAGAAAACTGGAAATAACAAATGTTGGAGAGGCTGTGGGGAGATCGGAACTCTTATGCATTGCTGGTGGGAATGGATAATCGTACAACCATTTTGGAAAATGATATGCTGCTTCCTGAGAAAGCTACGAATAGAAATACTATATGATCCAACAATCCCACTCCTAGGAGTATATCCTAGAGAAATAAGAGTCATCACACGAATAGACATATACACACCCATGTTCATTGCGGCTTTGTTCAGAGAATAGCAAAAGGATGGAAACAACCTAGATACCCATCAGCATATGAATGGGTAAACTATGGTACATACACAGAATGGAGTATTATACAACGATAAAGAACAATGATGAATCTGTGAAACATCTCATAACACAAATGAATCTGGAAGGCATTATGTTGAATGAAATAAGTCTATCAAAAAAGGACAAATATTATATGAGACCACTAGTGTAAAAACTCATGAGAAGGTTTACACACAAAACAATCTTTGATGTTTACGAGGGCAAGGACTGGTGGTGGGAACACTAAATAGACAATAGATAAGTGGTAACTTTGGTGAAGGGTAAAACAATACACAATACTGGGGAATCCAGCACAACTTGTACAAAGCAAGGTCATAGAAGCTCCATAAGATGCATTCAAACTCCCTGAGGGACCAAATTGCTGGGCTAAGGGCTGTGGGGACCGTGGTCTCTGGGCACATCCAGCTCAATTGACACAACATAGTTTATAAAAAAAAATGTTCTACATTCTACCTCGGTGAGTAGCGTCTGGGGTCTTAAAAGCTTGTGAGCAGCCATCTAAGATACTCCACTGGTCTCACGCCTTTGGGAGCAAGGGAGAATGAAGAAAACAAGATACAAGGGAAAGATCAGTCCAAAGGACTAATGGACCACAACTACCATGGTCCCCACAGACTGAGTCCAGCACAACTAAATGGTCCACAGCTACCACCACAGACTGCTCTGATTGAGATCACAGAAGATGGTCCGAGACAGAGCTGGAGAAACGTGTAGAACAAAATTCTAACTCACAAAAAAAAGACCAGACTTACTGGCCTGACAGAGACTGGAGAAACTCTGAGTATAGCCCCCGGACACTCTTTTAGCTCAGTAATGAAGTCACTCCTGAGGATCACCCTTCAGTCAAAGATTAGACAGTCCCATAAAACAAAACGAGACTGAAGGGGCAAAGCAACTCAGGGACAAGGACTAGAAGGCAGGAAGGGACAGGAAAACTGGTAATAAGGAACCCAAGGTCCAGAAGGAAAAGTGCTGACATGTTGTGGGATTGTTAACCAATGTCATAAACAGCATGTGTACTAAGTGTTTAATGAGAAAATATTTGTTCTGTAAACCTTCATCTAAAGTACATTTAAAAAAAGGAAGAAAATTCAAGGACAACGCTGTCAGGCCTAGATTTTAACAATGGATTATCTAATATAATAATAATAAACACAAACAGCAGAAGACAAAAATAAATAAATGGGACCTCATAAAAATTAAAAAATTTGTTCGTCAAAAGACTATCAAAAAAGTGAAAAGACAAGCTACTGACTGGGAGAATATCTTCGGAAACCACATATATGAAAATAATCTAATAACCAAAATATTGATAAAACTTCAACAAGTTAACAAAAAAAAGACAACCCAGTCATACAATGGTCAAAGCACTTGAATGGACATTTCACCAAAGAGGACATTCAAATGGCCACTAAACAGGAAAGATGTTCAATTTACCATCAGAGAGATGCAAAACAAAACCACTATGAGACACCATTTCACTGCCACTAGGATGGTTAAGATTTAAAAAAAAAAAAAAGCAGAAAATAACAAATATTGGTGAAGATGTGGGGAAATTAGAACACTTACCCATTGCTGGTGGGACTTCAAAATGGTACACCTGTTATGGAAAACAGTGTGGTGGTTTGTAAAAAAACTAAAAATAGAACTACCATATGACCCAGAAATTCCACTCCTAGCTATATACCAAAAAGACTTGAAAGCAGAGACTCAAAGATACTTGTACTCAAATGTTCATTGCAGCACTATACACAATAGCCAAAAGGTGGAAACAACCTAAATGACATCAATGGATGAATGGATAAACAAAATGTGGTATACACATACAAAGGAACACTACTCAGCCAGTAAGAGAAATTAAGTTTTGATACATGCTACAATATGGATGGAGCTTGAAGACGTTATGCAGAGTGAAATAAGTCAATCACAAAAATACAAATATTGCACAACCTTACTTATATAAAAAGACGAGAACAGGCAAATGTATAGAGACCAAAGTTTATTACTGGTTACCAGAGGTGGGAGGAGTACTGACTCTCGGTGGACAGTGATGGAAAAATCACATTGATTAAGGGTACAGTTGCACAGCCGATTAATGTAATTGATGTCAGTAAGTTGAAGTCAGTAAATAAAAGGTTTAGTTGGCAAAAGCTGTGTGATTATATTAGTATGGGTTGAATTGTGTCCCCCTAAAATGCGTATCAACCTCCCTAGGCCATGATTCCCAGAATTGTGTGGTTATCCTCCATTTTGTGATCTGACATAATTTTTCTATGTGTTGTAAATCCTAACCTTTATGATGTTAATGTGGCAGGATAAGAGGCAGTTATGTTAATGAGGCAGGACTCAATATACAGGATTAAGTTGTACCTTGAGTCAATCTCTTTTGAAATATAAAAGAGAGAAGGGAGCAGAGAGGAGAGAGACATCATTACCACCGAGAAAGAAAAACCAGGAATGCAACGCATCTTTTGGACCCAGGTTGCCTGCACTGAGAAGCTCCTAGACCAGGGGAAGATTGATGACAAGGGCCTTCCCCCAGAGCTGACAGAGAAAGCCTTCCCCTGGAGCTGGCACCCTGATTTTGGACTTCTAGCTCCTAAACTGTGAGACCCCCAGGCGTCTGTCAGTTTGTTGTACTGTGGGGGCTGTGTGTTGCTGTGATGCTGGAAACTATGCCACCAGTATTCAATTATCAGCCGGGTCACCCATGGTGGACAGATTTCAGCTAAGCTTGCAGACTAAGACAAGGAAGAAGAACTCTGCAATCTACTTCTGAAAAGAATTAGCTGGTGAAAACCTTATGGATAGCAGCGGAACACTGATTGCTATAGTGCTGGAAGTTGAGCCCCTCGCGTTGGAGGGCACTCAAAAGACAACTGGGGAAGAGCTGCCTGTTCAAAGTAGAACAACAACAACAACAACAACAACACCAACAAAAACCAAAGCCATTGCTGTTGAGTCGATTCCGACTTATAGTGACCCTATAGGACAGAGTAGAGCTGCCTCATACAGTTTCCAAGGAGCACTTGGTAGGTTCAAGCTGCCGACCTTTTGGTTAGCAGCCATAGCTCTTAACCACTACGCCACCAGGGTTTCCAAAGTAGAGTAGACCTTAATGACATGGTTGGAGTCAAGCTTTCAGGACCTTCATTTGCTGATGTGGCACGACTCAAAATGAGAAGAAACAGCTGCAAGCATTCATTAATAATTGGAACATGAAATGTATAAAGTATGAATGTAGGAAAATTGGAAATCATCAAAAATGAAATGGAACCCATAAACATCAGTATCCTAGGCACTAGTGAGCTGAAATGAACTAGCACTGGACATTGTGAATCAAACAATCATATGGTCTACTATGCCGGCAATGACAACTTGAAGAGGACTGGCGTTGCATTCATCATCAAAAAGAACATTTCAAGATCTGTCCTAAAGTACAACGCTGTCAGTGATAGGATAATATCCATACGCCTACAAGGAAGGCCAGTTAATACGACTATTATTCAAATTTATGCACCAACTACTGAGGCCAAAGATGAAGAAATTGAAGATTTTTACCAACTTTTGCAGTCTGAAATTGATCTAACATGCAATCATGATGAATTGATAATTACTGGTGATTGGAATGCAAAAGTTCAAACAAAGAAGAAGGATTGGTAGTCAGAAAATATGGCCTTGGTAATAGAAACGATGCAGGAGATCATATGATAGAATTCTGCAAGACCAACGACTTCTTCATTGCAAATACCTTTCTTCAACAACGCAAATGGTGACTATGCATGAGATCAATATCATCGGTCAGAACAAGGCCGGGGCTGACTGTGGAACAGACCATCAATTGCCATATGCAAGTTCAAGTTGAAGCTGAAGAAAATTAGAACAAGTCCACCAGAGCCAAAGCACAAATCTGAGTATATCCCACCTGAATTTGGAGATCATCTCAAGAATAGATTTGACGTGTTGAACACTAATGATTGAAGACCAGACGAGTTATGGAATGATACCAAGGACATCACACATGAAGAAAGCAAGAGGTCATTAAAAAGATAGGAAAGGAAGAAAAGACAAAAATAGATGTCAGAAGAAACTCTGAAAGTTGCTCTTGAACGTTGAGTAGCTAAAGCAAAAGTAAGAAATAATGAAGACCTGAACAGAAGATTTCAAAGGGCGGCTTGAGAAGACAGAGTAAAGTATTATAATGACTTTTGCAAAGACCTGGAGATAGAAAACCAAAAGAGAAGAACACGCTCGGCAATTTTCAAGCTGAAGGAACTGAAGAAAAAATTCAAGCCCCAAGTTGCAATACTGAAAGATTCTATGGGGGAAAATATTAAACAAACATCAAAAGAAGATGGGAGGAATACAGAGTCCCTATACCAAAAAGTATTGGTTGACGTGAAATCATTTCAGGAGGCAGCATATGATCAGGTACCCACGGTACTGAAGGAAGAAGTCCAAGCTACACTGAAAGCATTGGTGAAAAACAAGGCTTCAGGAATTGACGGAATATCAGTTGAGATGTTTCAACAAAAAGATGCAGCGCTGGAAGTGCTCACTCGTCTATGCCAAGAAATTTGGAAGACAGCTACCTGGCCAGCTGACTGGAAGCGACCTATATTTATGCCTATTCCCAATAAAGGTGATCCAGCTGAATGTGGAAATTATCAAACAGTATCATTAATATCAAACGCAAGTAAAATTTTGCTGAAGATCATTCAAAAGCGGCTGCAGCAGTATATTGACAAGTAACTGCCAGAAATTCAAGCCGGATTCAGAAGCGAACGTGGAACTATGGATATTATTGCTGCTGTCAGATGGATCCTGGCTGAAAGCAGAGAATACCAGAAAGATGTCTGCCTGTGTTTTATTGACTATGCAAAGGCGTTCCATTGCGTGGATCATAACAAATGGGAATTCTGGAACACTTAATTGTGCTCATAGGAAACTGTGCATAGATCAAGAGGCATTCGTTCAAACAGAACAAGGAGATTCTGCATGGTTTAAAGTCAGGAAAGGTGTGAGTCAGGGTTGTATCCTTTCACCATACTTATTCAATCTGTATGCTGAGCAAATAATCCGAGAAGCTGGAATATATGAAAAAGAACGTAACATCAGGAATGGAGGAAGACTCATTAATAACCTGCCTTATGCAGATGACACAACCTTGCTTGATGAAAGTGAAGAGGACTTGAGCAGTTACTGATGAAGATCAAAGACTACAGCCTTCAGTATGGATTACACCTCAACATAAAGAAAACAAAAATTCTCACAACTGGACCAATAAGCAACATCATGCTAAAAGAAGAAAATATTGAAGTTGCGAAGGATTTCATTTTACTTGGAGCTACAATTAATACCCATAGAAGCAACAGTCAAGAAATCCAAAGACACATTGCATTGGGCAAATCTGCTGCAAATACCTCTTTAAAGCATTAAAAAGAAAGATGTCACCTTGAAGACTAAGGTACGCCTGACCCAAGCCATGATGTTTTCAATCGCCCCATATGCATGCTAAAGTTGGATAACGAATAAGGCAGACTGAAGAATTGATGCCTTTGAATTGTGGTGTTGGCGAAGAATATTTTATAGACCATGGACTGCCAAAAGAATGAACAAATCTGTCTTGGAAGAAGTACAACCAGAATGCTCCTTAGAAGCAAGGGTGGCGAGACTACATCTTACATACTTTGGACATGTTATCAGGAGGGATCAGTCCCTGGAGAAGGACATCATGCTTGGTAAAATACAGGGTCATCGAAAAAGAGGAAAACCCTCAAGGAGATTGACTGACACAGTGGCTGCAACAACGGGCTCAAGCATAACATCAAGGATTGTGAGGATGGCACAGGACTGGGCAGTGTTTCATTCTGTTGTACATAGGATCACTATGAATCCGAACTGACTTGACTAGGCACCTAACAACAACAACAAACTGTGAGAGAATAAATTTCTGTTTGTTAAAACCATCCACCTGTGGTATTTTGGTTTTGGCAACACTAGATAACTAAGACAGATATATTTACAAAAAAAAAAAAAAAAAGGAGTAGCTACTGAGGTTCTAGTACAACCAAAAAACTCCTGGGATTTGATTCATTGGTTTGGAGGTTTAGGGCCATGGTTTCATGGACCATCCCAGTTAACTGGCCTGATACATGTTTAGTGCTTATACTTTACTTCCTAGTTTGTTGGGAAGTGCCTGGAGTCTTAGACGCTTGCAAGTGGTCATCCAAGACATAACTATTTGTCCCTATTTTCCTGGAGCGGCAGAGGAAGGAGAGTCAGAAATAGGAGGATGAGATGGAATGTGGCTAATTGCCTCCATGAGCAACTGCCTCTTTTGCTATGAGATCAGAAGAACTAGATGGTGCTTGGCTACCATTACTGAACATTTTAATCAAAGATTCTATAGAAGAATCCTTATCAAAAGAGAAAATGAAGAACAGAATTTCAAATTCTCATAGAATCCAGTCTTTCTGGAGCCATGGAGGCTTGTGATGGTTAAGATTGTGTGTCAGCTTGGTTGAGCCATGATTCTCAGTGTTTATATGTGATCACTCCCATGGTGGAATCAGCTATGAGTAGCCAATCAGTTGAAAAGGAGTTTCCTTGGGTGTGTGGCCTGCATCTGAATATAAGCAGATGTTCTGGCTTTTTGCTCACTCTGGCTCCTGCGACTGCCTCCTGTTCCTCTGACCTCCAGTTCTTGGGACTTGAGTTATCAGCTTATCTGCCCATCTTGGGATTCGTCGATCTTCACAGCCCATGATCAGGAGCCCTGCTCTCTGACCTGCGGATCTTGGGTTTGCTAGCTCCTGCAGCTACTTGAATCAGGAGAAGCCTCTATCCAGATCCATGGATCTGGGACGTTCCAGCCTCTACAATCGCGTGAGCTGTTTCTTTGATATAAATCTCTCTATATACATATTTGTACGCTTTACTGGTTTTGCTTCTCTAGAGAACCCAGCCTAAGATATTTCGTACCAAGAGCAGTCCTAGAGAAACAAAATTGTAAGGATGAGTTTTCTAAATTGGTTCTCAAGTCTGGTTAGTTTTAAAGATGTTGATGAGGGCACTGATAATCCATGCGTGAGGTGGAGATACAAGTATACAAAATATCACCACGAGTAGACAAGGTATTGGTGAAAGATGAGGCTCTGGGTGAACACATGTGTAATATCTTTCTACAGTTTCTTCAGAATGAGAAGTATAAGGAAGCTGGTTGGTTGGTCCTACTTTCACTAGATAAACTAGTGAGAGAAAGAGACACACTCAGGGCTTCAGATTCAAAGCTCAAGTGCCACACAAATGACTTCAAGGTTTCCACTTGTACTTTGAAAGAAAGCCTTGTTTCTTGTAGTAACAGAGCTGAAATTGCCAAAAACCAAACACAGAGTTTTATTGTAAGAGTGGCTGAATTACAACACCAGCTCAACTGCCAACCTTTAGAGGTATCTGAAGTTAAAGTAAGGGCGTTGACTAGGAAGAAATGGGATCCTGAAACTTAGGATGGGGACACGAGGGCAGACAATCAGGAAGCTGGGGACACTGAGCCTCTAAATTCCAGTGAATCACTTCTGCTAGCAGAACCACTCCCATCTGAAGAGATTACTTCATGTGTGTCTGCTAAAACACCGTGCCCAGAAAAACCATTAGCCCTTCCACTTCTATCTAATGAGATTAGCCCTAGCCAAGCTGCCTCTAAAGAGCCCTTGCCTGAGTCATTGCCTGGGGCATCGCCTGAAGCAGATGATTTACAAGACAATTCTGAGTGTTCTCAAAACAATTCCACACAACTAATTGTGGCTTCTAGATCTATAACTAGACTTATGTCCTAGCAGGCCCAAAAGGCGAAGTACAAAGTGTGACCCAGGAGGAGGGAAGCTACACTCCAAAAGAACTGCTTGACTTTTCTAATATGTACAAACAGAAACCTAGGGGAATATGTGTGAGAATGGTCATTAAGGTGGGATAATGGCACAAGGAACATAAAGATGGATCAGCCTGAGTTTATTGATATGGGTCCACTAAGCACAGAGTCTTCATTCAGTGTTTCAGCTCCAGAGGTTAGGAAAGGATATAATAGTTTATTTGGTTGGGTTGCTGAAGCATGGATTATGAGGTGGCCTACACTAATCAAGCTGAAGTACCAGACCTGCCTTGGTGTACTGTAGAAGAAGGTATTCAAAGGCTTAGGGAATTGGCATGCTAGAGTGGATTCATCAGGCTAGACCCACAGACGCACACCGACATACAGTGCTCAGAGGACACATCTTTTACCAAAACTGTGAGGAACAAATTTGTGAAGGGAGCTCCAGCATCCCTGAAGACTGCTGTGATTGTTATTTTATGGAAGTCAGATTTGACAATGGGAACTGCCCTAACTGAATTAAGACACCTAACTACAGTGGGGCTGATTGGACCCCGTGGTAGTAGGAGCTAAGTGGCGGCACTCAATTGTCAAAGACAAGGTGGGTGTGGTTACAGTAATGGACAGCGGAGTCAAAGCAGTAATCAGAATAGTCTGACTCGTATGGACTTATGGCTTTGGCTACTTACTCATGGTGTCCCTAGGAGTGAAATAGATAGGAAATCTACTAAATATTTACTTGATCTGTACAAACAGGTGAATTCTAGGTCAGGTGAACAGCAGTCTAACTATAATTGCCAGAAGAGAGACTCACGGTCCCTCAATCTCTTCCCAGATTTGAGCGAGTTTAAAGACTCATAACCCCTTGAATGAAGGGGAGGCCTGGTCCCCTCAAGGAAGCATTCCAATACACGGCCAAAAATTTTTACTGTTAATCTTTCTCCCAGCCTTCCACAACGGGATCTGCAGCCTTCTACAACAGTGACTGTTCATTGGGGAAAAGGAAATAATCAGACTTTTTCTGGGATTACTGGATACTGGCTCTGAAATGACTCTAATTCCAGGAGACGCAAAACGTCACTGTGGCCCACTAGTCAGAGTAGGGGCATATGGAGGTCAGGTTACCAATGGAGTCTTGGTTCATGTCCATCTCACAGTAGGTCCATTGGGTCCCTGAACACATCCTGTAGTGATTTCCCCAGTTCTAGAATGCATAATTGGAATAGATATACTCAGCAACTGGCAGAACCCCATATTGGATTCCTGACAAATATAGCAAGGGCTATTATGGTAGGAAAAGCCAAGTGGAAGCCATTAGAACTGCCCCTACCTAGGAAAATAGTAAACCAAAAGCAATACCGCATTCCTGGAGGATTTGTAGAAATTACTGCCACCATCAAGGACCTGAAGGATGCAGGGATGGTGATACCCACCACATTCCCATTCAACTCGCCTATTTGGCCTGTAAAAAAAAAACAGGTGGATCTTGGAGAATGCCAGTAGATTATCAAAAAATTAACCAGGTGGTGACTCCAATTGCAGCTGCTGTTTCAGATGTAGTTTCATTTCTTGAGCAAATTAATACATCTCCTGGTACATGGTATGTGACTACTGATCTGGCCAAAGACTTTTTCTCCATACCTGTTTCAAAGAACATCAGAAGCAGTTTGCCTTCAGCTGGAAAGGCCAGCAATACATCTTCACTTGCCTACCTCAGGGCTACATCAACTCTCCAGCCCTATGTCATAATTTAGTCATCAGGGACCTTGATCGCCTTTCCCTTCCACAAGACATCACACTGTTCCATTCCAGTGATGACATCATGCTGATTGGACCTAGTAAGGAAGAAGTGTCAATGACTCTAGCCTTACTTGTAAAACATTTGCATGTTAGAAGGTGGGAAATTAATCCCACAAAAATTCAGGCACCTTCTACCTCTGTGAAATTGCTAGGGGTCCAGTGGTGTGGGGCATGTCAAGATATTTCTTCTAAAGTGAATGATAAGTTATTGCATTTGGCTGCTCCCATAACTAAAAAGGAGGCACAACACCTAGTGGGCCTCTTTGGATTTTTGAGGCAACATATTCCTCATTTTGGTGTGCTACTCCGGCCTATTTATCAAGTGACTCAAAAAGCTGCTGGTTTTGAGTGTGGCCCAGAACAAGAGAAAGCTCTACAACAGGTTCGGGCTGCTATGCAAGCCGCTCTGCCACTTGAGCCATATGATCCTGCTAATCCAATGGTGCTTGAAGTGTCAATGGCAGATAGAGATGCAGTTTGGAGTCTTTGGCAGGCTCCTATTGGTGAATCGCAGCACAGATCATTAGGATTTTGGACCAAAGCCCTGTCATCCTCTGCAGATAACTACTCTCTTTTTGAGAAATAGCTTTTGGCTTGTTACAGGGCCTTAGTAGAGACTGAACACTTAACCATGGGACACCAATTCACCATGCAGACTGAAATTCCCATCATGAACTGGGTGTTGTCTGACCTACAGAGCCATAAAGTTAGACTTTCACAGCAGCGCTCCATCATTAAATGGAAGTGGTATATACAAGACGGGGCCCGAGCAGGAACTGAAGGTACAAATAAGTTGCATGAGGAAGTGGCCCAAGTGTCCGTGGTCTCCACTCCTGTCACAGTAACTTCCATCTCCCAGTCTGCACCTATGGTCTCATGGGGAGTTCCTTATGATCAGTTGACTGAAGAAGAGAAAACTCATGCCTGGTTTACAGATGGTTCTGCGTGATATGCAGGCACCACTCAAAAGTGGACAGCGGCAGCACTACAGCCCCTTTCTGGGTCCTCCCTGAAGGACAGTGGTGAAGGGAAATCCTCTCAATGGGCAGAACTTCGAGCAGGGCACCTGGTTCTTCACTTTTCTTAGAAGAAATGCCAGATGTGCATTTGTATACCGACTCATGCACTGTGGCCATTGGTTTGGCTTAATGGTCAGGGATGTGGAAGGAATATGATTGGAAAATTGGAGACTACAATTTATGGGGAGGAGGTATGTGGATATACCTCTCTGAATGGGCCAAAGATGTGAAGATATTCACGTCTCATGTGAATGCTCACCAAAGTGTGAACTCAGCAGAGGAGGATTTTAACAATCAAGTGGATAGGATTACACGTTCTGTGGAAAACAGTCATCTTCTTTCCCCAGGTACTCCCGTCATTGTTCAATGGGCTCATGAACAAAGTGGCCATGGTGGCAGGGATGGAGATTATGCATAGGCCCGGCAACATGGATTTCCACTCACCAAGACTGACTTGGCTACAGCCAATACTGAGTCTCTGATATGGCACCTTCCCTTGAGGTGCTCAGTCAGCAACCTGGTGGCAAGTTTATTGCATTGGACCACTTCCATCATGGAAAGGGCAGCATTTTGTCCTTACTGGAATAGACACTTACTCTGGATATGGATTTACCTTCCCTGCATGCAATGCTTCTGCCAAAACTGCCATTCGTGGACTTACAAAATGCCTTATCCACTGTCATGGTATACCACACAGCATTGCCTTGGATCCAGAGACTCACTTCACAGCAAATGAAGTGCAGCAGTGGGCCCATGCTCATGGAATTCACTAGTTTTACCATGTTCCCAATCATCGTGATGCAGCTGGCTTGATAGAACGACGGAATGGGCTTCTAAAGACAATTATGGTGCCAGCTAGGTGACACTACCTTGCAGGATTGGGGCAATGTTCTCCAGGAGGCTGTATATGCTCTAAGCTAGCATTCGGTATATGGTGCTGTTTCTCCCACAGCCAGGATTCATGGATCCAGGAATCAAGGGGTGGAAATGGGAGTGGCACCACTCACTATTACCCCTAGTGACCCACTCACAAGATTTTTGCTTCATGTCCCCACCACCTTTTGCTCTGCAGGTCTAGAAGTCTTAGTTCCAAAGGGAGGAATGCGCCCACCTGGAGACACATCACTGATTCTATTGAACTGGAAGCTAAGAATGCCACCTGGCCACTTTGGGCTCCTATACCTCTGTATCAACAGGTAAAGAAAGAAGTTACCATACTGGCTGGTGTGATTGATCATGATTATAAAGAGGAAATTGGATTTATATTACATAATGGAAGTAAAGAAGAGTATGTCTGGAATGCAGGAGATTCCTCAGGGCATCTCTAAGTCCTACCACGCCCTGTGATTAAAGTCAAAGGAAAACTACAGCAACCCTATTCTGACATGACTACTAATGGCCCAGACCCTTCAGGAATGAAGGTATGGGTCACCCCATCAGGCAAAGAACCACGACCAGCTAAGGTGCTTGCTGAGGGCAAAGGGTATATGGAATGGATAGTGGAAGAATGTAGTTCTCAATACCAGTTATGGCCATGTGACCAGTTGCAGAAATGAGGACTGTAATTGTTATGAGTATTTCTGTTTTGCGTGTGTGCATCAAATATTTTTGTTTACTTATAAAATATAACAAGTAAAAGTGGCTATTGCGTTTTTGGTTGTACGCGAGTTACTTGTATCATGTTAGGTGCAAGTATGACTTTATATTTGTCTTTATTCAGAGATTATGTATGGTTTAAGATGTGTACATGTGCCAAGGTGACAAGGGGTGGACGGTGATGGTTAAGATTGTGTGTCAGCTTGGCTGAGCCATGATTCTCTGTGTTTATATGTGATCACTTCCACGATGGAATCTGCTGTGAGTAGCCAATCAGTTGAAAGGGAGTTTCCTTGGGGATGTGGCCTCCATTTGAATATACGCAGAATCTCTGGCTTTTTGCTCACTCCGGATCCCGCGTCTGCCTCCTGTTCATCTGACTTCTGGTTCTTGGAACTTGAGCTATCAGCTTATCTCCGACCTTGGGATTCTTCCATCTTCACAGCCTTTGAGTGGGAGCCCTGCTCTCCGACCTGCTGATCTTGGGTTCACAAGACCCTGTGGCTACGTAAATTGAAAGAAGCCTCTATCCTGAGCTACAGGCTTGGGACATTCCAGCCTCTACAATCAAATGAGCCATTTCCTTGATATAAATCTCTCTCTATATGTATTTACATGCTTTACTGGTTTAGCTTCTCTAGAGAACCCAACCAAGACAAGGCTTGATGAACCCCTCAACTATTTCCCTCAGATAATCTTTAAATCTTAAAATGAAAATATCCGCTGAAATCTTCTTAAAACCAAACAGTAATTTAGCTTAATTAGTAACGAAATGTGTGCCTTGAGCATTATGCTCTTTTAAGAAATATCTATGTTGAAAACAAAAAGTATAAACATCATAGAAGAAAAAATAAGGTCAGTGCTAGAGGTCCTAATACACAGCATAAATAGCATACAAACCATAACTAACAATACACAAACACCAGAAGATAAGCTAGATAAATGGGATCTTCTAAAAACTAAACACTTATGCTCATCAAAAGACTTCACCAAAGGACTTAAAAGAGAACCTACAAACTGGGAAAAAATTTCGCTATTACAAATCAGACAAAGGTCTAATCTCTAAATTCTGTGAAAATCCAACACCTCTACCACAAAAAGAAAAATAATCCAGTAAAAAAATGGGCAAAGGATATTAACAGACACTTCACCAAACAAGAAATTCAGGCAGCAACCAGACACATGAGGATCACTAGCCATTAGAGAAATGCAGATCAAAACCACAATGAGGCATCATCTCACCTTGACATTACTGGCACAAATCAAACAAAGAAACAAAAAATAATAAATGTTGTAGAGGCTGCGTGGAGTTTTGAACTCTTATGCACTGCTGGTGGGAATGTAAAATGGTACAACTATTTTGGAAAACAATATGGCACTTCCTTAAAAAGCTAGAAATAACAATACCATACGATCCAGCAATCCCACTCCTAGAAATATATCCTAGAGAAATAAGAGCCATCACAAGAATAGACATATACACACCCATGTTAATTGCAGCATTATTCACAACAGCAAAAAGGTGGAAACAACCTAAGTGCCCTGTCTTAGTCATCTAGTGCTACTCTAACAGGAATACCACAAGTGGATAGCTTCAACAAGGAGAAATTTATTCTCTCACAGTCAAGTAGGCTACAAGTCCAAATTCAGGGCATCAGCTCCAGTTGGCTGTGGAGGAAGGTCCTCGTCGTCAGCAATCTTCCCCTGGACTAGGAGCTTCTCTGCACAGGAACCTCAGGTCCAAAGGACTTGCTCTGCTCCTGGCACTGCTTTCTTGGTGGTATGAGGTCCCCAACTCTCTGCTTCTTCTCTTTCCTTTTATCTCTTAAGAGACAAAAGATGTTGCAGGCCACACCCCAGGGAAACTCCCTTTACATTGAATCAGGGATGCGACCTGGGTAAGGGTGGTGTTACAATCCCACCCTAAACCTCTTTAACATGAAATTACAATCACAAAATGGAGGCCAACCACACAATTCTGGGAATCATGGCCCAGCCAAACAGATATATTTTGGGGGGACATAATTCAAACCATGACAAGCCCATCAACAGATGAGTGGATAAATAAACTATGGTACATACACACAATGGTGTACTACACTATAATAAGGACAATGAAGAATCTGTGAAACTTCTCACAAAATGGATGGCATTATGCTGAGTAAAATAAGTCAATCACAAAAGGAGAAATACTGTATGAGACCACTACTATAAAAACTCATGAAAAGGTTTACACACAGAAAGAAACAATCTTTGGTCGTTACTAGGGAGAAGAGGGTTGGGGAGGGAAAAACACTAGATAATAGATTACTATTAAAAGATAATAGGTAAAAAAGGGTAAGAGAGTACACAGTACTGGGGAAGTTAGCACAACATGACCAAGGCAAGGTCATGGAAGCTTCATAGACACACACAAACTCCCTAAGGGACTGAATTACTGGGCCCTGAGCTGGAGACCATGATCTTGGGGGAAGTCTAGCTCAATTGGCATAACATAGTTTATAAAGAAAATGTTTTACATTCGACTTTGGTGAGTAGCGTCTAGGGTCTTAAAAGCTTGTGAATGACAATTTAAGATACTCCACTGGTCCCACCCCAGCTGGAGCAAGGGAGAAGGAAGAAAACCAAAGACACAAGGGAAAGATTAGTCCAAAGGACTAATGGACCAAAACTACCACAGCCTCCGCCAGACTGAGGGCAACACAACTAGCTGGTGCATGGCTTCCACCACTGACTTCTCTGATAGGAATCACAATAGAGGGTCCTGGACAGAGCTGGAGAAAATGTAGAACAAAGTTCTAACTCACAAAAAAAGACCAGATTTACTGGTCTGACAAAGACTGGAAAAACTCTAAGAGTATGGCCTCAAGACACTCTTTTAACTTAGTACTGAAGTCACTCCTGAAGCTCACCCTTCAGCCAAAGATTAGACAGTCCCATATAACAAAATGAGACTAAGTGGGCACAGCAGCTCAAGGGAAGGATGAGAAGGCAGGAGGGGACAGGAAGGCTGGTAATTGGGAACCCAAGGTCGAGAAGGGGAGAGGGCTGACATGTTGCGGGGTTGTCAACTGTCTTAGTTATCTAGTGCTGCTGTAACAGAAATACCACAAGTGGATGGCTTTTAACAAAGAGAAATTTATTTTCTCATAGTCTAGTAGGCTACAAGCCCAAACTCAAGGCATCAGCTCCAGGGGAAACCATTCTCTGTTGGCTCTGGAGGAAGATCCTTGTGGTGCATTAGTCTTCCCTTGGTCTGGGAGAATCTCAGCACAGGAACCACAGGTCCAAAGGGCGCACTCTGCTCCCAGCACTGCTTTCTTGGTGGTATGAGGTTCCTGTGTGTCCCTGCTCCCTTCTCTCTTTTATATCTCAAAAAAGATTGGCTTAAAACACTATCTAATCTTGTAGAATTCATCAATATAACTGCCGCTAATCCACCTTATTACATCATACTGATAGAGTTTACAACACTTAAGGAAATCACATCAGATTACAAAATGGTACACAATCATACAATACTGGGCATCATGACCCAGCCAAGTTTACAGATATTTTGGGGGGACACAATTCAATCCATGATAGTAACCAATGTCACAAAACAGTATGTGTATTGTTTAATGAGAAACTAATTTGCTCTGTAAACCTTCATCTAAAGTACAATAAAAAAATCAAACAAAGTTCAGAATAGTGGGTGACAGCTAGAGTACGCATGAAAACAAGTCAATTAAAAAAATACATGATTTGCTGCAAATGACTAACTTCAACTAATGTATACACATGACCTACTTTAAATCTTTTATTTAGAGGTAAATGTGAAACTATTAGAGGTAGTTTTGAAGTCAGTAAAAATACTCTTAGTAATATTCTTAAAATTCATAAACCAAAGTGTATAACACTAGATTCCATAGTTTGAGGTTTATGAATGATGTTTTTAGTTGCAAATGTGTCAATTCCAACTCACGGCAACCCCATGTATGCGGAGCAGAACTGCTCCACAGTGTTTTCAAGGTTGTGACCTTTTGGAAGCAGGTTGCCAGGCCTGTCTTCTGATCACCTCTGGGTGGATTTGAACCATCAACCTTAAGCTAGTAGTCAAACACTTAACGATTTGTGCCACCCAGGCACTCCTTATAAATAATTATGCCACCTGAAATGTACAAAATAAATTTTTCCTTGGGTAGTCTGATCCCTACAAAATAATAGAGTGGGCCTGTCATTATGGAAGGGTAGAGTATTTTATTGTTTTGTAACAAAATACCATACTTTGTTTACAAAGCAAGAAAGAATTTGTTTTCCATGCAATATTAATAAAAGAATATAATTATAAAAAAAGAAATATCTGTATGGGATCAAATTGACAACAGCAACTTGAAAGATTAGATAGGAACCTTTGGAAGGTAGTGAGTTTATGTGAATAGGGGAGAAACAACTCACAAAGGAAGGGTGAGAATTGTTGCACAACTTGAAGAATGTAATCAATGTCACTGAAATGTACGGGTAGAAACTCGAATTGCTGTATTTTTTGCTGTGTGTATTGTCAACAACAGCAACAAAATAAATCATTAAAAATAAATAAAGCCTGAACCCAACCTCTACGAAAAAAAAAAAAAAACCACAGAGTTTCAAGAAGCATGGTCTCACATGTGTGTATGCAGATAGATAGCTAGATAGACAGAGTCCCTGGGTGGTGCAAACAGTTAATGCAAAAGAGTGGAGTTCTGAGTATACCCAGATGTGCCTCAGAAGAAAGACCTGATGATCTACTTCTGAAAAATCAGCTATTGAAAACCCTATGGAGTACAGTTCTACTCTGACACACATGCAATCGCCATGAGTCAGAGTTGACTCAATGACAACTGGTTTTAAAGACATTGGAAAACAACCAATGAAGTCAGGAGTTGAGGGATTATGACCCTAGAAAGAAGAAAATCACATAAGGAGAGATTCATATTTCTTAACCTATTTTCTGAGGGCTTTTTCCAACATGGGAGAGTATACCTTATTTTAATGCAGATAACGTGTCTGTTATACGTTGTTTTTTTTTTTGCCAGACATGCTCTCCCAGTGAGGTATTTTTGTAGGCGTGCTATGTTGCACACAACATCAGGTAGGAATACTTAAAGGATAATTGGCCAATTGACAAAGACTGAACACGGAATAGCTTGACAGATAATATCTCCTGGAAGCCCCAAACTTTCATGAGATGTACCTCCAGGAACTCCTCCAGGTTCTCACTGAGAAGATCCAAGGAAAACCCTTTCATGCTTCTGACAGGGAAGGATAAAAGTAACCATTTTGAAATATGCCCAGAGTGCTCTCCAGCAGCTAATCAAAGTGGGTTTTACCAGAACCTATTCAACATACCAAAACTCATTGTCATAGAGTTGATTCCTACTCATAGTGACCCTACAGGATAAAGTATAACTGTCTCATGGAGTTTCCAAGGAGAAGTTGGTGGATTTGAACTCCCAATATTTTGGTTAGCAGCTGAACCGTTAACCACTATGGGAGAAGGGAAATACTCAATCCAGTCCCCTCTAACCTTTTCATTTAAGCTCAGGGATGAAACAAACAAACAAACAAAAAAATCTGAGAAGCAATCGGGAATGTCCCAGTAAAAAGCACAGACTCACTAGCAGACTGAGACCTAATCATAGGTTCGTAGAATTTTTCCTTTACCCCTACATCTTATAATCACATCAGTAGAACTCTAGTACAATAACAGGGGATTACAGATGAGAGAATTGTAAGTCAGTCCCCATTTAAGAAGTCTCGAGTGAAACACAAAGACAATAGGGGAGACAAAACAAGAACAACAGAGGAAATTTTAACCTTTAACCTCTACAGCTACAGAAAACAGTAAACCCAGCCTAACTCCTAGCCAGATAGATATAAAACCTCACATCAAAGGCCTATTTGCTTCTGTTCTTTTTATTCAATAAGTCATGTCCAGAATTCAACAAAAAATTACAAAGCAAGCTAACTGACAAAAAACACAGTCTGAAGAGACAGGGCAAGGATCAGAACCAGACTGGATATTATTTTAAAATCATCAGACCAGAAATGTAAGATAACTATGATTATATACTAAAGTCTCCAATGGGAAAAGTGGACAACATACAAGAAGAGATGGGTAATGTAATAGAAACTATAAGAGAGAATTAAAAAGAAATGCCAGAAATAAAAAAACACCATAACAGACATGAATAATATCTTTGATGGGCTCATCAGTAGACTGGACACAACCAAGGAAAGAATCAATAAACTTGAAGATATGTCAATAGAAATTTCCCAAACTGAAAAGTAAAGAGAAAAAAGATTGAGGAAAAAAAGAACAGACTACTCAAGCATTGTGGGACAATTATAAAGGATGTAACATGCATAATGGGAATGCCAGTAGGAGAAAAAAGAGAGAGAAAAAAACAGAGGAAATATTTGAAGTAATAATGGCTGAGATTTTTCCAAAATTATTGACAAATACTGTCCACAGACCCAGGAAGTTGAGAGAATACCAAGCATGATAAATTTCAAAAGATGACACCTAAGCGTATCGTTTTCAAACTGCAGAAAATCAAAGAGAAAGAGAAAATCTTAAAGGAAGTGAGAGAAAAAAACACCTTACCTATAGAGGAAAAGGGGTAAGAATTACATTAGATTTCTGTTTAGAAACTATTCATGCAAAAAGAGAATGCAGTGAAATATTTAAAGTGTTGAAAGAAGAAACCACAAGCCTAGAATTCTACATCCACTAAAATTATTCTTCAGAAGTGGATGGAAATAAGCACTATGCTTTTTTAAGAACTATTTATATGGGATATAATTGACAACAGCAACTTGAAAGAATAGATAAGAACCTTAGGGGGCAGTGAATTTATGTTAATGAGGGAGGAACAACTCAGAAAATGAGGGTGGGAATGGTTATACAACTCAAAGAATGTGATCAATGTCACTAAATGCTACATGTGGAAACTGTTGAATTGGTGTATGTTTTGCTGTATATATTTTCAACAATGATAACAAAATAAATAAAATTATATATATATATGATCACATATTTTATATATATATACATACATATATATATATATATATATATATATATATGAAAGATAAACTCTATGGAGCAGAGTTGACATGCATGGGGTTACCATGAGTCATAATCAACCGAATGGCAACTGGTTGGTTTGTAAGATGTTGATATTAGGGAAAGCTGATTGAAGGGTATTTGGGAACTCTCTTTATATTTATAACTCTTTTGTAAATCTGATTTTATTTTATTTCAAAATAAAAGTTAAAAAAAGTGGATGGAAATAAAGATTATGCCAGACAAAATAACTTGAGATAATTTGTTGCTAGTAGACCAGCCTTGCAAGAAACATTAAAACAAGTTCTTCAGAGAGAAGACAAATGTTATAGTCCAGCAACCTGGATATACATAAAGAAAGGAAGAGTGGTCAAGAAGAGATAAATGAAGGCAAAATAAAATGTCTTATTTTTCTTATTCTTAACTGATCTAATTGATAAAACACAAAACCAAACCCGTTACTATTGAGTCTATTCTGACTCAGGGAGACCCCATGTACTAAAGAGTAGAATTGATCTATGAAGTTTTCTTGGCTGTAATCTTTATGGACGAGATTGCCAGGCCTTTCTTCCATGGCACTGCTGGGTGGGTTTGAACTGCCAACCTTTAGGGTAGTAGTCCAGTGCAAACTCTTTGTGCTGCCTAGGGATCTGATCTATTAGATAACAATTTTAAAAAATAGCAACAGCATAGTAGATGATTATAGCTTTTGGATAAGTGGAATGTATGACAGCAACGTTATAAGGGATGGGAGGGAGAAATTTGGAATACTCTGTGTTATGGATTGAATTGTGTCCCTGCAAAATATGTGTTGTAAATCCTAGCCTCTATGCCTGTGGTTATAATCCCATTTGGGAATGGGTTGTCTTTGTTGTGTTAATGAACAGGTTTAGTATAGAGTATGTCTTAAATTAATCTCTTTTGAGATATAGAAGAGATTAGACAAGCAAGCTAGGAAGCAGCCATGGGGAAAGACGGATGCCAAGCCACATGAAGATCACCCAGGATCAGAAACACAGAAGAGACAAGGACCTTTCTTCAGAGCTGACAGAGAGAGACAGCCTTCCCATAGAATTTGGACTTTTATCCTCCTAAACCGTGTGAAAATAAATTTCTGTTTGTTAAAGCCACTTGCTTGTGGTATTTCTGTTATAGCAGCACTAGATAACTAAGACATTCTGTTATAAGGTACCTGCATAGTCCATGAAGTGGTATATTGTTATTTGAAAATGGACTTAGATTAGTTGTAAATGTATATTGAAAACTCTAGAACACCACCAAATTTTTTGTAAGTATAATTGATATGCTCAGCAAGGTTAAAAAAAAAGAGTGGAAGACACACACATACACACAAAAGAGCAAGGAAAACAAATTGAAAACAGTTATAAATATGATAGATTAATGCAATTATCTCAATGATCACTTTAAATGATCATTTAAAAAAAAAAAAAGAACAGACCTAACTATATGTTGTCTACAAGAAACCGACCATAAAAATAAAGACACAGATGGATTAAAAGTAGAAGAAAGATATCACTATGCTAATGCTCATCAAAAGAAAGTTGGAGTAGCTATATTAACTTCAGACACACTTTAGAGCAAGGAAGGATATTAGGGATAAGGAAGGGCATTACAAAATGATGAAGGGATCAGTTCTCTGAGAAGACATAACAATCCTTGATGTGTACACACCTAACAACAGAGTGTCAAAATATGTGAGGCAAAAACTAATAGATTTGCAAAGAGAAGTAGACAAATTCACTATTATGGGTGGAGACTTCAACACCG
The DNA here is from genome assembly GCA_030035585.1 of Dugong dugon. NCBI lineage: Eukaryota > Metazoa > Chordata > Mammalia > Sirenia > Dugongidae > Dugong > Dugong dugon. The sequence continues at coordinate 151,191,276 of CM057462.1, forward strand.
CTCTATCAGTAATTGAGAAATCCAGCAGGCAGAAAATCAGTAAGTATAGAATTGAACTGAATGGCACCATCAGTGAACTGGATCTTACTGACACATGTGGAATGTTTAATCTTAACGATAGCAGGATACACAGTCTTCTCAAACTCACATGGGACATTCACCAAGACAGATCACATTCTGGGCCATAAAACACACCTGAACAAATTTTAAAGAGTAAAAATCATACAAAGTATGCTCTCAGACCACTATGGAATTAAACTAGAAATCAGTAATAGAAAGATAATTGGAAAATCCCCAAATATATGGACATTAAGCAACACACTTCTAAATAACACAAAGGTAAAAGAAGAAGCTTCAAGAGAAAAGTAAAAATATTTTGAACTAAATGAAAATATAACTTATTAAAATTTGTGGGATATAGGAAATGCAGTGTTTAGAGGGAAATTTATAACATTGAATGCATACATTGGAAAAGATCTAAAATCAAATAATCTAAGTTTCCACCTTAGTAAACTAGAAAATGAAGAGCAAAATAAATCGAAAGCAAGCAGAAGAAAAGAAATAATAAAAATTAGAGCAAAATTCAGTGAAATTGAAAACAGGAAATCAATGGATAAAATAAACAAAACCAAAAGCTGGCTCTTCGAAATATCAATAAAACTGATAAACCTCTAATCAGACAAACCAAGAAAAAAAAGAGGGAAGATAAAAATTACTAATATCAGAAATGAAGGAGGGGTCATCATGACTGATCCCATGGACATTAAAAGGATAATAAAGGAATATTATGAACAACTTCATGGACACAAATTTTATAATTTAGATAAAATGGACCAGTTTCTTGAATGACACAGACTACCAAAATTCACACAGAGAGAAATAGATGATCTGAATATGCCTGCATCTATTTTAAAAATTGAATCAATAATAACTTTCCGAAAAAGAAAGCACCAGGCCTGGATAGTTTATTTGGTGAACTCTACTAAATATTTAAAGGAGAAATTATACCAATTCTCTATGATCTCTTCCAGAAAACTAGAAGCAGAGGAAACGCTTCCTAACTCATTCTGTGATGCCAGAATTTCCCTAATACCAAAAACAGACAGACATTACTAGGAAGGAAAATTACAGACCAGTACCTCTCATGAAAATTAGTTCAAATATTCTCAACAAAATATTAGCAAATTGAATGCAACAACATATATAAAAAAGAATTATACTACATGACAAAGTGGGATTTATTCCAAGTATACAAGACTAGTTCAACATTTGAAAATCAATTAATGAATTCATCACATCAAAAGGCTAAAGAAGAAAAAGGATATGATTATATAAATAGATGTAGAAAAAGCATTCGACAAAATCCAACACTCATTCATGATAAATACTCTCAGAAAATTAGTAATAGAGGAGAACTTCCTCAACGTGATAAATACTTATAAAAATCCCACAGGTGACATAATATTTAATAATGAGAAACTAGATTCTTTTCTCTAAGACTGGGAAAGACACAGGATGTCCCTTCTTACCACTCTTTTTCTACATTGTATTGTGAGTCCTAGTTAATGCAATTGGATAGGAAAATAAAACAAAAGGTAAACAGATTGGGAAGGAAAATATAAAATTATCTTTGTTCAGAGATTACATAGTTGTTTATCTAAAAAATCCCAAAGAATTAACAAAAAAACTCCTGGAACTAATAAGTGAATATAGCAAGATTGCAGAATACAACGTTAATGTACAGAAGTCAATTGTCTTCATATATATATACACACACTTATATATGTATATGTACATATATATATCACCTAGTCTTGTTCATTACTGCTATATCAAGAACATATATATTATATATATATGAGCCCTGGTGGCACAGTAGTTACGAGCTCAGCTGCTAACCAAAAGGTTGGCAGTTTGAACCCACCAGACTGTCCTTGGAAACCCTATGGGGCAGTCCTACTCTGTCCTATAGGGTTGCCGTGAGTTGGAATCGACACGATGGCAATAGGTTTATATATATATGTATATATATTTTGTCCTGATATAGCAGTGATGAAAGATTGGAATTTGAATTTTAAAACACAAACATTATTTATATTAGCACTAAAAAATATAAAATGCTTAGAATAAATTTATCAGAATAGGTACAAGATACATACGAGGAAAACTACAGAGCTCTGGTGAAAGAAACCAAAGATCTTAACAAATAGCAAGATATTTCATGGATAGGAAGACGTAATGTTACCAATTCTTTCCAACATGATCTATAGATTCAGTGCAATACTAATCAAAATCCCAGCAAGTTATTTTGTGAATATCAATAAACTGATTCTAAAGTTTATATGGAAAGGCACAAGACCCAAAATAGTCAACACAATACTGAAGAAGAACAAAGTTGGAAGTCTGACACTATCTGACTTCAAGATATACTATAAAGCTACTGTGATCAAGTCAAGGTGATACTGGCAAAAATATAGACAAATAGATCAAAAGAGCAGAATACAGAGCCTAGAAACAGACCCACACAAATACAGTCAACTTATCTTTGACAAAGAGCCCTGGTGGCACAGGGGTTAAGTGTTCAGCTGCTAACCAAAAGGTAGGCAGTTCAAATCCATCGGCTGTTCCTTGGAAACCCTATGAGGCAGTTCCGCTCTGTCCTATAGGGTCACTATGAGTCAGAATCAACTCGACAGCACTGGTTTTTTGTTGTTGTTATCTTTGAAAAGGTGCAAAGGCAATTCAATGGAGGAATAACAATCTTTTCAATAAATTGTGCTGGAATAACTAGACGTCACATGCAAATAAAAATGACTGTAGACACTGACCTCATCTTTTACAACAACTAACTCAAAATGCATCACAGATCTAAATGTTAAATGCAAAACTCTGTAAATTCTAAAAAATAACATAGGAGAAAATCTAGGTGATTTTGGGTTTGTCAATGAGTGTTTAGAAACAACACCAAAAGCATTATCCATGAAAGAAAAAAATTGTTAATTTGGACTTCATTAAAATTAAAAATTCTGCTCTGGGAAAAAAAACATTAGAGAACAAAAAGACAAGTCACAAACTGAGAGAAAATATGGGCAAAACACATATCTGATAAAGAATTTATATCCAAAATATACAAATATATGAAGAACTCCTAAAATTCAACAATAAGAAAACGAACAACTCAATTAAAAAGTGGGCAAAAAAGGATATGAAGGCCCCTTACCAAAGAAGACATACTGATGGCAAATATGCATATGAAAACGTATTCAACATCATATTTCATTAAACTTGTTGCGACCCTGTAGGACAGAGTAGAACTGCCCCATGTGTTTTCCAAGGAGCAGCTGGTGGATTTGAACTGCAGATCTTTTGGTTAGCAGCCGAATTCTTAAGCACTGTGCCACCAGGGCTCCAACAGGAAATTGCAAATTAAAACAACACTGAGATACCACTATACACCTATTAGAATGGCTAAAATCCAAAACATTGACATCACCAAATGGCGGGAATGTTTAACAACAGAAACCCTCTTTCATTGCTGGAGGCCAATCTGCAAAGAGTCTAGCAATTTTGTACAAAGCTAAACATAGACTTGCCTTACAATCCAACATTTGTGCTCCTAGGCGTTTATACAAATGAATTGAAAACATATGTCCAAACAAAAACCTGCACACAAATGTGTATATATAGCAGCTTTATATATAATTGCCAAAAAGTAGAGGCAACAAAGATGTCTTTCAATAGGTGAATGGATACATAAATTGATACAGCCATACAATGGAGTAGTATTCAACAACAAAAAATGAGTTACCAAGGTACAAAGACATGGAAGAAACTTTTTAAAAATTTAAAAATTTTTTATTATACTTTAGATGAAGGTTTACAGAACAAACTAGTTTCTCGTTAAACAATTAATAGACACATTGTTTTGTGACATTGGTTGCCAACCCCATGACATGACAACACTCTCCCCTTCTCGACCTTGAGTTCCGAATCACCAGCTTTCCTGTCCCCTCCTGCCTTCTGGTCCTTGCCCCTGGGCTGATGTGCACTTTTAGTCTCCTTTTGTTTTATGGGCCTGTCTAATGTTTTGCTGAAGAGTAAACCTCAGGAGTGACTTTATTACTGAGCTACAAAGGTGCCCAGGGGCCATACTCTCTGGGTTTCTCCAGTCTCTGTCAGACCAGTAAGTTTGGGGTTTTGGTTTTGTTTTAGTTAAAATTTTGTTCTACATTTTTCTCCAGTTCTAACCAGGACCCTCTATTGTGATCCTGTTGGAGCAATTGGTGGTGGAAGCCAGGCACCACCTAGTTGTGCTGAATTCAGTCTGGCGGAGGCTGTGGTAGTTGTGGTTCATTAGTAGTTTAGACTAACCTTTCCCTTGTGTCTTTGGTTTTTTTCATTCTCCCTTGCTCCAGAGGTGGTGGGACCAATTGAGTATCTTACAGAGCCACTCACAAGCTTTTAAGACCCCAGAACTTACCAAAGTAGGATGCAGAACATTTTCTGTATAAAGTATGCTATGCCAGTTGAGCTATATGTGCCCCGAGACCATGGTTCATACGGCCCTCAGCCCACTAATCTGGTCCCTCAGAGAGTTTGGATGTGCCTATGGAGCTTCTGTGACCTTGCCTTGTACAAGTTGTGCTTCCCCAGTATTGTGTACTGTCCTACCCTTCACCAAAGTTACCACTTATCTATTGTCTATTTAGTGTTTTTCCCTCCCCACTACTCACCTCCCTCATAACCATCAAAGAATGCTTCTTTCTATGTGTAAACCTTTTCATGAGTTTTTACAGTAGTGGTCTTATACAATATTTGTTCTTTTGTAATTGACTTATTTCACTCAGCATAATGCCCTCCAGATTCATCCACTTTGTGAGATGTTTCACAGATTCATCATTGTTCTTTATTGTTATGTAATATTTCATTGTGTGTATGTACCATAGCTTGCTTATCCACTCATCTGTGGATGGGCACTTGGGTTGTTTCCATCTTTTTGCTATTGTGAACAATGCTGCAGTGAACACGGGTATGCATATGTCTATTCGTGTGGTGGCTCTTACTTCTCTAGGATATATTCCCAGGAGTGGGATTGCTGGATCATATGGTGTTTCTATTTCTAGCTTTCTAAGGAAGTGCCATATCGTTTTCCAAAAATGATCGTGTGCATTCCCACCAGCAGTGCATAAGAGTTCCAGTCTTCACACAGCCTCTCCAGCAGTTGTTAATTTCTGTTTATTTGATTCGTGCCATTAATGTTGGGGTGGGATGGTATTTCATTGTGGTTTCGATTTGCATTTCTCTAATGGCTAGTGATCTCGAGCATTTCCTCATGTATCTGTTAGATGCTTGAACTTTGGTTAAGTGTCTGTTCATATTCTTTGACCATTTCTTAATTGGATCATTTGTCTTTTTATTGTAGAGGTGTTGAATTTTCCTGTAGATTTTAGAGATTAGATCTTTGTCGGATTTGTCATAGGCAAAATTTTTTCCCAGTCTGTAGATTCTCTTTTCACTCTTTTGGTGAAGTCTTTTGATGAGCATAAGTGTTTTATTTTTAGAAGATCCCAGTTATCTAGCTTATTTTTTGGTATTTGTGTATTGTTAGTTTTGGTTTCTATCCTGTTTATGTCATGTATTAGGGCCACTAGCATTGAACCTATTTTTAATTCTGTGATCTTTATAGTTTTTGGTTTTATATTTAGGTCTTTGATCTATTTTGCATTATTTTTTGTGTATGGTGTGAGGTATGGGTCCTGTTTCTTTTTTTTTTAATTTTTTTATTGTACTTTAGATGAAAGTTTGCAGAATAGTTTCTCATTAAACAGTCAGTACACATATTGTTTTATGAAATTTGTTAACAACCCCACAACATGTCAACACTCTCCCTTCTCGACCTTGAGGACCTTTTTTTTTTTTTTTTTTTGGTGAAAATATACATAGCCAAAGTTACACCATTTTGAAAGTTTCTACATGAACAATTCAGTGACATTGATTACATTCTTCCAATTGTGCTGCTATTCTCACTATCCTTTTCCAAATTACTCCATCACCATTATCTTCAACTCACTGTCCCCTAGGATTCCCATCAAACCTTTTGAGTTGCTGTTGTCTATTTGTTCTCACACAGATAATTCTTTTTTTTTTTTTTTTGTACCTTAGATGAAGGTTTGCAGAACAAATAGTGTCTCATTAAACAGTACACATATTGCCCTATGACAATGGACAACAACTCCATGACATATCAACACTGTCCCTTCTCAACCTTGGGTTCCCTATCACCGGCTTTCCTGTCCCCTCCTGCTTTCTAGTCCTTGTCCTTGAACTGCTGTGCCTCGTTAGTCCTGTTTTGTTTTATGAGGCCGTCCAATCCCCGGCTGAATGGTGAACTTTGGGAGGGACTTCACCACTAAGCTAAAAGGGTGTCTGGGGGCCATACTCTAGGGGTTTCTCGAGTCTCTGTCAGGTCAGTAAATCTGGTCTTTTTTGTGAATTAGAATTCTGTTCTACATACTTTTCCAGCTTTGTCCAGGCCACTTTACTGTGATCCTGGTCAGAGCAGTCAGTGGTGGTAGCTGGGCACCATCTAGCTGTACTGGGCTCAGTCTGGTGGAGGCCGTGGTAGCTGTGATACATTAGTCCTTTGGACTAATCTTTTCCTTGTATCTTGTTCTCTTCATCCTCCCTTGCTCCCAAAGGGGTGAGACCAATGGAGTATCTTAGATGACTGCTCACAGGCTTTTAAGACCCCAGACACTAGTCACCAAGGTAGAAGGTAAAACATTGTTTTTATAAACTATGTTATGCCAATTGAGCTAGATGTTCCCTGAAACCATGGTCCTCACAGCCCTCCACTCAGCAATTCACTCCCTCAGGGAGTTTGGAAGTATCTATGGAGCTTCCATGACCTTTCCTTGTACAAGTTGTGCTGGCTTCCCCAGTAATGTGTACTGCCTTACACTTCACCAAAGTTACCACTTATCTATTTAGTTCCCCCCCACTCCTCCCATCCCTGGTAACCAACAAAGAGTGTTTCTTTTTGTGTGTAAACTTTTACATGAGTTATACAGTAGAGGTCTCATACAATATTTGTCCTTTTGTGATTATTTCACTCAGCATAATGTCCTCCAGTTTTGTTCCTCTTACTCTCCTGTGCTGAGTTCCTTTTTCTTGTGGATATTTTTTCCATTTCTTTTGTTTTTGTAGGTTTTGTTTTTACTGAGACTTTATGTTTTTCTTCTTTATTTTGATGAGTAGGTTTGTTAACTTTCTTTGTGGTCACCATGAAATTTACCCTTATCTTCCTACATTTGAACCAGTCTATCATTACTTGGTATCGCTTGACTTCCTCTCCATTAGAAGGTTCTATATTTACACCATTTATTCCCTCTTTTATTGTTCTGATGCTGCTGTCATTTACAGATTAACCTCTCTGGTTCCCTTTTGTAATTCTTTTGGTTTTGCATAGTCCTTAAGAGTTCATTTCCTTTGTTGGTATCTGGCTAGTACAATCCTGTGTCCTATATTCAGCCTGTGGTCTGATATTGTTTGTTCTCATATAGAAGGACTTCCTTTAATAAGTCTTGTAAATTTGGTTGTTTTTTACATAGTCCCTTAATTTCTGTTTATCTGGAAATGACCTAATTTCACCACCATATTTCAATGAGAGTTTTGCAGGATATATTATTCTTGGCTGGCAATTGTTTTCTTTCAAGGTTTTATATATGTCACCCATTGCCTTCTTGCCTGCGTGGTTTCTGCTGAATAATCTGAGTTTAGTCTTATTGTTTCTCCTTTGTATGTGACTTTTTGTTTTTCTTGAGTTGCTCTCAGGATTCTTTGCTTGTCTTTGGTTTTAGTGAGTGTGATTATAATATGCCTTGGTGATTTTCTTTTGGAGTCTATCCTATATGGGGTTCATTAAGCTTCTTGGATGGTCAGCTTTTCATCTTTCATGATATTGGGGAAGTTTTCTATCAGCAATTCTTCAATGATCCTCTCTGTGTCTTCGGTTTTCTCCCCCTATTCTGGAACTCCGATCATTTTGAAAATTTTTGCTTTTGATTGTATCCCACGTAACTGTCAGGGTCTCTTCATTTTTCTTTGTTCTTTTTTCTGAGTTTTCCTTGAACAGAGTTGTATCCAAGTGTTTGTCTTCAATTCCACTGATCCTGTCTTCCACCGTTTCAAATCTGCTCCTCAGCCCTTCTATGACACTGTCCATTTATGAGATCTTGTTGTTTATCTTTTGGATTTCTAATTGTTATTTTTGTATAATTTCTAGTTGTGAATTTATTTTGGCATTTTTTTTCCTGCATTATTTTTCCTGAATTCTTCCAGTTTTTTGTCTGTATTTTCCATGAATTTGTCTGCCTTTTCCATGAATTTGTCTATTTTTTCCTCATTTTGACTGCTTTTTGCTTCAACTCTTGGGTAATTCTGAGTATTAGAGATTTGAATTCCCTATCAGGTAGTTCTAGTGCCTTTTCTTCTACTGGAAAGTCATCTGGTGTTTTATTTTGGACGCCTGCTGGAACCTTCCTGTCCTATTTTTGTAAATGTTTTGATATCGTCTGCTGTCTTCAGGGCATTCAGTTGTTATCTTTCTCATTTATTGACTGTAGAGTTGTAGGTTTTGTCTTTTTTTATTTGGCTATGTCTGAGCAGGTGGGCTGTGTGTCCTTTCTTGTTTGCTTGTCTGTGGGCACGAGACTTCTCCCATTGGCAGGGTCAGTCACTCAGATATGGTACAGCAGGTCAGGTCTAGCTGAAGAGGACTTGCTGGGATGGGTTGTTTGTAGCACTTACTACTGCCACCAGGGCAGGTAGGAAATCAGTGCAGGGCAGGTTCTGGTAGGCTGTGCCTGTGCTGCTTGGTGGTGTGATGTTAAGTGCACAGTGGAGGTAGGCAGGATGGACGGGGGAGATTGTGATGTGTGGAGCTAAGATGGGTATGGGAGAGAGGAGAGAGGAACAGGAACCAAAAACATACAAACAAACCAAAAAGAGTGCTAGGGGAGCTTGCCATTGGGATGGAGATATGAGAGACTATGAAAAGGAGAAAAACAAAAAGGGGAAGAAGAAGAAAAAAAGAAAAGAATGAGTAAAAATTAGAAAGAAAAAAGAAGAGCAAAGCTCCCAGGGATCCCACTGGTGCGGCTACGAGGTCTGGGTAAGTTGTTCCCAGGTGTTGCCTTAAAGCCTGGCTGGGAAGTGTAGAAGTATTCAGCACCAGGAATCCAGGGGACAGGAAGAGAAGGAAGGTATAGAGAGATGAGAAACTGAGTAATGAAGAAAGACAAAAGGGAAAAAGAGGAAAAAGAAAACAAAACAAATTTTTTAAAAAAGAGCAAGAAAACCCCCCAAAAAACAGGAAAAAAAACACACAAAAAAAGAAATGTCCTCAGGGATCCCTCTGCAAGTCTGTGCAACCTGAGGGGGTAGGTCCCAAGCCACACAGCACCGCCCAGCCAGAACGGGCTCCCAACTCGAGAAAAGAAAGAGAAAACAAACAATTGAAAACAAACAAACAAAAGCCCCAGGATCCCACCAGCATGGCGGCACGGACTGGGAAGAAGTTCCACACTCAAATGGAGCTCCATAGCCTCTCAGGAAGAAGCTAAGATAGCACACAGATCTAGGTATTTGAGCAAAAGGAGTGGAAGGTGGTGAGAGGTAAGGAAGAAATCAAAAGAAATGGAAAAAAGCAACACCTGCAGCCAACAAATGGCACTCAGGGAGTTGGGCACGTGGAATCCAAGCAGCCAGTGGTTCCTGGCCAAGAGACTTTGGCCATGGGAAGCAGAGGAGGCCGAGTGAGGGTGAAGAAGGGTGGGGTGTGGGAAATCGTATATCACTGTTTACCGGTTGTTCTGTCTTCTACTGGAATCTCCGTGAAGCTGCTTTCTTGTACCCCTTATTTGTTGGTCTCTGATAGGAGTCCAAGATGGTGGATCTGTGCTGCATTAGCTGATAGGGTACCTCTCCGTGTATGTCTCCTCACTCTCTGTTCTCTGTCAGTTTCTTATTCCATTTGGTGCTTGACTGAGTTCTTTATCTCTTCGTGTGAGGTTTAGGATTTCAGGACTGCTGTTTTGTCTGTTTGGCTTAGTTTACTGGATCTTTGCTATGGAGGGACGGTGTGGTGCTTCTGCCTAGACCATCATGTTGCCATTCCTGTTTCATTTTTTTGCAGATGGACACCCAGTTTTGCCAGCACCATTTGTTAAAAAGACTGCCTTTTCCCCATTTGATGGACTTTGGCCTTTGTTGAAGATCAGGTGCCCGTAAGTGGATGGATTTACATCTGGGTTCTCAATTCTGTTCCATTGGTCAGTGTGTCTGCCATTGTACTAGGGTCAGGCTGTTTTTTTTTTTTTAAAATTAATTAATTAATTAATTAATTATATTTTGTTGTACTTCAGGTGAAGGCTTACAGAACAAACAGTTTCTCATGAAACAGTAGTACACATGTTGTTTTATGACATTGGTTAACAACCCCACAACATATTAACCATCTAAATTCTCAAACTTTTTTTTTTGGTGAAAATATACATAGCCAAAGATACATCATTTCAAAAATTTCTACATGCACAGTTCAGTGACATTGACTACACTCTTCCAATTGTGCTGTTATTCTCGCTTAAGATGAAGGCTTACAGAACAAAATAGTTTCTCATTTAACAGTTACTACAAATGTTGCCCTATGACAATGGTTAACAATCTCACAACACATCAACAATATCCTTACTCAACCTTGTGTTCCCTATCACCAGCTTCCTTGTCCCCTTCTGCCTTCTGGCCCTTGTCACTGGACTCCTGTACCTCGTCAGTCTCATTTGGTTTTATGGGACTGTCCACTCCCAGGCTGAACAGTGAACCTCGGAGGTAACTTCACCACTGAGCTAAAAGGGTGTCTGGGGGCCATACTCTCGAGGTTTCTCCAGTCTCCTTTAGGCCAGTAAATCTGGTCTTTTTTTGTGTGTGTGACTTAGAATTACACTCTACATCCTTCTCCAGCTCTGTCCAGAACCCTCTGTTGTGATCCTGGACCAGGCTGTTTTGACTATCATAGCTGTATAGTAGGTTCTGAGGTCATGTAGTGCAAATCCTCTTTATTCTTCTTCTTCAATAGTACTTTACTTATCTGGGGCCTTTTCCTTTTCCATATAAATTTAATGATTAGTTTTTCTACCTTTTTAAAGAATGCTGTTGGTATTTGGATTAGAATTGCATTGTATTTGTAGATTGCTTTGGGTGGAATTGACATTTTCACAGTGGTAAGTCTACCTATCCATGAGCATAGTATGTTTTTCCATTTATGTAGATCTCTTTTGGTTTCTTGCAGCAGTGTTTTGTAGTTTTCTTTGTATAGGTCTTTTACATCCCTAGTTAGATTTATTCCTAACTATTTTATATTTTTAGGGCTAGTATAAATGGTATTGTTTTCCTGATTTCCTTTTCATCGTTCTCCTTATTGGTGTATAGGAATCCAACTGATTTTTGTATGTTGATCTTCTATCCTGCTACTCAGCTGAATCTTTCTGTTAGTTCCAGTAGTTGTCTTGTGGAGTCTTTTGGGTTCTTTATGTATAGTATCATATCACCCCCATGTGTCTGTCAGTTTGTCATACTGTGGTGGCCTGCGTATTGCTGTGATGCTGGAAGCTATGCCACTGTATTCAGATACGAGCAGGGTCACCCATGGCTAACAGGTTTCAGCTGAGCTTCCAGACTAAGACAGACTAGGAAGAAGGAACTGGTAGTCTACTTCTTAAAAGAATTATCCAGTGAAAACCTTATGGATAGCAGTGGAACACTGTCTGATACCATGCCAGAAGATGAGCCCTCCCAGGTTGGAAGGCACTCAAAAGACGACTGGGAAAAAGCTGCGTCCTCAAAGTAGAGTTGATCTTAATGAGGTGGATGCAGTCAAGCTTTCAGAGCCTACATTTGCTGATGTGGCACTACTCAAAATGAGAAGAAACAGCTGTAAACACCCATTAATAATTGGAATGTGGAATGTTCGTTCCAATTTTTCTAGGAAAATTGGAAATCGTCAAAAATGAAATGGAACATAGAAACATTGATATCCTAGGCATTAGTGAGCTTAAACGGACTGGTATTGGCCATTTTGAATAAGACAATCATATGGTCAATGCCAGGAATGACAACTTGAAGAGAAATAGAGTTGCATTCATCATCAAAAAGAACATTTCAACATCTATCCTGAAGTACAACACTGTCAGTGGTAGGATAATATCGATACACCACCAAGGAAAACCAGTTAATATGACTATTATTCAAATTTATGCACCAACCACAAAGGCCAAAGATGAAGAAACTGAAGATTTTTACCAGTTTCTGCAGTCTGAGATTGATCAAACGTGCAATCAGGATGCCTTGATAATTACTGGTGACTGGAATGCAAAAGCTTGAAACAAAGAAGGATCGGTAGTTGTAAAATATGGCCTTGGTGATAGAAATAATTCTGGAGATTGCATGACAGAATTTTGCAAGACCAACAACTTCTTCATTGCAAATGCGTTTTTTTCAACAACATAAATGGTGACTATACACATGGACCTCACCAGATGGAATACACAGGGATCAAATCGACTACATCTGTGGAAAGAGAAAATGGAAAAGCTCAATATCATCTGTCAGAACAAGACCAGGGGCTGACTTTGAAACAGACCATCAGTTGCTCCTATGCAAGTTCAGGTTGAAACTGAAGAAAATTAGAGCAAGTTCACGCGAGCCTAAGCACAATCTTGAGTGTATTCCACTGGAATTTAGATATCATCTCAAGAAAAGATTTGATGCATTGAACACTAAAGACCGAAGACCAGACGAGTTGCGGAATGACATCAAGGAGGTCATTCATGAAGAAAGTAAGAGGTCTTTAAAAAGACAGGGATGAAAGAAAAGACCAAAATGGATGTCATAAGAGACTCTGAAACTTCCTCTTGAATGTTGAGCAGCTAAAGCAAAAGGAAGAAATGATAAAGTAAAAGAACTGAACAGAAGATTTCAACAGGCAGCTTGAGAAGACAAAGTAAAGAATTATAATGACATGTGCAAAGAGCTGGAGATAGAAAACCAAAAGGGAAGAACACTCTTGGCATTTCTCAAGCTGAAAGAACTGAAGAAAAAATTCAAGCTTCGAGTTGCAATAGTGAAGGATTCTATGGGGAACGTATTAAACAACACAGGAAGCATCAAAAGAAGATGGAAGTAATACACGGAGTCAGTATACCAAAAAGAATTGATCGAAGTTCAACCATTTCAAGAGGTAGCATAGATCAGTATCCAATGGCACTGAAGGAAGAAGTCCAAGCTGCACTGAAGGCATTGGAGAAAAACAAGGCTCCAGGAATTGATGGAATGTCATTTGAGACGTTTCAACAAACGGATGCAGCACTGGAAGTGCTCACTTATCTATGCCAAGAAATTTGGATGACAGCTACCTGGCCAACTGACTGGAAGAGATCCATATTTATGCCTATTAAAAAAAGGTGATCCAACAGAATGCGGAAATTATCAAACAGTATCATTCATATCACACACAAGTAAAATTTTGCTGAATATCATTTGAAGTGGCTGCAGCAGTATATTTACAGGGAACTTCCAGAAATTCAGGCTGGATTCAGAAGAGGATGTGGGACCAGGGATATCATAGCTGATGTCAGATGGATCCTGGCTAAAAGCAGAGAATACCAGAAAGATGTTTACTTGTCTTTTATTGACTATACAAAGACATACGACAGTGTGGATCATAACAAATTATGGATAACATTGCAAAGAATGGGAATTCCAGAACACTTAATTGTGCTCCTGAGGAACCTGTACATAGATCAAGAGGCAGTTGTTCCAACAGAACAAGGGGATACTGCGTGTTTAAAGTCAGGAAAGGTGTGCATAAGGATTGTATCTTTCACCATACGTATTCAATCCGTATTCTGAGCAAATAATCAGAGAAGCTGGAATATATGAAGAAGGATGGGGCATCAAGATTGGAGGAAGTCTCATTAACTACCTGCGTTTTGCAGCTGACACAACTTTGCTTGCTAAAAGTGAACAGGACTTGAAGTACTTACTGATGAAAATCAAAGACCACAGCCTTCAGTATGGATTACATCTTAACATAAAGAAAACAAAAATCCTCAGAACTGGACCAACAAGGAACATCATGATAAATGGAGAAAAGATTGAAGTTGTCAAGGATTTCAGTTTACTTGGATCCACAATCAACACCCATGGAAGCAGCAGTCATGAAATCAAACAACGCATTGCATTGGGCAAATCTGCTGCAAAAGACCTCTTTAAGGTGTTGAAAAGCAAAAATGTCACTTTTAAGATTAAGGCGAGCCTGACCCAAGCCATGGTATTTTCAATCTTATTATATGCATGTGAAAGCTGGATGATGAATAAGGAAGACTGAAGAAGAATTAACGCCTTTGAATTGTGGTGTTGCCTAAGAATATTTAATATACCATGGGCCACCAAAAGAATGAACAAATCTGTCTTGGAAGAAGTACAACCAGAATGTTCCTTAGAAGCGAGGATGGCGAGACTACGTCTTACATACTTTGGACATGTTATCAGGAGGGATCAGTCTCTGGAGAAGGACCTCATGCTTGGTAATGTAGAGGGCCAGCGAAAAAGAGAAAGACTCTCAACAAGATGGATTGACACAGTAGCTGCAACAACGGGCCCATGCATAACAAAGATTGTGAGCATGGCGCAGGACTAAGCAACGTTTCCTTCTATACTACATAGGGTCACTATGGGTTGGAACTGACTCGACAGCACCTAACAAAAACAGCATCATACTTTCTGCAAAGAGGGACAGTTTTACTTCTTCCTTACCAATTTGGATGATTTTATTTCTTTTTCTTGCCTTATTGCTCTAGCTAGGACTTCCAGCTCAATGTTAAACTGGAGTGGTGATAAAGGGAATCCTTGTCCTGTTCCTGTTTTCAGCCTCTCTCCATTGAGAATGATGTTGGCTGTTGGTTTCCTATAGACGCCCTTTATTATATTGATGAATTCCTCTTCTATACCAATTTTATTGAGAGTTTTTATCAGTAATGAGTGTTAGACTTTATTGAATGCCTTTTCTTCATTGACTGAGATGATCATGTGATTCTTTTGTTTTATGTGGTGGATTACGTTGATTGATTTTCTAATGTTGAATGCATCCTTGCATAACTGGTATGAATCCAGCTTGGTTGTGGTGTATTATTTTTTGATATGATGCTGAATTCTATTGGCTAGAACTTTGTTGAGAATTTTTGCATCTATATTCATGAGACATATTGGTCTGTAATTTTCTTTTTTTTTTTGTGATGTCTCTGCCTGGTTTTGGTATTAGGGTTATGCTGGATTCATAGAATGAATTTGGAAGTACGCCTTCCACTTCTGTGTTCTGAATTAGTTTGAGTAGTACTGGTGATGTTCTCTGAAAGTTTGGTAGAATTCTCCAGTGGAGCCATCTGTGCCGGGGCATTTTTTAGTTGGGAGTTTTTTGATTTTTTTTTAATTACCATTTCAATCTCTCCTGTTGTTATGGGTCTGTTCAGATTTTCAACTTCAATTTGTGTTAGTTTGGGTAGGTAGTGTGTTTATAGAAATTTGTTCATTTCTTCCAGGTTTTCAAATTTCTTGGAGTATAATTTTTCATAGTGCTCTGTTATGCTCCTTTTTATTTCCGTTGGATCTGTTGTAATTTTCCCCATCTCATTTCTTATTTGGGTTGTTTGCATCCTCTTCTGTTTTTCTTTTGTCAGTTTCTCCAGTGGTTTGTCTATTTTGTTGATCCTTTCAAAGAACTGACTTTTGGTTTTATTGATTCTTTCTATTGTTTTTGTATTCTTTATTTCATTTATTTATGCTCTGAGCTTTATTATTTCCTTTATTCTGGTGGATGTGGACTTCTTTACTGTTTTATTTCTATTTGTTTGAGTTGTGTAGCAAATGTTTTGATTTTGTCCCTTTCTTCTTTTTTTAATGTGTGTATCTATTGCTACAAATTGACCTCTGAGAACTGCCTTTGACGTATTCCAAAGGTTTTGGTTTGATGTGTTTTCATTCTCATTTAATTCTAGGAATTTTTTTATTCCATCTTTGACTTCTTCTATTACTCAGTGGTTTTTAATCAGAGTGTTATTCAGTTTCCATGTATTTGATTTCTTTCCCTTGCTCTTCTTGTTAATTTCTACTTTTATGGCATTGTGATCAGAGAAGATACTTTGTATTATCTCAATGTTTTGGATTTTGTTGAGGGTTGCTTTGTAGCCTAAGATTTGGTCTATTCTGGAGAACGTTCCATGTGTGTTGGAAAAGAATGCGTACTTTGCTGCTTTTGGGTGGAGTGTTCTATATATGTCTATGAGGTCAAGTTGGTTGATTGTGGGCTTTAGATCTTATGCATCTGTCTTGAGCTTCTTTTTAGATGTTCTGTCCTTTACCCAGAGTGGTGTGTTGAAGTCTCTTATTATTGTTGTGGAACTATCAATTTGTCTTTTCAATGCTGTTAGTTTGTTTTATGTATTTTAGAGTCCTTTCATTGGGTGCATAGATATTTATATGATTACATCTTCATGGTGGATTGTCCTTTTAATCATTATATAATGACCTCCTTCGTCTTTCATGGTGGGTTTTGTTTTAAATTCTATTTAATCTGAGATTAGTATTGCCACTCCTGCTCTTTTTTGGTAGCTGTCTACTTGATATATTTTTTCCATGTTTGATATTTAATAAATTTACTTTGTTTCTAAGGTGTATCTCTTGTAGACAGCAGATTGATGGGTCAGGTTTTTTTAATCCATTCTGTCACTCTCTCTTTAATGGTGTATTTAAGCCATTTACATTCAGTGTGATTATTATTGATAGGTGTGAGTTTATTTCTGTCATTTTGTAGCGCTTTTTTGTGATGCTAATGTTTTCTTTGTTCCTCTTACTCTTCTGTGCTGAATTCCTTTGGTTTGTGGATTTTTTTTTCATTTTTCTAGATTTGTGTTTCCTTAGAGTTTATGTTTTTCTTCTTTATTTTGATGAGTTGGCTTGCTAACATTCTTTGTGGTTACCTTGAAATTTACCCCGTCTTCTTAAGTTTAAACCAGTCTTTTATTACTTGATAATACTTTGACTTCCTTTCCATTTGAAAGTTCTATACCTACATCATTTAATTCCTCTTTTATTGTTCTTATGTTGTCATTTATAGATTGATGGCTCTGGTTCCCTGTTGTAAATATTTTAGTTTTGTTTTATACTTGAGAGTTCTTTATCTAGGTTGATATCTGGCTGATACTGTCTTATGTGCTAGATTCAGATTGTGGTCTGATGCTGTTTGTTCTCTAACCAATGCACTCGCATTAATAATTCTCATACTCTTTTTTGTTTTTATGTAGTCCCTTAATTTCTGTTTACCTGGAAATTCCCTAATTTTGCCATCATATTCGAGTGAGAGTTTTGCCAGATATGTTATTCTTGGTGGACAGCTTTTTTCTTTCAAGATTTTGTATATGTCATCCCATTGTCTTCTTGCCTGCATGGTTTCTTCTGAGTAATCATAACTTAGTCTTATTGTGTTCCCTTTGTTTGTGACTTTTTGTTTTTCTCTAGCTTATCTCAGGATTCTCTCTTTGTTGTTGGTTTTAGCAAGTGCGATTATGATATGTCTTAGTGTTTTTCTTTTGGGGTCTACACTATATGGTGTTCATTGAGCTTCTTAGATGGTTGGCTTTTCATCTTTTATGATATTAGGGAAGTTTTCTGTCAGCAAATCTTCAAACATCCTCTCTGTTTTCTGTTTTCTTTCCCTGTTCTGAAACTCTGATCACACACAAATTTTTGCTTTTGATTGTATCTCACGTCGTTCTCAGGGTTTCTTCATTTTTTTTCATTCTTTTATCTGATTTTTCCACAAACAAAGTGGTATCCAGGGATTTGTCTTCAGTTTCACTGATCCTGTCTTCCATTGTTTCAAATTTGCTCCTAAAACCTTCTATTGCACTGTACATTTCTGAAAATTTGTTGTTTATCTTTTGGAGCAGCAGAGGCCAAGTAAAGGGAAGAAGAATAGGGGATGGTTTCTAGGTGTGCTATCTTCTGGTGGGAACTCTGTGGAGTTGCCTTCTTGTACTCCTTGTCCACAGTCCTTAGTGGCTGAGGTCCAAGATGGAGAATCCAGGTGGCAGTGAGCTGTAAACATCCATTAAGAATCAGAACATGGAATCTATAAAGTATGAATCTATGAAAATTGGAAATCATCAAAAATGAAATAGACTGCCTAAACATCGAAATCCTAGGCATTGGTAGGTTGAAATGGACTGGTATTGACAATTTTGAATCAGACAATTGTATGGTCTACTGTGCCTAGAATGACAACTTGAAGAGGAATGGCATTTCATTCATTGTCAAAAAGAACATTTAGAGATCTATCCTGAAGTACAATGCTGTCAGTGATAGGATAATATCCATACAACTATAAGGAAGACCACTTAAAATTATTGTTATTCAAATATATGCACCAACCACTAAGGCCAAAGATGGAGAAACTGAAAATTTTTACCAACTTCTACAGTGTGAAATCGATCAAGTATGCAATCAGGATGCATTGCTAATTACTGGTGATTGAAAAGTGAAAGTAGGAAACAAAGAAGTGTTGGTAGTTGGAAAATATGGCCTTGGTGATAGAAATGATGCTGGAGATTGTATAATAGAATTTTGCAAGACCAACGACTTCTTCATTGCAAATACCTTTTTTCAACAACATAAATGATGACTATGCACGTGAACCTCACTGGATGGAATACACAAGAATCAAATTGACTACATCTGTGGGAAGAGACAATGGAAGAGCTCATTATCATCAGCCAGAACAAGGCCAGGGGCCAACTGCAGAACAGACCATCAATTGCTCATATGCAAGTTCAAGCTGAAGCTGAAGAAAATTAGAATAAGTCCATGACAGCCAAAGTACAACCTTGCGTATATACTATCTGAATTTAGAGACCATCTCGGGAACAGATTTGACGCATTGAACACTAATGATTGAAGACCAGACGAGTTGTTAAATTACATCAAGGACATCATACACGAAGAAAGCAAGAGGTCATAAAAAAGACAGGAAAGAAAGAAAAGACCAAAATGGATGTCAGAAGAGACTCTGAAACTTGAACTTACAGTAGCTAAAGCAAATGGAAGAAACAATGAAGTAAAAGAGCTAAACAGAAGATTTCAAAGGGCAGCTCAAGATGACAAATTAAAGTATTATAACGACATGTGCTAAGACCTGGAGATAGAAAACCAAAAGGGAAGAACACAGTCAGCATTTCTCAAGCTGAAAGGACTGAAGAAAAGATTCAAGCCTCGAATTGCAATAGTGAAGGATTCTATGGGAAAAATATTAAATGATGCAGGAAGCATCAAAAGAAGATGGAAGGAATACACAGAGTCACTGTACCAAAAAGAACTGGTTGATGTTTAATCATTTCAGGAGGTAGCATATGATAAAGAACTGATGGCACTGAAGAAAGAAGTCCAAGCTGCACTGAAGACATTGGTGAAAAGAAAAGCTCCAGGAATTTACAGAATACCAGTTGGGATACTTCATCTAACAGATGCAGCACTGGAAGTGCTCAGTTGTCTATGCCAAGAAATTTGGAAGAGAGCTACCAGGCCAACCAATTGGAAGAGATCCATATTTACACCTATTACCAAAAAGGTGATCCAACTGAATGCGGAAATTATCAAACAATATCATTAATATCACACACAAGTAAAATTTTGCTGAAGATCATCCAAAAGCAGTTGCAGCAGTGTATTGACAGGGAACTGTTAGAAATTCAAGCTGGATTCAGAAAAGCACACAGAATGAGGGATATCATTGCTCATGTCAGATGGATCCTGGCTTAAAGCAGAGAATACCAGAAAAATGTTTGCCTGTCTTTTATTGACTATGCAAAGGCATACGACTGTGTGTATCGTAACAAATTATGGATACCATTGTGAATAATGGGAATTCCAGAACACTTAATTGTACTCATGAGGAACTTGTACATAGATCAAGGCAGTCGTTTGAACAGAATGAGGGGGGATACTGCTTGGTTTAAAGTCAGGAAAGAAGTGCATCAGAGTTGTATCATTTCACCATACGTATTCAATATATATGCTGAGCAAATAATCTGATAAACTGGACTATGTGAAGAAGAATGGAGCATCAGGATTGGAGGAAGACTCATTAACAACCTGCATTATGCAGATGACACAACTTTGCTTGCTGAAAGTGAAGAGGACTTGAAGCACTTACTGATGAAGATCAAAGACCACAGCCTTCAGTATGAACTACACCTCAACATAAAGAAAACAAGAATCCTCACAACTGGACCAAAAAGGAGCATCATGATAAACAGAAAAGATTGAAGTTCTCAAGGATTTCATTTTACCTGGATCCACAATCAACACCCATGGAAACAGCAGTCAAGAAATCAAACAACGCATTGCATTGGGCAAATCTGCTGGAAAAGATGTCTTTATTAAAAAGCAAAAATGTCACTTTAAGGACTAAGGTGCGCCTGACCCAAGCCATGGTGTTTTCAATCGCCTCACATGCATTCAAAAGCTGGGCAATGAATAAGGAATACTGAATAAGAATTGATGCCTTTGTCCTACTTTGGTGAGTGGAGTCTGGGGTCTTAAAAGCTTGCAAGTGGCCATCTAAGATGCATCAATTAGTCCCAACCACTTGGAGTAAATGAGAACAAAGAACACCAAAGACACAAGGAAAGTATTAGCCCAAGAGACAGAATGGGCCACATAAACTAGAGACTTCATCAGCCTGAGACCAGAAGAACTAGATAGTGCCCGGCTACCACCAATGAACGTCCTGACAGGGAACGCAACAGAGGGTCCCTGATGGAGCAGTAGAACGATGGGATGCAGAACTCCAGTTCTAGTAAAAAGACAAGACTTAATGGTCTGACTGAGACTGGAGGCGTCCTGGAGAGCATGGCCCCTGCACTCTCTATCAGCCCAGAACTACAACAATTTCTGAGGCCAACTCTTCAGACAGGGATTGGACTGGACTGTGGGACATAAAGTGATACTTGTGAAGAATGTGCCTTTTAGTCAAGTAGATACAAGAGACCAAAGGGCCAGCTTCTGTTCCGAGGTGAGATGGGAAGGCAGAGGGAGTTAGGAGCTGGTTGAATGTCCATGGTAAATCAGGGGCTAAGGGGAGGAGTATGCTGTCGCAGAATGGGGTGAGCAGTTGGGGTCTCATAACAATGTATGCAAAAAAAATTCTGTATGGGAGACTAACTTGAAATGTAAACTTCATTTAATTACAGCAATAAAAAGAATTTTAAAAAAAGAGTTGATATGTTTGTATTTTGGTGTTGGTGAAGAATATTGACTATACCACAGACTGCCAGAAGAATGAACAATTCTGTCTTGGAAGAAGTGCAACCAGAATGCTCCTTAGAAGCAAGGATGTTATGACTTCATCTCAGGTACTTTGAACTTGTTATTAGAAGGGATCAGTCCCGGAGAAGGACATCATGCCTGGCAAAGTAGAGGGTCAGTGAAAGACAGGAAGACCCTCAGTTAGTTGGTTTGACACAGTGGCTGCAATGATAGGCTCAAGCATAGCAATGGTTGTAGGGATGATGCAGGACCAGGCAGTGTTTCATTTTGTTGTACATAAGGTCGCTATGCATCAGAACCAGCTCGACCGCACCTAACAACAACATTTTTTTAAATGTAGACTTATATGTTGCTGGAATATATTAAGTAATCATTTAAGTATATTTCTATGTTCATGAGTGGTACCCAGTTATAATTTTTTCATTGAACGTCTTTGTCAGGTTTATTATGAGGATTATTCTAACATCATAAATGAAATGGATTCCCTTCTACTCTGTTTTTTGAAAATGTTGTATAATATTACCATTGTTTCTTTCTTAAATATTTGTTAGAACACATCAGTGAAACTGTGAACTTGGAGATTTATTTGTGGGAAAGTTTTTAGTTATGAATTTAATTTCTTTAATGTAATGAATGTGAAATGAGTTCCTTTATGTCACCTTTTGCCTTGGTCCTTTGGAAAAATGGCTTGAGAAAAATTTCCCCTAAACTCTGAGGAGTTAACTTTGCCCTAGTTTTTTGCCCAGAGAGTTTGTCACTTTTGTCCAGGTTAATTGACATTTTCTGAGTAAGTTGTAAACAACTTGAGGTTTGATTATTTTTGCATAGCTTGACCTGCAGCCTACCCTGTGATTGGTATGCATCTTTCAGGGACTGATCAATATACTATGCAAATACAGTGACTACACGCACTCTTCCCAGATTCGTCATTATTCTTTATCATTGCATAGTTTTCCATTGTGTGTAGGTACTGCAGTTTGTTTATCCATTCATCTGTTGATGGACATCTAGGTTATTTCCATCTTTCCGCTAATGTTAACAATGCTGCAATGAACGTGGGTGTGTATATGTCTATTGGTGTGATGCCTCTTATTTCTCTAGAATATGTTCCTAGGAGTGGGATTACTGGATCATATGGTATTTCTGTTTCTAGCTTTCTAAGGAAGCACCATATTGTTTTCCAAAATGATTGTATCATTTTGCATTCCCACCAGCAGTGCACAAGAGTTCCAATTTCTCCGCAACCTCTCCAACATATGTTGTTTTCTGTTGTTTTGGTTCGTGCCAGTAATGCTGGGGTGAGATGGTAACTCATTGTGATTTTGATTTGCATTTCTCTAATGGCTAATGACTGTAAGCATTTCCTCATGAGTCCGTTAGCCGCTTGAATGTCTTCTTTGGTGGAAGTGTCTGTACCTTTCCTTTGCCAATTTTTCAATTGGGTTATTTTTCTTTTTGTGGTAGAGGTGTTGACTTTTCCTGTAGAATTTAGAGATTAGACTTTTGTAGGATTTGTAATAGCCAAAAATTTTATTCCAGTCTGTAGGTTTTCTTTTTACTCTTTTGGTAAAGTCTTCTGATGAGCTTTAGTGTTTAATTTTTAGAAGATCTCAGTTATGTAGCTTATCTTCTGGAATTTATGTGTTGTTAGTTATGGTTTGTATCCTGTTAATGCTGTGTATTAGGGACTCTAGCGTTGATCCTATTTTTTCTTCTATGATCTTTATAGTTTTTGGCTTTAGACTTAGGTCTTTGATCCATTTTGAATTAGTTTTCATGTACGGTGTGAGGTATGGATCCCGTTTCATTTTTTTTGCAAATGGACATCCGGTTTTGCCATTTGGTGAACTCTGGCCCTTGTCGAAGATCAGATGACGATAGGTGGATGGATTTACATCTGGGTTCCCAATTCTGTTCCATTGGTCAATGTATCTGTCATTGTACCAGTACCAGGCTGTTTTGACTACTGTAGCTTTATAGTAGGTTCTGCGGTCAGGCAGTGCAAGTCCTCCTATTTTATTCTTCTTCTTCAGTAGTGCTGTACTTATCCGAGGCCTCTTTCCTTTCCATATAAAGTTAATGATTAGTTTTTCCGTCTCTTTAAAGAATGCTGTTGGTATTCGGATTCGGAGTGCATTGTATTTGTAGGTTGCTTTGGGTATAATTATCATTTTCAACAATGTTGATTCTACCTATCCATGAGCATATTTTTCCATTTATATAGATCTCTTTTGGTTTCTTGCAGTAGTGTTTTGTAGTTTTCATTGTATATGTCTTTTACATCTCTGGTTAGATTTATTCCTAAGTATTCTTTTTTTAGGGGCTATTGTAAATGGTATTGTTTTCCTGATTTCCTTTTCATCATTTTCTTTATTGATGTATAGGAATTCAACTGATTTTTGTCTGTTTACCTTGTATCCCTGCTACTCTGAAGAATCTTTAGTTCCAGTAGTTTTCTCGTGGAGTCTTTTGGGTTTTCTGTGTATACTATCATATCATCCATAAATAGGGACAATTTCACTTCTTCATTACCAATTTGAATGTCCTTTATTTCTTTTTCTTGCCTTATTTCTCTAACCAGGACTTCCAGCACAATGTTAAATAGGAGTAATGATAAAGGGTATCCTTGTCTTATTTCTGTACTCAAGGGGACTGTTTTTAGCCTCTCTCCATTAAAATGATGTTGGCTGTTGGTTTTGTATAGATGCCCTCTATTATGTTGAGGAATTTCCCTTCTATACCTATTTTACTGATAGTTTTTGTCTGGAATGGGTGTTGAACTTTGTCGAATGCCTTTTCTGCCACGATTGAGATAATCATGTGATTCTTTTATTTTCCTTTATTTATGTGGGGAATTATGTTGATTGCTTTTCTAATGTTGAACCATCCTTGCATACTTGGTATAAATCCTACTTGGTCGTGGTGTATTGTTTTTTTGATATGATGCTAAATTCTATTGACTAGAATTTTATTGAGAATATTTGTATCTATTTTCTTGAGAGATATTGATCTGTAATTTTCTTTTTTTGTGATGTCTTTGCCTGGTTTTGGTATAAGGGTTAAGCTGGCTTTACCTTCCTTTTCTATGTTCTGAAATAGTTTGAGTAGTACTGGTATAATTCCTTCTCTGAATGTTTGGTAGAATTCTCCAGTGAAGCCATCTGTTTCAAGACATTTTTTTGTTGGAAGTTTTTTAAAATTATCTTTTCAATCTCTTCTCTTGTTATGGGTCTGTTCAGATTTTCAACATCCTTTCTTGTTAGTTTGGTAGATAGTGTTTTTCTAGAAATTTGTCCATTTCTTCTAGGTTTTCAAATTTGTAGAAGTATAATTTTTCTTAGTACTGTTGTGATCCTTTTTATTTTAGTTAGATCTGTCATAATGTCCCCATTTAGTTGCTTATTTGGGTTATTTGTATCCTCTCCTGTTTTTCTTTTGTCAGTTTGGCCAGTGGCTTGTCCATATTGTTGATGCTTTCAAAGAACCAACTTTTGGTTTTGTTGATTCTTTCTATTGTTTTTCTATTCTCTATTTCATTTATTTCTGCTCTGATCTTTATTATTTCCTTTCTTCTGGTGGCTGTGGGCTTCTTTTGCAGTTCTCTTTCTATTTGTTTCAGTTGTGTAGCTAATGTTTTGATTTAGCCCCTTTCTTCTTTTTTGATGTGTGCGTCTATTGCTATAAAATGACCTCTGAGCACTGGGCTCTAAAGGTTTTGGTATGATGTGTTTTCATTCTCATTTTTTTCTAGGAATTTTTTTATTTCATCTTTGATTTCTTCTATTACCTGGTGGTTTTTAATCAAGGTTTTTTTCAGTTTCCATGTATTTGATTCTTTTTCCTTGCACTTGGTATTGTTAATTTCTACCTTGATGACATTGTGACTGAGAAGATACTTTATATTATCTCATTGTTTTGGATTTTGTTGAGGGCTACTTTGTGGCCTAAGATGTGGTCTATTATGAGAATGTTTCATGTGCATTGGTAAGAATGTGTACTTTGCAGCTGTTGGGTGGAGTGTTCTATATATAGCTACGAGTGCAATTTGGTTGATTGTGGACTTTAGATCTTCTATACCTTTGTTGAGTTTCTCTTTAGATGTTCTGTCCTTTACCAAGGGTGGTGTGTTGAAGTCTCCTACCATTACTGTGGAGCTGTCAATTTCTCTCTTCAGTGCTGTTAGAGTTTGTTTCATGTATTTGGGAGCCCTGTCATTGGGTGCATATTTATTATGGTTATGTATTCATGATGGATCCTCTCTTTAATCATTATATAATGCCCTTCTTTGTGTTTTATAGTAGATTTTGTTATAAAGTCTATTTTATCTGAGATTAGTATTGCCACTCTTGCTCTTCTTTTTTTGGTAGTTATTTGCTTAACATATTTTTTTCCATCCTTTGATTTTTAATAAATTTATATCTTTGTGTCTAAGGTGTGTCTCTTATAGACAGCATATTGCTGGATCCTGTTTTTTGTTTAATCCATTCTGTCACTCTTCATCTCTTTATGGGTGCGTTTCGGCCATCTACATTCAGTGTAATTATTGATAGGTGTGAGTTTATTGCTGTCATTTTGTAGTGCTTTTTTTTTTGTGGTGCTGACTTTTTTTTTTATTCCACCTACTCTCCTGTGCTGAATTCCTTTTGTCTGTGGATTTTTTAAAATGTCTTTCGCTTTTCTATTTTGCTTTTACTGAGACTGTATATTTTTCTTCTTTATTTTGATTAGTAGATTTGTTAACTTTCTTTGTGGTTAGCTTGAAATTTACCCTATTTCCCTAGGTTTGAGCCAGTCTATTATTACTTGGTGTCGTCTTGCCTTCCTCTCCATTAGAAGGTTCTATACCTACACTGTTTTTTCCCTATTTTATTGTTCTGATGTCGTAGTCATTTACAGATTAACATCTCTGGTTCCCTGTTGCATATCTTTTAGTTTTTGACTAGTCCTCGAGAGTTCATTTCCTAGGTTGGTACCTGGCTGGTGTGATCTTGCATCCTAGATTCAGGATGTTGTCTGATGTTTGCTCTCAAACCAAAGGACTTCTTTAATAATTCTTGTAAGTTTAGTTTGGTTTTTATATATTTCCTTAATTTCTGTTTATCTGGAAATGTCCTAATTTCACCATCATGTTTGAGTGAGAGTTTTGCAGGATATATTATTCCTGGTTGGCAACCTTTTTCTTTCAAGGTTTTATATATGTCATCTCATTGCCTTCTTGCCTGCATGATTTCTGCCGGTAATCAGAGCTTAGTCTTATTGTTTCCTCTCTGTATGTGCCCTCAGGATTCTTTATTTATCTTTGGTTTTAGTGAGTGTGATTATGATATGCCTTGGTGATTTTCTTTTTTGGGTCTATCCTATATGGGGTTCGTTAAACTTTTTGAATGGTCTTTTCTTCTTTCATCATATTAGGGAAGTTTTCTGTCAGTCATTCTTCAATGATCCTCTCTGTTTTCTGTTTTCTCCCCGTTCTGGAACTCCAATCACTAGCAAATTTTTACTTTTGATTGTATCCCACATCATTCTCAGGGTTTCCTCATTTTTGTTTGTTCTTTTTTCTGATTTTTCCTCAAAGTATTGGTCTTAAACTTTGCTAATCTTGTCTTCCATTATTTCAAACCTATTCATCAGACCTTCTATGACACTGTCCATTCCTGAGATCTTGTTGTTTATCTTTGGATTTCTAATTGTTGTTTTTGTATGATTTCTAGTTGTGATTTATTTTTACATTTTTTCTGTATTGTTTTCCTGAATTCTTCCATTATTCCTTGATTTTGTCTTCTTTTCCCATTAATTTGTCTATTTTTTCCTCCTTTTTGTCTGCTTTTTGCTTCAAATCTTGGATAGCTCTGAATATTAGATGTTTGAATTCCCTCTGAGGTAGTTCCAGTGCCTTTTCTTTTGATGGAAGGTCATCTCATGTTTTATTTTGGAAGCCTACTGCAACCTTCCTGTCCTGCTTTTTTTAAAATATGTTTTGATTTTCTCTTCTGTCTTCCGAACACTCAGTAGTTATTTTCTTCCTTTATCAATTGTAGATTTGTTTGTTTCATCCTGTGTTTTTGTTTTATTTGGTTACGTCTGAACAGGCGGGCTGTGTGTTCTTTGTTGTTTGCTCGTCTGTGGGCATGATGTTTTTCACCTCCTTGTCCAATGAGCTGTAGCAGTTGCTCAGCTATGGTGAGCAGGGCAGTTCCAGCTGAAGGGGAGGGACTGGGATGGGTTGTTTGTGGTACCTACTGGGACCGACAGAACAGTTCAGGAGTGAGTGCAGGGCAGGTTCCGGTAGGCCATGCCTGTGTTGCTTGGAGGTGTGATGTTCAGCACACGGTGCAGATAGGGAGGAGGGAAGGGGGAGGTTGCAATGTGTGGAGGTAAGTTGGACATGGGAAAGAAGAGAAAGAGAGATAAACAGAAGCCCCCCAAAAAGTGCTGTTGGAGTGGATAGACGAGCAACAAAGAAATGAAGAAAAATAAAAAGGAAAAAATAAAAAGGAAAAAATAATAAAAAAATTAAATAAATTTAAAAAAAGAGAAAAACGCCCCCAGGGATCCCACTGGCACTGCTGCGCAGACCGTGGAAGTGATTCCCAAGCTGCGCAGTACAGGCCAGCTAGAAGCGGTGGAGCTAGCACATAGCACCAGGTATTCAGGAGACAGGAAAATAAAGTAAGTAGAGAGGAATGAGAAACTGAGAAATGAAGAAAAACAGGAAGGAGAAAAAGAAAACAAAACAAACAAAAGGTCCAGGAATCCCACCAGCATCCCCCAGCCAAGCGGCGCTTCACAGCCTATCAAGAAGAAGCAAAGATGCACACGGAGCCAGGTGTTCAAGAGAAATGAGAGGGGGAGGTAAGAGAAAGGAGGGAGAAGAGGTTAGAGACAGGGAAGAAACAAAAAAAAAAGCCAAAAAAGCAACACCAGCAACAAAGAAATGGCACTGAAGGAGCCACCTGGTATGGGAAGGATGAATCCAAGTGGCACCGAGCCAACACCTCCCAGCACAATGACTGTGGCCCACTAGGAAGTGGTGGAGGCTGAGCAGGAGGAAGAAGGGTGGGGGTGGGAAAGCATGTATCACTAGTTACTGGGTGCTCTGTCTCCTGCTGGGATCTCTGTGAAGCTACTTTCCTGTATTCCCTGTCTGCCGATCTCCAACAGGAGACCAAAATGGTGAATCTGTGCTGCATTAGCTTATGAGGGACTTTTGCTCCATATCTCTTCTCACTCTCTGTTCTCTGTCAGTTTCTTATTCCATTCGGTGCTTGGTTGAGCTCTTTTTAAAATTTTTTTATTGTACTTTAGATGAAGGTTTACAGAACAAATAGTTTCTCATTAAACAGTACACATATTGTTTACGACAATGGTTAACAACCCCACAACATGTCAACACCGTCCATTCTTAACCTTGGGTTCCCTATTAACAGCTTTCCTGTACCCTCCTGCCTTCTAGTCCTTGTCCCTGGTCTATTGTGCCCCATTAGTCTCATTTTGTTTTATGGGACTGTCTAATCTTTGGCTGGATGGTGAACCTCGGGACTGACTTTATTACTGAGCTAAAAGGGTGTCCGGGGGCCATACTCTCAGGTTTTCTCCAGACTCTGTAAGGCCAGTAAGTCTGGTCTTTTTTTGTGAGTTAGAATTTTGTTCTACATTTTTCCCCAGCTCTGTCCAGGACCCTCTGTTGTGATTCTGGTCAGAGCAGTCAGTGGTGGTAGCTGGGCACCATCTAGTTGTACTGGTCTCTGTCTGGAGGAGGCCATGGTAGTTGTGGTCCATTAGTCCTCTGGACTAATTTTTCCCTTGTATCTTGTTTTCTTCATTCTCTGTTGCTGCTGAAGGGGTGAGACCAGTGGAGTATCTTAGATGGTTTCTCACAGGCTTTTAAGACCCCAGACGCTACTCATCAAGGTAGAATGTAGAACATTTTCTTTATAAACCGTGTTATGCCAATTGAAGGTTGAGTTCTTTCTCTCTCCATTTGATGCTTAGGGTTCCAGGATTGACATTTGTCTATGTTTTACTTGGTTTTTTGAGTCTTTGCTGTGGAGGGACAGAGTGGTGCTTCTGTCTATAGCACGATTTTGGTTCCTCCTTCTCAATCTCTTCTTTTGTTATGGGTTTATTTAGTTTTTCTGCTTGTTTGTTTTAGCTTAGGTAGGTAGTGTGTTTCTAGAAATTTGCCCATTTCTTTTAGGTTTTCAAATTTGTTAGAGTACAATTTTCATAGTATTCTGTTATGATCCTTTTTATTTGAGTTGGGTCTTTTGTGATATCCATCTCATGTCTTATTTGGGTAATTTGCTTCCTCTCCTTTTTTTCTTTTGTCAGTTTGGCCAATGGTTTCTTGGTTTTGTTCATCTTTTCATAGAACCAACTTTTGGTCTTGTTGATTCTTGCAATTGTTTTTCTGTTGTCTATTTTATTTATTTCTGCTCTAATCTTTATTATTTCCTTTCTTCTGGTGCCTCAGGGCTTCCTTTTGCTGCTCTCTTTCTATTTGTTCGAGTTGTAGGATTAGTGTTTTATTTTTGCCTTTTCTTCTTTTTGGATGTGTGCACTTATTGCCATAAATTGAACTCTAAGCACTTCTTTTGTTGTGTCCCAAAGATTCTGGTAAGATGTGTTTTCATTCTCATTTGATTTTATGAATTTATTTATTCCATCATTGATTTTGTCTGCAACACAGTGGTTTTTCAGCAAGGTATTGTTCAGTTTCCATGTATTTGATTTTTTTCATTGCTCTTTTTGTTATTGATTTCTACTTTTATGGCATTATGGTTAGAAAAGATGCTTTGCAATATTTTGATGTTTTGGATTCTGTTAAGGCTTGCTGTGTGGCCTAAAATGTGGTCTATTTTGGAGAACATTCCACGTGCATTGGAAAAGAATGTATACTTGGCTGCTGTTGGGCGGAGTGTTATGTATTTGTCTATGAGGTCAAGTTTAGATCTTCCGTATCTTTATTGAGTTCCTTTCTAGATGTTCTGTTCTTCACCGAAAATGGTATGTTGAAGTCTCCTTCTATCACTGTGGATCTGTCTGTTTCTCTTTTCATGCTGTTAGAGTTTGTTTTATGTATTAGGGAGCCCTTTCATTTGGTGTGTATATATTTATTATGGTTATGGCCTCCTGGTGGATTGATCCTTTAATCATTATATAGTGTCCTTCCTTATTCTTTGTGGTGGATTTTGGTTTAAAGTCTATTTTGTCAGAGATTAATATTGCCACTTCTGTTCCTTTTTGGTTGCTGTTTGCTTGATATATTTTTTCCCCATCCTTTGTGTTTTAGTTTGTGTCTTTGAGTCTAAGGTGTGGCTCTTGTAGGCATCATATAGACAGATCATGTTTTTATATCTATTCTGCCACTCTCTGTGTCTTTATTGGTGCATTTAGTCCGTTTACGTTTCAGTGAAATTATTGATAGGTATGAGGTTGTTACCAGGTGGAAACCCCATGCGCTTGCTCAGCATGACTTGTACTGGCTAATGAGAGACCGAGGTGGGAGAACAGGAAAGACATGCTTATTTCATTGTACAAGGAAAAGGAGTCAGTTGGAGCTGCTGCCAAGACTGCTCCCCAAGGACAGGCAGGCAAGTTACTTTTAAGGGTTTTACAAGTTTCATACAACATTCTTAATCATACTAGGCAGGGGTTTACATATACGTAATGGGGTTTACATACAACCTCCGCTGGGGTGGGGGGAAGAAGTCCACAAAGAAAACAGGATTTTTAATACAACTTTGTGGGGGAGGAAGCCAAGCAAAGAACACATGATTTTTAATACAGTACTGTGGGGGCTGTGTCTCAAGTTTACTGCCATCATTTTGATGTACTTTTTTCTGTGTGGTGTTGACAATTTCTTTGTTTCACCTAATTTTCTGTGCTGAGTCGTTTTTCTTCATGTATTTTCATCTTCATTGTTGATTTTGTGTTTGCTGAGTCTATGTTTTTCTTCTTTTTTATTTTGATGGGTAGATTTGTTAGATTCCTTTGTGGTTATCTTAAAATTTACCTTTATTTTTCTAAGTTTAAACTTATCCTGGAGACCCCTAGGCAGCCCAGGGCACACTGGAGACAGTCCACCCCACCCTAACCCCGCTACCACACTGACATGCCCTCTGGGAGGGAGGGAAGTAGCGGAGGTGGGAAGGGTGGGGGAGCGGTCACACTATTGGAAGGGTGGCCTGGCTCCCCCACACACCAGTGCACCCTCATGGGGGTGCTCCCCCTTGAGGAGGGCCCACATGGATGTGGGAGCTAGAAGGGAGAGCTCTGTGACGGTCGTTCTCCCTTGGCCCCAGGATTCGGGGAACATTGTTGCCGGGGAGTTATAACACAGGAGGAGAAGGAGGATTACCTGCCCACATGATCCCTGAAAGGCGCGTAGGATGCGGAGGCCAGCCACCTTCCCTGCCAGCCTTCCCAGCCTTCCTAGACCTGGTCATGGTGCACCACTGCTATGGAACTGCGCACGACAGTGGCCGGCTGCCATCCTGGGGGCAGTCCCCTGCCAACCGCACCCCTGGCCCCATTCGAGGCGGGGGGCAATGGGGGACAGAGGACGGGTGAAAGGGTCAGGAGGAACGGGTAGCGGGAAAGATCTGCTGGACCACCAGCACGGCGGGACCCACCTGGGGGATTGAATCCTCCAGGCCGACTGCACAGACCCCACCTGTTTACCTCTTAACAGTTTCACGCCCTTGGAATGCATCTGTTAATCCTACTCTTCCTAGAATAACAATAGATGATTACAGTATTTATATGTATCATAGAAAAATGTTTTGGATCACTCCATAAGTGAATAAAGTCAATTTACGTATGTAGAGAGAGAGAGACACGGAGTGAGTGAGTGATTTATCTCAAGAAAATGACTCACGTTGTTGTAGAAGCTGGCAAGTCCCAAAGTCTCTGGGTTAGACTTTGGCTGGAGGCTTTTCCTGACTCACATGGCTGCAGGGAGTGAGGAACACAAAATCAGCAGGTCAGACAGCAGGCTGCTGGATCACAGGGCTGCAGAAGTCAGCAAATCCCAAAGTCAGCAGATCAGGCAACAGGCTGCTAGTCAAGTCCCAAGAGCCAGAAGTCAGATGATGACAAGCAGGAAGCAATTCAGAGCAAGAAAGCAAGCTTTGTCAAAATGTTCATACATATGCTGGGTGCAGGCCACACCTTCAGGGAAACTCCCCTTACAACGGATTGGTTAATCACATCAGATCACATCATGGAGGTGATCACATAATACTGAAAATCATGGCCTAGCCAAGTTGACACATAGCATTAACTATTACTGTCAACTTGTCACCCCTTGTCAACTTGGCACCTGTACACATCTCCTTAAACCATACGTAATCTATAAATAAAGACAATTATAAACTGATACTTGTGCCTAACATGATACACCTAACATGCATACAACTGAAAATGCACTAGCCCTGCTTACATCTTATATTTTATAAGTGATGGGATAAGGGAGGGAAAAACACAAAAATATTTGCTGCATATATATATATATATACACACACACACACACACACACAAATATACACACATAATAAAACAAGAAAGAAACACTCATAACAATTACAGTTCTCTTTTCTGCAACTGGTCACCTGGTCTTAACTGGTATTTAGAGCTACCTTCTTCCACAACCCATTCTGTATTCCCTTTACCCTCAGGAAGTACATCAGTTGGCCATGGTTCTTTGCTTGGTGGGTAACCCAAATGTTCATTCCTAAATGGTCTGTGCCATTAATAGTCATGTTAGAATTGAGTTGCTGTAGTTTTTTGAATATATCATGGCTATTTCCGGAAGAATGAACAAATCTGATTTGGAAGAAGTACAGCCAAAATGCTGCTTCTAAACAAAGATGGCCAGACTTCATGTCACCTACTTTGGACATGTTATCAGGAGAAACCAATCCCTGGAGAAGGACATCATGCTTGGTAAAGTACAGGTTCAGTGAAAAAGAGGAAGACTCTCAACAAGATGGATTGATACAGGGACTGCAGCAATGGGATCAAGCATAGTAACGATTGTGAGGATGGCACAGGATGAGGCAGTGTTTTGTTCTGTTGTACATAGAGTCACTATGAGTTGGAACCAGCTCGATGGCACCTAACAACAGTTTTCCATTGACTTTAATCACAGGGCATGGTAGTACTAAGAGATGCCCTAAGGGATCTTCTGTATTCCAGACATACTCTTCTTTACCTCCATTATGTAATACCAATCCAATTTCCCTTTGATAATCAGGATCAATCACTCCAGCCACTATGATAACTCCTTTCTTTGCCTGTTGATCCAGAGGCATGAGGAGCCCGCAGTGGCTCCTCTTAACTTCTTAACTTCCAAGTTCAATGGAATCAGTGTTGTCCAAAACATTCCTGCCTTTGGAACTAAGACCTCTAGAACTGATGGGCATAGGGTCACAGGGACAGAAAGCAAAAATTTTGTGAGTGAGTCACTAGCAGTAATAGTAAGCGGTTCCACTCCCATATCCACCCCTTCATTCATGGACCCATGAATCCCAGTTATGTGAGAAGCAGAATCATATACTAGACACATATACAGCCTCCTGGAGAACAGTGCCCCAACGCTGCAATGTATTGCCACCTAGCTGAAGCCATAATTCTGTCTTTAGGAGGCCATTCCATCATTCTATGAAGCCACTGCTTCAGGATGTTGGGAAACATGGTAAGACCAGTGAATTCCATGCACATGGGCCCATTTACACTCTTCATTGGCTATGAAGTGACTCCCTCGATCTGAGATAATGCTGTGCAGGATACCATGATGGTAAATTAGAAGTTCTGAGTCCCCAGATGGTAGTTTTGGCAGAACTCTTGTGTGCAGGGAAGGCAAATCCATATCCAGAGTAAGTGTCTACCCCAGTAAGGACAAAACACTACCTTTTCCATGATGGAAGTGGTCTAATATAATCCACTTGTCACCAGGTTGCTGGAAAATCACCTCAAGGAATGATGCCATGTCAAGGACTCAGTTTTGGTCTCTGTTCCTGGCAGACTGGGCACTCAGGAGTAGCTGTAGCCAAGTTGGCCTTGGTGAGTGGAAGTCAATGTTGCTGGGCCCATGCATAACCTGCCTCCCTGCCACCATGGCCACTTTGTTCATGATCCCTTTGGACAATGACAGAAGTGCCTGGGGAAAGAAAATGACTGGTATCTACAGAATGCGTCATGCTATCCACTTGACTGTTAAAATCCTCCTCTGCCAAGGTGACCCTTTGGTAAGCATTCACATGAGACACAAATATATTCACTTCTTTGGCCCTTTCACAGAAGTCTATCCACATACTTCTTTCCCGTATCTCCTTTCACCAATTTTCTAGCCATTTCCTTCTAAGTCCCTGACCATCCAGCCAAACTATTGGCCACAGCCCATGATTCAGTATACAATTGCACATCTGACCATTTCTCCTTCCAAGCAAAGTGAACAACCAGGTACACTGCTCGAAGTTTTGCCCACTAGGAGGATTTCCTTTGTCACTGTCTTTTAGGGGGGTCTCAAAGAGGGGCTGCAGTACTGCTGCTGTCCACTTTCAAGTGGTGACTGCATATTGTGTAGAAACATCTGTAAACTAGGCACGAGTTTTCTCTTCCTCAGTCAACTGATCATAAGGAACTCCCCTTGATGCCATAGGTGCATACTGGGAGGAAAAATGTAATGTGACAGGAGTGGAGACAATGGACATTTGAGCCCCTTGCCCATGCAACTTACTTGTGCCTTCAGTTTCTGCTCAAGCTTGATCTCGTATATATCACTTCCAATTAATGATGGAGTGCTGCTGTTTACATCTGACTTGATGACTTTGTGGGTCAGGCAACAACCAGTTTATGATAGGAAGCTCAAGCTGCATGGAGATTTGGTGGTCCATAGTTAGGCGTTCATTCTCTACTAAGACCCAAGAGCAAGCCAAAAGCTATTTCTCAAAAGGCCAGTAGTTATCTGTAGAGGATGGCAGGGCTTTGCTCCAAAATCCTAATGGTCTGCACTGTGATTCACAAATAGAGGCCTGCCAGAGATTCCAAACAGCATCTCTACCTGCCACCGACACTTCATACACCATCGGATCAGCCAGATCATATGGACCAAGAGGCAGAGTGGCTTGCATGGCAGCCTGAACTTGTTGAAAAGCCTTCTCTTGTTCTGGCCCCACTCAAAACTATCAGCTTTTCAAATTACTTGATAAATAGGCCAGAGTAACACACCCAAAGAGGGATATGTTCCCTCCAAAATCCAAAGAGACCCACCAGATGTACTACTTCCTTTTTAGTTGTAAAAGGGGCCAGATGCAATAACTTATCCTTCACTTTAGAAGGAATATTTTGACATGCCCCACACCACTGGACCCTTAGAAATTCCTCTGAAGTGGAAGGAGCCTGATTTTATGTCAGATTAATTTCCCACCCTCTAGCACACAAATGTCTTACCAGTAAGTCTAGAGTCATTGATACTTTTTCCTTACTAGTTCCAATCAGCATATCTCATCAATGTAAGGTACCAGTGTGACATGTTGTGGAAGGGAAAGGTGATCAAGGTCCTTGCAGACTAAATTATGACATAGGGCTGGAGAGTTGATATACCTTTGGGGTAAGACAGTGAAGATATATTGCTGGCCTTGCCAGCTGAAGGCAATTGCTTCTAGTGATCTTTTGAAACCAGAATCAAGAAAAAGGCATTGGCCACATCAATAGCTGCATACCAAGTACCAGGAGATGTATTAATTTGCTCAATCAATGAAACCACATCTGAAACAGCAGCTACTATTGGAGTCACCACCTGATTAAGTTTATGATAATCCACTGTCATTCTCCAAGGTCTCTCTCTCTCTCTCTCTTTTTTTTTTAACCACAGACCAAATAAGTGAGTTGAATGGAGATGTGTTGGTAATCACTGCCCCTGCATCCTTCAAGTCCTTGATGGCAGCAGTAATTTCTGCATTTCTTCCAGGAATACAGTGTTGCTTTTGGTTTACAGTTTTCCTAGATAGAGGCAGTTCTAATGGCTCCCACTTGGCTTTTTCTACCATTATAGCCCTTACTTCACATGTCAGGGATCCAATGTGGGGAATTTCCCAGTTGCCGAGCATCTCTATTCCAATTATGCACAGGATGGGTTCAGGGACCCACCAGACCAACTGTGAGATGGACCTGAACTAAAGCTCCTTTAATAATTTTTCCACTTCTTTTGGTTTCTCCATGCCTCGCACAACCTCCGCCTCCTTTCTCTCAAATACCTGGATCCATATGCCATCTTTGCTTCTTCCTGAAAGGCTGTGAAACTCCACTCGACTGTAGAACTGCTTCCCTGCCAGTGCCGCCATGCTGGTGGGATTACTGGGACTTTTTGTTTGTTGGTTTAGATTTGTTTGTTTAATTGTTTTGTTTTTCTTTTCATGGCTTTGGAACCTCTTCTAGCTGGGAAGTACTGTGTGGCTTGGAAGCTACTCCCTCAGTCTGTGCAGCCGTGCAGTGGAATCCCTGGGGGCATTTCTTTTTTCTTTTGTTTTTTTTGTTTGTTTTCTTTTCTTTTCTCTCTTTTTCCTTTTTTGTCTTAGTTCATTTCTCAGTTTCTCACCTCTGTATACTTACCTTCTCTTCCTGTCTCCTGCATACGTGGTGCTGTGTGACACCTCTACCCCGTCTAGCAGGCTGTATTTCATGGCCTGGGGGCAACTTCTCCAGTCCTCGCAGCCACACCAGTAGGATCCCTGGGGGCTTTTATTTTCTTTTTTTTCCTCTAATTTTTATTTATTCATTTTTTTCTTTACCTTTTTACTTTTTCTTTTTTACCTTTTTGTTTTTTTCCATTTCTCAGTCTCTCATCTCTCCTCCCCAATGGCAAGCTCCCTTAGAACCCTTTTTTGTTTGTTTGTATGTTTTCAGCTCCTGTTCCTCTCTCCTCTCTCTCCTCTTTCCCATACCCATCTTAGCTCCACACATCACAATCTCCCCCCTCCTTCCTGCCTACCTGCACTGTGCAATGAACATCACAACCCTGAGCGGCACAGGCATAGCCTACCAAAACGTGCCTTGCACTGATTCCTAGCCCTCCCTGTTGGCACCAGTGCATGCCACAAACAACCCATGCCAACAACTCCCCTTCAGCTTGACCTGCCCTGCTGTTCCACACTAGAGTAAATGACCATGCCCATTGGAGAATGAGCCAAAAAGTATAGTGCCCACAGATGAGCAGACAACAAAGAATGCACAGCCCACCCGCTTAGATATAACCAAATAAAACAAAAAAGCAGGATGAAACAAACAAATCTACAATCAATAAACAAAGAAAAATAACTACTGAATGTCCCAAAGACAGCAGACAATATCAAAACATATTAAAAAAAGGACAAGATGGTTCCAGTAGGTGTCCAAAATAAAGCACCAGATGACTTTCCAGTAGAAGAAAAGGCACTACAACTACCTAATAGGAAATTCAAATCTCTAATATTCTGAGCTATTCAAGAGTTAAAACAAAAATCAGACAAAAATGAGGAAAAAATAGACAAAATCATGGAAAAGGCAGACAAATTCATGGAAAATACAGGCAAAAAATAGAAGAATTTAGGAAACTAATACAGGACAAAATGCCAAAATAAATTCACAACTAGAAAACACAAAGAGGATCATTGAAGAACTGCTGACAGAGAGAAAACTTTCCCAATATCACAAAAGATGAAAAGCTGACCATCCGAGAAGCTCAATGAACCCCATATGGGATAGACTCCAAAAGAAAATCACCAAGGGGTATCATAATCACACTCGCTAAAACCAAAGACAACAAAGAATCCTGAGAGCAGCTCGGGAAAAACAAAAAGTCACATACAGAAGAGAAAAAATAAGACTAAGCTTAGATTATTCGGCAGAAACCAGGCAGGCAAGAAGGCAATGGGATGACATATATAAAACCTTGAAAGAAAAAATTTCCAGCCAAGAATAATATATCCTGCAAAACTCTCATTCAAAAGTGATGGTGAAATTAAGTCATTTCCAGATAAACAGAAATTAAGGGACTATGTAAAAACCAAACCAAACTTCCTAGAATTATTAAAGGGAGTCCTTCTACCTCAGAACAAACAATATCAAACCACAGGCTGAATCTAGGACGCAGGATCATACCAGCCAGATAACAACCTAGGAAATGAACTCTCAAGGACTATCCAAAAGCAAAAAAATTACAACAGGGAGCCAGAGAGGTTAATATGTAAATGACAACAACATCAGAACAATAAAAGAGGAATTTCCTTTCTATACCTGTTTTATTGAGACGTTTTTATCAGCAAAGAGAGTTGAACTTTATTGAATGCCTTTTCTGCATCGATTGAGATGATTATGTGATTCGTTTCTTTTTTTTATGTAGTGGATTGTGCTGATTGATTTTCTAATGTTGAACCATCCTTGCATACTAGGTATGAATCCCACTTGGTCAGGGTGTATTTTTTAAATATGATGCTGAATTCTATTGGCTACAATTTTGTTGAGAAATTATGCATCTATATTCATGAGAGATATTGATCTGTTATTTTCTTTTTTTGTGGTGTCTTTGCCTGGTTTTGGTATCAGGGTTATGCTGGCTTCATAGAATGAATTTGGAATTATCCTTTCCTTTTCTATATTCTGAAATAGTTTGGGTAGTACTGGTGCAAGCTCTTCTCTGAATGTTTGGTAGAATTCTCCAGTGAAGCCATCTGGGCCAGAGCTTTTTTTTGGGGGGGGGGTAGTTTTTAAAAATTATTTCCTTTTAAATCTCTTCTGTTGTTATGGGTGTGTTCAGATTTTCAACATCACTTTGTTGTAGTTTGGGTAGGTAGTGTGTTTCTAGAAATTTGTGCATTTCCTCTAGGTTTTCAAATTTTTTGAAGTATAGTTTTTCATAGTACTGTGTTACGATCCTTTTTATTTCAGTTAGGTCTGTTGTACTGTCCCCCATTTCATTTCTTATTTTTTTTTCCCTGTTCTTTTTTTGGTCAATTTGGCCAATGGCTTGTCGATTTTGCTGCTCCTTTCAAAGAACAACTTTTGGTTTAGTTGATTCTTTCTATTGTTTTTCCATTCTCTATTTCATTTATTTCTGCTCTGATCTTTATTATTTCCTTTCTTCTGGTGGCTGTGGGCTTCTTTTACTGTTTTATTTCTATTTGTTTGAGTTGTATAGCTGATGTTTTTACTTTGTCCCTTCTTTTTTGATGCATGCATCTATTGCTATAAATTGTCCTCTGAGCACTGCCTTTGCTGTGTGCCAGAGGTTTTGGTTTGATGTATTTTCATTCTTGTTTGAGTCTAGGAATTTTTTTTTACATCTTTGATTTCTTTTATTACCCAGTGGTTTTTAGGCAAGGTGTTATTCAGTTTCCTTGTATTTGATTATTTTTTTCATTGCTCCTCCTGTTATTAATTTCAACTTTTACTGCATTGTGATAAGAGAATACGATTTGTAGTATGTAAATGTTTTGGATTTTGTTGAGGGTCGTTTTGTGGCCTAAGATGTGGTCTATTCTGGGGAACATTCATGTGCATTGGAAAAGAATGTGTAATTTGCTGCTGTTGCTTGGAGAGTTCTATATATGTATATGAGGTTAAGTTGGTTGATTGTGGCCTTTAGATCTTCTGTATCTTTGTTGAGTTTCTTTCTAGATGTTCTGTCCTTTACTGAGAGTGATGTGTTGAAGTTTCCTACTATTATTATGGAACTGTCAATTTCTCTTTTCAGTGATGTTAGAGTTTATGTATTTTGGAGCCCTGTCATTGGGTACATAGATATTTATTATGGCTATATCCTCATGGTGAATTGTTCCTTTAATCATTATATAATGTCCTTCCTGGTCTTTTATGGTGGATTTTGTTTCAAAGTCTGTTTTATCTGAGGTTAATATTGCCACTCTTGATTCTTTTTGGTTGCTGTTTGCTTCATATATTTTTTTCCATCCTTTGATTTTTAATATACTTATGTCTTTGTTTCTAAGATGTGTCTCTTGTAGATAGCTTATTGATGGGCCCTGTTTTCTTTTATCCATTCTGTCATTCTCTGTCTCTTTATGGGTGCTTTTAATCTCTTTACGTTTAGCATGATTATTGAAAGGTGTGAGTTTATTGCTGTCATTTTGTAGGGCTTTTTTATGTGGTGCTGATGTTTTCTTTGTTCCTCTTACTCTCCTGTGCTGAATTCTCTTCGTTTGTGAATTTTTTTCATTTCTTTTGTTTTCATCGGTTTTGTGTTTACTGAAACTTTAGGTTTTTTTTTTTTTTTTGATGAGTAGGTGTTAACTTTCTTTGTGGTTACCTTGAAATTTACCCCTGTCTTCCTACGTTTAAACCAGTGTTTTATTACTTGATATTGCCTTGACTTCCTCTCCATTTGAAAATTCTATACCCACGTCATTTTTTCTCTTTTGTTATTCTGACGTTGTTGTCATTTACAAATTGTCCTCTCTGGTTCCCTGTTGTAAATTTTTTAGTTTTATTTCATCCTTGAGAGTTCATTATCTAGGTTGGTATCTGGCTGAAGCTGTCCTGTGTCTTAGATTCAGGTTGTTGTTTGATGTTTTTGGTTCTCTAACTGAAGGACTCCCTTAATAACTCTCGTAAGTTTGGTTTGGTTTTTACATATTCCCTTCATTTCTATTTATCTGGAAATGCCCTAATCCTGCCATCATATTTGAGTGAAAGTTTTGCCGAATGTATTATTCTTGGTTGGCAATTTTTTTCTTTCAAAGTTTTATATATGTCAACCTAGTGTCTTCTTGCCTGTGTGGTTTCTGCTGAGTAATCAGAGCTTACTCTTATTGTTTCCCCTTTGTATGTGACTTTTCATTTTTCTTGAGCTGCTCTCATGATTCTTTCTTTGTCTTTGGTTAGTGAATGTGATAATGATATATCTTACTGATTTCCTTTCAGGGTCTGTCCTATACTTGGTTCAATGAGCTTCTTGGATGGTCAGCTTTTCATCTTTCATGGTATTAGGGAAGCTTTCTGTCAGCAAATCTTCAATGATTCTGTTTTTGGTTTTCTTCCCCTGTTCTGGAACATGATCACATGCAAATTTTTGCTTTTGATCGTATCCCACTTTGTTCTCATGGCTTCCTCATTTTGCTTCATTCTTTTCTCTTATTTTTCCTCAAAGTGGAATCCAAGGATTTGTCTTCAATTTTGCTGATCCTGTCTTCCATTGTTTCAAATTTGCTCCTAAAACCTTCTTGCATTGTACATTTCTGAAATCTTGTTGTTTATCCTTTGGATTTCTAATTGCTGTTTTTGTGTGATTTCTAGTTGTTTATTTTGATCTTTTGTTCCTATTATTATTTTCCTGAATTCTTCCATTGTTTTGTCTACATTTTCCTTGATTTTGTATGTATTATCCATGATTTTGTCTATTTTTTCCCTAATTTTGGTCTGCATTTTTCTTCATCTTTCAGAGAGCCTTGAATATTAGAGTTTTGAATTCCCTATCAGGTAGTTCCAGTGCCTTTTCTTCTACTGGAAGGTCACCTGGTGTATTTTGGTCATTTTCTGGAGCCATCCTGTCCTGTTTTTTGTATGTTTTAATATTGTCTACTGTCTTCAGGACATTCAGGAATTATTTTCATTTATTGATTTTAGATTTGTTTGTTTTGTTCTGCTGTTTTGTTTCATTTGGTTATATCTGGGCAGGCGGGCTGGGTGTGCTTTGTTGCTTGCTCATCTGTGGGCATGATACTTCTCACCAGTCTGTCCAGGTGGATAGGGCCAGTCACTTAGCTATGATGCAGCAGGGCAGGTCCAGTGAGTAGGAGGACAGGAATGGGTCATTTGCAGCATGAACTGGGGCCAGCAGGTTGGGGCTGGGGGACAGTGAAAGATGGCGTATGGTGCTCTGTACCTGTGCTGCTCAGGGGGTGTGGTGCTCAGTGCATGGTGCCGATAGGTAGGAAGGGAGTGGATGTGATGTGTCGAGCTATCTGGGTGAGAGAAAGAAGAGAGAGAAACAGAAGCAAAAAAAAAAAAAGTAAACAAAAAGGTGACTTGGTAGGATTCGGCAGGTGGGGGCAGTGCAGACCTGGCAAGGCATGTTCTGCTGGCTCTCTAGCCAAGCAATGTGGATCAGTCTGTTGAGGAGGGGCATGGGTGGCACATGGGGCTACGTGTGCAGGAGAAAAGAAAGGAAAAAAGAGAAAGAGAGAAGAAACAACAAAAAACAAACAAAAAAACCCAACAATAGCAACAAAAAAATATATAGTGTTGGGGGAATCGGCCATTGCAGGTAGGTTGGAATTGGGGTGGCAGCAAGCTGATGTCTTTCTTTCTGGGCAGAACATGCATGGCCCATCAGGAAAGTGTTGAGGCAGTGCAGGGCCTAGGTGGGAGGGAGAAGGGGAAAGATGAAGGAAAAAAATATGGTGCTGAGGGTGCCAGCCTTTGGGGGCAGCAGACCTGGAGGCCGTGTTCCAGAGGCTCTCTAGCCGAGTGTTACAGTACAGCCTGTCGAGAAGGGGAGGTGGTGCATGGGGCTAGGTGGGTGGGAGAATGGAAAGGAAAGAAGGGAAAGAGAGAGAGAAGAAACAACAATAAAAGAAAAAAAACAAACAAAAGAAAACAAAAAAATGACACTGAGGGAGCCTGCCATTGGCGTGGTGCAGACTCGGGAAGGCCATGAGTTGGTGTCTTTCTAGCCAAGTGGTGTGGCACAGCTTGTCAAGAAGAAGTGGGGATGGCACATGGGGCTAGCTGGGCAGGAGAAAGGAAAGGAAAGAAGGGAGAGAAAGAGAAGAAACAAAAAAAAAGCAAAAAAAAGAAAAAAACAAAAAAAACAAAAAAAATGGTGTTGAAGGAGCTGGCCAGTGAGGGCGGGGTGGACCCAGGCTGGTGTGTCTCTGGCCGAGCTACCATGGCCTGTTGGAAAGTGATGGAGGTCATGTAGAGGGAAGACGTGTGGGAGGAAAGCGTGTATCCCTGGTTTCCGGGTGCTCTGTTTCCTATTGGGAGCTCCGTGAAGTTGCCTTCCCATAGTCCCTGTACACTGTTCTTGGTGGCTGAGGTCCAAGATGGTGAGTCCGTCCCACATTAGCTAGTAGGCAACCTCCACTC
Organism: Dugong dugon; assembly: GCA_030035585.1. Lineage (NCBI taxonomy): Eukaryota > Metazoa > Chordata > Mammalia > Sirenia > Dugongidae > Dugong > Dugong dugon. The sequence goes on from CM057462.1 coordinate 151,234,791, forward strand.
CATAGCTTTCCTCATTCTCTATTTTTTGTCAGTTTCTTATTCCATTCAGTGCTTGATCAAGTTCTTTATCCCTTCATTTGACACTTAAGGTTCCAGGACTGATGTTTTGTATCTCCTTTACTTAGTTTTTCGGGTCTTTGCTGTAGAGGGATGGCATGGTGCTTCTGTCTATAGTGCCATGTTGGCTCTGCCTCAATTTCTGCCTTTTTATTGGAGTGTTTAATCCATTTACTAATATAATTACTGGTAAGGTAGGATATACATCTCCCATTTTACTATTTGTTTTCTACAGTGTTGTCTTTTTTATTCCTCAGTTCCTCAATGACTGCCTTTTTTGTGTTTAATGAAGTATTTGTTACTGTACTATCTTAATTCTGTTGTCATTGTATATATTTTTGTGTTATTTTCTTAGTGGTTTCCCTTGGGATTACCACTAACATCTTAATGTTTTAAAAATCTAGTTTAGATTAATATCAAGTTGATTTTAATTGTATTCAGTGAGGTCTAAAATAGCTCCATTCCCTTCCTGCTCTTTGTGCTATTAGTTTCATACATATTACATCTTTATAACCCCAGTAATTATAAGCTCATCAATAGTGGTTTATAATTATTGACTTATGCATTTATCTTTTAAAGCAGGAGAAGAAAGTGTTACAAGTAAAAATATACTGTCTTTTATACTTACCTATGTAGGAACTTTTACTAGTGTTCTTTATTTCTTTGTGTGGATTTGAGTTACTGTCTAGTGTCCTTTCATTTCATCCTAAAGGACTCCCCTTAGTATTTCTTATACAGTTGTTCTCTTTGTGACAAGTTCCTTTTTTTTTTTTTTTTTTTTGATTTTATGGGAATGCCTTAATTTCACTTTCATTTTTGAAGAATAGTTTTGTTGGATTTAGAAATTTTGGTTGACAGTCTTTTTCTTTAAGCATATTGAATGTGTCGTTCCACTGCCTCCTGACCTCCAAGTTTCTGATGAGAAGTCCGCTGTTAATCTTATTGAGGATCTCTTATGTGATAAGATGTGTTTTGTCTTGTTACATTCAAGATCCTTTCTTTGTCTTTTGACACTTTGACTCTGATATATTTAGGCATGGATCTTTTTAAGTTTATCCTACTTGAAGTTTGATGAGCTTTTTTGATGTGTAGATTAATTTTTTCCATCAAATTTGGGAAGTATTCAGTCACTATTTCCAATATTTTTTTCTGCTTCCTTCTCATTCTAGGATTCCTATTACCCATGTGTTACACTTAATGGTGTTTCACAGGTCTATAATGATCTGTTCATTTTTCTTCATTCTTTTTTTTTTTTTTTTCATTTGCTCAGAATGGATAATCTCAATTCATCTATCTTAAAGTTCATTTATTATTTTTTCTGTCAACTCAGATCTGCTCTTGAGTGCCTCTGGTAAATTTTTTAATTTCAGCTATTGTAGTTTCAACTCCAGAATTTCTATTTGATCTTTTAAATATTTTATATTGCTTTATTGATATACTTCATATGGAGAGGCATCATTCGAATACTTTCCTTTAATTCATTAGACTTGATTTTCTTTTGTTCATTGACCATTATTATACTAGCTATTTTAAAGTCTTTTCTAGCATGTTCGAAATCTGAGATTTCTCAGAGACAATTTCTATTGACTTCACTTTTTCCTGGGTATGGGCTGTACCTTCCTGTTTCTTCGAATGATTCATATTTTTTGTTGTTGCTGAGAACTGGTTATATAATATAATGTGGAAATTCTGGATATCAGATCCATCCTTCCAAAGGTCTGTTATGTTTTTGCTTTTGTTGTTGAGTTCAGGTGTGTTTGGTGATTTTCTTGGATTAATTCCATAAAGTCTGTTCTGTATTCCTTGTCGTTGGTAGTCACTGAATTCTCTGCTTGGGTAGCTTCGTGGTCGGCTAATGATTGGCAAAGAGTTTATTAAATGCCATGAATCAGTAAGTCTCCCACACTTTGCTGAGAAACTATGTGTTTTGTGGCACACGTTCAATGTTCTGATAGTTTACAACTCTGTCTTAGCTTTCAATTCCTGTTTGTGCAAAGCCTCAAGATCAGTCGGAAGTGAGAGACTGGGCTTTCTCAGATCTTCCAGAGCATTGACACAGTCTTGCAAATGCATGCCACATTCTAGATCACCAGGATTATTTTGGAGCATTTTGAAGCCCTTATAGATATCTTATTCCCCAGTTTTCCATTTTAAGTTTTTTTTTGGCAAGCTTCTTTTTTTGTTCCATCTGGTGTTGCTGCCTTAGTATCTTAGTGTTGCTGTAACACAAATACCACAAGTGGGTTGCTATAAAGAACAGAAATGTGTTTATTCACAGTTTAGGAGGCTAAGGAGCCCTGGTGGCACAGTGGTTAAAGTGATCAAGTGCTAACCAAATGGTCATTTCAAATCCACCAGTGGCCCCACAGGAGAAAGATGTGGCAGTCTGCTTCCATAGAGATTTACAGCCTTGGAAACCCTATGGCTCACTATGAGTCAGAATCAACTCGATGGCAATGGGTTTTGGTTTGGTTTAGGAGGCGGGAAGTCCAATTTCAGGACACTGACCAAAATGAAAGTCCCTCTCTCTGTTGGCTCTGGGAGAAGATTCTTTTCTTCTTCCGCTTCTACAATCCTGGCATTCCTCAGTTCCTTTTCAATCTTCACGTGGCAGCTACCTTCCCCTTTTTCTGTTTCTTGTCTCTGTGTCTATGCTGCTCCTTATAACTCTGAAGTGATTAGGTGTAGGACACACCCAATTCTGATATAACCCAATTAACATAACAAAGAAAACTCTATATCCAGACAGGATTACCTCCCCAGGTATAAGGGCTAGAATTCTAACATATTTTGAGGGGACACAATTCAATCCATAACACTGTCTCTGGCAGCTGTAATGTTAAGCAGTTGCCATTGATTGGTTTTAGCTAACACCATGGGGATAAGGTTTTTCTCACTTAGTGAGCTCTGAGTCAGTTCAAGTAAAATTAAGCCCTGTGACTGCAGCTTTCTCAGGGAACTGCCAGACAGGTCACATTGTGACAATTATCTTGGTATGGGGCTTTTCAGGGACCTCCAAGCCTGTTCTTTCTTCTCCAGTGGCTGCTAAGTTGCTTATTTTCACAGATACTATGATGCCAACTCTCCTGGTTTTCAAGATTATAGTGGATCTGGGCAAAGGGGGATGGGAATATGGCAAGTTAAAAATGCTACAAAGGTCACTGCTATTACTGGGATTCAGCTGCATTTCGTAAATAAATGCTGCTTATGTTGTTGCAAGTCTTTAGTTAATTTCCAAAATTCAAAATATGTTGATTTGACCTTTTGGCCAATGTTCTCATTCTTTTGATGGAGGAGTGGAATTTTGGAAGTGCTTATTCTGCCATTCTGGAACTGTTCTCCAAGATATTTCTTAAGAACATATTTATATTTTGAAAAAATGAGGTGAAAACAATGTCAAGAAAAGCTTACTTTTTTGGAGAGGAGATGGTAAAATGAGCTATCTGTTGGAAATACTTACACAAATTACACACTTCACACATATTTTGTCAATTTATCTTCAACTTAGGTGCCAAGTAAGTTCAATGGGATAAGCATAGTATTTCCCAAAAACAGTGCTGAAACACCGAAATATCCAAATTGAAAAAAAAAGAACTTCAAAACATTAATTAGAAGTGGCTTATTGCCCTATGTGTAAAAGCTAAAACTAAAATTTCTAAAAGAATATATATGCATAATCTTACAAATCTGGGTACGCAAAGACATAAAAGGCCTAAGCATTAAAATTTCTGATAAACATTACTTATCAAAATTTAAATATTCTTCTCTTTGAATGAGCTTTAATAAAATGAAAAGTAAAGGTATATACGGGGACAAAATATTCAAAATGCATATATCTTGCAAAGCAGTTTTACCCAAAATATATAAGAACTCTTACAATCAAGTAATAAAATGATCTATAAAGAAATGGGAAAAGATTTAAACAAACACTTCACAACAGTAGATAAATAAATGGTCACCGAGCATATCAAATGATGCTCAGTGTTATTTGCCATCTGGGAAGTGCAAATTAAAATGACAATATAATGACACTATACACCCACTAGAATCACTAAAATTAAGCAGACAATACCAAGTGTTGTTGGTGAAGTGTGTATCATTTGAAATTCTCATACATTTTGGGTTAATGTAAATTGATACAACCACTTTGGAAGGTTACTTGGAAGTTTCTTAAAAATATACGTTTATAATTGCCATGTTGTTGTTAGGTGCCGTCAAGTTGGTTCTGACTCATAGCAACGCTATGTACAACAGAATGAAACACCGCTAGGTCCTGCACCATCATCACAATCATTGCTATGTTTGAGCCCATTGTTGCAGCCACTGTGTCAATCCATCTCCTGGAAGGTCTTCCTCTCTTTTACTAACCCTCTACTTTACCCAGCATGATGTCCTTCTCCAGGGACTGATCCCTCCTGATAACATGTCCAAAGTCCGTGAGACAAAGTCTCGCCATCCTCGCTTCTAAGGAGCATTCTTGCTGTACTTCTTCCACGACAGATTTGTTCATTCTTCTGGCGGTCCATAGTATATTCAATATTCTTCACCAATACCATAATTCAAAAGCATCAATTCTTCTTCGATCTTCCTTATTCATTGTCCAGCTTTCACATGCATGTAGGCAATTGAAAATACCATGGCTTGAGTCAGGCGCACCTTAGTCCTCAAAGTGACGTCTTTGCTTTTTAACACTTTAAAGAGATCTTTTGCAGCAGATTTGCCCAATGTAATACCTCGTTTGATTACTTCACTGTTGCTTTCCTGGGCGTTGATTGTAGATTGAAGCAAAATGAAATCCTTCACAACTTCAATATTTTCTCTGCTTATCATGATGTTGCTTATTGGCCCAGTTGTGAGGATTTTTGTTTTCTTTTCTTTTCTTTTATTATGCTTAAGTGAAAGTTTACAGCACATATTAGTTTCTCATTCAAGAATTTATACACAATTGTTTTGTGATATTGTTTGCTATTCCTGCAATGTGTTAACACTCTCCCCCTTTCTACACTAGGTTCCCCATATCCATTCGTCTAGTTTTCCAGTCCCTTCTTGCCTTCTCATCTTTGCTTTTGGGCATGTGTTGCCCATTTGGTCTTGTATACTTGATTTAACTAGGAAGCATTTTCCTCATGTGTGTTATTATTTGTTTTATAGGCCTGTCTAATCTTTGGGTGAATGGTGGACTTTGGAAGTGGCTTCAGTTACGAACAGAGTGTCTGGGGGTCATAGTCTTGGGATTTCTCGTCTCTGTCAGACCATTAAGTCTGGTCTTTCTTTGTGAATTTGAATTTTGTTCTACATTTTTCTCTAGCTCTGTCCAGCAACATCTATTGTGATCTCTGTCAGAGCAGTAGGTGGTGGTAGCTGGGCCCCATCTAGTTCTGGACTCATGCTGGTGGAGGAAGTAGTTCATGTGGTCCATTAGTCCTTTGGACTAATATTTTCCTTGTGCCTTTAGTTTTCTTCATTCTCCTTTGCTCTGGACGGGATGGGACCAATAGATGTATCTTAGATGGTCACTTGCAAGTTTTTTTTTCCTCTATCTTTTTTTTTTTTTTTTTTTGTACTTCAGGTGAAGGCTTACAGAACAAATAGTTTCTCATGAAACAGAAGTACACATGTTCTTTTATAACATTGGTTAACAACCCCACAACATATCCACCCTCTAACTTCTCAACCTCTTTTCTTTTTTTGGTGAAAACACACATAGCCAAAGATTTCAAACATTTCTAGATGCACAGTTCAGTGACATCGACTACACTCTTCCAATTGTGCTGTTATTCTCACTTAAGATGAAGGCTTACCAAACAAAATAGTTTCTCATTTAACAGTTACTACAAATGTGGCCCTATGACAATGGTTAACAAACTCACAACACATCAACAATATCCTTACTCAACCTTGGGTTCCCTATCACCAGCTTCCTTGTCCCCTTCTGCGTTCTGGCCCTTGTCACTGGACTCCTGTACCTCGTTAGTCTCATTTGGTTTTACGGGGCTGTCCACTCCCAGGCTGAACAGTGAACCTCGGAGGTAACTTCACCACTGAGCTAAAAAGATGTCTGGGGGCCATACTCTCGATGTTTCTCCAGTCTCCTTTAGGCCAGTAAATCTGGTCTTTTTTTGGTGAGTTAGAATTATGCTCTACATCCTTCTCCAGCTCTGTCCAGAACCCTCTGTTGTGATCCTGGTCAGAGCAGTCAGTGATGGTAGCCGGGCACCATCTAGCTGTACTGGACTCAGTCTGGTGAAGGCCTTGGTACCTATGGAATAATCCTTTCCTTGTACCCTGTTCTCTTCATTCTCTCTTGCTCCCGAAGGGATGAGACCAGTGGAGTATCTTAGATGGCCGCTCACAGGCTTTTAAGACCCCAGACACTACTCACCAAGGTAGAATAGAGAGCATTGTCTTTATAAGCTGTGTCATGCCAGTTGAGCTAGATGTTCCCTGAGACCATGGTCCCCACAGCCCTCTGCCCAGCAATCAGTCCCTCAGGGAGTTTGGATGTGTCTATGGGGCTTCCATGACCTCTTCTTGTACAAGTTGTGCTAGTTTCTCCTGTATTGTGTACTGTCTCACCCTTCACCCAAGATACCACTTATCTATTATCTATTTAGTATTCCCCCCCCCACCCCTCCCATCCCTGGTAACCAACAAAGATTGTTACATTTTGTGTGTGAACTTTTTCATGGGTTTTTACAATAGACGTCTCATACAATATTTGTCCTTTTGTGATTGACTTATTTCACTCAGCATAATGTCCTCCAGTTTCATCCATGTTATGAGATGCTTCACAGATTCATCGTTTTTCTTTCTCGTTGCGTAGTACTCCATTGTGTGTATGTACCATAGTTTGTTTATCCATTCATCTGTTGATGGGCATCTAGGTTGTTGCCATCGTTTTGCTATTGTGAATAATGCTGCCATGAACATAGGTGTCCATATGTCTATTCGAGTGACGACTCTTATTTCTCTACGATATATTCCTAAGAGTGGGATTCCTGGATCAAATGGTATGTCTATTTTTAGCTTTCTGAGGAAGCGCCATATCATTTTCCAAAATGGTTGTAGCATTCCCACCAGCAGTGCATAAGTGTTCTGATCTCCCTGCAGCCCCTCCAACATTTGTTATTTCCAGTGTTTTTGATTCGTGCCAGTAATGCCAGGGTGAGATGGTATCTCACTGTGGTTTTAATTTGCATTTCTCTAATGGCTAGTGATCGCAAGCATTTCCTTACGTGTCTGTTGGCCATTTAAATGTCTTCTTTGGTGACGTGTCTGTTCATTTCCTTTGCCCATTTTTTAGTAGGATTTTTTGTCTTTTTGTTGTAGAGGTGTTGGATTTTCTTGTAGATTATGGAGATTAGACCTTTGTCTGATTTGTACTGTCCAAAAATTTGTTCCCAGGCTGTAGGTTCTCTTTTTACTCTTTTGGTGAAGTCTTTTGAAGAGCATAGGTGTTTGATTTTTAGAAGATCCCAGTTATCTAGGTTATCTATTGGGCTTTGTGCATTGATGGTTATGGTTTGTATCCTGTTAATGCCATGTATTAAGGCCTGTAGTGTTGGTCCTATTTTTTCTTTATGAACTTTATAGTTTTAGGCTTTATATTCAGGTCTTTGATCCATTTTGAAGTAGTTTTTGTATATGGCGTGAGGTATGGGTCCTGTTTCATTTTTTTGCAGATGGATATCCAGTTTTTCCAGCATCATTTGTTAAAAAGACTGTCTTTTCCCCATTTGATGGACTTTGTCACCTTGTCGAAGATCAGGTGACCGTAGGTGGTTGGATCTACATCTGGGTTCTCAATCTGTTCCATTGGTCAATGTATCTGTCGTAGTACCAGTACCAGGCTGTTTTGACTACTGTAGCTGTATAGTAGGTTCTGAAGTCAGGTAGTGTGAGTCCTCCAACTTTATTCTTCTTCTTCAATAGTGCTTTACTTATTCGGGGCTTCTTCCCTTCCATATAAAGTGAATGATTAGTTTTTCCATCTCTTTGAAGAATGTTGTTGGTATTTGGATCGGGATTGCGTTGTATTTGTAAATTGCTTTGCGTAGAATTGTCATTTTCACAATGTTGAGTCTGCCTATCCATGAGCATGGTATGTTTTTCCATTTATGTAGATCCCTTTGGGTTTCATGCAGTAGTGTTTTGTAGTTTTCTTTGTATAGGTCTCTTACATCCCTGGTCAGATTTATTCCTAAGTATTTTATCTTTTTAGGGGCTGTTGAAAATGGTATTGTTTTCCTGATTTCCTTTTCATCGTTCTCCTTAGTGGTGTAGGAATCCAACTGATTTTTGAATGTTTATCTTGTATCCTGCTACTCTGCTGAATCTTTCTATTAGTTCTAGTAGTTTTCTCGTGGAGTCTTTAGGGTTTTCTACGTAGAGTATCATATCATCTGCAAACAGGGACAGTTGAACTTCTTCATTACCAATTTGGATGCCCTGTGTTTCTTTTTCTTGCCTTATTGCTCTAGCTAGAAGTTCCAGCACAATGTTAAATAGGAGTGGTGATAAAGGGCGTCCTTGTCTTCTTCCTGTTCTCAAGGGGAATGTTTTCAGCCTCTCTCTGTTAAGAATGATGTTGGCTGTTGGTTTTGTATAGATGCCCTTTATTATTTTGAGGAATTTCCTTTCTATACCTGTTTTATTGAGATGTTTTTATCAGCAAAGAGAGTTGAACTTTATTGAATGCCTTTTTTTGCATCGATTGAGATGATTATGTGATTTGTTTCTTTTTTTTATGTAGTGGATTATGTTGATTGATTTTCTAATGTTGAACCATCCTTGCATAATAGGTATGACTCTCACTTGGTCAGGGTGAATATTTTAAATATGATGCTGAATTATATTGGCTAGAATTTTGTTCAGAATTTTTGCATCTATATTCATGAGAGATATTGGTCTGTAATTTTTTTTTTGTGGTGTCTTTGTCTGGTTTTGGTGTCAGCATTATGCTGGCTTCATAAAATGAACTCAGAAGTGTTGCTTCCTTTTCTATGCACTGAAATAGCTTGAGTAGTACTGTTACAAGCGCTTCTGTATATATTTTGTAGAATTCTCCAGTGAAGCCATCTGGGCCAGGGCTTTTTTTGGTTGGGAGTTTTTTTTATTACCTTTTCAATCTCTTCTCTTGTTATGGGTGTGTTCAGATTTTCAACATCACTTTGTTGTAGTTTGGGTAGGTAGTGTGTTTCTAGAAATTTTTCCATTTCCTCTCGGTTTTCAAATTTGTTGGAGTATAGTTTTTCATAATATTCTGTTATGATCCTTTTTATTTCAGTTGGGTCTGTTGTAATGTCGCCCATTTCATTTTTTATTTGGGTTATTTGCGTCTTCTTTTTTTCTTTTGTCAGTCTGGCCAGTGGTTTGTCGATAGTTGATTCTTTCAAAGAATGAACTTTTGGTTTTGTCGATTCTTTCTATTGTTTTCCTATTCTCTATTTCATTTGTTTCTGGTCTGATATTTGTTATTTCCTCTCTTCTGGTGGCTGTGGGCTTTTTTTTTTTTTTTTTTTTTGCTGTTCTCTATGTCTTTGAGTTGTGTAGTTAATGTTTTGATTTTGTCCCTTCTTTTATGATGTGTGCATCTATTGCTATAAATTGTCCTCTGAGGACTGCCTTTGCTGTGTCCCAAAGGTTTCGGTATGATGTCTTTTCATTCTTGTTTGATTCTAGGAATATTTTGATTCTATCTCTGATTTCTTCTATTAACCAGTGATGTGTAAGCTGGGTATTATTCAGTTTTTATGTAATTGATTTTTTTCCTTGCTCTTCCTGTTGTTAATTTCTACCTTGATGGCATTGTGGTCAGAGAAGACACTTTGAATTATCTCAACGTTTTGGATCTTGTTGAGGTTTGCTCTGTTGCCTAAGATGTGGTCTCTTCTGGAGAACGTTCCATTTGCACTGGAAAAGAATGTGTACTTTGCATCTGTTGGATGGAGTGTTCTATATATGTCTATGAGGCCAAGTTGGCTGATTGTGCCCTTAAGGTCTTCTGTATCTTTGCTGAGTTTCTTTTTAGATGTTCTGTCTTTTACTGAGAGTGGTGTGTTGAAGTCTCCTACTATTATTGTGGAACTGTCAATTTCTCTTTTCAGTGTCTTTAGAGTTTGTTTGATGTATTTTGGAGCCCTTTCGTTCGGTGTGTAGATGTTTATTATGGTTATGTCTCCGTGATGGATAGTCCCCTTAATCATTATATAGTGTCCTTCTTTGTCTTTTATGGTGGATTTTGTTTTAAAGTCTAGTTTATCTGAGATTAGTATTGCCACTCCTGCTCTTTTTTGGTAGTTGTTAGCTTGATATATTTTTTTCCAACCTTTGACTTTTAATAAATTCACATCTTTGTTTCTAAGGTGTGTCTCTTTTAGACAGCATATTGATGGATCCTGTTTTCTTATCCATTCTGTCACTCTCCATCTCTTTATGGGTGCCTTGAGTCCATTTACCTTCAGTGTGATTATTGATAGATGTGAGTTTGTTGCCATCATTTTGTGGTGCTGACGTTTTCTTTGTTTTTCTTACTCTTCTGTGCTGAATTACTTTTGTTTGTGGATTTTTTTTCATGTCTTTTGTTTTTGTATGTTTTGTTGTTGCTGAGACTTTATATTTTTCCTCTTTATTTTTATAAGTATGTTTGTTAACATTTTTGTTGTTACCAAGAAATTTAGCCTTATCTTTCTGTATTTCAAGCAGTCTATTATTACTTGGTATCTCCTTGCCTTCCTCTCCATTAGATGGTTCTATATCTACACCGTTTATTCCCTGTTTTATTGTTCTGATGTTGTTGTCATTTACAGATTACCTGCTCTGATTCTGTGCTGTATTTCTTTTGATTTTGGATAGTCCTTGGGAGTTCATTTTCTAGATTGGTATCTGGCTGGTACAATCCTGCATCCTAGATTCAGCCTGTGAACTGAAGTTGTTTGTTCTCCAATCGAAGAACTCCCTTTAATAATTCTTTTAAGTTTCGTTTGGTTTTTACATAGTCCCCTAATTTCTGTTTATCTGGAAATGTCCTAATTTCACCACCATAATTGAACAAGAGTTTTGCAGGATATATTATTCTTGGCTGGCAAGTTTTTTCTTTGAAGGTTTTATATATGTCATCCCATTGCCTTCTTGCCTGCATAGTTTCTACCGAATAATCTGAACTTTGTCTTATTGTTTCTCCTCTGTATGTGACTTTCACGAGCTGCTCTCAGTATTCTTTGTTTGTCTTAGGTTTTGGTGAGTATGATTATGGTATGCCTTGGTGATTTTCTTTTGGGGTCTATCCTATTTGGGGTTCGTTAAGGTTCTCAGATGGCCAGCTTTTCATGTTTCATGATATTGGGGAAGTTTTCTGTTAGCAGTTCTTCAATGATCCTCTCTGTGTTTTCTGTTTTCTCCACCTGTTCTGGAACTCCAATCACTCACAAATTTTTGCTTTTGATTGTATCCCACATAACTCTCAGGGTCTCTTCATTTTTCTTTGTTCTTTTTTTCTGAGTTTTCCTTGAACAGAGTTGTATCCAAGTGTTTGTCTTCAATTCCACTGCTCCTGTCTTCCACTGTTTCAAATCTGCTCCTCAGCCCTTCTATGATACTATTTCTGAAATCTTGTTGTTTATCTTTTTGATTTCTACATGTTGTGTTTGTATAATTTATAATTGTGAATTTATTTTGGCATTTTGTTCCTGTATTTTTTTCTTGATTTCTTCCAATTTCTTGTCTGTGTTTTTCATGAATTTGTCTGCCTTTTCCATGAATTTGTCTTTTTTTCCTCATTTTTGTCTGCTTTTTGCTTCAACTCTTGGATAATTCTGTATATTAGAGATTTGAATTCCCTATCAGTTATGTCTAGTGCCTTTTCTTCTACTGGAAGGTCATCTGGTGTTTTGTTTTGGACGTGTACTGGAGCCATCCTGTCCTGTTTTTGTAAATGTTTTGATATTGTCTGCTGTCTTCAGGACATTCAGTGGTTATTTTCCTCGTTTATGGATTGTAGATTTGTTTGTTTCATCCTGCTTTTTGTTTTATTTGGTTATGTCGGAGCACGTGGGCTGTGCATTCTTTGTTGTTTGCTCATCTGTGGGCAGGATACTTTTCACCTCCTTCTCCAATGGGCAGGGTCAGTCACTCAGGTATGGTACCGCAGGGCAGGTCCAGCTGAAAGGGAGGTGGTGTGATGGGTTGTTTGTGGCACGTACCAAGGCTGACAGTGCAGGGTAGGTTACAGTAGGCCGTGCCTGTGCTGCTTGGGAGTGTGATGTTCAGCACATGGTGCAGGTAGGTAGGAAGGAGGGGATAGATTGTGATTTGTGGAGCTAAGATGGATATGGGAAAGATCAGAGAGAGGAGAGAGGAACAGGAGCCAAAAATATACACACTAAAAAAAAGAGTGCTAAGGAGCTTACTGTTGGAGTGGAGAGATGAGAGACTGAGGAATGAGGAAAAACAAAAAAAGAAAAAGAAAAAGGGTAAAAGAAAAAATGAATAAATTGAGAAACTGGAAATGAAAAAAGACAAAAGGCAATAAGAGAGAAAAGAAAACAAAAGAAAGAAACCAAACCACCCCTAGAAAAAGAAAAAAATAATGTTCCCAGGGATGTCCCCGTGCATTTGCACAGAGTAAGGGGGTATCTTCCAAGCCACGTGGTACTGCTCGGCTAGAAGGGGCTGCCAAGCTGAGAAAAGAAAAAGGAAACAAACAGACAAGTCAAAGCAGAACAAATCAGAGCAAACAAGCAAACAAAAAAAGCCCCCCAGGGGTCCTACCAGCATGGCAGCACGGGCCAGGAAGCAGTTTCACAGTCAAACGGTGTTTTACAGCCTTTAAGGAAGAAGGAAAGATGGTGCATGGATCCAGCTATTTGAGAGAAAGGAGGGAGAGGTGGTGAGAGGTAAGGAAGAAATCTAAAGAAGCAGAGAAAAGCAACACCAGCAGCCAACAAAACGCACTCAGAGCCAGCCAGTGCGGGCGGGTGGAATCCATGTGACATTGAGGTGCTTCCCAACCAAGAGACTGTGGCTGCAGGAAGCAGAGCAGGCTAAGTGGAGGTGGAGAAGGGTGGGGGGTGGGAAAGCCTATATCTCTGGTCACCTGTTGTTCTATCTCCTGCTGGAAGCTCCGGGAAGCTGCTTTCTTGTACCCCCTGTTCGCTGATCTCGGATAGGAGTCCAAGATGGTGGATCCGTGCTGTGGTAGCTGATAGGGGACCTCTGCATGTATCCCTACTCGCTGTCTGTTCTCGGCCAGTTTCTTATTCCATTTGGTGCTTGGCTGAGTTCTTTATATCTTCATTTGATGCGTAGGATTTCAGGATTGATGTGTGACTGTTTGACTTAGTTTTTCCACTCTTTGCTGTGAAGGGACTGTGTGGTGCTTCTGACTATAGTGCCATGTTCCCCGGAAGTCCCAGATTTTTTTTTTTTTAAGGAAAAATCAATTTCCTATGCACTGAAGAATTCTGGGATCAATCATTATTCAAAAGGGCATTCCAAGGAGTGAAACTATCATTTGGTGCTGCTTTTTCTTCAATTTGAGGCTGTTGTCAGTTGTGAATGCAGATACTGAAAGACTGCAAAACTAAGCATCGCTTTCAGCAGAGTCATGATACTGCAATGATAAATATTCCAGTAACTGGGCCTAGGGAGAAAGTGACACCCTGGCAATTAATCCCAGTTTTTAATTAAGAGTATGAAAGGAGTAAAGCTGAAATGTATATAGACCTTCCCTCATAGATTCTGAAACTCAGCTTTAAATATATTTAAATTCTTCAATGGAACAATGTAATCTGGGATTTCTAGTCCCCTAGCCTATCTGCCTAACAGAGGTGAGAGTAAATCCTCTCTGTTTTTGTGTGCCATCAAGTCAATTCCAACTGATAGCGACCCCATAGGACAGAGTATAACTTCCCATAGGGTTTTCTAGGCTGTTATCTTTACAGGAGCCGATAGGTCTTTTCTCTTGTGGAGCAGCTAGTGAGTTCAGACCACCAATCTTTTTGTTAGCAGCCAAGCGCTTAATCATTGCACCTTCAGGGCCCCTTAAATCATCTCTGGAAGAAGATAATAACATCTAGTGTCTTAAATTACAGTTACAGTTTTTCATATTAAATCTCACATTAGAGTATCTAGCAATCAGTCAGATGAGTATATAGGAAAACAAGACTTGACAAAAACTCAAGATAACATTTCAAAATATCAGGAAATAAAAATAATGGGGTGAGCAGAAATGGACACTAAAATAACTAAAATTAAATGACAAGATGGAGCTATTTGACAGAGAAGTTGAAACAATACAAAAGAATCAAATGGAAATTATAAAGCACAAAAATGCAATAACTAAAATTAAGAACTTAGTGTATCCATTTAATAACAGGTAAGACATAGATGAAATTGGACCAAAAAATTGGTCATAAGAAAATATTCAGGTGGAATCACAGTGAGACCAAAAAAAAAAAAAAAAGAATATTAAGGAATGACTGCAAGAGACGCATTGGATATAATGAAAAAGATGAATGTGTAATTGGAATGAAGAAGGATGGCAAAGAGGGAATAAGCACCAACAGTATTTGAAGTGCCACTGGCTAAAGAATGTTACAAGACTGAAGAAAAGCATCAGTCCACAAATTAAAAAGTATCATACACCCAAATCAGAGTGTCTTAGGCTGAGTTCTCTAGAGACGCAAAACCAGTAAAGTGTATAAATACATAGAGTGAGGGGTTTATATCAAGGAAATGGCTCACTTGGTGGTAGAGGCTGGAACAACCCAAATCCATGGGTCAGAATAGAGGCTCTTCCTGATTCACGTTGACACAGGGGCTGTCGAACTCAAGATCAGCAGATCAGACAGCAGGGCTCTTGCTCACAGGCTGCAAAGATCAATGAATCCGAAGATCGACAGGCAAGATGGCAGGTAAGCTGCTAGTTCAAGTCCCATGAACTGGAGATCAGACAAACAGGAGCCAGCTGCAGGAGCCAGAGTGAGCAAAAGCCCACGAGGCTTGCCAGACAGTCCACTTATATTTGATGCAGGCCACACTCCCAAGGAAACTCCCTTTCAACTGATTGGCTGCTCACAGCAGATCCCATCATAGAGGTGATCACATTATATCAAATCTCATCATGTAAGTGATCACATCATCATAAGACTGCCAAACTACATCATAACTGCCAACCACTGAGAACCAAGGCCCAGCCAAGTTGACAGACGACCTTAACGATCACAGTCCACCCTTGTCATCTTGGCACCTGTACACATCTCCTTAAACCGTACACAATCTCTGAATAAAGACAAGTATAAAGTCATACTTGCACCTAACATGGTACAATGAATATACATACAACTGAATATGCACTAGCCCTGTTTACATCTCATATTTTATAAGAAAGAAAATCTGATGCACACATACAAAGCAGAAATACTCATAACAATTACAGTCCTTGTTTCTTCAACTGGTTACGTGGTCATAACTGGTATATAGAACTACCTTCTTCCACCACCCATTCTGTATTTCCTTTGCCCTCAGCAAGCACCTCGGTTGGTCATGGTTCTTTGCCTGGTGGGGTGACCCAAACCTTCATTCCTGAAGGGTGTGGGCCATTAGTAGTCATGTTGGAATTGGGTTGCTGTAGTTTTTCATTGACTTTAATCACAGGGCATGGTAGTACCAAGAGGCGCCCTAAGGGATCACCTGCATTCCAGACATACTCTTCTTTACCTCCATTATGTAATATCAATCTGATTTCTTCATGGTAATTGGTATCAGTTACACCAACCAATATGGTAACTCCCTTCTTTGTTGATCCAGAGACATAAGGAGACCAAAGTGGCCAGGTGGCATTCTTAACTTCCAGTTCAATGGAATCAGTGATGTGTCTCCAGGTGGGAGCATTCTTCCCTTTGGAACGAAGACCTCTGGACCCGCAGAGCATAAAGTCACGGGGACAGGAAGCAAAAATTTCATGAGTGGGTCACTAGAAGTAACAGTGAGTGGTGCCACTCCTATTTCCACCCCTTGATTCCTGGAGCCATGAATCGTGGCTATGGGAGAAACAGCACCATATTTTAGACGCTGGTTTAGAGCATATACAATTTCCTGGAGAATACTGCCCCAACCCTGCAAGGTATTGCCACATAACTGTCACCATAATTGTGTATTTAGAAGGCTGTTCCATCGTTGTATCAAGCCAGCTGCTTCAAGATGATGGGGAACATGGTAAGACCAGTGAATTCCACGAGCATAGGCCCATTACCACACTTCACTTGCTGTGAAGTGAATCCCTTGATCCGAGGCGATGCTGTGTGGGATACCATGACGGTGGATAAGTCATTCTGTAAGCCCTCAGATGGTCGTTTTGGCAGAAGCATTGTGTGCAGGGAAGACAAATCCATATCCAGAGTAAGTGTCTATTCCAGAAAGAACAAACAACTGCCCTTTCCATGATGGAAGCAGTCCAATGAAATCAACTTGCCACCAGGTTGCTGGCTGATCTCTGCTGCTGGCAGTTTGGGCATACAGAAGTAGCTGTAGATAAGTCGGCCTTGATGAGTGGAAGTCCATGTTGCTGGGCCCATGCATAACCTGCCTCTCTGCCACCATGACCACTTTGTTCATGAGCCCACTGAGCAATGAGGGGAGTGGTGAGGGAAAGAGGATGACTGGTTTCCCCAAAATGCATCATCTTATCCACTTGATTGTTAAAATCCTCCTCTGCTGAGGTCACCCTTTGGTGAGCATTCATATGAGGCGCAAATATCTTCACTTTTTTTGACCCATTCAGAGAGGTCTATCCACACAGCTCTTCCTCATACCTCCTTGTCTCCAATTTTCCAATCATGTTCCTTCCAAGTCCCTGATGATCCAGCCAAACCATTGGCCACAGCCCATGAATCAGTATACAGTCTCACATCTGGCCATTTCTCCTTCCAAGCACAATGAACAACCAGGTACACTACTTGAAGTTCTGCCCAGTGGGAGGATTTCCCTTCCCCACTGTCCTTTAGGAATGTCCCAGGAAGGAGCTGTAGTGCTGTCGCTGTCCGCTTCCAGTAGTGCCTGCATATCGCGCAGAGCATTCTGTAAACCAGTCACAAGTTTTCTCCTTCTTGGTCAACTGCTCATAAGAAACTCCCCATGAGGCCATAGGTGCAGACTGGGAAATGGAAGGTAATGTGACAGGAGTGGAGACCATGGGCATTTGGCTACTTCCTCATGCAACTTACTTGTGCCTTCAGGTCCTGCTCGGGCCCCATCTCGTATGTACCACTTCCATTTAATGATGGAGTGCTGCTCTGCACGTTCAGATTTATGGCTTGGTGGGTCAGACAAGGCTTAGTTCAGGATGGGCAGCTCAGGCCGCATGGTGACTTGGTGGCCCATGGTTAAGCATGCAGTCTCTACTAAGGCCCAGTAAAAATCCAAAAGCTGTTTCTCAAAAGGAGAGTAGTTATCTGCAGAGGATGGCAGGGATTTGCTTCAAAATCCTAAGGTTCTGCACTGTGACTCACCAACAGGGACCTGTCAAACACTCCAAGCAGTATCTCTATCTGCCACTGACACTTCAAGAACCATTGGATCAACAGTATCATATGGTCCAAGTGGCAGAGCCACTTGCACAGCGGCCTAAACCTGTTGCAGAGCCTTCTCTTGTTCTTGGCCCAATCAAAACTAGCAGCTTTTTGAGGCACTTGATAAATAGTACAGAGTATCACACCCAAATGAGGGATATGTTGGCCCTAAAATCCAAAAAGGCCCACTAGGTGTTGTGTCTCCTTTTTAGTTGGAGAGGGGCCAGATGCAATAACTTATCCTTCACTTCAGAAGGAATATCTAGACATGCCCCACATCACTAGACTCCTGGAAATTTCACTGAGGTGGAAGGCGCCTGAATTTTTGTTGGATTAATTTCCCACCCTCTAGCATGCAAATGTTTTACCAATAAATCCAGAGTCATTGACACTTCTTGCTAGGTCCAATCAGCATAATGTCATCAATGTAATAGACCAGTGTGACATCTTGTGGAAGGGAAAGTCAGTCAAGTTCCCTGTAGACTAAATTATGACGTAAGACTAGAGAGTTGATATAGCTGTGAGGTAGAACACTGAAGGTGTATTGCTGGCCTTGCTAGTTGAAGGCAAACTGCTTCTGGTTGTCCTTCGAAACAAGTACTGAGAAAAGAGCATTAGCCAGATCCATAGTTGCATACTAGGTATCAGGAGATGTATTAATTTGCTCAATGAAACCACATCTGGAACTGCCGCTGCAATTGGAGTCACCACCTGGTTAAGTTTCTGATAATCTACTGTCATTCTCCAAGATCCATCTGTTTTTTGCACAGGGCAAGTAGGCGAGTTGAATGGGGATGTGGTGGGAATCACCACCACCTCTGCATTCTTCAAGTCCTTGATGGTGGCAGTAATCTCTGCAATGTCTCCAGGAATGTGGTAATACTTTTGGTTTACAATTTTCCTAGATAGGTGCAGTTCTAATGGCTTCCACTTGGCTTTTCCTACCACAATAGCCCCTACTCCACATGTCAGGGATCCAATGTGGGGATCCGGCCAGTTGCTGAGTATATCTATTCCAATTGTGTGTTCGGGAACTGGAGAAATCACTACAGGATGGGTTTGGGGACCCACTGGACCTACTGTGGGATGGACATGAGCCAAGACTCCATTGAAAACCTGACCTCCATATGTCCCCACTCTGACTAGTGGCCACAGTGATGTTTCGGGTCCCCTGGAATTAGTGTCAGTTCAGAGCCAGTATCTAGTAATCTCCAAAAAGTCTGATTATTTCCTTTTCCCCAATGAACAGTCACTCTAGTAAAAGGCCATAGATTCCTTTGGGGAAGGCTGTAAGAAAGATTAACTGCATAAGTTTTTGGCAGTGTTTTGTAGTCCTTCCTCAAGGGGACCTGGCCTCTCCTTTATTCAAGAGTTGTGGGTCTTTAAACTCATTCAAGTCTGGGAATTGATTGAGGGGCTGTGACTCTATTCTAGCGATTTGAGTTAGACTGCTGTTCACTTGTCCTAGAATTCTTCAGCTTGTACAGATCAAGTAAATAGTAGATTTCCTATCTATTTTGCTCCTAGGGACACTATGACTAATCAACGCCATAAGCCCATATGAGTCATACTACTCTGATTACTGCTTTGACTCCACTGTCCCTTACAGTAACCATGCTCACCTTGACTTTGTCTATTGAGTGCCGCCACTTGGCCCTATTACCACTGGGTCCAATCAGCCCCATTGTAGTTAGGTGTCTTAATTCAGTTAGGGCAATTCCCACTGTCAAATCTGACGTACATAAAATAGCAATCACAGCAGTCTTCAAGAATGCTGCAGTCCCTTCACAAATTTGTTCCTCACACTTTTGGTAAATGTGTCCTCTGGGCACTCCATGTGTGGGTCTGTGGGTCTAACCTGATAAATCCTCTCTAGCAAGCCAATTCCCTAAGCCTTTGGATACCTTCTTCTACAGTATACCAAGGCAGGTCTTGTACTTCAACTTGATTTAGTGCAGGCCACCACGTAATCCATACTTCAGTGACACAACCAAATAAACTATTAGATCCTTTCTTAACCTCTCGAGCTGAAACACTGAATGAAGAATCTATACCTAGTGGGCCCATATCAATAAACTCAGACTGATCCATCTTTATGTTCCTTGCACCATTATCCCACATCCTTAATGGGCATTCTCACACATATTCCCCAGGTTTCTGTTTGTATATATTAGAAAAGTCAAGCCGTTCTTTTAGGGTAGTGTACCTCCTCCTGGGTCACACTTAGTACTTCACCTTTTGAGGCTTACTGGAACTTAAGTCTAGTTACAGGTCTAGAAGCCAAAATAGGTGTTGGGGGTGTGTTTTGAGAACATTCAGTATTATCTTGTAAGGCACTTGCCTCAGGTGATGGCCCAGGCAATGGTCCAGACAAAAGCTCTTTAGACACAGCTGGGTTAATTTCATTAGATGGGGCTGGAGGGGCTAACGGTTTTACTGGTGAGGGTGGCTTAGCAGACAAACATGGAGTAATCTCATCAGATGGGAGTGAGAGGTCTGGTTCTGTTGGCAGGAGTAATTGAACAGAATTTAAGGGCTCAGTGTCTCCAACTTCCTGGTTATCTGCCCATATGTCCCCATCCCAAGTTTCAGGATCCCATTTCTTCCCAATAAATGCCCTCACTTTAGTTTCAGAACACCAGTCAAGGTTGGGAATTCAATGGCGTTGTAATTCAGCCACTCTTATGATGAGACTCTAGGTTTGGTTTTCAGCAATATCAGCTCTGCTACTACAGGAAATAAGGCTTTCCTTCAAGGCAGAAGTGGAAACTTTGAGGGTTTTTTTTTTCTTTTCTTCGATGCTTGAGAGTTAACTCTGAAGTCCTGAATTCATGTCTTTCTTTCACCACTTTGTTTAGTGGAAGTAGGACCAATCAACCAGCTTCCTTATACTTCTCATTATGACAAAATTGTAGAAATGTATCAAACATGCAATCACCCAGAGCCTTGCCTTTCACCAATACCTGATCTATTGGTGATGATATTTTGTGTATTTCTATTGCCTCCTCACATCATGGATGAGCAATGCCTTCTTTACTACTGGATGCAGAGTCAGTCATCAATGTCTTTAAGACTAACCAGACTTGAGAAGCAATGTAGAAAACTTATCCTTACAGTTTCGTTTCTCTAGAACCACTCTTGGTACCAAATATATTAGGCTGGGTTCTCTACAGAAGCAAAACCAATAAAGCATATAAGCATATATAGAGAAAGATTTATACGAGGGAAATGGCTCATGTGGTTATAGAAGCTGGAACATCCCAAGTCCTTGGGTCAGGATAGAGGTTCCTCCTGATTCATGTTGACACAGGGGCTGGCGAACTCAAGATCAGCAGATCAGACAGCAGGGCTCTTGCTCACAGGCTGCGAAGATCAATGAATCCCAAGATGGACAGGCAAGATGGCAGGTAAGCTGCTAGCTCAAGTCCCAAGAACTGGAGAGCAGTCAAACAGGAGCAGCAGGATCCAAAGTGAGCAAAAGCCCATGAGCCTTGCCAGACAGTCCATTTATATTTGATGTAGGCCACACCCTCAAGGATACTCCCTTTCAACTGACTGGCTGCTCACAGCAGATCCCACCATGTAGGTGATCACATTATATCAAATCTCATCATTGGAAGTAATCGCTTCATCATGGGAGTGCCAAACTACATCATAACTGCCAACCACTGAAAATCATGGCCCAGCCAAGTTGACACACAACCTTAATGATCACACAGGGTAAACACAAAGACAACAAGTACATCTATATACATCATAGTAAAATTGCTAAAAATCAATGACAAGGAGAAAATCTTCAAGGAAACCAAAGAAAAAAGGCACATTATCTTTAAAAGAGAAACAATAAGATTAACGATTGACTTCTCAATAGATACCATGGAAATTAAAAGACAATGGAATTATGTTTTCAAAGAGCTAAAAGAAAATAATTGTCAACTTAAATGTCTATATGAAGTAAAAATATCTATAAAAATTAAATTATAGTGAAGAAATCCTTGGACCTATAAACACTGAGAAGTTTTCACCATTAAGTCTGCAGTAAAGGAAATAATAAAGGAGGTTCTTTAGGCAAAAGGAAAAGGATCCTAGAGACAATATTGCAAATTTGGAAAGAAAAAATATCAATAGAATGGATAAATAAGTTAGTAAGTCTAAATTAACGTGGATTGCATAAGACAATAATAGTAATACTATCTTCTGGGGTCTAAAACACGTAGAATTAAAATACATTTAAAAATTCACCTTAATCGGGAGAGGGATAAATGGAGTTAGAAGTGTTAAATGTTTGAAGTGAATAGGCAGAAGATTTTGATATTAATAAGTCAAAGGAAATGTGCTGTAACTTTTATGGAACCTCTAAGATATTAGTAAAATAATGCATAATTAAAAGCTAATGACTGGGGAAACCCACCAAAACCAAACCAGTTTTCATGGAGCCAGTTCTGACTTATAGTGACCCTATATGACAGAGTAGAATTGCCACTTAGAGTTTCCAAGGAGCAGCTGGTAGATTTGAACTGCTGACCTTTTGGTCAGCAACCAACTTCTTTAACCACTGTGCTGGGGAAAGGCAGTAATAAAAAATACTTAGGCCAAAAGAATGCAAGAAGACTGGAAAAGTAACAGCATAGGTTATATAAATAGAGGATATATCTATGGTTCACAAATTTAAATCCAAAGAAATCTGTAATTATATTAAATATGAAAAATAAATTCTCTAATTAAAAGGCAAAGGCTGCTGCAACCCAGTAATAGAAAGACAAATAATGTGATAAACATGTGCAAAGAACTTGATCAATCATTTCACAAAGGAAGATAACAGAATGGCCCATAAACATATGAAAAAATGTTCAGCATCATCAATCATCATGGAAATACAAATTAAAACAACGAGACACCACTAATATTTACTAAAATGACTAAAATTTAGAAGACATATCACCAATGTTAGGATGCGATTCAATGAAAATTTGTATACATTGCTGATTGGGAGTGTAAAGTAGTACAATCATTTTGGAGAAACTGGCAGTTTCTCATAAAATTAAACATATTCCAACCTATGATTGGCAATTCCACTCCTAGGTATTTACTCAAGAGAAATGAAAATATATATCCAGAAAAAGACTTGAATAAAAATGTTCACAGCAGCTTTGTTAATAATAGCCTAAAACTGGAAACAACCCAAATGTCCATCAACAGGAAAATGGATAAAGAAATTGTGATATATTAATGCAATCAAATGCAATTCAACAATTAAAAGTGACAAACTGCCGACCCACAGAATATTAATGGCCTTCAAAAATATTATGCTCAAAGAAGCCAGACGCAAACTAATACATGTGAATTGTATAACTATAAAGTTCTAAAACAGGCAAACTAATCTAATGTGAAAAATATTAGAACATCAGTCACCTCTGGTGAAGGTTCAACTTGAAGGGGGCATGAAAGAATATTTCTTACATAATGAGAATAATAAGGGTTACAGTATGTGTAACGTCAAAATTCATCAACCTGAACACTTAAAACTTGTGTAGTCACTTTCTGTAAATTTTATCGCCCCCCCCCCCAAAAAAAAAAAAACTCTAAACAATTATTGAACTCTAGGAAATAAAGATTTCATTCTGCTTGGATTAACAATCAATGCCCATGGAAGCAGCAGTCAAGAAATCAAATGACATATTGCTCTGGGCAAATCTGCTGCAAAGGACCTCTTTACAATTTTCAAAAGCAAAGATAGCACTTTGATGAATAAAGTGTGCCTGACCAAAGCTATGGTCTTTTCAATTGCCTCATCAGCATGTGAAAACTGGACAGTGAAAAAAGAAGACAGAAGAAGTAATGATACATTCGAATTATGGTGTTGATGAAGAATATTGAATATATCATGAACTTCCAGAAGAATGAACAAATCAGTCTTAGAAGAAATACAACCAGAATGGTCCTTACAATTGAGGATGGCAAGATTTCAGCTCGCTTACTTTGAACTTGTCATCAGGCAAGACCAACTGCTATAAAGGGTATCATGTTTGGTCAAGTAGGGGGTCAGCAAAAACGAGGAAAACCCTTAGTGAGATTCATTGACACAGTAGCCTCAACAACAGGCTCAAACATATCAAAGATCATGGAGATGGTACAGGACCAGGTAATGTTTTGTTCTGTTATACATAAGGTTGTCATGAGTCAAAGCCCACTTGACAGCAACTAACAATAAAAAAACATGTATGAAAGGGTCATAGAAGAAATCATATTGGAAATTGGCATCCAATTTGAATGGAATCTTAAAATAAATGCTACATATTAAAACATGTATGTTCTAACTAAAGCTGTGTTGAGATGGAAATTGATTGCTTTCACTATATTTATTAGGAAATCAATTATTAAAACATCTATTCAAGAACATAGAAAAAGAAAAGCAAATGAAAACCAAATAAATTAGAAGGAAATTCAGATGAGAAAAAAATCATGAAATAGAAAGCAAATAAAGTGGAGAAAAATCAAGAAAACCAAAACTTGCTTCTTTGAAAATGCTAATAGAATTGATAAACATTTGGAGAAACTGATTAAAAAAAAAAAAAAAGGAAGGTACACATTACTACTGTCAGGAATAAAAATGGCTGTCATTAATAGTGACATTAAAATGATAATAAGAGAGGTAACCTAGGAAGACAGTGGCACAAGCAGGTCTAGGTTATGACCCTCTCCACATGGACACCAAGAAACAGAAAGAAATCTGTGCTCGGCCCTGAGGGACTCTGGGCAAAGGAAAGCAGTGGGGACTCCCAGACAGACATGAGTCAAAAGTAAATGACGAGTCTCATGTGGTAAGAAAACCACTTTTCTCATTGTCCCTGCCCATCCCCCTCCCAGCACTGTGGATTGTCTGCTTACACACTACAGAAGCCACACCTGCAGCTGAGCCTATTCTCTCAGCCAACATACTACATACATGCCTGTGCACAGAGAAAGGCCCCCAGCTCCATCTCTGAAATCAACACAACAGATCTCCTTGGGGGTCCATTTGGGGTGTGCCCACCTCTCCTTCTCTCGGTGCACAGACTGTCAGCTTTTACAGAATATGGAAGTTGTGCCAGCAAAGGAGCCTGCTTCCCCAGCCAACACACTGCCTATATGTGTACAGGGAAAAGCCCTCAGCTTCAGCTCTGAAATCAATAAGACAGAGCTCCCTGGGGATCTGTTCAGGATGTGCCCACCTTTCCCCCTCCCAGCACTGAGAAAAGCCTGCCTGTGCTTACCCTAATCTCCAGTTTCAAGATCCATGGGCCTGCCTGGAGTGGGGAAGGAAGACTTAGGCAAGAAGAGAGGGCATCTCCAGCCCCACCAGAGGTCTTTCGGTGTGGGCTTGGAAACAGCCCACACAGTGGAGGAGGAGAAAGGAGACTGTGCCTCCTGGTGGACAGGTTGATTAGCACGTGTTTTCTGTTCTAACTAATTGCCCCCACTGGTGGACAGACACAGAGCCCTGGTGGCGCAGTGGTTAAGAGCTACAGATCCTAACCAAAGTTCGGTAGTTCTAATCCACCAACTGCTCCTCGGAAACGCTATGGGGAAGTTCTATTCTGTCCTATAGGGTCACTATGAGTCAAAATCTACTCAATGACAACGGGTAACAGGTGGACAGACTGATGAGTGTGTGTTTTCTGTTCTGTTTGGGAAACCCTACAAGACAGAAATCTGGTGTGGACTTTTAAAATTCTGGTTAAAGCACAGAGGGAGAGTTACCAGAGAGATGGAGTGCTAAGCAAATTCTGAAGGCCTGCCCTAAGAGTTTCTTGAGAAAGTAGTGCTGTCAAAAACACCAAAAACTGGGGATAATTGAGAAAGCTAACATCCTGTAAAATTCTAATGTCCTGACTTCAGCAAAAAAAAAAAAAAAAATCATAGATAACACAAAGAAAATAGAAATGATGGCTCATTCAAGTGAACAAGACAAAGGGAGAGGAATTGTTTCTATGGAAGCCTGAATACTAAACAGAATGGAATAACAGAATACAATGATATTTAAAAAGCTCAAAGAATTAAAGGAAAACAGGAAAGTGATGCAGGAAAAAAATGAGAAGTTGTTAAAAAAACAGAAACAAAAACAGAGACTAAAAAGAATCCAAGTAGAAATACTAGCAATGAAAGAGACAATAACTGAAATGAGAAACACAAGGGAAGAATTTAACAATAGATTTGATGAAGAAGAAGAAAGAATTGATGAACTATAGGATAAGATAGTTTAAATTATGGATGCTGAAGAGCAAAATTAAGGAGGTTCAAGAGAGCTGAGCACAGTTTAATGGGATTGTGGTACAAAATCAAGCAAGCCAACATACACACATGGGAATCCTAGAAGAAAACAACAGGGGGAAAGAAACAGAAAGAATATTTGAAAATTCATGGCACAAAATTTCCCAAATCTTACAAAAGACATGAATCTACAAATCCAAGAAGCTCAACTAACTTCAGGTGGGCTAAACCCGAAGAGATACACATTAAGACACATTATTATCAAGCTCTCAAAAACTTAAGATAAAGAGAGAATACTGAAATCAGCAAGAGAGAAACAAACAGTCACATATAAAGGATCCCCAACAAGAATAAGTGGTGATTTCTCTTCAGAAACCTTGGAGGTCAGAAGACAATGAAATAACACATTTAAAGTGCTGAAAGAAAAGAACTATCAATCAAAAATACTGTATCGGTGAAACTACCCTTCAAGAATGAGGGTGAAATTAAGACATTCCCTGATAAAAAAGGCTGAGAAAGTTCATATCCACCAGATCAGCCCCACAAGAAATGCTGAAGAGAATCCTTCAGATGGAAAAGAAAAGACACTAGAAAGTAAATGGAAACCATAAGTAGAAAGAAAGATCTCCATCAGAGGTTAATTGTTTGCACAAGTATAAGGGCAAGTTAAGGTATTTTTGCTTGATAATTCTAATTGTTATATCTTTCATGTTTTATAATGGCAAATGCATAAAAATAATTAGAAACGTATGTCACAGGTCACATGACATATAAAGATGTAATTGATTTTGATAACAACTTATACGGGGGAGGGGAGAAGATGAACAGTATATGTTCAGTTTTTTTATGTTACTGAAGTTAATTTGGTATCAGTTCAATCCAGGCTGCTTTAAATGCATGACATTAAATGTAATATTTATTGTAACCACAAAAAAAGTCTAAAAGATACACACAAAAAGAAAGAAGAGAAATAAAATGGCTCACTATAAAAAAGCAACAAAACACAAAAGTTACCAGTATTAGAAGAAACAAGGGACAAAGACGGCATAAGACACACAAAAACATCAACAGACTAAAGAGGAAAATTAAATAATCATGTCAATTGATGCAGAAAAAGCATTTGACAAAATCCAATACTCATTATGGGAAACTAGAGATAGAAGGACTCTTTCTCACCTTAATAAAGATTATCTACAAAAATACTTACAGCAAGCATACTTAATGGTGAGAAACTGTTTACTGTTCCTCTAACATTGGAAATAAGGCAAAAAATGTCCTTTTTTACAATTCACAGTCACCATGATACTGAAAGTCCTAGCTGGAAAATAAAAGGTATACAGATTGTGAAGGAAGAAATAAAACTGTTTTTTGTTTGCAGATGACATGATTGCTTTTATATAAAATCCTAGTGTCTTGACAAAATAAAGCAAAGCAAAACAAAACAAAAAACCCAACTCCTTGAACAAAGAAGTGAAGTATAGCAAAGTTGCAGGATACAAGGTTAGTGTAAAAAAATCAATTACTTTCCCATATACCATCAATTAACAGCTGAAAATTGTAATAAAGGAAGACATACTATTTGGAATAGCACCAAAAAGAAATAAAACACATAGGTATAAATATAACAAAATATGTACAGAATCTATATGTGGAAAATTACAAATAAATTAATTAATTAAAATAAATAAATAAATGGAGAAGTATTCTGTGTTTGTAGATTAGAAGATTGAATATTGTTATCAATTCTTCCTAACTTGATCTATAGATTCAATGCAATCCCAATAAAAATTCCAGCAAGGCATTTTGTAGATATTGATAAACTAATTCTAAAGTTTACGTGGAAAGGCAGAAGACTTAGAATAGTCAGTACAATACAGAATAAGAAAGACAAAGATGGAGAACCCATACTACTCAATTTCCAAGAATTACTATAAAGCTACGGTAATCAAGACAGTGCGGCACTGGTGAAAGAATAGACACATAGACCAATGGAATAGATTAAAAAGCCCAGAAATAGAGCGCAGAGTGGTTTGAGCGTTCGTTAAAGAAGTGTCATCGCATCCTTTTCCTTGGCGACTGCGGCTCTTTGGGCAGCAGAAGCTGCAGAGCGATCTTAGTAGCGGCCTAAGACTTCCGCGTATGATTTTAAAAAATGGCCCGAACCAAGCCTACTGCAAGTAAATCCACCGGGGTAACCCCCCCGCCCCCAAACAGCGGGCCACTAAACTGCCAGGAAAAGCGCACCCCCTTTACCGGAGGGGTGAAGAAACCCCATCATTACAGGCATGGAACCGTGGGTGCTTGGAGAGATCTGTTGTTACCAGAAATAGACCAAGCTTCTGATCCAGAAGCTGCCATTCTAGAGATTGGTGAGGAGGTTGCCCAGGATTTCAAAACGGACTTGAGGTTTCAGAGCGCAGCCACTGGCACACTGCAGGAGGCTAGTGAAGCATACCTGGTGGGTTTATTTGAAGATTCTAATCTGTATGCCATCCAGAATCATGCCCAAAGACAGACATCCAGCCGGCTTGCCGGATATGGGGAGAGACAACAGCTTAATTGAAAGGCAGTTTTTATGGTGTTTTGTAGTAAATTCTGTAAAATACTTTGGTATAATTGTGACTTTTTTTGGTAAGAAATAGTTTATGATACGTTGCATTTGTACTTAAGTCATTCCGTCTTTCACTCAGGAAGAACGTGAAAAGTGACTTTTTACAGACCTCAGTGATGTGAGCACTGTTGCTCAGGAGTGACAAGTTGCTAATATGCAGAAGGGATGGGTGATATTTCTTCTTATGATGTATGTTTCTGTACGTTAATGACTTGTTGAGTAGCTATTGTTGTTGTCGTTGTTAGGTGCCCTCGAGTTGGTTCTGACTCACAGCGACCTTATGTACAACAGAATGAAACACTGCTGTTCCTGCGCCTCTTTTTTTTACCCAAAAGAAGGCAGTGACTCAGATACTCGTATACCGATGTTCTTGCAGTGTTATTCACAATAGCCAAAAGATGGGAAAAACCAAACAAAATAAAAACCAGGTGCCTATCAACAGATAAATGGATAAACAAAATGTAGTATATCCATACAATGGAATATTATTCATCATAAAGAGAAATGAAGTTATAATACATGCTACAACATAGATGAACACTGAAAACATTATGCTGAGTGAGATAAGTTAGACACAAAAGGACAAATATTATATGATCTCACTTACATGAAATATCTAGTATTGGTAAATGCACAGAAACCAAAATTTATTAGCGGCTATCAGGGGTGGGTGAGAGGAGGAAATGTGGAGTTATTGCTTAAGGGGTACTGAATTACTGTTAAGGGTGATAGAAAAATTTGGAAACAGTGTTGATGGTTGTACAGTATGGTGAACATAATTATGTCACACAATTGTACACGTAGAAGATGACATGGCAAACATCTTGTTATATATATTTCACCACAATAATTTTTTAAAAAAAGAATTACGTAGCATGACCTAGTGTGACTTATTCCAGAAATGCAAAGTTGGTTCAACATATAAAAATCAATCAGTGTAAAACACCACATTAATAAAATAAAGTAAAAATAAAAAAACTACATGATCTTGATGCAGAAAAAGTTTCGAGGTAATTGAACACATTTTCATGATTAAAAAAACTCTCAGAAAACTAGGAATAGAAGAGTACTTCCTCAACATGAAAGGCATAAAGGTGTATTTGAAAAACCCACAATTAACATTACATTCAATGGTTAAAGAGTAAAAGCTTTCCTTTAAGATCAGAACAAGACAAGAATGACTACTTTTACTATTGCTATTCATCACTGTACTGGAAGTTCTAGCGAGAGCAAATAGACAATAAAAAGAAAGAAAAAAAAAAAAGGAATCCAGCTTGGAAATTGGATTAGTTTCCTAGGACTGCCACAACAAAATACCACAAAGTGGGTGTCATATAAGAAATTTATGGTCTCACAGTTCTGGAGGCTAGGAGTCCAAAATCAGGGTATTTACAGGTCCATCCTCTTTCTGTCTTCTCTAGGGGAACAGCCTTCATATCCTCCAATTTATGGTATCGCCAGGCCTTTCTTGGTATTCTTTGGCATGTAGATACATCTTCACATGGCCTCTTATCCTCTTTTCAAGGAGTCACTCAGATTGGATTTGGACCCACCCTACTGCAATAGGAATTCCTGTTAACAGATAACATCTTCAAAAACTCTCTTTCCCAACAGGGTTACATTCACAGGTACTAGGGGACAGGATTTCAACGTATCTTTTTGGGTAATAAAATAGGTACTTCATATCTGTCCTAGTTATCTAGTGCTCCTATAACAGAAATACCACAAGTGGATGGCTTTAACAAACAGAAATTTATTCTTTTTATGGTTTAGGAGGCTAGAAGTCTCAATTCAGGGCACCAGCTTCAGGGGGAAGGCTTTCTCTCTCTGTCAGCTCTGGAGGAAGGTCTTTGTCATCAGTCTTCCCCTGGGTCTAGGAGTTTATCAGCCCAGGGACTCTGGGTCCAAAGGACATGCTCCGCTCCCGGCACTTCTTTCTTAGTGGTAGGAGATCCCCCTCTCTTCTTGCTTCTCTCTCCTTTTATCTCTTGTTGAACAAAAGGTGATGCAGGCCACACCCCAGTGAAGTTCCCCATACATTGGATCAGGGCTGTGACATGATTAAGGGTGTTGCATCCAACCCTGATCCTCTTTAACGTAATCTAATCTTTACTCATCAACCAAAGGTACTGATGAGGATTTACAATACATAAGACAATTACATCAGATCACAAAATGGAGGACAACAACACAATACTGGGAATTATGGCCTAGCCAAGTTGATACATATTTTTGGGGGACACAATTCAATCCATTACAACATCATATACAAAAATTTACTCAAAATGGATCAAAGACCTAAATATAAAAGCTAAAGTCATAAAACTTGTAGGATAGGAGTCCCTGGGTGGCACAAATAGTCAAGCACATGACTGCTAACTGAAAGTTTTGCAACTTGAACTAGGGATGCTTCAGAAGAAAGGCTTGGTGATTTGCTTCCAAAAGATCACAGCCTTGAAAACCCTATAGAGTGCAGTTCTACTCTGCAACACATGAAGTGGTCATGAGTCGGAATTGACTCCATGGCAACTGATTTGGTTTTGGTAAGTCCAAGAAGCTCAATGAACTCCAAGCAGGAAAAATCCAAAGGCGATCCACACTGAGATAAATTTTAATCAAGCTCTCAAAAGTTAAAGATATAGATAGAATCATGAAAGCAGCGAGTCAGAAGCAAACAGTCACATATGAAAGATCCACAATAAGTTTAAGTGCTGATTTCACCTAAGAAACTTTGGAAGACAGAAGGCAAGGGAATGTCATATATAATATAAATTGCTGAAAGAAAAGACCTGCCAACCAAGAATACTATACCCGGCAAAAGTGTCCTTCAAGAATGAGGGCAAAATGCAACGTACGGGTTTGAGCTGCTCTCTCTTCAGACATGATTTGTGTTTAGTGATAATCAGTCATAAATACACTTTGAAATTAAATGCAATGATTTTTTTTAAAAAAGTATGAGGGAAAAATTAAGGCATTTTCTGAAATATAAAAGCTGAGAGAGACTGTAACCCTCAGACTTACTCTACAAGAAATGCTAAATGGAATCCTTCAAATGGGAGAGAAGGGGCACTAGACAGTAACTCAAAGCCATTCAAAGAAAAAAAATTTCCATTAAAGGTAATTGTATGGAAGAGTATAAGGGCAGGCTTTAATATATTTTTGCTTGGTAAGTCTACTTGTTATGTCCTTTATGCTTTATAATGACAAATTCATAAAAAATAAGTATAAATTTATGTTACAGGGCATATGATGTATAAAGTTGCCACTGTTGTTGTCAAGCGCTATCAAGCTGGTTCAGACTTGTAGCAACCCTATATACAACAGAAAGAAACACTGCCTGGTCCTGCACCATCCTCACAATCATTGCTATGCTTGAGCCCACCATTGCAGCCACTGTGTCATTTCATCTCGTTGAGGGTCTTCCTCTCTTTCGCTGACCCTCCACTTTATCAAGCACGATGTCCTTCTTCAGGGATTGGTCCCTTCTGAAAACATGTCCAAAGTGTGTGAGATGAAGTCTTGCCATCCTTGCTTCTAAAGAGCATTCTGGCTGTATTTTTTCAAGACACGTTTGCTTGTTTTTCTGGCAGTCCAGGATAAGTTCAGTATTCTTAGCCCACACCACAATTCAAAGACATCAATTCTTCTCTCTTCCTTATTCATTGTCCACCTTTCATATGCATCTGAGGCAATTGAAAATATGGCTTGGATCAGGTGCGTCTTAGCCCTGAAAGTGACATCTTTGCTTTTTGACATTTTAAAGAGGTCTTTTGTAGAGGATTTGCCCAATGCAATGCATCATTTGATTTCTTGACTGCTACTTCCATGGGCGTTGATTGTGATCCAAGTAAAATGAAATCCTTGACAACTTCAATCTTCTCTCCATTTATCATGATGTTGCTTATTGGTTCAGCTTCTTTATGTAGAGGTATTATCCATACTGAAGACTGTAGTCTTTCATCTTCATCAGTAAGTGTTTTGAGAGTCCCCTTTGCTTTCAGGAAGAAAGGTTGTGTCATCTGCATGTTGCAGGTTGTTAATAAGTTTTCCTCTAATCCTGATGCCATATTCTTCTTCATATAGTCCAGATTCTTGGATTATTTGCTCAGCATACAGACTGAATAAGTATGGTGAAAGGATGCAGCCCTGAAGAGCACCCTTTCTGATTTTAAGCCACGAAGTATCCACTTGTTGTTTGAAGAATAAAGAAGTTATAGAATGGTAGAATATATTTCTAACACATATCTGACAAAGGACCCTTAAAGAATTCCTACAAACCAGTCAAAGAAAGACAGCTTACTCAATAGAAAAAAAAAAAAAAAACAACTTGAAGAAACATTTTACAAAAGAGGAAATAAAATGGCCAAAAATTATTAAAAAGTGCTCAATCCCACTAGTAATCAGAGACATGCAAATTAAAACTACAATTAGATATTATTACACATCATATGGATAGGAAAAAATTAAAGTTTTACAATATCAAAGGATTGGTAATGTGGAATAATTAAAATTCTCTTATACTGCGGGCAGAGTAAAAATTGGTAAAATCACTTTGGAAGACAGTTTGGCATTATCTAGTAAAGTTGAATAGGTGCATACCTTAAATATCAGCAATTCCACTCCTAGGACACTGAAGAGAAACTCTTGCATATGTGCAGCAGGATAATTAAGTTGTGGTTAATTCACATAATTGGATTTTCTACATAGAATAAAAACAAATGAACTAGAGCTACATGAAACCATAAGGATGAATCTCACAAAGTAATTTTGAGCTAAATAAGGTAGAATTTAGGTGTATGATCCCATTTATATGAAGTTTTTTTTTTAAAAAGGCCAAACTAGGCTATATTATTTAGATAGTAAAACTTTAAAGAAAAGCGAACAAACACAACTACAAATGCATGAGCAACAAAAGACAAATTAGATAACTGGGACCTCCTAAAAATTAAATACTTATGTTCATCAAAAAGATTTTATCAAAGAGCAAAAAGGGAACCTACAGATTGGGAAAAAATCTTTGGGAACAATATATCTGATAAGGATAAAATCTCTAAAATATATAGAACACTTCAACAACTCAACAACAAAAAGACAATCCAATCAAATAATGAGCAAACGACATAAACAGACACTTCACCAAAGAGGACATTCAAGCAACCAACAAGCACATGAAAAAATGCTCGTCATCATTAGCCATTAGAGAGATGCAAATCAAAACTACAATGAGATACCATCTGTCATAGATTGAATTGTGTCCCCCCAAAATATGTGTCAACTTGGTTAGGCCATGATTCCCAGTATTGTGTGGTTGTCCTCCATTTTTTTATTGTAATTTTATGTTAAAGAGAATTAGGGTAGGATTGTAACACCCTTACCCAGGTCACATCTCTGATCCAATGTAAAGGGAATTTCTCTGGGGTGTGATGCACACCATCTTTTATCTCTCAAGAGATAACAAGGAAAGGGAAGCGAGCAGAGAGGGGGGACCTCATACCGCCAAGAAAGAAGCACTGGGAGCAGAGCACATCCTTTGGACCCAGGGTTCCTGCGTGGAGAAGCTCCTAGTCCAGGGGAAGACTGACAAGAATGATCTTCCTCCAGAGCTAACAGAGAGAGAAAGCCTTCGCCTGGAGCTGACACCCTAAATTTGGACTTCAAGCCTACTAGACTGTGACAAAATAAATTTATCTTTGTTAAAACCATCCACTTGTAGTATTTCTGTTATAGTAGCACTAGAAGAGTAAAACATAAACTCACCCCTGCAAAAATGGCACTGATTAAACAAATAAAAAACAGAAAACAACAAATGCTTGTAAGGATGTGGGGAGATTGGAACCCTTATCTGCTGCTGG
The DNA here is from genome assembly GCA_030035585.1 of Dugong dugon. Lineage (NCBI taxonomy): Eukaryota > Metazoa > Chordata > Mammalia > Sirenia > Dugongidae > Dugong > Dugong dugon. The sequence goes on from CM057462.1 coordinate 151,269,128, forward strand.
TGGTATTGGAAATGGTATAACCACTATGAAAAACAGTATGGCGCTTCCTCAAAAAACTAGAAATAGAAATACCTTATGATCCGGAAATCCTAGTCCTAGATATATACTTAGAGATCTATTAGCAGTGTCACAAATAGACATACACACACCTATGTTCACAGAAGCATTATTCACAATAGCAAAAATATGTAAACAACCTAAGTGCCTATCAATGGATGAAAGGATAAACAAAATGTATGGTATGTACATACAAGGGAATACTATGCAACTATAAAGAATAATGAGTCCACAAGACATCTTACAACATAGATGAATCCAGAGGACACCATGCTGAGTGAAATAAGTCAAGGACAAACGGACAAATATTGTATGATACTACTTTTATAAAAAGACAAAAATTGATATACATACAGAAATCATGTTCTTTGGTAGTTACTAGTGATGGGAGGAGGAGGGAGGGGAAATCACTCTCTAGGCAGTAGACACTTGTTATTTTTGATGATGGGAAAGTCAATACCAAATGTGGGTGAAGTTGGCACAACATAACCAAGGTAAATGATGACAATAAGAAATACACAGGATTAAGGAACCTTATTGGGAAATGCTATAACATATATAATTTGGCAACAATGGCAGTAACAACCAAAAAATACACGAGCGACTTCCGGCAAAATGGCACTCTAGGCAGAAGCACCATGCCGTCCCTCCACAGCAGAGATCAAAAAAACTAAGCCAAACAGAGAAAACAACAAGTCAATCTAAAAGGACAAATATTGTATGAGACCACTACTGTAAAAACTCATGAAAAAGTTACACACAAGAAGAAACAATCTTTGTTGGTTACAAGGGATTGGAGGGGTGGGGGTGGGGGAATACTAAATAGACAATAGATAAGTGGTAACTTTGATAAAGGGTAAGAAAGTACATAATACTGGGGAAGCCAACACAACTTAAGGAAAGGTCACGGAAGCTCCATAGACACATCCAAACTCCCTGAGGGACAGAATTTCCAGGTGGAGGGCTGTGGGGACCATGGTTTTGGGGAACATTTAGCTCAATTGTCATAACACAGTTTATAAAGACAATGTTCTACATTCTACCTTGGTGAGTAGTGTCTGGGGTCTTAAAAGCCTGTGAGAAGCCATCTAAGATACTCTTCTGGTCTCACCCCTTCGGGAGCAAGGGAGAATGAAGAAAACAACACACAAGGGAAAGATTAGTCCAAAGGACTAATGGACCACAACTACCATGGCCTGCAACAGACTGAGTCCAGTACAACCAGATAGTGCCCAGCTACCACAACTGACTGCTCTGACAAAGATCACAACAGAGGGTCCTGGACAGAGCTGGAGAAAAATGTAGGACAAAATTCTAGCTCACAAAAAAAGACCAGACTTACTGTCCTGACAGAGACTGGAGAGACCCCAAGAGTATGGCCCCCAGACAACCTTTCAGCTCAGTAATGAAGTCACTCCCGAGGTTCACATTCACATGACAGCCCCATAAAACAAAATGAGACTAATGGCGGACAATAGTCCAGGGACAAGGACTAGAAGGCAGGAAGGGACAGGAAAGCTGTTAATAGGGAACCCAAAGTTGAGAAGGGACAGTGTTGACATGTCTTGGGTTTGTTAACCATTGTCATAAAACAATATTTGTACTAACTGTTAATGAGAAACTATTTGTTCTGTAAACCTTCATCTAAAGTACAATAAAAAAAAATTGACATCAAAAAAGTACAATGGTGGAAAGGGCACAAGGTAGATCTTTCCATTACAAATGGAAGAAATTGGATGGAAAGACGGGATAATGGGCATCAAGCAAACTCTAAATGAGGATTGTAGTATCTACTCTTGTTTCTTGTTAATTTACCGTTTGTTTCCTCTTTTCCTTTCACATTTTTAATAGAGGGCTAACTTCACATTTTTGCATATAGTTTTCAATCTTTTGAAGCAGAATTGTGAAAAAAAGAACTCATTCTAAGATCCAGTACTTGTAGCTGGATGGAGTTAGTAATGTCATTTGGGTTGAATCCCTTATGTATGAGGTGAATTCTTTTTTTCCCCTAGGAAAGATGATTACACCAGCTTGAGTGAGTATTTTTCTTTTTTATTGTACTTCAGATAAAGGTTTACAGGGCAAATTAGTTTCTCACTGAACAATTAATACACATATTGTTTTGTGACATTGGTTGACAACCCTACAACAGGTCAACACTATCCCCTTCTCGACCTTGGGTTCCCCATTACCAGGTTGACCCTGGGCTGGTGTGCCCATTTAGTCTCATTTTGTTTTATGGGCCTTTCTAATCTTTAGCTGAAGGATGAACCTCAAGAGTAACTTCATTACTGAGCTTAAAGGATGTCCGGGGGCCATAGTTGTGCTGAACTCAGTCTGGCGGAGGCTGTGGTTGTTGTGGTCTATTAGTCTTTTGGACTAATCTTTCCCGTGTGTCTTTGTTTTTCTTCATTCTCCCTTGCTCCAGATAGGGTGAGACCAGTGGAGTATCTTATATGGCTGCTCACAAACTTTTAAGACCCCTGGGAAGGTCTTTTCAGGAGCTGTAAATGTAGGAAGAACATATGCATGTGATACTGTGTAGACAAACATTTATTGTTTCTAGATTCCTACTTGCCAACATCATTTTTAATTGGGGGGACTCAAGACAGAAGAAACAGAAGAAATGATGAAGCAAAGGAGCTGAACAGAAGATTTCAAAGAGCAGCTCTAGAAGACAAACTAAAGTAGTATAATGACATGGGCAAACAACTGGAGACACAAAACCAAAAGAGAAGAACACTCTCGGCAATTCTCAAGCTGAAAGAACTGAAGAAAAAATTCAAGCCTAAAGTTGCAATATTGAAGGATTCTAGAGGGAAAATATCAAATGATACAGGAAGCATCAAAAGAAGTTGGAAGGAATACACAGAGTCACTATACCAAAAAGAATTGGTCAGCGTTCAAGCATTTCAGGAGGTAGCATATGATCAGGAACTGATGGTACTGAAGGAAGAGGTACAAGCTGCACTGAAGGCATCGGCGAAAAACAAGCCTCCAGGAACTGAAAGAATACCAGTTGAGATGTTTCAACAAACGGATACAGCACTGGAAGTGCTCACTCGTCTATACCAAGATATTTGGAAGACAGCTACCTGGCCAACCAACCAGAAGAGATCCATACTTATGCCTATTGCCAAGAAAGGTGATCCCACGAAATGCAAAAATTATCGAACAATATCCTTAATATCACATACAAGTAAAATTTTGAGGAAGATCATTCAAAAGTGGCTGCAGCAGTACGTCAACAGAGAACTGCCAGAAATTCAAGCCGGATTCAGAACAGGACATAGAACCAGTGACGTCATTGCTGATGTCAGAGGGATCTTGGCTGAAAGCAGAGAATACCAGAAAGATGTTTCCCATGTTTTCTAGGCTATGCAAAGGCATTCGACTGTGTGGATGGTAACAAATTATGGATAACATTGTGAAGAATGGCAATCCCAGAACACTTAATTGTGCTCATGAGGAACCTGTACATAGATCAAGAGGCAGTCGTCCAAACAGAACAAGGGGATACTGCGTGATTTAAAGTCAGGAAAGGTGTGAATCAGGGTTGTATCCTTTCACCATATTTATTCAATCTTTATGCTGAGCAAGTAATCTGAGAAGCTGGACTATATGAAGAAGAACAGGGGAACAGGATTGGAGGAAGACTCACTAACAACCTGCATTATGCAGATGACACAACCTTGCTTGCTGAAAGTGAAGAGGACTTGAAGCATTTACTGATGAAGATCAAAGACTACAGCCTTCAGTACGGATTACACCTCAACATAAAGAAAACAAAAATCCTCACAACTGGACCAATAAGCAACATCATGATAAATGGAGAAAAGATGGAAGTTGTCAAGGATTTCATTTTACTTGAATCCACGATCAACTCCCATGGAAGCAGCAGTCAAGAAATCAAACGACGCATTGCATTGGGCAAATCTGCTGCAAAAGAACTCTTTAAAGTGTTAAAAAGCAAAGATGTCACCTTGAAGACTAAGGTACGCCTGACTCAAGCCATGATATTTTCAATCGCCTCATATGCATGCTAAAGCTGGACAATGAACAAGGAAGACTGAAGAAGAATCGATGCCTTTGAATTACGCTGTTGGTGAAGAATATTGAATATACCATAGACTGCCAAAAGAACAAACAAATTTGTCATGGAAGAACTACAGCCAAAATGCTCCTTAGAAGCAAAGATGATGTGACTATGTCTCACATACTTTAGACATGTTATCAGGAGGGATCAGTTCCTGGAGAAGGACATCATGCTTGGGAAAGTACAGGGTCAGCAAAAAAGAGGAAGATCCTCAACGAGATGGATTGGCACAGTGGCTGCAATAATGGGCTCAGGCATAGCAACGATTGTGAGAATGGCTCAGGACCAGGCAGAGTTTCGTTCTGTTGTACCTAGGGCGGCTATGAGTCAGAACCAGCTCTACGGCACCTAACAACAACAAGAAGACAGTTTATAGCTCCACACTTCTCTAAAGCCTCTTAACTAGGGGGTATATAGTTTCTATACGAGATTCTTGGCAGCTAAAGCATTTCTTATGACCTAAGCTCAGTATCTTGATAGTGAGATGCAAAGGCCCAGGGAGAGTCACAGATTATTTGCAGTGGCTGAGGCACACGTGAGTGAGTCCAGCAGCATGGTGCAAGTATCAGTGGAGGCCAACCATGCAGAAATATTACCAACAGGCTATTCTTGTTCATTATTGTCTTTTCTTTTAACATTTTAAAAAGTGAAGTATAATATGCATACAAAAAAGTGTAGGACTTCCAGCAAAATGGCGCTCTAGGCAGAAGCACCAGACGGTCCCTCCACAGTAAAGATCTGAAAAACTAAGCCGAACAGAGAAAACAACAATCCTGAAACCCTAAAACATCAAATGAGGAGATAAAGAACTCAGCCAAGCACCAAATGGAGTGAGAAAACTGACAGAGAATGGAGAACGAGGAGAGATTCATGCAGAGGTCGCCTACCAGGTAACGCAGCGTGGATCCACCATCTTGGACTCCTATCGGAGACCAGCAAACAGGGGATACGAGAAAGCAGCTTCACGGAGCTTCCAGCGGGAGACAAAACAACCGGTAATTTGTGATATACGCTTTCCCACCCCCCACCCTTCTTCACCCCCACTCGGCCTCCCCTGCTTCCCGCAGCCACAATCTCTTGTCGGGGAAACACCGACTGCTTGGATTCCACACACCCGAACGAGCCCGCTCTCTGAGTGCCATTTGTTGGCTGCTGGTGTTGTTTTTTCTGCTTCTTTTGATTTCTTCCTTACCTCTCACCACCTCCCCCTCCATTCGCTCAAATACCTGGCTCCGTGCACCATCTTTGCTTCTTCCTGAGGGGCTGCAGAGCTCCGGTAATTTGTGATATACGCTTTCCCACTCCCTACCCCTCTTTGCCCACACTTGGCCCCCTCTGCTTCCCACGGACACAATCTCTTGTCTGAGAAATACAGGCTGCTTGGATTACACCAGCCTGCACTAGCTGGCTCTCTGAGTGCCATTTGTTGGCTGCTGGTGTTGCTTTTTTATTTTTCTGCTTCTTTTGATTTCTTCCTTACCTCTCATCACCTCCCCCTCTTTTCGCTCAAATACGTGGCTCCATGCGCCATCTTTTCTTCTTCCTGAGGGGCTGTGGAGCTCCGTCCGAGAGTGGAGCTGCTTCCCGGTCTGGGCTGCCATTCTGGTGGGAGCCCAGGGTTTTGTTTGTTTGTTTGCTTTGAATTGTTTGTTTGTTTTCTTTTCCTTTTCTGGAGTTGGGAGCCCATTCTGGCCAGGCGGTGCTGCGTGGCTTGGAACTACCCCCTCAGCTTGCACAGACGTGCAGAGGGATCCCTGAGGGCATTTCTTTTTTTGTTGTTTTTCTTTTCCCCCGTTATTTGGGAGCGTCTCCTTTCTTTTTTTTTTTTTTTAATTTGTTTTGTTCTTTTCCCTCTTTTTCCCTTTTTGTCTTTCTTCATTACTCAGTTTCTCGTCTCTCATATCTTCCTTCTCTTTCTGTTGCCTGAATACCTGGCATTGTATACCTCTATGCCTTCTAGCCAGGCTGTACTGCAACACCTGAGAGCGACTTCCCCAGACCTCATAGCTGCACTGGTGGGATCCCTGGGAACTTTGCGGTTCTTTAACCTTTCCAATTTTTATTTATTCATTCATTTCTTTTCTTTTCTTCCTCTTCCCCTTTCTGTTTTTCTCCATTTCATAGTCTCTCGTCTGTCCACTCCAACGGAAAGCTCCCCTAGCATTCTTTTTTGTTTGTTTGTATGTTTTTGGCTCCTGTTCCTCTCTCCTCTCTCCCATATCCATCTTAGCTCCACTCATAACAATCCCCCCTCTACGTTCTGCCTACCTTCACCGTGCGCTTAACATCACACCACCAAGCAGCACAGGCATGGCCTACTGGAGCCTGCCCTGCACTGATTACTGACCCACCCTTGTGGCTATAGTAAGTGCCACAGACAACCCATCCCAGTGACTCCTCTTCAGCTAGACTTGCCCTGCCATACCATATCTGAGTGACTGACCCTGCTGATTGGAGAGGGAGGCGAAAAGTATTGTGCCCACAGAAAAGCAAACAACAAAGAACACACAGTCCACCTGCTCAGACATAGTCAAATTAAAAAAAAAAAAAAAGGGACGAAACAAACAAGTCTACAATCAATAAATGAGAAAAATAACTACTGAATGCCCTGAAGACAGCAGACAATATCAAAACATTTACAAAAACAGGAAAGGATGGTTCCAGTAGACGTCCAAAATAAAACACCAGATGATTTTCCACTGGAAGAAAATGCACTAGAACTACCTGATAGGGAATTCAAATCTCTAATACTAAGAACTCCACAAGAGCTAGGCAAAAAGCTGACAAACATGAGGAAAAAATAGACAAATTCATGGAAAAGACAGACAAAAAATTGGAAGAATTCAGGAAAATAATGCAGGAACAAAATGCCAAAATAAATCCACAACTAGAAACTATACAAAGACAACAATTAGAAATCCAAAAGATAAACACAAGATTTCAGAAATGGACGGTATCATAGAAGGGCTGAGAAGCAGATTTGAAATGGTGCAAGACAGGATCAGTGGAATTGAAGACACACACTTGGGTACAACAATGTTTCAGGGAAACTCAGAAAAAAGAACAAATAAAAATGAAGAGACCCTGAGAGTTATGTGGGACACAATCAAAAGCAAAAATCTGCGACTGATTGGAATTCCAGAACAGAGGGAGAAAACAGAAAACACAGAGAGGATCATTGACGAACTGTTGACAGCAAACTTCCCCAATATCATGAAAAATGAAAAGCTGGCCATCCAAGAAGCACAGCGAACCCCATATAGGAGAGACCCCAAAAGAAAATCACCAAGGCATATCATAATCACACTCACTAAAACCAAAGACAAAGAATCCTGAGAGCAGCTCATGAAAAATAAGAAGTCACATACAGAGGAGAAACAATAAGACTAAGCTCAGATTATTCGGCAGAAACCATGCAGGCAAGAAGGCAATGGGATGACATATATAAAATCTTGAAAGAAAAAAATTTCCAGCCAAGAATAATATATCCTGCAAAACTCTCGTTCAAATTTGATGGTGAAATTAGATGATTTCCAGATAAACAGAAATTAAAGGAATATGTAAAAGTCAAACCAAACTCACAAGAATTATTAAAGGGGGTTCTTCGGTCTGAGGACAAACAACTTCAGCTCACAGACAGAATCTAGGACGCAGGATCATACCAGCCAGATACCAATCTAGGAAACAAACTCTCGAGGACTATCCAAAACCAAAAGAAATACAAAAGGGAATCAGAGCAGTTAATCAGTAAATGACAAGAACATCAAAACAATAAAAGAGGGAATAAACAGCATAGGTATAGAAACTTCTAATGGAGAGGAAGGCAAGGTAATACCAAGTAACGGTAGACTGCTTCAAACTTAGAAAGATAAGGGTAAAATTCATGGCAACCACAAAGAAAGTTAACAAACATACCCATAAAAAAAGAGGAAAAACATAAAGCCTCAGCAAAAACAAAACCTATAAAAACAAAAGAAATGAAAAAAAATTCACAAACAAAAGTAACTCGGCACAAGAGAGTACGAAGAACAAAGAAAACTTCAGCACCACAAAAAAAGCACTACAAAATGACTGCAACAAACTCATATCTATCAATAATTACACTGAATGTAAACGGACTCAATGCACCCATAAAGAGACGGAGGGTGATAGAATAGATAAGAAAGCAGGATCCATCAATATGCTGTCTACAAGAGACACACCTTAGAAACACACACGTGAATTTATTAAAAGTCAAAGGTTAGGAAAAAATATATCCAGCTAACAACTACCAAAAAAGAGGAGGAATGGCAATTCTAATCTCAGATAAAATACACTTTAAAACAAAATCTACCATAAAAGACAAAGAACGACACTATATAATGATTAAGGGGAGGATCCATCATGAAGACGTAACCATAATAAACGTCTACGCACCCAATGACAGGTCTCCAAAATACATAAAACAAACTCTAAAGACACTGAAAAGAGAAATTGACAGTTCCACAATAATAGTAGGAGACTTCAACACACCACTCTCAGTAAAGGACAGAACAACTAAGAAGAAACTCAGCAAAGATACAGAAGACCTAAAGGGCACAATCAGCCAACTTGACCTCATAGACATATACAGAAAACTCTGTCCAACGGCTGCAAAGTACACATTCATTTCCAATGTACATGGAACGTTCCCCAGAATAGATCACATCTTAGGCCACAGAGCAATCCTCAACAAGATCCAAAACACTGAGACAATTCAAAGTATCTTCTCTGACCACAATGCCATCAAGGTAGAAATTAACAATAGAAAGAGCAAGGGAAAAAATCAACTACTTGGAAACTGAATAATATCCTGCTTACACATCAGTGGGAAATAGAAGAAATGAGAGATGGAATCAAAAAATTCCTAGAATCAAATGAGAATGAAAACACATCATACCAAAACCTTTGGGACACAGCAAAGGCAGTCCTCAGAGGACAATTTATAGCAATAGACGCACATATCAAAAAAAGAAGAAAGGGACAAAATCAAAACATTAACTACAGAACTCAAACAAATAGAAAGAGAACAGCAAAAAAAGCCCACAACCACCGGAAGAAAGGAAATAGTAAAGATCAGAGCAGAAATAAATGAAATAGAGAACAGAAAAACTATAGAAAGAATCAATCAAACCAAAGGTTGGTTCTCTGAAAGAATCAACAAAATCGACAAACCACTGGCCAGACTGACAAAAGAAAAACAGGAGAGGACACAAATAACCCAAATAAGAAATGAAATGGGGGACATTACAAGAGACCCAACTGAAATAAAAAGGATTATAACAGAATATTATGAAAAACTATACTCCAACAGATTTGAAAACCTAGAGGAAATGGATAAATTTCTAGAAACACACAGCCTACACAAACTATAACAAAGTGATGTTGAAAATCTGAACAGACCCATAAAAAGAGAAGAGATTGAAAAGGTAATGAAAAAACTCCCAACCAAAAAAAGCCCTGGCCCAGATGGCTTCACTGGAGAATTCTACAAAACATTTACAGAAGAGCTTGTACCGGTACTACTCAAGCTATTTCAGAGCGTAGAAGAGGAAGCAGCACTTCCAATTCATTCTATGAAGCCAGAATAACGCTGATACCAAAACCAGGCAAAGACGTCACAAAAAAAGAAAATTACAGACCAATATCTCTCATGAATATAGATGCAAAAATTCTGAACAAAATTCTAGCCAATAGAATTCGGCATCATATCAAAAAAGTAATACACCACGACCAAGTAGGATTCATACCAGGTATGCAAGGCTGGTTCAACATTAGAAAATCAATCAACGTAATCCACCACATAAATAAAAGGAATGAAAAGAATCACATGATCATCTCAACTGACACAGAAAAGGCATTTGACAAAGTCCAACACCCATTCCTGATAAAAACTCTCAATCAAATAAGTATAGAAGGGAAGTTTAAGAACATAATGAAGGGCATCTATGCAAAACCAACGGCCAACATCATTCTTAAGGGGGAGAGGCTGAAAACATTCCCCTTGAAAACAGGAACAAGACAAGGATGCCCTTTATCACCACTCCTATTTAACAGTGTGCTGGAACTTCTAGCTAGAGCAATGAGGCAAGAAAAAGAAATCAAGGGCATCCAAATTGGTAATGAAGAAGTTCAACTGTCCCTGTTTGCAGACGATATGATACTCTACATAGAAAACACTAAAGCCTCCACGAGAAATCTACTGGAACTAACAGAAAGATTCAGCAGAGTAGCAGGATACAAGATAAACATTCAAAAATCAGTTGGATTCCTACGCACCAATAAGGAGAACGATGAAAAGGAAATCAGGAAAACAAAAGCCCCTAAAAAGATAAACTACTTAGGAATAAATCTGACCAGGGATGTAAAAGACCTATACAAAGAAAACTACAAAACACTACTGCATGAAACCCAAAGGGATCTACATAAATGGAAAAACATACCATGCTCATGGATAGGCAGACTCAACATTGTGAAAACGTAAATTCTACCCAAAGCAATTTACAAATACAATGTAATCCCGATCCAAATACCAGCAACATTCTTCAAAGAGATGGAAAAACTAATCATTCACTTTATATGGAAAGGGAAGAAGCCCCGAATAAGTAAAGCACTACTGAAGAAGAAGAATAAGGTAGGACTCACACTATCTGACTTCAGAACCTACTATACAACTACAGTAGTCAAAACAGACTGGTACTGGTACAATGACAGATACAATGACCAATGGAACAGAATTGAGAACCCAGATGTAAATCCATCCACCAACGGTCACTTGATCTTCGACAAGGGCCCAAAGTTCACCAAATGGGGAAAAGACAGTCTTTTTAACAAATGGTGCTGGCAGAACTGGATATCCATCTGCAAAAAAATGAAACAGGACCCATACCTCACGCCGTATACAAAAACTACTTCAAAATGGATCAAAGACATGAATATTAAGCCTAAAACTATAATGCTCATAGAAGAAAAAATAGGACCAACACTACAGGCCTTAATACACGGCATTAACAGAATACAAACCATAACCATCAATGCTCAAGCCCCAATAGATAAGCTAGACAACTGGGATCTTCTAAAAATCAAACACCTATGCTCTTCAAAAGACTTCACCAAAAGAGTAAAAAGAGAACCTACAGACTGGGAACAAATTTTTGGACAGTACAGGTCAGACAAAGGTCTAATCTCCATAATCTACAAGAAAATCCAACACCTCTACAACAAAAAGACAATCCTCTTAAAAAATGGGCAAAGGAAATGAACAGACACGTCACCAAAGAAGACATTCAAATGGCCAACAGACACATGAGGAAATGCTCAAGATCACTAGCCATTAGAGAAATGCAAATTAAACCCACAATGAGATACCATCTCACCCCGGCATTACTGGCACGAATCAAAAACACTGGAAATAACAAACGTTGGAGGGGCTGCGGGGAGATGGTAACTCTTATGCACTGCTGGTGGGAATGCAAAATGATACAACCATTTTGGAAAATGATATGGCGCTTCCTCAGAAAGCTAGAAATAGACATACCAATCGATCCAGCAAGCCCACTCCTAGGAATACATCCTAGACAAATAAGAGTCGTCACTCGAATAGACATAAGCACACCTATGTTCATGGAAGCATTGTTCACAATAGCAAAACGATGGAAACAACCTAGATGCCCATCAACAGATGAATGGATAAACAAACTATGGTACATACACACAATGGAGTACTACGCAACGAGAAAGAACAACAATGAATCTGTGAAGCATCTCATAACATGAATGAAACTGGAGGACATTATGCTGAGTGAAATAAGTCAATCACAAAAGGACAAATATTGTATGAGGCCTCTATTGTAAAAACCCATGAAAAAGTTCACACACAAAATGTAACAATCTTTGTTGGTTACCAGGGATGGGAGGGGTGGGGGGAAACTACTAAATAGGCAATAGATAAGTGGTATCTTGGGTGAAGGGTGAGACAGTGAACAATACAGGGGAAACTAGCACAGCTTGTACAAGGAGAGGTCATGGAAGCCCCATAGACACAACCAAACTCTCTGAGGGACTGAATTGCTGGGCGGAGGGCTGTGGGGACCATGGTCTCGGGGAACATCTAGCTCAATTGGCATAACACAGTTTATAAAGACAATGTTCTACATTCTACCTTGGTATGTAGTGTCTGAGGTCTTAAAAGCCTGTGAGCGGCCATCTAAGATACTCCACTGGTCTCATCCCTTCGGGAGCAAGGGAGAATGAAGAGAACAGGATACAAGGAAAAGATTAGTCTGGAGGACTAATGGACCACAGCTACCAAGGCCTCCACCTGACTGAGTCCAGTACAGCTAGATGGTGCCCGGCTACCACCGCTGACTGCTCTGACCAAGATCACAGTAGAGGGTCCTGGACAGAGCTGGAAAAGGATGTAGAACAGAATTCTAACTTACTAAAAAAGACCAGATTTACTGGCCTGACAGAGACTGGAGAAACTCTGAGAGTATGACCCCCAGACACCCTTTTAGCTCAGTGGTGAAGTTATCTCCGAAGTTCACCGTTCAGCATGGGAGTGGACAGCCCCATAAAACCAAATGGGACTAATGAGGTACAGTAGTCCAGTGACAAGGGCCAGAAGGCAGAAGGGGACAAGGAAGCTGGTGGTAGGGAACCCAAGTTTGAGTAAGGATATTGTTAATGTGTTGCGATTTTGTTAACCATTGTCATAGGGCAACATGTGTAGTAACTGTTAAATGAGGAACTATTTTGTTCTATAAGCCTTCAGCTTAAGTGAGAATAGCAGCACAATTGGAAGAGGGTAGTCAATGGCACTGAACTGTGCATGTAGAAATTTTTGAAATGGTGTATCTTTGGCTATGCGTATTTACACCAAAAAAAAAAAAAAAAAGGTTGAGAAGTTAGAGGGTTGACATGTTGTGGGATTGTTAACCAATGTCATAAGACAATATGTGTACTACTGTTTCATGAGAAACTATTTGTTCTGTAAGCCTTCACCTGGAGTACAATAAAAAAAATACATGAGCGGTTCCATAGGTTGATATATATGCATGTATGTGTCTAGCAAGGTATATATGTATACATCTACTTCTCAATTATTGGCTATCTTGTTATCTGACATTTCACTTTTACAAGTGTAGTAAAAAATCTATTATTAGACTATTTTGCGCATTAACGACATACATCTGGCAATAACAAATGCCAGGGTGTGAGGCAAGAGTAAGGCTGGCTGTGATGGTTAAGGTTATGTTTCAACTTGGCTAGGCCATTATTCTCAATGGTTTGACAGTCATGTAATGATGTAGTCATCCTCCTTGTTGTGATCTCTGTGGTCATCCTCCATTTTTGTATAACACCAATTTTCACATAATGACCTGGTCTTTGGAAACTAGCCACTTTGATAAGTGAGGAGTGGGTGTATATACATGTGCATATGTAGGTGTATCTGTAGGCATAGACATATACATGTTTGTATGTGCTGCACATATATTCATATATATAATTCACATATATATAATAAAGCACATAGGGGGCACAGTCATGCCAAACATAACCAAATACGTCTCAGGATTATTTTACTGGGTTTGAAGGCTTAGGGACATAGTCTCAGGGGACTACTCAATCAATTGGCACAACATAGTCTATAAAGTTTATGTTCTACATCCTAATATGTTAAGTAGTGTCTGGGGTTTTAAAAGATTGCAAGTGGCCATCTAAGGTACAACTATAAGCCTCTACTCAACTGGAGCAAACAAGAAAGAAGGAAACCAAAAACTCAAAGAAGAAATTAGTCTGCAGGACTAATTGCCTGCACAAACCATGGCCTCATCTATCCAGAGACCAGAAGAACTAGATGGTACTTGGCTACCACTACTGACAGTTCTGGCTAGGGACACAATAGATGATCACAGACAGAATGGGAGAAAATTATAGAACAAAACTCGAATTCTTAAAAAAAAAAAAAAAAGGCCAAGCTCACTGGACTGGTAGAGACTAGAGGAACCCTCCAGACTGTTGCCTTGAGATATCCTTTAAACCTTGAACTAAAACTGCTCCAGGAGGTCACCTTTCAGCTAAATAACAGACTGGCTCATAAAATAATATCACCTGTGGGTACTGTGCTCCTTAAAAAAAAAATCATCTATATGAGACCAAGCAGTCAAAACTTACCCGAAAGCAAAGATGAAAAGGTCAAGAGGGGTAGGGAAGCTGGATTAATGCAAGTGGAACAACTAGAACGGAAATAATGAGTATGTTAACACAATGTGGAAAATGTAAAGAATGTCACTGAACAACATGTATAGAAATTGTTAAATGAGAACCTAATTTACTGTTGAGTAAACTTTCACCAAAAACTCAATAAAATATTTTTTAAAAATACACAGAATTACTTTTTAAATGTGGTAGCAAGATTCTGGTTTCATGGAGCAAGGTGTTTTCCAATGACACCGTGAATTAAATTTATATATAGATTCACAGACAAAAAAAAATAATAATAGTAATGATAAAATTTAAATCAGTATTAAAAAAAGAAAGAAAAGAAGTAAATCTCACAAACATTAGTATAGACGTTAAATTCAGGGGTATGATTGTGAAGGGGTACCAACGAATTTCAGGAGTTCTAGCCACATCCTATTTCTTTACCTAGATGGTAGCTATATAGGTGTTTGCTACATAATTTGAAATTATAATTCATACGTATTTTATATACTTTTTTTCAGATTCTTTTAAAATTGTACTCCAGGTGAAGGCTTACAGAACAAATAGTTTCTCATGAAACAGTAGTACACATATTGTCTTATGACATTGGTTAACAATCCCACAACATGTCAACCCTCTAACTTCTCAACCTTTTTTTTTTTTTTTTTGGTGTAAATACGCATAGCCAAAGATACACCATTTCAAAAATTTCTACATGCACAGTTCAGTGCCATTGACTACCCTCTTCCAATTGTGCTGCTATTCTCACTTAAGCTGAAGGCTTATAGAACAAAATAGTTCCTCATTTAACAGTTACTACACATGTTGCCCTATGACAATGGTTAACAAAATCGCAACACATTAACAATATCCTTACTCAAACTTGGGTTCCCTACCACCAGCTTCCTTGTCCCCTTCTGCCTTCTGGCCCTTGTCACTGGACTACTGTACCTCATTAGTCCCATTTGGTTTTATGGGGCTGTCCACTCCCATGCTGAACGGTGAACTTCGGAGATAACTTCACCACTGAGCTAAAAGGGTGTCTGGGGGTCATACTCTCAGAGTTTCTCCAGTCTCTGTCAGGCCAGTAAATCTGGTCTTTTTTAGTAAGTTAGAATTCTGTTCTACATCCTTTTCCAGCTCTGTCCAGGACCCTCTACTGTGATCTTGGTCAGAGCAGTCAGCGGTGGTAGCCGGGCACCATCTAGCTGTACTGGACTCAGTCAGGTGGAGGCCTTGGTAGCTGTGGTCCATTAGTCCTCCAGACTAATCTTTTCCTTGTATCCTGTTCTCTTCATTCTCCCTTGCTCCCGAAGGGATGAGACCAGTGGAGTATCTTAGATGGCCGCTCACAGGCTTTTAAGACCTCAGACACTACATACCAAGGTAGAATGTAGAACATTGTCTTTATAAACTGTGTTATGCCAATTGAGCTAGATGTTCCCCGAGACCATGGTCCCCACAGCCCTCCGCCCAGCAATTCAGTCCCTCAGAGAGTTTGGTTGTGTCTATGGGGCTTCCATGACCTCTCCTTGTACAAGCTGTGCTAGTTTCCCCTGTATTGTTCACTGTCTCACCCTTCACCCAAGATACCACTTATCTATTGCCTATTTAGTAGTTTCCCCCCACCCCTCCCATCCCTGGTAACCAACAAAGATTGTTACATTTTGTGTGTGAACTTTTTCATGGGTTTTTACAATAGAGGCCTCATACAATATTTGTCCTTTTGTGATTGACTTATTTCACTCAGCATAATGTCCTCCAGTTTCATTCATGTTATGAGATGCTTCACAGATTCATTGTTGTTCTTTCTCGTTGCGTAGTACTCCATTGTGTGTATGTACCATAGTTTGTTTATCCATTCATCTGTTGATGGGCATCTAGGTTGTTTCCATCGTTTTGCTATTGTGAACAATGCTTCCATGAACATAGGTGTGCTTATGTCTATTCGAGTGACGACTCTTATTTGTCTAGGATGTATTCCTAGGAGTGGGCTTGCTGGATCGATTGGTATGTCTATTTCTAGCTTTCTGAGGAAGCGCCATATCATTTTCCAAAATGGTTGTATCATTTTGCATTCCCACCAGCAGTGCATAAGAGTTACCATCTCCCCGCAGCCCCTCCAACGTTTGTTATTTCCAGTGTTTTTGATTCGTGCCAGTAATGCCGGGGTGAGATGGTATCTCATTGTGGGTTTAATTTGCATTTCTCTAATGGCTAGTGATCTTGAGCATTTCCTCATGTGTCTGTTGGCCATTTGAATGTCTTCTTTGGTGACGTGTCTGTTCATTTCCTTTGCCCATTTTTTAAGAGGATTGTCTTTTTGTTGTAGAGGTGTTGGATTTTCTTGTAGATTATGGAGATTAGACCTTTGTCTGACCTGTACTGTCCAAAAATTTGTTCCCAGTCTGTAGGTTCTCTTTTTACTCTTTTGGTGAAGTCTTTTGAAGAGCATAGGTGTTTGATTTTTAGAAGATCCCAGTTGTCTAGCTTATCTATTGGGGCTTGAGCATTGATGGTTATGGTTTGTATTCTGTTAATGCCGTGTATTAAGGCCTGTAGTGTTGGTCCTATTTTTTCTTCTATGAGCATTATAGTTTTAGGCTTAATATTCATGTCTTTGATCCATTTTGAAGTAGTTTTTGTATACGGCGTGAGGTATGGGTCCTGTTTCATTTTTTTGCAGATGGATATCCAGTTCTGCCAGCACCATTTGTTAAAAAGACTGTCTTTTCCCCATTTGGTGAACTTTGGGCCCTTGTCGAAGATCAAGTGACCGTTGGTGGATGGATTTACATCTGGGTTCTCAATTCTGTTCCATTGGTCATTGTATCTGTCATTGTACCAGTACCAGTCTGTTTTGACTACTGTAGTTGTATAGTAGGTTCTGAAGTCAGATAGTGTGAGTCCTACCTTATTCTTCTTCTTCAGTAGTGCTTTACTTATTCGGGGCTTCTTCCCTTTCCATATAAAGTGAATGATTAGTTTTTCCATCTCTTTGAAGAATGTTGCTGGTATTTGGATCGGGATTACATTGTATTTGTAAATTGCTTTGGGTAGAATTTACGTTTTCACAATGTTGAGTCTGCCTATCCATGAGCATGGTATGTTTTTCCATTTATGTAGATCCCTTTGGGTTTCATGCAGTAGTGTTTTGTAGTTTTCTTTGTATAGGTCTTTTACATCCCTGGTCAGATTTATTCCTAAGTATTTTATCTTTTTAGGGGCTATTATAAATGGTATTGTTTTCCTGATTTCCTTTTCATCGTTCTCCTTATTGGTGCGTAGGAATCCAACTGATTTTTGAATGTTTATCTTGTATCCTGCTACTCTGCTGAATCTTTCTGTTAGTTCCAGTAGATTTCTCGTGGAGGCTTTAGTGTTTTCTATGTAGAGTATCATATCGTCTGCAAACAGGGACAGTTGAACTTCTTCATTACCAATTTGGATGCCCTTGATTTCTTTTTCTTGCCTCATTGCTCTAGCTAGAAGTTCCAGCACACTGTTAAATAGGAGTGGTGATAAAGGGCATCCTTGTCTTGTTCCTGTTTTCAAGGGGAATGTTTTCAGCCTCTCCCCCTTAAGAATGATGTTGGCCGTTGGTTTTGCATAGATGCCCTTCATTATGTTCTTAAACTTCCCTTCTATACTTATTTGATTGAGAGTTTTTATCAGGAATGGGTGTTGGACTTTGTCAAATGCCTTTTCTGTGTCAGTTGAGATGATCATGTGATTCTTTTCATTCCTTTTATTTATGTGGTGGATTACGTTGATTGATTTTCTAATGTTGAACCAGCCTTGCATACCTGGTATGAATCCTACTTGGTCGTGGTGTATTACTTTTTTGATATGATGCCGAATTCTATTGGCTAGAATTTTGTTCAGAATTTTTGCATCTATATTCATGAGAGATATTGGTCTGTAATTTTCTTTTTTTGTGACGTCTTTGCCTGGTTTTGGTATCAGCGTTATTCTGGCTTCATAGAATGAATTGGAAGTGCTGCTTCCTCTTCTACGCTCTGAAATAGCTTGAGTAGTACCGGTACAAGCTCTTCTGTAAATGTTTTGTAGAATTCTCCAGTGAAGCCATCTGGGCCAGGGCTTTTTTTGGTTGGGAGTTTTTTCATTACCTTTTCAATCTCTTCTCTTTTTATGGGTCTGTTCAGATTTTCAACATCACTTTGTTATAGTTTGTGTAGGCTGTGTGTTTCTAGAAATTTATCCATTTCCTCTAGGTTTTCAAATCTGTTGGAGTAGAGTTTTTCATAATATTCTGTTATAATCCTTTTTATTTCAGTTGGGTCTCTTGTAATGTCCCCCATTTCATTTCTTATTTGGGTTATTTGTGTCCTCTCCTGTTTTTCTTTTGTCAGTCTGGCCAGTGGTTTGTCGATTTTGTTGATTCTTTCAGAGAACCAACCTTTGGTTTGATTGATTCTTTCTATAGTTTTTCTGTTCTCTATTTCATTTATTTCTGCTCTGATCTTTACTATTTCCTTTCTTCCGGTGGTTGTGGGCTTTTTTTGCTGTTCTCTTTCTATTTGTTTGAGTTCTGTAGTTAATGTTTTGATTTTGTCCCTTTCTTCTTTTTTTGATATGTGCGTCTATTGCTATAAATTGTCCTCTGAGGACTGCCTTTGCTGTGTCCCAAAGGTTTTGGTATGATGTGTTTTCATTCTCATTTGATTCTAGGAATTTTTTGATTCCATCTCTCATTTCTTCTATTTCCCACTGATGTGTAAGCAGGATATTATTCAGTTTCCAAGTAGTTGATTTTTTCCCTTGCTCTTTCTATTGTTAATTTCTACCTTGATGGCATTGTGGTCAGAGAAGATACTTTGAATTGTCTCAGTGTTTTGGATCTTGTTGAGGATTGCTCTGTGGCCTAAGATGTGATCTATTCTGGGGAACGTTCCATGTACATTGGAAATGAATGTGTACTTTGCAGCCGTTGGACAGAGTTTTCTGTATATGTCTATGAGGTCAAGTTGGCTGATTGTGCCCTTTAGGTCTTCTGTATCTTTGCTGAGTTTCTTCTTAGTTGTTCTGTCCTTTACTGAGAGTGGTGTGTTGAAGTCTCCTACTATTATTGTGGAACTGTCAATTTCTCTTTTCAGTGTCTTTAGAGTTTGTTTTATGTATTTTGGAGACCTGTCATTGGGTGTGTAGACGTTTATTATGGTTACGTCTTCATGATGGATCCTCCCCTTAATCATTATATAGTGTCGTTCTTTGTCTTTTATGGTAGATTTTGTTTTAAAGTGTATTTTATCTGAGATTAGAATTGCCATTCCTCCTCTTTTTTGGTAGTTGTTAGCTGGATATATTTTTTCCTAACCTTTGACTTTTAATAAATTCACGTGTGTGTTTCTAAGGTGTGTCTCTTGTAGACAGCATATTGATGGATCCTGCTTTCTTATCTATTCTATCACCCTCCGTCTCTTTATGGGTGCATTGAGTCCGTTTACATTCAGTGTAATTATTGATAGATATGAGTTTGTTGCAGTCATTTTGTAGTGCTTTTTTTGTGGTGCTGAAGTTTTCTTTGTTCTTCGTACTCTCTTGTGCCGAGTTACTTTTGTTTGTGAATTTTTTTTCATTTCTTTTGTTTTTATAGGTTTTGTTTTTGCTGAGGCTTTATGTTTTTCCTCTTTTTTTATGGGTATGTTTGTTAACTTTCTTTGTGGTTGCCATGAATTTTACCCTTATCTTTCTAAGTTTGAAGCAGTCTACCGTTACTTGGTATTACCTTGCCTTCCTCTCCATTAGAAGTTTCTATACCTATGCTGTTTATTCCCTCTTTTATTGTTTTGATGTTCTTGTCATTTACTGATTAACTGCTCTGATTCCCTTTTGTATTTCTTTTGGTTTTGGATAGTCCTCGAGAGTTTGTTTCCTAGATTGGTATCTGGCTGGTATGATCCTGCGTCCTAGATTCTGTCTGTGAGCTGAAGTTGTTTGTCCTCAGACCGAAGAACCCCCTTTAATAATTCTTGTGAGTTTGGTTTGACTTTTACATATTCCTTTAATTTCTGTTTATCTGGAAATCATCTAATTTCACCATCAAATTTGAACGAGAGTTTTGCAGGATATATTATTCTTGGCTGGAAATTTTTTTCTTTCAAGATTTTATATATGTCATCCCATTGCCTTCTTGCCTGCATGGTTTCTGCCGAATAATCTGAGCTTAGTCTTATTGTTTCTCCTCTGTATGTGACTTCTTATTTTTCATGAGCTGCTCTCAGGATTCTTTGTCTTTGGTTTTAGTGAGTGTGATTATGATATGCCTTGGTGATTTTCTTTTGGGGTCTCTCCTATATGGGGTTCGCTGTGCTTCTTGGATGGCCAGCTTTTCATTTTTCATGATATTGGGGAAGTTTGCTGTCAACAGTTCGTCAATGATCCTCTCTGTGTTTTCTGTTTTCTCCCTCTGTTCTGGAATTCCAATCAGTCGCAGATTTTTGCTTTTGATTGTATCCCACATAACTCTCAGGGTCTCTTCATTTTTATTTGTTCTTTTTTCTGAGTTTCCCTGAAACATTGTTGTACCCAAGTGTGTGTCTTCAATTCCACTGATCCTGTCTTGCACCATTTCAAATCTGCTTCTCAGCCCTTCTATGATACCGTCCATTTCTGAAATCTTGTGTTTATCTTTTGGATTTCTAATTGTTGTCTTTGTATAGTTTCTAGTTGTGGATTTATTTTGGCATTTTGTTCCTGCATTATTTTCCTGAATTCTTCCAATTTTTTGTCTGTCTTTTCCATGAATTTGTCTATTTTTTCCTCATGTTTGTCAGCTTTTTGCCTAGCTCTTGTGGAGTTCTTAGTATTAGAGATTTGAATTCCCTATCAGGTAGTTCTAGTGCATTTTCTTCCAGTGGAAAATCATCTGGTGTTTTATTTTGGACGTCTACTGGAACCATCCTTTCCTGTTTTTGTAAATGTTTTGATATTGTCTGCTGTCTTCAGGGCATTCAGTAGTTATTTTTCTCATTTATTGATTGTAGACTTGTTTGTTTCGTCCCTTTTTTTTTTTTTTAATTTGACTATGTCTGAGCAGGTGGACTGTGTGTTCTTTGTTGTTTGCTTTTCTGTGGGCACAATACTTTTCGCCTCCCTCTCCAATCAGCAGGGTCAGTCACTCAGATATGGTATGGCAGGGCAAGTCTAGCTGAAGAGGAGTCACTGGGATGGGTTGTCTGTGGCACTTACTATAGCCACAAGGGTGGGTCAGTAATCAGTGCAGGGCAGGCTCCAGTAGGCCATGCCTGTGCTGCTTGGTGGTGTGATGTTAAGCGCACGGTGAAGGTAGGCAGAACGTAGAGGGGGGATTGTTATGAGTGGAGCTAAGATGGATATGGGAGAGAGGAGAGAGGAACAGGAGCCAAAAACATACAAACAAACAAAAAAGAATGCTAGGGGAGCTTTCCGTTGGAGTGGACAGACGAGAGACTATGAAATGGAGAAAAACAGAAAGGGGAAGAGGAAGAAAAGAAAAGAAATGAATGAATAAATAAAAATTGGAAAGGTTAAAGAACCGCAAAGTTCCCAGGGATCCCACCAGTGCAGCTATGAGGTCTGGGGAAGTCGCTCTCAGGTGTTGCAGTACAGCCTGGCTAGAAGGCATAGAGGTATACAATGCCAGGTATTCAGGCAACAGAAAGAGAAGGAAGATATGAGAGACGAGAAACTGAGTAATGAAGAAAGACAAAAAGGGAAAAAGAGGGAAAAGAACAAAACAAATTAAAAAAAAAAAAAAAGAAAGGAGACGCTCCCAAATAACGGGGGAAAAGAAAAACAACAAAAAAAGAAATGCCCTCAGGGATCCCTCTGCACGTCTGTGCAAGCTGAGGGGGTAGTTCCAAGCCACGCAGCACCGCCTGGCCAGAATGGGCTCCCAACTCCAGAAAAGGAAAAGAAAACAAACAAACAATTCAAAGCAAACAAACAAACAAAACCCTGGGCTCCCACCAGAATGGCAGCCCAGACCGGGAAGCAGCTCCACTCTCGGACGGAGCTCCACAGCCCCTCAGGAAGAAGAAAAGATGGCGCATGGAGCCACGTATTTGAGCGAAAAGAGGGGGAGGTGATGAGAGGTAAGGAAGAAATCAAAAGAAGCAGAAAAATAAAAAAGCAACACCAGCAGCCAACAAATGGCACTCAGAGAGCCAGCTAGTGCAGGCTGGTGTAATCCAAGCAGCCTGTATTTCTCAGACAAGAGATTGTGTCCGTGGGAAGCAGAGGGGGCCAAGTGTGGGCAAAGAGGGGTAGGGAGTGGGAAAGCGTATATCACAAATTACCGGAGCTCTGCAGCCCCTCAGGAAGAAGCAAAGATGGTGCACGGAGCCAGGTATTTGAGCGAATGGAGGGGGAGGTGGTGAGAGGTAAGGAAGAAATCAAAAGAAGCAGAAAAAACAACACCAGCAGCCAACAAATGGCACTCAGAGAGCGGGCTCGTTCGGGTGTGTGGAATCCAAGCAGTCGGTGTTTCCCCGACAAGAGATTGTGGCTGCGGGAAGCAGGGGAGGCCGAGTGGGGGTGAAGAAGGGTGGGGGGTGGGAAAGCGTATATCACAAATTACCGGTTGTTTTGTCTCCCGCTGGAAGCTCCGTGAAGCTGCTTTCTCGTATCCCCTGTTTGCTGGTCTCCGATAGGAGTCCAAGATGGTGGATCCACGCTGCGTTACCTGGTAGGCGACCTCTGCATGAATCTCTCCTCGTTCTCCATTCTCTGTCAGTTTTCTCACTCCATTTGGTGCTTGGCTGAGTTCTTTATCTCCTCATTTGATGTTTTAGGGTTTCAGGATTGTTGTTTTCTCTGTTCGGCTTAGTTTTTCAGATCTTTACTGTGGAGGGACCGTCTGGTGCTTCTGCCTAGAGCGCCATTTTGCTGGAAGTCCTACACTTTTTTGTATGCATATTATACTTCACTTTTTAAAATGTTAAAAGAAAAGACAATAATGAACAAGAATAGCCTGTTGGTAATATTTCTGCATGGTTGGCCTCCACTGATACTTGCACCATGCTGCTGGACTCACTCACGTGTGCCTCAGCCACTGCAAATAATCTGTGACTCTCCCTGGGCCTTTGCATCTCACTATCAAGATACTGAGCTTAGGTCATAAGAAATGCTTTAGCTGCCAAGAATCTCGTATAGAAACTATATACCCCCTAGTTAAGAGGCTTTAGAGAAGTGTGGAGCTATAAACTGTCTTCTTGTTGTTGTTAGGTGCCGTAGAGCTGGTTCTGACTCATAGCCGCCCTAGGTACAACAGAACGAAACTCTGCCTGGTCCTGAGCCATTCTCACAATCGTTGCTATGCCTGAGCCCATTATTGCAGCCACTGTGCCAATCCATCTCGTTGAGGATCTTCCTCTTTTTTGCTGACCCTGTACTTTCCCAAGCATGATGTCCTTCTCCAGGAACTGATCCCTCCTGATAACATGTCTAAAGTATGTGAGACATAGTCACATCATCTTTGCTTCTAAGGAGCATTTTGGCTGTAGTTCTTCCATGACAAATTTGTTTGTTCTTTTGGCAGTCTATGGTATATTCAATATTCTTCACCAACAGCGTAATTCAAAGGCATCGATTCTTCTTCAGTCTTC
This sequence comes from Dugong dugon, assembly GCA_030035585.1. NCBI lineage: Eukaryota > Metazoa > Chordata > Mammalia > Sirenia > Dugongidae > Dugong > Dugong dugon. Next base: position 151,293,113 of record CM057462.1, read on the forward strand.
CTTGTTCATTGTCCAGCTTTAGCATGCATATGAGGCGATTGAAAATATCATGGCTTGAGTCAGGCGTACCTTAGTCTTCAAGGTGACATCTTTGCTTTTTAACACTTTAAAGAGTTCTTTTGCAGCAGATTTGCCCAATGCAATGCGTCGTTTGATTTCTTGACTGCTGCTTCCATGGGAGTTGATCGTGGATTCAAGTAAAATGAAATCCTTGACAACTTCCATCTTTTCTCCATTTATCATGATGTTGCTTATTGGTCCAGTTGTGAGGATTTTTGTTTTCTTTATGTTGAGGTGTAATCCGTACTGAAGGCTGTAGTCTTTGATCTTCATCAGTAAATGCTTCAAGTCCTCTTCACTTTCAGCAAGCAAGGTTGTGTCATCTGCATAATGCAGGTTGTTAGTGAGTCTTCCTCCAATCCTGTTCCCCTGTTCTTCTTCATATAGTCCAGCTTCTCAGATTACTTGCTCAGCAAAAAGATTGAATAAATATGGTGAAAGGATACAACCCTGATTCACACCTTTCCTGACTTTAAATCACGCAGTATCCCCTTGTTCTGTTTGGACGACTGCCTCTTGATCTATGTACAGGTTCCTCATGAGCACAATTAAGTGTTCTGGGATTGCCATTCTTCACAATGTTATCCATAATTTGTTACCATCCACACAGTCGAATGCCTTTGCATAGCCTAGAAAACATGGGAAACATCTTTCTGGTATTCTCTGCTTTCAGCCAAGATCCCTCTGACATCAGCAATGACGTCACTGGTTCTATGTCCTGTTCTGAATCCGGCTTGAATTTCTGGCAGTTCTCTGTTGACGTACTGCTGCAGCCACTTTTGAATGATCTTCCTCAAAATTTTACTTGTATGTGATATTAAGGATATTGTTCGATAATTTTTGCATTTCGTGGGATCACCTTTCTTGGCAATAGGCATAAGTATGGATCTCTTCTGGTTGGTTGGCCAGGTAGCTGTCTTCCAAATATCTTGGTATAGACGAGTGAGCACTTCCAGTGCTGTATCCGTTTGTTGAAACATCTCAACTGGTATTCTTTCAGTTCCTGGAGGCTTGTTTTTCGCCGATGCCTTCAGTGCAGCTTGTACCTCTTCCTTCAGTACCATCAGTTCCTGATCATATGCTACCTCCTGAAATGCTTGAACGCTGACCAATTCTTTTTGGTATAGTGACTCTGTGTATTCCTTCCAACTTCTTTTGATGCTTCCTGTATCATTTGATATTTTCCCTCTAGAATCCTTCAATATTGCAACTTTAGGCTTGAATTTTTTCTTCAGTTCTTTCAGCTTGAGAATTGCCGAGAGTGTTCTTCTCTTTTGGTTTTGTGTCTCCAGTTGTTTGCCCATGTCATTATACTACTTTAGTTTGTCTTCTAGAGCTGCTCTTTGAAATCTTCTGTTCAGCTCCTTTGCTTCATCATTTCTTCTGTTTCTTCTGTCTTGAGTCCCCCCAATTAAAAATGATGTTGGCAAGTAGGAATCTAGAAACAATAAATGTTTGTCTACACAGTATCACATGCATATGTTCTTCCTACATTTACAGCTCCTGAAAAGACCTTCCCAGGGGTCTTAAAAGTTTGTGAGCAGCCATATAAGATACTCCACTGGTCTCACCCTATCTGGAGCAAGGGAGAATGAAGAAAAACAAAGACACACGGGAAAGATTAGTCCAAAAGACTAATAGACCACAACAACCACAGCCTCCGCCAGACTGAGTTCAGCACAACTATGGCCCCCGGACATCCTTTAAGCTCAGTAATGAAGTTACTCTTGAGGTTCATCCTTCAGCTAAAGATTAGAAAGGCCCATAAAACAAAATGAGACTAAATGGGCACACCAGCCCAGGGTCAACCTGGTAATGGGGAACCCAAGGTCGAGAAGGGGATAGTGTTGACCTGTTGTAGGGTTGTCAACCAATGTCACAAAACAATATGTGTATTAATTGTTCAGTGAGAAACTAATTTGCCCTGTAAACCTTTATCTGAAGTACAATAAAAAAGAAAAATACTCACTCAAGCTGGTGTAATCATCTTTCCTAGGGGAAAAAAAGAATTCACCTCATACATAAGGGATTCAACCCAAATGACATTACTAACTCCATCCAGCTACAAGTACTGGATCTTAGAATGAGTTCTTTTTTTCACAATTCTGCTTCAAAAGATTGAAAACTATATGCAAAAATGTGAAGTTAGCCCTCTATTAAAAATGTGAAAGGAAAAGAGGAAACAAACGGTAAATTAACAAGAAACAAGAGTAGATACTACAATCCTCATTTAGAGTTTGCTTGATGCCCATTATCCCGTCTTTCCATCCAATTTCTTCCATTTGTAATGGAAAGATCTACCTTGTGCCCTTTCCACCATTGTACTTTTTTGATGTCAATTTTTTTTTATTGTACTTTAGATGAAGGTTTACAGAACAAATAGTTTCTCATTAACAGTTAGTACAAATATTGTTTTATGACAATGGTTAACAAACCCAAGACATGTCAACACTGTCCCTTCTCAACTTTGGGTTCCCTATTAACAGCTTTCCTGTCCCTTCCTGCCTTCTAGTCCTTGTCCCTGGACTATTGTCCGCCATTAGTCTCATTTTGTTTTATGGGGCTGTCATGTGAATGTGAACCTCGGGAGTGACTTCATTACTGAGCTGAAAGGTTGTCTGGGGGCCATACTCTTGGGGTCTCTCCAGTCTCTGTCAGGACAGTAAGTCTGGTCTTTTTTTGTGAGCTAGAATTTTGTCCTACATTTTTCTCCAGCTCTGTCCAGGACCCTCTGTTGTGATCTTTGTCAGAGCAGTCAGTTGTGGTAGCTGGGCACTATCTGGTTGTACTGGACTCAGTCTGTTGCAGGCCATGGTAGTTGTGGTCCATTAGTCCTTTGGACTAATCTTTCCCTTGTGTGTTGTTTTCTTCATTCTCCCTTGCTCCCGAAGGGGTGAGACCAGAAGAGTATCTTAGATGGCTTCTCACAGGCTTTTAAGACCCCAGACACTACTCACCAAGGTAGAATGTAGAACATTGTCTTTATAAACTGTGTTATGACAATTGAGCTAAATGTTCCCCAAAACCATGGTCCCCACAGCCCTCCACCTGGAAATTCTGTCCCTCAGGGAGTTTGGATGTGTCTATGGAGCTTCCGTGACCTTTCCTTAAGTTGTGTTGGCTTCCCCAGTATTATGTACTTTCTTACCCTTTATCAAAGTTACCACTTATCTATTGTCTATTTAGTATTCCCCCACCCCCACCCCTCCAATCCCTTGTAACCAACAAAGATTGTTTCTTCTTGTGTGTAACTTTTTCATGAGTTTTTACAGTAGTGGTCTCATACAATATTTGTCCTTTTAGATTGACTTGTTGTTTTCTCTGTTTGGCTTAGTTTTTTTGATCTCTGCTGTGGAGGGACGGCATGGTGCTTCTGCCTAGAGTGCCATTTTGCCGGAAGTCGCTCGTGTATTTTTTGGTTGTTACTGCCATTGTTGCCAAATTATATATGTTATAGCATTTCCCAATAAGGTTCCTTAATCCTGTGTATTTCTTATTGTCATCATTTACCTTGGTTATGTTGTGCCCACTTCACCCACATTTGGTATTGACTTTCCCATCATCAAAAATAACAAGTGTCTACTGCCTAGAGAGTGATTTCCCCTCCCTCCTCCTCCCATCACTAGTAACTACCAAAGAACATGATTTCTGTATGTATATCAATTTTTGTCTTTTTATAAAAGTAGTATCATACAATATTTGTCCGTTTGTCCTTGACTTATTTCACTCAGCATGGTGTCCTCTGGATTCATCTATGTTGTAAGATGTCTTGTGGACTCATTATTCTTTATAGTTGCATAGTATTCCCTTGTATGTACATACCATACATTTTGTTTATCCTTTCATCCATTGATAGGCACTTAGGTTGTTTACATATTTTTGCTATTGTGAATAATGCTTCTGTGAACATAGGTGTGTGTATGTCTATTTGTGACACTGCTAATAGATCTCTAAGTATATATCTAGGACTAGGATTTCCGGATCATAAGGTATTTCTATTTCTAGTTTTTTGAGGAAGCGCCATACTGTTTTTCATAGTGGTTATACCATTTCCAATACCACCAGCAGCAGATAAGGGTTCCAATCTCCCCACATCCTTACAAGCATTTGTTGTTTTCTGTTTTTTATTTGTTTAATCAGTGCCATTTTTGCAGGGGTGAGTTTATGTTTTACTCTTCTAGTGCTACTATAACAGAAATACTACAAGTGGATGGTTTTAACAAAGATAAATTTATTTTGTCACAGTCTAGTAGGCTTGAAGTCCAAATTTAGGGTGTCAGCTCCAGGCGAAGGCTTTCTCTCTCTGTTAGCTCTGGAGGAAGATCATTCTTGTCAGTCTTCCCCTGGACTAGGAGCTTCTCCACGCAGGAACCCTGGGTCCAAAGGATGTGCTCTGCTCCCAGTGCTTCTTTCTTGGCGGTATGAGGTCCCCCCTCTCTGCTCGCTTCCCTTTCCTTGTTATCTCTTGAGAGATAAAAGATGGTGTGCATCACACCCCAGAGAAATTCCCTTTACATTGGATCAGAGATGTGACCTGGGTAAGGGTGTTACAATCCTACCCTAATTCTCTTTAACATAAAATTACAATAAAAAAATGGAGGACAACCACACAATACTGGGAATCATGGCCTAACCAAGTTGACACATATTTTGGGGGGACACAATTCAATCTATGACAGATGGTATCTCATTGTAGTTTTGATTTGCATCTCTCTAATGGCTAATGATGACGAGCATTTTTTCATGTGCTTGTTGGTTGCTTGAATGTCCTCTTTGGTGAAGTGTCTGTTTATGTCGTTTGCTCATTATTTGATTGGATTGTCTTTTTGTTGTTGAGTTGTTGAAGTGTTCTATATATTTTAGAGATTTTATCCTTATCAGATATATTGTTCCCAAAGATTTTTTCCCAATCTGTAGGTTCCCTTTTTGCTCTTTGATAAAATCTTTTTGATGAACATAAGTATTTAATTTTTAGGAGGTCCCAGTTATCTAATTTGTCTTTTGTTGCTCATGCATTTGTAGTTGTGTTTGTTCGCTTTTCTTTAAAGTTTTACTATCTAAATAATATAGCCTAGTTTGGCCTTTTTAAAAAAAAAACTTCATATAAATGGGATCATACACCTAAATTCTACCTTATTTAGCTCAAAATTACTTTGTGAGATTCATCCTTATGGTTTCATGTAGCTCTAGTTCATTTGTTTTTATTCTATGTAGAAAATCCAATTATGTGAATTAACCACAACTTAATTATCCTGCTGCACATATGCAAGAGTTTCTCTTCAGTGTCCTAGGAGTGGAATTGCTGATATTTAAGGTATGCACCTATTCAACTTTACTAGATAATGCCAAACTGTCTTCCAAAGTGATTTTACCAATTTTTACTCTGCCCGCAGTATAAGAGAATTTTAATTATTCCACATTACCAATCCTTTGATATTGTAAAACTTTAATTTTTTCCTATCCATTTGATGTGTAATAATATCTAATTGTAGTTTTAATTTGCATGTCTCTGATTACTAGTGGGATTGAGCACTTTTTAATAATTTTTGGCCATTTTATTTCCTCTTTTGTAAAATGTTTCTTCAAGTTGTTTTTTTTTTTTTTTTTTCTATTGAGTAAGCTGTCTTTCTTTGACTGGTTTGTAGGAATTCTTTAAGGGTCCTTTGTCAGATATGTGTTAGAAATATATTCTACCATTCTATAACTTCTTTATTCTTCAAACAACAAGTGGATACTTCGTGGCTTAAAATCAGAAAGGGTGCTCTTCAGGGCTGCATCCTTTCACCATACTTATTCAGTCTGTATGCTGAGCAAATAATCCAAGAATCTGGACTATATGAAGAAGAATATGGCATCAGGATTAGAGGAAAACTTATTAACAACCTGCAACATGCAGATGACACAACTTTTCTTCCTGAAAGCAAAGGGGACTCTCAAAACACTTACTGATGAAGATGAAAGACTACAGTCTTCAGTATGGATAATACCTCTACATAAAGAAGCTGAACCAATAAGCAACATCATGATAAATGGAGAGAAGATTGAAGTTGTCAAGGATTTCATTTTACTTGGATCACAATCAACGCCCATGGAAGTAGCAGTCAAGAAATCAAATGATGCATTGCATTGGGCAAATCCTCTACAAAAGACCTCTTTAAAATGTCAAAAAGCAAAGATGTCACTTTCAGGGCTAAGACGCACCTGATCCAAGCCATATTTTCAATTGCCTCAGATGCATATGAAAGGTGGACAATGAATAAGGAAGAGAGAAGAATTGATGTCTTTGAATTGTGGTGTGGGCTAAGAATACTGAACTTATCCTGGACTGCCAGAAAAACAAGCAAACGTGTCTTGAAAAAATACAGCCAGAATGCTCTTTAGAAGCAAGGATGGCAAGACTTCATCTCACACACTTTGGACATGTTTTCAGAAGGGACCAATCCCTGAAGAAGGACATCGTGCTTGATAAAGTGGAGGGTCAGCGAAAGAGAGGAAGACCCTCAACGAGATGAAATGACACAGTGGCTGCAATGGTGGGCTCAAGCATAGCAATGATTGTGAGGATGGTGCAGGACCAGGCAGTGTTTCTTTCTGTTGTATATAGGGTTGCTACAAGTCTGAACCAGCTTGATAGCGCTTGACAACAACAGTGGCAACTTTATACATCATATGCCCTGTAACATAAATTTATACTTATTTTTTATGAATTTGTCATTATAAAGCATAAAGGACATAACAAGTAGACTTACCAAGCAAAAATATATTAAAGCCTGCCCTTATACTCTTCCATACAATTACCTTTAATGGAAATTTTTTTTCTTTGAATGGCTTTGAGTTACTGTCTAGTGCCCCTTCTCTCCCATTTGAAGGATTCCATTTAGCATTTCTTGTAGAGTAAGTCTGAGGGTTACAGTCTCTCTCAGCTTTTATATTTCAGAAAATGCCTTAATTTTTCCCTCATACTTTTTTAAAAAAAATCATTGCATTTAATTTCAAAGTGTATTTATGACTGATTATCACTAAACACAAATCATGTCTGAAGAGAGAGCAGCTCAAACCCGTACGTTGCATTTTGCCCTCATTCTTGAAGGACACTTTTGCCGGGTATAGTATTCTTGGTTGGCAGGTCTTTTCTTTCAGCAATTTATATTATATATGACATTCCCTTGCCTTCTGTCTTCCAAAGTTTCTTAGGTGAAATCAGCACTTAAACTTATTGTGGATCTTTCATATGTGACTGTTTGCTTCTGACTCGCTGCTTTCATGATTCTATCTATATCTTTAACTTTTGAGAGCTTGATTAAAATTTATCTCAGTGTGGATCGCCTTTGGATTTTTCCTGCTTGGAGTTCATTGAGCTTCTTGGACTTACCAAAACCAAATCAGTTGCCATGGAGTCAATTCCGACTCATGACCACTTCATGTGTTGCAGAGTAGAACTGCACTCTATAGGGTTTTCAAGGCTGTGATCTTTTGGAAGCAAATCACCAAGCCTTTCTTCTGAAGCATCCCTAGTTCAAGTTGCAAAACTTTCAGTTAGCAGTCATGTGCTTGACTATTTGTGCCACCCAGGGACTCCTATCCTACAAGTTTTATGACTTTAGCTTTTATATTTAGGTCTTTGATCCATTTTGAGTAAATTTTTGTATATGATGTTGTAATGGATTGAATTGTGTCCCCCAAAAATATGTATCAACTTGGCTAGGCCATAATTCCCAGTATTGTGTTGTTGTCCTCCATTTTGTGATCTGATGTAATTGTCTTATGTATTGTAAATCCTCATCAGTACCTTTGGTTGATGAGTAAAGATTAGATTACGTTAAAGAGGATCAGGGTTGGATGCAACACCCTTAATCATGTCACAGCCCTGATCCAATGTATGGGGAACTTCACTGGGGTGTGGCCTGCATCACCTTTTGTTCAACAAGAGATAAAAGGAGAGAGAAGCAAGAAGAGAGGGGGATCTCCTACCACTAAGAAAGAAGTGCCGGGAGCGGAGCATGTCCTTTGGACCCAGAGTCCCTGGGCTGATAAACTCCTAGACCCAGGGGAAGACTGATGACAAAGACCTTCCTCCAGAGCTGACAGAGAGAGAAAGCCTTCCCCCTGATTCTGGTGCCCTGAATTGAGACTTCTAGCCTCCTAAACCATAAAAAGAATAAATTTCTGTTTGTTAAAGCCATCCACTTGTGGTATTTCTGTTATAGGAGCACTAGATAACTAGGACAGATATGAAGTACCTATTTTATTACCCAAAAAGATACGTTGAAATCCTGTCCCCTAGTACCTGTGAATGTAACCCTGTTGGGAAAGAGAGTTTTTGAAGATGTTATCTGTTAACAGGAATTCCTATTGCAGTAGGGTGGGTCCAAATCCAATCTGAGTGACTCCTTGAAAAGAGGATAAGAGGCCATGTGAAGATGTATCTACATGCCAAAGAATACCAAGAAAGGCCTGGCGATACCATAAATTGGAGGATATGAAGGCTGTTCCCCTAGAGAAGACAGAAAGAGGATGGACCTGTAAATACCCTGATTTTGGACTCCTAGCCTCCAGAACTGTGAGACCATAAATTTCTTATATGACACCCACTTTGTGGTATTTTGTTGTGGCAGTCCTAGGAAACTAATCCAATTTCCAAGCTGGATTCCTTTTTTTTTTTTTCTTTCTTTTTATTGTCTATTTGCTCTCGCTAGAACTTCCAGTACAGTGATGAATAGCAATAGTAAAAGTAGTCATCCTTGTCTTGTTCTGATCTTAAAGGAAAGCTTTTACTCTTTAACCATTGAATGTAATGTTAATTGTGGGTTTTTCAAATACACCTTTATGCCTTTCATGTTGAGGAAGTACTCTTCTATTCCTAGTTTTCTGAGAGTTTTTTTAATCATGAAAATGTGTTCAATTACCTCGAAACTTTTTCTGCATCAAGATCATGTAGTTTTTTTATTTTTACTTTATTTTATTAATGTGGTGTTTTACACTGATTGATTTTTATATGTTGAACCAACTTTGCATTTCTGGAATAAGTCACACTAGGTCATGCTACGTAATTCTTTTTTTAAAAAATTATTGTGGTGAAATATATATAACAAGATGTTTGCCATGTCATCTTCTACGTGTACAATTGTGTGACATAATTATGTTCACCATACTGTACAACCATCAACACTGTTTCCAAATTTTTCTATCACCCTTAACAGTAATTCAGTACCCCTTAAGCAATAACTCCACATTTCCTCCTCTCACCCACCCCTGATAGCCGCTAATAAATTTTGGTTTCTGTGCATTTACCAATACTAGATATTTCATGTAAGTGAGATCATATAATATTTGTCCTTTTGTGTCTAACTTATCTCACTCAGCATAATGTTTTCAGTGTTCATCTATGTTGTAGCATGTATTATAACTTCATTTCTCTTTATGATGAATAATATTCCATTGTATGGATATACTACATTTTGTTTATCCATTTATCTGTTGATAGGCACCTGGTTTTTATTTTGTTTGGTTTTTCCCATCTTTTGGCTATTGTGAATAACACTGCAAGAACATCGGTATACGAGTATCTGAGTCACTGCCTTCTTTTGGGTAAAAAAAAGAGGCGCAGGAACAGCAGTGTTTCATTCTGTTGTACATAAGGTCGCTGTGAGTCAGAACCAACTCGAGGGCACCTAACAACGACAACAACAATAGCTACTCAACAAGTCATTAACGTACAGAAACATACATCATAAGAAGAAATATCACCCATCCCTTCTGCATATTAGCAACTTGTCACTCCTGAGCAACAGTGCTCACATCACTGAGGTCTGTAAAAAGTCACTTTTCACGTTCTTCCTGAGTGAAAGACGGAATGACTTAAGTACAAATGCAACGTATCATAAACTATTTCTTACCAAAAAAAGTCACAATTATACCAAAGTATTTTACAGAATTTACTACAAAACACCATAAAAACTGCCTTTCAATTAAGCTGTTGTCTCTCCCCATATCCGGCAAGCTGGCTGGATGTCTGTCTTTGGGCATGATTCTGGATGGCATACAGATTAGAATCTTCAAATAAACCCACCAGGTATGCTTCACTAGCCTCCTGCAGTGTGCCAGTGGCTGCGCTCTGAAACCTCAAGTCCGTTTTGAAATCCTGGGCAACCTCCTCACCAATCTCTAGAATGGCAGCTTCTGGATCAGAAGCTTGGTCTATTTCTGGTAACAACAGATCTCTCCAAGCACCCACGGTTCCATGCCTGTAATGATGGGGTTTCTTCACCCCTCCGGTAAAGGGGGTGCGCTTTTCCTGGCAGTTTAGTGGCCCGCTGTTTGGGGGCGGGGGGGTTACCCCGGTGGATTTACTTGCAGTAGGCTTGGTTCGGGCCATTTTTTAAAATCATACGCGGAAGTCTTAGGCCGCTACTAAGATCGCTCTGCAGCTTCTGCTGCCCAAAGAGCCGCAGTCGCCAAGGAAAAGGATGCGATGACACTTCTTTAACGAACGCTCAAACCACTCTGCGCTCTATTTCTGGGCTTTTTAATCTATTCCATTGGTCTATGTGTCTATTCTTTCACCAGTGCCGCACTGTCTTGATTACCGTAGCTTTATAGTAATTCTTGGAAATTGAGTAGTATGGGTTCTCCATCTTTGTCTTTCTTATTCTGTATTGTACTGACTATTCTAAGTCTTCTGCCTTTCCACGTAAACTTTAGAATTAGTTTATCAATATCTACAAAATGCCTTGCTGGAATTTTTATTGGGATTGCATTGAATCTATAGATCAAGTTAGGAAGAATTGATAACAATATTCAATCTTCTAATCTACAAACACAGAATACTTCTCCATTTATTTATTTATTTTAATTAATTAATTTATTTGTAATTTTCCACATATAGATTCTGTACATATTTTGTTATATTTATACCTATGTGTTTTATTTCTTTTTGGTGCTATTCCAAATAGTATGTCTTCCTTTATTACAATTTTCAGCTGTTAATTGATGGTATATGGGAAAGTAATTGATTTTTTTACACTAACCTTGTATCCTGCAACTTTGCTATACTTCACTTCTTTGTTCAAGGAGTTGGGTTTTTTGTTTTGTTTTGCTTTGCTTTATTTTGTCAAGACACTAGGATTTTATATAAAAGCAATCATGTCATCTGCAAACAAAAAACAGTTTTATTTCTTCCTTCACAATCTGTATACCTTTTATTTTCCAGCTAGGACTTTCAGTATCATGGTGACTGTGAATTGTAAAAAAGGACATTTTTTGCCTTATTTCCAATGTTAGAGGAACAGTAAACAGTTTCTCACCATTAAGTATGCTTGCTGTAAGTATTTTTGTAGATAATCTTTATTAAGGTGAGAAAGAGTCCTTCTATCTCTAGTTTCCCATAATGAGTATTGGATTTTGTCAAATGCTTTTTCTGCATCAATTGACATGATTATTTAATTTTCCTCTTTAGTCTGTTGATGTTTTTGTGTGTCTTATGCCGTCTTTGTCCCTTGTTTCTTCTAATACTGGTAACTTTTGTGTTTTGTTGCTTTTTTATAGTGAGCCATTTTATTTCTCTTCTTTCTTTTTGTGTGTATCTTTTAGACTTTTTTTGTGGTTACAATAAATATTACATTTAATGTCATGCATTTAAAGCAGCCTGGATTGAACTGATACCAAATTAACTTCAGTAACATAAAAAAACTGAACATATACTGTTCATCTTCTCCCCTCCCCCGTATAAGTTGTTATCAAAATCAATTACATCTTTATATGTCATGTGACCTGTGACATACGTTTCTAATTATTTTTATGCATTTGCCATTATAAAACATGAAAGATATAACAATTAGAATTATCAAGCAAAAATACCTTAACTTGCCCTTATACTTGTGCAAACAATTAACCTCTGATGGAGATCTTTCTTTCTACTTATGGTTTCCATTTACTTTCTAGTGTCTTTTCTTTTCCATCTGAAGGATTCTCTTCAGCATTTCTTGTGGGGCTGATCTGGTGGATATGAACTTTCTCAGCCTTTTTTATCAGGGAATGTCTTAATTTCACCCTCATTCTTGAAGGGTAGTTTCACCGATACAGTATTTTTGATTGATAGTTCTTTTCTTTCAGCACTTTAAATGTGTTATTTCATTGTCTTCTGACCTCCAAGGTTTCTGAAGAGAAATCACCACTTATTCTTGTTGGGGATCCTTTATATGTGACTGTTTGTTTCTCTCTTGCTGATTTCAGTATTCTCTCTTTATCTTAAGTTTTTGAGAGCTTGATAATAATGTGTCTTAATGTGTATCTCTTCGGGTTTAGCCCACCTGAAGTTAGTTGAGCTTCTTGGATTTGTAGATTCATGTCTTTTGTAAGATTTGGGAAATTTTGTGCCATGAATTTTCAAATATTCTTTCTGTTTCTTTCCCCCTGTTGTTTTCTTCTAGGATTCCCATGTGTGTATGTTGGCTTGCTTGATTTTGTACCACAATCCCATTAAACTGTGCTCAGCTCTCTTGAACCTCCTTAATTTTGCTCTTCAGCATCCATAATTTAAACTATCTTATCCTATAGTTCATCAATTCTTTCTTCTTCTTCATCAAATCTATTGTTAAATTCTTCCCTTGTGTTTCTCATTTCAGTTATTGTCTCTTTCATTGCTAGTATTTCTACTTGGATTCTTTTTAGTCTCTGTTTTTGTTTCTGTTTTTTTAACAACTTCTCATTTTTTTCCTGCATCACTTTCCTGTTTTCCTTTAATTCTTTGAGCTTTTTAAATATCATTGTATTCTGTTATTCCATTCTGTTTAGTATTCAGGCTTCCATAGAAACAATTCCTCTCCCTTTGTCTTGTTCACTTGAATGAGCCATCATTTCTATTTTCTTTGTGTTATCTATGATTTTTTTTTTTTTTTTTTTTGCTGAAGTCAGGACATTAGAATTTTACAGGATGTTAGCTTTCTCAATTATCCCCAGTTTTTGGTGTTTTTGACAGCACTACTTTCTCAAGAAACTCTTAGGGCAGGCCTTCAGAATTTGCTTAGCACTCCATCTCTCTGGTAACTCTCCCTCTGTGCTTTAACCAGAATTTTAAAAGTCCACACCAGATTTCTGTCTTGTAGGGTTTCCCAAACAGAACAGAAAACACACACTCATCAGTCTGTCCACCTGTTACCCGTTGTCATTGAGTAGATTTTGACTCATAGTGACCCTATAGGACAGAATAGAACTTCCCCATAGCGTTTCCGAGGAGCAGTTGGTGGATTAGAACTACCGAACTTTGGTTAGGATCTGTAGCTCTTAACCACTGCGCCACCAGGGCTCTGTGTCTGTCCACCAGTGGGGGCAATTAGTTAGAACAGAAAACACGTGCTAATCAACCTGTCCACCAGGAGGCACAGTCTCCTTTCTCCTCCTCCACTGTGTGGGCTGTTTCCAAGCCCACACCGAAAGACCTCTGGTGGGGCTGGAGATGCCCTCTCTTCTTGCCTAAGTCTTCCTTCCCCACTCCAGGCAGGCCCATGGATCTTGGAACTGGAGATTAGGGTAAGCACCCGCAGGCTTTTCTCAGTGCTGGGAGGGGGAAAGGTGGGCACATCCTGAACAGATCCCCAGGGAGCTCTGTCTTATTGATTTCAGAGCTGAAGCTGAGGGCTTTTCCCTGTACACATATAGGCAGTGTGTTGGCTGGGGAAGCAGGCTCCTTTGCTGGCACAACTTCCATATTCTGTAAAAGCTGACAGTCTGTGCACCGAGAGAAGGAGAGGTGGGCACACCCCAAATGGACCCCCAAGGAGATCTGTTGTGTTGATTTCAGAGATGGAGCTGGGGGCCTTTCTCTGTGCACAGGCATGTATGTAGTATGTTGGCTGAGAGAATAGGCTCAGCTGCAGGTGTGGCTTCTGTAGTGTGTAAGCAGACAATCCACAGTGCTGGGAGGGGGATGGGCAGGGACAATGAGAAAAGTGGTTTTCTTACCACATGAGACTCATCATTTACTTTTGACTCATGTCTGTCTGGGAGTCCCCACTGCTTTCCTTTGCCCAGAGTCCCTCAGGGCCGAGCACAGATTTCTTTCTGTTTCTTGGTGTCCATGTGGAGAGGGTCATAACCTAGACCTGCTTGTGCCACTGTCTTCCTAGGTTACCTCTCTTATTATCATTTTAATGTCACTATTAATGACAGCCATTTTTATTCCTGACAGTAGTAATGTGTACCTTCCTTTTTTTTTTTTTTTAATCAGTTTCTCCAAATGTTTATCAATTCTATTAGCATTTTCAAAGAAGCAAGTTTTGGTTTTCTTGATTTTTCTCCACTTTATTTGCTTTCTATTTCATGATTTTTTTCTCATCTGAATTTCCTTCTAATTTATTTGGTTTTCATTTGCTTTTCTTTTTCTATGTTCTTGAATAGATGTTTTAATAATTGATTTCCTAATAAATAGTGAAAGCAATCAATTTCCATCTCAACACAGCTTTAGTTAGAACATACATGTTTTAATATGTAGCATTTATTTTAAGATTCCATTCAAATTGGATGCCAATTTCCAATATGATTTCTTCTATGACCCTTTCATACATGTTTTTTTATTGTTAGTTGCTGTCAAGTGGGCTTTGACTCATGACAACCTTATGTATAACAGAACAAAACATTACCTGGTCCTGTACCATCTCCATGATCTTTGATATGTTTGAGCCTGTTGTTGAGGCTACTGTGTCAATGAATCTCACTAAGGGTTTTCCTCGTTTTTGCTGACCCCCTACTTGACCAAACATGATATCCTTTATAGCAGTTGGTCTTGCCTGATGACAAGTTCAAAGTAAGCGAGCTGAAATCTTGCCATCCTCAATTGTAAGGACCATTCTGGTTGTATTTCTTCTAAGACTGATTTGTTCATTCTTCTGGAAGTTCATGATATATTCAATATTCTTCATCAACACCATAATTCGAATGTATCATTACTTCTTCTGTCTTCTTTTTTCACTGTCCAGTTTTCACATGCTGATGAGGCAATTGAAAAGACCATAGCTTTGGTCAGGCACACTTTATTCATCAAAGTGCTATCTTTGCTTTTGAAAATTGTAAAGAGGTCCTTTGCAGCAGATTTGCCCAGAGCAATATGTCATTTGATTTCTTGACTGCTGCTTCCATGGGCATTGATTGTTAATCCAAGCAGAATGAAATCTTTATTTCCTAGAGTTCAATAATTGTTTAGAGTTTTTTTTTTTGGGGGGGGGGCGATAAAATTTACAGAAAGTGACTACACAAGTTTTAAGTGTTCAGGTTGATGAATTTTGACGTTACACATACTGTAACCCTTATTATTCTCATTATGTAAGAAATATTCTTTCATGCCCCCTTCAAGTTGAACCTTCACCAGAGGTGACTGATGTTCTAATATTTTTCACATTAGATTAGTTTGCCTGTTTTAGAACTTTATAGTTATACAATTCACATGTATTAGTTTGCGTCTGGCTTCTTTGAGCATAATATTTTTGAAGGCCATTAATATTCTGTGGGTCGGCAGTTTGTCACTTTTAATTGTTGAATTGCATTTGATTGCATTAATATATCACAATTTCTTTATCCATTTTCCTGTTGATGGACATTTGGGTTGTTTCCAGTTTTAGGCTATTATTAACAAAGCTGCTGTGAACATTTTTATTCAAGTCTTTTTCTGGATATATATTTTCATTTCTCTTGAGTAAATACCTAGGAGTGGAATTGCCAATCATAGGTTGGAATATGTTTAATTTTATGAGAAACTGCCAGTTTCTCCAAAATGATTGTACTACTTTACACTCCCAATCAGCAATGTATACAAATTTTCATTGAATCGCATCCTAACATTGGTGATATGTCTTCTAAATTTTAGTCATTTTAGTAAATATTAGTGGTGTCTCGTTGTTTTAATTTGTATTTCCATGATGATTGATGATGCTGAACATTTTTTCATATGTTTATGGGCCATTCTGTTATCTTCCTTTGTGAAATGATTGATCAAGTTCTTTGCACATGTTTATCACATTATTTGTCTTTCTATTACTGGGTTGCAGCAGCCTTTGCCTTTTAATTAGAGAATTTATTTTTCATATTTAATATAATTACAGATTTCTTTGGATTTAAATTTGTGAACCATAGATATATCCTCTATTTATATAACCTATGCTGTTACTTTTCCAGTCTTCTTGCATTCTTTTGGCCTAAGTATTTTTTATTACTGCCTTTCCCCAGCACAGTGGTTAAAGAAGTTGGTTGCTGACCAAAAGGTCAGCAGTTCAAATCTACCAGCTGCTCCTTGGAAACTCTAAGTGGCAATTCTACTCTGTCATATAGGGTCACTATAAGTCAGAACTGGCTCCATGAAAACTGGTTTGGTTTTGGTGGGTTTCCCCAGTCATTAGCTTTTAATTATGCATTATTTTACTAATATCTTAGAGGTTCCATAAAAGTTACAGCACATTTCCTTTGACTTATTAATATCAAAATCTTCTGCCTATTCACTTCAAACATTTAACACTTCTAACTCCATTTATCCCTCTCCCGATTAAGGTGAATTTTTAAATGTATTTTAATTCTACGTGTTTTAGACCCCAGAAGATAGTATTACTATTATTGTCTTATGCAATCCACGTTAATTTAGACTTACTAACTTATTTATCCATTCTATTGATATTTTTTCTTTCCAAATTTGCAATATTGTCTCTAGGATCCTTTTCCTTTTGCCTAAAGAACCTCCTTTATTATTTCCTTTACTGCAGACTTAATGGTGAAAACTTCTCAGTGTTTATAGGTCCAAGGATTTCTTCACTATAATTTAATTTTTATAGATATTTTTACTTCATATAGACATTTAAGTTGACAATTATTTTCTTTTAGCTCTTTGAAAACATAATTCCATTGTCTTTTAATTTCCATGGTATCTATTGAGAAGTCAATTGTTAATCTTATTGTTTCTCTTTTAAAGATAATGTGCCTTTTTTCTTTGGTTTCCTTGAAGATTTTCTCCTTGTCATTGATTTTTAGCAATTTTACTATGATGTATATAGATGTACTTGTTGTCTTTGTGTTTACCCTGTGTGATCATTAAGGTTGTGTGTCAACTTGGCTGGGCCATGATTTTCAGTGGTTGGCAGTTATGATGTAGTTTGGCACTCCCATGATGAAGCGATTACTTCCAATGATGAGATTTGATATAATGTGATCACCTACATGGTGGGATCTGCTGTGAGCAGCCAGTCAGTTGAAAGGGAGTATCCTTGAGGGTGTGGCCTACATCAAATATAAATGGACTGTCTGGCAAGGCTCATGGGCTTTTGCTCACTTTGGATCCTGCTGCTCCTGTTTGACTGCTCTCCAGTTCTTGGGACTTGAGCTAGCAGCTTACCTGCCATCTTGCCTGTCCATCTTGGGATTCATTGATCTTCGCAGCCTGTGAGCAAGAGCCCTGCTGTCTGATCTGCTGATCTTGAGTTCGCCAGCCCCTGTGTCAACATGAATCAGGAGGAACCTCTATCCTGACCCAAGGACTTGGGATGTTCCAGCTTCTATAACCACATGAGCCATTTCCCTCGTATAAATCTTTCTCTATATATGCTTATATGCTTTATTGGTTTTGCTTCTGTAGAGAACCCAGCCTAATATATTTGGTACCAAGAGTGGTTCTAGAGAAACGAAACTGTAAGGATAAGTTTTCTACATTGCTTCTCAAGTCTGGTTAGTCTTAAAGACATTGATGACTGACTCTGCATCCAGTAGTAAAGAAGGCATTGCTCATCCATGATGTGAGGAGGCAATAGAAATACACAAAATATCATCACCAATAGATCAGGTATTGGTGAAAGGCAAGGCTCTGGGTGATTGCATGTTTGATACATTTCTACAATTTTGTCATAATGAGAAGTATAAGGAAGCTGGTTGATTGGTCCTACTTCCACTAAACAAAGTGGTGAAAGAAAGACATGAATTCAGGACTTCAGAGTTAACTCTCAAGCATCGAAGAAAAGAAAAAAAAAAACCCTCAAAGTTTCCACTTCTGCCTTGAAGGAAAGCCTTATTTCCTGTAGTAGCAGAGCTGATATTGCTGAAAACCAAACCTAGAGTCTTATCATAAGAGTGGCTGAATTACAACGCCATTGAATTCCCAACCTTGACTGGTGTTCTGAAACTAAAGTGAGGGCATTTATTGGGAAGAAATGGGATCCTGAAACTTGGGATGGGGACATATGGGCAGATAACCAGGAAGTTGGAGACACTGAGCCCTTAAATTCTGTTCAATTACTCCTGCCAACAGAACCAGACCTCTCACTCCCATCTGATGAGATTACTCCATGTTTGTCTGCTAAGCCACCCTCACCAGTAAAACTGTTAGCCCCTCCAGCCCCATCTAATGAAATTAACCCAGCTGTGTCTAAAGAGCTTTTGTCTGGACCATTGCCTGGGCCATCACCTGAGGCAAGTGCCTTACAAGATAATACTGAATGTTCTCAAAACACACCCCCAACACCTATTTTGGCTTCTAGACCTGTAACTAGACTTAAGTTCCAGTAAGCCTCAAAAGGTGAAGTACTAAGTGTGACCCAGGAGGAGGTACACTACCCTAAAAGAACGGCTTGACTTTTCTAATATATACAAACAGAAACCTGGGGAATATGTGTGAGAATGCCCATTAAGGATGTGGGATAATGGTGCAAGGAACATAAAGATGGATCAGTCTGAGTTTATTGATATGGGCCCACTAGGTATAGATTCTTCATTCAGTGTTTCAGCTCGAGAGGTTAAGAAAGGATCTAATAGTTTATTTGGTTGTGTCACTGAAGTATGGATTACGTGGTGGCCTGCACTAAATCAAGTTGAAGTACAAGACCTGCCTTGGTATACTGTAGAAGAAGGTATCCAAAGGCTTAGGGAATTGGCTTGCTAGAGAGGATTTATCAGGTTAGACCCACAGACCCACACATGGAGTGCCCAGAGGACACATTTACCAAAAGTGTGAGGAACAAATTTGTGAAGGGACTGCAGCATTCTTGAAGACTGCTGTGATTGCTATTTTATGTACGTCAGATTTGACAGTGGGAATTGCCCTAACTGAATTAAGACACCTAACTACAATGGGGCTGATTGGACCCAGTGGTAATAGGGCCAAGTGGCGGCACTCAATAGACAAAGTCAAGGTGAGCATGGTTACTGTAAGGGACAGTGGAGTCAAAGCAGTAATCAGAGTAGTATGACTCATATGGGCTTATGGCGTTGATTAGTCATAGTGTCCCTAGGAGCAAAATAGATAGGAAATCTACTATTTACTTGATCTGTACAAGCTGAAGAATTCTAGGACAAGTGAACAGCAGTCTAACTCAAATCGCTAGAATAGAGTCACAGCCCCTCAATCAATTCCCAGACTTGAATGAGTTTAAAGACCCACAACTCTTGAATAAAGGAGAGGCCAGGTCCCCTTGAGGAAGGACTACAAAACACTGCCAAAAACTTATGCAGTTAATCTTTCTTACAGCCTTCCCCAAAGGAATCTATGGCCTTTTACTAGAGTGACTGTTCATTGGGGAAAAGGAAATAATCAGACTTTTTGGAGATTACTAGATACTGGCTCTGAACTGACACTAATTCCAGGGGACCCGAAACATCACTGTGGCCACTAGTCAGAGTGGGGACATATGGAGGTCAGGTTTTCAATGGAGTCTTGGCTCATGTCCATCCCACAGTAGGTCCAGTGGGTCCCCAAACCCATCCTGTAGTGATTTCTCCAGTTCCAGAACACACAATTGGAATAGATATACTCAGCAACTGGCCGGATCCCCACATTGGATCCCTGACATGTGGAGTAGGGACTATTGTGGTAGGAAAAGCCAAGTGGAAGCCATTAGAACTGCACCTATCTAGGAAAATTGTAAACCAAAAGTATTACCACATTCCTGGAGACATTGCAGAGATTACTGCCACCATCAAGGACTTGAAGAATGCAGAGGTGGTGGTGATTCCCACCACATCCCCATTCAACTCGCCTACTTGCCCTGTGCAAAAAACAGATGGATCTTGGAGAATGACAGTAGATTATCAGAAACTTAACCAGGTGGTGACTCCAATTGCAGCGGCAGTTCCAGATGTGGTTTCATTGAGCAAATTAATACATCTCCTGATACCTAGTATGCAACTATGGATCTGGCTAATGCTCTTTTCTCAGTACTTGTTTCGAAGGACAACCAGAAGCAGTTTGCCTTCAACTAGCAAGGCCAGCAATACACCTTCAGTGTTCTACCTCACAGCTATATCAACTCTCTAGTCTTATGTCATAATTTAGTCTACAGGGAACTTGACTGACTTTCCCTTCCACAAGATGTCACACTGGTCTATTACATTGATGACATTATGCTGATTGGACCTAGCAAGAAGTGTCAATGACTCTGGATTTATTGGTAAAACATTTGCATGCTAGAGGGTGGGAAATTAATCCAACAAAAATTCAGGCGCCTTCCACCTCAGTGAAATTTCCAGGAGTCTAGTGATGTGGGGCATGTCTAGATATTCCTTCTGAAGTGAAAGATAAGTTATTGCATCTGGCCCCTCTCCAACTAAAAAGGAGACACAACACCTAGTGGGCCTTTTTGGATTTTAGGGCCAACATATCCCTCATTTGGGTGTGATACTCTGTACTATTTATCAAGTGCCTCAAAAAGCTGCTAGTTTTGATTGGGCCAAGAACAAGAGAAGGCTCTGCAACAGGTTTAGGCCGCTGTGCAAGTGGCTCTGCCACTTGGACCATATGATACTGTTGATCCAATGGTTCTTGAAGTGTCAGTGGCAGATAGAGATACTGCTTGGAGTGTTTGACAGGTCCCTGTTGGTGAGTCACAGTGCAGAACCTTAGGATTTTGAAGCAAATCCCTGCCATCCTCTGCAGATAACTACTCTCCTTTTGAGAAACAGCTTTTGGATTTTTACTGGGCCTTAGTAGAGACTGCATGCTTAACCATGGGCCACCAAGTCACCATGCGGCCTGAGCTGCCCATCCTGAACTAAGCCTTGTCTGACCCACCAAGCCATAAATCTGAACGTGCAGAGCAGCACTCCATCATTAAATGGAAGTGGTACATACGAGATGGGGCCCGAGCAGGACCTGAAGGCACAAGTAAGTTGCATGAGGAAGTAGCCAAATGCCCATGGTCTCCACTCCTGTCACATTACCTTCCATTTCCCAGTCTGCACCTATGGCCTCATGGGGAGTTTCTTATGAGCAGTTGACCAAGAAGGAGAAAACTTGTGACTGGTTTACAGAATGCTCTGCGCGATATGCAGGCACTACTGGAAGCGGACAGCGACAGCACTACAGCTCCTTCCTGGGACATTCCTAAAGGACAGTGGGGAAGGGAAATCCTCCCACTGGGCAGAACTTCAAGTAGTGTACCTGGTTGTTCATTGTGCTTGGAAGGAGAAATGGCCAGATGTGAGACTGTATACTGATTCATGGGCTGTGGCCAATGGTTTGGCTGGATCATCAGGGACTTGGAAGGAACATGATTGGAAAATTGGAGACAAGGAGGTATGAGGAAGAGTTGTGTGGATAGACCTCTCTGAATGGGTCAAAAAAAGTGAAGATATTTGCGCCTCATATGAATGCTCACCAAAGGGTGACCTCAGCAGAGGAGGATTTTAACAATCAAGTGGATAAGATGATGCATTTTGGGGAAACCAGTCATCCTCTTTCCCTCACCACTCCCCTCATTGCTCAGTGGGCTCATGAACAAAGTGGTCATGGTGGCAGAGAGGCAGGTTATGCATGGGCCCAGCAACATGGACTTCCACTCATCAAGGCCGACTTATCTACAGCTACTTCTGTATGCCCAAACTGCCAGCAGCAGAGATCAGCCAGCAACCTGGTGGCAAGTTGATTTCATTGGACTGCTTCCATCATGGAAAGGGCAGTTGTTTGTTCTTTCTGGAATAGACACTTACTCTGGATATGGATTTGTCTTCCCTGCACACAATGCTTCTGCCAAAACGACCATCTGAGGGCTTACAGAATGACTTATCCACCGTCATGGTATCCCACACAGCATCGCCTCGGATCAAGGGATTCACTTCACAGGAAGTGAAGTGTGGTAATGGGCCTATGCTCGTGGAATTCACTGGTCTTACCATGTTCCCCATCATCTTGAAGCAGCTGGCTTGATACAACGATGGAACAGCCTTCTAAATACACAATTATGGTGACAGTTATGTGGCAATACCTTGCAGGGTTGGGGCAGTATTCTCCAGGAAATTGTATATGCTCTAAACCAGCGTCTAAAATATGGTGCTGTTTCTCCCATAGCCACGATTCATGGCTCCAGGAATCAAGGGGTGGAAATAGGAGTGGCACCACTCACTGTTACTTCTAGTGACCCACTCATGAAATTTTTGCTTCCTGTCCCCGTGACTTTATGCTCTGCGGGTCCAGAGGTCTTCGTTCCAAAGGGAAGAATGCTCCCACCTGGAGACACATCACTGATTCCATTGAACTGGAAGTTAAGAATGCCACCTGGCCACTTTGGGCTCCTTATGTCTCTGGATCAACAAAGAAGGGAGTTACCATATTGGTTGGTGTAACTGATACCAATTACCATGAAGAAATCAGATTGATATTACATAATGGAGGTAAAGAAGAGTATGTCTGGAATGCAGGTGATCCCTTAGGGCGCCTCTTGGTACTACCATGCCCTGTGATTAAAGTCAATGAAAAACTACAGCAACCCAATTCCAACATGACTACTAATGGCCCACACCCTTCAGGAATGAAGGTTTGGGTCACCCCACCAGGCAAAGAACCATGACCAACCGAGGTGCTTGCTGAGGGCAAAGGAAATACAGAATGGGTGGTGGAAGAAGGTAGTTCTATATACCAGTTATGACCACGTAACCAGTTGAAGAAACAAGGACTGTAATTGTTATGAGTATTTCTGCTTTGTATGTGTGCATCAGATTTTCTTTCTTATAAAATATGAGATGTAAACAGGGCTAGTGCATATTCAGTTGTATGTATATTCATTGTACCATGTTAGGTGCAAGTATGACTTTATACTTGTCTTTATTCAGAGATTGTGTACGGTTTAAGGAGATGTGTACAGGTGCCAAGATGACAAGGGTGGACTGTGATCGTTAAGGTCGTCTGTCAACTTGGCTGGGCCTTGGTTCTCAGTGGTTGGCAGTTATGATGTAGTTTGGCAGTCTTATGATGATGTGATCACTTACATGATGAGATTTGATATAATGTGATCACCTCTATGATGGGATCTGCTGTGAGCAGCCAATCAGTTGAAAGGGAGTTTCCTTGGGAGTGTGGCCTGCATCAAATATAAGTGGACTGTCTGGCAAGCCTCGTGGGCTTTTGCTCACTCTGGCTCCTGCAGCTGGCTCCTGTTTGTCTGATCTCCAGTTCACGGGACTTGAACTAGCAGCTTACCTGCCATCTTGCCTGTCGATCTTCGGATTCATTGATCTTTGCAGCCTGTGAGCAAGAGCCCTGCTGTCTGATCTGCTGATCTTGAGTTCGACAGCCCCTGTGTCAACGTGAATCAGGAAGAGCCTCTATTCTGACCCATGGATTTGGGTTGTTCCAGCCTCTACCACCAAGTGAGCCATTTCCTTGATATAAACCCCTCACTCTATGTATTTATACACTTTACTGGTTTTGCGTCTCTAGAGAACTCAGCCTAAGACACTCTGATTTGGGTGTATGATACTTTTTAATTTGTGGACTGATGCTTTTCTTCAGTCTTGTAACATTCTTTAGCCAGTGGCACTTCAAATACTGTTGGTGCTTATTCCCTCTTTGCCATCCTTCTTCATTCCAATTACACATTCATCTTTTTCATTATATCCAATGCGTCTCTTGCAGTCATTCCTTAATATTCTTTTTTTTTTTTTTTTGGTCTCACTGTGATTCCACCTGAATATTTTCTTATGACCAATTTTTTGGTCCAATTTCATCTATGTCTTACCTGTTATTAAATGGATACACTAAGTTCTTAATTTTAGTTATTGCATTTTTGTGCTTTATAATTTCCATTTGATTCTTTTGTATTGTTTCAACTTCTCTGTCAAATAGCTCCATCTTGTCATTTAATTTTAGTTATTTTAGTGTCCATTTCTGCTCACCCCATTATTTTTATTTCCTGATATTTTGAAATGTTATCTTGAGTTTTTGTCAAGTCTTGTTTTCCTATATACTCATCTGACTGATTGCTAGATACTCTAATGTGAGATTTAATATGAAAAACTGTAACTGTAATTTAAGACACTAGATGTTATTATCTTCTTCCAGAGATGATTTAAGGGGCCCTGAAGGTGCAATGATTAAGCGCTTGGCTGCTAACAAAAAGATTGGTGGTCTGAACTCACTAGCTGCTCCACAAGAGAAAAGACCTATCAGCTCCTGTAAAGATAACAGCCTAGAAAACCCTATGGGAAGTTATACTCTGTCCTATGGGGTCGCTATCAGTTGGAATTGACTTGATGGCACACAAAAACAGAGAGGATTTACTCTCACCTCTGTTAGGCAGATAGGCTAGGGGACTAGAAATCCCAGATTACATTGTTCCATTGAAGAATTTAAATATATTTAAAGCTGAGTTTCAGAATCTATGAGGGAAGGTCTATATACATTTCAGCTTTACTCCTTTCATACTCTTAATTAAAAACTGGGATTAATTGCCAGGGTGTCACTTTCTCCCTAGGCCCAGTTACTGGAATATTTATCATTGCAGTATCATGACTCTGCTGAAAGCGATGCTTAGTTTTGCAGTCTTTCAGTATCTGCATTCACAACTGACAACAGCCTCAAATTGAAGAAAAAGCAGCACCAAATGATAGTTTCACTCCTTGGAATGCCCTTTTGAATAATGATTGATCCCAGAATTCTTCAGTGCATAGGAAATTGATTTTTCCTTAAAAAAAAAAAAATCTGGGACTTCCGGGGAACATGGCACTATAGTCAGAAGCACCACACAGTCCCTTCACAGCAAAGAGTGGAAAAACTAAGTCAAACAGTCACACATCAATCCTGAAATCCTACGCATCAAATGAAGATATAAAGAACTCAGCCAAGCACCGAATGGAATAAGAAACTGGCCGAGAACAGACAGCGAGTAGGGATACATGCAGAGGTCCCCTATCAGCTACCACAGCACGGATCCACCATCTTGGACTCCTATCCGAGATCAGCGAACAGGGGGTACAAGAAAGCAGCTTCCCGGAGCTTCCAGCAGGAGATAGAACAACAGGTGACCAGAGATATAGGCTTTCCCACCCCCCACCCTTCTCCACCTCCACTTAGCCTGCTCTGCTTCCTGCAGCCACAGTCTCTTGGTTGGGAAGCACCTCAATGTCACATGGATTCCACCCGCCCGCACTGGCTGGCTCTGAGTGCGTTTTGTTGGCTGCTGGTGTTGCTTTTCTCTGCTTCTTTAGATTTCTTCCTTACCTCTCACCACCTCTCCCTCCTTTCTCTCAAATAGCTGGATCCATGCACCATCTTTCCTTCTTCCTTAAAGGCTGTAAAACACCGTTTGACTGTGAAACTGCTTCCTGGCCCGTGCTGCCATGCTGGTAGGACCCCTGGGGGGCTTTTTTTGTTTGCTTGTTTGCTCTGATTTGTTCTGCTTTGACTTGTCTGTTTGTTTCCTTTTTCTTTTCTCAGCTTGGCAGCCCCTTCTAGCCGAGCAGTACCACGTGGCTTGGAAGATACCCCCTTACTCTGTGCAAATGCACGGGGACATCCCTGGGAACATTATTTTTTTCTTTTTCTAGGGGTGGTTTGGTTTCTTTCTTTTGTTTTCTTTTCTCTCTTATTGCCTTTTGTCTTTTTTCATTTCCAGTTTCTCAATTTATTCATTTTTTCTTTTACCCTTTTTCTTTTTCTTTTTTTGTTTTTCCTCATTCCTCAGTCTCTCATCTCTCCACTCCAACAGTAAGCTCCTTAGCACTCTTTTTTTTAGTGTGTATATTTTTGGCTCCTGTTCCTCTCTCCTCTCTCTGATCTTTCCCATATCCATCTTAGCTCCACAAATCACAATCTATCCCCTCCTTCCTACCTACCTGCACCATGTGCTGAACATCACACTCCCAAGCAGCACAGGCACGGCCTACTGTAACCTACCCTGCACTGTCAGCCTTGGTACGTGCCACAAACAACCCATCACACCACCTCCCTTTCAGCTGGACCTGCCCTGCGGTACCATACCTGAGTGACTGACCCTGCCCATTGGAGAAGGAGGTGAAAAGTATCCTGCCCACAGATGAGCAAACAACAAAGAATGCACAGCCCACGTGCTCCGACATAACCAAATAAAACAAAAAGCAGGATGAAACAAACAAATCTACAATCCATAAACGAGGAAAATAACCACTGAATGTCCTGAAGACAGCAGACAATATCAAAACATTTACAAAAACAGGACAGGATGGCTCCAGTACACGTCCAAAACAAAACACCAGATGACCTTCCAGTAGAAGAAAAGGCACTAGACATAACTGATAGGGAATTCAAATCTCTAATATACAGAATTATCCAAGAGTTGAAGCAAAAAGCAGACAAAAATGAGGAAAAAAAGACAAATTCATGGAAAAGGCAGACAAATTCATGAAAAACACAGACAAGAAATTGGAAGAAATCAAGAAAAAAATACAGGAACAAAATGCCAAAATAAATTCACAATTATAAATTATACAAACACAACATGTAGAAATCAAAAAGATAAACAACAAGATTTCAGAAATAGTATCATAGAAGGGCTGAGGAGCAGATTTGAAACAGTGGAAGACAGGAGCAGTGGAATTGAAGACAAACACTTGGATACAACTCTGTTCAAGGAAAACTCAGAAAAAAAGAACAAAGAAAAATGAAGAGACCCTGAGAGTTATGTGGGATACAATCAAAAGCAAAAATTTGTGAGTGATTGGAGTTCCAGAACAGGTGGAGAAAACAGAAAACACAGAGAGGATCATTGAAGAACTGCTAACAGAAAACTTCCCCAATATCATGAAACATGAAAAGCTGGCCATCTGAGAACCTTAACGAACCCCAAATAGGATAGACCCCAAAAGAAAATCACCAAGGCATACCATAATCATACTCACCAAAACCTAAGACAAACAAAGAATACTGAGAGCAGCTCGTGAAAGTCACATACAGAGGAGAAACAATAAGACAAAGTTCAGATTATTCGGTAGAAACTATGCAGGCAAGAAGGCAATGGGATGACATATATAAAACCTTCAAAGAAAAAACTTGCCAGCCAAGAATAATATATCCTGCAAAACTCTCGTTCAATTATGGTGGTGAAATTAGGACATTTCCAGATAAACAGAAATTAGGGGACTATGTAAAAACCAAACGAAACTTAAAAGAATCATTAAAGGGAGTTCTTCGATTGGAGAACAAACAACTTCAGTTCACAGGCTGAATCTAGGATGCAGGATTGTACCAGCCAGATACCAATCTAGAAAATGAACTCTCAAGGACTATCCAAAATCAAAAGAAATACAGCACAGAATCAGAGCAGGTAATCTGTAAATGACAACAACATCAGAACAATAAAACAGAATAAACGGTGTAGATTTAGAACCTTCTAATGGAGAGGAAGGCAAGGAGATACCAAGTAATAATAGACTGCTTGAAATACAGAAAGATAAGGCTAAATTTCTTGGTAACAACAAAAATGTTAACAAACATACTTATAAAAATAAAGAGGAAAAATATAAAGTCTCAGCAACAACAAAACATACAAAAACAAAAGACATGAAAAAAAAATCCACAAACAAAAGTAATTCAGCACAGAAGAGTAAGAAAAACAAAGAAAACGTCAGCACCAAAAAAAAAGCACTACAAAATGACGGCAACAATAAAATGACGGCATAATAAAAGAAAAGAAAACAAAACAAAAATCCTCACAACTGGGCCAATAAGCAACATCATGATAAGCAGAGAAAATATTGAAGTTGTGAAGGATTTCATTTTGCTTCAATCTACAATCAACGCCCAGGAAAGCAACAGTGAAGTAATCAAACGAGGTATTACATTGGGCAAATCTGCTGCAAAAGATCTCTTTAAAGTGTTAAAAAGCAAAGACGTCACTTTGAGGACTAAGGTGCGCCTGACTCAAGCCATGGTATTTTCAATTGCCTATATGCATGTGAAAGCTGGACAATGAATAAGGAAGATCGAAGAAGAATTGATGCTTTTGAATTATGGTATTGGTGAAGAATATTGAATATACTATGGACCGCCAGAAGAATGAACAAATCTGTCGTGGAAGAAGTACAGCAAGAATGCTCCTTAGAAGCGAGGATGGCGAGACTTTGTCTCACGGACTTTGGACATGTTATCAGGAGGGATCAGTCCCTGGAGAAGGACATCATGCTTGGTAAAGTAGAGGGTTAGTAAAAGAGAGGAAGACCTTCCAGGAGATGGATTGACACAGTGGCTGCAACAATGGGCTCAAACATAGCAATGATTGTGATGATGGTGCAGGACCTAGCGGTGTTTCATTCTGTTGTACATAGCGTTGCTATGAGTCAGAACCAACTTGACGGCACCTAACAACAACATGGCAATTATAAACGTATATTTTTAAGAAACTTCCAAGTAACCTTCCAAAGCGGTTGTATCAATTTACATTAACCCAAAATGTATGAGAATTTCAAATGATACACACTTCACCAACAACACTTGGTATTGTCTGCTTAATTTTAGTGATTCTAGTGGGTGTATAGTGTCATTATATTGTCATTTTAATTTGCACTTCCCAGATGGCAAATAACACTGAGCATCATTTGATATGCTCGGTGACCATTTATTTATCTACTGTTGTGAAGTGTTTGTTTAAATCTTTTCCCATTTCTTTATAGATCATTTTATTACTTGATTGTAAGAGTTCTTATATATTTTGGGTAAAACTGCTTTGCAAGATATATGCATTTTGAATATTTTGTCCCCGTATATACCTTTACTTTTCATTTTATTAAAGCTCATTCAAAGAGAAGAATATTTAAATTTTGATAAGTAATGTTTATCAGAAATTTTAATGCTTAGGCCTTTTATGTCTTTGCGTACCCAGATTTGTAAGATTATGCATATATATTCTTTTAGAAATTTTAGTTTTAGCTTTTACACATAGGGCAATAAGCCACTTCTAATTAATGTTTTGAAGTTCTTTTTTTTTCAATTTGGATATTTCGGTGTTTCAGCACCGTTTTTGGGAAATACTATGCTTATCCCATTGAACTTACTTGGCACCTAAGTTGAAGATAAATTGACAAAATATGTGTGAAGTGTGTAATTTGTGTAAGTATTTCCAACAGATAGCTCATTTTACCATCTCCTCTCCAAAAAAGTAAGCTTTTCTTGACATTGTTTTCACCTCATTTTTTCAAAATATAAATATGTTCTTAAGAAATATCTTGGAGAACAGTTCCAGAATGGCAGAATAAGCACTTCCAAAATTCCACTCCTCCATCAAAAGAATGAGAACATTGGCCAAAGGTCAAATCAACATATTTTGAATTTTGGAAATTAACTAAAGACTTGCAACAACATAAGCAGCATTTATTTACGAAATGCAGCTGAATCCCAGTAATAGCAGTGACCTTTGTAGCATTTTTAACTTGCCATATTCCCATCCTCCTTTGCCCAGATCCACTATAATCTTGAAAACCAGGAGAGTTGGCATCATAGTATCTGTGAAAATAAGCAACTTAGCAGCCACTGGAGAAGAAAGAACAGGCTTGGAGGTCCCTGAAAAGCCCCATACCAAGATAATTGTCACAATGTGACCTGTCTGGCAGTTCCCTGAGAAAGCTGCAGTCACAGGGCTTAATTTTACTTGAACTGACTCAGAGCTCACTAAGTGAGAAAAACCTTATCCCCATGGTGTTAGCTAAAACCAATCAATGGCAACTGCTTAACATTACAGCTGCCAGAGACAGTGTTATGGATTGAATTGTGTCCCCTCAAAATATGTTAGAATTCTAGCCCTTATACCTGGGGAGGTAATCCTGTCTGGATATAGAGTTTTCTTTGTTATGTTAATTGGGTTATATCAGAATTGGGTGTGTCCTACACCTAATCACTTCAGAGTTATAAGGAGCAGCATAGACACAGAGACAAGAAACAGAAAAAGGGGAAGGTAGGTGCCACGTGAAGATTGAAAAGGAACTGAGGAATGCCAGGATTGTAGAAGCGGAAGAAGAAAAGAATCTTCTCCCAGAGCCAACAGAGAGAGGGACTTTCATTTTGGTCAGTGTCCTGAAATTGGACTTCCCGCCTCCTAAACCAAACCAAAACCCATTGCCATCGAGTTGATTCTGACTCATAGTGAGCCATAGGGTTTCCAAGGCTGTAAATCTCTATGGAAGCAGACTGCCACATCTTTCTCCTGTGGGGCCACTGGTGGATTTGAAATGACCATTTGGTTAGCACTTGATCACTTTAACCACTGTGCCACCAGGGCTCCTTAGCCTCCTAAACTGTGAATAAACACATTTCTGTTCTTTATAGCAACCCACTTGTGGTATTTGTGTTACAGCAACACTAAGATACTAAGGCAGCAACACCAGATGGAACAAAAAAAGAAGCTTGCCAAAAAAAAACTTAAAATGGAAAACTGGGGAATAAGATATCTATAAGGGCTTCAAAATGCTCCAAAATAATCCTGGTGATCTAGAATGTGGCATGCATTTGCAAGACTGTGTCAATGCTCTGGAAGATCTGAGAAAGCCCAGTCTCTCACTTCCGACTGATCTTGAGGCTTTGCACAAACAGGAATTGAAAGCTAAGACAGAGTTGTAAACTATCAGAACATTGAACGTGTGCCACAAAACACATAGTTTCTCAGCAAAGTGTGGGAGACTTATTGATTCATGGCATTTAATAAACTCTTTGCCAATCATTAGCCGACCATGAAGCTACCCAAGCAGAGAATTCAGTGACTACCAACGACAAGGAATACAGAACAGACTTTATGGAATTAATCCAAGAAAATCACCAAACACACCTGAACTCAACAACAAAAGCAAAAACATAACAGACCTTTGGAAGGATGGATCTGATATCCAGAATTTCCACATTATATTATATAACCAGTTCTCAGCAACAACAAAAAATATGAATCATTCGAAGAAACAGGAAGGTACAGCCCATACCCAGGAAAAAGTGAAGTCAATAGAAATTGTCTCTGAGAAATCTCAGATTTCGAACATGCTAGAAAAGACTTTAAAATAGCTAGTATAATAATGGTCAATGAACAAAAGAAAATCAAGTCTAATGAATTAAAGGAAAGTATTCGAATGATGCCTCTCCATATGAAGTATATCAATAAAGCAATATAAAATATTTAAAAGATCAAATAGAAATTCTGGAGTTGAAACTACAATAGCTGAAATTAAAAAATTTACCAGAGGCACTCAAGAGCAGATCTGAGTTGACAGAAAAAATAATAAATGAACTTTAAGATAGATGAATTGAGATTATCCATTCTGAGCAAATGAAAAAAAAAAAAAAAGAATGAAGAAAAATGAACAGATCATTATAGACCTGTGAAACACCATTAAGTGTAACACATGGGTAATAGGAATCCTAGAATGAGAAGGAAGCAGAAAAAAATATTGGAAATAGTGACTGAATACTTCCCAAATTTGATGGAAAAAATTAATCTACACATCAAAAAAGCTCATCAAACTTCAAGTAGGATAAACTTAAAAAGATCCATGCCTAAATATATCAGAGTCAAAGTGTCAAAAGACAAAGAAAGGATCTTGAATGTAACAAGACAAAACACATCTTATCACATAAGAGATCCTCAATAAGATTAACAGCGGACTTCTCATCAGAAACTTGGAGGTCAGGAGGCAGTGGAACGACACATTCAATATGCTTAAAGAAAAAGACTGTCAACCAAAATTTCTAAATCCAACAAAACTATTCTTCAAAAATGAAAGTGAAATTAAGGCATTCCCATAAAATCAAAAAAAAAAAAAAAAAAAGGAACTTGTCACAAAGAGAACAACTGTATAAGAAATACTAAGGGGAGTCCTTTAGGATGAAATGAAAGGACACTAGACAGTAACTCAAATCCACACAAAGAAATAAAGAACACTAGTAAAAGTTCCTACATAGGTAAGTATAAAAGACAGTATATTTTTACTTGTAACACTTTCTTCTCCTGCTTTAAAAGATAAATGCATAAGTCAATAATTATAAACCACTATTGATGAGCTTATAATTACTGGGGTTATAAAGATGTAATATGTATGAAACTAATAGCACAAAGAGCAGGAAGGGAATGGAGCTATTTTAGACCTCACTGAATACAATTAAAATCAACTTGATATTAATCTAAACTAGATTTTTAAAACATTAAGATGTTAGTGGTAATCCCAAGGGAAACCACTAAGAAAATAACACAAAAATATATACAATGACAACAGAATTAAGATAGTACAGTAACAAATACTTCATTAAACACAAAAAAGGCAGTCATTGAGGAACTGAGGAATAAAAAAGACAACACTGTAGAAAACAAATAGTAAAATGGGAGATGTATATCCTACCTTACCAGTAATTATATTAGTAAATGGATTAAACACTCCAATAAAAAGGCAGAAATTGAGGCAGAGCCAACATGGCACTATAGACAGAAGCACCATGCCATCCCTCTACAGCAAAGACCCGAAAAACTAAGTAAAGGAGATACAAAACATCAGTCCTGGAACCTTAAGCGTCAAATGAAGGGATAAAGAACTTGATCAAGCACTGAATGGAATAAGAAACTGACAAAAAATAGAGAATGAGGAAAGCTATGGAGTGGAGGTTGCCTACTAGCTAATGTGGGACGGACTCACCATCTTGGACCTCAGCCACCAAGAACAGTGTACAGGGACTATGGGAAGGCAACTTCATGGAGCTCCCAATAGGAAACAGAGCACCCGGTAACCAGGGATACACGCTTTCCTCCCACACGTCTTCCCTCTACATGACCTCCATCACTTTCCAACAGGCCATGGTAGCTCGGCCAGAGACACACCAGCCTGGGTCCACCCCGCCCTCACTGGCCAGCTCCTTCAACACCATTTTTTTTGTTTTTTTCTTTTTTTCTTTTTTGCTTTTTTTTTTGTTTCTTCTCTTTCTCTCCCTTCTTTCCTTTCCTTTCACCTGCCCAGCTAGCCCCATGTGCCATCCCCACTTCTTCTTGACAAGCTGTGCCACACCACTTGGCTAGAAAGACACCAACTCATGGCCTTCCCGAGTCTGCACCACGCCAATGGCAGGCTCCCTCAGTGTCATTTTTTTGTTTTCTTTTGTTTGTTTGTTTTTTCTTTTATTGTTGTTTCTTCTCTCTCTCTTTCCCTTCTTTCCTTTCCATTCTCCCACCCACCTAGCCCCATGCACCACCTCCCCTTCTCGACAGGCTGTACTGTACCACTCGGCTAGAGAGCCTCTGGCACACGGCCTCCAGGTCTGCTGCCCCCAAAGGCTGGCACCCTCAGCACCATATTTTTTTTCTTCATCTTTCCCCTTCTCCCTCCCACCTAGGCCCTGCACTGCCTCCACACTTTCCTGATGGGCCATGCATGTTCTGCCCAGAAAGAAAGACATCAGCTTGCTGCCACCCCAATTCCAACCTACCTGCAATGGCCGACTCCCCCAACACTATATATTTTTTTGTTGCTATTGTTGGGTTTTTTTGTTTGTTTTTTGTTGTTTCTTCTCTCTTTCTCTTTTTTCCTTTCTTTTCTCCTGCACACGTAGCCCCATGTGCCACCCATGCCCCTCCTCAACAGACTGATCCACATTGCTTGGCTAGAGAGCCAGCAGAACATGCCTTGCCAGGTCTGCACTGCCCCCACCTGCCGAATCCTACCAAGTCACCTTTTTGTTTACTTTTTTTTTTTTTTGCTTCTGTTTCTCTCTCTTCTTTCTCTCACCCAGATAGCTCGACACATCACATCCACTCCCTTCCTACCTATCAGCACCATGCACTGAGCACCACACCCCCTGAGCAGCACAGGCACAGAGCACCATACGCCATCTTTCACTGTCCCCCAGCCCCAACCTGCTGGCCCCAGTTCATGCTGCAAATGACCCATTCCTGTCCTCCTACTCACTGGACCTGCCCTGCTGCATCATAGCTGAGTGACTGGCCCTATCCACCTGGACAGACTGGTGAGAAGTATCATGCCCACAGATGAGCAAGCAACAAAGCACACCCAGCTCGCCTGCCCAGATATAACCAAATGAAACAAAACAGCAGAACAAAACAAACAAATCTAAAATCAATAAATGAAAATAATTCCTGAATGTCCTGAAGACAGTAGACAATATTAAAACATACAAAAAACAGGACAGGATGGCTCCAGAAAATGACCAAAATACACCAGGTGACCTTCCAGTAGAAGAAAAGGCACTGGAACTACCTGATAGGGAATTCAAAACTCTAATATTCAAGGCTCTCTGAAAGATGAAGAAAAATGCAGACCAAAATTAGGGAAAAAATAGACAAAATCATGGATAATACATACAAAATCAAGGAAAATGTAGACAAAACAATGGAAGAATTCAGGAAAATAATAATAGGAACAAAAGATCAAAATAAACAACTAGAAATCACACAAAAACAGCAATTAGAAATCCAAAGGATAAACAACAAGATTTCAGAAATGTACAATGCAAGAAGGTTTTAGGAGCAAATTTGAAACAATGGAAGACAGGATCAGCAAAATTGAAGACAAATCCTTGGATTCCACTTTGAGGAAAAATAAGAGAAAAGAATGAAGCAAAATGAGGAAGCCATGAGAACAAAGTGGGATACGATCAAAAGCAAAAATTTGCATGTGATCATGTTCCAGAACAGGGGAAGAAAACCAAAAACAGAATCATTGAAGATTTGCTGACAGAAAGCTTCCCTAATACCATGAAAGATGAAAAGCTGACCATCCAAGAAGCTCATTGAACCAAGTATAGGACAGACCCTGAAAGGAAATCAGTAAGATATATCATTATCACATTCACTAACCAAAGACAAAGAAAGAATCATGAGAGCAGCTCAAGAAAAATGAAAAGTCACATACAAAGGGGAAACAATAAGAGTAAGCTCTGATTACTCAGCAGAAACCACACAGGCAAGAAGACACTAGGTTGACATATATAAAACTTTGAAAGAAAAAAATTGCCAACCAAGAATAATACATTCGGCAAAACTTTCACTCAAATATGATGGCAGGATTAGGGCATTTCCAGATAAATAGAAATGAAGGGAATATGTAAAAACCAAACCAAACTTACGAGAGTTATTAAGGGAGTCCTTCAGTTAGAGAACCAAAAACATCAAACAACAACCTGAATCTAAGACACAGGACAGCTTCAGCCAGATACCAACCTAGATAATGAACTCTCAAGGATGAAATAAAACTAAAAAATTTACAACAGAGAACCAGAGAGGACAATTTGTAAATGACAACAACGTCAGAACAACAAAAGAGAAAAAATGACATGGGTATAGAATTTTCAAATGGAGAGGAAGTCAAGGCAATATCGAGTAATAAAACACTGGTTTAAACGTAGGAAGACAGGGGTAAATTTCAAGGTAACCACAAAGAAAGTTAACACCTACTCATCAAAAAAAAAAAAAACAAAACTAAAGTTTCAGTAAACACAAAACCGATGAAAACAAAAGAAATGAAAAAAATTCACAAACGAAGAGAATTCAGCACAGGAGAGTAAGAGGAACAAAGAAAACATCAGCACCACAGAAAAAAGCCCTACAAAATGACAGCAATAAACTCACACCTTTCAATAATCATGCTAAATGTAAAGAGATTAAAAGCACCCATAAAGAGACAGAGAATGACAGAATGGATAAAAGAAAACAGGGCCCATCAATAAGCTATCTACAAGAGACACATCTTAGAAACAAAGACATAAGTATATTAAAAATCAAAGGATGGAAAAAAATATATGAAGCAAACAGCAACCAAAAAGAATCAAGAGTGGCAATATTAACCTCAGATAAAACAGACTTTGAAACAAAATCCACCATAAAAGACCAGGAAGGACATTATATAATGATTAAAGGAACAATTCACCATGAGGATATAGCCATAATAAATATCTATGTACCCAATGACAGAACTCCAAAATACATAAACTCTAACATCACTGAAAAGAGAAATTGACAGTTCCATAATAATAGTAGGAAACTTCAACACATCACTCTCAGTAAAGGACAGAACATCTAGAAAGAAACTCAACAAAGATACAGAAGATCTAAAGGCCACAATCAACCAACTTAACCTCATATACATATATAGAACTCTCCAAGCAACAGCAGCAAATTACACATTCTTTTCCAATGCACATGAATGTTCCCCAGAATAGACCACATCTTAGGCCACAAAACGACCCTCAACAAAATCCAAAACATTTACATACTACAAATCGTATTCTCTTATCACAATGCAGTAAAAGTTGAAATTAATAACAGGAGGAGCAATGAAAAAAATAATCAAATACAAGGAAACTGAATAACACCTTGCCTAAAAACCACTGGGTAATAAAAGAAATCAAAGATGTAAAAAAAAATTCCTAGACTCAAACAAGAATGAAAATACATCAAACCAAAACCTCTGGCACACAGCAAAGGCAGTGCTCAGAGGACAATTTATAGCAATAGATGCATGCATCAAAAAAGAAGGGACAAAGTAAAAACATCAGCTATACAACTCAAACAAATAGAAATAAAACAGTAAAAGAAGCCCACAGCCACCAGAAGAAAGGAAATAATAAAGATCAGAGCAGAAATAAATGAAATAGAGAATGGAAAAACAATAGAAAGAATCAACTAAACCAAAAGTTGTTCTTTGAAAGGAGCAGCAAAATCGACAAGCCATTGGCCAAATTGACCAAAAAAAGAACAGGGAAAAAAAAATAAGAAATGAAATGGGGGACAGTACAACAGACCTAACTGAAATAAAAAGGATCGTAACACAGTACTATGAAAAACTATACTTCAAAAAATTTGAAAACCCAGAGGAAATGCACAAATTTCTAGAAACACACTACCTACCCAAACTACAACAAAGTGATGTTGAAAATCTGAACACACCCATAACAATACAAGAGATTTAAAAGGAAATAATTTTTAAAAACTCCCAAAAAAAAAAAAAAAAAAAAAAAGCTCTGGCCCAGATGGCTTCACTGGAGAATTCTACCAAACATTCAGAGAAGAGCTTGCACCAGTACTACCCAAACTATTTCAGAACATAGAAAACGAAAGGATAATTCCAAATTCATTCTATGAAGCCAGCATAACCCCGATACCAAAACCAGGCAAAGACACCACAAGAAAAGAAAATAACAGATCAATATCTCTCATGAATATAGATGCATAATTTCTCAACAAAATTGTAGCCAATAGAATTCAGCATCATGTTTAAAAAATACACCCTGACCAAGTGGGATTCATACCTAGTATGCAAGGATGGTTCAACATTAGAAAATCAATCAACACAATCCACTACATAAAAAAAAAGAAACGAATCACATAATCATCTCAATCGATGCAGAAAAGGCATTCAATAAAGTTCAACTCTCTTTGCTGATAAAAACATCTCAATAAAACAGGTATAGAAAGGAAATTCCTCAACATAATAAGGGGCATCTATACAAAACCAACAGCCAACATCGTTCTTAACAGAGAGAGGCTGAAAACATTCCCCTTGAGAACACGAACAAGACAAGGATGCCCTTTATCACCACCCCTATTTAACATTGGGCTGGAAGTAAAGCAATAAGGCAAGAAAAATAAATAAAGGGCATCCAAATTGGTAAGAAAGAAGTAAACCTGTCTCTATTTGAAGATAATGTGATAGTATACATAGAAAACCCTGAAGACTCCACAAGACAATCGCTGGAACTAATAGAAAGATTCAGCAGAGTAGCGAGATACAAGATCAACATCAAAAATCAATTGGATTCCTATACACCAATAAAGAGAACTACGAAAATGAAATCAGGAAAGCAATAGCATTTATAATAGCCCGTAAAATAAATGAAATACTTAGGAATAAATTTAACTAGGGGTATAAAAGACCTATACAAAGAAAAGTACAAAACACTACTGCAAGAAACCAAAAGAGACTTACATAAATGGAAAAACGTACCATGCTCATGGATAGGCAGATTCAAAATTGTGAAAATGTCAATTCTACCCAAAGCAATCTACAAATACAAAGCAATCCTGATCCAAATACCAACAGCATTATTTAATGAGATGGAAAAACTAATCATTAACTTTATATGGAAAGGAAAGAGGCCCTGGAGAAGTAAAGCATTATTGAAGAAAAAGAACAAAGTAGGAGGCCTCCCACTCTCTGAACTCAGAATCTACTATACAGCCATGGTAGTCAAAACAGCCTGGTACTGGTACAATGACAGACACATTGACCAACAGAATTGAGAGCCCAGATGTAAATCCACCCTCCTAAGCTCACCTGATCTTTGACAAAGGCCCAAAGTTCATTAAATGGGGAAAAGACAGTCTAAGAAGTGATGCTAGCAAAACTTAATGTCCATATGTAAAAAAAAAAAAAAAAAAGGAACAGGACCCATACATCACAACACAAAAAAAAAAAACTAGTTTAAAATGGGTCAAAGACCTAAATATAAAACCAAAAACTATAAAGACCATAGGAAAAAAAATAGGCTCAACACTGGAGGCCCTAATACACAAGATAAATAGGATACAAACCATAACTAACAATACACAAACACCAGAAGATAACTGGGATAAGATCGATAACTGGGATCCTCTAAAAATTAAAAACTTATGCTCATCGAAAGATTTCACCAAAAGAGTATTTTTGCAGACTGGAATAAAATTTAAGGCTATTACAAATCCCACCAAAGGTCTTTTGTGTTAGTGAGTGTGATTAGGATATGCCTTGGTGATTTTATTTGGGGTCTATCCTATATGGGGTTTGTTGAGCTTCTTGGATGGTCAGCTTTTCATCTTTCATGATATTAGAAAAGTTTTATGTCAGCAATTCTTCCATGATCCTCTCCATTTTCCATTTTCTCCCCCTGCTCTGGAACTCTGATCACTCACAATTTTTTTTTTTTTTTTTTTTTTTGCTTTTGATTGTATTCCACATAATTCACGGGGTTTCTTCATTTTATTTCATTCTTTTTTCTGACTTTTACTCAGAGTTGTATCCAAGTGTTTGTCTTCAGTTTCACTGATTCTGTCTTCCATCATTTCAAACGTGCTCCTCAGACCTTCTATGACACTGTCCATTTCTGAAATCTTGTCATTTATCTTTTGGATTTCTAATTGTTGTTTTTGTATGATTTCTAGTTGTGAATTTATTTTGGCATTTTGTTCCTGTATTATTTTCCAGAATTATTCCATTTTTGGTCTGTATTTTCCATGAATTTGTCTATTTTTTTCCTCATTTTTGCCTCAACTCTTGGATAGCTCTGAGTATCAGATATTTGAATTCCTGATCAGGTAGTTCTAGTGCCTTTTCTTCTACTGGAAAGTCACCCAGTGTTTTATTTTGGATGCCTACTGGAACCATCTTGTCTTTTTTTTTTTTTTTTTTTTAATGTTTTGACATTGTCTGCTGTCTTTGGGACATTCAGTATTTTCTTCATTCATTGATTGTAGATTTGTTTTGTCCTGCTTTTTTGGTTTATTTGGTTATGTCTGAGCAGGCAGGCTGTGCGTTCTTTGTTGTTTGCTTGTTTGTGGGCACGATACTTTTCACCTCCTTGTTCAATGGGCAGGGCCACTCACTCAGCTATGGTGCAAGCAGGGCAGGTCCATCTGAAGGGGAGGGGCTGGGATGGATTGTTTGTAGCACGTACTAGAGCCGACAGGGAGGACTGAGAGTCAGTTCAGGGCAGGTTCCTGTAGGTTGTGCCTGTGCTGCTTGGGAGTGTGATGTTCAGCACACAGTGCAGGTAGGCAGGAAGGAGAGGGGAGGTTGTGATGTATGGAATTCATATGGGTATGCGAAAGAGGAGAGAAAAACAGGAGCCAAAAACAAACAAAAGAGTGCTAAGGGATCGGGTGTTCTGACTCCTGCTAGGAGCTCCATGAAGCTGCTTTCCCATACTCCCTGTTCCCCAAAATTCAATGTGGGCAGGATGAATCCCAATGGCATGAACCCTGCACTTGCTGACCAGGCAAGTTACCTCAGCCAGCTAGGAAGCAGTGGAGGTAGAGCAGGAGCGAGAAGGATAGTGATGGGAAAGCACATATCACTGGTTACCGGGTGCTGTGTCTCCTGTTTGGAGCTCCTTGAAGCTATTTCCCGTACTCCCTGTCAGACGATCTCCAGTAGGAATCCAAGACGGCAAATCCGTGCTGCATTAGCTAATAGGGGACCTCTACACATATCTCTCCTTGCTCTCTGTTCTCTATCAGTTTCTTATTCCATTCATTGCTTGGCTGAGTTCTTTATCTTTTCATTTGATGCATAGGGTTCCAGGATTGACGTTTGTCTCTGTTTTACTTTCTTGTTGGGGTCTTTGCTGTAGAGGGATGGCATGGTGCTTCTGTCAATATCACCATATTGGCTTCGCCTCTCCATGACTTTTTTTTGTTGGGAGTTTTATTTTCCCTTTTCAATCTCTTCTCTTGTTATAGGTCTGTTCAGATTTCTACCTCTGTTTGTGTTAGTTTAGGTAAGTAGTGTGTTTCTAGAAATTTGTCCATTTCCTCTAGGTTTTCTCAGAGTACAGTTTTTCATAGTGCTCTGTTATGATTCTTTCTATTTCAGTTGGGTCCATTTTATGTCTCCCTATTTCATTACTTAATTGGGTTATTTGCTTCCTCTCCCATTTTTCTTTTGCTGTTTGGCCAATGGTTTGTCGATTTTGTTCATCATTTCAAAGAACCAACTTTTGATTTCATTGATTTTTTTCTATTCTCTATTTCATTTTTTCCTGCTCTATTCTTTATTATTTCCTTTCTTCTGGTGGCTGTGGACTTCTTTTGCTGTTCTTTTTTTATTTATTTGAGTTGTAGGGCTAACATTTTTATTCTGTCCCTTCTTTCTTGATGTGTGTGCTTTTTGCTATGAATTGACCTCTGAGCACTGGCTTACCTGTGTCCCATAGGTTTTATTATGATGTGTTTTCATTCTCGTTTGATTCTAAGAATTTTTTAATTTCATTTTTCATTTCTTCTATTAGCCAGTGGTTTTTAAGAAAGGTGTTATTCAGTTTCCTTGCTCTTCTCTTACTAATTTCTACCTTTATGGCATTGTGATCAAAGAAGATTCTTTGTATTATCTCAATGTTTTGGATCTTGTTGAGGGTCATTTTGTGGCCTAAGATGTGGTCTATTCTGGAGAATGTTCCATGTGTGTTGCAAAAGAATGTATACTTTGCTGCTGTTGGGTCGTGTGTTCTATATATGTCTATAAGGTCAAGATGGTTGGCTTTGGCCTTGAGATCTTCTGTATCTTTGCTGAGTTTCGTTCTAGATTTTCAGTGCTTTACCATGACAGTGGTGTGTTGAAGTCTCTGTCTTAGTTATCTAGTGCTGCTCCAACAGAAATACCACAAGTGGATGGCTTTAACAAAGAGAAGTTTATTCTCCCACAGTCCTGTAGGCTACAAGTCCAAATTCAGGGCATCAGCTCCAGGAGGTCTCTCTCTGTCTCTGTTGGCTCTGGAGGAAGGTCCTTGTGTTGCATCAGTCTTCCTTTGGTCTGGGAGCATCTCAGTGCAGGAACCTCTGGTCCAAAGGACATGCTCTGCTCCCGGCACTGCTTTCTTGGTGGTGTGAGGTGCCCATGTGTCTCTGCTCGCTTCTATCTTTTATATCTCAAAAGAGATTGGATTAAGACACGATCTAATCTTGTAAACCTCATCAGTATAACCTCATCACAGTGACAGAATTTACAACACATAAGGAGATCACATATAACCTTGTCATAGTGATAGAGTTTACAACACATAAGGAAATCACATCAGATTACACGATCATACAATACTGGGAATCATGACCAAGCCAAGTTGCTACATACATTTTGGGGGGGACACAATTCAATCCATGACAGTCTCCTACTATTATTTGTGGAATTGTCGATTTCTCTTTTCAGTGGTGTTAGAGGTTTTTTTCAAATGTATTTTGGAGCCCTGTTATTGGGTGCATAGATACTTATTATGGTTATGTCATCATGGTGGACCGTCCCTTTAGTCATTATATAATGTTTTTCCTTGGCTTTTATGGTGAATGTTGCTTTAAATTCTATTTTATCTTAGATTAGTATTGTCACTTTTTTTGGTTGCTGTATACTTGATATATTTTTTTCCATCCTTTGGTTTTTGATATATTTATGTCTTTATGTCTAAGGTGAGTTTCTTGTAGACAGCATACTGATGTGTCATGTTTTTTAATCCATTCTTTCACCCTCTGTCACTTAACAGGTGCACTTAAGCCATTTACATTCAGTGTGATTATCAATAGCTGTGAGTTTATTGTCATCATTTTATAGTGCTTTTTTTTTGCTGCTGACATTTTCTTTGTTCCTCTTACTCTTCTGTGTTGAGTTCCTTTTGTTTGTGAAATTTCTTTTCATTTCCTTCATTATAGTAGATTTTATGTTTACTAAGACTTCATGTTTTTCCTCTTTGTTTTGATGAGTAGGTTTGTTAACTTCCTTTGTGTTTATCTGGAAATTTACCCTTATCTTCCAAGCTTGAATCAGTCTTCTATTACTTGATATCTCCTTGACTTCCTCTCCATCTGAAAGTTCTATATCTACACCATGTATTCCCCTTTTAATAGTTCTGACATTGTTGTAATTTACAAATTGACCTCTCTGGTTCCCTGTTTTAAATGTTTTAATTTTGTTTTATCCTTGAGAGTTCATTACCTACGTCGATAATTGGCTGATACTGACCTGTGTTCTAGATTCAGGTTATTGTCTGATGTTGGTTCTGTAAGCAAAGGACTCCCTTTAATAATTCTTGTAAGTCCGGTTTGGTTTTTACAAATTTCCTTAATTTCTGTTTATCGGAAAATGGCCTAATTTGTCATCATATTTGAGGGAGAGTTTTGCAAGATATATTATTCCTGTTTGGCAACATTTTTCTCTCAAGGGTTTATATATATGTCGTCCCATTGCCTTCTTGCCTGCATGGTTTCTGCCGAGTAAGCAGAGCTTAATCTTATTGTTTCCCCTTTGTGTATGACTTTTTTTCTCCAGCCACTCTCAGGAGTCTTTCTTTGTCTTGTATTTTGGCAAGTGTGATTATGAAAAGTCTTGGTGACTTTCTTTTGGGGTCCATCCTATATGGGGTTTGCTGAGTTTCTTGGGTGGTCAGTTTCATCTTTAATGGTATTAGGGAAGTTTTCTATCAGCAAATCTTCAATGATCCTCTCTGTGTTTTCCATTTTTGCCCCCTCTTCTGGAACTATGATTATGTGTAAATTTTTGCTCTTGATTGTATCCTACATAATTCTTAGGTTTTCTCATTCTTCTTCATTCTTTTCTCTGATTTTTCTCAAAGTGGAATTCATGGATTTTTCTTCAATTTCATTAATTCTGTCTTCCATTATTTCAAATTTGCTCCTAAAACCTTCTATTGTGTTGTCTATTTCTAATTTTTTTTATCTTTTGTATTTCTAATTGCTGTTTTTGTAGGAGTATTGTTTATTTATTATGACATTTTGTTCTTGTATTATTTTCCTGAATTCTTCTATTGCTTTGTCTGTGTTTTCCTTTTGTTTTTGTTGGTTTTGTCTGTGTTTTCCATGATTTTGTCTGCATTTTCCTTGAACTCTTTACCAATCTCTTGGAGGGCCCTGAATATTAGACTTTTGAATTCTCTATCAGGTATATCCAGTGCCTTTTCTTCTGTTGAAAGGTCAACTGGTGCTTTATTCTTGTTGTTTACTGGAGCCATCTTGTCCCTTTTTAAAAAAATATGTTTTGATACTATCTGCTGTTTCCATGGTGCTCAGTTATTATTTTCTTTATTTTTTAATTGTAGGTTTCTTTGTTTCATCCTGCTTTGTTCTTTTGTTTGGTTATGTTTGAGTAGGTGGGCTTGGCATCTTTTGTTGCTTGCTCATCTGTGGGCATGATATTTCTCACCACCTTATCCTGGTGTGCTGGGCCAGTGGCTCAGCTATGGTGCAGCAGGGCAGGCCCACCAAGAACGCAAACAGCAGAGATGATTTATTTGTCTGCAGCATGAACCAGGCCAAAGGCTGCAGTGGGGCTGCTTCTGTCTGTGGTGGGCTCCCAAGCTGCCAGGGAAGGACCTGGTGTATGGACCTGGTAAACTCGGGACTGTGGCAAGTGGCAGGAGGGTTCCGGATCAGGCAGGAAGGGGTCTGAGGTCTGGGCCTGGTTCCCTGGGTGCCACAGCAGGTGACAGGAGGGGTCCAGAGCCAGTGGGAAGGGGCCTGGGGTTCGGGAGGGTACCCTGGTTGCCATGGAAGTCAGCAGGAGGAGCCCAGAGCTGGTGGAAAGGGACCCGGGGTTTGGGCCGAGTCCCCTGGTTACTACGGTGGGTGGAAGGAGGGGTCCAGAGCCACAGGAAGGGGTTTAGAGTCTGGGACAGGTACCTGGGTGCCATGGCGGGCAGTGGGAGGGATCTGGAGCCGGTGGGAAGGGTCTGAGGTCTGGGCTGGGTCCCATCAGTGCCACAGTGGGTGGTGGGAGGGGTCCGGAGCTGGTGGGAAGGGTCTGGTGTCTGGACCAGGGTGTGGGCAGCAGAGCAGAGGAGAGAGGTAGGAGGGGAAGCCAAGGCAGATGCAGAGAGGGCAAGATGGAGTAG
Organism: Dugong dugon; assembly: GCA_030035585.1. Classification (NCBI taxonomy): domain Eukaryota; kingdom Metazoa; phylum Chordata; class Mammalia; order Sirenia; family Dugongidae; genus Dugong; species Dugong dugon. Next base: position 151,337,994 of record CM057462.1, read on the forward strand.
GGCAATGGTGTGTGTTGGTACTCTGGTTCCTGGCAGTCAGGGTTGCCACAATGGGACAGTTATAGCTGCTGTTTACTAGAGGAGTGGGGGTTGTAGGAGTATGCTCCTGTGGTTACTGGGTGAGAGAGTCTGGGATTCTCCTTGACTTACAGACAGCAAATGTGGTCTTACTAGTCCTGGGTGTATCCGTGCCATACCTCTATCTCCTATTGACAATTCTGTGGAGATGTCTTTCTGTGTGTGAAGTTGTTGGATTTATTCCAAGACGACAATGCTGAGTCGTGTCGTTTGGTCAGGAGCTTCCACTCTGTATCTTTATTCCTTCCCCTTTTTATATCAGTTTCTTCTTCTCAGTGACTTCCAATCTAATATTTTATCCCTTCATTTAAGGTTCAGGGTTCTAGGATTGATGTCTGTATCTGTTTTATTTGGTTTTTTTTGGTCTTTGTTGCACCAGGATGGCTTACTGTGTCTGACTAGTCCACCATCTTGGCTCCGCTGCCAGCTTCAGTAAATTTTGGAAGATTGAAATAAAGTATGTCCTCCAACCACAAGAGAATTACACCAATAATAGAAGAAAATTTGAGAAATTAACAAATACGTGGAAATTAAACAAAACACTTCCAAAAAATCAATGGGCCAAAGAACAAATAAAAGAAAAAACTCTGAGATGAATGAAAATGAATACACAACATACAAAACCTATGCATGCATAGCGAAGGGAAAAAGGGACTGAGCCCCTAAGCAAAGGACCCTGAACTAAAAACATGTGTTCAACTAATGACACAAAACTCATTATCTTGGAACATGCAATAATGAAAGAACAACCCACCCAGCTCTCAATGTACTTCCTTGATAAGATGTTTTTCAGAAGAACTGGCCCGATCTTGTCCCTGGAGCATGCACAGACATCTGCAAGGTAACCGACAGACCCGCAACAGGAATCGAGCAGGCACCATGGGGGAACTGTGCAGACGCAGCACCCCATAAGTCTTGCCATCCAGTCCCAGGAGCCTTTGTTACGGGTTCCATCTTGAATTATCTCTTGCACGTGCACTTAATCTTCATAACCCCACCTCCTTCATGAATAAAGATGATGCCATTTCCCGCTTAAAAACCTTTATAAGCCCTAGCCAATCCTTTATTCGGGAAGACAAAGGAGAGTGTTGCATTGTACCTCTTTGTCTCCGCTTGCAAGTTACTTTTCTCAATAAAGCTTTGTGCAGGAAAAAAAAAACCTATGGCACGCAGCTAAAGCAGTGCCCAGGAAAAAATTTATAGCTCTAAACACTGATATTAAACAGGAAGAAAAACTTTTAATCAATAACCTAAACTTCTACTTAATGAACTAGGAAAAGAAGACCAAAGAAAAGTAAGCAAAGGAAATAACTAATATAGATGACAATGAAAAAAAATATGGAATAGAAAGTAACAGGAAAATAAATCAATGAAACCAAAAATTTGTTCTTAGAAAAGATCAGTAAAATTGGAAAAAGTTAGCTAAACCAATAAAGAAAACAAAAGACTAGAGTCAAATTATTTAAATTAAAAATGAAAGAGGGGGGTTATCTACTAGCCATATAGTAATAAAAAAAAATTACAAGGGCCCAAAGTCCATCAAATGGGGAAAAGACAGTCTTTCTAACAAATAGTGCCGGCAAAACTGGATAGCCATCTGCAAAAAAATGAAACAGGACCAATACCTCACACCATACACAAAGACTAATTCAAAATGGATCAAAGACCTAAATATAAAACCAAAAACTATAAAAAGAAAAAATAGGATCAGCGCCAGAGGCCCTAATACATAGCATTCACTAACTAACAACACATACACTCCAGAAGATAAGCTAGATAACTGGGATCTTCTAAAAATTAAACACTTACGCTCATCAAAAGACTTCACCAAAAGAGAAAAAGAGACCTTACAGACTGGGAAAAAATTTTTGCCTATTACAGTCAGACAAAGGTCTAATCTCTAAAATCTACAGGAAAATCCAACACCTCTACAACAAAAGACAAATTATCCAATTTAAAAATGGACAAAGGAAATGAACAGATACTTCACCAAAGAGGACATTCAAGTGGCTAAGAGACTCGTGAGGAAATGCTCAAGATCACTAGCCACTAGAGAAATGCAAATCAAAACCACAATGAAATACCATCTTACCCTGGCATTACTGGCATGAATAAGAAAAAAAAAAACAGAAAATAACAAATGCTGGAGAGGATGAAGGGAGATTTGAACACTTATGCACTGCTAATGGGAATGCAAAATGGTACAACCACTTTGGAAAATGTTATGGCACTTCCTTAGAAAGCTAGAAATAGAAATACCACATGATCGAGCAATCCCACTCCTAGGACTATACCCTAGAAAAATGAGAGCTGATGCTCGAATAGACATATGCACACCCATGTACCTTGCAGCATTTTCCACAATAGCAAAAAGATGGAAACAACCTAGACGTCCATCAACAGATGAATGGATAAACAAACTACGGTACCTACACACAATGAAATACTACGCAATGATAAAGAACAGCAATGAATCTGTGAAGCATCTCGCAACACGGTTGAATCTGGAGGGCATTATGCTGAAAGAAATAAGTCAATCACAAAAGGACAAATATTGTATGAGAACACTACTGTAAAAGCTCTTGAAAAGGTTTACACACAAAAAGAAACAATCTTTGATGGTTATGAGTGAGGGGAGGGGTGAGGATGGAAAAACACTAAATAGACAGTAGATAAATGGTAACTTTGGTGAAGGGTAAGACAGTACACAACACTGGGGAATCCAGCACAACTTGTCCAAGGCAAGGTCATGGAAGCTCCTTAGACACATCCAAACACCCTGAGGGACCGAATTACTGGGCTGAGGGCTGTGGGGACCATGGTCTCAGGGAACATCTAGCTCAATAGGCGTAACATAGTTTATAAAGAAAATATTATACATTCTACTTCAGTGAGTAGCGTCTGGGGTCTTAAAAGCCTTTGAGTGGCCATCTACCGTACTCCACTGCTCTCACCCCTTTGGGAGCAAGGGATAATGAATAAAACTAAAGACACAAAGGGAAAGATTAGTCCAAAGGACTAATGCACCACAACTACCACGGTCTCCACCAGACTGAGTCCAGTACAACTAGATGGTGCCCAGCTACCACTGCCGACTTCTCTGACAGGGATCACAATAGAGGGTCCCAGACAGAGCTGGAGAAACATGTAGAACAAAGTCCTAACTCACAAAAAAAGACCAGACTTACAGGCCTGACAGAGACTGAAGAAACCCCGAGAGTATGGCCCTCAGAAACCCTTTTAGCTCAGTAATGAAGTCACTCCTGAGGTTCACCCTTCAGCCAAAGATTAGACAGGCCCATAAAACAAAACGAGACTGTCTTAGGCTGGGTTCTCTGTAGAAGCAAAACCAGTAAATTGTATAAATATATATAGAAAGAGATTTATATCAAGGAAACAGCTCACGTGGTTGTAGAGGCTAGAATGTCCCAAGTCCACGGATGAGGATAGAGGCTTGCGAACCCAAGGTCAGCAGGTCAGAGAACAGGGCTTCAGCTCTTTGTGAAGGTCGATGAATTCCAAGATCAGCAGACAAGACTACAAGGTTTCTCCTGATTCACGTAGCTGCAGGGGCTGGCTAACCTAAGAGAGTATGGCCCCTGGAAACCCTTTTAGCTCAGTAATGGGGTCACTCCTGAGGTTCTTCCTTCAGCCAAAGATTAGACAGGCCCACAGAACAAAAGGAGACTAAAGGGGCACACCAGCCCAGGGGCAAGGACTAGAAGGCAGGAAGGTACAGGAAAGCTGGTAACAGGGAACCCAAGGTCGAGAAAGGAGAGTGTTGACATGTCAAGAGGTTGTTAACCAATGTCATAAAACAATATGTGTACTAACTGTTTAATGAGAAGTTAGTTTGTTCTGTATAACTTGATCTAAAACAATTTTTTTTTAAAAAAAGCATTAACAGGAAATACTATGAACTGCATGCCAACACATTAGATAACCTAGTTGAAATGGACAAATTAGATAACCTAGACAAAATTTCTAGAAAGACACAAACTACCAAAACTGACTTATGAAGAAAGAAAATATGAATATACCTGTAACAAGAGATTGAGGTAGTAATTTAAAAGTGTCCCACAAAGAAAAGCCCAGATACAGATGGTTTAGTTGGTGAATTCTACCAAACGTTCAAAGAAGTAATACCAATAATTTACAAGCTTTTCCAAAAAATAGGAGTGAATACTTTTTAATACATTTGTGAGATGAGTCTTACTCTGATACCAAAACCAGACAAAGACATCACAAGAAAACTACAGATCAATATCCTTTATGTACATAGATATAAACATTTTCAACTAAATATTAGCTAACTAAGTCTAGCAACATGTATAAAGGATTATAAACCATGACAAGGTGGGATTTATTCCAGGAATGCCAAAGTGGTTGAGCATCCAAAAATTAATCAAATTTACATACTACATTAATAGAATGAAGAATAAAAACCATATGATCACGTCAATAAAAACAAAAAACAAAAAAATTTGTTGCCATCGAGTCACTTCTGACTCATAGCAACCCTGTGGGACAGAGTAGAACTGCCCCATAGGGTTTCCAAGGAGAAGCTGGTGGATTTGAACTGAGACCTTTTGGTTAGCAGTCAAATACTTAACCACTGTGCCACTATCATTAGATGTACAAAAAACATTTGACAAAATCCAACGCTTATATAGAAAATCCTAAAAAATACACATACACACACACACACCCAGAAGTAAAAAATGAGTTTACCAAGGTTGCAGGATAAAAGAACAATATACAAATATAAATTTTATTTCTCTTGTTGTTAGGTGCTATCAAGTCAATTCCGACTCACAGCGACCCTATGTACAATAGAACAAAACACTGCCCAGTCCTGCAACATCCTCTTAATTGTTGCTATGCTTCAGTACACCATTGCAGCTATTGTGTCAGTCCATTTCCTTGGGGATCTTCCTCTCTTTCACTGACTCTCTACTTTACCAAGCATGATGTCCTTCTCCAGGGACTGGTCTCTCCTGATATCGTGTCCAAAGTACGTGAGACAAAGTCTCACCATCCTCACTTCTAAGGCGCACTCTAACTGTATTTCTTCCAAGACAGATTCGCTTGTTCTTCTGGCAGTCCATAGTACATTCAATATTCTTTGACAACACCATAATTCCAAGGCATCAATTCTTCTTCAGTTTTCCTTATTCATTGTCCAGCTTTCGCATGCATATGAGGTGAAAGAAAATACCATGGCCTGGGTCAGGCCCACCACACTCAAAGTGACATCAAAGAAAGCACATTACATTGTATTGTCTCTTCATTTCCAAAAATAACCTTCTATCTATATGACCCACCACTTGTCTGCCAATTTGTCACACTGTGGTGGCTTGCGTGTTGCTGTGATACTGGAAGCTTTGCCACTAGTATTTCAAATACCAGAAGAGTCGCCCTTGGTGGACATGTTTCAGTGGAGCTTTCAGAGTAAGATAGACTAGGAAGAAGGACTTGGCAGTCTACTTCTGAAAAAACTGACCAGTAAAAATCTTATAAATAGTAGTGGAACATTATCTCATACAGTGCCAGAAGATGAGCCCCTCAGGTTGGAAGGCACTCAAAAGACCACTGGGGAAGAGATGCCTCCTCAAAGTAGAGTTGACCTTAATGACGTGGATGGAGTCAAGCTCTTGGGACCTTCATTTGCTTATGTGGCATGACTCAAAATGAGAAGAAACAGCTGGAAAAATCCATTAATAATTGGAACATGGAATGTACGAAGTACGAATCTAAAAAAATTGGAAATTGTCAAAAATGAAATGGAATGCATAAAGATCAATATCCTAGGCATTAGTGAGCTGAAATGGACTGATATTGGCCACTTTGAATCAGACAATAATATGGTCTATATGTCAAGAATGACACATTGAAGAGAAATGGTGTCATGTTCATCTTCAAAAAGAACACTTCAAGATCTATTCCGAAGTACAACGCTGTCAGTGATAGGAAAATATTCATACGCCTGCAAGGAAGACCAGTTAATACGACTATTATTCAAATTTACTCACCAACCACTAAGGCCAAAGATGAAGAAATTGAAGATTTTTACCAGCTTCTGCAGTCTGAAACTGATCAAATATGCAATCAAGAAGCATTGATAATTACTGGCGATTAGAATGTGAAAACTGGAAACAAAGAAGAAGGAACAATAATTGGAAAATATAACCTTGGTGACAGAAACAAAGCCGGAGACCACAAGATGTAATTTTGCAAGACCAACAACTTCTTCATTGCAAATACTTTTTTCAACAACATAAACGACTACTATACATGTGGACTTCACCAGATGGAATACACAGGAATCAAATCGACTGCATCTGTGGAAAGGGATGATGGAAAAGCTCAATATCATCAGTTAGAACAAGTCAAGGGGCAGACTGCAGAACAGACCATCAATTTCTCATATGCAAGTTCAAGCTGAAGTTGAAGAAAATTAGAACAAGTTCATGACAGCCAAAGTACAATCTTCAGTATATCCCACCTGAAAGTAAAGACTCTCTCAAGAATATATTTGATGCATTGAACACTAATGACTGATGACCAAACAAGTTGTAGAATAACATTAAGGACATCATACATGAAGAAAGCAAGAGGTCTTTAAAAAGACCGGAAAGAATGAAAAGACCAAAATGGATGTCAGAAGAGACTCTGAAATTTGCTTTTGAGTGTAGAGTAGCTAAAGCCAAAGGAAAAAATGATGAAGTAAAAGAGCTGAACTGAAGATTTCAAAGAGTGGCTGAAGACGACAAAGTAAAGTATTATAATGAAATATGCAAAGACCTGGATGGAGATAGAAAGCCAAAAGGGACGAACACACAAGACATTTTTCAAGCTGAAAGAACTGAAGAAAACCTTCAATTCTCGAGTTGCAATGTTGAAGGATTCTACAAGGAAAATCTTAAACAGTGCAGGAAGCATCAAAAGAAGATAGAACGAATACACAGAGTCACTGTACCAAAAAGAACGGGTTGATGTTCAGTCATTTCAAGAGGTAGCATATGATCGAGACACAATGGTACGGAAGGAATAAGTTCAAGCTGCACTGACTGCACTGGCAAAATACAAGGCTCCAGGAATTGACAGAATACCAATTGAGATGTTTTAAAAAATGGATGCAATTCTGGAAGTGTTCACTCATCTAAGCCAAGAAATTTGGAAGATAGCTACCTGGCCAACTGACTGGAAGAGATCCATATTTTTGCCTATTCCAAGGAAAGGTGATCCAATAGGATGTGGAAATTATCGAATGATATCATTAATATCACATGCAAGTAAATTTTTGTTTAAGATCATTCAAAAGCACTTGCAGCAGTACATCAACAGAGAACCGCCAGAAATTCAAGCTGGATTCAGAAGAGGTCGAAGAACGAGGGATATCATTGCTGATGTCAGATGGATCATGGCTGAAAGCAGAGAATACCAGAGAGATGATTACCTGTGTTTTCTTGACTATGCAAAGGCATTTGACTGTGTGGATCATAACAAACTATGGATAACATTGCGAAGAATGAAAATCCCAGAACACTTAATTGTGCTCATTAGGAACCAGTACATAGACCAAGAGGCAGTCGTTCAGACAGAACAGTGGGATGCTGCGTGGTTTAAAGTCAGGAAAGATGTGCATCAGGGTTGTATCCTTTCATCATACTTATTCAATCTTTATGCTGAGCAAATAACCCTGGAAGCTGGACTATATGAAGAATGAGGCATCAGGATTGGAGGAAGACTCATTAACAACCCGCGATATGCAGATGACACAAGCTTGCTTGCTGAAAGTGAAGAGGACTTGAAGCACTTACTGATGAAGATCAAAGACTACAGCCTTCAGTATGGATTACAACTCAACATTAAGAAAATAAAAATCCTCAAAAATGGACCAATAAGAAACATCATGATGAATGGAGAAAAGACTGAAGTTGTCAAGGATTTCGTTTTACTTGAATCCACAATCACCCATGGAAGCAGCAGTCAAGAAATCAAAGAATGCATTGCATTGGGCAAATCTGCTGCAAACGATCTCTTTAAAGTGTTAAAAGCAAAGATGTTACTTTAACGACTAGATATGCCTGACCCAAGCCATGGTGTCTTCAATCACCTCGTATGCATGCAAAAGCTGGACAAAAAATAAGGTAGAGGGATGGAAATTGATGAATTTGAATTATGGTGTTGGCAAAGCATACTGAACATACCATGGACTACCAGAAGAACAAACAAGTCTGTCTTGAAAGACGTACAGCCAGAATGCTCCTTAGAGGCAAAGATGGCAAGACTTCATCTCACATACTTTGGACATGTTATCAGGAAGGACCAGTCCATGGAGAAGGACATCATCATTGGTGTCGTGGATTGAATTGTGTCCCACAAAAATATCTGTCAACTTGGCTAGGTCATGATTCCCAGTATTGTATGATTGTCTACCATTTTATCATCTGATGTGATTTCCCTATGTGTTGTAAATGCTATCACTATGATGTAATAAGATAGATAATCGGAAATTATATTGATGAGGTTTACAAGATTAGGTAGTGCCTTTAGCCAATCTTTTTTGAGATAGAAAAAATAGAAGTGAGCAGAGAGACATGGGAACCTCATACCACCAAGAAAGCAGTGCCGGGAGCAGGGCTTGCTTCAGTAAATAGTGGAGTGATTGGGGTACATGATATCTCTATAAGATGAGACGTTATTTTTATGCATCATAGAAACATTCTTTTACCCATGAGTGATTGTGCTAACTATAAATTGTTTATACGTTAAAGCAGGTTCCCTCAATTAGACAACGTTTGGTTAGCCAAGCCCAAGTTACTGTTTGTACTTAAAAGTAATAAAGCTACATTTCCTTAAAACTAAAAAAAAAAAAATTAAGGCTCTCAAAAAGTACTGTGTATATGGGGAGACTGACAAAGCTACAGGGATGAACAAGGTCAAATGTATGCACACAGATTACCTGAGAAGACCCTACACTTTCACCTCAGGCTGATACTTTGGCACAGAACAAGCCTGGCTAAGTGCTGATGGAGAACCTCAGAACACACCCAATTTGCAGAGACTGGGAGAGGGTTTTTGTTTTTGTCCCCTGTGGCATTCAAGGAAATCTCTGTCAAAAAATTAGCTGAACACAAGCTAAGAAACAGTCTTCAGTGTCTACACATGCCAAGTAAGGCAGTCTTCGCAAAAATAGAGGAAGTCACTAAACAAATAGATGACTACAGCTTTCAACAATTACAAACAAATAGCAAACCCTACAAAAGGAGAAGAATCTAATTCTAGAGTTTCCACATTAAGAGAGTTAAATGTAACTAGAACATGAAGACAATGTTGACACAATGTGAAAAATGTAATATCACTGAACAATTTGTGTAGAAATTTTCAAATGGGGACATAATTTTCTGTGTAAACTTCCGCTAAATATACAGTAAAATATCATTAAAAAATAAAATACAATAGTTAAATGTCTCAGTTTCAACCAAAAAATACAAGGCATAAAAAGAAATAGGAAAGGATTGTGTCATGTATTGAACTGTGTCCCCCTAAAATATCTGTAAACTTGGCTAGGTCATGATACCCAGTATTCTAGGATTGTCTACCATTTTGTCATCTGATGTGGTTTCCCTGTGTGTTGTGTATCCTATCACTATGATGTAATGAGATGGATTAGTGACAGTTATATTGATAAGATCTACAAGATTAGACAGTGTCTTAAGACAATCTCTTTTGAGATATAAAAGAGAGAAGCGAGCAGAGAGATATGGGGACCACATACCATCAAGGAAGCAGCACCAGGAGCAGAGCACATTCTTTGGACCTGGTGTCCCTGCACCTGAGGTGCTCCTTGACCAGGGGAAGATTGAGGACAAGGACCTTTCTCCAGAGCCGACAGAGAGAGAAAGCTGTCCTCTGGAGCTGACGCCCTGAATTTGTACTTCTAGCCTACTGGACTGTGAAAGAATAAACTTCTCTTTGTTAAAACCATCCACTTGTGGTATTTCTGCTACAGCAGCATTAGATGACTGAGAGAGATGGCCATTCAAAGGAACAAAATAAAGTGACAGAAACTATCCTCGAGAAAGCCATAATGAACTTATTAGACAAAGTCTTTAAGACAACAGTATTAAATATACTCAAAGAGCTAATAGAAAACAGGAAGAACTAAATGAAATCAGGAAAAGATATAGAAAGAATATAAGAATATCAACAAAGACAGACAAATCATAAACAGAAAGCAAACAGAAATACTAGAGCTAAAAATTACAATCAGTATAATAAAAAAATTCACTAAAGGGGTTCAACAGCAGATTTGAACTGGCAGAGGAAAAAATAATTAGCAAACTTAAAGATAGAAAAATTGAAATTATTGAGTCTGAGGAGCAAAAAGAATAATGAAAAATGAACAGAGCCTAAGGGACTTGTAGGGCACCATGAAGTGCATCAACATACACATTATGGGAGTCTCAGAAGGAAAAGAGAGAGAGAATGGGGCAGAAAGAATACTTGAAGATATAATGGCTGAAAACTTTATAAATTTAACAAAAGATGTAAATCTCCACATCCAAGAATCTCAACCAACTCTAAGTAGGATAAACTCAAAAAGATTTACACTGGGGTACTTTATAATCAAATTCTTGAAAACCAAAGATAAAGAGAGAACCTTGAAAGCAGCAAGAGAGAAGTGACTCATCTCATACAATGGATCATCAATAAGATTAAACACCAATTCCTCCTCAGAAGCCATAGAGGTCAGAAAGCAGTGGAATGACATATTGAAAAGGCCGAAGGAACTGCCAAACAAAAATTCTGTCTGACAAAACAGTCCTTCAAAGATTAGGGTGAAATTGAAATATTCCCACGTAAAATATTTTCTAAATAACAGCTGAGGGAGTTTGTTACTAATAGACCTGTCGACAAAAAATGCTAATGGGAGTACTTAAGGTTAAAACCAAAGGACATTAGATAATACCTCTCAGCCATATGAAGAAATAAAGACATACAATAAAGGTAATTTCATGGTCAAATATAAAAGCCAGTTTTATTATATTTTAGGTTTGTAACTCTGCTTGTTATATCTTACTTGAGTTAAAGGACAAATGCGTAAAATATAATTATAAATTCATATTATTGGGTACACAATGTATAAAGATGTAATTTGAGACAACAACACAAGTGGAAGGCAGAGATGTATAGGAACCATGTTTTGAATGTTATCGAAGTTAAGTTGGTATCAATTCACACTAGATTTTTATAAATTCGGGTTTCAAGTATAATTGTCATGGTAACCATGAGAAAACCTAAAAATTATACTCAAAGAGAAATGAGAAGGAAATCAAAGTGGTTCACTACAAAAAATCAACTAAACACAAAAGAACAGTAATAGAGGAAATGAAGGACAAATAAAGGTATACAGCACAGAGAAAACAAATAGCAAAATGGCAGAAGTAAGCCCTTCCTTATCAGTAATTAATTTAAATTTAAATGTATTAAACCCTCCAATCAAAAGGCATAGATTGGTAGTATAGATAAAAACAAAAAAGCAAAACATGATCCAAAGGCACAAATAAGTTGAAAGTGAAACAATGGGGAAAAAAATTCCATGCAAATAGTAATCAAAAGAGAGCTAGGGTGGCTATATTCATATCAGACAAAATAGACTTTAAGTAAAAAAAACTATTAGAAGAGACAAAGGACATTATATAATGATAAAAGTGTCAATTCATCAGGAAGATAAAACAATTATAAATATATATGCATTTAAATATAAGGCCCCCAAATATGTAAAGCAAACACTGACAGAGTTGAAGGGAGAAATAGACAGTTCTACAGTTTATAACCGGAAACTTCATACACCACTTTAAATAATGCATAGGACATCTAGGCAGAAGATCAACAAAGAAATAGAGGACTTGAGCAACACTATAAACCTAATACACATACATGTACGACACTACAACTAACAGCAGAATACACATTTTTATCCAGTGAACATGGATCATTCTCCTGAATACAGAAGATTTTAAGTCACAAAACAGTCTCAAAAATACAAAAAGACTGAAATCATACAAAGTATCTTCCCCAATCACAATGCAGTGAAACTAGAAATCAATAAAAGGAAAATTGAAAATATCACAAAACGCTTTGCCCTTGAGTGGACTTCGACTCCTAGGAACCCTATAGGACAGAGTAGAACTGCCCCATAGAGTTTCCAAGGAGGGGCTGGTGGATTTGAAGGACCTACCCTTGGGTTAGCAGCCTTAGCTTTTAATCACTGTGCCACACTACTAACTAACCAATGGGTCACAGAAGACCTGAAAAGGGAATTTAAAAAATACTTAGGCATGAATGAAAATAAAAGCACAGCACTGGCCGCTCTGAAAAGCCATCTTTGCATTGCCCCCAACCCTGCTCTCAGATCTTCGCAGCCACCTCTGCCTCGTGCCTCCTCTGCTCCTCCGACTCCAGCAGCTTTTTCTTAGTAATCCGCAGCGTGCCCCATCATGTCATACCTGGCCATGGACACCACCTGCAAGATCACCAGCAAGGACTTAAAGGAGAGGGGGTTGTGAAGGAGGCAGAGAATGGAAAAGATGCACCCGCTAATGGGAATACTAATGAAGAAAAGGGGAAACAGGTGGCTGACACTGAGGTAGACGAAGAAGAGGAAGAAGGCGGGGAGGAGAGGAGGAGGGAAAAGGTGAGGTGAGGAAGAGGATGGAGATGAAGATGAGGAGTCTGAGGCAGCTACTGGCAAACAGGAAGCTGAAGATAAGGATGACAATGTTGACACCAAGAAGCAGAAGACCGATGAGGATGACTAGACAGCAAAAAAAGGAAAAATTAAAATAAAAAAAGGCCACCACTTCCGTTCTCAGAATCTAAACATGGTCACCTTCGAGCAGATGACACGGCGCTCTCCACCACCCAACCAAAACCACTACGTGAATTTGCAACCAAAAAAAAAAAAAAACCCAAACCCGTTGCCTTCCAGTCGATTGAGACTCGTAGCACCCTATTGGATAGAGTAGAACCATCCCATAGGGTTTCCAAGGAGTAGCTGATGGATTCTAACCGCCAACCTTTTGGTTAGCAGCCAAACTCTTAACCACTGTGCCACCAGGGCTCTGAATTTGCAACAGGGGAGGAAAAAAAGAACCCAAACTTCCAAGGCCCAGCTTTTTTTCTTAAAAGTACTTTTAAAAAGGAAATTCTGTTTGTATTTTTTATTTACATTTTACATTTTTATACATATTGTTAGAGGTCAGCCATTTTTAATGATCTGGGATAACCAAACCAGCCTTCAGAGTGTTCTCTGTCTTACTTCTGACTTTACTTGAGGTGTGACCATGTTCATTATAACCTCAAAGGAGAAAAAAATCCTTGTAAAAAAAAAAATACAGTCTTATTTCAAGCACTCCAGTAATTTTTTTTGTGTATGAACTTAGCTGTACTATAAGTAGTTGGTTTGTATGAGATGGTAAAAATGGCCAAAGATAAAAAGTTTCTTTTTTTTTTTTTTTTGTCTATGAAGTTGTTGTTTGTTTATTTATTTAGGCCCGTTTGATGTATGTGTGAAAGAATGTTGTCCAATGATAAACCAGAATTTTATTTTGCTGAGTTGTTATAAAACAAACAAATAAATAAAAGCACAACATGTCAAGACTTATGGGATGCAGTAAAGGAAATGCTCAGAGGGAAATTTATAGCTATAAATGCCCACACTAAAAAAAAAGATCTCAAATGAATAACCTCAACACCTTGAGGAACTAGAAAAGGAAGAGCAAATTAAGCCCAACACTAGCAGAAGGAAGGAAATAATAAATATTAGAGCAAAGATAAATGAAATAGAGATTAGAAAAACAATAGTGATAAAAAACAAAAGTTGGTTCTTTAAGAAGATAAATAAAATTGATGAAGCCTTTAGCTCAATGGACAAGGAAAAAAGAGAGAGAAAACGCTATTAACTAAAATCAGAAATGAAAGTTGTGACATAACTATCAACCTTATAGTTTAAAAATGATTATAAGAGATTACTATGAACAACTGTACATCAACAAATTAGATAATCTAGATGAAATGGATAAATTCCTAGAAACATATAAACTACTAAAATTGACTCAAAAGAAATAAAAAATATCAACAGATCTATAACAAGTGAATAGACTGAATAAGGAATCAAAAACCTCCCAGCAAAGAAAAGTTCATGACTAGATGGCTTCACTGGGGATTCTACCAAATACTTAAGGAAAAGTTAATACCAACATTTCTCAAACTTTTCTACAAAACAGAAGTGTAGACATTCTTTGAAGACAGCATTACCCTAATACCAAAGCGAGATAAAGACAGTACTACGAAAGAAAACTACAGACCAATATCCTTTATGAATGCAGATTCAAAAATTCTCAACAAAATACTAGCAAAAAAATACAACACCATTTAAAAAAGTATATATGCCACAGTCAAGTGGGATTTATGCCAGGAATGCGAGGGTTGTTCAATATAAGAAAATAAGTCACTGTGATACACCACATTAGTAGAATGAAGAATAACCACATGATCACCTCGGTTGATTCAGAAAAGGCATTTGACAAAAGCCAGCACACTTTCATGATAAAAACACTCAACAAACTAGGAGTATAAGAGAAATTCCTCAACATCATAAAGGGCATTTATGAAAAAAGTCACACATAATATCATACTCAGTGGTGAAAGACTGAAAGATCAGGTATAAGACAAGAATGCCTGCTCTCACCAATGCTACTGAACATTATACTAGAAGTTCTAGCCACAGCAATTTAGTCAAGAAAAAGCAATAAAATGTACCCAAATTCAAAAGGAAGAAATAAAACTATCTCTATTGAGAGATGACACAATCCTATATGTAGAAAATCTTGAAGAATCCACACGCTGTTAGAATTAATAACTGAATTCAGGAAAGTTACATGGTACAAGATCAATAGTCAAAAACCAGTTGTGTTTTTATATACCAACCATGAATCTTCTAAAAAGAATTTAAGAAAATAATTTCATTTATAATAGAATCTAAAATACCACGAATAAATTTAAGCATGGAGGTGAAAGATTTGTTCACTGAAAACTATAAGACATTGCTGAAAAAAATTAAAGAAGACCTAAATAAATAGAAAGACACGCAATGCCCATGTGGTGGAAGACTTAATATTGTTAAGATGTCAGTACAACTCAAAGAGACATATAGATTCAACCTAATCCCCATCAAGACTTCAACAGCCCTTTTTTTTTTCAAAAATAGGAAAACTGATCCTCAAATTTAAAGAGAGTTTTTAGAGGCCTCCAAATAGCTAAAACATTATTTTAAAAGAAGAACAAAGTAGGAGGACTCACACTTAACAATTTCAAAACATACTATAAAGTTAAAGTAATCAATACAGTGTGTACTGGTATAAGGATAGACATGTAAACCATTGAAATAGAATTGAGAGTCCAGACGTAAAGCCATACAGCTAAGGTCAATTGATTTTTGACAAGTATGTCAAATTCATTCAATGGTGAAAGAAAAGTCTCTTCAACAAATGGTCTTGGAACAACTGTTGGAATAACTATGCAGGAAGCATCAAAAGAAAATGGAAGGAATACACAGAGTCACTACACCAAAAAGAAATGGTCGATGTTCGAACATTTCAGGAGGTAGCATATGATCAAGACCAACGTATTGAAGGAAGAAATCCAAGCCACACTGAAGGCATTGGTGAAAAACAAGACTCCAGGAATTGATGGAATACCAGTTGAGATGTTTCAACAAATAGATGTAACACTGCAAGCTTTCACTCATCTATGCCAAGAAATTTGGGAGACAGCTACCTGGCCAACAGACTGGAAGAGATCCATATTTGTGCTTATTCCAAAGAAAGGTGATCCAACAGAATGCAGAAATCATTAAACAATATCATTATATCACACGCAAGTAAAATTTTGCTGAAGATCATTCAAAAGTGGCTGCAGCAGTACATCAACAGGGAACTGCCAGAAATTCAAGCCAGATTCAGAAGAGGATGTGGAAGGAGGGATACCATTTCTGATGTCAGATGGATCTTGGCTGAAAGCAGAGAATACCAAAAAGATGTTTACCTGTGTTTTATTGACTATGCAAAGGCATTAGACTGTGGGGATCATAACAAATTATGGATAACATTGCAAAGAATGGGAATTCCAGAACACTTAATTGTGCTAATGTGGAACCTGTAAATAGGCCATGAGGCAGTCATATGAACAGAACAATGGGATACTGTGTGGTTTAAAATCAAAAAAGGTGTGTATAAGGGCTGTACCTTTCACCACACATATTCAACCTGTATGCTGAGCAAATAGTCTGAGAAGCTTGCCTATATGAAGAAGAATGAGAATCAGGATTTGAAGATTAATTAACATCCTATGATATGCAGATGACACAATCTTGCTTGATGAAAGTGAAGAGGACTTGAAGCACTTATTGATGAAGATCAAAGACTACAGCCCTCGGTGTGGATTACACCTCAACATAAAGAAAACAAAAATCCTCACAGCTGGGCCAATAAGCAATATCATGATAAATGGAGAAAATATTGAAGTTGTAAAGGATTTCATTTTACTTAGATCCACAATCAACTCTCATGGAAGCAGCAGTCAAGAAATCAAATGATGCAATGCATTGGGAAAATCTGTTGCAAAAGACCTCTTTAAAGTGTTGAAAAGCAAAGATGTCACTTTGAGGATTAAGGTGCACCTGACCCAAGCCATGGTATCTTCAATAGCATATGCATGAGAAGGCTGGACAGTGAATAAGGAAGGCCAAAGAAGAATTGATGCCTTTGAATTATGGTGTTGGTGAAGAATACTGAATATACCATGGAATGCCAGAAGAACAAACAAATCTGTCTTAGAAGAAGTATAGCCAGAATGCTCCTTAGAAGCAAGGACGGTGAGACTTCGTCTCAGGTACTTTGGACATGTTATCAGGAAAGACCAGTCCCTGGAGAAAGACATCACACTTGGTAAAGTAGAGGGTCAGCAAAAAAGAGGAAGACCCTCAAGGAGATGGATTGAAACAGTGGCTGCAATGATGGGCTCAAGCATGGCAAAGATTATGAGGATGGCACAGGATCTGGCAGTATTTCAACTGCTGTACATAGGGTCACTATGAGTTGGAACCAATTTGGCGGCACATAACAACAACAACAAAGTTGGCCTCACTTCACTATTAACTGAAAGAGGTTGTGTAAAATAATTCTTTCTTCCAAAAATATTTGATGCAATTCACTAGTGAAGACATCAGGGATTTGAGTTTCCTTTGTGGGAATTCTTAAATTAAAATTCAACTTCTTTATCTCACAGCAAGAGTGTCAGGGGTTCATCCAGCTTCCATGGCTCCAGAAACTTTGGAGTCCATGAGAGTTCAATATTCTGTTTTCCATTTCCCCCTTTAGATCAGGATTCTTCTACAGAATCTTTGTTCAAAATGTTCAGCAATGGAGCATCGTTCACAATAACAAAAAGATAGAAATAACCTAGTACCCATCAACAGATGAATGGATAAAAAAAACTATAGTACATACACACAATGGAGTATTATGCAACGATAAAGAACAATGATGAATCTGTGAAGCATCTCACAACACGAATGAATCTGGAGGTCCTTATGCTGAGTGAAATTAGTCAATCACAAAAGGGTAAATATTGTATGAAAACACTACTGTAAAAACTCATGAAAAGGTTTACACACAAAAAGAAACAATCTTTGATGGTTATGAGGGAGGGGAAGGGTGAGGATGGAAAAACACTAAATAAACACTAGATAAGTGGTAACTTTGGTGAAGGGTAAGATAGTACACAATACTGGGGAATCCAACACAACTTGTCCAAGGCAAGGTCATGGAAGCTCCATATATACATCCAAACACCCTGAGGGCCAGAATTACTGGGCTGAGGGCTGTGGGGACCATGGTCTTGGGGAACATCTAGTTCCGTTGGCATAACATAGTTTATAAAGAAAATGGTCTACATTCTACTTTGGTGAGTAGTGTCTGGGGTTTTAAATGCCTGTGAGCAGCCATCTAAGATAATCCACTGGTCACATCTCATCAGGAGCAAGGGAGAATGAAGAAAACCAAAGACACAAGGGAGAGATTAGTCAAAAGGACTAATGGACCACAACCACCACACCCTCTACCAGACTGAGTCCAGCACAACTAGACGGTGCCCAGCTACCACCACTGAGACTGCTCTGACAGGGATCACAATACACAGTCCCCAACAGAGCTGGAGGAAAATGTAGAACAAAATTCTAACTCACAAAAAGAGACCAGATTTATTGGCCTGACAGAGGCTGGAGAAACTCTGAGAGTATGGCCCCCAGAAACCCTTTTAGCTCAGTAATGGAGTGACTCCTAAGGTTCATCCTTCAGCCAAAGATTAGATAGGCCCATAAAACAAAAGGAGACTAAAGGGGCACACCATCCCTGGGGCAAGGACTAGAAGGCAGTAGGGTACAGGAAAGCTGGTAATAGGGAACCCAAGGTCAAGAAAGGACAGTGTTGACATGCCGTGGGGTTGTTAACCAATGTCACAAAACAAGATGTGTACTATGAGAAGCTAGTTCGTTCCGTAAACCTTCATCTAAAGTACAAAAAAAAAAAGAAAAATGTTCAGCGATGGTAGCCAGGTACCATCTAGTTCTTCTGGTCTCATAGCAAAAGAGGTAGTTGTTCATGGAGGCAATTCGCCACACATTCCGTTTCCTACTCCTATTACTGACTCTCCCACTTTCTCTCTTGCTCCAGGCAATCAGAGAGAATTTGTGCCTTGGATGACTGCTTTCAAGTTTTTAAGACCCCAGGCACTGCTCAACGAACTATTGTCTTGAGATAATCTTTAAACATTAAATCAAAAATATTTCCTGAAGTCTTCTTAAAACCAAACAATAATTTAGTTTAACTAGAAAAGAATGTCTACCTTGAACATTATGCTCCTTTAAGATCTGTGTATATGGTATCAAATTGACAACAGCAACTCCAAAGATTAGATAGGAACCTTAGGAGGCAGTGAATTTATGTTAATGGTGGAGGAACAATTCAGGAAAGGAGGGTGAGAATGGTCTCACAACTTGAAGAATGTAATCAAAGTCACTGAATTGTACATCATAAACTGTTGAATTGGTGTCTGTTTTCTTGTGCATATTCTCAATAACAACAAAAAACTAAAACTATTTTTAAAAATTCAACTTCTTAACTAATATATATTATTCTAGATTTCTAATTTTTCCTGAGTTACTTTTGGTAATTTTCATCTTTTGAAAAAAATTACCCCTTATATTTTCAGTCAGCTTACAGCTAATTGAAGTCATTCAATTTGAGATAAATTTGTTCATAATATTTCCTTTTTATTCTCTTAATGATTGTAGAATCTATAGTGATGCCTCTCTTTCACTTTTGATATTTGCAATTATACCTTCCCTATTTTTAAAAATTATTCCAGAAAAAGTTATATTTATTTGTTTAAAAATTTTAATTAGCTTTTGGTTTCATTGATTTTTCTACATTCTATTCATTTTCTTTATTTTTAAAATATTTACTAGTTCTTTGGCTTTTTTGTTCTTCCTTTCCTAACTCCTAAGGGGCAACCATAAATCATTGGTTTTAGACCTTCTCTTTTACTGAAATATTTAAACCTGTAAATTAGCCTCTAAGCATTATTTTGGCTGTGTTTGGCTGTCTTATAGAATATATCATCCATAAATATTGATAGATCCTTTTCTTTTTCATTCAGTTTAAAATATTTTCTAATTTCCTTTGTGATATCTTCTTTGAACTATATGTTGTTTAGATGTATGTTGTTTAATTTTCAAATACTTGGATATTTTCCAGCTATCTTTCTGTTATCCATTTCTAATTTAGTTCCCTTGTGGTCTGAGAAGATATTCTGTATTATTGCAATCATTTTGAGTTTATTTTATGACCCAATATACGGTCTTATCTTGTTGAATGTTCCACGTCTACTTGAAAAGAATGTGAATTCAGCCATTATTGGTTATAATGTTCAATGGTTGTCAGTGTTGAGGCTTCTATATCCTTGCTGATTTTCTGTCTCCTTGTTCTACCTATTATTAATAGAGGATCATTTAAATACTCGACTGTAATTGTGAATTTGTCTCTTTCTCCCTTCAGACCTGCTGGGTTTTGTTCTGTATTTCTTTAAGCTCTGTTACTAGATGCATACACATTTAGGATGGTTAGGTCTTTTTGAATTGACTCTTTAATCTTCATAAAAAGTTCTTCTTTATTTCCAGTAATACTGCTTGTGCTAAAGTCTACATTATCTGATAGTAGATAGCCACCCCAGAATTCTTGTCGTCAGTATTTTCATTGTACATCTCTTTTATTTTAACCTATCTGTATCTTTATATAAGGGACCCTAGTAGTGCAATTGTTCAGTGCTTGGCTGATAAATGAAAGGTCAGTGATTTGAACACACCAGCCACTCTGCAGGAGAAAGATGTGGCAGCCTGCTTCCATAAAGGTTAGAGCCTTGGAAACCCTACGGGAGCAATTCTACTCTGTCCTATCGGGTCACTATGAGTCAGAATCAACTTGATGTCAGCAGGGTTTTTTTGGTTTGGTGTCTTTATATATAAAGTCCATGTATTGTGAAAAGCATAAATTTGGGTATTTTTTAAAAATTGAAACTGAAAGTTGATTTTTGAAAACAGTGTTTAGACAACTTACATGTAATATAACTATCGATATGAGTAGGTTTAATCTACAGTCTTGCAATTTCTTTTCTATTAGTCCCATTGGTTCTGTTCAGCTATTCCTCTTTGCACTATTTTTTGTCTGAATGGTTTTTCTAGGATTGCAATATACACCATTATATTTTCACAGTCAACTTACAGTAATATTATGCACGTGATATAACAATGTAGAAATCTTGCAACTATAGGTCCTTCCCCCCTCAAATATCACACAAATTGTCCTTATCCATTATAAACCTACAACATATTTTAATTTATGGTTTAGACATTCGTATGTATTTTAAAGGAATTAAAAGAAAAAAATCTATATTTATCCATATAGTTATCATTTAAAATGTTCTTCATTGTTTCTGAAGATCTGCATTTCTTTGTAGTATTAATTCCTTTCAGCTTGAATAGCATTCTTTAATATTTTTGTCTTGTTTTATTTTTACAGTGCTTTAGGTGAGAAGTTTACAGGACAAATTAGTTTCTCCTTAAAAATTTATACACAAACCGTTTTTGACATAGATCGCAATCTCTGCAATGTGTCAGCACTTCCTCCCTTTACCTTTATACCTCAGGTTCTCAATGTCCATTCGTCCAGTTTTCATGTCCCTCACTACCTTCTTGTCTTTGCTTTTGGGCAGATGTTGCCAATTTGGTCTCATATACTTAATTGAACTAAGAAGTACGTTCCTCACGTGTGTTATTGTTTGTTTTATAAGCCTGTATAATCTTTGGCTCCCCTACACATCTATCAGTTTGTCATACTGTGGGGGCTTGCATGTTGCTGTGATGCTGGAAGCCATGCCACCATTATTCAAATACCAGCAGGGTCACACATGACAGACAGGTTTCAGCTAGCTTCCAGACTAAGACAGGCTAGGAAGAAGGAACTGGTGGTCTACTTTTGAAAAAAATTATCCAGTGAAAACCTTATGAATAGCAGCTGAATACTGTTTGATAATAGTGTTGGAAGATGAGCCCCTCAGGTTGGAAGGCACTCAAAAGATGACTAGGGAAGAGCTGCCTCCTCAAAGTATAGTTGACCTTCATGACATGGATGGAGTCAAGCTTTCGGGACATTCATTTCCTGATGTGGCAGGACTCACAGTGAGAAGAAATAGCTGTAAACATCCAATAATAATTGGAATGCGGAATGTACAAAGTATGAATCAAGGAAATTTGGAAATTGTCAACAATGAAATGGAACACATAAACATCAATATCCTAGGCATTAGTGAATTGAAATGGACTAGTATTGGTCATTTTGAATCAGACAATCATATGGTCTACTATGCCAGGAATAACCACTTGAAGAGGAACGGTGTTGCATTCATCACCAAAAACAACATTTCAAGATCTATCCTGAAGTACAACGCTGTCAGTGATAGGATAATATCCATACACCTACAAGGAAGGCCATAATAATATGACTATTATTCAAATTTACACACCAACCACTAAGGCCAAAGATGAAGAAATTGAAGATTTTTACCAATTTCTGAGTCTGAAAGTGATCGAACATGCAATCAGGATGTATTGATAATTACTGGTGATTGCAAGGCGAAAATTGGAAACAAAGAAGAAGGATCAATAGTTGGAAAATATGGTGCTGGTGATAGAAATGATGCCAGAGATCACATGATAGAATTTTGCAAGACTGACGATTTCTTCACTGCAAATACCTTTTTCCAACAACATAAACGGTGACTATACTTGTGGACCTAGCTAGATGGAATACACAGGAATCAAATTGACTCTATCTTAGGAAAGAGATGCTGGAAAAGCTCAATATCATCAGTCAGAACAAGGCCAGGGGCCGACTGTGGAACAGACCATCAATTGCTCATATGTAAGTTCAAGTTGAAGCTGAAGAAAATTAGAACAAGTCCACATGAGCCAAAGAATGACCTTGAGTATATCCCACTGAAATTTAGAGATCATCTCAAGAATAGAATTGACATGCTGAACACTAATGACTGAAGACCAGATGAGTTGTGGAATGACATCAAGGACATCATAAATGAAGAAAGCAAGAAGTCATTAAAAAGATAGGAAAGAAAGAAAAGACCAAAATGGATGTCAGAAAAGACTCTGAAACTTTGTTCTTAAATTTAGTTAAAGTGAAAAGAAGAAATGATGAAGTAAAACAGCTGAACAGAAGATTTCAAAGGGTGGTTCAAGAAAAGTAAGTACTATAATGATATGTGCAAAGACCTGGAGTTAGAAAACGAAAAGGGAAGGACACGCTTGGCATTTCTCAAGCTGAAAGAACTGAAGAAAAAATTCAAGTCTCGAGTTTCAATATTGAAGGATTCTAGCGGGAAAATATTAAACTACTGAAGAAGCATCAAAAGAAAATGGAAGGAATACACAGAATCACTATACCAAAAAGAATTGGTCAATGTTCAACCATTTCAGGAGGTAGCATATTATCAGAAACTGATGGTACTGAAGGAAGAGATCTAAGCTGCACTGAAGGCATTGGCGAAAAACAAGCTCCAGGAATTGACGGAATACCAGTTGAGATATTTCAACAAAGAGATGCAGCACTGGAAGTGCTCACTCATCTATGCGAAGAAACTTGGAAGACAGTTACCTGGCCAACAGACTGGAAGAGATCCATATTTATGCCTATTGCAAAGAAAGGTGATCCAACAGAATGCAGAAATTATCAAACAATATCAATTAAAATCACACGCAAGTAAAAGTTTGCTGAAGATCATTCAAAAGGGGCTGCAGCAGTACATCAACAAGGAACTGCCTGAAATTCAAGACAGATTCAGAAGAGGATGTGGAACTAGGGATATCACTTCTGATATCAGATGGATCTCGGCTGAAAGCAGAGAATACCAGAAAGACGTTTACCTGTGTTTTCTTGATTATGTAAAGGCATTCAACCGAGTGGATCATAACATATTATGGATAACATTGCAAAGAATAAGAATTCCAGAACATTAAGTTGTCCTCATAAGAAAACTGTGCATAGACCAAGAGGCAGTCATTCGAACAGAACAAGGGGATACTGCATGGTTTAAAGTAAGGAAAGATGTGTGTCAGGATTGTATAATTTCACCATACCTATTCAATCTGTATGCTGAGTAAATATTTCGAGAAACTGGACTATATGAAGAAGAACGGGGCATCAGGATTGGAGGAGGGCTCATTAACAATCTGTGTTATGCAGATAACACAACCTTGCTTGATGAAAGGGAAGAGGACTTGAGCACTTACTGATGAAGATCAAAGACTACAGCCTTCGGTATGGATTACACCTCAGCAAAGAAGAAAACAAAAATCCTCACAACTGGACCAATAAGCAACATCATGATAAATGGAGAAAAGATTTTAGTTGTCAAGGATTTCATTTAATTGGGCCCACAATCGACGCTCATGGAAGCAGCATTCAGGAAATCAAACGATGCATTGCACTGGGCAAATCTGCTGCAAAAGATCTCTTTAAAGTGTTAAAAAGCAAAGATGTCACCTGGAAGACTAAGGTGTGTCTGACCCAAGCCATGGTGTTTTCAATTGCCTCATATGCACGCAAAAGCTGGGAAATGAATAAGGAATACTGAAAAAGAATCAATGCCTTGGATTGGTGAAGAATATTGAATATACCATGGACTGCCAAAAGAATGAACAAATCTGTCTTGGAGAAAGTACAGCCAGAATGCTCCTTAGAACCAAGGATGGGGAGACTTAATCACACATACTTTGGACATGTTATCAGGAGGGATCAGTCCCCGGAGAAGGACATCATGCTTGGTAAAGTAGAGGGTCAGCAAAAAAGAGGAAGACCCTCAATGAGATGGATTGACACAGTGGCTGCAACAATGGGCTCAAGCATAACAAAGATTGTGTGGATGGTGCAGGACCGTGCAGTGTTTAGTTCAGTTTTACGAAGGGTCGCTATGAATCAGAACTGACTCCACGGCACCTAACAACAGAGCAATAGTAAATGGTGGAACCTGGTAGCACAGTAATTAAGAGCTCGGCTTCTAACCAAAGGGTCAACAGTTCGAATCCACCAGTCACTCCTTGGAAATCATGTAAGTCAGTTCTACTCCGTCCTATAAGATCACTATGAGTTGGAATCAACTCAACAGCAACAGGTTAGGTTTTAATTTGATTACAAATGGTGTTCTTTTCCTGATTTCCTTTTCAAATTTCTCTTTTTTAGTGTATAGGAATCCAGCTGATTTTTGTATGTTAATCTTGTATCCTGCTACTTTGCTGATCTATTAGTTCTAGTGGTTTTCTTGTGGAATCTTTGGGGTTCTCTGTGTATAGGATCATATTATCTGGGAATAAGGATAGTTTTACTTTTTCCTTTCTAATTTGATGCCCTTTATTTCTTTTTCTTGCCTTATTGCTCTAGCTAGGACTTCCAGCACAACGTTAAGTAGGAGTAATGTTAAATAATGTTTAACAGCACAATGTTAAATAGGAGTCTTGCTCCCATTCTCAGGGGGGATGCTTTCAGCCCCTCTCTGTTGAGAATGATGTTGGCTGTTGATTTTGTATAGATGCACTTTATTATGTTGAGGAATTTCCCTATTATTCCTATTTTATTGAGAATTTTTACCAGGAATTGGTGTTGGACTTTATCAAATGTCTTTTCTGCATCAATTGAGATGATTATGTGATTCTTTTCTTTTGTTCTATTTATGTGGTGGATTACATTGATTGATTTTCTAATGTTGAACTATCCTTGCATACCTTGTGTGAATTCTGCTTGGTCATAGTATATTATTTTTTTAATATAATGCTGAATTCTATTGGCTAGAATTTTGTTGTGAATTTTTTCATCTATATTCATAAGAGATACTGGTCTGTACTTTTTTTTTTGTGGTATCTTTGCCTGGCTTTAGTATCAGTGTTATGCTGTCTTCACAGAATGAATTCGGGAGTATTCCTTCCTTTTCTATGCTCTGAAATACTTTTAGTAGCATACTGGTGTGAGATCTTCTCCGAATGTTAGGTAGAATTCTCCAGTGAAGACATTCAGGTTAGGGCTTTTTTCTGCTGGGAGTTTATTACCTCTTCAATCTCTTCTCTTGTGGGGCTGTTCAGATTTTCTAACTGAGTTCATGTTAGTTTAGGTAGGTAGTGTGTTTCTAGAAATGTACCCATTTCCTCTAGGTTCTCTAATTTGTTGGAATACAGTTTTTCATAGTATTCTCTTATGATCCTTTTTATTTCAGTTGAGTCTCTTGTAATGTCCCCTATTCTCATTTCCTATCTGGGTAATTTGCTTCCTCTCCTGCTTTTCTTTTCTCAACTTGGCCAGTGGTTTGTCGATTTCACTGATCTTTTCAAAGAATCAACTTTTGGTCTTGTTGATTCTTTCTATTGTTTTTCTGTTCTCTATTTCATTTATTTCTGCTCTGATCTCTATTATATCCTCTCTTCTGTTGGTTGTGGGCTTCTTTTCCTGTTCTCCTATTTGTTAAAGTTGTAGGGCTAATGTTTTGATTTTCACCTGTTCTTATTTTTTTATGTGTGTGTTTATTGCTATAAATTGACCTCTGAACACTGACTTTGATGTGTCCTAAAAGTTTTAACATGATATGTTTTTATTCTCATTTGATTCTAGGAATTTTTTTATTCCGTCTTTGATTTCTTCTATTACCCAGTTGTTTTTAAGCAAGGTGTTATTCAGTTTCCATGTATTTGATTTTTTTTCTTTGCTCTTCCTTTTATTGATTTCTACTTTTATGCCATTGTATTCAGAAAGAATGCTTTGTATTATTTCAGTGTCTTGGATTTTATTGAGGGTTTCTTTGTGGTCTAAGATGTCATCTATTCTGGAGAATGTTCCATGTGTGTTGGAACAGAATTTGCTGCTGTTCAGTGGAGTGTTCTATATATGTCTATGAGGTCAAGATGGTTGACTGTGGCCTTAAGAGCTTCTGTATCTTTGCTGAGTTTCTTTCTAGATGTTCTGTCCTGTACCGAGAGTGGTGTGTTGAAGACTCCTACTATTATTGCGGAACTGTCAATTTCTCTTTTCAGTGCTGTTAAGAGTTTGTTTTATGTATTTTGGAGCCATGTTACTGGGTGCATAGATATTTATTAAGGTTACGCCTTCACAGTGGATTGCTCCTTTAATTATTATATAATGTCCCTCCTTGTCTTTTAGGATAGATTTTGCTTTCCAGTCTATTTTATCTGAGATTAGTATTGCCACTCCTGCTTTTTTTGTAACTGCTTGATATATTTTTTTTCCCATTCTTTGATGTTTGATATATTTGTCTTTGTCTCTAAGGTGTTCTCTTGTGGACAGCATATTGACGGGTCATTTTTTTTTAACCCATTCTGCCACTCTCTATCTTTTATCTGGTGCATTTAATCCATTTACATTCAATGTGATTATGGACAGGTATGAGTTTATTGGTGTCATATTTTTGTGCTTTTTTTTTTTTTTTGTAGTGCTGACGTTTTCTTTGTTCTTCTTTCTGTGCTGAGTTCCTCTAGTTTGAGGATTTCTTTTCTTTTGTTATTATAGATTTTGTGTTTACTGAGTCTTTATGTTTTTCTTCTTTTTTATTCTCATGAGTATGTTTATTAACTTTCTTTGTGGTTACCTCAAAATTTACCCATATCTTCCTAAGTTTGAACCATTTTTTTTATTACTTGATATCACCTTGACTTCCTCTTCATTTGAAAGTTTTATACCCACGCTGTTTATTCCCCTTTTATTGTTTTGACTTTGTTGTCATTTACAGATTGATATCTCTATCTCCCTGTTTCAAGTCTTTTAGCTTTATTTTTGAGAGTTCTTTACATTGTTTGGTATCTGGATGATTCTGTCCTGTGTCCTAGAGTCCAGTTGTTGTCTGATTTTGTTGGTTCTCTAACCAAAGGAATCCCTTTAATAATTTTTGTAAGTTTGGTTTAGTTTTTATGAATTCCTTTAATTTCTGTTTATCTGGAAATGTACTAATTTCACCATCTCATTTGAGAGAGAGTTCTGCAGGATATATTATTCTTAGATGGCAGTTTTTTCTTTAAAGGTTTTATATATGTCATCCCATTGGCTTCTTGTCTGCATAGTTTCTGCCAAGTTATCAGAACACAGTCTTATTGTTTCTCCTTTGTAAGTGACTTTTTGTTTTTCTGGAGCAGCTCTTGGATTTCTTTCTTTGTCTTTGGTTTTGGCAAGTGTGATTGTGATATGTCTTAGTGACTTTCTTTTGGGGTCTATCTTACTTGGGGTTTGCTGAACTTGTTGGATGATGCTGCCATGACTACAGCTGCTTTCATGTTGAAGTTGAAAAACATGAAACTCACCTTACAGTAGTCACTTCTTCTAAGTTTTGAATTCTCTGCAAAATCTGCCTCCTTTTGTTAAATAGCCAAAGATCTCAGGTATTTTCTTTTCTTTTTATGCATTTTGACTAGAGTTTATAGTTTTTATAATTGTTTACAGTTCAGTCATTGTGTTATCAGCTTACTCCATCATATTGGAAGATTCCCTGATCCATCTGTTATTAGTGATTATTTTCTTTTTCCGCATTCTTTTGAATTTATTATTTTTGTTGTTGTTGTTAGGTACTGTCAAGTCAGTCCTGACTCATAGCAACTCTATGTACAAGAGAACAAAACACCTCCTAGTCCTGCGTCATCCTCACAATCATTATTAGCTTGAGCCCCTTGTTGCAGCCACTGTGTCAATCCATCTTGTTAAAGGTCTTCCTCTTTTTCACTGACCCTCTACTTTACCAAGCATGATGTCCTTCTCCAGGGACTGCTCCCTTCTGATAACAAGTCCAAAGTATGTGAGACAAAATCTTGCCATCCTTGCTTCTAATGAGCATTCTGGCTGCACTTCTTTGAAGACAGATTTGTTCATTCTGGCAGTCTATGGTACATTCAATATTCTTCGCCAACACCATAATTCAAATTATTTTTAGCACTCCATTTTATCTCCTTGTTGGTTCATTAACTATACCACTTGTTTTAATGGTTTCTCTTGGATTTAAAATATACATCTTAAACTTAATACCAAAAAAGAAGAAAACCTGTTGCCATCAAGTCGATTCTGACTCATAGCAATACTATACATTTACCTTCGAATATTATTAGACAACTTGACAAAAATTATTAGAAGTTTAAACACTATACTTCATTTACTCCCATCCTTTGTACTATTATTTTCATAGACATAAATTCAGTATGTTATAAACCCCTTAAAAATGTTACTATTTTTGCATTAAATAATCAATTATCTTTTAAAGAAACTTTACAATATTTTAAAATGTATTTTATATACATAGCCACAAAATTACCATTTCTAGTTCTCTTCATTTCTTTATTGTAACTTGATTTTCCACCTGGTATCATTCTTCTTGAGCTTGATGAAGTTCTTTTAACATTTCTTGTAGCAGAGCGCTGCTGATAAGAAATTCCCTCAGCTTTCATTTGCCTGAATATGTCTTTATTTCATCATAAATTCTGGAATACATTTTCACTGGCAACAGAAATCTTGTTCGATATTTTTCTTTCACTACTTTACAAATGTCATTCCATTATCTGTTGGCTTGCATTCCTTAGGATAAAGAACAAGTAGTTTCTTATCTTTGTTCCTGTCTGTATGTAGTAGGCAGCATCTACGATGATCCCGGTGATTCCTACTTCGTGGTGTTCACACCCTTGTGTAATCTCCTTTTCTTTAATGTGGGCTGGACTTACTCATTCCTGAATAAAAGAATACAGCAAAAGTGATATCATCTATGAGATTACTGTGACTTCCATCTTGGCCACCCTCTTTCTTGCTCACTCCTGGATTGCTCAGACATGCCATTTCATAAGGTCTGCCAACAACGTGAGTAAACGTGGAAGTAAACTTCTCCAAGTTGAGCCACAGATTGGATGACAGCCCCAGCCAGCAGTTGAACCACATCTTGAGAGTATGTTAGCTACAGGAACCCAGCAAAGTTCTGACTGACAGAGACTGTGGGATAATAAATGTTATTTATTAAAGGTTCTAAACCAGTAAGTTTTGTGGCAAATTGTTGTGCAGCAATAGATACCTAATACGGTATGTATTGTGCCTGTATCCTTTTTCTACTTTTGATATATGTTTCCTATCACTGCTTTATATCAATTTAATTATGACATGCCATGGTGTTGTTGTTGTTGTTCTTAGGTGCCGTTGAGTCAGTTCCAACTCATAGTGATTCTATGTACAAAAAAAAAACAAAACATTGCCCGGTCCTGCGCCATCCTTATAATCATTGTTATGCTTGAGCCCATTGTTTTAGCCACTGGGTCAATCCATTTTGTTAAGGGTCTTCCTCTTTTTCGCTGACCCTCTACTTTACCAAGCATGACGTCGCTCTCCAGGGACTGATCCCTCCTGATAACATGTCCAAAGTATGTGTGATTAAGTCTCCCCATCCTTGGTTCTAAGGAGCATTCTGGCTGTACTTTCTCCAAGACAGATTTGTTCATTCTTTTGGCAGTCCATGGTATATTCAATATTCTTCACCAATCCAAGGCATTGATTCTTTTTCAGTATTCCTTATTCATTTCCCAGCTTTTGCGTGCATATGAGGCAATTGAAAACACCATGGCTTGGGTCAGACACACCTTAGTCTTCCAGGTGACATCTTTGCTTTTTAACACTTTAAAGAGATCTTTTGCAGCAGATTTGCCCAGTGCAGTGCATCATTTAATTTCCTGAATGCTGCTTCCATGAGCGTCGATTGTGGGCCCAATTAAATGAAATCCTTGACAACTAAAATCTTTTCTCCGTTTACCATGATGTTGCTTATTGGTCCAGTTGTGAAGGTTTTTGGTTTCTTTATGTTGAGGTGTAGTCTTTGACCTTCCATCAGTAAGTGTTTCAAGTCCTCTTCACTTTTCGTAATCAAGGTTGTGTTATCTGCATATCACAGGTTGCTAATGAGTCTTCCTCCAATCCTGATTCTCTGTTCATTTTCATATAGACCAGTTCTCGGATTATTTGCTCA
Source organism: Dugong dugon (assembly GCA_030035585.1). Taxonomy (NCBI): domain Eukaryota; kingdom Metazoa; phylum Chordata; class Mammalia; order Sirenia; family Dugongidae; genus Dugong; species Dugong dugon. Next base: position 151,368,807 of record CM057462.1, read on the forward strand.
GCATACAGATTGAATAAGTATGGTCAAAGAATACAACTCTGACGCACATCTTTCCTGACTTTAAACCACGCAGTATCCCCGTGTTCTGTTTAAATGACTGGCTCTTGATCTATACAGGTTCCTCATGAACACAATTAAGTGTTCTGGAATTCTCATTCTTTGCAATGTTATCCATAATTTGTTATGATTCACACAGTTGGATGCCTTTGCATAGTCAATGAAACACAAGTAAACATCTTTCTGGTATTCTCTGCTTTCATCCAGGATCCATCTGACATCAGCTATGATATCCCTGGTTCCACATCCTCTTCTGAATCCAGCCTGAATTTCTGGCAGTTCCCTGTCGGTATATTGCAGCAGCTACATTTTTTTAAATTGATTTTTTTTATTGTTGTAATTAAATGAAGTTTACATTTCAAGTTAGTCTCCCATACAAATTTTTTTTACATACATTGTTATGAGACCCTAATTGCTCACCCCATTCTGCGACAGCACACTCCTTCTTTCCGCCCGATTCCCCATGACCATTCAACCAGCTCCTAACTCTCTCTGCCTTCCCATCTCACCTCTGGGCAGAAGCTGCCCTTTGGTCTCTTGTATCTACTTGACTAAGAGGCACTCTCTTCACAAGTATCACTTTATGTCCCACAGTCCAGTCCAATCCCTGTCTGAAGAGTTGGCCTCGGAAATTGTTTTAGTTCTGGGCTGATAGACAGTCCAGGGGCCATGCTCTCTGGGGCACCTCCAGTCTCAGTCAGACCATTAAGTCTGGTCTTCTTACTAGAATTTGAGTTCTGCACCCCATCCTTCTACTGCTCCATCAAGAACCCTCTGTTGTGTTCCCTGTCAGGACGTTCATTGGTGGTAGCTGGACACCATCTAGCTCTTCTGGTCTCAGGCTGATGAAGTCTCTGGTTTATGTGGCCCGTTCTGTCTCTTGGGCTAATACTTTCCTTGTGTCTTTGGTATTCTTCGTTCTCCTTTACTCCAAGTGGTTGGAACCAATTGATGCATCTTAGATGGCCACTTGCAAGCTTTTAAGACCCCAGGCGCCAACCAACCAAAGTAGGATGCAGAACAATTTCTTAATAAGCTTTGTTATGCCAATTGACCTAGATGTCCCCTGAAATCATGGTCCCCAGACCCCCCATCCCTGTTACTCTGTCTCTCAAAGTATTTGACTGTATTCAGGAAACTTCTTAGCTTTGGTTTAGTCCAGTTGTGCTGACCCCCTGTAGTGTGTGCTATCCTTCCCTTCACCTAAGATGATACTTATCTGCTATCTAGTTAGTGAATAATTCTCACCCTCCCTCCCCACCCCCGTAACCATCAAAGAATGTTTTCTTCTGTGTTTAAACCTTTTCTTGAGATCTTATAATAGTGGTCTTATACAGTATTTGTCCTTCTGTGACTGACTAAATTCACTCAGCACAATAAGTTCCAGCTTCTGCCATGTTATACGATGTTTCAGAGCTTCATTGTTGTTCTTTATCCTTGTGTAATATTCCATTGTGTAGGTATACCATAATTTGTTTATCCATTCATCCGTTGATGGGCAAATAGGTTGCTTCCATCTTTTTGCTATTGTGAACAGTGCTGCAATGAACATGGGTGTGCATATATCTCTATTCGTGTGATGGCTCTTGTTTCTCTAGGTTATATTCCAAGGAGCGGGATAGCTGGATCGTATGGTACTTCTATTTCTAGCTTTTTAACGAAGCACAAAATCGATTTCCAAAGTGGTTGTACCATTTTACATTCCCACCAACAGTGTATAAGTGTTCCAGTCTCTCCACAACCTCTCCAACATTTATTATTTTGTGTTTTTTCGATTAATGCTAGCCTTCTTGGGGTGAGATGGCATTTCATTGTAGTTTTGATTTGCATTTCTCTAATGGCTAATGATCATGAGCTTTTCTTCATGTGTCTGTTAGCCACCTGAATGTCTTCTTTGGTGAAGTGCCTGTTCATATCCTTTTTCCATTTTTTAATTCGGTTATTTGTCTTTTTGTTATTGAGGTTTTGAGGTATCTTGTAGATTTTAGAGATTAGGTGCTGATAGGATTTGTCATAGCCAAAATCCGCCCCCCCCCCCCCCCAGTCTGTAGCTTGTCTTTTTGCTCTTTTGGTGAAGTCTTCAGATGAGCATAAGTGTTTGATTTTTAGGAGCTCCCAGTTATCTAGTTTCTCTTCTGATGTTTGTGCGTTGTTACTTATGGTTTGTGTTCTGTTTATGTCATGTATTAGGGCTCCTAGTATTGCCCCTATTTTTTCTTCCATAATCTTTATCGTTTCAGATTTTATATTTAGGTCTTTGATCCATTTTGAGTTAGTTTTTGTACATGGTGTGAGGTATGGGTCTTGTTTCAGTTTTTTGCATATAGATATCCAGTTATGCCACCACCATTTGTTAAAGAGACTGTCTTTTCCCCCAATTAATGGACTTTGGGCCCTTGTCAAATATTAGCTGCTCATAGGTGGATGTGCTTATATCTGGATTCTCCACTCTGTTCCATTGGTCTATGTATCTTTTGTTGTACCAGTACCAGGCTGTTTTGACTACCGTGGCAGTATAATAGGTCCTAAAATCAGGTAGTGTAAGGCCTCCCACTTTGTTCTTCTTGCATAATGCTTTATTTGGAGCCTCTTCCCTTTCCATATGAAATTGGTGATTTGTTTCTCCATCTCATTAAAAAATGCTGGTGGAATTTGGATCGGGATTGCATTGTATCTGTAGATTGCTTTGGGTAGGATTGATATTTTCACTATGTTGAGTCTACCTATCCATGCACAAGGTATATTTTTCCACCTATGCAGGTCTCTTTTAGTTTCTTGTGGTAGTGTCTTGTAGTTTTCTCTGCATAGATGTTTTACATCTCTGGTTAGATTTATTCCTAAGTATTTTATCTTCTTGGGGGCTATTGAAAATGGTATTGATTTGGTGATTTCCTCTTCAAGGTTCTCTTTGTTGGTGTAAAGGAATCCAATTGATTTTTGTATGTTTATCTTGTATCCTGAAACTTTGCTGAAATCTTCTATTAGTTCCAGTAGTTTTCTTATGGATTCTTTGCGGTTTTCTGTGTACAAGACCATATCATCTGCAAATAGAGATACTTTTACTTCTTCCCTACCAACTTGGATGCCCTTTATTTCTTTTTCTAGCCTAATTGCTCTGGCTAGGACCTCCAGCACAATGTTGAATAAGAGTGGTGATAAAAGGCATCCTTGTCTGGTTCCTGTTCTCAAGGGGAATGCTTTCAAAGTCTTTCCATTTAAGATAATGTTGGCTGTTGGCTTTGTATAAATGTCCTTAATTACACTGAGGAATTTCCCTTATATTCCTATTTTGTTGAGAGTTTTTAGCATGAATGGGTGTTGGACATTGTCAAATGCCTTTTCTGCATCGATTGATAAGATCATGTGGTTCTTGTCTTTTGTTTTATTTATGTGATTGATTACATTGATTGCTTTTCTAATGTTGAACCATCCCCGCATACCTGGTATAAATCCCACTTGGTCATGGTGAATTATGTTTTTGATATGTTGCTCAATTCTATTGGCTAAAATTTTGTTGAAGATTTTTGCGTCAATGTTCATGAGGGATATATCAGTCTTTAATTTTCTTTTCTTTCTTTTTTTTTTTTTTTTTTTTTTTTTGTGGTGTCTTTACCTGGTTTTGGTATTAGGGTTATGCTGGCTTCATAGAATGAGTTTGGGAATATTCCATCCTTTTCTATGCTCTGAAATACCTTTAGTAGAAGTGGTGTTATCTCCTCTGAAAGTTTGGTAGAATTCTCCAGTGGAGCCATCTGGGCCAGGACTTTTTTTTGTTGGGAGTTTTTTAATAACCTTTTCAATCTCCTCTTTTGTTATGGCTTTATTTAGTTGTTCTACCTCTGTTTGTGTTAATTTATGTACATAGTGAGTTTCTAGAAATTTGTCCATTTCCTCTAGGTTTTCAAATTTGTCAGAGTACAATTTTTCATAGTAATCTGTTATGATTCTTTTAATTTCAGTTGAGTCTATTGTGATATCACCCATCTCATTTCTTATATGGGTTAACTGCTTCCTCTCCTGTTTTTCTTTTGTCAGGTTGGCCTATGGTTTATCAATTTTGTTGATCTTTTCAAAGAACCAGCTTTTGGACTTGTTAACTCTTCCAATTGTTTTTCTATTCTCTGTTTCATTTAATTCTGCTCTAATTCTTATTATTTCCTTCCTTCTGGCGCCTATGGGCTTCCTTTGCTGCTCTCTTTTTTACTTGTTTCACTTGTAGGTTTAATGCTTTATGACCCTTTCTTCTTTTTGGGTCTGTGCATTTATTGCTGTAAACTGACCTCTGAGCACTGCTTTTGCTGTGTCCCAAAGGTTCTGGTAGGATGTGTTTTCATTCTCGTTTGATTCTATGAATTTCTTTATTCCCTCCTTAATTTCTTCTATAACCCAGTAGTTTTGAGCAAGGTGTTGTCCAGTTTCCATGTGTTTGATTTTTTTTTTTTCTTGCATTTTGTGTTGTTGATTTTCACTTTTATGGCTTTATGGTCAGAAAAGATGCTTTGTAATATTTTGATGTTTTGGATTTTGTTAAGGCTTGCTTTATGGCCTAATATGTGGTCTATTATGGAGAATGTTCCATGTGCTTTGGAAAAGAAAGTATACTTGGATGCTGTTGGGTGCAGTGTTTGGTATATGTCAATGAGATCAAGTTGGTTGATTGTAGCATTTAGCTCTTCCATGTGTTTGTTGAGCTTCTTTCTGGATGTTCTGTCCTTCACCAAAAGTGATATGTTGAAGTCTCCTACTACTATTGTGGAGCTGTCTCTCTCTTCAGAGCTGTTAGAGTTTGTTTTATGTATTTTAGAGCCCTTTTGTTGGGGGGGGGGGTAAATATTTATTATAGTTATATCTTCCTGGTGTATTGACCCTTTAATCATTATATAGTGCCCTTCCTATCCTCTGTGGTGGATTTTACTTTAAAGTCTATTTTGTCAGAGATTAATATTGCCATTCCTGCTCTTTTTTGAGTGTTGTTTGCTTGATATATTTTTTTCCATCCTTTGAGCTTTAGCCTGTTTGTGTCTTTAAGTGTAAGGTGCATCTCTTGTAGGCAGCATATAGATGAATCATGCTTTTTTATCAAATCTGCCACTCTCCATCTCTTTATTGCTGCATTAAGTCCATTTACACTCAGCGTAATTATTGATAGGTATGAGTTTAGTGCTGTCATCCTGATATCTCTTTCTGTGTGTTGTTCAGTTTCTTTGTTCCCCTCCATTTTCTGTGCTGAGTCATTTTTCTGTATGTATTTTTTTCCACCTTTTTCATTGTTGTAGATTTTATGTTTGCTGGGTCTTTATGTTTTTCTACTTTTGCATTTTGATTTGTAGGCTTGTTAGATTCTTTTGTGGTTACCTTAATATATACCCCTATTTTTCTAAGTTTATACCAGTCTTTTATTACTTTATATCACCGTAACTTCCCCTCTGTATGAAAAATCAATGTCTGCATTTTTTAAGTCCCTCTTTTTTGTTTTAACATTGTCCTTTTTTTACATATTAATATCTGTTTACCTATTTTCAATGTTTTAGCTTTGGTGTATTTTCGATTTCTCTATTCTGAGTCAATAACTGGTTGCTCTGTCCTGTGTGGCATTATTGATTATCTAACCATAGGACTCCCTTTAGTATTTCTTGTAATTTTGGTTTCGTTTTTGCAAATTCCCTGAACTTCTCTTTCTCTGGAAATGCCCTAATTTCACCATCATATTTGACAGACAGTTTTTCTTGATATATAATTCTTGGCTGGCAGTTATTTTCCTACAAGGCTTTATGTATGTCATCCCATTGCCTTCTAGCCTTCATGGTTTCTGCTGAGTAGTCAGAGCTTATTCTAATTGACTCTCCTTTGTAGATGACTTTTCTTTTATCCTTAGCCACTTTTAAAATTCTCTCTTTATCTTTGGTTTTGGTAAGTTTGATTATAATATTTCTTGTTGACTTTCTTTTGGGATCTACCTTATGTGGGGTTCGATGAGCATCTTGGATAGATATCTTCTCATCTTTCATGATATCAGGGAAGTTTTCTGTCAACAAATTTTCAACAATTTTCTCTGTATTTTCTGTTATCCTCCCTGTTCTGGTACTCCAATCACTCATAGGTTATTTCTCTTGATAGAGCCCCACATGATTCTTAGAGTTTCTTCATTCTTTTTCTTTTATCTGATTTTTCCTGAAATAAGTTGGCGTCAAGAGCTTTATCTTCAATGTCACTAATTCTAACTTATACTGCCTCAATTCTGTACCTATGACTTTCTATTGAGTTGTCTAACTCTGAAATTTTATTGTTTTTATTGTTAATCTTCCGGATTTCTGCTTGCTGTCTCTCTATGGATTCTTGCAGCCTATTAAACTTGTCATTATTGTTCTTGAATAACTGTTTTAAGTTCTGCAAATACTTTGTATGTTCTCTGGTCATTTCTGCATACTGTCGAATTTTCTTTCTAATTTCTAGAAGAGTTCTGTATATTAATCTTTCGTATTCTGCCTCTGGTAATTCCAAGAAATTATCTTCCTCCAGATAATTTATTAATTCTTTATTTTGAGAGCTTGCTGAAGCCATCACGGGCTGCCTCTTTATGTGATTTGATATTGACTGTTGTCTAAAGCCATCAATGTTATTATAATTTTATTTTATATTTGTTTAGTGAGTCCTAGCTTCTTGTTTTGTTTTGTTTTGATATGCCCCAATAGGGTGTGCGCTAGTTTGATTATTGACACTTTTGAATCTCTAACGCCCTGTCACCAGGTAGTTAGTTCTGTAACTATGTGCACACAGGAGTCCGTTAAATTTTCCTATATGGGTTCAGCTCAGGTGTCCAGGCAATCAGTCACCAACTGTGTGGTGCAGGCTCTCACCCACAGTCCTAGAGAGGCATGGGTGATTGGTGCAGGCACTGTGCTCTGGCTGTGGTAGGGGATCATGTGCTGAGCCTGGAAGGGGGCTGACAGCTGCCCCTGAGAGTCTGAAAGAAAAGCATGTCCCTATTCTCTAGGGTGAGTTGGTAGGTGAGTTTTGCAGCCAGACTATGAGCACCCCACTTTATTGGCTGACTCGAGGGCACCACTTTTTCTTGGACTGCTGTAGCAGGTGACTAGGAGGTTTAGGTGACCACCACCAGTCCTCAAGCTCCTGTTGCAAATCAATCAAAGTGCCTACTTAAGGGGCAGGGGTGTTTCGAGGGTCACAAATCTGCCACTTCACAGCTGAAACAGTTGAAGTTAAACTTCAGATGTTTGCCCTGTTGTACTGTGGTAGTGAGGGCTAACGCTGTTGAGATGGGTCCCCACAAGTCTATACAGGGGTGTAAGGCACTCAGTCCGTGGACCTCTTATGCCTGTGCCTAGCAAAGGAGCTGTGCCAACCCTGTGTTCCTGGCTTAGGGGAGCCAGTAGCTTATTTGTTCCCTCTCCAAGGCCAGGAGAATGGGTCAGGGGGCCTTTTGGGATCTACTTCCGGCCCAGCGGACTCCTGGTGTAGAGCATGGAGGGAGGAGGTAGAAGGGAGAGAGGTTTTTCCCAAATGGGCTTTTTTTTTTTTTTAAATCCCTGAAAAAGGCATGCATGTACTTATCTGTAGCCACTTGGGAGCTGCTTTGCACTTATTCGGACTGTCCAAGCAGAATCTCTGCTGCCGGCTCTCTCTCAATGTGGAAACTGTTTCCCGAGTGCGCACACAGCACAGCTGTTTGCCTGCTTTGCTGTGAACCTGGCATGGCTCTGCAGCTACTTTTGAATGATCTTCAGCAAGATTTTACTTGCGTGTGATATTGTTTGATAATTTCCGCATTCAGTAGGATCTCCTTTCTTGGGAATAAGCATAAGTATGGATGTCTTCCAGTCTGTTGGCCAGTTAGCTGTCTTCCAAATTTCTTGGCATACACGAGTGAGTACTTCCAGCCCTGTATCCATTTGTTGAAACATCTTAGTTGATATTCTGTCAATTTCTGGAGACTTGTTTTTCACCAATGCTTTCAGTGTAGCTTGGAATTCTTTCATTACCATTGCTTCTTGATCATATGCTGTCTCCTGAAATGACTGAACACTGATCAAATGTTTTGGTATAGTGACAATGTATTCCTTCCATTTTCTGTTGATGCTTCCTGCATCGTTCAGTATTTTGCCCGTAGGATCCTTCACTATTGCAACTCAAGGCTTGAATTTTTTCTTCAGTTCTTTCAGCTTGAGAAATGCCGAGTGTGTTCTTCCCTTTTGGTTCTCTAACTCAAGTCTTCGCACATATCATTATAATACTTTGTCTTCTCAAGCAGTCCTTTGAAATCATCTGTTCAGCTCTTTTACTTCATCATTTCTTCCTTTTGCTTTAGCTACTGTACATTCAAGAGCAACTTTCAGAGTCCCTTCTGACATCCATTTTGGTCTTTTCTTTCTTTCCTATCTTTTTAATGACTTCTGCTTTCTTCACATAAGAGATCCTTGATGTCATTCTACAACTCTTCTGATCTTTGTCATTAGTGTTCAATGTGTCAAATCTATCTTGAGATGGTCTCTAAATTCAGGTGGGATATACTCAAGGCCTACTTTGGCTCTTGTGGACTTGTTCTAATTTTCTTCAGCTTCAACTTGAACTTGCATATAAGCAATTGGCGGTCTGTTCCACAGTCGGCCCCTGGCCTTGCTTTGACTGATGATATTGAGCTTTTCCATTGTCTCATTCCACAGATGTAGTCGATTTGATTCCTGTGTATTCCATCTGGTGAGGTCTACATGCATAGCTGCCATTTATGTTGTTGGAAAAATGTATTTGCAGTGAAGAAGTCATTGGTCTTGCAAAATTCTATCATGCAATCTCCAACATCATTTCTATCACCAAGGCCATGTTTTCCAACTACCGATCCTTCTTCTTTGTCTCCAACTTTCTCATTCCAATTTCTAGTAATTATCAATGCATCTTGATTGCATGTTCTATCAATTTCAGACTTCAGAAGCTGGTAAAAATCTTCATTTTCCTCATCTTTGTGTTTGGTGTGTAAATTTGAATAATAGTCATATTAACTGGTCTTCCTTGTAAGCGTATGGATATTATTCTATCAATGACAGCACTGTACTTCAGGATAGATCTTGAAATGTTCTTTTTGATGATGAATGCAACATCATTCCTTTTTGTTATTCCCAGGGTAGTAGGCCATATGATTGTCTGATTCAAAATAATCAATACCAGTCCATTTCAGCTCACTAATTCCTAGGATGGAGCCCTGGTGGCCCAGTGGTTAAGAGCTACGGCTGCTAACCAAAAGGTCAGCTGTTCAAATCCACCAGCTGCTCCTTGGAAACCTTATGGGGCAGTTCTGCTCTGTCCTATAGGGTTGCTATGAGTCTAGGATATCTATAGGATATCGATGTTTATGCATTCCATTTCATTTTTGATGACTTCCGATTTTCCTAGATACACACTTCATACATTCCACATTCCGGTTATTAATCTACATTTGCAGCTGTTTTTTCTCATTTTGAGTCTTGCCACATCAGGAAATGAAGGTCCCAAAAGCTTGACTCCATCCACCTCATTAAAGTCAACTCTACTTTGAGGAGGCAGCTCTTCCCTAGCTGTCTTTTGAGTGCCTTCCAACCTAAGGTGCTCATCCTCCAGGACTATATGAGACAATGTTCTGCTGCTATTCTCAAGTTTTTCACTTCCTAGTCTGTCTTAGTTTGGAAGCTCCATTGAAACTTGTCCAGCATGGGTGACCCCGCTGGTATTTGAATACTGATGGCATAGCTTCCAGTATCACAGCAGCACATGCCATAGTATAGTTTTATTATTGAATATCTTACTTAGGTTTTTTGAGATTCTTGGATCTCTGAATTTATAGCTTTAACAATATTAGAAAATTATTGCCTATTATTTCTTTAACAATTTCTCTCCCCTAACTCCTCTCCTTCTGTGACTGCAGTTGTATGTATTTTAGAATGCTTGATATTGTACCAGAAATCACTGAGATTGTTCAGTTATTTCAGTATTTTTTCTCTGTGCTTCAGTCTGGATAATTTTTATTGCTATGCTTTCAAGTTCACTAATCTTTTTTTTTTTCTGCAGTGTCTAATCTACTTTTAGGCCCATTCAATAGAATTTTCATTTCTAGAATTTCATCTGTTGAATTTTCATTTGTCTTTTTAATATTATTTTCCAATTCTCTCATGTTCCGGTGTTGGAGGAAGGAAAGTATAAATGCAAACATAAGCACAGGTATATAAGTGTAATATATTTCATTTTGTTATCTTCAATGCCTATACAGTCTAAAGATCACTCCCTATTGGTTCATACAAATTTCCTTCTTTTTATGGCTGCTTAGTTCTCTATTGTGTGGATAGGTCATAGATCATGAAACAAGTCAAATATTCATGGATATTTGCTTTGTTTCTCATCTTTTGTATTATACAGAACAAAGTTGGAGGACTACTTAATTTCAAGACTTTCTATAAATCTACAGAAGTATGATAGTGTAATACCGGTACAAGAATAAACAGATCAATGGACTAAAAAGGCCAGAAATAGGTCCTCTTACATATAATTTTTGACAAAGTGTCAAGGTAATTCAGTAGGGAAAAAAAAGTATTTCAAACTGTGCTGGAACAAATGGCTAATTGTAAAGAAAAAATTACCATGCATTCTTACTTCACAGTATACAAAAAGTGCATTCTAAATAGAGACAGACCTAATAAAAGCTAAAACTCTTAACACTTTGGAAGAGAACATAGGAGAAAGTATTTGCAACCCTAATCAAAAATAAAATCAGTTCCTTCTGAGTTGACTCCAATTTATGGCAATCCCATGTGTGTCTGAGTAGAACAGTGCTCATTTGGATTTTCAATAGATTTTTTGTAAGTAGATTCCCAGGCCTTTCTTCTGAGGCATTTCTGGGTAGACTCAAACTTCCAATCCTCCAGTTAGCAGCCAAGTGCCTTAACCATTTTCATGACAACTAACAACAACAGATCTTAAGTGTTTAATATGATGAGTTGACAACTGTATATACCTGTTACCCACATTCTGTTCAAGACAGAGAATATTTGAAACATCCCCAGAAAGATCCTTCATGCTCCTTTCCAGTCGATTCCTCCCATGAAGCAACCAATGTCTGACTTCTATCACCATTGTTTTGCCTATTCTTGTGCTGCAAATACAACCATACAGTATGTGTATGTATAGCTTCTTTTGCTCAATACAATGCTTCTGTAATTCATCCCTATTGTTGTGCATATCAATAGTTCATTTCTTTCTATTGTCAAGTGGTAAGCCATTGCATAAATATACCTCAACTTGTTTATCCATTCTCTTATTGATGGACATTAAGATTATTGGCAAATTAGGGCTATTATGAATAAGGCTTCTGTGAACATTTTTTTTTTTAAATATATATTTTATTGTACTTCAGGTGAAAGCTTACAGAGCAAATAGTTTCTCATGAAATAGTAGTACACATGTTGTTTTTTGACATTGGTTAACAACCCCACAACGTATTAAGCCTCTAAATTCTCAACCTTTTTTTTTTGATGAAAATTACAGATGGCCAAAGATACACCGTTTCAAAAATTTCTACATTCTTCTGTGAACATTTTTGTAACAGTCTTCTTGTGGAAATATGTTTTCATTTCTTTTATGCAAATTCCTATGAATTGTTTTTGCAGGGTCACTGAGTAGATGTATGCTTAATTTTACAAAATACTGCTAAACAGTTCTTCAAACTGGTTCACCAGCAATGTTTAAGAGTTCCAGGTGTTCCACATTTTCATCAACACTTTGTGTTGTCAGTCTTTTTTTATTATAGCTGTACCAGTGGGTATGTAGGAGCCCTGGTGGCACAGTGGTTAAGGACTCAGTTGTTAACTGAAATGTCAGCAGTTCGAACCCACCAGCAGCTCCATGGGAAAGATGTGGCAGTCTGCTTCCGAAAAGATTTATAGGCTTGGACACCCTATGTGGCAGTTCTACTCTGTCCTATAGGGTCACTATGAGTCAGAATTGACTCAATGGCCACAGGTTTCGTTTTGGTTAGTGGTATGTAGTGGTATCTCATCGCAGCATTTATTTCCATTACTCTGATGTTGCAATGTTTTATGTGCAATCTGTCCACTTGTGTATCTTCTTTTGTGAAATATCTGTTCAAGTCTTATGTCTATTCTTAAAATTTAGTTTGCTTTTATTAGTTGCAATTCTCTATATATTACAAGTCCTCTCTTAAGAGTTATGTACTATGAATAGTGGTTTGCCTGTTTATATTCTTAAGGGTATCTTTTCATAAGCAGAGATCTTAAATTTTTATAAAGTCATCATTTTCTTTTATGTTCCTGTCTAAGAAACATTTATCTTCCCCAGGGTCAGAAATATAGTCCAGATTTTCTTCTAGAAGATTTATGGTCTAGGCTCTTTACTTCAGGTCCATGATGGATCTCAAAATTTTGTATAGCAGTGAGATAGGGGTTGGGTTTCTTTCCTCCTCCCCCCCACCACCCCATATGAATGTCCTGTTATAACAGCATTATTTGTTGAAAACACTTTCCTTTTCTAGTTGAATTGTCTCAATGCTATGGTTGAAAAATCAGTTGACTAATCTCCATAACCTACAAGAAAATCCAACACCTCTACAATAAAAAGACAATCCTATTAAAAAATGGGCAAAAGAAATGAACAGACACTTCACCAAAGAAGACATCCAAATGACCAACAGATACATGAGGAAATGCTTGTGATCACTAGCCATTAGAGAAATGCAAATTAAAACCACAATGAGATACCATCTCACCCCGGCATTACTGGCACGAATCAAAAACACTGGAAATAACAAATGTTGGAGGGGCTGCGGGGAGATCAGAACTCTTATGCACTGCTGTGGGAATGCAAAATGATACAACCATTTTGGAAAATGATATGGCGCTTCCTCAGAAAGCTAGAAATAGACATACCATTTGATCCAGCAATTCCACTCCTAGGAATATATCCTAAGGAAATAAGAGTCGTCACTCAAATAGACATATGCACACCTACGTTCATGGTAGCATTGTTCACAATAGCAAAACGATGGAAACAACCTAGATGTCCATCAACAGATGAATGGATAAACAAACTATGGTACATACACACAATGGAGTACTACGCAACGAGAAAGAACAACAATGAATCTGTGAAGCATCTCATAACATGGATGAAACTGGAGGACATTATGCTGAGTGAAATAAGTCAATCACAAAAGGACAAATATTGTATGAGACCTCTATTGTAAAAACCCATGAAAAAGTTCACACACAAAATGTAACAATCTTTGTTGGTTACCAGGGATGAGAGGGGTGGGGGGGAATACTAAATAGGCAATAGATAAGTGGTATCTTGGGTGAAGGGTGAGACAGTACACAATACAGGAGAAACTAGCACAATTTGTACAAGGAAAGGTCATGGAAGCCCCATAGACACATCCAAACTCCCTGTGGGACTGAATTACTGGGCAGAGGGCTGTGGGGACCATGGTCTCAGGGAACATCTAGCTCAATTGGCATGACACAGCTTATAAAGACAATGCTCTACATTCTACCTTGGTGAGTAGTGTCTGGGGTCTTAAAAGCCTGTGAGCGGCCATCTAAGATACTCCACTGGTCTCATCCCTTCGGGAGCAAGGAAGAATGAAGAGAACAGGATACAAGGAAAAGATTAGTCAGAAGGACTAATTATCCACAGCTACCAAGGCCTCCACTGGACTGAGTCCAGTACAGCTAGATGGTGCCCAGCTACCACCACTGACTGCTCTGAGCAGGATCCCAACAGAGGGTTCTGGACAGAGCTGGAGAAGGATGTAGAACATAATTCTAACTCACCAAAAAAAGACCAGATTTACTGGCCTAAAGGAGACTGGAGAAACCTCGAGAGTATGGCCCCCAGACACCCTTTTAGCTCACTGGTGAAGTTATCTCCGAGGTTCACCGTTCAGCCTGGGAGTGGACAGTCCCGTAAAACCAAATGAGACTAACGAGGTACAGTAGTCCAGTGACAAGGGCCAGAAGGCAGAAGGGGACAAGGAAGCTGGTGATAGGGAACCCAAGGTTGAGTAAGGATATTGTTGATGTGTTGTGAGATTGTTAACCATTGTCATAGGGCAACATTTGTAGTAACTGTTAAATGAGAAACTATTTTGTTCTGTAAGCCTTCATCTTAAGTGAGAATAACAGCACAATTGGAAGAGCCTAGTCAGTGTCATTAAACTGTGCATGTAGAAATTTTTGAAATGGTTTATCTTTGGCTATGTGTATTTTCACCAAAAAAAAAAGGTTGAGAAGTAAGAGGGTTGACATGTTGTGGGGTTGTTAACCAATGTCATAAAACAATATGTGTACTACTGTTTCATGAGAAACTATTTGTTCTGTAAGCCTTCACCCGAAGTACAATATATATATATATATATATAACCTCAAAAAAATTGACTATGTATGCTTGTGTCTATTTCTGGATTCTCTATTATGTTCCACTGGTCTGTTTGTCTATTTTTATTCCAATATTACACTGTTTGGATTATTTTAAAGTAATACATCTTGAAATCAGGCAGTTTAAATCTTCCAAATTAGATTATTTTGGGGTATTCTAGATCCTTTGAATTTCCAAATTTTAGAATCAGCTTCTTGATTTCTTCAAAAATTCCTGCTGGAATTTTTATAGGGTTTACATTTAATGTATAGATCCTCAGCAGATGTAATATCTTGAGTCTTCCAATCCATGAACATGACATACCTTTCTATTAACTTAGGCATTTAAACTTTTTTCTCATCAATGTTTTGTAGCTTTAAGTGTCAATGAATTGCATATATTTCATTTGTTCCTAGATATGTAATTTTATGCCATTGTTGATAGTATATTTCATTTTCTTTGTTAATAATGTAGTTATTATTATTATTATTGAACTTCTATCCTGTTGTCTTGCTACATTCACTTATTAGTTCTAGTAATAGTTTTAAAGATTTCTTAGGGTTTTTGTATGCAATCTTTTATTTTTTTTTTTGCTTTACTGTACTGGCTAGGACTTCTATTACAATGTTGAACAGAGGTGGTGAGAACAGATATCTCTGCTTTTTTTCCAATCTTAGGGGAAAGGAATTTAATATTAAATCGGTATATATATTAGCTATCGGATTTTCATAGATGTCCTTTATGAAATGGAAGAAATGTATTCTATTTCTGGTTTGCTGGGAGTTTTTATCGTAAATGTGTCCAATTTTGTCAAATTATTTTTCTGTATCTTTTCATATAATCATGTGGTTCTTCTCCATTATGTTAATTTGTTGAATTATATTGCTGGGATAAGCTCCACTTGGTCATGATAAATCATACTTTTTTGTATACTGCTGAATTTTATTTCCTAATATTTCGTTAAGTATTTTTGCATTGTATTCATGGGGGTTATTAATTTTTATTTCCTTGTAACATCTTTGTCAAATTTTGTTATTGAGACTATGCTGGTCTTATACATGAAGTTGGAAATTGTCTTTCACCTTTTGAAAGTTTGTGTAGAGTTCAGTATTAATTTTAACATAAATATTGGATTGCTCCACCACCAGGGCCTGTAGTTTTATTTGTGGCAAGGTTTTTTGTTTTGATTACAAATTTAGTACTTTAATAAACATGGAGCTATTTTTTTATTTTCTACTTCTTGCATCGTTTATATTGTGTTTTCACAGGCATTTGTCCATTCTAAGTTGTTGAATTTATTGGCATGAAGGTTACTTTTTCATTCTTTTTTTTTTTTTTGCAATTGATTTTGTTGTTACTTTAAGTGAAAGTTTACAATTCAAGTTAGTCTCTCATACAAAAATTTATACATACATTGTTATGTGACCCTAGTTACTCTCCCTATGTGACAGCACACTCCTCCTTTCCACCTGATTTCCCGTGTCCATTCAGCCAGCTCCTGACCCTCTCTATCTTCTAATTTCACATTCGGACAGGAGATGCCCATTTAGTCTCATGTATCTAATTGAGCTAAGAAGCACACTCTTCACAAGTATCATTTTATGTCCCATAGTCCAGTCTAATCTTTGTCTGAAGAGTTGGCCTCATGAATGGTTTTAGTTCTGGATTGACAGAGAGTTCGGCGGCAATGCTTTCTGGGGTTCCTCCAGTCTCAGTCAGACCATTAAGTCTGGTCTTTTCACTAGAATTTGAATTCTGCACCCCACTTTTCTCCTGATCCGTCAGGTACTTTCTGTTGTGTTCCCTGTCATAGCAGTCATTGGTGGTAGCTGGGCACCATCTAGTACTTCTGGTGTCAGGATGATGCAGTCTGTGGTTTATGTGGCCCTTTCTGTCTCTTGGGCTAATATTTTCCTTGTGTTTTTGGTGTTCTTCATTCTCCTTTACTCCAGGTGTGTTGGGACCAACTGATGCATCTTAGATGGCCACTCGCTAGCTTTTGAGGCCCCAGATGCCACTCACCAAAGTAGGATACTGAACGTTTTCTTAATAAACTTTGTTATGCCATTTGACCTAGATGTCTCCTGAAAGCATGGTCCCCAGGCGCCTGCCCCTGCTACTCTGTCCCTCAAAGTGTTTGATTGTACTTAGGAAACTTATTAGCTTTGGTTTAGCCCAGTTGTGCTGACTTGCTCTGTAGTGTGTGTTGTCTTGCCTTCATCTAAGATAATTTTTGTCTACTATCTAGTTAGTGAATAACCCCCTCCCTCCCTTCCCACCCTCGTTACCATCAAAGAATGTTTTCTTCTGTGTTTAAACCTTTTCTTGAGTTGTTATAATAGTGGTCTTATACAATATTTGTCCTTTTGCGACTGACTAAATTCACTCAGCATAATGCCTTCCAGATTCCTCCATGTTATCAGATGTTTCACAGATTCATCATTGTTCTTTATTGTTGCGCAGTATTCCATTGTGTGAATATACGATAATTTGTTTATCCATTCATTCATTGACCGGCACCTAGGTTGTTTCCAAATTTTTGCTATCGTGAACAGTGCTGCAATAAACATGGGTGTGCATATATGTATTTGTGTGACAGCTCTTATTTCTTGAGGATATATTGCAAGGAGTGGGATTGCTGGACCAAATGGTATGTCTTTTTCTATCGTTTTAAGGAAGTGCCAAATTGATTTCCAAAGTGGTTGTACCATTTTACATTCCCACCAACAGTGTATAAGTATTCCAGTCTCTCCACAGCCTCTTCAACATTTATTATTTTGTTTTTTGGATTAATGCTAGCCTTGTTGGAGTGAGATGGTATCTCATTGCAGTTTTGATTTGCACTTCTCTAATGGTCCTCATGTGTCTGTTAGCTGCCTGAGTGTCTTCTTTGGCGAAGTGTCTGTTCATACCCTTTGCCAATTCTTTAATTGGGTTATTTGTCTTTTTGTTGTTTAGGTTTTGCAGTATTTTGTAGATTTTAGAGATTAGATGCTGATTGGATTTGTCATAACCAAGAATTTTTTCCCAGTCTGTAGGTTGTCTTTTTACTCTTTTGGTGAAGTCTTTTGATGAGCATAAGTGTTGGATTTTTAGGAGCTCCCAGTTAGCTAGTTTCTCTTCTGGTGTTTGTGCATTGTTACTTATAGTTCGTATTCTGTTTATGCCATGTATTACGGCTCCTAGCATTGTCTCTATTTTTTCTTCCGAGATCTGTATCGTTTTTGATTTGATATTTAGGTCTTTGGTCCACTTTGAGTTAGTTTTTGTGCTTGGTGTGAGGTATGGATATTGTTTCATTTTTTTGCAGATGGATATCCAGTTATGACAGCACCATTTGTTAAAGAGACTGTCTTCTCCCCAATTCACAGACTTTGGGCCTTTGTCAAACATCATCTGCTCCTAGGTGGATGAAGTTACATCTGGATTCTCAATGCTGTTCCATTAGTGTATGTTTCTGTTGTTGTACCAGTACCAGTCTGTTTTGACTATCGTGGCGGTATAATACTTTCTAAAATCAGGTAGTGTGAGGCCTCCCACATTGTTCTTTTTCTTCAGTAATGCTTTACTTACCTGGGGCTTCTTCCATTTACATATGAAGTTGGTGATTTTTTCTCTATCTCATTAAAAAAATGCCGTTGGAATTTGGATCAGGATTGCATTGTATCTGTAGATCACTTTGGGTAGAATTTACATTTTCACAATGTTGAGTCTTCCTATCCATGAGGAAGGTATGTTTTTCCATTTATGCAGGTCTCTTTTGGTTTCTTGCAGTAGTATCTTGTAGTTAGCATTGTATAGGTCTTCTACGTCTCTGGTTCGATTTATTCTGAAGTATTTTCTCTTCGTGGGGGCTATTGTAAATGGTAGTTATTTGATGATTTCCTCTTGGAAGTTCTCTTCACTGGTGTAGAGGAATCCAACTGATTTTTGTATGTTTATCTTGTATCCTGAAACTTTGCTGAAATCTTCTATCAGTTCCAGTAGTTTTCTTGAGGATTCTTTGGGTTTTCTGTGTATAAGATCATATCATCTGCAAATAGAAATACTTTTACTTCTTCCCTACCAATTTGGATACCCTTTATGTCTTTTTCTAGCCTAATTGCTCTGGTTAGGACCTCCAGCATGATGTTGAGTAAGAGTGGTGATAAATGGCATCCTTGTCTGGTTCCTGTTCTCAAGGGGAATGCTTTCAAACTCTCTCCATTTAGGATGATGTTGGCTGTTGGCTTTGTATAAATGCCCATAATTGCATTGAGGAATTTCTCTTCTATTCCTATTTTGTCAACAGTTTTTATCATGAATGGGCATTGGACTTTGGCAAGTGACTTTCCTGCATTGATTGATAAGATCATGTGGTTCTTGTCTTTTGTTTTATTAATGTTTGATGGATTACATTGATTGTTTTTCTAATGTTGAACCATCCCTGCATACCTGGTGTAAATCCCACTTGATTATGGTGAATATTTTTTCGATATGTTGCTAAATTCTATTGGCTGGAATTTAGTCGAGGATTTTTGTCTCAATATTCATGAGGGATATTGGTCTGTAATTTTCTTTTCTGTGGTGTCTTTACCTGGTTTTGGTATCAGGGTTATGCTGGCTTCATAGAATGAGTTTGTGAGTATTCCATCCTTTTCTATGCTCTGAAATACTTTAGTAGTAGTGGTGTTAACACTTCTCTGAAAGTTCGGTAGAATTCTCCAGTGCAACCGTTAGGGCCAGGTTTTTTTTTTTTTTAAGTTGGAAGTTTTTAAATTACCTTTTCAATCTTTTGTTATAGGTTTATTTAGTTGTTCTACCTCTGTTTGTGTTAGTTTGGGTAGGTAGTGATATTCTAGAAATTTGTCCATTTCCTATAGGTTTTCAAATTTGTTAGAGTACAATTTTTCATAGTATTCTGTTATGATTCTTTTAATTTCATTTGGGTCTGTAGTGATATCACCCATCTCTCATTTCTCATTTGGGTTATTTGCTTCCTCTTCTGTTCTTCTTTTGTAAGTTTGGCCAATGGCTTATTGATTTTGTTGATCTTTTCAAAGAACTAGCTTTTGGTCTTGTTAACTCTTTCAATTGGTTTTCTATTCTCTATTTCATTTAATTCTGCTCTAATTCTTATTTCCTTTCTTCTGGCACCCGAGGGCTTCATTTGCTGCCCTCTACTTATCTGAGTTGTAGGGTTAATGTTTTGATTATGGCCCTTTCTTCTTTTTGGATGTGTGCATTTATTGCTATAAACTGACCTCTGAGCACTGCTTTTGCTGTGTCCCAAAGGTTCTGGTAGGATGTGTTTCCATTCTCATTTGATTCTATGAATTTCTTTATTCCATCCTTCATGTCTTCTATAACCCAGTAGTTTTTGAGCAAGGTGTTGTTCAGTTTCCATGTGTTTGATTTTTTTTTTCCCTTACTTTTTATGTTATTGATTTCTACTTTCATGGCTTTATGGTCAGAAAAGATGCTTTGCAGTATTTCGATGCTTTGGATTCTATTAAGGCTTACTTTGTGGCCTAATATGTGGTCTATTCTGGAGAATTTTCCACGTGTGTTGGAAAAAAAGGTATACTTGGCTGCTGTTGGGTGGAGTGTCTGGTATATGTCTATGAGATCAAGTTGATTGATTGTAGCATTTAGATCTTCCGTGTCTTTGTTGAGCTTCTTTCTGGATGTTGCATCCTTCACTGAAAGTGGTGAGTTGAAGTCTCCTACTATTATTGTGAAGCTGTCTATCTCTCTTTTCAATGCTGTTAAGAGTTTGTTTTGTGTATTTTGGAGTCCTGTCATTGGGTGCATAAATATTTACTATGAGTTATGTCCTCCTGGTGTATTGACACTTTAATTATTATATAGTATCCTTTCTTATCCTTTGTGGTGGATTTTACATTAAAGTCTATTTTGTCAGAGATTAATATTGCCACTCCAGCTATTTTTTTGAGTGCTGTTTGCTTGATATATTTTTTTCCATCTTTTGTTAGTTTGTGTCTTTAAGGTGTGTCTCTTGTAGGCAGTATATAGACGGATCGTGTTTATCCATTCTGCTACTCTCTTCTCTTTCTCTTTATTGGTGCATTTAGTCCATTTACATTCAGCATAATTATTGATAGGTATGAGTTTCTTTTCATCTTTTTCATTGTTGTTGATTTTGTATTTGCTGAGTCTTTATATTTTTCTTTTCTTTTTTTAATTTTGATATGTAGGATTGTTAGTTTCCTTTGTGGTTATCTTAATATTTACCCCTATTTTTCTAAGTTTAAACCAGTCTTTTATTTCTTTACATCACCTTGATTTCCTCTCCATACGAAAAATCTATGTCTACATTTTTTAGTCCCTTTTTTTTTGTTTTAATGTTGTCATCTTTTAGATATTGACATCTCTGTTTCCCTATTTTCGATGTTTTAGCTTTGATTTATTTTTGTGACCTCCCTATCTGGGTTGATATCTGGTTGCTTTGTCCTGGGTTGTAGTCTTGGGTTGTTATCTGATGTTACTGATTTTCTAACTGGAAGACTCCCTTTAGAATTTCTTGTAATTTTGGTTTGGTTTTTGCAAATTCCCTAAACTTCTGTTTGTCTGGAAGTGCCCTAATTTCACCATCAGATTTGAGAGACAGTCTTGCTGGTTATATAATTCTTGGCTGGCATTTTTTTTCCTTCAAGGCTTTACATATGTCATCCCGTTGCCTTCTTGCCTGCATGGTTTCTGCAGAGTAGTCTGAGCTTAGTCTTATTGACTCTCCTTTGTAGATGAGTTTTCATTTATCCCTAGCGGCTCTTAAAATTCTCTTTATCTTTGGTTTTGGCAAGTTGGGTTATAATATGTCTTGGGGACTTTCTTTTGGGATCTACCTTTTGTGGAGTTTGATGATCTTGTCTTTCATATCAGGGAAGTTTTCTGCCAACAAATCTTCAACAATTCTCTCTGTATTTTCTTTATCCCCCTCTGTTCTTGTACCCCAGTTACTTGTAGATTATTCCTCTTGATAGATTCCCATATAATTCTTAGAGTTTCTTCATTTTTTAAAACTTTTTAATCTTATTGTTCCTCACATTAGTTGGTGTCAAGTGCTTTACCTTCAATCTCACTAATTCTGACTTCCATTGCCTCAATTCTCCTCCTATGACTTTCTGTTGAGTTGTCTAATTCTCGAAATTTTATTGTTAATCCTCTGGAGTTCTGATTGCTGTCTATGGATTTTTGCAGCCTATTAAGTTTGTCATTATGTTCTTGAATAACCTTCTAAAGATCCTCTATTGCTTTGTCTGTGTGTTCCTTTGCTTGGTCTGTGCTTTGCCTCATCTCCTTCCTGATCTTTTGAAGATTTCTATATATTAATCTTTTGTATTCCACCTCCAGTAATTCCAAGAAATTTTCTTCCTCTGGAAAATTTCTTGATTATCTATTTTTGATGCTTGCTGAAGCCATCATGGTCTGCCTCTTTATGTGATTTGATATTGACTGTTGACTCTGAGCCATCAATTACTTTGTCCTAGCTTCTTGTTTTGTTTTAGTATGCCCAAATAGGCTGCTTGTGTGAGCTAGTTTGATTATTAGTGCCTTTGAAGCTCTACTGTCCTGTCACCAGGTGGTTAGATCTGTTACTAAGTATGTGAGCAAAGGATTCTATTTTTCTTGTATGGATTCAGCTCGGGTGTCCAGGTAGTCGGTCACCAAGTGTGTGGTGCAGGCTCTCACCTACAGTCATAGACTGGCATGGGTAATTGGTGTAGGCACAGGTATCTGGCTGCAGTAGTGGGTCATGCACTGAGCAAGGCAGGGGGCTGATGGCTGCATGAGTGGGAAGAAAGCATCTCCCTGTTCCCTAGAGTATGTAGGTGGGTGGGTTTTGCAGCTGGACTATAAGCACCCAACGCTGTTGGCTGTAAGGACTGGGGGCACCACTTATTCTTGGACTGCTGTGGCAGGTGGCTAGGTGGCATGGGTGGAGCCACCAGTCCTCAGGCCCCTGATGTGGGTAGGTTAGGACCCTGCTTAACGGGCAGTGTCAAATGTCACAAACCTGCCACTTCACAGCTGCAACAGTTGAAGTTAGACTTCAGGTATATACCCTGTTGTACTGTGGTAATGAGGGCCTACGCTGTTGAAATGGGCCCACATAAGTCTATACAGGGGTGAAAAGCACTAAAGTCCATGAACCCTTTATGCCTGTACCTAGGCAAAGTAGCTGTGCCTACCCTGAGTTCCCAACTTAGGGGAGCCAGCAGATTATTTTTTTCCCATTTATTAATTTGTTTCCTATGTAAGGCCAGGAGAACGGCTCCGGGTGCATGATGGGTCCTACATCCGGCCCAGAGGACTTGGCAATCCCTGAAGGCATCCCAGGTCGGTGCAGAGCAGGGAGTGGGAGGTAAATGGAGAGAGGTTTTTCCAAAAGGGGGTGTTTTTGATCTGCACGGTAGGCCAGACGCAAGTAATCTTTTGCTGATCTCTGCTGCTGGGCCTCTTCCGATGTGAAAAACGTCTTCTGAGCACCATTGCTTGCGCTCCTGCTTGTGCACACGAGTTGATCTGGCCTGAAGGGCTCCAGCTCCCACCGGATCAGGTCTGGTAACTCCTCGCCGCTTCCAAACTGTCTCTCCCTCCTCCTGCCACTCAGTCCAATTCCTCAGCTTTGCCTTTGATGTTCAGGGTTCCTAGCTTGTCCTATATAATCAATTCACTTGTTTTTTCGGGTCTTTGTTGTAAGAGGGACCACAGGAAGCATCTGACTACTCCGCCATCTTGGTCCCGCCCCCTACTTTTTCATTCTTGATGTTAAAAATTTGCTTTCTTTTTTACTTGATCAGTCTTGCTAGGTGTTTTCTCCATTTCAATTATTTATAAAAACCAACTTTTGACTTTGTTGATTTTCTCTATTGTTCATGTATTCATGTCCATCATCAATTTTAGAGAAGTTTTCAGTCATAATCTCATTGAAGATTTCTTTTGTATCATTCTACCTTCTTCTGGGACTTCAATTACAAGGATGGTAGGTCATTTGATTTTGCCTTCATATCAGAGATTTCTTTTACTTTTTTTCCTGTTTTTCAGTTTTTATGCTTTCAATTGGCCTGTCTTAAAATTTATTGATCCATTCCTCTATGTGCATTCATAAATCATATTCCATATTTTTGTTTCTAGTAGTTTCCATTTCTCTGCTGAAATTCTCCATCTCTTCATGCATGTTTTCAACTAGATGCTTCAGCATATTTATCGTAGTTATCAGTCCCTGGTGATTCCAACATATCTGAGCCATCTCTTGAATTTCCTCCTGTTGACTCCTCTGTATGTAAACATTTTGTATAAAAGAACAGTATGCATTATAGTAAATAGTTATTTGCCAGAAAAGGATACACCTCTTTTTTGGTCAGGCTTCTAAACAGGAGGCTGAGTCAGTATGATCATAGTTGAGCCAGAGTTGGGCTTTTTGCAGCTTTAATTTCATTAACTTTATCACTAGCTTCAACTATTTTGAGTGAGTGAACAGGATTTCAACAGGCTTCTGACCTAAGCATTGGCAAGATTCTAGTAAAATCTTCATGTGTTTCAGCTGAGCTGCCAGCTTGCCAAACAATGAGGTATTTCTTGTTGCACAACATCCTAATTGCATATTTTAGGGTCACTGAGCCCTGGTGGCACAGTGGTTAAGAGCTCAACTGTTAACCAAAAAGTCAGTTCAAATCCACCATGCACTCCTTGGAAACCATATGGGGCAGTTCTATTCTTTCCTATATGGTCACTATGAGTTGGAATTGACTAGATGGCAACAGGTTTGGTTTCTGTTTGGTAGCATTCTCAAGGAGCCCTTGTGGCACAGTGGTTAAGTGCTCAGCTGCTAACCAAAAGGTCAGCAGTTTGAAACACACCAGCTGCTTTGCAGGAGAAAGATGTGACAGTCTGCTTCTATAAAGACTGACAAACTTGGAAACGCTATGGAGCAGTTCTACTCTGTGCTATAGGGGCACAATGAGTTGGAATTGACTGGACGGTAGTGGGTTTTGGTGTGGGTGGGCATTCTGTTTGTAATCTACTTATGCACTCAGCTTAACTCTGTCATATTACCACGCCCTTTGGAGGGCCAGTTGCTTATACTATAAAGACCTAGAATGCCTCAGAAAGATTTTACCTTTGTCTTAAAAACCAAAAAACCAAACCCATTGCTGTTAAGTCAATTCGAACTCATAGCAACCCTATAGGACAGAGTAGAACTGCCCCATAGGGTTTCCAAGGAGCCGCTGGTGAATTCATACTGCCAATTTTTTGGTTAGCAGCAGTAGCTCTTAACTACTACACCACCAGGACAGGTCTGTTCTATATTCTTACCTTTCTAGTAAATACATTCTTTCTAAAACCAGCATCCTGGTTGCTTGAAAAGCAAGGTGAACAGCATGAGACAAAGGCACTAATAAGCCAATATTTATTCAACTTTCATTTTGCACCGAGTCCATACTGTGTACTACAGAAAAGATAAAAGTGTCTTTCTCATAATTTATTGAACATTTACAACATGAGATACCATTCAAAGAAGCTACAATATAATCTTAGTAACTGGAATGGATAAAAACGGAGTTTCTTCCTGTGTACCCAGGACAAAAAGAAAATGAGTTTTTCATTATCAACTAGCACTATCTGACAATTTTGTTAGCTTAAGACTTCTTATTCTGAAAGGTAAACATTCAACACAAAAACGCTGATTGAATTAGAAATGCCTTACCAGTCCACTTAAGATTTTGTAACTGATGCTGGAAGCGAGGCACAATTTGGGGGAGGGGTATGGTTGTCTTCCACTATTTTAGCCTTAGCTGATGGATGAACACACATTCCAAATTTCTCTTTACTTATTATGAATAGTTATCTTACCTCTTGGAGTCCCTGGGTGGTGCAAATGGTTAACATGATCAGCTGCTAATGGAAAGTGTGGAGGTTTGAGTCCACCCGGAAGTACCTTGGAAGAAAGACCTGTTGATCTACTTCCAGACTATCAGCTGGAGTACAGTGCAGTTCTACTCTACACATGTGGCCACGAGTTGACTGGACAGCAACTGGTTTTTACTGGTATCTTATCCCTTCTTGAACCTATGAATATTTTCAGTCTATGTTATTTCTGAGGGTAGAAGTTAACTAAAGGAATTCAAATACTATCAAAGTAGTATTTTTTTGTCTTAACAATTTCTTCACTGTGTTAGTATGTATCTCTAAGCCTAATATTCTAGGAAAGGACAAACAAGTCCATGTTCATCCCTGTACCTCCTTTCTCACATGTAACTTACAAAATTATGTACTTTGATTGTATTTTCCTCTCAGCCGTCAGTTTTTACAGGCTGAAGAATATTTCATCTCCCCACCATACAGTGGTCCTTCGCAGCTTCAATGACAGCTTTCTTGATATACAGCAATCAGGACTAGATGCTGTTTCACAGGTGTGGCTGCACCATGATTTTTGGAGACATGATGTTTTATGGTTTGTTCCTGATTTTTTTTTTTTTTTTTTTTAGTGATGCAACCAATCTATCACTGTTTAGTGAAACATCTCCCATGTTCACTGTCGTTTGATATAAGTAAACAGTATTTATTTTATCCTGTTTTCTGTCTTATTAGTCTAGAATGTCTTCAGAAATATTACTAAGTCCTATATCCAATAATTTATTCATAATTGAGGACTCAGATTCCATTATTTAAGCATTTTCCCTTAAATTGTTCCCTCTTACACTTTAAACTTGTTCTCATCACCTTTTCTTTTCATCACAGACCCATCTCTCCTAAAAAGATGAACCCTGTTAATCTTTTTGAAAGATTATTTTGCAAACCAGTTTGTCAGTATGCACCTTCTACATGAGCATTTTCTTCTTTTGAATTTCATCAGGGATCTGTAAAGAATTGCTTGCACAGTAAAGATCTAAGTAAAAGCCATTCAGCCACTTCCATGACCAGAGAATATTGTTTTGGTAGATGAATGCATCCTAATTATTTTGAACCTAATTTTTCTCAACTGCTAAGATTGTTCTTTAGAATTTAGAGTCTACAAAAATCAATTCCCTTAAAAAGGCTCAAAATTTGCCTATTTAAGAATACCTTTACAAGAAACTATAACTGGCAGTGAATGAATATCTAAGAAGCACTTGACTGCAGTTTGAGGTGACTTTTGCTTGATATTGCTCTATTTGCTGTTATTCACAAACTTCTCAGTCTTGTTTATGAATACTAATCCTTGTTTCATGTAACCCATGACTGGAATAAATCTTTTACCTATAGCTGCATCTCCTTTACTGATGATTAAAATCTTATACCAGAGACTATGTTTCATGAATCTATTGCAAGTATGTGTGACAGACCAGTTACAGTCTCTTGTGCAAAGCTTAAGAATGAGCTCACATGAATTCAGGTCTGCTTCCCTTTACAGGTGAATTCCAGAACAAAAATATAAAAAAGACTATAAAACATGTATTTTATGACTTTTGGGAAAGCAAAGAACCTAGAAATATCACCTTCACTATTTTTATACTAAAGTTTTCAAATCCAGAGTTACAGACTGTGCTGATGAAGACATAAAATTAATATGACAGAACTGTTGCTTCGAAACCCAATTCTAAAGGAGTTGCCCATGCTGATTACTTGAAGTCCTAAAAAATACTCCAAACATGACATGCTTTGCAATGATTTACAGAGTATGAAATGCTGGGTTTTGCATCCTGCTTGGTGTACTTTCTGGTTGTTTCTCTTAAATAAAGTAGAAAAACTACAATGTTGTAGTCCTTTGGTTTTATTTTCTGGGATAAAAAAAGTATAGGCATAAATGTTTTAAATCGTCCTCTTGATGATATCCTTTAAAATAACTTATCAAATGGCTTACTTTATGTCTCTTGATTATCGGTATTCATAAATGTCAGTGTCAGTCTTGATTAATTGGTGGAAAATTGCAGAGCAGAATAACTGGCATTTGTGAGTGTTTCTCCAATCCCTGAGAATCATAATCATCACAGGAAGATTTTATCCTTTCATCATAAGTCTCTGGAAAGTAGTCGTGTTCGTTCATTGTTAACTGGGCAAGGAGCAGTGTCATAGAGAGTTAATCCCTGTAAATTGGCTTCCACCCGTAAGGAAATTTTCTGCAACAGAAAAGAAAATTATATATAGAAGCTTGCTTCTTGAAGACAGATCCCATCTTCATTGTGTTCTGTAGACTACCTTTTGTAATTAGGAATGTGAATCAATTCTAATAGGAAACATGTGAGAGATAGCTGTTGTACTGTCAAAGGTATCCTCCTCCTCTCTAGTACCAATTGTTCTGGGAAAACCAACTGTCATGGATTGAATTATGCCCCCCCAAAAATGTGTTTATCAGTTTGGCTGGGCCATGATTTCCAGTATTGTGTAGTTGTCCTCCATTTTGTGATTGTAATTTTATGTTAAAGATGATTAGGGTGGGATTGTAACACCCTTACTAAGGTCACATCCTTGATCCAACGTAAAGGGAGTTTCCCTGAGGTGTCGCTTGCACCACCTTTTATCTCACAAGAGATAAAAGGAAAAGGAAGCAGCAGAGAGTTGGGGACCTCACACCAGCAAGAAAGCAGTGCCGGGAGTAAAGTGCATCCTTTGGACCCTGGGTCCCTGCACAGTGAAGTTCCTAGCCCAGGGGAACACTGATGAGAAGGCTGACAGAGAAAGCCTTCCCCTGGAGCTTACACCCTGAATTTGGACTTTTAGCCTACTTTATTGGGAAGAAATAAATTTCTCTTTGTTAAAGCCGTCCACTTGTGGTATTTCTGTTATAGCAGCACTAGATGACCAAGACATCAACTTCTTCTGTTTCACAAAGTTCATTGTTTTTCCTTGGTTTCCATTAAGAATCAGCAATTAATAAATGTTGAGGATAGCCTATATAAATGTAGACAGGACTGTTGAAAATCTGTGGAAGAATTTCTCCAAATTCAATTGTTTTACAACCCTATTTTCAAGGCTGAACCTTGCTAGCAACACACTATTTCTCTCAAAAACAGAAACAGTTCACCTGAAGGATTACTCTTCTGGAATCACTGCTCATGGTGCCGAATTTTAAACAAAATTAATTTCTGAAAAGGTTGGAGATTTGCTTGTGAAAAGTTCTCTTGGTCCACCTGGAGGAGAACTGACTCTGCATAAATTTAATTCTGTTTTCTTACCTGAAAATCACGAATATAAGTCAGAAAAAAGCAAACAAAGGAAAATGACATGGACCATTCTGCTGCAGTGGTTATCATGTGAAGCACATAACCCTTGAGTAATGGGGGAAAAAAAAGAATAGTTCTGTGAAATTTCATTCTAATGATCTACAATTTCTCTCAAATTTAATCAACATATCTCAAGAATTAAAGGGAAGACAAGAGGAAAATCCTCCTGAGTGATAAGAATTATCTCGGTTTCATCTAGAGTAAATAAAATTTCCATTTGAGTAACTAAGATAAAACAGGAGAATTTCTTTTCTATAATCAAGGAGCTACTGCCTTTCCCAAAGCCATAATGTTCATAAGATGCCATTAAAAGATTAAGTAAATGATGCTTACGATAAACTTAGTAACTGCTATTTTTAAAATATTAAATAATAAGTGGATTTATAATTAGAAGAATCTAGTAAATTATTTCATTCATTCATCCTCACAAATATGTCCCATTCAGAGCTAATTCTTAAAAGACAGTTTAAAATAGAATGAGTGGTTAGTGAAAACAGATGAACTCATTTCATTTTAGCATCTGTTCCTCCTCTTTTATTCTCAGGATCAAAGATACTATCCCCATTCAGATATCCACTTTATTGGAACCCAAATGTAGTCTTTAATAAACTTCCAGATAACAAAAAGTCAACAAAGAAAATGAGTATTCTAATGATAAAAGGTCTCAGCTGGACATACTGTATACTACATCCACATTTGTTGCTGTTGTTGTTAGGTGCCACTGAGTCGATTCTGACTCATAGTGACCCTATAGGACAGAGCAGAACTGCCCCATAGGGTTTCCAAGCAGTGGCTGGTGGATTCAAACTGCTGAACCTTTGGTTAGCAGCCAAGCTCTTAAACATTGTGCCACTAGGGCTCCATATCCAATTTAGGGGAGTCAATTTCTAAGAAAATTCTTGGTCATCACAATTCTTTTCATGCCTTGAAAATGTCCAATTATCACAGGTGACAGGAGAATATGGATGGTTCTACATAAGCTCTATAATGTCTAGAAAATAATCCCAATACACAACTGAAATTCTACTGAAAAAGTTTCACTGCTAGTTTGAAATGAAAAATCATCAAAATCCACCCAATAGTAATCTTTAACATAAAACTAAGTTTTATAGACACCAAGTTCTTACTTTGTCCTCAGGGTTCCAATGGAGTTTCTGCACTATATCAGTGCCAAAACTGCCATTGTACAAAAGGGATGAGCAAGTCAGCACTATAAAGAAATAAGTTAAGGAAAAATCTAAGAGATGACCTGTAAATTTAAATCAGATTCAAAACAAAAATCACTTCAAAGGTCCAGAAGGATTATTCATACATTCGTTGCAAAGGTCCAAACCAATTTTCTCAAACACTTATTATTATAAGCAGTTGTAAAATTAAAACATGCCCAGCATATTAGTACAAAATGGTTCTCATAGCCAACCTCCTCCTCTTTGCTCAGTAAATTAGCAATTCTATTATAAGCTCTGCTGGATAACTGTTCTCAGGTAGGGCATTAACTCATCCTTCATTTCTTTGAAGTGAGTATGCTCAGGCTGAATACTATCTTTGTTCCTGCTTTAGTTACTAAGGTCCTAAGTACAATTTGAATTCTGTGTTTCAGATCCTTTAATGTAGGATTATTGACCCAAGAATCACTCCCACAAAAATGCTGCTTGCAATGTGCCAAGGGTGCTCAATTTAACTTTGTTATTCTATTCTCTCCAAGTGTAGCCACATTTTTACAGCAAAGGATACTGCTAAATGCACTTACTGCACACCAGATAACCACCAGCAGTCTGATCCAGAAGACTTGCTTGCCATGAACTCTGGGCTGCATTTGGTAGGAAAGGATAGTCTGAACAAACATATATAATGAGCCCAGACCAAATGTCAGCACAGCTCCACTTACATGTGCAAGAAAAAGGGTTGTTTTCTGAAATAGAAAGAATAAATAAATAAAACTCAAAACACATTGGCAATGCAACATTTAAAAGCACAAGTCAGAGATTTCAACAGAGCATTCACTGAGCAGCTCTGCAGACTGTACAAATAAATCACTTCCTGAAATAATTGTCTCTTATAACACTCAGTATAAACCAAAGAATTACAGTAAAACCAAACTATTTCATATGCCACTACTGAAAATATGATAGCACATAGTCATTTATTCTTTTACTCATTTAGTAATATATTTATTGAGTGCCTATTATGTGCCAGGCAGTGTTCTAAGTCCTTGGATACATAAACACTTATGAACAAAACAAACAAAAAACCCAGCACGCTTGGAATTTATTCTAGTCAGAGAGCACAAACAATAAATAATAAATGTAAAAAATATGTAAATTACATAGTATGCTAGGTGGTGATAGGAGTTATAGGAAATGAGTAGCTCAAGCTAAGAAGGATTAGCATGGCCGGGAGTGCTGGGGGTAGGGAGTCACAATGTAAATTTAAAGATAATTTAAAGACTCAAGAAATTATACACTCTCCCTTTGGCTCTACTTAGATAGGTTTCTGATAAATTATACAATAAAGAATTATCACAAATTATAATTTTTCTCCTTTACCTTACTCTTATCAGTATCAATTTACATTTTACTTTTTAATATTAATTATAGCTTCTGCTTATAAGTGACAACAGTAGCTCTCTAAAAATTCCACATATGAAGGTTTTTTGTTCAATCACTGTATTTCACCTGGTTGAGAAGTACTATCCACTGTAATAATTCACAAACATTACTGCTAGTTCTGAGTCCCATCTTCTTAGTTTAAGGTTACAGAGGGGTTTCCAGTATGCAGAAGTAAAAAATTACAATTTTTTGGAGAGAAAAAGGACTACTTCTATATGGTTTGGGATATAGTAATTGGCAATAGAAAGGAGCCCTGGTGGTGCAGTGGTTGAAGCGCCTGGCTGCGAGCTGTCAGATTGGCAGTTCAAACCTACCAGGCGCTACGTGGAAGAAAGATGAGGCAGTCTGCTTCCATAAAGATTACAGACTTGGAAACCCTATGAGGCAGTTCTACTCTGTCCTGCAGGGTCACTATGAGTCGGAATTCGACTTGACGGCAATGGGTGAGGTTTTTGTTTTTGGTAATTAGCAGTAACTACTGGGAAGGGGCAAAAAAATCCATTGCTGCTAGTACTATGGGTAACAAAGAGACAGAAACAAAAATTCAGCATCCATAAAACCTCCACAAAATTATAACATCTTCTTGGTTCATAATTGTGTGAATTTATCTATGTATATGGATAAAGGCAGGAAAGATACAGGCAAAAATAAAAACAACTATTTTAGGGCTAAGAGGAGGGAAATATGGGAGAATCTTTCCCTTTAAAGGTATTCTCATATATATTGCTAGAGCTAATAGATACAGTTTGATCTATTCCCACTTGTGGCCAGTACACAGTTCCATCAACAAAATCCTGTGATTAGAAAGCAAAAATAATGAATAGAGACCATTTACTATATTGTTATAACTGAAATAGAGGTATAAAAAATAGTAGTTTTACCTAGCAGTATTTCTGATGAATGCATTTAACTTTGTCATTTTAGAAATTGTAGGGAAAGTATAAAAGATTTTGAAATAAAAATAGAGCCTCTGAGGATTCCCTGACTCTATAGGAGTGTAGGCCTTTATGTGACTTTGATCAGGCCATTTTACAGAGAAAAATTCTGTAATGACAGAAGTTATGTATAGAGACAGAAGTGTAACTTAATGATTATCATCCTGTGGATATTGACTAGTTCTGCTAATTTTGCATCCATTTGTAAATTAATCTCAGAATCCCTTATCAACTATAAACATGTGGTACTTTGATTTCTCTTTTGAATTCATTTGTAATATCTATTGGTTCCTTCATTACATTAATAAATTAAATAAAGTCTTTGACACATATACAAAAGTCATGATTTTATCCTCTTTAAAAATTTATCTTGTAATAAAACAAAGACTAAAATTTATTCTTTGACAAAACAAAGACAAGAAAATTACTGAGGTATCTGTGGTCAGGAGTAATGTTTGATATAGAACTTACAAATTATATATTGAGTGGCCTGTAATCTTTAACCAATAGTAGTTAATGAAACAGCAACTAATCTGCCTATTGGAGTGAAAATATCCTTATTCCTTTCAAAGTCTCCTTGAGAATGAATTTTCTAGGAAAGGAGTCCTGTAAGTGGGCACTAAGGACACTTGCCATATATTTGTTTTGCTGAATCCTATATATGCTCTTTATTTTCAAAGAAATTCAATCTATATTTTTAAAGTCAGATCTTTCAGGTACCATGCTGTAACATTTATTATCTCTTGAAATGCAGGCAACTATAGCATTTCCATAGCAAGAAATCTTTTTCCATCTTCCTTTGTCCAGTTGGCCTCTCTCAATAAATTCTAAATATTTAATACGAGCATGCTTGTGACAAATACTATGCTAAGCACATATAATTAATGGAGAAAATATACTAAGCAAACACACAGACAACAACAACAAAAACAAAACCAAGATATAAAATTACTGAATGTACAAAGTCTGGAGCCCTGGTGGCGTAGCGGTTAAGAGCTTGGCTGCTAAAAAAAAGGTCGAAAGTTCGAATCCACCAGCCACTCTTTGGAAACTCTATGGTGTGGTTCTACTCTGTCCTACAGGGTCGCTATGAGTCAGAATCACCTCAACGGCAACAGGTACTAAGTCTTATGAAGAATCCATTTCCAGAGGCTTGGAGAACACAAAAAAGAAAATTTGAAACATATTGGAGTAATGCTCACAGAAAAGACTTCCCTGAGGAAGTATAGTCTCTGCACTGTGATCTTAAAGATGTGTAAATCTCTTTAGGCTTGAGGGTTGTGGCAAGTCCAAGAGGAGACAGCATAAGAAATGGAATTAGCGCATCTTATTTAAGAAACAAAGAACAACAACAACAAGAAGGCCACTGCATGTGTAACAGAGACATGAGGAAGGAGAGCGATGCACAATGAGGCTGGAGAGGCAAACAGCAGCCAGATCATCTAAGACCATTGAGCTAATTATGCAGTTTGGCGGTTTATCAAAAATCTTTTTTTTCACTCTTGATTATATCTTTTCATGCAACTTTGGACCTGTAGAGCTTTAAGCAGCAGTGCAGTGAAACAGTGAGATGCATATACACTTCCAAAAGATCACTTTGGCTGCAATATGAAGAAATGATTAGAAGGATGTAACAGTGATTGCAGAGAAACCACTGATGAGGGTCTGGCAGTAATTCAAATGAGGGATAATGAAATCTAAATTGGTTAAGAAGGAGATGGTGGAGAAAGAAATAGAAGCAGATGCAATCACAAAATATTTAAGAGGTAAAACCAGTAAGTCCTTTCTCTATTTAAAACACTGTGCTAGCCTCTCTTCTAAGTCAAGCCCTATAATTATAGCACATTTATAGACCTCGTTTGTTCACAATTCATTCTGTATGAATCAACTAAAGTTTGTCTCTACTAAAGAAAGGAAGAGGATGAGAAGGCAATGCACCCACTTTAAACAAAATAGTAAACGTTTATATTTAGAAAGGAAGAATTGTCTGACACTCAGGCAATGCTACAGGGTCTGCTTTGTAGATACCAAAACCCGAACCAAACCCATTGCCATCAAGTTGATTCCGACTCATAGAGACCCTACTGGGCAGAGGAGAACTGCCCCATAGAGTTTCTAAGGAGCATCTGGTGGATTCCAACTGCTGGACTTTTGGTTAGCAGCCACAGCACTTAACCGCTACTCCACCAGGGTTTCCACTTTATAGATGGGGCCCAGCAATAAAGCCATCAGTGAAAAGAAAGATGAAGAAGACATTCCAAAACTTCATGAAAAGAGATGCAATCAAGGAAGAAAAAGTAATCTGATTCAAAATAAGGCAATGGGACTCCTGTGGTGAAGGTGAATTGGAATGAAAGCTGAGAATAAAACAATGAAGTATAGAAAGTCTTAGCAGGTAAGTGAAATAGGATAGAAAGACAATTTGGGTAGACAATTTTCTATCAGGGCAGAAATTTACTGGGTTGTGTAACCATATCAATTATTAATGGAAGTAGTATAAAAAATGACATCCCTGGTGTCACAGTGGTTAAGTGCTCTGCTGCTAACCGAAAGGTCAGCGGTTGGAACACACTGGCCACTCCATGGAAGAAAGGTTTGGCAGTCTGCTTCCATAAAGATTACAGCCTTGGAAACCCTATAGGGCAGTTCTACTCTGTCCTACAAGGTCGCTATGAGTCAGAATCGACTCAACAGCAATGGGTTTGGTTTTTGTTTTTTTGTTTTTTTTTGCAGGGGGAGGGGTATGAAAAACATTGAAGTAACTTTGGGATTCATTTTTAGCATACAGATGATGATCATGATAAATGGTTCAAAGGACAACTGGAGACTAAACTAGAGAACACTGCACTACAGACAGAAGTACCATGCTGGCCCTCTGCAGCAAAGACTTGAAAAACTAAGTAAAACAGATACAAACATCAATCCTGGAAGCTTAGGCATCAGATGAAGGGATAAAGAACTCAAACAAGCACCCAATGGAATAAGAAACTGACAGAGAACAGAGAACAAGGAGAGCCAGAGTGGAGGTCCCCTACCAGCTAACATGGTCTGGATTCACCATCTTGGACCTCAGCCGTCAAGAACAGTGGACAAGGAGTACGGGAGGGCAACTTCACAGAGCTTCCAACAGGAGACAGCAGCCGGTAACCAGGGATACATGCTTTCGCACTCCCCACTCTTCTTCCCTCTATGCAGCCTCCACCACTTTCCAACAGGCCACAGTCACTCAGCCAGAGAGACATCAGCTTACTGCTACCCAGGTCTGCCTTACCCCCAAAGGCCAGCTCCCCCAGTGCCATTTTTAAATTTTTGTATTACTGTTTTCTTGGCTTTTTTTTGTTTCTTCTCTCTCTCCCCCTTCCTTCCTTTTCTTTCTCCTGCCCAGCTAGCCCCACACGTCATCCTTGACCCTTCTTGACAGGATGTACCACACTGCTCAACTAAAGAGCCAACGGTACGGCCTCCCAGATTCCATGCCACTGCCACTGGCAGGCCCCCTCAGCGCCATTTTTTTCTGTTTCTTCTTTCTCTCTCTCCCTTCCTTCCTTTCCCTTCTCCCACCCAGCTACCCTCATGTGCCATTCCCACCCCTTTTGGATGGGCTATGCCACACTGCTTGGCAAGAGAGCCACTGGCACATGGCCTCCCTGGGTCTGAGCCGCCCCCACTGGCCAGCTCCCTCAGCGCCATATTTTGTTTTTGTTGTTTATCTTTCTCTCCCTTCCTTCTTTCCTGTCTCCTGCACATGTAGCCCCGTGCACCATCCCCGCCCCTTCTCAAAGGGCCATGCCATACCACTTGGCTAGAGACACCAGCACACAGCCTTACTGGTTGGCACTGCCCACACCAGGGGGCTCCCTAGCGCAATATTATTTTAGTTTGTTTGTTTTGTACTTTTTTGTTTGTTTCTTCTCTCTCTGCCTTCCGTCCTTTGCTTTCTCCCATCCACTTAGCCCTGTGTGCCGTCCCCCACTTCTTGACGGGCCGTGCTGTACCACTCAGCTAGAGAGCAACTGGCACACGGCCTCCCTGGATCTGCACTGGCCCACAGGCCAGCTCACTCAGTGCCATATTTTTTATTTTTCTTTACCTTTCCCCTTCCCTCTCTTACTTCTACTTCCCACCTAGGCCCTGTGCTGCCTCCACCACATCCTGAGGGGACGTGCTGCACTGCCCGGGGAGAGAGACACCAGCTTGCCGCTACCCCAATTCCACCCCGGCCTTAATGGCCAGCTCCCTCATCACCATATTTTTTTGTTGCTGCTGTTTTTGATTTGTTTTTTGTTGTTGTTGTTGTTGTTGTTGCTTTACTCTCTTTCCCATCTTTCCTTTCCTATCTCCCACCCACCTAGCACCGTGTGCACCTCATGCCTCTTCTCAACAGGCCGAGCCACACTGCTCAGCTAGAGAACCACTGGCACACGGTCTCCCTGAGTCTGCCCCACTCCAACCCGCCCGCTCCCACTCCCACCACACAGTCATTTTATTTACTTCTATTTCCCTTCATTTTTTTTCTTGTGCTGTTTTTTTCACTCCTGTTTCTCTATATACTTTCTCTTAACCACTTAGCTCCACACGTCACATCCTCTCCCTTTCCTGCTGCCTACCTGCACTGCGTGCTGAGCTCCGCATCCCCGAGCAGCACTGGAGTGGATCCCAGGACCCTGCCCCAAATTGCCCCACTGGCCCAGCCCTGCTGGACCTAGTTCATGCCACAAATGACCCATCCCAGAGCCTCACCCACCGCTGGACATCCCCTACTGCACCACAGCTAAGCGACCCACCCCGCCCACCTGTACAAGGTGGTGAGAAGTATTGTGCCCACAAACAAGCAATAAAACATGCCCAGCCAGCCTGCCCAGACATAACCAAATAAAATAAAAAACCATGATGAAAAAAAAAATCTACAATCAATAAACAAAGAAAATAATTCCTGAATGTACCAGAGATAGCAGACAATATCAAAACATAAAAAAAAAAAAAAAAGAAAGAAAGAAAGAAAAACAGGACAGGATGGCTCCAGTAAGCAACCAAAATAAAAAACCAGATGATCTTCCGGTAGAAGAAAAGGCACTGGAACGACCTGAAAGGGAATTCAAAAGACTAATATTCAGTCCTCATCAAGAGATTAGAAAGAGATTTAGGAAAACACAGACAAAAATAAGGAAAAAATAGACAAAATCATGGAAAATACAGACAAAAATCAGGGAACACACAGACAAAGCAATGGAAGAATTCAGGAAAATAATACAGGAACAAAATATCAACATAAATAAACAACTAGAAATCATACAAAAACAGCAATTAAAAATCCAGAAGACAACAAAATTTCAGAAACGGACAGTGCAAAAGAAGGTTTTAGGAGCAAATCTGAAACAATGGAAAACTCAAACAATGAAACTGAAGACAAATACTTGGATATCACTTTGTTTGAGAAAAAATCAGAGAAAACAATGAAGAAAAATGAAGAAAACCTGAGAATGATGTGGGATACAATCAAAAGCAAAAATCTGCATGTGATCAGAGTTACAGAACAGGGAGAAAATGGAAAACAGAGAGCATCATTGAAGATTTGCTGACAGAAAACTTCCCTAATATCATGAAAGATGAAACGCTGGCCATCCAAGAAGCTCAATGAAAGCCAAATAGCATAAACCCCAAAAGAAAGTCACTAAGGAATATCATAATCATACCAGCCAAAACCAAAGACAAAGAAAGAATCCTGAGCGCAGCTTGAGAAAAATGAAAAATCACATACAAAGGGGCAACAATAAGACTAAGCTCTGATTATTCAGCAGAAACCACACAGGCAAGAAGGCAGTAAGATGACATATATAAAACTTCTCAGGAAAACAATTGCCAACCAAGAATAATATATCCTACAAAACTCTCTCAAATATGATGGCAAATTAGGACATTTCCAGAAAAATAGAAATTAAGGGACTTTGTAAAAACCAAACCAAACTTACAAGAATTATTAAAGAGAGTCCTTCAGTTAGAGAACCAACAACATCAGACAACAACCTGAATCTAGGAAACAGGACAGCATCTGCCAGACACGAATCCAGGTAATGAACTCTCAAGGATATAACAAAACTAAAAGATTTACAAAAGGGAACTAGAGAAGTCAATCTATAAATGACAACAATGTAAGAACAGTAGGAGGAAATAAACAGTGTAGATACAGAACTTTCAAATGCAGAGGAAGTCAAGGCGTTATCAAGTAATAAAAGACTGGTTTAAACTTAATAAGATAGGGGTAAATTTCAAGGTTACCACAAAGAAAGTTAATGAACCTATTTATCAAAATAAAGAAGACAAACGAAGTCTCAGTGAATACAAAACTACAAAAATGAAAGAAACAAAAAAAATCCACAAATAAAAATAATTTAGCGCATGAGAATAAGAGGAACAAAGAAAACGTCAGCACCACAGGAAAAAAAAAAGCACTACAAAATGACATCAATAAACTCATACCTATCAATAATGACACTGAACATAAATGGGTTAAATGCACCCATAAAGAGACAGAGAGTGACAGAATAGATTAAAAACAGGACCCATCAATATGCTGTCTACAAGGGACACATGTAGAAACAAACACATAAACATATTAAAAATCAGAGGATGGAAAAAAAATATGAAGCAAACAGCAACCAAAAAAGAGCAGGAGTGGCAATACTAATCTCAGATAAAATAGACTTTAAAACAAAATCCACCATAAAAGACAAGGAAGGACATTATATAATGATTAAAGGGACAATCCACCATGAGGACATAACCATAAGAAATATCTATGCACCCAATGACAGGGCTCCAAAATACATGAAACAAAGTCTAATAGCACTGAAAAGAGCAACTGACAGTTTCACAATAATAGTAGGAGACTTCAACACACCACTCGGTAACGGACAGAACATCTAGAAAGACACTCAACAAAGTTACAAAAGATTTAAAAGCCACAATCAACGAACCTGACCTCATAGACATATGTAAAACACGTCACCCAACAGAAGCAAAGTATACATTCTTTTCCAAGGCATATGAACGTTCTCCAGAACAGACCACATCTTAGGCCACAAAGCAACCCTCAAAGAAATCCAAAACACTGAAACAATACGAAGCATCTTCTCTGATCACAATCCCACAGAAGTAGAAATTCATAACAGAAGAGCAAGGACAAAAAATTAAAATAACAGAACAGCAAGGAAAAAAATGGAAACTGAATAATAGTTTAAAAACTGAATAACACTCATAAGGTCACCATGAGTTGGAATTGACTTGACGGCAACAGGGTTTTGGTTTTCGTGAAAAACCAACTGGGTAATAAGACAAATCAAAGATGGAATCAAAAAATCCCTAAAATCAAACAAGAATGAAAACACATCATACCAAAACCTTTGGGACACAGGAAAGCAGGTGCTATGAGGTCAATTTATACCAATAGAAGCACACATCAAAAAAGAAGGAAAGGACAAAATCAAAACGTTAGCTGTACAATTTGAACAAACAGAAAGAGAACAGCAAAAAGTCCACAGCCATGAAAAGAATGGAAATAATAAGGATCAGAGAAGAAATAAATGAAATAGACATCAGAAAATAATAGAAAGAATCAACAAAACCAAAAGTTGTTTCTTTGAACGGATCAACAAAATCTTGACAAACCACCGGCCAAACTGAAAAAGAAAAACAGGAGAGGAAGCAAATAATCCAAATAAGAAACAAAATGGGGGACATTACAACAGACTCAGCTGAAATAAAAAGGATCACAACAAAGTACTGTAAAAACCATACTCCAACAAATTTGAAAACCTAGAGGAAAGGGACAATTTCTAGAAATACACTACCTACCTAAAATAGCACAGACTGAGGTCAAAAATCTGAACAGACTCATAACAATAGAAGAGACTGAAAAGGCAATACAAAAAACTCCCACCAAAAGAAAGTCCAGGCCAAGATAGCTTCACTGAACATTTCTATCAAACATTCACAGAAGATCTCACACCAGTACTACTCAAATTATTTCAGAATATAGAATGAAGCATGCATAACCCTGATACCAAAACCAGGCAAAGACACCACAAGAAAAGAAAAGTATAGACCAATATCTCTCATGAATATAGATGTAGAAATTCTCAACAAAATTCTAGC
This sequence comes from Dugong dugon, assembly GCA_030035585.1. Taxonomy (NCBI): domain Eukaryota; kingdom Metazoa; phylum Chordata; class Mammalia; order Sirenia; family Dugongidae; genus Dugong; species Dugong dugon. The sequence goes on from CM057462.1 coordinate 151,409,175, forward strand.
CAATACAATTCAGCAACACATTAAAAAAAAAAAAAATTACACTCCAACCAAGTGGGATTTATACCAGGGATGCAAAGATGGTTCAGCATTAGAAAATGAATCCACACAATCCACCATATAAATAAAACAAAAGAATCACATGATCATCTCAATTGACACGGAAAAGGCATCTGATGAAGTCCAACATCCATCCATTCATGATAAAAACTCTCAATAACATAGGAACAGAAGGGAAATTCCTCAACATAATAAAGGGCATCTATATAAAACCAACAGCCAACATCATTCTCAATGGAGAAAGGGTGAAAACATTCTCCCTGAGAACAGGAACAAGGCAAAGATGTCCTTTATCATAGCTCTTATTTAACATTGTGCTGAAAGTCCTAGCTAGAGCTTTAAGGCAAGAAAAAGAAATAAAGGGCATCTATATTGCTAAAGAAGAAGTAAAACTATCTCTATTTGTGGATGATATACTATACACATAGAACCCTAAAGACTTCAAAAGAAAACTACTGGAACTAACAGAAAGATGTAGCTGAGCAGCAGGATACATGACAAACATACAAAAATCAGCTGGATTCCTATAAACCAATAGAGAGAACTATGAAAAGGAAATCAGGAAAGCAATGTCATTTACAACAGCCTCTTACAAAATAAAATACTTACAAATAAATCTAACCAGGGACGGAAAAGACCTAGACAAACAAAACTACAAAACACTACTGCAAAAAACCAAGAGACCCACATAAATGGGAAAACACCCCATGCTCATGGATAGGTAGATTCAATATTGTGAAAATGTCAATTCTACCCAAAGCAATCTACAAATACAATGCAATCCTGATCCAAATACCAACAGCATTCTTTAACAAGATGGAAAAACTAATCACTACCCTTATACGGAAAGGAAAGAGTCCCCAGAGAAGTAAAGCACTATTGAATAAGAAGCATAAAGTAAGAGGCCTCGAAGTACCTGACCTCAGAACCTATTATACAGCTATGACAGTCAAAACACTACAGTACTGGTACAATGGCAGACACACTGACCAATGGAACAGAATCAAGAACCCAGATGTAAATTCATCCACCTACAGTCACCTGATTTTTGGCAAAGGACCAAAGTCCATCATTTGGGAAAAAGACACTTTTTAACCAACAGTGCTGGCAAAACCAGATGTCCATCTGTAAAAAAATGAAACAAGACCCATACCTCATACCATACACAAAAACTAATTCAAAATGGATCAAAGACCTAAGTATAAAACCAAAAACTGTAAAGATCATAAAAGAAAAAATAGGGTCAATGCTAGGGGCCCTAACACACAGCATAAATAGGATACAAACCATAACTAACAATACACAAACACCAGAAGATAGGCTAGATAACTGGGATCTTCTAAAAATTAAACATTTATGCTCATCAAAAGACTTCACCAAAAGAGTAAAAAGAGAACCTACAGACTGGGAAAAAAATTTGGCTATCATAAATTTGACAAAGGTCTAATCTCTGAAATCTATAGGAAAATCCAACACTTCTACAACAGAAAGACAAATAATCCAATTAAAAAATGGGCAAAGGATATGAACAAACCCTTCACCAAAGACGACATTCAGGCAGATAACGGACACATGAGGAAATGCTCCCGCTCACTAGCCATTAGAGAAATGCAAATCAAAACTACAATGAGATACCATCTCACTCCGACATTACTGGCATGAATCAAAAAAACAGAAAATAACAAATGCTGGAAAGGCTGTGGGGAGATTGGAACTCTTATGCACTGCTGGTGGGAATGTAAAATGGTACAACCATTTTGGAAAACGATATGGCACTTCCTTAAAAAGCTAGAAATAGAAATACCATATGATCCAGCAATCCCACTCCTAGGAATATATCCTAGAGGAATAAGAGCCATCACACAAATAGACATATGCACACCCATGTTCATTGAAGCATTATTCACAACAGCAAAAAGATGGAAACAACCTAAGTGCCCATCAACAGATGAATGGATAAACTATGGTACGTACACACAATGGCATACTACACAATGATAAAGAACAGTGATCAATCTGTGAAACATCTCATAACATGGATGAATCTGGAGGGCATTATGCTGAGTGAAATAAGTCAGTCACAAAAGGACAAATACAGTATGACCACTATTATATCACTCACAAAAAGGTTTACACACAGAAACAATTTTTGATGGTTATGAGTGGGGGGGGGGGGACACAACACTAACTAGACAATAGGTTAGTGGTAACTTTGGTGAAGGGTAAGTTAAGACAGTACATAATACTAGGGAAGTCAGTATAACTTGAACAAGGCAAAGTCACAGAAGTTTCACAGACACATCCAAACTCTCTGAGGGACCAAATTACTGGGCTGAGGGCACAGGACCATGGTCTCAGGGAACATCTAGCTCAATTGGCATAACACAGTTTATGAATAAAATGTTCCACATCCTACTTGGGTGAGTAGCACCTGGGATCTTAAAAGCTTGTGAGCAGCCATCTCAGATACTCCACTGGTCCCACCCCATATGGAGCAAGGGAAAATGAAGAAAACCAAAGACACAAGGGAAAGATTAGCCCAAAGGACTAATGGACCACCAACTACCACAGCCTCCACCAACTGAGTCCAGCGTAACTAGATGGTGCCTGGCTACCACCACAGACTGCTCTGACAGGGATCACAATAGAGGGTCCCAGACAGAGCTTGAGAAAAATGTAGAACAAAATTCTAACTCACAAAAAAAAACACCAGTCTTACTGGTCTAATGGAGACTGGAGAACTCGAGAGCATGGCCCCCAGACACCCTTTTAACTCAGTAATGAAGTCACTCCTGAGGTTCACCCTTCAGCCAAAGATTAGGCAGGACCACAAAACAAAACAAGACTAAACGGGCACACCAGCCCAGAGGCAAGGACAAGAAGGCAGGAGGAGACAGGAAAGCTAGTAATGGGGAATCAAACGTAGAGAAGGGAGAGTGTTGACATCTTGTGGGGTTGGCAACTAATGACATGAAACAATATGTGTATTAATTGTTTAATGAGAAACTAATCTGCTCTGTAAACCTTCATCTAAAGCACAATAAGAAAAAAAGGGAACCGAAAAAGAAAAGAAAAAGGATAATTGGAGTAAAAAATCACTATCCACTAAAAATTCCAAAGAATCAATTTTTTAATACAGAAACTGATTGGGCAAGGAAGGATCCTATTTGTGGTATAGGCAGCTAGCTAGCTGTTCATCAAAAATATTCCCCTTCCATAGTACAGAGTTGTCCCTGGGAGCTAACGTCCAGCAAGACTACATTTCCCAGCCCCGCTAGCAGTTAGCAAATGAATGTCAGTGGAAAGATGTGACTCACTTCCAGGCTCAGGTTTTTAAGAAGTGGGTGTGCTTTCTGTACGGTCTCTTCAGCCAGTTGGATGCAGAAGACAATACGGTCTTAGGGAATGACAGAGCCCAAAGACAGAAAGTGCCTGGGACTTAAATCATTGTGGGAGGAAAGCCACCTACTCACCACAAACACTTGCATTGGATTTATGTAAGAAAAACTGGTGTTAAGTGACTGGAATTTTGGGCTTTACTTATTTGTTACAGCAGTAAGCATTACCCTAATTAATATTCATTTGGACTATACTTACAGAGACTATTAGTATTAACCTTTACTAAAAAACTATGAAAAATAGGCGACCAAACAGAAGCATTATAGAGACAAAAACAGAATATATTTACATGTGTATTTGTATAGTGGGTATATTGTTTGTCTGTATGTACTTATATGTCTGAACAGTTATCAGATGTCTAAGAATGTTACCAAATGTCTAAATTGAAACTATAAAGGATCCACAGAGATTAATAAAAAAGCACCATATGCCAGAATACAGCCCCAAATATCAGAAATTCATCTGAAAGAATGTCAACAGAATGTGGAAAGCTTGCAAATAAATACAGTGAAACCTGTGAGAGCTGGAACTCAATGAGACTGCCTTGTTTTTCTGGGTCTTACAAATTTTCCCCCTTTGACATGATGCAGTCCTACCACTTTTCTATTGCTTGTTTTAGTGGAAAATATTTCCTTCTCTGACAGGTTTCCGCCTTACATAGATTCTGGTTTTCACAGGTTTTACTGTACTTGTTGAAGGCTGACTGCTACTTTGTCAAGAATTACTTGAGAAAAAGGGGAAAGTTAGATTCTCCCTTTACTTCTTCATATATAGGGCTAGGGACCTAAGAATGCAGGCAACCAATGGTAATATCTAAACAAACCTGTAAACCCACTGCCGTCGAGTTGATTCCAACTCATAGCAACCTTGTAGGACAGACTAGAACTGCCCCATAGTTTCCAAGGAGTGGCTGATAGATTCGAACTGTCGACCTTTTGGTTAGCAGCCAAGCTCTTAATCAGTGCACCATCAGGGCTTCAATATCTAAACAAGCATGTCAAATAGGTAAAGGAGCGCACATAACTTATCAAGCATATTTTTTAAAAAAGAAAACAAAAACAAAAAACCCAAAAATGTTTAAATCTGAAATCATATCACTTATAATCTATATCAATTATCCCTGTTTGGCCTAGTGGTAATCCCCAACTAAGTAGTAATCAAGAGTTTAATTAATTGTCCTGTGGATCCTAGAAAAAAGTTAGAATACCTTACAGTCGTTCAGGAGATTAAGATTATTGCTGAGAAAGCCTTTTTCTAACTATGAATGTGGTTGTCTTCTAAGAGGGTCAAATAATTTAAAGGCAATGGATTCTATTTTGTTAAGGGAAAGAAACAATAGCAGCATGAAACTGAATGTTTCCGGTTTCCTTTTTTAACATGCATATTTAATTTACTTCAGGAAAATATCTGTGCTGGGGTAAAACACAAACCTGGAAGTTTGCCACAATAGAAAGTCCTAAGCAACTCAGTAATCCAAGTACAAGGCCAGCTTTGTTTAATCTGATGATACGATTCTCTTCAGGATTCAGAGCATGGACTTGCTTATAACGAACATAAATGGTAGCAAGGCCTGAGGAGATAATTCAAAAACAACAAAGTAATAACCAAGGAGAAAGTTGCCAAGAAAGGGCTCACAAAGGTCACAAATTTAAAGAAATACAGATTTTCCTTTTAAAGTTAATCTCACAGAAAAAAAACACCTATAGATTTTAAAGAACTTTTAAGGTTCCATTATGTACCTACTGATATTACTGCCTGACTGAGCAAGTCATTGTAATCATTTTAACAAATATTTAGGATAAAACTTAAGAGATAAGTTTGATGTTTTCTGAAAATCTCTAATAATATGTGCTATATAAAACACAAAATATTTTATATAATTAACAGCAAAGTCGAAAGTGACTACTTCTAGAATATGGATAAAATGGTCACAGGTTAAAAAAAAAAAAATACCTCAAAAGATTATTTATTTTACTCTCATAACATTCTCTTTCAAACTTACAACTTGGCTCAATCAGATACAGTTTTCAATTAGATACAGTGTTCAATTAGATACAGTTCTCAATTATACAGGGAAAAAAAGCCTACTTTACCATCTTATTAGTCAAGGAAGGGCCAAAATGAACTTTTCATTGCAGAAATATTCCAAAGAACTCAGCAATGTAGAAAAAGTAATAAAGATATGCTTTACTTTAAGTAGTCAACATGTTCATGAAAAGTTGAGTCATAAGACAAAATTTATATAACCTGAATCATTTTCCTGACATTAACTTTTGACCTAAGCAAACAATGGAAAAAAAAATTTTTAACAAACCATTATAAAAATTCAGTTCACGATATAAATACTAAACAGGAATGAAAAGTACTATCATGGGAACGCCACTCCTTTGGAATTAACACATCACTCAGAAATCAAAACATTCTTCCATCTCCATTCCCAAACTTCTAATTGTTTATCCTAAAGGAATTTAGTTTGGTTTAGCTGTGGTCAGTTGCATCTACAACTCTTTTTCCCTTACTGGTTGCTTTACTTTACAACTTCTTTCTGGATGAATAGCTGAATAGACCTATAGATTAATAAAGATCTACTTCCATAATTTATTTCTAGAAATTGTCCTTTTTAAAGTAGCATATCTGTGATCAATAATTTAGTGATAACATTCCCTCAAGTATAACTAAAAAGTAAAAGTGGTAACACAATATGCTTTAAAAAGGAAAACAGCAATTTAGCTATTATTTTTAATCCTTAAGATAACTTTCATTACTTACATAAAACTGCAGTGACATTTAACATTGCCCCAAACAAGCATTTCTCTGGAGCTACTGTACCAGTGTCACTGAAAGAAAAAAAAAAGGAATGTAGATTTCTCACAAAAGATATACATGGATATTTCTTTTGAGGAATAAGAAGTAAAAGGAATTACTTCGAACTCTTTATCACTCCAGAAGTTCAATTCTTATATCATTTTATGAAGGGAACACGGCAATTTGCGATCACAAATATTTGTCTACTTCAGTTTCTCCTCACATCACTTAAAGACTATTTCTTTCCTACATAATAGAAATCAATATAAATTGATAAAACAAAAAAGCTTTATTTGGTATATTAAGATTATGTTACTGACTCACCATCAGTCAGGCAGGTGTGTTTATCTGTCTCACCAGAATATTCCCTAAAGACCACAGGCCCTTTCTCAATTCTACTTTTGTGTACCTGCTGTTGACTCTGCCTAGAATTCAATTAACACCTAATCATTATTGAATGATTAATTAAATTAAAATATTAAGCACTACCATATGCCAGGCACCATCTAGGGACAGAAATATAGTCAGTAGCAAGTAAAACAGACAAAGCCCCTGCCCTCATGGAGCTTACATTCAAGACCAGTTTTGAGTCCCCTACTTTCAACAGCCTTCACCAACTCCTCTAGCAGATAACTGGCGACTACCACAGCATTCTGGCCACCTGTTGCCTTTGAGTTGCTTCTGACTCATAGCAACCCTACAGGGCAGAGTAGAACTGCCCCATAGGGTTTCCAAGGAGCTGCTGATGGATTCAAACTGCCGACCTTTTGGTTAGCAGCCTTAGCTGTTAACCACTGTGCCACCAGGACTCTGTATTCTGTCCACACTTCCCTTCAAACCACTTACCACAAAGCATTGCAAGTATCTGTTTACATGCCCATCTTTCAGGGTGGTATGGAATACACAGACCCAGATTAAAAGCCAGCTACTTAACTGTGGGAGCTGGAGTACATTCTTTTCTTCTCCCTTAGGCTGCAATATAGGCTATTAACTCCCCCCAGCTCATAGGATCAACATAACAATGAAATGAAGCATGTGGTAATACATGAAAAGTTCTAGCATAGTAGAGACTCCCATTAAATGCTAGTTCCTTTCCCTTCCCTCAACCTACTACAAAGATTAAAAAGACAAAATCTTTGGCCTTGAACTGAATAGTATAGAAAAGAGATAATAAGGATTCTCAGCTAAGGCAATGTAATGGAAATAAAAAAGAAATGGAGAGTCATGTCTGCTAAGCAATCAGTAAGATTTGGTGAACATGTGGATTAGGGGTTTTAGGGAAAGGAAAGTAGCAAACACAAATTTTAAGGATTGGTCCTTCAGCTCTAAAATTCCAGGAGTCCTTTTCTTAATAAAAATCTGCAATTAAAAAAAATTATCTTTAATGAAAATGGAAAAAAGAAACAAATAAAAACAATGTATTTGTGAAGGAATAATAATAAATGATATCAATGATTTTGTTACTCTGATTATCTTCAGAGCGTGGGATTATGGGTTGTTCTTTCTTCCTTCTGCCTTCCAAACTGTCCACAAGGTATACGAATTATTCTTATAATCAGAAAAAAAATCCATAATTTTAATAGTTCTACTCCAGATGATATTCTTGTTTTGGATTATCCCATAAATAAGCAAAAGCACATATTTCCAAGATGGCTGGCTAAGGATGCCCCTTCTTTTGGCCCTGAAACAAAAACATAAACTGGCCAACAAATGAAAACAGCCATGCCCATGATTTCATCAGCACCATACTTCAACCCAGTGGCCACTAAACTGCTTTGATCACAGACCATCAGAAAAATGTCTGAACATGTAACCTCAAAATACATGTATTTATTACATTACCATTCCATATATTAAATATTGTTGTTGTTGTGTGCCATTGAGTTGTTTCTCACTCATAGCGACCCTACAGTACAGAGCAGAACTGCCCCATAGGGTTTCCAAGGAACAGCTGGTGGATTCAAACTGCCAACCTTTTGGTTAGCAGCCTGAGCTCTTAACCACTTCACCACTGGGGCTACAAATTAAATATCAGTAAACTTTAAATATCTTTTTTTTTTTTAATTAAAAAGTACACAAAGAGGTTTCAATTCTTTTTTTCCTCACACTCCAGTCGATAGTCATGCACCTCACTGGGGCATCCACTTGTAGGGGAATTGCCTTTGAAGTGAAATTTACATTTGGTCATGTCTTTTGGGCTATAACAACTAAATCCTTTGGATAGGGTCTACTAACTGAAAAGGAACTTTAGAGACTATCTAGTTTAATTTTTTTGCAGATGAAGGAAATGAGTTTAAAAGAAGTAAAAATGACTGCTATTGAATTTAAATATATTAGATTGTTGGAGAAAGTTTCCTGGGTAATATTAAGTTCATAAGCAGGAAGAAAAAGAAAAAAAAAGGCAGAAGGGCTGGGCAGAAAAGGAAGTGTCTAGAGTGTCATCAGCAACTCACATGCAGTACCATCAAAGAACTGAAACTCTGAAAAAGAACCCAATGGCCTTGTAAGCAAATTATTAAAAGCTCTTCAAAATGGAAAAAAACAAGTTCTCAGAAGGGGAAAAAATAATGAAGAACCCTCATGAATCTTTTAAACGTGTGTCTTTTCTCAGAGTTACTAAAGAATGGACTGGCTCCTTAAGCACTTGTTTCTCTAGCAGAGTGGTAAACAGTGATCATTTACCAAATTATTCCTAGAATTAGGACATTAAATTCTAAAACATTTTTCGGTTTTATAAATCTTCCCAAAGTGTACCTAATCTGTTTATATCCTTTGTGCCATACCATTGTGGAAACAAATGTAGATGGTGGAAAGGTTATTTTACGGAAGGTAAACAAATAAACAAAACTGCAACAACAACAAACTAAAGCATATATATATAAAAACCAAACCAAACTCATTGCCATCGAGTCGATTCCAACTCATAGCGACCCTACAGGACAGAGTAGAACTGCCCCATAGGGTTTCCAAAGGAGCAGCTGGTGGATGTGAACTGCTGACTTTTTGGTTAGCAGCCTTAGCACTTAAATACTGTACCACCAGGGCTCCATATATATGTACATGTAAGTATATATTTATATATTTTTATATATAAAATATATTATGTATAAGTATATACATTTAAACATTAAAAAATATATGTATATATTTATTTGGTAGTTACATGGAAACAGGATGTTTCAAAGGCCCCATATAGAAGCCGAACACTTTTTTTTTAGGACCTGACTAAACTCCAAGTGAAATCATTTTGAACAGAAAGCTGTAATTGCTAAATCATATTTAATAATGGTATTTTAAAGACTATGTTTTCTGAACCTGCCCTCCTTATGTAATTCTTTTAACTTTTATATAAAAGTTTAAACTTTAGTAACTGCAGAAACCATTCATAATGATCCTGATTTTTCTCATGTTCTTTGTGAAAACATAATTTGATGCAACCAGTTTAGCGTGATATTTGGTAGTATCAAACTAAAAATAATGTCTTATTACCTATCCAGCAATCCTACTTCTAGAAACCTATTTCATATAAATATTAGCACGAGTGTGTGAAGTTTTATGTAATGGTATCTTCATCACAGTGGTTTGTAACAGAAAAAATAAATAAAAACAAGCCATTTGTCTATCAACATTATATCACTTTAAAAATAAAACAAAACAAAACAAAGAATCCAAAAAAAGTTAAAGGTGAAGAGAAGGAGAGAGGAAAAGGAAAAGGAGAGGGAAAGAGAGTTTTGTAAAAACACTGATGATAAAACAAACCAAATTCTGGAAGGAAACTGACCAAACCATGAATCATCTCTGGGCAGCAGGAATTGGAGGGAGGTGGGAAAGGACTTTCACTTTTTATTTTGTAATCACTCCAATATCGCTTATATTTGTTAGAATGCATGTATGTTGTTTTTTTAACTAGAGAAAAAGGGAGTTACGAACATAGCACATGCAATTGAGTAAAATTTGAATTTTAAAATACTGACATTAAATACTGACTTCTATGTTAAAATATGAGTGAGAAATAAAATAAGGATTTTCTCATAAAAATAATACATTCCACTCACCTGATATAAGGCAAAACAGGGTCGACATGATGGAGTGTTATCGCAGTAATGTATGAAAAGATGAAAGCAGCAGCGGTCCAAATTACAAGGGCTGAAGGGAGGAAACTGAGGCCTTGCTGAAACCACCACATCTCAAACAGGTCTTCTGAAGCAGAAAAATCTAGGAAAGATAATTCACAAGGGTTTCCTCTATTCCACTTTAGCCATCCACTTACACAATCTTGGCAGTTAACCAGCTGAACTGTTCCACTTCTGATATCATCCCCTACACCATCCCCTAATCCTGCTCTCCTCCCCTTTCTCAGTAAACAAAATCAAGATTCACCCACTTGCCATAGTCTGAACCTTCTTTCTCCCTCTCTTCCCACACACAACCAAGCACCAAATACTGTTTGTTCTACCTTCTGAATTTCTTTTTTATCTATCCCTTCTGTCATCACTGCCACTAACCTATCCAAACTACTATCATCTCTTGGCCAGATTTAATAATCTCCTAAATGGTCCTTGGTCCTTCTGCAGTCTTGACCACAACCAGTCTAGACTCCAGTCTAAAACCAGAGTGATGCTTCTAAAACACCAACCTGATCACATTACTCTCCTATGAAGAATCCTTCCATGGCTTACCTGGGCCCATACAAATAATTTTTCCTCCTTAATATGGTCTACAAAATCCTGGCATCATCTGGTCTCTATTTATCTTTCTATATTCATCTTTGGCCACTCCTTGTTTGCTCCCAATTCCTTGCTCTAGCCATTTTATCATTATAAATGCAAACACTTAGTGTTTACAATGTGTCAACAATTAAGCATCTTAAACACTTCATTTATAATTACAAGCATATAATTTGAAAGAATCATAAAGAGGTTAAGAGAATTGCCCAAGGTCACAGGGCTAGAAAAAGGTAGAGAAAGGATTCAAATCCCGGCTGTCTAACCCCAAATCACTACGCTATACTGCCAGAACAAACTTCTTTCAGATCTTCAAATGGGTCACCCTCTCTTGCAAATCTTAATATGTCCATACATTATCACTTCTGTCTGGATGATAGAGTACAATGCTATCACTCCTTCTCCACCAGTTAACTCGTATACATCTTTTAGGTCCCAATTCTTCTAGCTTCAGCTGAGTGTCCCTTTGTTTCCACTAACTCCATTTACTTGTCCAACTGAGACATCCCACTTAACTATTACTTGCTTGTTTGGTTTTCTCTTCCTCACTAAATTTTAAGTTCTGTGAGAGCAGGAACCAATTGTTTTGTTCACGATTATATTTCCAGCTCCTGCAGGAGAAGGAAAAAAAAGGGTCTAAATATATATCTACACACATATATACAGATACATACCCACATATACTCCACACACATCACCACTTTCTCCCTTAAATCCCAGACTGAAGATGTTGTTAAGTAATAAGGAGTCAATAATGTGAATTAGAAAACATCAATATATTTTTTACTTTTTATAATCTATTTTTGTTGTTGAGAATATACACCGCAGAACATACATACACTAATTCAACAATTTCTACATGTACAATTCAGTGACACTGAATTACATTCTTTGAGTCATGCAACCATTTGCACCCTCCTTTTCCAAGCTTTTCTTCCCTATTAACATTAACTCACTGCCCCCTAAGTTGTCTTTGTCAATCTGATCCATACAGATACATATTACTAAAAGAGCATAATGTTGAAGGTAGACATTTTTTACTAGTTAACTATTGTTTGGTTTTAAGAAGACTTCAGGGAATACTTTTGTTTTAAGGTTTAAAGATTATCTCAGGGCAATAGTTTCAGGGGTTCATCCAGCCTCCATGGCTCCAGAAAATCTGGATTCCATGAGCATATGAATTCTGTACTGCATTTCCCCCCTTTGAATCAGGATTCTCCTATAAAACTAACATTATCTTTATGCATTTAATTTTAAAATATGAATTTGCTGTCAAATTACAACAAACTATGTCTACGCATACAAGAATAATTTCATGTTTGGAGAAGCATCTTATGTTTGATGAATTAAAATTAAATATTTCCAATGAAGTTTGTAAAAAATTACTGCTCTTACTGCCACAATCCTCCACTGTGCTCAGCTTCCTCATCACAGACTGACCTTCCAAATATCGAAATCTCAATCACTTTTGACTTGTGTTTGTCATCTACCCCAATCACTTGACTTGTTACTAAATTTGTACATGCACATCTTGCTAAATAAATTCCTTTTCCTTTATTCCTGAAGTTACCATTTTAGACAAGTTGAGTAATTTCCTGCCTGAATTATCACAATCTCCTCTTTTCATATGTATTTTTTTCTTCCTTGTTAGTCCTTAACATTCCATCAACTTTTTCCTCCTTTATTTATTTAGTTACCACAATTCCTTGCCAAGATTCCATAGTGCTTTCCTTAGCATAGATTTCTGGGACAATAATTTTTACTTTCTATATTTTTTAATTGCTTCTAAAATCTTGTTTTTAATTGTTCATGCTTTATCTCTGTAAACATTATTTTAATTTGTTTCTGATAATTCTAATCTAAAGTCCTCAGGAGTCTAGTTCCATTATTTCTTGGTTCTGCCAACCCTTGCACATGTGTTATGGTTTTTGACTGAGTTTGTATTTAGATGGTCTTAATCTGAATGTATTCTAAAAAGTTTAGATTAAGGGTGAGTCATTCCAGAGAGAGTCTGTGTTTTTTTTTTTTTTTTTTTCAGGTACCCTAGCCTATTACCAACCTGAGCCATCTTTGATTTCTTGGATTCCAGTTTAGACCATGTAGGTATGGAAATTTTAACCTTGAATCTGAGTGATGGCACACCCTTGAGTTTCAAGTTCTCAGGTAATGTCTTTATACCCCCACCTGGAACTGAGGCAAAAAATGAACAAATTTCTTTGCTATCTCCCTTTGCCAGGAGGGAGGTATTTTTCTAATCTACCTTTCACTGTGTGTAGACTTTTGAGGGTCCTGGCTGAATTTGAAGAAGGTGGTTCTCCTAGGCCATGAGTTGTATAATTTTAAGCAGAAATATTTGTATTTTACGGAAATGCCACCTCTGAAACACAGGTACTTTAACACAGATGACCATGTGAATCGCGCAGCCTGGAGCTGTGCACCTGGGAGGTTCAGCGGCCTGAAGTCTATCTATCTCAGGTGCTTTATTTCTATCAGCCAAATGCCCCAAAAGGAGCCTCGATGCCAGCTTACCACTCTGGTTTAGCTTTCATTCTGACTTTTTAGTCCTAGGAATTTCCCTTTCTTTCTCACATGATAAGCTACGCATTTAAAAGGCTAATATACTTTATTCAGCATTTAAGTGACAATATACTTTTTTCAGCATTTAAGTGTTTTGGTAAAACAGATTTTCAAAACATTTTGTCCACCCATTTGCTAGAAATATGGTCCCCCACCCCCCGCTTTGTTTTTGCAGGTCCAAATTCTTCCTAGTCATCAAACCAAAATAGAGACCCTCTAGGACAGAGGAGAACTGCCCAGTAGGGTTTCTAAGGAGCAGCTGGTAGATTCGAACTGCCAGCCTTTTTAGTTAGCAGCCATAGCTCTTAACCACTGCACCACCGAGCCTCCCCTACTCATCAACACTGAGCTCAAATGTCATCTTCTGCACACAACCTTCCCTGATCCCTTTGTATCTGTAAATAAGCATCCCATTCTCTGAGAATATTTGATTTGCACATCTCTTATAGCTCATTATCCCCTACTGCATAAAAATTTAGGAGAGTGCCTTAAGTAGATAAGATCCTTGATGAGGGACTCCATTTCTCCACACAAGCCTAGCAGAGAGTCTTGCTCATAGTAATCACTCAATAAATCTTTCTTGAAAGAACAGTCAAAAACAAATCCTCTTAATTTCCAAAACAGTTCATGATTGTTCTATATCAGTAATCAGCATTACCATTTTTCCAGCTTATCTAGAGTAACCTTAGGTTCTCTATTCCAAAGTCTTCACATGATGTCACTAAGGGATAGTAATTCTACCTCTGTAAGTCATTTGCAACCATCTCTTCCAGTTCCCACTGTAACCACTCAATTCAGATTTTCAGTTCTTTCGGCCTAACTGCTTTTTCTTCCCCTGTATCCATCCTATATGCATTGCCAAATTAACATTTCTAAAGCATTTCTCTGCTCAAAAACTTTTGTATAAAGTTGTGTGACCTTGGGCAGGTTTCAGAACTTCTATGAGCCAGTTTCTCCTTTGAAAAATGGAAATAATATTATCAGTACAGGCTGCACTGTCCAGTATAGTAGCCACAAGCCACATGTGGCTATTTAAATTTATTACAATTAAATAAAATTTAAAAATTCAGTTCCTCAGTTGCAGTAGTCACATTTCAAGTGCTCAGCAGCCAAATGTGCCTAACGTTACTATACAGGAGACATAGAACATTTCCATCATGTGGAAAAGTTCTATTGGACTGAGCTGGACCGTATTATAGGGATTTCACTTACACAGCACAAGTAAAAAATTAAACACATTGTTGATGCATAAGAAATCATAGTTTTTATTAATATCATCTGTTAAATGGTCTAAAATAAACCCTTCAAAATAGGTTTATTCAAGTACTAAATGAGATGATATATGTAAGGTACTCTCATACTAAAAAAAAAAAAAAAAACCCATTGCCATCGAGTTGATTTCGACTCATAGCGACCCCACAGGACAGAGTAGAACTGTCTCATACAGTTTCCAAGGAGCGTCTGGTGGATTCGAACTGCCGACCTTCTGGTTAGCAGCAATTGCTCTCAACCACTATGCCACCAGGGTGTCCAAGATACTATCATAGGTTGTCAATAAATGTTTGTTCCCCCTTTACAATGTGAAAGATGAATTAATTACCTGTTCTATGAGTTTATAAAACATCAGTCTTCAGATCTGCCCAAACCTGCACCTTCTGTAAGCCCTGAAAGCCACATATAAAGAAAATAAGAGGTTGCTGTTTCAATCCACATTATTTTGAACATGTGTACAATTTCAAGTCCATGCACCAATACTGCTCATGGGCAGAACACCATACTATAGGATTGTCCATAGGTTATTTTCTTTAAAGAGTTGATACTTGCTTTTTTTTTAAATAATGATATTGTACTATGTGGAACTGAATAATATTTTAATTCTAGGATATCAAATTCCTTATCCTTTCTCACATCAGACACTTTTCACTGGTCTCAAAAAGGATAAAAGAAAAACACTGAGTTTCCTTCTATAGAAGAGGCAAAAATGAGGGGGAAATGGTAGCTTATTAGTTTAAGAAAAATAAAATGTTAAACAGCTAGTCTGTGTGATCTAATGGAAAGAACACAAGCTGAGATCACATTTATCTAAATGCAAATCCTAGCTTAACCACTTCCCACTTATATGATTTCAAGCAAGTTACTTAACTTCTCTGAGTTACAGTACTCTAATCTGTAAAACAGGCATCTCAAAGGTTATTCTTCAGAATGAAAACAGGATAAGTATATAATAAATGACAGCTTATCAATTTGGTACAGTCATAACTAGTCATAGTATGAGGAATGACAATACCTAATTCTTTCTAAGTATGAATCATCTTGGATTTGTATCTCCTTTGGCTTTGAAGATTCTAGTTGATTAAACTGATAACTTAGAGGATAAAACCAAAAAAAAACCCGCTGCCATCAAGTCGATCCTGACTCATAGTGACCCTACAAGACAGAGTAGAACTGCCCAACAGAGTTTTTAAGGAGCAGCTGGTGGATTCTAACTGCTGACCTTTTGTTTAACAGCTGAGCTCTTAACCACTGCACCACCAGGGCTGCTTTAGAGAAGAAGCAGGGCTTAAAATGCTTTACCAGATTGCTAAAGAGAGCTGTGAAATTTAAGTGCATGAACTAGCAAAAGAAGATTACTATTGCCCATGTATTTTCACCTTGGAAAGCTGGAAGTCTAACTGGGTAACTGATAAACAAGCAAAATAGAATTTTAATGGTTAATAATTCAAGAAACCTTCCAAAATGTTTGAAAATATGCAGGAATAACCTGCACACAGGAGCAAGACTGTTTAACAAAATGTTCTTGCACCTCTCACTTATCATCTACGCTTTCTTTGAAGTTTTATGAATCAGAACTGCACTTACAATTTTAAATTTCACAAATGTTTAAATCCCACTGGTAATAAGATGAATTCCTTTTGCTGTCTCCTTTCAGTGGTCACTGCTGAGAAATAATAAGAAAACGGATTCTGGATATTCCAAGTGAACAAGAGTGGACGCCCCACGCTTCTTTTAGAGGTACACAGAACTATCAGGTCCAAAGCAAAGCAAATGGTGATTTTTCTAAAACGTAACTTAGCCGCTTGACAAATGTTAAGGTTAAATCCTAACGCATCTAGAAGGTTAAGCAACTTTTCTTTGATAAACTGGATCAAATGCTACACGGAGAGAAATGGGGAGAATCCTAATCACAGAGCTGCATTTGGGTACTAAGTTACAAATTAAAATTTGGGAGAATTGGAAAAATTATTTCTGGGGTGTGTTTCCTGTGTTTTACAATTGTTTCCTAATACAAAGCACGTTTGCGAGTAAGTACAAGGCTTCCAACAATTCATCTTTCTGTACTGGGCCCACCCAAGGCGATAGAACTGCACGTAGCGGGCTGAGCTCCGTGTAAACACAAGGTCACCACAGATCACAGTTTCAAACACCCCCTCCCCTCAAGAAATCTGTGTCTAAGAGCGACTACAGGAACGTGTATTCAGCTGCAGTTTTTGTGAGACTGGGGCAAAGGTTCTGGGGAACAAGATAAAGGTCAGTTGCGGCTATAAAAAAAAAAAAATACAGAGAGGACTTATTTAGACCTCTGCCTTTTTCCGGAGGCGGGAAGCACCCGGGCAAAGCTCTCGGCTCCACTTTGCTTGGGGCGAAGATAAAATGCGGGAGGCGGAGCATGGCTGGGCTTGGGACTTACAGGTGAGCGGGGGTAAGGGGAGGCTTAGGAAGGGGTGCACAAGACTTGAGCCCAGCCTGCACTGCCCCCTCCCCTCCCGATCCCCGGCTCCCGGCCGTGGCTTTGGCCACCACCTGGCCCCTCTCTGGCGCGTCGCGGTGCCGCCTCTGGAGGTAAGAGTAAGCCCGCACACGACTCGCGCGACTGCCACGGAAGCTGAGGGCTCCGGGATGCGCCGACTTCCCCGACCCACCAAAGTCCATCCTCTGACGCCCTGCCTCACTCCTCTTTCGGCCTACCTTGCCTGGATGACCCAACCAGTGCCGGCAGCGGACTCCGGAGCCTGCCAGCAGGATGGAGAAGGGGCGGAGCCCTGGAGCGCGCTCCCGAGCAGCCGGGCCAGCTCCGGGGCGCGCTCACGGCCCCGAGGAGCGCGCTCGCGCCACAGCTAGTTCCGATCCTGTCTCCCTTTACGGCAACCACGAAAGTGTCGTGAGCGTGCTGCCGCCTATTACAGTCACCCAGTCGGCTGGAGCTGGAGCTTGTTATTTCTAGTGGTGTGCTTTCTGGGGTCGGGGTAAGGATGCGGGACTCCGTTTTGGGAAAACTACGAGTGTGTGAAGGATGTTGTGGGGGGCACAACTCCCAGGAAGGGTGAAGAGAGGGCTGTATGCTCTGGGGTGGGCACTGGTACGTAGCTGTGTACTCGCGCGAAGCGAACACCATCCTTCTTCCCCGCGCAGGGTGGCCTCGCGCGCGGAGTTGTGGGGAGGGCGAGGGACGGCTGCCCCTGTGGCCTCCTGTGGAGAGAGGTGGCGAAGCGTTTGCGCGGGAGCCCGGAAACTGTTGTATGGGAGCGGGGGGAGTCGGGGTGGAGACAGTCTTGGCGGGCCGGACGGGCGGGCGAGCGGAGGGCTGGGGGCGCAGCCCTCGCGAAACCGACCTTGCCTGTCAGGTCCACACCCTCCTGCCCCTGTGCTGCCAAGTCCACAAACCGTGTTGCAAAAGAAAGCAACCATCTTCTGCCGGGGTTGCTTTCCGTTTGGAGTGCGGTGCTGGTATTTCTTGCCTGGGCCACGCTTCTTGGTCAGCAACTTTTCTAGAAATTTTCGCTTATACTGACAAGCTCTGAGGTTGCCAGCTAGGGTTTATTTCAGCAGTATTCTTGGAAGGAGAAAGGATAGAAGAGTTGCTACTGTTTGCTGGTGTTTCCGGAAACACTGGATGAATGGAATTTTTCTATTTAGCAAACGTGTTTAACTTGTTTTCTGCAATTCGGTGCTTGGCGTTTTTGTGTCATTTTACCATTTTGCATCATTAGATTGAATGTGCTGTATGATACTACTTGAAGTCTCTTAGTTCATTAGTAAATCTATATTGCTATAGTAAGTAAGTTCATAGTTGTCTTTCAGCAAACATTAGTGTCTTGTATATGGACAAAGAATATAGATTCGGTTCCTACTCT
Source organism: Dugong dugon (assembly GCA_030035585.1). Classification (NCBI taxonomy): domain Eukaryota; kingdom Metazoa; phylum Chordata; class Mammalia; order Sirenia; family Dugongidae; genus Dugong; species Dugong dugon. The sequence continues at coordinate 151,427,869 of CM057462.1, forward strand.
CAAACTAGTAGGAATATATTCAATAAGTGTGTAATAAATTGATTAACTTACAACACAAGTTAGACTGTGGTAATTCTAAGGGCACTTAGAGCATTACTAATTTAGAACCATTGGCTGTTACATAAAATTTTCAGAGATTGAAGTTCTAAAAGCATTTTGCTGCATGTTTCTTTTGTGCTGAGAAAAAAATTGTCAAAGTGGCTTGTTATAGCTCGTCTTTACAACCTTTCCACTTCAGAAATAAATTAGATAAATCTGTCTCTAGTATTATCCTGTACGTTCTTTGGACAGAGGCTTCTTTGTTTGTTGTCCAGTTAATAGATTATTACTGAGTATTTACAACTATGGTTTCATAAACTCATTCTCCTTCCTGCATCACCCCTAATCTCTAAAAATTTACATTGTATTATTAAACATTTGAAATATTACCCTAAACTTTTTTTGTTGTTTTTTATAACATCAGTTGCATTTTATTGTACAGCCAATTTATTTGTTCTCTGGGCAGCAGCTGATTTGTCCTTTCAAGCTGGATAAAGGTGCTGGGGATGTTCTTTTTAAGGGTCATGCTGTGCTTTCTTTTTTAAGGGCACAGGAAAATAATCTATGAAGTGCCACACTTTTTCCTCCCCTTCAAGACAGTTGTTTTCTTTTTTTTTAAGGAATGCAAGATTTCACTTCAGCAATACAGTAAATCTAAATTTTATTACACAGCTTTTTGTTTTTGTAAACTTGTTCTCTGTATCACTGGTTAAATAATGCTGAACTTAATTCTGTAATCCTGTTAGTTTTCTTTTTCTTTATTTTTTTACTTGCTTTTTATCATTTCTTCGGCCTCCCTGTTAGTGTTTTCCTTTGGCGGTGCCACAAAGATTGGTAAGATCTGTTAACATACTGCCAGATCTGTGGAGCTCAAAACTTAGCATCCGTAGACATGGGAGACAGGGGAGGCATTGGGCATTCCAAAATTTCACACAGATTGGATGCTGTGTAAGCTTACCTTACCCTCTGCTCAGCAGTTGTAGGGTTGTTTTGGTTTTTTAGTGTGATATTTATCAGATGTTCCCCAAACCTGAAATCCACACAGAAATAACTTAGGCAGCATACCATTATCGTCAGCTGCTGTAAGCACAAATTTGTTTTCAGGTCCACCAATTCTGCATGATTTTCATAAAGGTGATAGCTTTAATTATATTTGTGGACCTTTGTTGAACTTTTCAGATAAATATTCATGCCTGCACTAAGAAAATTCTTTGTCAGACCATATGTGTTCTCCTTGGACTCCCACAAGTTTATTCACAGCATGTTATAACTTAGCTATTTACAATACTGCCCCCTTTTCTTTTTGAGGCTCTTGAGGGTATGGATGGCATATTTTAGTCCTTCTGTTTGCTAGAGGTCTAGAACAACTAGTTACTCATTAAATACCAGATAGCTCGTATTTGTTCATTGCTCACCACATAAATATTGATTACCTACTAAGTGCTAGGTATGATATAAGATTCTGGAAAATAGAATGTTGGCAAGACAACCAGGGCCTCTGACCTCATGGAGTTTACAGACCAGTGTGGGTAATGGCCCCTCTCTCCAAAAAAATTAACAAACCAAAAAAGTTCAAAGTGTGATAAGTGCTATGAAGGGAGCAGAGCACTACAGCCAGGTTCTAACTGAGAAGGAATGTTTACTGATTAAAAGTGGAGAGGATTATGATCAATATTATTGTGAACTGAATTATAGGTGGGAATTTTTTGCGGTTTAAAACACTTTTACTATTGCGATTTAAAGAAACATATCCTTAATTAACAAATAGGTTGTGCTACAAAATTATAGGTTTCTTTATAGGTTCATTGGTGCTTCCCATTACATCAAAACAAAATCTCAACTGCATGCCATGGATCTAATAAACCTCTGTATTGTCTGGCTCTTCAAACCTTATTCTACCCCACTCTTCCATCTGGTTTACTACTGTCCAGCCATAATGATCTCTCAGGTACCTGAACAAGACAAGCTCTTTCTTGCCTTGGGGCCTTTTCCCTTTTCTTGGACTGTTCTTCCTCCTCTTGGAATGGCTGTCTCCTTCTCTTCCTCTGGTTTTGGTATAAATGCCGCCTCTTCAGAGACTTCAGCCGCTGCATTTAAACTATGTACTCCCAACTGCTTTCTGGTTTAGCACTTTGTTTCTTAATAGCACCTATCACAGTGTGTAATGTTATTCGCTTGTTTACCTGTGTTTGGTTGTTTTCCCACTGTACACGAGAGCTGTTCTTGTTCACTGCGCTCAGATATTGCTTGAATGCGTTTGGAACTTGAAATCCATTTTCCCTTAAAAACTGTTAATTACTGGTGGCTAGATTGCTAAGCTAGCCAGCAATAATTTTCTTTCTTTTTTTATTTTTTGTTGTGCCTTAGGTGAAAGTTACAGCTGAAGTTAGTTTCTCATACAAAAATTTATATACATATTGTAATGTGACCTTAGTCACAATCCCTACAATGTGAGAGCATGTTCCCCCTTTCCACCCTGGGTTTCCCCCATCCGTTCAGCCAGTTACTGTCGCTTTCTGTTTTCTCATTCTGCCTCCGGACAGGAGCTGCCTGTTTAGTCTTGTGTATCTACTTGAACTAAGAAGCACGCTCTTCACAAGTATTATTTTATGTTTTACGCTCCAGTCTAATCTTCATCTGAAGAGTTGGCTTTGGGAATGGTTTTAGTTCTGGGTTAACAGAGAGTCCAGGGGCCGTGTCTTCTGGGGTTCCTCTAGTCTCAGTCAGACCATTAAATCTGATCTTTTTATGTGAATTTGAGTTCTGCACCTACTTTTCTCCTGCTCCTTCAGGGACTCTCTGTTGTGTTCCCTGTCAGAGCGGTCATTGGTGGCAGCCGGGCACCATCTAATTCTTCTGGTCTCAGGCTGATAGAGTCTCTGGTTTATGTGGCCCATTTTGTCTCTTGGGCTAATATTTTCCAATTTTAATTTCTTACATGAATTTTTTTAGTTTCTTGTAGTGTAGTAAAAAGAGGACGTTTTCTCCTTACCCCTTAGAGAATAGGCCTGACTGTAGATAAAATAATCTTTATATTTGTACCTCCTTTCTGTTTTCATACCCCACATTCTTTTTTTTCTTCACTCCATGTAGTTCTGATCCTTCTATTGCAGCTTCCTTGAGATATGCTTGCTTTTTACTTACTGAATTTCAGAAGCTCTTTTTCTTTGTCTTCTTCTTCTTCCTAAAATGATTTTCATAGCAATAGCCTCTGGGTCTCAGGTGTGATGGGGAAGAAGGAAAATTGGATATGGACCTGTGGTAGTGACAGCAACCTCTGTAGCTCTCTGTATGTGTTGAAAGCAAAGTAGTGGTCTATATGTCAGGGGCTACATGTATCTGAATTTATATTTGCGTTGTTGTTGCTAATAGTTACACAGAGACAGTGTTACCAAATTGAAATGTTGGCAGAGAAAACCTTCAAAAAGCTTAGTGGCCCTTTTCATATATAAATTATGCAATGACAGGACCTAGAAAGGTTTGTCAAAACGTAGATTTTTTTCCTAAAAGAGAAAGAGAAAGTTAAAAAAAAATCTAGGCTGGAGGTGGGAAAAACTCAGAAGGAAAGTATCAGTTTATCAAGTAGCCCTGCCAAATGCTCAAGCTCAAAACCGTTAGGATCAGTTCGTTGTAGCTGTTTGGTGCCAAAAACAGGCCAGCACTCTCAGTATATCGCCTTTTTTTTTAAATTAACAGAAGAATGGAACACTGTGCTAATAAAATACAAATTGAGTTGACCAAAATTTTATTTCTGTTTCCAGTGGAATTCCATAAGAACTGACCATAGCTCACCAAATATGAAAATACATTATCCAGTTTGACTATAGAAGGTTTGGCTACTCTAAAACAAAATGTTTTGGTGATTATTGGTCTGTCATTTGATCTAAAGTGAGAAAATTGCCAGTTGTTTAATGTTATGTAAACATAATTAAAGGGCAGTGGTGGTTCAGTGGTAGAATTCTCACCTTCCTTGTGGAGACCTGGATTCAGTTCCCAGCCAGTGCTCTTTCATGCACAACCACTACCCTTCTGTCAGTGGAGGCTTGTCTGTTGCTGTGATGTTGAGCAGGTTTCAGTGGCTCTTCTAGACTAAGACAGACTAGGAAGAGAGGTTTGAGGATCTCCTTCCAAAAATCAGCCAGTGAAAACCCAATGGATCACAACAGACCAGTCTGCAACTGATCATGGAGATGGCACAGGACTGGGCAGCATTTTGTTCTTTGTTCACAGGGTCTCCATGAATTGGGGCCGACTTGACAGCAGGTAACAACAAGAACAACAAATGTAGTTTAAAAACAGTTGTAATCTAACTTTGTTACAGCTGAATGTGTGGAGGAAATTCTTTGAAATAGTAAGAAATGAGTGTTGATTTGCCCTCCTGGTTTGAAAATTAATATTTTTATTTCAGAGCACTTCAGTTGGTTAAATTGTGGCACTGATGATTTGTTGTTGTTGTTTGAGATTTTTTAATACTTAAGCAAGTTAACTTGACTACAGTGGCTATTTTCTGAACCAAGTATTGAAATACATGATCTGACAGAGGATTTGGATACCACTTTAAATTGTTAGTGATTCTGAAATTTTGGAATTTGGTATTTATGAGGACAGAGAGAAGAAGTATTGTAAATCCTGGGCATGGTGATACTAGGTCCAGTAGCTGACCAGACCGTGAGGGACTCCCTGGGGGCCCAGTGCTAACTACGAAGCATCACAAGGCATGATGTAATCTATCATGGCCATGTGGTGAAGCCAGTAAGAGCCCTGAGTCTGGAGGCTCAGATGAAGCTTCCTGGTGCACAAGAGAGGATAACGTGCCCCACTGTGGGGACATGGAAACTCTGCTTTGGGACCCCTCCACGACCTCACCCTATGTGTTTCATCTTTTGTATTCTTTTTTGTTATATTAAAGCTGTTGTCGCAGGTATGGTGTTTCCCATTGAGCTCTGTGAGTCCTTTCAGCAAATTATCGGACCCAAAGGAGAAAGGGGAGCTGACTGGTCTGAAGTGGAAGGAGTCGTGCGGACTCTCAGGCCAGCAGCTAGTACCCTGAGGAGGTAGAGGAAAACCCCAAATTTGGAGCCAGCTGGTCTGAAGTGGAGGGAGACATGTGGACTACCAAGCTTGCAGTTGGTACCTGCTGACCTAGCCTTCGGTAGCTGGGGATGAGAGAGAGAAGGGCTGTGTGGGCAGCTCGGGTCTGAACTGAACAGGGAAGGGAAGCTGAGATTTCTGTAGGATGCAGCTGGCATGTGGAGTGGGATTTGTTATCCACAACACAATTTTGTATCAGAGGTGGGTGATCTTTGTCTCATTGGACTCTGGTTTGCACAACTGGTACAGTGAACAGGGGTTCACCTGAGCAGTCCCTGACGTTGCATACAGTCTTTTGTTTTTGTTTAAAACATCTCTGCTTAAAAAGCCCATATATGTCTTCCCTCCTTAGCCTCATCTCCATATCCCCTCTCACCCCACCTCAAAGCTGCCAAAATAACAAATTGATTTTTCTCCAACCTTCTCTTTTAACAGTAGTACCACTAGTGTCTACCTGTTAACTCCTTTTTTCTTCTCCTTCACCCCTCATATTTAATCCCTAAGCACTTTCTGCTAATTCTTCTTAAATAGAGATTACTTATAGATTTGACTGTCTTTCTTATTTCCATTTTTTTACTATCCTACCACATGCAAACCATTGAGATCCCCATACTAGTTTTTAAGTGCTCTTGCTACTTTATTCTGATGAATACATACAAATACCCTATTAATCTTGAAAATATTCTTATTATTTTCTTATGCTGCTTAATAACTTATAGTAATTATGTTATCATTAATCTTTTCTAAAGTGCGAGTACTTGAGGGATTAAATTCAAGTTCCTTTATCACAAGTCATCACTTAACCAGGATACACTTTTTCTTACTACTGCCTCAGTTCATCAGGCCACTCTGCTGATACATATATACTGTCCTCTTAAAGTTAATTTTTTGTGTTGTTGTTTACCCTCACTTGGAATACTACTTAAACGTGAGGTTATATGACTTCTTTTGGTCTATACCATCAATAGAACTAGACTCATCAACAGGTCCCTGGGTTTCTGGTCTCTAATTGACATTTTTAAGTCTATAAGCAGTTTGATGTTCTTTTTTTTTTTAATTTTTTTTAATATCCTGATATTTAGGTGACTTTTTTTTCTTTTTTTTTTTTTTTACAGATAAAGCCTAGCTACAAAAAAGCTATAAAATTTAAGATAAATTACTGTCCCAGACAAAAGAAAACCAAGACCCATGAGTGGGCATCGGTCAACAAGGAAACGATGTGGAGATTCTCACCCAGAGTCCCCTATGGGCTTCGGGCATATGAGTACTACAGGATGTGTATTAAATAAATTGTTTCAGTTACCTACACCACCATTGTCAAGACACCAACTAAAACGGCTAGAAGAACACAGATATCAGAGTGCTGGACGGTCCCTGCTTGAACCGTTAATGCAGGGATATTGGGAATGGCTAGTTGGTAGAGTTCCCTCCTGGATTGCCCCAAATCTCATCACCATCATTGGACTATCAATAAACATCTGCACAACCGTTTTATTAGTCTACTATTGCCCTACAGCTACAGAACAGGTAAGAACAGGTTTCTTAACAATACGTATCAACATTCCTTAAATGCCAAAACAGTTTAGTTGAGATTATGAGTCATTTTAGTTAAAGGGAAGATAATATGCCATCTATTTGTCAACTATTTAAAATATCCTAGAGTCCTGGTGGCACAGTGGTTAAGAGCTTGACTGCTAACCAAAAGGTCGACAGTTTGAATCCACCAGCCGCTCCTTGGAAACCCTGTTAGGCAGTTCTACTCTGTCTTGTAGGGTTGCTATGACTTGGAATCAGCTCAACGGCAATAGGTTTGGTTTTTTTGGTATCACATACACTGTTGAGAAAGTGTGTACTGCTGCTTCTGACTACAACTGACTTTATCCTACTTTATCCATTATTAGAAACTGGAAGCAGTGGGTGGACTCTCATTCTAGTAGGTAAATTAATGTTATCAGGGATTAACTGTTGCTTTGAAAATCAGAAAATCTGAATTCTTCATTTAAAAGGCGTATCCCATTTTTTTAAATGGCTGAATAAAGTCTTAACAAAGCTTAAAATGAGAGAAGTTTCTGGTATTTGAGATGGCTGTAAGTCAGTATTATCAAGTGTTTTCCTCTTCATTCCAGTGAGAATTGTTGACTATCCCTTTTCCCTTGCTGTAAACATGTGTGACTGATAGACCTCAGCTGTATCTCTTTTATTCTAGCAAGGCAAAGGTAATGTAATAAAAAGTCACTATAATGTATTTCCTGTTCCACATCCTGCTCTGGCTGACATTAAGAAAGGAAGCATGATATTGCTTATGAAGACTCTTTCTCTAAGCCTTCTCTAATCCAGGTCTCTCTACTGCTTTTACTGTATGTAAGCCAAAACCAAACCAAACCAGTTGCCGTTGAGTTGATGTCAACTCATGGTAATCTCATGTGTTTCAGAGTAAAACTGTGCTCCACAGAGTTTTCAATGGCTGTGATCTTTTGGAAGTAAATCACCAGGGCTTTCATCCAGGGTGCCTCTGGGTGAATTCGAACTACCATCCTTTCAGTTAGTAGCTGAGCGCTTAACTGTTTGCACCAGTAGGAACTCCTGTTATTGTCTATACTCATTGCTGAAAACCAAAAACAAAACTGGAACCCTTGATCAGAATGGGTAAATTGATGTTTATTTCTTTGGTTTTAAAATTTCCTTATCAAAAAGTGAACTAAGGTAGTTAGGTAGATAAAAGAGAATTAGATACATTTGTTGTGCCCGTGTTACTCAGAGTGGTCAGTCTCAAGTAGCCCAAGACTACTGAAGGTGACCCTCAACTAAAGTTGGTGAAAGAAACTCTGAACCATATAGAATCGTAATGGCCACATGATTCCTTGTTTTGTTTTTAGCTTGAAGTGATTTAAAAAAAAAAGTAGTGTTTTCAGATGATTTGTCCTTTCTGATGAAATTATTACCATCCAATCCTCTGTACCTTTCTGTTTTCATCAGTTCATATCCACATGTATCTCTTGAAGTGAATAGCTGTTGAGGGTTGCATTTACCTATAAAATGTTATTTTTGTCTTCTTTCAGGTCCTCATCTCCCCCCACTGTTGAATACCTTTATTTTAATTTCTCATTACTATACAAATTCAGTCCGTACAGTTTGTATGTATATATTTCTGGTTTTCCTTCATTTTCTTAACTACCTTTCTTTACATTGAGGAAACTTAGAAAACAAAAAACAATATGATTGCTTATATATGTCCTGGGATCCTTTATTACCTGCCCTTTGAGCTGTTTCACCTGGGGCTTATGTGAGCCCCCGATTGAATGTGGTCTAGATCTCGCACATCCTTAGAGATGTAGAAGAACAGCAGGGAGATTTGTTGATTCCAGTGGAAGCCCACCAATGGTCCTAAGCCAGTTTCAGGATGGGAATCAGGGAGTAAGAGCTGTTTCAAAGGTCGCTCAGCCACTGATAAGTCATTTATCGAGCACCCAGAGTGTACCAGGCACCATGTTCCCTTTAATACCTTTCCTCAGCCTCTGTCCTGAACTGTTTTGGAATTATTGGAGTAACCTTAGAATTAATTAAACCTTTGAGGAGACTTCCAGAATGGAAACTACCCTGATCAAGAGAACTTTTCAGAATTGTTGCTGGGAGGAATCAAGGTGGAAAATGACTAAGCTACTATTTGGTACTCTGCAAGGGAGAGTAATGTCTAACAAAGGATATACCTGGATTTGTTTATAGCTACATGGTAGAAATCCTTGTCAGGCTCAGATCAGAATTATTAAAATAGGCCATGGCTCTCTTCCATGATAACTCTTCTCATCTCTGTGATCTTGAGTAAGTTAGGTAAGTTCTCTAAGTCACATTTTACTTAATCTTTTTAAGTCTTACTGTTATGAGGATTAAGTTAAGATTATCATGCATGTAGTGTGTTTAGTAGAGTGCCTGGCATATAATGCTCAATGAAGTCAGTGATTATTTGGAATTTGTCTTGCAGCTTGATATATGTTGCATATGCTTGAGTTACCCTTGCCAAGTAAGACACATAAAGGAAGTTGTTTTTATGTATTTTAAATGGACGAAAGCCACACCATTACCAATAAGAGTGCTATCAGATATAAATGTAACTTTTTGAAATATGATCTTAAGAGTTTCTTGTCTTAGTGCTCATTTATTTTTTGTTTGTTTTTATACTGCAAAGTTTAATGCTTTTGATTTAACTCACTAAAAAATAACTTGTTAGATTTTTTTTTTAAATAGAAAAAAATGGAAAGAAAATTAAAGTGGCACATTGGCCCATAATCTCATTGCCCAATTAACTCCTATTGACATTAAAAAGGAAAGGGAAAAAAATAACAATTTCACAGAAAGGTATCAAACAAAAACTAAAATCTTCCCTTTTTTACTTGCCTATCCATCCCACTCCTACCTTCGGTCTCTTTCCCTAAATGTAACATTTAACAAGTTTTTAGTGTATGTATTCTGAAAAGAAAAAAAAAATCACTCTCGCATTGGCATATGTATGTTTATATATATGTAAACCCCTCAGTTCTGTTTCAAAAGCTCAGTAAAACCACATTTCTTAAAATCTTTCATCTGAGTTGACTCACATAAGAACATCTCTGTAAGATCTTGCAACTTAGTTAATTGCCATATTGTGATGTGATTATTTGCTTATGCCAGTTCTTACCCACCCACTTCTCATGGTGTAATGGTTTCCTGACTGATGAGTTCATTCATTCATTCATTGTCTCTCCCAGGCTCTTAACCCAAATAAGCCCATGCTTATTTCTGAATTAGAAGGCTTTCTCCTTGAAACACTTCTGAGAGTTGTGAAATAATGGTAATAAGGAACAAATATATTAGTGTAGTGTTCTACAGATTCACAGGAAGAAGGAAAAATCCAAAGAACAATAGAAAGCTTTACTATCTTTTTAAATACATAATTATTATCTTGCTGTTTTCTAGGATTGTATGTATACTGCTGATTGAAGTTGTCTCTATTCTGGAGTAGCACTTTTCCCTATTAGAATCCTAAATTTAGACTCCAAGAAGTCCCTGGCTTCTCTAGTCCCCGAGAGCAGTGCTGTTCAATACAACTTTCTGTGATGATGGCAGTGTTCTCTATGTGGTCCAAAATGGTAGCCATAACCACATGTAGCTATTGAACACTTGATGTGTGTAGTGCAACTGAGGAACTGAATTTTTAATTGTAATTAATTTAAATTTAAATAGCCACACATGACTAATGGCTACTGTGTAAGCAACGCAGGAGTTACTGGATTCCTTTAGGAGCAAGAACCAGTAGATCCAGAGTCCAGAAGATGGGGTTCTAAGTCACACAGGACTAATTACCCAGTCCAGTTTGCTTCCATGTAGAGTATGGTTACATAACCCCGGTTAACACTTTCAGGATTTGTAACTCTGGCTTTCCAGTCTTCTAGTTGCCATTGTGTTGACTGACTCATGTTAACCTCATGTTGTGTCACAGTAGAACTGTGCTCCATAGGCTGATTTTTTTGGAAGTAGATCACCAAGCCTTCTTCCAGGGGACCTCTGGGTGGATTCCTTTCAGTTAATAGCTGAGCACGTTAACAATTTATACAATCCAAGGACTTTGGCTTGGAAGAGGTATGCGTTGTTGTTGTTAGGTGCCATCTAGTCGGTTCCGACTCATACAACCCTACATACAACAGAACAAAGCACTGCCCAGTCCTGTGCCATGCTCACAGTCGTTACGCTTGAGCCCATTGTTGCAGCCACTGTGTCAGTCCATCTCGATGAGGATCTTCCTCTTTTTCTCTGACCCTCTACTTTACCAAGCATGATGTCCTACTCCAGGGACTGGTCCCTCCTGATAACATGCCCAAAGTATAGGAGACAGAGTTTCGCCATCCTTGCTTCTAAGGAATGTTTTGGCTGTACTTCTTCCAAGATATATTTGTTCGTTCTTCGGGCAGTCCATGGTATATTCAGTATTCTTCACTAGCACCATAATTCAAAGGCATCGGTTCTTCTTCGGTCTTCCTTATTTGTTTTCCAGCTTTCACATGCATATGTGACAGTTGAAAATACCATAGCTTGAATCAGGCACATCTTAGTCCTCAAAGTGATGTCTTTGCTTTTTAACACTTTAAAGAAGTCTTCTGTAGCAGATTTGCCCAGTGCAATATGTTGTTTGATTTCTTGACTGCTGCTTCCATTGGCATTGATTGTGGATCCAAGTAAAATGATATCCTTGACAATTTCAGTCTTTACTCCGTTTATCATGATGGTTGCCTATTGGGCCAGTTGTGAGAGGATTTTGGTTTTCTTTCGGTTGAGGTGCACTTCATACTGAAGACTGTAGTCTTTGATCTTTATCAGTAGGTGCTTCAAGTTCTGTTCACTTTCAGCAAGCAAGGTTGTGTCATCTGCATATCATAGATTGTTAATGAGTCTTCCTCCAATCCTGATGCTGTATTCTTCGTATAGTATAGAGGTATATACTCTGGTCCTTTTAATAGCTTCAGTGTCCTAAATTATGGAACTCTAAGAAAATGTTTAAGAGAGGATCCCTGCCTTTTAATAACTGAGAACTAAATTGATCTGTATCAGAGAAACCCCTTCCTGTTGAAGGAACCCTTTACAGTGCAGAATATACTAAATCTTATTTGGAGCTCTGAGTAGTTTTAATTTGCAGCTCTGAGAGTTTAATACAGTTTAACTTGATAACCAATATCTGGTAACATATCTGTTTTTGTAAAAAAGAATTTTCATGGCCTGGGCATGGGGAACTATGAAAAGTAATACAGAATACTCCTCTACACTCTCAGAGATAACAAACCAAACAGAAGCTCTCCTTTTTTAATGCATGACATGTAAAGTCAGTACCAACGGTTCAATTTCTAGCCAGGAAAAGAGAAACTCTTCTTTGAAAACATGACCATAAATATTTGAAAAATAATGTTCTAAGCACTTTGTATACTAGATCATCATTTTCCAAAGTGTTCCATGGACCTTTGAAGAGTGAATTTAAAAATACATCCCATCCATGGTCTCATGAGACATCTCAGTCAGATGGCATAACTTAGTTCACAAAAATCATGATCTGCATGCTAGTGAAGTAAGTAGCATCTGAGGTCTTAAAAACTTGCAAGTGGCCATCTAAGATACAACTACAGGTCCTACTTGCAAGGAGCAAAACAGTAAGAAGGTAGCCAAAAGCTCAGAGAAGAAACAAGTCTGCTTGAGCCACAACCTTATCTACCCAGAGACCAGAAGAACTAGATGATGCCTAGCTACCACCACTGACTGTTTTGACCAGCGTCGCAATAGAGGATCCTGGATACAATGGGAGGAAAATATGGAGCAGAACTCAAGTTCTTACTTAAAAAAAAAAAAAAAAAAGCTAGACAAACTGAAACAGTAGAGAACAGACGACTTCCTGAGACTATCGCCCTGAGACACTCTTTAAACCTAAAACCAAGCCTATCCTCTGAGATTACCCCTATAGTGGCACACAGAGTGTAAAGGATATTACCTACAAGATCAGTGCTCTACTTAAAAACCATCAGTTGAGACTAAAAGCAAAGATGAAAAGATAAGGGGGCAGGCAAACTAGAGTACTAGAAATGGAACAAACAGAACACAAAGAGAATGTTGACACATTGTGATAAATGTAACTAGTGTCACTGAACAGTTTGCGCAAATTGTCAAATGGGAACCTAACTTGCTGTGTAGACTTTCACCAAAAACTCTAAAATAAATAAAAATATGTGCTATGCTCGGAAAAATTTGGGAAATGGCAGCATATTGTGTCCTTTTTTGGAGAGTCACAATACACTTTAGCAGTATTAAGGACTGGAAGAAGTCCTACAGTAGAGAAATCTTGTTAACATTGTTTAACTTGTTTTTATGATTTTAGCCTGGAATTTTTTTTTTTTTTTTTTTCCATGTAATACCTGTAAACATCTTGAAAGACACAATTTGGGAAATACTGTACTAGGTTATTCATTAATTGATTCGTAGATCTAAATGTTTGGAGGAGTATTATAGAAGTTCTCTGGTCTTAATCTCTCATGGGATTTTTGTAATATCCCCATGCAGTACTTATCTAGCATCTACTTGAGCACCTACAAGACAGAGGATTTAATTCTCTTACAATTCTCATTGTTTCAAAAAGTTCACTCTGTAGCTCTTGGATCATCTCTTGCATAGCTTCCAGCCAGTGTACTTCTCTGAAGAATGAAGATAAAATATTTGCAGGGAAAAATATGTTAACTAAACATAGTAGCTAATATGTCTTAATACTCTTGCCTTCCTTTTTTCATTTCACAGGCACCTCTGTGGGCATATGTTGCTTGTGCATGTGGCCTTTTCATTTACCAGTCTTTGGATGCTATAGATGGGAAGCAAGCCAGAAGAACAAATAGTAGCTCTCCTTTGGGAGAGCTTTTTGATCATGGCTGTGATTCACTATCAACAGGTACTGTTGATTTTTAATGTTAATGATTATTAACAGTGATGAAAGCAATGTGATAAACTGTTAGACTAAATAACTAAGAGGTTTGTGGTGTTATTATAGTTACCAGAATAAATGATTTTGTATTAAATTTTAGTATTTTCAAAAGACTGAATCTGATTGATATTTGTTCATTATTGGCATTATCAGGAAATTTAGGAATTAAGTTCATTTCTGTGTAAGTCATTTTTAATGCTAAATATTGTTTTGTCATCTGTTTGTTTTCAAAGTCTTAGGGTATAATTGTCATAAAGTATGTGACAGTACAACAGTGGGAGACTAGTTAGGTAATTTGTGGTCTTTACATTAAGTGACTATATTGTAGGCATTTAAAATTATGTTATAAAGACTGATTATAATTGTGATAATGTGCTTGAATAAAAACAAAAAAAATACACAAAAGTACTAGCAATAGGTGAGTTAAGTGATGTGTCTTTACTTTCACTATTTGCAAGTTTTAAAGATAATATTTTCATATGTCTTGGAGGGAAAAACAGATTTAGAAACTAAATGATAATTTCTAACTACTCTTCCTGACAGGGACTTCCTCCCTTATATTTAATTTAGTTTTTTAGTTGGTTTCTTATCATTTGACATGCCATTTAAAATATTTAGAAGGAAAGAAGCAAAAACCCATGGTAGTTTTACCTCCTGAACCCAGATTTGCAGATGTAGGTGCATGTTAAAAATCATTGTCTCGGTATCTAGACAGCAGCTTGCTTAGTAGAGGAGGAGCAGCTCTGAGTAAAGGCTAGTTTGGTATCTTGAAAGGCTGTTATAATTTAACTAGGTGACTATAGAATGACAGGTATCCTAGTTTTTTATTTTAAGGGACAGTCATATTTGCACTATAGTTTGAATTTCAGACTTTTATAGGAAGTCTTTTTCAACGTCACTCATGATATCTGCTAAATAAGAAACCGCAGCTATCAGTCTAAAGCAAGTAGGTCACTTTATGGATTATCCGTGCCCTTTGTTCCTGCCTTCTCAATCTCTGCCTTTTAACTTCTTACTGCTTTTTATTACCACTAAGTTGGGAAAATACTCCAAAAATGCTGAAGTATTTTAGTTGCTTTCAAGAACTTTGATTCCATTAAGTGGTTTAGTGAAAGAGTAGATTTAAATTATGGGGTGAAAAGGTAGTGTCAGGATTATATCTAACTTTCCTGTTATCATAGATAACTGAGCAGATTGTACATTCACAGCATATTTCATCTTTCTCTTATCTGAAATCATTTCCAGCTCAGTTAAGATTTGCTATTCAGATTGTTCAGTTTCATTGTGATCTTTTTTCTGCAGTTTTTGTGGTTCTTGGAACTTGCATTGCAGTGCAACTGGGGACAAACCCTGACTGGATGTTTTTTTGTTGTTTTGCTGGGACTTTCATGTTCTATTGCGCACACTGGCAAACATATGTTTCTGGAACATTGCGATTTGGAATGTAAGTAACACTGGTGTTTTTGTTTTCTCATTCTAATATGGAGAATGTTGCTTGTAGGTATTTGAGTATTAGAGACTGATCAAATTATTAAATTCATTTAATAAATAAAAGAATATTAAACTTAGTATTATAGCTATTGCCTAATAATCTTTTCCATATGTCCCTCTATCATACCTTTTAAAAGGAAATATCAGAACCTTCCAACCAATATTTTTAAAGCAATCTGAAAAGCAGTAGCCCCTCCTCACTCACCTCCATTTGTCTCTCTCAGAGTAAAATTCACTCTTTTTTTCCCTACTGTCATTTACCCTAACTCTGTCTTTTATTTTGACATATAAAACTGCATTTTCAGGAAAGATAAGATAGTTTTTAAGAGCAAAGAGCAACTGTCATCTTTAAATATCATGGCCTATATACCAGGTTTCATTCTTTTCACATTGTTTTATTTATTAATCTAAAAGAAAAAAATCTAAGCCCTTGATAATTCAGTTGACATGAGCACACCATATAGATTATTATTGCCAATAAAATGTCAAGAGATTTTCAAAAATGAAACGCAGACTCATTTCTTTGAATAGTTCCTACCCAGTGATCAGTACTTTCCCATAAATATTCATTAGTAAACTAGTCTTGGAACAAGGTTAAGGATAGCACTCACCAATCGGTATTTAGTTCAGTATCACAGATCCTATTTACACTGTGCAGGTTATTCTTTTTTTTTTTTTTAATGGCGTAGGATTCAAAGAGAAAAGACTTGAGAAAACATTCTGTTTACTTCATGAAATGTCAGAATGAAAATCTGATGGCAGGTGATGGGAACATCTTAACCTGGTCTCCAATGAAGATGAATCATTAATGGATTTTTAATTTTAGATCTCTAGTAAAGTTAGTTTCTAGGCCTTGAAAAAGCAGAATGCATAGAAATCCAGCTGTTCACTACAAATTCAGTTCAGCAGACTTCGGCTAAGCTTGTTGAAATAGAATTTAAGATGCTCTTACAGCAGTAACTGAATAATTATTAATACTTCGAATATTAACTGTTTAAAACACATAGAATACTTTCAGAAAGAAGGATTTAGAGAATATGTTTAAGGCATATCTCAATGTGGTATTCTTATTAGAGAGTAGTGGACATGAGTGCCCATTTGAAAACTGTATGCCTGTGCATTCATCAGTAGTTTATAAAATGATCTCAATACTCAGAAAATATTGAAGATTTCTGATATCAAAAAAAGCAGTAATTGCAAATTACGCAGTTTTTTTTCAATATGTCATTTTTTTATAATCTTTCTCTACAGTAGTTAAAACCACAGAACGTAGTGGACTTCTAAGAACAGACGTCTAAGGTCACTTAGTTCGCCCTAATTCAGTATTAATTTTTCATGATATTACTGTTTTCAAAAATAGAATTTGTGGTATCTGAATTTCACATAGTTATATTTCATTGATTATTATCTTGCCAGTTAACTTTCAGGCCGTTATTTTGAAAGCTTATTCATCATCCAGCCCTAATTCATTCTTTCCCTTTCAAATAAAGCAGCGCAAGTCATATAGGTGGGAACTGAAGGAAGGAGAGAGAACAAATCCATGAAAGAAGAAATAAGAGTAAATAGTAAATAGAAGAGTAAATAGACAGTGTTTTTAGGATTGATTTGATATTACAGTTTTCTATTTGCCAGTCTTAGAATTTTCCTCATGGTGTATTTCTGTTCACGAGCCACGTATTTGGAGAACTACAAGCTGTTCCTTATGGTTACATCATAAGATGCCTGTAGGGGAGTGGCAGGAGAAGAGGCTGGAGAAGATCCAGATCTACTATGCTCTGCCAAGAAATTTAGGCTTTTATCCTGATTCTGTGGGGGAATCCTTGCAGGACCTAAAGAAAGGAAATGACAAAAATGCCTTTTAGAAAATTCAATTTGACAACATTATGGAGGGTGAATTGGAGTGGGCTGTGATGGAAGCAGGGAGGCCCAATAGGAAGCGTCACTATAATTAAGGTGAAGGGGACAGAACCTGAACTAAACAGTGACAGTGTTACTGGAGAGAAAGGGACTGGTTGGAGAGAGGTATGGAAAAAAACTATAGGACACAGGCTGTATTTGGATTTAGGGAATGAACACGAGGGCAGAGACCAAATGGCTCCTCATTTTCTGGCTTGGGTGGGTGGATAGAAGGTGGAGAAAGGCACTACAGGAAGAGGAACCTATTTGAAAGGAGATTTCTATTTAGGACGTGTATGTGAGGGGTTTTAGGCATCCAAATAGAATGAGAATAACAGAAAACTTAGAGAGCACGCCTAGAAAGAAGCCCATAAAAATTAATGAAATTAACAGCCAGAGTAGGAGGAGGCATACCAGAGTTAAAAGCCAAGAGAGGAGGGAATTTCAAAAAACAATTCTAAATGCTGCCAAGGCTTAGAATGAGGACATAAAAGCATAACATTGGATTTGGCAGTATAAGGCCATCCCAAGTAATTTCTGTATAGTGGTGGTGTAGAAGCCAGATTATAAATGGGGAGTAAGTAAGTAGAGACAGTTAGTACAGGTTAGAGGAGAAAGAACATGGGTTCAAAGGAAAGAGGGTTTTTGTATTTTAAATAAAGGAAATCCAGTAGAAAAGGGATTGCAGATAACTGAAAGAGAGAGTATTATTTATATAGTAAGATTCCTAAAGATGCAGAACCAAAGGAGTTCTAGATACAAAGGCACTCTTAACACTGAGACTGGGGTTGCTTCCTTATAATGGTATTAAAAGAAAAAATTTGAAATATTGAGGCCAGTTTGAAGTTAACATCTAAATTTAAATTAAATATTAGTATTATAAGAAGTTGGTTTTGATTTGAAAAATTGTGTAAAATTTTCTGAAATATTGAAGTTACATTAAAGCAGTATTTTTTTTAATTGAAAACAGGCTATAATATTCATGGAAATATGCTGCTAATGCTTTACATTTAAGGAGATAATTATCAAAATACCAATGCAATGGAAGCATATAAAATATGTTATGTAGACATCCCTAAAGAAGTCTTTAAATTGCCCTTTTTCAAAAGCAAATAGAATAGGCAAATGTGTAATAGGTTAAATATTGAAATAAAGTTTGTATGTGGAGGAGAACATCCAAATTTTATTTTGCTTAATTAGGAAAGAACAAGTTCAACTTTCAAATGTAGTTTGACTAAAGAAATTTTTTTAAATCACTGCGTTTCTTCGCACTTGGAGGAAAATGAAAGCAGTTAGGTACATTAAGAATCTCATTTTAAAACATTTTTATTTGAATTGTTTATTTTGATATGCTTACATAACTAAAAAAATCACTAGGATTTCTCTTATATATATAAATAAATTCAAGTTGTTATACTTTTTTTGTTGTTGTTAGCTGCCATCGAGTCTGCCCTCAACTCATGGCAACACCATGCATAACAGAATGCTGGCTGGTCCTGCACCATCCACATGATCCGTAGCAGATCAGACTGTTGTGATCCATAGGGTTTTTATTGCCTGATTTTTGGAAGTAGATTGCCAGGCCTTTCTTCCTAGTTCATCGTAGTTTGGAAGCTCTGCTGAAACTTGTTCAGCATCATAGCAACACACAAACCTCTACTGACAGATGGGTGCACTGGCTGAGACTCAAACCTGGGTCTCCCACATGGAAGGCGAGAATTCTACCACTTAACCACTAATGCTTCTTTTAATAACCTTAAAATGTACCGTGTTTACCAAATAAGAGATTTTTCTTTCATTTCCTTAGTCTTTTTAATGTCACTGTTTTTAGTTGCTATTAAGTTTATTTATAATATGTTGAACAAAAAATAGGCACAGTAACTTTCATAACTAAATATTTTTATTCAAAGTAGGAGTCTAGCATTGTGAGAAAGCAAATATCCTTTGTATATATCTTCCCTGAAATTATGAGTTATATCTTCCAACACTTTGCTCTGATCACAGCTAAAAGCTGTGTTGCACACAGAATACTAGTACCTGTCAGATCTAAACACACCCCTGTCCCAACAGTGCTTCTGGAAGACTAAGTAGAGATCAGACAGAGATGAGTACTACCTGTTGGGACCCTTCCAGATCCAGTTTAGCCCTGTAGGAATTTTTACTAGCCTGAATATAAAAGACTGGGGAGAGAAGTGAGGTTAGAAGCTAGAATATATATATATATATGTATGTATGTATGTATGTGGTCACTATGAGTTAGAATTGATTCGACAGGTTTGGTTTGGGTTTTTTATGTGCTTATTAGCTTGGGCAAAGCACATCACTTTCATGGGCCTCATTTCCTAATTTCTAAAATAAGAGTTTTGGATTATGTAGATCATCTCTGAAGTTCCTCTGATAAAGTCTGTTAGTCTATTGGTTTTACAGTTGTTATTTCTCGTGTACTTACTGCTTATAATTACAGCGAGCAGAGTATTGATGTTTACCTCCATTTGTTTTTTAATTTATGCTTCTAAGATTTTACATTTAAATTCATTAAAAACCCTGCCACCAAAGTTTATTTCTATGTAAGTAACTTCTGTAATAACTTCCCACTTTTTCTTTTCTACAGTTAATTTTTAAAAAGTTAATAGGCTAACAGACTATATATTCTATTGGTAGTCTGACAATTTTGGTTCATCTCCTTATCCAAGGCAAACCGAAAACCAAACCCGTCGCTGTCAAGTTGGTTCCAACTCATAGCAGCCCTAAAAACCTAATTATTTGAAGACTTCCTAGTAATTAAAACTGTTTCTGTTCATGTATAATACACTTTCTCTTAGGAAACTTCCTATTGAATACCTATATATGATCTGCATATCTTTTACATGGTTAAGATTTATCACATGAATTGTTAAATGCCAGACATTTTCCTTTTAGTTTCTAATTTGTGTATTTTTCTGTATCAGAAGTGATTCCTTCATTTGGACCCCAGTTCCACCCATTTAATTTTATCTCATTATTATAGATAATACCCATAAAACAACCAACTCTCAATTATATATATTGATGTAAAACCTAGATTGCAATTTGGGCTTTCAGGTCATCAGATAAAATTGTTGTTGTTGTTAGGTGCCATTGAGTCAACTCCCACTCAGAGCAACCATATAGGACAGAGTAGAACTGCCCCATAGGGCTTCCTAGGCTGAAATCTTTACGGAAGCAGATGGCCAGTCTTTTCTCCTGTGGAGCCACTGGTAGGTTTGAACCACCGACCTTTTGGTTAGCAGCTGAGTGCTTAACCACTGCACCACCAGGGCTCCCATATCTCATTCATCTGTTCTTAATTTTGATTAGTAATGTAGTTTTTATTTGAAGCCTATTCTATACTGCTACCTTTTTCTGTCCCCGTCTGTTTAACACTTCTCTAGTGATGGAACTGGACGTTTTACTTAGTTTTGCCACTAATAAACTAATACAGTCTAGTGGGGCCTTATAATGTGGTATGGAATTAAGGGAAGAGAAAAGAAGAAGATTCTGAACTAGAGATTTCCAGGAAACAAGACAAAGAGATGGCCAGTTTGACTTTTATTCTAATTATATTCAGAGAAAAGTCACTCTTAACTAGATTCTTCCCACTTGCACACATACATACTAATTTTACTGAGATAGCAAAAGTAAGAGTGTGATGAGGTGTGGTGTAGTGAGTAGGGTGCTTGCTATATGACAAATGGTTTTTCAAACATAAATGGCTGTACATTGGCCTCCTGGGAAGCATTCCTAGCCACAGGGAAGTCTGGATAGGTTCAGGTGTTTAAAGTATTTACCAAGTAGTAGTATTTGCCAAGTAGTATTTACCACACGTGGGTAATTGAGAGTTGACTGCGCATTTTTTGTGCTAGTGTTTCCAACTTCCAGTTTATAAGTCATTTATTCAGTGTATTACTGTTTTAATTTTTTAACTTTTGTACTATTTTGGTTTGGGTATGAAATATATGGGTATGTATAAGGATACCAATAGTACTGTATAAATTGTATCATTGAATCTTTAGTGTCTTTATAAGGAGAAGGCTACCTTTTCATCTGTTTTTGCTACCCGTTTTAGTAGGGTTCTTTAGCAAGATCTCTGAGTAGTTATTTTGAAATGTTTGTTTCCCTATGCATAGATTCGATGTTACAGAGTCCCAGATCATAATTATAGTATGCCAGCTTCTCACAGGAACCCTGGGGCCTTGGTTCTGGAACTTCACGGTAACTGCTAGAATATTCATGCTGCCAGTGAACAATGACATGAGATCTGTAAAGACAGCACCTTTGTCATGCACAGAGTAATTAAAAAATGAAAAATCAAAAGTCTTCCTGGTGGTATTTCACAGACAAAAAGGTTATTAGAAACCATTTATTTTTTAACATATATAGGGCAATAAAAATCCACCCTATTTAACAAATTTTTGAAAAGTAACATTTTTTTAAAACAGTTCTTTTTCCCATTTACCTACTGTACCTAGTATCATTTTTGCTGTATGTAATATTTTTTAAAACAAATATGAACATTTCCACCATTAAATAGAATGTTTTTAGTATTTATATTTTGAAAACAATAAAGCAAGCGGGGTTTTCCTTAGATAACTAAATTGAGAGGACTCTTCATTAATGTCGCAAAGATTCTGCTTATTCTCTTAACTTCTTTAGCATATCCTGTAAGCAGTCTAGTACTGGTTTTTCTGCTTGGATTTTTAATGATTTTGGTTTGAAAAAATATTAATGCCAGAAGCTGTTCTCATTTATATTTGTTTTGTTTATTATTTTCGTCTATGCTGTGCTTTCAAAACTAAATATTCTAGCTTTTCCTATCACTATAATCATGTTTTAAACACCCTCCTTTTTCAGTTTTTTTTTTAGTTAATACACATTCCCTTAATATATTAAGTGTAAGTAATAAACATCTTTCTCCTCTTGTATTAGAATTGTAATTAGACCTTACGACTTTTTAAAGTTCATAATGATTTATTAGAAAATGAATAGTCCATTTGGATAGTCCAGAATCCTTAACACTTTGATATGAAATGGTTTATTTACAAGAATAATAGAGCTTAGATTCAATTTATTTTACAATTCAGGTAGTTTGGGGAACATGTGGAAACCTGATAGATAATTCTAGCAATACAGCCTGCATTAAATTTCCTGGATTTGAGTCCTCTGCCCCCCTCCAAAAAAAAAAAGAATTTAAAATATTTTAACATTGCTTCAATAATGTGATTGAAATAGTGACTCTCTTTTGATAGCAGAGTACATATTGTTTCTGTAAGGTATATTGCAGAGTTGTAAATCCATTTATTCAATGGCAGTAATGTTGACTTTGGGAACAAATTAATAGTGAGAGATTAATTTTTTTTAAATAATCAAATTTTCAAAATAAACTTGGAATGTGGAAAATACTGGGAAGTAAGGTATTATTTTAGGAGCAAAACTAAAGCCATTTTTCAGTTGAATGTAATGTGTTTGCATAATTATTTGTGGGATTCCTTCCTGGAGTAGAATGATGTACACAGTTCAGTATGTACTTCTTAGCACCCTTCTGCCATTACCCTGTCTTCTGGTACTTTCCCCAGAGACCTGTGGCTTTATACTCACTGCAATTATCTAGATTTATAATTTTTGATACTTATTTTTTATTGTTAATTATACTCACCAAAGGCCCTCTCCACCAATATTCTTAATGAAATCAACAGTCAGAATATTGACTGCAGTGCTTACTTTTACCTTGTTTGTCTGTAATAACAAAGTACCTCATAGAGCCCTTCCTATTAAAATATTCTGGCAATGAATGTATTTGACATCATGAAAAATGTTTTGGAAAGACATTCTGTTTTCTCCAGATATACGCCTTTCACTTATACAAGTTGCTAACTTGTGGAAATTTTCTTTTGCTTTTAATAATTGTTGGCTTTAACAAATTTGGTCATTGAAATGAAATTGTCAGACATACTTCTTTTTTTTTTTTTTTTACAAAGTTCAGAAGAAAATAAGCTTCAGAAATAGTTGTTCTTCCTAAGTTGTTTCCAAGTGAATTTATTAGCATCTAGACTCCCTGTGCCAACTATTGCCTGATACATTCTAGCATTTTAAGTAAACTTGTGTTAGAATATCAAAAGCACCATCCTGAAATGTATAGACATCTTAGTGACAGCAAGTTAAAGATTTATGGTAAATGTTTGTCCCCATTGATTGATAGACTGAGTATTAAAAGAGTTTAGGAAAGTGTAGAAACAACACTTCTAATTTCTTTCAAATCTCTGCTGCTTATTATTTCTATAACCTAAGAAAAGTCACTTAACCTTTCTGACTAAATTTCCTCATCTATAAAATAATGATAATAGTTCCTACTTTTTAGGGTAGTTGTAAAGGTTAAAGGAGTTAAAAATGTAATTTGATAATTACAGTGCCTGGCATATAGTAAGTGTTAGTTATCATTGTATTAATGTTAACACCTATGTTAGTAACCCCAGTCGTTTCCAGATTTCTTCTAGAATTCATTATGCGAGTGTGAGAAGAAGAATAGGTCAGTGATCCCTTTATTTAACTGCAAGATTTTACTAAATGAAGTGAGAGGACTCTCCTTTTAATTTTTTTCTACTTTTTCCAGAGGTTATGAGGGTAGGCCACCCCTTCAATTTGAGACTTAAATTTTAATTCCTCTTAATACTAGGAAAAGTTGTTCTGTTCTAGACTTTGGCTACATGTTTCCCCTCTTCCTCAGTCACTCGATGAACCTTTTCTTTTTAGTCTGCTTAGGTAATTTGAAGATCATATGGTAGGTTACTGTTTTTAATAATTTAGCTTACCTCAGAAATAGACGCTTGTACTTGTCTGTTTAACACTTGAATTAAAATACTCATGGTTATCACTCAGCTGTATGGCTAATGTTACTTAACATTAAGCTTGCCATGCCCAGTTTGTCCCTTATCAAGGGTAGAAACGTAAAATGTTGGAAGGCAGAGTATGTTGGATTTCTAGGCTATTCTTCATTCTAGTCCATCCATACCTCCGCCCCTGCCCCCCCCCCCCCCCCCCCGGTGTTTCTGGTAAACTATTTAATGAATGTCATGCTCTGGTTATGGATAATTTCTCTAGAACTTCAGATACACTTACAAATAATTGTTAATCTATAGTTTTCTAGCAATTGCTGTAGGGTTCAAGACACATTCATATGGATGACTTTTTTCACAAAATGCTTCTTTTTAAATAACAGCTCTGTATAAATCAGTTTCTTTGATATCATGAATATATCCCTAGTGCATATTTTGTTTGCCAAGCTAATACCAAAAAAAGCCCGGTGCCATCGAATCAATTTCAGCTCATAGCAGCCCTATAGGACAAGGTAGAACTGCCTTATAGGGTTTTCAAGGCTGTAATTTATGGAAGCAGACTGCCCCATCTTTCTCCCACTGAGCAGCTGGTGAGTTCGAACCATCGATCTTCCAGTTAGCAGCCAAGCGCTTTAACCGTTGCACCACAAGGGCTCCTTAGCCAACCTAAATTACAACACAATTATATTTACTATTTGTAGTTTAACAAAAACATGTTTACAAATTAACTACAGGTCTGTCTTTGAAATGGATATGTCACATGCAGAAGAAAAATAGATTAAATTGTCTTATTTCTGATTTTAGAGAGGAAAGACACAAAAATTCCTGGGGAAAGATGATCAACATGCTTATCAGCTCTCACAGAATATCAGCTGAATCTCTTTACATCCCTCAGTTAATACTGAGTCTTGTCATATTCAAACCAAATACACTTGTTAGGTATGTCTCTGAACACTGAGAAATAAAAGTGAAACTTTCAGAATAGAAAGTTTCCTCACAGTTAGGCAGCACAGAATTTGGAGGAGTTATACCCTTTTAACACTTTTAAAAGCCGTTTTGTTCTTCTCATGTAATAATTGCCCTGATAGGGAGTTTTCTGAGCTGCCTTTCTGTGGTGATAAAGGCACCTTGACATCCTCACTCCCACTGGAAAGATTCTCTGTTTCCCTGTTTAGAAGTTAAAATTACTCACGTTTACTTAGGACACCTCGTTCTCTGCTGCTTAATCAGTTGACCATTAGAGTATTGTAAGGAATGATTGACCCAGGAGGTTTATTGTGGATGTTGAAGGTTATTTTGACCTTGGACTGCCACATTGATAGTCTCGCCACCCCCATGAGACAAATGGGGGAGTTTAGACTCCACAACTGGTTTTGCTGTTTTCCATTTTTCTTCTCTGACAACTAGAACATTGGTTTGTTGCTGCCTTGTTATAGTAACTTAAGTGTGTTCTGACCAGAGTGCTCATTATGGGTTATCCACAGCAATTAGGGGAATCCTTTTTGTCCTCTGACAACATTCCCTAAAATAAAGTAGAAACACAAAATTATTTTAAAGCTATACCAGTCGAGGTGTTCAGATACCTTCATAGTTACAAAACATTATGTTTAGTGTTGTCTGATTTTTCACCTTTGAAACTTTTAGGCTGTGGACATCTATGAGATTTGGTTTTCCATACATATATATACACGTACATATATATATATTTTTTAAATCACTCTGGTATTCCTTTTCCACCCATCCCTTGTATTTTAAAGGGCTTTTTGTGATGGTGGTAGATTTTTTTGGCTAGTACCAAAGGTTGGAAATACTATCACTCATTTTCCATTTAAAAAAAATAATTTTAAAAGGTAGTTGTTACAGAAATGCCACATTCCTGCTTTTGTATACTATGCTTCTTTCTAGATAACTGTTTCTTTCTTACATGGCCAAAAATCACTACAGTGAGCCTTCTCCTAATGTGTTAGTGTAAATTCAGCCCATGGTAAGAGACCTGTTAGTTGAAGGGGGTAGAAAAGATCCATCCCGTAACTAGCTGTCTTCTAAACAGAATCATTAACTGGTTTGTTCATTGTTTATCATTTCTGCCCTCTTAGCTTGCTTTAGTTTCCGTGCCTGGGGATGGCCCACACCCTTTTTCATTGAGATCCAGGATTAGAACCACACCTCTAGGAGTGATGATAGGCCGGTCTCATGATTCAGCTTAGGGAGGGGAGGAGGGGCTCATCCTGGAGTTTTACTGTAAATCAGCTAAGCAAACAGAAGAATATATTCCTAGCTAACTACCAACTGGTAAGTAAGTTTTCCCTGGCCCTCTCTCCTAACATAAAGGCGTTGTTGGTATAAATACAATGACAATATCTGAATGGTTTAGAAAATTCTGTCTTCCACAATTTCCAAACAAGATACTCAATAAAACTTTTCTAGGAAACCCAATTTGGAGCTTTGTAAGGATTTTTCATGTTTCCTATTCTCTTTTACATTCACCCAAGGTACAAAGATTAATTGCATGAGGTTCCCTCCATTTTTATTTTGTAATTCTATACTTCTGGCCCTTCCCCTTCCAAAAGGCTACTTCATATATCCAGCAAAATGTTGTAAGATGTCTACCCTCCTCCACCCAAG
This sequence comes from Dugong dugon, assembly GCA_030035585.1. NCBI lineage: Eukaryota > Metazoa > Chordata > Mammalia > Sirenia > Dugongidae > Dugong > Dugong dugon. The sequence continues at coordinate 151,454,341 of CM057462.1, forward strand.
ACAGAGTCGATCATCTTTGACACCTGCTTAGTCTCCTGAGTCTGCTACTGAGTCTAATCCCCCTTATTGGCAACGCCATTCACCAGGTCAGCTCTACAGATTCTTTTTAGCCTAATTCAGTCCATTTTTTTTTTTCCAATAAATGTGTATATCAGGATAACTGCATCACTATATATTTGCAGCTTAATAAGCTTCTGTTTAAAAACATCTTGGAGCAAACAAAGACTAATTTTTTTAGTTGTGAGAGACTGCTTTCAACCCAGTTATTATAGGTATGAGAGTTACATATCCTAAGCTCACATTATAGATCGTCTGCTTTAAGTGTCAGTGTTAGAAATGGGGGCTCTATTCTGCTCTAGAAATTGAACCCCCTTGCTGCTGTTGATGTCTGCTTTTCTTAGACTGATTTTTTTTTTTTTTTTAATTTACCTTCTTGGATAAATTATTTACTTTATTCAAAAACTAGCATTATAAAAAAGGCATGTAGTAAAAAGTTGTCTTCCTATCCTTATCCCCCAGCATCCCAGTTTTCACACTGTCTTCCCCAATAGGTGACTCCTTTTCTTAGTTTATAATGTATACTTCCAGAAATGTGTTATGCAATTGCTGGCAAAAATAAAAATAGAATATTATTTTTCTTGTTTACACAAAAAGTAGCATATACATCATTCTGCAACATGTTTTTTTCACTTAATGTGTTTTGGATATTTTTCCATATCAGTATGTAGGGAGTTGCCTCGCTCTTTTTTTTTTTTTAAACTACAAAATATTCCATTTTTTATGGAAGTGCCATAATTTATGTAACCATTTCCTCCTTGAGGGATTTTTTTTTTTTAATGTTGCTGTTACAAATAATACTACAATGAAGAACCTGGTACAAATATTTTGTGCAAGTATATCTGTAGGATAAATTGTCAAATCAAAATGCATTTGGATCCAGTAATCTGAGAATGATAACCACAAGATTATACAAAGGACTAGTCTACAGAAGGAAAGGAATACGAGTTTATGCTTTGCTTTGCTACTCAATCTTTTTGCCGATACTCTTTTTTTCAGACTTTCAGACTTCTAATTTCTACTGCCCTGTTTTTGTATCAGGTTTATCTCTTCTTGACTGTGAGATAATTTTCAGCAACCCCAAAACTAATTCTTGGCTTCTTTCAGGATATTCTTTCCAGAAATCTTAGGAGGGTTGACCTAGTGAGAATAATAATTTGATTAAGAATTCGGTGAAATTTTCATACATGTGCCATAGCAAGCATTAAATGAAGATATCTAAAGGGCAGTCAATTTTGTAGGGTTTCAGTGATTTATGTTACTTTAGTAAAAGCTCACCATTCTTTCCACCTAATAACTACAAAGAACTTGTTTCAAGATTTCATATTACACAGCAGTGCAATGTAATCCTCTGCTTGACATTCGAAATTTATCCCCAATCTCCTTTTGTTTGATGGGAAAGGTTAAGCTGTAGTTTCAGCCCAAGTTCAATGAGTCAGAAATTTCCTTTGGAAAGGAGGGGTTTTTATTGCTCTGTGAAATTCATCAAATTTAATTAAAAGGCTCTGGATTTTACTAGATTTTGTTCATAACAAATTTTTGATGCCTCCTTTTCCCTTTTCCTCAATATTTGAGATTTTGTTTCTATTGTGCATGATAGAGGAATGCTGCTAAGCTTGCAAATAATTAATTTGAAGTTGTTTTGAGTAATTCTGCTTTTTTGGCTTTTGTACCTAATCAGAATTGATGTGACTGAAGTGCAAATCTTCATAATAATCATGCATTTGCTGGCAGTGATTGGAGGACCACCTTTTTGGCAATCTATGGTAACTGTTCACATTGTGTATCCCATGTAATGCTTGTTGTTTTTTGCTTGTCTTTTCTAATATAGTATAAACCAGTTAAAGGATAACGTGTACTTATTTTATTCTTTCTGGAGATGAAAAGTCACGGCAACGGTAGGACGCAAACTTCTCTTTAGGGCATGATACATTTTACTGCTTGGAGTTATGTGGTGCATTAGATCCATTCCGGGACTATTGTTTTTGAAGGCCATTGAGAATCTGAGTTACTATTGCCATCCTGTTTTACAGATAAGGAAACTGCAGATGGTATAAAGGTTGACAAACCAGTGAGTGACAAGATTAAGTCAGATCTTTCATTCTCCTTCTGAACTACCTGAGTCTCCTAGTTTTTCTGTCATATGCTTAAAGCTGTATAACAAATTTGGGGTACTAAATTCACTCTGACCCCAAAACAGCATTAATCCTTATTGAAATCAGTGCTATGGGATTATTTTAATAAGCCAGGACTTCGATTTTCAACCTGACCTGAAATATAGTTACTCCTCTCTAGCACAAAATTTTTTTCCCACAAAACTCTGAGGGGGGAATATAGCATGGAGGTCAAGAGTGCAGGATCTAGAACCAGACTGGCCGGGTTTGATCCAGTCTTCCCTGCCTACTCTGTGAGCTTAATCTGTTATTTAACTCTCTGTGGCTTAGTTTCTTCCTCTCTAAAATAAGGACAATAATGCAGTGAAACCTGTGAGAGCGTGAACTCAAGGGGACTGCCTTGTTTTTCCGAGTCTCACAAGTTTTCCTCCTTTAATAAGGTGCAGTCTTTCCACTTTCTTATCTGTCCTTTTAGTGGAAAACATTTGAGTTTTCCTTCTCTGACAATTTTCTACCTTACACAGGTTCTGGCTTTCACAGGTTTTACTGTAGTACCTATCTCATAAGTTTATTCTGTGGATTAAATGAGGTAATATGTGTAAAGCACTAGAACAGTGCCTATCAAATAATAAGCACTCAATAATAAAAGTTGTTGCTGCTTTTATAATTGGAATGTATTCTTCTAGATTTGAGTCTAACTAGTTCGTACTCCTTGGTCATCAGCTGACTGCGGATTGCTACCACCACCCCTTCAGAATACAGTATTTATAATTCATTTGATGGAATCAAGTATAAGAGAAGTTTAGTGTGCAGAAAATTCCTCTTACCTAACTCATTTTTTAACAGTAAATTAGGTGCTTGAAGAAGTATAATTGACACATTTCCTTAAACATTTATTACCATAAATTGTTTAATGCCTTTTGTTGGAGAAATGAGCATGAGGAAGGAGATGAAGGAATAAAAATAACCTACAGTCAACTAGGAAATTCTGAAACTATTCTGTTATGTACATAATACAGATTTCTCTACAGACCCTATTGGCTTTTGAGACTAATATATAGGAAAGATGTGAATTTTATTACTTTTGCTCGATAGTAGATTAAATAGTCTTATTTTAACAATTTAGCATTATAGGAAGGAAAAGAAACTTAATGCAGAAACCAGATCATAAAACCTAAAGGATCCTACCCACACTCAACTTTTTTATATCCCTTGACCGTGTTAATTATTATATTATTTGCATAGGTCTTACAATTTACACCAAAATTTTCCCCCTAAAAATTATTTTGAATATTTTTAACATAGATGAATTACCTATAAAGTTTCAGCATACCAGTATCAAAAAAGTGGGATTTCTTGATTATCTGAAAACAAGTCAGAATCTGGCTTATGTATCTAATTATCATTTTCAATATGGAGATGCATAAAACGTGAATGAAATTATGCATATACGTGTCTTTATTTCTTAGGTGGTGCCTGGCAATAAATTTACTAAAGCAGTTAGTTTATGTTGAGTTTTTTGTTTGTTTTCATGTTTTCAAAGGAAAGACATTTTCGTGCACAAAAATCGGTGCATGGTTTGCACATTGTAAGAAACAAACAAAAAACCACCACATTTTTTGTGTATTACTTCCCCCAAGAATATTACCTTTGGAATGTCTTGGAACTATATTCTTTCATATCGTTCTTTTGTTTAAAAAAAGAAGAAGACTATCATCACTTTGGAAGAGAGTCACATATAATTCACTCATGGTTACTTTCACTGATGTTTGAGTCTTTTAAATCTAGTAGTTGGTAAAATATATATCAAGCTACCAGATTCCAGTTTAGGGAAGTGAGTGAGGTGAAGTTTCAGGATTCATTAGGTAGGACTTCATGCACTACATAGTGCAATTTATTTCCTCTCATTCTTAAAATGTGCCCTTTAAAAAGTGCCCTTTAAAAGTGTCTTACACTTAAGTAATTCAAGCATATTGATTTTCCTTAAACACTTGGTGGAGACTAGTATCTATGTTAACGTTTGCTGTGTTTTGGTGGAATTTATTTATATTAAAACTATTTATGAAGAGGCATTGCTACATTGTTTGGAAGAAGGTCACTAATCTCAAAATACTACTTTCTGTTTCTGCTTAAATTTACAAAACCTCTAAGAAAATGTCGTTATGCCCATAAGAACACTAGTCTAACAGCTTAATAATGATATTCTGCATTAACCCAAACTATTGAACCAAAACATATATCCCTTATAATCTGGTAAAGGTGTTGAGAATTTAAAATACTGTTTTTCCACCTCTAACCTTTTTGAAAATGTATTAGATTAGACTGATATTATTTGGATGCGTTATTTCACAGCATAAATCCCAAGGCTATTCCTCTGGCTTATAGGGCAGACTCCATGACCTACCAAAACCAAACCCGTTGCCATCTAGTCAATTATGATTCATAGCAACCCTATAGGACAGCATAGAACTGCCCCATAGGGTTTCCAAGGCTCTAAATCTTTACGGAAGCAGACTGCCACATCTTTCTCCCAGAGAAAGATGGGTTTGAACTGCCAACCTTTTGGTTGGCAACTGAGTGCTTTAACCACTGTGCCACTAGGGCTTCTTCCATGACCTAAGAGAGCTCTTATTCTTCCCAGGTCTCAAAGACTACAGAAACTCTGGGTAGGCCTGAGGCGAAGGTGTTTTCAATATAGTTCTCTGGCTATTTCTATAGAGTGGGTGCACTTTGGCCACTGTGCATGAGTTCCACGAAATAATGCCAAAAACAGCAAGATTGGGAAAGACAGAGTGTGCCCACCAGCCTTGCTTTTGAGAGTGGGGTAAAAATGGCAACACTTTTAGTGATTTTTACTTTTTGAGAATTTAAGATACTGTTTTTATTTGTGGTTTCAGTTGGCACCAATTTTTAAGGGATTACCTGATGAGGCTTGGGATTCCTCTGACTCCAGCTCTCCCTTCACTTTGCCTCATATTTTCTTTTAGCTGACTTCCTTTTTCATTGTTTGCGAGAGCAAGATATTTCTTCATACTCTCCCAAAACAGTACTTCTCCATAGAAAGTAAGAGAAAAAGAAAAGATCTTAATCTTCCTTCAACAAATGTATATTGAGCATCTACAATATCCAGGGCTCTGCAGAGAATACAGAAATCAATCAGACAAAATCCTGCACTCAGGAGCATTTGTTTTGGTGTATGCAACTATCATATAGGACAGAACTGTGAAGAGCCTAAGAATATTTATGATAATTTGCTCATAGGTCTGTAGCTTGCTTACTTGCTTTGTTGTCCAAGCCATGTACTGATTTTCTGGCTTTTTTAATGTTCTCTATTTATTCTTCCTTCTTTCAAAGTGCAACAGTTTCCATGATCCTAAAGCAATTTCACCAAATTGCAGATACAGTTGTGATGCCCATTCAGTTCAGTGTGGCACAGATTACTGTTACCCAGAGCTGGCACTCATTCAGTACCCAGCTCTAATACAGGGATGTGCCTGTACTGAATTAATGCTTTTTTTGGAATCTAGGGGAGTATAGTATTTCCCCTTTGCCAGAGAGGTCCTTTGTCTCCATGGAGGAAAAAAGGGAGGGGAGAGGACCAGGAAACTGGCCAGAATATTGAATTTCAGCCAGGTGCATCAGATTTAGATTGTAATGTCCCTGGTTTCCTGAACTAGAGCAGAAAAAATGTCTTGGAGTTCAAAGCAGCCGTGGTGTTAGTTCTCTCCTGTATTGAAAACAAGTTTTGAATCTGGGTGTAAGTGTTGGAGATCATTAGGAAAGGAGGAATACCATTTAGGATGCTCCATGAAGTGCTGGACTTGATTTTTAAGTTGACCTATTACATTTTAGAAAATTAAATACTGTCACAGTACAACTTGAAATATGAACAGTCAATTTCAGTTTTTTTTGTTTTTTTAAAGAGTTGCAGTTTTGTAAGAGATCATAGAGTTGTGTAAACAAACTGAGTTCTTAAGGGTTTTGAAGAATTGGAGTATCTAAACATTATGATTATTGTTTACCAAAAACCCCCTAAAGCTGGAGTTTTATGTGTGCATAAAAGAAATGTCACATTTCCTATTTGATTTTTAAAGTGTAGGCAGATTACAGTCATAAAAAGTAAACACCCCTAATTAAAATGCTTTTATTTTTAAGAACTCATTGCCTACAGTTGGTTTTGGTAGGTCATGGAGTCTGCCCTGTAAGCCAGAGGAATAGCCTTGGGATTCATGCGGTGAAATAACGCATCCAAATAATATCAGTCTAATCTAATTCATTTTCAAAAAGGTTAGAGGTGGAAAAACAGTATCTTAAATTCTCAACACCTTTACCAGATTATAAGGGTTATATGCTTCGGTTCAGTAGTTTGGGTTAATGCAGAATATCATTATTAAGCTGTTAGACTAGTGTTCTTATGGGCATAATGACATTTTCTTAGAGGTTTTGTAAATTTAAGCAGAAACAGAAAGTAGTATTTTGAGATTAGTGACTTTCTTCCAAACAATGTAGGAATGCCTCTTTGTAAATAGTTTTAATATAAACTAAAGCATATATATATATAAAAACCAAACCAAACTCATTGCCATCAAGTCGATTCCAACTCATAGTGACCCTATAGGACAAAGTAGAACTGCCCCCTAGGGTTTCCAAGGAGCAGCTGGTGAATTCATACTGCCGACCTTTTGACCTTTTGGTTAGCATGCAAGCTCTTAACCACTGCTCCACTAGGACTCCACTAGGACTCTACAGCTGAGTAGCCAAAATGTTAATATGTAAGTTTTTAGAAGTAAATAATATATTCCTATTTTCAGTATAAAAACCAAACCCACTGCCATCAAGTCGATTCCGACTCATAGCGACCGTATAGGACGGAGTAGAACTGCCCTATAGGGTTTCCAAGAAGTACCTGGTGGATTTGAACTGCCATCCTTTTGGTTAGCAAGTCGTAGCTCTTAACCACTATGCTACCAGGGTTTCCTTTTTTTTTCAGTGTAGGAATATATTATTTACTTCTGAAAACTTACATGTTAACATTTTTGCTACTCAGTTGTAGAGCTGTGATTGGATGTGCTTGACATGTGTTTTCTCCTGTATATGAGTGCCTTCTCAGTTGTCCTCTGCTCTTGTCCTAACAATTTGGAATTAGGAAGTCTTCTGAGTAGAACTTTTCTCTTCAGTTCTCTAGTTTGCAGATTTTCTAATCTAATTGCAGATATTTCTATTATTTTATGCTCCATACTTTCTGTCTCACAATTAGTAATAAACTTCAGATGTAGAGGTGGAATTCAAAAAATGCACAAAGAAATAGACGAGGTACATTCCTTTTAGTAAAAGGCCAGAAGACAACCTGTTTCATTGTTGCCAGACCTCTGGGATGCATTAGGTGAACCTTACTTAGCTTATGGCACAAATTAATAAAGTTAGGTCAGTTAATTTTTAAAGGTTGGTGTCAGGAGAAGTGAGATTAATTTCTGTATAGCCTCTCATCTCTTGAGACTTGTTATGTACTTATTTTATAATGAAAAGTAGAGGGAAATTAAGTGTTTACTAAACTAGAGGGAATAGAGAGTATTTGGGAATATGAGTCAAATATTTGAGAGTACTGTTTCCTTATGTTAGTTTGAATATATTTTAATTGTTCTCTCTCTCTACCATTAAAGATTCCAGTGCTGAATATTGAAGTGAAAATTTTTCCTGCACTTTGTACTGTAGCAGGGACCATATTTTCCTGTACAAATTACTTCCGTGTAATCTTCACAGGTGGTGTTGGCAAAAATGGATCAACAATAGCAGTAAGTATATCTTTACTTAAGATTTCTAATGATTGTTTATGCTAAGATTTGGTTTTGTGGTAGCTTTGTTTTTTCATTTGAAATGTATAAAATCGTTTGAGTTTCTGCTCAGCCTTAAAAAAAAAAAAAAATAATGTCCACAACGTCTCGGTTTTAAATTATGGACTGCTTTATAAAATAAGCTTGGTCTCTTAAGTGAAGTCCTCAGTTTGTGCCTAACCAGTCCATGCTGCTGCTCTTCACTAGCTGTTCCAGTGCTCATTGATAGAAACTGCTGGCTGTTAGGCACCATGCAGTTCTTCACAGTTTGAGCTGAGCTGTCTTACAGCAGATCCATGTAGTATCTGATGCGTGAGTACTATTAACTCTTCTCTTTTCACTATACAGGGAACAAGTGTCCTTTCTCCTTTTCTCCATATTGGATCAGTGATTACATTAGCTGCAGTGATCTACAAGAAATCAGCAGTTCAGCTTTTTGAAAAGCATCCCTGTCTTTATATACTGACGTTTGGTTTTGTATCTGCTAAAATCACTAATAAGCTTGTGGTAAGCATCCAAGTTTTGTTTTTCACTTTCATCCGATTTTGGTTTTATGGCCATAGTTTTTATTCTGCAACATCCTAAGCAGTCCTAGAGTTTGTTCTCTTACAATCAAAATCTGTTCACATCAGGGTGGGAATGATTTCTACTCTTTTGTGAAGCTACAGCTTGAGGTTACCAGAAACTCCTAGAATGTTTGCATTTTTTCTCCCTTCTATCCACAGTTTAATTTGGTCATTTAGTTTATCTGCTCTCTCCAGTCTCAGTCTGGACCCTCAAATTAAGGCTCCTGGTGAGAAGCATCTTTTGGAGGCTTATTTGACCTGGTATCCATCCCTTTTTGTGGGGCATAACTCACACACAATACTTCATGTTGTCGGTGGTTTTTCAGTTTTGGGAATTCAGATATTGATTCTTAAACCGATATTTGAGCACAATACTGATTTACTGTGCAGCTTACAATTGCTCTAATATGAAAATGCCTACATCATTGATTCTGTTTTATCATAGGTTGCACATATGACGAAAAGTGAAATGCATTTGCATGACACAGCATTCATAGGTCCAGCACTTTTGTTTCTGGACCAATATTTTAACAGCTTTATTGATGAATATATTGTACTTTGGATTGCTCTGGTAAGTATTGTACTATGTCTTACTTCATAATCGGTAGGCTACTTGTTTCTTGTTTCAGTGGGTCAGTCGTGAGAGATAGATAATATAAAGATTTGTAATGTCAGTCCTGCCTACATCAAGGCTCATAAATTTCAAATTTCTTACTCTGTGGGCCAGTGGGCTATTTTGTAAATAAAGTTTTATTGGAACACAGCCATGCCCATTCATCTGTGTATTATCTGTGTCTGCTTTCTTGCTATAATAGCAGAGTTGAGCAGTTGTACCATCTAGTATCTGTTTCTGTAAGAGATGGTTGACCTTTGGTGTAAAGGAAAGATCCGTGAGGAAATTGAGTTATTAAATTGTATTTAATTGAAGGTGAATCTGGAGAGAGGAGAAGAAAGTTAGAGGCCATTCTTCTTTACTTTCAGCAAGGGTCTAAGCAGATCCTGAGAATCTAATCGTCTTTTTTTTCCAGGTCTTCTCATTCTTTGATTTGATCCGCTATTGTGTCAGTGTCTGCAATCAAATTGCATCTCACCTTCACATACATGTTTTCAGAATCAAGGTCTCTACGGCTCATTCTAATCATCATTAATGATGTAATTGGTGTTACATAGGAAACTTGTGTTTTCTGAAGGAAAGAATCTGAATATATTAAGGAGAATGGGGTGGATAAGAACAAATATAATTTATAATAATCAATGTTGTATAACTTTTATTCTTTGTTATTGGTAACACTCCTTAACTATGCTGTCTGAGAATGGGAATTTCAAGTCCCATCCTATAAATTGTATATGTGGTCATACAGAGTTTGGCCCAAGAAAGCATGTAGGAAAAAAGATGCCGTGTGTTTATAATTATCCTGGGTTCAAAATAAAATTGTCATGGGGAGCCAGATCCCCAGTGGTGGAGATTTCTAATGTAGAATATTTGCAGGCCAACAGATGGTTGTTTTATAATTTTAACATATCATCATCTTTTATTGACATCCTTGTTTAGTGTCTTCTAAAGCTTTCTTTTACTAAGGAGCTCAGCTTGTGGCACAGATACATTCCATCAGCTTGTGAGGTAGAACTCGTGATAAAGACTTTGAATTTGGATTGAAAGTTTCTATCTTTACATCACTGAGGAAGTCATTTTTTAATTGCTCAAGAAGTAATATCTCATGGGCTTGGGAGATCCTGTCAGCATGCAGAATAATGTGGTAACTTTGTCGATCCATTTTATTTTTTTAAATAAATACATGATCTGAAAGCCAGCTTTTTTCTCAGTTTTATTCAGCGGAAAGATAAACTAAGTTTTAATGTCTTTTTTTTTTAAGCAAAATTTATTCCTGTTCTTTAATAAATAAGGAAATTTGGTCAGCTGCATTGTCACGACGTGTCCTATAACCTTTCTATTTTGTATAAACTGTTTAACTTGAAGAACTGTGTTTATTTTCCTTCTCAGTAAGTTTTTGTTGTAGTTGTCAACCTTGCAATTATCAGTCCCATAGCAATCTCAAACCTCCCCCCAAAATTTTCCATAATTGCCTGGGCCTCACCATGGGTCCCTTTGCGCTCTCCTTTTCCTTTTCTAGCTACTCAGTATCTGTACTACAGTGTGAAATGGAAAGCAGTTGTCCTCAATAACTATGAACCAGATCTGTTCTCACTATATAGATAGATGAGTTGTTTGAATGAAGAAGACCACAGAAGAGGTTTAAACTGTTGGCTAAAATGAGGTATCTTACTGGTTTTTATTTATACCTTGTCTCCATTTATTGTTATCATGGATGAACAGTAATTGTACTGCCTCGCCTGGCAGCCAGAACTCTGCTTGCTTGCCCTTTTGATGGTTCCGGTGATGCTGTGTGGATCTGGACTAGCAGTGACAGTGCAGCCTTCAATTTCTTTGTTAGACTAACAGGAAAGGTGAATCTCCCATCACCTTTGCTCTCTAGCAACTTCTCCAGCATCTAGGGTAAAGAAGTACATACAGGGAAATGCTAAAGCAGATCAAGTTTTGAAAACTAGGACAAAGCAGAGAAAAGAAAAATGTTAATTCTACTTTGTTGGCACATTTGTATCTACTGTCTTATTTCATTATTACAGTTGCTAATAACCTACAGTGGAAATTGAGGCCTGAAGAGGTTAAATGGCATGCCAATGTCACATAATGGCTACTTTTCAGAACAGGTTCTAGAATCCAGGTCTTCTGAATCCTGGTCCTGTGTTCTCTCCTGCACCATACTGGGTTTTGGTAGGCCAAAGCTAAACTGAGTTGTTGAGAGCTAATTGAAATGTGTATATTCTCCTAGAATCTTTTTCAGCATAAAGGGACTCAAAAACACACTCTAATATTTGGTGTGTGCTTTCATGCCATCAGATCAAGAGTCCGTTTGTAGTAAACCTCAGCGGGCCGCAGCTCTTCTTTTGTGTTCATATACAGTAAAACCTGTGAAAGCCAGAACCTGTGTAAGGTAGAAACTTGTCAGAGAAGGAAAATGCAAATATTTTTCAGTAACAGAGAGCGATAGAAAAGTGGTAAGACTGCACCTTATCTAAGGCGGAAGACTTGTGAGACCCAGAAAAACAAGGCAGTCCTGTCGAGTTCTGACTCACAGGTTTCACTGTACATTACTTAGTTTGTTATCTGGTTTTTAGTGCCCCATACAAAGTGGTTCCCAAACCAGCTTGGACATCAAAGTCACTTGAAGGAACTTTTACAGATTCCCAGGCCCTGTCCCTAGAGATGATCCAGCAGATTTGGGATGGGCCCTCAGGAAATATTTTCACAAGCTTCCAAAGATTTTAGGCCCAATTCTGAAACCTTTTGAGGTGCAGTTAGGTTTAGGAACCACTGCCTTAAACCAGTTTAAAAAATGCAGTGATTTTCAGAAGCTGTGAAGAGTAGCATTATAGTTAGGATAGTTTGTCGATAGTGGAACATCTGCCCCCTGTAGCAAGCCCCTGTGCCCCCAGTGAGATTACACTGGCTTTAACTCCCCTTTGGTAACCCCAGATCCCTGTCCCACCTTCCAAAAACATTTGTGTTCTTTGTATAGAATTCAGGGACCTCTAAGGGTTACAATCACATACACATATAAAAAAGGTGGAATTTTTGAAAGACACTTCTAAATAAGTTTCCCATCTCCTGCAGTGTTTAAACAAGCTGTCAGTAAAGGTAGAGAGGGAGGATGGAGTAGGTGACCACTAAACCTGTTGGTCCCTTAGAATTGTGATCTCTTTTCTCAAAGGGAAAAAATGTCAATGCAGGAATCCTGTCATCTTTAGCTAAAGAGTTAAACTGGGCTTCTCAAAATCCTAAATGTCTGAAACTCGAGGTAAAAAAATCCACATAAAGTGATGAACAAGCAGACCTATTTATGGAAGGGATATAGTGTTCTTCACTGGCTTTTCTTGCCTGAAATTCCTACCCTCAAGTTGCCCCCTAAATGGCAATCACTTCCCTGTCGCAAGCATCCTCTCCTCTCAGGATTCTGAAAAGCACACATGACTTGAACCAAGGCTCATCTGCCCTGTTCCCCAGTGCTGTTGCTCTCACCTGTACCCTCTGCCCCTCCTATTAGAAGAAGAGGAACTCTGAGCCCTGTAATTCTACCACTGCAAACATAGCCCCAGGGTGCAGGACCACCAATACCGGGTTCCTCCTCTTCTACTCCAATTTATTCTCACATCTACTGCCTTGTTTTCCTGTTCTCCCATAGTGGAAGCCATAGATATAAATAGCAAGAAGATTTTCATCTTTATTCTCATTCTCACATGTCCACAGACCTTTTTCATGTTGAGGAGCTGAGCCTTGGGGCCACAACTGCTTTCTCTGCTTGAGGGTTTTTGTATTAGTGGTTGTTCCTGGGAGAGGGCAGTTGCAGCAACTTCTAACCAAGTCTCTACAACATCTGTACTACTGGCTTCCCACTGTGTCACTTTGCAGAAAGCACAGCTTTCAGTTCAGCTCTGTAAGTGTAGGCACCAGAGCCTCCAAAGTCCTGAGAAGGTTGATTCCAAGGATCCCAAACTCAGACACCAGCAGGAAGCAAGATCTGGTTACCAGGACTTGGAAGGAGGCTGTGGAAGCTGGGGCAGAGAGCTTCACTGAGCCTGCCATCCTGGCAGGGGTCCGAGTCCAGAACTGTCCTGTAGGTCTCATCACACCTGTCCACCACAGTTCTTACTTCACAGTCTTTTCCCTGGTTTATTTTGTTTCTTCTGTTCCTCATATTCAAGTATTTTCCGTTGGAAATAGCCTGTGGGTTCAGATACAGGTTTAGAGTCCACTAATCTGGCAGACTATGATGAGCTCAGGCATAAGGGTCAGAAATATCCACTCTGTCTAATCCCACCAACACACAAACACACACACTCCATCCCTGCTAGGATTCCCATTCCCACACAGGCTTCTGGAGAGCCAAGGTATTCGATCTGCCCCCAAAAATGGGGCCCTCAAATAAAGGGTAATTAACAGGAATTAGCTCCAGATTAAAACAAGAAAGAATCCAGTCCAGCTGGCTGTGGAATACAGCACCTTCTACAAAATGTCAGCCCATGAAGCATTTTCTTAGGTTTCGGGTTATTTCCTTTCAATCCCACTGATACACAATTACAGCTATTCTGTGGGCCTCTAGAGGGAAATACTCCTTCCTTCCCTCCTCTTCATCCTTCATAAGGCTGCACCTAACCTGGAGGAGGTGACCCTCACTGGGCTTAGACTGTGTACCTGCAGGAGGACTCTTGCTCTTCTCAGCTTCCTGGATGAAAAGGGAGAAAAGCTGTGTCTTCACGAACTTCTTCACGAATCGGCGCTTGGCCTTGGAGGTCAGAGCCTTATAGAAGGACCGTTCTTGGAAGTGGCCATGCCCATTTGCCTCCCACTTGATATAGGAAGCATAGTGGCCCACAGTCTTGACAAAGAACTGCACAAAAGGCCCTGAAACATGTTCATTGATTTGTTCTGAAGCTGTAGGGGACACACAGAGGCCATGTCAGAGGGTAGCAGGATGAAATTACTCAAACTCACCTCCAATTGCAGCTTTCATTGTAGGCTGAAACGGGTGGGTAGGTTTATAATTACTCACTGACCAAAGTGGGAGACTACCATTGCTTACCAAAAAAACCCAAACCCATTGCCGTCGAGTCGATTCCGACTAATAGCGGCCCTATAGGACAGGGTAGAACTGCCCCCATAGGGTTTCCAAGGAGCACCTGGTGGGTTAGAACCGCCGACCTTTCGGTTAGCAGTCGAACCCTTAACCACTACTCCACCATTGCTTAGAATAAAATCTCATACTCTGACTTCCCCTAGGATCTAGGCCTCTGGGGCTGGCCCAAGACTGCTGTGAAAGTTGATTTTAGTTCTGGAAGGGAATGATTGGGAATCATGCCCTTGAGCTCCCTGGAGAAAACCAAATAAGAGGAGCTTGGGACTTACTCTGTAAATCTTTGGTCCCCTGATCAAGAGAGTCTAAGATGTCATGCTGAAGTTTGGGTGGTAAAATGTCTTTTTCATCACCAACCTAGGAGAGGAGAGTCAGCTCAGAGGTCAAGCAATACAGGAGGAGATGTGGAGCAAAGGAGATTGGCCTGAGAAGGGCATGAGTTCTCCACCCTCACCCCCGCCCCCCAGTAATCTGCCATGTAGGAGAGAAACAACAGAAGCTGTTTCTTGGTCTTCAGTTTGTCTCTAAACATTAGCAAGATTCTCTCCTCCTGATCCCTGTGGTACTTGATTTATATCCCTTGCTCTAAAGTGACTAACATGGATTGCCTTATAGTGAAGGTATCTGTGTCCTTGTCTGTCCGTGAGCTCCCTGAGAGAGGGGAAGTCTTATTACTATGGATGGATTCTAGCTCAATAAAGTGCTTAATGTCTGTTGAAATGAATGGAAAATGGATGAAGCTAGAGTGATCGAGTTGTTGGTGGGCCTGCATGGGATGAAACCCAGACACTTACCGACATTAAAAACGTCCCTTCACAAAGATTGACCAGCAGGACCTGAAATCAACACAGGATAACTTTATCTCTTCCCCTTTCATCATAGACTTCAGAAGGACTTAGCATTTCCGTTTCTGTCTGTGGCTGTACCTTTCAGCCCAGGTAAGAATAAAATCAGCATCTTTAATTTCCATTTCCTTTCTGGCACGCTCCCCTCTTTGGAAACCTCAATTCCCTTCCTGAAACTAACCAGCTAGGAAAGGAGTGTTAGGAAGAGAGCCAAGTTAGGAGGGGAATGCAATATGGGGAAATTGTAGCCAGTCACTCCCTTAGTAAACATCGATCATAGTCATTGTTTCCATATATGGAACATTTAGTACATGGCACACACGATAAGTGCTTCACGTATATTATTTACTCCTCCACTAGTCCTGTGAGACAGGTACTGCCCCTACTTTGCAGGTGAGGAAATAGACCCAGAGAAGCTTTGCTAACAAATTTTCGGGCCTAGACTGAGCTGTCCCTGGGAATGCATTCCTCTCCTCACAGCCTTCAACTCCCTGCTCTCTGAGCAGCTCTAACCTAAAAAAACACAAACAAACCCGTCGAGTCGATTCTGACTCATAGCAACCCTATAGGACAGGGTAGAACTGCCCTATAGGGTTTCCAAGGAACATCTGGTAGATTCAAACTGCCGACCTTTTGGTTAGTAGCCGAGCTCTTAACTACTGTCAAGGACTCTTTAATGCTTGCAACAACTTTATGTACAATTGCCTGAAGATGTGTTCAAAAAAAAAAAAAACATTTTTTAAAAACCTTCAGAGCTTTGGGCCTTCCAGCAGGAAATTCAGGAAGAGAAGGAAATAGCCAGGGTCAATAGGAGGAGGAAAGGAAAGGATGTGGAGAGACCAAGACAATGTGTCTACAGACTGCAGGTGAGACAAGCACAGGGCTGGAATCTGGGGTACCTGAGTTCTCATACCAGCTCCATCACTGCCTGAAGGGCCTTAACTCTACACTAGTGGTTACAGATAGGCAGCCTGCTAACTGATTCTCGCTTGCAGATCTGTTTCATTGATCCACATAGTATTTTGAAATAATTGAAGTAATTTCCAATATTTAAATGGGAAAATTTCATGTAACATTTGGATTTCTGGCTTCCCCTAAAAAATCGGGAGCTCTGACAACACTGGTCCAGTCTCTTAAGGGCAGCATTCAGATGGAACTGAGTGGCAGACTTCAGGCAGGGTACGTACGGGCTCCCCAGTTTACCACAATCCCCCCACCCCAAAGCCTGTGTTACAGCTCACTTAAATGCCTGTTGGGCCCCTCTAGACGTTTTAGTTTGTGACCCTTTGTCTTGACAATGAATTCTCCCTTCTAAATAAAAGGAAAGAGAGTGACTGGAAAATATGCCAAAAGACAGAGCGAGCACTGTAATTATCAATCATCAGGGGAGAAAGGTTGAACTAGTCCAGGCCTGAAACCGCATGTATACATAGGCTCAGGCTTCACGGAGGGAAGTCTGTTCATGTGGGGCATTTGAGGAAAGAGTATGTGGAAAGAATTTTTTGTGTGAGATTACTCCCATGGAGCTTTCCCGTATTGGACTATACTACCATCTGTGGAGTAATCTCTTCCAGAGAGCTTCTGTGGGGAGTCAGAGAATCTCCCCAACATCTACCCTCACCATATGTCCCTCTCCCTTTCCCATCCCCTGCCCGTTCACAAAGCAGCTGCTGAGGAATAAAATAGGCCAGAACTCTTGGATAGCGGGAGCCAGGGTCCTGCTGGCCTTCAGGTGTCTTTCCACCTGGCTTTCAGGGGAGGAGCTGCAGCTTCTGAGGAACTGTAGCTGCAGAGTCAGGAAGTTTCATAAATTCCTAGTTGGGACATTTTTAAGTCTTATTGCTAAACATGGGGCTACTACTCTGTCCCACTTCATCACAAGACTAAGGCTGGTTCAAAGGGCATGTGTACTAAGCAGTTCTGAGGAACGGTGGGAGGACCAGGGGAAAAAGGAAGGGAAACAGCCTGCTTCTTTACTTCCCAGCAATACTCCTGGGAAATGGAATTGCTGCCTACTTTTATTAGAGGGGCTTTGGGTTTATCTCTGCTAGAGTTCCATCATTGCTTGTGTGGCCTCAGATAAGTCAATTCAGTTCTCTGGGCCTCATTAAGTAAAATGGGGAAGACCATACCATCTTAGTATCTACTTCTAGACCCTCCTTTTCCCCTTGGTAGGTGCTCCGCCTGCACAGAGTGAGCCAACTGTTAGCCAGTGCAGACATACCCAAGTAGCTCCTCTGGCTTAGGATATAGTAATAGGCTATCCTTTGAAGATTCCTACTGACCCCTCCCTACCCACAACTCAAAGCACAGCACATGTTTTGAGTTGTTTTTAAACACTGCTATTAATGCCCGTCTTTACAACGGAGCCCTCTGCTATGTCTGGAGCACAGCCTACAATCAAGAACCAAGAAGCTAATGGATCAAAGCAGATTTGGACCCATGTCCCATAAGCCAACTGAGCTCTGAGCAGCTGGGCTAATCAGCAAGATGGCTTATGCTATAAAAATTTGTATTTTCAAGATGAGACATCAACCAAGACTCATAGTTTTCAGGAAGAAGCCATTAGCTCTCTTCCAAGAAACTTGAAAGAATTCCAGTGGGGTGTGTGTTGTATAAACCAGCTGTGATGACCCATTAAGATGAGAGGTGGCATACCCTAGGAACTGCTTATGGGACCAGCTGGGTGTAGGACACTCTGATGACCTCACAATAAGCTATGTGTTGTTTCTTAAGCCCAAAGGGAAATCATTCAAGAGAGAGGAGCAAACCCTTAGTGAGCACCAACTATGTGTCAGGCACTGAGCTGGGGGCTTTAAGAGGTTATTTCCCCCAGAATCCCTATGAACTAAACAGTTATCCCCATTTCACAAACAAGGAGGCTCAGACTTAGAGAGATTAAGTAACGTGCCCAGAATCACACAGCTGTTAGTAGCAGAGCTGGGATTCAAATCCCAGTCTGCCTGGCTCCAAATCATTCACGCTACCTGTTGCATCATACCTCTTCCATGGGGCTGTCCATAACCTCCTGCTGAAACCGCATTTGCACTCCAACCATGAAGGGGGTAGGGCAGCAGACGGTGGCCAGAAGGCTCTCTGGGACAACAGGGATGTAGGTGTGTGCCCAGCTGAAGGGGTAGAGCAGTGCAGCAGTGGCGTGAATGCACTGGGAGAGGGTGCTGGGGACAAAGCACAGGGAACAAGAGTCAGGGGCCCCCAGTGCCCTGTGGAGCCACAGCGAGGCGTCTCCCTGTGCCTGCACCCCACACCCTTACACTCCATACCCCTACAAAGCTCGCCACCCACAGCACAGCAGCTGCTACGTGTCTGCTTGTGCCGATACACAAAAGCAAATTTAAGAGCCATGTGGGTCATAGAGCATGTGATGACTTGTTGCTGCGGGGAAGGGCAGAAACTAGGAGAGGCTGAGGCTCCACTAATCAAGGATAGATCTCTACTTGACCCTTCTCCTCCTGGTTAGTCTTCTCAACTTTCTACTGGCCAAAAACAAAACCAAACAAAAAAAAAGCCAAACCTGTAGCCATCAAGTCAATTCTGACTCGTAGTGACCCTATAGGACAGAGTAGAACTGCCCCATAGGGTTGCCAAGGAGCGGCTGGTGGATTGGAACTACCGACCTTTTGGTTAGCAGCCAAGCTTTTAACCACTGCACCACCAGAGGCTCTAAACAGGGAAGGGAAGGATAGATGTCTTCATTCCAACAGATAACTGATTGAGCCTCTACTATGTGCTCAGGGACTGTGCTAAGGATGTGGCTACTAGGAAGAACAAGACATCGTCCCTGCTTTCCAGGAACTCACAGTGTAATGATGGTAACAAGCTTGTAAACCAACCATTACACTACAGTGTTAAGGAAGTGCATATGGTGTGCCTTGAGGGCACAGCAAGACCTTTTTTCCTCTTTATGTCTATATGCCCTTATCTCCAGCCTTTACCCCGCATGACTCCCTCTGGCCACTCTACCAGTACCAGTTGCCATGGAGTCAATTCTAACTCATGGTGACCTAAAATGACCAGGCTGGTGCCTGAGTTAGCTTGGGAAATCCCTAGGTTCCAGGAAGCTCTGCTCAGCAATTCCTACATGGAAAGTCCCACAGAGGTGGCTCCAATGAAGCATTCCCCATATAATTACTGCCAAAATCACAACCCAGTCCCACTCCACCCCACACACAACCCCACACTCTGTCTTCTCTATTCTCCATTAGCTTTCACGGCTCTTCATTTCTTCAGCCAAATTGCCCCCAAGCCAAGGCCAATAAAAACACAGATGCGGAAACCTTGTTTCAATTCCTGGTATCAAGCTAGCACTTCCTGAGTTAGAAAGACTGAGTCTCTGAGAGTCTAGCCAAGGCCCAGTCTGACTGGAAGTTCCCTCCCTGCCCAAGCTTCAGAGATCTGCAAAACAGTGTGGAAAGGAACTGGGGAGTGAGGGATCTCTCCAAGGAATGTTAGTGCCTGGGATGTAAGTCCTGCCAGGCTTTGCCCATGCCCAAACTACCTGCACTTCTGGGAAGGTACAGAATCCCAGCTTCAGCCACAAGGGAAACTTCTCATTTCGATACAGGGCCGGGAGTGGATGAGCTATTTCTAAAGCAAAAGATTATGTCACTTCCCTCAAGGGTGAGCCTATGACCAGTTCCTATTTGGTTATCACTCTGATTTTTACAAAATTTTCAAAACACAGTTCTCACTCCCTGCCCAAACTTCCTTCCCTCTGAAACTCATGACATTCACCTAACCCACTGACCTCTGTTATCTGAGCCTCTAATATCCTTTTTTTCTTCTTCTTCCCTAAAAGGTAGAAGGATTGTGAGTCCAGTATCCTTAGCTCTTTCCTTCCACAGATATGGATAAAAGGTCAAACCCCTACTGCTTTATGATATTTTTTTTTCTTCTCTATTCTGTCATGTGCCTCACTATGTCTTTTTCACACTTGAAGTACCTCAGAAGTAGAGACCAATTTCTGACAGTACCCTGCTTCAGCTAAACACAGAGAGTCACTCAACTGTGAACATGTTATTAAAAATGTATTACTAAGCAGCTAGCACTTACTGGCCACTGTGTGCCCAGCAGTGTGCTAGGAACCTAATATGCACTAGCTCATTTAATCCTCAGAGTCACTGGGTGGTGCAAATAGTTAACATCTAACCAAAAAGTTGGAGATTCAAGTTCACCCAGAGGTACCTTGGAAGAAAGGGCTGGCGATCTGGTTCCCAAAAAAATCCGTCATTGAAAACCCTATGGAGCCCAGTTCTACTCTGACACACCTGGGTCACCATGAGTTGGAATCGACTCCACGGCAACTGGTTTCATTTAATCCTCACCACAACCTTATGAGGTAGTACAATCATTATTTCCATTTTATAGATGGGGAGGTCATGACTTCAAGAAGTTAGAAATTAACCTAAGAAGAACCACATAGCTAAAGGTGGAGGACTAGGATTTGATCCTTTTGTTAATTTTAAACTCTATGCTTTCAACCATTACGTAATTCTGTATTTCCTTAAAGTCAAGGACTGTCTTATTTGTATTTATCTTCCTGAGGCTTGGCACCTGACAAACAGTTGATATGCAATAAATGTTTGCTGAATGAGTGAATAGATAGATGAAATATGTTTGTCATTAGGATGACGGCTTAACCTCCATACCATTATACACATTCCTGTCCTGTCCTCTGCCCTCCTTGCCTCCTGCAGCTTTTCAAAGGTAGAATCAGATCTGCATCCACCCGAAATTGTCCCTGCCTGGGCTGACCCAGGAAAACTTCATGCTCTTAGAGCTAAATCAAGAGACTTCCTTAGGCCTAGGCAGCAATCAAGTTTGGAGGCAGGAGAAGGGGAGTTACAGCAGCTGTTTCTCTAGGCTTAACGTGCAGGTCAAGGAACTGGAAAGAGGGTGAGCACAAGGGTCCTACAGCTTGATCTCCTTTGAGAACCCTCCAGTCTGTTCCCTTGCGCCCAGGGGTGCTGGCCAGTTCAGAGAAGCTGTTCAGTGGCTGGGCCTACCTGAGGCCTTCTGCCAGGAAAATGATTCTTCTCTCCAGCACCGCAGACGCAAAGATCTGCAGAATCTGCTCAAAACTGAGACACTGCAACAGAGAACTAAAGTCCACGTGCTCTAGGTGGGAGTCCAGGGGCCGTGTCAGGGAGATGAACTGTGGGGAAACCAGAAAGGAAGGGTGTCATCACACTGCACAATCACGCAGTCCCCAGACCTTGGATCCGACTGTCCTCGACTCCATTTTCCCCATGGGAATGAATCTGCTGCTATCTCTCACCTGCAAAAACCTGATAATGGCTTCCCTCTGCTCTAAGGATAACGTCGAGTTAATTCTTAGCACGGACACAAGGTCCTATCTCCGTCTCTGGTCCTACCAGCACATCCCACCTCTGTCACCATGCTTCAGCCATATTGGCTGCTTTCTGTCCCTGGGACATATCATGCTCTTTCCTGGCTGAAGTCCTTCCGGGTTTAGGCCCTCCCCTTGGATTTCTCTTCTCCCTTCATTCTCATTCTCAATCAGGTCTCAGAGGCCTTTTTTCGCCACTTAAGAGTATGGGTATTTCCCCATTATTTTCTCATGTAGCACCCTATTTTCTTCTTTAATCACAATTACACAATTTGTAATTATATATTTATTTGTGTGTTTATTTGTCTGTCCCCTCCACTGGATTTTAAATGAGGTGAAGGACCATGTTCATTTTGTTCACCTCTTTATACCCAGAAAATAGTACAGTTCTTGGCCCTGGTGGCACAGTGGTTAAGAGCTTGGCTGCTAACCAAAAGGTTGGCAGTTCGAACCCACCAGCTGCTCCTTGGAAGCCCTATGGGGCAGTTCTACTCTGTCCTATACAGTTGCTACGCATTGGAATCGACTCAACGGTAACAGGTTTGGTTTTGTTTTTAGGGGGAGTGTGGGGTTGGCACACAGTAAACATTCAATATTTATTTTTTAAGTAAATGAAAAAAATCTAGTCCCTCCTCTTATTTTAATATGGGGAAACCAAGGCTCAAAGGGGCACACAATCTTATCCAGAGTACCAGGAGTCAGGGCTAGAATTCTTAGAATGATTTTCTACTGCTTAATCCTTGCTGCTTCAGTTGCCTGAGTGGCCTTAATACAACAGCATCCCCATGTGGAAGGGGTGGAACTCAGGGGGTGGGGATGGGTGATGAGAAATAGACATGGAGGCTAGAAGGTATAGGACAGAGACAGGAGAATAAGGGTGAGTGGAAGAGCAAGTGGCAGATTGAGGTCTGGGGACAAAGTCTCTAGTATCAGAGGTCTCAACTTCTGTGATAGCTTTGTTATAAATAGAAGTCTTGGTGGCTTGAATAGTAACTAGGTCTTTGTGGGCATCAAGTTGGGAGGATCAGAAAATTCGGGTTTGGTTTTCAGCTCTGCCAGTAATTCTAATCAAGTCCAGTCCTGCCTGCCTCAGTTTCTCTGTATATTAACTCGGTGAATGGAAGAACAGTGGGGAGAGGTGACACAGAGGCCTGCCCTCTCCAGCCAGGGAGGGTCTCACCCATTTTGCTAACCCACCTCAGTGCCTGAGTCAGGGATGAAGCTCTTGAGGGTGACAGTCTTCCCAGGAGCAGGGAAGGCCGCCTCTCGGAGGCCCTGCATGAAGGGGTAGATGACCGCCATGGAGATCTGATGCCGCTTCTCTACTTCATCCAGGATCTGCATGGAAAAGGATGGGAGGCACAGCTCATAGGGGTGCACTGGATGGGGGGCAGAGATCCCACATGTTCCCATGATGAGGGATCCCACATGGTGAGGCTCCTGTGCTGGTCCAGTTAATCCTCATCAGTTCCCAAGGCTCCTCCACAACTGGCTCTCTCTCCCTCCCTGGCAGAAACTGGTTTCAAGCCAAATAATCTGCTGTTTATCTCCTACATAAGACCTGTTTTTGCTGAGCCTTCTTTTCACCCTCTCTCCACCAACCCATGTTCCTCCCTTCCCCTGGGAAGTCATCCCAGGGTAAACTCCTCAACTCTGATGGGATGATGTTCACTTGTACTGTTTGGAGTAGGGCCTAGAAGTCAGCCTCTTGGGTGTCAACTCTGTCCTCCAAGTTTCACTGGAGACTCCCAGGGTCAGCTCAACTTGCATCCCTCTGACCACTGCACAGATCAACACTCCCCCTAAGCAAAGGCTGACAGTTTCCTTCCCCCTGCTCCATGGGGGCAGAGTACATGGAGCCCTTCTGTGGCCACCAAGAAATGCCCCATCCATTTGGAAGAAATCCTCTCTGATCCTGACTCAGGTATAGTGACATTCATAGTAGCTCCAGCAGAAGTCCTGGGAACCTCAACTTCTCTTCTACCCCCATATTAGTCAGAGGGAGTCTCGGGAGGGCCAGAGGTGTATCTAAGGTATGGTAGATATAGCACATGCCCTGGGCACAACTTGAAGGCAGTGGCAGGGGGGCACCACCGAGCAGTTTCGATTAACCCGGTTCTGTCCAACCTTCTTCCTCAGCACGGTAGACACAGAGGCATGGGGGGTGGGTGTGGGGGGCTGAAGGGGGCAGTTGCCCCCGTGCTCAAATCCAAGGGAGCACCAGACAAGGCACTGAATGACTTTCCAAGGCACCACAAACGTGAAAGCTGCCTGACTGAGGTAGCCAGACAAGAAGGGGAAGGTGTTTCCCAGCAAGTTACCTCTATCTACTCATCTTGAAATTGCAGACAAGAGGAAGTGTAACTTAGAGATTGCCCCTAAACACCTGAATTGGGAGGGGCAGGGAATTTAAAGATGTCCCCTGGGCACTGATAACCCTCCCTATGCCCCTGCAGGGGCACTATTTCAGTGCTCACCATTGGCGCTATTTCCCATAGATACACCTCTGCTCGGACCCCTATTCTATAATTCCTTTAATATTTATTTAGTGCTCTGCATCATATAATAACCTCTCATATATCTCCTTATCTGAACCTAACACCAGCCTGTGAGGTAGGAGGATGAGGGGTTATTATATCCAATTGACAGAGGAGGAAATTGAAACTCAAGACTGAAGACTCCCGAAACTCCTCCGTGGCCTGGGGCTCCTCCCACTGTCCTGCTTCAATTCCCTTCTTACCTCACTACAATGGGGAAAATGGCTCTCTCTGCAGGTGAAACACGCCCCTGAGTTCAGTTCCAGTTTTTCCCTAAAATCAGTCAAGCTCAAGCTCCTCTCTGCCTCAGTTTTCCCAAGTGTACTTCCTTGATGCTGAGCCCAGCTGTGGGGGAGGAGCTCCCCTAAGGGCCCAGGGGGCAAAGGCAGAGGCAGGGAGCCAGGTTGAGCCCAGAAACGGAAGAGGACTAACAGGCCCTGAGAAATCCTGTCCACCCTACCTTGGAGAACAAGCCGAAGCAGCCGATGCAGCTGAGGATGCAGTACACTGTGGGAAGGCGAGGGCCACGGCCGGTGGGCTGGGGAGGGCAGAGAGGTGCCTTCAGTGCTGTGGCTTTCCCAGGGACTTTTCCCAGCTGGGGCTAGGGGGGGCTCAAGGCTGGGGACTGGAGTGCGGGGGATTTATGGTGAATGGTGGGCCAGGGAGAGAAAGGCCTGTCTGTACAAAGGTCCTGCTCACAGGACAGGCAGCAGAGAGGCCAGAGTGACCACCAAGGTCAAAAGAAGATGGCCTTGATAGGGCTGGGGGGCTCACAGGCAAGCAATGCTTGCCTGCAGTGCCAACACCACCTGGGTGTCAGCTCAGAGAGGGGGAAGTGTGTTTTAGATGAGGAAGTGCTAGGAGAAAACCGCTGTGGGGGTGACTTGGAGAATCCTCCTGAGACCCAAGAATTGAACTGAGTTGTTCAAATCCCAGCCTATGCTCTGGGAGGCCTAGGACCCAAGGCCACTCAACCTGGATAGAGAAGGCAGAGAGAGGTGCAGGTTGCAGCCTCCCACAATGAGAGGGGCTGTTGACAGCTAGGGAGAGCACAGACCAGGCATGACTAGCAGGGAGGTGTTCTGTGCCTCGCTCTTGCAGGGATGCAGAGCGGGCACTAACATGGCAGCAGGTGCTGGGCTTTACTCTCTCTACAACCACCGCTCCCATGATCCCTTAGCTTTTGCAGCTGAGGCTTGAGTAAGCCCAGCTGTGGAGCTGAGCAGTTTGCAGAGAGGAGGGGGCAGTTCTGAGCTGTACAGACCAAGACGCGCCTGCAGTATCCAATCTTCCTGCTCCCATCCACATTGGTCAGAACGAAGGAGAATGTCTCCCTGGAAAAGAGCAAATAAGGCTTGGTTTGCATTTGCTCACTGGATTCTAAAGCAGAAAGGTGGCCAGCCTCAGAGGGGTGGAAAGGAGGTGGGCAGAAGGGCAGAGAGCTGCTGCTGAATCAGGACAGTAGAAATGACACCTGCAATTTATTAAGTGCTTACTGGGGACCAAGCCCTAAGCATATCATCTCATTTAATTCTCAAAACCACCCTATGAGGTAGGTACAATTATTGTCCCCACTTAAAAGATGAAGGGATTGAGGCTCTGAGTGGGCATTTCTTACCAAGCTCACTCAACTCACATGTGGTTGGGCCAGAATTCTAACTCAGGTAGCCAAATCCCAGGACTCATGCTGGAAGGGACTTTGCTGTATTGCCTTCTTAGAGGCCTCAGCGGAGTCCAGTTTCTGCCTATGGCAAATCAAAACAGCAGAAGGAGAGAGGACAGTGATGATCTCTCCTAGGACAGGTGAGAGGACCTCGCCTTCCTCTGGAAGGAGATGACTGGTCAAACAAATGGCTTATACCCTTGCCTTGAGAGACCCCAGGCAAGATGCTCATAAATGAATCAACCCCAGTCCCTTCCCACAGGAGGGAAGCTAGTGGAAAATGGGTATATACACCAAGTGAGGTGGGGAGCACAGGGGCCACACGGCTCTAGTGTTACTCATACTTTCCCCAGTCTCAGACTCCCCTGTCCCAAGGCTGAGTAATTACCTGGGATATTCAGTGAGAGGGGCCCACTCATTCCAATCTGGGAAGCAGAACAAGGGGATGGCACTGAGCAGCCGTTCTTCCTCCTCCTGTTGGCCCCGTAGCAGGTTCTCCCGCTGTAAGAAGACAAAAAAGGTAAGTGGATTATGGAGGGGAGGGGAGGGGAGGGGAGGGGAGGGGAGGGGAGGTTTGAGGGCTGGAAGCTTCTTCTAGGCTCTAAGTTTTTGCCCTGGGATGAGGCCCAAAGGGTGCCGTCACCTGTCACTCTGCACCGGGACTTCATTCTGGGTCTGGCTGGAATGCCCCCAAAGCTGAGATAGCCCCTCCCTGGCCAGGTCCATGTGAATTTCAGTATCCCAAAGATCAACACAGTCAGGAAGGGGGTCCCGGCCACACTGAATACAGAAAGGCCCTGAGATGGCAGATGCCCTAGGAGGGCCACGTCAGAGAGAGACCACATCAGAGAGAAGAGAAGCAGCCAGCTCAGTTGCTGAGCCGCCAGGGTTAATGAGGAGAATACACTGTCCCCACCCCTTTATTCAGCACAAATCAGACAAGCAGGAGCCTGATGCTTGGGCTGTGGCCACAGTGCTGGGCCTGCCCACCAGCTGTGCCCCACCCTGTCCTTCCCACACACCCCAGGCAGGGGATCCTTCCATCGAGGTCTGCTTCTCTCCAGAGAAGGGTGACTGAAGACAGAATTTGAAAGAACTGTGAGGTCCCAGAAGGGTCTAAACAACTAGCCTAGTTTCCCTGCTAGAGAAGGAGCTGAGGCTGTGCTTGGTGCCTCAGTCAATTCTTCACAAAGCAGTAAGGCCTAGATTCTGTGGGTGATAACAAAAAGTTGGGCTGGTTTAAGAAGGGAATAGAGGGCAGCAGCTCAGGACACCTCCAGGCTCAGCACTGATAGGGCAGGGAGAGGGAAATAGTACCCCCACCACCACCATTCAAATCCCCCAGTCCTCTGCATCCCCTCACACGCACCTGCCTCTTGCCCCAAATCCTTACCTTGGGAAACTGGTAGGTGATTGTAGGCTCATAATCATCCCCGGAATGCTTTTTTTTGAGAGAAACCACAAGAAGATATTCAAAGAAGTGCTGTCCTCCAACGAACTTGGGCAGAGGGAGCTCCTGGGCCCTTTCAGGTTCCTTTACAGCTTCCTCTGCATTGTCCTGGGAAGATCCTAAAACCGAGACGAGACACCAGGGCCCAATCAGTATCTCATCTGTCCATGCCTGGAGCAGAGTCTGTGAGAAGCCAAGCACCTTCTACCACCTGAGGCCGCCTTGCCGGCCCTGAGGCACCTGGAATCTGGCTGCCCAGCACACAGACAGCACTTCAGGTCACAGAACAGGATCAGAGCCAACTGGGCAGTTTCCACACCTGCACTGCAGACTTGAAACCATGCGGCACCAAGAGTTCGAAAGAAACCACTAACTTGGAAGTCAAGGACATGTACTGGGGAGGCCACATGGGTGACCATATGCCCCAGGGTACTGCAGCAACTCTGCCTACTTGCGGGTTGCCCAGGTCCTAACCCAATGCCTAAAACACAGCATGTCCTGAGTAGACATGTACTAAATAAACCACAATAGGGCCATGTGACTGTGACCCCACAACCCCCACAGAGGGCACGGCTGGCTCTGAAACCAACAGAGGAAACCTCCCGGCCTGGTCACATGAGGGGCCATGTGTTGGTAGAGATATAAAAGCAAGAGGAGGAAGGAGCATTTCAAAGAAGAAAGAGTTCCCTCTAAGAAGGTCACCCTGGAAAAAAGGAAGTGGGCTCTTCAGTCCAGACCTGTTCGGAGCCAGGGCAGCTGGTTGCGGAAGAGCCTGAGAACCCGGCCTACCGCTGGTCCTTCCATCTTCTGGGCCTGTGGGGCATGGAGTGCCTCCCTTTCCTCCAACACAGCCTGGCTACAGAGAGTCTGAGAAAGGGGATCCTGCTTCAGTCATCAACCACAACTCTACCATGCAGAGCCACACACTGCCTTCCAAATAGGGGAGAGTGGCTTCCATGCTGTGCACTCAGTGGCTGAATAAGGAGGATGTGACGGGACCCAGGAAGGCAGCAGGACGCGGCACCAGCAGAGGCAGCATCCTGGCACAGCAGCTCAGACCTCAGCTCCTCCCAGAGCCTCGGGTTGTGGTGAGAGAAAAGGTCATGAGCAAACACCTCCAAGGCCCAGCTGTTTCTGGGCTAAGGGCTTTGAATTCCTGTCTGCAGGTTGTGCAGTGGGTTTATTTATAAGCTTGGGACAGTGAAGAATGCTCGATAGCATGGGACTGTGGGCAGTGGAACCGTGCAGGTCCCAGGCCAAAGATCTTATCTACCCATAACTTTGATTCCTGAATTTTCACTTCTCAACATGGTCAGCAAAAACAAACAAACCAACCCGTTGCCGTCGAGTTGATTCAGACTCATAGCGACCCTATAGGACAGAGTAGAACTGCCCGACGGGGTTTCCAAGGAGCGGCTGGTGGATTTGAACTGCCAGCCTTTTGGTTAGCAGCCAAGCTCTTAACCACTGTGCCACCAGGGCTCCAACATGGTCAACAGCAACTGAAAATTCCCATGCAAGGCCACCTGCTATCTCTGGAACTTCCAGGACTTCAGGGCCCCAACCCAGAGCACAAGCCCAAACCCTCCCTGCAGGATGCCAGCTGCCTGACCCTGATTAAGATAAATAGGCTTGGCCCAATATTTATCTAAATGGATACATTGTTCCAGCGAGAGAAGGGAGTCCTTTAAACCAATACAGATCTAAAAGTCTCTCCTGGTGGTGAAAGCGAGAGTAAAGTCTACCTCTGAGCTGGAGAGTTACCGATATTTCAGGAATTTCTACAACATGTCTCTCTCACCCCCTGCAGAACTTCCTGGACTAAGACAGAGAATTCCCACACTGAGAACTGTTCCAGGGCTCCAGCCAAGGATCACTTTTCCCAAATAAGAAGTAATGACTCAAGAGATTCTCCCTGGCCCAGAGTGGGGACTGTTGCATTTTAACCTGAGGGTCACCCAGTGGCTATGGAAAGCATCCAGGTAATCTCCATCTCCACCCCCACTCCTGCTCAGCCTTTTCCCTGTTGGGTCAGCTGAAAGCAGAGCAGCTGGCCCCTGGGGTCCAATGGGGAGCCAGCTGTCAGCTGTGTCTGGAGAGAATGGCAACACCTCACCTAGGACTCTTATATAAGCCCTTGAATGAGTAAATGCAGGAGGCAGGAGGAGAGGACTTTTCTAGCAAGCTGTCTCAAAGAGGAGGCAGGGGGTAAACTGGTTTGGTTCCAGTGTCTGCCACTCACTCAAAGAATTAGCAGCCCCTCTGGGAGGAGGAGGTCCCTGGTGGCACAAGCGGTTTACACTCGACTGCTAACCTAAAGGTTGGCGGTGCAAACCCACCCAGCAGCACCAAGGAAGAAAGGCCTGGCAATCTGCTTCTGTAAAGATTACAGCCAAGAAACCCTATGGAGCACAGTTCTACTCTGTAACACATGAGGTCACCATGAGTCAGAATTGACTCACAGCAACGGGTTTGGTTTTTGGTTGGAAGGGAGGAGGTACTTACTGGGGCAAGGGAGATGGCTGTCGTGCTCCTAAGACCACTAGACTGGTTTTTGTGGGATTAGTAAAAGCTAGGACTCAGTGTCCCAGCCAGGACTCCTGGGAGGAAGCCCCAGTCACAGTAAATAATGAAGTTATAAATGCTATAATGGGGGAAAAGAGTGAACCAGGACACTTGGAGTTGTCACCAGAGCCATCACCAGGCCTTACTCCCAGCCTGCAGACTTGTTACCTAATCCTCACTACCTGTCTGAGCAACAAGCATCTTCCTGACACAGATGGAGAAACTGAGGCACAGAGTAATTCAGGACCTAGTGAGGATGGGGAAACCCTGGTGGCATAGTGGTTAAGAGCTACAGCTACTAACCAAAAGGTCGGCAGTTCGAATCCACGAGGTGCTTCTTGGAAACTCTATGGGGGCAGTTCTACTCTGTTGTATAGGGTTGCTATGAGTCGGAATTGACTCATTGAAAATGGGTTTGGTTTTTGGTTAGTGAGAGTGGGGATTATGAGATATCCATGTCCATGCCCCTGCCTTCTGGGTGCATCACACACCAAGCATCCCACAGAGGCAGGATACCCCCTGCTTTGCAAAGGTCTTTGAGAACCAGAATCTTCTCACTGGTCATTCCAGAACTTTAGGAAACTAGCTCTTTCTCTAAATCCTTTGGGCTTCATTTTCAGCCCATTTCCTCCTGCTTTATCAGGGGAGCCAATAGAACAGCAAAACTCAAATCCTTGATAGAAGAAGTAACTAGACTTCAGGGCTGAAGCCAAGAAATCCAGAAAAACAATATGCTCTCCCCTCTTTCGTAGGGGGTTACAACAGGAGAGAAAACTAATATCCATCAAACTCATATGTTTCATGTAAGTCATCTCTTTTAATCCGCAGTGCCCTAGAAAGGAATTATTATCCTGAGTTTTTAGCTGAGGAGGGAGCCACCCTTTCTAGGTAAGTCAGGAGTCTGGTTATACTTGTTCCTCCACTAGGGAGCCCTCCCACAGTCGCTTCAAGAAGTCCCAGAACTGTCTGGAATATAGGCAAGGGGACCTTCTGGGACCTTGATTTGGAAAGCTGGGCTTTCCTCTTCTAGCTTGTCTCCCCTCAACCTAGGACCACCTCCCTCACCCCCACCAGGATGTTAAACACATACACACACACACACACACACACACACACACACACACACACACACACACACACACACACACACACACACACACACACACACACACACACACACACACACACACACACACACACACACACACACACACACACACACACACACACACACACACACACACACACACACACACACACACACACACACACACACACACACACACACGCCTGACAGGTGCCAAACTACAGGACAGGTTAATACTTGGGTGCTCATCTTACAGTTTCTCCACTTCCAGGAAGCTCCTACTGGCACACTCATCAGCCCTGTGTTGGTGCTGGGGTGGGTGAGAACAACTGTTTCGTCTGGGCTGTGGGAGGAGACCCCATCCATTCACACAGACTTCTGAGGATCAGGGTAGGACAGAAAAGACCTGATCAGTGCCCTCCTGAGAAGAGGGAACACCAGCCCTGTCCTGCATTCTGCTCCAGTCACTCACAGTCATTGCAGAACCCAGGAACCCATGGTCTCTGACCTCTCCCCCTTGGTGGAAGTGGAATGACCAGACACTAGAGACCTGTTTTTAGGGAGAACAAGGACTGGGGGAGGAGGTTGGCAGAAGAAAGGGGAACAAGACAAAAATCAGATGACTCAGAGGTCACTTCAGTTCAGAGCAGGGAGCACCAACTTCACCCCCTCGAGTCTCCCCAGATCTAAGGTTTGGAGGGGCCTCACTCATCCTCTTGACTTGCCAATGTTGGAAGGGGTGGGCTGTCTGAAATGACACCTGTCCTTTTTTTTTTTTTTTTTAAACCAAATTAATTGTATTTAACAGATTTGTTTACTAATTTGCTTGCAAAACAAGTTCATCTGTTAGTAGAGTCAAGCTGCCAAACAAAGCAGCCTTCCTTGGGCCTGAAATTGTTTAATTATCTCTCTCTATATATACATATATATATATATTTCTATTGTACTTTAGATGAAGGTTTCCAGAACAAAGAGTTTCTCGTTAAACATTTAGTACACATATTGCCCCATGACAATGGTTAACAACCCCATGACATGTCAACACTGTCCCTTCTCAACCTTGGGTTCCCTATCACCAGCTTTCTTGTCCCCTCCTGCCTACTAGCCCTTGTCCTTGGACTGCTGTGCCTCAGACACCTGTCCATTTTTTAATCTGCTCTTTTCTCCCCAGAAGGCAGGATCTCTGGGCAAAGTTTCTAGGGGTTATGGCCATTCAGCCATAGGACTGGTTAGTGATAAGCAGCAATAAATATTTGTTGAATGAATGAATGAATTCCCTAATTGCTTTCCTGCCAAAGTCCAGCCCTCCTACTAAGAAGGAAGAAAAGAAATTAATATTGAGTTCTAATTTAATTCCCACAACACTGGGCACAAGGAATTATTCCATTTCTCTGACGAGGGGTTGGGGAATAGGATAAGTGTGACTTATCAAGATCACACACTCTAAGAAAGTAGCTGAGCCAGGCTCTACAGCAGGTCTGCCCGGGGCCACACTCTGACCTCGCTGGCCCTGGGTGGAGGTAGTAACCACAGGGAGACCAGATTCTGTGGCCGGTAGGTATTTGCCGGGCAGGGGCGTGCGCCTCGCTCTTCGGAACAGTGAAAAAGCCACAGCAGGGTCCCAGGTTAGCGAGGTGGGGCGGAGCAGCGGGCAGGCGTGGGGCTAAGGCGGCGTCTCCCAGGCGTTTCAGGCACACTGCGGTTGTACCAGAAGCTTCCTGGTTGGAAGGACACGTGGCCCCGGGGCCCCACAAGGATTTCCTCAGATCGACTGCCTGCCCCTCACCCCGTTAGACCTCACCGCCCCGCTGACCTGCGACCCCGCCCCGCCCCCACCTGACCATTTTCTCTACCTCTACCTGCGCCCTCTCTTCAGCCCTCCTGAATCCGCCTCAAACTGTTCCCGCTCCCCAGCCTCGGCGCCCCCCTTACCCTGGCCCCCCACCACTGTCAGCCTCCAGTCCTTGCCCCCAGTTCCGGCACTGCCCCAGCGCCCCTGCCCCGGCGCGCCCCGACCAGGCACTAACCCCTAGAGCCGCGCTTCAGTCTCAGGCTGGCTCGAAGGCGGCGGCCGAGCCCATCCATGGCCCCTCGAGTGCCAGGCGCCCGCGCCCAGGTCTGCGCCGGCCCCGCCCCCCAATCCTCTACCTCGGCTGGCCCGGACACTTTCACTTTCATGCAGGGGCGGGTCGCAGAGACGTGCCTGGGGCGGGCAGCACACCTTCCAGGCTCCAGCCCAACCCCCGGCGCACCTGGGCAGGCCAGCTCATCTCTGGGTCCTCAGCAGGGTGGTGTATGGTGACAGAAGGCGCTCTACGCGCGTCCGGGAGGGGTCGGTGCCACCTTGTTCCCATCTTCCGTGGGGCGCCCCGGGAAGCTTTACTTTCCAAATTCTGCAGTCCCCAGAAGCGCGGTGTCGCGGCCAAAGTCACCCCCCAGTCCTGAGGCAAAGACTGGGAGTATCCCGTGGGCCTCGGTGCACCTTTCCAGATGACTCCAAACTAAAGCCAGATGGTACAGAGTTTTGCTTTAGTCACAGCTTCCAATCTCTCCATCTCTTCCCTTGACATTGCTTTAGCCTCTGGCCATTTCCAGGACCCTTGTCATATTTGTCATCCTACCCTGGGGGTGGGGGGGGGGGGTGCGGGAAGGGGCATCTGTCCCTGCCTTGCTCTCTTCTCTATTCCACTTTCTCCAAGGAATGGGACTGAGTTCTGTGGCTCCCGAGGAACTGGGGATACGGCTTAGGGTCCTGATGGTAGCTTCCATCTAACTGTGTTCTTGGGCAGATCGGCAAAATGAGGATAATATCTGCCCTGCCCACCCCACAGAGGCGTGGAAGTTAAGAATATGGAAACTCTCTGTAAATTGTTACACGATGCAAATATAAAGAATAGGGCAATATACTGGTTGAATATTATTGTGCCTTTATTGTCCCAACCTATTATTATTATCATTACAGCTATCCTCTTCTTCTAATCCCAATACTGCCTCTCAGCTTCCCCTTTCCCCTTCCTCACCTACACTGGCTTTCAAAAAGCCCAGACATCGAACTTCAGTTGTTAATCATGACATTTTGCATCTAATAAGCCCCTCACTTGCTCTTGAGGGGGTCTTCCCTGGCTCCTCTTTCCCTCCCAGAACACGTAGTGTGGAGGGAGTCAGAGTCCCTCTGAAGTTCCTCCACTCACGAAGGTTTTAGCCTTAGTTTCAGGGGTAGGAGACAGAGGAAGAAGAGGAGACTCTAATAGAAACATGCCTGGGGTCTAAGGCAATGACCCCCAGACCTACAGCCCCATTCCTCTGCACATGCATGTCCTCCAGGGGGTTTTCTAGTCATGGACTCTGGGCGAGCAGGAGGGGTGAATCCAGCTCTAATATTAAACTATCTAGCTTTATTTAGCCCAGAAGTTCTAAAAGTTGCTTCTACTCTGGGCCTATGCAATTTTGTACTTAATTACAGTCTGTTTCTGCTCCCTATTCTCTGTGTATTCCCACACTCAGTGGTGTATCTCTTCCCCAAGTACTTTCTCTTGGCTGAACCCATGTTTTATACAGTAGTTGCTCATGATAAACTTGTCCAATTGGTTGACAAGTGCCTTTATTGTCCTTACCCATTTTGTAGTGCTCTCAACCAAACCACTTCCTTCCCTTAAAAACGTATCATGTGTGTACATGTGCACCCAAAAGACAAGTACAAGAATGTTCATGACAACTTATTCTAGATAGCCTCAGACTGGAAATAACTGCAAATGTCTACCGACAGTAAAATGGATAAATTGTGATATATTCTAAGTCTGCAGCAGTAAAAACGAATGACCCACTGCTACATGCAATAAGATGGCTACATTGCACAAACCATAGTGTTGAGAAAAAGAAGCCAGACACAAAAAAGTACATAATGTTCTAGTTATATGGAATTAAAAACAGGCAAAATGAATCTATGGTATGAGAAGTCAAGACAGTTTTACCTTTAGGGAGGAAAGAGGAAGTAATGATGGGGAAAAAGCCAAAGGACTTCTGAGGTGCTGGTAATGTCCTATTTCTTAACCTGGGTGGTGGATGCATAGGTGTTTTCACTATGTGATCATTCTTTGCACTATACACTACACGTATGCACTGTATGTGCATGAGCCTTTAATTAAAAGAGTTTGGTTTTGCTTTTTAAGTGTTTATTAGGGCATTCAAAACCAGTTCACATCAAGTTGATTCTGACTAATGGCATCCCCATGTGTTTCAGAGTAGAACTGTCCTCCATAGGGTTTTCAATGGCTGTGATCTTTCTTCTAAGGCAACTCTGGGTGGATGTGAACCATCATTGCTAAGGACTTAACCATTTGTAGCACTCAGCAACTCCTACTAGGACATTAGGATGACATTAATGAAGTAATGAAATGTGGAGGCACAAGCTAGATGAGAATGAATTGATAAATTATAGGAAAGTGAGGAAGTGGAGTTAAGAAGTACAATCTACATTTTTGAGAAGCCTGGATAACAATAGGAAAAAGGAAATTGGTCCATAGTTAGAGGGACATTTGGATTTAAAGTGGTGGGTTAAGATGGAAGAGGTTAGAATATATTTATGGTGGACTTCCAGGCATAATGGTGCTATAGACAGAAGCACCGTGCCGTTCCTCCAGAGCACAGATCTGAAAGACTGAGTCAAGCAGAGACACATGTCAATCCTGAAACCCTAAGCATCAAATGAAGACATAGGGAGCTCAGCCAAGCACCAAATGGAATAGGGGAGTGACCAAGAACAGAGAATGAGGAAAGATACATGCAGAGGTCCCCTATTGGCTACCACAGCATGGATATGCCATCTTGGACTTCTATCGGAGATCAGTGAATAGGCAGTAGGAGAGGACAGCTTCACTGAGCTTCCAGCAGGAGACAGAACAACCAGTAACCAGAGATTTATGCTTTCCCATCCCCAACCCTTCTTCACCCCTACTCGGCCTCCTCTGCTTCCTGCAGCCACAGTCTCTTGGCCCGGAAGCACCGGCTTCACTCCAGTGTCACTTGGATTCCACTCGCCCACACTGGCCGGCTCCCTGAGTGCCATTTGTTGGCTGCTGGTGTTGCTTTTTTCCACTTCATTAGATTTCTTCCTTAATTTTTATTTATTCATTTTTTTCTTTTACCTTTTTTCTTTTTTTTCATTTTGTTTTTCTCCATTCCTCAGTCTCTCATCTCTCCACTCCAACAGCAAGCTCCCTAAGCACTCTGTTTTGTTTGTTTGTTTGTGTGTATGTTTTTGGCTCCTGTTTCTCTCTCCTCTCTCTTCTCTTTCCCATACCCATCTTAGCTCCACACATCACAATATTCCCCCTCCTTCCTGTCTACCTTCACCGTGTGCTGAACATCACACCCCCAAGCAGCACTGGCATGGCCTGGTGGAACCTGCCCTGCACTGATTCCCAGCCCACCCTGTCAGCCCTAGTACTTGCCACAAACAGCACATCCCAGCAACTTCCCTTCAGCTGTACCTGCCCTGCTGTGCCTGACCTGCTGTACTATACCTGAGTGACTGAACCTGCCCATTGGAGAAGGAGGTGTAAAGTATGGTGCCCACAGATGAGCAAACAATGAGGAATGCACAGCCTGCCTGCTCAGACATAAACAGCTAAAACAAGGAAGCAGGATGAAATAAGTCTACAATTGATAGACAAGGAAAATAACTATGAATGCCCTGAAGACAGCAGATAATATCAAGACATATACAAAAACAGGACAGGATGGTTCCAGTGGGTGTCCAAAATAAAACACCAGATGACTTTCCAGTAGAAGAAAAGGCACTAGAACTACTGATAGGGAATTCAAATCTCTAATATTCAGAATTATACAGAGTTGAAGCAAAAAGCAGACAAAAATGAGGAAAAAATAGACAAATTCATGGAAAAGGCAGACAAATTCATGGAAAATACAGACAAGAAAATGGAAGAATTCAAGAAAATAATACAGGAAAAAAAGCTAAAATAAATTCACAACTAGAAATCATGGAAAAACAACTAGAAATCCAAAAGATAAACAACCAGATTTTAGAAATGGATAGTGTCATAAAAGGGCTGAGGAGCAGGTTTGAAACTATGGAAGACAGGATCAGCGAAATTAAAGACAAACACTTGGATACAACACTGTTTAAGGAAAAATCAGAATAAAGAACAGAGAAAAATAAAGAAACCCTGAGAATTATGTGGGATACAATCAAAAGCAAAAATCCTCAAGTGATTGGAGTTCCAGAACAGGGGGAGAAAACATAAAACGCAGAGAAGCTCATTGAAGAGCTGCTGACAGAAAACTTCCCCAATATTATGAAAGATGAAAAGCTGACCATCCAAGAAGCTCAGTGAACCCCATATAGGATAGAATCCAAAAGAAAATCACCAGCCTGTGAGCAACCATCTAAGATACTCCACTGGTCTCACCCCTTTGGGAGCAAGGGAGAATGAAGAGAACAGGATACAAGGAAAAGATTAGTCCAGAGGACTAATGGACCACAGCGACCATGGCCTCTACCAGACTGTGTCCAGTACAGCTAGATAGTGCCTGGCTACAATCACTGACCGCTCTGACTGGGATCACAACAGAGGGTTCTGGACAGAGCTGGAGAAGGATGTAGAACAAAATTCTAACTCACAAAAAAAAAAAAAAAAGACCGTATTTACTGGCCTAAAAGAGACTGGAGAAACCCTGAGAGTATGGTCTCCAGGCACCCTTTTAGCTCAGTGGTGAAGTCACTTTTGAGATTCACCATTCAGCTGGGGATTGGACAGCCCCATAAAACAAAACAGGATTAATGAGGCACAGAAGTCCAGGGACAAGGACTAGAAGGCAGAAGGGGACAGGAAAACTGGTGATAGGGAACTCAAGGTTGAGTAAGGACACTGTTGACGTGTAGTGGGGTTGTTAACCATTGTCATAGGGCAACATGTGTACTAACTCTTTAATGAGAAAATATTTTGTTCTGTAAACCTTCATCTAAAGTGAGAATAGTAGCACAACTGGAGGAGCGTAGCTGTTGTCACTGAACTGTGCATGTATAAATTTTTGAAATGGTGTATCTTTGGCTATGTATATTTTCACCAAAAAAAAGTCAAGAGGGGAGAGGGATGACATGTCATGGGGTTGTTAACCAATGTCATAAAACAATATGTGTACTACTGTTTAATGAGAAAATATTTGTTCTATAAACCTTCACCTGAAGTACAATAAATTAAAAAAAAAGAAAATCACCAAGGCATATAATAATCACACTTGCCAAAACCAAAGACAAACAAAGAATCCTGAGAGCAGCTCGAGAAAAATGAAAAGTCACATACAGAAGAGAAACGATAAGACTAAGCTCAGATTATTTGGCAGAAACCATGCAGACGAGAAGGCAATGGGATGACATATAAAAAACCTTCAAAGGAAACAATTGCCAGCCAAGAATAATACATCCTGCAAAACTCTCATTCAAATATGATGGTGAAATTAGGGCATTTCCAGATAAACAGAAATTAAGGGACTATGTAAAAAACCAAACTAAATTTACAAGAATTATTAAATGGAGTCCTTCAATCTGAGAACAAACAACATCAGACCACAGGCTAAATCTAGGACACAGGATTGTACTAGCCAGATACCAACCTAGAAAATGAACTCTTAAGGACTATGCAAAACCAAAAGAATCACAACAGGGAAGCAGAGAGGTTAATCTGTACATGACAACAACATCAGAACAATAAAAGAGGGAATAAACGGTGTAGGTACACAGCCTTATAATGGAAAGGAAGGCCAGGAAATACCAAGTAATAATAGACTGGTTCAAACCTAGGAAGATAAATTTTCAAGGTAATCATGAAGAAGGTTAACAAACCTACTCATCAAAATAAAGAAGAAAAACATAAAGTCTCAGTAAACACAAAACCTACAAAAACAAAAGAAATGAAAAAAAAAATCCACAAACAAAAGGAATTCAACACAGGAGAGTAAGAGGAACAAAGAAAATGTCAGCACCACAAATAAAGCACTACAAAGTGACAGCAATAAACTCACACCTATCAATAATTACACTGAATGTAAATGGTCTAAATGTACCCATAAAGAGATGGAGAGTGACAGAATGGATTAAAAAATAGGATCCATCAATATGCTGTCTACAAGAGACATACCTTAGGAACAAAGATGTAAATTTATTAAAAAGCAAAGGATGGAAAAAAAAATTAAGCAAACAACTACAAAAAAGGGCAGGAGGGGCAATACTACTTTCAAATAAAATAGACTTTAAAACAAAAAGAACCATAGAAGACAAAGAAAGACACTATATAATGATTAAGGGGAGGATCCATCATGAAGACATAACCATAACAAATATCTATGCAATCAATGACAGGGCTCCCAAGTACATAAAACAAACTCTAACAGCACTGAAAAGAGAAACTGACAGTTCCACAATAATAGTAGGAGACTTTAACACACCACTCTCAGTAAAGGGTTTCTAGAAAGAAACTCAACAAAGGTACAGAAGACCTAAAGGGCACAATCAGCCAACTTGACCTCACAGACATATGTAGAACACTCCACCCAACAGCTGCAATGTGCACATTCTTTTCCAATGCACATGGAATGTTCTCCAGAATAGACCACATCTTAGGCCACAGAGCAATCCTCAGCAAGATCCAAAACGCTGAGATAATACAAAGTATCTTCTCTGACCACAACACCATCAAGGTAGAAATTAACAACAGGAAGAGCAAGGAAAAAAAGTCAATTACATGGAAACTGAATAACACCCTGCTTACACATCACTTGGTAATAGAAGAAATCAGAGATGGAATAAAACAATTCCTAGACTCAAATGAGAAAGAAAACACATCATACCAAAACATTTGGGACACAGCAAAGGCAGTCCTCAGAGGACAATTTATAGCAATAAATGCACACACCAAAAAAGAAGAAAGGGACAAAATCAAAACATTAACTACACAACTCAAACAAATAGAAAGAGAACAGCAAAAAAAAAAAAAAAAAAAAAAAAAAACCACAGCCACCAGAAGAAAGGAGATACTAAAGATCAGAGCAGAAATAAATGAAATAGAGAATAGAAAAACAATAGAACGAATCAACTAAACCAAAAGTTGGTTCTTTGAAAGAATCAACAAAATCAACAAACCACTGGCCAGACTGACAAAAGAAAAACAGGAGAGGACGCAAATAACCCAAATAAGAAATGAGATGGGAGACATTACAACAGACCCAACTGAAATAAAAAGGATTATAAAAGAGTATTATGAAAAACTATACTCCAACATATTTGAAAACCTAGAGGAAATGGATAAATTTCTAGAAACACATTACCTACCCAAACTACCACAAAATGATGTTGAAAATCTGAACAGACCCATAACAAGAGAAGAGATTGAAAAGGTAATAAAAAAAAAAAAACTCCTAACAAAAAAAGCCCTGGCCCAGATGACTTCACTGGAGAATTCTACCAAACATTCAGAGAAGAGATTATACCAGTACTACTCAAACTATTTCAGAACATAGAAAAGGAAGGGATACTTCTGAATTCATTCTATGAAGCCCAGCATAACGCTGATACCAAAATCAGGCAAAGACGCAACAAAAAAAGAAACTTACAGACCAATATGTCTCACGAGTATAGATGCAAAAATTCTTGACAAAATTCTAGCCAATAGAATTCAGCATCACATCAAAAAAATAATACTCCATGAACAAGTAAGATTCATTCCAGTTACATAGGGATGGTTCAACATTAGAAAATCAATCAACGTAATCCACCACATAAATAAAAGGAAAGAATCACATGATCATCTCAATTGACGCAGAAAAGGCATTCAACAAAGTCCAACACCCATTCCTGATAAAAAATTCTCAATAAAATAGGTATAGAAGGGAAATTTCTCAACATAATAAGGGGCATCTATACAATGCCAACAGCAAACATCATTCTTAATGGAGAGAGGCTGAAAACATTCCCCTTGAGAACAGGAACAAGACAAGGATGCCCTTAATCTCCACTCCTATTTAACATTGTGCTGGAAGTCCTAGCTAGAGCAGTAAGGCAAGAAAATGAAATAAAGTGCACCCAAATTGGTAATGAAGAAGTTAAACTGTCCCTGTTTGTGGATGTTATGATACTATACATAGAAAACCCCAAAGACTCCATGAGAAAACTACTGGAACTAATAGAAAGATTCAACAGAGTAGCAGGATACAAGATAAACATTCAAAAATCTATTGGATTCCTATACACCGATAAAGAGAACGATGAAAAGGAAATCAGGAAAACAATACTATTTATAATAGCCCCTTAAAAAAAAATACTTAGGAATAAATCTAACCAGGGATGTAAAAGACCTATACAAAGAAAACTATGAAACACAACCACAAGAAACCAAAAGAGATCTACATAAATGGAAAAACATACCATGCTCATGGATAGGTAGACTCAGTATAGTGAAAATGACAATTCTACCCAAAGCAATTTACAAATACAATGCAATCCCTATCCAAATACCAACAACATTCTTTAAACAGATGGTAAAACTAATGATTAACTTTATATGGAAAGGGAAGAAGCTCTGGATAAGTAAAGCATTACTGAAGAAGAGAATAAAGTTGGAGGACTCACACTACCTGACCTCAGAACCTACTATACAGCTACAGTAGTCAAAAAAGCCTGGTACTGCTACAATAATAGATACATTGATCAATGGAACAGAATTGAGAACCCAGATGTAAATCCATCCACCTACTGTCACCTGATCTTCGACAAGGGCCCAAAGTCCATCAAATGGGTAAAGACAGTCCTTTTAACAAATGGTGCTGGCAAAACTGGATAGCCATCTGCTAAAAAAAAAAAGAAACAGGACCCATACCTCACACCATACACAAAAACTAATTCAAAATGGATCAAAGACCTAAATATAAAGCCAAAAACTCTAAAGTTCATAGAAGAAAAAGTAGGATCAACGCTAGAGACCCTA
Source organism: Dugong dugon (assembly GCA_030035585.1). Taxonomy (NCBI): domain Eukaryota; kingdom Metazoa; phylum Chordata; class Mammalia; order Sirenia; family Dugongidae; genus Dugong; species Dugong dugon. The sequence goes on from CM057462.1 coordinate 151,496,134, forward strand.
ATGCACATCATTAACAGGATACAAACCGTAACCAACAACACACAAACCCCAGAAGAGAAGCTAGATTACTGGGATGTTCTAAAAATTAAACACTTAAGTTCATCAATAGACTTCACCAAAAGAGTAAAAAGAGAACCTACAGATTGGGAAAAAAATTTTGGACATTACAAGTCAGACAAATCTCTAAAATCTACAAGAAAATCCAACACCTCTACTACAAACAGGCAAATAATTCAATTAAAAAATGGTCAAAGGAAATGAACAGACACTTCACCAGAGAAGACATTCAAGCGGCCAACGGACACATGAGGAAATGCTGGCAATCACTAGCCATTAGAGAGATGCAAATTAAAACCACAATGAGATACCATCTCACCCCAGCATTACTGGCACGAATCCAAAACACTGGAAATAACAAATGTTGGAGAGGTTTCAGGGAGATCAGAACGCTTATGTACTGCTGGTGGGAATGCAAAATGATACAACTGTTTTGGAAAATGATATGGCACTTCCTTAGAAACCTAGAAATAGAAATACCATACGATCCAGCAATCCCACTTAGGAATATATCCTAGAGAAATACGAGCCGTCACACAAATAGACTTATGCACACCCATATTCATTGCAGCACCGTTCACAGTAGCAAAAAGACGGAAACAACCTAGATGCCCATCAACAGATGAACGGATAAACTAACTATGGTACATACACACAATGGAGCATTATGCAACAATAAAGAACAATGATGAATCTGTGAAGCATCTCATAACATGGATGAAACTGGAGGACATTATGCTGAGTGAATAAGTCAATCCCAAAATGACAAATGTTATATGAGACCTCTACTGTAAAAACTCATGAAAAAGTTTACAAACAAAAAGTAACAATCTTCATTGGTTACAAGGGATAAGAGGGGTGGAGGGGGAAACTAAATAGACAATAGATAACTGGTAACGTTGGTGATGGATGAAACAGTACACAATACTGGGGAAGCCAGCACAACTTGGACAAGGAAAGGTCATGGAAGCTCCATAGACACAACCAAACTCCCTGAGGGACTGAATAGCTGGGCGGAGGGCTCTGGGCACCATGGTCTCAGGGAACATCTAGCTCCACTAGCATAACACACTTTATAAAGACAATGTTCTACATTCTACCTTGGTGAGTAGCATCTGGGGTGTTAAAAGCCTGTGAGCAGCCATCTAAGATACTCCACTGGTCTCACCCCTTCAGGAGCAAGGGAGAATGAAGACAACAGGATACAAGGGAAAGATTAGTCCAAAGGACTTATGGACCACAGCTACCATGGCCTCCACAAGACTGAGTCCAGTACAGCTAGATGGTGCCCAGCTACCACCACTGACTGCTCTGACTGGGATCACAACAGAGCATCCTGGACAGAGCTGGAGAAGGATGTAGAACAAAATTCTAACTCACAAAAAAGACCAGATTTACTGGCCTGACAGACTGGAGAAACCCTGAGAGTATGGCACCCGGACACCGTTTTAGCTCAGTGGTGAAGTCACTCCCAAGGTTCACCATTCAGCCGGAGATTGGACAACCCCATAAAACAAAACGGGACTAATGAGGCACAGCAGTCCAGGGACAAGGACTAGAGGCAGGAGGGGACAGGAAAGCTGGTGATAGGGGACCGAGTGTTGAGAAGGGACAGTGTTGACATGTTGTGGGGTTGTTAACCACTGTCACAGGGCAATATGTGTACTGTTTAATGAGAAACTATTTGTTCTGTAAACCTTCATCTAAAGTTAAAAAAAAAAAAAGAATTATGTATGTGAGATCAAAGTGACAACAGCAACTCAAAATGTTTGATGGGAAGCCTAGGAGGCAATGAGTTGAAAATCATGGTGATGGAATAATTTGGAAAAGGATAGTGAGAATAGCAGCACAACTGGAAGAATGTAATTGATGTCACTGAACTGTACATGTAGCAACTTTTGAAATGGTGTAACTTTGACTATGAGTATTTTCACCAAAAAAAGAAAGGTCCTCCAAGGTTGAGAATGGAGAGTGTTGACATGTTGTGGGGTTGTTAACCAATGTCATAAAACAATATGTGTACTGACTGTTTAATGAGGAACTATTTGTTCTGTAAACCTTCATCTAAAATACAATAAAGAATAATTAAAAAAGAATATATTTGTGGGCATAAGGGTAGGAACCAACAAAGAAAGAGTTTTAAAGACAAGGAAGAGAGTGGTAGATGGAAAAAGGCCTGAGAGGAGGGGGATGAGGTGGCAGTCAGGGGCTTAGGTAGATGTTTGGCATTAAATGGGAAAAGAAGACTTTATCTGAGGAAAAACAAAAGAGATGAGAATGGCCATAGATGTTAATAAATTTGCAGAAGAGGAAATAGAAGTTAAGTATACAAGAGGCCTCAGTTTCTACTAAAAGAAAAGGATTTTCTTCCTCTTTTCTTCTAGCAGCTGCCACCCCCTACTCTATCTCTAGGGTTATTCTCCCAGAATCTGGCTGCAAAGTGGAAGAAAATACCCTCAGCCTTCCTTTCTGCAGTGCAGTGAATTACTTAATATGGCCCTTCTAGCTATAGTCTTTGTAACTCCCACCAAATGACTGGGTGAGGAGTATGCAGATAAGGTGCTTGTGGCCTACCGAGGGGATTGAATAGCTTGCTAATAATGTAAATAAGGTTCATGACACTCTTATCGGGGTGGGACCATGCAAATAAGGTCTATGGAGCCCTAAAAAGGGGATTGGTCAATTTTGCCATTCTGCTAGGATTAAAAGAACAGTCAATCTCAGAGCAGAGGGGATCCGACTGCCATCAAGAAGAAGAGATAGGAGCAGAGCACATCCTTTGGACCTGGGATTCCCTATGCTGAGACCCTATTAAACCCAGAAGTGAGAGAGAGAAAGCTGTAACACTGAAGACAGTGAGAGACGGCAAGAAGCAGCAGCAGAGAAATGGCAGCAGCAGAGGCAGCCAGCAGGAGACAGCGCAGTGGGCTTCCTGTCCCACAGAGCAAGGTGGTTACAGTGGGTGTGCTGAACCACGGAGTGAGAGAGCTGAGTGCCTTTGGGCAGGAGGCTTACTGGCACAGTGGGGTACCTCTGGGCACAGCCTCTTCTCAGCCATGCTCACAAGCAGGTCTCTCGCTGGCCCTCAACCCCTCGGCCTGGCTTCTGCCCTGCTCAGGCAAGTGTTACTAAATTATTTTAGCTCTGCTGATAAGTACCCAGAGGGACCCCACTCTGCCAGTAAGCCTCTGCTGAAGGCCCTTAGCTCTAGCTCTGTGGGTCGGCAAGTCTAGCTCCAAAAAGTCCCCAGAGGCACCCTACTCCACCAGCAAGCCTCCTGCCTGAAGGCACTCAGGTTTCCCTGTGGGCCAGGAAGACTATCGTGCACCTCCTGCCAGTCTCCTGCCTCTACTTGCTGCCATTTCTCTGCTGCTGCTTCTTGCTGTCTTTGGTATTACATCTCTCTCTCTCTCTCTGTCTCCTGGTTCTAGGAGCTTCTCAGCACAGACATCCCAGGTCCACTCTTGGCTCTTCTTTCTTGGTGGTGGTGAGATTCTTCCTTTCCACCTCTGGGATGGCTCATTTTAAAACTGACCAATCCCCTTGTTAGGGTTCCATACACCTTATTTGCAAGGTCCCACCCCCACCAGGGTGTCATGCACCCTATTTACATTATTAGCAAGCTATCCAATCCCCTCAGTGGGTCACAAGCATGTCACTTGCATAGTCCCACCCAGTCATTTGGTGGGGAGTAACAAAGACTAGCTAGAAGGGCCATATTATGTAATTCACTGCTCTGTAGATGGGAAGCCATTGAGAGGTTCTGAACTTTGACATGATCACACAAAGATGAATGAGGCATGATTCTTGTCCTCACAGAATTTACATTCTCATGGAAAGATATTACAGTGAAACCTGTGATAGCCGGAACTTGATGAGGCTGCCTTGCTTCTCCAGGTCTTGCAAATTTTCTGCCTTTGACGTGGTGCATACCACTTTTCTATCATTGCTTTCTATTAGTGGAAAATATTTGAGTATTCCTTCTCTGACAGGTTTCTGCCTTACACACCTTCCAGCTTTCACAGGTTTTATGTATAATGTGGGATACTGGGATTAAGATAAGCCCAGAGGACTACAGGAACATGAAAAAGAAACATGCATTCCAGTCTGAGGAATCAAGTTTAATCTCCAGGAGGCAGGACTAGGAGATAAAATGAAATGCAAAAATTGAACTTAATTTTTAAAAACCTCTCTGAATACAGAACACATTCATAAGAAAAAGAACAATAAGAATTTAAAAGTGTCTTTTCAGCCCTATTCAGGGCTCTGACCAAGCAGTAAACCAGTTGCTATTGATTTAGTTCTGACTTATGGCAAGCCTCATGGGTTTCAGAGTAAAACTGTACTCCATAGGGTTTTCAATGGCTGTAATCTTCCAGAAGTAGATCCTCAGTCTTTTCTTCCAAGGTGCTTGCAGGTTGATTTGAACCACCAACCTTTCAGTTTGTAGCCAAGTGCTTAACTGTTTGCACTACCAAGGGACTCCATGACCAACCAATAGGTATACCAATTTCTTTAATAAGCATCTGCTTAATAAACATAGCTAAACAAATGAATGAATGAATCCCCAGCACAATCTGTACAACATGAGAAGATGTCGATGCATATTCGTTGAACTTAACTATTGTTCTCACATGTTGATTGTACTCAGAGGTTTCCCTGTTCTCCTTGGCCATCCACTTAATAGAAACAGATTAAAAAAAAAAAAAATTGCTGTCGAGTCAATTGCAACTCATAATGACCCTACAGGAAAGAGCAGAACTGCCCCATAGGGTTTCCAAAGCTGTAAATCTTCAGATTTTTTATTTTTTTTAATTTTTATTTATTTTATTGTACTTTAGTTGAAGGTTTACAGAGCAAACTAGCTTCTCATTAAGCAATTAATATACACATATTGTTTTGTGACATTGGTTGCCAACCCCACGACATGTCAACACTCTCCCCTTCTTGACCTTAAGTTCCCCATTACCAGCTTTCCTGTCCACTGCTGCCTTCTCGTCCTTGCCTCTGGGCTGGTGTGTCTGTTTAGTCACGTTTTGTTTTATGGGCCTGTTTAATCTTTGGCTGAAGGGTGAACCTCAGGAGTGAATTCATTACTAAGCTAAAAGGGTGTCCAGGGCCATACTCTCATGGTTTCTCTAGTCTCTGTCAGACCAGTAAGTCTGGTCTTTTTGTGTGTGTGTATGTGAGAGTTAGAATTTTGTTCTACATTTTTTCTCCAGCTCTGTTTGGGACCCTCTGTTGTGATCCTTGTCAGGGCAGTTGGTGGTGGTAGCCGGGTACCATCTAGTTTTACTGGACTCAGTCTGGTGGAGGCTGTGATAGTTGTGGTCCATTAGTCCTTTAGACTAATCTTTCCCTCGTGTCTTTGGTTTCCTATTCTCCCTTGCTCCTGATGGGGTGAGACCAGTGGAGTATCTTAGATGGCCATTCACAAGCTTTTAAGACCCCAGATGCTACTCACCAAAGTAGAATGTAGAATATTTTCTTTATAAACTCTTATGCCAATTGAGCTAGATGTCCCCCGAGACCACTGTCCTCATAGCCCTCAGCCCATTAATCTTGTCCCTCAGGGAGTTTGGATGTGTCTATGGAGCTTCCATGACCTTGCCCAAGGCTGTAAAATCTTTACGGAAGCAGACTGTCACATCTTTCTCCCACTGAGAGGCTGATGGGTTCCAACTGCCAACAATTCGGTTAGCAGCTGAGCACTTAACCATAGAGCCACAAGGGCTCCTGGTGAAGTCTGCATACCACTCCCAAAATGCCCGTCCATTTGTACCTTCTACACTAAGTAATTCCCTGAAGTAAGTTTTTTTTTTTCTTCTTCCTACATGGGGCTCAACATAGTAGGTGTTACAACTAGTGGAAGTCCCCAGGGATATAAATAACTCACTGGAGATAAGGCAGATATATTAAAAAACAAAACAAAACAAAAAACAAAACCCACTGCCATCGAATCATTTTCGACTCATAGCCATCCTATAGGACAGAGTAGAACTGCCCCACAGAGTTTCCAAGGAGCGCCTGGTGGATTCGAACTGCCAACCTTTTGGTCAGCAGCTATAGCACTTAACCACTACACCATCAAGGCAAACATATAGTTCTACCTTAATGCTGAGAAGAGAGGCCTTTTGGAAGAAAGGAATGAGCACATAATTCATCATTGTAGGGGGAGAAGAGGAGGTCACAAGATCACGCAGGGCTTTGCAATTCATCAAAGATCTGTAGACATCTTTACCTAAAAAATTTAAAACACCTGGTCTTCTGCAAAACTTCAAACTTCTGACATGGAAGACTTATAACGCTAACAAGCAAAATCTTTCTAAGCATGCAAACAAATCTTACATATCAAACATATGGAGCTTCTAAATGTAGTGAGCAGACAAAGCATAACCTAGTCAGCTAATGAGAACAAATTATTTTACCTGAATGAACATGTTTTACCAAAAATATTTATCCTGTATTCATGACTTTATTACCTCTCTGCATATTTGTGCAATTTCCCAGAGCTACACATTTTTTCTCATCCAACCAAAGAAAACTTAAAAATCAGAATCAAGGTTTGGTCTGAGACTCTGGATGTGAACACAAGGCTTGAGCATTAATTCCAGGATCATTCTAGATGAGCCATAAATTAATAAGCCAAACTCTTCTTATAGTAAGAAGACTTTTCAAGCCCACATCTTTTCTTGCTATGTAGTGCATCTTCTATCACTGTTTTTATTTTTGTGAAGAGTAACCTTTTCTAGCACTTTTACCAAGATGTCTTCTACAAAAATTTTAATTGACTAGTTTGAATTGAATTCTCTTCTTGCCAGAATTTTCATTGACTAATTTAAATTGAAATTCTCTTCTTCTTACCTGAATTGCAATGAAATCTCCTTATTGCCTGCTTGTATTCTCCATCCTCTTTGCACATCTGCCTCTTATTTGTCTTCCGAACCACAATACTTGGTCATTTATTGACAGAAAGCACCTAGAACTATAGAACGTCAAGTCAGAAGGAACGGAATGAGAAGCATTAGCATGCTCCACACTGTCCCCGAGTGCTGGAACCTCTGCTGGCACAGTCTCACTGGTGGGAAAATCGCCACCTAGAGAACTTGGAGCCTGCTAATCAGTGAGTGAAGCCTCATCACTGTATAGCTAGTTAGTGGCTGTCAGGAGCAGAGCCCAGGAGGCAGGTATCCAAGCACCTACTTTCAGCCTGAGGAAGCTGTCCTAGTTATCTAGTCTTGCTGTAAAAGAAATACCACAAATCGGTGGCTTTAAGGAACAGAAATTTATTTTCTCACAGTTCAGGAATCTAGATGTCTGAATTCAGTGCACTGGCTCTAGGGGAAGGGCCACTCTCTGTCAGCTCTGGGAGAAGATCCTTGTCTCAGCTTTGGTAGCCCCTCCATTCCTCGGTTCCTTGGCGATCCTTACGTAACATCTACCCCTGTGTGTGCTTGCTTGTCTCTGTGTCTACATTGCTCATTATTACTCAGAAGTGATTAGGTCTAAGGCACACCCTACACCGATAGGGCCTCATTCACATAAAAAAAAGAAAACATTATTCCCAAATGGGATTACATCCACAGGTATAGGGGTTAGGATCCCAACACAATTTAATCCATATCAGAAGGGACCTACCTGAGGGATAAGTCTTCATTCATATATTTATTTTTCCTGTTTTTTGTTTGTTTGTTTGTTTGTTTTTTCACTTAATGAGCAAAGACAACAGAGAGCATTGAGCGCTTGGCACCAGGGCACACACAAGAGATCAGTCAACACTCATTAATTGACTGATTAATGCCACCAACCCCCAGATGTTCACATCCACCCTGATGATAAAACCCAAGAAGGCATGCCTCTCATGCGCCATGATTCCCCTTCTCTCCTCTTGCCCCTGCCCAGCCCAGGAAGGAGCAGTGCTGAACAACCTAGTGACACATAAGGGCTGTCTGCTTAGTGACCAAGGCGTGTAGTGGAAGCCAAGAAAATGTGAAGAAAGGGACAGGGTCACAGTGGGCATAAGCCTGAAGGGAAGAGAGACAGGTGTTTGGCAGGATTGGCATCATCCTCACAATCATGCCCCCCACTTGGGTCTCAGGGACTGCTCCCCTTTTCTTCCCTTTTGGCTCCTGCAGAGAATAACATTTTGTCTTATGTCTCATGTCTTATTTAAAAAGATGGATGCACACAGATGTGCACATAGGTTTTTGCATGTCTATTTAATTATTTGAACCATATTAACACCTAGCTTGAAACTGAATGCTGCAGAGTAGAGCCACTCAAACTCAGTGCCCTCAGGGAGCTTGCACTATGGAGTTACATACTCACTGGGGTAAGGGCCAGCCTCAGCCTTAGGTGGATGCCTGTCTTAGTTTCTGTGTGCTCCCATAACACAAATACCACAAGTCGGTGTCTTTAAACAACAGAAATGTATTTTCTTACAGTTCTGGAGGCTAAAAGTCCAAATCAGGGTCTTGGCTATGTCGATTCCTTCCATGTGGCCACTCTCCTAGTTTCTGGTGTCTCCCAGCAATCATTGGCATTGTTTTGTTTGTAGAAAGGTCCCTTATGTGGCATCTGTCTTACCCCTGTTTGTATATCTCTGTATCCTTTCTGCTCTTTTAATGACACCACTTAGAAGTGCTTAGGTTTAGGACCCACGCTACATCAGTATGACCTCATTAACATAAAAAGGAAAACCCCTATTTCCAAGTAGGGTCATATTTATAGGTAGGTACAGGGGTTAGGACTACAACACATATTTTTAAGGGACACAGTTCAGTCTATAATAATGCCCTTATCACATGGGGAATCAGCGGCAGAAAGGAGGAGTGTGCTGTCACAGAACGGGGTGAGGAGTTAGGGTCACATAACAATGTATGTATAAAATTTTGTATGGGAGACCACCTTGAAACATAAATTTCATTTAAACTACAACAATTTAAAAAAAAAGCCCTTATCAGACTTTCCTAAGAGCCAAAAGGTCTCCAGCCTGCTTCATCATTTCTCCACCTCTCCTCCACCTTTAAGTCTTACTCTAGCAAGTCTTCATACTTGTTAGAGATACCATCTCAGCCTGCAGAGGCGTTTTCAAACCATACGTACCCACAAGGTTCTTTTGATGATCAAAGGAGATATTAAATATGAAAATGTTTTGGATAATTTGAACATTTGAGCTAATGTTATTGCTTTACACTTCAATGGGTATATACAATAGAGCTCACTAGCATACCTGCAGCTGAGAGGAAGCAGAATGTAGTAGTAATCAGCACCTAACGGACCACCGCACGGCACGAGAAGTGTGAGGGCTGAGCAGCAATCAAATTGTAAATACATGAGAAACCATGAGCATCAGATTCCCAGAGTGAATCAGGCCATGTGACTAAAAACCACTTTGTTTTGCTTTCTTTCCTTTATTTGGTGATATATTAAGGAAGCCAAATGCAAATTGGTATGTATTCTATAGGCCCAGGTACCAGTTCTCTTTTTATCAGGAAGTTGAAAGTACTGGTTGTCCTAGCAACAGAGGCCTGGTTGCAGGAGGGATAGGAGTTTAAGGTCGTTTACAGCTTGTTCTGGGGAAGGGTGAAAGAGTCACGCACAGCACTAACCAGAGGAAACTGCCTGTTCCCTAAAGTCATTGTGGGACTTCCTGCCAGAGCACCCGATACTCCAGTTCACACATGAGCCCTCACCTCAAAGTCTTTCTGTAGATGGAGATGGGAGGGTTTGTAAATGACGGACCAACTGCCTCCCAGGTCAAATCCAAACTCCTTCCTGTTAAGTCTGGGTAACAGACTGCAGGCAGCAACAACACTGGATGTTAAGTCAGGAATTTCTGCATTTAAAATCCTGACTCTGCCTTGAAAGCTGTGTGGCCCCTTCCCTGGAAAATGGAGAGAGTGCATAATGCCCTCTGGCTGTGAGGACCCGTCCATTTTAATTTTTTTCCTTTCCTTCCCAGTTACCTGGGGCCCTTCCCCACTCCTCTTGCACTCCCAGACGAATCTCAAAATTCTCTTACTTTATTTTGCAGAGGAATTTAGTTTTGTTTCATTTTTGCTCTCAGACCAGTTTCTAGGATCTAATTTTTCAGAAATAAGTGACAATCCAAGTGTTTTGCTTAAAAAAAAAAGAAGAGCTCTCCAAGAGAAATTCTGCCTCTAGCTTTTAAAATACCATGCTTTCTTTTTTTCCCCTCAGAGATATATTAGTTTTTCACTCCATACTTCCCTTGTTTCTCAGGATGCTATAGTATGAACGAGACAGCCAATTGGGCCCACCATGTTCTGCACAGACTTCACTGGTCCCCAGTGCACTGCTCCCTTCACAGGCCATTATTTATGACCTGAAACCATGACCCCCACCCCATATCTCTTTGTGTCCTTCTTTCCATTAGCTTATTTATGAAGTCTTCCATAATCACAGTGCCATTTTGTTGGCATCATATCAATACGTGTTTATTATATACACCTCAAGTCAAGCACTAGACACAATGGAAAAGGGAAGGAGGGAATCACTTTGCAACAAAATTCCAAATAACAGGCAACTTCAGTTGTAGAAATTGTCCATCACCAGCCCACCACCATGCTACTTCTTCCCTGCTAAAAGAATTCCAATCTTTTGACTTTAGGAAGGGGAGACCCCTTACCCTAGCCATGAGAAATGAATTGTAATTTGCCTAAACAAGAACATAGTAATCTTATTCTTCTTAATTTGGTTACATGACCTAATTCTAGCCAATGAAGTATAACGGGAAGTTTTCTGGATGTAGCTTCTAGGAAAGCTTTTACTTTCTGGGTAAAAAGAAAGAAACTCAACTGACAGGGCCACTTTTGTCCCTTTGCCATTTTTTCTTTTCTGAAATACTGTAACATGATGCCTGGAAGTATAGCAGCCATCTTGGGACCATGAGGCAAAAGAAAAACGACAAACAATCTGTTACAGTATGGTTTAACAGAAAGATAGCAAGAGTCAGGAATACCAGTGGCAACTTTGAGCAGCTGACCAACCAGCCTTGGTCTAACCAGTTATGTGAAACAAATAAACCTCCATTTGTTTAAGTCATTGTAGTTGGGTTTTCTGTTATGTATACATAACCTAAATGCAGTCCTAACTGATACTTAGTACTTGCCCTCAGGAAACAGTTAATGGCTCAGGCCATACATCTTGGCAACACTCTTGATTCCAAATCTTGTGCATCAACAAATCTAGCCCATTCTATCATCAAAATATGATAATATATTTCAATCACTTCTCACTGTTCCTCCTGTCATCAATCTGGTCTAAGCCACATTATCTCTCACCCAGAATATTGCAGTATTCTCCTAATGGGACCATATGTGTCTACCCCTTCCCTCTGCTGCCTATTTTCAACCCAGCAGCCAGAATGATCCAATCAAAATCTAAGTCAGATAGTATCACTTCTCTGATCAAAACCCTACAATGGTTTCCCATGTTATTCAGAGTAGAAGCCAAAGTCCTTAAAATGACTTACAGGGCATCTATGTGATTTAGCTCCACAGTGGATTCAAATCCTGGTCTTGACATTTATTATTTGTACAATAATCTTTCCGAGTCTCAGGTTTTTCTGCTGTTAAAGGACCATAACAATAGCACCTACTTTATTGAGTTGTTGTAAGGATTAAGTGAAGTGATATACTTTTACTTTAGTTCCACGAATTTTTTCTGGGACTCCAGTTATATGAGTATATCAGACCTCCTGATATTGCCCCAAAGATCACTGAGACTCTGTTCATTTTTTCTATTCTAGCCTTTTATTCCTCTCTTTTTCTATGGTTTAGATAGTTTCTATTACTCTGTCTTCAAGTTCACTGATACAGTCTTCTGCAGGATTTAATCTATTGTTAAGCCCATCCAGTAAATTTTTCATTTTAAATATTGGATTTTTCAGTGCTTGAAGCTTCTTTTTTTAAAAATTTTATTTATTTTGTTGTTGTTGAGAATATACACAGCAAAACATACACCAATTCAACAGTTTCTGCATGTACCATTTAGTGACATTGATTACTTTCTTCCGGTTGTATAATCATTCTCATCCTCATTTTTGAGGTGTTCCTCCCTCAATAATATAAATTTACTGCCCCCTAAGGTTTCTATCTAATCTTTTGAGTTGCTGTTGTCAATTTGATTCCGTATAGATAGTTCTTAAAAGAGTATAATGCTCAAGACAGACATTTTTTTTACTAGTTAAGCTAGACTGTTGTTTGGTTTTAAGAAGACTTCAGGATATATTTTTAGTTTGAGGTTTAAAGATTATCTCAGGGCAATAGTTTCAGGGGTTCATCCAGCCTTCATGGCTCCAGGAAGTCTTGAGTCCATGAGAATTTGAAATTCTGTTCTGTATTTTCCACCTTTCAATCAGGATTCTTCTATGGAATCTTTGATCAAAATGTTCAGCAATGATAGCTGGGCACTATCCAGTTCATCTGGTCTCTTGGCAAAGGAGGCAGTTGTTCATGGAGGCAATTAGTCACACATTCCATATTCTCCTTCTATTCCTGACTCTCCTTCTTCCTTTGTTGTTCCATGTGAATAGGGACCAATTATGCCTTGGATGGCTGCTTGCAAGCTTTTAAGACCCCAGGCTCTATGCAACAAACTAGGAGATAGAACAGAAGCACTAAACATGTTATTAGGCCAGTTAACTGGGAAGTCCCATGAAGCCATGACCCTAAACCTCCAAACCAAGAAACCAAATCTCTTGAGGTTTTTGGTTGTAAATAAGCAGACTCAGCAGCTACTCTTTTTTTGTTGTCATTGTTGTAAATATATCAATCACACAACTTTTGTCAATTCAAGTTTTTACAGATGTACAACTTTTTTTAAATTTGTACTTTAGATGAAGGTTTACAGAGCAAACAAGTTTCTCGTTAAACAACTAATACACACAATGTTTTGTGACATTGGTTGCCAACCCCACCACATGTCAACACTCTCCCCTTCTCCACCCTGGGTTCCGTATTACCAGCTTTCCTGTCCCCTTTGGCCTTGTCGTCCTTGCCCCTGGGCTGTTGTGCCCATTTAGTCTTGTTTTGTTTTATGGATCTGTCTAATCTTTGGCTGAAAGGTGAACCTCAAAAGTGACTTCATTACTGAGCTATAAGGAAGCTCCATTTTTTTATGGCTTTTATTTCTCACTTCATTATATTCATGTTTTCTTTTAAACCTTTAGACATATTTATAATAGCTGCTTCAAAGCTCTTGTATGTAAATCTCTGTCATTCTGGATCTGTTTCAATTGACACATTTTTCTCCTAGTTATGGATCATATTTTCATGTTTCTTTTCATATCTAGTAATTTTTTATTGGATGTTGAACATTGTGAATGTTATGTATCAAATGTTTAGATGTTGTTGTCATCCGTCTTAGTTATCTAGTGCTGCTATAATAGAAATACCACAAGTGGATGACTTTAACAAACAGAAGTTCATTCTCTCACAGTCTGGAAGGCTAGAAGTCTGAATTTGGGGCACCAGCTCCAGGGGAAGGCTGTCTCTCTTTGTCGACTCTGGAGGAAGGTCCTTGTCATCAGTCTTCCCCTGGTCTAGGAGCTTCTTAGCACAGGGACCCTGAGTCCAAAAGACATGTTCCCTCCCAGTGTTACTTTCTTGGTGGCATGAGGTCCCTTGTCTCTCTGCTCACTTCTCACTCCTTTAATCTCTTGTGAGACAAAAGATGATGCAGGCCACACCCCTTATATCTGATCAGGACTGTGACCTGAGTAAGGGTGTTGTATCCCAACTAAACCCTTTTTAACATAACCTAATCTTGCGTCATTAACCACAGGCAGAGATTAGGATTTACAACACAGAGGAAAATTACATCAGGTCACAAAATGGAGGTCACAAAATGGAGGACAACCACACAATACTGGGAATCATGGCCTAGCCAAGTTGACACACATTTTTGGGGGACACAATTCAATTCATAACATCATCCTTTAAAGAGTGATAAAGTTTTTCCTAGCGAGCAGTTAATTTACTTGCAGATCAACTTGAACTTTTTTTTTTTTAATTTTTTAATTGTGCTTTAGGTGAAAGTTTACAGTGCAAATTAGTTTTTAACTTAAGCATTTTGGAGCTAGTGTTTGAGATTGTTAGGGAAGGTCTAGAGTCTTCTTTACTTTAGAGGTAGTGTAAAAGTAGATTCCAGCTCATGGTGACGCCATGTGTGTCACAGTAGGCTTGTGCTCCATAGAGTTTTCAATGGCAGACTTTCTGGAACTAGATCACCAGGCTTTCCTCCAAGGTGCCTCTGGGTGAACTTGAACCTCCAGTCTTTCAGTTAGCAGCCAAGTGTGTTAACTGTACTACCCAAGGACTCCTGTACTAAGGTTTAATCCTCCTGAGGTCCTGCTTAAATTTCTCAGTTTCTCAAGAAGGACTTTCTACTCTGACCGGTCTTAAATTGAATGTCTCCTAGCACCATGCAAGCTCTAGTGGTTGTTTAGCTTTCAGCTCCCTCGTGGTGCTTTATTCTTTGATAATTGTTCTTTGCCAACTCGCTTCCAATACCTTCTATGCTCCACTCAGACTAGCTGGAAAGGGTCTTTCAGACACAAATACATCAGACATTTAAGAGGAACTGAGACTTAATCTGGAAGAAAGATGTGGCAGTCAGCTTCTGTAAAGATTTATAGCCTTGGAAACCCTAAAAGGTCACTGTTAGTTGGAACTGACTTGACAGCAGTGGTTTTGGTTTGGGAGACCCACTTACCCCATCGAGAGCAAGTAAGATGGGCTTTCTGATTCTCTCCACACTGACATCTGCTTCAGATTGGTTCCAAAGGCCCTTCCACCAGCATGCAATAAGATGGGACTGTGTCTGTGAAAGTGTGTGGTGAACTGCAGCACCTTGGCAAATGAGATTCATCAAAATATAGAGCCAACTTCTATAGCATGAGCCCCTGAGGATAGCTTTGTTCTCATCTCTGGCTGATACTCGCCTCCTCTCTTTCTTCTTCCTCCCCCAACTCTCGATTCTGTAGGTCTGGCAGCCCTTGCTCAGGACTGACTAACAAATTAGAGGCACTTTCAGTCCCCAGCCCCCATCCTTGAAAACAGGAAGGCAAGAAGCTCTCAACCACATCCTGTATTTGAGCAAAGTTCCCACACGTGGTTCAACCTAGGTAAGACTTTATGCAAGATCTTTCAGCTTGCAGCTAACCTACAAACCACCAATCTGGGCTCCTAAGAGGTCATTCACTCATTCACCAGTGATGGACTGAGTTCTTATGGTATACAGGGGCCATAACAGATGCGGAAGTACAGATGAATCATCCATCCGTTAATTCTTGCAGTTGTTCATGTAAAAAAAAAACAAACCAAACGTGTTCCCATCAAGTCAATTCAAACTCACAAGAATTTAATAAGATTCTATTTTGTTTGAAGCACAAGTCCTGAAGATATGGTGAGGAGCAAGAAACAGTCTTGACCTCAAATTCCACATAGTGAAAGGGTGAAAGGTCAGTCCGTTATGAAACCAGTTTATTACAGGCCAGTCTGTCACACAAAGTCCAGAAGAATGTACAAAAACAGTTCTTTAGTTTAGGTGTAATAATCTCTTCTCATGCATAAAGGGCTCCCAGTTTGTTTTCCTCCTTCTTAGTTCTTCACTGGAGTCCCTGAGTGATGCAAATGGTTAAGGGTCTCCTCTGCTAACCAAAAGGTTGACAGTTCAAGTTCACCAAGGTGCCTCAGAAGAAAGGCCTGGAGATACACTTCAAAAAAATTAGCCATTGAAAACCCTATGGAGCACAGTTTTACTCTGATACACATGGGGTTGCTATGAGTCAATTCGGCAGCAACTGGTAGTTCTTCACTGGGCCTGGGTCTTTCTATGTAGGCTCCCTGGGTCCTTCACAGATCCACTCCTTTCATCAGGGAGCAAATACCTCTCTCAGGAGCTGTCCTCTCTTCTCGCTCCCCCACGAGCACCTGACCTCTTTTAACCTTTCCCTTCCTGCCTTGTCTCTGTAGATGGGCCTCACTTAGCACAGATCTCTGTGTTCTTATGCTGAGATACGTTAAGAGAACCTGTCTCCTTCTCTGCCTTGAGGCCCATTAAGACCTGTTACACCAAATTTAGACCTGAACCAGGTGTCAGGAACAGAGGTGGAGGGTGCCAGGCCTCAGAAATGTGAGCGTGCATGTGTGTTGGGGCAGATAAGAAAAAACCATTTGGCCATATTTGGAGCAAAGCATTTCATACCTTTTACTGCATTTTCCCCTTTGGCCTTCCCTAGTGTTCTCTCTGCTTCCTCCTTTTGGGCCATTCCTCTTTCCACAGTGAGCAAGGTCATAACATCATCCCTCTCTCCCTACCCATCCTCCTAACTTCTCTGAGACTTCTGCATCCCAAGAAAAACAGATTGCGGAACACAGTACCTGCCCAGCACAGCAAGTGCAGCGCTGCCTGCCAACCACCACCAGAGGGAGCTACTTCCCCGGCCTCCTGCTGTGGGGGCACTTCCCTAATCCCAAATCCGGGCTTGGTGCTTCTGAAGCACTGCAGGGCCCTGGACCCGAAAACTTGATGGCCTAGTGGTTAAGTGCTGTGGCTGCTAACCAAAAGGTCAGCAGTTTGAATCCACGAGGAGCCCCGTGGAAACTCTATGGGGCGGTTCTACTCTGTCTTATAGGGTGGCAATGAGTTGGAATCGACTCTACAGCAGTGGGTTTGGGTGACAGTGCTTCAGTTTAATAACCATCCTTCATGTTCATTTCCTTCTTCTGGCAGATCTGGGATCTACACTTCCTCCTCAAGCAAATCCCTAAAGCACATTTCTGACCCAACGTTTGATTAGTAAATATATTTTTTCCATCCATTAGAAACTACTGAAATCCTACTCTGAGTATTGTAGTAAACCCTTGCTTTACTAAGCTCTAACTCAGCAAATGTGACTATCTCAGGATAGGCTCAAACTTTAGCTTATCCCAGCGTTCCTACCTCTAACTGCAGCTGGCATAGCACTGGTCCAAGGACCACTATTTGGGAACAATTGCCCTATAAAATGTACCCTATCCTCATCTGCAGAATGGCCTGACGAACTCTAAGGTTATTATCAGCTTTAGTATCCTATAGTTAGGTAACCATACCAATGACTCAATTTAACAATTCATCTTATTTTATTATCTTGAGGCTATAAGGAACCCTGGTGGCGCAGTGTTTAAGCAGCTTAGCTGCAAACCAAAAGGTTGGCGGTTTGAACCCTATAACTGCCCCAAGGGAGAAAGATGTGGCAGTCTGCTTTCATAAAGTTTACAGCTTTGGAAACCCTATGGGGCAGTTCTACTCTGTCCTATAAGTTGCTATGAGTTGGAAATTGACTCAATGGCAATGTTTTTTTGTTTTGTTTTGTTTGTTTATGTCACATCTAACTTATCTAGGAGGGCCCTTTTAGATATGGTCCCATGCAAAAGAAAATGTTCTCAGGAAATGTGTGTGATATAATGTTAAAAATTTAAAAAGCATAAACAAAAGTTTAAAATGTACAACAATATTCAAATGTGCATATAATCAATGAATGGAATACAGAGCTAGAGAATAAAAAAAACAGACCCAAATACATACGGGAATCTGTATCATCGAATGTGGCATTTCAAATTGGTAGGGAAAAGATAAACTTCTAATAAGTGATACTGAGATATCTAGAAAGCTATTTACAAGAAAAAAAAAAAACTGGATCCACATGCATTTTTAAAAATTAATTCCACATGGGTCAAATATTAAAATGTAAAAAGTAAATCACAAAGTATTAGGTGAAATCACAAGTTTAAATATATATATACGTGTGTGTATATATATATATATATATATATATATAAACTCTTGGAACAAGACTCCAAAGCCTGAAGCCATAAAAGAAAAAGACTAAGTATTAATTATATACAAGTTAAAAATTCTATGGCCACAAGTACCAAAACCAAAGGGTAAAAGAAAAACTGGGAACCTATATTTGCATCATGTTTGACAAAGTTCTAATTTATTTAATATATAAATACAGGGCTAATTTATTTATCGTATAAAGAACTCTTCCAAATTAAAAAAAAAAAGAGAAAAAGCCAATAGAAAAAGGGACAAAGAATATACACAGGCCAGCGTCCTGACAAAGAAATACAAATGACATAGCAACAGAAACAATCACACTTACTGAAAATGATGCAAATTAAAACAATGAGGCAACACTTCACATGTCCAACTGGCAAAGATAACAAAGTTGAATGATGTACAAGTTTTGCAGTAGCTATCAAAATTGAAAGAAACCCTTGTGGCACAGTGGTTAAGAGATTAGCTGCTAACCTAAAGGTTGGTGGTTCAAACCCACCAGCTGCTCAGAGGGAGAAAAATGTGGCAGTCTGCTTCTTTAAAGATTACAGCCTTGGAAACCCTATGGGGCAGTTCTGCTCTGTACTATAGGGTCGCTATGAGTTGGATTCGACTTGACCGCAGTGGATTTCATTTGGGTTTTTTTAGTAAAATTGAAAAAGGCAAAGGCCCTTTGAACCATCAGTTCCATTGTTAGTGATTTGTCCGATAGACAGATTCCTACATATGTAAAGAATAGATATTTTCATTTTAGCGTTGTTTTAAATAACAACAACACAGAAAAAAGATAACCCAAATGATGACCAGTAAGAGATGGGTTAAATAAATGATATAGCCACACCATGGAATACAATGAAGCGAGTAAAGAGAATGAAATAGGTTGGTGCCAGTTTGGAAGGTTATCTAAGGCATATTAAGTATGGGGCCGGGGGGAGGGAGAAGGGAGTACAGAAAATGAATATATTAAGCTCCTATTTATACACAAAACTAGATTTCTTAAAGGGTAAACGGGTGTGACTGGTACATTGAACTAGCAGGACTTATGGGGTATAATCATCAAAGCAATTTTATTTATTTATTTTTATTTTTTATTGTACTTTAGAAGAAGGTTTACAGAACAAATAGTTTCCTCATTAAATAGTCAGTACACATATTGTTTTGTGACATTGGTTAACAACCCCATGATGTGTCAACACTCTCCCTTCTCAAACTTGGAGGACCTTTTTTTTTTGGTGAAAATACTCATAGTCAAAGTTACCACCATTTCAAAAGTTTCTACATGTACAATTCAGTGACATCAATTACATTCTTCCAGTTGTGCTGCTATTCTTACTAACCTTTTCCGAATTATTCCATCACCATTATCTTTAACTCACTGTCCCCTAGGCTTCCCATTAAACCTTTTGAGTTGCTGTTGTCTATTTGATCTCACATAGATAATTTTTTTTTTTGTACCTTAGATGAAGGTTTACAGAACAAATAGTTTCTCATTAAACAGTTAGTACACATATTGCCCTATGACAATTGTTAACAACCCCATGACATGTCAATACTGTCCCTTCTCAACCTTGGGTTCCCTATCACCAGGTTTCTTGTCCCCTCCTGCCTTCTGGTCCTTGTCCCTGGACTGCTGTGCCTCATTAGTCCCATTTTGTTTAAAGCAATTTTATTTTTGTCTTTCACTGTCCCTTTAAGTATGCTGCTCACTGGGAATGGTTCTATCCTTTTCTTGGATTTTTCTGCTGACTTGTAGTTAACAAAAGTTCTACAGTCACTATAAATTGCCAAGACAATCTCAGTTTACTAGCCAGTCCCAGATAATAAAGAAGGCTTGCCAAGCTTGATTGAATGTTAAATCGGATCTCCTTCCCCAGCCAGGCCTACTGTTGGCTGCCACTTGCAGCTTATCTTTGTTTTCTCTTTCCTTGACTTAAATGCTTTCCCATCTTGCTATTAGGATTTCTGAACCACTTCACAGTGATTAAAGCGATGGACTGCTAATCGAAAAGCTGGCAGTTCAAAACCACTAGTGGCTCTGAGGGAGAAAGACGTGGTAGTCTGCTTCTGTAGATATTTACAGCCTCAGAAACCCTATGAGGTCACTATGAGTTGGCATCTATTCGATGGCAGTGGGTTTGGTTTGGGTTTTTTAGTCAAAGCAAGGAGAGAAAAGTGGTAAAGGTATTATCATAAAGCAAGCATTGTGTCTTCATGCTTGTTGGACCTGCAGATGTTTAAAGCTGAAGTTTTCTCACCTGGTAGCACCTTCAGAATCAGCTTCCCTACAGGCACACTGAAAGCAATAAAAGTTTTCCTCCAGCCACTGCTCCCCCAAAGCCCCTGCTTTTTTGGTATGCCTCCCCGAACAGCAAACTTTCAATGTTGGGGACTCCTTGCTCTTCCTCAGGCAAGAGTTAAAACAGACACAGGTCATTTTTCTCTCTCAAGTGACATACACCTGGTAATGGGAAACAAATGTGGGAAGGTGTGAAAGAAGGTTCATTAGACTAGGATATAGTGTGAGAACAAAAACTGAGAGAGACAGAGACACACAGAGAGACTGACACACACACACACACACACACACACAGAGAAAGCCAGTTACATAAAAGGAGATTGGAGAGGGGTAGGCAAGGAAAGACCAGATCATTCAGGGCCTTGAGAATCTCAATCTGAATCTGGAGTACAATTCAATTCTAACAAGTTAAGGAGGGTCCTCAATAAACATTTCTTGAGGACACCGTCCCCCTCCCAGCTTGTTGTTCTTAATTGCACAGTCAGATCTGGAAAAAGACATATACACCAATCCATTATAATACAGTGGGGTAAATGTTACAATAAAGATAGGAAAAGAAATCTCTGAGTAGAGGAACCAGCTAATTCTGCCTAGGTAAGAAGCCGGAAAGTCTACACAGAGAAGGTGATAAAAGGGGTGGTAGGTGAAGAATAGCTGCTGGGTTAGACCAACTTGGGTGGTAGAACTGTCTGACTAAATAACCAAGAATAAGCAGGCCAGAGGTGATGTGAGTGCAGAGGGAGGCGAAGGAAAGAAGATAGATCTTGCATGATGGGAAAGGGGGATTTGGGGGCAAGAGACACAAGTGGGACTAGGTAACTTGAGGGTGGGACTGGATGAAAGGGCGATTCAACAGCTGTCCCCATAGATCCCTCTGACAGATAAAACCTGCTACTGCTCAAACCTGGGTCTCATTGCCAGGAAATTGTACAAGGCAGCTGTGCTTTGGGAAGTCCCTACAATCTCCTCAGCTGCTTGTCGCTTCCTTCCCATAGAACAGGCTGTTGCAACCTCAGAGCATAAAAGGCCAGGGTATGTGTATCCCAGAGGGAGCTGGCCAGGGATATGGGAGCAATCACCATGGACCTAAAGTCTCTCTGGGCAGGTGAGCATGGGGCTGATAATTCAACAGAGACGTTAATGAAGAGGCAAGGGGTAGATAGACTTCTTCCTCTTCTGAGAATGCAGTCTCTTTGTTCACCTCAGTACCAGACACTATTGAGTTAGTGCAACTGTCCTAGGTAAACCATCTGATCTTTCCTAAATGGACAAAGGAGCAGCAGTGAGCAGAGTCCCTTGGGCCATCTGAGGTGAGCTCATTTTCACAGAGATGCCTCTTGACCAGTCAGAACTGGCACTCAAGACAAGACTGAGACCAAGCTCTCTTGATGTATGAGCATTGCCTTGGGAGTCACATCTTTCCTATGCTATCATTTGGGTACATTTTGGGGAGCCCCCTATTTCTCATCAGCAAATGGTTTGTTGGATTAAACATTTTCTAAAATCCCCTTTTCAACTCTAAAAGTTTGATCCCAAACTCTGGCCTACAAAGTGGCTGGGAATTTGGATGAAGATGGGGATGAAGCCGTAAACAAACAGAACTAGGAATCCTGGTGGAGCAATGGTTAAAGCGCTTGGCCGCTAATCAAGACGTCAGTCGTTCAAACTCACCAGCCACTCCGTGGGAGAAAGATGTGGTAGTTTGCTTCTGTAAGTATTTATAGCCAGGGAAACTCTATGGGACAGTTCTACCTTGTCCTATAGGTCACTATGAATCAGAATCGATTTGACGACAACAGGTTTGGGTTTTGGTCACAGGTGAACAAGAGAAGTTAACCGGGAGGGAAAGAGATGTGTCTGATAGAGAAAAAGAAGCCATTTCGTTGTGCCCTTACCTCTTTCACCTTGTTTTATACTCTCGAGCCATGAGATGCCCACTTCGTAGTGGTAAGAGCCTTTTGCGTTCCTGTCAAAGTGTTCAGCCCTTTAAGGGGCAGCACTTTGGGGAAGGGTCCTGGTAGCTGACCCAACAGCGGATTTGGCAATCAGAATTTCTCCTGATCACTTAACAGGTGCATGGAGGACCCGCTTCCTGCCTACTCTGGCCCCTGCCTAAAAAACAAAACAAAACAAACTAGTTGCCATCTAGTCAATTCTGATTCATAGAGGTCCCATGTGTGTCAGAGTAGAACTGTGCTCCAAAGGGTTTTCAATGGCTATGACCTTTTGGAGGTAGATTGCCAAGACTTTCTTCCAAGATGCCGCTGAGTGGATCTGAACCACTGACCTTTCAGTTAGTAGCTGAGCGCTTAACCATTTGTGCCACCTGGAGATTCCTGCCTTTGCCTAAAAGGGATGTGAATTAGGAGGAGAGAACCCTGGAACCCCTGTTTCCCAGCCTTGTGCTCTGGAAAGGAGGCACCAGTTTCAGAAGCGTGTCAAGTGAAGTTCTCTCTCATTTTTAACTGCCCTTTTCTCCATTTTCAGACCCCCAAGGTGTCTTAGTATGAATAAGTCTGGACAACGTCCCCAGTCAGGGGACCACGGTTCAACAAATGGTGCCCCTTGGGTGAAGTGTCCAGGACTCAGAGTCCTGCTCTTTTCTTCCCTTTAGGAAGGTGAATCAAGGATAGAATGATCTCACCAGTTCTTCTAGGGAGGTGTCCTGTGGGGAAGAGGCTGAACATGACCTCAAACATGTGAGCTGAGAACACTACTAGAGCTGGCTCACACATCTTGCCCCGTTTTGAATTAGTTGCCTTTACACAGGGTGACCATTCATCTCAATTTGCCTAAGACACTCCTGGCTTAAGCTATTGTTGCAGGGTAATTATTAATAATGCCCCCTTTCACTCTCCAAAGTGTCCCAGTGGACAGTAGATCATATGATCTCCCTACCTATATACCTATCCAACTCCCCACTAGACTGTGAGTTCCTTGAATGCAGGATGGCTTCAACTTCATTGTAGCTTCCTCAGTGCCCAGGACAACACACAGAGCACATGATTCAATAAATATTTGTTGGTTAAATAAATGAATGAGTAAATTAGATACCAGTTTGGAAAATGTTTCTGCCTAGGATTGTAGGGACCCCAAAGCACCCAAGCACTGAGAACCTCATGCCCTGTAAAGAGACCACAGCTGTGGCTGGAAAGCCCAAAGGAAGTGAGGCTTTGCCTTGTATGTAGGTATGCCCATGTACCCACTACCATTGTCTGGGAGACAAGAACCAGATATGACTCAACAGATTTCCCTTTCTACCCATCTCCTACAGGTGCAGTGGTCTTGCTGCTACTTCAGGGAGGTAAGTAGTCTATGAGTCACTACTGTCTGGATCCCTGGGGACTGGGTTCTCCCATTTCTGATGTTCAGTTTCTGTCCATGCTTTGTTCTGCTTTTCTCTCTTGATCACTCTCTGACACTAATATATTTATGCCTCTGAGATTTTGTTTATCTCTTATGCATTTGTGGTTCTGGTTCTAATTTTTGAGTCTGTTTCTCTCTGTGTCTCTCTCTCCCCTATACATATATAAACTTAATGTTGTGTGTGTGTACACACATACGTAACATAGATCATCTCTGTTTCTCTACTTATCTCTGTGTCATTCATCCGTACATACACACTGAACCTCAGTGCTCTGTGGTGTTTTACATATTGATGATATCTCTGTCTCTCAATGTATTTCTTAACTGCAGTTTGGGTACTCAAGAGCCAGCGTTAAGGGCTCAGGGTGAATGACTATCAGAGGCTCTGGCTGAACAAGCAAAGGAGATAATGGCTGTCTTGGGGAGAAGCTTGTGGTTTTCTGGGCTCTAAGGCAACAGCACTAGAATCTCTTTGGTTCTCTTCACTTTACTCCAGGATCTGCCTACAAACTGGTTTGCTACTTTACCAGGTGGTCCCAGGACCAGCAGGAACCAGGAAAGTTCACCCCTGAAAATATGTATCCCTTCCTATGCTCTTACCTCATCTACTCATTCACAGGCATCAGTAACAACAAGATCATCATTAAGGGCAAGAAAAGTGCAATGCTTTACCAGACCATCAACAGTATCAAAACTGAGTCAGTAGGATGGGAGTGGGAACATCTATGGTGGGTTTTGGGAGAGGGGAGTTAGTTTTATACTGGGGCCTAAGGCCAACACCTCAACTACCTCATTTATTCATTCATTTAAATGTATTTCCTTGGGTATAATCCTGATCTACTTCTATTCTTCTCCCCAGTGGCTCCATCCTTTCACTGAACTTAGCTGCTAAGCAGTCAGGCTCCATTTGTCCACATCTTTCACGTCAGAAACTCAACCGTCTAGGCAAAGCTTTCCTGGTAGTCAGTAAAAAAATAAAAATAATAATGATAATAATAATCAGCTTATTCTTCTACTACAGGAATCCCAAACTGAAAATTCTCTTGTCCATTGGGGGGTACACATTTGGTTCCAAAGGGTTAGACTGCTGTCTCTATTTTTTGTTCATTCTCCCGGATAATTCTTACCATCATCACTTCTCCTCATCTGGAGAAGAGACATTCAACTAGGCACTGAGGGGGCCTTCCCTTGGCCCAGGTGGTAAAACCGGTCTGAGTTCTATCACCAAGCTGATAGGTTTTCAGCACTAGGTTTTCTGATGTCTGGAGTGAGCTCTGCAGGAGTTTAGCAAGTGCCCAGACACTTAAGGCCTGGGGAAAAGTGAATGAAGAGCAGAATTCAGTAAACTCTCAATAATTTACATGAAGGTTTTTTTTTTTTTTTTTACATTATGGATTATGGGGAGATGATTTTAATTGAGAAATGTAATTTTTTAAATTTTAATTTTAAATTTTAACTTTACACCATGGTGGTGGAAGGGGGTAGGTTATTTTCACTTAAAAACCAAGCCTTGGCCAGCAGCAGTCTATGGCCCTTGAAGCTCTGGGCCATGCTTGTGTAGTTTGATGGCCAGAGAGAGCACAGAATGGCATAGGAGACAATCAGGTCCACTTTGCTTAAAAGTAAAACAGCCATTAGTATGAAGCATACATTATAAATTATAGTTCCTAACATATGCAAATGATACTTCATTTACATCAAGAGCTAAATAAATACAAGCACGTAAGGATGAGGAGCCCTGGTGGTGCAGTGGTTAAGAGCTCAGCTGCTAATCAAACAGTCAGCAGTTCGAACGCACCAGCTGCTCCTTGGAAACCCTATGGGCAGTTCTACTCCATCCCATGGGGTCACTATAGGGTCGCTATGAGTTGGAATCAACTCAACAGCAACACATTTGATTTTTTGGTTTACAGAAGGATGAAAGGCAATTTTTTTTTACACTCTCCAACTACAGTTAATCTAATTTTGATTTTTTTCTGCTTTAATTTAAAGAAAGGTGCAAACATTTAAAAAAAATCCAGACACCTTAAACTCAAGCCTCCAGAGGCTTTCAGTTTTCAAAAGTAATCTTCTGATAGTACAATTTTCTCATGGGGCTTGTCAGTATCCAGTTACGGCAGGAGTAGGCAGAAAAAACAACTAGGTGTTATAAGACCTATTTAGATGGCTGACCTAGGGAAAGTTACCAAACCTCTCTGAGCTCAGTTTATCCATCTGCAAAATGTATATAACAATAACTACTTCATAAGGTAGTTGTAAGGGTTTCAAATGAGCTAATGCACGGCACATGCCCTGCTCAGAGTTATCATTCAATAAATATCAACTCTTCTTCCTTTTTCTTTTCCTTCTTTGATCCTAAATATTTTCATCTATGAAATAAGGAATGGTATTAAAAATCACAGTAGTATTTCTGAAGTCTCTACCAGTTCTAAAACTGTAGAATGCTTAGCAACTCAATTTCTGCAACAGAAAGAGGGAAGGAAGATTAAGTTACCGAACTTATTTGGGTTTGCATGAACCCCATCATGAACTCCTTTCAGTTATGAATAGGTTTCAGTGGCAACTATCCTTCTAATTCCCAAATTCTCCCCTCTTGTAATACTTGCTTAATTTTTTATTCAATTAAAAAAAGCCTTCATCATTCATTCTTACACGCAGGCATCCATTCATTCAATAGATGATTTATTGATAAACTGAGTGCCAGTCTAGGCTTTGGAGATGAACAAATCTGATTTGGGTTTCACTTTAGCCATGTGACCTCAGGCAAGTTCTTTAAATTTCTAGCCTCAATTTTCTTTAACTATGAGAATAATAATAGAATAATAATAGTAATAGAATAATAATAGAAACTACGTCAGGGTAATGTTGTGAGGCCAGGCAACACATATAAACTGTTCAGCATAGTGCTGGTACGCAGTAAGAGTTCAAAGGCTGCAATAATTTGTTGTTATATTATTATTATTATTGCTAAGAAAATACCAAGCTTTGTGGTGGGTGCTATACAGAATATAAAAAAATGTATAACGCACAGAAGTGATTAGGTTTAGGCTACTCTGGCATGACCTCATTAACGTAACAAAAGAAATTAATATTTCTAAACAGATCACACCCACAGGTACAGGGGCCAGAGCTTCAATACAACTTTTGGGGGACACAATTAAATCCACAACACAACGTAATCAATTATCTGGCCCAACAATCTTCCATAAGCCATAATGCTTGCCTTTGTCAGCCCATCTGTATCAAAAGGGGTAAGGAGAGGATTGGCATAGACAAATAGTGATAGAGTATTGGGGAAGGAAAGACTATTTTAGGATTTATGTGAAAAAAGTATTCTGCTATGGCTAGTGCCTATTCTTTCCAAAGAACGCCTGTATTGTTCTACCTAGATTCCACCCCATGGTTGATTCTTCCACATCATGCTTGGAATTTATCAACTCTGTAATCCCATTCCTAAGGAATCATAACTTTGATGGGCTGGACATAAGCTGGATCTACCCAGGTCTGAAAGACAGCACTCATTTCACTGAGCTGATTCATGTAAGTCACACTCCTTGGTACGTTCAGTGCCTTTAATATAACCACACCAGGAGAGGGAAAAGAAGAGATTGGGCCTTGTAAGAAGACACAACTTCTGCCTTCAAGAAGCCCCCACGGATGGGGAGAAGCCCCGGTCATAGTTTAGGGTAGAGACAACATCAAATAACAGAGCCCTCTTTTATAATGACAAAACAACATCATAACAAAACAACATTCATATAAGAGTACGGGGCCATAGAATGAATTCCTCGGGTGCTGAGATAGCCTCATAGAAGAGGGTTTGATTCAGAAGATACATCAGGAGAAGACCTAGATAGTTCTTTCTTGGGCGTCCTCATTTTCCTGGATACAGTGAGGCTGGGGGGTCCTCCTGCCTCCTTCCTCCTGGGATGTCCTTCTCCATACTCTCCAATGTGGAGCATCCCTGGGCAGATGCAGGCACAAGGCATCCGCATCCAGGCGTAGTGGGGAAAAAGTTGTCCTCTTCCATCTAATGTGGTTTGAGAAACCTCATAGACCCCAGACAAGAATGTTAGTCCTGTACTCTGGGAGGGGGATCTGATGCCTTGTTTTTCAGAGGAGTTAGCTGAAGTCTTTCAGAAGGACTTCATAAATTCCAGAAAAGAGAGGCTTCTCTTGACTGCAAAAGTGTCTGCAGGGAGGCAGATGATTGATAACAGCTATCAGATCAAGAAACTGGAAAAGCAAGTATGTAGAAACATCTCCTCCCACCCTCTGTCTCCAGCCTGGTCCATGGAAGGGATGCGTATCAGTATGCCCGAGGAATGGGAGGAAGAGGGAGAGTATGAAGGTCACCTCTCTACCCTCACACCATTCAGTCAGGAAGTTCTTCTTCATGACTAATTTCAGTCCTCTAACTGTGACACAGTGCCTGACAGCTGAGCTGCTAACCAAAAGGTCAGCAGTTCGAATCCACCAACCACTCCTTGGAAACCCTATGAGGCAGTTCTACTCTGTCTTATAGAGTCGCTATGAGTTGGAATCAACTCCATGGCAATGGGTTTAGTTTTGGTTTAACTGCACTCAAAACCTGTTATATATCATTGTTTCTACCTCTGCTCATCACAGCATCTCCTCCTTTGCTTTTAGCACTTCAGAGAACTAGATTTTATCAACCTTCTGTCCTTTGACTTCCATGGATCTTGGGAAAAGCCTCTCATCACTGGCCACAACAGCCCTCTGAGAAAGGGGCAATTAGACGGAGGGACAAGCTCATACTACAATGTGGTGAGTTTTGCAGAGAAATCACAGTGGGATGCTGGCTGCAGGAGGAGTTGAGGAGACCTCTGTACATCTACAGTCATGTCCCTCTCAAACTGAGGAGGTGCCCAGGAGAGACTCAGGTTACCTTGGCAGCTAGTGAGTACAGGGGACATGCTTTAACCAGATGCCAGTAAAATGCCACCCGGAAAATATCAGAAGACTTGGTAGTTGCCATATACTCTGTGTCTGGCTCAGCGTGTCACCCATCCCAGTCTTCTCTGAATTCTGTATCTTCAGTACATTTCCTGGTCCCGCACAGGTGTACAGAACTTGGTACCCTTGAGTGTCTGTCAATATTACCCATTTAATTTGATCTTCAGAACAATTCTGTGAGGTCAAGTGGGCAGGAAATGTTACTCCCACTCAGATGATGAAATAGATTCCTAGCAGATTCAATGACAGCTCAAGGTCACTCACACAGACGTGAAGGTCCTGGAAAGTGGTGGGAAATGGAAAGTCTAAGCAAAAAATTTCACCCTCAGCTATTTTGTTGTTGCCATTGTTTTGGTACATATATATAGTTACATGTTCCTAAAATTTTGGGAGGAAAAATGTTTTCCTGGCCTTCACATTTGTAGTGACAGAACTGGTCAGTCCAGAACTGGATCTTCTGATTTCTAGTTTGGGGTTTTCTAGGACTCCACATGGTGAAATTACATCAGCCTCCCTCTCTCCTTCCTCAGTATCAAGCTGTCTTTAAAGATCAAGAGAGACATCATTGTCTAACACCTTATTTTGTTATTTACTTCCTGATCTGACCCCCTGGGTCCGAGGTCTTTGCGAGGCCTCACAGGCTAAGAGTCTGACAGTCATCTCACCCCATATTTGTCAGTAAGCACAATTAGCCCCAGTGTAGGCAAATTCCATGGGCAGTTGACACAAAGGGGAAAGAAAAACAATGACAACTTTGATTTCATGTTTTCTAGGTCACTTGCCTGATTTCTTTTGTGATTCACTGTTCAGCTTTCTTTCATGACCTAGAAAAAGCTGAACTAGTCTTTTAGTGCCAACGAACCTTAAATCATTAGAACAAAGCACTCTGGTCCTGGTCGGATTGTCCACACTCCACTGATACAGAAAGGGAATAAGGAGTCGCCTCTGTGAAATTTGGAGGGAGTATTAAGAATGGCCACTCACACACTGTGCCTCAGTTTATCTTCCTTTTCTAGGCATATGCTGTGGGATACTGGATAAACAAGGGAATGCAAGCTGAGAAGGTGGTCATGGGCATCCCCACGTATGGGTGCACCTTCACACTGGCCTCTGCAGAAACCACTGTGGGGGCCTCTGCTTCCGGGCCTGGAGCTTCTGGCCCCATCACCAAGTCTCCAGGCTTCCTGGCCTATTACGAGGTACCTGGAAGCTCCCTGGGCCCTCAGCTCTCTGGATCAGATTCTGTCCAGTAGGCAGATAGATTTGGCATCACAGAGATAGTTGTCAAAGTTTCCCTGTTCATTAGACTATCTCCTCATTCTAAGGAAATAAATAAAAAGCACAGAGAACACTGGAAATCAACCAACAATTCAACCAACAGTCACTCCTATATCCCAAATCCTGGGTACTGTGAGAGCTAGAGATAAGTAATTCTCCATTCTTGTCTCAAAGGGCTGACTGTCAAGGTGGGAAGAATGCAGAATACAAATATAACTAGTCAAACAAGAATTTAAAAATAAGATAACTATAATGTTTCATAAAATTACAGAATTATTTCAAAATAAGATGTGATTAAGTGGCAAATGAGTGGCACACAGGGCTAGAAGTTCAGAGATGGGTGACTGGGGAAGGCTCCATGGAGGGGGAGATATTTTTGCTGGGCCTTAAAGGATGGATAAGAGTTTGATCAGGTAGAAAAAAGGATATTATCCTACATCCAGGGACCCTTCCTTGTCTCCCCTTGGAGACCGAACCTGACCTCTCATCATGGATGTGAACATACCATGAGCCCATGTTGAGTGCCTTGGCACCCACTGAAGGATTCAGTCATTGTACTGCTCAGTCTTTCACTTCACCATCCACACAGGAGAAAACTGAGGTGCCATCAATTTAGTTGGCAAGGGGAAAGAGACATGGGTCATCATGAGCTTCCTCGGTGAATCTGAGGGTGACTGACAGATTGGAGGGAGAGAGGCTCACCCACCCCTTGGGTAGTTCTAGGTTGACAGTGAACGTAAGTGTCAAGAAAGCTCATTGCTCAGAATCTGCTGGTAGGGTTTTACCATGGACCACTGCATATGCACTTCCCCATGCCACAGAAAGTTTGATTTTATTGTTCGGTTTATCACTTCAGGTCTTAATTATAACTTTAATAAATTGTTATTTACTTAAATATTCAACTTTCTATTTTCCACCCTAACTGAGGTAAACACAGGTACAGAATTTAAAAGCATTCCAAAATGAATTCTCTATGTAACATTGGAATGCTTTTATTTCCACTGAAGATTTATCACTTTTAGTTGTTTTTACTTATGCTATTAGAAAGAGAAAGTAGCTGATGATGGAAGGAGGTATCCCAGGACAGGGTAGATTGGGAATGGGACACAGTAGTTGGGATTAAAATGAGGATAATCTACAAGGTGGGAAATGAAGGTTATGGTCATCATAATACTTTACATTTGTACAGTACTTTGCTGTATTCAAGGGTTTTTTTTTTTTGTGGCATATATTAGTTCATTTGATCCCAACAAAAATACTGTAAAGAGATATTATTATAATTTTTCCTGTTTTGCAAACAAAAAAAAAAATGAGATGATTGATTAGTCCATACTAGAACCTGATCTAGAACTCAAGTATTTTCTGATTTCCAGCTGCTTATGACTCATCCTGATGAGGCCTTAGCATAAGCAATTACTGGTGGTTCATCTTGGACCATTCATTCTGTACATTGTATAGGGTCATTTCCCTCATTGTCTGGTCCTTGGGATAAAGGTTCTGGTATTTTCCCCAAACCCCTAGTGGCTTACCTGCCCTTTCTACCTTAATGCGTTTCAAGAAGAGCCCTTCACTGACCCCCTTCTTGCCCCCCTCCCCAGATCTGCCAGTTCCCGCAAGGAGCCAAGATCACAAGAATGCAGGATTAGTAGGTTCCCTATACAGTCAAGGGAAACCAGTGGGTGGGCTATGATAATGTGGAGAGTGTGGAGACCAAGGTAGGTAGGCAAGAGGTTCTAGGGGTGGGAGGATACTCCTCTGAGTGGGGAATGGGATGCATGGTGAAATGCCAGATACTTTGTGTTGAGAGGAGACTCTGGGACTCCAGTTTCTAGGAAAGGAATCAGTGGGCTTTGTAGCACAAGTCTAGTAGTGATGCTAAGTCACAGCTGTGAGGACCTGTGGCACAGGCAGGATAGGTTGAAAGGATGCCAGAAATAATTGAACTTTGAGAACAAGTGGAAAAGTAAGGTAAGGGGTGGAGAAAAGTAAGGAGTGAAGAGAAGGGAATGGGAATAAAAGAGACAGTGGTGCCTATACAGAGAGTGGTTATCTTCCTTGTTGGTCATCTGAGGACAAGCCCTTCAGTCCTCATGGACTACCTACTAGGAGTCTTCAGCTTTCCGAGCCTACCAGTTCTTAGATCTTTCTAAGACATTTATTTGCCTTCTAATCTTAGGGCAGGTGGGAGGCATCAGTGTTATTGACAAATACAGTCCTCTTGTCTTGCTTGTGGCTTCTGGTTTTTACCTCTGATCCTGGAGAGTTTTCAGAGACTCTGAGAATGCTGGACCTGGGGTGTGGTGGCTCCATGAGCCAGGACAAGAGGTTGTTAATAGTGGATGGCTCTCTCTTACTCCCATAAGAAACCCTGAGCAACTTGAGCTCACCCTTCCCTTCAGGAAGTCCCCAAGTCCGTGTAACCTCTAAGTCTATTGTCGCACTCTAAGCTCAGGCCCTCTTCTGAACCTGACTTGGGTCATGGGCCTTTAAGTGCCCCTTCTAACCTCCATTTGTGCTTCCCTCAGGTTCAGTTTCTAAAGAATTTAAACCTGGGAGGGGGCCATGATCTGGTCTATTGACATGAACGACTTCATGGGCAAGTCCTGCAGCCAGGGTCGCTACCCCCTTGTCCAGGCTGTCAAGAGAAGCCTCAGCTCTCTATGAAGGTAAATGAGTCAGGGCTAGGGCTGGAAGTGGCTGGAGAGCTGGGCAGAAGGGAGTACAGATTGCGGGAGGTTATCTGTACATATTTAGGCCAACCCTTTCTTATGCCAGCTTGGACCTTCAGCCTTATTTCCTGATTGACTAGGCTGGTCCTGTCTGTTTGGTAGGCTTCCGGTAGATTTTTTAAAATTTTATTTCTCTTTTAAAAAATATTTATTTTTGGTGGGAATATACTTAACCAAACATACGTTCATTCACAGTTTTCAAGAACAGCTCAATAACATGGCTACATACTTCACATTGTGTCCCCATTCTATATCTACCCACAGTGTTTCATCACCATTAATTTAGGCTCTCTGCCCCTTAAAGTTCTCTTCTGTACTTTAGATGAATTGTTGTCAATTTACACTCATATATATAATTCTTTATAAGTGTGCTATGCTCGAGGCAAACATTCTTTATTAATTGGGCTAAATTGTTATTTAGTTTAATGATGGCTTCATGGGATGGTTCTGGTTCAAGGTTTAAAGATTATTTCTGGTTATTAGATTCAGAGGTTCCCCCTGTTTCAATGGATCCAGTAAGTCTGGTTTCCATGAGTTTAAAAATCTGTTCCATGCTTTTCTTCCTTTTGATCAGGATTCCTCTATTTGGTCCTTGATCAAAACATTCAGTAACAGTAGTCAGGCACCATCCATTTCTTCTAGTCTCATGATAATGGGGATATTCCAAAGACTTTTTGAATAAACAAAAATAAATTGAGCTACCACTTATTGAGCACATACTTGAGCTAAGGACTTTCTTTACATGTATAGTGGGGATAAACATTGACTCCACCACAATTCCTGGTTAAAAAACAGCCTGTTTTAATTTTCTAAATTAATATGAATCTGCCTCCATTCTCTCAATCAGCTGCACTAATGAGGAAGCCAGTCTCAGTTATTACTAATGCTCCCTCCCCCCATCCACAGTTGTTCTTACTTAGTCTTAAATTCTCGAGGTCCCACTGGTCATTATTGATATGCTCTTACTCAAGCTTACCTGTTACCCTGAAGGTAGGTAACTTTGCTGCTGCTCTGATCCTGGGCTGCATGTTCCCTAGGTGCATTGTATATCTTCTTGTGCAGAATATATTCCCTCTTGTGGAGGGAAGAGCTGTTGC
Source organism: Dugong dugon (assembly GCA_030035585.1). Classification (NCBI taxonomy): domain Eukaryota; kingdom Metazoa; phylum Chordata; class Mammalia; order Sirenia; family Dugongidae; genus Dugong; species Dugong dugon. The sequence goes on from CM057462.1 coordinate 151,529,784, forward strand.
TAACCAGCTAGCCATTGTGAGATCCATTATTCCAGCACAGGGGACTGTCCTGGAAAAGGGCCCAGTACAGTAAGAAAACTCCTCAGCTAGATGATTGGGCAGCTCCTTTCTAACTCTGAGAATCTCTAGTTCAGTAACTTGGTTCAGGTCTCAGATTACCGACTTGGCCTTTGAAGTATTCTTCCTTTTGTTTCTAGGCTTCATCTATAGCTGAGCAGGCAAGCTGACCTTGTTGCATACTCTTTCTCCAGGAATTCTTGTGTGGAATTCACCTTGCCAGACTGACCTCAAGATCTCTCTTCTCCAAGCTTTCCCCTGACTTCCTCCCAGACCTCGAACTGGGCCTGGCTTTGGGTTCCCTCAGCTGCTGACTTGTCCTGAGGCACAATAAGAAAATATTTTTGCTCCAGCATGTGTGACCTCATTTGTGTAATCCTTTACCCTGTGGTATAAGGCAGTCCTGCCCCTGCTGTTTGGAGCCCAGGGCTAGAGTACAAGTAGAGGCTCACATGTCATATGTCAAAATATTTAAAAGAACTAATAAACTGTTAAAATATTATTTCTATTTTGACATTGACAAATATGCCTTCATAACAACCTACAAGATCAGATTTGAATTTAGAATTCTCAGGCTCTTCAGAATTCTGCACCAGAATTCCCTTCTGTTATGGATTGAATTGTGTCCCCCAAAAATATCTGTCAACTTGACTAGGCCATGATTCCCAGTATTGTGTGATTGTCCACCATTTTCTCATCTGGTGATTTTCCTGTATGTTGTAAATCCTACCTCTATGATGTTAATGAGGCAGGATTAAAGGCAGTTATGTTAATGAGGCAGGACTCAGTCTACAAGATTAGGTTATGTCTTAAGTCAATATCTTTTGAGATACAAAAGAGACAAGCAAGCAGAGAGACAAGGGGACCTCAAACCGCCAAGAAACAAGAGCCAGGAGAATACCATGTCCTTTGGTCCGGGGTCCCTGCACTGAGAAGCTCCTAGACCAGGGGAAGATGGATGACAAGGACCTTCCTCCAGAGCTGACTGAGAAAGAAGGCTTTCCCCTGGAGCTGATGCCCTGAATTTGGACTTGTAGCCTACTAGACTGTGAGAGAATAAACTTTTGTTTGTTAAAGCCATCCACTTGTGGTATTTCTGTTATAGGAGCACTAGATAAGTGGGACACCTCCCCTCTTTCAGCTCTGTCTTGCAGAGAGAGGACCTCACACACACACTGTGAACATCTCAGTCTTTGCATCCACACTTTGTGTACACCCCCCACAAAGAGCCTCAGGGCTGGGTCTGTGTCTGCCAGTGGTGTGCTCTACCCTTAGGATGAACCCAAGGAACAGGCCTGTGCAGGCCCTGAAAGTGGGCACGGGCTGTCTGGGCAGGGAGTCCTGGGTATCTGGATCATGGTTTAGAAGGGGAGGGATGTGAGCTCCAGGTGGATGTGCCCCAGCCCTGCAGTCTCCTCACCTCATGGGGTGGGTGAAGCTGGAGGAGGATCACAGCAAAACAGTCTAAAGCAAAGGTCAGGCAAACTATGCCCTGGGGCCAAATCCAGCCCACTGCTAGTTTTTGTAAGTAAAACTTTATTGGAACCCAGCCACACCCAATTTGTTTACATAACACGTATATGGGTGCTTTCCCACTACAGAGTTGAGAAGTTGCAGATCATATGGCCCTCAAAGCCTAAATTATTTACTATCTGGCCCTTTATAGAAAAGTTCACCAATCCTTGATCTAAAGCATGGTGCCCAAGGCAGGGATCCCTCTTGCTCAGGTCTAAGGCTGTTTCTTGGTTCAAATGCCCTAATTTTAGGATGAACTGTGTTTTTTACATCCTCCCACTTCCCTTCCAATCCTTTCCTTCTAGAAAAATTATTTTTATCCTAATGACTGAACCAACACTTTCATGCATATATTTAATCCTCATGATTTGTGAACTAGGTAATGTAAGCTCCATGCAGATGAGCTAACTGGGGCTCAGGAAATGTAAGGTCACACATCTAACAAGTGGTAGCACTAGATCAAATCTCAGAATATGGCGGCACCAAAATTTCTGTGGAGGAGGGGCTTAGAGGAGGTGACCTGATCTAGAAGAAAGTGAGGGTTAGAATACTAGGGAATTTGTTTTAAAACTGCTTTTGAATAGCTCCTTACTTCTGACTGAGAAAATATCAGTTGAACTGGGATGGCATTTATGGGACTTTGGAGGCTAACTTCCTCCCAGTCTCCATCAGTGCTTGCCAGCCGCTCTCCCCGCTTTTACGTACAACTGCTTTTTTCTCTGTCAGAACCCGTTTTTTTGTCAGTGGATTCTGACCAAGAAAATATCAGTTGTACTTATGGATTCTGACTAAGAAAATATCAGCTGTACATAAAAAAGAGTGGAGGTGGCAAGCACTGATGGAGACTGGGAAGAAGTTAGCCTCCAAAGTCCCCCTATATGCCAGCCCAGTTCCAAGGTAGACATTACTTTGTTTGGGACACCTCTCTGATCCCTAACTCTGGGTCAGTACTTTATGGTCTCTGGTGATCCATGTTCTCAAGAAGAGGAAGAGTGAAGTCATTAAGAGTACAGTCTGGAATCAGACTCTCTGGGTTCACATTCTGGCTTTGACATTAACTTATCAGCTGGGTGACTTTGGGCAAGTTATTTACCATATTTTTATGCAAAGAACTCAAGCTTTCTACATCTGTTTGGTTTTTTGGTTTTATATGAACTGGGTAATCATCAATTAAACAGAAAAGTCAAACCAAACCTTTTGCTGTCAAGTCAATTCTAACTCACAGTGACCCTGTAGGACAGAGTAGAACTTCCCTATAGGGTTTCCAAAGCTGTAAATCTTTATGGAAGCAGACTGCCACATCTTTCTTCCAAGGAGCGGCTGGTGGGTTCGAACCAGGGCTTTGAACTGTTCAGAAGGGTTCAGTGGTTGCTGACACAAACAAGGGCCATGTATGAGTTGCATAGCAAGCAAATCTGTTGTTGCCTGTGGGATTTTGATGCAAGTAGGCAACACACAGCGGTGCCCCGCTCAAAGATGGTTTCTGATCACGCTACTTTGCATGTGTGTGGCTCTCCCCAGTCCTGCCAATAATCCAATCTCCTGCATCAGGCTTCTGAAACTTTCAGAGTCCACGCCGAAGATTGGATTATTGGCAGGACTGTGGAGAGCAACGTACATTCAAAGCTGCGCAGTTGGCTGCCATCTTTGAGCCAGGCACTCCTGTTTGTTTCCTACTTTGGTTAAAATCCCATGGGCAGCAGATTTGGTTGCTATTCAACATGTACGCTGCTCTCATTTACACTGGCAATTACTGAACCATTTCCAAATCAGTTAGAAGCCCTGGTTCACACTGCCCACCTTTCTGTTAGCAGTCTAGCACTTAACTACTGTGCCACCAGGGCTCTTTTTAATTAAACAGAAGCAACTTGGAAAATAATGCTTTCTTACTCCAAACTTGACATAACCTTACAAACTTCCAGCTGCTACCCAAGATCTATTGCTATAATCGAATCAAGGAAGAGGGGGCTGGGCAGGGGCTCCCCACTATTGTCCCGTCAGGGATAAAGCTCAGTGTGATGGCTGTCTGACTTCCTTTGTCCATACTCCTCCCCAAGATCCAGCTAGTCTCTTTTGACATGTGGAGACTGTTCTGACAGTGCAGTAACTTTGGATCCCAGGCCAGCCTCATTCATGTGCCAGATATGCCATTTTGCTAAATGTACCTTTAGTCAACAGCCAGTTCACTTTTGAGTCTGTTCTCATGGAGTCTCCATTGTATCCTTAGGTTGATTACTCAAGATGGAAAACACAAATAAGATTCAGAGGGTGAAGGGGAGCCAAGGGTTACCCCCTGCCCCTTTATTTTTAAGTCCTCACCTTGCCTGCTGCAAGGGGCCAGGTGCAGAGTGGGAGGGCCTGGTGGTGCTTCCTTTAAAAAGCCAGTGAGAGCCCAGACAGACCTGGAACTAGGATTTAGGACGTACTACCAAAATGAGCAAGCTGTTGATTCTTGCTGGTCAGTCTTTCCCAGGAGACCCTATTTGAGCTTTCAGGGCAGCTGCTCTTTCTCCTCCTTTTATTCAATGTCTCCTCCTCCTCTCCCTGTGCTCCAAAGCCTCCTGCATTGTCTCCTTCCTCTCACTAGCCTCCTTGGGTTCATAACATAGTGGGTATACTAGTTTCCTATGGCTGCCATAACAAAACACCACTAATTGGGTGACTTATAAGAACAGAAATTTATTCTCTCACAGCTTTGGAGGCTAGAAGTCCAAGTCAAGATGTCAGCAGGGCCAGGCTCTCTCTGAAGTCTCCAGAGGAAGATTGTTTCTTGTCTCTCCCAGCTTCTGGTAGCCCCAGGCATTTCCTGGCTTGTAGATGCATCTTCACATGGCTTTACTTCCTCTATCTGTCTCTCTCTGTTTTCTCCTCTTTTATAAGGACACCACTCAAATGGATTAAGAGCCACCCTACTCCAGTATTATCTCATGTTTACTTAACTGACTACATCTTCAAAGACCTTATTCCCAAACAAGGTCACATTCACAGGTACCAGATGTTAGGACTTCAACATATCTTTTTTGGGGGCACTGTTCAATCCGTAACAGTGGGGAAGAAAGGAAGGCCCACTGAGCATCTGAGGGCTCCATAATGGAGGGAAAGTAGATAACTCTGACAGACCAGGATGAGGCCATTTCCCCACATGTAAAATGATGGAAGACTTGGGCTTGCCCTCCCCGTTTTAACATTCTGTGATTCCTCCTCAGTGTTAGCCACAAAGCAAGAGCCCGATGCATGGACTTTATCAAGGATCAATCAACTAACAGGAGCAATTAGTAGAAAAAATCAGTAAGGCCGAGGTTTTTTTGAATGTGGTAGTCTGGAGGCAGGTCTAAGGGATTGGGGCTGGGAAGGAAAAAAGACCCTAAAGAGTTAATTGCTGTTCCCCATGTGCTGACTTTTTCCCAGAAATGATGGCCAAGCTGTGGATAGGAGCCCAATGAGAGCAATCACTGGGCTGGGCACAACAGCACATGCTCATTGTGGTTGGGTGGGTAGGAAGGGAATCAAATTTAGAAGCATCATCTAAACTGAAAAGTAGAGTGACATTAGTTCTGGAAAAGGTGAGCTCTAGACCTCAGTGTGAAGAGACTGATATGGGAAAGGGCCATCTGCCGAAAACCTCCCTTCTCCACCTCCAGTGCCTCCTCTGTCATTTACCACCAATTTGCCTTATCTTTAGAGCCCATTCATTTGACAAATACTGATGGAGAGTTGACTATATGCCAGGCACTGTCTTGGGTACTGGGACCTCAGAAGTACAAGTATAGTCCCTGCCTGCAAGAAGCTCACTGTCTAGTGGGCAGACCTATAAACAATTATTTTTCAATGTGACAGGTGCTCTCGTAGAGATAAGGAAGCACAAATACCAGAAGAACCTAAAAAGAGAACAGGAAACCCAGTCCAAACATTACCTGTCTTGGGAAGTCTTCCATGATCTCTGTTTTCCATAATACTCTGTGCATATCACAATTTTATCACTTATCATATTACAGTGCACCTGTTTGCTTATAGATTTGACTTCTCCACTAGGCATTGATCTCCTTGAGGATGGGGATTCTGCCTAGTTTTTCTTTTTGCCTCCAGAACCCAGTACTTAATATGGGTTTGTTGGAAGAAAAACAACAAATTCTCCTGGTTCCTGAGCTGCCCGTCATCAGACCTGCCATGTAGTTCACTAAATTCCTGCACTAGCCACTTTCTTGAAAAGTGTCATGTAGGGGCCTATGTTGGAAAGTGATTTCTAGAACACAGTGGCCATCAGGTCCCAGCTCCCCTTCTCCATCTACTGGCCACTGATGCCCCAGGCCTGCTTCTTCCCACCCAGGGAAAGGATGATCCTGGCACCCTCTGACCAAGGTCTCTTTTCTTCTTTAGGGTTAGCCCTCCTGCTGCAGCTGGGTAAGTGCCCCATGTGAGGGTGGGGAGTGCCAGGGTAACTTGGGAGTTGCGGAAATCATTCAGGCAGGGCAGGGCCCATCTCTGGCTTCTCTGACTTCCAGGCACAGCAACCAAAATTGTCTGTTACTTCACCAGCTGGAGCCAGTATCACCCTGGGATTGTGCACTACATGCCTGAGAATGTGGATCTTTGTCTCTCCATACAAATCATCTATGCCTTTGCTGGCATGGCCAACAACCAGATCATAACCATTGAGTGGAATGATGAGCCCTCTATGCTCGCGTCAATAGCCTCAAGAACTAGTGACTTTTGGGCTTGGGCTCTGTGCTCGGTTGGAGGCTCTCACTTGGACATTTCAGAAGTTCCCTGAGAGACACTGACACCAGGAAGCTTTGCCTTTGAGTGTTGTCTGCAATCACTCTTGTGTCCTGTTGGCAGAACTGCCAGTATCATTACCCACAGGACAGGCAGGTTGCTGTCATTTTTCTGGATTATTTTCTCACCAGGTCCTCAGTGTTGTATTCTCTGTGTCAAGGAGGTGCCATCCACAAGGGATTCGTTGTGAATAGTGTCCCCTGAGGTTTGCCAGGCTGAAGTACATGCCCTTCACCAACCTTTAAGCTAGCTACTAAATGAAGAAAAACCTAAAATGATTCTTGTGCTAGTAAAAATCTTAGCATATTGATTAGGTGTCTACTATGTGCCTGGCATTAGGCTAGGTGCTTTGCATTTATTATTTTATTTAACCCTCACAATAAATACTATGAATTAGGCACATTAAAACCACTTATTAGTTGAAGAAACAGTTACAGAGAGGTTAAAAGCCTTCTCTAGCCCACAGAAGTAGTAAGTGGAAGAACACAGGAATATCTGATCAGTTTATCAGATAGGTTAACTGAAACTTTGGTTCATCTGGGAATCCAATGGGTAGTTTTATAGTCAAGTTGACAGGACATGGGCACCTGCCGGGAGACACCATAGCATGAAGGAGATTTGAATCCTGGCTCTGCTATCTTACTGGCTAGGTCATCTTGGGGAAGTTACTTAACCTCTCTGAATCTCACTTAAACATAATATGAGATTAATAGTTCATGCCTTGTAGGATTGTTACAGGGACAATGCATGCAAAATGCCTGACATTTAGTAGGCACTCAGAAAATGGTGGATACTTCCATTGTCCCTACTCCTTGCTCTTTCCTTTGAGGGGCTCAGATTTTCTGCTTTCTTTGCTCCAGCTCCAGCTCACCTATGTCTATGCTAAGGAATGGATTTTAGGTTCCCGCATCCTCCCCTGGGTACACTGCCTCTTCTTCCCCTGAAGCTCACTGCCACACCAGGATCAATCAGCCCACTGGCAGAGTTGGGAACCCGTTCAATGAGTATTTATAATGTGCCCTAGACGTACTCATGGCAAGAGGGCATTTCACTCCCATAGAGTGTTCTGCTCCCAAGACAAGGTCACAGACTTTGGCCCATCCCTGGCTCAGGTGTGGGATATGAGGGCAGAGGGACTGACATCTCCTAGCCAGTGGAATTCCATTTACATTGGTATCTTTCTAACTCCAGCAACACGGAACAGAAAGCCCTGCTGTCTGTTGTGGCTGGAATTTTGGAACCCAGGGGTAAGACCTAGTTTTAGTGACTGAATCAGCCCCAGATTACTCAGTTTCTTCCAAATTCCAAGGGCTCTGAGTTTCTCTGAAGTGGATGGCCCCTGGGTTTCAGACCTCAGTTTAGACATTTCAGAATCCTTCTCTGATCAGCTCTCCCTGAAGTCTGACTTACCTCCATCATAACTCTTGTTGTCGTTGTTGTGTGCCGTCGAGTTGATTCCAACTCATAGTGACCTTACAGGACAGAGTAGAATTGTCCCATAGGATTTCTAAGGCTGTAATCTTTAAGGAAGCAGACTGCCACAACTTTCTCCCTCGGAGTGCCTGGTGGGTTCGAACCGCTGACCTTTCAGTTAGCAGCTGAGTGCTTAACCATTGTGCCACCATCGTAGCTCTTACCACACTATATTTTTATTGCCTATTTACCTTCCTCTATATGAGCTCCTCCAGGGCAGAAACTCTATTTTATTCTCCACTGTCACTACAGCACTCACTAAATGTCAAATGAATGACTGACTAACTGAATGTGTGTCTAGGCAAATAGTCAGAAGGTTTAATGACAAGACAGGGTTTTGAGGGGATTAGTACACCATTTTGTTCTCCAAAAGTGCCCTGTGGGAGAATCTTGCTCTTGGGAGAGTCCATGTCAAAACCCATCACTGCCACTAAGATCATAATAACTTGTTAATTCCAGATTCTCTAACATGGTGACCATTGCTAAGAACCACCAGACCTTCATCCAGTCGGCCCATACAGTTTCTGAGGAAGTACAACTTCAATGGGCTGGACATTGATTGGCAGTATCCTGGCAATCATAGCAGCCCAGCAGACACACAACAACTCTTCACTGTACTGTTGAAGGTGACTTCCTCTCCTCTTTGTCCAAAGAACATAGGATCTGGCCCTCAGTGGGCTGGTGAGGGGTTCTGAGAAAGGCTGAATACACCTCAGCCCAGAGTGTGGCTCTCATCCTTGCAGGCTCAGAGCCTGATTTCTTTAGTACAAGAACAGACCATTCTTTCAGGGAAAACTTACATTGGGCAAGTTAGAGAGGCTGGTGCACAATAATGCAATGACAGTTAATAGATTTATGGTGAGAAATATACCTGACAAAGGGACTGAAACACTCATGCCCTCTCTATCCCTAGTCACAGATCTATGTGAGAATTAAGATATCCCTCAAATATTTCCTTGGTGAGCACCATCTAGATATGCTGAGTCAGTCACTGGGATGGTCAATGCCACCAGGCTCTGATAAAAACCAGTTGCTGTTGAGTTGACTCTGACTCACGGCAACCCCACATGTGTCAGAGTAGAACTGTACTCCATAGAATTTTCAATAGCTGGTTTTTTGGCAGTTGCTCACTAGGCTTTTCTTCCAAGGTGACTTTGGGTAGACTTGAACTTCCAAACTTTTGGTTAGCAGCTGAGTGTGTTAACCATTTGCCCCATGCAGGGACTCCTCTAGACTCAGATAGGTAGGTGGATGCACATGCCTCCAGGGAAGGGATACTCCTGTCACCAGGACTAGACATAAACTTATTGAGTCTGGGTACCCTCTCCCCTGAGCAGAGCCTGGTTAAGCACCAGTGTTTACTTTGATACTCTTTTATATACTCTTCTTTATGACTGATTTTTCTGATTATTAAATTCAATCATGTACATTTTGAAGGGCTGGGAGCAATTTTTACCTCTTAATGTAATTTTTTCTGCTCTGACTATTATTTGTTCATTTGAAAGTTTAGCTCTTGGAGAGTAACCAATTTTTCCTCATTTCCAAGTTCTTGAGAGACAGTTCTCTATTGTCCCCAGGGACCAACAACAGCTGGTAGGAACAAAGAACTATAAACTGAGCACTTTGCAGCTTTCTTCATAAGAACCATGACCCTGTCACCTGCTTGCTGGGACTCTCCAACCTGAATCCAGTGTCCTTTGTTTCACAAGAAATGTATGAGGCTTTTGAGCAAGAAGCTTTCCAGAGCAACAAGCCCAGGTTGCTGATTTCTGCTGCTGTGTCAGCTGGCAAAGATACCACTGAGACTGCCTACCAAATCCCTGAGATGTCTAAGTAAGTAAACCCCAAGCCAGGGATCCTAGGTTCAGGGCTCAGCAACCCTGAGACCCTTCCCATAGAGTGGCCGATGCACAGATACCAGTGGCCAATGCTTAGGTACTCAGAATGGAGAGGGCTTTATCCTAAAGGAGTAAGACGACCCCAATGCCTGAGGGAAAGGCATGAGAGGCCAGCATGAACCCTGATCTTGTTTCTAAGTCTGTTTCCAAGGTTCTCTATGGTGAAAGGCTGTTTGGAGAAGATTAGGGGAGTCTTGAACTTTTACAAGTCTTGAAGGTCTGATTGCAGGTATTGATTATAGATTGAGTGCCTTTCATGTACCAGTTACTGTTGGGATAAGGGTGAGGGATAATGGAATAAATAATAATAATGCATCTTCCCTTTTGGCATAATCACAAACACCTTTTGTAGGGCTTAGAAGCTTTAGTGGCGCAGTGATTAAGTGATATGGCTGCTAACCAAAAAAGTTGGCAGTTCGAAGCTACCAGCCACTCCTTGGAAACCCTATGGGGTAGTTCTACTCTGTCCTATAGGGTCGCTATGGGTCAAAAGTAACTCAACGGCAATGGGTTAGAAGCTTTAGTGGGCAGTAGGATAGAAAGCCTGATACCTTCGGGTCATTTCTCTCCTTCTTTCTCCCTCTCCAACCAAACAGGGTACATGAACCTCATCAACCTGATGACCTATGACCTAAGGGGTTCCTGGGAAGACTTCACAGGAGAGGACAGCCCCTGTTTTCAGGACCCAATGACCAGGGAGTCTACAAATACTTTAATGCCGTGAGTGAGGAAATAGGTAAAAGACAGCCAGTCCTAGCAGGTATCTTCAAAGCGTGTCATGGAGCCCCTGACCCAGGACTAAAAGGGAGGCCAAGAAAGATAGATGGACTGGATGAAGAAGACAAGTGTTGATCAGAGAGAGGACTAAGAGGCCTGGTTTTTCTCTTCTCTCCTAACCCAGCTTATGTTCCCTACTTCCTGGTTCCTATGATTAATTGCATCAGTTTATATTTCACACCAAAGGAAGCAGAATAGTGGTTTGGGATAATCCTACATATTGGAGAATTTTTTAAAAATATGATTTCCATTTGTGCTAGAGGTGCATTTTATGATCCATCTTACTCCCCTCTTTCTCCTGTCCTCTCCATCCTCTTCCAATCCCATGAGGTTTATCTTTGTAACTAGTATGGCTTAGACAGCTATAACAATAAGTTTGCCTAATGATAAGTAGGTGGTTTAGTGGAATGAATATGATTTCAGTAAAGAATTCAAACAGAGATTTAAAAATTGGAATAGAGGTCATGTGGAATCGGGGCGGAAAGGAGGAGTATGCTGTCGCAGAATGGGGTGAGCAATTAGGGTCTCATAACAACGTATGTGCAAAAAATTTTGTATGGGAGACTAACTTGAAATGTAAACTTCATTTAATTAAAACAATAAAAAAAAAAAAGGAAAAGAAAAATTGGAATAGAAAAGTGTTCCAGATGGACATCCCATGCTCAAATGACTCTGAGCTGTGGTATTCAGTGAGATGGGGAGACAAATGATACATGGCTGAATTCCAGTCATGTCCCAAATGCTAAGTCCGGTATGAAGGAAGGGAGGATAAGAAACAATTCATTCCCATTTGACACTGGGCTCTGCTACCTAAACAATGGGCCTATTGACTGAGGAGACTTCTGACATCCATTCTAGAAGGAAGTAGCACTCCTTTCCTTTCTGTCAGGTTGGATTGTGGAAGGAGCTTGACAGGATGATGTATCCACAGTTGTCAGGAAACTGTGCAAAAAATCTAGGCTATTCTACAGGCCTCTGGGCACCTGCTCAGCTGCTTCCTAATGGTATCACTTCCTTAACTTGCTTCCAGGAATACACAATAAATTACTGGAATAACCAAGGTGTCCCTGCTGAGAAGCCGATGGTGGGCTTTAGTGCTTGTGTCCGCACTCTCACTCTCACAAACCCTGCCCACCACAAGGCCTGGATGATCCCACCTCTGGCCCTGGAACAGCTGGGGCCTATACTCAGGAGGCTGGAACTCTAACCTACTTTGAGGTAATGGCCTCAGAAGGCCCAGGGAACCAGGGAGATCCATTCTCTCTGCTCCAGAGGATTGAAGATACTTACATGGAGAAAGAATCTATACACTGATTTCTAATAGAGGGTACCCGTTTGATTGGCTGCTTTGAGTGTGTTACTGTGCTAGTGTATGTGGTAGGGATAAAACATCTTAAAGTTTAACCTTTCAAAGTCTATGTGCATCTTTAATACTAATGGTAGTTCATATTTACTGAGTGAAAATGGAGAGCCAGGCTCTGTTCTAAAGTGATTTTTATATATCACCCCATTTGCCCTTACAACAAATTATAAGGTACTGCTCTTATCCTCACTTTACAGAAGAGGACACAGAGACACTTGGTTAATTATTTAACTGAGTAATTTGCTCAAGTTCACATAACTAGTAAGAGGCAGAGCTGAATTGAAACCTAAGTTGGCCAGCCCCAGAATCTCAGATCTTAACCATTATGTTCTGCTATCCCCTTGTTAGCTCTTCTGAAATAAAAACTCTTTCAAATAAGAACGTTTCAAAGGGAAACTGGGCACAAGGCACAAAGAGATTGCTTTGTCCATTGTCACACAGAAGGCTAGTGGCAGACACAGGACTGGCATTCATAGCTCATCTCTCCGTCCAGTGCACACTGCACTTGCTCATTAGACTGAAAATTGGGGCAAGGAGCTGGGTGAAACTGGAATGATGTGTTCTTATTCCCAGCAAAGGGAGTGGTGGTGGTGGTGGTATACCCAGGAAGGAAAGGGAAGTGACCAGAGCAGAGAGGGGCCCACCTGAGTTGTGACTGCTCCTCTTGTACTTGCCCCAGGTCTGCTCATCCCTGAAAGGAGCCACCAAAGTGTGGAATGCCCCTCAAGAGGTGCCCTATGCCTACAAGGGGAACCAGTGGATTAGGTATGACAATCCCAAGAGCTTCACCCTCAAGGTAAGGCCCTCCATACCCTTCATTTGCATGGCCAGGAAGATGGTTAGGGACCTGCCCTCATGGTACCCTTGAGCTGCAAGGCACAAAGAGACTGTTTTGACCCTAGTTACACAGAAGACTATTGACAGACACAGGACTGGAATTCATGGCTCATCTCTCTGTCCAGTGAATGCTGCACTGGCTCACTAGACTGAAAATCAGGGCCAAGGAGCTTGGCTGAAACTGAAATCATGTGATCTCAGCAAAGGAGGTGGTGACTGTGGTGTATCCCAGGAAGGAAAGGCAGGGAAGAGGGAGTGGTGACCAGAAGAAAGAGGGGCCCATCTGAGTCATGACTGCTCCTCTTGTACCTGCCCCAGGTCTGCCCATTCCTGAAAGACACCTAAGAGAGGCAAGGTTAGGTGAGACAAGCCCCAGGAACCAGTGACCCAGCTGCACAGCCTGGAAGCCGGAGCAGCCCCTCCTGCCCCATTAGGTAGCAGTTGACTTCCTTCCTTCCTTCCCTTCACTCCTGCACCTTTTCCTCCTCCCATTCCCTGAGGCTCATCTTTGACTCCCTCACCTGCTCTGCTCTGGTCTTGTTCCAACTCTCCTATTTGTACTTCCTGAGGCAGGCATTCTTCCTCATGTCAAAGTCCGCTGCATAGATCACAGTGTTTCCTTGTTTGCCTACAGAAAATTCCTATGGGGTCAAGGAAAGTCAGGGGCAGAGATCCCCTGAGCCGTGAGGCTTCTGTCCCTTGGCTTTTATATACTCAGGTCTGGGGAGGATATGACTACCGCTTACAAACCTCAGGGCCGTTTCCCTCCGTGCCTCTCCATCTGGAACCATCTCTCTTTGCCCAAACATTTTGCTGTGTGAAGGGCTCTGTTTCTCTTATGACACCACAACCAACCCAAGCCCCAGCTCAGCTCAGACAAGCCTTCTCAGAAGGTTGTTTGTGATAAGAGGGCAAAGAAAAAGGGCTGCTTGGAGCCCAAGACCCTCTTTCTCCCTGACTTCTAGTACTAAAATCTTTTCTTGTATAAAAATATGTCCATTGATCCCTCAAAATTGCTTCAAGAAAACCACTCCTATTCCCTCCTCCCTATGAGTGGTCATCGTCCTCATCATCCTGCTGCAGTCGCTCATGCGCCTGTGCAAGGCCATCTCACAGTCCCTCCAACTCTCTCCCCCAGGCTGAGGGGCTGCTGAAGAACAGCTTTAGAGGGGCCATGGTCTGGGCCATCAACCTGGATGACTTCATAGGCACTTTCTGTGGAAAAGGCAAATACTTTCTGTCATGGATTGAATTGTGTCCCCTAAAAATATGGGTATCGATTTGGCTAGGCCATTGTCTTAGCCTGGGTTCTCTAGAGAAGCAAAATAAGTAAAACATATAAATATATACAGAGAGACATTTATATAAAAGAAAGAGCTAATGTGATTGTAGAGGCTGGAATGTCCCAAGTCCATGGATTAGTATAGAGGTTTCTCCCAATTCATGTAGCCACAGGGGCTGGCAAACCCAAGATCAGCAGGTCAGAAAGCAGGGCTCTTGCTCACAGGCTGTAAATATCAACAAATCTCAAGATTGGCAGGCAAGACTGCTAGGCTTCTCCTGATTCATGTAGCTGCAGGGGCTGGTGAACCCAAGATCGGCAGGTCAGAGAGCAGGGTTCTGCTCACAGGCTGTGAAGATCAACGAATCCCAAGACTGACAGATAAGCTGATAGCTCAACTCTCAAAAACCATAGGTCAGATGAACAGGAGGCAGCCACAGGAGGAAAAAGCAAGCAAAAAACCAGAATGTCTGCTTATATTTGGATGCAGGCCACACCTCCAAGGAAACTCCCTTTCAACTGATTGGCTACTCACAGCAGATTCAATCATGGGAGTGATCACGTATAAACACTGAGAATTATGGCCCAGCCAAGTTGACACACAATGTTAACCATCATAGCCATGATCCCCAGTACTGTGTGATTGTGCACCATTTTGCCATTTGATGTGATTTTCCTATGTGTTGTAAATCCTCTCTATGATGTTAATGAGATGGGATTAGTGGCAGTTATGTTGATGAGGCAGGACTCAATCTACAAGATTGGATTGTGTCTTAAACCAATCTCTTTTGAGATATAAAAGAGAGAACCAAGCAGAGAGACCTGGGGACATCATACCAGCAAGAAAATAGTGCCAGGAGAAGAACACTTTCTTTGGACCTGGGGTCCCTGTGCTAAGAAGCTCCTAGACCAGGGGAAGAGTGATGACAAGGACCTTCCTCCAGAGCTGACAGAGACAGAAAGCCTTCCCTTGGAGCTGATGCCCTGAATTTGTACTTGTAGCCTACCAGACTGTGAGAGAATAAATTTCTCTTTGTTAAAAACTATCCATTTGTGGTATTTCTGTTACAGCAGCACTAGATGACTAAGATACCCTCTCATGAATGCCATCAAATCTGCCTTTGGCATCTCCATTCCCAGTAAGTAGTGACTGCTGCCTACCAGCCATGAAATAACATACTAGATATGGTTAAGAAAGAGGAAAAGACAGTCCAGAGCTCCTCCCAGCCTGGCTTCAAGGAATTCCTCCCACAGATCTTCTACTCCCCTAACATGCCTGTGGGGAACAGTGTTACTAGTATATTTAAAAATAATAACTAACAATTACGCAGCAATTACTATGTTATATATCATGCAGATTGTTATATATCTTACACCTACCATCTCCAGGAGAGTGTAGTCTACTCTTCCTCAAAACAGTCACAGTGCTGAAGAAGCTGAGGAAGACTGTAGCTCTCAGAGCAAGAAAGCTATGCCCACTTATTGAGGGGGGCGGGGAGTCTGAATCGCACCTTTTCTACAAAACTGGCACAATCAGGGAGTAGAACCTCTGGAGGCTCAGTAGGAGTATGAACAGGATGTCTACAACATCTCGGTTTGCCTGGGATAGTCCTGGTTTTTAACTGTTATTTCCAGCATCCCTGTCATTTAGTAATTGTTCTGGTTTTTAAATTTTGTTATCAAATGTTTTTATTATTAGGTGTATTAAAGTTATCTAGAATGGGGTTGATACACCTGCACTTTATACTTTCCGTTTCTGCCATGGTCTGTATACAGAATTCTTATAAATCTGAACGTTCATCAGGGTTACAGATTGAATTGTGCCCTTCAAAAACATGTATTGGAATCTTTATTCTGTACCTATGAATGTACTCCCATGTGGGAGTAGGGTTTTCTGTTATGTTAATGAGGCTATATCAGTGTAGAGTGTGTCCTAAACCTAATCACTTCTGAGTGATATAAGGAGCAGCATAGACACAGGGATAAGCAAGCACAGAATGAGGAAGACAGAAGCACGTGTGAGGATTGCCAAGAAGCCAAGGAACGCTCGGGCTATAGAAACTGAGACAAGGATCTTGCTCCAGAGATGATGGAGAGCTTTCCTCTAGACCCAGTGCCCTAAATTTGGACTTCCAGCCTCCTAAACTGTGAGAAAATAAATTTCTGTTCCTTAAGGCCACCCACTTGTGGTATTTCTGACACAGTAGCCCTGGAAAACTAAGACAACCAATGATAACCTCTCTGTCTTTTTCTGACCCGTTTCTGAAAAAACTTAAATTACTGTTCCCTCTCAATGACTACTTACAGGGTGCTCACTTACAAGCGGAAGTGTGCTTTGATAGAAGCAGCTAGGGACAGCTATCTCATTTGGTCTCTAGTACTACAGGGGAGGTATTGATGATGCTGCCCGTGCCAGTCCGTTGGTGGACCAGCCAGTTGTGCCATGGGCTGAACCACAGCCTTCAAAATACACAAAGCCGTCAGTCCACAAGTCAGTGGGATCAGCAGGACATGCGGGAAATTATAGGTTAGGAGTATGTGAAATTTGTATGGGGAAATGGAAACCAAACAGGCCTACCACTGAGCTTACAGAGAGTAGTCAGAATGTACTTAGTACAAGAGTGCTGTCATTTATTGTGCAGTTTAAATCTGTGACCACTTATTTTATTGTTTGGTAACACTTCTTATTTTTAAATATAATCTTGTCAGCAACAAGCTCAAGAAAATAAAACTACAATGAAAAATTAAGCACTGACTTCCCGTTTTTCAAGAAAGCTGATAACGAATGCATAACTTTCATAAGATATTTACCACTTCCCATGGGCACTGTTTGATACTACAGGAAAACTGGAAAACAAACAAACAAACATCGCATCTGCTTTAAAAGGAGTGATTATTTTAAATGTATTTTGCCTAAAGACGATGATTTAACAAAGGCAGCTGCCAAAGGTATTTTTCATACCACTCAGTGAAGCATAAATTTCATCTAGATAGATCAAATGACTGATGTTCCAAATTAATGTCTCTCTTTTCCTATTCCAAGTTTTGTATATGTGTGTGTTTGTATACAGGTACAAAACTGAAGCAATAGCCAACTTCACAAGCTTTTAAATAATATCAAATGTACGTCTGTGTCATCAGATGCTTCCAACAGAATATCAGATAAGTTAATTCTAAGAATGGGTGGATTTTTCTCACCCAGTTCATGAAATCAAATTAAAGCTTTCGGTGGTTTATTCCGTCAAAAGTGAAACATCTGATATTATTGTAAATGCTATTGTAAATTCAGTTAGAAAGCAAAACATTTGAAAATTACTTTTGTGGTGATAATATGAATTCAACTATTGATGAGTGTCATGCATTGAATTATGTCCCCCCAAAAATGTGTGTATCAATTTGGTTGGGCCATGATTCCCAGTATTGTATGGTTGTCCTCTATGTTGTGATTGTAATTTTATGTTAAAGAGGATTAGGGTGGGATTGTAACACCCTTACTAAGGTCACATCCCTGATCCAATGTAAAGGGAGTTTCCCTGGGGTGTGGCCTGCACCACCTTTGTCTTACAAGAGCTAAAAGGAAAGGGAAGCAAGCAGAGAGTTGGGGACCTCATAGCACCAAGAAAGCAGCACCAGGAGCAGAGTGCATCCTTTGGACCTGAGGTCCCTGTGCCTGAGAAGCTCCTCGACCAGGGGAAGATTGATGACATGGACCTTCCTCCAGAGCCGACAGAGAGAGAAGCCTTCCTCTGGAGCTGATGCCCTGAATTTGGACTTGTAGCCTACTAGACTGTGAGAGAATAAATTTCTCTTTGTTAAAGCCATCCACTTGTGGTATTTCTGTTACAGCAGCACTAGATAACTAAGACAATGGGGCACAATGCTATGTCAGAACAACACTCTTTCCAAATTAAAAACACTTACAAAGCAGAAGTATCCTTGGAATTGGTTGTGGGTCACAAATCATTCACTAATACATCCAAATAAATTGTGATATTCTATCATTCAAAATAAAAGTTGTTAAAATTTTAAGTATTTTTATATACACAGAGTAACTGATATATATAACTTTTTTGACAAAGCTGACGTTGAATAAGAGCAAACATACTGCAGTGTGGCACTACATGCTTTATCCCTTTGCTGCCTTTTGTCATTGGATTTTAGAAATGTTTGAGCCATTGGAGAATTATTTTTTAATTAATCTGAGTGTCCCATTATGGTATCAAACTTCTTAAAAAATACATATGTCTTCTAAATTTTGGCAGCATTTTATTCAAAATCAGTTGTAAATCTTTAGTCAAAGTAGTCAATGAGTGAAGCACCAAAAAATTTTTAACTTATGAACTTTTTTGTAAGAAGAGAACTTTGTAAACATTTACTTTTGAAAGAGGAATTGAACAAATTAAACTCAGAGAGCTCAAATACTACACAATATAATTTTGAAATTCTGTAATTGTACTTTGGAATATTTCAATTTGTAGGAAGATTTTTTTGAGTTACTATTTTTAATCGGATTAATTTTTTTGCTATATCAGAATGGAAAGAAACTGAAGAGTTCTCTGATTTTGCAGCTTCTTAATTTGATGAAACATTCAAAAGAGTCATAAATTGAGATAACTTACTTGATAAATTTTGCCTTATAAAGGTTATTTGTTAAAAAAATGTGCTCTGAATAGAGGCAAAAAGACAGAACATGTGAGAATACTTGAGTTGAAATATTTAAACATTTTAATGGAAAAAAAAAAGAATTGAGAAAATCCTCTACTTAGCAGAATTTGCTATCAGCATTTGTAGGGAGAGTTTTTCCCTAAAATTTCTCCATTAAAAATTTCTGATCCAGTACATAAATGGAAAAACATACCATGCTCATGGACAGGTAGACTCAACATCATGAAAATGACAATTCTACCCAAAGCAATTTACAAATACAACGCAATCCCAATCCAAATATCAACAACATTCTTTAAAGAGAAGGAAAAACTAATCGTTAGCTTTATATGGAAAGGGAAGAAGCCCCAGATAAGTAAAGTACTATTGAAGAAGAAGAATAAAGTAGGAGGACTCACACTATCTGACCTCAGAACCTACTCGCACTAGCTGACCTCAGATCAGCGACAGTAATCAAAACAGCCTGGTACTGGTACAATGACAGATACATTGACCAATGGAATAGAATTGAGAACCCAGATGTAAATCCATCCACCTACGGTTGCCCGATCTTTGACAAGGGCCCAAAGTCCATCAAATGGAGAACAGACAGTCTTTTTAACAAATGGTGCTGGCAAAACTGGATGTCCATCTGTAAAAAAATGAAACAGGACGCATACCTCACACCATATACAAAAACTAATTCAAAATGGATCAAAGACCTAAATATAAAGCCAAAAACTCTAAAGTTCATAGAAGAAAAAATAGGATCAATGCTACAGGCCCTAATGCATGGCATTAACAGGATACAAACCATAACCAACAACACACAAACTCCAGAAGATATGCTAGATAACTGGGATCTTCTAAAAATTAAACACTTATGCTCATCAAAAGACTTCACCGAAAGAGCAAAAAGAGAACCTATAGACTGGGGAAAATTTCTGGACGTTACAAGTCAGGCAAAGTTATCTCTAAAATCTACCAGAAAATCCAACACCTCTACAACAAAAAGACAAATAATCCAATTAAAAAATGGGCAAAGGAAATGAACAGGCACTTCACCAAAGAACACATTCAAGTGGTCAACAGACACATGAGGAAATTCTCACAATCACTAGCCATTAGAGAAATGCAAATCAAAACAATGAGATACCATCTCACACTGGCATTACTGGCATGAATCAAAAAAATTGGAAATAACAGATGTTGGAGAGGCTGCAGGGAGATCGGAACTCTTATGCACTGCTGGTGGGAATGCAAAATGATGCAACCATTTTGGAAAATGGTATGGCCCTTCCTTAGAAAGCTAGAAATAGAAATACCATATGATCAAGCAATCCCACTTGTCTTAGTCATCTAGTGCCACTATAACAGAAATACCACAAGTGGATGTCTTTAACAAAGAGAAATTTATTCTCTCACAGTACAGTGGGCTACAAGTCCAAATTCAGGGCATCAGCTCCAGGGGAACGCTTTCTCTGTAGGCTGTGGAGGAAGGTCCATGTCATCAATCTTTCCTTGGTCTGGGAGCTTCTCTGCACAGGAACCTCAAGTCCAAAGGACGTGCTCTGCTCCCAGCACTGCTTTCTTGGCGGTATGAGTTTCCCAAGTCTCTCTGCTCGCTTCTCTCTTTTATATCTCAAAAGAGATTGGATTAAGACACTATCTAATTTGTAGACCTCATCAGTGTAACTGCCACTAATCCAACTTATTACATCATAGTGATAGAGTTTACAACACACAAGGAAGTCACATCAGATTACAAAATGGTACATAATTATACAATACTGCAAATGACCCAGCCAAGTTCACAGATATTTTGGGGGGACACAGTTCAATCCATGCCACCACTCTTAGGAATATATCCTAGAGAAATAAGAGCCATCACACAAACAGACATATGCACATTCATGTTCATTGCAGCATTGTTCGTAATAGCAAAAAGATGGAAACAACCTAGATGCCCATCAACAGATTGCTGGATAAACAAACTATGGTACATATACATAATGGAGTATTATGCAACGATAAAGAACAATGATGAATCTGTGAAGCATCTCATAACATAGATAAATCTGGAGGGCATTATGCTGAGTGAAATAAGTCAATCACAAAAGGACAAATATTGTATGAGACCACTACTGTAAAAACTCATGAGAAGGTTTGCACACAAAAAGAAACAATCTTTGATAGTTACAAGGGAGGAGAGGGGTGGGGGGGAGCACTAAATAGACGATAGTTAAGTGGTAACCTTGGTGAAAGGTAAGACAGTACACAATACTGGGGAAGCCAGCACAGTTTGTACAAGGCAAGGTCATGGAAGCTTCATATACACATCCAAACTCCCTGAGAGACCGAATTGCTGGGCAGAGGGCTGTGGGGACCGTGGTCTCAGGGAACATCTAGCTCAACTGGCATAAGACAGTTTATAAAGAAAATGTTCTACATTTTACCTTTGTGAATAGCATCTGGGGTCTTAAAAGCCTGTAAGCAGACATTTCCACTGGTCCCACTTCTTTGGGAGCAAGGAAGAATGAAGAAAACAAGATACAAGGGAAAGATTAGTCCAGAGAACTAATGGACCACAACTACCACGGCCTCCACCAGACTGAGTCCAGTACAACTAGATGGTGCCCAGCTACCACCACTGACTGCTCTGACAGGGATCACAACAGAGGGTCCCGGACAGAGCTAAAGAAAAATGTAGAACAAAATTCTGACACACAAAAAGTCCAGATTTACTGGCCTGACAGAGACTGGAGAAACCCTGAGAGTATGACCTCTGGACACCCTTTTTGCTCAGTAATGAATTCACTCCTGAGGTTCACCCTTCAGCCAAAGATTAGACAGGCCTATAAAACAAAACGAGACTAATGGGGCACAACAGCCCAGGGACAAGGGCAGGAGGGGACAGGAAAGCTGGTAATAGGGAACCCAAGGTTGAGAAGAGAGAATGTTGACATGTCGTGAGGTTGTTAACCAATGTCATAAAACAATATGTGTACTAACTGTTCAATGAGAAACTATTTGTTCTATAAACTTTCATCTGAAGTACAATAAAAAATTTTTTTTAAATTCTCATCTACAAAGAAAAATCAGAAGATATCAGCACTTTTGAATTGATTAACCATGAAAAACAGCTTAGAAGAGTGCAGACAACATTATGAAAATAATTAAAAATAATAAAAACATATTGAAAAGACTCCATTCTTAAAAGTATCAGTGGCATAGTTTTAGAAGTATGGCTAAGAAACTGATTAAAGTATATGAATATACAGCAAGAATAATTATTCAAAATTATTTTCCTTACTGTACATATATTTTTATGTTTTAGAAAAATATTTTCAATAGAACAATTTTATAAATCCATTAGTATAATAAAAGTTTGTGAATAAAAAATATTCAAAAGTGAAATACTTTAAATTATTTTGATGCCCTTTTTTACTCTCAAATGTGTCCAGGTTTTGGTGAAGGTGCCCAGAATTCTGATGAAATATTCCATTATATACTGAGTGTTCTCATGAACAGTCAACAGAAAAGAAGAACCCAGATTTGCACAAAGTGCTGATCCAGCCATTTTATGAGCTAGCTACAAAAAGAGGAGTTGACCTTTGCTTCTTGTGGATTTTACCTATTTTGCATTTCTTGCTCTAGAACAAGAGCCTGCCTAGCGCCTCCGCCCTGCCCTGGGTTTTCCCAGATTCCACTGTGACCTGTGTGGCTTTCGCTTCAGCTATTTGGACAAGTGTATGGGCCACTGATGTCTCCATCTTGAGTCTCCCCACACCATGTGAAGGCTCCTTATCTCATTTCCCTGGTTTGGCTGGAAAGAAGACTGGCAGGTGCACCTCTGGTATTCCCCCAGCCCCCTTCCTTCAGCTGTATTTATTTAACAAACAGCTATATAGCTACTCTGTGAGCAGCCCCATCCTGAGCACTTCATAATTATCAACTCATTAAATCTTCATAACCATCCCATGAGGTAGTCATGGTTATTATTCCCATTTTGTTGTAGTTAAGTTGCTGTGGAGTTAATTCCAACTCTTGGTGACCCCATGTGTGTCAGAGTAGAACTGTGCTCCACAGGGTTTTCAAAGCTGTGACCTTTCGGTAGCAGATTGCCAAGCCTATCTTCCGAGGTGCCTCTGGGTGGGTTCCAACCATCAGTCTTTTGGCTAGTAGTGCTGGAGCACTTAACTGTTTGCACCACCCAGCGACTTCTTTACAGATGAGGAAACTGGCACAGAGAGCCTAAGAGACTTGCCTAAGGTCACACAGCTGGAAAATGCGACTCAGAGCAGGCAGTGTGGCTCCAGGTGTCTGTGATCTTATTCCGCACTCTGCTATCCTTTGGGCCCAACTACACCCGGAGACCACGCCTCATTCCCAGCCCAGGTGCTAGCCTTTCAGATCTTACACTGAAGGGAGGGAAAAGCAGAGTGAAGCAGGTCAGATGGCACCACCTGACGTTTTAGAAGCACCTCTGATTTCAATACCCAGCCCACCCAGAAACTTGGAGCCATTACCGCGCCCCCAGTGTCTGGTTCCCCCACCGGGGGCCCTGGCCCTCAACGCGCACCGGCTTCAAGAAGCGATGCGGAGAGGACAGAGCATGGCCCGCAGGTGGCGACAGACCCGTGAGTCCCAGGGGGGGCAGGGCAGGACAGTCCCGGAGCCATCCGCACCTGCAGCATCTGCGCAGGACCGTGACGACGACTGTAGCTAACTAGACGCAACCCTTTCCCCCAGCGGGACTGGTCCTCAGCTGGTGCGACCACAAGCAGGTGCAGGGCGAGCGCGCTCGCCGGAACTTCGGCGCTCCCTCCCATTTCCGCCCCTTTTCTTCCTTTTTCGCTCTCCTAGGCGGCACAATGGATGGCCAGGTGGAGGACCACAGAGCTAAGGTGACTCGCAGTAGTAGGCGCCAAAATCTCCACTTAGGTGATGAGGGGAACGCAGGCCGCGCGTTGGCTGGCCCTCAAGGACCGGAACCGATAGAGTGGGGCGGGCCCTTGGGGGAAACCCCCAGCCTTGCTTCCGGAAGGAGGACGTACTCTCGGGGCAATTGACCGTCAAGTGACACTTAGCGCGTTGGAGACGTCGGGGATCAACGCCTTCTGCAATTTACAATTGTAGCTACGCCCTTCACTGGCTGCTAAAGGTTGTCAGAGGCTTTTCTGAACAGGCTCTGGAGGGGCATGTAACATCCCTCAGATGCCTTGAGCTGTCAGGAAAGACAAATGGAGGCCAGAATCCAAGGGAAAGAGTGCACAGGATCGTCCAGGTACAGAGCTGGCTAGAGGGAGCCCTTCATCCAGTAGGGGAAACTCCCCAGCGGAGGGCAAGCCCTCACAGGCACCTGCTACTTCCCCCCAGCTGAAGTCCTCCACCAGGCTCTGGCCAGGGACAAGGGATGGGGAAGTCGCCACCATGCCCAGCAACACGGGGCAGATGGGTGATGTCCAGTGTCTACAAACCTCCTCTTCAAGCAGCTCTAGATGCCCACATGGCAGGTGGGCAAGTCTGTGGAACCAGACATCCCGACTTAGCCCACTGTTTCTTCACATTGAAGGTCACTTGTCCACTCTTGTTGCCCATCTTTTTTTTATTGCTATGGGAGTCACCATTTGGATCTGACTGGTCACTCCTCCATCAGCTAGAGCAACATTTCACAAAATGGGTTCTGAGTAATACTAGTGTTCTGCAAGCTAGTACTACATTAAACAGATTTTGGGAAATGCTATCCTATACTGTACTCTTGCTATATATGGGCCACAGATTTGGTTCTATATTTCTGGTAGCCAATGACAAATGGGACATGAAATTGGTTACACAATTTATAATGTCCAGAAAATCAGAACAAACAAGTAAGACAAGCACAACTGTTTTAGAATCTGAGACCAGAAATATACTTCCCTCCAGGATTTTCATAAAGAGAACACTATAACATAAAAATCAACATCCTTACAGTAGACACAAAGACCTATTTTATATGGATGTTCCCCATAACAGCTCTCAAAAGAAAGAGAGAGCATAAGTCCAAAATGCAATCAGTCAAAGCAAACCCATGGGGAGCCTGTAAAATAAGATATGAGTTTTAGCTCTGTGCTGGTCTCTCTAGAGCTTTGCTGTCCATGACAGTAGCCACTAGCCACAGGTGGCTACTGAGCATTCAAAAAGTGACTAGTCCAAACTGAGATATAAGTGTGAAATACACGCAAGACTTTGAAGACTTAGAAAGAAAAAAAATGTAAAATACCTCAATAATTTTATGTAGATTGCACTTTGAAATGTTATTTTAGATACATCAGGTTAAATAAAAAATATTAATTTTACCAGTTTCTTTCTATTTTTTACTTGGCCATTAAAAAATTTGGGGTTACATATGTGACTCAAATTATCTTTCTCTTGGACAGGGCTGAAATGTTTCCTGAACTGTATACTATAAGATATGAATAAATATACATGAAAGAAGGGCTCCATAGTTCAAGAATTGGAGAAGCACTGCCTACTATATCCCCTCCTAGGAGTGTTTTGCAGGATGGTAATACGAGAGCTTTGGAAAAAATTTCCAGCATTAAACATAATTGGGAAATGCCAGGTTAAGCATAAAGGACTTCTCAGTACTCTCAATATAATGTGAATTATGATTTTCCAAGACAGGCATCTTATATGCAGCATTTCTCCAATATACTCAACCAGAGAACCGTCTTCATAATGAAGACCCATTAACACAATTCTGACAGAGAGTGTCATGGATTGAATTGTGTCCCCCCAAAATATCTGTCAACTTGGCTAGGTCATGATTCCCAGTATTGTATGATTGTTTACCATTTTATCATCTGATATGATTTTCCTATGTGTTGTAAATTCTATCACTATAAGATGGATTGGTGGCAGTTACATTGATGAGATCTATAAGATTAGATAGTGTCTTAAGCCAATCTCTTTTGAGACATAAAAGACAGAAGCGAGCAGAGAGACATGGGAAACTCATACCACCAAGAAAGCAGTGCCAGGAGCAGAGAGCGTCCTTTGGACCTGAGGTTTCTGTGCACAGAGAAGCTCCCACACCAAGGGAAGATTGATGACATGGACCTTCCTCCACAGCCTACAGAGAAAGCGTTCCCCTGAAGCTGATGTCCTGAGTTTGGACTTGTAGCCTACTGAACTGTGACAGAATAAATTTCTTTTTGTTAAAGCCATCCACTTCTGGTATTTCTGTTACAGCAGGTCTAGATAACTAAGACAGACGGTTTAGGGAACACTGGCCTAGAGGATAAAGCTCAAAGGCTTTACTCTGGTGCATAAATCTCATCGTCCTCTGGTTGTGGTTTAGCTCTCAAGCCTTTTTTCTTGCCTTTTCACTCCAACTAATATCTAGACTAGTATTGTCACCAATAAGGCCTCACCCAGACTTATGAATCAAACCCTTTGAGGCCACCATTTTGTGTCAGTTAGCTTTTGCTCTCTAACCAACAGCCCCAAAATATAGTAGCTTAGAACAACAACAGTTTATTTAGCTCACAATTCTGCAGCCCAGAACTTTGGGTTGGGATTAGCTGCATATGCCTTGGCTGGGCCTACTCATGCATACAGATGCATACATACAGATCTACTAGATGACTCTGCTCCTAGGGATTGCCTGGCTGTGAGCTAGGGCCACATGTTTCTCATCATTCAGCAGACTACCCCGTTTACTTGGCAGTCAGCATTCCAAGAGTGTGAGAGCAAAATCTCAGAACTTAGCCATTCTATTGATTAAGCAAGGACCCCTGGTGGCACAGTAGTTAAGCGCTCGACTGCTAGCCGAAAGATTGGTGGTTCAAATCCATTAGCCGCCCTACAAGAGAAAGATGTGGCAGTCTGCAGGTGTAAAAATTCCACACTCATTGCTGTCCAGTTGATTCTAACACATAGTGACCCTATAGGACTGAGTAGAACTGCCCCACAGGGTTTCCAAGGGTATAATCTTTCCAAGGCAGATTGCCACACCTTTCTCCTGTGCCATAAAGATTACAGCCTTGGAAAGCCTGTGGGGCAGTTCTACTCTGTCCTATAGGGTCGCTATGAGTCGGAATCAACTTCATGGCAATGGGTTATTAGTTAAGCAAGTAACAAGGCCAGCTCAGATTCAAGGGGTGGAAAAAGACACTCCACCTCTTGATGTAAGAAGCTAAAAAGTATTATGGCCATTTTTACAATCTTCCACATTTGTCCTGTAGTCCCATTTTCCAGAATAATCCTATTTCTTGTGTTTTACATACACAGAAGCACATTCTTTTGTACCTTGCTTTCTTTCACTTCTCAGATAGCTTCCCATCTTATCAACATATCCGAGATACTTTATTCTTTTTAATGGTAACTCTTCCCATTATTACTTTGCTGGACTTCCTTGGCTCCTGTGTCTCTCCATTGTTTTTACTCTACCTCATTATTAAGTGTTGGATATGCTGGAAACAATCATCTCCAATTTTTTAAAAAATTTTCTCCACCTGTCTCTGATAGTCTGTTTCCTTTGGAATTCATAACTCCAAATGCATTGCTGCCCGCTTCTCAAGCTGGATTCCTTTTCTACTTGCTTTAATGGTTACTGTGAATTAGCTTCCCCTAGAGCACTTAATTCACCACATCATAATTTTCTATTTGTTTATCTGTCTTCACCAATGATGGTGAGCTGTGTCTTATTTACTCATATAGCTAAGCAACCACACAGTTCCTAACACATTGTTAAATGAATGAACATTAATGAATGAATAGTTTGATACAGGTGCACTGCCATGATATTTACTACAAGCGACAGCATCTGACTATAAGTTTAATGGGACAGGGACTATGCCTTTTACTGGAAGGATGCCTCCTTTCTATACCTCCTACCTGGTTGGTTTTCAAATGAAGTATCCTTCCAGTAAAAGGAGAGTCACAGGCTGGAAGGAAGAAAGGGAAGAGGCATAGTTTCTGTCCCCTATAACCTTGTAGTCAGATGCTGTTGTCTGCAGTAAATATCATGGCAGTACACCTGTATCAAACTATTCATTCATTAATGTTCATTCGTTTATTTAACAATTACCTAATGAATTCCTATCTTGTATTAGGTACCGTGCGGGTGCTCCTACTTGGTTTCCTGAGGAGCCCTGGTGGTGAGGTGGTTAAACACTCCACTGCTAATTGAAAGGTTGGCACTCCAAACCCACCAGCCACTCTGAAGGAGAAAGATGTGGCAGTTTGCTTTAGTAAAGATTGTCGTTGTTGTTGTTAGATGCCATTGAGTCAGTTCCAACTCCTAGTGATCCTATAGCACCACAGAATGAAACACTGTCCAGTCCTGTGCCATCCTCACAATTGTTGTTATATTTGAGCTCACTGCTGCAGCCACTGCATTAATCCATCTCATCAAGGGTCTTCCTCTTTTTCACTCACCCTCTACTTTACCAAGCGTGATGTCTTTTTCCAGGGACTGGTCCCTCCTGATAACATGTCCAATGTATGTGAGATAAGTTTTGCCATCCTGGCTACCAAGGAGCATTCTGGCTGTATTTCTTCCAAGACAGACTTGTTCGTTCTTCTGGCAGTCTATGGTATATTCAATATTCTTCACCAACACCATAATTCAAAGGCATCAATTCTTCTTTGGTCTTTCTTATTCGTTGTATAGCTTTCGCATGCATATGAGGCAATTGAAAATGCCATGGCTTGGGTCAGGTGCACCTTAATCCTCAAACTGACATCTTTGCTTTTTAATACTTTAAAGAGGTCTCTTGCAGCAGATTTGCCCAGCGCAATGCGTCATTTGATTTCCTGACTGCTGCTTCCTTGGGCATTGATTGTGGATCCAAGTAAAACGAAATCCGTGACAATTATCAGTCTTTTCTCCATTTATCATGATGTTGCTTGTTATTCCAGTTGCGGGGATTTTTGTTTTCTTATGTTGAGGTGCAATCCATGCTGAAGGCTGTCGTCTTTGAGCTTCATCAGTAAGTGCTTACAGCAAGCAAGGTTGTGCCATCTGCATATTGCAAGTTGTTAATGAGTCTTCCACCAATTCTGATGCCATATTTTTCTTCCTTTAGTCCGACTTCTCAGATTATTTGCTCAGCATACAGATTGAAAGGATGTAACCCTGATGCACATCTTTCTTGACTTGAAACTATGCAGTGTCACCTTGTTCTGTTCGATCAACTGCTCTTGGTCTATGCACAGGTTCCTCATGAGCACAATTAGGTGTTCTGGAATTCCCATTCTTTGAAATGTTGTCCATAATTTGTTATGATCCACACAGTCAAATGCCTTTGCATAGTCAATAAAACACAGGTAAACATATTTCTGGTATTCTCTGTTTCAGCCAAGATCCACCTGACGTAACGATAATATTCCTTGTTCCACTTCCTCTTCTGAATCTGGCTTGAATTTCTGGCAGTTCCCTGTCGATTTACTGCCATAACTACTTTTGAATGATCTTCAGCAAAATTTTACTTGTGTGTGATATTAATGATATTGTTCAATAATTTCCACATTCTGTTGATCAGCTTTCTTTTGAATGAGCACAAATATGGATCTCTTCCATTAGGCTGGTCAGGTAGCTGGCTTCCAAATTTCTTGGCATAGATGAGTGAGCAGTTCCAGCTCTGCATTCGTTTGTTAAAACATCTCAATTGGTATTCTGTCAATTCCTGGAACCTTGTTTTTCACCAATGTCTTCAGTTCAGCTTGGACTTCTTCCTTCAATATCATCAGTTCTTGATCATATGCTACCTCCTGAAATGGTTGAACATCGACCAGTTCTCCTTGGTGAAGTGACTATGCGTATTCCTTCCATCTGCTTTTGATGGTTCCTGTGTCATTCTATATTTTGCCCATAGAACCTTTCAAATTGCAACTCAAGGCTTGAATTTTTTCTTCTGTTCTCTCAGCTTGAAAAATGCCGAGTGTGTTCCTCCCTTTTGGTTTTATAACTCCAGGTCTTTGCATATTTCATTAGAATATTTTACTTTGTCTTCTTGAGCTGCCCTTTGAAATCTTTTGTTCAGCTCTTTTACTTCATCATTTCTTCCATTCCGTTTAGCTACTCTACACTCAAGAGCAAGTTTGAGTTTCTTCTGCTATCCATTTTGGTCTTTTCTTTCTTTCTTGTCTTTTTAATGATCTTTTGCTTTCTTCATGTATGAAGTCCTTGATGTCTCCCCACAACTTGTCTAGTCTCCAGTCATTACTGTTCAATGCCTCAAATCTATTCTTGAGATGGTCTCCAAATTCAGGTGGGATATATTCAAGGTTGTATTTTGACTCCCATGTACTTGTTTTAATTTTCTTTAGCTTTGACTTGAGCTTGCATATGAGCAACTGATGGTCTGTTCTGCAGTTGGCTTCTGGCCTTGTTCTGACTGATGATATCGAACTTTTCTATCATCTCTTTCCACAGATGTAGTCGATTTGATTACTGTGTTTTCCATCCAATGAAGTCCACATGTATAGTCACCATTTATGTTGTTGGAAAAAGGAATTTGCAGTGAAGAAGTTGTTGGTCTTGCAAAATTCTATCATGCAATCTCTGGTATTATTTCTATCACCAAGGCTGTATTTTCCAACTACCAATTCTTCTTCTTTGTTTCCAACTCTCACATTCCAATCACCAGTAATTATTAATGCATCTTGATTGCATGTTTGATTAATTTCAGACTGCAGATGTTGGTAAAAATCTTCAGTTTCCTCATCTTTGGCATTAGTGGTTAGTGTGTAAATTTGAATAATAGTCGTATTAACTGGTCTTCCTTGTAGCTGTATGGATATTATCCTATCACTGGCAGCATTGTACTTCAGGGTAGATCTTGAAATTCTGTTTAATGATGAACACAACCCCATTCCTCTTCAATTTGCCATTCCAGGAATAGTAGATCATATTATTATCTGATTCAAAATGGCCAATACCAGTCCCTTTCAGCTCACTAATGCCTAGGATATTGATCTGTCTTCATTATCTAGTGCTGCTGTAACAGAAATACCACAAGTGGATGACTTTAGCAAAGATATTTATTCTTTAACAGTCTAGGATGCTAGAAGACAGAATTCAGGGTGCCAGCTCCAGGGGAAGTCTTTCTCTCTGTGTTGGCTCTGGAGGAAGTTCCTTGTCATCAATCTTCCTCTGGTCTATGAGCTTCTCAGAGCAGGGACCCCAGGTCCAAAGGACATGCTCTGTTCTTGGCACTACTTTCTTGGTAGTATGAGGTACCTCTGTCTCTCTGCTCAATTCTCTCTTTTATATGTCAAAAGAGATTGATTCAAGACACACCGTAATCTTGCAGATTGCATCCTGCCTCTATTAACATCATAGAAGTTTGGATTTACAGCACATAGGATAATTACATCAGATGAAAAATGGTGAACAATCACACAATACTGGGAATCATGGCCTAGCCAAGTTGACACATTTTTGGGGAACACAATTCAATACACAACATGATCTTTAGGGGTTCCATTGCATTTTTGACAACTCCCAATTTTCCTGGATTCATACTTCATACAATCAATTTTCCAATTATTAATAGATGTTTGCAGCTGTTTCTTGTCATTTTGAGTGGTGTCACATCAGCAAATGAAGGTCCCAAAAGCTTGACTCCATCCATGTCATTTAGATCAATTCTACTTTAAGGAGGCAGCTCTTTCCCAGTTGTATTTTGCGTGCCTTCCAATCTGAGGGTCTCGTCTTCCGGCACTATAGCAGACAATGTTTCACTGCTATTCATAAGGTTTTCACTGGCCAGTTTTTTCAGAAGTAGACTACCAAGTCCTTCTTCCTAATTTGTCTTAGTCTGGAAGCTCAGATGAAACCTGTCCACCAAGGGTGACCCTGCTGTTATTTGAAATATTGGTGGCAAAGCTTCCAGTATCACAGCAACAAGCAAGCCACCACAGTATGACAAACTGATGGATTGATCCGTAAAGATTACAGCCTTGAAAACTCTATGGGGCAGTTCTACTCTGTCATATAGGGTTGCTCTGAGCCAAATGGGTTTCATTTATTTTTTTGGACTTTGTTTCCCATATGCTAATTCCTACAACTCTCAGCTTTTTTGTGTACATATCTAGGAGTTTCACCTATTAGAAGCTGTCTCTTCATTAGAGTATTTCTCTTTTGTATGTACTTCATGTGATGAGAGCTTTCTGGAAACAAGGGCTGCTGCCCCTTCACTCCTTCATGTACACTTAATAAGAATGTGATTGTGCAACTGTAGCTACATTGTTTTAGTATGTCAATTAGGTCAAATTCATTAATAATGTGCTCAGATCTAGACACTTATTGAAAATTCTCTTTGTTCTATCCGTTACTGCAGACATACTTTAATGTCCCTTTTTTTACCTCTAGTGATGCTTCTTATCTTGAAGTCAACTTTGTCTGATATTATTATAGCTACCCCAACTTCCTTTAGGTTACTGCTTGTATGATGTATTTTTTCCATTCTTTTACTTCTATCTATATCCTAGTGGTATATTTCTTATAAGCAACATATAATTGGGTGCCTTTTAAAAAATAAAAATTTGGCAATCTTTGACTTACAACTAGATCATTTATTCCATTTAGATTTAATGTAATTACTGGTATAATTGGATTCAAATGTACATTCCTATGATGTGCTTCCTTTTTGTCCAACATGGTTTATATTGTTTTGTCCTATCTTTTAAAAGAAAAGCAACTGTGAAAGAGGAATAAAGAAGAATCTTCCAACTGCAGACCAGTTTTCAGCCAAACAAATTCTAGCAAAGAATACTTAGAAGTTTTGAAAATCTGAACATTTATTTTATTTATTATCTGTTATTTATTATTATCTCTCTATTAAAACCATCGATGTGTTCACATACTCCTTGGAAATTCTCTTGTATCCCCCCGCCCCCACCAGTTGCTATTGAGTTGACTCTGACTCATGGTGACCCTATGTGTTTCAGAGTAGAATTGAGCTCCATAGAGTTTTCAATGGCTGTGATCTTTCAGAAGTAGGTCTCAAAGCTTTTCTTCTGAGGTGCCTCTGGGTGTATTCAAACTGCCAACCTTTCCATTAGTAGCCAAGTGCTTAACAATTTACACAACCCAAGGACTCCTCTGTATCCACAGGGGTCATGTAAACCCCGGGTTAGACTATAGGGAGCCGAATAAGAATAGTAATGAGATGAAATTTGAGATATAAAGCCAAATCATGTAGGGTCTCACTGGATGTGAAATGGAGTACATACTCAATTCCAAATCCAAAGGAAAGCCTGGGGAAAAATTTAGGCAGAAGAGTGGCATAATCTGATTCACTGTTTTAAAAGATCCCTTTGACACTGAGAAAATGTCAATATGACCCAAAACGATATAAAGATACAATGCAAACTTGATCCACATTCCAACGGCATTCTTTTTTAACAAGATGGAGAAACTAATCACCAACTTTATGTAGAAAGGAAAGAGGCCTTGGATAAGTAAAGCATTATTGAAGAAAAAGAACAAAGTGGGAAGTCTCACACTACCTGATCTTAGAACTTACTGTACAGCCACAGCAGTCAAAACAGCCTAGTACTGGTACAGTGACAGACACATAGACAATAGAACAGAATTGAGAACCCAGACATAAATTTACCCACCTACAAAAAGCTGATATTTGACAAAGGGCCAAAGTCCATTAAATGAGGAAAAGACAGTCTCTTTAAGAAATGGTGTATGCATAACTGGATGCCCCTCTCTAAAAAAATGAAACAGGACCCATACCTCACACATAGAAAAACTTAACTCAAAATGGATCAAAGATTTAAATATAAAACCTAAAACAATAAAGACCATGGAAGAAAAAATAGAAACAATGCTAGAGGCCCTAAAACATGGTATAAATATAATACAAACCATAACGAAAGATGCACAAACATCAGAAGATAAATAACTGGGAGCTCCTAAAAATTAAAAACTTATGCTCATCAAAAGAATAAGAAAACCTACAGACTGGGAAAAAAAATTTGGCTACGACATATCCGATAAGGGTCTAATCAGATACTGCAACAACAAAAAGACAAACAATCAAACTAAAAAATGGGCAAAGGATATGAACAAACACTTCATCAAAAAAGACATTCAGGACTTCTGGGCAACATGGTGCTATAGTCAGAAGCACCACGCAGTCCCTCCACAGCAAAGATCAGAAAAACTAAGTCAAACAGAGTCACACATCAATCCTGAAACCCTAACCATCAAATGAAGTGATAAAGAACTCAGCCAAGCACCAAATGGAATAAGAAACTGACCGAGAACAGAGTGCGAGGAGCGATACATGCAGAGGTCCCCTATCAGCTACTGCAGCACGGATCAGCCATCTTGGACTCCTGTTGGAGATCAGCAAACAGGCAGTACAAGAAAGCAGCTTCACAGAGCTTCCAGCACAAGACAGAACAACCGGTAACCCATGATATAGGCTTTCCGACCCCCTACCCTTCTTCACCCCCATATAGCCTCCTCTGCTTCCTGCAGCCACAGTCTGTTGGCCAGGAAGCACGAGCTTTCCCCCAGTGCAGCTTGGATTCCACCCGCCCCACACCGGCCAGCTCCATGAGTGCTGTTTGTTGGCTGCTGGTGTTGCTTTCTTCCGCTTCTTTAGATTTCTTCCTTACTTCTCACCACCTCCCCCTCCTGTCTCTTAAATACCTGGCTTCATGCGCCATCTTTGCTTCTTCCTGAAAGGCTGTGAAACATGGCTTGACTGTGAAATTGCTTCCTGGCCCATGCTACCACGCTGGTGGGACTCTCGGGGCTTTTTTATTTGTTTGTTTTCTCTGATTTGTTCTGTTTTGATTTGATTGTTTGTTTTCTTTTTCTTTTTTCGGCTTGGGAGCCCCTTCTAGCAGGACAATACCACGTGGCTTGGAAGCTAGTCCCTTACTCTGTGCAGATGTACAGGAACATCCCTGAGGGCATTTCTTTTTTCTTTTTTATATCTTTGTTTAGTTTTCTTCTCTCTCTTATTCCCTTTTTGTCTTTCTTCTCTTCCAGTTTCTCTATTTATTCATTTTTTTCTTTTACCCTTTTTCTTTTTTTTTTTTATTTTTGTTTTTACCCATTTCTCAGTCTCTCATCTCTCCACTCCAATAGCAAGCTCCCTTAGCACTCTTTTTTGTGTGTATGCCTTTGGCTCCTGTTCCTCTCTCCTCTCGCTCATCTTTCCCATACCCAGCTTAGCTCCACACATGACAATATACCCCCTCCTTCCTGTCTAACTGCACTGTGTGCTGAACTTCACACTCCCAAGCAACACAGGCACAGCCTACTGGAACCTGCCCTGCACTGATTCCCTGTCCGCACTGCCGGCCCTGGTACGTGCCACAAAAAACCTATCCCAGCAACTCCCCTTCAGCTGGACCTGCTCTGCTGTACCATACCTGAGTGACTGACCCTGCCCATTGGAGAAGGAGGTGATAAGTATCGTACCCACAGATGAGCAAACAACAAAGAATGCACAGCCCACCTGCTCAGACATAACCAAATAAAACAAAAAAGCAGGATGAAACAAACAAATCTACAATCAGTAAATGAGGAAAATAATCACTGAATGCCCCAAAGGCAGCAGACAATATCAAAACACTTACAAAAACAAGACAGGATGGTTCCAGTAGATGTCCAAAATAAAACATTAAATGACCTTCCAGTAGAAGAAAAGACACTAGACCTAACTGATAGGGAATTCAAATCTCTTATATTCAGAATTATCCAAGAGATGAAGCAAAAAACAGACAAAAATAAGGAAAAAATAGACAAATTCGTTGAAAATACAGACAAAAAAATGGAAGAATTCAAGAAAATAATGCAGAAACAAAACACTAAAATAAATTCACAAATAGAAATCATACAAAAACAACAATTAGAAATCCAAAAGATAAACAACAAGATTTCAGAAATGGACAGTGTCATAGAAGGGCTCAGGAGCAGATTTGAAAAAATGGAAGATAGGATCAGTGAAATTGAAGACAAATATTTGGATACAATTCTGTTTGAGGAAAAATCAGAAAAAAGAATGAAGAAAAATTAAGAAACCCTGAGAATTATGTGGGATACAACTGAAAGCAAAAATCTGCGAGTGATCAGAGTTACAGAAAAAGGGGAGAAAACAGAAAACACAGAGAGGATCATTGAAGAATTGCTGACAGAAAACTTCCCCAATATCATGAAAAATGAAAAGCTGGCCATCCAAGAAGCTCAACGAACCCGATATAGGATAGACCACAAAAGAAACTCACCAAGGCATATCATAATCACACTCTCTAAAACCAAAGAAAAACAAAGAATTCTGAGAGCAGCTTGAGAAAAACAAAAAGCCACATACAGAGGAGAAATGATAAGACTAAGCTCGGATTATTCGGGCAGAAACTATGCAGGCAAGAAGGCAATGGGATGACATATATAAAACCTTGAAAGAAAACAATTGCCAGGCAAGAATAATATATCGTGCAAAACTCTCGTTCAAATATGATGAAATTAGGTCATTCCCAGATAAACAGAAATTAAAGGACTGTGTAAAACCCCAGTTGAACTTACAAGACTTATTAAAGGAAGTCCTTCAGTCTGAGAACAAATAATATCAGACCACAGGCTGAACATAGGATACAGGATTGTACTAGCCAGATACCAACCTAGGAAATGAACTCTTAAGGACTATGCAAAACCAAAAGAATTACAACAGAGAACCAGAGAGGTTAATCTGTAAATGTCAACAGCATCAGAACAATAAAAGAGGGAATAAACGGTGTAAGTATCGAACCTTCTGATGGAGAGGAAGTCAAGTGATACCAAGTAATAATAGACTGGTACAAATGCAGGAAGATAAGGGTAAATTTCAAGGTAACCACAAAGAAACCACAAACCTACTCATCAAAATAAAGAAGAAAAACATAAAGTCTCAGTAAAAACAAAACCTACAAAAACAAAAGAAATGAAAAAAAAATCCACAAACAAAAGGAACTCTGCACATAAGAGTAAGAGGAACAAAGAAAATGTCAGCACCATGAAAAAAAAGCACTACGAAATGCAATGCCACTCCTAGAACTATATTC
This sequence comes from Dugong dugon, assembly GCA_030035585.1. NCBI lineage: Eukaryota > Metazoa > Chordata > Mammalia > Sirenia > Dugongidae > Dugong > Dugong dugon. The sequence goes on from CM057462.1 coordinate 151,566,469, forward strand.
TAGAGAAATAAGAGCCGTCACACTAATAGACATATGCACACCCATATTCATTGAAGCACTGTTCACAATAGCAAAAAGATGGAAACAACCTAGATGCCCATCAACAGATGAATGGATAAACAAACTACGGTACATACACACAATTGTGTATTATACAAACATAAAGAACAATGATGAATCTGTGAAGCATCTCATAACATGGAAGAAACTGGAGGACATTATGTTGAGTGAAATAAGTCAATCACAAAAGGACAAATGTTGTATGAGACCTCTACTGTATAACTCATGTAAAAGTTTACACACAAAAAGAAACAATATTAGTTGGTTACAAGGGATGGGAGGGAAGGGACGGGAACTAAATAAGTGGTAACTTTGTTGAAGGCTTAGACAGTACACATTACTGGGGAAGCCAGCACAACTTGTACAAGGAAAGGTCATGGAAGCTCCATAGACACAACCAAACTCCCTGAGGGACTGAATTGCTGAGTGGAGGGCTGTGGGGACCATGGTCTTGGGGAACATCTAGCTCAATTGGCATAACACAGTTTATAAAGACCGTGTTCTACATTCTACCTTGGTGAGTAGTGTCTGGGGTATTAAAAGCCTGTGAGCAGCCATCTAAGATACTGTACTAGTCTCACCCTTTCCGGAGCAAGGGAGAACAAAGAGAACAAGATACTAGGAAAAGATTAGTCCACGGCCTCCATCAGACTGAGTCAGTACAGCTAGATGGTGCCCGGCTACCACCACTAACTGCTCTGACTGGGATCACAATAGAAGGTCCTGGACAGAGCTGGAAAAGGAGGTAGAACAGAATTCTAACTCACAAAAAAACGACCAGATTTACTGGCCTGACAGACTGGAGAAACCCCAAGAGTATGGCCCCCAGAAATGCTTTCAGCTCAGTGATAAAGCCCCTCCCGAAGTTCGCCATGCAGCCGGGGATTGGACAGCCGCATAAAACAAAACAGGACTAATGAGGCACAGCAGTCCAGGGACAAGGACTAGAAGGCAGGAGGGAACAGGAAAGCTGGTGATAGGGAACCCAAGTTTGAGAAGGGACAGTGTTGACATGTCATGGGGTTGTTAACAGTTGTCATAGGGCAATATGTGTACTAATTTTTTAACGAGAAACTATTTGTTCTGTAAACCTTCCTCCAAGGCACCAAAAAAAAAGAATTATCTATGTGAGATCAAAGTGACAACAGCAACTCAAAAGGCTTAATGGGAAGCCTAAGGGACAGTGAGTTGAAGATAATGGTGATGGAATAATTTGGGAAAGGATAGTGAGAATAGCAGCACAACTGGAAGAATGAAGTCGATGTCACTGAATTGTACATGTAGATACTTTCGAAATGGTGTAACTTTGGCTATATATATTTTCAAAAAAAAGGTCCTCAAAGTCAAGAAGGGAGAGTGTTGACACATTGTGGGGTTCTTAACCTATGTCATAAAACAATATGTGTACCGACTGTTTAATGAGAAACTATTTGTTCTGCAAACCTTCATCTAAAGTACAATAAAAAAGATTTTTAAAAAAAGACATTCAGGCAGTTAACAGACACATGAGGACCTGCTTGCGATCATTAGCCATTAGATAAATGCAAATCAAAACTACATTGAGATAACTTCTCACCCCAACATTACTGGCACTAATACAAAAACACAAAATAATAAATGTTGGAGAGGTGGGGAGACTGGAACTCTTATGCACTGCTGATGGGAATGTAAAATGGTACAACCACCTTGGAAAACGATATGGTGCTTCCTTAAAAAGCTAGAAACAGAAATACCATATGATCCAGCAATCGCACTCCTAGGAATATACCTTGGAGAAATAAGAGCCATCACACCAATAGATATATGAACAACCATGTTCATTGCAGCACTATTCACAACAGCAAAAAGATGGAAACAACCTAAGTATCCATCAACAAATGAATGGACAGACAAACTATGGTACATACACACAATGGATACTACTCAACGATAAAGAACACTTATGAACTGGAGAAACATCTCATAACATGGATGAATCTGGAGGGCACTGTTTTGATTGAAATAAGTCAGTCACAAAAGGATAAATACTGTATGATACCACTATTATAAGAACTCAGGAAAAGGTTTACACACAGAAAAAAGCATTTTTTGATGGTTAAGAGAGTGGGGATGGAAGGGGAGGGGAAACCACTAACTAGGTAGTAGACAGGTGTCAACTTTGATGTAGGGAAGGACAACACATAATATAGGGAAAGTCAGCATAGCTGAACCAAAGCAAAAGCATAGACGTTTCCTAGACACATCCAAATACTTTTGAGGGACTGAGTAGCTGGGGCTGGGCCTGGGGACCATAGTTTTGGGGTACATCTAGGTCAACTGGCATCACATAGCTCATAAAGAAAATGATCTACATCCTACTTTGGTGAGTAGCGTCTGGGTCTTAAAAGCTTTTGAGAGGCCATCTAAGATACATCTATTGGTCCCATCCTACCTGGAGAAAAAAAGAATGAAGAAAACCAAAGACACAAGGAAAATACTAGCCCAAAGGACTAAAGGACCGCATGAAGCAGGGATTCGACCAGCCTGAGACCAGGGGAATTAGATGATGTGCAGCTACCACCAACCACCGTCCTGACAGGGATCACAGCAGAGAGTCCCGGACAGAGCAGGAGAGAAATGTAGAACAGAATTCAAATTCACGTAAAAAGACCAGACTTACTGGTCTGACAGAAACTGGAGGAACCCCTGAAACTATGGCCTCCAGACACTCTGCTAACCCAGAACTGAAACCTTTACTGAAGCTCACTTTTCGGACAAAGATTAGATAGGCCTATGAAACAAAAAATAGAACGCATGAGGAACATGCTTCTTAGTTCAATCAAATATATGTGACCAAATGGGCAGCTCCTGTCCAAAAGCAGGACGAGAAGGTGAAAAGGGACAAGAACTGAACAAATGGACACAGAGAACCAGGGGTGGAAAGGGGGAGCGTGCTGTTACCTTATGGGGATTGCAACCAATGTCACAGAACAATATGTGTATACATTTTTGAATGAGAAATTGACTTGAGCTGTAAACTTTCACCTAAAGCACAATTAAAAAAAAAAAAGAAAGAAAGAAAGACTTCACCAAAAGAATAAAAAGAGAAGCTACAGACTGGGGAAAAAAAATTGGCTATAGCATATCCGACCAGGGGCTAATCTCTAAAATCTATAGAGTACTTCAATGCCTCCACAACAAAAAGACAAATAATCCAATTAAAAAATAGGCAAAGGATGTGAACAGACACTTCACCAAAAAAGACATTCAGGCAGCTAACAGGCACATGAAGAAATGCTCATGATCATTAGCCATTAGAGAAACGCAAATCAAAACTACGAGATACCATCTCACTCCAACATTATTGGCACTAAGGAAAAAACAGAAAATAACAAATGTTGGAGAGGTTGTGGGGAGATAGGAACTCTCATGCACTGCTGGTGGGAATGTAAAATGGTACAACCACTATGGAAAATGATATGGCTCCTCCTTAAAAAGCTAAAAACAGAAATACCATAGGATCCGGCAATCCCACTCCTAGGAATATATACTAGAGAAGTAAGAGCTGTCACACGAATAAATATATGCACACCCATGTTCATTGTAGCATTATTCACAATAGCAGAAAGATGAAAACAACCTAAGTGTCTATCAATAGATGAGTGGATAAACAAACTATGGTACATACACACAATGAAACACTAAACCCGTTGCCATCAGGTCGGTCCCGATTCACAACGGACTACGCAACAATCAAAAACAATGATGAATCTGCGAAACATCTCACAACATGGATGAATCTGAAGGGCATTATGCTGAATGAAAAAAGTCAATTACAAAAGGACAAATACCGTATGAGACCACTATTATAAAAACTCAAGAAAAGATTTACCGCAGAAAAAAACAATCTTTGATGCTTAGGAGGAATGGGAATGGGGGAGGGGAAATCACTAACTAGGTAGTTGCCAAGTGTTCACTTTGGTGAAGGGAAAGACAACACACAATATAGGGGAAATCAGTACAACCTGACCAAGACAAAGTCACAGAAGCTTCCTATGCACATCTAAACACCATGAGCGACTGAGTTACTGGAGCTGAGGGCTGTGAACCGTGGTATTGGGGGATATCTAGATCAATTGGTATAACATAGTTCATAAAGAAAAGGTTCTACATCCTACTTTGGTGAGAATCATCTGGGGTCCTAAAAGCTTTCAAGAGGCCATCTAAGATACATCTATTGGTCCCATCCTGGCTGGAGCAAAGGGGAATGAAGAAAACAAAAGACACAAGAAAAATATTAGTCCAAAAGAATAATATACCCCATGAACCACAGCCTCCACCACCTGAGCCCAGAAGAACTAGATGGTGCCCAGCTACCTGGGTGCACCGTCTTGCCATTTTTGCCTCTTCACGAGGAGAAAAATGTAGAGCAAAATTCAAATTCACACACACAAAAGACCAGACCTTCTTGTCTGACAGAGACTGGAGGAACTCCAAAGACTATGGCCTCCAGACACCCTGCTAATGCAGAATTGAAGCCACTCCCAAAGTTCAGCCAAAGATTAGACAGGCCTATAAAACAAACAGTAACATACATGAGGAAACATACGAGACCAAATGGGCAACATTTGCGGAAAGGCAAAGCTGAGAAGGCAAGAAGAGACAGGAAATCTGGACAAATGGACATGGGGACCTGGGGTGTAAAAGGAAAGGAGGAGAGTGCTGACACATTGCAGGAATTGCAACCAATGTCACTAGACAATTTGCATATAAATTTTTGAACGAGAAACTAATTTGCACTGTAAACTTTCACCTAAAGCACAATAAAATTTAAAAAATAAAAAATAAATAAACTGGAAATGTATAAGATCCTGATTCTAAAAAAGAAAGAATCTGTACAGTCTGGGAAAAAAGAAAAAAAAAAGTGAAAAAAATAGTTCTCAAATAAAGAGAATGCATAGTTATTTATATGAATATGAGAGAATCATGATGCAGAACCAGAAATATTTATATCTGGTTTCTAAATGAAATATGGTAAGCCCCATTTACTATTCAAAAACTCAAATTTATAAACCAGATTTTTTTGTTATTGTTAGTAGGAAGAGGAGGTGGAAATGGGGTAGGTTAGGAGCATTTCACATTGAAAAAAAAAAGTCTTAATTTTGCAAAAAGGTTCACTGAAAGTTTCCTTTAAATAACAGCTCTCTCTACTGGTGCATTTAATTTACATAAAAAATCAATTTAAAACAATTTTAGGACTAAAGGTGTGTTATGCAGTGGAAATGTAGGATTTTAAAATAAAAACAGACTGGGGTGAATCTCAAACAAACAAACAAACAAAAAGATGCCTTTGGGTGCTGACAGGAGAGTATTTATAAGGAGGCAAGAATGGGAGCCTGCACAGTGAGTGGGCTATTGCTGTGTTCTAGAAGATAAATGGGCTTGGGGATATTGTGAGGATGGAGGGAAGCCACAGGATACAAGATGTATCTTGGAAATAGAATTGATAGAATTTGGTGATGGGTTGGATGCAGCGGGTGAGGCAAAGAAGTAACCAAGGGTGACTTCCACATTTTTGATTAGAGCATCTGGGTGGATGAAGATATCATTTACTGAGTTGGAAAAACACTGGAGTGAGTGGTGAAAATCAGAAGTACTGCTAAGTTTGAGAAGCCTATTAGTAATACAAGCAGAGATACGGAGTAGGCAGTTGGATATGCAAGCCTGGGATCTGTAGAGAAGTTGGGACTGAAGTTTTAAATTTGGGAAGACTTGTCCATTCAATAGTTATTTACTGGATGCCTACACTATTAGCAAGCACAATTCCGGGTGCTACGGAGACAGAGGGAAACAAAAGAAACAAAGCTCTTGTCCTTGCAGAGATTACATTCTAGCGGGTGAGAAAGACAAACAATAAACAAATAAATATGTGATGATAATTTCAAGCAACTGTAAGTACTAGGAAGAAAACTAAAGCGGGGTTAGAGGATAGAGAATGTTGCTGTTTTTGTTAGATTGCTAAGGGATATCAAAAGCCAAACCAGTTGCTGTTGAGTTAACGCTGACTCATGGCGAAGCCATGTGTTTCGGAGTAGAACTGCACTCCATAGGGTTTTCAAGGCTGTGATCTTTCAGAAGTAGATTGCCAGGCCTTTCTTCCAAAATGCCTCTGGATGGATCGAACTGCCAACCTCACAGTTAGTAGCCTTGTTCATTGACCACAATTAACTGTTTGCACCACCCAGGGACTCTTTGATAAGGGATAGTCTCTTTGAAAAATGACATTTGAGCAGAGACTTGAATAAAGTGGGAGAGGGAGCCTCTTGTGGATATTTGGGGGAAGATCATCTTAGGCAGAGGAAACAGCAAATCCAAAGGGCTGAGATGGAAGCTTTCTCGGCCTCTGGGAAGAGCAAAGAGAATAGGGTGCTGAAGTAGAGGAAGTGAAATGGTATTTAGTGCTATAGGACTGGATGAGATCACCCAGAGAGCGAGTATGGACAGAGAAAAGAGGGATGACGTCTTTTGTAGCTAGAAAAGAACAGAAGGAGCCAGTCAAAGGGGGAGGAAGAAATTAGGGAGTATTACAGGGCCAAAAGATAAAGACTAAGTTGCGGTTCAGTTTTTGTTTGTTTATTTAAAAAAAATTTTCTGTGTGTTTTTGGTGAAAGTTAACACAGCAAATTAGGTTCCCATTTGACAATTTCTACACAAATTGTTCAGTGACATTAGTTACATTTTCCACAATGTATCAACATTCTTTTTAATTCCATTCTGATTGTTTTGTTTCTAGTACTCTAGTTTCCCTGCCCCTTTCTCATCTTTGCCTTAGAGTAATTGTTGACCTTTTGGTCTCATATAGAAGGTTTTTCCTATTTTGCGTGCCAATCTGTTATTACTCTAAAAGGGGATAGCTTCAGTTCAAGGTTTAAAGAGTATCTCACGGCGATAGTCTCAGGGAGTCCTTTAGTCTCTACTTGTCCGTTAAGTCTGGATTTTTTAAGAATCTGAGTTCTGTTCCACTTTTTTCTCCTGTTCTATCAGGGTCCATCTATTGTGGCCCTGATTAGAATGGTCTGTCGTGGTAGCTGGACACCATCTAGTTCTGGTCTCAAGGTAGCTGAGGCTGTGGCTCATTAGCCCTGTAGACTAATTTCTGCTCTGAGACTTTGTTGGGGTTTTTTTAACTTTTTTTAAATTGTACTTTAGATGAAGGTTTACAGAACAAATAGTTTCTCATTAAACAGTCAGTACACATATTGTTTTATGACATTGGTTAAGAACCCCACGACATGTCAACACTCTCCCTTCTTGACCTTGGAGGACCTTTATTTCTGGTGAAAACATACATAGCCAAAGATACACCTTTTCAAACATTTCTACATGTACAGTTCAGTGACATCAATTACATTCTTCCAGTTGTGCTGCTATTCTCACTATCCTTTTCCAAATTATTCTATCACCATTATCTTCAACTCACTGTCCCTTAGGCTTCCCATCAAAACTTTTGAGTTGCTGTTGTCACTTTGATCTCACATAGATAATTCTTTTTTTGTTTTGTTTTGACGCTTTAGATGAAGGTCTATAGAACAAATAGTTTCTCATTAAACAGTTAGTACTCATATTGCCCTATGACAATGGTTAACAACCCCACGACATGTCAACACTGTCCCTTCTCAACCTTGGGTTCCCTATCACCAGCTTTCCTGTCCCCTCCTGCCTTCTAGTCCTTGTCCCTGGACTGCTGTGCCTCATTAGTCCTGTTTTGTTTTATGCGGCTGTCCAGTCCCCGTCTGAACGGGGAAACTTGGGAGTGACTTCACCACTGAGCTAAAAGGGTATCTGGGGGCCATACTCTCAGGGTTTCTCCAGTCTCTGTCAGGTCAGTAAATCTGGTGGGTTTTTTTGTGAGTTATAGTTTTGTTCTACATCCTTCTCCAGCTCTGTCCAGGACCCTCTGTTGTGATCCTGGTCAACTTCTCTGAGATTTTGGTTTCCTTCTTTCTCTTTTGCTCCTGACAAGTAGAGACCAATAGTTGTATCTTAGATGGCTGCTCGCAAGCTTTTAAGACCCCAGACACTATTTTTAAGACCCCAGACACTATTCCCTTCCCTAGGATGTGGAACATGATCTTTGTGAACTATATTATGCCAATTGACTCATTTGTCCCATGAGACTAAGGTCCTAAGCCTTCAAACCCAGGAAACCAATCTCGTGAAGTGTTTGGCTATGTTTGAGAAGTATTTGTAACTGTGTCTCCTATGAATATACATGCATGCACACACATGCCTGTACATGCCTGTACATACAGATACTTCTATCTGTGCACACGTATGTACACTCTTGTACCTACCTGTACACATATATGCCTATATACATACATATGTGACTATACACTTGATTTTTGGTTATTGGTGGTGTTGCAAAATTACATATATCATATTCTTTAGCACAAATATCCTTTTCTCTTGTGCTCTTCTCGGTGGCATCATTTACTTTTGTCAAGCTGTGCTCATTCCGCCCACAGTAAGTGCTACTTTTCCCATCCCAAAAAATAACAAGTATATACGATCTAGGGAGTGACTCTCCCTCTGCTCCCCCAACCTATCCCTGGTAACCACCAATGAACTTTGGTCTCTTTTCTTGTCTTCTTATAAAAGTGAGATCATACAATATTTGTCCTTATATGATTGACTTATTTCACTTAGCATTATGTCCTCCAGATCCATCCATGTTATAATATATTTTGTGGATTCGTCATTGTTCTTTATGGTTGTGTACTATTCTGTTGCATGAACGTACCACATTTTCCTTATCCATTCATCTGTTGATGGGCACTTAGGTTGTTTCTTTTTTTTTTTTGCTATTGTGAATAATATCGCAATGAACATAAGTGTGCATATGTCTGTTTGTGTCTCTTCCATTAGATCTCTAGGGTATATACCTAGGAGTGGGATTGCTGGATCATAAGATATTTCTATTTCTAGTTTTTTGAGGAAGTGCCATACCATTTTACAGTCCCACCAGCAATGGATAAGAGTTCCAATCTCCCAACATCCTCGCCACATTTCTTATCGGTTTTTGTTTTTTTCTTAAATGTCAGTACCATTTTAGCCTGGGTGAGATGGTATCTCACTGTAGTTTTGATTTGCATCTCTCTAATGGCTAATGAACTGAGCATCTTTTCATGCATTTTTTGGCTTCTTGAATGTCTTCTTCAGTGAAGTGTCTGTTCATGTTCTTTGCCCTTTTTTTAATCAGGTTGTTGGTCTTTTTGTTGTTGAGGTTTTCTATGTATTTTAGAGATTAGATCCTTATTGGATATGTCATTTCCGAAGATTTTTTCCCAGTCTATTATGTTCTCTTTTTACTCTTTTGATAAAGTCTTCTGATGTGCATAAGTATTTAATTTTTTGAGGTCTCAATTATCTGATTTGTCTTCTGCTACTTGTGCTTTTGTAGTTATGTCTGTTAGCCTACTTTTTAAAAAAATTAGGTCCCACAGTTTTTTCCCTATAGTTTCTTCCAGGAATTTTATAGTTTTAGGTTTAATGTTTAGGCATTTGATCCATTTTGAGTTAATTATTGTGTGAGATGTGAAGTATGGCTCCTACTTCATTTTTCTGCAAGTGAATATCGAGTTTTGCCAGCACCATTTATTAAAGAGACTGTTTCTTCCCCGTTGTATGGACTTTGACCCCTTTGTCGAAAATCAGTTGTGCATAGATGGATGGATTCATTTCTGGGTTCTCAATCCTATTCCACTGGTCTATCATTAAACCAATACCAGGGTATTTGGATTATGGTGGCTATATAGTATGTTTTTATATTGGGGAGTGTGAGGCCTCCTACTTTGTTCTTCTTCAATGTTGCTTTGGCTTTTCGAGTCCTCTTTCCTTTCCGTATAAAGTTGATCATTAGTTTTTTCCATTTCAGTAAAGGATGTTGTTGGGATTTGTATCAGGATTGCACTGTATCTGTAGATAGCTTTAGGTAGTACTGACATTTTCACTATATTAAGTCTTCCAGTCAATGAGAACAGAATGTCTTTCAATTTATGTAAGTCTCTTTCAGTCTCTTGTAGTAGCGTTTTATAGTTTTAATTGTATAAGTCTTTTACTTCCCTGGTTAGGTTAATTCATAGGTATTTTATTACTTTTGGGGGCTATTGGGAATGGTATTCTTTTCTTGATTTCCTTTCAGAATACTCCTTGTTAGTGTAAAAGAACCCAAATGATTTTTGTGTGCTGATCTTGTACCCTGAAACATTGCTAATTCTTCTATTAGATCTGATAATTTTCTTGTGAACTCTTCAGGGTTTTCTATGTATAGGATCATGTCCCCTGTGAATAGAGATAGTTTTACTTCTTTCCTATTTGGATATGTTTTATTTATCTTTCTTGTCTTATTGCTCTGGCTAGGACTTCCAGTACAACACTGAATAAGAGTGGTGATAATGGGCATATTGTCTCATTCCTGTTCTTACGGGGAAGGCTCTCAGTCTTTCTCCATTGAGAATAACGTTGGTTGTTGGTTTTGCATATATGCCCTTTATTATGTTGAGAAATTTATCTTCTACTCCCAATTTGCTGAGAGTTTTTATTAGGGAGGTGGGGCCAAGATGGTGGAATAGTCAAACACTTCCTGTCATCCCTCTTACAACAAAGACCCCCAAAAAACAAATGAATCGACAATCTAGGAGCCCTGATCATCAAAAACAAAGCTAAACAGTTGAACTGAGCAGCAAGGGGAAGGAGAGGCAATTCAAAAGCAGTGGAGAAGTGCCAGTCACAAGGTCACCAGTGCCCTGCTTGCTGGGTCTGCCAGTGCACATGGGCTAAGGTGAGCAGTAGTGTTCAGGACACATTTCACCATGTAAGCTGAGGCCAAGTGGTGGCGAGTCTGCACACACCTCCAGAGCCAGGTGGAAGTGGCGCTGGACCCACGAAAGTTAAGTGCAAGCTTCTAACCTACCGTGCAGGGACAAAATAAGCCCTCCCCGCCTCCACAGAGTTTCACAGTGGAGAAGTGTTTCTTTCCCCTCACCCAACCCTCACCCCACTCTGCTCCGACACCAGTCTGGCAGTATGCAACAGCTGCCATGCCCCAAAAGCCAGGAACTCAGGGCAGGTCAGGAGGCCCTGCCCCTTCATCCAGCCATTAGCATAAGGGGGTCCACAGACTTGCAAGACCCTTTACCCCTGCCTAGACCTGTGTGGGCCGATTCAACACCACATGCCCTCATTAGCATAAAACAGCAAGGCGTACACCTGAAGCCCGTTTTCCACTGAAGTAGCCAAGGGGAAGCTGCAGATTTGTGACCTTTGACACCACCTTGCCCCTTAAGAAGGGGCCTCACCCACACACACCAGGGGCCTCAGGGGTGGCGGTACCACCCACTCCATCTAGCCACCCACAACAGGTGTCTGATAATAAGTGGTGCTTCCCAATCCATCCAGACAACAGTACCGGGTGCCTAAGGACTGGCTGCAATACCCACCCCCAACTACTAACTCTAGAGGACAGGGACACACCCTCCACCCAGGCACCCAGGGCAACCATCAGCCCCCTGCCTTGCTCCGCCCATAGCCCCCTACTGCAACCAAATACCTGTGCCTGCTCCAAGCACCCCTATGGAGCCCTGCCAGTCTAGGACTGTAACTGAGAGTCTACACTGCACACTGGGTGACCAAAGATCTAGACACCTGTGCCACACCAGAACAAGAAAAGTGAACCGACTTCTGGGCTCACACAACTAGTTGCTGCTCTAACCACCAGTAGACAGGACATGAAACTTCAAAGACACCAATAACCAAAGTAGCTCACACACCCAGCCTACTTTGGCATATCAAAACAAAACAAAACAAAAAGTTAGGACACAGTAAACAAACAAACAATAAATAAATATAATAACTTATTGATGCCTTGGAGACAACAGTCAATATCAAACCATAAAAAGAAGCAGGTCAAGATGGCTCCAGCAAGTGACCAAAATAAAAAAAAAAACAGGAAAACTTCTGGAAGAAGATAAAGTAATGGAATATCTGAGATAGAATTCAAAAGACTAATATATAGAGCTCTCCAAGAAATCAGGAAGGACATTATGCAAAACTTAGACCAAGTCAAGGAACATACAGACAAAGCAATAGAGAAATTTAGGGAAAAAATTTAAAAACAAAAAGACAAAATTAACAGGCCAAAAGAATTCACACAGAGACAGCAACTAGAAATCCAAAAGATTAACAATAAAATTTCAGAATTAGACAATTCAATAGAAGGTCATAGCAGCAGAATTGAGGCAATGGAAGTCAGAATTAGTGAGATTGAGGATAAATCCCTTGACACCAATTTATTTGAGGAAAAATCAGAAAAAAATTTTTTTAATGAAGAAAGCCTAAAAATTATGTGGGACACCATCAAGAGGAAAAATATACGAGTCATCAGAGTACCAGAAGAGAGGGGGGGAATAATAGAAAACACAGAGAGAACAGTTGAAGATTTGCTGGCAGAAAACTTCCCTGATATCATGAAAGACGAAATGTCATGGATTGAACTGTGTCCTCCAAAAAATGTGTGTAACAATTTGGCTAGGCCATGATTCCCAGAATTATGTGGTTAGCCTCCATTTTGTGATTATAATTTTATATTAAAGAGGATTAGAATGGAATTGTAACACCACCCTTACTCAGGTCACATCCCTGATCTAATGTAAAGTGAGTTTCCCTGGTGTGTGGCCTGCATCACCTTTTACCTCTTGTAAGAGATAAAAGGAAGGGGAAGCAAGTGGAGAATGGGGGACCTCATACCACCAAGAAAGCAGCGCCAAGAGCAGAGTGTGTCCTTTAGACCCAGGTCCCAGTGCTAAGAAGTTCCTAGTCCGGGGGAACACTGATGAGAACAAGGCCAACAAAGAGAGAAAGGCTTCCCCTGGAGCTGATGCCCTGAATTTGGAATTTCAGCCTACTTTACTGTGAGGAAATAAACTTGTCTTTGTTAAAGCCATCCACTCATGGTACTTCTGTTAGAGCAGCACTAGATAACTAAGACATGAGAAGATATCTATCCAAGAAGCTCAAAGAACCCCATACAGAGTAGATCCCAAAAGAAAGTTACCAAGACTATCATAATCAAACTTGCTAAAACCAAAGACAAAGATAGAATCTTGAGAGTGGCTAGGGATAAATGAAAAGTCACTTACAAAGGAGAACCAATAAGACTAAGCTCTGACCACTCAGCAGAAACCATGCAGGCAAGAAGGCAATGCGATAACATATATAAAGCCTTGAAGGAAAAAATTGCCAGCCAAGAATTACGTATCCAGCAAAACTGTCTCTCAAATATGATGGCAAAATTAGATTATTTCCAGGTAAAGGGAATTTGTAAAAATCAAACCAAAATTACAAGAAATATTAAAGGGAGTCCTCCAGTTAGAGAATAAACAATATCAGACAATGATCCAAGACTAGAATACATGACAGGTCAACCAGTTATCAACCCAGATAGGGAAGTCGCAAAACTAAGTCAAAGCTAAGAGACTGAAACCAGAGATGTCAATACATAAATGATGAAAATGTCAAACAAACAAGAGGGAATAAACAGTGTAGTCACAGAATTTCCATATGGAGAGAAAGTTAAGGCAATATCAAGAAATAAAAGATTGGTTTAAACTTAGAAAAATAAAGGTAAATTTTAAGGTAACCACAAAGAAAGCTAACAAACCTACCCATCAAAATAAAAAAGAAGAAAAACATAAAGACTCAGCAAAGACAAAGTCAACAATAATGAAAAAGATGAAAAGAAAATACATAAAGAAAAGCGATGCAGTACAGAAAATTAAGTGGAACAAAGAAACTGTCAACACCACAAAAAAAATACATCAAAATGACAGCAGTAAACTCATACCTATCAATAATTACACAGAATGTACATGGACTAAATGCATCAACAAAGAGACAGAGAGTGGCAGAATGGATAAAAAAGCAAGATCTGTCTATATGCTGCCTACAAGAGACACATCTTAGACTCAAAGACACAAACAAACTAAAACTCAAAGGATGGAAAAAAATACATCAAGCAAACAACAACTAAAAAAGAGCAGGAGTGACAATATTAATCTCTGACAAAATAGACTTTAAAGCAAAATCCACCACAAAAGATAAGGAAGGACACTATATAATGATTAAATCATCAATACACCAGGAGGACATAACCATAACAAATACATATGCATCCAATGACAAGGCTCCAAAATACATAAAACAAACTCCAACAGCATTGAAAAGAGAAACAGACAGCTCCACAATAATACTAGGAGACTTCAACATACCACTTTCAGTGAAGGACAGAACATCCAGAAAGAAACTCAATAAAGCTATGGAAGATCTAAATGCCACGATTAATCAACTTGACCTCATAGACATATACAGAACACTCCACCCAACAGCAGCTAAGTATACATTCTTTTCCAACGAACATGAAAAACTCTTCAGAATAGTCCATGTTTTAGCCCACACAGCAAGCCTTAACAGAATCCAAAACATTGAAATATTACAAAGCATCTTTTCTGACGATAATGCCATAAAAGTAGAAATCAATAACAGAAACAGCAAGGAAAAAAAATCAAATACATAAACACTGAACAATATCTTGCTCAAAAACTGCTGGGTTATAGAAGAAATCAAGGATGGAATAAAAAATTCAAAGAATCAACTGAGAATGAAAACTCATCTTACCAGAAACTTTGGGACACAGCAAAAGCAGTGGTTAGAGGTCATTTTAAAGCAATAAATGCACACATCCAAAAAGAAGAAAGAGCCAAAATAAAAACATTAACCCTACAACTCGAACAAATAGAGAGCAGCAAAAGAAGCCCTCAGTCACCAGGAGAAAGGAAATAATAAAGATCAGAGCAGAAATAAATGAATAGAGAATAGAAAATAATTGAAAGAGTCAACAAGACCAAAAGCTGGTTCTTTGAAAAGATAAACAATATGGAAACACCATTGGCCAAACAGACAAAAGAAAAACAGAAGAGGACGCAAATAACCTGAATAAGAAATGAGACAGGCAATATCACAACAGACCCATCTGAAATAAAAAGAATCATAACAGAATACTATGAAAAAACGTACTCCAACAAATTTGAAAACCTAGAGGAAATGGAAAAATTTCTAGAAACACACTACCTACCTAAACTAACACAAATCGGGGTAGAAAAACTAAATAAACCCACAACAAAAGAAGAGATTGAAGACGTAATTAAAAAAAAGAAAAAACTCCCAACAAAAAAAACTCCTGGCCCAGACGGCTTCATGGGAGAATTCTACCAAACTTTCAGAGTTGAGTTAACATCAGTACTACTAAAGGTATTTCAGAGCATAGAGAAGGAAGGAATACTCCCAAATTCATTGTAAGAAGCCAGCATAACCCTATACCAAAGCCAGGTAAAGACACCACAAAAAAAGAAAATTACAGACCAATGTCCTACATGAACATAGATGCAAAAATCCTCAACAAAATTCTAACCAATAGAAGTCAACTGCATATCAAAAAAAATAATTTAGCACTACCAAGTGGGATTCATACCAGACATGCAGGGATGGTTCAACATTAGAAAATCAATTAATGTAATCCAGCACATAAATAAAACAAAAGATAAGAATCACATGATCTTATCAATTGATACAGAAAAGGCATTTGACAAAGTCCAACACCCATTCATGATAAAAACTCTCAGCATAATAAGAATAGAAGGGAAATTCCTCAGCATAATAAACAGCATTTATACAAAGCCAACAGCCAACATCATTCTAAATGGAGAGAGACTGAAAGCATTCCCTTTGAGAACGGGAACCAGACAAGGGTGCCCTTCATCACCACCGTTATTCAACATTGTGCTGGAGGCCCTAGCCAGAACAAGGCAAAAAAAAAAAAAAAGAAAGAAATAAAGGGCATCCAGATTGGTAAGGAAGAAGTAAAAGTATCCCTATTCACAGTTAATATGATCTTATACACAGAAAACCCCAAAGAATTCGCAAGAAAACTACTGGAACTAATGGAAGACTTCAGCAAATTATCAGGATACAAGATAAACATAAAAAAATCAGCTGTATTCCTCTACACCAACAAAGAGAAATTTGAAAAAGAAATCACAAATCAATACCATTTACAATAGCCCCCAAGAAGATAAAATACTTAGGAATAAACCTAACCAGAGATGTAAAAGACCTATACAAAGAAAACTACACAACACTACTGCAAGAAACCAAAAGAGACCTGCATAAGTGGAAAAACATACCTTGCTCATGAATAGGAAGACTCAACATTGTGAAAATGTCAATTCTACCCAAAGTGATCTACAGATACAATGCAATCCAGATCCAAATTTCAATGGTATTTTTTAATGAGATGCAGAAACAAATCACCAACTTCAAATGGAAAGGGAAAAGGACCTGGATAAGTAAAGCATTACTGAAGAAGAACAAAGTGATTTTAGAACCTGTTATACCACCACGGTAGTCTAAACAGCCTGGTACTTGCACAACAACAGACACATAAACCAATGGAACAGAACTGAGAACTCAGACATAAATCCATCCACCTATGACCAACTGATATTTGACAAAGGCCCAAAGTCCATTAATTGGGGAAAAGACAGTCTCTTTAACAAATGGTGCTGGCATAACTGGATATCCATCTGCAAAAAACTGAAACAAGACCCATACCTCACAGCAAGCACAAAACCTAACTCAAAATGGATCAAAGACCTAAACATAAAATCTAAAACGATAAAGATCGTGGAAGAAAAATAGAGACAACGCTAGGAGCCCTAATACATGACATAAATAATATACAAACCATAACTAACAATGCACAAACCCAGAAGAGAAACTAGATAACTGGGAGCTCCTAAAAATCGAACACTTCTCCAAGAGTATGGCCCCTAGACACCATTTTAGCTCAGTAATGAAGTCACTCCTGACGTTCACCCTTCAACCAAAGATTAGACAGTTCCATAAAACAAAACGAGACTAAAGGGGCACACCAGCCCAGGGGCAAGGACTAGAAGGCAGGAGGGGACAAGAAAGCTGGTAATAGGGAACACAGGGTCGAGAAGGCAGAGTGTTGACATGTCATGGGGTTGGCAACCAATGTCATAAAACAATATGTGTACTATTTAATGATAAACTAGTTTGTTCTGTAAACCTTCATATAAAGTGCAATTAAAAAAAGAAAAAAAAATCAAACACTTATGCTCAACAAAAGACTTCACCAAAAGAGTAAAAAGAGAACCTACAGACTGGGAAAAAATGTTTGACTACAGCATATTTGATAAGGGCCTAATCTCTAAACTCTACAAGATACTGTAACACCTCAACAACAAAAAGACAAATAATCCATTTAAAAAATGGGTAGAGGATATATGAACAGGTACTTTGCCAAAGAAGACATTCAGATGGCTGACAGACACGCGAGGAAATGCTTGCAATTGTTAGTCATTAGGGAAATACAAATCAAAACTACATTGAGATACCATCTCACCCCAACATTTCTGCCACTAACACAAAAAAACACAAAATAACAAATGTTGGAGAAGTTGTGGGGAGAATGGAACTCTTATGCACTGCTAGTAGGAATGTAAAATGGTACAATCACTTTGGAAAACAATATGGTGCTTCCTTAAAAAGCTAGAAATAGAAATATCATATGATCCAGAAATCCCACTCCTAGGAATATACTCTAGAGAAATAAGGGCTGTTACACGAATAGATATATGCACACTCATGTTCATTGCAGCAGACTTCACAATAGGAGAAAGATGGAAACAACCTAAGTGCCAATCAACAGATGAATGGATAAATAAACTACAGTACATACACACAATGGAACACTAGTCAATGATAACGAACAATGATGAATCCGAGAAATAGCTCATAACACGGATAAATCTGGAGGGGATTATGCTGAGTGAAATAAGTCAATCATGAAAGGACAAATATTGTATGACACCACTATTATAAGAACTCAAGAAAAGGTTTATACACAGAAAAAACCTTTCTTTGATGGTTATGAGGATGGGGAAGTTGAGGGAGGGAAAATCACTGACTAGATAGTAGATAAAGATCAACTTGGGTGAAGAGAAGGACAACACACAATATAGGGGAAGTCAGCACAACTGGACCAAAGCAAAAGCTGAGAAGTTTCCTGGACACAACCAAATACTTTGAGGGACACGGTAGCTGGGGCTGGGGCCTGGGAATCATAGTTTCGGGGGACATCTAGGTCAATTGGCATAACAAAGTTTATTAAGAAAATATTCTATATCCCACTTTGGGATCTTAAAAGCTTGCAGACAGCCATCTACGGTGCATCAATTGTCCCGTCCCACTTGGAGCAAAGGCAAATGAAGAAAACCAAAGACACAAGGAAAATATTAACCTAAAGGACTAAAGGACCGCATGAACCAGAGACTCCATCAGCCTGAGGCCAGAAGAATTAGATGGTGCCTGGCTACCACCAATGAACCCCCTGACAGGGAACACAACAGAGAGTCCCAGACAGAGCAGGAGAAAAATGTAGAACAGAACTCAAATTCACGTAAAAAAGAGCAGGCTAAGTGGTCTAACAGAGACTGGAGGAACCCTAGAAACTATTGCGCCCTGGACGCACTGTTTACCCAGACCTGAAACTGTAACGGAAGCCCACTCTTCAGACAAAGATTAGGCAGGACTATAAAACAAAAGGTAATACATGTGAGGAGTGTGCTTCTTAGTTCAATCAGACACACGAGACCAAATGGGCAGCTTCTGTCCAAAAGCAGTATGAGAAGGCAGGAAGGGACAGGAACTGGAGAAGTGGACACAGGGAACACAGGGTAGAAAGGGGGAATGTGCTGTCACATTGTGGGGATCGTGACAAATGTCACAAAACAATATGTGTATAAATTTTTGTGTGAGAAATTAACTAGAGCTGTAAACTTTCACCTAAAGCACAATTTAAACAAACAAACAAACCCGTACTCATTGCCGTACAGTCAATTCCGACGCATAGCGACCCTACAGGACAGAGTAGAACTTCCCCATAGGGTTTCCGAGGAGAGGCTGGTGGATTGGAACTGCCAGTCTTTGGGTTAGCAGCCATAACTCTTAACCACTGTGCCACTAGGGCTCCAGTGCAAAGACGTTGGATGGCCACAAATGACAAACACAAACTATAGCAATAGATGGTTTGGAGTTAACAGCTGTATTTCAAATAAACAGTACACTTTCTTACTCTAGCAGAATTAAAGAAAACTCTCGGTGTAGATACTATGATTCAAGCGGTAGCAAAGGTCATTAGAAGGGTTGCAGATCTGACAAGACAGAAATTGCACCAGAGTTACAAAATTTTGGCACAAAAGAGCATACCCAGAGAGGAAAACACTCAGTAAGACAGGATTAGAGATGAGGCACTGCTTTTCTAATTTTGTCTATGTTTACCGCCAATATTACTTCTCTAATAATCAGGAATCGTGCACATGGTCTGAATAGCTTTATTTTAGGGGTTTTGAAGATAAGAAAAAGATTTATTAAAGTTTGTGTCTAATTTAATCATTGTTATATTTCCGCCCTTCTTTGGTAACTTTTACTATTTTCTCTTCACACTTGATGTTCTGCATTTCTATTATTTTAGTTTGTGTTTAGTTTTATGTTTAGGTGTGGTTTGTTTCTCTTTAATCTGCTTGGTACTCGATGTACACTTTCCATCTGAAGACTCATCTTTTTTCAACTCTTTGCTTTTCTCTCTTTTTAAATTTAAATTTTAGTTTTGGTCAAAGTAATTAAAAAGTTAAATAAGACTACATGATTACAAAATTAAAACAGTGATTCCCTAAAAGATTGATCTTATCAGATACATTTCTTATTAGCAATCACCGTATTTTTATGCAAATAACACAAACCTTCTACCTTTGTCTACTGCTTCCTCCTCCTTTGAGGTATTTTCGTAAGTGCCACTACGCCCATTTTTTTCACATGCTCCTGTTAAAAAAAATTAGCATAGCATGCTTATGAAAACACCAGGGGCAGAGGAGGGAGCAACTGGCAAAAAAACATAGAAGGCGCACATTATTTGTGTTAAAATGTCATATATATATGCACACACATATGTATATATATACACATACAAAAGTGAAAGGATAGCCAGAGAGAAATAATTTTGTAAATCTAGTGTCAGAGTAGAGATGCTATTTTTAACAAAAAGAAAAGTATATTTAATTTTATTTGAATTTAAAACAAGAAAACTAATAGAGCAATTGCTGAGTTGCATATACTTTTTTCAACAATATTTATTCAACAAATACTTATTGAGCACCTACTATATCCCCGACGTCATTTTATGTACTTGGGATACAGCAGTCAATGAAACAGAAAGATCCCCATCCACATGCAGCTTGCATTTTAGCAGGAGAGACAGATATTATATAATAAATATAATAAATACATAAGTCATATACTATGTTGGAATCTGGAAGTGTTATGGAGAAAAGTAGAGGAGAGTAAGGAGGCCTGGGGGTTGATGGCGGAGGCTTGTAGTTTTCAGTGAGGAAGTCAGGTAGCCCAGTGACAAGAGAAGGTGTGAGAAGGACCAGTTTGAGGAGTAGGAAACCTTTGCACTTGGTTCAATTCTCCCCTGTTGCTGTTTAGGCATTCTTAATAATTTTTGAATGCAGGGTCCCACATTTTCATTTTACACTGGGCCCACAAACTACATGAGCAAATACATGAAGGAAGTGAATAAATCATCAGTGTGGATATCTAGGGGGATGGTGCCACAGAGGGAAGTGCAAAGGCCCTAAGGAAGGAGAATTCCTGGAGTATGAGAGGAATAACAGGGAGGTCTGTATGGTTGGAGAAAAGGGAGCAAGGACAGAGGAATGGTGAGGAAAGTTATAGGAGATGTGGTCAGAATAGGGCAGATCGTTTATGATATGGACCTGCAAACTTTTTTTGTAAAGGGCCAGATGGCCTCTGTCAAAACTACTCAACACTGCCATTGAAGTGTGAGAGCAGCCAGAGATAATACTTAAATGAATAAGCACGGCTGTGTTCCAATAAAAATTTATGCATTCTGAAATTTGAATTTTATATACTTTTCAGACTTCATGAAATATTGTTCTTTTTTAATTTTTTTAACCTATTTTAAAAAGTGAAAACCATTCTTAGTATACAGGCTGTACAAAAACAAGTGGTGGGTTGGATTTGACCCATGGGCTGTAGTTTGTTAATCCCTGGTTAGGGACTTGGGTAGCATAAGGACTTTTGCTTGCTTTTACTCTGAAAGAACAAGGATCTTTTGGAAGCTTTTAAGTAGACAAATGATTTGATTTGACATCTGTCTTAGGCTGAGTTTTCTCTAGAAGCAAAACCAGTAAACCATATATATATATATAAAGAGAGATTTATATCAAGGAAATGACTCACACGGTTTTTAGAGGCTGTAAGTCCCAAGCCCGTGAGGCAGGAAAGAGAATTCTCCTGAATCACAAAGCCGCAGGGGCTGGTGAACCCAAGATCGGCAGGCCAGAGAGCAGTGCTGCCACAGGTTGTGAAGATCGACAATCAGCAGGCAAGACAGCCAGCAATCTGCTAGCCCAAGTCCCAAGAACTGGAGGCCAGATGAATGGGAGCTGCAGGATCCGGAACAAGCAAAAGACCCAGCAAGGCGAGCAGGAAGGAAGTAGGCAAAGGAGGGAGGGGAGATGAAGGCTAAGGGGGTGGTGAGCCACCACAGGCCCCACCCCCACTGGTACCACTTCACAGATTCCATCATGAGGGTGATCACGTAGCATATTTCAACAGGGAAGGGATCACACAGTTATACAACTGCCAAAATACTGAGAATCATGGCCCAGCCAAGTTGACACACAATCTTAACCATGATAACATCTATTTTTAAATGACCAGCTTGAGTGCTTTGTTAAGAATACATAGTTAGGAGGCTATTAGAATGATCAGTAGAGAGATGAAGGCTCAGACAGGGTGGCAGCAGTAGAGATGGTCAGAAGTGATTGAATTTAGGCTATATTTTTTAGAATTTTTTACAGCTAGTAGGATTTTTTTTATGGATTGTATGTTGTTATTGTTGGTTGCCATTGAGTTGATTCTGACTCATGGTGACCCATGTGTTACAGAGCAGGTTTTCTTGGCTGTAATCTTTTTTCTTTTAATTGTTGTTGAAAATATACAGTATGTTTTTTGCAAAACATACACCAGTCCAACAATTTCTACATGTACAATTCAGTGACCTGTATTACATACTTTAGATTGTGCAACCATTCTCACCCTCCTTTTCCAAATTGTTCCTCGCCCATTGACATAAGCTTCCTGCCCCTAAGCTTCCTACCTGACCTTTCAAATTGCTGTTGTCAACTTGATCCCATATATATAGTTCTTCATAAGAGCATGATGCTCCAGGCAAATATTCTTTACTAATTAAAATAACCTATTGTTTTGTTTAAAGAAGATTTCAGGTAGTATTTTTGGTTTAAGATTTAAGGTTTAAAGAGTACCTCAGGGCAACAGTTTCTGGAGTTATCCAGCCTCAGTGGCTCCAGAAAATCTGGATTCCATGAGAATTTGGAATCTGTTCTGTATCCCCCCCCCCCCCCCATTTTGATCAGGATTCCTCTATAGACTCTTTGATCAAAATGTTCAATTATTGTATCCGGGCACCATCCAGCCCTTTCAGTCTCATGGCAAGGGAAGCATTTATTCATGGAGGCAATTAGCCACACACTCCATTTCCTCCTCCTACTCTTGACTCTCCCTTGGCTACTCCAAGTGAATAGAGACCAGTTGTTGTGCCTTGGATGGCCAGCCACTTGCAAGCTACACAATGAACTAGGAGGTAGAACAGAAGCACTAAACACGTTATTAGGCCAATTAACTGTGATGTCCCATGAACCATGACCCTAACCCTCCAAACCAAGAAGCCAAATCCCATAAGGTGATTGGTTGTACATTCTTGGCTGAAATCTTAATGGAAGTAGATCACCAGGCTTTTTCTTCCATGATACCGCTGGGTGGATGTGAACCACAAATCTTCAGGTTATCAGTTGAGCTCAAACTGCTTGTACCACCTAGGGATCTTGGATTGTATGTAAGATGTGGAAAAATAAAAGGGGAGTCAAGGATAATTCCAACGTTTTGGCCTAAGAAATTAAAAATACAGAGTTGTTCTCAACTGAAATGGGAAAGGTGGTGGATAGAGCAGGTTTTGAAGGGGAAAGAGCAGGAGTTTGATTTTGGACATGTTGAATTTAAGATTTCTAGTGAATTTCTAAGTGGAGATGTTGAGTAGGCAGTTGGACATAAAATTTTGGGGGGTAGTTGGTATGTAGTTGGTATTGAAAACTTCCCATCCTGTGGCTTCTCTGCTTAAGCTTTTCACTTAAGGAGGTGCAACCTAGACATGCAGAGGGGTTAATGTAAACACTGGGGTCAAGGGGCTCATGGTGTTTCCACCTTTCTTCCCTGATGGTTCAAAACACACTTCATAAGACTTCTAAGGAAATCCCAAAGGATAAAGCACCCAGTTGCTCCTAGAAGTGGCCAACTTGACAAAGTATTCTTGTACTGGCTATCCCTTCTTCCCTGTTTCACTCTTCATGTGTCTTTCTCTTGCTCCCTGGATTTCATTCCCAGATAAGTTACTCTCAGACTCTGCTTCCAGGTAAACTTAGCCTTAGATAGTGGGCATTGCTCCATTATGTTTTGGCATTGAATATTGTTGTGGGGATATTTGGGGCCAGTGAGCATTCACTCCTCTCTGATCAACTCATATTCTTCTAAGTTATTTGATTTTTTTTCCTTCTGATGCCTGAAGAATTCATTATTTATTCTTGAAGTTCAATAACTTAATAAGAATATACTCTGATTATGATAATTCTTTATCAACTTCTCCTAGAAGACCTTTAGTAAGGGTTAACTGGACTGATGCCTTGCAGGCTGGTCTCTTGGAAAGGATGGTAGCCTGCTGCAGAGCACCCTAGAAACCACCCATAGCCTTCATCCTAGGTCTTAATACAAACAGTTCCAGCATAGAACTGAGCTAATGGGTCAAAGCCTCAGCCTAGTTTCCACCAAGGAGTAGTGATGTTACTACAAGTGTTGGATCACACCAGGGGAGGGTTGAGTGTTCTCTCAATTGATGAATGCTAAGATAGTGGATAGGAATGAAGGCCAAGGTTCTGATACATCATACTGCTGTTAGATCACATGCTCTAATCTAATGACGAGTTTGGTTCCTTAATAATTGAGAAGCTTAAAATCCCCAACATCCAAGGCCCAGAGTCACTCTCTCAGAACTAGATGCTCACTCTACTAAATTGTGATGTGCTGCCTGAAAATCAGATGGTCACTGGAGGATCAATCACCTGCTATTTCATCAATCTGGGTCCCTCCCCCTCCCCAATAAACACTGTTCTAGAATGCCTGTATGTATGCTGTTTAGCCATTTGCTCTTATGAATGACAGTTGGTGCAGGGAGTTGGGTGTTGGGCTTGGGGCATCCATCATAACCTTGAAGTGAACCAAGGTACCAGAGATTAAAGACTCACACTGAGGTTTAGGAAAGTCTTCCTGGGGTTTTGTGGCCGGTCACTTTCAAAAATTTTTATGGCAGTCCTGGGGAATAGCCCCATAAATTCCTGCAGATCCAGAAAGACGAAAGGAGACTGGGTGGTTAAGATCATCCTGTCTAGTATTCCATGATTGTTATTAATGGCCTTGTAGGAAGCTGCGTAAAGGGAGAAGACTCCACTGAGGGGAGGCTGAATTAACATCTCTGATGAAATTACACTTTGGAAATCCTTATTGGTTCAATGTCAATGATTTTTATATAGTCTTATTCAAGCAGGATCATATAAATCACTTCTCTGACTCTCTCCCTATGAGTGGTTAAAGCCACAGGTTGTCAGGATGTTAGGTTATTATGTGCCCTAGTTAAATGACGACTAGTGGAGGAAAGGTTTCAAGCATGTTTAAATCTTACTAGTCCCCCTACAACAGGTAAATAAGATAACCGCAAATAGGGCCAATTAAGCCAACAGAACTGCTAGCTGGACTCCCACTGAGGTTCCCTCTTAGAAGTCTAGGTGATTACGGATTTCAGATAAAGGGTTCAAACATGATGAATTGTTGGTAATCCCTATCCTTATATAGGGGGAAAATACCAGCTTGTGGGGGCCCGCTCAGTGACTGCCAAAGGGATGGATGCAACTGGATGGATAACTTAGTGCATAAGATAGAGGGAAGATTAAGGGACAGCGTATCTAGAACACATGATGATAAGGAACTAACAACTGGACCCCCTTTCTATAAGACTACGAGAAAAGTGATTGTTCATAGGCAACCATTCTCAGGGACCCCCGACTTGATGAGTTACAGCCATTAGCTGTTCAACTATAGATACTTTCCACACAAACAAAGCATTGGAGGGATAATTCTATTTATTGTTACAATGCCCAAACCTAATTTTATGGCTATTTCATGTCTTTGATTACTCACAGAGGATAAGAGCAAGAGAATGCTGGAGTAACCAATTCAAAGACAAATAGTTTAAGCCCAGTGTTCATTTCCAAATGGTAGGCTGACTGGATTGTTTGCTCAATGCTATAAATGACCTGAATACAGTCATTCCCAGCAATAGTCCATCTGTTCTTGGCCATCTGTTAGGAACCTAGGAGTCTGAGGACAGGAAGCTTTCTGGTGCTCAACAACTGTGATTCAGGGACTCAAGCCTAGGTATCCCTTCCCATAACTTTCTTTCTTTCTTTTGTCCACCAGCTCTGACTCTCTTGGCAACTGTGAAATCAGGACTGTGCCCTGTGCTAGGGAATAGGTAAATACTAATCGGGGTCACAGCTATAGCAACCTAGTTGTTGATGCCACATGGACACTGGTATTGGCACAAATGAAGTGCTCTATCACATGACCATGGAATGGGAGAGTGGTGGTGCTGGATTTCCACCTAGGTGATGGCCCCAGGTATGGGCAAAATGCCACTGATACTTTTAGAAAGAGAAAAAAACCTTTCCTTGGTAGGAAGTAAACACCTGAAACCATGGAGGGTGAGGTAGTGATGCATTCTCATTGTCTTACACTTAGATCCCTCCAGGAGAATTATCACTCAGGCTGCCCAAGTTCCTAGATGCAGCTCTCACAGATGGTGGCCTCCTATGCTAATCTGTCATGATACTGACTCTACCATCCAGAACTGATGCAGTTGGGTGAGACCCAGTGGCCATTCTGGTGTTTCCTAATGTCACTATCCTCCTAGCATATTCCATTGAGTAACACTACCCAGTAACTGCCCGTGTAACTGTCCATGAAAGTTCCCAATCTAAAAGCCTAGCAGGCCATGCAGAAGAGCTTTTCTTCCCTCTGGGATGGCATGGGTCCCATAGTCATTGGAATATGCTTGGGAAAAACATTGCAGTCATTAACCAGTTATTTCTTGACTCTAATGATGCAGCCCCCAATAATGGCCTTATTCAACTCCATATAATGCTCTTCTCTGTAAGGATAAAGAACAGCCATTGACTGGTCGACTCTGACTACACATGATACTTTCTGTTTTGGATAATGTGCCCCTCAGGGTTTTTCTTCCTGTGGACAAGCATCTTTCTTCTGGCTGCCTCATGTGAACAGGTCCTGCACCATGTAGAAGGTTGACCCAGTTATTCTGAACTTTCCAGGACTCCCTTCCAGGACATTATGGCCATTATTTATCGTGGATACAAACAGTTCACATTTCTGTAGGGTAGGATTCATAGCAGGTAGGATTCAAGACTCACTTGTAGTCTTATCTTTGGATAATAGAAAGCAGAAGAGGTTACTTATACGATGGATGACAATAATAATTCCAAAAGATATTAATGAGATGGAACAAAGGACCAGGAAATGAGACAAAATTAAGTAGATGGACATCAGCTTTTATATTTAGTTTCAACTAAGTTGAAAGTATTACATATTTGTTAACATTTCAAAGAGGCCTTTTGCCACAGATTTGAAGAATTCAATGCATTGTTTGATTTCTTGACTGCCACTTCAGGGTCATTGATTAGTGATCCAAAAAGAATAAAATCACTGACAACTTCAATTTCTTCTTCACTTATCATTATGATGTTTATTGGTCTACTTGTAAAGATTTTCGTTTTCTTCATGTTCAGGTGTAATCCATATTGAAGGTTGTAGCCTTTTACCTTCATCCGTAAATGCTTCAAGTCATCTTTGCTTTCAGTAAGCAAGGTTGTGTCATCTGCATATATCAGGTTGTTAATGAATCTTCCTCCGATCCTGATGTTGCATTTTTCTTCATATAGCCCAGCCTCTCCGATTATTTTTTCAACATATAGATTGAATAAGTAAGATGAAAGAATACAACCTGGCTGCATACGTTTTGCAATTTTAAATCACACAGGATCCCCCTGTTATGTTCAAACGACTGCTTCTTAATTTATGTATAGGTTCTGCATGAGCACAATTAAGTGTTCTGGAATTTCCATTTTTTTGTGTGTTATTCATAATTTGTTATTATGCCAGTCATGTCCCTCATTATACATGAATAAGTTGACATTCTGACTTGGATTGATTGCATGGGTCATTCACACATTGTCATTTTATGTGGAGCTCTTTTAAGCCATGCACATTGGAAATTAAGAAGTAAAACTGCCATTATTCTCAGATGATATGACTGACTACATAGGAAACCAAAAAATGTATAGAAAATTATTTGACTTAATGAGTGTTTAGTAAGATTTCAGGAATTAAGGTTCTTACATAAAATTTATTTACACAATGAAAAAATTAATTCATATATACACAAGCAATAAACAAAAAATGCAGTTTAAAATGATTTCATTTATAATAGAGGCAAAATAAAAAAATTGAAAGGATGTGAAAGACTGTTATTGAGAAACTTATATAATTTTATTAAGAAATATTTTAAAAGACCTAAATAACTTGAGAGAAGCAACCCAAGTTCATGGATAGAAAGACTTAGTACTACAAAGATCTCAATTCTCTCTGGATTCATCTATAGAGTCTATATAATTCCAATCCAAATTCCAATAGGATTTCTCATGAAAATTGATAAGTGAATTATAAAATTGCAATGGAAGTGTAAAGGACCAAAATGGCTAAGACATTCCTGAGGATGAAGAACAGTGGGCGGTGGAGGACAGGGAAGCCATTACATGTGACAAGTTTGAGGTATGATAGAAATGCTACTTCAGATTAGTATGGAAAAGATGGGTTATTCATAAATGATGCTGGGACAATTTGTTATCAATATGGAAGAATAAAATCAGATCAAGTTCACATACTATCTACAAAAATTAATTTTATTAAGGAGTTAAATATGAAAGGTAACATTAAAAATTTTAGAAGAAAATATAAAAGAATATTTATGTCCTCAGGGTAGGAAAGGATTTCTTTCAAACAAGATACCAAAACAGAAGTAAGACACAAAGAAAAAGTTACATATGTTTTACTACATTAAAATTAAGAATTTCTTTTCATCATAAGAAAACACAAAGAGTGAAAAGACAAGCCATGGAGTGGGAGAAGATATTTTTGATGCACATAATGGATAAAGAATTAAACTCCATAATCTAGAAGGAACACCTATAAAAGATTAATAAATTTGTGAGCAACCCAATAAAAAAAAATGAGCAAAAGACATCAGCAGGCAGTTTACAGAAAAAGAAACAAAAATGGGCAATAAATGTTTTAAAAATTCTTCATTTAGTTAGTAATCAGAGAGATTTAACTAAACCTACACACTGCAATGATGCAAATTTGGGAGTCTGATGATTACCAAGTTTTGGGAAGAATATGGAATAATAGGAATCCTCGTCTATTACTGTTGGTAGTGCAAACTGATGCAACTACTTTGGAAAAAAATTCTCCAGCTAAGTAGCAAATTTTAATATGCATATCCCAACAATCTCATTCTTAGGTGTAACACTGGACAGACTCTTGTACATGTACACCAAGACACTGTTAAAAAGGCTTGTAGTGGTATGTAGAGGGGAAAACCGTAACAAACCACATGTTCTATGCAGAATGGATAAGGAAACTGCAGCATATTCATATGACAGAATACTATACAGGTTTGAAAATAAACTAACAGCTGCTACTTATAACAACTTGAATGTTCTCAAGAACAATGCTAAGCTAAAAAACAAATAGTATATATAGTATTATTTTATTTATATAAAACTCAAAGCTAATGAATATTAAAACTGATATACTGAACTAATATAAAACTGAGGAATATATTATTTATGGATATAGACATTTGTGATAAAACTATAAATAAAGCAAGGGATTCACTAGCAAGAAATTCAGGATAGTGCATTTCACTCCAGGAAAGTAAGGAGCTTACAACCCTGGGGAGGCTTACAGGGGATTTCAAGGGTAATATTATTTTTCTTAAGCTGGGTGATGGGACAGGATTTTCATTTTAATATTTTCTTTATATATATTATCAGAATTCATGTGTGTGATAAGTTTCACAAGAAAACTGAAAAGCTTTCTGGGCAACATGGCACTGTAGGCAGAAGCACCACATCATCCCTCCACAGCAAAGATGAGAAAAACTAAGCCAAACAGAGAAAACAGCAATCCTGAAACCCTAAGCATCAAATGAAGAGATAAAAAACTCAGCCAAGCACCAAATGGAATAAGAAACTGACAGAGAACAGAGAGCGAGGAGAGACACTTGCAGAAGTTCCCTATCAGCTAATCACCCCCACTCGGCCTCCTCTGCTTCCCACGGCCACAGTCTCTTGGCCGGGAAGCACTGGCTGCTTGGATTCCACCCGCCCACACTGGCCGATTCCCTGAGTACCAGTTGGTAGCTGTTCGTGTTGATTTTTTTTTTCTGCTTCTCTTGATTTCTTCTCCATTCTCACCACCTCCCCCTCCTTTCTCTCCCTGGCTCCGTGGGCCCTCTTTGCTTCTTCCTGAAAGGCTGTGAAACTCCGCTTGAATGTGAAACTACTTCCCGGTCTGTGCTGCCATGCTGGTGGGATCCAGGGGCTTTTTTTGTTTGTTTGTTTTGAATTGTTTGTTTGATTTCTTTTCCTCTTCTCGAATTGGGAGCCTGGTCTAGCCTGTGCAGACGTGCAGAGGAATCCCTAAGGGCATTTCTTTTTTCGTGGTTTTTTTTTTTTCTGTTTTTTTTTTTTGGGGGGGGGGGGTTCTTGTTCTTTTTTTTTAATTTGTTTTGTTTTCTTTTCCCTCTTTTTCCCTGTTTGTCTTTCTTCATTACTCGGTTTCTCGTTTCTATATACCTTCCTTCTCTTCCTGTCCCTTGAATACCTGCCGCTGAGTGACACCTGTTCTTCTTCTAGGCAGGCTGTACTTCAACGCCTGGGAGAAATTTCCCCAGACCTCATAGCCACACTGGTGGAATCCCTGGGAGCTTTTCTTTTCTTTTTTCTTACTGATTTTTATTTATTTATTTTTTCTTTTATTTTATTTTCTTCTCCTTTTTTTTTCTCCATTTCATAGTCTCTCATCTCTCCACTCCAACAGCAAGCTCCCCTAGCACTCTATTTGGCTCCTATTCCTCTCTCCTCTCTCTCCTTTCTCCCATACCCATCTAAGCTCCACACATCACAATCTCCCTCCTACATCCTGCCTACCTGCACTGTGTGCTTAACATCACACCACCAAGCAGCACAGGCACAGCCTACTGGAATCTGCCCTGCACTGATTACCAGCCTGCCCTGGTGGTCATAGTAAGTACCACTAACAACCCATCCCAGCAAGTCCTCTTCAGCTAGACCTGCAGTGCTGTACCATATCTGGGTGACTAACCCTGACAATTGGAGAAGGAAACCAAAAGTATCAAGCCCACAGATGAGCAAAAAGCAAAGAACACACAGACTGCCTGCTCAGACATAGCCAAATTAAAAAAAAAAAAACCCATGATGAAACAAACAAATCTACAATCAATAAATGAGAAAAATAACTACTGAATGCCCCTAAGACAGCAGACAATATCAAAACATTTACAAAAACAGGACAGGATGGCTCCAGTAGGTGTCCAAAATGAAACAACACATGATTTTCCAGTAGAAGAAAAGGCACTAGAACTACCTGATAGGGAATTCAAATCACTAATTCTCAGAATTAGCCAAGAGTTGAAGCAAAAAGCAGACAAAAATGAGGAAAAAATAGACAAATTCATGGAAAAGGCTGGAAAATACAGACAAAAAAATAAAAGAATTCAGGAAAACAATGCAGGAACAAAATGCCAAAATAAATTCAAAACTAGAAAGTATACAAAAACTACAATTAGAAATCCAAAATATAAACAACAATAGTTCAGAAATGGACAGTGTCATAGAAGGGCTGAGGAGAAGATTTGAAATGGTGGAAGACAGGATCAGCAAAATTGAAGACAAACACTTGAATACAACTCTGTTTGAGGAAAACTCAGAAAAAAGAATGAAGAAAAATGAAGAGACCCTAAGAATTATGTGGCATACAATCAAAACCAAAAATTTTCGAGTAATTGGAGTTACAGAAAAGGGGGAGAAAACAGAAACCACAGAGAAGATCATTGAAGACCTGTTGACAGAAATCTTCTCCAGTATCATGAAAGATGAAAAGCTGGTCATCCAAGAAGCTCAAGAAACCCCATATAGGATAGACCCCAAAAGAAAATCACCAAGGCATATCATAATCAAACTCACCAAAACCAAAGACAAACAAAGAATTCTGAGAGCAGTTCAAGAAACACCAGAAGTCACATACAGAGGAGAAACAATAAGACTAAGCTCAGCTTATTCGGAAGAAACCATGAGGCAAGAAGGCAATGGGATGACATAGATAAAACCTTGAAAGAAAAAAATTGCCAGCCAAGAAAAATATATCTTGCAAAACTCTCATTCAAATATGATGGTGAAATTAGGACAATTCCAGATAAACAAAAATTGAGGGAATATGTAAAAACCAAACCAAACTTACAAGAATTATTAAAGGGAGTCCTTTGATCTGAGAACAAAAAACTTCAGCCCACAATCTGAATCTAGGACTCAGGATTGTACCAGCCAGATACCAATCTAGGAAATGAACTCTCAAGGACTATCTAAAACCACAAGAAATACAACAGGGAATCAGAGCAGATAATCTGTAAATGGCAACAACATCAGAACAATAAAAAGAGGGAATAAACAGTGTAGGTATAGAACCTTCTAATGGAGAGGAAAGCAAGGCAATACCAAGTAATAATAGACTGCTTCAAACTTAGAAAAATAAGGGTAAATTTCACGGAAACCACAAAGAAAGTTAACAAAACTATTCATCAGAATAAAGAGGAAAAACATAAAGTCTCAGTAAAAACAAAACCTACAAAAACAAAAGAAATGAAAAAAAAAAACTACAAACAAAAGGAATTCAGCACAGGAGAGTAAGAAGAACAAAGAAAACGTCAGCACCACACACAAAAAAAAAGCACTATAAAATGACAGCAATAAACTCACATCTATCAATAATTACACTGAATGTAAATGGCCTCAATGCACCAATAAAGAGATGGAGGGTGACAGAATGGATAAAAAAAACAGGACCCATCAATATGCTGTCTACAAGAGACACACCTTAGAAACAAAGATGTAAATTTATTAAAAATCAAAGGTTGGAAAAATTACATCAAGCAAACAACTAGGAAAAACAGCAGGAGTGGCAAAACTAATTTCAGATAAAATAGACTTTAAAACAAAATCCACCATAAAAGACAAAGAAGGACACTATATAATGATTAAGGGGACAATCCATCATGAAGACATAACCATAATAAACATCTACACACCCAATAACAGGGCTCCAAAATACATAAAACAAACTCTAACAGCACTGAAAAGAGAAATTGGCAGTTCCACAATAATAGTAGGAGACTTCAACACACCACTCTCGGCAAAGGACAGAACATCTAAAAAGAAACTCAGCAAAGATACAGAAGACCTAAAGGGCACAATCAGCCAACTTGACCTCATAGACATATATAGAACACTCTAGCCTACCTCTGCAAAGAACACATTCTTTTCCAATGCACATGGAAAGTTCTCCAGAATAAACCACATCTTAGGCCACAGAGAAATCCTCAACAAGATCCAAAAAGTTGAGATAATACAAAGTATCTTCTCTGACCACAATGCCATCAAGGTAGAGATTAACAACAGAAAGAGCAAGGAAAAAAAATCAATTACATGGAAACTGAATAATACCCTGCTTACAAACCACTGGGTAATAGAAGAAATCAGAGATGGAATCAAAAAATTCCTAGAATCAAATGAGAATGAAAACACATCATACCAAAACCTTTGGGACACAGCAAAGGCAGTCCTCAGAGGACAATTTACAGCAAAAGATGCACACATCAAAAAAGAAGAAAGGGACAAAATCAAAACATTAACTGCACAACTCAAATAAATAGAAAGAGAACAGCAAAAAAAAAAAAAAAAAAAAAAAGCCCACAGCCACCAGAAGAAAGGAAATAATAAAGATCAGAGCAGAAATAAATGAAATAGAGAATAGAAAAACAATAGAAAGAATAAACAAAACCAAAAGTTCGTTCTTTGAAAGAGTCAACAAATTGACAACCACTGGCAAGACTGACGAAAGAAAAACAGGAGAGGACGCAAATAACCCAAATAAGAAATGAAATGGGTGACATTACAACAGACCCAACTGAAATAAAAAGGATCATAACAGAGTACTATGAAAAATTATACTCCAACAAATTTGAAAACCTAGAGGAAATGGAAAAATTTCTAGAAACACACTACCTACCCAAACTAAAACAAAGTGATGTCAAAAATCTGAACAGACCCATAACAAGAGAAGCAATTGAAAAGGTAATAAAAGAAAAAAAAACTCCCAGCAAAAAAAAGCCCTGGCCCAGATGGCTTCACTGGAGAATTCTACCAAACACTCAGAGAAGAACTTGTACCAGTACTACTCAAACTATTTCAGAACATAGAAAAGGAAGCGACACTTCTGAATTCATTCTATGAAGCCAGCATAACCCTGATACCAAAACCAGGCAAAGACGTCACAAAAAAGGAAAATTACAGACCAATATCTCTCATGAATATAGAAGCAAAAATGCTCTAAAAAATTCTAGCCAATATAATTCAACATCATATCAAAAAATAATACACCATGACCAAGTAGAATTCATACCAGGTATGCAAGGATGGTTCAACATTAGAAAATCAATCAACATAATTCACCACATAAATAAATGAAAGGAAAGAATCATGTGATCATCTCGCTTGATACAGAAAAGGCATTTGACAAAGTCCAACACTCATTCCTGAAAAAAACTCTCAATAAAATAGGTATAGAAGGGAAATTTCTCAACATAATAAAAGGCATCTATGCAAAACCAAAAGCCAACATCATTGTTAATGGAGAGAGGCTGAAAACATTCCCCTTGAGAACAGGAACAAGACAAGGATGCCCTTTATCACCACTCCTATTAAACATTGTGCTGGAAGTTCTAGCTAGAGCAATAAGGCAAGAAAAAGAAATAGAGGGCATCTAAATTGGTAATGAAGAATTTAAACAGTCTTTGTTTGCGGATGATATGATACTATACATAGAAAACCCTAAAGACTCCATGAGAAATCTACTGGAACTAATAGATTCAACAGAGTAGCAGGATACAAGTTAAACACACGAAAATCAATTGGATCCTATACACCAATAAAGAGAACAATGAAAAGGAAATCAGGAAAACAATACCATTTATAATAGCCTCTAAAAAAATAAATACTTAGAAATAAATTTAACCAGGGATGTAAAAGACCTATACAAAGAAAACTACAAAACACTACTGCAGGAAACCCAAACGGATCTAAATAAATGGATAAACATACCATGCTCATGGATAAGTAGACTCAGCATTGTGAAAATGACTATTCTACACAAAGCAATTTACAAATACAGTGCAATCCCGATCCAAATACCAACAACATTCTTTAAAGAGATGGAAAAACTCACCATTAACTTTATATGGAAAGGGAAGAAGACCCGAATAAGTAAAACACTATTGAAGAAGAAGAAGAAAGTAGGAGGACTCACACTACCTGACCTCAGAACCTACTATACAGCTACGGTAGTCAAAAAACAGATTGGTACTTGTACTACGACCGATACATTGACCAGTGGAACAGAATTGAGAACCCAGATGTAAATCCATCCACCTATGGTCACCTATCTTCAACAAGGGCCCAAAGTCCATCAAATGGGGAAAAGACAGTCTTTTTAACAAATGGTGCTGGCAAAACCGGATATCCACCTGCAAAAAAAATGAAACAGGACCCATACCTCACACTACATACAAAAACGAATTCAAAATGGATCAAAGACCTAAATATAAAACTATAAAGTCCGTAGAAGAAAAAATAGGACCAATGCTACAGGCCCTAATACACGGCATTAACAGGATATAAACCATAACCATCAACACACAAACTCCAGAAGATAAGATAGATAACTGGGATCTTCTAAAAATCAAACACCTATGCTCTTCAAAAGACTTCACCAAAAAAGTAAAAAGAGAACCTACAGTCTGGGGAAAAAAAAATTTGGACATTACAAGTCAGACAAATGTCTAATCTCCATAATCTACAATAAAATCCAACACATCTACAACAAAAAGACAAATAATCCTATTAGAAAATGAGCAAAGGAAATGAACAGACACTTCACCAAAGAGGGCATTCAATCGGCCAACAAACTCATGAGGAAATGCTCACGTTCACTAGCCATTAGAGAAAAACAAATTAAGACCACAATGGGATACCATCTCACCCCGGCATTACTGGCACGAATCAAAAACACTGGAAATAACAAATGTTGGAAAGGCTGTGGGGAGATCGGAACTCTTATGCACTGCTAGTGGGAATGCATAATGTTACAACCATTTTGGAAAATGATATGGTGCTTCCTTAGAAAGCAAGAAATAGAAATACCATATGATCCAGCAATCCCACTCCTAGGAATGTATCCTAGAGAAGTAAGAGCCGTCACACAAATAGACATATGCACACCCATATTCATTGCAGCACTGTTCACAATAGCAAAAATATGGAAACAACCTAGATGCCCATTACAGATGAATGGATAAACAAACTATGGTATATATACACAATGGAGTATTATGCAACAATAAAGAACAATGATGAATCTGTGAAGCATCTCATAACATGGATGAAACTGTAGGACATTATGCTGAGTGAAATAAGTCAATCACAAAAGGACAAATATTGTATGAGACCTCTATTATAAAAACTTATGTAAAAGTTTACACACAAAAAGAAACAATCTTTGTTGGTTATGAGGGATGGGAGGGGTGGTTGGGAAATACTAAATAGACAATAGATAAGTAGTAACTTTGGTGAAGAGTAAGACAATACACAGTACCAGGGAAGCCAGCACAACTTGTACAAGGAAAGGTCATGGAAGCTCCATAGACACATCCAAACTCCTTGAGGGACTGAATTTCTGGGTAGAGGGCTGTGGGGACCATGGTCTTGGGGAACATCTAGCTCATTTGGCATAACACAGTTTATAAAGACATTGTTCTGCATTCTACCTTGGTGAGTAGCATCTGGGGTCTTAAAAGCCTGTGAGCCGCCATGTAAGATACTCCACTGGTCTCACCCATTCGGGAGCAAGGGAGAATGAAGGAACAGGATACAAGGAAAAGATTAGTCCAAAGAACTAATGGAACATAGCTACCAAGGCCTCCACCAGACTGAATCCAGTACAGCTAGATGGTGACCGGCTACCACCACTGACTGCTCTGACCGGGATCACAACAGAGGGTTCTGGACAGAGCTGGAGAAGGATGTAGGACAAAATTCTAACACACAAAAAAAGACCAGATTTACTGGCCTGACAGAGACTGGAGAAACCCCGAGAGTATGGCCCCCGGATGCCCTTTTAGCTCAGTGGTGAAGTCACTCCCGAGGTTCACCATTCAGCCAGGGATTGGGCAGCCCCATAAAACAAAACAGGACTAATGAGGCACAGCAGTCCAGGGACAAGGACTAGAAGGCAGAAGGAGACAGAAAAGCTGGTGATAGGGAACCGAAGGTTGAGTAAGGACAGTGTTGACATATACTGGAGTTCTTAACCATTGTCATAGGGCAATATGTGTACTGTTTAATGAGAAACTATTTTGTTCTGTAAACCTTCATCTAAAGTGAGAATAGCAGCACAACTGGAAGAACATAATCAATGTAACTGAATTGTACATGTGGAAATTTTTGAAACTCTGTATATTTGGCCATGTATATTTTCACCAAAAAAAAAAAAAAAAAAGGTCCTCCAATGCCGAGAAGGGAGCGTGGGGAGCATGTTGACATGTCATGGGGTTGTTAACCAATGTAATAAAACAATATGTGTACTGACTGTTTAATGAGAAAATATTTTTTTTTGTAAACCTTCACCTAAAGTACAATAAAAAAATTTTTTTAAAAAAAAGAAAATTGAAAGGCACCAAAAATAATACAGGCTTATTGAAAAAAAACAATACAGAAGGATACACAATGCTGATGATTTTCAATCTTTACTTATTCTACGAATACTTAGATGGAATGCAAGTTTGATGGGGACTCAGCTGGGACTCATAAGGAGATCATAAGAAGGGATTTTTATCTGCAGGTCATTTATTTTGGGTTGGGGTGCCAAACTCAAAAGAAAATGCCTCACCAAATATAAACAGCAGCTGGACCTGATAGTGCTTAATAGGACAAATCTGAGGCTACTGGTCTACCTATTTGTTTTTGCATATCCTTGATTTAACCTTGATTTTACACAATTCTGGTTCTGTGTTCCTACCATATTCTCCTGGCTACGCCAGGGAAATGCCTCTCCCAGTTCAACCTGTACCAAAAACTGTCCTACTTAATACAGGGAGGCAGTGCAATGCAAACGTTAGATTTCCATTCTGGAAGCAGCTTGCCTTGGGATTGAATCCTGGATCTGGTGCTTAATAAACATAGATCAATTTTCTCAACTGCCAAGTTGGAATGATAGTAATAATCCTCTTTATTGGCTAAATGAAATAATGAAGTAGTCTTCTGATGAGCATTCACTATTTTTGCTCACCAAGTATTCACTCTCCATTCTTTTAGAATTTCATCCAAGTGCCCTGTCCTTTCCCCAGTCAAGGGTCTGGTACAAAACTAACAGAACCAGAATATTTCTCCTAGGATTTTGATTCTTGTGTAGAGTGATGTATGGATGGAAAATAAAATTGGAGTTTATTTATCCTAAAGTCCCTTCCCTCTCCCACTTCTCACTCCCAAGAAATGTCTGATCTCTGTAATTTCAGAGGCAGGTTCTACAGTCTTACCTTTGACTCTGTGAGCTTTCTCATATCTTTCCACATATTGACTTGTACTTGTAGCCAGCGCTGGTTTTTGGTTGTTTAAAAAAATGATAAAAGCACTCAGTACAATCTCTAGCACATAATAAATAGGTGCTTGTAGGAATACACAGAATCTCTGTACCAAAAAGAATTGGTTGACATTCAACCATTTCAGGAGGTAGTGTGTGATCATGAATCGATGGTACTGAAGGAAGAGGTTCAAGCTGCAATGAAGCCATTGGCAAAAAACAAGGATCCAGGAATTAACATAATACCAAATGAGATATTTCAACAAGTGAATGCAGCGTTGGAAATACCCACATGTCTATGATGAGAAATTTGG
The DNA here is from genome assembly GCA_030035585.1 of Dugong dugon. Lineage (NCBI taxonomy): Eukaryota > Metazoa > Chordata > Mammalia > Sirenia > Dugongidae > Dugong > Dugong dugon. The sequence goes on from CM057462.1 coordinate 151,605,294, forward strand.
AAGACACCTACCTGGCCAACTAACTGGAAGAGGTCTATATTTACACCTATCCCAAAGAAAGGTGATCCAACCAAGTGTGGAAATTATCAAACAATATCGTTACTATCACAAGAAAAATTTTGCTGAAGATCATTCAAAAGCAGTTGCAGCAGTACATCGACAGGGAACTGCCAGAAATTCAAGCCAGATTCAGAAGAGAACATGGAACCAGGGATATCACTGATGATGTCAGATGGATCCTGGCTCAAAGCAGAGAATACCAGAAAGATGTTTACCTATGTTTTATTGACTATGCAAAGGCATTCGATCATAACAAATTATGGATAACATTGCAAAGAATGGGAATTCCAGAACACTTAATTGTGCTCATGAGGAACACGTACATAGACCTAGATGCAGTTGTTCAAACAGAACAAGGGGATACTGCATGGTTTAAAGTCAAGAAGTTGTGCATCAGGGTTATATCCTTTCACTATACTTATTCAATCTGTATGCTGAGCAAATAATTCAAGAAGCTGGACTATATGAAGAACAGGGCATCAGGAATGGAGGAAGACTCATTAACAACCTGAGATATGCAGATGACACAACCTTGCTTGCTGAAAGTGAAGAGGACTTGAAGCAGTTACTGATGAAAATCAAAGACCACAACTTACAGTATAGATTACACCTCAATATAAAGAAAACAAAAATCTTCATAACTGGATCAATAAGCAACATCATGATAAATGGAGAAAAGATTGAAGTTGTCAAAGGTCTCATTTTACTTGGATCCACAATCAATACTCATGGAACAAGCAGTCAAGAAATCAAACAAGGCATTGCATTGGGTAAAAATCTGCTGCAAACAGATGCAAAGATGCAAAGATGTCACCTTGAAGACTAAAGTGCACCTGACCCAAGCCATGGTATTTTCAATCACCTCATATGCATGTGAAAACTGGACAATAAATAAGGAAGACTAAAGAAGAACTGATGCCTTTGAATTACGGTGTTGATGAAGAATATTGAATGTACCATGGACTGCCAGAAAAACAAACAAATCTGTCTTGGAAGAAGTACAGCCAGAATGCTCATTAGAAGCAAGGATGGCGAGACCACATCTCACATGCTTTGGGCATGTTATCTGGAGGGACCAATCCCTGGAGAAGGACATTATGCTTGGTAAACTAAAGGATCAGCAAAAAGAGGAAGACCTTCATGGAGATGGATTGACACAGTGGCTGCAACAATAGGCTGAAGCAGAACAACGATTGTGAGGATGGTGCAGGACAAAGCAGTGTTCCGTTCTGTTGCACATAGGGTCGCTATGAGTCATAACCGACTTGATGGCACCTAACAACAACAACAGTGTTCATTGACACGATTATTTTCAGAATTGAAGTTCCCCATTCCATAGAACTTCATCCAGATTCTCTCTAGCCCTAAGAGTGGGAACCAAAATGGCCGGGGCCTAACCACTGGGTAAATGAATACAACTTAGCTTTCAAATGTGATAGTAGAAAACCTGTTCCGGACTCACATTAACTCTGCTAAGGGACTGACAACCCATGCAGCATGCACAATCAATATGCCCACCAACAGCATTCCAGAGACTGTGAAAAGCAGTGCCATATAAGCAGTCCAGGCAATAATGACTAGAGTAATTCAGATGAAAGAGAGATCATTGTGATCCAAAGAGAGGATCTGAGCCAGGTTTTGAAGGATTGCTGGGACTGGGATAGGCAGTGAGGAAAAAAGGAAGACATCACAGGCAAGGGATAGAAGGATAACATGAGCAAAGGCATGCAAAGCATGTTTAGGAACAATGAAGAGACCATTTAGGCTGAAGTAGACATTTATTATAGGATAGTAATAATGGATAATGTTTGAAAAGGTAGATTGGAATTAATTTTAAACAAAAAATTGTAGAAATTGTCAAATTGCAAATATTTCTATGAAAAGAGATTCTTTTCAATATCATCACCATCACCTCTGTCCATCAGGAACAAGAAATATTTTTTAGCATCTCCTGGATGTAATTTGAAACTATGGAACACTACAGACTTAGTTCTTGGTGACCTTCAGAAGGGACATTTTGGAAACCACGTATTTTTAGATAAAATTATTATATAATCATGCCTTGATGTCATCCCAAGCCACAGGTGTGGGTAGAATGCTCAGAAAGTAGCTCCTAAAGAGGGACAGTTTCTTAGACACTGATTGTACAAATTGCATATGAATAATTCTATGAAGAAAAAAGGTTTAATAACCACTAAAAACTTCAAAGAGATTTTATTCTTTACTTTTCAATAAAGACTGATGCCAGGCAGGAAATATTCACAACATAAACTTAACCACAGTAAGTAGATGCTTATCCGTCCTGGGAGTTGCCAAAAAAGCTGTTAAGATGGTGCTTTCCATGGTGATGGTCTCCACCACCCTTTTCAGAGACATCACATTGCTTTGTCTTTGTTGAGCAGAGAGTATGATGATGGGGTGGGAAGATGTGGGTTAGAGGCCCTAGGAGTTGAAGAACTCTTAGGGAGGAGTTCTGTTGATTTATTGATTAGCTGTGTACACATCTGCATTAAATATTTTCCACCTGGAAGCCCTCATGAAAACCAGGAACTTGGTGGTAGGTATAAAAAGCAAATGCAGGCTTTAATGGACCAGTACAGATGACAACCATGGCAAAGCTTATTCTACTTACAGGTGAATTGGTAATCAGAGACAGAGCCTCACTCTCACCTGATTTCTTTTTCTCTCCAGATCTGACATCATGAAGCAGAGTCCACACTACACCTCCCAGCCTTTCTATTCTCTTTCATTGTCATGTAGGATTTTGATTTTAATCTTAGAAATCAATAGAGAGATAACTCAGGTTTGTCATACATAAACTCATTTAGTTTATTGCGAGGTAGTCATTGTAAAGCACAAAAGAAAGATCTCACGACATTCTTTTTAGAGTTGGAGAATCAGAGTTAACAATTATAATCACAGTATTAGTTCAGTTGTTAAAGTCCAAATCTTTAGATTTCAGGCATTTGCCTTTTACAAGTGGTCTTAGGAGGAAGGCTTGACCATGGCTCAAACGCAGCAGAGGTCTTTCATAACTAGGGTCTGAGGTCAGCAGCAGCTGGCAGAAACTCAACTGTTGAGAGGGTGATACTTTGTCTCTGCCTTCTCTCAGTGAGTGAGCAGAAATTCAGGGTTTATATGTGAATTCTTCACCTTGGCTTCATAAATAAGGGCCAGTGTGACATCAAAGACTAGTATGTTATGTCTTCTCTCCAGGGTTAGAGATTAGCCAAATGTCACTTCTTTTCTTCAAGGTTAGAGATAGGGAGGTTGTTTAGATTTATGTCTTAAGGTTAGTTTACAAATATTAACTATGTTATACTGTCTTTTATCATAGCTTACTTAGCAAAGTCAACTTCAAGTTTGTTTACATTCTTTACATACTTCACATGCTTCTATGTCTAAGTTCAGATATTTTCTAAATAACTTTCTATTGACTTTTTGTTGTCGTTGTTAGCTGCTGTTGACTTGATTTTTGATTCATAGTGACCCCATGTGACAAAGTAGAACTGCTCCATAGGGTTTTCTATGCTGTAATCTTTAAAGGAATTATCTTAGGTTTTTGACTCATTTTGAATTAGTTTTTGTGCATGGTGTGAGATACGGGTCTTGCATCATTTTTTCACAGATGGATATCCAGTTATGCCAGCACAATTTGTTAAAGAGACTGTCTTTTTCCCATTTAACAGACTTTGGGCCTTTGTCAAATATCAGCTGCTCATGGGTGGATGAATTTATGTCTGGATTCTCAATTCTGTTCCATTGGTCTATGACTCTCCTGTTGTACCAGTACCAGGCTGTTTTGACTACAATGGTGGTATAATAGGTTTTAAAATCAGGTAATGTGAGGCCTCCCACTTTGTTCTTCTTCTTCGGTAGTACTTTACTTACGTGGGCCTCTTCCCTTTCCATATGAAGTTGGTAATCTATTTTTCCATCTCATTAAAAAATGCTGTTGGAATTTGGATCAGGATTGCATTGTATCTGTAGATCGCTTTGGGTAGAATTGACATTTTCACAATTTTTGAGTCTTCCTATCCATGAGCAAGGTATGTTTTTCCACTTATGCAGGTCTCTTTTGGTTTCTTGCAGTAGTATTGTGTAGTTTTCTTTGTATAGGTCTTTTACATCTCTGGTTAGGTTTATTCCTAAGTACTTTATCTTCTTGGGGGCTATTGTAAATAGTATTGATTTGGTGATTTCCTCTTGGAAGTTCTCTGTTGGTGTAGAGGAATCCAACTGATTTTTGTATGGTTATCTTGTATCCTGATACTTTGTTGAAATCTTCTATTAGTTCCAGTAGTTTTCTTGTGGATTCTTTGGGGTTTTCTGTGTATAAGATCATATCATCTGCAAATAGAGATATGTTTACTTCTTCCTTACCAGTCTGGATGCCCTTTATTTCTTTTTCTAGCCTAATTGCTCTGGCTAGGACCTCCAGTACAATGTTGAATAAGAGTGGTGATAAAGGGCATCCTAGTCTCGTTTTATTTTATGGGCCTGTCTAATCTTTGGCTGAAAGGTGAACCTCAGGAGTGACTTCATTACTGAGCTAAAAGGGTGTCTGGGGGCCATACTCTCGGGGTTTCTCCAGTCTCTTTCAAGAGACTTTTTGGGGGAGTTAGAATTTTGTTCTACATTTTTCTCCAGCTCTGTCCGGGACCCTCTACCGTGATCCCTGTCAGAGAAGTTGGTGGTGGTAGCCAGGCACCATCTAGTTGTGCTGGACTCAGTCTGGTGGAGGCTGTGGTAGTTGTGGTCCATTAGTCCTTTGGACTAATCTTTCCCTAGTGTCTTTAGTTTTCTTCATTCTCCCTTGCTTCTGATGGGATGAGACCAGTAAGAGGGTGCCCATTTTTGACTAAGGGAAGGGAAGGGCATTTACTAAAAGCCTGCTTTTGGCATGACCCAAAGTGCCACTGGGGTTGTAACAATCTATGCCTAACAGAATGGCACCCAAGTTTTTAGAATTAGATTCTACAGGTATAGACAACTGACACAGAGTATAATGTTTTTTCTTTCTCTCTTGGGTCTGGCCCTTCTGCTGAATTCTCAGCTGGGTAAGTCATTGACTCTGTGTTCTACCTCTGACATAATCTTTTCCCACTATAAACCTCAATGCCCTATAAATTACTTTTATGAAAAATCTCTGCTTTACGTATTATACGGGATTGATTTATATTCCAATATTACTTGCAAAAGAAATATATCAAGAGATAAACCATACCACTGAAAGAGAGATAGGTTTAACTTTGGGGTGACCTACTATTTTAGATTGGGTGTCACTTCTGTTCTTCTGTGTGACCATCTAAGAGTTATAATCTTGTGTTTATTGAGCTTCATAGGACTACTGGGTGTCTTTCCTCAGAAAGCTCCTAGGCTTATCCAGGGGTCCCAGATAAATCTGTCAAAGTTAAAAATAATCAATTCCATGTCATTGACCAGTCCTGAAGTTAAAATCTTGGAATTCATCTGCAAGACTGTTCATACTAACTACTTCCACCCAGAGATCAGGCACCAGAGACACAGGGAGGGAAACAGAAGCAGGGCCAAAATCTGCAGCACATTTCACTGTCACCTAAATCAGGCCTCTGACCTTACTCCTTACTCTCCACAGCTTCTACCTACCTTCTGACATGCTACTTCACCAACTGGGCCCAGTACCGGCCAGGCACTGGGCACAACAATCCTCATGACATCAACCCGTCTCTGTACTCACCTGATCTATGCCTTTGCTGGGACGCACAACAATGAGATCACCACCACTGAGTGGAAAGATGTGACTCTCTGTCAAGCTTTCAGTGGCCTGAAAAACAAGTAAGAGAAGAGGGAGACATCTAATTTGGTATCTCCTAGGTCAGGACTTTTAAAACATTAATGTGCAAACAAGTCACGTAGGGATCTTCTTAAAATGCAGATTCAGATACAGTGGATATGAGATGAAGAAAAAGCTGCATTTTTAACAAGGTCTTAGATGGTGCTGATTCTTCTGGTCCAGGAACTACACTTTAAGTGACAAGGATATAGATAACATAGCATTGTTGTTATTAGATGCTGTTGAATCAGTTCCAACTCATAGAGACCCTATGTACAACAGAATGAAACACTGCCTGGTCATGTGCCATCCTCACAATCGTTGCCTGTGTTTCCCACCATAAACCTCAAATCTCTGTAGGTTACCCATATGCAAATTATCAACTTCATATATAATATGTGATTTATTTACATTCCAATATTACTTTTTGAAAAACCATATCTAGAGATAAACAATACTAGGGAAAGAGATTTGCTATCTGCTTTATAGACAGATGAGTTTTACTTTAGGGGAACCTACTGTTTTGGATTAGTAGATATTAAAAAATATATATTGGTTCTGTTTCCTCCTTTCTCTGGCAATATCTTTTTTATGACCTAGGAAACTATAAGCCATCATAGCTTCTCGCCGTAGGGAGTAGGAGGCAGAGAATATTAAAAATCAGATACAATTGAACCCAAATATCTATTTTAATAGAGTTTTATTTTTGTGTAAAAAAAAGCCCTCTGGTGTTCTTTAATTTCCGATTTCATTCAGGCTAGTCATATCTAGGAGAATAAAGTTACAATCCATTGCTATCCTCAATAGTGATACTATCTTGAATGCAGCTACTGGAATTTAAATTATGAGACCTAACTGGAGACAAACCCCTTAGAGTGATGTTTCTTGAAGTATGGCCCTTTGACCACTTGCATCAGAATCACATGGGGCACCTGATAAAAATGCCAATTATTCTGTCTAACTGAATCAGAGTCTCTGGGGGAGGGGCTATAAACCTGAAATTTTAACATCCTCTTGCCACTGTGATGCTTGCACATAATTCTTACATACATTGATGTTTGAAAACCACTATTCCAGAAAGAGTGTGTAATTCCAAGCCAATTAATTTATGTCATGCCAATTAATTTATTGTCACAGAGGCTGATAAAGTAATTATGCCCAGGTAACATTACCATTTCATCTGATGAAATAGAATAAAAGGCAATTATGCTTAAGTTAAAAAATATTGTCAATCATTCATTTAAAAAAAAGTTCCACAATTTAAACTTCCTTAAGAAAACTTGAGTGCTTTTATGATGATAATGACACAAAGATTTATAAAGAAAATTTTCAGCAGTTGAGGAAAATTGTTCTATAGCCCACCTTATCAAGGCAGCAGGCCTGATTCTAAAGCAATGTTATTTTAAACAACTGAATGCATAAAAATTTTGAAATTTCCATTTTTTTAAACCTCTGTTTTACAGGAATAGCCAGCTAAAAACTCTCCTGGCCATTAGAGGCTGGAACTTTGGAACTGCCCCATAAGTACTCTATCAGAGAGCCATTTGCTATTGAAAGCAGTAGCCTATTGTGAGCGCTGTCCCTTTAGACTTCACAGTCTAAGAGCATTAAGGATGCACATTAAGCAAATATGCTAATTTTTGCTTAATATGATCCTCAGTATGAAATTGAACAGAATCTCAATATGAACTAGAACACAATTTATTTTATATGTTTATATTTGGATAGATATTCTGGGACCCCATCCGTAGAGTTTTAGTTACTGAGATTCCAAAGCAACCTCTTCTTAAGGTATTTCAAAAGCAGAAGCCCTGAGGAAGGTGTTATAGAACTTCTCCTATTTACATTTCGGGAGAAGAAAAAGTCGTGTAGACCTTTTGGAGGTTATAGGAACTTGGGGGACTATCTGGAGAGAGAACACAGAGAGCTGAATTAATCAAGTGTTCAAAGCAACAAGTGCAGCTTGGCAGAAAGATCAGAGTTGGGTGGATAATGAAATAGAGGGAACAGAAGGCAGCATAGCTTGGAAGAGTAGTGTTACCAAGTAAGGACAGGAGAAACCAAGAACATGCTTTAATCTGAGCTGTGGGTCCCAGTGAATGGCTCTGAGGCAGAAATTGCAAAGTTTGAGCTAGAGCCATGGAATAGAGTGGCTCAGGAAATGTGGCACCCGGAGAACATCTACTGTAGGGGCCAGTGAGGGAAGCACGTGTCCCAGGAGGGCTGATTGCAGAGAATCAGGCCTGGAGGATAAAAAAAGAAGGGATGTTTCTGGACAGACTATGCAGCAAAAGAGCAAGCTCTGAAAATAAAATCGGAGGAATGACAATGATGAATCCACAGTAAGCTGAAAGTTTCTAGATCGAAAGAAGTAATACAGTTACTTGCTTCTCTAAGAACCCTGAACATGCAGCCTCATGGAAATGTAGTGAAGTGAGGAAGCCAGTGGTCTCAACAAGCTTAGTATCAGCTTAAGACGGGGCACAAGACATCATATCAATTGAGAGCAACCTGGGTCCCCAGGGGAAGGTCAGGGGCACAGGCAGGTGTCTGCCATGAACATATGGATAACATCAACAGTAACAAGACACCTGGCTGCACTGAGCTTCTCTTCCTCCCTCCTGTCCTTCTCCCAGATTCACTGCTATGGTTTCCACTCCTGGGAACTGAAAGACTTTCATTGCCTCAGTCATCAAATTCCTGTGTCAGTATGAGTTTGACAGGCTGGACTTTGACTAGGAGTATCCTGGCTCTCGTGGGAGCCCTCAGGATAAGCACCTCTTCACCCTCCTGGTGCAGGTGAGGGGGGAAGTAACGATCTTTAGGCCAAGAAAGTCCATGGTCTGTTCTTTTCAAGATGAATCTGGGGTTTCCAGAGTAAAACTAAATTGTAATTTAGAATTATAGAATCCTAGCATGGCAAAGATTTTTAGAGATCATGCATTCATTCAACAAGCCTTTAATAATGATGGTGACAGTAATAACTGGCAATATGTTTACTATGTGCCCAGCAGTATATTCCATGATATTTTATAAACCATAACTCATTTCATCTTCACATAACTCGATGACATAGGTACTATAGTTATCATAATCTTTATTTTACAAATGAGGAAACTAGGTACAGAGAAGTTAAGTAACTTGTCCAACATCACTTAACTAGTAGATGTCAGAACTACCCACGCAGTTTAATTACAGAGTCCATTACTTCTAATCATTACACTAGACTGTCTATTATTACTTAGCACTTACTCTTCACCAGACATTGGGTTAGGTGTGGGGGTAAGGATAAGAATAAGATACACCGTCCTTGGCTTTCAGGAGCACACAATCTAAGGTGGAAGACCAAAAAACAACCAACAATTACAGTACCTTTTGATAAGTGCCATGATAGAGGTATGCAGAGTATAAAAGCAGCACAGATCGAAGGTACCTCATGCTACTCTGGGGCAGGATCAGGAAGCACTTCCTAGAGAAAGTGACACTTGAGCTCAGTTTTGAAAGAAACTGTGTTAACCAATTAAGTGAAGGAGGGGACCTGCACAAATGACTTACAAGCATGTACGGACAAACTGGTGAGTGATGGATGATGAGGCTGCATAGGTGGCCAGAATCAGAGCATGTGCGGCCTTGTGTATTATGTTATGAAACTTGCAAATTAGGTAACTGTAAATCGGATTCATGTTATCTATCTATTTTGTAAGGATGTTGAGAGACTAAAGTAAGATAAAATGTGTGAAAGTACTTTGAAAAAGAAAACATTATACAAACATACGTTTACTGTTATTTAGGGAGCTGAAAGGAGCTTCTTAGATGCCCTACTGTACTTCATTACTCCACAGGAAATGCATCAAGCTTTTGAGCAGGAAGCCAAGCAGGTCAACAAGTCCAGGCTGATGATCACCACTGCGGTAGCTGCTGGCATCTCTAACATCCAGTCTGGCTATGAGATCCCCCAGCTGTCCCAGTGAGTGATGTACCTTATCCTCAAACTCCTGTAGGCATCACTTATACAGGGCACACTTGTCCTTGTTCTGTCTTGCTGTTTAGGGACTTTGCTTAGGAGGCTTTGGAAGTGGTATCTTTTGCCTGAATGGGTGTAGGAAATAACCATCACAAATGATTTTAAATCCTTTATCCCACCTCAGGTACCTGAACTACATCCATGACATGACCTATGACTTCCATGGCTCCTGGGAGAGCAACACTGGAGAAAACAGCCCCTTCTACAAGTATCCCAGTGACACTGGCAGCAACGCCTCCCTCACTGTGGTGAGCCCCTGCCCAGATTCACATGCAGACCAGGGATGTTGTTGTAAATTACATGGAGATTCAGGGATAAAAATCAACATAAATTCTGCAAATGTCTCATTCGGATAATTATCCTCCTAAGTGGCCTATCATATCACATTAACTATAATTTTACCAAAATATTTGGAAAAAACACTAATTACTCCATCTGTCATTAACCTCATTAATTTTACCAGTTAGCACAGAGGAATAGCATAACTAAGCATCGGGCCATTGGCTGGGGTGGTGGGGGGCCTCTAGCTAACCCACTGCCATTGCAGGAATATGCCATGAACTACTGGAAGAATAATGGACCCCCAACCGAGAAGCTCATCATTGGATTCTCAACCTTTGGACACACCTTTATACTGAGCAACCCCTCCAATATCAGCATTGGTGCACCCACCTCTGATGTTGGTCCTGCTGGGCCCTACACCAGGCAGGCTGGATTCTGGGCATACTATAAGGTAGGTGAAGGAATCCTGGTGGTGCAACGGTTAAGTGCTTGGCTACTAAACCAAAGGTTGGAAGTTTGAACCAACCCAGCGGCTCTATGGGAGAAAGACCTGGCAATCTGTTCCCATAAAGATAACAGCCTAGGAAACCCTATGGGGCAGTTCTACTCGGTCATGTGGGATCACTATAAGTCGAAATCGACTCAACAGCACCTAACAACAATAACAACATGAGGTAGGTAGATTGGGCTGCTTAGTGTTCTGTGAATTTCATGCATGATGCTGGCCAGTAGACTTATAGCTAGAATTTGCAGAAATCTTGAACGCTCATTCTGTCTCCAACCTACCTGCTTTAAACCCAGAGTATCACTCCAATAAGAAACCATGGTGGCACAGGGGTTAAACGCCTGGTTGCTAACTGAAAGGTCAACGGTTCAAACCCACTAGCCGCTCCGTGGGAGAAAGATGTGGCAATACGCTTCTGTAAAGATTACAGCCTTGGAAATCCTATGGGTGGTTCTACTGTATCCTACAGGGTCACTATGAGTTGGAATCGACTTGACTGCAACGGGAGGAGGATCACTCCAATGCTTAAAGTGTCTAAATAACTTGTTATTTTACTGAATTCTATATGAAAAACACTTAATAATGTGCAATATCCCTTCAAGCAAAAGAGCACACACTTAAAGTCATTTATATTAGCACACAAAGGAATAAAATAAATATATCTCTCATATTACTGTGGGCTTCAAAGATCAAACACTATGAGTAGGGACAACGTGAGAGTATTTGAAAAGCAAATTGACCTCCTTTACTACAGATAAAAACTCAATCAGAAAACTGAGGAAAACCTCAATTGGAGACATGAAAGAAAAAAAAAAATCAAAGAGCAAGTGTATGTTTTTTCTTTCAAAGGAGTTATATGTAACAGATTTTAATTTCTTGACTTTTTAAAGATCTGTACGTTTCTGAAAAAAGGAGCCATTCAGGAACGTGATGCCCCTCAGGATGTGCCTTATGCCTATCAGGGCAATGAGTGAGTTGGTTATGACAACAACAAGAGCTTCAATACCAAGGTAAGGTCAGCCCCTCAGACATGGTGAAGTCCCAGCCCTGAGCCCCAGGAAATGAAGTGACTTCTGGTGTCTTCTTTGCTTGAACAGGCTCAATGGCTTAAGCAGAACAACTTTGGAGGCACCGAGATCTGGGCCATTGGCCTGGATGACTTCACTGGTAATTTCTGCAGCCAGGGCAAGCTCCCCCTGATCTCCATCCTAAAGAATGCCCTAGGCTTGCAGAGTGCAAGTAGGTGACAGCAGGGGTTGCCCAGGACATAGAATTGCTCCTTCTCCAACTCAAAAGACAGTCCTCATTGTTCCCACACCCATTGCCTGGGGAAATTCTTCTCATCTTCCTCACTGCTCTCATGCAACTGAGAGACAGGTGCTGCATTCAACCCCTACCTCTGAACCTCCATGATAAGAACTTTGTGCTCTTATGGGAAACCAGCTTCACTTGAATAGGTTTTCTAGGTCTGTTAAGTCTTAAAGACGTAGAAGAGCCTCAAGAAATCAATGCCCATGGAAGGCTCTCTAACCTTCAATATAAGCATCTGCTTCCCTACAAAACCTCTTGTTAAAATTCTCAGCCCTTCTGGAGGAGATTTAAGAAGAAATCCTCACCTATGCCCACATATTTCTGATCTGTAATTCAGGGTAAGTACCAACTCCCTAAATTTTTTCCAGCAGTCTCAGAAATTTCCTCTTAGAGCTCATTTGCTTACCACTTATACCCAGATCCTAGAAAAGTGTTTTGCACATACTAGGTGTTCAGTACATATTTTTTGAATGATTTAGACAGTATCAAGGGAAAAAGAGAACTTCTTTTATATAAAGCCAGGCTGGCTTGAAATCATAGCTTTTTTTTTTTTTTTTTTTAATATATATTTTATTGTACTTCAGGTGAAAGCTTACAGAGCAAATAGTTTCTCATGAAATAGTAGTACACATGTTGTTTTTTGACATTGGTTAACAACCCCACAATGTATTAAGCCTCTAAATTCTCAACCTTTTTTTTTGATGAAAATTACAGATGGCCAAAGATACACCGTTTCAAAAATTTCTACATTCACAGTTCAGTGACATTGACTACGCTCTTCCAACTGTGCTGTTATTCTCACTTAAGATGAAGGCTTACAGAAAAAATAGTTATTCATTTAACAGTTACTACACATGTTGCCCTATGACAATGGTTAACAATCTCACAGCACATCAAGAATATCCTTACTCCACCTTGTGTTCCCTATCACCAGGGGGCTTCCTTGTCCCCTTCTGTCTTCTGGACCTTGTCAGTGGACTATTGTACCTCTTTAGTCTCATTTGTTTATTTATTTATTTATTTATTTATTTATTTATTCTTATTTTATTTAAACACCATTTCAAAACTTTTTACTTACACATTTAAGTGATATTGACTATGCTCTTCCAATTGTGCTGCCATTCTCGCCCAAGATGAAGGCTTACAGGACAAAACAGCCTCCCATTTAATAGTTACTACAAATGTTGCCCTATAGCAGTGGTCAACAATCTCACAATACATCGACAGTGTCCTTATTCAATTTGTGTTCCTTATCATCAGTTTCCTACTCTCCCTCTGCCTTCTGGCCCTTGTCACCGGACTCCTGTACATCGTTAGTCCCATTTAGTTTTACTGGGGTGTCCATTCCCAGGCTTAACATCGAACCTTGAAGGTAACTTCCCCTCTGAGCTGAAAGGGTGTCTGGGGGCCACACTCTCGAGGTTTCTCTAGTATTCTTTAGGCCAGTATATCTGGTCTTCTTTTTTTTTTTTTTTTTGGGAGTTAAAATTATGCTCTACATCCTACTCCAGCTCTGCCCAGAACCCTCTGTTGTGATCCTGGTCAAAGGAGTCATTGGTGGTAGCCGGGCACCATCCAGCTGTACTGGGCTCAGTCCCGTGGAGGCCTTGGTAGCTGTGGACCATTAGTCCTTCGGACTAATCTTTTCCTTGTATCCTGTTCTCTTCATTCTCCCTTGTTCCCGAAGGGATGAGATCAGTGGAGTATCTTAGATGGCCGCTCATAGGCTTTTAAGACCCCAGACACTACTCACCAAGGTAGAATGTAGAGCATTATCTTTATAAGTAGTGTCATGCCAATTGAGCTAGATGTTCCCCGAGATCATGGTCCCCAGAGCCCTCCGTCCAACAACTCAGTCCCTCGGGGGGTTTGGATGTGTCTATAGGGCCTTCATGACCTTTCCTTGTGCAGGTTGTGTTAGTTTCCGCTGTACTATGTACTATCTCGTCTCTCACCCAAGTTACCACTTACCTATTACCTATTTAGTATCCCCCCCCCCCCTCCCATCCCTGGTAACCAACAAGGATTGTTACATTTTGCATGTGAATTTTTTCATGGGTTTTTACAATAGAGGTCTCATACAATATTTGTCCTTTTGTGATTGACTTATTTCACTCAGCATGATGTCCTCCAGTTTCATCCATGTTATGAGATGGTTCACCGATTCATTGTTCTTTCTCGTTGCATAGTACTCCATTGTGTGTATGTACCATAGTTTGTGTATCCATTCGTCTGTTGATGGACATCGAGGTTGTTTCCATCGTTTTGCTATTGTGAATAATGCTGCCATGAACATAGGTGTGCATATGTCTATTCGAGTGATGACTCTTATTTCTCTAGGATATATTCCTAGGAGTGGGATTGCTGGATCGAATGGTACGTCTATTTCTAGCTTTCTGAGGAAACGCCATATCATTTTCCAAAATGGCTGTATCATTTTGCATTCCCACCAGCAGTGTATAAGAGTTCCCGTCTCCCCGCAGCCCCTCCAACATTTGTTATTTCCAGTGTTTTTGATTCGTGCCAGTAATGCCGGGGTGAGATGGTATCTCATTGTGGTTTTAATTTGCATTTCTCTAATGGCTAGTGATCGCGAGTATTTCCTCATGTGTCTGTTGGCCATTTGAATGTCTTCCTTGGTGAAGTGTCTGTTCATTTCCTTTGCCCATTTTTTGATAGGATTGGTTGTCTTTTTGTTGTAGAGGTGTTGGATTTTCTTGTAGATTATGGAGATTAGACCTTTGTCTGACTTGTACTGTCCAAAAATTTTTTCCCAGTCTGTAGGTTCTCTTTTAACTCTTTTGGTGAAATCTTTTGAAGAGCATAGATGTTTGATTTTTAGAAGATCCCAATTATCTAGTTTATCTGTTGGGTTTTTTGTGTTGATGTTTATGGTTTGTATCCTGTTAATGCCATGTATTAAGGTCTGAAGTGTTGGTCCTATTTTTTCTTCTATGAATTTTATAGTTTGAGGCTTTATATTCAGGTCTTTGATCCATTTTGAAGTAGTTTTTGTATATGGTGTGAGGTATGGGTCCTGTTTCATTTTTCTACAAATGGATATCCAGTTTTGCCAGCACCATTTGTTAAAAAGACTGTCTTTTCCCCATTTGATGTATTTTGGGCCCTTGTCAAAAATCAGGTGACCGTAGGTGGATGGATTTACATCTGAGTTCTCAATTCTGTTCCATTGGTCAATGTCTCTGTTGTTGTACCAGTACCAGGCTGTTTTGAGTACTGTAGCTGTATAGTAGGTTCTCAAGTCAGGTAGTGTGAGTCCTCCAACTTTATTCTTCTTCTTCAGTAGTGCTTTACTTATTCGGGGTTTCTTCCCTTTCCATATAAAGTTAATAATTAGTTTTTCCATCTCTTTGAAGAATGCTGTTGGTATTTGTATCGGAATTGCATTGTATTTGTAAATTGCTTTAGGTAGAATTGCCATTTTCACAATGTTGAGTCTGCCTATCCATGAGCATGGTATGTTTTTCCATTTATGTAGATCCCTTTGGGTTTCATGCAGCAGTGTTTTGTAGTTTTCTTTGTATAGGTCTTTTATATTCCTGGTCAGATTTATTCCCAAGTATTTTATCTTTTTAGGGGCTATTGAAAATGGTATTGATTTCCTGATCTCCTTTTCATCGTTCTCTTTACTGGTGTATAGGAATCCAACTGATTTTTGAATGTTTATCTTGTATCCTGCTACTCTGCTGAATCTTTCTATTAGTTCCAGTAAATTTCTCGTGGAGTCTTTAGGGTTTTCTATGTATAGTATCATATCATCTGCAAACAGGGAGAGTTTAACCTCTTCATTACCAATTTGGATGCCCTTTATTTCTTTCTCTTGCCTTACTGCTCTAGCGAGAACTTCCAGCACAATGTTAAATAGGAGTGGTGATAAAGGGCATCCTTGTCTTGTTCCTGTTTTCAGGGGGAATGTTTTCAGCCTTTCTCCATTAAGAATGATGTTGGCTGTTGGTTTTGCATAGATGCCCTTTATGATGTTGAGAAATTTCCCTTCTATACCTATTTTATTGAGAGCTTTTATCAGGAATGGGTGTTGGACTTTGTCAAATGCCTTTTCTGCATCAATTGAGATAATCATGTGATTTTTTTCTTTCCTTTTATTTATGTGGTGGATTACGTTGATGGATTTTCTAATGTTAAACCATCCTTGCATACCTGGTATGAATCCTACTTGGTCGTGGTGTATTATTTTTTTGATATGATACTGAATTCTATTGGCTAAAATTTTGTTCAGAATTTTTGCATCTATATTCATGAGAGATATTGGTCTGTAATTTTCTTTTTTTGTGGTGTCTTTGCCTGGTTTTGGTATCAGCGTTATGCTGGCTTCATAGAATGAATTTGGAAGTGTTGCTTCCTCTTCTATGCTCTGAAATAACTTGAGTAGAACTGGTACGAGCTCTTCTGTAAATGTTTTGTAGAATTCTCCAGTGAAGCCATCTGGGCCAGGGCTTTTTTTGGTTGGGAGTTTTTTTATTACCTTTTCAATCTCTTCTCTTGTTATGGGTCTGTTCAGATTTTCAATATCACTTTGTTGTAGTTTGGGTAGGCCGTATGTTTCTAGAAATTTATCCATTTCCTCTAGGTTTTCAAATTTGTTGGAATATAGTTTTTCATAATATTCTGTTATAATCCTTTTTATTTCAGTTGGGTCTGTTGTAATGTCCCCCATTTCATTTCTTATTTGGGTTATTTGTGCCCTCTGCTGTTTTTCTTTTGTCAGTCTGGCCAGTGGTTTGTCGATTTTGTTGATTCTTTCAAAGAACCAACTTTTGGTTTTGTTGATTCTTTCTATTGTTTTTCTGTTCTCTATTTCATTGATTTCTGCTCTGATCTTTACTATTTCCTTTCTTCCGGTGGTTGTAGGCTTTTTTTGTTGTTCTCTTTCTATTTGTTTGAGTTCTGTAGTTAATGTTTTGATTTTGTCCCTTTCTTCTTTTTTGATATGTGCATCTATTGCTATAAATTGTCCTCTGAGGACTGCCTTTGCTGTGTCCCAAAGGTTTTGGTATGATGTGTTTTCATTTTCATTTGATTCTAGGAATTTTTTAATTCCATCTCTGATTTCTTCTATTACCCATTGATGTGTAAGCAGATTATTATTCAGTTTCCATGTGTTTGATTTTTTTTCCTTGCTCTTTCTAGTGTTAATTTCTACCTTGATGGCATTGTGGTCAGAGAAGATACTGTGAATTATCTCAGCATTTTGGATCTTGTTGAGGATTGCTCTGTGGCCTAAGATGTGGTCTATTCTGGAGAACGTTCCATGTGCATTGGAAAAGAATGTGTACTTTGCAGCGGTTGGATGGAGTGTTCTATATATGTCTATGAGGTCCAGTTGGCTGATTGTGTCCTTTAGGTCTTCTGTATCTTTGCTAAGTTTCTTTTTAGTTGTTCTGTCCTTTACTGAGAGTGGTGTGTTGAAGTCTCCTACTATTATTGTGGAACTGTCAATTTCTCTTTTCAGTGCTGTTAGAGTTTTTTTTATGTATTTTGGAGCCCTGTCATTGGGTGCATAGATATTTATTATGGTTATGTCTTCATGATGGATCATCCCCTTAATCATTATATAGTGTCCTTCTTTGTCTTTTATGGTAGATTTTGTTTTAAAGTCTATTTTATCTGAGATTAGAATTGCCACTCCTGCTCTTTTTTGATAGTTGTTAGCTTGATATATTTTTTTCCAACCTTTGATTTTTAATAAATTCACATCTTTGTTTCTAAGATGTGTCTCTTGTAGACCGCAAATAGATGGATCCTGTTTTCTTATCCATTCTGCCACTCTCCGTCGCTTTATGGGTGCATTGAGTCCATTTACGTTCAGTGTAATTATTGATAGATGTGAGTTTGTTGCTGTCATTTTGTAGTGCTTTTTTTTGTGATGCTGAAGTTTTCTTTGTTCTTCTTACTCTCTTGTGCTGAGTTCCTTTTCTTTGTGGATTTTGTGTTCATTTCTTTTGTTTTTGTAGGTTTTGTTTTTGTTGAGACTTTATGTTTTTCGTCTTTATTTTTATGAGTTGGTTTGTTAACTTTTTTTGTGGTTACCATGAATTTTACCCTTATCTTTATAATTTTGAAGCAGTCTACCGTTACTTGGTATCGCCTTGCCTTCTTCTCCTTTAGAAGGTTCTATACCTATGCCGTTTGTTCCCTCTTTCATTGTTTTGATGTTGTTGTCATCCTTTGATTGATTTCTCTGATTCCCTGTTGTATATCTTTTGTTTTTGGAAAGTCGTCTGTAGTTCAGTTCCTAGAATGGTATCTGGTTCATGTTAACCTGCATCCTAGGTCCTAGGTCCTGCCTGAGGGCTTAAGCTGTTTGTCCTCAGATCGAAGAACTCCCTTTAATAATTCTTGTAAGTTTGGTTTGACTTTTGCATATTCCTTTAGTTTCTGTTTATCTGGAAATGACCTAATTTCACCATCAAATCTGAATGAGAGTTTTGCAGGATATATTATTCTTGGCTGACAATTTTTTTCTTTCAAGATTTTATATATGTCATCCCATTGCCTTCTTGCCTGCATGGTTTCTGCTGAATAATCTGAGCTTAGTCTTATTGTTTCTCCTCTGTATGTGACTTCTTGTTTTTCCCGAGCTGCTCTCAGGATTCTTTGTTTGTCTTTAGTTTTAGCGAGTGTGAATATGATATGTCTTGGTGATTTTCTTTTGGGGTCTATTCTATATGGGGTTCGTTGAGCTTCTTGGATGACCAGCTTTTCATCTTTCATGATATTGGGAAAGTTTTCTGTCATCAGTTCCTCAATGATCCTCTCTGTGTTTTCTGTTTTCTTCCCCTGTTCTGGTATGCCAATCACTCGTAAGTTTTTGCTTTTAATTGTGTCCCACATAACTCTCAGGGTCTCTTCATTTTTCTTTGTTCTTTTTTCTGAGTTTTCCTGAAACAGAGTTGTATCCAAGTGTTTGTCTTCAGTTCCACTGATCCTGTCTTCCATGGTTTCAAATCTACTTCTCAGCCCTTCTATGACACCGTCCATTTCTGAAATCTTGTTGTTTATCTTTTGGATTTCTAATTGTTGTTTTTGTATAATTTCGAGTTGTGAATTTATTTTGGCATTTTGTTCTTGCATCATCTTCCTGAATTCTTCCAATTTTTTGTCTGTATTTTCCATAAATTTGTCTATTTTTTCCTCATGTTTGTCAGCTTTTTGCCTCAGTTCTTGGAAAATTCTGAGTATTAGTGATTTGAGTTCCGTATCAGGTACTTCTAGTGCATTTTCTTCCACAGGAGAGTTATCTGGTGTTTTAATTTGGACGCCTATTGGAGCCATCTTGTCTTGTTTTTGTAAATGTTTTGATATTGTTTGCTGTTTTCGGGGCATTCAGTAAATATTTCTCTCGTTTATTGATTGTAGATTTTTTTTTTTTTTTCGTTCTTGTGGTACAGCTGGGCAGATCTAGTTGAGGAGGAGCCACTGGGATGGGTTGCTTGTGGCACCTACCGCAGCCACCAGGACGGTCGGTAGTCAGTGCTGGGCAGGTTCCAATAGGGCGTGCCTGCACCGCTTGGTGATGTGATGTCTAGTGCACGGTGCAGGTAGGTAGGGTGCAGCGGGAAGATGGTTATGTGTGAAGCTAAGCTGGATATGGGAGAGAGGAGAGAGGAGGAGGAGCAAAAAGCGTACAAACATAAAAGAATGCTAGAGGAGTTTGTCGTTGGAATGTACAGATGAGAGACTATGGGATGGAGGAAACCAGAAGGGGGAAGAGAAAGAAAAGGAAAGAATGACCAAATGAAAATCAGAAAAGTTAAAAAACTGCAAAGTTCCCAGGGATCGCACCGATGCAGCTATGAGGTCTGGGGGGGTCGGTCTCAATTTTCACAGCTCAGCCTGGCCAGAAGGTACAGAGGCATACATCGCCTGGTATTCAGGGATCAGAAAGAGAAGGAAGAGATAGAGGGACAAGAAATTAAGCAAGGAAGAAAGACAAAAGAGAAAAAGAGGTAAAATATGACAAAACTAATCAAAAAAGGAAGAAAAATAAAATTGAGGAAAGAAAAAAAAAAAAAAAAAAAAAAGGGCAACACCAGCAGTCAGTGCCTACAAATGGGACCCAGAGAGCCCCCACTCAGGGGCGCGAATTCCAGGAAGCCGATAGTCTCGGGGTTAAGTGACCGTGGCCACGGGAAGCAGAGGGGCCAATGAACAAAGGCCTCAGTATCCCACCCGCGCGGGAGCCCAGACCTGGAAACAGCCACACGCCCGAACGCAGCCCTACAGCCCCGCAGGAGAGAGCAGAGACGGCCCTCGGAACCAGGCACCCAGGCAAAAGGAGGGGGAGGCGGCAGGAAAAGGTCCGCTAGGTGCCAGCAAACGGCTCCCAGAAAGCCCCCAGCCCGGGCGCGCGGAACCCAAGCACCGGCGCCCCCCCGCCCAGGGACCCCGGCCACGGAAAGCAGAGGGTTGAACGAACAAAGGCCCCGGGATCCCACCCACGCGGGAGCCCAGACCCAGAAACAGCCACACGCCCGCACGCAGCTCCACAGCCCCGCAGGAGAGAGCAGAGACAGCACCCGGACCCAGGCACCCAGGCAAAAGGAGGGGGAGGCGGCAGAAAAAGGTCCGCTAGGTGCCAGCAAACGGCTCCCAGAAAGCCCCCAGCCCGGGCGCGCGGAACCCAAGCACCGGCGCCCCCCCGCCCAGGGACCCCGGCCACGGAAAGCAGAGGGGCGAACGAACAAAGGCCCCGGGATCCCACCCACGCGGGAGCCCAGACCCAGAAACAGCCACACGCCCGCACGCAGCCCTACAGCCCCTCAGGAGAGAGCAGAGACGGCACTCGGAACCAGGCACCCAGGCAAAAGGAGGCGGAGGCGGCAGAGAAAGGTTCGCTAGCTGCCAGCAAACGGCTCCCAGAAAGCCGCCAGCCCAGGCGCGCGGAATCCAAGCACCAGCAGCTTTTTTTTTTTTTAATTCCTAAGTATGGAGCCCTGAGTTTCAAAGATCCAGAATCTAACTGCACCCCAACTCCAGTTCCCTATCTCCCTCTAGATCTCTTCACGTTTGGGCAAAGCTCTGAGCCTCTGATGGGCTCACCAGTCTGTTCTTTGTGTTGTATGTTTCAGGTTGCACCCCACCAGCTCAGCCCATTGCCCCAATAACACTTTCTCCCAGCAGTGGAAGCAGAAGTGGGAGCGGAAGTGGGAGTGGAAGCAGCAGCTCTGGAGGCAGCTATGGGGGCAGTGGATTCTGGGCTGGCAAAGCCAATGGACTGTTCCCTGTGGCTAGTAAAAGAAATGCCTTCTGGCACTGCCTGAATGGAATCACATACCAGCAACACTGCCAGGCTGGATTTGTCTTTGACATCAGCTGTGATTGCTGCAACTGGGCATAAACCTGACCTGCACCTCCATTCCCTACACTTCTCAAAAGTCTCCTTTGCTTAAGACGTCTTACTCTTACCTAAAGTTCTGCAATAAAACCCAACAGTAAAACCATGAGTGTCATTGGTTTTATGTGATTTGGGTGGTGTGATGGATTGAATTGTGTCCCCCGAAAGTGTGTTTTGGGGTCCTGGTCCCTATATCTGTGGATGTAATCCCATTTGGAAATAGGATTTTCTTTGCTGTGTTAATAAGGTCATGCCAGTGTAGGATGTGTCCTAAACCTAATCACTTCTGAGTTATAAAAAGAGTAGATTAGACACAGAGACAGTGAAACACAAATAGGGGCAGGGGATAGATACCACATGAAGATCTCCAAGGAACCAAGGAAAACTGGGGCTACAGAAGCTGAAAGAGACAAGAATTTTCCCCCAGAACAGACAGCAAGAGTTCTTTCCCTTAAAGCTAGTGCCTTGAATTTGGACTTCTAGCTTCCTGAACCGTGACAAAATAAATTTTTGTTTTTTTAAGCTACCCACTTGTGGTACTTGTACTACAGAAGCACTAGGAAACTAAGGTAGAAACCTTCTCTAGATGTGAAAATACAGGTCATACACATAGGGGTAAAGTGACAAAGGAGAGCGTGGGATGAAGTGGTGGAGCCAACAGCCCCACCGACTTCTATCTGCCTGAGTTGATCTGCATGAAGGTTAGTCTGTGAGGAGGAAATGTTAGAATGTTTGGCTCATGGATGGAATGAAGACCTGAAGAGGATAGGTCTGTAGTCTTGTGACTGTCCTCAGAGATGAGCCAGAGTGATTCTGTCAGACCTGGAGGCACAGGCAGTGTGCCTGGCTTGCCCAAGGATGGGGAGACCAGGTCATTATTTCCACATGGCAGCTTTGGGAAGATCTGTGTAGTGGACTCCTTTTAGGGTATCTGCCCAGCCCATGGGCCAATAATGTCCCTTTCTTGGGAGATTGCCCCAACCTCTGGGGTAGTCACCAGCTGCTGTGTTCGTACTGCATGATCCCCATCCTTTGGGTTGACTGATTGACTGGGGTGGACCTCAGACTCTAGAGGGCCAATCAGATTACCACTTCCTTTAAATTTGCATTTGAGACCAAGGAATTGCTTGTCAATCCTGAGAGTGGCTGGGTCTGTATTGAGGCCATATTTGCCGCGAGGTCTGAGGAGGAGGAAAAGCTGTTTGGATGCAGAACAAGAAGACTAAAACAGAAGTGCAGAGAAAAGCCACCATATGAGGATGGACAGAGAAAGAACACTTACCAATGGCTTTCAAACTGCTGATTCTAGTTCCTTGCTAAGGCCAGATGCATTTTTGCCTTTGGGTTCTGTGAAACAACCTTATAATATAACAAATTCCCCTGTGCTGCTTAAGCTTCCTCAAGTTTGTTTCACTTGTTTGCAACTGAAGAGACCCTAGCTGATATAATCAGAAAATAATGGCTAATATTTTTTTCTGGCATGCTTACTATGTGCCAGACTCTGTTCTAAGCATTTTGCATGTATTTCCTTCATTTAATCCTCACAGCAACCTTCTCAGGTGAGGCACAGAGGGGTTAGGAAACCTGCTTAACATCACACAGTTTGTAAGTTGCAGAGCCAGGTTCAAACCCCAGGAGTCTAGCTCCAGAGTTCAGTCTTAACTATTATGTTTTACAGCCTGCCTTGACATAGACATTCTCACAGAAAGTGACAGCACTGGTGACAGAGTGAGGCAAACACAGCTTTCTGGACAATGACTATTCACCCATTAACTCACAATATTTATTATTTATTATGTGCCAGATAATGTTCTAAGGGGCACAGTGGTGGTTCAGAAGTAGAATTCTCACTTCCCACACAGGAGACCTGGGTTTGACTTCCAGCCAATGCACCTCATGCGCAGCCACCACCCATCTGTCAGTGAAGGACTGTGTGTTGCTGTGATGCTGAACAGATTTCAGTGGAGCCTCCAGATTAAGACAGACTAGGATGATAGGCCTGGTGATCTCTTTTCGAAAATTAGTTGGTGAACGCCTTATGGATTACAATGGTCCAATTCGCAGCCAATCATGGGGATGGCACAGAACTGGGCAATCTTTCATCCTGTTATGCATAGGATCACCATCAGTTAGGGGCTGACTCAACGGCAGCTACCAACAACAATAACCAAAAACCCAGACCAAACCCATTGCCATCAAGTTGATTCTGACTCATACAACAATAAAGTCCTAGAAAATGAAGACAAAGTGGTAAATAAGACAAAGACTGCAGTCTCATGGAGATTATACTTCACTGGTGGGGGAATTAGACAATAAATAAGCAAAGAAATGAGTAAAATGAAACAGTGATAGAAAGTGACCAGAGAGGAGGCTACTTTAGCTTTAGCAGTCCAAGAAGTTCTCTCTCAAAGGTCCCATACGAACTGGGCCTTGATTTTCAAGAAGAGCCAGCCATCTTTAGATCTGGGAAAAGAGTATTTCAGACAAAAGATGCAGCAAGTACAGTCCTTATGATGGAAATGAATTTGACGTGTTGGTAAAAAAAAAAAAAAAAAAAAAAGACTAGCATTACCACGAGCACAAAAAAGAAACAGGCAGGGGTCAGATCAGGGAAGAACACATGCAGCATTTCTCAAGCTGAAAGAACTGAAGAGAAAACTCAAGCTTTGATTTGCAATATTGAAGGATTCTACAGGGAAAATATTGAACAATGCAGGAAGCATCAAAAGAAGTTAGAAGGAATACACACAGTACCAAAAAGAATAGGTTGACGTTCACTCATTTCAGGAGGTGGCATATGATTAAGAACCCATGGTACTAAAGGAAGAAGTCCAAGCTGCACTGAAGGTATCGGCAAAAAACAAGGCTCCAGGAATTGACAGACTACCAGCTGAGATGTTTCAACAAACAGATGCAGCGCTGGAAGTGCTCACTCATCTATGCCAAGAAATTTGGAAGACAGCTACCAGACCAACCGACTGGAAGAGATCCATATTTTTGCCCATTTCAAAGAAAAGTTATCCAGGGCACAGCAAACAGGGCACTACAGACAGAAGCACCACTTCGTCCCTCCACAGCAAAGACTTGAAAAACTAAGTAAGACAGAGACAAATGTCAATCCTGGAACCCTAAGAGTCGAATGAAGAGATAAAGAACTCAACCAAGCACCAAATGGAATAAGAAACTGACAGACAACAGAGAGGGAGGAGAGATATGGACTGGAGATCACCTATCAGCTAACAAGGCATGGATTCACCATCTTGGACTCATCAGCTTCTGAGATCGGTGAACAGGGAGTACGGAAAGGCAGCTTCACAGATCTCCCAGCAGGAGACAGAACACCCGGTAACCAGAGATACACACTTTCCCACCCCTTACCCTTCTTCCCCCTGCTCAGCCTCTGCCGCTTCCCGGTGGCCCACAGTCACTCAGCTGGGGACGTGCTGACTCCATGCCGCTTGGATTTGCCCACACTAGCTGGCTCCTTCAAAGCCATTTTTTTGTTGGTGTTGTTACTTTCTTTGGCTTCTTTTTGTTTCTTCTCTCTCTCACCTCCTTCCCTTCCTTTCTCTCAAACACCTGGCTCCGTGTGCCGTCTCTGCTTCTTCCTGACAGGCTGTGAAGCACTGCTTGACTAGGGAACCACTCAGCACTGCCACATGGGTGGGATCCCTGGTGGCATTTTTTTTCCTTTTTCTTTTTTGCTTTTTGTTTTTCTTCATTTCTCAATTTCTCGTTGCTTTCTCCTTCTTTCCCTGTCTCCTGAATACCTGGTGCTGTGTGTCATCTCTGGCCTTTCTAGACAGGCTGTCCCATGTGGCTTGGGAGCCACTTCCCCAGTCTGCGCCACCATGCCTGTGGGATCCCTAGGGGCATTTCTTTTATTATTAGTATTTTTTCTTTTTCTTTTTTCCTTTTCTTCATTTCTCAGTTTCTCATCTCTCTCTTCTTTCCTTTTTTTTTTTCCTGTTTCCTGAATACTTGGCACTATGTGCCATCTCCACCTCTTCTAGATGGGCTTTGCAGTGCCTGGTGGCTTGGGAGCCACTTCCCCAGTTTGCACTGCCAAGCCAGCAGGCTCCCTTGGGGTTTTTTTTTTTTCCCCCTCAATTTCTTGTCTCTACCATCTTTCCCTTCTTTTCTCATGAACACCTGGTGCATGTGCAATCTCTGCTCCTTCTAGATGGGCTTTGGAGTGCCTCACGGCTGGGGAGCCACTTCCCCAGTCCACACCACCACACCAGTGAGCTCCCTTGGGGCATCTTTTTTTCTCTTTCTCTTCTTTTCTCAATTTCTTGTCTCCCTCTATCTTCCTTCCTTACCCTTCCCCTGAA
The DNA here is from genome assembly GCA_030035585.1 of Dugong dugon. Classification (NCBI taxonomy): domain Eukaryota; kingdom Metazoa; phylum Chordata; class Mammalia; order Sirenia; family Dugongidae; genus Dugong; species Dugong dugon. The sequence continues at coordinate 151,631,001 of CM057462.1, forward strand.
CACCTGATGCCATGTGTCAGCTCCGCACCTTCTTGATGGACTGTGCAGTGCCATGCTGGGGACTCACTTCTGGTGGACCCACTGGGGCATCTTTTTTCTTTTTACTTTCTTTCTTCTTTTTTTTTTTCTTGCTTTCTTGTCTCTCTCTACCTCCCTTCCATACCCTTCTCCTCTGCTCCTTCTGAATGGGCTGTGCAGTGCTGTTCGGCTGGCGACCTGCTTCTGGTGGGTCCCATTGGGGCACTTTTTTTTCTCTTTCTACTTTTTTTTCTTGGTTTGTTGTCTCTCTCTACATCCCTTCCTTCCCTTCCTCCTAACTACGTGGCTTTTTTTCTTTTCTTTTTCTCAGTTTCTTGTTTCTCTCTACATTCCTTCCATTCCTTTCTCCCAATCATCTAATCAATGCACGTTTCTCTCTCCTTTTTTTAAAAAAAAAATTCTAGTTTCTTATCTCTCCCTTCCTTCCTTTCCTTTCTCCTGCCTATCTAGTTGCATGTGCTGTATCTGTCCCTTCTTGACCTGCTGTGCCTCATGGCCTGGCTAGAAAGCTAATGGCACATGGCTTCCCCAGGTCTGCACCACTCCAACAGCAGGCTCCAACAGCACTTTTTCTTTTTTTTTTTTATGGCTCCTGTTTCTCTCTCCTCTTTCTCTCCTTTCCCACATCCACTTAGCTCCATACATCACAATCTCCTGCCTCGCTCCTGGCTATCTGCACCATTCACTGAATAACGCACCCCTGAGCAGCACAGGCACAGTCTACTGGAACCTGCCCTGCACTGACCCCTGGCCCTACCCTGTCGGCCCCCATACATGCCACAAACAACCCATCTTAACCCCTCCCCATCTGCTGGACCTGCCCTGCTGCACCATAGCTGAGCAACTGGCCCTGTACTTTGGACAAGGTGGTGAAAAGTATTGTTCCCATAGATGAGAAAAGAACAAAGAATGCACAGCCTGCCTGCTCAGACACAACCAAATAAAACAAAAAGGTAGGACAAAACAAACAAATCTACAATGAATAAACAAAGAAAATAACTACTGAATGTCCTGAAGATGGCAGAAAAATCAAAACATATAAAAAATAGTAAACAGGACAGGATGGTTCCAGTAGGTGTCCAAAATAAAACACCAGATGACCTTCCAGTAGAAAAAAAGCCACTGGAAGTACCTGATAGAGAATTCAAATCTCTAATGTTCAGGTCTATCCAAGAGTTGAAGGAAAAAGAAGACAAAATGAGGAAAAAATAGACAAATTCATGAAAAATGCAGACAAATTCATGGAAAATACAGACAAAAAAATGGAACAATTCAGGAAAATAATACAGGAACAAAATGTCAAAATAAATTCACAACTAGAAATAATACAACAACAGCAATTAGAAATCCAAAAGATAAACAACAAGATTTCAGAAATGGACAGTGTCATAGAAGATCTGAGGAGCAGGTTGGAAACAATGGGAAACAGGATCAGCAAAACTGAAGACAAATACTTGGTCACCACTTTGTTTGAGGAAAAATCAGAGAAAACAATGAATAAAAATAAGAAACCCTGAGAATGATGTGGGATACAACCAAAAGCAAACATTTGCGAATGATCTGAGTTCCAGAACAGGGGGAGGAAACAGAAAACACAGAGAGGATCATTGAAGAATTGCTGACAGAAAAGTTCCCTAATATCATGAAAGATGAAAATCTGACCATCCAAAAGCTCAACCAACGCCATATAGGATAGACCCCAAAAGAAAATCACCAAGGCATATCATAATCACACTCACTAAAACCAAAGACAAAGAAAGAATCCTGAGAGCAGCTTGAGAAAAATGAAAAGTCATGTACAGAGGGAAAACAGTAACACTAAGCTCAGATTACTCAGCAGAAACTATACAGACAAGGAGGAAACGGGATGACATATATAAAATCTTGAAAGAAAAAAATTGCCAACCAAAAATAATATATCCTGCAAAACTCTCACTCAAATCTGATGGCAAAATTAGGACATTTCCAGATAAACAGAAATTAAGGGAATATGTAAAAACCAAACCAAACTTACAAGAATTATTAAAAGAAGTCCTTTGGTTTGAGAACAAACAACATCAGAGGACAGCCTGAATCTAGGATGCAAGACCACATCAGTCAGATACCAGCCTAGGTAATGAACTCTCAAGGATTAATCAAAACTAAAAGATTTACAACAGGGAACCAGAGAAGTTAATATATACACGACAACAATGTCAGAACAATAAAAGAGGGAATAAACGGTGTAGGTATAGAACTTTCAAATGGAGAGGAAGGCAAGGCGATACCAAGTAATAAAAGACTGGTTCAAACCTAGGAAGATAAGGGTAAATTTCAAGGTAATCACAAAGAAAATTAACAAACCTACTCATCAAAATAAAGAAGAAAAGCAAAGTCTCAGTAAACATGAAATCTACAAAGAAAAAAAAAATGAAAAAAAAAATCCACAAACAAAAGGAATCCAGCACAGGAGAGTAAGAAGAAAGAAGAAAACGTCAGCACCACAAAAAAAAAAAGCACTATAAAATGACAGCAATAAACTCACACCTATCAATAATTGCACTGAAAGTAAATGACCTAAATGCACCCACAAAGAGGCAGAGAGTGCAGAATGGATTAAAAAAACAGGATCCATCAATACGCTGTCTACAAGAGACACAGCTTAGAAATAAAGGCGTAAATTTATTAAAAATCAAAGGACGGAAAAAATATATCAAGCAAACAGCTACCAAAAAAAGAGCAGGAGTTGCAATACTAATCTCAGATAAAATACACTTTAAAACAAAATCCACCATAAAAGACAAAGAAGGGCACTATATAATGATTAAAGGGAAAATCCACCATGAAGACATAAAGATAATAAATATCTACACACCCAATTACAGGGCTCCAAAATATGTAAATCAAACTCTAACAGCACTGAAAACAGGAATTGACAGTTCCACAATAATAGTAGGAGACTTCAACACACCACTCTCAGTAAAGGACAGAACGCCTAGAAAGAAACTCAACAAAGATACAGAAGATCTAAAGGCTACAATCAACCAAATGGACCCCACAGACACATATGGAACACTCCACCCAGCGGCTGCAAAGCAAACATTCTTTGCCAACGCACATCGAACATTCTCTAGAACAGACCTCATCTTAGGCCACAAAGCAACCTTAAAACAAAATCAAAACATTGAGATAATAAAAAGCATCTTCTCTGATCACAATGCTGTCAAAGTAGAAAATAATAACAGAAATAGCAAGGAAAAGAAATCAATTACATAGACTGACTAACACCCTGCTTAAAAACCATAGAAAGGTGATTCAACCAAATGAGGAAATTATTGAACAATATCGTTAATATCACACATAAGTAAAATTTTGCTGAATATCATTCAAAAGTGGTTGCAGCAATAGATTGACATGGAATGCCAGAAGTTCAAGCCAGATTCAGAAGAGGACATGGAACAAGGGATATCATTGCTGATGTCAGATGGATCTTGGCTGAAATCAGAAAATGCCAGAAAGATGTTTACCTGTGTTTTATTGACTATGCAAAGACGTTGGACTGTGTGGATCATAACAAAGTATGGATAACATTGCAAAGAATGAGAATTCCAGAACACTTAATTGGGCTCATGAGGAACCTATATATAGGTCATAAGGCAGTCGTTCGAGCAGAACAAGGGGATACTGCGTGGTTTAAAGTCAAGAAAGATGTGTGTCAAGATTGTATCCTTTCACCATACTTATTCAATCTGTATGCTGAGCAAATAATCTGAGAAGATGGACTATATGAAGAAAAACACAGCATCAAGATTGGAGGAAGACTTATTAACAACCTGAGATATGCAGATGACACAACCTTGCTTGCTGAAAGTAAAGAGGACTTGAAGCTCTTACTGATAAAGCTCAAAGAGTACAGCCTTCAGTATGGATTACACTTCAACATAAAGAAAACAAAAATCCTCACAACTGGATGAATAAGCAACATCATAATAAATGGAGAAAAGGTTGAAGTTGTCAAGGATTTCATCTTACTAGGATCCACAATCGAAGCCTATGGAAGCAGCAGTCAACAAATCAAATGACCTATTGCATTGGGCAGCTATGCTGCAAAAGCCTCTTTAAAGTATTAATAAGTAAAGATGTCACTTTGAGGACTAAGCTGTGCCCGACTCAAGCCATTTATTTTCAACTGCCTCATATACATACAGGAGCTGGATAATGAATAAGGAAGACCAAAGAAGAATTGATGCCTTTGAATTATGGTGTTGGCAAAGTATATTGAATATACTACGGACTTCCAGAAGAACAAATAAATTTGTCTTAGAATAAGTACAACCAGAATGTTCCTTAGCAGCAAGGATGGTGAGACTTCATCTCAATTACTCTGAACATGTTATCATGAGGGACCAGTCCCTGGAGAAGGACATCATGCTTGGTGAAGTACAGGGTCATTGAAAAAGAGGAAGACCCTTAACAAGATGGATTGACACAGTGGCTGCAACAATGGACTCAAGCATAGTAACGATTGTGAGGATAGCACAGGACTGAGCAGTGTTTCAGTGTGTTGTACATAGGCTTGCTATGAGTTGGAACCAACTCAATGGCACCTAACAACAACAAATCATGCAAGGTCTTAAAATATGATTAAAAGTTTGGATTTTAGTATGAGCTGGTGTCACAGATTGAATTGTATCCCCCCAAAATATCTGTCAACTTGGCTAGGTCATGATTCCCAGTATTGTATGACTGTCTACCACTTTATCATCTGATGTGATCTCCTTATGTGTTGTAAGTGCTATCACTGTGATGTAATAAGATGGATTAGCGGCACTTATATTGATGAGGTCTAAAGATTAGATAGTGTCTTAAGCCAATATCTTTTGAGATATAAAAGAGAGAAGTGAGCAGAGAGGCATGGGGACCTCATACCACCAAGAAAGCAGCGCCAGGAGCAGAGTGCATCCTTTGGACCCCGGGGTACCTGCGTGGAGAAGCTCCTAGTCAAGGGGAAGATGGATGACAAAGACCTTCCTCAAGAGCTGACAGAGAAAGCCTTCCCCTGGAGGTGATGCCCTGAATTTGGACTTGTAGCCTACTAGACTGTGAGAGAATAAATTTACCTTTGTTAAAGCTATCCACTTGTGGTATTTCTGTTATAGCAGCACTAGATGACTAAGACAGCGGGGAAGCTATTGGAAGGTTATAAGGAGGGATGGGGGTGACATGATCTAAATTCAACATAGATGAGATAAGGCTGGAATATGGGTAAAGAACATGGGAAGATAACACTCATAATGATTGTAGCTGATAGGTTGACTCCTGAACACTTATGTGACACTCCTTGAAGACTGAAGTCATAGATGTGGGGGACTATTGTTTTTAATGAGCAAGTAAAGGCAAGAGTATGTTATTCATTGCTAGATAGTATTTCTTTGTAAAATGAAACTTGATATTGTTATTAATATAATATTTTTAGCCAAAGAATGATGAAACTTGGAGTAAAATGTTGTTAGGTGCCGTCGAGTCGGTTCTGACTCATAGTGACCCTATGTACAACAAAAGGAAACACTGTTCAAGGATACAAAGAAAAGATTAGTCCAAAGGACTAATTGTCCACAGCTACCAAGGCCTCCACCGGACTGAGTCCAGTACAGCTAGATGGTGCCCGGCTACCACCGCTGACTGCTCTGACCAGGATCACAACAGAGGGTTCTGGACAGAGCTGGAGAAGGATGTAGAGCATAATTCTAACTCACAAAAAAAAAAGACCAGATTTACTGGCCTAAAGGAGACTGGAGAAACCTCAAGAGTATGGCCCCCAGACACCCTTTTAGCTCAGTGGTGAAGTTACATTCGAGGTTCACTGTTCAGCCTGGGAGTGGACAGCCCAGTAAAACCAAATGAGACTAACGAGGTGCAGGAGTCCAGTGACAAGGGCCAGAAGGCAGAAGGGGAATAGGTAGCTGATGATAGGGAACACAAGGTTGAGAAAGGATACTGTTGATGTGTTGTGAGATTGTTAACCATTGTTATAGGGCAACATTTGTAGTAACTGTTAAATGGGAGGCTATTTTGTCCTGTAAGCCTTCATCTTAAGTGAGAATAACAGCACAATTAGAAGAGCGTAGTCAATGTCACTTAAATGTGTACGTAAAAAGTTTTGAAATGGGGTATCTTTGGCTATGTGTATTTTCACCAAAAAAAAAAAAAAAAAAAAGCTGACAATTTAGAGGGTTAAAATGTTGTGGGGTTGTTAACCAAAGTCATAAAACAGCATGTGTACTATTGTTACATGAGAAACTATTTGTTCTGTAAGCCTTCACCTGAAGTACAATAAAATATTACAAAAAAAAAAAAAAAAAGGAAACACTGTTCGGTCCTGCACCATCCTCACAATCGTTGTTATGCTTCAGCCCATTGTTGCAGCCACTGGGTCAATTCATCTCCTTGAGAGTCTTCCTCTTTTTTGATGACCATCTGCTTTACCAGGCATGATGTCCTTCTTGAGGAACTGATCCCTCCTGATAACATGTCCAAAGTATATGAGAGGAAGTCTCACTATCCTTGCTTTTAAGGAGCACTCTGGCTGCACTTCTTCCAAGACAGATTTGTTGATTCTTCTGGCAGTCCATGGTATATTCACTATTCGTCCTCAATACCATGATTCAAAGGTATCAATTCTTCTTCGATCTTCCTTATTCATTGTCCAGATTTTGCATGACTGTGAGGCAATTGAAAACTCCATGACTTGGAGTAAAATACAGCGTATGTATTTTGGGGATCCCTTTTGGAAGGAGTTTGCTGTGTAGGTCACAACTAAGGCAAATGACACTGGAGGATGGGAACAGAGGATATGGGACTCAGGGCTGGGTGAACAACAGACAAGAAAGAGGCTGCTGGCTCTGAAAAGTAACATTTTTGAACAACATAGTGTCCAGCAGCCCGGGCTAGATCAAAGCGGTGTCCCAACTATTGCCTTTTCCGATGCTACTATTTTCCCAGAAAGATTAATTCTGCCTTCATTTCTAGACTGCAGAAATCACTGTAACTTTAAAAAGTAGTGCCTCCTCCTCTTGTTTTGGTCCTTCTATATTTACATATTTATTAGTCATACAAACAGATGTTTACTGTGCATCTACTATGTGCAAGTAGAGGGCAGGCACAACCTACCATCCATGACTGCTATGACCTCACCTCCTACAATTCTTCTCACTCACTCCACTTCAACTATGTCAGCCTCCTTGCTGTTTCTCAAGATGCCGTAGCATCTTAGAATAAGGTAGGGCACTCTTTTCCCAGATTTCCATTTGACTCTCTCCCTCACTTCCTCAGGCCTTTCGTCAAAGTCACCTCTCAGTGAGGTCTTTCCTGGCCACTCAACCTAAAATGAAAAGCCCCTTTTTTCTTCTTCTCCTTCTGTGCTTTCCTTTGATTTTCTTTGGCACTTATCACTACCTAACATAACATACATTTTACAACTTACCTTTTTTACTGTCTGCCTCCTCCACTAGAATTAACCTCTGGGATTTCTGTTCACTGCTATACCCCCATTTCCTAGAACAGTGCATGCTATATTGTGAGAGTTAAATACATACTTACTGAATGGATAAATGAATAAGAGCAGGAAGGGAGAGATAGGAACTAACAAGTTGAGTATTCTAAGCATTGGACTGGGAAATTTATATATATATGCCAAATACACCTTTTTTTTTTTTAAATTTTATTGTTTTAGGTAAAAGTTTACAGAGCAAATTAGTTTCTCATTCAAAATGTACACACAAATTGTTTTTTGACTGCATGGATTGAATTATGTCCCCCCACAAAATGTGTGTGCTGGGCCATGATTCCCAGTATTGTGTGGTTGTCCTCCATTTTGTAATTGTAATTTTATGTTAAAGAGGATTAGGGTGGGATTGTAACACCCTTATTAAGGTCACATCCTTGATCGAATGTAAAGGGAGTTTCCCTGGGGTGTGGCCTGCACCACCTTTTATCTCTTGTAAGAGATAAAAAGAAACGGAAGCAAGCAGAGAATGGGGAACTTCATACAACCAAGAAAGCAGCACCAGGAGCAGAGCACGTCCTTTGGACCCTGGGGTTCCTGCACAGAGAAGCTCCTAGTCCAAGGGAAGATTGACGACAAGGACCTTCCTCCAGAGCCAGCACAGAAAGCCTTCCCCTGGAGCTGATGCCCTGAATTTGGACCTGTGGCCTACCAGACTGTGAGAGAATAAATTTCTCTTTGTTAAAGCCATCTACTTGTGGTATTTCTGTTATAGCAACACCAGATGACTAAGACAGTAACATTGTTGCAATCCCCATAATGTGTCAGCACTCCCCTCCTATCCCTTTATACACCAGATTCCCCATGTCCATTCACCCAGGTTTCCTGTCCCTTCCTGCCTTCTCGTCTTTGCTTTGGGGCAAGTGTTGCCAATTTGGTCTCATATATTTGACTGAACTAAGAAGCACGTTCCTCACGTGTGCTACTGTTTGTATGATAAGCCTGTCTAATCTTTGGTTGAAAGGTGGAGTTCAGAAGTGGCTTCAGTTCTAAGTTAGCAGAGTGTCTGGGAGCCGTAGTCTCGGGGGTTCTTCCAGTCTCTGTCAGACCAGTAAGTCTGGTCTTCTTTTGTGAATTTGAATTTTGTTCTACATTTTTTTCCCACCCTGTATGGAACCCTTTCTTGTGATCCCTGTCAGAGCAGTTGGTGGTGGTAGCCGCGCACCATCTAGTTCTTCTGGGCTCAGGTTCATGTGGTCCATTAGTCCTTTGGACTGATATTTTCCTTGTGTCTTTGATTTTCTTCATTTTCCTTTGCTCAGAATGTGATGTCACCAATAGATACATTTTAGATGGCCACTCTCAAGCTTTTAAGACTCCAGACACTACTCATCAAAGTGGATGTAGTATATTTTATTTATGAACTACGTTATGCCAGTTGATTGGATATCCCCTGAGACCATGGTCCCTGGCCCTCAGTCCCAGCAACTTGGTCCCTCAAGGAGTTTGGATGTGTCTAGGAGAGGTTCTATGGCTTTGCCTTGGTCAAGTTGTGTTTATTTCCCCTATATTGTGTGTTGTCTGTCTTTTCACTAAAGTTAACACTTGTCTATTGTAGAGTTAGTGATTTCCCCTACCTAACACTCCCCTCCCTCATAATCATCAAAGACTGTTTTTTTCTGTGTGTAAACCTTTTCTGGGTTTTTATAATAGTAGTCTTATACAATAGTTGTCCTTTTGTGATTGACTAATTTCAGTCAGCATAATGCCTTCCAGATTCATCCATATTTGTGAGATGCTTCACAGATTCATCATTGTTCTTTACCATTGCGAAGTACTCCACTGTGTGTATGTACCATAGTTTGTTAATCCATTCATCTATTGATGGGCATCTAGGTTGTTTCCATCGTTTTGCTGTTGTGAACAACGCTGCCATGAACATGGGTGTGCATGTGTCTGTTCATATGATGGCTCTTATTTTTCTAGAATATATTCCTAGGGGTGGGATTACTGGATCATATTGTATTTCTATTTCTAGCTTTAGGAAGTGCTATATTGTTTTCCAAAATGGTTGGACCATTTTGCATTCCCACCAGCAGTGCATAAGAGTTCCAATCTCCCCCACAGCCTCTCCAACATTTGTTGTTTTCGGTTTTTCTGATTTGTGCCAGTAATGCTGGGGTGAGATGGTATCTCATTGTGGTTTTGATTTTCATTTCTGCAACGGCTAGTGATCACGAGCATTTCCTTATGTGTCTGTTAGCTGCTTGAATGTCTTCTTCGGTGAAGTGTTTGTTCATTTCCTTTGCCTATTTTTTAACTGGATTATTTGTCTTTTTGTTGTAGAGGTCTTGGAGTTTCCTGTAGATTTTAGAGATTAGACCTCTGTCAGATTTGTAATAGCCAAAAATTTTTTCCCAGTCTGTAGGTTCTCTTTTTACTCTTTGGGTGAAGTCTTTTTTCTCTTATTTTTATTTTTTATTGTACTTTAGATGAAGGTTTACAGAACAAATAGTTTCTCATTAAACAGTACACATACTGTTTTATGGCAATGGTTAACAACCCCACGACATGTAAACACTGTCCCTTCTTGACCTTGGGTTCCCTATTACCAGCTGTCCCCTCCTGTCTTCTAGTTCTTGTCCCTGGACTGTTGTGCCCCGTTAGTCCTGTTTTGTTTTATGGAGCTGTCTAATCTTTGGCTAACTGGTGAACCTTGGGAGTGACTTCACTACTCAACTAAAAGGGTGCCCAGGGGCCATACTCTCGGGGTTTCTCCAGTCTCTGTCTGGGACCCTGTCTTAGGCTGGGTTCTCCAGAGAAGCAAAACCAGTAAAGTGTATAAATATATATAGAGAGAGATTATATCAAGGAAACGGCCCACGTGATTGTAGAGGCTAGAACGTCCCAAGTCTATGGATCAGGGTAGAGGCCTCTCCCAAGTCACACAGCTGCAGAAGCTGGCAAGCCCAAGATTGGAAGGTTGGAGAGCAGGGCTACCACTCACAGGCTGTGCAGATCAATGAATCCCAGGTTCGGCAGATAAGCTGACAGCTCAAGCCCCTAGAACGGGAGAAGAGACGACAGGAAGCAGCTGCAGGATCCAGAGAGAGCAAAAAGCCAGAACGTCTGCTTATATACAGATGCAGGCTACACCCCCAAGGAGACTCTCTTTCATCTGATTGGCTACTCACAGTATATTCAATCATGGGAGTGATTACATTAAAACATGGAGAATCATGGCCCAGCCAAGTTGACACACAATCTTAACCATCACAGACCCTCTGTTGTGATCCCTGTCAGAGCAGTCAGTGGTGGTAGTCAGGCACCATCTAGTTGTACTAGACTCAGTCTGGTGGAGACCATGGAAGTTGCAGTCCATTAGTCCTTTGGACTAATATTTCCCTTGTATCTTGCTTCCTTCATTCTCCCTTGCTCCCGAAGGGGTGAGACCGGGGGAGTATCTTAGATAGCTGCTCATAGGCTTTTAAGAGCCCAGACACTACTCCCCAAGGTAGACTGTAGAACATTTTCTTTATAAACTGTGTTATGCCAGTTGAGTTAGATGTTCCCTGAGACAATGGTTCCCACAGCCCTCTGCCCAGCAATTTGGTCCCTCAGGGAGTTTGGATGTCTATGGAGTTTCCACGACCTTTCTTGTACAAGTTGTGCTGGCTTCCCTAGTACTGCGTACTGTCTTACCCTTCACCGAAGTTACCACTTAATCTATTGTATATTTAGTGCTTCTCCCCCACCCCTCCCATTCCTCGTAACCAACAAAGATCGTTTCTTTTCATATGTAAATATTTTCATGAGTTTTTACAGTAATGGTCTCATACAATATTTCTTTTTGTGATTGACATTTCACTCAGCATAATGTCCTCCAGTTTCATCCATGTTATGAGATGCTTCACAGAGTCATCATTGTTCTTTATTGTTGGGTAATACTTCATTCTGTTTACGTACCATTGTTTGTTTATCCATTTATCTGTTGATGGGCAACTAGGTTGTTAACATCTTTTTGCTATTGTGAACAATGCTGCAATGAACATGGGTGTGCATACATCTATTCGGGTGACTGCTCTTATTTCTCTAGGATATATTCCTAGGCGTGGTATTGCTGGATCGTATGGTATTTCTATTTCTGGCTTTGTAAGGAAGGGGCATATCATTTTCCCAAATGGTTGTATCATTTTGCATTCCCACCAGCAGTGCATAAGAGTTCCGATCTCCCCGCAGCCTCTCCAACATTTCTTATTTCCAGTTTTTTTCATTTGTGCCAGTAATGCTGGGGTGAGATGGTATCTCATTGTGATTTTAATCTGCATTTCTCTAATGGCTAGCAATCGCAAGCATTTCCTCATATGTCAGTTGGACGCTTGAATGTCTTCTTTTGTGAAGTGTCTGTTCATTTCCTTTGCCTATTTTTTAATTGGATTATTTGTCTTTTTGTTGTAGAGGTGTTGGATTTTCCTGTAAATTTTAGAGATTAGACCTTTGTCTGACTTGTAATGTCCAAAAATTTTTTTCCCAGTCTGTAGGTCCTCTTTTTACTCTTCTGGTGAAGTCTTTTGATGTGAGTAAGTGTTGAATTTTTAGAAGATCCCAGTTATCTAGCTTATCTTCTGGAGTTTGTGTGTTATTGGTTATGGTTTGTATCCTGTTAATGCCATGTATTAGGGCCTCTAGTGTTGATCCTATTTTTTTCTTCTATGAACTTTATCATTATTGGCTTTATATTTAGATCTTTGATCCATTTTTAACTAGTTTTTGTATATGGTGTGAGGTATGAGTCCTGTTTCATTTTTTTGCAGATGGACATCCAGTTCTGCCAGCACTGTTTGTTAAAAAAGACTGTCTGTTCCCCATTCGATGTACCTCGGGCCTTTGTTGAAGATCAGGTGACCATAGGTGGATGGATTTACATCTGAGTTCTCAATTCTGTTCATTGGTCAATGTATCTGTCATTGTACCAGTACCAGGCTGTTTTGACTACTGTAGCTGTACAGTAAGTTCTGAGGTCAGGTAGTGTGAGTCCTAATTTATTCTTCTTCTTCAATAGTGCTTTACTTATCTGGGGCCTCTTTCCTTTCCATATAAAGTTACTGATTAGTTTTTCCATCTCTTTAAAGAATGTTGTTGGTCTTTGGATTGGGATTGCATTCTATTTGTAAACTGCTTTGAGTATAATTGTCATTTTCACAATGTTGAGTCTCTCTATCCACGAGCATTGTATATTTTTCCATTTATGTAGATCTCTTTTGGTTTCTTGCAGTAGTGTTTTGTAGTTTTCTTTGTATAGGTCTTTTCCATCCCTGGTTAGATTTATTCCTAAGTATTTTTTTTAGAGGCTATTTTAAATGGTATTGTTTTCCTGATTTCCTTTTCATTGTTCTCTTTATTGGGGAATAGGAATTCAACTGGTTTTTGTATATTGATCTTGTATCCTGCTACTCTGCTGAATATTTCTATTAGTTCCAGTAGTTTTCTCGTGGAGTCTTTTGGGTTTTCTACCTATGTTCACAAATAAGGACAGTGTTACTTCTTCATTACCAATTTGGAAGCCCTTTATTTCTTTTTATTGCCTTATTGCTCTAGCTAGAACTTCCAGCACAATGTTAAATAGGAGTGGTGATAAAGGGCATCCTTGTCTTGCTCCTGTTCTCAAGGGGAATGTTTTCAGCCTCTCTCCATTAAGAATGATGTTGGCTGTTGGTTTTGTATAGATGCCCTTTATTATGCTGAGGACTTTTCCTTCTGTCATAGATTGAATTGTGTCCCCAAAAAATATCCGTCAACTTGGCTGGGTCATGACTCCCAGTATTGTATGATTGTGTACCATTTTGCCATCTGATGTGATTTCCCTGTGTGTTGTATATTCTATCACTATGATGTAATAAGATGGATTAGTGGTAGTTATATTGATGAGATCTACAAGATTAGTGTGTATTAAGCCAATCTCTTTTGAGATATAAAAGAGAGAAGCAAGCAGAGAGACATAGGCACATCATACCACCAAGATAGCAGCATCAGGAACAGAGCATGTCCTTTGTACTCAGGGCCCATGCACCTGAGAGGCTTCTCAACCAGGGGAAGATTGATGACAAGGACCTTCCTCCAGAGCCGACTGAGAGAGAAAGCCTTCCCTTGGAGCTGATACCCTGAATTTGTAGCCTTCTAGACTGTGAGAGAATAAATTTCTCTTTGTTAAAGCCATCCACTTTTGGTATTTCTGTTATAGCAGCACTAGATAACCAAGACACATTTTATACCTATTTTACAGAGAATTTTTATCAGGAATGGGTCTTGGACTTTGTCAAATGCCTTTTCTGTGTCAATTGAGATGATATGTGATTTTTTTCTTTTCTTTTATTTATGTGGTGGATTACGTTGATTGATTTTCTAAGGTTGAACCCTCCTTGCATAACTGGTATGAATCCTACTTGGCCGTGGTGTATTATTTTTTTGATATGATGCTGAATTCTATTGGCTAGAAGTTTGTTGAGAATCTTTGCATCTATAATCATGAGAGATATTGGTCTGTAATTTTCTTTTTTTGTGCTGTCTTTGCCTGGTTTTGGTATCAGAGTTATGCTGGCTTCAGAGAATGAATTTGGAAGTATACATTCCTTTTCTATGTTCTGAAATAGTTTGAGTAGTACTGGTGTAAGCTCTTCTCTGAATGTTTGGTAGAATTCTCCAGTGAAGCCATCTAGGCTTTTTTTTTTTTTTTTGTGGGAGTTTTTTTTTATTACTTTTTCAATCTCTTCTCTTGTTATGGGTCTGTTCAGATTTTTAACATTATTTTGTATTAGTGTGGGTAGGTAGTGTGTTTCTAGAAATTTATCAATTTTCTCTAGGTTTTCAAATCTGTTGGATTATAGTTTCTCATAACACTCTGTTATGATCCTTTTTATTTCAGTTGGGTCTGTTGTAATGTCCCCTATTTCATTTCTTATTTGGGTTATTTGCATCCTCTCCTGTTTTTCTTTTGGCAATTTGGCCAGTTGTTTGTTGATTTTGTTGATCCTTTCAAAGAACCAACTCTTGATTTTTTTATTCTTTCTACTATTTTTCTATTCTCTGTTTCATTAATTTCTGCTCTGATCTTTATTACTTCCTTTCTTCTGGTGGCTGTTGGCTTCTTTTGCTGTTCTCTTTCTATTTGTTCCAGTTGCATAGCTAATGTTTTCATTTTGTTCATTTCTTCTTTTTCGATGTGTGCATCTATTGCTATAAATTAACCTCTGAACACTGCCTTTGCTGTGTCCCAAAGGTTTTTGGTATGATGTGTTTTCATTCCAGTTTGATTCTAGGAATTTTCTGAACCCATCTTAGATTTCTTCTATTGCCCAGTGGTTTTTAAGCATGGTGTTAGTCAGGTTCCATGTAATTGATTTTTTTTTTTTTCCTTGCTCTTCCTATTGTTAATTTCCCCTTTGATGGTGTTGTGATCAGAGAAGATACTTCGTATTATCTCAGTGTTTTGGATTTTGTTTTAAGGTTGCTTTGTGGCCTAAGATAAGGTCTAGTCTGGAGAACATTCCATGTGCATTGAAAAAGAATGTGTACTTTGCAGCTGTGGGGTGGAGTGTTCTACATATGTCTATGCGGTCCAGTTGGCTGACTGTGGCATTTAGATCTTCTGTCTCTTCATTGAGTTTCTTTCTAGGCATTCTGTCCTTTACCAAGAGGGGTGTGTTGAAGTCTTCTACTATTATTGTGGAACTGTCAATTTCTCTTTCCAGTGCTGTTAGAGTTTGTTTTATGCATTTTGGAGCCCTGTCATTGGGTGTGTAGATATTTATTATTGTTATGTCTTCATGGTGGATTGTCCCTTTAATCATTATATAGTGCCCTTCTTTGTCTTTTATGGTGGATTTTGTTTTAAAGTGTATTTTATCTGAGATTAGTATTGCCACTCCTGCTCTTTTTTTGGTAGCTGTTTGCTTGATATATTTTTTCCGTCCTTTGATTTTTAATAAATTTACACCTTTGTTTCTAAGCTGTGTCTCTTGTAGACAGCATATTGAAGGATCCTGTTTTTTCAATCCATTCTGTCACTCTCTGCCTCTTTGTGGGTGCATTTAGGCCATTTACATTCAGTGTTATTATTGATAGGTGTGAGTTTATTGCTGTCATTTTATAGTGCTTTTTTTTTGTGGTGCTGACATTTTCTTTGTTCTTCTTACTCTCCTGTGCTGAATTCCTTTTGTTTGCAGATTTTTTTTTCATTTTTTTTTCATTTTTTTTTTTTTATAAATTTTGTGTTTACTGAGACTTTGCTTTTCTTCTTTATTTTGATGAGTAAGTTTGTTAACTTTCTTTGTGATTACCTTGAGATTTACCCTTATCTTCCTAGGTTTGAACCAGTCTTTTATTACTTGGTGTCGCCTTGCCTTCCTCTCCATTAGAAAGTTCTATACCTACACCGTTTATTCCCTCTTTTATTGTTCTGACATTGTTGTCGTGTATATATTAACTTCTCTGGTTCCCTGTTGTAAATCTTTTAGTTTTGATTAATCCTTGAAAGTTCATTACCTAGGTTGGTATCTGACTGATGTGGTCTTGCATCCTAGATTCAGGCTGTCCTCTGATGTTGTTTGTTCTCAAACCAAAGGACTTCTTTTAATAATTCTTGTAAGTTTGGTTTGGTTTTTACATACTCCCTTAATTTCTGTTTATCTAGAAATGTCCTAATTTTGCCATCAGATTTGAGTGAGAGTTTTGCAGGATATATTATTCTTGGTTGGCAATTTTTTTCTTTCAAGGTTTTATATATGTCTTCCCATTGCCTTCTTGTCTGTATGGTTCCTACGAAGTAATCTGAGCTTAGTCTTAATGTTTTGCCTCTGCATATGACTTTTTGTTTTTCTTGAGCTGCTCTCAGGATTCTTTCTTTGTCTTTGGTTTTAGTGAGTGTGATTATGATATGCCTTGGTGATTTATTTTGGGGTCTATCCTATATGGGATTCGTTGAGCTTCTTGGATGGTCAGCTTTTCATCTTTCATGATATTAGGGAAGTTTTCTGTCAGCAATTCTTCAATGATCCTCTCTGTGTTTTCTGTTTCCTCCCCCTGTTCTGGAACTCAGATCATTCGCAAATGTTTTCTTTTGATTGTATCCCACATCATTCTATGGGTTCCTTCATTTTTCTTCATTGTTTTCTCTGATTTTTCCTCAAACAAAGTGGTATCCAATTATTTGTCGTCAATTTTGCTGATCCTGTCTTCCATTGTTTCAAACCTGCTCCTCAGACTTTCTTTCTTTGTCTTTGGTTTTGGCAAGTACAATTTTAATATGTTTTGATGACTTTATTTTGGGGTGTATCCTATACGGGTGTCTTAGTCATCTAGTGCTGCTATAACATTAATACCACAAGTGGACAGCTTTAACAAAAGAAGTTTATTCTCTCACAGTCCAGTAGGCTAGAGTCTGAATTCAGGGTGCCAGGTCCAGGGGAAGGCTTTCTCTCTGTGTCAGCTCTGGAGGAAGGTCCTTGTGATGCATCAGTCTTTCCTTGGTCTGGGAGTATCTCGGTGGAGGAACCTAAAGTCCTAAACCTAAAGGATGCGCTCTGCTCCCAGCACTGCTTTCTTGATGTATGAGGTCCCCATGTCTTTCTGCTCATTTCTCTCTTTTATATCTCAAAAGAGATTGGCTTAAACACTGATCTTGTACATCTCATCAAGACAACTGCCACTAATCTGTCTCATTACATCATAGTGATATCATTTACAACATATAGGGAAATTGCATCAGATGACAAAATGGTAAAGAATCATACAATACTGAGAATCATGACCTAGCAAAGTTGACAGATATTTTGGGGGAACACAGTTCAATTTATGACATTCCACCCTTTGGCCCCCCAAAATTCATGTCCTTACCACATGTAAACCATTTTCACTCCATCATATCACAGGAAAAGTCTTAAATCAACTCCAAGTCCAAAATCCAAAAAATTCTTCCTTATCTGTGAGATCTAAAATACAAATTATCTGCTTCCAAAGGTACAATGGCAGAATGGGCACAAGCTAGATATTTCCATTACAAATGGGAGAAATTGGAGGGAAAGAAGCATAACAGGCACCAAGCAAGTCAGCAGAACACATTACATTAGCCCTCAAGGCTTGAAAATAATCCTCTGTTCTCTGAGACCATTTACACAATGGTCTTGCTCCCCAGACTCCATATATTGACTACACTTTCTGGATTCTGACTGGAGGCCCCTCGGCCCTGGGCTTCAGCTCTACCTTCCAGGCCCACTGGGATGGCAACTCTGCTCCCCTCGCTTTAGGCACACCATTGTCCTAATCCATATGAGTGGCGACTCCACCCTTAGAAACACCAGAGGCCCTTGCTCCACCTTTTGAAACCCCAGTGGTCCTGGCCATACCTTTTCAGATTGGGGAAGCTCAGCTTCCTGTGTTCCTTGTCTCTTTAGCTTCTGCTTCCTGATTCCTTGGCCTCTTAGCCCTCAGGCCTCACACCCGCATCTGCCCTGCTGGGGCAAGTGTTCCAAAGCTCCGTAGCTCCATTGATAAGTGCCCAGAGGCACCTCACTCTGCCAGGAAGCCTCCTGTGGACAGGCACTCAGCTCTCTCACTCCCTGTGTCAGCTCCAACGCTATCTGGTGATGGTCTCTTGGTTCTGCTGATGCAAGTCCTCTATCCGTTCAGTTTCAAAACCACTTCCACATTTCAGGTATCTGTTAGAGCAGCACTCCACTCTTGGTACCAGATTCTGTCTTTGTTATCTAGTGCTGCTATAACAAAAATACCATAAGTGGATGGCTTTAATAAAGAGAAGTTTATTGTCTCAAAGTATAGTAGACTAGAGTCCAAATTCAGGGCACTGGTTCCAGGGGAAGGCTTTCTCTCTCTGTCAGCTCTGGAGGAAGGTCCTTGTGATTCATCAGTCTTCCTATGGTCTGGGAGCATCTTAGTGGAAGAACCACAGGTCCAAAAGATGCGCTCTGCTCCCGGCATTGCTTTCTCAGTGGTATGAGATCCCCATGTCTCTCTGCATGCTTCTCTGTTTTATCTCAAAAGATATTGGCTTAAACGCTATCTAATCTTGTAGATCTCATCAAGATAACTGCCACTAATCCATCTCATTACATCATAGTGATAAGATTTACAACACAAAGGGAAATCACATCAGATGACAAAATGGTAGACAATCATACAATACTGAGAATCGTGACCTAGGCAAATTGACATATTTTTGAGGGACACAATTGAATCCATGACAATGGGGTTCACTGAGCTTCTTCGATGGTCAGATTTTCATCTTTCATGATATTTGGGGAGATTTCTACCAGTAAATCTTTAACAATCTTCTCTGTGTTTTCCATTCCCTCTGCCCTCCCTCATCTGGAACTCTGGTCATGTGCAAATTTTTGCACTTGATTTTGTTTTACATAATTCTTAGGTTTTCTTCATTCTTTAATTTTTCCTCAAATAAAGTGGCATCCATGGATTTGTCTTCAACCTTGCTCATTCTATCTTCTATTGTTTCACATTTGCTCTTAAATCCTTCTATTGAGTTATCCATTTCTGAAATTTTATTATTTATCTTTTGGATTTCTAGTTGCTGTTTTTGTATGATTTCTAATTGTTTATTTTGAAGGTTTGTTCTTGTATTATTTTCCTGAATTTTTCTATTGCTTTGTCTGTGTTTTCCTTGATTTTTGTTATGTTTTCATTGGTTTTGTCTGTGTTTCCATGATGTTGTCTATTTTTCCCTTGGTCCTGTCTGTGCTTTCCTTAATCTCTTTCCCAATCTCTTGGAGAGCCCTAAGTATTAGTCTTTTGAATTCCATATCAGGTAGTTCCAATGCCTTTCCTTCTACTGAACCGTCATCTGAGTCTCTATTTTGGTCACTTGCTGGAGCCTTGTTCTATTTTTTAAATATATTTTGATATTGTCTGCTGTCTCCGAGACATTAAGGTACTATTTTCTTTATTTATTGATTGTATGTTTGTTTGTTTTCATCCTGCTTTTTTGTTTTGATATGTCAGGGTGGGGGGGCCAGGTGTGTTTCGTTTCTTGCTTATCTGTGGGCATGATAGCTTTCACCACCTTGTCCATGTGGGCAGGGCAGCAACAGGCAAGGCAAGTCCACTGTACTATACACTGGTTTTACAAGGTTGCTGACAGCTGACTGGACAGGTGCTGTCTGCCTCCTGATGTTGGTCCATCAGTGTGTGAGTGTTCACAGCCCCTCACCAGATAGTCAGGGAGTGCTACAGGCTCACTTACCACCACTGAGCAGCTAGTCAAGTGGCAGGAGCTTGGAAGCAGTGGCGGGCCTGAATGCTGGAGACACTCTAGCCATGGTGGCAGAGCAGGCACCAGCGGGAAAGGGAGTTGGTGTATGGGGCTAGGTGGAGGGGAAGAAAAGGGAAGAAATAGAACATAAAAAGGGAAAAACAAAGAAAATTGGTGGCATGGTGGGTGCCTCCCAGTGTAGGCTGAGGTACCTGGGGGCCAGTTGGAAGGGAGGAGAGGTGATGTACTGGGCAAGGTTGGAGGGAGAAAGAAAAGGAAGAAAAGAAAGAAAAAAAATTGGTGGCATGGTGGGAGCTGTGGGTGGGGGTGGAACAGACCCCATGTAGTGGTGGACCAGTGTGTGGGTGGCTCTCTAGCCGTGGAGGCATGGTGAAGCCTAGTGGGAAGGAAGGGAGGTGGTGTACAGGGTTAGGTGGGAAGGAGAAAGAAAGAAAAAATAAATATAAAAAACTGCCTTGCAGCAGGAGTTGGTGGGTGAGGGTGTGGAAGACCCAGGATGGAGGCCGGCACCTGGCTCTCTAGCCACAGTGGCGTGATGGGGTCTGGGAGCAGAGTGGATTGGTGACATACAAGGCTTAGTGGGAGGGAGAAAGAAAAGGAAGAAAGAGAAAAGAAATAATAATAGAATAAAAATTAATTTAAAATACTGATTGCATGGTGGGGGCTGGTAAGTGGGGGCAGGGCTGACCCAAGGGCAGATTGGAAGGGAGGGGAAATGACGTATAGGGCTAGGTGGGAGAAAGAAAATAAAAGCAAAAAAAAAAAAAAACGGCTGTGCAGTGGGAGCCAGCAGGTCAGAGTTGGGTGGACCCAGGGAGGCAGAGGGCCTGTGGCTCTCTAGCCAAATAGTGCAGCATGGCCTGTTGGGAAGGGGTTGAGGTGGCATATGGGGCAGAAGGGTGAAGCTCCTGTTGGGAGCTTCGTGAAGTTGCCTTCCCATACTCCCTGTCCAGATTTCTTGCTCACTGTCTACTAAGATGGCGATGCTGTGCCATATTAGTTGGCAGGGGACCTCCATACCATCTCTCTCCTCATTCTCTCTTTTCTGTCAAGTTCTTCTTCAGTTGGATGTTTGATCTAGTTCTTTATCCCTTCATTTGATGTTTAGGGTTCTAGGATTGATGTTTGTATCTGTTTTACTTAGTTTTTCAGGGCTTTGCTGTAGAACGTCATCATGGTGCATCTGTCTACAGTGCCATGCTGGCTCTGCCTCTGCCAAATACACTTTATATCTCCTATGTGGTGAATATTATCTCCTTGTTACAGGTGAGGAAAATGGGACCTTGTGAGGTTAGATAAACTTGCCCAGGATCATGTAGTTGGTAAGTAGCAGAGCTCATTTTTAAAGTTAAGCCTTTCTGGCTCCCTTTTCACCACGATGCTGTCTCCCAGAAAGCAATGTCACAATGACTTAAAGGGTCACTTCTAGGGCGGGGCTGTTGCTTAGCAGCCAGTCTTAGTCACACCCTTTATTGTCTTAGCTAAAGTTCATATATAAGGGTAGGGAGTCATGGAGGCAGTACTTGAGAGAGCCAAGTTAATTACAAGTTCCACTGAGGACCTTCTCTGGTCCAGAGCTCATCGGAAATCTACAAAGTCTATGCCGCCTGGTCTACCAACAAGGAATCTGCAGACCACAAAAAGCTCAACATTGGTAAAATTGTTTGCCCAGCCATTCCTTTGGGACTTTTCAAATGGTAATCATGTTATTGAACTCTAATACATGTATAGACATTCATCCCTTCACTACTGAAGTCAAAGGGGAAAGAGGTAGAGTCAGGACCAGATAACACGTAAGCAAGGTACACACCAGCTTATTTGTGTCTAGTTAGTAATAATCTTTGATGTAGTAAAAAAAAAAAAAAAAGAAAAAAAGATGAAATTTTTCAATACAGATTAGTAAGAACGCACAAGTAAGCCCATGTGTACCTTTCTTATTGGGTAATACAGCCCTGGGTGGAGTAGGGACAAAATTACACAAAGGTCCTGATTTAGGATAGGGATAGGGAGAGGGCTCCACTCACTGACCCACGAGCCTTGGCAAGGGGCAGTACCCATTCAGATGAAGGGGCACAATTTTTTTTATTGTTATTGAAATATACACAGCAAAACATATACCAATTCAACAATTTCTACATGTACAATACAGTGACACTGATTACATTCTCACCCTCCTTTTCCGATTTGTTCCTCCCTTATTGACATAAACTCACTTCTCCCTAACCTTCCTATCTTACCTGTCAAGTTGCCATTAATTTGACAAAGGAGCACCATTTTTTATTCGCACAAAGGTGCATTTGGAGCTAGCTACAGCCCTGGGCCTGGAGATGATAGTCTAGAAGTGCATTAACATTTGTTGAATGTCAGTTATAGGTTAGTCACTCACTGTGCAAAGTTTGTCCCTATGTTATCTCCTAAATTCTCATGCTGGCCCTAGCGGAGGAAGAAAATGATTAGCTTCATCATATAGATGAACCAAGGCTTACGTAGTTTAAGTAATTTCCACAAGGTCATGTAGCTAGTGAACGACAAACCAGTATTAGTGGAAAATCAGTTCTGAGGGGCTTCAAAACTTGTGCTTATTCTTCTACCACCAGATAGGAGTACCTGGTATTTAAGAAAGTCTAGAAGGTGGGATTTAGAAAGTATTTTCATCATCTCTTTAGACACATTCATCCTCCAGCAGGATCTCTATCCTCTGGATCAGGGGTTCTCAACCTTATTCAGATCCAAGGCCTGCTCTGAGTAATTATTTTGTTATATCCCCTTTATTGTCCTAAAATTAAATTCATGGATAATACAATCTACCAATTCAATATAATGCTATAACTGTAATATAAAGGCAAAAAATAACTCATAATAAAGTAATCTGTATTTAGTATGAAAATGCCAGTTAGGACTATTTTAGAAGACAATGAAGTAACCAGGCTCTTGCACCATATAATGAATAAGTTTAGAATTAAGAGAAGGTCAAAAGTCATATCATAAAAGCAGTTCAGGAAAATACTAGAGCAGAGTTATAAGTAGACACCAGAACAAAAATTAGTGTTACTGTATTTGGACTGCTGATATTTTGTTTAAGATTTTTCCATCTATATTCACGAGAGAGATTGGCCTGTATTTTTCTTTCTTGTAATGTCAAGTATTGTCATTACGGTTTTACCAGTCTTATAGAATAAACTGGGAAATGTTCTCTCTTTTTACGTTAACTTGAATAGTTTATATACGTTGGAGTTATTTCTTCTTTAAATATTTGGTAGAATTCTCTGGTGAAGCCATCTAGGTCTATAATCTTCTTTGTGAGAAGATTTTAAGAAGACATTAGAGATCCTATACTCTGTATTAGAACAGTTTTGATGTTATACACTTTTCTAGCGATGTATCCATTTCATCTAAACTTTTAAACCTATTGAATATGGTGTTTGATGATTTCCATTTCATATATAAAATTTTTAGTGTCTGTAGAATCTGTCCTCTTTCCTTTCTCAGACTGGCAGTTTGTGCCTTCTCTCATTTTCCCCTAATCACCCTTCTCAGGGATTTACCAGTTTTATTCGTGCACTTAAAGAACTAACTTTGGCTCTGATGATTCTCTTCCTTATATATTTATTTTTTCTTTCATAAATCTATACGTGCTTTTCTTATTACCTCCCTTTTACTTTCTTTAGGTTTAATTTAAAATTTTCCCCTAATTTCTTGAGATGGGTGCTTAGATTAATTATTGTTTTCAGGCTTTCTTTTTTTCTAATACCTGCATTTAATGTTACAAGTTTCCATCTACTCATGGTTTTGGCTACAACGCACACATGTATCATGTTTTCTGTATTACTCAGTTAAAATACTTTCTAACTTTTTATCCTTTTGTTATTGATTTTTAGCTTATCTTCATTAAGGTCAAAGAACATATTCTGTATGACTGAGATTTCAATCCTCTGAAATTTATTAAATCTTTCTTTTATGGCCCAGCACATGGTCAGTTTTGTTAAATGTTTCATGTGACTTAAAAATATTATGTATTTTGCAGCTAGTCAATGCAATGTTCTATGTATGTCAATTTAGTCAAGTTTGTTAGTAGTGTTGGTCAAATCTTCTAAATCCTTCCTGATTATTTTTTTGTCTGCTTATTCTATCAGCTACTCAGAGTGGTATATCAAAATTTGCCATTATGAATGGTTTCTTTCTCATTTTATTCCATCATTTGTTGCTTAATATATTCTGAGGCCATGTTGTTATAGAGGTACACATTCATCTAGAAATATTACAGCTTCCAGGGGTATTGACCTTTTTATTGATTTAAAATATCCCTATCTTTAGTAATGCCTCTTTTGTCTGTTATTAGTAAAGATGCGTTGCTTTCTTTTTGTTAGTCTTAGTATGGAGTTATATTTTCCATCCCTTCACTGTTATTTCTGTCAGTACTTGGGGACACAATTACATTGTCTCCGGATTCTATTGTTTCTATTGAAAAGTCATCCATCAGACTTATTGTTGTTTCTTTGACAGTAATATGACTTTTTTAATCTGGCTATTTTCAAGATTTTCTCTGGGTTTTTTTTTTTTTGGTTTTCATCAGCTTTACTATGATATACCCAAGTGATGTCTGCTTTGTATTTACCTTGCCTGGGATTGCAGTATTTGTTTAATCTCTGGTTCAATATTTTTCATCAGTTCTGAAATATTTGCAGCCATTATTTCTTCAGTTCTTACGTCTTCCACAATATCTCTCTTTCCACTCCTCTGGGTCTCTGAATATATGTGCATTAGATTTTTTTATTGTTTCTTATCTGTCTTTCACTCTTTTCTATATTTTCTATTCTTTGGCCTCTCCAAGCTTCAGTATGGACATTTTATTCTAATTCATTTCCCATTTCATTCATTCATTTTTCAGCTTTTCTAATCTTCTGGTAAACCCATGCACTGAGTTCTTATTTTCAGGTATAATCCTTTTTATTTCTAAAATTTGTGTTTGATTCTTTCCTATTGCTTCTAAAATTCACCATCTTGTCATTTAATTTCTTGAATATAATAATCAGTTTTATCCTCTGTGATGAATTCTTTTTTATTTAATTCAATAAATTTTTTAATGAGAAGAAATCCATGTAGAACATTACCAAAAAAACCAAACACATCGCTGTCGAGTCGATTCCGACTCATAGTGACCCTGCAGGGCAGAGTAGAACTGCCCTATCAGGTTTCCAAGAAGCGGCTGGTAGATTCAAACTCCCGACATTTTGGTTAGCAGCAGAACTCTTTAACCACTGCGCCACCATGTTTCTGAGATTACCAAAAAGTCAATTTATTTATTCCCGTTCAATTAGACTACTGCAAAAGAGCGAATGTTTCCCTGGATTAATAATTCTTAGCATCACACAATGTTTCATAAATTGGCCTCAGAGACGGAGACAGTAACGTAAGGAAGGCAGCTAACTGTCTCATAAAGCTGTAACAGTCTCCGTAAACATCTGGCATCCTCTCAACGTTTTAACTAAGGTCAGAAATGTTCATGATGGGAACTGCTGAATTCTTTACTTAGGTCTTGGTCAACAACGGCTACAATATAAAAGCTTGGCTAAGTACTCCTCTGTTCTGAACAGTCTCCCGCATAGGTTCCTTTGTGCATTGTCATCATTCAAATATTGGATTCTTGATAATCCTTACAGCTAACTGAAGTTCTGGCTTACTGTCTCATTTTTTACCATTCTGTAATTTGTTATACAGGGGATACATTTGGCATATAGAGGTCCATCTTTGGTTGTACTAAATTCAAATTGGCTTTAATTAAAAGTTGATAAAGTTGGCATCAGTCAGGATGTATGTGGACCCAGTTGTGTGTTAAATTGGTTGAATGAACAGGAAGGTTAATGGGAGATTTCACTTTCCTTGAGTATACTGAGATCTTTCTTCACTTTCTTTTTAGGGTCTGGCCTTTTTCTTTTATCCTCTCATCTTAGAAGCCAAGAATCTGCTTAATGGTCACATATTTCCTTACTTTGCTTCTCTACGTTCACTCGCCAGTCTTGTTCCTTCTTCCAAAATCTCAAACCAATTATACTTGAAGTCCAATCTCTGGATTTCCTATTTCTATTGTTTTTGTATAAGTGGTTATTTAGATATTATTTATTATTTTTTATTGAAGGCCAAATATTTGGTACAGAAAAATTATAAAAATCAGTTGAGACTCTGGATGATATTATCTTCAGAGATATCTCCTTTCGTTTCTGGCATGCAGTAAGGGCAGAAGCAGATCACCATAACGCAATTGCGTACTGAAATGCTGCAAAGCTGGACTGCAGGGTTTTTTGAGAGCTGCTCTATTTCTTGTTTACCTTTATTCCTAGGGTTTATCCTTTTGGAGTCCCAGCTGAAAGCCCAGGATGTTTTCTAGCCCCTCCCCTTCCATGGCCAGACTAATTTTTGTTCCTCGGCTCTCAGAGACTGTCCAAAGTTCTGCTCAAATCCTCTACTTCTCAACCAGCTTTTTAATTAGCAAACGTTCACAGGGAGCAGTGGCACCAACTGTTAGGCTTACTACTTTGGGCTCCTCTGCCTGAGATATTCGCCTTGCAAGTCCTTTCTTCCTTGTTATAGCTCTGATGTCTCTAAACATATATATTCTTTTATTTAGTTAGTTCAGCTTTTCTAGCTATTCTCAGCTGGAGGATTAGTCTGAAGCCAGCCAGCCTATCATTGCTGGAATGGGTTCCCATATTTTCAAAGTACTATGTAAGATGTTTCATGTCACTAATCACATAAACGCTATTTTCAAAAACACTCTGGGTGCCTAGAAATATTACCTAAATATTAATGAAAGCAAAAATTATCAATTATTATCGATATCCTTCCTCATTTTATTTATTATCAGTATTATTACAATTATATTTTTAGTAGCTAGAATGCTTGGATTTAATTATACAGTAATTTTGAGAGCATATCTTTAGTCTATTTAAGCTTTGCTCTTCATAACGACCTCCTATATTACTGAACTTTCTGCATTATTTTTTATAAAATTTTTTTCAACATCCAGCAGGGCATTTGAATGTTATATGGGACACAGGACAATTTATTGTGTGTGACTGGGCAATGCAAGGCAGGATGTCCAGTACCCCTGGTCCGCTGAACAGAAGTATCCCCCAATAATTTTTAATAAGCAAAAATGTTTCCACACACTTCCAATATACCCTCTAGGGCTCAGTATCACCTCTGTTGGAAATCAGATGTACAAAATCATCCCTGAAGATAGTTCTAGTTGCGTCCCACACCCGGACAACTCCTAAAGCCATCCTAAAATCTAGTAAAAAGTCCAGGAAAAGGTAAAGGAGTCAATACATGCCCTGAGGGTTCCTCTTGGGTCAGGATGGGGGTGCTCAGGAGCTGCCTGGATATTATCTTCAGTAATAACAACCTATTGTCAACTACCAAGTACCAAGCACTGAATTGTTTTAATCCTGTTATCTTAGTTAACCCTATAACCTTAGAGTCGATTCTGACTGTGTTGCAGAGTAGAACTGCGCCATAGGGTTTTCATGACTGTGACCTTACAGAAATAGATCACCAGGCCTTTCTCTGAATGCACCTCTAGGTGGGTTTGAACAACCAACCTTTCAGTTAGTTTGTGCCACCCAGGGACTCCTTGAAAAACCATATAGAGAAAAATTACTATTCCCAATTTAGAGATTAGGAAACTGAGGTTTAGGGGTTTAAGTGACTGGCAAAGATTTTAAACCTATTAAGCAACTTCTGTGATGCCCAAGGCCTCCAGCCCTTTACAAACCTTTTGTCCCCCCCCCCCGCCCCCCCCCCCCCCCCCCAAAGAACCAGGTAACTAGATTGGAATGGCTTAAAGAAAAAATGGACCTGTTGTGAGCCACGGAGTCGATTCAGACTCAGAATGACTCTATAGAACAGGGTAGAACTGCCTCATATGGTTTCTTAGGCTGAAATCTTTACTGGAGCAGATCACCAGGTCTTTTCTCCCGCAGAGGAGCGGCGGATTCCAACAGCAGGCCTTTAGGTTAGCAGCAGACCTGTTATAACCATTGCACCAGCAGGCCTCCTTCCAAAATGGGTCTAAGAGAATCTAGTACATAGCTGGAGTCCCTGGGCGGCGAAAGGGTGGTGGCTGGAGTCCACCCAGAGGCACCTCAGTGATCTACTTCCGAAAAATCAGCCACTGAAACCCCTATGGATCAAAGTTCTACTCTGACACACATGGGATGCCATGAGTCGGAGTCCACTCTTGGCAACTGGTTTAATACAGAGATATTTATCCTCTCCGTCCCCCTCCCTTCCCAAACCCCTCCCCATGGGTCTTGCTCTGAGAGTCGCCCAAGGAGCCCACCCAGATACACCATCACCGCAGCGGCTGCGTTTTCCCCTCCCAGATCCTAGCAGCCCTGTCTCGGGGCACTCTGTCCCTCCACAGCAGCGCATTCCCAGAAGCCGATTTCCAAAGCCCTTCTGTCCACCCTCCCACCCCGTAGCCTGTACAGCCGCGGATCCAACAACTCTTTCGCCAGCCCAGTCGCAGAGTTTACAATTGCTTTGATGCCCCGCCCCAGTGGTGCGAGTCCCCGCCCCAATGGTGCCTCCTCGAGCGCCTCGACTTGCTGCGCAGGCGCGCTCAAGTCCGCTGCTGAGGGGTTGCGCCCGACGCCCCTACGTTCCCTAGGCAACGCAGTACACAAGTGCTAGCCCGAGAGGCGCGTGCACGATGTGCTTCAGCTTCGGCGAGGCGGGTGAGGCGGGCCTTGGCAGAGGAGTCGTATGTAGAGGGGAGGGGAACGAGAAGGCGGGGAAGCTGGGAAAGACAAAGGGGAAGGAAATGCAGTTCGCCCTCCTCCATGGAGTTGGTTCTGGTTTTTGTTAACAGCACGGTCGGGCCCTGTCCTCTGTGCCGCATCCCCCCACACACCACCCTCTGCCCCACAACGCGCACACATAGACCGAGGTGCCTTCCCTCACGTAGAGTTTCTCCTCTTTCTTGATCTTCAGAATCGCTGATTAACTCTTCCTTTGGAACATGTCAGCAGAGGAAGGTCTTTCCTTGTTACAATCCCCCGGACTTAATGGGGAACAAATTTCTCCCTCTGAGGGGAGTTCCTCACAGAGGGCCTGGATGTTACATGACAGAAGACGTGAGTATTCACCTCCCCTTAGATGGGTCTCAGTTCCTGGGCTGTCTAAAGACACTCAAGTTTCATGGAAGAAAAACTCCATGGGATTTGTGATCTTCAGAGTCCCCAACATGAGTAGGTGCCTCGAACTCCTACAACCAGTTGTCTGGGCCAGTGCCAGAGAGTCAGTGACGCCCCCCTCTTCCTGCCTCACCAAACGCAAGCCTTTGCCTTATAGAGTCCCCAGTATAGTCCCCACTCCATTCACACCTCCAAAGACCTGTGAGCCAATGCCAATTGCCCTCCCTCCCATTAGTCCAAACCTAGACTGTTGATATGCAGGGCTGTAGGTTTATGAAATAGCAATATAATCTGGCTGACAGTTGCATTAGAGTACATTCACCTCTGTGGGGCTCAGAGGACAGGATTCATTGGAGTGCATAGAAATGTTATTTACTCTACCTACCCAGCCCTATTCTCCTTGCAAAGTCACCTGTGTTACTTAAGTAATTGCATGGTGTGGTGCTGGTGTATTGACCTCGAAGGCACCAAAACAAGGAAGAAAGAGCAATTTCTTGCAGAAAAGGTTCAGATAGGAGCGTTCCAGGTTCCACTAAATGATGACTGTAATGTTCTCTGACTGTTTTATTTTGTTTCTTTTTATGTATTCCACCTGAAGAAATATGGCATGGCGTACAACCTCACTAAGATCCCAACCAGTAAAAAAGGATATGCTTTTGGAGCCAGAACGAGCTTGAGGTTTCAACCAATCAAGGTTAGAAATAGCTGAGCATACGCAGATTTTGGTGTGGCCCCCTATTGTCTGTATTTGTAATGAAGAGAAAAGGGCATAGAGCGGTAGGTTTCCTAAAAGAATATGCCCTGAAATTCAGGAAAAATAGGCATTTAGGCAAAAGCTATTAAGGAAGAAGCCTACCTGAAATGTTTGGACATTCACATTGCAAATGAGTGTCTGAGTAAACTGGGGAGACCAGAAAATAATTATGGGAAGAAATCAACCCAAGACAGGGCTTTGGTGCTGAGAGACA
Organism: Dugong dugon; assembly: GCA_030035585.1. NCBI lineage: Eukaryota > Metazoa > Chordata > Mammalia > Sirenia > Dugongidae > Dugong > Dugong dugon. The sequence goes on from CM057462.1 coordinate 151,660,983, forward strand.
CCTGAGGTGAAAATACTAGAAGCTGTGTTTCCATCAAATTAGCTTGTCAGTTAGAAGACAAATTCCGACTTGTCCACACTTCTGTGCAAGTGAATGTCAAGTCTGAAAGTAGTCAGTATAGGATCCTAAAGGTCCCTAGGTGATGCAAACAGTTTGCACTTGACTGCTAACCTAAAGCCTGGCAGTTCGAACCTACCCAACAGTGCCACAGAAGAAGGGCCTGGTGATCTACTTTCATAAAAATTACAGCCAAGAAAACTGTATGGGGGGCAGTTCTACTCTGTAGTACATAGGATTGCATCTGTTGGACAATATCCTGACACTTCAAGTTGAAGGAGTGGGGCTGCAGGAGTGCTGGCTCTAAAAATCTCTAAGTGAGGCCGTGGGGCTGCAACCTCCCCCCTCCCCCCAGTAGTGGCTGCAAGTAGTTAGTTGCCTTTGCAGTCTGCCCACCCTGGGTTTATTTCTACATCCTAAGCATTATATGGAGCCCTGGTGGTGCCATGATTAAGACCCTGGCTGCTAACCAAAAGGTTGGCAGTTCAAATCCACCAGCGGTTCCTTGGAAACCCTATGGGGCACTTCTACTCTGTCCTATAGGGTTGCTATGAGTCAGAATCAACTTGACGGCAATGTATTTGGTTTTTTTTTTTAAGCATTATATATCTTTAGGTAACTGAACCATATCCATATCTTGGTTTTCCACCTACCGTATGCCTATTTCTTTCTATAGCTTGAGGTGGCTGAACCATGGTTGATTCATGAACAGGAAGAGAATTATTCCAATTTCTCCATCTAGAAGGCTTTATGTGTGTATATATCACGCTCTAACACGATGTTGATCTTTTTCTTGGAAACAGAATATAACACCTTACCCAGGCATGTACCAGAAAGTACCGTCTCCAGAGGAAAAACATAAACAATCTTATGCTCCATTTAATACCATGTTGCCTCGATGTAGGAAGTGCGATTTAAGAAAGGATTTTTATCCTGGGTATGTCTCCTATTTTTCTGGTGCATTTGAACAAAAAGCAATAGGAAGAGAGGTACAGAAAAGGGGCTACATCCAAACCACTCCAGCTAAATAAGAAACCACTCTGTCTTTGAAACTTACCCTCTTGCCTCCCAGTTCTCTGCCATTGTAGAATTGTAGAATCATAGTCATTCATTCAATAAGTATTTATTAATATGCCAAGCATTTTTGTAGGTTCCAGAGATTTAGCAATAAACCCATTACACAAGGTTCCTAATTTCCTGGAGTTTACATTCTGGAGACCAGAATGTAATATGAGAAGGAAATAACAAGAAAATATCATTGGTAATAAGGAGAATGACCGTATCATTTATTAGGCAAGCTGGGGACACTTCTGGGAGTGAAAGGGGGTCTTGTTAATAATTATGGTAGGACATTAGCTGCAAGCTTGGATTGCCAGGAGACAAACCAGGAAGTATGGGGACCTGGTGTGATGTGCTATGAAGAAAAGGAAACAGAGTGATGATAGGATAAGGAGTGACGGGGTGGAGGCTGCTTTAGTGAGGATTGCCATTGCCGAGATAGGTGTCTTTGAGGAAATGCGGTTTGATTCTAGACCTGAATGACAAGCATGAGCCAGCCCTGTGAAGATCTGGGGAGAGAGCTTTCCAAGCAAAAGGCACAGCAGGTGCAAAGGCCATAAACTGGGAAGGAATTTGGTGTGAAGAAGAAAAGAGACAGCTAGTATGGTTAGAGTATAGTGAGCAAGGAGGAAATAAGTTCAGAGAAGGAGGCCGGGAATAGATTATGTAGGCTTTGCAGGCCACGGGATTTAATCTAAATGGTTTAGGAAGCCACTCGAGATTTATGGAATTGTAGGGCAAAGGGTTGTCTGTCTTTTACTGATGAAAAATCCAAGTATCAGAGAGTGAATGTAACTTACTCAAGGTTGCGTTAAGGAAGTGGGAGTGTTGAATCTTGACCCCCATGTCCACTCTTTCCTCCACCCTAAAAAGTGTTCACTAAAAGACAAAGTGTTATGAACAAAGACAATTGTAAAATAAACCAATCATTAAGAACATTGAACTGGGTCTGCTTTGCTATCCCCTGGAGAACCTTTTTTATTGCTGACCGATTAAATTATTGGAGCATTTTTATACTCAATTTCAAATCATGAGCAGTACTAATTCATCACTGTTATACACCTCTTTCATCATCTGCCACTTCTCAGATCTTCTGGTCTTCAGCTAAGGATATGAGTTGCAGAAATATTTTTGAAACTAAGGTCAGTCTTTACCCTAGCTGAATGTCAAGACTGGATACCTTTAACAACTGATTAGAAATACACTAACAGGCAAAGGAACCCCCATACTTGCCCAATGTTAAAAAGCTAATCCCAAGAATTCAGGGATAGCTATGGTAATTGTGGAGTTGGTGTATGGATATTAACTTGTTAGACATGGTGTTTTATATTTTTATTTCTAGCCCGGGCACATACAACCCAGAAATGAAGCCACCCAGAAAAATTGCTTGGCCAATGAAATTTGGATCTCCAGACTGGGCTCAGGTTCCATGTCTACAGAAAAGAACCTTAAAAACAGAGGTAATAAGATTGGACATCAGGGGTGTGGCGGTAGGTCAGTGGTAGAATTCTCACCTTCCATGCGGGAGACCTTCATTCATTTCCCAGCGAATGCACCTCAAGTGCAGCCTCCACCTGTCTGTCAGTGGGAGTTTGCATGTTGCTATGATAGTGAATGGGGCCCTGGTGGCTCAGTTGTTAAGCATTTGGCTGCTAACCAAAAGGTCCACAGTTCGAATCCACCAGCCGCTCCTTGGAAACCCTATGGGGCAGGCAGTTCTACTCTGCCCTATAGAGTCGCTATGAGTCGGAATTGACGGCACTGGGTTTTTATGATAGTGAACAGGTTTCAACAGAGCGTCCAGACTAACAAGAAAGGCTTGGTGTTCTACTTCCAAAAAATCAGCCAATAAAAACCCAAAGGATCATAATGATCTGATCCTGTTCTGCATGGGCTCCCCACGAGTCAGGGACTGACTTGATGGCAACTAACAACAAGAACAGAGCATTTTATCTAGTACTTTCACATGTATTAGGGATTCTTAACCAGGAATCTGTGGATGAGCTTCAGAAGTCCTTAAACCCTTAAAATTATATGCGGAATTTTATATGTATATGCATATGGCAATCTTTTTAGATAGTTACATGGTTTCATCAGATTTTTAAAGGTGTGTATGACATAACAGGAGCCCTGAATGCGCAGTGGTTAAGAGCTTGGCTGCTAACCAAAAAGGTCAGCAGTCCGAATCCACCAGCTGCTCCTTGGAAGCCTTATGGCACAGTTCCACTCTGTCCCGTAGGGTTGCTATGAGTCAGAATGGGATTTGGTTTTGCTTTTATGACATAATGAAGGTCACATTTGTTTATTTGAGCTTTAAAAAGTCTCCTGTGGTAGACAGAGGAGAATGATCCCTATATGATAGAGGAAGAAACTGAAGCTCAGATGGATTAAGTGACTTGTGGGGGTTGCATAGTTCAAATTCAGATCTTGTGGTTCCTAATCCAGTGCTCTTTCCATCACATCCCTAGAGTATTAGATCATCAAGGAGCTGTAGAGCATTCTGGTTAACAGGATGGATTCTGATGACAAACTGCCTGTATTTACTAGCTCCAGTATTTACTTGCTGTGTAATATTGAGCAAGCCCCTTAATTTTGTGACGCCTCAGTTTTCCTGTCTGTAAAATGGGTATAATACAATCTACCTGATAAAATTGTGAAAATTAATTGAGATAACACAGTACCTCATACATCAGTGCTAAATCCATGCTAGCTATCATAATATTCCAGAGGTGCCTATTTTTTCCTAGTGGAACATTGGGTTAATTCCACAGATACTTATTAAATACTTAATATAGTAACAAGATTGTGCCAGAGCCTTTGGGTGACACTCAAGAATTAAAGGTATAATTTTTGTCTTCAGAAAACATTCCACTGTTGGTGGGACTGTAAAATGGTACAACCACTTTGGAGATCAATTTGGTGCTTCCTTAAAAAGCTAGAAATAGAAGTACCATACAATCCAGCAGTCCTGCTCCTTGGAATATATCCTAGAGAAATAAGAACTGTCACATGAATAGATATATGCACACCCATGTTCATTGCAGCACTGTTCACGATAGCAAAAAGATGGAAACAACCTAGGTGCCCATCAGTGGACGAATGGATAAACAAATTATAGTATATTCACACAATGGAATACTACGCAATGATAAAGAACAACGATGAAGCCATGAAACATAACATGGAGGAATCTGGAAGGCATTATGATGAGTGAATTTAGTCAGTCACAAAAGGACAAATATTGTATAAGACCACTATTATAAGAACTCAAGAAAAGGTTTAAACACAGAAGAAAACATTCTTTGATGGTTACGAGGGTGGGGAAGGAGAGAAAGGGTTATTCACCAGCTAGATAGTAGACAAGAATTATCTTAGGTGAAGGGAAGGACAGCACACACTACAGGGGAAGACAGCACAACTGGACTAAACCAAAGCTAAGAAGTATCCTGAATACAACCAAACACTTCGAGGGACAGAGTAGCAGGGGTGGAGGTCTGGGGACCATGCTTTCAGGGGACATGTAGGTCAATTGGCATAACAAAGTTTGTTAAGAAAATGTCCTGTATCATACTTTGGTGAGTGGGGTCTGGGGTCTTAAAAGCTCACAAGCGGCCATCTAAGATTCATTAATTGGTCCCAAACCATCTGGAGTAAAGGAAAATGAACAACACCAAAGTCACAAGGAAAGCATTAGCCCAAGAGTCAGAAAGGGCCACATAAACCGGAGACTGCATCAACCTGAGACCAGAAGAACTAGATGGTGCTCGGCTACCACCAGTGACCGCCCTGACGGAGAACACAGCAGAGAGTCCCTGATGGAGCAGGAGAAAAGTGGGCTGCAGAACTCAAATTCTAGTGAAAAGACCAGACTTAATGGTCTGACTGAGACTGGAGGAACCCCAGAGAGCATGGCCCCCAGACTCTCTGCAGCCCAGCTCTAAAACCATTCCCGAGGCCAACTCTTCAGTCAGATTAGACTGGATTATGGGACATCAAATGATGCTTGTGAAGAGTGTGCTTCTTAGCTCAAGTAGATACATGAGAATAAATGGGCAGCTCCTGTCTGGAGGTGAGATGAGAAGGCAGAGAGGGTCAGGAGCTGGATGAATGGACACGGGAAATCGGGTGGAAAGAAGGAATGTGCCGTCACAGCATAGGGAGAGCAATTACGGTCAGATAACAACGTCTGTATAAATTTTTGTTATGAGAGACTAACTTAAACCGTAAACTTTTACTTAAAGTACAATAAAATAAAATTAAAAAAAAAAAAAGCCAACTGTTTGGAGAGAGAATTTATACACAGAATTAGCAAATAATTCCTAGCATGATATAATAAAAGTGAGATGGTAATGGGTTGATGGATATACAAATGCTGAGGGAATCACTATGGCTAGATTGCTATAGGTCCCTGGGTGGTGCAAATGATTAACAGGCTCAGCTGGTAACCAAAAAGTTGGCAGTTTGAGTCCACCCAGAGGCACCTCAGAAAAAAGGCCTGGTGATCTACTTCTGAAAAATCAGGCATTGAAAATCCAATGGAGAATTGCCATGAGTCAGAGTCAACTTAATGGCACCTGGTATAACTGGTAGATTACTGTGGGTTGAGGTTCAGCAGGGCCTCACAGCTATAATGTACAGCCAGGAGGACGAGAGGTGGAGGATTTTCTTTAGAATATTGAGCTTAACAATATTCTTTCATTGCAGCTGTCCACAGACAAAGACTTTAGAAGGCATCGGAACCTCGTGGCCTACCTAAGTCTGTATTACGATTGAGAGGTGGTGACTACATTCACAGGCATCCTTCTGACTACAGAATTTTCAGGATTGAGGACAGAGCCACTCTTCTCTCTCTGTATCACTGTGGCCCTCTGGTCCGCCAGCGGGGGGCCCAGGGAGGGAAAAGGACTTATGATTGCTGTGTAAGAGCATTAAAACTAGTTTAGAGTGTTCTATCTTCATATGCTTATTTGTGGTGCATACATAAGTAGATGGATTCTGGGGTTCATGTTGGGTGTTCAGTGGGGTGACTTCATTTGAGTGAAGTACTGGTAGGTCCTACCCTCTAGGTCTGATTTTCAGGCACCAACTTTATAATTCTACCTCTAGCCCTGGCAAAAGGAGGCTGTTGGCCTATACCTATCAAGAGTTTCACACTGCTGGTGGGAATGCAAAACGGTACAATCACTTTGGAAAACGATTTGGGGCTTCCTTAAAAAGCTAGAAATAGAAATAGCATATGATCCAGCAATCCCACTCCTAGGAATATATCCTAGAGAAATAAGAGCCAAATCAACGAATAGATATGCACACCCATGTTCGTTGCAGCAGTGTTCACAATAGCAAAAAGATGGAAGCAACCTAGGTGTCTATTAGCAGACGAATGGATAAATTATGGTATATTCGCACAATGGAATACTACGCAACAATGAAGAACAATAATGAATCCTTGAAACATCTCACAACACGGATGAATCTGGAAGGCATTATGCTGAGTGAAATTAGTCACAAAAGGACAAATATGAGACACTATGATAAGAACTCAAGAAAATGTTTAAACACAGAAAATAGCATTCTTTGATGATTATCAGGGTGCGGAGAGGGAGGGGAATTCACTAACTAGATAGTAGACAAGGATCAACTTTGGTGAAGGGAAGGACAACATACAATACAGGGAAAGTCAGAACAACTGAACCAAAGCAAAAGCTAAGAAGTTTCTTGGACACATCCAAACACTTCGAGGGACAGAGTAGCTGGGGCCAGGGACTGGGGACCATAGTTTTGGGGGACATCTAGGTCAATTGGCATAATAAAGTTTATTAAAATGTTCTGCATCGCACTTTGGTAAGTGGCATCTGGGGTCTTAAAAGCTTTCAAGCTGCCATCTAAGATGCATCAGTTGGTCCCATCCCATTTGGAGCAAAGGAGAATGAAGAACACCAAAGACACAAGGAAAGTATTAGCCTAAGAGACTAAAGGACCACACAGAGCAAGACTCCACGAGCCTGAGACCAGAAGAACTAGATGATCCCCGGCTACCACCAATGCCTGCCCTGACAGGGAACACAACAGAGAGTCCCAGACAGAGCAGGAGAAAAGTGTAGAGCAGAACTCAGATTCACATAAAAAGACCAGACTCAGTGGTCTGACAGGGACTGGAGGAACCCCCAAAACTATGGCCCCCGGATGCTCTGTTAACCCAGAACTGAAACCATTCCTGAAGGCCACTCTTCAGGCAGAGATTAGATAGGACTATAAAACAAAAAATAATACACATGAGGAGTGTGCTTGTTGGTTCAGTCAGATACATGAGACCAAATCAGTGGCTCCTGTCTGGAGGCAGGATGAGAAGACAGGATGGGACAGGAACTGGTTGAATGGACACAGGGAACCCCAGGTGGAAATGAAGAATGTGCTGTGTCACATTGTGGGAATTGCAAGTAATGTCACCAAACAATATGTATATAAATTTTTGAATGAGAAATTAACTTGAGCTGTAAACTTTCACCTAAAGCACAATTTAAAAAAAAAAAAAAGTTTCAGTGGGATTTGGCCTTACTTAGGCTTGAATTTGGGCTTGCTAGATACAGAGGATATCTAAAGGCAGGATAAAACATTCAAGTTTTAGGAGCTCTTGCAAGTTTCTGAGTCCTCCAGCAAGGAGTGGGAAAGTCCTGGTTTAGTTGCCTTTCCAAGATTGATTTAAAACTCACAGAACCAAAAATTTTCCGCCCCTTTCCATTACATCATCTATTTAGTCTATCAGTCAACATGTATTTACTGCATTTCTCCTGTGTCAGGCAGAGTATTAACTGGAAATACAGCAGAAATCCAAACAAACTCATTTACTGGCTCCCTGGAGGCCTGCAGTCTGAAGACCCCCCACCCCCAAGAGTGGCTAGTGGCTTGGGCCTGCCTCCCCAATCTGAATGACCCCCTGAAGCCTCACAAGTGAGTCTGGATGTGTGAAGATCAGAATTTACAGCAGCCACAAAGTCATTGTTCAGATACCCTGGCCTGGGAGATAGGCCCCTTCTGACACTAACTGAAGTCAATGTAGTTCCTTTAGGATGGGCACTGTCTGTGGTCTACTTGATCTTTTAATGGGAAGGTCCTTTAGTGCTCACTAAGGCTTCTTAGTAATTACCAAAAAGGCAGCAAGTCTGCATGTGTCTGGATACCAAAGTGAGAAGCTGCCAGCAGCTGCAGAAAAGCTCTATACTTTTCCATTCCTGGAAATTTACAGACATGTGTGGCTGTAGCCTACTGTTACCTCTAAGCGCCACCCCATGGTGTTAGCTGGAAAAAGGAACAATAAGAGGTGAAACCTGGGCTTATGATGCTGTGGGACCTAATTCCCTAAAGGTCAAGGCCTTCTGAAATAATTAAGTGGCAAAGGGTGAAAAAGTTTCTATTGGGAAATCAAATTGGAATATTAAGATAATGATAAAGATACCTCAAGTCAAAAACTTTTACCCAATATATACAGTCCAGCTGCCATCGAGTCAACTCATGGCAACCTAGTGTGTGTCAGAGTAGAAATGTGCTCCATAAGGCTTTCAGTGGCTGATTTTTCAGAAGTACATCGCCAGGCCTTTCTTCCAAGGCACCTCTGGGTAAACTCAAACTTACAGCCTTTCCGTTAGCAGCCAAGCACGTTAGCCATTTGCAACACTCAGGAACTACCCAATATATAGGTGTCTTTTAATCTGAAGATTTCTATTATTTTGTCAGGAAGTGTTTATGATTTGAGGTAAGTTAGGATTAATTTAGCACTTGCCCTACATGCCTCCTACATTTTTCTCCTTTGGATCCATGGTGGGGTGGGGGTGCGGGGGGCGTGGGTGTGTGCGTATGCACGCATGCACATGCAGGTTTTTTCATAGGGAATGTGGTAATTTAGCATTGGTTATTTTTTCTGACTCAGGATCTTGGACTCCTTCTTTGGAAGATATTGACGTGGTGATAGAGCATCTTTCACACTGATGTTTAGCACATCCACTCGAGCCTTTTCCCAGGGAAGGGAACTCTATTTTCCAAAATAGTAATCTGATTTTATAAAAAATAAAATAAAATTTTAATATATCTTCAGTTAACCTTCAGGGTCCTTTAAAATGCTAAACTGTATACACAGGCACTTACCAAAGAGCACAAATGAATACAAAGAATAAAGCATGCTGTACCATATTTATTTTACATCTGGATTTGGTTCAAGGTATTTGCAGTTTTTTTAGGTTTTACTGGAGTAAAATCTTATAATAATAGTATTTTAGTAGGGCAGAGATTCTCAAGTGACAGATTGATATAATACATAGACTACATGAAATATTGGAGGATGTAGTTTGATATGCAGCAGAAGAGACTCTGTGACAAAGTAGGATTTTACCGCACTTTTCCCTTAAGGCCAATTGCAATAGACGCAGCTCTGGTCAAAGACCAGCCCTTGTGCACACTGGCGGTGGAAGGTCCTATCTCCGGCACACTGGTAGAACTTGGTGTTATCTTCAGGATCACTATAGATGCCATCACTTTGCCAGTGCAGAAACCTCCATCTCCTCCACTGCCTCCATCACTACCACCTACCTTCACCACCACTTCCCCCATCACCGCCGCCTCCACCTCCACTACTGCCGCCTCCACCAATGTTGGCACAGAAGCCTTCACTTCTTGGTGTCACAGGTTGGTTATACCAGGTCTTGGTGGCTGGTAGGGTACACTCTAAAGGAATGAAAAGAGCATTTCAGGGCATTCAACATAAACTGATTTTTGTATGTAGAAGCAGCAGGCTATAGACGTTCCCCTACATCAGTTCTGCTCTCAGAGCACTTGAGCCCTGAGAGGGTTCCAAGCTGTAGTTGGTAAGAATGCTGTAAGGAGACAAACGTCCAAAGCAGCAGGTGGCGAGGACCAGGACCACTGAAGTCCTAGTAGCGTGGCAGCCCTGGGATTCTATTCCAGTTCCACCCTAGGTGAAATGGACTCAAACCTGCAGTGACAGAGCAAAGGACTTTACATTTATATATTTATTATCTGTTTATTTTATATATTTGGGGTTTTGTCATCTTGCTATGCTTTGTTTCTTATACTTTATTTTTACTTGTTTCCCTTGGATATTATTCTTTTACATCTTTTTTTCTCCCTCTGGTGATTCAGAAGCTTTATATTTCATTTTACTCTGCTAGTTCTCAACCACTACAGTTTGCTGCCTCTGCCTAGCTGTTAATTTGAACAAGGTAATTTTATAATCATCTCTTGCAGATTTTGACAGTTCTAACGATCAAGGATTCTAAGAATTTACTTAGAGACATTGAGAACCTCTTATATCCTCCATAGCTCCACTTCCATTTTTAGACCTGCCCTCAGGGATGCTTAACCCAAGGAATATACAAGAGCACCAACCAAAATACCAAACCCACTGCTGTCGAGTCACTTCCAACTCATAAAACGACCCTATAGGACAGAGTAGAACTTGCCCCACAGGGTTTCCAAGGCTGTAATCATTATGGAAGCAAATTGTGACATCTTTTTCCTGCGGAGCAGCTGGTGGGTTCAAACAGCCGACATTTTGGTTCGCAGCCAAGCACTTTAACCACTGCACCACCAGGGATCCCTATATAAGACCACAGCAAGAGCGAAGGTTTCTTCCTTCATACTGCTGAGTCATTGAGCAAGGTGAGTTTCTGTCCCTACCCTTATTCATGACCTCCCTCCAACCCTTCCCACCAGCAGCCAAACCACAAAAATCTATGCATCCAAGGGGGATACCCTAGGTTTTTCTGAGTTAGAATATGAGACATTGTAATGAGAGTAGAGTGGTCTAGCTTAGAGATAAATGTCATTGCATATACTGGACTGGCTCTCAGGATATCAAATTCTTCTTCCCAATCAGATGCCCAGTCTAAATTTTCCTGAGCAGCAAGGCCCACCTCTAGGATATCCAAAAGCCAGTTTCCATCAAGTTGATTCTGACTCATGGCAACCCCATGTGTGTCAGAGTAGAACTGTGCTCCATAGGGCTTTCAATGGCTGATTGTTCAGAAGTAGATCACCAGGCCTTTCTTCCAAGGTGCTTCTTGGCAGACTTGAACCTCCAACCCCTTCGGTTAGCAACCTTGCATGTTAACAGTTTGCACCACCCACGGACTCCTCTAGGGTATCAAGTATATTCAAGTCCTTGCCCATGATAGCTACTGGACTTAGCACTGGCCCCTTGACTGAAGATCAGATTCTAAAAAGGTATTTTCTTTAATCTGCCCCGTTTCGTAGGTGTGATGGCCTGGAAGTTCTTTGGCTGCCTCCATGCACTCTGGTCCCTCTGTATTTGCCATTCTTTGCCGATTGATCTGCATCTTATTTAGAACAATGCATATAACTAAGCAGTGATGTACGTGAAGACAGGCCCAGGAATGACTTTAGCTTGCTTATGTGTAGGTGTTTGCCCTCATTGCAGAAGGAGCCTGAGAAGTCATCCAGATCAATGGCCGAAACCATGGCCGCACCAAAATTGTTCTCCTTGAGAAAGTCAACCTGTGGACAAAAAGAGTGCTTGCCAGCCGCAATCAGATGGAATTCACACAACAAGCAGACAGTGGAGCGTGGGTTGACAATGGTATTAGAGAGGCAGCTGCAGGTGGGGCTGGGACCCCATCAATTTTTCTTTTATGAAAGTGTATGTACCTTTTGGACTTAAGACATATGATTGACCGACTCATCTCAATTCTTCTTTCCTTGTCCCATTTGATAAACTCTTGGGTATCAATAATAAATAAAGCTAGTATTTATTTAATATTGGTATTTCTGGCTAAATTGTGTTTTTGTACTTATTACAAGGTACGTACAATTATTATTATTCTTTTACAGATTTGTGGGAACTCACTGAGTCTCAGACCCCAGGGATTTGGAACCAGGTATATTTGACTCCAGAACTAAACTCTTAACAATTGCACCATATGGCTCTTTTTCTTGTCCTCACCTACCACCTTTCTTCTAACTAGTATTATGTAAAGATGAACTGAGTAAGATAGTGGAAAGAACTAGACTCTGAGCCAAATAACATGTTTAGTTCCTGCCCTCTGCCATTTTCCAGCCTTGTGACCTTGGACTAGTCACAGCATCTATGATTCTCAGCTTACCTATCTGTGAAATGGAGAAGCTGTTTCCTACTTTGTGTAGAATAGAATACGATATGGTTAAAGTATTTAGGTAAAAATGCAGACTTTTTTTTTTGTCATTAAAGATGATGGTCTTAGGCTAGCCTTATAACCATTCACATGAATCAGTAGAAATTTATACTGGACAAAAATTTGTAATAAATTTTAATCATATTAGACTATTCCAATATATATGAGTGTATTATAGTATACATTTAACATCTATTATTAAATTTTAAATTATATTGTTTTCCCTGTTTTGAAGAAAAAGGATTCCTTCTATGCATATTTAAAACTTTGAAACCACTGATCTTAGTTGAAATGAGCTCCTGATGAACTTAGGACTCAAAGACAGAATTGTAATTTTTTTTTTAAACAATGTTCATACCTTATACTCAAAGCTCTTGACATTTTCATAGCCAAATCCATTCAGTGCCTTTGTAAGCGTATGGAACTTTTTGGTCTTCCGTCCAGGCACTTGTGGCTCCACTTAAGAATGTGCAGATCTATGGAGGGAATAAAGAAGGCGGTGTTGAGCACATCATAGATCTATGTCATGTATTAGAGGAGAAAGGGCTTAAACAGGAAAAATACGAAGAAATAGGAGGGGGTGAAAAAGGGGACATTATCCAATCTACATTAATCACACATTTTTCTAGAACGTGATCGTATTTCATACCATGAAGGCACAATTTTTCTATAGAAATTAGGCTGTAAACAAGTGAAGTCTTAATTCCCTACAAAGAGGTTCTTTAAGAAATGGTAAGCATGATCATCTACTACCTGTCTGTTCAATTTGTCATGCTGTAGTGGCTTACATGTTGCTGTGATGTTGGAAGGTATGCCACTGGTATTTCAAATATCAGCAGGGTCACCCATGGTGGGCAGGTTTCAGCAGAGCTCCCAGACTAAGACAGACTAGGAATAAAGGCATGATGATCTACTTCTGAAAATTAGCCAATGAACACCCTATGGGTCAGAACAGAATATTGTCTGATATAGTTCTGGAAGATGAGCCACCTGGGTTGGAATGCACTCAAAATACACAGTGGCTGAAACAATGGACTTGAACATACAGTACCAATGATTGTGAAGATGGTGCAAGACTGGGCAATGTTTCATTCTGTTGTACGTGGGGTCATCGTGAGTTGGTGCCTGTTCGACAGCAACTAACAACCACAAGCACGACCATACGTGCTTGTCATACATTCTTCCCTCTTGAGTTTTTGGCAAAGCTTTCACAGAAAATCCACTAAGGCACCAGCTTCTCTACGAGATGACCCAGATAAGGGCTCCATTCTTACCTTAATCAGGATAGAAAATCACTCCTCATCCTCAAATGGGCTTCCTCCAGACCCTGGGTATTCTATGTCCAGGTCAATGCCATCAAACCCATGTTAACGAAGGAAGTCGATGACAGAACAGATGAAGATCTTGGAGGTTGGCAACCATGGAGACCATGTTGGTGAATCTAGGCAGAGAGCTCATCTATAACAATATCAGCAGACTCCAGGAATCCTCCCTACACCATCTCTGATACCAGTTTTTATTATACATTTCATAATAGCTTCTGCTGGATTTTTACCATTAACATAAAGGAATTCAAAACTGTTAATGTTAGTCAATAGATGTGTTTTTATAATTAAAAAAATCTTTTTCTTCAGTATAGCTTGTTTGGAGCCCTGGTGGCACAGTAGTTAAGAGCTTAGCTGCTAACCATAAAGGTCGACAGTTCGAATCCACCAGCTGCTCCTTGGAAAGCCTATGGGACAGTTCTACTCTGTCTTATAGGGTAGCTAAGAGTTGGAATCAACTCGAGGGCAACGGGTTTGGTTAGAGTTTTGGTATACCTTGTTTACAAAAAATATTTTCCTTGGAAATTGGGCCCAACTATATTTTAAAAAAATCCATAGAATAGTATTTTTCTATTTATTTATAACATAAAAGGTATGTGTATTTTTTCTTTATCAGTGGGATCACTCAGGGGCAGTGGTTTTGATATTATATTTCTTTGTTTCTAAGATGTTCATCTTTTATATTTACTATTTCTGAAATGAAAATGTGATTTACAATCCATATATGCATTTAATGAATCACTTCTGACAACCAAAAACATACTATTACATTTATGCTGAGTCATATATTCAAAGGTGCCTTAAATCTAGAAAATTTAATTTCTCTTCCACAGTCAACTTAACTTTTAATTCTTATAACCCTGTGAAGGATACATTTTTATCCTCATTTTTAGATAAGGCTCAGGACTGCAATGTTAGGATTTCAAAGGCACGCAACAACCATACTCTTTCTCTATCACTGTTTCTTCTCCACCTGAAGACATCAGAGTCTCCTTCACAGGTGCTAGCCTCCTTTCCCCTGGGAAAATCCATTTTCACCTCCTTCTCTGGATCGTTTCCCACTCCAGCCTGAGGGATTCTCTTTTGCCTCCACCCTCACCCCTTGACGTGGGTAGGCTCTTACTTCTGAATGCCAAAGCTCCAGCTGCCAATGGCCAGCAAGTTGACCAGATCTCCATTACTGCAGAAAGATACAAAGAGAAGCATTTAAGAGAGATTTCTGTGAGCTTGTGGGGTGCAAACATTGGGAAACCAACTCCTCCTCATCCCTGACTCTCTAGTGAATGGACAGCTGCCAAGTACAATCTCTAAAGTCCCCATAGCAAATGTTCCTCCCCATCTGTCCACGTTAGTGTTTACATCACACTTTATCACATGTGTCAGCAATGTGCACATCCTTTTCAGGAAGAAACTATCTACAAACGACTTTACCTGTCAGAAACTTACGATATTTGAGAATGAACTGGAGGGCGTCTATTATTTCTCTCCCCACCAACACCCCACCCCCATTTCCCATTCACTGTTGCCCCAATTCCTACTGACCATTCTTTAAGGGCTCGGAACTGGGGATACAGGACATCAATATCGTTCCCTTCATAGGGAGCACTCTTGTTGTCTTCATGGTGGCGAAGGCATATATCAAGTATGTGCACAGACATGGGTCCACATCCTTGGGGAAGAACTTGGCTGGTTCTGGTCAGTACTGAGACCAGTTGGTAAAGTAGCACACTAGCTTATAGGCTGAGCCTGAGAGGAGAAAGCAGTGGTCATTGTGGCCTGAGGCTACACTGTCTTTCTGTCTCACTGGCTGATTAATTCTTCGAGGGGAAGGGTTCCCTAAGAGTTAGCGTGGCATATACCTGCTACATGCTGCTACACTCCTTTCCCATGTCTATGGAAGAGACCTAAGCATCTTTCATGACCCAGAAAGCTATAAAAATTTATCACAATCAACATAAAAAATAAAATCAATTTGCCATCACAGAAGCAGGTGGTCAGGATAATTAATTACGCTCCTTGGATCCTATGCATAGCTCCATCACAGACTGTTCGAGTTAATTATCCATAAAATAGCTACCTTTGGTAGATGGCATAGAATGTGACTGATGCTTTATTTAGAGCCTTTACGTGTATTATTTTGCTTAAATTTTAATTCTCATAACCCTATGAGGGAAACATTTTTATCCTCATTTTTAGATGAGGCTCAGAAAAATTGGATTTTCTCAGGATTGTAAGATTAGGATTAATACCCATTCATTCATCTATCTAGTCTCCAAATACCTATTATGCATCTACTATTTCTAGGAAGTCTTACTCCAAAGTTCATTCTCTTTCTACTGTCTTCTACTGGACTCTCGTATCTCGGCCTCTATCATGTATCATATCCATAGCCCAATGCTCAAGAATTAGAAAGAATGTGACAGCCTTTGAGAGAACAAAAAGAGAAAACAAAAAGAAATGTAAGTAATAGAAAGGGCACCAGACCTGGCATTAGGACATAGGTTTAAGTCCTGATGCTGAATAACAAAGGACAAGACACTTGCCCTCTATGTACCTTAGTTTTCTCATCTATAAAGTGAGGATTTTGGCAGTAGATGTGTCTTCTCAGCTCTGATGTTCTGGGATCCATCAAAACAGGCTGGGGGCTTGGGGTTCTAGTCTTGACTTCATCAAGCAGGGAGAAGGAAAAGCAGAGTTGGGAGAAATGAGAGAAAGAAGAGTTAACTATTAGGAAGACTAGAGTGTGGACAGGAGATTGTGTGGCTCCTTACCTGGTTGCACCTGTAGCAGAACAGCCAAGCCTGAAACAACAAATGCAAACACAGGAGGTCCTCAGACTGGCTTTCCAGTTAGGGCCCAGGAGACACACAAGGTTTCAAGGGCATACGGGCTTTTGTACTTAAGCTTCTCAGAGATTCAGGGTCCCAACTCAGCATTCCCTGATTGGAGCTCAAGTCCCTCTGCTCAGAGCCTGAGGCATGGAAGGAGTTTCATGTAGAAGCCTTATTGAAACAGGTCTCTGTCCTCCTTCCCCATTCCCAGGGACACCCCCACAACCCGTGGGAAAGAAGGGCAAAAAGGATGGAAGACTCATAGGCCCAGAGTAACATCCTTCCCATCATGCCCCCACACTGGCAGCCTTATTCAGGCGCTTGGCACAGCCCTTTATAAGGAAGAGACCTCTTTTATCACTATGGGAGCAGCACAGCTGCTACCTCATGAGCACAGGTCCCCAAGGCTATACACTCCCATCTCTACCCATCCCAGATTCACGAGAGGGAGCGCGCAGGTGGCAGGAGTTTCAGATGTCAGAGTCTGTTTCATCTCACCTTGGTACCCCCAGGGCCATAGATTTGCCACTGCCAAAAGTTGTTCCCCACAAGACTGGGGCTAAGCCAGGCAGATAAGCGAGGGCACAGGTACAAGGGCAGCTGCCAGCCTTGGCCTGAAAGTGGGTCCTGGGGCTGGGCAAAACTTTCCTCAGTGCATTGAGCCTCTTCCCCGCCTTCTCAGGAAGTAGCTGATTCATATTCCCTGAGCATCGTGCTAATTTTTAATCCCTGGTACCTGACACAGACCAGGCATTTGATAGAAGTTGTTTGAATAAATGGGTGGCTCATCTTCAGCAGTTCTGGTGTCGGGCAATCTTGTGGCTGAATAGCTATCAGCCACAAAGCTCTTCCTAACTCTATTAGTTACCTATTGCTGTATACAAATTACTCTAAAACTTAGTCACTTAAAACAGTAAGAAATATTTATTTTCTCATGTGGTTTCTGTAGGTCAGGAAGTCAGGAGCGATTGAGCTGGGTGATTCTGGCTTGATCCTTTCATGAGGTTGCAGTCAAGCGTTGGCCGGGGCTGCAGTCACTGAAGACTTGACTGGCTCTAAAGGATCAGCTGCTAAAATGGCTCACTCACATGGCTGGCAAGTCGGTGCTGGCTGTTGGCAGAAGGCCTCAGCACCTCATTTGTGGATCTTTCTATAGGACTGCTGGAGTGGCAGCTGACTTCTACCAAGTAAGTGATCCAAAAAAAGCATGGTGGAAGCCACACTCCATCATTCCCGCAATATCCTGTTGATTACACTGGTCAGTCTTATTCGATGTGTGAGGGGACTACACAAGGGCATGAATACCAGGAGGCAAGAATCATCAGTGGCCGTTTTGGAAGCTGGTTACCACACTGCCACAGCAGTTATTGAATGCCCACTGTGTTAAGGTACAGTGCTAAATACTGAGGATTCAAAAATTGATAGACACCATCACTGTCCTACAGGAACTCAGACTCTAGTGGGAGAGATAAAGATATTGTGGGGTTCCATGGGAGCCCAGGGAAGGGGCACCTGGCCCAACCTGGGTTGCTTACTAATAGCTTCCCAAGTCTCTGACCCATCCAACTAGAGTTCTTTAGAAGAGTTTTCATATTTTATCCACCTATCCACTGCTCTCCAGGGATATATGCCTGGCACATGGAGATGCTTAATAAATTCTGGGTTTTATTATTATCCTTTCTCAAGACTTGCTACCTGCCTCAGACCTGCCTTGTTGGACTCACTTCCTCAGTTTGCTAACCTGACTCCATCCAGCTGCTTTACTGTCCCCTTTGCACATACCAAAAACTCAAGATGACAGCTCTTACTTATAGAGCCTCTATCAACCAAGCTACTCCCCAAGCAATGGGCCAATCTGCATCTTTTAGATTAAATGATGTTCACCCCCTCTTTCATTCTTCTTTGATAGGTAAAAAGATACATTGGCATACAGGAGGACAGTAACCTAGCCCAAGCTCTTTCTGGAAAATTAGTAGAGTCTTACCAACTACATAAAAATTAATCCTCAAGATCCCCAAAATTCTCATGTCTTACTACTTGTCTAAAACCTAAGGTATGCTTTATTCCTTCAAGGGAAAAAAAAATTTTTTTTCCATTTTATAGTAACTTGAAAATTGTCCTGGAAATCTTTCCGATCCTCTGAAGGAGAAACACTAAGCTTACCATTCACCTTCTGCTTCCACCATTGCCTGAGGAATCTTAATAGCCTGACCTGCATGAGCACTAAGTCACACATACCCATTAACATGATGAGAAAAGGAAAATAGCACATCATTTAAGGGATTCCAGTAGCTGGAAGAAGAGAAAAATACATTTGTATAAACATAAAAGTATTTCATAACTTTCTATTATTTGCCATTAATAAGTAAATGCTTTAGACAATATTTTGACATCTCATAGGACAAGTCTTTATTACTTTTCTTTTTTAACATTTTCCTGACTATTGTCATTAACATACTTTTCCTGGTGAACTTTACAATCAACTTGTCAGTTTAAAACACACACACACGCACACATCTTTAAAATGCTAAATTGTAATGCATTTGGAAACTAATATGTGAGAATTGACATATTTATAATATTGAGTTTTTCCATTTAGGGACATGATTTATTTCTGATGGATTGCAAGATCCACAAAGAAAAGCAATTTGTTTATCATTGTTATGAATTGAATTATGTCCCCCAAAAAATGTGTATCAATTTGGCTAGGCCATGATTCCCAGTATTGTGTGACTGTCCACCATTTTGTCACGTGATGTGATTTTTCTATGTGTTGTAAATCCTACCTCTATGATGTTAATGAGGCAGGATTAGAGGCAGTCATGTTAATGAGTCAGGACTCAATCTACAAGACTAGGTTGTACTTGAGTCAATCTCTTTTGAGATATAAAGGAGAGAATCGAGCAGAGAGACATGGGGACCTCATACAACCAAGAAAGAAGTGCCAGGAGCATAGTGTGTCCTTTAGATCTGAGATTCCTACACTGAGAAGTTCCTAGACCAGAGAAAAATAAATGACAAGGACCTTCTCCCAGAACCAACAGAGACAGAAAGCCTTCTCCTAGAGCTGGCCTTCTGAATTAGGACTTCGAGCCTCCCAAACTGTGAGAGAATAAATTTCTCTTTGTTAAAGCCATCCACTTGTAGTATGTTTGTTATAGCAGCACTAGATAACTAAGACAATCATATTCTCCAATGATTCTCAGAGCCTAGCAGAATGCCTGGGGAAGTAATAAATGCTCAATAAATATTTGTTGATTCTTTGTCTTTACCAGGTTTAGGTAAAATGTAAGTGAATTGGGAAGGTTTTCCCATGCTCAGGAAATATTTAATTGTTTCTTAAATGTTTGATAGAGCTATCTGGCTCTGGTGGCTTTTAGCGGGACTATTTTTAATAATACTTTTACTATCTTCCATGATTATACATATTGGTCTGTTTATGTTTTCTATCTCTTCTTACGTCAATTTTATTAGTTCATATTTTACTAAAATCTATTTCATCTGAATCTTTTAGTTTATTTGCATAAAATTTTTGTTGTATCTCCGTATAACTTGAAACACCTTTGTATCAGTGGTACTCTCTGAAGGGAACACTATGCATCAATTTCACATTCAGGTAAGGCTGGAGTGAGTTTTCCACTAGAAGGGTAGAGGGGAAACCAAGCACATCCAGGAGACATGAGTACTGCCAGGCCCAAAATACAAACGGTGAACCACTGTGACAGAGAGCCTGGGCTTGGAATCAGATAAAGTTCTGTTGGAATACGTGATCTGTCACATCTTATTAAAGATGTGACCTTAGCCAAGTTATTTAATTTCTCCAAGCTTCCGTTTCCTCATGGGTAGAATTTGGATAATAGCACCTTTTCTATAAGGTTGTTAATGAGAATAAAATGTGTTAACATGTGTAAAATGATGTACATCTACTTACACATATAGAAAAAACGAAGAGCCAGGTGGCTATTACCGTTAAGATGTATGATTTCTGAATTCACTGAGACAATAGGAAGAGTTTTTTCTTTTTTTAATTCTTCTTGGAGACTCAGAATTAATATCTTCGATCATCCAAAGGCTCTGGAAACCATTTTTCAAGACTGAGCAAATAGTGTGAACTTTCAGTATAGCAGGAGAAATGGGTTTCCAATGATCTTGGAAATGAAGACAGTGAAATTCAATGTACTGGGATAAAAGAACTTAGAGGATGTTCATTGCAGTTGCTAAATGTGTAGATATTTTTCTATTGTTAGTCAGTTCTCTAGATGGAGGTTGGGGAGTGTGCAAAGACCCAAGGAAGGCATTTCCAAAACAATATTAAGGAAGTTAAAGTGTTGGTAACTACAGTCAAGATTAGAGTGAGAATGGGTCAGATATTTGATCTCTACAAACGGACAAGAGCGAGCTGTGGCCCAGAAAGACCTCCTCCAAAGGTAGTGAACGTGATCAATAAGCTTTCAATAATGGGTCACTGGGAGAACAAGAGCTCATGGAGAAGTTTGGAAGGAAGAACGGATTAAACAGAGTAAGATGAGTTCAGTTTTAGAGATGATGAGTAAAAGAAGAAGAATATTATTCTTTGCTTGTGTGCACTGTAAATAGGTAACCAATTTATTTGTTCAAAATGTGTTTTCTAGTTATGTGTGTATTCTCTTTCTGGGTACAAGTCTATGAATAAAATGTTTCATGTCTGCTTAATTCTTTCCATAAAGTGCCAAGCACTGAAATAACTTTCTAAACTATAATAATAAGAAAGAGAATAATGTGAATGATTGACAAAGCTATGTCATGTTTCATGTATCTATTGAATTGAAACAAATTCCAGGAAGGCTTGGTCCTCTCCCTAGCCCCATCCTTTCTGTTCAAGGCCAGGTACAGCACTTGCAGCTTCTGTCAAACGTGAAGCCCTCTGCTCACCTTTTGGCCACAGTGTTACTGTTAGCACACTCAAAAAACCCGGATGGATCATCGGGGTCCCCGTAGGCGCCATCAGCTTTACCTTCACAGAATGTACTGGTGGGGGTGGGGGGGTGCGTGGGAGGCTCTGGAGTGATGCAGCCCACATACAAGACGACAGGAACACCATCAGCAACAGTTCCCAAAAACTTTGAGGAAACCTCTAGACATATGAGATTAGAAAAATCCTCCCTACTTAATAATTTAAAACCAAGCCAAATTTGAGGCTGTTGTTGTCTTGTGTCATAGAGTCATTCTGACTCACAAGTGGTTTACGCTTGGCTGGTAACCAAAAGTTTAGCTGTTCAAACCCACCCAGAGGTGCTGCAGAAGAAAAACCATGGCAGTCTGCATTCATAAAGATTACAGTCAAGAAAACCCTTGGAGTAGTTCTACCCTGTAACACATGGGATCATCATGGAATTTGAGGTAGGAGGAACTTATTCAATAAAGATTAGAACAGAGTTGCAGATTACCATAGGATCATTTGTTCAAAGTGAAGAGAATGCTAGTTTCACTTCTTTCACTAGCCAGAATAGAAAAATATAGTCTTTATTTAGTATTTGGAGTCCCAGGGCTAAGCTGCTAACCAAAAGGTTGGAGGTTCAAGTCTACCCAGAGGTCCCTTGGAAGAAAGGTCTGGTGATCTACTTTAAAAAAAATCAGCCAGTTCTCTGTTACACATAGGGTTGTTGTGAGTCAGAATTGACTCAACAGCAACTGGTTTCTTTGGTGTTTAATTATTTTGCTGAGTTAGACAACAATGGCTGTTTTTTGACTGGTAAAGGAATTGTTCTCAAGTTCACCATAGTAGGTCAGTAATTTTGTAAGTAACATAGTGATAGGTGGAAAAATATGTATTTTCTAGGATTTTCTGAAATAATTTGCCTCAACAGCCCATCTCAAGTTCTCAAACGAGAAATTACTGAATATTAGAAGTCATAAGTTATCTTTATGTACAGGATGCTCACTCTCACATTACATCATCATTTAAACACTTACATTTCCTGTCTGAGTGAAACACTTCATGAGCCCTGGCCTGCTCTGGATAGGATAACCATCCGTCTCAGCTTGCCTTGGACTGTCCAGGGTTATGCTATTCGCTCAAAAGTGTTCCAGTTTGGGAAGTAAATTATATGATCACCCTAGCTATAAAATTTAAGTCTTTCTATGCTAGAAATGAATTAAAAGCCACAGAGCAGAAAGCATGCTTTGTGGTTCTGCTTTCTTGGGACTGAACATGAAAGTGTAGTTTTTTTTGGTTCAAATCATGCAGGTGTTTTCCTAATTACCTGGTGTTTCAGCCCCAGGAGAGATGTTAGTTTGGAGATGAGAGGATATGAACCCTCACTGCAGAAGTTGCCCAGGAAGTCATCCAAGTCGAAAGGCCAAACCATGGCACCACCAAACTCATTAACCTTCAGAAACGTCACCTGTGATATGAAAGTATAATCTATCAATCCAGCCCTAAGTCTTTTAAAACATTGTGAAATTATTGAAAGCATGATGCAATATGATTGAAAAAAGTTCTAAAAAGGAAACAAAAACATAATCATATCACTATAGAATAACTCTTCATTTTTGCATATTAATCATATAGTTTTGTGTACCTAAGATCATTGTCTACATGGTCACTATACAGTGTACAAACCATCTATATTCTGGTTTTTGTCTTTGTTTTCACGTACCATCAGAAATAAACATTTCTCATGTCTCTCCTTAATCTTTCTAAATATGATTTTTCATACTTATGGATTATAATTTAATATACCTTTTCCTCATTTTTGTATTTTGAAATCATAAGCAAGACTCTGAGAAACACCTGTACATATGTGTTTTGATCATACTGTTTTTCCAATAAATACCCAGGAGTTGGAATTGGAAGCTGAAGGGTATGTATATTTATATCATTCCTGTTATATATAGCCATATTGCTTTCTAAAAGGGAAAGCCAATCAGCGCCTATCCAGGGGCTCTTGAAATGACAAGTGTTCTTGGAAACTGGCAGTCTGTGTGGTGTGGTGGAAAAAGCATAAACTTTGGAATTATACTGACCTATCAGCCAAATCCCAGTACGTCCCTTACTGACTGTATATCCTTGGGAAATAAATTAACCTCTCAGCATCAATTTCCTTGTTAGAAATTAGGAATTATAATACATATTTAATAACAATAGCAACACTGTCATGTGTTGAGCACATACTCATCATACATTCTTTCATGTAATCCAGCCCCTAGGCTTGTTATAAGAATTAAATGAAATATATAAAACAACCAGCACATTGTAGGCAATCAATAATCGCTTTCTCCTTCTCCTTCCACAGAATAAAAAGACTTTTGCTATAGCTCCCAGAAGGAATTCCTGCACAAAAACAGCACGCTGTTGGGGTGCTGGCAGCCTCCAATAAGCATGTAGATATTGGTCCAAGGCATGTATTTTCTTGGTAATTACGCTTATAGGCACCATCAGGTCCCCTTTTGGTTACCGGTGAAATTGTCAGGGTCTGAGAGACTGAGGCTATCCACTCCCTACACGCTTAAGTTGGTGGTAGCGTGGTTCACTTGCATTTAGTCCTAACTTCTCACCCTTGAAAGTCTGTGCCAGCAGCATTATCTTGTCCTCCATGGCCCCTCCAAGGACAAAGTTTTGGAATTTCTCACCCTGGCCAGAATGCAAGGGAGTGGTATTCCTCTTCTTGGGCACCTTTAATTCTATCACTTCTCTTATGAATGAATGGGTATAAACACTCAGAACCTCTCTCCTGCTGCGCCAGGCAAATCTCATCTTCCTTTGTGTTACCTTTACATCCTCTTCCCTAAACATGTCAAAGGAGGAAAGACAGAGACAAGAAGACAAGGCTGGATATGTTGTAAGAGATGGGAGGGTCGGTCAGAGTTAGTGAAGGAAATTTTCCAATTTGATTTTTGTTATATCTCAGGTCCTGGATTTGTCTACAAAGAACCAAAGTGTGTGAGCTTATCTATAAAAGTCTTTTGAGTATTGATGTGTATGTGAGTGTGTGTGTGTCTGAGAAGGTGCATGTCATTGTATTTGTTTGCATATATATTTCATATCTATATTTCACAAGAACATAGGAAAGATACCTTAGAAATCATCCATTCTAACTGCCTTGTTTTACAGAGTAGGAAACTGAGGATTAGGAAGGGGAGTTAGTGGCTAACAATCACACAGTGAGTTAGTCACCAAGCTCTGACTATTATGGGGGCTTCCCAGCCTCTCATCCAGGGCTCTTTCCACTTAAATAGTGAATTTTCCAAGAGCAGGGATAATGTAACATAATCTTAAGGTCCATAGGCTAAAACTTACCTTGTCCTCATAGCTTTCAATATCGTCAAACCCAACCCACTCATTTCTTTTGTAGGCACAGGAGAACTTCTGGTCTTCAGTCCATGAGGTAGTGGCTTCAGGTAAGAAAATGCAGATCTGATGAGAGGAACACAAGTTAGCAAAATCCTGAAGATGGGCTAAGACTTTGGGATGTCCATAAAAGAGGTTAATATCATTCTTAAATACTGTAGTCACATGCTAGCCATCCTATTGTTGTACAAATCATACCGTACTATAATTAGCTTTTTGCGTTTTTGCTTCCTCCACTTGGACTGTGAGCTCCATGAGAGCAGGAACTATGTCTTATTTAACTGTATTCCCAGTGCCCAGCACATTGCCTGACAAAAGTAAGTATCCAATAAATTATCTTGGACAGATTTATTAAGTAGAAGTAACTTGAGTATTATAGAGAACTCACAGAAGAGAGCTTCAATTTCCCCAAAAGTTATCTACTTTTAAATTTTAAAAGTAGCCATTAAAAATACATTTTGAATTGAGATTTATACTTTTATCACTCTCAAAAAGTTTACCTCTCATGTAAGTCAAACTACAGTCAGGTTATACATAGAAAGACACTCTCATTTCCCAAGATGATTCCGTCATTCCCTGGGGAATGTTTTTCATCTCCATTTGGGATAGATAGGGAAATCATCCAGCAAAGTTATCTTAAGACAGGGAAGAACCCAAATGTTATCTAATCCAATTCCCCAACCAACTGGAGTGTCCACTACAGCCTTTCCCAGGGATAGTTACCTCATAGTAGTCCCAGAAGCCAGCCTCCCAAGTGTAGGGCCTGACAGACTCTGGCCCCTAGATGGGTGCTCCCACAGACACACCAGAAGAAGTGGGCACGTTGTCCATCCATAGGTGGGGAATCCCATGATGAGCTTCTCAGCAGGAACCCCATTGTCTTGACAATATTTCATGCCAAATTCCTGGGGGAACTATCAGCTTAAGGCTCAAAGCCAGTTCTTCCCCCACCTTCCTCCCCATGTCTGCTTCCCAGTCCTAACCTATGGCACCTGCCTTATTGTATTGAAGTAGATAAACGACTCATGGTCAGCAGAATGCTGCTGCAGGAGGCTGTTGTAACTGTGTCCCAACCTCCATAAAAGTCATAGGTCATCACACTGATAAAGTCCAGAAGCTTAGTAGGAGTGGTGAACAGCAGTTGAAGATATAGTTGTAACGTCGACTCTGGTTATGGTCGTGGTTGTAGATGAGTGTGTGGCTAAAGCTAAAACTGAGGATGAGGCTATGGATGGGATATTTTTCAGGGATCCAGGGGATTGTCTATTGCATATCTATCTTTTTTTCAGTTATGCTCCGTAGAATTCTAGAAACCTGGAAGAAGATACATGAATGAGTGTAGAGGAATATTTCCCCATTCCTTTTCATTCCCACTTCAACTGGAACTTCTTTACTTTTTCTTTCCTATGCTGAAGAGTCATCAACTATTCCATTTGAAAAGGGGGTTATAATAGCTTTTTTAAAAAAAAGTTTTAAAACTACTGATGTCATACAAGTTCCCACAAGTGCTTTAAAGATTTTCATGTAGCCTTTGCCAGAATATTTTCTTAACTAACCACCTGATCAGGCATTTGATACCATTGTGATGTGGCTGTCAGTCCGACAACTGGCCTTAGAAAGTTACTCGATTTCTTGATCTGCAAAAATGATTCTCGTCATTTCTCCCTGTTTGCACTAGTTTTTTATTCAGAACCAAAAGACAAGGCTATGCTCTCACATATATTTATAGAGGCTTCCCACGTCCCACTCTTTCGGGGTTTTGTTTTTTTGGTTTTTTCATTTGTTTGTTTGTTTGTTTTTGCAAAGCACTTTCACTGTCTGTTATATCAGCTCTCAGACAGACGATTAACTGAATCTCTTCCAGGAAAAATAACTTCACTCTTCCCAGAAATCTCCAACGAGCCACTGTGCATATCCATGCCAGGCGCAATATCCTAGACCATTCCCAAGAGGCTTCCTTGAGCTCTGGGTGATGACGCTGTGTGACCTCAGGGGCTTTTCTGGTTTCTCATGCAGCAGATAGCTCAGCAAGCTGATGTACTAGCTATTGTTGAAATCCTTTGGAGAATACCCTGGACTCTTTTCACCCTCCTGTGTCCTAGTGAGAGGCTACAGCCTAAGAAATTCTCCAGGAGAACAATCCTGGGAAAGTACAAACTGGGGTGATATCAACAAGCCCAGCTTGCCCCATAACTGTTTGGGCAGGAACTTGCAAAATGTTTGGTTGCACACAAGAGTAAAGAACTCTCTCTACCTCTCTTTCTCCTCTACTCCCACATGTGGTCAGGAAACGGGGTGACAGTCCTTCCCGTCCATAATGAGTCAGCCCAGTGGCTGGGGCCACATGCATTCATGCAAGCCCACTGGAGAGCCTCATGTCACATACAACATACCACCCACTAGGTCCTAAATGGGAGACACACTGGATGCCAATCAAAAGCACCAAAGAGGAGAAGGGGGAGAAAATCCCACAAACATTAGGCAAAGATGTACAGACTACCTAAATTTAGTCTGACTGAGGCCCCAAGAGTACCACAAGTCTAAATCCTGCCCTGGAATAAGACATGCTATTTAGGTCTTCGGATATTGCTGTCTGACTCATGCGCCCATCTTGGCAATTTCATAACCAGCTTCAGTGGTTCCTTTGCCTTTAGATACTGCTGCGGAGATCAGCAGACAGGAGCGACCTGTGGCTTGGGCTTCAGCTTCAAAAGCTGCTAACATTTCCTGCAGCAAAACACAGGGTTGTTGTTGTTTGTAGTTGCCATAGAGTTGGCCCGCCACTCGTGATGACCCCATGCACAAAGGAACAAAATACTTCCCAGTCCTGCCCCAACTCCATGATTGGTTGCATTTCACACTATTGTGATCAATAGTGTTTTCACTGGCTTCTTTTCACAAGTAGATTTTCAGGCCTCCTTTCCTACATCGTCTTAGTCTGGAAGCTCTGCTGAAAACCTGTTCAGCATCGTAGCAACACACAAGCCTCCGCTGACAGGTGGTGGCAGCACATGTGATGCAGCGGCCGGAAATCAAAACTGGGTGTCCCGTATGAAAGGCGAGAATTATACCAGTGAACCACCACTGCCCCCATAAAAGATAGAATAGTATTGTTAATTATGGTTAGTGATAATTAGAGGGAAAATACAATGCTCATAAATTGTAATTTAAAAATAAAGTACTATTTGGTGGGGAAAAGTCTCCTTACTCGTATCTGTGTACTAGGTATATGTGTGTATGTGTGAATGAGATAAGGCTTGGGATCTAACTTGTCTGGAATATTTTTCCCTGCTTTCTCAATGACACAGTCCTACAGGGGCAGCTCTACTCTGTCCTTTAGGGTTGCTATGGGTTGGAACATTTTTTTTTTTTTTTCAGTGAAGTAATGTCTTAAAGAGAAAATAGTTTTAGAGATTCTGCCACTTTCTAATTGTGACTTGGGCCACATTTTTGTTGTTAGTTGCCGTCGAGTTGATTCCAACTCATGGCAACACCATGTATGCAGGGTAAAACTTCTTCATAGAGTTTTCAGGGCTGTGACTTTTTGGAAGCAGATCACCAGGCCTTTCTTCCAAGGTGCCTCTAGGTAGGTTTGAACCACCGATTTTTCAGCTAGTAGTCGAGCACTTAACTGCTTGTTTTAAGTGCTCAGAGACCCTTGGGGCAAATTACTTTTCTATGATTTGACAGTTTGTTTCTCAATAAACGGGTAAAAATGCATACTTCAGTTGGGTGTTATAAATATTATGTGGATTCACATGTGCATATTGCCTAACACAGTGTCTAACATATTGTATATTGGTTTCCTTCCCTTCTTTTTCCTTTCCTTTGGAAATGGAAGTCATCAAGAGTGGGGGGTCCCCAGAGCACCTGGGGTTTATGACCATATCTGTTGATCACAATGGTAAAACACTGTTTGTCCTCAGGTGGGCTGCCCTGGGACCCTGGGTACTCAAAGTCAAGGTTAATGTCATCAAATCCATGCAGCCAGAGATACTCAAACACCGAGTCAATGAAAATTTTACAATTGCCAGCTGTGGCCACCATGGTGGTGAACCTGGAGAAGGTGTGGAACTTAGTGCATTCAGGTGCCATCACCTTTGTCCCCTTTATTCTTTCTCTCATGTGAATTTGGTTTAGCCCAGGCTCCAAGAGACAGAAGCAACGACCATCAGCTCCTACCCTTAGAAAGCCACCTTATCTCCAACAGCTTCCCTCAGTAGTCTTAGGTCATAAAAATCCTCGTAGCCTATAAAGCAGTCTATAAAACAGGCCTCTTGGTGCTTGCAGATAAACCACTCCTTTGTTATTTTAGGCTTTTCTTTCACTCAGTTACAAGTCATGTTCCATGCCCTCCTATAAACTCCAAAATTCCCTCTGGAAGGGCATCATAATACAGCTATAGGGCAAGGAAAACTATATCTCTTCCACTCACAAAATATGCTTCGTTATCACTCCTCCCTCCGTCTTTCTCTTTTCCTGTCTTTAGGATAGTTACAGCTACTTATTTTTCACAGTTCTCCTAAACATTCTTTTATGGTCTCCCACTTCTATGCCTTTGCTCGTGTGGTTCTCTTCTCCTAGAATGCCCTTCCCGTTCTCTCTGACAAACTTCTTACTATTCACTGCTCTTTTCAAATGTTACCTATTCTTCTTTTAAAATCTCTACCCAAGCAGAATTTAGCATTGCAGTCTCATAATTTTTTTATTACATTGTACATATGCCATTGTGACACTTACTCATTGCAGTATTCTGTTGCATGTGCTGTATGCAAGCACGTGTCCCTAACTAGAGAGAAAGCTTCCCGAGACTCTTTTATTCATCTGTTTTTCTCCTATAGTGTCTAGAAAGGTGCCTGGCTCTTTGCTACTCAGCAAATGTTGTTGAGGTATCTAATAGCCTTCCTGAATTCCCCAGGACGGTATACTCCTGTCCATCTATTCCATTTGGAACAGTGGGAGACATTGTGTTCTTTAAGACTCCTCTTCTATAGCTCTCTCATTCTTGTATACCTCTGATTTATATACCCAGTACCTGCCATGATATTTAGCACATAGTACATGCTCAATAAATACTTACTGAAATAAAATGAAGCATTTTAGATAAACAGATGTTATGTGTAGGTCATGTGATAGACTATTTCCATAGATTACTCCTTCACACGGTTCTCTTCTAGGCTTCTTTCCCTTCCCTCATTCTATGACCCTAGGATCAAAAACTCTGGGTTTCAACCAACCTCTTTTTTTTAGGACAGTAAATCTGTAATCAGCCAAACACCGCTTTCTTTTCACTCGTTTCCTGTTCTAGCGCTTTTCCTGTTCTGGAATAGCTCCTGCTGATGCGCTTCTGGGGTCTTTCATGTCACCTTCAATCACCTTCTCTTCACCTTCAAGCTAGCTTCAGCCTCCTCCTTCTGAGTTGCAGCCCCTACTCCAACTCCCCATAGAAAGAAGAGATTCTTACTTCTGGGTGCTGAAGTTCCACCCACCAATCGCCAGGAGTGTAACCTGGTTTCATTCCTGACAAGGAAGCACAGAAGTCCATTTTAGCCAAGCATGGGGGAAACCGCTTAAGGGAGTCCAAGTGACCTTCTCTCAGATTCACAGTTCTGACACCAAAGGAACAGAACCATGTCCCCAGGAACTCTCCACTTGTGATCCCCCTCTGTCCCTCAAAGGATCAACTTTATGTTAACTATTCAGATTGGAGTACCCACACCTGAGTTCTGAGCCACCCTAGCCCTTCCTGGAGCAGAGGACAAGGGGCCAAACTATGTGGAAGGGAGCATTTCCCTTATACCGTAGTATAAGTGTATATACAGTATACACCACAGGGGTGTATCGGATCTTATAGGCAACTTGACTCTCTGACTGGAGACATTCTCAGGGAGAGAATAGTGGACATTTAGCCAAAGACATCCATGAGACTCTAAAAGTTGCCACTCCCCACCACCGTCATCCCCACTCAAAATAGTCAAATGCTGCTCAGTGAAATAAATCAATCATAAAAGGATAAATATTGTACGAGAGCACTATTATAAAGTAACAACAAAAGTTTACGCACAGAAAAAAAATTCTTTAGTGGTTTCCAGGGATGAGGGGGTGGGGGAGCAGGGGGAGGGAAAATTACCAAATAGATAGAAGACCCATGTTAGTATTTGTGAAGGGAAATGCAATTACACAGTATGAGGGAAGTCAGCACAACATGACCAAGGCAAGAGAGGACACTGAGAGGAAAGCAAGACTAAAGGGCAACTACCGTAACTAGTATAGTGTAGACAATCCTGCAACAATAGTATTAACATACGTAGATAGATATGCCAAGAGGTGTGGGAGGGCATAAGGGAGCACACCTACCAGCAGATACAGGTTTGGTGGTCAATATGTCTACATATATGATTACAGGTATTCCTCATATATTAATATAGACAATAGAGCACACAAGGGGCACAGTTAGGGAAACCTCTTAGACATAACCAAACACCTCGCAGGATGAAGTTCCTAGGCTCAAAGGCAAAGGACCATAGACTCGGGGTACATCTATGCCGATTGGCACAACATAGTTTATAAAGGCAATGTCTTCATCTTACTTTGGTGAGTAATGCCTAGGGTCTTAAAAGCTTGCAAGTGGCTGTCTAAGATACAACTAGTGGTCTCTTCCCGTCTGGAGCAAAGGAGAATGAAGAAAACCAAAGACACAAAGGAGCAATTCGTCCAAAGGACTAACGGACCACATGAATCACAGCCTACACGACCTCGAGACCTGAACTAGATGGTGCCCAGCTACCACTACCGACCGCTCTGACTGGGATCGCAACAGAGGCTCCCAGACAGGGTGGGAGAAAAAAGTACAACCAAAAATCAAATTCACAAAAAAAGACCAGACTTACTGGTCTGACAGGGACTGCAGGAACCCCCAAGACTATGGCCCTAAGATACGCTTCTCACCTGGGAACTTAAGCCATTACTGGAGACCACTTTCCAGCCAAACAATAGACAAACCCATAAAATAAACAATAACACTTGAGAGGAACGTGCTCCTTAGAACAATCAATTATAGAAGATCAAGAGGGCAATATTTGTCTAAAAGCAAAGATAAGAAGGCAGGAGGGTGTAGAGAATCCAGACAAAAGGAAACGGAGAACTCAGAGCAGAAATGGGGAGAGTGATGACACATTGTGGGGAATGAAACCAAGTCTGTGGAACACTTTATATACAAACTATTGAAAGGGAATCTAACTTGCTTTGTAAAATTTCACCTAATGCACAATAAAAACTAACAAACAGAATTGTCAAATGCATCATCTATTTGAAAACACAAAGCAAGGAATCTTCCAAATAGGTTGAATCCTCCCATCCTGATCTCAGTAGGAAGGTAATTATACGAGAAAGTTCATTAACAGAGGCTAATGAACAGAGTTCGCCATTGAAGCTACTTTCCTTTTAAGCCTCTCTGGCATTCTGGACTTTCCCTTGCTCACTGCCCTCAGCTACATAGTCTCAGAGGGGCACAGGCCAGAGCTCTATAGGAAGGAATCCAGTTTAGTTATAGCAGGTAGATAAAGGGAAATAGAGGACTGGAGCAATGAAGCCAACAGTGCTGGCAGACAAAAATCACTGTTGAAGACAAGGAAAGTAGTTTTGATTTTTATCAAGGTGGCTTGGCATTTCCATTCCTCTCTCCCCCGAGGTCACCTTTTCCTTATTGTGTGCTTTAGCTCTGAATAGGGAGATGGCCCCCAATACTAGCTTTGGGTTTTGAGTCTACACAGAGATTTTGTCCTGTGACTCCCCCATATATTCCAGAACAAGGTACTGACTGCTGCTTGAGGGCCTGGAACCATGGGTAGAGGACATCATCATTCCACTCATAGGGAGCGATCTTGTTATTGGCCACAGTGGCGAAGGCATAAATGAGGTGCATACACAGGCATGGGCCCACATTCTCTGGCATGTATTTGGCAGGCTCTGGGCAGTACTGGAACCACTTGGTAAAGTAGCACACAAGCTTCATGGCTGTGCCTGGTTGAGAAGAACAGGGGCTGGGAGTTGGAAACGTTGAGATCTGGGATCTCAGTATTCATGGGGGGCTCTTCCACGGGCTCATTGGGGAGGAACAGCAGAAACGCTCTGGAAATCTCAGTTCTCTCTCTACACTTAGGGCTGGGGATGTGAGGAGGGCACAGAAGGGCTCATATTGGTTAGGTAAGACTGCAAGCTAAAAGTGTTCTCCCTTTCTCGAGGACCTGGGAATGGAGTTAGAGCAAACACAGGGTAAAACTGAAACCATTTCCCCTGAAGATATCTAATTTTTGTGGAGTTAATAACTGTCTCCCCGGCTCCCCTGCCCCCACCGACTCTTTCTAGTTCCTGTTGTTAGTTGCTTTGGAGTTGATTCCCACTTATGGAGACCCTATGTGTGCAGAGCAGAGCTGCTCCATAGGGTTCTCAAGGCTGTGACCTTTCGGAAGCAGATTGCCAGGCCTGTCTTCCGAGACTCCACCGGGTGAGTTCAAACCACCAACCTTTGGCTAGTAGTTGAACGTTTAACTGTTTGTACTACCTAATGCTATCTTAATTCCATACCCTGACAAATGTCATTCTGGTCCTAGGCAACCTCATTTCTATCCCTTACTTAAAAGAATATAAATGTTGGGGGTGGGAGGGAAGACTGGAGGGAGAGAGGTCTTTTTGGAGTTTGTTTGTTTTTTTGGATGACAACTTTGAATGTCCTATAGAAGCTGGAAACTCCAGCTCTCTCAGGCTTTTGAACATCTAAGTCTGCTCATGGTGGAAATTCCCTTATCAGAAAGATACTTATCAAGCTGCAGCTGAAGCAACACAGCCAGTCCTGTCAAAAAGCACGCAACAGCACGATGAAAGTGACTAATGTCACTGAATTGTACATGTAAAAAAAATCTTAAAATGGCAATTTTTTTATATATATATATATATATATATATATACACACACACTCTCCACAATAAACATAAATAAATTTAAAAACTAACCAACAACAACAACAAAATAAAAACCAAGAAACAAATCCATGATTCAGCTCCAGCTTCCCAGGGAAGCTATAGGCCTGTTGCCCTGCTGGGTAACTATGAACATTCAGCTCCCAGTGAGTCCTGCTCAGCTTTTTCTCTCCACAGCTTATGCATTAACCACCCCTGGAGACGGAGTCGGGGGGAATAAGGGAGCTAAGTCCTGGAGCTGGGTTCTCCACCACCTATTAAGTGGTAAACTAGAAAGAGCTTGGACTTTGGAGTCAGACATTGTTAGATTTAAAGCCTGGATCTTCTACTTCCAACTGCAGGATGCCAAATATCCTATTGCACCTCATTTAACCTCAATTCACTTACTGGCAAAAAGAGCGGATAATGATACCTACTTCAAATTTTTGTTGTAAGGATTAGATAAGCTCACTGAAGTGGCAGTACCTAACACACAGGCAAGATGGAATAAATGTGTTTCAATAAACTGTTGGCCCAGCTGACTTATCTTTAGCCAAGATCCAACTTAACTACTCTTAACTCAATGGCACACTCAGTAAGACAACCAACTGAATAGCACTTGTTGGGGTCCCAGAAAGCTCCAGAGCCTCTGGGAGCAGCCGCTCACACCTCCTGACATTCAGTACCCTCTGACTGCTCATGAACCACAGACTTCCAAGAGGTCTTCAGGATTTGGGTGGAGGAGGGCATAGAACAGGTCGTATCTGAGCACCAAAGGAGGCATTACTTCCTCCTCTACAGAAGCTGGTACTGGGCAGGATGCAGGTGGTGAGATAGGTATGAAAAAAGAGAAGGGATTATAAAAATAATTCATTTAACAGAATATTCCAGAGAGATAGAAAGATGTGGATTGCTGAGGCAGCAGGACTTGGATTGCAAACTGCCAAAGCAGAGCCCCAGCTTAGATGCCCTGTCTTTAGGAGACCGTTGTCCAGGCCCTGCTCAGGCTCTGGGTGAACTCTCAGACAAGTGAATTCACCACCCTGGGCTAAGGTCTCCACTCCCTCCTCTAATAACATTATGGCCTGGGTTGCCTCTGGGTTTTTGTGACGATAACATTGGATTATGAATGTGAAAGAATTCTAAAAACACAAGCGGTCAAGAATTGGCTGGTAACATCTATTTTTGCTAATAGAAAAAAAAGGGCCAAGTATGATCTTATAGGGTGTCCCTAGGTGGCAAATGGTTAACACGCTCAGCTGTTGACTGAAAGGTCGGAGGTTCACATCCGTCCAGAGGTGCCTCAGAACAAAGTCCAAGTGATCTACTTCTGAGAAATCAGCCATTGAAAACCTTACGGAGCACAGATCTACTCTGACACACATGGGGTCGCCATGAGTTGGAATCAATTCCACGGCAACTGGTTTGGTTTGGTTTAGTGTTATTGTCTTTTGCTGTCAAGTAGATTCTGACTCATAGTGACACTATAGGACAGAGTAGAACTGTTCCATTGGGATTCCTAGGCTGTAATATTTACAGGAGCAGATTACCAGGTCTTACCTCCCACGGAATGGCTGGTGGGTTCGAACTGCCGGCCTTTTGGATAGCAGTCGAGCACTTAATCATTGCAACACCAGTGCTCCTTGGTTTACTAGTAGTTTCCTAATAAATATCATTGATTGAATGAATGGTGTGTTTCAAATAGAAATATGAATGTGTCCTGATCTAGATCCCCCAATCTCATTCCACGCATGTCCTACTCCCTTGGGGCTGTATTCCCCTCTGCTCCACTTGCCTCCTCCCTGAACTTAGGATAAAGTGGCACTTAATTTATGGAGAGAAAGAGAGAAGAAGAGGGGAGGGAAATAGATAAACACAAAATGTGTTGTTAGGAGTAGCTCTGGGGCAGTCATTTCACCCAGAAGGAGCCAGAAACATGTGAGAATGTCTAACTTGCTGGGACCAACCAACTAAGCCTTTGAAATGCTTTAGCACTTTCTACCGTGGCACAGAGGACTTTACTCTTCGCACTCCAGACCACGGGCATGTGCAAGAGAGAGAAAAAGCCCACAGCCTGACAGAACAGGAGCCTCATGGGGATGGTATATGCCAGGAGAAGGGAGAATCCAAACAGTGCCTTTATTTGTTGAAGCTAGGTGTTGATTCCTGCTCCCTGACCTTTGCTGGAGAGGACTCTCTGAGTTTAGAGAAGAAAAGGGAAAGGGGGGTTGGGTGCCTGTGACTTACTAGCCCAAAGCAGCAACCTCCCCGTCTCTGCTGCTATCCTAGCACCAAGTCCTGGGGCCCTGGAGGCTCTATATCAGATCTGAGTGGGGATTATCACTGTGAAAGTGGAACAGCTGCAGAAGGCAGTGTGCCCACAATCCAGCCCCAGGGCTTGCTTCTAGTTCTACACTTGTCCCATTCTCAAGGTCCCTGGGCAGCCTATCCTATTGTCAAAGCTCCTCATCTGTTGTGCCAAGTTCACTGAACTCATTAAGCATCAAATCTTCTCAAGAAGACCATATTCTTCTGACTATTTCTTTGACAGTGAGAGGGAGAAAGCTGTGATGTTGCTACAACATTGACTCTCTCTCCTGATCATTATTTATCTATTAACTGATTAAATCAATACATCAAACATTTACTGGGTGCCTCCCTAGTGCCGTGTGCTAGGGATACACTGAAGCCTAAGACATGGTCGCTGCCCTCACATCTAGTAGTGTAGTCATGAACATATAGACAAACTGAAATGCATTACTACCTTACAACAGAAAGACAGACAAATGCTGCAGAAAACGGAAGAGGGGATCTCTACTGGAGGGGCAGGGAAGACTTCACAGAGGAGGTGACATTTGAACTAGACTTGTCATAATTTACCAGTGAGAGGAGAGGTGAAAGTTCATTTAAAGGGGGGAGGATAACATATAAAAAGGCCTGGGGCATTTTTAGAGCAGTGAAATTATCCTGCATGCTACTTTAATGGTTGACACATGAAATTATGCATTTGTCAAAACCCATAGGACTATACAACACATAGAATGAATCCTAACATGAACTATGGATTTTCGTTCATAATAAAGTATCAATATTGGTTCATCAGTTATAACAAATGTCCCACAGGAATGTAAGATGTTAATAATAGGGGAAATTCTGTGCAGGGAGAGAGGGAATGTATGGGAATTCTCTGAACTTTCTGCATAATTTTTCTGTAAACCTAAAACTGCTCTAAAAATAAAGTCTATTTTAAAAAAAAAAAGTGAATCTTGCCAAAAACAAGGCCTGGGACAGGAGAGAGTCTAGGGTTTGCAGGGACTGATGAAGAGCTCACAGTGGCTGGGTTGCAGGCCAGTTGAGAGGAGTGTCAAAGAGACCGACCATGTGACTGCCCTGATGGACATTCACTCCGAAGTTCAGGCAGCTAGTGAGGGAAAAGCCATGACACATAGACCAAGGGAATGAGACCATTTGACCCTTTACCCAAGACACAAAGAGAGCAACCTATCTCCACTCCACTCCCCCAACTCTGAATTCCAGGATAAGAGAGATGGCCCACTTCTTAGCCAGCTCATCCTACCTTCCTGAGGGTTGCCATCTACTGTATACAATGGAGGAAAGGGTCAAGGGGCCCCCATCGGGGTTGTCTTAGTTACTCAGTGCTGCTGTAACAGAAATACCACGAGTGGATGGCTTTAACAAACAGGAATGTATTCTCTCACAGTTTAGGGGGCTAGAAATCCAAATTCAGGGCACCAGCTCCAGAGATGGGCTTTCTCTCTCTGTTGGCTCTGGGAGAAGGCCCTTGTCATCAATCTTCCGCTGGGTCCAGGAGTTTCTCAGCTCAGGGACCCTGGGTCCAAATGACATGATCCGCTCTCAGCTCTTCTTCCTTGGTGGTATGAGATCCCTCTCTTTCTGCTCCTTTCTCTCCTTTTATCTCTTGTAAGATAAAAGATGATGCAGGCCACACCCCAGGGAAACTCCCCTTACATTGGATCAGGGCTGTGACCTGAGTAAAGATGTTGCATCCCACTATAATCCTCATTAACATGACCTAATCCTGCCTCATTAACATAACAGACAGCTCACTCCCAAATGGAACCATAACCACAGGCACAGAGTCTAGGATTTACAACACATCACAAAATGGAAGATAATTACATCAGATCACAAAATGGAGGACAACCACACAATACTGGGAATCATGGCCTTGCCAAGTTGACACATATTTTGGGGAGACACAATTAAATTCATGACAGGGATAAAGAGTAGTGTGAATAGTGTGGGCAGAAGGAGTAAGAGAGGAGGTCAAAACACTGGACCAAGACTGTGGGAGCAGGTTTTGGGGCTCTTGGTGAATTGTGGGTAGTGAAGTGGAGGGTCAGAGTGGAACTAAGAAAAGAGAAAGCAGAGAGCTGGCTATTTTGAGTCGACTCTAAATTCTGGGTTTAGGGGCCAGATGTGAAGAGACCTTTTGTTTCTGTTTAGGTTTCTCAGGCACGGCCATGAGCCTAGCAAAACGGTCAGGGTACGAAAGCATCAGCCCTACCAGAAGACCATGCATCTGTCTGGAGTTTTGCCTTGGGAATCTTGTGAATGATACACCAGGTGCTGGAACAGGAGGAACGCCAACCGAGTCGGAACCTTAAAGGGAGAGAAGTCTTACCAGCAGAACTCTCTTTCTAAAATCTGTTATGGAGTCCCATGATTAGAGAATGAAGTTTAGACTTTTAGCAAGGCCCTGCTCGACTGATCCCAGCCCACCTGTGCAGCCTCATTTCCTGCCATCCTCTCCAGGTACTACATGCTCCAGCCAGTTCAAATTTCCTGCTGCTCTACAATCACACCAACTCTTCAGCCTCTGTGCTTTTTCTTATGCCATTCTTTTGCCTGGGATGCTGTGGTGGTGAATTTTATGAGTCAACTTGGTGAGGCTATGGTGTGATCACTTGGTCAAATACTAGTCTAGATGTTGCTATGAAGGTATGTCTATGTAGTTAGCATTTAATTCAGCAGTTTGTAATCGACTGCTAACCTAAAGGTTGGTAGTTAGAACACACCCAGTGGCTCTGTGGAAGAAAGGCCTGGCATACTGTTTCCATAAAGATTATAGCCAAGAAAACTCTATGGAGCAGTTCTACTCTGTAACACATGGGGTCACCGTGAGTCAGGGGCCAACTCAATGGCAGCTAACAACAACAATAGCGTTTAAATCAGTTGATCTTAAGCTAAGCAGAAAACCCTCAGGAATGTGAATGGGCCTTATCCAATCAGTTGAAGGCCTTAAGAGCAAAAACTGAGGTGTCCTGAAAAAGGATTCTGTTTCAAGACTGTAAATAGACAAGACTGCTGGAGTTTCTAGCCTGTTACCTGACCTACAGATTTGGGGCTTGCCCGATCCCACAATCGCATGAGCCAATTCCTCAAAATACATCACTGTCTCTTGCTATAATCTCTCTCTCTTTCTATCTATCTATCTATCTATCTCTTTCTTTCCCTCTTCTCTCTCTCTCTTTGTCACTCTTCCCCGCCTCCACCCCCCGCAGTCTTCCAAATCTCTATCACAAAAGATACAGGGATTAGGATGCAAGATTATCATTTGGTGGGGTGGGGAAAGAGGAGTAATAGTGGAAGGTGGGTGTACTAGTTATCTAGTGCTGCTATAACAGAAATACCACACGTCGATGGCTTTAACAAACAGAAATTTATTTTCTCACACTCTAGGAGGCTAGAAGTCCGAAATTCAGGGTGCCAGCTCCAGGGGAAGGCTTTCTTTCTTTGTCAGCTCTGGAGGAAGATCTTTGTCATCAATCTTTCCCTGGTCTAGGAGCTTCTCAGCCCAGGGACCCTGGTACTACTTTCTTGGTGGCATGATGTCCCTCTCCTCTCTGCTCGATTCTTTCTTTTATATCTCAAAAGAGACTGAATCAAGATACAACCTAATCCTGTAGATTGAGTTTTGCCTCATTAACATAACTACATCTAATCCTGCCTCATTAACATCATAGAGATAGGTTTTACAACACAAAGGAATATCACATCAGATCACAAAATGGTGGACAACCACACAATACTGGGAATCATGGCCTAGCCAAGTTGACCCATATTTTGGGGGGACACAATTCAATCTATAACAGTGGGGAACACTCACATATAGATATAAATCTTGTTCCCATCCCATAAGTGATAGAAAAGGTGGAACAAACCTTAAGCTGTGGAGGAGTTTCTCTTCAGGTGTTATTTTTCTGGAATTTAGGAGCAGACAGACTTTTCTAACTCTGGCTTTGTCAATACTATTAATTGTTCCACCGGGTTGGGGCTTGCTGATGATCGTGATAACTGGGATTTGGTTGTGTGATATAATCTTGGTAACTGTATTGAGAACTTTCCAGAAATTGTATCTCTAACTTAAGATCTTTGCTCTAAACACTGGAGGCCAAAGGCCAGAGCATGAATAGGGGTGATACTGAGGCAGTAACAGTGGCTGACAGGGCAGGGAATGAGGGTGGAGGGGAAATGGCTGGCCTGCAGCTTCCTCCTCTTTGACAAAAAGAATCTATTTCTCCCATAAGAGAAACAAACACTAAAAAATAAAAGAAATGGCCCAGTGCAAACACTAAACCATTCAATAAGACCAACTCCATCATGTATTAGTAGAGGGGACGCATGAGATGGTATGAAAAACGTACACCCACATTTACCCTCAACCAAACACACACACACATACACACTCACATCTGGATTAAAAATTATTTGCATCTTTTCTTTCCAGATACATCCTTCTAATTACATTTGAATCAGTGTGATAGCTGCATTATTAAAACAGTTTTGTGGTCCCAGGGCAACGCCAGTTTTTAATTCCCTGGACACAGCATCTCTGCTTTGAAAGGAAAACTGCTTTAGATGATTGCTGATGACTAAACAATGCATTGCGAATTCAGCTACTGGACTTACTTCAAATAAGTAAAATGCTAAAAGCAAGACATTCTACTTGACTGAAAATTCCTTGGGGGGCAAAGTCATGTCTCATTTATATTTACGTATCCAAGAGACTTGCACATACCAGACTCTCATAAAATATTTATTACATTGATTCTGGTTCTGATATGGACGCTAACTGCATAAACACCTCTCCATGCCTCAGTTCCTTCCACCATGAAATAAGATTGGAGTTTTAAACTCAAATGCTTTCAGGCCAAGGAAGCAGGTGAAGTGAATATGTGAAGCAGTGAAGGGTGCCAGTAGGGAGTAATAGGGTCTGTGAAAATGCACTAGCAGTCAAATTTACTAAAACTGTGCTGATCTCTCCAAGAAATGTCTTCTGGTAAGATCTGGCTTTCAGATCACCTGCTTGAAATACTGAGATTTTTTTTTTCCCCCTTCCTCTAACATTCTTGAGTCTTTTGCTCTGGTTCACGTTCTTTTCTAAGGATGGAGAGAAAAAAATGTTGGGCAAGAGAGTGTTGAGAGGGGTGATGACCTCCAATCAGACCTCCCCATGTAGATACTGCTGTGTCCCTAACGTCTATGATGCAGTTCCACACTCAGAGGCCTCCTGTTGATCAATTAACAAATTCCCTGAAAAAGCTGCTTCTAAATTTTAATTTGGAGTCCCCAAGTGGTGGAAACACATAACACACTCAGTTGCTAACCGAAAGATTGGAGGTTTGAGTCCACCCAGGGTTGCCCTGGAAAAAAGGCCTGGCAATCTACTTCTGAAAAATCAGCCACTGAAAACTCTATGGAGCACAGTCCTACTGTGACACACATGGGGGCACCATAAGTAGGGCTTGACTCAACGGTAACTGATGTATAAGTTTTAATTTAAAGTAAACTACTAAAAGAAGAACACAAGAAAAAACACTGTAGAAGGAACATCAAAGATGTTTGGAGTTTTCTGATTTATTAATCACAGAAAGTAAGAATCTCATGAGGAGAAAGGGTCAGGATCATTAAAAATGCTGCCAGCAGTCCACAGAAACATTAGGGCAATCCCAGCACCCTGTGGGGATGGATGGAGACAGATGCCTCTGGTTAGTCTAAGCAGAGAGGGCAAAGCCCACCTTATTGTTGGCCATGTCATAGAGTAACATTCCTTGAGGAAGACATCTCCCAGAATCCACAGGGGCTGCCCAGTGAGGGAGGGCTGGTAAGCGGCCTCAATCCCAAGCCTGCAGTAGTCATTGTTCTAAAAAGACAAAGGACATGAAGATACAACCAGTTGCATTGTAGAGACCATTCTCCACAGGAACTCCTCCCACCCTATAGTCACATGACACTCTTGGGGTTCTCTGAATTCTTGCTCAGCTCAGCTTGGCCCCTGGTGATTCCCCATAGTTGACCAGATGTGAGCTGGGACATAGGACAGCAGTTTGGGCCCACCTCATCACAGGATCCAGAGAGCCTAGGAGTGAATACAGATACTGAAGATATAGGCAGAGGGAGGCAGAGGGAACTGGAACCCACTAATGATGAAGGTGATGGTGGGCATGCTCTGTAAGTAGTTGCAGTTGACCACAAACTGAGAGAGGGAAGAGGTAGAGCTGAGGAACCCCAGGGACTGGGGGCCCAGACAAGGGCTCAACACCCCCTCTTTTTTTTTTTCCTGAGTCACTTGTGAGACTCTCCCCTTGATCCTCCAGCAGAGGCTGCTTCAGGGTATGAAGTGCACGACCTGCTTCCCAGATACAACACTGTCCAGGCCTTCTTGCTTTCTTGAGTCCTTTCCTCAAACATGTCTCCTTAAACACGTCTCAGCTCGTAGATTTTGGCTTTGTTACTATGACCATAAGAAGTCAGCCTTACTCTAGAATGTAGTCTCCAGTCTCAGAAAGTACAATCTACAGAGAAAAGACATGAGCACTCTCACACTTGTAAAAAACACATTCTTGTGCACACTCATATCCACATTTGTTTGCACATGTCCATGAACTCAACAGACACACACACACACACACACACTGAGGAACCAAGATTTAGTGTGCAGGAAGAAGCAAAGTACAGATACATGAACAGAGGGGAGCAGGTCTGTAGAGAGGAAGCTACTCAGAGGAAAACCCAAAGGTATATTTCTAGGGAGGAAAGAAACCCAAGTGGAATGAAGAAATGTATTGTCCTCTGACTCTAAAATTCCAGTGCAGTCAAATGAGAGTAAACAGACAAAGTTGCAGTGTGCTCCTAGGACCTGCAGTGAATTAGTAGTACCTTCTGACAACCATTCACCCCAAACTCATAGTTTGGATGGAGTGAGACACTCTCTCCCCTTGCCTGCTTTGCACTGAGGATTCATGGACTGAAATGCCATGCTTTGTCTCTACCTGATCTGTCCTTCCAGGGGCTCTGGTCCCCACCCAACCCTTCTTCCTCTCCCTTGGGAATTCATTGCACCCAGGCTCCTGTGTTGACGTTGTCTGGCAGTGCAGAGAAGCCGTTGGCTTCTGGTTACTCACATCACCGTTCTGGGCCCGCTGGGCTCCTGCTGCCTGAAAGAAGGAGCCCATGTACTGCTGGGGAACAGCCAGCAGGAAGGTCCCAGCATCCACAATGGCTTGGCAGCCCTGGGGGTACACGCCCGTGATCTGGTTACCGACGGCAAACCTGGGCAGGGGAGACCAGGATGAAGAGGGTCAGGTGCCTCTGCCACAAACCTGAGCCACGTCCACCCCTTCTCCCTCCAACTCAGCAGATTTAACATTCTGCCTCTTTCAGGAAGCTGGGCCACCAATATTATACATCTGCCCATGTAATGTTTCTGTGCCTTTGTGATTACTGGTAGTGGTCATGATCATGAACTTTGGAAACATAGCTTGTATTTAGATCTTGACCTTATGAAATGCATGACTTTGGACAAGCTACTTAACCTCTGAGCCTTGGTTTCTTTATCTATAGAGTGAAATACATTGCCGACCTCCTCATAGTGTTGTGGAATTTTATGCAATAATATATGTAACGTATTTAGCATAGTGACTGGCACATAGAAAACATCAATGACAGCTGTTACTCTTACTGATGACGAAAGTGGTAAAGATGATGCTTCAAATATTCAAAGTGGGTGATGATGAAGCTTTCAGGAACAAAGTCATGTATTGATCTAGGAATGACCAATCTGCCGACCAATTCAAAAAGTTCAGGTAACAGCTAGATATCAGAGTTTACAAAGCTCCAGGCCCATCTCAACCTGGAGGGTTTAAGTGATTCTTTAAGAAACCTGTGCAATGTGGTGGAAAGTGTCAGCCATGACAGGAGCAGGAAACACTGTCATGCTGGAGGAGAACCTTATGAATGTTCACAATCCATAGGAACTGTTCTCTCTACTTATTCCTGGATGGCAATCTGCCAGTAGAGTTCCCAGGTGACAGGCACCCAAATGATCTGACCAGAATATAGTTGGGTGTCCACACCTCCTGGGATGAGCTCCCCACCATAATGACAGGCTGGTTGGCTGGGGAGAAATGTAGAAGAACCTGAGTTCCCACAACACGAACAGCAGGACAGGCAATTCCTCTCTCCTCTCTCCTTCCCTCCCTCCCTCAGACTCAGAGGTCATCAGAATGGGGGAGTCACCTGGCTCAGAGCTGCAAGGGAGAGACATCTAAGAGTAACACTTAAGTATTAGACAATTGGAAGCACCGATTATGTCCATAAAGGAGAAGATGGAGTTGGAAGCTAGGCACCTGAAAACAAACCATAAAAGCATCCCAGAGAAATGCTCTCTGAGACAAAGTGAGGAAGAACAGAAACATCTCTGGTATCCCCTAGAATGGGGCTCAACAGAGATCTCCAGTGAGCTACGACTGGAATGTTCCTACCATGGTCAGGTTGAGAACTAGACAATGTTGAAAGAAATTAGGCCTCTTGTGTTCACTATCCTGAATCTGTCAGTCATAGAAAAAAGAGGTTTGGACTTAAGTACCCGGAGGGTCGTGTGTTCAGGGAATATGGAGCAGGGAATAAAGTTTGCCACAAAAGTTCAAGGGCAGGTCGACTAGGAAAAGCACTAGATTTGTGATCAAGTTGTTTCAGTTTGAGTCATAGCTCCACATCTACCAGTGGGTGACCTTGATCAATACTGGCAACCTGTTTGAGCTTCCATTTCCTCACTGGTAAAGTGGGATTAATAGCAGGGTTTTTGAGATATCACTTGAAGCAATAGACCCAAGAATACTTTATAAAGCTGAAGGCATTATTATAATTATGATTTATTTTTCTCTTTATTAGAAAATGCTCATGAGGCTTGTTCTATGGAGCTACAATTGGGCAA
Organism: Dugong dugon; assembly: GCA_030035585.1. NCBI lineage: Eukaryota > Metazoa > Chordata > Mammalia > Sirenia > Dugongidae > Dugong > Dugong dugon. Next base: position 151,705,978 of record CM057462.1, read on the forward strand.
ATCCAATACTTCAATCTCCAGATCTACAAAAATAAATGTTGAGGGAATACTACTCACTTTTAAGAAAAGAATCATCATATAGCTTTTGGCCTAGCATAATTAAAAATCTTACAGTATACTTAAAATAAACCTCTCCCCCACCCAAATAAAATTCCTCACAATTTTTTTAGAAATACATGGATTCTATATAGCAAGTTATTGTGTCAGGAAACTTTATAACCTGGGCCATGTCTGCTCCTGGGTGTGGGCTGCATGGGTGCTCCAAACCCAGGACAACGGGTGGGAGGACAGGTTCTTACCTAGAGAACTAGAAGCTGAAGATGGGTTGAATGAGCTGGCCCTGCTGCAGCTTCCCCTCCATGACTGTTGGGACATTCCCTACCACCAAGTTTGGGTAGGCCATGCCCAGGATCCTGTCAAAGTCTGAATAGTAGAAGGGGCTGGGTTCATTCTCACTCAGGCCAAACTCCTGGTTATTGATGACGATGTTCTGAACTTGGGGCGAGCAGACACAGGAGCTTACAACTCAGGTGGACTAATCCTTCACAGGGTCTGGCATCAAGAACCTCTCCTGGGGAGAGGACATTGGCTTCTTTGATGCAGAGCTCAACCATGAGGGTGGGACTGGAGGTGGAAGAGCAGCATTGTCACCTAACCATGTACGTGTCTGAGGGGGAAAAAGTGTGAGTGTTGGGGAGGGAAAGGCAGCTGTTTCCTGGAGTTCCAGTTTCTCCCTCCATGAACAGTGAAAGGACAGTGACTGGGTTCATACTGAATAATCCATGTGGAGGAAGGATTAGAGGAACTGTGGGTGTTCGACCTATAGAAATAAGAAAAGAGTGAAAGGACATGTCTTCAAATATCCAAAGTGTTACTGTGTAGAAGAGGAGTCAGATTTATTCTGTGTGGTTGCAGAAGGCAGAGTTAAGACCAGGGAGTAAAGTCACCAAAAGACAAACTTTAATACAACATAAAGAGCCTTCTAGTTATAAGGCCACCTGTCAGGACTGCTGTGGAAGCAATTCCTGATTTGGGAGGTTGAATCAGATGACCTTTGAAGTCCCTTCCAACTTTCAGCTTCTATGAAGGTTATACATAATTAGTAATCATTGATTTCTCTGATAGCTTAAGAATCTAGAAAATGAGACCAAAACCACAAATTCTAGTAGGCTAAGAGAGCATCACTCACAGTCACGGTGTCGTATCCCAGGACCACACTCAGGCTGCCACTCCCACAGGACAGTGTACAGTTTTGTCCATTGTTTCTGAAGGTGGAGGACAGGCTGGGATTGAACCTGTTGTGATCAACTGTAGAGAGACAGAATGGAGTATTAGTGTCATCCACTGCTTTCCACAAGCACTTGGAGACAACTTACCCTCAATATCCTGAGATCTTCAGACCAAGGCTGAAATAGGACATCAGCCTCAGATTCTTTGTACCATAGACAAACTGTGTTGGTCCCAGAAAAGTCCATCCCCTTGGATGATAGAAATTGCCCAGGTTCCTCCCAACCCATCATGACCTGAGAGAAGGACTGGTTCAGAGGAGCCAAGATTTCTGGGCCAGAGGAGAGCTGAGGGGAAGGAGAAATGTAGAAAGGAATGGAAGCCTAGTGTACTTCTGCTGCCTCTCTCCAGAACAATCAGCAACTTCTGCTGAAGTGCTTGACAGACTAAGGATAGAATTTCTAGCTGTTCCTAATATGAGGAGAATGAAAATAATGGATATGTGCAAAAAGTCTGGACTTAGAATTATCAACTGAGCTCAAATTCTGACTCTGCCACTTCTTAACTCACTCCCTTCCCTGCCCCTCCCCTGTTTCCAGACGTAGAGGTGGGTTGTGATAGTGGTAGTCACAGCAGGTCTGGCTTTGGCAGTAGGTGGAGGGTACCCACAGGTTGGAGAAGCCAGTGTCGAAGAGGACCAGGAAATTTTGGGGTGGTGTCCTAATGCTGATCTTCCCAAAGTAGAGTGACTGCAAAGTAAGGTTTGTTAACTTCATTAAACTCTCGGCCTTGTCCTAAGATGGGGAAGAAGTTAGCCCACTTTGCCCAAATCATTTCCTAGGAGGAATAAGAGGCTTCTCCCACAAGTTCTCCTTCCCATCTGGAAACAGCTTCTCTTTGATATCCCACCTTTTTGTCCCTAACTGCAAGTCTAGTTTTTGACCATCTAAGATTTAACCTGGCAAGACAGTATCTTCCTCCAAGTGTGTTTTCTACTTTTTGATAAGGAGAAACCTCCATGGATTTGCCAGGGTATGCCAGAACACACTGAATTAGAGAAGTAATCACTTTTCTCTCCCTTTTCCAGTATTCATCTACCCTTCCCACTTCTCTCTGTCTCACACACACCCTTCTCCCCTTCTCTTCCAGTGTTAGATACTTTTACCACCATTCTCCTCTTTCCTGGTCACACACTAGCAAAGGGTACAAACTAAAAAAGTTTGGGGTGAGAGGCAGCATAGAGATCAAGAAGAGCATTTCACTAGGAGATAGCTTAACTTCTAAGTGAATTTGGCAATTCTTTCACTTACCTGACTCTAGTTCCTTCCTCTATAAAATGTGGGGTACCCTATGACCCAGAAATTCCACTCCTAGATATATATGCAAAAGAATTGAAAGAAAGGACTGAAATATATACTTGTACATGAATGTTCATTGCAGCATTAGTCACAATAGCCAAAAGATGGAAACAACCCATGTCCATTAACAGATGAATAAACAAAACATGGTATATCCATACAATGGAATATTTTTCAGCCATAAAGAGAAATGAAGTTATGATACATGCTACAATATAGATGAACCTTGAAAATATGCTAAATGAAATAAAACAGACACAAAGGAACAAATATTATGTGATTCCCCTTAGTAATCAAATGCATATAGACAGAAAGTAGATTAGTGGTTACTGGGGGTTGGGGGGAGAGGGTAATGGGGAGTTGTTGCTTAATGGGTACAGAGTTTCTGTTTGGGGTGATGAAAAAGTTTTGGAAATAAATAGTGGTGAGACGATGGTTAAAAAAATGTGGGAGTTGAAATAGGAGACCCCCTAAGGTACCTTCCAGCTTTGACATCCTACATAACATCTCATTAAGGATAAGTGTATAGCAAACTAGAGGGTCGAGATGCCCTGATCAGACATCATAGCTTTGAGAACATTAAAACATTTATTCTGAGGACCAACAGGGAACATGTATACTTTTCCACTGAAGTAGTGTCTGGAGGCACTGGAGATTTTGTTGCATGGCCTGGCAGCCTCACATGTGTTTTCCTTCTTTCCCCTTGTGGCTCTTTGCTAGGACTTGGTTTGGATCTCTCAGTTGACTCAAACATTCCCTCTATGAATCTCGTAACCATATGAATGGACTTTAGAGAGATGGGCCAGTAATGAGAGGAAAGGGAAAAAGAAAAGGAACTACTATACTATTAGATGGTACCAATTCACAACTCTATTATTCAGATACAAGGGTGAGACTTAGAAAGGTTTAGTAACTAGTTCAAAACTGTAGCTACTGAGAGGTAAAAATGAGTGTCTGAGAATGGTTATTAGCCAAGGGTTATGAACAGCACCCCCCCACCACCACCCCACATCCACGTAGTTAGTGATGGCCTCTGTCTTAGGCTGGGTTCTCTAGAGAAGCAAAACCAATAAAGCGTATAGATATATAGACAGAGATTTATATCAAGGAAACAGCTCATGTGATTGTAGAGGCTAGAACGTCCCAAGTCCATGGATCAGGGTAGAGGCCTCTCCCAAGTTACACAGCCGCAGAAGCTAGCCAGCCCAAGATTGGCAGGTTGGAGAGCAGGGCTCCTGCTCACAGGCTGTGAAGGTTGACGAATTCCAAGATCGGCAGGAAAGACCACGAGGTTTCTCCTGATTCATGTAGCTGCAGGGGCTGGCGAACCCAAGATCTGCAGTTCAGAGAGCAGGGCTCCGCTCACAGGCTGTGAAGATTGACAAATCCCAAATTCGGCAGATAAGCTGACAGCTCAAGTCCCAAGAACCAGAGGCGAGACAACAGGAGGCAGCTACAGGATCCAGAGTGAGCAAAAAGCCAGAACATCTGCTTATATTCAGATGCAGGCCACACCACCAAGGAAACTCCCTTTCATCTGATTGGCTACTCACAGCATATTCAGTCATGGGAGTGATCATATATAAAACACTGAGAATCATAGCCCAGCCAAGTTGACACACAATCTTAACCATCACAGGCTCATAAGAAACAGCATCATTATTGAAATGATACTTGGCAGCTGGATCAACCTTTGGGTGGGTCTTTAGGAATGTCTCCAGTACACCATGCTCCTCCATCACCTGGCAAGTAGACTAAATGATTCTATGGAGAATAGGGTAAACAGAAAGGATGAGCCTCACCTTGCCCCATTAAAACAATTCCTTCAATGATCTGGCCTAGAGTCTTCAAACCTCTTCAATACTCTGCTCAATAAGAGCCTTCTTACAGGAAATCCTCTCAGATTCTAGCCAGCTCTGACCACTGTAACCATTCCAGCATTCCCAACATAGGTATACACAAACTCGGATGATTTTATTTTTTATGTTGCTGTTTGTTTTTTGCTTATGTATTATTTCCCAAGAATAAATGTCTGTTTTTTCCAAGTCCCTCTTATAAGCCTGGGGCAGGGATTATGCATCCTTCCTTCTTGGAAAACAAAACACCCACCCCACCACCTTTATAAACTCACATCCTCCCCCCCCGCCCACACACACATGTACTCACATACACACATATGCATGCACACAGACACATTTAATACACACCATCCATCTGTTTCAAATCTTGGGCCACAGTAGGTGCTCAGTTCTTCATACTGAGTGACACACTGACTAGCTCTCCAGGAAGCTTGAGAAAAAGAAAGCCTTTGGTCTTCTCTATTCTTGTCAGGCTCCCTGAGGGCTGGAATTCACAACGAAGCTGAATCCCAGCACACACCTTTCCAAACCCTCTGAGCAGTGTAGACAAACCAAGACCAAGACCACGAGGCTCATGGTGGTGATTTTCAACTGCCTGCCAGCACGCAGGACACTGTGGCAGAGCACATGGAGGGAGATTAGGTCTCTTTTATACCCTGGTCTCTGCACTTTTGGTCTCTAGGCACATGGGCTTTCCTACCTTTGTACCAGCTTGTGCCCCTCCACGTACAAAGATTTTGTTGTCTTTCCCTCCGGCGGGCGTAAATGACTTTAGTATCACTCCGTAGTCAACAACTTAAAAAGCAATTAATGACTTTGCGGATGCAATCCAAGGATTAGGATTTGACAACAAACATAAAATGCACTGAGGACAAAGTATCCTGGTGGCCTGTGTCTACCGAGAAATGGGTGCCGGAAACTTCTACCAGAACAATGGAACAATTTGCTGTTTGGCTCCAAAGGACATGTGCTTTTTGGAGATTTACTGTCTATCTTCACTTCTTTCCCTCCTTCTCCCCCGTCTTCTGCTCTGTCTCATCTATAGCCTTCCGTATATGATTCTCATAGTCCATGACATTCTTTGCTCTTTATTCTTTAATTATTTTTTAGTTCATAAAACAGCCATTTAATGAATGCCTACTCTGTACTCACCTCTGTACTAAGCTCTGGGAATGCAAAGATAATTAAGAAATGATTCCTGTATGCAAAGGTCTGCATTCTTACCTGAGTAACTGACACACAGTCAAATTACGAGGCACTATGATCACCCTAGGCATTCAAATGTTTGTTGAATGAATGAAGGTGATAATAAAAGTATTCATAAAGCAAGCAGAGAGAGTGGGTGATAGTTCCTGGTGGCTTGGGAAAGGCTTCACAAAGGAAGTGACATTTGTGTAAGTATATTGTAGAATGCTGGATGAGGGAGTAAGGGAGGTGAAAAAGCCATTGAAGCAGAAGAAAACCTTGAGCAATGGCAAAAAGGAGGGAAGATGTGTGATAAGCTCAGAGAACATTATGAACAACGTGGTCAGAAGAATAGTGGCTCGTCACCAGCCCAAAACAGATCCAAAGGACTTCCCCCGGGTGTGCACAATTCTGAGCATGTTACCTACAACTCTGAAACTTTCTCGATATTCTGGAAACCACATGAAATGGAAGGACTGTAATGCAGTAAGAGGAATAACCTTGAGTCTACAATACTACATTAAAGCAGTATATATTCAGTATCTTCAATGTTTTAACTGTTAGTACTATCAAAATATTTATGATATGCCTCATAACTGATTACAACACACTAGCAAACCATTGATAGAACCACTGGACTACAGTAGTAGGTATCTACATGGGTATGATCAGGTGCACCATTCCGTGCCGTGCTAAGGAATATTGACTTTGTCCTGTAAGCTGTTAGGAGACATCAATGTTTTTAATCCAGCAAATGACACACTTAATGAATGCCCTTCCATCTACAATTTATACATAGCCTTTTGGATTGGAGACTATTAGAAGCAATGAGTAAAAGAAGCCAGTCACCAAATGATTCCCTAAGTTAACCTGTGGTCATGAGAGGAGTTACTAGAACTTTGCTATGAATCTACCCTGAAGCTTGAAGCTATGTACAAACCCAAGGAAGGTTTCAACTTCATATGTGTGATTTCATCTTTCTTTATAGAAATAAGGTTTTTAAAGGGAATCTTAAGAGCTACAGAGATATCCTTATAATGACAATATCTCACGTTTATTGAGCATCGATTGTACATCAGATGTACATTTTATTTAATCATCACAACAATTTTATGAGGTTAATTTAACTTACCAAAGATCACACAGTTCATAAAAGGCAGAGCTGGGATTTCATGTCTGGTTTGTCTGACCTCAGAACCTCTTTCTAACCATTACTATGCACTGCCTCCTCCTCTAGGTGTGGTGTGCCCAAGCTTTCTTTGCTTAAATATGCATGAAAGCATCAACTTTAATTATAAAGACAAAAAGATTTATGTTTGCTTATTTTTTTAATAGAAAAATATTTTAATTGCTTCTCTCATACTTCCTAGCCTTCTTCCTTCCGACTTGTTACACTGCTGCCACCTAGTGGTAATGCTTCTCACTTACAAAAACAGGTTTTTGAAAGGTTAGAACAACGCGTTGTCCATTGAACCTCTCAGTAGGAGTGATTCTTGTTTGAAGATTAGGCTCAGTTTAGTTCAACTTTCTACATACAGTCCTATTGTCTATATGTCGTATTGACCCTTTTCGATATCCCAGAACACTCAGAAGCTCCCAGAGATGAAGGGTAAGGGCCTTGTCATCTAGAGGGTGAGTGATGTGCAATGGAAAAATCCCTGTATCTTGTACATAGGTGGAACCAAACACATCTTTCCTTCTTTCCCCACTCCCACTCCACTCTGCCCTAAACCAGGATCCTGGTACAATAGACCACTTTTACACTTACGAAAAAAGAGCTTACAAAAAGAATAAAGGAAAGACTGAGCATCTCGGTACCACTTACAACAGAAAGCACTAGAACATTTAGAATGTGTGATCCTCATTGCCAACAGGACAGATTGGCACTAGCAATAAACACAGTTCTCATAAACAGAAGAATTCTAAAATTGTTGACTAGGCTCCCATATCCTTCACGTGATTGTCAGTTTGTCATACTGTGGTGGCTTATGTGCTGCTGTGATGCTGGAAGCTACACCACTGGTATTCAAATACCAGCAGGGCCACTAATGGTCGACAGGTTTCAGCTGAGCTTTCAGACTAAGACAGACTAGGAAGAAGGACCTGGCGGTCTACTTTTGAAAAGAATTAGCCAGTGAAAACCTTATGAATAGCAGTAGAACATTGTCTGATACAGTGCCAAAAGATGAGCCCCCTAGGTTGGAAGGCGCTCAAAAGATGACTGGGGAAGAGCTGCCTCCTCAAAGGAGAGTTGCCCTTAATGACGTGGATGGAGCCAAGCTTTCGGGACCTTCATTTGCTGATGTGGCATGACTCAATATGAGAAGAAACAGCTGCAAACATCCATTAATGATTAGCACATGGAATGCATGAACTATGAACCTAGGAAAATTGGAAATCATCAAAAATGAAACAGAACACATAAACATCAATATCCTAGGCATTAGTGAGCTGAAATGGACTGGTATTGGCCATTTTGAATCGGACAGTCATATGGTCTACTATGCCAGGAATGACAACTTGAAGAGGAATGGCATTGCATTCACTGTCAAAAAGAACATTTCAAGATCTATCCTGAAGTACAACGCTGTCAGTGATAGGATAATATCCATACACCTACAAGGAAGGCCAGTTAATATGACTATTATTCAAATTTATGCACCAACCTCTAAGGCCAAAGATGAAGAAATAGAAGATTTTTACCAATTTCTGCAGTCTGAAATTGATCAAACATGCAATCAGGTTGTATTGATAATTACTGGTGATTGGAATACAAAAGTTGGAAACGAAGAAGGATCGGTAGTTGGATAACATGGCCTTGGTGATAGAAATGATGCTGGAGATGGCATGATAGAATTTTGCAGGACCAATGACTTCTTCATTGCAAATACCTTTTTTCAACAACATAAACGGTGACTATACACATGGACCTACCCAGATGGAATACACAGGAATCAAATCGACTACATCTGTGGAAAGAGACGATGGAAAAGCTCAATATCACCAGTCAGAACAAGGCCAGGGGCCAACTGCAGAACAGACCATCAATTACTCATATGAAAGTTCAAGTTGAAGCTAAAGAAAATTAGAACAAGTCCACAAGAGCCAAAGTATGACCTTGAGTATATCCCACCTGAATTTAGAGACCATCTAAAGAATAGATTTGATGCACTGAACATTAAGGACCAAAGACCAGACAAGCTGTGGAATGATACCAAGGACATCATATGTGAAGAAAAGCAAGAGGTCATTAAAAAGACAGAAAAGAAAGAAAAGACCAAAATGGATGTCAGAAGAGACTCTGAAACTTGCTCTTGAACGTAGAGTAGCTAATCGTAATGGAAGAAATGATGAAGTATAAGAGCTGAACAGAAGATTAAAAAGGCAGCTCAAGGAGACAAAGTAAAGCATTATAATGACATGTGCAAAGACCTGGAGTTAGAAACCAAAAGTGAAGAACACGCTTAGTATTTCTCAAGCTAAAAGAACTGAAGAAAAAATTCAAGCCTCGAGTTGCAATATTGAAGGTTCTACAGAAAAAATATTAACGCAGGAAGCTTCAAAAGAAGATGGAAGGAATACACAGAGTTACTATACCAAAAAAATTTGGTCAACGTTCAACCATTTCATGAGGTAGCATATGATTAGGAACTAATGGTACTGAAAGAAGAGGTCCAAGCTGCACTGAAGGCATTGGTGAAAAGCAAGGCTCCAGGAATTGACAGAATACCAACTGAAATGTTTCAACAAACGGATGCAGCACTGCAAGTACTCACTTATGCATGCCATGAAATCTGGAAGACAGTTACCTGGCCAGCTGACTGGAAGAGATCCATATTTATGCCTATTCCAAAGAAAGGTGATCCAACCAAGTGCGGATATTATCGAACAATATCACTGATATCGCAAGCAAGTAAAATTTTGCTAAAGATCATTCAATAGTGGCTGCAGCAGTATATCAACAGGTAACCGTCAGAAATTCAAGCCAGATTCAGAGGGGGATGTGGAACGAAGGATATCATTGCTGATGTCAGATGGATCCTGGCTGAAAACAGAGAATACCAGAAAGATGTTTACCTGTGTTTTATTGACTATGCAAAGGCATTCGACTGTATGGATCATAATAAATTACGGATAACATTGTGAAGAATGGGAATTCCAGAGCACTTAATTGTGCTCATGAGGAACCTGTACATAGATCAAGAGGCACTCGTTCAAACAGAACAAGGGAACACTGCATAGTTTAAAGTCAGGAAAGGTGTGCTTCAGGGTTGCATCCTTTCACCATACCTACTCAATCTGTATGCTGAGCAAATAATCCAAGAAGCTGGACTATATGAAGAAGAGGGCATCAGGATTGGAGGAAGACTCATTAACAACCTGCCTTATGCAGGTGACACAACCTTGCTTGCTGAAAGTGATGAGGACTTGAGGCACTTACTGATGAAGATCAAAGGCTACAGCCTCCTGTATGGAATACATCTCAACATAAAGAAAACGAAAATCCTCACAATTAGACCAATAAACAAGATCATGATAAATGGAGAAAAGATTGAAGTTGTCAAGGATTTCATTTTACTTGGATCCACAATCAACATCCATGGAAGCAGCAGTCAAGAAATCAAATGACGCATTGCATTGGGCAAATTTACTACAAAAGATCCCTTTAAAGCGTTAAAAAGCAAAGATATCACCTTGAAGACTAAGGCGTGCCTGACCAAGCCATGGTGTTTTCAGTTGCTTCATATGCATGTGAAAGCTGCACAATGAATAAGGAAGACTGAAAAAGAATTCATGCCTTTGAATTATGGTGTTGGTGAAGAATATTGAATATAGCATAGACTGCCAAAAGAACGAACAAATTTGTCGTGGAAGAAGTACTACTAGAATGCTCCTTAGAAGCCAGGATGGCAAGACTTCATCTTACATACTTTGGACATGTTATCAGGAGGGACCAGTCCCTGGAGAAGGACACCATGCTTGGTAAAGTACAGGATCGAGGAAAAAGAGGAAACGCCTCAATGAGATGGATTGCCACAGTGGCTGCAACAATGGGCTTAAGCATAAAAATAATTGTAAGGATGGCACAGGACTGGGCAGTGGTGTTTCATTCTGTTGTGCGTAGGGTCGCTATGAGTCAGAACTGACTCGATGGCACCGAACAACACCACCAGGTTCCCATATAACTTACTGACATTGGTATCAGATGGTAATGGAGCATGTTTGTGGTAGTATGGAAATGTGAGGGAAGGCAAGAGCAACGTTTATTAAGTTCCTCTCCAAACTCTCATCCCACTACCAATACCCAACACCCCAGGATATAACCACCTCCACATACACATTATACACACACACACACACACACACACACAGCTGTTCACAACAGCTTTCTCTGTTATACAGTCTTCCTTTGTATCATTTCCCTCTCCTTAGGATCAGTTCATTTGCCTTCCTTCTCTCTACCATCACTAAGGAAGGATATAATCTACAGCTATGAAAGGTGCAGCATTTGCCTTCAAGTGATCACCCCCAAATTCTCAGTCAATGCTCCTCAGGGTTAACTCCTATATTCTTGATAAGAAGAAGTCTCATTATGACCAACAGACACTCCAGAAGCCCCCTCATGTTCCTTTCTAAGCACATACCCCAAGGGTAATCACTACCCTGACTTATACATTTTACCTGTTTTTGTATTTTATAAAAATGGCATCATACCTGTACTTTTTTTCATTTGTCATCTCTTAATATGATGTTTGTAAAATTCATCTATATTGCAGTTGTAAATGATTCTCTTTGCTGTATAGTATTTTACTACGGAAATGTACTACAATTTACTTAGTCATTCTATTCTAGATGGTCATTTAGGAAGTCTTATGTTTTTAGGTATAAGGAATAGTGTTGCTATGGACATTCTAGTGCTGTGCTGTTCAGTACAGTAGCCCCTAGCTCATGTGACTATTTAAACTTAAATTAATTAAAATTAAATAAAATTTATATTCACTTCCTTGGAGTTAACTAGCCACATTTCAAGTGTTGAATAGACACATATGGTTAGTGCATACCTTATTGGAAAATGTAGTTTATAAAACATTTTCATCATTGAAGGAAGTTGTATTGAATATATGTATTATGGATTGAACTGTGTCTCCCAAAAATATGTGTCAACTTGGCTAGGCCATGATTCCCAGTATTGTGTGGTTGTCCTCCACTTTGTGACTTGATGGAATTATCCTATGTGTTGTCAATCCTACCGTCTATGATTTTAATGAGGCAGGAAACAATCTCTAGGATTAGGTTGTATCTTGAGTCAATCTCTGTCATGGATTGAATTGTGTGTTGTGTCATCTTGGTTGGGCCATGATTCCCAGTATTGTTTGGTTGTCCTCCATTTTGTGATTGATGTAATTTTCCTATGTGTTATAAATCCTAATCTCTGCCTGTGGTTAATGAGGCAAGATTAGATTAAGTTAAAGAGGATTAGGGTGGGATGTAACACCCTTACTCAGGTCACATCTCTGATCCAATGCAAAAGGCGTTTCCCTGGTGTGTGGCCTGCATCAACTTTTTTATAAGAGATAAAAGGAAAGGGAAGTGAGCAGAGAGGGAGGACCTCATACCACCAAGAAAGCAGTGCCTGGAGCAGAGTGCATCCTTTGAACCTCGGGTTCCTGAGTGGAGAAGCTCCTAGACCAGGGGAAGACTGATGAGAAGGATCGTCCTCCAGAGCTGACAGAGAAAGAAAGACTTCCCCTAGAGTTGGCACACTGAATTTGGACTTCTAGCCTCCTAGACTGTGAGAGAATAAATTTCTGTTTGATAAAGCCATCCACTTGTGGTATTTCTGTTATAGCAGCACTAGATGACTAAGGCAATCTCTTTTGGGGCATAAAAGAGAAAAGCGAGCAGAGAGGAGAGGAACCTCATCACCACGAAGCAAGAAGAGCCAGGAGCAGAGCACATCCTTTGGACCTGGGGTCCCTGCACTGAGAAGCTCTTAAACCTGGGGAAGATTGATGACAAGGATCTTCCCCCAGAGCCAACAGAAGGAGAAAGCCTTCCCATGGAGCTGGAGCCCTGAATTAGGACTTCTAGCCTCCTAAATTGTGACAGAATAAATTTCTGTTTATTAAAGTCATCTACTTGTAGTATTTCTGTTATAGCAGCACTAGGTAACCAAGACAATATGTAATTCAATTCTTTTTTAAAATAGGTTTTAATTTTCTAGTGATATTTTCCAGCTGTCATCTCTTTTGTCTACTATTTTTTGTTTCTTCTCTGATTAGTAGTAATATTCTCTTGTCACTTTGCATGCTTTGTTATTTTTTAGTATGCTGGGCTTTGTATATAAATTAACGATAGAGGCTCAAGGTGATCTTATCTTCCAGTGGCAAGTGTTCCCTTTCCTCTGTTATGCAGGTAGAGTAAGAGTCAGCTCAATCTATTTAGGGACTGAGCCCAGTCATGGTTGAGTTGCAGCTTTAGAAATATTCATCTATCTCTGATTTGTTTTCATTCCTCAGTTATGGCCCTCCTTGACTTTCGTTTGAGAACTAGTGGATCTCCATCTTTTAAGTCCTGAAAGACTGAGGGAGGTTCTACTCTCACCATTAGAAGTTCCCACCCAATTCCTCAGCCTCCTGCCCCGTGCAGTGTCAAATGTCCTGAGGGGGAAACTGGCCAAGCATTTGAGGCAGACTCCTTCCCACAATAAATCTTTGTTTCCTTAGCACTGTTAGACTATAGGGTAATTCACTCTGCCTTTCAGAAACTTTTGGTCAGGTTTGCCAGCATCCTGTGCAACTCCTAAAACTAGCAAATGCCCTTTGGGAAAACTGGCCATGTATTTGAGGTTCCTCAAGTTTCCCGTTTGTCATTCCAGTTCCATGTGACTTTTAAACATTTTGCTGATTTCTCTTTTCCTTAGAAATGATTCTTTTCTTGGGCACAGTCCAACCCAGTGCAGAATTGGGAAATGTCTGCAGGTAAAAAAGGTGGCTAGCTATTTTCTTTTCACCTCAGGATGGTTCTCCCCTCTCTAAAATTTTATTAGTTTATCTCGTCCTAGTTGCCTCCCCAGCTATCTGGTACCTTTAACAATAAGAATTTTGTAATTTAGCTTGCTTTTGCTAGTTGTTGTAGCAGGAACAATGTCCTTCCATGTACTCAGAAATGGAAATCCCTCTTGTCTCTACTAGGGCTTTTTGCCTTAAAATTTACTTTTTCAGTAATATCAGCATAGCTAAAAGTTCTATTTTTATTAGTTCTTTAATATATTTTCCCATCATTTTACTTTAAATTGTTTTATATCTTTAAATTTTAAATGTGTCTCTTGTAAACAACATAAAACTGATTTTTATGAAGTATAATGATCTCTATCTTTCAACTGAGGTATTAGTCTATATGCATTTACTGTAATTACTGGTCAATTGTGTTTAAATATATGACCACCTACCTAGTGTTTTCTAATATGCCCTCCTTTCATGAATTATTTTGTATCGATTATTTTTTCTTATTTAGTTGTTTTTATCTCTATTCTCTTGGAAGATACATATGTTTCCCTATTCCTTTAGTGATACCATAGAGATTATCATACGCATTCTTTGTATTTAGTTTTCAACAGTTTGACTATGATATGTCTAGGCACAAATTTCTTCGAATTTATCCTGTTTAGGGTTACCAAGCTTCTTGAATCTGTAAGTTTATGTCTTCCACCAAAATTGGAAAGTGTTCAGACATTGTTTATTCAAAAAATTTTTCTGTTCCATGGCCTTTCTTCTCTCCTTCTGTGCCTCCAATGACATAAATTTTGAAGCTTTTGATATTGTCCCACAAGTCTCTGACATGGTGTTTATTTTTTTCAATCTTTTTTTCTCTCTGTTGTTCAGATTAGATAATGTCTATAAATCTATCTTCAAGTTCACTGACTCTTTCCTCCATTATCTCCATTCTGCTATTGAGTTTCTTCAGTGATTAAAAATATATATTGCTTATTATATTTTCAGTTCTAAATTTTCCATTTTATTTTTCTTTATTTCTTCTATTTCTTTGTTGAGACTTTGTCTCTTTCCATTTATTTTAAGAGTGTTTGTTTAATATGTGGGAATTGGTGTTTGTAGAGGATACCTAAGAGAAGTATATAGATAACACACACACACACACACACACACACACACACACACACAGTACCATGTTTTGCCTTCCTTTCAAACGCTTCTTGTGGAGAGAACAAAGAATAACCCATAAGAGATGAGAATCAAGATTGTGACGAAAGGGTTGAGCTGAACTCTGAAGAAAACCATCAGAAAAGGATGAATCCTACCTCTTTCTTCCAATACTATTAATTACTGGCAGGGATGAATCACTCCAGGGCTGAATTTACTGCTCCCAAAATCCAGAATCGGAGGATTTCATAATACTCTCACTTGAGGGATGTTTTTCCAGGATCAGCAAAGATTTTACCAAGCAGAGAATATAGTTGGAAGACTCAATTTCCCCTTCTTTCTCCCAGCCCCCCCATGAGGATTGTGGAAAATAGAGATTTATGCTCTGCCAAAAATGAAGTGAACAGTTGCTCGTGGCAGAGAGGAAAACATATGACCCACACTGGAAAACAACAGTGTGGACTCAACACAGACTCTCTCTTTCCAAAAATATCAGTAGAGGAAGGTGATCTTGAAGGCAGGAAGCTGACAATTGGATTGCACAGTTAAATTCAAGAAAAGAACCTCAGAGAATGCAGATGAATTTTATGTTTCCAGTTATCCAACAAAAAAGAGATTGACCCACTGTGACTGGTGCCAGCTTTCTTCCATGAATGGTTTGTGACTAGAGGGCACAGGCAACTTCTGTCAGATCACCTAGAAGAAAAGACAAGTGCTTTCCCCTGCCTCTGTCACCATCAGAGCTTAGGCTCCTTGATTCACAGCAGGGCTTTCTGGGTTTTCTTTTTTTAGGGAGGGAGGGATTGCTGGAAGGGTCATTTGAGTTGACAAAGGAATAACTTCCATCAGTGGAAAAAAAGAGGTTGTCAAAAGCAAGCGGAGAGTTTCCTGGGAGCTGTATGGCAGAGCCACAGGACAGCATTCTGCTTTTAGCTACCATCTAAAGACCAAAGTCATGCATCAGGCAGTCAATGCTCACCTCAGAAGTCAAATTCGCCCCTCTAAGAGTCCTAGTCTGCCCATCAGAGGTGATTGTCATCCTTCCTGAGGAGACGATCACCTTTTCAGGGACCACAGACTTCCTTTTAAGTGTCATAGTCATCTCTCCAGTGGTCTCAATCTGAAGATTCAAAGGGATCATAGTCGATCCTTCAGCAGTCACAGTCAGATGATGCATAGGGGTCATAATCATCTCTCCAGAGGTCACAGACTGATGACTGACAGAGGACATTGTTGTCTCTCCAGGGGTCACAGTCAGATGACCCACAGGGGTCATGGTCATCTCTCCAGGGGTCACAGTTGAATGATCCACAGGAGTCATGGTCTTCTCTTTCAGAGTTACACTGTGCTTTCCAAGGGTCATAGTTTCCATTCCAGGGCTCACAGTCTCATCTCTGGGGATTGTAAACATATTTTCATACTTTCCATGGCTCCCGGTGGTCATTGCCTCTCCACCTGGGAGAAAAATCTCAAAATGAATGATCAATGCCTTGGTCACAGCTTGCTTTCAAGGTCAGTTATTGAAGAACCCACAAGAGATGAGAATCAAGATTGTGATGAAAGGATTGAGCTGAACTCTGAAGAAAATAATCAGAAAAGGATGAATCCTACCTCTTTCTTCTAATACTATTAATTACTGGCAGGGATGAATCACTCCAGGGCTGAAGTTACTGCTCCCAAAATCCAGAATTGGAGGATTTCATAATACTCTCACTTGAGGGCATAGATAAAATCCCACCACGTAGAAGCCCTGCTCCCTGCCCACCCACCATGTTAATATGGTCCCAGGCACCCATGGGCACTCAGTGGATTTGCTATTACCAGTTCTCTGTGCTTAAGTCCTCATCTTGGCCTCTCTGCACCTTCTGCAAGACCTTGTTCCCAAGGCCTAATTACTTGTCAAATCCTCAAGGAGAAACCTCTGGGGCCCCCACATTGTAAGAGGCACTAGGAACAAAACCAAAGGCAATGAGACTGCCCAAGACAGATGTTGTAAAGAATTGGGTTGGAGTCCCATCTCCACTCCTGACTAGCTGTGTTACCTAGACTTGACCTTTCTGACTCCCAGTCTCCTTATCCATAAAATGAAGATTATAAACCACCTCTAAGGATGTTTCAGCTCTAGCGTGCCAGGTTCCATCTCTTAACTGCCAAGGAAACCTCTATATCAAAAAGAGCTTTAAAAAGAAACCTAATTCCTTTTTAGGGCTCCTGCCTCATGAAAGCAGGGTAAAGAGACAGAAATAAACTAATACATATTGAGTACTAGCTATGAGCCAGCACAGTTTTCATTCCATATCTCATTTAATTCTTATACTGATGAATTATTCCCATTTTACACATAGGGAAAACTAAGCTCAGAGAAGTCAGTGAGGAGCAAATATCCAAACCAAGATTTGAAAATAAATTGGCCTGACATCAAAGCTTATTCTCTTCCCTCAATGTCATGTTGCCTCACCAAAAAGGCAAGTACGTCGTCTTTAAACCTAGCGGAAAAGCCCTCCTCTCCTCAGTGCCTGTTATAGATTGAATTGTGTCCCCCAAAATTATGTTATAATTCCTAATCTGGTGGCACAATGATTAAGAGCTTGGCTGCTAACCAAAAGGTCACAGTTTGAATCCACTGGCAGCTCCTTGGAAGCCTTATAGGGCAGTTCTACTCTGTACTATAGGGTCGCTATGAGTCGGAATCGACTCAACGGCAACAGGTTTAGTTCTATTTTGCTTATGTCTGTGGTTATTATCCCATTTGGGAATAAGGTGTCTTTGTTATGTTAATTAAGCAGGATTAGCGTAGGTTGTGTCTTGAGTCAATCTCTTTTGAAATTATAAAAGAGAAGAAACAAGCAAGCGAGCTAACTGAGATGGGAGAAGAGAAACATCAAGCCACATGAAGATCACCCAGTCCAAAGAGCCAACAGAGAGAGAATGGTAACCCCTAGAGCCGGTGCTCTGAATTTAAACTTCCAACCTCCTGAACCATGAGAAAATAAATTTGTTTGTTAAAGCCATCCACTTGTGGTATTTCTGTTACAGCAGCACTAAGTAACTAAGACAGTGCCTAGTTACCCAACTTCCAACCCCAGGTTCTAAGTCATAGCTACTTACCATCATTCACTAGGAGATTCTTCAATATGTGGACAAGGAGGAAAGGGCCATTGCCACAGAAAGTGCCCCTGACGTCATCCAGGTCCAATGTCCATACCATGGCCCCCCCAAAATGCTCTTTCTTCATGAACGTTGCCTATAAAAGAAGCAATCAATCAATCTATTGTACTGGCCAGCCTCCAGACTGAGTAAAATGGCCAGAAACATGAGATGGACCTTCAGAAGGCAATATAGCAGGGTAATTAGAAGTGTCACCTGGATATAAATCCAGCCTCTACTACTATTAGCTATGGGACCCTTAAAAAGTTACATAACCTCTCTGTGTCTTAGTTGCCTCATCTGTAAAAGAGGGATAATAACATTTCCAACATTTTTGAATCAAAATAAATCCTATATGTAAAATATTTAGATCAATGCCTGATATATATTAAAGATTCAATAAATGTTAGATATTATGACTTCTATAGGTTCCCCAGCTGCTAATCATCATTATCATCATACTAAAGTATAGATATTGCTTTGTTATTTAAAAAACATTTCTACATACCTTATCTCACAGTGATGTTATAAAGTAGAGATAGGGCAGATAATATCATACCCTTTTCATGGATGAGAAAATGAAGGTTTTTATCCATGATTTTTAAAAGCTCAGATATAACAAAATGGCAGTTTAAACTCAAATCCAAAGTTCTCTCCCAAGGCTGATGGGAAAGACAGACTCCATCTTATAAAAACAGCTGTATGACTTGACCGTTTTCCGGGGTTTACTTTCCCCAAATATAAATAAAATAAAAGGAAGGAGTGACCCAATTATGGTTTAGTCTGAAACTGTGAAGATTTTTAACCCACTTATAAGCTAGCAAGTTAACCTGCCAGATACACACACACACACACACACACACACATATGCCAGTACCAGTTGCTGTTGAGTCAATTCCAACTCATGGTGACTCCATGTGTGTCAGAGCAGGACTGTGCTCCATAGCGTTTTAATGGCTGATTTTTCTAAGGTAGCTTTCCAGGCTTTTCTTCCAAGGCACCAAGGTGGACTTGAATCTCTAACCTTTCAGTTAGCAGCCAAGCACCTTAACCATCTGCACCACCCAGGAACTCTAATACTCATATACACACATACATATATATATATGCTATATGTATATACATACACACCCCTCTGGATTAGAGAACAAGTTGTTTATCACTAACAGAAAAAAAAAAAAAGAGAGAGAGAGTAACCAGAATAGCATCTTGATGAAGACCAAACACCTCCAACACATTCAAGTCCTTCCAGAAACTGGTCTACATTTTCCTCTACTGCCTTGTGTTACACTTTATAAAAAGCCTCTGCTCCACCCAAATTCTTCTTTGAACCCAAAATGAGCTTTCTGTGCACTTAGCCCTTTGCCAGGTCATCATCTTCTCCTGCTCACCTCCCTCAGGAAGGCTTCCCTGACTACCCAGCCTCTGCCAAATATCAGCAGCATTCATTGAGTATTTAGCTTGTTTTGCCATATATTGGTATTTACCTGTTATGAAATCATCTGATCCAAATGGAAGAGAAGAGACTGTCACCAAAAAGCCGTGTGAACTGAGAGAAGTCACTTCTCCATTCAACACCTAGTTTCTTTCCCTTCAAAATAAGAGGGTTGGACTAGATGAGATTATGAAACTCTAGGTAAAACTAAAATTTAGGTGTGCTTGAAACTCATCTGATCTAAACATCCTCACCTATTTGCCTTCTACCCATACATGCACACGTGTGCATGCACACACATTGTACAGACCAAAGACCCATGAAAGCCAAAGGTAAACTATATGCTGGAGCAAGAAAGAGTCAGGGTCTTACTTTGTAACTGAAGCTGGCTGCATCGTCATAGCCAACCCACTTCTTCCCCTTATAGGCATATGGGACAAACTGATCTTCAATCCAATGCTTCCTTGCTCTCCGAACAAAGGAGCAAATCTGCCAGAAGGATCACAAGGTTAGTAACATCAAATGCCATAGAGAGAAGCACCAGCAGACACACTTGTTCCTTTCCCAGGGATAAAGAGTCCAAGAATCCCTCACCAGGGAGTGAGAAGAAGGAAGACCAAAGAGGGAGTAGAGAAGTCACTCAGTGACCTCGCTATTCTGAATAAATTCCTAACATTACATGTTCCTTCTTCTAATGTCCATGATGGAAAAAGGGAGAGAACACAGGAGTGGGTGACATTCTTAAGAAACTAAGCCAGGGTTTGGTAAATAATACCAACACAAAACTACTAACAATAATATATCTGACCCTTGACCAAACCTGTATTTTTTTTCAAAGTGTTTTTGTAAACAAGTCTCTTCCCTGTTCATTAGATCTCAGCACAAACTGCCCCATATAGGCAGTTATCAATTAGCTTTTGAATCTCTAGTAGACTTAAAGGTCTTGAAGGCAGGGACTAGGTTGTCACAATCAATCAAGCATTTGAATGTCTACTTGCACCCAGCATGGTGCTAAAAACTATGTTATATGTTAAGAACAAGCAGAAGTGTTCAAGTTGCACTGCAGAAGTTAATGTCTAAGTCATTTGTTTTGGTGCTTTAAAGATTCTGCCTATAAAAATCTTTGACCCATAATATCCTTCAATAACATTACACCCTCTTACCACAACCAACCAGTCTGACTGGGACACAATAGAGCATCCTGAACAGAGAGGGAGAAAAATATGGAGCAAAAAACCAAATTCACAAAAAAGACCAGACTTACTGGTCTGATAGAGACTGGAGGAACTCCTGAGACTATGGCCCTAAGACACCCTTCTGACCTGGAAGTGAAGCCATTCCCAGAGACCACTTTTCAGCCACAATAACAGGCCCATAACATAAACAATAACACCCTAAGGGAACATGTTCATTAGAACAATCAATTATACAAGATCAAAAGCACAAACGTTTGTCCAAAAGCAAAGATGAGAAGGCAGGAAGGGGTAGAAAATTTAAACAAAAAGAAACAGGGAACCCAGGGTGGAAATGGGGAGAGTGCTAGCACATTGTAGGGAATGCAGCCAATGTCATGGAACACTTCATATATAAACTATCGAATGGGAAACTAATTTGCTCTGTAAACTTTCACCTAAAGCACAATAAAAAATTAATTTAAAAAAAAAAGAACATTACACCCTCTCCTCACTTATCTATATGGCTAGATTCCAAAGACAAGCTCGTTATGTGAAATCAGTGTTATGTGAAAGTGGAAGATGACTACTTCACTATATAACCGCCAAATTACATCATTACATAACTGCCAAATTACATCATTACATAACTGCCAAACCACTGAGAATCATAACCTTAACCATCAAAGCCAACATTACTCTTGTCTAGCACTGCAGCATTCATTACCGCCAGATGTACATCGTTAATGTGCAAAATAGTCCATAGATTTTTTTACTATTGTCATAAATGCAAAATGTCAGATAACAAGACAGTCAATAAGTGAGAAGGTGTATTTCAACTCTGCCATCACTGATAACCATATTTCATTGGATAGGCAGAAAAACATCTCCATCCATCTAGGACAGAAGAGAGATTGGGAAGACATTTGGCACCTACTCTACTGTAGTCTAAGGTAAGAACATAGCTCTCCATCTGGCAACCCCTAAACACCCTGTATTTTTGCACCTGCTGTCCCTACTACCTTGGAAGTCCATTCCATCCTGTCATTTCTGCCCATCAGAATCCTTCTGTGCTTCAAAGCTCTGCTCAGAATCTAGCTGCCCCATAGATTTTTCCATATCTCTTCAGCCACCTGAAACAGTCTTGTGCCTCTTATAGTCTTCTATTCTGTTTTATATTCCCTTCCTCTACTCAATAGTAAGCTTTTTTGAGATGGGGATGGGGGTGGTGGTAATTGTAGTAGAGGAGAAAGAAGATATAGTAGAGGATGTCTTGGAATTGCTTCAAACTAATCTAGTAGTGGAGAAGGAGGGAGTTGGGGAGCAGAGATGAAATAAGATTGGTCATGAGTTGTTAATCACTGAAGCTTGGTGATGGGACTGTGGTGGTACTTTTGTATTCATTTGAAATTGCATATATTCAACTATTCATGCTTTTTGATTAGGCCATAGTAAGTCAGAATTGACCTGTATAACATTTTAGATCCTTTTAAGGGGTGAAATATCTGTCCCCCTCCATTCATACTCCATCCAGCCCCTTATCCCTCACAAAGAACTCAAATAGTTCTCTTAAAGAAAAAGAAAATATCCCAGATAGTACATTTCCCTTGCCCCAGGGAACTATTTTGCCCTGTCTCTAGCCCTCACCCTTGCTCTTGCCTCTATCCTTGCCCTTGCCCCATTTGGGAAGAGATCCCTCTTCTCGTCACCTCAAAATAAGCCATAAAGCCAGCTTGCTTGGTGTACTTCCCTGGAGATGCTGGTCCCATAGCCCTGGCCCCCAACCAAGTCTCAGAGGCTTTGAGGAGGCAAAAGGTATGTCCATAGGTGGGTAGCCCCATGATGAGCTTCTCTGAGGGTGCCGCAAGCCTTCGCCAGTAATTCATGGCATATGCCTGCATATCGGAAGAACACAAACCCCTCCTTGTTATTAAAAACCAATGGCCTGGGATCAGCAGCAGATATCTGGGCCATCTGAGATCTTTCCTTTTCCTACCGACGATCTGAGGTCTCCAGGCAGAGAGAACAGGGGGCTATTGTGTCCTGTGAACTTCTCCCAGGAACCATGGAAGTCATAAGACAAGATGTTGATGAAATCCAGACATCTGTAGGGGACAGAAGGAGGAGATCATCACAGTACTACCTAACTGTGCATTGGCCACCCAAGCTTCCCTCCCCTTTCTGCATTTGGGGCCTGCCCAAGGCTGTGCCTACACTTAAGATGGTACTGCTGGCACAAACTGCTGGTTAGGGACAGTTGTGCATTAAAATCTATGCTGTCCTGAAAGCATCCATGGCATTCACAGCCTAGGCCAAGACCAGACAAGAAAACAAATACAAATAGGCCTGATACAGGTGCTAGCAGAGGTCTGCATACATTGTGCGAGTCAAGAGCCACGTGAGCATCATTCTGCCTTGGTGAGTCAGGGAAGGTACCAAAAAAGACAGAATAATTGAACTACATCTCGAAGAATGATAGGAAATTAGCGATGTAGTAAGACTAGAGAATAGTCCTGTCAGCTGGAATACAGAGTCCCATGTATCAGCGAAAGGGGTTCAGCTCTACCATTCAAGCAGCCATTGAAACCCACCTCTTTTAGAAAGCTTTCTTAATTGTTGTTGTTGCTGGGTGCCGTCAAGTCAATTTTGACTCATAGCAACCCCATGAGACAGCATAAAACTACTCCATAGGGTTTTCTTGGCTGTAATCCTTACGGAAGCTGACCGCAGGTCTTTCTTCTGCGGAGCCGCTGGGTGGGTTCAAACCACCAACTTTTCAGTTAGCAGCTGAGCTCTTAACCAGGGCTCCTTGTTTTCTTACATTCCAGGTATAACTGAGCACTTGCCAGGTGACAGGAATAAGAGTTTAAACTGATTATCTCATTCAATTTTAATCTGGCAAATGTCCTATGAGGTAAGTACTATAACTGTCTCTAAAGAAGAAATTGAAACCCAGACGGGTTCATTAATTTTCCTGAGATCACCTGGCTGGGTTGAAGGCAGGGCTCCCTCAATCCAGCCTGATTTCAAGACCAGCACGAATGAACTCTAAGATGCACTGCAACTCTATGCCCTTCTCCTCCCACACTGAAACAGCTCCTCTAGGGCCATCCCACACAGCAACAGCCCCTCCTGGCTTTTGTTCTGCATCCCCAGCACTTTTCTCATTTGCAACTACTTGATTCCTGAGGTTCAAGAAAATTAGCCCAGAGCCAGCATGTCCAGAAAGATTTATGAGCCATTCTGTCTGGCTTTGTCATTTTTGAATGGAGACCTGTGCTCTGAAAACTGGGTTTGACGATGCATTCCAATTTTTGGTTTTGCGGCAGTGGTTGTTAATTCATCCGTCCCTCGGATGGCACCCACCTGCTGCACAGAATAAGTCTATAACTGTCATCTGGGAAGGCAGTGGCCAGGCTCATGGGATTCTGTCCTTGTGACATCCGGCAATGGGCCACACAGAAGAATCTTCCCTGATGACAATGCTGGGGGAGGAGGAGTACTCCATCATCTCCCTCTGATCTTCTAGAGAAAGCCCCAGTGTATAGTGGAGCTAATCCTTGTCCCCATCCATGCTCTTAAATCTACCCCCTAAACTTACATTTACACCCAGGTAGGCATATGGGGAGCTCAGGGACAAAGCTTGGGCAGCTCTGGGGCTCAAGCTGTTGAGATGCCTCCTTCCTGTCAACATCTTGCCTCACCAAGGCAGCATCCACTCACCTTCCTAGAACGCGGACATCATAAGATGTTTGGATGATATTTGGGGCCCCAGAGACAGCAGCAGACAGCAGCAGCTTTGGGTGCAGGTTGTTGATTGCCTCCTTTTTGAAGGCTAACACGAGCTCCTGAAAGGAGAGGGAGACAGACACAGAGAATCAGGCAAAACAGAGAGTCAGGGAAAGAGAGAGAGGCACAGAGACTGGCAGGTATCATCCTGAGCCCCTTGAGCCAGGTTCTGGGATATAAAGGTGAGTCTACCACAGGTCCTGACACAGGCTCATAAGAGCAGCAGACATGGCCCAACATGGTAAGTGATTTAATAGAGGCTCAGGATGGGGCAGTAGTGGTTCGATGGTAGAATTCTCATCTTCTCTGCAGGAGACTTGGGTCAGATTCCCCACCAATGCATCCCACACACAGCCACCATCTGTCTGTCAGTGGAGGCTTGCATACTACTATGATGTTGAACAGGTTTCAGCAGAGCTTCCAGACTAAGATGGACTAGGAGGAAAGGCCTGGACATCTACTTCCAAAAAGCAGCCAATGAACACCCTATGGATCACAATGGTCTGATCTCATTGTGCCTGGGGTCACCATGAGCCAGAGCCAACTCCATGGCAGCTAACAACAACGAGCAGGCTCAGGAGCACAGAATTTAGACTGACACTGCCTGGGGGAGTCCAGGAGGCTGCACAGAGAGGCATTGCTTAGACTAGACGATTGAACCAAGACCCAGATGCAGACAGAGAAAAGAGCGACCACAGGACACATGCTCAGAGCTCTTTTGCCCAACACCTCTAAGGTGATGGCAGTAAAAGAACATTCTGTCACCTCTCTCCTGCCCCTGCCCCATCCCCAGCCTTATGCTTCTTCTCTGCTGTGGGCCCAGATGTGATAAAACAAGACCATTTCTGGAGCCTGGGGCTGCCATACTGGCCTTACTTCAATTAAGGAGACAAAATTCCACCAGTCATGCATGGGGCTGCCTCTCAGTCCAGGGTACAAGAAGAAAAGGTTGAGACCATCGAAGTTATATGTCCTCAGGAGGGATATAACTGAATCAACAAACTTTTCATGCCTGGTGGGTGTGGACAACATAGCGGTGAACCTGCAGGGAGACCAGGGGGTGAGGCAAGGAACACCACCTGCAGGATCACAGCCTCCTCCAAGGATTGCAACCTCCTACAAGGCCCCATGGTTTGTGGCCTGTTGGTGGAATGGAGGATGTGGCCGAAGGAAAGGAAGGGGGATCTTGAAACTCTAAAAACCTTTTATCAAATTCTCATTAAGGCAGGTGTAGGGAATGAGGGAAGGCCTTAAATTGTAAACTGGGGGTTACCAGACAGAAGCACCAATAGCCAGGAATGGGGAATTCAGGCAACAGGGAGATGAAAACCACGTCCTGTCCCTGGCCAAATGCACAGGGAGCAGCAGATACAAGACAAAGAGCACGGCCTGGAGTCAGAAGACCTGGCTTAGTCCAGCTCTACCACCAAAAATGTGCTTCAGCCATGGGTAAGGCACTTGGCCTTTCCCTGCCTGCTTCCTCCAGGGTAACTATCCCATTCCTAAAACCTGTGCTACCACTGACATTCCTTCCCTGACTGGATTAGGGGAGAAAACATGAGGCAAGGGTCAGCACTTCCAGAAAGATCTACCATCTAATCTGGGCCTAGGCTGCAGAACATGGCACGAGAGCTCCATGCTCTTACAAGGGGCTCCGGTTCCTTTTCTCTTTTATTTGCTTGCATGATTTTTTTTTTCTATTTTATTTTCTCTTCTGTAGTGGAGATACTATTGAAAAAAAAAAAAATTTTAACTTACTGGAGCAAAAATTTAGGCAATTCTCAGCTAGACCTGCATGCAATGATTAGAAAATTACTAAAACAGTAATTTTAGTGGCAGTCTAAAATTACAGAATTAGTCGGGCCTGGGTTTCATTGTCCATTTGCCACCTCCCCACTGGGTGATCTCTGAGTGACATGTAGGTACAATTTGGCAAATTCCTGCAGACCTCTGACTTTTGCTTTCTCTTTCTACCAAGTTTGGGATACAAACAACTACCTTGTGAGCTTTCGAGTATTCCTAAGATAATGTGTGTACACCACCTGGCTCAGCATCCAGCAAATAGTAAGTGTTCAAAAAGCAATCATCACGGGAGAGGTGAAGCCTGGGGTTGGGCAAAGCCACTTAACACCTGTCATTATTGCTGTGTGCTGTCAAGTCGATTCCAACTCACAATGACCCTATATAACAGAGTAGAACTGCCCTGTAATGTTTCCTAGGCTGAAATCTTTACTACGGGAGCAGATTGCCAGGTCTTTTCTCCTGCTGAGCAGGCCGGTGAGTTCAAACCACTGACCTTCCGGTTAGCGGCCAAACACTTAACCAATGAGCCACCAGGGGTCCTTAGTTATCACCTAAAAACCAAAAACTCTCCCCAGATTCTTCCTCTGTTGTCACTGGAAGATGCTTACAAGGTGCATCCCTCACACACTCCCCTGCCACCAGGTCTGCATCTCGTTCGTTCATCTCATTTCCCTTAAGACAGGAAGATTGGCACTGGCCTCTACCCCAGGCCTCAGCCAGGAAATGGGAAACAGGAAACAGAAAGGCATTTTGTGATCTCCACATTGCCCTGTGGAGTGTAAAGTGCTAATAAGAGCAGCAGTGGCTAAGAGCTACTGCAAGCTACGGCTGCTAACCAAAAGGTTGGCAGTTCGAATCCACCAGCAGCTCTTTGGAAACCCTACGTGGCACTTCTAGTCTGTCCTATAGGTTCGCTATGAGTCAGAATGGACTCGATAGCAACAAGTTTTTACCATGTATTGCGCATTTACTACGTGCCAGGGCACTAAGCTCAGCATCTGATGCAGTCCTTCAACTCCATTTATTAAATGAGTAGGCCCAGAGCCCTCCTCCTGCTCTGAGACAAAACCCCTGCCTCTTAGGAAGGGTCCAGTGGCCAACTGTGAGTGTCTATTTTGTCCCCGCCCCCTCCTCCTCCACCCTCTCTGCTAGAACTTCCTTATCTCCCACCCCCAAACCTCCACCCCCAGGGAGAAGAGGTCTAGAGGTCCCTGAGTCAGGGCCAGGCCAGGGCTCAGGGAAGTGTCTGCACTAGTTTTGCTCTCCCCACAGCCAACTTGGTTCCCCCTCCCCAGTCCTCACTTCTAGCCTGCCTCCTCCACCCTCCCTTCTGCCATCACCTCTCACCCCAGAGGGAAGATGGCAACCAAACACTCTCACCTTGGTGTGCCGAAGTCCCACCCACCAACAGACTGCAGTGTTTTCAGCTTCCTGTTCCTATGATGTGGGAGAAGGGTTGGTAAACCGAGTCCTTACACCAGTGAGCAGCTGCATCCATCATTTCTTTCCCTTCATTCTTCCCTCCATTCTTTTAAGGAACAATGGGGAAATAAGGGAGATAGGAAGTAGGGGAAGAAGGTGGATGGAGGGAGGGAGGGAGGGAGGGGCTTAAGACTGAGTTATGAGGTTGCCAGGCAGAGAAGAGAGAGAGGACATTGAGGCAAAGACTACAGCAGAGACAACACCAGGAGGCAAGAAAGAGCTCAGGGTGCTTGTCAACAGGGAGTTCTTAAGTGGGGGAGGAGGCTTCAGGAGCCACACTGAAGAGGAGGTTAGGATTGAAAGAATCAGAGGAAAGTGGAAGAGAACTAGAAAAATCGGCTTAGTCTACAAAATCTGAAAATATGACCCCCACACCCAGCAGGAATACACCGCTCCTTGAGCTTGTTGAACTCTGGGTAGAGAATATTCTCATCCTGGGCATTTTTGGCCACAATCTGGCTGTTTTTCAGTGAGGCAAATGCAAATATCAGGTGGGTGCAGAGAAAGGGGTCCAGGTCCTGGGGCAAGATCAAGGTAGGGTCTGGTCGACTACACGCCCAGTTGGTGAAATAACACACAAGTTTGTGGGCAGCACCTGGCCGGGGAGAGCACACATTAGCTGGCAGAGACCAAGGAAGGGGGGCCCTCAGCTTCCACAGAGCAGTGTGGACACCAGCCCAAGAACCCAGGCCACTGTAACTCCTTCCCCACATTCCCCAAAACTACCCTGAGGTCCGGGCCCTCACCCACTGCTGAGGCCCCAAGGGGAAAAGAATGCCTTATGAAATCCTGATTCTCAACTGGATCCTGACACGCAGCAAGTGACTGACAAACAGCAGGTGGCTGAACACCCTCTGCTGAACTGAATGGTATCAATAATCCCTGACCAAGGAGCCAGGGCAGGGTGGGACACTCAACACGGAGGACCTCTCAGCCAGAGAATCTCCCTTGCTCTGGAGAGAATACAATTTCCTTACCACTGTGGTGTTCCAGCACAAGAGCCAACCCTGCGGGAAGCAAGGAAGGAATAACTCTCAGACACGTGCACATGCCCAGAGTGACATGCCCCAGTGCCCACCCCAGTCAGCCAACACGCCACCCACTCAGCATGTCATCCAGAGGCAGACATACAAATGGAGGCACACATGCCATTCACCCATTCTCCCTTCTCTAAAGTTGGGCAGGTGAAGCTAGATCTAAGTTCTTTTTCGCTCTAATACCACATGCGCACACACATACTTTGCGCAGGGACAATGATGTTTTTTAAACATCTTGGCGAAAAATTTAAGCCGGTGTTTCTCATCCTTGGCTGTACATTAAATATCCTGGCTCCTCCCCAAGAGATTCTGATTTAATTGATCTGAGGTGGGACCTGGGCATCAATATTTTTTTTAATTTTTTTTTTAATTTTATACTATCAGATTTGAGAGCCACTGCTCTGATCATTCCTCCCTGCGCACCTCTGACCTTCACTATGTCCCATCCTGTTGTTATCTGCCATCTAGTTGGCTCCAGCTTATGGTGACCCCATGTACAACAGAATGAAATATTGTCTGGTCCTCTCTTATCTTCATGATCATTGATACGCTCAAGTCCATTGTTGCAGCCACTGTGTATTTTGAGTGTCTTCCAACCTACGGGGCTCATCTTCCAGCTCTATATTGGACAATATTCTGTTGTGACCCATAGGGCTTTCAAAGGCTAATTTTCAGAAGTAGATCTCCAGGCCTTTCCTCCTAGTCTGTCTTAGCCTGGAAGGTCTGTTGAAACCTGTCCACCATGGGTGACCCTGCTGTATTTTGATGCTTCCGCATCATAGAAACGTGCAAGCCACCACAGTATGATAAACTGACAGACAGGTGGTGGTGTCCCGTCCTACATCTACTTAATCCAGGCCCCCTAAGTCCCAGGCTGCTCTTTCAGCCACCAGAGAGAGGGCAAACTCATGAAGCCTGGTACCTCCTGGGCTGTGATACCATGGGGGGTGGGACCTGTCATACTCACCAACCCAGAGCAGCAGCCTCCCCATCTCGAAGGTCTGACAGCTGTGAGGCTAGAGTTTGAAACCCTTTGTACGAGCTTCCCCATGTACAGCCTAGCCCTACACACACACACACACACACATACACACACCAGTGCCAGAGCTGGTGATTTATGAGCTGCTGCCTCAGAGTCACAGTGACCCCAGCACCTCTTGTCCTCCCTCTCCAGCACAGCTATAGCTCTTGGAGCCAACAAAGCACCAGCTCTGGACCAACACAGGCGTACAGTGGGTGTCCACCAAGGGGCCATGTCCAGGGCAGGGCAGTGTTCCTGAGCCCTCCCAGTACTCAGTCCCTCACCCTGGTGGTCTGTCCCCCATGGGCTGAGTATGGGGGAGAAACATTGCATGATAGCAGTCATTCTGTTGTTATAAGACTATTGGTTAGGGAAGCAGTGTAATATAAAGTTTAAAAGCCCCAGGCTGGACTCAGGGAGACAAGGTTTGAGTCCCAGTTGTCACCTCTTAGAAGTTGTATCATCTTGGGTAAGTTACTTAGCCTCTTCAAACTTCAATTTCCACATTTGTAAAATGAGACAACAGCTCTTATTTACCTTACATGGTTTCGCAGGGATTAAAAAGATAATGTATGAAAAATTCTTAGTTCAGTGCTTTGCTTATAATAAGGACTCAATGAATGGTAGTTGTAATTAAGGACACCAAAATGGTTACCCAACAGAGTTAAAAACAAACAAACAAACAAACAAACCCATTGCTGTCGAGTTGATTCCAACACATAGTGACCCTATAGGAGAATTAGAACTGCCCCATAGCGTCTCCAATGCACAGCTGGTGGATTTAACTGCCAATCTTTTGGTTAGCAGCTGAGCTCTTAACCACTGTGCCACCAGGGCTCTCAAACTCAAATGCTGATACTTGCAGGGCAGGTCATGTAAATGAGTCAAATATACATAACAAAATAGTTCATTCTTCACTTTATTATAAGAATAACTGCTCAAGCTCAATGATAAACATCAGCTGAAATGCAGCCTTGTGGTCAGTAGAAAATAGAGATGGGTACAAGCAGGCACAGTACTTCTGAGCAGCCTCAAATGGTTGCAGTGTAGGGAGGCAGACCCAGTGCGAGTAAACTGATTTCTCAAGAGAAGACACAAAGCTGAATTTTTATAAGAGTCAACAATATTTGAGTCAATGTATGAGCCAATGGTGAGAATGTATCATGAGCCCAAGGAATATGATGAATAGAATTCTCAGCACCTGAGAGCATGTTTCTTTGTTAGTTTAGGTAGGTAGTGAGTTTCTAGAAATTTATCCATTTCCTCTAGGTTTTCAAATTTGTTAGAGTACAATTTTTCATAGTATTCTGTTATAATTCTTTTAATTTCAGTTGGGTCTGTTGTGATATCACCCATCTCATTTCTTATATGGGCTATCTGCTTCCTCTCCTGTTTTTCTTTTGTCACTTTGGCCAATGGTTTATCAATTTTGTCGATCTTTTCAAAGAACCAGTTTTGGTCTTGTTAACTCTTTCAATTGTTTTTCTATTCTCTATTTCATTTAATTCTGCTGTAATTCTTATTATTTCCTTTCTTCTGGCACCTGAGGGCTTCTTTTGCTGCTCTCTTTCTATTTGTTCCAGTTGCAGGGTTAATGTTTTGATTATGGCCCCTTCTTCTTTTTGGATGTGTGCATTTATTGTTATAAACTGACCTCTGAGCACTGCTTTTGCTGTGTCCCAAAGGTTCTGGTAGGATGTGTTCTCATTCTTGTTTGATTCTATGAATTTCTTTATTCCACCCTTAATTTCTTCTATAACCCACTAGTTTTTGAGCAAGGTGTGTTCAGTTTCCACGTGTTTGATTTTTTTTTTCCTTGCTTTTTCTGTTGTTGATTTCTACTTTTATGGCTTTATGGTCAGAAAAGATGCTTTGCAATATTTCGATGCTTTGGATTTTGTTAAGGCTTGCTTTATGGCCTGATATGTGGTCTATTCTGGAGAATGTTCCATGTGCATTGGAAAAGAAAGTATGTTTGGCTGCTGTTGGGTGGAAGGTTTGGTATGTGTCTATGAGATCAAGTTGGTTGATTGTAGCATTTAGCTCTTCAGTGTCTTTGTTGAGCTTCTTTCTAGATATTCTATCCTTCACTGAAAGTGGTGTGTTGAGGTCTCCTACTACTATTGTGGATCTGTCTATCTCTCTTTTCAGTGCTGTTAGAGTTTATGTATTTTGGAGCCCTGTCATTGCGTGCATAAATATTTATTATAGTTATGTTCTCCTGGTGTATTGACCCTTTAATAATTATATAGTGTCCTTACTTATCCTTTGTAGTGGATTTTACTTTAAAGTATTTTGTCAGAAATTAATATTGCCACTCCTGCTCTTTTTTGAGTGTCGTTTGCTTGATGTATTTTTTCCATCCTTTGAGTTTTAGTTTGTTTGTGTCTTTAAGTCTAAGGTGTGTCTCTTGTAGGCAGCATATAGATGGAATGTGTTTTTCTATCCAATCTGCCACCTTCTGTCTGTTTAATGGCACATTTAGTGCATTTACATTTAGTGTAATTATTGATAGGTATGAGTTTAGTGCTATCATTCTGATGTCTTTTTTTGTGGGTTGTTGACAGTTTCTTTGTTCCACTTAATTTTCTGTGCTTAGTCATTTTTCTTTGTGTATTTTCTTTTCATCTTTTTCGTGGTTGTTGATTTTGTATTTGCTGAGTCTTTATTTTTTTCTAGTTTTTTATTTTGACTTGTAGGGTTGTTAGTTTCCTTTGTGGTTACCTTAATCTTTACCCCTATTTTTCTAAATTTATACCAGTCTTTTAGTTCTTTATATCGCCTTGACTTCCTCTCCATATGAAAAATCTGTATCTACATTTTTTAAGTCCCTCTTTTTTGTTTTAATGTTGTCATCTTTTACATATTGACATCTGTTTCCCGATTTTCAGTGTTTTAGCTTTGATTTACTTTTGTGTCTTCCCTATCTGGCTTGATATCTGGTTGCTCTGTTCTGTGTTCTAGTCTTGGGTTGTTATCTGATGTTACTGATTTTCTAACTGGAGGAATCCCTTTAGTATTTCTAGTAATTTTGGTTTGGTTTCTGCAAATTCCCTAAACTTCTGTTTATCTGGAAATGCCCTAATTTTGCCATGATATCTGAGAGACAGTTTTGTTGGATATATAATTCTTGGCTGGCATTTTTTTTCCTTCAAGACTTTATATATGTCATCCCATTGCCTTCTTGCCTGCATGGTTTCTGATGAGTAGTCTGAGCTTATTCTTATTGACTCTCCTTTGTAGATGACTTTTCGTTTATCCCTAGCTGCTCTTAAAATTCTCTCTTTATCTTTGGTTTTGGCAAGTTTGATTATAATATGTCTTGGTGACTTTCTTTTGGGATTTACCTTATGTGGGGTTCGATGAGCATCTTGGATAGATGACTTGTCATCTTCCATGATATCAGAGAAGTTTTCTGCCAACAAATCTTCAACAATTCTCTCTGTATTTTCTGTTATCTGCCCCCTCCCCTTTCTGGTACTCCAATCACTCGTAGGTTATTCCTCTTGATAGAGTCCCACATAATTCTTAGGGTTTATTCATTTTTTTAAATCCTTTTATCTGATTTTTCCTCAAATAAGTTGGTGTCAAGTGCTTTATCTTCAGTCTCACTAATTCTGACTTCCATTGCCTCAATTCTACTCCTATGACTTTCTACTGAGTTGTCTAATTCTGAAATTTTATTGTCAATATTCTGGATTTCTGATTGCTGTCTCTCTATGGATTCTTGCAGCCTGTTAAATTCTTCATTATGGTCTTCTCTAATCTTTTTAATTTACTCTATTGCATGTTCTGTGTTTTGCTTAATTTCCTTCCTAATTTCTTGAAGAGTTCTGTATATTAATCTTTTGTATTCTGCATCCAGTAATTCCAAGAAATTTTCCTCCTCTGGAAAATTTCTAGATTCTTTATTCTGGGAGCTTGCTGAAGCCATCATGGATTGCCTCTCTATGTGATTTGATATTGACTGTTGTCTCCTGAGCCATCAATAAGTTATTATATATATTTATTTTATGTTTGCTTACTGTGTCCTAGCTTCTTGTTTTGTTTTGATATGCCCAAATAGGCTGCTCATATGAGCTAGTTTGGTTACTGGCAGCTTTGAAGCTCTAAAGTCCTGTCACCAGGTGGTTAGATCTGTTACTAGGTATGTAAGCTGAGGAGTCTGCCCACTCCTCCTGTATGGATTCAGCTCAGGTGCCCAGGGAGATAGCTACCAAGTGTGTGGTGTAGGCTCTCACTTACAGTCCTAGGCAGGCATGGGTGATTGGTGTAAGCACCGGCATCTGGCTGCAGCAGGGGGACATACTCTGAGCAAGGCAGGGGGCTGGTGGCCAGCCCCGAGTGTCCAGGAGGAAGGCGTGTCTCTGTTCCCTAGAGCACATAGGTGGGTGGGTTTTGCAGCCGGACTATGAGCACCTAATGCTGTTGGCTGTAAGGACCGGGGGTCACCTCTTATTCATGGGCCCCTTTCACAGGTGGCTAGGTGGTGTGGGTGGAGCCACCAGTCCTCAGGCCCCTGAGGTGGGTAGGTGAAGACCCTGCTTAATGGGCAGAGCAGTGTCAAATGTCAAGAACCTGCCACTTTACAGCTGAAACAGTTGAAGTTAGACTTCCGGTATACACCCTATTGTACTGCAGTAATGAGGGCCTATGCTGATGAGATGGACCCACACAAGTCTATGCTGGGGGAAAGGCACTCAGAGTCTGTGGATCCCTTATGCCTCTGCCTAGGCAAAGTAGCTGTTCCTACCCTGGGTTCCTGGCTTAGGGGAGCTGGCAGTTTATTTTTTCCCCTGTTTGTTAATTTGTTCACTCTCCAAGGCAGGGAGAATGGCTCCAGGCCTGTGACA
Organism: Dugong dugon; assembly: GCA_030035585.1. Classification (NCBI taxonomy): domain Eukaryota; kingdom Metazoa; phylum Chordata; class Mammalia; order Sirenia; family Dugongidae; genus Dugong; species Dugong dugon. The sequence continues at coordinate 151,740,507 of CM057462.1, forward strand.
GATCCTACTTCCAGCCCAGGGGACTTGGCAATTGCTGAAGCCAGTCCAGGACCCGGTGCAGAGCAGGGAGTGGGGATGTAAATGGGAGAGAGGTTTTTCCCCAAGGGGGGTGTTTTTGATCCGCGCGGTAGGCCATATGCAATTACTTATCTTTCTCCAGATAAAAGGCTGCTTCTCAGTCGTTCTGGGTGGCCGTGTAGACTCTCAGCAGCTGGGTCTCTCCCAGTGCAGAAAACGTGCCTCCCGAGCACGGCTGCTTGCTTGCCTCACCACTCACCCCCAAGCTGATCAGGCCTGAAGGGCTCAGGCTCTTGCCTGGTCAGGACTGGCAACTCCTCGCTGCTTCCAAACCGTCTCTCCCTCCCACTGAGACTCAGTCCGGTTCCACAATCTGCCTTTAATGTTCAGGGCTCCCAGACTGCAATATATAATCAAATCACTTGTTTCTTCAGGTCTTTGTTGTAAGAGGGTCCACCAGAAGCATCTGACTACTCTGCCATCTTGGCCCCACCTCCTGAGAGCATGTTTTTAAAAAATATAACAATATGAAAGATGAACAAAACAGTTTCTTTCTCTTACAGAGGGTTCTCAGACCATAGGCAGACCCCATATTTCAAGGTCTGAATCTCAATCATGGAGGACCAGAAACCAGACATTCTCAATTACCCAATATGCCCATTCTCTCAGAGACTGACCCTGTCACCTAATCCACATGTCACTGAGGTATTAACCAGTTGCTAACATAATAAATAACACAGGGAAATAACGTGTCCAGAATTCTCATAACCTCTATCCTTCATTGCCAGTATGAAGAAACCAGAAAAGTCTATTTTTTTAATCAACAGGTTGTATGGAGATCATGAAATAAAAATAATAAATGGTATAGAATTTTTGGGGTGGCAATATTTTATTGAAACTCTAGAAAGGCTTGGCAGAATATCCCACCAACAGAGAATGTCTCCATTTGTTCATCCATCTTTGCCTTCCTTTGTGTACTCAACAAACAGTCATTGAACACGTGATACGTGCCAGGCCCTGCTAGGTACTCTAGCTGCAATGATGATCAAGACATAGTTTCTACTCTCAAGGAGATTATAGTCTGGTAACAGGATTTATCACATCCCCAGAGCTAGTGTGTCTCTCTCTCAGAGAACTGCATGATGGGTGCAGCAGGGTGTGCACCACCACTGGGATCACTTGAGTTCCACCTGCATGCTCAATGCCATCCTCCATTCTTTGAGCTAATACTAACCTGAATCAGGAGATTATTAAGCCTCCTGAGACCAACACTGGATCAGGCTTAGCAAACGGCTTGTGCCATTGGTTAGGTTACGCCGGCTAGGTTTCTAATTCTGATGACCAGCTCTTACTCCTGTCCCAATTCCCAGTCCACATGCCCTAATTCATGTCTCTGCTTTCTCTCCTTTTCTGTAAACTGCTTGGCACCAGTTCGTTCCTAGGGCTCCTCTATCTTGCTAGGTTCCCTTCATCCTAGGCCCTGGGCCTTGCTGGCTATCTTTTAAGGTCTTCTTGATGAGGAATGCCTGAATTCCTCTGAGTCTCTCCTTGCCCAACTCCCTGACTCCAGATTCCCCATCGCTGAGCTTTTCCACTAGGTTTGTGCCCTTCCACCTAGACTCCTGCCAGGGGCACCAGTTATTAATGCTGTACTTACCCACCACAGAAGCCAATTGCCTGCCAATTGGAACCTCATTCATCTGCACCTAGTGCTCTGGGCTCCTATTCTGCTACAGTGGACATGGCCAAATTCATTCTAAGATCTGGCCCTTCCATACCTGCAGAAGTGACTGATGATGCTGAGAAGAATGCCAAGATATAACAATGGGTGCCCAGGAATGACTTTCGCTTCATTCAGGCATGACTGTGCCAAATAGTTGGCAATGGTGACTCTCCATATATATGGTAGATGATGAATAGTAAAATACTGAATGAGAGTTATGTTGAAAATCAGTGTGCCATGAAGCTCTCTTTGTTCTCAATCCCTTCTTGAGTCCTTGTATCAAAAAAGACAGCCATTGCTTTCACCTGTGTTTTATTTTTACACACCCACCCAGATACTTGGAAAATATCCTTCCCTGTTCACAGAGTTAGAGACGTTTACAAATGTCTTTTACTTGGATCGCTGAAGAAATTCCACAGCAGTGCAAGCCCCCCCCCCCCCCACCTTTACTTTACAACACTCATCTAAATGAAGGCAATTATCAGACAGGAAGTGCTGTGGTTGTAACAACACATATGACCAAAATTTTCATGGTATTCATGTGAATGAATTGGAAAAGTGTGACTTGAACAAAATCAGTTGATTGAATAGTATAAGTATCCAAAGTGTGTTAACTACAGTTCAGAGTAATTTGAAAGAGACTTTTCTGGTCAATTACCTCATTTTTTTAAAATTGTACTTTAGATGGTTTACAGAGCAAACTAGTTTCTAATTAAACAATTAATACACATTGTTTTGTGACATTGGTTGCCAACCCCACGAAATGTCAACATTCTCTCCTTCTCCACTTTGGGTTCCCCATTACCAGCTTTCTTATCCCCTCCCACCTTCTCGTCCTTGCCCCTGGGCTGGTGTGTCCGTTTAGTCTCATTTTGTTTTATGGGCCTGTCTATAATCTTTGGCTGAAAGGTGAACCTCAGGAGTGACTTCATTACTGAGCTAAAAGGGCGTCTGGGGACCGTACTGTCGGGGTTTCTTCAATCTCTGTCAGACCAGTAAGTCTGGTCTTTTTTTGTGCGTGTTAGAATTTTGTTCTACATTTTTCTCCCACTCTGTCCAGGACCTTCTATGTGATCCGTCAGAACAGTCGGTGGTGACAGCCGGACACCATCTAGTTGTGCTGGGCTCAGTCTGGTGTAGGCTGTGGTACTTGTGGTCCATTAGCCCTTTGGACTAAATTTTCCCTTGTGTCTTTGGTTTTCTTCTTCTCCCTTGCTCCAGATGTGGTGAGACCAGTGGAGTATCTTAGACAGCCACTCACCAGATTTTAAGACCCCCAGATGCTACTCACCAAAGTAGAATGTAGAACATTACCTTTTATAACCTATGTTATGCCAATTGAGCCAGATATTCCCCGAGACCAAGGTCCCCATAGCCCTCAGCCCAGTAATTTGGTCCCTCAGGGAGTATGGATGTGTCTGTGGAGCTTCCATGACCCTGCCTTTGACAAGTTGTGCTGGCTTCCCCAGTATTGTGTACTGTCTTAACCTTCACCAAAGTTACCACTTATCTATTGTCTATTTATTGTTTTTCCATCCCCACCCCTCCCCTCCCTCATAACCATCAGATTGTTTCTTTTTATGTGTAAACCTTTTCATGGGTTTTTAGAGTAGTGGTCTCATACAATATTTGTCCTTTTGTGATTGACTTATTTCATGTAGCATAACGTCCTCCAGAATTCATCCATGTTGTGAGATGTTTCACAGATTCATCATTGTTCTTTAGCATTTGCATGGTATTCCATTGTGTGTATGTACCATAGTTTATCCATTCATCTGTTGCTGGGCACCTAGGTTTTTTCCATCTTTTTGCTGTTGTGAACAATGCTGCAATGAACATGAGTGTGCATGTTTATATGTGTGATGGTTATTTCTCTAGGATATATTCTTAGGAATGGGATTGCTGGATCACACGGTATTTCTATTTCTAGCTTTTTAAGGAAGCACCATATCGTTAACAAAACACCACACGATGGATGGTTTTAAAGAACATAAATTTATTTTCTCAGTCCTGGAGGCTAGAAGTCCAAATTCAGGGCATCAGCAGGGATGCTCTGCGTGTGTGTGTGTGTGTGTGTGTGTGTGTGTGTGTGTGTGTGTGTGTGTGTGTGTGTGTGTGTGTGTGTGTGTGTGTGTGTGTGTGTGTGTGTGTGTGTGTGTGTGTGTGTGTGCGTGCGCGCGCATGCGCGCACACGCACTCTAGGGAAGATTCTTCCTTGTCTCTTTTAGTTTCTAGCAGCCCTGGGCATTTCTTGGCTGCTGACAGATGTATCTGCCTCCATCGTCACCTGTGTTCTCCTGTGTGTGACTCTGTTCCTTTAATAAGACAACAGTCATATAGGATTAGGCACTACCCTACTCTGATATGATGTCATTAACTTGATAACCTATGCAAAGAAAAACCCTATTACCCAAACAAGGTCACATTCACAGGTACAGGCATTAGGACTCTTTCTGGGGGGCACAATTCAATCCGTAACAGTCTACCAGACAGAAACCTAGCCCAGATCACTATAGAAGGGATTCACAGCTTATAACCCAGTTCCCAGATCCAAGTCAGTTCACAGACCTAAATCTCTCAATTTTGAGCAGGCCTGGGTCCTGCAACGTGGCCATAGGTATAGACTGTGAATTTTATCCAAACATTCCCCAGAGAATGTGTGGGCCAGGGTGACAACACTAGAAATGATTAAAATATGCAAAGGCATTAGCTATTGGCTCTAAATTTACTGATTCTCGGGGACTTGAAATACCAATGTGGCCTACCTATCAGATTAGGGGCTTATGAAGGTCAAGGGTAAATGCAGTCTTGACCTAAATCCATCGAACAGTGGAGTCCAGTGTGGCCATGAACATATCAAACTATAGATCAAATAGATTATTGTGTTTAGGATAACAGCTTGGACTTTGGATCTTGACCAGCCTTCTCCTTGGGCAAGTCACTTAATCTCTCGAAAGTCTCAATTTCCCATATTTACAATATACGAGTGTTTATTTCAAAATAAATCATGGATTAAATGAGAGAGAAAGCATATAAAGTGCTTGTTGTTCTCAGATGCCACTGAGTCGTTTCCAACTGATAAAGACCCTATGTACAACACAACGAAACACTACCCGGTCCTGCACCATTCTCACAACTGTTGCTATGTCTGAGCCCATTGTAGCAGCCACTGTGTCAACCTGTCTTGTTGAGGGTGTTCCTCTTTCGCTGACCCTCCTACTTTACCAAGCATGATGTCCTTCACCAGGGACAGGTCCCTCCTGATAACATGTCCAAAGCAAGATGAAGTTTCACCTCGCTTCTAAGGAGCATTGTGGCTGCACTTCTTCCAAGACAGATTTTTTCATTCTTCTGGCAGTCTATGATACATTCAATATTCTTCGCCAATACCATAATTCAAGTGCATTAATTATTCTTTGGTCTTATACAGGCAGTTGATGAAAATCTGGGGAAATTTTAATTAACTCAAAATTGAGACTACAGTTTGATTACCCTTTTTCCAAACAAAATCAATTTCCTGCAGAAGTGATTCTAACATGTGTTTAGTGTAACCCACAAATTGGCAATAAGAAAGTCACTGATTGGATGCAACTTCTCAGCTTCTCCCACAAAAGTTGGCCCTCCTGTGGTGCCCTCAAATTCCCCAGAATGCACACAATCTTTGTGTATATCTCACTGAAAAGCTAATGTAAGTATATTTTGGAACAAATCTGTTATTTGTACAATATTTTTTCTTAGTTTGTAGACAGAAAGTTGTGAAGTCAAGCAACTACGTTTAGAGAAAAACACAGAAAATATGAAAGAAACATTACTCGTTCTGTCCAAATGCAACAAGAATCTGTATTTTAAAAATCAGAATCCTCTACTTTCAGTCTAGATGTAGCCAAAAAAAAAGTTTTGGAGCTCTCTAAAATGGGATCTAGTTTAGGAAGAAAAATAATAATACCAGGGACCCTCTCCCTACCTTTAGTCCTTTCTCACATGCTGTCCAGAGGAAACACGGCTGGAGCCCCAGAGCAGTTCAACATGTTTGGGTGTGTTTGCTGTTATAATGTGGTTGTCAACCATCAGCAATGCCTATCTAGCTATTATTAAAGAGCCAGCCCCTCACTGTCCTGGGGGACAGGAGACACCTGAGGAATTGGTGTATTGTCTGATGCCACCTGAAAGTGTACTTAAGGCCTTCTGTGTTTGTTGTGGTTCCAAGCACTAGCCAAGAGGTGAGCCTCCTGGACCTTGGAGGACCAGAGATCAGCAGTGGAATACAGTGGGTCAGATTAATGGACTTCAAAGAACACTAAAGATAGGGAAATGCATTTACTCCAGCGATTAGACACTTAAACAAGTGAAATTAAATGCAAAATAAACGTTTGTATGGTATCAAACAAATAAAACAAGCCCATGTCCACCTGTCATCAGTAAGTCCATTCCATTCTTATGCTACTGGTTAACTATTCTCACTTGAGTCAAGGACCTAGTGAATAATCCTGATGGGTTACATTTCTGACTGAGGTCACTGCCACAGTAATCTTTGTTAACCAGAACACAGACACATTCACCCAAAAGTGATGGTCATTCCTATTGTGACTCTGATTTTAGCACGTTATCTATCTTAACTCAAACTAAGTTCTTCAAAAAGTATGCTTTTTTTCTGTCAGCATTTCAACCACCTTGACAAATAAACATCTTTTTTTTTAAATTGTGCTTGAGGTGAAAGTTTACAACTCAATTTCTCATACAAAAATTTATACACACATTGTTATGTGACCCTAGTTGTTATCCCTACAATGTGACCACACATTCCTTCTTTCCACCCCAATTTCCTGTGTTCATTCAACTAGCTCCTGTCCCTTTCTGCCTTCTCATCTCACCTCCGGACAGGAGCTTCTCATTTAGTCTCACGTACCTACATGAACTAAGAAGCACACTCTTCACAAGTATCATTTTACGTCTTATAGTCCAGTCTATTCTTTGTCTGAAAAATTGGCCTTGGGAATGGTTTGAGTTCTGGGTTAACAGAGTCCAGGGGCCATGTCTTCTGAGGTTCTCCCAGTCTCAATCAGACCATTAAGTCTGGTCTTTTTACTAGAATTTGAATTCTCCACCTCACTTTTCTCCTGTGCCATCAGGGACTCTCTGTTGTGTTCCCCATCAAGGCAGTCATTGGTGGTAGCTGGGCACCATCTAGTTCTTCTGGTCTCAGGCTGATGGAGTCTCTGGTTTATGTGGCTCCTTTTGTCTCCTGGGCTAATATGTTCTTGTATCTTTGTTCTTCATTCTTTGCTCCAGGTGGGCTGGGACCAATTGGTGCATCTTAGATGGCCGCTCAGTAGCTTTTAAGACCCCAGATGCCACTCACCAGAGTGGGATGCAGAACATTCCAATAAACTTTGTTATACCAATTGACCTAGATGTCTCCTGAAACCATAGTCCCCAGACCCCTGCACCTGCTAAACTGTCCCTCAAAGTGTTTGGTTGTGTTCAGGAAACTTAACTTTTGGTTTAGTCCAGTTGTGCTGACTTTCCCTGTATTGTGTGTTGTCCTTCCCTTCACCTAATTCTTATCTACTATCTAGTTAGTGAATTCCCCACTCCCTTCCTCCCCACCTTCATAACCATCAAAGAATGTTTTCTTCTGTGTTTAAATCTTTTGAGTTCCAGTAATAGTGGTCTCACACAATATGTCCTTTTGAAATTGACTAATTTCATTCAGTATAATGCCTTCCAGATTCACCCATGTTGTTTCATGGATTTGTTGTTCTTTATTGTTGCCTAGTATTCTATTGTGTAAATATACCATAAATTTGTTTATCCATTCATCTGTTGATGGACACCTAGGTTGTTTCCATCTTTTTGCTATTGTGAACAGTGCTGCACTGAACATGGGTGTGAACATATCTGTGTGACAGCTCTTACTTCTCTAGAATACATTCCAAGGAGTGGAATTGCTGGATTGTATGGTACTTCTATTTCTAGCTTTTCAAGGAAGCGCCAAATTGATTTCCAATGTGGTTGTACCATTTTACATTCCCACCAGCAGTGTGTAAGTGTTCCAGTCTCTCCACAACTTCTCCAACATTTATTGTTTGATTAATGCTAGCCTTGCTGGGGTGAGATGGTATCTCACTGTAGTTTTGATTTGCATTTCTCTAATGGCTAATGATCATGAGCATTTCCTCACGAATCTGTTAGCTGCCTGAACGTCTTCTTTGGCGAAGTGCCTGTTCATATCCTTTATCCATTTTTTAATTGGGTTGACTTTTTGTTGTTGAGGTTTTGCAGTATCTTATAGAGATTAGATGCTGATCGCATTTGTCATAGCCAAAAATTTTTTCCCAGTCTGTAGGTTGTCTTTGCTCTTTTGATGAAGTCTTTTGATGAGCTTAAGTGTTTGATTTTTAGGAGCTCCCAGTTATCTAGTTTCTCTTCTGGTGTTTGTGCATTGTTAGTTATGTTTTGTATTTTGTTTATGCCAAGTATTAGGACTCCTAGTGTTGTCCCTATTTTTCCTTCCATGATCTTTATAGTTTTTGATTTTATATTTAGGTCTTTGATCCATTTTGAGTTAGTTTTTGTGCATGGTGTGAAGTATGGGTCTTGTTTCATTTTTTTGCAGATGGATATCCAGTTATGCCAGCACCATTTGTTAAAGAGAATGTCTTTTCCCCATTTAACAGACTTTGGACCTTTGTCAAATATCAGCTGCTCACAGGTGGTTGAGTTACATCTGGCTTCTCAATTCTGTTCCATTGGTCTATGTATCTGTTGTTGTACCAGTACAAGGCTGTTTTAACTACTATAGCAGTATAATAGCTTCTAAAATCAGGTAGTGTGAGGTCTCCCACTTTGTTCTTCTTGACACATAAACATTTCTTTGGATTCTTAACTCTTTCTCATAGGTCTTCCCTCCATCACTCTTTAAGTCCGTGAAGAAAAAAGCTATACAAATTTAATTCCTACTCACCCTACTTCCTTCCTTATTTTCTATAATTGACCACAAAATTTAAGGTTTTACCTCAGAGAAAGGATTCGAACAAGTTAAGGTTCAAACTTTTGCTGATAATTTTGCATTTCTAACAAGTTCCCAGGTGATGCCAATTCTCCTGGTTAGGGACCAATTCTGAGAACCACTAGCAGAGCAGTGGTTCTAAAAATTATACATAAGAATTACTTGGGGATCTTGTTAAAATGTAGATTCTGATTCAGTATATCTGGGACGGAAATGCAAATTTCAGCAGGGGTTCGAACAGGAACAAACCAGTTCAAAGGCCGGGATTCTACCTATCCATCCTGTTCTGTCACAAGATGTTAAAAATGGTGGAAAACTTTATTCCCACCCCAACCCTCATAGACCATATGACTACAAATTCCCACGTTTTTACTCTAAAGTAATGGTGAGAACAAAGAGTTCATGCCTGGCAAGAGTGTAGCATGGGAACTTAGATATAGTCCCCGAATTCCTTCAAATAGCCTGTTTCATGTGATTTTAGCTTAATTAAATTTGCATAACTAAAAAATACATAATTGGCCACATTTAATTTCAATACAATCAGTAATCAATCCATGAATTCTAACTGATTACTTTAAGTGCAACTAGCTACTTGGGGTGGAGGTAGGGGGAGAAGAGTTCAAAAAAATAGACTATAAGTTAATACTCTGGTGACCTGCATAAGTGATGTAAGTCTAACTGCACAGAGAACACACATGCTTCAAAAAAAAGGCCAACAAAGCCTACATTTTTTATTTAATCAACCAGTATTTCTGATTCTCTCCCTGATGTTGGATGTCAAAACTTTCAGAGTCCACAAATTCAGCCTTCAAACTTCCTAATCCACATGAAAAAGGGCCCAGATCTGGGAGGTCCAGACTCAAGCTGTTTTTATTGTGGCAAAGTGGGCAGAGATTTCTCTGCGATTGTCTGTCAGTTTTCAATCTTACTGAAATGCTCTTAAGCTCTCTATCACCCCTAAATGTTTTTCTATGGCATCTAACCTATGACAGAAAAACACTTAATTTCTCATCTACACAACTCCATTGATTACACAGGCACCAGCCATACTTTTTGTTTAGCCAAAAAGTGGATTGCCAGTTCTGTTTAACGGCAAGGAGATGTGCACAACTGTGACGACAGTGTCCTGGCTCTACCTCAGATGAACTCGGCTGGTTTTACTGAATGGAAGTATTTCCATATTTCCCATGGTACAGGGAAATAAATGAGCTCTTGCCTCATGAGTAGTATAAGAGCTGCTTCCAAGAATCCAGGGATGCCCACATCCCATATACTACCCAGATGTGGCCAATTCCTCTTGCACAGCTATGTAGGAAGAATAACCCTTTTGTCAACTTTTTTTTAGTGGGGAGAGGGGGTGTACTTGGGGGAAGATGTGGGATGGATTTTTTTTTATTCGCCACCCACAACACACACTCAGACACACATACATATCCACTTTCAAGAAAGTTCTTCCTTCCTATGACTACAGGACCCCAGAATCCAGCCTCCCCAGGCTAAGAGACAACGCCTGTCAACTGCACAGATCTACTGATCAACATACTGTATGAGGCTCTATGTTCTCACAAGCTGAGTGAGCAGGCACAAAGGGACTGGATACTCATATGGGATTTGCTTGTCTTAAATCCAACCTACTCAGCAACACTGTTAGGCCCAGGGGTCGGGACAGGTTCTAAGGGCACAGTATGGTGGATGACTTGATGATCCCAGCCCACCGTGGTAAGGAGGGAGTGATTGAGCAGGGACCAAGTAGCATCTCTCACAAAGTCTCTGTGGGCTCGGCTTCTAAACCTAGAAGAGAAAAAGAAGTTTGGGTGTGGTATAAACAAGAAAAAAGCATGCCTATAGAAGAAAGCAAACCCAACACATCTGGGGTATATTTTTGTGGTGTTTTATACACATTTCACTGTGTGTATGGCCTCGTCACCAGGATAACAATGTAGCTACCCACAATGGACTGCATCAATTATCCAATCCAGCCCTCTATTTTCAGAGATGAAGAAATGGTGGCTAGAGTGAGATTAATAATATATGGGCCAGGATCATGCAGCAAATCATGACAAAGATGGAGTATAATTCAGGTCACCTGCCCAGTGCCTTTTACCCTACCCATATCCATTGCTGTTGAGTCGATTCCGACTCATAGCGACCCTACAGGACAGAGCAGAGCCACTCCATAGGGTTTCCAAGGCTGTAAGTCTTTATGGAAGCAGACTGCCACATCTTTCTCCAGTGGAGCGGCTGGTGGGTTCGAACAGCCAACCTTTCAGTTACCAGCTTAGTGCTTAACCACTGCGCCACCAAGGCTCCTTTTTACCCTACAGCAGGTTGCATTTCACATATGTGGTTTTTTATGTGAACAGGGTAGACTGTCCCCTTCTAGGAGAGAGCTGGAATGCTAGACTCAGAAAGTCCACCCACTGCCGACATTCCTCCTCTAACAAGGACATAGCTGATTGTGAGTCATCCCCAGGAACAGGGAGATGGTTAACAGTCTGTGTTGCTTCCATCACCCAATCCCCGCATGTGCAGATGGAAGATTCTCCCTCCAAGAGAAAGCACTTTACTGAAGGGAAAACACACCCAGCCACCTGCTGTTGTCCCCGATTCCTGATCACAGGATTCCACTTCACACTTACACCTCGGAAAGGCCGGAGTCCAGCACGGCAAGTGAGCAGTCTTCACTAATAGAGGCCAGGAAGGGAACACTAGGAAAGGGAGAAGATGGTTGTGAAAAGTAAAGCCCATGGATCTCAAGACAAAACCCAGACTGGGCTCCCCCTTCTCAGGCCCCACTGTAAACTGACCCAGAGCAGAAAGCAGCCTGATCACTACTCTGGATTAAGGTCTGGCTACCACAAAGTCCACATTACAAGTTACAAGGAAAGACAGGGGAAATGGAGCAAAGTCAAGGCTGAAAAATCACCTTCAGCAGTAACCCAGAAACACCTGAGGGAAGTAAGGCTTTTCCAACCACACAGTCCTAGAAACCTACAATATTAATCATTTTGGGGGTTGAGGAGAAATGAAACCACATCTTGGCTATGTTCAGAGAGACTTCACAACCCAAAAAATGACTACAGGTCATAGAAACCTCTGATATTCTAAAACCTAATCTAGAGTAGCATCTGCTTTAAACCAGTTGCCGCCAAGTTGGAATCAACTCATTCCAGTCGACTCATAGCAACCCCATGTGCATCAGAGTAGAACTGTGCTCCACAGGGTTTTCAGTGGCTGATTTTTCTGAAGTAGATCCCCAGGCCTTTGTTCCAAGAGACCTCTGAGTAAACCCAAACCTCCAGCCTTTCAGTTATCAGCTGAGCATGTTAACTATTTGCACCTGTCTGCTTTAATGAACTACCTTATCAGCTGATGCATGGCAACATAAGCACCCCCCCACTGTTCCATTTATAGCCAGCAGGCCCCTGATGACAAAGAACAGTACCTGTGTGGGGAGAATACCAGCCTGGTGACACACTGGGTGTGCACAGCTGAGCTAAGGGCATAACTTGCATTCTTGGTGTCCACAAGGGAGACAGTCCCATTCTCATCACCTGCAGAAAAGTGAGACCAACACAGTGGTTAAGAGCATGGACTTTGGAGTCAGCCAAACCTGGATTCGAATCCTGGTTCCTCAATCTTGGACCAGTTAACCACTCTGAGCTTTAGCTTCCTCTTTTGTAAAGTAGGAATAACTAGTTATTGGGTGGTTGTGAGGATTAAATTAGAGGATGAGATAGTTATTATTTTAACCACAAATTATATCACCACTTTCATAGCCTGATCGCTATATCATTAATCACTATATCATCGCTGTATCAATAATCATTGCTATATCCAAGGAGATATAGTAATCTACAGTAAAACCCGCGGAAGTCACAACCTATGTAAGGCGGAAACTCTCAGGGAAGGAAAACTCAAATAGTTTCCACTAACAAACAGCAACAGAAAAGTGGTAAGACTGCACCGTCAGAGGCAGAAAACTTAGAAGACCTGGGAAAACAAGGCAGTCCCATTGAGTTCTGGCTCTCACAGGTTTCACTGTATTTGCTTTGTGGCTCACTGACTTCTAACCATGCCCGGAATACAGGAGTCAGTGTGAACAATCAGGAAAGGAAATCAGCTGGGAAAAAAATCACCATGCTCTCCAAAGCTACACTAAAATTACTTTTGGATCATCCCTATCTCCTCACTCCTCCATTAGCATAACTCATCAAGTGCCCGAGTGTGCTGACAACTTTCGCAGCCAGATCCTCGTGCACTATGGATACATATACATATATATAGCTCCTTCTGTCTCATCCTCCCCTTTCCCAGAGTCAATACGGAGTCTGACATGAAGTCTTACCAAAGACAAAGGCTTCACTTTGCTGGGGATGCCAAGCCAGTGAGGTAGGAAGGTAGATAGAGGCATTACAGCCTGTAAAGGAGAAAAACAAGGGTCTGGGCCAAGACTCACAGAGTCCAGAGAGGGAAGCTTCTCCAATGAACTCACTTTACGTCCTGAGAACACCTTTATTTAATTTCCCAAATCTTAAGTCAGGCCATCCTGTGCTCATCCTTGAGCTTCATAGCCTACATTTACCCATTAGCCTCCTGTCCTTTCTGGACATATGAGTCATAGGCAAGTTTCAAGCATAATCACGAAGATGATAACTCTGGTCCCCTTGCCCACTCATTTAACGAAGAAATCATCCACCCAGGAACCATGCCTTCCTCTTAGTAACTGATACACAAAATGGAGTTATCAGAGCTTCAGTGGGAAAAGAAATTATGTCCCTACGTCACAGTGAGTGGGCATCTGGTAACTTTGCCTTTGAATCTGGCCAAAAAAGCCTCTTCTAGGTGGGTTCCTAGCACCACAATCCTCCCACCACTGGCTCTCAGACTCACCAATCTGTGATGCTGGCTTGGGACAGCGAGTATCCCAGAGTAAAATTCTACTGTCCTAGAAGAATAAACAGGGGAAAAAGGTGGGGTGGGTTTCACAATCCAAAGAAGCAGATGCTGCCCAGGAGGTCTCCGCTAGACACTCAAGTAGTCTTTGGCCTTCAGAGAGCTTGGGTGTGGTTAAGGAGTGGGAAGGCAAGGGGAAGAAGCTGTCTCACCTCACTACATGACAGAAACATGGAGTCCTTGTGGGGAGAGGCAGCAACACAGGTGACCTGCCCAGAGTGAGCTGTAACAGAGAGAGAAGAGAAACATGACAGAGAGGAGGCTGGGGACATTATAAAAAAAGGTGTGTTCACATACCATCAAGGGGCAGGAGAGGAGATGTAAGAAATAGGCCTGGCTTCACGGTACAATTTAACAAATTTCTTGAGAGATTATTAAGACAAAACCTAAAGGTTGATGGGTAGGAGTCATAACACCTACAAAGACTTGGGGAATAAAGGTGATGAAAAAGAAATGAGGGGCTGATTAACAGTGAAAGGGGTTATATTTAGCCCCCTTGATGGAGAGGTTAAACAATTCTAGAATAGCAGTTTTCATACTGGAGTACACACACCTCCAGGTAATATACAAAAACATTCTAGGTGGTTCCTGGATGCTGAAAGTTTTAAAGAAATTGGTTTCTCAAATGTTCTTTCCTTAAATTGAATTGAGAAAGTGTCCGCCATCTGCCAGTTCTTTTTTCCTACCTCTACTTTCACAATCACCCCTCACCCACTTTACAGAAGGAACTTAGACCTCTCATCCATCCCACATCTTACCTTGGTGCAATACTTAGAGGTATAAAAACCTAAGGGCTCCAAACAAAGGGACTAAAGGGGCTTGTCCCCAGGAGCCAAAGAGCAAAACCAAGAGCTTCTAGATAAGAAACACAGAGGGGGATGGACCTTGTTTCATGCACAACACAAACACAAGTGTGGCTCTGTGACTTAATCTATTCCTGTCTAATAATGAGAATTTAAAACTATGATAGATGGTTGTCATAAGGACACATCCAACAAGTTTATTTGAATTTAAAAATGAAGTCAGACTTTTTCTAACAGAAAGTTAAGTCTAACTTGGCCAACTGGTTTCACAGTGAGGATTTAGGTTATTTGGTAAATTAAATGGGCTTAATCTGGAAATCCAAAGTTTTGACACAAATATGCTTTACACAAGTATGTAATAAATAATTATCAGAAATGACCTCCTTTGCAACTATTTAAACTTAAAACCTTTTAGATATCAATTTCAACATGTGTGAGGGGATACAATTATTTAAAATTCTTTTAATTAAAAAAATTCCAAAGATTACTGCTATATGTTAATCACCAGAAACCAGTTTTTCTAAAGTCATTTAACCAGACTTTCCAAGGTAGACTGAAAGCAGTTCTGCCCCAAGGCAGAAGGATGGGATTCAAACATCCTCCACAGTTCTCTCCTAGTACTAGAATCCATGGAGAGCCAACATGATGAAAAACCAGGGAAGGAATTTATTGCTCATTCGCTTTCGGATAAGCACCAAAAGTGAACATAAAAAATGAAGAACACGTGGTTCTGTCTTCAAGGGATTTAGAATTCGGTTGAGGGAATAAGACATAACACAGTAAAATGGCACAACCACTGTGGAAAACTGTATGGCACTTCCTTAAAAAGTTAGAAACAGAGATATCATATGATCTAGCAATCCCACTACTAGATATACATTCTAGAGAAATAAGAGCCATAATATAAATAGATATATACAAACTCATGTTCATCACAGCATTATTCACAATAGCAAAAGGATGGAAACAACCTAAGTGCCCATCAACAGATGAATAGATAAACTATTGTACATACACACAATGGAATACTACGCAACGTTAAAGAATAACGATGAATCTGCTAAACATCTCACATGGATGAACCTTGAAGACCTTATGCAAAGTCAAATAAGCCAATCAAAAAAGGACAAATATAGCATGAGACCACTATTACAAAAAGCCAAAGCGAGGAGAGATACATGCAGAGGTCCTCTATCAGCTAACACAGCACGAATCCACCATCTTGGACTCCTATCAGAGACCAGCGAACAGGTGTACGAGAAACCAGCTTCACAGAGCTTCCAGCAGGAGATACAACAACTGGTAACCAGCGATATACACTTTCCCACCCCCTACTCTTCTTCACCCCCACTCAGCCTCCTCTGCTTCCTACGGCCACAGTCTCTTGGCCAGGAAGCACTGGCTTTACCCTGGTGTCACATGGATTCCACCCACCCACACTGGCCAACTCCCTAAGTGTCATTTGTTGGCTGCTGGTGTTGTTTTCCACTTCTTTAAGATTTCTTCCTTACCTCTCACCACCTCCCTCTCCTTTCTCTCAAATATGTGGCTCTGTGTGCCATCTTTGCTTCTTAATGAAGGCTGTGAAATGCTGCTCGAATGTGAGACTGCTTCCTGGCCCATGCTGTCAAGCTGGAGGGATCCTGGGGCTTTTTTGTTTATTTCTTTTAAAGTGTTTGTTTCCTGTTTTTCTCAAATCGGGAGCCTGTTCTACCAGGCAGTACTGCATGGCTTGGGACCGTGCACAGGGATCCCTGAGGGCATTTCTTTCTTCTTCTTCTTTTTTTTTTTTCCCCTGCTTTTTTTGAGGGTTTTTCTTGTTCTCATCTTTTTTTCATTTGTTTCTTTTGTTTTCTCTTCTCTTTTTGTCTTTCTTCATTACTCACTTTCCCGTCTCTCTATACTTTCCCTCTCTTCCTGTCCCCAGAATAACTGGTGCTGAGTGACACCTCTACCCCTTGTAGCCAGGCTATATGTCATGCCCTGGGAGCAACTTCCACAGACCTCACAGCCACACCAGTGGGATCCCTGGGAGCTTTTTTTTTTCCTAACTTTTATTTATTCATTTTTTCCTTTTCTTTCTTCTTCTTCTCCTTTTTGTTTTCCTCCATTTCATAGTCTTTCATCTCTCCAGTCCAATGGCAAGCTCCCCTAGCACTCTGTTTTATTTGTTTGTATGTTTTTGGCTCCTGTTCCTCTCTCCTCTTTCACCTTTCTACCACACCCATCTAAGCTCCATACATCACAACTGCACCCCTCCATCCTGCCAACCTGCACTGTGCGCTGAAAAGCACACCACCAAGCAGCCCAGGCATGGCCTACCTGCCCTGCACTGATTACCAGCCCGCTCTGGTGACCATAGTAAGCGCCACAAACAACCCATCCCAGCAACTCCTCTTCAGCTACACCTGACGTGCTGTACCATAACTGAGCAACTGACCCTGCAAACTGGAGAAGGAGGCGAAAAGTATCATGCCCACAGACGAGTAAACAAATAACACACAGCACACATGCTCAGACGTAGCCAAATAAAACAAAAAAGCAGGACGAAACAAACAAATCTACCATCAATAAATGAGAAAAATAACTACCAAATGCCCAGAAGACAACAGACAATACCAAAACTTTTATAAAAACAGGACAGGATAGTTCCAGTAGGCATCCAAAATAAAACACCACATGACTTTCCAATAGAAGAAAAGGCACTAGAAATACCTATAGAGAATCATATCTCTAATACTCAGAGCTATCCAAGAATTGAAGTAAAAAGCAGACAAAAATGAGGAAAAATAGATAAACTCATGGAAAAGGCAGACAAATTCATGGAAAATACAGACAAAAAATCGAAGAATTCAGGAAAATAATGCAGGAACAAAATGCCAAAATAAATTAACAACTAGAAATCATACAAAAATAACAATAGAAATCCAAAAGATAAAAAACAGGATTTCAGAAATGGACAGTGGCATGAAGGGCTGAGGAGCCGGTTTGAAACAGAGGAAGAAAGGATCAGCGAAATTGAAGACAAACACCTGGCTACAACACTGAGGAAAAATCAGAAAAAAAAAAATAAAAGAAAAATGAAGAGACTTTGAGAATTATGTGGGATACAATCAAAAGCAAAAACCTGTGAGTGATCACAGTTCCAGAACAGGGGGAGAAAACAGAAAACACAGAGGATCACTGAAGAACTGCTGACAGAAAACTTCCCCAGTATCATGAAAGATGAAAAGCTGGCCATCCAAGAAGCTCAACGACAGACCCCAAAAGAAAATAACAAGACATATCATAATCACACTCGACAAAACTAACGACAAACAAAGAATCCTGAGAGCAGCTCAAGAAAAACAAGAAGTCACATAAACAGGAAAAACGATAAGACTAAGCTCAGATTATTTGGCAGAACCCATGCAGGCAAGAAGGCAATGGGATGACATAGATAAAACCTTGAAAGAAAAAACTGCCAGCTAAGAATAATATATCCTGCAAACCTCTTGTTCAAATATGATGGTGAAATTAAGACATTTCCAGATAAACAGAAATTAAGGAAATGTGTAAAAACGAAACCAAACTTACAAGAATTATTAAAGGGAATCCATCGATCTGAGAACAAACAACTTCAGCTCACAGGCTGAATCTAGGACACAGGATCGTACCAGCCAGATACTAATCCAGGAAATGAACTCTCAAGGCCTATCCAAAACCAAAAGAAATGCAACAGGGAATCACAGCACTTAATCTGTAAATGACAACATCAGAACAATAAAAGAGAGAATAAATGGTGTAGATATAAAACCTTTTAATGGAGAGGAAGGCAAGGCGATACCAAGTAATAATAGACTGCTTCAAACTTAGAAAGATAAGGGTAAATTTTATGGTAACCACAAAAAAAGTTAAAAAACCTAATCATCAAAATAAAGAGGAAAAACATAAAGTCTCAGTAAAAAACAAAACCTACAAAAACAAAAAAAATGAAAAAAAACACCAGAAACAAAAGGAATTCAGCACAAGACAGAAAGAGGAACAAAGAAAACGTCAGCACCACAAAAAAAGCACTACAAAACGACAGCAATAAACTCACATCTATCAATAATTACACTGAATATAAATGGCCTAAACGTGCCCATAAAGAGACAGATAGTGACAGAATGGATAAAAAAAAAAACAGGACCCATCAATATGCTGTCTACAGGAGAGACACCTTAGAAACAAAGACGTAAATTTATTAAAACTCAATGGTTGGAAAAAATATATCAAGCAAACAACTACCAAAAAAGAGCAGGAATGGCAATACTAATCTCAGATAAAACAGACTTTAAAACAAAATCCATCATAAAAGCCAAAACAGGACACTATATAATGATTAAGGAGACAATCCATCATGAAGACATAACCATAATAAACATCTACGCATCCAATGACAGGGCTCCAAAATACATAAAACAAACTCTAACAGCACTGAAAAGAGAAACTGACACTTCCACAATAACAGTAGGAAACTTCAACACACCACTCTTGGTAAAGGACAGAACATCTAAAAAGAAACTCAACAAAGATACAGAAGACCTGAAAGGCACAATCAGCCAACTTGACCTCATAGACATATATACAGAACACTCCAGCCTACAGCTGCAAAGTACACATTCTTTTCCAATACACATGGAACGTTCTCCAGAAGAGACAACATCTTAGGCCACAGAGCAATCCTCAACAAGATCCAAAACACTGAGATAATACAAAGTATCTTCTCTGACCACAACACCATCAAGGTAGAAATTAACAACAGAAAGAACAAGGAAAAAAAATCAATTACATGGAAACTGAATAACATGCTTCTACAAACCACTGGGTAATAGAAGAAATCTAAGATGGGATCAGAAAATTCCTAGAATCAAATGATAATGAAAACACATCATACCAAAACCTTTGGGACACAGCAAAGGCACTCCTCAGAGGACAATTTATAGCAATAGATGCACATATCAAAAAAGAAAAAAGGGACAAAATCAAAACATTAACTACACAACTCAAACAATTAGAAAGAGAACAGCAAAAAAAAGCTCACAGCCACCAGAAGAAAGAAAATAATAAAGATTAGAACAGAAATAAATGAAATAGAGAATAGAAAAACAATAGAAAGAATAAACAAAACCAAGTTGGTTCTTTGAAAGAATCAACAAAATCAACAAATCACTGGCCAGACTGACGAAAGAAAACCAGGAGAGGACACAAATAACCCAAATAAGAAATGAACTGGGCGACATTACAACAGACCCAACTGAAATAAAAAGGATCATAACAATATTATGAAAACTCTACTCCAACAAATCTGAAATCCTAGAGGAAATGAATAAATTTCTAGAAACACACAACCTACCCAAACTACCATAAAGTGATGTTGAAAATCAGAACAGATCCATAACAAGAGAAGAGACTGAAAAGGTAAAAACAACTCTTAACCAAGAAAATATCCCTGGCCCAGATGGCTTCACTGGAGAATTCTACCAAACATTCAGAGAAGAGCTTGTACCAGTACTACTCAAACTATTTCAGAACATAGAAAGGGAGCGACACTTCCGAATTCATTCTATGAAGTCAGCATAACCCTGATACCAAAACCAGGCAAAGAGACCACAAAAAAAGAAAATTACAGACCAAAATCTCTCATGAATATAGATGCAAAAATTCTCAACAAAATTCTAGCCAACAGAATTCGGCATCATATCAAAAAAATAATACCCCACAACCAAGTAGGATTCATACCAAGCATGCAAGGATGGTTCAACATTAGAAAATCAATCAACATGATCCACTACACAAATAAAAAAATCACATGATCATCTCAACTGATGCAGAAAAGGCATTCTACAAAGTCTAACACCCATTCCTGATAAAAACTCTCAATAAAATAGGTAGGGAAGGGAAATTTCTCAACATAATAAAGGGCATCTATGCAAAACCAACACCAACATCATTCTTAATGGAGGGAGGCTGACACCATTCCCCTTGAGATCCGGGACAAGACAAGGACACCCTTTATCATCACTCCTATTGAACACTGTGCTGGAAGGCCTAGCTCGAGCAATAAGGCAAGAAAAAGAAATAAAGGGCAACCAAATTGGTAACGAAGATGTTAAACTGTCCCTGTTTGCAGATGATATGATACTATATGTAGAAAACCCTAAAGACTCCACAAGAAAACTACTGGAATAGAAAGATTCGGCAGAGTAGCAGGATACAAGAGAAACATAAAAAAATCAGTTGGATTCCTATACACTAATAAACAGAACGAAGAAAAGGAAATCAGGAAAACAATACCATTTATAATAGCCCCTAAAAAAATAAAATACATAGGAATAAATCTAACCAGGAATATAAAAGACCTATACAAATAAAACTACAAAATACTGCTGCAAGAAACCCAAAGGGATCTAAATAAATGGAAAAACATACCATGCTCATGGATAGGTACACTCAACATTGTGAAAATGACAATTCTAACCAAAGCAATTTACAAATACAATGCAATCCTGATCCAAATACCAACTACATTCATCAAAGAGATGGAAAAACTCATCATTAATTTTATATGGAAAGGGAAGAAGTCCTGAATAAGTAAAGCACTATTGAAGAAAAAGAATAAAGTAGGAGGACTCACACTACCTGACCTCAGAACCTACTATACAGCTACAGTAGTCAAAACAGCTTGGTACTGGCTTTACGACAGATGCATTGACCAATGGAACAGAATTGAGAAAACAGATGTAAATCCATCCACCTACGGTCACCTGATCTTCGACAAGAGCCCAAAGTCCATCGAATGGGGGGGGAATAGACAGCCTTTTTAACAAATGGTGCTAACAAAACTGGATGTGCATCTGCAAAAAAATGAAACAGGAGCCATACCTAACACCATATACAAAAACTAATTCAAAATGGATCAAAGACCTAAATATAAAGCCAAAAGGTATAAAGTTCATAGAAGAAAAAATAGGATCAACACTAGAGGCCCTAATACATGGCATTAACAGGATACAAACTATAACCAACAACACACAAACTCCAAAAGATAAGCTAGATAACTGGGATCTTCTAAAAATCAAACACCTATGCTCTTCAAAAGACTTCACCACAAGAATAAAAACCAGAACTTACAGACCAGGAAAAATATTTTGGACATTGCAAGTCAAAGGTCTAATCTGTAAAATCTACAAGAAAATCCAACACCTCTACAACAAAAAGGCAAATAATCCAATTAAAAAAATGGAAAAAGGAAATGAACAGACACTTCACCAAAGAAGACATTCAAGCGGCCAAGAGACACATGAGGAAACACTCGCGATCACTAGCCATTACAAAATGCAAACTAAAACCACAATGAGATACCATCTCACCCCGGCACCGCCAGTATGAATCAAAAACACTGGAAATAACAATTGTTGGAGAGGCTGCGGGGAGATCAGAACTCTTTATGCACTGCTGGCGGGAATGCATAATGATACAACCATTTTAGAAAACGATATGGTGCTTTCTTAGAAAGCTAGAAATAGAAATACCATACGATCCAGAAATCCCACTCCTAGGAATATATCCTAGAGAAATAAGAGCCGTCACACGAATAGACTTATGCATACCCACATTCACGGCAGCACTGTTCACAATAGCAAAAAGATGGAAACAACCTAGATGCCCATCAACAGATGAATGAACAAACTATGGTACATACAAACATGGAGTATTATGCAACGATAAAGAACAATGATGAATCTGTGAAGCATCTCATAACATATGAAACTGGAGAACATTATGCTGAGTGAAATACGTCAATCACAAAAGGACGAACATTGTATGAGACCTCTATTGTAAACACCCATGAAAAGGTTTATACACAAAAAGTAACAATCTTTGTTGGTTACGAGGAATGGGAGGAGTGGGGGGGAAATACTAAATAGACAATAGGTAAGTGGTAACTTTGGTGAAGGATAAGACAATACACAATACCAGGGAAGCCAGCACATCTTGTCCAAGGAAAGGTCATGGAAGCCCCATAGACACATCCAAACTCCCTGAGGGGCTGAACTGCTGGGCGGAGGGCTGGGGGGACCATTTTCTGGGGGAACATCTAGCTCAACTGGCATAACACAGTTTATAAAGACGAAGTTCTACATTCTACCTTGGTGAGTAGTGTCTGGGGTCTTAAAAGCCTGTGAGCAGCCATCTAAAATACTCCACTGGTCTCACCCCTTTGGGAGGCAAGGGAGAATTAAGAGAACAGGATACAAGTAAAAGATTAGTCCAAAGGACTAATGGACCACAGCTAACAAGGCTTCCACCTGACTGAGTCCAGTATAGCTAGATGGTGCCCAGCTACCACCACTGACTGCTCTGACTGGGATCACAATGGAGGATTCCGGACATAGCTGGAGAAGAGGATATACAACAAAATTCTAACACACAAAAAATGACCAGATTTATTGGCCTGACAGATACTGGAGAAACCCCGAGAGTATTGCTCTGGACACCCTTTTAGCTCAGTGGTGAAGTCACTCACAAGGTTCACTATTCAGCCAGGGATTGGACTTCCCCATAAAACAAAACGGGACTAATGAGGCACAGCAGTCCAGGGACAAGGACTAAAGGCAGGAGGGTACAGGAAAGCTGGTGATAGGGAACCCAAGGCTGAGTAAGGACAGCGTTGACAGGTTGTGGGGTCATTGTCATAGGGCAATATGTGTACTAACTGTTTAATGAGAAACTGTTTTGTAAACCTTCATCTAAGGTTCAAAAAAAAAAAAGGATTATCTATGGGAGATCAAATTGACAACAGCACCTCAAAATGTTTGATGGGAAGCCTACGCGACAGTGAGCTGAAGACAATGGTGATGGAATAATTTGGAAAAGGACAGTGAGAATAACAGCACAACTGGAAGAATGTAATCGAAGTCACTGAATTGTACATGTAGAAATTTTTGAAATGCTGTTATCTTTGGCTATGTATAGTTTCACCAAAAATAAAAGGTCCTCCAAGGTTGAGAAGAGAGAATGTTCACATGTCGTGGGGTTGTTAACCAATGTCATAAAACAATATATGTACCGATTGTTTAATGAGAAACTATTTTTTTTGTAAACTTTCACCTAAAAGTTCAATAAAAAAAAAATTAAAAAAGAAAAAGTTTACACACAGAAACATTCTTTGATTGTTACCAAGGATGGGAGGGGAAGGGAGGGAAAATTACTAACTAGATAGTTAACTTGGATCAAAGGAAAGGCAATATACAAGAAGGGGGAGTTCAGCAGCACAAGAAGATCAAGGCAAAAGAAGACAATGGGAAGTACACAAAAGTAAAAGGCAACAATGTAAATATTACATACACAATTCTGCAATAACAGTCAAAACAATGATTTATGAGTGGATACACAGGTAGATATATAAGCTGAACAGGTATGGGATGGCATACAGGGAGTACACTCACGAGCATATACAGGTCTGTCAGAGAATATTTCTACATACATATTTGTATGTGCTTCTGCAAATACATCCATGTATATAGTAGAGCACACAGAGGGGCACAGTTATGAATACTTCTTAGCCATAATCAAACACTTTGAAGGACTGAGTCACTGGGTTGAGCACCTAGGATCACAGGCTCAGGGAACATCTAGGTCAACTGGCATAACACAGTCCATAAAGACAATGTTCTACATCCTACATTTTCAGTAGCGACTGGGGTCTTAAAAGCTTGTGGGTGGCCATCTAAGATACAGCTTTTGGTCTCATCCTGTCTGGAGCAAAAAGTGAAGAAAATCAAAGATTCAATGAACCAATTAGTCCAAAGAACTAATAAACCATGAACCACAGCCTCCACTAGCCTGAGACCAGAAGAACTAGATGATACCCAGCTACCACTACCAAACGCTCTGATTAGGATCACAACAAGGTTCTGGACAGAGTAGGAGAAAAACGTAGAACAAAATTCAAATTTATAAAAAAGACCAGACTTACTGGTCTGATAAGAGACTGGTGGAACACCTGAGACTATGGCCTTCAAATCTGGAACTGCACCCATTCTCAGAGATCACCTTTCAGCCAAACAATAGACAGGCCTATAAAGTGAACAATAACACCCATGAGGAATGTGCTCCTTGGAACAATCAACCATACAGGACCTAAAGGGCAGCATTTTCCCAGAAACAAAGTTCAAAAGGCAGAAGGGGCCGGAAAGCGGGGGGAATAGAAACGGGGAACCCAGGGAGCAAGTGGGTAGGGCACTGTCACATCAAGGAGTGTTATGGATTGAACTGTGTTCCCCAAAAATGTGTGTCAGCTTGGCTAGGCCATGTTTCCCAGTACTGTCTGTCCACCATTTTGTGATCTGATGTGATTATCCTATGTGTTGTAAATCCTAATCTCTATGACATTAATAAGGCAGGATTAGAGGTAGCTATGTTAATGAGGGAGGGCTCAATCTATAGGATTAGGCTGTTATCTTGAGTCAATGTCTTTTGAGATGTAAAAGAGAAAAGTGAGCAGACAGGAGATGGGATCTCCTACCACCAAGAAAGCAGAGGCGGGAGCAGAGTACATCCTTTGGATCTGGTGTCCCTGTGCTGAGAAACTCCTAGACCCAGGAGAAGATTGATGAAAGGACCTTCCCCTGGAGGCAAAAGAGAAAGTAAGCTTTTCCCTGGAGCTGGCACCCTGAATTCAGACCTCTAGCCTTGCCATCCACTTGTGGTATTTCTGTTATAGCAGTACTAGGTAACTAAGACAAAGTGACTGCAACTAATACCACGAAACAAAACGTGTATAAATTGTTGAACAGGAAACCAATTTGCTCTGTAAACTTTCACCCAAACCACAATAAAATGTTCAAAAAAACATAACACAAAGAATTAAAGAAAATGGTGTTAGAAAGGAGATAGCAATAACCAGGAAACCACAGGACACATCTAAGAAGTAAAAGCCAAGTATGGCAGACTTCAGGCATTGGCATTTCAACATTACAGTCTGACTTCGCAAGTGGGAGCCCTGGTGGCACAGTGGTTAAGAGCTCGGCCGCTAACCAAAAGACTGGCAGTTCAAATCCACCAGCCGCTCCTTTGAAACCTTATGGGGCAGTTTTACTCTGTCCTATAGGGTTGCCATGAGTCGGAACTCAATAGCAACAGGTTTGGTTTTGGGTATTTGCAAGTGCCCTGAAAGTCCAAGACATGTATCAGTTTGTGATGTTGCTTTGTTACAAATCTGAATCATGCACTTTGGCAGTGAAAGGCACTTGGCCACTGAGTAAATCACAGTGATCACCAGCATCTCAATCTCTGCGTGAGAGATGTACTACACATTATAAAAACTATTTTCATGAAAAAATGGCTCCCAAAATAAAGCAAACTATCAGTGCTGTTAATGAAAGTGAGTAGAAAGAGGAATATTAGAAGAAAATGATGGCTCTTAACAGAAAAGTGAACCAGTAAGCAACATGATAAAGACTGTGAAGTTGTCAAGGATTTCATTTTACTTGGACCACGATCAACACCCATGGAAGCAGCAGTCAAGAAACCAAACGACACACTGCATCGGGCAAATCTGCTGCAAAAGACCTCTTTAAAGTGTTAAAAAGCAAAGACGTCACCTTGAAGACTACAGTGCACCTGACCCAAGCCATGGTGTTTTCAATCGCCTCATATGCACGTAAATGAGTACGGACAATGAATAAGGAAGACCGAAAAAGAACTGATGCCTTTTAATTACAGTGCTGGCAAAGAATATTAAATATACCATGGACTTCCAATGGAACAAATAAATCTGTCTTGGAAGAAGTACAACCAGAATGCTCCTTAGAAACAAGGATGGAGAGACTGTATCTCACATACTCTGGACACGTTATCAGGAGGGATCAGTCCCTGGAGAAGGACATCATGCTTGGTAGAGGGTCACTGAAAAGAGTCAATGACATGCACTGACACAGTGGCTACAACAATAGGCTCAAGTATAACAATGATTGTGAGGATGGCGCAGGACCGGACAGCATTTCATTCTGTTGTACACAGGGTCACTAATGAGTCGGAACCAACTCGATGGCACCTAACAACAACAACAGAAAAGCAAAAATTTTATAGAAGTGATATTCCAAAGCTTGAGATTTGCAAGTCTCAGGGTTTATCTCTTGAGAATGTCAAGAATTTCCTGTGATCAGATTTAGCTAGTGCAGATTACTTGAAGGGGAAGTGATAATAAAAGGGCTTGAATGTCATAACAAGAAAGTGGGATTTTAATCTACAGGTCGCAAAAAAACCAATCGAAGAGCAAAAGATTATAGATGGAAAGCCAAGTGCCACCATTCACGCAAGGTAAAGCCTGAAAGTGAATGAACGAATAAGAAATGGATAGAAAGATGACAAACCAAATGGAAAAAGAACTTGGTAACCAAAAGATAGCGGGGGGGAGTAGGAAGAGCAGAAGAGAACAGGAAGCTTGAGCCTGTGGCCAAGGAGATGGTGAGGCCATCAACAGAAATAGGGAAATTAAGGAAAGGGCAATGAGTAGATGTTGGGGCCTGACTTTAGTTTTGGAGAATAACTATCAAGCAGGGGAACAAGGAACTGCTGCCCCTGACATCTAAGCCAAGTTCAGAAAGCCCAAATGGGAGAATCAAAACAAAATGGCTAAGTCTAGGACTGAAAGGGAAGGATGCTCACTCACCTCGGTATGAGTTCAGTACCATCTGCTGAACAAGGTCCCAAATCTTGATGCTAAGAAGCAAAAGGAAACAGACCCTTAATCTTGACCCAGACTAGCTACATAAAAACATGTGTTCAAACAAGTATTTTCTTTAACCAAAATGTTCCATTTTTCTGTCTTTATCTGCTGGACTTCTGCTATGATCTATTACAACGGACTGCAAAATTTCGAAGGACACACGTCATAATCAATCACCCCAAACCAAAACCCACTGCCATTGAGTAGATTCCAATTCATAGTGACCGTGCAAGACAGAGCAGAACTGCCCCACAGGGTTTCCAAGGCTGTACATCTTTACGGAAGCAGACTGCCACGTCCTACTCCTTCGGAGTGGCTGGTGGGTTCAAACCGCTGACCTTTTGGTTAGCAGCCGAGTACTTTAACCACTGCACCACTAGGGAATCAGTCACCAGGTTCTTATAATGACTCTGAAACAATACTTAATGAAACCAGTAAGATAGCAAGGACACACAGAAGAGGCCTACAGAGAGGAGTGATGAGAACAGGGACCCACCAGAAGTCTTTGCTACCACTGACAGCTTGTGTGCCAGAGCTCAGGACACTGACTGTAGACACGATGTCATCGTGCTCATACTTGCAGAACTTGCTGACAATGAGTGTCTCATTCTCATCGAGCTCCCACAATTCAACAGCACCTGGTTGGGGGTGGGGTGGGAGGTGAGGAAAACAGAGACTTGGATTATATACCAAGAGAGTAAGTCACTTCTAGAACTCACATAGTCCATTGTTACTAAGTACAGTACTCCTATAAAAGCAAAGCCCATAACATTAGAGGGTTTAGTTAACTCCCAAGCTACTTGGCTTTATGCTGGCATTACTGTTTTCCTACTAACAGTCCAGACAACTAGAGGGAGAAAGCCTGTAGAAAAAGTCAGGGAAAGATGGAAGAGCTAGTAAAATCTATTATTCTGCTTCCAGTGAGAAGACACTGGAAAATCAGCTTCCAGGAGACGCGAATGAGGTATCCACAATTGTGCAGTACACAGTCTGGTGAGGTTAAACCCTTCCAATTATACAGACACTAATAAGCATTTGCTAAAATATTTGAATAACTGTCTTGCCGAATTTTAATAAATGTTTGTTGAATAACTGAATATCTTGCATAGTGGCTGGCTAAACACAGAAAATCCCAAAAAGTTGTTTTAAATACGCAGTTCAAACTCAACTGTCAGCGGTTCAGTCTTTAACGCCCCGCTTTCATCCTTTCATGCAATGCCTGACAACTCCCAAATTCTTCTTCTTTTTTTTAAATGCCAAAGCCTTCATTGCTGAGCCTGACATTCAAAACAAAGCAGAATGAAGACGTTTAAGACAAAAACATAGGAAGTGACAGCACAGACTGTCTTCAACATCATCTTTAAAATCAAAGAACGTTGCCCTTGTTGAGTAGGTTTTATATAGAAGAAAAATTATGTCAATCCATTTCTTAAACATGTTATAGATTTTGCTAAGAAATCCCACTAGGTAATTTAGAATTTTGGGAAAGATATTTCTCCCGCAAAAGAGACTGCGGTTGGAGCCAACACTCTCAGGCTCCCCCAAGCAATGAGTAAAGCATGCTCAGTCCGATCCGTACCCCGAGCTTCCAGTCCACCCGTAGGAATGAAGGGAAAGTGACTCACCCGAATCGGAAGCCACAAGGATACCTTTGTCCCCAACCCAAGAGAGGTCGGCTACTCCAGCCTCTGTCTGGACTCCGGCGGAACAGAAGCCTTCGTTGGGGGCGGAACAAGGGTCCTTGAAAAGCCAGAGGGAGCCAGCCCAGCAGCGACCACTCAGGCTGGAGGCCCCAAGCAGGAGTGCCCCATCTGTGGGGGGTACAAGCTGTCAGCACTCGAGGGATGAATGGGCTCGTCTCCGTGGTGACCGCGCAGAGCAGCACGCGCCGGCTAGGTCCGGATCTGAGCTCAAGAACGCTAGGCGGGGTTGGGGACTAAGCTTAGAGATGTGAGGAAGGGATCAGGATGGCATGCGGGGCGGGGACGGACTGCGAGGGTCAGTCCTGGGGAGGGGGCGTCCTGGGCCGGGATGAGGGGCTCCCAGGCCCAGATCAGGGCTCACCGGACCGGTACCGCGCAGCCTCCAACTGCCGCTCCATACAGGCGGGCGCATTAGGGGGAAGGTTCCACTCGCGGGCCGCCGAGGGCACCAAGGGGGGCGGGGTTTCCTTCCGCATCTCCAGGATTCCAACTTCAATCTAGACCCAAACTAGACACCCGCCGGAGATTCGGCACCGCTGCAACCCCACGCGGTGCACCTACGGGCCTCCGCCCCTCTCGCGAGGCTACAGCAACTCTACTTCTCGCAATTATCCGCGATAATTGCTTTCACTCTCAGGCCGCCGCCCTCCAACAACAGGTTCTCGCGAGATGAAAGAACCTCCGGACGAAAGGGGAGGGAAAAGAGCGGGCAATGTTCTCTTATCGCGATACTTGTGAGCGGCCATCTTGCTACTGTCAGTGACAGATTCTCCCGTTGGGGTCACAGGGACACTAAGACCACCACCGGGATCCTTCCTGATCATGTTGTCCCGGGTGGTGCTTTCTGCTGCTGCCACAGCGGGTGAGGGTTGTAAACCCTGGTCTGGGCCACCAGGGTGATTACAAAGAGGCGGGTGTAGGGGTCACGGATAGTGGGGTGGAGGAAAAGAGGGGTGAAGAAAGATTCAGCAAGACTTGGGTCTAAGTTAGGACTGGTCAGGGCTGCTCTGGAGAGAGCTCGGGATTTGAGGGGACGGGAAAGAGGGTGCGAGGCCGTAATGATCGGGTCTCGCGGGGACCGAGGAAGGGGAAGCCTGATTCCACCTTAACTTTGCTGACCTGCGCCTTGTGTATCTGCAGCCGCCTCTCTGAAGAACGCAGCCGTCCTAGGTCCAGGGTAAGAATGAGGAGTGTAAAGCTCCCGTTCGTCCTTGTTTTATCACCTAGTTTCACTTTTCCATTTCCCTCTCTTGGCCTTAGACCAGAGGTTACCCTTCAGGTAACTCTTGGGACGCTGAAAGGCTCATTCAGACATTTTTGTTCCTGTAACTACCAGAAACGTCTTATCATCTAATGGCAAACATTTTAAAGAGGTTAAGTGAGGTGTTCTAACTAAACTAGAAACCGTGATTTTGGTGTGTTTTAAGCTCCGCCCCTCTCTCTTGTGACCTTCAGGTAGACTTAGCTGCTGTTGCTGCCCGAATCAGGGTTACCAGATTACATACCCAAGAACAAGTTTTATTAAATAAATAGACCAGTGAAACATATTGCTTTCAGTCTGTCTCCCACGTTCTTTCTTTTTACTTCCAGACCTTAAGATTGAGAAAAATCGTTAATTGATTAAGTAAATATTTAATTCGCCACCCACATACAAAAGATACAAAAATAAGGCTAAGTACCTTACACACATTCTAGGACGGGAGGCAGCTATAAAGTAGTGGTTTAGAGTGAGGGCTCAAGGATGGAAGAGCAGGGTACACCTAGCTCCACCACTTACTAGCTGTCGGAGCAGCAAGTTTCCTATCTGCAAAATGGAGATAGTAGTACCTTATGGGCTTGTGAGAATTAAGACACTTAAGACCTGTGAAACTCTTAAGAACAGTGCCTGGTACATAATACGTTCGTAGTAAATCTAGCTGTTACTGTTAATATTATTTCTTAACACATGTCAGTTTTCTTTTAGATTTCTTTTTTGACTTCAAAACTTAGTCCTAGAACAACTCTCCTGTAGCTTGAAAAAGTGGCTTTAATCTGTCTGCAATTAATTTTGTGTATGGAATAAAATGAGGCTTTAATTGACTGCTTCCAGTTTCACAATTTACCAGAGAAAAAAAGACTCCAGACATGTAAACAAATAATTGTAATAACTCTGTAATATATGCACTATATATACGAAATATAAGGAAGCATCCTTGATTTCTCTTTCACACTCCATATCTAATCCATTATCAAAGCTCTTCCTCCAGATTATATCTTGACTCTAACCACTTCCAAACACCATTTCTGCTGTAGTAAAAACCACTATCATCTTTCACCTAGGCTATTTCAGTAGTCTCTTAACTAGGCTCCTTTTGACTCTATTCTTGCCCCCATTATAGCCAGTTCTCACAATTAAAAAAATAAAAAAGTTGCCATCAAGTCAATTCTGACTCATGGCAACCCCATCTGTGCAGAGTATAATGGCATTCCATAAGGTTTTCAAGACTTTGACCTTTCAGAAGCAGCTCTTCCATCCTGTCTTTGAGGTGCTTCTGGGTGGGTCCAAACCACTAACCTTTCAATCAGTAGCTGAGCACTTAACCATGTGAGCCACCCAGGGAATAGCCAGAGGGGTTATGTCACTCCCCCACCTAAAACCATCCAAAGCTCCCCATCCCACTAGAAATAAAATCCAAACTATTTAGCATAACCCAGAAGGCCCAACATGAATTGACCTCCATCCTCCCTCTTTGATGTTGTCTCCTTCCATTCTCTTTTTAGTTCATTCTCCAGCCCTACTGACCTCCTTTGCTGTTCCTCTGAAAACTGCCAAGGAGACTAAGCTTGATAGCAAATATGAAAAAGACTAGGGGATTTTATTTGATCAGAAGCTTAATATGAGACACCAGTATGCTATAACTGCTAAAAATGCCAGCTTAGGCTTTAATACAAGAATAGTTTGCAAATCACTGTTGGTAATAGTACAGTAGCTCAAACCCAGTACTGGCAATATCAAGTTCTCAAAAATATTTGTAGGATGAATGAATTGGTCAAGCTACTTTTAAAGTATCATGTTCAGTACTGTATACCCATTTTGTAAACAAAACCAGAGAGCTCCTTAAGGAGGACAGTCAGTATTGTCAGGGAACTGAAATATTTAACACGATACCCTGAGCGTTATCTTCCATGAAAAAGCAAAATTAGAACCAGTGGGTAGAAGTTCCTAGGGTGTGCATAGCAGCTTGATTTAAAGATGACCATAATTAGAACTATCCAGCACTGGAAAGGCCTATTTCACATAGTGGTTAGTACCCTAATATAGGAAATATTCAAAAAGGTCAAAGTTCTTGCTGTCAAGGAGCTTATATCACAGAGGACATGTAATAGGTAACCACTTACATAGCATAGGAGTTTACCATATGCCAAGCACTATCCTAATAACAACCCTGTAAGGTAATAACCTTTATTCCCATTTTATTTTCTCCAGAGTTATGAAAGCTTAAGTTACTTGCTCAAAGTCAAGTGCAGAGTCTATGTTCTTGTATATTTCATTGGTAATAATAGACATACAGAGTGCTAGACAGATGACCTCTCAGGCTTATAGAAGGAATTCCAGTATTGGCTGGAAGATTACATAAGGCTTTAAGTGTCTGTAATTAAGTCATTTGGCCTTATCACACATCTAATTGTCAGACCCTAATGTTCCCTTTTCTAGTCCCTTTCTTTCCATGATAACAATTACTGAGAAACTCCCTCAGTCTTCCTCCCCATTTAGTGTTTCTGCTAATTGTTCAAACATTAAGTTTTCTTCAAAGAATAGGCTTTAAACTTGTATAATTGTTACCTATAGGGTATTGCAGGCAACAAGGATCTTTCACACAGGGCAGCCGAGTCTTGCACCTGTACCACCTCTTCCTGAATACGGAGGAAAAGTTCGCTTTGGGCTGATCCCTGAGGAATTCTTCCAGTTCCTTTATCCTAAAACCGGTGTCACAGGTGAGCATTTGTCCAGTCTGATAGCGTGTTTGGTTGGTATGGTTTATATTAACCTAGGTTTTTAGTGGCCTCTTAACTCTTCCACAGATACCACAAAAAATCAAGTCCGTGGTTTTTAAAAGGAAATTGTAGAGGTGATTCAACATAACCCTTGATTTGATTGCTTTAACTTGTTTTTGGAGTAAATTTGCTTGGGATTTTAACTTAGTTTTATGACATTGTCTCCATTTGTTTATGAGTGAATTGGTCAGATTTATTGAATGCCTACTATATTTTGATCAGTTTTTCCCTCTTAATAGGCATAAACTCTTTTGATAACTTGCAGTTTTATAATGCTATGTATTTTCACTTATGTTATTTAATCCTATCAATAGCCCTGTGAAGACATTTTTATTACCCAAAAGAACTGGAGAATAATTTACTGAGATCATATTATCTCTTTAGTGGTTGGGCTGAACTTAAACCCAGGCCCTCTGACTAAGTTTAGGGTTCTTTCTGCTATACGTGTTGCCTTATTATAGCCAAATATTGATATGACCATGGACCATTGGAAACCAATGATTTTTTTTAACTCTGGTATGCCCTAAAGTAGCATTTCCCTAACTGAAATTGCAAGGAACATTAGTGTTCCCAGATCTCCATAGGTGGTTAAAAAAAATGTTGCATATAATAGGCCCTTCTTGCAAATTCACATTTGCAACTTATTTATGGGAACTCTGTACTTACTGCACAATTTTTTTCTGTAAACCTAAAACTGTTCTAAAAAATAAAATCTATTAATTTTATACATTAAAGGTAATTTAAAAAAGAGAAGAACTGTTGAAACTTAATATGGGAAGCTCTGGGTAAAATATATTTGAGACACTTTTATTTTCTTGATATATACTAACATCTTTGGTACTAGTATTGTCCAGAAACACTGTAAAATGCTGCCCTAAATGCTAGTTCTGTCCCTGTCTAACATCTTGTGAGGCACAGAGGAAAATCCTAAAGAAATGTAAATCATGGTTTGTGTCCTTTCAGAACTCATGGCATGGTTAAAGGAAAAGATAGCCATATTTGAAGCATTTCTATTTAAGTATTAGAAGTTGAGAATCCTGACACTTTAATTCTTACTTTTATAAATATATACGTCATGGTGGATTTTTCACTTATTTCCAGTGCTGGGTTGCTATTAAATAAAAATAGACTATGATAGATAGATTTTATCCTGTACAATGTTCCCATTCAATAAATAGTATATTTTGCTGGGCATATTACTTCAGAAAGTAACCTGACATCTTTGTAGAGTAGTTCCTGTTTGTTGGACTACTGTACCAGGTACTCTACTTACATTAATTCTCAATTTCATCAGCCCCATAAAGAAGCTACTGTTCCCATTTTACAGATGAGAAACTGAGCTCAGAGATTATTTAAATTGCTGTATTCCTAATAAGTTGCAGAGTCACAACTGTGATTTTTCCTGAGTCCAGACCCTTGTTCTTTCAATTCTGCGATACTGTTTAATTTAATGTTTTGTCTTTGAATCTGATTATTTTAAATTGTTGCTTAACTTTGCCTTTAACTAACCAAATGCAGCAGTATCTATTTTCTCCTTTTAGGCATAGCATATTCATTCATAAAATAAGTTTTTTTTTTTTCTTTTTTTAGGGCCCTACATGCTTGGAACTGGGCTTATCTTGTATTTTCTGTCCAAAGAAATATATGTGATCACCCCAGAAACCATCACTACCATATCAACAATAGGGCTGCTCATCTATGGAATTAAAAAATATGGTGCCTCTGTTGGAAAATTTGCTGATAAACTCAATGAGGTAAGAACCATAAAGTCTCCCCCTCCCCCCCATTTTAGATTGTAGCAAAAACATCGAGTCCATCAGTGATATTTATGATATGAGTGTTAGGGAAAGAGTATTTAACTGTTAATAAGTGTCAATGTTAGCTACTAATTGAGATAATTTTTTTTTTTTAATGCGCCAAACTTTCTTCAGCCTTTCCATAGTTTTGTCCATTCAACAAGATATATAGCTAATAAGGGCCAGGCACTAGGCTGAAAGCCCATTAGGGACCTGGGAGACAGTTCCTAAGGGTCATAATTTCTATTTTTTTTTACCCAAATCCTTAATTCCTTATAGGCCTGGCTTAATTGGTTTTAAATCTTGGGGGTTTTTTTTGCCTCTCTGAGAGACCTTTTCAGGATTTGTGAGTTTCTCCTTGGATGTGTTTATGCTTCTTTGTGGGTGTTGTTACAAATGAGGGATAAAATTTTGAGGGAGAAGAAAATGAATATTTATTACTCTTGATGCTTTTACTCATCTTTGTTATAAATATCATAATTGCAGGAAAAAATTGCCAAACTAGAAGAGGTGAAGCAGGCTTCCATCAAAAACATCCAAGATGCAATTGATTTCGAGAAGGCACAGCAGGCACTGGTTGAGAAACGCCATTACCTTTTTGATGTTCAGAGGGTAGGTTTCAGAAGTTACTGAAAAGAATGAAGTTACTCATTCATGTACATTTAAAACAGAAATTTAGACTCTCTTATGAGGAATGGTTGAATAGACTGAGCATATCTTATTTAGAAAAGACAAGACTTGGGTGGGGGGCTGGCTATTTAGACATCTAAGAACTGCCAAATGGAAAATCAATAATTTTTAATCTAAAATTAGAAACAGTAGAAGTTACAGGTGAACACCTTTTAGATCCACACAAAAGGAAAGTAATAAGTCATAACCCATAACCTGTTGCCATCGAGTTGGTTCCAACTCATGGTCACCCTATAGGACAGAGTAGAACTGCCTCATAGGGTTTCCATGGGGGCACCTGGTGTATTCGAACTGCCAACCTTTTGGTTAGCAGCCGAGCTTTTAGCCACTATGCAACCAGGGTCTTTCTCAGTGTGGTCACTGTAACATTTGCATCAGAATCAACTTGGGTACAGTTTTTGGACCCATGCCAAGACTTTTGGACTCAGAACATCTGATGGGGAGCTATCCAAGGATCTATATTTTTTTAACAGGATCCTTAAAGGTTCTTAAATGCATGAGTTTGAAATTCTTCAGACTAATAACCTCTTTCAGTACATATTTAGTTAGGTTATGACTGGAGAACAATACACACACGTTCTGGCCTATCTTTTTTTAACCAAATTAGAAGATGTAGCTTTTTCAAAACATCAAATAGTCATTTAAGTTTTTATTTATTTAGGAAATATTTATTTAAGATATTTATTGAGCTGCTTCTTGTGTGTCAGACTCTGATCAACGCAGGGTCCTGGGAATACAGCAGAAACAGTCCCCACCACACTGGGCCTACTTTCTAGATAAAGAGGACAGAAAATAGATAATTGAGCAAATGTATATGTCAGATGGTAATAAATGCTACATGGAACAATAAATTAGTGTTAAAGAAAAAGATTGCTGAAGAAAGGAATTACTGTTTTTGTAGGATAGTTAGGATATTTGTGATATTTGAGCAGAGACTAGAAAGAAGTGATAGAGCAAGCTATGTGGATTTTTGCGGAAATAGTGTTCCAGGCAGAGAGAGGAACAATTGTAAGGGCTGTACACCTGAGAGCTTACTTGGTATATTCAAGGAGAAGTAAGGAGGCCATTGTAGCTGAAGTGGTCTGGGTGAGGGGGAGAATAAAAGGAAGAGAGGTAGAGGAGTTCCCATGGTGCAGATCATGTAAGGTCTTAACTGGCTTCTGTAAGGACTTTGAATGATACTGAGTGAGGGGGTGTCTTAGTCATCTAGTGCTGCTCTAACAGAAATACCACAAGTGGATGGCTTTAACAAAGAGAAGTTTATTCTCTCACAGTCCAGTAGGCTGCAAGTCCAAATTCAGGGCATCAACTCCAGGGGAATGCTTTCTCTGTCAGCTCTGGAGGAAGGTCCATGTCATCAGTCTTCTCTTGATCTGGGAGCTTCTCTGCACAGGAACCCCAGGTCCAAAGGATGCGCTCTGCTCCCAGCACTGCTTTCTTGGTGGTATGAGGTTCCTTATGTCTTTGCTCGCTTCTCTCTTTTATATCTCAGAAGAGACTGGCTTAAGATACTATCCAATCTTGTAGACCTCATCAGTATAACTGCCACTAATCCATCTTATTGCATCATACTGACAGAGTTTATAACACATAAGGAAATCACATCAGATTATAGAATGGTACACAATCATACAATACTGGGAATCATGACCCAGCCAGATTGATACACACATTTTTGGGGGAACGTGATTCAATCCATCACAGGGGGATAGTCATTGGAGGCTTTTAAGCAGAGGAGTGAGATGATCTCTTGAAGGATCGTCTTGTTGAGATTAGCTTTCAGTTTTGTAGGCATCAGTTTGAGGTGGCTATCTGTAGGCCAAGTAGAGGTATTGAATAGGCCATTGGATAATAACTCTGGAGTTGATGGAGGGAATTCCAAGTTGGAGGTAGTAATTTTGGAATCATGAGCTCACTGTTGGCACATAAAAGCCATGAGACTGGAATGCCAGGAAAACAGGCAAAAGCCAGGACTGTTTCAATTTATGATTGCCCTACTAATGGTTGAGTAATAAAGGGCCTAAGAGTTTCCTGTAGGATTTAGTAACATGGAGGTTCTTCATGACCTTGGTAAGGGCCATTTTAGTGACGTGATCAGAGTAGGTTGAAAACAGAATAAGAGGGAAGATATTGGAGTCAGTATAGCCCCAGTGGCATAGTCGTTAAGAGCTACGGCTGCTGACCAAAAGGATGGCAATTTGAATCTGCCTGCCACTCCTTGGAAACCCTATGGGGCAGTTCTCCTTTGTCCTATAGGATCGCTATGAGTCTGAATCAACTTGACAGCAGTGGGGTTTTTTTTGTTTGTTTTGTTTTGTTTTTTAATAGACAACTCTATCAAGGAGTTTTACTGTAATGGTGAGCAGAGAAATTAGCCAATAGCTAAGAAGGGGAGAATATAGGCATTGAGATTTTTTTAAAGATGGAGAATACAACGACATATTAACATCTGATAGACGGTAGTAGAAAAAAGAAAAAATTATGTAGCAAAGAAGGGAAAAAAATGCTGGAATGATGTCCTTGAATAGACCATAGGGGCTGGAATCTAATGCACAGGTGGAAGGGTTGGCTTCAGAAGCATAGATCGTTCAGCTATGGTTGCAGAAAGGCAAAGTATATGGGTACGAATTCAGGTAGATTGGTTCATGTGGTGGTTCTTATTGCTTACTTTTTCTCAGTGAAATAGGAAGCAAGGTCATTCACTGAGAGTGAAAGTAGTCAAGATCTTAGAGGTTTGAGGAGAAAGAATGAAGTAATCATCTGGAAGAGTGAAAGAATGAATGGACTAAAATGTACTGAGCAGCACTGAGGGCCTACTTGAGATTAATATCTCAAGCCATCATATTTAATGGGCAGACTCATAAGCATTCTCATTACAGACAAGAACATAACAATAGTCCTGTCACTATCATTAATTTAATATCATGCTGAAGGTAATAGCTAATGTAATTAGAGAAGAGAGAGAAAAAGATATAAAAACTAGAAAAGAAAAGGTCAAGTTATCCTTATTTACAGATTACCTGGTTGTATACCTGGAAAACCTAAAGGAATCAATATAACTCTTAACACAAGAAGCGAATTCAGTAGGGTCTAGGTACAAAATTAATATGTAATGAACAAAATCAGTAGATTTTCATATACAAATAGTAGTATGCAAACAGTATACTGTATAAGTAGTATACAGATAGTATACTGTATCACTGGAATACAAACAGCAGTCAGTTAGAAAATGTACTGGAAGAAGACATACATTTAAGAAACGATGCTGAGGTGTAAACCTAACTGAAGATACACAGTCTCTGTATTTTGAAAAATGTAAAATGCGTATGAGGTGCGAAGTTCTAAGACCCTTGTTCTTAAATTGGAAGACTTAATATTGTGAAGATGTCACTTCTACTTTCATTTCTAAATTTAACATGTTCATTGAAAAAAATACTAATAGGAATGGGGAGAGGGGTCTAGCGGATCTTGGACAAATTAAACACAAAACCTATTGCCATTGAGTCAATTCTGACTCATAACGACCCAATAGGACAGAGTAGAACTGCCCCATAGGGTTTCCAAGGAGCAGCTGGTGGATTCAAACTGCCGACTTCTTGATTAGCAGGTAGTCTCTTGACCACTATACCACCGGGCTCTGGACAAATTAAAAGGAACTTAAAATAGCATGATACAGCATATAAGTCAGGTTGGCAGAACAAATGAAAGGGTCTGGAGATAGACGTAAATACATTTAAAAACAAACAAAAAGCAGTTGCTGTCAAGTCCATTATGACACATGGTGACCCCATGTGTGTCGGAGTAGAACTATGCCCCATAGGATTTCTAATGGCTGATTTTTCAGAAGTAGATCTCCAGGTGCCTCTGGCCGGACTTGAACCTCCAACCTTTCTGTTAGTAACCAAGTGTATTAACCGTCTGTACCACAAGAGAATTTTTGTAGATAGATGGAATTTTCATCTTAAACGGGGAAAGATGGACTATTTAATAATAGTATAGATAAATGGAGCCCTGGGGGTGCAGTGATTAAGAGCTCAGCTGCGAACCAAAAGGTTGGTAGTTTGTATCCACCAGCCGCTCCTTGGAAACCCTAGGGGGCAGTTTTACCCTGTTCTATAGGGTTGCTGTGAGTCAGAATCGACTAGATAGCAATGGAGGTTTTATAGAGACAAATGGGTAGATCTGTGGATATAAAATTGATTTCCTATCTTTCAC
The DNA here is from genome assembly GCA_030035585.1 of Dugong dugon. Lineage (NCBI taxonomy): Eukaryota > Metazoa > Chordata > Mammalia > Sirenia > Dugongidae > Dugong > Dugong dugon. The sequence continues at coordinate 151,780,212 of CM057462.1, forward strand.
TTCATCTCAAAGTAAGTTTTAGCTGTATTAAAGAGCTTTATGTAAAAAAATGAAACCATAAAAGAAAAAGAGAACAATTAAAATTTTTTTAATATTCTTGGGAGTTGGGAAAGGCTTTCTAATAAAAACAACAAAATCCAGAATCTTTAAGAGGAAAGATTGTTAAATTGATCTCATATAAATTTAAAATTTCTGCATGTAAAAAATACCATAAACAGAATTAAAAGACAACTGACAAACTGGGAAGAATTCATGCATTCCATATGACACAAAGGGGTAGTTAACTTAATATAAAAAGAGATTTTACAAATCAGTAGGAGCAACCAGCATCCCAGTAGAAAAATAGGCAAAAGAAATGGGCAGTTCATAGAGAAAAAGTAACTACAACTTTCTTTTAAATATGTAAATTTTCTCCTTAGATAGTCATGACAAAATTGATGAGATTGTTTTTTTCGCTTATCAGATTAGCAAGGGTTTGGAGTAACAGGTATTCATGTTACTATCATGTTAAGTTGTGTTACTTCTCTGGAACTTGGCAATGTTTATCACAATTTAAAATGTATATGTCCTTTTGATCTTTAAGAGCGTGGACTGTAGCCTGAGTGCCTGCATTGAGATCTGGCTTCACAATTTATTAGCTCTGAACCTTGGTCAAGTTCCTTAACTTCTCTGCTTTAGTTCCCTTACTGTGAAATAGGTATAATAATAGTAACTATCCTAGGGTAGTGGTGTAAAATTTAATTAAATTGACATAATCACAGAGTTTAGAAATAATCAGCACTCGACAAATGTTATTGTTTCCCTCAGCAAGTATTCACGCGCGAGTGCAGAGACATCTACAGTGATGCGTCGCAGCATTATTTGTATTTAGAATAAACGCGAGGCAAGCTAATCTAGAGCTTGGTTAAATTTTTGAATATTAATGTAGTGGAATCGAGTGTAACTTTAAGAGTACAGGTGGATCTATCTGTAATAATCAAAAATAAAATAAGAGTGATGGATGTGTGTACATATGCCTATATCTTCTTCATTAAATATTTCTGGAGGAAAGACAAGAAATACAGAAAGATAGTAATAATGTAGCCTATAAGGGCCTAGGGGAAACTTACCGTTCACTGCATATACTTTTACATATAGTTTTTATCACATGCTGTTACAATTCTTTTTACCCATATATGTATTACCTATTCCTAGTAAATAAAATAATTTTGCATAAAATACGAGAGAGTGGTGGGACATTCTAACTGGCAGAATTCTCGGAGCAAAAGTGATCCTTCAAATATGCAAACAATATCCATGATCCTTCCTTAATTTTGCCCCAGAATAATATCGCAATGGCCTTGGAGGTTACTTACCGGGAACGGCTGCACAGAGTATACAAGGAGGTAAAGAATCGCCTGGATTATCAGATCTCTGTGCAGAATATGATGCGTCGAAAGGAACAAGAGCATATGATAAACTGGGTGGAGAAGAACGTGATGAAGAGTATCTCTACACAGCAGGTACATGAAGTGTATAAGTTTCGGGGTTGTACTGATACTTCTCTAAGAAGCCTCTGGCAAGGAGGCTTTAGCCTAGAAACGGTGGGTGACCCTGTTGTTCATTTTTTCTGGAACATGGTAACCTAGCAGATGCTGCAGAACTACCATGGTGGCTTTTCTCCTTCCTCCAAGTTTGGTTACAAAGGTACTCTCACCTCACAGGTCAAAAACAGTGGAAAGATCACTGAGAACATTGGTTGTAGAAGACTTGTGTTCAGGTTCCAATATGTGGGTGACATTAGCCAATGTATTTAATTTCTCTGTAAAACATACAGACTGGACAAAGCTATTTCTAAGCTTTTCTGTTTCCTAATTCCATGATTTCCATCCCATTTCCTCTTCCCAGCCACTTAATTCATCTGTCTTGAACAAAAAAGAAATATTTTCTATTATTGTACTTATACGTATGGCCTGATTTCTTCCCTCCCACATACATAGAATACTTAAGCATTTCTGATCATTTTCCGCATAATCATACCAAAAACCAAATCCGTTGCCTTGCTGGTTATGACTCATAGCAACCCTACGGGATAGAGTAGAACTGCCCCATAGGGTTTCCAAGGAGCTGCTGGTGAATTCAAACTGCCGACCTTTTGGTTAGCAGCTGAGCTTTTAACCACTACGCCACCAGGGCTCCCATAATCATGCAGGACTGAAAACACTGGGTCTGCCAAAGTTTGATGGATTGTTTTTATTTACTTTTTAAAAATAAACTGTCTTTTACATTAAAAATATGTATGTGCTTATTTAAGAAAGTTGGAAAATATAAAAAGTATAGAGGAAAGACTAAAACTTCCATTCTTTCTAACATTTCTATTTTGCTGGTGTTGGTTTGGTCTTTTTCAAGTAGATGTTAGCTGTGCAAGCCAGCATCAGTGGCAAATGGTGCCAGAAATATCTGCTCTCAAACTATACAGATTTCACTTTTAAAAGCTATGAGCCAGAGCATTTTAACTAATCCCCTGAATTGTTTAAAATAGATTGTCTCTCTCCTGTATTAAATTATTAATTTTACTTCTAAACCTTCTAGTAGTTTATCAGATTAAATCAGGAATTTATCCTGAGATTCTGATCTTGTAGGAGATGTCCATTAGAAGTACTGTGTCTGTCTATACCCTTTCATGTTTTGATGAGGTCTAACCAGGTTTCTCTTTCCTTGGCCATAGGAAAAGGAGACAATTGCCAAGTGCATTGAAGAGCTAAAGCTGCTGGCAAAGAAGGCTCAGACACAGCCAGTTATGTAAATGTATCTGTCCCAATTGAGACAGCTAGAAATAGTTGACTAAATGGAAAACAGTCTGTGTGACAAAATCATTCTTTGTATGTTGCTGTCTACTGAAGTTAAACAGTTTTCCTTAACTAAAAATGAAGTTTGAGTTTGATATATTGAGAGAATAAAACACAATCATTGGCTAGTAAGGTGTTTCTCATTATTCTTTTTCCGCATTTTGAGTTACTCCATGATCGCTTTGAATAGGCAGTTTGTTTTTAGTGAAGTTTGGTGCCTGACTTAAGATTATCAAGTTGTAGTTTAAATTTGTAAATAACTCTACCATCTTGCAATAAAGTGACAACTGAAACAAGGTTTTTCAAATTGCATAATTTTCTGAAATATTACTTCACTTATGTTTGTTACATGGATACAAAAGTGTCATTGAATGAATGTCTGGCTTCAGTGACCAGTGGTGAGCTGTCTGTGGCCAACTGATGGGTTACGAGAAATTTAAAGTTTTTTAATACTCTTAATTAAAATATGTATCATATCATATCATCGGCTTTATTTTTAGTAGTATGTCTATAGAAAATATGGACCCAATGTATCATAAAATCATTCTTAAATATCCAGCAGATAAATCAGAGAATTCTGCCCTTCTGTAGGTTTGTCTGCATTTAATTTGCCATATTTATATAAGGATTTACTTGTCCACAAATGAACAACTTTTCACAAATGAAATATTTGAAAATATGTACCATATGGGGTTACTGTTTTCATTGTATCAGTCAGGGCTTAATCAGAGAAGCAGAACCACTAAGATACATGTTTGTATATGAAAGGGTTTCTAAAGGCTTTTATGGAAACTGGTTAAGCAGTCTCAGAGGATGTTGTCTCTGTTTTGATGCTAGGAGCTTGAGGTCCACAGGGCAGACAGTTGAGAAGGGAAGGCAGATGTTAAGTGGGAGAAAGCAGGAATGAGCTGGAAGCCACAAGCACAGACTAAAACCTATGCCATTTTTATTATGTCTGATTTTGATGATGTGGTAGTCCTGCATAAACCGGGCCAATCATCACATATACCTGGTCCAGAAGTTAGAGAAGCTGAAAAAAGATCCAGGGGAAGACTGAGAAGTGGCAGGCTCCGCTGCTGCGTCACATCAACAAGTTGAGCCAACAGATCATCAACAACAGGTTTGAACTACAAAAGCTGCTGCTTCTCATCCACCCTTCAAATCTTACATAAGAATCTCTTGTGGCTCACCCTAACCAAAAGCATTCAGGGAAGAGAATTCTGGAAAATGTACTTTAGCCTAGCCAATTTGACACATTATAAACCAGCACAGTATGGTTTCCAGTGTTTCCAATCCCAGGAAATTAATGAAAACACCCAATGAAACTGAGTGAGTAGAAAGGTGACAGATCAGAAGAGAAATGATTTCTGAGCTGGAAGTTAGCCAAGAGTGTAGGATCAGAATCCAGGGAGATGGAGTAGCATTTTGTGATTGTAGAGAGGTTTATGTAGGAGATTGTGACTCACTAAAGTCTTCTCGAGAAGTTAAGAGTAAATGCCATGCTTATAAGCTGGATTTTGTTCTGAGGACAGGGCAGCCACTGAAACGTTTTTAAAGGAGAGAAATGATGATTAGATACTGTTTTAGAAAAATCACTGCAACAATACAGAGGATGGTTTGCAGAGAGGCAAGGCCAGTTAGGCTGTGTGATGATTCTAGCAAAGAGGCATAACAAAACCCGTTGCCATCTAGTTGATTGCAACTCATAGCGACCCTATAGGAGGCATTAAAGGCCTCAAAGACATTGACAGCATAGATGGAAAGGAAGAAGTTGAGAAATACGAAAGGCTACATTAGTAGGACTTCAGTGGGGAGAACGTGGAAGAAGTGAAGAATCAAGTTGAGTCACAGCTGTCCTGTTTGCAAGAGTATGGAGGGGAAGATACTATCCACTATGATTTGAAATGCAGAAGGAAGTATATATTTCAGGATAAAGGGAATTTAATTGGGGTATATTGAAAGTACTTGACTGACATGCCGCTGGAGATGCACAATTAGGTGGATTGGGTCTAGAGCTTACAAGAGGCTTAAACTTAGGAGACACTAGTGTTGAGGTGGTAACTAAAGCTGTTGAAGTAGATGTGACAATCCTGCAGAGTGTACAGAATGAGAGAATAGGGCTAAGTGTAGAGCCATGAAAAGAGCATCGATGTTTGAGGAACAGCAGAGAGAGAAAGGATTCTGCAAAAGAGGGGCTGGCCAATCATTGGAAGAAAACAAGGAGAGAATAGTGTCATAGAAATCAAGAGTGGTGAGTTTTATGTAGGAAGAGTCAAAAGTAACAAATTTTTCAGGAAGATTAAGAGAAGGAGTGAAAGTGCCCATTAGAGCTAGTAGTCTGAAGGTCTCTGGTGGCCTTTGTTAGAATAGTTTGGGTTGAATGGCAGGGACAGAAGACAGATTGCTGTAGGGTAAAGGATTGAAAGGTAAGTGAGGAAATAGACCTTAAATAGAATACTTTGCAGACTATTCATCCCAGTAAATGTGGGATGGTAACTAAAGGGAGGCAAAAGCTGGCACAGGTGAGTATTGTTTTAAAAAGAGAGAGACTTGGACAAATAACAGCTGTGAAGAAAAAGCCACTAGAAGGAAGAAGAGGATGAAAAGATAACAGGAATAATGTAGCAAAGTCCTTACGTGGGAGAATGCTATTCAGATAACAGGTGGAGGAATTAGCCTTCAGCAGACGAAAACTCCCACTGAAACTGGAAAGGTAAGGATGGACCTTGAAAACAAATGAAGATTTTCAACAGGGGTACAGGAAGTTCACTTAACAATTATTTATACAAATCATACCACCTGTTAGACACTGCTAGGCACTAGGGCGAGAAAGACAAAATGGTATCTGTCCACAGAGTTTACAGTGTTACAATCTAAACATTGAACAATATGTGATCCTAATGTTAAAACAGTATGGGGTGCTGTTGTGTGCCACTGAGTCGATTCCGACTTACAGGGACTCTATTGGACAGTAGAACTGCCTCATAGACTTTCCTAGGCTGAAATCTTTATGGTAGCAGATCGCAAGATCTTTTCTTCCACAGAGTGACTGGTAGGTTGAACCCTCTGACCTTTCAGTTAGGAGCTCAGTGCTTCACCACTGCACCACCAGGGCTCCATTAGGGTTCTAGGAGTGAACTTACTCTGATATAGGGGATCATGAAAAGCCTTCTGGAACAAATGATATTTAAACCGATACCTGAAGGATAGGGAGATCAGCAGACAGAGGAAACAGCTTGTGTACAGACCCTGAGGAGGAAAGAGCCTGACATCTTGAAAAATAGAACTCCAGTATGACTGGAAGGAGCCCTGGCGGTGCAATGGTTAAGCGTTCAGCTACCAACCAAAAGGTTCGCAGTTCACACCCAGTGGCTCTGCAGGAGAAAGACCTGGCGATCTGCTTCCATAAAGATTACAGCCAAAAAACCCAATGAAGAGGCAGTTCTATTCTGTCACATGGGGTCACTCTGAGTCGAAAAATTGACTCAATGGCATCTAACAACAACAGTATGACTGGAGCATTGAAAGAGAAGGGGAGAGTGGCAGGAGATAACACTGGAGAAGTAGATGGTCCATATTATGCAGGTTTATTCTCTTTAGCTATGTTAAAGAATTTCATATTCTTTTAAAAAATGGGAAGCCAATAAAAAAGGTTTTAAGCAGAGGAAAGTTTGGATAATGGGTTAGAACAGGGGTTGGCAAACTTTTCCTCTAATGAGGTAGATAGTAATAATTTAGATTTTGTAGGCCACACATAGTCTCCATCCCATAAATTCATCCGTGTTTATTTTTACAACACTTTGGCCCCCAGAAGACAGGAAGAGTGGGTGGAGAGACCAGTCAGGAAGTTATTGATGCAGTGGTTAAGAGCTACAGCTGCTAACCAAAAAGGTCGGCAGTTTGAATCCACCAGCCACTCCTTGGAAACCCCATGGGGCAGTTCTACTCTGTCCTACAGGGTCACTATGACTCATAACCGACTTGGCGGCACCTAACAACAACAACAACAGGTGGAAGCTGATGGTGGCTTGGGCAAGAATGGTGATAATAAGAAAAAGAAGTAGATTTGACATACATTTTAGAGTTTGAATGGACAAATTTGCTTTTTAGCTAGGTGTGGAGGGGGGTATTCTGTTGAGGGAAGTGTGTAAGTTGCCTCCCAGCTATCTGGCTTTGTGGTGATGCTGTTAATTGAGGTAGAGAATAGATGAGAAGCAGGTTTCAAGGAAGAAGGTACTGAGTTCAGTTTTATTATTGACTAGAATTTACAGATGTTCATGTGAAGACATGTAGGAAATTAGCTTAAATTCTGATAAAAGATAGGTCTAGAAATACAAATTAAGGCATCAGTAGCATATAGATAGTAAGTTAGGGCCTGGCAGTGGAAGAAATAACCTAGGAAAATAGCATGACGTGAGAAGAGAAGGATGTCTCAGACTGATTAGATGAAGGAGATCAAGCAGGCAAGGGACACTGATGAGGAAGGGCCAGACCATGCAAAAGAGAGATGGATTGTGGAGGTTGATGATCAATCATCACGAATCAGGTGGTAACTCCAATTACAGCTGTTGTTCTACATGTGGATTCTACAAGTCAAAATATTTGTCTTGTATGCAGCTATTTTTGCAAATGCTTTTGCTATACCCAAATAAGCAAAGACCATGCTTTCACCTGTCAAGTGCAGCACATCGCCTTTATTCCCTCATTTCAGATCTATATCATCTCTCTGATTCTCTGTTATAATCCAATTTCTGGAAACTTTGATCATCTTGCCATCACCCAGGACATCATGCTGGTCCACTACACTGAAGATATCGTAATGACTGGACCTGATAAGAAGAAAGTAGCAGATACTATCCAGATGCCTTATTAAGATCTAGGCATGAGTGGATGGAAGAGAACGTCTGAAATTTCAGAGGGCTGGCACTTCAGAGATGTTTCAGGTAATCCGGAGCATGTGAAAGACAAGTTGCTTCACTTTGTACCACCTACCTTAAGAAAGCAGCCTGGCATTTAGTGGGCCTCTTTAGATTTTGGAGGCAACATATACACTACATCTAAATACGCTGATCTGACCCATTTACTGAATAACCAGCCTGCAAGGCTACCAATTTTGGGTAAATCCTAGAACAAGAATAAGATCTAAAACTAATTTAGACTACAGTGCAAACTTCTCTAATACTTGGACCTTATCAACCAGCTGTACTGGGTTGAAGAAGCCAAAACCCATTGCTATGGAGTCGATTCCGACTATAGAGACCCTATAGGACAGAGTAGAGCTTCCGCCTAGGGTTTCCAAGGCTGTAATCTTTACAGAAGCAAACTGCAACCTCTTTCTCCTGCAGAGCAGCTGGTGGGTTCTAACCGCTGACCTTTCAGTTAGCAGCCGAGTGCTTAACTACTGCGCCACCAGGGCTCCTTATTGTTAGGTGCCGTTCAGGGGGTTCCGACTCAGCAACCGCAAGTGTAACAGAAGGAAACACTGCCCGGTCCTGCGCCATCCTCACAATCAGTAAAATTTTGCTGAAGTTCTCCTCACTGGGTTGAAGAGTGTCGCACAAAAATTCATGTCCACTCAGAACCTGTGAATGCGATCTTATTTGGAAATAGGATCTTTTCAGATCCTATTTAACCTCAAGTTAAGATGAGATCATATTGAATTAAGGTGGGACCTATATCTAACATGACTGATGTCCTTATGAGAAGAGGGAAATTTGCACACAGAGACACAGACATTGGGAAGAAGACCATGTGAGGATGCTGCACAAGCTAAGGAATGCCAAGGATTGCTGGCAACCACCAGAAGCTAGGAGAGGGGCATCGGACAGGTTCTTTCTCAGAACCTCCAGAAGGCACCAACCCTGCCCACGCCTTGCTTTTTGACTTCTAACCTCCAGAACTGTGAGAGAATAAATTTCACTTGTTTTAAGCCATCCAGTTGGTAGTAATTGTTGGGGAAATTAATAACCAGCAAATCTAATGGTACTCAGTGTCCGGGACTGATAGAGATGATATACGGAGGCTCTAGCAAACCTCGATGGGAGAATCACAGCACAAACCCCCAAGGACTTTAAAGCAATGCTATGACCTCTTCCACAGATTCTCCTCTTAAAAAATAGCTCCTGGCTTCTTACTAAGCCCTGGTAAAAATGGAACATCTGACCGTGGGACTCGAAGTGACTATGCAACCTGACCTACCCGTCACGAACTGGGCGAAGTCTGACCTACGAAGCCATAAAGTGGGCGTACAGCAGCATCCACTGTCAAGTGGAAGTGATATTATTTGTGAATGGGCTTAAGACGGTTCTGAAGGCAAAAGTAAGTTGTATGCAGAAACGATTCAAACTCCTGTGGTGCCTGTTACTGCTGCATTGGCACCACTCCCTCAGCCCATACCTGTGGCCACACAGGGAGCTGCTTATAACTAGTAGGCTGAGGAACAAAACATGGAGATCTGATTCGCAGTTGATTCCACATGATATGCTGCTCTCACCTAAAAGTGGACTGTATTTCAGCTTAGCTAAGGACTTGCCCTCAAAATCAGTGAAGAAGTGAAATCCTCTCAGAAAGCAGAATTTGAAGCAAAAGAAGTGAGGCAAAAATCCTAAGAAACATAGTGTCTAATCAAATCCAGCATATATAAAATGTATAATATGACTAAGTGGGGATTATTCCAGGAAGCCAAGATTGATTTAACATTTGAGACCAATCAGTGTAATTCGCTACATAAACAGAATAAAGAAGAAAAGTCATATGTTTGTCTTAGTAGATTATAAATTTTAAAACTTACACGATAAAACTCTTAGCAAACTAGGAACGTCCTTAATTTGATAAATCTTCAGCTGACATCATACTTAATGGTGAAATCTTGAAATAGTGAAGTCAAAGTTTGTTTAGGGTGTTCCATTGTATGGTCTTATCCTTCCTCTCTATCCTGTCCTCATGCATTCCCCACTCCCACCCCACTTAGCAGAGTTGTTGTGTGCCGACCCTATAGGACAGAGTAGAACTGCCCCATAGGGTTTCCTAGGCTGTAATCTTTACAGAAACAGATCGGCAGGTTTTTCTCCCTAGGAGCAGCTGGGTGGGTTTGAACTGCCAATCTTTCAGTTAAGCAGCTGAGCTCTTAACCATTTTGCCATCAGGGCTGCTTCCCTTAGCTCTAAACCAATCCCTTGCAGTCAAATCAATAGGACAGAGTATAACTGCCCCAGAGGGTTTCCAAGGAGCAGCTGGTGGATTAGGACTGCCGACCTTTTGGTTAGCAGCTGAGCTCTTAACCACTGCACCACCAGGACTCCTCCCTTAGCGCTAGTTACGGCGAAATACTTGAAGTTCCTGGAATCTGACAAGGATGACAAAGCATGCCTTTACTCATGCAGTCCCTCTGCCATAAATACTCTTCCTCCCTCTGTCTGCCTAGAAAACTTGATTCATCTTTCGACACTCAGCCCAGATGTCATATCCGATATGACACTTTTCTTGATGCTCACTATCACTTCTTACTGTGTAAACTGACCCCTTACTCTTTTATGCCCCACTCCATCCTATACAGATGTCTAACATAGCATCTACAACATTTTGTTACACTTATGTATGTGCTTAGCCAGGCTGGAACATAGTTTTATAGATGAATGAAGATGCCTCTCTACCAGACTCCAAAATCCCTAAAATCAAGGACTGTCTTACTCATCATTGTCTCCCTGAAACTTAGCAGTGTGTTTGGGACATAGTAGCTGCTCAATAAATGTCTGTTTAACTAATTCTGTCTGAGTCTTGAACTGCCTCTGTTTTCTTCTCTGGCTTTTCTTCCTCCTTCTCACCTTTGATGAAGACTTTATCAGGGTCTTTGACTGCCCCTCCCGCCTCCCCCCCCAACAAAACAAGCAGCCTTTATTGCAGTATTGCAAAACACTTTCCATTTTGGCAATATTTTACAATGCACTCAGCTTCCAGGGTTGGGAAGGAGAAGCTTTAAAGCTAAAAGGGAACATTTCAACAGACATTTCTAAAAGAAATACTGTCCCATCCCTCCCACCCAAATAAAAATCCAAATGTCACTTAATTTTAACTTCCCAAGAAGAGGCCACGAGGAAACAGCAGGCAAAACTCTGGCAATTTCACTATGGATCATGTCAGAAAAAAAGGAACATTCAAAAGAGTTATCAGTATGATCAGTTGCTCTGATCATTTCTGTAGTCCTTTCTTCCTCCCATTTTGCCTCTATAGCCACCTTTGTCTCCTCCATAGCGGCCACCACTTCTGTCTCCTCTGCAGCCACCACCACGGTCTCCTTCATACCCTTCTCCCCATTAGGTCTCCACCATAACCACCTCCTCGATCTCCACCATAACCACCTCCTCTGTCCCCACCATAGCCGCCTCCTCTGTCCCCACCATAGCCGCCTCCTCTGTCCCCACTGTAGCCGCCTCCTCTGTCCCCACTGTAGCCGCCTCCTCTGTCCCCACTGTAGCCACCCCCACTTCTATCTCCTCTGTAGCCACCGCCGCCACTTCTGTCTCCACCATATCCGGCTCCACTTCTGTCTCCACCATAGCTGCCTCGGTCTCCACCTCTGCCACTATGACCTCTGTGGCCCCTCTCTTACAATAGCCTCTCCCCCGGAAATCTCCTCCTGAGGGATGACAGTCCTCTGGTCTGATGTTGCCATGGAATTCTTTTCCATGAAACCAGTCAGTGGCTGTCTTAGCTGAAGGGGGGTCATCAAATGACACTGTTGCCTCCCCTTTTGGCTTTCCCGTGTCCTTGCCTGTGTGAAGATTTATCATTGGTTTCCCAGTCTTCTTGTTTGTCTTGATAATTCCTATTTGCTTAAAGAACTTCCCCACTTGATCAGTAGACACACCCTCCCCAAGTCCTTGCACAAAGATTGTATTGTTATTTGAATTATCAGATTCTGAGTCAGCATCTGGTCTGGGTCCATAATCCCTGTGACCACCAACATTTTTGAAGCTATCATGGTCACCACCACTTGATCCTGTCATAGGACCTCTTCCATCCTTGTCACATCCCCCACACCCTCTACTTCTTCCCTGTGACCCGTCATATCCTCTGTTATCTTCTCCATACCTATTCATATCACAACGGTCATCTTGTCTGTGGTGGCTGTAATTTTCCCCTTGAGAATGACAGGACTGCTGGTTTTGTTTCTGTGAATCATGCTGCTGATCGTAATTTGACTGCTTGTCATATGAGCCTTGATGTTGATCATAGCCTGACTGCTGGTCATATGAATCTTGTTGACGATTGTCTAATTGGTCATATGAAGGCACTCTTCCACCTTGGCCTCCTGATGATTCTGTGGTTTGCTGTCCCTGGTTATTATAAGATTGCTGGCCATAAGAGCTCTACTTTTGATTCTTATAACCACAGTAGGACTGTGAACAACCTGATTGGCTTTGTCCATAACTGGAGTAGATGCCATAGCTCTGTCCATATGAGGAATCAGTCATTTGCCCACAGCCAGAATAGCTTTGTGGTGCTTGCCCATAGCCTTGGTTGCCTTGATTTCCATAGGAAGAATAACTTTGCTTCTCACCCCCAGACTGACCGTTACTTCCAGACTCCAACCTGACTAATGGCCACTGCGAGGAGCCCTGAAAGCCCGCCGAGAACAGGGAATACGAGAGAGTCAGGTGGCATGTCTTTGACTTTTTATCCTCCCGTTTTTGCTACAAAGTCCCTGGGTGGTGCAAGCAATTTGCGCTCGGCTGCTAACCTAAAGATTGGTGCTTTGAACTTACCCAGTGGGTCCTTGGGAGAAAGGCCTGGTGATCTGCTTCCATAAATATTGCAGCCAAAAAAAAAAACACCCTATGGAGCAGTTCTACTTTGTAACACATGGGGTCGCCATGAGTCGGAACTGACTTGATGGTAACAGGTTTGGTTTTGGCTTGGTTTCTGTTACCACTCTCCTAAGTATCTCTCACATCCATTCATATGCCTCTGCCCCTTGCCCCCACCTACACTTGGATCTGTACAGTAATCTGTTTACCAATCTATACAGATTTGTTCTGACTGCCTTCAATCTGTTCCCTCCACCCTAGTTTTAGTGATGGTTTCAGAATGCAAATCTGATCATGTCACCCCTGCTAAAATACCTTTGGGTTTAGTGTGGGTTTCCCTTCAAATAAAGACAAAGTTCCTTCCTTACTATGATCCACAACTCTGAGTGAACTAGTCCTTTCCTGCCTCTCCAATTTTATCCCTCACCATGCTCCACATCCCCCACCCCAGCTTCACCCACACGCATCCTTGCTCCTTCAGCTGTTTTCACACTAGTTGTTTTTGTTTTTGTTTTTGTTTTTATCCTTAGACTCCCTACCCTCTTGTCTGGCACAAGGCTTTGAACATGCCGTTGCATCTGATCTTTCTTCCCCTGTTGGCCTACTAGAACTCCAACTCACTCTTCAGATTTCAGCTGAAGTGTTTTCCTCCAGGAAGCCTTCCCTGATTCCCTACCTCATAGGAATAATGGCACAGGGTACCTTTCCTTTATAATTTACCATCTCTTTGTGTGGTAAGGACCCCTTTTACCAGTCCGAAAGTTGCGTGAAGGCAGGAGAAGGCTGTTTTGCTCACTGTTACATCCTCAGCACTTAGAATAGTACATGGCACCTAGTAAATGTTGAGTAAATATCTTTCAAGTGAGTGAACAAATGAATTCTCTTAACTGCTGAGATTCAAAAATTTGAAGTAATCATACTGTGGGACCTCTACCTCAAACAGGGGACGGTGGTGGTTCAGTGGTAGAATTCCTGCCTTCCATGTGAGAGACCTGGGTTCGATTCCTAGCCAATGTACCTCATGCACAGCCAACCCCCATCTGTCAATGGAGGCTTGCATGTTGCTATGATGCTGAACAGATTTTGGCAGAGCTTCCAGACCAAGACAGACTGGGAAGAAAGGCCTGGCAATCAACCTCCAAAAAAAGCAGCCAATGAAAGACCTAAGAATCACAATGGTCTACTCTCATGGTGGATGGGGTTGCCAGTCAGGGGCTGACTCGACAGCAGCTAACCACAACTACCTCAAAGTCAAGTGGGAATCTCACACTTACTGGGTTCATTTATTTGTGTGGTTCAGTAGCGATGAACCCTGGTTCTGTATTGGGGAATTTTAAAAAACAGAAATGCTCAGGCCTTGCCCCTAGAAGCTCTGGTCTAATGAATATGAAGTCTGCCTCAGCCGATGCACAGCTAAGGCTGAGAACCATTGGTGTGAACAGCAAAATTAGTGTCTAAAACTTAAAAAAAAAAAATTAGTTCACACCCATATCTCTCTCCTCTCCCCTCCACCTGTGAAGATACTAAGAACTTCTGACCAAATTTTATCTTCTTACTGGAATCTCCCTGGCTTAGGCTCTCTAAGAAACTCCCATTAGGGTTGCAGCTAGCATCACTCATTAATCTAATGATTATGTGCTGTGTGTATGTGTGTGTGTGTGTGAACTAGGGTATAATTCTTCAAGGAGAGAAATAGTATCTTTATGTTTATCATGTATCATTCTAGCACAGTGCCCTGAACATAATAGGTTCTCAATAAAAAAGGATGCTTCAAAAGTAAAAAAAAAAAAACTTGAAGTAATCAGTGATGCATTCTGCTATTTTATTCCCCATATTCAGGTCCCAAGTCATATTAATTTGTTCTCCAATCTTATTACACCTGTGTTTTCCTCTCCTTTCTGCTGTCCGCAACCCTTGCTAAATATACCTAGAACATTCACATATCCTTATTTTATTGTCTCTTTCACTATCTACAATTTATCTCATATGATATAGTATAATTTTCCTCAAAGGCCATGCTTATCATGTCATATCCCAATTCAAAAACCTTCAAAGGTTCCTTGTTTTCTTAATACTTTATCTTTTTTGCTTGGATTTAAAGACTTCCACAATCTGGCTCTAATCCAAATGCCCCGCTCTTGAACCATGCTGCCGTCCCAGAAATATATCACCTGAATCCCAGCAACAAATCCCTTGGCCTGGGATAAGCCTCACACAGTCCCTTTCTTCTCCCTCTATCCACGCTTTGGGCCCCAGCTCAAAGTTTACCACATGCAGCCTTGCCTGACTTCTCCAGCTCTTCCAGCTCTCCCCCTTCTGCAGGTCTATGAGCCTATTCTTCCTTCTGCCTGCAACACTCTTCCTCTGGCTCTCTGCCTGGCTAGTTCCTTCTCCTCCTTTAGTTCTCAGCTCCTTGAGGTCTTATCCAATCATCCTTCTTATCTAAAGACCTATATATATATAGAGAGAGAGAGAAAGAGAGCAATTGCCATCCAGCCGACCTCACCTCATAGTGACCCTGACTCATGGCAACCATGTGTGTGTCAGAGTAGAACTGTGCTCCAAAGGTTTTCAATGGCTGATTTTTTTGGAAGTAGATCATCAGGCCTTTCTTCCAAGGCTCCTCTGGGTGGACTCGAACCGCCAACCCTTCAGTTAACAGCTGAGCACATTAACCATTTGCACCATCCAGGGACTCATTCTCCCATTGTTTACTCTCAAACAGAGCACTCTGTTTCTTTCTTTCAGGACCTTTTACACAATTCATAATAAATCTATTGTTTACTCTTTATTATTTCTCTCCTCAGTTAGACACTTTGCTCCATGAGACAAGAAATGTTTCTGCCTTTCTGTATGAAATATCCACATTGCCAAGGACACCGTCTGGTCTATAACATTTATTTAACGAATATATCTGCTAGTATTATTTTATGAATAAATGTTTATTTATAAATACATGATTCACATTGCCCTTGAAGGGAACTTAACACTCTTAACACACAAGTCTGCACAGCCAGCACTTAACGCTTGCACTGTTTGCTCTTCGTTTTTCTTTATCAGTCTCATATCCCTGGTTAAAATAGATGAGATCGTAAGACTCTGGATAACAATGACTATGTCATACTGCTGTGACCCCCACAATGTCTGGCAGGGTGCTTAAAGTAAATAAATAAATATTTAGGTATCAGAACTGGACTACTGGACGTGAAGGCTAAGAACCATAGTCTCAGGAGAAATCTAGGTCAATTGGCAAAACACAGTTCGTAAGATAACGTTCTCCATTCTAGCTGGTGAGTAGCGTCTGGGGTCTTAAAAGTTTGCAAGCGGCCATCTAAGAAGCAACTATTGGTCTCTTCCCACCTGGAACAATGGAGAACAAAGAAAACCCAAGACACAATGAAGTAATTAGTCCAAAGCACACATGAACCACAGCCTCCTCTAACCTGAGACCAGAAGCACAAGATGGTGCCCGGCTACCACTACTGAGTACTCTGACCAGGATCACAAGGGAATAGGTGAAAAATGTAGAACAAAATCCAAATCAAATAAAGAAAAGAAAAAAAAAAAAAGGCCAAACTTACTGGTCTGGAAGAGACTGGGGGAACCCCCGAGACTACTGCCCTAAGACAACCTTCTAACTTGAAACTATAAAGACTCCCAGAAGCCACGTTTCAGCCAAATAATAGATGGGACTATAAAATAAACATCAACATCTGTGAAGACTATACTCCTTAGAAAAATCGACTGTATGAGACCAAAAGGGCAATATTTGCCCAAAATCAAAGATGAGGAGACAGGGAAGCCATACTAACAGAAATGGGGAACCCAGGAAGGAAATGTCAGGAGAGTGCTGACACATTGCAGAGATTGCAACCAAGGTCGTGAAATGATTTGTGTATGAATCATTGATTGGAAAATTAATTTACTATGTCAACTTTCACCTAAAGCATAATAAAATGTTTAGAAAAGAAAGAAAGAAATTTGGTTTCTCCCTTTATGTCCCAGCAATCGCGTGTCCAAAGATACAAACAAAAATCTGGTTATGAGATTTAAAAAAAAAATTTTGTTGGCCTCCAAGAGGAACTTTACCCTTGAGCTTAGACAAGTCTTTGCAACACATAGCTGGATGGGGGCAGTCACAGTAACTTTTATTTCGTCATTTCTGAAAAATAGAAGTAGTAACAGTGCAAGTGAAAAGTTCTGTCTTAGACGACTGCATCTTGTGACTGGACTTTTTCTTAAAAGGTAAATGTGTTTACTATATGCTTTTAATCTGGATAAAATAGTCATTCCCCAAAACAAAATGCCATCCAATTTTTGGTGGTTTCATCTTTTCTTCTTTTTTTGTTTTTTTGGTGGGTGAGGGTTGTATTTGAATGGCTGGATTTAGTTAGCAGATTTTATGGCACTCAGAAATTCTCCATTGCTGGACAGAGCATGAAAAAGTATATATAGCACTGTTTCTATTTTAATTTAGGCCTCTGTCAAATGTTTTGGATTGTTGTTTTCAAAAGGAAATGTGTTTTCTGCTTTTCTTGACCTGGTTTTGTAAGTACCTATTTCCCTGTGGCATTGTGGGATGGTTTTGTCATTCTGGGTGGGGTGGCCTAACTTATTTTAAAGTAAAATTTCTTTGGGATGGTGTAAATTCAGAGCCACTCTTGTGAAGGCAGGATTCTACAAAAACCTATGGTACTCCCCTCTCCCTTCTTCCCAATTGTAGGGTCTAGGGTAAGTTAGTACTCAGTTAGTACAAACATATTTTGTCATTCAAACGGTGCTATATCAATACTTTATGTTGCCCTGCAAAGAGCACTTTTGACTTACAGATTAGAAACGGAACAAAAAAAGTGTTGAAAAATCCTTAACACTTTTTGTTCTATTGTGGTCTGCACACTTCCTTTTCTCATAGATCGAACTACTCATGAAACTTCCCTATTGGCATCTTTCTTGTTCTCTTATATTCTGTGATCTAAAAATGTTTTGTCAAATGTAAGGTACTTGATAATGTTGCTATTGCTGCTGCTTTAATTAGCATGTGACAATGAGATGTCCTTCTCCCAACCCACTCCATGTCCATGGGCTTGGAAATTGATCAATTTTTGAGAGCTGAACAATTAAAACACATAAACAATCGATGACATCAGTTTTCTAAATAAATTACCTTAAAATACAGCAGAAATTGCAGAACCTAAAATTTTGATTATGAGTTTACCTGAATACGAAGTAAAATCGTGGCCTCTTAAGAAATAATCAGGGATACATACAAAATTTTACACAAAAATGTTCCCCTCTCTAGGGGACAGTGAGTTGAAGATAATGGTGATGGAATAATTTGGAAAAGGATAATGAGAATAGCAGCACAACTGGAAGAACATAATCAGTGTCACTGAATTGTATATGTAGAAATTTTTGAAATGGTGTATCTTTGGCTATGTATATTTTCATCAAAAAAAATAAAAAAGTTCCTCCAAGGTTGAGAAGGGAGCGTGTTGACATGTCGTGGAGTTGTTAACCAATGTCATAAAACAGTATGTGTACTGTTTAATGAGAAACTATTTGTTCGGTAAACCCTCATCTAAAGTACAATAAAAAAAAAATTAAAACACAAAATAAATTTTAAAAAGTTCCCTTCATTTTTATTTATCTAAATTAAAATTGGGAACAATTTATATCAACAAGCAGGAAATTGGTTAAACAAGTTATCTAGATGTAACAAAAAGATCTATTACCATTAACAATGTTTATCAAAAGCTTTTAGTGGCATAGAAGAATGCTTATAATAAAAAGTTTAATTAAACAAAAAGGAGGATATAACCTCAAGTAGGTTAAAAAAAAAAAAAAAAAGAATGAAAATACAACTAAAAGGAAATTTACCAAAATGTTAACAATGGATAGTGGGAGTTTGGATGATTATACTTATCTGCTTCTTTATACTTTTGGTACCAAGAAAAAATCAAAAGGAGAAATATAGAAGGCTTAGCAAAATCAATAAAACCATTGCCTGAACAAGGATATTGGCATACTTGAAAAGACAAAACATGAACAGAAAAGGGGCATCTGATGGAGCTTGGAGGAAGTTTGTCAAAGTATGCCCTGCACTGCCAGGGAAGAGTGAGGTGAGACACTCAGTATTCAGACCATCCATTCAAAGTCCCTACGTGGCAGTGGTGTGACTAGGGTTGGTGTCACTCAGTGCAGTAAGTCACGGTGTCACCTCCCTGCTAATTACCAAATATTACCAAATATTGTAGCTAAAACACCAGAAAATCTGACCAAATCAGCGACTATAAAAACACTAGCAGCAACAAAAGCAACCGTGCATGCTTGTAGCGTGTGCAGACGAGATCACGTGATTCAAAGCATCATTGTAATTGGGTGATAAGGACACCTCTGACGAGAGTGAATTAAAAGATTCAAAAAGTAAATTAGCATAGAGTTTTAACCTTGTAGATATATTAATCCATGTAAGCTGCGCTTACAAAAATTTTTTGTTGTTGGTGTAAGTAACTACAAAGATATTTTTATAAAAAATAAAAAATTTCTGCTGAAACGCTGCACCCTCTAGCAATGCCTCTGCTAGGTGATGCAAATGGTCTGTGCTCGACTGTTAACCTAAATGTTGGAGGTTCAAACCCACCCAGGGTACCGTGGAAGAAAAGGCCTGGAGTCCTGCTTCTATTAAGATTACAGGCAAGAAAACCCTACGGAACAGTTATAGTCTGTAACATATGCTGTCCCAATGAGTTGGAATTAACTGGACGGCAACTAACAATAAAATCATCCATTTGTCTCTTCTTATACGTACTTAATTCAATGCTTACCAAGCAAAATTATGGCTATTATTTGGCTTTCTTACAGGTGTTTTGATAGCTAGGATACACTGGTTACAATATGTTTCTTATGTCATTCCAGTTTATATACTAATCTCCTGTGAGTCTGGTTGGTGGGAATCAGTTCTAGACAGATCGAGCCATTCGTGATACTGTGTAAGTTCAAATTTTTGAAACTGCAAAGCTGATGACCATCTGCTAAGTGGCAGTAACAATGTCTGTAAAGTCTGTGACCGCTGGCCTCCTTAGAACACTCATTGTTACTCTTCTTATACTAATATCACAGACTCAGATTTGGCCTCGCATGCCTCTCTTTTCTAAGTTTTCTTTTTCTCTTTTTTTTTTTTTTTTTACTGTTTGTGCTTTAAGTGAAAGTTTACAATTCAAGTTAGTCTCTCATACAAAAATTTATACATACATTGTTATGTGACCCTACTTGCTATCCCTATACTGTGACCGCCCACTCCTCCTTTCCACCCTGGATTTCCCGTGTCCATTCAGCCAGCTCCTGACCCTTTCTGCCTTCTCATCTAGCCTCTGGACAGGAGCTGCTCATTTAGTCTCATGTACTACTTGAGCTAAGAAGCACAGTCTTCACGAGTATCATTTTATGTCCCATAGGCCAGTCTAATCTTTGTCTGAAGAGTTGGCCTCGGAACGGTTTTAGTTTTGGGCTAACAGAGAGTCAGGGAGCTGTGGCTTCCGGGATCCCTCCAGTATCAATCAAACCATTAAGTCTGGTCTTTTTACTAGAATTTTAGTTCTGCACCTCACTTTTCTCCTGCTCTGTCATGGACTCTCCGTTGTGTTCCCTGTCAGGGTGGTCATTGGTGGTAGCTGGGCACCATCTAGTTCTTCTGGTCTCAGGCTGATCAAGTCTCTGGTTTATGTGGTCCTTTCTGTCTCTTGGGCTAATACTTTCCTTGTGTCCTTGGTGTTCTTCATTCTCCTTTGCTCCAGGTGGGTTGGGACCAACTGATGCATCTTAGATGGCCGCTCGCTAGCTTTTAAGACCCCAGACGCCACTCACAAAAGTGGGATGCAGAACATTTTCTTAATAAACTTTGTTATACCGATTGACCTAGATGTCCCTTGAAACCATGGTCCCCAGACCGAGTTTTCTAAGAGATATCTTTTTTATTCTCAAGGGAAGACAGCATGGGACGAAGTTTCTCCAAATCTGAACCCAACCACAGTGAGTTCATGAGAGGAACCACTACCTGCCTCACTGCTGACTTGAAATGAACTAGAATAACCAGAAATGATGTGAAAGGGCTGTAATGGGGCAACACTGGCTAGTGCATTTCTGAAGTTGGAGAATTAGATTTTACTATGATGTAGAATCTAATGCCAGGAGGAGTGAAAAGAGGAGCCAAAGAGAAACACTTGGACCTCCAAGCTTGAGTAAAGGACTCCTTCAGTGCTTGGTAGTATGCCAGATGAACAGGTTAGGAGAATCAAATTCATTCCCCTTGCTGCCGCCCTGGTTGTGGTGTAGGCATTTGGAAAACTCACCATGGCTGCCTTTGGCCAGGCAATTTAATAGCTGCCCTGCCAAGAAGCAAGCAAACAGCAAAAAGGCAGCAATTTCTATGGTCAAATTGACTTTGGGAACCACTAGTTCTAGATTTGACATTTGGTTCTCTACACCCAAGCTTGTGATTCTCTGCTTAGGTCAGAGTGGGCATATCTCTTGAGGGTTCCCATAAAAATCTTTGAGAAGGGAGAGACATGAAGTGTTTATGTTTATCAAAAGGACATATGGCTGCCAAACACTAGGCTCTTACTGTTTTCATTTGTGTAGCTGATTTCTTTTTTTAAGTCCCAGTTCAAATTTTTATTTTAAAGGATCCAGGAGCTAAGAAATAGTATTCTCCCTTATTTAGAGTGGCAGCCCCATCCTTAATCTTCACTGTCTGCTTGGGTAGGATGAGGCATCTGGGAGCACTTAGACTGGAAGTATTCCATGAGAAGTGGCAGACACACTAATGCCTTTCATGTTCTCTTGCAGGCCAACAAGACACCCCCTCCACCACAGCCCCAGTGATTAGCTCTCCACCTTTGCCTGATGCCAGCCCCAAGTAGATGAGCACTCTCCCATCCATTTCATCTTGTACCACGTGGCAATTGATTTTGTGTTGAGAACTTTGGCTTGGGAACTTGGGGTGGGAGGTATATGGAGAATAGACTAGAAATAGTAAAAGAACTAAATTAGGTTTTTGACCTTAGGGTTGTGGTTCTTAACTTGGGGTTCCCTGAGCTTTAGGAAGTCCCTGGGCTACACAAGTGGTTTGCACTCAACCACAAACCTAAAAGTTAGCAGTTCGTACCCACCCAGAGGCTCCATGGAAGAAAGGCCTGGTGATCTGCTTCAGTAAAGATTACAGCCAAGAAAACCCTGTGGAGCAGTTCTACTCTGTAACACACGGGGTTGCAATGAGTTGAAATTGACACAATAGCAACAGG
Source organism: Dugong dugon (assembly GCA_030035585.1). Classification (NCBI taxonomy): domain Eukaryota; kingdom Metazoa; phylum Chordata; class Mammalia; order Sirenia; family Dugongidae; genus Dugong; species Dugong dugon. The sequence continues at coordinate 151,802,145 of CM057462.1, forward strand.
TTTGGTTAGAGCTTTAGGAGCTCCATGATTCCCCTAAATGTGCTATGTGTGTGTAACTATGAATATTTTGGGGGAGAAGAGAGTCCACAGCTTTCACTGAATTCTCAAATGGATCCAGAACTCGAAAACAAAAAGTTGAAAACCAGTGAGTGGGTGTGAAAGTCAACCAGCCAGAGTAAAAGCCATTTCAGGGGTTTACCCACCGGTGGGAGAAGTCCCACTCTGGCCTTTAGGAAAGGCCTTCAAAAAGCTCAGCAGTTCATCTGCTCCCTTTCTTTCCCAAAACAGCAAAGAGCTTCTTCATTTGATTTTGGCCTTTCTTGCTGGGGTTCTGCTGACACTGCTGCTAACGGCCTTTGTCTTCCTCATCGTAAAAAGCTACAAAAAATGTAAGTGGTCTCCAAGAGATGGGACAGACTTTCTTTCTCTGCCATTAAAAGCAGTTAACTATGAGTGAATAGGAGTCCCTGGGTGGTGCAAATAGTTAACATACTTGGCTGCTAACCAAAAGGTTGGAAGTTCAAGTCCACCCAGGGGGTGCCTCAGAAGAAAGGCCTGGTGATTTACTTCTGAAAAATCAGCCATTGAAAACCCTATGGAGCACAGTTCTACTCTGACACACTTGGGGTTGCCATGAGTTGGAACTGAGTTGATGCAATGGCAACTAGTTTTGGCTATGCATGAATAAGAGGCAGGGATGGGGAGTGGGCACTATAAAAACCTGCTTAGCCCACCATCTTTTCAGACCGAGACCTTGAATCCCTTCACCTCACCCTCCACCTTTCCCATCTCAAACACCTCCTCCCTGCCCCACCCCTTGGACCCAAGATTGAGGGGAGAGGCTTCTGATCCCTCCAGACCCCATTGATAAGACGCTTCTTCCTGGCCCTGTGGCAGGTCACTCCAGTCCCCAGGCCCTGGATTCTCACTCAGATTCTCCAGCTAAGGTAAGGTGACCATGTTGTTTCCAGGATACTGGAGGCCTGCTGCCATTGGAATGTCCCTCTGTGCTCCAAATTATTGATTACGGTAGTGGCATTGCTTTCTGGACCCTGGGCAAGTGACTCTTTGGGTTTCCTCTGACCCTCTAGACCAGAGCGTTCCAAATCTCATGTTGCTTCTAAAAAGGCTCTCAAGCCCTTACTCCAAACTCAACTCACTCATTTCTCCCTTTTCTTCCTATGCAGCCATTGGACACCCCAGGAGAGTCACTTACCCATGCCAGCATGACTTTCAAAACCTCAGAAGCAAAGAGCAATCACTTGACTGAAAACCATTCTGCAGACTTGGACTCCATTGTCTATGCTCAAATTAAAGTGACAAACTAGCCCTGCCTTTCCAGTGAGGCAGGCATCCAGTTCCTCTCATTTCAGTGCCATCTCTGTATGTTGCTTTCCCTTATTAGAAATTTTAGACCACAACCTGAGTGGAACTGCAGTCATGGTTGTCTGGGTATGATCTGCTGGTATTATATTCAGCAATTTGGAAGACCAGTGGTCAATGTTTTTCGAGGCCAGAGAGATGATTACTGGCCCTCCCACTTGGACCTATAGCCTGTTGAACACTTGAGGGCCAAGACTGCCTCCCTTGTATCCTTCCAGGTGTGTGGTACAGAGCTCAGTGCAAGAGTATTCACTCGAGTTACTGATCTACTTTGAGGAGCCAGCCAAGCAAGCCGTCTATCAACGATCTCAAATAACGAGTTCAAGGATCTCACCAAACCTTCTGCAATGTTGGCTCCTTCTTCTTCATTTGTCTGTATTCTCCAGAAATCATAAAAGACTATCATAATAGACAAGTGATGGTGCCCTAGAACAAGCTCAGGATTGATTAGGGTAGAGGTTTCAAACTCGGCCACTAACTGGCTGCATTAATTTGGGCAAGTTTATTGGGTATGACTAATTAAAACTATATGGTAATAGTGCATGAATAAATAAATCAATGGAATAGAATTTTTAAAAAATAGACCAAAATGCATAAGGAAATTTAGAGTATGTTGAAGATGGCATATCACATCATTTGGGGGGAAATGGTTTATTCAATAAATGATATTGTGAAAAACAGGTAGCCAGGTAGATAAAAATAAAATAAAATCCCTATATATTACTTTTTATATCAAAGTAAAAAACAAACAAGTACTTTTGTAAAAATGGGAAAATTTAAAAAATAATCTCAGAGTGGATCAGGCCTTTGAATGTATGACACAAAGCCTAGACTCCAGAAAAGATTAACTTGACTTATAAAATACCATTTAAAAAATCAAAAGACAAATTATAAGCTTCAAAAACATTTGCAAAACATCTCATGGAAAAAGGGCTAACTTTCTTAATATATAAAAAGCTCCCATAAATCAATAGGAAAAAAAAAATCAACTGCCAGTAGGAAAAAAGGACAAATTACAAAGTCGAGCAATTAATAGAAAAGGAAATATAAACGGCTCTTAAACATATGAAAAACTCAAAAAAAACCATTGCCATCAAGTCGATTTCAACTCATAGCAACCCTACAGCACAGAGTAGAACTGCCTCATAGGATTTCCAAGGAATGGCTGGTGGATTTGAACTGCCAACCTTTTGGTTAGCAGTCAAATGCTTAACCACTGTGCCACCAGGGCTCCAAACATATAAAAAAATACCCAAAATCACTTCTAATAAGAGAAATACTAATTCTAACCACAATTAGATAATATTTTTTCATCAATATCAGTAAGATTAGCAAAATTCAAAACATTTGCTAACAAACTATGTGGGCCAGATTGTGGGGAGCCAAGACACACATGCACTTCTGGTGAGAGAGTAAGCTGATACAACTACCGTGGAAAGCAATTTGGCAATCACTAACAACATTTTAAAGTCTATTCCTAAGAATTTATCCTACTTAAGATGTGGAAAATCAACTGTAATTTTAATTCCAGCATGAATCAAACTGTCTAGCACTTACTGCAGCTTATTATAATCTAGGCATTATTCTAAGTGCTTGGCACATATTGCTGCATTAAATCCCCACAGAACACTATAAAGTTACCATTATTATTATTTGCGTTTTATAGACACGGAAATGGAGGCACAAACAGGTTCAGTAACTTGCCCACATTTGCACTGCTAGTAAGTAGTGGCACTGGGGCTCAAACTCAGGTAGGCTGGCTCCAGAGTTTGCACTTATCCATTAGGCTCAACTCTCTATAACAGTGAAAGACTGAAAAAAACCCTCAACACTCATGAGGGCACTGGTGAACAGAGTACAATGCAGCTGTTAGAAAGAATGAGGCAGCTCTCTCTGTTCTACTAAGGAAAGAGCTCCAAGGTATACTGTTGAATGAGAAGTGCAAGTGCAAGCTGATGAACAGAGTTTTGAATTTGCTCCAATCACGTAGAGTATATATCCACACACTTCTGTATATTTATTATCTCTCTGGAAGAAAATACGAGCAAGCTGGTCATAGTGCTTGCCCCGGGAAGAAGAACTTGGTAACTGAAGGACAGGGATGGGAAGGAGGCATGCTCTCCCTTAAAAACCCTTTTGATATCTTTTGAAGTTGTTCATTTACCACGGTGAGGCTCTTCAAGGGGGCTCCTGTTCCCCATCTGACTTCTGAATCAATGGAGAAACAAGACTAAGGGCTCAGCAGGTAGACCAAAATATCATCTTTATTAGTAATATAGTAGACACTGGAGAATATGGTGTATAGTGTAGCTGCAGAGAAGTGGGCTTCAGAATATTGAACTCCACAATTGACAGAGTCGGACCAGGGAAAGCCCCAGCACCACCCACAACCAATTCAGTAGCTCAGCCTGCACCCAGGAGTTGCGGAAAAGATCGTACGCTCTTTGAAAACCGCTCACACCCAACCGAGAAAAAAAGGAAGAGGAAGTGGCAGGGTATGCATGTCCAGTTCCTCCTCCCAGACCCACATAGCTGACAGATAACTCCACCTCCCATGGGGAGCCATTGAGGAGAGCAATCCTAATGGAGCTCCGACTACAAGGAATGAAGTGGGAGGGAAGCAGGCTCCACAAATCTCCTTTAAAAATACATTAAATAATGATTTACAAAATTAATACAAGGAAACTGAAGTTCAAGGAGATGAGATAATTTATCCAATGTCACTCAGCTAGCAAGTGGCAGAACTGAAACTTAAATCGAGTCCTCTGACTTCAAATTCCTTGCATCTTGGTGCCACACCACAATGCCACATAGCACTAACTGAGGTTTATTATAACCTAGGTGCTTTTCTAAGTGCTTGGCATGTATTACTGCAGTAAATCCTCACAAAACACTATGAGTTACAATTATTATTATTCTTATTTTATAGATAAGTAGCAATAAGTAGGAGCCCTAGTTGCACAGTGGTTAAGCCCTTGGCTGCTAACTGAGAGGTCTGTGGTTCGAACCTACCAGCTGCTCCACAGAAGAAAGATGTGGCAATCTGCTTCCATAAAGATTACAGCCTTGGAAACCCTATGGGGCAGTTTTACTCTGTCCTTTGGGGTCGCTATGAGTCAGAATTGACTCAACGGCATACAACAAGTAGTGGCAGTGAGACCAGGAAGGTAAAGTCAGTGACATGATCAAGAGAGAGTGGTCATTCTGGAGAGAGAGCAGCTGCTCCTGGCTGTTAGCTTTTGAGGGAGAAGACTGTGCACTCAGGGTTTGATAAAGCAGTAGGACTTCTGCGGGCATGAAAGGGTCTAAGAGAAACGACTGCTTAGAGAAATGGTCTGTCCTATAGAGCAGCCAGCCCTACGGGGGCAGCAGAGACCAAGGCATGGTCTTCTCCCATTAGCTAACTATAGGAAGCACACAAGGAGGTCTTCCCAGGTTCCCAGCCTCTGGCCTGGCTTCAAACAATTCTGCCAGCCCTGAACCTAGAAGCTACATCAACTTTCCAGTTCAGAGCCAGTGCCTTATAAACATAGCTGCAAGAGCAAGATTAAGCACTGTCCTACGGTAATCCACTTGTAAACGGAACATCAAATTAATTGCTCTTCCCTCCATGTTCTTGAAGCTTCCCAGTTTTAACAGCACAGCCCTAGACAAAGTCTGGCTTTTTATTTCCCTATCATGAGAACTGGTGTGCAACCAGCCTTGCTGGAGGATAATGCAAACAAAAACTGACCATGGATTCAAAAGATCTTTGCACGTTAAGAGGAGAAAACAGGCTCTTAAATCCTGGATCATGGAATCAGAACAAACCTGTAGGATACTCAGGAGAAACAGTTATCCAGATAGGGTGAGTGTAAATCTTCTAAGACATCTATAGATGTCTTCATCCGTTGTGTAAGATTGATGTCTGCCATCTTGCCTTGTGTAGTAGGATGTCCTAACACAGCCTCTGTTGGATTTCTACTGGCAGAACTGGTCAGCTAGCGACCCCTTTATGTGCGTTCATTATACGTCCCCGGGGGAGGGGTTGGGAGTTGCTCTGTGGCTGTGGGGAATGAGAGCAGCTTTAATGTTGTTTGATCTGCGACTCTAAGAGGGGGGCAGTGTGGAAACATGAAGGATGGGAGGAAAGGAATGGTGTCCATACCCATGGTCCCTTCCCATTAGGCTGCTGAGTAGCATTGAGTTCCCTACCTGTGGAGAGAGGGTTACAGTGGAAGCTGAAGGAACTGTGTTCACGAAACGCTTTGTGAGACTGGAGGTAAGTGTGCAGCGCACATGCAGAATTGTGTCCACAGCCAATCTACCTGTCCTACCTGTCCCAGCCCTGCTTCAGACCACAGGGCTCCTTGAGTGTTCTGAGAGCTGAGGCTGGCCAGCACCCCATTAGAAGAGACCATGGCACCTAGAAGAGCAGGGTTCTTATGAAGGGAGTAGAGGGATTGGTGGGTAACACTCTTGGACTCCCAGGAACAGCAGGAGAAACACCATATGGGAAGAGAGGGTGCAGACGTGTAGGTGGAGGCTAAGAGCTATGGTCATTAATGGCATTAATGATGACAGAACCTCACTTGCACCCAAAGGCTGCAAATATCTCTGTTTTGATTTCTGTTTCCAGATTTGCATGAATATCTCATTTACGTTATCACTCCTCCTCATTGATCAAAATCAGCCTCTATTCAGTCTGGTGGCATTTACCCATAAAGGACATGATTAACGGTCCACAGTCTTTTCACCAAGACAGCCTGAGAACCATTGTTTTAATCTATCTTCATTCCTTTGGTTAGGACAGCACTTGATACCTATTCACAACTGAGTTGGAATATTACACTTTTAAAGAAACTTTTTCCAGAAATACTTTTCCCATGATATGCCAGGAGAAGTCAGTCATACCCTGGAGTGCATTCAATACTGGCCAGGAATTTATTGGCTAACAAATAAAATACAAGCGATCTCTTGTCCCCTGACCCAGATTCTACACCTCTTCTCACTTCTGGCTAATTAAATGCATGAGAACTAAGATCTTGAGATGCTACCTGATTGTAGCCATTATAGCTGTTCTGGCTAACACGGTTCTTGTTACCTAACTGCAAATGATTGCCAGCAAGGTTGCACAGAACCTTCAGAATGCCTGCGAGGTCAGAATCAGTTCCAGAGATGTGGACCAGTTGCCACGGTGATCCTATTGTAGCATCACTTTATTTACAAATGAAAGAAATCTTCAGTCACATCTGTTCAGGATGAGCCATTTCCTTTGGAGTCAGGACACTTGAGAAGAGCTTCAAAGGGTTGTCTACTTTGTTGAGGAATAGAAACGGACAATTGAGTTGAAATCTACTACCTCTGCTTAGTGTTTCTGCAGCAAAAGTTGCATACTCTGTCACCAGGGCTTCGTGGGAACTAAACACCAAAGACTGTTTTTAGGGCTGAAATCAGATGTTATTACTGATCAGGCAAAAGGAAAATTGGGTACACTGGCCTTGCACTGGAGCCCTGGTGGCACAGCGGTTAAGAGCTGAGCTGCTAACCAAAAGGTCAGCAGTTCGAATTCACCAGCTGCTCCTTGGAAGCCCTGTGGGGCAGTTCTACTCTGTCGTATAGGGTCACTATGAGTTGGAATTGACTCACCAGCAGCGGGTTTGCTTTGGGTCAGGGCTTGCATTCACCTCTCACCAAGCTTTTGTGATATAAATGTAATTGTACTCTTTCAGAACCCAAGTATGTCAAAGCTAGAAGGGACCAAATTCTTGATTTGGGCTGCCGTGTTTCAATTGCCTGAGTGCGAGGAAGCAGGCCATGGCTAAAACAGGTTGTACAAGAAGGAATACAGTTGGGTTCCATTGCCTCAACTTTCATAGCACCACATGTCTCTCCGTCAAAGTACTTATTCTAGTTGACAGTTTTACATGTGTGTGTATGTATGCAATAGTCTATCTTCCTCCCATACTACATGAGAAGTTCCATGAAGGCAGATGTTGTTTCTTTTGCTCATCTTTATATCCCCAGCATCTAGCACGGCCTTGTTTGTTGATTGAATAAATAAATGAATGAATGAAAATTCATGGGGAGTATGAGAATGGGGTCCTTAATTTATAGAGAAGAAAATAGGCCCCAAGAAGTAAAAAGTTGTCCAAGGTCATGCCTTAAAGAAGTGACAATGGTCTTTGCAAAAATCTAGACTATCATTGTGTCCCATAGGGAGCTGTCTTGGACAAAACTGAGAAAGGGGTTGGTACGTCCACGTCTTCCACAGTTCCAAAGGATCTAAAGGGCAAAAGGCAAGGAATGCTGTGGGAGCCAATACTTTCTTAGGGCTCCTGCTCTGGCCAATAGGGCCAAAGCATCACTTGGAAATACCAGACCTCACAATCAAGGCTTTAGATTTCAAATTCTTCTGTACTTCCCCAACAGGTGTTATTTGTTTTGCTCTTTCTCTGAAATATTGTTTTTCTACATTTTATCTCCAGAGAGATTGGAATCAAACTGTTTTGTAGTTATGCCTACAGTCTCTTCATTGCCCCGATGTGTTTTTGTGATTTCTGAGCATATTTTTAAAAAAAGACGAAGAAGAAGAAGAAAGAAAAAACAAAAAGAAACAAAATCCACAGCCCCAACAGAGGTCCGTGTCTGACCTTCTTCCCACTCTGTGTCTACTTCGGAAGTTATCAGAATCACCACATGGTGGCCTAGAAGATCTGCTGGACAGAGACACCAGCCCCTGTGTCTCTGATGCTGTCCCAAAGGGAAAAGGAGACAAATTCACACAGCTCCTCTGAACAGAGTACTTATTCTCTAAATAGGAATGGGGTAGCTGTGGGCCACAAGGCTCAGGACAAAATCACCCAGGAGGAAACTTACCAAGGGTGTGGGAATCACAGAAGCAGCTTGGCTGTTTTTCGAGCTTCTAGTTAGGACTTTACCTGTAATCGCCCAAGGGCAAAAGGAGACACAAAGCTAAAGGGCCTCTCCCTTGGCTCAAGACTAGGACCGAGGTCCTTGGGCCTGTCCTCCTCTACTTCTGACCAGTCTCAGGGGACCTTGTCTCCTAGTTGATTTCAGATGTACAAAGTTTCCTTCAGTCAAAGAGTAAGGCTGCGTCTCAAAGTTTGCGTGCTGGAGAGGCCTGTGGCCCTCCAGATATCAGGTATAGCTGTCTCAGGGCCTCCTTCCTCCCTGCTCTACACACACCTTCACTGAAGAAGACTACAGTGCCCTTCTGTCATCACTCAGGATGCCTTTGTCACCATTAAAGCAGATACGTTCCCCAGCCCATGGACTGGCTGCTTTGGTCTCCAAGGGACCAGGCACTAGGTGGGGAGCGGGGGAGTAGGGGGGAGGACACTCACTTGTTTGAAAGTTGCTCTTATCCCCTTTAGTTTTCTCTAATTCCTGACCCCAAACTGCTACTTACCCCTTCTATTCCTTTGACTTCTCCTTCTTTTGGTCAAATAATGACTGACTATAGAGATGATCCCCAAGGCCGTGATCAGTGCGCAGATGATGAGAATGGACATCCTGGGAGGAATCACAGACAAATTTCATGTCTCTTAGAAGAAGCCACCTTTTTGTTCTCTGCTCAAGATTGCCTGTTCTGGATCTGTTCTCTCCACCCAGTTACAATAGCTCCTGGCAACTACATTCCTACTGAGTGACCCTGGGCCCAGGCCACACTTGACTGGACCTGGGGTGAGCCCCTGATCGAGCTGGGCCAACAAGGCCCCTTCCTTAGGAACTAATTTGGGCCTGGGAGTAGGAGAATCCAGTATCAGACTGGTGAGTCTCTTGAAGGGGGGAGATATAAACTCATATGTTATGAATGAGTATCTTATCCCATGACAAAAAAAAAAAAAAAGGCAGTCTGGAGAGAAAAGGAAACAAACACACATAACAGTAGCAAATTAGAGACAGAGATAAATTCCTGATGACACTCCCGACAACTTCTGAGGGTGGCCACATCTCTGCCCGTGCATTTCAGAAGACACTGCTTTCTCCTTAAGAGGAACTCCTTCCCATTTTAATTAGAGGACATTTTTGATGCTTACAACCAAGAGTCCTAAACCATACTTCTTTGAGGAAAACCAAATGACCACACTGAGGATAAACAGTTCAGGTGGAGAACGATACATAGCTGAAAAGTAGCAGGTGCAAATCAGTTGTCATGTCACGTGTTGTTGCCTCCCTCTCCTACCCCCACCACAGTCCGCGTCCATTTGTCTCCTAAGGTTACAGCTCACCTGGAGCGATCTGCCTTCTGGACAACTTTTGAAGCCCTGCAGCTTCTGTTCTTGTTGCCTAGAAGGTCTGAATCAGAAAGGATTTGTTGAGAATCAAGCAAGACCCTCACCGAAGCCCTTCCTTTGCCTTCCAGCTGCGTCTCTACCTGTCCCTGTTTCAATCCCCAGAGAGTGGGTGCCCTGATTGACTTCCGGGCAGAGCAGAGGCACCAAGTCCAGTTGTATAATTGTGCCCTGCTTAGGGCACAAGTAACCAGTTGCCATCAAGTTGGTTCTGACTCCTGGTGACCCCGTGTGTGTCAGAGTAGAGCTGTGTTCCATAGGGTTTCCAATGGCTGATTTTTCAGAAGTAGATCACCAGGCCTTTCTTTTGAGGTGCCTCTGGCTGGACTCGAACCTCCATCCTTTCAGTTAGCAGTTGAGCCCATTAACTGTTTGCACTACCTAGGGACGTGGAAAGGGGACAAGTAGCTGTGGCAATCCATCCCATATTCTGCTTGCCAAGCCATGCGCCCTGGCACTGGACTCCACGCACCTGGAGGACTCCAAGGCACTGTATGGACTAGAAGTAGTCTGTGGTCAGAGAGTTCCAGGCTGGGGGGCATGGGAAGGAACACCAGAGGCACCAGAGGGCCAGTCCCTATCCTCAAGGACAATCAATAAGTGAAGTAATTGCCACATCCTCACAACCACCCAAACCCAATGGGAGAAGTCCCACCAAGGCCACCCACACTGCTCCTCTGATAAGACCCAGGAGGAGTCTGTGCTTCATTTGGACTAAGGAGGGCACTGAGGTGGGACTTCTCTTATCAGGAACCTAAAACTCAGGACAAGCTAGACAGTTAAGTAAACACAGAACCACACCAAAGTAGAAACACTAGGTGTGAAGGACACTGCCCATCCAGTAGGAATGCTTGCTGGATGAATGAGTTACCACTGGGTCCGGTGTGAGCAAGGCTCTCTTTCTAACATGAACAAAGGCTTCCTACTACTTCCCTTAAGTTTTTCTGGTTTGTGTTCCTAGGTCTGCTCTACCGGCATTGTCCTCTAGACTGTGATAGAAAGACATCCCTTCTAGAAATGGAAAGAATGAGAATCTATAGGAGAAAAAGGCTAGTGCCTTCCAGAAGCTCTCTGCCTGAGAGCAGAGGTTTTCTGGTATAAAAAGAGGTTTTTCAGCATTCAAAAGAAGAAATGTGGTGAGCAACTGCAGCCCTGGCCGAGAACTGCAATTGATTGGCTTGGACAGATTTCTCCCTATAGGCTCCAGTTCTACCCATACCCTCCCAGGGCCTCCTAGTGTGAACTGCACTCCTTAAAAGTAAGAGGGCATGGACCAGTTAGACAATGATATTCCTCACCGTAAATTATTAAACTATTTAAATAGACTGTTTTGTTTCATTTTAGATATTTTAATGCATGTCACAAGGAGTCTCAAATTACTTCCTAAGTTTTTGTTTGTTTGTTTTAAGGTGTACCATATGGCTCTGGTAACATATTTATTTGACCTGTATTACATTGGTATGCTTACTTTATTTATTTTTTATTGTACTTTAGATGAAGGTTTACAGAGCAAATTACTTTCTCATTAAAAAATGAATACACATATTGTTTTGTGACATTGGTTGCCAACTCCATGACATGTCAACTCTGTCCTCTTCTCAACCTTGGGTTCCCTATTACCAGCTTTCCTGTCCCCTCCTGCCTTCTTGTCCTTGCCCCTGAGCTGGTGTGTCCCATTAGTCTCATTTGGTTTTATGGGCCTGTCTAATCTTTGGCTGAAGAGTGAACCTCAGGAGTGACTTTAGTACCGAGTTAAAAGTGTGTCCGGGGGCCATACTCCTGGGATTTCTCCGGTCTCTGTCAGGCCAGTAAGTCTGGTTTTTTTGTTTGTTTGTTTGTTTTTTGTGAGTTAGAATTTTGTTCTATATTTTTCTCCGGCTCTGTCCAGGACCCTCAGTTGTGATCCCTGTCAGAGCAGTCAGTGGGTAGTGGTAGCTGGGCACCATCTAGTTGTGCTGGACTCATTCTGGTGGAGGCTGTGGTAGTTGAGGTTCTAAATGGACAGTTTTTGAGAGTGTTCCTTCAGGTGCCTGGGTCACTTTTGGCAGCATCAGCCACCTCTTAAGAAACTAATCTTTAAAATTCTAGAGCTTCAAAGCTAACACTAAACCACAGAGCACAGAGATTTAAGAGCAAACTCAAAACCTTCTCTGACCTTAGCTCATTTTTTCATCAATAGAGAAATTGCACATCTGTCTGATCCCGTGAGCATCCTCCAAGTTCCAGGAACCAGACCACCATGAGGGGAAGAAATTTTCAGGAGCTCCCCAGGGCCCAGATACATTTCTCTTCCCAAAACTCCAAGTTAATCTCCAGCACCATCAACAATCACCCTGTCATGGAGGCAGGGAGAGACCTAGGTTTCCCCCAGAGAACCTTCAGAGGGCCTGAGTTGGTGTTCACTTGCTTCGGTGAATATTTATCCCACCAACAAGCATCCACTACTGTGGGCTGCCCTCAACTAGACTCCTGAAAGTCTCCTTACCTTTCTCAGATGAAAAATCATCGGTGAGAGCTCCTCTGTTGTCAGTCACAACCAACTCTGTAAAATCCATGTCATCCCTGGCAAAGTCCCGCTGGATGCCACACCAGTACCAGCCCGTGTCCTCCTTGGTCAGGCAGGACACAGTGACAATGAGCTGGTTTCCTGTGTCCCTCAGGGCCACACGTCCGGTGCTGTTGGGTGTGAAGGCGATGATGTTGCAGTAGTCCCGGAAATAGCCTCGACACCAGTATTTGGGGTAGTCCTTATAGTGAGCATCATAGTTGCAAATGGCAGAAGCTGTGTCCAGTGCAAAGCTTTCCTTGACCTTTTCATCCATGACCATGGCATCTGTGAAAATACATACACATGCACACTCACTCACACACACACACACACACACACACACACACACACACTCATCATCATTCTTTCAAGCACATTGTAGCTCCTGCCCTCCTGGGGGGGTAATTAATAAAAACACTGGAAACAAAGTTTTGTCTGTTTTGGGTTGGTCCCTTTCCCTAAACTAAAAAACAAAACAAACAATAAACAGTTGCTGTTAAGTCAACTCCAACTCATGGCAACCCCATGTGTGTCAGAGTAGTAGTGTGCTCCATAGGGTTTTCAGTGGCTGATCTTTCAGAAGTAGATCACCAGGCCTTTCTTGTGAGGCACCTCTGTGTGGACTCGAACCTCCAGCCTTTCAGTTAGCAGCCAAGGATGTTAACCATTTGCTCCTCCCAGGGACTTCTTCCCTAGCCTAAGGGTGGGTAAAGAATGGGTCCCTTCACTTCAAGAATGTAGAAGGCCTCTCACCATTGCTTGGCAGGGACACTTGAAAAGCCTGAGGTTTACTTTTAAGTAGATCCTCTGCCTCTATCCCCCACCCCACCATGGCACCTCAAAAAGAAAGTGAGAAGGGTTGGAGGTTATTTCCTTCTGCTGGCTCCACAGGGCTCAAAACAAAGGAAGTCAGTTTCTGTCTTTAGGGGCTAGAAACATCATATTTCCTCTGTACCAGACCAGTGTGGGGCACTTTTAACATCACAGTATATTGCATAACAAGGAAATCATGCACACCATGTCCAGCTTGACTGTGGCTGGGGAAACGTCTGACTCAGGAGAGCCCATCCACCTCTCAGTCTTCCAGATGTGTCCTGGGGACCCTTCAAATGCTGCCTTAACTGTGGCTCAGAGTGGCTGGGACCATGCTATCAAGCAGGCTCACATCCTTGATGTCATGTTATTCTCCTAACCACCCCACAAGGAAGATGATGTAATCCTCAGTTTACAGGCACAGGAACTGATGCAGAAGGGTACAGTAACTCTCAAAGGTCACAGAGCTGGAGGCGGCAGAGCGGGCGCTAAGCTCAGTCTTCTGAGTCTCATCTTTGGGACCGGGTAGGGACAGAAAGGGGTAAGTCCTATGCTCACATATCTGCACAGGCATTTTTGAGGGAGAAGGGGGACGGGAAGGGGAACTTAGGTAAACTGAAAGAGAGAATACGAAGCCCTTAATTTAACCAAGGGTTTCAAATTCCCTACACACCCTCTTACCAGAACTAAGACCAAGAACTAACATGGACGAGATCTATTTTCACCTCCTTTTATCTTCTCTTTGTTAGTTAGAGCTAACAAGCAGGGATTCAAGGTAGGAGAGGAGAAGGAAATGCAAGGTCTCTAGGAAGACCATGGAGTCCCTGCATGGTGCAACTGCTAGCTGAAAGATTGGTGGTTCGAACCCACCCAGAGGTGCCTTGGAAGACAGGCCTGGTGATCTGCTTCCAGAAAGTCACAGCCTTGAAAACCCTATGGAGGACAGTTCTAGTCTGCACACTTGGGGTCATCAGGAGTTGGAATCCACTCAATGGCAATGAACAACATCAAGAAGACCATAGATTGGAGGGCTAGAGATGATCCTACCCAACTCTTACCTGAAAAGAGGGCCAAGGAAAGTAGAATGAAGAGCACCATGATCGGAAGGAAGCAAACCTTCAACAGGAAAGTTGAATGTACTCAGGGATCTCAGGAATCCTGAATCTGTTTAAGGGAAATAGATTCGTTTGAGCTTAAGATGGTTTTATCCTGTTTGGAGAGACCAGTGAAAGGATGGAACAACCAGTGAATGCAAGTAGGACTTCCACATACAGTTACCTAGGTTGTGTACTGCACAAGGTACCTAATCTGGGGGGCCATTTGTGGACATAAACTTACTTATATAATAGTATGGGGCAACTGAGACAATACCAGACTTCCTGGTGAAGCCCAAAACAGCAGTGGAGATCTCCCTCCTGTATAAATCCACACCAGCACACAAGGCCTTGCACACACTCAGAAGAGCACATGTACACACACCATCACTGGTGCACATTTGTGTGTGTGCATCTGTGCTCTGTCCCACCGCTGGCCCAGGTATTACCAGAGGCCACTCCCCTTGTCCATCTACCACTTGTGCAGGCTCAATTCCTATTCAGCTGAGAGGACGCTCAGTAAGGAGGTTCCTAACTAACTGACTCCTAAGTGGACACTGAAGCCTCACCTGGGGAGTGGGAGTCAAGGGATGAAGCATGCACACCATCGGTAGAATATGTGTCTCGCATCTGGAACATGTGAGTGGGCAGGTATGGGTGTCAGCAGCCAGGTCTATGGTCTCCAGACTTCTTGAAAGCTTTCTAGGACAGAGCTAGGCCAAATCAGGGAGATGTGTCCAAGCACAGCAGCTTCTCCTGACACTTTATGGGACTCACATGCTCTGACCACTGATTTTAAGTTTGAATTATGGAACTACCCCTCACACTCCAGAGCTAGTACTTTCTACTAGGAGCCAGAAGTGAATTGTCCACGTTGTGCAATACTAGCCTTGCTACAGGAAGGGGTGCCTTCCTCTAATTCATACAAAGTCAGCATATGAGCCAGCAGCCAGCCTGATGGCAAGCCTACATCGCGGTCAGCGTTTTAACAATATTACCTCATTTAATCCTCATCAAAAACTTCTACGAGTTCGACAAATAAATTACAAGGAAAAAGAAAGAAAGAAAGAAAGAGAAACCTATAGATTTGGGGACTTAAGAGAGAGATTGACAAATTGCAAAATATGGAACCTATTTGAATTCTGATTCAAGAAGTAATTGTGAAAATTTGAGCACTGATAATATCAAAAATACTCCAAAATTATTGTACTTTTTTTCAGATGTGATAATGGTATTGTGATAGCCAGCCTCAAAGATGGATCCTAGTATTCTTCACTTTGCATAGTCCCTTCCCAAACTGAATCAGGGCTGCCCTGTGTGACCAATAAAATATGGCAGAAGTGACGGTATATGACTTCTGAGGGTAGGTCATAAAAGACCTCCAATTTTCATTTCAGTCTCTTGCATCGCTTCCTCTTGGAGAAGTCAGCTGCCATGTTGTAAGGACCCCCAAGCAGACAGGTGGAGAGGCCCATTGTGGAAAAAGAACCAAGTTGCCAACGTCAGCTTGCCAGACATATGAGAGAGCCATCTTAAGAGTAGACCCTCCAGCCCCAAGCAAGCCTTCAGATGACTGCAGATCCAGCTACCTCAGAAGAGACCCAAAGCAAGAACCATCAAACCAAGATGCTCCTAAATTTCTGACCCAGAGGAACCACACAAGATAATAAACGATTATTGTTTTAAGCCTCTAAGTTTTGGGGCAATTTGTTTCATATCAATAGATAATTAGTATAGATGTATGGTTATAGTTTTTTAAAGCACTCATCTCTGAGAATGAAGCGTCCAAAACAAACACACTTTAGAATTGCTTGGAGATAGCACCCATGAAACCAAAGAAAATACCAGCAGAAAGAGAAATGGACTGTGCGCAGATAGATGCCAGTAGAAAAGCGCAAGACATGAAAAAGTAGCATTCTAAAGCAAATGACTTGATGGCAATTTGTTTTTTTGTTTGTTTGTTTTTTTTTAAGCAAATGAAAGGCCCAGAGTTACAGTGAATAAATGGTTGTATCTATTAGCACCTTGACTAGTACTTGGTGTTCTTGGTTCTGTTGCTCCCTCCTAAGGGTACAGTTACTTTTCACTCTATTTAGATGCATAAATAAGGAGGTAAATGGGTAATGACAAAAAACTAAATGTAATTTTACAATATTTTTAGAAATAAATACTGAAATGTTTACATATGGAATAATTTGATATACAGAATTCCAAATAATCAGGGTAGGGCAAGGGGATGGCAGTCTAAATGAAACAAGATTGGCCAGAAGTTGATAATTATTAAAGCAGGATGACAGATATATGAAGGTTCATTATTCTAGTCTCTCCACTTTTGTATGTTTGAAATTCTCCACAATAAAAAGTAAAAAAACAAACAGAAACAACTTTGACCCGGTATTATTAGTCACGTTTTATAAATGAGGGCAATTTAAGTAACTTGCCCAACTTCACACAGCAAAGCCACTGTATCACACTATGCTGCTTCCTCAACAGCAATATCCAAAACCAAACCCATTGCCGTCCAGTGGATTCCGATTCATAGGGACCCTATAGGACAGAGTAGAACTGCCCCATAGTGGTTCCAAGGAGCAGGTGGTAGATTCAAACTGCCCACTTTCTGGTTAGCAGCTGAGCTCTTAAGGACTGCACCACCAGAGCTCCTCGATAGTAATAATACTGTAAAACTGTAGCGTACTTTAGAGTTTACAAAGACTTCACACACACCACTCTCATTTGAGTCGTTGGGACAAGATGCTGCTCAAGTCCTCTTATTCCCATCATAACCAGCTGTAGTATGTGTAAGGACAGTTTCTCTAGTTGACTTGATGGAAAAAAAAAACAGTAAATAAACTCGACATATACTTTTGTTCCAGTTAATTTTGTGGAGGAGGAGGAAGCAAATCTGGGTTTTGTCTGGGTGGTCTGTCACCTTATTCCTTTGGAATAAAAGTCAAACTGTTACCCTTTACTGTTGAGCTGAAAGGGCGTTGGCCAGGAGAGAGGCTTGTGGAGAGATTCCTGTGACACTAATCTCTAAACCTGAAACCAGCGGGGGATCTCACCACTTCTAGCCAAGCTCCTCACCAGTGATTCTTGCTTCATCTTTTTGATTCCAACCCGAAATACATTTTCACTTTTCGGGCTGCTTCTGGGCCAGTAAAATACATTATCTCCCAGCTGAGACTCCCAGCTGACAGAAAAGGAAGAAAAAAAAAATCTTCCTGCAAACAGTCAGTGGATTTGCTAAACAGTGGCAATAAAGAAGGAAAAGAGAGAGAGAGAGAGGGAGAAGGGAAGGGGAAAGATGTTTTTCTGAAACTCAGACGCTATTGCTTGTCTAATGGCACCAATAATGTCTCTTCCCTCAGGAAAGACTGCTGCTTTGTTCTGAAGGAAGTGATCACTTTATATCAAGTTTCCAGAAAGGGCAGGTTCTAAACATCGCTAAGGCAACCTGGTTGTTAGTAAATGAAGAGGTTTTGTGGGAAGGTTATCCTGAGACTGAGGGCTGAAGGGCACTTCCCCTTAACTCTCCAACTGGGGAAATGTTGCTCCTGGGGCTGAGCAGTGTGCCAGGGTCACCCGAAGTCCCAAAATAAACCCAGTGTGTCCTCCTGTGGGGGCATTTTAACTTAAAAAAAAATTGTTGGGAAAAATGTTTCGAGTCAAACAAGGAAACACCATTAAGAAAAAAAAATTAATTGGCTTGTATTTAAAAATATATTAATAAATTTTAAATAAAGAGTTATTTTATTTAATAAAAATATATTAATAAAGTAAATTTTAAAAATTATAATAAAATTTTAAAAT
Source organism: Dugong dugon (assembly GCA_030035585.1). Classification (NCBI taxonomy): domain Eukaryota; kingdom Metazoa; phylum Chordata; class Mammalia; order Sirenia; family Dugongidae; genus Dugong; species Dugong dugon. Next base: position 151,820,090 of record CM057462.1, read on the forward strand.
GCTGCTACACCAATAAACCAAAAATTCATTGCCCTGGAGTCGATTCTGACTCATAGTGACCCTATAGCACAGAGTAGAACTGCCCCATAGGGTTTCCAAGGAGGGCCTAGTAGTTGCAAACTGCCAACCTTTTGGTTAGCAGCCATGTTCTTAACCACTACGTCACCAGGGTTTCCTGCTACCCCAACAGGAAATGTTAAAAAAAATAACAAATAAATCATCTAAAATGTTAAGGGAAAAATTGTCAAGACTAATTTCCTACTTCCAGGTACCAGGAGGGACGGGGGAGTTGTGTTCAAATCCTCTGTTCTTAAGAATATTATTACTAGGGGTGGGAGGCGGAGGAGGGGGTGATGAACCCTGTTTGGCATTAGTAAGAAAGTAGATTCAAAGTTTTTAAACTTCCCAGATAGTGTTGATTCTTCCTGGGGCCACCAGGAAGAGGAATAAAGACCCTTTGCTGAAAAAAAAAATTTTAACAAGCTAAATATGATTATCGGGCTCTGGCCTAAGTTAGTGGAGTTAGGAAAAACTTGCAGAAATGGCTAAGAATTAATGAAAAACATTTTCAAATACACTTATCCTCTTTAACACTGTTTAATTGAAATCTCCATCTTGTTGGTCTTGCCAAGTTAATATTTTGTCCTGGGAGTAAAAATCCACAATTGCAAATTTGGGTAGACCAAACCAGAGATGTCACCTTGAATCTCCAGAACCACACTGGACACTCGAACGATGTGACTGGCACTCTGTAACTGTCTGGTATCCTGATTACTAGATAGTATTGTTCTTGTTGTTGTTAGGTGCCGTCAAGTCAGCTCCGACTCATAGCAACCCTACGTACAACAGAATGAAACATTGTCCCGTCCTGCACCATCCTCACAATTGTTGTTATGCTTGAGCCCATTGTTGCAGCCACTGTGTCAGTCCACCTCATTGAGTGTCTTCCTCTTTTTTGCTGACCCTCTACTTTATCAAGCATGATGTCCTTCTCCAGGGACTGGTCCCTCCTAATAGTATAGCTAAGGCAAAAAACCGGCAGCCCTCAAGTGTACAAACTATAGTTTATACCAATCTAGCTGCTAATTATACATAATGTGAGCTTGATAATTTGGACTCCGGAGAAGTTACACGTTCCTCTTCATGTCTGAGAACAGATGGTAAGAAGCGAGGGTTCTCACATAAGGCAAAGTCTTGTTTAAATCCTGGTTTGACTGCTAATCTTTTGGTTAGCAGCCAACAGTTAACCACTGGGCCACCAGGGCTCCAAAATCCTGGTTCTACTACTTATTAATTATGTGACTATGAAAAAGTTACTTAACTTCTCTGTGCTCAGTTTTTTCTCTTACAAAATGGAGATGAGAATAATAGTGGCTCCTACCTCCCAGATGGTCAGGACAAAAAGAGATAATGCATGCAAAGTGCTAAGTGCATTCAAAGTACTCAGTAAATAATAGTGATCCATTGTCCCTTTTTGCCCTACCCCCACTGCTCCTATTAAAATGAATCACCAGGACAAATGATTAGGACTCAGCTCCAGAGACAGGATCATTCTTTCTCTAACAATAGATGAATGGCTCATAAAGTTGGCAAATGTTCTGGTCAGCTCAGGAATAAGGGGCATGGTGTTCTGGGGAAGGACAAGAAGCCCATAATTCACACAGATGAACACCCAACATGGCTCTAGGTAGTGAGCAGGCTGAGTGCCAGGAGCAGCCAGCTGGGTCTCCAAGGCCCAAGTGATCCTGACCCCCAGCGAACAGCTACACGCAACAGTTAGCTACAATTTTTTATTCACTCAAATACATTCACAGGTGATTTATCAGTTTAAGTCCTCCTTACACTGAGCTCCCAACATCTCCTGGACATCTGCTGAGAGCAGGGTTCCCAGAAGCTGCAATGGAGTAGAACTGACTACATGTCCAGCCAGCAGGTAAGTCAAGGAGGCATCCTTCACACTCCATGACTTCTCCTTTTGTACGGGAAGGAGGAACACAGTAAGCAGTAGCAACAATAGTACACTGTCTTCAAGTCAGGCCTCTAGAAAATTGCATTAGAGGAAGAGGGTAGGGGAGGTACGTTTAGGGGCAACCAGCCAAATGCTCCCCATCTCAGTGGAAGGACTCAAGGAATGTAAAAGCCCCTGGCCCAGATGAATAGGCCCTCAAGTGTTTGTTGAATCTGAAGATCAATCTGAATATGAAGGTAATCTTCCATGGATAACTACTCAGAAGTCTGCTAACTGCTTGGGCCCAAGGAATCACAGGACCGGCAAATCACACAGGCTTTGAAGATCAAGAGGTAGGTCTCCTTGAACTTCTTTATTTTACAAGCATAGATGATAGGGTTCATCATAGAGTTAGCATGGGACAGCAGGATGCCCAAGTGTAGCAGAATTTGTGGTACCTCACCACCAAAGTAGGTAATACAGTTGACAACGGATAAAGGCAGCCAGGACAAAGCAAACAAGAAGAGAACCAGAAACAGGGACCTAGCTGTCTTAAATTCCCGTCCATAAAATGTGCTCGTCTCTTTGGAACTAGAAAACTTCTGATTAAGTTTGTTCCTGATGACATAGAAGATGTCAAGGTAGATAGCACACATGACAATCAAGGGGATCAAAATCCAGGTGAAGAAGCTGAAGTAGACCATGTAGTCCATCTTCATAACGGAACGGAATTGGCATGGAAAGTAGGTGACATTTCTGTTGTACCCTGGGGTCATTTTCATGTTCCAGCCAAACATGGGTGTCAATCCCACCAGGAATGACACCAGCCAGCAAAGGCCCAGTGCCAACCATATTCTTCTCTGAGTGGTGACCCTCCTGTATCTGTTTGAAGGGAAAACAGCCAATGAGTTCATGGCAGGAATTGCTAAAGGACTGAGGGAAACGGAACTAGTAAAAGAGCGAGATTGTGAGATAAGCATGCACTTTTCTTAATCACCCAATCTGCTGTTCCGAGAGAAGCTCATTGATATTCTATGGGGACTACAGCTAAACTCTACTCAATATGAAGACAAGATGAAAACACAATGATTAGAAAAAAATCCAGCCAACTTCTTTGGGGACTTTTCCAAAAAAGTCCTATCTACAGTGGATTAGGAATATGTTACCTTGAGTCAGGTGCTTGCAAAACCAACTCGTAGCTCCATTTCCAGCCCAAGAATTCTTCGATTCCTGGGAGGTAAGATTTATCTAAGTCTCCTGAATTGTCTACCTGGTGAGAAATGGTCTTCTCAAATCATGGTTGCCTGCTGTGCTATACATTGTTTTGTTTGGCTGTTGTGCTGATGCTCATAAAGTATAAGATGCTTCTCCCACACTTTTCCTCTACCTGTGCCTGCTCCTGCTCCAAGTGGCACACACTTGGTGTTTGAGTTAAATGAGTCAGTGAAGATGCAAAGGTTGTGTTAAAGTGTGTCAAGGACCTTGAAAAGCTCACCCAGTGAGTCACCATCTCTCCTTAAACGGTCCTTCCTGACAAGATCCTCTACAGACTTCAAGAAGGAAACTAATATTTTCGAGTTTCTACTAAGTACTTTGTAGACTTTATCTCAATTAAATCTCACAACAAACTGGAGATATTTTTATGCTAATCTTCATTTTATTGATGGTAATGATGAAAACAACAGTAGTTATAGCTGTCACTTATTGAGCATACACTATGTGCGAGGCATTTTTCTAAGAGCTTTGCATGTGTTAACTCATTTAATCTATGAGGAAGGTGCAACTATCATCTCCATTTTAGAGGTGAAAAAATATGAAATACAGACAAGTTAAGTAACTTGTACATGCTAGAAGTGGTGGAGCTAAAATTGAAATCAAATAAGTCTGAGTTCAAAGCATCTAACTCTGATGAGGAAACTGAGGCAGAGAAACTTAAACAACTTGCCCGTCGGAACTCAAGATTCTGAGATTTGAACCCAGACTTGTTTGTATCTAAAGCTTGTTTGTAGTTCCCTCATCATGGTCTTTCCGTAAGACTGACAAGTTCAGAACACCTGGGGAAATGGATTTCTCCACTGGGCAGTCTGTTCTCTTCACTTGCTCACACAAAGTTTGGTACTACTTTCGCAACAGACAACTATTTTGAGAAATAGGAGAGAAGAAAAAGGAAGAGAAGAAGAAATACCCACATTATATATATACATATATATATATACACACATACATATGTATATATATATTCTTTCTAAAGAGCCCTTTCTCAAGATGGGGGTGGGCACAGAATAGGAAGCAAAGTTAAAACAATCGCCTACATTTGTGAAACAACAAAACCATCAGCCTATTACTTCTTATCTTCTTATCTGCCTGCTTATCTAGAAGGTTTCCATCATTTTTAAAACTCGAGAATATTTTACTAATTAAAGATGCATTAAGCTGTCATCATCTTTGGCTACCCTAAGGAATCAAGCAGACACCCATTAATCAATGGAGATGGATTAGAGCATTCCTCTGTTGTAAGTTTCTGAGCCTTGGCTCACATTCTTAAACTCCTCACAGACCAGATAGTGGAAATATATGTATATATTGCCCCTTTTCAAGCTCGGGTGCGAATTTAGGTTCTTTTTCACTCAAAAAGTATGCGATCTGAACTTTGTAGCCCCATTTCCCAGGAACTTTTATCACTGCCCCTACTCCACCCCTCTTCAAACAGGTTACCTGACAGTGAGCTTGACTCGTAGGTATCGATCCACAGCAATGGCCAGCAAGGACATGATGGAGGCATGGGTGAAGATCAGCAGCAGGCAGGTCATGAAAAGGCAGCTATAGAAATGGATCATGATGTCCAGGCTGATGACAATGGCCAAAGGCATCACCAGCACCCCAACAGCAATGTCAGCCAGGGCTAAGGAAACAATGAAATAGAAGGTGGTGGTCTGCAGGCTGGGGTTCAGCTTGACCACCCAGATGACCAGCATGTTGCCTACTATGGCACAGAGCCCAACGAGAATTTCTGCGGTGATGTAGGTGATGCTGGGCAACGTCAGGGCCGTGCTGTTGACAGACATCTTGCTTTCCCAGAGGAGCCTCCCAGGTGACAGTTGTGTCAGCAGAATCCGTGTGGTCCAGTGAGCCTATCTCTTGCCAGGCATCTTCCTAGAGGTCAAGTGCAGCAACTGTCTAAAACTCACAGCTCATCCATTCCATGTCTTCTCCGGTGGGGTGCTCTTTTGGAGATCTCCCCTCTCCTTAGACAGTGCCCAGCATAGGGCAATCACTTCCAGCCCTGCTGGGGGCCACACATCCCTGGGTTCCTGGAAGCCTGGAGGACAGTTCTGTGTAGGTTGTATCTGAAAGTGTCGCTGTTCTTAGCTCCCCAGACAGACACACTAAAGGCCTCTGCCTATGCTGCCTCCAAGGGCTTCTCAATCTCCATCAAGATAAGCCACTCTCTTCAGGGGTGTTTTAGGAAGTGAGATGGGCCAAGAGGAAGTTCAGAGCCAGGCAGGAAAGCTCAATAAGAGGATGGAAAGAGGGGGTGGTGGGAGTGGCATGGGGGAGGAGGTTTATCATGAGATCTTCCATTCAGGAACCAGATGGAAGTGTAGCACTGGATGAGAAAGGAGCTGGAAGTATGACTACAGAATATTCTGATTTTGTGCTGGCTTAGCAGAAAGATTCCGTGAGAAGGATGCAAATGCGAGAAGAGGAGGAACAAGAAAGGGACTTGGGTTGCAGACCCCTAATCTAAACCAGAAGTTATTCCTTCTTAGCCTACCAGTAAGTCCTGAAAATTGGGCAGCACGAGTAGACTCTTTGCTGAGGACAGCTGATACCCAGTCAGTGCACCAAAGATCCTCTGCCAAAGGGACAAGCTTGGAGTCCCTGCTCAGAACAGCAAAAAACTCCCCACTTCTCACAAGCATCACATCTGCTGACCTTCTAGCTCCCATTCCCAGCCCATGTGCCCAACAAAATCTCACACATCCTTACACTTGTTATTAAGTTGCTAATGAGTCTGCTCAGACTCATGGCGATCTTTTGTATAACAGAACAAAACATTGCCCAGTCCTGCACCATGTTCATGATCATTGCTATGTCTGGGTCCATTGTTTTAGCCACTCTATCAATCCATCTCATGGAGGGTTTCCCTCATTTTCATTGACCCTTTACCAACCATGATGCCTTTTTCTAGCAATTATCTTTCCTGATGACGTATCCAAAGTGAGCAAGCCAGAGTCTTCCCATCCTTGCTTCTAAGAAGTATTCTGGTTGTATTTCTTCTACGATTGATTTGTTTGTTCTTCTGCCCAAAAACTAAACCAAAAACCCGTTGCCGTCGAGTTGATTCCAACTCAGAGTGACCCTATAGGACAGAGTAGAACTGCCCCATAGGGTTTCCAAGGAGTGGCTGGTGGATTTGAACTGCTGACCTTTTGGTTAGCAGCCATAGCTCTTAACCACTGTGCCACCAAGGCTCTAGCCAGCATATGTCAAATCTCTTTGAAGAGCAACAGGACAACTGGATGACCGGTCATGCAGAATGGAGGGAAAAGGTAACAAATGCACATAATCACGTGGCATATCCCCTTCACCTACAGGAACCATGGCCTCTGTTGGGGAATCAGACCGCTGCCTCTAGGAACAGCACTCCCTGGTCAGCACCTTCTGGGCACCACCCAGTTGAATGCAATTGTTATTTGGGGGCCATCTAGTTCAAATGCTTCTCGGCATTTTCCCAAAGGTTTATTTTAACCAGACGTTACAGAGATGGCAAGAAGGAATAGTTGGAACCTAAGCCCACACTGTGGGTTAAAGGGTTTATAATATTTTCCTTAAGCATCAACATATGTACAGTCAAAAACAAAATTCAAGGATAACAACAGTGTTGTTCTGGTGTTTACTAGCAACCACTTCTCTATAGGGTACTAGAAAGTTGCCTTGGCACAGGTCCTGTCTCAGTCCTCTTCTTTAGTTGTTCTGCTTCTACATCATCCATGGATCCCCCTGCTATATTCCAAGTTAGTCCAAGTCTGACCAACCCTGCTGGACTTGTCACTTCTCCCTTAGGGATTGTTCCAATTGCAGGGGGCAGTCCTCTCCCACTGCGTGTCCACTGCTCTTGTGTTTTTCAGGTGTGTTAGCTGCAGCTGCATCCATGCACTGCTGGAACTTCTGAAGGTTTGCAGCCTCCAACACAGGCTCTCACAAATGTTTCTACTGCAACTGCTTTCTTTATCCATGCTTTGGAGGAGGAATTTACAGTCTGATTTCCAAGAGGCTGCATGCTACTGAAAAAAAAAAAAAAGCCTTTCCACTGTAAATATAATCCTTATAATCTTGGTGACTCAATAGAAAAAAATCACCTTTTCCCCCCACCTACACCTTTTCCAGACACCCAGTGGCACCAAGTAACCTCATGCGAGAGAAAGACCCTCCTGCATGGGGGCAAGCCGCCTTGTGTGGATGTCGTGGCGATTGTAAAGCTTAGGTGTGGTTTCCTGGAGGGTTTGGCAGCCCCAGTTGCACCATCGCAACCTAATCTGTGGAGGTTGAGGGGGACAGAGTGGTCTTGTGACAGACCAGGAGCACAGACATTTGCTCTTTGTTTGAGAGAGCTGGTCAGACCACTGAGCAGCTCCTACCCTTGGAAAGAAAAAGACAGTGACCCAAGGGTGACTAGGAACTGAGAGCTGAAGAAAGGAAAAGGGGGCAGAGGCCAGGAAAAGTGCCGGAGATGTGTTTCCAGCCCACGGGACAGGTATTAACTTGGTTAGAGACAGATTTGACACTTGTATTTGGAAGCCTGACTAGTTTGTATTTTCAAATTCTTGACCCTTTGGTTCTCCTCTAGTACACAAGGGGGCTCTTTTGGAAGCAGCTGTCTGAGGTGAGTTAGGGAAAACAAAGAAAGAGGTTTGTGGTCAAGCACAAGTCTGAGAGTAGGGTGGTGGAGATAACCAAAAACCAAACCTGTTGCCTGGAGTCCATTCCCACCCACAGTGACCCTATAGGACAGAGCAGAACTGCCTAATAGGGTTTCCAAGGAGCAGCTGGTGTATTTGAACTGCTGACCTTTCAGTTAGCAACAGTAGTTCTTGGATATAGGGATAGGATAATCCGTGAGGGAATGACCCACTGGAAAAGGGATACACTTGGGGCCACTCTCTCTAGAATCCTCTTCTGCCCGTGCCTTGAGGTCTTCTTTTCTGTGAACATGGGAAGCCCTTCCCTCCTTTTCTGAGTAGGCAGCATCCCTCACTGCTCAGGAGGGGTGATTTGAGAGTTAAGAGGGAAAGCTTCGCAATCGCTTGACATTTTGGCCTATGACTGGCTCTGAGTGTCGTTTTCACTGTAAATGGAAACCAAAAGGTAATCCTGGAAAGAGGACAGATCAGCCAGGGTGACGGTCACCTTGGTGACCCACGCCCCCACCTGCGCAGCCCTCAGTCACTCTGGGTTCCGCCGCCTCTTCACCTCTCGCAGAATGACCATCTCGGTCTCCTAGCATGAGTCCCTGGCTGTCTCGAGGGCCAGAACGGTCGTGCTCAAACTCAAACCTGAGCACGTCACTCCCCTGCTTAGAAACCTCTGAAGTCCCCCATGTTGTCCTCAGGTTCAAGTCCAGACTCCTTGGAATGGTTTACCAGACCCTCTGCAATGAGATCTCCCAGGCTTTGCAGTCTCTTGGTTTCCCCACAGGAATTATGCTCCAACTTTGCTGAGCAGCTTGTGGCTCCCCAAAGAGGCATTCGCTCTGGCTTCCTCTTCCATTTGCACATTCTGCCTCCCCGGTTTGGAAGGCCTTTCTCCTTGTCCACTATGGCTCACTTTTCCTCCAACACTGTTCTCAAACAGGACCTTGCAGACTTCCCACACAGCTTCCCCTCTTAGACCCCACTGTACTGTGTTTATAGACGCTCTCCTCTAACCTCATGGAGGGTAGAGACCATGACTTTTTATTTCTGCATTCCCAACCCTTCCTACAATGCCTGACACGTAGTAGGCACTCAATACATTTTTGATAAGTGAATGAATGGGAAAGTGTCCCAGTGAACCAGCTGGCATAAATTTGGCCCTGGATATACAACAAGAGCAATAAACCAGCTAGGACCTACTAAGCACTTTCCATTACACCAGCTCCCATGGTTAACTATTTTACATGCATGATCTCATTCTGCACCCTCTCATGCTATCTGATGAAACAGATGCTACCATCACCGGTGAGAAAGCTGAAGCTCAAAAGGGTTAAGTACACTGCCCAAGGTTGCACAGCTAGGAAGGGACAGAGCTGGCATTCAAAGCCAGGCTCCTGGCTTCAGAAGCCCAGGTTCTGAGCCACCAGGCTACAAGGTTTGAGTGAGTGAGCACGTGATCATGGGACACTTTCGCAAGTACAAGAAGCCCCTGGGGTTGATGTTGCTATGTTATCAGTAGGAGTTTCTGACCTCAGATCTGGAAAAGAAAATTGCAGCCAAGACTCTGGGGACAGAACACAAGTATAATGTAGGCTCAGTGCCTGCTCTGAGTTTTGAAGAAATGGAGGAAGCAGAGAGATGACCGCAAGGACAGGCCACTGGTGTGACTGGTGCTCCCAGGGGGGCCCTAGGACAGAAAGAACCATCCATCAGACCAGGGTGCAGAAATTTTTTTTAAATCATAAAATAAATTACAAGTGAAACGTGGTTCAGGGAATTTTCCCATCTAAAAGAAAGGTCTACTAAAGGAAACTGAACTCCATGGAGGAGGGAAGGATCTGGGAGGAAGCACTGGTCTGAATAGTAGGAAAAACACCTGGAGTCTTGGGGAAAGACCTCTCCTGTCCCAGACCCTGGCCTAGCGCAACTGGGTCTGATGCAACTAGGCCCAGCTCAACCACAAGTCTGCAACCTTGCCCTTTGGACAGATTCTTTCTACAGAATTTCTTTCTAGGACACAGTTTAACATCCTAAGAGGCTGGCCAGAGAGATGGTTCACTGGCATCTTTGCAGCTTGTCAGAAAACCCTAGCAGAACCCCAGCAGCCAACACAATAAAAGCAAGATGCAGTTAGCAGGAGCCCAGGGAAAGGGAGCTTTGAACCCACCAAGCGGCTCCATGGGAGAAAACACCTGGCGATCTGCTCCTGTAAAGATAACAGTCTAGAAAACCCTATGGGGCAAGATCTACTCTGTCACATGGGGTCACTGTGAGTAGAAATTGACTCGAGGGCTCCTAACAACAACAACTGGCAGGAGCTGGTGTGTTCTGCCCAGGACTCTCTTTCACCCACTTCACTCCTGCCTGCAGAGTTGCACAAAATTAGTTTGCTCACTTCCTCTTGGCCTCATTGCCACTTCCCCAAAGCCTTATGTTTTTACAGAGCATTATGCTTGCAAACCCACAGTACAGATGATAGTCACCCCACTCACTCTTATGCTCCCCTCCACCAGCCCCGCCCCTCTCTGCTTTTCTGTCAGGCGAGAGGGAAGAGGGTCAGGGATGGCAGGGGCTGTGGCCTCTGCCCTCACCCCGAGGCTAGGCACTTTGGCTATGCTTCCCCTAGGAACAGATCGGGAGCTACTCCAGCTGTGGCCAAGGAGCTAGTGACTCCCAAGGCTTCTAGTCTAAGTGCATGGTGATTCGTGCTCTTGGGGATGAGCGCTGCGTGGAGCTACTGCAGGGCTTTGGAGAGGCCTGGAAAGGGAGGTCAAGGTTCCTTAGTTCTGACTAACAGGACATCCTGCCCAACAGAAAGGGAACTGCTCAGGGTGCCCACACCCTACACACCCGACCTCCACCCACTCTGAGTGTCTCGGAAGTCTCCAGGGCCAAGTGGAGCATCTAGAGAAGGACTCAGCTGACTCTAAATTTGTTCCAGGTTCTAGGCACCAAAAAGTGAGGACGTCTTTAAACTGCCTGAGTCTCGGGCTGGGAGAAGCTTCACAGCATCAGTTTCAAACGTCTGAAAGGCTTATTCCTGTGTCCCAGCACTGGCCACCAGATGGCAGCACATTTCCACTGCCACTCAGGACCCAGGTTGCTCCTGAGAGATAAAATGAATCCTAACTTCATGATACACCCCTGGAGCATGGCTTAGCCAATGTTATGAGTTGAATTGTGTCCCTCAAAAAGATACGCTGAAGTCTAAACCCAGGTACCTATGAATGTGACCTTGTTTGGAAACAGATTCTCTGAAGATGTTATCAGTTAAGTTAGTATGAAGGCACATAGCCTGGGCCCTGATCCAATATGACTGGTGTTATTATATAAAGAAGAGACACAGCGAAAGAGAGACAAAGAGGGGAAATGGCCATGTGACAACAGAGGCAGAGACTCAAGTGATACACCGACAAGCCAAGGAACACCAAAGATTGCTGGAAATCACAAGAAGCTAGGAAGAGGCCAGCGTAGATCTTCCCAAGTCACTTCTGACTCATAGAGACCCTATAGGACAGAGTAGAACTGTCCCATAGGGTTTACCAAGGAGTGGCTGGCAGACTGGTCAGCAGTCATAGCTCACTGTAGCTCCTAACCACTGTGCCACCAGGGCTCCAGATCTTCCCCTAGAGCCCTGCTCACACCTTAATTTCAGATTTCTAGCCTCCAGAACTGCGAGGCAATAGTTTCTGTTGTTTTACATCACATGGTTTGTGGCACTTTCTTACAGCAGCCCAAGGAACTTAATACAGCCAGTGACCTCAAGTGGCACAGAAAATAAAAGAAGTAAGAATTAAGGGCAAAGCAGAAAAAGATAAATAGCCAACAGCCTAATCAATTCCATAGAATATTCCTGAGCGATACCAAATGCAATCCTCTTGACTCAAGAAGTTTGAATAGAAGCACCTTCTCCTCTCAAACCTTTGAGTGTTCCAATGAAAACAATATTGTGTTTTGCCTTATAGTGTGCAAAGCTCCTCACACACTTCACTCATTAAATTAACACAATCACCCCACAAGGCAGACATTATTAAGTTCATTCACAAAGGAAGAAACTGAGGTAAAGAGGTTGAATGAGATGGTACAACGGGTAAAAGGCAGTGCCAGGACGCGAACCCAGTCCCTGGTCTGCTCACTTAAGGTAAGGACACAGAAGTACCAGGGTAGGGGTTTGCCAGTATGAGAGCCTCACTGGGATGGCTGCTTACTACCAAATGTACATAACTGGGCCTTTCCTTGGCACCTGCCAGGCTCCTGACCTATCCCCTCACTTCTGTGGGCACAAGGGCCCACTCATGAGTTTTCCTGGCCTTTGCTGAGGAGCTTCATGTTTTGGGGGGCCCATGATTTCTCTAAACACCTTTGAATTTCTTCATAACCCAGCCTCCTCTTTATCATAGCCCGAGGCTTCTAATCACTAGTGCTCGGTGTCCCCCACCACTGTTAGGTATTGCTGTTTCTTCCCAGTCCTCACAATGATCAGGCTTCACCCACTGATTTTACATGGACCAACTGCGGATCCCAATGTAGATCTCCCACGTCCTTTAGTTAAACCTCAGAAGGTGGAGAAATGAAATCTAGACAGAGCAACTTTCAGTCCTAATGCGTACAACAGGACCATATCCTGGCCCCCCTTTTTTTAAATCTTCTACCCAACAAATGGGATAAAACTCTCTAATGAATTGGATGCAAACTCTCCTGCTATAGCAAAAGGTAAGTAAACCCTCCCCCTCGCCTCATTTTGATGACGTGTGTGTCTTCCTATCCTTCTCTACAAAGAGTGTCTTCCCCTCCTTCTCCAAAAGGAATTTTCATAATTATTATAAGAGCTGCCATCGATAAAATGCCAATTAACATGTGCCAGAACTTTGCCACATACATTATTTACAATTCTTACAGCAACCTTGCAAGTAAGTATTATTAGAGTCATTTCATAGATGTGGAAACTAAGGCTTGACGAGAATTCAGTGACTTACTCTGAGCATCACAGCTAATAAATGGCAGAGCTGGGGCCTAAATCCAAGTCTATCTTGGCTTCAAAGCCCTACCAAGACCCAAATTGTCATTCTGGGCAGAAATTCTTTGGTATCCTAATGAGTAAGACTTGCTTCATAGGGCAGTGCATTTTGTGTCAATTGCCTGCTCTCCAGCTCCTCTCAAAACTCAGCTAAGAACAGCACTGCGGGTGGTAGAGACCTGCCTGTCACCCCTTCCTCCACCTTCTCTACCTGCTACTCCTGAATCTAACTGAAGAGCAGAGAAAGACTTTGTGAAACTATATTACTTTAGTTCTCTGCTAAATAGTAAGGTTATCTGGGACAATAAGGTAGATAACAATAATGTTGTCCCAGATAACCTTGTTCCCTCTGTTTTTTATTAAAGGTTAATATAGAAAACTGTCATATGAAGTATGTTTCAGTCTTTCACCATGATTGAAGGCACTATGTGCTGCTGCTGTGTCCCTTAAATAAATTCCATGGGATAAATTGCCCTGAAGAGTTCAGTGCTCCAAAAGAGGTTGCTTTACTTAATAAAACTGGTCTGCTTTGTTGAACTGGTTAGTGGTAGCTCTGTAATGCATTTTGTGTGGGCAGCCGGGAGGCTCAGGGCCGGTGTTCAGTCCCAGTAATCATGTTTTGCTTCAGTTATCCAGGACTTCTATATGCCCCCGTATCATCCCTCAGCTCTCAGTGTTTTAATCATTTTATCACGCCCTGTTCTTTTGTTATGGGTGGCTTCAAATCTTTTTTGAAAGTAGACAAGGTACAAATAACAAATCCATAGAACAGCATTGTTGTTATTGTTGCTGTTTGTTGCCATCCAGTCTATTCTGACTTATGGCGACCCCATGTGTGCAGAATAGAACTGTGCTCCATAGGGTTTTCAAGGCTGAGTCCTTTTGGAAGCAGGTCATCAGGCCCGTCTTCTGAGGTGTCTCTGGATGGGCTTGAACCGCTAACCTTTCTGCTAGTAGTCGAGTGTTTAAACGTTTGTGCCACCCAAGGACTCCTAGAATAACATCAGAAGGAGCATTAGTATTCATCTCGAAGGTATGTCTGCAGCTTGACGATTCCAGTCTATTATACAGGGAGTCCTGTCAATTCTCGATGATTTGGGGATGAGGATTTTTCCCCCATAGGTGGCCCACAATCATATTTTGGAGTATCAGTTTGGGCAAAAGGAAAAAAGAAGAAAGAAACGATGAAACTGACAATGTCCCCTGAGTTTCAGGGAATCGTTCAGGGAAAGCTTTCAGTACAACATGTGGGGCATCGATACCCAGCAATAACTAGTAAACACTCCCTTAGGAATGGTGCTGTCTAGAGCATAATATTATGATTCCCCCCAGTAGAATTCATTTTTATTTATGTACACCCCACCTCCTTCCACTGAGGACTGAAGTTACTCTCAGGCTGAGTTAATAGCTTCATCCTCTGTACTCCCACATCAGCTTACACGTTCTTCTACTTGAGCACTTATTGCACTATTTTGTAGTTATTTACTTACATGGCTGCTTCCCAGACTAGCTAGTATTAAACTCCCTGAGTGAAGAAATTATGCCTTATGCATCTTTGTATCTCCTCTCCCGCTCCCCTCCTCCTCAAAGCACCGAGAGCCTAAAATAGTAACTGGCGCCTAGGAGACTTGCAATCAATTCTAGTAGAATGTATAATGCATTGTTGCCAGGTCTGTCTTCTCCTCACCTTGCAAGAATGCTGACCACATCTCTTGACATACAGTGAGGAATCAGGAGGGATATAGAAAAACCTCTTCCTTAACAAAAATAGGGTTTTGGACCCTGTAACTTCCGTCCAAAACCACTGTGGATAGAAAGCACCATGTGATCAGTTTGGGTCTAGTGAAAGGAACCCTGAGAAAGAATGTCTAATATTTACAGAGCAGTTTGGGGTCTCAGCATTTTTACATGCAATAAACCAGTTGCTGTAGAGTCAACCCTGGTTCATGGGGGCCCATGTGCATCAAATTAGAACTGTTTTCCACAGGGTTTTCAATGGCTGATTTGTCAGAAGTAGATCACCAGGCCTTTCTTCCAAGGCACCTCTGGGTGGACTTGAACGTCCAACCTTTTGGTTAGCAGCTGAGCTCATTAACCATTTGCACCACCCAGGGACTCCTTACATACAACAGCCCGTTGCATTTGCTCATCTTTGTGAGATGTCTAAGACGATGTTCCCCTACAGACACACGCGTACCCACTCACCATCATTTCCCTTTGTTTATGTACTATGTGACACCCATCACAATCAGTACTTGTCTATCGTATGTTCTCACAAATAACACGCCCATGCATGTAACATGCATACCATGCCTAGGAAAATAATGCACAAGAGGGTTGTGTGGTTGGAAAAAACATATAGCACGTGTTATCTGCATAAAAATACGTTATTCATTTACTTGGTTTTGGTCTATCTTCACTACTCCAACTCCTAGGACAACCCCTGGTCCCCGCCAGCCAGCTTAGTCCGGTACGTGACGAAACTAAGGGTCTGCAAAGTCAAATGACTTGCCCCAGGTCACCATGTTCTGGATGGGGTTTTTAGGACACAAAGGATTTGGAGTGAGATGGAGCATCAGAGGAAACCAATGCCTAGAGTGGCTGGTTCAACGCCAAAACCCAAACAAGAAGCCAGGTTTCCTCATGATTGAGCCCGTTCACAGACTTCTCATTGTGGTCCATCTCTCTGACTCCCCAGCCAACCAGCCCGAGCCCTTCAACCAAGGCCCTGGATTTGAACTTCCCTTCCTTCATCACTGCACCTGTTCCTGGACCAGTCTTCCCTGCCAATCCATGCCAATGGAAACAGTAGCAATGCTAACAAGTTACATCATCCCACATCAGCAGTGCCTTTCTAGACCTGGAGCACCCAAGATGTGCCTAATGGATGTTCAGGTACAGTGAGAAGCTCGGCAGCCACTGCCAAGTCCTTCATATGAGCACACATTGAGCACACAGGTGACTGCTCATCCAGGCATCAGGCTCATCCCACTCCATTCTTACCCTAAAGGGCCCCAGTGGAGACAGTGGTATTGGGCTCTGGCTGTGTGCCTCAAAATATGCCCAGGCTTTCTTGTTTTGAGTTCTGTTTCTCAGTGGATGACTTTGGACAGAGTGCTTAATCTTTTTGTGTCTTCATTTCCTCATTTATAAATGGAAAGAGACTTTTCTAAGGATTGAGTGAAGTAATATAGGCACAGCAGTTGGCACAGAACCTAATACGAGGCACTGCTGTCCCACCACTCTCTGCATCAGCACTCCAGGCAGCTACCAGGAGGGTGAGCTCCTAGGGAGGGTCCACGTTTCACCTGCAGAGCAGTCTGGTGCCCTGCCCAGTGCTCCTCTTATGAGGTGTTTGATGAAGGTTGAATTCAAGGGCACTCAGATCATTCCATACCCTCCATCCCTCCCTAAACTGAGATACAGACAGACTTGCTGGGAATCGTAGGGTGCACTGCCCAGACCCAGTATTTATTCAATGCTAATTCTCTCAGATTCTCCCCAGAGGGGCCTTACAATTGCCTTCAAGTTGATTCCGACTCATGGCCACCCTATGTGTGTCAGAGTAAAACTGTGTCCCAGAGGGTCTTCAGTGGCTGATATTTCAGAAGTAGATCACCAGGCCTTTCTTCCAAGACACTTCTGTGTGGACTTGAACGGACAAACTTTTAGTTAGCAGCCAAGCATGTCTGCAGCACCCAGGGACTCCTGGAGGGGTTCTATCCCTGCCCAAATCACTCAGAGGCGTTCCTGGCTTCAGAACCAGGAAGCACCCAAAGGAGACTATGGGGAGGCAGTAATGCTTTCCTCTTGTTTCCTCTCACTTGTCAGGAAGCACCTTTCTCACCCAGCTCCCCAGTGGCTCACTAGCATGGGAGGTGATGCCAAGGAAGCAGAAGCAGGCCTGTCAGATGGGCTTCCACTAGCCCCGTCCCCGACTCCTCTGTGAACTGGAGGAAAGGAGGCCTTGGATCTGACAGTGCTCCGTTTCCAGATGCTTGGCTTGCCACCAGTCCCCAAGAGTAGCTCAGGCCCCCTTGGTTGCCTTTGGTGTCAGACTGGTAGAGGTGAAGCTCTCCGAGGGCCTTTTCTCAAGAGCCAGATTATTCACAGCAGTAATCATAGTTTCCATTTCTCTTGTGTCACTCATTTTGGAGGGACTGACGGATTGCCAAGTAACATTTACTACTATAAAGGTGCCACCTCCCACACATGGCATGTGGGCTGCTGAACAACAACAAGAAGGGGGATATTACAGCAAGCTCCGGCCAAAACAGCTGCATGGCAAACATGGGCGCACATGAGGCCCACAATGTAATTTGCATTACATTTATTTGTGTTTGCTCTCTGCTCTAAGCACCAAACATTATCTAATCCTTCATTAACCCTGGAACTTTCCCTGAAGATCTGGAATCTTTTTGATTTCCAAGGGGCAAAGAAACAGAATTTGTTCCAGCCCAAGGGTTTAGCCCCAGGCTCAGGCCCTGGAGCCAGGCTCTCCAATCTCTCCCAGGCTTCTGAGATAGCATCTCCTTCTGTCCTTGACTCTCCCAAGGAGATGAGTCAAGGGGCCTCTTCTGGCCATTCCCAGAGGAAAGCTAGACACTACCTCAGTGATCATGACTTCAGCCGGGCTACGAAACTGTAGGTCACTGCATATGGTCCAGCCTATAGGCCTTCCCTTCCCCCACCCCCGCCCCCGCCAGTGCCCATGACTAGGGCTTTTTGTGTTATCCTGGAGTTGGCACCCTCTCTTTTTCCTGCCAATAATGCTGGCTGTTGTTTCTGAGCAAATGGAACAAATGACCAACGTGAACTCCACGCAATCTACAAACTGGAAACATCTGCAGGGAGGCAAGGGCTCTGCTGGTTGGCGTGGGGCTGCAGGGCGGAAAGAACTTCAGGGAGGAGGGCAAAGGGTAAAGCCTCCACCGAAAACCTGCAAACCGGCAGACAGGCCCCATTAAAAGTCTGCTACAGGCCTTGCAACCCCTACCCACCTTCTACTTGCTGAAAATTAACTCTTTGCTGTGGTTTGGCCAAACCAATAATACTCTTTTACAAATATTATTTTAGATGTTTAATTCTATGTTAAAGCTGAGATGGATCTTAGGGGGAAAAAAGTGGGCCCAATTCCTCATTTTATATACGAGGACAAAGGCCCAGAGAAGGAGTAGACATAGCAAGTTAGAAGCAAAATCTGAGCCAGGACCTCGTACCCCACCACCTCCACTCTCGAGTGTGAGTGCACGTGCGTGTACATACACGCACACACAGTGTACCCCCCTGCCTCCCTTAAAGTTATGTTAATGAGGAAGGACAAATATGTGCGTGCATGCGTGTGTGTGTGTGTGTGTGTGTGTGTGTATTGATTGCCTAGAGTCCCCGGTTGGTACAAATAGTTAAGTGTTCCGTTACTAACCAAAAGGTCTACAGTTCAAATCCACCCAGAGGCACCTCAGAAGAAAGACCTGGAGATCTACTTCTGAAAGATCAGCCATTGGAAACCCTATAGAGCAGTTCTACTCTGAAACACATGGGGCGTCCATGAGTCAGAATATACCAGATGACGACTGGTTTGGTTTCGTTTTACTGAATGCCTACCGTGGGTCAGGAGCCATGCTAGGGACTTTCACATACAGTAATATGAACAATAACAGCAGCTAACACTCTTGTGGGCTTCCCGGGGTCTGGCACAATGCTAAATGCTCTATCACAGGTGCTCCCTTAATCACTGATACAGCCTTATCATAGAGCTTATCATTTTCATCACATCAGCTTTTTACAGGTAAGGAAACTGACATTCAGAGAGGTTAAATAACTTGCCCAAGATTGCACTGCTCCTAAAGGGGAGAACCAGCTTTGACCTTGGGCAGTCACACACCCAACCACTGTCCCACATTGCCCTGGAGGAGTTCATTTAATCCTGAAGCAACCTTGAAGGATGGGGTTTTGCCTGTTTGTACAGATGAGTAACAGAGGTTGAGACTCTAGAATCCTGAATTCAACAGAAAGACAGCCCCAGGGTCAGTTCTTCCTCTAGGAGAGAATATCTAGCATGAAAACCTAGTTCTTGACTCTGACTCTAACCTGGAAAGGACTTTCTGAGGATAGCATGGGCTGGTTACTGGCCTGTGGGACACAGACTGGCTCTTCTGATTTTACGGGAACCCCCGGGCCAGGGCTCCCACCTGACAGTAATTGAGCCTGGGTTTCCCTGGGCCTTGGAGAGGAAGCCCTAGTTTCCTAAACTATCACACGCACACCCTCAGCCCTGCTTGCTCTGATGAGGCAATCCCAGGTGGAGAGGCGTTTTGCCCTGGCTATTGTGCTAGAGAGAAACCCAAGACATTGGGAGAGGACAGAGTGTGTGTGTTCCCTGATGGAAGCTGGGGACACTGTCAGTCTTCTCCCAGCAGATGACAAAGGAAGGGGGTCCCAGAAAGGAACTGTCCCTTGCAATAGAGGCAATGCCACCCACTCCCTCCACCTGGTTTACAGGCAGTGGTTGGGTCCTGCACCTGAGCCTGAGCTACTCCTGCTGTGGGTCTGAGAACTCAAAAGCAGCAGAGAACTTTGGGGAGGCCTTGGCATGGGGATTTGTCTCCCCAGGATGTGCCCATTCTTTGACTGAGGAGGAAACTCCCGCATCCCCCTCAGAAGTCACAATGGCATCATCTCATCTCGCCTGCTCTAATGTGGCGGGTGAAGGGGTGGAACTCTCAATGTGATTCATCCGCGACACAATTTGAGGATGCTGGTGGCACACCCGGCCGGACATGCTCCTCCGGAACTCTGGGAGCTGAGGGACCCCAAGGGTGTTCCCCTCAGACTGCAGAGGTAAGCCAGTCTGGTCAGCACAGGCCAGCCCAGGAAGGGGAGCTCTTTGGTCGGCCAGCCAGCCAATTGCCATGGCAGCGATCACACCAATGTACACGACTCCTCAGAATCCTGGGTCTGCAGTGGGCCGCTCCACTCAGCTGATGAAGTCCATGTGATTCCTGCTGGGCCACCCATCTGGTGTCTTTCCCCTCTCAGTAAGTCCCTTCCTACTATTGGGCCTGCCCCCGGGAGTTCTCTGTACACAATCCTCCCATGGCTTCAGGTTTGGTTTGGACTCTGCCTGACATGACCTTGGCACCCTCTGCAGCCATGTCACTGTCCCTGCACTGCCAACCCTCGCCTCCCAGGGCTTTTGCACGCAGTGCCCCAGGCTGGAGTTGGCCGAAGCAGGAAGCTGCTCTCAGGGTGTCTGAGGGGAGTGAGGAGGCAGGCAAGAGGAAGTGACAAAGATCGGCTTAAAAATAACCCCCTTCACGTGAACAGTGAGGTGGAGCTTGTGGAGGAGCCAAGTTCCGATGGCATCGGGCTGCAGCAACGTCAGAAAGGCCCAAAAGCAAATCCGGCAAGGCCAAGCTCAGAGTGCGCCCTTATCAGCCTCGGCAAGCCACTACCAAGACCCCTGTCTTCTCCTCAGAGGCTTCCGGCCTGGCCAGCATCTGTTTCCTCTCCTATATTTACACAGTCAGGTTAGTGAACTTGGGAGAGCATTTCTGCCCATGAAGAACAGAGCCTCCCACAGAACACACAAGGCATGAGGAGAACACTGAGGCCTACAGCCTGTTCTTTGCTCCCCCTCAGCTTATGCTGGGTGAGAGAGGCCCAGGCCAGGTCCCTTCCTTCTCAGGGTTCCTGAGAGGACCTCAAAACCCATAAGTCTGTGGAGTGAGCAACAAAGCTGAAGCCACAGGAGACCCTAGCTCTAGGGTAGGTGAGGGGGCAGGCAGCTCGGAGGTCTCCCCAGGTGGTTGTCCAGGTGCAAACAGCATGTGATGTTTCGCACATGGGATGGGGTGAAGGTAACCCTCAGGAAAGCCAGAGATCCATAAAACAACACCTGTTTCACAGCCCCAGCCCTGAGGATCAATGTGTGTGACCTCTTAACACAGCAAGTCTTGGAATACATTCAGGCTTCTTGGATATTTTTAGGCACTATTCCTACCCTTATCTCAAGAGCTGTTCGTTTAGAGGAAAGCTGTAGCATCTACCAGGGACTGTTCCTGGTTCTGCTGGCTCCTCAGTCCAGGCTACTGTCACATCCTACTACACACACACACACACACACACACTATCACATACACACACTCACACACACTCATATACATATGTACACATACCTTCATACACACATATGCAGGCGTTCACACACACACACATGCACACATAAACACACACTGACACATACATACACACGTACACTCATACACATACATACACATACACATTCATATACACAGACTTACACTCTTACACTCACGTATACACACATTCACACATACATACACACTCTACACACACATATACACACTCACACTCATGCATATATATGCACACACATATGCACAGAGCACTGGCTCCGTGAAACATTCAGTGGGAGGAGAAGTGTCTCAGAAAATATTTCCTCATGGCAAAAAGTACCAACCCTAAGTAACCTAACAGTCCACATCCACTTTCTCAGGCTGCCAGGCCTCAGCCATTACCAAGAAAGGCATTCTCCATGAGTGGCTTTATGCTGCTATGGCAGTGCAAGGTGACTTCCTTGGACTCAGCAGTTGTCACTGGAAAGAAGCAAAGCCTGCTCCTGCCACTTGCCTCCTGCTCCTCTTTCCTCCATTCCACATGCCCCAGCCAAGGTGCTAGAGACAGAAACTTGGCTTTAAAATATTATTCCTTTCCTTAAAAATAGAAAACTTCAAGGCTGGTAAGCAACAGAGTCAGAATCTGAACCAAGGTTTGCCTAACACAAAGTCCAAAGTATTTGTCACTATATCAGACTATCTCCTACTTCCTAAATAAGGAAGATATGAACGCAATACTGAATTCTCCTTTTTGACCAAAGAACACTAGCTATACTCTATACTCTAAAAACACCAAGACTGTTCAGATTCTGAACTTACAACCTCTGGCTGCTACTCATCTGAGCAGAATCTAGATCTAAGATTTTTGGAGCTAAATTAACTGTGACCTAGGCCATTCTGCCAAGCCTAGTAATTTAAGCTCTCGCTTACAATCCTATGTCCCCTGACTATGCCATGAGGCTTGGTTTGGACATCCACTCCACTGGTTCTTCTGGAGCCACTGGAAAGTGTGAGGTCTTGGGAAATAACGGCAGCTCTTCCAGTTGTTTGTCTTCAGCCACTGTCTAGAAAGAAGCCAAGGCCAGAATCACAACTCTGTCTGAGTTCCATCTCCTTTTGGTTCCGAATTTATTTGTGAAAATCTTTATGGGCATAAAATGGGCTAAGCTTACAAATTACACCACTTCCTGTGACATGGAGAGATGTGTAACTGAAGAGACACCTCTACCCACGTAAGTATGAAGTTGCATACAGGAACACTAATTCACGTCAGAATTGAAATTACCCCACGTCTAGGTCTCTTTCATTATTTTGCTTCTCTCCTTCAGCTTCATGCCTTTTTTCTCTTCTGTGCTGGGCCAGGAATCCTGTTGTACACAGACACACTTACTTACCACTGTTAATTTACTGTAATATAGCAAATAGGAACCACTTTCCATATGATTTTCTCCAGTGCACAGGCAAAAGCAACTTCTAAAAGTAAATCCTTCAGCAAACTAAATAAGTGATCACAGAGAGTGAGTTCACTGTCATAACCAGCTTGCTTTCCTTTAATAGGGGAAATGAGAGCTAATAGCAGCTGCTACGCATGTGATTAAAGTCCAAAGGCTTCTGCAACCTTAGCAACTGTACAGTCAAGTGGCTGCCACCTCAGCGTCTCCCAAAAGTCCCCGTCATGCTCCTCCTGACTGGAGTCATCACAGAAGAATTTTCATTCTTAGATCATGAAGTCAAGACGCTCCCAAACAAGTCAGTAGGAAGACGGTGCAATAAGTCTCAAACAGTCTCCAACACAAGAATTTGAAAGATCAGGATTTGTACTTTAAGACTCTATAATTTCTCAACCACATTAACAGAAGGGAAGATGAAATTTAGTAGTAGATATATAGAAATTTCCACTCAGCAGTTTGTCAATGTATCTGAGAGGCTGTTTTGGGTTCAACCCATTTATTTTTCAAATATATCTTAAAATAGTGCTTTTTGAACTACCAGTATCAAACTATTAGTGAATTGTGAAATCAGTTTAGTGGATTGTGACCAGAGTATATTTTTAATAAAATGCAATGGATGGCAGTGGAATGGAAACGGGCAGATTATTCTATAGCAAGGTAAACACGGTGCTTCCTTGTGCTTACTTACTAATCTGTAGTAAACAATTTCACATTTTCACTACATCAGAGATTTTGCTTCTAGGTATGGCTGGCATCTGTCTCTCTCCCAACTCCACAGCACCCTCTTAGAGAACCAAAGCCTCTTTTCAAATTTACAATCCTGACAGGGATGAATTACCCAATAAACAAGGTAAGCAGGGGCTTACTTGTGCTTCCTTACTAATTTGTAGTGTATAATTTTACATGGGTTTCACCACATAAAACATGTGAAATTGTTGACTGCAGATTAGTAAGTAAGCACAAATAACCCTTTGCTTACCTTGCTTATTCGGAATTCACCCCTGAATGGAAATAACCAATTACATTGCACATAATAAGGATATTTCTGTTTCAGTTATATGTTTAAGTGTATGGTGGGTAGCGATCTAAAATGTATTCCTTTTTTTTGTATATATATATATATATATATATATATATATATATATACCTTTTTTGAAGTATAATTAGCATAAATAAAGTACACATATTTCAAGTGCACAATTTGAGAAATTTTGTCATATATATACATCAGTGAAACCATCACCACAATTAAAATGATAAACATATCCATTGTTCCTCAGAGTCTTCTTATGTCCCTTTGTAATCTCTCCCTTCCAGCCTTCCCCACGTCTAAGTACTGATCTGCTCTCTGTCACTATAGATTAGTTTGCATTTTCTAGAAACTTATATAAATTTGATTATGCATTCACTTGATGATAGACATCTGGATTGTTTCCAGTTGGGGCTATTACAAATCAAGTTGCCATGAACATTCATGTGCAAGTCTTCATGTGGACATATGCTTTCATATCTCTTGGGTAAAAACACCTGATTATGGAATGGTTGTATCATATGGTACATGTATGTTTAACTTTAAAAAAAACTGCCAAACTGAATTGCACAAAGATTGTACCGTTCCTACCCATAGATCCTCTCCAGTGCTTGGAATGGTCAGTTGCTTTGATTTTAACCATTCTGGTGGATATGTAATGGTATCTCATTGTTGTAGTAATTTGCATATCCCTAATGACTAGTGGGAGCCCTGGTGGCACAGTGGTTAAGAGCTTGGCTGCTAACCAAAAGTAGTTTGAATCCACCAGCTGCTCCTTGGAAACCCTGTGGGGCAGTTCTACTCTGTCCTATAGGGTTGCTACTACAAGTCAGAATTGACTCAACGGCAATGGTCGTTTTATTTTTTAAATGAAGTTGAGTATCTTTTCACGTGCTTATTTTACATTTGCGTATCTTCTTTGGTGAAGTGACCAAATCTTTTGCCCATTTTTTAATTGGATTATTTGTCTTATCATTGAGTTGTTAGAGTTCTTTATACATTTTAATTACAAGTCCTTTCTTAGATATGTGTTTTGCAAATATTTTCTCTCAGTCTGTGGCTTACCTTTTCATTTTAACAGTGCTTTTTTTGGTTAAGAGCCACAGCTGCCAACCAAAAGGTCAGCAGTTTGAATCCACTAGCTGCTCCTTGGAAACCCTGTGGGGCAGTTCTACTCTGTCCTATAGGGTCGCTATGAGTCGGAATCGACTTGATGGCAAAGGGTTTGGTTTTTGGTTATGTTTTTCTTTTCTAATATATGTGTTCAGTGCTATAAATTTCCCTCCAAGTACTGCTCTAGCTGTGTCACACAAATTTTGATGTGTTTTATTTTTATTTATTTCAGAATACTTTCTAATTTCCCTTTGTATTTCTTCTTTAACTTATGGTTATTTAGAAATGTGTTATTTTGTTTCCAAATTTTGGGGATTTTCTTGATATCTTTTTGCTACTAATTTTTAAATTTTAATTGCATTACGGTCAGAGAACAGTTTGTATTATTTAAATCCTTTTGAATTACTGAGACTTGTTTTATGGCCTAGAATATAGTCTATCTTGGTAAATGTTTTATGTGCACTTGTAAAGAATATGTGTTCTACTGTTGTTTCCTGGAATATTCTATACATGTCAATTAGGTTCAACTGATTGATGGTGTTATTTAGTTTTTCTGCATCCTGGCTTTCTGTCTAGTTGTTCTAATAATTATTGAGAGGAGGTATTAAATTTCCAACTATAATTGCAGTTCAATCAGTTTTTGTTTCATGCATTTTGGAACTCTATTATGAGGTGCATAAATGTTTAGGATGATTATGTCCTCTTGATGAATTGAGCCTTTCCCTCTTTATTCTTGGTAATATCCTTTGCTCTGAAATCTACTTTGATATTAACAGATTAGTGTTACCATGGTGTATTGTTTTCCATCCATTTACTTTATCCTATCTGTGTTTTCATATTTAAATTGGATTTCTTTGAAGGAAGCATACAGTTGAGTCTTGCTTTTTTAGCTAACTTGACAATCTCTGTCTTTAATTATCATTTAATGTAATTATTGATATGTCTGGTTTAATTCTACCATCCTGCTATTTGCTTTCTATTATTCCATCCATTCTTGGTTCCTTTTTTTTATTCTCTCTCTCTCTCTTTTTATGCCTTCTCTTGGATTAATTGCATATTTTAATGATTCCAAATTGTCTCCTTTCTTGGCTTATTAGCTATAACGTTTTGTTTTATTATTTTATAACAAAATTTTTATAGTATACGGTCTACCCTCAAATAATACTATAGCATTTAACACATAATGTAAGACCCTTGAAAGTATATATCCATTTCCCCATTCCTGGCCTTTATGTTATTGCCATACATTTTACTTATACATATGCTATAAACCTTTCAATACGTTGTTAATGTTTTTTGCTTTAAATTATCAGCTATTTAAAGGCATTTTTCTTTAATAAGAAGAAAAGTCTTTGTTTACCTACATATTTACCATTTCCAGTCCTCTTCATTCCTTTGTGTAGGTACAGATATCCATCTCTGATCATTTGCCTTCTCCCTGCAGAACTTCCTTTAACATTTCTTGTTCAGGTCAGCTAATTATGAATTCTTTCAGCTTTTATATGCCTGGAAAAGTTACTTTTGAAAAGTCTGAAAAAGTCATTTCTGAAAGATGTTTTTGATAGATTTTGACTTTTT
Source organism: Dugong dugon (assembly GCA_030035585.1). NCBI lineage: Eukaryota > Metazoa > Chordata > Mammalia > Sirenia > Dugongidae > Dugong > Dugong dugon. The sequence goes on from CM057462.1 coordinate 151,846,280, forward strand.
TTTTTCTTTCAGTACTTTAAAGATGTTGCTCCACGGTCTTCTGGCTTGCATTGCTTCTGACAAGATGTCTTTATCTTTGTTTTGTTCTATATAATGTGTCTTTTTTCCTCTGGCAGCTTTTAAGATTTTCTCTTTATTTCTGGTTTTGAGCAATTTGATCTTGATGTTTCTTGGTGTGATTATTCTTTCTTTCTTTCTTTTTTGGCTTGGGATTCATTGAGTTTCTTGCATCTGTAGATTATAGTATTTATCAAATTTGGAAAATCTTCAACCATTATTTCTTCAAACATTTTTGCTGTCCATCTCTCTCCTCTCTTTCAGGAACTCCAATTATACGTACATTGGGCATTTAAAGTTGTACCACAGCTTACTGATACTCTTTTCATTTTTTTAACTCCTTTTTTCTGTTTGTGTTTCATTTACTATGGTTTCCATTGTTGTGTCTTTAAGTTTATTAATCTTTTATTCTGTAATATCTAATCCTCTGTTGAGGAGCCCTGGTGGTGCAGTGGTTAAGTGCTCAGCTGCTAACTGAAAGGTCGGTGGTTCAAACCCATCAGCTGCTCTGCAGGAGAAAGATGTGGCAATCTGCTCCCATAAAGATTTACAGCCTTGGAAACTCTATGAGGCAGTTCCACTCTGTCCTATAAGGTTGCTATGAGTTGGAATCAACTCGATGGCAATGGGTTTTGGTAATCTTCTGTTAATCTCATCCAGCATATTTTTCATCTGAAATACTGTGATTTTTCAGCCTAGTATTGGTACAACAACAGATACATAGACCAGTGGAACAGAATTGAGAATCCAGACATAAATTCATCCACCTACGAGCAGCTGATATTTGACAAAGGCCCGAAGTCTGTTAACTGGGGAAAAGACAGTCTCTTTACAAATGGTGCTGGCATAACTGGATATCCATCTGCAAAAAACTGAAACAAGATCTATACTTCACACCATGCACAAAAACTAACTCAAAACGGATCAAAAACCTAAATATCAAATTGAAAACGAAAAAGATCATGGAAGAAAAAATAGGGACAATGTTAGGAGTCCTAATACATGGCAAAAACAGAATACGAACCATAAGTAACAATGCACAAGCACCAGAAGAGAAACTAGATAACTGAGAGCTCCTAAAAATCAAACACGTATGCTCATCAAAAGACTTCACCAAAAGAGTAAAAAGACAACCTACAGACTGGGAGAAAATTTTTGGAGACAACAAATCTGATCACTGTCTAATCTCTAAAATCCACAAGATACTGTAAAACCTCAACAACAAAAAGACAAATAACCCAATTAAAAAATGGGCAAAGCATATGAACAGGCACTTTACCAATGAAGACATTCAGGTGGCTAACAGATACATGAGGAAATGCTCACAATCATTAGCCATCAGAGAAATGCAGATCAAAACTACAATGAGATAGCATCTCACCCCAACAAGGCTAGCATTCATCCAAAACACAAAATAATAAATGTTGGAGAGGTTGTGGAGAGACTGGAACACTTATACACTGTTGGTGGGAATGTTGAATGGTACAACCACTTTGGAAATCAATTTGGTGCTTCCTTAAAAAGCTAGAAATAGAAGTACCATACGATCCAGGAATACTGCTCCTTGGAATATATCCTAGAGAAATAAGAGCCATCACATGAATAGATATATGCACACCCATGTTCATTGCGGCACTGTTCACAATAGCAAAAAGATGGAAACAACCTAGGTGCCCATCAACAGACAAATGGATAAACAAATTATGGTATATTCACACAATGGAATACTATGCAATGATAAAGAACAATGATGAAGGCATGAAACATAACATGGAGGAATCTGGAGGGCATTATGCTGAGTGAATCTAGTCAGTCACAGAAGGACAAATTCTGAATAAGATCACTATTATAAGAACTCAAGAAAAAGTTTAAACACAGAAGAAAACATTCTTTGATGGTTATGAGAGTGGGGAGGGAGAGGGAGGATTATTCACTGACTAGATAGTAGACAAGAATTATCTTAGGTGAAGGGAAGGACAGCACACAGTATAGCAGAAGTCAGCACAATGGGACTAAACCAAAGCTAAGAAGTTTCCTGAATACAACCAAACATTTTGAGGGACAGAGTAGCTGGGGCGGGGGTCTGGGGACCATGCTTTCAGGGGACATCTAGGTCAATTGGCAAAACAAAGTTTCTTAAGAAAATGTTCTGCATCCTACTTTGGTGAGTGGCATCTGGGGTCTTAAAGGCTGGCAAGCGGCCATCTAAGGTGCATCAATTGGTCCCAACCACCTGGAGTAAAGGAGAATGAACACCAAAGACACAGGAAAGTATTAGCCCAAGAGACAGAAAGGGTCATATAAAACAGAGACTTCATCAGCTTGAGACCAGAAGAACCAGATGGTGCCCAGCTACCACCAATGACTGCGCTGACAGGGAACACAACAGAGAGTCCCTGATGGAGCAGGGGAAGGGTCATATGCAGAACTCAAATTCCAGTAAGAAGACCAGACTTAATGGTCTGAGTCAAACTGGAGGAAGCCCCGAAGGCATGGCCCCTGGATTCCCTATCAGCCCAGAACTAAAACAATTTCCGAGGCCAACTCTTCAGACAAAGATTGGACTGGACTGTGGGACATAAAATGATACTCGTGAAGAGTGTGCTTCTTAGCTTAAGTAAATACATGAGACTAAATGGGAAGCTTCTGTCCAGAGGTGAGATCAGAAGGCAGAGGAGGTTAGGAGCTGGTTGAATGGACATGGGAAATCGGGTGGAAAGAAGGAGTGTGCTTTCACAGTATAGGAAGAGCAATTAGGGTCACATAACAATATACGTATAAATTTTTGTATGAGAGACTTGAATTGTAAACTTTCACTTAAACTACAACAATTAAAAGAAAATACTGTGATTTTTCATCTCTAGAATTTAGAGTCTTTTTTTATATCTTCCATGTCTCTACTTAACATGACCAATCTTTCCTTTACTTTCTTGAGCATATGGACTATAGTTCTAATAACTATTTTAAACCCTGTCTACTAATTCTATCGTGTCATTTCTGGGTCTGTTTCTTCTGATTTTACTCCTTATTATCAATCATATTTTCCTGCCTTTTTACATGCCAGTTAATTTTTTTATTGTTTTCCAGATTTGTGAATTTTACATGGTTGGTGCTGGATTTTTTATTCCTGTAAATTTTCCTGAGCTTTGTTCTGCAGCATAGTTATTTGGAAACAATTTTATCCTTCCCAGGCTCATATTTAAATTTTGTTAGGTGGGACCAGAGCAGCCTTTAGTCCAGGGCTAATTTTTCCCTACAACTGAGGCAATATCTTTTGGAATACTCTATTCAATACCCCATTATTTGTGAAGTTTTTCAAATGAACTGCTCTGGCCCTGTGTAAGCCCCAAGGATTGTTTACTTTGCTCCTTTTGGATAGCTCCTTCCTCAGCCTCAGGTAATTTCCTCACATGCATGTGCTGATCAGTACTCAGTGAAGACTTGAAGGAGACCCTCTTCTAATATCTACAACTTTCTTTCTGTGTGAAGCTCTCTCCTGCCCAGTACTTTGTTCTGCAAACTTCAGCCATGTTGGCTTCCCTGAACTCCCACCTTCATCTCTTTAACCACCGGGCTTACCAGGGTTTCTCCTCCCTGAATTGCAACCTGGAACTTTTCTTCTAGAAGTAAGCTTGAGCAATTATAGAGTTCACTTCATTTGTTTTCCTTCTCACAGGAATAAGTATCCTGCCCTGACTGATATCCAGTGTCTGAACACTGTTTTTTCATATACTGTGTCCAGCTTATTAGCTGTTTCAGGCAGAAAGGTAAATCAGGTTACTTTTACTCCATTTTGGCCAGAAGAAAAAGTCTAAAATACATTTCCTGTGTGGGTTGTGGCAGAAAAAGTTATTAAAACATTGTCTTTAAAGACACATTGCCATGAGTAATAAAAATTTCATTCATTGCAGAGTATAGTCATGAAAAGTTTGAGCCAGCTTTAGGAAATCACCTCATTTACAGAATCCTCCTGAGTTGCCTTTTTGAGGGACTCAGTGACATAAAGATTGAGAATATGAGTTCCGGGGACATAAATGATCATTAAGATCATTTACAAGAGACAAGGAGAAATTAAGCCCAACCCTAACAAACTGCTCAGATCACTTTCACCGTGAGGAGATACCATCGACAGAGAAGCAAATCTCAGATGCCAATCAGCCCTAACTGATAATCAATGATTCTTCCTTGGAGCCCTCAGCCAAAATCACTGGGACAGTAGTGTCCTATCTCCCCTGCAAGCAGTGATCAGCTCAAAAGAGCCAGCCATTGGCTTCAGAATGGGAGAAAGGGGTAGATCTGCTTGGCTTATTCTAGAAGCCTCTGAACACAGGCAAAGCAAACCTTTCTCAATGTTAGATCTGTATCCTAAGCATAAGTGAGGGACTTTGGAAATACAGTAACCCTCTTCTAGGACCTCATGGTATTATTTAGTTGCTGAGTAAATGTAGCTTCCAGAGACACTATATGCAAAAGCCCTGCATACCTGGTGACATGGAGGAGACTCTAAGCCATTAGGTGTGACAAGGACCAGCTCTGTGTTTATGTACAGTACTGCCAACCTATTTACGGGGGTGTTACTTGATTAAGAAATACTTCCTATTTGCATTTGAAAGGGCAGCCTAGCACGATGTATAAATTTACCAGTGTTGGAGTTGAACAGATCTGGTTTAAAATTCCACCTCTGCCACAAATGAGTGGTCTTGGATGAGACTCTTAACCTCTCTGATTCTCAGTTTCATCCGTTTATGAAATGGGGATAATATTTCCTATTACACCATTTTGCTGTGAAAGTGTTCAGTATGGTTCCTGGTACATAATATTCACTCAGTAAATGTAACTATAATGACTATTATGGTAACTATCTGGGGGGAAGAAACAGTGACCACAGGAAAGAGATCTGAAGGTGACAACTCTTTATACTTGTCAAAGTGAAAACATGCCATGCTTGAAAAATTAAGTCCACCCAAGCCGAAGAAAATCTCATTTGTGCAATTCCTCAGTTGAGATTGCTCGTCATAGAACTACCATATGACCCATCAATCCCAATCCTAGGCATATACACAGAAGAAGAGAATGCAGGAACAGAAACAGAAACCTATTGAAGCACTTTTCACAATAGCCAAAAGGTGGAAACAACCAAAATGTCCATCAACAGATAAATAGATACACAAAATGTGTTACATACATACAATGGAATATTACTCAGCCATAAAAAGAAATGAAGGCCTGATGCATGCCACAACATGGATGAATCTTGAAAACATTACGCTGAGTGAAATAGTCACAAAAAGACAAATTCTGTATGATCTCATTTACATGAAGTAAGCAAATGTTTAGAAACCAAAGATGACTAGTGGTTAGCAAGGATGGGAGGGAGGGGAAAAGGAGGAGTTTTTTGCTTAGGGGGCATTGAGTTTATGTCAATGGTGGTAGAATCATTTGGAAAAGGATAGTGTGAATGCTTGCACAACTTGAAGAATCAAGGTCACTGAATTATACATGTGGAAATTATTGAACTGGCATATGTTTTGTTTCACCACAATTAAAAAATGAAAAAAAATCTCATTTGTGCTCCAAAAATATTAAAATTGTCATTAGTATCCCAAGCAAGGATGGATGTTCACAGACCTGGCTGACAGTCCTTTACAGGCTACCATTTTCCAGAGACTTGGTCCCCCTTTTAACAGTGACCCACATGAGATCCAGTGAAGGTCACTGAGGCACACCATTCAGGGCTGAGAGCTGCCAGATCACTGTGGGTACTAGCAAGTCCCTGATATGAAAGGCATAGCACGCTTCTTTCTGCAGTGATCTCAGCTCTAGCTCAAAGGTAAAGGTGGAGGAACTGAGAGCAAATCTGACAAAGGAACTATTGGGATCTATTGGAAAGGGGCCACCTCACCCTGGCCTGTCACCAGGCCAGCAAGGTGTTCCAGCAGCTGAAATCTGATTCCTAGGGTGGTAGTGATACACTAAGGTTGTAGTGGGTGGCCCTGTTTATCCAAACTGCTCTGTAGAGGGGAGGATCAATTTGTATTTGCCTTTTCCAGAGGAAAGAAGCCCACTTCTGCTTTAAAACAATAACCTTCCCTCCAAACCAGAATACCTGATCTCAGATGGAGCCAAGTGTGTTTTGGTTGGAATTCAACCTGAACCCTTTTCTTTCAACCACCCCCCAAAAGGGCAATTGCTAGTTAACTTAAAAAGTGCACAAAATACTTCATTTCAACACATGGGGCGCACATATTTTTCCCTATATTGAGACCTTATATTTAAGTATGAGTAATTTAAGGAGTCCTAGTGGCACAAATGGTTAAGCACTCAGCTGCTAACTGAAAGGTCTGTAGTTCAAACCTATCCAGCGGCTCTGCGGGAGAACCTGGCAATCGGTTTCTGTAAAGGTTACAGCCTAGAAAAGCCTATGGGGCAGTGCTACTCTGTCACATGCGATCATTATGAGTCAAAATCGACTTGACGGCTAAATGAATATTTTATAAGGATCAGCACAAAGCTGTTTCCTATGAGGTAAAGGTTAAAGATGTCCCAAATATCCAACTTTTCCAAACTGCTGTACCACTCCATCATCTCAAACATCAACTACTCCTCCTCCCTAAGTACTCTCCCTCTTGTCTTTGGGTTCCATAATTCACTGCAACATCTCACATAACTTATGAACTGTATCAAGGAAATTGCTTGTGTGGTTGTGGATGCTGGCAAGTCCCAAATCCGTGGGTCAGGCATAGGCTTCTCCTGACTCACACGGCCACAGGGGCTGACGAACCCAAATCTGCTGGCCAGACGACAGACTGCTGGCTCAAAAGGCTGCGAAAGCTGGTGAATCAGGTCAGACGATAGGCTGCTGACCCATGGGGATGCAGAAGCTGGCAAATCCCAGAATCAGCAGGTCAGACGGTAGGCCGCTGGCTCAAGAGCCAAGAACTGGAGATCAGACAATGACAAGCCGTATGCAGGATCCAGATGCAGAGAGAGAGAGAGAGAGAGAGAGAGAGAGCCCTGCCAGACCACCCACATATATACATTGGATGCAGGCCACACCCCAGGGAAGGGCATCACTTGAGTAAGGGTGGGACTTGAATCACACCCTCCTGCAAGGCTGTGACTCAGGATACACCCCATGATAATCCTGCCTCATTAACATATAAAGGCTAGGATTTGCAACACATAAAATGGAAGATAATTAAGATAATTACATCAGATCACAAAATGGAGGACAGCCACACAATACTGGGAATCATGGCCTAGCCAAGCCGACACAACACCAACCACCACACCTCACCAGGGTTGCATACACCTTATTCGCATGGTCCCACCCAATCATTGTGTGGAAGTCACAAAGACTACAGCTAAAAGGGCCTTATTAATTAATTCACTGCACCACAATGGCATCTAACAACAACATGGGCCATTTAAAGCTGACTGTTAAATATTCAAACTGCTCACAACACTTTGATTCACAGATTTCAACTCCTTTCCCTTCTTTGCTGCCTCTGCTGAGTCCTATTTCTCCCTCTTCTCATTAAGTCACATCCTACTCTTTCCTTTCCACTTGTAAACCCAACCAGTTCTCATTCTCTCCTCCTGGAAACAGAACCTGTTTAATATCTTCTCTTGACTAGGCTACCAAGAGATTCAATACTTGTCTGCACCCCTTAAAGGATTTTTTAAAATTCTAAACAAATAATAAAATAGTTTAAAAGTAAAGCCAAAAAGTACAAAAGTATGTGTTATAAAAATAAAGTTTCCCCATCTGGCCTTCATCCCGCCCGTCATTTCACACCTCTTAGCTAACCACTGTTAACAGTTTCTTGCATATTTGTCTAGGATTCTTTTATGCTTATATGGCATATATAGTATAGAGTACTGGTTAATAATATAGACTCTGGAGCCAGGATGCCTGGGTTTAAATCCTTACTTTGCCACTTAATTTGAATGACCTTGAGCAAGTTATTTAACCTCTCTATCCTTTGATTTCTTCATATAAAATTGAGATAATATTAGTATCCCTTTCATAGGGTTGTTTTGAGGACTAATAAGTTAATAAATGTAAGGCACTTAGAATAATGCTTGGTACATAAAGAGCAATGTATTGATGTTATTGTTACTATGCATGCATTTTTATCTTTGTTATACAAACGGGCTCATACCATGTATACAGTTCTGCAAGCTTATTTCACCTAATAAACACATCGTGACTATCTTTCAATATTTATACTACCTCATTTGTTGCAGTGACAGCACGACATTAGGTTGTACAGTTGTAAGAGGTGGAGCTGTTTTTAAATCCAGGGTACCAAAAACAGTAGGGAACATGAAGACATATCCCAGAATATGTCCCAAGATGAGAATCTTGGAGTCCTGGGTTGTGGACATGTGTGGGGGACAATGCATCAGAATTGGTGCTTACTTTTGTCAACAATGAACTCCAAAAGGTCAGGGCTGATTTCCCTCTGTGATCTGAGAGTTGATTATTGCTGTCACTCATAGAGGTTTGGCCTTTACAGTTGTTATTCTTACTGATCAATTCTTACAAGTGATACTCTTATATATGGTTTTCCATCGGGCCCTTGGAAAGGAGGTCACCTCTTTTCTGCCCCTTCCCATGACCTGGAATGGGAAGGCTGATCCCTCAGGGAAGGACTATGTATAACCTGGCAGGAAAAGCGCCTCGGAGAGCACATGAATGATGTGACCACAAAACTAAGGGACGAGCTCATATGCGTGTGTTCCTGTGTGTCTGCAGACTCAGTTTCGTTGCTTCTCTTCCCTCATCTCCAGCCCTCTCTATTCCCCCATTACTGTCTACTCATCTTATGTCTGAGAACCAGTATCAAATCAATGAATAATTAAGAACTGTAATCATCGCTAAAAAAAAATAACAAAAAAAAACACAGCTGTCAGGAAACCCAGAAAGTTAGGGAAATCCCTGCTCACAGAAAATTAGTATAGTGTCTGGCTATACTAGATTTGGGGGCTTGGCTCAACCACCTACCAACTTCATGATGTAACCTCTCTGTGCCTCAGTTTCTTCATCTTTAAAGCGATGATGATAATACCATTTCAGAGTCCATCTTGAGAATTAAATTATTTAAATTCACAAAGCACCTCTAAAAGTGAATAAATGTCAACTATATTATTATTATTTCTCAAAGCACCAACCCACCTTCACCTCTAAACCCCGGTTTCCTTTTGTGCCAACTGCCTTAAGCTTCTCTCTGTTTAAAGAGAAACCACAGAATGACTATCACACCAGACTTAGCAGAAACAAAGTATTTTATCACTCTGGAAATTTCCCAAACAGAGGGTCAGAGCCATTTCAGGGACCATCTGATCAGACAGTAGCAGAAGACACAGGAAACCCTCTGGACTTAAGAAGTCATATTGGCATTTATTCAACACATTCCTGTACAGGGTAGTTTACAAAATTAAACTAACACAGCAAAAGGACCCAGCAGTCCAGGGACTTACCCACCTAAAAAGGTCATCATAGGCAGGACAGATGTTTAAAGTGAAGGTAAAGTGTTTAATGCTCCTTGTTTTACTGAGAGTCATTATTCAAGATTGCTGGGTAACTCACCGAGGCCGTGGGCTAATGAGAGCTGAGAACTACTGCTCAGGATGGCCCTCTTATTTCCTGGGGTTTACAAAAATGACTGATTAGTATTTTACAAATATGTGTGTCTCCAAAAGAAGAGGACTAAAAGGGAATCAAAAAGACACCGGCCACTGAGCTCTAGAAATCCAGCTGCCTTCTCTTGGCTTTTGGACACACAGCAGCTTCATTGTGTGCAGAGAAAAAAATGGAAAAATGAAGTTTCCCTGCAGCATATTTGAACTTGGACCTCCAGTGCACAGACTACCAGCCAGCTTTCAGCCCAGGCACCCCCCTCCTCTCCTCTCCTCTCCATCTTTGCAAGAGAATTTAGCTCCATTTAAGTCCAGGAGACCTGACAAAAACAGTTCTTCCAACACCACTTCCATTTATGGCTATGGGATCCTCCAAACCAGTGAGAAATCACCCTTCAGCTCACAAGCCCTTTAGCTTCCCTCTGTACCTCATACACTAGTTTCCTCTATCACATAGGAGGGAAAGGATGGGCCTGAAGATTTGGAATTCATTTTCTAGGTTGTTTTTTAAGGAGAGTGAAAACCAATATCAGCAAAAGAGTCACTGACCATTAACACTAGAAGGATGTTAGCTACCCAGAGATCAACACCCTTATTTTTCAGATGAGGAAACTGAAGCCAAAGAGGCTAAATGTCTAAGTAGCACTTTGAGAGGTGTAAGTCATCTTAAGACACCAGAGACGCTGAAAACCATGTCCTGGTTTCCCCGATTTACTTGCACTATTGACTCCTTACTAACATTTACAAACAAAATTGCTATATGTGAAGTTCTGTACTCAGGAGAAGGAAGCAAAACTCTAACCTGTGGGAGTTTATAGAGGCAGTTAATTTCTTCCTTGAATCCACTTCATCTTTCATACTCCCCATCCCAGTCAATAAAATACCCAACCACTCTTCTTGTCACTTAGATTCAAGTCCCTAGAGTCATAATCATGTTTCATGTTTACTTCATTTCCAAGACATCACTGAGTTCTGTTAATTATCCATTTAAATATTCAATCATTCTCTCAACAGGCACTTATTCATCTACCATGTGCCAAGCATTGTCCGTCTCTGCTGTGGTATCTTCTCTTCCTCTCCATTCCCTCTTGTCATCACCACGATCCACAGCTTCGTCACCTTTCAGTTGACTGGTGGCCTCAAGAGCTACCTGGCTGCCTCTAGGCAACATCTCTGCTCTGCAACATGCCAGGTCTAATTTTCCTCAACAACTTAACTTCCAGCTCCTCAGCCTACAGTTGATTGCTTCCTATTACCTGCCAATTCAGGTCCAAATTCCTCCTACTGGTTTTCATATCCTCCAGCAACCACCCTATCTACCCAATCTTATTTTCCCACTATTCTCACCTAACTCTTCTTTTCTCTAACTGGTGAAATTTCATTTGTCCTTCAAGGCCTAGGACCAAATGTTCCCTACTCTCTGAAAAGTTCCTCTTCCCCAGAGTCAGAACATTCGCTCCCTCTTAGGTCTTCCCGGGCACGAGAGCTCTAGTATGAGACAGCTAAAATTGCAGGATGGCTTTTTGTTTACAAGTTGTTTCCTCAGCTGGACTCTGAGCTCTTTGAGAGCAAGGACCATCCCTTTTACGTCTGTATTCCAAGCGTCTAGCTGAGTATAGGTGTTCAATAAATGTCTCACAATGAATTAATAATTCCTAGCAAAGCACTGAGCACTCCACAGATGCTCAGGGAAGACTTGCTGAGTGCCTGATGGTGATCTGACATCAGAACGCATCTAGTCACGAAGACAGGTATGCAAACAGCAATTAAAAACCATTTGATGTTGAGTCAACTTCCACTCATGGCAACTCCACGTATGTCAGAGCAGAACTGTGCTCCATAGGGTTTTCAATGGCTGGTTTTTCAGAAGTAGATTATCAGGCCTTTCTTCCAAAAAGCTTGTGGGTGGGCTGAAACCACCAACCTTTCAGTTAGCAACCAAGCATAGTAACTTTACACCACCCAGGGACACCAAACAGCAATTAAAAAAAAAAACCAAAAAAACCAAACCCATTGCTGTCAAGTTGATTCCAACTCATAGACACCAAAAATATGTGCATAGAGATTTTTTTTTTTAAATGAAGGGATACTTTCCTTTTTGATACATTATTTTAACAAATTAGAAGGAAGGTAGCCTGAACTCACTCATAAATAGGAACGAATAAAAATACTATGTTTCCCTAATACCTACCAATCTTAGTTTACCAAGCCTAAGTGATACATGTCCAATCTGGAATTAATAAATTGTAAGGAAAATTAAAACAGTGTAATTAGCAACATGAGACACACAGGGGCCATGATAATAGAAATGAAAATAGATACAATCTTTTTTGTTGGATCACTTTAATCACTATTCATTTATTCAGGGAGACTTTTTTTCCCTGTGCCCTTACTATCAGAATAGCCCTTTTGCTTTCCTTAAATATCTGAGCATTTAAGATTTCAGATTACTTCCTTGTTTCTTATTAGCTCATAGGGCACTTTCACATTTTTAAGAATGGTTGCATTGGAAATTTGAGCATATCAAGATGATGTTTATAGATGATGCCAGCCATTGAAAATGCGCTTCCGGCAATATGCAGAAAACTACACCAATTTCACTAAAATTGGTTTGTTTTTTTCACTGTATTTATGGAATTTGATCTAACTGCAAACATTAATCAAATACATGTTACAGACAAGATACTGTCCAGAAACCAAGTTGTACCCGGACTCCCTCTCAAGTTTACCAGATACAGAAGGAGAATTTGAGTCAGAAAGTCCATCATTCACTCCATTTGTGTGTCTACAGAAATTACGAGGCCTCTCCACCACCAGGCTCACTGTTCAGATACGTCATACATCAGTGTGTGACTCACGGCTCTGAGCAGAGGAGGAGGAGGAGGTTCCTGGTCAGGATGTCTCTTTTTTGTTGTGGCTGCTGAATCAGTGTCTTCTCTGCTCCTGGCCCTGTGTGGTGGCCACCTACCACTACTCATTTTGTCCTAAATGCATTTGTTCATCTTTGATGCTCCAGGAACTAAGTCACCCTATAAAGCTCAGCCACATTCTTTGGGTTTAGAACCATATTGTTTACAAAACATTTGCAAAACATCTACAGTTTTTAAAATGTATTTGGAGAAGCATTCTCAAGAACTGAAGTTGCATAAAACATGTTTCCATCTAAATTCACTGGAGAATAAAAAGTTCCCAGGGCCTGTGGCTTTGCTCCAGGAGAGGACTAGTAATTGGGTTTTTGCCCAGTGACCTTTAGAATGACCTGAACTTTATATCCTTTTTTGAATGGCAACAGGGGAATTTTCCCAATCTATATAAGTCATCTGATACTTATATTCCTCTGCCAGGGCCATGTATTCTACACCCCAGTGAGCCTGATCCCCAGGACCAATACTAAAGGATCGCTAACATTTGAGCTTCACTTTTGCCAATGGCAATCATATCTTACCCTTAGCAGCAAGCCCTTGTCTTGGAAACACACAAATTCCTTTCAGTTCTGTTAGATCAATTTCAACTGATGTTATCTATGTGGCAGAAACTCTGTGCCAGAAATAAGATCTAGTCAACGGTCTTGAAGAGTTTACAGATAATCACTATATAATATGATGTCTTAAGCAAGCAGCATAGACTGGGAGTCATCGGAACTCAGAAGAGGAGATCTTAACCCAGCCTGGAGATTTGGGAAAAGCTTCTTGGAGAAGGCTGCACGTTAGCTAATTTCTAAAAGAAGAATTGGAGTCCTTGGGGGGTGCAAATGGTTAACACACTTGGCTGCTAACCAAAAAATTAGAGGTTTGAGTCCATCCAGATGCACCTCAGAGGAAAGGCCTAGCAATCTACTTCCAAAAAATCAGCCATTGGAAACCCTATGGAGCACAGGTCTCTCTGACACACATGGGGTCACCGTGAGTTGGAATCTACCTGATGCACCTGGTATTTAAAGAAAGAATTAGGAAGAGCTAATCCCAAAAAATTGGGAAGGGTATTCTTGGCAGAAAGAACTGTATAAGCGAAGACACAGCAGTATAAAGAGCATCGGCTACCAGAAGAACTAGGTGGTGCCCAGCTACCACCAATGACTGCTCTAACAAGGAACACAACAGAGAGTCCTGGACAGAGCAGGAGAAAAATGTAGAACATAACTCAAATTCACGTAAAAAGATCAGACTTAATGGTCTAACGGAGACTGGAGAAACCCCGAAACTATGGCCCCCAGAAACACTGCTAACCCAGAACCGAAACCATTCCAGAAGCCCACGCTTCAGACAAAGATTAGACAGGACTATAAAACAAAAATAATGCACGTGAGGAACGTGCTTCTTAGTTCAATCGGATATATGAGACCAAATGGGTAGCTCCTGTCCAAAAGCAGGATGAGAAGGCAGGAAGGGACAGGAACGGGTCGAATGGACACAGGGAACCTAGAGTGGAAAGGGGGAGTGTGCTGTCACATTGTGGGGACAGCAACTAATGTCACAAAAAATTCTGAATGAAAATTATCTTGAGCTGTAAACTTTCACCTAAATCACAATAAAATAAAGAGCATGGGCTGTGAAAAGAAGTTCAAGTAGTTAGGTATTAATTAAGAAGTCAGAAAAAAAGTGCAAGGCAGAGGATAGCACAGGGGTAAATCTTGGATGACCTACTAAAAAGCCTGTATTTTATTCAGTACACCATGGTCACCTACTGAAAAGTTTTGCTCTGTTTACATAGGGGGTTGTTTGGTAGATAGTATTCTATTAATTTTTTATCATCTATAAAATGAATTAATACTCTTTTTTTTTTTAATTAGAAACTACAGAAAAGCAAGAACGTTATGCATAACCCTATACAATAACTCCTTGCCCCCAATCTTCACTAACAATCATAGCATTCTGGAGTCGTAAACGGGGAAATGCATGATGTGGTTCAGCAAGTTCGAGGTCATTTACTCCAGCTGTAGAAAGGAGAATGGATTTAAAGAGGACAAAGTAAGACACAGGGAGAGTGCTTAAATAGGGATAGCAGTGATTCAGGCAAAAGATGATGACAGCCTGAACAAGGGAAGCACTAGTTCACTGCTAAAGAGCAAACATATTAGAAATACATTTAGGGCCTAAAATGAGGAAGATCTGGTGAGTGAGTGATGATGAGGATAGAGAGGAAGAAATCCAGGTACCTAGCTTTGCAAACTTAGTGAATGATGCACCCTTGCTTGAGACCAGATACACAGAGAAATAGAAAATTAAACATAATTGAGAATGTGACTGTGGTCATTTGTATTTTGTTAACTTGGTTAGAACTACGATTTCTAAGAATTCCCTTCTCTTTATGTGTTTGGTTAGGGTGGGCCATAGAGATATTTTGCTTGAGATGTGGAAGGTAAAAGTGAAGCAGTAGCCATACTGTTTTGACATTCAAAAGGTTGGTGGAGGAGCACCAGGCACTGTTGTAGCTCATGCATTGCAATTTCTCTGCTGGCTCACTTCTTGTGTTGGGGCACAGCCAGTCCTGCATCTGCTCCACCTCCTTCTGGATCTTCCTTCAGCTTCTCTGACTTGTAGGCCAGTCAAGTATTTAGCTCCATGACAAAGTGTACCAGCTTCTCCTATAGACACCCGCACCATCAAAGTTGGAGTTGGTGAGAGATAAACATCTTTGTGAGTTCCAGCTGGTGGTTGTGGGCTCCAGCTCATTCTCACTCTTCCCCAGTTTGCATCTGTCTTCTCTTCCTAATTACCTACCCTGAAAACCTGACATTCCAGAGTCAGACACAAGACAGCAGCCTTACAGAGATTGTTTAACCAGATCTCACAATCGTGTCCGATCATATATCTCTAAGCGTTTTTCTTCTCTGATTTAACCTTGACTTACGGAGAATTTGGTACCTGACATGTTTCCAGGGAAACAGAATGAGTTCTCTGAATAGATTTTGGGTTATCTGAAATTGGTTCTCTCATTTTATTAGATTTAAAGGTATTAATGACCCTATTTCCAGTAGTAAAGGGGACACTGATATATATGGCATGCTGTGGCAAAAAAAAAATTTACATAAACTGTTAAATGTTGACACCTTCAATCAAATGCTTATAGAACAGGGGCCAGGAAATGTTTTGAGTAAAGGGACAGATAGTAACTATTTTAGGCTTTGCAAGCCATATGGTCTCTGTTGCAACTACTCAACTCTGCAGTTGCAGTGTAAAAACAGCCAAAGGCTAAGTATATGAATGCGTGTGGCTGTCTTCCAATAAAACTTTATTTACAAAAAATTTGTAAATAAATTTGGCCTGCAAGGCACAATTTGCTGACCTCTGCAGTGGTTAAGAGCTCAGGCTGTTAACCAAAATGTTGGCTGTTCGAATTCACCAGCCACTCCTTGGAAACCCTATGGGGCAGTTTTACTCTGCCTTATAGGGTCACTATGAGTCGGAATCAAGTCGACATCAGTGGGTTTGGTTTGGTTTTAGCTATAGAAGGTAAAGCTTTGGATGACCAGTATTTGCTGCTATAGAATATTTTAGTGAAAATAAGAAATATAATGGAGTTGATTGGTTGCTTCTAAGTGTACTGAAGAACGTAAGACAAGAAAATGATGACTTCACAGCTTTAAATTCCTATCTCAAAGTCCATATAAGGGACCTGAAAGCTTCTATGAGTGCCCCAAAAGATTCATGACTGATACAATGATGAGAGAACTGAAATCTGTAGATGATTTGCAAGCAAACTGAAAAAGGAGCAAGAAGTTTGTAGGGGAGGCAATTTGTGACATGCCAAGTGCTATGAAATATCCAAGTGGAGATGTCTAGCAGCCAGTAGGATACATAGTCTGAAGCTCTGGGAGAGGTATTTGATTTGGAAATCACTAACATATATGCAATGGTTACAATCATAAGAATAAATAAGATAACCAGGAAAAGTACAGAGCAGCGGGCTAAGGCAGGCCCTGAGGAACCCAACATTCAGTGGATGGGCAGGGGAAAGGGGGCCCACAAAAGAGTCTGAGTGGTCTAAGACCCTAGAAGGGAGTAGCACCATAGATGCCAAGGAAGTAGACTCTTTAGAAGCTGTGAATGACTGCATTAAAGCTGGATATGGCTAAAGTTGAGAAATCCAATAAATTAAAACTGAAAAAGGCAAAGATCCACTGTCTTCAAACGAAACAACTGGGGAGAAGAAGCAAGATAGTGAATCTTATGAGGTCCATAAGCTCTCGACTGCTAACTGAAAGGTTAGCTATTTGAACACACCCAGTAGCTCCAAGGGAGAAAGACCTGGCAATTTGCTCCTGTAAAGATTACAGCCTAGAAAATGACATGGAGCTGTTCTACTCTGTCACATGTGGTCACTAAGAGTCTAAAATTGACTCAACAGCACCTAATAACAACATGTCACCAGGAGTCACCATTTATTTCACAAGCATTCCCTTCTTTTGAAATACAAATAGCTCTTTTAGCTGTTTCACGTGGTGGAGATACAAACAGGTTAAACAAAGGAGAAGTGACTGTGGGGCTCTTTCCACATGGGTGGAAGGACTGTGCAGGACGAGAAATGAGTGTAGCAAGGAGCTGCCTGATAGCCTCCATTTTCTTGAATTAAGCACCAAACACAGTCACCGAGAGAAGTCGAGGACTGTATGGGAAGTTGGAAGGTTTGGAGCAGTCAGCTGAAGTGGGGAGGTTTTTGTTTAAAGCAATGCAGACTTTGTTCCCTTTCTTCTAGGATTTATAATGTGATGGAAGCATTTCTTTTATGTACACACTTATAATGGTGGATTTATTTGTCCACTTTCAGACCAGTTCCTAGATTCAAATTCTGTCATGTATTTTTTTTTTTTTTTCGGTAACCATGGATAATGAATGAGGATTTTTTTTCCCCTGTTTTTAGCATCTCTTAGTATTCTTTTTAAATTCCTAATTCTCTAAGGACATTCTCTCATACAGAAGAGCTAACCAGACCTGCAAATATACAACAGTATTGAACCCCACAGTATCTCACCAAAGGATTACTTGGAGATTTCTGTTTATTTTCCTAGAAAACTTCCTGGGAGATGTTCTAGGAGAATGGCAACCAGCCCTGCTGAAATGCTATCGGTCAGGTGAGTGATGGCGTAGCTGCGTGTGTCCACTCTCTTACAAACTCAGTTTCCTCCTGGTAAAAGAAAACAAACAAACCATAATTGGAAATGTGTGAGAACATTAAAATCCAAAGTCTATTTGTAGATTCTCCACTGGGTTATAGTATCAAGAACATTTCTAAATAAATTATTTCTGCTAAACACACACACACAGAGTAGGGATTAAAGTTCTTTGGAAAACTAAACTGTGGAATTATAGAAGTTCTTATGGGTATCTGTACAGATGAACCAAGAAAGATCAACTAAAGTGATTCTATGTGAACTCAGATGTATATATTTTAAACTTAAGATCAGAGAAAAAGTTGATTTTGAAAGAAAAACTAAAGAATATCCTTTCTCAGGAATTTCACTACCAGAAGGGAAAAAAGGCAGTTGGGATTTTGATAGGGATTGCATTGAATCTATAGATTAATTTGGGGGATATTGCCATCTTAACAATATTAAGTCTTCCAAACTATGAATACAGGATGTCTCCATTTATTTAAGTATGTAATTTCTTTCAACAAAGTGTTCCGTGTACAAGTCTTTCATCTCCCTGGTTAAATTTACTCCTAACTATTTTATTCTTTTAAATGCTATTTTTAACTGGAGTTTTTTTTTTTTTAATTTCCTTTTCAGATTTCTCATTGCTTGTGTATAGAAACACAACTGATTTTTCTGTGTTGATCTTGTACCCTGCAACTTTGCTGAATTCATTTATTAGCTCTAGTAGATTTTTGTTGCTTCTTCGGGATTTTCTATAAATAGTACCATGTCATCAGCAAATATTTTGATAGTTTTACTTCTTATTTTCCAATTTGAATTGCTTTTATTTCTTTTTCTTTCCTAATTGCTCTGGCTAGGACTTCCAGTACAATGTCGAATAGCAAGAGTGAAAGTGGGTATACTTGTCTTGTACTGACAAGGATGCAAGGGGGAAAGCTTGCATTTTCATTATTGTGATGTTTACTGTGGGTTTTTCATGAATGTCCTTTATCATGTTGAGCAATTTCTCTTCTATTTCTAGTCTGCTGAGTACTTTTATCATGAGAGGGTGTTAGATTTTGTCAAGGGCCTCTTCTGCATCAGCTAAGATGATCATGTATTTTTTTCTTCATTCTATTAATATGGTGTATTACATTGATTGATTTTCTTACATTGAATCACTCCTGCATTCCTGTGATAAATTCCACTTGGTCATGGTGTATAAGCCTTCCAGTATGCTGCTAGATTTGATTTGCAAGTATTTTGTTGAGGATTTTTGCATCTATGTGTATAAAAGATATTGGTCTGTAGTTTTCTTTTCCTGTGATGACTTTGTCTGGCTGTGGTGTCAGGGTAATACTGGCCTCATAGAATGAGTGAGGAAGTGTTCCCTTTTCTTCCATTTTTTGGATAGTTTGAGAAGGGATGGTATTAATTCTCTGAACATTTGGTAGAATTTACCAGTGAAGCCATTTGGTCCTGTACTTTTCTTTGTTGGAAGAGTTTTTGATTACCGACTCAATGTCTTAAATTATTATAGGTCTATTCAGATTTTCTGTTTCTTCTTGAGTTAGTTATGGTAGTTTGTATAGTTCCAGAAATTTGTCTATTTCATCTAGGTTATGTAATTTGTTGGCATACAATTGTTCATAGTATTCTCTTATAATCTTTTTTAGGTTTGTAAGCATGCTAGTAACGTACTCCCTTTTATTTCTGATTTTAGTAATTTGAGCTTTTTTCTTTTTATTCATGCTCAGTCCAGGTAAAGTTTTGTCAATTTTGTTAATTTTTTTTGAAGAACTAATTTCTGGTTTCATTGATTTTTCTCTATTGTTTTTCTTGTCTCTATTTCATTTATATTAGCTCTCATCTTTATTGTTTCCTTTCTTCTTGCTTTGGGGTTAGTTTGCTCTCTTTTTCTAGTTACTATTGAGTTCATATCTTTCTTCTTTTTTAATGTAGGCATTTACAGCTATAAATTTTCCTCTAATCATTGCTTTTGCTGTATCTCATAAATTTTGGTATATTGTGTTTTCATTTTTATTCATTTCAAAGTATTTTCTAATTTCTCTTGAGATTTCTTCTTTGACCCAATGGTGTTAATTTCCACATATTTGTGAATTTTCCAGGTTTCCCTTTGTAACAGATTTCCAATTTCACTTCATTGTGTTTGGAGAACATAGTATGTATGATTTAAATCTTTTTAAATTTATTGAAATTTATTTTATGGCCTAGGATATAGTCTAACCTGGAAAATGTTCTATGTACACTTGAAAAGAATGTATTCTGCTGTTGTTGGATGGAATGTTCTATAAATGTCTGCTAAGTCTAGTTGGTTTATAGTGTTGTTCAAGTCTTCTACTTCCTTTCAGATCTCCTCTCTGTTTGTTCTATCTATTATTGAAAGCAGGGTATTGAAGTCTTCAGTTCTTATTGTAGAACTATGTATTTCTCCTTTCAATTCTGACAGTTTTATTTCATATATTTTGGGGCTCTGTTGTTATATATACATGTTTATAATTGTTATACCTTCTTGAAATGTCACTTTTATCATTATAAAATGTTCTTCTTTGTCTTTCATAACAATTTTTGTCTTAAAGTTTATTTTGTCTAGGATAGCCACTCCAGCTTTCTACAGGTGACTGTTTGCATGGAATATCTTTTTCCATCCTTTTACTTTTCAACTTATTTGTGTCTTTGAATCTAAAGTAAATCTCTTCCTAAACAACATACACTTGGATCAGATTTTTTAATCCATTTTGACAATCTCTGACATTTGAGAATTTAATCAATTTACATTTAATGCAATTACTGAAAAAGGAGGGATTTACTTCTTCCATTTTGCTATTTGTTATCTATATGTCATGTTTTTTGTTCTTTAATTCCTTTATTACTACTTTGTTTTGTATTAAATAGACGTTTTCTAGTATAGACTTTTAATTCCCTTATCATTTCTTTTACTATTTTTGAGTTATTCTCAGTGATTGCCCTGGGTATTACAATTAACATCTTAATATGTAAGAATCTAGTTCAGATTGTTGTTGTTGTTGTTAGATGCTGTCGAGTTGGTTCTGACTCATAGTAACCTTATGTACAACAGAACAAAACACTATCCAGTCCTGTGCCATCCTCACAATAGTACAAATTAATACCAACTTAATTTCAATAGTATACAAAAACTTTGCTTTCAATCAATACTTTCAATTTCCCTCCTTATGCTGTTATTTTCACTACTTGAATGTCTACAAATTGGGTACCCGTCAACATAGAATTCTAATTATTGCTTTGTGCGGTTGTCTTTTAAATCACATAGGAAAAAAAGAGGAGGTCCCAAAAAATACATTATTATCATCTTTAGCATTTTTTAAAATTTTATTGTGTTTTAGGTGAAAGTTTACAGTGTAAATTAGTTTTCATTAAAAAATTTACACACAAATTGTTTTGTGACATTGGTTGCAATCTCTGCAATATGTTAGCACTTCCCCCCTTTTCCTTCCATTTGTTTCCATTTCCTATCCCTTCCTGCCTTCTCATCTTTGCTCTGGTGTTGCCCATTTGTCTCATATACTTGATTGAACTAAGAATCATGTTCCTCATGTATGTTATTGTTTGTTTTATAGGCCTGTCTAATCTTTGGCTGAAAGTGGACTTCAGGAGTGGCTTCAGTTCTGAGTTAGCAGGATGTCCAGGGGCCATAGTCTCGGGGGTTCCTCCAGTCTGTCAGACAAGTAAGTATGGTCTTTTTTTGTGAATTTTAATTTTGTTCTACATTTTTCTCCCACTCTGTCCAGGACTCTCTATTGTGATCCTTATTAGAACGGTTAGTGGTAGTAGCCAGGCACCGTCTAGTTCTTCCGGGCTCAGGCTGGTGGAGGCTCTGGTTCATGTGGTCCATTAGTCCTTTAGACTAATATTTTCCTTCTATCTTTGGTTTTCTTCATTCTCCTTTGCTCCAAACATGATGGGACTGATAGATGTATCTTAGATGATCACTCACAAGCTTTTAAGACCACAGATGCTACTCACCAAAGTAGGATGTAGAATATTTTTTTTATGAACTTTTTTATGAACTATGTTATGCCAATTGACCTAGATGTCCCCCGAAACCATGGCCCCACCTCTCAGCTCTAGTAACTTGGTCCCTCAAGGTGTTTGGATGTGTCTAGGAAGCTACTATGACTTTGTCTTGGTCAAGTTGTGCTGACCCTATATTGTGCGTTGTCTTTCCCTTCACCAAAGTTAACACTTGTCTACTATCTGGTCAGTGATTTCCCCTCTCCATCCCTTCCCTCCCTCATAAGCATCAAAGACTGTTTTTTTCTGTGTGTAAACCTTTTCTTGGATTTTTATAACAGTGTTCTTATATATGTCCTTTTATGATTGGCTTATTTCACTCAGCATAATGCCCTCCAGATTCATCCATGTTGTGAGATGTTTTGCTGATTCATCTTGTTCTTTATCATTGCATAGTATTCCATTGTGTGTATGTACCATAGTTTGTTTATCCATTCATCTGTTGATGGGCACTTAGGTTGTTTCTATCTTTTTGCTATTGTGAATAATGCTGCAGTGAACATGGGTGTACATATGTCTATACGTGTGATGGTTCTTATTTCTCTAGGATATATTCTTAGGAGTGGGATTGCTGGATCACATGCTATTTCTATTTCTAGCTTTTTAAGGAGGCGCTATATCATTTTCCATAATGGTTGTACCATTTTACATTCCCACCAGCAGTGCATAAGAGTTCCAATCTCCTGACAGCCTCTCAAACATTTGTTATTTTCTGGTGTTTTTTTTGTTTTTGATTCGTGCCAGTAATGTTGGAGTGAGATGGTATCTCATTGTAGTTTTGATTTGCATTTCTCTAATGGCTAATGATCATGAGCATTTCCTCACATCCGTTAGCTACCTGAATGTGTTCTTTGGTGAAGTGTCTGTTCATATCCTTTGCCCATTTTTTAATTGGATTATTTGTCTTTTTGTTGTTGAGGTGTTGAAGTATTCTATAGATTTTAGAGATTAGACCCTTGTTGGATATGTTGTAGCCAAGTTTTTTTTCCCAGTCTGTATGTTCTCTTTTTAGTCTTTTGCTGAAGTCTTTTAATGAGCATAAGTGTTTAATTTTTAGCACCTCCCAGTTATCTAGTTTATCTTCTGGTGTTTGTGCATTGTTAGTTATGGTTTATATTGTACTTATGGCATGTATTAGGGCCCCTAATGTTGTCTGTATTTTTTCTTCCATGATCTTGATCATTTTAGGTTTTATATTTAGGTCTTTGATCCATTTTGAGTTAGTTTTTATATATGATGTGAGGTGTGAGTCCTGTTTCATTTTTTTACAGATGGATATCCACTTTTGTCAGCACCATTTGTTAAAAAGACTGTCTTTTCCCCATTTAATGGACTTTGGGCCTTTGTTAAAGATCAGCTGACTATAAGTGGATGGATTTACATCTTGGTTCTCAATTCTGTTCCATTGGTATCTGTGTCATTGTACCAGTATCAGGCTGTTTGGACTACAGTGGCTGTATAGTAGTTTCTGAGTCGGGTAGTGTAAGGCCTCCTACTTTGTTTGTTTGTTTGTTTTCTTCAGTAATGCTTTGCTTATCTGGGGCCTCTTTCCTTTCCATATAAATTTAGTGATTAGTGTTTCCATCTCATTAAAGAATGCTGTTGGTATTGGATCGAAATTGCATTATATCTGTAGATCTCTTGGGGGTAGGGATGACATTTTCACAATGTTGAGTCTTCCTATCCATGAGCATGTATGCTTTTCCATTTATGTAGGTCTCTTCTGGTTTCTTGTAATAGTGTTTTGTAGGTTTCTTTCTATAGGTCTTTTATGTCCCTAGTTAGATTTTATTCCTAAGTGTTTTATCTTTTTAGTAGCTATGATAAATAGTATTGTTTTCCTGATTTCCTTTTTGAAGCTCTCTTTGTTGATGCTTAGGAATCCAATTGATTTTTGTATGTTGATCTTCTATCCTGCTACTCTGCTGAATCTTTCTATTAGTTCCAGTAGTTTTCTTGTGGGATCTTTGTGGTTCTCTATGTATAGGATCATATCATCTGAAAACAGGGATAGTTTTACTTTTTCCTTTCCAGTTTGGATGCCCTTTATTTCTTTTTCTCGTCTTATTGCTCTAGTTAGGTCTTCCAGCACAGCATTAAATAGGAGTGGTGATAAAGGGCATCCTTGTCTTGTTCTTGTTCTCAGCGAAATGTTTTCAGCCTCTCTCTATGAGAATGATGTTGGCTGTTGGTTTTGTATAAATGACCTTTATTGTGTTGAGGAATTTCCCTTCTATTCCTATTTTATTGAGAGTTTTTTTCAGGAATGGGTGTTGGACTTTATCAAATGCCTTTTCTGCATCAGTTGAGATGTTCATGCGATTCTTTTCTTTTGTTCTATTTATGTGGTGGATTACTAGCATTTCTTGTAGGGAAGATTTGCCAGCAATAAAGTCTCCCAGTTTGTGTTTATCTGGGACTATCTAAATTTGTCCTTCATTTTTGAAGGATATTTTTGCTGAATATAGAATTTCTGGTTGACAGTTTTTTGTTTTTTTCCTATCAGCACTTCAAGTATGTCTTCCCACTACCTTCTGGCCTCTATGGCTTTTGATGAGAAGTCAGGTGTTAATATTATTGAGGGTCCCCTATACGTGATGAGTTGCTGCTCTCTTGTTGCTTCCAAGAGTCTCTTTGTCTTTGACTTTTGACAGTTTGATTATGCTATGTCTCAGTGTGGATCTCATTGAGCTTATCCTACCTGAAGCTTGTTGAGCTTTCTTAGCTGTGTGGTTTAATATTTTTCATCAAATTCATAAGTTTATAAACATTATTTCTTTAAATATTCTTTCTGCTCCTTTCTCTCTCTCTTTTATCCCTCTGTGACTCTCATTATGTATCTGTTGATGCACTTGATAGTGTCTCACGGTGTCTTAGGCCCTTTTTTTCTCCCTCAATTTGGATAATCTCAATTGACCTATCTTCAAGTAGCTAATTCTTTCTTTTGCTTGCTCAAATCTGATGTTGAGTTCTTCTAGTAAATTTTTAATTTAAATGATTGTACTTTTAAACTCCAGAATTTATACTTATATATAAATCCTCACATACACACACACATATATATATGCAGCTAAAACAGTGTTAAGAGTAAATTTGTCCCTTTAATTGATTATAATGTAGAAGAGTAAAGATCTAAAATAAATAGAGCTTTCACCTCAGGAAGCTAGAAAAAGAAGAGCGAATGATGAAGAACAGCAAGAGCAATTTTTAAAAAGAACAACAAAGCTGGAGGACTTACACCACCTGATTTCAAGACATTCTGAAGCTATAGTAATCAATAATGTAGTATCGGTGAAAGGATAGACATATATATCAATGGAACTGAATAAAACTACAAATATATGGTCAATTGATATTGACAAAGGTGTCAAAAATATATTGATAATATTCTATTCCTTGGACTGCACAGAGGGTTCATTTTATTATTTTGTATGCTTATTTTACATCACTTCAAGGACTTAGGTACTCCTGACCCAAGCCATGGTGTTTTCGGTTGCCTCATATGCATTTTAAAGCTGTACAATGAATAAGGAAGACCAAAAAAGAATCCCTGTCTTTGAATTATGGTGTTAGCGGAGAATATTGAATATACCATGGACTCCAGATAAACAAACAAGTCTGTCTTGGAAGACGTACAGCCAGAATGCTCATTAGAAGCAAGGATGGTGAGACTTCATCTCACATACTTTGGACATGTTACCAGGAGGGACCAGTCCCTGGAGAAGGACATCAGGCTTGGTAAAGTAGAAGGTCAGTGAAAAAGAGGAAGACCCTCAATGAGATAAATTGGCACAGTGGCTCAAGCATAACAACAATTGTGAGGACTACACAGGACTGGGCAGCGTTTCGTTCTGCTGTACATAGTGTCGCCATGAGTTGGAACCTACTCAACAGCACCTAACAAAAACAATGATATGCTTTATATATATATTATTTTATAAAAATAAGGAGGCAAAAATGAACTTTGGAGTATATCTAGTCTTATCCCATCTATTTTTCATATGAGATTACTGGGGCTACAATTAAATTTTGACTCCAGAAATGAACTGATCTTGATCATGTTTTACCTACATAAGAAATAGGACATTATTATCTCTTCAAAGCATATTTTGCACTTAAGCTTAATCTTTCCCTGCAGAATGAAGTAAATAATCTTTACTGAATGAATTTTAGACACCATACAACAGTAGTTATTTCTTGGGGTATGGAGTCTTCTCAGAGCTTCCAAAATCACTACAGATTATTTAGGTGGTGACCCACTATAAAATTGATCCTTCCTGGAACAAAGGGTGAGGGTGTGAATAATTAACAATATGTAGCGCAGATTCTTCTAGAACAATGAAGGACTATACCTTACCTCCTACTACTGCTACGAAGACAGGAAATTTCAGCACTAAGGGATAGTTAAATGGTGTTTACCCAAGTCAGGGAATTACCATTTATTGATCCCATTCTGTGTGCCAGGCAT
Organism: Dugong dugon; assembly: GCA_030035585.1. Taxonomy (NCBI): domain Eukaryota; kingdom Metazoa; phylum Chordata; class Mammalia; order Sirenia; family Dugongidae; genus Dugong; species Dugong dugon. The sequence goes on from CM057462.1 coordinate 151,872,598, forward strand.
TTTACAAACATTATCTCACTGAATCCTCACATTGATCTTATAGTTATTATCTCCATTTTATGAATGAAGAAATTGTGGCTCAAAGAGATTTACCCCGTATCATGTAGTTATACTGAGGTCTTCTGAATCCAATTTAGAAAGAATAAATCTAGGGAACTTGTAAATAAATATTCCCCATGTCCTGGCCCATCTATTCTCCTCTGTAATCAAATGCAGAAATAAGAATAATACTGATAGTCAAGTGAGCTCTAGTCTCTACGCTCCCAATAACTTGCTGTGACTTTAGGTAAACCATTCATTCTCACTTTGCCTTCCTCTCCTTATCTGTAGAAAGGAGATCATAATATCTGTCCCAGCTATCATGTAATGTAAATAAATGGAATCCAATGATATAAAAGATATGCAATTTGAAAAATTAAAAGCATTATAAAAATATAAAATTATTATTAATATTTAAAGCATCCCTATGCCATTTGCTATCACTGTCTTCCTAGTCTTGGTGAAATACAATGGCAGCTAATGGGCGTAGCTAAAAGATGGTTCCAAGACTTAATGTTGAAAAGACTGAGTGTTACATCACCTTATGTTGTTAAATCAAAGAAACAGCATAAATTACTAAATCTACCCTGATGTATGCGATTTTTGCAGTCAGTGCTACAATATACTTGTCAATTGTCCTGTCCCTCTCTTCAAGATCAAAGATTCTTGGCACATCAAACACTGAATTCAAAATAGTCAATTCAGGCACTAGGCTAGGCACTAGAAATTCAGCAATTGCAATTTAATGGGGAAGACTGACAAAATTGCTGAGCATTTTCTCAATGTGCGTCAACACATGAGAATCATAAAAGAGGGTCCTCTACTTCACACTCTCCTTAGAGCTGAGCTAAGGGACTTAATGAAGACAGAGGTAGCTGGTGCTGGTTTCATTTATTGTTTACATATTCCTAGGGTAGTGCAGGTGCCGATACTCAGTAGGCACTTAACAAATGCTTGTTGAGTAAACAAATAAGTGGATATCCAGAACACTCCCTGGAGGCATGGGTACAGCTGGGGATCAGGATTAACCTTCTCTTGGCCCCCTGGAAAGAGGCTCCTCACAGTCCCCTCAGGACAGGCTCCTCTCAGCCCCCTCAGGACAAGATCCTCTTGGCCCTGTCGTCTGTCCCCACCAGCTCTGCCACTGAGCTCCTTTCAGGCCTGTTGCTTCTGGCTCTGCCACTGGTACCCTTCCAGGTCTCTTGCTGTCTTCAGTGCTAAAGCCTTTAACCCATGTTACAGCTCTTTTAGGAGGTTCCTTGCCTCTTTCTCTCTGCTTCTTTCTTCTCTCCTCTTTTTTCCTTCTGCTTCTTTCTGCTGCTTCTCTTCCTGCTTCTTTCTGTCTGAAAACTTCTGTGGGGTTGGCTGCTTATATGCACAACTCCTTGTCAATTTCAAGGCATGGCCCCTCCCAGCAAGGGTCACAAACTGACCAGTCCCCTCTAGTAGGCCATAGGCACTTCATTTACATAGTAGACTATAGTCACCTCATTTGCATAGCGTACTGTCTAATCCCTGCAAGGTGCATGTCAACCACTGGGCAGGCTGCAGCCCAGGACCAGACAAAAATTATCAAAACCAAGTTGTTTACAGATTATCCAGTGTTTCAGTTATCCGATGCTGCTACGACAGAAATACCACAAGTGGATGGCTTTAACAAACAGAAATTCATTTTCTCACAGTTTAGGAGGCTAGAAGTCCGACTTGAGGACGCTGGCTCTAGGGGAAGGCTTTCTCTCTCTGTCAGCTCTTGGGGAAGGTCCTTTTCTCTTCAGCTTCTGTTTCCTGGTTCCTTGGAGATCTCCATGTGGGTTGGTATCAATCTTCCCCCATCTCTGCTCTACTCCTTTGTTTAATTTCTTTTATATCTCAGAAAGATTGACTCAAGATACACCCTACACTAATCCTGCCTCATTAACATAATAAAGACAACCAATTCCCAAATGGGATTATAACCACAGGCATAGAGGTTAGGATTTACAACAAATATTTTGGGGGGGACATGATTCAATCCATAACACGCAGGAAATGTCAATCAGCCTGGACAAAAGTAACAAACTATCTGGGGTAGAAAACTAGCACAAAGGTAACTCCTCAGGGCTTAGGGGAAAAAAATTTCTCAAGTTGTTTTTCCAAAGAACAAAAGGCCACATAAAAGAACTCATTTCATCATAGTCGGCTCTCTCCAGACTATGACAGACTAGGAAGAAACATCTGGCAATCTGCTTCTGAAAATCAACCAATGAAGGCCCTATGGATCACAGTAGTCTGACATTGCAACTGACCATGGGGATGGCAAAGGACAAGTATTTTGTTCCATTGTGGATGGAGTCACCCTGAGTAGGGGCCAACTCGATGGTAGCTAACAACAACAACTCCATTGCCATGGTTACAGTCCTAATTCACGGCCAATATTTTTTTTTTTTTTTTTTTTGGCCTGGATTTTTCAGTATTCCTCTTCATACCCTCCCTGCCCTTGGCCTTTCTCCACTCTATTTCTCCTCCCCATTGCTACCAGAGTTACCTTTAGAATCATGTCATCCCTGGTTTAAAATCCTTCAACAGTTCCATGTTGCCTTCTGAATAAAGTTCTGCTCAGGATAGAATTCAAGACTCACCACAGTCTGAGCCCAGATTAATTTCTGAGTCTTAACTCCAACAGCTTCCACATCCTGTGACTCGATCACAGCACAGGTAGACTTCCATGTCTCCTGGTTTGCTTGTGCTGTTTTCTCCCTGTGAGATACTCTTTCCCTGTGGCAACATGGCAGAATCTTAGCCATTCTTCAAATCTGCTGCTTCCTCTTTGAAATTTGGTCTAACCCCAGCATGCCTTTCCCCAGGCAGAAAGAATTTCCCCATCTTCTACACCCTCATAACATTTTGCATATAATCCTTAAAATAGCACATTAAACATTTCAGTACAGTTGTTTACGTGTCTGTCTACCCCGTCATAACATGAGATCAAGAACTGTGCCTTATCTTTGTCCCTAGAACCTAGCACAGAGCTCAGTAGGAGTTTAAAAAGAGTGATTGCATAGATAAACAAAATAAATAAGTAACTAAAAATGCTAATCATTTTTGGCAAATGTACAATAACGCACCTCCATTTGTGTCCATCAAGTTTTCTGAACCAAAAGTCAAGATAAGTGGTCTAAAAATGGGATAGATAATTTGAAATTGAAAAAATGTCCTGGAAAATGTGCATCATGCTGCCCCAAACCTATATCCCACCACCATCTCATCAACATCTTGGAATAATATTTTCAATAGCCCCTTCCTTCACCTAAACCCACTGCCATATTTCAAGAAAGATTTATTAGTTGTCAACCAAAAAAAAAAATAAATTACTTTTATATTGCTGCTTAAGTCTCTGCCTGGGTCAGAAAGCCATAAACGTAATGATAATCTGGGAGATTAAAGCCAAGACTGACCTTGAATGACTCTATTTGCTTTACTCCCAGTTGATATTCCCAATCAAGTGTTCTGGGAAAACCTAATACTAGCAGGTGCCTAGCCTTGTGCTGGCAGCTATTGTACAGCAGGGACAATTGAGTAGGCTCTACTGTGTACCAGGTACTGGCTTAAGTCCTTTAGATGCATTATCTCTTTTAATTCTCACAACAACCCTTTACAAATGATATTAGGATGATGCCAATATTGTGGATGAGAAGACTAATGAATAAACAGATTAAGTAATTTATCCAAAGTCACACAGCCAGGAGGTAGCAAAGCCAAGATTCAAACCAAGGACAGAATCACCCCTCTTACCAACAAGCAGCTTACAGTCTATCTCGGGAGATAACACATTCACAGTTGAAATAAGTGGGAAATCGTGTTCATTGAAATGCCACAAACTATGACAATTCCCCAAGGCCAGATTGAGATTTGCTTTTCTGCACCCTGAGGTGCATACAGGAGGAATGGACCTGAGTATTACAACAAAATAAAAGTTTACAGGAGCTCCGAGTTACATGCAATCAATAAATTCAATGATTGAATGTGTAGGGTGAGGAGGCAAGACAGCTCCCTGGAAAATGCCTACAGTGCTAATAACTTTGTCAAACACTTTACACTTTACCAAGTGAAATCCCACTCCGCTCCGGCTTCCCCGCCACTTCATTCGCCGTCCTCGCAAGCTGCGGTTTCTAACCAAGGTTTGTATTTGGCACCATCTTTGCACATGCATGGACCAGGATCTTGGCGCATGTGCATATCTGGAGAATGTGTCTTTATCTAGCCCCAGACCTGAGAATCGCTGGAGGGGAGGATATTCTCTGGCGCACAGCACCACCCAGCCCCTTTGCAGAGGGAGAAGTCCCACAGCACGGACTTCCTATGAAGAGTGACTCAGCATGACTCAGCACCTGGATCTCCAAATTTGGGCACGGGAGGGCTCAGGGTGTAGGATTTCAGGCACCAATCCCTGCCTCCTGGGGACTCGAGGACATAAAAGGTCCCTGATCTCCTGGGGCAGCAGCGCATGGTATTTCCACCACTAGGCTCCACATTGCTCCTTGTATGTGCAGACAAAAACCTGCCACTTTCTGTTTCCCTTGCAATTGGCGTCCGTCTTATTTCAATGGGCTAATAAGACAAGAACCAGAGGAATTCGATTACACAAGCACTTTCACATATAATCATGTCACATCATCTTCGCAATATTAATTATCTTTATTTTACAAGAGAGGATGCTGAGGCATGGATTAAGTGGTATGCCCCATGTCATCCAGTGGTGCTCCAAAGTAGTCAGTTATGTAGTCTCAAACTCAGATCTCTGCCTCCTGCTCTTGTGATTTCTGCTTCACCTCACTAACTTTCCGGACTCGAGAAGCCCAGCATCTATTATGGCTGCTCTTCCCATGAGTTTTCCTACCTGGTCCCCTTCTGCTCCATGAGTCCTTCTGGAGTCCCTTCCATCGGTCCCAACTGGTGATCTCCTTCACCAACTGCCATGGAATCTTCCAACAGCCACATTCCACCCATATAACCCTTCTACTTTTAGAGGACAAGATGTCCCTTGGTTTTGGGGACACAGAATTAGACAAACTCAGGAAGTCTCAAGCTCCTAAAACTCTCATGATTAGCCTTTTTTTCCTCCAGCAACTTTGAGCCATAATCTAAGGAAAAGTTGGTTGTTAAGGTGACTTTCCAAGCCATTTTCACATTTTGAAATGTGAAGGGGGAGAAATATTGAAATGTCTGAAACTTTGCTTCTTGAGTACCTTGTTATCTTTTCCCTTTCCCTAAGGTCTCCTATGAAAGATAGTCTAATCTTCTTTCAGTCAATAAATATTTATTGTGTACCTATCAGGTGCCAGGGTCTGTTCTGGACCGAATTACTGGGCTGAGGGCTGTGGGGACCACGGTCTGAGGGAACATCTAGCTCCACTGGCATAACATAGTTTATAAAGAAAATGTTCTACATTCTACTTTGCTGAATAGCATCTAGGATTTTAAACGCTTGTGAGCAGACATCTAAGATACTCTGGAGCATGGGACAATGAAGAAAACCAAAGACAAAAGGGAAAGATTAGTCCAAATGACTAACGGACCACAAGTACTACAGCCTCTACCAGACTAAGTCCAGCACAACTAGATGGTGCCCGGCTACCACCACTGACTGCTCTGACAGGGATCACAATAGAGGGTCTCTGACAGAGCTGGAGAAAAATGTAGAACAAAATTCTAACTCACAAAAACAAAACAAAAAAAACAGACTTACTGGTCTTACAGAGATTGGAGAAACACTGAGAGTATGGCCCCCAGATACCCTTTCAGCTCAGTAATGAAGTCACTCCTGAGGTTCACCCTTCAGCCAAAGATTAGATGGGATCATAAAACAAAACAAGACTAAATGGGCACACCAGCCCAGGGGCAAGGACTAGAAGGCAGGAGGGGACAGGAAAGCTGGTAATAGGGAAACCAAAGTAGAGAAGGGGAGAGTGTTGACATGTCAGGGGGTTGACAACCAATGTCACAAAACAATATGTATGCTAATTGTTTAATGAGAAGCTAGTTTGTTCTGTAAACCTTCATCTAAAGCACAATTAAAAAAAAAAAAAGTAAATCAAAGCTGATTCCTCGGAGGTGAAGGTCAAACATACCTCCACTCTCTGATCTTTTTACCAATTCTGACACCAGCTGTCCTCCACACAGCACTCTCTGCTTCTTTGCTGGGTTTGATAATTCATTGATGTAGTCACACAGAACTCACAGACTACTCATGGTTATGGGGTTTATTAGTGAAGTAACAGGCTGCAACTCAGGATCAGGATCAACATGGAAGTAATAAGAACAACTCAGGAGACAGGATACAGTTCATCAGTCAGGACAGCTTCTAACCAAGATAGCTCTCAGGTCCTTCTCAGCTGTGCCTGCAGGCTGGACCCTACTCAGTCCTCTGTCGCCAGCCCCACCTGGGGCCTGTCCTCTACCATGGTCCCACTTGGTGGCAAGTACTACAGCTCTTTTGGTTCCTCTGTTAAGTGCCCAAAGGCACCCCACTCCACCAGCAAGCCTCCTGCCCAAAGGCACTCAGTCACCTCTCTTGTTCCATGGGCTGGTGAGCCCACTGCAGCCACCTCGCTCTGTGGGCCTGTAAGTCAACCATAGCTGCCTTATGTCAGTCTCCTGGTTCTTGCCAGTCTTGCAGTCTTGCGCCGTCTTGTGCTGTCTCCAGTGTTACAGCTCTCTCTGTCTCCTGAGTCCAGGTGGTTCACAGCACAGGGACCCTGGGTCCAAAGGATGCACTCTCTTCCCAGTTATTCTTGATGGTAGTGAGGTCCTCTCAACCTCTGTGGGATTAACCCTTTTATAAGCCTACTCTTCTACCAAGACTAAAAACTAACCAATCCCCTTGGTAGGCCACAGGCACCTAATTTGCGTAGTGAAGTAGTTAAAGTGTCCAATGCCTACAAGGGTTTTACATACCTTATTTGCATAGTAAACTGTCCAATCTGTTTGCTAGAGTATGGCCTAGCAAATCATCTTGGCAGAACTAAAAACCCAGGGCCAGAAAAGCCTATCTATAAAGAGAAACCCGTTGCACTATAAACACCCTATTGAGCACAGTTCTACTGTGACACACACGCGGTCTCTATGAGCAGGAATCAACTTGGTGGCAACTGGTTTTGGTTCAGTATGATGAGTCCTGAAGTGTGAATGAGGAATCTGGGATTGAGGAAGGAAAAGTAAACAATAGCCAGGTCCCGAGGGCCTTGTATATCATACAACAGAATCTGAGCTTTATTTTGAGTATAATAGGGAGATATTGAGGAATTCAAGAACAGGAGCCACATGATCAGCTTGGAATTGTGGAAAAGGCCACTCTGGCTGTTGTGTGGAGGATGAATTGAAGAGGGTAAGAACAGGAGGAAGACCATTTAGGACTGGTTGTAATAATGAGGCAATAGAGCAAGGCAGTGGCAGTGGAGAAGAAGAGACAAGGGGGCTAATGTGAGACATAAGAAGGAGGTCAGGTTGGCTGGACTTGTGATTGACCAAGTGTGAAGAATAGGAGAGAGAGAGGACTTACAGATCATTCCCTAATTCTGTAGATGCTGAGGAGCAAAAGACTCCTGCCCTCCAAAGCTGAGTGGCCAGGGAACCAACTGAGCTCCTAAGGGAACAAGGGGTGTGAGGGCTGACCTGAGTAGCCAAACTCTCCTCTCTCTAAAAATTATAAGGAATATGCCACCAAGGCTCTAAGTATTACTTGTAATACTTAGTGGGAAGAAAAGTCTTCTGGAATCACACTTGGAGCATGTTGTTTTGTCTTTAATTAATGTGAGTTTTGGAAACCGGTATATTCCATGCTGTCAGGCACACAGTTCCGGCATTTTCATTTCCTTTGATCAAAGGATGGCTGAGTGACAAGATTATATCAAAACTAGTCTCAGGGAAGGAGAAATGTATTTGAGGGTGCTTCCCTCCCATACAGTGGCAAACAAGGACGAAATATGAAATATAGCAGAGAGGCACACACTATCTCAGCAATCTGGGGGCATATCCAGGGTTTGTGGAGCCTAAAACTTATGCAGTTTTTGTTGTTGTTGTTGTTGTTTTCTTTTGTTTTTGTCTTTGGGGGCAGGGGAGAGGGAGAGCACTTCTTTAAGGAAAAGAAGACTAAATTATGAATTCAGAATTGCTAGGTCCTTGTGCAAATGAGGGGCTCTGAAGTTTAAGCTTAATTAACTTCATGATATATCTGCCTCTATATCCACAGTTTTATTCATCCATCAAACATTTATGAATATTCACTGGGTTATGAGCACCAAGCAGGGTGCTGGAAATATAAACATGAACTAGATGAACAGTAGGCCCTGCCCTCAAGAAATCCACCATTTAATGGAGGAGATAGATAGACAGGTCATTATAGAACTACATTATGAATGCAAGGATCAGAGCTCTATTCACAGTACATTATGGATGCAGAGAGGAAGGGCACCTAACTCACCACAGGGGAAGGGTGGTTGCAGTGTCATCCTGGGGAAAGTGACACTCGAATATCTTAAAGACTATATGAAAAGAAACTTTTGGGTAATATTTTGTGTCCCATGAAGCTAGCAACTTTACCAGCTAAAAGTAGAAAGGCCTTGAATGACAAACCCAGTTCCTACTAAAAGTCTCATCGCTGCCAAGACCACTAACTTACTAATGGCTTGAGATACTCCCCAGGGTAAAATGACAGCCCCTAGAGCAATATGGAGCCCTGGTGACACAGTGGTTAAGAGCTTGGCTGCTAACCAAAAGGTCAGCAGTTCGAGTCCAACAGCTGCTCCTTGGAAACCCTATGGGGTCTGTCCTATAGGGTCGCTATGTCCTATAGGGTTGCTATGAGTCAGAATTGACTCGAAGGCAATGCGTTTGGTTTTGGGTTTCAAGAGCAATATGGTCAGTTTCTCACTATGCCTGGCCTTCGGGCAGAGAAGCCAGGAGCAGTGGGACATCACTCTACCTCCCCTTTCGATAATTCTGGGGCAAATACAAGAGCTATGTTTGGTGTTCTCTCACCCCCTCAGGGCCTGCTCCTCCTCCTGACCCCATATTTCTTTAGCCCACTCTTTCTTAGAATCACCTCCCAAGGGTCATGCTCTCAGCTAGCAACTGATTTTCTGCTCATGGATTAAGGAAGGTGCCTAATATTGTTAAAAGCTTACTGGTGATACTTAGAAATACGCCGGCTCAGCCATTGTCTTAGTTTCCTAGTGCTGCTATAACACAAATAGGTGGCTTTAAAGAACAGAAATTTATTTTTTCACAGTTCAGGAAGCTAAAAGTTCGAATTCAGGGCACTGGCTCTAGAAGAATGTTCTATCTGTGGGCTCTGGAGTAGGATCCTTGTCTCAGCTTCTGTAGCCCTGCTTTCCTCTGTTCCTTAACGATCTACATGTGGCATCAATCTTTCTCCACTTGTGCTTGCTCCTGTGTCTAATCTGCTCTTTTTATAACTCACAAATGATCAGGTTTAGGACACACCCTACACTGAAATGGCCTCACTAACGTAAAAAGGAAAACCCTATTCCCAACCGAGATTACTTCCACAGGTACAGAGGTTAGGATTCCAACACATATTTTGGGGAGACACAATTCAATCCATAACAGCCACTGCCATGGGTACAAGATGGCGGGTAAATCAAGTCCTGCCTCTGGGCCCTAGTTTCTGACCTGTGAAATGAGGAGAACGGGCTAAATTAGCCATAAACTCCCTTCTACCTCAGTGATTCTAGGATTCAAAGCTATTATCTTGCTGGGGCTCACGTAACAGGGGCTTCTGAGCCCTGAAATGTCTCCAAGCCCCACATGAAAGAATCATTCTCAAAGACATGAGGTGGGTGTCTTTGGCCAGGAGGCCTTCCCAGCACTCTTCACATCACCCTTGGGGGCACTCATGGCTGCACCACATGTTCACAAGTCTCCTCAGAGTCCTTCACTGTTTAGCACTTTTGAAGGAACAAATGTGTTTGTGGGAGATGGGAATTCAGGGTTCTCACTAGAAGGTCCTGATGAACAAGAAAATATTAAAAAAAAAAAAAAAAAACTTTCCCCAGTTGGAGCAGGAGCTTCTGTGGTGTTCCTTCCACTTTGACAGGAGCAAATTATAAATAAAGCATGAAATGTCAGGAAGGAAACTGCTGAGTAGTATCTGTCCTGAGTGTGTGGACTGGGAAAGCTTCTTCATTTCCCAGAGGATATGCAAACTTGTGCCGATCTAGCCTTCATCTTGGCATGTGGACTCATGTGTTCCAGGAGTAAACAGCAGCTAGCACCAGCTCTCCCTGCTGTGCCAGCCTTGTGGTTGGTTGGTCAGTGTGGCAAACCCTCCTGGAAGCGGACTCCGAAGCCAAGCCGCCAGCTGAGGCCACTTGGAGGTAGGAGCTATCTCTTGCCTCTTGCTCTTGTCTTACAGCCCCTACTGCCTGTGCTTCTTAGAATCGTAAAACCAAAGCCGGTTGCCATCGAGTTGATTCCAACTCGTGGCATCCCCATGTGTGTCACAGTAGAACTGTGCTCCATCAGGTTTTCAATGACTGGTTTTTCAGAAATAGATTGCTAGGCTTTTCTTCAGAGGCACCTCAGGGTGGACTGCAACCTCCAACCTTTTGGTTAACAGCCAAGCACGTTAACCATTGCACCATAGAGGGACTCTCCTTAGAATTACACAGTGAAACTATTTAAAAGTTCAAAGGGATTTCAAGGTCAAACCAATACCCAGTGAGGTGTAGTGATTCACCTGTTGGGCATTTATTAAAATGACTCTGAAATGTACATCATTCTTTCATGTGCATCTGAACCCCCCAATTTGATTGTGAACACTTTGAATGCCCATCTAGTACTTTGGTACCCTTTCCTTGGTGCTTATCATGTTCATTACATACCTATTCTAACTCATGGTCACCCCATGTGTTACAGGACTGCTCCATATGGTTTTCTTGGCTGTAATGGTTGTTGTTGGGTGCCATGGAATGGATTCCAAATCACAGAGACCCTATGTGACAGAGTGGAAATTCCTCATAGGGTTTCCTAGGATGTAATCTTTATAAAAGCAGATTGCCAGGCCTTCCTCCCACAGAGCCTCCGGATGGTTTGAACCGCCAACCTTTTGATTAGCAGCCTAGTGCTTAACTGTTGCGCTCCTTTTCTGCTGTAGTAGCTTTTTTTTTTTAAATTATTGTACTTTAGATAAGGTTTACAGAACTAGCTCCTCACTGAACAATTAGTACACATATTGTTTTGTGACATTGGTTACCAACCCCATGATGTGTCAACAGTCTCCCTTCTCAATCTTGGGTTCCCAATCACCAGCTTTCCTGTCCCTTCCTGCCTTCTAGTCCTTGCCCCTGGGCTGGTGGTGCCCCTTTAGTCTCATTTTGTTTTATGGGCCTGTCTGAACTTTGGCTGAAGGGTGAACCTCAGGAATGACTTCATTACTGAGCTAAAAGGGTGTCTGGGGGCCATACTCTTGGGGTTTCTCCAGTCTCTGTCAGGCCAGTAAGTCTTTTCTTTTTTTGTGAGTTAGAATTTTGTTCTACATTTTTCTCCAGCTCTGTCAGAGACCCTCTATTGTGATCCCTGTCAGAGCAGTCAGAGGTGGTAGCCAGGCACCATCTAGTCGGGCTGGCCTCAATCTGGTGGAGGCTATGGTAGTTGGGGTCCATTAGTCCTTTTGGCTAATCTTTCCCTTGTGTCTTTGGTTTTCTTCATTTTCCCTTGCTTCTGACAGGGTGAGACCAGTGGAGTATTGTCATGGATTGAATTATGTCCCCCCCCCAAAAAATGTGTGTATCAGTTTGGCTGGGCCACGATTCCTGGTATTGTGTGATTTTCTTGTATGTTGTAAGTCCTGTCCCTATAACATTAATGAGGGAGGATGGTTGGCAGTTGTGTTAGTAAGGCAGCACTCAATCTACAAGATTGGATTGTGTCCTGAGGCCATCTCTTGAGATATAAAAGAGAGAAGTGAGCAGAGAGACAGGGGGACCTCATACCATCAAGAAAGCAGTGCCAGGAGCAGGGCACATCCTTTGGACCTGGGGTCCCTGTGTGGAGAAGCTTCTAGTCTGGGGGAACATTGATGAGAAGGCTGACAGAGACAGAAAGCCTTCCCCTGGAGCTGAAGCCCTGAATTTGGACTTCTGGCCTACTTTACCGTGAAGAAATAAATTTCTCTTTGTTAAAGCCATCCGCTTGTGGTGTTTCTGTTGTAGCAGCACTAGATGACTAAGACAAGTATCTTAGATGGCCACTCACTGTAGTAGCTTCTTAATAAAATATGTTTCGATTAATGCCTTGACTAACTCAGAACACACTTCATGCATGATGAGGGACTAAAGATAGCCAAGGAATCCCCCTTCCCTGAGATCAGAAAGATTTCAGGAGACCCTTGTTTTTGTGACAGACTATTCTGCCAGGAGAATGTATGGCCCCAATTCCATATGTAACCTTGAATTGAGTGAGAGAATAGATAAAATGGCATAATTTTGTCTATTTTTATATTTAAAAAAACAAAATTTCTTATTTAGGAGTTCTCATAGATTTAGCTAATTCTGATGATCCTTGACTGTTCCTAATTTCCTAACCTTTTTTGGCGAAATTTTGAGAGCTACCAGAATGGCAGGAAGTACACCTCTGCAGTTAAGAAACCTGCCACTTCCATATTCAGAAGCTTGCCAGAAGCTGCATCTCAGTAAGTTGCAAAGAGACAGTGGGCAGTAAAAAGAAGCATCAGCACCAGGGAAGTATCAGAGCCGGTCAGCAGAGTTACGCTACGGTAATCAATTATGCAATAGGATTTGGCTGCCTCTCAGAAGCTGCTTTCACCACATTCCAAGGGCTCTTGTATTAAAGAGCACGTAGCTGTCTGTTCTCCCCAAGAACGCAGAGTCTTAGAGAAGACTACCTGGACCACTTCACTGCTTCTCACTCTTTGGATTCTCACATGCTATTTATTGAAACCGAGATTATCTAAGAAAGGATGGTTGGATATTTGGAACTCAGGAACACCAGACTCTTAAGGCTGAGGAATCTCAAGAGATAATGATGTTCATTCCTAGCATTCATGCTTATGTTGAGAATAGACAATACTTGAGATGTTTCATTTATTCCCCGATTCAGTTTCCATCTTTGTAGGCAAAAGGCTGAACCAGATGACTTCTACATAGAGCGGTAAAGAGAGACCTGAGTGAAGCTGATGAAATTTCACCACCCCATCAATCCAACCTGATTCTGAAATTGGGCTCTATTTGCGTGATTATCTACTCCCTCCTGGTTTTCTATCCTACCAAGGCTCAAGTCAGGAACTGTCCCAGTTTGCCTAGAACTGAAGGGATTCCTAGGACACAGAACTTTCAATTCTAATACCAGGTACATCCCAGGCAGACTGAAATGAGTTGGTCACCCTAAGAAATAGCTGGGACTGACCTGAAACAAATATAGTCCTAGATAGGTTTTGTGAGGCCATATTCAGAGCCTTGTTTTGTTTGGAAGGTGAATGATTCTGCTATACTCACCTCTTGAATTTGGCAATAAATTACAATGTGTGGCTACATAAAAGTAAATCTCTATAGTAATATAAGAGGGTGAGCATGAACATGCTAGAATAAAAAATAATCCACAAATATGTAAGATTTGTGAGAGCAGGGACCATGATTTTTGTATTCCCAACACAAACTACAATTCATGTCATATAGTAGGTATCCAACAGATATTTGTTGAATAAATGAGTAAACAAATTCTAGCTCTGACTCTATAATTACTAGCTGTGTGACATTAATCAAGTTATTGAACTTCTCTAAGATTCTGTTTCTTCATCTGTAAAATGGGGATGATAATAATTACCCATTCCATAATGATTAAAGGAGACCTGGTGGTGCATTGGTAAGGGCTCAGCCACTAATCTAAAGGTCAGCAGTTCGAATCCACCAGCCACTTCGTGGAAACCCTATGGGGCAGTTCTACTCTGTCCTATAGGGTCTCTATGAGTTGCAATCCACTCAACAGCAACGGGTTTGGTTTTATAGTGATTAAAAGAAATAATGCATGTAAACCACCTAGGGCATGAGTGCTCAGTAAACACTTTTGTTTTGGGGGGCAGACAAGTCGATACTGACTCATAGAGATCCCATGTGACAGACTAGATGGGACGGATTATCCAATAGGCATGATAAGCACGGTGCTTACCTTGCTTACCAGACGGTCTGTAGAGAACAATTCCACATTTTTCACCACATCAAAGATTCTGCTTCTAGGTATGGCTGACATCTGTCTCTCTCCCAACCCCATGGCACCTTCCAACAGAATCAAAGCCTCTTTTCAAATTTACAGTGCCTGACAGCGACAGATTCCTCGGTAAGTAAGGTAAGCACAGGCTTACTTGTGCTTACTTACTAACTTGTAGTGACCAATTTCACATGAGATGTGGTGAAACCCACGTGAAATTGGTCACTCCAGATTAGTAAATAAGCACAAGTAGGCCCATGCTTACCTTGCTTATTGGGTAATCTGCCCCTGAGAGTACAACTGCCTGGTAGGCTTTTCTAGGCTGTAATCTTTACAGGAGCAGATCACCGCATCTTTCTCCAGCAGAGCTGCTGGGTGAGTTTGAACCACAACCTTTAGGTTATCAGCTGAGCGCTTAACTCTTGTGCTACCAGGACCCCTTCAGTAAATACTACTTGTTCTTATTACTATTACTACTAATAAAAGTATCTGAGCAGAGCACTCAAAAAATATATAGTATATACAAAAATGTATAAAAGGGATTGGTAGAATTATTGTCTATACTCGAGGACCTTAGGTGTCAGAAGAAACTGATCCTGCCCTGAAGACTATCCACAACTTTGGAATCACAAAAGAGTTAATGTAACAGTAAACAACATACTAGCACAGAGCTTCTCAAACATTAAGGTACATATAAATCACCTGGGATCTTGTTAAAATGCAGATTCTGATTCAGAAGGTCTGGGCTGGGCCTGAGGTTCTGTGTTTCTAGAAAGTTCCCTGTTGATTCTCATGCTGTTGGTCAGCAGACCACACCATTAGTAGTAAAACTCCAGGAAATATTGAAGAAATAGGATGCTTATTCTTGACACTAGATTTGTGATATCTGCTCCCTCCTGGTCCTCTATCCTACCAAGGAGAAAAGATTGAAGTTGTCAAGGATTTCATTTTACTTGAATCCACAATCAATGCCCATGGAGGCAGCAGTCAAGAAATCAAATGACGTGTTGCATTGGGCAGATCTGCTGCAAAAGACCTCTTTAAAGCATTAAAAAAGCAAAGATGTGACATTGAGGACTTATGGTACGCCTGACCCAAGCCATGGTCTTTTCAATCGCCTCATATGTACGCGAAAACTGGACAATGAATAAGGAAAAATGAAGAAGAACAGATGCATTTAAGTCATAGTGTTGGTGAAGAATATTGCCAGAAGAACGAACAAATCTGTCTTGGAAGAACCACAGCCAGAATGCTCTAATTAGATACAGGAAACACAAAACAAAGCACCCCCTCAAAAAAAACACCCAATGGCATTAAGTTGACTCCGACTCATAGCAACCCAATAGGACAGAGAACTGCACCATAGGGTTTCCAAGGAGCAGCTTGTGGATTCAAACTGCTGACCTTTTGCTTAGCAGCCGAGCTCTTAACCACTCCACCACCAGGGCTCCAAAGCACATCCAGTGGCTAGAAAATACTCACTAAAATGCATCCTGTATTCATAATGTATCGATTAGGGATCGCCATACTAGCTAAGTGTGTGTATTATTTGGGGCCATAGAGATAAGGTGCTTGGGCAGGTAGGTTATTTGGAGAAGAATTCCTGGAGGAAGGAAAACACTTGATTCAGCAAGGGGGAGGGGGTGGAACAGAGAGAACATTCTCTGTAGGAGAACCTGTCTGGGCAAAAACCCGTTGCTGTGGAGTCAATTCCGACTCATAGTGACCCTTTAGGACAGAGTAGAACTCCCCTATAGGGTTTCCAAGGCTGTAAATCTTTACAGAAGCAGACTGCCACATCTTTCTCCTATGGAGCTGCTGGTGGGTTTGAACTGCTAACCTTTCAGTTAGCAGTCAAACAGTTAATAACTGCACCACCAGGGCTCCTGTCTGGGCTAAAGCAACTTTAAATAGTCCAAGCAAGGTTGTATTCAGTTCCTTATTTCCCTATCCAAATAAAGACAGGAGTGGCATTTTGCTACTCCTTTGAAGAGGGGAGTGGAGGGGAGGAAGGTGTGCGTGTGTTTATGGCAATGTTTGCTCTCAGCTAGCTAATGTTTGGTTTCCTTATCTTTGGAGAGGATATTGGATGTTGGGGCCAGCTCTGAGGCTACCTGATCTCCAAACCCATTGCCGTTGAGTTGATTCCAACTCATAGCCACCCTATAGGACAGAGTAGAACTGCTGCAGAGGGTTTCCAAGGAGCAAATGGTGGATTGGAACTGCTGACCTTTTGGTTAGCAGCCAAGCTCTTAACCACTGCACCACCAGGGCTCCAATCAGACTTTAAAGTCATTAGTGAAGCTACCAGGAGGTAGGCCTCCATACGAGCATGCAGCCAGAGTGTTGAGAAGATGGCCTACAGAGGGGGAATGGACTCAGCCTTGGGTTACCAGTAACCTATGACCGACATCTTCACTAGCCAAACCAAACCTGTTGCCGCTGAGTCGATTCTGACTCATAGCGACCCTATAGGACAGAGTAGAACAGCCCCATTGAGTTTCCAAGGAGTGGCTGGTGAATTGGAACTGCCAACCTTTTGGTTAGCAGCTGAGCTCTTAACTTCTGTGCCACCAGTGCTCCAACATCTTCACTAGAGCCCCAAAATATGCATGACCAGGAGCTACTGCTCTCACTGTGCTCCAAGAAGTGGTCCCTTCTGGGTAACTGACCACACACAGGTCAGATTTTCCTTGTCCCCTGAGACCCGAAGTTTCCCTAGGGCGATCAGATTTGGATCCAGCAATGTGGAGAAGCTTGTATTTTTGGTGTGTTTCTAAAGATAGAGGTGGGAGGATAGGTTGAGAGGGAGTAAGAGAAATCTTAGCCCCTGGAAACTTGGATTAATCAGTTGGCATCTTGGGTATTCTTTCTGCAAGAACCCAGGCTTCTTGTCAGGTAAGTGGTCAAGATGACCCCTGATGGTGATTTCTCCCTGACTAGATTTTTAACAACTTCACTCAAACTATAGAGCAAATAGATTATCATGTCTGGGATAGCAGCTTGGACTTCGGATGTTGACCAGTCCCTTTTCCTTGAGCAAGTCACTTAACCTCTCTGAAGTCTCAATTTCCCACATTTACAATATACAGGTATTTATTTCAAAGTAAATCATGGATTAAATGAGAGAGAAAGCATATAAAGTGCTTGTTGTTGTTAGGTGCTGTTGAGTTGGTTCCAATCCACAGCAAACCTATGTACAACAGAACAAAACACTACCCAGTCCTGCGCCATCCTCACAATAGTTGTTATGCTTGAACCCATTGTTGCACCCACTATGTCAATCATCTCATTGAGGGTCTTCCTCTTTTTCACTGACCTTCTACTTTACCAAGCATGATGTCCTTCTCCAGGGACTAGTCCCTCCTGATAACATGTCCAAAATACTTGAAATGAAGCCTCGCCATCTTTGCTTCTAAGGAGCATTCTGGTTGTACTTCTTCCAAGATGGATTTGTTCGTTCTTTTGGCAGTCCATGATATATTCAATATTCTTCACTAACATCATAATGCAAAGGCATCAATTCTTCTTCGGTCTTCCTTATTCATAATTCAGCTTCCATATGCATATCAGTCAATTGAAAATATCATGGCTTGGGTCAGGTGCACCTTAGTCCTCAAAAGTGACATCTTTGCTTTTTAATGCTTTAAAGAGGTCTTTTGCAGCAGATTTGCCCAGTGCAATACAGTGTTTGATTTCTTGACTGCTGCTTCCATGGGCATTGATTATATTAAAGTGCCTAGCTTTTATTATTTCATCTTTGTTTATCCCACCCATGACTTACTTACTTTCATTTCCATGATGCCATTGCAAGCCCTTTAAAGGCAGTGGTAGGTTTGGGCTCACTTCCTTTTCCATCCAGAAGTCCACTAGAGTGTTTCCCGTTAGACAGTGTTTAATTGAGCATCTCCTATATGGCCCTATATCAAGACACAGTCCTTGTCCGTAAAGAGTTCAGTCTATTCAAAGGAGACAGATAAGTTAACGAATAAGTATAATAATGTGTTCCAGGTGCTCTGACAAAAGTCTGGAAATGAACAAGGGGTGACAAAGCAGAACATTTTACTTTTATTTTTAAGACTGAGATAAGAAAAAGGTTCATAGAGGATATGCTTAAACTGAGTTTTGAGAAACGAAAACTGGCCAGGTGTCCCAGAAGTGTGCATCTAATCTGGACGAGTGTATGGGCAAGGGATGGAAGGCAAGAGGTGGAGGTGGTGTGTTTTCAAGCAGAGGGAGAATCCTATGCAAAACTGGCCACAACATGGCTTATTCAAAGATCTGGAAGAAGCTTGAAAGTGCAGGAGTGTGGAATGTGGAGGTAGGAGGTGTAGCATGAGATAAAGTTGCATAACTAGGTCAAGGCCAAATGACAGACTATTTTGTAAACCATGCTTTGGACTTGGCCACGAGGGCAACAAACAGCCACTTAAAGGGGAGTGGCATAGTCAGGTATGTGTGTAACAATGTTTTGACAAAACTTTTTTTCTAATTACAAAAATAATTTCTTCTCAATGGAAAATGTTAAGAGAACACAAGAAAAAAAAAAAAAAAGCCCATAATCTCTCTACCCAGACGTAACAGCTCTTAATGTTCTGGAGTGTGTCTTACGGAAGAAAATAACGGAGCTAACGTACTTGAATAGCTACTATGTGCCAGTTACTTTATGGAGATTATCTTATTGAATTTAACACTCTACCACTGTGTGGTGCTTGGGTGTATGAGACAGGACACAGGAAGCCAGGAGAAGTAGTTTTGGGAAAAGGGGATAAGGGAAATCAGTTCTCTTTGAGATATTTGTGAGACACACAAATGGACATACAGGTGTGGTGCTCAGGAGAGACAGCTCGGCTAGAAGTAAAAAGTTTTAGAGAAGACACTTAAGAATTTAAGCCATGAAAATAGGTGAGTGTGCCCAGGAAAAAAGAAGTGAGAAGAAAGAAAACCTAGAGCCCTGGGGAATGGCAGCATTTAAGAGGCAGAGCAAAGAAACACCAGCTATGGTTTGTGAAGGGGGATCAAAGAAGAACCATGAAAAAAGACATCCTGGAATTCATCAAGAGTGTCAAATGTCACAAAGGTCAATCAAGGTGAGCACTGGAAAGAGGACACAAGGTTTGGCCATGTGTTAGGAGGGCCTTTGCCAGAGCATTTCATGAAGTGGGTGGGGTGGGGGGAGCCTGACTGCAGCAGTGGAAGAATGGATGGGGAAGTGGTAATGGATGCAGGCTATACTTTTGGAGAGCTTGACGTGAAGGGGGAAAGAGGGTGCTTTGTTTGTTTGATTGATTTGTTTTGTTTTAGAAGACTGGAGAAAATATCATATTTTTAGGAGGGAAAGGAGCCAATAGAGGCTGAATATAGAGGCAAGAGAGGGAATAACTAAAGGAACAAATTTCTAGAGCACCACTAGGGGAGGGGGAGTACTACTGGCAGCTAGTGGGTAGAGGTCAGGGATGCTGCTAAGCATCCTGCGATGCAAGGGATAGTACCCACAATACAGAATTATCCAGCCCAAGTGTCCATAGTGTTGAGTTGAGAAACTCTGTTCTAGAGGAGAGATCTCTAGAGAGAACAGATCAAGAATACAAGTGATGGGATTAGTGGCTGCTATCTGATGTCACTCAGAAAAAAGTGTGGAATAAAAAAATGAATTAAAAATTCCATAAATGGATTCCATCCTGTCTCTTTCCATCTGGAAGCCTTATAACTTAAGCATGGCATAAAGCATTTGAATATTATGTAGATACTACAGACTCAGAGATAAGAAACAGACTCATATTGTAAATTTTTTTAAAAAAATTTATTGTGCTTTAGGTGAAAGTTTATAACACAAGTTAGGTTCTCATTCAAAAATTTATACACAAATTATTTTGTAATATTGGTAATATTGGTTGCAATCTCCACAATGAGTCAGCACTCTCCTCCTTTCCCATTACACCTCAGGTTCCCCGTGTCCTTTCATCCAGTTTTCCTGTCCCTTCTTGCCTCCTCGTCTTTGATTTTGGGCAGATGTTGCCCATTTGGTCTCATATACTTGATTGAACTAAGAAGCACATTCCTCACATATGTTATTGTTTGTTTTATAAGCCTGTCTGATCTTTGGCTGAAAGGTGGACTTTGGGAGTGGCTTCAGTTCTGAGTTAGCTCATATTGTAAGTTTTGAATAAAATGTTACTGCGTAGATAATTCAAGGAAGGCATGGAAGATGAGAATGGAGGATGGAAATAGACATTTATTGAGTGTCTACTGTATGCTCAGCACTTAATATGGTTGTTTGACTTAGTATTCACCACACCCCAGTGGGTTAGGTACTGTCTCCATTAACTGAGGAGGAAACAGACCCACAGAGGTAAAGTTAACTTGCCCAAGGTCTCCCATCTAGTAAGAAATGGAACCAAGATTTGAACCCAGTAATGTCTCATTCTAAAGTCCAAATTCTTTTTACTATATTACGCTGTCTTCGTGCTATAGCCAAATTAAGTGAATTTCAGCTTTGAAGTATAAGCTGGAAATTGCCGAAGAGGGGAGTCGAGAGGAATTGGGCCATTCCAGTTGTTGTGGACCATATGTAAAGACCCTGTGGTATGAAACAGCCTATTTGATGAGGTTATGTGACTTAGCAAATGGTACAATGGCAGGAGGTGGGGGCGGGAGTGCAACCAAGCACAAAGTGTGCAGTGGTACAGTGGTCCCATGCAGCTAAGACTTTTCTAGAATTAAGCAGTTCTTAATTTTATCTTTCCTAATGCCATTCAACCAACTCCAACCTTCTGTTTCTCCTGTTTTGACATAGTTTTCCTTTCAGCTAACTGCTGAATTTTCCATATTCCAAGTACCAAAAAAACAAAAACCAAACCCATTGCCATTGAGTCAGTTCCAACTCACAGAGACCCTATAGGCACAGTAGAACTGCCCCATAAGGTTTCCAAGGCTGTAAATCTTCATGGAAGCAGACTGCCACATCTTTCTCCTGTGGAACTCATGGTGGGTTTGAACCGCTGACCTCCTGGTTAGCAGCTGAGTGCTTAACTACTACGCCACCAGGGCTCCTTATTCAAAGTACAGAGGTGTCTAAAATTTTGGTTTAGGGTTTAGTAAATCTTTTCCTTTCTAGGACAATAAAAACGAGCTATATAACTTACAGTTTCCTTGACAGAGACATTCATTTCACAAGGCAAAATGAGTTATACATTAATCTGGTAATATTTAAGCACCTGTTAAGCAGCAATGGGCACACAAATGCCCAGAACATAAAACCAAGACTGTCAGGGAGCAGCTCTACCTTGTTAAGAGTAATGCCAGATAAATGTCACCCTCTGCTCAGGCTTTTTAATGGTTTCTCAAAAAATAAAAATAAGAAGTACTCAGTTGTACTTCCCGAGGCATTTCCTGTTTATAGGGTGTATGTCCTAGCAGCTGTGTTAGAAAGAATGATCTAAGGACTTTCAGATCAAATTGCTGGTCCTTTGAAGGTATTCAGTGCCAAACTAGAGGATTACTCCCACCCAGGTCAGAACCTGGTCTCCTGGCCCTGAACGTGGCTGTTCTGGGTTGTCACCTCCTACGACCATGCAGTCTTGTGATAACTGCAAGAGGATGAAGGTGACATGGAGGTCTGGAGGCCACTGTGCTTTTGTGGAATGTATCATTTAATTGGAAAGGCAGAAAAAGGAGACTTTCCCAAAGTATTTTGCAGAGATTCATGTATTTCCTGTTAACAGGGCAAAGGCTGTCAGGCACAGATCACTGCTGCTACTCTAAACTTTTCCCACCCCCACCTCCATGTCTTTCCCTGCCATGGAAAAAGACAAACGGCAAGATGCCTCCCAGGCTGCTGGACATATGCCTAATTTTTCTCTGGGCAAGGAGTCCAGCCCTGATAGTAATAGGGAAGTGAAATGTGCATAACTAACCCTTTCATGATCAGTGAGACATACAACGCCCACCTACATTTTCCACCTCTCGGGTCCAGAGGGACATATGTGTCCCACATAATATTTTGTGGTCTGATGTCATCCTTCATTTCCACATAACACCGGTTTTCACATGACGACCTGGTCTTTGGAACCTAACCACGTCGACAAGTGAGGAGTGAGTGTATAGTCAATTTAAGCATAATTTATCACCATTAGACCTCTAATTCACTAATTATCATTTCAATACATTGAAAAAAAACTTAGCTGGTCTGAATGAGTTAAATCTCATTTAATACAAAAAAAGATCAATGCATAAAGATGTTCATCACAGCATTACTTACAATAGCAAAAACCTGAAAATATCCTAAATTCGCCATCACAGGAGAGTGGTTAAAAAAAAAAAAAGATATCTCCACAGTGAGATATTATGCAACTGTTAATAGCATATACTTAAGAAGAGTTTTAGTAACATAAGGAAATGCTTACATAATAATGTTGAGTAATCAAAGCAAGACACACAACTGTATATACAATTGATATTTTAACTGTGAAAAACATACACAGAAAAAATATTGGAAGGATGTACAACAAAATGTACCACGGATGGATTTTATTTTCAGAAAAGGACAAATTTCCAACATAGGGCTGGAAACACTCAACAATAAAAGGAGCGTCTTCTTTTTTCAGAGTGTTTTATACATACTTCTGTTGTTAGTTGCCGTCGAGTTGATTCTGACTCATGGTGACCCCATGTGTGCCGAGTAGAACTGCCCCATAGGGTTTTCAAGGCTGTTACGTTTTGGTAGTATATTGCCAAACCTGTCTTCTGAGGTATCTCTGAGTGGGTTTGAACCACCAACCTTTCGGCCCATAGTCAAGCTCTTAACTGTATGCACCACCCAGTGACTCCTTTACATCCTTCTAACTTCTCTAAAAAACTACTAGTTGCCATCGAGTCAATTCTAACTCATGGTGACCCTATGTGTATCAGAGTAATACTGTTGTAATCAGAGTTTTCAATGGCTGATTTTTTGGATGCAGACAGCCAGGCCTTTCTTCCAAGGTGCCTCTGGGTGGACTCAAACTGCCAACCTTTTGCTTAGCAGTCGAGCATGTTAACCATTTGCACCACTCAGGGACACCTCTAACCCCTCTTGAGTGGCTCATTTATAAATATGGAATAATATACAACTGACTGCTGTAGCTGGTAACCAGGATGTCATTAGTTAGCAACAGTAGGAAAAATAGCAACTGCTATAACAAAACAAACAAATTTGAGTCTTATTCAGTTAAAATACCAAACCAAAAAGGATGAATTTCAACTGTTGCACATAAAATTCTCACCACCAAGAGTCTGCAGGTTTCCACTGCAAAACTAGAGAATGAAGCATCTTTCATCTTGATTTTCATATCTTCTACTATATTTTCTTACTGATATTAGGCACTGTGGATGGCAAAGGGATCGCTTCTTTGATAGCATGGAGCAGAAGGTATGGAAAGGAAGAGATAAATCTGTCTCTAAATATTCCTTGGTGATTTTATCAGTTGGACAGGATGGACACCACCGCTGTTCTTGATTTAATCCTCCCCCTTCCAGCTCGGACACCTGCTTACACCTTAACTACCCACGCTCCAGGGTGGGCTGAACGGTGAGGCAACTTGGTTTTTTAGGGTATTGAATAAAATCATCTCAAATAATAAATTTCCATCTATATTTTAAAACAGCCTTATATGTCTTGAAATTTTTGTGGGAAAAATAAAAAGGGACACTCAGAAAGTGTGCTCTTTGAAATGTCTAAACTATAAGAGCAGCAAGGTCTGTGATTAAGGGGATTAAGTAGACATAAATGATGGGTATAAATCAGAAGCAAATTGTCAGAGATTAGTAGTTACTAAGCTGTTTATCATCCTTCCAATATGGAAAAAAGCAATCACAGGGTTTTTAGTGGAGGTCTGGGCTGTCATGCCGTGATGTAAGTTTTATCTTTTCTTGCTCCTTTTGCCACAAGGCAAGACGATTTCCTCTGTAGTAAATAAATTTCCTCTGCCTCTAACATGCTGTGGGGTGTAATCCTTGGCCAGTGACCCACCTTTTGGGACTCAGTTCCTCACTTGTTAAAGAAGGGAATGATTCTAATAGTTCTAACATTCTGTGTTTCTTTAAAAGAAAATGTTTAAATGATTCTAGGACATGAATTATCATATTTCATCTATTCTAAGACATGTTTAACAGTAAAACACACCATTATTTTATGTACCACTGAGAAAGAGAAAAACTCCGCCAACAGAACTATGACACAATGCCTTAACCATAACCCTGTGACCCAGGCATCAGCCATACCAGCCTCTCGTGGCTTTGAAATATGCCTTCGATTGCATTGCTTGGCTTATCTTTGGCAATTCTTTTGTGCATATCTCAGTGAAAAAACAGAACACGGTTTTCCTTATGTGTGGGTATCTTCCTTTCTCAGGTCCCATAAAACAATTGGTTCTTGCTTTTTGCAATAAAATATGGAATTTTGGTCATTTCTCCAATGATGAATATTTGCTTCACTAATACCAGTTTCATGTCCCACTGTTTCCATGTCTTACATAAATACAAAAACTTTTCATTTCAATGCCAAATCATAGTGTAATCTTTTGTAATTTAAACAGCAACTAAAGTCTACATATGTTATTACTAACAGTGCACTTAGCTCAGCTGAAGTAATGACAACATGAACAGCTATGACAAAATCTGAGCTTGAGCAGACCACGACAACTACATCATGATTGCAGCCTGTGATACAGTCAGTGGAAGAAGTATCCCAATTGTTTTCAGATATGTTAAAAACACAGAGGAAAAAATGTGTGTCTTGGCACAGATGAATTGAGATATGTCTTATTCATCTCCAGAGCCCTGGTGGCACAGTGGTTAAGAGCTTGGCTGCTAACCAAAAGGTCAGCAGTTTGAATCCACCAGCCACTCCCTGGAAACCCTATAGGGTAGTTCTACTCTGTCTTATAGGGTTGCTACGAGTTGGAATTGACTGGAAGGCAATGGGTTTGATGGATTTTGTTCATCTCCAGTGATGGGGGCCTGGCACATAGTACGTGTTAAATACATATTTTTAGGTTGTTGAAGGATTGAATGAAGGGATGGATAAACAAACCAACGGGAATGCTCAAAAAACACTTCACTGCTTTCTTTCACGTTTCTTATTTGATGACAAACTGCCCTGCAGTCTTGAATCACCAGGGCCGGCTGGAGTCATGAGTCTCCCAACCTTCACTCAGGACTTTGGCATCTGGCTCATACTCTCTCCTGCTCCCCTTTTTTGGCCCCTTCCACTATTCATGCCTCTGTCAAACTGTGAAACTCCAATGTCCATGTGGAATACTTACGCAACATGAGATCCTAGGCTTTCATTTCCTTGACTCTTCAACACACATGACTTTGCTCTCTTATCCTCTCCAGCCTCCTATCCCCAGCCCTCTTCCTCCTTGCATTTGTATTTCAACCATTCTGTAATGTTTTATCCTTGCATATTGACTTCTTGGCTTCTGCACCCAGGCAGCTGCAAACCGTCATGCAGATTCATTTGCTCCAGCTTCAGGTGGCTCTCAAGCTGGTGCTAACCTATTCCTTCTGCCATTCTTCTCAGCAGCTTTTACCCTTTCCCTTTTTTCCTCAAACCTTCAACATTTTCACCTTCACTTTCAGCAAATCATCTTACTTTCTACTTTATGTGAAAATTAAGGCCATCAGGTTGGAACTCCCTCAACTCCCGCCTCCAGCATCTGAAAACTGAAAACTCTATCTAATTCTATCCTGTCCTCCTTCCCTCCTGCCTTGAGGTAAATTTTACTCCAGATAAAGGCTAACCCCTCCATCTGGGCTCTGCCTCCTCCTCAGGCAGCTCTTAACTCTATTAATCCCCTCTAGATCCTTTACTCCAAACTTCTCCGTCACTTGATCTTTTCCAACAGTATATAAATATCTCATCTCTACTCCCTTTAAAAATAACCTTCACCCTTCCACAAACCTACTCTTCTTTCCTAGCTGTAGCCCTTTCCCTCTGCTTCAAAGCAAAGTTTTTCAAGTCTATCTTTCATTGTTGCCTCCACATTCACCTTCCATAAACTTGACAGTCTACTGCAACTGACAAACATCCTCCACCACACCAAGAAAATGAGACTCTAAGGTCACCAGTGACCTCCACATGGCCTATCCTTATCTCATTTGACCTCTCTATAGTGTTTCCAATCACCTTACATGCATGCGAAAGTTGGACAATGAATAAGGAAGACAGACAGAAGAAAAACTGATGGCTTTGAACTGTGGTGATGGTGAAGAACATTGAATATACCATGGACTGCCAAAAGAACAAACAAATCTGTCTTGGAAGAAGTACAACCAGAATGCTCCTTAGAAGCAAGGATGGCAAGACTACATCTCACATACTTTGGACTTGTTATCAGGAGGGATCAGTCCCTGAAGGACATCATGCTTGGTAAAGTAGAGGGTCAGCGAAAAAGAGGAAGACCCTCAACGAGATGATTGACCCAGTGGGTGCAACAATGGGCTGAAGCATAACAATTGTGAGGATGGCACAGGACCGAGCAGTGTTTCATTCTGTTGTGCACAGGGTCACTGTGAGTCGCAACTGACTCGATGGCACCTAATAACAACAGTATTTAATACTATTGAATACCTCCTCCTTGATCTTTCTTTTTCTTTGGTTTTTGTGATACCATTCTTGCCTCCTTTTTTGTATCTTTCTCTTTTATTCTTTGACCAAACAGAAGAAAGCTCTGTCTTTAGCCTTTCACTCTCCCCAGTCTGCTTATGAACTTTTTTTGGTGGTCTTCAATCAAATCTACTACTTCAATGCCCACAAATGACCCTCATCCTCAAACGTTTACATTAACTCAAACTTCTCTCCACATTGATGACAACAGGTCTCAAATTAAACTCATCATCTTCCCCCATAAACCTGCTTCTCTTGCTGCCTCAGTGACCAGCATCACCATTCCACCCACAGTTGTCAAGCTGGAAATGTGGCCATCCTCTTGGACTCGTCCCTCCCTCACCTACACGCCTCATCAGTTACTCAGTTCTCCAGAGACTGCCTCCAGAGTTTGTCTCCTTCCATTCCTGGAACCCATCCCCACTGCTTCTACTTTAGCTGAGACCCTTGTTATCTGTTATTTGGATCATTATCGTGGTCTGCAAATTACTTCTCCAATCCACCCTCCATACTGCTGCCAAAGTAATCTTTCTAAAATGCAAACCAGATTATGTTATTTTCCTGCTTAAAATATTTCAGTGGTTCCCCAGTAACTTTCAGAATAAAGTTAAAATACTTTAATACACAAGGTCCTTCATGATGTCTTTGCCTGCAACTATGTCCTCTTATTTCACCTACTACCCTAGCACTTTCTTTATTCTATCACACTAGGCTGTATGCATCACGATGTTTCCTGTCCCTGAGCTTCTTCCTGGGATGCCCTCCCACCCCCTCCTCTTTGGTCCAGCTAACTAACTGCTGAACATCCTTCTCAAACATCTCTTCCTCTAGGAAGCCTTCCTTCACTCCCTTAGGTCTGAACAGGTACCTCTCCTCTGTTCTCCAAGAACATCACGTGCATACCTCTGTCATCTCTATCGTCATTGCTAGTACACGTGTATACTTGATTACATGTTCCATGAAAGCAAGGATCATATTTTATTTGGCTAAGGATGTTATAAATATTAGTAGAATGAAATGAATAAGTGAATGAATGAATAACTGAGCTTTTGGGTCTAAGATTAAGGTCAAGTAACTAGAAAGTTGGCAGAGGAAAAAACTGTGAATACACTAAGAAGTGATAAATAACAGTGAAGGAAGTGTGAAAAAAAAGGACTTCACTATAATTAGATAACTACATTTCTTTACATCTTTCTCTAAATGGTATCATCCCCTTAAGTAAGTGTGTGTTACTAGTTATTGTTAATGTTTTGGTGTCTTAATGATATTCTAATTTTTAAGTGAAAAAAAAAGAAACTGATTTATTAGGAAAATAATCTGAACTCCTAACGAAATAAATTCAAGTTGGAGTCTAAGTACTTGAAACACAAATCCAGGCATCACAGCGCACTTTAAGCAGTTTAGGTTTTCTCACCAAACACCCTAGCTTGATATTTAAATTGCTCCAAGATCTTAGCACAACCTACTTTTCACCGTTGTTTTATACTTAACCTATACTCCAGTCAAACTAAATTTCTAAACACTCCTTGCAAACGTTCCACATTTCCCAATGCTTATTTCCACTAAAACCAAACCCATTGCCACTAAGACATGTGTTACAGAGTAGAACTGCTCCAGAGGGTTTTCTTGGCTGTGATCTTTACAGAAGCAGATTGCCAGACCTTTCTTCTGTGGCACCGCTGGATGGGTTCAAATCATCAACCTTAATTTCCTCCATGGAGAATCTCTGCTCCATTTCCACCTGTTTAAATATTAAGTGCTATTTCATGTGTGAACACTTCTCTGATTCTTTTAGATGAATTAATTCCTCCTCTTTCAGGACTCATTATTTTGTACGTCCTATCATATTCAGTTTTATTACCTTAAAACTACTATAAATTATTAAGTAAAAACTAGTAGGAATTATCATGTTCAGTTTTATATTGAAGTTCTTTGTTTATCTAGCATTTTTTCAACTTCTTAAAGACAGTATATAGCTTTTTCAATCATATATTGCAGGTAAACAAAAGTACACAGCATAATATAATAATTTATATTGATACGTGTAGTTTTAAATTATTCATTTTAACTGGTATATGTTATTCCATTTATGGCTATTCCAGAATGTACTTATCCAGTCTTGGGCATCTTGAACTTTAACAGTTCTTGCTGTCACCTCTCTGTAGTGCCAGGCACTATTCTAGACACTGGGGATTACAACTGTGAACAGAAGAAAATTTCACGGAGCTCACATTCTCATGGTGGGGATACAAACACATGCATGTAAGTTTCCACATTCTCACCAATACACAGACATTTGTTCCTTAATTTTGGTATCAGATAGGTATAAAATGGTATCTGGTTGCTTTCATTTACATATCCCTGATTATTAATAAACATGACCATTTTTTTCAATTGTTTATTTAACAGTTTTGGTGTACCTTTTTTGTGAAGCATCTATTTGTATCTTTTGTCCATTTTTCCCTTTTTTAAAAATTGTTATTGTACTTTAGATGAAGGTTTACAGAGCAAACTAGTTTCTCATTGAACAATTAATACACATATTGTTTTGTGACATTGGTTGCCAACCCCATGACACATCAACACTCTCCCCTTCTCAACCTTGGGTTCCCCATTACCAGCTTTCCTGTCCCCTCCCAACTTCTTGTCCATGCCCCTGGGCTGGTATGCACATTTAGTCTTGTTTTGTTTTATGGGCCTGTCTAACCTTTGGCTCCCCCACACGTCTGTCAGTTTGTCATACTGTGGGGGCTTGCGGGTTGCTGTGATGCTGGAAGCTATGCCATGAGTATTCAAACACCAGAATGGTCACACATGACAGACAGGGTTCAGCTGAGCTTCCAGACTAAGACAGACTAGGAAGAAGGACCTGGTGGTCTACTTCTGAAAAGAATTAGCCAGTGAAAACCTTAGGAATAGCAGCGGAACACTGTCTAATATAGTGCCAGAAGATGAGCCCCTCAGGTTGGAAGGCGCTCAAAAGATGACTGGGGAAGAGCTGCCTCCTCAAAGTAGAGTCAACCTTAATGACGTGGATGGAGTCGAGATTTTGGGACATTAATTTGCAATGTGACACAACTCAAAATGAGAAGAAACAGCTGCAAATATACATTAATAGTTGGAACGTAGAATGTATGAAGCATGAATCTAGAAAAATTGGAAATAGTCAAAAATGAAATGGTACACATAAACATCAATGTCCTAGGCATTAGTGAGCTGAAATGGACTGGTATTGGCCATTTTGAATCAGACAATCATATGATCTACTATGCCAGGAATAACAACTTGAAGAGGAATGGCATTGCATTCATCCTCAAAAGGAACATTTCAAGATCGGTCCTGAAGTACAGTGCTGTCAGTGATAGGATAATATCCATACGCCTATAAGGAAGACCAGTTAATACGACTACTGTTCAAATTTACACACAAATCACTAAGACCAAAGAGGAAGAAATTGAATATTTTTACCAACTTCGGCAGTCTGCAATTGACTGAACATGCAATCAGGATGCATTGATAATTACTGGTGGTTGGAATGCGAAAGTTGGAAACAAAGAAGAAGGATTGGTAGTTGGAAAATATGGCCTTGATGATAGAAATGATGCCAGAGATGGCATGATAGAATTTTGCAAGATCAGTGACTTCTTCATTGCAAACACCTTTCTTCACCAACATAAACAGCGACTATACACGTAGACCTCACCAGATGAATACACAGGAATCAAATCGACTATATCTGTGGAAAGAGAAGATGGAAAAGCTCAATATCATCAGTCAGAAAAAGGTGAGGTGCTGACTGCGGAACAGACCATCAATTGCTCATAGGCAAGTTCAAGTTGAAACCGAAGAAAATTAGAAGAAGTCCATGAGAGCCAAAATACAACCTTGAGTATATTCCACCTGAACTTAGAGACCATCTCAAGAATAGATTTGAGGTGCTGAACACTAATGACCAAAGAACAGATGAGTTGTGGAATGACATCATACATGAAGAAAGCAAGAGGTCATTAAAAAGACAGGAGAGAAAGAAAAGACCTAAATGGATGTCAGAAGAGACTCTGAAACTTGCTCTTGAACATCAAGTAGCTAAAGCAAAAGGAAGAAACGATGAAGTCAAAGCTGAACAGAAGATTTCAAAGTGCAGCTCAAGAAGACAAAATAAAGTATTATAACGACATGTGCAAAGACCTGGAGATAGAAAACCAAAAGGGAAGAACACATTCGGCATTTCTCAAGCTGAAAGAACTGAAGAAAAAATTCAAGCCTTGAGTTGCAATATTGAAGGAGTCTATGGGGAAAATATTAAATGACACAGGAAGCATCAAAAGAAGATGAAAGGAATACACAGAGTCACTGTGCCAAAAAGAATTGGTCGACGTTCAACCGTTTCAGGAGGCAGGATATGATCAGGAACTGATGGTACTGAAGGAAGAAGTCCAAGCCTCACTGAAGACCTTGGCGAAAAACAAGGCTCCAGGAATTGACAGAATACCAACTGAGATGTTTCAACAAATGGATGCAGTGCTGGAAGTGCTCACTAGTCTGTGCCAAGAAATTTGGAAGACAGCTACCTGGCCAACTGACTGGAAGAGATACATATTTATGCCTATTCCCAAGAAAGGTGATCCAACCGAATGTGGAAATTGTCGAACAATATCCTTAATATCACATACAAGTAAAATTTTGCTGAAGATCATTCAAAAGCGGCTGCAGCAGTACATCAACAGAGAACTGCCAGAAATTCAAGCTGGATTCAGAAGAGGATGTGGAACAAGGGATATCATTGCTGATGTCAGATGGATCCTGGCTGAAAGCAGAGAATACCAGAAAGATGTTTACCTGTGTTTTATTGACTATGCTAAGGCAGTCGACTTTGTGGATCATAACAAATTATGGATAACATTGCAAAGAATGAGAATTCCAGAACACTTAATTGTGCTCATGATGAATCTGTATCAAGAGGCAGTTGTTTGAACAGAACAAGGGGATACTGGGTGGTTTAAAGTCAAGAAAACTGTGCATCAGGGTTGTATTCTTTCACCATACCTATTTAATCTGTATGATGAGAAAATAATCCAAGAAGAAGCTGGACTATAAGAAGAAGAACAGGGCATCAGGATTGGAGGAAGACTCATTAACAACCTGCGTTATGCAGATGACACAACCTTGCTTGCTGAAAGTAAAGAAGACTTGAAGCACTTACTGATGAAGATCAAAAACCACAGCCTCCAGTATGGATTACACCTCAACATAAAGAAAACAAAAATCCTCACAACTGGATCACATCATGATAAATGGAGAAAAGATTGAAGTTGTCGAGGATATCATTTTACTTGGATCCACAATCAACACCCATGGAGCAGCAGTCAGGAAATCAAAAGACGCAATCTGCTACAAAAGACCTCTTTTAAGTGTTGAAAAGCAAAGATATCACCTTGAAGACTAAGGTGTGCTTGACCCGAGCTATGTGTTTTCAATCGCCTCTTATGCATGTGAAAGCTGGACAATGAATAAGGAAGACCGAAGAATTGATGCTTTGAATTGTGGTGTTGGAGAAGAATATTCACTATACCACGGACTGCCAAAAGAACTAAAAAAAATGTGTCTTGGAAGAAATTAAATCTAGAAAGAAACTCAACAAAGATACAGAAGATCTAAAGGCCACAATCAACCAACTTGATGTCACAGACAGATATAGAACACTCCACCAAACAGCAGCAAAGTACACATTCTTTGCCAACGCACATGGGACATTCTCCAGAACAGACCACATCTTAGGCCACAAAGCAACCCTCAACAAAATCCAAAACACTGAGATAATACAAAGCATCTTCTCTGATCACATACTTGGGGACACAATCAATCTGTAACAATTTTATTCACAATACTAATCTTTTTTGTTATATACACTGCTAGCTCTTGGCTTCACTTATCACTAACTCTTCATTGCAAAGAAATTTTAATTTTAATATAATAAAATGTATCTGTATGGACCTGTATGATCTGTGCTTTTTGTATCTTATTTAAAAAATCTTTTCTTACCCTAAAGCCATAATAATATTCTTCTATATTTTCTTCTTAAAATTTTCAAGCTGTCTTTGCATTTAGGAGTTTAATCCACCTAGAATTAATCTTTGTACATGGTATGAATTAGCAGTGTAATTTTAATTTTCCATGTGGAAAACCAATTGTCTTAGCATCATACATTGACCAATCCATCTTTCCTCCGTGGTTTATAATACCACTCCCTTGTCATACGGTTGCTGTTAGTTGCCATTGCTGTTGTTGTTGTGATCTTTACTGCAGCTGATCCCCAGGCCTTTTCTTTTGTGATAGTGATGTGTAGGTTCAAACCATCAACCTTTAGGTTAGCAGTTGAGTACAAACGTTTGCACCACTTGGGCACTCCCTTCTGTTCCACTGGTCTGTCTACCTATCTCTTGGTCAACCTCACACTATCTTGATACGTAACTGCACAAGTTCTCCCAACCTTGTCTATTTACGGCCTTTTGTTATACCTTCTGAATTTAGATTCCACTTATCAAGTGCCACTAAAAAGAAAAAGAAAAACAAATCAAAACAAAAAAACACTTGGGGATTTTGACTGGAATTGCACTGAACTTACAGAGTTCTTTGTGAAGAACTGATGTCTTTATTGAGTCTTCCATGCACAAAATATAATAACTCTCAACCGCTATTTAGATCTTTCAATATAGTTTTATAATTCTCTCTACAACTGTCTTACGTATCTTCGGTTAGATTTATTTCTATTATATAGCTTTTGCTAGATGTAGAACATTATTTTATTATACTTTCTAATTATTTTTTGCTGCTATATAGCAACAGCTGATTTTTACATTTGATTTTGTTTCTATGGATTTGGCTGAACTCTCTTATTCTAATAGTTTGCAGATTGTCCTGAATTTTCTATGTAGATAATAAAATTGATTGTGAATAAAGACCGTTTTTGTTTCTTCCTTTCAAAACTTAACATATTTCATTTTGTCTTACGGTTGCTTGCTAAAACCTCCAGTACTAAGCTTAATAGAA
Organism: Dugong dugon; assembly: GCA_030035585.1. Taxonomy (NCBI): domain Eukaryota; kingdom Metazoa; phylum Chordata; class Mammalia; order Sirenia; family Dugongidae; genus Dugong; species Dugong dugon. The sequence goes on from CM057462.1 coordinate 151,906,556, forward strand.
TTAGTGATAGTAGGGATTCTTATCTTATTATTGACTTTAAAGGGAATGCTTCTAACAAACATTTAGCCACATTGTTTGTTATAAATTTTAAGGAATTTCCTTCTATAACCAATTTACTAAGGATTTTTATCATGAATTAAATTTTATCAAATTATTTTGCTGCATCTATGAGATGATTTTTTTTCTCCTTTATTATATTAACCCGGTGAATTGTATTAATAAATTTTCTTGTGTTCTAATATTGTGTTCTGGGATAAACACAAGCAGATCACAAACATTAATTCTAATATATTGCTGGATTCAATTTTCTATTATTTTATTTAGAATTTTTTCATCTGAATTTATGAAAGAGATTGATCTATAATTTTCCTTTCCCATCTATCCTTATCTGGTTTGGGTATCAAAATTCTACCAGCCTCATAAAATGAGTTATGCACATTTCTTCTTTTTCTATTCTCTGGAATAGATTCTGCAAAGTTATGATTATCTTTTTTTTAAGCATTTAATAGAACTTGCTTACGAAACCCTCTGGCCCTGGTGTGTTATGTTTTTGTGAGTAGATTTTAAACTACCAAGTCAATTTTTTAAAAATAGCTATAGATTTTCTATTTCTTCTTGAGTCATTTTGGTAAGTTTCGTTTTTCTAGGGAACTGGCCATTTCATGTAAGTTTTAAAATTTAGTTGCATAAAGTTTATGATGTTCTCTTATTTAAAAAAAAAAAAATCTGTTATTTATGTAATTGTTTCCCCTTTTGATTCTTGCATTGTTATAATTTTCTTCTTTTATTGACAAATCCAGCCATAGGTCTGTCAGTCTTTTCAAAGCACTACCTTTTTGTTTTCTTGATCATTCCAGTTGTAACCGTATTTCCTATTTTATTAATTTCCGCTCTTTGTTATTTCCTTCCTTCGACTTTCTTTGAGTTTATGCTGTTGTTCCTTTTTCCCGTGTTTGAGCTGGACACATGGCTCAATGAGTTTCTAGGCTTCTTTTCTAAAGAATAATTTTAAAGCTTTTATAAATGTATTTTTCAGGACTGCTTTTGCTGCATCCCACACATTTTGAGATATATTTTATTTCTCTCTATACACATGTATTATCTAATCTTAATTATGATTTATTTATTGACCTGTCAGTTATGATTTATTTCTAAAGTTATTTGTAAATGCTTTAAAATTTCCAAAAGTACAGTATTAATAAAGTAATCTTTCGTTATTGATCAGAGAATGTGATCCACATGAGACTGATTTGTTGCTGTCTGGAAGTGGGCAGTTCCAGGCTGAGATGGTGGCATGATACGAGCAGAGACCTGGAACCTTCTATTTTTCTGTTCCACCATCCTAATATATGGCTTCTATCATATATCTTTTTGTATTTCTCACTGTTTCTAGTACAATGTGTTCCATATTGTAGCTGTCCAGTACACCCTACTGCGTGAACACACCATGCTGCATTAGGAAGAATTAATAGCCAAAACTCAATAATCACAAGATTTATCATGAATCAGTTCTTCTTTTATTCTCATCAGTTTCTGGATCTCAGTTAGAGTTCAGAACCCCATTTTAGAATTGCCCGTCAGAAGCCCAGGCTCTGTCCCATGCCCTAGCTCTGGACCTGAAGGACTGGCTCCAACAATAGGCATCTGGGGGAATATTTGTCATATTAAAGAATGTATAATTAGAAAAGAATGAATACGCCCCAGCATGCTAATCTTGTAAGCCTAAACTAGAAACGGATGGTAAATGTCACAAACAGTAACTCAATACTATTACTAAAAAGACTGGAACTAGAACAAGACAGCCTTGCAACCCAAGCAGAAGCACCATGGACCACGCAGTCTTGGGGAGAACAATTTAAGGAAAATCAATTTCTAAACAATAATATTCCGGAAGCCTCCCCAACATATGTAGTCATGAATCTTCTGGTGGACCTGTCACACTCGAGTTTCCATTATTCACAACGTAAGCAGGATCTACTCCGGACAGCAGCAACTCAACACAGGATACTGCCCACAAAGCAAATCTAGATAGTTGAGCCAAAGGCATATGAATACTGGGGAGTGGCAGGCTGAAGTTTAGAGCAAATGATTTGGGTTGTATTTGCAAGCTGTGCTTGGCTGTCCCATAACTGCACCCTTCCACCTTGCTTTGGCCGAGTCAACACAGCTTGGGTGTGGTTGCTCATAAATATTCCCAAAGAGCAATGACGATTCTTTTGGATTCCTGAACGCTCCATCCCAGTTGTGGGAGAACTCTGGGGTGTGCGGCCAGGCCTCTCAATGATATTTTAATCTAAGCACTGTTTCCTTCCCATTGTTGCTTTTGGAATGGCCTTGTTCTGAGCCCTAGCTGTGACAACGGCACCTCTGTGGAATTTTTCCATAGCAGTTCTTAGATTTGGGTCTGCCCCCGGACCCCATCTGCACACCCCCATTTCCTCTCTTCTCTGTTTTGGCTCTGCTTAGCTCTTCTCAGTAAAGTGGCTGAAGAGTAACAAGCCCAAAATACCTAAGTAACAAATGAGTCACCATGCTTCAAAAGCTGAGCTCTGGTGATCAGCGGGTGTGTTGGGGAGTAAATAGCAGAGGAGGTGGCTGCCCAGAGAGAGAGGGAGGGAGGGAGAAAAATAGAAACAAAATGAACAAGTTGGCAGAGGTGGCTGACAGCAGATGAGCGGGCAGAGGGAACCGGGAACTTGGTTGGCTTGCAAAGGTGAGATCAGCGCTGTGGCCTGTCACACCCTGGCTGACTCAAGCTAAGACCAGGCCCGCTGGGAACTGCTAACAGTGGGCTGTCTAGTAAAACTCAGCTGGACAAGTCATCTGACTGCCCTCTTCTTTTGTTTACAAGTTTGGAGTCCTAGGGCTTGGGATTCTTTGTTTAAGTGGCTGCAGGGCTGCTAATCAGGGACCAGCAATGACATTGCTCCAGGACCGTTTCCCTTCCGGTTATATACTACATGGCGACAATATTTTACATTTCTTCTTTGTACTTTTTTGTTGGGATTTTTTAGAATGCTTCATCTTCCCAAAACCTTATCTTGAAATACACTAGGTGGAACAGGGTTGCCACCTCAAGGCTAAGGCCCCGGGCAGCACTGGGGGATAAACAAAATGAGCAACTGAGAGGCTGTGGCTGTCCTGAGAGATCCTAAATGCTGCCCCATCAGGGTTAGCTTTGTTGAGAAGTCACTGGGCATCGTCCTGGTAGCCTGGGAGATGACTCCTACCTTTCATCCTTTTCTAAGTGAAAAAGGAGTGGAGTAGGCTGAGCCTTTGGAACATCTTTTTAATGGCCTGATTTCATGGAGATCTGCCTGGCCAGCCCACAGTCATTCTGTAAAACTTTAAAACTGTCACGACAAGACGCCAGAAAGAAAAGCCATGTGTGCAAGAAACAAGGGCTAAGATGCATCCAGGACTGTTAATGTGATATGACCACCAGGCAAATTTTTTGAAAGAGAAAACAAAAATTATAAAATGTCCCCTGAGATAGGCTGTCTCCAATCAGGAGGATGACAGGATTTTATCACAAGCTATCTGGTTCTCTTTCAGGTCAAAACCAGGAAGTTCGGGACTAGCTTTAAAACAGAGGAAAACAAAACAAGTTGATTAGAGTTTGTAAGCCTCCAGCCTCGTTCCACTTCACTTGTCTCTGCAGTGGGGGCTGAAGTCAGCCTCTGGTTTTATCTCCCGCAATTCTCCCGCCCCTATCCCTCATAAGTGCAAAACCAGATGCCAGTGACATGGAAAGAGCAAAGCTTGATCTCAAGCGGAAGTGGGAAGATTTACAGCTAACAAGGCTTTGGCAGCTAGAAAGGAGACAATGACAGCCCATGTAAAGAAAGACCAGAGCTCAAGACTTGATAAAGGCAAACTTTCTGATGCCCGCTAAGTTCCTTAGAAGTGCTGCCTCTGCTCCCTGAACTTCCGCTTAGCTGGGCCAACCGGTGAATAATTGAAAATCCTCTTTGGAAATGTTTTGTGAAAATCATTGCAGGGAAGTCCATATTCTTGGCCTCAGAAGGCTTTGTTTTAAAATGTGTTTTTAAGACTATATAAACAATACATGCTTGTTATAAAATAAAAGTAGAAACAAAAATTAGCCGTAGTTCCAACACATTTTATGTGTTGGAATAAAATCCACCACATTTTATTGTATTTCCTTCCAGTCCTTTTATAGGCATACATTTATTTTTTTAACATAGCTATGCTCATTCTGTACATAGAATTTTGTATGTTGCTTTTTGCTAAACATACCTATTTTTTCCTACTAGCGTACGGAAAATTATGCAACCATGATTATTAATGGTTGCCTAATAATCCATAAGGAGCCCTAGTGGGGCAGTGGTTAAGAGCTATTGCTGCTAACCAAAATGTCAGCAGTTCGAATCCACCAGCCACTCCTTGGACACCCTACGGGGCAGTTCCACTCTGTCCTATAGGGTCACTATGAGTCAGAATTGATTGATGGCAACAGGTTTGGGCTTTTTTTTTTTTTTTTTTGGTAATAATCCATAGGAGTCCCTAGGTGGTGCAAATGGCTAACACATTCAGCTGCTAACCCAGAGGTGCCTGGACTCGAACTTCCAACATTTTGGTTAGCAGCTGAGTTGTGTTAACTGTTTGCACCACCCAGGGACTCCTATAGATTGTTAGGAAGACAGGCCTGGGGATCTACCTCCAAAAAAAAAATCAGACATTGAATACTCTATGGAGCACTGTTCTACTCTGACATACATAAGGTCACCATTAGTCAGAATTGACTCAATGGCAACTTTTTAAATAATCCATAGAGTTAACTTAATCATGCTCCTATTTATTTATTCATTTTTGGACATTAAATTTGTTCCCAATTTTAAAAAATATAAGTGTTCACTTAACTAATATATAAAATTTGGCAATTTTTGCATTAGCCCCACCACTTAGCCATGTGGCAAATCCTACCAATATCTGGACCAGTGACCAGAGAGCCGAAGAAGGAACCTGAAGGACAGGCAATCAGAGGGTGTTGTCAGTAGACTCCTCAGGGGAATCCAGCCCCTCTTGAGCTATAAGACTCATGGATTTCTGGCACAAGGGTCTTGAAGGACACAGAAATTGCCTGAGGCAATGCAACCAACAATCTAGCTGTGTATTTCCTGCCAAGTGTGCCTCAGATGTCCCATCTCCAGCCCTATATTTTCAAATGTGCTGGAGAAAAGAGACAGTATTTTCAATGAGTGAAAAGAATAGTAAAATAAAGGGTAGGGACAACAATTAGTGGCAAAGCAGAGGATCTCATTTGAAAACATTTAGAAAGCATCTTACTGTCTCTTATTCTGATTTCTTATTGGAGCATTCTACTTCTTTTGGGCTTCATCAGTTGGGTTGGCTTAAGAATAAGTTTGGATCTGCAGGGTGAGGGCAGCAGCCGCGGATCAAGTTGGCACTGGGGAGAATGGACAGAGTCAGGTACGGGCATAATTTATCATTTACCAAATAGCCCATGGTTGTATCACTGTCATTAAATATTTCATGTAAATGTTTTCTTTCAAAGGCAAATCCAGAGTCATATGGAATACAGTCCCTGAGCAGAGTGGAGGAGCATGAGCATTCATAGGGATTATTTCACTTAAGAATCTTAACAATCCAGAGTTAAGTACTCTTTCCCCCATTTTGCATATGCAACAATTAAGTCTTAGAAAAGTAAAATAACTTGACCAAGGGGACACTGCTAATAAATGTTTGAGCCCAGATTAGAGCTCAGAGCTGACTTCAAAGAGTGTGGCCTTTACATCATGCTGCCTCCCTTCTTAAACCTAATGGATAAATATGCTTGTAATAAAAATGAAATAATACTTATTGATTAAAGGCGGGGCTTTCTCTGAGATGGAGAAGTCATCATATCATTCATAGCATTCCCTTGAGAAGGCCTTCAAGACAACCCATGGGAGAGTCTGAATCGGAAGGCGGGGAGGGTGAGGGTGGGGGGTAGGTGCTGGTTAGTTCAATTATGGATGAGGAACTCTTCCATAATCCAGTTGCCGTGGAGTCAACACTGATTTATGGCGACTCCATGGGGTGGTCCTAAAGGCCTATGGACTCTCTGACAACAGGGAGGCCACAGGGTAGCTTCCACTTCCCATTTTCTCTAAGGCTAATCCTTGAGATCTCTCATGGTTGATGGAAACTATTGCTTCTACTGTACTTTTGAGTATCTGTATTATACAATGATTAGATCATAATGTAGGTGTCTGTCTTCTTCATTGCTACATTCCCACTCCTAGTACAGTGCTGGGAGTCCCTGGGTGGTGCAAATGGTTAACGCGCTCGGCTGTTAACCGAAAGGTTAAAGGTTCGAGTCACCCAGAGGTGCCTCAGAAGAAAGGTCTGGCAATCTACCTTTGAAAAACCAGCCATTGAAAACCCTATGGAGCACAGTTCTACTCTGACACACATGGGGTTGCCATGAGTAAGAGTCTACTCAACAGCAGCTGTTAACTGGTAGTACAGTGCTTGGTCCATAGTAGATGCTCAGTGAAGTTTGTGGAATGAATGAATGAAAATAATATCTCATTAAGTCTGAACCAAAGTTGTAGGCTGAAGTTAAGAATGGCTCATAATCACAGGCCCATAAAACAAAATGGGACTAAAGGGGCACAACAGCCCAGGGGCAAGGACTAGAAGGCAGGAGCGGACAGGAAAGCTGATAACAGGGAACCCAAGGTCAAGAAGGGAGAGTGTTGACATGTCGTGGGGTTGTTAACCAATGTCATAAAAACAATATGTGTACTAACTGTTTAATGAGAAACTAGTTTGTTCTGTAAACCTTCATCTAAAGTACGATTAAAAAAAAAAAAAAAAGAATGGCTCATAATCAACTCCCCAGGTATGGATGTGTTTCTCAGGATGTGTAGTCTGAATTAAAACCAAAAAACCAAACCCATTGCTGTCAAGTTGGTTCTGACTGATAGAGACCCCATGTGTTACAGAATAGAACTCTGTAGGGTTTTCCTGGCTATAATCTCTATGATGGAAACTATTGCTTCTACTGTACTGTATTGCTTCACCAGGCCTTTCTTCCAAGGTGCCTGCGGGTTTGAGCCACTAACCTTTACATTAGCAGTCAAGCGCAAATCGTTTGTGTCACCCAGGGAATAGTCTGAACTGAGGTGGCCAAAATCAGGATAGGTCAGGGTGTGTGTGCAATTGGTTCCTATGCTTAATATCCAAAATAAACTCTTGGTCATAAGCATGAAGCCACACGAAATGGGAAAAAATGGGAAGGTGAGAGTTTCCTTTTTCCTCTTCCTTTGTAGCATGGAGTGAGGATAAACTTTCTCTTTTTCTTTTCTCCTTGATTCCTCAATCAAACTGGATTTACGCTAAGCTTAGGAAGAGAATCCCTCCTACAGAGAGTGTTTATAGCACCCTGCTTGTTCCCCAAAGGGAAAATTTGGACTGAAAGTGTGCATTAAGCCTAGTCTTTAAGCAATTAATATTGTGCCCAAGAAATAAAAAGCAAGAACATTACAAGTGGATTTTGTCATAATCCTACATTTCCCAAATGTGTAAACGCCAGGAAAGTCCAGGTCCTAGGCAGAAACCCATCTGCTGTATTCCTAGTGTGATACTCCTCTGTTTATATTTGCTCATTTCTCTCACAGAGTGCCAGGAGAGAAAAAGTGATATTTTAAAAATTCATCTGCTAGTATTTTTGCAAACACACTTCTCTCCAAGTGTGGGTTGAGCAATGTGAGTAAAGCAGACACAAATGCCTCCAATGAACCACAACGTAACTTTAAGAACGGGAGCAATACATGCCTCAAAGACGTAAAGTTGGTGGAGAGGTAGGAGCTGTCCTCTAACCTACTACACTTGGCACAGCACAGGTGCTGGGTCTTGAGTCCCAGATTTTGAGGCTCATTTGAATCTGTCACTCAAACTTAGTGAGCTTCTACTACGTGCTAGTCAGCCAGGGAATTAAAAAAACTTAAGGTTCCTATTGAGAGATATAACAGTAAACAATTACAAGACAGCATGTTATTGACGTAAGGAAAAGGGGAAGAAACATTGCTGGAAAACTCAGTTGCATGCCCAACTCTTTGCTAAGTGCTTTGCAGACATGATTTCATTTGATTCTCATAGCTAGCCCACAATGTTATTCTCCTTTTTCATACCAAGGCTCACAGCGACCACATAACTTGCTCAAGATTGTATAACTAATAAGTTACACTTTGTATTCAAACTTGGGCTATTTTGAAAATCCGTACTATTTCCCCTATATAAACCCCTAAGGTGCTTCTAAGGTTTAAAATCTAATGTCATATGTGTTATGAATCTAAACAGCTAATATTTGTTGAGTGCTTACTATGAGACAGGCAAAAGTGTAAGTTATATACGTTAACAGATGTAAACTTTGTAACCATCTATGGGATAGATACTGCTATTACAGTATCCCATATTAAAGATGAGGAAACTGAGTTGACACATACATGAAGTTGCCCAAGGAAACAGCAGAGTCCGGTCTGACTTCAGAGTACATGCATTTAAGCGCTACACTATACAGCCTCTTCTTTGAGGAACACTTTTTAGCACATTCTATTAAGCCTCCCTTTCAACCACCCCAAGACTACACTGACATAATGGGGACAATATTTAACAAATACAGTATTTCAATTTCTCCCAAATCCCTCTACTTGCAGCCCCAACCCCAGAGGCTTTGCCTGGCAGCTTAATATCCCAGGGACTGATAGTTACCATGAGCCTGAGAAACAAACTGGGATATTCTGCACTTCTTTAAGGCATTCAAGAACTAAATGCTCTGATTTTAGAGTTTCCCCCTCAGCTTAAAAAGGACATTCCCCTGCCTATGAGGAACCTGGTTGCACAGTGGTTAAGCACTCAGCTGCTAACTGAAAGGTAAGCAGTTTGAACCCACCCAGCTGCTCCTCTGGAGAAAAGACCTGGTGCTCTCCTTCCGTAAAGATTACAGCCTAGGAAACCCTATGGGAAAGCTCTATTCTGTTCTGCAGGGTTGCTATGAATCAGAATCAACTTGACAGCCCCTAACAACAACAACATGACCGAGCCTAGTAGGCTTCCGCTTGTCCTCTCCTGGCTTCCTCTCTCCAGGTTTCTGTCTGAAGGAGAACATCAAGGGCAGGAGAGTCCTTTCCCAATTCCCCTTGAAGACCCTTGTTAGGAGACTACTGTGTAGGTAGCCCCATATCATCATGTTTAAGAGAGCAGAGCAGTGGGGTAAGGGAGTGAGGGGAGTGGGAGGGTGCCATTTAGAAAGAATTAGGGGAAGAAGGAGGTCAATGGTGGCTCAGTGGTAGAATTCTTGCCTTTCTTGTGGAAGACCTGGGTTAAATTCCCAGCCAGTGCACCTCATGCTCAGCCACTAGCTCTCTGTCAGTGGAGGCTTACATGTTGCTATGATGCTAAACAGGTTTCAGTGGAGCTTCCAGACTAAGGCAGACTAGGAAGAAAGGCCTGGTGATCTCCTTCCAAAAATCAGCCAATGAACACCTGTAGATCATAACAGTCTGATCTGTTACTCATCACGGGGATGGCGCAGGACTGGGCAGTGTTTTGTTCAGTTGTGAATGAGGTTACCATGAGTCAGGGGCCAACTCGATGGTGGCTAACATCAACAGCAAGGGGGAAAAGGGAGGAATCTGAAAGACTGAACTTTAACCTAGAGACACTGAGCTAAGCCTAAAGAAACTATTTAAATAGTTGAATCAGACCAAGTTTTAAAAAAAATCTGTTGAACTAAAATTAGCTTTCCCCCCTTTGCCACCCACAGCAGGTGAGGGCTCATAGGGATATCAGAGTAATTTAGAGAATAAAAGAACTATGTTTGCTCTGTCCATCTGAGGGGAGTGAGTAATTTTGCAATCCTGGTTTATGCATGAAAGGGTAGCCAGATGTGAGTTTCACCAGTCAAAATCAGAAGCTGAGGCTGCTGCAGTCTCGCTCACTCCCGTCTCCATAATGGCAGAGGATGGGGTCCCCAAGACCTTTCTTTGAGGACCTGGTCTCTCCCCAGTGATGTCCACATATTTACATGTAGATGATAACCCGGACAACAGTGCTGTGCACGGGCAAGCTGCTGCTTCTCTTTGGTGAGCCCTCTGATGACAGTGGGATTTTCTGCGTCCAAGGAGTGGAATTCCAGTCACTCTCTAATGCCTGTGGTGTCCAGGACAATGCCACACCAGAGGGAGGTGATCCACTGCTGAGAAAGAAGATCCTAGTCTACTATCACCTTCAGTCCCACCACAAGAAGAAGATGCTGAAGACCAGCTGAGGAGAAGGAAAGGAGGAACACTGTAAACTTCTCTAGCAAACAATCATGTATTTAGGTAAAAGACAAACGGTGACTGAGAAAAGAAGACTCTCCTTCTCAAAGTACAGAAACAACCTCCACGTCTAGAAACGACCCTTCATTTCTATGTGCAATCTTCCTTGATGACAGGCAGCAGAAAGTGTAGTTTATAGGTACTCAGATTTGGACGTTCAAATCCCAGTTTTGCCACTTCCTAGCTGTGGTACCTTAGGCCAGCTGCTTAAGCTTCTGTGCCTCTGTACCTTCATCTGTAAAATGCAGAAAATAATTTTGTCTTCTTTATAGGATTGTTGGAGGATTAAATAACACACATAAAGCCTAAAGAGCAGTGCCTGGCACATATTAAGCGCTCAATAAACTTGGCTGTTATTATTTTTATGACAAGAGTAAGAGTATTATGATCCGGGAGGTCCTTCTAGCCTAAAGCAACCCTAGATTTATCGACAAGTGATTAAGGGTAATCTCTAATTGAATTTTTCAACAAACAAATTGTAGAGTATCTGCCTCTACAGGTCGATTACCCTTTTGCAAGGACCTGTACCTCACACCCTGAGAAGAAGTGTGTTCATTCAATGTATCAGATCCTCCAGCCAAACAAGGTTTTGAAACAACTGATTTGGCATCCTGACTCTTCCTGTCGTTAAGGACGTTCTGATAACCAAGGCCGAGTTCAGATCAACTCAATGTTCATTCAAAATGAGCAGGTTAACATGATAAAATGAGAGAATGTGGACTTTGGAGTCAGGAAGCCCTGGGTATTAAATCTTGGCTTCATGATATACTGTGAGAGCATAAGAGAGTTAGTTGTCTTTAAAAATGGGGATAATAATACCTACATCACAGGTATTATTGGTGAGGATTAAATTAAATTAAATTATTTATATAAAGTGATTGCCACTGAGTCGACACTCAATAAAAGTCAGTTCTCTTTTCCCCTTTTCTGCTGAGGCAGCTTCTCTGAGTTGGACTACTCTGTGGAAAGGGAGCATTCATCAAATGGTCTGTTAGCTCATTTTTCTCCCACTTTCCTCAGGCAAGAGATCACAAAGAAGATGGGAGAAAACAAGCCCCATTGGTCTAACCTTTTCTATCTAGTAGAAATTGTCCATCTTTCTCTTTAGCACTTTAAAAAATTATCAAAACCCGGATGATACTGGATTATTTAACTACTACTCCATCTCAGTCAACCTAGGAATGAGAGTCCTGCTTAATCTCTATTGAAGGTGGAAACAAATAAGGCCTCAAGAAAACCTACCCCTGATATGGCCCCTTTCCAAGGTCCAAGGGGTGTATGCAACACCCAAAGAGGCAGGGCAAGGGAGGCATGTGGTCAGGCTGGACCGCAATGCTGTGATACTTGATTATCAACAGAGGATGCAGTGTAAGTCCTGCCAGCTCCTTTTTACAGTTATGAGGACAAAGCTGAATCTTCAATCCAATCATTTCTGCTTAACATTAATTCATAATTACAGAGCCTCCTCCTTCTCCTCTTAGATTCCATTGAAGCCCCCAACCATCAAACTCACTCACCTCACTTCTCCACCCACCCCATTCTCTTCAGCTGTCAGAGAGCTCTCCTGAAATGAACCAGGGGCCAAGAACCTAAGGCCTCTTGGATGGGAGTCTGAGTTGCTGACACACTCAAGTGCTGACATCGGAAAGTACCACTGCTGAATCAAAAAGCCACTTCTCAGAGATGACAGGAGTGCTCAAGGTTTGGTTCCTGGAATGCCCCTTATCTGGTCCAGAACCTTGAAGCCAATGTCATGCCTCCTTCCTTCCATGCCTCAGTTTCCCAGCATGTGGGAAGGGTAATGACAACAAAGGAGAAATTGCTACCTACTGCCCAACCCGTCATCACTATAAATTTGAATGACTTGACCAACTTCAGAATGCTGTGGAAATTAATTACTATTTACCAAGTACTCTGAGATGAACGGCGCCAAAATTAGGCAGAGCTGAGGCAGACAGTTGTGTGTTAACTGGGGTGCAATGTAGATTCAACAGAATGTTCCTTTAGATTGTAAATTGAACTTTCATTTTTGTCAAGGTGGAAAATCTTACAACAATTATTTTACTTTACTCCTTTATAAAATAATTCTCTCCTCTCCCCTTCCAAGTTTGAGGCATGGATAGGTGTTAGAATACAAACCCCACTGCTCCCAATCAAAATGCTCAGGACTGACATTAAAAAAGAAATAGTGATCATGTTTTAGATTCTTTTTCATACCATGCAACAAATCTAGTGTTTTTTTTTTCTCCTTTTTTTCTATTTTTAACAAAATAAATAAATTTTGCAGAATCAAGACTGTATGAGATCCTGGTCAAGTTAACCCTGAAAAGCGTCTTTGCCTCCAGCTACTTTTCAGATGAGCTTCATTTCTGACTCATTCTAGAAATGAGATGTTCGTTTGCTTCTGGGCCACTTACTCTTTGCCCCTTTGCTCAAGCTGTAAGAGCACAAAAGGAAAAGTTTGCAATGATCATTTGCAATCTGCTGTCCCAAACCTCTGATGTAGGAGATGCAAAGCAGCCTAGGGTCTGCCTTGGCTTCTCTCTGATGAGCAGAGCAGCGTGAACAGGAGGAAGTGGGTAAGCGGGAAGAGGCCCTGCGGCTGTGGTGGTGCCTCTACCAGCAAAGTCAGCACCTACAGACTGATGAAGGCAGCAGATGAGCATGTGACGAGCATGCCATATTGCCGCTGCCCTATCTGTCCACATCAGGAGGGCCGACGGGCCATGCTCTGCACACTGTTTGTGCACTCCTACACGCTGTCAGGGACACAAGGTATCCTTTGAAGTCAGGTGACTAAAGCCCCTGCCCTGTTCTCACCTTCTCAATATTCCCCCTCACTGCTGTGCTTCAATCCAAATTCTCCTCCGTAGTACATTCTGGTTTTACTAGAAATTAATTCCCAGTAGCAATTCATCAAGAAAATACAACAATTATAAATACATATGCACCTAACATCATAGCCCGCAAATATATAATTCCCAGTAGCCAGAATGGCCACAGTTCAGCTCCTACCCTTAAAAAAAAAAAACAAAAAGATTATTATCATTACTGAAATAATGAAATATAACCTAGATCCCACCCCTCACATATTTTGATTTATTTACTTTTTTAAAATTTGTTTACAATGCGACTGTTTCTACCTACTTCCCACCTTGCATTTTCATTTGCTACCTTTGTATGCTTTTCCTTGTTCTTCCTTTTGGGCCTACCCATTGACAACCACCCCACAAAATGGATGGAGAATCCTTTTTCTTCTTATACATTTATTCTCAAAACTATTATCTAGTTAAGACAGTCACGGGCCCTCCATCAAAGTGGTCAGCAATGTGCTCTGAAGCACCTATGGCCAGAAGCTCACGTGAGCAGCAATAACTCACCATCCGACCTCAGACAGAAGATTGACACGGTTTCTTGCCTGACAACAATCAGCGACCACAAGACTAAAGTGATATCCAAGACTCGAGATTTGCCTGAGCAGTCCTAACAGCTAACGGAGGAAGAGGAGGCCCAAAGCCAGCCTATCCTGTGAAGTGTTTGGCACAGTTGGTACGTTGAGATGCTGACTGTCACATTTTTGTGATATGCCAATCATTTTGGCAGGATTAAAATCCCCAAGGGCCAATTTACCCCAGCGACTGCCACTTGCCAATGCAAAAACAAACAAGCTTACGTATGTCTACTGGGAAGAAAATCAAAACTTTTGCAGAGGACAGGGACAATGTCTTTGGGCCCCTGGGGCCTAATGGTCACAAAAAAATTCATTGAGGTCATTTGATTCCTCTGAGGGGTTAATCATATATAATTTTCCAATCATTACAGTCTTGGTACTACACTTGGAATCTCTGTCTTAGCATACAACCAGGTGATTATGGGCAGACTGAATTCTCCATTTTTATAAAACATGGTATGGAGAAGGGAAGGAGCAGCTTTATTGATTTGCTCATTGATGATCTGTTGATGTTTCTCTACCAATTGGGACTTATTGGGGGAAGGAAGAAGAGAGGATCCGAAGTGGTCACCAAGATGGCCAGAAACCCAAACGCTGTTATAAGCCAAACTCTTGGCGTAAGAGAAAAGGAAATTGGGCGATAAGGACTGGACCATGCGTTTCCGAGGTCATGTCAGCAGTCTCCTAGGCCACAGCTTTTGCTGCTTAGAATGCAATTTATTCAGGCAGTGCAGCTGGGGACAGCAGGGCTTCTGATACAAAAGCGTCGACTGGTGAAAGAAAATCAAAATAATCCCCATTAAGTTCTCATTATCACAAAAATTAGAAACCCTAATGAGAGACTTCCAGAGCAAGCCGAGCAGTGGGAGGGCATCTCTGATGGACACTGTCCTCTGTGAGGATGTCACTGTCGTCACCATGGGCAAGATGAGTGCCTGTGTGCCTCAGAGCAGTTTCCCTGGAAGCAGCCAAGACTTATAGGGCACCCCAGGACCAGGCAGCCATGATGAAGACACAGAGAAGCAGCCCAGAAGCTAGGCTGGCACCCTAAGGGGACTCTTGGCCTGGGGGTGAATTTCTTTAACTCTGTATTTTGTTCATTTTGCCTCAGAAACTCCCTCTGAATAGATTCAACTTTGACCATCCCAGATTCTTTTAAGTGTGGTGCTGCCTACAGGCAGGCAATAGGTAAAGAGCCCTTTAAGGACTCTTTCAGGTCCCTGGATGGTGCAAATGGTTTGTGCTTGACTGTTAATGAACTGTTGGTGGTTTGAACCTACCCTGTAGCACCACAGAAGAAAGGCCTGGTGATCTGCTTCCATAAAGATTGTTGTTATTGTTAGGTGCTGAGTCAATTTCAACTCTTAGCAGCCCCTTGTGACCGAGTAGAACTGCCCCACAGGGTTTTCTAGGCTGTAATCTTTACAGCAGCAGATTGCCAGGTCTTTCTCCAGGAGAGCACTGGGCGGGTTCGAACCGCCAAGCTTTCGGTTAGCAGCCAAGCGCTTAACCTTTACAGTCAAAAAAACCCTATGGAGCAGTTCTACTCTATCATACACGGGTGGCCATGAGTAGAAATGGACTGCAACAGGATTGGATTGGTTTGTTTTTGTTTTGTTTTTTTTGGTTAAGCACTTCTCCACCTCAGTGGTTCTCAAACTGGGTTCTCCTTGTATTTCAGGTTGAGGAACCTTTTAAGGGAAGAAGGTAGCTGGGGAATGCTTATTTCCCTGGCAATGTGCAACTGTGGAAACGTGCTTCTCCTAGACCTGGCAAATGGTTTCCAGTGTTTTCTCTCCAAATACTACATTGCTGCATCACATCTTGGCACTGCACGGCCAGTAGTACTGCATCATCTCCTGGTGCTGAGCCAAGAGCGTGCCCAGCAGCACTTAGCACCATACAGGGAGTCTGCAGGGCCCTCCAAGATCCCTCCACACAGCACTCCTACTGGAGCAGAGGGGATTACTAGGCGGCAAGTCAGTTTTGTTATTATTACCCTGATGTGTAATAAATCTGTGTGGTGCACTAAATTAAAGCAAGGCTACATTCTCACTTCACACGCTGCCAATAGTTTTATTGTAACAGCTTGAATATGTGAGTTTTCCTTTTTAGGTAGAGCAGAGGAAGCTGTGAAATTTGAAAAGGAGAACAAAAGGATATTTCAGTGTAGTTTGCAAAACAGGTATTGTACACGAGCCGGCTCATCAGGACATCCAACGCCTAACATTTTTGTGCTCAATGATATTAGGGAACTGTAAAGCCTTACAATGCCCACAAGAATTCATTTAAATTCATTTTCATATCAATGTATCACTGCTGTGTTCTGCTAAGCTCACCTCTCGGACTAGGCTTATAGCATTCTCTTTTAGTGATAAACCTGGGCTGGCTGTGAGATCACAAATTGGTTCTGGAACTCATTAAAGTCAGCAAATGAGCTTTAGTGAGATACTCGTAGAGGCAGAAATGCAAGTGATAATCTGTCCGTTCTGGCAATTACAGCTCAGGGGGTAAGGCGGGGTAAGAAACCCTACAACTCCCAGCAGGAGGATAATGATCCATTTCAGATGTCTGTGTTGATAGATGCACATGCCCTGGCTTTTCTTCCTTCACACCATGCATCTCTGTTCTGTAGGAGGCAAGGGAAGGGCTTGAGAAATGCTTCACCTTGACCCTTTGCCAAGTTCAAAGCCCATGTGAGGCCTTCAGTCATGTCCCTTGCATACCTGACACTTTTTTTTTTTTTTTTGGTCAAGAGCCCTGTTTGGTAGCAAATTCTATTCCAAGGCTTTGTTTCAGAATTCAGCTTATACTTTTTTTACTCAGATGTTAGTCATTCAAGATTTCTAACTCTCTGGTTACAGAGCCTTTCTTCTATCTTTTGATTCTGTCTCCACTTAGGCTCCTATGTTAAAACCAGTTGCCGTGGAGTAGATTCTGACTCATGGCGACCTCATGGGTGTCAGAGTAGAACTGTGCTCCATAGGGTTTTCAGTGGATGATTTTTCAGAAGTAAATCACCAGGCCTTTCTTCAGAGCTGCCTCTGGGTGGACTCGAACTGCCAACCTTTCAGTTAGCAGCTAGGCTTGTTAAATGTTTGTACCACCCAGGGACTTCAGGCTATAATGTTACTTTCGCCTAAACTAGACTCACTGGGTGCTGGTGCTCTGCTTATACATCATTGTGTCCCCTGAACACTGATTAAGCTATTAAGCATACAGCTGATGCTCAATATATAATTGTTGATTAACTGACTTTCAAAATAGTCTTCCACCTCATTCTTCAACCACCAGCTCCACTCTACTAGTTCACCATCATCTCTTTGTGGTCCCGCAAAACTATGCATTCTACGATGTATTCCTCATCAGCTTCCAGCCAAAAATGACTCTGTTGGTAAGCCCCTTGGCAAAACCCTAATGCTCATCCTCTTGCTCTTCCTTAGAAAATACCACACTCCTGTGCTTGAGTCTCATTTATTAGCAACAAATGCTAAGGTAGGAAATTTCATTCTCTGAGTTTGAGTATTCTAATGAATTCTATTTTTCTCTATTATTTTTTTCCCTAAGCATTCTACCTCTGGTTAATCTGTAACAAGCCTAATCAGTAGACACTCTGGAAAAGCTGAGGTCATAATTCCTGAATCTGGTTTGAATTTGAGAATTGTTCCTTCAACTCAAAATTAATATTGTCAATTTACGGAAGTGTGTTTTCTACTTTCTGGCCTCAAACTGATATTTTTTTACACATGAAGTTTGGTAGCTGACTTAACTAGTTATTAAAATTAAAAGAAAACTTCCATTGCCTTTTCTGGACTTCCCCTCATATCCCCTACCCCGCTACGCACGCACACACATTTACACACACACACACACACACACACACACACACACATACACACACACGTCACTGAAAGTGGGGAAGATGGAGTCCTTGCTTGGATTCTCCTTAAAAAACCAAAAACCCACTGTCATCGAGTTGATTCTGACTCGTAGCGACCCTACAGGATGGAGCAGAACTTCCCCATAGGGTTTCCAAGGCTGTAAATCTTTACGGAAGCAGACTGCCACATCTTTCTCCAGAGGAGTGGCTGGTGCATTTGAACCACTGACTTTTTGATTAGCAGCCAAGCGCTTTAACCTCTACACTACCAGGGCTCCTCTGGATTCTCCTTAGGTCGCATTATTGTTTGAGAGTTGTTGGTTCTCATCCAGAAGCAGACACAGACAAAGTAAGGAGTTACTGTTTTAGCCTAGCCATATAAAGTAGCACAAACTCCAGGCTTTAATCTATCTTTAAGGCTGCTCTGGTATATGGGCTTCCTTAAAATGAATAAACAGATTCATATTAGCCAACTTTCGCCACCAAAAGAAAAAACTTTTTGCCCCCAAAAAGAGAAAAATAGAATTATTAGAACACTCAAACTCAGAGTGCTCTACGTACTGAGTGCTTACTTTGTATCTAACCCCCACAAAAAAATCAAATTTGTTGCCCTGGAGTCAATTCCGACTCATAGCCGCCCTAGGACAAAGCAGCACTGCCCCATAGGGTTTCCAGGGAGTGGCTGGTGAATTCAAACTGCTGACCTTTCGGTTAGTAGCTGTAGTTCTTAACCAGTACGCCACCAGGGCTCCACTTTGTATCTAGTACCATATTATTCCTTCATTATCTTAACTTAATTCTTGCCCTTTAAGGCAGGAATTGATATCCCCATTTTACAAATGAGGAAGCAAATGTTCAGAAGTATTAGGCGACTTATGCTGAGTGGTAGAACCAGGTCTTTGGATTCCAGGTTCACTGCCCTTTCCATTATATCATATTTCCTCTTTGTGCTAATACGTGGTATACCTGTTACTATTGAGTGGATTCCGACTCATAGTGACCCTATAGGATAGAGTAGAACTGCCCCATAGGGTTTCCAAGGAGCAGCTGGTAGATTCGAACTACAGACCTTTTGGTTAACAGCTGAGCTCTTAACTACTATGCCACCGGGGCTCCCTTTGTGCTAATACAATCCTGAATTTTAGCTTTGTGCTAATAGCATCCTATATGCAATAACTGAAACTCTCTATCCAAGTCAAATGCTCTTAAATAGCCTAGAGAGTAAAGAAATCCCATGACAACAAATACCATCCTAACAAAACCCCTTGCTAGGTTCCAGGTGATAATCTATTCATTTAAAACAAAATTTGATATAATGAGATATCCTCATGCCAGCAGGAAGAGAGCTAATATTTGTGAGTGCCTCCCACGTGCCAGGTATAGTACAAAGTACTTTACTTAGGTGATCTCATTTAATCCTCACAAGAATCCCTAGGATATAAATATTGACTCCACTTTATAGATGAAGAGACTGAGTCTCAGAGAAATTGAGCGATTTGCCCAAAGCTACCAGCTACTGTATCAGTCAGAATTGGTCAAATTATGCTGAAGTAACGAATAACTCTGAAAGTCTCTGTAGCTTGAAACAGCAAAGGCTTATTTCTTGCTCAAGCCACATGTCCATTCAGGGTCATCTGGAAGCTCTGTTCCATGCGGACCCTAACCCAGGCCCCTGATTAATGGTGTAGCTCCATCTCACCGGTTGCCAGTCACTACAGCAGAGACAAAGAGTGAAGTGAACCATGCACTGGCTCACAAATCTTCCACACAGAAATAATACGTGCCATTTTCCTTACATTTCATTGGCCAAAGCAAGTCACATGGCCACATCTACCTTCAAGAGTGTGGGAAGTACAACTTTCTCTAGGGTGAAGAACAGGAAACACTTGGTAAACAGCACTCATGACTGCCCACTGCTAGTAATGGATAGAACTGGAATTCAAATCGTGAAGTAGTACATGCCTGCTGCCTCCTAGGCACATTTCATTTAGCCTGAAGAAAGCATCTCCGTCTTCAAAGAGGGGAATTAGTATTGGATGGTTAACCAGATAGTTCAGCTGGTTTCCATAGTAAAGTTAAGTAGACAATCTAATAAATATCTTGTTTTTGGTATAAAAATGGAGAGGCATACAAAGAACCTGGAGGTCTAGAAATGTATTCATGACCCAGTATAACCAATGCTTGGTTGTTACAGTGTAGATAATGCTTCTCTTTTTCTAGTGCTAAGAATAAAGACACAGATAACCTCAGAGTGGCAGAATGAGAACCTCCTACTGCCTAGACAAGCAGACTTTTCTATTAAAGAACGTTGTGGCTAAGGCATCAGCAAAGTGTTAACAAAACTGGATAGAACAAGAAATGGCCCTGATCATTCTAGAGCTGGCATTGGCTCCTGAGTTTCATCAGGTAAACACTCAAGGAATACTTTGTGAAAGTTTACCCAAATTTCTCACTGGAAATTTGGAGTTTGGGACATCTTCAAACTTAGGGCCAACTACTAAGCATCGGAATACCTGGGTAGCACAAATGGTTAAGCGCTGGACTACTAGCCAAAAGGTTGGTGGTTCAAACCTACCCAGAGATGCCTCGGAAGACAGGCCGAGCGGTCTGCTTTCAAAAGGTCACAGCCTTGAAAACCCTATGGAGCAGTTCTACTTTGCACACATGGGGTTGCCATGAGTCGGAATCAATTCAAGGGCAACTAACAACAACATTATTAGGCGTCAAGGAAAGGAATAGGAAGCCTGATGATACTCTAAGATGCTGGCTGTGTGTTCCCTTATGCCATAGGTGTTGGGTCTAAAAGTTGTGTTAGTTCAATTTGTTGTAAACCAAACTCAAAGTACTACAGAAATAGGTAAAAAAGAAAATTTCTACCTAGCTAAAAATAATCTCCAACTAGCTTTTTTTTTTAAAAAAAGGCACTTGGAATCATAATGCCAGTTTTTAAAAGATGATATGGTTAGTAAATAATTATCTTTCCTCTATAGGGTTGCTATGAGTTGGAATTGATTCCATGGCAATGGGTTTGGTTGGTTTGGGCTATAAAAGTAGCTAATATTTTTTGAGCACTTATTACATCTCATTTACCATATGTATTATTTAATCTTCAAACAACCCTGTGAGGTAAATGCTAATCGTTTTGTTGTTGTTACCTACCATCAAGTCAATCCCCAACTCATGGTGACCCAATGTGTTACAGAGGAGAACTGCTCCATAGGGTTTTCTTGGCTGTATAGGTAGTCCCCACATTATGAACGAGTTCCGTTCCTAAATCTGTCTTTAAGTTGAATTTGTACATAAATTGGAATAGTTAGGTATGGTTTGTATCTAACATCAGATAGTCAAATGTTTGTCTTAATATATAGTATATAGTGTACCTTTCTATGCATAAAAAAAGTTCAACACTTCCAGATACACTAACACATCTTTCACATAATAATACAGTAACAATAACAATAATGTTTTGATGGCTTGTCAAAAAGTAGCACCCATTTGTTATTATGAACCACTGTACGTACCTTGAATTTTTAATATAATATGCTTTATGGGAGTTGGTTTGGAACTACAGTTGTACAGCTGTACGTAAATTGGATATTCATAACCCGGGGAATGCCTGTAATCTCTACAGAAGTAGATCACCAGGCCTTTTCTTCTCCAGAGCTGCTGGGTGGGTTTGAACTGCCAACCTTTTGGTTAGCAGCCGATGGCAAACTACTTGGATCACCCAGGCTATTCGTTTTACAGATAGGGAAATGGAAGCTCAGAGAGGTTAAGTAATTTGCCCAAGGCTACACAGCTGGTAAGTGGCAAGACCAGAATTTGATTTCACACCATGTGATTCCAGAGCCTGCATGTATAACTTCACTTCGAGTTGCCAGTTAAAATAAAGGATGTCCAGTTAAACTTGAATTTCAGATAAACAAGTCCCAAACATTGCATGTAACATATCTATACTGAAAATTTACTTGTTGTTTATTTGAAATTCAAATTTAAATGGGCATACTGTATTTTTATTTGTTAAATCCAGCAACCAAAAACCATACTATTCTGTCTTCAATAAATTCAGATATCCATATATGCTTAATTTGTGATTTACATATGCAAGAATTTTGTTGCAGAATAATGATGTTAATTCATATCCCCAAAGTTAAGGTAAATCCTCCTGGGTTTGGTCTGGTGACAGTATTCGACCTGATAGCACAGCTAAGTGCAAGCTTTTCTCTTCTGATAAGAAAAGACTTCACTTATTTTGGCATATTCTGGCCTCCTGCCCACACTGGGCTCTCTCTCCAGTGGCCAGCTGTGTCCTACCTGGTGCTCATTCTTGTCCAACCTCCTTGCTGCAGGATACTTGCCTTATCCTAAGAGTTGCAGAGCTACATGGTTGAGTGCTGTTTCCTTCCAGATGACAATGTTCACAGAAGGAAATGGAAAAGAATGAGCTGGTTAAAGCTTAGTAGACAGGGACCTTGAATATAAAATCTGTTGTATAAAACATATAATCTGGCAAAATATATACCGCTAAACAAATAACTCTTGATTATCTGTGTGCGTACTCTCCACTCTAATGTAGCTCTCCTGCAATGTACAACACGCACCTACCTGACTGCCTGCTTTCAGTGCCCAGATAACCTGAGCTGAAGAAATGGAAACTGTTTTTAATGGCCATCTAGAAGGAAAATGCATTGTCCCCCAGGCCACACGATGCATTAAAAACCAGAAATAAAGGACTTTAGAATTAGCTGATCATTACTATCTTTTAATAATGTGTATAACTGAAAAGTGACTCTATTTTTTTTCTTTTTTAAATTTATTTACTTTAATTTTTCCCTATCTTTATCATTTTATAAATGAAAGTACATTTTAACCCCAAAGAAGGAGCAAAGACATAATATCAAAATACAGTCACAGCGCCACGTAACGTCCATTCGGGCAACATCCGACCACATAAAAGTCCACGGTCACATAAATTCAGAAATCCGAACTAAAGAACAGGACACAGTGGACATAACCGGAAGTAGCAACAGCTTCCTACATGCAACACGTGTATCTCATATCTCTGTATCCAAAGTGATTGCACTGCCAGGTGCATGCTTGTTATTACGAACCATGGTACGTAACTTGAATTTTTTTTTTTTGTACTTTAGATGAAGGTTTACAGAACAAATAGTTTCTTATTAAACAGTTAGTACACATTGTTTTATGACATTGGTTAACACCCCCGCGACACGTCAACATTCTCCATTCTCAACCTTGAGTTCCCTATTACCAGCTTTCCTATCCCCTCCTGCCTTCTAGTCTTTTTCCCTGGACTGCTGTGACCCATTAGTCTCGCTTTGTTTTATGGGGCTGTCTAATCTTTGGCTGAAGGGTGAACCTCAGGAGTGACTTCATTACTGAGCTAAAAGGGTGTCTGGGGGCCATACTCTCGGGGTTTCTCCAGTCTTTGTCAGGCCAGTAAGTCTGGTCTTTTTTTTTTGTGAGTTAGAATTTTGTTCTATATTTTTCTCCAGCTCTGTCTGGGATCCTCTGTTGTGATCCTGGTCAGAGCAGTCAGTGGTGGTAGATGGGCACCATCTAGTTGTATTGGACTCAGTCTGGTGGAGGCCATGGTAGTCGTGGTCCATTAGTCCTTTGGACTAATTGTTTCCTTGTATCTTGTTTTCTTCATTCTCCCTTGCTCCCAAAGGGGTGAGACCAGTGGAGTATCTTAGCTGGCTGCTCACAGGCTTTTAAGACTCAGACACTACTCACCAAATAGAATGTAGAACATTTTCTTTACAAACTGTGTTATGCTAATTGAGCTAGATGTTCCCCGAGACCGTGGTGAAAAGTGACTCTATGTTTACTAGCCTAGACATTTTTAGAATTACCTCTATAGTCAAGATTCTAAAAATCTTTCAAACAAGGTGAATTTTTATGAACCCAGAATATAATAATAAGGATAGATAATATTTATTATACCATAAAATAACATTATTTTATTACTGTGTGCCAGGCTCTATGAAGGGCACTTTACACGTGTTATCTCTTTTAATTTTTGCCAAAACTCTATGGAATTATGTACTATTATTAGCACCATATTACAGATAAGAAAACTGAGCCAAGGCTACAGTTGGTAAATGGCAGAACCTGCATTTAAACAGATGTAGTCTCACCGTTGGTTGTTCAAACTCACTGCCCACCAGCACCACAAAAGAAAGGCCTGGCAATCTGCTTCTGTAAAGATTACAGCCAAGAAAACCCTATGGAACAGTTCTACTCTCTAACACATGGGGTCACCATGAGTCAGAATTGACTCTTTTATTGAGTCTCACTCCAGAGAACATATGTTTAATTACTGCACAATAATGCCCCCATATCATAAGATCAGAGCCCTGGTGGCACAGTGATTAAGAAATTGGCTGCTAACCAAAAGGTTGGAAGTTCAAATCCACCAGCCACCCCTTGGAAACCCTATGGGGCAGTTCTACTCTGTGCTATAGGGTCACTATGAGTCAGAATCAACTTGATGGCAATGGGTTTGGTTTGGTTTTGGTATCATAAGATCAGTAGATATTGCTTCTGTGGTGAAGAAGCAGTTTTTTGAAAAATTTCAAATCTGTTGCCGGCTCCTTCACTCCAAAGGCATGAAGCATTCTTTTTGCTAAATAGTAAAGAATATCCAGGAGGAGGAGAAGGTAGTTGGCAAACAGGCAAAATGGTAGGATTAAATTAAATGCTGTATGACTAGTAACACAGCTCATACCACCTGCAACTCACTGCATGAGTTGGACAACACCTCAACTGTTCAACTAGACCAGGACACCGACCACACACTTGCTTATCACAGCAATATCAAGCTGCCATAAAAGATTCTAAATGCTTGTGCCCATTTTCTGTGCTTACCTCAAGGTGGACTGGTAATAAAAAATTCGTAGACCAACCAGTCCACAGACCATACTTGGAGTAGCACTAATACAGATAAGACTAGCTTAGTGCATGATTAGTTAAAATATAGAAATATACTTATGAATTAGATGTTTGGCTCATATATTTTATCTATCTATATACACATACACATTCCTGAAATATGTATTGAGAATACAGGAGGGACCAATCACTGGAGAAGAATAGCATGTTTGGTAGAGGGTCAGCAAAAAAGAGGGAGTCCCTCAATGACATGGATTGACACAGTGGCTGCAACAATGGGCTCAAATACAGCAATGACTGTGAGGATGGCACAGGACCAGGCAACATTTCATTCTTTTATACGTAGGGTCATAGCCAACTCAATGGCACCTAGCAACAATAATTATATGCCTAAGAGTTCTGGGAATATAGTAATGAACAAAATAGATCATGTCACTGTCCTCAAGGAACTTACATTCTAATTCAACCAATATTTTGATACTCAAAGATCCAGTTTGAAGCATTGCTACTTAATAGTTTTGTGCAATTCTTTTAATCCCTCTGAGCAAGTTTTCTCCTTTGCAAAAGGAGACTAATAAATACCTACTTTAATGATGTTCTTGGTAGGATTAAATTAGATACTGTGAGATTATTTTTAAAACCATAAAATGATATACCAACTCCAAGTCATATATTTGCCATGTGTCTGTCTTGAGGGTGGGGACATAGCTTTTCTATGTCTTTATCCTCTCAGCAATAAGCATAAATTCTTGGCAAGTAGCAAGCACTCGGTTAAGGCTTGTTGAATAACTGTGTGTAAGGTCCTATTTGTGTGAGGTATATTTTTGTTTAAAACACTGTACCTGCTTTTATAAATCCACTGTACCAACAGGAACAGTGCATTAGATATTACAGGGCATAGCATGCATAATTCTACTCTTGGGTTACAGTTTGCTAAGTGTTCCAGCTCTAAAAATACATTTTCTAAACAGATGGAAGTCTCTTTTTATTGATTTGTGTCACAATCTGAATGCTTCTTAAAGGTCTTTCCCATAAATTCACCCTAGAAGTAGTCATGCTGGTCCTGCCAGTTCTAAGCATATCCACGCTCTCTAGGATTACCCAGTGGCTGTCGAGTCGACTCCAACTCATGGCGACTCCATGTGTATCAGAGTAGAACTATGTTCCATAGGGTTTTCAGTGGATGATTTTTTGGAAGTAGATCACCAGGCCTTTCTTTCAAGCCCTTCTGGGAGGGCTTGAACCTGCAAACTTTTGGTTAACTGTTTGCACCACCCAGGGGCTCCTCTCCAGGATTACAAACTAGTAAACTGAGTTGTAAAAGCACTCTAAACTTGGGAAACATCTGGAAGAAATTGTCAAGAAACAGTAACATGAGAAAATTGAACTCCGTATTAGGAAAGTTTCTTTTAGGTATAAAGACATTCTCTTTGAGGGTTAGCAATGGTACTATCAGAGTTAGACATGGGCATGAGTGCTCTCCAGATTTCACAAAAGTGATTAACTCAATCCAAGTGTGGCTACTTGAGGGGCACTTCATATACATCAAGACTTGCATTGCAAGGGCCACTAACATAATTAAGACACTGTGACCTTCAAGGAGTGATATTTAGTAACGAGACTAAAATGAATATACAAAACATCAAACTGCAAGGCAACATATAAGTGCCACAGGTGGGATTTCAAAGGAGAGGAAAATCAGAAAAGGCTCCAAGTAGGAGCTGCAATATGAAATTGGCCCTGAAGGATTTCAAGAGATTTTGTGTCTGCTAAAGGGGATGGGAGGTGTTGTTCCAGGTACAGAAACAGTTTAGGCAAAAGAGTTGTCTCCTTTGTAAAAAGTTGGTAGGAATTAGAGCAAGTAGTTCAATTTGCCTTGAGAACCGGCTCTACATATATAAGAGCGCAGTGAAAGGTAAGGCTGAAAAGTGGGATGGAGGTTGAATAGTCTGTACTTAAATTTGACAGGGAACTACCGATAGTTTCTTAAATAGGGTGAAGTCATGATCTGGCCCGTGCTTTAGGAAGATGGTTCTAGCAATAACATAAGATGGATTGAAGGGAAAGCAACTAAGCAGGAGACCAGACAGGAGACTACAGCAAAAGTTTAAACTAGAGATAATCAATACACGACCTAGGATAGTGGCAGTGGAGATAGAGAGCAGGGGGGCAGATGGAAGGAAGAGATTGTGTATAGGAAGGATTGATAGCTGGCCCCTAGCCACATGTAGCCTTTTAAATCTAAGAAAATTTTTTGAGCATCAGAATGTAGATGAATTAATTAAATTCCATACAGTAAAAGCCATAGTCAATGAAATCTAAATTAAAATTAATTAAAATTAATCAAAATTAAAATTCAGCTCCTCAGTTGTTATTAGCCACATTTCAAGTGTTCAGTAGTCACATGAAACTACTGTATTGAACTATGCAGATAAAGAACATTTCCATCACAACAGAATGTTCTGTTGGACCGAGCAGATCGCTACATTTTGGGGACTAACTGTATGTAGGGACAGAGAAGGATTAAAGGCGACTGATGTTTGGCAACCAAGTGATTGAGAATGGCAGTGCCACAAACAGAAAAGGGGAGTCAAAAGGAGGGGAGCTGAATTTAGGAGGAAAGTTGCGGTTTAGTTTTTGTCAAACACCAAGCAAGATAAAATGTCTACACAAATTCTCTGGTGTCCATGGTGAAAGGAAAGGGTGGATAAAGCAAAGCACCCTGTGGCCTCTCCCAAAGCTTTTAAAAGAACTCCCAGTCTGGTTGACTTATCTCCTCTAGGCTCAGTGTCTCTCTAGCTTTTGCAGCCTCCTGAAGATTATGTGTGGGCAATCTGGCCCCACAACCTCTCCCAGACCAATGGCTCACATATACAGTGACAAGGGCAGGGCCAAAGAGCTTTGTTGTTTCCTTAGCTCCTCAGTGCCTTTTCCTCACAGATACTTACACTTGAGTTTTCCCTCACCCAGCTGCCTCAGTCACCCTCCCCCATGCTTGATTCTTGGAAAGTCCCCCTTGCCCTCACATATTTGATTACTTCCTCTGAAACTATTTCTTCCCACAGAGATCACCAAGCCATTGACCCCACCACTATTTTACTTGCCTTCTCTTCCCTCAGTTTAGATTCCAAAGTCCATCACTACAATCACTCCCTTACATGTATACCCCTCCTCCTCTCATTGACCTTCTTTCCTTTTTTTTGGCTTCACCAAACAGAATTTTATTTTCTCACAGTCTGGGAGGCTAGAAGTCCAAATTCAGGGCATCAGCTCTAGGGGAAAGCTTTCTCTGTTGGCTCTGGAGGAGGGTTCTTGTCATCAGTCTTCCCCTGGACTTGGAGCTTCTCTGCACAGGAACCCTGGGTCCAAAGGACACGCTCTGCTCCTGGGGCTGCTTTCTTGGTGGTATGAGGTCCTTCCTCTCATTGACTTCCACGTGAAAAAAGCAGCCCTGGTCAAATGCAACTCTCCTCCTACCCCCAAACAGTGGAATGTGGCTGAAGAAAAATCACACAGACTTATTGAGTGGTCTCATTGTAAATTTATGACCATGAATTTAAGAGGGCCGTCAGCATTGTCCATTACACTGCTTTAGTCACTCTTGTACTCTTCAAGGG
This sequence comes from Dugong dugon, assembly GCA_030035585.1. NCBI lineage: Eukaryota > Metazoa > Chordata > Mammalia > Sirenia > Dugongidae > Dugong > Dugong dugon. Next base: position 151,934,771 of record CM057462.1, read on the forward strand.
GATTATTCCTCACCTTCTTCTATCTCCTTAAACAGCCAATTGCCCCTCACCACAGCGTTTGCACAAAGTAAAGTACACAGAACAGATCCATTTCATCAAGCCCAGGGAGGAAGCCAGTACCACAACTCCAAGTACAGACACTGGGAAAGGTCCCCTTCCTCTGGGCTGATATGGCCCCACCAGGGCACACAGCTTGGCGAGCAGAGTGAGGGCTGGATTAAAACTCCCACCTTCCCCCTTCTGCTCTGCGGTGGCCCTGAGCAATGCCACCACCAAATGTACTGCCTGATCTATCTGCATCTGTACCCATATTCTTTGCCTTCTCTCCTAAAACAGTGTGTGAACGCACTGCCCTTGCTCCTGTCCAAGGCCAGGCTACCTGACCTCTGTGCCAGGCCCCATTGCTTCTCACTGACTCTAGGACAATCTTTCTCCAGTTGTCTCCTCTTGTCTACTGCATCATCAACTTTACCTCTCTAAAGGATCATTCCAGCATACCAATATGAGGAAACACCTCCCATGTTAAAATACCCTTCCTTCATCTGTAGCACCCCTCTGGCTACTGCCCCATTTCTCCTCCCTACAGTAAAGTTCTTCAAAAGCTGTTTATACTTTATATAAATTCTTTCTCTTCCTCATCTTCTATTCTCTCCTTAAATCATTCTATTCAGACTTGCTTTCCTGTGACTCCACTGAAACTGCTCAAGGTCATCAGCAACTTTCATCAGGCCAAATCCAGTGTTCAAATTCTCAGCCCTCAATTTACTTATTTCTATAGTATCTGATAAGATTGGTCACTCCTTCCTTCCTGAAACTATTCTCTTGCCTTCCAACACTCCACCTTCTTCTGGTGTTGCTCCACCTAACTTGCAGCTCCTTCTCCTTTTCTATTTCACCTTTTTGTGTTGGAGTACCTCAGGGCTGAGTCTTGGCCCTCTTTTCCAGCTACTCCACCTCCCCAGTGCAAAAGGTGGGAGGTTCCAGTCTGCCCAGACACACCTCAGAAGAAAGGCTCCTGAATGTACTTCCCAAAAATCAGCCTTGAAAATCCTATGGACACAGTTCTACTCTGACACAGATTGGGTCACGATGAGTCAGAATCAACTCCACGGTAACTTTTTTGTAAGATTTAAAGAACATCTATGTGCTGATGAATCCCAAATTTATATCTCATATATCCAGTTGTTTACTCAACATCTCTGCTTAGTACTATAATTGTCACCGAGTCACTTCCAACTCATAACTACTCTATGCCCTGGTGGCACAGTGGTTAAAAGTTTGGCGGCTAACCAAAAGGTCAGCAGTTTGAATCCACCAGTTGCTCCTTGGAAACCCTATGGGGCAGTTCTACTCTGTCCTATAGGGTCACTACAAGTCAGAATCGACTCAACAGCAATGTTTTTTTTTTAGTTTAGCGACCGTATAGGACAGAGGAGAACTACCCTATAGGGTATCCAAGTCTGTAATCTTTACGGAAGCCAATTGCCACATCTTTCTCCCATGGAGTGGCTGGTAAGTTCAAACTGCCGACCTTTCAGTTAGCAGCCAAGCACTTTAACCACTGCGCAACCAGGGTTCCTTTGGTTCTACGACAGGCATCTTAAATGTAACATGTGCAAAACAGAATTCTTGATTTCCTCACCCCAAGCTCCTTGTTGAGTCTTCCCTGTCTTATTAAATGACACCACCATTAACCAAGTCATCCTGAACCTAAGAATTATCCATGATTTTTTTGTTCCTTCATACACTCTCACCCAAATTCATTCAATTCAAAATGTATCTGAATATGCCCTTCTCACCCCTCCCACTGCTACCATCCTCATCCAAGCAACTATCAATAGTTTCCTTACTGGCCTCCCTGGGTACATTTGTGTTTCCCTAGTTGACAATGAAAAAATAAGACAGAAGAAGAATTGATGCATTTGAATTGTGGTGTTGGTGAAGAATACTGAATATACCATGGGCTGCCAAAAGAACAAACAAATCAGTCTTAGAAGAAATACAACCCAAATAATACTAAGAAGCGAGGATAGTGAGACTTTGTCTTGCTTACTTTGGATATGTCCTCAGGAAAGACCAATTGCTATAAAAAGGTATCATGTTTGGTAAAGTAGAGGGTCAGCGAAAATGATGGAAACCCTCAATGAGATAGATTGATCCGATCGCCTCAACAATGGGGTCAGACATGCCAAAGATCATGGAGCTGGTACAAGACCAGGCAATGTTTAGTTCTTTATAACATAAGGTCAGTGTGAGCCAGAGTTGACTCGATAGCAACTAACAACAACAGTATTTATTCTCCACACGTTAGCGAGACTAACTTAAAAATGTGAATCAGATAGTCACCTCCCTGCTCACCCTCCCATGGCTTCCCAGTTACTCTTACAAACGGCCAATAAAGTTCCAGATTTGTCCATTTGCATCCTCTCTGGGAGTAAGTATTACTACTCTCTGCCTAGCTGACTCTGCTCAGCTATACTGCCTTTTGCTATTCCTGTCACATGCCAGGCTTGTTCCCACCTCTGGGCTTATGGTTGATATTCTGGAAAGGCTATCCTAGGTTTTTTCTAGGCTCATTCCTTCATATAATGCGTGTGCACACACTCAAAGGTCTCCTATAAGAGGCAATATCTAACCAGATATACAGCCACCCCATCCTCTGCTTTATTTTTCTTCACACCACTTATCACTACCTGAATTTTTTGTTTACTTGCTTATTGTCTGTTTCCTCTCCCACTTCACTAGAATGCAAGCTTTGTCTTTTGTTTATGGCTTTTTTCCCTGCTCCTAGAACAGTGCCTAGTACATAATAGGTGCTCAATTAGTACTTGCTGAATGGGTGCGTTCCCTGCAAAGCTCAGTTCCTCCTGAATTTCCTGACCCTTTCTCATTTCATTTCCCGCCTTACCCCCACCCGGTCTCAGCAACTCCCCAACTCTCCGCTCCTCTCCCATAGTTCTCGCACCTACCCGTTCGATTTCTGAGCGGCTCCTTTAAGTGGACTCCGGAACAACGCTGAGGGGGCGGGGCCGAACCCTCGCCGACGCCAACTCGGAGGGGCGGGGCGGAATGGGGGCGGGGCCTGCGTGCTGCGTGCGTGCGCGTTCTGGAGGCGCTGCCGCCGCCGTTCCCGAGGCTGCCTCCGCCGCCGTCGCCGCGCAGAGCCGGAGCAGGAACCGCGGCAGAGAGGAGGGAGGAGGAGGAGGAGGTGGTGGAGGAGGCGCCGGACCGGGGGGGTGAGTGAGGGGCGGGGAGCCTGAGCCTGCCCCAGAGGGAGCGGGGGGCGCGGGTCGGTCGAGCCGGGGCTGAGGCGGCTGATGGTCGCCGGTCAGTCCCCTGGCTCCCCCTTCCTCCCCCGCGTTCCCTCGGTGTCCGGGGCGGCGGCCCGGGGGCCTGGCGGGCGGGAGGGGCTGGGGCTCAGGGAGGCCCGGCCGCCGCCTCCAGGGCCAGAGCCAACCACGCCCGCGGACCGAGCCGGTCGACTGCTGGGCCTGCGGGAGACGGACGGGAGGGGCCCGGGCCGGGTGTGGGAGAGAAAGAGGACATTGTGTCCCCCACCCTCCAACTCCCCGAGGTGTCATGGCACTAGCCCGTTTCCCTCACCATCTCCCCGGACACAGTGCCCTCACTCCTCACTGCCTGAGAGATGTAGAAGATTGGACATCGCTGCCTTTTTCCTCCCCTTGCATGTCCCCAGACTAGGGTCAGATCTTCCTTAAAACCTGGTTCTCTCTTCGGGAGATACGCGCGGAGGGGGTCCGAGGGTTGGGTGAATTTTCTGTCCTTCCCTCCTACTAGAGAGGTGCGGGTAGAAGGGAGCGTTGCCCTGTCTGTGTACACTTCTGTCAAGGTTCAGGGTCTCCCTTACCTTCTGAGCTCCTTTATTTCCCCAGTGGAGAGGACTGACATCTCTACATCCCACTGCACCCCCCAGCCCCTTTCCCGCCCTCTTTCTCCCATCTTTTCCGTAGCATGCCATGTGTTTGCCTTTTCAGCTTTGCTTTGCTTAGGTCTCTGCTCCTTTCCTGAATTTTGTTAGGGAAGAGGTCACGGTGTGATTCTTGCTTTACTTCAAACTGGGGCTGGTAGGAGTGTCGCTTGCTCCTTCACTCAGGAAGTTAAGGACAGTGTCTTCAGCTGAACTGTGTAATTTACTGCTGTGGGAAGAATAAGAGGGGAAGACCCTTGTGCCTAAAAAATGGAATCTCCTCACAGGGCTAAGAACCAGGGGACCAATTGACCTCGTAGAAAAAGAAGTAGGGTTGACATTTCTTTTTGGGAGGGAAGATCATTTTGTCACTGCTTTGAAGGACGGAGGATATAAGAAATGAAATGGAATAGCAGGGCAGGAGGTTAATGGGCCACGGGCATACAGGTGGCCAGTGTATTCAGCTTCCTGGTTGGTGGATAGTGATTTTTTTTCTCTGTTTTTGTCATAAAAGTATCAGCTCTTAGTTTTATGGGACTGATACCTTCAAAAGCATGCTGAAGGGCAGTCTCAGAAGAGATGCTGCTGGAAACAGGATTTGGAAACTTTCTTTGGGTTTCCTGTCAGACTGTGTGGGGGCGGGTTTGCAAATGTGTAGTTTTTCTTTTCTTTTGAAGCAATTGATAAACCTGCGATATTTTGACATAAGCAGTAAATCAGGCCACAGGCTCTTTTCTGTTTCTATTATGCTTTCCCATAACACTTTTTGTTTTGAAATTACATTCCTGTTGGTTGATAATTCTTCTTAAATCTGATGTTTCAGTGAATTTTGTCTTGTTTCGTCAGTATTTTGAATTAGGTGTACTTTAAAAATGATTAGGTGTAGGGTATTGAGAATCATACAGTTCCTGCCACATGGTAGGCATTCTGTATTTGTTGAATGAATTTAATGATTACAAAGATGTGTCTAGGTATTACATATCTTCAGTCCTTTTGATAGGTAGTTTATATTAGCATAGTGCATTTCACTTCCAGTACATAAAACAGTAATTCTTAATTTTTTCTAGACCACTGACACCTTTAAAAATACGGTAAAATATATGAACTCTCTCCCCAGATAAAAAGCAATAGGCGTGTATGCACAGAATTTTGCATTCAGTTTCAGAGACCCTCTGAAGCAAACCATGGACCTCTGTCTTAAAAGTAAACTGGAATCTCTGAGTATTATTCAGTTCCATATTAAAATTGTTCAGAAGGCTTTGTTCACTTTCTGTGAGGCTTCAAGAATGATATTGTCTACTCTTACAGACTAAACTTTGGGTCTTTGGGAATGAGATTTAAGAGTGATCATTACAGTTTTATAGGGAAAGCATTCTCATTAATAACTATTACCAGTCAGTTTTAAAATAACACATTGGTGGCTTTCATGTGAAGTAAGATTGTTCTAGTCACTTTTGAGAGTTTAAAATCATAGTTATGACTGACTTATGGTTTTTATTGTACAAACTGCTTCATAGCAACATGATGAGCACTTGAAAATGTTCACAAATCAAACTATTTGTTTTTCCTATTCTCTTCCAAGCTTGTTCATCATATACATGTTTTTCATGTAGTTAACAATTAATTGTATCAATATTCAATATTAATTTAGCGGGTACTTATTGAATGCTTACTATGTGAATAAAACAGTCGGAATCGACTTGATGGAAATGGGTTTGGTGTTTTTTTTGTCATAGAAGTGTATATTCTAATTAGGAGAGACAGATCATAACCAAATCAATATGGAATACATCAAGTGATAAGTGCTATGAATAAGAGTAAAGTAGGGTAAGGGGATAGAGAGAAAGAGTGGCAGAGAAGGGTAGTCAGGGAAGACCTGAGATTGGAGCAGAAACCTGAAGTGAGGGATGTCTTCTATCTTAGGAAAGAAGGTTATAGGCAGAGAGGACTGTAAATGCAAGGACCCCCAGAATCCTTGGCCCTTTTGAAGAATAGCTAGGCCAGAGTGGTTGGAGGGCCATAAACAAGAAGGAATGTGAGAGGGGTTGAGGGCAGAGAAGTAGCTGGGGCCATGGTCAGAACTTTGGATTTTACATTGAATGAGATGGAAAGCCACTGGAGGGTTTTGAGTGGAAGAGAGACCTGCTTTGGCTTAAGTTTGTGAGCATCATTCTGGCCGCTGTGTGGAAAATCAGTTTGGGGCTAGGATAAGGGTAGAAGCAGGAAGACCAAGTAAGAGGTTAGTAATCTTCATTATTAACACTTTTCAGTGGTTACAAGATAGCCTGTCTTCCTGCTGTTGGAGCATAGGTAGTTTTTACCTCCCCTTTTCCCATTAAAATAACAATGAAATGAACACTTTTGTGTATGTAACATTTTCTTTCTTTAAGAATATTTCCTTGGGATTTGATTTCTAGACATGGGACTACTGGATCAAAGTACATAAATATGCTAGTCTTCTTGATATATCTATGAATTGCTTTCAAAGAGTAGATTGTACCAGTTAAAGTGACAGCCACAGTTGTTGAGCATATGTTTCATGGTAATGTCACTTGCCTTGAGTATTATTATTTTACACTTAAAAAAATAATTAGAGTTATAAAAAGAAATCTTTTAGATTGTTAGGTCGAATTTTTCGATAGCCCATGTTTAGAGTTTGTGTGTTAGCGCACCTATCTCTTTAGCATATAACAACAGGGTGCTAATTGTTGAGGATACAGAGATGAATAAAACAGGGTGTCTGCCCTAAGGGGTTTTACATTCTGTTGTAATTTGTAATCTAATAGTTAAATAACACAAGATTTTGCCAATGTTTATTGTTGCCCAAGAACCTGGTTAGTATATGGTTTGTGATCTTTTATATAAAATAGGCATTCCAGTCAGGCAGCCAGGTTTTCATATTGTTTTTTTTTCTTTTTCCTACAGAGGAATTTTTTAATGGTATTTGTAATTTGCTTAATTTCTGTTTTGCATGATGTCTTTAGAATCTTAAAACTGATAGCCCCGTGTTTTGTTTTTTTGCAGTAAATATGCAACTAGTAGTTAGGAATCTCACAGTTGAATTTTTAAGTTACTGTAATTCTTTACAGTTATTGAAAACACAGGGCCTGTTGTTACTGTTAAATAAGGTCAGCACTGCATCTCTGAAATTTTATTTACTTTATAGAGGAAGATGATACCAGCCTGTTTTGATAGAAAATTATACCACTGTGAGGGCTTTACTCAGCATTTCTGTTTCTGAAATCTAGATGGCTTGATTTGGCATGAGCAGGGTGCTTCATCATCTATAAAGTGAGTGGGTTGAACTAACTGAGTTACCTGAAAGCACCTAACACTGTGTCTGGCATGTGTTTAGGGACCCAGCAAATGTTCATTGAATCTCTGATAACCTCTAAGCTCCCAGTTCCAAATTCTCTTATTTTAGACATTCATTAAAAATAACTTACACAAAGCAGTTATATCTTAGTGTTGTGGTGGTTTGAAATTGTAAACATAAACTTACCACCTCCTAATGTTCATTTTCAAATTAACTTCATAAATTTTAAAAAGTTATGGCATGTTTCCAAGTATTTTCTGGTCATTCTGATGTCATGTATGGCTGTATGACTTAATGCCAAATTCACATCTTATAGAAAAGATTAGTGTTAAACATAAACATATTTAAGCTTTCATATGTTACTGAGACAGGTAAAGCATCATTTTTTTCCTTTAATGCTTGAAATTTGAGGATTACAAGCAGTAGTTTTTATGTGCTTTTCAGAAAGCCTTTCATATACGAAGATAATATTGGCCCATTCTCATTTTGAATTTTTGCAGTAGTGGTTATGGGTTGGAGCCCAAGAGCTCGGCTGTTAACCAAAAGGTCCACAGTTCGAATCTACCAGCTGTTCCTTGGAAACCCTATGGGGCAGTTCTACTCTGTCCTGTAGGGTCACTATGAGTCGAAATCAACTAGACGCCAAGTTTGGTTTGGTTCAGGTTTTGGGTTTGCACTGAGTGATTCACACGCTTTGTCTCTGTCCCCTTACCACACAGTTTTGAGATGACTGGCTAAGAGTACAGTTTGTTTCAGACTTAAATGATCCAGATGAGTATCAAACCTATAAACTTAGCTTTATTCATTATCATGATGTTATGATCAGCAGGTAATCTATGCCATGCTCTCATTTCCTCTTGAAAATAGCCCTTTTAGGGGTAGCGTACACACGTACACCAATAAAAAAGGAAATTATGTGTGATTATTAAGGTGGAGTTGAAACAGGAGATAATGTGCTTTAAGAAGTGGTCTATAAGTAATCCTTTTAACATAATTTTCAGAAGTACATGATATATACATGGAAGAGTAAATATGTTCTATGAAATTAGCTTCAACCATTAAACAAGTAAATGGCTTGCTTCCCCTCCCCACCCTACCCCAACTCCCCTTTTTAGCAGTAATAACATGTTTATTTAGGCTACGTAATAAATTCAGGTAAATCTGAAAAAAAAAATTCCTTATAAATCATTCCAATTTCCCCAGTGTTTCCTGTCTAGCCTATTTAGTTCACATTGTTAGGGAGTAGTTCAAAATGTGGAATGGTAAAGTTAACCAAATTGTAAATTAAATATGTAATCCTATGTTTGCTTTCAGGTTATAGTTAAATTAGGCCATATTTCCTAAGAATGGGAATATACTAAACTACACATTATAATTGATAAAAGACGTTGGATTAATTAAAACTTGAAGCGCCTTACTTTGAATTCTCAAATATATACCTCAGTATATAACATATTACTCATTCATGGCTTTTTGAAATACTGTGTTATAACCATTTATTCTGGTTGTAAAAATAATTTTGCTCAGGATAGAACTGTGGTTTAGCTATCAAAGACATAACTATAAATTAAGAGAGACACAAGGAACTGGGTGCAACTCTTTCTTTGGACAAATCCCAAACACATTTTATAAAACTGTAAGTTAGTAGTGGGAAATTCTCTCTTATTGCAGACTGAACATTTCCGACTTGTCAGATGTGTAATCCAGAGAGTAAATTCATTCACTGTATTTTCTGTGATATTTTTAAATTCAACTATAAATAGGATCATTCTGTTCTAGACGAGTTGGCAGTATTATAGAACATTAAGCAAGCAACCAGTAACTTAATTATTTTAGCAGTTGAAATTTAACACTGATCTTTGAAGTTTATGTAGTTTATAAAATCTAGCCTAAATCCATTGTCTTTCAAACTACCTTTTAAATACCATCTTGTGTTTGTGAAGATGTTGCGTAATTTCATTACTAGGTTTCAGATTCAGTCAGTGAACAAGCGTTTGAGTGACCCATTATTAAGCTCTTTGGTAGACACTGATATGTGAAGGTGTAGTTTCTGCTGTAAGGAATTTTATTCTAGTAACTTATTTTATGTTTGCCAGAGTCTGACATATGTTTTATAATTAAATGTTGTGTTTTCATAATAGAATAAAAATAGAATGATGTTCATTTTTTAAGTAAAATCAATGTGAATATTTAAAATCTCTCTCTGTTGTTCAGCAGCTATTTCTGTGATCTTATTTTCTAACAGCTTTTTAGAATTAGAGCAAACTATAGTTTCCCAGTTGTTTAGGATGTGGTAAAATAAGAATTATTTGCCCTACTACCTATTTTACTTCAGTCCAAGATTTTTAACAAATTGTTTTTCTGTGTCTATACCACATTGTAGCAAAGTTGTTTCCCTGCTCAGTTAGCAATTTTAATTCTATGTTTAATATGAGACGTTTCTGTGTAAAACAGCTTGTTAATTTTTCTTTTTTTCCTACACTGATTAAAATCATCCTGTACCATTGAAGTTAACTATCAGCCAGAATAGAAATGTGCATATAGACAAAATGCATTTTTAGTGAATATTGGTAGCTTGCCAGCTTTATTTTCAAGTGCCATCCTGCCATGCCCTGCAAACCTAACTATGTGGTGCTTATAAGGCAAAAACAGTATATTTAGTTTGTGAAAGATAGAATTTTTTTTCTGGTTTTTCCATTTTGCATGTTTTGAGTTGAGATTCATTGGACATTTATATTTCTCAACGGACATATACAATACAACAGTTCATTTAAGTATGATGCTTTCCGTTGAAGTGTTGGCTAACTTTTAGATACTGAGCCTTGTGCAGTTTCATGCCTACTATGAGTTTTGGGTGACATTCTTTACACAAGCCAGAAGTAAATGTGAATATGATAGAAGCTGGAAACAAAATAAGCCTGATGTTTCCTTTGTACTGGGAAATGTAGTTTCTACCCCAAGTAATATGCCCTTGTTAGGTTCAGGATCATTTTCAGTGGTTAAAACTGCTTAAGCATTTTTTCCCCGTTTAAGGTAATTCACGTTCCATTGTGGCAAATTTCAAAAATAACACAAGTGTAAAGAAGAAATTGAAAATCACCCATAATCCCACCACCCAGAGATAATCACTACTAACGTTTTAATGTACATTCTTCCAGTTCTTTCCTTGCATGTACAGAGATTTTTTTGTTTTTACAAAATTGGAATTATATTTTATATATACTGTTTTGATCCTGTTTTTTTCTCTGAATAGGATGTTGGTCTCCTAGTGTGGGACTTTTAGGTTGATTCTTATAAGATTACTAGTATTTTAAATAACACTGGGGCAAACACTCTTGTGCATTTATCTTTGATTGCATCTCTGTTTTTTTTTTCTTCCTTTAGGATAGATTCCCAGAAGTGGGATAACTGGATCAGAGGGTGGTTACCCTGTGTATAAGAGTGTGTGTCTCACTGCACCTTCAATGGCATTGAGTAGGTCAGTTTTTAAAATCTTTGCCAATTTGGTAGATACCTGTTACATTCTTGGATGGTAATCACAGAATCCTCATATTATTAAGTCTGTAAAACCATCATACTGTATGATTAGTAGTTTGCAGTCATCTTCTAAAATGTTGATTGGAATGTGAATTTCTTTGAAAACTGTTTTAGATTAAAGTAATCTTGGGACAAAAAAAACAGATTGATTAAAACTGCAGTTTGAGAATTGTTTTTTTATTGGTGTGAAATAGAATTTTAGTGTTCTCCTTTTACTAAAATGACAAACATGAGAAAGCTTACTTTATAGTATCCAGTAAAGAGCCCTGTTGGCACAGTGGTTAAGCACTCGGCTGCTAACCAAAAGGTCAGTGGTTCAAACCCATCAGCTGCTCTGTGGGAGAAAGATGTGACAGTCACCTTCTGTAAAGATTACAGCCTTGGAAACCTTATGAGACAGTTCTGCTTTGGCCTGTAGGGTCGCTATGAGTCGGAATCAACTTGATGGCAGCAAGTTTGGTTTTTCTATAGTAAGTAGAAATGCTATGTAAAAGAAATTATTTTAGAGAGATGAGGGGAGTAGTCACATGGTTCTAACATAAAATAATAATAATAATTAGAGTTTAGAGCAGTGGCTCTGGAGTTAGGTCTTCTACATTCCAATCTGTGCTTTGCCATTTACTAAATACATGATTTGACGCAACTTACCAAGTATATGGTTTGATGTTTCTGAACCTTGGCTTTCTCATCTTTAAAAGAAGAATAATAATACTTACTTCATAAGATTCTTGATGATTAAAAATAATACGTAAGACTGTGTGGCACATAGTAGGTATCTAATAAAAGCTAGCTATTGCTGTTAAATTTCTTTTCTTCTGCCAGTCTCTGAAGGGCAGAAAATAATGTCATTTTTGTGTCCTCATTTGCATGAATATACGATGCAAAATGACTGTGAGCTATGGTAGCAGGAGGAGAGTGTTGGACATTCTTTGTGGTAGGAATAATGAGCAAAGATAGAAAATTTAGGAAATTGATTTGACGGTAGCCTAGGATTGTATGCTTTGGTGTCACAGTGGTTAAGAGCTTTGGTTGCTAACCAAAGGGTCACAGTTCAAATCCACTAGCCGCTCCTTGGAAACCCTATGGGGCAGTTCTACTGTATCCTGTAGGGTTGCTGTAAATCAAAATTGACTTGACAGCAATGAGTTTGGTTTTGGTTTTTAGGCTTATATAGTTAAAAAAAATATGGAGATAAGGCCATAAAGATTGGGGCTAAACAACAACAAAAAAACCAATGGAGGGTCTGGTGGATTCGAACTGCCGATCTTTTGGTTAACAGCCGTAGCTCTTAACCACTACATCACCAGGGTTCCCGAGATTGGGGCTAGACTCTGTAAATCATTGAATGCTAGTTGAGAAGTGTAGACTTTATTCAGGAGCTCAAGGAGTTTTGATAAGAAAATAACATGATCAGAGCAGTGCTTTTGGAAGATGAGTCTGGCTGCAGAGTACAGAATGAATTGACAAAGGAAGATTGAAGAAGGGAGGCTGGTTTGATAACACGGGTAAGGCAAGATCTGAGCGTTTCATGGAAAACGAGGTTTGGGAGAAGTTGCCGGAAGTCACTGTTGGGAAAACCTCTGGACTTCAAATTTGGAGGTGAAACTGAAAGTCTAAGGTCTAGTCTCTAATGGAGCTAGGCAACCTTTGAAAGAAGATAGGAATCAGTTCATTTCCGTTAACTTGTTTTAAAAATTGAAGGATAAAAGATTCTTATCATTTCACTAATGAAAAGCATGTGTTTATGCTGTTTTTTAACATATGCATAGACTCCTGCAGAAATGTATTTAGCATTTTGAGTTCTTAGTTAACAGGAGTTCCTCACTTTTAGACATTGTATTTCTGGAGGTATTATCTTAATATTCTTTACTGCCAGGTAAAATTCTTCTGCATGTGATCTTTCCAGCATACATGAATGCTAGTGGATTTTAAAAACAGTAGTTGCTTGAGCAGAGAGGTAAAGATTTTTTGTTTGTTAAGCAGCTTAGAATGTTGAGGGCAGTGAAATGGGACACAACAAAAAGTAGGAAATTGAGTGTATGATCTTTAGAAAAATTACTTTTAGTATTCCTCTCCCTCTCCTCTTAATTTTCCTGATTTTAAAAAAAAGAGTTTGCAAATGTCATTCTTAATCATTCCAGTACTTGGTTGTACTCTATTTATACTTTCCAGTTGGCTGAAATACATAAACAAGTTAGCCTGAAGATTGATATTAATATTTCTTTTCAACTTACAAGTAAACGCACTTGAGCTGTGAATTATCTGCTCGGTGACTTCCTTTAATATTGCCATTTGAGAAAAGAAACAACCCCCAATTTAAAAAAAATAAATAAATACAGGCTTATGATACTTTCAAGGTGTTTGCATTTTTTAAACCATTGAGTTGTCATACCTTTCTTAATGTTTGCTTTAGTTTTCAAATATTTCTTAAACTCAGAAATGAAAACCTTATTATTAGTTATTTTTATTCAAATCTCTTCCCTTTAAAAGCATCCTTGAAAATATTTTTAAATTAAAAAGCAAATATAGCATATAGTATTAGGGATTGTGTGTGTTACTTTTTACAAATACTGTTTTTCTTATGTGAAACTGCAAAAGCCCAGATTTGGTCAACCGAATATTTCATTTACTAAAGGAACCTTAGATGTATGAAACAGTGCTTTAATGTTGCAAGCTATAAGATTCCAATTGAGTATATTTTAAATTGATTTGAGGAGGATATTTCTGCCTGTTTGTCAACAAATATCAGAACTACACTATTTTTCATATCTTCCCCCACCCCTCAGGCAAACTATAGCTGAGAGAACAGGTTCTTCCTTCAGTGGACTTTCCCTAGTTTGAGCCATTCTGTCACTATGATTGCAGCTACAGCCTTCCCAGTCTGTATGTCTTGCATTCTTAGAAACCTACTTGCATCTTGGCAGGAAAAATCAATTATTAGATTGAGCAGCTAGCAGCTCATGGTGTACTATTGTGACAGTTCATTCAGTTTTTACATGAGGGGACATTGTGAAGTGTGTGAAGAATAAATAGACTTTTATATCCTCCTATCCTGAAGGATTAACATTACAAGAAAATGCAGCCCACTGGTTAAATAGAATATTATGCACATTTTTCTTACTCTGTTTATCAAAAGAACATCTTTTCTCGTTCCTTTTGAATCAGCAGTTATGAATGCTAGATGTAAGTTGTTGACTAAGAAATCAGAGTCCCTTCCAAAAATAATATTAAACAGTTTGGTTTGTTACCCAACAAATATTTATTGAATGATTATTAGGTGCCTGGTACTATTGTAGAAACTGGAGATATAGCAGTGATTAAGACCTGCTGTCACGGAGCTTTTTATGTTAGTGGGAGGTTGGTGGTGGTGGAGAGAGACAGTAATCAAGTAAATGAACAAGATAATCTCAGAGGTCACAAATATCATGAAGAAACTACAGAATGAAGTGATAATGATGGAAGGGTTTAGATTGAGTATGCAGGAAAAGTCACCTGAGATGGTGATGTTTAATCTGAGACCTGAATGACAAAAAGTGTGAAGTCTACAAGAGTAAACCAGGTAGGGGGCCTGGTTGCGAAAAGGCCCTAAACTGGGAAGCAGCTAGTCATGTCTGAGGAATAACAAGGCCATTGTGGTAACTGGGAAGAGACTAGTAGATGATATCAGAGAGGTGGGCAGGGGATTGATTACATAGGTCCATGGTGAAGGGTTTGGATTTTGTTCTTATAAATGCGAAGGGAAGACACTGGATATCATTTACCTCTCTTTATGGATAAATATGTGTAACTTTTGAATCTGAAGATGGTGTTACTAATGATACTGGCTTAAAACAAATCTTAGGGTAACCACTAGTTTCTCCAGCCATACAAAAGCATTAACTTAATAGTACATACACTATTTCTCCTGAGGGTCTGCAGAGGTAGGAATGAATTATTTTTAGTATTGCAAAAAGCCTAATGAAAGTTGTGTATTTGCTCTGAATAGTTTTATACAGGTTAAATATTGTATGTCTTTGCTTTGACTAATACTGACTCAAGTCTTTGGGGCAAATTACCAGAGATCATTATCGTCAATTGTAATGATTTGCAGTGGTTAATGAAATAAAATATTGTGCTGGCACCTTAAGCCACTAGCATTGAATTTCATTAGTTTTTAAGTCTTTGACAATTTGAGGGTGCTGACTAGCCATTACTTATCTGATTAATAAAATATTGATGTAGTTGGTAAACAAAATCTTCAAAGACATGGAGTCCATGGAAAATAAAAGATTTTTCATAGTAAAATTGGGAACCACTGATACATGTCCTAATCTTTATGGGGACTTACAGGGTGAAGGGAACTAATATTTTTTTTGAAGGTAGATCTCCGACATCTCATTTAATCTGCACAACAAATCTGTAAAGTAGATATTGTTCCTTTTTTACAGATGACGAAACTCAAAATAGTGATATAATTTCTGGAAATTCACACAGCTCTAATTATAGAAAATCAGATGGGTAGTAAACTTCCAAAAGAAGAGACTGCCACAGTACATAGCACAAAATAAGTGATGAATAACTATTTTTATCTTGCTTACATGTAAACATGAAGAATGAGTGAGTGAGTGACAGACAGAAGACTGCTTCTGCCCTGTAGTCCTTTCTTCAGTGCACCACACCATTTTGTTTTTCTTTCCATTTCTTAATGAGTCTAGAAGACCTCCTCAGAAATAATTAAGTGACTTAAACTACTCTACTGTTGTATTCTGCTGGTCTCCACTCTAATCTTTTTTTCTCTGCAGCTCCTTCTCACCCCTCAATAATGAGGTTTAAGTTACTTAAATCATGCAGTGAAAATCCCGAGGAGGGAAATAGATACCAGAACCTCGGAAAGTGTAATTTTCCCTTAGATTTTGTTAACTGTCTGAATAATCTGTAAGGTTTTCAGCTTTAAAAAAAATTGCTTTAGACCCTCCTAGTGTTCAGATTCAAGATGTCATCTTCTTTTTGTTCTGTTTGTATCTCTTAATTATTTTTCTTATCTTTTTAAAATTTTCTATAGTATACTGAGATGAGGGGCCTGGTGATCTACTTCCAAAAAATCAGCCATTGAAAACCCTGTGGAGCACAACACAGTTCTACTCTGACATACATGGGGTCGCCATGTCAGAATCGACTTGACAGAAACTAGTGTTGGTATCCTGAACTGAGGTGGTAGAATAACAGGAGTCGAAATGTTTAGCTCCTTTGTAGCCAGCATTAGTTGTCAGCCTGATGTCAGACTGTTTTCAATGTTGTGTCTGCAGCATTTGTTTGTTTGTATCTTCTATTAGTATATCACAGAAAATGAACTGATAATTCTGGGACATTTAATGGTAGTTGTTGTAAGGTGTTGTCAAGTCGATTTTGACACGCAGCAATCCCAAGTGACAGAGTAGGACTGCCCCATAGGGTAGATTGCCAAGTCTTTCTCCCTTGTAGCTGTTAGGTGGGTTTGAACCACCAACCTTTCAGTTAGCAGTCGAGTGCTTAACCGTTGTACCACCAGGGCTCATTTAATAGTTAGTAGGGTTTAAAAGAAACACAATGAGAGAAGTTTTTTTTTGTCTTTTTTTTCCAGTTATGTCAATACCTGGGTGTAATAGTAGTATGAGAGCTCTAAACTGCATGTTATGACGTTTCTAATCTTTCAAATGAGTTAATAACTTAACACATTTAAGTTTGGAATTCTTTTAAATAAATACCTTATAGGAGTGGATACCTATGGAGTGAAAGTAGATGAGGATAATCAAGGGGTTAAAAAAATTATATTAGAGGAGGTTGAGAAAGGGAAGAAATTATGATACAGGGTTTACCATGGGGATGGATTACACATAGAGGTTGCTGTGCTAGACTGTGGGAAAGAAATTTATTTTCACAAAAGAGAAATGAAATTGATGAAATGAGGGCTGTATGGAGGTAAATTAATGCTGAATTGGGTAGAACTCTTTGAGGTAGATATGGTAGCCTACAGGGACCTTCAGAAAGGATATGTTAAGTCTGTCGCCATTTGTGGTAGTATAATAATCACTACTACTTCATGAAGAATGGGATCTGTCTTATTGGTTTGAGTTAGAAGTAGAGAAAACCTACGTAGAATGAATGAGGGTTGTTTTTGTGAAGGAGGAACATTTTTAAATTTGTTTCTAGTTACCTGAGACTAAGATTATAATATGCAGGGTCTGTAAAAGGTAACTGTATTTTGGTTCTGGGTATCCTCAAAGTGCCTTTTTTTTTTTTCCCTTGATTTGTATATGACAGCTTTTAAACTGTTCTACTGTATTATGCTGCTGTTCTCCGTTCTAATCATACAGTCATTTTGGTAACAGCATATATAACCCTCTGATATGAAGTTTTCATGCTTCAGAAAATTGTTTTGTGTATATGGTATAAATATCAATTTACCCTATAGATGTGTATCTAAAAATAGATGTGGGTGTGGAATTTTTTAAATTTAAATTATTTAAGAGTATCAGGTAGATTAATTTAAGAAAATCTATGAGTAAGTGCTTTTGGAAGATGAATCTTGTAATAATCGGACCTACCTTTATTTGTAAGTTTAGATTTCAGATATTAGGCTATTTTGATTGTTTCTTTTGCATCCAAATTATAAGAAGTCTGGGACTTTGATATCTCAAAATTAGCCAAACGGTATAGTTCTCTTTAAAAAAAAAAAAAAATTTCTGTGCCTTTTGAATACTGAGTTTCACACTTATGACAAACTTCAGTCGCAAAAGATCCCTTTGAATTTTAAATAAATGTTTAGTAACTGCTGACTAGTATTTCACTCAAATGTCCTGTCTTTTCCATTGGAATATGACAGCATTATAATTCAAGAACCAACCAAAACCTGCAGTTGCAGCCACGGGTAGGCAAGTTTTAGATGATGTCGCCATCCTTTTATTCCCATTATGCTTTAGACTGGGACTACTGTCATCAATAGAACAAGCCTGAGATCGTTGTCACCACTCAGTGCCATCTGCTAACGTGTGTATGTAAGCAATAGTAGGCTTTAGACACTGGCCATAAAGAATCATTGCTTTGTGGTGTTCTAAGCTGACTGCTTAGGTTCAAGTGTGCTGGGCTGTGCGTGTGTCTTACGGTGGCTTGTCACAGCTTTGACCTTTTCCAACCATAGAATGTGTTTTAATATCATCTATGTGTTGACATATTGAAGGTGGGCATCTGAACTTTTTAATTGGGCAAAGAAAATGCCATTTAATCAGCAAAATTTAATAGTGAGTTTCTAATCCAATACTTTCAAATGAGAGTGAACTCTCTAAATGAGGGACGAACTATCCTCTCTTACCCTCTGGTTAATTTTCTCAGTATAACAAACTTTAGTCCTATAATCCAAAATGGTTTGTAGAAAATCAATCATATATTTGCTTTTGTCTGTGCTATTTTTAAAAAGTGCTCTGTTGTTAAGGGAAAAAACTGATTCCCAATGCTTATGTGGTATAATTTCGGTTCTTATTTTTACAAAATGTCTAGTCATATGTAGAATATGGGCTAAAAGGAGCACAACAGAAAGACCTAAATTGTTATCTCTAAGTTGTGGGATTACAGGTAATTTTTATTTTCATCTTTAAATTTTTTCTCCCTGAATTTTATATATTGTTTGTGTATTTTTAATCAGAAAGTAAAGGTTCTAAAATGAATTCGTTATAGAATATGAAATTAAATTTACTAAAGTTTTTAAAGATGAGGATTCTTAAGGGGTAAAATGAGTTAAAACCTGAAAACCAACCCTGTTGCTGTGGAGTCAATTCTAACTCCTACCAACCTCATAGGACAGAGGGGAACTACCCCCACAGAGTTTTCAAGGCTGTAATTTTTATGGAGGAGCCCTGATGGCGCAGTGGAACCCACCAGCTGCTCCTTGGAAACCCTGGGGCGGCAGTTCTGCTGTATCCTATAGGGTTGGTGTGAGTCAGAATCAACTCCACATCAATAAGTTTGGCTTTTGGTTTAATCT
Organism: Dugong dugon; assembly: GCA_030035585.1. Classification (NCBI taxonomy): domain Eukaryota; kingdom Metazoa; phylum Chordata; class Mammalia; order Sirenia; family Dugongidae; genus Dugong; species Dugong dugon. Next base: position 151,953,548 of record CM057462.1, read on the forward strand.
CAGGGAAGCAGACTGCCACACCTTTCTCCTGCAGAGTGGCTAGTGGGTTCAAACCGCCGAACTTTTGGTCAGCAGCTGAGTGCTTAACCACTGTGCCACCTGGGCTCCTAAAATGAGTTAAAGGCTTTACCAATAAATGAATAAATAGAATGCATTCCCTGAGATGAACTTATATGTTATGATAAAAATCTGAATTTTAAAACAAAAGTAATATTAAGTTGTCATTTTTTGGGTGTAGGATTGAGAGAAATGGAAAAAGTATTTGTGAGTATTGTTCATGATACCTTGCCTTGGAAACCTCTTGTTTGATTCTTCTAACTCAGGTTTGCCTCAGTTACATTCATTTATTTAATGTTTTGTGGATAAGTGTTTAATTACATAATTTAAGTTTATTTATACAGTTGGTGTGCCAAATCTCATTTTGAGTATTTGGTCATTTGATAATTGTGTCAGAAGACAAAACACTTGGTGAAAGTTTGCATATAGTGCATGCTAGCTGTTGTTTAACCTCTTTATTTCTCAGTTTTTTCTTCTGTAAAATGGAAGAAAAACACTATTCCTTTGGTTTAAGGATTAAATAAATTAATGTATGCATGCTAGGCATACAAAAAAAGCTCTTAAATATTATTGCTGCTATTACTACCAAAACGTCGGCATTGATGTCTCTAAGAAACTGGAGCAGAAGATCTCTAGGGACTAGAACAATATCTCACACCTTATAGCTCCTGTTTTGACTAATAGAGCCCTAGTGGTACAGTGGTTAGTGCTCAGCTGCTAATTGAAAGGTCAGCAGTTCGAAACCCCCAGCTGCTCCACGGGAGAAAGATGTGGCAGTCTGCTTCCATAAAGATTTATAGCCTTGACCCAGTGGGACAGTTCTACTCTTTCCTGCAGGGTCGCTGTGAGTCAAAATTGACTCCACAGCAATGGGTTTGGGTTTTTGGTTTATTTTGACTAACTCTGTGTAGTGTAGTCCCCATTAGTTAAATGGGACGATTGACTATGTACTTAGGTAGTTTTGTGATTTATGTATACAATAAATCTCTGGCATTGGAGGCTTACTGTTTTGGACTCAAAGTATGTAACATGGGAAATTTGTAAACTGATCTACGCATAATTTTGAATCCTGCTGAACAAGTCTCTTAACTAGTAAATTGAGTGTAGTTGACAGCACCCCAGTTATTATTACTCAACAGTGACTTTTGTTCTTTTGTTTAATTTTTATTATGGAATTAAAAACTTTTTTTTCTTTGTGAGTAATGGGGCCCAGAAAAAGCCAGTGGTTAGTACTGATGTTTGCAGATTAGGTAAACTCATGATACTCTGTAACACTATGGTAATGAGGTACAAGTTTAATTTACTGACAAAATTTAGGAATGTCGTTTATTTCTTTTCTGTTCCTCATAATTCCTTGTGTCCAGGAGAGATAATGAATAATAGGATGTGTTTGATTGTGAAAAAAATTGAATCTTGAAGCTCGTTAAAAGAAAGGGAGGAGCTTAACGGGGTATTCCTACGTTTCCAGACTCTTACACATTATTTTTATTCTTATCACTTCAGTGCATACTTACAATTTCTGAAACCAAATTAAAATATATCTATCTGTCTGGATTTCACATTTCCATGGAGTGTTATGTTAATACAAGTGTGCCTCATTTAATAAAACCCACTCCTGTGATTCTCAAAACTTATCCTTCAAAATATAGATTCCCTAGCTCTACCTATAGAAATACTGACTTACTAGGTCGGGAGTAGGGCCAAAGAATCTGTATTTTACTATTCCACATGCTCCCCAGATGATTTTGATGCAATCTTTTAAAATTTTCATTCTGTCTATATTTTCACTTATAGTATTTATTATATTTTAAAAATTGTAATTTTAAAGCCTTAAGAGTTAAGAATTTAGTTTTATGTTTAATAATGGAAGTTAATGTTAAGGTGTGTCTAGCTTTTCATTGCATAACCCCTTTTACCTTTTTAATTAGTTAAATGTATATATATTATTTATTCAAACCCAAGTAATACCAAGTACATTGTAGTAAAAAACAAGAAAATACCAATGAACCAGTGTTTCTCAACCTTTATCATTACCACCCCGCCTAAGGAGCATCTTTAGACATTTTTTTCCCCAATTGCTCCCCTCCTGAAATTTTAATATCATGGATATGCTATATATTAGTTTTTGTTCTGTATGTATATCTGTTCTTTATACATTAAAAAAGTAAGATTTTTTCTTCTGCCTCTCAAGAGCCAATTTTTACCCCCTTGGGGTGGGGGGCGATATTGCCCCTATTGAGAATGCACGCAATAATAAAAGAAAAATGACCCTTAATTCTATCTCCTAGACTGTTAACATTTTGGCATACATCTTTCCCAGTGGTCTTCAATGCCTAGATGCGTTTTTTAAAATTAAAATGAGGTCATATGCGTAATATTTCATGCTCCTTTTTTTCTTAATATGAGCTTTTCATGACAAATCAATATATTTTAGTAGTATCATATCTAATGGTTAAATACTGTGTATGCATATTATTCCATTGTGTGAATTTGTCATCATTTATTTAAATGATTCCTTACAATTCCCAATGTTTTAATTATAAGAGCTTTGCTATGAATATCATTCATTGTATCTAAATTTTTTCATTCATTTTCCATGCATCCTAGGATAAATTCCAAAAGTAGAATTATTTTATGCTGTACATTTTTATATTTTTTGATGTGTATCACTTAGAAAGTCCCTTTCCTCAAGGATAACCATAGTTAATTTGAGTATTAGCCCAGCTTTTTCCTACGCATATTCTAACACAGATAGATTTATATACCTGTTTTCTGTCTTTTAAAAAGAGGAGTAGATTGTACCCTAACCATGAAATTGCTTCTTTGCCTAAGGTGTTTCAGTCATTGTTAGTGGCGAAGTGGTTAACAGCTCAGGCTTCTGACCAAAACGTTGGCAGTTCAAATCTATCAGCTGCTCTTTGGAAACCCTATGGGGCAGTTCTACTCTGTCCTTTGGGTTCGCTATGAATGGAATTGTCTTGACGGCACACAACAACTTATATAATTCTACCTTATTCTTTTTATCAATATTCCACTCTCTTGCTGTACAGTAATTTTTCTGTTCTTCTATTGAAGGAACTTTTGTTTTCTGTTTCTTTGGCATACATCTTTGTCTACGTCTGTATCATAAATTCACGTTAATGGGGATTGGTGGGTTGTTTAAGAAGTGGAGGTATGTTATATGTTTGACACTTCGTAACCTTTCTATTCTGTTTCATGCCTTTGTTTACCTACTCTGGTGTTCGTACCAGATTTTAATTACTGTAGCTTTATAGTATTTTACTTTTATATCTGAAAGGATAAAATGTTCTATTAAGTAGTGAGGTGTGCCCATATACTTTTCAGATTACAAGTTACATAGTGAATTTTGGCTAGATTGTTTAAAAAGACACCAATATGTATTTTAAGTAGACTAGAATAATAAAGATTTTTGAGGAACTACAATGTTAGGCTTGAGAACTTTTAGTGCCTGGCAGTAATTCAGAACTCTAAAAACACCTCTAAGTTGAACAGTGAACAAACAAGCTGTTGATCTGTGAGCTTTCTGGGAATACTTGAGAACACAACATTTCTATCAAATATGCCTTTTAATCTTTAGTTTATTGATCAAAGTATCTTGAACATACATTCTCTGTTACCTAACTTCTTTTCCTTTTTAAAGCGTGTACATTTTCTTTCTCTCTCTTTTTTTTCCGTAACATTTCTGGTAATCATGTACTTATTTTTAGATATTTTGTACTATGCTGTTTCTGCTTATTTTTATAGAGTTGCTTCAGTTATGTTTTGTCTTAGTCGTTCATACATTTTGCTGAGGTTTAGAGTCTAATAAAATTCAAACTATATCAGAATAGATTTTATATTAGGTAGCGTTTTTGTGAATTAACATTTGATTTGTATAAGATATTAATTAGGTTTTTTTTTTGATGGATTCAAGCAAATCTTTTTTTTAATTGTATTTTAGATGAAGGTTTAAGAACAAATAGTTTCTCATTAAACAGTTAGTACACATTGTTTTATGACATTGGTTTACATCCCCAGGACATGTCAACTTTCTCCCTTCTCAACCTTGTGTTCCCTATTACCAGCTTTCCTGTTCCCTCCTTCCTTGTAGTCCTTCTCCTGAGCTATTGTGCCCCATAAGTCTTGTTTTGTTTTATGAGCCTGTCTAATCTTTGGCTGAAGGGTGAACCTCGGGAGTGACTTCATTACTGAGCTAAAAGGGTGTCTGGGGGCCATACTCTCGGAGTTTCTCCAGTCTCTGTCAGGCCAGTAAGGCTGGTCTTTTTTTGTGAGTTAGACTTTGTTCTACATTCAAGCAAATTTCTTTATGGGAAACCACTAAGAATTGCAAAGGAGTTATCTTTTGTTTTTCAAAGTAGAAACGTTTTCAGTGGACTTCAATAATTTTTAAAAAACCACTAATTTTTTTCTAAGGCAGTTTGTCTTTTAATTTAAATGTAGCTGTTCACAACATCACTAAAATCTTTAAATGTTGATTCTGAACCTATCAGTATCTATGATACTATCTATGAGCTAACTTTGTTTTTTAGAACACACTCTCAAGTGGGATTTCAAAAGTTCTTAGTGTTCTGGAAGAGTTAGTTTACCTCTGTAATGAAAAATTTTCTCCCAGAGGATACTACACTCACCACTAGGGTGAAGCCTAATAATAATAAATATAATAAATGGTATTCAGTATGCATGATGAACCAGGCAGTTCAGGCAGGACGTTTTTTCTAAGAGTAGCCTCTATTGGAGTTGACTTGTTACCACAGCTTGGTTAGGCTTATTACAGAGATTCACCTTGCTCTGGGGTCATGGTTTTTCATCTGCGGAAACTGCTGTTCCTCATGATGAAGAAGTGGTCTCTCTTGTGGTGCTCATATGTTTAGCACTTATGACTTGCATAGTGTAGTTATAGAAATTAACACCTCGAATGTGATTTTGTTTATTGAGGTTTACCACGTAACCAGGTTGGAAATTTTATTCTTGGCACAAAATTTAACCTAAATACTTTGTGAATGTATATAAAGCTGCATTCTTTATCTTAGAATTACACCAGTATGCAAATGACAACCTGTACTGGGACATTAACTCACTGTGACTGGAGACCTTTGGCCAAGCCTAGGGATTCCTTGGGTACTGCCTTACCCCCGTTGCCTACATCTTTGTTTTCTGAAACCTGAAGCCATATAAAAACTTCAGGTGCACTTAAATGAATAATCAAATAGTCCATATAAAAAGGATATTTGATTTTAACTAAATGTTCTGTGAGATTATTATAAAATGAATACAAAAACTAGGCATGTGTGATAGACGTTTGTGTTTTATAGAACTTCAAAATATTTCTATCTTATTATTTCTCATTATTTAAAATATTTTTCCCTCACACTAAGTAGTGTGATAAATTAGTACCAGTAAGGCTTTAATTAGTAATAGCCATCTGGTGAAAAGGATTCTTTAATAGATTTGTTAGAATATACATCTTCGCTGCACATAGAAGTTGGGGGATTTTATTTTTATGTTTTGTGCTCTAACTAAAAGTAATCTTTTCAGGAAAGCATTTAGTGATTTTTCATAGCCCTGTATAATTTTTTTTTCCTATCCAAATGATTATTAAACTAATCCTTGGAGGTCAAACTTTTTTTAAAAAGTCATTATTATTAATTAAAAGTAATCCATTATAAAAAGAATAAAGATAATGCAAAAAAAGGTTATTAGTTTGCTGTGTATCCTTATAGACATTTTTTGTATAAATATACATACATACATGCACATTAGAATTATTTAGTTTCTCATACTTTTTTGTTACATTTCAGATGTAGAAGATACATGAAGGCAAGCAGTTTTCTTTACTAACATGCTATAGTAATAAATAAAAATTTCACTCTTCAAAGACAAGTTTTGTTGCATCCCCTATTAATACCCTTCTCCCTCACCCTTACCCCTGTTCTTTTAATCGCCATTCTTCTTGAAAGGAGCGAAGTTTAGTATGGTAGGTCTTAACCCTGGCTTGGATTGAGACCCACCACACTAGGTGAACTCCACATTATACTTGAGGAGCTGAGAATTATGTCCGTGTCCTGGTTCCACCATCCAGAGATTCTTATCTAATTGATTATGATGAGGCAAGGCATGTGGGAGGAAAACATGCTTTCTCTTAGCCTTGCATATAGAAGTTTGCCTGAGCTTCTGAGTTCAGGTGTGGTCTGAGGAGATAGATAGCAATGTTAAGTCCAAGGGGGCATCATCCCCAGTTTCCTTCCTTCAAGAAGGAAAGTAGATATATAGGCATAGGTTTTGGTAAGCCCTCAAGTTCTCTAAGGAATGTACCGTTATAAACTCCTTCATTTGTTCCAGTGTTGGTTCACCACAGAGTTATGAATTCCTTAATTCTAAGGAAAATCAACATCATTTGTGCAGTGCAGATTAGGTAGATAAGAAGATGACTGATACAGCAGCACGGTGTTGTAGTTAACTGCACAGATAATGGAGCCAAACTGCCTGGCTTATAGTCCTGATGCTGTAACTTAAGTTTATTAAGCTTGGGCAAGGTTTTTTGTTAGCTTCTCTGTGCCTCATTTATGAAATGGGCATGATAGTCTGAACCTCATAGGAATATGGTGAGGATTAAAAACATAAATATATGTAAAGCGCTTAAAACAGTATTTTGTATATGGTAAGTACTGAATAAATAATAGTTATGATTAATTTATTCCTTTATGTATCCTCTTTTTCAACATTTTCCACTCTTGCCCATTCCTCCTGAAGATAAGTTAATGCTTCCTTTGAAAAACTAGATCAGGTGTCAGCAACTTTTTCTGTAAAGGACCAGATAATAAATTTATAGGGCCCTGTGGTCTCTGTTGGTAGTCCCTGGGTAGCACAAATGATTTGTGCTCAGCTATTAACTGAAAGGTTGGAGGTTTGAATATACCCGGTGGCAATGCAGAAGAAAGACCTGGTGATCTACTTCCGTTAAGATGATAGCTGTTGAAAACCCAGTGGAGTGCAGTTTTACTCTTGACACACATGGGGTTGCCATGAGTCAGAATCAACTAGATGGCAATGAGTTTGGTTTGGTTTGGTTTTATGGTCTCTTGTCAGTGGAGGCTTGCAGGTTGCTTTGATGCTGAACAGGTTTCAGCAGAGCTTTCAAGCTAAGATGGACTAGGAAGAAAGGTCTGAAAATCAGCCAATGAAAACTGCAGCTAATCATGCGATGGCACAGGACTAGGCAGCATTTCATTTTGTTGTAGGTTGCCATGAGTCAGGATCCAACTCTGTGACAGCTAACGACAGCATAGTCTCTGTCACAAATAGCTCTGCAGCTGTAGGGTAAAAGCAGCCATAGGTAGTACATAAACAAACGAGTGTGGCCATGTTCTTACTTATTTATTTATGGACCCTGACATTTGAATTTCATATAATTTTCATGTATCATGAAGTATTTTTTTTCTTTTAATTTTATAAAACCATTTAAGAATCAAAAAAGGTTCCTGGGTGGCACAAACAGTTTACACTCCATTGCTAACCAAAAGGAGTCCTGGTGGCGCAGTGGTTAAGAGCTCGACTGCTAACCGAAAGGTAGACAGTTCAAATCTGCCAGCCACTCCTTGGAAACCCTGTGGGGCAGTTCTACTCTGTCCTAAAGGGTTGCTGTGAGTTGGAATTGACTCAACGGCAGTGGGTTTGGTTTTTAAGAGTGTAAAAACTGTTCTTAGTTCATAGGCCCAAAACAGGCAGTGAACTGATTAGGTCTTCAGGCCATAGTTTGCTGATCCCTGAACTGAAGTAAAGGAACCTGCACATTTCAACTACTTTAGACACCTTTTCTTTCTTAAGCGTTCTTTCATTCTTAAATTTCTCTGTACCTTGGAGGAATTTAGAAAATTAATGTTAGCGCCAACAGATTCAGAATTTGAAAATTCTGCTCACAGCTTTGGGTTAAACTTTATTAACTCATATCCTGTGAAGCAGTAAAATCTTTGTGGACTCTCTCTTCCTCAGACACTTACTTATGTAACTGTACCAAGGTTCTTTGGTTGCAAGCAACAGAAACAGATTTTGTCTTGTTCACCACTATATCCCCACCGCCAGTGTATAGTAGGCATTTGTATCAGGGTTCTCCAGAGAAACGGAACCAGTAGGAATAACACACACACACACACGATTGATTTATGCAGTTATAGGGGCTGGCAAGTCCAAAATCAGTGGACAGGCTGGAAACTCAGGCAGGATTGAGGCAGTGTTTGTTCTTCAGGGAAATCTCACTTTTGCTCTTATTGCTCTTCAACTGATTAGATGAGGGCCACCCACTTTAGAATAATCTTCTTTACTTAAAGTCAGCTGATTGTCAACTTCAGTCATATCTACAAAATACCTCCACAGCAACATCTAGATTAGTATTTGATTTAATAACTGAGCTTTATACCCTAGTGAGGCATTTGTGGTTCAGTGGTAGAATTCTCACCTTCCATGCAGGAGACCTGGGTTTGATTACCAGCCAGTGCACCTCATGCACAGCCACCACCCATCTGTCTATGAAGGCTTGCATTTTGCTATGATGCTAAATGAGTTTCAGCGGAGCTTAAAGACTAATAAGATAGACTGGTAAGAAAGGTCTGGCGATCTACTTCTGAAAAACCCTGTGGATCAAAACAGTCTGATCCACAGTCGATCATGATGATATTGTAGGACCAGGCAGAGTTTTAGCTCATTATACCTGTCACTGTGAGTCGGGGGCCAACTTGACAGCAGCTAAAAGCATCAATAATAGCCTAAGAAAGTTGACACAATCCACCCCTTGTCAATTTAGCACCCATACACATCTATTTAAACCATACTTATTCTCCAAATAAAGACAGTTAACACAGTCCTACTTCCACCTAACTTGATTCACCTGTTCTGTGTACAACTGAAAACACACTAAAACATTTCCCCAGAAGAGGATGCAAAGTCCTTAGTTGACGTTCATTCTTCTCCTTGACATTCTGTAACTTAAATACTGTGATGTAAAGTGAATTATTATTAATTCATTTTATTTTAGGTGATAATGGATAAGAAGGGGAAGAAAACAAAGATATTTGATAAATCCTCATATACTTACATATATGTGTGTAAACACACACACACATACACAAACATATTCACAAAACAAGGAAGCATAATTACAGTTCTCTTTCTGCAACAGGTTATTGGTTGTGGCTGATTTTTCATAACTATCATTTTTCACTACCCGTACCATATTCCCTTTGTCCTGAGCAAGCACATTCATCTGGTTGTGTTTCTTTGCCTGGTGGAATGACCCAAACCTTCATTCTTGAAGGGTCTGGGCAGTTAGTAATCCTGCCTGAATTGTGTTGTCATTTTCCATTGACTTTAATCAGAGGACCCTTTTGGGGTAAGTAAGCAAAACATAATAAATCCACTCTAACATTCCAGTCTACCTAAGTCTTTGCATACGTTGCTCTACAGTATACTGAGGCAGTTCTGGCATTTCAGCTTCATTTAGTATAGGCCATCTTTGGGTCCATGTGTTAACCAACCAGCCAAACAAACTGTTAGAGCCCTTTCTAATGCCTCAAGCTACAACATTGAATCCAGAATCTTATCTTAATGGGCCCCTCTCAAATTCAGCCAGATCCAACTTTATGTTCCTCCCATAATCATCCCACACCGTTAATATCCATTCCCACACATATTCCGCAAATTTCTGTCTGTATAAATTGGAAAAATCATGCAATTCTTTTGGTGTATAGCATCTTCCTTTTGGGTCACACATTGTACCTCATCATCTGGGGTCTGTTGGGACTTGAGTCTAGTTACTGGTCTAGCAGCAAAGAGGAGTGGTGGGGGTAGATTCTGAGTGGGATCACCAGTGTCTTGCAACTCATTTACGTCAGGGGAAGCTATTAGAGTTTCTTCAGGTAAAGCAGAGCTAACTTCCCTCAGACAGGGATGGAAGGGATGCTTCTACTGGCAAAGAAGACTCAGCAAAATTTAATGGTTCAGTGTTCCTAGCTTCATTGGGATCTGCTCATATGTCTCCATTCCAATTTTTAGGACCCCATTCTTCCCAGTCAATGCCCTCACTTTTAGCAAAAGACATTCTTTGAGGTTGGGAATTCATTTGTAATTCAGCCACAGACAGGATGAGATTCTGGGTTTGATTTTTAGAAATTTCAGCCTAGCAGCTATCAGAGATAAGAGTTTCTTTCAGAGTGATCATAGATGCTTTCAGGTCATTTATGCAGTGGTTGAGTTGAGAATTTGAAGCCCTGAGCTCTTCCTTTTCTTTCTCCAGCTCAGGGACAACCAGCTGATCTCATTATACTCATCAGTTTGACTAAAGTGTTCTAAGGTATCAAATATATGTTCACCCAGATCTTTATCTTTTTTAAGTATTTGATTAGAAGTATCCAGTGGTGATATTTTGCATGTCTTGATTGCCACATCACACCCTGGACTCTCAGTGCCTTCTTTACCACTGGAAATAGTCATTATAGTATAAATACTATATATAATATTTTATATAAATATATATATAATTTATTTCAAGGAATTAACACTATCATGGAATCTGGCAAGTCTCAAATGTGTAGGACAGGCCGGCAGCCTGGAAACTCAGGTAAGAGCTGATGCTGCAGTCTGGACAAAATTTCTTCAAGGAAACCTCAGTTTTGCTCTTAAGGCTTTTCACCCACATTATTGAAGATAATCTTCTTTACTTAGTCCACTGAGGTGGATATTAGCCACATCTACAAAATATCTCTGTAGCAACCCTTGCATGTTTGATTGAATAACTGGGTGCTATAGTCTAATTATTGGCAGTTCAAACTGGGGTCATGGGGAACACAAAAGGAAAAGTTTTATTTTCACAAGAATACCTTACTATCAACACAGAAAAATGAAGCAAAAAGAATTATGCAGTGCAAATATGACTTATAGAAAAAGTTCCTGATCATTAAGAATTATTGGTAATTGTCTAAATTAATTTTCTTTTCCCAACACCTGGTGTGTGTGTGTGTGTGTGTGTGTGTGTGTGTGTGTGTGTGTGTGTGTGTGTGTGTGTGTGTGTGTGTGTGTGTGTGTGTGTGTGTGTGTGTGTGTGTGTGTGTGTGTGTGTGTGTGTGTGTGTGTGTGTGTGTGTGTGTGTGTGTGTGTGTGTGTGTGTGTGTGGTGGTCTCCACCACCCCAGTTTTGACAGAAGCCTAGTAAATGACCATGACCAGATTTTTTCCACTCTTTTGTCTTTCCACTCATAACATTAATTTGGCACGCTTTTTTCTTTTTAGTGTGTTTGTATTCACAAGTATACCTCTGCCCATTTAGTAAGGGATCCCTGCCAGTTAGAGCTAGTGGTGCTTTGTTCTAATTTGAAGAGATAGCATGTATCTCTCTCTTTACTTCTCCATCAGTTTTTTCTTTTTTTAATTGGTGTCTAATTTATAAATAAATTTCGGCAAATACAGACTAAGGGAATAGAAAATGAATACATTCATCAGAGTAGAACAGGTTTTCAACACACAGCTAGCTTGCTTTTTAGAAAAATGTTTGGCTTTTTCCGACAGTTTTTGTTACCCAAAGGCTAGATAATCAATAATTTAATCAAACTAATAATTTGAGAAAAGGGATTATAGTATTTTATTATTGTTATTAAATTTGGGTAACTTATTTTGTTTTTCTTTATCTCTCACTGCCTCATATCCTTAGGAGATAAACGTAGGAAATCTTTTTGTGGTATTCCAAAAACCAAAAACCAAACCTGTTGCTGTTGAGTCGATTCCGATTCATAGCAATCCTATAGGACAGAGTAGAACTGCCCCATAGGGTTTCCAAGGAACGGCTGGTGGATTTGAACTGCCAACCTTTCTGGTTAATAGCCAACCTTTCTGGTTAATAGCTGTAGCTCTTAACCACTGTACTACTATTAGGAACCATTATAATATGTTTTTTTCTGTATTAATCTAGATCTCAAGTCTTGATGTGTGCTGTATATAGTATGCCTTATAGATTGATATGGGCTGATATTTAAATTATTTGCTCCTGGCCTCTGAAAGGAGTTGTTAGAAGCAGGGCTCTAGATCTAATATGTGTTAAGATTGTAGCGTCTATAAAATTTAATCATAGATGTTTAATTGTGGTATCTCCTTTTGAACTCTTAACCTCAAGGCTTTTAGTAATAATAGCTAAGGGGTCTTTTGTGTTTGGGTGGTTTTTTATTTTACTGCAAATACCTTTTCTTAGTTAACAGACTCAATCTAAACCTAGGCCTCAGAGCAAGCTGTTTATTCACTTACAGATAATTTTAGTACTTAATTCTCTATTGATTGGCATCTTTTTTAACTAATGTGAAATCATTTAAATTGGTAAATTATTTATTACACTCTTAACAACAAAAGATTGTAGTAGCTCCTTTTTGGAGAACCTTGAGAATTTTGTGAGTCTGAAATTATTAGATTCAAACACAGTGCAAGAGTTGATAGTTTTGTCATTTATTTATATATAACTTTTTCAGGTTTCACAATTTGTATATGCTGTACAGTTATATGTCCCTTAACGTCCATGATACGTTCTGTGAAATAGGACATTATGTGATTTGGGCGTTGTGTGAACACAAGATCGGATGCTGCTGCCTACAAGTTGAAGCATACACTATTATATAGTAAACTTTTTATCTGTAAGTAGGGAAGTTCACATTAAAATAACAGTAGAAAGTACAGTAGAGTACATACATAAGCCAGTAACTTAGGTGTTTATTATAAGTATCAAGACTTATGTATTATAGATTATATGTGTACTGTACCATTATATGCCTGGTAGTGCAGTCGCTTTGTATTCGAGAGACATGAGATACACGTGTTGCGCGTAGGAAGCTGTTGCATTCTCTACGTCCAGTTATGTCCACATCCCATTCTCTAATCAGGATTTCTGAACTCTGTTATAATTTTATGGGACCATGGACGTATATGCAGTCAGACGTTGCCTTGAGTGGACATTATGCCATGCATGACTGTACATGATATTGTTCTCATGGAGTCCTTGGGTGGTGCAAATGGTTAACACACTTGCCTTTAACCAAAAGGTTGGAGGTTCAAGTCTACCCAGAGGCACCTCAAAAGAAAGGCCTGGCAATCTACTTCCGAAAAATCAGCTATTGAAAACCCTGTCGAGCACAGTTCTCCTCTGACACACATCAGGTTGCTGTTAGTAGAATTGACTCCCTGGCAACTAATTTTACTGGTATTGTTCAGAGACTTTCATACATGCCAAAGGATTAAGGATAGCTCTAGATACTGAGAAATTTCTCCTATTAATGTGAATGTGTGTAGATAACATTATCAGTCTTTCCAGTCCATTCTCTATTGAGAATTCTTCTCTTCAGTGAGAATACTTTGTGTAGGGTGTCCAGAACTAATTCTACATAGAAATCTCTCTATAATTAATATTATTTTTTCTGGTGTATTTTAACAAAGTGACTGCTCAACTGTGATATAATTTATGTTTAGTTGTGGTGTTTGTGTGTGAATGTGTTTTTGGAAATTTTGTCATTTAACACAGGAATATTTCTTTCTGACTGTTTAAGGATTGTTCACATGCTCTCCAGTTTTTTTTTTTTCTTAATTTTTTTTATTGTTGTAGTTTAAATGAAGTTTTCGTTTCAAGTTAGTCTCCCATACAAAAATTTTTACATACATTGTTACGTGACCCTAATTGCTCTCCCCATACTGTGACAGGACACTCTTCCTTTCCACCCCTGATTCCCCATGTCCATTCAGCCAGCTCATAACCCTCTCTGCCTTCCCATCTCACCTCCGGACAGAAGCTGCCCATTTAGTCTCTTGTATCTACTTGAGCTAAGAGGCACACTCCTCACGAGTATCATTTTATGTCCCACAGTCCAGTCCAATCTTTGTCTGAAGAGTTCGCCTCGGAAATTGTTTTAGTTCTGGGCTGATAGAGAATCCAGGGCCATGCCTTCCAGGCTTCCTCCAGTTTCACTCAGACCGTTAAGTCTGGTCTTCTTACTGGAATTTGAGTTCTGCATTTGACCCTTCCCCTGCTCCATCAGGGACTCTCTCTTGTGTTCCCTGTCAGGGTGGTCATTGGTGGTAGCCAGGCACCATCTAGTTCTTCTCGTCTCAAGCTGATAAAGTCCCTGTTTTATATGACCCTTTCTGTCTCTTGGGCTAATGCTTTCCTTGTGTCTTTGGTGTTCTTCATTCTCCTTTACTCCAGGTAGTTGGGACCAATTGATGCATCTTAGATGGCCGCCTGCAAGCTTTTAAGATCTCAGACGCCACTCACCAAAGTAGGATGCAGAACATTTTCTTAATAAGCTTTGTTATGCCAGTTGACCTAGATGTCCCCTAAAAACATGGTCCCCAGACCCCTGCCCCTGCTCCTGTGTCCCTCAAAGTGTTTGATTGTATTCAGGAAACTTCTTAGCTTTGGTTTAGTCCAGTTGTGCTGACTTCCCCTATAGCGTGTGCTATCCTTCCCTTCACCTAAGATAATTCTTATCTATTATCTAGTTAATAAATAACCCTCCTTCTCCCTTCCCACCCTCCTAACCATCAAAGAATGTTTTCTTCTGTGTTTAAACCTTTTCTTGAGTTCTTATAATAGTGGTCTTATACAATATTTGTCTTTCTGTGAGTGACTAAATTCCCTCAGTGTAATGACCTCCAGATTCCTCCATGTTGTGTTTCATGGCTTCATCGTTGTTCTTTATTGTTGCGTAGTATTCCATTGTGTGAGTATACCATAATTTGTTTATCCATTCATCCGTTGATGGGCACCTAGGTTGTTTCCATCTTTTTGCTATTGTGAACGGTGCTGCAGTGAACATGGATGTGCATATATCTATTCGTGTGATGGCTCTTATTTCTCTAGGATATATTCCAAGGAGAATAACTGGATTGTATGGTACTTCTATTTCTAGCTTTTTAAGGAAGCGCCAAATTGATTTCCAAAGTGTTTGTACCATTTTACATTCCCACGAACAGTGTGTAAGTGTTCCAGTCTCTCCACAACCTCTCCAGCATTCATTATTTTGTGTTTTTTGGATTAATGCTAGCCTTGTTGGGGTGAGATGATACTGCAATTTTCATCTGCATTTCTCTAATGGCTAATGATCATGAGCATTTCTTCATGCGTCTGTCAGATGCCTGAATATCTTCTTTGGCGAAGTGCCTGTTCATATCCTTTGCCCATTTTTTAATTGGGTTATTTGTCTTTTTGTTGTTGAGGTTTTGCAGTATCTTGTAGATTTTAGAGATTAGAAGCTGATCAGATTTGTCGTTGCCAAAAATTTTCTCCCAGTCTGTAGGTTGTCTTTTTACTCTTTTAGTGAAGTCTTTTGATGAGCATAAGTGTTTGATTTTTAGGAGCTCCCAGTTATCTAGTCTCTCTTCTGGTGCTTGTGCATCGTTACTTATGGTTCATATTGTGTTTATGCCATGTATTAGGGCTCCTAGCATTGCCCCTATTTTTTCTTCCATGATCTTTATCGTTTTTGATTTTATATTTAAGTCTTTGATCCATTTTGAGTTAGTTTTTGGGCATGGTATGAGGTATGGGTCTTGTTTCAGTTTTTTGCAGATGGATATCCAGTTATGCCAGCACCGTTTGTTAAAGAGACTGTCTTTTCCCCAATTAACGGACTTTGGGCCTTTGTCAAATATCAGCTGCTCATACGTGGATGAATTTATGTCTGGATTTTCAATTCTGTTCCATTGGTCTATGTATCTGTTGTTGTACCAGTACCAGACTGTTTTGACTATTGTGGCGGTCTAATAGGTTCTAAAATCAGGTAGTGTGAGGCCTCGCACTTTGTTCTTCTTCTTGAGTAATGCTTTACTTATTCGGGGCCTCTTCCCTTTCCATATGAAGTTGGTGATTTGTTTCTCCATCTCATTAAAAAATGCCGGTGGAATTTGGATTGGGATTGCATTGTATCTGTAGATCACTTTGGGTAGAATTGACATTTTCACAATTTTGAGTCTACCTATTCATGAGCAAGGTATGTCCAGGTTTTTTTGTAATTTTAATTATTTCTTTTATTAAAAAAGTTTTTGTCTAAACTTTTACAATCCTTAAATGTTTCCATGTTTATGACCCTTGGTCACTGTCCTTCAACATATTGATGTAAAAATGCGAGGTATTTTTTTCTTATGGGCTGTTCATTAGCTGAAAGAAAGGTATTATTCATTCAGGCATAACTTTTAAAAAATTGCATTGGATGCTATTATTAAGCAAATATTTTACTGATCAAAAATTTCCCCAGCAGAAATGTTGTACTCAAAGTAATTTTCATAATTAAAAGTATTTTAAAGCTCTGATCAGAAATCAATTTTCAAGGAAACTGTTGTAATATGGTTTCTGGAAACAGGCAGTCTCAATATGTACCATACCTTGCATTGATATACATAAATAATCATGGGAGTAGGGACAAAGTGGGTGGGAGCAGTTGGTTATGTTGATGGAAAGTGGGTTGAGCTAGATGATTAGAAATATTTTCTGGTGATATTTCTGCCAACCATTAGGATTTCAAGTATTTAATGTAGTACTTCTCTGTGGCAGGTGCTCTAGCACAATTTCAACCATAGTGGCTATAGACTTAAAGTCACTGAATGGACTTCCTTAAGAATTCCAGTCACTGTGAACAAATAAACATACTGAAACAAAGCTTCGTTTTGAACTTAAAAAGATTAGATAGAAATGGTTATTAGAGTGAGTACATGTAGGAAATGTTATCCCAACCCTTCCTCTGTTACCTTACTCTGCCCTGTGATCTTCTGGGCATTTACTTTTTTATCAATTCCCCACTAGTTGGATGTGGAAAGAAAATGAGATAAAGCACCCATCTGGAAATTTTGTCTTTTTCTTGTGTTCTGTTTTTGGTTTTGTTTTGCTTTCCTATAGAAAATGAAATTTGATAGCCACAATTTAGCCAGTATGTACGGAAAGCAGCATAGTGTTTAGGTTATGAGTGTGGACACTGGAGTCTTGTTGCTAGTTCTGATCCCAGCTCTCCAAAGTGACCTTTGGTAAGATAACTTTTCTTAGCTTCAGTTTCTTTAGCTATAAAATATGAATGATAACAATGGCCCCTACCTACGATCATAGAAATCAAATGTTATGATCCATATGAAGTATTTAGCAGAGAATATTAGGTACTATCATTATTCCATACATTTTATGTTGCTTTGTATCCCTTCTTTTGCTATTGATAATCATAACTTTATTACTGATTCTGCCTTGAATTTTGAGGTTGCTGTTTGGTTCCCATAGAATTTTTAGCAGGCAGTTTAATATTTAAAGGAATATTTAATACATTATTCCTTTTAGTTAGAGTAAGCTGAAGGTGTATAAGAATGAATGTTGTCTTAGATTCTTAAGACCTGGAGAACTGGTCTGAATGCTTTTATGCACTTGGCTAACCTTTATGCCATTCAGAATGTGAGACGAGCTTGTGCTGATTTCCATTCCTCTGTGTTAGAAAGGCTTAAAAAAGAATCACCATAGTGTTCATTGGTATCATTAGGATTATTAGGAAGATATTTTTTGTAACTATGAAGACCCAGAAAACTCTTGTTTTTACTTGTTGTAGTTCTTCCAACAATATGTAAGGGTAGTATTATTTGTAGGGTGCTTTTTTAAGACTTACAAACAAATTTGAGCCTCACAATTCTGTGAAAAAACATAGGATAGATAGTATCAGTCCTACTTTTAAAGATGAGAAACCTGGGCTTTGAAGTTCAGTGACTTGCCCAGAGATATATAGCTAGTTAGGTTTGCTGCCTTTTATGTTATAGCAAAGAGCTTCTATGTAGAAATCACTTCCTTCTATATTACTGTATCAGCAAACTATAATATCCAGAATATAAAACTCAAACTTGTTCGAATTGCTGGCTTTTCCACATTTGCCAGAAGTATGTACTTTTTCTTTTTCTTCTTCTTTTTTTTTGGCTGTGTATCAAGTAGAGTCCTTGTGGTGCAGTGGTTAAGAGCTAAGGCTGCTAACTAACAGGTCGGCAGTTCAAATCCACAGGCTGCTCCTTGGAAATCCTATAGGGCAGTTCTGCTCTGTCCTGTAGGGTCCATATGAGTCGGAGTCGACTCAACGGCATTGAGTTTTGGTTTTTATGTATCAAGTAAGAGGAAGTAGTATCTAATTCTGCCAGAGTATACTACTATAATTTTAATCTTATTTGTAGCTTTAGAATTTAGAAATATTTGATTTAAAGCTGTATCCTCCAAAATGTATTTGATGCTAGAAAGTTATTTTAGTAAGTTAATTGACTCTTCATAGTCAATTTTGATTCAAAAGGTATTGTGGAAATGATATTTCTCTGATTCTTAGGATATTTTTAGCTGGCAAGTTTCATAAAGAAAAACGACTTTTTACTTTTAGTAATCCTTTTTAAAACGAATATGCTTTATATTCTGTAATACCTTTGGGGATATATATTGAAACTGAGAGGACATTATTTGTACAAGAAGTTCAGTTCAATTATTTTTTAGCACCTCTGCTCTTGTATTCATGGGCCCTGTACAGATCACTATAAAGGAATACGAAATAGTCCTTACCTTGCTTTCAGCATAGTTGACATTAATAGAGAAGGCAAAGCTAATTATGAAACTTAGAGCAGAGATCACCAAACTGCAGGTCGTGGCCTGTGTTTGTGTGGCCCCCAAGCTAAGAATTGCTTTTACTTTTTACAGTGTTGTTTAAAAAACAAAACAAAAAATGTGTAGCATAGACCATGTGTGGCACACAAAGCATAAAATATTTATTATCTAGCCCTTTATAGAAGAAGTTTGCAGATTCCAAATTAAAGCAATATATATCACATAAAATAAAACGTAACCAGAAACATTAAACCAAAAACCAAACCCACTGCCATTGAGTTGAGTCGATTCCGACTTACAGCGACCAGAGACAATAGGGGAATGCAAATCAAAACCAGGAGGAGATATCACTTCACACCACTAGGATGGCTCAAAAAAAAAAAAAAAAATTAACAAGTAGAGGCAAGGATGTTAGAGAAGTTGGAACCATCATACGTTGCTGGTGGGAATGATTTTAAAATGACGCAGCCACTATGGAAAAACTTTTTCAGTTCCTCAAAAAGTTAAACATAGAGTTACCATGTTGTTGTTAGCTGCCGTCGGATTGGCTGCCGACTCATGGTGACCCCGTGCACAACAGGATCAGACCATTGTGATCCATAGGGTTTTCATTGGCTGATTTTCAGAACTAGATTGCCAGGCCTTTCTTCCTCGTCTGTCTTAGTCTAGAAGTTCCCCTGAAACCTGTTCAGCATCATAGCAACACACAAACCTCCATGGACATATAGGTGGTAGCTGCATTTGAGGTGCCTTGACTGGGAATCAAACCCGGTCTCCTTTATGGAAGGTGATAATTCTCCCACTGAACCACCACTGCCCTTTGGAGTTACCATATGACTTAGCACTTTCACTCCTAGACATATACCCAAGAGAAATGAAAACATGTTCACATAAAAACTTATACGTGAATGTTCATAACAGCATTATTCATGATAGCCCAAAAGTGGAAACAACCGAAATGTTCATCAGCTTTTAAATGGATAAACAAAATGTAGTGTATCTATACAACTGAATATTATTTGTCTATAAAAAGGAATGAAGTACTGATACTTGCTACAAGGTGAATGAACCTTGAAAACATTAGGATGATTGAAGCCATCACAAAAGGCCACGCACATCTTGTATGATTCGATATATATGAAATATCCAGAATAGGCAAATCTGTGTTGTTGTTGGGTGCTGTTGAAGTGATGCTGACTAATAGCAACCCCTTGTGACAAAGTAGGACTTCCCATAGGGTTTTCTTGGGTGTAATCTTCACTGAAATGTTGGCAGTTCGAACTCACCACTGTTGTTTAAAAAACAAAACAAAAAAGAGCATGGGGCATAGACCATGTGTAGCCCAGAAAGCATAAAATATTTATTATCTGGCCCTTTATAGAAAAAAGGAGAAAAGATCTGGCGATCTACTTCCATAAAGATTACAGCCTAGGAAACCACAGGGAGCAGTTCTACTCTGTCCTATAGGGTTGCTAAAAGTCTGGAACCCACTCGCCAGTACCTAACAACAACAACAGTCTTTACGGAAGATCATCTTTCTCCCAAGAAGCCATTTGGTGGATTCAGACTGCCAACCTTTCATTATCAGCTGAGTGCTTAACCATTGTGCCACCAAGGCTCCTTGGCAAATCCACAGAGACAGCAAATTGGTTGCCAGGGACTAGGAGGGGAGAGGGTTACGGGTAGTGACTGCTAATGGCCATCGGGTTTCTTTTTAGGCTTATAAAACTTCTGGAATTAGTGGTGGTGGTTGTACAACCTTGTGAATGTATATACCATTTTAAAGTTGTAAATTTTATGGTATGTAAATTATATCTCAACAGCAAAAAAAATGTAACCAGATGTTAAGTAGTATGAAAGAGGGAAACCAGTTGCTGTTGAGTTAGTTCTGACTTACGACAATCCCATGTATGTCAGTAGAACTGTGCTCATTAGGGTTTTCAGTGGCTGATTCTTTGGCAGTACATCACCAGGCCTTTCTTCTGAGGTGCCTCTAGGGGAAACTCCAACCTCCAACCTTACAATTAGCAGCTGAGCCTGTTAACCATTTGCACCATGCAGGGACTCCAAACAAAGAGGTAATTCGAACTGTTTAAGGGCAGGTAAAGAAGAGGAGAATATAGGCTTGAATTAATGGACTTCAAAGTTGGGTCTTGAAATGGACCTCAAAGGGCGTGGAAGATTTGGATAGGAAAAGAGGAATTGAGTGTGGCATTACAGATCTTAAGAAGGAATATAAACCAAGGTGTTGGTGTTTTGACAGAAGAGGAAGAAATGACAAGATTGTAAGCAGAAGGAAGACAAGATGAGTCTCTTGTTTTCATGAGGCTACTAAATGGACATATTAACTGATTTGGCCCTGTGATAATCCTAAGGATTATGCTTTGCTTTGTCATTTTCATTGAAGAAATTGTGCATTCTTCTATGCTGAAACAGGGGTTCTTGAGTAAGAGCCTGAGGGCTGTCTGCCATGGTACTTGTACCAGGTTACTATAAGGATTTTAGTTCACAGCATGTACTTCAAACAATTTGCTACCATCTTTTTAAAATCTATTTTAAGTCATACAAAGTGTCTATCTGGTTTTATATTGTTATTTAAAACAAATATCCTTAATAATACTGCTCCTTACATTTGCCAAAACTTCTTTCATGTTTACATCCTTTCACCAGCCCCATTTTTAAAATGAAAAATGGTATCAGCCCCATTTTTAAAATGAAAAACAGAGTGGTTAGGAACCAGGTTGGGGGCACTGCCAAAAAACCCTAGGTTAAAATCCTGGTTCTGCAATTTGCTAATTGTGAGTTTTGTTTCTCTCAGTCATAAGTGTTCTCTTGTGTAAAGTGGTAGTTATAATAATACCTTAGAGTTGTATTAAATAAGTTGACTAATACAGTAAGTCCTCAGTAAATGTTAACTGTTATTAGTGGTTACTTACAGTTTATGAGAACTGAGTCAGGTTAAGAGGTCCAAAAGATCCCTGGGTGGCACAGGAAGTTAAGCACTTGACTACTGGAAGATTGGAAGTTCCGAACTCACCCAGATGCACCTCAGAAGACAGTCCTGGCGAGCTGCTGCTGAAAAGTCACAGCCTTGAAAACCCTATGGAGCTGTTTTACTCTGCACACATGGCGTTACTGAGTTGGAATCGACTTGACAACAACTAACAACAGAAGGTCCAAAGCTATCCAGTGGCAGAGCCAGTGCTTGAATACAGGTCTTCTGAATCCAAGTCCTATTTGCTAATTTATCTAGTTGCCTATACTAGTTTTGTTATATACTTACTGGGTGTAAATGTATTAACCTTCCAATTTTTCATTTAAATGGAGACCAGACAATAGACCAGATATTAATAGCACAAAAGACTTCTTAGCCTCTTTAAACAAAATTTTCATTCCTAAACCCCAACAGTCTTTTGCTTTAATCCCTTGATACCTAATCCTTAGCAGTTGTAAACCAGAATTATAAACTTAAAAGTGAAGCCAGCCAGAGATAAAAATGGACATTTCACTATGATAAAAGGATAAACCAATCAGGAAGCTGTAATAGTTCTAAATTACTTTTGCAACTAAAATCTAAAGGCAAATACATGAAGCAAAAGCTGACAGCTAAAAGGAGAAGAACACAAATTCACAGTGATAGTAGGAAATGGTAACATTTTTTCGTACTGATTCCTGGAATAAGCAGAAAATTTTGAAATAATTAACAAATTGACCAATTAACTGTTACCAATAGCTGCAGAATATACATTCTTTTGAATTGTATGTCAGGTTCAATTGAATTTAAAGGGATTGAGTCATACAGAGTATGTTTTCGGATCATGGTAGGATTAAGATAGAAATCAAAATCACTAAATCTTTAGAAGTTACACATTTATAAATAACCCATGAGTCGAAAAAGAAATCACAATACAAATAAAGTGTTTTTTTCTGACAAAGGGAAGCATAAAATTGACTTTAAGAAAAAATTAAACTTGAGTATGATAAAATAAACAACTGAAAGCAAAGCAACACCTGGCAGAAAAACTTGGAATTATCAATCAAAAGTGTGACTATCTTTAATAAATAGACAGACTAGTAAGAAAAACAGTTTCTCCCCCCAAGGACAAAGGAGAAAAAAATAGGCAGTTGACGAAAGAAAAAAGACTTGACGGATATTTGAAAAATAGTTTAACCTCACTGTTAATCAAATAAACTTAAAGTAGGATAATAAATTTTTGATGGAACAGTTAACAAAATTAAGAATATTTAAGTTGAAACTCTGTTGTCAGTGATATGGTGAAATGGGACCCATATATTCCTGATGGGACTGTAAATTAGTAAAACTTAATCTGTATGAAGAACCTTAGGAATATTCTTAACCTTTGGTCTAGTAATGTCCCATCTGAGAATGTAACCCAAAGAAAAAATAATAACTATGGATGAAAATTAATGTGCAAAGGTTCATTGAAGTGTTGTCTATGATAATGGAGAACATTTGGAAATATCCAGTGAAAAGGATAGTTAAATTATTGTACATTCATTGCAGTATTATTAAAGAGTTTTATGAAAAATTTTAATGACTTGGGATAAAGAAAATGAGATAATGTTCAGAGAATTAAAAACAAGATTCAAATTCGTAACATTATAACCACTAGTGTCAATCAGTAGACCTAGTCTTGAGAATAGAATAGTTCATTCTGGACAAATATTTACTGAGTAGCTGTTAAGTGTTTAATTTACTGAGCTTCTACCTCCTGTAGCAATAAAATAAACTCTTGAACTTAAATCCCCCTTCCGTTCTGGTAACTACCACCCTATTTCTCTATTCCTCCTTTAAGCAAAACTCCTCAATAAACTGTCTATAATGCTGGCTCCAGCTTCTCACCTCCCAATCTTTACTGAGCTCAATCAGGCCTTTGTCCCTAGGTCAGTCCACTAAAATAGGTCATCAAGTCTCCAGTGACCTCCAGTGGTCAGTTTTCAATCGTCATTTTACTTGACTTGTCAGCAGCATTTGACAGTTCATCACTTCCTCTTCTTTGAAATATTTTCTTCTCTTGATTCCAGGAAACCACACGTGGTTTTCCCCTTACCTCCCTGGTTGCTCGTTCTTGTTCTCCTTTGCTGGCTCCTCTGTATATAATTTCTTTAAGTTAATATGGTCAGTGACATTGATTGATTTTTGAATGTTAAAACCAACCTTGCATTCTTGGGATAATGCCCTCTTGGTCATGATGTATTATACTTTTTATATTTTGTTGGATTTGGTCATGATGTATTATACTTTTTATATGTTGTTGGATTTGATGTGCTTAAGTTTTGTTTAGAATTTTTGCATCTATGTTCATGAGGCATATTGTACTATAATTTTCTTTTTTAAATAATGTCTAATTTTAGAATTAGGGTAACACTGGCCTCATAGAATGAATTAGCAAGTGTTCCTTTTAATTTTCTGGAAAAGTTTGTTTATAATTGCTATTATTTCTTCCTTAAATGTTTGGTGGTATTCACCAGTGAAGAGTTTTCTTTGTGAAAAAGTTTCTACTTCAGTTTCTTTGGCTTTGGTCCTTTGTTCCTTTCAAGGAATATTTCCATTTCATCTAAGTTGTCAAATTTATTGGCGTAAAGTTACTCATAATATTCTTTGAATAATTCTAAAATCTGTAGTAATATCGCCTCTATTCGTGATGTTGGTAATTTGTATCTTCTCAAATTTTAATGATTAGTGTGGCTGAAGATTTTTCAGTTTTGTTGATCTTCCCAAAGAACTATGCGATGAGTAGGCAAACTACACAGAGGAAACAGTCTCCACAAGACTTCCCTCACTTCAGATGCCAGCCACAAGGTCAGGGATCCCAAGAGCCACCCTCACTTAGGACTAGTTTGTTACAAATTTGGGGGTTCCCATGACCTCTCTCAGGTTCGATAATTTACTAGAATGACTCAGAACTCAGGAAAACACTATCCTTAGATTACAGTTTTATTATAGCAAAAAGATACAAGTAGGGCGAAATCTGGGAGAGTTTCAAATATGAAGGTTCTGTCATCCTCAGCAACACATTGCCCTTCCCATATCGATGTGTGACAATACTTAAAGAGTATTGCCAACTGGTAAAGCTCACCTGAGCTTTGATGTCCAGAGTTTTTATTGAGGTTTCATTACATAGACATCATTGATTTAATCATTGCCCACATGATTGAACTCACTCTCCAGCGCCTTCCCCTCCCTTGAAGTCAGAATGGCATCATATGGTCCAAGGGGCCCACCATGGACTACTTCATTAACATATACTATCAGGTGTGGTCTCAAGGGCCCATCATGAAAAACAGGGCTTAGAGGTTACCTCCCAGGGACCAGGGACAAAGGCCAGACCTCTTTTTGAGCTGAGGCCAGATTCTTTATTACACAAACCAACTTTTGGGTTCATTAAGTTTTGCTATCTCTTATTTCATTGGTGTTTGCTCAGATCCTTATTATTGCCTTTTTTGCTTCCTTTGAAGTTAATTTGCTCTTTTTCTTGTTAAGGGGAAGCTTAGGTTGTTGACCTGAGACCTTTCTTTTCTAACATAAACATGTAATCCTATAAACTTCATTCTAAACACTGCTTTAACTGCATCTCACACATTTTGATATGTCGTACTTTCGTCTTTATTCTGTTTGAAATAGTAATTTCCCTTTTGATTTCTTTTTTGAACCATAAATAGTTTAAAAGTATAGTATTTAGTGCCCAAATAATTGGGGATTTTTTTGATACCTTTCTGTTACTGATTTCTAATTTAATTCCATTGTGTTGTGATCAGAAAGCATACTCTGTATGATTTAAATTCCTTTAAATTTACTGAGACTTGTTTTATAGTCCAGAATATAGTCTGCCTGGATAAATGTTCTGTGTGTACTTGAAAATGATGTGTATTTTGCTGTTGTAGGGTAGAGTATTCTCTAAACGTCAGTTAGGTCAAGTTGGCTCAGAGTGTGGTATAAGTCTTGATTTTCTGTACAGTTCTATCAGTTATATAGAGTGGTGATCTCTGAATATAATTATTGATTTGTCTGTTTCTCCACAGTTCTGTCAATCAGTTTTTGCCTCATGCATTTTGAAGCTCTCTTATTAAGTGCATTAAAGTTTAGGATTGATGAATTGATCCCTTTATCATTATGAAATGACCACCTTTACCTTTGATAATATTCATTGCTCCTACATATTAATACGGCCACTTCAGCTTCTTTTGATTATCCTTAGGGTATATCTTTATCCATCCTTTTGCTTTAAATGTAAAAACACAAATAAGTTTCTTGTAGGCAGTTATTAGTTGGGCCTTGTTTTTTTATCCAGTGTGACAATCTCTGCCTTTCATGTGAGATTTTCAGACCAAGTACGTTTAGTGTGATTGGTATGGTTGGGTTTAAATCTACCATCCTGCAATTTATTTTTCATTTGTCCTATCTGTTTTTTGTTCCCCCTTCACTCCCCCTCCTTTCTGCCCTTTTTGGGAATTGAGTATTTTTTATAATTCCATTTACATTTTGTTAATTTATTTAGCTGTAATATTTTGGTTTATAAGTGGTTGCTTTAGGGTTTATAATATACGTATTTAACTCATCACTGTCTGCCTTCATGTGATAATATACCTTTTCACGTGTAATATAAGAACAGTATATTTCCATTTCTCCCCTCTCTGCATTTGTGCTATTGTCATTTTACTTTTACTTTTTTATATTATAAATCCCACAAGACTTTTTTTGTCCTTAAGCAGTCAGTATTTTTCAAAGAGATTTAAATAATAAAAAAGTATGTTATATTTATCCACATATTTCCATTTCTGGTACTCTCTTTATGTAGGTTTAGATTTGCATCTAGTATCTTTTTTTTTTTTTTTTTTTTTTGCTTGAAGGACTTCCATTAACATTTCTTGTAATGCAGATCTGCTGGTGATAAATTTTTTTCAGCTTTTGTATGTCTTTAAAAGTCTTTATTTTGCCTCTGTTTTTGAAAGTTTTTTTTTTCTGGGTACAGAATTTTAGATGGACTGTTTCTTTTCTCTTACTGCTTTAAACATGTTGCTGTTAATTTCTTCTAGCTTGCATTGTTTCTTATGACAAGTCTGCTCTCATTCTTATCTTTGTTGCTTTGTACATAATGTGTCTCTTTTTTTCTAACTGCTTTTAAGATTCTTCTCTGACACTGGTTTTCAGCAATATGATTATGATGTGCCTTGTTGGGCTCCGCTTGTTTTAGTTCTGGGTTGACAGGGAGTCTGGGGGCCATGCTTTCTGAGGTTCCTTCAGTCTCAGTCAGACCATCAAGTCTGGTCTTTTTACTAGAATTTGAGTTCTGCACCCCACCTTTCTCCTGCTCCATCAGGGACTCTCTGTTGTGTTCCCTGTCAGGGAGGTCATTGGTGGTAGCTGGGCACTATCTAGTTCTTCTGGTCTCAGGCTCTGGTTTATGTGGCCCTTTCTGTCTCTTGGGCTAATGCTTTCCTTGTGTCTTTGCTGTTCTTCATTCTCCTTTACGCCAGGTGGTTGGGACCAATTGATGCATCTTAGATGGTTGCTCACTAGCTTTTAAGACCCCAGATGCCATTCACCAAAGTAGGATGCAGAACATTTTCTTAATAGACTTTGTTGTGCCAATTGACCTAGATGTCCCCTGAAAGCATGGCCCCCAGACTCCCGCCCCTGCTACTCTGTCGCTCTAAGTGTTTGATTGTATTCAGGAGACTTCCTAGCTTTGGTTTAGTTCAGTTGTGCTGACTTCCGCTGCAGTGTGTGCTGTCCTTCACTTCACCTAAGATAATATTTGTGAATAGCCCTTCCCCTCCCTCCCCAGCCTCCTAACCATCAAACAATGTTTTCTTCTGTGTTTAAACCTTTTGTTGAGTCAGAGAGATCTTTTTAAAATTTAAATGGGAACTTAACTCGGTGTCCTTCCCCAGGAGCAGCTGTGGTCATCAGTTTCCTTCCAGAGGTAATCTGTGCATGTACAAGTTCATCTGTACGTATGTGAGTAATGAGTAGGGCGAGTTAGCATGTTGGTTATAGTGTGTGGACTCTGGAACCAGATTGCATTGAGTTTGAATCCTGGCTTCTCTTCCTACATCTGCGACCTTGGGCAGATTACTAGTACCTATCTCTTCATTTTATTGTGAGGATTTCTTACAGCAATGCCTGGCACATGGCAAACACTCAATAAATGTTTGCTATTGTTGATGATGATATATGAAAAAGCATAACATATTGAAAAGAGAATAACATTTAAAATCAGGAGACAAAAGTTTAAATACAGCCTCCCAGTTACTTTGTGCGTAAGTCATTTAACCCAAGTTAAACCTTACATGGTTTTCTCATCTTTATAATGGGAATAATGATAAATAGTTTCGGTTTTGATTAACTAGAAAAATATAAAGGAAATAGCTTTGTGAATTACAAAATGCTATATAAAATTTAGTTTCTATTGGCCACATGCTTTTACTTTCCCTGTGAGAAAAGATTGCAGCATTTCTGCTAGATATTCAGAAGTGAAGCTTTTTTTTTTTAACTGTGCTTTAAGTGAAAGTTCACAATTCAAGTTAGTTTCTCATACAAAAATTTATACACACATTGTTATGTGACCTATACTATACTGTGGCAGCACACTCCTCCTTTCTACCTCGGATTTCCTGTGTCCATTCAGCCAGCTGCTGACCCTCTCTGCCTTCTCATTTCGCCTCTGGACAGGAGCTGCCCATTTAGACTTAAGTATGTACTTGAGCACACTCTTCACGAGTATCATTTTGTGTCCCATAGTCCAGTCTAATCTTTGTCTGAAGAGTTGGCCTCGGTAATGGTTTTAGTTTTGGGCTAACAGAGTCTGGGGGGCCATGTCTTCTGGGGTCCCTCCCATCTCAGTCAAACCATTAAGTCTAGTCTTTTTACTAGAATTTGAATTCTGCACCCCACTTTTATCCTGCTGCATCAGGGACTTTCTGTTGTGTTCCCTGTCAGAGTGGTCTTTGGTGGTAGCCAGGCACCATCTAATTCTTCTGGTCTCAGGCTGATGGAGTTTCTGGTTTATATGGCCACTTTTGTCTCTTGGACTATTTTCCTTGTGTGTTCAGTGTTCTTCATTCTCCTTTACTCCAGGTGGGTTAGGTCCAATTGATGCATCTTAGATGGCAGCTCACTAGCTTTTAAGACCCCAGATGCCACTCACCAAAGTAGGATGCAGCACATTTTCTTAATAAACCTTGTTGTGCCAGTTGACCCAGTTGTTCCCTGAAACCATGGTCCCCAGACCCCTGCCCCTGCTACTCTGTCCCTCGAAGTGTTTGGTTGTATTCAGGAAACTTCTTAGCTTTGGTTTAGTCCAGTTGTGCTGACTTCCCCTGTAGTGTGTTGTCCTTCCCATCACCTAAGATAATTCTTGTCTACTATCTAGTTAGTGAATACCCCTCTCCCTCCCTCCCCACCCTCGTAACCATCAAAGAATGTTTTCTTCTGTGTTTAAACTTTTTCTTGAGTTCTTATAATAATAGTGGTCTTCTACAACATTTGCCCTTTTCTGACTGACTAAATTCACTCAGCATAATGCCTTCCAAATTCCTCCATGTTATAAGAGGTTTCACGGATTCATCATTTTTCTTTATCATTGCGTAGTATTCCGTTGTGTGAATATACCATACTTTGTTTATCCATTTGTCTGTTGATAGGCATCTAGGTTGTTTCCATCCTTTTGATATTGTGAACAGTGCTGCAGTGAACATAAGTGTGCATATATCTATTCATGTGATGGCTCTTATTTCTCTAGGATATAGTCCAGGGAGTAGGATTGCTGGATCGTATGGTACTTCTATTTCAAGCTTCTTAAGGAAGCGCCAAATTGATTTCCAAAGTGGTTGTACTATTTTACATTCCCACTAATACTGTATAAGTGTTTCAGTCTCTCCACAACCTTTCCAACATTTATTATTTTGTATTTTTTGATTATTACTAGCCATATTGGGGTGAGATGGTGTCTCATTGTAGTTTTGATTTGATTTCCCTAATGGCTAAAGATCATGAGCATTTCCTCATGTGTCTGTTAGCCACCTGAATGTCTTCTTTGATGAAATGCCTGTTCATATCCTTTGTCCATTTTTTAATTGGGTTATTTGTCTTTTTGTTGTTGAGGTTTTACAGTATCTTGTAGATTTTAGAGATTAGATGCTGATTTGTTGTAGCCAAAAAATTTTTCCCAATCTATAGGTTATCTTTTTACTCTTTTGGTGATGAGCGTTAAGTGTTTGATTTTTAGGAGTCCCAGTTACCTAGTTTCTCTTCGGGTGTTTGCGCATTGTTACTAATGGTTTGTATTCTGTTTTTGCCATGTATTAGGACTCCTAGCCTTGTCCCTATTTTTTCTACCATGATCTTTATCCTTTTCGATTTTATATTTAGGTCCTTGATCCATTTTGAGTTTGTTTTTGTACATGGTGTGAGGTATGGGTCTTATTTCATTTTTTTGCAGATGGATATCCAATTATACCCGCACCATTTGTTAAAAAGACTATCTTTTCCCCAATTAACGGACTTTGGGCCTTTGTCAAATATCAGCTGCTCATAGGTGGATGAATTTATGTCCGGATTCTCAATTCTGTTCCATTGTTCTATATATCTGTTGTTGTACCAGTACCAGGCTGTTTTGACTATTGTGGCAGTATAATAGGTTCTAAAATCAGATAGTGTGAGGCCTCCGACTTTATTCTTCTTCTTGAGTAATGCTTTACTTATTCGAGGCCTCTTCCCTTTCCATATGAAGTTGGTGATTTGTTTCTCCATCTCCTTAAAAAATGCCAGTGGAATTTGGATTGGGATTGCATTGTATCTGTAGGTTGCTTTGGGTAAAGTTGACATTTTCACAATGTTGTGTCTTTCTATCCGTGAGTAAGGTATGTGTTTCCACTTACACAGGTCTCTTTTGGTTTTCTGCAGTAGTGTCTTATGGTTTTCATTGTTTAGGTCTTTTACATTTCTGGTTAGATTTATTCCTACGTATTTTATCTTCTTGGGGCCTATTGTAAATGATATTGATTTGGTGATTTCCTCTTCGAAGTTCTCTTTGTTGGTGTAAAGGAATCCATCTGATTTTTGTATATTTGTCTTGTATCCTGATACTTTGCTAAAATCTTCTATTATTAGTTCCAGTAGTTTTCTTGTGGATTCTTTGGGGTTTTCTCTGTATAAGATCATATCATCTGCAAATAGAGATATTTTTACTTCTTTCTTATCAATTTGGATGCCCTTTATTTCTTTCTCTAGCCTAATTGCTCTGGTGAGGACATCCAGCACACTGTTGAATAAGAGTGGTGATAAAGGGCATCCTTATCTGGTTCCTGTTCTCAAGGGTAATGCTTTCAGAGTCTCTCCATTTAGGAAGATGTTGGCTGTTGGCTTTGTATAAATGCCCTTAATTATGTTGAGGAATTCCCCTTCTGTTCTTTTTGCTGAGACTTTTTAATGCGAATGGGTGTTGGACTTTGTCAAATGCCTTTTCTGCATCAATTGATAAGATCATGTGATTCTTGTCTTTTGTTTTATTAGTATGATGGATTACATTGATTGTTTTTCTAATGTTGAACCATCCCTGCATAGCTGGTTTGAATCCCACTTGATCATGGTGATTTATTTTTTTGATATGTTGTTGAAAAGTAGCTAGAATTTTGTTGAGGATTTTTGGGTCTATGTTCATGAGGGATGTTGGTCTGTAATTTTCTTTTTTTGTGGTGTCTTTACCTGGTTTTGGTATCAGATTATGCTGGCTTCATAGAATGAGTTTGGGAGTATTCCATCCTTTTCTATGCTCTGAAATACCTTTAGTAGTAGCAGTGTTAACTCTTCTCTGAAAGTTTGGTAGAATTCTCCAGTGAAGCTTTCAGGGGAGGGGCTTTTTTATGTTGGGAGTTTTTTAATTACCTTTTCACTCTCTTTTGTTACAGGTTTATTTAGTTATTCTACTTCTGTTTGTGTTAGTTTAGGTAAGTAGTGAGTTGCTAGAAATTTGTCCATTTCCTCTAGGTTTTCAAATTTGTTAGAGTACAGTTTTTCATAGTATTCCGTTATGATTTTTTAAATTTCATTTGGGTCTGTTGTGATATCACCCATCTCATTTCTTATTCCAGTTATTTGCTTCTTCTCCTGTTTTTTTCTGTCAGTTTGGCCAGTGGTTTATTGATTTTGTTGATCTTTTTAAAGAACCAGCTTTTGGTCTTGTTAACTCTTTCAGTTGTTTTTCTATTCTCTATTTCATTTATTTCTGCTCTAATTCTTATTATTTCCTTTTTTTTTTTTTTGGTGCCCAAGGGCCTCTTTCACTGCTCTTTCAACTTGTTCAAGTTGTAGGGTTAATGTTTTAATTTTGACCCTTTCTTCTTTTTGGATGTGTGCATTTATTGCTATAAACTGACCTCTGAGCACTGCTTTTGCTGTGTCCCAGAGGTTCTACTAGGATGTGTTTTCATTCTCATTTGATTCTGTGAGTTTCTTTATTCCATTCTTAATTTCTTCTATAACCCAGTAGTTTTTGAGCAAGGTGTTGTTCAGTTTCCACGTGTTTGATTTGGTTTCTTTGCTTTTCGTGTTGTTGATTTCCACTTCTATGGCTTTATGGTCAGAAAAGATGCTTTGTAATATTTTGATGCTTTGGATTCAGTTAAGGCTTGCTATGTGGTCTATTCTGGAGAATGTTCCATGTATGCTGGAAAAGAAAGTATACTTGGCTGCTGTTGGATGGCGTGTTCTATATATATCTGTGAGATCAAGTTGGTTGATTGTGGCATTTAGATCTTCCGTGTCTTCATTGAGCTTCTTTCTGGATGTTCTGTCCTTCACTGAAAGTGGTATGTCGAAGTCGCCTACTATTATTGTGGAGCTATCTCTCTTTTCAATGCTGTTAGAGTTTATTTTATGTATTTTGGAGCCCTGTCATTGGGTGCATAAATATTTATTATGGTTATATCCTCTGATGTATTGACCCTTAATCGTTACATAGTGTCCTTCCTTACCCTTTGTGGTGGATTTTAAGTTAATGTTTATTTTGTTAGAGATTAATATTGCCACTCCTGCTCTTTTTTAGTGTTGTTTGCTTGATATATGTTTTTCCATCCTTTGAGTTTTAGTTTGTGTCTTTAAGGTGCATCTCTTGTAAGCAGCATATAGATGGATTGTGTTTTTTTATCCATTCTGCCACTCTGTCTCTTTACTGGTGCATTTAGTCCATTTACGTTCAGCATAATTATTGATACGTATGAGTCTAGTGCTGTCATTTTGATGTCTTTTTTGTGTGTTGTTCACAATTTCTTTGTTCCACTTAATTTTCTGTGTTTAGTAGTTTTTCTTTATGTATTTTCTTTTCATCTTTTTCATTGTTGTTGATTTTGTATTTGCTGAGTCTTTTATGTTTTTCATTTTGATGTATAGGATTGTTTAGTTTCCTTTGTGATAACCTTAATATTAACCCCTGTTTTTCTAAGTGTAAACCACTCTTTTATTTCTTCATGTGCCTTGACTTCCTCTCTATGTGAAAGATCTATGACTACATTTTTTAGCCCCTCTTTCTTGTTTTAATGTTGTCATCTTTTGCACATGGACATCTCGGTTTCACTGTTTTCAGTGTTTTAGCTTTATTTTTGTGACTTCCCTATCTGGGTTGATATCTGGTTGCTCTGACCTGTGTTCTAGTCTTGGGATGTTATCTGATGTTATTGATTTTCTAACTGGAGGACTCCCTTTGGTATTTCTAGTAATTTTGGTTTGGTTTTTATAAGTTCCCTAAACTTCTGTTTATCTGGAAATGCCCTAATTTCACTATCATATTTGAGAGACAGTTTGGCTGGATATATCATTCTTGCATGGCAATTTTTTTCCTTCAAGGCCTTATATATGTCATCCTATTACCTTCTTGCCTGCATGGTTTCTGCTGAGTAGTCTGAGCTTAGTCTTATTGACTCTTCTTTGTAGATGACTTTTAATTTATCCTTAGCCACTCTTAAAATTCTCTTTTTATCTTTGGTTTTGGCAAGTTTGATTATAATATGTCTTGGTGACTTTCTTTTGGGATCTACCTTATGTGGGGTTCGATGAGCATCTTGGATAGATATCTTCTCATCTTTCACTATATCAGGGAAGTTTTCTGCCAACAAATCTTCCACAATTCTCTCTGTATTCTCTGTTATCCCCGCTGTTCTGGTACTCCAGTCGCTCACAGGTTATTCTTCTTAATAGAGTGGCACATAATTCTTAGGGTTTCTTCATTTTTTTGAATTCTTTTATCTCATTTTTCCTCAAATAAGTTGGTGTCAAGTGCTTTATCTTCAGTCTCACTAATTCTGACTTCCATCGCCTCAATTCTGCTCCTATGAGTTTCTCTTGTCTAATTCTGACATTTTCTTGTTAATCTCCTGGATTTCTGATTGCTTTCTCTCTGTGGATTCTTGCAGCCTGTTAAATTTGTCATCATGCTCTTCTCTAATCTTTTGTTTCTCTGTTGCTTTGTTTGTGTGTTCCTTGGCTTTTCTGTATTTTGCCTGATGTCCTTCCTGATCCCTTGAAGAGTTCTGTATATTTTGTAGTTTACCTCCAGTAATTCCAAGAAGTTCTCTTCCTCCAGAAGTGTCTTGATTCTTTGTTTTGGGAGCTTGCTGAAGCCATCATGGTATGCCTCTTTGTGTGATTTGATATTAACTGTTGTCTCCAAACCATCGATAAGTTATTTATTTATTTCATGTTTGCTTACTGTGTCCTAGCTTCTTGTTTGGTTTTGATATGCCCAAATAGGCTACTCTTGTGTGCTAATTTGATTATTGACGACTTTGAAGCTCTAACATCCTGTCACCAGTTGGTTAGATCTGTTACTGGGTATGTAAGCCCAGGAGTTTGTTTACTTTTCTTATATGGGTTCAGCTCAGGTGTCCAGGTAGTCAGTCACCAAGTGTGTGGTTCAAGCTTTCACGTACAGTCTTAGGCAGGGGTGATTGGCGTAGGCACAGTTATCTGACTGCAGTAGGGGGCCACACGCAGAGCAAGACAAGGAGCTGAAGGCTGCCCCTGAGTATCTTGGAGGAAAGCATTTCCCTGTACCCTACAGCGTGTAGGTGAGTGGGTTTTACAGCTGGACTATGGGCACCCAGTGCTGTTGGCTATAAGGACTGGGAGGCACCACTTATTCTTGGACTCCTGTCGCGCGGGTGGCTAGGTGGTGTGGGTGGAGCCACCAGTCCTCAGGCCCCTGATATGGGTAGATGAGGACCCTGCTTAATGTGCAGAGCAGTGTCAAATGTAACAAACCTGCCACTTCACCATATAGCTGATACAGTTGAAATTAGGCTTCAGATATATACCCTGTTGTACTGTGGCACTGAGGGCTTATGCTGTTGAAATAGGCCTGCACAGGTCTGTGCAGAGGTGAAAGGCATTCAAAGTCCATGGACCCCTTATGCCTGTGCTTTTGCAAAGGAGCTGTGCCTACCATGAGTTCCTGGCTTAGGGGAGCTGGCAGATTATTTTCTCCTGTTTGTTAACTTGTTCCCTCTCCAACACCAGGAGAATGGCTCAGGGCATGTGAAGGGTCCTACTTCTGGCACAGGGGACTCAGCAATTGCTGAAGCCAGCCTCCACCCAGTACAGAGCGGGGAGGGGGCAGGTAAATGGGTGAGAGGTTTTTCCCAAAGGGAGTGTTTTTTGATCCACACAGTAGATCAGATGCATATACTTATCTTTTGCTGATTGAGCACCACTTTTCACTGGTTCTGGAGGCCTGAGTAGACTCTCTGGTAGTCGGTCTCTCCCGACATGGAAAATGCCTACTGAGTGCCACTGCTTGCCTCACTGCACACACCAGCTTATCTGGCCTGAAGGGTACTGACTCTTGCCGGGTCAGGTCTGGCAGCTCCTTGCTTCTTCCAAATCGTCTCTACCTCCCCCTGCCACTCAGTCTGATTCCTTGACTTTGCCTTTGATATTACGGGCTCCTAGATTGTCAAATATGATCAATTCACTTGTTTTTTTGGGTCTGTGTTGTAAGAGAGAGCACAGGAAGCGTCTGACGACTCCACCGTCTTGGCCCCACCTCTGTGAAGCAGTTTTTAAAAACTGAAAATTTCAGAAACTTGGTGACCTCCTTTTCACTTTAGAAATTATTCTAAATTCATACTTTTTCATTACTGTGGCTCGCTTTTGTGTTAGTCTTGAATTTTAATATTATGAATATATGGTTTAAATGGCAGCACTGTTAATTGTTTTGTTGGTTAGGGTTTACAGTATACACATTTAAGGAATAAAGCTAGAATAAATATCTCCATTTTTAGAAAAGTATCTTTTGGATTCCAGAATTGGTACAGGTACACTCAGCTATACTTATCATAATTTAGTAAACCTGGTGAAATGCATGCTTTAGGGAAAATTCTTTTTGTTGTTTGTCAACCTAGAAAGAAACTCTGTTCTAAAGTTTTGCATGGTTTACAAATGTCTTATTTGCCTATGATGAATAACAGTTGCTGAAGAATATCCCTTTTACTGAGTACATGAGGATCCATGTAAAAAGTAGTCCCCTTTCCATTTCCTGTTAGTCAGCCATTTACTGGTGATGTACTTTTTGATGATTTATAATGTTGCTAATACAGAATACAGCATTCACTCTTTTTTTTAACAGCTCATGCATCTAAGAACACATACACGCAAAGGTACAGTGTGTAGCATATTTTTGGATACTGTGATATTCTCCACTCTTCTGTTATAGTTAGAGGCATTTCCAGTATTTGACAGTTATGAAGAAAAGTTGTGATCAGAGGACCTTTGATGTATAGGTAGGAGATCTCTCTCTTTCTCTTTTTAATATGAAGAGTACATTTTACTTTTGAGATTTAATGTGGTATAAGGAAGTAACATCTTCTTAGTGAGAATAAGCTTCAGGTTTTATGTTGAAAGTGTGTTTGTTTATTTCTTTTTACTTATTTTTTAAATAATTTGTTTCTCTGAAAAGAGAAAATGGTTCAATCTGGTGGTGTAGCGATGTCATATGTGACTTTTATCACTGACAGTTTAAATTAAACCAATAACATCAGTAAAGGGAGAATGCTTTTAAAATACGGTGAAACAGTATAAAGGAAATCATTTAATTTCTTGTAGTCTTTTATTGAAGTCCTTTCAAAACAGTGTTATTTGAGATTTTCAACTTGTTTACCTCATAATTTGAAATTTCTTAGTAGAAAGGACCAGCCTATCATATTTGAGTGATTTTACAAAAATGTTTTTCCTAGCTGTCTTTCAGAAAAAATTCAGAATGATGAATCTCTTCTCAGGTTAGGTTTTTAATTTACTTGATTTTGATACTCAAACAGATTATAAAGATTATTTTATGATTTTATGTGGCAACACTCAACATGGATGTATGTGTGTATATGTGTGTACATATGTACATATGTACATATGTATTTCAACATGTATTTATGAATATACATGCTGTACATACAAATATATATGTAAAAATATCCACAGTCTGACGTATATATGTACATGAGTATACTCACATACGCTCTCCTCCCCCTATTTAGCATACGTATCTGCCTGTGTATCTGCTTGTAAGTTATCATTTGTTTTTACTGTTGGTGTAGGGTTGTATTTATTATAGTATATACTGTGGTTGCCTCTTTTTTCTTTTTCTTGTGTTCCTCTGCCACCTTGGTGATGCAGTAGTTAAGTGCTCAGCTAACTGAAAGGTTGGTGGTTTGAACCCAGCAGCCACTACATGGGAGAAAGATGTGGCAGCCTGCTTCCATAAAGATTTATGGCCTTGGAAACCCTATAGGGCCATACTACTCTGTCCTAGAGGGTCGCTTTGAGTTGGAATCGACTTGACAGCAGTGGGTTTGGGTTTTGTGTTCCTCTAAGTGTCTTTCTTTGCCTTGGTCAAGTTGTGCTGATTTCCTCTGTGTTGTGTATTGTCTTTCCCTTCACCAAAGTTAACACTTGTCTACTCTTTAGTTATTGGAGAGTATATAACATTTTGACATAAAGGGCTCAGGGAAGGATATTTTATGGAACTAATTCTTGTGCTGAGATCTGAGGAAGAGAGCAGGCATTAACTAAGTGATGAAGGAAGAAAAGGGCATTTCAGGCAAAGGGTATAACTTGTGCAAAAGTCCTATGGCAGAAGAGAGCATATCAGGTTTAAAGAACTGAAAGATGGTCAATATGGCTGGCATAGACAGCAAGTAGGGGTATGATACAAGATGAAATAAGTAGATAAGGGTGAAATCATTAAGAGCTTGGAGGACTTCTTTTGGAGTTTTATCTTTATCCAAAGACCAAAAGCAAACCATGTAATCGTTTAAGGAGAGCAGTGACGTTATAAGATTTATATCTTGAAAAGATCACTCTGGCTGCAGTGTGGAGGACAAATTTGGGGTAGGGTTGGAGGAACCAGAGTGAGCCACAGTGGACTAGTTAAGAGATTATCTCACTAGTCCTAGGAGTTGCTTGACTAGAGTCATGGGGTTGTAGAAAAGAAAAGGAGTGGACAGATTATCTGTCGGAGGGGGTGGTGATTTCTCTGCCCAGGTGATTCTTTCTCCCACCCTTTAAAAAAAGCTGTAGTGATACAGAGTCGCTATGAGTTGGAATCGACTTGACAGCTACGGGTTTAGTTTGTTTGTTTTTTTTGATATAAAATATAAAGTATGGCTCTGTGATGAAATTAATCACACTTTTGTTATAGATGATATTCTTGATAACACGTTGCTATTCACTTAATATGAAGAATTTTTCATAAAATATAGATTCATTGCTTCTCACTCATAGAGATAGGCATGTTGATTATATAAAATTTTAAAAAACAAAGATGCGTTTTACAGCTACAGACCTAAAGGAACAATGTTGGAACTGAAATTATATAGTTGTGCCAGAACCCTCTTTGTAGGAACGATGTGAATTCCTCCACTACTTAGTGTATGTTCCTCATGAGGAAGGTTCACCGTCAACATTTCAGTTTTGACAGGAATTATAGGACCTGGTTATAACATTTAATAAATAACAAAGGAAGCAAACATGCATGGTTTTAATTGGCTACAACCTAGAAATGCTTCAGGATACTGAAACTATTTGAAAAATATGTGTTCTCATGGAGAAAGTTAGGTAACTCATTTTTGGTCAAGTGATGAAGTAAGTGTTTTAGTCTTCCAACTACAAATGGCAGGAAAAAGATAAGAATATTATTTTTTTTTTTACTGTCTAAGAAATATTTTTTAATGCATCAAAGAACTGACATTTTGTAAGACATACTCAAAGGCTAAACAGTAAATGAAAGCTGAAATCAGTGCTGAGAGACTTATTTTTGCCTTGAGAACATTTACTGATGAGTGAGTGTGCACCTAGGATTTCATTGCCTTGCCAGATACAGAGGATAAGAGATTAAACTCAGTCTATTAGGAGGCTTCCCACCAAGTATCTGCACCCTCCACCCCACCCCCTGCCAACTGAAAGGAACTTTGCCTATCCCAAATTTTGACACTGAGTTGAAGTGAGGGAGTTGAAAGTGAATTACTTTCTGATATTTTGTATTCACAGCCTGGTCTTTATGTAGGGTTTCTGAGAATAGAGTTTAATGCTGGCCAATAGTCATCTCCAGGCACTTGGCAGAAGCAAATGTGTATCTTCTCTGATGGACCCCATCTTAAACCAAGGCCTTCAATAATCCCCATAGATAAAGTATCAAGAAATATGATCTCACAGTCAAAAATTATATGACTCAGAAAGAAAAAAGGTATTGGAAACAAGGAATGGCCAAAACAACAGCAGAATTGGATTCCCATTGACTGCAGGTTTTAAAATTATTAAATGCAAAATTTAAAATCAATTATATTTAGCAAAATAAAGAAGGTTTTAAAATATAATAATAATGACATTATGATGGCTAGCATTTTGTAGTACTTCATATGAACCTTTGCACTGTTCTGAGTACTTTATACATGTTAATTCAGTTAATCCTTATAACAACTCTATGAAGTAGAGACTATTATTATCTCCTTTCACAGGTGACGAACTGAAGTACGGAATGGTTAAGTAACTTGACCATGGTTTTAAGTGGTGAAGCCAGGATTTTAGCCAGGCAGCATGTACCCTGGATTCATGCTTTTAACCATTTTGCTATACTGCTTATGAGAAAGAAAATGAGACTATGAAAAAATTACCAAAAGCTTTGGGGGTGGGGAGAGACTTCTAGAAATGAAAATTTTAAAGTACAGTGGAAAATTTTAACAGTACATTAGACTTAGGGAATTAGTGAGCTAGAAGATGATCTGAAAAATAACTGAAATAGGGTGGAAAATACGAAAGAAGAAAAGAAATTTGGAAAATTGTGGCAGAGATTGCTAGTTTTCCCTGATACCTTCCTTTTTCCTTCTAAGTAATGAATGTATTGGTTGGTTCCATTTCACTGCCTTCCTAATAATGAGTTTGACAGTGTGACTAGGTTTTAACAATTTGGGATGCAAGTGGAAGTTATGATGGCAACTTTTAGATCATGCCCATAAGAGGAAAGGGGTATGCCCTTTCCATTCTTCCCATGGACTGGAATGTGGACATGGTAGTGAGCTATTTTTAACTATGTGGAAGAGGGCAATACTCTAAGATGACAGAGCAACAAGATGTAAGAGGTTGGCTCCCTGAAACTGCTAAGCTGCCAAACCAACCTTGGACTGTCCATTCAGACTATTTGGTTAGATAGAGGATGGGGGAGAAACTTGAATTTTGTTTAAGCCACTTTGGGGTCTCTTATAACAGCAGCCTAGCCTGTATCCACACTAATGCCAAAAGAGTGTGAGAAGGTCTAACAGTTGTCTAAGCAGAATTTCAGAGGTGAAGAAAAATCAAGTAACGATAATATTTAAGAAGATTACAATGGAGGATTTTCAAAACTGCAGAAAGACACAAATTCGAGAAGTCAGATAAATTCTAAGCTGGATAAATAAAAATCTAAACCTAGATATGCCATACTTAAATTTTTGGGCAATCAGAGATGAACCACAGATCTTAAAAATAGCCAGAGAGAAGACTGATTACTTTCAAATGTTCTGCAATTAGACTAACAGCGTACTTATTTAAAGCAAAAATGAAAGCCAGAAGACAATAGAATAGTAACTTCAGTGTGCTGAGGGTAAAAAACTATTAAACTTAGCTAAAATATCTTTTAAGATTGAAGGTAACATAAAGTGGATTTCAGACAAATAAAAACTGGGAAATTTTATCACCAGTTGAACATCAGTTCAAAATTCCAAAAGATGTACTTTAAGTAGACGTGATTCCTGATGGTGAGTCTAAGATATTAACTGTAAAAGAAGAAAGTGTGAAAATTAATGAGTCAGGTATACAGTTTAAGTTAGAAAAAGAACAGAATAAATCAAAGAAAGGAAGGAAATAATAAACATAAAAGCAGAAATGAAAGAAACACAAAGCAGACCTACAATGAAGGATCAGCAAAGCCGAAGTTAATTCTTAAAAAAAGACTAATAAAATTTATATGCAAACTTGATAAGATTGACTGAAAGAAAAAGAGAGAAGGCACAAATAAACAATATGAAAAGATAATGTGACTACAGATGATACAGAAGTTAGTAGAGAGGGAAATATATATACGTCAACACATTTTTGTTCAGGGTATAAATTCAAATGGTAGACTATTGCAGCTGTTGCCATAATGGTATATTAAATCTTTCAAGATTGCTTGTCAAACTTGCAAAAAATTTTAACCCTAAGTAAGAAGGTTGAATTAAATATTTTAATCCTTGTACTTTTGGAGAATTTCATGGGTGCAGTAAGTGGGACAACTGTCTCAGTCACACTTTACCAGATATTTTGGTAAAGATTTATTTGGGCATAATGATGGATAAATTTCTTTAATACAGTAGAAGTTGTTGCTTTTTAATATGTAAGGAGGAAGTGGGGGACGTTTCTTCTAGTGAGGAAATGCAGTGAACCTGAGAAGTTGTAGAAACCTTGTGCCTTTAAAGGTGTTTTTTTTAAAAAACTGTTACTGTTAAAGTTCCAAGAAGTGATGGCACAGTACTGAGCATGATCTATAATTTAATATTTTCTTTCTTTTTTCTAAAAAATACTGCCACCAGCCCTGTGTTACCTATTTCCACTGTTCAACTGATCTAAACAACATGCTTAGTGAAAATGTTGCTTTACCAGGACAATCTCCACATTTTCTGGAGGACCAGAAACAAATAGTGGTAGCAGCTTGTGGATAGGCACTTTGAGGCACACTGCTCTAAACCACTACATTAAAAGAAAGTCCTAGCTAAGTTCACAGCCACCGCAGGCCTAGACAGCAATTGGTAGAGATTACAGCAGGAAAGCAGAAAGCTCCTAAAGGATTTTTCTTTTTTGTAGGTGAGGGTAGGGGGTGATGAAACTGATAGATTATCTGGAAAGTTTGACTGGATGGAAAATTATGTTGATATGTGATTCTAGAATAAACACAAATCATACAAAAAAGGAAATGTAATACACTACTGTGTGTTAAGAGAGCTAAAATTCTTATCTATCATAATAGCAATATCTAAAACTAAAAACCAAGAGATAGGAGTATAAACAGCTTACTTAGAAGTATGACAGAAAACAGTAAAAGAAACATCTGAAGGTTTAAAATAATCTAGAGGCCTGTTACCATTTTTGTTTTTTATGAATTGTTTGTCCTCAAGGCAGGATTTTTTTTTTCCCTTCCTGATTGTGTCAGTGTAGTGTATTCTTGGTTATCAAAATACTCGGCTTTGGGACTTTGAATTGATAAATATTCATGATGTGTGAAAAAGCATGATGTATACTGTGTGACCTCCAACCACCTAAAAATGTATGCTCAGTTGTGTATACATACTAGGATGTAGAAGGATATGTCAAACTAATCAAATCATCAAAATATTTTGGATACCTTTTGTGTTCTTTGCTTTTCAGTTTTCTGTAATGCCCGTATTTTAAAAGTTTAAAAAGAAAAAATACATGTTATTTTAAAAACCTGCATGGAGTCCCCATTGCTTGTAGAATAAAGTTAGCTTGTCCACACCTCAAAAAAAAAAAAAAAAAAAGTTGTAGATTAAGGGAATATAGTGACTGCTTTTTTTGTTATAAGCCTTTTTAGCACTATCAGCACGTTTTGAGAGAAAAAGAATGAGAGCTGAAACTTGCAGAGGAGACCAGAATAATAACTGAATTTGAAACTTTATAATTTGATAAATGAAGTAGGACTGTTTATTGAAAAAGAGAATACTTGGGGGAAATAACTGTCTTCAGATATTTGATGGAGTGTAGGATGGAAAAGGAATTCTTTTTATTTTATTTAGCATCAAAGGGCAGAATTGAGACTCAGTAAGTAAGTAGCCACTACAAAGAAACATCATACATACTGTAGTGTAAAGAGCTT
Source organism: Dugong dugon (assembly GCA_030035585.1). Lineage (NCBI taxonomy): Eukaryota > Metazoa > Chordata > Mammalia > Sirenia > Dugongidae > Dugong > Dugong dugon. Next base: position 151,996,651 of record CM057462.1, read on the forward strand.
CTAACAATTATATTACCCAGAAATGGAATGTACTTTTTGTGAGGGTGGAGTTCAGAGGGCTAATAGACCATATCTAAAGATGTTTTTAGAGTAGATTGCCTCAAAAGAAAGTACTTATTGTAGTTACAGCATTCTGTTGTTGAAGTCTGACCGGTATATAAAACAAGAAAAGCCAAAAGAAGCTACTAGTATATATGTTATGAGATTTGCTACATGTAAATTAAATGTATTGTTTTAAGCTCTGTACTTTTCATTAGAGACTTTTCATAAAAAAGCTTTTATCTTCATTTGTGGTTTGAAGAATTAAGATTTAGGAGGATTTCTATTTATTGTATTGTGACAACTGATCTGTTTGTTCTTATTCCTGCTATCTTTTGTTTACCATTTTTACCTATTGTCTCTTTATTTTTTATTTCTACCTTTGGTTGAATTGATCAAGTTATTTCCCCGTTTTTCCTCTAGTGATTTTTGTTATGTATTTCTAATCTAGTCATTGGCATTAACATTTTTCACACATTCAGATTTATAATTTTTCAATGCATAGAGAAAGAAATTCAGTCTCTTTATCTTCTCCCCAAGCAAGAGAAAAACATTAACATGCCTTTACTTCCCTCACCTAACTCCTTCCAAACCAAAATGTTGAGAAAATCAGGGAATTTTATTTCCAGATTTTTGAACATATTAATGATGATAATTAGATTTCTAACCACAATTTTTACTAATTTATTTTCTTGCCATACTTTCTCGTTCTTATCCTTTTCTCTTTCTTGTATTATTTTCCTTTATTTGTTAGAGCACCAGCTCCAGTAATTTTTGATATGTTATATTTTCATTACTGTTTAGTTCAAAACGTTTACTAATTTCCATCTTGATTTCTTCTTTGACCCATATGTTATTTAGAATTGCATTGTTTAATTTACGAACATTTGGGGATATATAGTTATATTTTTGTATTGATTTCTGATTTAATTGCATTGTGGTTAGAAAGAGCCCTGATGGTGCAGTGGTTAAGAGCTCAGCTACTAACCAAAAGGTCAGCAGTCCAAATCCACCAGCCGCTCACTGGAAACCCTATGGGGCAGTTCTACTCTGTTCTATGGGGTCACTATTAGTTGGCATCAACTCAACGGCAACGGGTTGTTGTTGTCGTTATGGTTAGAAAATACACTCTGTATGATTTCTGTTACTCAAAATTTGTTGAGACTTGATTTATGGCCCAGCCTGGTCTATTCTGGTAAATGATCCGTGGTCACTTGAAAAGAATATGTAATTTGCGGTTGTTGGGTGTACTGTTCTATGAATGTCTATTAGGTCAAGTTGCTTCATTTTGTTTTTCAAATCTCCTATGTATACTCACTGATTATATTCTTGTTCTGTCAGTTTACTGAGAGAGACATGTTAAAATCTAATCATAATTGTGCATTTGCCTGGTTTTCCATTTAGTTCTGTCAACTTTTGCTTTATGTTTACATTTTTATTTTTTCCTATTTATATTTGGGTTTAAGTCTGGCATCTTTCCACTTGTTTTCAATTTATCCATCTGTTCTTTGTTTTTTTTTTAATTCTTTTCTTTCTCCCCTCTGTTTTTAGTTTAGTTGTTTTTAGCTGCGTGTCAAACTATCCCAAAATGTAGTGGCTTAAAACAATAACCATATATTATTGCTCATAGAATTAGGGAGCATCACAGCTGGTTAGATCTGACCTATGACCTCTTAGGATGCTGCAGTCAGATGATGGCTGTGCTGGGATCATCTTGAAGGCTTCTTCACTCACAGCTGGGCCTCCCTCAGGCATCTCTGTCTATCTCTGCAGTCTCTCCAAAGTGGTGGCTTCAGGGCAGCCAAACTTCTCATATGATGGCTCAGGGCTCCAAAGCTGTATATCCCAGAATAGAGATCCAGGAGTAAGCGCTAGCACCTTTTCTAACCCCACTTCAGAAGTCAGATGGTATTCTGTTCTATTCTCTTTGTTGGAGTTTCTGGATGGTGCAACAGTTAACACGTTCATCTGCTTACTGAAAGGCTGGTGGTGCCAGTCCATTCAGAGGCACCTCAGAAGAAAGACCTGGCGATCTACTTCCAAAAAAATCAGCCATTGAAAACCTTATGGAGTACAGTGCTACACTGACACACATAGGGGTCACCACAAGTCAAAATTACTATATGGCAACTGGTTTCTTTGGGTTTTTTATTCTGTTTCTAAGCACAGACCACCCCCTCCCCCCCAGTCAAAGGAAGGGGAATACATTTTTCCATTCTAGAAGCTTTTAGAATTTGAGTGGTTGGAAATTTAACTATACTCTGTTCAGTTGCAGATCTTTTATTTTTCATTATGATTGGCATTCATTGGGCACTTTGAATCTGAAGATTCCTAACTTTCTTAATTTACTTCTGGAAATTTTCTTCTATTATGTCTTTGGTTTCTCCATTCTTTCTAGACTTCTTGTCAAATAGCTGTTGGAACTTTTGGATCTATCCTCCTTTCCTCTTGTCTTTGATACTTTCCATTGCTCTGTCCTTTTGTTCTGCACTCCAGTAGACTCTGAGTTCAGTATATTGGTTCACAAACTTGCTCTTCAGCTAAACATTTTTCTCTTCAGCACATCTACTGAACTTTTATTTTGATGGTCATATTTTTATTTCCTAAATCTTCAGTGTATCTTTTACATAGACTTGATAACTTCAAGAGTCTCTTTAAGGATATTACATTTACTTTACATTCTTTTATAGACCCTGTTACCTTTGTTTTCTTTGTTTTTGTTCTTCATTTTGTTGAATTTTTTACCTTTGTTCAAATTGTTTTCCTGAGATCTGTGATTGTTAATTTGAGAATTCCTGTTGGCCTCTTCTATTTACAGGAGCTTATCTTCTCTCATTGTGAGAAGCAGGGGAAGCAGTAGAAATTGCTGTTACACTGGGTGTGCCTGGTTTTAGAGTGTGACAACTAATTTATAAAATTCATTTACAAGTAGATTATGTCTGGTCACTTTCTATATACATCCTTCCCCCAAAGAACTAGTTTTGAGAGGACTGGGAAGAACAAGAGGAAAAAGAATCAAGGAAAGAGGGCTCTCAGTGATAATAATTATCTGAATTCATACCAAAAAAGTTTAATTTCCGTTGTGATATACTATGAGGAACATTGTTCTTTATTTTAGAAAATTAAAGCTTACTTTGATTTCTGTATTTATTGTCTTCCCACAACAAGCAGATTGTGATCAATTTTAAAATATTTATGGCTTCTTTACCCCTGTTTATTTATTTAAATATAACCAGCAGTATAACTGCTTGTTAAGAAACTGCCTTTAGTGTTCCTTAATATTAAAAAAATTTTTTTCCAAATTTCTCTTCACAACTAAATTTCCTTTAATGACTTTTTTTTTTTGCAGGTTCAGTTGTGTAGAAAATAATTCTTCCTGTAATTCATTAGTTTGCATATTTAAAAAATACAGAAATGTTAAAGCAGGATCAATTTGCTTCAGAAAGACAATCAACTTATGTTAATTTTGTGAAAGTTAGAAGTAGTTTTGTTGAAGGAAGAATGAACAAATTGTTATATTATAACATGAGCTATAATATTAGGGGCCCAAAATTGACTTAATTTAAACATAATGTAATGTTTATTCCTGTCCTCCTTATTTGTCAAGGAACCTTGACCAGAGTGAGAAATTTTCTGGTGCTGTGTTGTGAGAACAGGGCACAAGAGATTTCCATAAAAAGGCATAGGATTTGCTTGGAAGAACATAGTGGTTTTCTAACTTGGCAGTAATGAGTTAGAGCTACCCTGCTTTAGAAAGAAAACACTAACCCACATTATTCCTTATTGGGTTTGTGTGTGTGTTTTCTGGTATGAGCTATTTTATTCTTGTACTTGCATGTGTGCACACGTGCATACATTCGTAACACATGGTGTTTGTTAGGTGTAAAGAAAACAATTTTCTATGCATACAGTATGTGAAAAATGTCTTTTGAACTTAAATATCTTACCACTTGAGTTGAGGAGCAGGGGCCAAAAATTTTACTGTTGCTGAATACCCAAAATAATTTGGCCATGTCTGAGTACTTTCCCCAAATTCTATTGCCCTAGAAGAGCTGGAGACATTTGAGGAGTATAAGTGAGCCTTGATATATTAGTATTTCCTCTTGAAAGATAAAAATTTTTAGATTAGAGAGGATGACTTCATATCTTGTTTAGAGCCATAGGAATCCTCAGACTGAGAATCACTGCAGGCCTGGAAAGGGAGTTAGGGATATGGCAATCTGTCTATATAAAATATATTATCTTGTGTTTTAACTGTCAGTATACCCCGACCCCCACCCATGGAAGTGAGGGAATGACCTGACACAGGTAGAGAAGCATAAGATGCCTAGTGTTCCCACAAAATTTTTTTTCCACCTCACTTTTTCCTCTCTTTCCCTGTTCAGCCTAGGGTTCAGTTTTTAGCTTTCTTCTCTTTTCACTGTATCCATTCTTCTTGGTTAATATCATCTACTACCATGGTTTCAACTACTGTCTTTTATAACAATGACTCCTAAGTCTGTACCTCTAGTCCATTTGTTTCTACCAAGCTTTCAGACTTGGATTTTTAAATATGTATCAGATATCTCTACCTCGTTTCCCATAGAAATCTCAAACTTAATTTTTGACAGAAAGTATTATCTTTCTTTTCAACCTCCGTTTGTACTTCCTGTCTTAATTGAAGGTATGCTACAAGCCACTTACTTGTTCAAGCTAGATATCTAGAAGTTATCCTTGACTCTTCTCCATTCCCCTTAATAATAACCCTTAATAAGTTACAGAGTCTTGTCAATTTTATCTTCGGAAAAACACCATCTCCTCTTCAACCCTAGTGCTACTATACAGGCCTATGTTATTTCCCAACTGAACCGTTGTGGTAGCTTCCTATTTTGCCTGCCTCTAATCTCTCCATCCTTCAGTCCATTTTATATACTGTCAGTGGGCATCTTTCTGAAACATAAATCTAACCATATTACCTTCTCAGAAATTATTGTTTTTCCCCACTACTTGCTAGATAAATTGTAACCTCTTTAACATGACAAATAAACTTTGCAAACATAACCCAGTCTCCATACCCAGTGTCCTCTTTTATACCTTTTTTTTAAACCCTATGTTCTAGCCACACTGGATTTTAGTTGGTATTCCCTGGATCTCTGCTGTATTTAATGCTTTAGTGCATTTGCTCAAGCTGTTTCCTCTACTTGGAATGCTCTTGCAGATGTGCGTGGAACATTTCTATTCAGTTTTTGACTTAGCTCCTCTGTTTCTTCTGTTGAAAAACCATCCTGGATTCTCCTTCTGTTCCTCCATCCCTCTCTAACCCTTTAATCATATCTCTGTAAAACTCTGTTCACATCATATTACAGCTTTTTCCCCCCAGTACTCTATGAACTCCTTGAGAATGGGAACCATATATTTTTCATTTTTGTGTCCCTAGCACCTGGTGTATGCCTGTACCTGGGAGATACTTTGTGAATGTTTGCTTCAGAGTAAGAATCATACTTACCATCATGTCTGCTGCATAGTCTGCTATGTATGTAATTGGTATTCTGAAAAATTTCCTGCTTTTTCCTGTTGAATTTTCCTAAATGAATTGTTAAGTTATAACTTACATAAAATAAGATACACCTTTTTTTTTATTTTTATTATACTTTTTTTCTCTTTTTTTATTGTACTTAGATGAAGGTTTACAGAACAAACTAGCTTCTCGTTAAACAGTTAGTACACATATTGTTTTATGACAGTGGTTAGCAACCCCAAGACATGTCAACGCTCTCCTTTCTTGGCCTTGGGTTCCCTATTACCAGCTTTCCTGTCCCCTCCTGCCTTCTAGTCCTTGTCCCTGGACTGGTATGGTCCCTTTAGTCTTGTTTTGTTTTATGGGCCTGTCTAATCTTTGGCTGAAGGGTGAACCTTGGGAGTGACTTCATTACTGAGCTGAAACGGTGTCTGGGGACCGTGCTCTCAGGGTTTCTCCAGTCTCTGTCAGGCCAGTAAGTCTGATCTTTTTTTGTTAGAATTTATGTCTACGTTTTTCTCCAGCTCTGACTGGGACCCTCTATTGTGATCCCTGTCAGAGCAGTCAGTGGTGGTAGCCGGGCACCATCTAGTTGTACTGGACTCAGTCTGGTGGAGGCCATGGTAGTTGTGGTCCATTAGTCCTTTGGACTAATCTTTCCCTTGTATTTTTAGTTTTCTTCATTCTCCCTTGCTCCCAAAGGGGTGAGACCAGTGGAGTATCTTAGATGGCTGCTCACAGGCTTTTAAGATGACAGACACTACTCACCAAAATAGAATGTAGAACGTTTTCTTTATAAACTATATTATGCCAGTTGAGCTAGATGTTCCCCGAGACCATGGTTCCCGCATCTCTCAGCCCAGCAATTCAGTCCCTCGGGGAGTTTGGATGAAAATGCACCTATTTTTAAGCATACAGTTCAGTAAATTTTGATAAATGTGTACACCTATGTAATTACCACCACAATCAGGATACAGATCATTTCCATCATCCCAAAAAGTTCCCTTATGCCCCTGTGGAGTCATCACCCCTGCCCCATCACCACTGACCACAGTAGCTTTCTGTCACTGTAAATCACTTTTGTCTTTTCTCAAATTTTGTATGAGTGGAATCATACAGTATTCACTCTTTTATGTCTGGCTTATTTTACTGAGCTTGTTTTTGAGATTCATCCATGTTATTGCACCTATCAGTAATTCATTCCAGTTTTTATTACTGAGTAGTATTTCATTGATTGGACACACTACAGTTTATCCATTCACCTCTTAAAGGATACATGGGTTGTATCTAGATTTGGGCTATTATGAACAAAGAGTTGAAGTTCATTTTTTTCATATATATGTATCCAGTTGTTCCAGCTTGATTTGTTGAAGTCTTTTCCACACTAAATTACTTTCACCCTTGTGTTATCTATTGCTTTGTTAACAAAGTAGCCCAAATCTTAGTGGCTTAAAACAACAGTAATTATTATCTCAGTTTCTGTGGATCAGGAATTTTTGATTGGCTTGACTAAAAGATCTGATTCATGGTCTCTCATGAGGTTGTAATCTGGATGAAGGCTTGACTGGAACTGCAAGATATGCTTCCTAGATGACTTGCTCACGTGGCTGGCAAGTCAGTGTTGGCTGTTGGTAGGAGGCATCAGTTCTCTTGAGGTGGGCCTTTGAGTGTTCTCCTGCTATGGTGGTTGGCTTCCCCCACAGTGAATGATTCGAGAGACCACAAAATAAACTGCAGTGCCTTTTAGGAACTAGACTTAGAAGTCACATATTGTCACTTCTGCCATATTGTATTGGTTACACAACCGATCTTTTTTTTAAGCATTGGGGGAATTACCAAAACAAAAAACCAAACCCACTGCTTTTGAGTTGATTCCAACTTATAGCAACCTTATAGGACAGAGTAGAACTACCCCACAGAGTTTCCAAGGAGCAGCTGCTAGATTCAAACTGTTGACCTTTTGGTTAGCAGCCGAGGTCATAACCACTGTGCCCCAAGGGCTCCAGGGGAACTACACAAGGATATAAATACCAGGAGGCTAAGATCATTGGAGGCCATCTTGGAGAATGCATACCACAGTCTCTTTGTCAAAAGTGAACTGAACATATATGCATATGTTCAGACTCTATTCTGTTCCATCCATATGTCTGTTCTTACACCAATGTCTTTATTACTGCAGTTTTATAGGTCTTTAAGTCAGATAGTGTAAGTCCTATAATTTTGTTCTTCTTTTTCAAAACTGTGTTAGCTGTTCTGTTGTTTGCATTTTTATATAAATTTTAAAGTTGTCAGTTCTTAGAAAAAATGAATTTATGGATCAACTTCAGAGAATTGATATCTTAACAATAATATGAGCATATCTTAATATAATGTGACATATCTCCATTTATTAAGTCTTTAATTTCTCTTAGCCATGTTTTATAGTTTCAGCTTACAGGTCTTGCACATATTTTGTTAAACTAATCTCTAAGTATTTCATTTCTTACTGGATGCTATTGTAAATGTCATTGTTTTTAAAATTTTTTCAGTTGTCCTTTCCCAGTATATAGAAATATAATTGCTTTTTGTGTATTGACCTTTTATCCTGCATCCTTGCTAAATTCACTTATTAGTCTGGTAGCTCTTTCGGATGTTCCTTAGAATCTACATACAAGATCATGTTATCTGTAAATAAAGACAGTTTTACTTCTTCCATTTGCATAGGCTAGAATCTGTGCGTGTATGTGCGTGTGTGTGCGTGTGTGTGTGTGTGTGTGTGTGTGTGTGTGTGTGTGTATCTTGCTGTCGAGTCAGTTCTAACTCATGGTGACCCCATGGGTGTCAGAGTAGAACTGTGCTCTGTAGGGTTTTCAATGACTGGATTTTCAGAAGTAGATTACCAGGCCTTTCTTCTGAGAACCCATGTCTAGCCTAGTATAATGTTTAATAGAAGTAGTGAGAGCAGACATATTGATAGAATGAAAGAAAAACATGATAGAATAAGAATAAAAAGAAAACCCATGTAATATGAATAGATGCAGAAAAAGCATTTGAAAAAAATCTAGCATCTGTTCCTGATAACCTACATAAAAGCTCTTAAGACTGTAAAAGAGTGCGAGAAGTCCTGAAACCAAAAAGTTTGTATTTGTCTCACTTTTTTAAATTCTTTTTTGTTGGTTTGTATTTTTCCTTTCTTTTGGATAGGTTGAATTAAAAAAAAAAAAAAAATCCATTTTATCTCAGCTACTGGTTTATTAGCTATGCTCTTTTTTTTTTTAGAGGTTGCTCTAAGGTTTAATATATGCATCTTTAATGTGTCACAGTGTACCTTTAAATAATAGTATACCACTTTCAGATACAATGTAAGAGCCTTCGATAATATACGTCCATTTTCCTACATTTTCTTGTGCTTATAATATTTTATTTCAACATGTGTTGTAAATCTTGTGGTACATTGTTACTACTTTTACTTTAAACACTCAATAAGATCTTTTAGATTTACTATCATTCAAAATTTATAATACTCTTTATTCCTTTAGCACTCTTGATTCACTTAAGTAGATCCAAGTTTACATCTAGTATCACTTTCTTCCACCTGAAGAACTTCCTTTTTTGGAGAGGGGTAATATTGGAGCCCTGGTGGCACAGTGGTTAGGAGCTACAGCTGCTAACCAAAAGGTTGGCAGTTCAAATCCACCAGCCACTCCTTGGAAACTCTATGGGGCAGTTGTACTCTGTCCTATAGGGTCGCTATGAGTCAGAATCGACTCAATGGCAGTGGGTTTTTGTTGTTGTTGTTGTTGTTGTTGTTGTTGTTGTTTTTGTAATATTGGTAAACTTTTTTCTTCCAGTTTTTTCTTTTTGTCAAAAAAATTTTTTTTTTCCACTTTCATTTTTTGAAGAATATGGTCATCGTATTTAGCATTCTAAGTTGGCCACGTTTTTCTTTAAACATTTTAAAGATGTTGCTCAATTTTTTTTCAGTCTTTTATAACTTCTCTCACGAAAACTGTGCTTTTCTATCTTTGTTCCTCTGTATCTAAACTTTTTTCCTCTGGCTTCTTGTAAAATTTTCTGTTTTTTACTGCTTTTCAGAATTTGGTTATGATGTGCCTTGGTGTAGTGTGTGTATGTGTTATCCTCCTCTAGGAGGGGCTTAATTGTGTTTCTTGGATCTGTGAGTTTACAGTTTTTATCAAATTTGGAAAATGTTTTGTCATTATTTCTTCAAATATTTTCTAGTTTCTCTTCTGTAGTATTTTTTATCCAAACCAGTGATATTTTCATTTCAAATATTGTTTTTGAACACTAGAAGTTATTTTTGGTACTTTGTAATGTCTTCCATTTCTCTCATGTTTTTCTTTAAACTTTTGAGCATATTTACAATAGCAGTTTTAGAGCCCTTATTGGTTAATTCTATCACCTCATTTCTAGGACTGTTGTAATAGACACATTTTCACCCTGGTTTCAGGTCACATTTTCTTTTTTCTTTATGTGTCTCTTAGTTTTTGGTTGGATGTTGGGTATTGTTAATTTTATATTGTTGAGTGGTGGGTTTTTTTTTGTTTGTTTGGTTGGTTGGTTGGTTGATTTTGCTTCTTTTGAGGAATTAAGAGCTTTGTTCTAACAGGCAGTTGAATTAGTTGTAGATCAGTTCTGTCCTTTTGAGGCTTTTTCTTTAGCTTTGTTAGGAAGCAACTAGAGTATCCTTTGTTCCAGGTCTTATTAGCCCTGGTACTAAGGTATAATTCTTTTGAGATTTCTAGTGAATTTCTGGTTTTTCAACAAGGAGAACTTTTTCTATTAAAACTCTAACATTCCCTAGCACCATGTGAACTCTGGGAATTAATTTATTCTTTGCTTTACCTCATAACGTTTCATTCTGCATGCCTGGCTTAGGGCTTGACCACAAACTAGAGTAGACCCCTTTGCAGATTTCTGGAATTTTCTGTGCATAACTCCTTCTTCTCTAGTATACTTCTGTGATCTGCTTAAGTTCTTCCTCTTTGAACTACAGTCTGAAAAGTGCCACCATGTAGAAAGCCAGGCAGTTGTAGGTCTCACTTCATTTCTTTCGCATCTCTCAGATATCACAGTCCCACACTGCTTATTGTCCAGTGTCTGAAAACAGTTGATTTCATATGTTTTGTCAGATTTTCTAGTTGTTTACTGTGGCTCATATGTCCATTCTCAGTTACTCCATCATGAGCAAAATGGCAGATTCTTTCCTATCTTTTTACCTATTAAGTTAACCGTGGAGATACAAAATAAAGTTTATATTTCATTTTTTTCCTCTAGCAATTTGAGCCTTATAGGCCTGCCTATAGAACTTAACAATTTCATCCATAATTTCCCATTTGCAACCTAGTTTTTTTTTTTTTTTTTTTAAATTGTGGTAAAACACACACAACCTAATCTTGCCGTTTTAACCATTTTCAAGTGTACAGTCTGTTGGCATTAAGCACACACTCAGAATATTATATTATACCACTATTCGTTTCTAAAACTTTTTAACCACTTCAAACAGAAACTCTGTACTCATTAAGTAATAACTCCTAATTCACCCCTGCCCCCAGACAGTGGTAACAACTAATCTACTTTCTGTCTCTATGCATTTGTCTAAGTATTTCTTATAAATGAGTCCATATAATATTTGTCCTTTTGTGCCTGGCTTATTTCACTTAGCATAATGTTTTCAAGATTTATCCATATTGTAGTGTGTATTAGAAATTTATTCCTTTTGATGGCAGAATAATCCGTTGTACATACATACCACATTGTGTTTATCCGTTCATCTGTTGATGGATCTTTGGAGTCTTTCTACCATTTGGCTACTGTGAATAGTGCTGCAGTAAACATGGGTGTACACGTATCTCTTTGAATCCTTGCTTTCACTTCTTCTGGGTGTATGCCCAGGAGTGGAACTGCTAGGTCATATGAAAATTCTATGTTTAACTTTTTGAGGAACTGCCGAACTATTTCCCACAGAGGCTGCACTGTTTTACATTCCCATCAACAATGGCGTATATCTTCTTCGGAGAATTGTCTATTCAAGTGCTTTGCTCATTTTTTTTATTGAGTTGTTTATCTTGTTGTTGAATTATAAGAAATCTTTATATATTATGGATATTAAACCCTTATCAGACATACGGTTTCCAAATATTTTCTCCCATTCTGTAGGTTGTCTTTTCACTTTCTTGATAATGTTCTTTGAACACATCCTAGTAATTTTTGAGGTGACATTTTGCATGGTTCAGCTGTAATACAGTAGTGAACAAAATAGTATAGTATTAATATATGATATTTTAAGCAAATAAAATATGTACATTGTATTGAAGCTCATATAAGTAAACATTTTTTAAAAAGTAAAGAATTTGTTTAAATGGTAGCTTCATAAAAAATTGAGTTCATAGTTATAGTTTTGAGTTATTGGTTTTAATCATCTTGTTTTCTGATCAAACACTCTTAAAAGTAACTGAACGGGCTAATTATTAATGCCTAGTCAGAGATGATCTTCAATGAATTAAAATACTTGACAGTATTCCTATAACTTACGTTAAAATCTGTATGGTTTTGCCATGTAGCCTTTCTTTCCCTTATTAGTCTTAAGAAAAAAAAACAAGTAATAATAGAACAAAACCCCATATTATTTCATGTAGGTGTTGTGCATTCTTAGACTATTAGTGTATTTTTTAATCTTTGCTTTTTATTTTTTTGTTTTTCAGATTGCCAGTATTTAAAGAGACCACATCATGCGTGAGTACAAGCTAGTGGTCCTTGGTTCAGGAGGCGTGGGGAAGTCTGCTCTGGTAAGTTAGTCACCTAACTATAACCAATTAGCACAATACTAGAACTTTGATATTTCCTTACTTTCAAACTTTTAGTCCTAAATAGAAGAAGTCCTGATGGCGCAGTGGTTAAGTGCTTGCCTGCTAACTGAAATGTCGGCAGTTTGAGCCCACCCAGTGGCACTGTGGGACAAAAGACCTGAAGATTTGCTCCTGTAAAGGTTATAGCCTATGGAGGAAACCCTATGGAGCAGTTCTAATCTGTCATACCGGGTCATTACAAGTTGGCATTGACTCAGTAGCACACAGCAACAACCAGTCCTAAACAGAAAAGCTGACCATATTATTTTGACTCTTAGTATCTGTCCTGTAGGGGCAGGGAATCATTCAAGAACCGCAGATATGTAATGTTATAATGATGGTCATTCGTTCTTTCATTTGCTAAATGTTTATTGACTACTATGTGTCAAGCTCTAGTGTTCGTAATTCAAAGAGGAGTAAGATTGTTTTGATTTTAAAGGAATTTATATTTCAGTAAGAAGCCCTGCTGGCACAGTGATAAAGTGCTCGGCTGCTAACCAGAGGTCGGCAGTTCGATCCACCAGCCACTCCACAGGAGAAAGATGTGGCAGTCTGCTTCCGTAAAGATTTACAGCCATGGAAACTCTATGGGGCGGTTCTACTCAGGGGAGACCACTATTACAGATACCAGTAAAATAAATCCTACCTTGCCTCCACCCTAGACTTAAGTGGAATGAAGATTATTTGTTGTATACAGGCTGTATTCATTTAGTAAGTATTTGTTGAGCATCTAAACTGTCAGGCACTAGGATTAAAACAGTCACAGTCCTTCATGGAGCTTACATTATAGTCGGAGATACGTAATAAACATATAAACAAAAATCAACTTAATCATAATTGTGAGAGAGATACTCTGAAAGAAAAGTATAAATTGTTAAGAGAAAGCCTATGACAGGTGGACCTAAATTAGCATTTGAACAACCGAGAGAAGGTCAGTGTCTTAGTTTCTTAGTGCTGCTATAACAGAAATACCACAAGTGGGTAGCTTTAATGAACAGAAATGTATTTTCACAGTTTTGGAGGCTAGAAGTCTGAATTCAGGGCACTGGCTCTAGAGAAAGGCTCTCTGTGTCCACTCTGTTAGAAAATTATTGCCTCTTTTAGCTTCTCTTCCTTGATTTCTTGGTGATCTCCATGTGGCATCGATCTTTCCTGCATTTGTGCTTGCTTGTTTCTGTGCCTAATCTGCTCCTTTTATGTATCAAAGGTGATTGATTTAAGACACACCCTACACTGATATGGCCTCATTAACATAGAGAAACCCCTATTCCCAAATGGGATTACATCTACAAGTATAGGATTAAGATTTACATATTTTACGTATTTTTGGGAGATACAGTTCAGTCCCTAACAGTCAGTATAGCTGGAGCAGGAGGGAACAGGGAGGAGAGTAAAGAGAAATGATGTGAGAGGTAGGCAGAGGCCAGATCATGCCTTGAAGACCATATAGAAACTTGCAACTTATTCCTAATACCAATGAGAAGCCATTGAAGGCGAGTGTTTTTGTTTTTGTTTTTTTTGGTAGGGGGTGCAGGTGACAGAATCAGATACACATTGTAAAGAGACCGCTTTGGCTGCTCTGCATAGAGTACTTTAGAAGAGGGGTGGAGTGGATGTGGGAGACCAGTGGAAGTTAATGCAGCACGCCAGATCATTAGTTGTAGAAGCCTGGGTTAGTGCTATGGCAGTGAAGAAGAGAGAAATAGATAGGTTGAGTTAAATAGGAGGTAGAACTGATATAACTTAGTGCTGGATTGATGTGAGGACAAAGAGAGAAAGTAGCTGTCAAGGATTTGACTCCCCAAGTTTCTAGTTTGAGATACTAATTTTATGATGGGCCATTTAAAGGGAGGGGAAACACTGGCGAATAATGAACTGATTTGAGAGTGAAAATCAGGAGTCATTGAATTTTATTTTTTGTGAGCTGTTCAAGTAGATATGTCAAATAAACAATTGGATCTTCAAGATGAATGCTTAGAAGAGAGGTGCCATCAATTTATCAGTGGTATTTAATTTTATGAGAATTATATTACTGTTGAGATTGTAAATTAGTACCATGACAGCAATGGATTTTTTTTGGTGGAGAACATTTGGCAGTATCTGTCATTTATTTTTTTTATTGTTGTAAAAAAATATATAACACAACATTTGTCAATTTAGCATTTTTCAGGTATACAATTTAGTGATAATCACTTTCATTAATCATGTTGTGCAACCACCACCCATAATTGTTGCCATTTTTCTCAACACCATAAACAAACACTGCTTCCTAAACAATGGCTTCCCCTTCCCATCACCCTCCTCCCTCTGGTAACTACTGATGAACTTTGGTTACTGTACATTTGCCTATTCTTGTTATTTCATGTAAGTGAGATCATTACAATATCTGTCCTTTTGTGGTTGACTTAATTCACTGAGTATAAAGTTTTCAAAGTTCATCTGTGTCGTAGCATGGGTCAGGACTTCATATCTCTATGGCTGAGTAGTATTCCATTGTATGTATGTACCACATTTTTTTAATCCATTCATCCATTGATGGATACTTAGGTTGTTTCCACCTTTTGGCTATTGTGAACAGTGCTTCAGTGACCATTGGTGTGCATGTGTCTGTTTGTGTTGCTGCTTTCAGGTCTCTTGGGTATATATATACCTAGGAGTGAAATGGCTGGGTCATATGGTAGCTCTATTTTTAGTTTTTTGAGGAACTGCCACACTGTTTTCCATAGCGGCTGTACAGCTGTACCAATTTGCATTCCCACCAGCAATGGATAAGGGCTCCAATTTCTTTACGCCCTCACCAACATTTGTTATTTTTCGGAAAAATTTTTTTTTTTTTTTAAATTTGTTAGCCATTATTTTAAATGCATGTACTTACAGTTCATCAACTCCCTTTCTGGAAATTTATCGCATACATAAGATCACATATGCACAGTGACATGATCAAGGATATTCATTGCAGCATTCTTTACAGTGGCAAAAGTTTGTAAACAACCTAAATGCCTACCTGTAGTGGCTAGTTTAGTACATTTTAATACATACTTAGGATAGACTACTATACAGACATTAAAAAGAATGCAGCAGCTCTGCATATACGGATATATAATGATATCCAAGACGTATTACTTAAGGAGAAAAAGCTACCAAACAGTATATACTACCATTTGTGTTTTATTAAAAAAGAAGAGGCAGGGGAGTTACCTATAAAATGCATAGAATCTCTCTGTAAGGTTAAATAAGATATTTATAACATTGAGTGCTTCCTTGGGAGTGGAATTGGGTAGCTGGCAACAAGGGTGGTAGGTGGGTTTAGTTACCACTGCATACCCTTATGTGCCTTTTGAATTTGGTCCCGTGCCCATAAATTACCTTTTCAAAAATAAAGTAACTTAAAAACCTACAGGAATGAATGAGGCTGTACAGGGAGAGACTGGAGAGAGAAGAGAAGAACCCAGGACCAAGCTTTGAGGCCCTCTCAACCTTTAGCGAGTGGGTAGGGTAGGAGGAACCAGCATAGGTGAATGTATGTTTACTTGACTATTCAGAGGTCAAGAAGGAAGAGGAAAAAGATGATCTCGGAACATAGAGGTAGTTGGCCTTGATAAAAGCAGCTTCAGTAGGGTGATGGTGCCATAACCATACTGAGGTAGGTTGAAGAGAGTATATAAGAGGTGAGGAAATGGAACTACCATTGTAGACAGTTGAAGAAGGTTGATTATGAGAGGGAGCAGAGAATCATGGGGTTAAAGGAGGTTTTTGTTTTAGAATTGAAGATAGTAGAGCATGTTAATAAGCTAGAGGCAGTCCAGTGGAGAGGAAAATAATGATGTAGGAAAGGAAGGGAATAATTTTTGTACAAAAGACCATCAGTAGGTAAACAAGGAAGGAGGGAGGGGATCCAGTTGGAAAACCAAAGGAATGAAAGTCCATATGAATGAGTGAGATGTCCCTGAGAATTGAGAGAGAATGGGATTCAGAGGAGTAGTGAAGGGATTGCTTTTAGTAAGAAAGAAGTGAGAAGTATGGGATTGATTTTCAGTTTTGCAAGTCTCTTTAACATTAGGCTTATAGAAGGCAGTTGGATTCTTATATTTGCTTCTTCATCCAATCTGTTGTTATATCGTGTTATATACCCTTCGGGAAACTCCTCTATAAACTTATAAGAGAAGGAGAGTATGTCTTTTTATTAGTAGGAAAATAATTCTGACATCAGGGGCCCTCTGCCCTAGACCAAAACATATTAGGAAGCCATAGTAGACTGTTTTTCATATTTAAATTATGTGTAGTACTAAGGAGATGAGGTGATTAAATCCTTGATAAAAATAATGATTCAGGTTTTTGGTTTGGTTATCTCATGAGTCTCCTTTGAAGAACAGGAGCTTTGTCAGAGAAAAAAGTCTGAGGTTTACTATACAGGTAGTCCCAGATTTACGATGGAGTTTCATTGCAATGACTTCGTCATAAATCTGTTCTGATGTAGGTCATGTACTTTTTTTTTTTTTTCTTTTCATTGTTATTGCCTTTTATTATCAGTGTCTTTATAAGTCCAATCTATATTTGTCTTTGGGGGTTGGAAACATTACATCTGAGAATGATAACACTGGCAAATTACACAATACAAAAAACAAACGGACAGTCGTAAGTACGGTTTGTCGTAACTCAAATACGTCGCAAGTCAGTGGCTACCTGTATTTGCATTAATCTGTTGAGCTCAGGCTAAAATAGTGTGTAAAATACTCCTCTGATAATTTAAGCGTAGATGACCTCAGTCCACATTCTTGCCCTTGCTTTTAGACAACAGTGTACCTGACACTGTTTTAAAGCTGTCTAGGAAAGATCACAATCATCTTCTGTATTTATTTGCATTCGCTAAATGATAGAACGTCTAGTTATTACTCTCTACTTACAGAAATCTCAGTGATAAAAGTGGATAACATCTGAAAAAGATGGGTAGGCAGTGTTTTCCAGTGGAAAATGTAAGGCTTAGAAATTGGGAAGCTGGCAAATTGGGAAAGTAACACTTCTGGAGTGAATATGAAATTTGAATGTGATTATAAAGTGACTAGCTCAGTGCTTGGAACATAGTAGACATGCAATAAATTTTAACTCTCTTTTCCCTTTTCTTCCATAATTAGAAAAATTGTTTTAAGACTTTTTTTTTTCCCCAGGGGGAACCTTTTTTATCTCAGCTTTGAAGGCATTGGATAAAAGTTACTATAGGCATATAAAGGGGTAATAGAAGGAGTTTATTTAACTACTGGTAAATTAGAACCTGTTTTCTTACCTGCTTCTTCATTGTTTTTAAAACAATATGGTAATTATTCAACAGTGTCATGTCAGCAGCAATATGACTGACAGTTTTTAACATGACCACTTCCTTTTGTAATAAGCTATGCTCTTCATTATGGATCTACCCTTATATTGAAAAGTAATAACTATATATTTTACCCAGAGTTTTTACATAATTTTGTTTAATCTTTGTAATTTTGTGAGGTTAAGTAAAATTGAAGAGTTTTTTATTTTTCTTGTAGTCATTAACTTTTCTCTGCTTTTTTTCCCCAGACAGTTCAGTTTGTTCAGGGAATTTTTGTCGAAAAATATGACCCAACGATAGAAGATTCCTACAGAAAGGTAAGGTGTGGAACCTGTATACACATATTTACAAGTGGTTCTTTATGACTTTAAAACTTGATTCGTGGAATTTTTTTTTTTTTTTAATAATTTTGAGAAACATGCAAATGTTCAGTATCTATTTTAAAAAGTTTCACCAAGACGGATTGTTTCTATAGAATACTACTTAGGTATACAGGGCTCCATGTTCTATTCCTGATGAGTAATCTGTTCTTTATACATTTTTCTGGTGGGAATTTTTTTAACATAGAAAAAGTTGCAAATAAATAGTAAGTGTGTTTTTTTACTGTTCTTTTTGTGAATTAAGATTACTTTTATGCTGCAATTTTTGATTTTTGTTCAGTTGTGTAATAACTTTAAAGATATTTCATCTTTTAACTACAAAAAATTAGTTGATCTTGACCAAAAAAATAATATTCTATTTAATTTTGAGACTAGCTAGAATTGTGGGAAATTTTCATGATTTTATTTCCCAAGTATATTAAGAGAAAGAAGACAATGTTATAAGAAAGACTAGAAGCTGCAGATATACCAAGAAAAAAAATTTTTTTTGTGATTAAATCTCCCTTTCAACAAATAGGGAAGAATTGCTTTTTTAGATGTGTTTAGGATTTACCTTTAAGAGTGCTACAACTTTTGTTGAATTAAGTCCATCAAGGAGTATTGGCAGAGCAGTGTCACCATCTGCAAATAGGTTAGAAAATAGTGCTCTGGATTCATTGAACAATATAGACCTAACTCATTAATCATTGAATATATCCAGTTACAGATTTTGCAGGTTACCACACCTGTACCATAATTATGTGATGGGGCAATGAGTTTGTGGTACCACCAATGGTACCCATCCCTGATCTGACACAGAAGCAGAGTTTAAAATAGTCCTAAGGTTAAGAGACTTCTTTTTAAAAGACTCTATTGCTTTACTGAAATTTCCCAGAATAAATTGTTAAAGCTGTAACTACAGAGATCTGTGCCTAGATTGCTAAAGGGCTAACACTTTCCTTAATCCCTTCTTTATTAAAAATTTTCCACACAGTCAATAGCTGATACTTTCTTTAGGCCAACCTTTTCTTCTTTTATAAAGATACTGGAAAAATGAAGTTCAGTGTATAAAATTTCACCCTTTGTTTTGCACAGTGCTTTTCCAAAGAAGTGCCTTTTTCTTTCTTTTTTTTTATTTTTAATTTTTATTGTGCTTTAGGTGAAAGTTTACAGAACAAGTTAGTTTCTCACATAAAACTTTATACATATATTGGTATGTGACCCTAGTTGCTATGCCTGTAATGTGACAGCATGTTCCCCCTTTCTACCCTGGATTTCCTGTGTCCGTTCAACCAGCTCTCCTATCCCTTTCTGCCTTCTCATCTCACCTCTGGACAGGAGCTGCCTATTTAGTCTCGTGTGTCTACCTGAACGTGTATCTACCTGAAATAAGAAGCACACTCTTCACGAGTATTAGTTTACATTTTATAGTCCAGTCTAATCTTTGAAGAATTGGCTTCAGGAATGGTTTTAGTTCTGAGTTAACAGAGAGTCTGGGGGCCATGTATTCTGGGGTTCCTCTGGTCTCAGACCATTAAGTCTGGTCTTTTTATGTGAGTTCTGTACCCAACTTTTCTCCCGCTCCGTCGGGGACTCTCTGTTGTGTAGAAGTGCTTTTTTCTTAAATTGAGGACTATATGACCTCAGCACTATTTATTTTATTGTGGTAAAATGTGTATAATCAAAAATTTGCCAGTTGAGCCACTTTTAAGTGTATAATTCAGTGACCTTAATTATATTCACCATGTCATGCTGCCGTCATCACTATCTATCTCTGAAAGCCCCATTATGCCATAACAGAAACCCAGTAAATGCTGTTACTGTAGCACTTCTGTGTACTTTATTTCTTAAATTTAAATTCTATGTGTTAAATTTTGGGCATATTTTAGTCAAATATGAACATTGTGGGCATGATAAGTTGACACAATTGTCTCTACTCCACAAAGTCTTCTTTTCTGCATTTTGAACTATTTAATACATTTGTGCTTTGTTTTCTCTGAAGATAATATAAGTATATATATTTATACACATTTTTTTCTGTTAGAACTGTCTGTTTGCAGTTTTTCTTAAATTCAAAAATGTGACATTGACCATACACACACACACACACACACACACACACACACACACACACACACACACACACACACACACACACACACACACACACATAAAATTGTGTTTAAGGTGAGCATTTACACAGCAAATTCGGTTCCCATTTAACAATTTCTGCACAAATTATTTGGTGATACTGGTTATATTTTTCACAGTGTGTCACTGTTCTTATTCGTTCTGTTCTGGTTATATCATTTCCAGTACCCTAGTTTTCCGGCCCCCTTACCCTCTCATCTTTGCTTTAGAGTAATTTTTGACCATTTGGTGTCCTATAGTTGATTTTTTTTTTTAAAAAAGAAGCTCATTACTCACAGGGTGGTATTTTTTATTTTATTACCCAATCTGTTATTTAGCTAACAGGTGACCTTAAGGGATAATTTCAGTTTAAGGTTTGAAGTGTTTCTCAGGGCAGTAGTCTCAAGGAGTTCTGCAGTTTCAGCCAGTCCAGTAAATCCAGACTTTTTAAGAATTTGAGTTCTGTTCTGTATTTTTCTCCCATTCTGTAAGGGTCCCTCTAATGTGGTCCTGATCGGAATGGTCAGTAGTGGCAGCCGGGCACCATGTAGTTCTTCTGGTTGACTGTTTACCCTCTAATAATAACAAATAAGACTCATTATCTCAGAGCTTACAGTGGTCAGAAAATATCTACGTTCTACATTAACCATCCTGGCTTCAATGATTTTAATAGAATGTGCTTGAGATCTCCGATTCCTTATCGTGGTACCAAGGTCAGTCTCAGTTAGTGCAGCCTGCGTGCTGGAGAAAGTCTTTGTAGTTGTTATTAGATACTTTGAGTGAAGAGGTGGAAGGATAACAGAATGACATTTTGACTTTACCTTTCCATTTTTACCCTTTTTCCCACAGCAAGTTGAGGTAGATTGCCAACAGTGTATGCTCGAAATCCTGGATACAGCAGGAACAGTAAGGATGTTTTCTCTTTCTCTCTTTTTTCTTTTTTTTGGTAGATTTTAATTTCCAGAACAGATTTTATCATCTGAATAATTCTTCTCAGTTAAAATAATCATTCTGATTAAGAACAAGTTCTCTAACTGGAGGACTTCTTAAATTTTCTAATATCTGTGAAATCATCTGTGATGTACTTAATGCTTACACATCAAAATTAGATTGTATGTTGAGTTCACCTGTAGGATCTGTGTTGGTTTTAGTGTATTGAGGTAAGGATTATGCTGTCAGTGCTAAAAAAATAACCCAGAATTTTAATGATAGATATTTCTGTGAATGTAAATAAGACTGTCTCAACACCACAATCAATCACTTTTATAAAAATTGTTTTTGCTTTTTATTAGCATTTTAATATCTGAAGGAACTAGTGGCAGATACTTGTTTTCTGTTGGAGGCAAAAATCTTTAGGATTCTTTTAAGCTTTATTTTTCTCATCTTAAAATGAATATAATAACACTGGGACTCAGATCATAGGATGCTTATTATAATTAAATGAGATAGTAATTATAAACCACTTGGTACAGTGCCTGTTATAAAGTGTGGACTTTGTGTATTTGCTTTTATTCTTACTGCCTTCATTGATACCATCACCTTTAAAATTTTGTTATTTATTACTGGTGATTTCGAGTCCTGAGTTTATGATACCTCAGATCATCTCTAAATGAGTATGGGTTATGCAATAAATTTCTCAAATAAAATTAATTTTAGTTCACTTAAAAATAATTATAGTCTGTTCTTCAAAATCACTTAAAAGCCAACTAAAGATGGTTAAGGGTTCCCGTCTAATTCTACAATTCATGGTCATTGTTTCTAGTCTCATAATTAGGGAATGGGAAGAACATGTATCATGTCTTATGTTTTTGGTCATAATAGCATATAATAAAAATTTTAGTAGCTCACTCATGATTATTCTGATTTCAGTATTTCCAGTATACCTTCAAGAAATCATATGTATAATTGCATACTTTTTATCTAGGAGCAATTTACAGCAATGAGGGATTTGTATATGAAGAATGGCCAAGGGTTTGCACTAGTATATTCTATTACAGCTCAGTCTACATTTAATGACTTACAAGACCTGAGGGAACAGATTTTACGGGTTAAGGACACAGAAGATGTAAGTATTTTTTCCAGCTATAATAAAACATACCACAATCTCTCCATGGCCAAATAAAAAAATGCCTGTTTTTCTCTGTCAGTCAGTTGAGGATTTGGAGGGTAGAAAAGAGCCTCTGTGAAGGCAGCGGGGTGGGGGACGAGAAAAAGCCTTCAAAATTAGCTTTACAGACTATGTGCTGAGATGTTCTAAAATGAGGAAATACATGCTCATAGCTCATTGTGCTATATGGGTGATAAGTGCAGTGGAGAAAGAAGAGGAGTCAAAGAAAAGTTCATAGAAATGAGACTCGAGCTGAGCTTTGAAAGGTGATAGTTAAGTCAGAAACAATGTTCAAAGAACATTATTAAGAACCATAATGGTATGTATGTTCCTACTTCTAAAATTCTACTGATATAGTTTTAGCTTAACTTACAGTTTTTATTTTTCCTTTGATTTATATCAAGATTTCTTTTTTTATTGTGCTTTAGGTGAAGGTTTACAGAGCAAATTAGTTTCTCATTAAACAATACACAGTTTTGTGACATTGGTTGAATTATGTTACGAGTTTAATTAACTGTGTTTTTTTCCTTCATTTTGTTAATTTTATTTTTGTTTTAGAATTGTCTCATTTGATAAATAGTATTTTTGTTAGTGTATGGTTTTTTTTTGTTTTTGCAATGAAGTGTGTATGTTATATGTTTACCTTGGTTTTGAGCTACAGAGAATTATTTTTCAGTTACATAAATTAAGATATAAAATTTCAGTTGTACCTTTCTTTCTGTGTTTTTGTTTTTCTCTCTCATTGTTAATGGGAGCGTAGGCATCTGCTCAGGACCTTGACTTTGGGTAATATTGTACACCGGAGGAATTTATACTCTGTGACTCATGCCCAGCAGTAACCTAATGAATAGTTCTCTTCCTTCCTCTGACTAATTTATCCAAGCAAGTTCTGTTTTCATAGACAGTGACATGCAAATCACTGAACTCTGGTAATGTTCATCCCTTTATTCCATATAAGAGACTAAAAAAGATGGAGTTGTAGATGTATTTTAATTGCCTATATTTTAGGTACAAGGGCCATCATGTCCTTTAAGTTTTTTCTTTTATATAGTGTCCATCACCTCACAAACAAATGACTTTGTTGTAAGGACACCTTTTAACTGAGGAAGTTATACAGTTTGTTAGCTGCCCATTTCACTGGAAGTAGGAAGTTGTACATGAACGTAGGCGAGCATGTATGTTATGGAAAAAAAGGAAAGACATAGTTGCTTAGTGACTTTATTTTTATTGTTAATCCTCCCTGACGTCTCACCTAAACTGGTCTTCAGCTCTAGAACCTGTTATTATGTTGGTCTTGCTACTACTTTTAGCATTTGTTGGATCTGTGAGATGAAGCACTTGAACCACAATTAGGCTCTTATATTGCAGGAGGTTCCTTTTCCTTGAGATTTTTATGCTTGGAATTCAGCTGTTAATAGTAGTCCACATGAGAAATTTGGTAGTATAGTCTTAAAATAATTTAGCAGATGAATGTAGGTAGGACCTCTTCCATTTTTTTGTGTCTCTTCCCTCTCCACCTTCTTCCCCCCTCCCCTGTCCATGTGCATGCATATACCTATTTTTAATCACTTGAGGAAGCATTCAGTCTTAACTAATACATTTCAGTTAGTGGTAAGTATTTGTTACTTATAAGAAAAGGCTAAGTAATGAGTATGATAGTGCTCATTTTATGTTTTTTTCCTTTTCACAGGTTCCAATGATTTTGGTTGGCAATAAATGTGACCTGGAAGATGAGCGAGTAGTTGGCAAAGAACAGGGTCAGAATTTAGCGAGACAGTGGTGTAACTGTGCCTTTTTAGAATCTTCTGCAAAGTCAAAGATCAATGTTAATGAGGTAACCTACAGCTGCGGGCAGCACAAAAAAGTGCCTTTTTAATTTCATTTGCTTTAACCTAACAGCAAAAACAAAAAAAAAATTTTAAGAAAATTTTAATGCTTTTTATTGTCCTTTTAAGCCATCTAGATTGTATCAATTTATAGAAAACATGAAGTAATTTTGAGAAACCGTATTCTTTAGCTTGCATAAGATTACTGTGATGGCTGTAATGGGGACACTTAAATTTGCCTTACTGGAAAAGAGGAAGTTCGAATTAAAAAATGTTTAACGTCCTGCTAAGCTTCTAAATGATATGACAGAAAGTGGTGTCTGAAAATTGTCATATCACCCTTATAACAAGTATCTACTTTGTAAAGTCAAGGAATAAAATAGAAAAATCAAAGTAGTTGTTATAATGAACTTATGTTATGCAGAAGATGAATGTGGATAGCATATACGTTGATAGCACAGAGTTTGGTGTTGTGAGCCCTGTCTGACCTTTGGTACAATAACTGACTCAAAGAGAGGCATCTGTGTAAGTGAGGATACGTAACCGTAATTCACTCGATCCTTTAAGCCAGATACAGGAGGTGCACAAGGTGTTTTTTTGCCCCTGACTTAAGCACCCCACTATCTTGAGAACATAGCTGTGGACAGGAATGCTCAACAAGTAAACTGCTTCCATGGATGTATAGGGCCAAAAGTTTACTAGGCCCCTAAATAATTAGTACAATGTTAGTAGCCTCCACCAACCAAGCAAAAATGGAAGAAGATTCCCTTTGTTTTTGTTAACTTTAATGTAAGTCTTTAAAAAAAAAAAAAGGCATAGAGTAGGCTTCTTCCCTTTTAACTGTAGTGCGGAAGCTGTTGGGTCTTAACTTGCCTGTGTGCTTGCCATTTGTGGCATCACAGGTGTCACTTAGAATTCAGATCACTTAAAACATAGAAGAGTAAGAGTGGGTTAGGTTATCAGAGTCCTATTCTGTTGCTTACTGTTCCTCTCTGGCCTTTGGTTCTTTAGGTCATTTTTCCTTGACTAATATGGTTTTAGACTGTTATTTAACTTTAAAAATGACCAAATCACTTTAAACACTTGGCAGGAAAAAGATTAAGCTTGCTACAATCTCTGTTTTACAAATAATCAAGAATGTCAGAGCTTGCTTTTTTATGTAAAACCAGTTTTAACAAGTACATAAAAACTAAGAAGTTTGTAATTTTTATTCATTCAACAAATATTTGTTGAGTGCCTACTACGTGTCTGGCACTGTGTTAGGCACTGGGATAGCAGTCATCCAGACAGCCACTGTTCCTACCCTAAAGAACTTTACATCCTAATGGGGAACAGGTCCTGCTGAGATCTCCAAGAACAATTATTTCTCATTCACTGCCAAGTAAATGAAAGGAAGTATAATATGCTTCCAGCTTCAACTTTCTCTGGTTGTGGAATCACAGTTTCCTAGATGTTATTTTGGAAAATGGGGCTAATCATAAAATTTTAATTTTTTAGTACAGTCTTACTTTTCCAAAGGAAAATCATGAATCTTAAATAACTGATATAAAACGCATTCGATTTGGTGGATGTACTTGGCTAGGGGAACAGTGATGCAACCTGTTTGGCCTTAGAAATCTGGTCCCTTGCTGTCCCTGTCCTCACCCTCACTGGTACTACCCATCAAGGTCATAGGGCTGGGGCTAGGTTGGGCCAGGGTCCGGTGCATAGGTTCTCTCTCTATGGGAACCAAAGCACAGTGAAAGAAGCTGTTTCTCACCTTTTAAGCCTTACATGTGTGGGGGAACCTACATGCTACTAAACCTTCTCTGGGTTACAGTTTCCAGTGCAACAGAGCTACTTTTTCAGAGCAGTGGTGTTAACATCAACCCTTGACATGAGGATCTATTTAAAAAAAAAAAAAAAAAAACTAGATAAATAAATAAAATGAAATTCATTAGCCGTCTTAAGAATCTTTACTCTTTTTGGAAAACATACAAATTTCATATTAGAAGTTCTTGAGAGCATAGTAATTTACATTCCTTTTAATGTCTTTCTCTTTATAGCCCAATAACCTAGCTGCAGGGTTCCTTTGATAGTTAATAGTTCCTCAGACAGCTAATGCCTTGCAAACATTAGTGTGATTTCTGAATTCCTGAAGATAGAGGGATGATACTTCCATAAGATTTAATTCTTGGCCTCAAATAAGGCAGATAAGGGAGTTGGATAAAGAGCCCTCTTTTTAACTCTTACCCACACCACTTTTGCTGTATTCTGAAACAGTAGTACGTAGCTATGCCAGAATCACATCAGTCACATCATTCTTGATCAAGAATTAATTGTTCTGTGCTGAAGCTGGAATAATAATTGGAATCAAGACATCTCAATTTAGGAATGGGAGAGGGATTGAGAAACTCTATTCTGTGTTCCCTTTAGATTTTTCTATAGTTCAGAGAGATGAGGAAGAACCTAGGCTGGGGCCAATCAGCATTTCTAACCAAATATTATAGTTCGAACTTAACCTCATCACTGAACCATCTGCTGCTGTGAGGTATGCAATGTTTTCCAAAGCAATAATTTAGAATACTACTACAAACATCAGTTACCTTTCTGTGTAGTACCAGAAACTGGAAACTGGCTCGCATGAAGAAAATGAAACAGAAACTACATACAATTTTGATTAACTTACTGCTTTAGTTTACCCTTGTATTACTTTTTATATTATAGCTTATGCATTGAGGCTAGGGAATTAATGAGACTTCATTTGTGGCTTTTGCACATTAAGTTCTTGAAGCCTTTAGAATTGTAAAGCAACGTGGACTTCATAGTTGTGAAACAGAAGCTACCATTTTGTTCATAATTCTTTGTTTTCAAATTTTCCTTGGAAATAAGATAATTAAATGGTTTGAAGATGAGAGTGGGGAGGATAGAGCAGGAAAAAAATGTGAAGGAATCACTTTTATAGCATTGGGATAAATCATTCCTTAGTTTTGTTTTTTCTTTCTTTCTTTTAATTTAGCCTTATAATCTTTGGACCATTTTAAAAACTAAATAAATAATTGTTTTATGTGAGTACCATCTTTAGAAAATGTAGACCAATAATTTTTTTAAATATTTTCTTTTAAAAACTTAACAGAAAAGATGTAAGAACAATTAAAAGAATTTTTTTGCCCTTCACCCAGATATAACAATTATTAACATTTTGCCTCATAAGTTTGCAGATATCATGCTCCTTTACTCCTAAATATTTTAGTATGTGCGTCCTTAGAGCAAAGACATTGTCTTACATAACTGCAACACAGTTATCAAAATCAGGCAAATTGACATTGACACAGTACATGTTTGTTATATATAGGCATGCCTCTTTTTATTACTCTTCACTTTATTGCGCTTCGCAGATAAGGCGTTTTTTAGAAATTGAAGGTTTGTGGCAACCCTACGTCGAGCAACTCTGTCGGCGCCATTTTTCCAACAGCATGTGCTCACTTCATGTCTCTGTGTCACATTTTGGTAATTCTCACAATATTTCAAACTTTTTCATTATTATTATATCTGTTATGGTGATCTGTGATCAGTGAGTTTTTATGTTACTATTGTAATTGTTTTGGGGTATGACGAACTTAATAAGTGTTGTATGTGTTCTGAGTGTTCCACCGACCAGCTGTTCCCCTCTCTCTGTCCCTCTTCTTGGGCTTCCCTATTTCCTGAGTCAGATGAATATTGAAATTAGGCCAGTTAATAACCCTACAGTGACCTCTAAGTGTTCAAGTGAGAAGAAGAGTCACACGTCTCTCAGTTTAAATCAAAAGTTAGAAATAATTAAGCTTAGTAAGGAAGGCATGTCAAAAGCCAAGACAGTCCAAAAGCTAGGCCTCTTGCACTAAACAGTTAACCAACCTGTGAATGCAAAGGAAAAGTTCTTGAAGGAAATTAAAAGTGCTACTGCAGTGAACACATGAATGATCAGAAAGTGAAACAGCCTTATTGCTGATATGGAGAAAGTTTGAGTGGTCTGGACAGAAGATCAAACCAGCCCCAACATTCCCTAACCCAAATCCTAATCCAGAGCAAAGCACTAACTCTCTTCATTTCTATGAAGGCTGAGAGAGACGAGGAAGCTACAGAAGAAAAGTTTGAAGCTAGCAGAGGTTGGTTCATGAGGTTTAAGGAGAGAAGCCATCTCCATAAGATGAAAGGGCAAGGTGAAGCAGCAAGTGCTGATGTAGAAGCTGCAGCAAGTTATCCAGAAGATCTAGCTAAGATAATTGATGAAGGTGGCCACGCTAAACAACAGATTTTCAATGTAGATGAAATAGCCTTATATTGGAAGAAGGTGCCATCTAGGACTTCCATAGCTAGAGAGGAGATGTCAGTGCCTAGCTTCAAAGGACAGGCTGACTCCCTTGTTAGGAGCTAATGCAGCTAGTGACTATGTAAGTTGGAGCCAGTGCTCATTTACCATTCCAAAAATTCTAGGGCTCTTAAGAATTATGTTAAATCTACTCTGCCTATGCCCTGTAAATGGGACAAAAAAGCCCAGATGGCAGCACATCTGTTTACAACATGATTTACTGAATATTTTAAGCCCACTGTTGAGACCTACTGCTCAGAAAAAAAGATTCCTTTCAAAATATTACTGTTCATTGACAATGTACCTGGTCACCCAAGAGCTCTGATAGAGATGTACAAGATTAAAGTTGTTTTCATGCCTGCTAACACAACACCCTTGCTGCAGCCCATGGATCAAGGAGTAAATTTGACTTTTAAGTCTTATTGTTTAAGAAGTACATTTTGTGAGGCTGTAGCTGTCATAGATAGTGATTCCTCTGATGAATCTGGGCAAAGTAAATTGAAAACCTTCTGGAAAGGTTTAACCATTCTAGGTGCCAGTAAAAACATTTGTGATTCATGGGAAGAGGTCAAAATGTCAGTATTAACAGAAGTTTGGAAGAAGTTGATTGCAACCCTCAGGGATGACTAAAAGGGGTTCAAGACTTCAATGGAGGAAGTAACTGCAAATGTGGTGGAAATAGCAAGAGAACTAGAATTAGAAGTGAAGCCTGAAGATGTGACTGAATTGCTGCTGTGAACATTGTTGAAATGACAGCAAAGGATTTAGAATATTACCTAAACTTAGTTGATAAAGCAGTGGCAGGATTTGAGAGGATTGACTCCAGTTTTGAATAAAGTTTTACTGTGGGTAAAATGCTATCAAACAGCATTGCATGCTACAGAAAAATCTTTTGTGAAAGGAAGAGTCGATCATGCGGCAAACTTTATTGTTGTCTTATTTTAAGAAATTGCCACAGCCACCTCAAGCTTCAGCAACCACCACCCTGATCAGTCAGCAGCCATTAACATTGAGGCAAGACCCTCCACCAGCAAAAAGATTACGACTCACTGAAGGCTCAGATGATGGTTAGCATTTTTTAGCAATAAAGTATTTTTTTAGACATAACACTTAATAGACTACAGTATAGTGTAAACAAATTTTATACATTAGGAAACCAGAAAATTCGTGTGACTCGCTTTATTGCAGTATTCGCTCTATTGCAGTGGTCTGGAACCAAACCCACAGTATCTCTGAGGTATGCCTTTTGGAGATTTCACCAGTTTTCCCAATAATGTCCCTTAAAGCCAGTACATTTTTGAGACACTTTAAAGTACTGTTTATTCTAGGTGAGTAATAGTAAGGAGCTTCTATAATATTTGTTCCTATTCCAGGACATTAGTAAATGAGTGTTTGCATTTCATAGCAGATCACTAAACTCAGTTCAATCTGTTTCATGTTTCAACACTTAGGCATACCTATGCATTATGAAACATGAGCATCAGAGTTAAAATACCATAATCTGCAAATAAGTATTACTTTTTTGTCTTTGTTACTTTGCATTTTTCATCCAAAAGAATTCATTAGCAGATATTATTTGTCACTTCAGATCAGTAGATCACAGGTTGACAAACTTTTTGTATAAAGGACCAAATAAATGGTAAATATTTGTAGCTTTACAGGCTATACAGTCTCTGCCACAACTAATTAACTCTTCTGTTATACCATGAAAGCAGCCAAAGACAGTATGTAAGCAAGTGTGTGTGGCTGTTTTCCAGTAAAACTTTATTTGTGGGCACTGATATTTGAATTTTATATAATTTTCACGTCAGGAACTATTCTTCCTCTTTTGTGCACCCCACCACCACCACCAGCATTTAGAGATGTAAAAACCCCTCTTAGCTCATGGGCTGTACAAATACAGGTGATAGGGTATGTTTGGCCCACTGGTCGTAGTTTATCAGCCTTGTAGTAGATTATAATAGATTTCTACATTTTAAACCTGAAAACTAATATTGATAGCCATAATTTATTATTTATTATGTACCAGACACTGCACACACATTTTTAATCTTCATGAAAACCATACATGGATGATTGTTATCTCCTTGTTCCCAGTGAGGCAACTGAAGCTAAGTATTTTGCCCTGATTTTCACTGTCTTGCCAATTGTAGAACTGGGATTTAGGTATCAGTCTGTCACTTCAAAGCCCATGTTCTTTCCACTAGATCACATACCATTGAGCTTTGAGTGAGGATTTCTAATAATCTGAATTTCAAACTTAAAGCAAATTTTGAACGTTCAGACTTCACTTTAACCAAAATTAATATCACCAAAAGGGGGAAACAAAAATCATGTGCCTCTGTATGTGATACCTTGATGCCCCCCAAAAAAACCAAACCTGTTGCCATCAAGTCAATTCTGACTCATATCGACCCTGTATGACAGAGCAGAACTGCCCGATAGAGTTTCCATAGAGCGGCCAGTGGATTTAAATGCTGACATTTTAGTTAACAGCCAAGTTCTTAACTACTACACCACCAGGGCTCTGATATTAATGATATTGTTCAATAATTTACACATTCTGTTGGATCACCTTTCTTTGGAATGGGAACAAACATGGATCTCTTCCAGCTGGTTGGTGTGGTAGCAGTCTTCCAAATTTCTTAGCATAGATGACTCAGCACTTCCAGTGCTGCATCCGTTTGTGGAGAAATCTCAATTGATATTCGTCAATTCCTTGAGCCTTGTTTTTTGTCAGTTTCTTCGGTACAGCTTAGACTTCTTCCTTCGGTACTATTGGTTCTTGATTATATGCTACCTCCTGAAATAACTGAACGTCGATCAATTCTTTTTGGTACAGTGACTCTGTATTCTTTCTGTTGTCTTTTGATGCTTCCCGTGTCGTTCAGTATTTTGCCCACGGAATTCTTCAGTATTTCAACTCAAGGCCTGAATGTTTTCTTCCATTCTTTCAGCTTGAGAAATGCCAGGCTTGTTCTTCCCTTTTGGTTTTCTAACTCTAGGTCTTTGCACGTTTCATTATAATACTTTACTTTGTTGTCTCAAGCCACCCTTTGAAATCTTCTGCTCAGCTCTTTTACTTCTTCATTTCTTCCCTTCGCTTTAGCTACTCAACTTTCAAGAGCGAGTTTGAGAGTCTCTTCTGACATCCATTTTGGTCTTTTCTTTCTTTCCTGTCTTTTTAATGACCTTTTGCTTTCTTTATGTATGATGTCATCCCACAACTAGTCTGGTCTTTGGCCATTAGTGTTCAGTATGTCAAATCTATTCTAGAGATGGTCTCTAAATTCAGATGTGATACACCCAAGGCTGTACTTGGGCTTAATTAATATCAAAAGTAAAATTTTGTGATATTAAGGTTTTCAGGACCTTAATACCAGTAAAATTTTGCTGAAGATAATTCAAAAACGACTCCAGCAGTATGAAAGGGAACTGCGAAAAATTCCAGCCAGATTCGAGAGAGCAGATGGAACAAGGGATATCACTGCTGGTGTCAGATGGATCTTGGCTGAAAGCAGAGAATACCAGAAAGATGTTTACCTGTGTTTTATTGACTATGCAAAGGCATTTGACTATATGGATCATAACAAATTATGGATAACATTGCAAGGAATGGGAATTCCAGAACACTTAATTGTGTTCATGAGAAACCTGTACATAAACTAAGAGGCAGAGTCGTTCGAACACAACGGGGATACCACGTAGTTTAAAATCAGGAAGTTGTGCATCTGGGTTGTATCCTCTCACCATACTTATTCAATCTATATGGTGAGCAAATAATCCAATAAGCTGGACTGTATGAAGAAGAACGCATCATCAGGCTTGAAGGAAGACTCACTAACAACTTGCATTATGCAGATGACACAACCTCGCTTGCTGAAAGTGAAGAGGACTTGAAGCACTTACTGATGATCAAAGACTACAGCCTTCAGTATGGATTACACCTCAATGTGAAGACAGAAATCCTCACAACTGGACCAATAAACAATTTCGTGATAAATGGAGAAAATATTGAAGTTGTCAAGGATTTCATTTTACTTGGATCCACAACCAACGTCCATGGAAGCAGCAGTCAGGAAATCAAATGACATATTGCGTTGGGCAAATCTGCTGCAAAAGGCCTCTTTAAAGTGTTAAAAAGCAAAGATATCACTTTGAGGACAAAGGTGTGCCTGACCCAAGCCATGGTATTTTCAGTCACCTCATATGCATACGAAAGCTGGGCAGTGAATAAGGAAGACTGAAGAAGAATTGATGCCTTTGAATTATGGTGTTAGCAAAGAATTTTGAATATACCATGGACTGCCAGAAGAACGAACTGGTCTGTATTGGAAAAAGTACAGGCAGAATGCTCCTTGGAAGCAAGGATGGCGAGATTTCATCTCATGTACTTTGTTCATGTTATCAGGAGGGACCAGTCCCAGAGAAGAACATCATGCTTGGTAAAGTCGAGGGTCAGCAAAAAAGAGGAAGACCCTCAGCTAGGTGGATTGACATAGTGGCTACAACAGTGGGCTAAAACGTAGCAATGATTTTGAGGGTGGCATAGGACATGGCAGTGTTTTGTTCTGTTGTACATAGAGTCACTATGAATGGGAACCAACTCGACAGCACCTAACCACGAAGTGACTGGGATTACAGTGCAGTAGTGATCCTGAATGGATTCTGTATCTGGAATGGAAAAATTATTATAAAGAACATTATTGGGCCATTTGGCAAAGTTGGACTTTGCACTATAGAAAAGTATTATATCAAAGCTTACATTTCTTGAATGTGGTAACTGTAATGTGATTACACAAGAGAATATCCCTTTTCTTAAGAAATATACACTCAACTATGAAGGGACTTGTGGTATACATACTACTTCCAAATTAATTCTGTTAGTGTTGAGGAGGTGGTGGTGAAAGTGACAAAATGTTAAATAATTGGTGAATCTGGGTGAAGAATATCAGTTCTTTGTACTATTCTTTCAAGTTTTCTGTAAGTTTGAAGCTTTTAAAAAAATAAAGTGAATTTGAACTTTAGGTTGAGCATTAACTATTCTCTTAATAATTAAGTTTTGAAGCATAGAGGATTTTGTGTAGAATATAATTTCACTACCTTATTTTTTTAATATCAGGTCTTTATTAAAAAACAGGTAAATTCTGGATGTTTATAAAGACTGCAAGTCAGCCACAGCTTCTAGGAGGCTTGCCTTTAAAACAGTAACAAAATACAACTCTAGTTGGAGAATAATACTTAACAGAGCAAAGATTGTTTTGTGGAACAAGGTTTCAGATGTTGGTTGAATAAGTATTTTTTCTCATTTTTGTTTAGATATTTTATGACCTGGTCAGACAGATAAATAGAAAAACACCAGTGGAAAAGAAGAAGCCTAAAAAGAAATCATGTCTGCTGCTCTAGACCCACAGTACGCAGCAGCTCTGAGCCAGGTAAGGTGCTAAAAGCAAAACTAGTACCTTCCTCATTTTGGACTTACCCCAACCCTAACCACTTCCTGTTTCACCTACTAGGGTCTTTCCAGCCTTCTGTAACTTGTAAATGTGATGTATAACTTGTGAATATGTCCGTTAGATAATTTGTTGCTCTCTGCACTAGATATTAAGCTCTGTGAGGGCAAAGACCATGTCAGTTTTGCTCACCACTATGTCCCCAGTGTCTAGTACAGAGTGGATATTCAATAAAATTGAGGTTAAAGGCACAGAGTGGCTCCCTAGATCACTTCCAAATTGATGCTGAATTGAAACAATGGTTCATCTGAAAAAAAGAAGGCATGAGTGCACCTTTGATGAATTATGTAAAAAAAAAAAAAAAAAAAAAATCCCATACATATCCACAGTCACTCCTCCCCAGATGTAACCCCTACCCTGATTTCAAATACCATGGATTAGTTTTGCCCTTTTTTTTTGAACTTTACATAAATAAAAACATATAATGTATTAATTTATATCTGGCTTCTTTCATTCCAAAATATATTTTTGAAAATTATCCATGTTGCACTTAGAGTTAGTTCATTTTTATTGTATGACTATACTAGCAATATATTTATATATTCTATTGCTGGACATATGAATTCTTTCTATTGGGGGACTAGGCTAGTATGGGTAATTCTGCTGTAGACATTCTTGTACATGTCTTGTACACATCATGCATTTCTTTTGGGTATACATCTAGGAATGGAATGGCTGAATCATAGGCTATACGTATGGACTACTTTAGTAGATACTGCTAAAAAAATTTTCAAAGTGGTTGTACCAGTTTAGACATCTGCCTGGTGGATGTGTGGTGGTATATATCCTGGTAGCCTTTTTTTGTTTTGGTAGTCATTTTCTCCCAGGTATGGGCTGACTTCTTTCAAATAAATGTTTCACCTGTAGACTTCTAAGTAGTAGCTGACTTTAAGTGCTGCTTGAGTTTTCATTAAGTGAACCCACTGGAGAGAAATTAGTGGCAGCATTTAAGCTGCCTATCAAGTGAGAAACTAGTCAAGTCCAATTGTTTGTTTTTCTTTAATCATGTATATAAAGTCCCCTGAGCAGTTTCTACTTATCTTCATCAGTTCTATAAACAATACCATAAAAGAGTATTTTCATGGAGTAGATTTATGATGTAATTTGATGCTAATTCTGTGAACATTACTAAACTTGGTCCAGTTAGAAGTAAACCGTTCCCACTTGAGAGTTGGTTGCACTAACTTTTCTAAGTCTCTTGGGTCCATTTAGTAGATTACCTCTTCAGAGCACAAATTAACTAATGTTTGCTTACAGAGATGTGGATGGATCTCTCTCTTAAGGGAAACTAAGTAACTCTAGTCCTTTTTAAATGAAAGTACAGGTAAAATGGGCAGAAAGGAGAAAAGGGCATGAGGGGATTGCCTTTAGTGGTCAGAAAGGCAGCTTTTGGACAAATGGTTGCTTTGGGCTTTTAGTGCAGTCTTGATTCAATAACTGTAAATCATCAGCTCCTTGAAAGTGATTACTGTTAAGATTGCTGGTGTTTGTGTTTGTTTAGGTCAGGGTGCAAAAGGTAGGGAAAACAAGGACTCCCAATCCAGTTCTTAAGTATATTATTTGACTCTCTTATATTTGATTGGCTTATTGATGCCATTACTTTAGTGGACCCTAGTTTATTTTCCAATTCTCCGAAAATGTCTTTTTAGTTTAGTTTAGGAAGAGGTGCCATCTCCTGGCCTATTGTGATTTTAAAAGTCATTCGTACACACCCAATAATGCAACTCTGTATTGTGCGTTTTATCCTAGTGGAGAGAAATCTTGACCTACATCTGGAAATAAGACTTTCATCCTGGTTGCGTAAATTCTTAGACTCTGATGTAATTCCACTCACAATGTACAAATAAATCACTGAGATTGATCTCTATGGAGGTTTGATAATTCCAAATTATAGGCCATGTAGCAGTCAGAATACTTCGCAGTGCATTTTATTGTGATTATAGGCTTGAAGTGCCATGTTGTTCCTGTTCAGAAAGTACTGATAATACAAGGTAGCAATTATAAATGTGTTTACTAGGAGTACGTGAACCTTGAGGGCAGCTTTTCTAGCCTGTAGCCTTCAGGCAAAATTGTATCAAAAGCATGTTAATCTCTTGTTAATATGTCTTATTTTTAAAGGCCTCTGAGAAGAATTCATCTTTAGGAGATTTTTCCTTTAAGGTAGTTCTCTTCAGCTGAGGAGTAAGACTAACTTTTGTCCTTCTGCCCTTTAATATGGAGATCAGTTCTTTCTGTATCATCTCTTTTTGTCTTACCCTGTATTGGAAGTGGTAATCCTAAT
The DNA here is from genome assembly GCA_030035585.1 of Dugong dugon. Taxonomy (NCBI): domain Eukaryota; kingdom Metazoa; phylum Chordata; class Mammalia; order Sirenia; family Dugongidae; genus Dugong; species Dugong dugon. The sequence goes on from CM057462.1 coordinate 152,032,892, forward strand.
ATATACAGTCATAAAATGGCTGAATGAAGAATTTCCCATGAAAGGTTTAATCAGGCAGGTGTTGTTTCCTTAGTGGAAAAGAACTTAAAAGAATAAAATAATAATGTGATAGAAATGAAATACCACTTTTCACTGTTTCCCTCTTTACAGACAGAACTGTCAGACATAATGTGAAACAAGTGTAATAAAACTAAAGATAGCTTACGTTAATCAATTACAGACTCCTCTCCTGTGAACTCAGTCTTCTATTTGACTTTTTAAAAAATTTTTGTTGTAGTAAAATATATATAACAGAAAATTTGCCACTGTAACCATCTTGAAGTGTATATTAATTACATTCACCATGTTGTGCAACCTACTATATATATTTGATTATTTTTAAAACATTAAGCGGAGGAAATTTAAAACAGCCCTGCTTCTGTAGCTATTCCATATAATTGAGTTTTCCAGTAATGTCAACCAAAATCATTGTTTCTTTCTGTATTTACTGGATATGTTTGTTTACTCCTGTCTTCTGACATCAGCACATTAACCATATATAAATATATATCTGTGTCTGTTCATTCTAGATTACAGGAATGAAGAACTGTTGCCTAATTGGAAAGTGCCAGCATTCCAGACTTCAAAAAATACATCTGAAGAGGCTTCTCCTGTTTTATATATTATGTGAAGAATTTAGATCTTATATTGGTTTGCACAAGTTCCCTGGAGAAAAAATTGCTCTGTGTATATCTCTTGGAAAATAAGACAATAGTATTTCTCCTTTGCAATAGCAGTTATAACAGATGTGAAAATAAATATACTTGACTCTAATATGATTATACAAAAGAGCATGGATGCATTTCAAATGTTAGAGATTGCTACTATAATCAAATGATTTCATATTGACCTTTTTATCATGATTCTTCCCTGTCAAGCACTAAAAAGTTGAACCATTATACTTTGTATCTGTAATGGTATAGATTATGAAATTTCCCCTCAAACTCATTGCAGCAGATAACTTTTTTGAGTCATTGACTTCATTTTATATTTAAAAAAATTATGAAATATCATTCTGTCATTATATTCTAATTAAAATTGTGCATAATGCTTTGGAAAAATGGGTCTTTTATAGGAAAAAAACTGGGATAACTGATTTCTATGGCTTTCAAAGCTAAATATATAATATACTAAACCAACTCTAATATTGCTTCTTGTGTTTTACTGTCAGATTAAATTACAGCTTTTATGGATGATTAAATTTTAGTACATTTTCATTTGGTTTGTGTGTTTTGTTATCGTTTATAGATTTAAGGCCTTTATTTTATAATGACCAGATTGTTTTAAATGCCGCAGTAAAGCCGTTTCTGCCTGGTACCCGCAGAACACTTGGCTTTGAAGCCTACTAAATAACCAGTGATTTCTCTAGAAGCAAACCTCGGGCTTTCTGTTCTGGATGTATTTATTCCTACTGTACAGTAAAATACACCAGACTACATAGAATAGTTTTGTATAGTCTCTCTTGATCTTAAAGATTGTATCTTATTGGATGAAAATATTCCACTGTGTATTATTTTTTATATGTAAAAATAAGTTTAATACTGTATCAGGGTTTAACTTTTACTATTTCACATCTGCCACAGCTTGTAATGTCGTCAAGGGAGACCTTTTTCCATTGTCAATTTGTTGGCTATGAGTCCACGATTGAAGTGTTATGTGAAAATTCTAAAACTTGCTTTATAATAGACAGGAGAATTTGAGAGAAGTGAGTGAAAAAGTTAAAAAGTGTAAAAGAGATGTATCAGTTGCTTTTACTTTGACTGTATTATGAAGTAGTATAGTAGTAGTCTGAAAAAGATTGCTAAGTTTAACATTTTAGCTGAATATAAAAACCTGTTGCTGTCGAGCCGATTCCGACTTCCAGCGACCCTACAGCTGAATATATAGTGGTGCTTTTCTTTTCCTTCCCAGTTTCTTCCGTTTTTACAAGAGGTGGTTTAAGGAGGACATGGACCAGGGTGATATTATTTATGCTTTCTCCATAAAGAGAGGGAAAGCAAAGAGCTTGTTAGCCAGGTAAGTGCTATAGAAGGAAAGAGAACAAGCTTAGGGAAACCCTGTGCCTTGTCCCTGAATATCAAGGAGGCGACCAGTCCTAGCAGTCTAACTCATTGCTCAGGGATCTAGATACTGTCTTATTGCAACTAGGTGTCGAGAAGTGTTCATGCTTTGCAGAGATTTTCCAGGAGTATGGTCAACCCATCAGTCACTAAATTGAAATTTAAAAATCAGATTTTAGATGTAAGCTCTGACCAACCTGGGAAAGTGTTAAAATATTGTGAAACATATTTGGAAATTATATTCTTTTGGGTTTCTAATAAACTTAGTTACCTAACACTTCCCTTCTACTGATCCAGTTATGCATATGTCTGGGATTGAGGGACCAAAAATATAATAAATGTTTTTTTTTTTTTTTTTAATGAATGAAGCATTAGGACCAGGTCAGGGTGGCATATTTTATTTTTAGGGCCTCTAAAAACTCACTCTGCTTTAAAACTCACCTTCCAAACATTTCATTCCTTAAAATCTTAGACAGGCATCTTATAAATAAGTAAAACTTTCGAAATATCACCTTGTTATATAGATTGTGTAGTTATTTGCCAAGTTAAGTGGAAATCATTAGATGAAAATAACTCCAAGCTGCAGTCTGCTTAACTAGGAGCATAAACTCAGTCTCCTCTATTTTAGAACATGGTAGAAAAAAAATGATAGTTACTGAATTCCTTTGTCACATCTTATACAGTCCACTTGGGTTACAGGTGAAACTGTCAAGAAAAATGCCCTTTTGACACACAGGACCAACTGAAATCAGAGATGTGCATTGCTGTCTCAGAGAAAACTGTAGTTGCTGAGTAGGGTGGAAAGGCATCCTGTTAGCAAATGAGATAAGTCTGTTTTTATGTTGTCTCTATGTGAACTCCATCTTAATTCCAGAGGGGAGTGTGCCTGAAAATAAGATTTGTTTAAATTATTTTATTGTGGTTTATATATATATATAATTTTAACCATTTTTAAATGTGCAATTCAGCAACATTAATTACATTCACCACGTTGTGCAACTATCACCACTATCCATTTTGAAATGTTTTTCATCACCTTAAACAGAAACTTAGTACCCCTTAAGTAATAACTCCCCATTTCACCCTCCCCCAGCCCCTGGTAACCAATAAGAAGCTTTTGCCTTTATGCATTTGCCTATTAAGATGTATTTTTATAGCTGAAAAATCAAGTCTTCTAGTTTATTATATGAATCTTACATGATAAACATCCAGGAACTGATACCATATCAGTATTTGTGACTTTTTAAAGTGTAATAGCTTCACTTATATGAGTAACATATAATTTAACGGAGGCTTGGTGCCAGTAAAATACAAATGTGTTTCCCACTGAAACACATATAACTTTAATGGCTTGGGTTTTTTTGACTCATAGCAACCGTATAGGACAAGGTAGAACTGCCCCATAGGGTGTCCAAGGAGTGGCTGATGGATTCACACTGCCGAACTTTTGGTTAACAGCCATAACTCTTAACACTGTGTCCCCAAATAAGTTTTAGAAATTTAACAGTAAATACATAACTTGACTACAGTCTTACCCCCCACCAGGGGGAGCTTCAGTATCAGTTAACACTTCTGAAAGAGTTGAATTAAAATTATGTATTCAGACCATTTATTCTGTAAGCACTGCATGCTTCACAAAGAGGCACAGAGGCAAGAGGCTATGTTTGTAATCTAATGGGGCAGGGAAGATATAAAAAATTATGAAAGACAGGAATAACGCTGTAATTTATTGAAATATGGCCACGGGGCGTTCTCTTAGGACTGTCTAGAGAAATGTGGTTGTTGGTGTGTTGCTCTCTCCCCCCTGCAACTCTGAACTCGTTTTCTCTGTTTGACACCCTCATATGCCATCATAACTGGCCATCTTTTATTCTTCAGTGAAACAGTCCCTCTTTGAAGCTATAATGTACTGGGAAGAAGTTAAAACTTTAGGTAAGTTACAGATCTTCATTTTATTACCAACTTTATTAAAACTCACAGGTGACTTTGCCTGGAACTATTTTTCTCCATATATAAATAGTGATAAAACACCCTGCATTTTCTGGACCTGCCCATTTTCAAATATTTTGCCTCATTATCCTCATAAAAAAACCACACCCGTTGCCCTCCAGTCAATTCCAACCATAGCAACTGTATAGGACAGAGTAGAACTGCCCCATAGGGTTTTCAAGGAGCGGCTGGTGGATTCGAACTGCTGACCTTTTTTGGTGAGCAGTTGTAACGCTTTTAACCACCGCACCACCAGGCCTCCCTTATCCTCATAGGTACACGTATATTTGTCAGATCATGTGTCTTGATTTTTGTTTTAGGGACTAAGGGGTAGAAAGAGAAATGAGGAATACCTCAGTATTTTCCTTGGTAAGCAGCCATAGTAGAATGTTAGAAAACAAAATATGCTTCTATAAATTGCATGTGTGTGATGAAACCAAAGTGTGAAGAAATTATCAGGTATTTGGAGGAGAAAAATAACCTGTAAAATAGCCTTTTGTTTTATTTGGGTCTTGTACTTAATTTAAGGTGATACTTGTGTTAAAATCACCCCTCTTGACTCAGCTCCAAACTTGAAAGAGTGAAGTGGCTTGGGTGTTTGTCCAGGAACTGAAAAGAGCCAATCTTGCAGGAAGGGAAATGAATGTGGGCTTTGAGGCAGTCTAACCGCCCAGCTTTTAGCATTTATGTTCCCCCAAATGTAAAGAATGTGAGTTATTCCTGAAAATGTAATACAGACATTGCATTGATAGGGATTTTGCTTACTGTAATTTCATCCTGGGCTTGTTGAATGTGCTGTCCATGTATTGCCCTGTCTTGCTTAAATATTCTTGTTGAGAACAGCTGGAGGCTTTTTTGAACTGGGTGCCTAGTTCTGTTTTCTGAGACAGCAACATGGATTCTGTTTTGCAGACATTAACAAGAGCTTTAAAAAGGGAATCGGAGGATGCAAGGCCTTTGGGCTTGTTAAGAGGCCTCCTGTGGTTCTGGGCCCGAGGTGTGGCATGCGTTTCCTGCTAATTATTTCCCTTCAGAAGCAAGAGTTTGACTGTTCCGCTTGAGGAAAAACCTTAATAAACCTTCCCATTTTAAGCAGTCATGTGACTCTTATTTTGAGCTGTTGTTTTCAGTACATTTTTTTTAAGCTTAATTATGTGCAAATTCCTGTTCCAAATGTTGTAGGGGATACAAAGCAGAACAAGGCATGATGCTTTGATCCCGTCACCAAATGTTTATTACACTGCTACTATATGCTAGGTAATGATCTGCATGCTCGGGGTACAGTAGTGAACAATATAGTGAACCAAATCCCTTCCTTCATGGGGCTTATATCCTTAGGAGGTAGCAAAGATAATAAAATTGTGTGTGTGTGTGTGTGTGTGTGTGTGTGTGTAACACAGGTTATGTATTTACACATACATGCTTATATATGATGAGTGCTATGGGAGAGTTAAGTAGTAAAGGGACAGGAGAACTAAGCAGACTGGTGTGGTAGTAGGTCAAAGGCTTAGGTCACTGAAGTTGATTTTAAGAAATATCTGAAGTGTGCAGCCCACGCCACTGCCTGGGAGGAAGAAGGGGCATCCAGGCAATGGGAAGGCTCTGAAAAGACTGTAAAGTGGAAGTGCACCTGGCATGTTGGAGGACTAGCAAGGAGGCCAGTGTGGCTGGAGCCGAGTGAGCAAGGAGGTGAGTAGTAGGAAGTAACAGAGGTAATAGGGTTGAGTGAGGGGCAAATTTCCTTCAACTTTTACTTTGGGATCCATGGAAGAGATTTGAACAAAGGGCATAACATGATCTGACTCGACCTATCATCAGGAATACTCTGGCTGTTGGGATGAGAATAACCTATAGAGAGGCAGGATGGAAGCAGAGAGCGGCTAGGTGAATGTATAATCAAGTGAGAAATGGTAGTTTGGACCACAATGGTAGCAGTGCGGATAGAGGTGGATACATTCCAGATATACTTTGAAACCTCAAGCCAACAAGATTTATTGATATATGTAGAATGTGACAGAGAGGAGTCAGGGATGACTCCCAAGATTTTTGGCTTGTAATCAAGATAGTGAATATCATGGCAGGAGCAGGTTTGGAAGGGGAAGGGGAGGTGGGTCAGGAATTTAATTTTGAACGTACTAAATGAGAAGTTTATTGGATTCTAGAGATACATAGTAGGCAGTTGGGTAGTAGTCTGGAATTCAGGGGGAAAAGTCTGGACAGGAGATAAACATTTGATATATAAAAACACAAGGCTGGACGGGATCACTAGGGCTGAATGTGATAGAAAAGAGGTCCAGGAACCAAACTCTGAGGTACTCAAACATGAGGCTGGGAGATGAAGAGGAACTAGCAAAGGAGAGTGAGTGTGGAGGTCACTGGTGATCTGGATGGCCTTTTGTCAGTGGAGTGGTTGGTTGGGGACAGTGTCAGGAGAGGTTTAGGAGAAGAATGGGAAGAAAGAAATAGGAGGCATTAAGCATGTACTACCCTTTTTAGATGGATGAAACAGGATGTTTGTGTGCTAATAGGAGTGGCCCACTGAGAAGGGAAATTGAGTAAATGGACAGAATCTAGTATTCAAGTGAAGGAGCTGACCCCAGATGGGAGCATGGGCGGGTATAGTGGCGGTTCTCTCAGTGGCAGGAGGGAAGATAGCATATTAGATACAGAAAGAACTGTAAAGAAGTTTTGAGCGAAGTAGTATGAGACAGAAGGGACAGATGCTTTCTGTCCTGGAAGTCTGGAATACTTCAGAGAGGGTGAGAGTGGGAAAGGATATTACAGGCAGATTTCAGGAAAAAGCAAGTGTGGGAAAACATGAACAAGAAGTTACCTAGTTTCAGTTGGTGTTGGATAATGTGGGAAGAATAGGCTGGAGGGGTGGATTGGAGCCATATCATGGCAGGCCTTGAAACAAGAAGTTGACAAGCTAGTAGGCTGAGCTAGGTAAATGACTGGGGCACAGCCCTCATCTAAGTGAGGCTTGCTGAGGGCAGTCATGGGAAACTTCAGAATTGATACACGATAAAAATCAGTGTTGTAAGGGTTCCTTCCCGTGGACTGTAACGGCCTTCTTCCCAGTCTTCAGTTCTCACTTTTCCCTCTTTTCTAATCAAGATGATCTCCCAGGCATATGGTTGTGACTCCTTCCAAATGAAAGCTCAGTTTAGAAGAGGACCAGCGTAATACTTTGGCGCTTTGAACATGTTAGGACTGAAGAGAAAAATCTTTTTGGCTCTGTATTTCTCTGCTTCATCTGACGTGCTCTGCTCTCCTTAGACTGTTCAGCAGAGTGCCTAGACCTACTGGACAGGCAATAAATATTAGTTCCCCTAGAAAGTTTTCCTCTTTCTACTGTTACTTCCCAGCATGAGATGCAGTTCCTCTAGCCCTTCCTCTGGGATCTACTGTGTTGTATCAAGAAGGCTAGTGAGAGGGCTCTTTTTCCTTAATCTACCCTATTGGGTAGGTGCCGGCTTTCTCACCAAGACCCCATCCATCATTCAGGGCTTCCCTGGTGGGTAGCCCACAAGCCACCTTCTGGAGCCCTGGTCAGCCTTGACATGAGCATTGCTAGTGATTGTCCAGTTAGGTGGGTGGCAGAGTTTTAAGGAGCCACCTGGGCTAAGGGGATGCTAAACTCACAGTCTTCCCAGTTTGGAAAGTAGGGCATGGAATACTGGGACTAGGCAGTGGGCCCTGCCTGACTTCCCTGGGGACAAGGATATATTTAGTGGAGAAGTTTAAAGAAGATATTTGATTCCTACACTCCCAGCATGTCCTGAAGCCCAGGCCAGCAGCTTTGGAATTCGTGGGCCTTTTAAATCACTAATGCAAAGCCTAAGCCCCTATTTTCTGGAATATAAATTGACTTATCTGAACAGATGCTTGGACTCAGCTCAGGGATTCTACACCTGCTTAAGTCAATCTGGCCCAGTGGTCACTGTGATAACGAGCATGCTCGTCTCTCTAGGCCAGTTGTGGTGTGGGGGTTCGAGTTGGAAGCCGTGAGCTGGTACTTGGAGGCCGTCTGGGGTCTGGGAAGAGGATCATATCCTTGGCACCTCTGCTCAGGGAGCCGAGTCTACGCAGGGATTTCAGCTGCTACATTTACTCCATTTGGAGGAACCTCTGTTTTTGTTTTGTTTTGTTTCCCACCACTTCTACACAAACGATTATACATGCTGCCTTGCTGGCGGCTTAATCCCTGGTGGGGAGACAATACCTGGAGGGCGGCCAGCAGTGGGGCTGGAGGTAGCGAAGGCACTGAACACCCAACTCTTTAACTTCCTTCCCCACTGTCCCGCCCTGACCCTCCCTTCATAGTCACAATGGGAGGAGAAGAATCCAGCAGACTCAATGTCCCCAGTAGGGGTGGGGAGCCCCGGCACGGCAGGTTAAAAAAAACTCCTAGGGTGAGCCTCCCAGATAGTGTTGCCAGACAGGGTGAGGAGACAGCCAGGTCAGGAGGAGGGGTGGAATGGGAGAGAGCAGGAAGGGAGAAGACTGGGAGGCCAAGGTCAAGATGAAACCCTCAGGGGTGGAAATTGGGATCCATTTGGGGTTGAGCAGGCCTGGGAGTGAAGTGACTGTGATCACTGGTAGGTCATGAGCCCTGGACTCTGGGCGGCCTGTGACAGCATAAACGGGGCAGGGAGTGGAGTGGGAGAGGCAAGGGCTACCGTACCCCAGCCTGCCTGCCTCAGAATAGAGTTGGCCTGGGAAGCGAGGGTGGGGAAGTGAAAGCAAAGGCCAGGGACAGGTGACTGCAGAATAGCTTGGAGAGGGGGGCTAGAAACAGGATCGTTTTTCTGTTCTCTTGAAAATGGCTTTGTCCATGGCTTCATTCTCTCCTGGGGGCTGGGCTGAGAAGTGGAGTGAAAAGGACTTGGAGATGGGTGGACCCTGGGGGAAAGCTAAGGAGGACTTGCCTGCTGGTCTCACCTCCAGCAGGAGAAGCAGGAGGTGGGCTAGGTCCAGGGCTCACCCAGAGGGGTGGAGGTCACACAAAGAGCCCTGTGCTCAGTGCTGCAGATAGAGACATGAGTAATGAGTCGTTGCTACCCTGGAGGTGCTCCCAGTCTAGAGGGCAAGATAAACATGCACAGAGGTGACTTACAGAAATAAGTACTGTGGTTTAGGTACATGCACAGATGTAAGGCCTATGCAGAGGGCTGCACAGAGGAGAAGCCCTTTCAATTGCACTTTGAAACATAGGTAGAAGTCATTCTGAGGCAGCGGGGGAACTGGATTCCTCAAGAAACAGGGTATACAAAGAGCTTGCTGTTGATGTTGTTAGTAGCCATCAAGTTGATTCCAACTCATGGCGACCCCACCCCACCCCTAGCCCCCCCATGTGCAGAGTAGAACACTGCTCCATAGGGTTTTCTAGGCTGTGACCTTTTGGAAACAGATCGTCAGGCCTTACTTCCAAGGCACTTCTGGGCGGGTTCGAGCCATCAGCCTTGCAACTAGTAGTCCAGCGCTTAACCATTTGCACCACCCAGGACTTACCCAAAGACGTTGTTGTTGTTGTTAGGTGCCATCGAGTCAGTTCCAACTAATAGTGACCCCATGTACAACAGAAAAAAACACTGCCCCGTCCTTACCATCCTCACAATTGTTGTTATGCTTGAGCCCATTGTTGCAGCCACTGTGTCAATCCATCTCGTTGAGGGTCTTCCTCTTTTTCGCTGACCCTCTACCAAGCATGATGACCTTCTATACAAAGATCTAGAGGCATAAAAAAAAGATCAAGCTTAGAATACTCAGAGTAGCGTATGGAAGGTGAAGTGGGTGATGAGAAGTGCCCAGAAAAAAGGCTGAGCACATCAGTTGGGGTCCCAGCACCCAGGAGGACAGGAAGCGAGTGAGGAAGACGTCAGAGCTGCTCACCAACAGACCATGCATCCTGCTCCACTGGCTCCCTCCTTCCTTCCAGACCCCAGGCAGCATTTCCTTGCAGCTGCCAGCCTCAGCCTCCGATCAGGAGGAGGAGGTGAGGAAGGGGGCTGAGGGAGAGGCACAGGAATAAAGGGAAAGCAGCCAGGGGAAGTGACATATGCAGAGTGGGGGAAATGAGAAAATAAAACCTGATTCTTCACTTTGACGAGGACAGCTTCCTCCGCAAACCAGCACTGTGCAAAGCAGCCTCAGATGGGTGGTGGGCAGCATCTGTCATGCCTGAACCGACATGCTGGCCTCCCAGTGCAACTGCCCCTCCCCAGCCACTTGGCAGAGATGAGGGCATCTCTGTCAGAGTAGAGCGGGAGAAAGAGGGGCAGGGCGGATAGCCCAGAGTGGGTCGTGGTGGGAGAGGGAGAGTTGAGAACCAGAGCTTGCCGAGGTGTCGAGCATGCAGGAGGCCATTGTTGGCAGGGATTCCTAGCAGTTCCTGGAAAGGGCAGTCATCTTGAGGGATGTACCCAGAGGAGCATAGAGAGAGTGAATGGATTCTGTGTAGTGGAAGTGGCAGGCAGCTGAGGCCTGAAACCTGGTAGAGTCAGCGGAAAGCAGAAGGTGAATTTCACAGCTCCCTTGTCAGGTTATTATTGTCCCAAGCTGTGTTCAGCAGTGAGGGCTCTGGGAAGGGCTTCTCCCCCACTGCTCCTCAGTGGGTACTCTCTTTGGCCAGCAACACAGAGCTGCTTTCAGGGAGCGCCCTCAAGGATTGGTGGGGAAGGCTTCAGGAAGAAAGAAAGAGGACTCCAGTGGGGGGCAAGAATGAGGACGTTGTTTCAGGAACATTGGCAGGGCTCAATTGTGATGTCTGTGCTGTATTCTAGAATTTTGGGGTGTATATATGGGCTTGGTGTCCCTGGGTGATGTAAGTGGTTTGCGCTCAACTACTAATCGAAATGGTGGCAGTTCTAATCCACCCAGCCGCCCCACAAAAGAAAGGCCTGGTGACCTATTTCTGTAAGATTACCGCCACTGAAAACCATATGGACCACACTCGGAAGCACATGGAGACGCCATGAGTCAGGATCAACTCAATGGCAATGGGTTTGGGATTTTTTTTAAATTTTATTTTGCTTTAGATGAAGGTTTACAGAGCTAATTAGCTTCTCATTAAACAATGAATATACATATTGTTTTGTGGCATTGGTTGCCATCCCCAAGACGTGTCAACACTCTCCCCTTCTCAGGCTTGGGTTCCCTATTTCTATTCGTCTGGCTTTCCTGTCCCCTCCTGCCTTCTCATCCTTGCCCTGGGGCTGGTGTGCCCCTTTAGTCTCATTTTGTTTTATGGGCCTGTCTAATCTTTGGCTGAAGGGTGAACCTTAGGAGTGACTTCATTACTGAGTTAAAAGGATGTCCAGGGGCCATACTCTTGGGATTTCTCCAGTCTCCGTCAGAGCAGTAAGGCTGGTCTTTTTTTTTTTTTTTTTTAAGTGAGTTAGAATTTTGTTCTACATTTTTCTCCAGCTCTGTCAGGGACCCTCTATTGTGATCCCTGTCAGAGCAGTTGGTGGTGGTATCTGGGCACCATCTAGTTGTGCTGGATGGGTTTTTTTTCATATGGACTTGGAGGTGGTGGGTGGAGGGATATGTCAGGACTGATTGAGGGGTACAGGAAGAGGGTCAGGAAATAAACCCACTGTCAAATTCAGAGAGAATCTGAGAGAGGTTTCATCATCCTGTTTAAGAGTTGGGTAGAGGAGGCAAAAGGAAGGCAGGAGACATCCTACTAATAGTAGGGATAATCTGCAGCCTGAGGTTCTCACACCAGAAGCCCCTGCCCTCTACCCTGGGGCCTGCTAGGCCTTCCCGGTCCATCGCCTTCCTCTGGCAGCACTTGAGGGGCAGGTTTCATAGAATGGATTTTAAGAGGAGAGTCCACAAGCACCTTTAGGCCATCAGCCCTCAGGGGGGTGGGGGCGGGGGCGGGGGGGGGGGTGGGGCCTGGCAGGGACTCTAGCAACTAAGGCCTTGAGGAGCACAGAAAGTAGACTTGAGGGGTGGGAGGGAGCGGCTGATTCTTCTCAAAACCGTCAGGACTTGGCTTATTCCGCTCTTTATTCTTTGCCAGGAATTTGAGGGTGAGCTGGGGGTAGAAGGGGGCAAGATTGTTTCTCTAGAGTAGCCCCTCAGGCAGTGGGGTCCTTGGGTACCATCTCTCCTGCACAGCCCACGTTGCTGCCCTTCTCCATTCCACCCCCACCCCCACCCTCCCACCCTGCCCCTACACACACACACACACACACACGCACGCACGCACGCACGCACGCACGCACGCACGCACGCACGCATCATCCCTCCAGGGAAAAGTGTACATTATTTACCATTTGGCATGTAATAACAACAGCCCATCTGGGTAATATTTTACAATGTTCAGAAACCTGTTCACACCTATTGTCTTCTCTGATCCCTACTACAACTCTGTGAGGTAATAAGGACCAGTGTAAATTTTATAACAGAAGAGGAGACTGAGGCTCAGAGAAACAAACGCACTTTTAGTGGGTTTTTTTGCCTTGGGCCACATGGTTAGTGCCTGCACTAAGCGGGCAGGGAGTCCAGTATAGACTGAGCTTCTTCTGTGTTCTGGGCGGTGTGCTTGACCCTGAGGGGCATTGTGTCCTTAAATCTCACAGGGGCCCCGCATTAGCCTGGTTCACAGACAAGGCACATGAGGCTGGGAGGTCAAGCAGCTTGCTCAGGCTTGCCCAGTGACAGAAATGGGTCTCAAATCCTGGTTAAGTCCAGTGCCCATACCATGGTGCTGGCAGACATGCCTCAACTGCCCTGGAGGTCACCTGCTCCCCAGAGACAGAATGTGCTTTTATCTAGGACCTGTGGAAACGGGGTGTGAGGTGAGAAAGATGGAGGAGCGCCCACCTCCCCCAGCGCACACAGGCTCTGGAAGAGGGTGGGGATGAAGTGGGGGCAGAGCTGAACCAGGTCTCTATGCTTCAGAGCAAGTTTAGGTCCACAGACGACCCTGAGGAGTAGGGAGCGGAGGAACTGCTTGAGGACAAGGGGCCCCGTACTCTCCAGGAAAGAGGTCCCAGGTCTGAAAGTTTGGGAAGAAAACGGAAAGAGGGAGACCAGGCATGCTCCATGGGCCATTCCCAGCAAGGAATCTTCGTCCATCTCTGCCTATGGTTGAGAAACATTCAAAGACACACTGTGGCCCCAGGGTCACAAAAAAGCAGGTGGTGCCCTGAGCAGATGCCCAAGCACAGAAGGGGCTCCCGTACCTGCCAGGGAAGTGGGTCAGGTGTGGGGTGGGGCTGCATGCCAGGGAAGGTATTAAATGAGCTTCCAGCTCGTTTGCATGTCCTAATTAACCATAAAATGAGCCCCAGGGGCAGAATTGTCAATTTCTGTCTACTTACTTCCACTATCTCCCCCACCCCCATACACACTCTCCTGCCCACCCCCTCCTACACTTTCCTGCATCTCTTAGGCCTCAAGCATTCCCATTCACCTGTTCTCTCAGCTTCAGTAAAATAAATACAGTCTCCATCATTGTCACTGTGGGAATCCAGAAGGGGAGGAAAAAGTAAAAATTATGGGAGGGTAAATGAATTGGTCATAATCTTTCTTTAACAAAGCGTGACATAGTGGGTGGGACATTACATCAGCCCTGTCAAAATTCCTCCACTGGACAGTGAGCATTCCATTTATCATCCATACCAAAAAAAAGCCATTGCCTTCGAGGACTAGGTTTTGTTGTTATTCCCTTTGGTATGGCTTAGGAGCAGATATGGACAATTTGTGGGGCAGTGCAAAAAGCACACGACTGGACATCAGCTGGAGCTGTTTCAATCCCAACTCTGCCACTGTGTGACCTTGGACAAGTTGCTTTTCTGAGCCTACCCACGTAAAATAAGAGTCACAGTAACACTCACAGGGTGTAGTTTGAGAAGGAAATAACACAAAGGTGAAGGTGCCCAGCACCTATGAATTATGTTGGCCGCAAATATCACTTCCTAATTGTTTTGTTCTGGCCCTAATTAAAAATGAATTTTCATTCCCTTGAATTCCTTCTGACTAACCGTTAACAGCCTGCTTCTGTCTTTCCTGCTGTTCCTCCTTGAGGTCTAGAGCCAGGTCTTTTTCAAGCACTCTGTCCTTAGTTCCTTAGTCTGGCATTGGGAGGTGTTCACAAAAGTTTGTTCAGTTGATCTGAACCACTATGTCCACAAAACAGACGAGCTGCGGATGAATGGTCAAGAGCTGACTTGGTTTCCTATAGAATCATTCCAGATTCAGAGCTGGCACCATTTTGAATAATTAGCTGGATCGCCCAGGGCTTGCTCCTCTCACAAATCAGCACAGCAGTAGATGGAATCTTCACATGCACATTCTACACACACACAAACATCATTGCCACCAAAGGCAGCCACAGCCAAGATGCCTTCACCCAGACTGAAATGTCAGAGTTCTGTGGAGAGATACAAAGGTTGGACAAGGACTTGCTCCTAGAAAGGGCTAATTCAGTTGGCAAACTCCAGGGAGAGGAAAGGACCAGGGTTTGAGAGCCAGACAACCCTCTGGCTCAAATCCTAGTTCTTTTCTTTACTAGCAGCGTGATCCTGGGCTGCTTATCTGACCCTTGTTATTGTTACTGTCAGGTGCTGTGGAGCCACCGATTCTGACTCATAGCAACCCTATAGGACAGAGCAGAACTACCCCACATGGTTTCCAAGGAATGGCTGGTGGATTTGAACTGGCAACCTTTTGGTTAGCATCCAAACTCTTAACCACTGTACCACCAGGACTCTTAGAAGCCTTCATTTTTTCTGGAAAAATACTTTCTAGGGTCATTCTAAAGACTGAAAGAGATATTGTGCACATTGCCTGGCAAGTAGTGGGTGCTTTAAAAAATTGGCACCCTTTTCTCCTTCCTGTAGCTTCTCTCACCAAAAAGTGAACACCTCCCGTTTCCTTGCATCGGAATTTGAGGGTGGCCCTAACCACTGCCGCTGTGTTCCCCACCCCCAGCTGGAGCAGCAGGGCTGCTCACTCTAAGCCCCCTCCCTCCATCTCTGCCCCTGGGGGTCCAGGACGCAGGAAGAAGAGCTTTTCTTGTTCTTATTTTTCTTCTCCAATTTGCTATTAATGCTCTGAGGCCAGGAAGGCGTCCTGCCTCCAATTGCAGCTGTCACACCCCATCAGGCTGAGGGGAGATGAGCCAGAAGGGGGAGAGGGGAGGGGAAAGGGAGTGCCCTACAAGACTGGCTCAGCCCAAACAGGGACCCACATTGTCTTTTCCCAGCCAGTGGGTGTTCCCTGCCTAGAGTGGAAGGGACGGTAGCTTCCAGGGGGGCAGGCCGAGGGGGGCCTCTCAGTTTGTGGGCTGTTTCCCTGGGCCACGTGCCCAGAGCGGCTTTAGAAAAGCTTTAGCTGCCGCCACAGATGCTGGGAGCTGAGGTGCTGTCCCACCCCTGCCCCCTCGGCCCTGGCTGATTCTGGGTGAGGGAAGATGAGGCCAGTGCTTGCGCCCAGGTTGGGAGGGGGCCGCGTAATGGAGCTAGGAGTTTAAAAAACAAATGGGGATTTCTTCCGGGCTCTCATTAAGCCCCAGACTACTAACCAAAAGGTTGGTGGTTCAAGTCTGCCCAGTCGCCTTGGAAGAAAGGCTGCCGATCTACTTCCAAAAGATCCATTGGAAACCCTATGGAGCACAGTTCTACTCTGAAACACCATGAGTCAGAATCAACTCAGTGGCAACTGGATTGGCTTGTGTTCTGGGTGGGAGTTCCCGGGTGCTGGAGACTGGGTATTTGGGGGAGGGAAGGTGGTGATTCTAAGTACTGTTAAAGAAGGAGTATGTGTAACTCCAGTGCCCAGCTTCTGCTCTTGAGTCAGGCCTGGACAGTTCTACCTCCTGCCAGTGGTGTGATCTTGACAAGTAACATATCTAGGCTTATTTCCTTTAGGATGGGAAATGGGGATAATACCTGCCTTACTTGCCCACTTACTGAGATAATGGATAAATGAAAGGGCTTTCAAAAGTGTAAAATGCTCAACAAATATTATCATTCCTCCCCTTGTGCTTTTGGGAGACTATAGGGAGTAACTGGGCCTTCTCCAGGTCCCTGGGTGACACAAACAGTTTGCACTGGGTTGGAACCTACCTACTGGTACCATGGAAGAAAGTCTTGGCAATCTGCTTCTGTAAAGATTACAGCCAAGAAAACCCTATGGGGCTCAGTTCTACCCCGTAATACATGGGGTGGCCATGAGTTGGAATCAACTCTGTGGCAACGGGTTTGGCTTTTTCCTCCGGGTCTAGGTATGGGCTGAAATCTCAAAGGCAGCAGGAAAGGGTGGGAGATGAGAATTCGGCTCACTGCCACTCTAACTCCCAGTAGGGCTGGGGTTCACTACTTCACCTTGCCAAGCAAGCAAACATAAGGCTGGTGACACCAAAGATGAGGTCTTTATTGAGGGCCTCTATGGGGAACCTGAGGCCCCAGTGCCCTTTTCCATATAGAATGTTCAACTGAAGTCTTTGGGGGCAATGCAGGAATGCCCGGTGTGGGGGTGGTGGGGTGGTGATGGTCCTTGGTCTCCTCTCCCTGTCCCTTCCCTGCTGTCACCTCCAGCACCAAAACAAGCATATACAAACACACAGTCCATGAACTCTGACCTAACCCACCAGCCAGCCCCTGCGACAGACAGCCTCTTCCAATTGCAGGCTGTCAGCCCTGCATGTGACCTCTTGCTTGGTGACCTAGGGACCTGCTTCTGCCCATCTCTCCTTTCTTGGGGAAAAGAACCCGGAGTTGGGCTTTTGAAAGCCAGACCGCCCTCCCGCCCTCCTCCCCGGGGTCACAGCATCTCCACCTGGCCCTCTCGGGTCCAGTCAACTTTCTGTCTCCAGGATTCAGACCCAAACAGCCGTGTTAATATCAAAGCCAGAGGGTGAGGGCTCCAGGGCCTTGGGGCAACTTGGGGAGGGACTTTCCCCTCGTTTGGGCTCCCTAACACCTGGGAAAGTGAAATGTCCAGAGCCCTTGGAATGACTCTGCTTCTTGACCTTCTGGGAGCGTCCAGCTCGGGGTTCAGAGGCCATGGGTGTCACCCAGCCGGGCTTCTCCTTCAGCAGCCGGTCCCGGTCAGGCCGCACACTCCGCAAGAACTTCCTAAAGATGTTTGCTGTCAGGGCAAACCTGCGGCCCAACTCCCGGGGCTGGCCCTTCCCCACTTTAGGCTCACCAGCCTCCCCAGTCTCTCCCTTCTCCCCTCCCTTCTCCAGTTCCGGCAAGTCCAGCCAGTTGCCCACCAGGTCCGCAAAGACGTTGTCGCCTAATACCAGAGGCTGTCGATTCCGGCCCCGGGACATCAATGTGGAGGTCCAGTCATCTGGTTCTACACGCTCTGGCCCCTGCTGGGTGCAGCTTTGGTGCTCTGGCAGCTGTGTCCTGGGCAGGGGGGCCACCTCCCTCCCACAGACATTACTGTGGGGTGGAAACTTGGCACTGCTGTCAAGAGAAGGTTGGTTGGAGGGGGAACTGGCCAAAGGCCTGGCAGGGCCCCTGCCACCCTCCCATCGAGGAGGCTTGGGCTGTGTCCAGGGGCTTTCAGGGCAGCCTGTGGCAGGACCCCCTCCAGAGATCTCCAGCTGCTCCAAAGCTGTCTGCACCTGGAGGAGCTTCAGTTCTTGCAGTGCCCCCATCATGCTGTTCATCTGATCCTGCAAGCCATCCCCCACCTCCTTCATGGACATCTGCAGGGAAGAGAGAAAGTGGAGCCAGTGAGCCACAAGGCGGGTGGGACTGCCCTTCACTGGCCCTGAATCTGGACCTCCCTAAACACACATCTCCAACCAGGCCACTCCAGCCTGCCACTAGCCCACTGCTGTGCGGCCTAGGACAGTGCAGATCAGTGCTGGTCATGGGGAGTTTCAACACTGATATGGCTGGATAAAGGAAATTATATTAATGGTAGCTAACTAGCTAAGGCAGGCACCATCCTAAGTGATTAATATATATAATAGATACTAATTAATATATATATAAAGAAGAATTGATGCTATTGAATTGTGGTGCTGGTGAAGAATATTAAATATACCATGGACTGCCAGAACCTATGAGGTTGCTTTATTCTTATTTTAACAAATGAGTGAACAATGGTAGGGGTGAAGTAACTTGCCTAAGGTGACACAGCTCGTGGAGCCAGGACTCAAACACAGGATATCTCACTCCAAATGCTATGGTCCAAATGATCAAATACTGCCTCAAGATGGCTGGTCAGTGAAGCTGGGCTTTAAGGCTATTCTGCCTCTATAGGGCAGTGGACACAGGGTGAAGGGGATATTAGGGAAAGAAGAGAAGCTCAGATTCTCCAAGAGAAACCCCTGTGCCTGGGGTTTCCTGTTCATCAGGAGAGAGATGAGGAGACCAGAAAACTCCTGTTTGCTGGAAACCCTTGCCCAGCTCTTCCCAGCCCTGCCTCTCCCTCTCAAACACCTGTCCTCTCTCAGTTGCTCTCGGACTTGGCTTGAACCCTCTTCCTGCCTTCTTGGCCCAGTTGGCTCCACTGCCCTGGCCACGCCAGGGTAGGGAACTGGGAGCCCAGTTCTCCCAGCCCCTTTGTGGGTATCTAAGGCCTGAGTCCCAGGTGCCAGCTGGAAGGGGCTGAGAGATTGACTTGGGTGAGGGCCGAGTTTGGAGGAGGCTGGTGAAGGGAGGCTACGTCTGATAACATTCACAAGGTCCCAGTCCCTGGGCCCAAGCTGTCTTGGTCCCCGCTAGCTCCCTCCTCAGATCCTGCTCAAGTTACCAACAGCAAACCTTGTGTGTGGGGACCATCTGTTGCTTAAGCCCCCCAGAGACCCACAGGATCATCTTACCTAGCAGGCTTGTCTTAATGCAGAGATCTAAGCCCGAGAGTGGAGGGGTTGGGGGACTGGAAGGGTAGGGCTTGGCTGACAGCTGACCTTCTCAGGCTTCTGTGTCAGATCTTCTCCTGCCAACCCTGGGTGGGGCTGGTGGGGAGGTCGGAGCAAGCTCTTCACGAGCCAGTAGCACTAAAGGATGGAGGGGGCTGACTGATGCTGAGGTTGCCCACGCTTTGTGCACCTTCCCCAGCATAGGGCAGAAGTGGTGGTGGAGGCCCTGGCAGCCCAGGGATTTGCCATATGGCTTGGGAAAGTGAGCTTATCTGATGGCGGCAGCAGCAGTAAAAGGCACAGAATCGGAGGGTGTGCTTGCCGATGGCCCCTTGCTCTGGCCTCTCTGCTTCCACCTTCCTGACCCCTTCCTTCCCAAGGCCTGCACAGCTCAGCTGCAGCTGCTAAGACCCAGAGCACAGGCAGAGTGGACTCTAAGCCTCAAATCAAGCTCATCATCGACCCTTCCCAGCAAACAGCTTCTCCCTCATTTCCCTATTTCTGCCCCCAACTTTCCTTGTCACCCCAACCTGAAAGCTCAGATTCATTTTTGGCTTTTCCATTCAACCACCCCTGTTCCTGCCCCGCCCCCCAGGATTGGCAGGAAAGGATCTGACACATAAGCCTGAGAAGGCTTGCCTGCGGAGCCTCAACCCACCTGCCCTTCCAGTGCCCCCACCCCACCACCCTCCATATATAGCTCTTAATTATGTGCTGTGTTGGAGTCTTCCTTCCCCAAATGTCTTGTATCTTCGCTTCCATCCCCTGGAATGCTGCAGAGCTCTCCTAAAAGGCCTCGCAGCCACCAGCCTTGTGAGTGCCTGATCAATCTTCCCCACATACACCTCCGATCATGTCACTTGCTGCTCAGAAGCCTCTGGTGGCTCCTCATTGCCCAGAGAATAAAATCTGAACTCCCTGGTCCTGTAGCCAAGACCCTCTACAACACAATTCCAACTTTCAGTTGCGGGCATCTCCCGATTCCCTGACACATGCCGCATACCTCTCCTGTCATACTGAGCATGCTCTGCCCTGTGGTCCTGCTACTTACGCTCCTCCACGCGCTTGCACGCTCAGTCACTCATGAAACAGCGATTGTATATCCACTGCTTGAGGGCAGGGACTGAGATCTACACATCATGATGTCTCCCAGAAACTAGCTAGCACCTTGCACTTCCTACATACCCATAAAACATATATTGAGTACCACGGAATACCCCAAATCATCCCTCCAGAGTGTTTGGGACCCTCAGAAAGTAACTCACTGCAGAGAGGCAGGGCAGTTGCCCAAGGTTTCATTTTACCAAGAGGCAAGGAGTCTGAATCGGCAGGCTTCCTTCCAGAAGGCTGAACACAGTCCAGGTCAGAGGCAGTGGGAGGAATGAAATGGCCCCATTCAATCGCTTCCAGTGTGGAAAAATCCATAAGAAATAATGCTGACATTTCGTACAGTTTTCCAGGGAGAAGGAATGTGTGGGTATGCATGAATTCAGGGCTGCTGTAAAACAGAGACCCCATTTAAGTAAACAAGAGCTGAAATTGCACTCACATGGAAAATAATATTCTGTATTGGTTAAGATCTTGGGTTCTGGAAACAAATGGAAGAGGGTTCAAATCCCAGCTCTGCCACTGAGTAGCTGTGTGATCTGGGCAGGTTATTTAAATTCTCTGTTTTTCAATGGACTTTTCCATTCTTTAAAATGGGAATAATAGTTCCTGCCTCATAAAGCTATCATGCAGATTAGGTGAGGTCACGTATGTATCTGCATGACACCAAGGAAGCACTTGGTAAAATTTGGCTCTTATTTTAATATAAGACCTCCTACGCATTTGCTCTCAACTACTAAAGTTTGGCGGTTCGAAGTTATCCAGAGGCACCGCAGAGGAAAGGCCTGCGATCTGCTTTGGTAAAGATCACAGCCAAGAAAGCCCTATGGATCCATTCTACTCTGTAACACGTGGAGTTACCATGAGTTGGAATCGATTCAAGGGCAACAGCTTTTTTTTTTTTTTTTTTTAAATGCAGTTGCAGAACATTTCTTCCTCGGTGAAACTTAACACATAGTAATGATAGGATTCCATTCATCATATCTGGTCTGATTAAGGAGAAATGCATCTCTTGTCTTGTCCCGTCTCCTCCACCCCCAACCCACACAGGGGAAGGCCAGGGAAAGGAACGGGAAGCCTCAGCATCCTCTTGCTCATGCTCATGGCGAGCTCAGTCAGTCCAGCACAGTGTTGACCCTGAAGAGCAAGAAGGCAGCGGTGAGAGGGGTGTGAACAGAAGAAGGAAGCCTGAGCTGTGGGAAACCGGGAGGTCCAGGGGGAATGGGGAGGCAGAAGCATCATCTGGGTCTTGACTGAGAGGGGAGCCAGCAGGACAGCCTTTCCCAACCCCAAGGGGAATGATGATGTCACCCAAGGCGAAAGAGCTAGAGGGCAAGCTGCGCTCCTCATCCAGAGCGTGGGACTTTCTCAGATCCCAGGAACCAAAGAGGGAGAAGAGGGACAGTGTGGGATAGGGAGCAAAGGAAAGGGGCCAACTCAGAGAAAATCCTGATCTAGAAATGAACACACCAAAATCTCAGGCTACAAGCTGTAGGATGCTGACTTCCTCCCTGGCCTCCCAATGCCTCAGAGCCTCAGGTCCTTCCTCAGGATAGGGGCTAAGTCATACTCAACTTGCCTTCAGGGGTCCGTTGAAGAAGTTATAACCAGTTAAAAAAATCAAAACAAAACAAAAAAACCAGATAAAACAGTTACTGTTGAGTGGATTTCAACTCATGGTGACCCCACGTGTGTCAGAGTAGAACTGTGCTCCATAGGGTTTTCAGTGACTGGTTTTTGGAAGAAGATCATCAGGCCTTTCTTCTGAGGAACCTCTGGGTGGACTCAAATCTCCAACCTTTTGGTTAGCAGTCGAGTGTGTTAACCACTCAGGAACTCCTTGAAGAAGTCCTAAGAGGGTCTAACTGGTGCTGATTTTCCCATAGTTTGAGTGGTGGGATGGAGCTAATGGTCCTCTCCATTTTTTCCCAAGCTAAGTCTCTCTGTTTCTCTCTCTCACACCCACACAGAGACAGAGCTAACCTGCTCCACCATCAAAAATAATGCCCTTAATAAGCATATCCCTTCTGAGAAAGGACTTCTCACCACCCTCTGCCTCCTTATCACCCCAGTTCATTTCCTGCCCTCAGTGGCTCCTGGGCCTTGCAATGTTTCATTTTAAAAATATTCTTCATGTCAAACTTCAGTCTCTCCCATTGCAGTTTAAACCAATCCCTCATTTCCCCACTGTTCTGGAGGTGGATGGCAGCTGGGCTCCCTCCTGAGGCTTTAGCCCCACACTGTAGTTAGGAGACCTGGCTTGGAGTCCTAGCTGACTACTAACTTGGCTGCATGACATAGAGCAGATTAGCCAGCCTCTTTGTGCTTGGGTTTGTGAGTCTGTAACCCCTCACATGTGTAGAAGCCCTTGTGGTACAGTGGTTAAGAACTAGGGCTGTTAACCAAAAGGTCGGCAGTTTGAATCCACCAGCAACTCCTTGGAAGGCCTATGGGACAATTCTGCTCTGTCTTACCTGGTTGCCGTGAGTTGGAATCCACTTGACAGCAACGGGTTTTGTTTTGTGTTTTCGTATGTGTGTCGCACTCGACCTTTCCTCTGCATTGCCTTATGTGATCCCCACAATCACTCTGGAAGGCTGAAGTTACCCCACTTTATGGGTTAGGAGACTAGGGATCTGAGACGTTCATCTTCCTCAGTTTCCCAAACGCCATTCTTTCCTAGACCTCCTCCATGATTTTCACCATATCTACACATGACCTCGTCTACTATTTAATATTTTATTTATATCTACTTTTCATGTAAATAAATGTATATTTATATAGGAATGTATATAAAGTGTATATCACTTGCCATAAACAGATAGTAATCATAAAACTATATATACACATATATTAAACTAAAAGTTGTCCATCTGAGTATCATCTAACATCATCTTGAGTGACACCAGTGGAAACACTGATCTATTGCCTGAGGTTCAGAGGCTGATTAGTGGAGGGGTGGGACCCCACTAACCCCAGGCCAGTGGACTTTCCGTGTCATAATCCCTGACCCCTCAGCCTCAAGGGACTGTTGTAAGAAGAAACCAGGATAATCAGTGGGAAGTATAAAGGGCAATTGTCTTCCTATGCTGGAGGAAGAGCATGAAGCCATCCTTTTGAGAGGCTCCAAGACCCAATTCAGTTCCTTCCCACTGAAGGCTTCTCTGCACTGAATCATCTGAAGACGGAAGAGGCACACTGCCTGGGGCTGAAGAGGAAGTTGCCATTGGGAAGCAGATTCCACCATCCTGGACCTCCAGCCCTGGGCCCTCGAGGGGGTAGTGTGGAGTCAGCTGTGCATGGACAGCACCCTTCCCCTCGCTGGGCCCTTTGTGGTGTGGGGGAGTAGGGATGGGAAAGTGTGATGCCAGCATCCTCGGCTCCCTTCCCAGCCCCTCCTCTAGGCCCCTCGCTGATTCCACAGCTGTGCCCTCCATCCATCCATCTCACGCCCTCTCCCAGCTCAGCCAGAATCCTTTGACACAGGCTGCAGCTTTGCCTGTGGACCTGGCAGTGTGCCCTGACTCACCCCTTACCCCCCTTCATTACTCACAGGATCCCCACACAGTTCCTTTCAGCCCCTCCGGAGGCTAGGAAGAGGCTCAGGGCCGGAAATGGGAAGAGACCCGCTTTTGCCAAGTGGCCCGTTCTCCAGCTCAATGAATGGTGACCTTCACAGCCCCTGCTCTTGGCTGGAACTCTCAACAGGAAGGTAAAATGGAAATTGTGCCAAGAGCTGTGGGAGGGAGGAGGGCAAAGAAAGGAGGAAGTGAGGATGTGAAACGGATGAGACTATGTTCCCAACTGAATTATCCATTGGGAGCCACAGACTCAAGCAAAAGGCAGGCAGGTGGAGAGAGGAGCCCAATCTTGGCTCTTTCCAGGAGGCTTCTTCTAAACCAAGACCTCTTAGCCTCACCAAGCCCTTCTCCCCTGACCAGCTTTAGTTCCTCTTTACTGTAGTCAGTCAATCAAATTCCTTGGGCATCCAAGGACCTCAAGAAATTGCCTTCCTCTTCTATTTTCTAGCTCAGGCCTTCATAATCTCTCTCCTGGACTCTTATATAAACCTTTTAACTCATCCTCCTGCCTCAAATTCCCCCCTCCTCCACCTCATGCCACCTCCTAGACTCCACAGCACATCTCTGACCATGCTGCTCTCCAATGCTTACAGGAAAGGTCAGACCCCTTAGTATGGCATTTAGTATGGAAATTGAAGAAAACCAAAGACTCAAGGAAACAATTAGTCCAAAACACTAATGGACCACAGGAACCACAGCCTCCACCAGTCTGAGACCAGAAGAACTAGATGGTGCCCGGCTACCACTACTGACCACTGTGACAGGGATCACAGTAGAAGATCCTGGTTAGAGTGGGGGAAAAAACGTAGAACAAAATTCAAAATCATAAAAAAGACAAGATTTACTGGTCTGAGAGAGACTGGAGGAGCCCCCAAGACTATAGCTCTTAGACACTCTTCTAACTTGAAACTAAAGCCATTCCCAGAGTGCACCTTTCAGCAAAATAATAGACCAAAAACAACACATTGCCCTCGAGTCGATTCTGACTCATAGCAGCCCTATAAAACAAAGTAGAACTGCCCCATAGGGCCTCCAAGGCTGTAATCTTTATGGAAGCAGACTGCCACATCTTTCTCCAGTGGAGCAGCTGGTGGGTTAGAACTGTTGATATTTCAGTTAGCAGCCAAGAGCTTAACCACTGTACCACCAGGGCCCACCAAAATAGACATAATAAACAATAACACACTGAGAAAAGTGCTCTTTAGAACAATCATCTACATGAAACCAAAAGAACATATGCCCAAAAGTAAGATGAGAAGGCAGAAAGGGGCAGGAAAACCAGACAAATGGAAATGGGGAACTCAGGATGGTAACGGGGAGAGTGCTAACACATTGAGAGGAGTGCAACCTATGTCACGGAACAATCTGAGTATAAACTATTGAGTGGGAAACTAATCTGCTCTGTAAACTTCACCTAAAACACTATATTAAAAAAAAGTTTACCAAGTGCTTATACTATTAGGCACTGTGATATGCACTAAGAACGTACAGTTGGGAAGGTATTTTATACACATTGTCATTTAATATTCACAATAGCTGTATGAAGTGGGAATTTTAAAAATCTCTTTTACAGATGAAACAAAGGAAGGGGCCTGGCAATCTACTTCCAAAAAATCAGCCATTGAAAACCCTGCGGAGCACAGTTCTACTCTGACACACATGGGGTCGCCATGAGTCAGAATCGACTCGACTGCAACTGGTACTAGTAGCAATGAGCAGTGGTTAAGAGCTCAGCACAGAGAGGTTAAGTTATATGCCAGCATCACAGAGCCAGGATATGAGTTCAAGCTGACCTGATCCCAAATTCCACACTCCATGCTCGTCCCACTGGCCACAGCATATTATCTAACTAAAACCAAAACCAAACCAAACCCGCTGCTATTGAGTCAATTCCGACTCATAGCAACCCTATAGGACAGAGTAGAATGGTCCCATAGTTTCCAAGGAGCAGCTGATGGATTCAAACTGCTGACCTTTTGGTTAGCAGCCATAGCTCTTAATCACTGCACCACCAGGGCTCCTATTTTCTAACTAGTCACCTAAATGTCAAGGAAGACGACATTATGAGATCCTTTGTAAAAAGCCGTTTTCTGCCTCAGGAAATTTGCTCTTTGGTCTAACCTAAGCCTCTTGCCCCAAGATTTGAAAGCTGCTCCTATTGTATCTCCTCAATCTCCCTTTCTTTTCTTTTTTTTTTTTTTGCCTTTAGACGTTGGTCCTTCCTCATCTACCAGAACCTCCTGAGCTTGTGGCTACTTGCCTTGTGGGAACTCTAGGTGAGATGTTGTTCTAGGAGCACCTTCCCCAGCCTGAGAAAAGTCCCTCTGCAGCTTTCCCATACCTCAGCTAGGATGCCTATTCCAGGAGGTGGCTTCCTTCAACTTCCTCTCCTCCAGGAAGCCTTCCTAGCCTGGCTGTTTCTCATGAGCCTTCACCCCTCAGCATTTAGGTACTCTATTTGCTCTACACCTGTCTGAACTTGAGATGATCCTACAGCCCTTCAAGCATCTTACATCTGCTTCTTCTTTGTGCCTGTGTCTACCCCATTTGTCGGAAGCCCCCAAGGGAGCTGTGTGCAAGGAACAGCTGGTCCCAAGTCCTGCTGTTCAGGCAGGGCCCTTCTTTGGCGGCTGGAGAGAGGATGATGTGTTCCCTGTTGACTCCTTGCAACGCTGACCTCCTCATCCTAATGAAGAAGTGTATCAGCTGCTGCTACTTCTGCCACATTTCATCTCTGAAATCCAATCCCCTTCCCCTTCCAGATTTCCAGATACCTCAGTAATCAAGTCAGGATCCTTAGCCCTCAGCCTCCCAGCAGTGCTCACTTGTTACAATCCGAATTTTCTGCTTCAGGAAATTGGGAAATTCTGCTACTTTGGTTTTCAGGAACAGACTCTTCTTGTCTAGAACTTTTGGGCCAAGGACAGGGTCAGGATGAAGAAGGGGAGCACAAAACACCCTCATTGAAGATAATTTTATGACCCATTCATGTTTCTTTTTCCACCTGGTTTACCCCACGGGGTCTGCAGGACATATGCTTCTTGAAGGGATTTTGGTGGGATAAATGAAATGTAGAGCTCAGTGAGTGCCATTCTGGGGCATATACCAACTTAGGGCAGAGCCAGGCAACAAAGTGCTCCTTGGTGACAAGGGAGACCCTGCCTGGGATGAACCATCTGCAGTGCAAAAGCCCCAGAGCTCGTCACATAAACTGAGTATGTGTCCTTCCTACAGCCCATTGCAGACCTGGGATGTAAACAAGCCAACGCCTTCCTATCTCAGCCACAACCAAGATGCACTGAATTCAATTCCCACAGCCCTCAGAGGAAAGTGGTCAAAGGGCTGACCCTGGGCTAATTCAGCTTTACTTCCCCCTTCTCTCCCATTAAGGAACACTGGTTGCGCAGTGGTTAGGGTGCTGGACTGCTAACAGAAAGGTCGGCTGTTCGAAACCACCACTGCCCTATGGGAGAAAGACGGGGCAGTCTGCTTCCATAGAGATTTACAGCCTTGGAAACCCTATGGGTCGCTATGAGTTCTGTACAGATTTACAGACTTGGAAACCCCTATGGGGTTGCTATGAGTCAGAACTGACTTGACGGCAGTGGGGCGGTCTCTCCTACTGGGGAAACTGAGGCACTGAGATCCAGCCCAGCTGCCCAAGCATTAGGCTGAGGTATCAGGGAGGGAGGGAGACTCTCACAGCTCTGCCTGTCACTCTGTTCCACCTCATCTCTGAGCAGGCTGGCATTGGGGAGGGGGCGGAGCACCATGGGGAAGTGGGTTCAAACCTCTCCCATCTGAGTGTCATTCTGGGCCCTGGGCCAGGCGTTTGGCTTCCTCACAAGAGAGTCAAACGCTGAAGCTGCTCAGACAAAGGGCCAAATGAAAGCTAGTAGTGAGCCTGGTGACTTCAGCTTTTCCCCTTCCTCTTCCTGGGGTCTGGGGGCTCAAGTCCTTGGCAGGAGAGGGTGCAAATCAAGCTCTGGAGCTCAGTGCGGTGCAGACTCCTGTTTGCCTTTTTTATTCTCCTGGCATCCACAGGCTGTCTTCCTCCCCTCACCACCTCCCACCTAGGGTGCTGTAAAAAATGCAAATAAGTAGGATTTTAAAATTCCAGCCCATGCCAGGAACACCCACAAACCCTTCATTAAGACAGATCCTGAGGTGGGTGGTGTGGTCCCCGATTCGAAGCACAAAGAGGAGGATTCTATTAGAGTCTTTTCTCAACATGGGCCTTGGACCTCAGACATTATCTGTGACGACCTTGATCTTTCTTTGTGACACTGGACAAATGAACGGGAAAAGTCAGAATTGTGCATGTGTGGGCTGGGGCTTCCCACTGGCATGGGAAGCATGGGAAGACTCCAGCATGAGAAGGGGCATAGTATGGGTTCAGAGGAGCAACGACGGGGATGCTTCTGTCCCTCACCAAAGTAACCCGAAGTTACTGGGTCAGTAACTTTTACATCTGAGTGTCACTACAGAAAAGGCATCAGGAAGAAGGACCAGAGAAAGGACCACTGCCTGAGAAGGCTGGCCCTAGAGCAGGACACCCAGGAAGAGTGCCACAGAGACGTGACAAGGAAGCATCAATAAGAACACCTGCTGCTTCAAGCCCAGTCCTCCCCACAAAGCTGGCCTGGGACACAGCTTGCCAAGCGCCCTCCCCCCACCACCCAAAGGGAAGAGTGGAGAGTTTGCAAGTTTGCAGGCAGGAGTGGGAGAGGCTGTCATGGAACCTGGAGAGCCATGGGCTGGCAGATTCTGGATCCAGGTCTGCTGTTGTAAGCCTGGGTGCCCCTGGCTCTGAAAAGTAAGAAGAAACGGGAGGGAGAAAAGTGAGACAAAGAAGACTTCCGACTCCAAGAGAGACAAACTAAAAGACAGTCAGAGACAGGGGCAAAGACATGAGAGCCTGGTTGACAGAGAGCCACGCAGAGCAGAGAGGGGCAGCGCAAGTGCATAATATCTGTCCGAACTCCGTGGCTGAAGGGAAAAGAAAGGCGAGGGTGGAGGGCGAGGCTGGTATAGAAGTCAGTGGGAATCAACCCGGCCCTCCTTTGGCAATATCCTATGAACCACTAACACAGCTTCAGTAGGAATCCCTTCCGTCATTTAGATGATTCCGTCCCCCAGCCCCAGACTGAGCTACTTCTTCCAGCCCCTGCACCCCGAGCCTCCGCACGCACCCTCCGCACTCCCCACGCCCAGACCTGACATCTGGCTGGGCCCCCGCAGCTCCCGCTCGCGATCTGCCAGGCGGCGCCCCTCCTCCCGCGCAGCGCCCTCCCCCGTCATTACAGCTGCCAGCCCCCGGCCCCCTCCCTGCTGGCAGACAAGCCCGGGCAGACAGCCGGCCAAGCCTTCCCCCGCAGCCGCTCCAGCTCTGCCAAGCCCGGCAGAGCTGGGGGCCCCAGGTGGTGCCAGCTCCCTTAGAGCGGTCCTCGGCTGACCTCCTGGCCCGGGACAGGGTTCTGTCTGCGCACCCTCCTCCTGACGCCCCGCCAGCCCCGCGCACTCGAAGAGGTCCCAGGACAACGCCAGCAGCCGGGCACAGCCCGTCCCGCTCCCGGGGTCAGTCGCTGCCGCTCTTTCTGTGTCAGCGCCTGGGTCTCACACTGTGTGTCTGTCTGTCTCTAAGAGTACTTTCTTTCCTCCCCCGGTTTTTCGGTGTCTCATGTGTCTTTCAGTCTGGGGTTGGCTGGCTCGCTGTCTCTCTCTGTCACTTGTTCTTGTCTGTCTCAACTCTCAACATAAATCTTTCCTCGAAGTTTCCTCGTGGCTCCTTTCCCTTAGGACAGGCACTGCCCTCCAGGGCCTGCCAGCCCACGTTCTCTCCTTTCCTCTTTGGCTTTCCTACACGTCCAGGCTTCCGGGGGCCCGGGGCCCGGGATAGGTACCGTCGAGGAGGAGCAGCCCCGCCCTCCTCCCAGCGCCAGCTCCGTTCTTACCAGCTCCTGTTTGAGGCGACGCAAATAGCAGTCCATTTCCCTGCTCTCCTTCCTCATGCGCCCATTTGCTGGGCTCCGCTCCACCAGAGAGTCCCCGGGTGGGAACAACCGGCTCCACCAGAAACTGCGCGCTGGGCCGGTTGCTCACCTCTGCGCCCCGCGCCTCCAGCAGCGCGGAGCCGAGCCTCGGCTCCCAAGCCGGGACTTAAGGCAGCTTCCCGCGACTGCTCGCGGCTCGCGGTCTGTGTTGGAGGCGGAGGGAAAAGTGGGACAGCCAATGAGAATTCAGGGGCGATGTACTCAGCCAATGAGAAGAGCGGTCGCGGGGGGGAGGGGGCGTGCTGGGCCTCTGCGGGGGGACCCTGACGCGGGTGTTTGCCCAGGGCGCTGGTCGCCGCTGCTGGGGGGCTGGCAGGGAACACTTGGTCTAGGCCAGCGCGGGGAGAGCAACGTGACGCCAGACCATACCAAGGCCCAACAAACACGCGACCCTCTGGTTATAAAGGGAGAGCACAGTTTTATGGCTGGAGACTGGGTGGTGGTCTCAATGAGTGGCTTTGAAACCATTTTAGTGATTTCAGAGTTGAAAATGCCATAGTATCAACCTCCTTCCCCAAACTCCGATCAGAGGAAGCAACAACCCCCTTTCCAGGCCTCCCAGAAGCCCCGCAGAACCTCTTTTCTTTTCCAGCGAGAACTCTGGGAGTGTGGCTCCGCCTCACCTCCTAATGCTGGATGCTCCCAGCCCGCTCCTCACCCTGCAGAGCGGAGGAGCAGATGCTTGGTCCACTCTTTTAACACAAAGCAATGGAGGGTCTACTGTTCGCCTGGCACGGTTGTAGGTTTGGGGATACTGAATAAGACAGGTAACATCTCTTCTCGCAAGAACTTGCATGGGTGAGAGGCTAGGTTAAAAAAATTAATTTTAGATAGCAATTATTTATGAAAACATAAAATGGGAACTTCTGCATCAGTTATCCTAGTTCTTGCTCTGGACTTCTGCGAAGCGCTTTGTAAGGTTGGAGAAAGGAGCGGGACACTCAAAGATATTCCCATTCTATTCAACAGATACAGTCAGAGCTCTTAACGTGTGCCAGCTGCAACCAGGCTCTGCTGGTCGAGTGGCTTCAGACAGACATGAGAAGGGCCGCAGACCGCCCGGGAGCTCCTCCCAGCCGAGCTCCGGACCCTCCACGCCGGCCTCAGCATCCTGGGAGCCGCCGTCCCTTCCCCGAGCGCTCGGGTGCTCGGCGCCATCCAGCCAGGCCTGCCAGGGGCGGTGTCGCACAGCCAGAGAGTAATTAGGGCAATTAGAGATATGTTGTGTCAAGGTAATTAACGGGGAAAGTTTGCCCCAGGCAGGGTTTAGGGGCTGTGCGTGGGGCAGTCTGATCTTCCTAGAACTGGAGTCTGAATTCTGGGGACGCCAGAGATGGCGCGAAGGGAGAACGCAGGCGCTGCTGTCATTCCGATCTGTGTCAGGCAAAAGTCCACTTCTGCTAATTAGAGAAGGGTGGGGGGCGGGGTAGGGAGAGGGAGAGGGAGGAGAAGGACAAAGGGAAGAAATATGAATATTTTTAGAAGTGAAGACTTTTCACAGGCACTTAACCCCTGGTCCTCAATTACGGTAGACCCTGCCCGCGCCGTGTGGCCTAGGCCTGGGTGCCCGGTTTGGGCGACGCTGGGGGCAGTGGTAGCCGATGGATAGAGAAAAGAAAAAGGAGGCGCAGATTAGGCAGAGCCGGGTTGGGAGCACCGCATCCCAGTGGCGGCTCACCGAGCCCACGTGCCCGCGCTGACTTTTCTGCTACTAAACTTGATGCAGCGGCGGTCAGAAAACCCGACGGCCCGGGTATGGAAGCGCGAATCTGCTCACGCTTTTGCAACGCCCTCCGGGAGAGCTAGAAGTTCTATTTCCTTCCGCTCTCCCGGCCGCGGCAAATCTGGCCTCTCCTGCTTCGTTGCAGTTGTGAGCTGAGATTCTCTAAAGGGCAGCTTCCGTGAGATCTGTGGGGTGTTCAGAGTGGGAGCCGCTCCCAAGGACGGAGCTGAGGCCTCTAGGACAGCGAACCCGGTTCTGGAGTTTAAACTTCTGGGATTGGGATAGAAAGGGAAAACTGGCCATTGACATGCAGTCCACAGAGGGACCCTTGAATGGAGAGAAACACCACAAAAAAAGTTCCCCAACCTCACCAGCCTTGCTTTGCCCAGCGGTAGATCTCCAGCACCGAGCACAGTTGCTGGCTTGTAGGAGGCTCTGAGAAAATGTTTGTGGATCTGTAGTTGAAATTGTCTTTAAGAGTGAAGTTTAAGCCCTGGCTTTCTCCATTCCTGGGAGCTCGTGGGGTTGGAATCCTTTTGGAAGATGGGAAGCTGACTGCGTTTAAAACTGTAAGAGAAACAGGCTGATCTCTTAGCAAGCCCTTTGGAGTGGGTGGTCAGGTCTTCTAAGTTGTTGACTACAGTATGACCTTGCACAAATCCTTTCTTTTTACTGCGCCTCAGTTTCTCTTGCTTGTATCTTAAACCTATGTGAGCCTAACACTTTATACTCCTTACAAACTCACTGTGTTCTGACAACAATTCTGTGTAGTCGGGACAAGGGAACTATTTACTCCATTTTATAGATGACCAATATGTTAGCAAAGCCAGCTGGCATTCCAGCCACTCTTAAGGTCAAGGAGATGGCAAGAAAAAAAAAAAAAAAAATTGATGACCACAATCTCAATGCAGTACTCAAAAGAAAGGTCCTAGACAAGCCAGAGGTGCTATTACTGTGTAGTTCCCACAGGCTTTGGAGGACAATAACTGTCAAACTCTGAAGTACTTTCATGATGCTGGGCTATTGCAACTTGCTTGTTCCCTTGCTCTAGAGAAGACCAACATGACCCCAGGTGTGAGTGTGTGGGTCTCTCTTACCTTGTCTCTGAAGAGGTGGCTCTGTCATTTGGGCAGAGCAGAAGGCAGGAGTGGGAAAAAGAGCCGCCTTTTTTTTTTTAAAGGGTTTAAGTGATAGAGAATAAAGCCCGTTGCTATGGTTATATAAACATGGGTAAATATTCCTGTGCTGAGGATGGGGGGTTGGGGGCATGATTCACTTTTGCTGAAGAGGAATGAGATGGTTCAGCCTCCCCCCTCATATCCCCTGAAACTCAGCCTGGAGGGAGGATGAGATTATCTCATTTGAAAGTAAATAATAAAGAAATCAAAGATTGGTTGTGAACAGACTTTCTCAAAGCCCTCCAGAGTAGTGATGGAACCCTTGGAAGACAACTGGATATTTGCCCCCTAACTGGTGGGAGTAAGTGTGTGGTGTGCATTTTTCCTGGGGGAGATGGTGCAGATCCTGGATACTATGTTCAGTGGTGTCAACCCTTAGGATTTGCCCAGCCTAGTCAGGGAGGTGGCCTCCTCTATCCCACTGCCAGAGCCCTAAGGTCCTGGCTCTGATGGATGACCTCAAAGGGAGAGGCAGAACCTGTTATGCCCCAACAGAGCTCAAATCCTAAATTAAACAATGGAAGCATGGCCATTTTCCTGGCTCCAGATCCTATGGCCCCTACCTGGAGGCCCCCACTCATTGAATCCTAGCTAGCGCTGGAAGACACACCACTGGGTGAGGCAGTATCCAACATATCTCTACTAGCAACAGCAGAGCTGGGGAGCTCATCCGGATGTGAGGAAAGAGATGCGTGGCCACACACAGTCTGGAAACCTC
Organism: Dugong dugon; assembly: GCA_030035585.1. NCBI lineage: Eukaryota > Metazoa > Chordata > Mammalia > Sirenia > Dugongidae > Dugong > Dugong dugon. Next base: position 152,066,185 of record CM057462.1, read on the forward strand.
ATCATAACATCACCCTCCCAAGGGTGAGGCCCATGTCCCCAGTGCCCTCATGCCTCCACCCCTTGTGGTTGCCAACAACCATTATCCCAATCCCTCCTCCTACTCTCCCTGCACCTCCTGAGCATCAACAAGAAAGGTTGACCCTAGAGATAAACACGTGCTGTTGGAATGTGTTCAGATATCACTGCAGAACAGTTTCTGTCTTGGGAGAGGACCTCGCCTGACAGGCTGGCCCAGAGGTACTGAGCAGAGACTGTGTGTGCATGTCTGTGAGAATCATTGAGATGGTGGGGGAGGGAACTGGACTGAGGCCTATCTATTCTGGAAAGAATCTAACTCCTAGCTTTCATGACATCTCCCTCTGTCCACCTTAGACAGAGGACTGGGCTTTGCCCCTTATAATTCCAACACCAGGAGGGGAAGCAGAGAGGACTATGTGTTGGGAAGCCTCTAGGCTCCAGGAGAAAGATTCACTTTGGGTTTTAATCAAAAACTCTTTTGACTGCCACTGGGTGGAGGGATAGTCTCTAGTCATAAAAAGCAATATGAACTTTGGGTGCCTTCAGACAAAAAAAGTGTCATTCTCCACCTTTATAGATGGGGCAACTGAGGCCCAAAGAGGCTGGTTTGTGTGATGATAGAATAGGATCTCCCTGTTTCCAGGGTAGAGGGAGGTCCCTGGGTGGTGCAAATGGTTAACACACTTGGCTGATAACCTTTGAAAGGCTGAAGGTTCAACTTTACCCAGAGGTGCCTCGGAAGAAAGGCCTGCCAATCTACTTCTGAAAACTCAGCCATCGAAAACCCTATGGAACACAATTGTACTCTGATACACATGGGGTTGCCATGAGTTGGAGTTGACTCAGCGACAACTGATGGTGGTTTCCAGGGATAGCACTCTTTCTACTCCTCTACTCTGCAGAAAGCAGGAGGAACATGCCCTAAGGTAGATACTGAGATGACTAGAATCATTGAGGGAGGGAGTTCTGGTAGCCCCCACGTTCACAGAATTGCCATCACCTTTACCCATGGTGCTAACTTAAACCACCATACTCATACTCATAAACTTCTTTACAAAGTCATAGGGCTGAAAGCTCAGGCTATCAGTCATACAGTTGCTAAAACTTTTTGGAGGGAGAGAGAGGAAGAATACTGGAGGAAGAAATAGCAGTATAGTACTTTGAGAAAACTTCATGGATGAATGGGTTCCCGGGCTATTGCATCTGAACAATTCAGGGAGAATTTTAAGTGGAAGTTAGATTAGTCCAAAAAATGAATAGCTACAGTCTGTGAGCTGCTGCTGAGCCCTACTTTGGAATTATTTGCAGCTGTGAGCCTGCTGTTTATGGTGCTTTAGCAATGGTCTCATTGCTACCTGGGAAGCAAACATTTTCATTTTGCAAGCATTTGCCAGAAAAACAAATATTTTTCAACCACAAAGAATACCTGGAGAATGCTAGGGCACAGCTAAAGGAAATACTTAGGGTATTTGTGCAATCTAATCCTTGTAGGTGTGAAGAAAGGTGACTTGCTCCTAGGACTCTCCTTGGGACATTCTGCAATGTCTGACCCCCTAGAGACCTAGTGCTGGCTTCCCTGTAACCTTACTACAGCCTGCAACTCAGAGCAAAAACTCATTTTTATTACACGTTACTTGGCCTTCTTTACCAGTTTCTGGTATTTGTAAGCAAGGACCAAAGCTTGGCGGCCTGCCAGGAAGAGACTTGTTAACAAGAGGGAAAGAAAGGCTACCTGCTTCTCTACCTGAGGCCATGGAGTGAGGAGAAAAAGAGGTCATGTGTCAGGTTTGGCTTACTGCATATTTGTTTTCCCCAGGCTGGCTCCTGGGCCTCTTGAGGTCTTTTGCAGGTGTTAGAGAACCCCGTCCCAGCCCTGATCAGATGTCAACCTGGGGTATGGTAGAGATTCAGCCTGGCGACACTAAGAGGAGCCAGTGCTGAGGGTGATAGCCGCTTGCCTGAGGGCGTCTGCTTGGTCATAAAGGCAGGACCCTCTCCTTGGGGTCTTGGGATGGAGACAGGGGCGGGGGGGGGGGGGGCGGCGGCAATGACTACTACCAGCAGCAGTTTATACCAAGAGAAAGCCTCAAGTTCCCAGGGAGGAGAGACACCTAGGCCAAGAAACACTGTCACCGCTTAACAAACGAAGATGCAAATTGAAGAACGTGAACTGAACATGCAAAGGAGTTTGGGTTTTTAGTGCCCTCCCTCCTTCCTGACTTTGGACAGGTTTTTTTTGCTGTGATTATTCCCCATGAATCATCATCTATAGAAAGTGACTGAGGCAATGGAGGGTGAATAATAAATTCCCTAACAGGTCTTTTGTGTCTCTGCCTGGAGGGTGTTGGAAATAACTTGCGGTTTAATCTTTTGCCTTAGAATCATAGAATTTTAGAGCTGAAAGGAACCTTAGAGATAATCAGGGCATTGTGGCCTCATGGAAAGGCTGGAAGTCAAGATGTGTGGGTCTGGACCTCCGTCCCATCACTAATAATAGGCCCAGCTACCGTTTATTGAGGGCTTTCCTTGTGTCAGGCGCTGTGATAGGGCAACTCTAAGGCAAGGAGTTGGATTCCTTTACAAACACTTGCTAAAGTGAGGTACAGAGAAAAGATGGCTTGCCTGGGGGAGGGAGGTCTCACTGGGCCTGGGTCCTGTGCTGGTTCTGCTATTAGCAACTCTGGTGACCCAGGGCAAGTCACTTAACATTTCTGTGCTACCCTTTCCCGACTCCTATAACCACATGATTTTCATTTACTCTTCCCACGCCCTGTAAGGTAGGTGTTCTTATTACCTCCATTCTGCAGACGAGGAAGGCGGGACGGGCCATAGTGGCTCTGCTTGGGCCTCACAGCAGTAAATGCTGGAGCTGGCAAGTGGACCTGGCTCTGTCTGGCTCCAGAACCCATGCCCTCTCAGTCATGCCACTGTCTCACAGCGTGGCTTCACACAAGTCATCTAACCTCCTTGGATCTCAATTTTCTCCTCTGTCATCTCTAAAGTTTTAAAAATTCCTAACAGTCTGTATTTCTTGCCCAGTCATATGATAGTACAAGTCAGGAAAGTGTAGCCAAAAATGTTAAATAACTACGTCACCCAGATTGCTAATAGCACAGGAACTCAAGACAAGTGACACCCCTTTCCCTCAGGCAAGGAATCCTATCTTCCCACCACATGCTGGCAAGTGTTTCTAGAGGAATCCAACTCCTTGCCTTACAGGAGACCTGTTATATGATTTCAGATAGATTGGTGATAATAACAGTGAAGATCAGTTTAGGAGGCTGCTGGTATTTGTCTAAGTACCTTCTGTGCAGCCACCACCCATCTGTCAGTGGAGGCTTGTGTGTTGTTGTGATGCTGAACAGGTTTCAGCAGAGCTTCTAGACTAAGACAAACTAGAAAGAAAGGCCTGGTGATCGACTTCCAAAATATCAGCCAGTGAACACCCTATGGGTACATGGTTCAATCCTGTTGTACATGGGATCACCACGAATCTGGGCCAGACATAATGGCAGCTAGCAACAACAACAAAAAGTACCTTCTACCTATCTGTCTTTCTGCTGTTTGTCTTTCACTTTTGGGGCAGGAGTGGTGATCAGAACACATGGGCTAACTGCAGGAAAACAGCATGGTGATACCATGTCTTGTGTGGTATATACATGATCCTCCATTGTTCGTCCTTGGTAAGCAAATTTCACCAGCTCGTGACAGCTCTCTCACCCAGCTTTCTTCATAGCGACAGTGGTCGCAATTCTGCTCCTCGCTCCACCTTTCCCCATCCTTTGCTCCCTCAGTCCTGAGATCTGATCATTAACCAGTGCGCAGCCTGGGATGTGATGAGTGTGTCTTAAGAGGAGGCAGAGTCTGACAGGATCCCAGCTGTGCTCTGTCAATCAGTATCTACCAGTATGACCAGCATCTCCAACCCAGTGTTCCTCCCTACTGGACAAGAGATTGGAAAAGGGTGGCGGTATCAATAAACAAATCACTGAGTACATCAGAAGTGAGAACAAGGACATCCTGGGTGAGATATTACTCTATTCACAATGGCACTGTGCATCCATATATATGTGTGTGTGTGTGTGTGTGTGTGTGTGTGTGTGTGTGTGTGTGTGTATGCACAGCTTGCATGCTCTGAAATGAGCTCTCACCCACTAGTGAGTGGAAAATTAGCTTTGGCAGGTGAGGAACTGGGTGACACGTGAGGTGGCCAGCAGGGTATCAGTGTTACCGTTCTAATATTGCTGTTTGCTGGTGTTGCTATCAATATCTCTTTGGCCCCTCCTCCTCCTTGAATTGTAGTTAGTGAGAGTGGAAATGACTTGCAAAAGCTTGGAGGGGTGGGAGAGGGGTATGAGGATGGTAAAAAGGCCTCGTGACCTTTGGAAGCTAGCTGCGTGCCTTGCAGGTGGGCTAAACTAAGCCAGTTGAGCACTGGGCATTTTTCTGATGGCCCACGTGTAAAGCTGTGTGCTTTCCATTTCTCTGGTGGGTGGAAGAAGAGATGGAGCTCCAGGGACTAAATCCTGGGAAATTCTGCCAGATGGCATAATGTTGGAGGCTGTGTGCGTCAGACCTGGGAGGCGGAAGACCTGGGTTCTCAGGCTAGCTCTGCTGCCTGTCTCTGCCTGACTCTACAGCGGCCCTGTAATCTCTCCGTGCCTCAGTTTCTCTAACTATAAAGTGGAGCAAATCATTCTGCTGTTACCTGCCTGTTGTGAAGGTAAACTACGTAAAGGCCCTTTGACATGTCGTGAGCCTTGTTCCAAAGTGAGGCCTGACAGCCAGGGGAGTTTGCCAAGCCTGCAGGGAGGTAGCAGGCTGCCGCTGTGTGAGTTTCCACAGCCTCTGTGCAGGCAGGGACTTAAGCATCTCACATCCGTAAATCTCATCTCCTAGCTCTAGGAGAGGAAATAAGCAGAGGGCAGGCTGACGCTCTGCTAGCTACTATCTGATCTTCTTAGCAACCAACCCCGCCCCTCGCCCCCGCCAGTCTCCCCTGCCCCCACCTGAGGCGACGATCTTGCTGCCCTCCTGAATCCGCTCTGGGCCTGTCAGTTTAATTTAACAAGGTTTCGGGAGAGGTTTGATTTAATCAAACCCGTTGCTGTATCCACCCTGCTCACAGGTCCCTCGGTGTCACCACCGAGGCTCAGATTAGACAGTGACAATTACTTCTTCTTCCCTGGCTGTTGCCTCCCCCTCCCTTTGTGCCCTTGGAGGGAACATGGAGGCAGACCAATCTCATAGGGCCTAAGAATAGATGCGGGAGGATCAAAGCAGAGAAACAGGCCTCGGCCTGAGAAAGCCCCTTTCCTCGCCTTACATGGCCTTGTTTAAGGCTGAGCAACAGCCGGCAAGGTGGGTGTGGGGATAGAAAAGGCTCCAGGCTGCCTGAGGACAGAGCTGTGCCATCACTGACGGCCCTTGGATATAAAACCAATCTCCCTATTACGGGGCAGCTGGCTTGGAGGGTGGGCTGAGGGCCAAAGTAACTGCATGTTCTCTATAAGCCAGACCACAGGCCTGGGTTCTAGGGTCTCTGGAGCTGGGAGACAACAAAAAAGGTGAGGCTCCAGCCATCAGGGTTTCTGTGGCTCTGTCCTTGACATGAGAACAGCAGGGACAGGAGGAGCCGCCACCTGAGCCAGGGGTTTGAGGGAGGCTGTGGGGGTGTGGGCTAACTATGGCCACTATGTGTGTATGTGTGTGTAACTGCGGCATGTGTGTGTAACTGACGTGTGTGTGCATGTGTGTGCATATGCATGTGTGTGGTAACTGTAGTGTGCATAACTGAAATACCTGTGTATAACTGGCATGTATAACTGATATGTATATGTATGCACATGCGCGGGTTTGCGTGTATGTGCACCACTGTGGCATGTGTGTATGAGTGCGTGTGTAGACGTGTGTGTAGGGGTAACTATGGCATGTGTATGTGTGGGGATAGCTGGCGTATGTGTGTTGTGTATCTGAATGTCAGTGGCTGGAGGGAAAGATAGGATGTCTGTGGTGCAGAAACCTGAGCTTCAGAGAGTTTGGAATTCCAGAACAAATCTCTCTTCTTGCCATTTAACCCTTTCATTTTTCTCTCTTTCTGAGAAGTGGGTGCTCTGCACCTTGTGCTCCCTTGAGCAGCTCACAGACGAGCAACAAAGGCCTCTGACAGAGGAGCCCAAGCTTAGGGGGACGGGGATCCTTTTTCCTTTGGCTCATTTCTGTCACATTCTTCCATTGAGCTGGGCACCTGACAGGTGCACCCCCCCCCCCCCCAGGCCCCTTTCAGATCTCCCTCCTGCCATTTGTCTCTCACCGACATCCAGCAGACACCACCATCCCCGGGAGCTGAATATGATTAGCAGAAACCCATCCCGACAGCTCCAAAGAGAATCGTTCAAATGCATATTCTATTGAGTGCATCTCATTGCTGCTGACAGCCGCTTTATCGATTAAATTCCACATTCCCAGTCTTTGGAGACGCCATGAACCTCCCTAATAAATCACAGTCCCCCAGTTATTTGTTAAATGTCCCATCAGTCTCTAATAAACTCCCTGCCAAAAGGGGCAGGTTATTTATTATGCTGCCTGAACAAGAATGAATTGGGCCCATTCTCACAAGGAGAAGAGCAAATATGCCGCCTTCCTCCCTAAAGGCTGAGGCTGTGATGTTAACTCGGGCAGTTAATCAACGTTGGCCCTGGGCAGAGGGGAGTCTGATCTGGAGAGTGAGGGAGGATGGCTTGGGGTGCTTTTCCTAGAGCGAGCCAGGCAAATCCCAATGGCAGAGGTGGCTGCAGAGAGTGCAGGGGCTCAGGCCATTGCTACTTTCTCCAGCTCCTAATTCCTGCCTGTGAAAGTACTACAGATAACTGTCACCCCATAGGCAATGGGGCACATGTACAAATGGTTATTCTCCATGTTGGGAAGCAGCCAACTAGGATTGAGCAGAGTCATAAAACCATAAATTACACCCACAAGGCCAGATATTGTTACTTGATAAACTTATATAGCTTAAATTTATTGATGGTGCTAGTCCACTGAGCAGATGAACTGAAGACTAAAGAGGAAAAAGATAACCGTGTCTGGGAATAGAGCTAGGAGACATGTTCTCAGTCTTGATTTGGTGAATAAGCAGCATACAGGGAGCACTGGCACTTGGAAAGCAGTGCGCCAGCTCCTGAAAGAACCAGATGTTATTAGATGTAAGAGACTGCGGAAAGTGGGCCTTCCAGTTAAACCAGTTGTCCGTTGAGAGTCAATTGCGACTCATGGAGCCCCCATGTGTGTTGACTAGAACTGTGCTCCATAGCGTTTTCAATGGCTGATTTTGGGGAAGGCCTTTCTTTAGAGGCACCTCTTGGTGGGCTCGAACCTCCAAAGTTTTGGTTAGCAACCAAGCACGTTAACCGTTTGTACCACCCAGGGAATCTTCATGGTCTGTAAGTTAAAATACAAACTCCTGAGTTTTGCCATTAATCAAGCCCCAATCTACATTTCCACCCGTATTTCTCTTTACTGTTACATAACACTACCCATCCACCTGCTCATTGGGAAAACATAACATACTCATTATATATTCCTTCTGGCGGCAGACAAGATCCTCCATAATGTGGGACCAAAATATCTCTGCAGCCTCATTTCCTGGCAATTGCTGCCATACCTACCTCCGTTCACATTAAAAGATGTACTTTCCCTAAACTATGGATTTTTCATGCTTCCATGCCTTTGCACTAACTATTCCCTTTGCCCAGAATGTCATTCTAAACTTCTCTGCTTGATGAGTTCTCTCCTTCAGTCCCCACTGCCTGATGACTTCCTTACTCATGCTTCAAGAGCAGCTCAGAAAATTGGCCCCACTGTTTCACAAGACTTGAGCTCTGTCTCCTGGTGCTTCTATCTTGGGTGGGGGTGAGAAGGATGTAAGGGAAGAAAACTATTGCTCTCCCAAGCCCAAAAGCTGTCTTCTTCCACTTCTCAGAAGTTCTCACTCTCTCCCACACTTGGAGCAATGAAAGCCCTGAAAAATGTCATATTATCTTACACTGGTTGGTGCTACTTGCACATTTCATGCTCGATCATTTTCTCAGCTAGACTGTCAACTTTTTTAGGAGAGGGGATAGAAAGAGCCTGGACTTTGCTGTCAGATCTGAGTTCCAACTCCATTTATGAGCTCTGTGACCTTGAGCTGATTACTTAGTCTTGTCTTGAGGAGCTACCTGAGGGTAGCCTCTTGTTCAGCATCTGACACATAGAAGGCATTTAGGATAAAATCCAGACAGTATTACCTGGCCTGAGGCTCACCTCTCCTGCCTCATCATAGCTCACCCTCCCATTTACAGTCCAAGCCCTTTTAGTCCCCCGAATGTGCTATGATCTTCCTCACCTGCAGACCCCCATTTTCCCCTCTTTTGTCATAAGGCTAGGAGTCCCTGGGTGGTACAAGTGGTTAAGTGCCCAGCTACTAACTGAAAGGCTGGTGGTTCGAATCCATCCAGAGATGCCTCAGAAGAAAGGCCTGGCAACCTGCTTCTGAAAATCTGCTTCTTGAAAACCCTATGGAGCAGTTCTACTCTGCATACATGGGGTTGCCATGAGTTAAAATCAACTCGATGGCAACTTTTTTTTGTTGTTGTTGTTGTAAGGCTGACTCCTATTTATTCTTTATGTCTTACCTTAGCTCTCACTAATGCTGGGAAGACGTGGCAGAGACAGTTAGTTGCCCCCAATGTCCTTTCCCTTGTTATATAGTAATAGAACTCCCCGTTTCCCCTGCTTAGCTGGGCATGGACTACCCAGACAAATGACTACACTTCCCAGGTTTCTTTGCCTGTAGGTATGACTCCGGCTAAGTTCTGGCAATGAAAGGCCAAGTAGGAGTGTAGCAGCTTTTCAGTACCTTCCTTAGGAGACTACTGGCATGATGGTCTCTATGCTTTCTACTTTGACCCTTTTTTCTTCCTGATGACTGGAATGTAGGCATGATGACAGGAGCTAGAGCAATCATTTGGGAACCAAAGCAGTAGAAGTCTGGGTCTCTGGGAACTTTGTGGACCAGAGCTGCTATAACAATCTTATCTCCATAGCTCTCTACAAGGGCAAAATAAAATTCTATCTTGGTCAAGCCACTGTCATTTTGAGGTCTTATTTTCAATCAAACCTATTCCTGACTGCTAAGACTTTCTTGGCTCCCACCTGGGTTAGGTGGCCCTGTTTGACTTCAGTGGCCCCCTACGCTCTGCAGTGAATGTGACCACCTGTTTGTGTGCATCTTTCTCCTTGAGGGCAAGGGCTCTGTTTATTTTGTTCTATTTTTGTATCTCTAGCATTTGGATAATTCACAGTAGGTGTTCAGAAGAGTTTTGTTGAAAGAATGAATAAAGTGATGTTTGTGGATTGAATGCAGATAACAATTGCCTCCCTTTTGTTGCTATGAGGGTCATATGAGATAAAGTGAACATCAAACTGTAGTTTCCTTTCCTTCTTTCTACATGCCCCTACTGATTCTCATACCCAGGGTGGCCCCCTTACATCCACTACATTGTTTTCCTTCCCCCTCTGGAGCCCTGGAAACACTGGTGGCATAGTGGTTAAGTGCTACGGCTGCTAACCAAAAGTTCAGCAGTTAACTCCACCCGGCGCTCCTTGGAAACTCTATGGGGCAGTTCTACTCTGTCCTACAGGGTCTCTATGAGTTGGAATTGACTCAACAGCAACAGGGTTTTTTTTTTTTTTTCTTTTTGGCTCTGAAGCCTCTACTGCAAAAGGACTGAAAATGACGATTTGAACCTCAACATTCAGAGTTCAAGTCTCACTCTCATTTCTTCGATTCACAGGGATCTCTCCCTCCACTAGCCTCCACTGACTTGAAGGGGAGTGGGAGCTCCCAGACACATAAAGTGGGAAGAGGCTTTCCAGATAGACAGAACAGCACAAAGGTATTGAGGTGTGACAGGCCATGAGCATTAAGGAGTTCATGTAGCTTGGTCTGTTTGGAGGAGGTAGGTGGGCTTCTCGGCCCAAGAAGAGGCTGGGTCTGATTGGACTTTATCCTGTGGATGCTGAGAGGCACGCACAGTCCCCACTAGTGTTTGGTTTCCATGTGTTTTTCTCATACACCTTTCCTAGTTATTAAGTGATCTGTTACCTTTGTGTTTTATCTTTACAATCCTGAAACTATGGTCAACAATATTATTATCCTTTTTAACCATTGAGGGAAAAATTTGATTGATTTGTGTTTTTAATCATAGCAATAAAATGTATTCCCAATAACATTACTGCAATATTTGTGTCTGTAAAACATCATAAATAACAAATGCAATAACATAATGCCTATGAAACTGTAAATGTTCATTTCTGGAAAAGTAGTCTTCTTGTTTCGCTTGGGATGAGAGCCAGGTTCTTTGACAATGATTGGTCCAAGTTCCACAGAACCGCTGCTGTGCACATGGGGACCTGGCAGAGATTTTTGAGCAAGAAAGTGTCAACCATTCAATATTTTTTAGGTTTACCAGGTGCTTGGTACTGGGCTGGAGAGAGCCGAGGGTGACAAAATTCCTGTCATTCAGAAGCTCATAGTTTAGTGGGAGGGACAGGCATGCAAACAAGTAAATACAATATGTTAACATCTGGACAAGAATTATTTACAGCGTGAGGTGGGACCCTGGAGTGGGGAATAAATAAGGGTGTCAAAAGGGGCAAGACCTGAAGCTGGTTCAAAACAACCGAAGATAATCTGTTTAAGATCATTACAGCAGCTGTGGGTGGATGGCTGGGGTAGAGAAGAAATTCTGGCAGGGAGACCATGCAGGACATTGCTGCAATAGTTCAGGATGATGAAAGGGCCTAAAACAGGGCAGATGATACGGGGACTGGAGAAGAGGAATAGAAGAAACATTTGGAGGCAAAATTACCTGCACTCAGCGAATTGTTAGAAAGGGGAAAAGGATAGTAGGTGTGACTCGGGAAATTAGGTGGATGAAAAAGGTGAGGGTACTAAGTGGAAGCCTGGGGGCTTTAGTGCACCCCCTATCGTCAGTCCCCCTTCTTTCTCTGGACAATTGAAATTTTCTCAAGGTTTTGTAAATTTCTAAGCAAATTTCTAAGCAGGACTCCTTTCCAATGGGATTACCATGTCAAAGCACCACATTGTTTGGAATCTGGAACCACTACTGTGTGTGTGTGTGTGTGTCTGTGTGTGTGTGTCTGTGTGTGTCTGTGTGTGTCTGTGTGTGTGTGTGTGTCTGTGTGTGTGTCTGTGTGTGTGTGTCTGTGTGTGTGTCTGTGTGTGTGTGTCTGTGTGTGTGTGTCTGTGTGTGTGTGTGTCTGTGTGTGTAAGCAGGAGATAATGACCAGGATTATGATCTAAGGACAAAGGAAAAGATTGGTGTTGGATGCAGAATAGCTTTAAGCTTGGAATTGTAAAATTAGTTTTCAGAAAATATTTAAGTTTGGAATTGTGACTAAGTCTTTGTTTTAGGTGCTCATTCACTCAGTAAATATTTATTGAGTACTTACTATGTGTCAGATTCTGTTTTTTCCACCAGGGATAGAGCAGAGAACCAGACAAAAAGGTTCCTGTTCTCATGAAGTAGGGGAGACAGACAATACATACATAAATATATAATTATATATAATAACTGCTATAAAAAATAAAGCAGAACAAGGGAATACAGTGACAGGAAAGGCAGGGGTGGGTGGCTGAGTCTTCAGGAAAGACTTCTTTGAAAAGGTGGTATTTGCGCAGAGACCTAAATTAAGGGAAGGTCGTAAAGACTGCTAGTTCCCCACTCTTGAGGTGACAGAGGAGAAAGACATACAAGACATACTAATGCGCGATGCCTAGAATTGACTCCACCGCAACGAAGTACTAGACATCTTAAGTAGAAATGTTGATGAGGCAGATGGATGAAAATATAACACTAGAATTTAGAGGTTTGAGGTTTGGGAATAGTGTCATCAATTCAGTATTCAATTTCCTTTATTAGAGTTCACCATGTACCAGGTACTGTGTCAGGAGCTGGGGACCCAGGGATGAATAAAAACGTTCTGCGAACAGACGTATACCATACAACGTGATAAATCCCTAAGTCTTGTTAAACCCGGAGCGCTCTCTGCGAATACAGAGGAGACAATGAGTTGAGAGGGCTCGGGAAGACTCGACGGCGGAGCGGGATTCAGGCTGACCCAACAGCTAACCCGGGCTCGGAGGCGAGCACGTGTGACGCATCGGTCGCATCACAAAGATAGGGCTGCGCTGATAGCTACCGCAGGCGAGACTGGGCAGACCCACCCAGAAGAGGGCCGGCAGGCGGGGCAGCGCCCCCACCGTGAGCACGCGGCGCCCTCTGCAGGCCGGAGGCAGCGACACACCGGTAGCCTCATCTTCCTTCTCGTCTCACTTCCCGCCTTCCTCAGGCCAAATTTTTTTGTTGTCGTTCCCGACTGAGTCTTTCCCAGCCTCCGGCTTCCGTCCCTCCTCTTCTCTCGAAGGCCGGCTGTGTCACTGTCGTCACGGGAAGACGGCCAATAAAGTTTTGACTTTTCTCGCTTTCTTGCGCGCCGCCTCTTCTCGAGTACCGCGAGATCTGGAGGCGCGTGTAGCATGGCGGCAGCGGTTGATCAGCCCGCGGCCTTAGCGACGGCGGAGACTGCTATACCGACGGAGCATGTGGCCACCCCTGTCCCAGCTCCGGAGCCGACCCCCGGGCCGGCGCGCAGCCTGCGGACGGCTCACGACATCGACGGCCCGCGGACCCGCACGGGGGACGTGCTGCTGGCCGAGCCCGCAGATTTCGAGTCGTTGCTGCTGTCGCGGCCGGTGCTCGAGGGCCTGCGGGCGGCTGGCTTCGAACGGCCCTCGCCGGTGCAGCTCAAGGCCATCCCGCTGGGCCGCTGCGGTCTCGGTGAGGGCGGGTGCCCTGGGGAGGCCGGACGGAACCGAGGAAGGGGGGCCCGAGGGGCGGCAGCGGCCGGACTTGCGGCGTGGACGGGGGAAGAGCCGTAGGTCGGCCGCCTGTGCAGGGCTTGGCCATGGGCAAGTCGCTGCACGCCTTCGAACCCCAGTTTCCTCCTTTGTAAAACAAAAGGCGCAGTTTTGAATTTGAAGACAGTTAAAGCCCATTCCAGCTCTGGCAAGTGATTCTAAGGTTGAGAAGCTAAACAGTGGTAGAGGTTCAGACACCTGGCGTGGTACTGGATATGGCCTCGTGCATTTTTGAGAGAAACTGGAAATGCAGGTGCCAACTAGGTGATCTGTGGAGACCCTTTCTGGTTCTTAGATTTCATGTTGGTATCTAAGCTTCAGTTAGTACTCCCTAGTGACAATTTGTTTTTTCATTCACAGATTTAATTGTTCAAGCTAAGTCTGGCACTGGGAAAACCTGTGTATTCTCCACCATTGCTTTGGACTCTCTTGTTCTTGAAAACTTAAGTACTCAGGTGAGTTTAGCTCAGAGGACTCAGATGAATGAGTTAAACCGTGTGTATATTATGAAAGTAAAAGAGGCATTAAGGCTGTTGAGTGGTGCTGGTGTGGATGGTTACCAAGGATACAGTATTGTTCTTTGAAGTTTGGAATTTTATATTACTACACATCATAGAGTACTTCTACCATGTGTGTCAATTTCGACATGACTTGAGACTACAGACAAGGATCCGTTATTCTTTTACTTGCTAACTAGATTGCAGCAAGGCAAGACTTAGCATTTGACTTGATTTGTGGTGGTGTGGTGCTCTGGCTATTATTGCTGGTAACTCCAGGTGGTTCTAACAGATCTGTGAATGTATCATGTTGATCTCCCATCTTCTAGATTTTCTTGGAATAGTTCTAAGACTGCTTTACTCAAATTAACAGGTGATTTGGGCTGGGGGTGGGGGGAGTCATTTCTTTAACAAAGATTCGTTGAGCCCATATTATGTATAAGCAGTATGCCAGGCACTGGAGATACAAAGATGAATCAGATAGGATACTTATAGTCTTAGTCCTTGGCCTAGTAGTTATGACAGACTTTGTTTCATGTTCTTAGTTACGTATATCTGATGATCATGATCCTTTAATATAGTTGTTTTTAACCAGGGATACTCATACACATTATCCGGGAAGCTCTTTGAGTCTTACCTTATATCTGCTGAATTCTGGTTGATGCTACTCATAGGAAATCCTTCTGCTACCCAAGGACCTGGGCTTTTCTACTTGTGGATTAAGATGTTGAGATTATGGCTTCTGACAGTGAGCACTATGGCGGCAGGTTAAGTGCCAAAACTGTGATTAAGTTCCATAAATAAAATTCTTTGTTAATTTAAGATCTTTGTATTATCAAAATTATATACACATTATAATAATTTTTTTTTGTATCAAAGTTATACATGTTCATTTTTGAAAATCGGGATAATTTAGAAGACGTACCAGGAAACAACATCTGTAATCTCACCTACCCAGAGAGAAATTGCTGGTAACAGTTCTGGCATATTTTTTTCTAGTCCTTTCTTTTTTAAAAGCAGTTTTTTCTTCTCATAGTTGAGAACATGTAGTTTAACCTTTTTCAGTAGTTATACTGCAAAGTTCTCACTGTGGCTCACACAGCTTTCATGTTCTAGCCCCTGGAGCTAGATCTCTGACCTCTTCTATTTTCCCCCAAATTCTGTCCAGCTACATGGCCTCCTTCCTATTGTAGAAACACACCAAGAACACTCTCACTTTAGGCCCTTGCATTTGCTGTCGTATTCCTGAAAACACTCGCCCAAGTGTCACACAGCCAGCTCTGCTCTATGCTCTACATCCACATATCTGCTCAAATGTCACCTTCATTGAGGGGCCTTCCTTGACCACCCCATTAAAATGACTTCTTCCCTTTTGTCATTTCTTTCTCCCTATGCTGTTAGATTTTTCTTACTAGCACTTTTTATTACCTGCCATTATTTATATGTGTTTATTGTATGCCTTCTTATCATACTAGAATGAAAGTACCCTGAGGCCAAGGACTTTATATTATTAACAGTGATTTCCTAGCAATTAGTATGTTGCCTGAGGTCCCTGGATGGTACATACTGTTTGGGCTTGGCTGCTAATCTAAAGGTTGATGGTTTGAATCCATCCAGTGGCGCCGCAGAACAGAGGCCTGGTGATCTGCTTCTGTAAAGATTACAGCCAAGGAAACGTTACGGAGCAGTTCTACTATATAACACGTGGGGTCAGCATAAGTCGGAATTGACTCAACAGCAGTGGGTTTGGCTTTTTTGTTTTAATATGTTGTCTAGCACTTAGTGGGTTCTCATTTAATCCTTGCTCAATGAATATACGAATGGACGAGTGGAGTATTTTCCTTTGTCAGTAAAAACTCAATCATCATTTAAATGGTTACATAATAGTTCATTGTATAATGAATGTACCAATCACATGTATTTGTTCCTCTGACTTGTTAAAGGTATGTTTTATGTTTTTTTAGATTTTGATTTTGGCTCCTACAAGAGAAATTGCTGTACAGATACATTCTGTTATCATGGCCATTGGAATCAAAATGGAAGGCTTAGAGTGTCATGTCTTTATTGGAGGGATTCCATTATCACAAGACAAAACCAGACTTAAAAAGTGTCACATTGCTGTTGGATCTCCTGGTGAGATATCAGTGCCTGTTGATAACTGAGGCTTTTAAGGAACTGAACATGTTTAATATAAGATTAAGGATGTGGGAGTCCTTGGTAACTATGATCATTATTTTGAGATTAGATTTGAAGAGCATTAGACTGATGAGCTGTAGACATACGGCTGGATTACCAGTGGAATTTATGAAATCTTCTTCCCTACGGATATTTAAGAATATAAGGGATAGGCTTCTGAGGAGAGGAGGGATGAGAGGACTTCCAGGAAGCTCTTCTAAGCCGTGGATTTGGATTATCCTTTGACTTCTGTATTAATCATTTGGTTATGGATTACTCAGAATCAGAATCTAGCATTCAATACCTTAGCATTCAGTCTTGGCAGGATAGTGTTACTTTTCCATGCATATTGTTGATGAAATGGGAGGGAAGAATAATGGATTGAGGCAAGATGAGAACTCAGAGATTTCAAATTTGTGTATAAATGCATTAATGAGATTTGGGTCAGGAAATTCAGCAGTACAACCTGAGTGAATTAACAGCTTTGGCTGAGATTTACACCAATTTGATGCATCATAAATATTTCCATGTTTGTTTTTTCTGGAATTTAGGCAGAATTAAACAACTCATAGAACTTGACTACCTAAACCCAGCCAGTGTACGTCTTTTTATTCTTGATGAAGCAGATAAGCTTTTAGAAGAAGGCAGCTTCCAGGAGCAAATAAAGTAAGAAAAATAACTTGACTATTAAAATGACGCTCCAGAGTTTTCTGTCTTGAACTTTTCCGTATGGTGATTAGTTTGAATAATTTCAGTCGTGTTTGTTTTTCTTCTGTTTTCCAGTTGGATTTATTCTTCTTTGCCTGCCAGTAAGCAGATGTTGGCAGTATCAGCCACTTACCCCGAATTTTTGGCTAATGCTTTGACAAAGTACATGAGAGATCCCACTTTTGTAAGACTAAATTCCAGTGATCCAAGTCTCATAGGTGTGTACATATTTTGGATACGTACATTGTTGGTTTGTTGTTCATGATATTCTGGAGCTTTCCCTTGCCCAGGTGGCTATTGTTTCATATTTGCAATTAGGATAATATGATACAGTTTGTCTTTGTTTTAACTGAAGACTTTTGACTTCTTTGTAGGTTTGAAGCAGTACTACAAAGTTGTTACTTCATACCCTTTGGCCCATAAGATCTTTGAGGAAAAAGCTCAACATTTACAGGAACTGTTCAGCAGAATTCCGTTTAATCAAGCCTTAGTCTTTTCTAATTTGCACAGTAGGTAATGAAACTTTAAAAGGTCATCTGGGTAACTTGTGAAATAAAAGGTTAGGCGTGGGCTTGCAATTATTTATAAAATTATAACCTTTTCTGTATCTTATAGAGCACAACATTTGGCTGATATCCTTTCTTCAAAAGGCTTTCCTGCTGAGTGCATTTCAGGTAAGTTCTTCCCTTAATCTTGGTTTAATATGCTGACTTGACGCCTCCGAAGTCAGGAGGAAGAAATACTGTTTCATGAGTTGTCTCATGAGTTACACTGAGACTTCAGAGTAAAGGAAATTTCACGTTTATTTTCACTGGCATTGGTTGTTGTTGGGTGGCACTGAGTTGATTCCAACTCATAGCGACCCCATGTGACAGAGTAGAACTGCCCCATAGGGTTTTCTTGGCTGTAATCTTTACAGAAGCAGATCACCAGGCTTTTCTCCCTTGGAGCCATTGGGTGGGTTTAAACCACCAACCTTTTGGTTAGCAGCCGAGTACTTAACCGTTTTGCCACCAAGTCTCCTTATGTATTTTTTACCTGTTGACATTGAGTCGATTCCAACTATTAGTGACCCTGTAGGACAGAATAGAACTGCCTCCTCATATATAGCTATAGATGTAACTGTATCTATTTATATAATATATATATAGTTTCGTTTTTAAAGAGTAATTGGGTGTATAGTGAAAAACTAGAAAACTGGTGTTCCAAACTAGAGTTTGGTATCCATGAAAAACTGAATAATCTTATAAAACAATAAGTGTCAATGTTGCCTTAAGAGAAATGTATTTTGCTCCTTTACATAATCATTGTTAAGAATGCTGACTGGTTTATGGTCTTGTGGAAGGTAAAGGTAAATCAGTTCTTGCCATAAAGCCAAATTATTACTGCTGCCTAATAGGAATGATCTTGAGCCCTGGCGACACAGTGGTTAGGTGCTTGGCTGCTAACCGAAAGATGGGTAGTTTGAACCCATGAGCTCTTCTGTGGGAGAAAGATGTGCCAGTCTGTTTCCATAAAGATTTACAGCCTTGGAAACCCTATGGGGCAGTTCTGCTCTGTCCTATGGGAATTGATTCAGCGGCAGTGGGTTTGGTTTTGGAATAAAAATGAAAGACTTAGAGGAATTTTTGATCAGTGAGAATCTTTTTAGAGGGTTTTCTTTCTTTTTTTTTGGTGCTTCAGCTTAGTATTTACCTGTTAGCCTGAGCTTGAACTTGTTAAGTCATAGTATATCATGAAATATTGAGGAGACTGTTTTTTAATGGACAGATATTTTGATGATAGATCACACTTCAATACCAAATTTGTCAATGGCTGATTAAAGCAATTTCATTTTTTTATGAACGGTTTACTGCACCTTATATGAAACACCTTCGTATGAATTAATGTTATGTCTATAGGCATAGTTTGGTTACAATTAAAAATTGTTTTTTGAATTTTAAGTTGATTGCCTAAATAAAATTTTTAAAGGTTCTGACTTTCGGTCTTAACCCAAATTTGCACAGAACAGGATTAACTATGCTTCGTGTATTTAAAGTGTTAAGACTAGGAGTTAGGATTTCTGCTTTTTGTGGATTTGATAAATGTGTACTAGCTTAGCTGTTTTATTTGATAAATGTGTATTAGTTTAGCTGTTTTATATGACGTTCTTTTTGGGCCTTTTTAGGCAACATGAATCAGAATCAGCGTCTTGATGCTGTGGCTAAACTGAAGCAGTTTCACTGCCGAGTTCTCATTTCCACTGATTTGGTAAATTTCCTGTTCAGTTGGGTGACTAATCCATCTTGACATATGTTCTATTATCAGATGTACTGATTTCATCTATTTTATGTGGGTGTATGTAACAAGCCTACCAGAGGATAATCATCTTTCCAGTGCTAGGATATATGCTTTCTTAAAAAGTCTTTAATATTTCAATTTTTCTTCTTTAAACTAGTTGTTAGAAATGAATTTCCTTTTCCTCTGCTCTTAAGTATCTTCCTGTTCTTAATTTGGCTCTTGGTTATAGTTGAAGAATATAGTTCTTCATGGGGCATACTGGCATTGGTAGCCGTTACATTTAATGTAAACAAACAATTGCTGTCTTCTTCAATTTAAGACTTCTCGTGGGATTGATGCTGAAAAGGTGAATCTGGTTGTAAATCTGGATGTACCACTGGACTGGGAGACGTATATGCATCGGATTGGCAGAGCTGGTCGTTTTGGTAAAAAAAGGAAAGAAAAAGTTTGGGTGCTTTTTTTAAGGGGAGGAATCTATAATGTGACAGGTGTAGTTGGAGTGTCATTTATGATTTACTACTTAACATTCCCTCTTTGCTTTAGGTACGTTAGGACTAACAGTAACCTACTGTTGTCGGGGAGAAGAAGAAAATATGATGATGAAAATTGCTCAAAAATGTAACCTCAACCTTTTTCCTTTACCAGGTATATTTTGTCTGTTTCATTTTGCTGTCAAAATAATGATGATGATTATAGAAATAGTAATAACAATAACCCCTAGTACAGAGTGCTGTCCCAGGTACTTAGGTATGCTAACTCATTTAATTCTCACCATAGCTTATGAAGTATGTGCTGCTATTAACTACTTTTTGTAAATGAAGAGATTGAGGCATAGAGATGTTAAGTAATTTGCCCAAGGTCTCTCTTACAGGTGAGTGGCAGGGATAGGATTGCAAGCTAACTATAGGCACATGAAAAATGAAAACTACTTTACTACTATATTAGCATTACTTACTAGTTTGTGACCTTGCAATTTGGTTTTATTCTTTTCTGTTCTTTAATATTTTATCTATTTTATGTTGCTGGGAAGGTAATTTTTTTTTTTTTTTATTGTACTTTAGATGAAGGTTTACATAACAAACTAGCTTCTCATTAACAGTAAACATACTGTTCTATGACATTGGTTAACAACACCATGACATGTCAGTACTCTCCCTTCTTGACCTTGGGTTCCCTGGGCTGGTGTGCCCCTTTAGTCTCGTTTTGTCCTATGGGCCTGTCTAATCTTTGGCTGAAGGATGAACCTCAGGAGTGACTTCATTACTGAGCTAAAAGGGTGTCTGGGGGCCATGCTCTCAGAGTTTCTCTAGTCTCTGTCAGGCCAGTAAGTCTGGTCTTTTTTTGACTTAGAATTTTATTCTACATTTTTCTCTAGCTCTGTCTGGGATCCTCTGTTGTGATCTCTGTCAGAGTAGTAACCGGGTACCGTCTAGTTGTACTGGACTCAGTGTGGTGGAAGCCGGGGTAGTTGTGGTCTCTTAAGTCCTTTGGACTAATCTTTCCCTTGTATCTTTAGTTTTCTTCATTTTCTCCTGCTCCTGAAGGGGTGAGACCAGTAGAGTATCTTAGATGGCAGCTCACAGGCTTTTAAGACCCTAGACACTATTCACCAAAGTAGAATGTAGAACATTTTCTTTATAAACGATGTTATGCCAGTTGAGCTAGATGTTCCCTAAGACCATGGTCCCCACAGCCCTCAGCCCAGTAATTCGGTCCCTCAGGGAGTTTGGATTTGTCCATGGAGCTTCCATGACCTTACCCTGAACAATTTGTGCTGGCTTCCCCAGTATTGTGTACTGTCTTACCCTTGTGAAGGTAATTCTTGCCCTATTCTCCTTTGTCATCATAAGAAGGATAGATAGAACAATGTCTTTAATTTGAACACAGTTTTTGAAAAGTTTGAGTGAATTTAGTGAATCATTTGTCAAACTGATTTTTAAGTGCCATTTTGGGAACAGTGCAAGTGTGAAGCTATTAATGATCTCTTGTAACAAACAAAAAACCCCTAAAACCTTTTGTGTGGAAATGGTTTATTTGCTATACATGTTAATGTATGCATGTTAGTGTATATATGCTTGTGTATATATATACATACGTATATAAACACATACATATATAGTATATGCAAGACCTAGAATATGGGATATATAGTTATTGAATAAATGTAACAATATTTTATTGATTTTAAATTTATTTTTATAAAGCTAGATTAAGTACACATCTGGTTGTCCTATGTATTCTAGTAGTTCTGGCTTTGTAAAAACTCACTTTATGTTCTTTTACAAATCTTTTTAATTGTCCTAAACTTAATATCCAGATTTACAAAATGTTTATTTTAGAATAGATGGTCTTTAGGTTCTCTGTCAATTCTAACATATACCAGTTCTATGTATAATAATAGTATTGATCTGTCAGAAGATTATAATGTGGAAAAAATGAATTGAAAATTGGTAGAAAAGGGTTAAAACTTAACTTGTGGTAGGATTCAGTATTATACCATTTAGTGATTTAAAGTAAAATTTACTGTTGTGTAATGTTAATAGAGCTCTTAAATCATAAGAGAATGATATTCATGGTGTTAGATGTGTATTGGACTGGGAACTTATTTGATAAGCGACTATTCAAATGAGTTTTTTAGGGGCAGAACTAGGAGGGAAATAGGCCTGTATTATAGGCTCAGGTAAGCGAGGGGTCCAGAATTTGGGATATCACTTTGATAGGAACCAGAGTTCTGGTCAGAGGTCTGACCTGAGGGATTAATGGTGGGTACAGATATATGGTGCACCAACAGCAACAATGGACAGGCAAGGTCTTTGTAAAGCAGTGGCTCTGTATATCTTCTGCCTAAGGCTGAAATAGATCACACTTTGGAAAGATCTAAGTTTGCAGGTGGAGGCAAATTGTCACACCTGGCTGGAGTAGAAAACTTAGAGTGCTGGGGTTAGCAAATTTTTTAAAACGTTGAAGTGCCGTTGGTACCACAGCTCTTCATAGCCACCCAGCCTTTTTCCCCTATAGAGGCTTTCTCCCCACTATTGAGGGCAGTGATTTCTCCCTGTTGGCATATAGGGTGGCAGATTTAGTTGGGTACAGAGTTGTAGTTGTAATATTTTCCCGTTGATAAGCTTTGGAGAGTACAGTCCATCTTCTAATATCTTGTTTTGCTGTCAGCAGTAGTGAGATAGAGGGGAGGGGCTGGGGGATAGAGGAGAGAAAAGATGGGAGAATTGCTGCAGACTTGTGCATCACTCCTAGAGTAAATTTTTTTCAAGGGGGGAATATTGCTTGTGAGAATGGGATGGATCTTATATATTTCTAGGCAAACTTCATTACTGCAAGATTGCTTAGGTCTTTTAATATACCAATCTATTTCTTAAATTTGTTAGTATATTATGTTTCTTAAGCTTATTTGATCCTGGAAAACTTTATGAAGTCATTCAGAAAATGCTGGCCTATAGCAGCACAAGAATTTTAATACTCTTTTCTTTCTTTATGTAGATCCCATTCCTCCTGGTCTGATGGAAGAATGTTTAGATTGGGATGTGGAAGTTACAGCTGCCGTGCATACGTATGGCTTAGCAAGTGTGCCTACCCAGACCCTAAAAAAACAAATTCAGAAAATAGAGAGAACCTTTCAAACTCCTAAAGCTCATGGTAACCAGATGGCTTCATCTAGAGTCACTTCTGGGTCTGCACTATCAGCCAAATCAAAAAGTAATACCAAACAGAAGTTACCTGTGAAAAGCCACTCAGACTGTGTAATCATAGAAAAAGTAGCATCACCAAAAGAACCGGGCTATGCCATACCACCAGAAGAGCAGGTGAAGGATTCTACTCAGACCCTTGTTGAAAACTCTACCAGTAGTCAGCATCAGGTCAGAGAAGATTTACCCGTGTCACTCCCTAAAATTCCATGTCTGTCTTCCTTTAAAACCTACCTGCCATGCACTTTGACTTACGCAGAATTGGTGGAGGACTATGAGCGCTATATTAAAGAGGGGTTAGAGAAACCTGTGGAAATCATCAGGCACTACACAGGTCCTGGGGATCAGACTGGGAATCCTCAGAATGGCTTTGTGAGAGAGAGAGTTGCTGAAGAGAGAATGCAGATACCGGCAAGTAGTAGCCAATCTGGAGACTCTGAGAGTGACAGTGATTCTTACAGCTCAAAGACTTCTTCGCAGAGCAAAGGAAATAAGTCATACTTGGAAGGTTCTTCTGATACTCATCTGAAAGCTTCTGAATCTACTCCTGTGGATGGCTGTATCTCTTTGGAGCAACCTCTGAATGGAAATGACACCCCCAATCTGGAGGAATATCAAGAATCACCTGAAATCCAGGTAAAGGCAAGGCATAAAGAAGGGGCTAACCAGAGAGCTAAGCAGAGCCGGAGAAACCCTCCCAGGCGGTCTTCCTATCGTTTGCAGACAGAACCCCAGGAGGATGGTTGGTATGATTGCCACAGGGAGACACATCCGAGTTTTTTTGATGCCTGTCAGGATTACGAGGAGTACTGGAGAGCTTACTACAGGGCATGGCAGGAATACTACGCTGCTGCTTCTCAGTCATATTATTGGAATGCTCAGAGACATCCAAATTGGATGGCAGCCTATCACATGAATGCCATTTATCTACAAGAAATGATGCGTGGTAACCAGCGATGATAGGATATACCTGAGACCATCAGCTAGTGATACCTTTGGGTATCCACCTTCCTTGACCTATAGTAGAGTAGTATTTTTGAGGAACTTGAAAAGACCTGAGGTTATCCACTGGGACACATCTATTTTTCAGATTGTTTTGACTTAGACCAGGTTTATTATCCTCTTTATTTAAGAAACTTCATGGATCAGTTTCTTGAAAGAGTTTTTGGGGCATAGAGCTAAGGTCCCAGAGTGCCATTTTCTATAAGCCATTTCAAAAAGAAACATTTAAAAAGATGTACCACTGCTTACTTAAATAAAAACAGTTGAAATTTGGGAAGTAACACTAGTTTATGCTGTGTGGTTCTTCACAAATGGCTTGGGCTGCATTTCCTTAAAAGTGCATTCTTGTAGCATAGGATGTTTTAGCACGGTAGATGAGAAAATCCCCTTTTAGGTTTAGGCAGGAAGGAGTATTTAAACATTGCTTCAAACTTTCCCAAAGACACTTGATTTGATGCTGTTTGCTTCCAGTAAAAATATTTGTTTCCAGTAAAAACACAAATTTAGCTAAACTCGTTGACATGTTTATTGTTTCTCTTGAGTATCTTTTATCCTTGAGATGTGAAAGCTGTCCATGTTTGTAAAAACGTGCATTAAATAGCTAAGGATCATCAGTGGCTTATTTTTGTTCTTCTTCAGGTAGAGGAGCAGCTCTTAATCTTTATTGGTTCTTGGATCCTTTTATGAATCCAATGAAAGCTATAGATTCTCCTCAGGAAATTTCTTGTTCCATAAACAGAATCGTGTATGTAATTTCAAAAGATTCATAGACGCTCTGAAACTCATCCGTGGAACTCAGGTTAAGAACTGCCCTGCTTTGCTAGTGAACCAAAACCAAACCCATTGCCATCAAGTTGATTCTGACTCATGGTGACCCTGTGTGTGCCAGAGTAGAATTGCTCCATTTGGGTTTTCTTGGCTATGATCTTTACAGAAAGAAGCAGACAGCCAGGCCTTTCTTCCATGGAATTGTCAACCTTTGGGTTAGTCAAGTACCAACCAATTGCGCCACCCAGGGATCTGCTTTTCTGGTAGACTAAGAAGGCCCTAGCTCTTCGTTTTAAGTATTTTGTAGAAGCTGGAACTCATTCTGTCAGACTCTTCCCACAGTGTGTCCTAACCTTATGTCTTCTGGAAGTTTCTCCCCAGTTTTTACCTCTAGTACTAAGGTCCAGAGGGAGCAGTCATTTTCTGAGATGGTGCATCTATAAATTGTGATTTAGAAAAATGTAACTGTTGTGTGTTCTTTTGCTTCTTTTCTGCAGCAGTCCTTCTTTGGTTAAGCTTTTGGTTCCCAAACCTTCCTGTGAACTGGATTTGTGGTGAGAGAACCCCTTATGTGTAGAGATGTATATTTACTTTTTACAAGGAGAGCTTTTCTTTCCTGTGTAAATTATTGTCTAGGCAGTATAAACACTTTTCCCCAGGGCTGTCAGCAAACACCCACAGCCATTGTCATTTACTGTCCAACACCCACATAGCAACAGTCCTAAACTCCTGTTTAATTTGGATGCCTGTCATTTGAGTTGGTAGGCTTTACTTATATGTATCAGTATTGTACACGTATTGCCAATTAGAATGAATTAACACTGTAAATAGCAAATCCATAATCAGGTCCACTATGCCATTAAGAAGTTGAGACTTCAATTATACACTTAAATAAGATCCTGTCATTTCTATATAATTGAACTTACCTGTTATTTTTTTTTCTACTTTTCCCCACAACACAGCCAAGTTCATAGTTTGTCTTTGCTAGGGGATTTTAATTAGGGTAGTGCTGCATCTTAATTAGAGATGAAGTTACCCATTAATCTTGAAATTAATTGGATTCTCTCTTTGTCTTTTGTTGTGTTTGCGTTTTTATTTTTAAATAGAAAAATAAGCGCGAGGTGAGCATATGCATATTAAAAAATGCCAATTGCTTTACTTTCCGTAAACATTTGTTAGGAAAATTTCAGTTGTTGCTGTCCCAGCTAAGGGAGGTATAGTGGTGGATGTGTAATGTCTGCTGCTCTTCGTGCATGACCATCCGTGTGTGGAAAATTACGGTTTAAAATTGTCAGTCTAGGTGCATGTCCCCATTATCTGTTAGGAATCAAAGATAAGTTCAAGATAAATTTACTTGAGAATGCTCTGTGATGTAGTGGAAAGAACACTGCAACTACCTACTTTTTTTTTTAACCTTGCACAACTTATTTAATCTCTGAGTCCAATTTTCTCATTAGTAAAATGAGGGAGTCTAGATTTTTAGGGTCTCTACCAGTTCTAAAATTTATTATATGAATATGGAGAGAAAATTTCTGGTTAGCAAAAAGAATAATCAGATTTATGAATATAGAGTGTCACAAATTCGGGCAATTTGGATGAGGACTAGTGTGAATTGTCTAAATGTCTGGATTTTACAATACTTTAAAATCAGTATACTTACTAGAGCTGTTCGTGTTAAGCTTAAATTGACAAATTGGGCTAGCAGTACTTACTGACGTATTGAGATTTTGGGGAACCTGCTTTAGAGTTATCAGATAATTGTGACTTAGAACTAGAATACAAATTATTCTTTTAGGTAATTAAAAGTAATATTTTCTAAAGTAGCTTATGTATCGCAGTACTAACCTTTTAAAACCACATGGTTTAAAGGTAAACTTCAGCCCCTGAATACTAAAAATAATTGAACAGGAACTATAGTGCTGTATGTAGATCAACCTGTATGAGGCAAGGGAGTAGTTTGAAATTTTATTTATTTTTGTTTTTTTTTATTTTTCTCCCCCTAAATAAACCTATGGAATCCCTGGGTGATGTAAATGGTTAACGCGCTCAGCTGCTAACTGAAAGGTTGGAGGCTGAAGTCCACCTAGAGGTGCCTGGAAGAAAGACCTGGTGATCTCCTGGAAAAAATCAGCCATTGAAAACCCAACCCAGCACAGTTCTACTCTGACACACATGGGGTCGCCATGAGTTGGAGTCCACTTGATGGCAACTGGTTTTCAGATCAACCTATGTTAGTCTTACAAAATCAGACTTTTGATAGCCATAGCTGACACTGGAACTCCATCACAAGATAATTCTTTTGTTTTGGCAGATTATGTTTACTGTTCTGAACCTCTGAGCAAGCACATTTGTCCCACTTGATATTTATGCTTTTTAACGCAAGAACAGGAATTGCTCAACTAACATCTGGTTTCTGGTTACTTTTTCACCAGATTATTTGAGCTATGGATCTGTAGTGACACCTAGTGGGTGATAAGGATGTAAGTGTCAGTGATTGAAATGAATTTCATGGCCCAATTTCTAGGGCCTTTGGGCATCATACATTTCCAGTTCTATTACCGTTTTCACTGGCATCTTGCTTGTGGTGAAATGAAAAAGATTTGCATTGTCATTGCCACATTATGGTGAAACACAGAAATGGCTTGTTGCTCTCACCACCTAAATCAGAATTATGGGACTTTAAGGTTAGAGTGGACTTTCAAGATATTTAATCAAATCCCCTCCATTTTTAAGATGAAACTAAGAGAAAGTAACTGGTGTAGAGTCATACAGGCAAGTGATAGAACCTAAACTTGAGCCTCCATCATCTGATGCCTAAGCTTTCCACTACACCCTGTAAGACATTTAATTTTGAGTTTTCTTTTTAGTTTGAGACGTTGGCTTGGACGTAGGAATACAGAGTCTGTGTTGCCTCAGAGTAGAACAAGTCTGACATATAAAGGCAGATTTTCTTTCAAAAATACTGGGCTGGGCCTCAAAATAGAGCTGTTGAGAAATGCAATCACGTGTTAGAAGGTGAAGCCCCATCACTAAAGCCTACAGGCAGGCAAGGGCTGTTGGATGTCTGGAGGAGTCGCTTGTGTTGGGGGAGGAGGAAATGTTAGACACGACATTTAAGCACCCTTTTGAGATTCTGTGACTTTTCTTTAGCAGGGTAGAAAGTTTCTTTGTTTTCTAGTATTAGTACAGTTCAAATCCACCAGATGCGCCTCAGAAACTATGGGGCAGTTCTACTCTGTCTTATAGGGTTGCTAGGAGTCGGAATTAACTTGACAGCAACGGGTTTGGTTTTTTTTTTGCTTTTTGGAAGAAAAGGAGACTTGATATTAAAATAAACATTCATAATCATTTTAGGGTTTGTGGCACATTGTTTAATCCAGATTGGATACATCAGGTACAGCAGTGGCACACGACTCAATACTGTAAATGATATACATGTTTTAACATATGCACTACAGTTTCAAAAGAAGACAACAGGAAATTCGAGAGGTTTTTTTTTCATAGAAAGTTTTCACATGTTTATCTTCCTGCAGCTTTGTACAATATATTTCTTCTTTGCCATTGTGATGTTGGTAAGCAAAGCCCATTTATTTTATGAAAATAGAAAAGAACACACTTGATGTTTTTCACGGTAACATTAATGGGACGGGGGTGACCTCTAAGGAAAACATTACATTGGAATGTCTGATTATCAAAAATATACCATCCCTCCCACCGCCCGGGTTTGTAAAATAGTCCATTGGTCCATGGAGCCTCCCAGGACTTGGGTCTCTGCCTTACACTGGTTAGAATGACATCATCCAGTGTAGTTAAATAAGCTACTAAGATAAATGTCATTCCCAGACTTGATGAGAAAAACACAGAACATTCTGAATAGAAAACAAGACTCAAAAGGAACCCCTTTAAAGCAGTTTCTTTTTCTGATTGTTACTTTCGCTAATGATGCTCCTCATAATGCTGTTTGGGTTCCAAGGTCATGGCTCATAACAAAGTTCTTCCTTCGTCCAGTCATTTTAAAGCTCTTTGCAAACGATGAGATTTCATAAGGAAACCAGAAAGGGAGAATAAAGCCTTTCAGGTTCCTGTTTGTAACAGTTACCATGCGAGCTATAGTTTAGAAGGGAAACTAATACTGCCTTAGATTAACAGCGTTGGGATCTTGCTGCTTTATAGTTACCTGGTAATTGAGCCTCAATCACTGGATTCCACTGATAACCTCAAAATCTAGTTTTAGCTCAATTTCAACCACTACCTCAAAGTTAAAAAAGAAAAAAGCAAGGAAAAAAATCTAGGTACATAATGTTTCAATGTACACTTTCCCTGCCTATATAAAAGTGAGTGACATAATCCAGAACTACAGGAATCCTAATTTGAAGACTGGATAAAATACCTCAGCATATTCACAAGTTGACTTTTTTATTAATCATGGATCAGCATTAACTGTCCACTTCTAATTTCTATCTAAATTCTGTTTTTCCTAATTTCACTTACCTACTTGCTGACTTATATTCCTGTGTGATTGTAGACTAATGTACGTTGTTGACAGGGGCCATATTGTCAGTAAGGCTAACTCCCTTGGTGTCAGTGTTTCTCTCCTGAATAAGCATCTGTTCATCTGCCATTGAGAATTATCTGGTCTCCTGAACAGGATTCTATGCAGTTAGTCCTGAGCTTGACACTATTTATGAAAATAGAGGATGAAGGAGATACAGTATAGAGTTTGCTTCCAGAGGTCCTGGTTCAGGGTGGTTCTGAATGGAATGCTTCCTCCCCCTAATCACCACCCTGGAAATCCAGGTATTAAAAATATCAGCATGCCTCAGAGTAATGCAACACGATGTGGAGAGAAAACCCCAGGACAAGGTGTCTAAGCCCTGGATTGTAATCATAGTTCTGCCATTAATTTGCCGTGTAAACCTGGATAAGTCACTCAGCTTCTTTGTGCCTGTTTTGCTCTTTGTGAATCAAGGATTTATTTACTTGACTCACTACCATTAGAAGGTTGTACCCCTTAGTAGTCAAGTCAGTTCCAACTCATAGCGACCCTATAAGACAGAGTAGAACTGCCCCATAATTTCCAAGGCTGTAACCTTTACAGAAGCAGACTGCAATATCTTTCATGGAGCAGTTGGTGGGTTTGAACTGCCAACCTTTTGGTTAGCAGCTGAGTGCTTAACCAGTGCACCATCAGGGCTCCTTAGAAGGTTATAGTGAGGATTAGAAGGACTATAAAAGCTAACAGTATGCTTTGAAATGTCACTGTCCTAACCCTCTCTTCACTGAGAAGAGAGCATCTGAAAAAACCTGGCTATTCACTTGTTCCCTAGTTTCCACTATTCACATCCTTGACTGGTGCAGATGGTTAGTGTGCTCAGTTGCTAACCAAAATGTTGGAGGTTCAAGTTCACCCAGAGGTGTCTGCGAAGACAGGCCTGGTGATCTTCCAAAAAATCAGCCATTGAAAACCTTAAACGGAGCACAGTTCTATTCTGACACACATGGGGTCGCCGTGAGTAGGAATCAACTCAAAGACAACTGGTTATTGTTCACTTATTTCTGACAGAATTGATACTGCATAGCTGGTTGTACCCAGGGAATGGCTGCTTCCAAAGTATAGTTTTTACTACTACAGTCAGGCGGTTTCCAAGGGCTGTGTCCAAGTGCTTGGGGCATTTACATAAGAGTATGTAATTATAGCATAGTTTCTTGGATGGGTCTTCTCTGAAGCATCAGCACTCGGAGAGGCAGTGGATGTAGTGGAAAGAGCATTAGACTTGCAGCCAAGGGACTTGTGTTCTGGTCCAAGCTCTGTCATTGTATCACTGCATGACCTTAAACAAGTCACTTAATTTCTTTGAGCCTCGGCTTTTTATGCTGTAGAATGAATCAGATATTCTCTTGCTCTGATTCTATATACTCTTCATACTATGTTTTCTAAGTTTCTATTCATTTGAAGGTAGCCTATTAGGTTTTCTTTTACCCCCTAATGCTAAGTGGGACTGAATGATACAGGTGATTTTGGGAATCTTACATTATGCTGAAGTTTAACTATGAAAGCTCATGAGTCACTGCACCAAAAGGCCAGTGCCCCCAGAAAACCCTGATATCCTGTTTCTTCAGTCACTGACCAGTGAGTTAGACTTATTAAACCGATTCAGCACACTTTGGCCCTTGTGTTTACTTACAAATGCCCCTTAGCAGTATAGTCTGGCTGATTCTGTTATGTAAATGAGCCATTTTCCTGGGTAGACATCTTTTGGATTAGAGGTGAGCTGGGTTCCTAATCCCTGGCTAAGGCTATGATGGGGGCTAGGATGAAGGGGATGGCCTAATAGTCTTTTAGGAACTGGCTTGATGTGGGCTTTGGAAATGGAAGGAACCCAAAGTGTTCTGTTCATTAGGGTCGATAAAAAGAACATGGGAAAGTGGGACATTTTTAAGATTTTTTTGTTTTTGTAAGAGGCACTAATATGCTCCCTTGGTGCACTGTATCAAACAAATCCTGGGTTGGATCAGTCATTATTCTAACCTTGTGATGACCTGTCCTTAAATTAGGCATGGGCAGTTTGTGTATGTAACTATGCTCCTGTTTACGTCATTGCTTCTTACCCCACTCAGTTCTTATGATTTGTAATTTTCCTAACTTTGTTCCATCACCCATTCTTTCAAAAGAAGAATCTTTTTCTAGTCCTTTATCTGCCCTCTAAGTGGAGTCGAGCCCAGTCCCCTGCCTTCCCTAATGAGATGTGTATGAAGTGAATGGCATTAATGGGTGTGTTTACGTTGGTTGTATGGTTGGTAAGCTTTTCTGCCTACTTAGACCGTGAGCTCAGAGGACAAGAATCACCCTATTCCCCCATTAGGTAGAAATCCTTGAGGCCAGACCCAGAGAAAGGCTCAGTCAGTGGTCAATGAGGATAAGCCTAAAGACATAAAGATAGAAAGAAGGCTCCCTCTCCACTGCCCTTCTGCACACCTCTGGTTAGGCGCCACCTCATAATCCTTTGACTTTCCCCTCCTACAGGGCCAATAGAGCTGGGGGTCATAGGGAAGCCCATTGATGGTGTTTTTAGGTTCCTGGCTAGTAAGACTTGTCCTAGATGGCTGTAGTGGGTGGAGAAATTCTTGGCTTACAATTAAACACCTAACTACTAAGCTGTTAGAAGGATAAGGAGCTCCTGTTTCTCAGGTCCCAGGCTAGAGGGATTGCAATAGGGTAGCTGGGGGTTGAGGAAGGACGGGTGGGGCTCGTCACTAACCCTGGGGCCCACCTGCTCTAAGTGGTGAAAATGGTTAGGAGGATTCCAGAAATGCTGTTCCCAGCTCCACCAGGGTGGAAGCCACTTGAACAGGAATGCCATCTAGGTTCTTAAGAAACAATCCCCACCCCCTCACTTTCCCAGAGGTGATCAGGGATCCCCCCCGCATTTCAGTTGTCTTTACGGAGATCAGGCCTGAAGACTTCAGACCTCAAGGCATCTATCAGATGGAATAAGAATCATCTAGAATCTCTTAGTAGCTTTCACTCCTTGGAGCACCCTTCACGAGGCGCACAGACTCAACCTTCCGCAGCCTCTAGTGGGAGTTGCCTCGTGCATAAGTCAGAGGAAGCTCGGTCCCCTTACCACTCCCCTCTCTGAAGGAAACTGCTCATGGGGCCTCTTGGCAGAGCTCTGGATGGGCTCTTGATGGGTCCTGAAAGAAGGGAACATAGCAAGGTTCCTCCGGGGCTGACTTCACCTGAGACCCCTGGCTTCTTTGTTCGCTCTTCAACGCTACACACCAGAGTGGACTGTGCTTCTCAGGTGTTGGCTGCTTCTTTTTTCAAGATTCCATTGTGATAAATCTGGCCATTCCCCTTCTTCAGAAACTGAAATTGCAGAACACCAGTGGTTCCAAGCACTAGGCAAGCACCTTAGTTCTGTAAGATGGGCTTCCCTCACCCTAAACTCTCCCTGTGTTTGCTTCACTTTTTCCTCTTCCACAATTGCCTTCATACAGATATAACTCCCAGGCACAAGACTGTAGGTGCTTGGCAAGGATGGAGAAGGCTTTACTAACATGTCTCAGGATCAGTGGGACCCATGGAGAGACAGATGGTTGGACACAGAGAAAAACAGCCAGGGGGTGAAGCAAAGAGCTACGGAGACGAGGAGACAGGGACAGACGAGGGTAAAGGTTGCTGGGTGGTCAGCAGGCAGCTTTGTGCAGGTCAGCTGGGCTGTGGGGGCCCAGGCTCAGTTGACCTCACCCACCTGGGGGACTGGAGAGAGAACTCAGCAATAACTGACTTCTTAGCCTAAAAGCTTTTGCTGTAAAAGGAGCAAAACAAAACAAAACAAAAAAATCCTCACAAAACGCATTGTTTTGGTTCAAAGGTGTTGGGTCCATGGAGAAAAACATTTCACAAAACTCCGTTGATGTTTTTGTTTTCCACCTTTTCCCATGAATAAATATTATCCATTAAGAGCCTTGAAAAAGGTGCTTAAATACACAGTGTTATATTTTCTTCCTGTTTTGCATGTGACAACTCGGCCTCTGTGCTGCTCTTGGTCTTGCATTTTCCTCACTGGGGTCTCCAGAAACAATTGTTATTTGGTCTGAGGGGCCTACGTCCAGGCCTGTCCTGGAATGCAGCCTATAACCCCACCGCCCCATCCTCTGCTCCCACCCGCCCTCCCTTCCTCCGGCCCCAGTGAGATCCAGTATCACAGGGCTCTGTCCACGCTAGCAGCGGCGAACCTCAGGTGCCCCTTTGCTGCCTCTTTTTCTTTCCAGGCACAAGTTTCAGTGCTAGGGGTACAGTGGGGCAGGCAGAAATAGTGGGGAAAGGGGGAGGGAGTGGTCCCCGTGGCCACCCACCAACATGCCAACCCCCTTCGCTCCCCACTACTCCCTCTGACCCTCCGTCCAGTGGCTTTACAAGGCAGAGACCTTGACGACATTGCTGGCTACAGAGGGAATGTTCGTGTTAGGGCCCGGGCTGGAAGTGGGGGGCCGACTTTCCCCCTCGGGGGTTAGCACTGGCGGGGTGGGGATGCTGATGATGGCTGTGGTGATCTGGGACGTCTTGCAGTTTGGTCTCAGTCCATCGTCTGCTTTCAAATTAAGGCTGGAGCGACTGGGATATAAAAGAGTGAGTTTGGTGATGGTCCCTGCTCGCGAGCCTCCCCAAGCATCCCTGGCCCCTACATTTCTTGCTCAGAGTAATGAGGATAAATTTTTGGTGTCCCTCTACCTCTGTCTTTGGTAATCATCTTGTAATTATCCATTCTAATTATCATTCCTAAATTACCAACAATTACAAAGTCATGGAATTCAGAGTATACATCCCCCTCCCACTCTGATGGATCATTTACCTATCTTTTGTGGCATTTGACTTTTGCTTTCCCTGAATTCCCTTCGACTCATTGGAGGTAGTGGGAGGGAGAGAGAAGTCAGGCTGTGCTTCCAAATCTGCTAAGGATAAGCCTGTGTAACAAAATTATGAAAACTGTTTCCTTGAGAAAATGGTGGACCATTCTTTGCACCAGGGCAGGTAATTTTTGGATTTTTTTGAGTTTTTTTTCCTTGTGTGTAAGCCAACATTCTGACTAAACCTGCTATAGTACCCTCCAACAGCATAAGAAGGGTTAGCCTGCAAGGATGAGAAGGAAGGTGGGAGAAGGGGCAGGTAGAGGGAGTTCATGCATTAGATGAGGGGAGGCTAAAGGACCCCAAAGTTCTTCTAACACTGAGATTGCTAATTTCATGACTGGAATGACTCAAGCTTTTGGGGTGACAGGGATGGGAGCCACCCACCTGGTGGTGAGGGACGGCTGCTCGCTACCCTGGATGTGGATCGTGCTGAGCTCTTGCATGCTGCGCAGGCGGGTGGCTGGCAGGTTGGAATTGGGCAGGTGTGTGGTCTTCTTACTACGGCGGGAGCAGCAGGTGGTTGTCAGGCCCGGATGGCTGGACAGTGAGGGGCTTCTTGTGGATGGGTAGTTCTGCATCGAGCTCTCCATGCAGTTCTGCTCAAACATCTGCTCATCAATAAACTCATGGTTCTGTGGGAGGCAGAAGGAGGAGACGTAAGAAAAGGAGATAGCGAGGTGAGCCCCCATACTCTGCATGGCTACCTGTCTCTGTTCTGGGCCTTGAAGGAAGGGCTCCCAGCTGCCTGGAGCACAGATAAACATTCAGGAGGGGCACGAGCCCACAGGCTATCAGATGAGAAAGTAGGAGAATCGTTTTGGCAGCCCTGGCCATCAGATTGAAAGATGAGGACTGCGCTTGTTAAATCATGATGCGACCCATAACCCACCCAAAGCTTTGAGCTAAAGGTGTGCAGAAGACATGGAGGGATTTAGTGCCTCATGAGAGCTAGAAGCAAGGACTTTACCTTTAACCTGCGTGAAGTCTACTGGGGGTGACAGGTAAGGAGTCACTGACTATGAGTGGTGGGTATGCTAGGTTGTTTTTTCTGGATTTAATGGGTGAGATCCTTATGAATCTTGGGTAAAGGTGAGACATAAGCTTTTAAAGGCCCTAGATCATTCATAAATTGGAAGAGCATTGCTCTTGATAGCCAATGGGGTCAGACTGTCAAGGGATACAATTTAAAATTTTTTTTTCCTGATTATGGGACATGGATCCTTAATATACCTGGAGACAAAGGATTCCCGAAGTCAAGTGCAAGCATGAGGTGGGAATGCTAACAGTCTCCTGATTAGAGGCCAGCAGGATGGGGTATAGCTGAACCTGGGATAAATAAAGTATGACGGGCCAATGTGACTAAAACCCCAAGGGCATTAGTGGCCTGGCCAAGGCTGCCAGAGTGAGGAGAAGTCTGCAGAGAAGCAGCATGAGAAAAGAGTTCAGAGAGAGACCAGCCCTGACAGCCAACCCCAGGAGTCCCCACGGAGCTGAGGAGGTGGCACAGACAGATTGTGGCACACGGACCCTCACAAGATACCTGCATTGGTGCCATCTTTTACCACCCCTCCAAGCCCCTGGGGAGGTCCAAAGAGGGTATTGGAAAGGCAGTTGGGTAATTTAGCACAGGGAACTGGAAGCCTGAGCTGGTGCTGGGTGTGGCAGCAGAGGTAGGGTAAGCCCCAGAAGAATCAACAGCACATGCACAGAACTAGACCAGGGAGTAAAAGAGGAGAATCCACAGACTCAGAAGAATCAGAGAGAAAAACATCAATTGAATTTTTAAAAAGTTATACCTTGATGGTTGAGGTTCGTACAGATAACAGGGGATCATCCACAAGATAGGACAACCCCTACAGGACAACATGCCAACAGAAGATAAAAACACCATTGATTGTACATTCCAGCATTCCCAAGCTCAGTTCTGACATTCACTCTCTCAATCCTGGCATTCCACCCTTTGAGTCCAACATTCCATCCCTTACCCCAGCATTCAGCCTCTTTAGTCCCAGCATTCCACCCCTTGGCTCCAACATAAGCCTGCTCAAACCCAACATTCCATTCCTTCCATCCCCAAATTCTGCCTCTTCTATCCCACCATTCCACCCCTTAAGTCCAACATTCCTCTTCTAAAATCTAGCATTCCATCTCTTTAATCCCAATATCCCAACCCACAATCCAACATTCTTCCCCTTAAATTCAGCATTCCACCCCTCAGTGACAGCATTCCATCCCTCAATTCCAAAATCTCATATCTTCAATGCCAGCATTCCAACCCCTCAACCCAAATATTTTCACATATCTTTAAATTCGCACATTCCACCCAGCATGCAACTTGGAAAGGGCAGTTTGGTCTGGGCCTATCCCTTTGGCATTTTTCTAAGTCCTTGAAATAAATTATAGACATGCATTCATGGTTCTTAAAGCTAAGCAGTATTGGATAAATCCTGGAAACTAGGGCTTTCAGAGAACCTTTCCACTCTAAGTCTTCATTTGGTTCAACTGCCACCCGCAATGTCCACATTTGGCTCAGGTTAAGAGTCATTTAACATCTATTTGCCTCACATCCGGGAGGTCAAGATATAGAACATTTGGAGTTGAAAATTCCTTTCTTAGTGTGCTGAGCCCTGACTATAGGCTCTTGAGGGAGGGAGGTTCTAAAAGGAACAGGGAAGGGTTTCACTTTGTTGCTCTTTGTCTTGTCCACCCTGACTTCTCCTCCCTCCCTGCTATCCCTAGCACTTTGTGCCAGGTGTCCAGGGTTAGCCCCACTGCCCTTCCTTTCAAGTTGTGAGGCACAAGCATCATTCCACATTCCAGCCATGGCACCTAAACCATGACCCTATTTAACAAGCAGACTTTCAGAATCTGAACTCCCTGGGAATTGCAAGGTGACTGGCAGGGGATGATACTCATAAAATCCCTGGCTAGAGAAATAGATGCATTGCCTCCTTAGTCTACTGTTTCTTGCTCAAAAATGGACCCACAGATTGCATCAACTGAGCCCCAGGGGTGGGGCAAAAGTGGATGCTCTTCTCTACTGTCCTGTAGCTATCTGGTACAAGTTCAGCCCTAGTTTTGAAAGGTGATGCCCTTCAGAACTGAGAAGCCAATAGGCAGAGTCATTAGTCCTCAGTAACTAGGACATGGGCTGTGGGCACTGGTGTGGGGTATGTGTGGGAAGCCACGAGTAATGACCTCCTCCATGCTGCTGCAGGACAGAGCTACCCTCCCCACTCTGATGACCTCACCCCACTCCTTGGGCCACCCTCCTGAGGGTTGATAGAGAGACCTCATCACTGCTCTTTGAATTTGAAGGAGATAGAGTTTGACTTCTGGAGCTTGGGCCCAGGGTAAGAATATGTAAGAACAACGTCAGAAAGAGGCAGGCCAGGGGTCAGGGATGAGAAGGGAGGTGGCAATGGGCTGGGACTCACAGTGGTTTTTTCCAGGCAATGCAGCAGGTGATGGTGCTGGCTCTCGATGAGAGAGGTGGTCTTGCCCGCGTGCTCCTCCTCCGGGGTGCCCTAGGAAGAAAAGAAGAGCCGCTGATTATAAG
This sequence comes from Dugong dugon, assembly GCA_030035585.1. Lineage (NCBI taxonomy): Eukaryota > Metazoa > Chordata > Mammalia > Sirenia > Dugongidae > Dugong > Dugong dugon. The sequence goes on from CM057462.1 coordinate 152,103,297, forward strand.
GCGAGTGGCTCCTCCCGTCTCTGGCTCCTTCATTCCTTCACAGACCGTAGGAAGGGTGCCAGAAAAGTCAGGGTGAACCAAATTTCAGGGTCAGCATAGACATACTAGCCTGTGGACTGGGGCCCTTAGTCTAAAACTGGATTAGGAGTAGCAGGGATAGACCTATGGGAGAGGTACGTTTGGAAAGTTTGGAAACATGTCCTTCTCAGGGTTCAAACTGGGGCTTGAGGGCAGGAGTGCTGGTGTCCAGGGAAAGAGAAAAAAAGCCCATCTCCCCACCCATCTCCCCAGCCCAGGCCCTCTAGGCACCTACCATCAGCTCCAGGGCCTCGTTGAGGAGCCCGTTGCGTTTGCTGTGCAGGTAGGCATTGGAGCTGCCTGTTTTGGCCACACGGATCCTGGCGAGGCGAGCTTTCTGTGATTGGTGGAGACAAGAGTGAGGGAGACTGAGATACAAAAAAACCAGTGAGAATGGGCTGCCCCGTGGGGATGGGCTCCCAGGTAGTGTCTGATGAAGGGCAGGGGGCTGCTTCTTCCCAGCCTCATGGGTCTCTGGGTCATGGTCAGAGCTCCTAGGGGTTTCCACTCATCTCTCCAGTCAGGGTGTGACCCTGGCAGGAGAAGTACCACTCACCCAAATCTTTCTTCTCCCAAAGAGTCTCATGACCTTTATACACTCATCATCTCACAATGCCTGTGCTATTCTCACTGGAGTATGTCTTATCTCTAAGTAGAGTGCAAGCTCCTCAAAGAATTGTATGTTATAGCTCTCCTGATTCTCCCCCACCATCCAGTGCAGGCCCCTGCATACAGCTGGTGCCCACATATTAGTTAATGATGAGAAAAGCAAGGAGTGTGTACACCTGCCCTTCAACACTTCTTCACTCCCCCCTGCTTTCTTTCTTCTCCTCAGCACTTATCACTAACATAGTATAGGTTCTATTGATTTACCTTGCTGCTGCCTCTCTCCTCCATTAGAATGTAATCTCCTTGAGGGCAAGACTTTTTGTTTCGTTTACTGATAGATCCCCAGTGCCTACCACCTAGTGTTATTGTTGTTAGTTGTCGTCAAGTCGATTCCGACTCATGGCGACCCCACGTGTGCAGACTGGAACTGTGCTCCATAAGGTTTTCAGGGCTGTGATCTTTTGGAAGCAGGTTGCCAGGCCTGTATTTCGAGTGCCTCTGGGTGGGTTTGTACTGCCAATCTTGCAGCTAGTAGTTGAATACTTAACCTTTTGTGCCACTCAGGGACTTCTTAGGTCTTCAGATATTTTTAAAATTATTAAGTGAATTTACAATGGCATGTCTGTCTTTGGGCGTGGATTCATGCATGGGTGTGTCAATACATGTTTATTTTGTCATGCTTGGTTGTGGGAATGAGTGTAGGTGCATGGGACAAGGTGACCCGATGTGTGTGTGTGAGGGACGGATGGAAGACATCACTACGCACCACTTCGGGTTTACCTAGTACAGCTCCAGAGAGGGCAGCCTTCCGCAGAGAAGGTCTCCGTAGGAGGGCTACCCGGTATCCCGCTTGCAGAGGCAGTGGACAGGCAGGCCACACTGCACATGCTGGCTGCTATCCCTTCCTAATGGCCGTAATCTGGGTAACCATGACAGCAGCATAGCCAGAGAATGAGGGCTAAGAGGAAGGAATCTTTTGGAGAAAGGGAGACAGGACTGGGAAGAGGGGACCTGCTGGTTTAAAAAATGCGACTTTGGGTTTGGGCTCTGGAGACCTAGACACAGCTCCAGGCTCTTGCTTCCAGAAACAGAAGAGCTCACCCGGACTCACAGACCCATCCTGGTGCAGAGCTCCTGGGTAAGTCCACATGTGACCTCAGCATGGACTCTGAGCAGGAGAAGAGTCCTCGGACAACTGCTGCAATTTCCATTTCTTATTACCCTGTCCCCAACATGGGGCAGTGTCCCCTCCGAGTGTCCTGCTGGGCTGGCTTATCTGTAACAATGAGGCCAGGCTGTTATCAGAAGCACCAGGGACACACTATGTCTCTTATTTCCTGTGAAGTCCCCCACTGGCCAGGGTTTCCTTGGCCAATTCTATTCCTTTCCCTGCCTGCCGAATACCGAGAAGAGGCCTAGGACCAGAACCTGGAAGATCTGCCCATAAATCCGAGGAAGGACGCTCCTCCAGATGGAGAGGACTGAAAGGGGAACCAGGGAGAGAAGGAGGCTAATCAGCCCTGTCATTCTTCTCTCTCAGGAAAGAACATTCGTTCAGGATGCAGGTCAGTTCTCTTCCCTAGGAATCCTGCTCTTGCCTTCCCTTTAGCTAGATGTTTACGTTCAAACAAGTTGCTCATCATTGGAGGATGCGGCTGTTACTGCTTTGGGTGAGCACTGGGTGTTGAGAGCTGCACATGGAAATTCAATTGTGTCAAGCTCATTATAGCCTTATATAATTGGATCGCACCACTTAGAGCTAGACCTTTTTTGTGTCTGGGGTCTGTCTTCATTACTTTCTAGAGATGAAAGATTCTCCTGTTCTCCTTTGTGGCACTTCTTTTAATCTTATCTTACCCTGGGCTCTATTAAAGCAACTGATTGTCATATCAAATGCACTAGATCATTTAATCATCTCCCTCACAGGATAAAGGGGTTTGCAATGTATTTACAGAGCCATACGCAGCATAGGAAGTTTGATGGGGCTCTTTGGCTTGCCTTTGAGCTCTGGAGGGGCAGGGACTGTGGCTCATGCATCAGGATCTTTGGCTTGGTTATGAGTGCTGGAGGGGTAGGGACTGTGGTTTTCATCTCCAGTACCTAGCACAGGGCTTTGCACTGAGTAGGGGCTCAGGAAAAGCTTGTGATGGCAAAGGAAGGAAGATGATCATACAGAGTTGGTTAGAAATCTACGTTACTAAAGCCATTATAATGGGCTCAATCCACCACCCATCAGCTTGTTGTAGTGTGGTGGCTTGCATGTGTCTATGATGTTGGAAGCTATGCCACTGGTATTTCAAATACTGGCAGGGTCACCCATGGTGCACAGGTTTCAGTGGAGCTTCCAGATTAAGACAGACTACAAAGAAAGGCCCGGTGATCTACTTCTGAAAACTAACTGCCATGGATTCAATTAGGTCCCCCCCAAAAATGTGTCAGTTTGGCTGGGCCATGATTCCTGGTATGGTGTGATTTTCTTATATGTTGTAAATCCTGCCTCTATGATGTTAATGAGGGAGGATGGGCAGCAGTTGTTAGTGAGGCAGGACTCAGTCTACAAGATTGGATTGTATCCTGAGGCAATCTCTTGATGTAGAAAAGAGAGAAGTGAGCAGAGAGACGGGGACCTCGTACCACCAAGAAAGCAGTGCCAGGAGCAGAGTGTGTCCTTCGGACCCGGGGTCCCTGCATGGAGAAGCTCCTAGTCTGGGGGAACACTGATGAAAAGAAGGCCGACAGAAAAAGAAAGCTTTCCTCTGGAGCTGATGCCCTGAATTTGGACTTTTAGCCTCCCTTACTGTGAGGAAATAAACTTCTCTTTGTTAAAGCCATCTACTTGTGTTATTTCTATTAGAACAGTACTAGATGACCAAGACACTAGCCAACGAAAACCTTATGGATCACAACAGAACACTGTCCACCTCACTGCTTTGGATACATCATCAGTAAGGATCAATAGCTAGAGGAAGACATCACGTTTGGTAAAGTAGAGGGCCAGTGAGGGTGAGGGAGACCCTTGGTGGGATGGATTGGCACAGTAGCTGCAACAATGGACTCAGACATGTTGGCGATCGTGAGGATGATGTTGGACTAGGTAAGATTTCATTCTGTTGTACATAGGGTTGCTATGAGTCGGAGTTGACTCGATGGCAGCTATTTATCTATAATAGGCTCAATCCTTGTGTGGACTGGTCAGCTTCACTTTCTCCCATGGCTACAAGTGCAATGTGAGAATTAAAAGAGAGCTTCAAGATCATCTAGGCTATTTTAAAGACCAGGAAATGGAGGACATGAGGGCAAGTGACTCATCAAGGGCAAGGCAGTGGACTATCAAGACTTGAGCTCAGGTCTTCCAGCTTTCAGGCCAATGCTACTTCCATAACATCCTCCTCCTCCTTTCCTGAATTCAACTCCAGTCAGCCTATTTTTTAAACTTGAATGAAGCCCAGGAAGCTGCATTTCAACAGGGGTGGAGATCGCAGGGTTGGAGGAGAGGTCTGGAAGGAGAATACTAAATCGTGGGTCCAGTTCCAGGTACAGTCAATGCTCAAGACCATAATTCTACCAATCCCTGAGAAGTCCTTCACAATTAGCACTTCCTGGCTATTGGCTGGCAAGTGCCCTTTGGCCATGAGTATTTACATGTCTTTCTCTGGGAGAGGCAAAATAAGGAGAAAGAGGGAGAAATGGAAAGGCCGAAAGAGAACGTGAACAATTGCACTCTTGGGCATTTATCCCAAAGAAATGAAGACTTATGTTCACACAAAAACGTATACACGAATGCTTATAGAAACTTCATCGTAAAAACCCCAAACTTGAATCATCCCAAATGTTCTTCGACACATCCATACCATGGAATTCCTACTCAGCCATAAAAAGAAACTAGCTATTGATATACTCAACAACTTGGATGAATCTCCAGGAATTACGCTAAGTGAAAAAAAGCCAATCTCCAAAGGTTACGTATGATTCCATTTATGTCACATTTTTGAAGTGAAAACATTTTACAAATGGAGGACAGATAAGTGGTTCTAGGGATTAGAGATGGAGTGGGAGTTGCAGGATGTAGTTATAAAAGGGCAACAAGAGGAATCCTTGTTGTTCAGTATCTCGACTACGGTGGCAGATGCATGAACCTACACATATGATAAAACTTAACACACACTCACACACATACACATGCACACACATACATACACACACATACGATTGGTGGATTGTATCAATGTCAGCATCCTAGTTGTGACTTTGTACTATAGTTTTAGAAAATGTTACCGTTGGGGAAACTGGACAAAGTGTTCAGTGATCTCTCTGTACTATTTTTTACAACCACAAATGAATCTAAAATTACCTTAATAAAATTACCATTAAAAAGAGTATATGAGAATCTTATTCAGCCATAAAGGGAAATGAAGTTCTGATATGTGCTATGGCATGCATGAAGCTTGAAAACGTCACGCTGCGTGAAATAAGTCAGACACAAATAAATATTATATGATCCCACTTACATGAAATATGTAGAACAGGCAAATGCACAGAGACAAATGATTATTAGTGGTTGCCAGGGGCTGGGGGGAGGAGGGTTTGGGGAGTGATTGCTGAAAGGGCACTGAGTTTCTATTTGGGGTGATGGAAAACTTTTAGAAAATAAATAGTGGTGTTGGTTGCACAACATGGTGAATGTAATTAATGTCACTGAATTGTACATTTAAAAATGGCAATTTTTTTTGCATGTGTTTTACCACCACACACACACACACACACAGACTATGGGCAGGCATCAGAACCAGAGATAGGGAACAATTCCCCACTCCAGTATGTTACCCTGTCTTTGTCCACTGCTAGACCACCCCACTGCTATAACCCCAATTCACCTGGCTCAGAGAACATAGTCTCGGAAGCAAATAATCGTGGAGTCATCCTAGTAACAATCCCAAGCAAACCAGTCATGATGGAAAGAGGAGGATGACATGATCTCCTTCTTGAACCTTTCCTTTACACCCAAGGCAGGTGGGCTGGAACTTACCTTTGTGGCTGTTCTATCTCCTAAGTGTCTGGTCTGAGTTAAGAGCTCTCATTAGGTTCCCTGACCTTCTCCCCACCCCATCTCCACTCCTCACCAAGTCCCCTGGACCTGCCTGCCTCGGCTTCTGGTGACAGACTTGGTGCTGGAAGCAGGCAGTGTCCTTTGCTTCCTGTCTCAGGAAGCCCAAGGTGAAGGAGACACAGTTGAGCAAACTTGAGGAGAGACAGCAACCAGGCGAGGTGAAAACTCTGTAAATATTTACTCTGCTTTCAAAAGGGAGAGACAAGAGGGAGTGGGAAGGTGGGGAGGGAACCAGGAGGGAAGGAGACTCATCTTTAGCTGCTAGAGAAAGGAATAAGCCAAATCTTATACCTTCTGGATTTTAATCACACAGGATGAGCTTTATAAAATCCCGAGGGAAATGTCCACTGTTACATTCTCTGTAGGGGCAAAAAGACAGCAGATGAGATGCCCTGGGAAGTAGGTAAAGGTATGGGTATGGAGGTGAAGGTAGCTGGAGAAGCTCCCTAGAGCACAGCTTGAATGGGGCTGTCACCGGGGTAGGCACAGCCATGGGCTCATGTGTGGGGCTGAGGATTCCTTTAAATCTCACCTGCTCGGTCAAAACCGGTAAGTCAGCCCTAGCCTGTGTTGGTGGGGTTGCTATAGAATTCCTGGTTTTTCAGAGCCTTGCGCTCCTTGATTTGAAAAGGAGACCTCGGTTTGTCTCTGCCCTTTTATTTAGTAGTGTGTAATGAATTTAGATATTGTTCAAATTCACCAGCTGACTTGAGCAGGGAAAGAGATAAGACTTCTCTTTCTGGGATGGCTGACCTTGGGTGAAGGGGTAGGAGATAGGTGCTGGAAGGGATGGAGAGGACAGCACGGCACCAAGGAGAGGAAGTTTAAGGAAGGCTGGTGACATTACAGATGTAGGTAAAGAGAAGTAAAAATATATTTCAGCACAGGCAGAGGGAAACAGAAGGGTACAGAGGAGATGACCAAGAAGGCATGCAAAATGGGATATGCTGGAACAAACTGGAATCTCTGCCCCTACATTTTGGAGCTAGTTTCCATGCTTCAGTCAGCATACATAGGCCCATTCTGAAATTCTGGATTCCTTTGACACTTGGAAGTTATCACTGCAAGTAGAAGGTCAATGGCACGGATCATGTGGCAGGGAAACAACCCAGCTGCAATGCATCATGCCTGACACAGAGCAGGTGCTCAGGAAGTGTTTGTGGAATGAATGAATGAATGAAATAAAATAAGGAGTCAAAATCCCAGGCCTCCCTAAGCCAATATTTCAAGGAAGTCCCTCCCTGTCCATTGTGCCCAAAAAGACTCTGACCACCCCCCTGGGAGTTTCGGATGGAGGAATGGAGTGTCCCCACGCATAAGATCCTGCGGGCGGGGTACCATATTTCAGTCTTGACCTTCCTAATTGGAACCCTAGTAAAAGTCACTACCTAAGAATCTTCACTGGCCCCTCAGTGGCATAAATGGTTTGCGGTGGACTACCAACCGAAAGGTTGGCAGTTTGAATCCACCCAGAGGCACCATGGAAGAAAGGCCTGCTGATCTGCTTCCACAAAGACTACAGCCCAAATATGGAACCGCAGGTCGAGAAGGGAGAGTGTTGACGTGTCCTGGGGTTGTTAACCAATGTCATAAAACAACACGTGTACTAACTGTTTAATGAGAAGCTACTTTGTTCTGTAAACCTTTATCTAAAGTACAATAAAAAAAAAAAAAGAACAATATTATAAGTTGGGGACTGTATGATCTTGACCAATGGCTTCATGTCATAAATGACTGATGATTTGTTAAAGGGAAGAGATACAATTTAAAATCTTTGAAAGTAAAAGAAGAGTACAGCCGAGAAAACCCTATGGAGCAGTTCTACTCTGCAACACAAGGGATCGCCATGGGTTGGAATTGGCTTGATGGCAACAGGTTTTTTTTTTTTTTAAAAAAACCTTCACTAGCCAGATGCCTTAAAAATGTGGGGTAAATGAGAGCCGGTGGAGTGGACGAGTTGTTCCAGATAGAAAGAAGTTTGAGGGTTAGTCAGGGAAGGAGGCTTCTTTCCAAGCACCAAAACCTTCAGCCATTTTCCCTCATTTTGTGGGAAAAAAGTATTTTACCCTTCCCTGCCTCCGTAAGCAGTGTATACTGGACATAACTGACTACTTTACTCAGAACTGGTGGTTATTCTCCTGATCATCAACTGCAGCTCTGTGCCTTAACCCAACGGTGCCCTGGAGGTTATTCAAACCTGTGGTGCTATTTGTCCCTGAGCTCAGTGGCCTCAGAATGTTCTCTTTTCATAGTATCCGTTTTTCTTTTCAGCAAATTTATTTTTTGTCGCTATGTTTTGTATAGGCAATTGTAGAATATTGAAAAAAGATTATATTCCCCAGCAAGCCCTTGGCTGGGACAAGGAAGAGTCCAGGAGGCTGCTGATTGGTGGTGGCTGAAAGAGCGGAAGGGGAGCCAGGGGTCAAGGAAATTGCCATAGAATATCCAAAAGGAAGATAGTCAGCCTGTGGATAACTGAGGGGTTGTTGCATTTTGCAACTGGCTGCGGTTGGAATGCAGGATGCTGATCGGTAGGAAGTGGCATGAGGTTGCTTTACTTTCCAGAGGCTGTCTGAGCAGTGATTCTCTAAGGAACTCCAGCCCTGGCCCCCTGACTTTTGCCAGGCAGAAAAGAGGAAGGTCCAGGCACCTCTCTGGTGCTGCCCGTCTGACCCTTATATGCTCCATCCCTGTGTCTGAGCCTTACCTTCTGTGCCCTGCGTTTGTCTGCTCTCTGATTCTGGTGGTAAATCCGGCTGAAGTTGGAAACAATCACAGGGACCGGCAGGGCAATGACCAGGACGCCACTCAGCGAGCAGATGGAGCCGAAGATCTTCCCAGCAATTGTCTTGGGCACCATGTCTCCATATCTGAGAAAGGGAGAGAGAGAATATCAGGGTGTGAGGAAGAGAGGGGCTATCTGTGAAACAAACCAGGCTTCCCTGCCAACCATTCACCTATCGATTCACTTACCCATTCATTTGTTCCTTAAACTACTGTTTAGAGTGCCTACTATGTGCCAGGTACTGTGATAACAGACCTAGGAGTGAACAAAACAGACAAGGTCCTCATGTTCATGGAGCCAACATCCTACCAAGGGGAGACTATAAACAAGTAAATGAATATCTAAAAAGAATTGTGACTTGTGGTTATTTCTATGAAGAGAACAGACAGGTGCTGTGCCCAGTGTGGGGAGTATGGTTAGGAAAGGCCTCCCTGAGGAGGCAGCATTTAAGCTGAGGCCTGAAGGTAAAGGATCCAGACATGCAAAACTCCTAGGGAAGAGTATTCCAGGCAGAGGGAACAGAAAGTACGGAGTCCCTGAGGTAGGAAGGAGCTTGGCCTGTTCTAGAAACTATCAAAGGGCCATGGTGGCTGGAGCACAGTGAGGGAGGGGGAGAGTTATAGAAAGGAGGCTGAGGAAGTAGGCAGGGGCCAGATCATGAATGGTCTAGGGGCCATGGTGAAGAGAATGGATTTTATTCATTTGCTGGATAAATGAACTTTGTAAAATTCATTTATAAATTTTATAAAATCCATTAAAAAATGGATTTTATCCATTCCTTGTTCCAACAAGGAACCATGGATCAGTATTAAGCAGAAGAGCAACATGATCTCATTTATGATAAAAATAATAAATACCAAATCCACCTTGTATTCATGTGGAGATTTAAAATTTACAAGGTACTTTTACATCTTTATCTCACACAAGCACCATGAATTCTGTGAGCTATATATTCTTCTCCCCGTTGTACAGATGCAGGAACTGAGGCTCAGAGACACTAAGTTTGTTTTGCTGGGTACAGCTGGGATTAAAATTTACCTCTTGCTTTGATCTTTTAAAATTTACTTATTTTAAAATATTTTATTTATATTTTATGTATCTATAGTATATATTTATTTATATTTTAAATTATTATTTTTTAGTTTTCTTTTTATCTTTTTTTCATCATCCCCACTGTCTCTGAGGGGTACCATGAGTTCCCAAACCCAGACCCTCAAGTCCTGAAGCCACTTTTGGACACTGCCGGCTGTTCTCCAGAGCTCAGAGAAACTCTTAAGCACTTCACACCCTGCAGCTGCCCCCTGGGACCAGGTTGGCCTGGCTCCTGCTCAACCCCAGGCAGGCAGGCCAGAGCCTCTCCTCCAATCAATAAAATACTCTCCATAGTGGTTAAGTGTTTAGCTTCCTCTTTATTGAGATAATTTAAAGACCGTATTAAGCAAAGAGCTGTGATTACTCCTTTGGCCAAATCCAGAAACATCATCTCCTTTGCCTCTGTGCTGTCTGGGTGTCTGGAACAGAAATAGGCTTAGGATGACCAGGGATGGTTGTTGCTCAGATACTTAGGCTCCAAGTTGCTTGTCCTGAGGGAACCCAGATGTCCTGGGGCTCCAGAGAGGATGTGGAAGGGATGGGGAGAGGTGTTCCAGAAGCATGAGCTTGTTATCTCCTAAACACCTAAATGGTTTCATGGAGGTTATACCAATGGCGGACACATATTTGGTGAATGAATGCATGATCTCATTTAAGCATCTCAGCACCCTGTGAAGCAGGCTACTGTTTTGAGAACTTCTTCCTCTTCTTCCTTCTCCTTCAGTGTGCAGGCCCTTTGTCCTGGCTCAGGAAGTCTCAGACATGCCACTGCATCAGGGCCTGTGATAGCTCTTTCTGGGAGCTTTGTGGCCAGGTTTGCCTTCTCTGTCATGAAGCTTAGGAGAGGCCTTTAGGGAAGTGGTTGAGAGCTTGGATTCTGGAGCTCCACCATAAAATAACTGTGACTTTGAGAGGATGTTGCTTAGCTTCTTTGGGTCTCAGTTTCCTTATCTTATAGAATGGAGATAATAAGAGTAACCTATATCCTAATCCTATTGTGAAAAAAGGAGAACGGAATATAAAGGACTTATACAGCTTTATAAACCAGAAACCAAACCCGTTGCCATCGAGTCGACTCTGACTCATGGTGACCCCACGTGTATCAATGGCTGATTTTTTGGTAGTAGATTGCCAGGCCTTTCTTCCAAGGAGCCTCTGGGTGGACTTGAACCACCAACCTTTTCATTAGCAGCCAGGTCTGTTAACTGTTTGCACTACCCTGGGACTCCCTCTCTGTAAACAATAAATACTATTGTTTTTACCCAGGTACTCTGGAAACCATTATCTCTGTGGATGGGAAGCTCTGAAAACACATTTGACTGTTAAAGTTCAAAGAATCCTAATGATGAAGAAAAGAGGGTTGCCCCTGGAGATAATCATGTTAACTGGGATTTTTAGATGATACAACTAAGAGATGGATGGTGGGCATGGCCAGGGATGAAAATGAAGCATGGTAGGTGTGTATAAGAACAGCGGCAGGAAGGTCACGTTTCAGAGTGACCAAGTGTCTTAGTCATCACCTGCTGCTACAACAGAAATACAAGTGGTTGCTTTAACAAACAGAAATGTATTTTATCATGGTTTAGGAGGCTAGAAGTCCAAATTCAGGGCATCAGCTCTTGGGGAAGGCTCTCTCTCTCTCTGTTCTCTCTGGAGGAAGGTCTTTGTCTTTTTTTAAAATTTTATTTTAAAATTTTATCTACTTTGTTGTTGGTGAGAATATACACAACAAAATATACACCAATTCAACAGTTTCTACATGTACAGTTCAGTGACATGGATTATATTCTTTGAGCTGTAAAACCATTCTCACCCTCCTTTTCTGAGTTGTTTCTCCCCCATTAACACAAACTCACTGCCCCCTAAGATTCCTATCTAATCTTTGCTGCTGTCAATTTGATCTCATGTAGTTCTTAAAAGAGCATAATGCTCAAGGCAGACATTTTTTACTAGTTGTCTTAGTTATCTAGTGCTGCTATAACAAATAAAACAAGTGGATGGCTTTAACAAAGAGAAATTTATTCTCTCACAGTCTAGTAGGCTACAAGTCCAAATTCAAGGCATCAGCTCCAGGGGAAGCCTTTCTCTTCTCTGTCAGCTCTGGTGTGAGGTCCTTGTCATCAATCTTCCCCTGGTCTAGAAGCTCTTCAGCGCAGGGACCCTGGGTCTAAAGGATGCGTGCCCCTGCTCTGCTTTCTTGGTGGTATGAAGTCCCCATGACTCTCTGCTCGCTTCTCTCTTCTATATCTCAAAAGAGACTGGCTTAAGACACAATCTAATCTTGTAGATCTCATCAATATAACTGCTGCTAATTCATCTCATTAACGTCATAGTAACAGGATTTACAACACATAGGAAAATCACATCTGAAGACAAAATGGTAGACAATCACACAACACTGGGAATCAAGGCCTAGCCGAATTGATACACATATTTTTGGGGGACACAATTCAATCCATAACACTAGTTAAGCTAAACTATCGTTTGGTTTTTAAGAAGACTTCAGGGCCCTTGTTTCTTTTCAGCTTCAATTCCTAGGTTCCTTGGCGATCGTGTGGCTTGTATCTTCCCCATCTCTACTTACTTGCTGCTTTCATAATCGGCTCTTTTATATCTCAAAAGAGATTGTTTCAAGACACACCATACACTAATACTGTCTCATTAATATAACAAAGAAAACCCGTTCCCAAATGGGATTATAACCACAGGTATAGGGATTAGGATATACAACACATTTTTTGAGGGGGCACAAGTGAATCTATCACACAGAGGCTAGTGAAAAATGCTAAGGACAACAGGAAGGTTGTTTGAAGAAAGAACAAGGAAGAAAGCTATGCCTACTATTGGGCAATTGTCTGCTGGCAACAGATGACAGAGAGAAAACATAACAACTCAGCTCTTAGGCGTTCTCTGCCTTCTCCAACAAGAAGAACGTTCTTCACCTTGGAAAGGCTGGGATAAATGTGCTTAAGAAGGATCCGGAGCCCTAGATGGGGAGGGGAGAGCAGGCGAGTGTCTTGTTGCCTTCAGTGGGTTCCCAAGCCCACACAGATCCCACCCCTGGAGATGAGACAGGAGGAATGTGCAGATGGGGTTGCAGTACCACTGCCCCAAGACCTTTGGGAAATCATGGTGCAGCGGAGAAATACCAAGAGACTAGAGATGGAAAACTGTTGTGTTGATATTTTAAAGAAGAGGAAAGGAGATCTAAGAAACTACAGACCAACAGGCTTGGTGTCCGTCAACTGCTGGCAGAATTTGAGAGAAGATTATTAAATGGACAGCTTGCGAACACTTGGAAAATAAGCAGTATTGGTTCACTAAGCACAAATCTTGCCAAATTAAACTTATTTCCTGTTTTGAGACGGTTAACTGGTTGGAGGATCAGGAGAATGCTACAGACTTACTGCAGCATGATTTTAGCAAGCTGTGTTCTCATCCCAGGTCTTTATTTCCTTGAAAAGCTGGAGGAATGTGGTGTGGATAACAGTATGATTAGTAGCGGTTGGACAACCATCTCCAGTCTTCTGGCACGTCTTAAAGATTACCAACAGTAGTCGTATACCAGCAAAGGATGGTCATGGTTATCATGTTAAAAAGGTCTCCTTTAATGAAAGAATAAATTAGTGAATGAAATAAAGGATTGATCTAAAGTTAGGTCTCCAGTGGTATGTTCTAGGGTTTTTCGACAACCTGTAATAAGCCAGAGGGAGGCAGCATGGCCTAGTGATTGAGAGGGGAGATGGTGTTAGACAGGCCCAGGTTTGAACCCTGGCCCCACATTACTTACTAACTAGTTATGTGACCTATGGTTCAGTGGTAGAATTCTCACCTTTCATGTGGAGACCTGGGTTTGATTCCCAGCCAGTGTACCTCATATGCAGCCACCACTCATCTGTCAGTGGAGGCTTGCATGTTGCTACCATGCTGGACAGGTTTCAGCAAAGCTTCCAGGCTAAGACAGACTAGGAAGAAAGGCCTGGGGACCGACTTCTGAAAATCAGCCAATGAAAACCATACGGATCACAACAGTTCAATCCACAACTGATCATGAGTATGGTGCAGGACCGGGTAGTGTTTCATTCTGTTGTGCATGGTGTTGCCATGAGTTGGGGGCCGATTCCACAGTAGCTAACAACAACATCAACAGTTATGTGACCTTGGGCAAGTTATTTAACCTGAGTCTCCATCACCTATAAAATGGTTTTTATATACCTAACTTACAGGGTTGTTGTGATAACTAATAACATAACTCAGAAGAAGCACTTAATTCAGTGTCTGGGAACTGCAAATTCTCTATAAATAGCCAGTGTGGTGGGCACTTATTGTTTTATACTCTCCCCCATCTAGGAACTGGCCCCTCCCAGCCATTATAACGTAAACTGTCTCCGCAGAGCTGCCATATTCTTACAAATCTTCCCCTATGCCCCCACCCCGACTAGTCACAGTTAATTAGTCAGAATAGGGCATCTGACCCAAGCTGGGCCAGCGAGTCCACTTCCTGGATTTATTTTTTAATAGCTTTATTGGGCTATAATTTACATACCATCCATTTGAAGTGTACAATTCATCAGTTTTCAGTATGTTTACAGAGTTGCGCAACCATTGCCACAATCTACTTTTAGAACATTTCCATCACCCCAAAAAGATACCTTGTTTCTCCCTATTAGTAGTCACTCACCACGCCTCTCCCTCCGCAACCACTGGTACATTTTCTGTCTCTATTGTCTATTTGGGACATGCCATGTAAGTGGAATTATACAATATGTGGTGTTTTGTGTCTGGCTTCTTTCACTTAGTGTAATGTTTTTGAGATTCATCCATGCTGTAGCATGCATCAGCACTTCATTCATTTTTATGGCTGGATAATATTCCATTTTATGGGTATACTACATTTTGTTTATTCATTCATCAGTTGATGGACATTTGGGTTATTTCTACTTTTGGGCTATTATGAATAATTCTACTATGATAATTTGTGTTCAGGCTTTGTGTGGCTATGTTTTAATTTCTCTTGGGTATATACCTAGGTGTCATACGATAACTCTGTTTAACAATTTGAGGAACTGCCAAACTATTTTCCAAAGCAGCTGTACCATTTTATAACCCCACCAGCAATGAATGAGGTTTCTAAGTTTCCACATCTTCACTAACACTTGTTATTGTCCATCTTTTTTATTATAGCTATCCTAGTGGGTGGGTGTGAAGTGGTAACTCCTTGTGGTTTTGATTTGCATTTCCCTAAGGAGCCAATATCATTAATCAGAAGAAGGCCAGGGTCTGACTTCGGAACAGACCATCAATTGCTCATATGCAAGTTCCAGTTGAAGCTGAAGAAAATTAAAACAAGTCCATGAGAGCCAAAATAGGACCCTGAGTATATCCAATGTGAATTTGGAGACCATCTCAAGAATAAATTTGACACGTTGAACACTAATGACCGAAGATCAGATGAGTTGTGGGATGACATCAAGGACAACATACATGAAGAAAACAAAAGGTCATTAAAAAGACAGGAAAGAAAGAAAAGGCCAAAATGGATGTCAGAAGAGACTCTGTAACTAGCTCTTGAACTTTGGGTAGTGATGAAGTAAAAGAGCTGAACAGAAGATTTCAAAGGGTGGGTCAAGAAGACAAAGTAAAGTATTATAATGACATGTAAAAAGACTTGGAGTTAGAAAACCAAAAGGGAAGAACACACTTGCCATTTCTCAAGCTGAAAGAGCTGAAGAAAAATTCAAGCCTCGAGTTACAATTTTGAAGGATTCTATGGGCAAAATATTGAACGACGTAGGAAGCATCAACAGAAGATGGAAGGAATACACAGAGTCACTATACCAAAAAGAATTGGTTGATATTCAACCATTTCAGGAGGTAGCGTATGATCAATAACCAGTGGTACCGAAGGAAGAAGTCCAAGCTGCACTGAGGGCATTGGCGAAAAACAAATCTCCAAGAATTGACAGAAAACCAACTGAGATGTTTTCAACAAACAGATGCAGTGCTGGAGGTGCTCACTCATCTATGCCAAGAAATTTGGAAGACAGTGCCTGGCCAACCAACTGGAAGAGATCCATATTTGTTCCCACCACAAAGAAAGGTGATCCAACAGAGTGTAGAAATTACTGAACAATATCATTAATATCACAGGTAAGTAAAATTTTGCTGAAGATAATTAAAAAATGGTTGTAGCAATTCATCAACAGGGAACTATTAGACAGTCAAGCTGGATTCAGAAGAGGATGTGGAATGAGGGATATCACTGCTGATGTCAGATAGATCTTGGCTGAAAGCAGAGAATACCAGAAACATGTTTACCTGTGTTCTATTGACTATGCAAAGGCATTTGACTGTGTGGATCATAACAAATTATGGATAACATTGTGAAGAATGGAAATTCTAGAACACTTAATTGTGCTCATGAGGAATCTGTACATAGACCAAGAGGCAGTTGTTCAAACAGAACAAGGGGATACTGTGAGGATTAAAATCAGGTAAGGTGTACAATGGAGTTGTATCATTTCACCATACTTATTCAATCTGTATGCTGAGCAAATAATCTGAGAAGCTGGAGAATATGAAGAGGAATGCGGCATCAGGATTGGAGGAAGACTCATTAACAATCTGTGGTATGCAGATGACAACTTTGCTTGCTGAAAGTGAAGAGGACCTTCAGTATGGATTGCACCTCAACATAAAGAAAATAAAAATCCTCACAACTGGACCAACGAAAAACATCATGACAAATCGAGAAAATATTGAAGTTGTCAAGGATTTCCTTTCACTTGGATCCACAATCAGCCCCCATGGAAGCAGCAGTCAAGAAATCAAATGACATATTGCACTGGTCAAATCTGCTGCAGAAGACCTGTTTAAAGCGTTAAAAAGCAAAGATGTCACTTTCAGGACTAAGGTGTGCCAGACCCAAGCCATGGTATTTTCAATTGCCTCATATGCATGTGAAAGCTGAACAATGAATAAAGAAGACTGAAGAAGAATTGATGCCTGTGAATTATGGTGTTGGCGAAGAATACCGAATATACCATGGACTGCCAGAAGAACAAACAAGTCTGTCTTGGAAGAAGTACAGCCAGAATGCTCCCTGGAAGCAAGGATGGCAAGACTTCATCTTACGTTCTTTGGACATATTATGAGGAAGGCCCAGTCAGCGAAAAAGAGGAAGACCCTCGACAAGATGGACTGACACAGCGGCTGCAATAATGGGTTCAAGCATAACAATGATTACGAGGATGGTGCAGGACCGGGTAGTATTTCTTTCTGTTGTACATGGGGTTGCTGTGAGTCAGAACTGACTCAATGGCACCTAACAACAACAACAAGGAGTCCCTAGGTGGAACAGACAGTTAAGAATGTGGCTATTAACTGAAAGGTTGTCAGTTTGAACCCACCCAGAGGTGCCTTAAAAGAAAGTCCTGGTGATCTGTTTCTGAAAGGTCACAGCTTTGGAAACCCTAGGGAGTGCAGTTATACTGTGCAACGCACAGAGATATGAGTGACGGAAAGAGGAGTCTGATGGAATTTAAGTTCCTGTTCTAATTCATACTGAAGAGTAGCTTTACCTTTGCCTTTCCTGTAGCTTAGTTGTTCAGTTCTTCCTTAGATTCTGTGCACCAACAAATTATTATCTTTGTTTAGCCTTCTTCCATTTGGATCCAGTTATGGATTGAACTGTGTCCCCTAAAATGTGTGTCAACTCGGCTAGGCCATGATTCCCAGTATTGTGTGGTTGTCCACCATTTTGTGATCTGATCTGATTATCCTATGTGTTGTAAATCCTAACCTCTATGATGTTAATGAGGCAGGATTAGAGGTAGTTATGTTAATGAGGCAAGACTCAATCTACAGGATTAGGCTGTATCTTGAGTCAATCTCTTTTGAGATATAAAAAAGAGAAGCGAGCATAGAGGAGGAGGACTTCATTACCGCGAAGAAAGAAGAGCCAGGAGTGGAATGAGTCCTTTGGATCTGCGGTCCCTGTGCTGAGAAACTCCTAGACCGAGGTCATTGTCATCAATCTAGACCACCTAGATTGATGACAAGGACATTCCCCCAGAGCTGCCAGAGAGAGAAAGCCTTCCCCTGGAGCTGACACCCTGAATTCAGATTTCTAGCCTCCTGAACTGTGAGAGAATAAGTTTGTTTGTTAAAGCCACCCACTTGCAGTATTTCTGTTATAGCAGTACTAGATAAGACAGATAGCATGATAATGATGATGATGAAGTTAATAATGAGGCTTCTGCTCTGCTTATTTTTAAGCAAGTTCTTCAAATTTCTAAGTGACAGAGCTACTGTGAATTGAGGTCTTCAAGAGTCAAAAAGATTTTAACTGGTTGCAATTATGAGTTTAAACCAACCATATTAATTTTAACTAAGATACATGACCGTACCGGCGTTTTGATTCAAATAATCAATTCCTTGTATAGTTGATGGGAGAGACCTGGCTTCAAAGCAGTCCATGTTAAAAATCACAGGGGGATTTAACTTTAACACCATCCCCCAGTGTAATGTGGCCACAAAAAATCTAATGCCATCTTTAGCTGGATTGATGGAATACAATGCCTGAAAAAGGGACTGGATGCTTATACTCTGCTCTTTGATGCAGACCACTTCTAGCTGCTGTGCTGATTTCCAGGTACTATATATTGTATAGGACATTGATTAACTGGATCATGTCCAGAGAAGAGAGGCCAGGCTGGTGAACTGTCTGGAAATTTTCTCATATGGGACACAATCAAAGGAAGAGGAATGTTTCGCCTGTAGAAGAGGAGATGGGGAATGGAGGATGGAAAGGAACAATGTACTGGAGTCTGTAAAGGAACTTTACCTGGATCGTTTGGCCTCACAATAACCCCATAAGGTAGGGTCAACCTACTTTAAGGATGAGGTCCTGAAGTCCAGAGTGGACTTGCTAAAGGCCACTCAGGCAGGAAGAGGCAGAACTGGGTTAAAGTCCAGGTTGGTCTGTTTCTACCACCCTGCTTTGTCCCTCACATTCTGATCCTCTGCAGGAGTGGGCTGGATAGGGGAGAGGATGGTCATCTTCCAATATCTGAAGGCTTTGCAGGTAGAAGAGGACTCTAGAGAAGTTAACTGGATTCCACCCCCTTCTCTCCATCTCCACTGCCTCAGTGGCGGCACCAGTGTCTTAGTTATTTAGTGCTGCTATAACAGAAATACCACAACTGGGTGGCTTTAACAAACAGAAGTTTATTCTCTCACAGTTTAGGAGGCTAGAAGTCCAAATTCAGGGCACCAGCTTCAGGGGAAGTCTTTCTCTCTCTGTCAGCTCTGGGGGAATGTTCTCATCATCAATCTTTCCCTGGGTCTAGGAGTTTCTCAGGGCAGGAACCCCAAGTCCAAAGGCTGCACTCCACTTCTGGCTCTTCTTGCTTGGTAGTAGGAGGTCCCCCTCCTCTCTGCTCACTTCTCTCTTTTATATCTCAAAAGGGATTGACTCAAGATACAACCTAATCCTGTAGATTGAGTTCTGCCTCATTAACAACACAGAAGTTAGGATTTACAACACATAGGATAATCACATCAGATCACAAAATGGTGGACAACTACACCATAATGGGGATTATGGCCTAGCCAAGTTCACACATTTTTGGGGACACAATTCAATCCATAACAACCAGTACAGTGGTTCAAAGCGTGGACTCTGAGAGCTGGGTGACCTGGGTCAAGTACTGGCTGTATTAGTTGTTAGCTGAGTGACTTTGGACAAGCTACTTAACTTCTCTGTCCTCAGTTTCCTTTGACTACTTCACAGGTTGTTGTGAAGGATTAAATAAGTTGTTAGTATTTGTAGAAGTGCACAAGCCTTGCACATAGTAAGAGCTTTGTAAGTGTTTTTTAAATAAAACCTGGGCCCAGATCGCCATTATTTCTAGATTGAACTTCTGGTAAAAGTCTCTTAACCAGGCTTCCCACTTCCACTTTTGTTCCCATTTAATTTACAAAGCAGACACATAAAGGCACATTCTTAAAATGCAAATCCAATCATGTCATTCCCCTGCTGGAAGCACGTCAACAAATGTTTATCAAGTTCGTATGAGTTAACGAGAAAAACCTACCTTGCAAGGTTGTTGCAAAGACTACTTGACTGTTAGACAGCAAACACTCATTAAACAGCAGCAACCTAGGACCGTTGTGATCCACGAAGTTTTCCTTGCTGACTTTCGGAAGTAGATTGCCAGACCTTTCTTCTTAATTTGTCTTAGTTTGGAAGCACTGCTGAACTTGTTCAGCATCATAGCAACAAGAAAGCCTCCACTGACAGATGAGTGGTGGTGGTACAACCAATCATGGGGATAGCACAGGACTGGGCGGCGTAGCGTTCCGTTGTGCATGGGGTTGCTATGAGTTGGGGGCCAGTTGGATGGCAGCCACAACGACAAGAACAACTAGGATTGTAATGACCTGTGATGGGCAGTGCCCCCTATCCTATGGCACCTCCTGGGCTCCACCCTGGGCAGAAGCACCAAGGTGGGGCAGTGATGGTGATTCTTTGAGTCCTCATGGCAGCTATGGGCTATTTCCTCGGTGGAGTTTTGAAGAAAGAGAGAGGTGAGAAGAGAACAAAGCAGGAAAAGTCATGGGTACCTAGCAAGAAAATTTGAAGCTCCTACCCTTATTTCTTTTCTGTCTTCCTCCTCTCATGCAAACAATACCCCTTTTCCCACCACCACCATTAGACCAAGGCTCTGTGGGTAGGGACTGTCGCTCCTGGAGGTGACATCCCAGGCGTAGGTGACTTGGGACTCACACATAGGCCCTATCTGTAGCCAAAATGGAGGCAGCTGTCTGCCCTTGACAAGGTGGGGCTCGGGGACTCCATGCTTCTCTGTCCACCTCTCTCAGCACATCCTCGGTAATCCACAGTGATGTCTGGGCTGAGGCAAGAGCAGGAAAGCTTACCCTTCTAATACGGGAGGCTAATTAATTTGTATTAGGGCTTAGGGATAATTAAACTTTTTATCCGAACTTAAACTGCACAAACCACCGGCTTGTACAATTAATTGCTGCCTTCATTTCCTCCTCCGGGTGCTGAGAGGTAAGTGCAAGCCAAGCTCCCCTGTTCGGTTCTACCTGCCTCTCAGGCAGGGGCAAGGCTGCCTGGCTGGTAGGGGTGGCCGCTCTTTCCTGGAGGTCCTGGGCCCGGCTCATTCAAGGCCCAGCTGCTGGGAGATCCATCACGGAGGTGCATCCTCAATGAGTTTCTGCGAAGAGATGTCTCAGCTCCATGGCCATAACCATTCCTGCACTCACCTTCTCCACTGGGATCCCTGAACGGGCATCCCTAAAGGCTGGGCCCCTCTGCTCCTGGAGCCCCTGGTGTTGAGGAAGGGGGTGGGAGACTGAAACTGTCCTGTTGGGTAGGATCAGTGAGGAGAGGAGTTCTCAGAGTAGGCTGGGCCACCATAGTGAGCCCCAAGGGCTCAGACCTCTGCTGCCTCATTCTTGTCCAGGGGCAAAGAGCAATGGTAGACCACCTTGGAGGACACCAAAACCACCAGCCTGGGCTGATGAGTTCATCCCTTGACAAACATCTGTGCCATCTCTTTTTACAGCCAAATTGCCTCCCATTGAGCAGAATTGTTGGGACTTTTTTTTTTTTTTTTAGCTCTTAAAATATGTCAGGTACTGTTGCAGAACTGGGACATGAACCAGGTCTCTTTGAATCCAAGATCCTTGCTTGAAACTATTAGTTGTTGTTAGCTGCCATTAAGTCTGCCCTTGACTCATGGTAACCCCGTGCACAATGGAAAGAAAGGCTGCTCGGTCCTGTGCTATCCTCACAATCAGTTGTGGACTGGACCAACCACTAGTTACCCTGGTTCAAAGCTGTTGTTCCTGATGAGCCAACAGTCCTATTAGAGAGCAAGGGGGAGACAACTTCAGAGGCGACCCAGAACAAGGGCATCTGCCTAGCCAGACCTCTGAATAACGTAAGCCTATGCTGTCACTGCTCAAGGAAGTGCGCTTGGGAAATGAAAAGCCCCATATCACTCCTCCTTTTCCTCTCCCCTCCATCTGCCACACGCCTGCAGCTAGGAGCTCCCCTGGGCCCACCTTGCAAAGTGAGCCCCAGCAGTGAGCCAGGAGCCAAAAGGATAGATTGACATTTGAGAGCCTTGAAGTTCCTCTGAAGACTCATCTGTGGCTGGACCCAAAGGGGCAAGATGAAGATCAGAAGCAGGGGAAGCTAAAAACCATCACAGTGATGATTCAGTAATAGTTTATATTTATTTAGCATTCATATGTGCTATTTAATCTTCATAGCAACCTTAGCCCCATTTTTGAGGTGAGGAGGATTTAGTTGTTTGTCTTCCCCAGGAGATCGTAAGCTCCTTGAGTTTTGAAGCTCGGAGAGGTTAATTATGCCCAGGATCATCAGTTTATTCAAGCTAGTGTTCCAAACCAGGCTTGTGTGACTTCAGAGTGCCTCTCTTTCTTACAATGCCCTATGCAGGAAGAGAAATGAGCCAAAGGGCTTGGACAATCCACAACAGAAAGAACAGCCTCAAGGAAATGGAGAAACTGTCAAAGTGGCGTGAGCCCAGGAACCCCCCTAGGGAGCTCTCGTGTACTAAGGGAGATGTTTCTGAGCTCTGCCAGCAACATCCTGGGAAGAAGCGCTTGTGTGGCCCTCCCTGGCCATTGCTGTGGTTGGACCTGCTTGCAGGGTCACAGCCAGTCACAGCTGCAGCTCGTAGCCAGTGGGAGTCTGAGATGATACCCTCCTTGTCTTGCCACCTCAATGGCAGTTGTGCTGGGTGACAAGTTGTTCTTTTAAATCAGTGGCACTCCTAATTGAGTGTGCATCAGAATTGCATGAAGGGCTTGTTATAGCACAGATTGCTGGACTCCAACCTCAGATTTTTCCATTCAGCAGGTGTGATGGTTAAGGTTGTGTGTTAGCTTGGCTGGGCCATGATTCTCAGTGATTCGACAGTTATGTAATGTAGTTTGGCAGTTATGTAATGATGTAATTTGGCAGCTATGTAATGATGTAATTTGGCAGTTATGTAATGATGTAGTCTTTCTCCACGATGTGATCTGATGCAATCAGACAATCAGTTGTAAGGGGAGTTTCTTTGGGAGTGTAGCCTGCATCCAATATATATATGGATGTTCTGGCAAAGCTCGCTTGCTTGCTCTGGATCCTGCATCTGGCTCATCACCATCTGACCTCCGGTTATTGGGACATGAGCCAGCTGCCTGATGTATTGTCTGCTGATCTTGGGATTCGTCTGCCTCTACAGCATGTAAGCTAGCAGCCTGCCATCTGACCTGCCAATTTTGGGTTCATCAATCCCTGCTGCTATGTGAGTCAGGAGAAACTTCCAGCCTGACACCTGACCCACAGACTTGGGACTTGCCAGACTCTACAACCACATAAGCATTTCCTTGAGAAAAATCTCTCTCTATATATATATGTACATATATTTTATGTATACACTTCACTGGTTTTGTTTCTCTAGAGAACCCAGCCTCAGACATTTGGTACTGAGAGTGGTTCTACAGAAGTAAAATCATAAGGATGAGTTGTCTAAGTTGGTTCTCAAGTCTGACTAGTCTTAAAGGCACTGATGACTCCACCCTCAGTAGTAAAGAGGGTGCTGCTAATCCATGGCATGAGGTGGCAATATTAATATGCAAAATATTACCACCAATAGATCAAGTATTGGTGAGAAGTGAGGCTCTGGCTGATCGCATGTCTGATAATTTTCTACAATTTTGTCAGAATGAGAAGTATAGGGAAGCTGGTTTGTTGATCCTATTTTCACTGAACAAAGTCATGAAAGAAAGAGATGAGCTCAGGGCTTCAGAGTCACAGCTCAAGTATCACATAAAAGACCTCAAAGTTGTCACTTGTGCCCTGAAAGAAAGTCTTATTTCTTGTAGTAACAGAGCTGATATTGCCGAAAACCAAACCCAGAGTCTTATGGTAACGTAGCTAAATTAAAATGACTATTGAATTCCCAACTTTGAATGGTGTCTGAAGTTAAAATGAGGGCATTGACTGGGAAGAAATAGGATCCTGAAACTTGGGATGGGGACATACGAGCAGATAATCAGGAAGCTGGGGACACCGAGCTCCTAAATTCCATTGAATCACTCCTGCCAATAGAACCAGTCCTCTTACTCCCATCTGAAGAGATTACTCCATCTTTGTCTGCTAAGCCACCCTTCCCAGTAAAACCATTATCCCTTCCATCCCCATCTGATGACATTAACCTAGCTGTGCCTGAAGAGTCTTTGTCTGAGATATCACCTGTGGCATTGCCTGGGGCATCACCTGAGGTAGATGCTTTACAAGACATTGCTGAATGTTCCCAGGACCCACCCCTACCACCCATTTTTGATTTTAGACCTATAACTAGAGTTAAGTCCCAGAAAGCCCCAAAAGGTGAAATACAAAGTGTGGCCCAGGAGAAGATATGCTACACTCCAAAAGAACTGCTTGATTCTTCTAATATGTACAAACAGAAATCTGGGGAATATGTGTGGGAATGGCTATTAAGGGTGTGGGATAATGGTGCAAGGAACATAAAGTTGGATCAGTTTGAGTTTATTGATATGTGCCCACTAAGCACAGATTCTTCATTCAGTGTTTCAGCTCAAGAGGTTAGGAAAGGCTCTAATAGTTTATTTGGTTGGATCACTGAAGCATGAATTACTCGATGGCCTACACTAAATCAAGCCAAAGTACCAGAAATGCCTTGATATACTGTAGAAGAAAGTATCCAAAGCCTTAGGGAAATTGGCATGTTAGAAAGGATTTATCAGGTTAGACCCATACACCCACACATGGAGTGCCCAGAGGATACATCTTTTACCACAATGGTGAGGAATAAATTTGTGAAGGGAGCCCCAGCATCCTTGAAGACTGCTGTGATTGTTATTTTATGTAAGTCAGATTTGACAGTGGGAACTGCCCTAACTGAATTAAGACCCCTAATTACAATGGGCTGATTGGACCCCGTGGTGGTAGGGGCCAAGTGGCAGCACTCAAGTGACAAAAATGAGGTGGGCACCATTACTGTAATGGACAGTAGAGTCAAAGCAGTAATCAGAATAGTTTGAGTCATATGGACTTATGGCACTGGCTATAAGTCATGGGTCCCTAAGAGTGAAATAGATGGGAAACCTACTAAATATTTACTTGATCTGTACAAGCTGAAGAATTCTAGGTCAAGTGAACAGCAGTCTAACTTGAATCACCAGAACTTGAGTCACAGTCCCTCAATCAATTTCCAGACTTGAATGAGTTTAAGGACCTACAACCCCTTGAATGAAGGAGAGGCGAGATCCTTTTGAGGAAGGACCCCACTAACTGCCAAAAATTTATACTGTTAATCTTTCTCTCTCCCAGTCTTCCCCAAAAGGATCTTGCCCTTTTACGAAAGTGACTGTTCACTGAGGAAAAGGAAATAATCAGACTTTTTTGGGAATTACTGGATACTGGCTCTGAACTGACACTAATTCCAGGAAACCCAAAACATCACTGTGTCCCACCAGTCAGAGTGGACATGTATGGAAGTCAGGTTATTAATGGAGTCTTGGCTCAGGTTTGTCTTACAGTAGGTCCAGTGAGTCCCCAAATCTATCCTTCAGTGATTTCCCCAGTTCCAGAATGCGTAATTGGAATGGATCAGCAACTGGCAGAACCCCCGTATCGGATCCCTGACAAGTAGAGTAAGGGCTATCATGGTAGGAAAAGTCAAGTGAAAGCCGTTAGAACTGCCCCTGCTTAGGAAAATAGTAAACCAAAAGCAATACTGCATTCCTGGAGGGACTGTAGAGATTACTGCCACCATCAAGGACTTGAAGAATGCAGGGGTGGTGATTCCCACCACATCCCCATTTAACTCGTCTATTTGGCCTGCGCAAAAAACTGGTGGATCTTGGAGATTGATAGTGGATTACTGTAAACTTAACCAGGTGGTGACTCCAATTGCAGCTGCTGTTCCAGATGTGGTTTCATTGTTTGAGTAAATTAATACATCTCCTGGTACCTGGTATGCAGCTATTGATCTGGCCAATGCCTTTTTCTTGATTTTGGTTTTGAAGGAACAAGGCCATATACCTTTATTGTCTTACCTCAGAGGTATATCAACTCACCAGCCCTATGTTATAATTTAGTCTGCAGGAAACTTGATTGCATTTCCCTTCCACAAGACATCACACTGGTCCATTACATTGACGACATTATGCTGATTGGACCTAGTAAGGAAGAAGTGTCAGTGACTCTGGACTTACCGGTAAAATATTTGCATGCTAGTAGGTGGGAAATTAATCCAACAAAAATTCAGGTGCCTTCCACCTCAGTGAAACTTCTATGGGTTCTGTGGTGTGGGGTATGTTGAGAGGCATTCCTTCTAAAGTGAAGGATAAGTTATTGCATCTGGCCCCTCCCACAACTGAAAAGGAGGCACAATGCCTCGTGGCCTCTTTGGATTTTGAAGGCAACATATCCCTCATTTGGGTATACTACTCTGGCTATTTATCAAGTGACTCAAAAAGCTGCTAGTTTTGAGTGGAGCCCAGAACAAGAGAAGGCTCAGCCACAGGTTCAGACTGCCGTGCAAGCCACTCTGTCACTTGGGTCATATGATCTGGCTGATCCATTGGGTGCCTGAGGTGTCAGTGGTAGACAGAGATTCTGTTTAGAGTCTTTGGCAGGCCCTTATTGGTGAATCACAGCACAGATTCTTAGGATTTTGGACTAAAGCCCTGACTTCCTCTGCAGATAACTACTATCCTTTTGAGAAACAGCTTTTGGCTTTACTAGAGACTGAATGCTTAGCCATGGGCCACCAAGTCACTACACGGCCTGAGCTGCCCATCATGAACTGAGTGTTGTTTGACCCACAGAGTCATAAAGTCAGATGTGCACAGCAGCACTCCATCATTAAATGGAAGCAGTATATAAGAGATAGGGCCTGAGCAGGACCTGAAGGCACAAGTTGTATGAGGAGGTGTCATAAGTGACTCTGGTCTCCACTCTTTTCACATTACTGCCCTCTCCCAGTCTGCACCTATGGCCTCATGATGAGTTCCTTATGACTGAGGAAGAGAAAACTTGTGCCTGGTTTACAGATGGTTCTGTGTGATATGCAGGCACCACTTGAAAGAGGACAGGGGCAGTACTCCAGCCCCTTTCTGGGACCTCCCTAAAGGGTAGTGGTGAAGGGAAATCCTCCCGATGGGTAGAACTCCAAGCAGTGCACCTGGTTGTTCACTTAGCTTGGAAGGAGAAACAGCCAGATGTGTGACTGTATACTGATTCATGGGCTGTGGCCAATGGTTTGGCTGGATGGTCAGGGGCTTGGAAGAACATGAATGGAAAATTGGTGTCAAGGAGGTACTGGATAGACCTCTCTGAACAGGCTAAAGAAATGAAGAACTTTGTGTCTCATGTGAATGCTCACCAAAGGGTGACCTTGGCAGAGGAGGATTTTAACTATCAAGTGGATAGGATGATGCATTCTGTGGAAACCAGTCATCCTCTTTCCCCAGCCACTCCTGTCATTGCCCAATGGACTCATGAACAATGTGGCCATGGTGGCAAGGATGAATGTTATGCATGGGCCCAGCAACATGGACTTCCACTCACCACGGCCAAGTTGGCTATAGCCACTGCCGAATGCCCAATCTGCCAGCAGCAGAGATCAACACTTAGCTCCCGATATGGCACCATCCCTTGTGGCAGGTTGATTACATTGGACCACTTTCATCATCGAAAGGGCAGCATTTCATTGTTACTGGGATAGGCACTTACTCTAGATACAGATTTGCCTTCCCTTTACACAATTACTCTGTCAAAACTACCATCTGTGGACTCATAGAATGTCTTATCCACCATCATGGTATCCCACCCAGCATCACCTCAGAGCAAGGGACACACTTCACAGCAAATGAAGTACAGCAATGGGCTCATATTCATGAAATCATTGGTCTTACCATATTCCCCATCATACTGAAGCAGCTGGCTTGATAGAACGATGAAATGGCCTTCTAAAGACACAAATACAGTGCCAGCTAGGTGGCAACACTTTGCAGGGTTGGGGCTATGTTCTTCAGGAGGCTGTATATGCTCTAAACCAGCATCCAACATATGGTGCTGTTTCTCCCATAGCCAGGATTCACAGTTCCAGGAATCAAGGGGTGGAGATGGGAGTGGCACCACTCATTATTATCCCTAGTGACCCACTCATAAAATTTTTGCTTCCTGTCCCCACAACCCTATGCTCTGCGGGTCTAGAGGTCTTAGTTCCCAAGGGAGGAATGCTTCCACTTGGAGACACAACATGGACTCCTTTGAACTGGAAGTTAAGAATGCCTCCTGGCCACTTTGGGCTCCTCATGCCTCTGGATCAAAAGGCAAAGAAGGGAGTCACCATATTGGCTGTGGTGATTGACCTTGACTACCAAGGGGAAATCAGATTGATGCTGAACAATGCAGGTAGAAAAGGGTATGTCTGGAATATAGGAATCTCTTAGGGCATCTCTTAGTACTACCATGCCCTGTGATTAAAGTCAGTGGAAAACTACAGGAACTCAATTCAGATATGACTACTAATGTCCCAGGCCCTTCAGGAATAAAGGTTTGGGTCGTCCCACCAGGCAAAGAACCACGACCAGCTGAGGTGCTTGCTGAGGGTAAAGGCAATATGGAATGGACAGTGGAAGAAGGTAGTTCTAAATACCAGCTATGACTAGGCGACCAGTTGGAGAAATGAGGACTTTAATTGTTATAAGTATTTCTTCCTTGTATTTGTGCATCAAATATTTTTGTTTTCTTCACTTATAAAATACAAGATGTAAATGGGGCTAGTGTGTTTTCAGTTGTACACATGTTAGTTGTATCATGACTTTGTAATTGTATTTATTTAGAGATTGTGTATGGTATAAGGAGATGTGTAGAGGTGCCAAGTTGACAAGGGGTGGACTGTGATGGTTAAGGTTGTGTGTGACCTTGTCTGGGCCATGATTCCCAGTAGTTTGGCAGTTTTGTAATGATGTAGTTTGGTAGTTATGTAATGATGTAATCTGACAGTTATGTGATGATGTAGTCATCCTCCATGATGTGATCTGATGTGATCAGTCAATCAGTTGTAAGGGAAGTTTCCTCAGGGTTGTGGCCTGTAGCCAGTATATACGGACTTTCTGGCAATGCTTTCTTGCTCTGGATTCTTCATCTGGCTCACCATCATCTGACCTCCAGTTCTTGGGAGTTGAGCCAGCTGCCTGCCGTATTGCCTGCTGATCTTGGGAATCGTCAGCCTCCACAGCCTGTGAACAAGCAGTCTGCCATCCAGTCGGTCACTCTTGGGTTCATCAGCCTTCATAGCCCGTGAACCAGCAGCCTGCCATCTGACCTGCTGATCTTGGGTTTGTCAGCCCCTGCAGCTACGTGATTCAGGAGAAGCTACTAGTATGATGCCTGACCCATGGACCTGGGACTTGCCAGTGTCTGCTACCACATGAGCCATTTCCTTGAGATAAATCTCTCTCTCTCTCTCTATATATATATATATATATATACACGTTTCACTCATTTTGCTTTTCTAGAGAACCCAGCCTAAGACAGTAGGTCTGGAGACCTGAGAATCTGCATTTCTATTCAAGTTCCTAGGTGATGCTGATGTTGCTGATTCAGGGACCACACTTTGACAACCACAGCTCTAAACCATCCCCTCTCTGGAGGTCACAGATCTGCAGACTCAAAGAATGTCAGAGCTGCAATGGGGTCTTAGCACCCAGCCTCGGGCCAGGCATTGCACAGATGAGGAAATGGAGACTCCAAGGTCATAGATTTGATGGCAGAGCCTGTGAGATTGCCTGACTCCTGGCCTAGAGGGATGCCCTCCCACAGTGTTGACTCCAAACACAGACAGATGTTCCTTGGCCCATCCTCAAGTTCCTACCCTTCCCCCTATGGACTGCCTGATTCATCAAACATTTGCTGGGTGTTTACCCTGTGCCCATCAGTTTGCTAGGTGCTGGGGATGCAAAATCAAGTAAACAGGAGTGTGCCCTGCCCTCAAGGAGCTTATGATCTCATAGGTAGAACAGACAAGTAAATCAGTGATGTCAGTTCAATGTCATAATGCTACAAGGAGGATGTATGCAGGGTCCTGTGTGAGCACAAAGGAGGGACTTTGACTCAAACTGGAGGGTGGTCAGACGACTTCCTTGAGGTGGTAGTGCAGTATGGTTTCTATGAAGCAGAAACGCTCACCTGAGGATCTATGAGAAATTACTGGCTGGACTAGAGTGTAGGTGGGAGATGAGGCTGAAGGAGCAGGGTCCAGGCCATGAAGGTCCTTTTGGTTAATCCAAGGGGTTTGAACTTTCTCCTGAAATCTGTGGGGAGTTAGTGAAGGATTTTAAGCAGGAGAGTGATTTGATCAACTATTCATTTTGGAAAGATCACCCTGGCAGCAGTGTGGATGATGGATTGTACGGGGATGAAGGGAGAGGCAGGGAAAACCAGTTACGAGGATACAGCACTAGTCCAGGCAGGAAATGATGAGGCCTGAACCAAGGCAGTGGCGGTGGGGATGGGAAAGAGGGGACAGATAAATACTATTTAGGAAAGAGAACCAGCTGAACTTGGGAACGAACTCAATGTGAGAGTGGAGGAAAGGGAGAGTTCTGGTATGACACACAGGCTTGGGAGGTGGGGCAGCCTCTGTGTGCATGTCCTGAAAACTTCCATCCTTCCCTTCCTCCTGCCATCCATGTTCCTGCCACAATGTGCATCTGGGTTCCAGGCCCTTCTCTCTGATGGGAACGTCCTCTCTCTGTTTGCCAGGCAACTCCTACTCATCTTTCCAGATGCAGTTCAAATGTCACCTCCTCAGATGTCAAGGCTCTCCTTGACTCCCCAGGCAGAGTATCACTCACTCCTCTGCCTTTCCACCTCCATCAGAGCATTTACTCTTTTGAACCTTTATATACCTCCTTCAGGGTCTACTTCCCCACTGGGATAAGAGCAATATGAGGACAGGGCTATCTATCTCTGGATCCCTGGTGTCTAACATGTGGCCTGATGCACAGTAGAAACTTGACAGTTTATGAATGACTCAGAGAATAATGGAGCCCATCTTGCTTGTGTTTCACTGACTGGCCTGGCCTCCTGAGACTGACTCCTTCTTTAGTCAGACTGCAAGCTCCAGGAGGGCAGAAGCTGTATCCTTATACCCTAGAACAGTGCCTGGTTCATGATGGCACTCAAGATATTTGTTGAATGAGTGAATGAACTATAAACAGACTATCAATGGGACAACTGACTTTGGCAGATCAGATAATCAAGGGATCCTTCTGCTGCAAAACATCCACATCCTGAATAAAACATACCTTCTGATGCATCGTGGGGTTCACTTAAATGAGAAGAAATCTATTTTGCTTCCAATAAAAAGGAACAAATCACAAGGTGAAATCATAGCTTCAAGAAGTGAGCAGTAAGCAGAGGCAGGAATATTGTTGCTTTGAGTGATCGTCATTGGGAAACTAAATCTTGGCCCAACAGCAAAAAGGAAGAGTAAGTACTCTTAGAGTCTCCAAAATTAAGCCAGGCCCTGGAAGTGGGCTAACGTGGTCCCAGGATGGTAGTATTACCTGACTTACGAGCAAACCAGATTTAAATCCTGTCCAGAGGAAAGCACTCTTAACCTAGGGCTCAGGATTTCCACAAACTAACATCAAGATTTATTTTATAAATAAGATTTTTCTTAAAAAAATCACAAGGAAGCAAGCAACCATGAGTGAGAGTCAACAGAGAAAATAAATAATAGATTTAGACCTCCCTCCCCCAAGGACTTCAGATACAGGAATTGATAGATACAGAACAGTTATGTATGAAATGCTTTTTCAAAATAAAGCATGGAACCACAAAGACGAACAAGTAATAAACACTATCAGAAACTACCAGGCATATGTGGAAAAGAACCAAATGGAGTTTCTAGAAGTGAAAAAGTTAAATGCCAAAATTTATTATGACTGAATTTGATCTGTCCTTTGGACATAATGTCTTCATCCAACTGGTTATGCTTGTTGGGTTCAGCTTCTGGAGTAGACCTCTTCTTCCCAACCTAATCCTTGAGGACCTCATGTTGTCACTTGGTCCAAAAAATTCTTGTACGTGAGTCTATTCTTATCATGACTACTAGGAGGGCAGTAAGGACCAAGCGGCTGCCTACACCAACTTTGACACCAAAAGAAGTGATTGTTAGAGCCAAATCACAAAGCTTAGTTTCTGTAGAGACACAATTCCTTTTGCTTGTACAGCTCCCAGGAAAGATGCACTGACACGGACAAGTATATAGCAGGTAAGCAAACAGCAAAATAAAGACAGCAAACCAATGTTGTAACTAGATAGGAATAATGCCAGCCAGCCAGTAGCCTGCAGATAAAAATCAGGGGAAGCAAATGTGACTAAGTTCACTATTGGTCTCCTGTCAATGGGAAAATATCTGTACAAAAACTGAGATTTCGATTATTTATGGTGACACTTCCTAAATATCCAGTCAGTTGTTCCCTGCACTCTGGATGGGCTTGCTCAGAATGTGGCTTGCAAGGACTTTTTTACTTTTGGAGGGAAAAGTAGAAGGGCTGAGGCCCCTGAGACCATACAATGACCCAGCTGCGGCCTGGGGATGAGCCTGGTCAGATCTGGAGAAGACATATGCCCTGATATGGGGCATCCCTGGAGCTGGGAACCACATTGGCATGTCCAAAGTCCTCCACCCTATACTGACAGACATATTCTTCTGGAAAATGGGCCTTGCTCAGTCCCTTTTCTCCAGTCTCAGACCCTGGGAGGCCTTCCCCTGCGTTCTCCCTCACACCCTTGGGAGGAGGGGTTGACAAGAGACATGAGGAACAGCACACATGTCTGGTCAAGCTGTGATGTGTCCTTGGAGACCTTGTCTCACAGGCCTGCACCATCTGCTTCTTTTTCTCCATATGCTCATCAGAACCGCCCTCCTCCCTGGGGCAGCTTCTCGGCCTTCTGCCACCCTGGGTTCCGCACAGAGCCTTCCCACCCCCACAGTCCAGGCGACCTGAGCAAGCATCTCTCAGAAAAGGATGCACTACCTCAACTATAAAGTGGAGCAACAGCCATGACCAACCTTTGGTTAGTGCCAATATGGGCACGTGTTGCAGAAGGGTGAGCTGGATGCTGGGGGAAGTGGGAAGGGCTCTGTCAAGTCTGCAAAGCAGAAGCAGGGTGTGGCTAGGGTCAGAACTAAATGGCACTCCCAAAGGGATGGTGAATCGAGGTCAAAGTCCATGTAAGTGACAGGGAGCTAGGACGCAGAAGCTGGGGTTGGTATGTGGTCAGCTCAGACAAATTCTTGTGGACAGAGTATTTATTGTTGTTACAGAGCCTCCTCTGAAGGTCCCGTCTTGCCTCTGCTAGCACACCTCTGATTCTGTCTTCTGTAGCTCCAGCTGGGATGGTGGTGGAAAAAAACAGAACAACAACAACAACAAAAAAAAAACAGTTGCCATCGAGTCAGTTCCGACTCATGGCAACCCCATATGTGTCAGTGTAGAACTGTGCTCCATAGGGTTTTCAAGATCTGATTTTTTTGAGAGTAGATTGCCAGGCCTTTCTTCCAAGGTGCCTCTGAGTGGACTTGAACCTCCAACCTTTCAGTTAGTAGTCGAGCATGTGAACTGTTTGTACCACCCACGGACTTTGGGGGTGGTGACAGAGATAGTGATAGGCAGGAGGTAGAAGTGGGCAAGAGAAGGAGGTGGAGATGACAGGAGTTTTGGCCCCAGGTCAGGGCAGATAAAGGTGCTAATGATTTATCCCACTTGACCCTCCATAGAGTCACCAAGTGTCCCCACTCATCATACTACTCTGCTCTCCATTGCCTGTGGGGTAAATCCAGTTGGCTCCAAATGCCCTTTCCAAATTTTATCTGGTACAACTCCTCTCGACCCTTCGTTGCTCTAGTACTGCCCTCCCCATCTTGAGTATTCTCCCTTCTGCTCTTTACCCATCCCCAACTGTTATGGATTGAGTTGTATCCCCCCAAAAGATATGTTGAAATCCTGACCCCTGTACCTGTGAATGTGGCCTTGTTTAGAAATAGGGTCTTTAAAGATGTTATCAGTTAGGTTAACATGAGGTCATACTGGAGTAGGGTGGGTCTTAATCCTGCATGAGTGGTATCCTTATACAAGAGGAGAAGAGACACAGGGAGAGACAGAGGGAAGATGACCATATGAAGACAGGCAGATATTGGAGTGATTGTTCTACAAGCTAAGGAATGCCAAGGGTTGCCAGGAGTCACCAGAAGCTAGGAGAGAGGCATGGAACAGATTCTCCCTCAGAGCCTTCAGAAGCCGACAGACACCCTAATTTCGGATTCCTAGCCTCCAGAACCGTGAGGCAATGCATTTCTGTTCTGATAAGTCACCCAGTTTGTGATACTTTGCTACGGTAACCCTAGGAGACTAATACGCCATCCTCTGAGGACCAGGAGAAGCTCTCCCCTTCCATTAAGCCTTCTCTGAACTACACATGAGTCTCTTTTGTCTCAGAGTCTCAGACTCTTGCGGGGTCTTGAAGGCTCATACAGGGTGGTAGGCCCAGCCTCCTAGGAGCCTCAGCAGCCCTACTGCCTCTGCTGTACACTCTGCAGAACTCAGTTGGCACAGGCTTTGGGGTCAGACACACCTGAGCTTAAGGCTTTGCTCTCCCACTATCCAGCTTAGAGACCTCAGGCAATCGCAGGCTTCCTGAACCTCAGCTTCCTCATCTGAAAAATGGGATAGCAATAACCTACCTTGCAGGATTGTCATGAGAGTCATATCTGTAAAAGCACCTTATAAACTGTGAGGTGGCAGAGAGAGCTTCACTCTTCTGCATGAACCAATCTGGGTCATAACTGGGCTATTCACTGTAAGTTTCCCTGTAGCTTGCACCCGTATGTCCTGGACACTCCTTTGGAGACCTAGAGTATCTTTGTTCTCTCTGCCAACACAACAGCTCTTCCCCAAGCTCCTGCGGTGCAACCTGGCTCCTCAGCTCATTCTGGCTTGCACTGTTGGCTGCTGTTTCACACTCATCTTCTTCTCTTTCCCGGCAAACCCTAAGCTTGTTACAACGTGGTGTCATGCAAAGAACACGCGCTTAGCAGTCAGAAGGCCCTGGGTTGCAAACTTGCTTCTTTCTGTAGTTGTTTGATTCTGGGCCAGTGACTCACATCTCTAAGCCTGAGATCCCTCAGCTGCAAAACCAAGAATAATGTCTCCTTATAGGGAGCCCTGGTGGCACAGTGGTTAAGAGATATGTCTGCTAACCAAAAGGTTGGCAGTTCGAATCCACCAGTTGCTCCTTG
Source organism: Dugong dugon (assembly GCA_030035585.1). Classification (NCBI taxonomy): domain Eukaryota; kingdom Metazoa; phylum Chordata; class Mammalia; order Sirenia; family Dugongidae; genus Dugong; species Dugong dugon. The sequence goes on from CM057462.1 coordinate 152,138,365, forward strand.
GAAACCCTATGGAGCAGCTCTGTTCTGTCCTATAGGGTCACGAGGAGTCAGAATCGACTCATTGGCAACAGGTTTATAGGGAAAGTCTCATATGCACTCACTGGGCCCATATCAAGGTGTGCACTGTGGTTATTTGATTAATGTCTTTCCACCTACCAGATCATAAGCTCCATGAGAACAGATTCTGCTACAGAACTAAGCACATAGTTGTTGTTGTTAGTTGCTGTCGAGTTGGCTCCGACCAACTCAGTATTGCCTAGTCCTGCTCCACCTTCACGATCATTGGTAATCAAACAATGTTCTGTCATCCACAGGGTTTTACTGGCTAATTTTTTTGGGAAGTGAACCACCAGGCCTTTCTTCCTAGTTTGCCTGAATCTGAAAGCTCCACTGAAACCTGCCTGCCATGGAGGACCCTGCTGGCATATAAAATACCACCGGCATAGCTTCCAACATGACAGCAACATGCAAGCCGCCGCAGTATGAAAAACTGACAAATGGGTGGTGGCGGGTGGTGGAGGTACATAGTAGGTCCCTCATAGATCTAATGTCATTACCCCGAAGTTCAGATATTTTATTTCTGTATGATTTCAGCACTTTTGCCATACCAGATACATTGTGGGCCATTCAAAGAATACTTCCGGGGTGGTGGACTAAATTTACTCATCATTTTTAAGGCAGGTTTCCCCTGGAGCTTGTAGCAGGACTAAATTCCTGGGTCCCCAAGACACTTAACTACTACCTCTAACCTCATCTCAGGCGCTTAAAATCCTGCTCCAGGCCTGGGACAAATTTAATGTTTCCCTGATTTGTGGAAAACCCAGAAGACTCCTTTCGCATTTTACAAGTTTCCAGCCCCAGGCTCAGCACTTCTGGATTTGGTTTGATTTAGCCCTATAGATTCGGCTGAGCCTTTGATCACTTCCCTCAAAGTGTTTCTCTTGCCTCGGAAGGTGGAAATGGAGCTGTGCTGTGGCCTCTGTCTTGGCTGACCTGATTGGAGACCGTCCAGGGAAGGAGGGTTAGCGGCTGCTAGGCTGCTGCCATGGCCCTCCGAGGGCCTGGCCTCTGCACCTGCCTGGAAGGGATGGTAGCCCGGGGCCTTTGGCCTCTATCTTTAGTCTCTGGCTCTCTGAGCCTTTGCCTCTCTGTCTGTCTTTGACCCCTCTGGTTCTGAGTGAGACATCCTTCTGTGTGCTCCAGGTCATCCATGGCACCCCACCACAGCCTTCCCCCACTGCATGCCAAGGCCCCTTTACCTCCCTCCTCCCCCACTGTATGCCATGGTCTCTTTATCGCCCCCTCCTCTTCCACTGTATGCCACGGCCCCTTTACCCCTCCCCCTCCTCACCTACTATACGCCACAGCCCCTTTACCCCTCCCCCCTCCTCTCCCACCCCATGTAAGTGGTGACAAGCAGGGGTTTTGCCTCCCTGGGCCACCTCTGTTTCCCAATGCCTAGCACAGTGCCTGCCATATAACAGGCTTCATTACGTATTTTATGAATAAATGAATGATTATCTGATTCTCTTTCGGTCTCTGTCTGTCTTAGGCCCCCATATCCAAGCTGCTGAAGCCAGCCCTGCCTGAGATAAGATCTGCTAGAATCAGGAAGGATAGTTTTGAGGTGATTAGAGGCAGTCCTTGGGTCTCTGGGTGGTGCAAATGGTACGCTCTTGGCTACTAACCTAAAGGCTGGCAGTTTGAACCTAACCAGCAGCACTGCAGAAGAAAGGCCTGGTGATCTAATTCCATAAAACCCTATGGAGCAGTTTTACTCTATAACACATGGGTTGTTATTGGTCAAAACTGACTCAATAGCAATGGGTTTGGGTTTGGTTTAGAGGCAGTCCTTAGGGCTGCTAGCTCTGTGTGTGTGTAAAACAGCATTTCCCACATACACCAGGCCCCCAAATGGACTCATCACTTTCTCCTCACCCCTTCAGAGAAGCTTTCACATTGATCATCACACATGCATGCACACCAGGCCAGAGCTGGAAAAACTCTTAGAAATCATCTCTTCCATACATCTGGAAGAACTTATGGGTAAGATTTGCTTTGACATTCTCCAGGGGAAACAAGATGGGCAAAATGTGGATAATTGAAGGCAAGCAGACAGTACATGGGGTTTCATCTACCATTCCCTCTACTTTTGCATATGCTTGAAATTTCCATAATAAAAGATTAGAAACGTAAAGTTAAAAGGAGAGCCATCTACTCCAACCTCCTCACTTTTAGAGACAGCTGAGGCCAATCCTCATTTAAAAAAATTTTTTTTTGTTTTTTATTGTACTTTACGTGAAGGTTTACAGAACAAATAGTTTCTCATTAAACAGTCAGTACACGTATTGTTTTATGACATTGGTTAACAACCCCAGGACATGTCAACATGCCCCCTCCTCCGCCTTGGAGGACCTTTTTTTTTTTTGGTGAAAATATACATAGCCAAAGATACACCATTTCAAAAATTTTTACATGCACAGTTCAGTGACATCAATTACGTTCTTCCAATTGTGCTGCTATTCTCACTTTAGATGAAGGTTTACAGAACAAAATAGTTTCTCATTAAACAGTTAGTACACATATTGCCCTATGACAATGGTTAACAACCCCACTACATGTCAACACTGTCCTTACTCAACCTTGGGTTCCTTATTACCAGCTTTCCTGTCCCCTTCTGCCTTCTGGCACTTGTCACTGGACTGCTGTGCCTCATTAGTCCTGCTTTTTTTTATGGGGCTGTCCAATCCCTGGCTGAACGGTGAACCTCGGGAGAGACCACTCCTCATTTTGCACATGTGACAAACAACCCTGCAAAGTCCCTTATCGTTTCTTTAACTTCTCATTTGTGTGGGGCTCCTCTTATCAACTAGATTATGAGCTCATTGAAGGCAGGGTTGTGTCTTATGCTACTTTATCCCTACATCCTATAGAACTTAAAGCTGTCCCTGGATGGTGTAAACAGTTAATGTGCTCAGCTGCTAACTGAAAGGCTGGAGGTTTGAGTCCACCCATATGTGCCTTGGAAGAAAGGCCTGGTGACCTCCTTCTGAAAAATCCCTATGGAGCACACTTCTACTCTGATACACATGGTGTCTCCATGAGATGGAATCAACTTGATGGAGGTTGGTTTTTGTAAAGCTGAAAGTGGATCTAGGCATACTATAAAGTACCTAGTAAACACTTGTTGATGGAAACTGCCCAGTCCATTCCCCCAGACCAAGGCCTTCTTTCATAATGTCCATGGCCTGGGCATTTGACTCTGTCTTAGTTACCTAGTGCTGTATAACAGAAATACCACTTGTGGATGGCTTTAACAAACAGAAATTTACCTTCTCACAGTTTAGGAGGCTAGAAGTCCGAATTGTGGGTGCTGGCTCTAGGGAAAGGCTTTCTCTCTCTCTCTTTTGGCTCTGGAGGAAAGTCCTTGTCTCTTATGAGCTTCTGCTTCTGGACAACCTTCACGTGGCTTGGCATCTCTCTACCCCCATCTCTGCTTTGCTTGTTTGTTTAATCTCTTTTATATCTCAAAAGAGATTGACTCAAGATACACCCTCCACTAATCCTGCCTCAGTAACATAACAAAGACAACCCATTCCCAAATGGGATTACAACCACACGCATAGAGATTAGGATTTACAACACATATTTTGGGGGGACACAAATTCAACCCATAAAAGATTCCTCCTCTACTCTCCCCCCACCCAGCTCCTCCCTGGCTCTGCCAAGGGGACAGGGTGATGCTATAGTCAGGGATTCTGTTTCCTTGGCAATCGGAACATTCCTTCAGCCCTGGCAGCACACTCTCCTGGTTGGTCAATATTTAATTTAATTGAAATTCTAATGCAGGTAGGAGACAGGCAGGTGGATTTGGGGGTTGCTGCAGAGGCCCATCTCCCAGGTCCCTGAACCCTGATGTGACTGCATACATATTAGGTTGGAATGAAGCCTCTTTTTATAACTTCTCTCCTCTGCACTTCAATTAACCTTCCACGTTCTGGGCCTGACACTTTCGCACTGTGCAGGGAAGGGAACGCTCAGGGTCACTCAGGAAGCTCTGTGTGGCTCCGTGGCAACCCGCCTGCAGCCTCTGTGGGAGATACAATTGCCGCTCTAAGTGAAGCTGATGGGGCTGGGGGTGGTCTGCTCCATCGCTGGGGGAGAATATAAGTAATAATAATAGATGAATGCTTACTATGTGCCTGGCACTGTGCTAAGAGTTTTGTGAGTATTTGTTTATTTGATTCTCCCAGCAACCCCAGGAGGTGGGTTCTATTATAATCTCCATTTTGCAGATTAGGAAACTAAGGCTCAGAGAGGTTAAGTAATAATGCTGAAATCACACAGCTAGTGAACAGCAGAGCTGGAATGTGAACCCAGGCAGACTGCTTCCACAGCCTGTGCTCTTGGCCACGATCCTTCAGTGTGGAAAGAATGATGTGGCCAGGACAGACAGCACAGGCAATGCCAGGCTCTGGGAAAGCTCCTCCACCTTCCACCTGCCTGCCTGCACCACCCTCCCCCTTGCCACCCTCAAGGGCTTGAGTGCAGGGCTGATGGGGCAGGTGAGGTGTGGGGATACGATCTCAGCCTGCTGCAAGGTGATGAGTGTGTCAAATAAAGGGCAGAGGGATTCTTGGCCACAAAGCTGTACCAAGTGGCGTGGAGAAAAGGGTGCCTAAGCTGACAGGCAGGGCTTATTTATTTGATTTCTCTTCATCAAAGGACCTCTTTAAAATGACTCAGTCGACTATTAATCTCCATGGAACATCAGCGGCAACAGAGAGACAGAGAGAGAGAAAAAAAAGAGTAAGAAAATTTGCAAGAAGAAAACGCACACGTCTCAGCCCCAGTCTGCTGGAGAGAGGGTGCACAGGGTCACCGCAGGAAGGAAGCCTTCCAGGGCCTGCCAGAGATGCACTGCCAGAACCTCGGCGGGCACCTAGCGCCAAGCCAGCTCCCTTGTTCCTTTCTTGAACCCTGTCTGTATTCCCATCCCCTACCCCCGGTCTGCCGTGTCTTCCTAGTTGGTGGGGTCCCCACTGAGCCCTGTCACAATCAGACTAACATACACCCTGTGCGTTTTATTGGGCCTCCTGCATTGATGGTACAAAAATTAATCTTAGAAATATTACCAAGTCCAAAAGGAAATCCCTAGAGGGGCATAAATCAACCCCCTTTAAAGAGCTTGGCTCAGCTGAGACCTTAAATTTAGGGGGCAACCAACTTTACTTGAGCGAAAAATTGGAGTTGGGAGGGTTGGGGACATGGAGGGCTTAACTTTGCTGTTTGCTGGGCTTGGGTGAAAGGCCTGAAGAGAATTGCCCTGATGCTGCAGTAGAAAAAGCAACTGGCTTGTGAGGGGAAAAGTAGTTACAGAATGTGTTTATGTTTTCATAAACCCAGACATCTGGGAGCAAGGTTCTCTGGAGAGAGTGCTGGGTCACTTCCCGGTAGCAGGAAGTGACAAGAGGGGAGAAGAGCAGAGATTGGAATATGAGGTTGGCAAGGACTTTGTAGTTCCCATCAGGCAGAATCCTAAATCCTCAGTCTGGCCTTCCTCCAACGTCCTTCTACCAAGCATCAAACTGATTCCTCCCGCTGGGGACTCTCTGCTCTGTGGAGCACATCTGTTCCCACATGGACTCTCAGCTGTGGGGACACACACCTGCCTCTTGTGGATTCCAGCTCCAGTGGGAACATCTGTCTCCACAAGAACAGGGTCACTGGAGTGAAGCATATCTGTTTCAGCATGGACCCTCCACTCCATTTCCATTTGAGGATGTTTCTGCTGACACCGAAGCTCTGCTCTTGTGGATGCTTCGGCCCATGGCTCTTACTGCCCAGCTCTCTCGTTTCCCTCTGAACTTTTGCACATGCCTTTTATGGACACTTGATATAGTTTTTTTGCTCCTCTTTTCCATTTCCAAACAGGGTATAGTGGGAAAACTATGGTCTTTGGACTCAGAACAATCTTGATTCAACTCCTGGGTAACATTTCTAACCTTTATTTTCTCATCTGTAAAATGGGATTATTCCTATTTACTCACTTTACATGGCTGCGAGGAAAAATGAGAGGAGGGACAGACATTTCCAATAATGGAAGGCTAAGCAATTTGTATAAACCCTTCTGTTGAGGACAACTGAAAAAGCTGGAAGAAATATAACGAGCTTTTTCTTAAATTATCAAAGAGGTAACAAAGTAATGAGGAATCATGGGGCCATAATCTCTGAGGAAGTGAGAACCCAGAGAGGTAGACCCAGTATTCAATACCATCTTTGCCTTGAAAAAATATCAATCTGGAAATAAAAGTGATAAACATGAGCTGTGGTTTTGGCAGACCCCCTCTCTCCCACAAGGTGGATAAACACTATCCACCCACTCAAAGTTGGGATCCTGAAGGGCTTTAACCTGAGGGTAAAGATGAACTGAAAATAAATATTCTCTTGCAGCCTTGAATTTGGATTCGGAAATTTGGATTAAGGCGGTCCTGAACTGATAGCATTCCCAGGTGTCTGTTACAAGCAAACTAAAATCCTTTCTGGAGGAAGAATACTCTCATCCCAAACCACAAATTATTCCTTCAAATAATTTTTCAAATACATTGATGAGCACAAAGTCAAAGATAACCAGGTGCACAAGAAAAGAAGACACTATGAGTGAGAACCAGCAGAAATAACAGTCAACAAAGAGAGACCCACAAAGACTTGAAATACTGGAACTATGTTTATGATTCAAAGAAATAAAAGGCAGGACTGAAAATTTTGTCAGGGAACTGGAAACTAAAAAGTGACCTAGCAATTGTGTAAAAATCCAAATAGAAATTCTAGAACTAAAAAACACAACAACCAAAACTAAGAGCTCAATGGACAGGTTTAAATGCAGATTAAACACAGCTGAAGAGAGAATTAGTGCACCACAGGTTAGAAGAAACTATCCAGAATGCAGTATGTAGGAACAAATGAGAAAATACAAGCGCCTTGCAAAATGCCTGGCATATAAAAGTAGGAATTGAGTAAATGTTCACTCCATTGCCTTTCCTCTCTCAGGTTCTAAATAATATTTCCTTCAGAAAATCTTTTCTGACTCATTTGGCCTGACATTCATCAGTCCATTACCCTGAATTTTCTAAGCATCCTGTATTTGGTTTATTCATACTGACTGGAACTCATTTATTTCTTTTTGATTTTTATTTATAATTTTTTTAAATTGTACTTTAGATGGAGGTTTACAGAACAAATAGTTTCTCATTAAACAGTTAGTACACATATTGTTTTATGACAATGGTTAACAATCCCACAACATGTCAACATTGTCCCTTCTCAACTTTGGGTTCCCTATTACCAGCTTTCCTGTCCCCTCCTGCCTTCTAGTCCCTGTCCCTGGACAGTTGTGCCCCATTAGTCTCATTTTGTTTTATGGGGTTGTCTAATCTTTGGCTGACTGTGAACCTTGGGAGTGACTTCATTACTGAGCCAAAAGGGTGTCCAGGGGCCGTACTCTCAGGGTTTCTCCAGTCTGTCAGGCCAGTAAGTCTGGTCTTTTTTTGTTAGTTAGAATTTTGTTCTGCATTTTTCTCCAGCTCTGTCTGGGACCCGCTGTTGTGATCTCGGTCAGAGCAGTCAGTGGTGGTAACCGGGCACCATCTAGTTGTACTGGACTCAGTCTGGTGGAGACCATGGTAGTTGTGGTCCATTAGTCCATTGGACTAATCTTTCCCTTGTATCTTGTTTTCTTCATTCTCCATTACTCTCAAAGGGGTAAGACCAGTGGAGTATCTTAGATGGCTGCTCACAGGCTTTTAAGACCCCAGACACTACTCACCAAAGTAGAATGTAGAACATTTTCTTTATAAACTGTGTTATGCCAGTTGAGCTAGATGTTCCCCGAGACCATGGTCCCCACAGCCCTCCACCCAGCAATTCAGTTCCTCAGGGAGTTTGAATGTGTCTATGGAGCTTCCATGACCTTTCCTTATAGAAGTTGTGCTGGCTTCCTCAGTATTGTGTACTGTCTTATCCTTCACCGAAGTTACCACTTACCTGTTGTCTATTTAGTATTTCTCCCCCCACTCCTCTCATCCCTTGTAACCACCAAAGATTGTTTCTTTTTGTGTGTAAATCTTTTCATGAGTTTTTACAGTAGTGGTCTCATACAATATTTGTCTTTTTGTGATAGACTTATTTCACTCAGCATAACGTCCTCCAGTTTCATCCATGTTATGGGAACTCATTTATTTCTTGAGATCAATGAACGCAAGAACTAAAGTCATTCCCAAAACTTATGTCTCTTGGTCAAATGTTTCCTGGTCCAGACTCATTCCTCCTCTGTGCCATGATGATGTTTGAATGCAAAGGCTTCCTTGTTGGAGGCATTGCTCCAAGGAAAAGGGTTAGTCGAATTCCAAAATATGGTCCACCTCTTGACCCTGCTCTCTAATCAACTCTGGGTTAAAACAACTGCTAACTAAGGTGGCTATATAAATACTCCAGAGATCAAGGTAAACAGGGACCAGGTATAAGTTTTCTCAAGCCTTGCTGTTCTCTTTTGTCATATCTTCTCATCTCAGATTATTCTGGAAAATTAGATGACCAAAGTTGGTGAGTGGGAGTCGCTGTAAATTGCCATCAATGAGATCAACAAAATCACCAGCCCCTGCTGGCATAACTGGATATCCATCTGCAAAAAAAAGAAACAAGACCCATACCTCACGCCATGCACAAAAACTAACTCAAAATGGATCAAAGACCTAAATAATAAAATCTAAAAAGATAAAGATTGTGGAAGAAAAAATAGGGACAATGCTAGGAGCCCCAATACATGGCATAAACAGAATACAAAACATAACTAAAAATGCATAAACATCAGAAGAGAAGCTAGATAACTGGGAGCTCCTAAAAACCAAACACTTATGCTCATCAAAAGACTTCACCAAAAGAGTAAAAAGACAACCTACAGACTGGGAAAAAATTTTTGGCTACGACATATCCGATCAGAGTCTAATCTCCAAAGCCTACAAGATACTGCAAAACTTCAACCACAAAAATACAAATAACCCTATTAAAAAATGGGCAAAGGATATGAACAGGCACTTCACCAAAGAAGACATTCAGGTGACTAACAGATACATGAGGAAATGCTCACGATCATTAGCCATCAGAGAAATGCAAATCAAAACTACAATGAGATACCATCTCACTCCAACAAGGCTAGCATTAATCCAAAAAACACAAAATAATAAATGTTGGAAAGGTTGTGGAGAGACTGGAACACTTATACACTGCTGGTGGGGATGTAAAATGGTACAACCACTTTGGAAATCGATTTGGTGCTTCCTAAAAAAGCTAGAAATAGAAGTACCATACAATCCAGGAATCTCACTCCTTGGAATATATCCTAGAGAAATAAGAGCCGTCACATGAATAGATATATGCACACCTATGTTCACTGCAGTACTGTTCACGATAGCAAAAAGATGGAAAGAGTCTAGGTGCCCATCAGTGGATGAATGGATAAACAAATTATGGTGTAGTCACACAATGGAATACTATGGAACGATAAAGAACAATAATGAATCTGCAAAACATCTCATAACATGGACGAATCTGGAAGGCTTTATGCTGAGTGAAATTAGTCAGCCGCAAAAGGACAAATATTGTACGAGACCACTATTATAAGAACTCAAGAAAAGGTTTAAACACAGAAGAAAACATTCTTTGATGGTTACGAGGGTGGTGGGGGGAGGGAGAGAGGTATTCACTAACAAGACAGTAGATACAGAATAATCTTAGGTGAAGGGAAGGACAACACACAGTACAGTGGAAGTCAGCACCACTGGACCAAGCCAAAAGCTAAGAAGTTTCCTGAACACAACCAAACACTTAAAGGGACAGTGTATCAGGGGCAGCTTTCTGGGGACCATGGTTTCAGGGGACATCTAGGTCAACTGGCATAACAAAGTTTATTAAGAAAACGTTCTGCGTTGCATTTTGGTGAGTGGCATCTGGGGTCTCAAAAGCTAGCGAGCAGACATCTAAGATGCAGCAATTGGTCCTAACCTACCTGAAGCAAAGGAGAATGAAGAACACCAAAGACACAAGGAAAATATTAGCCCAAGAGACAAAAGGGGCCACATAAACCAGAGACTTCAACAGCCTGAGACCAGAAGAACTAGATGGTGCCCGACTACCACCAATGACTGCCCCGACAAGGGAACACAACAAAGAGTCCCTGACAGAGCAGGAGAAAAGTGGGGTGCAGAACTCAAGTTCTAGTAAAAAGACGAGACTTAATGGTCAGACTGAGACTGGAGGAACCCCAGAAGACATGGCCCCCAGACTCTTTGTTAACCCAGAACTAAAACTATTTCTGAAGCCAACTCTTCAGACAAAGAATAGATTGGACTATAAGACATGAAATGATACTCATGAAGAATGTGCTTCTTAGTTCAAGTAGATACACAAGACTAAATGAGCAGCTCCTGTCTGGAGGTGAGATGAGAAGGTAGAAAGGGATAAGAGCTAGTTGAATGGACATGGGAAATCTGAGGTGGAAAGGAGGGATGTGCAGCCACATTATGGGGATAGCAACTAGGGGCACAAAACAATGTGTGTATAAATTTTTGTATGATAAACTAACTTGAGCTGTTAACTTTCACCTAAAGCACAATTAAAAAAAAGAAGTCATCAGCACCAAAGAGGAGGCTGTCAGCTGTGCAAGCAGCACTTCTGTTCTGTAGCCCTTGACTGTCCAAGGACTTTGAGGATCACAGTGGGTCTTGCTGATATGGCTCCTGTACACTGAGTTAAGGTGCCCTTCATTTCCAAGCACTGGAGCAAGAGGGAAAGTGATGCCCTGAGCAACCACCCTCCACCCCCAGTCTGGGTCATCTCAGGTCCTGGCCTCAAGGACATTACCAGATAGAACTAAGGTAGACCCAAGGCGAGTGGGTTGTCTCCTCTTCAACAGGCCTGAAGCATAAGGTAGCAGGGTTAGAAGTGGCTCTGGGAGAGAAATAGAGAAAAGTGAAGCTTTGGAAGCTTGGTTGCAGTGCTCTGTCGAGTTTGAGGGAGGTTGATGGAGGAGCTCTCTAGGGGCCTGGGTACTGGGCTGCTGTAGAAGTTTGGTGAGAGACCAGGGCAGTGGCTTTGTGCAGGGAACAAAGAGAAATGTTGGTAGTTTTGTTTTGATTAGTAAGAGCCTGAGGGACTACAGAATCCAATGCCCTGGCCTTACCTGTTCTGTTTCAAAAGCAGAAAATTATTTCTCTAGACTTGGAAAAAAATATGTCATATTTTCTCTCTCCAAATGTGTGTGTGTGTGAGTGTGTACACACACATGCACTGACCTACTCATCTGATCAAGAGTCCCCAAGAACAAGGGCTCATGTCTCAGTTAAAACAATGTTGACTGATGGTCTTTGTGTGTCAGGGCCTGTGCTGAGTCCTAGGAACTTCAACATGATCAAGACTGCCTTTGGGACATTCACCAGCTCTGGGAGATGCAGGCATTTTGATGTCTCCTCACTGTGTCCAGCCTGCCTCAGGCCTCTCTTCATTCACTGATTGTTATCTGCACCAGCCAAAATAGATTTCCATAGCCTCCTCCTGGGTGCCACATGCAGCACCGGAAATTTCAAGCAAGAAGCCGCTTCCTGCCCCAGCCATCACCTAGTGTGGACAGGATATTACTAAAATCAAAGATGGATGATCTGCTCAGGCTCTTGCTTGCCCCTTCTGCCTTTGGTTGAGGAGCAGGAGATAAGCAAGGGTCAGCACAGAAGGGGCCTCTGGAATCTATTTGTGGCTCTGTCTTGAATAAACTTGCTGAGTGGTGTGTCTCTTGTTCCTCTTTGGTTGTTATTTCTCTATTTCTGATTTGGGGCTGGGTTAGGTGCTCGGACTGGGTGATCATTTAAAGTCTCTTCCAGCTATTGGTCCTATAGAAATGGACCTTTATCTTTCTGGAAAAGGGAAGAGCCTTCACGCTGGGACTGAATGCCCGGAGAGGAAAGGCCTCTGGGTACCCTGGGACCCATGGGGAGGGCAGAGATGAAGCCATGCTGGGTCATCTATCCAGTTTGCTCAAAGGCTGCACCCAAAGGTCTATGCTGGGTATAGGTTGAAACGTTCTGACCTTCTCTCCACACTCCTATCCTGGCTGGGGAGACGGCAGGTGTCTGAGAGCTATTTCTTCTCTTCTCAGTGATAATCTATAGCCAATTAGCTGAGCCCAGGGAGGTGGAAAATGCCTCTTTCCAGCCCTGGAGCTAACAGCATGCCCAGTGTTTCTTCCAGAAATCTCAGCACAGGGTGAGGATGGTAACCTCCCAGGACCCCAGGAAACTGGTTTGTGGCTGTCAGCTCCAAGGCTTTAATAACAGAAAAGGCAAAGGAACGTTCCACCAAGTAGCTTAAAATGTGTAATCTTGGCCATATCTTCTCCAGAGTGTGTCTTTTTTTTTTTTTTTTTTTGTGTGTGTGTGTGTGTGTGTGTATGTGTAAAGAAAAGAACAGGGACTCTCCCTGGAGTCCAACAAATTAGGGTCTTTGCTGTGACAGGTTATAGCAACTGTAGAAGGAGGCAAGCTAATGACTGGGGGCTAAAATAATCGGTCTCAGTATGTCCACTCCCTCTAGCCTCTGCCTGTCACTACCTCCAATTGTGTGGGCCTCAGGCAGACTGACACACACACTCACCTGTGCTGTGACGCCTTCCTCGACACCACAATCACTATTCAGTTTTATCAGATTTCATCCGTATAAAGCTGTTGTGTAAGGGGAGAGGGGAGATGGCCAGTGTGATTTGGGGGGAGGTCCTGGTCTTATCACTCTCCTGAATTGTGGACTTCAGGAAGCCATCTTCCTCTCTGTGCTTAACTGTCCTCATCTGTTCAGTGGGTTTGCTGATTCCTGCATTCCCTGTATATAGGAAGGAAAGAAGATTCACGTTTATCAAGTGGGGCAACCATGTGCCAGATCCCAGGCGAGGTGCTTTCTATACATTGTCTCCCTTGTCAGTGTTGTTGTGAGGATCAAATGGGATAAGAGATGTCAAGGAATTTAGACAAAACCAGGAAATACTACCCATAGAAGGGAGTTGATATATTTTTACTGCTTGCTGCCCAAACCCAGGAAACTCTTAAAGTTGGGATCCTGAAGGTTTTCACCCTCAGGGTAAAGAAAACTGGAAGTAAATATTCCCTCTCATGGACTTGCAGCCTTGAATTTGGGTTAAGGAGTTCAGATGAAGGTGATCCTGGACAGTGCCTGGTATACAGTAGATGCTGAAGAAATGTGCTGACTGACTGAAACCTGGACTATCAGGGGGGTGCCCATCCTCCCTCAAATGGGTACTAGAGCTGAGTGTTGGGCTAAGCTAAGGGAGACTGGCTAAGAGATGTGAGACGAAAGGGTAGGAGGTGAGTCAATCCATCACAGTATGAGTATATATTTCTGGGTCCCTGGGTGATTGCTACTCATTGAATTCCCCAGCCAAATGCACTCTTAGAATCATCCAGTCTTAGGGGATTGACCCTCGGTGGCTCTGCTTTCTCCCGTTAGCAGCCCGTAGGCAGACTTGGCTGCATAAGACTAAGGCTTAATTATTTTTAAAAATCAATTGGCTACATTAAGGTCTGACTAAATTTCTATTTTAAACTTCCCCTGGGGAAATGTTACTCACTGGGACTAGGTGAGGGTCATTAGCATTTTTCTTCGTGAATTTGGGGCCTAGAGGATTTAGGCTCTGCCATTTCTTTTCCTTTCTTCCTGCCTGCCTGCTTCCTTAGCCCAGCACAGAGGTGGTTTCAAGAGACTTAGAGGCAGCACAGAATGGTGAGTAAGAACAGATGAGAACTTTCCTGGCTCTACTGCTTGCAGTGTCACACTGTGCAAGCCTGTCTTCCCATCTGAAAATGGGGTGATGTGAATTCCTGCGTCACAGGGCCGTCATCGTGAGGACTGGACTGGATGATGCTGGTACAGAGCTCGGCCCAATGCCTGCTAACTGCTCAGTGGGCAGGAGGTATTGCTATTAGGAGAAGGGCCTGTCCAGCTAGTCCTCACCGCAGTCACTAACAAGGGAGGCAGATGATGCTCACATTGGAGGAGCTGGTCTCACACAACGTTTTGCGCTCAGCTACTAACCTAAAGGTTGGCAGTTCGAACCCACTCAGCAGGTCCATGAAAGAAAAGCTTGGTGATTTGCTTCTGTAAAGATTAAACCAAACCTGTTGCTGTTAAGTAGATTCCAACTCATAATGACCCTATAGGACAGAGTGGAACTGCCCCATAGGGTTTCCAAGGAGCAGCTGGTGGATTTGAACCAAGGACCTTTTGGTTAGCAGCCAAGCTCTTAACCACTGTACCACAAGGGCTCTGTTGTCTGTAACTACTTTGCCACAAGGGTTCCATTGTCTGTAAAGATTACAGACAAGAAACCCTAAGGAGCAGTTCTACTCTGTAACACACGGGGTCACCATGAGTCAGAATCAACTCGACAGAAATGGGCTTTTTTTTTTCAAGGCCAGCTGGTCAGTCCATTTCACCCCTATGCCAAGTGGCCTCTGTGTGCCACGCCCTGCACTGGGAATTTAGGGGAAATGCAAACATGATGTTGGGGTCCCTGGGTACCCATCACTACCAAACATGGCACAGTGCTGAGGGTCACTGTGTTAACAGCAATCTGATGACAACGTGGCCTTCCTTCAGGGCAAGCAGGGGCAGAATCCCTTGCACAAAGCAAGTGATCAGTAAAAATCAGGGAAGTGCACATTTATTGAGTGCTTGCTGTGTGCAAGCACTGTGCCAAGCACTTTCATCACTCAGACCCTCTGTACAATGGCCCAAGGAAGTAGGTTCTCTTATTATCATCCCCATTTCACAGATGGTAAAACTAGGACTCATTTGTTTAATAACTTCATTGGGGTCAACCAGTTTGCAAGCAGTAGAACCAGACCTCAAACACAGACTTGCTTCGCCCCAGTATCTGAGCCCTCACACTGGCTGCTGGTACGGGAGGGAGGGCCTAGGTGGGCAGGAGGCAAGCTTGGGCCAGTCCCGCTGCACCTTGGACCTCAGTTCCTCTTGCTCAGTCCCTGGAGACATCCAGAAAGGTATTCTCCCAACACCCTTTGCCCCTCACCCCCCACCAAAATGGGCTTCTGCCATCTAGAACTGGTAGAAGCAGGGCAGCTAGTTCAGATTTCAAGGTAAAGGAGCAAGTAGCAGCCAGGCACCCCAGAGCAGGTGAAAAGACCTCAGGCTTCTGGGAATCCAGCCATTGTGTTTTCTCCCCCAGCTGGAGACGTGTAGGCAGGGTGCTCAGCTGAAGGCCAGTGGGCACAGGTGCCCTCCCCACGGGGGTGGGTTTGTGGGGAGGGGACACAAAGTGGTCACAGGTGGCCCTCAGGTCACTCACTGAACCCTAGAAAGGATCTGAAATCAGCAGTTCTTGTTCCAGCCCTATTACAGTCCCCCAAATTAATGGTACAATCCAATTTAATTTCCCTTTAGGAATTACGTATTTTTAAAAAATACATGAAGAGTTGGAAAGGAGCCATGGCAACAAGGAGGCTGAGCATCAGAGCTGAAGCCAAGCTTTTCTCCCTCAGCTGGGGCCCGTCTGGTTCTGCCTCTCGACCTTTTCATATAAGGCACACGTGCACAATGGTACTATCGGTCCAGCACACTGGGGTCAACAGAGGCAGTTGTTTGCAGCCAGAGATGAGATGCCTGAGGCTCTAGTTGTCCTAGGCTTGCCCAGCCAGAGACAGGGCTGAGGGAGCCATGTCTCACCCACCTGTACCAGGTGAGGAGGCTCTGCTCTGGGTGTCTCCCTGAGCCTGGTGCTGGTTCTCTAGCTAGTCCAGAGAGTGTTGCACGGGTCCAGCTGACACTGACCAGGGCCTGCTAGGAGCCAGGCAGTTCCCCAGCCATGGTCAACCTTAATTCCCACAACAACACTGTAGGAGCTGGAATTGCTCTTCCATTTTACAGATGAGGAAACTGAGGCTCAGAGGCCTCCAGCAACTTACCCAAGGTAATGATAATAGTTTCCAGTGAGCACTTATTCTTTGTCAGGCACTGTGCTAAATGCTTTATACACATCATCCCCCCCTGTTGAGGGGCCCTACTCCACCAACCTGCTTGTGGTCTCCTTGAGCTTTTACAGAATTTACTGTCTGCACCGATCACTTATCAGATGAAGAGCATTTATGATGTGCTGCGCCCTAGGGTAAGTCTTCAGGCAGGAAGATAAATAAAGGAAATGGTCCCGCCCTCGGGAGCTCACAATCTGAGACAACTGTGTAACTGTTGGGCACGGATACTTATTCACATGTGCTACGTGCCAGGCATTATGCTAGACACCAGGTACAGAAAGAGGAAACGTTAAAACATTAAGATGCGGTGCTTATCCTAGGAAAGTGTAGACTAGTGGAAGAGGCCAACATGGAAGCTGATGAATTACAAGGCAGCACAGTAAGCTGCATAAAGAGGTGGGAACAAATTGGAGTGGGGGTTAGAGGAGGTGGGCTCCAAGTTTGCCTGGGGACACCTGGGAAAGCATTGCAGATCCCACACTGGGACAAGAGAAAATAGCACTTACTGGGCTTCCACTATGAAAATCCAAGTGAACAAGACACGGGCGTGTCAAGGTCTGGAATCGCATCTAGCACGTGCCTTGCTACAGTGGGTGCTCACTTGGTATAGACTTTGTGAGGCATTCGCTGAGTGATGAGTAATTGAGGTGCTTCTGTCATCTTATTTCCTTATTGCCCCGATTAATCTGGCTTTCACAAATGCTAAAAGCTGAGGCCTTATTACTGGAGAAACCCCCCTATTGCTGGGATAAAGATCTGCTTTAGGATTCTCGAAGCTATTGCCAGAGACCTAAGGCTAACATCAAGTCCCTGGTTTCTTCAGCTGTCCCACTGGTGCAGGGTGGGACACAGGTCTAGGTGCCATGAGGGTGACTGACTTTTCCCTGATGGTCCTCTTATCTCCCAGCCTGCAGCTTTGCTGTCTAAGCCAGAGGCTTGTTCGTCTTCTCTGCCTGAGTTCCTGGGATGTGCCTGCTCAGACATTTTAAGAAGCTCCATTGCCCTAATAGCAGTGGAATATCTGCTATATCTGTACCTTGACTCAGCTGGTGCCTTTGTTCTAAAAGACATAAAGCAACGGGCAGACTTTTGATCGGGTTAGCCTCCTCCTGCTTCAGGAACAACAGAGTCTCTCTCTGGTAGAAGGTGCAATGGAGGCCCACGGAGGGGAGGCAGCTTGTCTGAATTCCCAGGGCTTTGGTGGCAGGACCAGGACTGGGATATACGGGGGTAGGGAGTCTAGACTGCATCTGGGGAAACTGAGTCCTGCCTTCTCTCTGCACACGATCGGTGACTCCACGCACAATGGAAGGAAATACTACTTGGTCCTGCACCATCCCCACGACTGATTGTGGATAAGACTGTTGTGATCCACAGGGTTGTTTTCATTGGCTGATTTTTGGAAGTAGATCACCAGGCCTTTCTTTTAGACCAGTCCTTTTTCCACTCGATAAATTTCATTTCAAACAGCACAATGATGTTGTTTTCCCTTTTCTTCCTTACCCTCTTCTTCTCTCCCCATTCCTACCCTACCTTCCTCTACCCCTTTTGGATCAGCCATTTCCCTTCTTGGTACCCACGGTTTATAGGCACCGCTCCTCAGAGAGGCCAAGACCAAAGGTGGGAAGGAATTTCTGGGTCCTCCTGGCTGTCCTCACACAGAAAAAACTTCCTCCCTGAGATACTCCTCAGCCCCCCTCCCCCACCAGCAGCCACTTCCAGGACCCTGGGAAGGAAGTGGAGGGAAGAGAGAGAAAGCCTGGGGTTATGGTGGGAATAATAACAGCTAACCAGCACTGTGCCAGGCATTGTTGTTGTTGTTAGCTGCCATTGAGTTGATACCTGGCTTATGGCGACCCCATGCACAACAGAACAAAACACTGCTCGGTCCTGCTACATCTCCATGATGGGTTGTGGATTGGACTGCCATGATCCATAGGGTTTTCACTGGCTGATTTTTAAGTAGATCACCAGGTGTTTCTTCCTAGTCCGTGTTAGTCTGGAAGTTCCTCTGAGACCTGTTCAGCATCACAGCAACACGCAAGTCTTCACTGACAAATGGTGGCTGCTCATAAGGTGCACTGGCCGGGAATCAAACCCAGGCCTCCTGCACAGAAGGCGAGAATGCTACCCCTGACTACCAATGCCTCCACTGTACCAGGCACTAAAAACCAAAAAAACCAAACCTATTGCCATCAACTCATAGCGACTCTATAGGACAGAGCAGAACTGCACCATAGGGTTTCCAAAACACTCCAAGAAGTGTCTGGTGGATTTAAACTGCTGACCTTTTTGTTAGCAGTCAAACTCTTAACCACTGTACCACCAGGGCTCCACCAGGCACTGAAGCTCCCTTAATCCTCAAAACAATTGATGAGGTAGGTGCTGTCAACATTCCTGTTTTATACACAAGAAAGCTGAAGCACAGAGAGTTTAAATAACTTGCCCAAGCCATGGAGCTAGGAAGGGTGAGGCCAGGATACAGACCCACACAGCCTGGCCCTGAGCCTGCACTCAACTAGGGCTGCCTCCCTGGGAAGGGGCAGAGTCTCAGCACTCCAGTCTCTCTCTCCTGGATGAGGCCCGGAGGGCAGCAGCTCTTCTGGGTGGGCGCACTCCTGACATCCAGCTTCCTCTCCACTCTCAGGTCTTATTCATAAAAGGAGCCAGAAATGCCAGATTATAAAGGGTCACCCCCAGCCCTGGCAGGCCCTCAAGTACCTGGTGAAGATAAAGATGATTGGACTATGATTATTTAAGACTTTCTTGCTCTTATTCCCCCCAGTAAAGCCTCACATTCACTCAGATAGATGCTCATTCATTCATTCCACACACACTTGCAGAGCCTGATGTGGCTGCTCCAAGAGGCCACCGCCCAGTGGATCTTCCCAAACATTAGACACTCCTGCCTTTACACAGCACCCGTCACACCCCAACCCAGAAAAGACAAGGAGGAGCTCTTATTGCTGGGGCTTCTATTGTATCTTCATTTGTTCATGTAACATTCTCCACAATACTATGCCATAAATATTATTAAACCCATTTTACAGACGAGGAAATGGAGACTTTTAGAAAGACAAAACTAGTTGTTGTGGAGTTGACTCCAAATCATGGTGACCCCATGTGTGCCGGAGTAGAACTGTGCTCCACAGGGTTTTCAATGGCTGATCTTTCACAAGTAGATCACTAGGCCTTTCTTCCAAGGTGCTTTTGGGTGGACTCAAGCCTCCAGCCTTTTGGTTAGCAGCCAAGTGTGTTGACTGTGTGCACCACCCAGAGACTCCAAAACAGGAGACTACTAAGTGGTAAAACTGAATGCAAGTCTGAATGATTCCAAAGCTTATATCCTTTCCTGTTCACCTCCCTCTTTCCCACAGGAAAAGTAAGAATAGCCATCAATCACAATTACACACACTCACATCTACAAACATACAAGCAAAAGCATCTGGTCTTTGAGGTGCACATATCGCCTGCACATAGTTGCACACAGGTTCCCTCAGACACCCATATGGACACATCCATGCACAAATCAACTTTTTTTTTTCTAACTTCTGAATCCTTTGAACACTACAACTAGCCAAGAAACATATGGAAACAAACCCAACTTCATTACATACTAAAAAATGTGAATTAAGGAAGCAAGGAAATAGTACTATTTTAGCCTGTCAAATTAGCAAAAATTAGGGAAAAAAAAAAATAGTCCTGGTGAGGATATACTGAAATGGGCACTCTTACGTACTTCCGACCTGTACAATTCTTTTGGAAAGCAACTTGACAATACACATCCAGAGGTTTAAAGGTGTCCGGGTTCATTGGGCTAGTAATTTCACATGAGCGCCACTCAGAAGTACATATATAAAGATGTTCAACACAGCATTGTTTACTATAGCACAAGTTAGACACTGACCCATACGGCTTATACTAGGGAGTTAGGTAATTAAACCATGCAAAGGAGAAAGACTGAAGGGAAACACAAAAACATAAGGTTAATAGTGGTGGGGTTTGGGTGATAAGACTAAGGTTAATTTCTTCCTCCTACCCTACTCATTTTTTTCCTTGTGGTTTTCTGCATTTTTCAACGAAAAAGAGCACATCTCACATTTCTAATAAAAACTAAACATTTATGAAAAAGCTGGGAGCAGATCACAACTCTGTAAAGAGTGGTAGAAAACTGAGTATGCCGGCACAGAATTTAGTGTTGTAATAAAGCAAAACTTACAACAGAATTGATCTGTCACTTCAAAGATGTGCAAAACAGCCACTGTGCATATGTGATTGGGCATAAATAGTGAAGAGAGCTCATAAAGAGCTGTAATTAGCTTGACTTTCATGCCACAAAACCCATTTTGAATTTTTCTCTTTGTTGTTAATTCTTTAGCATCTGTTAACCACATCAGGGCTGACAGTTTAGCCTAATACCAGGTGTGGGCTGTTCCTACACACGCACGCGCGCACGTGCACACACACACACACACACACACACACACACACACACACACACACACTATTATGAGGTGATGTCTTGCCAGAACCCTGGGTGGTGCATATGGTTTGCACTCAGCTACTAACCTAAAGGTTGGTGGATTGAACCCACCCAGCGCCCTGGGAGAAAGGCCTGGTGATCTGCTTCTGTACAGATTACAGCCAAGAAAACCCTATGGAACAGTTCTGCTCTGTAACATATAGTGTCAACAGGAGTTGGAATTGACTCGAGGGCTATGGGGTTTTTTTGGTTTTGTCAGCCAGGGTTCAGGACTGAGGCTTCACCAGCCTCTGTCTTGGGCTGGCGGGTTCGAGGCAGCTGAAGCTGCTGCAGAAGATGCAGTTGGAATGAGGAGAATATTCGGGGAAAGCGTGGTCTCTGGGGAGGAGAACCAAGAGCTGGGAGGATCTGGAGAGGATCTGACTGCTCCAGAGCCTCAGGCCCTGTATCCTCCTCCCCAGCAGGAGTCTTTGAGAAAATTCCCACTTGGCTTAGGCCAAATTTACACTCAAGTGCAACGTGACAGATGCCAGATCAGGGACCTTAAAGTCGATGGGAGCCATGTAGAGAGCTGGAGAGTCCCTGATGGCTGAAAGGCTGAGGGGAGGTTGGGAAAAACAACATAAAATTTTACCAGGAAGGGATTTTCACCTTTGTGAGACTGTCCTGTGCATTTTCTCTTATTGATTTATCAGTTATGCAATTGCCAGGCTTTTTTTTAATAGTCCCTTGCGAGACTGGGCTACAGATCTCAGGCGAGCAGATGTGAGTGAGGGGATGGAGACATTCTCCAAGCTTCCTGAGTTGAGTGGAAAATTCATATTATCCCCCTAAGTTTGCCTTCTTGCTCAAGGCCCTGGGCCAGTAAGGGGGCTGCTGGGGTAGCAGGAGCCAAGGAGCCACCTCACTTTCTCCTCAGGGTCAAAGCGCAGGTCAGGCCTCGGCCCTCCTCAGAGCCCGGCCTTCCCCTGGCTCTCACGGGCATGAGCGCACACCTCTGCCTCATTCTGGGGAGATCCTGGGGCAGACCCCTGAGGTGCAAGGCCCAGAGAAGGCCCAGCCCCACATCATACTTCACACAAAGAAGGAACCAAAGGAAAGAAAGAGGCTCTTTCCTTACTTTCCTCTCACCTCTGAGAGGCCTGACTGAAGACTACAAGTAGATTCCAGTTCACGTTTGAACCCAGCCAGGTTCTCTTTGCTTTCAGGAGAGCTGGAGCCTCAGCAGGTGTGGCTTCCCACTTGCACACATACGTGTACACATACAGATGTACACACATCCCTCTCTGCTGCCAGGGGAAGATTCCCTCTTCTGGGGATGACAGTGTGAGGCTGCTTCCGTGTTCACATTTGTGTGCTTAAATCCTGCCTTTTGCAGCAGGGAAGTTACAGCAGGTCGTCTCACCTGAGGAACCAGCAGGGAGAAAGGTAAGCGTAGCTGGAATTTAGATTAGAGATGTGAAACCAAAAAAAAAAAAAAAAAAAAAAAAAATCCCCAAACCAACTGGGAAAGAAAGCTCATTAATGTCTCCGTTCCCCATATCATTAAGATAGAGCTAGCTCATAAATATTCACCGAATTCTAAAGTAAGACTGAGGTGAAAGTTAAGACAGAACAATTAAGACTTCTCACAGCTCTTCAGCTGCTTAACCTGGTTCTTGCCTTCCCAAAGCCTTCAGCATGGCAGAGATCAGGATCCTTCTGGGTTCCCAGAGGGGCATGTGAGGGGAGCAGGGGTCTGACAAAGGTTTGAGAGAAGACTCTTCACCCAGAGATGCTCTTGGCGAAGCAGCTCAGAGCCCCTCACCTCCCCCGTGTCTTCTTAGGATGAGACCATTAGCCACGGGGGGGGGGGTCTTGAAGATCTCCTGGCCCCCATCACTGTTGTGGTTGGTAATTGCCATCCAGTGGATCCTGACTCATGGTGACCCCATGTGTGCAGAGAACTGTTCCATAAGGTTTTCAAGGCTGTGACCTTTCAGACCACCAGGACTTACTCTGGAGGCTAATCTGTGTGGATTTGAATCGCCAACTTTTTTGTTAGTAGTTAAGTGCTTAACCATTTGCGCCACCCAGGGACTTCCCCCATCACTTGTCCACCCCGTTTTATAGTGAGGTAACTGTAACCAGAGAGGGTCAATGATTTGTCCAAAGTGACCAGGCCACACCATAACTGAGTTCCAGGGCCCTTTCTATGACCCACCTTCAGTCTTCAGCCAGGAAAGCTCTCCCTCCCATGGGGATCTGCCTCCAGTTCAGGCCTTGCTTTCTTCCTGCTTGGAGGCTGCAGAGCTCCCTGATCCTGCACGCTGCACCCAGATTGATTTTCTTAAATGCAGGTTTAATTGGGTCACTCTTTCCAAACAACATTCATTGGCTCCCTATTACCCATGAATTAAGTGCAAACTCTATGGTGTGTGATCCAAATGCCTCTTTACAACCTTAATGAACATTATTCTTTATTCATTCCTCAATGTTCCAGCTAAATGGGACGAGGAGCTCTTCTCCAAACATGTGCCATGCTCTCCTGCCCTCGAGGCTTGATTATGGAGCTCCCACTGCTTGGAATTCCCTCCCCTGTCAATTCTACCTGTCAAAATCCTATCTATTTTTTGAGGCCCGTTCTAAATGCCATCTCTTCCATTAAACTACTCCTGTTTGCCATAACCTAGTGTAATGTTGCTCCAGGGTATTTGGCTTGAATTTCTCCAATGCCACGCCATCTCCTTCTGCCTTGCAGTTCAGCTAAAAATAATAGCATAATAATAATAGCTATAACAATATCAGTTACTACTTACTGAGTGCCTACTATGTGCCAGTTACCTTGCATATATTATACCCTGCAAGGCAGAGACTGTTATTCCATTTTACAGTTGAGTACACTGAGGTCCTGAGAGGTTAAGAAGCCCAAATATACCTGACTCCAAAGTTTTTGCTTTCTTCTCTGCTATGTTTTTACTCTTACTTTTGGAAGATCCCCAAGGGTAGGATTTGTTTGTACCCTTCTTATTAACCTTTCCAGAAATCAGCTCACTGTACTCCCATAGTATGTGTTCAGTAACTATCCGTGGAATGGAAAGAAGATTTTATCCCATCTGCAGAGGGCCCAAGGCAGGGAGCAGATTTCCATTTTATTGATGAGTGTCAGAGGCCATTTAACATGTCCCAGTCCGTGTTGGTTCTGGAGACAGGACTTAAGAATGGCCTGGTTACCTGCCTGCTCAGGAAGCCCTGGGACTTGGGGGACAGCTCTGGTCCTGGTTTCTCTGGGATTTGGCTTTTCCAGGAGGCAACCTGAAGGCTTTGAAGCTTAAGACACCTTCCGTAAGAGCCCAGTGATGAGCCTCTCTCTGCCCCTGACTGGAGGCACAACCAGAGTCCTCACCTCCTGTGATGCTGTAGCCAGGTGCCCCCTCACCCTGAGCTCCTGTTATCTCTATCTGCAGGCAATGGGCTTCTGCTGCTCCCAGGAGAGGGCCTGGCCAGGGAGCAGGAGCTGAGCCTGATTCCCAGCAGTCCCTGGGGGCTGGAGCATCCTGCAGCCCTGCTGCTATTTGGAAGGGGGATGGCGAGGGTGGCTGGCTCTGAGGTGAGGGTGTGTGTGCACGTGTGTGTGCTGATGTTACAGAAGTCAAGGAGGGGTGGTCCATTTCCTGTACTGTCTACCCCCACATGCACCCCTGGAACTGAAAGTGGTGGGAGTTCTTTCCAGCAAATTATAAGCAACACTCTGTCTGAACTTTCCCCTAAGGCCTGGTCTCTCCATGCCCTTGACAATGAGCCATAGATTATGTTTTTACTCTCTTCCTTTTTGTTGGGGCCCAGGCCGTCTTTTTTTTTTTTTTTTTTTTTTTTAAATAATCAGAAATAGGGATATGAGAAGTAGAGAAGGGAAAAGAACTAATATCTTCTGAGCACATATATTATGGCCAGAATTTTATGTCATCTTATCTAAACTTCACAACAAGCCTATGAGCGAGATATCATTTCCGTTTTATAGATGAAAAAAACCAAGACACAGCCCCTTGTCCAAGGTCACGGGGCTTGTAAGTACACAGCCACAATTTGAACCCAGACAGATTGTGACAGGGCCCAGCTAGGTGACTGAGCTATGGATGGTATCAGAGAAGTAAGGGTTTTACTGCTCCATGGTCCCTCCTATTCCTCCCCATTACTCTCTAAGGGGCTGCTGGGGAGATCTTGAGGAATTTCTCAGGGAGACTGGACAGACTCGATGGGATGGGAAGAGGTGTTCCACAATTTGTGAGGTCCTTGGGAAAAAAAAACAAATCAAACTACGATTCTGGCTCATGGCGATGCCATGGGTGCTGAGTAGAACTACACTCCATCAGGTTTTCAAGGCTGTGATCTTTCAGAAGCAGACCGCCAGGACTTTCTTCTGAGGTACCTCTGGGTCATTTCGAACTGCCAACCTTTTGTTTGTAGTCAAGTGCTTAATCATTTGCACCACCCAGGGACTCCTTGGAGGAATCCCTGATCCTAAGCAGGCAGTGAGTGTGCAGGCTATCTGTCAGGTCTTTTCTTATCTAAACTTCCCAGTTTCTTTCAACGGTTTCTCACATGAGACAGTGGCCAGAGCTCTTGCTGTCCCTCACTCCACTGAATCTATTCTGTCTTAACACCGCATAACCCGACACACTGCATGTCAACACTGCAGATCCAGCTTGATGGCTCTGAGGTGCCGAGGGATTGCGCTCATTCAAAGAGCAAACCACTCTCCATCTCTGCTTCTATTTTGAGCGTTAGTTCTCTTTTTTATGATGCTAGTTTTACCCTTTCCTATCTGAAGTGCGTTTTCTTTAATGGGAAAATTAAAAAAAAAAAAAAAAGGAGCAGAATAACACATTCCATTGTGGGACCCATTATGCTCTGTGAAGCACTTTTACCACGAACAGCTCATTTGGTCCTTGTTGCGACCTCGAGTGCTAAGTAGGGCAGTGTTGTTATCCGCTCAGAGAGGTTCAGTGACTTGCACAGGGCCCCTCAGCTAGTTAGCAGCACAGGCAGCACTTCAGTGTGGACCCACACCCAGAGACCAAAGGGGAAATTCTGACTACACAAGCACAAATTATCCCAACCAGGAGGCATCTAAAGACACTAATGTGGCCACACTAGGGACTCTCTGACAAGTTCATGTTGGAAAAAAAACAAAAACAAAATGGCGGCTTCCACTGTAAATAGACGTGACGCTGCACAATGGTGGAGAGCAGTGTGGCCTCCAGAGGAGATGCTGGCTGTTTAGAAAAAGCTGATTTGGGAAAATTGCAGGGGCAAACTGAAAAGATTTTTAGTTATGCTGATAGCGTGATCCCATGCCCTTGCTACCTCAAAAAAAAAAATAAAAAAAAAAAACTCAACAGTGAAGTAAAACAAGAAATAGTGACAGCAAAAACCAGGCAGAGATAATACTGCCGCTTGGAGGAAGGTGGGGAAACACTGACCTCAAAGAGACAGCTCTGGGGAGACAACTGGGAGAAAGAGCCCTTAGCTGGGAGTGGAAGTACAGGCTTGGTCTATTGCTAGCCAGCCAGGTGACTTACAGCAAGCCACACCACCTCCCTGACCCTTAATGTTCCAGATGTCCAAGATTTTGGACTAGCTCAATGTTTACCAAACTTCAGTCATTCTTCTCCTGCCCTGGCGATTTTGCTACTACCACACACCTCCTGCATTGTTAAATTCTAGCCAGATGCTGTTGCCTGCTTCAGGTACTTAGCCCCGCTCAAGCTTTGTTAGAAAGGGAGATTAGCAAGGGTTATCTTTGTTATTAGCTGCCTTGTAACTGGTACAACAGAACGAAACGCTGCCTGGTCCTGTGCCATCCCCATGATTGGTTGTGAATTGGACCATAGTGATCCACAGGGTTTTCATTGGCTGATTTTCAGAAGTAGATCACTAGGCATTTCTTCCTACTCTGTTTTAGTCTGGAAGCTCTGCTGAAACCTGTTTAGCATCACAGCAACATACAAGCCTCCACTGACAGGTGGGTGGCGGCTGCATATGAGGTGTCTTGGCCAGGAAAAGAACGCGGGTCTCCCAAATGAAAGGCGAAAATTCTACCACTGAACAACCACTGCTCCCCATTAATGTTTCCTGTTGGTCTTGATGGTTCTTTTTAAAAAAATCATAGTTGTTAACATATTATCTGTACAATTTGGTCTCCTGCTTTTTCTATACTATCATGAATTTTTTGTAAACATCATTCTACATGGTTGCATTTTGATTATTTCTAATTTTTGCTTTTATAAACATTAGTAACAGTGTTTCTGAACTAGCACAATTTCCCTAGGCTAGATCCAAGAAGTGACTCTCCTGGGTGCCAAGTTGGTTTTTGAAAGAGCTGCACCAATCCATATCCCTCCTGCAGTATCTGAATGGGACTATTTTGCTGCACTTTTACCAGCACTGAGTACTCATTAAAAATAAAAATCTTTGGTAATTTAAAAGGCAGAAATAGGGGTCTAGTTGTTTGAATTTTCATTTTGATTCCTAGTCAGATTGAAGATTTTCCATCTGTTGGAAAGCCAGTTTTATTTCTTCTTTAGTGAACTGTTTATCATATCCTTGGCTCACTTTCATATTATGCCTCAGGGGCTTTATTATTGATTTGTATGAGCTCTTTATATGTTAAAGATATTAACCATTTATCCAATATTTGCTGCAAACATTTTTTCCCAGTTTGATTTTTTAAAATGTAGGTTTATTAGAGGTTTCCCATGTAGCCACATTGATATTTTCAGATGCCCTGTTTTCTCCCTTGTTGGAATTATATATGGTTTTTATTGTAAAAATTTCATTTTTTAGAGCCTTTTCATTTCGCATGAGCTATGTTTTCTTTTAGAGTTTGTGGCTGTGGGATCATAATTTACTTTCAATTTTTTGAACTCTGTTTTTTTTGAAGTCTAAGATACGTGCCTGCTGTCATCCAACACGTTCTTCCTTTGCATGCATGTGCACACTTGCATATGCACACATACACACACACCACCACTGCCACCTATCATGGACATTTAGAGACATTCAGGCCTCAGGCCCTCAGGTTTGGTTCAGAAATTTTACTCTATTTTTAATGTTTTATTTGAGTCAGAAGGTCTCCCACAGTGGTTTATTATGCCAATGAATTCATAGTTCTAAAAGTTTCCTCAAGGTCCCTGGGTGGCACAAGCAGTTTGTGATCAGCTGCTAACCTAAAGGTTGGTGGTTTGAACACACCCCCTGGCACCATGGAAGAAAGGCCTGGTGATCTGCTTCTGTAAAGATTACAGCCAAGAAAACCCTATGGAGCAGTTCTACTCCGTAACACATGGGGTTGTCATGAGTTGGAATCGACTCGACAGCAATGGATTTGGTTTATGGGTTTAAAATGCTCCTCAGGCTGAAGACTTCATTCAGGGTTTCCATAGGACAGTGGCACTCAGAACAAAATCTCTACTCATGGGAGATGTGAACTTTCTAGAATAAACATTTAATGATAAATAAATATTTAAGAATAAACACTTAAAACATGCCAGTCATTGTTCTAAGTGCTTCATATGAATTATGTTTTTTAATCTCCAGCAATCCTATGAGGCTGATACTATTATTATTCCCATTTTTCAGATGAGAAAACTAAGGCATGGAGTGGTTAAGTTATGTGCCCAAGTGAGTAGCAGAGCTTGGAGACAGGCACACATAGCCTGTGTTGCTTAGAGAACAGATGTATGTGCAGATGGCAGCTGGAATATACAGGAGTGATTGAGAACTGACGCAGGAAGTGGGAAATGCTGAGAGGACAAGGAAGGCAGCCCATCAGGTTGGGTTCTGGCCTGGAGGCTATGCCCAAGTGGGCACCCTCTGCAGCCTGTGACCCAGCGCTTGGTTCCTTGACCGCAGCGGGCTCATACTGCAGGAACCTATTTTGCATAGGGATCCAGGACACTGAGAAGACAGAATTTTGGTTTCTGGGTGGCACAAATGCCTAAGCACCCAACTACTAGCCAAAAGGTTGGTGGTTCAAACTCACCCAGAGGAGCTTTGGAAGACAGGCCTGGCGATCTGCTTCTAAAAGTTCACAGCCTTGAAAACCCCATGGAGCAGTTCTACTCTGTACATATGGGGTGGTCATGCGTAGGAACTGACGGCAACTAACACCAGTGCCACGCTGACATTGCAAGCTATGTATTGGGATTCCTGGGCCCAAATGAGGGCAGGGGAAAAACTGTCACAGTGGCAACAGCTAACTTGCAGGGAGCACTTTGTACATGCTAAGCACCAGGCTAAGAACTTGACATACGTTATCTTATGCACTTCTTATAACAATCCTGAGGCTAGTACTGTTATTATACCCATTTTACATACAAGGAAACTGAGGCTTAGAGTTCATACAGCTATAACTGGCAGAACCTGTATGATTCCAAAGCCTGTATATTTACCCACTTCCCTCTGCTGACCCCAAGCTGGGAGATGGGAGGTACTATGGAGTTCTTCTCTCTCCTGCTCCAGAACACCCTGATGATCAGCCAGGGCTGGGCAGAGGAAGAAGAAATGGGGCTTCAAGGGACCCAGGAGGACTCTGCTGCCCTTTGTCCAGAGCTTTGGGCTAGAGAACAATAAAGAGAAGAGATTTGCAGTCTCAAGGCTGTTCTACTCCATCTCCTTCCCATTAACAAAAATTGGCCCCTGCTAAGGATTCCTGGAAGGAGGAGATGGGGGTACCTGCTTCCTGCTCCGGGGCTCCTGGGAACAGCCTCTCCAAAGGAGCATTGTGCAACCTGTGGTTTGCCCCTCCACCCCCAGCAGCTTACCCTGATGGGGGTGAGGGGGGCGGGTGTGGGAAGCAACTCCCCTAGTGCTCACAGTGCCATCAGCTTAGCTGGGCTCAGGGCTGCACTGGTGCTGGCAGGAAGATCCAACAAAGGCCTTTTCTTCCCTCACAGAGCTTGGCTCTGCAACAAAGATGGGACCTAGCCTTTACCTCCATCTACCTGTGGCTGTCTCATAAGAATTGTCTCACTTACAGGCTTCTGTCTCGGCTTTTAGCTTATTACTTCTCTTGTTTGAACAGACAAAGAAGAGCACATTTATACTATTCAACTCCATCTCCCATTAGTCACCAGCATGAACCCTCTACACTAGCGGGCCAGCTGCCTCACTGTCTCCCCAAATGAGCGCCATCCGTGTGCCTTAGGTGCTGTCAGTGGCTGCCTTTACCAGCCCTTCTGGTGGGAAGGCTCTGAGGTATTTCACTGGAGAAGGCTCAGTAATTCCCAGTTCCTAGGCCTATTCTGGGAGCCCTGGTGGCACAGTGGTCAAGCATTCAGCTGCTAACCAAAAGGTTGGCAGTATGAATCTACCAGCTGCTCCTTGGGAATCCTATGGAGCAGCTCTATCTGTTCTATAGGGTTGCTATGAGTTGGAATTGACTCAATGCCAATGGGTGGTGATGGTGGTAGGCCCACTCTGAGCAGAACACATCTTTACTGTTACCTCAGGTGGGCTCTGGGATCAGTTATTGCCACAAGCCTGGTATCCTGAGGGTATGGAGAGAGCCCACGCATTAACTCTGCTCAGCTCTCTGTCCTCTTGTCTGGACATGCTGCTTTGTCTGTGCTATTGTTGTCCCTTTTGGCCACAGAAGCCACTGCTGGGTTCTTGCTCTGGAACCCAGGCACTTACCTCCTATCTGCCTTTGAGTTTTATGATGCTTAGAGTCCTCTGCTGCCTTGCTTATACCCCAAACTGGATTCCTTTTGATCTTGATGCTGGGCAGACTGAGCCACTTCCCCAGGCCTGCTTCTGGCTTTCCTCTTTCTCCATTAACCCCATTAGGCTGAGGTCTTAGCATTCATTCCAGAACCACCCTAGAAACCAAGGCTACAAAGACAAATTGATATACAGTGAAACCTGTGAGAACTGGAACTCAACAGGACTGCCTTGTTTTTCCTGGTCTCAAAAGTATTCTGCCTTTGATAGGGTGCAGTCTTAACACTTTTTTTTTAAAATTGTGCTTTACATGAAGGTTTACAGAGCAAATCAGTTTCTCATAAACAATTAATACACATATTGTTTGTGACTTTGGTTGTTAACTCCACGACACGTCCACTCTTTCCCCTTCTTGACCTTGGGTTCCCCCTTACCAGCTTTCCTGTTCCCTCCTGCCTTCTTGTCCTTGCCCCTGGGCTGGTTAGCACTTTTCTATTGTTCTCTATTAGTGAAGAATATTTGAGTTTTACTTCTCTGATAGGTTTCGGCCTTACACAGCTTCTTACACAGGTTTTCTGCTGTCATGTGGCTCTCACTTTAGTAAGGGAGAAAGTCATATGAATAAATACTTGCACTACAGTGTCACATGTGCTAGAATAGAGACAGCTATGGTGAGGTAGATTGGAAACTAAAGAAGATGACCAATTTTGACTAAAGAAGATGATCAATTATGTGGCTGGGTGTGGCTGGGCTGGGTGGAAGACCTCAAACAAAAGGGCACATTTGAACAAGTCTTGAAGAGTGAGCAGGAATTCTCTAGGTGGATAAGTTTGTGATGTGAGTGATGGGGGTAATGCAAATGGGAGAGGGAACAGCACGGAGGAGTAAAGCAGCAATTTAGGAGCTAATGGGGTTGTAGAGGATGAGGGAGGGAGAGCTGGGCAGGGGTCAGATCATGAAGCCATGGTAAGTGGGGTTGAGGAAGAGGGAGAATCCAGGGGAATTTCAGGTTTCCAGCTCTGACAACATGGTTATCAGCATCATTAACTAAGATGGTGAACAGTCTTCAGGGGTGGGGGAAGATAACAAATTTGATTTTAGACATGTTGAATTTGAGGCACGGTGGCAGGAATAGGTGGATCAAGGTTAGTGTTCCTTGGCTCCTTTCCCGCTTCACTCTGAGCACGGCTGCTGAGTGACACTATCCACTCACCACCTGAATAACCAATGACTCTCACATCTCCATCTCCTGTCCAGTCCTCAGCCCTGAGGGTCATCCTCTACAACCCAACAACTTGCTGAATATCTCCACCTGAATGACCCACAAACTCAACATGTTGCTCTCTGAGCTGGTCACCTTTCCCCACGAAAGTCTCCACATTTTGGGTGCCCCATGTCAGAGAATTAGCACATCCAGTTGCCCAAGTTAGAAAGCTGGGTATCTTCATAGGCTTCCCCATAGTACTATTGGTTACTATGTCCTTAATGTTGCTCCTACTCTCTAATGTTCTTTCCTACCCTCCATTTCCATTGCCACTGCCCCCGGACACTCATCTCTTCCTTGGACTATTGTTATGATTATCCGAATTCTCCTCTTCTCAGTCTAATTCTCCTCCAGTCCATCCTCCTTATTGCTAGCAGGGTGATCTATGTACTTTTTAAGTTCCAGAAAAGCTTCTAGGGAATTATCTGCTTCCCCACTAGAATGTAGGTGCCATGAAAACAGAAATTTCCTCTGTTCACCGTTATTTCCCCATTGCCTGGCACACAATAGAAACTCAACAAATACCAATTGAACAAATGAGTGAATGAATGAACAGGAAAATACAGCTCTGATTCTATCACTCCTCTACTTAAGACTCTTCTGTGGTTCCTCATAGCCTTCAGGGTAAAGGCCAGTTTCTTAGTGTGGCATACAGGGCTTGCTCAGGTCTGGCCCTGGCCCAGTTCTTCAGTCCCTTGAACTCACTCATCACTCTTTCCATCTCAGCCTAGGTTGCAACTATGGTAAGCTCACTGCAGTTCCTGGAGCATCTCTCAAGTCAGTGGTTTTCAAAGTATGGCCCATGGATCCCTGGGGCTCCCTAGAACTTTTCAGGTGGTCAGTGAGTATAGGTTACAGATCCATTACAGTTCAAGAATGATCAGAAGATTTTAAGGTGACAGAGTATGAAAAGTACACTGGTAAGGTTTCAGATTCCACATTGCAACTAACCTTTAAGAAATTACCGCTTGTGGTGTTTTGGTGTGGTATCAAAGATGAATATCCACAATTACCTAACATGGCTATTAAAGAAAGCCCTGCTTTTACAATTACATATCTGTGTGACAGGACCAGGACTAGGTTGAGGCAAGTGAGGCCCCCAGGGCACAAAATTTAAGGAGGTGCTCACTCCCAAGGCCAACCTTTCATTTGTGTGGCCCTGAGAATGAGTACCTCCTTAAAATTTGTGCCCTCAGTGCCTTGCTTGCCTCACCCTAGTCCTGGCCCTGCTGTGTGAAGCCAGGTTTTCTTCAAATACTTCAGCCCAAAACACAAATAACCACAGATTGAATGCAGATGTAGACAAGAGAATTCAGCTGTCTTTTATTAAGCCAGAGAGTAAGGAGATCTGTAAAAATGTAAAACAATACCATTCTTCTCACTACATTTTTTTATTTTGGAAACTATAGTTCTTTTTCATAAAAATATATGATTTATGTTAACATGCAATTGGTTCATTATTTTAAAATGAATTAATACATAAGTATTTTTAAAATTCAGCAGTTTTAATTTCAAATACAGTAAATACATATATACGCATATAGACATATGTATCCAGACCAAAAAACTTGTTACTGTTGAGTTGATTCCGACTCATAGTGACGCTACAGGACAGAGAAGAACTGCCCCATAGGGTTTCCAAGGCTGTAATCTTTACAGGAGCAGACTGCCACGTCTTTCTCCTGTGGAGTGGCTGGTCAGTTCAAACTGCTGACCCTTCAGTTAGTAGCTGAGCGCTTTAAACACTGTGCCACCAGGACTCCTTCACATACATAAATACATATGTATATTATATATAAAGCCCACATAGACAAAACTATATATAAATACATATATATCTATATCAATATATTTATATCAGTACATCTATATGTAAAGCCCACATAGATAAAAGCTGTTTGGGGGTCCTCAATAATTTAAAAAAAAAATTTTTTTTGGTCCTCAATAATATTTAAGAGTATAAAGGGTTCCTAAGACCAAAACGTTTGCGAACTGCTGTGTTAAACTAGAAAATATGGGGACATATTATCTTTTATATTAAAATAAGCATGGTTTGAATGAATTTCTATAATTAAATAGGACTTCAAAGAAATTTCTGTAGATTGCCTCAGGCAGCACCTCTCCGACCTCAGAGGTCTGCAAGATTCACTTTCCTCTGATGCTGGCTGTGTTAACTCAACCCTTCATCCTCAGGGAGGGAGGACATTGAGGGATAAGTTCCTCCCCTGCAGCAGGCTCAAATCTTTTGCCCTGGATGCCCAACAACACACTCCTGCTTCCTTATTTTTGCTCATCCTGCACTTTGCCTGATCTCTCATCCAATTTTCCCTTCAAGGGACAAGTCAGGTCCCACCTACTCCAGGAAGTCTTTACTGACTGCCCTAGTCCAAATGTTCCCAAATGTGGGTCCACAGACCTGTCCTTGGCTGGCCCCATGGGAATCATCTGGAGAAGTGTATTACTTTCCTGAAGTCACCACAACAAATTACCACAAACCGGGTATTTTGAAACAATGGAAATGTATTTTCTCACAGTTCTGGAGGCTAGAAATATGAATCTGGGGTGTCAGCAGGGCTGTACTTCCTCTGGAGGCTCCAGAGGAGAATCCTTCCTCGCCTCTTCCAGGTTCTGGTGGCTGTCAACATTCCTTGACTTCTTTGGCTAGTGGCCACATCACTCCAGTCTCTGCCTCTGTCTTCACATCATCTTCTCCTCTGTGCACCTGTGTCTTCTTTTCTATCTCTCTCAAATCTCCCTCTGCCTTTTTCTTATAAAGACACTTGTCATTGGATTTAGAGCCCATTTAGATAATCCAGGATTATTTCCTCATCTCAAGATCCTTAACAATATCTGCAAAGACCCTTTCTCCAAATAAGGTAACACTGGTGGGTGCTAGAAATTAGAACATGGGCCTATATTCTGGGGGTGGGGGTAACACACAAGGTCTTCAAGCCAACCCCACCCCCAGAGATTCTGATTCACAAGACTCAGGGATCTCTTTTTTTCCCCCAAGGGATCTTTCTCTAAGAGAAACTTTATAAAACTTTCTCTAAGAGAACAATGCAGTTAGGGGTGGGAAACATTGAGTATGTAAGCAACAATACCTCAAAGCTTTTCTTTCAACAAGGCTGCAATCTCCTGGAAGACAGAGAGTTAGCAATTAGCAGAGAGCTGTGCCCAGGGCTCGGTGTATGTTTAAGGAATCTCACTGAACTGGGATTGTGAACAAAGTGAATATTCTCCTCTAACCCTAACTCTAATTGGAATAGCCTCTCCAGTTGCTTCCCACGCCCAATACCCACACCACAGTTCTCCCCTTATCAGGAAGTATCCAGGGAACCAAAGGCACAAGCACTACATTCACACACATTGGGTCTATACTTCCCAGGGCAAACAAATGATCAATACGTTACAAGACCTCCTTAAAGGTAGGGTACGTATATTTCCAATCATGTGCAGGTACAAACACACAGACATAAAGATGCAGAACCCATGGCTTTTAACTCTGAGACTAGCCTGGGATGCTGAGTGACAATGTGGACCATATCTGGCAATTCTTTCTTCATTCTTTTTCTGAAGACTTTTTAAGTTCCAGAAAAGCTTCTAGGGTAAGCCAAAGGCATATTTACTAAACACTGATGTAATTCTCCACCTCTTCCACAATTTTTGTCCACTTATTTCTTTGTTCTCTCAGGCCCTTTCCCTTTTTCTGGAAAGGTCTCCAATCTTACCTCCCTTCCCTAAAGGACAGAACAGCTAGAACTATTTCCAAGACCAGTGTAGGGAAAGGTGGCCATGGAGGAAGCCTCAGGTCCTGCTTTTTACTTAGATCCACAACTGCTCATCTGAAAGCTCAGAGCTTCAATTCAGATAAAGTCTCTCTCCTTGGCCTCCCAGAATGCAATAGCAGAGTGACAAATGTGGTGCTGGAGATAACTAGGCTGAAAGGAGGTGTAGTTCTAATGGAATAAATACATCTTTGGTAAATCTTCCCACCAAGACGTCTTTACAACTAGAAACAGCCACTCTGTTCCCCATGGTTGCTGTGAAGGCTGATGGGCCTTTGCACTTCTATGGTAGCCATCTCTCCTACCTCCTCCAGCTCACCACCAGTAAACGGACACCATACTGGGTCCAGGAAGTAATTAAAGTTTCAGGGGCAGGTGGGAGGCAAGAGGGGAGAAAGCCAGGAAAGCAGTAGGACCATATCTTGGCAGTGTCATCAAACTGGCCTTGGTCCCTGGCTCCTGGTAGCAGCTGAGCATCCACATTCACTTATTTTTATGGAGATTGAGAACAGGAGGCTTTGCTTTTTGCCAGTTTTGACACCTCTCTGCTTTGCACATTCACAGGCTCACCACTTGACACCATGTCCAATCCATTCACTGCTTGTGGAGGTGTCAGGTGAACTTGCTAGGGATACCAGGGCCCAATTATGGTGCCCAGTTTACACTTGGATCTTGACAGATTCTGGAAACTCTGTATTCTCTGGGATGATTAGTGCAGACCTTTCCTTTGCTTGCAAGCAACCTGGAACATGCGCACCTATTTTGTCAGCATGTATCCTTAATGAATGGCCTTTCCCAATGTGGTCCATAGGAACAGTCAAAGGCTCAGTGACAAGGAGCCTGAGGCTCAGAAAGGAAAGGTGGCTTGCTTGAAATTATGCTTCAAGTCTGTAACAAGTCCTCAGTTCCTTAGGAATCATGTTCAAAATAAGAAACTCAGGCAGGTCAGGACAAGAGCAGCAAGCCAGCTGGAATTTGTTGGATGAAGGAAAGGGAACAAATTAAGGGGAGCGCTGTCCAAATGCTGTTGGTGCTGATTTCTGGCACAATTACTCTGCCTTCTGCTACCCATGCATGAAGGCCAGGGAGTCTGAAATAGAGTCTCTCAGCATCACTTTCTCTACCAATTTCTTTTTCTTTTTTTTTGGATAAGAAAAGATATTTATTTTTATATAAAAATTGATTTTTTGTATTTCTTTTCTTTCTTTAATCATTGTTGAAAATACACATAGCAAAACATACACCAATTCAACAATTTCTACATGCATATAAAAATCAGTCTAAATTCAGTTTTTTTTTTTTAACATACTTCAGGTGAAGGCTTACAGAACAAATAGTTTCTCATGAAACAGTAGTACACATATTGTTTTATGACATTGGTTAACAACCCCACAACATGTCAACCCTCCCCCTTCTCAACCTTTTTTTTTTTCGTGAAAATATACATAGCCAAAGATACACCATTTCAAAAATTTCTACATGCACAGTTCACTGACATTGACTACGCTCTTCCAATTGTGCTGCTATTCTCACTTTAGATGAAGGCTTACAGAACAAAATAGCTTCTCCTTTAACAGGTAGTACACTTGCTGCCTTATGACAATGGTTAACAACCTCACATCAACACTATCCTTACTCAACCTTGGGTTCCCTATCACCAGCTTTCCTGTCCCCTTCTGTCTTCTGGACTTTGTCACTGGACTGCTGTGCCTCATTAGTCCCATTTGGTTTTATGAGGCTGTCCACTCCCTGGCTGAACAATGAACCTTGGAAATGACTTCACCACTGAGCTAAAAGGGTGTCTCAGGGCCATACCCTTGGGGTTACTCCAGTCTCCTTTAGGCCAGTAAATCTGGTCTTTTTTTTGTGAGTTAGAATTTTGTTCTACATCCTTCTCCAGCTCCGTCCAGAACCCTCTGTTGTGATCCTGGTCAGAGCAGTCAGTGGTGGTAGCCGGGCACCATCTAGCTGTACTGGACTCAGGCTGGTGGAGGCCTTCATAGCTGTGGTCCATTAGTCCTTTGGACTAGTCTTTTATTTGTAACCTGTTCTCTTCATTCTCCCTTGCTCCCGAAGGGATGAGACCAGTGGAGTATCTTAGATGGCCGCTCACAGGCTTTTAAGACCCCAGACACTACTCACCAAGGTAGAACATAGAACACTGTCTTTATAAACTGTGTTATGCCTATTGAGCTAGATGTTCCTCGAGACCATGGTCCCCACAGCTCTCCACCCAGCAATTCAGTTCCTCAGGGAGTTTGGATGTGTCTATGGAGCTTCCATGACCTTTCCTTGTACAAGTTGTGCTGGTTTCTCCTGTATTGTGTACTGTCTCACCCTTCACCCAAGATACCACTTATCTATTGCCTATTTAGTATTTCCCCCCAACCCTTCCCATCCCTGGTAACCAACAAAGATTGTTACATTTTGTGTGTGAACTTTTTCATGGGTTTTTACAATAGAGGCCTCATACAATATTTGTCCTTTTGTGATTGACTTATTTCACTCAGCATAATGTCCTCCAGTTTCATCCATGTTATGAGATGGTTCACAGATTCACTGTTGTTCTTTCTCGTTGCATAGTACTCCAATGTGTGTGTGTACCATAGTTTGTTTATCCATTCATCTGTTGATGGGCAACTAGGTTGTTTCCATCTTTTTGCTATTGTGAACAATGCTGCCATGAACATAGGTGTGCATATGTCTATCTGAGTGACGACTCTTATTTCTCTAGGATATATTCTAGGAGTGGGATTGCTGGATCGAATGGTATGTCTATTTCTAGCTTTCTGAGGAAGCGCCGTATCATTTTCCAAAATGGTTGTATCATTTTGCATTCCCACCAGCAGTGCATAAGAGTTCCCATCTCCCACAGCCCCTCCAACATTTGTTATTTCCAGTGTTTTCGATTCGTGCCAGTAATGCCGGGGTGAGATGGTATCTCATTGTGGTTTTAATTTGCATTTCTCTAATGGCTAGTGATCATGAGCATTTCCTCATGTGTCTGTTGGCCATTTGAATGTCTTCTTTGGTGAAGTGTCTGTTCATTTCCTTTGCCCATTTTTTAATAGGATTATTTGTCTTTTTGTTGTAGAGGTGTTGGATTTTCTTGTAGATTATGGAGATTAGACCTTTGTCTGACGTGTACTGTCCAAAAATTTTTTTCCCAGTCTGTAGGTTCTCTATACCAATTTCTTAATACAGGGATTATCCCCTCAAATATACACCTGATAAGTGGTTTGTAAGTGGGTTTTCAGCGAAGATGGTGTTAGGTAGTAGTGATTGAAATCTTTTAAAGAAGTACAAACTAATCTGACTAAAGAAACTAGGGGGGAAAAAGAGTGAAGAAAACCCAACAAGAAGTGGCAGTGAACAGGACTTATTTCAGGAGTAAAATAAACTATTCAAGGGATGGGTGGAGGACCCAAGTCATGCAGGCCAGGAGTAGGAGGAAGATCAGTTACCCAAGGAGGTGTGAATGTAGCCTTGACAAATCAAGAAGTAGGGCTTTCAGTCATTTGAATGGCTGCTTGAATGAGCATAATTCAATTTATCTACTCTGCCATTTCAAGTGGGGACAGGTCAAGAATTTGACCCATGAAGGGGGCTAGGTCTTTGTCTACATGCAGCTCTCTCCCTCTTCCTGTGACCACCTTAAAGTTGGGAAAGAGGATAAACCCAGGGAATGAAAGTAGCTACTATGCCTGCTGGAATTTGGAGAAAGCTTTCTTATAAGGGGTGTTGTGGTTAGTTGCCATCTAGGTGGCTCCAACTCATGGCAAGAACAAAACACTGGTGGCCCGGCCGCATCTCATCTTCATGATTGTTGGTATATTTGAGTCCAGTCAGACAGTATTCTATTTGGATCCATAGAATTTTCATTGGCTAATTTTCAGAAGTATATAGCCAGGCCTTTTTCCTTAGTCTATCTTAGTTTGGAAACTCTGCTGAAACCTGTCTGTCTTAGCATCTTAGGCTAGATTCTCTAGAAAAGCAAAACCTGTGAAGCGTACACACACACACACACACACACACACACACACACACATATACACAGAGAGAGAGAGAGAGAAAGAGAGAGAGAGATTTATCTCAAGGAAATGGCTAACGCGGTTATAGAGGCTGGCAAGTCCCAAGTATGTCAGTCAGGTGGCAGGCTGGAGGCTTCTCTTGACTGACATAGCTGCAGGGAGTGATGAACCCAAGATCTGCAGGTCAGATGGTAGGCTGCTGGCTCCAGTCTCAAGAACTGGAAGTCAGATGACGATGAGCTGGATGCAGGATCCAGAGCAAGGAAAAGCCAGTGAGCTTTGCCAGAACATTCATATATATTGGCTTCAGGCCACACCCCCAAGGAAACTCCCTTTACAACTGATTGGCTGATCACATCAGATCACATCATTGGATGATCACATTATATCACAAAATGGAGGATAATCACATCATTACATAACAGCCAAATCACTGAGAATCATGGCCCAGCCAAACTGACACACAACCATAACCATCACATTGTCCACCATGGGTGACCCTGCTGGGTATTTGAAATACCTATGGCATAGCGTCTAGAATCATGGCAACATGCAAGCCATCACACTACAACTAAGTGACAGACAGGTGGTGGTTATAAGGGGTAGATGTCTTTAAAAACCAAAGTAGAAGTGTGGTCCTGGGGCTCAGACTCAGATTACTGCCCTTTCCATTAAAAAGTGCTTGAAAACCAAAATTCAAAACTTACTAAACTTATGGATTTTCTCCCAGCTCTACCTACTCATCTCAATCCTTTCTGGCTAACCTATGATCCTCATTTCTTCTCTCTCTACTTACTGAGAACACAGAAACACTTAATCTGAAGCTTGGGAAGGAATTTAGAAATCTTCTAAATTCCAGTGTATCATCCAAAGTAGGAGCCGTCAACAGCACCCTCGACAGAAGGTCATCCATTCTTGGAACCCTTGCAATAATGAAGAACTCATTACTTTTCTTTGCAATCAGAATATCGGAGACACCAACTGTAAAAAAGTTTTCCTCATGACTGAGCCAAAATCTGCCTGACTCTAACTTGCACTCTTGGGCCCTAGCTCTGCCTTCTGAGCATGCACAGATGAAGTTTATTACCTCTATACATGACGGCCCTGCAGGTAGTTGAAAACAACCAGCAGGTCCCTTTGCATCTTCCTTCAACTATCCCAGCAGGCCATGGTCTAGGCCCTCCACTAGCCAGGATGTCCAACTATGGACATGCTTCACTCTGTCAACATCCTTCTTAAAAGGTGGAGTCCTGTTCTGAGTGGAGGTAAGCCAACCAGCCTGCATCCAATGGGTTTAGACCAACTTGGAGGGACAGACAGCTATCTGGATCCCTGTGGCTTAGAGGGGGCTCAGACCAGCTAAGAATTAAGCTGAGAGCTGTTTCTCAGGGAAACTAGGCTGCTCATCCTCCAGAGCAACCTGCAGAGCTGGAGGCAGTGCTGGCAGGGGATCTGGGAGGAAATCAGACAAACCTAACGAGGGTTTAACTCCTGACCTTTGGAAACTCTGCATTCAGATCTTTGCACTGGCTCCTGCTGGGAGCCTCTGCTGCTTGGCAATGTTTGGAGAAGAGGGGTGCATTTTATTTGTTGTTGTTGTTGATTTTACTAAAAAAATTTCAGAATATCAGTGTCTGTATTATTTTATGTAAATCCAGATCCATCTGTCACTTTCTATTGTACCTCCAGGCTCCGTAACAGTTTTTGAATACATTGTTGTTTTTTTTCCCCAGAAGCCTGTGGTAACTTCTTTAGAAATCTCTGGTCTAAGGAAAGTTTGGCATAATGTGTGATTTTGCAGTGAACAATGTTGAAATTCACGTGGATAGATAGTGGACAAGAGAGTTTTGGTCATGCCAGATGTGTGATGGTTTGATATGAATCCTCAAGGACCAAGTCACTCATATGCCCTCTGCCATGACTTTGTCACTGTGCTGCCTCTGGG
This sequence comes from Dugong dugon, assembly GCA_030035585.1. Classification (NCBI taxonomy): domain Eukaryota; kingdom Metazoa; phylum Chordata; class Mammalia; order Sirenia; family Dugongidae; genus Dugong; species Dugong dugon. Next base: position 152,179,681 of record CM057462.1, read on the forward strand.
CCTGAGGACTGACAGTTTGAGTCACTTGCCTTCTCGGGCTTCCCACGCTTCCTTCTAAGCCGCGGTCTCCACTGGGTAGTTTTGCAATGACTCTCCTCATCTCTCACCAACCCAATTCCTCTCCTTCCCAGTGATCTGATTCCCTCTGGGTTCTGCTTTTATTCAGAATCTGCATTCCCTTTACTTGGCCTCTATTTGTTACCCTTGATTGTTTTCCTGTGCCTTTTAGGTTTCTCTTGAGGGTAGGCTTTTTCTCCTCGGGCCCCCAGAAGCCTCAAGGGAAGTGACAATTTTGCCTGACAGGCTCTATGAAGAGGGTCACTCAGACCACCACTGCCATTTCCCCACAGCTATGGCAGGGGCGAGGGCAGTGGTGGGTCAGTGGTAGAATTCTTACCTTCCATGCAGGAGATCTGGGTTCAATTCCACTGACACCACTCATCTGTCAGTGGAAGTTTGCATGCTGCTATGATGCTGAAGAAGTTTCAGCAGAGCTTCCAGACTAAGACAGACTAGGAAGAAAGACCTGGCAATCTACTTCAGAAAATCAACCAATGAAAACCCTATGGATCACAATGCTCAATGTCATTGTGCATGGGGTCACCATGAGTTGGGGGTCAGCTCAATGGCAGTAACAACAACACTGGGTGGGGCAGATTACATTAGTAGCCACAATGACTAAATGTTCACTGTGTGCCGGCCTAGTTACACACATAATCCCCCTGTGAGGTTGTTAGTATGATTCCCATTTCACAGATGAGGAAACTGAGGTTCAGAGAAGTTGGGTAAATTTCCCAAGCTCCCACCAAGGCCTGTGCCTTCTCTCTAGTCTGGCCCCTGCTTCTCTGTGAGCTCATGACACCATCCTCTATTCTTGAAGAGAAGCTCGTGTCCTTGACTTGCCCCTGTTGGCTTTGCAACTTAAAACAGTAAGCATTTCAAATAATTCCCTGTTCCCTTCCCCATCCCCATCCCCGAATTGTCAAAAAAGGAAATACACGTTTAAGATAGTTCTAGTAACAACATGCTTATTAAAAGCAGTTGCTTTTTATTCAGTGTACTTTCATATTTATTAACTCATTTTCTCCTCTCACTCACTCTGTAAAAGTTGACCAAAAGGTGTCCTTATCTGTATTTTGAGATAAGGAAACAAAGATGCAGACAGCCTTAGGGACACACTTAGGGTTTCAATAAATTAATGACCAAGACCGTCACTTCCATCTGATGGCCCTCACTCGCGTCTGAAGTAATAGATCCCTGCCCCAGTGACAGATTCCCTCATCAATCCCTCATGGGACAGTATACTCTGAGATACTGCACATCCTTTTGGAATAAGGCTCTGTTATGGATTGAATTGTGTCCCCCGAAAATGTCTATCAACTTGGCTAGGCCATGATTTCCAGTATTGTGTGGTTGTCCACCATTTTGTAATCTGACATGATTATCCTATGTGTTGTAAATCCCAACCTCTATGATGTTAATGAGGTAGGATAAGAGGCAGTTATGTTAATGAGGCAAGACTCAATCTACAGGATTAGGTTCTATCTTGAGTCAGTTTCTTTTGTGATATAAAAGAGAGGATCAAGCAGAGGGGACAGGGAGCACATGCTACCAAGAAAAAAGTACCAGGAGCGGAGCACGTCCTTTGAACCTGGGGTCCCTGTGCTGAGAAGTTCCTAGACCAGAGGAAGATTGATGAGAAGGACTTTCCCCCAGAACCTACAGAGAGAGAAAGCATTCCCTGAGAGCTGGGACCCTGAATTCAGACTTCTAGCCTCCTAGGCTGTGAGAGAATAAATTTCTTTTTGTTAAAGCCATCCACTTGTGGTATTTTTGTTATAGCAACATTAGATAACTAAGACAGTCTCACTAAAAACAATAAGGCTCAGGTCCCGCCCTGACCCAGTCAGACCTCTGGTTCTGTCGATCTAGTCAGTGTCCTATTAAATTACGTTGCCTACAGAGATTACAGCTAAAATTTATTGAGTACTTATTATGTACTGGAGGCCTTGCTCTGCCCAACAGCTCTGTGAGGTAGTTAGTATTCTCAGTTTGCAGACAAGGAAACTGAGGATTAGAGAGGGTAAGTGATGCAACTAGGTTCACACAGCTAGTATGTGGTTTGAACTCAGGAAGGTTTGACTTAGAGTTGGGACTTCTCACGTGGTCTCAGCAGCGCAGAGTCCTGCCAAATTGCCTAATCTGGTCTCTAAGGTGATGGAACAGAGGATTACAATGGCTCTTAAATAATCACGTTGCTCAGGGCCATACATTGAAATTGTGGTCAGTTAAAAGCCCTAGATTTCTTTCCCACAAGCTGTGTTCAATTCAGATGTCCCCTAAGATATACTTACATAATAAGTTATTTTATATGCTAAATACAGGGGTTTATACTTATATTCATTACATTTTTTAAAATAAACTTTTTTATTTTAGAAGAGTTTTAGATTTAAAGAAAAAATATGAAAATAGTTCAGAGTTCCCATATACCTCACACCCAGTTTTTCCTATTATTAACATCTTACATTAGTATAGTACATTTTCCCTCACAATTAATGAACCAATACTGATATATTATTATTATCTAAGTCCACAGTTTATTCAGAAGTCCTTAGTTTTTACTTAACGTCCTTTTTCTGTTCCAGGATCCCATCTAGGATACCACATTACATTTAGTCATCATATCTCCTTAGGCTCCTCTTGGCTGTGACAGTTTCTCAGACTTCCCTAGTTTTTTATGACCTTGACAGTTTTGAGGAGTACTGGTTATATATTTTGTAGAATGTCCCTCAGCTGGGATTTGTCTGATATTTTTCTCATTATTAGATTGGGGTTATGGGTTTTGGGGAGAAGGACCACAGAGGTAAAGTGCCGTTCTTATCACATCATATCCAGAAAAAGAGAAAGACCCTCAACGAGATGGATTGATACAGTGGCTGCAACAATGGGCTCAAGCATAACAATGATTGTGAGGATGGTGCAGGACCAGGCAGTGTTTTGTTCTGTTGTATACAGGGTCGCTATGAGTTGGAACTGACTCGATGGCACCTACCAACAACAACAACATGTCAGGAGTACATACTATCAATATGACTTATGTTGACCTTGATCACTTGGCTAAGGCAGTGTTTTTTGGGTTTCTCCACTGCAGAGTTACTCTTTTTTCCCCTCCCTTTCTGTAGTGTGTTCTTTGGAAGGAAGTCACTATACGCAGCCCATACTTAAGGAGTGGAGAGTTATTCTCCACCTCCTTGAGAAAAGAGTATTTACATAAACTATTTGAAATTCTTCTGCGTGTGTCCATCATATTTTATTCACTTGGTTGAAGCCCATCATTTCAGGCGGTGGATACCTGTTAGAATCCTGATGCTATGTCCATCTGGTGATTTAACTTTACTGAGCCTGTGGTATCTATGCATCTGCTAGCACGGTTTCTGTCTTCAACTGTGTCACTTATAAAAATATTGCACAGACAAGGCCAAAGACCTGAGCATACCGGTCAGCCACTTTCTAAGAGATTCTCTTGACGTCTGGGAAGAACAATTGGCACTTCTGGGAGCATTTCTGGAGTCATATAATTGTACTATTGTCCAGATCACATTTCTCCGTTTTACCACCAATGTGATAAGGAGTGACTTCATTAGATGTTTTTCTGAAATAAAAATATACACCAATTGCATACTCTTGATATTCTAGAAAAATACCTACTAAAAAGGGAGGTCATTTTAATTTTGCATGATTTATTTTTAGTGATCCCTTCCTGGCTCCTGGGTTATCTATTTCTTTTCTAAGCACATACAATCTATTGACCACTTTATTTTTTTAGAATTTCATCAATTTGACATCAGGTTGATGAACCCAGAACTTCTAGAATCTTACTTTTTGAAAAGTAAGATGTTTCCAGTCTTTGGGCATCCCCTCTGTTCCACATGGTTTCTCAACCATTACCAGCAATATTTCAGCCATTGTATCTGCAAATTCATTATTCCTGGAATATCAAGCATTTTGGTCTGGAGTCTTGACCTCATTTAAAGGATCATAGCTATACTCTTATTGACTTGCAGATAAAAAACGGTTCCCTTTGGTGAAGAAAAGGAGCTGGTGCTGCAGTGGTTAGAGCGCTCACTCTTGGCTGCTAACGAAAAGGTCGGCGGTTCGAACCCACCAGCCCCTCTGTGGAAGAAAGTTGTGGAAGTCTGCTTCTGTAAAGATTTATAGCCTTCGAAACCCTACCAGGCAGTTCTACCTTGCCCTATAGGGTCGCTATGAGTCAGAATCGACTTGACTGCAGTGGATTTTTTGGGTTTGGGGAAGAAGATAAATAAAAGGCAGATGGTTCGACTCTTCTCACTCTTCTCCAGGGTCACGGTTCTCCACTCAGGTGTGTGCTCTATTGTTTTCCTACCCTCCAGTGCTGCCCCGATTCCCTTGTGGTAGATGCTTCTTTCCAACAAGGCTAATATTACATCATCTTCTCAAAGGAGCAGTCCTTTACCTTGTTCATTTTCCTGCTTCAGGCATTACTTAAAAACAACAAAACCACTAAAAGCTAACCTTTACTGAAGGGTTTGATAGTCAGGAAAGGAGGGCAAGGGCATCAAAAGCAAGGAATAATAATAATAATAACAATGCCTAATATGTATTGAACTAAATGCGCAGGTACTAGGCCAAGCACTTAACGTGCATTATCTAATTTATTTTTCTACAATAACTTTGTGGAAATAGATACCATCCCCATTTTACAGGTAAGGAAACTGAGGCTTGGAGAGGTTAAAGAGCTTGTCCAATGTCAGAGATTCAAGCCAGGTGGTTTTGTTTCCTGAACCCTTGCTCTTAGCAACAGTAGCAACATAAATACCAACAGTGCCTTTGGTTGCCTGGAATTTTTTTAAAAAATGGTTTATTCTGGGCTTAGACTTCCAGACACAGTTCTTCCACAGTATGGTGCCCTCCTCAGGGATGAATTACCCAGTAAGCAAGGTAGGCACGGGCTTACTTGTGCTTGCTTACTAATCTGTAGTGCACAATTACACATGGGTTTCATGTGCGTACCTTGCTTACTGGTTAACCCACCCCTCCCTGTGGTACCGCTCTGTTATTTAGCCCTTCCATCCTCTGACATGCCCTGCACCCTTTCCAACCAGAGCTCCTCAGAAGTACTCTCCGTAGCTTCATTGGTTCCTTTATGTTAGATCTTCTTAATCTGAGGTCTCTAGCCCCTCCTAAAATGAGACCCCAAATGCTGTTTACATGTGTATTTTTTTCCCCCGAGGCTATAGTTTCCATCAGATTCCCGAAGTGGTCTACCCAGCCCCCTACCCCCGCCAATCAAAACTTTATAAATCACTGCTTTGGATGTTTCTCTTTTTTCTTAGATAGGGATGGTTTGTAACTGTAATACAGACATTTCATTTTCATCATCTCACAACTCTCCTAAGATGTATTCCCCTTTGGAATCTCTGGCCATGGAACTGAATTTACTACTCCATTGTACTCTCTGGATTCTCCCTTGACAAAGCCTCAGGCTTATGTCTGAGAACACCCAGTGTTCCCTTCCCTGGCTATCATTCATGCTCAGATAACGTGGCTATCGCCTCCAGGTTCCCATCCCTGTGCTTTCTGTTCATTGAGCAAGTAATTCAGCAACTACAATGTCCCAGGCACTGTTCTAGGCAGAGAGGATACTACAATGAACAAAATAGACAGCTACCATTCTTCCTATCGATTAATTCTTTTCTGTAGATCACAATTAAGCCACGACTCGACTTTCCTATTTGCCTCTCCTACCTTTCAAGGGATAAAATTATTAGCAGATCGAGTAAAAAATTTATCAGCTGTTCTGCTTTTAGCAAAATGATACTTGCAGTCACTGTCTAATTAGTCAGAAGTCCTCATCACTATTGCTTTCTGTCCTGTGCTGGTGGGGCAGAGTCATTTCTGGGCCTCATCTGGCAGGCTGTTTGTGGCATGCTCCCACTGAAATCCTCTCACCTGGGACGCCCCTATGACCACCAGGTTTCAGACACACTTACAACTTCTGGGCTGGATTAGTATCCTAGGACTGCCATAATAAAGTACCACAATGTAGGTGGCTTAAAAATGACAGAGATTTATGGTCTCAGTTCTGGAGGCTAGAAATCTGAATTTAGGTTGTTGGCGGGCTCACAGTCTCTCTGACGGCTCTAATGGAAGATACTTTCTTGTTTCTCCAAGCTTCTGGTAGCCCCAGGCATTGCCTGCAGCTGCAGCATAACTCCATCCCTGCCTCCATCTTCCTCGTGTCTGTGTCTCGTCTCTTCTCTTTCCTAAGGACACCACTCATATTGGATTGTTGTTGTTGTTGGATGACATCGAGTCAGTTCAGACTCAGTGAGCCTGTGTACAACAGAAAGAAACACTGCCCAGTACTGCGCTATCCTCACAGACATTGTTATGCTTGAGCCCATTGTTGCAGCCACTGTGTCAATCCATCTTGTTGAGGATTGTCTTAGTCATCTAGTGCTGCTGTAACAGAAATACCACAAGTGGATGGCTTTAACAAAGAGAAGTTTATTTTCTCACCGTCCCATAGGCTAGAAGTCCAAATTCAGCGTGCTGGCCCCAGGGGAAGGTTTTCTGTCTCTGTTGGCTCTGCAGGAAGGTCCTTGTCATCAGTCTTCCCTCGGTCTAGGAGCATCTCAGCGCAGGAACCTCAGGTCCAAAGGACACGCTCTGCTCCCGGCACTGCTTTTTTGATGGTATGAGGTGCCCCTGTCTCTCTGCTCGCTTATCTCTTTTGTATATCAAAAGAGATTGGCTTAAAACCCTATCTAATCTTGTAGATCCCATCAATATAACTGCCGATAATCCATTTTATTACATCATAGTGATAGAATTTACAACACACAGGGAAATCACATCAGATGATATAATGATAGACAATCATACAATACTGGGAATCAGGACCTAGCCAAGTTGACGGATATTTTTTGGGGACACAATTCAATCCATGACAAAGGTCTTCCTCTTTTTCACTGACCCTCTACTTTACCAAGCATGGTGTCCTTCTCCAGGGACTGATCGCTCCTGATAACATGTCCAAAGTATGTGAGACGTACTCTTGCCATCCTTGCTTCTAAGGACCATTCTGGTTGTACTTCTTCCAAGACAGATTTGTTCTGGATTAGGACACACCCTATTCCAGTATGACCTTATGTTAACTGATAACATCTTCAAAGAAAGACCCTATTTCCAAACAAGATCATGCTCACATGTATTGGGGATTAGGATCTCCACAAAAGTTTTTTTGGGAATACAATTCAACCCATAAGACTGGCATATAGTGTTTCTTGCTCCCTCTATAGTTTGGCTCTCCCTGTCTGTACGCCTCAGCATGAGTTCCATCCAGCAGACAGGAGCACCCAAGAGGTTACAAGTTAATTTGCTTTTCAATCTCTCTTTGTTGGCGGGTATATATCAGAGCACTTAAGAATTGCTCCTGACCTTTTAACTACTATTTCCTAGGCATCTCTTCCAGGAGGGTTCTTCTTTCTCTACAATCAGCATGGTGTAGTGGGAAAAGTACATACTATAGAGTCAAATGTGAGTTTGAATTTTCTTTATAACTTACTTGTGCAGCCTCGGGCAAGTTACGTTCCTTGAGGTTTCTTCATTTACATAGCAAGGATAATAATACTTATGGAGTTATGTGAATGAGACAAAGGTAAGTAGCAAAGTCAAGTTGCAAAAGGAGGCAGGAGCAGCCTTCAGGGCACAATCCGTGTCAGTCCCCTTGTCCTTCCTGCTCTGTCACCTCTGCTGTACTCCAGGGTATCCGGCCTTTTCTGGGCATTCTTACCCCTCTGCTTAAATGTTTAGTTTAAAGCCTGTTTCAGTGCTTGCTAGTTTAGGCTCTTTATAAGAAAGAACTTAGAAGCATGTCTTAAAATGGTCAGGGTGGTGGGGGGCTATGCCCAAGGTGACCTGAGAGTACAGGCCCTGGGGGCCAGGGGACAACGTTTTGCCCAGATATGCCATTTCCAACAATTCCTGATTCATAGCCCCTGCCTCCAGGCCAGCAAACTGGGGCTTTGCAACATGGAGACACAGAGATAGGGAGGACAGCTGTGAAGCAAAGCACCTGAGAGGCCGTATGGGCATCACTCCGGGCCCCAAATGCCAGCCGAGAAGGAGCCCAGGTGTCCTGGATTCTGGACCACTCCTGATAAGCTGGGTGTTCATGGGGGACACAAGGCTTGGCAGAACTCCTGGCACAAGTGCCAGATGGATGGTGAGGGTGAGTCAGCGCTAGGCTCCAAATAAGCCTCAGCTGTACAGAATCTCTGCCCACCCTGTGTGGCCACCCCTGGCCAGAGCCTGCCTGCCCTTTAGTTCCATTGCCCGATGTTAGTGTCCCCCTGAAGGGCAGCCATGGGGGCAGGGGCGGCTCCCTACAGATGCCAGGGCCCAAGAGGGGGAACCTAGGTGCCACTGTCCACAGGGAGGAAATGCTATTGAAAGGTGTCCAGCCTGCGAAAGTTCCAGCTGAGTCTGGAAGAACTGGAGAAAAGATTTTAGCCTAGACTTGGGGGTCAAATGAGCAGGGGCAGAATATGATTCCAAGGAGGGTCTTCACACAGGACAGGGAAATGACCACGGGGGATCCATGGAGCAGCCAGTGAGTGCTGAGAATCTCTGCCAAGGTGAGTGGCACCTCTCTATCTGCAGAGACCATATCTGTGTGGCAGGTGGCCTCCCAGTTCTTTTGTGTGTGAATTGAGAACATGGGGCAGAGGGCATGAACCAAGGGGCACTGCCAGAGGAAAGAAAAAGTGGGGAGAGGTTGCAAACCCAAGAATCCCTGTTTAGGAAAGAGAAATCCCAGCTCTCCCACCCCACCCTCCACTTCCTCTGTCTTTGGTCCTTGGATCACGGCAGTCCCTGTGATCAGTTAGAGGACAAGGAACAACAGTATAAATAGCACCTTGAGGGCAGAGATTATTATACATATTTTTGGCACTCTTAGCATCTGCTGCAGGCATGAGCCCCACCCTTTGCTGAATGAAAGAATAAATGATGCTCTTTATTACACTGTCTGGGTTAAGCTCAACTGGGAGTCTATTGCTTTTATTGTCCTTTACCCTCCAAGTTACAGATTTGTTCCCAGTCCTACAGGAAGCTCAAGCAGAACAGAGAAAAGGGCTAGCTGGGGTCTGGGGAGGAAGCTATGGGGTGGCACAGGTTCTGTCAGGAATCCCACTGTAGCCCCAAACACTGGATCTTGGGGTTTGTGAAACCCCTTCCAGAGAGAGAGTGCTGGGCACAGGACTGACCAGTGTGGTTCCCATAGACTCTGGTCCCATTGAAGGCCCCACCAATGTGTTTCCTGGCCTGGAGAATGCAGACACGGGGAGGGCTGTGCTTCCTTGGTTTTCATCAACAGCAAGAGAAGGCAAGGCTGCCCAGTGCCTCCACTTCAACCATATGGCGCAAGCCCCAAGCTCTCTGTTTTCAGAAAGTGGGGCAGGGCTCAGGGGCCGGCAAGGGGAGCTAAAAATAAAGCCAGTCTGTTTCTGCCCCCTTGATGGGAGTCTGGGTGGCCGCTAGGAATAGACAAGCTGTGGTCCTCTCTGCCTTGGTGGACGTCTTGCTTCATTTTGCTTCCCGGGAGCCAGTGAAGCACCTTATGCCCTGCATTTCAGGGTTCCCTGACCAAGCCGATGGTGCCAGGCTAGCAAGCAGGGAAGACAGCTCGTGATGGGACAAAATAAGCCCAACTGAGAAACTAGAACTATGGTTGCAAAAAGCAGAGGTCAGGAAGGAGGAAGGAAGAGGGCATCATTGCTTAGGAGGCACTGAGGTTCTGTTAAGGGTGACAGAAAAATGCAGAAACGGATAGTGGTGATGGCTGTACAACACGTGAATGTAACTAATGTCACTTAATTGTACATGTGGCAAAACTTTTGTTGTATAGATATATACATATACGTACGTACGTATACACATAATACACACACACATATATACGGAGCCCCGGTGGTGTAGTGGTTAAGTGCTTGTCTGCTAACCAAAAGGTCAGCAGTTTGAATCCACCATCTACTCCTTGGAAACTCTAGGGGGCAGTTCTACTGTGTCCTATAGGGTTGCTGTGAGTCAGAATCAAGAACTTGATGGCAACTTTTTTTTTTAATATGTATGTGTGTGTGCGTACATATATTTGTGTATATATATGTATATATGTGTGTGTGTGTGTATATATGGCACATTGATTAAAGCTCTTGGCCGCTGACCAAAAGTTCGGTGGTTCAAATCCACCAGCAGCTCTACGGGATAAAGATGTGGCAATCTGCTTCCGTAAAGATTTACAGCCTCGGAAACTCTATGGGGCAGTTCTATTCTGTCCTATAGGGTCACTATGAGTGGGAATTGACTCAATATCAGCGGGTTTGGTTATACTCACCACAATTGAAAAAGCAAAAAACACAGTCCAGTTAAATCTGAACCTTCTGTTTCCCCTTAAAGTACCTCCCATACACTGTGTTACCACTGCTCATTTGGCTACATATTGCAATGTTATTCAGAGTTACTGAAACCCCAAGTGCTGGCAGACAATGTAGCAATCATTTTATGTTGGCATAGAATGGGGGTATAGGGAATGGAGCTGGGTGGGTGGGAAGGTTTCATGCTCTCTGGAACTTTGGCTCGCTCCGGGAGTGCCAGCAAAACACCCCCTCTTCCCCTCTCTCCTCCTTCCAGTTCTCCATATGGCCCCTGAAAAGCAGCCCACATACTGCAGAGGCTCAGCAAGCATTTCTCAGGGATGGGAGGAGACAAGGTCCAGAGCAAGAACCACAGGTAAGAAGTGGATGTGTCTCAGGATGGGAGCAAGGCCTTCATTCCTTCACTCACTCACTCATGCAACCAGTCAACATTTTTAAACCTCCTACTGTATAAAGGTCCTTGGGTGGTGCAAGCGGTTTGTGCTTGACTACTAACTGAAAGGTTGGAGGTTTAAACCCAGCCAGCAGCGTCACAGAAGAAAGGCCTGGTCATCTGCTTCCAAAAAGATTACAGCCAAGAAAACCCTATGAAGCAGTTCCCTCCGTAACACATGGGGTTACCATGAGTTGGGACTGACTGGATGGCAGCCGGTTTGGGTTTGGTTTTTATTATATGCCAGGGAGTCCCTGTATGTCACAAACAGTTAAGCATCCGACTACTAACTGAAATGTTGGCAGTTCAAACCCACCCAGAGGCACTCTGGAAGAAAGGCCTGGTGATCTGCTTCCAAAGGTTTACAGCCAGGAAAACCTCATGGAGCACGGTTCTACTCTGAAACACATGGAGTCACCATGAGCTGGAACTGACTCAACTCAATGGCAACTGGCTAGGTTTATTATATGCTAGGCATGCCAGAGAGGCAGGAGAAGAGGGCAAAGGCAAACGGGACATTGATTCTGTCTTCTAGCTCACCATACTCCTACAGACCTCCCTAGGAGGGGATGCCAGTTTTCCAGTAGGTGAGGAGACTACCTCCTCAATAACCAATAGCACTTCAAAATTATTCCTTTATTGTTGTTTTATTAAAAATCCTACTTCTTTCATGCTAGATATATACTTCCTTCATCCTTTTTTGTCTCTGTTATTTATCAACTTTCTGGTCACTGAAAACCACGGCATTTAATCTTACTCCACCCCAAGCCCTGCCATTATCCCAGGTGACTGCAGGATCTAAGTGGACCAACCTGACAATGGCCTTCCTTCCAGTGCCCAACTATCCTCCACCTGCCTCCAGGAAACACTTTTTTCTATTCTCCACACAGCTTTTTCCAATGTTCACCCCTCTCAAGCCTCTTTAACTCCCATCCCTTCACATCAAATAGATCTTGCCTGTGATGTTCCAGAGAAAATGGTGGCCATCTGCTTCTCCCCACCTGGCACACACACAGCCCACAAAGTTATCTGTGTCCCCACTCACCTTATCTCCCTCCCTCCATCTCACTCTAGAAGGCAGACTTCTTCCTGTCAGAGCTGATCCTGCCCATGTGCCCAGAACCTCACCCCTCCTGCCTCCTCAAGGACTTGGCTCTGTCAGTTATGCCTTTATCTGACATCTCCAGTCTCTCCATCTCTAGTGTTGTCTCCCACGCTCAAGGCTCATCCTCCTTTAAGACAAACACTCTCTCTCGGCCTATCTCTTCTGTGCTACCGTCTCCCCTTTCCTTGGCAGCCAAGCTTCTTAAAAGCAGTCAATATGTCTTCCTTCCACTTCCTTACCTTTCATTCACACTGTGATCCCTATTGTCTACAGTGACATGGTGCCACCCAAGGTCTCCAATGACTTCGGTGGCTAAATCCAGCAAATGCTCCTCTGTCTTTGAATTGCCTGGCCTCTCTGCAGCATCTGACACTGTTGAAAACTCTTTCCTCATTGAAATTCAATTCTCCTTTGGCTTTTGGGAAATGATTCTCCTGATTACTCTCCTACTTTTCTGACTGTGTCTCAGATTCCTTCATGGGATCCTCTCCCCTACCCGAACCTTCCAGGCTGGTGCTCCCAGGGGTTCCCCAGGGCACTTCGCTTCCCCTACTTCATCCACTCCAAACTACGTGCAGATGACACCAAGGTTGCTGTCATCAACCTACACCTTCCCTGGATGCCAGCCTAGGCATGTCCAGCTATCTACCAAGTTTCTTCACTCACCTCTGATACCTCAAATCCAGATATCCTAAACAGGCCTTACCATCTTCCATTCATGCTTCTTCCCCTGTTCCTGATCTCAGTGAATGTTCCCATTCCTGTTACCTAAGCCAGAACCTGAGAAGTCATCCCTGACTTGTTACTGCTTACCATGTGTTGCTCCAACTGCCCTGCATATTAACTTCATGTAATGCTCACAACAACCTTGTGAGGTTGTTCTATTATTATACTTCATTCAGAGGTGAGGGAAGTGAGATACAGAGAGATTAAATAACTTACCCAAGGTCACATAGCTAATAAGTGGTATGTCTGGGATTTGAACCCAAAGGGTCTGGTGCCAGTGTCCTGGCTTGTAACCACTGACCACGACGCCTCTCTGTAGCCAAAGCCTATGGATTCGATTTCCTTTATAGTGCCTTCAACATCCTCTTCCACCTGGACCTTGCATCTGAAAGATCTGGTTGGCTTCAGCCTTGTTTCCCTATAATTCATTCTTCAGGGGGTCCGCATTTCCTTCAGGATAAAATCAGAGTCCTTAGATGGGTCAGCAAAGCCCTGCTTTTACTCCTCTAGCTTCCTCCTTGTCTTTCCCTGTTACCTACCAGCACACTAGAATCATGGTGGCCTTACAATTCATTGTCCCAACTGGGATAGTCTGAGAGTGAAAAAGGGCCAATAGGTGTAAACCAGGCCAGTCCCAGGCACACTGGGATGTATGGTCACCCTAAGTAGAATCCACTCATACTGAAGGATTTGCTGTTCCCCAAACATACCTTCCTCTTTCACCTCTGGGCTTCTGAACACACAGTTCTGTCTGCCAGAAAAAGCCTATTTATCTTCTTCCAGGAGCTCTTCCCTGATGTCACTTCCCCCAGGTTATATAAGGTACCTTTTCTCTGTACACCCGTGACACACTCTGCTGCTGCTGATGATGATGAAGGAAGGGCAGCCAACGCCTGGGGGCAGAATAGCAGAGTGGTTAGGCATGTGGGCAATGCAGCCAGGTCGCCTGGGTTTGAATCTCAGCTTACTGAGTGACCCTGATTAAGTTATTTCACTTCTCCATGCCTTTGTTTCTTCATAAGGTTCTCGTGAGGACTGTATGAGATAAACCTGCTGCCTTTGAGTTGATTCTGACTCACAGCAACCCTATATGACAGAACAGAACTACCCACAGGGTTTCCAGGGCTGTAATCTTTACGGAAGCAGACACTCTTTCTCCCTTGGAGCAGCTGGTGGGTTTGGACTGCCAACCTTTTGGTTAGTAGCCAAGTGCTTAACACTGCACCACCAGGGCTCTTTAGATGAGATAGTCTACATTAAATTTGTCTCGTATATAGTAAACACGCATTAAGCGTTGTTGTTGTTGTTAGCTGCCATCAAGTTAGCCCCTGACTCATGGCAACCCCATGTACAATGAGTCGAGATGCTGCCTGGTCCTGTGCCATCCCCACAATCAGTTGCAGATCAGACTGTTGTGATGCACAGGGTTTGCATTGGCTGGTTTTCAGAAGCAGATCACCAGGCCTTACTTCCTAGTCCATCTAAGTCTGGAAGCTCTGCTGAAACCTGTTGAACATTGTAGCAATATGCAAGCTTCCACTGACAGACGGGTGGTAGCTATACATGAGGTGCACTGGCAGGGAATCAAACCTGAGTCTCCTGCATGGAAGGTGGGAATTCTACCACTAAATCACCACTACCCTCTTCATTAAGCATTAGCTATTATTATCTATTGAGCATTTGCTACATGCCAGGCATTGTTGAGCACTTCACATGCATTCTCTCAGTGTACGCTCACAACAGTTCTATGAAGTAGATATTATTAACATCCTCATTTTACAACTGGGGAAACTGAGTCTTAGAGAAGTCATTTGCCCTACGTGATAAAGCAGCACCGGTTAAGTACTGGCCCTAAGATTTGAGCTCAAGCCCTCAGAAGCCGCAACATGTGTGGGGCGTGTGTTTTTCTATTTGGCTTTCCCACTAGAATGTGAGCCACCCGAGGGTAGAGATGGCACCGTTTACTTCTGTATCCTCAGGCCAGGAGAGTTGCTGAGTGAAGGAAGGCACAACACAGAAACAAAAAGAAAGCACACTCATGCCTGACCAAAATAAAACACAAAGAGTGAGAAGTGTAGTCAGGGAGGCAGGACGAGGAAGAAAGGCCTGGTGATCTACTTCTAAAAACCAGCCAATGAAAACCCTACAGATCACAACAGTCCAATGTGCAACCGATCATGGGGATGGAGGGACATTATGGCAATCTTCCCACAGGGTGGATTTTGATATGAGAGAGAAAGAGAACACCTCTTTATCTCCTTCCCTCCCAGAAGTTAGGTTTTAAAAATATATTTATTGGGGAGGAGGGAGGAAAACAGGGTATGAATGTGTTTGCGTGTATGTTTTGCTGCAATTTGTGCTCCTCTGTGTCTCTTATCCAAGATAAAAATAGCCAAAAGAAAATAAACTCCTTCAACCATTTCCATGTTCTTTTTTGGAATAAAAGTGGCATAAAGGGCAGCCCAGAATGCCATGAGCAGTTACAATACTTCAGCAACAATGAAGATGGCGTGCGCGCGCGTGCGTGCGTGCGTGCGTGTGTGTGTGTGTGTGTGTGTGTGTGCGTGTGTGTGTGTGTGTGTGTGCGTGTGTGTGCGTGTGTGTGTGAGAGAGAGAGAGAGAGAGATCTAGGTAGGGTTTGGCAGATTAGTCCCTATTCCTGAGGCTAAGCAGCAGCAAATTAACAAAAAATATTCTTACCAGGCCTCACACTGCTAAAGAGTAAATATAATTACCCTTAATCAATACAGGCCCTTCAGCATTAGCTAATGGCTGTCCTGGGCTTAATTGTTCCCAGCAGTTGGGGAGGGATGATGGTGGGAACAGAGTACTCCGGCTTCCTTCCAGCAGGGCAAGGCGCCCTGGAGCTGTGGGAGGGATCCCTCGGACTTGTGGAGAAGAAAGTTGGAGGCAAAGTTAGGCAAGGAGAAGCTCAGATGGTTTGGCCCAGATGGATCAGGGCATGGCTGCTGAGACTCTCCTGTTGTGGAATGCCCTTGCCCTGCCCTCCTCCCTCCCACACACCCTCTCCTCAGGCCTCATGTGGGGAAAAGGCAGAGAGGGGCTAAGTAATTCAGGCCAGCAGCGCTTCTCTGCTGCTGTCCCACACCCTTCAGATACAGTGCACAGATTATAGACAGGGGCGTGTGCCAGGCCTCAAGGAGCTCACTCACAGCCCACTCCTCAGTGACCTGACCTCATGGCAGAGGGTTTTCAGTGATACAAGGGGCCACCATCAAGGGGAGGGAGGCCGGCCCCATGGGTCCTCTCAGAAGCTGTCTGGGACTAAACACCTGGGATCAGAGTTCGAGTCTGTGTGGTCTGCTCTGTAGACTGTTAACGGTCTTCTCCTAAGGCCTCTGGAGTGTTCTCAGAGGTGGTAATTGTGGACGGGAGTGGTGGTTGGGGGTGGGGTGGTCTATAAACCACCTTCTATATTCCAGAAAGTCCAGTGGAAACTTAAACAGCAAGGGCTTTGTGGGCTAACTGCTCTTTCTCTGCTGCCCGAATCCCTTTCTATCCTCTCTCCCTAGATGTCAGTCTTTGCCCTGACTCTCATGTGTCTGTCAGTATAGCTGCAACCCAGAGGCCCCAGAAACCCTGGATTCTATTCCCCAGGGATTGCACAGGGGTCGGTGCCCAAACCACCACACAGTCGTGGTTACCAGGCATTGGGGTGCCATGGGCAGGTGCAGGGCCCCGGAGTTGGACTGCCAGCCCCAAGTCCTGGCTCCATCTCTTCTTGGCTCTGAGACCTTGGGTACATTACTTCACCTCTTTACACCTAAGCTTCCTGTCTGTAAATATGGACAATAATACTATCTACCTGGTAGAGTTAATGTGAAGAGGGAGTGAGGTAAGCACATGTAGGTACAGACAGTGACGCCAGAGACAGAGGAGGTTACTTCTACACGAAGGGTTGGCCAGGATTATCCAGAGAGGCTGCTGGTGCCTCTGCACACTCTTTCCCTTTCCCGTTTTCCATTCTCTGGTTCTCGTCTTCATCCCTTCCTCCTATTCTTCCCTTTTCTCTTCTTCCCTCCTCTCCACTTCCTCCCTTTCCCCCAGACCTTTCTCTGCAGCCCCCTCCTCATGACTGAGGCCACAGGACGACAGGAAGCACACATGTCATACTTCTGCTTGCTGTCTATTCCTGGCTAGGTGCAGGCGGCCCTCAGAGACTGGCGTTGTATTGACTGGGCCTGAACACTGACTAGACACAGCAAACCTCCCCGACTGGGTGCTTGTTAAATATCACCAAAAACTCTTCAATGCCTCTTGTCACTTATCTCCCCTCCCCTGGCGGGGTTGAGCCGACAGCAGAGGACGGGAGGCTGGGATCTGGCAAGCTGCTGGCTCTGCTGCAGCACCCAGAAACTTCTGCTCACTCGGTGCCCAGCCTCCAGTAACAAGTGAGGAGGGGCTAGGCTGAGAAGATCCAGCGCAGGGTCACCACACCAGCCTGTCTTCCTCCCCTTGCCACTGGTGTGGGTCTCCTGGTCCCTGAGGACTCTGTCCCATAGAACCCCATCTCTGCAGGAAGCACTTGTGGCTTCAGGCCTGGCCTGGTGTGCCCAAGTCCCTCTACCCCTAGTAGGTAGTGCCATCTGTAGGAAGAGTCCCAGGCCAAGCTCTGGGAACAATCCTATTTCTAGACAGAGGGAAGCTGAGGAGCCCAAGGTCAACCATTTAGAAACTGAGCCTCAATGCCATTGTGTATAGTTGTGTAGGTCCTTGCCTAGGGGCTGAGTTGGGGCTGAAACTTGTATGACTCCATCTGTCCAGAGGGGGTGCCTGTTAAAATTCACACCAAACCCACTGCCAACAAGTTGATTTTGACTCTTAGCGACCCTATAGGACACAGTAGAACTGCCCCATGGGATTTCCAAGGCTATAAATCTTTACCGAAGCAGACTGCCACATCTTTCTCCCATGGAGCAGGTGGTGGGTTTGAACTACCAGCCTTTCAGTTAGCAGCCAAGCACTTTAACCACTGCACCACCAAGTCTCCTTAAAATCCACACGAAAGGTGTCATCTAGCCTGTTTGGGCCCTGCTCAACCTACAATCCCTCTGGTTGTTGGTTCTCCTCAAACCTTGGTGGTCCTGGTACTCTGCTTTGGACTCAGTTCCTCTACGACTAGACTCCTTCTTGGTCTCTCGGCCTGTTCTTTTAGGGACCAGAATATCCTGTCTGGTGTTCTAGCCTCCTTTTGCTGAATTCCAGTCTCCTTATCAAAGACCCTTAATGTCTTCCACTAGACCTGCCTTGTGGTGGCCATTGGACCTTCCAGCCTAGCCCAATTCAGCTGCTGACTTTCTAGAGGCAAAGGAGAGCTTACCATCTCACCCAGGTAACCTGGCAGAGAGCCCTATAACGCTCTGGACATTTCTTTCAGTTCCCTCCTGCTACCTTTTAGGCCCTTTTCTTCTTGTTCTTTCTACTGCAGAGATGGAGAATATCTGATTATCCTCCAACCAACCCTTGCCCAACAATGTCATCTTTCCCAGTCCAGTCCTAACGGGCCCTGCATAGAATTCCAAATCCCCTGGCACCCTTGGTTGGCCTTTTCCCTGCTCCCTGATTAGAGAATCCCAAATTGCAGAGTGCTAAGAATAGCATCATCATCAGTGACTAAACAACCTGACAGGCAGCAGCACACCCCCCCGCCCCAACCCCACCCTACCCGTGTGTGCTGAGGGTCACATCTCCTGAGCCTCTGCTTCCTAAGGAATTGTTGGAGGCTGGAGTGCCAGCTGGGGACCCTTACAGCCAACCCACAGGCCTCACCTCCCCTAGGAACATACCCCGTGGCTGACTCTCTGCTCTCCTCATGAAAGGAAGGATGGCTAAAGGGTCTCATCACCATCACCCTGGGGAAGCTTAAAACACACAGATCCTGAGTCATGACCTAGGCACATGAATCAGGACCTCCAGGAGAAAGCAAGGAGCGGAGCTGTGGGTTAAGAAGGCCCCCAAGTGATTCTGATGTGGCTGGTCCAGTCACTGGCCACTGGGACCCACTGTACCAGGTGCCTTTCTCACATTGGTCTTCAACTAATATGAAGCCAAGAAAGTCTTCCCCGAGCATTCTCAGCCCAGAGATTGGGAAAGTGGCCAGTGGCATCGCTGGGGGCAGAAGAAGCCTGGCTCCATGTTCACACACCATCACAGCAATCCACACAGGGCACTATCCATAATAACTTAAGACTGAACTGAGTATGTTTCTCATATGTAAAGAAACCATAAACCAAAAAACCAGCTGCTGTCGAGTCTGTTCTGACTCATGGCAACCCCATGTGTGTCAGAGTAGAACTGTGCTCCACAGGGTTTTCAAGTGCTGCTTTTTCAGAAGTAGATTGCCAGGCCTTTCTTCTGAGGCATCTCTGGGTGGACTCAAACCTCCAACTTTTCAGCTAGCAGCTGAGTGTGTTAACCGTTTGCACCACCCAGGGACTCTGCATTGTACTTATTCTCCATAACAGTGATTTGGCACTTAGGGTGTTTATCTTCAACATTAGGATGCCTTGTGTACCTCTCATTTGTATTGTTGTAAGGCTCCTACATTACCCAATTGTTTATGCCCTTATAATTCTTTCCATTGTCCTATAACCCAGCCTCTCACTTTATATCTAGAAACTCTAAATCATCCTTCAAAACTCAGCTTGGATAAAACCATCTGTCTTAGGCTGGGTTCTGTAGAGAAGCAAAACCAGTGATTCATATCTATCTGTCTATCTATCTATCTGTCTGCCTGTCTATCTATCTATTTTTTGTTGTTTTTGTTATGTGCCATTGAGTCAGTTCTGACTCATAGTGACCCTGTGTACATAAGAATGAAACACTGCCCGGTCCTATGCCATCCTCACAATGGTTGTTATGCTTGAGCCCATTGCTGTGGCCACTGTGTCAATCCATCTTGTTGAGGGTCTTCCTCTTTTTTGCCAACCCTCTAGTTTACCAAGCATGATGTCCTTCTCCAGGGACTGGTTCTTCCTGATAACATGTCCAAAGTATAAGAGATGAAGTCTTGCTATCCTCACTTCTAAGGAGCATTCTGGCTGTACTTCTTCGAATACAGATTTATTCATTCTTTTGGCAGTTCATGGTATATTCAGTATTCTTGGCCAACACCATAATTCAAAAGCATCTCTCTCTCTCAGAAAGAGAGAGAGAGAGAGAGAGAGATTTATCTCAATGAAATGGCTCATGTGGTTGTAGAGGATTGCAAGTTCCCAGTCCGTGGATCAGGTGTCAGGCTGGAGGCTTTTCCTGAATCAGATAGCTGCGGGGGTTGACAAACCCAAGATCAGTAGGTCAGATGGCAGGCCACTGGCTCATGGGCTTCAGAGGCTGATGAATCCAAGATCAGGAGGTAAGATGGCAGGCTGCTAGCTCACAGGCTGTGGAGGCCAACGAATCCCAAGACTGGCAGGCAATACAGCAGGCTGCTGGCTCACGTCCCAAGAACCAGAGGTCAGTTGATGATGAGCTGGATGCAATATATGTATATATTGGATGCAGGCCACATCTTTGAGGAAACTCCCTTACAACTGATTGACTGATCACATCATGGAGGATAACTACCTCATTACATAACTGCAAACTACATCATTACATAACTGCCAAACCACTGCAAATCACAGCCCAGCCAAGCTGAAATACAACCTTAACCATCACACCATCTCTTGGACATCTTCCCTGAGCTTGCTATTCTCTCCCCTCCATACAGTAATTTTTCCTTCCCCTCTGTATCTTCAAAAGGCTTCCTTTAGTGGTTGACATATTCCGCGGTCTTATAATTTAGTCACTCCGTCTCCTCTAGACCATGACAGTGACTGTGTCTAGTCATCTTTGTATCTTCTGAATCCAGCACAGCATCTGATACACAGTGGGTGCTCACTAAATGCTCGTTGAGTTAATGAGCACAATGTGAGTCTTCCTACCTAGAGTGCAGGCTCCTTGGGTCTACTGATGATATATTTTCTAAAACCCAGCATAATTCTTATCACAGAAGTGCTCATATATCCCTGTGGAATAAACGAACTGTAATTGCTCCCAATCTGCCCCCAAACTCATTTGTGCTCAATGGGAAGCTCAACAGTCTCATCACCAACTCCTCTTGGCAAATTTAGTCATTCCCTTCTCTGTGTTCAAACCTCTGTAAACATGCCTGTGTTATGGTATTTATCCCACTGTACCGTAACAATTGTTTACATATCTGTCTTCCCCATTAGATGTGAGCTCCTTGGGGACCGAGACTGTTTCTCGTTCTTTGTCTTCCCATCCCAGCACCCAGCAGGGCATCTGGCATGCCGTGGGTGCTCAGTGCCTGCCTGTTGAATGAATCACTACCACGAGGGCAGCTGTGGCTATGGGACCAACAGTGGCTCACAGTTCATTGGAGACCCTGGAAAGAAGGTGGAAAGATCTTATACCATCCTGATGGCCAAGACTGATGTGGCTCTGAATTCTCATAGAACAGTCTTGCCCACTTGCTGAGGGCAGTAAAATGCTAGAGAAGTTACAAAGATGGCAAGCTCCTTGGTTCGGCTCCCTAGAGCCTCCTCTTGTCTCAGCCCCTAAGCCCCCAGGAGTACCTGACCCGTCAATCTTCACAGCTGCCACTGTTTGGATGAGTATTTGTGGAGGTTACAGAACACGTGGGTTACAGGTGCAGGTTTCTATCCAGGGGGATTAGGGACCATCCCCTAATTCCCTTTGTCTTCATCCTAACCATCCCTTGCTCAGTCCTAATCAGGTGCCTACTGTGTCCCTATTCCAGGTGCTGAAAGCACTTTTCTGGAAAGAGAGCCCATGGTCAGTGGATGCCATGGTTTGAAGGAGGCTGGCAGGGAGAAGATGGACAACCAAAGCAAGTCCAAACCTAAACCAAACCCACTGCCGTCGAGTTAATTCTAACTCATAGTGACCCTGTAGGACAGAGTAGAACTGCCCCATAGGGTTTCCAAGGCTTTACGGAAGCAGACTGCTACATCTTCCTCCCACGGAGTGGTTGGTAGGTTTGAACTGACCTTTCAGTTAGCAGCAGAGTGCTTAACCACTGTACCACCAGGGCTCCTAAAGCAAGTCCAGGGACAATAAATTACAGATGCCAGGAAAGCAGCTCCAAGACCTTCAAGGCCACTCAGAGCTCTCTGCGGGGGCCACTCAGCAACATGCCCAGCAGACTGAGTCCTTTCTGGGCTCTGGCAGGGACCATGCCCGAGCTGTGCCTGCTCAGCAATGGATGACACCTGCGTGAGCCGGGCCCAGAAGGCTCCTAGCTGGTGCTGGGTTCTGTCCCCAGCACCTCGCTGAAGAGGTAATCATTCTAATAAATATGAATTGTGGGACTCTTGCCTGAGAGTGAAACTGAAATTGAATCCATAATCTAGACGGAGGGGCGCGCAGCTGCACAGGGTTAACCACGCACACGCCAAGCATATGGCAGCACACCTCCAGACCAACTGGCAGAGAGAATTCTCTGGGATGCAATTAGCTCCTGTGCATGCATAAAAAATAAGCCGGCACCTCCAAAGGAAAATTAAAATTGCTGAAGTCATAACCTCAAACCAGCGTAATTACAATCACTGAATCGCACCACTTAGGTTTAAGCAACATGTACCTATGCGCTCATTCACAGGTGGGCTTGGTTCTCCTTCCAGCTTTGTTCTGCCTGGCGCGGCCTCCATTCCTGGGACCTCTGCTCTCCCACAGTGTCCTTCCCCCATCTCTCCATTGCTTAACTGTGGTCCTCCAAGAATATAGCATCATTCTTGGAATAATAGTAACAGCGCAAATGAACCAAGTCTGGCACTTTCCATGTGTTATCTACAGATCCTCATAGCACTATTATGAGGGAGATAATGGTATTACATCCACTTTCCAGGTGGGGAAATCAAGGTTTAGGAAGTTAAGTAAGCTGTGCCAGGCCACCCAGGCAATCTGACCCATATGCTTCAACATTATGCTTGATGGACTTGGAAGTGGAAAAGGCAGGCTTGAGTTCCAGCATCAGCACTATATGCGAGTCATTTCATTTTTCTGAGCAGGTGTCCTTTCTGGAAAAGTGTGGTAATAAATCTTTCCTTTAGGATTGTTCTGATGGGAGTATTAAATGAAATCACGTATGTGAAAAAGACAGGCAGGGTGCAGGTCCTCAGATGAGGTCTGGTGGGCAGAAACGCATAGTGATTAGGAACCCGGCAGTTGCAATCAGAACTATCTCGGGTTGAATTTCCTCTCCGCTTCTTCCTAGCCTACCCTCACTTCCTTCCCATCTCTGCTCAAATGTCCTCTTGTCAGGGGATTACAACTCTCACCACTGGCCCTCCATATATCCTCATTCTCCACTTTTTCACAGACTGTACTTTATGGTTTCTTTATTTTCGTCTTTCCCACCACCAGAGTGTAAGCTCCATGAGGGCAGGAATCTTCATTCGTTTTGTTCACTGCTGTATTGACAGCACTGAGAACAGTGCCTGGCACATAGTGTGCGCTCAACTGATATTTGTTAAGGGAAGGAATGACTAACCTCAATAAACATTAGTTTCCTCATCTGTAAAATACCATCCTTTTGGGCTTTGGGGGATTACACAAGATAGCTTTTAAAGCACTTAACACAGTGTCTGACATTTGATACTTGCTCAGAGGCTGCTTATATTCCATTCATGACCATAACTCCACTGCTTAGGAGAGTGACTGGTACAAGGTAGATGGTCACTAAGTTTCTGTTGGTTGTTGAACTGGTTATTATTTGAAGGTTCTTTGAGTCTGAAAAGGTATTAGGAAGTCTGCTAGACCATGATGACCCCGATCATGCCATACTGCTCAGGGCTTGGTCACTCTTTGAAGCTGGCACCAGACAGCTGACACTATTCGGAAGCCTTTTTTGGCTGGGGGTAGGGTTGCCAGCTAAAATATAGGACACCATTTAAATTCGTATTTCAGATAAACAGCGAATGATTTTTTAGTATAAGTATGTCCCATGCCCCACAGGGTTTCCAAGGAGCAGCTGGTAGATTTGAACAGCTGACCTTTTGGTTAGCAGCTGAGCTCTTAACCACTGTGCCACCAGGGCTCTCTTTGGAACATATTTATACTAAAATATTAATCATTGTTTAGTTGAAATTCAAATATAATTGGGTGTCTTGTATTTTTCTTTGCTAAATCTGGCAAACTTAGCCGGGGGACACCCTGAGAAGACGGAGACATCAGGAAGATCTCCTCAGCCACAACCATATCTCCTCCTCAGCTGTGGAGAGGGGCGCTTGGGCGGCGGCTTTGGCAAGCTCAGAGGCAGAGAGAGGGGCAAGAGAAGCCAAGAAGTGTGTGTGTGTGGTGGTGGTGCAGGGGGTGGTTGGGTGCTGTTTGTCCAGGGTGAGGGGCAGAGAGGAATTGGGAGAGACAGCTGAGCTCTGCCACTGGGCAGAGGGTGGTTCTCTGGGCATATAAGGGGGAGAACATATGGTGCCCCCCTTGTGACATAAGACACTCCTGCTCTTAGTTGCTGTTGGCTACTAAAATACCTACCAGGTGTGCAAAAGTTTTCACCATTAGTTTCCAGGTAAGTATCATGTCCATTTCTGAGACGAGGAAATTAAGGCCTCAGGTCATAGACATCCCTGCCTGTGTTAGCCAGCTACTTAGCTACTGAGCCGGGGCCTCCTTATACTCGGACTCCTGTTTGGAAAGGGGTGAAACTAGGCCATACTGCCCAGTCTATGCTGTTCGTGAGCTGTGAGGTGCCTGGAGAATGCCACTAGCCTTCTGGTAGGCCTTGGGAGCTTGCAGCTCTGGCCATGGTCAGTCCTGCAGCCTTGGTTCCCACCTTGCTGTGTGCAGTCTCCATCCTGGCTTGGCAGGACGCTGTCATCACCTCTGCGGTCACTATGTGAAGCTCAAGTCTTGAGCCCATGGGAAGTTAGGCTGAAGTCAAACCTGGACCAAAACCTCAGAACCAGAGATGTAGCCCACCACTAGGCTGAGGGAGCAGGGACAGCCCTCCTGCACCCTCCCCCCCCACCCCCACCTTCAGAGTTCCCAAGGCCTGGGCTGCCCTCAATCCTGCAGTGCCCCAGGATGTCTGGGGGGCAGCCTCCAGACCTCTTCAGTATGCTTCATCCTCCTCGTGGGGCAAGCCTGCCTGCCTCCCTCCTGGGTATTAGACTTCTTGGTGCCTGTTATCCCAAAGCTAACTAATCTAACCCATCCTCAAAGGGTCACAGAGGCATGTTGCAGCAAGTGAAGCCCAGGAATGATTCTAATCACCAGCCTGTAATTACTTTTTACACCCCAGCTTCTTCTTGATGGACCTCTTTGAGTAGACAGTCTGTGTCTTATGCTAATGACCACATACTAGGCTGGGGTGGGGAGGCTGGGGAGGGATCATCTAACAGCAAGGAGATGGCAGGGACCTTCTTCCAAACTGCTGGGATTTGGGACAGCTTTTAGGTACATATCCTCGTAGAACGGGCCAGTGTCAAAATCCTTCTCTCCATATGGGGCTATGAGGACGACAAAAATAAATAAATAAATAAAACAAAAAACCAGCTGGTGTTGAGTTGACGCTGACTCATGGCAACGCCGTGTGTGTCACAGTAGAATTGTGCTCCATAGGATTTTCAGTGGCTGATTTTTCAGAAGCAGATTGCCAGGCCTTTTTTCCAAGGTGACTCTGGGTAGACTTGAATCGCCAACCTTTCTGTTAGCAGCCATGCACATTAACCACTTGCACCACCCAGGGACTCAACTTCTTATTTTAGATCTTTCTATAATCTCCTTCCCTACTCCTATACCCCTGACAGATGGCACACTCAATCAAGTACGGGCCCAGAAGAAAGGTTTAGAAAGGGACTAGCTTCAGGTTAGGGCAAGGTCTAGAGAACCACAAGGGCTGATACAATACCCCAGGGCAAGTAAATCAGGGCTGTTGCCAACCCTAGGCCAAAACGGTTGGGGGAGGAAGTGGTACCAAAACCTAGAAGAAGAGAATCATTAGAAATCATTAGGTCCCACCCACCTTGAGAGGCGCTGTGTCCTTCAGCTATGGGACAGAGCCACCTGAGGTGACCTGCAGGGAGGTAGCAAAGGATGCTCCAACCTTACTTCTTCCTCTCACCCCTGTGAGCTCTTGCCAGGACCCCCACTGGCCTGAGAACAGAGTGGTGAGGATGGCAAGTGGACCTGGAGGGAGACATCTGGTACACCCCTTCTGGAAGCCTTTGACTCTGGTTAATAACTGAACGGATCATTTCTTTACTCCACACCGTCCTCAGGACACGAAGAAGGGGGAGAGCAGAGGGTGTTTCTGTTTTCCACATCAGATTCTGTGAAGGCATCGATGTGGTGTGGGTAGAAGGTGTTTTTGAAAGTTTTAGGAAAAGGTACACACAATTTGGTGTTAGAAGCCTCGGAACGTTGTACTGTGTGTGTAACCTTGATCAAGTCACTGACTCTCTCTGAGTCTGTGTTCTTATCTGTAAAGTGGCTTCGCTAATACTGACCACTCAGGGCTCTTGGGAGGTTTTCAAAGGATAGTGTGAGTGAAAACTCAGCACGGTGCCAGACCTATGGTAGGTGTGCGGTAAACATAACCTGAATCTAAAACGTCAGCTCAAAGTCACCTGGTGCTGTTCGCTTTCCCTCCAACTCCTAGCTTCCTGCCTTGCTGTCTCTCTCAGCCTCCCTCAGGCCAGGTGCCTCTTGCTGGTGGTGGATTGGAGCCTCTGCCTAGCCTGATGTCTACTCCAGGAAGTTGCTGCCAGCCAGCCCCACCTGCCAACTTCCACAGATGCCAGCACCGAGCCCATCCCAGCAACACCGTGTTTGCTTATGGGCACAGCTCCATGCTCCAGGGACAGTGCCCAGTGGCACCGAGGTGGGCAGGACAGGCTGGGGGCCAGACTAAGGCAGAGAAGGAGGAAGCCCCATCCTGTGGCCCCTGTCCCTGGCACGCTGGGCAGGCTGCTAAGCAGTGCAGGAAGAGAGGGGAGGTCCCTCCTGCCTGGGAGAAACCAGCAGCTGCCTTTCTACCTCGTTAACTGGAGCACAATTAAGGCAGTTAGGAGTCAAGAACATCTCATGTTTATTCCTATACCTCTTGACACACTGTGTCTCTGGGCCGGTAGTCTTCTGGCGATTTGTGGCCACTCCTCCTTTTTAACTTTCTCTGCCTCCAAACAGGTTCTGGGCACGCTTAGCATTGTGCGCCTTCTCTCCTTAGACGTCCCATCGACTAATTTACAAATTGTAAATGAACATCTGTATAATGTCTTACAGTTTACAAAGCACTTTGCACATCCATTACTTCCTTTAAGCCTCACGACAGCCCTGTATGATTTCTATTATCATCATCCCCATTTTACAGGTGCTCCACTGCACTCCGACCTCCACGGCCCGCAGGACAGAAGCGGCGGGAGGCAGAGGAGGAGAACTGAACTCCCTCAGCTCACTAGGTGCACGGCCTGTGACTCAGGTAGCGCGGAGGGAGATAAAGCGCGCTGTTGACTGGTGGAGGGCAAAGCTCCGGGATGAGCTGTCGTCTTTCTCTCCTGGCTGAGCTCCAGGGGCTCCGTGTGCCAGCAGAACACCAAAGAAAAGTAAATACCTATCATTTATTTGGGGGGGGGGGGGACTGGGGACTGGCAGCCCCCTGTTGGAAGAACAGCGTGGTAACTGTTGCCGCGTCAGCAAACCTGTACCACTGACAACTGCTTGGGGCGGGGCTCCCTGGTACTCAGCTGCCTTCTCCACTCTGCTCCAGCCGCGGGTACTAGAGCACCCCCACGCATGCCCCGTTTCTTGGTGTAAGAGCCTTCCCAGCCACGGTTAGGTCCACAGTTGCCTCCTCTGGGAGGTGTTCTCCGACCACCCAATCTAAAGAGCCCCCTCCATCAGATCACTCCCCAACAATATATGATTTTCATTTCTTTACTGTCTGCCCCTCCTACTAGAATACAAGTTCCATGAGGGACCACCACCAGTTGCCATCCAGTTGACTCCGACTCATGGCGACACCATGTGTCATAGTAGAACACTGGGTTTTCAATGGCTGATGTTTTGACAGTAGATGCATCAGCATTTCTTCCGAGATGCCTCTGGGTGGACTTAAACCTCCAACCTTTTGGTTAGCAGCCTAGTGCTTTAACCATTTACTAAAATAAATGTTTGGTGAATGAATGAATGAAGGAATTAGACTGGACCTTTGGAAACCAAACCAAACCAAACCAAACCAAACCCATTGCTGTCGAGTTGATTCCAACTCATAGCAATGATATAGGACAGAGTAGAAGGCCCCGTAGCATTTCTAAAGAGCAGCTGATGGATTCAAACTGCCAACCTTTGATTAGCTGTGCCACCAGGGCTCCAAAGGCCTGGAGACCTGGTGGCTAATGAAACCCGGGCCACTGACAGCTCTGCCTGGGATAAAATAACGACATTGTGAGTCCAGCACCTTAGAGGAAGAGGTTTTGGGAGTGGGGGAGGAATATGGGAAGTGGCTACAGCTTCTTGATCTTCCCTACCCCTCACTCCCTAGTTTGGGAGTTAGCCCTGTCCATACTGCTAATGCATGACCCACACTCCCAAGCTGCCTCCTTAGTCCAACCCATCCTTGAGTTGCAGCTGTGAAATCGTAGTGACAGATCCAGTTTAGTCCTCAGGATGAGACAGTGATTATGTCTGCCTCAGCAGGGAGATGACTCCTTCTCTGTCCTTGCCCCATAACAAGCTCTTCTCTCTCATTCAAGTAGCTCCCGAAACACCATCTCCTTCGTAAAGCCTTCCTGGGTTGACCAGATGTCAGCTATCAGCTTATATAGGTTGTTAACATCCAGAGAGAGAAAGCTCTGGGCTCAGATCTCCACCAGCATCTGTCCATGTCTTTTTGGATTATTGAGAGGACAATCTTTGTGAAGGTTTAATCGCCAGCAAGGAAGTCTCCCTGTGGGTCCCAAGGGAAGTCCCTTTTCAAGCAGGGGCTGTCTAGCAGAGCCTATCTCACTATCTCCTGTTTCCAAAGGACCTCTGGGGCTTCTGAAGTTGACTAAACCTATCAGCTCTTACGCCAGTACCATTTGCCTCTGAATCGACTCCAATTCATGATGACCCCACGTGTGTCAAAGTAGAAATGTGCTCTATAGGGTTTTTAATGGCTGACTTTCCAGAAGTAGATTGCCAGGCCTTTCTTCCAAGGTGCCTCCAGGTGGACTCACATGGTTAGCAGTTGAGCATGTTAACTCTTTGCACCACCCAGGGACTCCCATAAGCTCTTAGATGGTGGCTGGTCAAGGGTGCTTTTTGAAAAGTCAAGGGGCAGAAGAGGGGAGGGAGAAGTAGCCAGCACAGATAATTTTCTTAGCGGGAAAGGCTACTTTTACAGAGAGAAAGAGAGAGCTTCCTAGAGGAGGCTCTGCTGAGGGTCCCTGGACAACCCCTAATAACCTGAGTCTACACCCTGGGTCCCAGTGAAGCTATGTCATAATTTCAGGCTCAGAGATTTAGGCCCATTAAGGCACTTTATGTTTGGATTTGGGCATTCTTCTAGATTTTGGCTGCACAAATCCCTTTCCTTTCCCTCCTCAGCCTATTCTCAGACTTGGCATAGTGTTTTTTAAAACCTTCTCATTTTGCAGATAAGAAAACTGAGGTTGTAAGACTTGCCTCAGGCCCACAGCTTGCTAGTAACAGGGTTACAGCAGGATCCAGCTGACTCCCAGGCCCAGCTCTTCCCCTGCTCTGTGCAGGTGACTCATTCTTCCCCCTGCCCCACCTCCTTCAGCTCTGTGCAACCCTGCATGGAGGGAAGACCGACCGCAGCAGGAGAGGAGCCCACTGGAAGCAGGGTAGTACATGCTGTTCCTCTCTGTTCCTCCCTTGTCCTCTCCTTCCCCACGTCCTGAGGCAGCATTTCCAGGCTGGCAGCACAGGGATGGGAGTGCGGGCAGGGCGGGCTCTGCAGGGAAGAGGGGCCTGCAGGGCCAGGGCAGACGCCAGTGACAAGATCAATTTATTTCCCCGGCACAGATTAGACGGCAACTGAGAAATTCTTCCTCATGCCATCCATCAGCTGGCCGCCTCCGGCAGCCTCTGTGGGGTCAGGAAATTTGTCTTGACTGCATTGCTCTGCCACTTTACTTGGGCTCCTGTGGCTCAAGTCATGCCAGAGACCCTCACACCAGCAGAAGGAATCAAACCCAAAGATCACCCACATAACTAGTACCTTAAGCACTGCACCTGACTGCTCCCACTCTGGGCTGCACAGACTCCCCAAAGGCAGTGATGCATTTCCTTGTGGCGTTTAGGGAATGAGGGGCTTCTGTTAGTGCACTGCACTGGTTGGGAAAGGAGCCAAGTCTGCAAACTCTGTGCTGCTGGGCTCACTGGGATTTTCCCAGCCTGCTTTGAAGAGAAGTGCTGCTAGCTGAATGTACTACAGTAAAATATGCGAAAGCCAGACACTGTGTAAAACAGAAACCTGTCAGAGAAGGAAAACTCAAACGTTTTCCACTAAAAGGAGCAATAGAAAAGTGGTAAGACACAACCTCCACCAGACTGAGTCCAGCACAACTAGATAGTGCCCGGCTACCACCACCAGCTGCTTTGAGAGGGATCACAATAGAGGGTCCCGGACAGAGCTGGAGAAAAATGTAGGACAAAATTCTAACTCATGAAAAAGACCAGACTTACTGATCAGGCTGGAGAAAACCTAAGAGTATGGCCCCCGAACACCATTTTAATTTAGGGTGTCCACTGAGTCACTCCAGCCAAAGATTACACAGGCCCATAAAACAAAACGAGACTAAATGGGCACACCAGCTTAGTGGCAAGAATGAGAAGGCAGGAGGGGACAGGAAATCTGGTAGCAGGGAACTCAAAGTCGAGAGGGGAGGAGTGTTGACATGTCGTGGGGTTGGCAACTAATGTTATAAAACAATATGTGTATTAATTGTTTAATGAGAAACTGATTTGCTCTGTAAACCTTCATCTAAAGAACCATTAAAAAAAAAAAAGTGGTAAGACTGCACCCTGTCAAAGGCAGAAAACTTGTGCGACTCAGAATAACAAGGCAGTCCTGTCGAGTTCCAGCTCTCACAGGTTTCACTGTATTAGCTGATTGTTGTTGCTGGGTGCTGTGGAGTCAATTGCGACTCATAATGACCCTATGTGACAGAGTAGAACTGCCCCATGGGTCTTCTTGGCTGTAATCTTTATGGGAGCAGATTGCCAGGTCTTTCAAGGAGCCACTGGGTGGGTTTGAACTTCCAACCTTTGAGTTAGCAGCTTGAGCACTTAACATTTGTGCCACCAGGGCTCCTTACTATTAGTTGAAGGAGTCAGCAAACTTTCTACAAAGGGCCAGATAGTAAATATTGTTGGCTCGTAGGCAAAAGGTCTCTGTTACAACTACTCGACTCTACCACTGCACTGTGAAAGCAGTTATAGGCAATATGTAAATCAATGAGTGCAGCCATGTTCCAATAAAGCTTTATTGACACAAATAAGGTGGCTGGCTTATGGGCTGTAGTTTGCTGACACCCAAGATCCATGGGAATTTGGAGACTCTTCACCCTCTTAACAAGATTTATCAATTAATAATAATAATTATTACAATGAGAAACTGTAGGCCAAGCAATGGGACCATTGGAGCTTACCCTAAATTCTAATAGGGTGAGCCTGTAAATTATATCATCAAGTTTCATACACCAAGGGATCTGCTCTTTCATGGATCTGGGGCTATTAGCTCTCAAAAATCCTTAATCAGCATTGGGCTCCATGTAGGAGTTCAGAGCATGGGCTCTGAAGTCATCTTAAAAAACCAAAAAACCAAACCCGTTGCTGTCGAGTCTATTCCGACTGACAGCAACACTGTAGGACAGAGTAGAACTGCCCCACAGAGTTTCCAAGGTTGTAATATTTATGGAAGTGGACTGCCACATCTTTCTCCCATGAAGCGCCTGGTAGGTTTGAACCACTGACCTTTCAGTTAGCAACTGAACGCTTATACCTACTGCACCACCACTTGGGTGCAATCCTCATTCTACTACTTGCCAGCTGTATGACCTTAACCTCACTTGTCTCAGTTTCATCATCTGTAAAATGGGAACAACAATAGTTCACCCTCACAAGGTTGTAAAGATGAATGAAGATTACAGGTAAAGCACTTGGAAGAGTACCTGGCACGTGGTGAGTCCTCAGTACATAAATGTTGCTAGACCTTAGTGAACCTGCACAGACCAGGAGGTTGGCTGGTTTTGGGTGATGGGAGAGATTGAGATGTGAGGACACTTTATTCCTGCCAGACAGGCAACAGGTCATCATCCCATCCAGGCATTTTGGCATTGGGCATTGGGGATTTCTCTTTTGCCCTTGCCCATTTTGATTAGAATAGGAGCTGGACTAAGTATAGCAAATAGAAGAAGGAAGAAAAAGAACAAGGAAACTACATTTACTGAATTGTTACAATGGGATGGGCAGGGCTAGCTGCCTTACATATTTCATTTCATAAAATCCACACAACAATGTTGTGAAGTAGGCAATATTATCCTTACTTTATAGACAAAGAAATGAAGTCTTAGAAAGTTTATGTAACATGTTCAAGGTCACACAGACTGCCTGATTACTAGTTCATTCATCCATTGGATATTTCTTTTTCACCAGTTATGTTTCAGTCACTGACTATACTATTTGGAAAACAGAGAGAAATAAAATGAGCTTATAGTCTAGATGGGGGAAGATGAGAATTTAAATAAATCATTAAGGTGAGATTACAAAGGAAAGCTTGGGAAAACAGAAAGGAGGAGACCAAGGAGGAGACACTTAAGCTGAGTCTTGAAGGATGAACGGGAGTCTACTGGGTGGACACAATGGAAAGGACATGTTAAGGAGAAGTAACATATACAAACATATGGAGGCATTAAATAACATTGTGCTTTCCAGAACAGTCATTTGTTTGCTCTGGCAGTGGAAGATGAGGTTGGAGAGGCAGGTCACAGGTTTGGGTAGCCCCTCTGGGTTGTGATGAAGAGTTTGAACTTGATCCTGCATGCAGTGGGGAGACATCCAAAGGGTTTTAAGCAGGGCAGCAACAGAATTAAACTGTGTTTTAGAAATAAAAAATGGAAGTTGGACTGGAAGTTGAATGAGGCAGAATGCACAGAGACCATCTGAAAGACAACTGGAATAATCCCGGGAGAAATGATGACAAGGGTAACTAAAATATGGCAGTGGGGATAGGGAGGAGGAGACTGGTTTGAGAGATATTGAGGAGGTGGGAGTGGCTGGACCTGAGGATGACTGGAATGAGGGTTGAGGTGGGAAGAAACAAATGGAGTCTCGGATGACT
The DNA here is from genome assembly GCA_030035585.1 of Dugong dugon. Taxonomy (NCBI): domain Eukaryota; kingdom Metazoa; phylum Chordata; class Mammalia; order Sirenia; family Dugongidae; genus Dugong; species Dugong dugon. Next base: position 152,212,770 of record CM057462.1, read on the forward strand.
TGTAACCTTGGGTGATGAGATGAATGGGGGACCCCTTCATTGATATGAAGAATAGAGAAGGAGGAATAGAATTTTACAGAAAGCTAATGAGTTCCATTTTGGACATATTGAGGATGGCTAGTGTGGAGGTTAGATGTGGTAAAGGGTGTGGGTGTCTGCATAGTTGGATGGGGGAGAAGGACACACATTCTTCTCTGAGTCCCATGTGGCATTCCTGACAAGAGTTGGAAACAGTATATTCATCAGGGCTGGAGAACCAACTCTGGGGGAACATTTCCCCCAAGGTTCCTGTCTGTGGGGTAGCCTCTACCTTCTGTTCTAGGGGAGGATATTGGAGTGATGGAAACCACAGGTGAGAATTCCCTTTCTTAAGAACTTGATTTGGTCTGAACAACTAAGATTAATTTCATTTTTTGTTTCTCAATAAAATGTAAATTCTGATGATCATGCTGTTACCTGGCTTTTTCAGGGTATAGGAAGCCCCATAAACAAAGATGAGCAAACAGAGGCCTTCCTTTTACGAAGCTAAAAATATTTGCCTAACTTTCTCCATTTCCCTAGGTCGCCATCATTCTTTGCTGCTGCAACATTTTTGCCTCTGCTAGGATAATTTCTGGCACCTTGGAAGACATCTCAGGAGGAAATGCTGACTCAGAAAGGTTAAACAGTTTCCCAAACTATACCCTTCAGGCTGACTTACTGCAGTCCCTGGCTCTGACTTCATAGAGGGGCACATCAGGAGCAAAGGGCAAGGGTTTTCCAAGGATAAATAGGATAGTGTGTGTGCGCGCGTATGCATGCGTGTGTAAATGAGTCAGAGAGAGAGAGAGAAAGAGAGAAGAGGGAGAAGAGCAGCGAGGGGGGCAGGGGGAGGAAGGGAAGGGGAAAAAAGAAGGGAGGAGAGAGAAAGACATAGGAGACAAACAGGTCCGAGAGTAACAGAGAGGATACTTATATACAAGAGAGACACAAGCAGAAGACAGGAAATAGGAGACAGATACAAGGAGGGGGTGAGGACTTGGGGTGGGGAGTGGAGCAGGCATCATTCTATGCCAGCAAGAAACCCAACAACCCAAGTCTTGGTTTCAAAGTGTCCTTGACCATGGTACTGAATTCTAAGGCCTTATTATCAGATAGAGAGGTGTGAGCCACACTAAGACTTTAAGCTGTTATGCTCACCAGGTTCCTTATTAGAGTTATTGAGTCCCCACTGTATGCCAGATAGTCTGCTACTTACTGTCACACATATTATCTCACTTAATCACACAATAATTCCATAACACAGCAATTAAAAGAACTTCTGTACATCTTGTCTTCAGTTATTCAAAACAAACCATGGTAAGGGGTGTGTACTGACTGAAAGTATTTTACTTTGTTATAAAGACCTAAAAGAACAGGCAAAGGAGGAGGGGAGAGAGCTTGTCTCTGCTTATATTTAAATAATGACCAAAGTGGGGCAGGGCTAAACAGAGAGGGAACCAGCGTGGCACTTGTCAGGGTGTGTCCCACCAGAATACTGCATATCTGCTCTACCAGGGGGCAGGGTCCTAGGGAATTTTAGTTGTTACTGTGAATTACTATCTTTAAAAAAACAGAGAAATTATGTATCCAAAGAAAAACCTTCATAGTAGAGATTCTAGTAGCTCAAACCTATTCCAATTATGCTATTATTCAAAATAGTTTTGGGCTCTTTTTTGGAGTTTCCTTAAAGATACTTATTTATATACTTTCAAATTGTGAAAATCTTTCATTCTGAGGGTACAAACTATTTTTGAAATAAAACATTAAAAAATATTTTGTTGTGTTTTAGGTGAAAATTTACACAGCAAATTATGTTCCCATTTAACAATTTTTATACAAATTGTTCCATGACAATGGTAACATTTTTCCCCATGTGTCAACATTCTCATTATTTTCATTCTGTTTCAATTAATTTAGTTTATGCCACAGATTAGCATCTCCTCTTTGTTTTAGGGTAAATGTTGAGCTTTGGTCTCATATAGTTGATTATTTAAGGGATCACAGTACTCACGGGTGACATTGTTTGTTTTATAAGCCAATGTATTATTTGGATGAAAAATTATGATCAGGAGTAGCTTTGGTTCCAAGTTTAAAGGGTATCTTAGGGTGATGGTCTGGGCTTCCTCTAGTTTCTATCAGTCCAATAAGTCTGGCTTTTATTAGGAATTTGAATTTGTTCTACGTGTTCTCCCTTTCTATCCAGACCTCTGTTGTGTCCCTGGTCAGAAAAGTTGGTGGTGATAACAGGGCACTATCTAGTTCTTCTGGTCTCAGGCTAGATGAGGCCATGGTTCATGTGGGCTATCAGTCCTGTGGACTAGTTTCTTCTTGAGTCTTTGGTTTCCTTCACTCTCTTTTTTTCCAGATGAATAGAGACCAATAGTTGTATCTTAGATGGCTGTTCGTGAGCTTTTAAGACCCCAGTCACTACTCACCAAACTAGGATGTAGAACACTGTCTTTATAAGCTATGCTATGCCAATTGACCGAGATGGCCCATGAGACTATGGTCCCAAACCTTCAAACCCAGTAAATCAATCCCATGAAGTGTTTGGTTATGTCTAGAAAGTATTCATAACTGTGCCCCCTATGTGATTTATTATATATATGAATATATATGCAGTGCACACAAACATGTATAAACATATGCCTACAGATACACCTATACATGCACACCCATATACTCACATGTGCCTTCCTATACACATATATGCATACATATCTACCTGTGTAACCACGCACATATTTTTTTGGTTGTTATTGTTGTTGTAAAACTGTATGTTATAGCACTTACCGAAGTTGTCCCTTATTCTTGTGTACTTCTTAGTGTCTTCGTTTACCTTGGACAAGCTGCATAAACTTCACCCATATAGGGTATTGCCTTTCCCATCACCAAAAATAACAAGTGTCTACTATCTATAAAGTGATTCCCCCTCTCTCTCCCTCCCATCCTGGTAACCATCAAAGAATGTTGCTTTTTCTGTGTGTATATCTATTCTTGACTTTTTATAGTAGTGAGACCATACTACATTTGTCCTCTTGTGACTGACTTGTTTCACTCAGCATAATGTCCTCCAGATTGATCCATGTTATAAGATGTTTCTCGGACTCATCATTATCCTTTATAGTTGTGTCGTATTCCATTGTATGTATGTACCACAATTTGTTTATCCATTCATCCACTGATGGGCACTTGGGTTGTTTCCATCTTTTTGCTGTTGTGAATAATGCTGCAGTGAACATAGGTGTGCATGTGTCTATTGGTGTCACTGCTCTTATATCTCTAGGATACACACGTAGGGGTGGGATTGCTGGATTACAAGGTATTCGAAATAAAACCTTTTTGATCATTTTAGTTTCTGTTTGTTTCTCCAGTTTTGCTTGTCTCTTTGTGCCAACAAACACCCACGAAGAGAAGCTGAGCAATGCTCTTTACAAGGTGTGACTCTAATGTATTAAGACTGGCTTTTCTGTTTGATTCCTAAATCAGCTCTAATGGCCATTTCCAGAGAGGCATTCTGAAACTGCTGGGCAATGCTAGCATGATTGGATTAAGTATGCAGTCTCCCAAGAAACCTGTTTGAAGGTCACTACAATCTTTTTAAATGTATATCATGAAAAGATTCCTACGTATGCTTATTAAAAAAGTCTTATTGCTTTAAAGTGGCTCTGCCACTCACCCATGTGTGACCTTGGATAAGTTACCTAACTTCTTTCTGCCTCTGTTTCTTCATCTATTAAAAGGAGGTAATAATACTCTCTTCATAGGGTTGCTAATGACTTGACACATGTAAAATGTGCTAGAACAACGCCTAGACCATAGGAAGCACTCAGTAGATGGCCACTTCCAATAGTCATACTATGTAAACTCCTGCCCTTCCTCTTCGAGGCACATCCTGGGTTATAAAGCTCAGTGAGTTAAGGCATGCTAAGTCAATTGTTCCGGAGTCTGGCATCAGGTAGGTGCTCAATATGTGCTGGTTGATCTAAACAGAACTAAACATAGCCCCTTTCAGAGCTGAAGGACTTGCATTAGGAATTACCAAAAACAGAAAACTCCCTTGGATCAATTTCTAAGACCAACACGCTTTGGATATTTTCTGAATATACAGAGCACTCAAGCCCTGGGTCATAGCTGGGGTGAAGGGAAATCAGATCACCCTTTCCCCTTGGGAACACATCTCACTGCCATTCCCAGTGGGGTGGTGGAAGGATGGGGGTCTGTACTCTCAACTGGGGTGCTTCTTGTCTTATTGGAGATGAGATCTTCCTAAAGTGCTAGTTCTATGAGACTTGATTCCCCTCTTCCTGAGATAATGCATATGTACTTCTAAGAGGAAAAAGCCCTGGTGGTGCAATGGTTAAAAGCTTGGCAGCTAACCAAAAGGTTGGTAGTTCAAATCCACCAGCTGCTCTTTGGAAACCCTGTGGGGCAGTTCTACTCTGTCCTATAGGGTCGCTATGAGTCGGAACTGACTTGATGGCACCTAACAACAACAACAAGAGGAAAAAGCTTTAAAAACTCAAACAACAGACTTACTAGTGGAAGCACTGCAAGCACCTCGACAGAAGTGAATACAGGCTTTTTGAGTATTTGGAAGGAACTTTGAAGAACCTCTTCTAAGCACAGTATAAAATAGTTAGCACTGTATGAGACACAGTGTTTAGTGGTAAGAGCACAGGCCATGGCGTCAGACAGACCTTAATTCAAATTCTGGCCCAAACACACACCAATCATGTGATCTTGGGGAGGCTGCTCAGTTGCTCTAAGTCAGGGCATGACATCCTTCAAACGGAAATAATCCTAGCATCTACCTCATTGGGTTGTTAGGCGATTTAAATGAAACAAGGCCCATAAAGCACTTAGCAAAGTGCTTGGCACACATAAGTGCTCCATAAGTGGTCACCATTATTATTTTAAGTGGTTGACTGTAATAATAGCTACCACTTACTGAGCGCTTACTATGTGCCAAACATTCTGCTAAAGTGCTTTATGCACATTATTTTATCTTACCTTCACAAAAACTCTTTGAAGTATCATCCCCATTTTATAGTTGAAGAGACTGAGGCCAAGGAATTTAAGTGACTTCATCCTATGGTCATACAAATATTGAGTGGCAGGCCAGGATTTGAACCTGGGATGACTGGACTTCAAAGTCTGTGCTCTTAAGCCCTATGTTGTATCTTCATCCTTCTACCATCCATCCTACCCACAGGCCCTTTCACAGCAGGGAACCAGCAGTACTTGACTGAAATTAGAACCTTTCTTTTCCCCTTTCCTTTTTCTTATTACAATGCTTCCTCTCAAAAAGTCTGCTTAACATTTATAGACTGCAGACCTTTTAAAGTGAGATCATGAGACCCAGAAATATACAAGCTGTAAGAATTATCAGACAGAAACAGGGCTGCCGTAGCTTCCAGGATCCCTAGGAGCCGTAGCTTCCAGGATCCCTAGGAATCCCAAATACAGGCTTCCTCCAAGCCTTCATTCCAAATTTGCCCACCAGACTGAACTCCCTCCTCTTGCTACAGCATTACCTCCACCCTCTTCCATCCCCAGTACCACTACAGGATCTTGAATGAGTTGGGGCTATGGCCACAATACATATATTAGCCCACATATTCTTCCAGGGATCCTGTAGACTGAAAACAGAGAAATAGAAGCAAAGATCAAAAGGGATCAAAGATCATGGAGTAGCTAAGAGGCAAAAATGGTGTCATGGATTGAATTGTGTCCCCCCAAAATATCTGTCAATTTGGCTAGGTCATGATTCCCAGTATTGTATGATTGTATACCATTTTGCAATCTGATGTGATTTCCTTATGTGTTGTAAACATTATCACTACGATGTAATAACATGGATTAGCAGCAGTTATACTGATGAGGTCTACAAGATTAGATAGAGCTATAAAAGAGAGAAGCGAGCAGAGACACACGGGAACCTCATACCACCAAGAAAGCCGTGCCAGGAGCAGAGCGCGTCCTTTGGACCTGAGGTTCCTGTGCAGAGAAGCTCCCAGACCAGGAGAAGACTGATGGCATGGACCTTCCTCCAGAGGCAACAGAGAAAGCATTCCCTTGGAGCTGACGCCCTGAATTTGGACTTGTAGCCTACTGGACTGTGAGAGAATGAACTTCTCTTTGTTAAAGCCATCCACTTGTGGTATTTCTGTTACAGCAGCACTAAATGACTAAGACAGATGGCACCAGAGCTTAAATTTTGCTCAGCTGAGTCTTGGAATACCACTAAATCTTTCTCATCTCTGCTCATGATCTGCATGATCACCCTTGTGGGTGCCCCATGCACATGGCGTTGGCTTAGCTGGACACTGAACAGAGACACTCACAGAGGAGTTCAAAGCTCAAGGCTCTAAGCAACCCATTGCCTTTTTTGCTCAGTCAGGAAGGAAAAGAGGAGCAAAACCAACACCGTCAACATCTACCATGTGCCGGACTGTGTGCCAGGCAGTTTCAGGTCCATCATCTCACGTAATAATATTGCAAGGAGGTATTATCTGCCCCAATTTTACAGATGAGGAAATTGGAATTCATAAAGGTTAATATGCAGCCATTAAGTGGTGGATCCAGGATTGGGATTCATATCTGATATTCTAGAGTCTGTGCTATTTTGAGGAGAAGCTGCCTCGCAAAAGAATGAACACACACTCACACTCACATCCACACACACACACACACACACACACACACACACAAAGTCAGACACTGAAATAAAGTGCTTGTATCCAAAATATACCAGTGTTAACTACGTTATGTGTGTGTTTTTGGGGAATGAGACGGGAAGCAAAGAGAATAACTGAGATGTGTACTGGTAGAATAATGTTGCTGTTGTTAGGTGCCTCGAGACCCTGTGTACAACAGAATGAAACTCTGCCTGGTCCTGCGCAGTCCCCACAATCATTGCTGTTTGAACACACTGTTGCAGCCACTGTGTCAATCCATCTCGTTGAGGGTCTTCCTCTTTTTTGCTCACCCTCTACTTTACCAAGAATGATGTCCTTCTCCAGGGACTGGACCCTCCTAATAACACGTCCAACGTGCCTAAGCCAAAGTTTCGCCATCTTCCAATCTAAGGAGCATTCTGGCTGTACTTCTTCCAAGACAGACTTGTTTTTCTGCCAGTACATGGTATATTCTTCATGAACACCATAATTCAAGTGCATCAATTCTTCTTCGGTCTTCCTTATTCACTGTCCAGCTTTCATGTACATATGAGGTGACTGAAAATAACGTGACTTGAGTCAGGTGCACCTTAGTCCTCAAAGTGACATCTTTGCTTTTTTCAACACTTTAAAGAGGTCTTTTGCAGCAGACTTGCCCAGTGCAACACATCATTTGGTTTCTTGACTGCTACTTCATTAGGCATTGATTAATAGTAATAACAGTAATAGCTAAAATATTTTGAGCTCTTGCTGTGTACCAAGCACTGTCCTAAGCACTTTACATGTGCTAGCTCATTTAACCTCACAATGACCCTGTGATGTTACTTCCATTTTAAAGATGAGAAAACAGAAGCACAGAGAAGATAAGCAAATTAACCAAGGTTGCAGACCTAGCAAATGATTATGCCAATTATTTATCTATTACTATGTATAGCTCCAAACACATTTTCTATACTCTGAGCTGGGACTCTGTCGACTCCCTTGATAACTGGCTTTCTATGGGCTTTGCTAATCGCAGGCATTAGAAAAAGAAGGAAAAGCAGGAGAAAAGAAGGAGGGGACTCCCCTCTTATTTTATCTGTTCCTCTCAGTGCAGCAACTCTTAGCTCTAGCTACTGACTCTTTTGGGTGTTCCAGAATCAGCCTTTGTGCCCTCAAGGTACCAGCAGCAGCCAAGTAGCACCCCGTCCTCCAAGGTCTGAGCACCAACTCCTCTGAGCTCTAGGTTCTGCTAACTCTTCCCTCTGGTTCTCCCAGCCCTGGAAATGGCTGCTTCTTCCTGCACGTATTACCTCTGGGTTACTTCAGTATTCCCTTTTTGCTCTTCCAGCCCTGCATTAGATCTCCTCTGTTTGAAATACCTAGGGTGGCTTCTTTTCTCCCGACTGGATCCTGACTACTATAGTACTTGGATCAGGTAGCTTGTTTCAAGAGCCTGTGCTTTTAACCAGTAGTGTCTTATTTACTGCTAAATAGCTGTGAGAATTTCAAACACCAGCAGGCAGAATCACAGAAGTAACTTTTATTATTTCATGTTTTTCCCCCCAGATATAAAATTCATTTCTCACCAACATTTACAATTTCCTGGCAGATCATGGGCACAGGCTTCACTGTGAAGATTCTCAGTTATGGGAATCCTGGTTGGGGGCCCTGGGCATGGTGGACATTGAGAATTTCCGGTCTGGTTTTGACTTTTAGCACTCTGATGTTGGGCACCAAAGTTACTCTGTCACAGGGACAGACTGAGTCTGAAATAAGACACCAGATGATCACTTTGGCACTACAAGAAATTACCGGGGATGATAAAGGTTTATGGCTCTAATTAGAGGGTAAGCTGATATCAGTACCATTTTGAAGAAATGGGCCTCAGGGATTCAAAAGGGGCTCTGCTTGGAGAGCTAACAGCTAGGGTATCCTGTTAAGAGAGCTTTCATGTGCTCAGGGGGTGAGCACCAAGTCAAGGTTTTGCAGTGACAATCAGATAACTAAAGAGTATGGTACTAGAGCCTTTTGTTTAAAGCTGGTACATTGGATTGCTTTTGGTTAAAAAAAAGAAAAAGACACAAAAATGAAGAAAAAAAATGACTGCTCCATCCAACCACCTACCCATCCATCCAATCATCAATCCATCCATCCATCCAACCATTCAACAAAAATACATTGAGCTATCATCCTGTGCAAAGCATATGTGAAATGGTGACAGAGATGAATCAGAATGGATCCTTCCTTGAAGGAATATAACCTCCAGTAGGGGAGAAGGCACAAAGACAGACTTATCTGCGTGTGCAATGGAGGTGAAAAGAGGAAAAGGTAAGCTCTAGCTGGAGCAATCATGACCTCATGAAGAAAGTAGCAATTGAGATAGGGAGGAAAGTGTTGAGCACATGTGGGCACACTGGGAAATTCAGTGGGCTGTTGTGAAGGGTTTCTGAAGAGAAGTAATGGAGGTAAGACTGGAAAGATAGCTGAGACTATATTGTGAAAGGTCTTGAGTCTCAACTTGATTCTGTAGATAGCAGAGAGTAACCGAATGTTTTCAAGAAGGATAAGAGATGATGTGAGCTGTTCTTCTGAAGAGTATTCTAGAAGCAGAGTGTAAAATGGACTGTGGTCAGGACATGTGCTATAATTGTCAATTTAATTGACAATCATCAATCTACAACGACAATTGTCAATGAAGGAATAATGAAGGAGTGAATCATGGAAGAGGCAGAGAAAATGTGGAAAAGGAAATGAAATTTGGAGGAAGATGATAATACAATTGGTAGCACCTGGCAAAAGGCAGGGAGGAATCAAGATTGGGTGATGGAGAGGACAACTGGGTCATTAAAAGAAACATAAAAGAAAGAACAAGGTTAAAGATGCAAGGCTGTGAATTCGGTCCCGGACACACTGAGATTGTGGGGTTATAGGGAATTAAGACAGAGATATCCAACAGATAGTTGGAAAAGAAGCACAGCACAGAGGTCAGGAGAGAAGCTGGGGATGGGAAATTAATTTAGGTATTATCTGCCTTCACCAAGGTCAGCAGATGAAGCTCTGAAACTGGATACGATTTCCAAGGAAGAAAGTATGGAGGAAGAGCAGAAAAGAGCCAAGGAATGATTCTTGGATAAACCCTAAGTTTAAAAAGTAGAGGAAAGGAGGAACCAAAAGAGCAGTGTCCAAATAGCAGAAGGACAATAGGAGAGAACTGTAGCAGAGAAGTCCAAGGCTAAAGCCAGAATGTTAGGGAGTGAGGAGAACTGAGGGTAAAGCTGTAGGGTTAGAGTGGACAGACCTGTGCATTGGATGTGCAGAAAGGCTAAGGAGATGAGAAATAAGAAACATCCATTGGCTTTGGGGGCTGAGGAGTGATCAGGATTGTCAAGAAAGCAAGTTTGATAGGGTGGTGGAGGTCAGGGCTAGATTAAGAAGAGTGATAAGTAATGATAATGACAATGATAATGATAAAACCTTATATTTAATGCTTACTAAGTGCCACTCCCCTTCTAAATACTTTGGATTACTAATTCATTTAATCTTCACAACAACTCTATGTGGGTACTGTTGTTATGCCCATTTTACAGGTACGGAAACCAGAGCAATGAAACAAATAAGAAAAAAAGGAAAAGATTGTAGACAAGAGTTTTCCAAACTGTGTTCAGTAGAACCTTCGTCCTGCAAGAAGCGTCACATAAAAGGGCTCTGAAGTTATGTAAATTTAGCATTTTCCCTTCTAGAAATGCAGGTTAGCATATTAAAGACGGGTAAGTCTTGCACTGAAGAAACCTGCTTAACTTTGTTTAATCCAACGTTTTCTAAAATTACTTTGACCTGTGAACATGGAACTATGTTCTACAAAGCATACTCTGAGAAATGCTAGTGTGGAAGACTCTTTCATGAAGTCACAGATGATGACACCAAAATACGAGGAGGCGATGTTTCTTTTTTTTTTTTTTAGGGAGAAAGGGTGTTTGTTTTTTACCATAAACCCCCTTGCTGTTGAGTTGATTCTGACTCATAGCAACCCTACAGGACAGAGTAGAACTGCCGCATAGGGTTTCCGAGGCTGTAATCTTTAGGAAGCAGATTGCCACATCTTTCTTGCATGGAGTGGTTGGTGAGTTCAAACCACTGACCTTTAGGTTAAGTCGAGCACTTAGCCACTGTGCCACCAGGGCTTCTTTGGTGAGCTAAATGAAGTAATGGTGAGAGATAGTGGGAAACAAGGAATCTTAGTACCAGACAATAAATTAACACCACATTTTCAGAGTTTGAGCTGGGATTCTTGGTAAAAAGACCACGGGGAGAAAACTGTTACCCATTCTGCTTCAAGGTCTTTAAATTAGCCTGTTCACTACTCCCTGAGCAAAGTCATTCATTTCACAAAGGTGGATGCTCCCACTGTTTTAGGGAGCAGTATGAATGAATGCTCTTCCTGATTCAACCACTCATTCATCCATTCATTCATTCACTCACTCATTCATTTATTAACTCAACACATAGAGATTGGGCACTTACTCTGGACCGAGTACAGTGGTGGGCATTGCTCTCACTCTGATACTGTCTCTTCTCAACTCTCAACTCTTGGTTCTGCAGCCTGGATTTTGTTCCTGTCTCTGATCCTTTGGATTTTGAGGCTGTGTTTGGTTTACTCAGAGTCTCAAGATCAGTTTCTCCACTGGCCTCTGGCTTATGCCTCTTTGGCTCCCAGTGCCCCATGAAGGCTCAGGTAAGAAGGGCTGATCCAGTCCTGGCCTGGGCCATTCCCCCCCGACACTGTTCCCTGTGCAGTGTCCCAGCCTATCTTACCTTCAACAGTCTTGCCCTCTCCCAGAAGGCGGTGCACTGGGGTGGCGGTGGTGGTGCAAAGGATGGGGGTACTCAGACAAGAAGAGATTCTGCCCTCAAGAAAACACAAAGCTAGCCAGGACAGAGGTGGCACATGCTCCCCTTAGGAATGCCCACCTAGCAGCATATAAACAAGCCACATAAATACTATGGCAGGTGGCATAAGGCACACCGCATGTGACCAAACCAAAAAACCAAACCTGATGCAGTCGAGTTGATTTCGACCCACAGCTACCCTACAGGACAGAGTAGAACTGCCCCATAGGGTTTCCAAGGAGAAGCTGGTGGATTCGAACTGCCGGCCTTTTGGTTAGCAGCCAAGCTCTTAACCACTGCACCACCAGGGTTCCCAGCATGTGACAGGGGGCTGGAATTATTGGGTGAAGACATCTGAAGCAGAGAGTCCTACACCAGACACACCACTTGGAGGTAGGGGATTGACTGTGGGCAGAAGGAAGTCTGGTTTCAAAATTCTACTTTATGAATAAGAGAGTGCCTGTTCTGGCCAGATCCATTCCATGGGGGAAGAAATGCTGCTCACTTCACCTGGGGAAGACAGGCTGAGTGTATTTTAATGTGCAGCTGCAGCCCCAGCCCAGGGCCCCAGTCAGGCTCAGGGCATCTGGCTGGAGAGGGTCGCTGTTAAGCAAGATGCTTATTATAGACTTGTTCTGAGCACTTACCATGTCTTCTCTTTCCCAGCTGCTAAATGCCCATTTCCAAGTTATTGAAATTCACTGGGAAGCATGGTTAATATGCGAATATAGATTAGCCCCCTTGCCACTGCTGCAAATCTGCCTGCTTGGCAGCCTCTGGTACTCAAGATTCATGAAATATCTGGCACAAGCAGGAGAGAACAGAGAATTACTGGGTGGGGGTGGGGGTGGGGGTGTGTGTTTAATTCTTGGGCTGCTAATGAATCTGACCGCAGCCAACACTCGATTATACCCAGGTGGATTACACACTGGGTGAGTTGTCTGTAGGAAATGTTTAATCCCGTGAGATCTTCCCCCATCGCTCCACATACCCAAAAAAGCTTCCAAGCCGCCTGACCCATCCGTTAATTGGTGCGCACTCACAGACGGGCAGCTCATTTCCATACCAGTTGAAGCAAAACATAATTAGGAAGGCAAACATGCCGTAAGATATGTATAATATCTATATATCATACAGCACATTTAAAGTCAAACAACAGTGAGTTTTTTGATGATCCACCGTTTTGAATTAATCACCCCACTGCTCCCCTCCATTAGCATGGACGAATGAGAAGGAGCTGCAGCCCATGAGGCTGTTTTAACAAACATCTGAGAACATACACATTCAAATGTGTTGTTCTTTCCAAACAGTCACCTTGGGACTGAGCTGCTGCTATGCTTGAGACACTGCTGGGAGTTCTTTTTTTGGGGGGCAGTTGGGGGTGGGGGGATAATTGCTTCTGGAGCCTCTTGTCCATTCTTTGAAAAGCCTGTCTACCAAGGGGGGCAGATCTCTACTGTGTGAGGGCAGGATTGATTTTTGGTGACAGCAGAGCACATTCTGGAGCCTAGCATAGTGGGTCAAGTGCAATCCTGTAGTTCTTCCTCATAAAGATTTGTTTTCTCACTTTCTTCTTTTTTTTTTTTCCAAGAAAGTAATTTAAGATGAACTTTGCATCTGTGAGCATTGCCTAAGCGAGAGGGCGAGCTCATCAGTACTTCCTTGAACAAAATGAGCAAGAGAAAACCAACTCCCCTCAACAATGACACAAGTACCTTTTTTTCTTCTGAGTACACAGCCTCAGCCTGGCATCCACTGACAGCCACACGGACACACCACCATCTAACTAGCCCCCAGGGCCTCTCCTTTGTAGAGCTGCTAAAACACTGCTTCAAAGCCCTCGCTCCAGGCCAGCTTCCCCAACCAACTCCTCACCCACCTCCCAGGGCCACAGAGCAGCCTGTGGCAGGAAGGCAAATTCACGGGAATATCAATGTCCAAGGTAATCAGAGGATGAAACCATGGCAACAGCCTCCAGCGAATGAACCAAATGTCCCCAGGAGACATTCTGATTCCAGAGGGCCTACTTGGGCTACAGTGACTTGGGGCTGGAGATGTTTCCAAAGGAAGGTTCTAGAAGACGGCAACAGCTAGAATGTGTGGGTCCCCCAAGAGGCGTTCTCAGGGGAGATCAAGTCTCTTAGTACTGGTTAAAAAAAATAAATCAAGTGTTTTTGTTTGTAGTCAGAGGGAGTGCTGTGCCAAGTGAGAGGAGGCTGGTAGTACTGGGATGGTTAGATGCTTGGTAAGTCTGCATTTAATTCACTGAGTGAGAGACACTTCAGATTCGTCTTCAGATCTCTAGGAGGGCAGGTGAACCGGCCTCAAGACCCTGCTCAATTTCCCTCCATCAATCTCTTTCCCTTCAAAATATCTAGGTTGTAGGTGTGACTTTGGCAGCTGGTCACTTTGTGCTAATGTGAGAATGTGATTTCCAAGCATGGCAGTTTAGTATGCCAGATTCCCAAGGGAAAGGGGGCCTGAAGACAGAGGGGAAATTCTCCATGGAAGCTACAGTCCCTTTTGTATTCCTTCTGGGGATCCAGAACCTCTGAGGACATCAACCCCTGAAGACTTTCGTTGACACAGGGGAGAAGTAAATTCTGGGGTTGCCCCTCAGCTTCTACCCCTGCCCCCAGGGATACTCTACAACCAGCTCCAATGATTTCCTTGTCCTCATTTCCCTGGACACGGGGCCTCCAGATTGAGAGAAACTAGAGTCCCATTCTTTCCTCTAAGGGAAACCATTAGACCTGCACTTAGCAACCATCAGGAGGGTATTTTTAGCTCTCTGGCAGAAGTGTAATGTACCAAATGTAATAATCTCGGCCTTGAAGTTCCTCACAGCCCCATTCAACATGAAATTGTGGCTGATGGATGCCCATGGAGGCAGCAGAAAAACAGGCCCAACCAGCTCATCTGCTGTTTGCTTTCTCTGCTCAGGATGTAGGCACCAGAGATGGGGGGAAAGATTAGAAACCTACTATGCAACTGGCAGGGAAACTAGCCCCCAAATGTCCTTTTCCTCTTTAGGTCAAGTTTATAGCCTACAGGTCAGCTAAATCAACTAGGCTGAAATTTCTGAGTGAGACAGGCCCCTTCCCCTGATGTATGCTGTGTTTCTGGGCAAGTTGCTTCACCTGTTTGGGCCTCAGTTTCCACACCTATAAAATGATCCATTTTGTCCAGGAATTCTATAATTCCAAGGGCCCAAGGGACTGATTCAGGACAAACCCTGTGAGCGGGCAGAGGCACAGAGCAGTCAACAGTGTACATTGCTAAGTGCCTGGGAGGTACTCAGGGCTGCCGGGTGGCTGCTTTGGAGCTGGTCCAATGTGTGGCTAATCCACTTCCCATATCTATACCTATGTCACTAGCTGTCGAGTTGACTCTAACCCATGGCAAACCCATATGTGTCAGAGTAGAACTGTGCTCCACAGGGTTTTCAATGGCTCATTTTTCAGCAGTAGATCTCCAGGCCTTTCTTTCCAGGTGCCTCTGGGTGTGTTCAATTTGTCAACCTTTCAGTTAGCAGTTGCGCGCTTAACCATATGCACCACCCAGGGAGTTCAGTTCACTTCCTAAGCCCTTTTCATTCCTGTGGTGCAATCTCGCCCTGTCTGGCATCTCTGCTTCTAGGCTGCCTTCTCTGCCTTGGCTGGGAATTGCGAGTGCCCAGGAATTGTGAGTGGATTTTAACTCCAGCCCAAGCAAAACAAAACCACGCAGGTTAAATTTGCTCCAAAATACTCTTAGCACTTATTCTGAGGCCAAAGTAAAGCAAATTTTTGGATTGGTTACTATTTTCAAACAACCTAGGGGTAGGGGAAGAGAGATCTGTCCTTCCTCTCTGACCATGCTCTCCCCAAGGCAGGCAAGGCAAGAAGAGGGGAGAAGAGGAGCAAAAGGAAATCTATAGGGAGAAGAGGAAGATCTGGAGCTGTGTCCTCTGCCCAAATATGGGGAGGAGATCAGAAGCCCCTGAAAGATGATGGGACCCATTCTCTGGTCCTCACTGTCCCATCAAGCCTGGCTCCTGGGGATTGTCACAACTTTCCATCTCCAGGTAGGATGACTCCACATCTAGGTGGACCAACTGGGATTCCACCTCAGATATTTTATTTTTTTTATTGTCGTAGTTTAAATGAAGTTTACATTTCAAGTTAGTCTCCCATGCAAATATTTATACACACATTGTTATGTGACCCTAATTGTTCTTCCCTTACTGTGACAGCATACTCTTCCTTTCCACCCCTGATTCCCCATGTCCATTCAACCAGCTCCTAATCCTCCCTGCCTTCTCATCTCACCTCCGGACAGAAGCTGCCCATTTAGTCTCTTGTATCTACTTGAGCCAAGAGGCACATTCCTCACGAGTATCACTTTATGTCCCACTGTCCTGTCCAATCCCTGTCTGAGGAGTTAGCCTCGGAAACTGTTTTAGTTCTGGGCTGGTAGAGAATCTGGGGGCCATGCTTTCCAGGGTTCCTCCAGTCTCAGTCAGACCATTAAGTCTGGTCTTCTTACTAGAATTTGAGTTCTGCACCCCACCTTTCTCATGTTCCATCTGGGACTCTCTGTTGTGTTCCCTTTCAGGGCAGTCATTGGTGGTAGCTGGGCACCATCTAGTTCTTCTGGTCTCAGGCTGATGAAGTCTCTGGTTTATGTGGCCCTTTCTGTCTCTTGGGCTACTACTTTCCTTGTGTCTTTGGTGTTCTCCATTCTCCTTTACTCCAGGTGGTTGGGACCAATTGATGCCGGAGCTCCATCATTCACTCATTCTTTCAAAAGCATTTATCTATGTGCCAGCACTGTGCTAAATGCTCTAGGGAATGCAAAGAAGTAGTAGCCTGGATTCTGCCCTCAAGAAACTAATGTCTTAGAGATACTCTCTACTCCAGAGAGCCCTGGTGGCACAATGGTTAAGAGCTTGGCTGCTAACCAAAAAGTTGGCAGTCTGAATCCACCATCTGCTCCTTGGAAACCCTATGGGGCAGTTCTACTCTGTCCTCTAGGGTCACTATGAGTTGGAATTGACTTGACAGCAACAGGTTTGGTTTTTGGTCAATTTTAACAACGACAACAACAACAACAACAAAAAAACCCCTCATTTTTTCAGTAAATTCATATGGAGTACCCGTTAAGTGCCAGGCACTGTGCTAGGTGCTTACAAGTTGTCCTTGTTTGGAGTGCTGCTGATTGCCGTGGAGTTGGAGAAGGTGGTTTTATTTTTTTGGCTTCAGGCAAATCTTTTTTTTTTTTTTAATTGTGGTAAATATATAGGTAACAGAACATTTGCCATTTCAACAATCTTCACATGTGCAGCCCAGTAACATTAATTATGTTCATCATGTTGGAGTGAGGTTTTTCTATGTCTTAAATTTGCCTAACCGACAGGAGGGGACAGGAAAGCTGGTAATAGGGAATCCAAGGTCGAGAAGGGAGAGTGTTGACATGTTGTGGGGTTGTTAACCAATGTCATAAAACAATAGGTGTACTAATTGTTTAATGATAAATCATTTGTTTTGTAAACCTTCATCTAAAGTACAATAAAAAAAAATTTTTTGTTTTTAAATTGCCTAAACCAATACTTGCTTGAAACTCAATCAAACTAGTCTTCTCAAGATTTTCAGTTCCTGTGTGCACACACTTGAGAAGTAGTGTGGGGTCCTACGAGTGGGGAGGCAGGGAGAGGGCGCCTTAAGCCCCTGAAGGGCTCGCCTGTAAGAGGGAAGTAGAGGGACCATTCACTTCTGCAACTGCCAATGAGAAAGGCCCAAGGAAGAATATGCAGGGGCTTCAGGGCTGGGAGGGATATGGAAGGAGTGGGGAATTGAGAGGATGGAACAGACATGGACCATCTTGTGTATCAACGACGTGCTGCCATTCCTTAGTTCTCCATACCAGGAGAGTGGTGTGATAATGAAGTATCATATGTATTATCCCCCAATCCACCAGGCTCATGAGTGTTGATTCTCAGCTTCATGGTATGTAGTGGGGGAGGGTAGGAAGAGTCCTTGACCTTCCTCTTGAAGGAAGTTCATTTCTCCAGAACACATATCGTTGCTGGTAGTGGGAGCCAGCCTAGGACTTTAAATTTGCTGTGGATATTCCACTAGCAGAAAACCAGATTTCAAATCTCTGGAAGCAATAGAGGGAGGCTGCTAGGCAATAATTGCTAGCTAACATTTACTGGAGCCTCACTATGTGCTAGGCATTTTATTAAGGCCTTTACATAGATTAACTCATATAATCCTCACAAAAGCAACCCTAGGGAGGCACTATTCACAAGAGCCCAAAAGTGGAAACAACCTAAATGTCCACCAACAGATGAGTGATTAAACAAAATATGGTATATCCCTACAATGGGAGACTACTCAGCCATAAAGAGAAACGAAGTCCTGATACATGGGAAACATTACGCTGAGTGAAATCAGTCAGTCACAAAAGGGCAAATATTGCATGATCCCACTTACAGGCAAATGTATAGACAGCAAAGTTTATTAGTGGTTACCAGGGGTGGGAGGGAGAAGGAAAGGGGGATCATTGCTTAGGGGACACTGAGTTTCTGTTAATGGCGGTGGGATAATTTGGAAAAGGATAGTAGTGATGGTTGCATAACATGATGAACTATAATCAGTGTCACTGAATTGTACATGTGAAAATCGATGAACGGGCAAATGTTTTGTTATATATACTTTTACCACAATAAAAAAAAAATTAAAACAACAACCCTAGGGAGTAGGTGTTGTTATTTTTGTATTCTCATTTTTCCAAACAAGGAAGCTGAGGCATGGGAAAGTTAAACGACTTGCCCAAGGTCACACAGCTGGTAGATGGAGGACAAGGAGTGCCTGGGGCAAAAGCCCCCCCCCCCCCCCGTGGGAAACTTGGTGCTGTCTTGCCTCTGGGTGACTGGAAAGGGAAAATTGTCCTTATCTCCTCTGGCTTGTTGCCACTGCCAACTTTCAGACTAGCAGGCAGAGAAGCATGGACATGAAACCTCTTCCTGTCTCTCTGCCGAATTCCTTTTCCCACAGTGTGAAATGAGCTTCCCTCCTTCCAGCCACAATATGGCCTTATTATGCCTAATAAGACACAGGGCTTCTAGTCAGCACGAGCTCAGTTGCTGAGCACAAGGGGAGACACAGGGATGCTGCCTGCACTCCTGCACCCTTCGTCCAGGGGGCCTGGGGCCAGGGGCCAGGGCCCAAGGTCAGAGACTAAGCAGAGTCCGTGGCAGGATCCTCCTCCCCATCCCTGGCTTCTCTCCTCCACCCCCCGCCATAGGGTGGGGTCAGGGCAGGAAAGGAAGGTGCTAAGGAGTGAGAGGGGCACCTCCTCCATCAAGTGTCAGTGCTTTAACCTGCACAGCTGGTTCCCGAAGCCGACAGATACTGGAGGCCAAGGGAAAGGGCAACCTCATCAGTGGAGCTAATGGGATGCTTTAAGTACTCTCCCTACCTCCCTGCCTCCTAGAACAACAGTTGGGAGACAAGGGGTCGAGAATGTAGAGCCGGCTGCACCAAGGCAGGGTACCATCAATATGCGTTGGTGGGGACCAGGCTTGGAGCTTGGTAGGTTGGGTTTCTGCCCATGAGACAGTTTTGAGTCAAGGCATTCACATTCTTGCCTCTCAGATGCCAGAGATTACTCAAATGGCCCCTGAAATGCAGCCTTGAACAGGAAACTCAGTATGAAGGTACTTCTCTGGCCAAACATTCCTAGATAAAGCCTGTTTTTCAAAGCTTGAAATTGAAGTCCACACACAGAGTTGTTCATTTTTCCTGACTTGTATTTGCCATGGGACTGAAAAGAACCATCTGGTATGAAAGGGGGAACATGCAGAGAGAAGCTCGCTTGGGAGTCCAGACCCAAGTATAGTCTGGGGAAGACATGGTTGAAGTTGAGGGGGGACTGTCTTTATCTTTCCTGCCTCCAAGAAGGAAGGGCTTAAATCCAGACACCTAGTCTGCAGTTCCTCAAGGTCTCCAAGGAAGGTACATCCACAAGCTTCCCCATTCATTTATTCCAGTGTTAGTTCATCCAGAAGATTTCAACTACTTTAATTATAAGGAAAGTCATTATTTCTGCAATGCAGACTTGAGTAGGTAAGTCCAGGGGTAGGCTAACAAGGCAGTGTGGTAGTAAGGTACGGCACTTAAGTCCTGGAGCTGAACAGTCTGGGTTCAGTCCCAGCCTCGATATTATCGCCTATGAGATCTTGGGAAAGTTACTTAAGTTCCTTGTGCCTCAGTTTCCACATCTGACAAATGGATGACAATAGTGGTTTCCACTCCTTGTTGTTGTTATTGTTAGCTGCTGTCGAGTTGGCCCCAACTCATGGCAGTCCCATGCACAACAGAATGAAACACTGCCCAATCCTATGCCGTCTCCATGCTCAGTTGCAGATTGGACTGTTATGATCCATTTGGTTTTCTTTGGCTGATTTTCAGAAGTAGCTGGCCAGGCCTTTCTTCCTAGTCTGTTTTAGTCCGGAAGCTCTGCTGAAACCTGTTCAGCATCACAGTAACACAACAGCCTCCACTTACAGCGAGTGGTGGCTGTACAT
Organism: Dugong dugon; assembly: GCA_030035585.1. Classification (NCBI taxonomy): domain Eukaryota; kingdom Metazoa; phylum Chordata; class Mammalia; order Sirenia; family Dugongidae; genus Dugong; species Dugong dugon. Next base: position 152,232,912 of record CM057462.1, read on the forward strand.
GAGGTGTATAGGCCAGGACTCAAACCCAGCGTGGGAGGTGAGAATTCTACTACTGAACCACCAATGCCCCCAATCACTTCTTAGGAGTGTTGTAAGGATTAAATGAGTTTATATGGATATAGAGATAGATAGAAAGAGATAGATCTATTTACCTTGGTAAAATGGTTGGCCTATAGTAGCACTACATACATTTTAACAATTACTAGATGTTTATAGGTTGGTTGAATAGTTTATCCTTCTTTGTACCCCCCACCGAGCCGAGAACTTGCCCAGTATTCTAAGAATTATACACGCAACAGTAATACAGGAGATGCTAAAAATTCTGATTTCAGACCTTTTCCACTGCCAATCAGATCCTAGCCCAACTAGGCTCAGCAGGAGGGCATCCGAGATATGATCTTGGCCTTCAGGAAGTTGGAAACTGACTTATGGAGGCTTGTCTATTCTCACCGGATTATGGATTGACAACTACTGCAGGAGGTGCAACTCAGCCAGCCAAAGTAGATACTCCCTGCGTTCCTGTGCCTCTCTCCAATCCACTCCTGGTGACTTTGTGCTTCGAGGTGACAGCCCCATGGCCACAGGCTAATACAGCTGGTGACTCAGTTGATGGAGGGTGCCCATCTCCCTTGGGACATGGATTAGGCAAGAGGCACTCCACATGGTAACAAAGTTTTGGAGTTTCCTACTGGGATTTCTTTGCTAGTGCCATATGAATACGGTTTAGGAGCGCAATGTCTTTGGTAATAAAGGAGGAGGAGGAAAAAATAATCCAGAGAGAAATCAACTTACGGTTCATTTAAACCTTATTGAAATTTTGACTGTGGAAACATTTAAATATCATGGTTACTGCGGTGTGTCTTCGCTCCTGCTATTCCCTGGTGGATGTTTCGTTGCACATTTGGTTGGGGAGCAGAACAATAAAGCTGCCTGGAAATTGCTTTCCCACTGCTAGGCAATTACAACAGGTTTTTATTCCAAATGTAAAGAATGAACCGTTATTTTTTTAATAAAGGAAGCTCTCGACCGGTCCCAGCCCCCTTCATTCCCCCAGCCCCTTTCTGCACTGGCCCTTTGCTCCCACATCCTCTGTCACAGTCCCCAACACGGCCGCCTCTGTTTCCTGCCTTCCCTTTAAGAGGCAGCTGGAAGAAGCTCTCCAGTCTAGTTGCTGGCTCCTCTGTCTCCCAGGCTGGGAGCCTTGCATGTCACTGTTTAAAGAAAGGTATGGCCCCCTCCAGGTCTCTGTCAAGAACATTAAATATTTAGCCTGACTCCATCCAGGCCATCAAACACACTCCCGTCTCCCTTTCCTACCCAAAACGACACATTCCTCCACCACTACATTTTTTTTTTTAACTCTAAGCAAGTGATTCGGGATTAATTTGGCATTTATCAGCTCTGTCTGAGCACAGGCGTGAGCTCAGTGGCGCTCTCCCACCAGACAGGGCAGAGAAGAAGTGCCTTTCATGCTGTCTGGTTCACATTCAGCCGGATGGCCAGCTGAGCACTTGCGGTAGCTGGAGAGTGCAAGGCCGCACCTGCTGTTGCAGAGGGCTTCAAGGGCCAGTCCCATTTCACAGGTTTAATCCTGGGCTGGCTTCCCTCACCACCCAACACCCTTCTTTCTGTCCTAACACTTTCTGTCTCTGGCTACTGTATGCAAATTTTCTTTATGAGCCATCACCTCTGATGTCATCAGAAGGGAAAAGCTATGGTGGCAGTCACTACACCTCATGTGACATAGTGGGGGGTCCAGGGCGGCCTCCAGGCAGGGCAGAGAGCAGTGGGTTGGAGGGCAGTCCCTCACTCTGCAGCCCTGTGACTCCGAGCACTCCTTCCCTGTCTCAGGGCCTCAGTTTCCTTCTCTGTAAGAGAAGGGAGACAGACTAGATATCTTTGCATTCCTTTAAACCGTGATATCCCACAACTTGACATTTCAGTAACATCCATTTTGATCCATTATCTCCTGTTTTGCCTTACTCATGCCAGCATGTCCTTTCCTGAGTATAAACATACTTGGCAAATGTGGCAAGAGCCACCACCATGCTTGGCTCACAGTCACATGGCTCTGAAGGGGCAACTGTCTGTTAATTATCAGGTTTATTCCAGGGAGATGGGGAGAGTGAGGCCTGTCATGGTATTGAAGAAACATGAATGGAGACCCAGCAGCTGTGGAGGGAGGCATGTGAGTGATCAGGATAGAGCGGCTGCTGGCTTTTGCAGCCAGCCCCTGTAACTCAGTTTCTGGCTCTGACCTTTGGGGAAGCCACCTGAACTCTCTGAGCTTTGATTTCTTTCATCTGCTTAACGGGATGACATTGTCCATGTCCTGGACTTAGGAGGATCAATGAGGAAATGAAAAAATGTTCCTTGGGAAGGAAAATAGGCCAGAGGACCAACGGCGAAACTGAGGCATGGGGTGTTGCATATAATTCTGAGAACACTGACTAAAACACCACATTGGAGTGAGGCAGGGTCTCCTATATCCAGTTTGGATGCTCGTCATTGCTTCTTGAAGCCAGTGTTAGTGAGGAGAGAGAAGATCTACTGCTGTTTTCTCCTTCCCTGGGGGAGTCCAGAATCCCTGGGGAAGAGACCCCTGCAGAGAGCTGAGAGCCAGAAATGGGCCTGGGAGGGAGGAAGCTATTGTCTGCTCAGGGTCTGGGGTGCACGTGGGGGTGACCATGTGGGAACAGTGGGACAGTGAGTGAAGGAGGTACCCCAGGCCCTAGGTTGCACTGAGGCAGGTTTTGAGTGTGGCCAGCTCGGAGTAGAGGACAAGGAGGGAGTAGGGGGATGGGAGGAGAGCAGCGGCTGCACTGGGGGCGGACAAAGGGAGAAGACAAAGATTATTTTAAACCTGTATTAATCACTGCTCCAAACAGGGACTGGGGGTGGGAGCCCCAGCTGTCATAAGGAGGCAGGATGAGGGTGGTGGAGGAGAGTCCAGCAGGGAGGGGCCCAGAACTCTTCCCTCCCACCCCAGGAGCCAGCCCCGCCCATCTGTGAGCCTGGGGTCTTGCTGAGTCTCTGTGGCTTGCTCCAGGGTCCCAGGTGAATAAATGGTAAAAACTGAAACAAAGCCCAGTTTTCTGGGCCAACTAGTCTCCCTGCCTCCAGTTGCCCTCCTGGCCAGCCTACCCTCCACACTGCAGCCAAGAGTTAGCCTGAAGCACGTTGGGTTGTCATTTCTTCCTCAAAAGCTGATAATGGCTTCCCATTGCCAACCAGCTGGACTCCACCTTGGCCTGGCACACAGGCCCTTGACAACTGGCCCATCTGTACATTCTAGACCCCAGACCTGCCCTGGGCCACAGGTATAACAGTGATTTTCTGTTAAGCACATACCACATGTCAGACACTGAGATAGCTTTCACACATTACTTCACTGAATACTCACATCGACCTTGAAGGTTAATTTTACAGATGAAGAAACGGAGGCTTAGAGACATTAGACAACTTGACCAAGGTCACAGGAAAAGTGAAGCTTATGTTCTCAACTTCCAGGAGAGTCCCACAAGTGTTCATGACTCCCTGCTTTGCTCAGCTCTTACCTCACCCTTAGAGCCCAGCTTGTTCCTTCTCCACCTTGGGAACATCCTCCTTATTCTTCAAGGCTTGGTTCAAATGCTGCCTATCTCAAGAAGTCTCCCTGGTTGAAATTCAACCATAAGTCAAGAAGCACTTACTAAATATTTACTGCTATTTAGTCAAATCCTATTATTTACATTTTGTAGATAAGAAAACAGAGGCTTAGAGGAATTAAGTAAAGTATCCATGTTTCTGACTCACAGTGACCCTATAGAACAGAGGAGAACTACCCCACAGGGTTTCCAAGGCTTTAATCTTTATGGGAGGAGATTGCCACATCTTTTTACTATGGAGCGGCTGGTGCGTTTGAACCACTCACCTTTTGGTTAGCAGCTGAGTGCTTAACCACTGAGCCACAAGGGCTCCTACTAAATGAGAGGAGGGATTCAAAACCTGGTCTTCTGATGATTCCAAACACAATGCTCTTTAAAACACATTCAACTGCTTTAACAACCCTTCCTTTATGCTTCCATGGTCCTTTGTCTGAGGCTTTATTTAGTGCTTATCACATTCGGCATGTCTAATATCTGCACCATGATATTAGGGTACTCAGTAATAACTACAATATTGACTTCTCACGATGGACATCACGCATTTCAGATGCTTATTCCCATTTTGTTTTCACAACCATGAGGGAGGCATTGCTATCTCCCTTTTTATAGATGAGAAACTGATACTTAGAGGCATTAAGCATTGTGTTCAGTGTAACCTGGTCATAAGTGAAGAAGTTGAGTTTTGAAAGCAGATCTGTCCCACATCCATCTTCTTCCACTATACAGGCTGTCTCTGGTAAGCTCTTTTGGAGGTGGGTCCATGCTTTATTCATCCCTGGAACAACAATCTCCTAATAGCCTTTTGGATACAGTAGGAGCTCAGTGAACACGGGAGATGGGTCATTCCTGGCTGGGAGCGCTGGTCACCACTGTCTCCTTGTGGAGCCTGGGGCTCTGGGCTCTGCTGGGCACCAGCAGCTCCTTCTTTAGGGTTTGAAGTTAATTCTTTGTAGGCTTAGTCTTCTAAAAAGGTGTAGGCTGGTTCATTTTTTTTCCCATTTGGTATGATTTTGAGGTGTTAAAATGGGAACACTGACACCTCTCTAAGTGAGAAATGGGCACATTTAAACAGGGAAAGAGAATTACTCTCCTGTACCTGTTTCTTTGCTACTAACATTTTCTATGACTTCCCAACTTTCCAAAGCTTCTGTGCCATTCCTGCCTGGAGTGGGGGTACTCGGGGGAGAGGGGCCAGAACTGAAGGCCATTGCCAGGGAAGCGAGCAGTCTTGAGAAAGAGGAGAGAAAGTACTGGAGAGGAGATAGCTCCGGAGATAGCTCCCTGGAACAGGGCAACCTAGAGGAACTTATTCCGCAAAGGAGGAGAGGTCCCCCAAATCTGAGGACTCTCTACACGCGACTAGTGAGTCTAGATGATTTTTAATTCAATTGTAGAATTCTCTCTTGCCAAAAGAGAACTGCATTTTAATGGAACTTTTGAAAAGTGGTGATTATTAAGAACCAGCATGGATTCATTAAGACCAGGTGACAGTAATTAGCCTCCCCCCCCAACCCCCCCCCCCCCCCCCACCGCTTGGTAAAGTTCTAGACTAGGGTTTCTCAACCTTGGCACTACTGACATTTTAATCCTAATAATTCTTTGTTGTAAGGTGCTATCCTGTGCATTATAGGGTGTTTAGCAGCATCCCAGGTCTCTGCCCACTAGATGCCAGCAGCACCTCACCACCACCACCCCCCGACTCAGTGTGACAGCCAAAAATGTCTGCAGATATGGCCAAATGTCCCCTGGGGGACAAAATCTTCTCCAGTTTAGAACTATTGTCCTAGACTGGTAAATTAGGAAGCTTCTATATCCCTAGTTCTTTAGTAAAGTATTTGACAACTCTGCACATTATCCTTATGAATAAGAAGGAGAAAAGTGGGTTGAGTATTAGCCTAGTTAGTTGTTCCAGTAGCTGGTTGAATGCTGTGCTCAACAGTGTCGACTTATGAAAGGGCATCAGCCTGGGGCATGTCAATGGTGACATGCCTCTGGGCTCTGTACACTTCTGTCAACAACTTTGATAAAGACACTGGTGACATGCTTACCATATGTACAAATGTCACAAGTCTGGTAGACATAAAACTACGTCAGACGAAAGACTGAAGACTCAAAGGGATCTCAGACACAGTTAGATGAAAACTGCTTCAGAGCAGTGTGTACACTAGGCTGCCGTTTGTGTAAAAAGTGAGTAACATAGAAGAACCAATATTGGCATTTGCTTGTACCTGCATTAAGAAACTCCAGAATGACACTAAGAACTAAGAACTGTGGTGTTTACCTATGTGGGAGAGGGGAGGCAGGGCAGGTGGGGAACAAGGATGGAATGGGGACTTTTCACAGTTTATCCTGTTATGCTTTTTGATTCCTAAATTGTTGGCGTTAATTGCCATCAAGTCGATTCAAACTCATGGTGGCCACATGTGTGCAGAATAGAACTATTCCATTGGGGTTTCAAGGCTGTGACCTTTCTGAAGCAAATCACTAGGCCTCTCTTCAGAGGCACCTCTGGGTGGGTTAGTTGAGTGCTTAAGCATCTGCACCACCCAAGGACTCCCTGATTTCTAAATATGGAATGATATTATCTATTCAAGTGATGAAATTAAAATAAAAAACAAAAAACCTCAACCTACCAGTCCAAACCTGTTGCCGTCAAGTTGATTCCGACTCATAGTGACCCCACAGGACAGGGTAAAACCGCCCCCAGGGCTTCCAAGAAACAGTTGGTGGATTTGAACTCCTGACCTTTTGGTTAGCAGCCGGCGGAGCTGTTAACCACCACACCACAGTAGGGGTCAAAATAAATACAATGTAATTGAACAGACACAATGGCAATACTGTAGTAGTCCACAAAATTAACTATGCAAGTATGAGATCTGGCTGAAGAGGTTTATGTGAAAGTCAGGTAGGAGGTTTTAGTTGGTCACAAGCTCAAGGAAGAACCAGGCCGCCACACCAACCAATCAACAAGCAAACATACTAACATATACTAACAAAAGCTTTGGCTGTTTACAGTATCCAGATCAAGGGCAATATAGACCAATTATACTCTGGGCAGGTCAGACCAAATTCATAGTCTTATCTTCACTTTCATATGCTATATTTTTGGAAAGGCATTGACAAGCATATACAAAGGACAGTGAACTAGATGGCAAAGGGCCTGGAAATCATGACCAATATGAGGAATAGTTGTGAAATGAAGGGTGCTTAAATTGGAGAAGAGAAGATTCCGAAGGGACATGAAAGCTGTCTTCAAACATTTGAAGGATTGTCCTGTGCAAGAGGGATTAGGTGCTTTTTGTGTAGCTCCAGACTGCAGAACTGGGTCCTCTTCAATTTATTGGGAGGCCAATTTCAGTTGAGAACCACGCAAAGGCTGCCTTGGGAAATAATAATAAAATAGCTCACACTTACTGAGCACTTACAAAGCATCAGGCACTATGATAAGCACTTTACCTGCATTAGCTCCCTGACTTTTCACAACACCCTGGAAAAGGTGCTTCTTCCACTGTCATTTTTACAAAGGGGAAGACGTAGACTTGGAGAGGATAAGTAAATGTGCCTGAGATGACACAACCAGTAGACAGTGGATCAGTGCGACTCCAACACACATATTCTTGACCACTAAGCCTACTGCATGAGTCCGTGGGTTGTGCTAACGGTTGCTGGACTATCAACTTTTCCCATCCAGAGGCGCCTCAGAAGACAGGCCTGGTGATCTGCTTCAGAAAGGTCACAGCCTTGAAAACCATACGGAGCAGTTCTACTCTGGAATCAACATGAAGGCAACTAACAATGACAATAAACCTACTGCCTAAAGACAGGGAGTTCTCCATCACGATAGAGCATTCAACAGAGATGCAAACACTGCCCAGCCGAAATACTAGGACCAAACTCCTGCAGCAGGTAGGGGAAGCCTGTTTCTTTCTTTCTTTCTTTTTTTAAAATTTTATTGTGTTTTAGGTGAAAGTTTACAGCACAAATTAGTTTCTCATTCAAAATTTATACAGATCGTTTTGTGACATTGGTTGCAATCCCTGCAATGTGTCAGCATTCTCCCCCTTTCCCTTTACACCCTGGGTTCCTCATGTCCATTCATCCAGGTTTCCTGTCCCTTCCTGCCTTCTTGTCTTCACTTTTGGACAGGCGTTGCCCATTGGTTTCATATACTTGATTGAATTAAGAAGCACGCTCCTCACCTGTGTTACTGTTTGTTTTACAGGCCTGTCTAATCTTTGGCTGAAAGGTGGACTTCAGGAGTGGCTTCAGTTCTGAGTTAGCAGGGTGTCTGGGGGTCACAGTCTCAGGGGTTCCTCCAGTCTCTGTCAAACCAGTAAGTCTAGTCTTTTTTTTTGTGAATTTGAATTTTGTTCTACCTTTTTCTCCCACTCTGTTCAAAACCTTCTATTGTGATCTCTGTCAGAGTGGTCGGTGGTGGTAGCTGGGCACCATCTAGTTCTTCTGGGCTCAGGCTAGTGGAGGCTGCGGTTTATACGGTCCATTAGTCCTCTGGACTAATATTTTTCTTATGTCTTTGGTTTTCTTCATTCTCCTTTGCTCCAAACGTGTTGGGACCAATATATGTATCTTAGATGGTCACTCATAAGCTTTTAAGACCCCAGGTGCCACTCACCAAAGTAGGATGTAGAACATTTCCTTTATGAACTATTTATACCAATTGACCTAGATGTCCCCTGAGACCATGGTCCCCAGCCCTCAGCCCCAGTCACTTGGTTCCTCAAGGTGTTTGGATGTGTCTAGGAAGCTTCTATGGCTTTGCCTTGGTCAAGGTGTGCTGACTTCCCCTATATTGCATGCTGTCTTTCCCTTCACCAAACTTAACACTTGTCTACCATCTAGTTCGTGATTTCCCCTCCCCAATGCTCCCCTCCCTCGTAACCATCGAACATTGTTTTTTTTCTGTGTGTAAACCTTTTCTTGGGTTTTTATAATAGTGATCTCATATAGTAGTTGTCCTTTTGTGATTGACTTACTTCACTCAGCATAATGCCCTCCAGATTCATCCATATTGTGAGATGTTTCACAGATTCATCATTGTTCTTTATTGTTGCATAATATTCCATTGTGTGTATGTACCATAATTTGTTTATCCGTTCACCTGTTGATGGGCACTTAAGTTGTTTCCATCTTTTTGATATTGTGAATAATGTTGCAACGATCATGGGTGTGCATATGTCTATTCTTGTGACGGCTCTTATTTCTCTAGGATATGTTCCTAGGAGTGGGATTGCTGTATGGTATGGTATTTCTATTTCTAGCTTTTTAAAGGAGGCGCCATATCGTTTTCCATAGTGGTTGTACCATTTTATATTCCCACCAGTGCATACGAGTTCCAGTCTCCCCACAATCTCTCCAGCATTTGTTATTTTTTTCTTTTTTTGATTTGTGCCAATAATGTCTGGGTGAGATGGTATCTCATTGTAGTTTGAGAGCATTTCCTTATGTGTCTGTTAGCTGCCTGAATGTCTTCTTTGGTGAAGTGTCTGTTCACATCCTTTGCCCATTTTTTAACTGGATTATTTGTCTTTTTGTTATTGAGGTGTTGAATTATTCTATAGGTCTTAGATATTAGACCCTTGTCAGATATGTCATAGCCAAAAATTTTTTCCTAGTCTGCAGGTTCTCTTTTTACTCTTTTGGTGAAGTCTTTTGATGAGCATAAGTGTTTAATTTTTAGGAGCTTCCAGTTATCTAGTTTATCTTCTGGTGTTTGTGTATTGTAAGTTATGGTTCGTATTCTCTTTATGCCATGTATTAGGGCCCTAGTGTTGTCCCTATTTTTTTCTTCCATGAGTTTTATCGTTTTAGGTTTTCTATTGAGGTCTTTGATCCATTTTGAGTCAGTTTTTGTGTGTGGTGTGAGGTATGGGTCCTGTTTCACTTTTTTACAGACGGTGTTTCTTGCCTAATGTGCTCTCGTCCTCTAAGATAAACTCTGTGAGCACAAGAATGGAGTGAGGCATGTGGGGAGAGAGGCAAGCTCCCTCCAGCTCACATTGTCTGGAGGCAAAACTGGAGTTTTGGGTGAGGGTAGTGGCCAGTAAAAGTCAAAGGGACTAGAACCAATGAGAAACCTGCCCCAGCACTGAGAGCCGCCTCTTCTGTCCATGGAGGCTTGTGACCACACTTAACAAATCATTTGTGTACTATGCTTCCCAGTTTACAAAGCCCCTTCATGGACATAATCTCATTTCTCATAACCTCGTTCAACGACCTTCTAAGAAACTCCCTCTGGCAAAGTGGCGGTGAAAAGGGATAGAGAGAAATATTTGCAGAAACAGGAGAATGACAAAAAGAAGAGACTGGTTTGGTGGGGGTCGTACTGGAGAAAGAAGAAGAAGGGAAGGGAAGCGTGGAGAGAGAATACACAACCCTCCCCAAAATCTTTACTGTACGTTTGAGTCCATTGTTGCAGCTATTGTGTCAATCCATCTCACCAAAGGTCTCCTTTGTTTTTGCGGCCCCTCTCCTTTACCAAACATGATGTCTTTTTCTAGCAACTGGTCTTTCCTGGTGATGTGTCCAAAGTAAGTGAGTCAAAGTCCAGCAAGGGTAAAAATTTACGGGCTGATAAAAGAAAAAGGCAGCAAGTGAACCAGATCGAAAACTGGCTGAATCAAAGCAAATAAACCAGAGGCTAATGTTAAGTTTTATAAAGTTATCTGACATGCTGGCTGTCAAAGAGAAAGAACATGAGCAGGAGTCACTTTGGAGTGTCCGAATATGAGAAATCATGCTCAGTAGGAAGGAGCTGTGAAGAAGGATTTGTAATTTGGAGGGGGCTTACTCATCCAGGTAACCCATTACACAGGACACCCAGAAAATCAGCATGAAGTCTGAAGAATAACGACATGTCTTAGATCCAACCACAGGGTCAGCCCTGGCAAAGGGCAAAAGTCCCATGTCCTGGGGAAGGCCATGGGCCAGATGAGTCAACACAGCTGGCAGTGCACCTAGGAAGAGGTCCCCCCTCCTACGTAGATCAGAGTTGTTTCCAGAGTGAGATGCCAGAGAGGACAGAGGGGCTTGGAGGGCAAAGGCCTGAGAGTAGACTATGCTCAGATCAGAGGCAAATGCTATCAATGGAAATCCTCACTGTGGGATGGGAGGGAGGAGATCCAGGCCTTTCCAGTGCGCACCTGGGGAGGGAAGGCACAACGCTTCCCCCAGAAGGCTGAAGGGCAAGAGAAGAAGCCAGGAAGTGAGGGAAGGGGTTAATTACAAGAGAAAACCCATTGCCGTGGAGTCAGAGCTGACTCACGGCGACCCCACGTGTGTCAGAGTAGAACTGTGCTCCGTAGGATTTTTAATGGCTGATTTTTCAGAAGTAGATTGCTAGGCCTTTCTTCTGAGGTGCCTCCAACCTTTCTGTTAGTAGCCGAGTGCTTAACATTTGCACCATTTAGGAAGGGGAGAATTAGGAGGTAGAGAAAAATGGGAAAGACAGAGAGTTGGAGAGGAGAAGAGCAAAGATCAGAGAGAGACAGAGGGGCAGACACACAGGCGAAGACAGAAAAAGACAATAAGGCAGAAAAATCAAAGATAGAGACAGAAACTTCTGCAGGAGGGTACAGAGAAACCGGACAATGGAGAAGGAGCAACAGAAGGAAGTAAACACACATTAAGAAAAACAAGCACAGGAATAGGCAGACTGATCAGAGAACCATGGGGCGGTGAGGCAGCGGCTGCAGCTGGGAGGCTGGGAGCTAGGTCACTGTCTTAAGCCAGGGCTCAGCCGTCTTCCAGTCACTCACTGACAGTAGCTTTGCTGACACAGGGCTTTTCTCTGGTTATGTCTGAGAGGGAAGCAGGAGGTGGGCAGAGGTCAGTTTACCACTAGGACCTCTTTAGGTCAGGACCGTGTGCTATGTTGATATAATAAGTGGGTAAACGGAGGCGAGAAGGCTGCTGGGTTGGGGTTAACTTGCTGTCTTTGCACCCTGCTCCTTACCCTGGACAAGGTCACAAACACTGTCACCAAAAATGAATAAATGTTTGCTCCTGGAAATGCAGTGGGCAGACATTGCTGTCATGCCCATGGGTCTGTCCTATAGACTGACAGACGGTTGCTGACCCTGCTTGAGCAGGGAGGAAGGAGAGGACAGGACCTTGGCACCCAATGGTCCTGTTGCCTAGAATGCTTTTGCCCAAATGATCATTCAGCAGGTGTTTGTGGAGCACCAGTTTTGTGCCAGGTTCTGTCCTAAGCACTTACAACATGACTGAACAAAACAAACATTCCTGCTCTGTGCAGCTTACGTTCTAGTGGGGGGAGGTTTACTTGACTATGTAAACCATGTGGTAATGCTAAAAGACAGCAAGTGCTATGGAGGGAACACCGAGCAGAGGAAGGGGGAGCAGGAGGCTTGGGGCAGGGGCAGGGTAGGCTTCACTGAGGTGACATCTGAGCAAAGGCTAGAAGGGGTGAGGGAGCTGCCCTTGAAGATATGGGATGGGGGGTGAGCACTTTAGGCAGTGAGCACAGCCCAGGGAAAAGTCCTAAGGTGAGAGCATGCTTGGAACATTGAGGGGCAGCAAAGGGAATGGTGGCACGGAGGGACCAAAGGGACAGCCACAGGCGATGAATTCAGAGAGGCAATGGGAGCAGGTGGGGAAGGCCTTGGGGGACACTGGCAAGACTAGCTTTGCCTTTGGATGAATGGGGAGCCATTATGGGGTTCTGAGTAGAGGTGAGACATGCTCCGACTTAGGTTTTAGAAAGCTCACACTGGCTACTGTGATGAGAGTAGAGAAGGGGGCCAGGATACAAGTGGGAGACTAGTTAGGAGAACATTACAGTAATCCAGAGAGTATGGTGGCTCGGGCTAGGGTGGGGGGAGTAGGGATGGGGAGAGTGGTCAGGTTCTGCACGTGCTCTGAAGACAGAGTCTGCAAGACTTCTTGACAGACTGGATGGGGGTGAAAGATAAACAGAGGAGCCCAGGGTGACTCTAAGGTTTCTGACATGGGCATCTGAAAGGATGGAGTTTTCCATCAAGGAAGATATATGGGTGGAGCAAGTTTAGACGAGGTAGGGTCGGGGCAGGAAATCAGAAGTTCGGTTTTGGACATGTTGACTTTGAGCTGTGTATTAGACACCCAGTCTAACAGATGTGTACTGCAAACGGTTAACACACTTGGCTGCTAACTGGAGGTTCAAGTCCACCCAGAGTTGCCTCAGAAGAAAGGCCTGGCAATCTACTTCCAAAAAATCAGCCATTGACAAACCTATAGAGCACAACTCTACTCTATGAAGCACTTGGGGTCACCCTAAGTTGGAATCGACTCAACAGTAAGTGGTTTTATTAGACATCCAAGTGGAGATGCTAAGAACTCAGTTGGATATGTAAGTCTGGAGTTTGGGAAAGAAGTCAGCAATGGATTTATCAATATGGAGTTCTTAGCATACAGATTATTTAAAGCCATGAGACCAGATGAGATGACCAGGGAGTGAGTGTAGATAAAGAAGAGATCAAGGACACAGTCCTGGGCTCTCTCACATCCAGAAATTGGGGAGAAGAGAAGCCAGCAAAGGAGACCAATGGGAAGTGAACATGAGGTGGGAGGAAAAGCAGAAGAGTGTAGTGTCCTAGAAGCCTCTAGAACAATATGTGTTAAGGAGGAGACTTAAAAGCTGCTGAGATGTCAGGGAAGATGAAGGGTGAGAAATGGCCATTGAAAACTCTGTGGAGCACAGGTGATCTCCACAAGGAGCTTCAGGGGAGTGGTGTGGGTGAAAGCCTGAGTGGAGCGCGTTTTGGGGAGTGTGGCATCCAAAGGCTGTGTAGCAGGGTAAGTAAGGGCCCAAGTTCGGGTCACCAGCCCACCAGGATTCAAATTCCAGCTCTGCCACTTACTAGCTGTGTGACTTTCAGCAAAATGATTTAACCCTTCTTTGCCTCTGAGGCTACTGACCTCATAGGGTTGTTATGAGGATTAAATCAGTTCATGTTTATAAAGTGCTTGGAGTATCAGGCACATGGGCAACACAATAAACGTATATCAAATTAAAGAGAAAGAAAGAAAGAGGGGAGGAGATGAAGCAGACAATTCCTTCAAAGAATTTTGCTGCAAAGAGAAGCAAAGAAATGGAGGTTTATTAGGGAAGGTTTTAAGAAGGAAGAACTAACAAAATGTTGAATGTTGATGGGAACAGGCCATTAGAGAGGGAGGATTCAATGACACAGAAGAGAGGAGAGATTTGCTGGAGTGAAGTTGTTGAGGACCAAGAGGGGATGGGACCGAGTGCCCCCCTCACCTCCCTCAGGGCATCCCCAGTGGCGCCTTCCCAGGGAGGCTGTCCCTGGCCCACCTCTGGTATCCCTCCAACACTTGTCCCCCCCTCCTCTGCTTTCTTCTTTTTTTTATCACAGTGATCACCATCTAATGTATTGTTCATTTTTCTTAACTTGTTTGTCTGTCCCCCAATCGGATTTTTGTCTGTCTTGTTTATAGTTGTAACTCTTGAGCCTAGAATAGTGCCTGTCATATAGTAAATGCTCAATAAATATTGCTGAATAAAAAAATGAATTGGTACCTGTACTTAGGGAGTCTTTTTGTCCATCAGGGAAGACAAGCACCCTTCTTTATTTATTCTACACATACTCTCTGAGCATCTACTATGTTCCAGGAATGGTATTGGGCTCTAGGAAATTGGAGATGAATCAGATGGCATGCCTGCATTCATTTAATCAACTCTTCAGTATGTGTGGGGAAGGGAAGGGGACGGATGAAAAATATAAGGCTGTTCCAAAGCTGTGTGATAAGTCATACAGAGAAGGAAGTATAGGACCCCACAGCCTTGGGCAAGTGGAAAAGTTTCCTAGGGGAGGAGCACCTGGAACCTGAAGAACAAGCCAGAGTTGGCCAGAAGAGTACCAAGCAAGGGGGTAGAGTAACAACGTTCCAGGTGGAGGAGCCTCACAGGCAAAAGCCTGATGATCAGAATTAAGTGTCCAAATCTCACCTCGACTGTGGCCACTCCAGCCCCTCTGACTGACTCTCTCTCTGCTCTGACCCTAATGGCACCTATTGTATCAGTTGTTGGGCATTACCCTGAACTGTGAGTCAGCTTTCCAAGGTGTGAGCCTTGAGACCTCAGGCAGATGGTCTGCTTTCTGAAGGAAGGCATGGTGCCTACAGTAATAATGTATACATAGTAGGAGCTCAACTGTCATTTGCTCAACAAATAACTCCTGAATACCTACCATGTGTCAGGCACTGTTCTGGGCACTAGGGATGCAGTCGTGAAGAAGGCAGACCAGGCCTTGCTTCCTGGAACTTGCATCTATTTGGGAAGATGGACCACAAATAAATAAACAAGCATATACATAAGAAGTAATATAGTGCCGCACAGAAAATAAACAAGGGTTAATGTGATGGAGTGACTGGGTGGGTGAATGAGGGGTGGGGACTCCACTAACTAGTAATCAGGGAAGGTGTCTCTGATATTTGAGACTGACTAATAAACATCTACTGAACCAATAAATGAACAAAAGGGAAGTGGGCATGATATTCTCAAAACAACATTCTAGGAAACATGAAATTGACACAAAGAGCCCAAGTGCTGAGAGGACACAGCAAAGTGTCCAGCTAAAATTCAAGAAGACTTCTTGCAGGAGGTTAAGTTTTGTTCAGGAGTTAGCCTCAATCCAAAACCAAACCAAACCCATTACCGTCAAGTAGATTCCAACTCATAGCAAACCTATAGGACAAAGTAGGGTTTCCAAGGAATGTCTGGTGGATTCGAACTGCTGACCGAGCTCTTAACCATTGCACCACCAAAGCTCCAAGCCTCAATCCAAACCAAACCAAGCCAAACCAAACCCGCTGCTGTCGGGTCAATTCGGACTCATTGTAACCCTACAGGAACTGCCCCATAGGGTTTCCTAGGAGCGGCTGGTGGATTCCAACTGCCGACCTGTTGGTTAACAGATGAGATCTTAACCACTGTGCCACCAGGGCTCCAAGCCTCAATAGTGAACTTTAAATGTGCACGTGATTAGATAGCTTGGCTTTTCGCTGAAATGATGATCAAAAGGGAGGGTAAGTGTCAACAGACATTTACTGAGCAGCTCTATAGGCCGAGCTGACTGAGGATACCAAGGTGGTGAAAGAAGACAGTTCCCGGCCTCTGGGAGCTCATGGTCTTTTGCAGGAGAAAGGCAGGCAAATGAATAATCACATCACAGTTTGACTAGGGCTATGGCAGCAAGACAAGGCACAGGGTAGCTCTTGAGAGGGCAGCCATGATCTCTGCCTGGGAAGGAGCTCAGGGAGGGGATGTGGGGTGTGGGGACATTTTGCAGAGAAGGTGACATTTGAGCTGGGGCTTTAAGGATGACTAGAAGTTTGTGGTGGTGTTTAGGGTGAGGGAGGAGTATATAGGAAGGCTCAGAGGCAAGACACAGCCTACCACAGGAAGCTCAGGTATGCTGAGTGCTGGGAGCAGGTGGTGGAGGTGAGGCTAGAGAAATAACAGGTGTATAGGGGCAGGGAGCCTGTTGCCATCAAGCCGATTGAGACTCATAGTCACCCTATAGGACACTGTAGAACCAGTGGCGTCAGTAGGGAGGTGCAGTGGTTGTGGACAGCACTGGGTGACACTGTCTAACGCAGTGACACCAGAATGACTGTCTATAACATTTTTCTGCAGTGTTTCCTCAGAAATTTATTATTATTCTTATTGTACCTTAGATGAAGGTTTACAGAACAAACTAGTTTCTCATTAAATAGTTAGTACACATATTGTTTTATGACATTGATTAACAACCCCATGACATGTCAACACTCTCCCTTCTCGACCCTGGATTCCGTATTACCAGCTTTCCTGTCCCTTCCTGCCTTCTAGTCCTTGTCCCTGGGCCATTGTGCCCCTTTAGTCTCCTTTTGTCCTATGGGCCTGTCTAATCTTTGGCTGAAGGGTGACCCTCAGGAGTGACTTCATTACTGAGCTAAAAGAGTGTCCGGGGGGGGGGAATTTATTATTTTTTATTAAAATATTCCTGTAGTTAGTTACAATAATAAAATTCTTTTCATTAGCCCAGCTTACATGTATCAATATACCCACAAGGCTAAAACTCTATGCTAACTTACTTTTTGAAACTTCTAATGCGCTCCGTTCTGAGCTGTCATCGTTACCCAATTACAATGACGCTTTGAATCACGTGGTTTCATCTGCACACGCTGCAAGCACTCGCTGTTGTTTTCATTGCTGCTGGTGTTTCTATAGTCACTGATTTTGTCAAATTTTCTGCTGTTTTAGCTACAATATTGTACTAATTAGTATTTGTGAACTTGTATCCATAACTTTTGTGAGAATGAAGTAGTAATTAAAGGAGAAGGAGAAAAATAAAAAAAAAGACTTCCGCTTAGTTACTAACAATGTAATTCAATGTAGATTTACAAAAAAACAATTTTGTTGTTAGTATTCATATAATCTAAGAAATACTATATTTAAGCAATTTATAACTATATTTATCATATATTATTCTATGATTAAAATTGATAATAAACTGACATGTATAACAATTATACAGTTATTTGATAACTAAATAGAGAAACTGACAGTTTAAAACAAAGTGAGGGACATGCTATGTTTCTTGATACATGATTTGAAATATAACTTAAATCTTAAATTCAGTTTTTTTTTAATTTTAGTCTTTTAAAAATTTTCTTTAAAAACATCACTGTCTTGCACATATATATCTGACTTCAATGAATTTTTCAGGGTTTAAGTATGAACTATGGTTTAAAACAATAGTGACCCATTAAAAAGTGAGCTGGCGAAAGGCATTGATTTAGATGAAGTCATTCACAAGTTTGCAGCTTTGAAGGCCAGGACAGAAAATTTCTGATTTAGTCGAGATGTTCACTAAGTGCTGAAATGCTCGTGTATTTGTTCCTATTTATTTTTATGGTATTATTTAATTTATGAATATATTTCCATATGCATTTGTATACAACTTCTACATTATTTAGGCTGTTATTGATTATGCAAACCTAATTCACTGATGTATCTCATGTCATGGTAAAGTTTAATGTTAGAATGAACATAATTTTGACGTAGTTCTTAAATGTATTTACTTCGAATTCTACTGTTTTCTTTCCGAATTTTCACTTTAAGCACATGAAACTATGTAAATGTAAATGTATTTAGGTTGTGTGTATGATATTGTAATTTAAAGGTGTAATTTTGATTTTGCTGGTTGTTTATGTCACTACTATTGCCATTACATTCAGTGATATACAGGAATTATAATTTATGAGTAACATTAGTACAAAAAACATTACTAAGGATTCTGTATGGTCTGGTACAGGAGGAGGTCCACGGGGGCGGGGGTGACACCCTGAGTTACTGCACTGGGTGACACCAACCCTAGCGACGATAGAGTTTCCAAGGCTATAATCTTTATGGTAGCAGACTGCCACACCTTTATCCTGCTGCGTGGCTGGTGGGTTTGAACCACTGACCTTTAAGTTAGCTGCTGAGCGCTTTAACCAATGTTCCACCAGGGCTCCTGGGGCAGGGAGCAAGGATGATAATTTAAAAATATCTCTGAAGTCCACATGTAAATGAAGCCATTTCTACAGTAAAGGCAATGCTAGAAAACTCAACAATGGCTGCTTCTTACTGTGGTAGGCACTCCACAGCGGGGGTGGGGGTGGGGGATGGGGGAGGGACTTTAACATGCTCCATCCCTTCTCTTTGAAAGACTAGAAAAGACTTGGCAAAGCCAAGCCAGCTCTCACCCCAGCAGAGGGAACAACCCAGGCCAAGTGACTGGAGGCTGCGTTAGCAGGGGCTGATGAGGAGTGTTCAGGCTTGTGGCATGTTTGGATGTAAAGCTGGCAGGACTGACTGATACACTGGGGATGGATATGAGAGACAGAGAGAGAGAGAGCAATCACTGACAACACCTCAATGGGGAAACCCCCGGGTGAATGGTGGTGCCATCTACTTGGGGGGGGTGGTCAGGTCAGGTTTGGGAGTGGGAATTAACAGTTCTGTTGGACATGCTGGGTTTGAGGAACCTGCAGTCAGGGGAGAGGTCAGGACAGAAGAGAAAGGTCTACGCCCCCATACCTTGGGCTTCTGCAATCAGCCTTCTCCCTGGGCTCTCTGGTCTCATCTTGCTCCC
This sequence comes from Dugong dugon, assembly GCA_030035585.1. Lineage (NCBI taxonomy): Eukaryota > Metazoa > Chordata > Mammalia > Sirenia > Dugongidae > Dugong > Dugong dugon. The sequence goes on from CM057462.1 coordinate 152,251,720, forward strand.
CACAATCCATCCTTTGCAAGGCAGCCAAAGTTCACTTTTTAAGACACATTGTTGTTGTTAGGTACCATCCAGTCGGTACCGACTCATAGCTATCCTATGTACAACAGAGCGAAATACTGCCCAGTCCTGCGCCATCCTTACAATCTTTGCTATGCTTGAGCTCACTGTTGCAGTCACTGACTGTGTCAATCCATTTAGTTGACGGTCTTCCTCTTTTTTGCTGACCATCTACTTTACCAAGCATGATGTCCTTCTCCAGGGACTGGTCCCTCCTGATAACATGTCTAAAGTACGTGAGACAAAGTCTCTGTCTTCGCTTCTACGGAGCATTCTGGCTGTACTTCTTCCAAGACAGATTTGTTCATTCTTCTAGCAGACCATGGAATATTCAATATTCTATGCCAACTCTGTAATTCAAAGCCATCAATTCTTCTTCAGTCTTCCTTATTCATCGTCCAGCTTCCGCATGCATATGAGGTGACTGAAAATACCATGGCTTGCGTCAGGCATAAATCAGATCAAATCACCCTGCTGCTTCAAACCCTCCAGTGGCTTTCCATTCCACTTAGAATGCATTCCAAATGCCTTCCCATGGCCCATGAGGACTCTGTGATCCGGTCTCTGTTTGTCTCGTCAGCACCATCAATGGACCCAAATATACCAGTGATGATGAAGATGGTGCAGGACTGGGCAACATTTTGTTCTGCTATACATAAAGTTGCCATGGCTGGATGGCATCAAACAACAACACCCCTCCTCAGTACCCTGCTTGTTCATTCTGCTCCAGACTCAAGGACCTTTCTCATATCTTTCAAACAAGCTGAACTTTCTCCCATCTTGGGGCATCTGATGGGCTGTGTCTGCCTGGAATGCTCTTCCCAGAGCAAACTCCTCTGTCCCTTTCTCCACGTCCCCTGCCAAGACTACCCAGGCTAAAGTTGCCTTTTTCTACCACCCTTCCCTATTCCATCTCTTTCACAGTACTTTACAGAACTTGAAGTTATTGTATTCATTTGTGTATTTATTTAAGTGTTTGTGTGTCTCCACCTACCCATCCATCACCAGAATACAGGAGCAGGAGCTTGGTCTTATTTACAGCTCCCAGCACAGATCCCGGCACAAGAACGAGCACAGACTGACTCTCTTCCTGGGAAGGAAAGCTGGCAGGGATGGCAATTACTAGATTTGGCTGCACTGGTTGCAAAGCAGGGTTGGTGGAAGCTGCCCTGGCAAAGCTGGTGGCAACGGAGGGCTGGTCTGGGGTCACCAGATCAAAAATCACCTAGGTCCTGAGTGTGTGGGGAGAGAGATGCTTCTCTGGCTACAAGATGGTGCCCACAAGGCAAGGCTCTGGCCCTGGATCCGCCTGACTGTTCTGAGGATTTCCTTCTCCTAAACCAATGACCAGAGAGACCCCTCCTCAGCAGGACGCAGAGCAGTGGGGCCTGCATAGGCCACGAGTTGTGGGGAGAGGGGCTTAGGAGACCTGTTTGTGTTGTGTTCCAGCTGCCCACAGGGCAGGAGCTGCAGCCAGAGGAACAGTGGGAGGAGGAAGAGGGGGGAGGAGGAGGAGAGGGAGAAGGAGGGAAGGGGGGAAAGGGGAGGGAGGAGGAGGAAGAGGAGGAAGGGAGAGAAAGGAAGAGAAGGGGCAGGAGGAGGAGGAGGAGGAAGTGGAAGAGGGGGAGGAGCAGAAGGAGGAGGGAGGGTGGATTCTGCCTCAGCTATGGGACCAGCCTGGACCAGACCTCCTGGGGGGTTATGTGCCTTCACTTTGAGGGTCAGGGGAGGCCCTGGGGCAACAAGAACATTCATTTTACCTCCCCATGGCCTTCCAGGGCAAAGTGCACACCAAATGGGGAAGTGGAGGAAGGAGTAATAAAAATTAAATTAAAATTTTTTTTTTTCAAAGTTGGAAGAACAAATTATTTGGAGATGAAGCAAAAATATCTGTGACATACCGAGCACTGTTTTAATGACAGCCCGTGTGGGAGGACAGTTTAGTCATATTTTTCATTTTCTCTTCCCCTGGGAGCCGCGTTCCAGTGATCAGGCCCTGATATCAAATTGGCATGCTCCCTAAAGCAGTCACCTTCTCGGATTATTCAGTGGCGCGATGAGTCAGGGGGCTGCCGAGTAACCCCTTCTCCATATGCTCAGGATGCGCTTGCCCTCCTTGGGGAGTGGAGAGGCCCAGGTGAGCGGGGCGGGTGGCTGAATGGGGAACAGGCCCTGGGGCCCAGTGGGTGGGCAGGAAGCTTAGGAGAGAAAGTTACCAGCTTCCCCGGAGGGGCTGTGCCAGCTCAGCTGCTATGTACACGTCACCTGTGAACTCCTAGGGGTAAGGATATGACTAGTCCCCGATCTAGGGCCACATCGAGTGTGGAAAAGGATTTCTTCGAAGAAAGCTTGGTTAAACACCAGGAGGAGGAAGTTCAGGAAGCCGATCTGCCATTCCCTCAGGCTCAAGTGTCTCCAGGACTAAAGATAAAAATAAGGAAGATAATTTTAAATGACTGCCATGATGCAAGAGCTTACTGTGGGCCAGACACTCCATGCATATCAGTTCACTTATCCTCAAAGCAGCCTCAGGGAGCAGATGTAGCCATCCCCGTGATGCTGAAGGAAAGAGAAGCTCAGAGAAGCGAAGTGACCTCCCCAAGTCCACGTAGCTAGTCAGCGTCAGAGCAGAATTTGCACGCAGGTCTGTTGGATTCTGGCCTCCTCCTTCCTGTAGAGCACGGGGGCCAAGAGCTCACTGCTCTGAGTGGGATGTGGAGGAATTTCAGAGAGCACAGCAGACACCAGGAGGGGGCCTGTTCCTGGCTCTTCAACCAGATCTCAATCACTTTAGTAACTGTTTTACCTCTTGTTGTTGTTAAGTGCCGTTGAGTCGTTTCCAACTCACAGCAATCCTATGTACAACAGAACGAAATACTGCCCAGTCCTATACCATCCTCACAATTGTTGTTATGCTTGAGCCCATTGTCGCAGCCACTGTGTCAACGCACCTTGCTGAGGGTCTTCCTGTTTTTTGCTGACCCTCCACTGTACCAAGCTTCATGTTCTTCTGCAGGGACAGGTCCCTCCTGATAACATGTCCAAATAAAGTGAGACGAAGTCTTGCCATCCTCACTTCTAGGAAGCATTCTGGCTGTACTTCTTCCAAGACAGATTTGGTCGTTCTTCTGGCAGTCCAAGGTATATTCAATATTTTATTTCTAATACTGTTTATTTGCCATCTCCCCTAAATCAGTCACCTTCTCCAATTATTCAGCAGCGCAATGAATCAAGGGGCTGCAGTGTTCTCTGTAAATTGGAGGGGGCAGGCATGGTTCTTCCTGTTGTACATTTAGAGAAACTAAGGCCCAGAAAGAGGAGAGCGTCTTGGTACTGACAGAAACTACACAAGGCCACTGGGGCCCTATAGAGCTGGGCCTCAGTTCCACCTCTGTCATCTACTACGTATCACGTTATTTAAAAGTTGTGATCTCTATTTCCCTCAAACGTAAAATGGGAATAGTGAGATCTACCTCAGAGGTTCAAATGAGCTAAAGTATGTTTAAAATGCTTTGTAACCTCTAAAGCATTAGGCCAAAATGAGAGGTGGCTTCCCTCCATCACCATTATCATTGAATCCTGGCTAATAGCAGGGGCTCTCAGACAGTCTGGTTCAAATGCCGGCTCCTTCATTTATGAGCTGTGCAACCTTGGACAAGTTCCTTAACCTTTATGTGCCTTGGTTTCACCACATGCAAAATGGGAATACTATTACTACCTTCCTCATGGAGTTTTATGGGGATTAAATGCATTAACAAATTCGCAAGTGCTAAGAAGTTCCCAGAGCAGTGCAAGGACTTAGTAACTATTATTATTGCCATTGTCACCACATTACTTCTACTGACAAGGCTGTAAACTCCTTGAGAACAGGTTGGGTCTGTCTTGTCCACTGTTGGATCCCCGGTGCTTAGCACACTTAGCACACTGGCAGGTATACAGCAGGTGCTCAGTACATGCTGGTTAAAGGAAGGTATACATGCCAGAATCTTCCCTCCTACTATTTGCCCTTCCCAATAACCCTGGGAGACCTGCCCTAAGTCCTTGCCAGAATTTGATGCTGGTGCAATTTCTTGCCATTGCCACCTTCTCAGCCCTGATAATCGAACAACTCCACTGCATGGAAGGCCTGGGTCTCAGTGCCTGGCTGCCTGCAACCTACTTGTCCTCACTTCCTAGACAGGTGAAAGGTTTGGCCTCTCTCCTTATTCTCTTTATGCCACATATCTTGGGACATCAGTGGCCTCTCACCTCCAAATACAGCCCTCCTTCCATAAAACAGGAGTCCCTGGGTGGTGCAAATGGTTAAGTGCTTGACTACTAATTGAAAGGTTAGTGTTTGAACCCACCCGGAGGTGCTTCAGAAGAAAGGCCTGGTGATCTGCTTCTGAAAGAGCACAGACTTGAAAACCCTATGGAGCAGTTCTAATCTGCACACATGGGGTCGACTTGACGGCAGCTGGTATCCATAAAACATAACCTCTCTCCCTATCCAGCCTCATCAGTCCTTTGGGCATCCTTAAGAGAGCAGCCTACGAAATGAGACTGCCTGGGTTTGTATCCGAGCCCTGGTGGCACAGTGGTTAAGTGCTTGGCTGCTATCTGAAAGGTCAGTAGTTCAAACCTACCAGCCTGCTCCAAGGGAGAAAGATGTGGCAGTCTGCTTCCATAAAGATGACAGCCTTGGAAACACTATAGGGTCGTTATGAGTCGGAATGGACTCCATAGCAACAGGGTTCAGGTTTGTATCCCAGTCCCACCCTTTACTAGGCATGTTATTTACCCTCTCTGCCTCCATTTCCTCATCTGTAAAATAGGGATCACAATGGTACTCCTCGCAGGGGTGTGAGGATTAAATAAATTAACCATGTAGAGCTGTCAGGGAATAAAGGGCTCTATTCGTTTTAGCTCTTATTATCTTAGCCCTTCTTTACCTTGATTACATCCCTGGGACAGGAAGTAACAATGAATTCAAAACAGCCCAGCCACCTTCTCTGAGAAGCCCTCCTTGAACCTCCCAGCCAGGGTTAATGCTCCTTCATCTGCTTTCCCACAGCTCAGAGCCTGCACCTCCGCATGCCTGGCACACAGGTAGTGCTCAAAAGCACAGGTATTGTTCTATTGTTTGACTTCTATGGCACAGGATTGCAGTTGAGGTGTATGTGGCCGCCTCCCTGGGAGAGAGACTGGGAATATCCTGAGGGCAAGGACTGTTTTATTCATCACTGGGCCCTAGGTCTGGCACAGAGAAGACTCAGTGATTGCCAAGCTGGAAACTGGAGGACAGCAGCACTGTGAACAGTCCATGTGTCCATTCACCAGCCATTTCCTGACTGTGGGGCTTTGCGGACAAAACATAGCCCCTGCTCTCCAGGAGCTCAGAGTCCATGAGGAGGGGTGAATGGGGCATAGGGGGAACGACAAGGGAACAGGCAGAGACCACATAATGTGTGCTCAGGGATAGCTTCCCAGAGGAACAAGGTCTAGGCTGAGGAAAGGTGTGAGCAGAGGTGGGGCAGGTGGCATCTTCCAGGCCTCTGTGAGCTATAGCATACTACCCACACCGAGGTCCATGGCTGCCTCCAGCCCTTGGGGCTGCGGGACACAGACCAGCCTGACATGGCAACCTCTTCACTCCCCTATTTTGGACCAAGACTTGTCAGAGTCTCAGTACCCTCTCATAGTCCTTTTCCCTGTGATCGGTGATATTGGCTTTCCCCTAGTGCCAGGAAGCATGACTGGGGCAGGCCTGCCTTCTTCCCCCTCCCTCCAAACCTCCCAGCATTAGGAGGTCAGGTCAGGTTCTTATCCCAAAGGTTGTCTCTCCACTGATTTGCCTACAGTGCAGCAGAGCCTTGGGGTCACCCTCAAACCTTTGTTCAATCCCTTCTCTGCTTTTTGCTCAATCCCTAGCTCTATCACTGACTCTACTCAGTGATTACATGAGTCCTGACTTCCTCATCTGCAGAATGGGGTTAATAATACTGATCCCTCCAGTGGTTTGGGAAGATTAAATACAACAGTGAACATAAAGCAACCAAGGCCTAATCCACAGTAACCAAAAACCAAACCCATTGCCACTGAGTGGATTCCGACTCATAGCGACCCTATAGGACAGAGTAGAACTGCTCCATAGGGTTTCCAAGGAGCTGCTGGTAGATTCGAATTGCTGACCTTTTGGTTCACAGCTGAGCTCTTAACCACTGCGCCACCAGGGCTCCAGTCCACAGTAAGCCCTCCGCAACTATGGGCACCTCTCCCCTTCCATCCTGTCTCTCTTAGTTTGTTCAGTGAACCTCGATTTGGAAAGGCCTTTATGTGCTGCTTCTTGACTTGAGGCTGGGACTGGGGTAGGGAAGTGTAGGGTGGTCCTACGCTTCCACCTCTTGTTCCAATTGACTGAATGATGTGTTTGCAGAAAGGCCTGTAGAGTTCGACACGACCACACATGCTGACCACAATTCCAGTGGCTCCACGCTCCCTCGGCCAACTACAGTGGGTCTCCGATGGCGAGGAGATGGGGTTCCATTAGCTGTGCACTAGATTTAAGAGTCATACCTGGGAAGGTTCGTTTTCATTCCCCCTTAGAATGTGTGTGAGCACATGTGTGTAACTGTAAATGGTGTGTGCATGTGTGAGTGTGCATGTAGGGTGCTGGCAAAGGATGACAGAAGGGGACCAGAAGTGCCAGACACCCCCACACAAGCCACCTGACCATGGTGGTTATGCGTGTGAGTGGGCACCCAAGTGTGGATGTCGGTGTGAGTACTCACAAAGGAGTGGTCTGGGACTCTTTCTTTATATGTGGGCACACAGGTTGCTCTGTGAGTGCCTGGGGCAACCACCACGCCCACATAACGCCTCTCAGGGACTCTTCTCAACACGGCCCAGAGCAAGGGAGGACTGTAGTGCTGCTGGTCACCTCACCCATACCTCCTCCGAGTCTCTTCTCCAAGACCCCACCAAGCCTTCTCATCCCTCCCGCTCATATCTTCTCACTTCCCCAGGTCACCTCTGGCAGGAGAGAGAGCTTCTCTGAAACGTGACAACAACGACATTGTATCTGTGACTAGCTTATGGCCAGCAGTCCCTCCTCCTACCCCAATGCCCCACACTGAGAGCATTTCAGGGGCTGGTGACAAGTATGTTTACCTGTCAAACATCTACCTGCTATTGATAAGGTACTGCCAGTATCTAGAAAAACCAAACAGCAACCACCACCCTGCAAACTAGCTGCAAACTTGAGTTTGCAGAAGGGGACCATTTCCCTGACGCAATAAAGAGAAAAGACTATTAAGTTACTGAGATTCCCGAGTCCATTCCTCATCTGCCAAACGTGGAAAACAGAACTGCATTTATCTTGTATGCCACTGTATACCCGGTGCCTGGCAAACAGTGAATGCTCAAAAAATATTGGCTGAATGGGTGAATAAATGAATTTAGAAGGATTGTCACTGGGATTAAATGAGATGAGGAAAGTACAGCATTTATCACAGCGATGTTACATATTAAGCATTCGATATAAGGTAGCTATTATCCATGAGCAAAATCTTATTATTCAGTCAGATTGGCTCCCAGAGCTAATAAAAAATCAGGTAATTAAGGCTACATAGTGACATGCCCCCTAAAATTTAAGTAGTTGCCCCTGGAATCCAAAGGGTAATATGTTGTATTCCATTCCATTCATTTTAACAAGTTCATACTGAGCACTTCTGACGTGCCCAGAATGGGTAAGATCCTACACAAGATACAAAAGAATTAAGTCAAGCTCCCCTCCTAAAGGAATTACTTTGGAGTTGGAGAGGCAAGATCAACATTCATCAGCATAAGTGCCTTCCGGCTTGAGCCAAAGACCCAGGCAGCATTCTAAAGGCCAATGCAAAAACTTTCATTTATCCCTTCAACAAATATTCATAGTGTACTTGCCAGGCCCCTAGCTAGGCACTGGGGACACCGAGATAAATATGATGAATTAGACGAGCTGCTCCCGGACCAGAGAAAGTGACCTCATAAAAACAGGTCACGACAATAAATGCTAGACCAGAGCATGGAGCTGTGAGCCCTGCCTGTGCGTGCGGTGGGGAGGCTCATTCCCAAGATTTCCAGGGGAAACTAAAAGAAAAAAACAAAACAGTCACTGTGAAGTTGATTCTGACTCATGGTGACCCCATGTATGTCAGAGGAGAGCTGCGCTCCATAGGGTTTTCAATGGCTGAGTTTCACAAATAGATCACCAGGACTTTCTTCTAAGGCACTTCTGGGTAGACTCAAACCTCCAACCTTTTGGTTAGCAGCTGAGCGAGTTACCATGTGCACCACCCAGAAACTCCTACTTCTGGGGGAAGGGGTTATGAAAAGTGTTTTCTCTTCTCTGGGAGATGTGCTTGTACAGATCCAGGCCAGTTCTCTTGACCAGGGGCCCCAAAGCCCTGCCAGACCCCACCCTGGTTGGAGAGCATCTGGAGGTCAGGCTGCCCATCCAGCACCCATACTGACCACAATATCACCAGCTGCTAAAAGCAGCATCTCCCACCATTCTCCTTACCCTCAAGGTTCCCAAGAGCCCTGGAACCTACAGGAATCCCAGAGCATCAGCGCTGGAGGGGAACTCGGACACCATTCATTTCAATCCCTCATTTTGCAGCTAAGGAGACTGAGGCCAGGAGAAGTTGAGGACCCCAAAGTACTCTGTGAGGCAGTGACAATGCCAAGTGAGATCCCACGTGTCCTGATCCCAGTTTCTAAAGCACTTAAAATGCTCCAGGATTCAGAATCTCCCAGAGCCCCTGCCTGGCCTCACTCAGGAGTCTATGATGTCCCACAATACCGGTCAGGTACAGCAGGCTAAGGAAAAGTGGTGAGCTCTGCTCGCAGCACCTGGCCAGTGGACTATGATAGGCAAGTGCACAAATTAGTGGTGAGGGGAGGCCAGTCCCAGGGTGGTTCCAGGCATCTGGGTATATAACATGTGGGATGCCTTGTACTGCAAACCAGCGACTCCAGTGTGTAGGGATAAAAGGGGTGGAGGAAGCAGCAGGTGAGGGCAGGTGCCTGAAAAAACACCTGTACCCAATCACAACTGTTATGCACTTCGATAGGGCCCTGAAATCACAGACAGTAATTTGAAAGGAGAAAAGGCACCTTGGGCCCAGGTGAGTTTGGATAGGAGGCATAAGAATTATGGCTATGATAGGCCGCAGCACCTGCTCCCAGCTCCTGGGGCAGGACATTTAAAGGCCCCTCCCTCTGTAGCTAACACTGCACTCATGTTTGGAGACAAACTGATTCTTCTCTGAGGAGGACTTGTGCCTGCCTGCCTCCTCACTGCTTAGTAACTATAGCTGTTTGGGACTAAACCTGTCTCACCTGCTCGCTGCACACAGGTGGAAACAGGGCCAGGTGCTGTCCACAGTGGAGAGGTTAAAAGCTCTGGGGCCAGGAGATCCTTTGGACTCAAATGTGACTTTTGCTAGTCATTTTCCAGCTTTGCAACCAAGGGCAAGTTTAACCTCTCTGAGCCTTAGTTTTCTCATCTACAAAATGGGGATAATAGTACCTGCCTTGAGGTTGTTGTGAGCCATAAATGAGATGCACTGGTGTCAAGTACCTAATACAGTACCTGAAACATACTAGGTGCTCAGTAAACAATATGGTTATTAACTTCATACACTCCCCTGCCACTTTCAACACACTCTAGAGAGTAGCAGAGTGCTTTACTCAAAGTAGGCGCCCAATAAATATTAAAAAATACATATTTACATATAGACAGACATAAGTATGTACTCATGCCCATGTAGATATGCACAAATGTCTACACACATACACAGGTACAGGCTGCAGCCACTCAGACCCTGAAGGCCAGAAGGAATTCTTCCATCCAAGATGCTCTGGGGCAAGCTGTGCTGCTCAAAGCAGGGAGGTAAACCCTTTCTCCTTGAGCCCACCCAGTGTGTGACACAGTATCAGCCTGGCTCCCTGAAGCCTGTGAGCCTGCTGGCCCTCAGACCAGGGGAAGCAGAAGGGACTTAGCACCTGGCTGTTTTCCGTGGCCTTCCTTGGTGCCTGCTTATTTCACCAGGTAAGATTTAGGGCAAGAAAGGCTGAGCAGGTGGCAGGTCGGAGGGGGAGAGTCATGCAAACATTCAACTTGAATGCAGTGAGAGAAGGAAGATTTTCCAAATGTCCCTGCTACCATGGAGCCCAGTGGCTTCAAGACAGCACCTACTTGGTACATCCCAGCCCAACTGTGGTTCAGGCCACCAAGGGTCGCTTCTCTCCTCAGCTCAGAGTGACCCCACAGAGTGAGGGGTCCAGGAGGAGAAGACGTCAATTTCTGACCTGTCTTTTAACTTGTTTGTTAAGTGGCAGGGTCATTTGCATCTACTGCCACATTCAGGAAAAATTTGGAAAATGATAACTAACTTGGCACTGAACCTCTCTGGCATGGCTATATCCCTGAATGCCAGGCAAGCTGGGTACTCCCCACACTGGCTGAAGGAGGGGGTATGAGGCTTGGAACCAGGCAGGCCACCTGTCTTCAGTCACAGCCCTTCAGACCCATCCACCCCTCCTCCCACAGTCTCTCTGCCAGTCCACCTTACGCTCATTCGCACGATTGTTTCTGTGTCTGTCCTTCTGTCTCCTTCCCATGCCTGTGTTCCTGTGAGCTTAGGAACCTCCAGAGGCCAGAGCCTGAATCTCTCCTTTGCTTATCCCTCTACACCTCCCCAGGCTGAGAGGACTCGGTCCAGGCTGTTGAATGGGTCACAGCTTGGGCAGCAGGAGCAAAGCAAAGGAACGTACCATTACCTGGTGAATTCAGGCAAATAAACAATTTGCTGGCCTTCTGGCTCCCTGATGTGCTGAGTCCCCTTCATGTGTCTGAGAACTGGGAGGGGCTAATCCCCAGGCTGTCAGGCCATTAACCTGGATGAACGTCCAGTGACCCAAGCCCCTGTTGTGCTCCCTCCCAAAAGTGGAGCCCCTGCCACCCTAGGGCTGTTACTCCAGGCCCCTGGGGCAAGTGCTCAATTGCCCCCCTGCTCTGCTTCTGCTGGAGGCAGTACCTCAGAGACAAAACTGATGCTAAATAATCCAGAGAACCCCCTGCTGACGCTGATGCTCCTTTTGCCCTTGCCAGCACCTGTCCCGGCCAGCCTCCCATCAAGGCCCAGTTTCTACGGATGGGGGTGGAGGAGGTGTTTGGGGGACAGTTTCTCTAGTTGTGATAAATCAGCTTAGCCTTGTTATTCCCTTCCCTCTCGCTTTCCTTCTTACCTATTTTTAAAAACCATCTCAATGGGCACAACACAGCCCCACGTAGAGCGTTCCTAATTGAGGCATGTTAAACCGTCCCCATGCCCGGCTGCAAGTCAGCCTCTCTGAAGCTGTCCACGGGGACTACCCAGTGCAGGAGCTAAATACAGAAAGGCCTCCCTCCTCCCCTAGCCTTCCTCGTCCTCTGTGGGCACGGGCACAGGCAAGAATCAATGCTCCGATCTGCGCCGCGGCAGGCTGCTTGACAGCCATCCCTGTTTAAAGACCCTTATCTGCACCTGATAGAGCCCCGCATCCTGGGGACAGGAGGTCACCATGGCAACCTCGCACAGCAGAGCCAGGAGGGGACAGAGGCTTGGCTGTGCAGAGGCGGACTCAGGATGCACACTCAGGCCACCACCCTCGCAGGTTCCCAGGTGGCCAAGCAGAGGTCCCATCCTTCTGCCCTGGCCACTCAGTCTGTCGGTTTTCTGTCCAGGCTGCCGGAGGAGGGAGCAGCCCTACCGGCGATGGAGTGGGCGCCGGCTGCGTTATTCACGCCGGAAGTCCACGGCATTCTCAGGGAGCTAGTCTGTGTGCCTCCCCAGAACACCGAGAATGGATGATGAATCAGTCCCGGCTCATCAGAGCCTTTCATGCTAAACCAGCCCAAACGACTGATTTAGAAACTGCGTGGTCTTGTTGTTTGAGTGGATTTCTGAGGCACACTCCAGAGCAGGCCCCAGGTCTTCATTATCTCCATCCACACCCTTTGATTAAGTATCTGGGACCGCACAGGGCCGTGCGCTGAGTGCGATATCCAAAGAGGCACAGAACAGGAAATACTGATGTGGCGACACGTAACCGGAACATGCAGGCAGCAGGAAAATAATAAAACCAACAATACCAATATGCCATCATCTCACTTGATTTTCCCAGCCATGAGAGGAATTGTGATAATTCCAATCTAAATGTGAGAGCACTGAGGCTCAGAGAGGTTCAGTGTCTTTCACAAGTACCCACAGTAAGTGACAGAATAGACACATTTGAGTTTCCTAACTCCAATATCAGGTAAGCACACTCAGTATTTCCCAAACATTGGGCTGTGAATCTGTGGCATCAGAGCCACCTGGGGGAGATCCTTAAATGCAGATTCCTGGGCCTCACCCTGACCAGAAGATTCTGCTCAGGAGGTAGAGGTGGTGTTTACCAGTGCCCAGGTGACTGTGGGAGTCCCTGGGTGGTGCAAACGGTTAAGTGCTCGACTACTAACCACAAAGGTTGGCGATTTAAATCTATCCAGGGGCACCCTGGAAGATAGGCCTTGGTGATCTGCTTCTGAAAGGTCACAACATTGAAAACTCTATGGAGCACATGGGTTCACCATGAGTTGGAATCGGCACAACAGCAACTGGTTTGCGTTTTTTTGGTTTTAGGTGACTGTGGTGTGCAGCCCTCCTGAAAGTCACTACATGAAGCCTGAAGTCAGTGCTTCAAAGTCTTGGAGAGTACGGGGTCCACTGGTTCTGCACCCTGGCTGTGTACAGAGTGACCTGGTCAGTTTAAGGGAATGCCCAGGCCCCACTTCAGGTTGATTAAACTGGAACCCTCGTGGTGGCCCTGGGTACTGCTGCTTTTACAGAGCTCCCTGGGCAGTTCCAACGTGTAGCCAGAGTGGAGAAGCAAGCTCCTGAGCCCCTTCATTTCACATATGAGGACCTGAAGCTCTGCGAGGTCGGGGAGTGGCCAGGAGTCACATAATTAGGAGGGTGGAGAACAAGGATGGGAGCCCAAGTGTTCTGACTCTCCTTTCCAAGCTCTCTCCTCTTCCAAGCTGCGTGTTCTTGGCGCTGTGAGTCTGGAAGAAGCCACGGGAGTCCTGTACTCAAATGGGTGGTGTGGGGGGAGTATGTTATTTTCTTTTCCTAGACTTGTAAGTTTGAAGAAGCAATATTAATCTATGAAACGGAGTGGAGACGGACACCTGGAGCCCCCTGGTCCAAAGTGCAGGTGGGGGCATTGAGAAACTTCGGTGCAATGAATTACTTCATATGGCCCTTCTAGCCATGGTCTTGTAACTCCCACCCAGGTGACTGGGTAGGGCTGTGCAGATATGGTAATTGTTGCCCACCAAAGGAATCGGCTGGAGCCCTGGTGGCACAGTGGTTAAGAGCTTGGCTGCTAACGAAAAGGTCGGCAGTTTGAATCCATCAGCTATTCCTTGGAAACCCTACGGGGCAATGCTACTCTGTCCTATAGGGTCGCTATGAGTCGGAATCAACTTGACAGCAACAGGTCGAAGGTGATTGGTCAGTTTTGCCATCCCGCTGGGCTTGAAATGAGCCACACAAGAGGTGGAAAAACGAGAAGAACCCACCACCACCAAGGAAGAACAGCCAGGAGCCAATGTGTCCTTTGGACCCGGGATGCCTGCGCTGAGAAGCTCCTGGAACCAGGAGACCGAGAGAGTGAGCTGTAACCCTGAAGACAGTGTGAAGCGGTGGCAGGAGAGACCTGGCAGCAGGAGGAGGCGCGGTGGGCTTCCTGGCCCATGGAGAGAGAAAGCTGAGTGCCTTTGGGCAGGGGCCTAGGGCCAGGAAAAGGCGTGCCTGCGAGCTCAGCTGGGAAGAGGCTGTCCTGATGGAAGAACTGTTTCCATAAGTATTCCTGAGCCTGAACTGTAACCTGTTACTTCCCTAATAAACTCCATAATCCTGAGTATGGGGTATGAGTTCTGTGCAGCCATTGCAATGAATTATTTAACCCAGCAGAGAAGTAGAGAGTGCTGTGCCAGGGACAGTTGGTGTCAGAGTTGGTAAAGATGGCAGAGAGAGAAGGTATGCCTGACCTCCATCTCATAGGAATCAGCCTTGGGCTGTTGATCTTGATTCTCTTTCCCCCTTGTGAAGTTAGAGGAGGTCAGATGCAGCCCCCATGCCGTTTTTACAGAGCCACCTCAGGTCCTCTGATTCCTAGCCTCCAAGTCAACATCTGTGATTATGAATATGCCTGAATGTTTGCATCACTTCCCCTGTCTAGGAAACAGCGCTGCCTCTTGCCTAGCAGACACCTTACCCACTTTGTCCAGACTACTGCAGAAGAATGAGTTTCATCCTCTCTGAACTCATGCCGGTTGTGTCAGCACCAATTGTTTGGCAGTTGGTCATTGTGGCTTGTGACACTTAGTATTATTTAAAAACAAAACATAATTCTTAGGCTATTACTTACCTTCTCCTGTCTTATCGAACCCAACTAGTGACATGATTTTTGAATGTTGCCCCAGCCTTGACCTGGTTCCTAGGACACTGCTTCTTGTACCTCTTGTCTATGCCCTACCCTCAGAGACTTCTCCTCAAATCCCAGCTGTCAGGGTTTCGGGGATTGTTACAGATTGAAATGTGTCCCCCCAAAATATGTGTTGGAATCCCAGCCCCTATACTTGTGGACGTGATCCTATTTGGACATAGGGTTTTCTTTGTTATGTTAATGACACCATATCAGTGCAGAGTATGTCCTAGACCTAATCACTACTGAGTTATAAAAATAGCAGATTAGGCGTAGAAGCAAGCACAAACACGGTGGAGACAGATGACATGAGAGGATCACCAAGGAACCCAGGAATGCCAGGGCTTCAGAAGCTGAAAGACACAAGGATCTCTCCTACATTCACACTCTGAATTCAGACTTCTAGCCTTCTGAACTGTGAGATAACAAGTTTCTGTTCATTAAAGCCTCTGACTTGTGGTATCTCTGTTACAGCAACATTAGGAAACTAAGACAGAGATCAAGAAGTCCTGCTCATTCAGTTCTTCCTTACTTCAGCTCTACCTGTACACAGGACATTCTCTCCTTAATCTAGTCTGGCCAAGGTCATCAAGATGCATCCAAAGGGGACTACAGAATCAATCATTTGCCTAGTTAACCACTGGGAAGTTGTGCTTCCAAAGTTTTCCATGTTCTCCCTACTCTCCTATACCTCAACACCCTGAAGCCCATGTTGTCCCCTATACACAATGCCTTTCTCTTCTCTGAACCCCTGCTTCCACTGTCCCCACTGATTGAAATACCCATTCCCCATTTTTGGCTAACATCTCGTCATCCTTTAGGATCGGTTCAGAATTCATTCCTATGGGATGACACCCCAACCTCATGCCCTCTCTGCTCCCCACCTCACCCACACTGGGCTCATGTCCTTTGTGCTTAGCCATTTGACGTCTGCTACACTTCATAGAGCACAAGTGCTCACTAAAGACCGATGACCTGAATTGACCTCCATGAAAGAACGCACTTGTTGCTGGGGTGTGCTCCAGAAGTCCCAGATGTTGTACTCAGATCTAGAAGACTTAGAAGACAACATTTGCTGCATGCATGTGGAAAATAAGATGGAAAGAGCCTCAGTCCAGCATACTATGGCTCCCTTTTTGATTGCTGGGCTTGGAAGAGAAAGCATCATATGTCCTATGGTAGGCAGCCTCTGAGATGGTCCCCAGTGATTCCTGTCTTCTGGTATTCACACTTTAGGGGTTGACTTTGCGCATGGCCTGGGCTGGACTTACCAACTTGTTTCTATGACTAATAGAATATGGCAGGAGTGATGAGAGCTCAGTGATGAGGTTATAACTAGATTGTGGCTTCCATCTTGAGTAATCTCTTTCTTGCTCTATCTCACTCTGTTAAATAAGTGACTCTGGGGGCAAGCCATCTCTTATGTCAAGAGGCAGGCCTGTGAAGAGGTCACGTGGTGAGGGACCAAGACCTGCCAACAAGCATGTGAGTGAGCTTGGAAGCAGACCTCCCCCCCGCCCCCCGACTACTTCCCAGTTAAGCCTTTAGATGATTATAGCCCTGGCTAACATCTTGATTGCAACCTCATGAGAGACCATGAACCAGAGGCAACAAACTAAGCCATAACCGGGACTTCTGACCCACAGAAATTGTGAGATAATAAACATTTGTTGTTTTAACTAGCTAAGTGTTGGGGTTCTTTGCTATGCATCAATATGTGACTAACTAATACATGTCTCTTGTGTTCCACCCATGTGCACATAGGCTGTGGGCAAGGCAGGGCTAAGTGGCACCTACTGGGGCTTAGGGTAGGCCAGTGGACTGGGATGCAGAGCTGCCCATCCCTGCAAGCCAGGGACTCAGCACTAAGAAGCAGAGCTCTGATGAAGACAAGCTGCATACAGGTGTTCTGTCTACCCTTTAAAAGCCTGCTTACATCCCAGCTCCCTAGCCATCTCTTTTAACCATTCTAATACTTACTGGAATATCTCCAGCACACACTGCCTACCTTAGTATTTCACTGCCCACCTTAGTATTTCACTGCCCTTCTACTTGAAATTCATTCAATTATTCAACAAATGTTTGAATTATTCAACAAATATTACTCATATATTTGTTGAGTACCTACTATGTACAGGAGCCTTGGTAGCACAGTGGTTAAGTGCTCAGCTACTAACCAAAAGGTTGGTGGTTCGAACCCACCAGCCACTCTGTGGGAGAAAGATGTGGCAATCTGCTTCCATTAAGATTTACAGCCTTGGAAACCCCACAGGGCAGTTCTACTCTCTCCTATAGTTCACTATGAGTCAAAATCGACTTGAATGGAATGTTTTGTTTTTTTTTTTTTTAACCTACTATGTGCCCATCACTGTTCATGCTACAGGGGATTTTGCAATGAGCAAAGCAGACATCATTACTTTATGTGCATTGTTCCTTTTTTTCCTCAGCTATCTTGAAAGCCCATTGCCCGTGTGTCAGTTCATCATATTTTGGTGGCTTACATGTTGTTGCAATGCTGGAAGCTATGCCACCAGTATTTCAAATACCAGTAGGGTCCCCCATGATGGACAGGTTCCAGACTAAAACAGACTGGGAAGAAAGGCCTGGCGATATACTTCTGAAAATTAGCCAGTGAAAACCTTATAGATCACAATAGAGCATTCCCCAACTCGCTTGCTTTGGACACGTCATCAGGAGGGAATGAATTGCTGGAGAAGGCCATCATGTTTGGTAAAATAGAGGGCCAGCAAGGGTGAGGGAGACCCTCGGTGAGGTAAGATTGGCACAATAGCCATAATGATGGACTTGAACATGCCAGTAATTATGAGGATGATGCAGGATTCGGCAACATATGTTGTACATAAGGTTGCCATGAGTTGGAATTGACATGATGGCAGCTGTCTGTCTGTCTATCTATCTACCCTGAAAACGCCTGGAGGTAGGACATGCTCTCTATACCTCTGGACTCCCCAGACCACCCAACACAGTTCAGCATCCTGCAAATATCTGATGATTGAGGAGGTGAAAATGAAATACTGCCTGTCAGAGGAATCATAAAGGTATATGTTTGTGTAGGATAGGGCAGAAAAGGGGGTGGCTGAAGAGTTTTAATACCTTCTTTCCTCACTTCTTCCCTTGGAGTAGATCAAGATTCAACCAACATTTATTTAGCATCTATTGTATGTGTGGAAAGCAGGTTGGCACTTTCCCACACATTAACTTATTTAATCCTCACAAATATTTGCTTGTGAGGCAAATATACCCATGTTACAAGTGAGTTAATCAAGGCTCAGAGAGGTAAAATAACTGTCTCAAGTTGCACAGTAAAAATAATTGCTAACACTTTACAGAGTGTTATGAATTAACTCATTTACTCTTCCTATAGACACAGTGAGGCAAAGAAATGTTAGGCACCTTGCCCAAGTTTACACTTGTAAGCTAGGAAGCGCTACGGCCAGGAACTGAACTCGGGAATCTGACTCCAGCACTCTTAGTCTTAACAGTGCTAATGGTTGCAGCAGAATTGAAATTCAAAGTTGGGTCTTCTGGCTCGGAGTCCAGTACTCTCTCCCCTCACTCAGAGTTGCTGTTTCCTGCCTCCCTGCCTGGGCCCCCCGACATCCACGCAAATTCAGTTCTCTCCAGTATTGCCAGTGACTTTCCAATTTTCCGGTGGATTTCACTTCTCTTTAGTCTTTCCTTGAGCTAATGCAACACTTTTTTGTCTCAAAAATGAAGAAATCAGAGCTCTTCGACTAGGTTATCATGGAATGTCACCCACTGTCTTCCCCAGTATTTTGCAGGTGGTGCTGTTGGGGGGAAGCGTACGAAGAAAAGAGAGGAAGGAGGGAAGACAAGAGGGGAATCAAAAGAATTGGAGGAACAAGGAGCTTCTCACCTGTGATGTTAAGTGCTGGTTCAAAATGAGTCTAAAACCCTCGTCCTATGCCTGTTTGGTTTTTTATGTAAGGTTGTGCCAGTGGAGAAATAATATGAGCTGGCGATTAATAAATAAAGTTTTCAAAGGCGCCGGGTGGGGACTTAAAATTCAGAAGGCAGGCTTCTCAATTCTGAATCAACTTCCTTTCTTCCTGGGCACAAGAGGTCTATGTTTCACTCGTCTTCTCCCTAGCCCCACACACGCTCTTTCATGCAAGTCAACATTCCTGCCCCACAATAGGTGTGATTGCTTCCCATTATGTTGTCATGGTAACATCCTTTGCCATCTGGGGGGTGAGGAGGCAGCAGCAGAAACAAATGAGTGGCCAATCAGGCTTTCCAGGAAAGTCTCATCATGACACACTGCTCACTGCCAACTGCCAGAGTCCGCAGAATAAAGGTTCGTGTATGAGGATCCTATTAATGGGGCAGTGATGGTACCCCACTCTCAATTTGACTGAGATACATTTAGCTCGGCTGCTAACTAAAGGTTGGTGGTTCAAACCGCAGGAGAAAGATGTGGCAGTCTGATTCCATAAAGATTACAGCCTTGGAAACCCTATTGGGCAGTTCCACTCTGTCCTATAGGGTCGCTGTGAGTAGGAATCATGGATTTGGTTGGTTGGTTTTGGTTTAATGTGTATTTGCTGATTGATGGAGTATTGATCACAGTGAGGAGGGAGATACAAGCAGCCAGCAGTAACGTGCAAAAGGCCTTTCGATGTTGTAGCTGTCAGTTGATTACCATGAAAGATACATCGGGGCTAATTCTTTTCTGGGCCCAGATAAGTTGAAGATTACAGAACCTCAGTGCCACCAGGGTCACCCCCACCCTCATCCAAAAAGAAATGTAAAAGACCTATGATGAAGGCTTGCAAGGACAGAGTAAACGAAGCCCTGGATTTGTAACAGACGTGTTTTGCTTTGAAGGATCTGCTATCTCTTGTGACCTCACTGCTATTAACATCTTTAAGCCCCAGTTTTCTCTATGAGATAAGATCACAATACCTCATCCCTCATAGGGCTGTGAGGATTAAATGAGGTAATGCACAAGGTAAGGCCCTGCCTCATGGTTAAGTACTCAGTAGATGCTAGCCATTATTATTACAAGTAATCATGTTGTTATTGTTGTTAGTTGCTGTTGAGTAGGCTCCGACTCATGGCGAATGAAATGTTGCCTGGTCTTGAGCCGAAAAGTAATCATAGAGCTCAATGGTGGCAAGGACGGTGCCACTGCATCGTCTCTCTGCCTTCCTACCCTAGGTTCTATGTTCTGGTGAGAATGAATTCATGGTGGGAATGAATTCTCAGTGGCCCATAAGCCACAGCCATAGCCTCTTACTATCAGAGACTTCCAAGTCCTCTTCATCCTCCTAACTGGGAGAGAGCCATTGGCATCCTCTCTGAGCACCTGAGAAGAGAGGAGGTTGACCTCACAGAATGGTGATTGACCTGACACCTCCATCAACCTAAGAGTTCCTTTAACCCCACCCGGGGAAGGTCCAGAGCCCTGGTGGTGTAGTGGTTAAGCACTCAGCTACTAACAAAAAGGTCAGCAGTTCAAAGCCACCAGCTGCTCTGTGGGAGAAAGATGTGGTGGTCTGCTTCCATAAAGATGATAGCCTTGGAAACCCTATGGGGCAGTTCTACTCTGTCCTATAGGATCACTATGAGTTGGAATCGACTTGATGACAACGGGTTTGGTTTTCTGGGTTGGGGAAGGTCCATGGCATGGAATGGGCCTTGCCTTAAAGGTGAAGCACAGCATCGTCCACAGGTGCCTCTGCAGGTGTACGTGGGAAAGTCTCTCAAGGCTCAGATCCAGAAGTGTCCAGCTCACCCTCCTGTCCCAACACCTAGTGCCTGACACTGTGCCCCGGGAGTTTTCTGATCAAAGTAGGGAAGACAGCCAGCCAGAGCAGGCGGCTGAGGTCGACAGGAGGAATTAATCCTAAAGGTTACTGGTGCCTGTCCTGCTGGGGAGCAGGGATCCAATTACCCACAGTGACAGCAGCTTAGTCCCTGGGGAGACACGCATTCTCAGGGCAGCCCGACAACCTGTCCACTTGAAATTTTTCTGACAAGCAGCTCCCTGCCTGCTCCATTTCCTCCGCCAGTGACATCACCCAGGCCACAGTGTGGGAGGGCTGGACCAGGACAGCTTCTAGAGGTCTCCTGAGAAGAGCCATTTCCCCTGCAGAAATAAAGATCAGACAAACTGGCCATTTTTCCAGGCTGAGCCAGACCTATATGACACATCAAAAGCAGGAGGGAAAGAGAAGGAAGAAGAGAATCCAAATGAGTTTATTTGGCCATTAAATAAGTATGCAAAATCATGCAGATGCGAAAATGGGCATATAATTTTCAATCAATTGCTCTGGCATTGTCTGAAATAGACCTATAGTTCCAAACAAGGGGGCCACTGAGAGAAACCTGGCTTCTTTCCTCTACCATCTCAAAGAATGTAGGTAGGGAGCAAGGAAGTTTGAGCGGTGACAGTATGCTATGCCACATGACCTTTTTTCTCTTTCTACATGGCCCTAACCCAGACCAAAATGGGCTTCTACTTGTCTAAGACTTCCACTCTGGACAAAAGTGAAAAAGAGGCCAAGCCTTTTGCATGGCCGCCACCAGGGAAAGGAATTTGGCTTTTGTAATGCAAATTGGCTTCCTGGCTTGAAAGTGCATGATTAAAATGATATGTTTCAATGTGGGAACCAGACAGAAGATTTACTATTAGAAAGCAGCAGCTGCTGCTTATACACAGGGTTGTCTGCAAGGTGCTTGCAGGGGGAGGTAAAAAAGTATATGGTGGGGCCTGAAGACCCCAGGACTTGCTCCTCAGCATAGACTATTCAGGTGGGATTACATAAACCTAAACATAACCTGGGTGATAAGAAAGGCTGAGTAGCTTCTCTTCCTTCCTGGGAATTTAGTAGCTCTGTTTAGTCCCAGACTGGTCAATCAATTATTCATTCATTCAGCAAGATTTACTGAGTATCAGTTGCATGCACCAGGTGCCGTGCTAGAGCCTAGTATATAGCAGTGAACAAAACAGGCATGGTCCTTGACCTCATGGAGTTGATATTTTAGTGGAGACTGCTGAACAGGGCTCAAATCTGGAGTATGCTACTTATGAGTAATGTTATCTTGGACAAGTTACTTCTCTGTGTCTCAGTTTCCTCATCTTTAAAAGAAGGAAAATGCAAGTACATACTGACACTTCCACTTCCAGCCATGATAGAGTAACAGGGACTGATTTTCCCCTCTTGTCTTAAACAATTGGAAAATCGTACAAAATATATAAAACAACAATTTTTACACACTAGACAATAAGCAGCACAGAAATGTGATCCCTTAGAGAAAGGAGTCAAATGGGGTTGGGAGAAGGTTGTTACAATTCCTTCCACCTTATTGCCTGGATGCAGTTTTCAGGCTGCAGCACAGGGAAAGAGAATCCAAACGGAGCCCAGCACTCTTGGAATCCAAGGAGACAGAGGAACCCAGAATTTTTCAGCACAGAATACCAGAAAGAGCTCTGGATATCTGCACAGGGGTTGCCTTAAATCTTTGGCTAAATACTGATTTGCACATTTAAGGGTGAAACTCCATGAGTCTAGAGAAACAACCAGCAGAAATAAGTAGGCCAAAATATTTCCAGAGCTCACACAGGTCTGGGAAGAGTTCATGTTCCTACCAGCCAGAGTGAAGAGACTTCATAAAAAATACACAATGCATCAGGTAGGGTTCTCATACAGGTATCACCTCAGCAGTGGGGCTAAATTAGCCCTAGACAAAAGGCAGCTCCAGATTCATCCTAAGAGAGCTTAAAAGAAAGCCTTGAAAGGATCAAACTAATACCAAGTAACTTAACTGGATGCCAGAACAAAGCACAACACTGTATAAAGGAATACAAAAACAAAAATAAAACAAAGTAAAATTCACAATGTCTAGCATCTACTGAAAAACAACCAGATATGCAAAGAAGCAGAAATAAATGACCGATAGCCAGGAGAAAAATCAGTCAATAGAAAATGATCCAGAAATGACAGAGAGGATGGAATTAGCAGATAAGAATATTAACTACTATTGTAAATATGCACAAGAATGTAGAGGAAACATGAACATCATGAGGATTGAAATGGAAGATATAAAAATGACCCAAATTAAACTTCTAGAGAATATAATGAATGAGATTAACAGCAGATTAGCCACATCAGAAGAAAAGATCAGTGAGTCTGAAGATATAGCAATAGAAAATATCCAAAAATGAGGCAAAGAGAGAAAAAAGACTGTGGGGGGAAAAAAAAAAAAAACGAACATAGTATCAGTGACTCCTAAGGCTATATCAAGTGACTGAACACATGTAATTGGAATCCCACAAAGAAGGGGAGCACAAAAAAAATCTGAAGAAATAGTCAAAATTTTTCAAAATTTGGTGAATGTCATATTAGTTTCCTGTTATGAGTATTCCTTCCTTGCATGTGTGCATCAAATATTTTTGTTTTCTTCACTTATAAAATATAAGATGTAAATGGGGATAGTGCATTTTTGGTTGTACACAAGTTAATTGTATCACTTTATGCTCAAATATGACTTTGTAATTGTCTTTATTTAGAGACTGCGTATGATTTAAGGAGACATGTACAGGTGCCAAGTTGACAAGGGGTGCACTGTGATGGTTAAGATTGTGTGTCAACTTAGCTGGGCCATGATTCTCAGTGGTTTGGCATTTTTGTAATGATGTAGTTTGGAAGTTACGTAATGATGTAGTTTGGAAGTTATGTAATGATGCAGTTATTCTCCATTTTGTGATATAATGTAATCACCTCCATGATGTGATCTGATGTGATCAGCCAATCAGTTGTAAGGGGATTTTCCTCATGGGTGTGGCCTGCATACAATATATATGGATGTTCTGGCAAATCTCACTAGCTTTTGCTTGCTCTGGATCCTGCATCTGGCTCATCATCATCTGACCTCTGGTTCTTGGGACTTGAGCCAGTGGCCTGCTGTATTGCCTGCTATCTTAGGATTGTCACCATCTGCAGCCTATGAGACAAAAGCCTGCTGTTTTACCTGCCATTCTTGGATTCATCAGCCTCTGCAGCCCATGAGCCAGCAGCCTGCTAATCTTGGATTTCTCAGCAGTTGCAGCAACATGAGTCAGGGAAGCCTCCAGCCTGATGCCTGACCCATGGACTTGGGACTTGACAGCCTCTACAACCGCGTGAGCCAATTTCTTGAGATAAATCTCCCTCTCTCTCTCTCTCCCTCTCTCTCTCTCTCTCTCTCTCTATATATATATATGTATATATATATATATATATATACACATACACATCCTTCACTGGTTTTGCATCTCTAGAGAACCTAGCCTAAGACACTATCTAACTCACTATGCCCACTGATCCAAGAATCTCATTGAATTCCAAGTCAAGTAAGCATAAAGAAAACCACACCAAGGCACATAATAATCAAATCGTTGAAATCCAGTGATAAACAGAAAATCTTAAAAGCACCCAGAGATAAAAGGATATTATATACAGAGAAACAAAGGCAAGGATGATATCAGACTTCTCATCAGAAACAATGCAAATCAGAAGACAACAGAGTAAGAGTCTCAAGCTTCGAAAGGAAAAAACTGTCAACTTAGAATTCAATATCCAGCAAAAATACCTTTAAAAAATGAAGGCAAAATAAATATTTTTTTTCAGGTAGAAGCTGAGACAATTCATCACCAGCAGACCTGCCTGTAAGAAATGTTAAAGGAAGTTCTTCAAGGAAAAGGAAAATGATACCAGATGGAAATTTGGATCTGCACAAAAGGAAGGAGAAGCACTGTAAGCAGTAGATTTGTGGGTAAATTAAATACATTTAAAATATGTTGACTCTTTAAAAAAAATTCACTGTATTGTAAGATTTACAATATATAGAAGTAAAATGTATGACAGCAATAGCACAAAGGAAAGGAAGTGGGAAATGGAAACATATAGTTGTAAAGTTCTTTATACTATGCATGAAGTGGTATAATATCATTTGAAAGCAGACTTTGATATGTTAAAATGTATACTGTAAACCCTAGAGCAGCCAGTAAAAAATAAAACAAAGAGATATAGCCAATAAGGGAGATAAAATGAAATCACAAAAATAATTAATACAAAATAAGGCAGAAAAAGAGGAAAAAAGGGAACAAAGTATAGATGGGCCAAGCAGAAAATACATAGCAAGATAGTACCCTTAAACTCAACCATATCAATAAATGCATTAAATGTAAATGGTCTGAAAACTTCAATTAAAAAGCAGAGACTGTCATACTGGATAAAAAACAAGACCTAACTATATGCTGTTTACAAGAAGCACATTTTACATACAAAGACACAGGTTAAAAGTAAAAGGATTAATAAAGATGTACCAAGAAAACACTGATCAAAACAAAACTGGAGTACTATATCAGACAAAGTAGACTTCAAAATAAAGAATATTGCCAGGGATAAAAACAGATGCTTTATAATGATACAGGAGTTAATTATTTAAAAAGATATAACAATCCTAACTTTATATGTACCTAATAACAGAGTTTCAAAATACATGACACAAAAACTGATAGAAGTGAAAGAAGAACTAGATGAATCCAGAACTATAAATGGAAATTTAAACATTCATCACACAGTAATTGATAGAAAAAGTAGACTGAAAATTAGTAGGGATGTAATAGACTTGAACAATTCCATCAACCTTCTTGACCTAACAGACATTATTAGAAACACTCAATTCCAAAACAACTCAGTACACTTTGTCTTCAAGTGCATATAAAACACTCAGTAAGATAGACTATATCCTGGGCCATAAAACGAGTCTCAATAAATTATAGTGGATTGAAGTTATATGAAATTTGTTCTCTGACCATAACAGAATTAAACTAGAAATAAATTACAAAAAGATATCTAGAAATCCTCAAATATCAGGAGATTAAACAACCCTAAAACAACTTTAAAAAATACCACAAGGGAAATTAGAAAACATTTTGAACTGAACAAACACAAAACATAACATATTAAAATTTGTGGTATATAGCTAAAGCTATGCTTAGAGAGATATTTATAACATTATATGTTTATACCAGAGAAGAACAAATGGGTCAAATCAATGATCTAAGTTTATACCTTAAGAAACTAGAAAACAAGGAGAAAATTAAACCCAAAGTAAGCTGGAGGAAAAGAAATAATAAAGAGCAAAAATCAATGATACAGAAAACAGAAAAACAATAGAGAAAACTAATGAGATCAAAAGTTCTTTCTTTGAAAAGATGACTGGTCAAGATAAGAAAAAAGACAAAATCACCAATATCAGGAGTGAAAGACTGGACTTCACTAACATTTCTACACACTTCCAAAAGATAATAAGGGATTAAATATTATGAACAACTTAATACCAAAAAATTTGAAAATTAAGATGAAATAGAGAAATTTCTTGAAAGACATCAACTACCAAACTACCAAAACTCACTCAAGAAGAAATAGATAACCTGAATAGCCCTATATCTATTAAATAAATTGAACTCCTAGTTTAAAATCTTCCCACAAATAAAATTTCAAGTCCAGATGGCTTCACTGGTAAATTATACCAAACATTTAAGAAAGAATAATACCAGTTCTATGCAAACTCTTCTCAGTGTAATTTGTCATATCAAGAGACTAAAAAAGAAAGCCCATATGATTATCTCAATAGATGTATAAAAAGCCTTTGATAAAATTCAACACCCATTCATGATTTAAAAAGAAGAAAACCTCTCAGCAAATTTTCTCAACAAGAAAAAAGGCAGCTACAAGAAACCTACAGATAATACCATACTTAACGGTGAAAGAATAAGAGGAAATGCTTTCCTCTGAGACTGGGAAGAAAGCAAGGATGTCTGCTTTCATCATTTCTATTCAACACTGTACTAGAAGTCCTAGCCAGTGCAATAAGGCAGGAAAAAAAATTAAAAGCATACAGACTGGAAATGAAGAAGCAACACTGTCTTTATTTGCAGACTCCATGCTCATCTATGCAAAAGAATCCACTTTTTAGGGAAGTTGTCATGATTAATTGACTTAACCAATGTAGAGCACTTAGAATAATTCCTGGCACATATAAGTGTTCAGTAAATGTTTACTATTTTTACCAGTTCAAATTATTATGGAACAGAACTGAGACCATATAATGGGAGTCGAGTTTGGTTGTAGGAGGGAGCTGAGAGAAAATGTCTACTTATTTCTGAGGTAACAGATGTTTGCATGTGTGTAAGAAGGGGAGGGATGTCACATTAGGATAGGAAAAAAAAATGATCCCTCATATTTGTATTTCTCCTTACAAAGGATTTTGGGATTTGAAATCTTTTATAATACTTTAATGAGCTTGGGAAGGGACAGAGAAGGTACAGTTATCTTCATCCTAAGGATGGGAAAACTAGGGTGGAGAAAGAGAACACTGTACAATAATGGAGTCTTCAGGTCTCCATCCCAGACCACTGCACTATCCTCCCTTTCCACCAGTCAAGTCACAATACAGGCTTCTCTCCTGCTTCTGCAGAGGGCATCTGCATTTTGACAAACCTGGTTGGGTACACTGGGCACTAGTACGGAATGGTGGTCTGAGGCACTGGGAATATGGGACCTTGGACATTTATTTGCCTCCTTGCTTTTGTAAGGTTTCCCTGCCCTGCATATTTGGAAAGGTTAGCACTATGAGGCTTCTGGAAGACTCAATTCAAATTATTACGGAACATAACCGAGACCATATAATGACCATATAAGGACCATAAAACACCCAAATTCAATCATGGCTAAATTCCCCTTTCTTCAAGTCATCATGTGGATTGAAAGGAACTCTAATCTGACTGGAGCCTAGAGAAGATACAAGTGGCTTAGATATGATGAAATAATAATGCACAAGAAAACCACTTTGTAAACTATAAGATGCTGTACAAATGCTGATGTTGATGCTTGCAATTGGCTGAGACAATAAGACCTAAAAAGGAAGACCCCAGCAAACTGTCATTTGGATGAATGTAAGAGCAGAGTTAGGCAGAGACTTGGAAACATTAAAGAAATGGGGTTCCAAAAGCATGTCATAAATAGAGTGGTGGGAATGGGGCTTGGGGAGAGAAGAATCATTCTCAAGCATCTCTTCAGCACTTACAGGTGCTGTGCTAAGTTCTGGGGAGACACGGATAAAAGACACAGTCCCCACCCCTAATGAACTTGGGGTCTAGTGGGGGTGACAGGCAGACAGATACTTTCAATATATTATAGTAAATACTGAGCTGGTGGTGAGTCCACAGTGCTTTGTGGGCACAGAGGAATTCTGGGAAAGGCAGAGGGAAGCTGCTGAGTGCAGGAAAAAGTGGTGGTAGAAAGAGTAGTTTTAATATGAAACTGAGGGGCTGAATGGGCCCAGAAAAATAAAAACTTAATTTCCTTTGTTTCCAAAAGGGCTAATAGGAAGTACTCTTCCAGGCTGGAGGCAGGGAATGATGAACCAGGAAGAACAACTAGAGAAGACTGGAATTTACCTTTGCTGGCACTTGAGTCATGAGACTATTTTTCTATGTGGTACACCCTCAAGATTTTGCCACCTCACGTTAAAATGAGTTTTGCATTTTAAATGGCTGTGTGCATAGAAGGCACTGCGGGGGAGAGGCAGCCACGGAGGTGAATTGGGAAGTTGTCCAAAGAATGGTGGAAGAGAGATGATAAAATCAGGAGAGTAGCTAGTCTTGGGCTACACTACCCTAGAGCCTGAGCTCAGAGAGGCATTCGACCACAAGGCCTCATTCATTTGTTCATCCATTCAGCACATATTTCTTGAGCACCTACTAAGTGCCAGGCAACAAACCAGATAAACAAGGTCCTTGTTCCTATAAAGCTTACATTCTAATCAGCAAGTCAAGAAAATTCCTACTCTGGTCTAGGCACTGTGCCAGGTGCAGGGGACAAAGCAGTAAACAAGACAGAATCCTTGTCCTCAATATACTTACATTCTAGAGGGGGAAGACAGAACAAACAAGTATAAAAATAAATACATAATTATAAGTAACGATAAACCAAAACCAAACCAAACCAGTTGCCACCAAGTTGACTCTGACTCATGGCGACCTCACGTGAGAACACTAGAACTGAACTCCATAGGGTTTTCATGGTGTGACCTTTTGGAAGCAGATCACCAGGACCTTCTTTCAAGGCATCTCTAAGTGCTTAAGCCACCAAGCTTTTGGTTAGTAGTTGAGGGCTTAGCCATTTGTGCTTAAATAATGATAGGTGCTATGAATATAGTAAAACGGTAACGGGATCGAATAGAGGATGATGGTGGGTGCATGGCAGGGGGTGAGGGCAACTTTAGATACAGTGTTTAGGGAAAGGAGGTCTCTCTGAGGAAGGTAACATTTGCTCAAGCCTGAAAAAAAAAACAAACTTACTGCCGTAGAGTTGATTCTGACTCATAGCGACCCTACAGCATGATGAAACTAGGCAACCCTATGAAGATATGGGGGAAACAGAAGCATCAGCCAGTGCAAAGGCCCTGAGGCAGGCATGAGGTTGGCATGTCCAAGGACTGGAATGAAGGTCAGAGGGGCTAAAGCCCTAAGGGCAAGGGGGCTGGTATGAGATGGGTTAGGCAAGGAGGCAAGAGCCTCACCAGGTAAGACTCTGAAGGTCATTGTAAGAAGTTTGGATTTTATTCTAAGTTTCTCATCTTGTCCCTTATCCAAGTGGCCCTAATCCACATTGGGCAATGTCCCTGAAGCAAAAACAAAACAAAAAAAAATAAAATAAAACAAAGCCCATTGCCAGTGTATCAATTCTGACTCATGGTGACCCCATGTGACAGAGTAGAACTGCTTCATAGGGTTTTCCGGCTATGATCTTTACGGAAGCAGTTAGCCAGGCCTTTCTTCTGTGGCACCATTGGGTGTGTTGGACCCTCCAATCTTTAGGCTAGTAGGAGAGCACAGACCATTTGTGCTGTACTCAGGGACTGTCCTTGAAGCAGGCTGGGCAAATCTGTAAGTTAACAAATACAAAAGCTCCCAATTTAAAGTTCTTCTCGTCAAACCCACACAGGATTCCTCTCAGCAACAGTCTCAGCGACAGGTTGACCCAGCAAAAGCTGGCACCCTCTCCCTCTTGAGAGGGCATCTTTGGACTGTCACGGCTTGAACTGATTTGAAGTACTTGCCACTCTTGCCTCTGGGATGTAGGCAGTGTTTGAATGAATGACACTGTCCTTGAAGGGGCCAACCTGGATGCAGGGAAATGTGGAACATTTCAAGGTTCCCATTAGGAGCACA
Organism: Dugong dugon; assembly: GCA_030035585.1. NCBI lineage: Eukaryota > Metazoa > Chordata > Mammalia > Sirenia > Dugongidae > Dugong > Dugong dugon. The sequence continues at coordinate 152,281,586 of CM057462.1, forward strand.
AGTTGTTGTTGCACCATCCCCTCTCCCTCCTCCGTCATATTCCTTCAATGGATGGCTTAGTCTCCAGGCCACTGGACAAATGCCCACTTGATCCCCTGGGCAGTGTGAGGGAGAAAGAGGACCCCACCTGGCCCCTCTGGCTGGTAGCCAAAATGGAGGCATCCTCTCCCTGCTGATGCTCCATCTGGGAAAGGTCACCCAGACTCTGGACTCACAACCAAGTGGGCAGACAAGCACCCTCTGGGCGGGCGGGTGGTGCAGCATGTGGGCAGAACCTGCACGTGAGCCCTGACCCAGGGGGAGGAGAGGTCACCTTCCCACAGCCGACCTCACACATTCCTTCAGCATCTCTGTGAAATAATCACACTCCCTGAACTGAAGAAACATAGTCAACAGATTCTGGTTTCCTAGATACGCCAGTGGCTTCTAAAAATAGCCAGGCAATGACAAAGCAAATTGGCATATGGACTGCAAATAATTCCAGTACCAGCTTGCTTGGCAGCACTCGAGCCTCCCCATGCCGGGTGCTTCCTTCTCTTCCCTCTCCTGTTTTTGAAACAGTCTCTTGTTGTTGCTGAACACCCCAGGCCAAGTGTGAGCTGGAGGGGCAGCTGGAGCCCCCATATGGGTCCTTCCCAAAGCTGGTACAGTTTGCTGGGCTGGGCCAACCTGGGCGTCTCCCATTTCACTCTTGGTCTACCCCCTATGCCCTCCACTCACACTGGATGGTCCACTCCCAGCCAAGTCACCCCAGGAGCCCTCACCACACAAGCAACTGACTCCTTCTCTTCCTGTGACCCTGGTGGGGCTGCCTTGGCATTCCCACCCCAGGGCAGAATCTTAATCCCTCTTCTGGTCCCAGGAGGGAGATTTTGCTAAGTATCTTTCTTAGTTCATTCATTCCCCAACCCCTTCACAGTGTTGAGTGCTTCCTATGGGACAGGACTTGTGTTGGGCTAGCAATTGGGATTCCGGGAAAAAAAAGACAAGATCCAAGGCCTGAAAGAGCGAGAAAAACTAAGCTCCTATACTTTGTGCCAGCCACTCTGCTAAGTGCTCTTTACAGGTTGTCTTATTTGTTTCTCATTCAGCTTCTCTAACTGACTACACAATTGTAGGGATTCTTATCCAGGGCTTTGAACAGTCGCATCCGGTTTGACGCCCTGCTGAGAATTTGTATTTCCACCTCAAATATACTGAATCTGAATCTACAGTTTAACAAGATCCCCAGGTGATTCCTATGTCTATATTTACCATTTTACAAGATCTCCAGGTGATTTTAATGTATACATTTACAGTTTGATAAGATCCTCTGGTGATTCTTATATATGCATCTATACTTTGGCAAGATCTCCAGGTGATTCTTATGTATACATCTACAAGGTCAACATGTAGATGTATACATAAGAATCACCTGGAGAATCTTGTTAAAATGTGGATTCAGATTCAGTATAGTTGAGGTGGAAATACAAATTCTCAGCAGGGCGTCAAACCGGAACAACCAGTTTGAAGTCCTGTTCTTATCTCTTATCATCTTATTGTCTCTTACTCTTATTCTTACCCTGTAAACCAATTGAGGAAAGAAACTCAGAGGCACTGAGTAACTTGCACAAGTTCACAGCTGAAAAAAGCTGAGCTGGAATTTGCTTTTGCATCCTGATGGCACCAAGGCCTCCAGTTCTCTCCACTAAAGCACAGCACCCTCAAGAAGCTTATTCTTTGATGAAGCATGGGTCAGGGCCAGACAAGTAACAGACTCCATCTCAGATGGTTCAAGAAACTTTGATGAAAGGATCATTTACGGGGTGGGGGCAGGATTAAGGGAAAAGGCAAGGGACGTTGAGGTACCAGGGACTATCAATGGCAGGAAGTTGTTACTACCCCTAGGCCTGAAGGGGTAAGGATAGAGAACAGGAAGAGCTAAGACAGGGATGACAGGCTGCCCAGCAGGAGCGTCAATCATGGAGTGATGTCCAGAGTAGTAAGGAAGTGGGAAAAAAATACTCCGGCCTCTTTCCCTTCCCACTCTCATATCTCCTGCTGGATAAACTCAACTGGATGTCAGCCAGCAATGGAGCACTGGGAAGGCAGTTTGGGGCACAGAGTGGGCAGAAAAGGGTGGAGAATGGATCTAGGGGAGCAAACAGAGAATGGTCAGTACATGGAAGAAGTGAGATATGAAAACAGCTCAGTCCAAGGTCACCTTTGATGCTTAGAGCTTATTAAGCCAGAGTCAAGATAAGACAGGGAAATTAAGGCCAGCATCTATTAAAAGGTGGAGAATGAAGAGAAAGATGAGCAGGGAAGCTGGGAAACATATCTTTCATCTGGGTGTCTTTGTACAAAACCCTTAGCTTGCAAATAGTTTTAAAAATCACTTGAATGCAAAAACTACTATTCAATCTGCAGTCTATACCTGGATCACAAACTCTGTGTCTCTATACCCCTTGGGTCTAGTACAGTACCTGTTATTTAGTGATATTCATTGTTTGTTGAATGAATGAAAGATCCTTCTCCATGTCTTCCCTTCTCACTTGATTCTGAGACCACAACCTCTACCCATAGGAAGCACAGAACTCGCAACACATACACATCAAGTCAACTACAAAAGGAAGAATCAGGGAATCGTAATCATTAGTAGTTATCATCAATTGCTAACACACACCATGTCAGAAGTTTACACGCATTAATTATCTCCTACAATCCTCATAACACCACAATGGGACAGGCACTTATCATTCCTATTTTACAGATGACTAAACTCAGGCAGAGAGAGGATGCCAGTCCTGCCTTCTTGGCCCTCAAATCCTTGCCTTACCTTTCCCTTGCCTAGCTCTGTATCACAAGGGACTGACCCCACATGCTGCATTTCTAGTTTCCTGTATCAGCTGGATTCCAACTGGATTTAGCCAATGGGAGGCACTGGAGAAAACCGGAGGCTGGGAGAAAGGGAGAAGCCAGAGTATTTCTCTCCTTGCTCTTTGCTTTTGATGGTGTCTCCCTCCAAGCAGGCCACCATAATTCCATCCTCTGCTGATTGGCTCCAACCCAAGAGGTCCGATAATACAGGCTTCCTTCCTGCTGTTGCTGGTCTCTGGTCACCTTCTCACCCCTAATTTGGCTTCTCACTCTTCCATTTCCTGGCTACTAAATCCCTGCATTAAATCCTCTGTTTCAAATACTCAGGGTGGTTTCTGTTTCCCTGGTTTGGACTTGATACAACGAGGTGAAGAACATTGTCCAAGGCCACACAGGTATTATATGGCACAGTGAGAATTCAAGCCCAAGCCTTTGGATAAAGAGCTCCTAACCACTCTCATCAGCTGCATCTTAATTCAGAAATCACTTTTCTCATTTCACTGAGGCTCAGAGAGGGTTAGTGACTTGCCCAAGATTACACAGCTAGTTGCTGGCAGAGTAAAAGGCTTAGAGTACAAGTCTCCCAGTTGTTCCAGTGATGTTTTCCCTATTACAGCATGCTCGACCTCCCTCCTTTCTCCGAGGCCTTGCATAGGAGTTGTCCTGGCTATTTTCATGGCTGAATTTCCTCCTTGCATCGGGGCTGAAAGAGGCATCCTGGCCTCACCCCTGCCAGAGCTGTGAGGAAGATCAACAGTGTGAACCAGGGCTCTGAGCTCTTGGGTAGAGAGCGTGAACGCCTCAATATAAGGCATTATGGTGGTGGTGACAGCAGGGAAGGGCTGGTGGGTAAACAATGATTAAAAAAAAGAAAAGACATTTAAAGTCACTGTAACAGCTACGGTGTTCTCTCTTCAAGGCAGCTGAAAAACTCACTGTGTAGATGTTTCTGTCTCCAACAATTTGTTGCCTTGAAGCCAAGAGTGCTTCCAGGCAGCCTTAATTTGTCCAAGATGTACACAAAAGAGGTGATACCATTACAAACCCATGGCCACAGGCAGCATCTTTAATTCATGAGAAGGGTGGTGTTGGCAGGAGGAGAGGAAGGGAAAGATTAAGAGGAACTGCCTTGAGTCTCTGCCTCGAACTCAAAAGAAAAATTGAGATTCCAACCAGCTCCTGCCCAGCTAAGTGGTTTTCAATTTGTGTTTCAGGAGAGGTTATACAGTTGTGGTTGGGGGAGGAGATACTCTTCTGTCACACCAGCCCACTGTGTACTGAGAGCCCAATGAAGATCCACCAGCAGGTACCCCTGTACTTCCATTCATTCACTCTATAGAAGTTTATTAAGTGTTGTGGTTAGTTGCCAATGAGGCGATTGCGGTTCATGGCGATCCCATGTGTGCAGAGTAGAATTACTCCATAGGGTTTTCAAGGCTGTGACCTTTCAGCAGCAGATCACCGGGCCTGTCTTCTGAGGCACCTCTGAGTAGGTTCGAACAGCCAACCTTTCGGCTAGTAGTTGAGTGCTCAGCCCTTTGAGCCACTCAGTGAATCCTTTATTAAGTGTAGTCCAGTATTAAGAGTGAGTTCTTTAGAGTCTGAAAGTCTAGATTCAAATCCTGGCTCTGCTCCTAAGTGGCTGCGTGACTTTGGGAAAGATACTTATCCTTTCTGGGCCTTAGTTTCCTCTCTTTTAAATGGGAAAAGAAACAGCATTTATTTAATAGGTTGTTAGAAGGATTAAGTTAATACATGTAGGGATTCAGAACAGTACCTGGCATGTAGAAATCATGCTGGAACCTTGTTAGACATATTTTGAAGTCAGATCTGGATTTTAGTTCTGTTTCTAGCAGTTAGTAGCTATGTGACTTCAGGAAAGATACTTGATCTCTCTGAGCCAGTTTTTCTCATCTATAGGATGAAGTCTCATCTATCATATCTATTAAAAAAAAAAAAAAAAACCAGTTGCCATGGAGTCGATTCCAACTCATGGCGCCCCCATGTGTGTCAGAATAGAAGTGTGCTCCATAGGGTCTTCAGGGGCTGATTTTTCAGAAGTAGTTTGCCAAGGCTTTCTTTCAAGACGTCTGGGTAGACTCAAACCATCAACATTTCGGCTAGCAGTCAAGCGTGTTAACTGTTTGCACTACCCAGGGACTCCATCACATCTATACCAAAAAAACCAAACCTGCTGGCATCTAGTCAATTGGCTCAGAGGGACCCTACAGGACAGGGTGGAACTGCCTCATAAGGTTTCCAAGGAGCGGCTGGTGGACTTGAACTGTTGACCTTTTTGTTAACAGCCCAGCTCTTAACCACTGTGCCACCAGGGCGCCAAATCACATCTATAGTCCCTATTTTATATAGTAGCTGTAAGGATTAAATGAGATAGTAGATGTAAAGCATCCAAAAAAATGTTTACTGAGTGTCTCTTCTGTTAGTAAAACAGATCATAGCCCTGTCCTCAAGGGCTTGTGTCTGGGGATGGACCAGGCACACACACTTAGGTCTTGGCCAGATTTGAACAAACATTGGACCACGAATCAAGAGATTCTCTCCTGGCTCTGCCCCCATTAACTGTGTGATCATAGGCAAATTGCCTGACTTCTCTACCTCAGTTTCCTTACCAGCAAAATGAAAGGATTGGAATATATGGCCTCTGAGACCCCTTGTGGAGTCACTGGGTGGTGCAAAACAGTTAATGCACTCAGCTGCTAACTGAAAGGATGGAAGTTCAAGTCCACTCAGAGGTGTCTTGGAAGAAAGTCTTGGCCATCAAATTTGGAAAAAATCAGCCATTGAAAACCCTATGGAGTACAGTTCTACTCTGACACATATGGGGTCAACATGAATTGGAGCTGACTCTACAACAACTGGTTTTGTTTTTAAGTCCCCTTACAGCTCAACCATTCTCCCAGACTCTCCTGTCCTCTGACCAAGATGCTGTCTTGAGGGACAATGTGGTACAGTGGAGGGGGCAGGGCTCATCATAGCAGAGCTAGGTTTGAATCCTGGGTTCACAGAGGCCTCGCATAGAGCCAAACACATAGGACACGCTCAAAGGATGTTTCCCGTCTGCTTCTCTCAGCCGGCACGGTCATTACCATCAGACTCCACAACACAGGGCTGAGCCTGAAAAGCTTCGATGTGCCCCACACCATCCCACATTCTTCCTTCTTTCTGTGCTCTACCTTACCCAAAATGATTTTCTCTGGTTCTCTGACAAGCGTCAGGGAACTATCCCACCAACACTTGGGCTTCCAGCTCAAGACGGTTATGAAGTCCAGTCCTGACCTGGGAGTTTGGAGAGGGATCCCACCTGGGCAGCTGCGGTGATGGGGAGGGAGTCCGAGAGAGGGGTGATGTGGGCATGGAGTGTGTGTGCGTGACCTTTTCACATTCTAACTTCTGGTGTTATAACACCTGGGTCAACATCTTGGGAATTTATTTCTGTACCATCAGCTAAGGAGGCAGCACATGTTTCTGTGTCAATGAAAAGCCAGTGGGGGCCCTACTACCTCCACGGATGCTCTAAGCTCCTCAGTGGAAGTGTAGGCTTGTTGCAGGGTAGCTAATGGTCAGATGACTCTGAGCCACCACACCAGGAGGCAAATAGCCCCTCCTAGCCTTCCGAGGGCAGTGGGATAGGCAGAGGGGCTGCTGCAAGCACCACTGGGAGTGGGGGCTGGGCAGAAAGCATGGGGGTGGGGTGTCTGACTATGGGGCTGATGCCCAAGACTCTGAATTTCAAATCACAGAGGAATTCATGAGCTATCCCTCACACAGGCCCATGGGCAATGACCAAACCAAAAAAACCAAACCCGTTGCTGTGGAGTCGATTCCAACTCATAGTGACCCCATGTGTTACAGAGTAGAACTCCTCCACAGAGTTTTCTTGGCTGTGATCTTAATGGAAGCAGGATGCCTTTAGGTTAGCAGCTGATCGCAAACCATCTGCACCCCCTAGGGACTCAAGGACCACTAGCCCGCCTCTAACCAGGCTTCTCTTTGCACATGAGCAGCTGCAGGCAGATGGCTCGTGTCTGCACTGACCACAGAGGGCTATGCATCCACGCACATTCAGCCAGCACCTGTGTGCCAGGCACCGAGCATGGGGCTGCAGAAACAAAGGTGAAGAATCCGAGTGCCCTGCCTCTGAAGAGTCGCCAGCCTAGAAGAGAAGATTATAGACACATAAAGAAATAATTACAATAGTGTGCACTAAGTTCTGTAATAAAGCAATAAACTCGACACTCAGGGAACACGGAAGAATCTGGGGAACATTTAGGCCCTGCAAAACACTCAGGAGATGCACAGACTCGGGCTCCATCAGACCTGCACAGATTGTTCAAAAGCATTTCCAGTTTGCACCTCAGGCACTGGAGTTTTTCTTTTGTGGCTATTAGCATGAGCAGAGAAGACCGAGCCACAGACTGGAAGCCCAGGCTCTGGGGCTGCCCAGGGGCACAGCAGAGCAGAGCCACCCCAGTAGAGCAGCCAAAGTCCACTTGTACTTAGAAACAGCCTCCGCATGAGGGCTTTGTCAGCCTGAAGGGGCAGGGCAAGGTTACCCTGGGATGGACTTAGCTGAGGAAGAGCAGGGAGGTCGGGGTATGACAAAGAGCAGGGAGGTCGGGGTGCAGCAGTGCTGGGCTATTTCAGGACATGACACACTTGAGAAATAACAGCCTGACCTGCCTTCCCTCCAGACACTGGATCCCTCACACCTGACTCTTTAATTTCCCTGGAGAGGAAAACATACTGCTTCTGCTCTGACCCTGAGTGGGACAATTGTGTCCTCCTGCCTGACCGCTGTCTCCTAACTGGGATGGGAGCCAGGCCCTGCCTGCATCTCCATGCAATAAGTGAGCACTTTGGGGACTTGGACCTGTGGTGCCAGGCCAGGCATCTTGAAGCTAAGGCCTTTGTTCTCCTATCTCCATGTCTTGGGCCACCCCACATGCCCAGGGAACAGGGGGAAAGGTTCAGAAGATGCTTCAGACCTTGACCTCTGTGGTCAGCTGCCTGGTGGGGACCTGGGCAGGTGAGGAAGGGGCTGGCTCACCTCAATTCCCCCCTCCCAGGGCTTCCCGGACCCCTGCCACTGGCATTGTCTGGGAGAGTCCCTTTCCTCTCTGCATCTGCATCAGTAACCCCAGATGGTGAAGACCCTGTCTGCCAGATACAATGAGACGTGCTGAACAAAAGCCGTTGCAAACAGGGTCTCTGCCCTGGCGGTGTTTACAAGTCTCTTTGGGGGACAAGGTCATCTCTCCCTTCACAGCAGCACGTTTTTGAGTGAGCCATCTGAGTCATGCTGCGTGTGAGATGGAGAGGCAAGAGGGCCCAGAGGGGGAGTTGAAAACAACAGTTGAGGATCCAGCTCCCAGCTCCAGAGTCCTGTCTGAGTAATGGGCCCCCATCAGAGAAAAATCCCAGCCAAGCCACAGGTCCCCCGCCTGGATTTGCCCCTGGCATTTGTCTAATCTGCCAGCTGGCTATGCCACCAGAGGGACTGGGCACCAGGCAGCAGTGACTGCATTTCTTGATACTAATAGTTGACACATCGAATGCTTACTCTGTGCCAGGCACTGTGCTAAGGGCTTTGCATGGGTTAACTCATTTAATCCATATGACAACGATGTGAGTTGTTACTGTTTGTTACTGTGGAGTTGGCCTGACTCATGCTGACTCCACACAAAACAGAAGGAAATGCTGCCTGGCCCTGCACCATCCCCTTGATAGGTTGTGGACTGGACCATTTTAATCCACTGGGTTTTCACTGGCTGATTTTCAGAAGTATATTGCCAGGCCTTTCTTCTGAGTCTTAGTCTGGAAGTGCTGCTGAAACCTGTTCAGCATCATAGCAGTATACAAGCCTCGACTAACAGGTGGCTGGTGGCTGTGTTTGAGGTGCATTGGCTGGGAACCGAACCTGGGTATCCCACATGGAAGGCAAGAATTCTACCACTGAACAAACACTGCTCCCAGCTCTATGAGAAATTACTGTTACTCTCCCAAATGTACACAACAGGCACTGAGAGGTTATGGGACTTGCCCAAAGTACTCCGCTAAGAAGTGGCTGAGCCAGGATTTCTAACCCCTAGGAATATGAATTTATAGCCTGAACTTTTAAAAAAAATTTTATGGTGTTTTAGGTGAGAGTTTCCAGCACACATTAGTTTTTCATTAAAAAATGTATACACAAATTGTTTTGTGACATTAGTTGCAATCCCCACAATGTGTCAGCACTCTCCATTCCCTTTCCACCCTGGGTTCTCCATGTCCGTTTGTTCAGTTTTCCTGTTTCTCGCTGCCTTCTCATCTTTCCTTTTGGGCAGGTGTTGCCCATTTGGTCTCACACACTTGATTGAACTAAGAAGCACGTTCCTCACCTGTGGTATTGTTTTGTTTTATAGGCTTGTCTAATCTTTGGCTAAAAGGTGGATTTTGAGAGTGACTACAGTTCTGAGTTAGGGTGTCCAGGGGCTATACCCTCCAGTCTCTGTCAGACCTTTAAGTCTGGTCTTTTTTCGTGAATTTGAATTTTGTTCTGAATTTTTCTCTCACTCTGTTCAGGACCCTCTGTTGTGATCCCTGTTGGAGTGGTAGGTGGTGGTAGCTTGGCACCATCTAGTTCTGGGCTCAGGCTGGTAGAGTCTGTGGTTCACATGGTCCATTAGTCCTTTGGACTAATATTTTCCTTGTGTCTTTCATTTTCTTCATTCTCTTTTGCTTTGATGGGACCAATAGATGTATCTTACATGGCTGCTCACAAGCTTTTAAGATCCAGACACTACTCACCAAAGTAGAATGTAGAACATTTTATTTATGAACTATGTTAGGCCAATTGACCTAGATGTCCCCTGAGACCACGGTCCCAAGCACTGAGCCCTAGTAACTTGGTCCCTCAAGGTGTTTGGATGTAGTCTAGGAAGCTTCTGTGACTTTGTCTTGGTCAAGTTGTGCTGCCTTCCCCTATATTGTATGTTGTCTTTCCCTTCACCAAAGTTGTCTACCATCTAGTTAGTGATTTTCCCTCCCCACCCCTCCTTTCCATTGTAACCGTCAAAGATTGTTTTTTCTGTGTATAAACCTCTTCTTGGGCTTTTATAATAATGGTCTCATATAATATTTGTCCTTTTGTGATTGACTTATTTCACTTAGCATAATGCCCTCCAGATTCATCCATGTTGTGAGCTATTTCATGGATCCATCATTGTTCTTTATAGTTGCGTAGTATTCTATTGTATGTATGTACCATAATTTGTTTATCCATTTATCTGTTAATGGGCACTTAGTTTATTCCCATCTTTTTGCTATTGTGAATAATGCTGCAACGAACGTGGATGTGCATACGTCTATTCGTGTGATGGCTCTTATTTCTCTAGGATGTATTCCTAGGAGTGGGATGGCTGCATTGTATGGTATATCTATTTCTGGTCTCCATATTGTTTTCCATAGTGGTTGTACCATCTTACTTTCCCACCAGGAATGCCTAAGTTCCAATCTCCCCACAGCCTCTCCAACATTTGTTATTTTCCGTTTTTTTGGTTAGTCTCAGTAATGTCAGGGTGAGATGGTATCTCATTGTAGTCTTGATTTGCATCTCTCTAATGACTGAAGATTACGAGCATTTCCTCCTGCGTCTGTTAGCTGCCTGAAGGTCTTCTTTTGGTGAAGTGTCCGTTCATATCCTTTTCCCATTTTTTAACTGGGTTATTTGTCTTTTTGTTGTTAAGATATTGAAGTGTTCTATAGATTTTAGAGATTAGATCCTTGTCAGATATGTCATAGCCAAAATTTTTTTCCCAGTCTGTTGGTTCTCTTTTTACTCTTTTGGTGAAGTCTTTTGATGAGCATAAGTGTTTAATTTTTACGATCTCCTAGTTATCTAGTTTATCTTCTGGTGTTTGTGCATTGTTAGTTATGGTTTGTATTGTATTCATGCCACGTATAAGGGCCCCTAGTACTGTCCTTAGTTTTTCTTTCATGATCTTTATCGTTTTAAGTTTTATATTTAGGTCTTTGATCCATTTTGAATTAGTTTTTGTGAATGGTGTGAGGTGTGGGTCCTATTTCATTTTTTTACAGACAGACACCCAGTTTTGCCAGCACCATTTGTTAAGATTGTCTTTTCTCCATTTAATGGACTTCGGTCCCTTGTCAAAGATCAGCTGACCATAGGGGGATGGATTTACATCTGGGTTCTCGATTCTGCTCCATTGGTCTATGTGTCAGTCATTGTACCAGGACCAGAGCCCAAACTCTTAACTACTGTACTACACTGACTCGAATTCCTCATTTAACTTTGGAATCATCTCCTTGTCCTTTTTAATAGCAGTTGTAGTGGTCAACAGAGTAGGCTTTAGAGTCATAGGAAGACCTAGGTTCTAACTGGGTGACCTTAGGAAGGTCACTTAATCCCTCTAGGCCTCAGTTTCTTCAACCGTAAAATTGGATAAGAACACCTGTCTTAAATGAGATAAAAATATAATGCACCTAGCACAGTACCTTTCACTGATAAATACTCCAAAAATGTAAGCAATTATAATTTCACAAATGTGTCTTCTTTGTCTTACATAGGCTATCTAGACAATATACAACTGATGACTAGCTGTGTGACCTTGGGTCGATCATTTCATACCTCCATTTCCACATCTGTAAAACAATGGGATAGTGTAATGCATTCTCTGAGGAAGCCCCGGCTGGGCAGTGGGGAGAAGGCTGCTTCTAGTTGGCCTGGGATTTAAAACTTCATCACAGAAAAGCCACAAAGGAAGCATGTTGTTGTTGTTAGTTGCCATCAAGTCAGCTCCAACTCATGGAGACCTTATGAATAACAGAATGAAATGCGGGCCAGTCCCCTGCCATCTTCATAATTGTTGGTATGTTTGAATTCATTGTTGTAACTATTGTGTCAATCCATCTCATTACAGGTTTCCTTTGTTTTGGCTGTTCCTCTACTTTACCAAACATGATGTCCTTTTGTAGCAATTGGTCTTTCCTGATGATGCATCCAAAGGAAGTGAGTCAAAGTCTCTCCAGTCTTACTTCCAAGAAACACTCTGGTTGTACTTCTTCTAAGGCTGATTTGTTTTTTCTTTTGGCAGTCCACGGGATATTCAATATTCTTCACCAACACCACAGTTGGAAGACATCAATTCTTCCATCTTCCTTTTTTATCATCCAACTTTTGCATGCACATGAGGCAACTAAAAACCATGGCTTGGGTCTTCCCATTCTTGACATTGTTATCCATAAAGGAAGCATAGCCACTGACATATGCAGATGCCTAAAGGCTGTGACTTTTCAGTTCCTGGGTCAGCTTGGTTCCCCTACCTCCAGCCCAGGCTCTCTTTATTCCTTCTCCCCACTTAATTTTTCTCCATAGTACCTACCACCAACTGACATACCATGTATTTTATTTTTCTGTTTATTAACCATCTCCCCCACTAGGTTGTAAGCTCCAAGAGGGCAGGGACCTTGCCTATCTTATTCACTGCAGTATCCATAGCTCCTAGAATAGAACCTGGCACACTAGGTCTCACTAAATATATACATGTGTTGAACAAATGAATGAATGAATGAGAGGCATCAAAGCTCCCCATGAACCCCAGAGTGAAGAGACTGCAGAGACTGGCAACTCTCCCATCCTTGTTCTTCTGAAGCTCCCTGTCCTGCCTCTCTACCAGGGCTCCAAGTGCCAGAAATGCCTCCTGCCACACCCTTCCATCTGCACATTTCTCTGCAGCTACGTTGCAGAGAAGCAATGCGATTAGGCTTTACAAGCCACTGGATGTTTACAGCAAAGGCCATAATAATGGTTAACCTTTATTTAGCATTGGCTATCTACCCTGCACTGGACTAAGCACTTTATAGGTATTAACTATATTAACTCATTCAATCCATATCACAGTCTAATTGTTTCCAGTTTACAGGGGAGGAAACTGAGGCACAGAACAGCTAATCATACAGCGACTCAAGCCCCCACAGTCTTGTTCCAGAACCTATGCTCCTAAATGCTTTGTTTTATGGCTCTCAGGTTGACTGCAGCTTCCCTCCTAGCTTCCTCTCCTCTTACTCCTAAAGTCTCCTATCTTCCCATTGCTTCTCAGTTACAAACACCTCATCCCAAGGCATTTTATTCATTCATTCATTCATTTGTGCGGTCATTCAACAGATATGTGTTAAGAGCCTTACAAACACCTCCCCTCAAGGCCTTTTATTCATTCATTCATTCAACAGATATATGTTGCGGGTCTTACAAATACCTAACCCCAAGGCATTTTATTCATTCATTTGTTCATTCACTCATTCATTCAACAGCATGTGCTGAAGTTCTTCTATGTGCCATCAGTATTGTGCATTGATTGACTTAACAAATAAAGGAGTCCTTCCTCACCTCGGCACCCTGAAGATCCCAGGGGCTCTTATCACAAGTCAGGTGTTTATCATGTCCTAGCACTGGAACCGGGGGCAGGATGGTTAATGGGGTCTGGCCCTGATGTGACTTGGGAAAAGGATCAGCTCTCCAAGGGCAGGATAAAGGATCACCTTCCAGGGATGTCAGTTGGGGCCCAGGCATCCTTCCCCTACCCCACCCTTTTCCACAGCCCTGGTATCCTCCCTCCTCTTAGCTGATGACAAAAATGCCTTTTTTGCCTAATTATTACATATACTAATTATTTTCATTTACATGCTTAGTGTACCATTTATGCCTAACTATCGTGCAGCTCTGAAACAATTACACATACCATTAAGAACGTGTTAGGGTAACTTTGCAGCAAATTTTATTTAACTTAAATACTGAGTGGTTCTTGGGTGATTAATCTCCCTAGTTTGTGGTTCATGTAGCCTTACAGCTCCCTAAACCAAGTTGGGAGGGGCGTTAGGTTAGGTCATGCTGCTCTGTGATGGTGCATAATAACATTAACCAGAGTAGCAGTGCAGCAGTAGAAGGAATAGTAGTAATAGCTACAATTTATTGAGTAATTATTATGTACCAGGCACTGTTAAGCTCTTTATACCCATTATGTCATTTAAACTTCATGGCTATCCTGTTATTAAAGATGAGCAGGCGAGGCACAGTGGTTAAGTATCACATCCCAGGTTACCTGGCTAGGAACTGGCAGATCTGGGGTTCAAATCCAGGTGTGTCTGAGTCCAGAGCCTGACCCTTCATCACCCAGAAGGGCACAAGGTGAGCCCTGGGGGAACCTGGAAGGCCATCCAGTCCACTTGCTTCGTTCTCCGGAAGAGAACACTGAGGTTAGAGTACGGAAGCCGCTCATGCAGGCTTGCCTAGCCAGGCAGGACAGACCAGGATGAGACCCCATTCCTCCTGACGTTGGGCTTTCCCCTCGATGGCTCTAGGAGGAAGCTGCACTGGTGCAGAAGCAGCGCCTGGGTTCCTGTTAATCACTGGAGTTGATGCAGGCATGCCGTATGCCTCACTGCTGGGTCATCACCCTGGTCCAGAACAGCAGTTTGCTCTAATTCTTGAAAGCTGACCTGCTTTAGGAAGACTTCCCTTTGGAAAATGCCTGATATCTTCCTTCGCCTTCAGTCTGCTCCTTTCTAAACATGTACCATTTAATTTTTCTGAAAAGGCAACAAACAGCTAAGAACAGTTAACATTTATTGAGTATTTACTATGGGCTGACTATTATGCTAAATGCTTTACGTCTATTTTCCCAAATGGGAAAATTCTCACAATAACTCTGTGAAGTAGGAGCTATTATTGTCTTCCCATTTTCCAACTAAGGACTCTGAGGCCCGGAGAGGTTGAATGACTTGCCCAAAGTCACACAGCCAGTGATGTCAGAGCACAGATCCAGAGCCAAGCATATCTGATTCCAAAGCCTACTCTCTTAGGTCCATTCACAGCATCATCTTTTTTGATATCCAGCTGATGGCTGGCCAGGTTGGCCTTGTATGTCTTTTTCTATGCCAGGCAGCCAAAAGCAAACACTGAAGTGTTTTGAGCTCAAAAATTCAAAGTGGCTCCAAAAGTGACTTTCTTCCTATTCCAAAGCTTTGAGCAATGCCAGCAATGTGGACGCTTCAGGGACCAGCCCAGATTCTAAGAAGTGTTCCTAGAAGATACCAGCAGGGTCTCTGCCTCTAGGTACCAGCACTGGGTGCCAAGAGATGGATCCCCACAGGCCAGGAAGTTTCTTCTTATTCCTGCCTACCATTAGAGTTATCAATAACCCAGGGAAGAAGAAAAGAGAAAATGACATTTCAATTAGAGTTAGGAACAACTGTCATTCTGAAAAAGCATTCCTCATCTCTTGGGCCTTCTGACTTCTGAGCACAGGCCTGTCAACAGGGTCCTACCCGTTCCTTGTAGTCAATTACCAACACTTTCCAAGACTCTCCCCTTCTCATAGATCATGATACAGAACCAACAAGATGGTACCAGGCCTCCACCAGCTCATGGGGAGCTGACAGGCTAAGGAGGCTGGGAAGGGGTCATAAGCCCCAAGGAAACATGCTGACTGCTCTCACTCTGAGGCTTTGCCTCCAGACTCTGGTGTCCCCACTCACAGCGGGGAGAAGGACACATGATTTTATCATCCATTTTTGGAAACCCATCCCTGAATGGGCATGTGTTATGAGTTGAGTTGTGTCCCCCCTAAAAAGGTATGTTGAAGCTCTAACCCCTGGCACCTGTGAAAGTGACCTTGTTTGGAAATAGGGTCTTTGGAGACATTATCAGTTAACATGAAGTCATATCAGAGTAGGGTGGGCCCACTCCAATGACTGGTGTCCTTATGAAAAGAGAAGAAATACAGAGATGCAGACACATAGAGAAGAAGGCCATGTGAAGACAGAGGCAGAGACTGGAGTGATGCAGCTACAAGCCAAGGAACGCCAAGGATTGCCAGGAACCACCAGAAGCTAGATAGAGGCAATGAAGGATCTTCCCCTAGAGCCTTCAGAGGGAGGATGGCCCCAATGACACCTTGCTTTCTGGCTTCTAGCCTCTAGAACTGTGAGAGAATACATTTCTGTTGTGTTAAGCTACTCTGCTTGTTACCACAGCAATAGGAAATAAACACAGCATGCCTCCTTTTGTGGGCTATAAGCCATTGAATCCTGAGAGCAGACCAGGGAATGTGACTGACAGCCAACATCCTTCCGTATAGCTGACTGGACTAACGGTAAAGGAGTGGGGTCACGACTTCCCAAGTAGGCAGAGGGAGAGACCCCTGGGGTGGACTTTCTAGGATGAAATGTGAATGGCATGCTTATATTCATCTCTCTCTCTCTTTCTTTCTTTCCCCTCTTCCTTTCTTTCCTCCTTGCATGCATTCAACACTCACCGGCCCTTACTCTATGCTGGACAGTTCTCCACTCTTCTGGAGGGCAGCAACAGGGAAATTCCCCCAAGGCAGGGCATCTGGTTGTTGGGGCCACTCCTCTATGGCCTCAGAGGCACTGCACTTTTTTTTTTTTTTTTATTGTACTTTAGGTGAAGGTTTACAGAACAAATATTTTCTCATTAAACAGTCAGTTCACATATTGTTTTATGACATTGGTTAATAACCCACGTCATGTCAACATGCTCCCTTCTTGGCCTTGGAGGCCCTTTTTTTTTTTTTTTTTTTTGGTGAAAATATACATAGCCAAAGATATACCATTCCAAAAATTTCTACATGTACAATTCAGTGATGTCAATTACATTCTTCCAGCTGTGCTGCTATTCTCACTTTAGATGAAGGTTTACAGAACAAAATAGTTTCTCATTAAACAGTACACATATTGCCCTATGACAACGGTTAAGAACCCCACTACATGTCAACACTGTCCTTACTCAGCCTTGGGTTCTCTATCACCAGCTTTCCTGTCCCCTTCGGGCTTCTAGTCCTTGTCCCTGGACTGCTGTTCCTCATTAGTCCCGTTTTGTTTTATAGGGCTGTCCAATCCCCGGCTGAACGGTGAACCTCCGGAGTGACTTCACCACTGAGCTAAAAGGGTGTCTGGGGGCCATACTCTTGGGGTTTATTCAGTCTCTGTCAGGCCAGTAAATCTGGTCTTTTTTTGTGAGTTAGAATTTTGTTCTACATCCTTCTCCAGCTCTGTGCAGAACCCTCTGTTGTGATCCCGGTCAGAGCAGTCAGTGGTGGTAGCTGGGCACCATCTAGCTGTACTGGACTCAGTCTGGTGGAGGCCTTGGTAGCTGTGGTCCATTAGTCCTGTGGACTAATCTTTTCCTTGTGGCCTGTTCTCTTCATTCTCCCCTGCTCCCAAAGGGGTGAGACCAGTGGAGTATCTTAGATGGCTGCTCACGGGCTTTTAAGACCCCAGATGCTACTCACCAAGGTAGAATGCAGAGCATTGTCTTTATAAACTGTGTTATGCCAGTTGAGCCAGATGTTTCCCAACACCATGGTCCCCACAGCCCTCTGCCCAGCAATTCAGTCCTCAGGGGCACAATTGTTTTTTAGGGAAATCCATCACCTTGATGGCATTCGCCCTCTGAGCGCGAGGTACAGACAGAGCGTGGAGTTCCAGAGCAGAGTGAGCAGCAAGCAGGAGGAGCGAGGAAGAAGGAAGTTGCTGCGGAAGAGAAGCTGAGCCTAGCTCACAGCCAGCCCAGGTGTCCTTGCTCCAGTGCCTGGGGTGGCTGCCTACAGAGCTCACGCCCTCCCTACACAGTCCTTCCTGGGAGCAATGTCACTGTAGGGCGTGGGATGTGGTAGCCCCACCCCCACATCCCCTCCAGCCTTCCAGCGCGAGGGAAGAGGCTACAGAGCCTGGGACCAGGAGAGGAATTCTGCTTCCCAGATGCAGCTGCTCCAAAGCAGAGAGAACAAGCATGTGATGGCATCAGGGTTAATACAGCCTCCTGCAAACTTGGAACCCAAGCAGCTCCTGCAGCTGCATTAAAATCTAACAGTCTTTCCCGTGGATTTTTCTGATTAATGCCAATTTGTTTTGGTTTGCAAATTGAAAATCAGTTGCAAGCACCTGGTGTAATAATTCCTGCAGGGAGCGGAGAACCCTGAGGGGGAAACCTGGCATCTTCACCACCCACAGCCAGCCCTCAGCCCCTGCCCACCTTGTCCAGGAACACTGGCCCAGAGGCAGTCAAGCCACCTCCTCAGTTCTCAGCTGGGTTTCACCTTCCTTTGCTCACCCAGCACGACCGATTGCACACCAGTGTTTCCCAGTTGCTGGGATTCCCAGGCCTTTTCCCAGCAATGGAAGGTAATAGGTTCAATCAGGAAGTCATTCAAGCCCTTTGCAAGAAAGCCGCCTTGGCACCTCCTGTGGGGGATGTCATTGTAATTACAAGAGAGGCACTGTTTTATCTTTCAGCAAAGGAAATAACAGAGAGCCTAGGAGATGTACCTCCTGGTGGTTTGAAACCAGTTCTTTCCTCAGTGCTTGTCCGAATGACATTGCTACTTGTCTACTCTGACCCAAAGCTCCTCTTCCCACAAGTGCTAGAAAGCTGAATAGATCTACTGCTGGGTTTCCAGGGAAACTGAGGCCAAGAGGAAGATGCTGCAGGGATCCTAAATCACCTCTCCCCCGAAGCGCCGGCACATCCTGCGTGTACCCAGCTACCTGTCAAGGGAGCAGCAGAGCCCAGCAGCAGGGAACAACCTTTTCCCGCTCATCCCCTCCTCCACCAGACATGCATTGTTCATTCAGCTCTGAGAGAAGTCGGGGAGGGACAGCAGTTATGAACGGGCCCCATTATGCTCCCCCTTCCTCTGGCTACACAATTTAAAGGCAGGAGAGAGAGAGTGCGCGATAGAGAGACACTCTGCAAATCCAAATTAAAATGTATTCCTGCAGCAATCCCGCACCCAATTAAAGTAACCCAGAGCCTATTGTCCTTTGCTAAATTTAGAGAATGCTCAGGTGTGTCTGATCCTACTCTGCACAGATATTTTTAATACAGATTTAATCATATTTTGGGTTAGGAGGAGAAGCTAATTAGGTAGGCATATTTAGAAAGGCTGCCGGAATGCGGGACAAAGCGAGGCGATTTGATGCAATTCACTGTTTTTTGTTTTTTTTTTTTTTAAACAGTAAGTTGCGTTGGGCCTGAATTTTGGATTAGCAGCAAATTTGGCTTGAAAACTGAGGTGACGGCAGACAGGAAAGCCTCCCCATGTTACCAGTCAAAGAATCCTGGGGCTGGAGGGGGACCCTGAAAGAGGGTCTCATCCACTCCCTGCCTCCTTGGAGAGGTGAACTCCAACACACCCAGCGGGCAGAGGGCCTGCATGGTTCAGGGTGACACCCCAAACTGGCCTTCCTCATTCCTGGACCAGAAAGTGTTCACTCAGGTTTACTCTCTGGAGGAAGGCTCAGTCAAGCTGCTGGTCAATAAATATCAATGGGTGGATAACAGAATCAATATCTGAGCAAGTGAATCAAGAGACCAGCCAGCTCCCAGGCCCAGGCAAGGGGGTCTGGCTTCTGCCCACCTTGTCCCTGGGGGCTTTGCCCACCTAAGGTCCATGGGTAGTCAGGCCACCTCCTCGGTTCTCAGCTGGGTTCCACACCCCGTCTTCTCAGTAAACCCATCTCCAGCACCACACCGCTTGCACCAGGTATCAAAGGAAGTAGGAGCTGGGTGGCTTGACTGTGCTGAATCATCATGTGACTGAGTAAATGACTTAAAATCCATCTGAGCCTCAGTTTCTCCTCAAGTCACATGGAGATTCTGGTCCCTCTTTCATTATCAGGATGACAAAGACACAAGAGACTCAGATGTGGCATGGTGGCAATGTCAGAAAGGAAGGCCACTGCAGGCCAAGGGGCCCTCACTACTTTCAGCACAGTCTGAATATGCCCAGGTGGCTGACACCTCTGGGTGATAAAGTTCACGATGCTCAGTTCATTTTCTTTTAAACCAAAGTGGGAGGGTACTGGGGAGCAGTGGGCTCTTTATCCAGAGCCCCTGTCTTTGCCACGCAGGAAACTGAGCCCAGCACATTACCTCCGAGCTTTCCAGGTTCCTCCTGTACACACTGTTAAGTGAAACAGCAAAGCGCAAAGTGTAGCTATAGTATGCTACCCATCATGTAAAAAAGTTAGGGATATAAAGAAGTACACAGGTATCTTGCTCCTTTATGCAAAAGGAATACAGGAAGTATAAACCAGAGGCTAATGAGATTAGTGGAGTCCCTGGGTGGTGCAAACGGTTAACACACTTGGCTGCTAATCAAAAGGTTGGAGATTAGAGTTTACCCAGAGGCACCTTTGAAGAAAGGCCTGGTGATCTATTTCCGAAAAATCAGCCATTGAAAATCCTACAGAGCACAGTTCTACTCTGACACACATGGGATTGCCATAAGGTAGAACTGACTGGAGAGCAACTGGCTTTTTGTTGAAGAGATTAGTTACCTATAGGAGGTGGGTAGGAAAGGGGTGGACAGAAGGGGGGAATGGGAACAGGAAGCAGGGACAGGGAGTGAGTGACACTTCTCTGAGTATACCTTTTTGTACAGCTCTGACCCTCAGAACCTTAGTAATGTTTCACATACCTTTGGGTACCCCAAATTAAACAATGGAAACCAACAGGATGTAGAAGGACCCCTCCTCCCAAAATAGAGTTCCTCCTAAAGGCAGACTCTCTTCCTTAAGGAATGAGTCCCACAGAAATGAGAGCACAGTGTTTTCATAGCGTAATGGCTGAAAGCAAAGATTCTTGAGCGTAGGTTCAAATCCCAGCTATACCACTTGCTGGCTGTCTGACTCTGAACAAGTTACTTAACCTCTCTGGGCTTCAGTTGTCTCATCTGTAAAATGGGTAAAACAGTAACTACATGAGGAATTTATGAGTTAGTACAAAACAAGGGATGAAGACAGTACATAGCACATAGTGCCATAAGTGCTTGTTACTAATGATTATTGTTATTTTAGGGCTCCATGGTTAGGGGGAGCTGTGGTAACTCATCTTCTGTCCCATGGGATAAGGGCTCCCTTCTCCTCATAGGACATCCCTCAAGCATTGAGAAATAGGCCGGTTCCCACAGTGGCAGGAGCCAATGAACTTCAAATACCTTTGCTCCTGAACAAGTATTAGTTTCTTGTTGCTGCTGTAACAAATCACCACAAATTTAGTGGCTAAAATGATACAAATTTATTATCTTATAGTTCTGGAGGTAAGGAGTCTGAAATGGATCTTATCAGTCTAAAATCAAGGTGTCAGAAGGGCTGCATTCCTTTACAGAAGCTCTAAGAGAGAATCGGAAACCTTGGTGGCATAGTGGTTAAGAGCCATGGCTGCTAACCAAAAGGTTGGCAGCTTGAATTCACTAGCTGCTCCTTGGAAACTCTGTGGGGCAGTTCTACCTATAGGGTCACTATGAGTTGGAATCAACTCAACGGCAATGGGTTAGAGAAGAATCTGTTTCATTGCCTTTTCTAGCTTCTATAGGCCTCCTGCATTCCTTGGCTTGTGGCCCCTTCCTCCAGCAATGGGGGGGGGGTCAAGTTCTTCTTACACTGCATCATTCTGATATCCTCTTCTATCTCCCTCTTCCACTTTTAAGGTCCCCTGTGATCAGAACGGTGATTAATGGGTGATTACACTGGTCCCACTGGATAATCCAGGACAATTTCCCTTCCTTTTTTTTTTTTCTTTCATACTTTCAGTAAAAGTTTACAGTTCAAGCGAGTTTCTCACAGAAAAATTTATAAACACATTGCTATGTGACCATAGTTGCTTTCCCTATACTGTGACAGCACGCTCCTCCTTTCCACCCTGGATTTCCTGTGTCCATTCAACCAGCTCATGACCCTCTCTGCCTTCTCATCTTGCCTCTGGACAGGAGCTGCCCATTTAGTCTCATGGATCTACTTGAGCTAAGAAGCACCCTCCTCATGAGTATCACTTTATGTCCCATAGTCCAGTCTAATCTTTGTCTGAAGAGTTAGCTTTAGGAATGGTTTTAGTTCTGGGTTAACAGAGAATCCGGGGGCCATGTCTTCTGGGGTTCCTCTAGTCTCGGTCAAATCCTTAAGTCTGGACTTTTTATGTGAATTTCATTTCTGCATCCCACTTTTCTCCTACTCTGTCAGGGACTCTCTGTTGTGTTCCCTGTCAGGGCGGTCATTGGTGGTAGCTAGGCACCATCTAGTTCTTCTGGTCTCAGGCTGATGAAGTCTCTGGTTTATGTGGCTCTTTCTGTCTCTTGGGCTAATATTTTCCTTGTGTCTTTGGTGTTCTTCATTCTCCTTTACTTTTGGTGGGTTAGGACCAACTGATGCATCTTAGATGGCTGCTCACTAGCTTTTAAGACCCTAGATACCACTCACCAAAGTGGGATGTGGAACATTTTCTTAATAAACTTTGTTATGCCAATTGATGTAGATGTCCCCTGAAACCATGGTCTCCAGACCCCGCAACCCTGCTGCTCTGTTCCTCAAAGTGTTTAGGAAATTTCTTAGCTTTTTGTTTAGTTCAGTTGTTCTGACTTCCTCTGTATTGTATGTTGTCCTTCCCTTCATCTAAGATAATTCTTGTCCACTATCTAGTTAGCAAATAACCCTCTCCCTCCCTCCCCATCCTCGTAACCATCAAAGAATGGTTTTTTCTGTGTTTAAACCTTTTCTTCAGTTCTTATACTAGTGGTCTTCTACACTATTTCTCTTTTTGTGACTGATTAAGTTCACTCAGCATAATGCCTTCCAGATTCCTCCATGTTATAAGATGCTTCACGGAATCATTATTATTCTTTATCGTTGCATAGTATTCCATAGTGTGAATATACCATAATTTGTTTATCCATTCGTCCATTGATGGGCACCTAGGGTGTTTCCATCTTTTTGCTATTGTGAACAGTGCTGCAATGAACACGGGTGTGGGTATATCTATTCATGTGATGGCTCTTACTTCTCTAGGATATATTCCAAAGAGTGGGATTGCTGGATTGTATGGTACTTCTATTTCTAGCTTTTTAAGGAAGGGCAAAATTGATTTCCAAAGTGGTTGTACCATTTTACATTCCCATCAACACTGTGTAAGTGTTCCAGTCTCCCCATAATCTTTCCAACATTTATTATTTTGTGTTTTTTTGATTAATGCTAGCCTTGCTGGGGTGAGATGGTATCTCACTGTAGTTTTGATTTGCATTTCTCTAATGGCTAATGATTGTGAGCATTTCCTCATGTGTCTGTTAGCAGCCTGAATGTCCTCTTTGGCAAAGTGCCTGTTCATTTCCTTTGCCCATTTTTTAATTGGGTTGTCTTTTTGTTGTTGAGGTTTTGCAGTATCTTGTAGATTTTAGAGATTAGACCCTGATCGGATTTGTCATAGCCAAAATTTTTTTCCCAGTCTGTAGGTTGTCCTTTTACTCTTTTGGTGAAGTCTTTTGATGAGCACAAGTGTTTGATTTTTAGGAGCTCCCAGTTATCTAGTTTCTCTTCTGGTGTTTGTGTATGTGTTACTCATGGTTCGTATACTGTTTATGCCATGTATTACAGCTCCTAGCGTTGTCCCCATTTTTTCTTCCATGATCTTTATTGTTTCAGATTTCATATACAGGTCTTTGATCAATTTTGAGTTAGTTTTGTGAATGGTGTGAGGTATGGGTCTTGTTTCAGTTTTTTGAAAAATGGATATCCAGTTATGCCAGCACCATTTGTTAAAGACACTTTTTCCCAATTAATGGACTTTGGGCCTTTGTCAAATATAAGCTGCTCATAGGTGTATGAATTTATGTCTGGATTCTCAATTCTGTTCCATTGGTCTATGTATCTGTTGTACCAGTAACAGGCTGTTTTGACTACTGTGGCGGTATAATAGGTTCTAAAATCAGGTAGTGTGAGGCCTCCCACTTTGTTCTTCTTCTTCAATAATGCTTTACTTATCCAGGGCCTCTTCCCTTTCCATATGAAGTTGGTGATTTGTTTCTCCATCTCATTAAAAAATGCCATTGGAATTTGGATCTGGATTGCACTGTATCTGTATATCGCTTGGATAGAATTGACATTTTCACAATGTTGAGTCTACCTATCCATGAGCAAGATATGTTTTTCCACTTATACAGGTCTCTTTTGGTTTCTTGCAGTAGCGTCTTGTAGTTTTCATTGTTTAGGTCTTTTACATCTCTGGTTAGATTTATTCCTAAGTATTTTATCTTCTTGGGGGCTATTGTAAATGGTATTGATTCGGTGATTTCCTCTTGGAAGTTCTCTTTGTTGGTGTAGAGGAATCCAACTGATTTTTGTATGGTTATCTTGTATCCTGATACTTTGCTGAAATCTTCTATTAGTTCCAGTAGTTTTCTTGTGGATTCTTTGGGGTTTTCTGCGTATAAGATCATACCATCTGCAAATAGAGATACTTTTACTTCTTCCTTACCAGTTTGGATGCCCTTTATTTCTTTTACTAGCCTAACTGCTCTGGCTAAGACCTCCAGTACAATGTTGAATAACAGTGGTGATAAAGGGCATCCTTGTCTGGCTCCCATTCTCAAAGGGAATGCTTTCAGACTCTCTCCATTTAGGATGATGTTGGCTGTTGGCTTTGTATAAATGCTCTTAATTATGTTGAGGAATTTCCCTTCTATTCCTATTTTGCTGAGAGTTTTTATCATGAATGGGTGTTGGACTTTGTCAAATGCCTTTTCTACATCAATTGATAAAATCATGTGGTTCTATCACATTGATTGTTTTTTCTAATGTTGAATCATCCCTGTATACCTGGTATAAATCCCACTTGAGCATAGTGAATTATTTTTTTTGATATGTTGTTGAATTCTATTGGCTAGAATTTTGTTGAGGGTTTTTGTGTCTATGTTCATGAGGGATATTGGTCTGTAATTTTCTTTTTTTGTGGTGTCTTTACCTGGTTTTGGTATCAGGGTTATGCTGGCTTCATAGAATGAGTCTGGGAGTATTCCATCCTTTTCTATGCTCTGAAATACCTTTAGTAGTAGTGGTATTAACTCTTTTCTGAAAGTTTGGTAGACTTCTCCAGTGAAACCATCAGGGCCAGTGATTTTTTTTTTGTTGTTGTTGGGAGTTTTTAAATTACCTTTTCAATCTCTTTTTTGTTATAGGTTTATTTAGTTGTTCTACCTTTGTTTGTGTGAGTTTAGGTAGGTAGTGAGTTTCTAGAAATTTGTCCATTTATTCTAGGTTTTCAAATTTGTTAGAGTACAATTTTTCATAGTATCCTATTATGATTCTTTTAATTTCAGTTGGGGCTGTTGTGATATCACCCATCTCATTTCTTATTCAGGTTATTTTCTTCCTCTCCTGGTTTTTTTTTTTTTTTTTTTTTTTTTTTTTGTCAGTTTGGCCAATGATTTATCAATTTTGTTGATTTTTTCAGAGAACCAGCTTTCAGTTTTGTTAACTCTTTCAGTTGTTTTTCTATTCTCTATTACATTTATTTTTGCTCTAATTCTTATTATTTCCTTTCTTCTGGTGCCTAAAGGCTTCTTTGGCTGCTCTCTTTCTACTTGTTTGAGTTGTAGGGTTAATGTTTTGATTTTGGCCCTTTTTTCTTTTTGGATGTGTGCATTTATTGCTATAAACTGACCTCTGAGCACTGCTTTTGCTGTGTCCCAAAGTTTCTGCTAGGATATGTTTTCATTCTCATTTGATTCTGTGAATTTCTTTATTCCATCCTTAATTTCTTCTATAACCCAGTAGTTTTTGAGCAAGGCTCAGCTTCCAAGTGTTTGATTTTTTCCTTGCTTTTTCTGTTATTGATTTCTATTTTTATGGCTTTATGGTCAGAAAAGATGCTTTGTAATATTTCAAGGCTTCGGATTCTGCTAAGGCTTGCTTTATGGCCTAATATGTGGTCTATTCTGAAGAATGTTCCATGTGCGTTAGAAAAGAAAGTATACTTGACTGCTGTTGGGTTGAGTGTTCAATTTATGTCTATGAGATCAAGTTGGTTGACTGTGGCATTTAGATCTTCTGTGTCTTTCCTGGGCTTCTTTCTGGATGTTTTGTCCTTCACCGAAAGTGGTGTGTTGAAGTGTCCCACTATTATTGCGGAGGTGTCTATCTCTCTTTTCAATGCTGTTAAGAGTTTGTTTTATGTACTTTGGAGCCCTGTTGTTGGGTGTGCAAATATTTATTATGGTTATGTCCTCCTGATGTATTGACCTTTTAATCATTATATAGTGTTCTTCCTTATCCTTTGTGGTGGATTTTACTTTAAAGTCTATTTTGTCAGAGATTAAAATTGCTACTCCTGCTCTATTTTAGTGTTGCTTGCTTGATATACATTTTTCCATCCTTTGAGTTTTAGTTTGTTTGTGTCTTTAAGTCTAAGGTGAGTCTCCTGTAGGCAACATATAGACAGATCATGTTTTTTTAATCCATTCTGCCACTCTCTGTCTCTTTACTGGTGCCTTTAGTCCATTTACATTCAGCGTAATTATTGATAGGTATGAGTTTAGTGCTGTCATTTTGACGTCTTTTTTTTCGTGTGTGTGTGTTATTGACAGTTTCTTTGTTCCACTTAATTTTCTGTGCTGAGTCGCCTTTCTCTTTATGCATTTTCTTTCCATCTTTTACATTGTTGCTGATTTTGTATTTGCTGAGTCTTTATAGTTTTATTTTTTTTTATTTTGATGTGTAGGATTTTTAGTTTTCTTTGTGGTTACCTTAATATTTAACCCTAGTTTTCTAAGTTTAAACCACTCTTTTATTTCTTTATATCACCTTGACTTCCTCTCTGTATGAAAGATCTATGACTACATTTTTTAGTCCCTCTTTTTTGTTTTAATGTCATCTTTTATATATTGACATTCATGTTTTCCTATTTTCAGTGTTTTAGCTTTGATTTATTTTTGTGACTCCCTATCTGGGTTTATATCGGTTGCTCTGTCCTGTGTTCTAGCCTTGGGTTGTTATCTGATGTTATTGATTTTCTAACTGGAGGACTCCCTTTAGTATTTCTTGTAATTTTGGTTTGGTTTTTGCAAATTCCCTAAACTTCTGTTTATCTGGAGATGCCCTAATTTCATCATCATATTTGAGAGACAGTTTTGCTGGATATGTAATTCTTGGCTGGCAATTTTTTTCCTTGAAGGCTTTATATATGCCATTCCATTGCCTTCTTGCCTGCATGGTTTCTGCTGAGTAGTCCAAGCCTAGTCTTATTGACTCACCTTTGTAGATGACTTTTTGTTTATCCCTAGCTGCTCTTAAAATTCTTTATCTTTGGTTTTGGCAAGTTTGATTATAATATGTCTTGGAGACTTTCTTTCCGGATCTACCTTATGTGGGGTTCGATGAGCATCTTGGATAGATATCTTGTCATCTTTCATGATATCAGGGAAGTTTTCTGCCAACAAATCTTTGACAATTCTCCTGTATTTTCTGTTATCCCCCCGTTCTGGTACTCCAATCACTCGTAGGTTATTCCTCTTGACAGAGTTCCACATAATTCTTGGGGTTTCTTCACTTTTTAAAAATTCTTTTATCTAATTTCTCATCAAATAAGTTGGTGTCAAGTGCTTTATCTTCAATCTCTCTAATTTTGACTTCCATTGCCTCAATTCTGCTCCTGTGAGTTTCTACTGAGTTGTCTAATTCTGAAATTTTATTGTTAATCTTCTGGATTTCTGATTGCTGTCTCTCTATGGATTCTTGCAGCCTGTTAAATTTGTCATTCTGGTCTTCTCTAATCTTCTTAAGTTCCTCTGTTGCTTTGTTTGTATGATCCTTGGCTTGTTCTGCATTTTGAATGATCTCCTTCCTGATCTCTTGAAGAGTTCTATATATTAATCTTTTGTATTCTACCTCTGGTAATTCCCAGAAATTCTCTTCCTCCAGAAAATTTCTTGATTCTTTGTTTTGAGCTTGCTGAAGCCATCATGGTCTGCCTCTTTATATGATTTGATATTGACTGTTGTCTCTGAGCCATCAATAACTTATTATATTTATTTATTTCACGTTTGCTTACTGTGTCCTAGCTTCTTGTTTTGTTTTGTTTTGATATGCCCAAATAGGCTGCCCGTGTGAGCTAGTTTGATAATTGGTGTCTTTGTAGCTCTCATGTCCTGTCACCAGGTGGTTAGATCTGTAACTAGGTATGTGAGCCCAGGAATCTGTTTAGTTTTTCTTGTATGGATTCAGCTCAGGTGTCCAGGTAGTTCATCACCAAGTGTGGGCTGCAGGCTCTCACCTACAGTCCTAGACAGGCAGGGGTGATTGTTGTAGGCACAGGTATCTGGCTGCAGTAGGGGGTCATGAGCTGAGCAAGGCAGGGTGCTGACGGCTGCCTCTGAGTGTCTGGGAGGAAAGTGTGTTTCTGTTCCCTAGAGCGCGTAGGTGGGTGGGTTTTGCAGCCTGACTATGAATACCCATTGCTGTTGCCTGTAAAGATTGGGAGGCATTTCATGTGTGGCTAGGTGGCGTGGGTGGACCCCATTTCGTGTGTGGCTAGGTGGCATGGGTGAAGCCACCATTCATCAGGCCCCTGATGCAGGCAGGTGAGGATCCTGCTCAATGGGCAGAGCAATGTCGAATGTCACAAACCCACCACTTCACCATATTGCTGATACAGGTGAAGCTAGGCCTCAGGCATATACTCTGCCGCACTGTGGTAATGAGGGCCTATGCTCTTGAAATGGGCCCACGCAGGTCCATGCAGGGGTGAAAGGCATCCAAAGTCCAAGGACCTCTTATGCCTATGCCTGGGCAAAGGAGCTGTGCTTACCCTGATTTCCTGGCTTAGGGGAGTTGGCAGATTATTTTTTCTTGTTTGTTAATTTGTTCCCTCTCCAAGGCCAGGAGAATGACTCCGGGCATATGATGGGTCTCACTTTCGGCCCAGGGGACTCGGCAATCGCTGAAGCTGGCCTGACCCCAGCGCAGACCAAGGAGGGGGCAGGTAAATGGGAGAGAGGTTTTTCCCCAAGGGGGTGTTTTTTGATCCATGTGGTAGGTCAGACTCATGTACTTATCTTTTGCCGACTGAGCCCCACTTTTCACTGGTTCTGGAGGCATGAGTAGACTCTCCGCCCACTTGGTCTCTCCTGAGGTGGAAAATGCCCCCCGAGTGCCACTGCTTACCTCACCACACAAGCCAGCCTATCTGGCCTGCAGGGTGCTGGCCCCTCGCAGGGTCAGGTCTGGTAAGTCCTTGCTGCTTCCTAACCGTCTCTTCCTCCCCTTGCCACTCAGTCCAGTTCCTCAGCTTTGCTTTTGATGTTCAGGGATCCTAGACTGCAATACATAATCGATTCAATTGTTTTTTTGGGTCTTTGTTGTAAGAGGGACCACAGGAAGCGGCTGACTACTGCACCATCTTGGCCCCGCCTCTAATTTCCCTTTCTTAAGGTTAACTGATTAGCAACCTAAATTCCATCTTTAGCCTTAATTCCCCTCTGCCATGTAAGGTAACATATTCACAGGTGCTGAGGATTAGGACATGCACATCTTTGGAGAGGGGCATTATTGTTCCTACCACAAGGATCAACCCCTGACCTGTTCTACCCTCTTCCCTTGTGCCCAGGGCTTGGTCTCTTGGTTCTGAAATGACTCATCCACCCGAAAGCTGGCCCTGCTAGAAGTCCCCACCAGAAATGGCATTTCAGGCTAAAAGACTGCAAACTGGTGTCCCAGAGATTTTCAAAAATAATGCAGTGTGATAGGGTGTGATGGTCTGGACTGTGCTCAGTTCTGTTCTGGAGTCTACAAGAGCTGGATTCCAATCTTGGACCAGCCATTTATTAGCTGCATAGCTTTCATTCATCAACAAATATTTATAGTAGGCTACTATGTGCCAGTCACTGCGTGAGGCATTTGAGGCACAACCACTGCTCAGCACAGAGCCAGTCACTTAGTATGTACTCATTGAATGTTACTTTAAAAAGGGGGTTCAGGGTAGGAGTCAGGGTCCAGAGGAAAGCTTTTCCCTAAGCTTCCACATGAATTTCCTGATAGGAACCTCAGGGAGCCTCAGATTCTGACAGAAGAGCATACAGCGAATTACAGCAGTGTTTCATAAGACTTCTGAGAGATACTTCTCTGGGGACAGGACTCTAAAGGCAGGGGGCCGGAGAGGCACCCCAGGAAGGAGAACCAAGTCAAGAGCAGCATGCATGTTGGAAGGGAGGCAGGCAGACCAGAGGTTCACCTTTCAAAGCAGATGTACTTTCCCTGATCCTGGTTTTTGTCCTCCTCCTCCAGGAAGCCTTCCACAATTAAACCCACAGAACTCTACAGAGACTCTTTTACTAGCCATTCCCTTCACACTTCCCTCTGGAGTCTGTGCTGTATTAATTTACACTTGTTTATAAATCACGGCATACAAGCATTTAAGTAATACGGATTAAAGTGTCTGATCTGTCAAACTGCCAAGTACTCTAAAAACTCTGCCTGACCTCTCCCATCTGAGACACTGTGCTACATGAAGGAGGCACTAAACAACTGTGTGTTGATGGAATTCCTCCTGTATCCATTCCACTAGCTTACAGCTTGCTCCCTACCCTCCCAAAGGCCCTGTGAAAGGGGGTGCAGGGACTTGGCAGATTAGGGTTGCCATGGCAGCCCCACTTCTCCCTGTGTAGCTCTGGGTAAGTCACTTCATTATCTTTAGGCTGCCATCTCCTCACCTGTAAAATTGGGAGGTGGGAGGCGGGGGCTTAGAGTTGTGGTCTGTAAGCCCAGCTCAACATTCTTCATTTGTAGTTCCTATTTCCCAAATGGACAGAGATGTTCAGAGGGCCGGAACACTGCTCATTTACATACCTGGGTTGGGGTCTGGACTCCAGGATTGGTAAACAACGTAGCAAACACTGCCCACCCTAGTCCTAACCCTGGGCTCCAGGAAGACCACATGGTGTAGTTACCCACACTTGGGTCCAACTTCTGACTTTGCCACATGCTAGTTGTGTGCTATAGTAAGTTGCTTATTCTCTTTAAGCCCGTTTCCTCCTTTGTAGAATGGAGAGATGAGACACATGGGTACTTTCCTTATAGTACATACCTTATAGGATTTATGTAAAGGTTAAATAAAATGAACAATGTAGTATACTCAGCAGAGTCCCCATCTCACAGTATATTCTTGACCAAGGTCAGCTGCTGCCCTAATTATTATTAGATATACACAGTGGGCCTTCATGGATCATAGGATCATAGTGTTGAAAAAGACCTTAGAATTCACCTAGAGCAAAGAGTAGCCTTCAGTTCCAGGCAGCTCCATTCAACAAGAAACATTTATAGAGTGCCTACTATGTGCCAACCACTGCATGAGGCATTTGAGGTTTGCACAGTCAATTAGAATGCACTCAGGGAATATTAGCTTGAAAAGGGGGGTGGGTAGGAATCAGGGTGACAGGGACACTTCCCCCTAAGGTTCCACATGAACTTCCTGATAGGAACTTCCTGAGCTGAACTTACCTGCACCACTGCTGGCACATTTCCAGCAGAGACTCAGGCTGTACCCTTGGGAAATGTCATATCCGAGGGACGGGGAGAGGCCCACTGCCTGTGTGAGGAACCAAGCCTGATGGAAGGCAAAGCCATGTGGCACATCAAGCTGGTAGAACTCCTTGAGCCCCTGCCTCCCACCTGGTGGGCCTCAAGGAGAAGGCAGCAGCAGAGCTGTAACTAGAACCAGACCTTCCTGTCATAGTAAGGAACTAGGACACCTGGGTTGTCATCCAAATTCTCTGTTCTCATTGGCCTAGGACATCTGGGAAACTCATTCTCTCTCTTTCCTTTCCATTTTTTAAAAAAGAAGGCACAGGTGAATGTTCTGGAGAAAGTCAAGGCCAGTCCAGCTACCGACACTCCTTAGCTTGGCCCTGTGCCGGGAGGGTAGAGTGTTGACTGCATTTTTCCGACTTAGGCCTCTGTCTGCCCCATCTGTAGGATGCGGATTACGCTAACTGCATTTCCCAGAAGGGATACTGAAACAAGTCAACATGTTAACAGACAACCATTAATTGTGAATCCAGGAAGTATATTACCGAGCTCTTTTCCCTCATTTTCCTCCCCTGCTCTCAGAGGCTCTCTACTGTTCAAGGAACCAAACCTAAGCCAAACCTGCTGCCGTGGAGTCAATTCCAACTCACAGTGACCTATAGGACAGAGTAGGACAGCCTCATAGGGTTTCCAAGGAGCTGGCTGGTGGATCTGAACTGCCGACCTTTTGGTTAGCAGTCCGAACTCTTAACCAGTGTGCCACCAGGGCTCCATCAGAAAGGGAAGGGATTAAGATCTGGTGAGTTCTGACACTTCACAGGCATTTAATTTTATTTAACTTCACAACAATCCTAAAGGGTTATTCCTTATTTATAGATGAGGAAACTGAGTCACAGAAGGACAAGTGATCTGTCAAGGTTGTTCAGTGGTTCACTTGAGAGAGGAGACAGGCGCTGTTGGTAATAATGAGGTTGGGGGGCTTTCACGTTGCTCTTTTCTTCATATGACAAGGGACAGCTGCCCTGAACACACACAGCTAAGGAGCCCTAGTCCTGAAAAATGCAGTTAACTCTCATTTATCCATATCACTGGAGGGGTATAGATCATCCAATTCCTTTCTTTTTGGCTCTGACATTTATGATGCATTTTATGATTTTTTTAGAGGCAGAGCTACCCTCTTGGTTATATACTTCTAAAAGGCAGCTACTAAGACAAATTTTTCTTCTCTGAGCCCACATATCCCTGAATGTGTGGGGAGCTGGTTGGGCTTAAACCAGGGCTTCATACCCCTGCTGAGAATTTGCATTTCTAACAAGTTCCCTGCTGAGAATTTACATTTCGATCCCCAGATATTCTGAATCAGAATCTACAGTTTAACAAGATCCCCAGGTGATTCTTATGTACAACTTCCTGGGAACTTGTTAGAAATGCAAATTCTCAGCAGGGGTTCAAATGGACTGAACCGGTTCAAAGCCCTGGCTTTAACAGTCTATGGAATATCCTCCCGTGGCAACGGAGAGTTGGCAATATCAGAGCAAAAGGGTTTAGCGAGGAGGGAATCCAGGTTCTGAGGAGAGGTCAAGGCTGCCTGGGGTGGTTCCAGAGCTGGCTGGTGTGGACAGGCCAGGCAGGGCCTGGGGTGGGAAGAGAGCAGGCTGGGAGTTCCTCAGTCTTCCCCTCACACCCTCTACTCCACACACCACCCCCGCCCTGCAGCGGGATCCAGAGAGTCAGGGCGGGCTGGCCTGCTGTGAGAACACACTTCAATGCTCTGGGCCCCAACATGCTCAGCTTTCCCAGGTGAGCATCATCTTTTGTCCTGGGGAGAGCGTACCATAATCACAACCATCTTTCCAAGTAACCAGGGTTTCCCAGCCCTGTAATTGGGCCACTGCTGGGGTGGGAGGACATTTTGAAGGTGATTCGAGGAGCAGGGGAGAGAGGGCTATTTTTCTGGATTAGTTCTCCTTGGGGTGGGGGTGGAGGCTTCAGCTGCAAGGCCTGCAAATGAGCCAACTCCCACATCTCTCCACTCCTCCCAGCCCCTATGCCCACTCCATCTCTGCCCTGATCAGGATGGGGCTCAGCACCAGCACATGTACCATGTCCCTTAAAGCCCTGGCCTGCAAGGGGATCAGAGCAGGCAATGAGCATCAGGGTCGGGAAAACCAGAGCTAGGGGATGTTGGCCACACAAGGAGCCTCAGCCCCAGGCAGAGAAGCCAAGTCAGCCCAGATGAATGCAATTGGCTGAAGCACCCACAGGGAATTTGTATTAATCCCAGACCACCACCCTGCCAGATTTGTGTGCATTCTGGAAATGCCAACTGTAGCAACTACAAGATCATTCTTAGAAAGAATAAGGAACGTAAACCTGCTACCAAGTGAGTGTGTGAGTGTGTGAGTGAATATGTGTGTGTACACACCTGTGCCTGTGTGTGGACACCACTGTCCCTGTGTTGACAATGCAGACAGAGGCACAGAAAATGTGGTGGTTGTATGCACAGGCTCTAAGAATCTGGATCTGTACCCTGGTTTGGTTGCTTACCAGATGGGTGAACTTGGGCAAGTGATTCAACTTGCAATACCTCTATTTTCTCATCTATAAAACGGGCATACTAATAGTACCTAGTTTACAGGACTGCTATGATTATTAAATGAGTTAATACACACAGAGTGCTTAAATTAATGCTAGGCACATGGTTCACACTCAATAACTATTATTATTATTAATGTTTATTTACCTGGGTAAATTAGCTGACAAATGTCACCTCTTCTTGACTTCAGACTGGAGCCATACATTCAACCACCTTATAGCAAAGTCCCTCTGATACTTTAAGGAGCCCTAGTGGCGAAGTGGTTACATGCCTGGCTGCTAACCAAAAGGTCAGCAGTTTGAATCCACCAGCCACTCCGTGGGAGAAAGATGTAGTGGTCTGCTTCTGTAAAGATTACATCCTTGGAAACCCTTGGGGCATTTCAGCCTTGGAAACCCTTGGGTCAGTTCTACTTTGTCACATAGGGTTGCTATAAGTCAGAATCAACTTGACAGCAATGGACTATATCAACCAAAACCTTTTCAAGTGGTCTAACTCGACCCACCTCGTGGTCTCTGGCTTGACTGCAAAGAGCTTTTGAATCAGCTAGAAGCTACAGTGCACCCATGGCTTTTGGATTATTTATGCAACCACCTTCTTCCCTTCCTCCCAATAATTGAATTGCCTGCTTTTACTCATTTATGTAGCGAGATTATCTACATAAATGGAATCATTTTAATATCTTGTCCTTACTTGGTTGTAATTGTTCAGTGGGAGGCAAACCTGTCCTTTTCCCCTGGGAGATGCAAATCTTGAGTATAGTGGGTACAATGAGCAGAGGTGTTTTGGTGATACAATCAATGATCATAATAATGAAATATGAAGTAATAATTAAAATGGCAACAATCACAATGACAATGATGGGAACGGTGACAGCCTCTAACATTTACCAAACACGTAAGTGTGCCAGGCACTGTGCTAAGTTTCTTTACAGGCATTGTTGCTGTTGTTGTTAGCTTCTGTCAAGACAGCCCCTAACTCATAGTGACCCCATGCACAGTGGCACAAAATGCTGCCCAGTTCTGCACCATCCCTATGATGAGTTGCAGATTGGACAGTTGTGAGCCATAGGGTTTTCACTGACTGATTTTCAGAAGTAGATTACCAGGCCTTTCTTCCTAGTCTGTCTTAGTCTGGAAGCTTCACTGAAATCTGTCTAGTCTCATAGCAACACACAAGCCTCCACTGATGGACAGGTGATAGCTGCACATGAGGTGCATTGGCCAGGAATCGAACCTGGGTACCTTGCATGGAAGGCAAGAACTCTACCACCGAACCACCCATACCCCCTTACAGGCATTAGCTCATCTTGTTTTGGCACAAGAGCAGAACTGCCTCTTTGCTGCAAATTGATGGGCAAACTTTCCTCATTCAGATGTGTGGAAGAGGGGCCAAGGGTGTGACATGCCTAGCTGAAGATTTAGAGAGCACGAGAGCATCCTCCTGGAATCCCGACCTCATTCAAATCTACAGAGAGAACAGTGCTTCTGCCCTTGGCAGAGAGCACCCCCAATCCTCTTTTCAATTATCTACACACACACATGCCCCCTCTGTAATTATCCCAACAAATGTGCTCAAGGAAAATAAACTCCGCAAGACTGGCTTATAAAAATAGCAAAATGCACAGCACAGGACTGCTCTGTATAATTCATGCTGAAAACATGGAGATATCGTATTCCGATAAATTGTGCTTTTTGGAGTTTCTGTGTATTTGCTGATTACACACAGGCACACACTCACAGACACACATACATGCACAGATGGCCCCTCTATGGCTTGTATTTCAGTAAAGAGGATGGGAAGAGCCTACGTCTAAAGAATGGCTGTGCTCTTGGTGAGCTTTCAGTCTAGGGCTGGGAACCTGAGTGACGCGACTGGTGACCACATTTCTCAGTTCAGCTTGTTCCGCTTAATAAATATTTCTCAGGTTCCTGCTATATGCTGGCACCACGGTGAGCAGAGGGGCCACAGGGAGGAAGAAAGGTCCAGTGAAAGATGTAGACCCAGGAACAGATAAAAACATGATAATGTAGGTGTGATCACAATGCTGAGCCTGAGGACCAGGTAGGCTTCCTGGAGGAGGGGTCTAAGTTTTAAAGGATGAGTATGGTGGCTGGCAGGGAGGGAGGGTCGGAATGGTATTCTAGGCAGAGGGAACAGCAAAAGCAAAGGTGCTGGGCACCAAGAAATGGAGGGTGGACAGGGTTGGGCAGGCAAGAGCTGAGGCTGGAGTGGTAAGTGGTGGCCAT
The DNA here is from genome assembly GCA_030035585.1 of Dugong dugon. Classification (NCBI taxonomy): domain Eukaryota; kingdom Metazoa; phylum Chordata; class Mammalia; order Sirenia; family Dugongidae; genus Dugong; species Dugong dugon. The sequence goes on from CM057462.1 coordinate 152,317,673, forward strand.
GGCCACCTCCCCAAGAAACTTGACTTCACTCTGCAGGCAGCAGGGGGCCACCAAGTGGCCACCACTCAGTCCTGTTAACCCTTCAGGGTCTGCTTTCATGCCACCTACTCAAGGAGATCTTCTCTATGTCCCACCCTGATTAGATTAGAGCCCTCTGCCGAACGGTTAGCACAGTTAATCAAGAGTTCCAATTGGTCTCCCTGTCTTCAGTCTCGCCCCCAGCCCGAGATGGGTTGTAATAATCATTCATTCATTCAACAAACGTTTATTGAGTGATGCATGTGTACCAGGAACTGCGCTAGGCACTGGAGATGTGGCACTGAACAAGAAAGCCTAGTGCGGGAGACAGTGAAAATCACGTGAATAATCATACAATTCTTGTTGGAACTGTAAGCACCAGGATGGAAAGGGAAGGGGTGTTGAGGATGTTTGGCAGAGGGCTCACCTGGGGTCACCAGACTCCCAGGGGGAGTTGGTGGAGGCCTGGCTGACAAAGACTGATGGTTTTACCAGGAAGATGAAAAGGAAGTCTGCTATTTAGATGGAATTCAAGCAGACTCCCTGGACAGGCCAGCTGGCTGTTCCACACCGGTGCTCACCCTGTTCAGAACTGTTCTCCCTCATTATAACAAGTCTGTGCCATGGAGGCATAAGAAGGGGCTGACAGTGCAGCCATCTGAGCAACAACGGGCAGGGCTTCCTGGCTGCTTGGTCCTGATTCATGGGAATGGTCAAGGAGAAGAGGAAAGGATTCTCTACCTGGGGTCCAACTCCCAGCCTAGATACGGGCCAGGCAGCCTCATTCCATGCCCTGGGCAGGCCTGAATGCACAGAGGAGAGGAGGAGCAGAGAAGCCAGAGACAGAGGGTGCGAGAGAGGTCTAGAGGAATTACCCTACCTCCACCCAGCCTGCACTCCACTGCCGAGCTGGTCTTCCTAAAGTGCAGCATTGATCATGCCACTCTCCTACTCAACAACCTTCAGTGGCTCCTCATTGCCTTTGGAATGAAGCTGACATCCAAAGCCAAATATTCAAAGCCCCCTTTAGTCTGACCCCAATCTACCTTCCCAACATTCAGCTCACTTTCCCCCCAACACCACTTTATTCAAGCCATAGGAGTCTTCCCACTGACTCGAGTCTCATCAAAACACACAATCACTCTCTTAGGGATGGAAGGAGCCTTGGGATCACGAAACCTAGTCCTTCATTTTACAGACAAGGACATCCAGGACCAGAGAAAGTAAGTCATTTGTGTTGGGCTGAATGTAGAATTCACCACCACCATTCATTCATTCAACATGTATTAAATGTCTGTTCATGCAGGCACTATCCTAATTCACATAAGAATGTGGAACCTACCTTACCCATTTATTTAACAAATATTTATTAAGCACCTTCTAAGCTAACCAAGGAGCCCGGGTGGCAAAGTGGTTAAGAGCTCAGGCTGCTAACCAAAAGGTCAGCAGTTTGAATCTACCAGCTGCTCCTTGGAAACTCTATGGGGCAGTTCTACTCTGTCCTATAGGGTGTCTGTGAATCAGAATCAACTCGACAGCAATGGATTTGGGTTTTTGGCTTGATATGCCAGACCAGGAGCCAGGATGCAACAGTAAACGTATCAGTTAAGTCTCTGTATTCTTGGAGAATTGGAGAGCTTAGTAATCAGTAAGAAAGAGATGGGTCAGATAGTGAAGAACACTACGAAGAAGATTAGTGCAGGGGAGAGGACCGAGACAAGAGTGATGGTGGAGAGGCGAATTCTGTCTAGGAGAAAAGAAAGAAGACCTCTTTCATACGTGGACATTTGAGCAGAAATCTGAAAGAAGTGAGCATTGTCTGGGGGAAGAGTGGTCCAGGGAGAGGAATCAGAAGCTGCAAAGGCCCCGGGGCACGAGCATGCTTAGTGCACCGGAACAACACCAGGAGGCCACTGGGGCAAAGCACAGTGCGTAAGGGAGAGAGGGGTAGGCAGTGACATCACAGAGGGATGGGGAACATTCCAGGCCAGGGGAAGGACTTTGGCTTTTACACAAGTGAGACGAGATGCCACTGGGCTCCGAGGAGAGGAGGGATGTGAGCTGACTTAAGCTAACAAGAGTCAAGTAGACTCAGTGCAGTGTAAGCCACAGAGGCACACAGGATGGAGTCAGGGAAGCTCCCAAAGTAGGTTTCCAAAGCAGCATGAGCAGGTGTTTGGGCAAGATAAGAAAGGGGTGTGTGTGTGTGTATGTATGCGTTTGTTAGGTAAGGGGAAAGAAAAGAAGAGGATAATAATAGCTAAAAATAATACCCAGCATGTACTGAGGACTCAGTATATACCAGGGACTGTGCTAAGTATTTTACAGCTATTGTAATATTTAAATATTCCGAAAGAAAACTCTATTATTCCCCTATTTTACAGACAAAGAAATTGAGGCAAAGGGAGGTTAAGTAATGTGCTTGAGACCACACTACCGGTAACGACTGAGCTGGCAGATAAACCCAGGCCATCTGGCTCCAGAGCTTGTGTTTCTAACCACCACATGATGTCACAGAGTGGACAGCGTTCCAGGTGAGGGAGTGATGAACACCCAGAAATGAGAGAGGCAAGACGGGTGGGGAATCCGTCAGGCAGCTGGAGCACAGAGGGCTATCTCCCAATTGCTGAGATAATTCCTAACAATGGAAGTAGATCCTGGCTACTGAAAGTGTGGTTCCTAGACCAGCTGGAATTAGCATCACCAGAGAGCTTGTTAGAAATGCAGAACCTCAGGCCCCACCCAGACCTCCAGAACCAGAATCTGCATTTTAGCAAGATTACCAGGGCATTCATAGTTGATCCAGTAAAATTTGCAAAGTTCTGTACTTGATCTCAGGCCAAACATCATTTCTTCCAGGAAGCCTAATTTGACCCCTCCCAGCCCAAAGACAAGGTCACAATCCACAATTTTATTCTCTCAAAGCAGCTTCAAATCCTCCTTCATAGCATTTACCACATTGTCACTCAGTTGTTCTCAGACTTGGCTGCACGTAGGGAGATGTAAACATTGCTGAGGGTCAACTTCACCCCTCACCAGTTGAATTAGAACCTCTGAGGGTTAAGACCCCGGTACTGGTATTCTTTACAACCTGCTCCCCTGGTGTTTCCAATGTACAATCAAATGTTTTAACTCTTCTAACTAAATACTTCATATCTCTCTAAGTCCTGTGAGAGCAGGGACTATGTTTGCCTGGATTACTGCTGTTCTCAACTTTCAGAACCAAGCCTGGCACAAAGTAGGTGCTCAGAAAAAATGGCTCAAAGGGAAGGAGGAAGGAAGGGTATCCCTCTCTCACAAACGTATTTCAGAAGAGCAGCTTGTTGTTGTTAGTTGCCATTGAGTTGGCTCCGACTCACGGTGACCGTATGTACAACAGAACAAAATGTTGCCTGGTCCTGCGCCATCTTCATGATCCTTGGTGTGTCTGAGTCCACTGATGAGGCTAATGTGTCAATCCATCTCATCCCTCGTGTTTTGCTGACCAAACATAGGAAGAAGAGTAGCTGACGCCATTTCAGGGTTACAAAGAAGAACAGGGTCAGAGTGGGGCTGCTGGCCAACCTCTGTCATTAAACCTGAAACATGCTCCTCCTCAATAACCATCCAATGCCCACCTGGCAGGGTGTCACTCTGTGTCTCATCAGACACGTCAAGAAGTCTCGGTGTGGGGAGGAGGGGCACAAGGCCGGTGCCTCCTGCCTGTCAGGACCGTCTTCTAGGATCCCCTCCTGCTGCCCAGTCCTGCCGGAGCTGCCTCTACACGTAGTGGGTTGAACAGGTCCTCAGTATAATACAATCTGAAGTCCCTGGGTGGTACAAATGGTTAACACGCTTGGCTGCTAACCAAAAGGTTCGAGTCCACCCACCTTTAGAGTTTAGCTCTACTCGGACACACATGGGTTTGCCATGAGCCGAAGTCGACTTGACGGTAACTGGTTAAAATACAATTTGAAGAATCTCCAGCCCAAACCCCTAAATGCTCTGCTCAGCTCCCTGGGGCTGAGGAGCCTAGCTCCAGATCAAGTACTCAGGTTTTTATCACAGAAATAAATCAAGGCCTTGTTTTACCCCAGAGTACACATTACTTTTCCTTTCCCGCTTAAGCAAACTTCTCTTCCATCCATTCTGGAGAGGTTCATTTAATAGCGTGTGAAATGAAATGTCAACAAGAATTAGAACAAATGGCATCGTAATCCCCAGCAGATGACAGGGTGCCAGGGGCAGGTCTGCTCCGATAGCCCTGAGCCGCAGGGAGCTGGCCAGGGCGACCCCGCAACCCTAGCTCCAGGAAGGGGCACCTCTAGGCACCTTGTCCCCCTGCAACTGGAATACAACCATTGAATGTCTGACAGAAGAACAGAAATTGCCTTTGACATAGGAAGCGGCTTCCCTTTGATACACAATTAGCAAGGACAAGTGTTCCCTGGGGCAGGACACAAGAGGCCCCATAGTCAGCCCATCAGGGGCCACGTGAACGGAGGGCCAGCTGCACGTAGGCCTTGACCTCCTGCCAACAATGATCAGGTCACCTTGGATGAGCTGCTGCTTTACAGAGGTCTCTGCATTTGTCACTTCATTCTGCCCTGGGGACTTGGAAGGATGGGAGAAAAATGCCTCTGCCCTCTACCCACCTGGACCACAGGGGGCACAAGCCACATCCTCATAATTTTATCATCGAAATAGCGAGTGCTTAGTGGGTACTTACTCTGAGTTAGGCCCTGTGCTAAGAATTATATGTGCATTATTTCTTTCAATCTGCTCATTCATTCGTTTATTCAAACAAATATTTACTGGGTGTCTACTAGGTAGCAGGCACAGTACTGGGCCCTATAGTGAATAACAGATAAAAATTTCTGTCCTTGAGGAGATTACATTTTATGTGGAGCTGGAGGGAGGAAGAGAGACCACAAACAAAATAAATAAGAAAACCATGTAGATAGAGCATCATGGGCAGAGCGGGAGAAAAATGCAGAACAAAATTCAAATTCACAAAAAAAGACCAGGTTTACTGGTCTGACAGAGACTGGAGGAACCCCTGTGACTATGGTCACTGAACACCCTGCTAATTCAACTGAAGCCACTCCTGAAGTCCACCTTTCAGCCAAAGATTAGATAGGCCCATAAAACAAAAAACAACACATGTGAGGAACGTGCTTCTTAGTTCAATCAAGTAGATGAGACCAAGTGGGCAACACCTGCCCAAAAGCAAAGACGAGAAGGCAGGAAGGAACAGGAGACCTGGACAAATGGACTCTGAGAACCCAGGGTGGGAATGGGGAGAGTACTGACACGTTGTAGGAATTGCAACTAATGTCACAAACAATTTGTGTATAAAAATTTTTGGATGAAAAACTAATTTGTGCTATAAACTTTCACCTAAAACTCAATAAAATTAAAAAAGAAAAACCCATCTAGCAGTGAATCAAATGGTGTGGCTGAAGCTGTGGAGCGCCACGCCACATCCCCACATCCGCCTCATTTCAGCAGAGCTGTGGTGGGCAGTGCCGTGTGATGCAGAGTCCACATTGAGCAGGTGAGCTCCTGTCACTCTGCTTTGCTGCCCCAGGGCTTTCTCCAAAGGTCAGGAAACTGCTCAGCACACCTAGAGGCATGACTAATGGGAGACAGGCGTCAAGGGATAAATGCACCAGTCTCTGTGTCTTTTGGAGTCTCTGGTGCAAATGATTAATGCACTTGGCTGCTAACTGAAAGGATGGAGGTTCAAGTCTCCCCACAGCCTCCTTGGAAGACAGGCCTGGAGATCTACTTCTGAAAAATCGGCCACTGAAAACCCTGTGGAGCTCAGCTGGGTCACCATGAAGTTGAGTCACTGGAGTTGGGCTGACTCAACAGCAACTGGTTTCCGTGTCCTTTGGGGCAACAATTTTGAGGCATGCTCTACACAGTTCCTCAGAGGGTCCCTATGCATTCAAGCTCCTGCTGCCCTCAATGATACTCAGCTCACTGCCACACCATAGCTGGCATTCCTCCCCTGCCTGTCTTACTCACCTCACTCCTTCCTTCCACTCCTAGGCCTGGAATCACCTCCCCAACATGCTGCTGGCACCCAAGTCTTTGGTCTCAAGCTCTGTTTTCAGGAGAATACAAACTGAGACAGAGGGTGATGCATGCTATGGAGAAAAATAAAGCGGAAAATGGGGTTAGAGAGTGCTGGGTGGAGCTTCAACTTTAAATAGGGAAAGAACTACAACATTTTCATTTTACAGATGAGGAAACAGAAGCCCTGGCCCCATTTAAATGACTTGCTCAAGGTTGCTCAGCTAGGAAGTAGTAGAAATGGGACTTTACTGCCTTCTTTCTGACGCAAAAGTTGATGTTCTTAGGCACAGGCACTCCTCGGCCTCTCACCTGGGTGAAGAAACTAAGCTAAAACCATGCAGAAGCCTAGGGCAAACTGAGTCTGCTGTGCCAGAGAAGAAAGGGGGAGGGACCCAGGGAGGAAGACTTCTGGAGGATGAGAGCTTTGAGCAGGGAAGGGCACTGACTGTCGGGAAGAAGGCGGACACAGGGAGGGAGAGCTGGAAGTGGAAACGAGTGTTGGGCGTGGGGAGTGAGAAGGGCATACTTCAGCTGGCTGGAGAGGAGGCCACTGTGTCAGAGGAGGGGGTAGTGAAAAAGCTACACCCCAAAGTGAAATCAGATGCAGCCGGAGTACCTTGACTGAATCCTGGCCCATAGCACCAGGCTGCAAACAGGGTAGAGGTGCCCAGGCCCCCACCTGTTCCACTCAGCTCTTTCTCCACGGGACAGCACCATACCCAGTCTCACCTAACCCACAGGGACAGCCCCAACAGCTCCCCAGGTACAATGAACTCTGTTTCACCTTTCCCCACCCATCTGACTAGAGGTGGTTAATGCCAAGGAAACCTCAACACTGGCTAATGGAATCTTCTTATTTTACAGGGGAGGAGGCTGAGGCCCAGAGAGGGGGTGTAACTTGCCCAATGTCACACAGTAAGACAGGAAGGGACAGAGCTAAGGCTGAAAAGCAGCTCTCAATGTTGACTCAGGGGCTGTGATGGCTGTTCCTCTCTTCGTCCCAGGAGAGGGATTATATTCACAGGGCTTGCTGCCTGCTCATGAGAGGAGGGGGCCCTCCAGGTGCCTTCCCTGCACTCACAGTTTACAAAACACTTCCTGTCCTATTAAGCGGGCAGGGCAGGCATTATTCACCCATTTTGCAGGGAAGAAACTGAGGCTCAGGGAGTTCACCCAGCCCAGGAGTGGCGTGGTCAGGCCCCAAATCCACAAACTCTGATTCCAGGTTTCATGCTCTTTCCAATTACTCTGAGCTAAACCCAACCGGGGCCTCACAGTGATTACCTTTCATTAGCTGTAGAAAAGTCGCTGCTTTGGTGAGTTTCATAAAGGACTAAATCTGTCAGGAAAACATAAATGAAGGGCCCCCATCCATCTTCCCGACAACTATTTATTAGACTCATTATTATGTAAATACAGAAGAGGAGGAGAAAAAAATACATTAAAGACCCAGTCAAAGGGGCTGCCTCTGCAGGCAGGGGGTAGATCGTAGGGGAGGTGGAGGGAGGCCTCGGTCCCTCTGTCCCTAGTGGAGGCCCACCTGAGAGACCCGCCCACAGGCCCCCAGGCCAAGTTGGGGCCAGGGGAGTAGGAGGAGTGGGATGAAGGCCATGCAATTCCTGCTCAGAGCCTGGGACTGCAGCACATTGCCTGCACCGCTCAGCTATAGACCTGCCATTGTCATTCCGCTCCCAATTAATGAGAGGTTAGGACACAACAAAAAAGCCAAACAGAGCCCTTGATTGCAGCAGTGGGAGAGCAGCTTAGTAGGGCCCTGAGGAGGCCCTTCCCAAGGGGCTGAGACTCCTTCTGTCTGTTCACACAACAGGCCCTCTGCAGGATGGAGCCCAGCTGGCCCTGCCCTGGGCACAGGGTGAGGCTCAGCCTGCCTCCCTCAGCACCTTGCCTGGCCCTTCTGTCTCCCAGCGGCCTCTGTGAGAGCACATGGGGCCGCCTGTAATGGATCTGCTCATGTGTGGCCTCCTTGCTCCTCTGCTGCTGCGATGTGTGGCTCATTGGCCTTTGTGTGTCCCCCGTGGTGCCTGGCACATACAAGGAACTCAGTAAATGCTCCTTCTTGAACATTCCCCGGAGGTGATTACACACCAAGGGGAGGGAAGTGAAAACAAATATGGGCATTTCAGCCATTACCTTTACAGGAGGTCCAGGGTGAGCCATGCAGTTACAGAGAGCTCGTGCACCAGTGCCACCTCGGCCCTGTGCTGTCAGCTGTCTGTGTGCCTGCCTCTGCCACTCGACCTGAGCTCTGTGATGGCAGGGTTGCTGCTTATATTCTCAAGTGCCAGCACTGTGCCTGGCACACAGCAGGTCCTTGAGAGATATCTGTGGAAGGAAGGGAGGAAGGAAGGGAGGGAGGGAGGGAGGAAGGAAGGAAGAAGGCTGTCAGACGGGGACAGGGGCTAAGTCCTGAACCACTGCCAAACACTGAGCACGAGGCAGCATGACAGGACATAGGCAGCGGCACACTGGTGGAGTCACTGCTGGCCTGTCTGTGTAAACCAAACAAGGCGCCCCACCACCAGGGCAGATGGTTTGGTGGGCAGACAGCAGGATGGGTTCCAGTCCCCGCTCACCCCTATCTCAGTGCCCCTGTGCAAGGCACAACTGGCAGAACCACATGCGGCCACCTTGTGTGGTTCAGGGGGCACTGGAGAGGTTTCTGCTGAAATTCATGGAAGACAGATTCACACTGGACTTTTAGGATACATAGTTCAGCCTTTAAAGTCAAGGCATAGCCCATGACCCTTCTATAGTTATCTCCCACTAATGGGTGCTGCTGGTTCTAGAAAATGTATTAAGAGATTGACATATATGATTTACTCCCTTTAATCCTCAATCATTCTGTGAAGCAGGCCCTATTACTGCAGTCATTCCACAGATGAGGTAACTGAGGCTCAGAGAAGGTTAACACCAAGGTCACAGAAGGGAAATCATGAAGTTGGAATTAGAGCCCAGGTGGAAAGAGGAGCTTGGCCAGCTGCTCTAGGGCAGCCATGTGTATGGAAATGATTAATCCAGGCCTTAGCTAGGTCTTAACCTGTGCCTTCCGCACACTCTCAGAACTGAGGTTCCAGGGATCTTGCCTCAGCTTCTGCTCAAGAGTCACCCAGCAGCTGGTTGTTCTGCTGGGAGAGAAGCTTGGATGAGGTCCTGGGCCATGACCAGTGGTGAGGAATTAGAACAATTTTTCCTAAGAAATCACCCTCCTTCCTGATACATGGTACAACATGGATGACCCTCAAAAACATTACGCTGAGTGAAATAAGTCAGTCACAAGGGGACAAATATTGTATAATCCCACTTATATGAAATATCTAGATAGGCAAGTGTACAGAGACCAAAATTTATTAGTGGTTACCATTATGGGTGGTAGGGAGGGAGGGGAAAAGGGAAACTCACCGCTTAGGGGGCACTGAGCTTCTGTTAAGGGTGATGGGAAAGTTTGGAAACATAATCGTTGAACAACACGGTAAACATAACTAATGTCACTGAATTGTACATGTGAAAAATGCTGAAAAGGCAAATGATTTGTTACATATAAATTTACCACAATAAAAACAAAAATGGGGCCAGGTTTGAAGAAAAAAAAAAAAGAAAGAAATCGTCTTCCTGTGATGACAGATGCTGGCACCAAGGACCTTGGCGCTCTGGCCCTGGGGCTTCTCTCCTTCCCGTGCAGAGTGGTGCAAGGAGCTGGGCTTTAGCATTGGAGGGACTGGGTTCCACCACTTCACTTACTAGCCCTGTGACCTAGGACAAGCCTCAGTTTCCTCATCTAAGAAAAGGGGATAATACTATTCACTTGGTATTGTGAGGATTAAACGTGCTAATGCGTGTAAAGCACCCAGTCCACTGTTTGGCACATAGTAGATAATCGCATCAGAATTGGAGGAAGACACAACCTTCCTTGCTGAAAGTGAAGAGGACTTGAAGCACTTACTGATGAAGATCAAAGACCACAACCTTCAGTATGGATTACATCTCAACATAAAGAAAACACAAATCTTCACAACTAGACTAATAAGCAACATCATAATAAACAGACAAAAGATTGAAGTTGTCAAGGATTTCATTTTACTTGGATCCACAATCAATACCCATGGAAGTAGCAGTCAAGAAATCGAATGACATATTGCATTGGACAAATCTGCTGCAAAAAACCTCTTTAAAGTCTTGAAAAGTAAAGACGTCACTTTAAGGACTAAAGGTGCACCTAACCTAAGCTATGCTGTCTTCAATCGCCTCCTATGTATGTGAAAGCTGGCCAGTGAATAAGGAAGACCGAAGGAGAACTGATGTCTCTGAATTATGGTGTTGGCGAAGAATATTGAATATACCATGGACTGCCAGAAGAACGAACAAATCCATCTTGGAAGAAGTACAGCCAGAATGCTCCTTAGAAGGGAAGATGGCGACACTATGCCTCACATACTTTGGACGTGTTATCAGAAGGGACCAGTGACTGGAGAAGGACATCATTCTTGGTAAAGTAGAGGGTCAGCAAAAAAGAGGAAGACCCTCAGTGAGACGGACTGACATAGTGGCTATAACAATGGGCTCGAACATAACAATGATCATGAGGATGGCGCAGGACTGGGCAGTGTTTCGTTCTGTTGTACATAAGGTCGCTATGATTTGGAACCAACTCGATGGCACCTAACAACAACAACAATCAGTGAGACCAGGATTTAAATTCCAGTTTTCAGCCACGACATCATGTTTTCTTGAGGTAATAGGTCACAACAATAGGGTTCTCAGAAGAGCTAATGGGAGAAGGGAATTTGTGTAGTGGCTTTCCTTCATCTGTTTGGGGCTTCCAAGGAGGGTGCTGAGGTTTTTAGGAACTCCAGGCATTCTCCTAATGGCTAATGAATGACATATAACGGTAGACCAGCTGTCTAAAAATTATAGAGGGACTGTGAAATCCTGGGCTGAGGTAATCATTATTTTGTTAGTTTTTATGCTTGTTTGTATTACTTTGTTTTGCTTTGTAACCCTTGTCTTGGACACAATGACACTTCTCCACCAGAGACTATGTGTGTTAGAAGGCCAGGGTAAGCAGGCAGGGAGAAGTGAGGAAGGACAGAAGGCAATGGGTTGAGCTCCAAGGAACCCTGTTCACCTACCACTCATCCCTTTTATAAATATCCTATGAGCTTCTTATGTGCCCTGGGTATAAGGATGACCAAGGCAAGCCCTTACTGCCCGCTCTGGGGAGGCCACTCCACCATGCCAACTGGACAAACGGGTTTTGACTGTGTGCTGCCACGTGTATGGCCCATGCCGCTTGCTTGTCTGCCTCTATAGAAAGATCTATTTCAAGGCATCATCAGGCTGGTGCTGGGCATGGGGCTCCCCTGCTAGAGATGAGAGCCATTCCCATCTGTAAATGGCTCCAGCTCCTGGAAAAGCATCCACAGACGAGTGCTTAGCAGCAAATAGATCACTCCCCACAGAGCCCGTGATTCACAAGGACAGAGCGCCAAGCTCCCAAGGCCCAGGGAGGCAGCAGGCCTGGGAGGGGCCAGGGAGGTGATAGGGACTCTGGCCACACTTAAGGGCAGGGTTTATTTCTTCTCCTCCCCACAGCCTGTAGGGCTACTCTGTCTTGTTCTACTTTTTTTTATCCCCAGGGTTGGAAAGAGTTTCTATCCCAGGTACACAGGGCATTTACCCAGAGAAGCGTAAGCCCTCAGACCTATTAGCTGAAAGTCTGTGACCAGGGTCCTTTTGCTTCCCCCTCCTCAGCAAGCAGACCTGCTGTCCCCTGGAGACCAACCAAGGGCTGGCCAAGGTCCCCCTATCACAGCTGTGAGTGGTAGTCTGTGAAACACGTAAGAGCGAGGGACAAAGGAAGGGTCGAGAAAGTGGGAATAGATGAGGGGGGAACAAGTGAGAAGGGAAAGGGATCCTGGCCGGTGAGAGAAGGAGGAGGAGGAAGAGTGAAGAGAAGAGAGTGCAAGTAGAAATGGAGAATAAAAGACAGTAGATCAAAAAAACCAAACCAGTTGCCACTGAGTCGACTCTGACTCATGACAACCCATGTGTGTCAGAGTAGAACTGTGCTCCACAGGGTTTTAAGTGGCTAATTTGTCAGAAGTAGATTACCAAACCTTTCTTCCAAGGGGCCTCTGGGTGGACTTGAACCTCCAACCTTTCAGTGAGTACCCAAGCGTGTTAATCGTCTGCACCACCCAGGGACTCCTAAGAAGGGTTTGACATAGGGTCGCTGTGAGTTGAAATTGACTCGACAGCAATGGGTTTGGTTTGGTTTTAGTGCCATATTCCAAAAAATTCCAGAAAAATACAATAAGCGTTTGTGGGTCTCATTCTGGGTGCCTAGCACTGTGGAGATGTACAAGTGTAACACGTGGCCTTCATCCCCAAGGAGCTTACTGTCTGGCTGAAGAGTTGGTGTATCATATGTTCAAAGTCTAACATCATCGAAATAAAAACACTTTTGTCTGGAAGTAGAAAACCTGGTAACAGTTCTAACTCTGTCACTCACCAATTGGGTAAAACTGGGCCTGTGCCTCAGTTTTCCTTCTGTAAAATGGAGATAATATGACATGTCCTGCCTACTGTGTATGGCCATTGGGGCACTCAGATGAGACACCGTGGGTGAAAATGTTCTGAAAATTCAAAAACGCGACTGAAATGCAGGGCTAACTACTGTGCAGGAAACAGAGCACTCAGGGACTGGATACAATGGCACTGAGGACACTCTGAGGAGCTCCCAGAGAAAAGGAGAGCCAGGAAAATGCAGGTCCTAGAGGCAGGGGCCCTGGGCTGGACTTGGAATGATAAATACACAGACTTAGAAAAGATAAGGAAGAGAAAGAGGAGAGGGGAGGGAAGGGGAGAGGAAACCGAAAGAAAGGCATGCAGGTAGGAATATGCTTGTTTTGTTTGCGGAACAATTACAGAAGAATTTTCTTTTTATTCTTTTGCTTTCTCTCTCCTCCCTCTTCCCCCATCCTTGGCATTTTCAGGTGATTCCTCCCCCTAGAACAGGCTCCCCTCTTCCTATCTTTGTTTGATTAATTTTTACTAATATTTCAGGTCTTATTTAGATGTGGAGCCCTGGTGGCGCAGTGGTTAAGCACTTGGCTGCTAACCAAAAGGGTCAGCAGTTCGAGTCCACCAGCTGCTCCTTGGAAACCCTATGGGGCAGTTCCTCTCTGTCCTATAGGGTCGCTATGAGTCGGTGTCAGGGATTGAATTGTGATCCCCAAAAATATCTGTCACCTTGGCTGGGTCATGATTCCAAGTATTGTATGATTGTGTACCATTTTGTAATCTGATGTGATTTTCTTATGTGTTGTCAACTCTATCACTATGATGTAATAAGATGGATTAGTGGCAGTTATACTGATGAGGTCTACAAGATTAGATAGTGTCTTAAGCAAATCTCTTCTGAAATATGAAAGAGAGAAGTGAGCAGAGACACATGGGAACCTCATACCACCAAGAAAATAGCGCTGGGAGCAGAGCGCGTCCTTTGGACCTGAGGTTCCTGTGCTGAGTTGCTCCCAGACCAACGGAAGACTGACTGATGCATCACAAGGACCTTCCTCCAGAGCCAACACAGAGAGAAAGCATTCTCTTGGAGCTGATGCTCTGAATTTGGACTTGTAGCCTACTGGACTGTGAGAGAATAAATTTCTCTTTGTTAAAGCCATCCACTTGTGGTATTTTTTTTATAGCAGCACTAGATGACTAAGACAGCTGGAATTGACTCAGTGGCAATGAGTTTGGTATAGGTTTATTTAGATGTCATTCTCTCTAGGAAGCCTTTCCTGATTTCCAAGGATGAGTGCTCCATATACCTTATGTCAGGGCTTTTGAAATATTGTTACTGTGACCCACAGTAAGCAATATATTTTACATCACACACACACACACACTGATATATAAAATGGAAACAAAAGTTTTTAAGAAACGACATTTTCCCTTATTATGAATGTTATACGTTCTGTGATTTTTTTTATTCTGCTCTATTTAATTTTTTTCAAAAGCTGGTCATGACCCACTAAATTAATTTTATGACCCACTAATGGGTTGGTAACCCGCTGTTTGAAAACACGGCCTCTGCTTACCCTTGTTACAGCACTTGCTCTGCTACACTGGATCAATGTGTAGACGTCTGCATCCCCCACCTGATGGTGAACTCCCTGCCAACAGGCACTCCTCTGCTCTCCAGCACTGTGCCTGGTACCAGCAGGGGCTTTAAAAATGTTGCACGGATTAATTATTGAATGGCGAGGATGTCTGGCTGGAACAGAGAAATGCAAAATAAGAGTGGGACAGAATGAGGAGGAAGGGCCTTGAAAAATAGACAGATAAAGGTGAATCTTCAGAGTCCTTGGGTGTTGCAAATGGTCAGTGAGCTTGGCTGTTAACCAAAAGGCTGGAGGCTCGAGTCCACACAGAGGTCCCTCAGAAGAAAGGCCTAGTGATCTACTTCCGAAAAATCAGCCACTGAAAACCATATGGAGCAGAGTTCTACTCTGATACACACGGGGTCACCAGGAGACAGAATTGACCTGACAGCAACTGGTTGGTGAGGGCAGCAGGGTAGAAATCCTAGAGGAGGAGAGAAGGGTCTGGCCTGGGGCATATGCTGCAGGACCTTAGAGAAAGGGTTCTTCCTTGAGGCTATTCAAAGGGAAAGGTGACAGGGCTTTATAGCAGAGATCTCTAAGGGTGGCAGGGAGTAAGTGTCAAAGAGGATTCCCTGTTTCTGGCCTGGAGCAAGGAAGCCTGGTGATAGCTGCTCTGGCTCTGCTTAGTCACTCCAGCTTAGTAAGACACGCAGTAAAACCAGTGAACACCTACTATATGCAGGCACTATGCCAGATCCTTTGCATACATGCAATATTTACAACCACAGGCCAAGTAACTTGCCCAAGGTCCCACAGCTAGGGAGCAGCCCAGACGGGATTCAAGTCAGGTCAGCCTGAGTCCATGGTCCATATGCTTTCCCATGTACCACCTTGTCCATAGCCAAGCTTCCACCTCCACCTCCTGTTCATCAGCTTCCATGGATGACACAGTCTCTAAGCCCCCAATCTCTTTATGGTGGGGAACTGCCTATGACCAGGGCAAGGAACAGATGTGTGTATGGGGGTGGATGGAAATGGGGGTAAAGATGGCATCTGTGTTGACCACCTTAAGCCTAGGAATACCCAAGGGATGAGGAGCAGGGCACTCATTCATTCACTCATTCATTCGCTCATTCATTTGCTCATTCATCCATTCAACATTATTTACTGAGCACGTTCTAAGTTCCAGGCACTGGCCAAGCTGCTAAAGATACAATGAAGAACAAAACAAGTATGTGTTCCCTGCCCTTGTGCTGTTTACATTCTAGAGGGCTAGGGAAGAGGGACAAACACAATAACCAAATAGATATGTAAAATAACGCTTGTTGGTGATAAGTGCTGTGAGAAAAAATCAAGCAGAGTTGGGGTTATGCTATTGTAGATAAAGTAGTCAGGGAAAGTCTTTAGAGAACAGGACATTGGAGAGACCCAGGAAAAAGTTCGAAAGGAACGCCAGGTTACAGGGTGGGAGGACGAAGAAGCAACAGCAAGAGAGTCAACAAGAAACTGTTAAAGAGCCAAGTCCGTCCAGAAAGATGGCAGGTGATGTGGTGGGAACCAGAGAATTGTTCAATGTTTTGGACTCTGGGAACAGCTTGTATAAATGCCAGGAGGCGTGAAAGTCCTCAGGGCATCGTTGACAAAGGCTGAGGAGCAGGCTGCAATCAGCCAGGGCACACCTGTGACTAGGTCAGTGTCTTGGGCCTTGGAAACAGGGGAATCGTCTGTAATGTTGTTGGTCCAACGACAGACATGGATATGCCCTCTGGAAGTCAGCATCAGGGGGTCAGGGTCACAGCGAGGAGAAAGCTGCTCTCAGCCTAAGAAACCAAACCAAACCCATTGCCATCAAGTTGATTCCGACTCATAGTGACCCTACAGGACAGAGCGGAACTGCCCCATAGGGTTTCCAAGGAGCTGCTGGTAGATTTGAATTGCCGACCTTTTGGTTAGCAGCTGAGCTCTTAACCACTGCGCCACCAGGGCTCTCAGCCTAGACCGGGGAAAATGTGACCCTCTTGCAGCCTCTGAGGGGCAGCTGCTTGCTGCGTGTCTGGCAGTATGCTTTCAACAAGTCCTCGCCCCACTGTTCACCCCACCCTTGCAGAGGCCTCTTCCTTTACCTCACACTGCCTCAGGTGGGGCTTAAGAAGGGAGAAGGAAGCCCTGAGTCTGGCTGAGGGGAATGCTAGGGTCTGGGCAGCCCTGGTGGGGTGATTCGCTTTACTACAGCAGCTCCGGGGGTAGCACTATCGCTCACGAGTCATCATTTGCCATCAGAGCCTGCAGCTCGTGGCATCCTGATAAGGACAAGATGTTTCTAGGGCTCAGCTGCCATTTCCCTGACTCCCTTCTCCCCTCATGGCTAAGGTAGCTGGAAAAGGAGGGACCATCACTCTTGGCTTCTCCCATTCACCATCCAGAGCGAGGAGGAATCTCACGCCTTCCCAGAGGGAGATGCTGAAGGCTGGAGAGAAATCTGCCCAAGGCCATGTTTAATGTTAAATATGAGAGAAACCAGAAACTTCCATGTTTGCCTCCTTCTCTTGGCATGGGAGTCTGGTGTCTCCCAACCACCCCCACCAGGCCTGAAAAGCTGGTGAGGTGGAGCGGAGGAGGGGGCTTTCTGGTTCTCAGGTCTTCCTCCTGCTGAAGCAAACTCCCTCCCCAAGCCATTTCCCAAATCAGATGAAAAAGAAAATAATATCAAGAGCAAGATTTTATTGAGCATTTACTATGTCAGGCACTGTTCTAAATGCTTTATACAATTGCATTAACTCCTCATAAAACTCGATGAACTATATATATGTATCATCCCCACTGCACAGATGAAGGAACCGAGGCCCAGAGAGGTTAAGTAACTTTCTCGATGCCACAAAGCCAGTATAACTGGATGTCAGACTCCTTTAATCTCAGTTTTAGATGAGGCTCTACATCAATGGCTACCACGTTCTCTAGTGAGGTGCAAGTCACCGTGCCAGATGCTAGCTGTCCACTCACCCCAGCCCATTAACGAGGTTGGAGAGAACAGGAAAAGGGATGTTGGATGTTGGAAGAGGGTCTCTGAAGAGAGTTACTGGTGTTCTGTGAGTGCTTCCCATTTCGGGTCAAGCCTAGAGCAAAGGGCTTTAATGACACCTCTCAGAGAGTTCTTCATGGGTCCTCTGCAGTTCAGGAGACACAGAAAACTGGTGTCTGATTCACACTCAAATAATCCAAGAAGAAAGAGATGTGCTCACTGGCGACTTGGATGGCAGAGCAAAAGAAAGTGGTCTCACGGGGTGCTCCCAGTTTTGCAGGCAAGGAGTGTTTCCTGTGGACTAGAGTTGGACTACAGCTGGAAGAAAGCCTGTCACAAAGGCTGCCTGGGAGTGGCAGGCCCCAGCAGAAGGAAGCTACAGGGCCTGGCCAAGGCTTAGGGGCTGAAAAAGAGTCTAAGTGCCCAACCAAGAAGAGGGTATCACACACATCAAGGGAACTGTAGGTGCTTCCTAGTGAATGGGTAGGGTAAGAGTCTCCAAAGAACCCCAAAAGTGCCCCCCCAGAGGTAAAGAGTCAGCTTGACACATCTGCCAGGCACAAGGAGCTTCGTACCAGCTCGTGACAGCATCACTCAAGTAAGAACTTCCATGCTGTGGTCTCCTCTCTTTCTTTTCCACTGCTGTGACCCTAGGAGACTGTGGTTAACGAGCCGGGAGAGGAGGAGGACAGGCTCCATGAGAGTGTTTCCACTGTACCTGCAGATCCACTCTTTACCCTACACCAGCCCAGCCCTGGGAGGCTGACCTCTATGGAACCCGCCAAAGGGCTCCCTTGTCTCCCAATTGGAGGCACTTGTGGGTTAACAAGCATGGGAGAAAGAGTAAGGTCAGAAAACTTATCCCTCTGCTCCCCTCCTGCTGGGTCACCACAGGTTGCTTCATCCCTCTCCCTAAGATGGTAGCCCCTTACAGGTAACTCTCTCCATATAGCTTTTTTTTTCTTGGTTCTAGTAACTTCTTCCCCTTGCACCTCCAGGCCCTGGAGTTCTCTGTTATTCTAAACCCTGCCACACCTTTGTAAATAGTCCTTTTATTAAACTCCCCTTAATTGTCCAGCTTTTGTGAGCCAACTGCTTCCTGCTGGGACTCTGATTTATTGACAGAAGGGGAAAGAGGAAAAAAGCCAACCATGTCCCTCCTCCACCTCATTTCCATCTGCAGCCGGCAGAGCCCAAGGACAGGAGATGTCTTAACCCTAAATGGAGTTTAAAGTTGTGATTATTGAACTGGACTGGGCACAGTAATTATGGAACTAAGACTGTTACTAAAAGTGACCTGAAAGGTCTTGGGACTTGTCCCAGACTTCATCCAGGGCAGCAGAATAATTGGCTCCACTGAATAAATTCACAGGGACAGTGGGAGATGAAAGTAAAGCTGCTTTCTGATCATACCAAGGAGTTGCACTTGTCCAATGTCCAGTTAATTCTCAAAAGTACCAGAGCTGGGATTCAAGCCCAGATGGCTGACTACAGAACCCATGTTCTAGCCATTATTCTATATAGTTTCTTGTAGGGCTGGTCATTATAGAGGTGAGAATCTCTTTAATTTTCAATGTTCACCTCAAGAAAGAGATCCTAGACTTCTTTTTCAGCAGCCTTCATTCAGAATTCCAACCCTGTCCTCTGAGTTTCTAACCTAAATCCATCATCTGGGGATTTTCCTTTGGTTTCCTTAGGGAGAAAATTGATCTACATCCTTTGAGCCAAAGCACACAGAGTGTGGTTTGTGACATAAGTCCTCCTCCTCCTCTCTCACTGTTTAATGCTTCCAGTGCTGCCTTTGATGTCCACCTGGAGAGAGGTCTCAGGCAGGGGCCCCATGGTTGTCCTCAGGTTCTGGGCAAGATTTTTATGATGGATTTCAATATTTAGTTGCACAACTTCAGGCCTTTCTTTGCACATACTCTTCCTTCTACCTAGAATTTCTATACTTCCTTCATCTCCTGCAGTTATCTGTCAAGTCCTGCCCTAAATACCACCTATTCCAAGAAGCCTTCCTTGGCATCCCTGGAAGGGTAAATCACTCCCTCCTCTGTGCTTCTGCTACGTTTTGGCGTCACTTCTACTATCGCTCTCACATTGCATCAGAATGATCCACTTACACACGTGTCTCCCTCGCCAGTGAGTAGCTCAACGGAAAGTTCATCTGTGCTTAAAAAATTTCACATCTTCAATGGCCAGTACGAGGCCTGACACATGAGGGCTCAGTAGAGGTTTTTAGAATAAATGAATGAATCAATCCGTGACTAAATGAATTCCTTTCACTTTTGAATTAAATGAACGAAATTGCTGTTGTTGGTTGCTGTTGAGTTGCCTTCAATTCACAGAAACCTTAGGTATAACAGGATGAAACATTGCCCAGTCCTTCATGATCATTGGTATGTCTGAGTCCATTGTTGTGGCTGTTGGGTCAATCCATCTCATTGAAGGTTTCCCTCACCATTTTCACTTACCTTCTACTTTATCAAACATGATGTCCTTTTCTAGCAATTGGTCTTTACTAATGACATGTCCAAAGTAAGCAACCCAAAGTCTCGCTAGCCTCGCTTCTAAGGAGCATTCTGGTTGTATTCTAATACTGATTTGCTCATTCTTCTAACAGTGCATGGTATATTCAATATTCTTTGCCAACACCACAGTCCAAATGCATCACTTCTTTTCCTGTCTTCCTTTTTCATTGGCCAGCTTTCGCATGCATATGGCATATGAGGCTTGCAAAGACCATGGCTTGGGTCAGGTGCACCTCAGTCATCCAAGTGACATCTTTGCTTTTTTTTTTTTTCAGTCAACATTGATTAAACACCCTTGACATGGCTAGTACTGTGAGAAATACTGAAGGGGTCACTTTGGGTATAAAGGTATCGTTTTTCCCTCAAGGGACTCATGATCTGGCTGAGGAGACAGGGGTAACTAATATACAAACAGTAGTACTAGTTGTTGTAATAGTCACAGAAATAGCAGCTACTGCTTATTGAATGTTTACCATGTAGTGTGCATGGTTCTAAGTGACTTACCAGGTGGCAACTCATTGTAATCCCCATCATCCTATGAAGAGGTGGTATTATTATTTCTATTTTACAGATGAGGAAACTGAAACCCAGCGAGGTTAAATAGCTTGCTTAAAGCCACTCAGCTAGGAAGTGGCTTACTGGGTCCAAACCAGAGAGTATAAACTAGATAGGACAGACTGTAAATGTTGCACGAGTTAAGAGGGAGATACTTGTGAGCTGTAGTAGTCAGGGAACGCTTTGAGGGAGCGGCAGGACTTGAGCTGAACTGTGAATCCCCCTCACCCTAACCTTTCCTCCTGCCCCTCTGAAGTCGAGGCCCCTTCCCAAAACTCCCCCCGCCCCATGCATCTGGAGTTCTGGGGGAGACCACTGCTCCTTAGATGGCTTTGTGAGGGTGCCACTGCCATCAGTGCTCCTGGGGCGGCCCGTGCCCCAGCTCC
The DNA here is from genome assembly GCA_030035585.1 of Dugong dugon. Classification (NCBI taxonomy): domain Eukaryota; kingdom Metazoa; phylum Chordata; class Mammalia; order Sirenia; family Dugongidae; genus Dugong; species Dugong dugon. Next base: position 152,338,371 of record CM057462.1, read on the forward strand.
CTACCAGGTGCCTCCTCAGTTCCGGAGCCCGAGGGGGCAGGAGCCCATGGCAGCCACTGATTAATTTCCACTGACAAGAGGTTGCGTCTTTGGCAAGCACGGTATTAAATAGCTCCTTTTGATCATAATTAAGTTTCTCTCAGGCTGATGCTATAAATAGCCATGCCCTATTGATTGCAGGGTCTAGGCTGTGAGCTCAGCATCCTCCAGGAGCCTTTCCAGGCCTGGCCCGGGCTCTCGAGTCCCACTTTTCTCTTCCTGACATGCAGCATTCCTAATTTCAAGGGCAGGTGCAGCCAAATGCCAGGCTTGGGTTCAGTTCATTTTCCCAACCCTCCTCCTCCCCCCACCCCATTCCAGTTGAAGCCAGGGTTGCGCTCTCCTTGGCTCAGCTTCCCAAGGGAAAAATCAGGCACAGACCAGAGGAAGCTAGACACCTGGACTCTCCTCTTAGGCCCCTTCAGGACCTAGCCTTCCCCTCTCTCTGCATTGAGGACAACATTCCTGCCTGTCTCCAGGCTGAACACCTCCCACCAATAGGAAAACTGAACCCAGACAAGTGAAGATCCCGTTAAAAGTCTCTAGAGAAGAAATTAACACACAGCTAGGGTTGCCCTTTACTGCTTCTTGTTCTTAAACAAATTATAACCAATCTTGTTCTGCTGTGCTCAATGCTATGTCTAAGAGAGGAGAAGAAGAAGGGCCTGGAACTTACAAGGCCCAGAGTCACACCTAAGGGGGGGGGGGCATCTAGAATAAATCATATTGATTATGATCCCCCTCTAACCAACATATTTTGATACAGGTGGAAAAAGTACCAGGTGGGACTGCCTTCTTCTCCCCCGCTAGATGCCTCTCTCCCTGAGGCACTTCCCAGAAAGCAACAAGGTTCTTTCTCCAGGAATATTCCCCAACACCCTAGAGCCCACCCACAACCACTAAACACACAGAAGGTGTTGCTTCTTATACCAATCTGTGATTCCTTGATGTTCTGTTCTGCTCCACCCTAGGAATGTGATAGGATGGGAGCAAGACAGTGTGGCAGAGAGGAAAGGGGCCAGCCCTGAAGGTTGCCAGGCTTTGCATGATCCTACCTCTGCCACCAACTAGCTGAATGGTCTTAGGCAAGTAGCTTAATTTCTCTATGCCTTCGTTTTCCTCATCTATAAAATAAGTGGGCAGAATAAAATGATTCTTAGGGTTATTTTCAGCTGCAAGTTCTATAATGGTATGATTCTAACGCAGAGAGGGTACATGCATGCATGTGCCAGGAAGGGTTCGTGGAAGAGTCAATTCTAAGTTTTCATTTTAAAGCAAGACACTGTATGGATCCTAAAGAAAGGTATCTACAGAGGGTAACCCCTGGTGTCAGGCTCCTGCCCTCCACTCTTTATGGCAAACTACAGTCTGCAGGCCAAATCTGGACCATCTTTTGCAAATAAAATTAGAACACAGCCATACTCACTAATTTACGTATTGTCTGTAGCTACTTTGGCACTACAGTGACCGAGTTGAGTAGCTGCAGCAGAGAATGTATGGCCTTCAAAGCCTAACATATTTACTATCTGGTCCTTTAAGAACAAGTTGCCAACCCCTGCTAGGGCATCTCAGTGGGGTCAGGTGGGGAGGAGGAGGAAAGGACTCCCTTAGTAGAGGTCAGGAATATGGACTTGGGAAGATCCTGGGCAGAGCAGACTTCTTATTCCCCACTGTCTAGAAAACCAGGGGTGTAGGAGGGGTCACTGGTACTTTTCCAGGGGACATGGATAAGGGTCCTCATGCCACTGAGGGCTCTGCCCAGTGACCTGGCAGCCTGGAGATAGGCTGTCCCCAAACTGTCCAACACACACGTGCACACACACACATACACACACACAAACATCCTGGAGGAGGGCAGGGAAGTCTTTTTATCCTGAGTCTGTGACAGAGAAGAGTGTCGTAATTCAACTTGCAAAAAGGCATCCCACCTGACCACCTGTGCTCATCCTTGCAGGGCCCCATGGTCAATCAGCTCCAGATAACCACCCCAATCCCCTGCAGAGCCCTGAGCTGAGGCCAGGAGAGGAGAGAGCCTCAGGCCCAATCAGCAGTGCCCAGAAGCAGAGCCATTCCCCGGAAAGAGCAGGAAAAGTTGGTCAGTGATAAACAGAGCAGAATGGGCAGAGCAGAGGAGCTTTCAGAGAACTAAGGAGAGGGAAGTGGCTGGAGCTGGCATGGGGAAACAGGCGTTAGGTAGAATCAGAATTGATGAAACAAAAACACAGCCATTTGGCTTTCACTCTTTGTGTTCCCCAAAGCCTCCAAAGCTCTCCAGCCTGGCCTGCTCAGCTTTGGATTTCTGGGGGTGTTCTGGCTTCTCCACATTATTCTCCAGCCCCTGGAGCTGGCAGGGCCCTCCATGTGGCCTCTGTCCTGACAGTCACTATCACATGACAGCCCCCGATCTCCACCCCAGAGTCTCCACCATCCACCTGACGGGATGTGGGGGCTTCAATTCTCTTCCTCAAACATGAAGCCTGCTCTGGTTTTTCAGGGCGATGTGGAGAAACAAAATCTCTCGATTAGTTCTCACACGGTGGCTGCCATAGGCCATATGCTGTGTTCTCCAGCTCTGCCATTATGCATCTTGCTTGTAATTGCTTTAGAATGACACTCATCATGTTCTATTTTATCACCCAATGACAGATCCATACAGGAGACGGGAAACACACCCTCGTTCTCTCACACACTCACAGAGTGAGCCAGGCTGCATAATGGTTAGGCAGAGTGATTGTTTTGAAATTCCAAGCACTGGACTCTGTCCATTTGCCTTAATAGATAATGTGTTGCATTCACAATTATTGCCTCTGTGTAGCACAGGGAAGCAGTCGGGGGTGGACTGCGAGGCCCAGACTTCCAGAAGCACTTTCACATGTTCACTCCCTCCCTCTAAACCCTCCACAAAACCCTCAGCCTTCTTTGCTGTAATTACTCTAGGAAGGAAGATTTTCCAGGGATAAATGGCAGCTATAAACAGAGAAGAAGACATCAAGTTATTCTGCAGTATTTAAACGCTCCGTTACAGAACAGCCTGAGGCTAAAAGTCCTTCCCTCCCATCATCCGCCACCCCGGGTCTCTGTGTTATTTCCCTTGCTCCAGGTGGCTCACCCCATTCACCACTCCCCACCCTCAACAGGCAGGATTTGCTCTCATTCCTAAAGGCCATGGGGTTGGAAGTTTCCAGGGGCTTCCATGAACTAAGCTGCAGACACTTTAACTTTACTGGTTGACTCTTGCTTCCAGGGGTGCAGGATATCTATGTTCTTTCCCTGCCTGCTGCTGAGAATGGTGATAAAGCCAAGACGCCTGCAGCTGTGATGACTGCATGGAAGCATCTGTGCCAACGCTCTTTGTCAGGTGCTCGGTGACTCACAGTAGGTGTCTGATAGAACGTCAATGGAGAGCACCTTCCTCAGAGCCCTGAGGGACAATAAACAGTTTGGTGTGAGAGACCCACAGTCAAATGGTCACATATCCTCGGAACTTCTCCCTTACCTATCTTGGACCAAACCCTTCCCAAGCCCACTGTTTGGACCTGTCTCCTCGACCCAAGCTGCCTTCACAGCAGACACGAAACGAATCTTCCAGGGCCCTCCCTGTCCATACTAGTAAGGGCTTTAAATCTGGGCCCAGAAGAACTATCCCGAAGCCAAAGGTCCTTGTGTATTAAGGATATTGATCCTCAGAGCACTAGATAAAGCCCCACTTAGCAACCTAGAGGAGGACAGCTCAGGGTCCTCAGTCACCCTCCAAACTCAGAAACAGGGTCCACCATGGGTGGGGACACCACGTGAGCCCAAGACCAGACAGGGTATTATTCAGACCCAGCAGGGTTCCCAAGAGCACGGGCCTCTACAGTCCCCTCCGCTAGCCCAGAGACTTGGCAGGTGCAAAATACTAGAAGATACTTGGGAAAACTTGGGGACAGAGGTGGCCAGGGAAAGAAATCCCAGGACAACCAGCCAGGCTGAGAGGGGAGATGACTCAAGCATGAACAGTCATGTTATGCAAAACTGCCTTAACTCCAGAGGAGACACGCTCTCTCCAACCCCTTCTCCTATTAAAGGTGGGAATGTGCGTGCATCCCTGGGAATAGAGGAGAGAACAGAACAGACTGTTTCCAGAGCACATTCCCATCAGTGCTCATCTTTCTATTTCTTAATGAGGAGCCTGGAGCCTTGGCAGCAGGGAGGTAAGTGACTGATTAGGAACCCCATCCAAGCACCCACCTTTCTTCTCCAGAGGAGCCCCCAAGGCTGGGCCTTGCCCTCCTCCCCCTTCCTGCCAGAGCACGGGGTGTTTGCCCAGGAGCCTGGGGAGGGGGCGTTGAAGAGGGCAGCCTTGACTTTGTGATCCTGTCCTGGGGAGGAGGGAGGTTCCATAGAAGGAACCAAAGCTCTCTGTTCAGGGACCTGGGTTACAGCCCAGCCTGCTTTGCTCCTCCCTGGCTTGCCTGCCAGGGGCCAGTGGCCAGGACTCTGGCTGGCCACAGTGGAGCCTGTCCACCTGTGCTCATCATGCATGCAGGAGGCATCCTCAGCTGTCCCTCTGAAAGCAAACATCGAAGCCAGCAAGGCCATTGTGCTCCGAGCAGCCCGTCACCCCCATCAGACCCAGCCAGCACTATGTTTCCTAGTCTTTGTTGAATGCGTCCAATTTCCTGACCAACTCATCCTCGATAGGTAATTGTTTCCTCACTCACTCTGGGCAGCTCGCAGTGAGAGAAGGGCAGAGGCTGGTTTGATGGGAATGGCTCTTCCTTTTGTTTTCTTGGTGTCTGAAAGCCAGGGTGGACCTCTGCTTAGTGCAGGGGGCACGTGCTGCTTTTCAAAGGCCCATCTCCTCCTCAGCAGCTGCCGTTCTTGACCAAGCTCCCTCCCTTGCTGCCTCCCTGCCCACCTACTTTCTGAATATCTTCTCCTCCCTTTCCTGTGCTGAAGATGTGCATCATAGGACGGGCAGCCCATAGGATGCTGGCCTAGGGAACTGGGTATTTTAAGAGAGGCCATAAAGGAGACGTTTGAAGATCTCACACATGAAAGGAAGAGCATCAGCAGAGAAATAAAGTGGTTTGGGTTCCAGTCCTACTATGGTCACTACCTGGCTGCAGGATCTTGGAGCTGTCACTGCAGCTCTCTTACATCTAAGACAAGGGGTTCAGTGAGACCCCTTCTGACCCCATGCCTGTGTGAGTGATACCCACAGAGATGAGCCCTTCAGCGACTACAGTCCCACTTCCGTTCTCCCTGCAGCTTCTGCCCTGAGTTTCTCTGGCTCGAGTTGTTGGCACACCATCTGGTACTCCTGGGCGAGCCAAGAGTTGTTTACCAGTGACAGCTCTGTTCATCTGGCCATCCTGCCCATGCAAAAGGGCAGGAGCTCTCATCGTAGCCCCAAGAATGGCTAACAGTGGGCATTTACTACATGCCAGGCACTGGTCTAGGCACTTTATAGACATCATTTTTAATTCTCATTTGCCGAAAGAAGAAAGTGAGGTTGACAGGTAGACTTTTGTTGGGTCACACTGTAAGAAGGTGGCAGGCTGGGGGTGACCTGGGCTGCCTGCCTTCAGGGCCCATGCTCTCACAATGCTCTCCAGCTGGGGCCTCTGTGAGGTAACAGGCTTGGCCCAGCCAGGCAGGTGGGGGCACCACTTGCTCCAGTTGCAGTCACCGTTCTCAGGAATGAACAAATCTATGGCTTCCTCCTCTTTGGCCTGGAGCTGAAGAAGGCCTTGGGCCAGAGTTAGTGCAGCCAGAGACGAAAATCTATTCTGTTCACTGCATTCCCTAACCCCAACCAAAACAGCTGCATCACTCCATTACATCCTGCAATTATGGACTTTGAAGCCACTGCCTTTGCATTGACATCAGTACCTCAATGGAAATAGCTTGGACTTTCAACCAAGCTAAGGTCCAGGCGGACCCCCAACCTGTCCATACCACACCACTCCTTTCCCACTATGAGCTTTAGTCCACAGGACTCATGGGAAGGACCCTGTGGTAGATTACAAAAATGGCCACAAATTCTTCCCATCCTTTTATATTCATACCTCTTTGCAATGCGACTTTGCAGTGCCTCCCTTTAGAAAGTAGAATCTATTTCTCTATCCTTTGAATCTGTGCTTGGCCTCGTAACTTGCTTTGGTCAATGGGACATTAGCAAATGTGACACAAGCAGAGGCTTGAGAAGCGCTGAGCATTGGACCTTTACCTCTCTTGCTGATTTGGGGAATCCTTTGCCTGCCACCAGGTGAAGATCTGGACTAGCCTGCTGGATAATGACAGATACGTAGCCAAGTCATCCCTGTTGTCCTAGCTGACCTTGAACCAGCTCCAGGTATGTGAGTAAAGCCATCCTAGATCATCCATCCCCAGCTGAGCCACAGCTGGCTACAGAGATCAGTTGAGCCATCCCAGACCAAAAGAATCGCCCAGCCAACCCACAGAAACAGGAGACATAATAAAAGTTTGTGGTTTAAATCACTAGATTGTGGGGTTAGCCTGTTACATGGTAAAAGCTAACTGATACAGAACACCACAAAGGAACTAAGAGGCTAGAAAATAAGCCCCTGTTATGGATTGAATTGTGTTCCCCCAAAGTATGTGTTGGAATCCTAAACCCTATACCTATATATGTAACGTAATTAATGCAATCAATCAATCAATCAATCAGTAGAGGTCATACCAGTATTGAGTGGATCCTAGACCTAATCACTTCTGAGTTATGAAAAGAGTAGAATGGACACAGAGACACACATGCACACATGGGGGAAGACAGAGGTCATGTGAGGATCATCTACAAGCCAAGGAACCAAAAACCAAGAACACCCAGGGCTGCCAACAAGGAAGGAAATGATACCGTCAAGAACCTGATTTGGACTTTTAGCCTCCAGAACTGTGAGAAAATAAATTTCTGTTCTTTAAAGCCACTCACTTGTGGTATTTCTGTTACAGCAACACTAGGAAACAAAGAAGCCCTGGTGGTATAGTGGTTAAGAGCTCAGCTGCTAGCCAAAAGGTCAGCAGTTCGAATCCATCAGCTGCTCCTTGGAAACCCTATGAGGCAGTTCTACTCTGTCCTATAGGGTCACCATGAGTTGGAATCAATCTGATGGCAGTGAGTTTTTTGGTTTTAAGGAGAATATTATGAACATGAGCTTGGCAGTCTAATGTAGTAGTTAAGTCTGAAGCTAGACTGCCTAGGTTTGAAAACCTTCTCTGCCATTTAGTGGCTGTGTAACATTTTAACAAGATTGTGAGGCACAGTCTCTATGTCCCTTGGTTTTCTCATATGTAAAGTGGGGGTAATAATAATGCCTACTTGAAAGGGCTGCTGAGAAAATTGAATTAATAAATTGTATAGCACTTAGAACATGGCCTGGCCTACTATGTAAGGGTTTTCCTATCATTATTATTAGAATAAACAGCCTTGCCAAGGAAGGAACTGATTTTGGTCCCAGTTGCAAACAGTTGTTCCATGGAGGAAAGGGGCCGATCTCCCGCTCCAGGGAGGGCTGACCGGAGGCAGTAAACTGACCCTATAAAGAGGGGCAGAGGCCGGACCTCAGAAAGACTTCCTGACAGGGAGCATTGCTAGATGCAGAAAAGGTTACGGAGGGCCTTCCAGCCAGGCAGCCTTCTGGAGCCTGGAGGAACCCAGCAGGCTGCACCGCCTCTCACACTCAGGGGTATCTTCTCTTTTGAAAGGTTTGTGGCAAAGCAGTACCTCAGTTTCTCTCAGAATCATCTTACTGCTCTCCTAGAGGCACTGTCTCAGGGTTTGGAGGGAACCAGTCTTCCACATAAAGGGAGAAGAGGACTTATTCCTTATCCTATTCCTTAATCCCACCCACCCATTAAACCTCTGCATTGCCTTTTGGTTGCATCTCTATTGCAATTCAATGAAAAGAGGGAAAACAGGCAACTATATACCATACAGGCATATAGGTATACATGTATACCTATATGCCTATATGGTATATAGGTATATACACACAAACACACACCCATTGCCATCGATTCTGACTCATAGTGACCCTACAGGACAGAATAGAACTGCCCCATAGGGTTTCCAAGGAACAGTTGGTGGATTCGAACTGCCAACTTTTTTTGGTTAGCAGCCTTAGCTCTTAACCACTGCACCACCAGGCTCCATAGGTATATATGTATACCTATATACCTATATGCCTGGGATCCCAGCCAGAGTCAGACAGGGAAGGAAGACGGGCCAAGGGTCCACCTAGACCACAGCACTGGGGCTCTAATCAACGCCTATGGAAGCAGCAGTCAAGAAATCAAATTACATATTGCGTTGTGCAAATGTGCTGCAAAATACCTCTTCAAAATTTTAAAAAGCAAAGATGTTACTTTGATGACTAAGGTTCTCCTGACCCAAGTCATGTTTTTTTTAATCGCCTCATATGCATGCAGAAGTTGGACAATGACAAAGGAAGACAGAATCAGAATTGATGCATTTGAACTGTGGTGTTGGCAAAGAATACTGATATACCGTAGACTGCCAGAAGAACAAAAAAATCAGTCTTAGAAGAAATACAATCAGGATGCTTCTTAGAAGTGAGGATGGCGAGACTTTGGCTCACTTACTTTGGACAGACATCAGGAAAAACCAATTGCTAGAAAAAGGACATCGTGTCTGGTAAAGGAGAGGGTCAGTGAAAATGAGGAAAACCCTCAGTGAGATGGACTGATACCACTGCCGCAACAATGGACTCAAACGTACCACCAACACAGAGATGGCACAGGACGATGTAGCGTCTGTTCTGTTATTCATAAGGTTGTCATGGCTCGGAGCCGACTAGATGGCAACTAAAGACAACAGCAACAACGACAATGTTTGTTCTATGGGTTTGACTATCTTCCCTTGTTTGGTACATGGTGTTGGGTCAGAGCGGATTGCCATTAAGGATGGCCCAGCCAGAGCCCCGAGAGCAGCGGTTGGGTAAGGATGGCTCTCAGACATGGGGATGTGCAGAAAAGCAAGAAAACTGAGGACCTTAAAGTAGAGTTTCCCAATCTGTGAGCCATGGTACACTGGTGGGTAAGAATGGGTTACAGGCATGTAGAGAAAGCTACAGATCCCTCGGTCCCTGAGGCTGCTGGGTGGGTAGGGCACCAGAGCCCTGATCAGTAACCACCTCTCACAAGCAGCCTGGCCAGCCCCCTAAGGAGCAAGGTCACAGCCAGGTTACCATGCTGGGAAGCACAGCTTTAAAGGAAAAGATGCATCAACTTGGAGGAGGGAAGGCAGCACAGATTCAGAAGGGTTCCTCTTAGAGCAGAATCTAAGTTTATATTTCTAAAGTCTAGCTGTTACTAGGAGGTAGATAGAAGAATCAGATGGAGAACAGAACTAACACTTGCTCTGCAAAGTGGTTGGAAGGAGGGAGTTCTGTTCTTCCCACCATTGCTGAGAGAGGAATCCCACAGTGCTAGGCCACTGGACAGAGGGCTGTCTCCTTCACCTTTCTTCCCATTTCCAAAGTGCATGGTCTTAAACTCTGCCAAGGGACTTGATTATAGGTGTTATTCCAGCTCACTAGATTCGTTTTCTGTGCCTGGTGACCACACCCAATGAATATTTCATCACCTTAAACAGTCCCTGGATGGCGCAAATGGCATGTGCTTAGTGTTTGGCTGCTAACCAAAAAGTGGGAGTTCGAATCTAACAGTTGCTCATTAGAAAGCCTACAGGGCAGTTCAATTCTGTCCTATAGGGCCACTATGAGTCAAAATCGACTTGATGGCAACAGGTTTGGTTTTGTACCAACCTAAAGGCTGGCAGTTCAAATCCACCCAGAGGTGCCTTGGAAGACAGGCCTGGTGATCTGCTCCTAAAAGGTCAAAGCCAAGAAAATCCTATGGAACAGTTTTACTCTGCACACATGGGGTCACCATAAGTTGGAATTGACTCGATGGCAAGGGTTTTTTTTGCTTATTTGTTGTTAAAGAGCAGGAACACATGGTACATAGACACACCAGGAATGTCTGTTGAATAAATAAAGGAAATTCAAATCTGCATCTATAGTAGGAAGCTCTGCTGCCCAACACTTTTTTTTTCCTGTGTAAACAGGGCTACAAATCCAAGGACTGCTGAATCTTTCTGGTTCAAGAAAGATCTCCGAGCAATCTTCTCTGGATTCTCCAAGCACAAAGTCATTTTCTGGGAAAAGGAGGTAGGTAGCTGAGGGGCTCATCTAAAGACCAGAAGCCCCAGCCCTGGGTCAGGACAATGCTTCTAGTGTGGGAGGAAGGGTCACTTCTCAGCAAGCCAATCTTCCAAGAATACAGGGACTCTGGATGTCAAAAAGAGAACAAATACCTAAAAGTTTCCTAACGTCAGCTATGGTCTACAGTTCTACTGAGAATCCCCTCCTTCCTCCCCTATCCCTCACTGCCAGGAGACCTCCTCTCTCTCTCTCTCTCTCTTTCTCTCTTTCTCTCTCTCTCTCACACACACCATGAGCATGTTTCTGAGCCTCTCCTCCAACTTTCACTGTTTGCCTGGAACATTTTCCCTTTCCTGCTTTCCAAACCAACTTTCTTGCATGAACTGCACACTCCTAGAAGTTGTATCTCTTCTGTGATGCCTCCAGGTGGGACAGATCTGATGATCCCTATGTAAGGAAGGAAGGTCCTGCAGCTACATAAAAACCAACCATTTGTCATCAAGTTGACTCCAACTCATGGCGACCCCACAGTGTCAGAGTAGAACTATGCTCCATAGGGTTTTCAATGGCTGATTTTTCAGAAGTAGATTGCCAGGCCTTTCTTCTGAGGCTCCTCTGGGTAGACTCAAACCAACCTTCTGGTTAGCAGCCAAGCACTTAACTGTTTGCACCATCTCTAAGTGGTGCAAATGGTCAAGTGCTTGACTTCTAGCCAAAAGATTAGTGGTTTGAATCCACCCCGAGGCACCCTGGAAGACAGGCCTGGTGATCTGCTTCTGAAAGGTCACAGCCTTGAAAATCCTATGGAGCAGTTTTACTCTGCGCACATGGGGTCGCCATGAGTCAGAATTGACTTGACAGCAGCTAACAACAACAACCCTGACTTTGTGCATATCCTCATTTCATGCCATGAAATGCACGAGCCTTGGACTTGACTCACTGTCCAGTCCTGCTTGGTGTAAAGTTGTGTCCTTCAGTTTGTTTAGCCCATACACGTGTGGGTACTTCTCACTCTGTCTGAAGCAAGCTGGCAGAACCATGAAGGAGCAGCAATGTGCCCCTCTGTGTGCCAGGCACTTGGCTAGAGTGGGGGTCCAGGGCCACAGTCCCTGAGTTTAAGAAGTAAGGGCTTCCTGTGCAAACAGGGGCTGTGTATCCAGGCTTTCAGACAGTGGTGACCAGGAGACTAGGAGAAGACTCATTAATCTGGCCCATTTCCTACCAAGCTTCGCCCTCACCTGCACCCAACCTGCTGTCCGCTCTTCAGTTCTTATCCTCTCTGTACATTAGAAAGAAAGCTAGCGAGAGCCCACACACTCACCATCTCCGCAGTCCTGTGTTCATTTAATGCTTGATTTAATTCAAATAACTCAAATTAATGTAAGCCATGCTGCCCACATGGATGCTAATAGCAAATACAGATTCCTCTACACTACTGTGTGAACTCACATAATAAAATAATGGGGGTGGGGAGGTGAAGGGCCATTTACAGACCAACAAGACAACAGGGGAAGGGACATAAGTTGAAGGTGAGGGTGGGGTAAGTAGGAAACTATCCTCTGGTGGAGGTGTGCATAGGGGCGAGGTGTTGGGAGACAATGGAAGGGGAGTGGACTCCACTCAGCCCTAGACCTGCTCATCATCCCACGCAGGCCCTTGGCCGTTCACTGCAGAAGACCGGGTGAGGAGAAGGCTCACTCAGAAAGCCTCCAATCTCTGACGGGCTTGCATATACCAGGGCTGTACCTGGGTCACCCTGTTTGTGTCACAACAGATGTCCCAGGTCCTCTTGGCACCAAGTCCCCTGGTGGCCTTTGTGATCATAAACCTGACTCCCAGAACTATGTCCCAACAGAACCATCTGGGTTCTCAAAAACTCTCCTCCTTCAGGGATGTAGAGGAAGTAGATTTGCGCTCAATACAAAGAAGAGGTTTTGGGCTCAATACGAAGAATAGATTTTCTCTCTGACCCTTTCCACAACTGAATGGACTACATCAAAAAAGGGTCAACTCCCCATCCTTGAAAATGTCCAAGACCTGTTGCCATCTGTTGGGGAGGCTGTTGAAGGGAGTCTAGCTCCGAAGGGGAGAGTGAACTAAACTTGTTCTAAATCTAGGTTCTTGGGGTCTAAATGGCCGTCTTACCTCATCCTTTAAAAGCCTCTTGGTTAACGTCTCATGCCTTCCCCTCACGCATCTCAACCAGAGGTGCCCAGGGAGCTGAATTCACAATTCCCTGCTTCTCCTGGTGGTGAAGTGGTTAAAAGCTTGGCTGCTAACCAAAAGGTTGGCAGTTCAAATCCACCAGCTGCTCCTTGGAAACCCTATGGGGCAGATCTACTCTGTCCTATAGGGTCACTGTGAGTTGGAATCGACTCTACAGCAACGGCTTTTTTTTTTTGCTCTGTCCAAACAAAGTATCTCAGCACTGTGTGGTCAAGGGCTATTGACCTTGATCCGTGTCTTACTGGCTCACCGTCAAATACACTGGAGCCCTCTGGGGGAGTCTCCAAGTAGTACTTCCCACGCCTCTCTGCAGACTTGCATTTCTGATGGCGGCTTTGGCCAAGATCTCTTAACTTCTGCCTCTTTGGTGGGGAAGAAACGGAAATGAGAAGGACCTCAGTGCTCTACCATGTATGGGCTGGTTCTCCAGGCAAACAGCCAGTTTTCCTTTGGTAGAGTGAGAGACTTAGAGCTTGAGAAATGGATAGGAGGTGAGAATTCATGAAGTCCAGTTCCCTCATTATTTAGAGGAGGATTCCGAGGACCAGAGAGAAGTGACTTGCCCAAGTTCACACAGCCAGCCAAAGCTGGACTAAAACCCACATCTCCTGACTTCCCATCAGGTGCTTTTTCCACTGTCCCACAGAGCCCCCACACCAGCTGAAGGATCTCGTCAACCTGCGTGAGCCAGCACAAGTGTAAAGCACCTAGCTCAGGGTACAGATGCAGCAGCCTCCGCTCCTCTGATGAGAACCTGACCTTACATGGAAATATTAAGAAAGTCGAGCACGGTGTGTGTGGGGTGGGGATGGGCATAACTCGTCATAATCTCCCTCTAAGTCCTGCTCAAGCTCTAAGCATGCCAGTCGGGCTGCAGGAAAATGTTTTATTAATCAACACAAAGCCCTTTTGCTTGTTCAGAGAGAAGACTCTGCTGGAAGAGACAGGGAGGGGAGGCGAGGGGGACTTTGGCTCAAAAGACAGGGATACAATTCCTCAGGTGCAAAAATGTCAGGAGAATGCCCAGCAGCTCCTGGAGGTAGAGGAATGAATAGCTGGAGCGAAATGGGCCAGGGAAGAAAGGAAAGAAGAAAAACTAATCTAGGGTCACATATGGCGATTTGCTCTTCTTCATCTCTCCTGTGCAGAAATGGCATGAAAAAGACAGAATGAGTCCAATAGCAACAACGTCAGAAAAGCCAGCAGAGGGAGAAGTGAGGATCACAACTCATGAAAAAGATACACACCTGATGACTGTGATTCTTCAAGGACAGTGTAAGGCAGCGCCTATGACACCCCGGGGGTGACATTCCCCAGGAGACTCCGCAGCCCCCACCTGCCCCATTCTCCAGAACTGAAAGCAGCAACAGATCACTGTGAGGGGCCTATAGCTAAGGGGCTGGAGGACAGACAGGGGGGCCTGTTCTCTGTCAGGGGTTCTGACAGGCTCACCCATCACAGCTGCTTCTCTTGATTCCTGAAAAACGACAACTGGCCTTCCCAGCTCTCTGCCAAACGGAGCTGTGATCTTTCTAGGGGGCTAGAAAGGAAGGGACAGTGGAAAGGCTGAGTGATGCACAACCTTCCCTCACCTGTGCCAAAGGTCTGCTGAGGGGTTGGGTAGGGACACTGCCAAAGCCTAGACTTGGAGCATTAGCAACAAAGCCATGTGGGACCAGACTCTCTCCAGAGACGATGCTGTGAGACTTTTAAAAAACTTATTATAAAACATATTTACACAGTATGCATATTTACAGTTTGGCCTCTCCTTTAAAAATTTTTTTTTGCACACTCTACCAGTTTACAATAAGCTAAAATTTCCCATCTCCCTTCTTTCATTGTCTTCCTTCCTTTGCACTGGTACATGCTTTACCGGTTTGGGAATTTACCCCCACCTCTCGCTTTGTCCACATCTCTGTTGACCCAGACAACCCTGATTGCCACACTTACGTTCATGCTCACCTTCTTTCCCTTGACTCTCACCTTTCCTTCATCACCATCCTGCGTCCACTCTTCACCCTCATAATCTTTGCCAGCAGTCTGGGCACATTAGGAGATTGGGGGTATTTTGTCTTCCTTCTTCTGCTCAAGACAGGCTATGGGAGGAGATTTCTCCACTTCCCAAAAAACGTAATTCAGGCTCCTAAGTGCCTCTTCGATGGAAATCTTGGTGGCTAATGATAGGCTGGAGTCCCTGCGTAGTGCAAACAGTTAACATGCTCAGCTGCTAACAGAAACGTTGGTGGTTCTAGTCCACCCAGAAGAAAGGCCTAGCCAATCTACTTCTGAAAAATCAGCCATTGAAAACCCTATAGTGCAGAGTTCTACTCTAACACACTTGGGTGGCCATGAGTCAGAATCAACTTGACTGTAACTAGTTTGTTTTGTTTTAATTATACGTTAAGACAGATGTTGGACGGACCAATGCAAATTTGAATCCCAGCTTCTCCGCTTACTGGTGGTAGCCTCTGAGCAGGCCTCAGTTTCCTCATTTATAACCTCATATGGTTATTGGAAGGATTAAATGAGGAAATGTATATCAATAATTTATATTTAGCGCAGTACCTAGAACATTATAAAGGCTGAATTCGCTATTATTATTATTATTGTTAAGGATAATGACAGTAATCATTATAATCAGGGTGAACCTACTTCTACTCATTCAGTCTTCAGCAGAGATGGCAAACAGCTGCTTCTCCACCTTCTGGATGGCAACCCTAAAGAGACTCAAACATAGCTATTAAATCGTCATTTCTGTCCTGAGTCAGCCTCTCTCCGACTTCTAACCAACTCTGGACAGAGCTTTCACTTGGGGAGCGGCTGGAGTGACTGCCCCTTTATACGTTCATGCTATGACCCCTCATCCCTTCCCCATGTGCCAGGCTGGTGGTTTTCTCTCTCCCTCCCTTCCCCATTTTTATTTTTCCTCATAGCTTTCACTTCACCCTTTCATCCACATTTTACACATTCATTTATTGCCTGCTACTCTTACTAGAATGTCAGCTCCAGAGAATTTGTTCTGTTCATGGTACATCCTCAGCACCCAGAACAATGTCCAGCCCATGACAGACACACAATATTTATTGAATAAATCATCAAATGAATAAATACACTTAACTTTTCTACCATGATCTTTCAAAGGCAGTTGAATATCACCTCCTCTAAGAAGCCTTCCCTGACCCCCACCTCTTCCACCTTCTTACACTTTGCTGCCCTTTACTCATCATCTTACCTTGTTGAACCCTGACATATAGCTCTGTGAGTATAGGGCATCTCTGTTAATGGACTGAGGCTCCTTATGAAGCCACTGGGTTCTTCTTGCTAGTTCCCATCAAGTTGGCTCCGACTCATGGCAACCTTATCTATAACAGAACAAAACATCCCCTGGTCCCACGTCATCTTCGTGATAGAGTCCCTTGTTGAGTGCCTTCCAACTTGGGGGCTCATCTTCCAGCACTATATCAGACAATATTCCATTATTGGATCAAGGCTCTTTATAAAGCCAGTGGGCTCTAATGGAGTCCAAAGTCCTCAGTCTGAATTCCGGAGTGCTGCTACAACAGGTGAGTTTGGGCAAGTCACTTAAACTCCCAAGATTTAGTCCCCATCTCTTTCTCTCTTTGTAGCCCCCACATCAATTACACCTGTGTCTTGCCCATAGTGAGAGCCCAATGCACGTTTGTTGAGTGAATGAACCATCACTTTCCCACTTGCTAACCAATCATCCAAGCAGGCGTCTCCTAGAGGAGGTAGTTGGAGGATGTTCCTAGTGATGCCAGGGAGTGGGTCTGACATTTTTCTCCAAGGAGAAGGGTGGAGGGGTGGATGTAGCAGTGTCTTAAGCCCCTGGAGGCTCTTCCCAAGGATCTGGCACTGCAAGGACCCAGCCATATCAGCCATGAAGGTGGTCCCACTTTGAATCAGCATCACCCTTGGCCAGGCACAGACAGTGACTATTTTGACCCCATCTCTCATTCACATGTCAAGGTAAGGGTCCCTTTATTATTATTATTATTTTTAGCAAAGCCCATAAATGAATTTTATGTTTCCCTGGGTGGCTGCTGTTTATTCAATCACCATTGTAGGAAACTAAAAATAATCTTGCTTTACTCAGAAAGCCAATATGACCTTTTAGTTCTGGCAGAAACAATACGAAACAGGACTTCGACAGGCCAAAAAGAGAAATTGAATGGCTGCTATAGCAAAGAGGTTCACAAGAGGCGCCAACACTCCTAAAAAGTGTGTGTGGGGAGGAGCGGCAGGGGTACCAGAGGAGCAGGGTGTGGGGCAGGAAATGTTTTCCAAGGCCCTCTCCTTTTCCCTCTCTTCATTCTTCCCAGGCAGTCTCATCTGTTTTCCCTGCTTAAGCTAGCATTGCAAGCTGTTGATTTTGGAAACTGCATCTTTGGTCCCTTCTCCCTGCTCTGTGTCTCCTGGCTGCCCCAAGGGCACCCAGGGTTAACTGCAAACTCCAGAGGTCCAAAGCCAAGCTCACTGTCTCTACCTTCCCCCTGATCTCCTGCCAATCTTTCCTCCTCCAACATTTGCCAACTTCATACCCTTCATCATCTAGTCTTGTAATTTCAGGGCTACTTTTGACTGCTCCTTCTGCCGGACATCTTTTGGCTCTAGTCCTTTCTCTCCTTTCCCACTGCAACTGCCTGGGTCAGGCCTTCCTTACCTCTCACCCGGATCAGTCTTCTGGCTCACTGTCCTGTGTCCAAGGGCTTGTCTCTAACAATCGTCCAGGAGAAGGCCGCCAAATAAATCTTCCTAATCAATGCATCAGGAGTCCCAGGGTGGTGCAAATGGTTAATGCACTTGGCTGCTAACCGAAAAGTTGGTGGCTCAGTCCACCCGAGAGGCACCTAGGAAGAAAGACCTGGCGATCGACTTCCAAAAAATCAGTCATTGAAAACCTTATGGGGTCACCATAAATCAGAACAGACTCCATGGCAATTGGTTGCTTTTGTTGTTGTTAATCAACATTATCACAGAACACCTTTAGTGGCTCCCTGTTGTGCTGTTATGGCCTTTAAGTGAATTTGGACTCACAGTGACACTGTATGACAGAGAACAAATGCCTCATAGGGCTTCCCAGGCTATAATCTTTATGGGAGGAGATCATCAGGTCTTTTCTCCCACGGAGCAGCAAGTGTATTCAAACAGCCAACCTTTCCGTTAGCAGCTGAGCACTTAACCAGTGCACCACCTGTGGCTCCCTAATGCCTACCAAATAGATTTCTTACCCTAATATTTCAAAATCAACTCAACGGTACCTAAAAACAACAATATCTCTATCAAACCTTTCATTCCTGCTTATTTCTAGCTGTTTTCTTCCTCATACACCCTAAGCATTCACAAACCAGCATATTAGTTAAGCTCCCCAAACACCATGCCCACTGCAATTGACTTGGATTTCCCATTTCCACATATCAAAATCCTACCCAATTTTGTTGGTCTAGCTGCAGTGTCACCTTTTCCATGAAGCCAATCATTCACTCATCAGCAAATATTTATTAAGCATTTGTTCTGTGCCAGCATTTCCTGATCATTTCAGCTCACACCCCATTCTCTCTTGTACACTCTTGTGAACACTCCGCTGCTACGCTGTAAACTTCTTAAGGACAGGGCCAATGTCTTACTCATCTCTGCATCCCCAACACTGCCTAATCGTGTGCCTCGCAAATACTAGTTGTTCAATAATATTTGTTGAACCAAGTCAAGATTTATGCTGCTTGTGGTTTTGACATTGTTTTTGTTTAATTCTCCTAGGGTTTTCTTTTTTTCTGCTTAAGTATGCGTGTCCAGGAAGAAGTAAAAATAAACTAATGAGACTGCTCAGCAGCCATAAGCCTATAATTATGGTTAACTCTCAGTTATCCATGCCACTGGAAAAATGGTGTTGGAGAGAATCCACACCGCGAATATAAAAACATCACTTCCGTCAATCCTTGACATGTACTGTACAGTCTTCAAGGAGCTGACTGCCTTTTTGATTGTGTCAGGCTGATCAGGTTGATATTTGGGTTTACAGTTTGCCAACATCGGGCTGGATAATAGGTATCGAAGGGGAGACTGAGGACTATATTGGCATGAGGAAGCCAGTCTGGAATTGGACATTTACTACATACAACCTCACAGGTCCCTCAGTAGCAGAAACAGTTTGCACTTGTCTACTAACCTAAATGTTGGTGGTTCGAAGCCACCTGGTGGCACCAGGGAAGAAAATCCTGGTGATCTGCTTCCGTAAAGATTACAGCCAAGAAAACCCTATGGAGCACAGTTCTACTCTGTAACACTCTGGATCACCATGAGTCGGAACTGACTGGATAGTAATTTTGTTCATTTGTTTTTAATATACAACCTCAAAGGCAAGACTGGACAATCACAGCATTCTAGCACTTGGAGTATGCCAGCACACTCCATGGTTTGGCCAGTTTCTCTGAGATAACTGACAAGTGTAGAGACTCCCCAGCCCCCTAAACTGTGCACTCTGGTGTCCAGAATTGGTTTATGTTTAAAGACTACTACAGAGTGAATCCCAAAGTGCCACTGGGGCTGAGCAAGGTTCTAGGATGGAGGAAGGGCTGTGCTTTCAGTCTTGCTGGCATCAGGATGGTGCCTTGCTGTGCTCCTGGGGACCACTGGATGCAAATCAAAGAAAACAAGATTTGCAATTTTGCATTGATAGCCCGATTATGTTGCGGGGGGCGGGGGGAGTTCCACTTTTCCACTTCTGAAGCAAACAAATATCACATGCAGTGATTCAGCAGCTGCATTAGTTGGGGAAAATTGATGCACATTTCATGTGTCAGGGAGTTGAATCCCAGAGAATGGAGCCAGCCTCCCAGAAAATGGTTTCTTTATATAGTTCCATCCCTTTATTGTTTGATTGGACTTTCTGTATATTAAATTCAAGCTGTTCTGCTGCTCATGAGTATTATGATGCGTTGGCTCGGTGGGAAATAATGAAGGTGATGAGATTTTACAGCATCGCATTACAAAGGAGGCGTCCCCAGCCTCATCCATCTCTCCATCAACTAGCTTGTGTGTGAGGTGGCACTTATATTAAAACTATTTTTCTGATTCCGTTTAATGACACTCATTTAAGTCCTGACACCCGGAATATGATTACATGAGCTAAATGCAATCTTCCTCCATCCAGTCATGGTCAGCAAAGGCTCAGCTAGCTTCTCCTCCAGCTCCGACCTGCTCATACACCCCTCATTTGCATTAAACTGGCAGGGATAGGGTGGAGGTTGGGGGAGAAGTCTATTTTCTGGCCTGAGAAAAGCAGGCTGGACAGAGACAGGGCAGTGGACTCAACCTGGAGACTACCATATCTGAGCTTTTTGGCTGAGAACTTTGGGTGCCCAAAGACATTGTGAGGAGCTCTGGTGGTGCAATGGTTAAGTGCTCAGCTGCTAACCAAAAGGTTTGTGGTTCGAACCCACTCAGGAGTTCCCCAGGAGAAAGATCTACCCATCTGCTCCCATAAAGATGACAGCCTAGAAAACCCTATGGGGCAGTTCTACTCTGTCACTTGGGGTCACTGTGAGTCATAACGGACTTGACAGCACCCAACAACAACAAAGGCATTATGGTAGCTATGTCATCCTAGTCACAAACAAGTCTCCATTAGGAGCTGGTTTGGGGGTCAACTGTGCACTCCATCCAAAAAAGCTGCTACGGTTCCTGCTTCCCAGAAAAGAAACCCTGACTTGGCCATCACAGGAGAATAAACACTGGAGATATACATATTCAGTAGACTGTCAGCTTCCTGGAAATGGCTGGCTCTGTGTGTGTGTGCGTGTGTGTGTGTGTGTGTGTGTGCGCTGGCGCGCACGCGGCAAGGGGAGCCCCTTTCCTGAGGACAGGAGGCGGTGGACCCACAGCTCAAAGTCTGTTCTCACCTCCCCAATCACGAGGTGCACCCATTCCAAATGGAGCATGGGGAAGAGAAAGGCCTTGCAATGGCCTGGGATAGGAGCTCCTTCTGAGTGAGAGGAACAAAAATAGTCACACAGTTACTGACTGGCCCCGCCTCAGCCCCAAGGAGGGGGAGGGCCATGCTGCCTTTTATTTACACTATTTTGAAGAAAATAATTGCTGCTTCTCAGGAAGAATCCTGTTTGTGTTTACGGTTGTATTTAAAGAGGGAAACTCAAATAAAACCGAACACACACACACACACACAGAAAGAAAGAGAAATTGAGATTGATGCTGAGGGATTCCAGATGAGAGCTGTGAAATGGGCACCAGCTTCGAAATTCCTTTCCAAAAATTTCAGCAATTTGAATTGCGGGATCTGAAGGGGAATCCAATGAACAGGATGCCCCTGTTGTAAAGCACTCAAAAGGCTCAGATTCTACCAGTGTGAATTAACATCTCCCTTCTCCGCTCCTCTGCAGCCCCAAAGCCTTTCATCCACCCTCTGCTTAAGCAGCTACCACAGTCACCCAGTTTTAGAGTGACCCCTCTATGGTCCAAGGTCCCTGGTGGCTCATTCGGTTTGCGCCTGGCTACTAACCTAAAGGTTTGCGGTTTGAACTCACCCGGTAGCTCCATGGAAGAAAGACCTGGAAATGTGCTTCTGTAAAGATTATAGCCTAGAAAACCCTATGGAGCAGTTCTACTCTGTAACACATGAGGTTGCCATGAGTCGGAATGGGTCTTTATCATTCAGTCTCTGAGTCAAGGCCGTTTCCCCATGGAGGCAAGCACTTGCAGTTGCTCAGTGGATGCTGCTGGGGTTGAAAGGCACGCTGGATGCATATGCAGATGCTTCCTGCTTCCTGCTGGCACAGCTCTACTTTAAGATTTCGATGCTACAACTCGGGCTTGCTGGGCTTGTTCCTTCTACGCTGGGGTCTCAGCTGCCCTGGGCCTTGGAGCCATTCTGCACAGCCTTGATGCCTCTTCTTCTCATGAAATGCTTTTCCCAGGGGTGGAGAAGGTCTTCAGGAATCCGAGTTCCCATGCCAGTCCCCTGCTCTGGGAGCTGGTGAAACTTGTGTCTGGGATGGGCGTGGGGTAAGACAGAGCAGCATTTCCTGAAAAGGCTTCTTGTTAGCTCTACTTCAGAATCCCTCACTTCTCTCACCTCCACTGCACCATCATTGGTCCCAGCCACAGCAGTTCTCCTCTGTCCTATAGGGTGGCTATGAGTCAGAATCGACTCGATGGCAATGGGTTTACTGTGGAGTAATACTTTTTAAAAACATAAACCAGGTCGTGGAACTCCTCTGCTCAAAACCCCCTCGCTACGGCTCCTCATTCCAAGCAGAGGAAAAGGCAAAGTCCTTGCGGGGGTCATGAGGACCCTGCATGAGCTGCCTTCCTCGTGACCTCTCCAGCTTGCTCCTTGCTTGGCCTTTGAGGCCTTCTTGCTATTCCTTGAGCACACCAAGACCCTCTTGCCTGATGGCCTTTGCATCTGCTGCCCCCTCTGCCTGGGATGCTCTTCCCTGAGCTACCTACATGCCCTGCTCTTTCACTGCCTCCAGGTCTCTAATCAAAGATCATCTTATCTGAGCGGCCCTTCCTGGCCTCCTAATGTAAAATGCCAACCCTCCCTTCACCTGCTGGTGCACACACTTAGCACTCCCTATCTGTCATACCACTCTTTATTTTTCTGTGTCGTGAATTGCTACCTGACATGATGTATTTGATGTATTTGTTTATGTGTTTGATGTTGGATCCCTTCCACTAAAATACAAGCTCAACAAGATCAGAGACTTTATTCACTGCAGTATCCCTAGTTGTTGAAGAAATGGGTGAATGGAGGGAAACATCATGGGGAGGGAGGCTTATTCATGGCTCCCTTCCTGCTCTTTCCTGGCCCCAGAGTCTACAGGGGAAGCACGGCCAAGTAGCCAAGACCAGCGAAGAACAAGGTTGGCTGTAAACTTCCCTTGCAAGCCAGCTCCAATCCTGCCAAAGCTGAAGTCAGAACTATAGAATGCCCTGCTTGGCCACCCTGGGTCAGCCTCACCCAGAAGTGTTCTGTTTGACATGACAATATAGCTGACATCTGGAGAGCACTTTTGTTGGTTCTCATGAGGGCCAGAAGGTGGTTGGCAAATGAGAAGGTGGAAATTGGGCAATATTTATTGAGGCTCACTATATATCAGGCCCTGTGCTAGGCACAAAGTATATAATGATATTTGGAACAGAGATCCTGCCCTTAAGAAACTCACATACTAGGGGAAAGCCACATAAATTTGATGGAATGAATTTAATGGTATGTGGCAAGTGACAAGACAGAGGTATGCAAGGGCTGCACTGGGAGCATAAGAAGGGTACCTTGCTCTCCTGGTGGGCCAGGGTAGGTCTGCTGGAGAGATGATACAAAGCTGAGTTTTGAAGGATGCCAGGAGCTAGTCAGATGCAGGAGCAGAGGAAGGGATATTACATGAAGCAGGACAAATGTGAGTAAAGGCATCTTTTCTGACCCTTCTTCCACTCCTCTTTCCATCATCTCTTGTTTGGGTTCAAAGGAAGAGAATTGAGTCTCACTCAATTCGTTTCGTCTGTGCTTGACACTGGGTTGATGTGCAGTCATAGAGCCTGTGTATTCTCAGAGCCCACCATGCTGCCTGGCATACAGTAAGCACTCAATTAATGTTGAATAAAGGAAAGATTCCTTTTTGGGATTCAGGTCTGAGTCCTCTCTTAGAAATCTCAGCACAAGAGATTCCAGTTAGAAATGCCAAGAAAGATAAGAACTTGAGGTCATTCATTCCCAATAATGGGAAACATCACGATGATCAGATACCCTTGGGCAGGGGACACACCACTATCCAGGTGGACCCTGTTAGCCAGTGTCCCAGGCCAAGGCCCATGGGAGTTGGGAGGAGGGTTGTTGAGTTCTCATAGACAGTGGATGAAGATGCAATCAGAATTCTGGGAATTGAAGGGCTAACAAAAAAACCACTCTGCCTGGTTCCACTTCTGGTACTGGGGGTGTGGGGGAGCCCCATCAAGTACCCCATTCTGTGGTGTGTCTGTATTGATCCCCCTTCCCATTTTCCTGGAACCTCAGGCAGGCCTCCTTCCAGGATTTGGTTTTAAAGGAAAATGCAATCACCTCGAGGTTGCTTCATGCTTGGGAAAAGCAAAAATTGATTCTGTTTTCATTAAAGTGATTTTTGGACACCATCAAAAGCTCTCTCACCTCAGGGCAAGGGGTGACAGATAGGATGCTGGCCTCAATTACGTAACTGAGCCATCTGGGCAGCAGCCGGCTATCTCATCCAGAGCGACGTTTCTCTGGGCCCTTCCCAAACCCAGTTTTCCTTCCCTAAGACATCCAAGAGCAGCCTTCACCCAGCCAAGCCTGGAGCTGACCTGTAATGGCCCTGCTGGAGGCACACTCACAAGGCCTTCCGCCTGCATGTTCACCTCTTCCCCACACCCCATATGCCACCTGAGCTTCCCAGATGGACACAGCTCAGGCCATCGAGATCAATGGTAATTCCAAGCAAAGCCAACAAAATTACAAAGAAAAATCTACTTTGAAAAAGTAGATGTTATATGTTGTTGTTGTTGCTGGGTGCCTTCTAGTCCATTCCAACTCCTGATGATCGCATGTAACAGAGTAGAACTGTTCCATAGGCTGTTGTTTGCTGTAATCTTCATGGAAGCAGATCGCGAGGTCTTTCTCTTGCAAAGCCCCTGGGTGGGTTTGAACTACCAACTTTCTGGTTAGCAGCTGAGTGCTTAACCATTTGTGCCACCAAAACCAACCCAATCAACCCATTGCCATCAAGTTGATTTCAACTCATAGCGACCTTATAGGACAGAGTAAAACTGCCCCGTAGGGTTTCCAAAGAGCGGATGGTAGATTTGAACTGTCAACCTTTTAGTTAGCAGCTGAGCTCTTAACCACTGTGCTACCTGGGCTCCTATTTGTGCCACAAGGGCTTCTTAAATGTCATATAATACATTCCAAAACTAGGTATGTTTGTCTTATTTAATATTGGGAGTTCTGTGTTTTCCCTTCCCTGGGTTAATTGAGGTAATTGAGAATTTATTTTATTTTTGGCATCAATTACGAGCACAGAAATGAATCCTTGAAGGGTGTATTTGGGAACTCACCTGACAAAGGGGCATAAGGAAAAGCTGGGCTGGGCACTGGAGCCTTCCTCACCACACAGGAGGCTGCAAGGGAAAACCATCCTGAAACCTTGTTGGTAATTAGGCTGTTACGATTCTTGTGTGCTTAAGGTATTTTGATATATTAAATAAACAGCAATAATTGGCTCCAGGAGATCCCTCCCCAGAGAACACCTGAGTAACTTATCACTGAGGTCCTGGGAGAGCAGGCAGAGATGGCAACCTGAGCCAGGAAGAGATCGGCAGATTGTCCAAGTTGCTGAAGAGAGTCTCTCTCCAGCCTGGAAACAGGGCTTGGGGGCATGATTAAGAGCTGGGAGTTGTTGGAAGCAACTGGAATGGGGCAGTTGGTCTTGGTATTCCATGGCCACTTGAGAGAGAAGACTGAAATGCCAGCTTAGAGTAAGAAAAAGATGTGCTTTCTTGAATGGTTAAACAAGCTTACAACTAACCTGTGAATGTGCTTCAAGACAGAAACAAGGCTAAGGGAGAGGGGAAGGTTTCCAGGGGCCAAGTCATCGAGACTTCCAGTATGGGCCAAGGAGGCCATCATACAGACCTGCCAAGTGTCGTAGGGGATGGATCAGCCACTAAGTGAAAGCTGTCCACCCGGGAGGACTGGGGCCGGGACAGAGAACATAAGGCCAAGGTGGCTGCAGATCTCAAGTCTTGGTGGCAAGTGAGGCAGACTGGGTCCATCCTCAAAGAGAGGACAAGTAGAGCTGGAAAGGACTGAGAACAATACTAAACCAGGCAAATGGAGAAGATGCCCCATTCACACTCACCCATCCATTAAAAAGCTTCTGCCAAGGACCTGCTATGTATAGCCAGGCAACAAGCCTGGTGATGGTGCCAAATGCCAGCTCAGGTCAAAGTCTAAGCAGCCCAAGCCAGCATTCAGTTCCCAGTCAGAGTGGAGGGGGAAAGAGTCTGCCCTTCCATTACTTATCTGAGGTTAAGGAAGGCACTACTGTATTAGTTTCCTAGGGCTGTTTTAACAAAGTACCACAAACTAGGAGGCTTAAAACAACAGAAATTTGTTAACTTGTAGTTCTGGAGGCTAGAAGTTTGAAATCAAGTGCTGGCAGGGCCATGCTTTCTCTAAACGCTCTACAGGAAGATCCTTCCTTGTCTCTTCCTAGTTTCTGATCCACCACTCATCAGTTTGTTGTACTGTGGCGGCTTGTGTGTAGCTGTGATGCTGGAAGCTATGTCACCAGTATTTCAAATACCAAGAGGGTCACCCATGGTGGACAGGTTCCAGCGGAGCTTCTAGATTAAGTCAGACTAGGAAGAAGGACCTGGCAATCTACTTCTAAAAACACTGGCCAGTGAAAACCTTACGGATAGCAACGAAACACTGTCTGACACAGTGCCAAAAGATGAGCCCCTCAGGTTGGAAGGCACTCAAAATATGACTAGGGAAGAGCTGCCTCCTCAAAGTAGAGTCAACCTCAATGACGTAGACAGAGTAAAGCTTTCAGGACCTTCATCTGATGATGTGTAGCATGACTCAGAATGAGAAGAAGGAGCTGGAAACATCCATTAATAACTGGAGCATGGAATATACAAAGTATGAATCAAGGAAAATTAGAAATCATCAAAAATGAAGTGGAAGGCACAAAGATCAATATCCTTGGCATTAGTGAGCTGAAATGGACTGGTATTGGCCATTTTGAATCAGACAATCAGATGGTCTACAATGCCAGAAAAGACAAGTTGAAGAGGAGCAGCATCATATTTAATGTCAAAAAGAACACTTCAAGATCTATCCTGAAGAATTATGCCATCAGTGATAGGATAATATCCATACGCCTACAAGGAAGACCAGTTAATGTGACTATTATTCAAATTTATGCACCAACTACTAACGCCAAAGATGAAAAAATTGAAGATTTTTACCAACTTCAGCAGTCTGAAATTGATCAAACATGCAATCCAGATGCATTGATAAAAGACAATGGAAGACAAAATAGGGAGAATTCTAGGAGCCCTAATACACTACATAAACAGTATACAAACCATAGGTAACAATGCACAAACACCAGAAGAGAAACTAGATAACCGGGAGCTCCTAAAAATCAAACACTTATGCTCATCAACAGACTTCACCAAAACAGTAAAAACACAACCTACAGACTGGGAAAAAAATTATGGCTACGACAAATCCTATCAGTGTCTAATCTCTAAAATCTACAAGATACTGCAAAACCTCAACAACAAGAAGACAAACAACCCAATTAAAAAATGGGCAAAGGATATGAACAGGCATTTCACCAAGGAAGACATTCAGGCAGCTAACAGACACATGAGGAAATGCTCACAATCATTAGCCATTAGAGAAACGCAAATTAAAACTACCATGATATATCATCTTACCCCAATAAGCCTAGCATTAATAAAAAAAAAAAAAAACACAAAATAATAAATGTTGGAGAGGTTGTGGAGAGACTGGAACACTTATACACTGTTGGTGGGGACGTAAAATGGTACAACCACTTTGGAAAATCGATTTGGCGCTTCCTTAAAAAGCTAGAAATAGAAGTACCATGCGATCCAGCAATCCCACTCCTTGGAATATATCCTAGAGAAATATGAGCTGTCACACAAATAAATATATGCACACCCACGTTCATTGCAGCACTGTTCATGATAACAAAAAGATGGAAACAACCTAGGTGCCCACCAGTGGACGAATGGATAAACAAATTATGGTATATTCACACAATGGAATACTATGCAACAATAAAGAATAACAATGAATCCATGAAACATCTCATAACATGGATGAATCTGGAAGGCATTATGCTGAGTGAATTTAGTCAGTCGCAAAAGGACAAATATTGTATAAGACCACTATTATAAGAACTCAAGAAAAGGTTTAAACACAGAAGAAAACATTCTTTGAGGGTTATGAGGGTGGGGAGGGAAAGGGGTATTCACTAACTACATAGTAGACAAGAATTATCTTAGGTGAAGGGAAGAACAACACACACTACAGGGGAAGTCAGCACAACTGGACTAAACCAAAAGCTAAGATGTTTCCTGGACACAACCAAACACTCTTAGGGACAGAGTAGCAGGGGCGGGGGTCTGGGGACCATGCTTTCAGGGGACATCTAGGTCAATCGGCATAACAAAGTTTTTTAAGAAAATGTTCTGCATCCCATTTTGGTGAGTGGCGTCTTGGGTCTTAAAAGCTAACAAGCGGCCATCCAAGATGCATCAATTGGTCCCAACCCAGCTGGAGCAAAGGAGAATGAAGAACACCAAAGATTCAAGAAAAATATTAGCCCAAGAGACAAAAGGGGACACAAAAACCCGAGACTCCATCAGGCTGAGACCAGAAGAACTAGATGGTGCCTGGCTACCCTGGCTACCATCAATGACCGCCCTGACAGGGCACACAAGAGAGAGTCCCTGACAGAGTAGGAGAAAAGTGGGGTGCAGAACTCAAATTCTAGTAAAAAGACCAGACTTGATGGTCTGACTGAGACTGGAGCAACCCTGGAAGACATGGCCCCAGACTCTCTGTTAGCCCAGAACTAAAACCATTCCTGAAGCCAACTCTTCAGACAAAGATTAGAGTGGACTATGGGAGATAAAATGATAATTGTGAAGAAGAGTGTGCTTCTTCGTTCAAGTAGATACATGAGTCTAAATGGGCAGCTCCTGTCCAAAGGTGAGATGAGAAGGCAGAAAAGGACAGGAGCTCGTTGAATGGACATGGGAAATCCAGGGTGGAAAGGAGGAGTATGCTGTCACACTATGGGGAGTGCAACTAGGGTCACATAGCAGTGTGTGTATAAAGTTTTGTATGAGAAACTAACTTGAACTGTAAATGTTCATTTAAAGCACAATTAAAAAAAAAGATGCATTGCTAATATCAGTGATTGGAATGTGAAAGTTATAAACAAAGAAGAAGGATCAGTAATTGAAAAATATGGCTGAGGTGATAGAAACCACCCCAGAGATCGCATGATAGAATTTTGCAAGACCAACAACCTATTTGTTGAAAGTATCTTTTTTCAACAACATAAACGGCGACTATACACGTGGACCTCATCAGATGGAATACACAGGAATAAAATTGACTACATCTGTGAAAAGAGAAGACGGAGAAGCTCAATATTATCAGTGAGAACAAGACCAGGGGCCTACTATGGTACAGACCATCAACTGCTCATATGCAAGTTCAAGTTGAAGCTGAAGAAAATTAAAACAAGTCCACAAGAGCCAAAGTACAATGTTGAGTATATCCCACCTGAATATAGAGACCATCTCAAGAACAGATTTGATGAATTGAACACTAATGACTGAAGACCAGACGAGTTGTGGGATAACATCAAGGACATCATACATGAAGAAAGCAAAAAGTCATTAAAAAGACCAAAATGGATGTCAGAAGAGACTCTGAAATTTGCTCTTGAACGCAGAGTAGCTAAAGCAAAAGAAAGAAATGATGAAGTAAAAGAGCTGAACAGAAGATTTCAAAGTGTGGCTGGAGAAGACAAAGTAAAATAGTATAATGAAATGTACAAAGACCTAGAGTTAGAAAACTAAACAGGAAGAACACGCTCAGCATTTCTCAAGCTGAAAGAATTGAAGAAAAAATTCAAGCCTTGAGATGCAATATTGAAGGACTCTAAGCACAAAATGTTGAATGACACAGGACGCATCAAAAGAAGATGGATCAAAAAGAATTGGTTGATGCTCAGCAGTTTCAGGGGGTAGCATATGATCAAGAACTGATGGTACTGAAAGAAGAAGTCCAAGCTTCCCTAAAGGCACTGGTGAAAAACTAAGCTCCAGGAATTGACGGAATGTCAATTGAGATGTTTCGACAAACAGATGCAATGCTGGAAGCTCTCACTCATCTATGCCAAGAAATTTGGAAGACCGCTACCTGGCTAACCGACTGGAAGAAATCCATATACCTGCCCATTCCAATGAAAGGTGGTCCAGCACAATGTGGAAATTATTAAACAATATCATTAATATCACACACAAGTAAAATTTTGCTGAAGGTAATTCAAAAACAGTTGCAGCAGTACATTGACAGGGAACTGCCAAAAATTCAAGCGGGATTCAGAAGAGGATACGGCATGAGGGATATCATTGTTGATGTCAGATAGATCTTGGATGAAATAAGAGAATACCAGAAAGATGTCTACCTGTGTTTTGTTGACCATGCAAAGGCATTCAACTGTGTGGATCATAACAAATTATGGATAACACTGTAAATAATGGGAATTCCAGAACACTTAATTGTACTCATGTGGAACCTGTACATAGACCAAGAGGCAGTTGTTCAAACAGAACAAGCAGATGTTGCCCTGGTTTAAAATCAGGGAAGGTGTGCATCAGGGTTGTATCCGATCATCATACTTAATTAGTCTGTATGCTGAGTAAATAATCCAAAAAGCTGCACTACATGGAGAATAACACGGCATCAGGTTTGGAGGAAGACTCATTAACAACCTGTGTTATTTAGATGACACATCCTTGCCTGCTGAAAGTGAAGAGGACTTGAAGCACTTACTGATGAAGATCAAAGACCACAGCCTTCAGTGTGGATTACACCTCCACATAAAGAAGAAAACAATCCTCACACCTGGACCAATAAGCAACGTCATGATAAATGAAGAAATACTGAAGTTGTCAAGGGTTTCATTTTACTTGGATCCACAATCAGCGCCTACGGAAGCAGCAGTCAAGAAATCAAATGATGTATTGCATTGGGTAAATCTGCTGCAAAATAATTCTTTAAAGTGTTAAAAATCACAGATGTCACTTTGAGGACCAAGATGTGCCTGATCCAAGCCAGGTGTGATGGTTAACATTGTGTGCCAACTTGGCTGGACCATGATTCTCAGTGGTTTGGCAGTTATGCAACGATGTAGTTTGGTAGTTATATAATGGTGTACTTCGGCAGTTATGTAACGATGTCATTTGGCAGTTATGCAATGAAGTTAGCCTCCATTTTGTGATATAATGTAATCATCTCCACGATGTGATCTGATGTGATCAGCCAACCAGTTGTAAAGGTAGTTTCCTAGGGGGTGTGGCCTGCATCCAATATATATTTATGTTCTGGCAAAGCTTGCTGGTTTTTGCTCACTCTGGATCCTGCATCTGAGTTGTCATCATCTGACCTCTGGTTCTTGGGACTTAAGCCAGCAGCCTGCCATCTTACCTTTCAATCTTGATTCTTCAGTCCCCATAGCCCAACTTCCAGCAGCCTGCCATCTGATCTGCCAGTCTTCGATTGGTCAGCCCCTGCAGCTACATGAGTCAGGAAAAGCCTCCAGCCTGATGCCTGACCCATGGACTTGGGACTTGCCAGCCTGTACAACCACAGAAGCCATTTCCTTGAGATAAATTTCTCTCTCTCTCTATATATATATATACATATATACATACATATATACCTGACCCCATTGCCATTGAATCAATTCCAACTCATAGTGACGCTATAGACAGAGTAGAACTGCCCCATAGGGTTTCCAAGGAGCAGCTGGTGGATTCAAACTGCCAACCTTTTTGGTTAGCAGTCTCTCTCTCTCTATATATGTATATATATATATATATATATATACATACTTCACTGGTTTTGCTTCTCTAGAGAACCCAGCCTAAGACACCATGGTAATTTCAACTGCCTCATATGTGTGTGAAAGCTGAACAATGAATAAGGAAGACAAAAGAAGTGATGCCTTTGAATTATGGTATTGGCTAAGAATATTGAATATACTGTGGACTGCCAGAAGAACAAACAAATCTGTCTTGAAAGAAGTACAGCCAGAATGCTCCTTAAAAGCAAGGATGGTGAGACTTAGTCTCACATACATTGGACATATTATCAGGAGGGATCAGTCCCTGCAGAAGGACATCATGCTTGGTAAAGTAGAGGGTCAGCAAAAGAGAGGAAGACCCTCAGCGAGATGGACTGACAAAGTGGCTGCAACAATGGGCTCAAGCATAGCAACAGTTATGAGGGTGGCGCAGGATTGGGCACTGTTTCCTTTTGTACGTGGGGTTGCTGTGAGTCGGAACTGACTCAATGGCACCTAACAGTAACAACAACAGTTTCTGAAGGTTCCTAGAAGTCCCTGGTGTTCCTTGGCTTGTAGTTGTATCACTCCAATCTCTGCCTCCATCTTCACGTGGCTGTCTTCCCCCTGTGTGTCTGACTCTTTGCTTCTTTTTATAAGGATACTACTCATATTGGATCAGGGCTCACCTTACTCCAGTATAACCTTATGTTAACTATCATCTTTTTATGCAAATAACATGTGCCTTCTATGTTTGTTTGCCAACCATGCCTTCCCCTCCCCCACCCTCCCCGATCAGGGTATTTTTGTAAGCGCTGCTATACCAATACATCAAAGAAAAAAACTGGCATAGTGACATTTATGAAAATATCTCATGGGGGAGGGAAGGGGAAGGCGCAGCTGCTAGAAAACATAGAAGACACGCGTTATTTGCATTAAAAATATGGTAACAGCATCTTCAAACATCTATTTCCAAACAAGATCACATTCACAGGTATTGCGGGTTAAGACATAACATAACTTTTGGGGGAACACAGTCCATCCCATAACAACTACTAAGCACTTCCTTTCTTGCTCATTTGCTTCTCCTTCCAGAGGTTAGACATTCTGATGTATAAGGAAGGGAAAACCAACGTCCTCATTGCCAGGTGTGGGGAGAGGAAGTGTACAGCACCCACCATCAAAGGGAAGCCTGCCTGCAGAGGACTCCTCTTCCCAACACAGATATCCTTCCCTTCCTCTTTGCCTTCCATTTGTGGTGGAGTCCTCCTTCTCCACCCCCTCCCCTGCCACCCAAGAAAGAAAATGTGAGGGCAAAATCGCTCACTTCTAAACCTAGACTTGCCCTCCTGGATCTATAGGAGAATGCCAAAGGAAATCAGTGGTCTCCCCAGTGGCAATAAAACACTGGAGTTTGCTATGAAAGGCACCATTAATTTCTGAGATACTGTTTAAATGAGCCAGAGGAAGTACTTCATTTATGAAATCTCAGTGTGTCTAGTACAGTGCCTGGCATATAGTACTCACTGGGTTAGTGCTTTCTTGAATAGGTAAACACAGGACATTCTGAGACTGTAATGAAAAAGTAATTCCTGATACATGCTACAAAATGGATGAACTTTGAAAACATTATGCTGAGTGAAATAAAGTCAGTCACAAAAGGACAAAGCTTGTATGATACCATGTACATGAAATACCCAGAACAGGCAAGAGTCTAGAGACCAAAGTTTATTAGTGGTCACCAGGGGTGGGTTGGAGGGAAGGGAAAAGGAAGACATGATGTTGAGGGGACTCTGAGCCTGTTAAGGGTGGCAGAACAACACGATGAACATAATTAATGTCACTGAACTGTATGTGTGTATATTGTTGAAATGGCAAATGTTCTGTTACATATGTATTTACCACAATAAAAAAAAATTAAAAACAAAAAAGCAATGAAGGCACCCTGATTGGAAGGGATGAAGTCGGGTGCTAGAGTGAGAAGGGAAAAGACACTGAAGAGAGTCAGATGGTATTTGAAAATCCGCTGTACCCCTTACTAACTATGTGCCTATGGGAAATGTAGTTAACCTCTCTGAGCTTCAGGATCTGCATCTTTAAGATGCATATCATTTTTCCTACTTTGCAGGGTTGCTGCGAAGACTTAAAGAGATAATGACATATGCAAAGTGCTTAGCACACTGATGACACATAGTAGGTATCCATATACTGTGACACTAACAATAAAAAGTAATGGGCAGTTGGTCACTGAGGTTTTCATTGCTCTCCTTGAAATGATTCCACTTTATCTCTGATGCCCATCAACCTGTTCCATTTTTCTCCCCATGGCAGTCCAGAGGCATCATGCTGGTGTTGTTAGCCCCATCAAGGGGCATTTGAGGGCCTTGGGCAGTCAAAGCCAGGAAGATGACCAGGAGATCCTGGCCATGGACGAGGTCTCCTTCAGGAAGGTGAAGGGATAGCCAGGGTCAGCCCGGAAGGGGCAACGGGACCTCCTTCTCCTGACACGTGCAGCCAGCCCATTTTACCCAATAATATCCTACTCTGCCAATAGACCACATTTGCCACCTGAGCCAAGAGAGACAAGGTCAAATGACGAGATACATACTTACCTACCCTGGTGGAGCAGTTATTTGAAGAAGTATGTGTGGGGTGGGAGGAGGGAGGAGGATGGCTCTGTCAGTCAGACAAAAGGTAATGTGAACGCCCTCATCAAACCTTGCCTCCACACACTTGTATACTGTTGGTGGGAATGTAAAATGGTACAACCACTTTGGAAATCGATTTGGCACTACCTTGAAAAGCTAGAAATACAAGTACCATATGATCCAGCAATCCCACTCCTTGGATTATATCCTAGAGAAATAAGAGCCATCACACAAATAGATATATGCACACCCATGTTCACTGCAGCACTGTTCATGACAGCTAAAAGAAACAAACTGAGTGTCCATCAACAGATGAATGGATAAACAAATTATGGTATATTCAAATAATGGAATACTATACAAAGATAAAGAACAATGATGAATCCATGAAACATCTTATAACATGGAGGAATCTGGAAGGCATTATGCTGAGTGAATTCAGTCAGCTGCAAAAGGACAAATATTGTATAAGACCGCTATTATAAGAACTCAAGAAAAGGTTTAAACACAGAAGAAAAATTCTCTGATGATTACGAGGGTGGGGAGGGAGAGAGGGATATTCACTAACTAGAGAGTAGACAAGGATTATCTCAGGTGAAAGGAAGGACAACACACACTACAGGGGAAGCCAGCACAACTTGACTAAACCAAAAGCTAAGATGTTTCCTGGACACAACCAAACACTTTGAGGGACAGAGTAGCAGGGGCAGGGGTCTGGGGACCATGCTTTCAGGGGACATCTAGGTCAATTGGCATAACAAAGTTTTTTAAGAAAATGTTCTGCATCCCACTTTGGTGAGTGGCGTCTTGGGTCTTAAAAGCTAACAAGTGGCCATCCAAGATGCATCAATTGGTCCCAACCCACCTGGAGCAAAGGAGAATGAAGAACATCAAAAACACAAGTAAAGTATTAACCCAAGAGACAGAAAGGGCCACATAAACCAGAGAATTCATCAGCCAGAGACCAGAAGAGCTAGATGGTGCCTGGCCACCACCAATGACTGCCTTGACAGGGAACACAAGAGAGAGTCCCTGACAGAGCAGGAGAAAAGTGGGGTGCAGATCTCAAATTCTAGAAAAAAGACCAGACTTAATGGTTTGATTGAGACTGGAGGGACCCCAGAAAACACGGCCCCCAGACTCTCTGTTAGCCCAAAACTAAAACCATTCCCAAGGCCAACACTTCAGACAAAGATTAGACTGGACTATGGGACATAAAATGATACTCGTGAAGAGTGTGCTTCTTAGCTCAAGTAGATATGAGATTAAATGAGCAGCTCCTGTCCAGAGGTGAGATGAGAAGGCAGAGAGGGTCAGGAGCTGGTTGAATGGACACAGGAAATCCGGGGTGGAAAGAAAGAGTGTGCTGTCACAGAACAGGAAGAGCAACTAGGGTCACGTAACAATATAAGTATAAATTTTTGTATGAGAGACTAACTTGAATTGTAAACTTTCACTTAACGCCCAACAATTAAAAAAAAAAAGAAAACCTTGCCTCCACAATGGACAATCACACCCCTTGCTCTCCCCCTTTTCCCCTTGTTGTTCCCTCCCTCTCTTGTATAGCAGAATGACAGATGTAATCACTTTAAAAGGTCCTGTCACCTGCTCAGTCATTCCCAATAAGCACAAGCAGCACTATGGAAAAACCACCACCACTGCTATGGGGTTTTGGGCAGGAAAAAACCAAATCAGCAGGATGCCACCAACTGAATTGTGAAAGACCAAATAAAAAGCTTCATGAATTCTCCATTAGCAATATAACGCTTCCTAGCCTAAGCAAATATAGACCCAGCATATGAACTGTGAAGGGATTTTGCATTAGCCTCAACGGCTTCCAATGGCTGAAGCAGAAACCCCTAAAAAATACATGTCTCCATAAAGCTGCCTTTATTGGATCTAATCCTGTTAGGGTGAAGACTGTAATCTCCTTCTTAAGCCCCCTTCTTCTGATGAAAAGCATCACATCCCAGCCCCATAATACATTTCTGTGACCTCAGCTGGAGAAAAGACCTCAGAGAGATAGAGGAGATGGAGTCACCCGTGACCTCACTGGGCGCCTCCTTTCCCTCTGATGATATTGCTGCTTCTGTGTCCGACCACATGATCCATTCAGACCACCTCACAATCGCCTAGGTATGCGGGGTCATTCAATCACAAACAGGCTGAGAAACCAAGACCAGTCCTCCTTCAGCGAGAAAAAACAAATCAGGTGCCTACCATCTTAGAAAACCCAAGTTCAGAGTCACTTAGATAAAGTCTATTCAGAGCTACTGAACCCTTGAGCATTTGTGGTAGCAGAAAAGAAAAACTAAGAGAGAAAACAGCCTGTAAATATACTGCAAAGAATGCAGGAAGTATCCACAAAGCATGCTCTCAGTGTCTTCTGTTAATGGAAGTATGTACCCTGCTTACAACACTCATCAAACTTCTCACAGCCCTCTTCCTTCCCACCCATGGAAATGTAAGAATGCAAGCATCACCCACCCCCCATACACACATACACACACAAAGAAAGCATAGCTGAAAAATGAAATGGCGACTTAATTTTCCAAGTTTTAGAAGGTGCCTGCCCCACTCCCCCCTAGAAAACTCAATTCACAGCAAGCTACCATTCCCAAACAAATCACTCATGTGCTTTCTTCTTCTCACGATGGGACTTAACTTGCTTCCAAAACTTGGGTAAAGAATTCTACCCTCCCTCCCCAATTCTGATGCCACACAAAGCATCATCGCCCTTTGATCTACAGGGTGATCTACAACCTCCATTCTTTCTCTAGTCCAGGCATGCAGACTTACCCCAGTGTGGTCATGGTGACGATGGTATACCAAAAGGAGGCAGGGATGCTTGTGAACTTGCTAGCCGAGGAGCCCTTCTCAGCATAAAACATCACAGTGGCAAAGATGATGATGGCCATGGTGAGGGAGAAGAGCAGAAAGCCAAGTTCAGAGGCACAGCTCTTTAGTGTGTAGCCCAGGATCCGCAAGCCCTGGGAGTGGCGGGAGAACTTGAAGATCCTGAAGACACGGAAGACCCGGAGTGTGACAAAGGCGCCAGACACATCCTCGTTGTTGGTCATGACCAGACCGATGTAATATGGCATGATGGCCACCACGTCAATGATGCTCATCACACTCCGGATGAACCGGTAGCGACTAGGCGCCGCGAACAGCCGGAGGAGGTACTCCACTGTGAAGATCATGACGCAGGCAGTGTCCAGGCAAAAGAAGGCCACCGAGTAGCGCTCTCCACATGGCAGCTCCTTGCTCCCCGGAACCGTGCCACATGGCACTGTCTCCACCACGTTGGTGATGACGGAGACAGCAATGAAGAAGCCAGTCACGTAGTAGAAGACCAAGGCCAGCGTGCTGGTGTGGGGATTCTCGAAGGCCCGCCACATGGTTTGGCGGAAGCTGAGCGAGGGCATGGACTCCTGGTTGTTCTCCGAGTCGTTGTCATCCATGAGCCGCTCAGCGTTCTCCCTCTTGCGGTCTTTGTACTCCTCATAACAACAGTCTCCGATGATCTCCGGGAGGATGCCATAGAAAGCCAGCTCATCATCGTAGGCGGAGATGCACTCGTATCGCGGGTAGTGTAACTTTCCTGTGCGGTAGAAGTTGAGGACACAGCGGAACACTTCTGGGTCCCGGTCAAAGAAGTACTCCTTGGTGTCCTCATTGAAGAAGAACTCCTTCTCTGTGCTGCCCAACAGGGTGTCCGGGTAGCGCTCCAGTGTGGTCCGCCAGGTCTGGAACCTCCGCCCACTCACGTTGAGGATGATCAGTTCATCCTGCCGCTTGTTCTTGTCAGCTGGGGCGAGAGGCATGGGGCAGTTGGCCACTGGCATCCACCCAATGGCTGCAGCCCGGGCAAAAGGCAGCCAGGCCGCAACTCCGGCCGCCATGATGACTCCAGCTCTTAGGCCGGCAACTGTTCAGACACTGCACAGCAGCTTGGAGTTAGTTCAGCGACCCCTGGGAGACAGGAAGAGCAGAGAAGTGGGTGAGTCCATGATTGATCTGCATGTGGGAAACGAGACACAGGAAATGGTCATTGGCAAAAAGTCTCAAAGGTGAATTAATTAAACTGAAAAATCACCACCCAAGAGCAAACACTTGGATCCTTTTCCATCCTTCCTATATGGGGAGAGCACCTAGCATGGGGCATTGCATGCAACGTGGGATCACCAGATGTTGTTGACTGCCTGACAAATTGTCAAGTTCCAAGAGGGCTCAGGAGCATTTGGAGGGAAAGCCTCTTTAGCAGGAAGATCTGGGAAGACTCAAGTAATAATCAGCTCTGAAAGGTTATGGCGTTATTATGAATTTAAATTGGGAGAGGGTAAATGAGTTCTCATTAAATGAATTTAAAAGTGGGATAAACATGCTAATTTTTATTTCTCTCTTCAGCCACCAGGGCAATCAGGGATGGAGTATGGATGGAGGTGATCAAGTAAATGCATTCTTTCTACTCTCCGCCTTGTTGGTAAGGAGGAGGCTGGGGCTATCCATTTGAGAAAATTCTCTGAGATGGAAGGTGACTACAGTAGGCCCAGCCTTAATGCTCTGTCCCCAACTCCCATGGAGAAGGCAATCCTTGGTGCAGTGCTACTCTGTGGGACACGCAGCCCCCACTCCTTGACCCTGCAACCTAGTGCCCAACTACAACCCTCAGAGCCATCATGGGAAGATGTAGGAGAGGCTGTGAGGTGGGCAGAGCCCTTCCCCCACTCTGTGAAGGGAGTCTTGGTTTCTAAGTTCACCTGACTTCCATGCACTGTCCCTCTCCTTCCCCAGAGGGAGCTGATCCAGGATCCTTGCCATCTCCAGATCCTTACCTCCTGTAGTCATCTGTCCACCATTTGTAACACCCTCAGGTTATATAACAGTACATTTCTCCTTCCCATGCCAGCCTCTCTCACCTGACCCTCATGCCACCCTCAGAGATTCCTCCAGAGTTGGGCCACCTTCTCCCTTTACCCCCAGGTCTACTAATCCACACTGTGTATGCCCTTCTCCATCATCAGTGTGCACGGAGGGACAATGGCATGGAGAAGTGTATCTAGCTTTGAGAAACAGATTTACCTTCCCAAATCTGGCTTTTTAAAGATGATAGTCAAATGACTCTGCAGTCCTCGAATGTATACCATCTGAGGGAAGATGTGCTAACTCAGAAACACACATAACAGCAATGGGAACAGGTTTGGGGTTGGCACAGTCTTTTCCACCAATCCTAAACTGATCACCCAGAACAAGTCCAAATTCAGAATTATATGGACCCTCTGGAATTCAGTTGGTTGAACTCTAAGTTTAATAAATGAGATAGAGTTGAGTCTTGGATTGCTTTCTGTTAACACAGACTTGTAATGGGATTTGATCTTCATCTCTCACTGTAAACCCCCTCACCTTCTCCTGAGTCCCAACCTCTCTAGGTTTTTCAAATCTCTACCACTGGTCACTCCTTTCTCTCCTGAGCTGCCACTGGACTTTCCCACCTGGCTGACTCTGAAACCGGACAGGTTGAAATCAAACCTACCTCCTTGCAACAAGCTGCTCTTCACCTCTTGCTCATGACATCCCAGACCCCAGACCTGTCACCTTGGCCATATTCCTCATTGTTCTACCCTAAGAGTTGCCAGATAATGAGATAATGCATCCTATTACCCTTATTAAAGCCTAAATTCCCTCAGGCCTTCTTCCCACTGGCCTGCTCATACCCCATCTATCCCTAGCCCATTTCTCCTGTTCCACTGAAATCTATTCTGCTCAGAGTAAAAACCTACCCATTGCCGTCGAGTTGATTTTGACTCATAGCAACCCATAGGGTTTCCAGAACTATAAATCTCTACAGAAGCAGACTGGCACATCTTTCTCCTGCAGAGCAGTGGTTTCGAACCACCAAGTTGTCAGTTAGCAGTTGATTGCTTTAACCACTGTGCCATAATCTCCCTAAACGAAGGCCCTGATTGTGTGGCCCCCTCCCCACCCAGCTTACAAAAGAAAATTCAAATTCCTTGGCCTGGCATTTTAGCGTTTCCACAAATGGATCCTGGCTTAACATTCCAGACTAATGTCCCATGCACGTATCTCATCCTACAGCAACAAGACTACAGACCGGTTCATGCAGGGAACCTGTGGGTGTCTGCCTCTTCATTCTGTCCAGAATATTCTTCCCCTTCAACCCTCCTATCTGAATCCTACCTGTTCATCAAGATGCCATTCTCTCCAAGTTGCCTCCTCCTCTCCCCACTATAAGATTTGTTCCTTCCTTTGGGCTCTTTGCACTTTGTTTGCCCCTCTTCTCTAGCACCTATCACCCTGTGGCCTGGATTGTTGCTGTTGTTGTTAGCTGATGTTGAGTTGGCTCCTGACTCATGGCAACCCATGCACAAAGGAACAAAATGCTGTCCAGTCTTGCATTATCCCCATAATTAGTTGCAGATAGGACCATTGCGATCCATAGGGTTTTCATTGGCTAATTTTCATATCTTTCTTCCTAGTCCGCCTTAGTCTGAAAGCTCCGTTGAAATCTGCTCAGCCTCATAGTAAAAAACAAGCCTCCAATGAATGATGGGTAGTGGCTGTGCATTGGCCAGGACTATAGATATTTTATAAATGTCTTATTAATAACAATGGCTAAAAATAATTGAACATTTACTCTGTGCTAAGCAATGTACTCAGTGCCTCCCAAGGATTTAATCCTCATAGCAATTGTAGGAGGAAGGTTCTATCATGTCCCATTTCACAGATAAGGAAAATTAAGGCTTACTAAAATGCAGTGGTCAGCCAACCCAAAAGAACACAACAGGGATTCCAGCTTAGGGAGTCTGAGACCGGAAGCATTTCACTATACCACTTCTCAAGGTTTCCCTGTAAATGAAAATAATAGCACATAGTGTTTATTGAGGGCTGACTTTGTGCCAGGGACAGTGCCATTCTTCTACTTTTCCCATCCCACACAAACTCTTAAAGAGCAAAGGCCATGATGCCTCAATTTTTATACTACCCCTGGTGGCCCAGTGGTTAAGAGCTTGGCTGCTAACCAAAAGGACGGCAGCTCGAATCCACCAGCCACTCCTTGAAAATCCTATGGGGCAGTTGTACTCTGTCTTATAAGGTCGCTATGAGTCAATGGGAACGAGTTTTTCTGGTTTAACCCAGGAGGTAGCACAATGCACTGCATCAGTAGATGCTTAAACTGGGAATCCTACTTTGCTAGACTCCACTTGCATTCCAACGATTTTACTCCATGCCTTACTAATGTATTTCAGGGGTTTTCAAGCATGGGAGTTCTCTCTCCAAACAGACAGTAAACTCTAAAGACAGGTCTGAATCAGATGACTCCAAGTGTTTCTCCCTTTGACGTAACTGTGACCTCAGTCAAATTTTCTCATGGAGCTAATCTCTGCCTCAGTTTCCCCATGTGCATGTGAACAGGAGTAATTGCAGGTCCATCTGCTCCCGTTCAGATGCTACAGAAAACAACAGGAATGACAATGACATCCCCCATAAATGTCACCACTTGGAGAACAGAAAAACAGAGCACAGGCCTGATTATGTCAAACTGACGCAAGAACTAGGGGCTCGTTCATCCACAGCAGTGGGTAATCCACTGAGAGAAGGTTTGCGAACACATTCTGTGCCTTCTATATCTTTTTTCAAGAAATTTATCCTTATAGTTAACTAACTATACGTCCTTTAGGTTACTAGAATTTGTAATCCGTCAGCATTAAGTGGCAAGGGAAGTTTGGAAAGCAAGCCCACAATTTAAAAATCAGTCACAGATAACTCCAGTTCAGACTTAATTACCATCTATGGTGCAACAAAAATGCTCTGGGCACAGACCTAGGCACTTTTCTACATACCATGTCATCGAATCCCTGCAAAATCTTATGACGTAGGTATTTTTGCCTGCAGGTTTCAGATAGAGACTGACTGAGACTCAGCGCCGTTCCTTCAAAGTGACTAAATTCCATGGATATAGGAGTTAGCTGTCATTCAGATGGAGTCGCTGAGTGGGACAAAAACTTAAGTGCTCAACTACTAACCGAAAGGTTGGTGGTTCGAACACACCCAGGGCTCTTTGGAAGACAGGACTAACGATCTGTTTCTGAAAGGTCATAGCCTTAAAAACCCTTCTCTGCCTACATGGGGCTGCCATGAGTCGGAATTGACTCGACAGCAACTGGTAACTGGTATGATTCAAATAGACAGTTGATTAGCTCACTGCCAAATGGCTTCCCTGACCTAGTATAGCCAACTGTTGCTGCTCCTGACAGAGAAAACAAGATGCAGAAACTCCTCTTCCCCAGACAGCAAGGTACACTAGGCAAGGAGTCAGGAGAATTCCAGTCTCAGTGCTATCCCAAACTTGTGAAGCTAGCCACTGTCACTCCCAGGGCCTCAGTGTCTTCCTCCGTAAGATGAGAGAACTGTACTTTCAGATACTAGAAGACAACAGGAATGACACTTTCTTGTGGCAAGGCGCCCTTGGGCTCAAATTATCCTTGAGTTTATAGGATTCAGGACATCCGTGATATAGCCCTAGCCTAGTCCTCTCTTCATGACAGTCAGCCATGCAAAGTGGGAAAAGAGCATCTGGGCTCATTGCTGTGGGGATGGAGTGAGCCTGAGCCCCACCTTAGCAAAGTGAATTCTGAGAATTCCTGATGAGGCTGGTGCCCAGAACAGGGTACACAACCTGCATCATTCAGAACCCACAGCAACTGGAAGCCTGGTCCACTCACAGAACCCCTGGCCACGCTCCTGGAGAGGAAAGAGGGCCAGGTTCTCGGACCCTGGACTTCTGACCCTTGTTGTTGTTAGCTGCTGTTGAATGACCCTGTGCACAGTGGGATGGGACTGCTGTGATCCACAGTGTTTTCACTGGCTGATTTTTGGAAGTAGATTGCCAGGCCTTTCTTACTAGTCTGTCATGGCCTGGAAACTCCACTGAAACCTGTTCAGCATCACAGCAAAACACATCCTCCACTGAGGGATAGGTGGTAGCTGTGCTTGAGGTGCATGGGCCAGGAATCAAACCCAGGTCTCCCACATGGAAGGCGAGAATTCTACCACTGAACCACCACTGCCCTCTCTGACCCTTAATATCCTTTATCCCAGACTGGAGCTCAGAGAGTCAGGACCTTGAGGGTGTTCGAGTGGCAAAGAGAAAGAGACCACTGAGCCAGGAGATATCCCACAGAACCTTGCTTGGGTCAGACACGTAATTCTGCCTACCCCTTTTACCCTTCCATTCTTCTGGTGCTACTCCCCTCTGACTCTCAAGCCTTGATGCCTGCTACCGCCCCTATCAAGCTGAACCCCATCACCTGACCGTCTCCACCCCAAGCCAGTCGTCTCTTCTCCAAGGTCCACAAGTATTTTACAAACTGCTTTCAGATGAGAGCTCAGGGAAAGGAAAAAATAGCCCCTCTCTATCACAGACCCTCTCGTCCCAAGGCCAAACTGTTACCCCGTGCATTAATCCAGGACAGTCTTCCCAAAGAAGGCCAGACAAGCACCAGGCTGTCTCCAGAGGCACAGGCCCTACTAGAAGGTACAAAAAGGAGCAATTGCCCCATTGGCTATTCTGTTTGTATACGGCGGGGGGCAGGGAGAGTTTGGGGTCTAGGGATAAGGAAGGGGAGGAAAAGTGTCCCACCAG
The DNA here is from genome assembly GCA_030035585.1 of Dugong dugon. Taxonomy (NCBI): domain Eukaryota; kingdom Metazoa; phylum Chordata; class Mammalia; order Sirenia; family Dugongidae; genus Dugong; species Dugong dugon. The sequence goes on from CM057462.1 coordinate 152,381,815, forward strand.
ATAAAATGACCAAGGTCATATCAGCCACACCCTCCAAACAGCCCTGCAGGCATGACCTGGTTCACGCAGGGCTTCTCCAGTGGTTCACGTGGCAGTGCTCACCCTCTGACGGGCACCGTCACCTCCTGGAGCTGGCCTGGGTATAAATTCCTGCAACAGGCACAACGGTGCGGCCCCATTTCCAGCCAATGGCACTGCACACGCCTCAAATTCCAAGGTTTTACTAGGACGTGGACGCCTTACAAATGAAAAAATCGGAAGCTATTTTCGTTTTTGGCAGAATAGTTTGACAGTGGGGAAGATGTGGGGGGAGACTGGGGAAGAGGCATTTAAAACAGGTGAGTTCTGAAATGATAAAGGGGAAAACACTGGGAAAGGAGAACACGCTTAACCCCCTGTGGTAAAAAGTCAGCTGCCCCATGAAACAGCTTCTGTTCTGGAGGCAGAGGGTTGAAAGCGGGCAGAGTGACCAGATAGCCTGCCCTGAGGTCCAGCACCTAACCTGAGCGTAGGCCCAAGGCAGCAAAGCATCACACCGCCAGCAATTGCTCTCCGATGACCTCAGCAAAGTGATGGGGGTGGAGAATCTCCAGAAACTTTTACTTTCCACGATTTTACATTACATCCCTTAGCCCAGAATGGGGTCAGTCTGGGGGGAGGGGAGGGCCAGGATGATCCAGGGTGGCTTCTCCCGCCCATAGCATTTGCATAAACAGGCATGAACTTGACAGGGTGAACCCAGGCCAGGGATCTTGAGACAAAGGCCTGGGACACACACACAGACCCTCTTCTCCCACAGTGTCACTCCTAGGCTGGCCAGGGCACTTTTCTGAACTCTTTTTCTCTAGCCTCCTCAACAGCAAAAGGGAGTAAGCTAATAAGCTCTCTTTCCCTGGGGGTCCTTTGTGTACTTGCATTTTGTTGCATTCAAGCAGCCGACATGGAAAAACAAACACATCAATTGCCCTCTTGTCCACAGGGGGAAACGCACACATGCTTTGCATGGAATTCGTGCACGTCCAGCGCCCTTTCTACAATCATTAAACATCCATGTTCCCTTGAAGTAAAGGTAATCTGTCTAAAAGGCATAAATTTAACCGTAAGGTATATTCATGCAAAATACCAACGTGCACCACAGAGCAGCGCATCCCCGGTCTTACAAACAGATCACATTGTGCCTAGGACCACGAGAAAGTTCAGATGCCCTCTCTTAAGAAATACAACGGAGCTTTCCCTTTGCTATAAGATTCGAGGTCCGGAACCTCAGCCTGTTGCTGACATATCAGGCCTGCCCGGGATAAAAGCAGATCATGTTGGACTCGATTCATACGTCAACACTAAGCAAGCGCAGGAATTTAGTTGATTCCAGGTAACTTCTCTGCCCAGCCCTTTCCGCCCCCCACCTCCAGTGTAAACACCTCGCAAAGTGAGTCCTTTGAACCACCTCCCCCAGGCTGCGTCGGCCTCCAGTGTCATTTAGAGAGCTTTCCCAGAGCTCGCGGGGTGGAAGCGGCGTCGGGTAGGACCACATGTGCCGTCTCCCAGCCTCTGGTAGGCATACTGCCGGCTCGCCGAGCTGGAGAACTTTGCGAAGCGCCCCAAACCGCTCCCTGTTTCCACCCTCAGCCATTTCTCTCCTTCTCTCCTCACAAAGAGAGGGGAACAGAGCAAGCCGTCGCCACCTGCCGCCGGATCCCGGGGCGCTGCCTCTGGCACCCCCAAGGGAAGGCAGGCCAATGGATAGAGGGCAGAGGTTCACACCCCTACCCCCAAACCTCACACCGCCTTGCTGCCCGGAGGTGGCTCTACAGCCTGAGGGGATAGACGCCCCCGGGCCGGCAGCCTGCTCCCCCAGGGCGCCGGCCCCACCCCCAATCCTTCCGGAGCCCCAGTGCCCACCCACCCAGGCGCGGGGGTGGAGGGTGCCGCGTGGGCAGCTGGAGCAACAGGCGTGGGAGCAGCGCTCCTCGCACTTCCTGGTTCCAAAATGCTCGCTCTGGTCCCTCTTACCTTCGGCAGAGAAAGCACCGGGCCCCGCGCCCGGCGCGCACGAGGAAGCTGCGGCCGAGAGCCGCGGGCCGCGGAGGCGCCGAGCGGCCAGCAGTGCGGGGAAGCGCCAAGCAGCCGCCGCTCGCGCGACTCCTCCTCGCCAGCAAAGTCTCGCTCGCTCCCTCCCTCGCTCGGTCCGTTCGTACGCCGTCCGTTCGTGGGTCCCTCCCTCCCCCGCCGCCGCCGCTCCAGCCCTGGCTCAGCAGCGCGTCCCCTCCCCGCCTCGCCGCTTCGCTCGCGGGCTCGCAGGCTCCCTCGCTCGCTCCCTGCCCCCGCCGCTGCCGGCGCCGCGCGGAGCGGAGCCCGGCGGGCCACCGGCTGCGGGGCGAGGTCCTTCTCCCAAGGGGGAATTCGGTGGGGGCGCGGGGCCGGCGGGGCGGAGAAGAGAGCCCGGGGTAGGCGGCGAGGCTGCGTCCTCGGCTCGCTATGGATCTCCGCCGCCGAGCGGCCCCGGGCCGGGCAGGAGAGGGCAGAGCCGCCAGGCAGCAGAGGGAGAGATAAGGAGGACCCCGAGCCTCGCCGCGGGAGGGTGCCCAGGGCGAGGGCGTGCGAGGGGGAGTGACTCCGCGCTCCAGGGTGCGTGTGTGTGTGTGTGTGTGTGTGTGTGTGTGTGTGTGTGTGTGTGTGTATAGAGAGGCGCGCGCGTGAGCGGGGGGTGGGGTGCGGGGAGACGAGGCAGAGCCTGGTGTGTCTCCCCGGGCGAGTGGAGGAATCCTAGGGTGTGCCTGGAGGTGGCAGAGTGTGCCGACGCGGGTGTGAGCGCGTGTACCGGCGAGGGTGGGCACGGGGATGAGCGTGGCAAGGTGAGCTCGGCTTGGGGGGTGGGGGCGGAGTGGGGTGTATGGCGTGAGCGTGAGCTCGGGGGCGTGTGTGACTGGGGACCCGGAGAGAGGTGACAAGGGAGCGCCGGCGCGTGCGCGTGTGGGGTATGTGTGGACCTAGTTGATGCTCTTTCTCACCGACTGTCCATGCGGCACCAGCACCTGCTTGCGACCCAGCCCGGCTACCTGGCAAGGTAGAACCGGCCTCAGCGCTCGCTTTTCAGCTCGCCCCGGCGCAGCTCCATTAGTCCCAGGGCGGGCACAGACTGCCCTTACCCCAAGTAAGAGCCACTCTCCTCCCAAAGCGCGAGAGGCCATGGCCGGAAGGTCGGGATAAGCCCTCCTATCCCGCCACGTGTACCAAGTACTCAGAATCGAGAGTCAAGACTTGAGAGCGTGAACTCTCACACGCAAGCCGGTCCCCTTACGCCTAGAACCGGCGCAGCCCCTCGGCCCTTCCTAGAAGCCCGTGTATTCCCACTGCACCGTGCCTCAGCCCAGGTCGGGGAGACAGAGGTCGGCACGTACCCACAGAGCGAGCTGATGAAGCCCCGAAGCATGCCAGGGAGAGTGGTGTCCGGCACAGACTCCCACTCTCCCGGCTACGGCGCGCAGAGGGCACAGTCCCCGCGACTATGCTGACCCGCGGCTTTGGCTTTCCTCTTGTCTCCGGCCTCTGTGCCTGGGATTCCGAAATCGCGGCCTGGCTCTCCAGAGGCGAGGCATGTCTGCGCCTGAGCAGGGGCCGAGGCGCTTGGTTCGAACAGTTAAGGCTGTGGGTGGCCAGAGGTATGTGTGCCTGCGATAGAGACCGAGAGAAAAGCCAACTGTGCATCGACGGGGAGAGAGTGTTTGAAAAGGCAGTTCTAGCCCAGGGGCTGGGAAAGAACTAACCTGAGTCAAAAACGGGGCTTCTGGCTTGTGAGAACCCCTAGTCCTGTTCAAAATGAGGGGAGGCCTTAGACCGCAGGTGTGACTGGCAGCTCAGAGCCCCTCATCCACCCCACTCTCCTGGGCCTCTCTTCAGCGTGCCAGTCTGAACGGTGCACAACTGGCTCTTCACGAGGTGGGGTGGGCTCCATTAGCATTTGCCAGGAGTCCCAGGGCTGTGTGGGATTTACATACTGATTTGCATACAGTAATAATGATTAACAACACTGCCACTCCCTGGCAGACTGGAAGAATTCAGGGAAGGCCCTGGCACTGCTCCCACCTCCCTCTTCCCTTCCCCCTGGGAAGAGGTAATTTTCTCACAGCTGCCAACTTCAGGAGCTGTGGCTCTGATCCCTGAGAGAAGGTGCCTCTGACTTGTGGGTGGGCAGGTCCTGGAAGAAGAACTTCCCTTTAGTCCTCGACCTCCTTGTCCAGCTTGAGAGAATTAAAATCCGATGTTTTATTTCTACCCAGATGTGAACTCCTATATATTCCCACCTTTATTTTGCATCTTGGGGGTAGCTCGGGCTGGATCTTCCCTCAAGCTTGGAGCCTTCCAGGGACAGTTAGCTGGGGACATTGTTCTTCCCCTCAAGGAATCAACTAATGGGTCAACTGTGGCCTTGCAGGCCTGGTGTTAGCTCCATTTGGGGTCAGAGGACTGAGTCAGCTGGCCCCTTGCACTCCTCCCAGCCTCACCATCTCATGACTTAAGTGAGCTAGATGGGAACTGTTCTCTCCCTTTTGGTCAGAAGGTCTAGGGGAAAACATGGAAGACTTGGATTTCTAGTCTAGGCCAGTGTGGTTTTTGTTTGGCAGCCCTTCCCACAACAAGGTGACCTGGAAAATAAGAGAGACAAGGGATAGGGAGAAAGGAGGCCCCTTGATGCCTGGGTTGAGAGGAGTAGCTGTCTGCTGTCTGGGAGAGGCTGTCCCTCCCTGACAGGCCCCCAGCCCTCCAGTGCATCTTCCCAGCACTGCCTGTCCTCTCCTTCCCCCTCTCTGCCTCTGGCCTGGCCTGGCCGGGATTTTCACTTGCTTTTCCCCCATGACACGGCCGCTTTTCCTTTAACTCTCAGCTTCTATTTAAAAAGCTAATTTGGGAGCTTGTCGATGCTCCCAATTCAGACATTTTAAATAGGAACTGAAAGTTAGGAGCTGCCAGGGCACTAGATTTCCACCCCTTGCCACCAGCACAGCTGAGGCACTGGCTCAGTCACTCCACTGGCCCCAGCCCCGGTGTCTGTGTTTCTGTGTGTGTGCGAGCGAGCGCGAAGTCAGGATGTATTTCGGGCTATCTTTTCTATTTAAAGAAGGTGCGCTGTGGAAGACTGTTCTCTGTGCGTGTGTGTGTCCTTTGCAAGCTGTGCACACATGAGGATTCTTCTTTAGTCCCGTGGCTCTGGCCGCTATTTGCAGAGCTTGTCACCGTGTGGACCGTGAGGGTTAAGAGGCAACCCAGCTTGAAAGCGGCCGCGTCTTTACTGATGTGCCAGGCTGGTGTGTCTGTGCGGCTGTTCCCTAGTGCTCTTCTACTTAGGTTCACTCTTTGAAGCTGTGCCTCAGAGTGTCCTTAGTGTTGCTCCCAGCCTTACTGCTGTGGCTGTCCTACTTCAGTAATCTGCCCCATTATGGGGCAGGAATTTGGGGGAGGGGACTGCACCTCTGGGGATTTCAGGCTTTCTACATTCAGGATGCTGTGTAATTTGGAGGTAAAAAGCACAGATTTTGAGGCCAGACTACCTGGTTTTGGACTTGCCTCTTCTGTTTACTAGCTGTGCAACAATGGGGAAGCTACTTAACCTCTCTGTACCTTCCTTGATTTCCTCATCTCTAAAATGGCAAGATTAAATGAACTATCACAAATAAAGCACTTAGAACAGTGCCTGGAACATGGGAAGTTCAATATAATTATTGGGTTGTTGTTGTTGAGGGTAGGAATAGCGTAAGCAAGAGTTGTTGAAGAAATCTGCCCAGGGAGGAAGATGGACTTGTGGATTGTACACAAAGGCACACACATATGCACATACACACACATGCACACGTGCATATAACAATAAAAAGGCCAGGCCCCAGCTCACAGTGAGCCAAATTCACCTTGTTGAGATGCTGATTCCCTGAACTGGAAAGGAATAAAGGAGGGACTGGAAAATGGCAAAATCCCATGGCCATTTCCTACCCATTGCCGTGGAGTGGATTCCGACTCATAGTGACCCTTGTAGGACGTAGTAGAACTGCCCCATAGGGTTTCCAAGGCTATAAATCTTTACGGAAGTGAATTGCTGTATCTTTCTCCTGCTGAGCAGCTGGTATGTTCGAAGCACTGACCTTTTGATTAGCAGCTGAGCGCTTAACCACTGTGCCACCAGGGCTCCTTGGGCATTTCCTAGGGGCCAATTTTATGCTGGAGGAGTGAGTCCCAAGGACCCTGGCTATCCACGCGGACCCAGCCTCCATTATTTACCTGCCACACAACGCTGGCCAAGCAAGGCTTGATGAAAGTGGAGCCTCAGAGAGGAATTCAATAGGGGTGGCCCCTCATTCTCCTTAAGGCTTTTCCTCTTAGGGTTGCAGTCCTCTCATGTTGATCCTGCCATTGCCTCCCTTTCCTTATTCCTGCAGCTGGTTTATGAGCGTTTACTCACAGCCACCTTGGTCCTCAAGAAGCAGACAAGGACTCAGGAGGGCACTAATAGGAGGGGGAGCTCGAAGGGCTGAGCATAGGGAGGCTGTCCAAGGTGTGTTCAAGGTACCATCGCCAAGTCCTTGGATTGTATCAGGTTAACAGCCTTAAATGGTGGAGCCACTATATGCTGGGCTCCTTGCTAGGACTTCATGGTAGATGTTATCACCATTTATAGATAGGAAAATTAAAGGTGGCTGTGGATAGGGATGCGTACCAGGCCACATAGCTAGAGTGAAAGTCTGAACTCTCCTTCTTGCCACTACCTGGCTGCTAGATTTTTTTCTCCTTAAGAGTAGAGTGGCCCCCTCAGTTAGATAGAAGGCCTGCTCCAATGGGACACTTGATCTGGCTGTGCTGGCCTCTCCTGGGTTTGGCCTCCATTGGGATAGGTATGGATTTAGGGCTCAGTGTGTCCAGGTTGGGGTTGCACCCTCTGAGTTTTCTTCAGGATGAAGTCTGCCTGGGGAATCCCAGAGCTTCGTGGTTACTGAGCTTTCTCTAGTTTTCCAAGGTGAGGTTGGTGGTGGTGTTGTAAATGGCGAGGAGCTTTGCCCAGTCCCAGAAGGCCAGGAGTTTGCCTGCCAGTTATTAGCCCAAATTGTTCATCTTGGCCAGGCCAGGATATGCTGCTCAACATTACTGGCCTTGATGGCTGAACCCTCCCAACCATCAGATGCTTCTGATGCCTTCCTGAGGGACTGAGGGAAACCATCATTTTCTGCAGATCTAATCTCGTTTGGGAGACAACTGTTACCTGGATGGTCATCTCATTAGCCAATACCCTTAGATTCCAACTCGCTATGAACCCATGTGTTGCAGCGTACATCTGAGCTCCAAAGGGTTTTCAGGGCTGTGACCTTTTGGAAGTGGATCACCAGGCCCTTCTTCCTAAGTTCTTCTGGGTGTGTTCAAACCACCAACCTTTTAGTTAATAGTGAACTGCTTAAACTCCCATGCTTAGACCAGTCATTGCAAACGAGAAGTCATCAAAGTCTGTGAGGTCCAGTGAAATACCAAATGTCAGCCCTTCCTATAGACCTTCTGCCAGCCTGGTGCCTGCTCTGACCAAGGCAGATCCTGAGGAGGCAGAGTCCTGGTGGAGGGCTTTCTGCTCAGAGGAAGAGGGTAGGTGCAGGAAAAGGAGGGAAGGAGAGAAGGAAAGCAAATGTAAGAAAGGGAGGCAGGCACTGGGAGCTTGTGTGCTGATGTTCCCCAGGACTTCATCCTTGGTCTTCTTTGCTTCTCTATCCGCCTTTTTCCTTGGAGAGTTTATCATAGCCCATGGTTTCAAGTTCACCCAAGTGCTAATGGCCCCTGTTCTGAGTCCTCCCTGACCCCTAACTGTATACTGTGCATCTCCATCTTTATACACTGGCACCTTTCTGCCTCTTCTCACCACCCGCCTGCAACCTTCTGTAGCCAGTTTTTTCCTCTAAAAAAAACCTGTTCTGATCACGTCATCTCCCTCACTTTCTTTCTGGCCTTACATTCATCCATTCACTCATATACACCTTTCTTAACTAGCACATAGACTTCTACTCTGTTCCATGAACAAATTACATTTTCTTACATCTTCATCACTTTGTACATGCTATACCCTCTTCCTCCACCACTTCATATTTCCCTCTGCCTTCCTAGCCAACTTCCATTGATCTACGAACCTTAAATACCTAGTACAAAGGTCATATAAGAAGTGTTGATAAATTCTTCCCCCACATCCCAGGCTGAACTAACCATGCCACACTTTGGGCTCCCACGGCCCTTCCTGCATACCTCAGATATGGTGCTTATGACTTGTATCATCTTTGGTTGTCTGCATGATGGTCTCCCTCTCTGGCCTTTAAGGGATTTGAGGCAAGGACCGTATTTTAGCCATCTGGGAATCCTAGCTCAGTGCTTGGAACATTGCAAATGCTCAATAAATTTGCAGAATGAATTTAACTTTCATTTACATGGCTCTCTTAATTGTGTGCAACTGAGAATCTGCAATACGTTTGTCAACTGGTCAGTCTCCAGGTCCTATCTAATTGATCTGAAGCACTAGCATTAGGACAGAGAAGGATGAGGGTGTTCGATTTTTAGCTGGTCCTAGATGAAAAGAGCCACAAAGGCCTCCTCCTCCACTGGGGAGGGAAGGAAAGGCTTTTGGGATCTACAAAGTAAGCTTCAGTCAATGCTGCCTGCAGAGACCTAGCCAGTGTTCTTCTCTTAAACAGGACTGGTTTGCAGGGAACTCTTTTCTTTCCTTTCCGGCAGAATGTCAAACACATCCCCAGAATATCACCTCCTTGGGAACAGCTTGGATTCGGTCAGTTGGAAATGTCCCTGGTTACCTGCAGCTGCGACTGTGCTCACCATAAAAACCGTCATGGGGGCCTATCAAAAAGCCATTAGCCAAACCCTGGCTTGGCTCAGCAAGATGCCGAGACCAAAGCTTGCTGGATTTTAAGTACCGAATTGTATGAAAACTGCATCAGGAAATCTGGGACTGTGGAAACTTGGTGGTGAGAACACGTGGAGAGCTTTGGCTAGACCTGGCTTCAAATGTTGGCTCTTTCACTTACCAGCTGTGTGGCCTTGGGCAAACTACTTTACTTATCTGATCCTCAGTTCCCTCACCTATAAAACAGCTATAATGTTGATATCAACTCATAGGATTTTTGAAAATTGAATTAGGTAATGCACACAACAGGTTTCTTGTAAAAATTTTGGTCATTAGCATAATATTGTAACTAAGTCTGAAACCAGCTCTTTAACATCTTGGGCACAGCTCTCTACAATGCTTGTTTGTGGAGAGACTTGAACAGCTCACCCAAGTTCTTTCCGTGTGATTATTTTTCATACTGGGAGCTCAGAAAGAAGTTTGTCTCTAGATACTTTTTTCAGTAACCCCTCTTCATAAAAGGCATCCCATTTAGATAGCCTTGAGCTTTGTGAGAACTTTTCTTCCCATTCCTTCCTCATCAGAAAGATCTGATAAAATCACTTAAATTAATGTGTAACTATCCTATCCAGAGACACAATATCCACGTTTTAACAGGATGGGACCTCAAGCCAATGCAATGAAGTGGTTTGGGTGGGATTTCATCCATCAAAGTAATAGGGTCTTGTAAGGACAGGAGGCTCTTCCTGGCTCCACAGAGTTACTGTCCACTCATAAAATTGGCCTCATTGATGCAATTATAAGCATCAAGATGGGCTATTTCTGAAGCTAGAAAGGCAAATCTTCAGCCTTTGCAAAAATGTTTTAATGAGAGGATTTTTGCACAAGTTTTACAACACAGCTCATGAGCACCAAGGCCCCTTCCAGCTCTGTGCACCTATAATACTCATACTCAAGTGCATTTCTTCTTCAGAGCTCAAGGGTGGGGTTGGATGTTTTTGCCTCACTGGGTTTGTGGGAGACCCAGCTGCAAAATCATTAATTGGTGAGTCAACAAATAAAGACAGTCCAGCTACTATCTCTATACTGCAAGGTCATGAGAGGATTCTGGACTTCTTTGCAAAAAGCTTGTTCAAGAAAGGTCCTCATGGCCATTAAAAAAAAAAGAAAAAACTATTATGGAAAATTTCAAACATACATGAAAGAAGAAAGAATTGTATAAGGTGCCTCATCATTTAGCTTTGATTATTGTAAACTCATGGCCAATCATGTTTCATCTATTCCCCTACTCATCCTCCCCCAGATAATTCTGAAGCAAATCCCACACATCACATCATTTCATCTGTACATATTTCAGTACTCACATCCTCTTCATGGCCAACAAAATCCATTTCTATAAAGGAGAAGACCTTCTTCATTTATCCTCATGATGCTAAGAATGTTTGGCCAGTACCCACATCTGTGCACCAAGGGTGGTCCTGGGGTTAGGCAAGCACAAGGGCTTGCTGAATTCTGTCCACAGTCTGTCCTATTCCTTGCGGGAAGAAGGGGTATGCATAAAATGTCTGTCAGAGGTCCTTCCATGTGTAAGCTTTTTCATGTCTGACAGGGCTGCTGACCAATAACTGTGATGAGATCCAGGCTGAGAAGCAAGAATCAGTCTGGAATCCCCACTGGACTCAGCACTTTTCATATGTACTATTTAATTTGGTCTTCCTCAATTCTGATTTTACTCCCATTTTACAGATAAGAAGATTAAGACCTAAGGTCACACATCTAATAGGTGCCTGTAGCAGAGACTGACTAGATGCTAACCAAACTCATTTCCTCTTTTCTCTGGGCACAACTAGATTACATTTCCCAGGCTCCTTTGCAGTTAGGATTGGCCATGTGACTGACTTTTAGCCAAGGTGACATAGGCAAAAGTGATTTCTGCCACTGCCACTGTCCCATAAAAAACATCCCCGGCAATCCTTCATCTCTCTTCCTTTCCGCCGAATGGAAAGAATTTCAAGGACCTAGAGGACAGCACAAAGAGCCCTGGCAGCGCAACAGTTAAGCACTTAGCTGCTGACCGAACAGTTGGCAGTTCAAATCCACCCAGCGGCTCTGAGGGAGAAAGACCTGGCGATCTGCTCCCATAAAGATCACAGCCTAGAAGCCCTGTGGGTCAGTTTTACTCTGTTGCTATGAGTTGGAATCGACTCAATGGCACGTAACAACAATAACACTAACCTAAAGGTTAGCGGTTTGAACCCATCCAATGGCTCTGTGGAAGAAAGGCCTGTTGATCTGTTTCTGTAAAGATTACAGCTAAGACAACCCTATGGAGCAGTTCTTCTCTGTAACACATGGGGTTGCCATGAGTTGGAATCAATTCCATAGCAACAGGTTTGACTTTGGTTTTTCCTTCTGCAGGGACTCTACCCTTCTTCCTCACCTCTGTTTGGCTAATGCCTTACACATAGGGCTCAGCTTGGAAACACTTCTTCCCCTGCAGGACTTACCGGTCCCTCAACTTCCCTCCTGTTTCCCTTACTCCTGTCCTTACCCTGCTACAGGTCATACCGCACCTCAGAGCCATCCCTAGGGAGCAGATGTTTCCAGTTGCTTCAAGAATCAAAAGCAGAGACTGTTTTGCAGAGATTGTTCTCAAGAGACTGACCCTTATGAATCCTTCTAAATTATGAGTCCCTTCCTCCCCTCATTCCCCCCACAGCACGTAGGTTTTCCATCTACTTAATTTCTCTGCAGAGTCACCAGGGAGGCAAGTGGGGCCCTGTAAATCTGTCATAAGCTTCGATGCCCAGAAACCTCTGCTCCTTGACCCCAACCAACCACTTAAAACAAATGTCACTAAATCCATGAGACATGCCCTGCCTCTCCCCCACCAGCCATCACATTATCATCTGGAAGGGGGGGGTCTGATATGCAGAATAGGGTGTGGCAGTTACAGTCCAAACTGGTCCCAAGATGCACTATGGGTCTTCCCTTTACTGGATTATTTTTATGGGGATCAGAGCAGAGAGAGGCAGTGGACTCCAGCGCCTGAGACAACATCTCGATAAATCGCCATGGCTGCTCTTCTATGGCTCATAACTAGTAAATCAAATCTATTGAACAATACATTTACTGCAAATTTAAGAAGTTGTTCTTTCATTTTTTAAGTGTATGTGTTAAATCATGCGCAGAGTCATAAAGAATGGCGACAGCCAGGCTCGGCTTGAAAAAGCAACCACCATCACAACAAAAACACAACTACATCCTTAAAGATGTCAGAAGACTCCTTGACCTCTAGTGATAAGAGAGTGAATACCTTTTCTGATGGCTCAGAGGGGAGCTCCTCCCACCCAGACAGACTGGAATCTCCAAAGTGGCAAGCTAGGGACATCTTAACTAATGCCTGAGTCAGTTTTGCAAATAGAGGTTCAATGTTAGCAGCCTCACTCTTCACTACAAGTTCTTGAAGCGGACAACCAAAGAGACACACAACAGCCTTCCTAGTGAATGACGGTGATACTTGCAGTGGTGGGATGGTGAGGAGGGATGTGAAGGGGAGCAAGTTATGGATCGTTGTTCTGTAGGAAGATTGCTCTTACTTCCCATTTCACCCTATTCAAATGCTATCCCTCTTTGACATCCAGTCCCTGGATGGTGCAGACAGTTAACGTGGAGTCCACCCAGAGGCTCCTTGGAAGAAAGGCCCGGCCATCTACTTCCAAAACATCAGCCATTAAAAACCCTACAGAGCATGGTTCTACTCTGACACACATGAGTTAGAGTTGTCTTGGGAGCAGCTGATTTGGCTGATGTTTGTAAAGTCCAACTCAAGGTTGCCGTTTGACTATCTTATCTGCATCCCCTATCCCATCTAAATATTAACAGGGGGGAACCCTAGCCCGGAGCCTGGCATTCAATGAACATTTTAATTGAATTGATAGGTCTTGATCTACAAATGTTAGTTCAACAAACATTCATTTATTCATTTAATACATACTTATTGAATGCCCGCTAATAGCTGTTCTGGGCGTATGGTGGCAAACAAGCTAGACACAGTCTCTGCCTCCTTGGAGCTCAAGGTTTAAAGAGAAAGAGAGACATTGAGAATGTAATTTCAAGGGCCCTGAGTGTTAAATGTAGATGCTTAGGCTTAGTTAACCTCGTGGTGGGGTGGGGTGGCAGTCAGGAAAGGCCTGAGGGGTGAGTAGACGTTAGCTTTACAAGTATCCTGTCAGTTAATTGTGGAAACAATCCCAAAAGATACGTCTATTTTTTCCCATAGTTTATTTATTTATTTTAGAGCAATTTTAGGTCTATAGAGAATAGCACAAAGTACAGAGTGTTCCCATATATGCCCTGCTCCTGCACGTTTTTTCTCCTATTAACATCTTGTGTTCCTGTGGTACATTTGTCACAATTGATGAACCAATATCAATGCATTGTTATTAACTAAAGTTCACTGTTTACTCTTTGAATTCTACAGTCCAATACGTTATGACAAATGTGTAATGTTACGTGTCTGCCAATACAGTATCACACAAAATAGTTTCACGTCCCTAAAAATACTTTGCACTCTACCGATTCATCCTCCCCTCTCCCCTTGACCCCTTGTCAACCACTGATCTTTTCACTGTCTCTGTAGTTTTGACTTTTCCAGAATGTCACATAGTTGGAATCAGATAGTGTGGAGCTTTTTCAGATGGCTTCTTTCAGTTAGCAGTGATACATCTATTTTTATTGCCATTTTTCAGATGAAGAATTGGAGGCAAGGATCACACAGCAGCTGGTGGTGACAGCTAGGATGTGTGATAGGGGTGTATACAGAGAGCTATGGCAGCACAGTGAGGAGGCACTTGGTCCAGCCTGAGGGGTCAGGGAAGATGCCCTGGAGGAGATGACATCGGGTTGAGTCTGGAAGGAGGGCAAGGAATAAACCAAATGACTGAAGGGGTGAAGTGAACACCAGGCAGAGCAAAGACACCAGACGTGGAACAGATTGGTGTGTGGCTGGAGTGGACAGCGAGAGGCACGGCATTGCAGGGGCCAAGGCTAGAGGAACAGCTCATGGAAGTCTTGTATGCCAAACTAAGGAGTTGGACTCCATCCTGCAGGCCATGGGGAGTCACCTAAGGGCTTCAGGCAGATGCATGATGCAGCCAGATCTATGTCTGAAAACAACCACTCTGGCCCAGCGGCGTGGAGGATACATTTGAGGAGGACCAGATGGGAAGCAGGGGGACCAATTAGCAGGCTATTGCAGTAGTCTAGGAGAGAGATGATGAGGCCTCAACTAGGGCAGTGGTACTGGGGGTGGAGAAGAAGTGGCATGAGAGAAATATGTTAGAGGTAAAAATTATCAAGACTCCGACTGGTTGGATGTAGAACAGCTCCAGAGGACTCCTCGGTCAGACTGTTCTGCCTGGGTTGATGTTGGTGCCATTCCCGGCCACTGGAATGCATAACAGAACTGACTGGGGGTGTAGGCATAGCCCTTCCTAAAGGAAGGGTGGTCATAGTTCTTGCTCAGGGTCCTTTCTAGCAGGGCTGTTTATAAGAAAGCTGACAGGGACTTTCAAGACCTGGGAGCAATGCAGACCCTAGGAAATAGACTGAGTTTCCCTAAAACAAGCTCAACCAGTCCTTTGGTTATAGGGGGATGAATTTCCCAAATAAGGCTGAACAAATCCCAGCATAGCAAGCCACAGTATCTAGAGGCTTATAGAACTGCTGATCGCTTGAGGGATAAGAGGAGAGATTAACTCTTGGGTCTCATCCTCTATCATTCTCCGTTCCTTTCCACACTTTATCATCCCCCAACACATGTGCACACACACACACTTGCATGCACACACACATACTTACGCATGTGTGCATGTGCCTTATCCTTCCTAAACTTCTCACCCTCCCCCAAACACTCCAGGCCCTTTCGCACTCCCTCTTTGCACCTGCTGTTCTTTCTCTCTGACTGCAGAGTCCTTCCCCCACTTCTCCATTGGGTAAGGTTTTATTCCTCCTTCAAACCCAATCCAGATGCTAGTCCTTTCTGATGCCCAACCCCATTGCTCCCATGGGGTGAGTTGTTCTGCCCCCGGTGTCCTCACCACCCCCTCTCAAATAGCACCTCCTTTAGTGTATTGTCTGTCTCTGAGGTCTTTCTTCAGCGCCAAACTGAATTCCTCAAGTTTTATTTGTCTTGGCATCCCCAGAAGTGGCACAGGGTCTGGTCTATCCTTGGTGCTCAAAATATATTTGTGGAATGAACGAGTACATGCCCTCCAGGTGGACAAGAATAAATCTTCCCTGGGAGTCCCTGGGTGGTGCAAACGGTTAAGTGCTTGGCTACTAACTGAAAGGCTGGCGGTTACAGCCCACCCAGAGGTGCCTGAGAAGAAAGGAGCACAGTTTTACTCTGAAAGACATTGGGTCACCTTGAGTCAGAATCGACTCTGGCAACGGGTTTTTGGTTAGCTGTGGCCCCAAGTCATTCGCAGTATCAAAGAAGATCATCTCTGCCCTCACGAAGCTTACAGTGCCATGTGGCAAGAACAACCCACACATACGGGGCAAGAGCTGGACAGGTGGTGTCTAGGTTCCCCCTCAGTTCTACCTGAAAAAGTCTATTATTTCTCAGAAAGAGGCCTTTTTTTTAACCCCCATTTTATAGAGGAAGATTCCACCTTTAGGAAAGGCAATGCTTTTTTGGGCTGAAACAATGACAGACTTGTTTAACACCTTTGAGGAAAATGAATGAGACCATCTTACAGAGATTCCCCAGGGTGACCACAGCTGGTAGGCCTGGATGAAGTCTGTTTGCCAGGTGGCCTGTGCAGTCCTCTGGATTTCTTGCTGACTTATGGAGCAGGAGGGGACCCTGCCCTATGAAGCTATGAACCTGCCTATCAGCCTCCTGAGAATCTTCTCTGCCTGCCTCAGGCAGCTGCCTCAGCCTGACAAAGGCAGTGCTTGTAGGCTGGGAAATAGTCAAAGGTCAGGAGGAGTTGAGGTCTGGGATCATCACCATCATCATTTACATTATCAAATTATAACAATAGCGATGACAGCAGTACCAACAAACTCTTGTTGGGTACTTACTATGTGCTGCAATATGTGCTAAGGTTTTATATGCATTATTATTTATAAGCCCTTACAACACTCCTATGTGGTAGCATTCTGATTTTTCAGATAACAAAATGGAGGCACTGAAAAGTTTAGCAACTTGCCCAACATCATAGAGCAGAGCCAGGATTTGAAAGCAAACAGTCTAACTCCAGAGCTTCTACTCTTAAATGCTATGCTGCAGGGAGATGCAGAAGATGGCCAGTGCCCTGACCATCTATGGAAAGATACACTGGAAAACAAGAGACCAGCAGAACACCAGCATCTGCTTATTGCTTTTGTCCCCACACCCCTTCCAGGACTCTCCAGCTCCCAGCCAAATGGTGCCTACTCTGTGGTAGGTTAGAGCTCTGATGAGTCCCAGAATGTGCAGGTGAGTCCGTGGGTACCAGGTAGATGACTTGGCCTGTCCCTTCCCCACCCTTGGTCTCACCAGGATGGCCCAGGGTTTCTGATCGCTACCTCTCCTGGAAGCCTGGATCACTGCTGTCTGTAGCCTAATCCTTAGTCTGATGGCTTTGGTTGCTATGGTAATTGAATTCACGTAAAGTTGTCTCCAAGCTGGTCTGTCTACCTCTTTCTGCCTGCAGCCTGGAAGGGCATGAGCCCAGGGCTGAGGGCAAGAAGGAGGAGGACCTGGTGACCTGGGAAAACTGTATTTTTCCTGACCCACAGGTCTTCCTCAAAGGCCATCAGAGGAGAGAACCATGAAGAAATGTTCCTTTCAAGTCTCTCTCTGTCCTCCTCTTTCCTGCCTCACTTTTTTCTGCATGGAGACTCTGGAAGTAGACTGGCTGGAAAGGCAGGGACTGGTGCCAGTGGAGGGGGCCCTCTGAGAGCACCTTCTGTCTCAGCATTTTGTTACTCATTCAACAAATACTTACTGAAAACCTACTGTATTCTACGTACTGCTGCTCACTTCTGGACACAGGATATCTCTGGGGCAACTCAGGATTCAGGGCCACAGGAAATGTACCCTGAAAGCACATTTTTATGTGGCCATCATATTGAGATTTCAGAATGGCCAGTCAGGGTCAGACTATGGCAGGGAGGTTAGGGATGGTGGGAAATTCACCTCTTCCTCTCCACTGGAGGGAAGTTCATAGACATCCTAGGGCTGCTAAAAGCTTGGAGAGGGATCAGAGGTTCTTAGGACTGAACTGAAGCAGGGTAGGACTGTCCCTATGTGAGAATCAAGAGGCAAATCATACTCATTCCCTCCACCGTTCTAATGCAGGGATGGACTGATAAGGGTGGAAGTCAATGTGAAAGAGCTACCCAAGGGCTGTATGGGAATGATGGACCCTCTGTACCACCACCTCCACCACCACAACCACTACCACCACCTTCACCACCACCCCATCTTCCCCACCACTACCACCATCTCCACCACCACCACCACTACTACCACCTCCAGCACCACAACCACCACCTCCACCACCACCACTACAACCACCATCTCCATCACCACCTCCACCACCACAATGACATCTACCACCACCACCACTACAATTGCCATCTCTACCACTACCTCCACCACCACAACCACATCTACCACCACTACCACTACAACCACCATCTTCACCGCCACCGCCACCACAGCCACATCTACCACTGCAACCACCATCTCCACCACCACCTCCACCACCACAATGACATCTACCACAACCACCACTACAATTGCCATCTCTACCACTACCTCCACCACCACCACTACAACCACCATCTTCACCACCACTGCAACTACCATCTCCACCTCCACCACCACCTCCACCACCACAACCACCTTCACCACCACCACCAATCACCACCTCCGCTACTACCATCACCACTACCTCCACCATCAACACCACTTTGCCTGGAAGGAGGGCAAAGAATATTACTGTAGATTACAGGTGATTACAAGTCTCAGTCTTTTAGTAATAGCTGGATAAAGCAAACAAAAAATATCTTTAAATAGCTTTAATCATGGGCTTTGGAGTTCCTGGGTGGTACAAATGGTTAACACACTCAGCTGCTAACTGAAAGGTTGGAGATTTGAGTCCACTCAGGGGCTCCTTGAAAGAAAGGCCTGGCAGTCTGCTTCCAAAAAATCAGCCATTGAAACCCCTATGGAGCACAGACGTACTCTGACACACATAGGGTCACCATGAGTCAGGGTTGACTCAATGACAACTTTTTAACTATGGGCTTTAATTAATTGTGCTGTGGGGTGGGGATTCAATGATGACAGAAGCATAGCAGAGACTTTCAAGGAGCTCACAATCTGGGAAGGACAACAAGAGCAATACAAAGGGATGTGCCTTATAATAAGGGCAAGAGCAATGTACTCTGGGAGCCCAGAGCTGGGAGAAGAGGGAAGGGGCATCTAGGAAGACTTCACACAAGGCAAGGTGTAGTGGTTGCATCTTTAAGGATGAGAAGGCATTCTCCAGACAGAAAGTCATTCTGTGCAAAGACAAGAGCATGAGCAAATGCACAGAGGTGTGAAAGTGAGCAGCATGTCTAGTGGTGGGAGTGCAGGCTGAGCAAAGGGGGCGGCAGGAAAGGAGGCAGGAAAGGCCAGATGATGACAAGCCCAGTTTGAGTTCTATCCTGTAGGCAATGAGGGACCATTGTGGTTTGAACTGTGTTTTAGCAAAACAACTCTGGCAGCAGTGAGAAGGGTGGCTAGAAATGGGAGATAAAGGGGCCTTGAACAAGGGCTGTTGAACTAGGAGTGAAGAGGAGACCCAGCCAAGAATGGGGGAGAGGCAAAATCTATGGGACCTGGTGACTAGCTGGTTGTGGGAGTGTGTGTGCGGGAGGGGGGCAAGTGTCCAAGGAAATGGAAGAGCCAGAGAAGTCTCTTTGCAGATTGTTTGGGATGGGTAAGTAAGGTGTCTGGTATAGTCAAAATCAAATGCCTGCTAGGCAGAAGGAAGTATATTTCTAGATCCTGGGAGAGAGTTGCTCATTAAGGAATGTAGATATGGGTATCATTGACATAGAAGTGACAGCTGAAATCATTAGAAAAGACCAATGCCCTAGGGAGAGGACACAGAGTAGGGATGATGAGAGGAGGGCAAACACAACTTCTTGGAGAGTGGTCAGAGGTAGGACAGCCAATATCTTTCCAGAAGGTGTGGGCAAGGAGGGAGGTGACCTGAAGTCCGTGGTTGGTAGAAGAAGGCACTTCTGAGGGAAAGTTGTGGGAAACTGGTCTAGAGCAGTGGCTCTCAACTTTTGGCGAGCATCAGCATTGCCAGGAGGTCTTGTCAAAACACAGATTGCTGGGCTCCACCTAATTCAGTAGGTCTGGGCTAGGGCTTGAAGGAGGCCAGTAGTTAAGTGCTCAGCTGCTAACCAAAATGTTGGCCATTTGAACTCACCAGTCACTCTGTGACAGAAAGATGGAGCAGTTTGCTTCTGTAAAGATTACAGCCTGGGAAGCTTTATGGGGCAGTTCTACTCTGTTCTAGAGGGTTGCTCTGAGTTGGAATCAACTCAGTGACAACAGGTTTGGCTTGATCTTGAGGGGTAGGGCCTGGGAATTTGCATTTCTAACCTGTTGGTCTGGGGACCACACTTTAAGAACCACTAGTCCAGATGGATAAACCTACACTTGAGATGGTTCAAATCCAAATTTATCCACTCCTTATTGTGGCCCAAACTGAACATGATGAGGGAGAAAGTCGGGCTCTGGTTAAATAGTAGAGATGGAGAAAAGGTGAAGGGCATAAGGCAGCTCCTTGCAAATATAATGGATGCAACTGAGGACACGGGAGCAGAAGGGCGAGGAGGGAAACAGAGGGCGGCAAGGGAAGGTCACACCAAGGAAGACTGGGAAAGTGATGACACAGGGCGGGGGGTGACCTGAGGGGCCACAGCTGTGGCCGTGACTGTGAGTCATGTGAAGGTTCCGTGGTGAGTTGAGGGGCAGAGAGGAGTGTGGAGATTAGAACCAAACATGGTTCTGTATGGAGTCCTGGCCCACAGTCTACAGTCTCTTTTCTAGAGCCTCTTTCCTCACCCCCTCCCTCTCTTCCAACCTTCTAGGGTCATTGCTAGCCTCTGGGCCTCAGTACTTCCCAAGCAGAACAGAGGCAGCTGCCTTCTATCCCAGGTCATCTCTCGCCGGGGCTGCCCTGAGGATAACAAGACCTGGTACTTTTTTCATTTTCTATTCAAGATCCCAGATAAGAGACCCTGTGACTACTGTGAGGAGGCTCCTGACCTCAGTGCTAGACACCCTCCTGAGACTGACCCATCCTGCCAGGGGAGGCTCAAAACATAAGCCTTATTTTCTATCGCTGGAGCGAGTCCATAGGGAAAATCCAATTCATCGGTGTCCAAGTGAACATTACTAAGATAGACGAGACACCATGGGCAGTATTTAATTATGAGCAGGCAGAACAAATAGGAGGGACGCAATAAAAATGCTAATGAGGGAGGAATAAAACCAAGCTTTATTTTCTTCTGGAATAGACTAAAGCTCATCTCTTCCCTTCTCCACCCCCAGCCCCAAAATGAGTGTCACAGGCCTGGCCCTGAGTGTGACTTGGTGACCACAAACCAAAACCCACTGCCATCGAGTCGATTCCAACTCATAGCCACCCTATAGGACAGAGTAGAACTGCCCCCTAGGGTCTCCAAGGCTGTAATCTTTACAGAAGTAGATCACCACATCTTTCTCCTGCAGAGTGGCTGGTGGGTTTGAACTGCAGACCTTTCGGCTAGTAGCTGAGCGCTTTAACCACTGTGCCATTAGGGCTCCAACTTGGTGGCAGGTGAGTCCATTTTAGCCCCAATCTCCAGCATCTTCCTACTTCTATTCCTCCAGGCCCTCAGTTCCTAGAAGGTCTAGCCAGTGGGAGGCTGGCTTTCCTTGCAAGCACACAGGTTCCACTTGAGCCAGGGAGAACTGGCAGGGAACTTACAAAGCAAATGAAGTTATTATTCAGGGCCCAATTCCATGTCCCAGGGAGCACTTTAGGAAGAAACAATCTCTGCTTTCAGAGGCACATCCAGAATTTGCACAGGGAGGGAGGGAGGCTGGAAAAGTACACCTTGTCCAGTTTGAATTCAGTGTGCTGGACTGAGTCTCTGGCCTGTCCATCAGTCCAACTCTGAGCCACTTAAGGAGAGCTGGGGGATGCTCAAAGCCAGGCACAAAGCCTCACGTTCTCAGTTCTGTCCAGCTGGGCTGGGCTCGACTTTGAAGTGTGGCTCAAGATTTTGCAGGCTCTTTCAATCTCACTCCCAACTTGGCTGACTCCATCTTTTGGGTTACTCTCTGTCTTTCCTTGCTTAGCTTGCTCAACGTTCCACACTGCTGCTAAAGACAGATTTACTTCTCTCATTTCCCTTGGTTTCTGGGATGTCTGGGACCCAGGCATCATTTTGGTTTCAGGTAAAGCATACTGTCCTCCCAGCCCCAAGATCCTAGTGCAGCCCAGGCTCTTTCCCTAACTTGGCCTCTTCTGTCTACGGAGCACACCTGTCACCCTGGCTGGTTTCCCTGAATTTTCCTACTTGTCTAATTAGTCTCTCTCTTGCCTCCTCAAGGAGCCCTGGTGGTGCAGTGGTTAAGAGCTCGACGGCTAAACAAAAGGTCAGCAGTTCGAATCCATCAGCTGCTTCTTGGAAACCCTATGGGCAATTTTACTCTGCCCTATGGGGTCGCTATGAGTCAGAATCCACTCTATGGCAACGGGTGTGGTTGTTTTTCTTTTTTGGTTTTCTGCCTCCTCAAATTCTTGTGAAGCCTCATGCTCTTCCCCAGCATCACCAGGGCAGGAATTAGCCTGAGGAGCATCTGGTATCTCATCTTGGATCATCTTCCCTCTCTTTATGCCACAAAGAGACAGCACCTAGGCCCTTGACTCCTGGCTTCTGTGTCTTCTTAGAAAAATATCTGTTAAATAAAAAGTTCATATCCCAGCTGAGCTACTTACCTGCTGTGGGACCTTGAGAGAGCTAGTTAACCTCTGTGCCTCAGTTTCTTCATTCAAAAAGTGGAGATAATTGCATTACCTACCCCAGATTTGGTATGAAAATTCAATGCAAAGAGCATAGAAGAGTGCCTGGCACATAATAAGCACTCAGAAAGTCTTAGTTATCATCACCATCACCATCATTATTGCTATGATTATTATTAAAGTTAATGATTGTCTTGTTTGTCTATGTGTCCAAGTACTTGGTAGAGTGTCTGGCTTGAATAAACATTCAATGATCATTGAATGTATGGATGTTTTTTTAAGCTAATTCTTCCAAAGATATTATTCTTTCCAGGAAAATTTAAATTTAAAGAGAGGATCTGCTTGTTGAGGACAACGATTAGTACATAAATGGCTAATAGAGCAATTTCAGGCATCTGTGGGGAAGGGGAAGAGCCTTAGTGGTGCAGTAATTAAGTGCTTTGCTGCTAAATGAAAGGTTGGCAGTTCAAACCCACCAGCCGCTCTGCAGGAGAAAGATTACAGCCTTAGAAACCCTATGGGGCAGTTCTGCTCTGTCCTAAAGGGTCACTATGAGTTGGAATCGACTTGACAGCAATGAGTTTCTCTCTCTCTCTCTCTCTTTTTTTTTTTTGTATGAAGCAGTGGGGGGTCCCTAGGTGGCACAAACAATTAAGTGCTTGACTACTAGCTGAAAGGCTGGTAGTTCAGACCCTCCTAGAGGTGTTTTGGAAGACAGGCCTGGCAATCTGCTTCCAAAAGGTCACAGCTTTGAAAACCCTATGGAGCAGTTCCGCTCTGCACACCTGGGGTTGCCATGAGTCAGAATCAACTCAGTGAACTAACAACAATAATAACGACAACATGGGGAAGGGATTTGGAGTCAGTGGTTTTTTTGCTATCCTTCATATTGAGTCAGGTAGTCAGTTACTAGAAACATAACTGACCCTAATGTCCTGGCCAGTAGATCAGTTAATTTCCCAAAGGTTGACTCTCCCTCCTAACTCTAAAAGCAATGAAACCTTAGGAAGAGAACTAGCAAGGGGATAAAAGAGACAAAGGAAACCCTCTTAACTACAGAGAGAATATTTCCTGGGATCTTCGTGGAGTTTAAGTCGTCACAATCTGTATATGTGTTAGAGTTATAAAGTCTGCATCACCTTGGTCACTACAAGATAGCGAAGAAAAGCACCACTGGCCAGCTGGCCTCAAACCCTGGTGTACAAGGCTTCTTTCTACTACCATTCTCATCTCTTCCCTTGGTGCAATAAAATGCCACCAGTTCTTTGAGTAACCTTCCAGAGACATTTTATGCATATATAAACAAATGCATACATATATTCTCTGCTCCTTCTACACAAATGGAAAACTTACTTTATACATGGTGTTGGTTAAGGCTGTGTGTCAACCTGGCTGCGCCATGATTGTCAGTAGTTTGGCAGTTATGTAATGATGTAGTTGGGCAGTATTGTAAGATGTAATTTGGCAGTTATGCAATGATGTAGATATCCTCCATTTTGTGATATAATGTAATCACCTCCATGATGTGATCTGATGTGATCAGCTAATCAGTTGTAAGGGGAGTTTCCTTGAGGATGTGGCCTCATCCAGTATATAAGCACATTCTGGCAAAGCTCACTAGCTTTTGCTCACTCTGGATCCTGCATCTGGCTCAGTATCATCTGACCTCTGGTTCTTGGGACTTGAGCCAGCAGTCTGCTGTCTTGGATTCATCAGGCTCTGAAGCCCATGAGCCAATAGCCTGCTGTCTGACCTGCTGATCTTTGGTTCATCAGCCCCTCCAGCTACATGAGTCAGAAAAATCCTCCAGCCTGATGCCTGACCCATGGACTTGGGACTTGCCAGCATCTACAGCCATGTGAGCCATTTCCTTGAGATAAATCTCTCCCTCTCTCTCTCTCTCTCTCTCTGTATATATATGTATACATACACACAACACACACACTCACATCAGCTTTTGCTTCTCTAGAGAACCCAGCCTAAGACATACATGGTCGTGCACCTTGCATTTTTTTCATTTAATAGTGTATATATTGGAGATGGTTCTATATCAGTATATATAGACTTACCTCATTCTTTTTGATGGCTGCATGGTGGTATTCTATTATATGAAGTAGTTTATTTAATAAGTCAATTTAAGTTGTTTTCAATTTTGAGTCTTTACAAATATGGCTGTAATGAATAACCTGTGGGCAATATACCTGTAGGATGTATGTGAGTGTATCTGAAAATGAATTTCTGAGAGAGGAACTGTTTGGTCAAAGGCTTATTCATTTGTAAATATGACAATTATTGCCAAATTGCTCTCCATAGATACCTTATTTTTTAGAGATGACAAAACTGAAACCTAAAGAGGGTAACTGATTTGACTGAAGTGATACAGAGTGTACATAAAGGAGCAGGGATGAGAAACAAGGCTTTCCAGTTCTTAGCCTAAGACTCTCTGGCCCTATGAATATGGGGGCTCAAAGAAATCAGGAGCATCTAGCAAACATCAGACATATTTCTGAACTGTATATTCACCATATTCCTGAACCATATATTTAACATTAAACTCTGCAGATTCAACTTTGGGAAAGCCACAGTCCCTACCATCAAGGAACCTTTTGTCTAGAAGGGGAAAGCAATAAGTAAAGACGCAATTCCAGTTTGGCATGATGGGTTAAGGACAAGATACAAGGAGGAGATACAAAAAGAACATGAGAAGGACCCCTAATTGGCTTTGGATCCCTGGAAGAAGAGGCATTTAAACTGAAAATAGATAATCTAAAAATGTGTGTTGTGACATTAATTATTATTTCCCTCCTCTTCAACCCTCACAATTTCCAAATTTGTTACTCCAAACCTTTTATCAAAGTTGTTGATAAGTAGTGAAATGGATTGCTTTGTAAAAGCATGGTATAGTTGAAATAATCATAAAGGCTACCATATATTGTGTGACAGGCACTGTGCTTTCTGGCTCAGCCATTAACTAGCTGTATGACATCGGGCAGGTAACATCTCCCATGTGCACTTTAGTGCCCCTGTCTCTAAAATTAAAAGGTTGACCAGATGATCCCTAGCTCCCCAACAGTTCTTACATACTTTGGCTCTCTCTCTTTCTAAAATACTGAAGATTCTGCTGGGGATGATGGACAAGAAAGTGTCCAAGAGTAGCAGGTCAGAGAAAAGAGCAAAGGAACAGTCATTAAACTATCCAGTCAAGGCAAATCAGCCTTGGGAAATTCAATTTTGAAAGCAGATGCTACACGTTAGTAAATAATATTGACAAAACCTTACTGTCGTATTTTCAAGAGTGATTTTATAGGCTATTTCATGTGCTCTTCATAACAATGACGTGAAGGAGGGAAGTAGGGAGGTACTCATCTCTTAATGGAGGTGGGGAAACTGAGGCAGAGGCAGGGTAGGTGACTCAGCC
The DNA here is from genome assembly GCA_030035585.1 of Dugong dugon. NCBI lineage: Eukaryota > Metazoa > Chordata > Mammalia > Sirenia > Dugongidae > Dugong > Dugong dugon. The sequence continues at coordinate 152,407,181 of CM057462.1, forward strand.
AAAGTCCCATGGTGAGGCAGTGGTGGAGCCTGGGCTAGAACCCGGGTTTCCTGTCCTGATACTTGACTAGTTCTATTCTGTGATTCCATGTGGAAGGCAAAATTCTGGCTGGGAGCAATCCAAAGTTCCATGACCTCCAGAAGCCTGAATTTAAAGGCCTTTGTGCTGTTGCCCCCACCTCCCCCACCACCCCCCTAGCAGCATAGTAAGCCTTTTCCTGTGGTCTAGAACCAGACCTTTATCTCCACACAAGAAGTCTAATGAGTAGTTTTGGTGACTCAGGCCAGTTAAACTGGCTGCTGGGTCTTCTCTGACTTTGATTCGATTGTGGTGGGATTTCTGCCTGGTTCTAGTGAGCAGGCCTTGATTTCCTTGCTAACCTGCCTCACCCCCTGTCTCCTCTGGGCCCTTCTGCCTTGCCCTTCTGTGTCCTTCCTCTCTGGGAGTCCAGCCCTGCTCCAGAATCCTGTCCTGAGGCTGAGATCCTAAGACTGCCACCCCGAACCACTGTACATCACTTCTTTCTAGGTGCCCTTTGCTGTGTTCTGTTCAACACCTAGGTCATAATCCTCTGGACCTCCCCAATGCTGACTACCAGTTACGCTGTCTGTCTAGCCCTTGTGACATGTTTTGCAAATAATCCTCTCTGCCTACTGGGCTGCCCACCCCCATAGCCTGCTGCTGGGTTTGCCCCTGAGTTGCTTACCCATCCCAATAGATATATCCCAATTTCAGGCCCAGTCTGGGTGGCTTGTTGTCTGCAGGCTCTAAACTCTGTTTTGATAACACCCCAGAGATCAAAGCTAGATGCTGAGGTCTGGGGCAACTTGCCATTCCACTCTTTCCGTGGCCCTACTGGCCCATCTATGAAAGCACCCCTCTAGATTCCCTTTCCTTGCAGGTATGAATAAAAGCACAGCCATTTGAGGCCCCTTAAGGGAAGGCTCTGTCTGAAACAGACATGATTACTGTTTCCATCACCTTTATAATCCTCTAATCACACATTTGCAGCAGGGAGCCGGGCAGGGTGAGTCCATTTATATAAACAGCAGGAAAAATAAGGCTCTGTGCTATATGCCAACCATGCTTATTGGAAAGGTAGGAATCACTGGCCTTTTGTGAGCAGAAAAGTGAATAATCCAGGTACTTATCCCTAAACAACTTGTATCTGAGCTTTTAGGGCTTGTGCTCACATTATAAAGGCTTTGACAAAGACATATCACCTCTCCAGGGCCAGAGGATATGCTGGCCTGAGCTCTCAGCTCTACTAGTAGACTGAACAGCATGGAAGGGCAGCGGACTGCCCCTGAACAAAGAATCTTCCATGTCTTGGGCCCTTGGGTCTTGGGAGCTGGAAGCCTGCTTTCTTACTGTGGTTGGGATAGGGAGTCTGGGGGCGGGGGTCCCAAAACTGTTATTGGAATGGGTCCCTAACAGACGGAAGATTTCTTTTTTTCTTTTGATATGGTGGAAGGATGGAGCAAACCAGTACTAGGATTCTAGAAGGGGGTGGGGAACATCCTACCAGGGCCTCTCCAAGTAAACCGAGGCTTTTAATCAGTGGTCTAGGCGACAGGGGCATAAAAGAAACCCTGGTGATGGTACAGTGGTCCAGTTCACTCTGAGAAGGGCATCTCAGCCTGGGAAACATACCCCAACTCTTAATTTTGGATAATTGCTCAAGTAGCCATCAGCTTTCCCTCCAGAGGATTGGTCTACTTGCATGTAAGAATCTCTTTCCTGGTTTCAATGGGGCATGTATCATTCGCTATTGCTGCATAACAAACCACTCCCAAAGCTCAGTAGTGTATAATAATAAGCATTTACTTAGCTCACAGCTCTGTGGGCCACCTATGGTCAGCTGATCTTGGTCACACTGGGCTGGACTACCGGAATACAGCTCTGCACCATTTAGCTCTTATCGTCCTTCTGAGACCAATGGCCTAGCCCAGGCACGCTCTTCTTATGGAGATGGCAGAACACCAGAAGATGAGCAGAAACATGCAACTCCTCTTAACACCTAGGCTCAGAATGGGCTTACTGTCACTCCCACCTATTCTAATGGCTCAAGTGAGTCACCTGGCCAAATACAAAGGTGAAAGGTGGAGAAATCGGCTACTAACCAAAAGGTCAGCAGTTCAAATCCACCAGCTGCTCCTTGGAAACCCTATGGGGCAGTTCTTCTCTGTCCTGTAGGGTCACTCTGAGTTGGAACTGACCTAACAACACAACAGCAATCTTTATAGGAAGAACTGCAAAGTCACAAGGCAAAGGGCATGACTAGAGAAGGGTTAAGAATTTGGGCTAATAGTGTAAGCCTGTATAACCCAGCAAGATGTCAGAATCATGCTCCCTCCCTTGCGCTCTTGCAGAGGTCTCCCTTTCCCCATTCCTAATCTCTTCAGGCCAGGGTGGGAGCCTTTTCCTGGGAGCTGGACAATGGATGGACCTTCTAAGGAGGACCCAATCAGCCCAGAGTAACCTGGCCTCATGACTCCCTCCCCATCTTCCCCATGCTGGTTAGAATGTGGGCACAAAAATAACGGAAAGGAACAGCGCTTGTGTTGAGCCAAATGACTACTTAAATCTTGTTAGTGGCTATGTCCTGCTAGGTTGTAGTTTTCATGTCTGAAATTCTTCTGAGAAATAAAAGGCCAAAGGAGCACACAGCAAGGAGTGGGAATTTCAGATCAGGTGACTCACGTTCCTGATAAATGGAAAGTGTGAACCTGATGAGGAGTCCTGGTGGTGCAGTGGTTAAGAACTCGGCTGCTAACCAAAAGGTTGGCAGTTCAAATCCACCAGCCACTCTTTGGAAACCCTATGGTGCAGTTCTACTCTGTCCATAGGGTAGCTATGAGTTGGAATTGACTCGATGGCAATGGTTTGACCCTGATAAGTAATGCTGTGCCCAACCTCATCCAGAGACCAGTGCACAGAGCCCAAGGTCTTGTCAGTGATCCAAGCAGCGACTTCACAGAAGCTTGATAAAGGAGCTTGGCCTTGCCAGCACCCTGGACTCTGCAAGCAAACAGGTCCAGAATGTGGACTGTTAAGCTTCTACCAGCGCAAAGTGGCTGTGAACACAGCTATGGCAACAGCAGCACTCAGGGTTTTCTAAAAATCTGCACATGAAACTTTCCCTTCCCAGCCCTGCAGCCCTTCCCACCCTCAAATTAAATAAACCCTTGTTTTCTTCCCTGCCATAAAGCATGTTATTTCCCGATGTCTCATTTACAAGAGGTTACCAAAAGAAAGCTAAATTGGGATTTTGTTCAGTCACTGATGACTCTTTCCTATTACCCTAGCTCATTTTCAGTGGCATTTCAACACTTTGGTAATGGATTAGCTCTACCATTTCTGGCACAAAGAAGAGAAAGTTTAAATTAATTTTCAGCAAGGGATACTATTGGTCCAGGCAACTTCCCTCCCACTGTGTTAACATCAATGTCTTGTCTCCTTAAATGCCAATAAACAAGTGTAACACTCTAACAAGCCACAAATTGGCTTATTGACACCTCTGTCAGCTGTTCTCTGCTTCCAAAATCGCCTGCTTTACAGACATATGGTGGTTATACAAAATGGGGGCTCTAATGGAGCATCGAAACGATAAGACGCTGTTAGCATCTGGGTTCCCTGGCTGCTCATTTTTGCTGTGTCTGACTTTCATCTAATTGTACAATGTATTAATTTGGTCTCTCCACCCTCTGGGGTTCATTTGTGCACATGTGCTTGTGGCTTCTCCACAGAGGACATGGGGGTTTTACTCAGTCCCCACTCCCCTTGCCAGTCCTCCTCAGCTTTCTCAAAAATGGCCCCATTGGCTTTCACACTGGGCAGTCCTTTCCATGTCAGCAAGTCAGACCACTGAGGATAAGATTGCCTGTCACCCCTTAACCTGCTCGCTCATGTGCTGCTGGGACCTACAGGCATCAGGCCAAACATGGGAGAACAGATGATGTCCAGTATGTTGCTCCACCACGGAGAGTCAGCCTGCCAGGCTGGGGGTTGACTGAATGGCCAGTCACCATTCAACAGGCTCTTTTCATTTAGAGGGTGAGGCAAGAGAAATAGGCCTTAACCTACAGCAAGGGAAGCTTGGTTGAAAAATTAGGAAGAACTGCATGTTAGTGAGGATGGGTATGGCTATGGCCAATGGCTGGTACATGGTACATGGTCAGGACACCCTGGCTCTCCTGCCTGACTCCTTGCAGTTCCAGGGATCGAAAAGAAAAAACAGCAACCTGGTCACCTGGGCAGGCTCAGGTGTCCCCAGAGGCAGGGGGTTGGATGAGATGACTCATTCTCTTGGTTTGAGAGATTTATAATTTTTTTGGTATTTGAAATCAAACACTATTTTTCAAGTTCACATTGCTATGAACTTACACAGGAAAGCTCTTCTCTTTATAGCTCTTCCATGGACATAACAGTGTTATCAGTGATCAGTGGAATCAACAGTAGGAGAGGAAGACGAAAAACACAGCGCAGTGTGCTGACCTCCTGGGAGATAACTTTCCCGCCCCTGTCCAACCTGCCTCTCATGCAGCATGGCTGGGGGAGGTGCTCCACACTCTTCTAGCTCTTCTCCAAGACACAGAGCCCAAAAGAGACAGGAAACAGTGTTAGTGCACGTGGATGTATGTTACTGCATGTGGATGTATGCTTGTGTGTGTGCACGTGTCACTCACTGGATGTGGAAAAGACTGGCATGGAGGTGAGGGTGAAGGGGAAAATAGCTGGTAGAGAACAAAGGTTGGACCACACAAGGCAATTTTGATCATGGCTCCTTTGACAGTTTTTCCTTTCCATGTTCTTCCTCGATGTTGGAGGGCTCCAGGACTCAATCCTTGGACCCCTCTCCCCTCTAGTCTACCCTCATTCCCTAAATGATCCCATATAGACTGCTGGCTGTAAATATCTGACAACTCCTACGTTTTTTCACTTCTTCCCAGACTTCTTCCCGGAACTCTTAACCTCTCACACCCATTGGATGTCTGAGATCTCGAATTAACATGTCCCTAAACAAACTTCTGATTTTCTCCTTCTGAACCTGCTCTTCCCACAGTATTTCCCATCTCAGTAAATGGTAACCCCATTTTTCCAGCTACTCAAGCCAAAAACCTTGGTGTCCTCTTTGCTTCCTCTTTCTTTGACACTCCATGTCTAATCCATCAGCAAATTTTATTGGCTCTTCCTTCAAAATATAACTAGAATCCAGTGCTTCTCACCACCTCAATCCCAGCTGTCCTAGTCCAAGTCACCAATCTCTTGATCGGTCTTCCTTTCTCCAACCTTGTATCAACCCCTACAGTCTATTCTCAACAGCAGCCAGAGCTATCCTTTAAAAATGTGGCATGTCAGATCATATCACTCCCCTGCTCAACATCCTCACTCAGGGAAAAGCCCACATCCTTGCAGTGGTCTCCAAGGCCATATGTAAAACCTGGCCCCATGGCCTCTCTGGCCTTTTCTCTTCATTCTCTTCCTCTTGCTCACTTTGTTCTGGCCATGTTGTCCTCCTTGCTTTTCCTCAAGAATGCTAGACACCCTCTCACCTCAAGGCCTTTGCAATCGGTGTTCCTTCGACAGGGTAAGTTTTTCCCTGGGTATGACAAGGCTCATCCCCTCAACTCTCTTAGGTCTCTGTTTAAATGTTTTCGCTAAGGCCTTCTAACCACCTCTATGACATTGCTCCCCCATCCCCAGAACTGACACTCCCTATTTCCCTTTCTTGGATTTTCTTTTCCATATTTATCACCATCATGTGCTACTTGTATATTTATTTATCGTCTGTCTTCTCTACTAGAATATAAGTTCTATTAGAGCATAATTTTTTCCTTCTGTTTGTTCACTGCTATATCCCAGCATATAACAGGAACACAATAGCTATGAATGAATAAACAAATGAATGAGTACCTGATATCGACTGAACTGTGTCCCCCAAAAATATATGTCAACTTGGCCAGGCCATGATTCTCAATACTGTGTGATTATTCACCATTTTGAGATCTGATGTGATTATCCTATGTGTTGTAAATCCTAGCCTCTATGATGTTAATGGGGGCCCTGGTGGCACTGTGGTTAAGAGCTATGGCTGCTAACCAAAAGGACGGCAGTTTGAATCCACCAGCTGCTCCTTGGAAACCCTATGGAGCAGTTCTACTTTGTCCTATAGGGTTGCTATGAGTCCGAATTGACTCAACAGCCATGGATTTTTTCAGTGAGTGACGTTAATAAGGAAGCATTAGACGCCGTTATGTTAATGAGGCAGGACTCAATCTGTAGGATTAGGCCGTATCTTGAGTCAGTCTCTTTTGAGATATAAGAGAGAATAGAGCAGAGAGGAGAGGGACTTCCTACTACCAAGAAAAAAGAGCTGGGATCAGAGTGTATCCTTGGTCTTGGGGCCCCTGTGCTGAGGAACTCCTAAAACCAGGGGAAGAGTGATGGCAAGGACTTTCCCCCAGAGCCAACAGAGAGAGAAAAACTTCCCCTGGAGCTGGCACCCTGAATTCGGACTTCTAGCCTTCTAGACTGTGACAGAATAAATTTCTGTTTAAGTCATCCACTTGTGGTATTTCTGTTACAGCAGCACTAGATAACTAAGACAGTACCATTATCCCTCTAAATCCCCACTGCAGTGTGGAACCTAAATGAGGTGGCGTGCGTAGCAAGAATACCCAAGAAAGGGATCCTGTTCTTTTCTCCTTGCAGCTCTTCCCTGAGCTCAGAATATTCTTCCTCTCTTAGCCTAACTCCAACTCATCCTTGAGGGGTCAGTTTAAATACCACTCTTTCAGCCTGGGGAACTAAATTAGGTTGCTCTGCTAAATGCTTCTATAGTTCCGGTTATTTCTGTTTTGCAGCACTTTGCGTGCTCAGAATCTTATAATAAATCATTCATAGTTGTTGTTTAATGTCTGTTTTCCCCATTAGACTGTGCATGTCATCATGCAGTGACTGCATTAGTCTTGTTCTCCGCTGGCCCCCAGCACACAGCACGTGGCTTGGCACATCTGTGTGCTCAGTTAGGAATAGCTAACTGTTGAGAGAATATTGGGTTTACAGTGTTTGATTAAAGCTTGAGGAGATGGTGAAGCCTCTCCTTGGTGTCACAGGGTAGGCCCTCTGAATGAATAAATGAGAGACAGACACCATTCCAGGGAGGGGCCAGGCCAGGCTCACAGCTGAGTTGTGAGAGGTAGTGATGGTCCATCCCTACCCCCTCGGATTGGGCTGGTTATAGTCACAGTATGAGTTCAGTTTGCAAATTCAGCTCTCAAGAGAACCTCTGTTTGCCCATAGTTAGAATTTACTACCAGTAGGTAAAAAGGTCCTTGCTTAAACCTGGGGTTGCGCACTGTCAGGTAGCCCGTTACCCATTGCCGTGGGGTTGCTTCTCACTCATGGCAACCCTATGTGTTACAAAGTAGAGCTGAGCTCCACAGGGGATTTTTGACTGTAGTCTTTGCAGAAGCAGATCACCAGGCCAGTTTTCCGTGGCATTGACGGGCAAGTTCAAACCGTCAACCTTTAGGTTAGTAGTCAAGCGCAAACAGTTTGCATCACCCAGGGCCCATAGGCAGCCCATTAGGGTTATTCAAAATGAATGCATTTTCTATACAATTAAAAAATCACACAATTTTAGATCCAGAAGAGGCCATTTAACCCTGCACTCTCCCTTCATAGACGAGAAAACTGAGGCCCAGAGAGCTGAAATGACTTGCTTGAGGTGACACAAATAGTTAATGACAGAACGGAACTAAACGTCCAGAAATCCTGATGTCAACAAGAGCCACAATGATGATTTTCTTCTTCTCCCCATATAATAAAACTCTTAAAAACCAAAAGGCATAACAGCAACATTTAAAAATGAAAGAGGGTGTCTTGAAAGGTAAAAAAAAAAAAAAATCATCCAGGACAATTTATTTTTATTAGCCCTTAACTACTGATTTTAATCTAAACTGATTTCTTTACCTTAGGCTTGAGTAAAGGTTTCTTTCAGCTCACCCTGACTCTTTATTTCACAGTTTTGCAGCTCCAGACCAGGTCCAACTTTCTGACTTAACCCAAGGCTCTTCTCAAGCGTGGGCAGATTTTTCTATGGGCTGATGAAGTGCACAGCTAAACCATGTTCTCTGATCTCAGTCTTGGTCTCAGTCGCTCTCTCTCCTGATGCTGCTCTTTGTCTGAGAAATTGTGATTCACTTTTCTCCAGCTGAAGTTTTCCAACTGCTCCACTAATGCTTCCAAACACTTTCTTTTCCATTACAGATAGTAGGTTTTGCTTGAAATCTGCTGGTTAGTTGAATACAACCAATAAGCTTTCTCAATGGCACTTTCCTTGTAGCTGCATCTCCAACTTGGTTCAGATGGCAAGTAAATGACCAATATTTATTACTGAGGAGAGCACACACACACAAAAGTAACAAACATCATTGTTTGCCTGACTGGCTGTTACAGTGAGAATCGGGACATAAAGACGTGGTGAGTTGAATACCAGGTTGATGATAACACGTCTACCTACTGCTACCCCAGTTCAAGCCACCACCATCTCTTGCTTGAAATACTATGTAACCTCCCTGCTGGTCTCCCTGCTCCTACTCTTGCCTCCACCCCCCCACCGACTATTCTCAATATCGCAGGCAGTCATCTCTTTAAAATGGAAAGCCGATCATGTCACTCCTCAGCTCCAAACCCTGTAATGTCTCCCGATTTCTCAGAGTGAAAGCTGAAGTTCTTAAACAGACTTCAGAAGCCTTCAGTGATCCACCATTACCCCTTCTTCCCCTTTGTTAATTCTCTGGTCTCCTTTTCTATCACTCTTACCCCCACTGTCTCTGCCTCAGTCACAACAATCTTCTTGCTATTCCTCCAACACACCAGGCGCACCTATTTCTGGGGCCTTTCTGCTGGCTTTTCCACTTGATAAACCCATTCACCTCCTTCAAGCCTTTGATCTCATCACACCTTCTCAACAGGGACTGCCTACCCTAGACAGCCTATTTAATATGCCACCTGCCCCCCATCTTGTACTCCCAATCCCCTTACCCTGCTCTACTTTTTCTTTTATTCACAGCACTTACCATCCTCTAACATTCCATATAATATGCTACTTATTTATGATGTTTATTGTTCACTATCTTCCCAGCTAGAATATTAGCTCCCTGAGGGCAGGAATCTGTTTTAGTTCCCATTTGTTCCCAAGTACCTAGAATGCTGTCTGGCACATAGCAGGCATCCCAGAAATACCTGTTGAATTGGATTGTTCAATTACTTAGGTACTAGTAGTAGCTATGGTGTCCCTGGGTGGTACAGACAGTTAAGTGTGTGGCTACTAACCGAAGTCACAGCCAGGAAAACTTCAGCCATGGAAACTCCACGGAGTGCAGTTCTACTCTGTAAAACATGGGGTTGCCGTGAATCGGAATTGACTTGATGGCAACTTTTTTTTTTTCTTTTCCTTTTTTAGTGGTAGTAGCTAGAGTTGTTTTTTAACCATGGAGTTGATTACAACTCATGGCAACCCACATGTTACAGAGTAAAACTGCTCCATAGGGTTTTCTTGGCTGTAATCTTTAATGGAAGCAAATCGCCAGGCCTATCTTCCATGGTACTGCTGGGTGGGTTCAAACTACCAACCTTTAGGCTAGCAGTCAAGTGCAAACTGTTTGTGCCACCTATAGCCAACACTTTTTGAGCACTTACTCTGTGCCAGGCATTGTTCTGAGCTTTGTATTAACTCATTTAATAGGCAGTAAGTACTAAAAAGAACATTTCAAGATCTATCTTGAAGTACAACGCCATTAGCAATAGGATAATATCCATATTATTCAAATTTATGCACCAACCACTAATGCCAAAGATGAAGAAACTGAAGATTTTTACCAAATTCTGCAGTCTGATATTGATCAAACATGCAATCAAGATGCATTGATAATTACTAGTGACTGGAATGTGAAAGTTGGAAACAAAGAAGGATCAATAGTTGGGAAAATACGGCCTTGGTGATGGAAACGATGCGGGAGATCAAATGATAGAATTTTGCAAGACCAATTACTTATTCATTGGAAATGCCTTTTCAACAACACAAATGGCAACTATACATGTGGACCTCACCAGATGAAATACACAGGAATCAAATTGACTACATCTGTGGAAAGAGATGGAGAAGCTCAATATCATCAGTAAGAACAAGGCCAAGGACCTACTGCAGAACAGACCATCAATTGTTCATATGCAAATTCAAGTGGAAGCTGAAGAAAATTAAAACAAATCCATGGGAGCCAAAATATGACCTTGAGTATACCCCACCTGAATTTAGAGACCATCTCAAGAATAGATTTGATGCATCCAACACTAATGACTGAAGACCAGACAAGTTGTGGGATGACATCAAGGACATCATAGTGAAGAAAGCGAAAAGTCATTAAAAAGACAGGAATGAAAGTATAAACTAAAATAGATGTTAAAGAAGCTCTGGAATTTGCTCTTGAATGTAGAGTAGCTAAAATGAGTGGAAGAAATGATGAAGTTAAAAAACTGAGCAGAAGATTTCAAAGGGCAGCTTGAGAAGACAAAGTTAAGTATTATAATGAAATGTGCAAGGACCTGGAGTTAGAAAACCAAAAGGGAAGAAAACGCTCTGTATTTCTTAAGCTGGAAGAACTGAAGAAAAAATTCTAGCCTCGAGTTCAATATTGAAGGATTCTATGGGCAAAATATTGAACAATGCAGTAAACATCAAAAGAAGATGGAAGGAATACACAGAATCACTGTACCTAAAGAACTGGTCGACATTCAACTATTACAGGAGGTAGCATATGATCGAGAATGAATGGTACTGAAAAGAAAGAAATCTAAGCTGCACTGAAGGCATTGGTGAAAAATAAGCCTCCAGGAATTGATGAAATACCAACTGAGATGTTTCAACAAACAGATGCAACACTGGAAGCGCTCACTTGTCAATGCCAAGAAATTTGGAAGACAGTTACCTGGCCAACCAACTGGAAGAAATCCATATATGCCCATTCCAAAGAAAGGTGATCCAATAGAATTCAAAAATTATTAAACAATATCACTAATATCACACGCAAATAAAATTTTGCTGAAGACAATTTAAAAATGGTAGCAGCAGTACACTGACAAGCAACTTCCAGAAATTCAAGCAGATTCAGAGGAGGACGTGGAATGAGGGGTATCATCACTAATGTCAAATGGATCTTGGCTGAAAGCAGAGAATACCAGAAAAAATTTTACCTGTGTTTTATTGACTATGCAAAGGCATTCAACTGTGTGGATCATAACAAATTATAGATAACATTGAAAAGAATGGGAATTACAGAACACTTAATTGTGGTCATGCAGATCCTGTACATAGACCAAGAGGCAGTCGTTTAGACAGAACAAGTGGATACTGCGTGGTTTAAAGTCAGGAAAGTTTGTGCGTCAGGGTTGTATACTTTCACCACATTTATTCTATCTGTATGCTGAGCAGATAATCCAAAATCTGGACTATATGAAGAAGAATGTGACTTCAGGATTGGAGGAAGACTCATTAACAACCTGCAATATGCATATGACCCAACCTTGCTTGCTGAAGGTGAAGAGGACTTGAAGCACTTACTGATGAAGATCAAAGACTACAGCCTTCAGTACGGATTACACCTCAACATAAAGAAAACAAAAATCCACACAACTGGACCAATAATCAACATCATGATAAATGGAGAAAATAATGATGTTGTCAAGGATTTCATTTTACTCGGATCTACAGTTAACGCCCACGTTAGCAGCAGCCAAGAAATCAAACGACAGACTAATGGACCACAACTACCACAGCCTCCATCAGACTGAGTCCAGCACAACTAGATGATGCTCAGCTACCACCACTGACTGCTTTGACAGGGATCACAATAGAGGGTCCCGGACAGAGCTGGAGAAAAATGTAGAACAAAATTCTAATTTACAAAAAAAGAGCAGACTTACTGGCCTAACAGAGACTGGAGAAACTCTGAGAGTATGGCCCCTGGACACACTTTTAGCTCAGTAACAAAGTCACTTCTGAGGTTCACCCTTCAGCCAAAGATTAGACAGGCCCATAAAACAAAACAAGACTAAAAGGGCACACCAGCTTAGGTGCAAGGACTAGAAGGCAGGAGGGGACAGGAAAGCTGGTAATAGGGAACCCAAGGTCAAGAAGGGGAGAGTGTTGACATGTCATGGGGTTGGCAACCAATGTCACAAAACAATATGTGTACTAATTGTTTAGTGAGAAGCTAAACCTTCATCTAAAGTATAATAATAAAAAATAAAAATAAAAAACCAACCAAACAACAACAACAAAAATAGATCATGATTTATAAAGTGACGCCACCAAAAGTAAAAAAAAAAAAAAAGAAAGAAAGAAAGAAAGAAATCAAATGGCATATTACATTAGGCAAATCTGGTTGGTGTAAAAGATCTCTTAAAAGTGTTAAATACCGAAGATGTCATTTTGAGGACTAAGGTGCACCTGAACCAAGCCATGGTATTTTCAATTGCCTCATATGCATGCGAAAGCTGGACAATGAATAAGGAAGACTGAAGAAGAACTGATGTCTTTGGATTACGGTGTTGGCAAAGAATAATGAATATACCATGGACTGCCAGAAGAACAAAGAAATCTGCCTTGGAAAAGTACAGCCAGAATGCTCCTTAGAAGCAAAGATAGCAAGACTTCCTCCAGTGTACTTTGGACATGTGTTCAGGAAGGACCAGTCCCCGAAGACATCATGCTTGGTAAAGTAGAGGGTCAGCGAAAAAAAGGAAGACCCTCAGTGAGATGGACTGACAGACTGCAACAATGGGCTCAAACATAGCAAGGATTTCAAGGATGGTGCAGGACTGGGCAGCATTTTGTTCTCTTGTACGTAGGACCGCTATCAGTCGGAACCCATTCAATGGCACCTACCAACAACAAGTGCTCAACTGTTACTGTAAGCTGTGAAGTGATTCTTTAACGTTGTATTAGTGATTTTCAACCAAGTAAAACTTATTACCTTGAACAAGGTGGGAGGGGGAGGTATTAAATAGAGAGGAAGAGTATGTGTAGTTGGAAAAACTGTTTTTGTAATAAAAATTATAGACATTAAGGTTTAAAATAGTCTTCTCTGCTAGTTAGGGTGGAATGAGGGAAATTAAGAAAAGGTAGAATAAGAAAGAATTATAGGCAGTTTGAATGAAAAAGAGGCCAAGAAATGTAGTATTTGTACTACCGGTAAATAGAAGCCCAAAGGTCAAGAGGATTGACAATATACAACTGATTTTTTTGTGTGATGCTCAGACTTCAAAGAACAGTTCAGCTTATACTAGAACATGACTTGTAAAAATACATGTGTAATATAAGCTCCCTGAGCCTCTCAAGCCTGTGGGTACAAGTGCTCTCTTGCTCATGGTAATAGTTCATATTTCTCATGCTTTCTCTTCCACCTGCTCCAGGAGCACCTCAGCCCGCTGTGGAGTCCCTACTCCTTGGTATTGCTGGAGGTTCCCAGAGTTGTTGGCTTTTTTCTTGAGTGGGGGGAGATAGGGTGGGGAGAGTGCTCACATACTCACAATAAATTTGGTCACATGGGCACTGCTCTTCCCATAGACCTGCACTGTCCAGAACGATAGCCACTAGCCACATGTGGCTATTGAGTACTTCAAACATGGCTAATGCAACTTGAGATGTGCTGAAGCGTAAAATACACACTGGATTTCAAAGACTTAGTACAAGAAATGTAAAATTATCTCAGTAATGTTTTTTCATATTGATTACATGTTGAAATGACAATATTTTAGAGATATTAATCAACCAACCATTTGCCGTCAAGTTGATTTCAACTCATGACGACACCATGTGCTCCAGAGTAGAACTGTGCTCCATAGGGTTTTTGATGGCTGGGTTCCTTTTGGAAGTAGGTGGCCAGGACTTTCTTCCAAGGCACCTAGATGGATTTGAACTGCCAACCTTTCAGTTAGTAGCCAGGTGCTTAACCAAATCAACTCGATGACAATGGGTTTTTTGGAGACATTGGATTAAATTAATTTCACCCATTTCTTTTTACTCTCTTAAATGTGGCTACTAGAAGATTTAAAGTTCCATCTGTGGCTCATGTCTGTGGCCATCATCTTTCTGTTGGACAGCACTGCCATAGACAATGCTACTTGTCCTGAGCTCTTTGAGCCAGGCACACACCCTGCCACCACTTGCATCTCCACACTGCTCCACATCATCATCACGTCTACTGAGCAGGATCTCTGCTCTCCCACTAGGTCCTGAATTACCCACTGAGCATGACCACCAACCATCTGCAGTGCCCCACCCCCACCCCCACCCAGCTACTATCACCAACACCCTCAAGCCCTCCAGGTCTCAGAATGGCCCACTGCCCTTTGCCAAGATGAGAGAGATTCCTTTCCCCTTTCATGTTCCTATTAAAGGGGTTCCAGAGAAAGCTGTTCGTGCCTTAGAATCTTAGAAGGCACTGAAAGCTTTTTCTTTTTTGTGGATTGCCATCTCTACAGAACGCAAGGAGGTGGGCCGGGGTCAGTTTTTACTTTGTCTTTCTTTCTATATATTATTTCTTTTTTGTTTTGTTTTACTTTTTACCTTTAAAATCCACTGTATTGAGGTATAATTTATATACAACAAAATGCATCCATTTTCAGTATACAGTTCCCTGAGTTTTGAAAAATGACAGAACTGTATAGCACCTCTCTAATCAATATAGGACATTTCCATCACTCCAAAATTCTCTTAGGCCAGAGGTGGATTTGAGGGTCAGCTAAAAGCTGTTTTCAGAAACTTACCTTTTTCTTGTAACTTTGTTATCAGACTCCACCTGTCAAACTTTGTTCTCTCACCCCTTAGGATGGTTCTCAGCCAGCGGACTCCTTTGATCCTCATTTTTTTCAGGTCAGGAGCCTTCACCAATTCGCTAGACTATCTGAATCCTAGACCCGCACAAAGCTCTGCAACATACAGACTAAAGGTTTCTTTGATTTATTTTGTGTTTGTTTCATGTAATGTCAACCTAAGGAGGCTTCTAGGAGGAGGTGGGGTGATTTTTCTTTAGTGCAATTTAATAAATGGTGAAGAGATAGTTGGCCGATTGGGGGAGAGCAGTAGCAAGTCAGGGCCCTGCACAATCTGCCCCTTGCAGACATTTTCATCTTAGCTTACCCTATTTTCTCCTCCTTTACTACATTCTGGAGTCCCTTGGTGGTGCAAATGGTTAACACAGTTAACCAAAAGGTTGGAAGTTTGAGCCTACCCAGAGGTACCTCAGAAGGGCCTGGAAATCTATTTCAAAAAAAATCAGCCATTGAAAATCCTATGGAGATAGTTATACTCTGACACACATGTGATCTCCATGAGTCAGAATTGACTGACAGCAATTGTTTTACTCCATTCTAGCCACACTGGGTCTTATTTCAGTTCTTCAGCCACACCGAGATTGTTGCCTCTCCAGGGCCATTGCACAAGCCACGCCTACTGGCTGGAAAGCTCTTTGCCCTGGTCTGCATGGTTGGATCCTTTTCATCCTTCAAACTTTGGCTTAAATAACAGCAGCTCATTGAGCCTTCTCAGACCACCTAATCTAAAAGTAGGTCCTTCATGTTATTCTTCATAACATTTATCCCAGTTTATTATATATTTATTTGCATGTTCACATGTTTAATATCTGTCTCCTACATTAGACTAAAGAGCCCTGGTGGCACAATTGTTAAGCACTCAGCTGCTTACCGAAAGGTTGGCTGTTCGAACCCACCCAGAGGCTCTGCAGGAGAAAGACCTGGTGATCTGCTCCCACAAAGATTACAGCCTAGAAAACCCTGTAGGGTAGTTGTACTCTGTCACATGGGGTTGCTATGGGTCGAAATCAACTCAATGGCACCTAACAATAACAACATTATACTGTGAAATTTATGAAAGTAGCAACTATACTGTATTGTATTATTTGTTCACAAGTCTTCCTTCTTTCCTGCCCTTGCCATGGCTTAACTGTGGGTGGAGTATTCTTTCCTACCTTGCTGACTTTCATCTTGGCCCAGTGACTGACTTTCTTTAATAGTATGTTAGTGGAAATAAAGTACACTACATTTGACCAGAGGTTTTAAACATGACTGCATGGGTTGGCTTGTTTTCTTGAAGCTCCTGTCCTCTGTAATGGGAAGAACTTCCCTAGGTAGATGTTGTTCCTTCTTCCTGGTGCCTGGAATGATGACCTGTGAAGCAGACTTGCACTCAACCCTGAACCCTGAAGAAGAGCTATCCCAGCCAACCTATAGATCTGTGAGCAAGAAAAGTAAATGTTTATTGTTGAAAGCCACGGATATTTTGGGATAGCTTCTTATACAGCACTATTGCAGCAATAGCTGACTAATACATGGGTCTACTACATAAAGGCATTCAATAAATATTTGTTGAATGAATGAAAGAAATATTTTCCTTCGGAGAAAGTAAAAAGATAGAGTATATCATAGGGACTTTGGGGGCTCACACCCAGGAAGAGAGAAGGGGTTGGCTAAGGCATAGGAAGAAACAAGAGCCCAAAGATTCTTCAGGAGAAATCTCAGGAAAGAGTTTTGTGGCATATCAGAGAACTTTGGATTTGATCCCAAGAACCACATTAGCCTTTAAGGTGTCCTAACCAAAGTTCTAGACAGAGAAGATGTATTTGGAAGGTAGAATATTGACTAGAGGTGAGCACAGCTATCAAGATTTAGGCATGAAACCCTGAAAGCACAGAACCACGAAACAGAAAGGAAGATCTAATTCAGCAGAGAAGAGCAACGTGTCTACAGTCAGCTTGCTGGGGAATGGAGTGGAGACAATTTCCACATCTTCTTCTGTCCCAGTGCCCTTTCCACTACTCCATGTTGAGTCTAATAAAGTTTAATGAGGGAAGAAAGGGAGGGGCATATGTGGGACTACATGTCAGTTCAAATAAAGTATCAGGATTGAGAAAAATCACTTTGTTTCATTCCCAGTAATGTCTCCACAGAGTCCCTGGGTGGCGCAAATGGTTAAGCACTCAACTACTAACAGAAAGGTTGGTAGTTCAAACCCACCCAGAGGCCCCTTGGAAGACAGGCCTGGTGATCTGCTTCTGAAAGGTCGCAGCCTTGAAAACCTTATGGAGCAGTTGTACTCTGCACACATGGTGTCACCATGAGTGGGAATCGACCCGACAGCAACTAACAACAACGTCTCCATGGGGAGAGACAGTGGGGAATGCAATAAGGACTGGAACAAAGGCACCCTTTGGTTTGAATCTTCAATGGCTTATTTGAAACAGGACAAGTTACTGAGGTCTCCCCAAAGGCCCAGGTATACTGAGTAAAACACAAATATGGTCAGATTTTTAGAAAAGCAAGTCTCCTGCGCTTACCAATCCCATTTTGACCCCTCCTTCCAAACAGCATTCAGGTTGGGCCAGGGCATCCTATTAGCACAGTGGAGAGACATTCATCTTTTTCCAGAGGCTGATTCTTCCCTCTGCAGGCAGCGTGGCACCAGGCAGGGATGACAGAGAGAGACATGCTCCCAGGGCGAGAGCTGGCCGTGCCATCAGCTGTGCTGCTGCAGCTGCTCGCCTTAGCACCTTGCCGGCCTGTCTGGCTGCACGCTAGATATGCTTGTTCACCAACAACCCTGTCAGATGTTTCCGGGAAATGCTCGGGCTGAGAGAAGTGGAAAACAAATATTTTGTCATTTTCCTGACTCCTCAGAGCCTGGGAGCCCAAGGGGCCCAGCAGTGGCTTAGATTTAAACTCTTCCCATTTCCATCCTCTCCCTGTTAACTCCTCCTCCCCACTTTCCCCCATCCCAACATTCTTCTTGTCAGGGACCTGGAGACAGAAAGTGCTGATGGTTCCATCTAGAATTTCAGCAGGTCCCAAGTTGTAGGTGTCTTGCTTCAGAGACAGTTCTGTTTTCAAAGAAGACTCCAGCCGGTGTGAGAGGCCAAGGTCATGCTGTTGAACAGGAGCTCGTTTGTGGTCTTGTACTGGGATCTGTCCTAGTCTGCAGGTGGGGGAGTCTGGAATGGGCCAAAGTCTGGAATCAGATCTGCCCACTTAGCTGGGGAGGACCTTGAGGGAACAAAATCTGAGGCCTGACGTCCAGTCATGTGGATAGAATGTAGATCTCAACAGTAAGGTGGGGCCAGCTAGGGCAATGGGCTCTTACATGTCTCGGCCCCACCGTATCTGCACATCTCATTCCTGATGCAGTTCCAGGCTGGGAGAAGAATATTCCAGGACTCCATAAACCAGGCTGAGTGGGCAAAACCTAAAGTGAGGTCTAGGCATTGGCATCTACCCCTGCCCCATGCCTGGTCCCTTTGCAGTGTTTGGAAGGAAGGTCCTACTTCTTCTGTGGTCCACTGATGGTGCAGTAGACTGAAAGCAAGATGTCACTGACCAGGGAACAGCCTCGTCAGTGAGGTGGTCTGCTCTGTTCTCTGACAACAGTAGGGATTGGGAATGGAACACAGAAGAGTTAGGCTGAAAAGAAGTGGGCAGCAGTGGCCTGAGCCTCTGGGATCTCTACCCAGTGGTTTCGTTTCTGGTCATTTGCCTGGGCGGCCATGTGGACATTACCACACTTTGCTAAAGAAGGTGATGAGCACCCACCCAACCCAAGCAGAAGATGAACCAATCTCTCTCTCTTTCTCTCCTAGCTGCTGGGCTTCCTGCTGCCTGCAGGAGGGGGTGGTTTTTGCAGAGCGCAGTCTCACTGCATCCTGGCATTCAAGGTCGGATTCTTGGTGGAGCTTCAGCTTTTGGCACTCAAGAAACTGAAACAGAGCAGGCTGGAGGTGGAAAAACACCACAGCTTAATACATTTTGAAGGACAGTGAAAAAAGACCTTGGCCCCAAATCAGATTGTTCCTGATCTAAAATTAAAAGCGACTTAAGCCTTAACATTCGAGAAAAGCTGCAGATAATGGTTGTGAGGGTGGGGAGAGTGATTGCTTTTCTTTTCACCTCGTGGCTGGGAGCAGACCTTTCCAAGATTTCTCTGGACAGGTTTTATTTACTGTCTTAAGGAAAAAAAACTTGCACTTTGCATGAAGATTTGCAAATGCCAGGCACACAGCTTGCTGGGTGCCCAGCCAAACCTCTCGTGGTTAGTCTTGAAATGAGATCATTTCACAGTAAGAAGGAGGTCAGGTTGCAAAGAAGGAAATTCATTTGGCTGCATCAATATGTAGGCTGCAGCAAAACCACAGAACAAAATTTTGCTGCCCAGCCATGGCAGCAAGCCCCGGACATAAACCCAAACTCCTGAAGCACCTACTCCCATCTCCTGCATGTCCCTCCTATACACTCGCCTCTTTCAGCTTGCCAGTTTCTCTTTAGAATGATACAGTATAATTGGAATTCTATTTTGCAAGGCAGAAGCATCATAAGAAAGTTCCAAGAAAGTAAATAATATATTTTTCTGAATTCATAATTTATACGTGAGAGATGTCACGCCCACCTCTACTTTAAACTCGATGCCTTTGAGTCGATTCAGACTCATAATGACCCTATAGGACAGAGTAGAACTGCACCTTAGGGTTTCTAAAGAGCAGCTAGTGTATTTGAACTGCTGACCTTTTGGTTAGCAGCCAAGCTCTTAACCACTGTGCCACCAGAGTGATTTTCCTTTGCCGACCAAACTATCCAAGGAGAATCCTTGGCCATCTCCCCGTGATTCAGTCAGGTGTTATTGAGCACTTACTGTGTGCCCAGAGCAAAGCCAGGTACCCTGGGAGCAGTGAAAGAACATGTGCCCAGCTCCTTGACCTAAAGGCATTTGGGTCCTTGTTGGAGAGACAAGACAGATATGAAACAATGAGCAACACAGGACAGTTCCTGAAAATGAGTAGGGATGAAACAGAGCCAGTGTTCAAGTGGGGCAGGAGGGCACCTGAGATGGGACAGGGATCCATGGGCATGGGTGGTGGGGAAGACTCGATACAGAGGCAGGATTTAGGATAGGATCTTTTCCTTTCCTGCTTCTCTACCTACACTGATTTCTATTTTGTCTCTAATAAGATTCTTCCAAGTGTGCCCATGGAATAATGCTTAATTCAAACTTCGGGCCTCTTGGGTACACCAGAAAGCTCTACTGAAGCAGATGAAAATGCTGGGCTCATGGTTTTCATTCAGCAAAGTTAGTGGGGGCTTCCCTTGCAGGTTAGAGAACTAAGCATAGCACCACACTAAGTAAATGGGCTTTGTTAGGCATCCCATAATAAAGGGATTAAGTATCCATTCTATTACTTCAGCTTTGGCAACCGATTTAAGCTCTCTGAGTCTCATTTTCTCAGCTGTAAAATGGAGATAATCACAGCACCTATTTCCTACGTTTGTTGTGAGGATTAAACAAAGTAAGCACTTTACATGCATGAGCATAGTATCTGACACACGGTGGTTGGTCAATAGCTATTGACTATTATTATTCCTCTTCCTTTTGGTATTCCAAAATGTGAATCCCTGTAAGAAGAGAGTCTCCTAGTGTTCAATATATAAATAGTAATAAACAGACAAACAAATAGGATATCAAGAGCTTACAGACTGTGCTTACCTGTTGATAGTTATCCCAGACCATTTGACATCTCTATTCACATGAATCTTGGGCCTGGGGGATCAATTTCTAGCTCTTTCCCTAGAAGGAATGGAGGCACAAAAATGACCACTTCCAAATGTTTACTCCTATGGTTGATTCTGGCCTTTTAATGGAAAGAACACTGAAATAAACCATGAGGTATATTCTCCTTCCCTTTGGTTTGTTTGTTTGGAAGCAAAAAGGAAGAGACAAGCTTGGAGCATATTTCAGATCCATAAAAGACGAATTAATTATCCCCAAGCAGAAGCTGACCTTTAGCTGGCCCCAGTTCCAGTGCCTGAGCCACAGCTGCACCTCCTTTGAAGATGACAATATCCACTTGCTAAATACTAATAATTAGTCACCAAGCAGGATAAAGAATGCAGAGCGAAGTGAACCTGCAATTAATATACTCATGTGCATCCTCTACGCCCTCGGAGGGCCAATTACTCCACACATTACCATAATTGGACTGACATGTTAACAGCGTCCTCCATTCTTTGAAAGTGTCACCGTCCCCCTTTCCCGCCCCTCACACCCCAGAGCCTCTGCACCATTCTGCACTCTGCCTTACGGCTAGGGCTGGTTGAGGATGTCAAAGTTATGCATCCTTTGAGATGTACAGGGGAGGGGGGAGCCGGGGGTTTACCAGGTGGCCCGTGTGCAGGCCAAGGATGCACACAGATGATTCTGGAATGAAGGTCACTGTTGCCCCCCACCCCTGTTCCTTCGCTAAACTCCACTATATGTCTTACGGAACAAGGACGCAACGTGCAAGCAGCTCCACTGGCCAATGGTAAAGTGTCCCATTTCTCCCTCGGGAACTCCATCCTTCCTAGGGCCACCTATGCCACTCGTACTCTGCACAGCAGTGACCGGAACCTTGAGAGACTGAGGTGGGTGGCTGACCACAGGGGCTCAAGCTGCTTGAGGAAGTGTGCTCCTGAACTCACAATATTAAGCAAGGACAGCATTCACCGTCTGTGGAGCTGAGGACCTTGAAAATGGGGAGTAGGGTGTCTGTGGCTCCTAAGAGGTAGTGGGAGAGCTTGGACAGGAGCAGATTAGGGCAGCATGGGGTTCAGCGAACACTCCTGCCCTCAGGGAGCTCAAAGACTGGAGCATGGTGCCCTGCAAACCCCCCCTCCAGCAGCATCCACCCTGGCCCCTAATGCCTCAACACCATTTCATGAGGTGATCAGTGTCATATTGATCTGAGAGAGGGCTGTGGAGTGCTAGCTCCAACTCTGAGCTGGCAAGGAAGCAGATTCCCGCTGCTGACCTTTCCAAAGAAAAAATCAGTTTTCTGATTTTTTTCGCCTTCTTTTCTCCCCTTTCTATCTGATTTCTTTCCCCCATTGAGGAGCAAAAGCCTTTTTCTTATCAGTCACTGCAACCTTCCAAGGGTTTTGGTTTCTGGCTGTGCTCCCACACCCTGGGGAGCCCAGCCACTGGAAATGAGTCTCTGAACCTTCTCCTGCCCCAGCCTTGGCTCAAAGAGCTGCAGAAGAAAGGGCTTGGAGGGAAAGCACTGGCTCAGTGTGGCTCAGCCCCTGCTTCATACCTTTCTCCGAAAGGACATGTTTCCTGAGCTGGCCTGGGGGCAGGGTCATGGTGAGAAGGAACTCAGCGTCTGCCATCCTGCCAGCATCTCCGTGTTGCACAACTCCAGGGGGCGCCATTCACATTGGGTTCTGTGTGAATGGCACCTCTGGGAACTCCATAGGACACACAGAGAATGGTGCCCCTGGAGTTAGGCAATGTGGTGGACTGATTATCCTGCAGAGCACTTAAATACACGCAGACACACAGACACAGACACAGACACACACACACACACACACACACACACACACGTCCCATTTGCCTTCACCTTCTCCCTGAGCTGCTCTGGACCCTACAGGGATGGCTTTTGCTCTAATAAGCACCACAGTGCACCCTTCCCCATCATAAGCACACACACAAATGCACTGCCTGCACACCTCTGCCATCACCATGCTACTCCCAGTCTATGCCATTCCAGGATTATAGCACTGTGGTGTATTAAATGGATCAATTGAGGCAGTGTTCAATCCCTTGGGCTTTAAGATCCAGTAAAAGGAGAGTAGGGGATTTATTCTTGGCTCATCAGATGTTTTGTATGTTCACTATTCGTATTAGTCACTCACACACAGGGACTCAGGCAGAAAGCTACACACATGTACCCACAGCAAGACAAATACAGACTCCAACACAGGAAGACGTGTACTACCCACAGGTGCACACGTATTCCCAGAGACAGTCAGCCATGCACAGAGACATTCCCACATATATAATCAGACACATGCCATCCCCATGAAGCACACATCTGTGTCACATAGACACACATTCATACATGAACTCAACATAAAACCAAAAAAAAAAAAAAAAAAAAACCAAACCAGTTGCCGTCTATTCTGATTCATAGTGACCTTATACGACAGAGTAGAACTGCCCTCATAGGGTTTCCAAGGAGTGCCTGGTGGATTCGAACTGCCGACCTTTTCGTTAGCAGCAGTAGCTCTTAACCACTACATACACACTCAAAAAATAGCTACAGGTGGTGAAGTTACCTCCGAGGTTCACTGTTCAGCCCGGGAGTGGACAGCCCCGTAAAACCAAATGAGACTAACGAGGTTCAGTAGTCCAGTGACAAGGGCCAGAAGGCAGAAGGGGACAAGGAAGCTGGTGATAGGGAACCCAAGGTTGAGTAAGGATATTGTTGATGTGTTGTGAGATTGTTAACCATTGTCATAGGGCAACATTTGTAGTAACTGTTAAATGAGAAACTATTTTGTTCTGTAAGCCTTCATCTGAAGTGAGAATAACGCACAATCGGAAGAGCGTAGTCAGTCACTGAACTGTGCATGTAGAAATTTTTGAAATGGTGTATCTTTGGCTCTGTGTATTTTCACCAAAAAAAAGTCTGAGAAGTTAGAGGGTTGATATGTTGTGGGGTTGTTAACCAATGTCATAAAACAATATGTGTACTACTGTTTCATGAGAAACTATTTGTTCTGTAAGCCTTCACCTGAAGTACAATAAAAAGAAAAAGTCCCCCTCCCAAAAAAAATATAGTTCAAATATAAAAAAAAAAAATAGCTACCGAGGCTCATCTACACATGTATACAAACGTATACCCATATGTGCAATGTTCTTGGGCTATAAATGTGGTCTTGAATGTCCATAATTAGCTCTATCCCATAATGTTGTCATTACAGCCTTTGGGCTGAGCTCTGTGGTAGGCATTCCTCTCTGGGTGGCCAACCCTTATGGTCTGAAATATGCAGGGCCAGTTGAGTGCTTTTGTAGGGTAATTTATAGGACTTTGCCTGACTCCCCACAGGGGCCTCAGCTCCTATCTGCCCATCACATTCCCTTGAAGAGGTCAAGAGTTTCAGTGTCTCCCTGTGAATGGCTGCATACAGCTGTACACTCCAGAGGCTGAGGGATTCCATGTGGTATTTTCTTTTGTCCAGAATGTGTGTTCTGGTCTTCTCAGAAAGGAGATAGGTCCAGGCACTCTGATTCTGCTCCCAGATAAGGAAGGTAGAATGCAGACTCCAGCTGCAGAAGGTAATTCTTAACAGCCAAAAGGGAGGAGTGCTGGAACTGAGGATCCAATGTTGGAGAAGAGAAAGCCCATGCGTCTCAATGTGGGTTCTAACATCACTGAGCCTGCTTGCTTTGCCTCCCTTTGTCTCTAAATTGGCCTTAGCAGCAAGGGACTAACTTTTCTTAAAATGAATCCCTAATAGTTCCCCAGAGGGCTGCGTGCATATGACAAGCCCAGGGTGAAGATGGGGCCAGGGTGACCTTAGACATGAGTGAGGGCAGGGGGAAAATGGGAGGTTTAGAGGACAGAAAGAGGTTCTGCAGCTGGTGTGTGTGTGTGTGTGTTTTAATACCTGAACATATTTGTGCTTAGATATCAATTGTTTAGCCTGAAGTAAAGTGAAGCTAGGCTCTGGAATGGTGGCAAAACCCCTGGGCAGGGGGATTCTGAGGGGAGAAGACTTTCAAAGAATAGGTATATCTAGGCAGAGACTTAGGAATCCATCCCCCAGGGCAGAGAACATGTTCTGTCTCCCCATCTCCCCAACAGCCTCCACCAGAACAAAAGTCTGCTTTAGGGAGACAAATGATCCCCATTAATTCCATCAGGTAATGAGCCAGTTGGTGCCATCATTAATTATTCTAATTAAAACACATGGGCCTTTGAGGTTGGCACACATTCTCTGCCACTCCAAACACTTCACTTCTCTCTGTCTCTGCCTGGAATGATTTCTTGGCCAAGACCCAGGCCCCCAAGATCCTGCAGAAAGAAATCACAGGCACCACCAGCTAACTTAAAGCATTCCTTTTCTGCCTCATTCATTTATTAGTTAACAAGCAATGAGCACCTATTGCGACAGGTGCTGGGACACAGAAATGAGACCTGGGACTTCCCATCAAATGAGAGAGAGAAAGACGAGTAACCACCTAACATGAAGTACTAAATAGGCTCTTACGATTACTTGTGCTTTAAATTTATAAAACATCTTCACAACCTTCACTTTTGGAGCCCTGGTGGAGCAGTAGTTAAGAGCTCAGCTGCTAACCAAAAGGCCGGCAGTTCGAATCACCAGCCACTCCTTGGAAACCCGATGCGACAGTTCTACTCTGTCCTATAGGGTGGCTATGAGTTAGAATTGACTTAATGTCAATGGTTTTTTTCCTCGCCACATACTTCATCTCATTTAATCTTCACAGCCCTGGGAGAAAGATGCTGTCATTGTTCCATTTTGCAGATAATAAAACTGAGGTTGAGTGGCATTATATAGCTCGATGCCCAAGGAGAGCAGAGATGGGACTTGCATTGAGGCCTTTGACCCCAGGTTCTTTCCTTTACAGCCCAGGAGAGCAGAGGAAATTGCAGTTAATTCTGACTGGTGGTTCCAAGGGGGTTACATATGAGTTGAAGTTTAGTAGATGAGCAGGTTGAGTCAGTGAAAAAGTGAAAAGGGCATTTCAGGATGAAGGCGTAGCATTAACAGGCCAAGAATGGGAGGTGCATAGAATGTTCCATATTCAGTCTCTTCTGGCAGGGCTGTGCTTCAGGATACACAGAGAAATGCATTTACGAGGGAGAATAGAGGTAAATTTAAAACATCCTGAAATTCCAAAAAAGGCTAAACAAACAATTCTGGGATATTTCTTTGAAGCCAAATGGAAAAGTCAGGATGGGTTTGGAACAGGCCAGATGCAAGTTTATCCTTTATAGCTGTCATAATGTCAAGACTATGAACAACGCAGGAGTATTTCATTGTTCAGACCTCTTTTTCCATCGTCCACTTTATCATTCTTCACTTAGTTTTTCCATAAGCTAAATATGCCTTCCCCTGTCTAAACACTTCGTTCCTGGCCCCTCTCTCTGCTGAGCAGCCCATCTTCTCCATCTCCCAGGCTACACCCTGTGTGGGATTTTGGTCCAGTGCCAACCGTGTCTGCTCTTGCCTCCTCGGCTGTCTGCCAGTGTGGCCGTTGGGCCCCTCGGTACAAAAAGATCTATTGTTCTGCTCAGCTTTTCTTAGTCCCTGAAAGTCAGGCTGCCCACTCCCTGAGGCACCCAAGGCCAAGCAAACGTCAATAGAGAAGAGAGAGAGAGAGAGACAGAGACAGAGACAGAGTTGGAGCAAGTGTGAGATTCACTGCTTCAAGACATAGCTCCTTATACGTGATTGCTCCCCCAGTCCCAAACATCTGTCTCTATCCCTACCAGTTGCCGTTGAGTCGACTCTGATTCATGGCAACCCCATGTGTGTCAGAGTAGAACTGTGCTCCCTAGGGTTTCAGTGTGTGATTTTTTGGAAGTAGATCACCAGGCCTGTCTTCTGAGGTGCCTCTGAGTGAACTCAAACCACCAACCCTTCTGTTAGCAGCCAAGTGCATTAACTGCTTGCACCACCCAGGGACTCCTCTCTATCCCTATAGCACCCTTATCTCCTCCTTGCTTCTTAAAAGCACTGGAGACTTGGTTGTTCTACCCTCTGCATCCTCACCCCACAGCTGTGTCTCACTCAGAAGAGTAGAGCACATGGAGGCTCAGGACAAGAGTATCAGATAAGTCAGGAGCTCAGGCACCAGGGCGCTCAAGCAGTCTGTTTAATAATGGCACTTAGACCAGGTTCTTGCTGTATCCTGTGCCAGCGTATTCATATTTAATGGTGCTTCAGAGACTCCCGGAACCACTTCATCCCACCCTCAGCCACCACTGCCACCAGATGCATGTCTGCTTAATTACAATTCATGAAGTGCTGGCCTATTAATAAAGTCTAATTAATCCAGTCACACCACCCTGTGATGGCTTCATCCGCCACCTAGGCAGCAGCTGGGAGCAGAAAGGGGTTTAAAGAGAACTAGCTCAGATCTGGCTTCCTCCACCACAGGCCTTTAAAAGCAGTTCCTCTTTAGAGCACCCAGAACTTGGAGACTGACAGTTTCCATATATAACATGTACAGCTTCCCTCCTTCCCCTTCCAGACCCTTTTTTGAGGACCCTACCCATTGCCATCCAGTCAGTTTTGACTCATGGTGACCCTAAGTGTTACAGAGTAGAACTACAGCATAGGGTTTTCTTGCCTGTAATCTTTATGGAAGCAGATTACCAGGTCTTTCTTTAGTGGCACTGCTGAGTGGGTTAGAACTGCCAATCCTTAGGTTAGTAGCTGATTGCAAACTGCCTGCACTACCCAGGCTTATTGATCTTTGTAACCACCCATCCTCCTCCGAACCTAGTGTTCCAATTTAGGATTGGCCTTGTGTGCATGTGCGAGTGAGGCATCAGGGGAGTTGAGAGTGAGGGGTCCCTGAGCAATCACCCCTCCTGTGAACAGTCTGGGGTACACTATGCAGTGGTGGAGACAGCAGCAGCTTTGAAGCCAGATAGACCTAGATTGCAGGCCTAGTGCTGCCATTTCCTGGCTGTGTGACTTTGGGCAATTTGCTTGACTTTGGTGGAAGGGCAGGTGGCTGTGATGGCTATAGGTCTACCCGAAGCCCTGCCATCTGGGTGTTGATGGGGATTTTGTTGTGGTTGTGGTAGATTAGGGTGTTTGGAAATGAGGGGGAGATAATAGTAACGATAATTACTAACTGTCTGATAGGTATGCCAAGCACTTTACTAAACACTTCTCGGAAGTTACTTTATTTACACCCCAACGTTTTTGAGGTGCCAGTAATGTTTGTTTCTTATTCTGGATGCTGGTTAGAGAAGTGAGTTCAATTTACGAAAATTCACTGAACTGAACACTTAGAATGTGGGCGTCTTAGTCATCTAGTGCTGCTATAACAGAAATACCACAAGTGGATGGCTTTAACAAAGAGAAATTTATTTCCTCACAGTCAAGTAGGCTAAAAGACCAAATTCAGGGCATCACCTCCAAGGGAAGCCTTTCTCTCTCTGTCGACCTTCTTATCAATCTTCCCCCTAACTAGGAGCTTCTCTGTGCAGGGACCCCAAGTCCAAAGGGCACGCTTTGCTCCTGGCACTGCTTTCTTGGTAGTATGAGGTCCCCAACTCTCTGCTTGCTTCCCTTTCCTTTTATCTCTTATAAGATAAAAGGTGGTGCAGGCCTCACCCCACGGAAATTCCCTTTACATTGGATCAGGGATGTGACATTAGTAAGGGTGTTACAATCCCACCCTAATCCTCTTTAACGTAAAATTACAATCACAAAATGGAGGACAAACACACAATACTGGGAATCATGGCCCAGCTAAATTGATACACACATTTTTGGGGGGACATAATTCAATCCATGACTGCAGGGCTTTCTGTAAATATATTATTTCAATAATTTTTTTTTGAAAAGGTTACTTTATTTAATCCTCACAACCATATGGGATGCTGGTGTTACTATCCTCGTTTTACAAATGATGACATTGAGGCAAGGAGCCCAGCACCACTGAGACTGCCCTGTGCCCCTGCCACTCCTTTACCCCTCATTTCCAGAGCCCTAACCAGCACTGGTGGTTCAGGGGTAGAATTCTAGCCTTCTATGCAGGAGACCCAGGTTCGATTCCCAATTGATAACACCTCATGTGCAGCCACCATCTGTCTGTCGGTGGAGGCTTGCATGTTGCTATGATGCTGAACAGATTTCAGTAGAGCTTCTAGACTAAGACAGACTAGGAAGAAAGGCCTGGCGAGCTACTTCCCAAAATCAGCCAGTGAAAACCCTGTGGATCACAACAGTCTGATCTACAACCAATCATGAGGATGGTGAAGGACCAGGCAGCATTTTGTTCCTTTGTGCACGGGGTCACCATGAGTCGGGGCCAACTTGACAGCAGCTGACGACAACAACAACCAGCAGGCACCCCTCTTGGGACAGGTAGGCTTCCCTTGATTGCATATGGTCATTGACAAGGGCTTGGTAATCTCTTTAAAATGGCCTGGGCTTTTCCATCAGATCAATTTGTAGGAAAAAAAAAAGAAATCTCAAGGGCAAAATCTATTGATGGCCCTGATGCCCATATATCTCTATTTGCAAAAGAGTTTTATGGATGACCTTTCAAACAGAGAGGTTATATTTGTGATCATGTTTGGAAAACTACAAGACCCTGTGCAAATGGAAAAGATTTATCTCAACATTCGGGCTGAAATTTGTGACCTTTGAGACATGCTAGAAGAGTGTGGGTGTTAGCTCTGCTATGAAAGGGAAGTTCTTCACATATAAGCTCTCTGGATCAGGGCAGACTGCATGGAAGAGGAAGAAAAAAACAGAAGAGGTTTGCTCCATGTGAAGTCAGCTCTTTGTGTTTCAATATAGTTAACAGAGTCCTGTATTGGGGAAAGGCTTCTGTTTCATGCCAAGTGGTTGGAATTCACTTATTGCCCAATAAATCCCATTGAAAAGCCTCAAGAATTAATACAGTGATGAGATTTCTGCTTTTTCCATATACAGGAATTCAGTAATATCAGTAATTATTATAAAGTTATAATAAAACATGATGTGTTACACTGTTAGCTCAATTGCAATAAGGTTGAAGCATGAGGACTTCCCAGGCTCTGTGTTCATCATTTTTCCCCTTAATTATGGAACAATTCCCCGGGGCTACAAGCAGGAGGAAGAGGCCTCATCGTGCCTTGATGGGGCTTCCCCCTCAGCATCGTTGCCTGGTTCAGGTGGGCCTAGGCTTCTCCTCTGGTGGGGCAGGGAGGGGCAGGTCTCACAAAAGGAGCTCTCACCTACCACTCTCATGGATTAAGTTAGAGATCAAATGGGGAGATGGATGAGTAATACCAGTCTTTCCTCCTCGCCTCTCCCCCTTTAGCTACCCTGTACCACTCCGACTGCCCCTGGAGGACAGTCCTTGCCTCCCAGGCCATAGCTGACTGGACTAGGGGTGAACATCTGAACCTAAGGGACCAAATGTTAGGATAGAGGCTTAGGGGGTTGCTGTTGGGTTCTGGAGCTGAGGGATCCTGCAGGACCAGGGCTGGGGCAGCCACTTCCTGCCATGCCCGGGCTGAAATAGAAGACGCAGGCCTGCAGAGAGAAGGAGGCAATGGAGCTGACCTGCAGAGAGAGAGGGGACACGGCATCCACTCCTGAAAGGCTCAAGAGCAACTCCCGGGGACTGATTCTGCAGGTCCCAGCGTCAGTCTTTCCTGGGGCTTGGATGAACTCCTTGTCCTCTGCTGGCATAAAATATACCTCCATCATTCCAACAAGTTTCCCTTTATTATTTTATCTAGTTTGGAGTGAGTTTTTAATTTTGTATCCAAACAGTTCTCAAGACCTTACGGCAAGCTCCATGAACAGGACCCTTTCTGTCTTGTCCATCACCGTTTTTCTGAGACCCTGAACAGCGCTTGGCACATAGAAGGTTCTCAATAAAATATCTGAATAAGTGAATGAATGAACTCATGATTGGCAAAACTAGAACCTTGACCTAGTAAGGGACACTATTCCCAAAGCAGGCCCATTTTGTTCCAGTTGGATTCAGGCCACTGTCCCTTATTTAACTCTAAGAAAGAGCAGATTCCCCTAGTTACCCTTTCCAAGAGGGTATCCTCTGGGTGAAGGTGGAGAAAAGCACTCTGGGCCAGTTACAGGGAGTTTGCCCTTAGGGACCCTAACTCCTCAGCTCTAGCCTGCAGAGCAGCCCCGTTCATCTCCAAAGCAAGCCTCTAGGCACGGGTTGATATTCTCAGCCTGAAAGCAGGGGGTGGGGAGAAGATTCCTAAGGTGCTTCTGTCTGTTCACCTGCTTCCAGACAGATATGCCACTGACTGCATCATAACTCAAGATGCAGCTCTTCATTCATTTGTTGCACATTATTTTTAAATGCTACCCTGGGCAGGCACTGGCTGGCTGCCAAGGATAAGGAGGTGAACATGTCAGACATAGTCCCTCCCGCCAGAAGCTTATTGTCTACTAGGGGAGAATCTAGACCTTTCTCTTTGTCCAAAATATCTGGAGAATGGGGTTCCAGAGCTAGGCATGCTTGCTTTCCTATCAGTTCAGAAATCCTGCTTTTGTTGCAGGTCAGCCTTCTCCAAGGAGAACACAAAATGACAGAAGAGCCTGATCCAGGCTGTCCTCACATGCCTCTTCAGAGCTGCCACTGCTCTAAGCCTTGGTGCATTTGGCCTTTCCTGAACACAGAGGACTTTCTAGGCACCAGCTTCACACGCTCTGAGGGACAGAATTGGAAAGTCAATGTCAGCCAGGGGCAAAAAACAAGGACCCTGGAGATGGTCTTCTCTCGGCTGGTAAAGACCTTAAACGTGTAAAACTCCTGTTGATTGGATGAGGGGGGCAAGATGCTCTTTCTCTGGGTGATGGATTGTCTCCATGCTTTGGAGGATATTACAAAGTGATAATGATCTTGTTTCTCTTTTCTCATGCTACAGAGTTATCAGTGCCCCAAAGAAGCCTTTATTGTACCCAAATTGTGTGTCAAGTATGCTTCTTAAAGGAGATGGGAAGCCCAGCAAACTGGTCCTGTGTTTAGAGTTGAGCGTCTCCATGGAGAGTAAGGAGTCCCTGGGTGGTACAAATGGTTAACAAACTCACCTACTAACTGAAAGGTTGGAGGTTCATGTCTACCCAGAGGTACCTTGGAAGAAAGGCCTGGCAATCTACTTTCAAAAAAATCAGCCATTGAAAACTTTATGGAGCATAGTTCTATTCTGACACACATAAGCTGGAATTGATGGCACCTGGTTTTTATGGAGAGCGAAGACTGGGTGAAAATTCCCCAGTGGTCCTGAGGTTAAGCAAAACCCAATTGACTGTTCTTCTCCTGTGCTCCCCAGATCTGCTCCTCATCCTCTCTCTGATGGCATTGGCTGCTCCGCTTCTTTCAGTCCCAGCCCACAGCTTCCCACTGTGGCTTCTCAGGCTTCCCTGTATAGCCCAGGTAGATTGGTCCTTCCAGCTACCCTTTCACTAGCACCAATTCCTTTGTCGTCTTGACTTTCCTGCCATTAACCTTCCTAACCCCCTTCACTCACAAGGCAACGGAACAGTCAAGGTTGTTTCCGCTTCTTCTCCCAATCTACTGAAAGTTGCTGGAGGAAAACCTCACATCCCTGCTGAATTTCATTATGAATTAAGGCTTCCCAACCTCAGCCGGATCAGAGAGCTGCTTGGCCATACTTTGTCAACTAGTGTGCTGATAGCTTTAAGCCTTTAACATTCTTTTCACCTTTGACATTCCTTCTGCCCTTGCTGTGGCTCTTGGCTGGCATAGTCCGTCCTCTACTGCCTTGAGCCTGGCATCCTTGTTGGATTCAGGGGACCCCAAACCTTGACCACATCTGATTAGACCAAGGGTGGCATCTGTCCCACATTGAGAACAGTTAGATTCCATATCCTGAACATCAGGAACTGGGGCACAGGGGCTCTTATTAGTCCCTGTTGGGCCCTGGAGGGAAACAACCAGCAGAAAAACGCAGAAAGAGGCAGGTGTACCAAGAGGAGTAGAGGTGGGACACCATGTGGCCTGGAGAGATGAGGAGTGCATCCCCCTGACTGTCCTTCCTGGCCCATTTGTCTGTGGGATACTTGGTTGCCCACTCCCAATAAATTCCCCCACTTGTACTTAAGCTACATTAAATAGGTTTCTGTTCTGAACAAACACATTTGCTGACTGTTGATGTTAGTTGCCATTGAGTTGATTTTCGACTCGTAACGACCCTATATGACAGAGTAGAACTGACCCATAGGGTTTTCTAGACTGTAATCTTTATGGGAGTAGATTGCCAGTTCTGTTGTCCCTCAGAGCCGCTGGTGGGTTCGAACCACCATCCTTTCAGTTAGCAGCCTAGTGCTTAACTACTGAGCCACCAGGGCTCCTTATTAGGACTCAGAAAGTGACCTCTCCTTGTACGTTGCTAATGAGGCTGA
Source organism: Dugong dugon (assembly GCA_030035585.1). Classification (NCBI taxonomy): domain Eukaryota; kingdom Metazoa; phylum Chordata; class Mammalia; order Sirenia; family Dugongidae; genus Dugong; species Dugong dugon. The sequence continues at coordinate 152,440,229 of CM057462.1, forward strand.
GACCATCAAAGACAAACTTCTTCCAGTTTCCATCCTTTGGCCTCAAAACACATTTGTTTATTCTCTCACACATTCTCTCTGCTCTCAGTTCAGCAGAACATGTGCCCTAACTTTTTCCAGGCTCACCTTCATGCAGTTCATTCCATTTTCTCCCACCTCTGGCTCCATCATCATCATCCATATTTCCTTGCTCTCATATAACCCACCTCTTTACTCTTGTGTCTCCTTTCCAACAGCCTATAGACATATCAAATTTCTTCAGTCTTAAAATTCAAAACACCATTCCTTGACTCTGCTTTCCCCTCAAGCCACCAGCTCATCTGCTTCCTTTCCTTTTCTTTGGTGGAAAGAGCATAAGACTGAGAAACAGAAAATAAGAGTTGGAGTCTCAGCTCTACAATGTATTAGAGCTGTGTGACATTTAACAAATTTCATAACCTCTCTGAGCTTGTTTCCTCAGCTGGAAAAATGGTGATGATAAAATTTCCCAAGAATTTTGCAGGCTTATTGTGTAGATTAAATGGGTTAGTTTATGTGGGTTAAAAGGGCCTAGCCCACTCTATGGCACATAGTAGGTGCTCAGTAAATGTTAACTCAGAAGAATAATATATCGTATTACTTCCACTTTCTATCTTCCATTCAACTCTCAATCGTTTGCAATCTGGCTCTGCCTCTGTTGCCTCCATCCACAAAAAAACAAACCCATTGCCATTGAATTGATTCCGACTCAGAGTGACCCTAAAGGACAAAGTATAACTGCCCCATTGAGTTTCCAAGGATTGCTCCATAGGGTTTCCAAGGAGCAGCTGGTGGATTCGAAGTGCCCATCTTTTGGTTAGCAGCCGAGCTCTTAACCACTGTGTCACCAGGGTTCCTTGCTGCCCCCCAACATACTGCTTTGTAGCAAATTTCATCTCATCAAGGTCACCAGTGACTTCTTAGTTGCTGTCTCTAGTGTGGGTTTTCCCTGCTTCTACTCTACTTGGCCTTTCTGGAGTAGCTGAGTTTGACTCTTCACACCTCCTTCTTCCAGCTTTCCTCCCCTGGCTTTCCTAGTGTAACTCCTGACCACCCTCTTTATCTCTCTTTGTTGGTTTCTCTTCTTCTTGCTCTGAGCCTGCATGTTCTTCTCTCTTCTCACGTGCACTCTTTCCTGAGGGATCTCACCTCCCTTTGTGACCTCAAGCAACACAAAGGGATGAAGGAATGCCAGGTGTTCACCTCTAATCCTCCCTTTTGCTCAGAATTAACCTCTAACCATCATCACATGGAATCTAGCACATGATAGACTCATCTCTTCCTCCCCTCTGCCCCACAGCTCTGCTCCCCCTTCTATGTCTCCTGCCTTGGCTATGGACAACATCAGGCAACTAGTCACCAATCCAGAAAACCAGGACTCATTTTCCACTTCTCTCCTCAGACCAAACCAGTCACCTTCTAGCCAAGTTCTACAAAATATTTCTCACGTTGGTTTCCTTTTCCATGCCCTGTACCATTGTCCAAGTCTAGCTTTCATGGGCACTTGCCTAGACTACTGGTGGACCCTCTTGCTGGTCTTCCTGCTTCTCACTCCATCCCATCCCAACACTCTTCTCTGTTTTTCACCTTTGACACTCCTGCCCTTGGTGTGGCTCTTGGCTGGCATAGTCCATCCTCTACTGCCTGGAGCCTCACATCCTTGTTGGATTGAGGGGACCCCAAACCTTAACCACATCTGATTAGACCAAGGGTGGCATCCGTTTTGGGCTCAGAACGTTCACCACATTAAACACACACACACACACACACACATATTAGAAGTCATGAACTCTGGCTCCACCCTACCTTTCTACTCCCTTTCTCTTTTATTCTCATCAATAAATTTCACCTTCTAGCCACAACAGAGAGCCCTGGTGGCATAGTGGTTAAGAGCTCGTTTGCTAACCGAAAACGTTGGCAGCTCAAATCCATCAGCCGCTCCTTGGAAACCCTATGGGACAGTTCTGCTCTGTCCTATAGGGTCACCATGAGTTGGAATCAACTTGACAGCATCGGGTTTAAAGTAGAGGTGGGAGTGACATCCTTCACATGTATACATTATGAATAGGTTTGGTTTGGGTATTTTAGGCATGGCAGATTCTTTCTCACCTCTAAGCTGTTGACTATGTTGTTCTCTTGGCTTCGGATAGTTCCCCCTCTTTTAGACCTGGAAATAACCAATTCAACTTCAAGGCTCTACTCAAAGCCCCTCTATTCAGAAGTCTTGTATGACCCACCTCCCTCTACAATCTCACCTAAAGAAAGACATGAGTATGCCAGGCCCTTTATTACCTCAGAGTCTCTTAGCTGTGTCCTCTGCCTAGAAACTTCTGCTCTAGCTCTTCACTGGACTCATTCCTTCTCTGGTATCAACGCCAATGTCACAGCCACCCTATCTGTTATGTTTCCTGTATGGTCACTCTATATCACATTGTTATTAGTTGCCTCCAAGTTGGCTCCAACTACCAGCAGCTCCATGCTAAATGTTGACGGATTCTGTGCCATCCTCATGATCGTTGATATGCTTGAGTCCGTTTTTGTGACCACTGTGTATTTTGAGTGCCTTCCAAGCTAGGGGGTTCATCTTCCAGCACTATATACAGACAATATTCAGTTGTGATCCATAGGGTTTTCATTGGCTGATTTTCAGAAAGGAGATCTGGTGGTGCAATGGTTAAGTATTCGGCTGCTAACCAAAAGATTGGCAGTTTGAACCCACCAGCCACTCCACAGGAGAAAAGACCTGGTGATCTGCTCCCATAAAGATTACAGCCTAGGAAATCCAATGAGACAGCTCTACTCTGTCATATAGGGTCACTATGAGTTGGATCTACTTGACATCATATAACAACAACATCAACAATTTTCAGAAGTAGATCATGAAGCCCTTCTTCCTAGTCTGTTTTAGTCTGGAAGCTCTGCTGAAACCTGTCCACCATAGGTGACCCTGCTGGTATTTGATCTACTGGCATAGCTTCCAGCATCATAGCAACATGCAAGCCACCACAGGATGACAAACTGACAGATGGGCAGTGGGCCTTGCTTATTTCCAAATCCTGGTTATTTTATGTAGTCTGTTAGGCTCTCTAGGAAGCAAAACTCTGAGAGTTTAGCTTGCGGGATCTTTATTAAAGAGAGCCCTTTTGGGATCAACACCAGTGGAAGGGAGGAGAAGGAAGCAGGAGCAAGCAGAGGGAGAAGTTGATCTGCAATGCATGACCAACGACAGCTTCAGTTGACCCCTAGGAAACCTTGAGATAAAAAGTCCCACATTGGGCTGAAATGGCTGGGCTTTTATAGCTCAACTCCATCAGTCATTGGATGTGGGCTGCACCCAGAAGAGCATGACCTTGGGCGAAGCAACTCTGTGCAGCTGAGGCAATTGCTGAAGGGGCTGGAAGCACTCCCAGCAGCTGGGACAAGACAAGCCCTCCCCTGAGGTGGGACTGGGTGGCTCATCTTTGTGTCCATCACTTCTTGCCAGCCTCCTGTCCCCTGGAGTGGCATTGGTGGGGTTGAGGGTGGGGTGGGGGTAGGGTCAGGGTGGGAGCTTCAGAACCCTTCCTTGTGTTAGAGATCCTCCAGTCTTCTACAGAGCTTTTGCTCACTTTTGTATTTTGTCCAAAACAAAAACTAAAATTTTTTTTGAATTCTGGAACTAATAGTAGACATAAAAGTACAAAGAAACCTCCTAATTTTGGGGAATAATTAAAACTGTGGTTTCCTTTTTCAGCAATTGTTTGAAACTCTTGGCTCCAAGCTCTCTTTCAAGTTCCCCGTCTCCACTAGCCTCATCTCTGGCCTCTGGCCAAGACAGAGGGAGGACAAACAGGACCTGGGCTCCCTCCAACTTGCTGCCCCTTGGGCCTGGCCCTGGAGTCTGACTCCTACTACTTTCTCTAGCTCATAGACCCAGCAGCCTGGAGTCATTTTTAGTCCATCATCATGGTTTAAGGGAGATCAGGAGGGAGAGAGAAGACTCAGGCCAGGGGCTCAGAGAGGGTTGGGGAGTTAAAGTCTGGGCTCTCTGAAATTCTTCTCTTTTCTCTCTCTCTCTCTCTACTGGCAGACGGAGTCAATAAGGATTGCACTCAAGCTCTGAGTGGTTCCAGTGCTTATTGGAAAGAGGAGGGAGGAGAAAATCCTCTTTTCTTCTTCCTCACCTTCAAAGCTGATGAGAAATCAGCAAACCCCGGTCCAGGAGCTCAGCTGTCTTGCCCCTCTTTCATCTGTCATTGAATCTGCACTTGTTCAGTGCCTCTGAACATCCTCCTGGTTACTTTCCAGGACTCGTCTTGCCCTAGACCTTCAGAGGAGCGTGTCAGATGATGTCCCAAGGGGTGAGAACATAGGCAGGCGACTTCTCAGAGTCCTGGGCAGGACAAGAGCGGAGCCTGAGACTGGGGCAGGATTACCACAGGCATCAGGTAAGGCTCCAGCCTCACATATAAACATTTATGTCCCTAGACCTCCTTGGGCTACCCCTGCTTGTCCACAGCCCCCGTTTGAGGCCAGTCTCAGCAGGTGTTGCATTCCAAAGGCCCCACATGCACAACTCCAAAAATATTGTAGTGTAGTTTTTCCTGAAGGTTTGATGGAAAGACAGAGAAGATTACATGGTGCATCATAGGCTAAAACTTTCACAACATTCCCTTTTACCGTCTGTTATGGATTGAATTGTGTCCCCTCAACATATGTGCTGGAATCCTAACACTTACACCCGTAGATGTAATCCCATTTGGGAAGAGACTTGTCTTTGTTATGTTAATGAGGTCATATCAGTGTAGGGTATGTCTTAAATGGAATGACTTTTGAGATATAAAAAGAGCAGATTAGACACAGAGAGGAGCAAGCAAGCACAAACGGGGGAAAGATAAATGCCAAGTGGAGATCGCCAAGGAACCGAAAAAACAGCGAGAAAAATCCTAGAGAAGCTGAGACAAGGATTTTCCCCCAGAGTGGGCAGAGAGAGCCTTCCCCTAGAGCCAGTGTCCTGAATTCAGACTTCTAACCTCCTGAACTGTGAGAAAATAAATTTCTGCTCTTTAAAACTGCCCACTTATGGTACTTCTGTTACAGCAGCTCTAAGAACTTAAGAAAGCATCTCACTGCTTGTTTCCTACATTTCCTCTCCCTACAGCAACTATGGAGCCCCAGTCATGCAGTGGGTGAGAGCTTGGCTGCTAACCAAAAGGTCTGCAGTTCAAATCCACCAGCCACTCCTTGGAAACTCTATGGGGCAGTTCTACTCTGTCCTATAGTGTATCTATGAGTCGGAATTGACTCAACGGCAACGAGTTTGGTTTTTGGTTTAACAGCAACTACCTCATCTCTCTCTTTCTCACTGTCATCTTCCCTTAAGCCCCAAGCAAGCCCCTCTCCTCGAAACTCCCTCGAGCTACATAGATCTCCAGTCTCCTGCCCACACAGTCCTCTCAAAATCAGCTTGGATGCCCCACTCAGCGAGGCCAAAAGAAGCCAAAGGAAAACTGCACCAAAACTGATGTATGGCCTTAAGGCACCAAACTCAGTTCTTCCCTGCAGGAAGGCAGTGCCTGGCACACAAAGGGCCCCCAAAGCCTTAGGCTCAAAGTGCCTTCCCACATACCCACTCCTGACTGCTCACCAAGGCCCCCACTTCCCATTACCAGAAAGATCCCTGGACTTGGAATCCCAGGTAAGTTGAGACTCAGTTCTACCACTCCTTTGCCGTGGTATCTGGGAGTAACAGAAGGTACTTGGAGTTTTCACCTTACGTCCCATTGAGTTTGTCTCAGGAGCTGGTGAGGGACACGTGATGGCCCAGCAGATGCCTGCATGGGATGGGAGATGTCAGAGTGGACATGACAGAGAGACAGAGCTTCTGCTAAGGATTCTGTGGGGCAGAAAGAGCCAGACGGTGAAGGTGAGTGACGGGTGGGGAAGCCACTGATGAGATGGAGGAGGACGAGGTCACACCTCATCTGTCCCACTCTGCCAACTGAGGAACAAAGGCCGGTTTTTCCCTGGTGCCTCTGTCTGTGAGAGGGAGATAGCTGGATTAGCCTCGGGCTCTTAGGCCCAGCCTTGACTTGAATATCAATGAGGGCAAGGTGCAATCTCTCCTTCAGGCCTTGCCTACACAGTGACTCCCACACATTTCTGGGCTCCTGTGAACTCATTAGCCTGAGCACTTCCAGCCGTTGATCTGTGTGCTGTGCACCTGTATGTAACATACTGCATGTAACTACATGGCCTGAGTTACTCACCTTTGTGTGAGAGCTCTCACTCACCTGTCAGATGGCAGCTTCTTGGAGGCAGAGTTTGTTTTCTCCATCAGATAAGGAGGTCCCACAGGACAGAGGGGAGGCGGTGGTGCTGAGTGCAGGGCTGCTCTGTGAAGGGAGCCTTTCCTCACCCTGGCCCTTGTCTGCCTTGTGTGTCACCAGGTCTCTAGGTCTCTGGGACAATGACACTCCTCATCTGGGTCTGCAGGAGGCTGAGGGAAAGGGTCTGTCCTGGCAAAATTATGGAGCTTGGAGGGCTCTCAGTGGATGCTGCCTGTGCCCCTTTCCCCTTTGAGGATGCTCCTTCTACTTTCCCAGTCTACAGGGCCATCCAGCTCTTCCTTCCCCACCTGTGCAAACTCTAAAGGGTTGATGTCAACTGCTGGCAAGCCTTTTAAGTTTTCGTTGGAAAAAATTATTGAACAAATAGCCATTGTTTGCAAATAGTGTCACCAAAACCCATTGCCATTGAGTCGATTTCGACTCATAACCACACTGTAGGACAGAGTAGAACTGCCCCACAGGGTTTCCAAGGCTGTAAATCTCTACAGAAGCAGACTACCACATCTTTCTCCTGTGGAGCGGCTGGTGGGTTCAAACCACTGGCCTTTCGGTTAGCAGCCGAGTGTTTAACCACAGCACCACCAGGGCTCAAATAGTATAAAGTTAATGTGTTTTCTATCCGGTGCTTTGTATCTAAGCTCAGTCTCTGTCTCTAGGTGGAGGGTATGGTCCCAGTGAAAGGAATTCCAGATGTCAGTGACAGGAAGAAGTATAGTTTTAGTTGTTGTTGTTGTTAGGTGCCATCGAGTCAGTTCCAACTCATAGCAACCCTGTGTACAGCAGAACAAAACACTGCCCTGTCCTGCACCATCCTCACAATCGTTGTCATGCTTGAGCCCATTGTTGCAGCCACTGTGTCAATCTATCTCGTTGAACGTCTTCCTCTTTTTTGCCGACGGTCTGCTTTATCAAGCATGATGTCCTTCTCCAGGGACTGGTCCCTCCTGATAACATGTCCAAAGTTCATGAGACAAAGTCTCACCATCCTGACTTCTAAGAAGCATTCTGGCTGTACTTCTTCCAAAACAGATTTGTTCATTCTTCTGGCAGTCCATGGTATATTCAATATTCTTTGCCAACCCAATAATTCAAATGCATGAATTCTTCTTCGGTCTTCCTTATTCGCTGTCCAGCTTTCACATGCATATGAGGCAATTGAAAATACCATGGCTTGGGTCAGGCGCACCTTAGTCCTCAAAGTGACATCTTCGCTTTTAACACTTTAAAGAAGTCTTTTGCAGTAGATTTGCCTAATGCAATACATCATTTGATTTCTTGACTGCTGCTTCCATGGGTGTTGATTTTTGGTTAGGGGTATCTATTATTCTTGTGGAGTCCCAGGGTGGTGCAGATGGTTAAAGCACTCTGCCCCTAACCAAAAGGTTGGAGGTTCAAATCCACCTAGAGGTGTCTCGGAAGAAAGGCGTGGTGATCTACTTCCAAAAAATTAGTGATTAAAAATCCTATGGAGCCCAGGATTGGACAGCCTCATAAAACAAAATGGGACTAATGAGGCACAGCAGTCCAGGGACAAGGACTAGTAGGCAGGAGGGAACAAGAAAGCTGGTGATAGGGAACCCAAGGTTGAGAAGGGACAGTGTTGACATGTCGTGAGGTTGTTAACCATCGTCATAGGGCAATATGTGTACTAACTGTTTAATGAGAAACTATTTGTTCTGCAAACCTTCATCTAAAGTACCAAAAAAATAAAAGAGAGAATTATCTATGTGAGATCAAATTGACAACAGCAACTCAAAAGTTTTGATCGGAAGCCTAGGGGGCAGTGAGTTGAAGATAATGGTGATGGAATGATTTGGAAAAGGATAGTGAGAATAGTAGCACGACTGGAAGAATGTAATTGATGTCACCTGATTGTACATATAGAAACTTTTGAAATGGTGTAACTTTGGCTATATATATTTTCACCGAAAAAAAAAAAGGTCCTCCAAGGTAGAGAAGGGAGAGTGTTGACATGTCATGGGGTTGTTAACCAATGTCATAAAACAGTATGTGTACTGACTGTTTAATGAGAAACTATTTGTTCTATAAACCTTCATCTAACTTACAATTAAAAAAAAAAATCCTACAGAGCACAATTCTACTCTGGCACTCATGGTTCACCATGAGTCAGAACCAACTGGACAGCAACTTTAAAAAAAATATATTATTAGTGTGCTCTACTCTCAGATAGGTACCTATAACAGCTAAGCTGGCCCGGGGAGGACGTATACTCTGAGCTCAGCAGAAAGGGCCAGGAGAGGGTGATAAGGCTTAAGCAGAGCTGCCTGAAAAACTTGACGACAAACAATGGAAGTAGAATGCTATGGTAGAAAGAGAACAGGACGGAGTCAGTAGCCCTGACTTCTAGTCCCAGCTGAGCTGCTCTGTGAGACTTCTCTCTGGGTTTTAATTTCCTCATTTTAAAAAATAGGCAGAAATATCTTGTGGGTTGTTTTCCATGCCTAACCTTCTACGGTCATATAGCAGGGAAGTTGAGGCCGTCTTGGCTGAGCAGGGATTTTTCGAGACCACCATCAGGCCTCCCCGCTTTGTAAGTTAGCTCCTTTGAGCAACGCAGTGGGTGAGGAGCTGCTAAGGACATCTTGTATGATTCCATTTAGATGAAGTTCAAGAAAGGCAATTAGCCTAAGACATATTATAGGTTTTTGCCAAACTACAAGGCTAATGTTTGTAGCTACTTTGCATTAGGTGGGTAGGGATAGGTTATCTTACATCCCTACAGATAGACAATCCTGAGACTCATCCTCTTGCGAAATTCTGAGCTAAAGAGGAAAGGGCTTCTCACTGAATTTTCTGCAGGGGACCAAGGATGGGCACCTGGAGGCTCCAGAACCTAGCTCACCCTTCCAAGGACAGCCCAGGAGCCAGACCAGTGTGGATGGGCCGCTCGCTTAATAGGTTAGCTCCTTTGAGCAGCGCAGTGGGTGAGCAGCTGCTAATGACATCATGTATGATTCCATTTAGATACAGTTCAAGAACGGCGATAGGAATCAGAACAATGGTTACCCATTCAGTGAGGGAAGGAACACATGGAGCCTTTTAGGGGCTGGAGATGCTCTGTATCTTGATCTGGGTGGTGGTTTTATGGGTGCACACATATATCAAAATTCATAAGCTGCCCACTAAGGTTTGTGCACTTTACTGTGTGTGAATTATACCTCAATAAAAAATTAATCACTAAAAGGACCAGAACTGGTGCCAGACCAGCAAGAGCAGTGTCAGAGACAGGGAGAACAAAGCTGGGTAGAGAGCAGAAGGTGAGCAGCCACAAAGAAAGAACTAGCAGAGAGGGAGGTAGAACTGAAATGTCAGGCAAGGGAAAGACAGAGACAGAAAGCGTGACAGAAAGAAGAGAGAATAACAACAGCCAATACTTGCGGCATGCTTTAGAATTGCACACAGTACATCTTTTTACTCCATTCCTCACCCTCTGGCTTTGAGGAAATGGCGGCTAGGCCTGAGATGTCAGTTGCCCTTCAAACCAGTTGCTGTCGAGTTGATTCTGACTCATGGCGACTCCATGTGTGTCCAGGTAGAACTGTGCTCCAAAGGGTTTTCAATGGCTGATTTTTCAGAAGCAGATTGCCAGGCCTTTCTTCCGAGGTTCCTCCAAACTTTGAACCTTGAACCTCCAACCTTTCAGTTAACAGCTGAGCACGTTAACTGTTTGCACTACCAAGGACTCCTTAAGATCCTTGAAACAGCCTCTTCATCCTGTTAAGGACAGAGAGTTCTGGGTGGCATTGGCACATCTGGGGGATTAGTGTAAGACACATAACAGGTTTTTGCCAAGCTGCAGGTCTGGTGTTTGTGGCTACTTCAGGTAAGGGGAGTAAGGATAGGTTCTCTCATATCCCTACAGATAGTCCTGAGACTCATCCTCTTTCAGAAATTCTGAGCTAAAGAGGAACGGGCTTCCAATGAATTTTCCACCTTCCCCTGCTCGGGAGGAACCAAGTTCATTAACATTTAGAGTTTGCAGACGGCTGAAATGTGACATGCACCACTTAGAGCGGGGCCGACATTGATGTACAGTGTTAATATTAAGCTCTAAGTGGCTTCTGTATGTTATCCAAAAATGAGGAATAAAACTGAGCAAATTTCTTTTTTCTTTTAAAAAATGGTGGTTTTTAAAAATGATGATTCGGAGCTCAGAACCCTAGAATGGATCTGACCCTGTGGTCAGTGTAAGCGGCCTTCCCACGTGAGGAGTGAACGTGGTAGGTTGTGTCCTCATTTATCTTCGAAGAGTCAGGAAGATCAACTACTCAGGGAGCTCCTTGAGGGCTCTGGGCAGCCTCTTCTCCCTGCCCTGAGCACAGCCAAACTTGGGGCTCCAGCCAGGCCTACCTCCTGACTTTCCATTTTACCCGCGGGGCTCTGGAGTCAGGTTGCCTGGGTTAGAACTCTGCCTCCATTATTTAATTGCTGTGGCACCATAATGCGTCAGTTTCCTCATCTGTAAAATGGGATGATAGCATCTGGTTATTATGAGGATTGAATAGCTTAACATATGTAAAGTGCTTAGACATGCACATGCCTGGGACATTTTAAATGCTCAGTAAATATTGCTATTGTGATTATCATCATTATCCCTGAGCATACATATTCCCCAGCAGCCCTGGACTTCTTTGCTGCTATAGACCCAGCAGTCCCACATGTCTTCTCTCCTCATCTCCCTAGCTAAATTCTTCCCATCTTTTGGGGCCCCATCTGAGTCCAGCTGACTACACCAGCCTCCTCTCTCTCTTCTGCCCTCTAACAGCATAAAGACTTGAGAGTAGGTTCAGCAAACCTAGGCCTTTTAATACAGTGTCTGGTATTATTCTTTGTTTTATCTCCCCAACTATACACTAGACTTCTTGAGGGCAGGGCCTGGGTCTTATTTACATAGTGTCTAGCACTGTACTAGGTCCTCACAGAATCGTCACCCCTCTGCATCTGCTCTCTTCTTCCAGATGGCCCACTGACAGAAGCTCCAGCCCCAGCTGGAAGCAACAGACTGAAGCTACCGATAGTTCCCCTGTGCAGGTAAACACTGCCGGAAGGGATCCACTGTGCAGAAAGCAGGCCCTGTTGAGAAGAGAGGGTGTACTTCCCTTCATATGCTGCCCAGATTTGCCCCTAAACTCTGCCTGCTAGACGGTTCCACTTGGATGCCTAATAGTCATGTGCATCTGTGTATGTGTATTTATAAAACGTGTTTACATAGATAATTATGTATAATGAATACCTCCTTTGTAATGTCCTTTGGGTTTGTCTTTTCCTAGCCTCCTGACTGGTCTTCCGATCACAAGTCTCTCTCCTCCCAATCCATTCTGCACATTGCTGCTGTAGCTGCTTCTCTCAAACACTAGTTTTGAGTGATTCTGGGTCATTTTCTTCCTCACAATAATACAAGGAGATGACTATCAAATGTGAGATTTCCTAGTTTGGTGCCTGTGGCTTAGGAGGCGCTCAGTGAATGTTTGTTACTTTCATACTTTGTAGTCTTTTAGAGGGTCTCTTCTGACTATAGAACAAAGCCCCCACTTCTTAGCTGGGGCCCCAGGACACCTTCCTGGCTATTTCCACTATGCACACTGTGCTAAGCCAAACAGAAAAGCTCTGGGTTCCCCTTCACCTGGCACTTTCTAACCTTTCTACCTGTCCTTCTCTGGCTACAGAAACCCTTCCTGGCCTAGGAACCACCTCAAATGCCACCTCTGGCATAAAGCCTTCCAAGAGCACCTTCCTACATTCTACCACAGAATTTAATGGTTATCTTTCTTTTCATGTTAAAAAATGTGTCACTTTGGAAATCGTTAATACATTTTGAAATACCTCCTCCATCGTTGCTTTTTCCTTTACCCCAGCTTCCCATGTCTAGAAGGAGTGGAGATGGCACAGAGCACCAGATATTTGGGAGAAAGGAAAAGAAGGAAGGTGGAAAGAGACAAGAAACTGAGAAATGAGGAAAAACAAAAAAGAAAATAAATGCACCCAGGGAGCCCACCAGCGTGGTGACATGGACCTGGGGATTGGCTCCCCAACCGAGCAGCACTGCATAGCCTGTCGAGAAGGAGCAGAGATGGTACGCAGAGCCCGGTGTTGGAGAGAAAGGAAAGGAAGGAGGTGAGAGAGAGAGAGAAGAAACCAAAAGAGGCCAAAAAAAGCAACAATAGCAACAAAAAAAATGGCACTGAAGGAGCCAGCTTGTGTGGATGGGGCAAATCCAAGTGGCAAGGAGTCAGAGTCTCCCCAGCCGAGAGACTGCAGCCCACTGGAAAGTGGTGGAGGCTGAGCAGGAGGAAGAAAGGCAGGGGGTGGGAAAGCAAGTATCCCTGGTTACTGGGTGCTCTATTTCCTGCTGGGAGCTCCGTGAAACTGCCTTTTCATACTCCCTGTCCACCATTCTTGGTGGCTAAGGGGTCCAAGATGGCAAATCTGTACCATGTTAGCTGATAGGGGACCTCCACTCCATAGCTCTCCTTGCTCTCTGTTCTGTGTCAGTTTCTTATTCCATTCAGTGCTTGGATGAGTTCTTTATCCCTTCATTTGATGCTTAGGGTTCCGGGATTGATGTTTGTCTCTGTTTTACTTAGTTTTTTGGGTCTTTGCTGTGGAGGGACTTCTGTCTATAGCACCATGTTGGCTGTCTCCCCACTTGGAATTTATTAACACATTCAAACAGTTTGTATTTGACCACTAGCCTAAAGGTTGGTGGCTCAAACCCATCTATCAGTACTGTGGAAGGCAGTCCTGGTGATCTGCTTCCATTAAGGTTATAGCCAAGAAATCTCTATGGAGCAGTTCTATTCTATAACACATGGAGTCACCATGAGTCAGAATTGACTCGATGGAACTAACAATAACAACACTGTGTGCTTATTTTAGACACAGCATCAGGAAAGACCAATTACTAGAAAAGGACATCATGTTTGGTACTGTAGAGGGTCAGCGAAAATAAGGGAAACCCTCAATGAGATGGTTTGACACAATAGCCACAACAATGGACTCAAACATACCAAAAATCATGAAGACGGCACAGGATCAGGCAATGTTTCATTCTGTTATACATGAGGTTACTGCAAGTCAGAGCCGCTTTGATGGCAACCAACAACAACAACACGGTGTGCCAGGCACTGTTCTAGACACTGCATATAGAGTGATGAACAAGGCAGAGGGAAGTCTCTTCCTTGAGCCTTGCATTCTAGTAGGGGAAGTTTCATGAGGAGTGGAGTACTCTCTGAGGAGCTGAGAGCTAAGCAGAGACATGAGGGAAATGAGGGATTAGCCATGAATATATTTGAAGGAAGAGTGTCCCAGGTAATATAGCCCTGAGAAGAGAATGAGTTTGGCATGTTTAAGGACTAGCAGGGGGCGAGTGTGACAATAAAAGCATGAATGAGAGGGACAGTGTAGGAGATGAGGCCAGAGAGATGGTCAAGACCAGATCATGAGAGAGGAGTGGCATGGCCTGATATTCAATTGTAAATCATTATATTGGTTTCTGAGGGTAGAACAGACTCTAGGGCACGTGGGATAAGAAAGGGATCAGGGGAATCTCTAGGGAGATGAGTCAAGAGATGATGGAGGCTTGGACCAGGGTAGAGCTGGTCATGGCAGATTTGAGGTATCCTTTGAAAGCAGCCCAACAAGACTTGCTTGTAAATTGGCTGTGCTTTATGAGAGGAAAAGAGAAAGCAAGGAATAGCCCTACATTTTTCACTTAAATAGTGATGTCATTTGTTGAAATGGGAAATACTGGGAAACAATGGGCCATGAGGGGTGGGCACTGGAGGTAAGAGTTCCATTTTGAACATGTTAAGCTTGAGATGCCTATTGGACACCCAAGTGGAAATGCCAAGAAGGCAGTTGGATGTTGTCTTAGGCTGGGTTCTCTAGAGAAGCAAAACCAATAAAGTGTATAAATATATATAGAGAGAGATTTATATCAAGGAAATGGCTCATGCAGTTGTAGAGGCTGGAACACCCAAGTCCATGGGTCAGGTCAGAGGCTTCTCCTGATTCACACAGCCACAGGGGCTGGGGAACCCAAGATCGGCAGAACAGACAACAGGGCTCTTGTTCATAGGTTGCGAAGACTGACAAATCCCAAGTAGGGCAGGCAAGATGGTAGGTAAGCTGCTAGCTCAAGTCCCAGTAACCAGAGGTCAGATGAGCAGAAACCAGAGGCAGGATTCAGAGCAAGCACAAGCCAGTGAGCATTGCCAGAACGTTCACCTATATTGGATGCAGGCCACACCACCAAAGAAACTCCCTTTCAACTGATTGTCTACTCACAGCAGATCCTACCATAGAGGTGATCACATTATATCAAATCTCATGATGGAGGTGGTCACATCATCATACAACTGCCAAACCACTGAGAATCATGGCCCAGCCAAGCTGACACACAACCTCAACAATCACAGATGTATAAGTCTGACCTTCAACAGAGAGATATAGGTTGGAATTGGTTGACTAAACTAAAAAGTCAGCATTTCAAATAAATACAAAGTCCTTAACATTCATTCAATAAACATTTATTGAGCACACATTATTAGGCTGTTGCTATTAGGTGCTTTTGAGTTGATTCAGACTCATGGCACCCCAATGTGTACAGAGCAGAACTGCTCCATAGGGTTTTCAACGCTGTGATCTTTTGGAAGCAGACCACCAGGCTTCATATCTGATGTACCTGTGGGTGATTTGAACCACCAACCTTTCAGTTAGCAGTCGAGAACTTAACCATTTGCACCACCCAGGGATTCCTTTATTAGGTTGAACCATATGAAATAGGCATCTTTGTATGTCAAAAGTAGTCAAATACTGGCCAATTTCATACGGTTCGACTTAATATACAAAAAGTGCTATGCCAGCAAGGACTGTGAAGGATAAAGATGAATTAGGTACAATACAGTTAGCAGTCCAGAATGGGAAATATTTTTATTTAAACCTAATAGTAATAGCAACTGTTTATATAGCAATTACTCTGCCCAGGCACTACAGTAAGTATCTTTTGTGTATTAGATCACTTAGTCATCACAACAACTTTGTGAAGTATGTACTATTATTATTTCTGAAGAAAGGTAAAATAATTTGCCTAACCAAGATGTGGTGGATTAAAGATGACTACAAACTCGTTTCCCTCCATGGAAACATGGAAGCAAAACAAAACTTGTTGTCTTCGACTCGATTTCGACTCACAGTGACCCTATTGGACAGAGTAGTACTGCCCCATAGGGTTTCCAAGGAGTGGTTAGTGGATTCAAACTGCTGACCTTTTGGTTAGCAGCCAAGCGCTTAACCACTGTGCCACCAGGGCTGTGCTCCATGGAGAGGTGGAGCCTGTTTCTCCCTCCTCTTGAATCCTTTAACTGGCTTTGACCAATAGAATGTGATGCAAGGGGTGCTATGTAACCTCTGACGCCAGGCTTTAAGAGATCAGTGGTGTCTTTTTTTTTTTTTTTGACCACTTTAGCATTCCCTGTGGAAGCCAACAGCTGTGTTAGAATTCCAGCTACCCCATTCTGTGAGGAAGCCCAAGCTCACCAAGTACAGAGAGAGAGATTGGCCGTGTGGACGATCACTGAGGTTCTAGACATCTGAGTAAAGTTTTCTAGGGCCTTCTATCTCAGCCCAGCCACCACCTGAACGCAGTCAAGTGAATGACCCCAGCTGACGCTTTCTGAAACTAAAGAACCACCTAGCTGAACTCTGCTCCAATTCCTGACCCACAGAATTATAAGCAAACTAAATGTTAGTTAAAGCCATTTAGCTTTGGGGTAATTTACTACACAGCAGTAGATAACCAGAACACAACCAGGAAGTAGCTGAGGTAGCATTCGAACACAGGCTATCTGGTTCCACAATCCATGCTCTTAACTAGTACATTATGCCGCCTTTCTAATGTATAGATGTGCACAGAGTAAGCACTATTGAGGGATTATACTGTCAAATTTAGGTTTTTTTCCTCAGAGTAGTATTGACACACGTTTGATCAAATAAATTAACATTCTCATGTAGCAGACACAGGAACAAGTTAATACGCTAATGTATGCATAAATTCACATAATCTCATTACTGAAAACATGAAAGATATAATTATATCTTATCTTTAACATCCAATGAGTAGTAGTATAAAATTGCTGCATAACAAATTATTGCAAATTTGGCAGATTAAAATAACATATATTATCTCCGTTTCAGTGGGTCATGAGTCTGGACATGGCTTAGATGGATCATGCTCAGGGCCTCACAAGGCTGCAGCTAAGGTGTTGGCCGGGCTATGTTCCTTTCTGAAAGCTTGGGGTCCTCTTCCAGGCTCATGTAGTTGTTGGCGGACGTCAGTTCCTTGCAGTTGTAAGACTGAGGTCCCTGTTTTCTTTCTGGCTGTCATCAGGGGTCCACTCTCAGCTCCTAGATGCTGCCCACAGGTGGCCCTCTCACAGATTCTCTCACAACATGGCAGCTTACTTCTTCAAGGCCAGCAGGAAAATCTCACTCCAATCTGCTAAGACAGAGTCTTAGGTAATATAATGTAATCATGGGAATGAAAATCTCATCACATTTTCCATGTTTTATTGGCTAGAAACAAGTCACAAGTTTTACTCTTGCTCAAGGGGAGGAGTTTATTCAAGGGTGTGACTCACTGGGGGTCACCTTAGCATGTGTCTGCCACAGTTTGCTTTCTTTTATCCTATTCATGATTTTCATGCTCACATCCATTGTATTCTGTACAGCTCACACAGACAAAATTGCATGATAAAGAAATAGCCAAGTAAATGAATCAGATAGTCTTTTCTATTCTGTGGTAGAATGAATCCTGGGTTAGAAACCAGGGGTCCTGGTTTTAGTTGGCAGATTTCAGTTCCCTGCAGTTGTAGTACTAAGGTCCCTGTTTTCTTTCTGGCTATCACGGGTTCCATCATCTATAAGGTGTGTAACATTGGATAATTCATTCAACCTTTGAGGTTTTTGTTTTGTTTTGTTTTGTTTTTTTGCTTCCTCATTTATGAAATGGGGTTAGGTGTACACCAAAAGGCTTTGTAAACAGCAAAGTTTACAACGCTCTGCAAGCTCAAGTACTAAGCAAGTTTAAAGGCAAATCAGCCCTTCCCATCTTCCTTTCCTTTTCCATTTTCCCTTTCTTTTCTTTCCAGCACAGAACAATTAGTAGCAGGGCTGTCACACTGTGGTAAGGGTGAAGAGGGACAGGAGAGGGGAGTCAGGAGGAAACATGTTGGACAGTGTCCCCTCTGGTACCTAAGAATGTGAGGTAGTGAATAATGGGTTGAGTTGAGGTGGCAAGCAGAGGAGATGGCCAGCATGTTGGGGAGACAGGTTATATTTAGCAAATAAGTACATATATTAAGAATAATGACAGCTAGGCTTCTTACTTTTGGAGAAGGTACTAACAACTATTGAGAGGGGGAAGGCTAGAAAGAACCCTAAGATGTTTGATTAGAATTAGAGGAATCAGTATGAACTCATGGTTTCTATACACAGATATATACAAGTAGTTTTGGATATGTGTGTTGCGTGTGTGCACATGTACATATATACATAAATATATTTCCTAACTCTGCCTACTGAGACAGCCTAGAAGCAATAACACCACAGCAGCAATGAGCATACCACATGCTCAGATGTTGGCGTCTAAATACCATCTATTATTAAAAGTAACCAGCACTCCTTGGCAAAATGATTGATTCCAGGGCTGGTACGGAGAAAGTGCAAGTTGATCATGGAACATCTTCTGTGTCACAAAACAAGGACATGCTCAAAAAATAACAGGGACACATCAAAAAGACACAAAAGCCAGCTTGAAGGGATCCCCACCAGCAAATACGAGACAATCTGAGCATCAAACAAATAATGATAGTAACAGGTATAACCCATAGAATAAAATAGGAATCCATATGTCTGCAGTGGGATAAATAGATAGATAGATGATAAATAGATAGGTAGGTAGACAGATAGATAGATGAGAAGGAACACTCTTCTTTATAGTATAATGCCAAATAAATGATGATGGAATCATGAGAATAGAAAATCACTATTTGGCAACGATCATAATGGTGTTTGCTTCAGATGGCAATTATCAATGAAATGTGAATGAGATCTGTGGACTGGATGATGATGTTGTGTCCTTATTTTAGGGAAGTACACACTGGGATCCTTAGGAGTGATAAGGCATAATAGCTGCAGCTCACTCTCAAATGGTTGAGAAAAAGACTAGTGATAATGGATATATATAAATAGAAGTATGAGAGAGAGAGCAAAAATGCAGTGAAATATTAATAATTGGGGAAGTGGAATGTGTGAGGGTAGATACAGAAATTCTTTGTACTGTACTTACAAATTTTCACTAAGTTTGAAATCATTTCAAAACAAATTATTTTTAATATGCAGGAAAAAAAATGAATAACCTAATAATCTTTCTTCTCGTTCCTTGAGAATAAGGCTCTGTCTTCCGCTCTTGTTGTTTTCCCTAGCACAACGTGAGGTACAGAGGCAGGCAGGCCAGAGCATGAATGCACAGTGATGACTCTTGGAGAGTTCACGCTTTTCTTTCCTCTTTGCAAGTTTTCGTGGATTGAATAGGATGTAACATGATTGATCAAATTAGGGATTACAAATTGCCTTTGCAGACCACTATTGGTTTTACCTCAATTGCCATCAAGAACAATCATCTTGAGTAAAGGAAGGAACTGGCGGTGAGCAGAGCAGACACAGAGCTGTTCTGTCTCAGGGCTGCCTGGTCCAGCCTTGCAAGCATGTGCTGACCATCTGTGGCTGAGAGCCGTGCTGCCTTTGATTTTGATGGCCAGATAAAAGCATCCTGATGTGGGTCTGAACTTATGTGTTGTTCAGGATTCAGTGACACTTAAGTTTGATATTGTCAGTTTTGATCAACCAATTTATTATTTTTGGCTTTCAATAACAAAATGCACACTTTGAGCTATAAAAGCACCTTTATTATTGAAATTTCTGCAGAAATATTTCTGTTATTATGAGTCTGAAGTTCTCTGGCTTCTCATCCTTTTTTTGTTCTTTTGAAATAATTGTTTATGCAACACGATGTTTTGGTGTTTCTCTTCTAATGACAATAGTGCTAGACTGGAACATTATAGAACCACAGACTCTGAGTTGGAGGGGGAGTTAGAGGTTGTCTAGTGCAGTGTCCTATCCAGACTGTAGACCGACCTTGGTTCCATGGACCCAGAAATGCAACCAGGTGGAGAGAGCAGATGGAAAGAAGCCTTGAGCCACAGCTTCCTCTCCCCTCAGGAGGAATGAGGCATAGGCTAGCTCAAAAACCAAACCCATTGCCATCATATTGATTGTGACACATGGCCACCGCATGTGTTACAAGTAGAACTGCTCTACAAGGTTTTCATGGCTGTAATCTTTACAGAAGCAGATCACCAGGCCTTTCTTCTGTGGTGCCACTGGGTGGGTTTGAACCACTGACCCTTCAGCCAGTAGTCAAGAGCAAACCATCTGTGCCATGCAGGGACCATAGGCTAGCTCAGCTATAGCCAAAGATTTAGAAAACACTACTGATCCACTCAAACCTCCCAGCCTATTCAGGGATTCTACCAACACAGCCACAATGGGGCCCCAGCCTCTGTGTAAGCCCCTCCAGTGATGGAGGTCTCAGTGTCTCCTTAATCTAATGCTCAACTGAGGTCATGGTGTTTGCTCCTTCTCTCCCCTCACCACCCTTGTACCTTACTCCAACCCCTTCTCTTGAGTTCCACCCTGGAGACACCCTCTGGGCAGGTGAGATCTGGAGGCACGTTTCTGTGGTAGCTCCATGGGGTGGGAGAGGTCCCCAGCTGCCCCCAAGAGGTGCTGTGGCTGTCACTTGCCTGTTGTCTCTTTGTCAGCTTTGTGCTCCATGCTATAAATAAATGATTTTGAATGCTTATCTGCTTCCCTCTGTCTATTTTTCAAGTTATTTTTGGGTGACAGGCCTCTTCTGTGTTAGGTGGGGGCCTACATTATGGAAGACCACACGCGCCTTGTCAAAGGGAAATAAGGTCAGCGAACACACGGTGGAGGCTGGGGTGTTGGGCAATGGGTGCAGGGTTTCTCAGTTGAGATTCAGAGCAGTCTTGTCTTCTCCTGTTACAGCGTCCCAGGCAGACCGTGGGGACCCCAATATAATTCAAGCTACTCTCCACAGGTAATGCTGAGCTTGGGCTCCTCTTGTCTCATTTAATTCTGCACCCAGAGACACTACTTTTTTAAAACAAGCAACATGGAATGTGCAAAATACCCAGGACTGGGAGTAGGAACCCCTGGGTGCCTATCCAGGCCTCTAACTTCCTGGCTGGATAACCTTGAGTAAGTCAGTACTTCTCTGCATCTCAATTTCTTTATCCATAAAATGGGACTGCTAACCACCACCCTGCAGGCTTAGAGGGTTGGGATGTGAGCTTTTACTTCCCCCTACTGCAGTTAGCTTTGGCTGCTGAGGCCCCAGAAACACGGCCAGGGCTTGGACCTTTCCCCACCTCCCCTCTCCCCAGGGAGGCCCTTGGTGGACAGCCATCAAAGCCTCAGTGATGTTTCTGGTTTGGTAAACTAAGCTCTAGTCTTCTGACCTCAAGTGCACACGTAAGAAACTCAAAATGAGAAACCCTGATTTAGGGGTTTACTTAACGTTAGGTCCCTGGGTGGTTCAAACAGTTTACACTTGTCTACTAAAGATTGGTGGTTTGAACCCACCCAGGGGCACTGTAGAAGAAAGGCCTGGTGATCTCCTTTGGTAAAGATTACAGCCAAGAAAACCCTATGGAACACAGTTGTACTCTGTAACATATGGGGTCACCATGAGTTGGAATCAACTCGATGGCAACAGGTTTGGTTTTGGTTTTCTGCTAACATCAAAGCTCAGAGGAGGCTTCACGCCACAGATCCTCCCAGCAGAAATTCCCTCCTCCAACCCCAGTCCCTCAATCCAGAGCACTTGCCTCTCTGACCATTGACTTCCCTCAGCCCCTGTCTTGTTCTCCAGAGGATCCTCCTCAGCCCTGTTCGCCTTCTCAAAGACACTCTTACCACTGCTCCCCTCCAGGCCTCCCCCTCAGCCTCTTACCATCTCCATCAGAGCAGCCCTCTTTTGAATCCCCGAATCTCTTCCTCCATGTTTTCAGGGCTTCAGTGACTATAACCAGAGTTTAACCCTAAACACATTCAGACCTTTAGTCAGTGGTCTGAGGAATTACCTGTATTTATTATGGCTGTCTTGAGTCTAGTAAGAGAGGAGAGTGTATTCACCCACTCAAATAGTTTTTGGAAAGCATAGCACCAGAGTGTTTTAATACCTCAAGAAAATGCCCATTGGCCTCTGGAACCATCCCTTCCTATTCTTGGGACGACAGAGGGGCTATCTGCCTCTGTGTGTGCTACTCCATGTCCACCAGGCCCCTCTGCGACAAATCCTTGACTGAGCTTAGCTCTAGGCCACTAGGCTGGCCTTTGAAACCCTGGACACCCCACCTCCCCTCGGGGTCCTGTGTGGCTGAGGCTGAGGTGCTTCCCATGGCACAGCCACTGGACTCTCTGGCAGGACTCCGTGTGCCTGAGCAGCCATGGATCCTCGTCAATCTGTCTCCAGCTGTCGCCCCACCTTCCTCGCCCCTCTGCCCTGCTTGCTCCAGCCCAGTTCATTCTTGTTACCTTTTCTGCTTTTCACCCTCCACTGATTCGTAGCGGGCTCCAGTTAATAATTTTAAATGGTCACCAATTTTCCTTGAGCTTCAGGCAACAATGGAGATTTAGGTTTAAATTAAAATTTGTTAATTTAAGAGCATTTTCCTGGTAATTGCTGCTCACGTGCTATCAACTGGCAGGCCCGCATCTCAGCGCTGTCCTGTTTTGGCCAACTCTCTCCATCTCTGGTGGGGTTACCGCAGTGGTTCTCATTTGGGGGTGGCTTTGGCCCTCAGGGGACATTTGGCAGTGTCTGGAGACACTTTGGTTGTCCCAACTGGAAAGGGGTACTACTGACAGTGGATAGACACCAGGGATGCTGCTAAGCATCCTACAGCGCCTTAAGAACAGTCCCCTGCAACGAAGAATTATCCAGTCCAGAATGTCAATAGTGCCAACACTGAGAAACCCTGGATATGGAAAATCCGCAGGCTTCTCTTGAGAACCTTTCCTTGCACAACCCAGCATTCTCCAGAGCAGGCCTTGATGCTTTTGTTTCTAGGGACCTTGAGGCTCAGAAGTACAAAACAATCTCCTTAGATGTGCTAGATGTGTTTTCTTTGGCCCATATGGTGCTTGTTTGTTTGTTTGTTTGTTTGAATGGATTCAATGTTCAAAATCAGGAGATTTTGCAAGAAAATATGGATTTACAGTTTTTCCTGAAAATGGAAGATTTATTAACACTGGCCTTGAATTCCCAGACAACAACATTCAGCAGGAGTTGAGTAACAGCTCCCCATCCCCCCTTTAGATAGATAGATAGATAGGTAGGTACGTAGGTAGATAACCGCCATTGTGTCAACTCTGACTCACGGCGACCTTATGTACAACAGAATGAACCATTGCCCGGTCCTGCATCATCCTCACAATTGCTGGCATGTTTGAGTCCATCGTTGAGGCTATTGTGCCAATCCATCTCACTGAGGGTCTCCCTCACCCTCACTGGTCCTTAACTTCACCAAACATGATGTCCTCCTCTAGCGATCGATCCCTTCCTGATGCTGTGTCGAAAGCAAGCAAACTGGGCCATGTTCTGTTATGATTCATAAGCTTTTCATTGGCTAAGTTTCTGAAGTAGACTGCTAGGCCTTTCTTCCTAGTCTGTTTGTCTGGAAGCTCTGCTGAAACCTGTCCATCTTGGGTAACCCTACTGGTATTTGAAATGCCAGTGGCAGAGATTCCAATTTCATAGCAACATGGAAACCACCACAGTATGACAGACTGACAGATGGGTGGTAGATTCCCCCTTTACATGGGGCATTACTTGTCCCATTCATCTCAGTCTCCACCATTCCCTATTCACTCTCTGACCTGAGTATCATTTGCCATTTGCTATCATGCTTGCACTGCTGTTTTCCCAGAACACAGAAATACATGTGTGCCATACCTTGATCAAAAGTGGGAAAGCAAAAGTTAGATTGGGCTGCATCCAAAGCCTGTAGTCATTCTACTGATCCATTTTGCTCACTCCTGTGGGCATTTGACTGTGCAACCCCGCTCCAGGTAGGTTCCTGCTGGAGGCAAGTACTTGGCTGGATTGACCCTCTTGGAGTCCCTCCTGGGCCCAGCTCTTCCAAACCCTAAACCAAACCCCTTGCCGTCAAGTCGATTCTGACTCATCGCGACCCTATAGGACAGAGTAGAACTGCCCCATAGGGTTTCCAAGGAATGGCTGGTGAATTTGAACTGCTGATCTTTTGGTTAGAAGTCCTAATTCTTAACCACTGCACTGCGAGATCCGCAAAAAACCCTGAGAAGTGAGTGTCACTCTTGTGCTCTTTTCTTAGGTCCAAGTTTCCTGCTGTGAGTTGAGGTTCATGGGGACTGGGGTCCCCAGTGGATCCAGACCAAATCCCCAACATGGAGCTGCAAAGGAGAGAGGTACAGAGCAGGCCTCAGACACTTAGCCTGGGGAGCCCGACCCCCCACTTCGCATCTTCTAACTGGTTTCAGCAAACTATGCCCTGCAGGCCAAAGCAAACTTGCTGCCTATTTTTGTAAATAAAGTTTATTGGAACAAGCCATGCTCCTTCATTGACCTACTGACTATGGCTGCTTTCTATGTGCTACACTAGAAGAGTTGAGTAGCTGCAAGAGAGACTATATGGTTCACAAAGCCTAAAATAGTTACTGTCTGGTTCTTTACACAAAACGTTTGCAGGCCCGTACTGTAACACAAGACTACCTCCCATGTTTATACACTCGGCAGTTTACAAAGCACTTTTGTTTGATCTTCCCTATAATCCTGCGATGTAGGCAGGGCAGGGATTGGCAAAGGTACAAACAAACATTTTTGAGCACCAGCTGGGAGCCGGGTCCTGAGCTCTAGCCTTTCACGTGCATTTCCTCATAGCAGCCTTGTGAACTGATAATTTTAATTTTACAGATGATGCAACAAAGCTCAGAGAGGTTAAGTGGCAGGTCCAAGGTCACCCTCAAATCTGTCGGGCTCCATGCCAGGCATCTCTGTCCCCCAGCTTGCTCTGGGCAGCAGACTTGACCCTTGGTTTCACCGTGGTGGAGGTTTACTTCGTGGCAGGCCCACGAATCCACCTTTACCCCACGCACCCTCACACTGCCAAGTCACTGGTGAGAGGAGAATCCTTACATTAAGGGCCAGTTCACTGTAGCTCATTCTTGCCCCCTCCCCCAGATTGCCAAAAGAGGGGCTACCCCGTGGACTACTGTGAAAATTGTCCTTGAACCTGGCACCTACCCACACAGAACTGATGCTGCCAGTGGAAACAGAGATGCTGTGAAGGCCACGCCTAGTTCCGTTCTGCCCCGACCACTGGTGATGACAGGATGAAAGAGCTGGAGACCTGGGGGTGGTGGACGTGGCTGAGAATGAAGATAAAGGGAGGGTGTATGAGCTGAGAGGAGCACAACCCAAATGACCACGGTAAGGACGAGGACCAAGGAATCAAAGCAAATGAAAAGCAACCGTGTGTTTCTTTGCAAGCTGCCCAGTGGCCTGTGAAGGGTAATAGATTCAAAGCTTCAAGGAGTTGTAATCTAGCCTTATAGGACAGACCACTTGGAACCTACACACCTCTATGGAGTAATTTCTGCCACATTAACTGTGTGCACTTGGGCCTTCATGTGCAACCACGTGTGTCTTGGCATCTGTGTTTTGTGTGAGCAAGCAGGGCTGGCCAGACCCATGCGACCAGCATTCATGCATGGTAAATGATGTGAGGCACCAGCAAGAAGTGCCGTCCCCCAAACATCTCCCTTACAGGCTGGCCAGGAAGCCTGATGTCCTTCTATTTCACATTCATTCATACTACCTAGTTCAGTAACTGGCAACCGGTAGATGCTCAATAAATGTTGATTTGACTCCATCCTTTCCACCAAGTATGATATTTTATATACACACACACATATCCTCTACTAAATGTAAAGTCAAATACACGTATTATTCATTCTTTCTATTATCATTATCAATGTATTTAAGAGAAATTGTGTGCCTACTGCATTAATCGCTCTAAAATGTAGAATAGGTTGGAGTGAGAGGAGAAAAGTAAGAAGGCTAGGCTGACAAGTGCAACAGCTTTGTATCTGTGGTCATGAGAGAAGAGGCTGGCAAGGTAAGGTGGGGACTATGGAAGGGGGGTTTTGAATTCGTGGACTTCATCTCACAGGCAATCAGCAGGGGCTGTGGCTACTTACACATAAATAACAAAGGTGGGAGATCCGTTGGGCATTGGCGTCAGGGAGCCTACAGTATGAGGATCTAGTTTGGAGGCAGCTGTCCTTGGGAGTGATGATGGCCATTACCATAATACTCAGCCCTTCCTGAACACTCACTGTAGGCTCCCTATAAGACACTTCGGGTACTTTATCTCATGGAATCCTCCCAACAACCTGTGAGACAGATTTTATGTCTCCATTTTCTGGATGAGGAAACTGATGCTCAGAGCCAGTGGGTTGGAGAGGTGCAGTAAAGTGCTACCAGGCATGGAAGGGAGGCAGGGGCAACACATACAGGAGAAAAAAGCAGAGGGTGGATGCCTGAGGCAATTCCAGTTCTAGAGCCAGGGAAAGCGAGAGCATGGTGGGGCCAGTCCCCGAGCTCCAGGCCATAGGTGTTCCTCCTGGGGGACAGATGGGGCCATTTGCCCTCCCTTGCAGGAGGCTGTAACCTGCCAGCACCCACACTGGCCCTGATAGTTGAGTCAGGCCACCCAAGGAAATACTGTGTCAAGCAAGGTTATGACTCAATAACAAACCAAGTCATCTATCTTACTGGTTGGTACACAAGACCAGGGGTTGCTCTTCAGCCTGACTTTCTTGTTACATTTTGAAGATGGTGGGAAAGACCCTGTCATGGATTGAATTGTGTCCCTCAAAAATATCTGTCAACTTGACTGGGTCATGATTCCCAGTGTTGTATGATTGTGTACCATTTTGTAAATCTGATGTGATTTCCTTATGTGTTATAAACTCTATCTCTATGATGACGTTATACTGATGAGGTCTATAAGATTGGATAGTGTCTTAAGCCAATCTCTTTTGAGATATAAAAGAGAGAAGGGAGCAGAGACACATGGGAACCTCATACCACCAAGAAAGCAGTGCCTGGAGCAGATCGCGTCCCTTGGAACTGAGGTTCCTGTGCTAAGATGTTCCCAGACCAAAGGAAGACTCATGCATCACAAGGATCTTCTTCCAGAGCTGACGGAGAGAGAAAGCCTTCTCCTGGAGCTGACACCCTGGATTTGGACTTGTAGCCTACTGGACTGTGAGAGAACAAACTTCTGTTTGTTAAAGCCATCCACCTGTGGTATTTCTGTTATACCAGCACTAGATGACTAAGACAGACCCCTTTCCCATAACACATTTATTCCTACAGATTTTCATCCCATGATGATGATGGCCAGGTGTGGTGAGAAGAAGTCTCCCTACTCCCAGAGATCCCTGGTCTCTCTTCCTCTCTCTCTCAGATGCTCTCTCTCTCTCTCTGGCAAGATGCTAGCCCTTTACTCACTGGGCCTGTGGAGCCCAATATCATATAAACCAAAATAAAATGAAACAGCTTCGTTATCTGCCAGAGAGAGATGATTATACTGGTCTACTCTGTGTCCTGGTGAGCTGTCTCTGAACTATGTGTCCATTATGGCTTCCTGTTTGGATTAAGATGACAGTATGGACTGCCTGTGGGATAATTAGTTTCTTGGAAGGTTTATTCATTTCTCTCCCTCCCCTTCTGAAGGCATAGAGCAATTCATACTGAGTCAAAATGCTTGGCTTCTATTTCACATGGTCAGAACATAACATGCATCAACTTGACATCCCATCACAGCCCATGAGCAGTTAGGTGGGATTCCTGGCCCTCCTTCTGCAGC
Organism: Dugong dugon; assembly: GCA_030035585.1. Classification (NCBI taxonomy): domain Eukaryota; kingdom Metazoa; phylum Chordata; class Mammalia; order Sirenia; family Dugongidae; genus Dugong; species Dugong dugon. The sequence continues at coordinate 152,467,656 of CM057462.1, forward strand.
CTTGTCACCAACACTGGCAACAGAGCCTCCACCAAGTATTGACAATCACAGCTCAGTTGCTTCCCCTTAGTTCCAGGGAAAGTCTGGAGACGTTGACAGTGAGGTTGTCCTGCCTTTCCTTCTTCTTATTCATGTCTATCATTGTCCTTAGGGCTTGACAAACCACTTGCCACAGCCAGGAAGCCAGCCTGGATTAGCTGCACATCTGTTCTGGTCACAAAGATGGTGCAAAGCCCTTTCCCATGCCACAGTTCTAACCACAGATTTTTTGTGCCTGATGACTAGGGCCCAAGAACGGAGAGCAGATGCCTTTTTGCTTCCTCAGATTAAAAAAAAAAAAGTAGTCATTAAGTCAATTCCAACTCATCGCAATCCCATGTGTTTCAGAGTAGAACTACCCTCCACAGGGTTTTCAAGGCTGTGACCTTTCAGAAGCAGATTGCTAAGCCTTCCTTCCAAGGCACCTCTGGGTAGGTTCCAACTGCCAACCTTTCAATGAATAGCCCAGCACTTAACTGTTTGCACAAAGGTGCTTATATGTGTGTACAAACCAAAAAATCCAAACCCATTGCTGTTGAGTCAATTCCGACTCATAGCGACACTATAGGACAGAGTAGAACTGCCCCATAGGGTTTCCAAGGAGTGCTTGGTGGATTTGAACTGCCGACCTTTTGGTTGGCAGCTGTAGCTCTTACCACTACGCCACCAGGGTTTCCAACAGTTTATTTTTATTTTTGCTTGTTTGTTTGTTTGCTCGTCTGTTAAGGTGATCCTTTCTAATTATTTTTGAACAATTTTGCAAGTATGTGTTTCCTGCCCTAACTACATCACAAATTCCTTTGAGGCAAGAAACACTTCTAATTATCTTCAGCTTCTAATACCCTGTAACATATTTAGCCACATTGTTCACCATACTCTTGAGTAGGCAGGTGCTCAGAAGTGTTCACTGCCCTGCTAAACTAGGCAGTATCATGGGAGGTTCAGGGAAAAATCCTGGCTCTGCCACCTACTAGCTATGTGAACTGGTCAACTCACTCCCCCTCTTTGCTGTCACCCTTTTCACATCTGTAAAATGAAGGTAACAATGGCTGTCTTATCAGATCCTTGTGAGGATTACATGGGTTAAGACACATAAAAGTACCTAGAAGAGGGCCTGACACACAGTAAACACTTAATAAATGCTGGCGGGGGCAGTGGTGGTTCAATCATAGAATTCTCGCCTCCTTCCATGCAGGAGACTCGGGTTCGATTCCTGGCCAATGCACCTCATGCACAGCCACCAGCAATCTGTCATTGAAGGCTTGCTTGTTGTTACGATGCTGAACAGGTTTCAGCAGAACTTCCATACCAAGACAAACTAGGAGGAAAAGCCCTGGTGATCTACATCTGAAAATCAGCCAGTGAAAACACTATGGATCACAATGGTCCAGTCTGCATTTAATCATGCGGATGGTGTAGGACCAGGCAGCGTTTTGTTCTATTGTACATGCGGTCGCCATGAGTTGGGGGCCATTCAATGGCAGCTAACAACAACAATAAATTAATATTATTACAGAGGTCCTTGAAATCCCATAAGCATATTGCACTGGATCCTTTCTGGATACTCCACATCTGGCTTGGCCAGAGGAAGTGACGAGGCTGGAGAGGACACAGAGCAAGCCTAGCAGGGCCCACAATGTGACTTGTAGCTTTTTCCCCTTTTCAGCACAATGGATGACCCTCACTCGCGGACCCAGAAATAAGGAATGGGGAGATCTTGGGACCTCTGACTTGCCCCCAGGGCACCCTGAAAGTGCCCAATCACTGTTATTTCCATTTCTATTCCTCTTTCCTCTCTGTGCTCCTGAAACCAATCTGTTGTTCTCCCTGAAGTCCACCCCTGCCAGTGCCTACAAAACTTCATTAACTGAAAAGAAAAGAACCGTGACTCAGCAAAGGTGGCCCTGGCACCTGATTGAAACTCCCGACAGATATTTATTGCAAAAACATTTCTCTTTATATAACAATTTAATCAGGTCGAGGTGTGATAAGCAGGGAGGCAGCCATTAAACAAGGCTGTTAATGCGGCGGAATTGGCTCCTGCTGATGGATGTGGCATAGGCATCGGCCGTTCATTAGAAATTAAAGTAGAGCTGAAATCCATTTGCTGCCTGGTGGCACGGAGTGCTGTTTTAACAGCTTAGCCCAGGCGTTGCCTGTGTGCGGTGAGGCCGCCATATGTAAAGCAGCCTCCTGCCCCAGTGCCAGATGTAATCCAGAGAAAATATCACTTTAATATGCTTTCTCCACAGCCTTGGACAATTAACCTCAGAGACACTTGATTTTCCTGGAGCCACAGGTTGGAGGCGACACGAGGAAGAAGTGGAGCAGCAGTGGGGAGAGGAGGCAGGTGAGGAAGATGGAGACAAGCCTTTTTTGAGGATGAAAGGAAAGACTGTGCCTTTGAAAAAAGGCAAGCTCTTCCTACCCCCTGTACTTGGAATAACTTTCCGCTCAGTAATGCCACAGTGGTTTCCTCTTCTCCATCAAAGCCTCCCTAATACTCCATCTCTGTGTATTTCCTATGTCATTGTTATCATAAAGGTGAGGAGATATCAACAGAAGGAGGGGGACATGGCTCAGGCCGATCTTAGGAGCATGTGTTGATTGTCGGGGACTTGTTAGTGTGCTTACATGGGCAGGGACCCACTGGCCATGCTTGAGGGCAGGGCCTTTCTCTGTTCTAATAGATGCCCATGCCTGGGGTAAACGTAGGCGTCCTGAGACTCAGGCCCTACGCTGTGCTGAGCACGTTCCCTGCTTTAAAATAATATGTGGTTGTTATCAGCTGCCAGATAGCCCTGGTGGCATGGTGGTTAAGAGCTCAGCTGCTAACCAAAACGTCAGCAGTTCGAATCCACCAGTCACTCCTTGGAAACCCTATGGGGCATCTCTACTTTGTCGTGTAAGGTTGCTATGAGCTGGAATTGACTTGACAGCAATGGGTTTGAATTTTATTACTATAATTTTTGCCATTGAGTCAGCCCCTGACTCATGGCAATCCTATGCACAGTGGAACAAAACACTTCTCCCTCAGCGCCATCCCCATGATTGGTTGTAGATCAGACCACTGTGATCCACAGGGTTTTCATTGGCTGATTTTCGGAAGTAGATCACCAGGCCTTCCTAGTCTGTTTTAGTCTGGAAGATCTGCTGAAACCTCTTCAGCATTGCAGCAACAAACAAGCCACCAATGACAAATGAGTGGTGGCTACGTTTGAGGCGCATTGGCTGGAAATCAAGCCTGGGTCTCCTACATGGAAGATAAGAATTCTACCACTAAACAACCATTGTCCTCTAAAATAATATAGCAGGAAACCCATTTTTCTTTGTATTACTAAAACTAGAAACCCATTGCCATTAAGTCAATTCCAACTCATGTTGACCCATGTTTTACAGTAGGGTTTTCTTGGCTATAATCTTTATGGGAGCAGATCACTAGGCCTTTCTTCTGTGGTGCTGCTGGGTAGGTTCGAACTGCCAACATTTAGGTTAGTAAACAAAAAAAAAGAAAGAAACCAAACCTCATGCCGTCGACTCGTAGTGACCCTATAGTTGAGAGCAGAACTGCTCCATAGGGTTTTCAAGGCTGTAAATCTTTATGGAAGCAGACTGCTACATCTTTCTCCCGTGGAGCAGCTAGTGGATTCGAACAGCTGACCTTGCAGTTAGCAGGCAAGTGCTTTAACCACTGCACCACTAGTGCTCCTACTTTAGGTTAGAAAGCAAGTACAAACCCTTTGCACCACCCAAGGACCTTTTGGAGGGAGTCCCTGGGTGGTGCAAACAATTAAGCATTTGACTACTCACCAAAAGGTTGATGGTTTGAACCCACCCAGAGGTGCCTAAAAACAAAGGCTTAGTGATCTGCTTCCAAAAGGTCACAGCCTTGAAAACCCTACAGAGCACAGTTCTATTCTACAACACATGGGGTTACCCCGAGTTGGAGTTGACTTGGCAGTAACTGGTTTGTGTCACTAGTCATTGGAATAATGCTGAGCACACAGTAGGTGCTCATTAAAGGTATTTTTTAAATTCAATGAATGAATGGATGAACCAAGAAGAATTATCAGAGTTGGGTTATTGTCTCTGCATGAGGTTCCTTACTCTTCTAAGCATCCCTCTAGGGTTCTCTCAAATACTCAGAGCCTCTAATACATTTAAAATCCAGTTTGACTGAATCTGCCCATCTCTCCCCTTGAACACAATCAGATTTATATGTAACTTCTTAGAGCACTCTTATTTCGTAAAATAATAGGTTCTTGGACTAAAGTTCTCGATGGAATCCCAACATGTAGAACCATAGGCGGCAGCCACCCACCTGCACCTCCGGGTTGTTGCAGGAGAGATAGGAGAGAGGGAGGGAATACGTTTTTCCTAGGATTCCCTACAGCCTCATGTGCAAGGTGCTAACGGAAGGTCAGGCTTTTCCAACCATTACCCAATGCCAGTCTTCATCAGGAAGCTTCCCTAATTTTGGTTCAGGGCCAGGAAGCCTCCAAAGCAAAACCAAGAGCAGAAAAGGAAGGCTGTCAACACTACCCTCCCTGCTGAAGAATCAAGTGTCCATCATAAGAGTCAATTAGGATCCACTCATTAAACCAGAAGCAACTGTATCATTTGCAAACAACAATTCATTAGTCTAAATGGTCTGAATGTCATTCGCATCCAAGGATTTACCAGACAATTAATTATAGCACACAAATGTAAAAAAAAAAAATACAGCTCTTAAGACCAAACAGCATTCCCATTCTTGATATTCAAAGGGTCAATGCCAGCAGGTGCAGATCCACAGGGACCTTGCAGGAAGATTTTTCATTGTGGGGTGGGTTTTTGTCCACTCATCTGACTCCTTCTCTGCTGGGAGCTGCAACAGAGGAGACATTGTGCTAAGATTTGAGAGCTGGGTCAGATGTGGTCCCAGCCCTCAATGAACTAAGAGGTAAGCACTGGAGAAAAACCACATAAAAAGACCCTCAGCACAAGGAAGATAGTGACCCCTGTCGTGAGAGCACAGGTAAAGGGAGTTGGAGGAAGCTTGGTGCACTTCTAGCTGAAGATTAGGACGGGGGCAGGGGGAGAGGGCTTTGAGGAAGAGATGGTCTTTAATATCTGGTCTCTGGAGTCACCTGCACAGAGCCTGAGAAACGCTGCTGGGGCTGCCAACTGTGTGACCAGTGGCTCAGTCAAGTCCCTATTCTCTGTCCACCTCAGTCTTTGGATTTCAGACCATCTCTGACTTCCTTTTCTGAAGCCCTTACCCTTCACCTTGTTGGACTTCCAACTGCTTCTGGACTCAGCCTCTGGCTTCCTTGGAATCATAGCAGAAGGCTTGTTGCGGGGGCTAACAACTTGGGAGCACACAAACATGGAATCACTGTTAAGCGTGTTTTAATCAAAATTAAAATTACAATTTTAATAAATTATGAAATATTTCTATTATGCAATAAGTATAAAGCACATATGCTCATCAAATTATTTTATTTCTTGTCATACTTTATATCACATCTTAAATATTTTACCTCATGGGCCAAAATATTTTTTGTTTTGTTGTTCTTTGGGTTTCAGAGCGTTGCATGCTCTAAGAGTTAACATGTCTAAACTGCTGAAATAGCATTTATCAAAGGGAGGTGAGGTCTGGACATGCTGGATAAACACTCTTCCACTGTACCTGCTTCTTGGCTAAGACCCCTGCAAACATACCTGAGGATGTTACCGCCTAGTCAGAACCCTTGGCCAGGCCCAGCCACTGCAGAGTGAGGTCCAGGGAGTGTTAAAGGTGAGCAGGTTTAGATATACAGCATAGCAGTGCATTCTTGGCAAAGAGGCATGGAGGTGTGTGTGGTCCAGGTCCTCCAAGATTAAACGAGCAAGAATTTTATTAAGGAAATGCCTATGTGAAAAAAAATGGGGGCAGGGGAATGCTGGGTAAGGCTAGGAGACCAGTCAGACTGAGATGCAAGCCTGATGCCAAGTGAAGGAGCGAGGAGAGAAGGTTGGGTGGAGGCATCCTAGACTGCCAAGAAGTCTAAGGAAGGTTCGGCAAAGTCACTGGGGAGTCCATGAGCCAAAGTCAGCCAGCAAAAGAATTGCCTGTATCGCATGAATGAGTCTGCCTTAGCATTGGTACTGTGCTCAATCACAGGTCTGGAACAGCCCAAAAGAAAGATGGCCTCCATGCAAACACAGCCACGGATTTCAAAGTGCAGCAGCTGGAACCCTGGTTCGTTATCCTCTCTATAGTAGGAGGCTGGGGAGGCCCTGGGTGGTACAAACAGTAAATGCACTTAGTAGCTAACCAAAAGGTTGGAAGTTCGAGTCCCCCTGAGGCACCTCAGAAGAACGTCCTGGGGATCTACTTCTGAAAAATCAGACCTTGAAAACTCTATAGAGCACAGAGCTGCTCCGACACACATAGGGTCGCCATGAGCAGGGGTGGATTGACCAGTAAGCACGGTATATACCGGCTTGCATTGAGCAAGGTACGCAAGGGCTAAATTGTATTTATTGCCGATCTGTGGTGAGCAATTTCACATGAGTTTCACCACATCTTTGACGTGGTGGGGGACAGGTGAAATTGTGCACTGCAGATTGGTGGGAAGGCACAATTGGGCCCATGAGTACCTTGCTGATTGGGTAATCTGGCCCTGGCACGAGTTGGAATTGACTTGAGAGCAACTGATTTTAATAGGAGGTCTGCGAGGCTCATTCTCATGGCCGCCACAAGGTGGAAATTATGCCTGAAGGAGAGGGAGCTGTGAGTCAGATGGCAGAGCATCCTCTGCAGCCTCCTTTCAAGATGTAAGAACCCCAGTCGGGGTCCTCTCAGGAGACCCAGATGGCCCTTCTGAGCCTCTCCCTCCCACGTCCCCTTCCCAGCACAGATGCCTTCAGAACCCCCATTAGCAGTCACTTCTCCTGAGGGCAGTTTGCTCTATTGAATGAAAGTGCCCCTAGGAGAGGTAACAAGCTAAACCTTTTCAATCCTCAAGATTAAATACCCATCTAGATAATTTCCTCATCAGGAGGAAAAGGAGAACAAAAAAGACCTACACATTGGAACAAGAGGAGGGAGGGGGCAAAATTTTCCCTTCTTGGTCATTTTGTCCAGGGTGGGCCCTGCCCTGATACACCTCACATGGCCACTCCTGCTTCATGTGCCTCGGCCCTGGCACGGGGCTCAGGTTGCCAGTGACTGGCAGTGCTCCTGAGGGAAGAAGGAGAGATAATATAGTGGCTGGCTGGCTCCTTCCTTTCCTGAGAACTGATGCTCAGGTTCTAAAGTGAAGGGTGACTTAGCGGGTGGAAGCATGGATGAAGCCCAGGAGGCTTAGTCAGGAGGACGGGGAAGGAAGCCAGCACGTACTGCGCATCTATTCTGTGCCATGCTCTCCATATGTGTTTATGCATTTGTTGCTCATAGTCAGCCCTGTTTTCTAAGGAGGCAAATGAAACTCTAAGAGGTTAGGTCATTTTCTCAAGACCACACAGCTAACACCTGGCAAAGCTGGGGTGCAAACACAGGCCAGTCTGACTTCAAAGCCTAGGCTGCCATTCCAAACCTGGATGACAGTTGGGGAGGGGGAGTTTTAGAGTTGGGAACCCAGTCTTTCTCCCAGCTGAATGGGCTGGCCAGGGGTGGGGCTGGGAGCTCATGTGGAGGAAAGGTCCTGTTAGGGACTGGGTGTGAGGCATGTGCCCTGGGTCTCACTCTGTGTTGGGGTTGCCAGGGTGGGGTGTGGGAGGTCAGTGGTTCTCACTGTGTGTTATCTCCAGCTAAGCTGATGCTTGCTGCTTGGGGGAGGGGGAGTGAGTCCTAAACCAGGCATCCCAGATGAAGGATTGACTCTCTGATTGCATCATTGATTGTCTGTCCCTGCTTCCAGAAAGGTGTGTGTATGTTGGGGGTGGAGGGGTGGGAGGAAATTTGAGGGTGGATACAGGCTCTGGGCCGCAGAGTAAAGTCCCAGTACCTTGGCCCACTTCGGTATTACCCTGGCTCCCTGACAGAATCCCGGACACCACCCATCCTCTGCACACTACTTCTTCCTCCCACCTCCAAATATGTGCTCTGACCTGAAACATGGGGCACTTCCATCCACAGAGCTCCAAAACCTGCCTACTTCAAGGACAGATTTTTCCATAAAACCTTCCCTGATTCCTAGTGCCTCTGTCCCTACACACCCAAATCTGGAAGAAACGAGAAAGCAGGGACCGTTTTTGTCCATCCTGTTACTGGTTGCACCCCAAGTGCCTACCAAATTCCCAGCACCACCATTGTCACAGTCATCGCTGTCATCATCATCATCGCTCACATTCAGCTAGGAACACTGCCATGTACCAGAAATTGTTCTAAGTACTTTGTTGTTGTAAGCTGCCTTGTCAGGTCAGCCCCAGACTCATGGCGACCCCATGCACACAACAAGATTGGACCGTTGTGCTTCCATAGGATCTTCATTAGCTGGTTTTCAGAAGTAGATCGCCAGGCCTTGTCTTAGGCTGGAAGCTCCACTAAAACCTCTTACACATCATAGCAACACGCAAGCCTCCACTGACAGATGGGATGTGGCCGCACATGAGGTGCATTGGCCAGAAACTGAACCTGGGTCTCCTGCATGGAAGGTGAGAATTCTACCACCGAACCACCACTGTCCTTTCTAAGCACTTAACGTGTTAATTCATCGAATGCTCACATTAGTCCCACAAAATGGATACTGTTATCCTCAACTTCCACATGAAAACACCGAGGCACAGGGACATTAAATCACTCATCTATTGTCATTCGGCTAGAAGTGGTAGAAGGAGAGGAATAAACCCCAGGCAGTCTATCTTGAACCCACACTTTTGATTCCTGCATACCTGTGCCCAATAAATATTTGAACAAAGAAAAGAAGGGAGGGTAGGAGGGTCCATAGTTTTTTAAAACTTCTTTGGAGCACTCTGTATCTCTTTTATTGCGTTTCTCATGTGATCTCCCTTTGGGTACTTGTCTTATTTCCTCTTCTAGATTCCTAGAGGGAAAGATTCATGTTTGAATCATCTCTGTATCCCACAGTACCTGGCATAGAGTAGGCATTCAATAAAGGTCTGTTAGATGAGTGAATCAACTGGTCTAGACATCAAGGTGGGTTGGAAGGGTGGGGAGGGGTGAGGTCCCTGTATCTGCAGAGCTCACTTCTTGCCCAGCCTCTCTCTGTGAGCTGCAGGTAGACCACCCAGGGAATCCAGGCCCATTTGCCACAATTGCTCTTTTTGTGAGTCTTTGTACGAGTAAGTGCTTGACTGGATCACGTGGTTCCATCAGAACTGGAATTTAAAGTCAGAAATGTTTCTCGAGGCACATTTGGCGCTGGGCCTCCCTGCTGTCAAAAGCTCCACCCCATCAAGGCAAGGCTGCTTCCTAGGCACTTGGACCTGTCTCATGTCACATGTGCCTGCTAACCTGGTGCAATATGTCCATGAAAAATAATCAGTGAGGCAAAACTTGTCTTTGGAGACCCCTGGGCGTCTTTCCTGTGTCACTTCTACTCCTCCCACCTCCCCACACACATGAAGATACATACTCTTCTTTCCTAGGCCCACCCCTTCCACCTTACTCAGACTTTGGCAATGCCAGACTTGCCCCATCAGCAGCCCCCACTGTTCTCAGACTCTCCCCAGAGTAACCAACTGTCTAAACTCAGCAATTGACCAGCTCACCTTGAAAAAGGGAAGAACACTCAAGGTTACTCCCAGATGTGATGGAAAGACCACAAGATTTTGCATTGGATCCGGGTTACACCCCGCTCTGCCTGAGGAATTCTCTTAATTTCTTGTGTCCTTAGTTTCCTAAGGTGCAGGCCCTGAGGCAAGAAGGTCTATGGTGCATTGGAGGAACAGAAGGGACCTAGCTGAGAGACAGCCAGGCAGAGAGCAGTACCAAACAGGAAAAAAAAAAGATATGCTTCCAATAAGACAATATCCCAGAAAGGAGTTTATAAATTGCACCATGCTCTATAAATTCTAGTAAAAAAATGCACCTTCTTTCAAAATTTGGAGAGACCATGAGGAGGAATCCCGTGAATCCCTGTACCCCAAGGCTCTTCCCTGGGTGAAATGATGGTCTGTTCCTTCCCCTGCCTCTTTCTCAGCCTCCTGCCAGTCTGTCTTCCTCCCTTCCTCTCCAGGAGGATTCAGACATTTATGTCTCCAGCTCAGACCTCGTCTCTGAGTTCTAGACCTCTATCTAACAGCTCCTTTTGGATGTCTCAAAGGCACCTTAAATATGTTGCGAGCTCAACTCAATGACTTTCCGCGACAAACCTGCTGCCCCCCACACTCCAGGGTTCCATTATCAAGTAATGGCCCCACCATCCTTTCAGTTGTTCTATTCAGAGACCCAGACATCATCCTTGATCCTCTCCATTTATTATTCCCCATGTCCAATGCATCGTCAAGTCCTGGACATTCTACCTTCTAAATATTCTCAAATTCTGCTTATTATCATTTCCACTGTATCATCTGGACTGCTGAAACAGCCTCCTCACTAGTCTTTCAACCCAAATTCTAATACTGTCCCTCTAGCACCTGGAGAGCTCTCTCTTAAAAAACCCGTTGGATCCCCATCACACTTCTGAATAAAAATACCTTCAGTGGCTTCCCAGCGCTCTTATGATAAAACCTAACATTTTTAGCATGGCCTACAAGGCTTTCCTGGCTTGATCCCTGCCTGCTCTCTGGTGTTTTCGCTCAGCATTCTCTTCCTCACTCTCTTGCTCCACTCACTCTGTCCTCTTCCTGGTTTCACATGCAGTGTCCTTGCTCGACAGTAAGTCGTATGACAGAGGCTGTATTCAAATTGTTCTCTAGCGCCTAACAAAGTACTTGGCCCACAATAGGTGATCAATACGTGTTCATTGAATAAACAGAAAGTGAGATGTGGTGAGAGATGAGACTGAAGCTCTAGGTAGAGTCAGAGACTATTCTCTCAAATTTCATTTCCAGCAGTGTGATCTCCTGAATAACCCTGCCAATGAAAACAACATTAAATGCTGGATAAATTATATAAGAACACCTTTCTATGAGAATTGATGAACTAGTAAGAAAATAAGGATGCTGCAGAGACCAAAAACAAAATGAGAGCCAGCACCCTGGCAGGTAAGCAAGAGGCTAAGCCAGCTTTTGCCCTCAACATATCTGCCAAACCCTGGCAACTTTAAGCTTCTACCTTGTGGCTGCTGATGGCTCAAGAATCAGGAGACAAAGCCTAGGGCTCACCAACAGTGGGCAATCTAATAATATAGATTGCATAAAACTAAGACTACAAAAGGCTGTATCCTCTGTGAAAGAATGAATAAAAAACAAACCCACAACATGGTCTTCCTCCCCCAAACCCAAAATTCCAGTCTCATCATGAGAAAAACATCAGGGAAACCCTAATTGAGGTAAATTCTATAAGATACCTGACCAGAACTCTTCAAAACTGTCATGAATTGAACTGTGTCAACTTGGTTAGGCCATGATTCCCAGTATTGTTTGGTTGTCCTCCATTATGTGACTGATGTAATTTTCCTATGTGTTGTAAATCCTAATCTCTGCCTGTGGTTAATGAGGCAAGATTAGATTATGTTAAAGAAGATTAGGGTGGGATGTAACACCCTTACTTAGGTCACATTCCAGATCCAAAGTAAAGGGAGTATTCCTGGGGTGTGGCCTGCATTACCTTTTATCTTACAAGAGATAAAAGGAAAGGGAAGCAAGCAGAGAGTTGGGGGACCTCATATCACTAAGAAAGCAGTGCCAGGAGCAGAGTTCGTCCTTTGGACCGGGGTTCCTGCATGGAGAAGCTCCTAATCCAGAGGAAGAGTGAAGACAAAGACCTTCCTCCAGAGCCGAAAAGAGAAAGCTTTTCCCTGGAGCTGATGCCTGAATTTGGACTTCTAGCCTACTAGACTGTGAGAGAATAAACTTTTGTTTGTTGAAGCCATTCACTTGTAGTATTTTTGTTATAGCAGCACTAGATAACCAAGACAAAAACTGTCAAGGTCATCAAAAAGAAGTCAAGTCTGAAAAACTGTCAAGAGGAGCCTAAAGAGACTTGATGACTAAATGTAGTGTGGTGTCCTGGGTGGGATCCTGGGATAGTAAAAGGATATTAAGTAAAAACTAAGGAAGCCTAAATAAAGTGTGAACTTTAGTTAATAGTAAAGTATTTATGCTGGTTTATTAGTTGTGACAAATATACCATACTAATTAATATAAGATGTTAACAATGGGAGAAGCTGGGTAGTGGGTACAGGGGAATTCTCTGTACCATCTTTGAAATTTTTCTGTAAATCTAAAACTATTCTAAAATAAAATTTTATTTAAAAAATAAAACAAATTCACTATGCAGAAGGGAACAGAAAGGAACCTTGTAAGTCTTAACTTCTTGTTGGAAGGAGGAAAAAATCCTCCCCTGAGATTTATAGCAATTTCACTGAGGCCTCGAAGAATTTCCCCAGATGAAGTTTTCCGCAGATGATGATAACGTAAATTTGTCATCAAAAGTTATAAAACACACGAGGAAACAAAGTACTAGGAGTGAAATCCAGCAGTAACAGCAGATACCAGAATTGTAAACCTAAAGACTTCAGACATTAGCATTATCAGACAGAATATAAAGTAAGTATGCTTAGTATATTTCAAGACATAAGAAAAGAAGCTTGAATATAATGAGCAAGGAAAAAGAGACTACAACAAATGACCAAGCATGTCTGAAAAAGATCAAATAGAATTATAATGAAAAATATAAACCAAACCAAACCTGTTGCCATTGAGTTGATTCCGACTCAGAACGACCCTATAGGACAGAGCAGAACTGCCCCATAGGGTTTCTAAGGAGTGGCTGGTGATTTGAACCTCTGGCCTTTTGGTTAGTAGCCAAGCTCTTAACCTCTGCACCACCAGGGCTCCAATAAAAAATATAAGTGAAGTTAAAAACTCTTTGGACAAGTTAAACAGTAGATTCAACACAGCTGAAGGGAGAATTGATGAACTGAAAGATAGGATGTAGCCCAGGAAAGCAAAGAGATAAAATAAAGACTAAGACATGATGGATAGGATAAGGAACTCTAATGTTTGTCTCACTGACTAGAATAATAAAGACAAGGGGAAGAGGCAAGGATGGAAAGTTAATGGCTAAGAGTTTTCCAAAATTGTTAAAGAACACAAAAGCTGAGTTTCAAGAGGTCCAACAAATGCCGGGCAGGATACGTAAAATGAAATCCTCACCTAGACAAAATAGAAGAAGATTTGAAGAACTCCAAAGACAAAGAAAAAAAAATCCAGATCAGAAATAGGCCAAACTAATGTATGAAGACAGATAAGAAAACAGTACTTATCTTTGGGGAGGTGGGTAATGACTGAGGGAGGCTTCCAGAATACTGGTAAAGTTTGATTTCATTGTCTTTATCTGGGTGATGATTGTATGGCTGTATTCACTTTGTAAAAATTCAGTGGACTGTACGTTTATGATTTATGCACTTTAAAGTATGAATACTTTATACTTTAATTTTTTTTAAAGTCAGAGAAAAAAGATCATATTCAAAGGAATGGCAATTAGACTGATGGCTGGCTTTTCAACAGTAACAGTAGAAGCCATAAAATAGTTGAATAATATCTTCAATGTGCTGAGAGAATAACTTGTGAAAACATCTTTTGAGAATGAGGGTGAAATAAGTATATCTTCAGACAAATGACTCTCACTAACAGAAATTCTAAAGAATGTACATGAGGTAGAAGAAAAATGATCCCAGATGGGATGTCTAAGATACAAGAAAAATAATGAGTTATGGTATTAGAAATATGTGGGTAAATCTAAATAAACACTGACTGAAAAAAGCAACAACAATAATGACGTCTAAACTGTGGGGTTAAAAACAGCTATAACTCAAAATATCAGACAAAAATAGCGTATTAGCTGGAAGAAGGATAATGAGAAATAAAACATAAAAGCCTACTGAGAATGGTGCCTGCTGAACCCACCCGCTCTCTCTGACCCTGGCTAGGGAAGAAGTTGCAGGTGTGACATCTGACCAGGTGTGATACGCGATCACTTTCCTTGGCTGCACTAGCTGGCTGATCCTCTGGTGCCCAAAGTATTTAAGGCACCCTTCTAGCAGTTGGACCAAAGCAAGAAAAGAACAGCATTTCTTGAGTCTCTTCACTCTCAGGGGGCTTTTCAGTAGATTTTTGCTTTTGTTTTTAAACTGTGTCCTGGGAAAGGTAAGAATAAGGGAGAAGTCACCACCCAAAATGAGTGACCATGGACATTAAACAGAGAGCCCCTTCCGAAGCCCAAAGTCAATAATGACCCATCTGATCTCTCTGAGGAAACCATTTGTCAGAGAGTGGGAAGTAATTTGCCCCAAACCAAAGAAAAAGCAAACCTAAATTCCAATGCCAGAGCTGTGCAGTTTATATTGATCAGAGAGAAAAGAATTGTTCTCCCCAGGGGCAGGCCCAGCAGATGGCATCCTGGACAGAGCCAACAGCTATCTGCTCCCCTCCATCTGCAGGAGAATGTTGCCCCCTCTTTCACTCATTCCAAATATGAGCCTCTATAGAATTCATAAAAGTATTTTAAAACCAAAGGGAGAAAAATTAGTCTATGTGTTTAGACTAGCCATGTGCACACAACCCAAAATAAATAAATACATGAAATAAAAAGTAAGGGGAGTAGAGAACAAAACAACTAAATTAACCAAGCCTTGAGTGAGTGTCTAATAAACTTGACATTTTTAACAGGCACGTCAAAATTTCCCGCATGTGCTGGTGACAATGACAATAATTTAATGCACGAGGGACAGAAATCTATCAAAAATAGTGACAGTAGCTAAAGCTGTTGAGATTTTTAAATTTCAGATTCCTGTTTTAAATTCAAGGTCTGCGGCCTCTCCTCACTTAGTTCACTGCAGCCTTGCCTCTGGCAAGGTTATGAAAAGGCTCCAGACTCATACTGGGGAAAGCCTACTAAATCCCCCTGTTGGGGGCCTGGGGCCACAGGGCCCACAGGAGTTAGGATCCCTTAGGAGCAGGCCCTCTTGGTTTTAGGGTGCCCCTTTCTGGATGAAAATCACCCTGTTCATGAGGCCCAGAAGTATTCACAAAAAGCTTCCTAGTTATAGCCTAGTGGCTACACGCCCCCACCCTCCACTCCATCCCTACCCTACTCTTCTAGGGCCTGAAGGAAATAGAAGGTCCTTTTTTAAAATGGAGGTGAAATTCACATAAGACAAAATTAAACATTTCAAAGTGTACAATTCAGTGGCATTTAGTACATTCACAATGTGATGCAACCATCACCTTTATCAAATTCCAAAACGTTTTCATCATCCCAAAAGAAAATTCCATACCCATTAAGCAGTTACTCATCATTTACCCCTCCCCCAGTCCCGGGCAACATCCAGTCTGCTTTCTGTCTCTATGATGTATTTGTTCTGAATATTTCATGTAAATGGAATCATACAATGTATAACTTTTTGTGTCTGGTTTCTCTTACTTAGCATAACGTTTTTGAGGTTCATCTACACTGTAACATGTATCAGTACTTCATTCCTTTTTATGGCTGAATAAGATTCCATTGATATATATATATATATATATATATACACACATATACATATATATATATACATACTACATTTTGTTTATCCATTCACCTTTTGGGAGGTGTCCTGGCCTCATATTAAAGAAGTGGCTAGGAGATTATGAAAGTAATTTAGTGCCGATTGTAAAATAACAGCCATCCAATCAGAAATTCTGATTCAGAGTATGTTAGAACTCTAGTTCTTTAAGTTTAGGAAAGGATTGTTGTATGGATGGATGGACGGATGGAGTGGATGAGTGGGTGGGTGGATGGATGGACAGATGATGGATGGGCAGACAGATGGACGGATGGGTGGATGCATTTGTTAAACAGAAGAGCACTGAACTGAAAGTTCAGAAACCCAGGCTTCAGCTCCATCTTTTCTACAAACTAGTTCTATGACATACAAATCACTTCATCTCTGTGGGCCTTCATTTCTCAAGTGAAAAACTAGGCAATTAGACCAAATGTTGTCTTGTGATCCTAGGAGATGGCCATTGCATGTTCTCTCAGGAGACAGGACAATGCTGGCTGACTGTGCTGATTCCCCACAGGCAGAGACATGGACAAGATGAGTTATTATAGATGGACTTACCTGACCTGGGCATTCCATTATTGCTTCCCAATTTGAGTTGGGTTCATCAGGAACTTCCTTCTCGATCTCTAGTCCCTAGCCCTCTGATAGCTACTTCCTATTGCACTCATCTTCTTCCCATACATTGTCATACAAGGTCATTTCATTATTCTGCCCGGATTGTCTCTACCATAGGCTGCAATTTCCAAATCTTTGATCTTCTTCCTCCTGTAAAGCAATTGGGCCCACAAGGGTAGCTTTCTGACAGCCTGCATTCCCAGCAGGCCAGCACAGATCCAAGAGCTGACTGTTAGTGGAGGCCATTGCCCCACCCAATTACCACCAACATCATGCAACTTGTGTGTGCAGCAAGTTGCCATGGAAATAAAAAAGTGATTTGTTGGTATTGGTATCCTGAAAATAAAGTGTGAGCCAAGCTGAAAAATGCCAGAGGTAAGGGAGGGGTAAGAACATCAAGAGATAAATGGACAAGGTTTCTTCATGAAAGACAAGGAGAAAGCTTCTTGAACTTGCCCAAGATAAAAGTGCAGATGGTGCTGAATACAGGGGATAAGGCTATTAGGTGCTGGACTTAGCCCCGCTAAGGCTGGCATTCATTTTCTGGTGTGGGGAAAAGATACTCTGACAGTCTGCCCACTGCCTTCTCCCTAGTAATGAAGATTAAAAATGGCAATTAAATTAGGCCCAGTAATCTGACCCATTAGTATGCATTTTCCCCAGATCAGGAGGTGGCTGAGCTGAGCCTTGAGTTAGCCTCATGGATCACCATGACAGTAACAAGCTGGGGGTGGTAATTGCTTCTGCTTCAAAGGGTTTTCTCAGCAGTGCTGTTCCCTGTGACCCACAGATCAGCTCCTTGAAGGGTGCTCACTGAGGTAACTCTCTAAGGAGATTCTCCAGAGTGGAGTCTTATTCTGGTAGTCAAAGCCACTGAAGAAAGGCTTTGCCTGGCCACCACCTAGTCAGTGCCCGGCCACCATAGCACCAAGACCCAGCCTCACCTGATGCTTGAATGTCTGAGCTTAGTTGCCTGGACTGGCCAGGTCTGTGCACACCAGACCAAGTTTATGAGCCTCCCCAAGCCTAGGATTTCTCATTTTTTAATTGGAGTAATCTCATTTATCTTCTATGGTTGAAAAAACTATGTGAAAGCAGCTCACATAATGCCAGGCACATGTAGATGCTTAAAAATGTGTATTTCTTCTTTACAGTTCATTGAAAATCCAGAAATCTCTTCCCAGGAAAGTGGCTCCTCTGAGGCAGTCAGATGTCTCCTGGATCACCATCCTGTCCTGGGTGCCCACAGATGGGGATGAGAGACATAGCAGGAGATTCTGGCTGGAGAGGCACAAGAGGGAGTTTTGGGGATGTGGAATGTAGGGCAGATTTATAGTTGGGGAGAAAGTTCTGCCAACTCTTACACCATGAACATGCTTACCTGTCACTTCTTAGGGAATCAGGACATAATCTTTTACTAGTCACTGGCCCCTTTGGGTGGCTTCAAGTCAGGGTAATCAAGGGATTCACCCTCAGAGGTCTCTAGAGGCAGAGCTTCAAACCCATTCTGGTTCCAACCCCTGCTGAGAACTTGCATTTGCACCCCAAGCATACTGAATCAGAATCTACATTTTAACAAGATCCCCAGGTGATTCTTAAAAAAGATTCTTCACCCAGAAGACTTGCCTCCCTCTCATTGTGGTAGTGACAGGTTTTGTATCCTATTTGCGGACCGTAAGGCTTTGTGGAAAAGCAGATACGGAGCAAGGGGTCCTTCCCAGAGTCTCAGAAATCATACAAAGAAGGCAGCTTCCTATTGCATCTGTGGTCACAGCCAGCGGGTGTGGAGTGTGTTAGCAAGCAGAGATGGGGGATGGGCATACAGCCACGCAGCCCCTCCCACTTCCTAACCTGATCACCCATCTCAACAGTAGTACTGCCCCAGTCCTCTCAGTAGCCCACAAGGACTGGAGGATGTGAAGATCTCTGAAAATGCCCTGGAGGTCATCAGAGACTAGGTCCCTGACCCAGTGGGCACCTTGCCTGGTACAGTGGAAATGGAATCAGACTGGTCATAAGGAGATCTGTGTTGACAAGCTGTGCGACTTTGGTTAAATCACTTTACCTCTCTGGGTTGCTGCATGCTAAGTCATAACTCTCTCTTCTGAATAATAAGGAAAATAATGCCTACTTCATAAGGCTGTTGAGAGGATTAAATGGGCTAATGCATTTCAGGTTTCTGGAGTTCATACCTGGCTTTCCCACTTCAGGCAAGAACTCTTTCCTGGGCCTCTAGACAGGGCTTCGGATGGGTTCATTCTGCTTCAAACTCCTGCTGATAATTTGCATTTCTAACAAGTTTCCCTCTGAAAATTTGCATTTCTAGCAAAGAATCTTTTTTTAAGAATCACCTGGGGGTCTTGTTAAAATGTAGATTCTGATTCAGTATGCTTGGGGTGCAAATGCAAGTTCTCAGCAGGGGTTGGAACCAGAATGGGTTTGAAGCTCTGCCTCTAGAGACCTCTGGGAGGGTGAATCCCTTGATTACAGGTCCCTAATCTCTGGGTCTCACCTCCTTCCTCTACCCACAAGTCTCCTACAGCTAAACTACCTTAGTCTACCTTCAGCCTGAAATTCTTCCTTCCCAGCAACAATCACAGCAGCCCTGGATGCTTCCTCAGCAACGAAACTGGGCAGAGCTTCTGTAAAGAGCTGAGCTGGGCGGAGCCACCTGAAATCAGGGCAGAAAAACACCTGGACCTGCAGCTCAGCTGTGACCACCACACAGCTCTCCAGAACTCCATGACTGGTGACAGGCTTGGGAGCTGCTTGCAAATTTGGTGGTACAAGGAGCAGTTTAAAGTTTTATTTTACAAAAGAGAATAAATTAAAAATGCATTAGGAATGAGGCCCTTGCTTAACTACAGGGTGTGCTAATGGGCTTAGAGCCTGTGCTCCCTCCTCCTTTAGCTCTTAATGACTGAGCTTTAATGTATTTTATTTCTTGAAAAACAATCCCACAAGCACCCATTACAGTCGGAAAAACATTTCTAAAATCATTAGACCGCTGCACGATAAATATTAATCACAACTGCAGCTCCCACCTGCTTGCAGTGAGGCATTGATTTTCTCTTTCCTTGTTTTGCTCTCTCTTGCTTTTCATTTCTCTTCTGTTCTCCCTTCTCCCCACCTCCTCCTGAAGATCCTCTCTGAAAGCTGAAACTGGCTTGGCAGGGCCCTCTTTGAGATTTGTTTCCAAAGGGAGGAGAAGATTCTCTGTCAATATTCAGCCCAATAGGAACCACCCTGCCCGCTACAGGGCTTCCTCGCCTGCGTTCAGGTGGGCAAGGAACCTGCTACTCTAAGAGTTTGTTCCCATTTCTCAGCTGGCATTGGAAATTCTACCATCAGGACCACATTATCACACAGCAGGAAGATTTTTGTTTGGGCACACAGAGACCTGAAACCCGGTTCTAGTCCTACTAATATCACTGTGTGATGTTGGACAAGTCACCTCACTGCTCTAAGTCTCAGAATCATTGTCATAGTCATCTAGTGCTGCTATAACAGAAATACCACAAGTGGATGGCATTAACAAAGAGAAATTTATTCTCTCACAGTCTAGTAGGCTACAAGTCCAAATTCAGGGCATCAGCTCCAGAAGAAGGCTTTCTCACTCTGTCAGCTCTGGAGGAAGGTCCTTGTTATCAATCTTTCCTTGGTCTGGGAGCATCTCAGAGCAGGAACCTCAGGTCCAAAGGACGCGCTCTGCTCCCGGAGCTGCTTTCTTGGTGATATGAGGTCACCCTGTCTCTCTGCTCGCTTCTCTCTTTTATATCTCAAAAGAGATTGGCTTAAGACAATCAAATCTTGTAGATCTCATCAATATAACTGCCACTAATCTATCTCATTATGTCATAGTGATAGGATTTACAACGCATAGGGAAATCACATCAGATGACAAAATGGTAGACAATCATACAATACTGGGAATCATGACCTAGCCAAGTTGATAGATATTTTTGGGAACAGCAATCTATGACAATCATCACCTATAAAGTGACAGTGTTAGACAACATATCCCTGAGTTGATATTCTATGATCCCCTTAGCTGAAGATCTGAGTTTCAATCCCACTTTGGCCTCTTACTTGCAGTGTAGCCTTGGGCAAGTTGCTTAACTTTTTTGAGTCTCATTTTTAAAATTATATACTTGCATTTGTTTTTAGCTGCTGTCAAATCAGCTGCTGACTCATGGTGACCCCATGTACAACAGAATGAAACACTCCTTGGTCTTGCATCACCTCCACGATCAGTTGCAGATCAGCCCATTGTGATCCATATGGTTTTCATTGACTGATTTTCAGAAGTAGATCACCAGACCTTTCATTCTAGGCGTTCTTAGTCTGGAAGCTCTGTTGAAACCTGTTCAGCAACACAGCAACATGCAAGCCTCCACTGACTGACAGGTGGGGGCTGTGCATGAGATGCATGGAAGGTAGAATTCTACCACTCTACTGCCATTGCCTCCATATGGAGTCCCTAGGTGGTACAAACCATTAACATACTCGTCTGAGAACAGAAAGGTTGGAGGTTCAAGTTTACCCATGTTCTAGTGTCTTAGTTATCTAGTGCTGCTGTAACAGAAATAACACAAGCGGATGACTTTAACAAACAGAAATTTATTCTCTCACAATTTAGGAAGCTAGAAGTCCAAATTCAGGGTGTCAGTTCCAGGGGAAGGCTTTCTGTCTCTGTCAGTTCTAGGGGAAGGTCCTTGTCATCAATCGTCACCTGGTATAGGAGCTTCTCAGCGCAGGGACCCCTGGTCCAAAGGACGCGGTCCACTCCAGCTCTTCTTTCTTGGTGGCATGAGTTCTCATTCTTCTCTGCTTGCTTCTCTCTTTTATGTCTCAAAAGAGATTGATTCAAGATACAACCTACTGTGCATGTAGAAATTTTTGAAATGGTATATCTTTGGCTATGTGTATTTTCACCAAAAAAAAAAAAGGTCGAGAAGGGAGAGGGTTGACATGTTGTGGGGTTGTTAACCAATGTCATAAAATAATATGTGTACTACTGTTTCATGAGAAACTATTTGTTCTAAAAATAAATAAATAAATAAGTAAAGATACAGCCTAATCCTGTAGATTGAGTCCTGTCTCATTAACGTAACTGCCTGCCTCTAATCCTGCCTCTTTAACATCATAGAGGTTAGGATTTACAACACACAGGATAATCATACCAGATCACAAAATGGAGGATGACCACATAATACCAGGAATCATAGCCTAGCCAAGTTGACACACATTTTGAGGGGACACAGTTCAATCCATAACATTTAGCCATGGTCTTGTAACTCCCCCAAATGATTGGTTTGGCCAAAATCTTTCAAGGGATTGGTCAGTTTACTATGCAAATTGAGTGACTTGCAGTACACTGAAGAGACTGTTCAGTTTGCTGTCCTGGTGGGAGGGCTATGCCTAGAAATTGACAGGAAGTAGGGTAGCTATGAGTCAGAATCAACTCAACAGCAATGGGTTTCATCTTATATAAGGGCCAGTCCTGCAGAGGTTCAAGGGGACCTCACTACTGACAATAAGAGTCTGGAGCAAAGTGTGTCCTTTGGACCAAGGACCTAAGGTCCCTATGCTAAGAACCTCCTAGACCCAGAAGAGAGAGGTGTAATACTGAAGAGAGAGGTATAACGCTGAAGATGGTGTAAGACAACAAGAGACAGTGGCAGTGGGCTTGCTGGCCCATGAAGCAAGGTAGCTGAGAGCCTTTGGGCAGGAGCCTTGCCAGCAGAGCTAAAAGAGCTGTGACACTTGGCCATGCAGGGCAGAGGCCTGAGTGAACCCAGTGGAGGGGTTGTCTCAGAAGATCCTATACAGGGGTCTTCCTATAGTGGGGTAGAACCTGATGACTCTGGACAGGAGGCTTGTCAGTGGAGCTAAAAGAACTATAATACGTGCTTGAGCAGGGCAAGAGAGGCCTGAGTATGCTCTCTGAAGGGGTTGCATTCCTCCCCCTCTAGACAAAGAGGGCCTGGGTAGTGTGGCAGTAAGAGAGCTCCACAGGCCCAGGTAGCATGGCGGGAGCCAGCAGCAGAGTCCTTAGATGGCCCAAAGGCAGAGTGAGGGAACCAGAGAGCAACGAATCCCAGTGACAGAGCTGAAGCCTTGGGAGCCACGCAGTCCCCCTACCCCCCAGCAGCACAGTAGTAGCTGGAGGCAGCAGTGACATGAGCACAGCATCTGACCTGAACCATGGCATGGCTGTTCAGTGACATAAGAATGGACGTGGGTAATTTGGGGAAGGGTAAGCATTTTCCCTTTGAGAATCTGTTATTGTTTACTGTTTGTTTTCTATAAATGATAATAATGGCTTTCACTTTGCCAGCACTGTGTAAGTGTCTCATATGTCTGTCTGAATCACAGATGAATGTAGCACCCATAGAATGGTTGATGTCAGTGGGTGTATGTGTCTCATTCCTAGCAGTCTAATGGCTGCCTAAAAGTTTGAGGCACAGCCTGCCTACATGTGCAATGCAGATAGACAGACATGCATACAGATGCCTTGGAAGAAGGATCTGGAGGTCTACTTCTGAAAGATCAGCCTTTGAAAATCTTGTGGATCACACCTCTACTCTGACATGCATGGGGTCACCACGAGTCTTAATAAGCTGACAGCAACTGGTAATATATTTGCATATGCATGTGTGTGTACATGACCAGTGATTCCAACTCATGGAGACCCTGTGTGTGTCAGAGTAGAACTGAGCTCCATAGGGGTTTCAATGGCTGATTTTTTTCAGAAGTAGATCACCAGGACTTTCTTCCGAGATGACTCTGGGTGGACTCAAACCTCCAACCCTTCAGTTAGCAGCTGAGTGCATTTACCATTTGCACCAACCAGGGATACATGTTTATCAAAAGAATGTTTTCAAATTTAAAGTGTATAACACATGTAGAATATCCATCATAATGCCCAGCACATATTAGGACTCAACAAAATTAATTTTCTCTTGCTTGCAGCTGTAGTCATTCTTGTCCTCTCGTTGAGCATGCAGAAGCTGTGTCTGATATGTTAGAGAGAGTTGGAGAGCAGCAGGAGGGCTACAGAATGGGAGGATGGTAACAAAGACAGACTGCTCACTTGACATTTTTGCCTAGTCTGGGCTCATGTCCCCAGATCTAGAGGAGATGGCTGTGGTTGGGTCTCTTCAGATGACTGCATTAACAGGGAGAAAGTGTTCTTCTCACAGATGAGCTCCTGCTCCAGAACCAAAGATGATCATCAAGCTCCACCCTCTTCAATGTACATTCTTGCTGCTTCCTGGCAATCATGGCTGCTTCCACGAATTTTAAAGCTGGCATTTTATTTGTACACCTGGCGCAATGGCTAAGTGTTTGGCTGCTAATCAAAACATTGGCAGTTTGTACCCACCAGTGGCTCAGTGGGAGAAAGAACTGGCAGTCTGTTTCCATAAAGATTACAGCAAAGAAAACCCTATGGTGCAGTTCTACTCTGTCTCCTGGGGTTGCTATGAGTTGGAATCAACTCAATGGCACCCAACAACAACAACATTGTTAACAAAGATTTTTAGCATCTATTGCCTCATTTGATCTTCAAAATATTGTGAGATTGGTAAGAATATTTATACCCCTAATTTACAGATGAGTAAACTGAAGTCCAAAGGGGTTTACCCCAAGGTCATATTGATTGCAAAGTGACAGCATCCAGATCCAGTAGTTCCACATCCAAAGGTATTAAGCAAAGTATTTCTTTACTAACGGCTCTTTAGGAACAAAATTATGACACTGACGCATAGCAACACAAACATCATGCCAAATGAGAGTGCATTCTTACATAGTTTGTGTGTGATAACCACCCCTGCAGAGGGCATCAAAGTCATTAGGGTAGTCTCTTGATCCCTGCTGC
The DNA here is from genome assembly GCA_030035585.1 of Dugong dugon. Classification (NCBI taxonomy): domain Eukaryota; kingdom Metazoa; phylum Chordata; class Mammalia; order Sirenia; family Dugongidae; genus Dugong; species Dugong dugon. The sequence continues at coordinate 152,491,836 of CM057462.1, forward strand.
CTACCATCAATAAAAGAGACTATCAATATAAGTCCTCCGGATTCAGTTAGGCTCCCAGTTAAGTGAAAAGTCCTAGGGTGAGAGGCCATGACCCTATTCTGACCTCTATACTACTTTTTATCCGTGAACATAGGTCTAACATGGTTCTAAAAAAAAAAAAAAAAAAAAGTTTGTAGAGAGCTCATGACATTCCAGGCATTGTGCTAAGGCTTTAGCATGCCTTATCTTAACCCGCAAAACAACTCTAAGAGGTAGACAACAATATCCATGTTTTATAAAGGCAAGAACAGTAGTGTTTCTATACGTTAAGTAACATGAACAAAGTTACCCAGATAATGTGGCATTTATGCCTGGCTTCTCCCTTGCCTTCCTCTACTATAAAGATTAGAAAGCTAAAATGTTGTCTTCATACATTCTCTTGCAATAACAGAGTCTGATCAATAAGAGGTAAGTTGAAGCTCCTGAGCAATCTCCTGAAAACATTTTTTTAAACTTCTCATTCAAAAATTTATGCGTATATTGTTATGTGACATTGTTGCAACCCCCACAATGTGACAGCACCCTCCTTCTTTCCACCCCAGGTTCCCTGTGTCCATCTGCCCTGTTCCTGTCCCTTCCTGCCTTCTCATCCTGCTTCTGCGCAGGAGCTGCCCATTGGTCTCCTATATCTGATCGAACTAAGAAGCGTGTTCCTCATGTGTATTATTTTTTGTTTTATAGTCCTGTCTAATCTTTGTCTGAAGAGTGGGCTTTGGGAATGGTTGACAAAGACTGGAGGAACCTCTGAAAACATTTTTTAAAGGGAGAGACTCATATGTCTTGCTCCTTCCCCCTTCTTCCTGCCTGAAGTGTGAACATGAAGATTGGAGGTGCAGTATCCCTTTTGCAACCCCAAGGATGAAAACCACTTGATAGGAAGGCACGACAGGAAGACAGAAGAAACCTGGGCCCTAGATGACATTCTTGAGGAAGCGCATCAGCCCTGCACTTCCTCCTTCTGGGTTTATGTAAAGAAAAAATAACCACTGTTAGCCCATGCTACTTTGATTTCTCTTGTGTGGAACCACACCCAACCCTAAGAGATAAATATGTTGTTGCTGTTGCCATTGAGTCATGTCTGATCCATGGTGGACTTATATACAATAGAACAAAACATTGCCCTGTCCTGTGCCATCTGCATGATACATATACGGGGTATGAAATTTAAACCTGAGACTATTATGTTATAGACCCATGTTTTTAACTACTATGATATCTGCCTATTATCCAAATTCTACTGTTTTCCCAGTAAAAGAAGAGAAAGCATTGGTGTTAGGTAGAGAGGAGAAAAAGATTACCGAAGTAGCTAGAACATACCCCATCCGCCCACTATTTCTCCTGACTACCACACTTATGATGAATACAGTATTAAGCAGAGTTTCCAAGAATTCAAAAAGCTTAAGGGCCATTTCCTACTCCCCCTGCCCAGGAAGAACAGGTCATTCTACAGATGGGAGTAATGCTATTTTTCAGCTTAATACCACCTTGCCTTGGGAGGAGGAAGGAAGGAAATTCAAGGACTCAAACAGTGAATAAAAGAAAAGCATCTTTCCTGCTGATCCTTCAGAGGATTGGGCGATGACCGAATGTAGGGCTAGTAATCCCTTTTCTGTGCACAGTGACAGTCGATGTTTTCAGCACCTTGGAGAGGGCTCACACTTTTATGGCTCTTCAAGGGCCTTGAGACAATTTAACAAGCACCTGGGCCTTTTTCAGATGACGTTTGATACAACCTGCCCTTTATATTCTATTTCTAAAAAGAAGCGCGCACCAGGGGCCGGATTACAATATGTTGGTATCCTGGGAATTTGCTCAGCTAGGTGGGGAGATTATTTCACCCTGCTTCTCCCCAGCCACTGTAGTCACATGGCAAGTTTCAGGACTGGTGCAATGCACCACGTCAAGGCAGACAGAGATGAGTGAGTACACTGAGAACAGTGTCTGGTGTATGGTAGGCGCTCAATGTTATTGTTGAATAAATGAATAAACTCTATATATCTATCAATCTAATAATAGTACCTATATCCTATTAAGACTAAATAAGATAAAGCTTCTAAAGTCCTTAGCAAAATGCCAATTTATAAAATATGCTCAATAACTGTTAGCTATAATCCTAAGAAAATTATCTAAATTGTGTACAAAGAGGTTCATCACAACATTGTTTATAACAAAAAATAGAAGTAACCTAAATATTTAACAATAGGTGCATGGTAATTCATATAATGGGATAAAGTACAGCCATGAAAAGGTACTTACCAAGTGTTATTGTAATAGGATGGTACTGATTGAGATCATTACCCTCTGGAGTCATGCAGTTTACAACAGAGACAGAAAACTGTTGAAAACAAAATAATTAAGTATTATAGGGACTGAGTTTAAAGGAAGCCTGATTCTTCATCCTGTCTTCATACCAACAGAATTGACAAAAGTTGAACTGATTTGGTGGCTTTTTATCATGGGTAGATATACAGTAAGGTCACTTTTTTAGGGAGTGCAGAATTTTCAAAGAGAGTTTATCTCTTCCTCATCTCTCCATGGAAGAAAAGAAAATGCAAATTTCATGACTTCAAGCCAAAAGAGAGGCCCCAAAAGAGTGGTTTATACATTTGGAGGGTGTCTCCAAGAAACATATTCTGAAATCTCATTCCTAGGTTTTTCCAGAGCTGGGGAGAGATAGTGTGGTATGACCAAGTGATCAGGGGGCAAAGACCACCTCGTTGAGTGCTTTCCAGATCTTTCCTATGCCCACAGGTGACATAGTAGGAGAGTCCATGAGCATGGTAGGTATACTGCAGTTGGAGGCAAAGATGAGTATAATGGGGATAAGCCCCTCATCAGTAAGATGTATTGGGTCTCCTGCCCATCCATATGGACCCCATGACAAAGGGCTAGGGCAGTGGTGATGACCAAAAGGAAGGATCAGCAACTCGCCAAGGGAAGTCATGTAAAGAGGCATTTTTTTTTCCTTTTTCATCCCCACATATCCCTGTAAGGAGGGATAAAGTCAGGTTAGAGAGCAGGGAAATAAGAGTAGCAGACTGCTCCCAGTACAAGCTGGAAGTCTGGGCAGCCTTTGGGAGGAAATATGAGGAGAGCTTTGAATCAATTAAATATGGAGCTGACATGTTTTTAATGGAGAAGACTAGACTTACTAACCAAAATGAGACTGTTTTAATAACTGAATGTGACTAAAAGTTGTGGAATCAGACTGAGCTGTGTCTGATTCCCAAGGAATCAAGGGTGTCTGTTCCCCAGCAGGAGAAGGAGATTTAACAGAGCACAGTGGTAGCGATTACTGGGAAAGTAAAAGTATTCCATGTTTACATCTTGATGAGTTTGAGACTGGATAATCAAACTGGTTACATTCATGACATAATGTAAAGTGCGAAAACAAGGATATAAAACTGTATGTGTGGTATGCTTTCATTTTGTAAAATATACAAAGGTCTTGAAGGAAAGACTCCAGAATGTTACAGGTAGATGGGATGATAAGTAATTTTAATTGTCTTCTTTATGCCTTTCTTTATTTTCAAAATTTCCTCAATGGGCATACCAAAAAATCAAACCCATTGCCATAAGGTTGATTATGACTCATAGCAATCCTGTGGGACAGAGTAGAACTGCCCTATACTATTTCCAAGGAGTGCCTGGTGGATTTGAACTGCTGACCTTTTGGTTAACAGCCAAACTCTTAACCACTATGACACCAGGGTTTCCCAAAGGGCATATATCCGTTGCATAAACAGACAAAAAATACTCAAAATCTTTACTTCGCTGTGTGAGTTTCTTCTCCCCAGGTCCCACCTTTTCAGGTTGGATTTCCATCATTCTTGGCTGTAGTAGAGCTAGAGTCCCCTTCAGGATCAGAAAGACAAGTCATATTTGGGGGGTAAAGAAAGGCTTCAGTCTAACCAAGATTCTACTTCAGATGCTGATTTTAGTGTTTGGTGAAAACTTTATTCCAGGGATGTTGAGTCATAATATCTCAGGGGCTGGACTCAGAACTCAAAGCTTCATGGTCTTTCCACTGGAGTCTGAAAATTTTAAAGAAACCATATTGTCAGGGGCAACTGATTACTGTATCAACTGCTATTGGTTTTCCTAGGGCTAGAGTAGCAGAATAGCAAGTGTTTGTAGTACCTCATGAGCAGCCTGGTGGGATTTTATCCATATAAATAATCTACATGGTGTCAGCTCTGACTTTCCATCCTTTGATGTAGAAGTGTATATGGAACAAGGTTAGAGAAACAAGACTTTTCCAAGACACAGTTGTTTGCCTGCAGATGAAGCTTGGAAGAAATTATCTGCACAAAGCCCCTGCTCCAACACTGGAATTTCAGGCATGTAAAGGTGTTCAGGTGCAGATGAAGTGCCGAGGCTATCCAAGTGCCACTGGCTTCAACAAGGAAACAGTAGAAAGGATGGTCATCAGGATTTGAGTGAAAGCAACAAAATAAGACTATGCTTCTGCTAACAGAATTTTATTTGTTTCTAAGTGTTTATGCTATAATATGTCCAATTTTCATCAGTAAAGAACCATGAAGAAGGAAAACCAGCAGGATGCTAGAAAGAAAGAAATCTTCAGAGGCTCTGATCATTGCTCGGCTTTCACCCCAGAAAAGCGCTTGGGTCACTGCCATACTCTGATTCTGAAGGATTTGGGAGATTAGAGCAAGGGCTGTATAAAGGGAAAACCAGTGGTCACGGAGGTTGAATCTTCATGGTTGACACCTGTGGTGTGGGTGACCCCAGTGATCTTTTGGCCCGTCACAGGTAGGAGTCATAGTCTGAGAAAGAACCAACATAAACATAGTTACAGGAAATGTCCATATGGTAAAAATTTCTCTGTCCCCACATCCTCTATTTCCTGCTTCCAAATGCCCGACCCTTTTTAACAGGGGTCAAATCCTTCAATATAATTAAAATGGACTATTTTATGTGGCCATACCCCTCGGAGAGTAAACGCGGTTCCTTATTGTGTAAATGACTAATTTAACTTCAGATCTTATGTTGAAAGTGAGTTTTCATGGCAGGTGAAGGGTAGAGATCAGAAGGTGGCATACTTGAAGGAGAGAAGAGGATCTAGCTGCCACGAAAGGAAAGAGGATAAAAGAGAGAGGCGCAGGGTGGCAAAATCAAACTAATCTCACTTTCTGGCTTAGAACTGGTTCAATTCCCAGGAGAATACGGAACTTCCCTAACTCTCTGAGAGAGAAAATAATGTAGATTGAGAAGTTGTCTGGTTGTACCTAATTCATATCTCAGTATGCAAACCCAAGCTTGATCTCCAGACAGGGCACCCACTGGGAATGGGAGATCCATTAAGACTATGGGATTGCTACAACTGGTGGGGTGGGGTATTCTCAATTACCCATCCATGAAGTGTCAGATGGTGCCCAGTAGGCCTTATGAGTAGCATACTTAACTAAGGTTAATTTTTAAGTGAGCTATACAAGACATTGGGGAAGAATCAGGAGATAGAAGATTGAGGGCATCCACTTACACAATAATTACAACACCAGCTTTCATTTGGAAATCATTTGTATCTTCCTTTTGAAGTGCTTTTCCATTATTGGCAATGCCGTCTTGACACCAACTCCAAGAATTGTCCGCATTGTTTGACTGCAGTATTTGGCTCTGACATATATGTAGGCCACTAGCCAGAGCTTGGAAAGCTTTTGCTGTACTGATATTTCCATCACAATGATGCTGGGTGAATTGTCAAAAAGTTGTAATGTGATTTCACCCAATTAGCTCATGCTAGCCTTAAAACAATCGATTTCATTTCCTTCCCTGCTTCTTCTTTCACTCCCATAACTATTATCTTATCAATGACCACCTTTTTTGAAGGAAGAGCTGCCACTCCTCCTGTCCACGGCCACATCTCCTTCTAAACTCTGGGTTTTATCCCAACCCACTGCCCTTGCCTCCTCAGGGATTAGAAACATCGTTCCTTCAATTATTTCCTCTCTCCCTTTCCTGTATCTTCCAAGACTGGCACCTTCCTACAGTCACACAAACATGCTCAAGTCTCTAGTATCTTAAAATAAACGAATAAAAACTCCCTTGATTTGATATTGCCCCCCCCCCCAACTCACTTCTCTTCACAGTTCTTTTTTTTTTTTAAGAGTAGATTGCAATTACTACCTGTATTTTCTCATCTCTCATTCACTTCTCAGTTGGCTTCATTCTGGCTTCCATCCCACCAGCCCTCCACTGAGGCTGTTCCCTTCAATAGATTCTTCTATTTGCTAAATCCAGGGGACTTTTTGCAGTCCGTAATTTGCTTGACCTTGCTACGTTCAACTCTGATGACCACACCTTTCTTTGAAACATGCCTTGACTTTCATAACCCTCTTCTATCCTTGCATGTTGTCCTCTGATGTTCTGAATATTCCTTTTTTTATCTCTCTCATGGACTGCCCTTTCTCTGCCCACCCTTTAAACGCTGATGTTCCTTAGGGTGCTGTTCAGAGCTCTATCTTCCTCTCACTCCACATATTCTCCTTGGGAGAACTCATCCTTTACTCTGGCTTCAACTACCAACTATATGATAATTCTCCTATCTGTATCTCCTCCCCAAACCATCCCCTGAGTTCCAACCCCTATATCCCTATTGGGTAATTTAATTTAGATAGGAACTTTAAATTTAGCATTCCCAAAACTGAAGTCATATCTTCTCCTAGAACTTGTGAAAGTAAAGTTATGTTCTTTTTAAAAAAATATCTCATAGTCTTTCTTTGAAATGTAGAATAAAGCCAAGCTCCTTAGTGTGGCCTACAAGATACTTCATGGAATCATGTTTAGCCCCTGTCTACCTCTCTCGGAGACCGCTTCATCCTTCCACCCACTCCGGCAGCACCTCCCCACCACGTTTTCCTGAAGCAAGTCATGACTTCTCATGGTCCTATAAATGTACCATGTTGTTACCATATACTTTGAACCTGTATATCCTCTTTCTGTAATTTATCTCATTTCTCTTTTCAGTCTTCAAAATCCTACTAAGGAGCCCATCCTCTGAAGACTTTCCCCCTTACATCAGACAAATGAGTGCTTGTTCTGTTTCTAAACCTCGTATGTACTTACATTACTTTATAGATCTCATGGGATCCTACTTTTTTTTTAATTACATATTTGTCTTTCCTACTGAGGTGGTGGGCTCAGTATGGGCTAGATATATGTCTTATTCATCTTTATGCCTTCTGAGACTTTAATTATCGGATGCTCAGCAAATGCTTTTGGACTGAACTGATCTTTTCCCTCATGGGTTGAGGATCAAAAGAATAGCTGTGAGTGTTCTTTATAAACTCCAAACTGTTTACAGTTGTTGAAAAGGAGTCAGTGGAGTCCCCTTCCCCCCCATCCTTCCTCTAGGAAACTCTGGTGGTGTAGTGGTTAAGTGCTACCGCTGCTAACCAAAAGGTCGGCAGTTTGAATCCACCAGGCGCTCCTTGGAAACCGTATGGGGTAGTTCTATTCTGTCCTTTAAGGTTGCTATGAGTCGGAATAAATGGCAATGAGTTGTTTTTTTTTTTTTTTTTTTTTTTTTTGAGATCCTTCCTCTTCACCTCCTGGACAATTCACTGACACTCCTCAAATAAGACAAAACACTGAATGACTCTTGTAGAAAGGTGGAGGAGTGAGTAGTGCTAGGCAAAGATGCCCATTTTTTCATGTAAAGTTTTACTTCCACACTGAGCATACCTGGAAAATCAATACCATGTTTGCTTTGTTAATAATGGGACAACAGCTCAAAGAGGAAGGCTCACCCTTTCCAATCATTAGCAAGGTCAACCATGGAGAAACAAACAGATGTCCCCAGTTCTGAATCTTTCTGGTGAATGGGAAAGGGATCTGTATTTAGTTAATAAAGGAATAGAGAACAGCTTGAGTAGACTAGGTATCATTATCTCCATCCAGGAGCTTCTTCTGACAGTATCCTGACAGAGAAGCCAGGCTGACCATAGGAAGAAAGGAAGAAAAGATAAATCAATAAACTGAGGCAGAAACCCAAGACTGACATTTTTCCCTGGAGGAGAGGCAGAACAGAAAATGTCTGTCCTTGAATAAATCTGTCCTTGTCTTGGGTGGGAGGTAGCAACTGAGACCCAAATTCTTAATGATCCAGAGGAAGCCTATCTTCTAGGGACCACCAGGCACACCCTACCCCAACTTTTGCCACAATTTCAAATTGTGTGCAAACAACTCCATTGGAGGTTGTTTCAGCATTTCAAACTCAACAGATTCCAGCTAATCTCATTATCAGCCCTACCCATCCCACCCTCATCTACCAAAACCTCCATCTCTTCCTGTTTCCTATTCCCGTTATCTTTCTGGACTCATCTTTACTCCTTCCCTCTCTTTCCTTCCCTGTACCAATCAGAGGCAAATCTCATTTAATCTAAAATGAAATGTCTCTCACATTCTTCCTTACCTTTCCATTCTCGCTATCATTGCCTTGGCTTAGACCATTATCCCTTTGCCTAGATTTTTACAAAGACCTGTTGGTCTCTATAATAGCTGTTGAATACCTCTACTCCTCTACTTGGTTATTAGCATTATTTCTGATCATTTTCCCTCTCCACATTAAAAACTTTCAAAGGATCCCCATTGCCCACAATATAAAATTCAGACTCCTTATTCTCTAACACGATTCTTAAGTATGTTCTCTAATACCTAAAGTATTTCTATTTTGACCACAATTTATACTTCCAGTCTTATTTCTCATGATTTCCCCACAGATTCCTTTAGCCAATCCCAAATACTCCTCCTGCATTACCACTTTTATGCAATCCCTTAGCCCTGAAAGCCTTGTCTGTGAAATAAATGCATCCCTCAAAGTTAAATTCAAATGCCACTATTTGGTCTTCCTTTCCTGCCCCTAATATAGGGTTGTCTCTCCTATCTCATGTTGTCTCTACTGAGACACTGATAACTTTTTCCTTTGTGCTGTAATTACTTATGTACTATGTACTTAGGTACTATCAACCCAACCACAAGACCACAAGCATGTTTAGGAAAAGACTACATCTTATCATATTAGAACCCCTACAAGTCTTAATACTGTGCCATGCTCATAGAAGAACGAAGCAGTGAATGAGGTGATGAAAGAATAGACTCCTGGGGCTTTCAGGAGGATGTCCCACTTGGATCAAACTTATCTCTGAAGTGAATTCTCCAGTGTCACTCACTCTTTACTTAGAAAACACTCTTGTGACTTTTCCCTTTGCCTTTCCTTTCCCTCATGAGAAGAGCTACAAACAAAACCCACTTCTGATTTGAATCAGGAGACATGCACAATTGGATAAGACAAGGAAATCTTCCTGGGTTTATGATTTCGAATTTGGAAGGAAGGCAAGGTGGAGTTTCACCTGGCATAAAGGAAGAAGGGAAGGCATCTCAGGAAAGAGGTGTCTCAAGAGTCAATACAGAATGGCAGAGGGAGTGATAAGGTTGTGGATGGAGGACGGGGCAGTTCTTTTTGGCTGGAGCAGAATCTCCACAATGGGAGTTAGAAGAAAGGAGGATGTTGAGATGGGAGTGGAGGTGGGTTAGTGCAGGAACCCCAAAGGCCAGGCAAAGCAATCAGAGACTTCTTTCTCTAGTGCTCATTGCTTAGCTTAATCCAGGTACCCTCTTTCTCAAAGAAGTTTAATGTCATAGTTGTTATTAGTTACTGTTAAGTCAGCTCTGACTCATGGTGACCCCATATACAACAGAATGAAATGTTGCCTGGTCTTGTGCTCTCTTTATGATCATTGGTACGAGTCCGTTGTAGTGGCCACTGTGTATTTTGAGTGCCTTCCGACCTAGAGAGTTAATCTTCCAGTACTATATCAGAAAATATTCTGTTGTTATTCACAGAATTTTCATTGGCTAATTTTTGGAAGTAGATTGCCAGGCCTTTCTTCCTAGTCTGTCTTAGTCTGGAAGCTCCACTGAAATCTATCCACCATGGATAACCCTGCTGGTATTTGAAATACCAGTGGCATAGGCTTGCAGCATCACAGCAATGTGCAAGCCACCACAGTACACCAAACTGACAGATGGGTGGTGGATGTCATAGTTTTGTGTGTGGATTCCAGAATGAGAGTGCCTGATTGTAATCCTAGCTCTACCACTTACTAGTTTACGTGGCATTGGTAATTTAGCATCTCTGGGTCTCCATTTCCTCATCTTTAAAATGAGAATAATAGTACTTATTTCATAGGTTTGTTATAAAGATTAAATGATTAAAGAACTTAGAACAGCAAAGCTACATAAGAATTAATTATATTATTATTCTATGCAAGACCCCGAGACCAGTGTCCAATATTTGGGAATCATAAAATTCATCAAAACATGAATTTTGGAAAGAGACCTATATCTGAAAAGATCTCTTCACATTCTTACCAAAGTTTTCCGGGACAGTATCAGACCCAGGGGCAATGGCAAAGTCAGAGCTGTCCTAAGGATTGGACAAAGAGCTCCCAAGATTCCAAAGCCAAGTGTCGAGCCCCATCCTGGGTCCTGATCTGAGCAGGAGACCTAGGGGAGACATCTGGACCAAGAACTAGCCAGATACCACCATCTCCAGAGGGGGCAGGATTCCAACCAGAGAAAGAGAGGTCAGTCCAGGGGAAAAGAAGTAGGGCAGGACTGGGCTGCCCACCTCCAATGCCAAGTGCTGGGGAAGGTGCTGAGCCCGGGCCTCATTAGCAAGACGAAACCAACTCCAGAGCCGCTACAGACTTGTGCCATCTGAGAAACGCTCTGAGAAAGTCAGTAAACAGGTATTTGGGGAGGCTTTTTTGAAATCCCTGTGAGCACCTTCTTACCCAAGAATATAAGTTGAGAGAAAGGACCTGCCAACTTGTGAAAGGGGCTGAGTATTATGAAGACAGTATCACATCCCTCTCTGGGAAAGACGACTGACACAGCAAAGAAACTTAATGAGACTCAATATCCTGCTTCCTCTAGCTGCTCCTTCACAGGGATTGGAACGCAAGTCTCTGGAGTGGTGGTTATTTGATGCGGGGTAAAAAGCAAGGTGGTTTGCAGCTAGTGTTTGTTAAATTTTCCTTGAGCTTAAAAGGCCAGCAGGGGCCTTTTTTTGCAAAACAAGAAGGAAAGGAAAAATGAAGCCTGTGTGTGGCGATCCTGCAAAGTTTTCCTTTTTGTTAATTCTCCAGAAACAATCAAAAAGGAGCCCCAGTGCTAACATGATGCTGTCAGCCGCGCTAAGTATCCCTGGAAGGGCTGGACCAACAGTCCGCAGACCAGGGTTCTCCAAGTAGAGAAGCTGTGGGCCTAGCTGGAGAGACGGAATCTCTCCCCTCCACATGGCTGAAAAAGAGCTGTCCTCTTTTATTCACTGGGGAATGGAGAGGAGGAAGTGATAAAAAAAAAAAAATCTCGGGGTGATTTGGGGGTGCTGGTGAAAATTAACATTAACTTAAGTGCCTCCCATGTGCCAGATACTGAGCTAGGCACAATGTATAAATTAAGTCTTGAAAATGCTAAGATGAGATTCTAACCTTAGCTGAGTCAATACACGATTAATTGTATTAAAAAAGGAAGAAAGAAAAGAAAACCCTTACAGTCAAACATGCTTAGGTTGAAATCCCAGTTCTGCTCATTACTAGCCAGGACAGCAGTTACTTCTATAAAACAAGAGTGTTGTTAGGTGGATGTGATAACTGTGTGAAAGTTCCTAGCACAGAGTCTGATACACAGTAGGCGCTCAGTAAATATTTTCACACTTATTAATTTGTCTACAAGGGCGGCTTGCAGTCGTGGGAAGGGAACAGAGTTTGGCATCTGCAGACCTGAACTCTTGTTTGACTTTGCCACTTATAAACAGTATGACTTTGTACAAATCATTCAGCCTCTCTGGGCTTCAAATTTTTTCTTCTTGTGACTGAAAAAACAAAACAAAACTCTACCAAATAGGATTATTTTGAAGGTGAAATGAAATAATATCTGAAAAATGCTTAGCACAGTGCCCAGCACTTTGAAAACTCTCTGTAAACAGAGTTATTAGTACCAGCTGCTTGGTGAATGGGTTGTTGGAGTTGGGGGTGGGAAGGGGCAGATATGGTAGCATGTACAGACTTCAAATATCTGAACCTGATCTTGCAGGCAGGTATAATGATGTAGCTAGCTTGGCAGTTATAAAATGAAAGCCCATTACCTAACTGAGCTTTCATTATGAATGGAGAGGGCCAGTGAACAGACAACAAGCTTGCAAGTCTGCTCCCTAGGTATCAGCTGGGTATCTCCACAGGAGCCTACTGATCTTCCAGCACAGGAGGACAAAGTGTTTGGGGGCTTTGGAAAATCTGTTTCTACTTACGGTACTGTAACATCCAACTTGAAAAACAGGTCACCCACCACTCGCTGCAAAGAGGAATGTGTTGGCACCACAGACCATATCCCACATCATTTTGCTGGAAAAAAGACAACTAAATAGTCTCACTCTACTGCAGACGTGATGATGTCACTGATGGAGCATTTAGGGGGAGGAGGAGGAGAAGGGAGGAAGGAGAAGGCAGCTGACTTTCCTGCTCCATCCAGAGGTACCTGTCCTGGAGGGCACTTCCCTCCTGATTCCTAGCCCTGTGTTTCCTTCCCTGCACTTGGCAAGCTGGGAAGTTGGGATGCTCCAAGCTTTTGCAGACTCATCTTTCATTGCCAATGACAGTTTAAGTTTACTAAGAATGCGGTGCTGCCTCTCTCCTGCCAGGACTTGGCGGAAGGTTGAAGTTGATTAATGCTCATGAGGCCAGGAAGAAGAGGGAGGAGCCTATGGTTCAGCCATCGCACAGGAGGAAAATGAGGTCAGAACAGGCATCTGAAGGGTAGAGGGGTGCAGAGCCAGCCCTTCTGAAACCACCCCGTTAGGCCACCCTATTTGAACGTTACATGAACACGGTCAGTCCAGGGCTTCCTTGGTTTATAGGGACTCCCCCAAAGTTCATTATGTTTGCTACCAGTCCCTTTGATTGAGACTGTCTTAGGTTTTGGAAAGCAACATGTGAAACAATGGTTGGTTGCCAACTTACCTCCCAATGCTTATTTGACTCAGGTAAACCAAGTGCTGGAAGGAGCTGACTTGGGAAAGCTGAATGGAATTATAAATGGTGAGGGCCAGTGAGGTGCTAATTGGGAGCTGATTATCTTCAGCATGGCTGAGATCCAAGTTCATGCCTCCACTGCTCTACTTACTAAGTGTATGGAATTTGGAAAGGCCGGTAGTCCCATCTGAGCCTTGGTTTTTGCATCTGTAAAATGGAGAGAATAATGCCACTCATTTAGTAATGTTAACAGATATTTATTGATCAATATAACTATGTGCCAGGAATCGCGTTAGGGATTCTGAGATGGATAAAATGTGGTCCCCGATCTCAAGACTCTTATAATCCAGTATACCTACTTGTATCAAATACTTATGCGCCACTTCAGATCCTCCTGGCCTCACCTGTCTTCTCTCTCACTATCTCACTTGCTACTGAAGCTTCCACTTTTATGTGAGCTCCAACTGACTTCACATAGGCACATCCTTGCAATACCTTGCCTCATGACCATACTGCTCAACTCTTGCTTTCTATCTACTCAAGGCTTTCCTGTTGGCATTGAGGCATGGAACATCTTGGGAACCTGCTTGGTACCCACACATATGCAACCCAGAAATGTGGGGAAGTCAATGTTCCATGGGGTAAAATTTTGACCACTAGAAGACAGAGTCAGTGGATAGATTTTTCTCCATTTCTCTCCCTGGATGAATTGTGCTAAGATGCAGTTTACATGCTTCTTGGAGGACTATCCTGCAAAATCAAATAATCAATTGCACTTAGCAATAATCAGTTAATAATGCATCCTTACAGTAACTCTCCATTCTTCCTTGCTTCATCCCCCTTGATCTCAGTCTTACTTCTTGGGATTACACTCCCTAACATAGTAGTAACATATAAGCCTCTTCTTCAGGCTTTGTTTTCCGGAGAATTCAGGCTAAGACATTAGGTATCAGCAGTGGCCCTAAAAAGTAGTACTTCAGGATGGGAAGGATGGATTACTCAGTCTGATGGCAATAAGGACTCCTTTCTGATAGTGAGAAGGGTGGTGATAATCTGTAGCATGCAGCAATATAAAAATACTATATTTTACCTCTTGTAATTGGGATAAAGTGAAAGATGAAAGCTTGAAATATGTGGTGGGTATGATGCTTGAAAAATATGGTAGCATCGATAATTATATGGAGTGAACTAGCTTTTCTTAACTGCATCGGAAGCCTTGACTAAAGAAAATAATAGGTTTAGGGAAGCTACCTGCCAACTTAAGGCACAGTGTGAAAGCCAGAGGCCCTCTTTGGCAGCTTTAAGGAGACCGTTATCTCCTGAAGCTGCAGGACACACAGTACTGAAAATCAAGCCCAGAACCTTATTATAAGGATGCTGTAACTGCCAAGGAGGATGAATGTACAACGTCTACTATTTTACCTCACAGCTGGGGCTAAGACAGGAAAAAAGAGGGATTGTAAAGCCTGGAATGCGAGCATTTGGGTGGACAAGCCTAAGAATTGTGAACCTGAAGATTCTCTTGAGCCCTGAAAGCTGGCAAAAGCAGTTTCTCCTCCGTTGCTAGAGGAGAGCAGCCTCCTCTTGCCTGGAGACCATGTAATGACTTCACCTGAGTCAGGTGCTCTGCATAATGATGACTGTTTTCTTCAAAATCTTCTATCCTTCAGTACCTCCAGGACAATAACCAAGATAAGATCTCAGCACAGATATGAGCAGTCCCTGCTCTAGAAGGAAATAGTTTACATGCTGAAGGAATTACACAATATTGCTAGTATGTACTGGCAGGAAACGGTAAAATATGTGTAAATGGATCTTTGTAGGAAAGGGAGAGAAATAGAAGGCTATAAAGGAAATGTTTTTTGACATGGGGGAACTCACCTATATTCTGGCAAGTACACCTAGAGCCTGTCCTGACAGTCTGTTGAGATGACTCCTTGGACATGAAACTTAGACATGATGATGGCTGATAGCAAATTAGGTGATTTTGGAACTTCCCTGAGGTAGGGATCTCAAGGCCCAGGATGGATGTTAGAATGGATGTTCTATATAAGACCTGATAAACCACCATCTAATTACATTCTTGAGGGTGACGTGAAGGACAATCCCTTCACTAGGACATTAAGGGATACTTTGATGGGGGGGGGGTGGGCACTAGTATTTTGAGAAGCCTAGCAGTGGCTTTTCTCGGTAAGCTGAAATTGCCAGTGGAAGATTCTACTGGGAGCTAGGATTCCTAGTTATCGATGGGTTTGATAGGGTTCAGGAATGGTAGAGGTTATGTGGCTGCACTTAACCATCAGAATTATGGTGGACATAATTGTTGTAATGGGCAGTAAGGTAAGAGTAGAAATCAGGGTGCTTTGAAGATCAGGAGTCTGTGACAATGGCAATGGCGCGCTGGTAAATGCTGAACAACCAGCTCTCTGGAGGGGAAAAAAACAAAAACAGAAAAAAACTTTGATTTATGGCACTTGCCAATTTCTATGGTGTAAATATTTTCACATGGCTGTTTTCAAGCTACTAACATGACTCCAAGGAGCTCTGGGGGCACAATGGTTAAGCACTCAGCTACTAACTGAAAGGTTGGTGATTCAAACCCACCAACCACTCTGCCGGATAAAAGACCTGGCAATCTGCTCCTGTAAAGATTACAGCATAGGAACCCTGTGGGGCAGTTCTACTTTGTCCTATAGAGTCACTAAGAGATGGAATCGACTTGACAGCACACAACAACAATAACTATATGACTCCATTGAATGCAGAGTTAGGAAGAGATATGCACAGCTGGTCCTTGCGAGCACATATGAACTGGCTCCAGCATACCACTGGACAATGATTCATATATTATGATGCTTCTAGGGTCATCTAGAGCATTTCTCAACTTGTATACATATATAAAAAAAAAAAATTGTGGTCCCTCACTTACTTTCTTTATCTAAGACAGTACACAGACCCAGAGCCCATTGATTAACGAGGAGACTGGCTCTTCTTGAGGAAGGACCCTGCAATGTCACTCCAAGTATATATGGCAAATATCCCTCTGATCCTTCCAATAGGGTATGTGGCCAATGGCCAGGGTTTATGTGCACTTGGGAAAGAAGAATAACCTGACTTTTCAAGAACTGTTTGATATAGGTTCTGAGCTGACACTGATCCAAAAGACCTACATCTTTGAGAGTATGACTTGCCATCATAGTCCTAAGGTTAGAGAGGGAGTTTATGAAGACCAGGTGATAAATAGAATCCTGGCCCTAGTACATCTCACAATAGGTCCATTGGGTCTATATACTCATTCTGTGATAATATCCCTGATATCCAAGTGTAAAATTGGAATAAATGTACTTAGCAGCTAGAAGAGTTCTCACATGGGCTCCCTGAGCTGTGAAGTAATGGTCATTATGCTAGTAATGTCCAAGTGGAGGCCTCTGAAATTGCCCAACACCCCACCTTCACATTGACATAGATAGTAATCAGAAGAACAGTCCAGGAGAAATTGCAGAGGTTAGTGCCACCATCAGACTTAAAAGATACAGAGGTGATTGTCTCGTCATATCCTCATTTAATTTATCTGTTGGGTACCTGCAAAAACCAGATGAATTAAGGGATTTCACTGTGGACTATCATAAACTTAAATAAGTGGTAGTCTCAATCATAGTTGCTGTGCTGGATATGATATCTTTATTGAGACAGACTAACACAGTCTTTGGCCCTTGATTTGCCACCACTTCGCTGAAATGCATAGTTCTCAATCCACATTAATAAGAGGATCAAAACATATGACAGTGACAGCCGTATGCATTTACTGTCTTTCTCCAGGGCTACATTAGCTTTCCTGCCCTCCATCACAATATAGTCCACAGAGATATTGAACATCTTGGAATTCCACAGAACATCATTACGGTCCACTATTAATGATGTCTTGCTAACTGGACTCGGTAAGCAGGAAGTGGCAACTGCTTTAATTACTTTAGATGTCCTACTAAGACTCCTGGATATTAAAGAATGAGAGATAAACCACAGGAAGTTTCAGGAGCCTGACATATTGGTGAAGTTTTAGGAGGCATGTGGTCTGGGGTATGTTAGGACGTTTCCTCTAGGTTAAAGATTAAGTTGCTGCATTTTGCACCTCCTACCATTAAGATAAAGGCACAGCGCTGGTGGACTTCTTCAGATTTTAGGGTAGAATATACCACACTAGGGGATACTGTTCTGACCAAAATTTTGGATGACTCAGAAGGCTTCTAGTTTCAAATAGGGCGAAGAACAAGGTCGAGCTCTGCAGCAGCCCCAATGGCAGACTAACCTACCTGCCATTGGGGATATATGACTCAGCAGGTCTGATGCTGTTTTGAGATATTCATGGTGGAAAGATTCCTGTGTAGTCTTTGGCAAGCCTCGATAAGAGAGTTAAAGTGCAGAACCTAAGGTTCTGGAAAAAGGCCATAACTTCTACAGCAGAGAACTACTTTCCATTCGAAAAACAGCTCATGTTATGCTAATGGACCTAATATAAACTAAATGCCTGACCTTGGGATATCACGTGGTTGTGTGACTTGAGCTACGCATCATGAGCTGGATGTTATCAGATCTGCCAAGTCATCAGGTCAAGTGCACACAACAACAATCGTTTGTTTAAAAGAAATTATATTTTTGGAATCAGACCCAAGTTCAAAAAGCATAGATAAATCACATGGATATGTGGTCCTGAGTCCCCTGTCATCTACCTCTCCTGCACTGATGTCTTTCCCTCTGCTCAAACCTATGGCTTCATGGGTATTTCCCTATGACAAACTGAGGGAGGAAGAAAGAACTCAGGCCAGGTTCATAGATAACACAATATATTGGCCCTAAATGACTTGGGTAAGGAAAATCCTCCCAAAGGACAGACCTTGGAGCAGTAAACTTGTTCATCCATTTGGATGGAGAGGGAAATGGCTTGACTATATGTATGTTGTGTTGTTTTTAGGTGCCATCGAGTCCATTCTGACTCATAGCAACCCTATGTACAAGAGAGCAAAACACTGCCCAGTCCTGCGCCATCCTCACAATGGTTGTTATGCTTGAGCCCATTGTTGCAGCCACTGTGTCAATCCATTTTGTTGAAGATCTTCTTCTTTTTCGCTGATCCTCTACTTTACCAAGCAGTCCAGGGACTGATCCCTCCTGATAACATATGTCCAAAGTATGTGAGATGAAGTCTTGCTATCTTTGCTTCTAAGGGGCATTCTGGTTGTACTTCTTCCAAGACAGATTTGTTTGTTCTTTTAACACTCCATGGCATACTCAATATTCTTTGCCAATACCACAATTCAAAGGTGTCAATTCTTCTTTGGTCTTCCTTATTCATAGTCCAGCTTTAGCATACATATGAGGCCATTGAAAACACCATGGCTTGGATCAGGCTCACCTTAGTCTTCAAGGGGACATCTTTGCTTTTCAACACTTTAAAGAGGACTTTTGCAGCAGATAGCTAGCTAGCTAGCCTCTCACCAAGGGTGATCTAGATACTGCCAATGTGCGGTTCCCTCATATGGCTCTATTCCTCAAAGAAATTAGCCTATTAGTCAACTTCTTGGTGGTGAGTCAATTACATTGGATATTTTCCATCCTGAAGGGGAAAGGAATCCATTATTATTGGTTAATTCCTTTAGTGAATACCAATACCGAGAGTTTATACAATGCCTAGCCTATCAACATGGTACCACATACAACAGTGCCTCAGACCAAGGGATTTATTTTACAACAAAGATGGTATGACAATGGTTATATGACCATGGAATTCATTGGTTTAGCCATGCACTCCATCATACTAAAGCTGTTGGCCTATTAGATTTAGAGAATAATCTTAATATAATTAAAGGTGCATCTACACTTCTAGCTTGGGGATAATACTTGCAAGTTTCAGGCACTGTCCTTTAGGATGTGGTATGTGTATTGAACCAAAGCCCAGTATATGGTGCTGTGACTCAGTAGCTGGAATATATGGATCTAGGAACCAAGAAATGGGAGTAGGATTAGCCTTCTCACCGTCACTCTTGGTCAGGTGCAAGTGATAATGGTAAACAGGCAGCTGCAACAACCGTAGCTCTGCAAGTACTCAGACTTCTTAGAGGTAAAAGTCTGGTTCACCCCACCTGGCAATCCAGACCAACTGAAATGTTGGCCAAGTTTGAGGGATATAGACTAGATGATGCAAGTGGGAGATATGATTATCAGTTATGGTCTGGGACTATAGCTAGCAGTGGGGACTATAGCTTATTTCACTAATCCTCTTGCTTACAGCTTTTTCAGAGATTGAACCTGGCCACCACCTTGAAAAAGAGTCTCAGATTAATTAGGCTTGTGCCTAATCTCTCTCCCTCTAATTTCTCAGGGAAGAATATGGAGGCCCTGAATTGTAAAATGGGAGTCAGATATAATCAGAAGCACAGGATCTGAGCCTTGCAAGTGGTGGTGTATTACTTATCTAGTGCTGCTATAACAGAAATACTACAAGTGGGTGGCTTCAACACAGAGAAATTTATTTTCTCACAGTTTAGGAGGTTAGAAGTCTGAATTCAGGACGCTGGCTCTCTGTTGGCTCTGGAGGAAGGTCCTTGTCTCTTCTGTCCCTCGGCAATTTTCATGTGGCTTGGCATCTATCTTCCCCATCTCTGCTTGTTCACTTGCTTGTTTAACCTGTTTTGTATTTCAAAAGAGATTGACTTAAGACACACCCTATACTAATACAGTCTCATTAACATAACAAAGAAACCCATCCCCAAATGGGATTATAATCACAGGTATAGAGATTTACAACACATATTTTGGAGGGACACGATTCATTCCATAACAGGCGGACTGTATCAGAAATCTCTTGTGTACCACTTCAGATCCTCTTGGCTTCCCCTGTTTCTTGTTCTGGTCGTCACTATGTTAACCAGCTCTGTATGAGCTTTGACTGGCTTAAAATAGGTACAATCTTACAGTACCTCAACTTATGACTTCACCTAGAGCATCTTACCTCCTGTCAAAGGGCTTTCCTGTTGTCTCCAAGGCTTAGCATGCTTCAGGGTCTTGCTTGGCACCCACACATTTGAAACCCAAAAGTATGGAAGAATTAATGCTCTGAGGGACAAACCTTTAACCAGTGGAAGAAGGGAGTCAGTGAATACATGCTTTCCCCTCTTCGCTCCCAGATGAACTATTTTGAGATATAATTTATGCAGCTTCTCCAAGAAGTATACCATGAAATCAAGCAATCAGTCACGTGTAGTAGCAACCAGCTTTCTAATACATCCATATATTGGTATTCTCTTCTTCCCTGCTTTGCTCCCATTTTTTCTCACTTCTGCTCACTGGGCCTCCATGCCCTAATAAACTAGTATTACACAAGCCTTTATCTCAGGCTTTGCTTTCTGGGAAACCCAGATGGAGACACTACTCCACACCAACAAACACTGTTTCGGAGGACAGTTTTATGGAAACCCTTGCTCACTAGAACTTGGTCTTGTATATCCTATTACCCTGTCCTCTCCCTGAGAGCAGAGTGTGTTCACTCTTTAATCTGGCTCTTGGGTGAGTGAAACATTGAATACTGAGTCACACAGCTGATTCTCCTGCAGGATGGAAGGTTTTCCTAACACAGTGGGATGATCTATGCAAAACCTTCTATACTCGCTCATCTGAGCCCCTCTCTGATCAACAACCTACATGACATCACACTGTTGTGTGGGGAAGTACTGGGAAGACTGTGGTTTTGAGAAGATTTGCATTCAGGTCCTGGATCTATTTAAATACTACATGATATTGAACCTCAATTTATAAAATGGGCATATAGCCATACAGAAGAATCTCCCAAATATTGTTGTGAGGTACCTACGAGAAAGCATATTGGAAGATGGTTTTTATTTTGTAAAACCTCCATTCACCTACTAATTGAAATTACCCCTGCTCTTCATGTAAACCCTGGAGACAAGAAAAGAATGGGCCTCTTTTACCTGGAGAAGGATTTGTTTTGCAATTCACAAAACACAACGGGGACCTTTTCTGACATTTGATTTATGGCCAAGAGATTTACCCTAAGCAGATGGGATCAAGAGAAGTGAGAGGAAAGTAGCAAACAAAGCTTTGGTCTAATATTTCATTTTGACCAAAAATAACTTATATTTGTAAAGCATGTTAGCATTTACAAAGTACATTTCCCAAAGTACATTTCATTTCATCCTCACAACTCTGTGAGGCAAGTAAAATGATCCCCATTTTACAGATTAAAAAAACTAAGGTTAAGAGAGATTAGGTCTGAGGTCTCACAGCATGGGAATAGTGGGTGTGGAACTCACTTAGCACCTCTGAATCCTGATTGCATGCTTTTCCCATCAACACCTGATCGACTAAACTTGATCTATCCTGTGGCTTTTTTTTTTTTTTTTTTGTATCCTGGGTCCAGCTTCAGACCTGATATACTCCTGATCCTTGGGAGAAACCAGTCTTGAGAGGAAGAAGAAATTCTCAAGATTTTCCTAAGATCTGAGTGCCTAGCTTAGGTGGTGCCCAACACTTCTGAGAAAAACATCAACAACAAAAACACATTTGGTGTCTGCCTCATTGCCTACTGAAGCTGAAATGATGGTCTTGTCCTTTCAGGGAAAAAAAAAAAAATCTCAAAGATACCAGCCAAAGTTTAAAGTCTCCAGGCACTTAATAGACTGCTTGTAGGTCAGGCTGAGTCCTGGTGTAGTGCAAATGATTAACTTGCTCAGCTGCTAAGCAAAACATTGAAGGTTCCGGTCCACCCAGAGGCATCTTTTTCTACTTCAGAAAAATTAGCCATTGAAAACCCTATGGAGCACAGTTCTACTCTTGACATACATGGGGTCATCATGTTACTAGAAAACAATTTGTTGTAGGTCAAAGAGTGAGGTGAGTATACCCATCCCTCACCCCTGGTTTGGGCACTGGGACACTTGGTCCAGCTGCAAAGGTGTAGCTGTACAAACATGAAACATTCTGCCAGGACTTCTCTCCTCGGGCTCTGGCTTTGTCCTCAAGGTTGCAGGAGAAGAAAGGAGTGGGTCCAATTTGGAAATCATCTTTCAGAAAAATGAAAGAGAGGGAGCATATGGGAAATGGAGTCAAACTCCTTTAGTGAGGCTCTTTGCAGTGAGATGGTAATCCACCAAATGCAGGGTAATCTTTGCAGCTGGCTGGTGCAGTGGGACACCATGCAGTAATTGAGACTGAATTACCGAGACTTTGATTATGAGAGTGGGTTTTCTGAAGGGCCACCCTGCTGACATAAGCCACTTGCATCTTTTCCAGTGGGAGCCAGGGTAATTCACGTTGACTCGGATTTGCAAATGACTCTTCCCCTTCATTTGTAGTCCCAGGATGGAACAGAATTGGTGGTGAGGTTTTAATGAAGTAAATGCTTAGAATCCGTCAGTGGGGTCATTGACAGTGCCAGAAGACATTATCTCCCTTCAACAGACAAAAAGAAAGGAACAAGGTCCTTTAGGGGTCATGTCATCTACCCTCCTGACTGTTTTTCTTGTAGATCTTCCTGAAGATCTGCAAGAACAGAGGAAATATTGAATGTTCAGGGCTGCTTTCCTCTCTCCTCACTCCATTAAAAGTCAAAGCTATAAAGCATGGGGCAAAGACAGGTTATCTAGAATCTGACTTAAGAGCCAGAATGCAGGACAAAGTGACAACAATATAATATCTCAAATGCTATCACTTAAAGCGTCAGAACCAACTAGTCCAATTGCTGCCACCTCTCTCTTGCCTTGGTGCTCAGCTGGGCACTGCTGAAAATCTCCTCTCTTTGCCCTGGCAGCAAGTAATAGAGTGAGTCACTGACTCTGGACACCAAAAGCACAAGCGTGGAGTTTCTATGGTCATTGTGCTCCTGACCATTGAGTTTTTTTCTCTCTCTGTCTTTGCTTTCCATGCTTCAATTGTCATTTTTTAAAATAAATGATTGCTTTACTTTATTGAGAAGCTATTATTAGTCAGTTACTGAAAACATATTTTACATACTTTATCTCAATTAATTCTCAACAAAATCAGTTGTCGTCAAGTCAACCCTGACTCATGGTGACCCCATGTGTGTCAGAGTAGAACTGTGCTCCAAAGGGTTTTCAGAAGTAGATCACCAGACCTTTCTACCAAGGTGCCTCTGGGTGGACTGGAACCTCCAACTGTTCAGTTAGCAGCCAAGAGTTAACTGTTTACACCACCCAGGAACTCCAGTCCTCAATAAACTACAGGGCAAATAGTGTTATTTCCATTTGACTAATGAGGAAATGGAGACACACAGAGGTTAAGACACTTGTCTAAGTTCATACAGATAGTAATGGAGCCAGAACTTGACTCATAGCTCCATAGACTGATCTTGATCCTGGGCTACATTAACTTCATTATGTTTGTGGTGCTCTCCAAACACTGACCATGGTATAGACTCAGCTTCTGGAGATTATTGTATATTAAATTTGGATTCTTATAATACCTGTGTGCATGGGGTTTCTAATAGATACAATAGTACTGTGATTGTTCAACAGGGGCTTTGGAGTTAGACATCCCAGTTTTGAAAACTTATTTACTCACTTAGTGGCTACATGACCTTAGGCAAATAATTTTACCTCCCTGAGCTACAGTTTCCTCATCTGTATAATGAGGATAATAATAATAACTTCTACCTCATAGGACTGTTGGGAGGAATAAATTATATAATGTATATAACACCTTGCAACATCTAGTACATAAATGGTGGTGATGACAAAGATGATGATAATGGGTCAAGGGGGAATCTAAGGAAAAATTGGTGGGTAAAGAGGAAAGAAGGGAGATGGTGTTTTTGGCTCCCAGAAGGGAGTGGCTCTTGGAGGAGAGGAGGGGATTGCCAGCATTGGCTTCCGGATTCATATCTGCTCATTGTCTAGTCAGAGCCTCCAGGGTAATGACGACAGACTTCCCCATCTGAGCAGAGATAAATAAATAATCCCAGAAACTGACTTCAGTGCAGCCAACAGCAGAAAGAAGGATGGGGAAGGGCAAAGGCTGGCCCTTAATGGCACGGCAATGGGTGTTTTCATGCCACTCTCCCTGGCTGGGGTTCTTTCTCCCTCTGTAACCCTTTAACATGTCACCAAACAAACAAATCAACAAAGTCAGGGGATGGTTGTGGACAGCTGTGTTACAAGAGGAAGGAGCTATTACAAGTACTTTTGTTACCACCCACCAAATCATAAAAGAAAGACCTGTTGCTGTTAATTGCCATCAAGTCTATTCTGACTCATGATGACCTGAAGTGCACAGAGTAGAACTGCTCCATAGGATTTTCAAGGCTGTGACCTTTCAGAAATAGATTTTCAGGCCTTACTTCCAAGGCACCTCTGGGTATGTTTGAACTGCCAACCTTTCAGTTAGTAGTTCAGCACTTAACCATTTGCACCACGCAGGGACTCATAAAAGAGAGGCCACCCCTCCTTATTTATCCCCTTCATCTCTACCTGCCCAAAACACAATGATCTTGGTTATATGGGTGGCAGCCTCCTGGAGAAATGCCAATGTTATGCCTGGGGATTCCAGGCCCTCCTAACTGCAGAATATAGTATCAGGATACAAAGACACTTTGACAGGCTGGAATGATGGTCTGACTCTAACCAAATGAACCTTAACAGAAATAAATGTACAATCCCTCATTTCCAAAAGAAAACAAAACAGCAAAATAAAACATCGACCAGGAAGGATTCAAGGAGACCTTTCAGTTTAAAATTGCACCTGACTAATACCCTCTAGTGAAGCTTTTATCAACTTTTCCAGTAAAATACCCACAGAAACATAGATAAGGATGAAAACCGTCACTGAAAATGAAGAATGATGGACAACTTAATGACAGAATCTGGTGGGAATCTCTGCTTTCTATAAGGCACACAGAACTGGAATGAAAAAAAAAAAAAAAAAAAAAACCTTCCCAAGTTTAACCACACATCACGCAGAGGTTTAGCCTCATTGTAGCTGAGCCTGCTGGTGTTCACCAACATCTGCACTTTCCTCTTCTATCTCACAGATAGACTATGTGTTACAATGCCTTTACAGTTGGGTGCAGCCATGTGCCTAAGTTCTGGTCAACGGAGCATGAGAAGAAGCGATATGGGTCACCACCACGACTGACCCATTAAAACTTCCCAAACACAATCCTACAATTTCTTTTTCTCTACCCTGTAACTGAATGGAGGGTGTCACAAAGACATAGAAGAAGGTGGAGACACAAGATAGAAGGAGCCTATGAGTAGGTGCTGCAGAACGTAGCCCCACCTTTACTCCCTGACGCTGCTGCACATTGTACCATGATGTTGCACGATGATGTGAGTGAGAAATGAAGGTTTATTATGTTAAACCACTGAGATTTTGGAGTTTGTTATGGTATATAGTCTACTCTGATACACTCACAAAGCAGAGATGACCTGAAAAGCTTGGAAGACATGATGCATCTTTCCCTTTCTCTGGGTCCTAACAGCTCTTATTAGTACATATAAGAAAAAGGTCACAGGTAGAGGCAGCAGGAAAAAATTTTGATGGCTGCATATGTTGCTAAATATAATTTCCATTCATTCATTCAGTAAGTATCTATTATGTACTTACTATGTGCCAAGCTCTGTGCTAAGTATTAGGGATACAGCAGTAAACAAAATAGGCATGAACCCTGCCCTTGTATAGCTGACAGTCTAGTGGAACATATCAAACATGAAGCAAATAATTACTAATATAAATGAGTGTTATGAAAGGAAACATTATAGGCCACCTTTGGCGGGCTCCCCTAAGTCCTAAGAAAGTGAAGTCTAGTATCTTTAATAGTACTTCATATCAGAGAACCAGGAAATGGGAGGAGGAGAGACTATGTTATGGAGAATTAGACTGGAAATCATGATTGTCATAGATTTAATTGTGTCCCCCCAAAATATCTGTCAACTTGGCTAGGTCATGATTCCCAGTATTGTATGATTGTGTAATCTGCTGTGATTTCCTTATGTGTTGTAAACTCTACCACTATGATGAGGTTATATGTGATATCCTTATGTGTTGTAAACTCTATCACTTTGATGATGTTATACTGATGACGTCTACAAGATTGGATAGCGTCTTAAGCCAATCTCTTTTGAGATATAAAAGAGAGAAGCATGCAGAGACACAAGGGAACCTCATATCACCAAGAAAGCACTGCCGGGAGCAGAGTGTGTCCTGTGGACCTGAGGTTCCTGTGCTGAGATGTTCCCAGACCAAGGGAAGACTGATGACATGGACCTTCCTCCAGAGCCAACAGAGAAAGAATTTCCTTGGAGCTGATGCCCTGAATTTGGACCTGTAGCCTACTGGACTGTGAGAGAATAAAATTCTCTTTGTTAAAACCATTCACTTGTGGTATTTCTGTTAGAGCAGCACTAGATGACTTAGACAACGTCCATCAATCTGTCCACTGACTTTCCTCAGTGTGCAGAAAGGAGGCCAAGGTGGTCCAGATATCCTGTCTATAGAAAAACATCAAGCCTGGAAGATCTTGCTTTGCTCAAGGTGAGCAAAAAGAAAATGCCTGACAAGAAGCCTAAGATACAATATAAAAGGCACATCATTCAGAAGACTCAGCAAGAAGCATACTGCTGAACACACACAGAGCTTGGAGACCCAGGTTGTGGAGGGGAAAGGTGGATGGGGCAAAGGGGAGAACAGAGAAAATTTTTTTCTGTTAGAAACATGATAAAACCACCAAAAGTATATTCAACTATTTGTAAAATAAAAATAATGATTCACTATTCCATTTAATTTCCATCACATAAAACATAAAATCTTTTAATCAAGATAGAAAATTAAAACTTACCACTACCATATCCAAATAATTTGTGCCACACTAAAAACTTTAATCATTCTGTTTTTATGCCTCTGAAAATGATATACTACAGGACCCAGAAGAAAATTTTCAGAAATGGGCTGACATTTTTAATAGAATACATGACCTCTGGGAAATGTGAAAAAATAAAATAAAATAAAATAAAAAAAACCTCAAGACACAATGAAATAAAAATAAAAGAAAACAATTAGGGGAGAGATGGATGACATAAGGAAGAATTTCAAGGAAAGTTAAAAAATACAAGCAGACTCTGGGTTACAAAGATGTGACTTTGTAGTTAGTTACAATCCAACTCTCGTAAAGCCTATTATATTAAAAATTCAAACTACATACAATGGTTTGTAAAAACAAATGGGTGCTACTTTTCAGCACACATCAAGACATTATTTTTATTATTATTATTATTACTGTATTATTATGTTGAAGATGTTTTAGTGCATCTGGAAGTGTTTCTTTAATGTTTTTATGCATAGAAATGTACTCTATATACTGTATAATAAGACAAACATTTGACTAAATGATGTTAGATACAAACTGTACCTAACTGTTCCAACTTATGTACAAATTTGACTTAAAGACAGACTTAAGAACGGAACTTGTTCATAATCTGGGGACTGCCTGTAGGTAATAGAAGAGCTAGAGTTCACTTTAAAAACCAGTTGCTATTGAGTTGATTCTCTGAGTAGAACTCTGTGGGTCAGAGTAGAACTCTGCTCCATGGGCTTTTCAATGACTGATTTTTCTCATGTAGATTGCCATGACTTTCTTCTGAGGTGGCTCTAGGTAGACTTGAGCCACAACCTTTCAGCTAGCAACTGAATGTGTTAACTCTTTGCACCATCCGGGGAATCCAAAGTTAACTCTGGAGGTAGTAAAAAGGAGGATTTTTATTGTGGAAAATGCAATCAGTTATTTGAAGGAAAAATTTGAGAAATCCTCCCAGAATTTAGAGGGAAAAGACAAAGTGATGAAAATGAAGGAGAAAAAAAGAAGACTGTAGGCACATTGAAATGAATTGGGGAAGAGGGAAGAGTAAGAGTTAGAATTTTAGTCTTAAATAGGGGGCACCAAAATTTAATGTTTCCCTGTTGACTTAAAACATTCAGTAAAATATAAAAATAGAAAAGGTACATTTAAATTTCCTTGAAGTATTCAATACGATACCTATGCTTTCCAGCATTGAAGATGATATGAAACAAAGAAAAAAAAATCCAAATAACAAAAGATAGATTAAGAAGTAATGAACAACAGGCACATGCATGGTGGATATTTGTTTTTCCTGACTGCTTACCATCTGCCAGGGCTCTGACTCCTGTAATAGAAACTTAGGGTGACAGATAAATTTTTCCCCTGGCATCTGGGCTCAGGTTTGTATTAGCCTTAGCCAGCCAGATGCTCCAACCGGGGACTTTGAAAAGTTGAGGGAGTGGCACAAAATGCAGGTGTGGTCAGAGATTATTTGAAGCTGGCTATTATGAAGTTGAGGGTCCAGTAGTACAGAAGAAGTGACCAGAAACAGTGGAATCCAGTGGCAACAGCAAGGGTCCAGCTGCAGTGTCTTGGCACATCCCCATAGCATGACCCCAACTCTGTCTTGCCTTCCATAGTTTCTGCTCATTCTCAGAGCCTGGTTCTCTCTTCCCAAACATCCTTCCAATACTTCACTTCTCTGTTTATGCTAGATAGATTAGTTTTCTGTTGTATGGAAACAAGAACTCAACTGCTAGAGTATAACACAAGATGATAGCAGTAAGCCCAAATACATCAGGTATAACAATAAAAATAAATTGATTAAAACAACCCTTTTAAAAAACAAACTCTCAGACTGGGTTTAAAATTTTTTAATAGTATGTTATTACAAGAGAGACACCTAAAACAAAACAAGTCAGAAAGATTAAAAGTAAAAGGGTTGATAAAGATATATGAAGTAAGTACAAATAAAAGAAAGCAAATATGGAATGTTAATACAAGTCAGAGTTGAATTTAAGACAAAACAATTAAATAAGACTCAGAGGTTAATTTCACATCTTAAATGTTTTTAATTACACAAATTATTGTTAAGAGAATAAATTACTACAAAAATTAAGTTAATCCATAAATATAAGGAATAAAATGTGAGAGTGCTTCCTTCAATTCTTTTAATATTACTCTATTCCCAAGAGGTGACCTCTGTTAAGTCTTTGGTGTGCATCTTTCTAGACCTTTGTGCATGTATATACTTATATATTCACATAGAAATATATAGCTTTGAGAACTTTGTTTAATCATAACTGTGGAAGTTGAGATGTTTCTGAGAGTTAGTGACACCCTCCAGCTGCAGCACCTTCAGGCCCACTACAGTGTTTGAGCCAAGGTCATGGTCTACCTGGCCAGTGACCAGCCAATCACTGAACACAGAGGGGAGCCTAGGGCCTGGCCCTTTCTGACCAATGCAGTACTCCTGTACGAGCAATCTCTGCATTGAATCTCCCTGTTGCACTGGCTGAGACTTTCTCAGAGTTGCACCACAATCTCAGGCTCTTCCTACCCAATCTTCCTTCCTCCCCTTCTTCTTTCATGGTGTACCACCTGCATCATGATTTGAAGGTTTTTTCCTCCATACTCTAGATTCCTTTTATCTTTCTTTCATGAGCATACTCCTAAATTAATCTCTTGTACTTAACTACATTTTGGTATCCAAATGACACAATTGGTACCAGAAGTGGTCCAAGAAAACAGGGGCTAAGATAGGGTTTTGAGACTGGATCACTCACTGCTAAGTTGTAAGGGAAGACCCTATTAAGTGGGGCTATGGATAGTCCATGGTACAAGGTAATGGCTCAATGGCTCAATTGCTAAAAATTTCACCAGTGGTGACTTTGGAAAACATCTCAGGGAAGGGGAACATTCTGGCATTTAAAGTGTATGGGTGGAGCAAGGCATACAGGGCCAGTGGGATTGGCTGGTTATAACAAAGTTCATTGATGTCCTTCAGAAGCACAATGATAAATTGAGAATGGTTAATGGTTAAAAACTAAGTTTGAGAGCTAGGGACCTTTTGGGTAGAGGTCCTTATTTTCTACAGCAAGAGAATGGATACAATTCAGGATCTGAGAGTTTGGGTCATGGAGCTTCCAAGATGATTGAATGCTCAGCCAAGGCAGGTCTGTTATGCTAAGGTCAAGGAACTTGTTGGGAAAACCTGGGGACCCTGAAAAATGGGTCGTGGTATCTTGGTGATACCTCAAAGGATTGTGGCTCTGTAGACTCACCTGAACTCTCAGAGCCTACAGAGTGGCCCTCCCCTCCTTAAAAGCTAGAACTTCAGGCCTTGTGGGACTATACCACAGAGGCCTCTCCCATGCAAGGCAGCAGGTGTACCCTTTCAGGAGCTGTCTCTATCTCTTCCTGGCTGCCAATCTTATTTGTTGTTTTTGTTGTTGTCTAGTCAGCTCTTACTCATGGAGACTTTATGTATAACGGAACAAAATGCTGTCTGTTCCTGCGCCATCTTCACGATCATTGATATGTTTGAGTCCATTGTTGCTGCTATTATGTCAACCCATCTCATTGAGGGTTTCCCTTTTTTTCACTGATCCTCTACTTTACCAAACATGATGCCCTTTTCTAGTGATTGGCCTTTGCTAATGACATGTCTGAAGTAAGCGAGCTGAAGTCCCACCATCCTCACTTCTAAGAGCATTCTGGTTGTATTTTCTAAGACTGATTTGTTCGTTCTTCTAGCAGTCCTTGGTATATTTTAAATCCTAACATAACACAGCTCGAGAAATGCTGGGCCTGGTAAGGGAGAAGAGACTATACTTCAACGGAACTGTGAGAATTAGCTCACATGTTCAGGCAGGAGCCAAGGGAATACACATGGGAATGAATTTTTAGGGTGCTTGACCAAGGGGACATAAGGCTGATAAACAAGGGTTCATTGATCCCATGGGCACTCTCAGGAAATGGGATTTAGCACCCTGGCAAGGGCTCCAGAGTATGGGGCAAACTAACTACTAAAGTGACTCTTAGTAGCCTGAAGAAAGTGATGGCACATGCTGAGCAAAGTTGAAAAATCTAAATTGCTGTGAAAGATGGTGGAGGAAGGGATAAAAAAGCTCAGAGAAGTGAGGTCAGAAGACCCACCCAAGGATTATGTTCCTTGGGAAGGCTCAGGCTTCAGGGACCCATAGGTGAGAGGAGTACCAGCATGACTAAAAAGTTGAGTTGTGGCTCTTGTCTGCAGGCCAGGGCTGATGTTAGGAAAGGTGGTCAGGGAGTGAGCTTGGCTGCTTAGCAATGTGGAGAATGCCCTCCAATACTGCCACTCCAAGCAATAGAGGTCATATGGCAGTGCTTAACCACCAGAAGCCAAAAAGTTCCAATTACCATAATGATTTGCAAGGTTAGAGTGTCAGCCAAGGAAGCCTGACCTGCAGAGAGTTATGAAGACGGTTAACAGAACACAGAAACCCTAGTAGTAAAATAGCTGGGCAGCCAATTAAGGCTCTGTTTAGTATATACATTCAAAGGAAGGTAAGAATATATGATCAGGAGAATGAGATCAGCTGCCTGAATAAAAAAAAATCACAATCCCTTGCTGAGCTAATTTTCAGACCTGGAAATTATCTGAAGAGGTGGCCAGGACCTCAGGCCTATATATACACATGGCAAGTATATGCCATAAAGGCTCCTTCAGTCCTTTCCCAAAAAGACCTGAAGATATTTTGTATCACCTGTAATTGCCAACCAGAAAGCACCCACTACAGAAAAAGGAGTGGAATGGACCCATGCCCATGGAGTCCATTAGTTGTATCACATGCTACACCATTCAAAAGCTGCAAGCCTGCTAGAATGATAGAATGTTGGAATGGTGTGCTGAAGGTATTGCTGAAGCTTGGAAGCAACTGTCTTCAGGAATAAAGTGCCATTCTCCAGGATACAGTATATGTACCAAATAAGGTACTTATATGTGGTATCGTGTCCCCAGCAGAAATAATCTATGAGTCCAGGAACCAAGAGGTGAAAGCAGAAGTGGCTCCACTACAATGGTCTACTCAGAGACACTGTGCTTCCCATCCTTACAACTCTTGGCTCTGTGGGTTAGAAGTCCTAGTCCCCAAAGAGGGTGCACTCTTGTTAGAGGGCATAGCAAAGGTCCCATTGAACTACAAGCTATGGCTTCTACCTAGTCACTTTGGACTCTACATCCAAGTACCAGCAGGAGAGAAGAGGAATCACCTTCCTGGTAGGATAATTGACCCTGATCTGTAGGAGGTGGTAGAGCTGCTGTTACACAATGAGGGCAGGAATGAATATATGAGGAATCCAGGTGTTCCATTTTGGTGCCTTTTGGAACTCCCTTGTCTAACAATGAATGGTCAAGTGCAGCAACCCCAGTCTGAGAAGGATATGGTTTCTAGAGGTACAGACCCCTCAGGAGTTAGTATTTGAATCACATAATCAGATAAGCCATCAATGTGCCTATATAATAGAATGAGAGTGATAGAATGAATAGTGTAAGAGAAAGATGATGAGTACTAGTTGAGGCCTTGACACCAACTGCAGCATGGGTAATACAACTTTCCTATTCCAAGATTTCTTTTGGGAAAAGCAGCTCATGAGAACCATTGAGGAGCCGCTACCCAGATGTGTGTGGAGAAGTGGATCTCAGCAGCTTGAAGGGTGGACTGTGGCAACCATGGATGTGAGCCTCTAAATGTTCCTTTGAGAGAGAACCAGCCACAATGTGTGTAGTTAGCCTCTAGCTGCAGTATTATGGACGTCTACCATGGCATTCAAGCTGAGGCCACACTCTCTCCTGGCAGTTCTCAGCCAATTACTGAACACAGATGGGATACTATGGCCTGGCCTTTTCTGTCTAATGCAGGACACTTCTATGGGCAATCTTTGCCCTGAGCTCTCCTTTGGGCTGTGTCTTAGTTATCTAGTGCTGCTATAACAGAAATACCACAAGTGGATGGCTTCAACACAGTCTAGTAAGCTGCAAGTCCAAATTCAGGGCATCAGCTCCAGGGGAAGGCTTTCTCTCTGTCGGTTCTGGAGGAAGGTCCTTGTCATCAATCTTCCCTGGTCAAGGGACTTCTCTGCGCAAGAGCCCCGAGTCCAAAGTACTCTGCTCCTGGCGTTGCTTTCTTGGTGGTATGAGGTCCCCTTGTCTCACTGCTCACTTCTCTCTTTTATATCTCAAAAGAAATTGGCTCAAGTTTTACAAAATCCAGTCTTGTAGATTGAGTCCTGCCTCATTAACGTAACTGATGTTAATCTCATCTCATCAACATCATAGAGATAGGATTTACAATACATAGGAAAATCACATCAGATAAATGGTGGACAATCACACAGGACTGTGAATCATGGCCTAGCCAAATTGACAGATATTTTGGGGGGAAACAATTCAATCCATGACAGGCTGGCCAACATTTTCTCAGAGCTGCACCTCAGTGTGAGATTCTTCCTACCCAATCCTCCTTCCTTCCCCCACTCCTCTAACAGGTGTCACATCTGCATCATTGACTGAAGGCATTCTCTGCCTACTCCTGCTAACTCTCTCCTTTAGCTTTCACAGGAATTACTCCCAATAAATCACCTGCAGTTCTTACTCTATCTTGGCATCTGCTTTCCACAGGACCCAGACTTGGTTTTTCTCCACTTAAAATTGTATCTTAGCTATTTTTCTACATTAGTGCATATAGAGTTATCTCATTTTTTATTGCTGCATTGCATTTTTACTATCTATTTGACATGATATAGTTTACTATTCTCCTATTGCTTGATTCTAATTTTCTGCTTTTGACTTTATTTTTTATTCTTAGTTTACTCAGTTTTTCCTTTCCTAACTTCTTCAGATATATGTTGTTAATTTTGTTGTTTTGATTTTTCTTGTTTAATAATTAAAACATTTAATTATGTAAGTTTTCCTTTGAGCAAAACTTTGCTATAGGTTGATTCTAATTTTTTCTTCTTATAAACGGTGATGCACTAAACATTTCTTCTCCATGCACATGTTCAAATGTTTTTGAAGTACAAATATCTAGAATTAAAGTTATTGAGTTTAATGGTTTATACATTTAAAAATTTTTTGATGTTTAAGTGCCAAATTGCCTCCTCCGACCCCCCAAAAAGCTATACTAATTTATACTCCCATGTAATCTTTATTGCTAAATGATTATTGGCAATGAAGATATACTACTGAAGACATTATATGTGCCAAACAGTATTATATTGAAACATAAAGCAAACTAAATGTTATCATTACCAAGAAACAGATGTATATTTAAGTTTAATAATAAAAGTAAGCAATTTGACAAAAGAGAGAGAGAGAGAAAGCAATGATATAAGGTTTTGAATATTATAACTCTCAAATAATACTATGCCTACAATCCAGGAGTTATGAAATACTTAGTAAAACCAATAATATTTTAAGACATAAAGAAAATATCAGCAAATTTCAAAAAAGCAAAACTTGTGTAGGACATCATCTCAGATTACAATATAATGAAATTTAAATTAAGAACAAAATAAATAAATAAACATACTGAAAAAAGCCCTCAACCACATGGAAATGAAAAAAATGTGTTACTAAATAACTACTAGATCAATGAGGAAAACAAAACTATAATTACCAATAATTTAGAAAATAAAAATGAGAACATTTTATAGCAAGATTTATTGACTACAGCCAACGTTTTGCTCAAAGGAAAACTTGTAGAATCAAATGCTTTAAATATAAAGCAAGAAAAATAAAATAAAGTTAGCATATAACTCAAGAAGTTAAGAGAGGAACAACAAAATAAACAATTAAAACTAGAAGACAAAAATTAACAAAGGCAAAAGCAGAAAATGATTTTAAAAAAATAGGCAAGCACATTATTAAATAAATCCAAGAGAGGAGTCTTTGAAAATGTCTGTAGTTGGACAAATCAGTAGCAATTGTAATAAGTGAGAAGAAGACAGAGAAAACAAAGGTACATAACATAAAGTATGAGATAATAATATGACCACAGACAGAAAGGAGACTAAATGAGAAAATACATGTACAATACGATGCTAATAAATTTGAGAATAATAAATAATAAATTTGAGGTAAATGAACAATATTTTTGGAAAATACAAATGCTCAATATTGCCTCAAGAAGTAGAAAATCTGACTAGAACAATAATAGTTAGGGCAGAAATTGTAAACATTTCTCAAAAAGATGCTAGACCTAGAGACTTTTATTGTTAAATTCTTTCAGACATTCAAAGAAGGGGAAATTTCCACATTAGTCTACCTGTCTTAGAGCCAAGAAAAATATGTAAATCTTCCAAATTCATTGGATGAACCTAACAGATCCCAAAACTAAATCATAAACTAGGACACAAAGGGAAGCTCAGACAAATATAATGTACTAATATGGTGTTAAGAATCCTGAACATGATGCAACCAATAAAATTTAAAGCCATAGTATATACTTTAGATATACTGTGACCAAGAAAAGTTTATTTCAGAAATGCAGTGATAGTTCAGTGTTAAGAAATCTATTAATATAATTTACATTATGAACAGATCATTAATGGATCAAGGGAAAACTATGATCGTCTTAATAGAGGCCTAAAAACCAGGTAAAATTCAAAAATCCCAGAGAGGGAGCCAACATGGCACCCTAAATGAACACATCATGCCATTCCTCTGCAGTAGAGACCTGAAAAACTAAGTAAAACAGATACAAATGTCAATCCCAGAACCCCAAGCATCAAATGAAGGGATAAAGAACTAGATCAAACACCAAATGGAAGAAAAAACAGAACAAAAACAGAGAATGAGGAGAGATATGGAGTGGAGGTCCTCTGCCAACTAACACAGAACAGTTTCGCCATCTTGGGGCACAGCAAGAAACAACCCCAGACAGGGACTATTAGAAGAGAACTCCTAACAGGAGACACAGCACCTGCACCATACACACACCCCCTTCCTGTGGGTCCTTGTGGTGGCACCACAGCTCAGGCCTCCCACCACACCAGGCTTGCATGGTCCCTCCCCTCCCACTACTCACCAGCTGCTAAACAGAGAGAAACAATCCCATACCACTCCCCATCCAACATCTCTGCCTCTCTGGTGAAGGGCTTTGAATGCTTTCATACCACTGAATAGCACCAGGTGGCAGACAGCGCCCACCCAGTCCACTCTCAGCCACCTCACCAAACCAGTGTACTGCAAAGTGGGATCACCCTGCCTGCTGCTGACCTGCCCACTTGGACAAGATGGTGAGAGCTATTGTGCCCACAGACAAGAAAGTAGCAAAGCAAGCCTGACATGCCCACTCTAACACATCAAAACAAAACAAAAAACAAAAATAACACATAATATATGCAGAAAATAGTACCTTAATGTCTCAAAGACAGCAGACTATAATAAAGTATATAAAAAAGCAGGACAAGATGGCTCCAGCAAGTGATCAAAATAAAGAAACTGATGACCTTCTGGAAGAAGAAAAAGCAGTGGAATTACCTGATACGGAATTCAAAAAGCTAATATTTAGGGGTCTCCAAGAGACTGGGAAAGAAATCAAGGAAACCACAGACAAAGCCAAGGAAAAATAAACAAAATCATGGAAAACATGCACAAATCCAAAGAAAACATAGCTGAAATCAAGAACAACACAAAGCAACAGAAGAATTTAGGAAAATAATACAAGAACAAAACTTCAAAATAAATAAATACTCATAAGTCATACAAAAATAGCAATTAGAAAGTCAAAAGATAAACAACAAAATTTCAGAAATGGACAATTCAATAAAAGGTTTTACGACCAAATCTGAAACAATGGAAGACAGAATCATCAAAATTAAAGACAAATCCCTGGACACCACTTTGAGGAAAAATCAGTGAATAAGTGAAGAAAACCTAAGAATTATGTGGACACAATCAAGAGCAAAAATTTGCAAATGATCAGAGATCCAGAATAGGGGGAGAAAATGGAAAACACAGAGATTTGCTGGCAGAAAACCTCCCAAGTATCATGAAAGACAAAAAACTGACCACACAAAAAACTCAGCAAACCCCATACAGGATACACTCCAAAAGAAAATCACCAAGACATATCATAATCACACTTGCCAAAACCAAAGACAAAGAAAGAATCCTAAGAGCAGCTCAAGAAAAACAAAAAGTCACATAAAAAGGGGAAACAATAATACTAAGTTCTGATTACTTAGCAGAAACTGTGCAGACAAGAAGGCAGTGGCATGACCTTAACATAAAAGTTTGAAAGAAAAAAACTGCCAACCAAGGATAATATATCCTGCAAAACTCTCTCAAATATGATGACAAAATTAGGAGATTTCCAGATAAACAGAAGTAAAGTAAATTTGTAAAAACCAAACCAAATGTACAAGAAATATTAAAGGGAGTTCTTTGATTAGAGAACCAACAACATCAAACAGCAACAAAAGTCTAGGGCACAGGACAGCATCAGCCAGATACCAATCTAGGTAAAGAAGTTTCAATAATAAAACAGAGCCAAAAGACTTAAAATAGGGAAACAGAGATGTCAATCTGTAAATAATAACAATGTCAAAAAATGAAAGGAGGAATAAAGGATGTAGGTACAGAACTTTCAAAAGGAGAGGAAGGGAAGGCGATATCAAGTAATAAAAGACTGGTTCAAACTTAGGAAGATAAGGGTAAATTTCAAGGTAGTCACTAAGAAAGTTAACAAACCTACTCATCAGAATAAAAAAGAAGTAAAACATAAAGTCTTAGTAAACACAAAATCTATAAAAACAAAAGAAGCAAACGAACAAAAATCCACAAACAAAAGGAATTCAGCACAGGAGAGTAAGAGGAACAAAGAAAACATAAGCACCACAAAAAAAAAAAAAAATGACAGCAATAAACTCACACCTATCAATAACTACACTGAACGTAAAGGGCTTAAATGCACCCATAAAGAGACAGAGAGTAACAGAATGGATTAAAAAAAAGAGGACCCATCAAAATGCTGTCTATAAGAGACACATTTTAGAAATACAGACATAAATATACTAAAAATCAAAAGATGGAAAAAAATATATCCAGCAAACAGCAACCAAAAAAGAGATGGAGTGGCAATACTAATCTCAGATAAAATAGACTTTAAAACAAAATCTACCATAAAAGACAAGGAAGGACATTATATAATGATTAAAGGGACAATCCACCATGAGGACATAACCGTAATAAGTATCTATACACCCAATTACATGGCTCCAAAATACATAAAACAAATTCTAACAGCACTGAAAAGAGAAATTGACAGTTCCACAATAATAGCAGGAGACTTCAAACCACCACTCTCGGTAAAGGACAGAACATCTAGAAAGAAACTCAGCAAAGATATAAAAGATTTAAATGGCACAGTCAGCCAACTTGACCTCATAGACATATATAGAACACTGAACTCAACAGCAGTAAAGTATACATTCTTTTCCAACATACATAAACTGTTCTCCAGAATGGGCCACATCTTAGGCCACAAAGCAGCCCTCAACAATCCAAAACAATGAGATAATACGAAGCATCTTCTCTGATCACAACACCATAAAAGTAGAAACTATTAACAGAAAGAGCATAAAATACGTAGAAACTGAATAACACCTTGTGTAAAAACCACTAGGTAATAAAAGAAATCAAAGATAGGATGAAAAAAATTCCTAGAATCAAGTGAGAATAAAAACACATCATACCAAAATCTTTGGGACACAGCAAAGGCAGTGCTCAGAGGTCAAGTTATAGCAATAGAAGCACCGATCAAAAAAGAAAAAAGGGGACAAAATCAAAATGTTAGCTATACAACTCGAACAAATAGAAAGAGAACAGCAAAAGAAGTCCACAACCACCAGAAGAAGGGAAATAATAAAGATCAAAGCAGAAATAAATGAAATAGAGAATAGAAAAATAATAGAATCAACAAAACCAGAAGTTGGTTCTTTGAAAGGATCAAGAAAATCTACAAACCTTTGGCCAAATTGACAAAAGAAAAACGGAAGAGGAGGCAAATAAGCCAAACAAGAAATGAAATGAGGGGCATTACAATAGACCTAACTGAAATAAAAAGGATCATAACAGTGTACTATGAAAAGTTATACTCCAACAAATTTGAAAACCTAGAGGAAACGGACAAATTTCTAGAAACACACTACCTATGTAAACTAACACAAACTGAAATAGAAAATCCAAACAGCCCCATAACAAGTGAACAGATTGAAGAAGTAATAGAAAAACTTCCAACAACAATAACAACAAAAGCCCTGGCCCAGATTGCTTCACTGGATAATTCTACCAAACATTCAGAAAAGACGTTACACCAGTACTACTCTATTTCAGAACATAGAAAAGGAAGGGATACTTCTGAATTCATTCTATGAAGCCAGTATAACCCTAATACCAAAACCAGGCAAAGACACCACAAAAAAAGAAAATTACAGACCAATATCTCTCATGAATATAGATGCAAAAATTCTCAACAAAATTCTAGTCAATAGAATTCAGCATCATATCAACAAAATAATACTCCATGACCAAGTAGGATTCATACCAGGTATGCAAGGATGGTTCAATATTAGGAAATCAATCAATGAAATCTACCACATAAATAAAAGAATCACATGATCATCTCAATTGATTGAGAAAAGGCATTCAATAAAGTCCAACACCCATTCCTGATAAAAAACCATCAATAAAACAGATATAGGAGGGAAATTCCTCAACATAAGAAAGGGCATCTATACAAAACCAACAGCCAACATCATTCTCAAGGGAGAGAGGCTAAAAGCGTTCCCCATGAAAATGGGAACAAGACAAGGATGCAGTTTATCCCCACTCCTATTTAACATTGTGCTGGAAGTCCTATCTAGAGGAATAAGGCAATAAAAACAAAGGAAACCTAAATTGGAAAGGAAAAAGTAAAACTCCCTGTTTGAAGACTATATGATCCTATACACAGACAGCTCCAAAGATTCCACGAGAAAACTACTGGAACTAATAGAAAGATTTAGCAGAGTAGCAAGATACAAGATCAACATACAAAAATCACTTGGATTCCTCTACAACCAACAAAGAGAACTTCAAAAAGGAAATAAGGAAAACAATACCATTTATAATAGCCTCTAAAAAGATTAAACACATGGGAATAAATCTAACCAGGGATGTAAAAGACCTATACAAAGAAAACTACGAAACACTATTGCAAGAAACCAGAAGAAATCTACAAAAATAGAAAAATATACCATGCTCATGGATAGGTAGACTTAACAGTGTGAAAATGTCAATCCTACCCAAAGTGGTCTGTAGATATAATGCAATTCCAATCCAAATATCAACAGTATTTTCAACAAGATTGAAAAACTAATCACCAACTTTATATGGAAAGGAAAGAGGCCCTGGATAAGCAAAGCATTTTTGAAGAAAAGGAAAAAAATAGGAGGTCCCACACTACCTGATCTCAGAACCTACTATGCAGCCATGGTAGTCAAAACAGCCTGGTACAGGTACAGTGACAGACACATAGACCAATGGAACAGAACTGAGAACCCAGATGTAAATTCATCCACCTATGGTCAGCTTATCTTTGACAAAGGACCAAAGTCCACTTCTTTTTAGCAAACAGTGCTTGCAAAACTGGAATGTCCATCTGTAAAAACATGAAACAGGACTCATACTTCACACCATACACAAAAACTAACTCAAAACGGATCAAAGACTTAAATAAAAAGCCTAAAATTATAAAGACCATAGAAGAAAAACTAGGGACAACACTAGCGGCCCTAATAAAAAACCTATTGCCTAGTCAATTCCTACTCACAGCAACCCTATAGGACAGAGTAGAATTGCCCTATACGGTTTCCAAGGAGCACCTGGCAAATTCGAACTGCCAAACTTTTGGTTAGTGGCTGTAGCTGTTAACCACTATCTTAGTCACCTAGTGCGGCTCCAACAGAAATACCACAAGTGGATGGCTTTAAATTTCCTCACAGTAAAGTAGGCTAAAAATCCAAATTCAGGGCATCAGCTCCAGGCGAAGTCTTTCTCTGTCTGTCGGCCTTCTTCTCATCAGTGTTCCCCCAGACTAGGAGCTTCTGCATGCAGGGACTCTGGGTCCAAAGGACTCGTTCTGCTTCTGCCACTACTTTCTAGGTGGTGTGAGGTCCCCAATTCTCTGCTTGCTTCCCTTTCCTTTTATCTCTTGTAAGGTAAAAGGTTGTGCAGGCCACACCCTAGGGAAACTCCCTTTACATTGGATCAGGGATGTGACCTGGGTAAGGGTGGTGTTACCATCCCACCCTAATCGTCTTTAACATAAAATTAAAATCACAAAATGGAGGCTAACCACACAATTCTGGGAATCATGGCCCAGCCAAATTGATAGACACATTTTTGGGGGGACATAATTCAAACCATGACAACCAATATGCCACCAGGGTTTCCAGTGGCCCTAATACATGACATGAATTCGATACAAGCCATAACTAACAATGCACAAACACCAGAAGATAAACTAGATAACTGGGAGCTCCTGAAACATATACCCCTGAAAGACTTCACCAAAAGAGTAAAAAAAGAACCTACAGACTGGGAAAAAATTTTGGCTATGACATATCCGACAAGGGTCTAAGTTCTAAAATCTATAGAATACTTCAACACCTCAATAACAAAAAGACTAATAATCCAATTAAAAAATTGGCAAAGAATATAAACAGACACTTCACCAAAGAAGACATTCAGACAGCTAACAAACACATGAGAAAATGCTCGCGATCATTAGCCATTCCAAAACCAAACCACCTGCGGTCAAGTTGATTCCAACTCATAACCACCTGTCATGGATTGAATTGTGTCCCCCCAAAATATTTGTCAACTCGACTGGGTCATGATTCCCAGTATTGTATGATTGTGTACCATTTTGTAATCTGATGTGATTTCCTTACATGTTGTAAATTCAATCACTATGATCTAATAGGATGGATTAGCAGCAGTTATACTGATGAGGTATACAAGATTGGATAGTGTCTTAAGCAAATCTCTTTTGAGTTAAAAAAGAGAGAAGCTAGCAGAGACACATGGGAACCTCATATCACCAAGAAAGCAGTGCTGGGAGCAGAGTGTGCCCTTTGGACCTGAGATTCCTGCTTTGAGATGCTCCCAGACCAAGGGAAGACTGATGACAAGCACCTTCCTCTGGAGCCAACAGAGAGAGGAGGCCTTTCCCTGGAGTCGATGCCCTGAATATGGACTTAATAGCCTACTGGACTGTGAGAGAATAAATTTCTCTTTGTTAAAGCCAACCACTTGTGGTATTTCTGTTCCAGCAGCACTAGATGACTAAGACATCACCTGATAGGGTTTCTGAGGCTGTAAATCTCTACAGAAGCCGACTGCCACTTCTTTCTCCTGCAGAGCTGCTGGTAGGTTCAAACCACTGGCCTTTCAGTTAGCAGTTGATTGCTTTACCCACTGCATGAACAGAGCTTCTCATTAGCCATTAGAGAAACGTAATCAAAACTACAGTGAGATACCATCTCACCACAACATTAGTGGCACTAATCAACAACAACAACAACAAATCAGAAAATAACAAACGTTAGAGAGGTTGTGGGGAGACTGGAACTCTTATGCACTGCTGGTGGGAATGTAAAATGGTACAACCACTATGGACAACTATCTGGCATCTTCTTAAAAAGCTGGAAATAGAAACACCATGTTGTTGTTGTTGGATGCCGTCAAGTTGGTTCTGACTCATAGGGACCCTATGCACCGCAGAACAAAACACTGTCCAGTCCTGCACCATGCCCACAATCGTTGTTATGCTTGAGCCCGCTGTTGCAGCCACTGTGTCAATCCATCTCGTTGAGGGTCTTCCTCTTTTTCGCTGACCCTGTACTTTACCAAGCATGATGTCTTTCTCCAGGGACTGATCCCTCCTGACAACATGCCCAAAGTATGTGAGAAGTAGTCTCGCCATCCTTACTTCTAAGAAGCATTCTGGTTGTACTTCTTCCAAGACAGATTTGTTCGTTCTTTTGGTAGTTCATGGTATATTCAATATTCTTCATCGACACCACAATCCAAAGGCGTCAATTCTTCTTCGGTCTTCCTTATTCGTTGTCCAGCTTTCTCGTGTATATGATGCGATTGAAAATACCATGGCTTGGGTCAGGCGCACCTTAGTCTTCAAGGTGACATTTTTGCTTTTCAACACTTTAAAGAGGTCTTTTGCCGCAGATTTTCCCAACGCAGTGCTTCTTTTGATTTCCTGACTGCTGCTTCTGTGGGTGTTGACTGTGGATCCAAGTAAAATGAAATCCTTGACAACTTCAATCTTTTCTCTGTTTATCATGAGGTTGCTTATTGGTCCAGTTGTGAGGATTTTTGTTTTCTTTATGTTGAGGTGTAATCCATACTGAAGGCTGTAGTCTTTGATCTTCACCAGTGCTTTAAGTCCTCTTCACTTTCAGCAACCATGGTTGTGTCATCTGCATATCTCACTCAGGCTGTTGATGAGTCTTCCACCAATCTTGATGCCCCTTTCTTCTTCATATAGTTCATATGATCCATCAATCCCACTCCTAGGAATATACCCTAGAGAAATAAGAGCTGTCACACGAATAGACATATGCACACCTATGTTCTTTGCAACATTATTCACAATAGCAAAAACATGGAAATAACCTAAGTGCTCATCAACAGATGAATGGATAAACGAATTATGGTACCTACACACAATGGAATACTACACAAAGATAAAGAACAATGATGAAACTGCAAAACATCTGACGACATGGATGAATCTGGAGGTCATTACGCTGAGTGTAATAAGTCAATCACTAAAGGACAAATACTGCATGAGACCACTATTATAAAAACTCAAGGAAAGGTTTACACACAGGAAAAAACAATCTTTGATGGTTACAATGGAGAGGATGGGAGG
This sequence comes from Dugong dugon, assembly GCA_030035585.1. NCBI lineage: Eukaryota > Metazoa > Chordata > Mammalia > Sirenia > Dugongidae > Dugong > Dugong dugon. The sequence goes on from CM057462.1 coordinate 152,535,767, forward strand.
ATGGGGAAGGGAAATTGTTAACTAGACGGTAGACAAGCATTAACTTTGGTGAAAGGAAAGGCAGCACACAATATAGGGAAAGTCAGCACAACTTGACCAAGGCAAAGCCATAGAAGCTTCCTAGACACATCCAAACACCTTGAGGGACTGAATTAATGGGTCTGAGGGTTAGGGACTGTGGTCTTGGGGGACATCTAGGTCAATTGGCATAACATAGTTTGTAAAAAAAAAATGTTCTACGTCCCACTTTGGTGACTAGTGTCTGGGGTCTTAAAAGCTTGCGAACAGCCATCTAAAATGCTTCTGTTGGCCCCATCATGTCTGGAGCAAAGGAGAATGAAGAGAAGCAAAGAGACAAGGAAAATATCAGTCCAGAGGACTAAAGGGCCACATGAACCACAGCCTCCACTGGTCTGAGCCAAGAAGAACAAGATGGTGCTTATCTACCACCACCGATCCCTCTGACAAGGATCACAATAGAAGGCTCCAAACACAGTGGGATAAAATGTAGAACAAAATTCAAATTCATAAAAAAAGACCAGACTTACTTGTCTAATAGAGACTGGAGGGACCCCTAAAACTATAGTCCCTGGACACCCTGCTAATTCAGAATTGCAGCCACTCCCAAAGCCCACCTTTCAGTCAAAGATTAGACAGGCCTATAAAATAAACAACAACACAGATGAGAAACATGCTTATTAGTTCTATGAAGTATAAGAGACCTAACGGGCAACACCTGCTTTAAAGCAAACAGGAGAAGGCAGGAAGGGACAGGAAACCTGGATGAGTGGACACAGAGAACCTGGGGTGTAAAGGGAAAGGGGGAGAGTGCTGACACATTGCAGGGATTGCAACCAATGTTACAAAACAATTTGTGTACAAATTTTTGAATGAGAAACTAATTTGCGTTGTAAACTTTCACCTAAAACACAATTTTAAAAAAAGATAAAAAATTCAAAATCTAGTTTTGATTATATTAAAAATAAAAAAACCTCTGAGGGAAGTATGAAGAGAAGGATACTGCCTTAGTAAAAGCACACATTTTTTCTCATGCTAATAGATGACATCATGCTTGTTTGTAGCATCTTTAGACATAGTACTATTAATTTCAGAAACAACGTAAGGATACCTGTTATCACTACTATCATTTATCATTGTTCTGAAAGCCAAAGCCAATTAAATAAAACAACCTAAAAATAAGATGCACATATAATAACAAGAATAGCTAAAATTTTATAGTGTGCTTGCTGTATTCCAGGCACTGCTCCAAGCAATTTTCACTTTTCACTTAACCCACACAACAGCCATATGAGGTAATACCATTATTATACCCATTTTACAGATAAGTAAACAGGTCATTGAAAGATGAAATAATTTATCAAGATAGGTAAACAGAGTAAATAATTAAAAGGCAAATACACAAATCATTACAATTCGCAGATGCCATGATTGCCTTCCTAAAAAGCTTGAGAATTATCTGAAAACTGTTAGAAAAGTACTACTAATAATAAAACATGCTCTATCTCACCTTCTCTCACTCTTCTCTAGGATGCTACAAGAGCCATCAGCCATGGCAGATGTTTAATTTGGTCCTGGCAAGGGGGAAAGATGTCTTGCCCACTTACTCATCTTAATCCTTAATTGTCACCCATCCTCCCCAAGCAGTCTGTCTTGATTTTACTTTGCTCTCACTTGCAATCAAGGGTTGAGCCCCAAAGACATCTGGAGTCTTAAAACCTAACAATAATATGCAGATACAAACACAGGAACAAAAAATCCTTTAGAAATCTCTGACCATAGATGATGTGCATCTGTAAGACCTCAAAAGCTCCATTTCCCAGGCTTAATAACAGTGGGAAGGGAGGTGGGATTGGCAAAAGTGCATCCCTCTTCAAGACAGACTTCAGTACAGACTGTGCTGTCCAGTGGGCCAGGCCCTGGATTGCAGTGCCAGCACTTATGAGTTCTCAGAGAGCCAGACCCAGGGATTTGTGTCCTGCTGAAGAGGGAGGCCTGCTAGGGCAGCTTATAAAGGGCTCCAGGCAAACTGGGGCACCATGAAAACACTAGGCATCTTGTGGAGGTGGTAGCAGTGGGTAAGGAGAAGAAGAAATAAATGGACAGCACAATAACTAATGCTGGCCTTGCCAGGGCAAAATCACTATACTAAGGACATTAGGCTTTGACCACTCTAAGGGTCCTAAGCATGTGGAAAACAGCATGGTACAGTGGAAAACACACTGCACCAAGTTCCGAAAGACCTTTCTGATCAAAGATTCTATAGAAGAATACTGATCAAAAAGGGTAAAGTGTGGAACAGAATTTAAAATTCTCATGGAATCCAGACTTTCTGGAGCTATTGAGGCTGGATGAACCTCCAGAACTATTGCCCTCAGATAATCTTTAAACCTTAAACCGAAAATATCCCCTAAAGCCTTCTTCCAACCAAACAATAGTTTAGCTTAATTAGTGAAGAATGTCTCTCATGTGAATTGTGCTCTTTTAAAGAACTATCTGTATGGGATCAAGTTGACAACAGCACTTTGAAAAGTTAGATAGGAAGTTTAGGGAGCAGTGAGTTTATGTTATTTGGAAAGGAACAATTCAGAAAAGGAGGGTGAAAATGGTTGTACAAGCTGAAGAATGTAATTAAAAAATCACTGAATTGTACATGTAGAAATTGTTATATTCTGGCTGTGTATATTCTTGAGAACAACAACAATATATACTATTTTTTTAAAAGATCCAAAAGACCTGCATTCATGTCCTCACCCTGTCACTACTAACTGTGCGTCTTTTGGTGAACCCCTTTATCTTCTGAGCCTTCATGCTTTATCATGTGGTTGTAGAAGCATTACATAAGGCTATAGTTGACAGGTTCCAGCAGAGCTTTCAGACTAATACAGACTAGGAAGAAAGATCTGGTCATCTACTTCTGAAAATTAGCCAGTGAAAACCTTATGGATAACAACAGAACATTGTTCAATATAGTGCTGGAAGATGGGCCCCTCAGGTTGGAAGGCACTCAAAAGCCGGGGAAGAGCTGACTTCTCAAAATAGAGTCAACCTTAATGGCATGAATGGAGCAAAGCTTTGGAATCTTCATTTGCTGATGTGACACTACTCAAAATGAGAAGTAACAGCTGCAAACATCCATCAGTAATTGGAACATGGAATGTACAAAGTAGGAATAAAGGAAAATTGGAAGTCATCAAAAATGAACTGTAATGCTTAAAGATACCATGGACTGCCAGCAGAAAAACAAGTCAGTCTTAGAAGAAATACAACCAGAATGCTCCTTAAAAGTGAAACTTCAGCTTGCTTACCTTGGACATGTCATCAGGAAAGACCAATCGCTAGAAAAGCTTCTGTGGCTGTGTGAACTGGGAGAGGCCTCTACCCTGATCCACGGACTTGGGACGTTCTAGCCTCTACAATCGTGTGAGCTGTTTCTTTGCTATAAATCTCTCTCTATATATATATTTATACGCTTTACTGAGTTTGCTTCTCTAGAGAACCCAGCGTAAGACAGAGTCTTCCTCTTTTTCACTGACCTTCTACTTTACCGAGCACTATGTCCTTCTCCAGGGACTGGTCCTTCCTGATATTGTGTCCAAAGTACATGAGACGAAATCTCACCATCCTCGAATCTAGGGAGCATTCTGGCTATACTTCTTCCAAGACAGATATGTTCATTCTTCTGGCAGTCCATGGTATATCCAGTATTCCTTGTCAACACAATAATTCAAAGGCATCAATTATTTCTTCAACCTTCCTTATTCATTGTCCAGCTTTGGCTTGCATATGAGGAAATTGAAAATACCATTGCTTGAGTCAGACGCACCTTAATCCTCAAAGTGATATCTTTGCTTTTTAACACTTTAAAGAGGTCTTTTGCAGCAGATTTGCCCAATGCAGTATGTCATTTGATTTCTTGACTGCTGCTTCACTAAGTTATCCATAATTTGTTAAGATCCACAAAGTTAAATGCCTTTGCACAGTCAATAAAACACAGGTAAACATCTTCCTGGTATTCTCTGCTTTCAGCCAAGATCCATCTGACCTTAGCAATGATATCCATTGTTCCATATCCTCTTATGAGTCTGGCTTGAATTACTGGCAGTTCCTTGCTGATGTACTGCTGCAACCACTTTTGAATTATCTTCAGCAAATTTTTACTTGTGTGTGATATTAATGATACTGTTCGATAATTTCCACATTCTGTTGTATCACCTTTCTTTGGAATAGGCACAAATATGGATCTCTTCCAGTCAGTTGGCCAGGTAGCTGTCTTCCAAATTTCTTGACATAAAAGAATGAGTGCTTCCAGCGTTGCATCCATTTGCTGGAGCCTTGTTTTTCGTCGATGCCTTCAGTGCAGCTTGGACCTCTTCCTTCAGTACCATCAGTTCTTGATCATACGCTGCCTCCTGAAATGGTTGAACATCAACCAATTCTTTTTGGTACAGTGACTCTGTGTTTTCCTTCCATCTTCTTTTGATACTTCCTGTGTCCTTCAATACTTTACCTGTTTAAAAAAAAAACAAACTGCTGCTGTCGAGTCGATTCTGACTCATAGCAACTGTATAGAACAGAGTAGAAATGCCTCATAGAGTTTCCAAGGAGCAGTTGGTGGATTCACACTGCTTATCTTTTTGGTTAGCAGCCTGAGTTCTTAACCACTTGGCCACCTGGGATCCATTTTGCCCATAGAATCCTTCAATAATGCAAGTCAAGACTTGAATTTTTCTTCACTTTTTTCAGCTTGGGAAATGATGAGCATGTTCTTCCCTTTTGGTTTCTAACTCCGGGTCTTGGCACATTTCATTATAATACTTTACTTTATCTTTTCAAGCTGCCCTTTGAAATTTTCTGTTCAGCTCTGTTACTTCATCATCTCTTCCATTTGCTTTAGCTACTCTATGTTCAAGAGCAAGTTTCAGAGTTGCTTCTGAAATCAGTTTTGGCCTTCTTTCTCTCCTGTCTTTTTAATGACCCTGTGCTTTCTTCATTTATGATGTCCTTGACATCAACCCACAACTTATCTGCTTTTTGGTCATTAGTGTTCAATGTATCAAATCTAGTCTTGAGATGACTTCTAAACTAACAAACGAGTGGTGGAAAGAATAATTTGGAGAGGAAAAAACAGTGACTGTCAAGTTGATTCCAAGATTGCAACTCATGGCAACACCATATGCTTCAGAGTAGGTTTTTAAATGCCTGATTTTTGGAAATATATCATCAGACCTTCTTGCCAAGGCACCTCTGGATGAACACAAACCTCCAAACTTATGTAAGCAGGTGTCTTAGGATGGGTTCGCTAGAGAAGCAAAATGAGTGAAGCATATAAATATATATATAGAGAGAGATTTATATCAAGGAAATGGCTCACTCAGTTGTAGAGGCTGGAAAGTCCCAAGTCCATAGGGTCAGGCTGGAGGTTTTTCATGACTCACGTAGCTGCAGGAGCTGATGAATCCAAGATCGGCCTCTTGCTCACAGGTTTTGGAGGTTGAAGAATCCCAAGATTGGCAGGTAAGCTGATAGCTCAAGTCCCAAGAACAGAGGTCATATGAACAGAAGCCAGGTGCAGGATCTAGAGGGAGCAAGAACCAATGAGTTTTGCCAGAAAGTCCACCTATAATGGATGCTGTCCACACCCCCAAGGAAACTCCCTTTCAATGGATTGGCTGCTCTTAACACATCTCATCATGGAGGTGATTATGTTATAACATAGCTACCAAACTACATCATAACTGCCAAACCACTGAGAATCAGGGCCCAGCCAAGTTGACACACAACCTTAACCCTCACAGCCACCAAGTGTTAAACATTTGCACCACCCAGAGACTCCAGCAGGAGATGAGAGGGAATATCAGCATAAAGCAAGATGTAGGATTCCTTCCTAAATCATAAAATCACACTACATCCTGGCCCTGCTGCTGGGCTAGGGCACAGGCCATGTGCAAAGACTGGGCATGAAAGTAGAGGACAAGGGAAGTCCCAGCCCTGTGCCATTGGTAGGTAGAGGATACACCCAGAAATACCTAAAGCCAGCCCCAGAAATGGCTGCATTTCCATGGAGCTGGATGGGTTCAAAGTTCTCCAAGGTCCTGGACAAGAAGGCCCAACAATTTCTAGGGTTTTTTGGGGGAGGGGAGCGGAGGGGAGAGGGGGGCAATTCACCTCATGACCAGTCACCACTCATCTGTCAGTGGAGGCTTGCATGTTGCTATGATGCTGATCAGGTTTCAGCAGAGCTTCCAGACTAAGATGCACTAGGAGGAAAGGCCTGGCAGTCACAACCCTATGGATCACAGTGGTCCAATCTGCAAGCAATCATGGGGATAGCACAGGACCAGGCCACATTTTATTCCATTGTGCATGGACACGACAGCAGCTAAAAGCAACAGGCAAAATGTAAGCCAGTCAGGAGTGGCTGAGTTAAAATAGGAAGAAAGGAAACTTTTAATGCCCTAATCTGCTAACCAAAAGGTTGGAGGTTCAAGTCCACCCAGAGGCAGCTTGGAAGAAAGTCCTGGTGATCTACTTCCAAAAAATCAGACATTGAAAACGCTAGGAGCATAGTTCTAGTCTGTCACACATAGGATTGCCATGAGTTGTAATTGACTCAATGGCAACTAGTTTTGTTTATTTTTAAATAATTTTATTTTGTTGTTGAAAATATAAACATCAGAACATACACCAATTCAACAATTTCTACATGTACAATTCAGTGACATTGATTACATCCTTAAGGTTGTGCAACCATTCTCACCCTCCTTTTCCTAATTGTTTCTCACCCATTAACATCAACTCGCTGCCCCCAACCTAAGCTTCCTATCTAACCTTTTGAGTTACTGTTATCAATTTGATACTATATAGATAGCTCTTTTAAAAAGCACAATACTAAAAGCAGACATTCCTTACAAATTAAGCTAAACTATTTTTTTGGTTTAAAGAATAGTTCAGGGGATATTTTTGGTTTAAAGTTTAAATAGTATGTGAGTGCAATATTTTGCGGGGTTCATCCAGCCTCAATGGCTCCAGGAAGTCTGGATTCCATGATAATTTTAGATTCTGTTCCACATTTCCCCCCTTTCGATCAGGATTTTTCTATAGAATCTTTGAGCTAAACATTCAGTAATGGTAGCTGGGAACCATCCAATTCTTCTGGTCTCATAGCAAAGGAGGCAGTTATTCATGGAGGCAATTACCCATGCACTCCATTTCATCCTCTTATTCCTGACTCTCCTTCTTCCTCTGTTGCTCCAGATGAATAGAATAATTGTTGTGCCTTGGATGGCTGCTTGCACACTTTTAAGACCCCAGGCAATACACAATAAACTAGGAGGCAGAACAGAAGCACTGAATGCAATATGAGGCCAATTAACTGGGATGTCCCATGAAACCATGACTCTATACCTCCAAACCAAGAAACCAAATCACATGAGGTGTTTGGTTTGACATAAGCAGCCTCAGCAGCTATCCTTTTTGTTGTTGTTGTTTTAAAAATATATCACACAATAGTTGCCAATTCAGCTTTTTATAGGTGTACAACTTACTGATATCAATTATATTAATCAGCTATGCAACCATTGCCCTTAATTATCTGAATTTTCCATTACCATAAACAGAAACTCAGTGCTCCATAAGCAATAATTCCCCCTTTCTCCCCTCCTTCCTACCCCTGGTAACCACTAATAAACTTTGGTCTGTATATATTTGGCAACTGGTTTAAGGGGAGGGAAAGTAGAGTCTCTGACAGCTAGCTAGGAAGGTAGGGAACAAGACTGAAGGCTGAATATGGGTGGGCTTAACCCTGCTCCAGCTGCCTCCCTGGGCATTGCCAGCAAGACTTTTAAGTCACCGGAAATGTCTCCTGCTGAGGGAAATTCAGCATACATGATGTAGAGATTTCCACTTGAATTATGACAGGAAGGTGACTCACCTCTCAGGAGAGCAGAGAACTGGACAATCACTGAGGTCCGCGGGTGTGAGGGGTGGAGACGAGAGGAGAAGCTATTCTAAACCATCTGTCTTCATCACACAGCAGGTCTCTGAGGTGCCTTTGCCAGCCTTAAGATGCAAAGGTAATGTCCCATATAATTTCCTTTGTTTCAAATGATCAACACAGTCTATATTCTGTGCTCTTTTCCCCCTCTTACTCTGCAGACACCCCCTAAATATGCCTTAGCAGGTGAACTCTTTTTGTCTGGGATCCATGGGCCCTGAACTCTGGCTTCCTACATGAAGGTGATGTCCAACTGCCCCCAGGGTAGCATCCTCCTCCTTGTTAACATCAGAACCATGGGACCAACAGTACTAAAGCTGCCTCCAGTGACAGAACTGAAAGCAGCCCCAGGCTGTAATCAAAAGTTCTAGCATGGGAAAGAACCTGAGCTCAAAACCTGCCTTGAAGATCCAAGGGGTCACCTCATAAGTGTTCTGTCTGCTTAAGAGACTTCTGACACTGCCACTCCAAAAAGGGACAGTATCCTTCAGAGCCCACAGAGCAGCCAAGATTAAACAGGTGTGAGGTTTTGTCTGGAGCCCACATCTCTTCTGTAAGCCTGTTGAGTAATGGCTATAACCTTTGACTTTTAATCTCAAAGTCCAAACACCGGGCTTCTCTCCTCTCCTCTATCCTGTCTCTCTCTCCCTTCCTGCTCCAGTTCTCCAACATGTCCTCTTACCTTTAGACCTAGCACATGGCCAGTTCCCCAGGATTACCGAGAATTTATCTAAGGTTGAACTGATCCTACAGGTAGCTGCAGAAGTTACCTATGCTGTGTGATCTCACAGTTACCAAAAGATTCGTTTCTTGGCAGTATTTCCGGTACTAACTGCTAGAACATCTGAAATCTTACCTATGAAGACACATTCCAATGGTTAAGGCAGAGTGTCTCCAGGAATCCTCCGTTAGGCTGAAAATACCCTTGCCAGAGGTAACCTCAATGACCTGTCACTTATATTCCATTATAAATTCACTTTCTCTCTCCAAAATAGTGCCTGGGCATTCTGATTTGATCCAGGTGGTTTCCACAAATACACGCACATCTGGATCTTAAAGAAACAAGTTGTGTAACACAATGTTACCTAATGGTGGAAGTTATGGGTTTGGAGTTAAAGAAAGTTAGAAGCTAATCTCAGTCAGGTGAGCCTGGGCAAGTCACTCAACCACTCTAGGCGTCAGTTTCCATTTAAAGTCTTTTCTCTTCTAACTCTCAGATAAGTCATTAGAACTCTGTATAAATGTTCTGAAAACACACACACACTTCAACAACCATTTATTGCACGTTTACAATGTACCAGGTCCTAAAGTAGTAGCTATAAATTCTTACATGACTGAAACTTGGTTCTTCCACTCAAGGAGATTTGAGTCTAGTGGAACAGATGGTTAGCATTGACGTACTAAGTGCAGTAATAACAAATTATGCACAGTAGTCTAGGAGAACCCAGAAAGGTCATCTAACCCAGTCCTAGATGCAGGGTATGGGCAAAGGAGATGACCCCAGAATTGGAAGACTAAGTAGAATAGATTGGGTAAAGGGGACAGGAAGAGGGAAAGCATCTCATGCAGAAGAAATGCCATGAGTCAAAGTATGATGGTAGAATATTGTGGCATATATAGGTAAGTATGACCAACTAAGGATTTCTAGAGCTTAAATTATGAAAAATGGAGTGTCAGGAAATGAGGCTGAGAAACATGCAGGTTGAGAGCCAAACCATGGAGCCACCATCTGTCTCTCACTTTGTCTGTGGTGGCTCACGTGTTGCTATGATATTGAAAGCTATGCCACTGGTATTTCAAATACCAGCATGGTCACCCATGGTGAACAGGTTTCAAAAGAGCTTCCAGACGAAGGCCAACTAGGAAGAAAGGCCTGATGATCTGCTTCCAAAACATCAGTCAATGAAAACCTTATGAATCACATCAGAACATTGTCCAACTCACTTGCTTTGGACACATCATCAGGAGGCATCTATTGCTGAAGAAGGACATCACATTTGGTGAAGCAGAGGTCCAGCAAGGGTGAAGGAGACCCTTGATGAGATGGACTGGCACAATAGCCACGATGATGAACTCAAACATGCCGGCAATCGTGAGGATGACGCAGGACCGGGCAATGCTTCATTCTGTTGTACACTGAGTTGACTCAATGGCATCTATCTATCTGTCTGTCCATCCATCTATCTGCCCGCCTGCCTGCCTGCCCATCCATCCATCCATCCATCCATCCAGCTATCTAAGTAAGTTACATAATCAGTTAATTATGAGTCCCTCTGGCAGAAGTGTGGAAGGTGGATCAGAAAATAATGGAAAATACAAAGTGTTCTGCAATGGGAAGCCTCATGTCCAGCCCCTCTTACCCCTGGTTTAACCAGGCTACTGACTGAAAGCTGCCATTGCTTGGAAGAAGTTTTGGCTGCCTGACCCCTCTCCAGCCTGGGGCCCCTGAAGGGACTTCTGGCAGTATCTGGGAAGTGTTTTTCTAATAGCTTTTTTATGCCTAGATATCCTAGACACAAAGGAACATTCTGTGGGAAGTATCTAATGGGCTGCCACAGGTCTCTTACCTGGGACATCTTGGTCAACATATTTGTCAAAAAATTGGAAGATAGACTAGATGTTTAGATGACACAAAGCTAAATATAATATATAATGAATTATATGACAGAATAAAGACTAAAAATATACTGACAGGGTGGAACAATAGTTAAAAACCAATTAGATTAATTTAACTAGATAAATACTAAGCTCTACTTTTAGATTTCCTCAAAATTAATTACACAAGAATAAGATTTGGGGTACTTGATTTGATGGCAGAAGTATTTATCTGTTCATCAAATCTTTACTGAGAATCTACTATATGCCAAGCCCACAGTCCCCTGTGCTTACTTCTATCATTGCACCTGGTACATTTTATTAAAATCAGGTCAGCTTCCCCTCTTATACCCTAAGTTTTTCTAGGTTAGGAGCCAAGCCCCATCTTTGTATCCCAAGATCCTAGGGCAAAGTACAAGGAAAGACAAAGACTACTTGAACGCTTACTATGTGCCAGGAACTTTCCACCCATAACTAGTTTAATTCTTATTCAACCTATTATCTTCATGTTATAGTTGAGAAAATTAAGGCCCATGGATAAGTTGCCTATGGTTTTGTTGTTAATAGACTGCAGAGCTGACCTTTTAGCCCAGGTCCAACTGGTTCCAAGGTTGATTCTCTTTCTACTATATCACACTGACTCCTTATCTACATAAAATCCCAATAATGTTATAAAAGAATTGTACAAGACTGAGCCTCTCCTCAAGCATCTTGCAGTGTAGTAGGTTAATGAGCAAGACCTGGTGGAGGGTAGATAAGGGGGAGGAGAAGGTTACAGTTGATCACAGACTCCATGTGTGCCTCCAGTTAGATGCAGCTGCTCAGAAGGTAATGGTGGCTTGGGCTGCTCTGGTAGGCTTATGGAGCCCAGAACAAGGGTGGTGCTAGCCCCACTGTGCTCTGTGCTGCTTGGGCTACACCCAGATTTCTGGGTCCAGTTCCAGCCAGGACGCTTTCAAAGAGAACAGGCAGAAATTATTCAAAAGTGGACATTCAGCATGGTAAGGGTCTGGAAAGCATGTCATGTGAAGAATAATTAGGGAAAAGGTAATATTTAGCCAGGAGAAGAGATGGCTATTAAGCTATTAAGGCAAATAATTATTGTCTTTGAATATTTGAAGATGCAATTACATAGCTTTCCTGTTAATGTATGTAGACAATTATCAGCCTGTGTATTATGATTTCTGAATGTTGGAGGGACTGTGGAGAAGAGAACAAACACCTCTTGGGTTTATTGCTACGGATCAAGCACTTTACATACATCAAATCTAATTTTCGCAATAGCCCTTCTGAGTCCTTTACTTTGCAGCTGAGTAAGAGCTTAAGAAACCTGCCCAATAACATATTTGTGAATGGCAGAGACAGGATTTGCACCCAGGTTTGTTTGTTGTTGCTCTTATACTTCATGCCCTTGTCTTCTCCTGTACCTTCTCTATGATTATGTTCCTATGATTAGGCTTAGAGCCCCTGCATTGGGTGGGCATTTTAGAGACCATTTTTCTATATGAAGCAGAGGGCTTACCTATATGAGTAGGTCAGAAAAGGGAAAAGCTGACAAATTCAGGAAGAATTCCTTTACTCATTGTGTCAACTGCCACAGCCCTCCCTACCAAGTGCAGCCCTCAGTCCAGAAGCCAGAATTGAGTTAGGGGCCCTCAGGCCCTTTGGTGAAGGTGGCACAAACGTACGGTCAATTCCATAAAGGTCTTCAAGGCCTTTAACAATCTATTCCCTGCTTGCCTCCACATCCTCACCTCTCTATACCTGCCCCTTCCTCCCTCTCTTCATTCCACACTCTAGACCAGACCACTTCCTCTCTTTCCTGTCCAGCCTTTGGTACATGCTGTCCCCTCTGCCTAAAATACATTTTGCCTACTTGATGCCTACTCATTCTTCAGCTCTAAACTTGAATGTTATCACCTATAGTAATGCCTCACCCTTGACCGGCTTTATTGTCCTTTCCATGCACATACGTTGACCCTGTGACTCTATATCATTGCATTTTTCTCACTGTTGGTGCTATTCTGTAACCCCTCGAAGGTAAGGACATTGTCATGCTCCTTTTGTATCTCTGTGCTTACTACATAGTACTGATAAATGAACGAATGTCCTGGGAGCAAGACTAGGATCAGTCAAACCTAGGTTTGAAGGCAGATTCTACAACTCACTGATTGGGTAAAAACCTTAGGCAATTGACTCAGTCCTGACTTAACTTGTCCTTAATGGTTAATTGGGAATAACAATACCTACTTCATAATGATTGTTATGAGAATTAAACAGAATAACATAAGTAAAGAAACTGGCCCATATAACTTATGCAAAGTTAAGAGTGATAAGGCCAGTCAATATAATATTGTCAGAATCCAAATTGATTCATTCACTAAAAAGTTTTCTTATTCTGGAAAGCATTTTTTGTCAATGTCAAGAATAACAAACACATATTGACTAAAGCATTTGGCTCTGTGTCCCTGTATGGACAGAGCCAAATGGACATTCCTACTCAATGTGACCTATCTGTGCTCTCACGGCTGGCTTGGGTTGAGGAGGTGGATGGAGCCCAAAGGCTGCCCTGGGATACCACAAGCCAGCCATGCAGAACTTCCCAATATTCTCTAAAGAGCACACCTCACCTGGACAGCCTGCCCTTACCTTTTGCTCAGCTAACTCCTCCTTATCCTCCAAGATTCATCTCAGGCATCGCTCCTGTCCCATCCACTACCCCTTCAATTACCAGTTGGGCCTACCTCCCACGTGTTTGGATTCTTCCCCACGATTACCTCTGTGAACCCTTATCCCTTTGTCTGTTGGTGTCTCATTATCTGATATCACTCCCACGAGGCTGTGAGCAACTTAAGCAGAGGGAAAACATCTTGCTCATCTTTGCAGGTCCATCCTCCAATGCGGGTAGCAGATATCAATGGGATTGTCTGACCAGCATCCCAGCAGCTCTTGTCTCAGGAGCATGGCCACAGTGGGTGCTGGTGCCCTTAGGTTGGCCCAAGGTGGGCTCAGGTCCCTTCCCTGGATTTTTAGGCTTGGGATGAGAGAGCACTTCAGAGCCAAATTGTCTGATGGTTTGGAGCTCAAAAATGTGAAACTAAGCTTGAGGCCGTGTTTCTGACTATGTAGGTAAAGCCAGCCTGGGATGGGTGAGAATGAAGAGACGAAGAGGGATGGAGAGTCCTGGAAGCATGAGAGGATCCTGGTTCAAAGTGTTCCTGAAGCTCAGCCATGTTTTTGGCTTCACAGCAGCTTGGGGCTTAACCATTTCAATGACAGAATTAAGGAATGCCCTCAAAAACCAGTTCTGTTGAACTTAGATGGCACAAGAGCAGTGGATCGGTTCAGTCATCCAAAATAGTCAAAACCGTCTCCTAGACGGGAGTCAGCATACAAAACAAACAAACGAACGACAACAAAAACTCAGCTTTCTTGTCCCTCAGGGGGACAATGCTGACACTTATTCCACATCATCTCTCAGTGGGTCTCTGTATAGAGAGTGAGTTTTGTTGCCCATAGCGATAACCTGCCCGTAAAGGCATTTTTGATTGGCTGTCTCTTCCCTGACTCGTTTTCCCATTCCATCACAGTGCTACCTGGGATAATCTCCAATTAAACTCTTTGCACACTCTTCTCCTCTGGAAAAAAAAATTTTTTTCAAGGGTAATACAGCACAAAAGGATGCTAAGAAGATGGCCTTAAATAAAACTGCAGTCAAGCTCCCCTAATTTCTTCTCCCAAATCACCATGTAAATAGCCACTCTTATAGCTGTCTGGGGACTTTAAGAATCTCTAAATAAGCAAATACATTTTTGTTAAATCACATAAGAAATAAGAAATTAATTAGCATTAGCATGTTGAATCACTTAGGTATCAGTAACTAATATGACCAATTGACATTTAATTAGTCTTGCTATCTAATTTACTATGAATTACATTAAATGTTAATTAATTGCTTAATTAGTCTTTACACAATTACTATGTGTGAATGTGCTTTTAATAGCTTATTATTTGGGTGGTTGTCCTAATGGCAAAACAAGTTACCTGTTAATTTCATTTTGAATAGATTTTGCATATTCCTAAAATCATTCTCAACAACATAACCAATTAATGGATTAATTAATATAATTTAAAACCATTGAAAAAATAATCAACAGTTTATTGTGCCCACAATCTCCTAATTAAACTGGCAGAGCTTTCTGGAGTTTATCTGCTATCAGCATTAGTAATGTACAATACTACCCTTATCAATGTCATTAAGCTATTTCCTATCTCTGATAAACTAGCACGTCGTACAGCATATTATTATTAGCCCGTGTTTAAATCTTAGAAGGCTCATTACTGTGGCTGACACAAAAGCCAATATGATTTTGGCTGTATTAGTAGAAGTACGATGTCTAAAACAAGGGAGATGATAGTCCTGCTCTGCCTTGTGCTGGTCTGGCCATACTTGTAGCATTTTGTCAATTCTGGAAATGACATTTTCAAAGAAATATAAATTATGTGAAGAATTGGTGAAGAAGTTGAGAGTATTCAGTTAGAATAAGAGAACACTCGTGGGACAACAGAATCTCTCTCTTCAAATTTATGATGAGGTTTGTAGAAGATAAATTAGTTTTTTATCTTTTTAAATTTATTGACTCAGTTGAGAGCACTAGGACCATAAGTCTGAAGTTAGATGAAACAGATTTTGGACTGACACAGGGCTGTCTGAGGATGGAATGAGCTGACTCTGGAGTGATGAGCTCCCTGTCACTGGCGGAGTTCAAGCGTAGTCTCGGCAGTCGTTTGTGCAGAAGGGACTCAAGCTTCGGATGGGTGATTGGAGGAGGTGACCTTTCCAATTCCTTGCTATGCTGATGAGATTCCGTGGTTCTCATGGATACGCTTTCGTGATAAATTGAGCAATCCATCTCAATCCTGAATATGGCCTTGAGCCCACATTACCTCGTTCGCTTTCAACTTTAGGAGAAGCTTCACAGGTATGCATTCAATTCTGATTGCTACCGTGGTTTTGAATGCCAGCTCACCATCTTGGTGGTTTGACTTGGTGGTTGTCCCCCTGGGTCGGCTGTGCTGCAGCTTCCCTTCAGGTGTCCTCCAGCAGCCGGCATGCAACTCAGGGCAAAGCTTAGAAGGGATCAGCTGAGCCACTGGAGTCATTTATCTTTGACAGGATGGGATGGGAGAAAGGGCAGGCGCCTGGCAGGCAAATAAACTTAATGAAGTTTGTAATAGACTGCGGAAATATCAGCCTCATGATCAAAGCAGGAATAAGCCACAAAAAACTATTAATTAAGACTCTCTCACTATCTCCCTCTTCCCATTTCCTTCTTCACCGTGTGCAGTAACCACTCTAATTGTTGCCAGCCTTTCAAGGATTCAAAGTCAGCTTCTCTTGCCCATGTTTCAAAGTGTCGTTGGGGGCCAAGGGTCTGGTGCAGTCCCTGGCAGGCCCCAAGGGTGACAATGTTCCAAGCTTTGCCCTCTGCAAGAGGGTGAGGTGTTCTGTGCAATGTCCTGCTCCCTGTGCTCCATGCACACAGTGTTCTGTCCCAGAACGTTCCTCCTGACCTTCCAAGCCTAACTCAAAATTCTTTTCTCCCAGGAAACCTTCTCTGAGACTGTGCCCCCAACCCCCAACCCCGACCCCCTTCTCTAGGGTCCTGCTTCCTACCTGCTGGTCCTTCGTGCTGGATCAGGGCATTAAGCCTGTGTCTGCTACTTTGACCTGGAAACTATACCTGGACTTGAAGTGTATGTACCGGGGCAGGGGTAATAGTAAAACTATTGAATAACCAGTTATATAAGGGTGGAGACCTGGTGGTGCAGTGGTTAAGAGCTCAGCTGCTACCAAAAAGGTCAGCAGTTCAAATCCACCAGCCACTCCTTGGAAATCCTATGGAGCAGCTCTACTCTGTCCTATAGTATTGCTGTGAGTCAGAATCGACTCGACTCAACTCGACTCAACGGCAACAGGTTTGGTTTGGTTTTTTAATATAGGGGCATTGGTGGTTCAGTGGTAAAATTTTCACTTCCCATGTGGGAGACCCAGGTTCAATTCCTGGTCAATGCACCTCATGCACAGCTACCACCTGTCTGTCATCAGAGGTTTATGTTGCTATGATGCTGAACAGGTTTTAGCAGAACTTTCAGACTAAGATGTACTAGGAAGAAAGGCCTGGTGATCCACTTCCAAAAATCAGCAAATGAAAACTCTATGGATCACAGCAGTCTGATCCACAACTGATCATGTGGGTGGTGCAGTGCCAGCCAGTGTTTCGATCTGTTGTGCATGGGATCATCATGACTCGGGGCAACTCTATGGCAGCTAACAACAATGGAGTAATATAAATCAACACATAAGTCAGTATGTAAATTTAAAAATGTAATCTATTCCTTTTCATTCTCTAACTAAAACTACTTACCAAGTGATGGAGGTTGCAAGTCATTCATCAAAACATTCCAATAGCATCCTGTTCTTTTGCTGACTTCTAAAAATTGTTGGTGTGATCTTTTGTTTGATGCAGCTGTCATTAGCTAAATGATGGCCCTCTCTGACTCTGATTGGTCATAGGGACTGCATCAAACTTTTCCAAAGACTTTAGTATTAAATTGTCTTTTAGGAGGTCCCTGGAGTTCCAGGCTTTGTGCAGAAGTAACAACATGGCCCATGTGAACTTGATGTCAGCACTTCCCACGTGGTCTGGATCCAGGGACTTGTGCCTAGGTTCCTCAGCAATGCTGTCACCAACCTTGCCTATCCTATACCTACTTCAATGCCCCACCAACACTGGGCCACTCTGTTAGAGGGAGCAGAGGCTATATACACCCTCACCATCTCAGCTTGCTCAGCAAATACAGTCCCACCCCACGCCCCCCCATATATGCTCCCCACTTTTCCCAGGCCTCATTCTCATCACTGTGGCCCCCTCTGGACAACATCAAATGGTGGTGTGTGATCTCAACCACTTATACTATTTACAAACTAGTGTGGAAGTAGCTTAATATTTTAACAACTGGTTTGCCGTACCTGTACATTCATATAGGTATACGGGCTGCTATGAGTTAGAACTGACTTGACGGCACCTAACAACAACAACAACATACATTCATATACTCGTCAACCTGTACTCCTCATGTATCCTGTCATCTCCCTAAGGGCAGCTTGTTCTGAAAGGCACCTGCCCTTTTCGAAAGAAACATCAAGTCAGAAATGGGCCCCAAGATAGCAATAAATAATACAGCTGTTTAGTCAGCCCATAAGGGTTCAACATAATCCCCACATCTCCCCTGCCCCAGCATGATCCCCAACACATCCGTTTGAATTCCATTGGCTACAGGAGGATCTGGACCCCATTCTCTGCCTCCCCAACATTGCACCATGGAGCACCAACTTAACTGTTAATATAATACTCTGATTTGTTGTTGTTGTTGTTATTAGGTGCCATCAAGTCTATTCCGACTCATAGTGACCCAACATACAACAGAACAAAACACTGCCTAGTCGTGTGCAATGCTTACAATCATTGCTATGTTTCAGCCTGTTGCTGCAGCCATTGTGTCAACCCATCTCCTTGAAGGTCTTCCTCTTTTGCACTGATCCTCTACTTTACCAAGCACTATGTCATTCTCCAGGGACTGCTCTCTCTTGATGACATGTCAAAAGTATGTGAGACAAAATCTCGCCATCCTCGCTTCTAAGGACCGTTACGGCTGTACTTCTTCCAACACAGATTTGTTCGTTCTTCTGCAAGTCAATGATATATTCAATATTCTTCACCAACATCTCAATTCAAAGGCATCAATTATTCTTCAGTCTTCCTTATTCATTGTCCAGCGTTTGCATGCATATGAGGCAATTGAAAATACTACGGCTTGGGTCAGGAGCGCCTTACCAAAAAAGTGACATCTTTGCTTTTCAACACCTTAAAGAGGTCTTTTGCAGCAGATTTGCCCAATGCAATACATCATTTGATTTCTTGACTGCTGCTTCCATGGGTGTTGATTGTGGATCCAAGTAAAATGAAATCCTTGACAACTTTAATCTTTTCTCTGTTTATCATGAGGTTGCTTATTGGTCCAGTTGTGAGGATTTTCGTTTTCTTTATGCTGAGGGGTAATCCATACTAAAGACTATAGTCTTTGATCTTTATCAGTAAATGCTTCAAGTCCTCTTCACTTTCAGCAAGCAAGGTTATGTCATCTGCATATCACGGGTTGTTAATGAGTCTTCCTCCAATCCTGATGCCAAGATCTTTTTAATATAGTCCAACTTCTAGGATTATTTGCTCACCACACAGATTGAGTAAGTATGGTGAAAGGGTACAACCCTGACACACATCTTTTCTGATTTTGAACCATGCAGTATCCTCTTGTTCTGTTCAAATGACTGCCTCTTGATCTATGGACAGGTTCCTCATGAGCACAATTAAGCGTTCTGGAATTCCCATTCTTCACTATGTTATCCACAATTTGTTATGATCCACACAGTCAAATGCCTTTGCATAGTCAATAAAACACAAGTAAATATCTTTCTGGTATTCTCTGCTTTTAGCCAAGATCCATTGGACATCAGCAATGATATCCCTCATTACATGTCGTCTTCTGAATTCAGCTTGAATTTCTGGTAGTTCCCTGACAACGTACTGCTGCAACCGTTTTTGAATGATCTTCAGCAAAATTTTACTTGCTTGTGATATTAATGATATTGTTCAATAATTTTCACATTCTGTTGGATCACCTTTCTTTGGAATGGGCATGAATATGGATCTCTTCCAGTTAGTTGGCCAGGTAGCTGTCTTCCAAATTTCTTGGCATAGACGAGTGAGTGCTTCCAGCATTTGCATCTGTTTATTAAAACATCTCAGTTGATATTCCGTCAATTCCTGGAGGCTTGTTTTTCACCAATGCCCTCAGTGCACCTTGGACTTCTTCCGTCAGTACCATTGGTTCTTGATCATATACTACTTCCTGAAATGGTTGAATGTCAACCAATTCTTTTTGGTACTATGATTCTGTGTATTCTTTCCATCTTCTTTTGATGCTTCATGCATCGTTCAATATTTTGCCCACAGAATCCTTCAAAATCGCAACTCAAGGCTTGAGTTTTTTTCTTCAATTCTTTTAGCTTGAGAAATGCCCAAGCATATTCTTCTTTTTTGGTTTTCTAACTCCAGGTCTTTGCACATTTCATTTTAATACTTTACTTTGTCTTCTAGAGCCACCCTTTGAAATCTTGTATTCAGCTCTTTAACTTTATAATTTCTTCCACTCACCTTAGCTACTCTACCTTCAAGAGCAAGTTTCAGTCTCTTCTGACATCCATTTTGATATTTTCTTTCTTTCTTGTCTTTTTAATGACCTTTGGCTTTCTTCGTATATAATATCCCTGAAGTCATCGCACAATTCGTCTGGTCTTTGGTCATTAGTGTTCAATGAGTCAAATCTATTCTTGAAATAGTCTCTAAATTCAGGTGGGATATACTCAGGATCATATTTTTGTTCTCATGGATTTGCTTTATTTTTCTTCAGCTTCAACTTAAACTTGCATATGAGCAGTTGATGGTCTGTTTTGCAGTTGGCCCCTGGCCTTGTTCTGACTGATGATATTGAGCTTTTCCATCCTCTCTTTCCACAGATGTAGTCGATTTGATTCCTATTTATGTTGTTGAAAAAAGGTATTTGTAATAAGTCACTGGTCTTTCAAAATTCTATCATGTAATCTCCTGCATCGTTTTTATTACCAAGGCCATATTTTCCAACTACAGATCCTTCTTTGTTTCCAACTTTTGCATTCCAATCACCAGTAATTATCAATGCATCTTGATTGCATGT
The DNA here is from genome assembly GCA_030035585.1 of Dugong dugon. NCBI lineage: Eukaryota > Metazoa > Chordata > Mammalia > Sirenia > Dugongidae > Dugong > Dugong dugon. The sequence goes on from CM057462.1 coordinate 152,556,213, forward strand.
TTGGTCAATTTCAGACTGCAGAAGTTGGTAAAACATCTTCAATTTTCTCATCTTTGGCATTTGTGTTTGGTGCGTAAATTTGAATAATAGTCGTATTAACTGCTCTCTCTTATAGGCATATGGATATTATCCTATCACTAACAGTGTTATACTTCAGGATGCATCTTGAAATTTTCTTTTTGACGATGAGTGTGACACCATTCCTCTTCAATTTGTCATTTCCGGCATAGTAGACCATATGATTGTCTGATTAAAAATGTCCATTAACAGTCCATTTCAGCTCACTAATGCCTAGGGTATCGATCTTTATGCATTCCATTTCATTTTCATCAACTTCCAGTTTTCCTAGATTCATAGTTTGTATATTCCACATTCTGATTATTAATGGATGTTTGCAGCTGTTTCTTCTCATTTTGAGTGGTACACACCAGCCACCACAGTACGACAAACTGACAGACAAAAGGCATAATTCTGATTTAGGCATTGAATATAATATAATCCCGTGGTTCTCTTCCTGAAGGTGTCAGAGGTAACCAGGGGCCCCACAGACAAGGGCAGTCACTATTCTTATATAAATCTCCATCTGCTCAGGAGACTGATGGAGATGGATGGCTGCATGGGGGTGGGAGAGGCAGGAGCCTGGAGCAGGAGGAATGACTTATGATTGCTGTCCTTACAGACAGGCCCCTGTTGTTGGAAATGGCTTTGTTGTTGCCTCTGTTGGTTGAAGCCTCATCAAATGTAGAAAGATGAACTGAGGGTCTCCATCAGGGGCTGAGACTTTCAGAGGTGGAGATCATTAACAAGAATAATTCCTCTTCTCGCATAGCATTTATCATCCACACCCTTGGCAGGAGCTGCTGGATCAGCTAGTTCAGGAAAACAGCAGCAGACAGTAGTAAGTCAAGATGTGAAGGGCAATTGGCAAATCCCAAGCTATTATCTCCTGCCTTCACCCCATCCTCAAAAAAGTTGGCCTCTTCAATTAGCGTAATGACATTAATGGCATGGTGGGAGATGGTATTTCCAAACAGTGGAAACAGCTGAGCTATAAGCGCTTGAAGCATGTCGGGCAGCCTCCACAGTGGCACAGGGACCTGATCAGTGTGACATACATTCCAGGGAAACTCTGTAATTCAGAGCTGACAGCTGAACCAATGGCACCCATTTCAGAGAGCCATTTTCCCAGGGAAACAGAGAAGATATTGACCTAAAACTTCTCTGGAGACTCTGAAGCTATGATGTATAGCTTGTCCCTAGTCCTCCATCCTTCTGCGTCTTCTAGTTTCTACATGTGACTGCTCCATCTCTCTGTTTATTGAACATAGTGGTTGTATGTGGGCTCCAATCATGGCCCCACCATGCATTCCTAGTGTAATCCAGGGCAAGTCACTGAACAATTCACCCCCTCACCTATAAAATAGCAATGACAATCCAGCTAGTGTGGGTATGAAAATTAAAAGAGATCATGCACGTAAAGATTTCAGCACTGTGCCTAGAACAGTCAAAACTTCCAATAATAGTCCGGCAAAATGGCACAATAAGCAGAAGCACCACACCATCCCTCCACAGCAAAGATCCGCAAAACTAAGCCAAACAGAGAATAAAACAATCCTGAAACCCTAAAACATCAAATGAAGAGATAAAGAACTCAGCCAAACACCAAATGGAGTGAGAAAACTGACAGAGAATGGAGAGTGAGGAGAGAGCCATGCAGAGGTCCCCTACCAGCTAATGCAGCACAGATCCACCATCTTGGACTCCTCTCGGAGACCAGCAAACAGGGAGTACAAGAAAGCAGCCTCACAGAGCTTCCAGTGGGAGACAAAACAACCGGTAATTTGCAATATATGCTTTCCCACCCCTCACCCTTCTTCACCCCAACTCAGCCTCCTCTGCTTCCCATGGCCACAGTCTCTTGACTGGGAAACAGCAGCTGCTTGGATTCCACACACCTGAACAGGTGGCTCTATAAGTGCCATTTGTTGGCTGTTAATGTTGCTTTGTTTCTGCTTCTTTTTATTTCTTCCCTGCCTCCCCCCACCTCCTCCTCCTTTCGATCAAGTACCTCGCTCCGTCCACCATCTTTGCTTCTTCCTGAGGGGCTGCGGAGCTCCGTTCGAGTGTGGAGCTGCTTCCCAGTTTGGGCTGCTGCACTGGTGGGATCCTGGGGATTTTCTTTGTTTGTTTGTTTTGAATTGTTTGTTTGTTTTCTTTTCCTTTTCTTGAGTTGTGAGCCCTTTCTGGCCAGGCTGCGCTGCGTGGCAGGGAGACTCCCCTTTGGCTTCCACAGACGTGCAGAGGGATCCCTGAGGACATTTCTTTTTAAGTTGGTTTTTCTTTTTTTTCTTTCTGTTTCTTTGGGGGCTTTTCTTGTTTGTTTTTTTTAATTTGTTTTGCTTTCTTTTCCCTCTTTTTCCCTTTTTGTCTTTCTTCATTGCCCAGTTTCTCATCTCTCTATGTCTTCCTTCTCTTTCTGTTCCCTGAATACCTGGCATTGTATACCTCTACGCCTTCTAGCCAGGCTGTACTGCAACACCTGAGAATGACTTCCCCAGACCTCATAGCTGCACAGGTGGGATCCCTGGGAACTTTGCAGTTCTTTAACCTTTCTGATTCTTATTTATTCATTCTTTTCTTTTCTTCCCCCTCCCCTTTCTGTTTTTCTCCATTTCATAGTCTCTCATCTCTCCACTCCAACAGCAAGCTCCCCTAGCATTCTTTTTTGTTTGTTTGTATGTTTTTGGCTCCTGTTCCTCTCTCCTCTCTCCCATATCCATTTTAGCTCCACACATAACAATCTCCCTGCTGCATCCTGCCTACCTCCACTGTGCGCTGGACATCACACCACCAAGCAGCACAGGCACGGCCTTCTGGAACCTTCCCTGCACTGATTACCGACCCACTCTGGTGGCTGTAGTAAGTGCCACAAACAACCCAACCCAGTAACTCCTCTTTAACTAGACCTGCCCTGCTGTACCATATCTGAGTGACTGACCCTGCCAGTTAGAGAAAGAGGCAAAAAGTATTGAGCACACAGACGAGCAAACAACAAAGAACACACAGTGTGCCTGCTCAGACATAGCCAAATTTTTTTTTAAAAAGGGATGAAACAAACAAATCTACAATCAATAAACGAGAAAAATAACTACTGAATGCCCCAAAGACAGCAGAAAATAACAAAAAATTTACAAAAACAAGACAGGATGGTTCCAGTAGGTGTCCAAAATAAAACACCAGATGACTCTCCTCTGGAAGAAAATGCACTAGAACTACCTGAGAGGAAATTCAAATCTCTAATACTCAGAATTCTCCAAGAACTGAGGCAAAAAGCTGACAAACATGAGGAAAAAATAGACAAATTCATGGAAAATATGGACAAAAAATTGGAAGAATTCAGGAAAATAATGCAGGAACAAAATGCCAAAGTAAATTCACAACTAGAAATTATACAAAGACAACAATTAGAAATCCAAAAGATAAACAACAAGATTTTAGAAATGGACGATGTCAAAGAAGGGTTGAGAAGCAAATCTGAAACAGTGGAAGACAGGATCAGTGGAATAGAGGACAAACACTTGGATACAATTCTGTTTCAGGAAAACTCAGAAAAAAGAACAAAGAAAAATGAAGAGACCCTGAGAGTTATGTGGGACACAATCAAAAGCAAAAATTTTCTAGTGATTGGAATGCCAGAACAGGGGGAGAAAACAGAAAACACTGAGAGTATCATTGAGGAACTGCAGACAGAAAACTTCCCCAAGATCATAAAAGATGAAAAGCTGGCCATCCAAGAAACTCAACGAACCCCATGTAGGAGAGACCCCAAAAGAAAATCACCAAGGCATGTCATATTCACACTCACTAAAACCAAAGACAAACAAAGAATCCCGAGAGCAGCTCATGAAAAACAAGAAGTCACATACAGAGGAGAAACAATAAGACTAAGCTCAGATTATTCAGAAGACACCATGCAGGCAAGAAGGCAATGGGATGACATATATAAAATCTTGAAACAAAAAAATTTCCAGCCAAGAATAATATATCCTGCAAAACTATCATTCAAATTTGATGGTGAAATTAGGTCATTTCCAGATAAACAGAAATTAAGGGAATATGTAAAAGTCAAACCAAACTAACAAGAATTATTAAAGGGAGTTCTTCTATCTGAGGACAAACAGCTTTAGCTCACAGGCAGAACCTAGGATGCAGGATTGTACCAGCCAGATACCAATCTAGGAAATGAACTCTTGAGGACTATCCAAAACCAAAAGAAATACAACAGGGAATCAGAGCAGTTAATCAGTAAATGACAACAACATCAAAACAATAAAAGAGGAAATAAATGGCATAGGTATAGAATCTTCTAACGCAGAGGAAGGCAAGGCGATACCAAGTAATGGTAGACTGCTTCAAACTTAGAAAGATAAGGGTAAAATTCATGGTAACCACAAAGAAAGTTAGCAAACATACTCATAAAAAAAAAGAGGAAAAACATAAAGTCTCAGCAAAAACAAAACCTACAAAAACAAAAGAAATGAAAAAAAATCCACAGACAAAAGTAACTCAGCACAAGAAACTAAGAAGAACAAAGAAAACTTCAGCACCACAAAAAAAAGCACTGCAAAATGACAGCAACAAACCCACGTCAATCAATAATTACACTGAATGTAAATGGACTCAATAAACCCATAAAGAGAAGGAGAGTGACAGAATGGATAAGAAAACAGGATCCATCAATATGCTGTCTACAGGAGACACACCTTAGAAACAAAGATGTGAATATATTCAAAGTCAAAGGCTGGAAAAAAAATATACCAAGCTAACAACTACCAAAAAAAAGCAGGAGTGGCAATTATAATCTCAGAGAAAATATACTTTAAAAGAAAATCTACCATAAATGACAAAGAAGGACACTATATAATGATTAAGGGGATGATCCATCATGAAGACATAACCATAATAAACATCGACGCACCCAATGTCAGGACGCCAAAATACATAAAACAAACTTCAACAACACTGAAAAGAGAAATTGACACTTCCACGACAATAGTAGGAGACTTCAACACACCACTCTCAGTAAAGGACAGAACAACTAAGAAGAAACTCAGCAAAGATGCAGAAGACCTAAAGGGCACAATCAGCCAACTTGACCTCATAGACATATATAGAACACTCCATCCAACCACTGCAAAGTACACAATCTTTTCCAATGCACATGGAATGTTCTCCAGAATAGACCACATCTTAGGCCACAGAGCAATGCTCAACAAGATCCAAAACGTTGAGATAAGTCAAAGTATCTTCTCTGACCACAATGCCATCAAGGTAGAAATTAACAATAGGAAGAGCAAGGAAAAAAAATCACCTTCATGGAAACTGAATAATACCCTGCTTACACATCACTGGGTAATAGAAGAGATCAGCGATAGAATCAAAAAATTCCTAGAATCAAATGAGAATGAAAACACATCATACCTAAACCTTTGGGACACAGCAAAGGCAGTCCTCAGAGGACAATTTATAGCAATACATGCACATATCAAAAAAGAAGAAAGGGACAAAATCAAAACATTAATTACCGAACTCAAACAAATAGAAAGAGAACAGCAAAAAAAGCCCACAGGCACCGTAAGAAAGGAAAGAGTAAAGATCAGAGCAGAAGTAAATGAAATAGAGAACAGAAAAACAACAGAAAGAATCAACAAAACCAAAAGTTGGTTCTCTGAAAGAATCAACAGAATCGACAAACCACTGGCCAGGCTGACGAAATAAAAACAGGAGAGGACACAAATAACCCAAATAAGAAATGAAATGGGGGACATTACAACAGACCCAACCGAAATAAAAAGGATTATAACAGAATATTATGAAAAACTATACTCCAACAAATTTGAAAACCTAGAAGAAATGGATAAATTTCTAGAAACACACAGCCTACCCAAAATACAACAAAGTGATGTTGAAAATTTGAACAGACCCATAACAAGAGAAGAGATTGAAAAGGTAATAAAAAAAACCTCCCAACCAAAAAAAGCCCTGGCCCAGATGGCTTCACTGGAGAATTCTACAAAACATTTACAGAAGAGCTTGTATCAGTACTACTCAAGCTATTTCATAGCATAGAAGAGGAAGAAACACTTCCAAATTCATTCTGTGAAGCCAGAATAATGCTGATACCAAAACCAGGAAAAGATGTCACAAGAAAATAAAATTACAGATGAATATATCTCATGAATATAGCTGCAAAAATTCTGAAAAAAATTCTAGCCAATAGAATTCAGCATCATATCAAAAAAATAATCCACCACGACCAAGTAGGATTCATACCAGGTATGAAAGAATGGTTCAACATTGGAAAATCAATCAATGTAATCCACCACATAAATAAAAGGAAAGAAAAGAATCACACGATCATCTCAATCGATGCAGAAAAGGCATTTGACAAAGTCCAACACCCATTCCTGATAAAAACTCTCCATAAAATAAGTATAGAAGGGAAATTTCTCAACATAATAAAGGGCATCTATGCAAAACCAACAGCCAACATCATTCTTAATGGAGAGAGGCTGAAAACATTCCCCTTGAAAACAGGAACAAGACAAGGATGCCCTTTATCACCACTCCTATTTAACACTGTGCTGGAAGTTCTAGCTAGAGAAATAAGGAAGAAAAAGAAATAAAGGGCATCCAAATTGGTAATGAAGAAGTTCAACTGTCCCTGTTTGCAGATGATATGATACTATACACAGAAAACCCTAAAGACTCCATGAGAAATCTCCTGGAACTAACAGAAAGATTCAGCAGAGTAGCAGGATACAAGATAAACATTCAAAAATCAGTTGGATTCCTATACACCAATAAGGAGAACAATGAAAAGGAAATCAGGAAAACAATACCATTTTCAATAGGCCCTAAAAAGATAAAATACTTAGGAATAAATCTGACCAGGGATGTAAAAGACCTATACAAAGAAAACTACAAAACACTACTGCAAGAAACCCAAAGGGACCTATATAAATGGAAAAACATACCATGCGCATGGATAGGCAGACTCAACACTGTGAAAATGACAATTCTACCCAAAGCAATTTACAAATACAATGCAATCCCGATCCAAATACCAACTACATTCTTCAAAGAGATGGAAAAACTAATCATTAACTTTATATGGAAAGGGAAGAAGCCCCAAATAAGTAAAGCACTATTGAAGAAGAAGAATAAAGTTGGAGGACTCACACCACCTGACTTCAGAACCTACTATACAGCTACAGTAGTCAAAACAGCCTGGTACTGGTACAACGACAGATATGTTGACCAATGGAACAGAATTGAGAACCCAAATGTAAATCCATCCACCTGTGGTCACCTGATCTTCAACAAGGGCCCAAAGTCCATCAAGTGGGGAAAAGACAGTCTTTTTAACAAATGGTGCTGGCAAAACTGGATACCCATCTGCAAAAAAATGAAACAGGACCCATACCTCACACCGTATACAAAAACTACTTCAAAATGGATCAAAGATCTGAATATAAAGCCTAAAACTATAAAGTTCATAGAAGAAAAGATAGGACCAACACTTCAGGCCTTAATACATGGCATTAATAGGATACAAACCATAACCTTCAATGCACAAAACCCAATAGATAAGCTAGATAACTGGGATCTTCTAAAAATCATACACCTATGCTCTTCAAAAGACTTCACCAAAAGAGTCAAAAGAGAACCTACAGACTGGGAAAAAAATTTTGGACAGTACAAGTCAGACAAAGGTCTAATCTCCATAATCTACAAGAAAATCCAACACCTCTGCAACAAAAAGACAAATAATCCTATTAAAAATTGGGCAAAGGAAATGAACAGACACTTCACCAAAGAAGACATTCAAATGGCCAACAGACACATGAGGAAATGCTCGCGATCACTAGCCATTAGAGAAATGCAAATTAAAACCACAATGAGATACCATCTCACCCCAGCATTACTGGCACGAATCAAAAACACTGGAAATAACAAATGTTGGAGGGGCTGCGGGGAGATCAGAACACTTATGCACTGCTGGTGGGAATGCAAAATGATACAACCATTTTGGAATATGATATGGCGCTTCCTCAGAAAGCTAGAAATAGACATACCATTCGATCCAGCAATCCCACTCCTAGGAATATATCCTAGAGAAATAAGAGTCATCACTCAAATAGACATATGCACACCCATGTTCATGGCAGCATTGTTCACAATAGCAAAAGGATGGAAACAACCTAGACGCCCATCAACAGATGAATGGATAAACGAACTATGGTACATATACACAATGGAGTACTATGCAACGAGAAAGAACAACAATGAATATGTGAACCATCTCGTAACATGGATGAAACAGGAGGACATTATGCTGAGTGAAATAAGTCAATCACAAAAGGACAAATATTGTATGAGACCTCTATTGTAAGAACCCATGAAAAAGTTCACACACAAAATGTAATAATCTTTGTTGGTTACCAGGAATGGGGGGGGGGGAATACTAAATAGATAATAGATAAGTGGTATCTTGGGTGAAGGGTGAGACAGTACACAATACAGGAGAAACTGGCACAACCTGTACAAGGAAAGGTCATGGAAGCCCCATAGACACATCCAAACTCCCTGAGGGACTGAATTGCTTGGCAGAGGGCTGTGGGGACCATGGTCTTGGGGAGCATCTAGCTCATTTGGCATGACACAGCTTATAAAGACAATGCTCTACATTCAACCTTGGTAAGTAGTGTCTGGGGTCTTAAAAGCCTGTGAGCGGCCATCTAAGATACTCCACTGGTCTCATCCCTTCGGGAGCAAGAGAGAATGAAGAGAACAGGATACAAGGAAGAGATTAGTCCGAAGGACTAATTTTCTGCAGCTACCAAGGCCTCCACTGGACTGAGTCCAGTACAGCTAGAAGGTGCCCGGCTACCACAACTGACTGCTCTGACCAGGATCACAACAGAGGGTTCTGGAAAGAGCTGGAGAAGGATGTAGAGCATAATTCTAACTCACAAAAAAAGACCAGATTTACTGGCCTAAAGGAGACTGGAGAAACCCCGAGAGTATGGCCCCCAGACACCTTTTTAGCTCAGTGGTGAAGTTACCTCTGAGGTTCACTGTTCAGCCTGGGAGTGGACAGCCCCGTAAAACCAAATGAGACTAACGAGGTACAGGAACCCAGTGACAAGGGCCAGAAGGCAGAAGGGGAGAAGGAAGCTGATGATAGGGAACCCAGGGTTGAGTAAGGATATTGTTGATGTGTTGTGAGATTGTTAACCATTGTCATAGGGCAACATTTGTAGTAACTGTTAAATGAGAAACTATTTTGTTCTGTAAGTCTTCATCTTAAGTGAGAATAACAGCACAATTCGAAGAGCATAGTCAATGTCACTGAACTGTCCATGTAGAAATTTTTGAAATGGTGTATCTTTGGCTATATGTCTTTTCAACAAAAAAAAAAAAAGAAGTTGAGAAGTTAGAGGGTTGATATGTTGTGGGGTTGTTAACCAATTTCATAAAATAACATGTGTACTTCTGTTTCATGAGAAACTATTTGTTCTGTAAGCCTTCACCTGAACTACAAAAAAAAAAAAAAAAAAAAGACTTCCAATAAGTGTTAGCTGTCGAGGTTGTGTTGTTTCCTCTCTTCTCTCTCTTTTTCGATTATTTGGATCTCTTTTGGCCTATTCCTCTGTTTCTATGTATCTTTCATAAACCTTCCTCTGTATCTGTCTCAAGAGTATCTGGTTGGTGGAAATGGGTAAGCGCTTAACTAGTAACTGAAGGTTGGCAGTTTGAACCCACTCAGACATGCCTAGGAAGACAGACCTGGCTATCTGCTTCCGAAAGGTAACAGCCTTGAAAACTCTGTGGAACAGTTCCACTCTGCACACAAGGGGTCACCATGAGTCAAAACTGACAACAGCAACCAGTTTGGTTTTTGGTTTGATATCTGTGTGATATGCAGATGACACAAGCTTCCTTGTTGAAAGTGAAGAGAACTTGGAGCACTTACTGATGAAGATCAAAGACTACTACAGCCTTCAGTATGGATTATACTTCAACACAAAGAAAACAAAAATCCTCATAACTGGACCAATAAGCAGCATCATGATAAGTGGAGAAAACATTGACGTTGTTAAGGATTTCATTTTACTTGGATCCACGATCAACGCCCATGGAAACAGCAGTCAAGAAATCAGATGACGCATTGCATTGGACAGATCTGCTGCAAAAGACCTCTTTCAGGTGTTAAAAAGCAAAGATGTCACTTTGAGGACTAATGTACACCTGAGCCAAGTCATGGTGTTTTCAATCGCCTCATATGCATGTGAAAGCCGGACAATGAATAAGGAAGACAAAAGAAGAATTGATGTCTTTGAATTATGGTGTTGGTGAAGAATTTTGAATATACCATGGGCTGCCAGAAGAACAAACAAATCTGTCTTGGAAGAAGTACAGCCAGAATGCTCCTTAGAAGCAAGGATGGTGAGACTGTGGCTCATGTACTTTGGACATGTTATCAGGAGAGACCAGTCCCTGGAGATGGACATCGTGCTTGGTAGAGGGTCAGCACAAAAGAGAAAGACTCTCAAGGAGATGGATTGACACAATAGCTGCAACAATGGACTCAAGCGTAACAACAATTGTGAGGATGGTGCAGGACCAGGCAATGTTTCATTCTGTTGTACATAGGGTCGCTATGAGTCGGAACCAACTTGATGGAATTTAACAGCAAAGGCATCTGTGTCTACTTTGGTCTTTGTCAGTTTGTTTTTAGTTCCCTCTCTCTCTCTTCTGGTCTCTCTTTCTGCCTGTGTCACTCTCCTTGGCTATTCAGTATTCCCTGGAAGCCTGTACTCCTTTTCCATTCCTTAGACATGGAACATTATGGTATCAGAGAGTTTTCAAATCCTGTGCAGGGAAATTAAACTCTCCTGAATGGCGATCGCCACAGCCTCAGTGAAGCTTGAGCTGTGAAATCCAGAATTTACTACTGTAACTAGCCACCTGCCAAAGTGGGTGGGCTGGTAGAGCAACAGGCCAGTCAGAAGCCCGTAGCTACTTTCCCATGGAGCATGGAGAAGCTGCCCAGCCCTCTGCTGGAGCTAAAAATAGGCATCAGAGGTCTGTGATGGCTCAGAGTGGAAGGCGAGCTAAAAATATGCTTCTTACAATGCAGCCTTCCTGTGCCCAACAGACTACAGGCCAGCAAGGGCAGAGTTGTGGGAACCCCAAGGTCCACAGCTGCAGGCCCCCAGCTGGTACAGCGGGAGGAGGAGGGAAGGGGAATCAGGCAGGGATGAGAGGCCAGCAAGCCCATCAATGGGCTACAGACTTAGTCACAGAAGCCATGAGGCCCACAGGGGGCACACTGGGCAGGGGGACGGTTCACGGACACTGCCTAGAGCCCATGGACAGGGAGGTCAACAGTGGGGGCCCGGGTACGCTCACGGCTTCTTTAACTTTTGTCTCCCCACTCCGGCCCCCACTGCTCCCCTCTAAGACTGCAACTGCCTTCATTCTTCATTTCCTAACTCTTCTATTCCACCAGTCATTACCTCCTTGTTCCCAGGTGCCCAGGTGGCACAAACGGTTTACATTAAATTACTAATCCAAAGGTTGGTGGTTCAAACCCACCCAGTGGCACCATGGAAGAAAGACCTAGCAATCTGCTTCCATAAATATTACAGCCCAGAAAACCCTATGGAGTGGTTCTACTCTGCAACACACGAGGCCACCACAAGTGAGAACTGACTCCACAGCAACAGGTTTTTTTCTGTTGTTTTGTTCCCTAGAAGAGTGAGATTTCCTGCCCCTACTCACTCCCCAAACATCCAGGCATCCAGCGTTGCTAATCCTTTTCAAGAGATAAGATAGAAATTTATCTTTGCTGAGCACTCACCCTATACCAATCCCAACAATCTTGCGAGGTCAGTATTATTATTATTATTTTCCTTGAGAGTTGTTCAGCAGGTTTCAGAGACTGGATTTGAATCTCTTTCTGTCCAATTGCAGCTCTTCTGCTGTTCCCTCAATTGTTCTATCAATTGTTCTCAACTGGGGGCAATTTTGCCCTACAGGGACACTTGGCAATGTCTGGTGACACTTTGGGCTATAACAACCGGAGAGGGGGATTGCTACTGGCATCTAGTGGGTAGAGACCAGGGACGCTGCTAAACATCCTACAAGGCACAGGACAGCTCCTCACATTAAGGAATTATCCAGCCCAAAATGTCAATAGTGCCGAGGTTGAAAAACCCAAGCTGCATCAGAGCCTGTCCCAGCACTTCCCAGTGGTTGTCAAACCTGGATGTGCAATGGTATTGCACATTACCAGGTAGTGTATTAAAACCAGAATCTTGAGCCCCACCCCCCAGAGACTCATATTCACTGGGTCTATGGGGTCTTAGGAATCTGCATGTTAGCAAACCTCCCTTCTCCTCCTCCCCTTCAGGAGATTCTGATTTAGGTATTCCAAGCACCACACCGAGAAACATTTTCCAAGACAAAAATTGCAAAGGGACAGATGCCAGATCCCTATCAACTCTGAATAGCCCCCTGGCACAAGATGAGCACTTAAAAACACTCCCAAATAAGGTAAGTCTCTCTCTCACACACACACGCACACTCATGCATGCACATACAGATGCACACATGCACACATGCACGCACATGGCTCACACTTTAGGGGAACTAAAAAGCCATCTAGCCACAGAAGGTAAAACTCCCATGGCCTATAACACTCATTTTGTGGCCTCCTTCACCTGCAAGTCAATTATCTGACAATTGCTTACCATGGCCAGTGGGCAATGGAGGTACAAATCAGTGTGCCTTGTCCCAAATTCTTCTTTTGATATAAACAAGCCAGTGCGTTGAGCAGATGGGACTGTTTGGATTAGCAGCTGAAGTATGAATGAATGAAAGCACAAGTGCATTGTCAACATTAATATGGAGGCAGGTTCAGAATTGGAACAGGACCAGGTAACATCACGCCTGCACAAGGAAGCAGCGTAATATGAACTGACTAAAGACAAAGGGAAAACAAATAGAAAGTGACACGCACGAAGGGGAATAGCAAGAGCTAATGGGCTGAGTGGCTAAGACACTTCCAAGTAGCCCATCACCTGGCCTGCCCACTTGGCTTTTTCTTCCCCATCATCCAGGAAATATCCCCAGGACTAGGCTTTTAAGCATCTGGGTGGATGATGTGCCCTGCACCATGTCAATAACATCTCCCCTATTGTTATCAGTTTGGTTCAACAGATGTTCATCTCAGACAGGGAAGAAAAATGAGACACCATTGCAGAAAAGAAAAGCTACTTGATCTGAGCACCTTCACTCCATAGGAAGGTTTATTAGAGGAATAACAATTAGGAGAGTGAGAAGAAGTCTGGGGACAGCCCAGCCTGGGCCAGGAATAAAGAAACCTTCCTTCCTTCCTTCCTTTATTCCAAGAGTAGGGGAGTTTGATGGCCCTGGTAGAAAAGGCCCTTTACCCAGACTGCTAGAGAATTCCTGCATGAGGGCTTACAGGGGATAGGGTTTCCAATCTGAAGCTTGCATTGATGGGAGCTTTACATTTGTCTCTGCTGTTCAGAATGCAGGCACTTTGAAGTACATCAAGACTTCATTTATGGGAGTCGGGTAGTGTTGTTCGATAGAAACTGGTGACCCTCAGAGGCAAGAAGAAAATGAGTTATACCCAAGGAAAAAGATTTTTTTAACTGTCAGGCTGACAAACTGGGGAATTTTGACAGATCCGGGATTGATGTGGAAGCAGGATTATATTAAGCAGCTCCTATATGGGTCCTGCTTGTTGTAGATTTCTACTGTATGGCAAGCTATAGTAGGCACTCAATAAATATTTATTGAATGAGTGAATGAACCTCCTTTGTACCAATGAACATAAACAATGATGAGCCCATTTCTTATAGTCCAGTTTCCATCATGCCCTCTTTATTTGCATATTAGCTGTTTCATGCATCTTGAAAATCTAGAGAGATACCACAGACTTCTATAACTTTAAGACCTCAACATGCATGGTGTCCAATTTATAGAGTAACTTTCCAGATTTTGTCAGTACCTGGTACCCCTTGTGAAGTGGTAGACTTAGTCTACCTTCCCTCAGACTCTAGCTCCCATAGCTTCAGTTGATGGGGCCAGGCATGGACCTAACCCAAGATAAGCCATTCGTGCATGCAACAAATTGTTACTGAACTTCTGTAATGCAAGCTGCAGTGCTAAACAGTGAGGATATAACAGTGAGCAATAATAGCTATGGTCTCTTTTCATCTAAACTGCATTCTAGTGGAGAATGATATTAATCAAATGTTGATAAAATTATAAAATCCAACTGTGATAATTGAGTGCTCTAGATGACAGTTACGAGGCAGGATGCTGAGAGTTCTTGGCAAGGTTGACCTGACAAAGTTGGGGGAATCAAGAAAGTCTCCCCTAAGAGGTAGTATTTTAGTTGAAATCAGAAAGGTGAGTAAGATTTAAAGATAGTGGGGTGGGAGGGTCTAGTTTACTGGGTAGAGGCCCAATATTGAAGGGAACAAACCACTTTTAATTAATTGAAAATAGGGCCGAGGAGAGGTGAGGGGAGACAGGAAGCCAGTACATATTACTGGGACTGGTGGAAAAACAGTACATCTTCATGGGAGGTTGTCCAGAAATTTCTTTCCCTTTGTGTTTGCCCTCAGTGGTCCTGACTGAAAGAAGGTCAATGTGGCAGGAATGGATAGGGCGAAAATGAGAGTGACCGAAAGATAAAGCTGGAGATACAGGCAGGACAGAAAAAGCAGGACATCAAGAACTTTTGTTTACATTTTTTTAAAGCTACTTCTGGCCCAGTAAAGGAGCCCTGGTGGCCCAGTGGGCTGCTAACCTAAAGGTTGGTGGTTCTGATCCACCAGCCACTCTGCAGGAGAAAGATGTGACAGTCTGCTTCTGTAAAGATTACAGCCTTGGAAACCCTATAGGGTAGCTCTACTCTGTCCTGTAGGGTCATTATGAGTTGGAATCAACTCGGTGACAATGGGGTTTCTGGCCCAATCTAGAAAATGGATTAGAAAAGGGTTAAAAGTGGCTCTGAAGAGTTCAGTTAAGAAATTCTAGTAGTAAACTAGGCAACAGATGGTGGTAGCTTGAACTAGAGAGGTGTCAAGGAAGATAGAAAGAAGAGGACTGATTCAGAAGATACTTAGAAAGTAAAATCTGTAGTGTTAATGATGGGTTGGATATAGGAAATGAACAATAAAGAGAGCTTACCCCTAGATGAATAATAACATGTCGAAAATTACCTAAATGAATGGGGTGGGAGTGGGGATGGGTGATAAGAGCAAGAGCTTTGTTTTGAACCTATGACATCAGAGGTGCCTTTATGATGAAAATAAAAGGGAGAAATGAAGTAGGCCACTGGATTTATGGGTTTTGAGCTCAGAAGAGAGCTCTGGGATAGTTTATAGATTTGAGAATTATCAATGTGGTCATTGAAGTCATGAGATTGAAAGAGGTCACCTAGGAAGATAGTCTAGAGTAAGAACAAAAGAGGATAAACCTGCAAAGAAGTAAAAGAGAGGTTAGAGAGACAGGAGGAAAAATCAGAGTGTAATATCAATTAGGTAAGAGTCTCTCTTCCACAGGTTTGGACTTGGGACCCAGACATCAGAGTTAGTCAGTTTTAGGGAGCACATGGAGCCGGTCTAGGGGCCATTTTATGTCATATGAATATGGTGCCAAGAAACCCAGTCTGCAGGGGCAATGGGGGTGGCAGAGCAGAGGCAGAGAGAAGAGGCACACACCATGCAGCCCAGACAGAAGAAGGGAGGAAATACTGTGACTGACCCTCCAGCTCTCCCACCACCACATTCCTTATGCTCCCAGGGCCCAGGAGACACTTTTCTATCCTTCCTCTAAGCCTTCTGTTTGTCTTGAGTGGGTTACTCTTTCTTGATGGGGAAGCATGAACCTAGAGGAAAGCAAACCATACACATTGGACGTAGGGAGCCGATCGGCCTGGGCAGGGCTGGCACAGAGAACAGAGAGAGGGAGGGTGAGAAGAAAGCAAACATATTACTGGGTACCAAGTGCGGATCACTTTCACATATATTCTCTCAAGTGAACCTCATCACAACCCTCAAAGACAAGAATTATACCACCACCACCCCCCATTTAAGTTAGAATATAGGGTCTTTCCCAAAGTCATAACTGATGCACGAAAGAGATGAGATTAACAGCTAGTTCTTTTGATGTTAAGTGCAGCAAGAGTAGTTAGACGGGAGAGAGAAGATTGGCTGTTTTGTGATAGCAGCTTTAAAATCCGTGCAGAAAGGTCTGTAAGGAGAGATCATGATGAACCATTGTGGATTATGAGTTGGCAATTAATGGAATAAAAGTGGTACCCAAGAAGGATGATCGGAATTGATATGAAAAGCATGGATTAAGGAGGGGAGGCTGAAGACAGGAAGTTTATTCTAATATCTAGTCTTAGTTGGAAGTGGCCATGTCTCCCGTCCCTGTCATAGTAGGGAGGGGTGGAAAAGGCAGAGGAGTGAGGGTTAAGTCGCTTTTCAGGCTCAGCTTGAAATAAGCCTTTAGAAAATAGTTTAAAAATCCTCCCTGAGGCATGAGCTGATTTACTGGGACCTGTTTTAATTCTTAGTGACCATATTCCTTCTTGTTCCCTAACCAGTAACAAGTTGTCTTCTAGGCATTCTGACTCATGGCAACCCCATGTATATCTGAGTAAAACCTATGTTCCATAGGGTTTTCAATGGCTGATTTTCAGAAATAGATCACAGGTCTTTCTTCCAAGGTGACTCTGGGTGGACTTGAGCCAGCAATCTTTTGGTTAGCAGTGAGCACTTTAACTTTTTCCACCATCCAGGGATTTCCCTTGTACCCTAGGCCTTGAAAACTGCTCTGTGGTTCTTACTCACCCAGGGGGTTAAGTGTGATAGAAAAGGGAAGAGATTGGTTTGGAAAAGAGAGGCTGTAGCAGTCAGAAAACCCACTGAGGTCTCCACAAACCAGGCTAGACTCAAGATGGCCTCAGGCTGCCTTATAGGCTAGGGTCTGATAGAGTGGTCAGGGAAATCTGTGCCAATGCTCCTTGAATTGGGTATTAGATTCTGAGAATGGTGGACTGTCCTGAAAATGGGAGCCTAGGTTGGGAGTGGGAGAAACAAGTTTGGTATATGGGATGATCTGTAAATGAAGGATGATCCAAGGAATGGGACACTGGTGAGTTAGTGACTGTTCTAGAATGGAGGGACTTGCTAGCAATGGGAAAAGAAGAGCTGGCAATGTAGGGCTGCTCTGGGAATGTGAGGGATATATTGGATTAGAGACTGGGAAGAGGAGACACTCTGGGAACGGGGCCATCCTGGAATGGGAGTTTTGTGCTAGAAGTTAGAAGACTAGTCGATTAAGGGGGCCTAAAGCCCATCCATGAAACAAATTGAGCCTCTGAACTGACTTGGTAGGGGCATCCCTTTTCTAGAAAGATTTTCTCTCCAGTGAATGTGAGAAAGGGACCCGCAGAGAGGGTCTGCACCCGCTGAAGTGGGTGATGAATGAGAGGCGATCAGGCCAACGGCTTTCAAACGTTTTCTGTCAGATAGAAAAAACCTGTCATCTCATTCCCAATTTTATTCCGTTCTGTTTCACCTCATATTTCACTTAATGGGAGCTGTCATGGTGATTCTTTGATCTTTTTTTTTTTTTTTTCCCCTCTTTCCCCAGCAGCTTATGCAGTCAGACAGCCTGAGAGACATGGGTTTTTGGAGGACCCACAATGAAATAAAATGTTAAAACCCCCCGTTTTAAAATCTGTGTGTTTGTGTGTACTTCTGTGAGTGCAAACTTGGATGTGCTCACTTATGCATCTAGGCACAAGTATGTGTGTCAGTAGTGTGTGTGCGTGTGTGTATGTGTGACAAAGCTGAAACAGCCTTGAAAGAGGAGTCAGATGTGTAGGTTTGAGTTCTGACCTTAGTATTTAGTATCCCTGAGCCTCATTTGACTCACCTGTAAAGTGGGTATGATGATATGTCCCCCTTATACCTCAGAGGGTTGTCATGAGTCTCATGACACAGGTACATAAATACTCCCTTGTAATCAATAAATGCTACTGATAAGTACAACTACCATCTGTGTCTGCAAGGGATACCTCTTGATTTAACCTGAGTCCCATGCTGCCCCTTCTGACATCTTAGGTTCCCTGATGCCTTGATCTTCTTAGAATCACCACGCCAGTTCCTGATCTTGGCCTACTTCAAATGACTGCTTCCTCTACTCACACTCACAAGCCAGACCATTGCCAGAGAAAGTCCAGCAAACACATTTAACTGGGTACTCCTAGACTTATTAATTCAGTCATTAATTTAACAAATGTTTATTGGGCATTTACTATGGGCCAGAGTCTGTGATGATCTCTGGGGATACAGAGTTGAATAAGACAGAGGCCCCATCCACAAGGAGCTTTCAGACCAGAAGGAGATTTAGATAAGTTCAATACTCACACTAAATATATGAAGTGATAAGGGAGATCTAAGGAGCCATGGTGGAGCAGTGGTTAAGCACTCAGCTGCTAACCGAAAGGTCAGCAGCTTGAACCCAACAACAGCTCTGTGGAAGAAAAGACCTGGCAATCTGCTCCTGTGAAGATTTCAGCTTAGGAAGGCTTATGGCGCAGTTCTACTTTGTCCTATAGAATCACTATGGGTCTGAATTGACTCGATGGCACACAACAACAACTTGGTAGATCTAGTTCCTGAGTGGTGCAAATGGTTAACGTGCTTGACTGCTAACTGAAAAGTTGGCGGTTCAAGTTTGCCCAGAGGTGCCTTGGAAGAAAGATCTGGAGATCTACTTTCATGAAATCAGCCATTGAAAACCCTATGGAGCATAGTTCTACTCTGACACAAGTGAGGTTGCCATGAGTCTGTGTTGACTTGATAGCAATTGGTTACTTGTTATGGTAGATCTAAGCCCAGGGACTATGGCAGTGAAGAGGAGGGGTACCTCGGTATGGGGTTTCAGTTAAGGTTTCCTGGAGGAGGCGACACTTAAACCATTTCTTGAAGGTGAGAAGGAGTTGGCCATGTGAGAGGAGTATGTGCGAGCTGACCCTCAGGCCTTAGAACTGCTCAACAAAGCTTTAATTTCTCTTTTGAGATCTTCCTAGTCTCACCTCCAATGACTCTTCCAAATCTTTCCCACTTTCCTCAAGCCCCAAGCTCAGCCTAGTGCCACTCCCTGCCTGGAAATGGATTTACTTCCTGCTTGACCGAGAAGAGAAAAAGCCATTTAGAGTGAAAACCTGAAAATATTTACTTGGGAGGTGTCTTAGTCATCTAGTGCTGCTCTAACAGAAATACCATAAGTGGATAGCTTTAACAAAGAGAAGTTTATTCTCTCACAGTCCAGTAGGCTACAAGTCCAAATTGAGGGCTTCAGCTCCAGGAGAACACTTTCTCCATCGGCTCTGGAGGAAGGTCCATGTCTTCAGTCTTCCCTTGGTCTGGGAGCTTCTCTGCGCAGGAACCTCAGGCCCAAAGGAAGCGCTCTGTCCTGGCACTGCTTTCTTGGTGGTATGAGGTTCCCATGTGTCTCTGCTCCCTTCTGTCTTTTATATCTCAAAAGAGATTGGATTAAGACACTATCTAATCTTGTAAACCTCATCAGTATAAGATGATCATAGTGATACAGTTTACAACACATAAGGAAATCACATCAGATTACACAATCATACAATACCAGGAATCATGACCCAGTCAAGCAGACAGACATTTGTGGGGGACATAATTCAATCCATGAGGAGGGTTTCCACACCATCTCAGTGTCGAAGTCAGCAACATCTATAAAGCCAATTCAGATGTTCTATCAGCATTTTTCTTTCTCCCAAATCAGTTCCAACTCCTGATTTTCCCATTTCCATTAATATTCCACATTTTCCCACTCATCCATGTTTAAAGCATCAGAATCATTCCTTACATTTCATACATTTACTCAGTTATAAAGCCTACAGATGTACTCTATGCAACGTCTTTCAAATTTCTTCTCCTCACCCCCCACCCCATGGTTTTTAACCACTGTCCTAATTAAAGCCATTTTAATATAGTCCTAGTCTATACAAAAATTTCCTTATTGGTGTATTGCCTCTAGATCTTCCTCCTCCAATTTCCCGAACGATGACCAATAAAAGAGATTCACACTTTTCCAATGAAAAAGGTGACCAAGAAAGCTCAGTGATGAACTCCACCACACATAGACAGAAAGGAGTACTTTCAGACCAGGAACAAAATGGAACAATTGTGAAACTTTACATATCAAAATGAATGGAGGGATGGGCACAGTAGCCTGAGGTATCCACAGTTATTCCACATACACAGTTATGGACTAATAAGTAGAACTTCTGGTTCAACACAACAGAATAAACATTCAAGTTTATATCCATTTCCTCCCCCAAATTCCAATAAAGTGATGGAAAAATATTTTGAAAATGTAAATCCACATGAAGAAAAAAATTGGGAGTGGAGCCCTCAGAAAATGAAAAACAGCAATGTAATTTTAGAACCTAGAAAGCAAATGGAACAGAGACAGCAGATTTAGCAGAGCAGAGAAACCAAAATTCCAGTAGTGAGGAAGCTAATGAGAAACAAGTTAACTCCTACTTATATCACCACTTCAGATTCTTGATCTTGCATTTGGTCACTTGTTCCTCACCAGCCAGTACCCCATGACCAACTGTGCATGAGGTTCAAGAAAATTTATGACGACACAGTCCAACAGTACCTCATCTCATGTCTGCACTACACACCTCATACCTGCTGCCCTAGAGCTTCCCCACTGATGCTATGGGGCTTGCTCAGTGCTCATCATGACTGCAGGAGAGTTAACTCCCTATAGGATGAATCTTTGACCTGTGGAGTCAAGAGACTAGTGGATAAATTCTTCTCTCTTCCTGCCCTCAGATTATATATACCAAAGTGCCATCATTCATATTTGAAAGTGGTTCTGCAGGATTGAGCAATTATTTGGCTCTTGAACCAAGTGGTGGCTAGAACAGTAATACATTTTTTGTGTTGGCTTTCCTTCCTTCTCTGCCTTACTCCCATTTTCCCTCACTTCTGGATTCCTTGGATTGTACCCAATAAAATATAGTACATAAAGGCTCTGTTTTCTGAGGAAATCAAGCTAAGACACTACCACAAAACCACAAAAAGATTCAAGAAAAGACAGCCACCGGATACTACTGAAGGCAAGTGTGAAGAAAGAGTATAAAGACAGGAGGGTATTTAAAATTCTGCCTTATTTAAGGAGCCCTAGTGGCACATTCATTAAGTGCTTGATTGCTAATGGAAAGGTTGGTGGTTCGAATCCACCAGCCACTCTGTTGGAGAAAGATGTGGCAGTCTGCTACCGTAAACATTTACAGTCTTGGAAACCCTGTGGGGCAGTTCTACTTTGTCACACTGGGTTGCTATGGGTCGACTTGACGGCAAAGGCTTTAAGAAGCCCAGAACCCTAGATCCACTCACAGCGCAAGATGCCATGCAACTACACTTTCACCTCCCTGCATAAGCCTTTTGTTGTTGTTAGTTGCTAATGACAACTTTATACATAACAGAATGAAATGTTGCCTGGTCCTGTGCCATCTTCATGATCACTGGTATGTCTGAATCCATTGTTGCGGCTATTGTGTCAGTCAATCTCATTAAGGGTTCCCCTCATTTTTGTAGGTCCTCTACTTTACCAAACACGATGTCCTTTTCTAGCAAGGTCCTTTTATAGCAGCACCAATCAAGTAAAATCAGCCATTGCCTCTTATTCCTCCCACTCCAGCCCTAAAGGAGCCAGAGGTAGTAGCCAGTAAGGGGGGATAGGATGAAACAAGGAGCATAAAGAAGTAAATAACCAAAGTTTCTGTGCTCAGGTAGGGCCTGAGTTGGAAGAAAGAGAAAAGCTTAAATTAGATGTGAAGCGAAAGTATGATTTAGATCCACCTGGTCTTTTTAACACCTGAAATATAACTGTTCTAATATCTGAAAGTGGCTGGAAAAGCAGTAGAATCTGGCTGGGGGGAGGCGGGTTTGAAGGACAAGTGATTATTTGCTGGCTCATTTTTTTAAAAATGCCATATTTTTAAAACAAAGGGGAACGAACATGCATTGACACCTATTATTGTTACCCAAAGCAAGACCTGCTTGGGTGCAGCTCCTTGTCAATAAACACACACCAAGGTGAAGAGGGAGGAAGAGCCTTTATTGCAAGCATGCAGGCAAGGAACAAGGAGGTGTATACCTCAAACCAAGCTCCTGGAACAAAGGGAGGCAGAACCTTTTATATTGTCTCTCACAAGGAAATACAGACAAACATTATGGACTACATAGGTTATCATGGCACATAGGCACAGTAAAACAAACTGCATTTTTTTCTTTGGCACGTAGGTTAGTAAACTAGGTTTGACTGGCTTGAACCACACTCAGCGCTTTGAGGACAATGGACAGGAGGGGACAGGTGCTGCCTGGTCTGAGCAGCTGCTAATTGAGCCACACCCAGTGCTATCACCCAAGGTTTTTGTTTGATAATGGCATTGCATTCATCATCAAAAAGAACATTTCACGATCTATCCTGAAGAACAAAACTGTCAGTGGCAGGATAATATTCATACACCTACATGGAAGACCAGTTAATAGGACTATTATTCAAATTTACGCACCAATCACTAAGGCCAAAAATGAAGAAACTGAAGATTTTTACTAACTTCTTCAGTCTGAAATTGATCGAACATGCAGTCAAGATGCATTGATAATTACTGGTGATTGGAATGCGAAAGTTGGAACCAAAAAGAAGGATCGGTAGTTGGAAAATATGGCCTTGGTCATAGAAATGATACCGGAGATCGGATGATAGAATTTTGCAAGATCAATGACTTCTTCCTCACAAATACATTTTTTCAACTACATAAATGGCGACGACGCACATGGACCTCGCCAGACGGAATACACAGAAATCAAATCGACTATATCTGTGGAAAGAGACCACGGAAAAGCTCAATATCATCAGTCAGAACAAGGCTAGGGGCTGACTGCGGAACAGACCTTCAATTGTGCATATGCAACTTCAAGTTAAAACTGAATAAAATTAGAACAAGTCCAAGAGAGCCAAAGTATGACCTTGAGTATATCCCACCTGAATTTAGACACCATTTCAAGAATAGATTTGACTTGTTGAATACTAATGACCAAAGACCAGATGAGTTGTGGAATGACATCAAGGACATCATACATGAAGAAAACAAGAGGTCATTAAAAAGACAGGAAAGAAAGAGAAGACCAAAATGGATGTCAGAAGAGACTCTTTAACTTGCTCTTGAATGTCTAGTAGCTAACGCAAAAGGAAGAAATGATGAAGTAAAAGAACTGAACAGAAGATGTCAAAGGGTGGCACGAGAAGACAAAGTAAAGTATTATACTGACATGAGCAAAGAGCTGGAGATAGAAAACCAAAAGGAAAGAACACACTTGGCATTCCTCAAGCTGAAAGAACTGAAGAAAAATTCAAGCCTCGAGTTGCAATAGTGAAGGATTCTATGGGGAAAATACTAAACAATGCAGGAAGCATCAAAAGAAGATGGAAGGAATACACGGAGTCACTATACCAAAAAGAATTTGTGGACGTTCAACCATTTCAAGAGGTAGCATGTGATCAGGAACTGATGGTACTGAAGGAAGAAGTCCAAGCTGCACTGAAGGCATTGGCAAAAAACAAGGTTCCAGGAATTGACCGAAAATCAATTGAGATGTTTCAACAAACAGATGCAGCGCTGGAAGCGCTCACTCGTCTATGCCAAGAAATTTGGAAGACAGCTACCTGGTCAACCGACTGGAAGATATCCATATTTATGCCTATTCCGAAGAAAGGTAATCCAACCAAATGTGGAAATTATCAAACAGTATCATTAATATCACACGCAAGTAAAATTTTGCTGAAGATCATTCAAAAGTGGCTGCAGCAGTATGTCAACAGGGAACTGCCAGAAGTTCAGGCCAGATTCAGAAGAGGACATGGAACCAGGGATATCATTGCTGATGTCAGATGGATCCTGGCTGAAAGCAGAGAATACCAGAAAGATGTTTGCCTGTGTTTTATTGACTATGCTAAGGCATTCGATTGTGTGGGTCATAACAAATTATGGATAACATTATGAAGAATGGGAATTCCAAAACACTTAATTGTGCTCAGAGGAACCTGTACACAGATCACGAGGCAGTTGTTCGGACAGAACAAGAGGATACTGCGTGGTTTAAAGTCAGGAAAGGTATGCGTCAGGGTTCCATCCTTTCACCATACCTATTCAATCTGTCTGCTAAACAAATAATCCAAGAAGCTGGACTATATCAAGAAGAAAGGGGCATCAGGATTGGAGGAAGACTCGTTAACAACTTGAGATATGCAGATGACACAACCTTGCTTGCTGAAAGTGAAGAGGACTTGAAGCACTTACTGGTGAAGATCAAAGACCACAGCCTTCAGTATGGACTACTACACCTCAAAATACAGAAAGCAAAAATCCTGACAACTGGAGCAATAAGCAACATCATGATAAATGGAGAAAAGACTGAAGTTGTCAACACCCATGGAAGCAGCAGTCAGGAAATCAAAATACACATAGCATTGGGCAAATCTGCTGCAAAAGACATCTTTAAAGTGTTGAAAAGCAAAGATGTCACCTTGAAGACTAAGGTGTACCTGACCCAAGCCATGGTGTTTTCAATCACATCATATGCGTGAGAAAGCCAGACAATGAATAAGGAAGACTGAAGAAGAATTGACGCCTTTGAATTGTGGTGTTGGCAAAGAATATTGAATATACCATGGACTGCCAAAAGAACGAACAAATCTGTCTTGGAAGAAGTACAACCAGAATGCTCCTTAGAAGGAAGGATGGTGAGATTATGTCTTGCATACTTTGGACATGTTGTCAGGAGGGATCAATCCCTGGAGAAGGACGTCATGCTTGGTAAAGTACAGGGTCATGGAAAAAGAGCAAGACCCTCAACCAGATGGATTGACACAGCGGCTGCAACAATGTGCTCAAGCATAACAAGGATTGTGAGCATGGCGCAGGACCAGCCAGTGTTTCATTCTGCGGTGCATAGGGTTGCTATGAGTCGGAACGGACTTGATAGCACCTAACAACAACAACAACAAGAAACAGCTCCTGGTTGCGTTGGCTATCATTATGTGCCATGCATGTACAAGTATTATCTCATTTAGTCCTCACAACAATCTTTGGAGGTAGTGATTACTCTTCCTGTTTTGTAAATTAGGGAATTGAAGCTCAGAGAGGAAGAGGTACCCAAGATCACATAGCTAGAAAGTGATGGTCAGGAGCCAAGCAGAGGATGTGCTTCTAGAGCCCAAACACATCCCACGGAAAGTGTCTAAAAGCACAGATACTGGTGTCAAACAGATGGGATTCAAGTCCCAGCTTGGCCAGTGCTTAACGTTGTCTCTCTCAGACAAGTTGTTTGCTCTTCCTTAGCCTCAGTTTCCTCATCTCTAAAATAGGAAAATAATACTACTTATTTGAAAGGTCTCTAATCAATCATTTGCCATCAAGTCGATTCCAACACATAGCCACCCTGTATTCAGAGTAGAACTGCCCTATACGGTTTCCAAGGAGCATCTGGTGGATTCAAACTGCCAACCTTTTGGTTAGCAGCCGTAGCTGTTAACCACTACACCACCAGGGTTACCCCAAAGGTTCCTAGGTGGTGAAAATGGTTTGCACCTGACTGCTAACCTAAGGTTGGCAGTTCAAACCCACCCAGCAGTACTGAGGGAGAAAAAGGCCTGGTCATCTACTTCCATTAAGATTACTCTAAGATGCATCAATTGGTCCCAACCACCTGAAGTAAAGGAGAATGAAGAACACCAAAGACACAAGAAAAGTATTAGCCCAAAAGACAGAAAGGGCCACATAAACCAGACACTTCATCAGCCTGAGACCAGAAGGACTAGATAGTGCCTGGCTACCACCAATGACCACCTTGACAGAGAACACAAGAGAGAGTCCCTGATGGAGCAGGAGAAAGATGGGGTGCAGAACTCAAATTCTTGTAAGAAGACCAGACTTAATGGTCTGACTGAGACTGGAGGAACCCCGGAAAGCATGGCCCCCAGATTCTCTATCAGCCCAGAAATAAAACAATTTCCGAGGCCAACTCTTCAGACAAGGATTGGACTGGACTGTGGGACATAAAGTGATACTCATGAGGAGTATGTCTCTTAGCTCAAGTAGATACTAGAGACTAAATGGGAAGCTTCTGTTCCGAGGTGAGATGGGAAGGCAGAGAAAGGAGCTGGTTGAATGGACATGGGGAATAAGGGGTGGAAAGGAGGAGTGTGCTGTCACAGTATGGGGAGAGCAATTAGGGTCACATAACAGTGTATGTATAAATTTTTGTATGGGGGACTAACTTGAAATGTAAACTTCATTTAACCTACAACAATTAAAAAAAAAAGGATTACAGCCATGGAAACCCTGTGAGGCAGTTCTACCTGTAACATATGAGGTCACCATGAGTCAGGATCAGCTCAATGGCAACTAACGAAAACAACATTTCACAGACTTGTTTTGGGGATTGAATGAGATCATTCATGGAAAGAGCTTAGCATATTGCTTGGCACAGAGCAAGCATTTGATGAACAATATCTCCTATTATAATTAAACTGCATTTCTCTCTGAATAGGAAAATTATTGTAAAGATGAAACGAGACAATAATTCAGTAATGCCTGGAAAGTATCTGACAGATTGTAGATACTCAATAATTGTTTGACTTAAAGTTGAGTTTCTTCTCTCCTGGGATAATATATGAGGGTAAGTCAAAAAGTATTTCTACACGTCTGGGGTCTTAAAAGCTTGTGAGTGGCCATCTATGCTATTCCACTGGTCTCACCCTGTCTGGAGCAAGGGACAATGAAGAAAACCAAAAACCCAAGGGAAAGATTAGTCCAAAGGACTAATGGACCACAGCTACCACAGCCTCCACCAGTCTGAGTGCAGCATAACTAGATGGTGCCCAGCTACCCCTACTGACTGCTCTGACAGGGATCACAATAGAGGGTCCCAGATAGAGTGGGAGAAAAATGTAGAACAAAATTTTAACTCACAAAAAAAAAAAAAAAAAAGACTAGACTTACTGGCCTGACAGAGACTGAAGAAACTCTGAGAGTATGGCCCCTGGACACCCTTTTAGCTCAGTAACGAAGTCACTCCTGAGGTTCACCCTTTAGCTAAAGATTAGACAGGCCCATAAAACAAAATGAGACTAAAGGTGCACACCAGCCCAGGGGCAAGGACGAGAAGGCAGGAGGGGACAGGAAAGCTGGTAATAGAGACCTTTAGAAGGTCAAGAAGGGAGAGTGTTGACAAGTCGTGGGGTTGGTAACCAATGTCACAAAACAATATGTGTACTAATTGTTTAATGAGAAGCTAGTTTGTTCTTCAAATCTTCATCTAAAGTACAATCATTTTTTTAAAAAAAGACTTAAAAAAGTATTGCTACAAAATCATAGAAACTTTATTAAACAAAAATATCAAAACGTGAAGCTATTGTTTCTTAACACATTCTCCATCTAGGTCTATACCTTTCTGAAGGCCATGTTTCCATCTCTCTAACCCTGCTCTGAAGAATTCTGTATTCCTCCATTTACACCACATCAAAACGGCAGTTTTGGCATCCTCAAGGGACTCAAATCTTGTTCCTTTTAAATGTTCTTTGAGTTTGGGGAACAAAAAGATGTCTGAAGGGGCAAGATCAGGGTTGTAGGGTGGATGGGGTAAGGTTTCCCAGTGAAATTCTCATAGGACAGCCCTTGCTACCTTCGAGGAATGAGCAGGTGCATTGTCATGATGGAAAAAAATTCCTCGGTGCAACTTTCCTGAACTTTTTCTCACCAGTGCAGTTTTCAATTTTCTTAAAACTTCTTCATAATAAGCCCTCGTGATCATCTGTGTCCTTCAAGAAAATTGGTCAAGGTTACCCCTTTGGAATCCCAAAAAACAGTCACCATAAACTTTTTAGTGGTCTTCCCTCTCTTGGCTCATCTTTGAGGTCTTCCCGACCTTCCTTAAAACACTTGATCCATCTAAAAACTGTTGCTTTATGTGGGGCAGCATTCCCATAAACTTGTTGCAAAGCTTCAATGATTTGGGAAGACATCCACTTGAGTTTTGTTAAAAATTTGATATTAGCCCTGACTTCAAAATCGTATTTTTCCATGGCACAAAAAAAATCCCCTTTTTTTGAAGGCACCCTAACGAGGCTCAGACAAGTGTATTACTGAGAGAACTTGGCTGCAGCTATCCGCTGATTGTAGAGACATGTTTAAACGTGTTTCCTTTCGAATAAACCCGTGCATGTCTGAACTGGAACCCTAAGTAGAATGCTTTTTGACTTACCCTTGAATATGCTCATATAGAATGTGTTCCATTCTGTGTTATATTATAGATATTCCATAAAAACAAAATCATAAAGTTGGATCTTAGAAGTTGTTTCTTCAAGTATTTTATCCCCCCATAGACCACAAACCCCTTGAAGGTAGAAGTCATATCTTGTACTTAATTAGTTAGTTTATTTTCATTCATTCATTCAAGAAACATGTATGTAAGACCTAAGGGCAAAAAATTGAATAATGCTGGAAGCATCAAAAGAAGATGGAAGGAATACACAGTCACTGTACCAAAAAGAACTGGCCGATGTTCAACCATTTCAGGAGGTAGCATATGATCAAGAACGAATATTACTGTAGGAAGAAGTCCAAACTGCACTGAAGACATGGTTGAAAACAAAGCTTCAAGAATTTATGGAATACCAGTTGAGATGCTTCAACAAACAGTTGCAACACTGGAAGTGCTCACTCATCTATGCTAAGAAATTTGGAAGACAGCTTCCTGGCCAACCAACTGCAAGAGAGCCATATCCATGCCCATTTCAAAGAAAGGTGATCCAACAGAATGCAGAAATTTTCTAATATCATTAATATCACATGCAAGCAAAATTTTGCTGAAGATAATTGAAAAGTGGCTGCAGCCATGCATTGACAAGGAACTGACAGAAATTCAAGCTGGATTCAGAAGAGGACATGGAATAAGGGATAGCATTGCTGATGTCAGATGGATCTTGGCTGAAAGTAGAGAATACCAAAAAATGTTTGCCCTGTGTTTTATTAAGTATGCAAAAGCATTCAACTGTGTGGATCATAACAAATTATGGATAACACTGCAAAGAATGGGAATTCCAGAACACTTAATTGTGCTCATGAGGAACCTGTACATAGAACAGAACAAGGGGCTACTGTGTGGTTTAAAACTGGAAAAGGTGTGCACCTCGGTTGTATCCTTTCACCATACTTATTCAATCTGTTTGCTGAGCAAATAATCTGAGAGACTGGACTATATGAAAAAGAATGTGGTGTCAGGATTGAAGGAAGACTAATGAACAACATGTTGTATGCTAAAAAGTGAAAAGGACTTGAAGCACTTACTGATGAATATCGAGAAAACAAAAATGCTCAAAACAACATGGGCAAAGTATTGCACGAGGTATTTTCAGAGACAGAGATGATTAGAACTCAGATCCTTCCCCGATAACCTACAAAGCTGATAATATTGTTGGGAAAAGTGGTGCACTTTTGAAGTCCTGGGGCAGTTTAGAGCAATCTTCCCCAAGCAGTGCCCCTCACAGTCCTGGCACACCACAAGTTGCCCTGGATTCAATTCTGACTCATGGCAGCCCCATGTATGTCAGAGTAGAACTGTGTTCCACAGGGTTTTCAGTGGCTGATTTTTCAGAAGTTAATCACCAGGACAATCTTCCTTTTGGCTAGCAGCTGAGCACGGTAACCATTTGCACCACCCAGGGACTCCAACCCAGAGAGCACCAAATGGTTGTTGAACAAATCATGAACAAGTGTACCTCTGACTGAGAAAGTGTGTGACTGCAGAAGGGTAGGAGGTGGAGTGACCTGAGCACATATGTGTGGCATTAAAATTTGATGATGTTTTGGAGAGTGAATGACAGGGGTACTGAGCACCCTAGCCTTGAGTATTTGTTCAGTCCTTTCCTCCAGCCTGCTCTGTGCCCATGTTTCTATACTGTAGAAGTTCTGTACTGTAGAAGCTTATTAGACTTCATGGTGGTCTGATTTGGTCATTTCCTAAATGCCAGACAGGCATGAGCTCTGGCTAGGGTCTTCCCAGATGTTTCAGAAGGGAGAAGGGCTGAAGGAAGAGAGGTAAGAAGGAGGTGACTGGCTCCTGCTATA
This sequence comes from Dugong dugon, assembly GCA_030035585.1. Classification (NCBI taxonomy): domain Eukaryota; kingdom Metazoa; phylum Chordata; class Mammalia; order Sirenia; family Dugongidae; genus Dugong; species Dugong dugon. The sequence goes on from CM057462.1 coordinate 152,586,586, forward strand.
TTAGGCTTTTTTCTTCCGGGGCCTGTCCTTGGATACCTTTGCTTCTAGAGGAGAAATAAACTTTGTGTGGCTCGTATTCTTCCCTTTTTTTTTTTTTTTTATTCTCACTCTAGGAGCTCAAGAGTGCACACATACGCACCATGTTCTGATAGATGCACCTACATGATCCACATGCTGTCATGGATATGTGAGACGATGGTCTCAGAGATGTCCTCCAGCCCACTCACCCAGCCACTTGGCATTGCAGTGGTACATCAAGGGAACATCAGCCTGACCTCTCCAACACAGCCCTAACACACCACCAAAAATTGCCTCCAGGGTTCCTAGTGCTGGGAATTCCATGTTGACAGCATCGATTGACTGCTAAAATGCAAACACCCCAATGAAGGATTCCGTATACAACCTTCTCAATCACTCACACCTCAGCGTGAAAGGGAGCATCAGATCCTTTTCTGAGAGTGGAGGTAGGAGACATGAACATACTGAGCAGGGGGAAAGAGGCTAAAGCCCTGCAGGCAGAAAGGACCATAAGGGCATTTAGAGTTACCAAAGGCCCAAGATAAATCTCTCACTCTACCATTTGGCTTAATGTCATTCTGTTAAGATCGTATTGGTGATGTTTGCACAACTTGATGCATACAATTAATGCCACTAAATTATACATGTGAAGAATGTTGTAATGGCAAACGTTCTGCTACATACACATTTACCACAATAAAAAAAGAATTTATTGCCCAGCTACGCCGTTCAGTATTATTCTGAGCACCACAGAAAGACAATAATAAGACCCAGACCCAGAGCGGTTAGCAGTTTAGTAGCTGAGGCCAACAAGTCAACAAACAAGTGATATGTAAACAAATTAGTAGTAGGTGCTATAATTGAGATCAAGGTTAGTGTGAGAGCTCAGTGGAGGGGCATCTAAACCCAGGCTAAGAGGTAGAGGTCCAGAAGGAGAGCTTCTTGGAGACAGTGACACCAGAGACTGAGTCTTTAAACCATAGAACTAAGATTGCTTCCTGCCAGTGTTTTTAAAAGAAATGGCTGTAGGGAGTTGAAACTGGACAGGAATGCTGAGTCTAGATAAATTCCACTCTCTGGAGATATAGAGTGAGGAAGCAGAAAGCACAATGGGCCTGGCCTCAGACACTCTGAGTTTATTCCCCAGCTAAATGGCATTAGGAAGAGTCTCTTTGCCTCTCTCAGCCTCAGTTTCCTCAAGGTACTGTCTGCCCTGCCTGCCTCCTCAGGTTGTCGTGAGACCTGGTGAGATGACTTGGGTGCAAACACTTTGTCAACTATGTTACTGTAAATGCAAGGCATTGTTTTTCTCTGTTTTGACAGATGTCTTCTTCTTTGCCTCTGTGAGTGCCAGGATGAGCTTAACAAAGACTTCCTTACCCACCACACCAACTCTGAGATTCCAGACGTCTTCCTTGGGGCTGCTGTGAAGTCCCCAAGCATACGTTCCCAGCTCCAGTCTTAAATCTCAGGAAGCAGGAGTCTCCAGGGGGAGAAGAGTAAAGTGGAGACTCAGTAGGAAATGAGTTGCTTAGGGTTTTGGGGTAATGAGCCTATCAGTCACACAGTATTAATAACTACACAATAAGGACTCCAGCAATGGTTTGGTTCAGAGTCTTTTCCCTACAAGTGCCAGCAACATGTCTAAGCAATAAATGTAATATCAAATATTCAGTGTTTCTTGTAAAAAGAATAATATTTTTTCAACCTATGTAACCACTCATAGCCCTTGTCTCTACTCCGTTTATTCTGAAAATCCACTGACAAGTAGAAAATAAACAGAAGTTAAAGATGGAAGGTCAAGAACTAGGACTGGCTGAACCTTCTTGATTTTGTCACTCACAGATCTGTCAAAGACCATGGCTTGGACGCTTACAGTCTCAGGTACATGAGGACTTTCAATAGCAGAACCAAAGGTTTAACTCCCTAAAGGGCTGCCCTTTGGCAATAGTGTGAAATCGATGATCTTTTCCAGGTGATAAAAAGAGCATTTGGATTCAACAGACCCGCCTTCAAATCTGGATGCTGCCAGCTGACCTTTGGACATCAAGCTCAGTGATGTTCAGTGTCCTTAGCCATAAAATCATCACTGTCTCATCTCCTTCTTAGAGCTGTTGTGAGGATAAGATGCAATAATGGAGGTGATGTTGATTTGTGAATTGTAAATTAGTTGTTATCATCATTGTATATATTATCCACTGCTGCCTCCTGTTTTGTAGTCATTTTCTTGGTCTTAATCGTTGCCTTCCAGATGCCCATAGTCCCACACTGAGACCTCTATCAAAGCCTGCCCTCTGTGGACAGAGCCTCTTGTTATAAATATAGTCTGAATTTCCTAATTTTCATGAGTTAATAGAAGGAAAGTGGCCATTTTACTAGTTCACACTAAAATGTGAATAAATATTTATATTCAAGAGTTATCATTTTCCCAGGACCTGTTACTCAAAATGTGTTAATATCTAGTGGAAGCTCAAGTTGAACTCTATTGCACTAAAGGCAGAGATATTATGGGTGGATGGGACCTTTCCCGTGTTCCTCAAAGTGAACATACTCAAGGCAGTTATATTCCTCTCCATGACCTAAAGTCCATAGTTCTTACAAGGGCATGCAGAGCCTTTATTAGAGCCCTTCATAATTTGACCCCAACATTTCTGTCCAACCTTATCTAGGACCTCAAGGATACATGAGTGTGTACCCATAGTCACACATACAACATACTATGTTCTAACAGATATATCCTACACGCTCCAATTCTTCCCTTTAGTCATATGAAACCTCTTGTTTTTTCAACATCATATACTTTGTACTTTCTTGTCTCCATGCTTCTGTTTGTACTGTTCTATCTGTCTGGAACACCCATACCCTCATCTCTGCAGGTTCAAATTCCACGCATTCTTAAAGATTGAGTTCAAAACCCACTTTCTCCACAAAACATTCGCCTCCTCCTTTCATGGTGCCTCATCTATGGCTTCCACTTTCTACACCATGTGGTGGTTATTCATATACATGCATGAGCTCAAGAAGGAACCCATTCCCAGAATATATCCCCGATTGATACCTTAACTTTCACCCTTAGGCTTTCAGCACAATAATGAGTAGGTTCTGTGGGGGATATTCAGAAATATAAGACCCTGAGGGAGCCTGGAATTTCAGTGAAGATATTTCAAGTGCTTAGTAGATGTTACACACAAGGAATGTTTTAGGAATTAAGAGCAGAAATAGATCACCAAGACTGAAACATTCCTTTTTTTGTCAAATATTGCCTCTTTAAAAATTCTCTGTGAGAGGGAGGGGCAAGATGGCGCTCTAGGCAGAAACACCACGCCGTCCCTCCATAGCAAAGATCCGAAAAACTAAGCCTAACAGAGAATCAACAATCCTGAAACCCTAGAACACCAAATGAAGAGATAAAGAACTCAGCCAAACACCAAACGGAGTGAGAATACTAAAAGAGAACGGAGAACGAGGAGAGACTCAGGCAGAGATTCCTTACCAGCTAACGCAGCGCGGATCCACCATCTTGGATTCCTATAGGAGACCAGCAAACGGGAGAGCAGCCTTGCAGAGCATCTGGTCGGAGACAGAACGACCGGTAAACTGTGGTGCGCGCTCTCCCACCACCCACCCCTCTCCGCCTCAGCTGGGGATCCCCTGCTCTCCGTGGCCAGGGTCCCTGAGCTGGGGGGCGCCGGTGCTTGGATTCCGCGCGCCCGGGCTGGAGGCTTTCTGGGAGCCGTTTGCTGGCAGCTAGCGAGCCTTTTTCTGCCGCCTCCCCCTCCTTTTGCCTGAGTGCCTGGTTCCGAGTGCCGTCTCTGCTCTCTCCTGCGGGGCTGTAGGGCTGCGTGCGGGCGTGTGGCTGTTTCTAGGTCTGGGCTCCCGCGTGGGTGGGATCCCGGGGCCTTTGTTCGTTCGCCCCTCTGCTTTCCGTGGCCGGAGTCCCTGAGCTGGGGGGCGCTGGTGCTTGGAGTCCGTGCGCCCGGGCTGGGGGCTTTCTGGGAGCCGTTTGCTGGCCGCTAGCGAGCCTTTTTCTGCCGCCTCCCCCTCCTTTTGCCTGAGTGCCTGGTTCCGAGTGCCGTCTCTGATCTCTCCTGCGGGGCTGTAGGGCTGCGTTCGGGCGTGTGGCTGTTTCCAGGTCTGGGCTCCCGCGCGGGTGGGATCCTGGGGCCTTTGTTCGTTGGCCCCTCTGCTCCCCGTGGCCATGGTCACTTAACCCCGAGACTACCGGCTTCTTGGAATTCGCGCCCCTGAGTGGGGGCTCTCTGGGTCCCATTTGTAGGCACTGACTGCTGGTGTTGCCCTTTTTTTTTTTTTTTTCCTCAATTTTATTTTTCTTCCTTTTTGGATAAGTTTTGTCATCTTTTACCTCTTTTTCCCTTTTGTCTTTCTTCATTGCTTAATTTCTCGTCTCTCTATCTCTTCCTTCTCTTTCTGATCCCTGAATACCAGGCGATGTATGCCTCTGTACCTTCTGGCCAGGCTGAGCTGTGAAAATTGAGACCGACTCCCCCAGACCTCATAGCTGCATCGGTGGGATCCCTGGGAACTTTGCAGTTCTTTAACTTTTCTGATTTTTATCTGGTCATTCTTTCCTTTTCTTTCTCTTCCCCCTTCTGGTTTCCTCCATCCCATAGTCTCTCATCCGTACATTCCAACGACAAGCTCCCCTAGCATTCTTTTATGTTTGTATGCTTTTTGCTCCTCCTCCTCTCTCCTCTCTCCCATATCCAGCTTAGCTTCACACATAACCATCTTCCCGCTGCACCCTACCTACCTGCACCGTGCACTAGACATCACATCACCAAGCGGTGCAGGCACGCCCTATTGGAACCTGCCCAGCACTGACTACCGACCGTCCTGGTGGCTGCGGTGAGTGCCACAAGCAACCCATCCCAGTGGCTCCTCCTCAACTAGATCTGCCCAGCTGTACCACAAGAACGAAAAAAAAAAAAAAAAATCTACAATCAATAAACGAGAGAAATATCTACTGAATGCCCCGAAAACAGAAAACAATATCAAAACATTTACAAAAACAAGACAAGATGGCTCCAATAGACGTCCAAATTAAAACACCAGATAACTCTCCTGTGGAAGAAAATGCGCTAGAAGTACCTGATACGGAACTCAAATCACTAATACTCAGAATTTTCCAAGAACTGAGGCAAAAAGCTGACAAACATGAGGAAAAAATAGACAAATTTATGGAAAATACAGACAAAAAATTGGAAGAATTCAGGAAGATGATGCAAGAACAAAATGCCAAAATAAATTCACAACTCGAAATTATACAAAAACAACAATTAGAAATCCAAAAGATAAACAACAAGATTTCAGAAATGGACGGTGTCATAGAAGGGCTGAGAAGTAGATTTGAAACCATGGAAGACAGGATCAGTGGAACTGAAGACAAACACTTGGATACAACTCTGTTTCAGGAAAACTCAGAAAAAAGAACAAAGAAAAATGAAGAGACCCTGAGAGTTATGTGGGACACACTTAAAAGCAAAAACTTACGAGTGATTGGCATACCAGAACAGGGGGAGAAAACAGAAAACACAGAGAGGATCATTGAGGAACTGCTGACAGAAAACTTTCCCAATATCATGAAAGATGAAAAGCTGGTCATTGAAGAAGCTCAACGAACCCCATATAGAAGAGACCCCAAAAGAAAATCACCAAGACATATCATATTCACACTCGCTAAAACTAAAGACAAACAAAGAATCCTGAGAGCAGCTCATGAAAAACAAGAAGTCACATACAGAGGAGAAACAATAAGACTAAGCTCAGATTATTCAGCAGAAACCATGCAGGCAAGAAGGCAATGGGATGACATATATAAAATCTTGAAAGAAAAAAATTGTCAGCCAAGAATAATATATCCTGCAAAACTCTCATTCAGATTTGATGGTGAAATTAGGTCATTTCCAGATAAACAGAAACTAAAGGAATATGCAAAAGTCAAACCAAACTTACAAGAATTATTAAAGGGAGTTCTTCGATCTGAGGACAAACAGCTTAAGCCCTCAGGCAGGACCTAGGACCTAGGACACAGGTTAACATGAACCAGATACCATTCTAGGAACTGAACTACAGACGACTTTCCAAAAACAAAAGACATACAACAGGGAATCAGAGAAATCAATCAAAGGATGACAACAACATCAAAACAATGAAAGAGGGAAGAAACGGCATAGGTATAGAACCTTCTAAAGGAGAAGAAGGCAAGGCGATACCAAGTAACGGTAGACTGCTTCAAAATTATAAAGATAAGGGTAAAATTCATGGTAACCACAAAAAAAGTTAACAAACCAACTCATAAAAATAAAGACGAAAAACATAAAGTCTCAACAAAAACAAAAACAAAAGAAATGAACACAAAATCCACAAACAAAAGGAACTCAGCACAAGAGAGTAAGAAGAACAAAGAAAACTTCAGCATCACAAAAAAAAGCACTACAAAATGACAGCAACAAACTCACATCTATCAATAATTACACTGAACGTAAATGGACTCAATGCACCCATAAAGCGACGGAGAGTGGCAGAATGGATAAGAAAACAGGATCCATGTATTTGCTGTCTACAAGAGACACATCTTAGAAACAAAGATGTGAATTTATTAAAATTCAAAGGTTGGAAAAAAATATATCAAGCTAACAACTATCAAAAAAGAGCAGGAGTGGCAATTCTAATCTCAGATAAAATAGACTTTAAAACAAAATCTACCATAAAAGACAAAGAAGGACACTATATAATGATTAAGGGGATGATCCATCATGAAGACATAACCATAATAAATATCTATGCACCCAATGACAGGGCTCCAAAATACATAAAAAAAAACTCTAACAGCACTGAAAAGAGAAATTGACAGTTCCACAATAATAGTAGGAGACTTCAACACACCACTCTCAGTAAAGGACAGAACAACTAAAAAGAAACTCAGCAAAGATACAGAAGACCTAAAGGACACAATCGGCCAACTGGACCTCATAGACATATATAGAACACTCCATCCAACCGCTGCAAAGTACACATTCTTTTCCAATGCACATGGAACGTTCTCCAGAATAGACCACATCTTAGGCCACAGAGCAATCCTCAACAAGATCCAAAATGCTGAGATAATTCACAGTATCTTCTCTGACCACAATGCCATCAAGGTAGAAATTAACACTAGAAAGAGCAAGGAAAAAAAATCAAACACATGGAAACTGAATAATAATCTGCTTACACATCAATGGGTAATAGAAGAAATCAGAGATGGAATTAAAAAATTCCTAGAATCAAATGAAAATGAAAACACATCATACCAAAACCTTTGGGACACAGCAAAGGCAGTCCTCAGAGGACAATTTATAGCAATAGATGCACATATCAAAAAAGAAGAAAGGGACAAAATCAAAACATTAACTACAGAACTCAAACAAATAGAAAGAGAACAACAAAAAAAGCCTACAACCACCGGAAGAAAGGAAATAGTAAAGATCAGAGCAGAAATCAATGAAATAGAGAACAGAAAAACAATAGAAAGAATCAACAAAACCAAAAGTTGGTTCTTTGAAAGAATCAACAAAATCGACAAACCACTGGCCAGACTGACAAAAGAAAAACAGCAGAGAGCACAAATAACCCAAATAAGAAATGAAATGGGGGACATTACAACAGACCCAACTGAAATAAAAAGGATTATAACAGAATATTATGAAAAACTATATTCCAACAAATTTGAAAACCTAGAGGAAATGGATAAATTTCTAGAAACATACGGCCTACCCAAACTACAACAAAGTGATATTGAAAATCTGAACAGACCCATAACAAGAGAAGAGATTGAAAAGGTAATAAAAAAAACTCCCAACCAAAAAAAGCCCTGGCCCAGATGGCTTCACTGGAGAATTCTACAAAACATTTACAGAAGAGCTCGTACCAGTTCTACTCAAGTTATTTCAGAGCATAGAAGAGGAAGCAACACTTCCAAATTCATTCTATGAAGCCAGCATAACGCTGATACCAAAACCAGGCAAAGACATCACAAAAAAAGAAAATTACAGACCAATATCTCTCATGAATATAGATGCAAAAATTCTGAACAAAATTCTAGCCAATAGAATTCAGTATCATATCAAAAAAATAATACACCACGACCAAGTAGGATTCATACCAGGTATGCAAGGATGGTTTAACATTAGAAAATCCATCAACGTAATCCACCACATAAATAAAAGGAAAGAAAAAAATCACATGATTATCTCAATTGATGCAGAAAAGGCATTTGACAAAGTCCAACACCCATTCCTGATAAAAGCTCTCAATAAAATAGGTATAGAAGGGAAATTTCTCAACATAATAAAGGGCATCTATGCAAAACCAACAGCCAACATCATTCTTAATGGAGAAAGGCTGAAAACATTCCCCCTGAAAACAGGAACAAGACAAGGATGCCCTTTATCACCACTCCTATTTAACATCGTGCTGGAAGTTCTAGCTAGAGCAGTAAGGCAAGAGAAAGAAATAAAGGGCATCCAAATTGGTAATGAAGAAGTTAAACTCTCCCTGTTTGCAGATGATATGATACTATACATAGAAAACCCTAAAGACTCCACGAGAAATTTACTGGAAGTAATAGAAAGATTCAGCAGAGTAGCAGGATACAAGATAAACATTCAAAAATCAGTTGGATTCCTATACACCAGTAAAGAGAACGATGAAAAGGAGATCAGGAAATCAATACCATTTTCAATAGCCCCTAAAAAGATAAAATACTTAGGAATAAATCTGACCAGGAATATAAAAGACCTATACAAAGAAAACTACAAAACACTGCTGCATGAAACCCAAAGGGATCTACATAAATGGAAAAACATACCATGCTCATGGATAGGCAGACTCAACATTGTGAAAATGGCAATTCTACCTAAAGCAATCTACAAATACAATGCAATTCCGATACAAATACCAACAACATTCTTCAAAGAGATGGAAAAACTAATTATTAACTTTATATGGAAAGGGAAGAAACCCCGAATAAGTAAAGCACTACTGAAGAAGAAGAATAAAGTTGGAGGACTCACACTACCTGACTTGAGAACCTACTATACAGCTACAGTACTCAAAACAGCCTGGTACTGGTACAACAACAGAGACATTGACCAATGGAACAGAATTGAGAACTCAGATGTAAATCCATCCACCTACGGTCACCTGATTTTTGACAAGGGCCCAAAATACATCAAATGGGGAAAAGACAGTCTTTTTAACAAATGGTGCTGGCAAAACTGGATATCCATTTGTAGAAAAATGAAACAGGACCCATACCTCACACCATATACAAAAACTACTTCAAAATGGATCAAAGACCTGAATATAAAGCCTCAAACTATAAAATTCATAGAAGAAAAAATAGGACCAACACTTCAGACCTTAATACATGGCATTAACAGGATACAAACCATAAACATCAACACAAAAAACCCAACAGATAAACTAGATAATTGGGATCTTCTAAAAATCAAACATCTATGCTCTTCAAAAGATTTCACCAAAAGAGTTAAAAGAGAACCTACAGACTGGGAAAAAATTTTTGGACAGTACAAGTCAGACAAAGGTCTAATCTCCATAATCTACAAGAAAATCCAACACCTCTACAACAAAAAGACAACCAATCCTATCAAAAAATGGGCAAAGGAAATGAACAGACACTTCACCAAGGAAGACATTCAAATGGCCAACAGACACATGAGGAAATGCTTGCGATCACTAGCCATTAGAGAAATGCAAATTAAAACCACAATGAGATACCATCTCACCCCGGCATTACTGGCACGAATCAAAAACACTGGAAATAACAAATGTTGGAGGGGCTGTGGGGAGACGGGAACTCTTATACACTGCTGGTGGGAATGCAAAATGATACAGCCATTTTGGAAAATGATATGGCGTTTCCTCGGAAAGCTAGAAATAGACGTGCCATTCGATCCAGCAATCCCACTCCTAGGAATATATCCTAGAGAAATAAAAGTCATCACTCGAATAGACATATGCACACCTATGTTCATGGCAGCATTATTCACAATAGCAAAACGATGGAAACAACCTCGATGTCCATCAACAGACGAATGGATACACAAACTATGGTACATACACACAATGGAGTACTATGCAACGAGAAAGAACAATGAATCGGTGAACCATCTCATAACATGGATGAAACTGGAGGACATCATGCTGAGTGAAATAAGTCAATCACAAAAGGACAAATATTGTATGAGACCTCTATTGTAAAAACCCATGAAAAAATTCACATGCAAAATGTAACAATCCTTGTTGGTTACCAGGGATGGGAGGGGGGGGGAAATACTAAATAGGTAATAGGTAAGTAGTAACTTGGGTGAGAGATGAGATAGTACATAGTACAGGGGAAACTAACACAACCTGCACAAGGAAAGGTCATGGAGGCCCTATAGACACATCCAAACCCCCCGAGGGACTGAGTTGTTGGACGGAGGGCTCTGGGGACCATGATCTCGGGGAACATCTAGCTCAATTGGCATGACACTACTTATAAAGATAATGCTCTACATTCTACCTTGGTGAGTAGTGTCTGGGGTCTTAAAAGCCTATGAGCGGCCATCTAAGATACTCCACTGATCTCATCCCTTCGGGAACAAGGGAGAACGAAGAGAACAGGATACAAGGAAAAGATTAGTCCGAAGGACTAATGGTCCACAGCTACCAAGGCCTCCACGGGACTGAGCCCAGTACAGCTGGATGGTGCCCGGCTACCACCAATGACTCCTCTGACCAGGATCACAACAGAGGGTTCTGGGCAGAGCTGGAGTAGGATGTAGAGCATAATTTTAACTCCCAAAAAAAAAAAAAAAAAAAAAAGAAGACCAGATATACTGGCCTAAAGAATACTAGAGAAACCTCGAGAGTGTGGCCCCCAGACACCCTTTCAGCTCAGAGGTGAAGTTACCTTCAAGGTTCGATGTTAAGCCTGGGAATGGACACCCCAGTAAAACTAAATGGGACTAACGATGTACAGGAGTCCAGTGACAAGGGCCAGAAGGCAGAGGGAGAGTAGGAAACTGATGATAAGGAACACAAATTGAATAAGGACACTGTCAATGTATTGTGAGATTGTTGACCACTGCTATAGGGCAACATTTGTAGTAACTATTAAATGGGAGGCTGTTTTGTCCTGTAAGCCTTCATCTTGGGCGAGAATGGCAGCACAATTGGAAGAGCATAGTCAATATCACTTAAATGTGTAAGTAAAAAGTTTTGAAATGGTGTTTAAATAAAATAAAAATAAATAAATAAATAAATAAACAAATGAGACTAAAGAGGTACAATAGTCCACTGACAAGGTCCAGAAGACAGAAGGGGACAAGGAAGCCCCCTGGTGATAGGGAACACAAGGTGGAGTAAGGATATTCTTGATGTGCTGTGAGATTGTTAACCATGGTCATAGGGCAACATGTGTAGTAACTGTTAAATGAAAAACTATTTTGTTCTGTAAGCCTTCATCTTAAGTGAGAATAACAGCACAGTTGGAAGAGCGTAGTCACTGTCACTGAACTGTGAATGTAGAAATTTTTGAAACGGTGTATCTTTGGCCATCTGTAATTTTCATCCAAAAAAAAGGTTGAGAATTTAGAGGCTTAATACGTTGTGGGGTTGTTAACCAATGTCAAAAAACAACATGTGTACTACTATTTCATGAGAAACTATTTGCTCTGTAAGCTTTCACCTGAAGTACAATAAAATATATATTAAAAAAAAAAAAATTCTCTGTGAGCCCATGTATTCCTGAGAATGAGTAGCTAAGGATGTTCCCAACATGATGACATGAATTAGTTCATCAGATGGGTTGCCTGGTGGTAACGTGAGGAAGCAACATAGGGACACTAGGTGTTTAGGGTGGGCCTAGACTATTGTGAGGCAAGTGTTGTGTTTAGGGTTCAAAATGTAAGGAGTAACTAGCTCTCAGTTTCATGCAAGTGCACAGTCAATACATGAACAAACAAGAGAGTGAGTGCCTCCTTAAATTTTTCACCCTAGGAGCCTTGCTTGCCTCACCCTAGCTCTGGCCTTGGGGTGAATGACATAGAAAAGGACCAAAAAGCATGAAGTCAGGAGAAGGATACCAGAGACAAATTTTCTCTATTTTACAGTAATGTTAAGAACCAGCCTTGAATGTGAGCTACATACCCTGTCACCTCCTCCCTCAACCGCATTTTATTTACCCAAGGCTGTGCAGAGAAAATGCTTATACTGTCATGCTAACCTCTAACCTATCCTGGAGTGATACAAAGCCTACAAGATTAAATGACCTGAAATCTCTTCCAGTTTGATTGATGCCTGAAGAAGAAGCTCAACTTTCCTACTTCACTCAGGCATGGTTTCCATGAGGGCTGGGTAATTACCTCCCCCATCCCGGTTCCCGCCCCATGCCCTATATTTGCAGGCTAATGCTATTTTGGGTGCTCATCATGGTAAATAATTCAGGGGAATAGCATGGAGGATCTAGAAGCAACTTTGGAAGGAAACAGTTTCCAAAGTATCTCAAATAACTTTGCATTAGAATGAAGAGATACCTTTTGGCAGCCGGTTAAATTGAAATGAAATAAATTTCTTTATAAAAAATTTTCCAACACTACTTACGCTATGATTGAGATCTCAACTTCTTTAAATGACTTCCAGTTTCTAAAATACTGTGATTAAAAGTGTCTCTGAGACTTAAGGGAAAAACAAATGAGACAAATGAAAGGCATTTTAGCTGTGTTGCCCTCAAGAATGGTCCCAATCTGTCCTTATTCCTTTTAAAATGAATACTATCTTACAGAGTCCTTGAAACAGACAGAATCTGATAGGGTCTTACAGGATCTCATATCTGGGTCATTTTATAAAACTCAGAGAAGGGACTGAGAGATGATGCCCCAGCTGGTCTTAAACATTAAACTCTCAACTGAGTCCACAGCTCCCAGGAACTCTAATTTAACAGAAAAGATGCTAAGATGCTTCACTTAACCTACAGCATCTAGATCCTCTAGAATCAGACCATACTGTTAGAGCATGCTCACCTGCATCATTATTAATATAAGAAGAAGAAAAAGTTGTAATATTGCTATCCATGTTATCTTTTATCCTTTTAGCCTGTCCCACTGAGCACCAACCACATTGCAGGAAACATGGAGAGGTGGTGTGTTGAGTGCTCTCTATCTTCACTTCCCTAGATGTCCTAGAAACATTTTTACCTTTTTGTTGTTGTTGTTTTCATGGCTTCTATTCCATGTGCCTGTGTGTCCCTGTCCATCCAGAATTAGGGAATCAATGGGGATAGTGTGAAAAATCAGAGACTAATCAAAATGCAGTGACCTCATCAGGGGGGCATAATAAGATGGTGCCACTCTAAACAATGCCACAAATTGGGCCTTATAATCTGTGATGGCAAGCACCCACTTATTTATAAATCAATTCTATGCAAATCTCCTCAGAACCCTCTGATTTCACATCAGTGTGATGTCCCTGTGATGCTATGATGGATATAGTCAGTCTTCAAGGTACCCCAGAAAGGCTTCAGCCCCAGAAGCCCAAGACTGATAACTAGGGGTCATAGTGTTGGGGGTTGTAGCCCCCAATTAACTTCAGGGGAGATTTCCATGTGTTCTCAATAAAATTCTAAAGCTATAAATTCAAACCTGACTCACATTAGAATCATCTGTGGAACTTGTGAAAAAAAAAAAAAAAAAACCCAAAACCTTAACACCATTCCCAGACACTGATTTAATTTGGCAGCTGGGGTGGGGTCTGGCATCAATATTTTTATAAAGCTCCAGGTATTTCTAATATGTAGGCAGCATTGAGAACCATTGCTCTAGATGGAGAGGTTCTCAAAACTTATGTGAGCCTCAAAATTACCTAGAAGTTTTGTTAGAGCACAGATTGTTGAAACACTTCCAGAGCTTCTGATTTAGTAGGTCTTGGAGGAAGCTGAGAATTTGCACTAATAACTGGTTCCCAGGTGAAGCTGATGCTACTCATCCAGACTACACTTTGAGAACCACTGCTCTAAAGTGTCACAAAGTATTTTACTTACATATGAAAACTAATTCACCTAAATTTTTTAATTTATGGGAAACATCACCCCCTGACTATCAGATAATTCTACTTATTGACTCCTAATTATTCTCCTGACTCGATGTGAAGCAACAAAAAGCACAATGGTATTTGCTTTCAGGCTCTCACTCTCTTATTCCCTCTCTCTTTCCTTTTCCCTCTCTGCATTGATGGAATCCGGAGAGAAGTTTATGTTTTTAAAAGTCCAAGGAGGTCATTTCTAAAATTTTTTCTTGGGGCCCCTAATGTCTAGCTACCCGATAGTTAGGGTTGCTTTGTGCTGGATCAGTCCTTGGCAGAGGCTGATGGGCTCTGGATTCAGCACCCGGGAGAGCAACCCCTGTGTTATACGCAGGGACACAAGGAGGACAGTATTACTACAGTAATCATTCACAGAGAAAATGAGGAACGGTAAAAGACGCACAGCAATTCCGATCTGTAACAAACTCATAAAAACACCAGGCAAACGTTGTGAAATCCCTTGATCGTACGAGTCCCTCAAAAACTTAGTGGGCATTTGATCTATTTGCTTCTATCAGTTGCATGTGCCAATAACCCCATTAAAAGTTCTTTCCTATACATAGTTTTCAACTATGCTTTATTTACTTGCTTTCCTGCCCTCATGCCTCTCTCTGGCTCTCCTCAGTTCTCTTTCTTTCTCTCTCTCTTCCTCACTCCTTCCCTCTCCCCCTTCTCATTAATGACAACTATCATGACTATATCACATTGTAAAAGACTGTGTCCCTAGCATCAAGAAAAATGCCTTGCACCTGGAAAGTGCTTGATATTTATTGAATAAAGTATTCAGGGGGAAATATACCTATATCTGCAACTTATCTTAAAATGCATCAACAAATCTGAGTGTTCCTCAAATTTGAGTAAGCATCAGAATCACTTGGAGGATTGGTTAAAACACAGATTGTTGGGTCCCATCTCCAGAATCTCTGATACAGTTGGTCCAGGGTTGAAGCTGAGTTGGTTTAATAAATAGATTGAGGGGTGAAGAGATAAGTGGTTACATGAAAGGGTAAGGACAGTAAGATGCTAATGGTAGAATCTGGGTGGTGCCTATACAGGTGTTCATTATAAAATTCTTTCAACTTTTCTGTATATTTAAAATTTTCCAATAATAAAATGTTGAAAAAATATTACTGTGCAGTCCCAAGTGTCTGAGTACCTTGCTTTAAAGAGCACACAGAAATTTACAAGCCTGCAGCTCATATTTGCTTTCACTCTCTCTTTTGGTTTCCTCCTTAGAAAATAAAGAATGAAAGAAAGAAACTACCAAGTGAGTCTGAGAACTTTGAGTCTTGGACTTGCCAGACATTAACTAATTAGTCCTTGGTGCCTGGAGCAGCTTATTCCAGTACCTTGGTTGGCAGACAGGCCTGGAGTGGGTGTCAGCAACTATCTCCCCTAGGAGCCAAGATCCAGATAGTCGGTGCTCTAAGGGCGGTGGCAAGGAAAGACTGGAAACCAGAGAATAGTCATTTTCTCCCAGGAGAAGCTTCAAATTAGAAAGAAAGAGAACACATGATTGTCCCCAGCCACCAATGGGCAGGATGCAGTCTCCGTGTCAACCCTGAACCCATGCTCTCCACGTCCTCCCTGTTTCCAGCTGTCCCAGGGCAAACATTGCACCTCCCTCCTCTGCACAGGATCCAGAACAGTGTTCTGCATTAGTACAAGCTTGCGTTAGGGAACCACAGGAGAACAAAGCAAAATGGAGCAAATTCTCAGACTGGAAAAGCCCCCTGAAAGACAGAAAGAACACATATCATAATCTGTTTCATTCTTTCCTTGTAGGAGATATGTAGCTTTGGACAACAGCAAAAAGCAGTTATGCTCGCTGTAAGAAAGACTTGTCCCAATGCCCGGGTGCACCAGATATTAGTCAATGAATCTTTGGCATCTTCTTTTATGAAGGTCCTCAAGCAACAGCTCTACATGGGCATGCTGCTCTGAAGCTCCCTGGAAATTTGCAGACTGTGATTTTTTCAGTATGGTAGAAGATGGAGTGAATAGAAGAGTGGAAAAGGGGGCTAGTACAGTGTGGAGACTGTCTTAAGAGGCAGCTCAGACTGGGCAAAATAAAAGCAGATTTATTCTTCTACCATGTCACTCCGGAAAACCCAAGTGGTTTTCTGTCATGCTTTTCCCTGGTGCCTTTTTAATTGGCTTAATGAAGCCCTCTACTTGTGGGTGCAAAGAAAGAAGATGAGGGAGGAGGAGATGAAAAACAAAAGCGAGACTAAATCATCCTAATGATTCATGCTTGAGGGATGTTTCCCCCAGGAATGGAGGGAGAGCAGGTTTTGGAGAAACAATCTATGTCTTTTACCACCCCATATAGTGTTGCCGAGGCAGCTGTCAAAGGAGTCAGCTCCACACCCTTGCTCTTCCAGCACCTCTGGAAGCTGGGGTCTCCTTCAGAGCCCACTCCATGCGCAAAGCAAACCCAGAGCCTACAATTTCGAGGACAGTCATGGTGTTCCTTTAGTCTTGTAACTCCGTAGCCCAGCATGCAGCCGGGAACACCATAGGAGCTCAATAAATGCTACATCCTTTAGCGTGTGAATGCATGACAGTTTTCTCCTGCTCACTCTCTCACATCACTTGCCCCCCCATCTGGAGGGCAGGGGCAAGCTCCCACCAGGGAGATGGCACAGGACATCGGTTCACGAGTGCTTAACACTCTGCTCACGCAGTTGTCACTCTGGCACCAACGTGCTCTCCCTGCAGAGTAGGCCCCACATAGATTTTTCTCCTCTGAATTCTCCAGGAAGATATATCGATTCAGTCCAAGTGACATCAATAGACCCAGGTAACTGAATAAAGCTTCTGGAGTTTGCCTTAAAATATGTATGACTCAGCCTTAAGACACCGCCTGGTAGCTTTGCCACATCTCCCCTACTCTCAATCCATTGTGACTATTAAACACCATCCACAGCTCAGCTCTACTGCCACTTCCCAGCCCAAGCACTTCCTGTCCAGACACAGGCTGAAATAAAGAGGCTGAGGGTGGAAATTAAGAGTGAATGTGACAGGAAATGGAAGAAACCGTGAAATCCCACCCCATGTCCCAAGACAACTAAAAAACCCAAACCCGTTGCTGTCGAGTCGATTCCAACTCATGGCAACCCTACAGAACAGAGTAGAACTGCCCCACAGGGTTTCCAAGGAGTGGCTGGAGGATTCCAACTGCCGACCTTTTGGTTAGCAGAAGAGCTCTTAACCACTACACCACCAGGGCTCCAATGTCCCAAAGCAGACCTTGTAAACTTATTGATATGAGAGTTTGTATTAGTCTCTTAGAACTGCCAGAACAATGTACTACAAAGTGGGTGGCTTATAAGAACTTAAATTTATTTGTTCTTATAAATAGGAGTCTAAATTCAGGGTATCAGCCATGTTAATTCTTTCTGAGGGCTATGAGGGAGAATTTGTTTCATTCCTGTCTGCTAGCTTCTGGTGACAGCAAACAGTAGGTGCTCAACAAGTACTTGTGGGTCAACTGAGAGATCATTTTGTCTGTCTCCTTGAACCTAGGCAGTTCTACCAATAAATAGAAAATTTTCGAACTATAGTTTCACAGGAAAGCTGATTCCACTCTCACCTGAACTGTCTGTTTTGAGGTCTAATTTGGGTCAGGAAGTGTCCTTCCTATCTTGGCTGATTTGTGAATCAAGAGTTTCTCTACAGAGAACTAACAGTCTGTGCATCAAACTCAAATCTGCCCCTCTTCCCCGGCCCTGAACAACATACACTCACCATGAGACAAGGCTAATTGCCTCAAAAAGTCACTGTGTCTACAATGTAAGGTTCTGTTTTACCTAAGATTGGAAGGACCTGCTACTTCCTCACTGGGCTACTGGGCCAAGGAAACCCTCCATAACATCCCTGTTATGAGTAGAATTGTGTCACCAAAAAATATGTATTGAAACCCTGGCCCCTATACCTAAAAATACGATTCTATTCAGAAGGTGGGTTTTCTTTGTTATTTTAGTTAGGTCATACTCATGGAGGGTGGGTTCTAAGCCTAATCACTTCTGAGTTATAAAGAGGGCAGAACGGACATAGAGGCATACACACACAGGGAGAAGAGGAAGACAAATGATGGAGACAGATGCATCTACAAGGATTGCTGGCAGCTGTTAGAAACTGAAGTAGAAAAAGCGGGACTTCCTCCTAGAGTCACACCCTGCATTTGAATTTCTCACCTCCTGAACTGTAAGAAAATAAATTTATATTATTTAAATGATGCATTGCATTGGGAAAATCTGCTGCAAAAGACCTCTTTAAAGTTTTAAAAAGCAAAGATGTCACTTTGATGACTAAGGTGCTCCCGACCCAAACCATGGTCTTTTTAATCACCTCAAATGCATGTGAAAACTGGGCAGTGGAAAAGGAAGACAAAAGAATTGATGCATTTGAATTGTGGTGTTAGCGAAGAATATTGAACATACTTCGGACTGTCAGAAGAATGAACAAATTAGTCTTATAATAAACACAACCAGAATGCTTCTCAGAAGCAAGAACGGCAAGACTTTGGCTCATTTACTTGGGACACACCATCAGGAAAAACCAGTCACTAGAAAAGGACACCATGTTTGGTAAAGAAAAGGGTCAGCGAAAATGAGGGGAATCCTCAGTGAGAAGAATTGACATAACAGCCACAACAATGGACTAAACCATACCAATGATCACAAAGATGGCACAGGATCAGGCAACACTTCATTCTGTTATCTGTAAGGTTGCCATGAGTCGGAGCCAACTTGACGACAACTAACAATAACAAAGTCACCCACTTGTGGTTTTTGTGTTACAGCAGCACTTGGTAACCAAGACAACCCCTGAGAAAAACCAGAGAATCTTTTATCCTGCAGCAAAGATTGCCACTTTCTGGCTACCTTGCAAAGGTAAGAAAGCCATGTTGGGTGGAGTTGGTTCATTAAAGAGAAGTGTCAGCGTGATGAGACTATTGCCACTGCAGGAGGAGCTTGGGGGATGGCCAATGGGGCAGCAGGGCAGGGGCTCCGCATTTCACCTGCAGCTGACATCACCAGGGGCTCAGCCTGCAAGGGACAGAGAGAACATATTTTGAGCTGATTTGTTTTTATTAGTATTTATTGGTTTGTGGGCATGGGATGTTTGAAAATGCCATCTGGCCTCCAACACAGGTTACAGCAAGAAAATCAATCTTGGAATTGAAATAAAGCCAGAATTAAATAGCCAGTTTACTGAATCATATTATCTACAGTCCTGAGAGCTTAGGAGAGGGCAAAAAGGAGGAGAGAGCGTGGGTTCTGACAACCGCCAAGGGTCTAGCCAATTAAGCCAACTCCTCTTTATTTGAGGCTACTTCTTTGGCCACCTCAGATCTTCTCATTCTCCCTCCTACTTCTTTCTGGCTCCAGCTTTATTGCCCTGTACCTCACAAGGACTCTTCCCAAGGCCAATGGCTCCACAGGGAGCTAAAACAGTCATCGTCACTACATCGTAAACCTTCTGCTCCAGGGGCTGGTTTAGCAACAGAGGAAACTAGGATGCTGGTGGCTGTGGAATCTCTGTGGTTCCCACTGCTTGGAGCTTCTGTGGGCCAGACCACTGTCATTTTTTGATGTATCTAACCCCCATGACAAAGAGAAGGTACCTATTCCTTCCCATACTAATCCCCCCTCTCTCTTGGCCTCCCAAGGCCCATTGTCTCTGAGTCTCACCATTTGGTCTTTGCTATCCATCATCTTATATCCTTCTCTAAAGATTTTATATTTTCCCTCACCAGTTGTAAAGAAAGCTCTTGAAGGGTGGGGGTTAAGTATCCGAATAATAACTATATTTAAAATATTAAGAACAGAAACAATAATAAACCAGTCTTTGATAAGCAGTTCATATTCTTCTTCTGCCCATGGCCTGTAGAGGACAAGGTGGGCTCATTCCTACCTCAAGGCCTTTGCACATATCTTCCCTTCATCTGGAATGCCTCTTTCCATCCCCAGTCTTCACATGGTTGACACCTTTGCATCATTCATGTCTTAGCTCGTACACCGTCTCCACAAGGAGGCCTTCTCTGGCCACTGTCGCTAAAGTAACCCCTTCACACAGAAAGACAAGCCCTGGTCCCTCAACAGTTTTTTGTTTTCTTCTTAAAACTGATCACCGGCTGAAAACTTCTCATTTTTTATTTGATTGGCTTTTTCTCTGACCCCCACCCAGGAGGTCCACTGTATTTTCAGAGTTTAGAACACTGCCGGGCACAGAGAGGTGTTCAGTAAACATTTGTTGAATAAATGATTGATCTCCGTTTTGCATAAGAGGAAACCAAGGCTCGCTGTGATTATAAATTAATTTCCCATGTTCAAAGGGTCACTAAAAGGCAGAACCCACAGACAAACTGAAGTCTTCTGACACCAGAACCCCAGAATGCTTCCATTTCTTCTGTACTACAAGTTCACCTTAACAATCGTAATTTCTTATTCAATATCTGTCTACCCCGGTATTCTGTAAGCATCATGAGGACAGGGTCTGTATCTGTCAGGTTTATCCTGTGTAGCTCTGCTAGTCCATTTCTAGTACAGGAAGTTGCACATCAAAATTGATTGTACCAATGAATCAATAAATTAGCATCTAGTTGAGGCTCAATAAATATTTGTCAGTAGACTGAGAGCAGTGAACTCAGGACATTGATGCAGAAGACATAGCCTTCTCTTATTCTAGTTCACTTTCGCTGAGCAGGAAAACAACCTTTCCCTGGAATGTCCTCTGGGATCCAGGAGTGACTAGGATGTCAGGGGGATTTCTTTGAAAACGTGGAGCAGGAACAGGGAAATTGAACATCTAACATGAGAAGTTTTTGTGCCAAGTTATAAATCTCAGCTAATTACAGCACAGCACTGATGCTTTGGGGTCTTTTATCCAGGATGAATTTCCTTCACTCAGGAATCAAGATCCACACTGCTCTTCTCCTGGGCCCTTCCTTCCCAGGGAGTGCTTTAGCCTGACTTGGTCTGTGAAGTAAGGGGCTGTTGGCTCATCTCACAGTAGGGGGTTTCATGGCTGGGAGCAGAAACAGCAATAAAGGCAGAAATTATGAGCCTACAGCCAGCAGGGAAATAGAGTAGGAAGCTGCCAACTACCGTATCCATCGCTAGAAATTTCATAAGATTTGATCCATTCTCATGTCGTATACTAATCTACTTTTTTTCCTTCAGGTTAGATTCACCTTCATTTTAGTCAATGACTCTTTTGCAATATCAAGTACATTTGTTCTCTTAGGCTCTCTCTCCCTCTCTCCATCTGACCCCTCCTCTGCCTTCCAACTAGTCCTTCTCAGTTTTAAGAAGGCAGTTTGTATAGTTAAGTGCCAGGCTTTGCAGTCAGACTAATCTGAGTTTAAATCTCTGTTCTATGAGTTTACTAGCTGTTTGTCTGTAAGCAAGTTAACTAACCCTCCCTGAGTCTCAGTTATCCCATTTATAAAATGAGGATAAGCTTCACAGAGGTGTTGTTATGATTAAGTAGCAAATATTACCTAAAAATCTTAGAACAATGCATGACAAATAGTAAGAAGTCAATAAATAATAGCCACTGTTATTTCTATTATTAGTCTCATCTATTCCTCTAACTTTCCCTTTCCCTTTGGGTCCGTGTCTACACATGGACATTGTTTGGCTTAACAAAACACTGATCACTCCATTCATTCCAGCATCTCAAGATGCTTGATTGAGTGGTCGCTGGCATCCCAACTTTGTCTTTCTCTTCCTTCATTTCCCCGTAACCTTTTCTCCTTGAGAGTCCACTTTGTCCATATTTCCTTCTGAGACTGTGGTCATCAGCATTATCTTGCAGTTATAAGCCCCACCTGGATTCTGCTCAGAACACTTGGATAGGACAGCTGGGATGTGTGTCATTTACAGCGTCTCTTACTTTGCTCACCGTGTTTAATTCATGTGTGTATCAGACCATTTAAAGAGGCTCAATGAGCTGTGGAGATCAAGATATAAGCGATACAGACTTTACATTATTGAATTAAGATGCTAAATATGGAGCCTAAGTGATGCCAAGGATGGATTAGTGAAAGCCTTAATGGTTTATAACGATGGAAAACAGGGTGGGTCAAATGGGTAGCAAATTGAAAGATGCATGACTTCAAAGAAAGGGCCATTTGTCATCCTGGAGTCATCCTCAATTTATCCTTCTCCCTCACCTTCTACATTCAATCCATCACTGAGACCTGTCAGTTCTACCTCCAAATAAATCTGAAGTGTGTCCACTTCTCTTCACTCCCATTGTTACTACCCAAAGTCAAGCCCCTATCTCCTCTCACTTTGACTGTTACAATGCACTCACTTGTCTCCTTGCTTCTATCTTGCCCCTCTCTAATGCCATCTCCACCCAACAACCATACTAAACTATAAACCAAGTCACACCACTCCTCTACTTAAAACCTTCCAATGGCTTTCCATTACTCTTATAATAAAATCCAACCTCATCGTGGTTTTGAAGCCATTCGTGACTATTCTCATCTCCATCCACACTCCCTATTGCTTACTCTAATCTGGCCATTCTGGTCTCCTTTCTGCCCCTCCAACACACTAAGCTCATTCCCACTTTAAGGCTTGCACTTGTTCCTTGTGCCTGTACTTGGCATGACCTGTACATCCTTCAGGTCTTGGCATAAAGCAGTCTTATTTGGCCCCCTCTCAAAAAGTAGCCTGCCCCACTTTACACCCTAGTTTATCACCTTGCAGATTGCCTTAACACCAAATATCATCACTTATTTTTGTTTACTCTTTTGTATCTGTTCCATGAGGGCAGGGACCATTTTTATCTTGTTCATGTGATACACCTTGCACTTTTACAGTGCAAGTACTATAGTACAGATTATATTATAGTAATCTAATAAACATGTACTGAATGACTAAATGAACGAGTTTGTTACAGGAAGTGACATTCAAGGGTTTGATCTTTCATTGACTTAATCGCTCCTCATGTCCCTTAACTGTCTTGACTCTAGCCTACAAATCCACAGCTACAAAGATTATTCAATGTAACATAAAGAAGGTACTTAATCCTCAAAAAAAAAAAAAAAATCTCCACATTAGTGAGAATAAACCACTCAAACATTCAGTGTGTATTCACTGAGTGCCTATGATATTACAAGACACTGATAAGGCACTAGTATCACAGCCCTAGTGTGGGCTTAGAGTCTGAGACAGACAGACATCAGACATATGGCTGATCATACCTTAGGTTAAGTGCACTGAAAGAGAGGAAAGACAGATTGTCTCATCGAGAATAACGAGGGAGACAGGGTGGTCAGGGAATGCTTCTCTGAAGAGGAGATAAAACATTTAATCTTCAATCTGAAGAATGATGAGTGAAGAGTAAAAACAAGATGATCCAAAGGAAAAAGTCTGGGGCCCTGGAAGGCCTGTACCTTAAAGCAGCAGTGAGAAGCTTTTGTTGGTATGTCCATGTGGATGAGGGAAAGTAAAGGAGTTTTTACTCCAGGGACCGGGGTGGGGGGGCATGCATGGAGCTCTCTGCCAATTCCTCACACTCCCCTTTTAGCCAGAAGGGACATAGAATTTTTTAAGTCAATTTTTCTCACAAATATAACTTTAGCATCCGAAGTCTGGGCATTCTAAACTCATAATGAGCCCCCAGAGAGGTTCTTCCTTTGTCCCAGCAGCTTTACTCTTTGTCTTCATTATGTGTCTTCATATTCTTGAAGGATTAGAGCTGATCTGAAAACCCTCAAGGGTTGATGATTGGCTCAGCACATCCACCTCTCCCTAGGTGACAGGGACCTATCTCTTTCATATCCAGAGAAGAAACCATTTACCTCCTCTGACTTTTCTGGGAGGCTGCCAGTGCAGAAGAGCAACACTTAGGCATCTGTGGCATAATTTTCTAGGCACACTTGTTTAGGAAAAACACCTAAATTATTTAATGGTCCATAACTCCTGCCAACTCATTATACACACCTGGGCATGTGGACCAGGTGGGGAAGGAAGAACACATAAAAGATTAGTGCCCTGCTGGAACCCCAGGGCACCAGTTTCCTTTCTGGACAAGATCTTTAACAAGCAACCCCTCTGTGCCAAGAGAGTTCTTCCTGGAAACATCCACGGCCTCTCCTTGAACTTGGAGGAATCCAAGAGGAACCATGGGCGAAACACTGGACTAGGAGTCCATGCACGGTATTCTAGTTCTGTTCATTGCTCCTATAATGTACCCCTACCTTGCTGTGTGACTATGTACAAGTCTCTTTGCCTCTCTGATTCTCAGAATCATCTCTTTCCCTGGTGGAATAAAGTCATCAACCTAAATCAGGGATTTCCTAATTTTATTTTTTAGCAGGTTTCAAAGGAATCGTATATGGAGGCATAACATAGAAAACAGGTAAAACCTATCATTTGTCCTTTAAGGAGGCCTCTGGAAGTGCTCCTTGAGATGTCTAATGCTTCTTGAAACATATCTTGAAAACCACTGAAGTAGAAGCCTTGATGGTCTTTGATTCTAGAGGATCTAGAAGCTGATTTGCCTCTACTGTGGAGTCCACTGACTCCATTCAAGAATGAGAGTAACCACCATAACTTTGAGTTTGAGTTCTTTAATGTCCATAAATTAATGTCCCAGTTTGAAAAGGATGTCCCAGTTTCTCTGCAAGGGCTTCCCCATTACTCCACCCATGCAGAGATCTTTCTTCCCTGAACTCTTCTTGCCCTCATATTTTGTCTGATTACCTTTTAGACAGTTGAATAAAAAAAACCTACCTAACTTAAAAATCATGTAGGCAATTAGGTCTTTCCAGACCTGCCTTCTAACTCTCTTTTTATTCCTCTGCCCAACAAAATTTGCTGACTCTCCAATGTTGTTAGATGCCATTGAGTTAATTTTTGACTCATGGTAACCTCATGTAACAGAGTAGAACTGCCGCATAGAGTTTTCTAGGCTATAATCTTTACAGAAGCGGATTGACAGGTCTTTCTCCCATGGAGCCACTGGGTGGGTTTGAACCATCAATCTTAGTTAGCAGCTGAGCACTTAACCATTGTACCAGCAGGGCTCCTTTACTCTCCAATAGGTACCAAATAAAGACCAGAATAGCACATGCCTCATCCTTACCTTCCATAGCTCCCCTACAGGTAACCTAGGCTGTGGGCTGCTCGTGGATCCCTGAGCAGTCCCTGTGTTTTGCTGCTTCTACACGTTGCTTATTTTTTTCTTCATCTGGGATGCTTCCTCTACCACCTCTGACTGTCTAAATCCTGCCACTCTTCAAGATCCACCTCAGATGCCACCTCCTCAAAGAAAGCCTTCCTGAAATCACTAATTGCAAATATTATCTACCTTTTCTGCACCTCCATGATCTCTGACTATGCTGATCATAGTGTCTGCTATCCTACTATAACTATCTGATAACTTCTCAAATCCCCTTCTAGGTTGTAAATGTCTAGAGGACAAGAACCATGTCTTATTCATCTTTTAATCTTACATAGTACCTGGCATGGTGCCTTGTAATTAAAAGGTGCTCAGTAAATAATAGTTAAATGAATGGATGGATGGATGGATAGAAGTATTTGAGAATAACTGTTTCTGATTAAGTCAGGAATAATTTAGCTATAGATAGAGCTTTTAATCTGCCTGTGCATAAAAGGAAGTATGAACCTGGAATATGTGATGAGTCTGGGGGCAGATGTCAGAGATGAAAGGTGTAGCAACTCATAACTCATTCAACAGCTACACGTTTGTTAAGCACTAACAATATGCCAGGGACTGTTCTAGCTGCTGGTGAGCAAAGCACACAAGATTCTTGCCTTCTTGGAATTTTCTGTGTAGTGGGAGAAACAGATATTAAGTAGACACTTGAATATTATATATGATAATAATTATAACAAGTAGCTTGTTATATAAAGGAGAGGAAAATTTTTCTCTGACGGAGAATGAAAGAGAGACATAATTTAGATTGAGGAGTCAGAAAAGAGCTCTCCAAGGAGGTGGCATTTTAGATCAAGGCTAAGTAGGTTAAGCCCTGAAGGGTGATTAGGAGTCAGTCAAGCTTAGAGGCAGGCAAAGGTCCTGAGGCCGGAAACCAATGCCCTTTAGAAATTGCAAGGCCAGTAGGACCCAAGTATCGTGATCAGGGGGATATTGGTAGGAGGGGAGGACAGAGGGCAGGCAAGGGCCGGTTCACACAAGGTCTTCCCAGGTGTAAGGATGCCTGGGGCAGGTGCCTTAGTGAGGGCATCTCTGGGCTAGGATACCAGGGATCCAGACCCTGCCATTGACCAACTTTGCAACTGTAGTCCAATCCACTCCCTTCCCCAGGTGGGTCTGTTTCCTCATTCTTTAGATGAGGGAGTTGAATTAGAAGATCTCTCAGGGTCCCTACAATACAGACAGTGTAGGACTTGGTTACTCCTCTCTTCTGGGACTGCTGGAATACCAGCTGCTTGATCGCACTAGGCAAGTACTTTCCCCTTTTGGGCCTCAGACTCCTTAGACTTCTATCTGTAAATCAAAGATCTGGCCAAGTGTCCTCTTGGATACTTCCAGTGCAAACAAGCTATTCTCAGGGGCTGTTTGTTAACCATAGACAAAAATAAAGCCTGGGAAGCCCAGCTGAAAGAGCTTTGCTTTATCTGAATGACTGACAAAGTCAAAAGTGAGTCTTATCTAAGCTGGGGGTAAAGATAGAAGGGAACCAGGAGATGGAACCTCATATGTTAATCCAGCTCTTTAGAGCCTTTCTCCTTCATTTTCCCTTAGTACGTTGTTGAGACTTCTCTCACAACACCTCAGGTGGCACTTACCTGTTTATAAATCTGTCGTTGCCTCATCCCCATCTCCACCCCCATAGACTATAACCTCCTTAGATCAGGAGACCTTGCCTGACAAATTCGCTTTTTATCTCCACTGCCTGGCAAACAATTCGTTGTTGTTGGTAGCTGCCGTTGAATTGGCCCCTGACCCATGGCAACCCCATGCACAATAGAACAAAATGTTGCCCAGTCCTGCCCCATCCCCGTGAAAAGTTGAGGATCAGATCATTGTGATTCAGAGGGTTTTCATTGACTGATTTTCAGTAGTATATAGCCAGGCCTTTCTTCCTAGTCTTTCTTAGTCTGGAAGCTCCAATGAAACCTGTTCAGCATCACAGAAACATGCAAACTCCACTCACAGATTTATTGCTGCCCATGAGGTGCACTGGCTGGTAACTGAGTTAGGGTCTTAGCCATGGAAGGCAAGAATTCCACCACTTAAAACTGGTAAGATTTTATTACCACTCAATAAACTTCTGCTGCTTTTGTGAATTAACTTATTAATTATATTAACAGTGTATAGCAAATTACTTTGGGAATAATTACTCGACTGGGGCAAGAGTAATTGAAGTGCAAATAGAGGGCTAAATATGTCAGTGTCTGTACTAAAAACAGGCCATGATTAATAGGTGGGGAGTATCAAACTAAAACCTCAAGTTGCAATATTAAAGGATTCTATGGGCAACATACTGAACAACACAGGAAGCATCAAAAGAAGATGGAAGGAATACACAGAGTCACTGTATCAAAAAAAATTGGTTGATGTTCTATCATTTCAGGAGGTAGCATATGATCAAGAACTGATGGTACTGCATTGAAGGGATTGACCAAAAACAAGTTTCCAGGAATTGATAAATACTAATTGAGGTGCATTGTGGATTGAATTGTGTCTCCAAAAATGTGTATCAATTTGGCTAGACCATGATTCCCAGTATTGTGTGACTGTCCACTATTTTGTTAAGTGATGTGATTTCCTATGTGTTGTAAATCCTACTTCTATGATGTTAATGAGGCAGGATTAGAGGTAGTTATGCTAATGAGGCAGGACTCAAGCTACAAGATTAGATTGTATCTTGAGTCAATCTCTTTTGAGACATAAAAGAGAGAAGCGAGCAGAGAGACAGAGGGACTTCATCCACCAAGAATGAAGAACCAGGAGGGGAGTGCATCCTTTGGACTTGGAGTCCTTGTGCTGAGAAGCTCCTAAACCAGGGGAAGATTGATGACAAGGATCTTTTCCCAGAGCCCAACAAGAGAGAAAGCCTTCCCCTGGAGCTGGCACCCTGAATTCAGACTTCTAGCCTCCAAGACTGTGAGAGAAAAAATTTCTCTTTGTTAAAGCCATCCACTTGTGATATTTCTGTTATAGCAGCATTAGATAACTAAGGTAAGCTGTTTCAACAAATGAATGTAGCTCTGGAGGTGCTCACTTGCCTATGTCAAGAAATTTGGAAGACAGCTACCTGGCCAACCTACTGGAAGAGATCCATATTTGTGCCCATTTCATAGAAATGTGATCCAACCGAATGTGGAAATTATTGAACAATATCATTAATATCACACACAAGTTAAATGTTGCTGAAAATCTTTCAAAAGCAGCTGCAGCAGTACATTGACAGGGAACTGACAGAAATTCAAGTTGGATTCAGAAGAGGATGTGGAACAAGGGATATCATTGCTGATGTCAGATGGATCTTGGTTGAAAGCAGAGAATACCAGAAAGATGTTTGCTTGTGTTTTATTGACAATGCAAAGGCATTTGACTGTGTGGATTATAACAAATAATGGATAACATTGTGAAGAATGGGAATTCCAGAACACTTAATTGTGTTCATGAGGAACTGGTATGTAGACCAAGAGGCAGTCGATCTAACAGAACAAGGAGATACTGCATGGTTTAGAATCAGGAAAGGTGTGCATCAGGGTTGTATCTTTCCCTACACTTCTTCAATCTGTATGCTGAGCAAATAATCCGAGAAGCTGGACTATATGAAGAAGAACTTGGCATCAGAATTGGAGGAAGACTCATCAACAGCCTGCCTTATGCAGATGACACAACCTTGCTTGCTGAAAGTGAAGAGGACTTGAAGCACTTACTGATGAAGATCAAAGACTACAGCCTTCAGTATGGATTACACCTCAAAATAAAGAAAACAAAAATCCTCACAACTGGAACAATAAGCAACATCATGATAAATGCAGAAATGATTGAAGTTATCAAGGATTTCATTTTACTTGGATCCACAATCAGCGCCCATGAAAGCAGCAATCAAGAAATCAAACAACACATTGCACTGGGCAAATCTGCTGCAAAAGATCTCTTTAAAGTGTTCAAAAGCAAAGATGTCGCTTTGAGGACTAAGGTGTGCCTGACCCAAGCCATAGTGTTCTCAATCACCTCATATGCATGCAAAAGCTGGACAATGAATAAAGAAAACCAAAGAAGAACTGATGCCTTTTAATTATCATGTTGGCGAAGAATATTGAATATACCATGGACTACCAGAAGAATGAACAAATCTATCCTGGAAGAAGTACAGCCAGAATAATCCTTAGAAGCAAGGATGGTGAAACTTTGTCTCGTGTACTTTGGACATGTTATCAGGAGGGTTCAGTCCCTGGAGAAGGACATCATGCTTGGTAAAGTAGAGGATCGGCGAAAAAGAGGAAGACCCTCAACAAGATGGATTGACACAGTGGCTGCAACAATGGGCTCAAGCATAATAAAGATTGTGAAGATGGCATAGGACCAGGCAGTGTTCGTTCTATTGTACATAGGGTTACTATGAGTCAGAACCAACTGGAGGGCACCTAACAACAACAACAGTAAGGCAGGAGTGTTGCCTACTGACAACTTACAGCTGCACTTCTCTGCAGAAAAGATTCTTAGCCAAAGGAAGCTTTCTTATCCAAAGCTATGCCACCTTCCTGAGGGTAGTCCTTGCCCAATAATCAGTCAATGTGGGGTACAAAGGACTATCCCCCTTGTCTCAGTTTGGGACTACTCTGAAGGACCATTCCAGCTCGAGAGCTCCTTATGGGATTGACAGGGTCTCTCTTCTAACTGCATTATAGTTAAAATTCTTCCTCTGCCCAATCCCACTTCTCTCAGGTGTTGTTCCTGTGTGCACACGCCAATAAAAATCCTTCATGAAACTCTCAATCTCAGAATATGTTTCTGGAGACCCTGGCCTAAGACAACATCCTTTCACTTGTAATAAAACTAGAAAACTACAAACTCACAGATCTAAGCTCAATGAGTTCTAAGCAGATGAAATATAAAGAAAACAATACCAAAGAACATAATAATCATCAAATTGTTGGAAACTAGTTATAGAGAGAAAATATTAAAATAAGTAGTAAAAAAAGTGGGGGAGGGGAAGGTATATTACATACAGAGGAACAAAAGTAAGAAAGATAGCAGACATCCCATCAGAAACAATGCATGTCTGAAGATAGTGGAGTCACATCTTTAAAGAACTGAAGCTTGGGGGATGGGAGGAGTATTTGTTAGCCTATAATTCTAAATCCAGTGAAATTATCTTTTTAAAAAAAAAAAAGACAAAATAAAGGCTTTTCAGTCATACAAAAACTGAGACGATTTACTATATAATGTAATATAAACCCTAGAGTAACCACTAAAAAACAAAAACAAAAAAAAGCAAAACAAATAGGTATACTAACAAGCCAACAAAAGAGATAAAATTAAATCATAAAAATATACAATTAATTAAAATGGAAGTCAATAAAGGTGAAAGACTGTAACAAATGGGTCAAGTAGAAAACAAATAGCAAGATGATAAACATAAACCTAACCATACTGATGATCGCACTAAATGTAAATAGTCTAAAAACATCAATTAAAATGCAGAGGTTGTCATATTGAATAAAAAACCAAGACCCAACCATATACTACCTACAAGAAACCACTTTAAATATAAGTTAAAAGTAAAAGAATGGGAGAAAGATATACCATATAACACTAATCAAAATATAGCTGGAGTGCTTGCTTCAGCAGCACATATACTAAAATTGGAACGATACGGAGAAGATTAGCATGGCCCCTGTACAAGGATGACACACAAATTCTTGAAGTGTTCCTTTTTTTTTTTTTTTTTTAAAGTAATAAATAAATAAATAGCTGGAGTGGCTATATTTATATCAGACAAAGTAGATTTCGAGGCAAGAAATATTATTAGGAATAAAGAGGATCATTTCATAATGATAAAGAAGTCAATTCGTGAAGACAGCAATAACAATACTAAATGTTTATACGCCTAATAACAGAGCTTCAAAATGTATGGAGCAGAAACAAACAAAACTACAAGAAGAAATAAACAAATCTACAATTATAATCAGAGATTTCAACAGTGCTCTCTCAATAATTGACACAACAAATAAATAAGGATATAGAAGGCATGGACAACACTATCAACCCCTTTCACTTAACTGACATTTATAGAATATTCTATTCAACTACAACAGAAAACACATTCTTTTCAAGTGCACACACTAAATATTTACCAATACAAACAAGTCAATAAATTTAAAAGGATGAAAATAATACAAATAATGTTCTCTGACCACAATGGAATTAAATTAGATCTCAAAAACAGAAAGATATATGGAACACACCTAAATATCTGGAAACTAAACAACTCACTTCTAAACAACCCATAGATCAAAGAATAAATCACAAGGGAAAATAGAAAATATATTGAACTGGAAAAAAAGAAACGAAAGGACTTCATATAAAAAATAATTTTTAACACTAATGCAGAGCTTAGAGGGAAATATATAGCATTAAAAGCCTTACATTAGAAAAGTAGGAAGTTTTAAAATAACTAATCTAAGCTTACGTCTTAAGAAACTAGAAAAAGAAAAACAAACCTAAAGCAAGCAGAAGGAATAGTAAAGAGCAAAAATCAATGAAATAGAAAACAGAAAAATATTAGAGAAAATCAATGAAACCAAACCCAGTTCTTTAAAAATATCAATAAAAATTCATAACCTCTGGACAGACTCATCAGGAGAGAAGGAGAGAGGGGCAAATTGCCAAAATAAGGATTGAGACAAGGAACATAGCTATGTTGCTGTTGTTAGGTGCCGTTGAGTCCGTTTCAACTCATCACAACCCTATGTACAACAGAACAAAACACTGCCTGGTCCTGAGCCATCCTCCCAATCGTTGTTATGCTTGAGTCTGTTGTTGCAGCCACTGTGTCAATCCCATCTTGTTGAGGGTCTTCCTCTTTTTCACTGACCCTCTACCAAGCATGATGTCCTTCTCCAGGGACTGATCCCTCTGGATAACATGTCTAAAGCATGTGACACAGTCTCACCATCCTTGCTTCTAAGGATCCTCCTGGTTATACTTCATCCAACACAGCTTTGTTCTTTCTTTTGGTAGTCCGTGGTATATTCAGTATTCTTCACCAACATCACAATTTAAAGGCATCAGTTCTATTGTGAGCTATAGATCTCACAATATTAAAGGGAGAATAAACAAATACGTATGAAAACTTTGCCAATAAATACAGCAACTTACGTGAAATGGACAAAGTCCTTTAAAGACACAAACTACCAAAACTCACTCAAGAATAAATAGCTTGACCAGCCCCCTATCAAAAAAATTTTAGTTTCTAGTTAAAAATTTTCCCATAAAGAAGATTCCAGGCATAAACAACTTTACTGATGAATTCTACCAAAAATATAAGAAAGATATAACATCTATTTTACATGAACTGTCCTACAAAATAGAAATTGACGGAATACTTCCAACTCATTCTAAGAGGCCATAATTACCCTGATCCTGAAACCAGGCAGTAATTCTAAGAAAACTAAACTACAAACTATGTACACAAATTCTTAACAATATGCAAGCAAATTGAATTCAGTAATATATAACAAGGTTAATACATAATGAAAAATGGCACTTATCCCAAGAATGCAAGATTAGTTTAATATTCAAAAATAAGTGTAATTGATAACACTAACAGTTGAAAATAGTTACAGAAAAATTGTTTTTCAAGATTCAATACCCATTTAGTAAACTTAGGAGGAAATTTTCTCACTGACAAAGAGCTAACATAACACTATATAGTGAAAAACTAAATATTTTTCTCCCAAGATCAGGAACAAGGCAAGTATATCTGTTCTCCCCACTCCTACATTGTAATGGAGGTCCTGTACCACCAGGGCTCCAAAGGAGGTCCTAGCCAGGCTCAGTTAGGTAAAGAAAAGAAGTAAAAGACATCTAGA
The DNA here is from genome assembly GCA_030035585.1 of Dugong dugon. NCBI lineage: Eukaryota > Metazoa > Chordata > Mammalia > Sirenia > Dugongidae > Dugong > Dugong dugon. The sequence continues at coordinate 152,619,819 of CM057462.1, forward strand.
TAGAAAAGAAGAAGTAAAACTATCTTTATTCTAAAATTTACTTTCTCTATTTTTAAGAGTCCATCAATCTGGCATGGTGTAATTTGAAAAAATATGCCCTTATCTACTCATTTGTTAATGTATACTGTCCCTTTCTTCCACTTCTCCCCTCTTTAACACTAGAAAGGGGATTTTGGGGGATTGGACATAGTCAGGATTTCCATTATGTCATAATACTATGATGTGGTCAACATTTTCTTCTCTCTTCTCTCCTGCTTGAGGAGGTTCATCTATTTCTCCTTTTTTCACACCCTCTCTTATTTCCAAGAGTCTAAATAGGTAACAGGGTCTCAGAATATGTTACGCCTGAGAGTTCCCATCCTGAAAATGCAGGGGAGAGAAGTTCTAGACATTAGAATAAATGTTATCTCAAGCTATTTCTTGCTGGCTTGCATGCCCTCCCTGGCCTATGGATATTTGAGTATGGACTTAGAGAGGAAGAGGCTCAGGGGCTCAACCTGCCTTTATTCCTGGTACTAAACTGCCTCCAGCCCAGACAAATGGAGTTGTCCATGTGGTATACCAGAAGAATGCATGGAGGTTTGGTGCCAAAACGGGCACTTCTCTGACCTTGCCCTTTGCATACACTGCTTTCAGGAACGTTGCAGAATTGTCAGTGGCTGGTAAAGACAATCAATGGTTCAGAAACCTAGGCCCCTGTCATCTCTTGTCCAATCTTTCCTTTACCTACAGAGGTGGGATGGATCCCCTCACCCAAAATTTGGGTCAGATGTCAAGACTGAAGATGCAATACACACACATATCAAGAGGATATGAAAAGATCTATCGCTCACATAATGAGGTTTTCTGGGACTAATGGGACATGCTTCCAAGCAGGTTCAAAATGGCTTAAGAGAGAGCAAGGAGGTGCAACAAGCTTGAGGTTTAATGGTGATTAGGAAGTGGGGCTGAGGTGAGGGTCAGGGCTTGTGTGGTATGAACCTCTTATCATCACCAGTGAAGGAAGCACCCTGGCTTTTTACAAGCTTGCCCATACGTGGGACAGAAGGAAGTAGCGGGGCTTAAAAGCTGTTAGCATTCAAACATCAAAAATGGAGTCCAACTCTTTATTAACCAGCATTACAGTAATTCCTTCATAGAGCTGCCTCCTCAACTGTCTGCCTTTGAGTATGAGGAGTATCCATCCAGACTCCCATCCCAGCAGCATCTGATTCTCTGGGCAGAGCAGGCCTTTGGGATGGAGGTATCACTCCCACACAAACAGCAGCCATATGTGTCGAGGTGACAGGACCTAAAGAGCTTGTAGAGAATATTTAAATTGCTAAACAGGATAGCATATTTACTACCATGTTTATCCCTAAGAATTTGCAGTAAAAATCAAAGTGATGCCATTACGTGATCCCCTAGTAGCATGTGCTTGGAAGCTCTCCTTTTTTAGCCAAAATTAATTTGGGGTTGTGTATAATTCTCCTTTTCAAAGAGCAATTAAAAATCTGAATCGTGGGAATTAAGTAGAGAAACAGGAAGGAGCTTAAAGCAAGGGCAAGAAAGAATCTACTCAACAACTTTTGGGAAATGGTTATGACGCCTTATTCCTCTCTACTGCCTTATTGTAAGAGTTCTCAGCAGCATGGTGTAGAGGAGCGCACCTTGGCTTTGAAGCAGACTGACTTGAGTTTGAACTCTAGCTCAGTCACTTAACTTATGACCTTAGGAAATTTATTTTCTTAAACCTCACTGTCCCCATCTGTAAATTAGGTATAACAATACCTACCACAATAAGATTGTCAATGAGGAATGAATTTTTTTAATTCATGTTCATTTTCGGTACAGTATGTACCACGTTTAATAGTTATTCGACAGACATTGATGCATTCCTACCACAACACTCACCATCAAGACAACTACCAATACCAAAGAACTGTTTGAACATTTTAACAAATGTCCATGCTTCTTATCTCTCCATTCTTCAGTCCATGGTGTATGGATAGTCTTCGAAAATTAATAAAAGTTTATCTTTTCTGCACTTTAAAACATCCAAAGAATTCACTATCTCCTCCTCGGCATGCTCCATCTTCTGGCTACTCTGACTAACAGAAAGTTCATCCTTGAATTGAACTGAATTCTAGTTTGCCATGGGACAGCAGCTGTCTTTTAATAGCAAAGCATTCCAGGTGATATTAACAGTTGAGTGTAAAATAAAATGAAGGCTTTGATTTCTGTTTCTGAGAATGTTTAAACCAGATATCTTGAAAAACCATCCAGGTACAAAGCATCCAAAAAATCTGTGTGGAATATTTTTAAATATCTTTTTAAATGCAAAGTACATGTAAGAGGTAGCATGAAAGTAAAGAAAACCCTCATAAGTTAAAAAGGACCAAAGGCACCAACTGATAAGGTGAGTGAGTACTGAGCAGCCAGTTACCCTGAGGACACCTGCTCATCATCACTGGAAATCTGGGGTTTCCATTTCAATGGGCTTTTCCTAGAGAAAACAAGGAACAGCCTGGAGACTGCGTAAGGTGGGAAAGTACATCTGAGACCACTGCATCAATCTGTGATCCTTAAAGGCCAGTCTCAGTGAACGGATAAACTAGGAAAAAGTTTCTTACAGAGACAGAAGGAGACTTGCATATCTTAGTCTGGGACTGAGGGAAAGAAGAAATATAAAGGTCTCCTTTAAGACATCACCTTATTAGAATGTAGATGGAATTCATACTATCTGAAAAGTTTTAAGAAATGCAATAATAAGTTAAAGTGGTCTCAAGTTGATCCTAAGCCCAGACTGGCTAAACCAATCAAAACCAGAACTGCCCCAGAGGGTTTCCAAGGGGCGACTGGTGGATTCAAACTGCTGACCTTTTGGTTAGCAGCCAAACTCTTAACCACTAATCCACCAGGGCTCCAAAGGCAAATGGTCTCCAAAGTAATAAACCTTAAACCTAAGCCTCAAAGAATTCCAACAGTTAAGCTTCAATGAACATAACCTCACAATTGAAATGTATAAATCAGACCCACAAAGACTTTGGATATTGGACTTAGCAGATACAGAATATAAAATAAATTGTTTATTGCAAATAAAAACAAGAAAAGGTGAATGTACTTATTAAGACTAGATTTTGATAAATTAAGGACACATGTTATAATTCCAATCAAATCATAAAAATAGAATGTGTAACATCCAAATTATTGGAGTGAGAAAAGATTTTTTTAAAAAAATAAAAGAAAGTAAAAGAGGAAACAAAAAGAAAAAAAGAATAATTGGGAAAAATTGGAAGCACAAAATAAGATGGTAAACTTAAAGTATATCAGAAATAACATTAACTGTAAATAAACTTCACTGTCTAGTTAAAAGAGAATCATAAGCATTATTAGATTAGATGAACAAACAAAATCTAACTATTCTAGTATAAGGATACAAAAAGGTCAAAAAGTAAAGTGGTTATGGGTTGAATTGAGTCCCCCAAAAATATGTGTTGTAAATCCTAGTGCATTGTTGTTAGGTGCTGTCAAGTTGGTTCCAAATCATAGCAACCCTATGTACAACAGAACGAAACACTGTCTGGTCCTGTGCCATCCTCACAATCACTGTTATGCTTGAGCCTGTTGTTGCCGCCACTGTGTCAATCCATCTCATTTAGGGTCTTCCTCTCTTTCGTTGGCCCTCTGCTTTACCATGCACGATGTCCTCCTCTAGAGACTGGTCCCTTCTGATAACGTGTCCAAAGTACGTGAGATGAAGCCTTGTCATCCTCACTTCTAAGGAGAATTCTGGCTGTACCTCTCCCAGACAGATACATTCATTCTTCTGGCAGCCCCTGGTATATTCAGTATTCCTCACCAACACCATAATTCAAAGTCATCAAGTATCCTTCTGTCTTCCTTATCCATCATTCAGCTTTCACATGCATATAAGGCAATTGAAAATACTATGGCTTGGGTCAGGCACACGTTAGTCCTCAGAGTGACGTCTTTGCTTTTTAACACTTTTGCAGAAAAAGATCTTTTGCAGTAAGTTTGCCCAATGCAATACTTCATTTGATTTCTTGACTGCTGCTTCCATGGGCATTGATTGGGGATCCAAGTAAAATGAAATCCTTAACAACTTATATCTTCTCCATTTATCATGAAATCCTACTATACCTGTAGTTAAAATCCCATTTGGAAATAGGGCTTTCTTTGTTATGCTAATGATGCAGTATTAGTGTAGGGTGTGTCTTAAGTCAAACTCTTTTGAGATTTAAAAGAGCTGATTAAGCAAGCAGCAAAAAAGCACTGATGGCGGAAGATAGATACCATACCACAAGAGATCTCCAAGAAACAAAGACACAGAAGCTGAAAAGAGACAAGGACATTCTTACAGAACCAAGAGAGAGAGAATGCCTTCCCTTAGAGCCAGCACCATGAATTCAGATTTCTAGCCTCCTAAACTGTGAGAAAATAAACTTCTGTTTGTTAAAGCCACCCACTTGTAGTACTTCTGTTACAGCAGAACTAGATAACTAAAACAATGGTGAAAAAGATACTTTGCAAATACTAATCAAAATAAAGCTAGTAGATGTCCACTCCTAACCAAGATGGAGTAACAGGGACTGGATTTACCCTACTATCTAAAACAACCAAAAAACTGATAAATTATATGAAAAATAAAGGTTGTCAAGGCTGCATATCAAGTAACAAAAGACAGTGATACCTGAGAAATGTGAAACAAATGAGATGACGCCTATGATTTCCCAAGGTTAATGTCTTGAGAGAATTTTCAAGTCATGACACAGGAAGAGGATACCCAGGCAGAACCCAGAGAACTCCCTCAGGTGAGAAGATGAAGCAAGAGTCCAGATAGGGGCATTTCCGGCAAAATGGCACTCTAGGCAGAAGCACCATGCCGTCCCTCCACAGCAAAGATCCGAAAAACTAAGCCGAACAGAGAAAACAACAATCCTGAAACCCTAAAACATCAAACGAAGAGATAAAGAACTCAGCCAAGCACCAAATGGAGTGAGAAAACTGACAGAGAATGGAGACCAAGGAGAGATTCATGCAGAGGTCCCCTATCAGCTAACGCAGCACAGATCCGCCGTCTAGCACTCCTATTGGAGACCAGCAAACACGGGTACGAGAAAGCAGCTTCACGGAGCTTCCAGCAGGAGACAAAACAACCGGTAATTTGCGATACATGCTTTCCCACCCCCCACCCTTCTTCACTGCCACTCAGCCTCTTCTGCTTCCCGCGGCCACAATCTCTTGTCCAGGAAGCACCGGCTGCTTGGATTCCACCCACCCGAATAGGCCAGCTCCCTGAGTGCCATTTGTTGGTCACTGGTGTTGCTTTTTTCAGCTTCTTTTGATTTCTTCCTTACCTCTCACCACCTCCCCCTCCTTTTGCTCAAATACCTGGCTCCGTGCGCCATCTTTGTTTCTCCCTGAGGGGCTGCGGAGCTCCGGTCGAGGGTGGAGCTGCTTCCCGGTCTGGCTGCCCCACTGGTGGGATACAAGGGCTTTTGTTCCTTTGTTTGTTTTGAATTGTTTATTTCTTTTCTTTTCCTTTTCTTGAGTTGGGAGCCCGTTCTGGCCAGGCGGTGCTGCGTGGCTTGGAAATACCCCCTCGGTTTGCACAGATGTGCAGAGGGATCCCTGAAGGCATGTCTTTTTTTGTTGGTTTTTTTTTTTTCTTCTGTTTTTTCGGGGGCTTTTCTTGATCTTTTTTTTTTTTAATTTTTTTGTTTTCCTTTCCCTCTTTTACCCTTTTTGTCTTTCTTCATTACTCAGTTTCTCATCTCTCTATATTTTCCTTCTCCTTCTGTTCCCTGAATACTTGGCATTGTATACCTCTATGCCTTCTAGCCAGGCTATACTGCAACACCTGAGAACAACTTCCCCAGACCTTATAGCCACAGTGGTGGGATCTCTGGGAACTTTGCTGTTCTTTAACCTTCCCGATTTTTATTTACTCATTCTTTTCTTTTTTTTCCTTCCTCTTCCCCTTTTGGTTTTTCTCCATTTCATAGTGTCTCATCTCTCCACTCCAACAGCAAGCTCCCCTAGCATTCTTTTTTGTTTGTTTGTATGTTTTTGGCTCCTGTTCCTCTCTCCTCTCTCCCATATCCATCTTAGCTCCACACATAACCATCTCCCCACTACATCCTGCCTACCTGCACTGTGTGCTTAACATCACACCACCAAGCAGCACAGGCACAGCCTACTGGAACCTGCCCTGCACTGATTACCAACCTGCTTTGATGGCTGTAGTAAGTGACACAAACAACCTGTCCCAGTAACTCCTCTTCAGCTAGACCTGCCCTGCCATGCCATATCTGAGTGACTGACCCTGCCAATTGGAGAAGGAGGTGAAAAGTATTGCGCCCACAGATGAGCAAACAACAAAGAACACAAAGCCCACCTGCTCAGACATAGCCAAACTAAAAAAAAAAAAAAAAAGGGACAAAACAAACAAATCTACCATCAATAAACGAGAAAAATAACTACTAAATGCCCTGAAGACAGCAGACAATATCAAAACATTTACAAAAACAGGACAAGATGGTTAGAGTAGACGTCCAAACTAAAACACAAGATGACTTTCCAGTAGAAGAAAAGGCACTACAACTACCTGATAGGGAACTCAAACCTCTAATACTCAGAATTATCCAAGAGCTGAAGCAAGAAACATACAAAAACGAGGGAAAAAACAGACAAATTCATGGAAAATACAGACAAAAATTGGAAGAATTCAGGAAAATAATGCAGGAACAAAATGCCAAAATAAATTCACAACTAGAAACTATACAAAGACAACAATTAGAAATCCAAAAAATAAACAACAAGATTTCAGAAATGGATGGTGTCATAGAAGGGCTGAGGAGCAGATTTGAAACGGTGGAAGACAGGATCAGTGGAATTGAAGACAAACACGTGGATACAACTCTGAGGAAAACTCAGAAAAAAGAACAAAGAAAGATGAAGAGACCCTGAGAGTTACGTGGGATACAATAAAAAGCAAAAATTTGCAAGTGATCAGAGTTCCAGAACAGGGGGAGAAAACAGAAAACACAGAGAGGATCGTTGAACAACTGCTGACAGAAAACTTCCCCAATATCATAAAAGATGAAAAGCTGGCCATACAAGAAGCTCAATAAACCCCATATAGGAGAGACCCCCAAAAGAAAATCACCAAGGCATATCATAATCACACTTGCCAAAACCAAACACAAACAAAGACTCGTGAGAGCAGCTCGTGAAAAACAAGAAGTGACATACAGAGGAGAAGCAATAAGACTAAGCTCAGATTATTAAGCAGAAACCATGCAGGCAAGAAGGCAATGGGATGGCATATATGAAACCTTGAAATAAAAAAATTGCCAGCCAAGAAAAATATATCCTGCAAAACTCTCGTTCAAATACGATGGTGAAATTAGGTCATTTCCAGATAAAGAGAAATTAAGGGAATATGTAAAAGCCAAACCAAACTTTCAAGAATTATTAAAGGGAGTTCTTCAGTCTGAGAACAAACAACTTCAGCTCACGGGCAGAATCGAGGACGCAGGATCGTATCAGCCAGATACCAATCTAGGAAATGACCTCTCAAGGACTATACAAAACCAAAAGAAAAACAACAGGGAATCAGAGCAGTTAATCAGTAAATGACAGCAACATCAAAACAATAAAAGAGGGGATAAATGGCATACGTATAGATCCTTCTAATGGAGAGGAGGGCAAGGCAATACCAAGTAATGGTAGACTGCTTCAAACTTAGAAAGATAAGGGTAAAATTCATGGTAACCACAAAAAAGGTTAACAAACATACTCATAAAAAAAGGAGGAAAAACATAAAGTCTCAGCAAAAACAAAACCTACAAAAACAAAAGAAATGAAAAAAAATCCACAAACAAAAGTAACTCAGCACAAGAGAGTAAGAAGAACAAAGAAAACTTCAGCACCACAAAAAAAAGCACTACAAAATGACAGCAACAAACTCACATCTATCAATAATTACACTGAATGTAAAGGGACTCAATGCACCCATAAAGAGATGGAGAGTGACAGAATGGATAAGAAAACAGGATCCATCAATATGCTGTCTACAAGAGACACACCTTAGAAACAAAGATGTGAATTTATTCAAAGTCAAAGGTTAGAAAAAAATATATCAAGCTAACAACTAACAAAAAAGTGCAGGAGTGGCAATACTAATCTCAGATAAAATAGACTTTAAAACAAAATCTACCATAAAAGACAAAGAAGGATATTATATAATGATTAAGGGGATGATCCATCATGAAGACATAACCATAATAAACATCTACGCACCCAATGTCAGGGCTCCAAAATAAATAAAACAAACTCTAACAACACTGAAAAGAGAAATTGACAGTTCCACAATAATAGTAGGAGAATTCGACACACCACTCTCAGTAAAGGACAGAGCAACTAAGAAGAAACTCAGCAAAAATATAGAAAACCTAAATGGCAAAATCATCCAACTTGTCCTCAAAGACATATATAGAACACTCCATCCAACTGCTGCAAAGTACACATTCTTTTCAAATGCACATGGAACGTTCTCCAAAATAGACCACATCTTAGGCCACAGAGCAGTCATCAACAAGATCCAAAATGCTGAGATAATTCAAAGAATCTTCTCTGACCACAATGCCATCAAGGTAGAAATTAACAACAGAAACAGCAAGGAAAAAAATCAATTACATGGAAACTGAATAATACCCTGCTTACACATCACTGGGTAATAGAAGAAATCAGAGATGGAATAAAAAAATTCTTAGAATCAAATGAGAATGAAAGCACATCATACCAAAACCTTTGGCACACAGCAAAGGCAGTCCTCAGAGGACAATTTATAGCAATAGATGCACACATCAAAAAAGAAGAAAGGGACAAAATCAAAACATTAACTATCGAACTCAAACAAATAGAAAGAGAACAGCAAAAAAAGCCCACAACCACCGGAAGAAAGGAAATAGTAAAGATCAGAGTAGAAATAAATGAAATAGAGAACAGAAATCAATAGAAAGAATCAACAAAACCAAAAGTTGGTTCTTTGAAAGAATCAACAAAATCAACAAACCACTGGCCAGACTGACAAACGAAAAACAGGAGAGGACACAAATAACCCAAAAAAGAAATGAAATGGGGGACATTACAACAGACCCAACTGAAATAAAAAGGATTATAACAGAATATCATGAAAAACTATACTCCAACAAATTTGAAAACGTAGAGGAAATGGATAAATTTCTAGAAACACATGGCCTACCCAAACTAAAACAAAGTGATGTTGAAAATCTGAACAGACCCATAACAAAAGAAGAGATTGAAAGGGTAATAAAAAAAAATCCCAACCAAAAAAACCCCTAGCCCAGATGGCTTCACTGGAGAATTTTACAAAACATTTACAGAAGAGCTTGTACCAATACTACTCAAGCTATTTCAGAGCATAGAAGAGGAAGCAACACTTCCAAATTCATTCTATGAAGCCAGCATAACACTGATACCAAAACAAGGCAAGGACATCACAAAAAAGACAATTACAGACCAATATCTCTCATGAATATAGATGCAAAAATTCTGAACAAAATTGTAGCCAATAGAATTCAGCATCATATCAAAAAAATAATACACCACGACCAAGTAGGATTCATACCAGGTATGCAAGGATGGTTCAACATTAGAAAATCAATCAACGTCATCTACCACATAAATAAAAGGAAAGAAAAGAATCACATGATCATCTCAATTGATGCAGAAAAGGCATTTGACAAAGTCCAACACCCATTCCTGATAAGAACTCTCCATAAAATAAGTATAGAAGGGAAATTTCTCAACATAATAAAGGGCATCTATGCAAAACCAACAGCCAACATCATTCTTAATGGAGAGAGGCTGAAAACATTCCCCTTGAAAACAGGAACAAGACAAGGATGCCCTTTATCACCACTCCTATTTAACACTGTGCTGGAAGTTCTAGCTAGAGAAATAAGGAAGAAAAAGAAATAAAGGGCATCCAAATTGGTAATGAAGAAGTTCAACTGTCCCTGTTTGCAGATATGATACTATACATAGAAAATCCTAAAGACTCCACAAGAAATCTACTGGAACTAATAGAAAGATTCAGCAGAGTAGCAGGATACAAGATAAACATACAAAAATCAGTTGGATTCGTATACATCAATAAGGAGAACAATGAAAAGGAAATCGGGAAAACAATACCATTTATAATAGCCCCTAAAAAGATAAAATACTTAGGAATAAATCTAACCAGGAATGTAAAAGACCTATACAAAGAAAACTACAAAACACTACTGCAAAAAACCCAAAGGGATCTACATAAATGGAAAAGCGTACCACGCTCATGGATAGGTAGACTCAACATTGTGAAAATGACAATTCTACCCAAAGCAATTTACAAATACAACACAATCCTGATCCAAATACCAACAACATTCTTCAAAGAGATGGAAAAACTAATCATTAACTTTATATGGAAAGGGAAGAAGCCCCAAAAAAGTAAAGCACTACTGAAGAAGAAGAATAAAATTGGAGGACTCACACTACCTGACTTCAGAACCTACTATACAGCTACAGTAGTCAAAACAGCCTGGTACTGATAGAATGACAGATACATTGACCAATGGAACAGAATTGAGAACCCAAATGTAAATCCATCCACCTACAGTCACTTGATCTTCGACAAGGGCCCATCAAATGGGGAAAAGACAGTCTTTTTAACAAATGGTGCTGGCAAAATTGGATATCCATCTGCAAAAAAATGAAACAGGACCCGTACCTCACTCCACATACAAAAACTACTTCAAAATGGATCAAAGACCTGAATATAAAGCCTAAAACTTTGAAGTTCATAGAAGAAAAAAATCGGACCAACACTTCAGGCCTTAATACACGGCTTTAACAGGATACAAACCATAACCATCAATGTACAAACCCCAAAAGATAAGCTAGATAACTGGGATCTTCTAAAAATCAAACACCTATGCTCATCAAAAGACTTCACCAAAAGAGTCAAAAGAGAACCTACAGACTGGGAAAAAATTTTCGGACAGTACAAGTCAGACAAAGGTCTAATCTCCATAATCTACAAGAAAATCCAACACCTCTACAACAAAAAGACAAATAATCCTATTAAAAAATGGGCAAAGGAAATGAACAGACACTTCACCAAAGAAGACATTCAAATGGCCAAGAAACACATGAGGAAACGCTCGTGATCACTAGCCATTAGAGAAATGCAAATTAAAACCACAATGAGATACCATCTCACCCCAGCATTACTGGCACGAATCAAAAACACTGGAAATAACAAATGTTAGAGGGGCTGTGGGGAGATTGAAACTCTTATGCACTGCTGGTGGGAATGCAAAACGATACAACCATTTTGGAAAATGATATGGCGCTTCCTCAGAAAGCTAGAAATAGACATACCATTAGATCCAGCAATCCCACTGCTAGGAATATATCCAAGAGAAATAAGAGTCATCACTCGAATAGACATATGCACACCTATGTTCATGGCAGCATTGTTCACAATAGCAAAACGATGGAAACCACCTAGATGCCCATCAACAGATGAATGGATAAACAAACTATGGTACATACACACCATGGAGTACTATGCAACGAGAAAGAAGAATGATGAATCTGTGAAGCACCTCATAACATGGATGAAACTGGAGGACATTAAGCTCAGTGAAATAAGTCAATCACAAAAGGACAAATATTGTATGAGACCTCTATTGTAAAAGCCCATGAAAAAGTTCACACACAAAATGTAACAATCTTTGTTGGTTACCAGGGATGGGAGGGGTGGGGGGGAAATACTAAATAGGCAATAGATAAGTGCTATCTTGGGTGAAGGGTGAAACAGTATACAATACAGGGGAAACTAGCACAGCATGTACAAGGAAAGGTCATGGAAGCCCCATAGACACATCCAAACTCCCTGAGGGACTGGATTGCTGGGCGGAGGGCTGTGGGGACCATGGTCTCGGGGAAAATCTAGCTCAATTGGCATGACACAGCTTATAAAGACAATGCTCTACATTCTACCTTGGTGAGTAGTGTCTGGGGTCTTAAAAGCCTGTGAGCAGCCATCTAAGATACTCCACTGGTCTCATCCCTTCGGGAGCAAGGGAGAATGAAGAGAACAGGATACAAGGAAAAGATTAGTCCAAAGGACTAATTGTCCACAGCTACCAAGGCCTCCACCGGACTGAGTCCAGTACAGCTAGATGGTGCCCAGCTACCACCACTGACTGCTCTGACCAGGATCACAACAGAGGGTTCTGGACAGAGCTGGAGAAGGATGTAGAGCATAATTCTAACTCACAAAAAAAGACTAGATTTACTGGGCTAAAGGAGACTGTAGAAACCTCGAGAGTATGGCCCCAGACACCCTTTTAGCTCAGTGGTGAAGTCACTTCCGAGGTTCACAGTTCAGCCTGGGAGTGGACAGCCCCGTAAAACCAAATGAGACTAACGAGGTACAGGAGTCCAGTGACAAGGGTCAGAAAGCAGAAGGGGACAGGGAAGCTGGTGATAGGGAACACAAGATTGAGTAAGGATATTGTTGATGTGTTGTGAGATTGTTAACCATTGTCATAGGGCAACATTTGTAGTAACTGTTAAATGAGAAACTATTTTGTTCTGTAAGCCTTCATCTTTAGTGAGAATAACAGCACAATTGGAAGAGCATAGTCAATGTCACTGAACTGTGTATGTAGAAATTTTTGAAATGGTGTATCTTTGGCTATGTGTATTTTCACCAAAAAAAAAAAAAGGGTTGAGAAGTTAGAGGGTTAATATGTTGTGGGGTTGTTAACCAATGTCATAAAACAACATGTGTACTACTGTTTCATGAGAAACTATTTGTTCTGTAAGCCTTCACCTGAAGTACAATAAAATATAAAAAAAAGACCAGATTTACTGGCCTAAAGGAGACTGGAGAAACCCCGAGAATATGGCCCCCAGACACCCTTTTAGCTCAGTGGTGAAGTCATCTCCAAGGTTCACCATTCAGCCAGGGATTGGACAGCTCCATAAAACCAAATGGGACTAATGAGGTACAGCAGTCCAGGGACAAGGGCCAGAAGGCAGAAGGGGACAAGGAAGCCAGTGATAGAGAACCCAAGGTTGAGTAAGGATAGTGTTGATGTGCTGTGAGGTTGTTAACCATTGTCATAGGGCAACATGTGTACTAACTGTTAAATAAGAAACTATTTTCTTCTGTAAGCCTTCATCTAAAGTGAGAATAACAGAACAATTGGAAAAGCGTAGTTGATGTCACTGAATTGTGCGTGTAGAAATTTTTGAAATGGTGTATCTTTGGCTACGTACATTTTCACCAAAAAAAAAAAAGGTTGAGAAGCGAGAGGGTTGACATGTTCTGGGGTTGTTAACCAACGTCATAAAACAATGTGTGTACTACTGTTTCATGAGAAAATATTTGTTCTGTAAGCCTTCACCTGAAGTACAATTAAAAAAAAAAAAAAAAGAGTCCAGAGAGGTTAAGGTGGTTAGAGTTAGCGGGATAGAATACCAGAGCAGAGAGAGCTCCACAAAGAACTCCAGAGTTCTGCAGAAGGTCTCTCTCCAGTATTCAGAAGAGTCATGATCAGCATATGCATGTTATGAAATTACTCAAAACTAGGAAAAGAACCACCTGAAAGGATCAGCAGTAACTGGGCCTAGCAATCAAATAGGGTCAAAATTATTTCCTGTTCCCACGAGCCAGACTGGACAACCTCAAGATTCACAGGATATCAGTATAGCACCCAGAAGGGTGTTGCCTCAGTAGTGGGGACTAATTAGCTCTAGATCAAGCATGACTGTTTCTACCTAACTGATAGAACAAATCGATAAAATTCAGTAAAACCATAAGATATTTGAATATTATGATTATCAAACTTGATGATACAGACATATATAAAACTGTATACAACAACCACATAATACACATTATTTTCAAGCACACATGGAATAGTTACAAAGATACAAGAATATATACTTTACTGTTATTCAAGTAATTTTCAACAATTTCAAAGGATTGAAATCATACAGAGTATGTTTTCTGATCACAATGGAATTAAGCTGGATATCAATAATAGTCATGGAAAATCATCACATTTGGAAATTAAGCAATACCCTTCTAAATATCCTGTGGGTCAAAGAAGAAAAACATAATGGAAAGTGAGTCAATATTCTAATCTTTGTGATATTGAAAATACCATATATAAAAACTTAGGATGGGGAATGCTGGGAAGATGGCAGATAAACTGGTCAAGAATCCCAACCCTCGCCATATGAACACCAAGAAAAGCAACCAGAAATTGGTACTCAACCCTGTAAGGACCCTGAAAAGATAGTCAAAGGACAGTAGCAAAAAGCTTCAAACTGAAACAAAATAATGACAAATTTCAAATGACAGGGGAACCTGTTCTACCACTTTCCCCACTCTCCACCTCCTGGTGCAGCAGATGGGCAGTTGCAGCAGAGCTTCAGCCTCAGCCAGCAGACCCTTGGTTCTCTTGTGCACTAAGAAGGCTCTGATCTCTGACTCCAAAGTCAATAGGACAGATCTTGCTAGTTCAGGGTTTATGTTCAGGGTTTATGTTCTGACTGGTCTGGGTGCAGCCTAAAGGACTAGGACCTCAGTCTGGCCTGAATCAGAGACCTCAACAAAGTGAGGCAGGAAGTAGTGAGCAAGGACAGGAGACTGCGCCCTCCTGAGGGTGCATTGATCAGTGTGTGTTTTCTGATCAACCTGGGAGCCACTGAAAGACTTCACCCCACTAGGACAATTATGATAAAAAAAAATGATCTGGCCTGAAGCAGAGATCTCACATGATGGGGAAGGGGGCAGTGAACGAAATCTAAAGGCTTTGCCCGCCTAAAGTTTTTTTGCAGAAATTAGCACTTTCAAAACACCGAGTATAGGGGGGGATTGAGAAAGCTAACACATTGTAATATTCTAATGTCCTGGATTCAATAAAAAATCACAAGGCACACAAAGAAACTGGAAATGGTGGCCCCATCAAAAGAACAAGATGAAGGGAGAGAAATCATCCCTATGGAAACCTGGATAGTGAACTGACTGGAAGACTATAATACAACAATATTAAATTTGCTCAAATAGACCACAGACAAAGAACTAAAGGAAATCAGGAAAATTATGTATGAACATAAACTAGGATATAAATAAATATATACTATAAAAAGAAACCAAACAGAAATAATGCCTTCTTTGCAGAAATAGAAAAGCCAATCCTCAGATTTATATAGAATTGCAAGAGGTGCCAAATAACCAAAGCAACCCTGAAAAAAGAAAAAAGAAGTACAAGAGCTCACATTTCTTGATCTCAAAACATACTATAGCACTACTGTAATCAAAATAGTCTCATAGTAGTATAATGATACACATAAAGACCATTGGAATAAAATTGAGAGTCCAGAAATAAACCTGAACATCTATAGTCTTTGATTTTCAAAGGGTGCTAATTCCCTTCTTTGGGAGAAAGGACATTCTCTTTAATAAACAATGCTGGGAAAACAATATTTCCACATGCAAAAGAATGAAGCTGGACCCATACCTCACACCATATATGAAAATTAACTCAAAATGAATCAAGGACCCAAAGTAAGAACTAAATCCATAAAACTTTTAGAAGAAAGCATAGGGGTATTACTTTGGGATTTAGTTTTTGACAATGGAGTCTTACACATGACACCAAAAGCATGAGCAAAAAAAAGACAAAACAGGTAAATTGGACTTCAAAATTATAAACTTTTGTGCAACAAATGCCTTTAACAACAAAGTGAAGAGAAAACCTACACGTTGGATAAAATATAGGGGAACCATATATTGGATAAGGGTTTAATATCCAGAATATATATATATATATTAAATTCCTACAACTTAATAACAAAAAGAAAAGCAACCTAATCAAAAATGGAGGAGAGGGGTGGCCAAGGATTTAAATAGATATTTCACCAAAGAAGATATACAAATGGCCAGCAAGTACATCAACATCATTTGCCATTCCAAAAAAAACCTAAACCTGTTGCTGTCGAGTTGGTTCTTACTCACAGCGACACTATAGGACATAATAGAACCGCCCATAGGTTTTCTAAGGCTGTAATCTTTACAGAAGCAGACTGTCCCACATCTTTCTCCCATGGAGTGACCACTTGGTTTGAACTGTCAACGTTTCTGTTAGCAGCCAAGCGCTTAACCACTGTTCCACCAGGGCTCTTGCATTAGTCATTAGGGAAATGCAAATCAAAATCACAATGAGATACCACTTCACCCCCACTACGATGACTATAATAAAAAATAAAAAAAAATAAAAAAACCATTGCCTTCCAGTTGATTTTGACTTACAGCAACCCTCTAAATGAAGAAAAAAAAAACAGATGTTGGCTAGAATATGGAGAAACAGGAACACTCATCCATTGCTGGTGGGATTGTAAAATGGTGCAGCTGCCATGGAAAACAACTTGGCAGTTCCTCAAAAAGTCAAAATAAAATTACCATATAACCCAGCAATTCTACTCCTAGATATATACCCAAAAGAATTGAAAGCAGGAACGCAAGCAGATACTTGTACACCAATGGTCATTGCAGTATTAGTCACAATACCCAAAAGGTGGAAACAACCTAAATGTCCATCAACAGATGAATGGATAAACAAAGTGTAGCATATACATACAATGAAATATTACTCAGCCATAGAGAGAAATTAAGTCCTGATACATGCTACAACATGGAAGAACTTTGAAAACATAATGCTGAGTGAAAAAAGTCTGTCACAAAAGGACAAATATTATATGATCCCACTTATATGAAAGATTCAGAATAGGCAAATGTATAGAGACCAAATTTCATTAGTGATTACCAGAGGCAAAAGGGAGAGGGAAAGTGGGGAGTCATTGCTTAGGAGGCACTGGGTTTCTGTTAAGGGTGATAAAAAAAAATTGGAGATTGATAGTGATGACCGTTGTGCAACATGATGAACATAATTAATGTCACTGAATTGTACATGTAAAAAATGTTGAGATGGTAAATGTTTTCTCATATATTTTTTACCATAATAAAAAAAGAACCTATGAGATGCCCCTAAAGCAATATCTACAAAGAAGTCTAGAAAACAAGAATGGCTGAAAATTAATGAACTAAATATTCATCACAAGAAGTTACCCAAAAAAAACTTTTTTTAACATCAATTCAAAGAATGGAAAAGAACAGAAATAATAAAAGAGAAGAAATTAATAAAATAGAATACAAACATAAATGAAATAGACTAAGCAAAGCCAACAATTACTTTTTTGAAAATTCTAATAAAGTTAGTAAACCTCTAAACAAAAGAGAGATAATCTGAGAAAAAGGTGTAAATAAAGGTTAGAAGTGAAAAAGGAGACTTCATTGCAAATCCTGCAGATATAAAAAAAAGATAGTATATTATGAATAACTTTATGACAATATATTTGAAAACTGAGATGAAATGGACAAATTCCTAAAAAAAATAAAATTTACCAAAATTGACTCAAAGAGAAATAGAAAATTCAAATTGTTTTGTAACCATTAAAGAAATTGAATTTCTGGTCCACAGTCTTCCCATGAAGAAAACCCCAGCCCCAAATGACTTCACTGATGAGTTGCACAAAACATGGAAGGAAGAAATAATTCCAGTCTTACACAAACTTTTGCAAAGAATGTAAAGAGAGGATATAGTCCCCAACTCATTGTACAAAGTCGGGTAACCTTGATACCAAACCCTAAAAGCACAAATATTAAAAAGAAAAATCATAGGCCAATCTTAGTATGAACCGAGATGCAAAACTCCTAAACAACATATTTGCAATCTGAATTCAACAATATATAGGCAGTCCTCATGCTGCACAGCTCAGAAAAGTGGATATTTCAGTTACCGCAGTTTAAATAACACCAGTGCCCAAATAACAGGGTTTAAACTTCAGTTACCGTAGTATGTTAACTCTAAGTAATTACATAAAGTACAAATTTCATTGCTAGATCTTCAGTCCACAAATTACTGTGTAAATAACAGATGTGCATCATGATTGGTGACTAATCACATCACTCCTTTCAAATTCTGTCAGTGATTTGTGACTGCACAGCTGTTATTCAGTTCACACACAGAAAAGTGCGCAGTTATGCTACCTCTTTGTCTCCCTGTGATAAACTCATGTGACATATTACAAACATGGATAATCAAAGGAGGGAATTGGCCATCAATGATGAAAATGCAGCAAAGAAATGAAAAGTGATAATGGTGAAAGTGAAATTATAATAGAACATACCTGGAATTATTGAAGTAATAGCTGACTGTGGGAACATGGGCACTGCTGCCTTCAAGAAACTCTAGATATAAATCCAGAGCAACTTAGTGAAGGTGAAGTTATTGACATAAATGAGAAAAGTGGTTGTGATGGAAACGATGAAGAGGCCCCAAAGGAAGTGACACTGGACAAAATAACTTCACATTAAAGTAGCTTGCAGAGATATTTTATGACATTTTAAGTATAAAAGATAAAATGTTAGAAGTTGACCCAAACTTAAAAGGAGTATGACAATTTTCCAAAGCATTAAAAAAAATGCCTGCTCCATGTTTAGACAAGAAGGCAAGGACTATTCAAATTACCTTTGATAAATTTTTTTACAAATAAAACATTTTGATTTTCAGTGTTTTTAGCGTTTTAAATTACAGTGTACTAAGTATTGTTTTTTATTTCCTTATACATTAAAGAAAATTTTTAATATTTTGACAAAAAAAATTAACAATCACAAAATAATTGCAATTTTTTCCATTGATTATTAAGATTGCTTTACACGGCTTCAGCTTATATGGTCATTTTTATATTCCCACACTACCATACAAAGTGAGGACTGCTTGTATGTGTTTTTGACAGTCATGGCAAGGTTTAATTTGTTTCATAAATGCAAGACTAGTTTAAGATTAGAAAACCAATCAATTCACTACACCAACAGATTAATAAAGAAATATAATAGGATTATCTCAGTAGATTCAGGAAAAGCCTTTGAAAAAATACAACACTGATTCAAGACAAAAACTCTTAGCAAACTACCAATGGAAAGGAATTTCCATAATTTGATAAGGAAAGAAAAGCTAAACAAATAGGAAGCACAAAATAGATGGCAGAAACAAATCCAAATATCTCATTAATCATACTAAATGTAAATGGAACAAAGATTGTGAGACTCGATTTTTTAAGAATACAGTTATAGTCTATTTAATAAAGACATAACTAGAACGTAAGAACATAGAAAGATGGTGTCTTAGTTATCTAGCGCCGTTGTAACAGAAATACAATGAGTGAATGGTTTTAACAAATAGAAATTTATTCTCTCACAGTTTAGGAGGCTAGAAGTCCAAACTCAGGGTGCCAGCTCCAAAGGAAGGATTTCTCTATCAGTTCTGGGGGAAGGTCCTTGTCATCAATCTTCCCTTGGGTCTAGGAGTTTCTCAGCACAGGACCCCCAGGTGCAAAGGACGCACTCTGCTCCTGGGATTTCTTTCTCGGTGGTAATGTGTTCCCTCTCCTCTCTGCTGAATTCTCTCTTTTATATCTCAAAAGAGATTGACTTAAGATACAACCTAATCCTGTAGATGGAGTTCTGCTTCGTTAACATAACTGCCTCTAACCCTGCCTCATTAACATCATAGAGGTTAGGAATTACAGCACATAGGATAATCACATGAGATCGCAAAATGGACAACCACACCATACTGGGAATCATGGCTTAGCCAAGTTGATACACATTTTGGGGGGACACAATTCAGTCCATAGCAGATGGGGTGAAGAGAGTTATTCTATAACGATAAAGATCTAATTCATCAGGAAAGCATATCAAATCTAAACTTGTATGCACTAAAAACACAGCTCAAAATATATAAAGCAAACATTGTAAGAATTAAAGGAAGAATTTTCTAATTCACTATCATAATGGAAATAATTTTAACACCCTTCTCTTAATAATTGATAAAACAGTAAAAAAAATTGGCAAGGAACACAATTTATAAGTTTGATCTAATAATAGCTATATTGCACTCAGCGTTTGAATAATATACAGTCTTTTAAGATATTCATGAAAATATTGACAAATATTTAATACACACATAACTATAAAGCAAACTTTAAAATTTTTCAAAGAATTGGTACATACGGTGTTCTCCAGAACAACACAATTGCTACAATCAATACAAACAAATAAAAATATTCCTAGAAAATTTTAAAGCTCATGATAGTCTTGCCAAAAAAAATCAAACCTAATCTGATCAAACCTCTGTATCCACCTACCAATTTCCTGGAAATACAAGGACAGGAGAACATGTTACATTATACCATGGGGATTCAACCATCATAACACAGACTGTGGTGATAAACTCTATACAACAAACGACCCAGTTTCTTAAACACATAAATTTCCAGGGGAAAGAGAAAATACAGATTTAAAAAAAAACTTAAAGACATTTCATTTAGTAGCAATGTATGGATCTCATTTGGATCCTGATTCATATAAACAAACTGTTTAAGTGGGAGGGGGCATTAAAAGAAAGTGAGATATTCAAATAATTACTGGATATTTGATTATATTAAGGAATTTTTAAATTTTTTCCCATACAAAAATTTATACATACGTTGTTATGTGACTCTAATTGCTCTCCCCATACCGTGACAGCACGCTCTTCCTTTCCACCCCTGATTCCCCATGTCAATTCAACCAGCTCCTAACCTTCTCTGCCTTCCCATCTCACCTACAGACAGAAGCTGCCTGTTTAGTCTCTTGTATCTACTTGAGCTAAGAGGCAAACTTCTCATAAGTATCACTTTATGTCTCATAGTCCAGTCCAATCCCTATCTGAAGAGTTGGCCTCGGAAATTGTTTTAGTTCTGGACAGATAGAGAATCCAGGGACCATGCTTTCCAGGGTTCCTCCAGTCTCATTCAGACCATTAAGTCTGGTCTTCTTACTAGAATTTGAGTTCTGCACCTCACATTTCTCCTGCTCCATCTGGGACTCTCTGTTGTGTTCCCTGTCAGGGCAGTCATTGGTGGTAGCCAGGCACCATCTAGTTCTTCTAGTCTCAGCCGGATGAAGTCTATGGTTTATGTGACCCTTTCTGTCTCTTGGGCTAATACTTTCCTTGTGTCTTTGGTGTTCTTCATTCTGCTTTACTCTAGGTGGTTGGGACCAACTAATGCATATTAGATGGCCGCTTACAAACTTCTTAGACCCCAGATGCCACTCACCAAAGTAGGATGCAGAACGTTTTCTTAATAAGCTTTGTTATGCCAATTGACCTAGATGTCCCCTGATAGCATGGCCCCCAGACCCCCACCCCTGCTACTCTGTCCCTCAAAGTGTTTGCTTGTATTCAGGAAACTTCTTGGCTTTGGTTTAGTCCAGTTGTGCTGACTTCCCCTGTAGTGTGTGCCATCCTTCCCTTCACCTAAGATAATTCTTATCTACTATCTAGTTAGTAAATAACCCTCACCCTCCGTCCCCACCCTTGTAACCATCAAAGAATGTTTTATTGTGTGTTTAAACCTTATTCTTGAGTTCTTATAATAGTGGTCTTATACAATATTTGTCCTTCTGTGACTGACTAAATTCACTCAGCATAATGACCTCCAGCTTCCCCATGTTATAAGATGTTTCATGGCTTCGTCGTTGTTCTTTTTCGTTGAGTAGTATTCCATTGTGTGGATATACCGTAATTTGTTTATCCATTCTTCCGTTGATAGACACCTAGGTTGCTTCCATCTTTTTGCTATCGTGAACAGTGCTGCAATGAACATGGGTGTGCATATATCTATTCATGTGACGGCTCTTATTTCTCTAGGATATATTCCAAGGAGTGGGATAGCCGGATCTTATGATACTTCTGTTTCTAGCTTTTTAAGGAAGCATCAAATTGATTTCCAAAGTGGTTGTACCATTTTACATTCCCACCAACAGACTATAAGTGTTCCAGTCTCTCCACAACCTCTCCAGCATTTATTATTTTGTGTTTTTTGGATTAATGCTAGCCTTGTTGGGGTGAGATGGTATCTCATTGTAGTTTTGATCTGCATTTTTCTAATGGCTAATGATCATGAGCATTTCTTCATGTGTATGTTAGACACCTGAATATCTTCTTTGGCTAAGTGCCTGTTCATATCCTTTGCCCATTTTTTAATTGGGTTATTTGTCTTTTTGTTGTTGAGGTTTTGCAGTATCTTGTAGATTTTAGAGATTAGACACTGATCAGATTTTTCATAGCCAAAAATTTTTTCCTAGTCTGTAGGTTGTCTTTTTACTATTTTAGTGAAGTCTTTTGATGAGCATAAGTGTTTGATTTTTAGGAGCTCCCAGTTATCTAGTCTCTCTTCTGGTGCTTGTGCATTGTTACTTATGGTTCGTATTGTGTTTATGCCATGTATTAGGGCTCCTAGCATTGTATGTATTTTTTCTTCCATGATCTTTATAGTTTTTGATTTTATATTTAAGTCTTTGATCCATTTTGTGTTAGTTTTTGTGCATGGTGTGAGGTATGGGTCTTGTTTCAGTTTTTTGCAGATGGATATCCAGTTATGCCAGCACCATTTGTTAAAGAGACTGTCTTTTCCCCAATTAATGGACTTTGGGTCTTTGTCAAATATCAGCTGCTCATAGGTGGATGAATTTATGTCTGGATTCTCAATTCTGTTCCATTGGTCTATGTATCTCTCGTTCTACCAGTACCAGGTTGGTTTGACTATCGTGGCAGTAAAATCAGATAGTGTAAGGCCTCCCACTTTGTTCTTATTCTTGAGTAATGCTTTACTTATCTGGGGACTCTTCCCTTTCCATAAGAAGTTGCTGATTTGTTTCTCCATCTCATTAAAAAATGCTGGTGGAATTTGGATCGGGATTTCATTGTATCTGTAGATCGCTTAGGGTAGAATTGATGTTTTCACAAATATTGAGTCTTCCTGTCCATGAACAAGGTATGTTTTTCCACTTACTCAGGTCTCTTTTGGTTTCTTGCAGTAGTGTCTTGTAGTTTTCATCGTATAGATCTTCGACATCTCTAGTTAGATTTATTCCTAAGTAATTTAGCTTCATGGGGGCTATTGTAAATGGTATTGATTTGGTGATTTCCTCTTCGAGTTTCTCTTTGTTGATGTAAAGGAATCCAACTGATTTTTGTATGTTTATCTTGTATCCTGAAACTTTGCTGAAATTTTCTATTAGTTCCTGTAGTTTTCTGTGGATTCTTTGGGGTTTTCTGTGTAGAAGATCATATCATCTGCAAATAGAGATACTCTGACTTCTTCCTTACCAATGTGATGCCCTTTATTTCTTCCTCTAGCCTAATTGCTCTGGCTAGGACCTCCAGCACAAAGTTGAATAACAGTGCTGATAGAGGGCATCCTTGTCTGGTTCCTGTTCTCAAGGGGAATGCTTTCAAAGTCTTTCCATTTAGGATGATGTTGGCTGTTGGCTTTGTATAAATGCCCTTAATTATATTGAGGAATTTCCCTTCTATTCCTATTTTGTTGAGAGTTTTTATCATGAACGGGTACTGGACTTTGTCAAATGCCTTTTCTGCATCAATTGATAAGATCATGTGGTTCTTGTTTTTTGTTTTCTTTATGTGATGGATTGCATTGATTGTTTTTCTAATGTTGAACCATCCCTGCATACCTGGCATAAATCCCACTTGACCAGGATGAATTATTTTTTTGATATGTTGCTGAATTCTGTTGGCTAGAATTTTGTTGAGGATTTTTGCGTCAGTGTTCATGAGGGATATTGGTCTGTAATTTTCTTTTTTTGTGGTGTCTTTGCTTGGTTTTGGTATCAGGGTTATGCTGGCTTCGTAGAATGAGTTTGGGAGTATTCCGTCCTGTTCTATGCTCTGAAATATCTTTAGTAATGGTGGTGTTAACTCTTCCCTGAAAGTTTGGTAGAGTTCTCCAGTGAAGCCATCCGGGCCAGGGCTTTTTTTTGTTGGGAGTTTTTTAATTACCTTTTCTATCTCTTGTTTTGTTATGGATTTATTTAGTTGTTCTACCTCTGTTTGTGTTAATTTAGGTAGGTAGTGAGTTTCTAGAAATTTGTCCATTTCCTCTAGGTTTTCAAATTTCTTAGAGTACAATTTTTCATAGTATTCTGTTATGATTCTTTTAATTTCAGTTGGGTCTGTTGTGATATCACCCATCTCATTTCTTACACGGGTTGTCTGCTTCCTCTCCTGTTTTTCTTTTTTCAGTTTGGCCAATGGTTTATCAATTTTGTTGATCTTTTCAAAGAACCAGCTTTTGGTCTTGTTAACTCTTTCAATTGTGTTTCTATTCTCTATTTCATTTAATTCTGCTCTAATTCTTATTATTTCCTTTCTTCTAGCGCCTGAGGGCTTCATTTGCTGCTCCCTTTCTACTTGCTCCAGTTGTAGGGTTAATGTTTTGATTATGACCCTTTCTGCTTTTTGGACATGTGCATTTATTGCTATAAACTGACCTCTGAGCACTGCTTTTGTTGTGTCCCAAAGGTTCTGGTAGGATGTGTTTTCATTCTTGTGTGATTCTATGAATTTCTTTATTCCATCCTTAATTTCTTCTATAACCCAGTAGTTTTTGAGCAAGGTTTTGTTCAGTTTCCATGTGTTAGCTTTTTTTTTTCCTTGCTTTTTCTGTTGTTGATTTCTACTTTTATGGCTTTATGGTCAGAAAAGATGCCTTGTAATATTTCGATGCTTTGGATTTTGTTAAGGCTTGCTTTATGGCCTAATATGTGGTCTATTCTGGAGAATGTTCCATGTGTGCTGGAAAAGAAAGTATACTTGGCTGCTGCTGGGTGCAGTGTTCGGTATATGTCTATGAGATCAAGTTGGTTGATTGTAGCATTTAGCTCTTTGTTTCTTTGTTGAGCTTCTTTCTGGATGTTCTGTCCTTCATCGAAAGTGGTGTGTTGAAGTCTCCTACTACTATTGTGGAGCTGTCTATCTCTCTTTTCAGTGCTGTCAGAGTTTGTTTCATGTATTTTGGAGCCCTACCATTGGGTGCGTAAATATTTATTATAGTTATTTCCTCCTGGTGTATTGACCCTTTAATCATTATATAGTGTCCTTCCTTATCCTTTGTGGTGGATTTTACTTTAAAGTCTATTTTGTGAGAGATTAATATTGCCACTCCTGCTCTTTTTTGAGTGTTGTTTGTTTGATATATTTTTTTCCATCCTTTGAGTTTTAGTTTGTTTGTGTCTTTAAGTCTAAGGTGTGTCTCTTGTAGACAGCAGATAGACAGGTCGTGTTTTTTTATCCAATCTGCCACTCTCTCTCTCTTTATGGGTGCATTTAGTCCATTTACACTCAGCGTGATTATTGATAGGTATGAGTTTAGTGCCGTCATTTTTATGTCTTTTTTTGTGTGTTGTTTACAGTCTCTTTGTTCCACTTAATTTTCTGTGCTGAGTCATTTTTCTTCCTGTATTTTCTTTTCATCTTTTTCATCTTTTTTTTGTTTGCTGACTCTTTATTTTTTCTAGCTTTTTATTTTGACTTGTAGGATTGTTAGTTTCCTTTGTGGTTACCTTAATATTTACCCTTATTTTCTAAGTTTATACCAGTCTTTCATTTCTTTATATCGCCTTGACTTCCTCTCCATAAGAAAAATCTATGTTTACATTTTTTAAGTCCCTGTTTTTTGTTTTAATGTTGTCGTCTTTTACATATTGACATCTGTTTCCCGATTTTCAGTGTTTTAGCTTTGATTTACTTTTGTGTCTTCCCTATCTGGCTTGATATCTGGTTGCTTGTCCTGTGTTCTAGTCTTGGGTTGTTATCTGATGTTACTGATTTTCTAACTGGAGGACTCCCTTTAGTATTTCTTGTAAGTTTGGTTTGGTTTTTGCAAATTCCCTAATCTTCTATTTATCTGGAAATGCCCTAATTTCGCCATCATATGTGAGAGACCATTTTGCTGGATATATAATTCTTGGCTGGCAGCTTTTTTCCTTCAAGACTTTATATATGCCATCCCATTGCCTTCTTTCCTTCATGGTTTCTGCTGAGTAGTCCGAGCTTATTCTTATTGACTCTCCTTTGTAGATGACTTTTCGTTTATCCTAGTCACTCTTAAAATTCTCTCTTTACCTTTGGTTTTGACAAGTTTGATTATAATATGTCTTGGTGACTTTCTTTTGGGATCTATCTTATATGGGGTTCGATGAGCATCTTGGATAGGTATCTTGTTATCTTTCACGATACCAGGGAAGTTTTCTGCCAACAAATCTTCAACAATTCTCTCTGTATTTTCTGTTATCCCCCCCTGTTCTGGTACTCCAATCACTCGTAGGTTATTCTTCTTGATAGAGTCCCACATAATTCTTAGGGTTTCTTCATTTTTTCTTATCCTTTTATCTGATTTTTCCTCAGATAAGTTGGTGCCAAGTGCTTTATCTTCAATCTCACTAATTCTGACTTCATTGCCTCAGTTCTGCTTCTATGACTTTCTATTGAGTTATCTAATTCTGAAATTTTATTGTTAATCTTCTGGATTTCTGATTGCTGTCTCTCTATGGTTTCTTGCAGCCTGTTAAATTTGTCATTATGCTCTTCTCTAATCTTTTTAATTTCCTTATAGCAGGTTCTGCATTTTGCTTAATTTCCTTCTTGATATCTTGAAGAGTTCTGTATATTAATCTTTTCTATTCTGCCTCTAGTAATTCCAATAAATTTTCCTCCTCTGGAAAATTTCTAGATTCTTTATTTTGGGAGGTTGCTGAAGCCATCATGGATTGCCTCTTTATGTGACTTGATATTGACTGTTGTCTCCAAGCCATCAATAAGTTATTATCTTTATTTATTTTATGTTTGCTTACTGTGTCCTAGCTTCTTGTTTTGTTTTGATATGCCCAAATAGGCTGCTTGTATGAGCTAGTTTGATTATTGGCACCTTCAAAGCTCTAATGTCCTGTCACCAGGTGGTTAGCTCTGTTACTAGATATGCGAGCTCAGGAGTCCGCCCACTCCTCCTGTATGGATTCAGCTCAGGTGCCCAGGTAGATAGCCACTGAGTGTGTGGTGTAGGCTCTCACTTACAAGCATGGGTGATTGGTGTAGGCACAGGCATCTGGCTGTAGCAGGGGGACACATTATGAGCAAGGCAGGGGGCTGACGGCCACTCCCAGGTGTCCAGAAGGAAAGCATGTCCCTGTTACCTAGAGCACTTAGGAGGGTGGGTTTTGCAGCTGGACTATGAGCACCCAGTGCTGTTGGCTGTAAGGACTGGGGGTCACCTTTTATTCAGAGGCTCCTATTGCAGGTGGTTAGGTGGTGTGGGTGGAGCCACCAGAGTCCTCAAGCCCCTGATGTAGGTAGGCGAAGACCCTGCTTAATGGGCAGAGCAGTGTCAAATGTCAAGAACCTGCCACTTCACAGCTGAAACAGTTGAAGTCAGAGTTCCAGTATATACCCTGTTGTACTGCAGTAATGAGGGCCTATGCTGATGAGATGGACCCATACAAGTCTATGCAGGGGGAAAGGCACTCAGAGTCCGTGGATCCCTTATGCCTCTGCCTAGGCCAAGGAGCTGTGCCTACCCTGGGTTCCTGGCTTAGGGAGGCTGGCAGTTTATTTTTCCCTGTTTGTTAATTTGTTCACTCTCCAAGGCAGGGAGAATGGCTCCAGGTGTGTGAAGGATCCTACTTCCAGCCCAGGGAACTTGGCAATTGTGGAAGCTGGTCCAGGACCCAGTGCAGAGCAGGGAATGGGGAGGTAGATGGGAGGGAGGTTTTTCCCTGAGGGGGATGTTTTTGATCTGCATGCGATAGGCTGTACGCAATTACATACTTTTCGACGATCGAGGGCTGCTTCTCACTGGTACTGGGTGGCCACGTAGAGTCTGGTTCTGGGTCTCTCCAGGTGCAGAAAACACGCCTCCCGAGCACCACTGCTTGCCTACCTCACTGCTCACCCCTGAGCTGATCAGACCTGAAGGGCTCAGGCTCTCGCCAGGTCAGGTCTGGCAATTCCTCACTGCTTCCGAACTGGCTCTCCCTCCCCCTGCCACTCAGTCCAGTTCCTCAACTCTGCCTTTGATGTTCAGGGCTCCCAGATTGCCATATATAATCGAATCACTTGTTTTTTCAGGTCTTTGTTGTAAGAGGGTCCACTGGAAGTGTCTGACTACTCTGCCATCTTGGCCCCACCTAAGGAATTATTATTATGGGATTTGCTTGAAAATTAAGAGTGACTAATGGGAGGCAGGAGCCCTGGTGGTGAAGTAGTTAAGAGTTAAGCTGATAACCAAAAGTCTGGCAGTTCGAATCCACCAAGTGCTCTTTGGAAACCCTATGGGGCAGTTCTACTCTGTCCTATAGGGTCGCTATGAGTTGGAATCGACTTGATGGCAAAACAGGCTTTGGATTTTTTTTGGAATGAGAGGCATAAAAATGAAACAAGATTGTCTATGAGGTGAAACTGAACAATATATTGTTTGGGGATACACGCAAAAGCAATAAAATTCAGGTTGGGGTTACCTCTGGAAAAAAGAAAGGAATGTGAACCAGGAGGGGCATGGAAGGGGAGTTTCAAAGGGGTTGGTAATACTCTATTTCTTAAGCTATTGCTTTACTAATATTTTTAAAACCATTTATATGTATTATATATACTGTCTTATAAATACAAAATAATCATAATTTTAAAAAAACAATTTTACAGCTTGGCTGGTGGCCACTTGAACTGCTCATGAAGTTGAGAAAAGTAACAAAAGAAAAAAAGAAGAAAATGTTTTCTGCCTAAGTAATCTTGTTTATTTACCTCCTAAATGGGTTTGACTTTGTTTTGTTTGTAATTGCAGGACTTCTCAGCACCTTTAATATAGTAATGTGAATCATGAATGTCCAGAGAGGAATTTAGAATTCTGAAGTTCCCAAACTTCCTTATCCATGGAATATTTAGAATTGAAATACCTAAAATACAGATATGATTTGAGAAAAACACTCTTCTACTCATTTATCCTGGTTCTATGCCATACCTCCCACCCCCAACCGAGAGCTATTCATTTCTACATTCTTGTTCCCAAACTTTAGCTGAGTATCTAGGACACTGCTTCTCTCCGTTTGTCTACCTAGACTCCTGTTCATTCCCTACTCCTGGGTTCCTAGAGATATTGTAAGACCTGCTGGCTGACCATGCTCTCACCTCTCACTCTGGCCTAAGGCAGAAATTTTCTGGGACCATTGTCCTCACCATACCCTTTAGTGCTGAGTTCTACCCATTGGGTTGGCTTTCCTCTCAGCATTTGCAGTTGGGTCAGTCTGCTTATCTACAGCACAGTAGACAGGTGTAATTCCAGATCACCTCCTCTTCCAGTATTCTTTCTCCCTTGCACTTGGCCAGACGTTATTGGGTATGACCTATTTAAGATCATGAAAATCATTTCTCTGGGAATGGGAAGAACTGGAATGACAGAGAAAAAAAGACATAGGCAGGCAGACCCCAGAAAAGTATTGTGGCGTCTGCCAATAAGGTTGCCACCGAGAAGCAGGGCCATTTCTGAGGCCCAGATTATAGGCCAGAATAATAATTGAGACAGATGGATCTCATCAAAGAGTCAGCCTTAAGAATTGATTAATTAACATGATTCAAGCAAACCAAGAAGCTCAGAGACAGGTGGGGCATGGAAGAAGGAAAGACTTTCAAGGGCAAAGTCTCCAGAAACCTCTGAAATGAGCAGAGAAGGAGACTCTAGGACTAAGTGCTGAGCAGTTAGAAGCCCAGAAGTGTTGTGGAGGTACTTGGCAGGAAGAATTGAAGTTGCCTACTTGTTATTCTATTTTAGTCCCTCTGTTCCTCTCCCTCTTTCCTCACTTGTGTGACCTGGGGAAGCAAAGATTACAAGTCACAACAGAAATTCAAATTAGCATATTATGAGTGACTAAGTGCCATTTGAATCTGTAAGACAAAAATCAAATGCTATAAATTGGGGCTCTTTATTAGTAGCAGTTCTAATACTACTTTAGACCTTAAGAGAAAAAGACTATTTTTGGAAAATAACAGATCACAGAATCAGCAGAAGGCTGGAGGACTAGCTTAGAAACATGCCTAGAACCCAGGACAGCCAGCAGAAACAATCAAGGTCAGTCCTCAAAATTAATCTGGGTAGGACAGCACCTCTGCTGTCACAGGCCACTTCAACCTAGGGATATTCAAAACCAACATGGCTGAGTGTCACTACCCTTCAAATCTCAAAGGTTCTGTGCTGCCACAGGTGTCTGAACTGTTCCTGAATTTTAGCATTGATCCCTTAAGATTTAAAGTGGCAGAAGGAAGTGTCTGATTGGCTGAGCCAAGATCACAGGCCAGTTCCCAAATGACTGTTGGGCTAGTGGGGAGAGGCTCTCTTCTTTTGTTCCCATTGTGGGCGAAGAGCTGTCTGTACACAATGGGTAATTTACCAGAATTAGAATGGGGGTGTTGCTTGTTGAGCAGCCCAAAGGAATGGTAAATGTGCAGAATAACATTATAATATTGTATGGTGTTATAAGCCAGTAATATCTGTATAAATAATGGCTGTTAAAACGAGTTTGGCATGCTACAGCACAGATGAACCTTGAAAACATTACGCTGAGTGAAATAACTCAGAAACAAAAGGACAAATATTATATGATCCCACTTATGTGAAATATCTAGAATAGGCAAATGTATACAGAACAAACTTTATTAGTGGTTACCAGGGGTGCATGGGAGGGGGAAAGGGGAGGTATTGTTTTAGGGGCACTGGGTTTCTGTTAAGGGTGATGAAAACGTGAAAACAGGCAATGGTTATGGTTGCACAACATGGTGAACGTAATTAATGTCGCTGAATTATACATATAAAAATGGTTGAAATGATGAGTGTTTTATTATATATATTTCATAACAATAAATTTTTTGAAATTACCTTAGGTTAATAATTGAAGAATTTTTGTAGGGGTGTGTGTGTGAAGTGAAGTTTGCCAGAAGTGAACCTGTGTGAAGAACTTCAACAGAAAATAGAAAGACAACTCCAGAGACTGCCGCACAGGGGACAGAGAACCAGAGCCGGTACAACATCCCAGACTCTCAGGGAATCAACCAACAAAAAGCCAGGAACTTCTGTCAGGCTAAGCCTGGGCCTACGTATGAACAGAAAACCTCTCCTCCACCAGGTCCAAAAAGAACTGGTGCCACAGGGGCCTCAAGTAAAAGCCTGCACTGAATAGAGAAAGCCCTTGCAAACAGAACTTCCTCTGCAATTCTACTGAAACTATAACCAGAAAGAGTTAGCACCTTAGAGAGATTCTCCCTGCATAGTCAGAAGAATTGAGAAAGCATTGAATAAAATGAGAATTCTACACATAAACAGTGATATCCAAAGGGGTGGGAAGGGATGGTGGGAATAGTCCACCTCGGTGAGGAGGAGTGTTTTATCACTGATATTGCTTAGAATTATCAGTGCATGGTGATAATAAAAAGCAGGCTGACTTTTCCTTGGTTTCATTATTGTTTTAAAATTATAGACAATGGACCCCCTATCACTTGCAACCAGAGCAGACCATTCTAACTTCTCCCACCTTGACACTGACCAGTTCTCTGAAGCTTTCTGTGTTTGCAGCAAATCTGCACTTTTACAATCTTTATCATCAATAGTCTTTGATTTCTCTGTCCATAACATGGCACCCACAAATGGGACAGAGTTGAGGCTGGAGGAAGTTTAGATGTCATTTAGTAGAACTCTCTCGTCTCACAGTGAAGGAAACAGGTGCAGAGAGATGAGGTGAATTGCTCAAGTTAGTGGTGGAGGTGGGACTTGACCTCCAGCCTTCTTGTCTCTCAATCAGGACATAGATAACTGCACAGAAGCTGGCATGGAGAGTTCAGGTTTCTACAGTTATTTAGAGGTCCTTTCCCCAGTTCAGGAGCCCTGGTGGCATAGTGGCTGCTAATCAAAAGGTCAGCAGTTTGAATCTACCAGTGGCTCCTTGGAAACACTATGGGGCAGTTCTACTCTGTCCTATAGGGTCACTAAGAGTTGGAATCGACTTGATGGCAACAGGTTTTGTATTTTGTTTGTTTTTTTTGTTTGTTTGTTTTTGGTTCCCAATTCAACCAAGAACTTTCCCTTCACTATTGAGGACTCTAACAAAGTAATATCCCCTCTGCCTGGGCCATCAGACAGTTTTCTCAGAGGAGGATCAAAACCCCTCCCCCAACAGCCACCTGAACATCAACTTGATGGCTCCCCAGGATTCTACTCACAGAATGTTCCTGCATTACTGCAATAAAAAGTACAAAAAAACACACACACTAATCCCCTCTCCCTGGGATGTGGGCTTTGGGGTCAACACTTCCTATGCTGCTCAGACTTTTATAGCTTTTTCAATAGGCTGCTCCATGCAGCCTGTGGCATTAATCATTCTGCAGTCTTCATTCTGAAGCCAAAGCCTTTCTAAACCCTCTGAGTTTCTCTCAGCTCTAGCCATCCCAGCAGCCCCAGCCCCTGGCAGGACAGCACACTCACTGCCACCTTTCCAGCTCTCACTGATATCTTAGAGACGCAGTGGAGGAAAATATTAGCATATCTGAAACCCAATTGCGTTTTTTATTGTTGTAAAAATATAGATGACACAACACTGGCTAATTCAACACTTTTCACATGCATAACTCAACGAAACCAATTATATCAATTATGTTCACCATTACCGATATCCATTGCCAAATGTTCATGACCATAAACAGAAACTCAATGTTTTCTAAGTAACACTCTCCCTTTCCCCCTCCCCCACACCTCCGGCAACACTATTAAACTCTAATCTCTGTACACGTGCCTATCCTAGGTATTTCATATTAGTGAGATCATACAGTATTTTTCCTTTTGTGAGTGACTTGTTTCATTCAGCATAATGTTTTCAAGGTTCATCCAGGCTGTGGCATGTATCAGGACTTCATTTCTCTTTGTGGCAGAATTACTTTGATGAGTAGAGACTTTCTTAGCCCCCTGTGACCAGAGGCTGGCATGATGGCCATAGGTGCTCTCAAGAAAAATCACATTGAATAGCAGCTGAAGTAAAGAGTTTAGAACGAATGAAGCAAATTGACGGCTCCTCCACCACAGCAAATCATGACCTGATGCACTCCACAAGCAGGCCAACATTCTTTCCAGTTGTCCATTATTTTTAGATTATCCATGCCTTTCCCCTCCTCATTAACCCAAGTCATTGAGAGTTCACAGCTGGTATAGCTGAATCTTTGCCCGAGTGACTCAGCCTCCTGATTAAGAACAGAACAACAGAAAACAAAAGCTTATTAATACATCATTGCTTAGAGAAGAAAGTCTCAACTCCCTAGCAGGACACTCACGGCTCTTCTTAAACTGGGCTCCGCCAACTTTGCCAGCATCCATCATCACCATAAACCCCCTCTTTTCCCTCCCTGCACTCTCACTTTCCATGTCTAAAGCCTACTCATCCTCCAGGACTAAGCTTGAGTCACCTTCTCCAAGAAGTTACCTTGGCTGCACCTAGGCCCCTCATACTAGACTTATCACCCTGCTTTGTAATCATCTTTTTCTTCATCTCATCCACTAGACAATAAGCTCTAGGGCTCCCATGTATCGTAAATGTGTGACCGTGGACAAGTCTTTCAATCTCTCTAAGCTTTGATTTCATCATTTCTAAAATGGGAATAAGAATGGTATCTTCTTACAAAGTTATTAGGAGGAATACATGAGTTAATGTGTGCAATGCACATAGTAAGCACTCGATAAATATGCGCTGTTATTATTGTCAGTATTCAAAGCATTGGGAAAGTTTGATAATTCTTGTTCTCCCTAATATCTAGCCCAGTGTCTGCTACACAATAAATATTTATCTTAGTCATCTAGTGCTGCTATAACAGAAATACCACAAGTGGATGGCTTTAACAAAGCAAAGTTTATTTTCTTCAGTAAAGGAGGCTAAAAGTCCAAATTCAGGCCTTCATCTCCAGGGGAAGGCTTTCTCTCTCCATCAGCTTTCTCATCAATCTTCCCCCAGACTGGGATCTTCTCCACACAGGGACCCTGGGTCTAAAGGACACACTCTGCTCCTCATGCTGCTCTTGGTGGTATGAGATCTGCAACTCTCTGCTTGCTTCCCTTTCCTTTTATCTCCTGTAACACAAAAGGTGGTGCAGGCACATCCCAGGAAAACGCCCTTTACATTGGATCAGGAATGTGACCTTAGTAAGGGTGTTACAATCCCACCCTAATCTTCTTTAACATAAAATTACAATCACAGAATGGAAGACAACCATGCAATACTGGGAATCATGGCCCAGCCAAATTGATACACGCATTTTTGGAAGGACATAATTCAATCCATGACAATACTCAATACTTACTTGTTGAGTAAATAAATGAATGAATATACTCCATCCATACCTCACTATTTGCTAAACAACTCATGCCTTTACGATGTCTTGCCCTTACACATTCTGTTTGGAATGTCTGTCCCTCCCTGACCTTATTGCACCTCAACCCCTTTTTACCTGGTGAACTCCAATTTATCCTTCAAGACCAAGATCAAATGTCACATCCTCTCTCCAACCTTCCAAGAGTCCCTTGGAACAAATTCATCTGAGCTTACACAGAACTTTGTTCATACCCCTATTATCATGCTTATGATATTGTCATACAATTATTGTAATTGTTTGCTTGTGTGTCAACCTCTCCCTCTTTACAGTGAGCTCCCCTACAGCAGTGATTTATTTACTCCTCTGCCCCAGTTCCAACTCAGTAGCTAGTAGTGCTGGTATACATTAGGCACTTAATAGATGAAGAAGAGGCTCTCCAAAGAGTCCAGAAGTTGATGCCAGTGTCACAGAGATGGTGAGGAAAAGACAGGCTAAGGACGTCCACTGGAGAGGCAGAGAATTTGGTTGTGTGCTTGGAGCAACAATGCCATTTCTTTATTTCTGTTACTTACTGCATTAACATTCTAACAACCATAAAGAAATAATTTGAAAGGGAAAGAAGAATTATCCACTATCCTATTATACTAACATACCAACTGCTTTCATTTTTCTTTGTTCCCCTACAGCCCTTTATTTATATGCATGAATAATTTTAAATAGTTGCACTCATAATGTAGACACAATTTGGCATTCTGCATTTTTTTTTTTTTTACTTAACCTTCTCTCATATGCATTTTCCAAGTTACTATGCTATTTATGAAACTATTTTACTGGCTTTATAATATTCCATCCAGCTGCTTCTAAATTATTCTTATTAAATATAATGATGCACCAAAAATCTTCTTGCAAAGAGCTATTCTTCTTCTAATTGGTGTAATTTTTTTTCAAAATTCCTACCCAAGGCTTTAAAGGAACCTCAGAATTCCCCAGAAGTCTTGACAAAAGGCTGATATGTTGTTTTAAGACCAGTAAGCAAAGAATTAAGTCCAAAAAGTTAGTTAAGGGAAGAGAAGACCTAGAACCTAGAAGAATGGTTCTCAACCTCTGGATGTGCATTCGAATCGCCTGAAGATCTTTTTTAAAAACACCGTTGTATTTTTAAATACAATGACCCAACTCCAGACCAATGAATCAGAATCTTTGGAAGTGGAGCAATAAAAATTTTATAAAGCTCCCCAGGTAATTGCAACACACAGTAATGCCTGGCCTAGCTTCTACCAAGTGAGAGAATTAGCAAGACTCTCACGGCATGTAGGTGGGCCCTTGTTCTAGAGCAGAGACTTTCCTGTCACCTGCTAGGGGTGGTGTCTCTAGACCACAGGGTTTAATGATAGATAGAGGCTTTTGGAGGTTTATGGAAAAACCTGACCAGTCATCCATTCATTCATCCATCAAGTATTTATCGAACACGAAACGGAACAAAACTGCACCCCTGAATTCCAGTAGAATGTATCCCACGTCCTTCTCTACATTTCTGCTTAAACGTAAATAGATACCTTGAACTTAAAATGTCGATAACCTAACACTAATTTATACTGATCAAACGGGCTCTTCTAGCAGTCTTTCTCATCTCAGTTATTGGGAACTCCTACCTTCCAATTGCTTAGCCCCAAAATCTGATCAAGGTATCACTCTTGATGACTCTCCTTTTGTCATACCCCATATTCCAATTCATCAATGAATCTTGTAGGCTTTCCCTTTAAAATATATCCAGAATCTAACCACTGCTCACCACCTTCACTACTACCCTGGTCCAAGCCACCATCATCTCTTGCCAAGATTATTGTGATTGCCTGCTAAATATTCTCCTCGATTCCACCCTTACCCTTGGCAGACTTTTCTCCACACAGCAGCCAGAGTGATCTTTTAAAAACTTGTCAGACCATGTTGTTGTTATTGTTGTTAGTTGCCATCATATCAATTTTGACTCATAGCAACTCCACATGATAGAGTAGAACTGCCTCATAGAGTTTTCTAGGCTGTAGTATTTGAGAGCAGATTGTCAGGTCTTTCTCCTGCAGAGCCTTGGGTGGGTTGGAACCACCAAACTTTCAGTAGTAGCTGAGCACTTAACAGTATACTCATCTCTCTAAAATTTCCAGTGACCCCCTATCTCCCTCAGAGTAAAATCCTAAGTCCTTTTCTACAAGGTCCTATATGATCTGATGTCTCCATTATGCCTTGGACCTTATCTCCCCACTCTCTCCTTTAAGCATTGTGCTCCTATCATGTTGGCCTCAAAGATGCCAAATGTTCTTCCATCTCAGGACGTTTGCACCTGATGTTCCTTCCGTCTGCCTGGAAAGCTCTTCTGCGTGGCTCATTATTCACTTCCTTCAGGTCTCTCTCAGCTCAGACGACATCTTACTGACTGCTTTGGCCCTGCCCCTTGTGTAAACTAGCAGCCCATTCCTATTTGGCATTCCTGAGTCTTCTTCCCCTGCTTGAACTTTCTCTGTAGTACCCATGACCACCTAATATATCAAATATTTGTTTGTTACTGTCTTTTCCTTCACTAACATTATTCAGACCAAAAAATCAAATATATATGGGGTAATAATAAGAACTATAAAGAAAAATAGAGAAAGGGGATAGGACATGAGAGGGTGCCGTTTCACATAGAGTAGTTAGAAAAGGTCTCCCCTGAGGAAATAAAATGGAGGCAGCTCCTAGGTGAAGTGAGGGAGAACCAGGACTGGAAATAGGAAAGAGTGGCTATGAACTGTAGCAGATGCCGTTGGTGCCCCGTTCATATCCCCTCATCATTCTTTATTCAGGTAAATATCAAAGGTGTCCTTCTGCAAGTACCTACCACTCTCAGCCTGCTCATGGGAGTTAATGCCCCTGGGAGCAGCTCGCAGCCAATGATGAAAAGGAGTTAGCGAATAAGCACCCAGCTCCCTCACCCTTCAGTGGGACAATTCTGAGGCATGTTCAAAACCATCTCCCAGAGTGCCCAGGGGAACTAAGCCCAGTTAACACCCTGCATTGTCTTCCTTCTCTTCTTTCCTGCCGGTGTTTCCGGGGTTCACAGCACCCTGGGCTCTCTCGCCTGAAATCCCTATCTCAGAATGCTGCCTGAGACAGAAAAGTGCTCACCTGGTCCCCGTGGCCTCACAGCCGGCAGATGGAGAGTATGTGGGAGCGACACACACAGGGGGAAAGGAGGCCTCCGCGGGGGAAGCCATGTGCAGGGCTGGCTGCAGGCACAGACAGTATGCGCTGCAGTTGTCTAGCCCTGGCTGTTGATCAAGCATCTTACACCGCCCCGCACAGAGTGGGGTGTGATATTAAAATCAGGATGAGGTCCTGGAGGGAGAGAGCAGCTGCACAGGCCTGGTGGTGAATTTACAGAAGCAGATTAACCCAATCTGCATACTAAACAGCATGTAAATTATGTTATTTCAACCCATAAGTTTAGACATGTCCACAGGAATAAAAGTACGTGACAGTGATAAGATGAATAGCTGGCGTAAATAAGCCAGCCCAAGCAAAATATGCTAAAAGTGCTATGGAAATCCTCCAGATTAAGTGAGTGATGCCAGCCCTGGCCTTCAGCCAGGAGAAGGGGAAGATGACTTCTGGCCCTTGGGACACTCTGCAAGGACTGGGATAGGATGATCTTGTCCAAAGTCCAGAGGGGGTAGCTGCAATCCCTGGGGAGAGGGCCCTGCCTTTGGAGGGGGTCATCCTTAGAGACAGAAGCAGAAATCATTCCAAGACCCATAATAAATCCTTTTAATAACGGCAATAATAATGATAGTACAATAGTTAATATTTTTGAGGAGTTAGTATTGCCTAGCACACTCTGAACCCTCCATTGTTCTGACTCTTTTAATGCTTGCAACCACCCCATGAGGTAGGTACTACTAAGACTCCCATTTTACAGATAAGAAAACCGAGGATCAGAGAGATTAAATATGCAGTAAGTAGTAGAGCTGAACTCAGCCTGGCCCCAGCCCTTGCATATTTAACCATTATGCTCTACCACCTCCATTGCATGTCACGCAGAAATGAGTTTAGGGAGCAATTTATTCCATCCCTCTCGCTTTACAGATGAGGGGATAAGCAAGCAAGGGACCACAGCTGAAGGGTCACACTCAACAGAGTGCGCACTGAGGGAGAGCAAGAGATGTGTACACCAAGTAATAGAAAGCTGTGGAAGAGTCTATATGGGCGTGGTTAAGAGATGGCTCTGGAGCTATACTGCCTAAGTTCAAACTCCAGTTCTGCCTCTTCCTTGCTGTGTGACCTTGAACAAGTTATTTAACCACTCTCTGCTTTAGTTTCCTCATTTGTAAATTGGGGATGATGATAGTACCTACCTCATAGATTTATTTGGAGACTAAATAAGTTACAAAGCAAATAAACGATGAAGCAAAAGTCCTTTTGAACAAACAGCCTCTGGCACATAGTAAATGTTATATATGTGTTTGCTATTATTATTATTATTTGCTATTTTGAAAGAACAAAGTCACATGGGCAGAATGGTAAAATGCCTGGTGGATAGATATGCTGGTATTAAAGGTTATCAGCTGAGTGACGTCAAAGCCCTCTTTCTTCTTTGTTTATATTTTCTAACCTGAATAATAATTTTGTGATATTTTTTGTGCTATTGCAAAACAAATAGAACCACAACTTATGCTTCACAATTACATAGCCAATTTCATCTTCTTTTGAAGATGTCTCTATTATGTTTCTGATTTAATTTTCTCCCCTTCTGGGAAGTTGAGGGACACCGGCCACTTATGATATGGGACTTCATATGGGTGTCCAATCCAGGCAAGGAGGAATCACAATTTTGCCTGGAGCTGCACCTAAAGGGAGTCCTCTCCTCCCAAATGGAGACGAATTGCAGGTACAGATGAGTAAGAGACCAGAGTAACTGAAAAAAAAATCCTGCAGACGCTGGCATCAGATCAGAGTTCAAATCCCCAAATACTACTTAAGAGCTGTGTGGCCTCTGGAAAGTGGCAATCTTCCCCAGCCTCAGTTTCCCCCTTTGTGAAAGAGGAATACTAACACTCTCCTCCAGGCCTTGCATCAAACAGAATTTAATGAGCTAAGGTCAATGGAACACTAACACAGAGCCTACTTTGTCATACGTACCCATTGCATCTTCCACTTTCTTTTTCCCCGGGGGAAAATTCTGTATCCCTGCCAGCTGTCCATTCAGAGGGAAACTGCAGCAGGTAGCTGTGCCAACCTGGTATGGTCTCACTCTGGGAACCCTGCCTGGAGGAGAGGCTGCCAGTTCAATCCCAGCTGCTCAGAGACCCCTCTGAGCTGGCCCGGTTTCTGGAATTGACTGAGGGCTCCTCAGAGGAGAAAAAGCCTGCAGAAGAATGAAAGGGAAGCTGGTGCAAAGCTTTGAAGCCCGTCATAACACTGGACCTGCTCCTCCTCCCTGCTCAGGATGTCCCCTGAAGGGGGAGAAACAAAGAGAATCTGTGATGAGAAAATGAGGGACAGCTGAGAGCCAGGATTTATATCAACAGCTTAATTCTCAGCTTTCTTGTCAGCCCTGATGGCTGGCAGCAAGGATAATCTGAAATGAAGAAGGTTTTTTCAAGGAGGAGCAAGAGTCCCTCATCTGAAACTAATTTGTGGTCCAAAATTGTACAGCAGAAGTTGTTTAGAAGCTGCAGATTAAGTTGTGCATAATAATACAGCCAACTCTTGATTATCCACACTCATGAATAAACCAAACACAACAGATACCTCAGAGTGATTTATATATGGTTTCATAAAGCAGGATTATTTTTCTTTCAACAGTTTCAGCTTTCTGCGTTTAATTAATTGTCTTCAGGGTATAGCCAGAGAGCTAGCAGATATATAACCTTCTGTTAATTGCAAAACAACCAGGGTTTCTGCACCACGCCCTGCAATGCAGGAGCTGCCTGGATGGTATTTGTAAATAAAAATACTATCCAAGAGAATGAAGAAGGAGGTTTTGAGAAAGAAGGAAAACTGTTGAATTTTTGTACTTCCCACGTGCAGACCAGGGAGGTGGTTAAGAGCATGGGCTCTAAAGTCAGACTGCTTGGTTCAGATCCTGGCTCTGCCTCCTACTGGGTGTGACTTTGAGCACCTTATTAAACCTCTCACAGCCTCAGTTTTCTCATCTGTAAATTGGGGTTAATAACAGTAGCAATGTTATAAGGCTGTTGTGAGGTCTAAATGAGATAGTCTATGTAAAGTATTTAGCACAGTGTCTGGCACACAGGAGTATTAATACTCTATTAATAGTAATTTAATAGAAGTAAATTAATATCAGTAAAAAGAGTCCCTGGTTAGTGCAAATGGTAAGCTCTAGACTACCGCTAAAAGGGTTGAACCCACCCAGAGACACCTAGGAAGAAAGGCCTGGCGATCTGCTTCTGAAAGATCACAGCCTTAAAAACCCTATACCGCAGTTTCTACTCTGCACATATGGGGTCACCATGAGTCAGAATCAACTCTTTATAACAACAACAAATGTTAGTTACACCAGCTGTCAGCAAACTGGGTAACTGAAATGTAAACGGTGTTCAGAAACATAAAATTACTGAAGGTGCCCAGAGACTGTGGATAGGGTGCAGCCCTCCCAATCCCTCAGGAGGGTCAATAACACCAGGTTTCTGGCAGAGAGGCAGCTGCAGCCCTGGACGGGCACTGGGGTTCCCTGGAGAGCCCAGGACAGCTGTCAATTCCTGTTGTGCTAAGCAAACAGACCTACCATCCAGTCTTAATTATCCTGCCTAATGGGGTAAGACGATTATGATTCATGGAAAATTGGCCATTAGCAGCTGGGCTTGGGAAAGCAAAAAGCCCTTGATGGCACAGCACAAACACCAGGTCAGGAAAGAGGCCTAGGTGTGCCAGGAGGGAAGAGCAGGGCCCAGGGCTCTGTGCCATTTGGGAAGGGGAAGATCCGAAGACTTTCAGTCCTTTGAGATATGGGTCTGAGAAGTGGGGAAATGGCCACAGGGAGTCTGGAACAGCCAAGGTAGAAAGTTGAGAGTTCAGACACCAGAAGAACGACTCTGGAGCCCAACGTGCCACAGTTCATCTCAGCCAGCCCCCTGCTGCGGAAGAATCAAAACATCTCCGGTCAAGGTGAATTTGGCGGAAAACACTTACCTCGAGTAAGGCCACCTGGATTCTAGATCTGTCTTTGCCAAGAACTTACTAATAAAAATAGTAATAGGTCACTTATTAGGAGCCTCATACTGTGCTCAGCTGTTTATATGAACGATCATATTTAATCTTCACAACTGTTTTATGAGGGATGATTATTTTTATCCCCATCTTACAGAAGAGGGAAGTGAGTCTCCAGATGTAAAGGACACTGGGGCAACTCTTTCTAAAAGGGTCTGCGACTGCTCTCATCTCCTTTTCCCCACCATCACTCCTCCCGCCAGGTCAGTATCACCGTGGGGATCGCCAGCTCGATTGCCGGCAACTGAGAGGACAGGGGCTGGGGCTGGGGCTGAGCAATGTTGAGCCTGGAGGTCCAGTTTGAGAGAAACTTACTTAGTGCTGGGCTGATTCACATTTAAGTAATAATGGGAATCACTCTCTTTCCCCTCACTAGCCTCTTAGCCCTCCAAGACCCTCAGCAGCAGCGCTAGCATCCGTTGTCAGCAACCGGGTCTGTACACAGGCCTCAGGAGACCCCGGCTGGTGCAAACAATTAATGGGCTCAGCTGCTGACCAAAACGTCGGAGGTTCAGATACACCCTATGCTGCTTCAGAAGAAAGGCCTGGCAGTCTGCT
This sequence comes from Dugong dugon, assembly GCA_030035585.1. Taxonomy (NCBI): domain Eukaryota; kingdom Metazoa; phylum Chordata; class Mammalia; order Sirenia; family Dugongidae; genus Dugong; species Dugong dugon. The sequence goes on from CM057462.1 coordinate 152,662,085, forward strand.
TCTGAAAAATCGGCCACTGAAAACCCTATGGAGCACAGTTCTACTCTGGCACACATGGGGTCACCATGCGTCAGAATCAATCAACTCAGCAGAAACTGGTATACAGTCCTCAGCTCTCAATCTATCATCCCTACTACACCTAGCCCATCTCCCTCTGTTGTCCAGGTATCTCATCCCATTTCTCTCTGTGTTTACCCTGGCTCTCAACCACCAGCTACAGAATTAGAGAGAAGGGTACCCAAGTTTGGAGAGACCTTACAAATTACGTTGTCCAACTCTTTCATTCTCCAAATGAGGATCTGAGGCCAGAGGGCCAGTTGGTTTCAAGGCATGTGGCCGGTTAGAGGCAGAACTCTAGCTGCAGCGCCAGGACCCTTGACTTCCTGTTCAGTGTTACCTCCTTGCAGGAGGAAGCTTGTCAAGATCTGGGAGCAAGTACCATGCTCAGCACCCAGGGCAGGACCTGGTACACAGGAGCAAGTGTGGATAACTGGCAGGCTGTCTCATGTCCCCACTTGCTCTCACTCTGGCTTGGCAGTAGGGGAATGGACTAAATGAGGATGGATGGCCTTATTGAGCCCTGGGATGCAAGAATCATTTCTACTCAGTTTCCCCCAATATGAAGAGAAGCTCCTGAGACGCAAGTATAGATCAGGAGGTGAACTTTGTAACCAATGGAGAACTTCAGCCCAAAGAAACAGGTCATGTAATTACCCACGGCTCCCAGAGTCTTCCTTACTACCCCCATCCCCTCCCCCAACCCCAGCTCTCTGAGCTCAGATCTCTGAGAAAGAATTTCCCTGTCAGAGAATAATTGCCCCTGGCTCCCCTCACTTCTAATCAACAAGCCAAGGTATTAGTTCCTGGGAGTGTGATTGATTTCCAGGGACTTGGAACTTAATTACATTTTAGCAAAGTCTGTTTGGAATCCTCAGAGAAGCAAGACACTTTCTGTTCTTTGAACTCACCATGTAGAAGGGCTTCCAGCTTCTCAAATATTCCATTCACCCTTCCTCGGGCCAAGGGGGGGTGCATTCCATGGCTGTCAGTTTTCATCTTTCCTTACCTAAGATCCCAAACCCCTGGAGTTTGGCCAGAGGAACTTGGCTTTCTCATACAGAAGAATTCCTCATGTGGTTTTCCTCACACCAGCAGGCAGCCCATAATGCCCAGCCAGGGAAGCATGCATCCTGCCTGGAAGCGGGGTCTGTGTGCTCTCTCCCAATACCTGTGGCTCAGCCACCCTGCCTTACCTGCAGTCATCTGGGCCAGGCCTCTGGCTCCAATTCCAACCTTAGGAGGTATTCTTTTTATGAGTCTAATTATTATTATCTACCATTTTTTGAGTATTCACTATGTGCCAGGCACCATAAGATTCTTTGCACACATCAGCTCATTCCATCCTCACAAAATACCTACTGATGTAGACATTAATCTCCTTATTTTACCAGTGAGGAAATTGTGGTTCAGAGAAGTTCAGCAGTTTACCCAAGATCACAGAGCTAGCTGGATTTTAGGTAGCCCTATCCCTCTGGACAATTACATTGGTAGCTGGTTCAACACGTACTATGCTAACAGTCTCTGTTTCCCTGTCTCTCCAGGATCTTCTTACCCATGGTCACATGTCACCTCAAGCCCTGTACTCCTTCCCTGAACCTGGTCCAGGGTGAATCTAGGTAAAAGCTAAACAGGAGTTATTTGCGGTATTCTTGTAACTTTAAGTGTGAAATTAGATCAAAATTAAAAGTTTAGAAGAGTAGATAGAGTTCAGGTACAATTTATAGTAGTTTTGCAGTTCTAGCTGATATTGTTTGTTTTACATATTTCACTCCCTGTCTCTCTGCTGTACCTATCTGTCAGGACACCTTTCATTAGACCTGCCACTCTATCCTTACCCATGCCGACTGTTTGCCTGTGTCATTGCTCCCTACCAGCAGCTATTTTCCCCAGACCTGCTCCATCCCCATGACTGGTCTAGTCTGGGGTCTTCCCAACCCCACAGGGTCACACTGTGTCCCAAGGTATGGCTCAAACTCTAGATTATTGAGAGTAACCCAGACCAAAAAGAGCCTGAGCCTGGGGGAATCCACTCTCTCTTGCCCGTTATAATCACCTGCCTTCACGGGCCCAGAGCTTCTGGATTATCACACAAGATGCAAATTCATTGGAGGTTTTTACTCACAGACTCAGATTTTTAATCCTGGGACACCCTTTTTTTTAAAAATTTTTTCCCATACAAAAATTTATACATACATTGTTATGTGACTCTAATTGCTCTCCCCATACTGTGACAGCACACTCCTTTCCACCCCTGATTCCCCATGTCCATTCAACCAGCTCCTAACCCTCTCTGCCTTCCCATCTCACCTCTGGAAAGAAGCTGCCCATTTAGTCTCTTGTATCTACTTGAGCTAAGAGGCACACTCCTCACGAGTATCACTTTATGTCCCACAGTCCAGTCCAATCCAATCCCTGTCGGAAGAGTTGGCCTCGGAAATTGTTTTAGTTCTGGGCTGATAGAGAATCTGGGGGCCATGCTTTCCGGGGTTCCTCTAGTCTCAGTCAGACCATTAAGTCTGGTTCTTCTTACTAGAATTTGAGATCTGCACCCCACCTTTCTTCTGCTCCATCCAGGACTCTCTGCTGTGTTCCCTGTGAGGGCGGTCATTGGTGGTAGCCGGGCACCATCTAGTTCTTCTGGTCTCAGGCTGATGAAGTCTCTGGTTTATGTGGCCCTTTCTGTCTCTTGGGCTAATACTTTCCTAGTGTCTTCGATGTTCTTCATTCTCCTTTACTCCAGGTGGTTGGGACCAATTGATGCATCTTAGATGGCCACTTGCAAACTTTTAAGACCCCAGATGCCACCCACCAAAGTAGGATGCAGAACATTTCCTTAAACTTTGTTATGCCAGTTGACCTAGATGTCCCCTGAAAGCATGGTCCCCAGACCTCTACCCCTGCTACACTGTCCCTCAAAGTGTTTGCTTGTATTCAGGAAACTTCTTGGCTTTGGTTTTTAGTCCAGTTGTGCTGACTTCCCCTGTAGTGTGTGCTGTCCTTCCTTTCAGCTGAGATAATTCTTATCTACTATCAAGTTAGTAAATAACCCTCACCCTCCCTCCCCACCCTTGTAACCATCAAAGAATGTTTTATTCTGTGCTTAAATCTTATTCTTGAGTTCTTATAATAGTGGTCTTATACAATATTTGTCCTTCTGTGACTGACTAAATTCACTCAGCATAATGACCTCCAGCTTCCCCATGTTATAAGATGTTTCATGGCTTCATCGTTGTTCTTTTTCGTTGAGTAGTATTCCATTGTGTGGATATACCATAATTTGTTTACCCATTCATCTATTGATGGGCACCTAGGTTGTTTCCATATTTTTGCTATTGTGAACAGTGCTGCACTGAACATGGGTGTGCATATATCTATTCATGTGACGGCTCTTATTTCTCTAGGATATATTCCAAGGAGCGGGATAGCAGGATCATATGGCACTTCTATTTCTAGCTTTTTAAGGAAGCACCAAATCGATTTCCAAAGTGGTTGTACCATTTTACATTCCCACCAACAGTGTATAAGTGTTCCAGTCTCTCCACAACCTCTCCAGCATTTATTATTTTGTGTTTTTTGGATTAATGCTAGCCTTGTTGGGGTGAGATGATATCTCATTGTAGTTTTGATCCGCATTTCTCTAATGGCTAATGATCGTGAGCATTTCTTCATGTGTCTGTTAGACACCTGAATATCTTCCTTGGCAAAGTGCCTGTTCATATCCTTTGCCCATTTTTTAATTGGGTTATTTGTCTTTTTGTTGTTGAGGTTTTGCAGTATCTTGTAGATTTTAGAGATTAGATGCTGATCGGATTTGTCATAGCCAAACATTTTTTCCCAGTCTGTAGGTTGTCTTTTTACTCTTTTGATGACGTTTTTTGATGAGCATAAGTGTTTGATTTTTAGGAGCTCCCATTTATCTACTCTCTCTTCTGGTGCTTGTACATTGTTACTTATGGTTTGTATTGTGTTTATGCTGTGTTTTAGGGCTCCTAGTATTGCTGGGACACACTTTAGAGGCATTTCAATTCTGAGAACTTCCTATAGGCTGTGGGTCTGGTGATATCAGCACAAATTTTGGGGGCATAATGAAGAAGGAGTCCAATGGTTTTGGAATCAGATTTATATATTTGTATCTTTCTAGAGCAAGTGAGTTCCAGTCCACTTGCCATCTACCCATGTCAGTGAAAAATTCTGCTTCATAAAAAGTCAGAAGTAGTGCGGACAGTCCCAAAGATGTTAGCATATCTGAGAAGTGCAATGTGAGGGAACTGTGGGTACTGCCATGTCAAGGAGCCAGCCTGTGACTCCCCCATGCATTTCATTTGCCAGTGTATAGCTGCAGCCCCAAATCTAAGACCTCTATCTTCAGACATTCCCAAAGGAGTAGTGAGCCAGCTTGATGAAGCATGAGCCCTCATTTTTAAAATACAGTATGTCTCCTACCCCATCCCCAGCCCTTCATGCCACTTCCCTGACCCTGGCTGACTTCCAGGTCAAAGCAACTGGTCAGGGAGGTGACCTGGCTCACCAACATCTGCAGTCACCTGCAAGGGCACTCTAGAGATCATAAGAAGCAGGACCACTCCAGCTGCAGGCATCCTCGAAGACACTTACGATTTTGAGAGCCATCAAGTCATTGCTTGGAGTGGGGGAGCAGAGAGAAAGTGACAGTGAGGAAGAGAAGCTCAGGGTGGGTAGGAAAAGGAGCAGAATCCATATATGAAGAAATTTCCAGACCTTTCAGTTGGCAAGGAGAGTGGCTCTCTGTCTCCTCCCCACCCTCCCCACCAGCCACTTGCCACTCCCATTTACATGAACCCATTCATCAAATGGCCTGGAAATGTCCACAAGCAGCCATATCCAATATTCCCAAGCAGCAGTGAAGGCCAGCCCTGCTCAGCAGCAAAGCTCAGCTCCAACCACTGCAGGAATAAAAGGGAAGAAAAATAGCACAAGGCAAAAAGGATGAGACAGAGAGAAGCAAGCTTCCCAGCCTAAGTCCAGGCCTACTCAGGGAAACTGCATGAAGGAAGAATAACCAGGGCCAGCTTGAAGCCCACCCATGGGTAATAACAGCCAAGGGCTACTGCCTGGTATTCTACCAGCAGTCAGACATTCCATAGAACAAGTACCATAGGGAAATATGAGAATGGGAGGTAAATCCCAACCACGATGTAAGTGAGATTGATTCACAACATTAGGAACAACATTGACTAGAAGGTGGGCCGGGGGCATCCTTGGAAGGAAGGGCATGGGGAGGAGAGGCCTTTGAGTTGGACCCAGAGGCTCCTCGCTGTTCAAGAAGATTGGGTCTGGCTGTTCTCCCTTCACTCAGTTCTTTCCAACTCTTTTCAGTCTTAATACTCAGCTATGGCTTCTTGCTGCTTATTCTTATTTTCAGGTTAACTGAGCAACTGTGTGTACTGTCTTCACTTCCCACACACACCCTCCCGCCACCCTACCCCCGACTCCATACAAACACATTCGTTTCAAAAGAGTGACCTTGAGCCCCTCTTTCCTTCTAAATAAGTTGTTCCTTTCCCCTCACTTGCCATTGCCCACACAATTCACCAACACCTCCTACCCACCCACTTCTAGCCTTCCTCTTTAGCTTCCTTTCCATGGGGTCTGTTATGGATTGAATTGTGTACCCTAAAAATGTGTGTCAACTTGGCTAGGCCATGATTCCTGGTATTGGGTGGTTGTCTACCATTTTGTGATCCAATGTGATTTTCCTATGTGTTTTAAATCCTACCTCTGTGACGTTAATGAAGCAGGATTAGAAGCAGTTATGTTAATGAGGCAGGACTCAATCTGCAGGATTATGTTGTATCTTGAGTCAATCTCTTCTGAAATATAAAAGAGAGAATCGAGCAGAGAGGAGAGGGACCACATTACCACCAAGCAAGAGGTGCCAGGAGCAGAGCTCATCCTTTGGACTTGGGGTCCCTGCACTGAGAAGCTCCTAGATCAGGGGAAGATTGATGGCAAGGACCTTCCCCTAAAGCTAACAGAGAGAGATACCCTTTCCCTGCAGCTGATGCCCTGAATTTGGACTTCTAGCCTCCTAGACTGTGAGAGAATAAATTTCTCTTTGTTAAGGCCATCCACCTGTGGTGTTTGTTATAGCAGCCCTAGATAACTAAGACAGAATCCCTCTGTAACTGGGAACTGGATGAGGAGAGAGGGACTGAGACTAAAGACAGTGGAGGAATGGGGTGAGGTTTCACTCAGGGGCAGCAGGTGTTCTACAGCTGGAGCCTGTCCTTACTCCAAGAAGCCTGGAATTGCCAAGAAGACAGACCAGCAGCAGCGGCAGATGCAGCCCAGCCCCAAAGCTGAGGGCAGGCCAGGGACAAGTAAGAGGGAGGTAAGATTACAAATCATCATTATAAATACTCACAATTTATTAGGTGTTTACTATGTTCCAGGTACAATGCTAAACTCCTTATCTCATGTAATCCTTGTAACAGCCCTTTAGGCAAGAATTTTCCCCATTTACAGGTAAGTCAGCCAGCTTTAAGATAGATTAAGTAATTTGCCCAAGGCCACAAAACAGATAAGACAAAGATTCAGAGAAATTCTGGTGATGGGTCCCAATAAAAATCTTGGCTTTGCTGCTCATCTCCCATCTCTCACCAGCAGGCAACAGAAAGTGGGTGTTAGAGGAAGGGATGTGCAGAAACCAAACCTAGTCCCCCTAATCTATTTGTGGCCAGGGTAAGAGTTGCTCACTGGCCAAGTAACCAGACCCAAGCTACTCATGTGACAACACCTGAGATCAGCCCTGGCTATGTTTTTAACTGTTCCACAGATTCACAAGGCACCCTGGGCTGGGACTCAGGACCCCCCACCTCAGCTTGTGGTTCTGCTCACTGCTTCTTACTGTGATCTTTTTACTCTCCTGGCCTCATTTACTCACCATATGGGAGCTGATTGTTACCAGCATCTCCTTCTAGTCTACAAGAACTGTCTGGGGAGGCATTAAAGATGAAAAAGAAAATGAAAAGATTGGCACTCTTAAGAGGAAGGATGTGAGTCATTATTGATATTAGTGTTTTACCCAAACAACAGGAGGTTGCTATCTGGGCCCACTGCTCCCTCAGTCATGGGAGTGGTCGTCGGAACCATGGAGTAGACTAAGAGTTGGTCAAGAGGCTCAGAAGTTCTGGGACCTGGAAAAGATTGGTGCTCTTAAAGAGTTAACCTGACAGGGTTTTTCCTCCCAGACCAGACCAAGGCCCCAAAGATCTGGGCATGGCCAGGTGCAGGGCAGAGGAGGTCTTACTTGACAGAAGGAAAGGGATAAAATATGGAGGAGAAAGGGGAGGAAGATCCTATTTCCTTATCTAAAAATTCACCCAAATGATCAAGCTTTAAACGCTGTCTGAGGTGTTCAAAACAGATGAGAGCTCTGTCTAGTCATGTTGGGCTGGGCTGGGCTGGGCTGAGAAGTCACATTTATAAAACATCAGAAGAAAGGTATCAGTAGCTGCTCACAGCCTTCAGACCCAACTCCTCTAGAAATTTCTTTCCAGGGGAATATTTCTTTGTTCTCATGCATGAGAAAGCCAGGATTGGAGATTAACAATCCTCCCAGTAACCTCAATAACTGATAACCATCACCTCTAGGGGAGATGCAGGGAAGCTTGAGGTCCCCAGAGAGCAGATGTTTTATGTATCCATCTATACGCTTTTGGGCATATGCAACAATAACACATTCAATCCCTCAACTATTTATTGAGTAATTATTATATGCCAGACATTGTGCTATATTTTGACTGTGGAGATCGGAGGTGAGGAGGAAGATTAAAATTTGGTCTCTGTTCCCCAGGAATAATTGACTAATGGAAAAGACAGACACACAAACAACTTATCATCAATATACATTGTTGTTATTGTGTGCCATCAAGTCAATTTTTGGCTCATAACGACTCCATGTGACAGAGTAAAACTGCCAATACGGTTTTCTAGGTTGTAATCTTTACGGAGACAGATCAGCAGGTCTTTCTCCTGCTGAGCCACTGGGTGGGTTTGAACTCCCAACCTTTTTGTTAGCAGCCAAGAGCTCAACTACTGCACCACCAGGGTTCCTCAGTATACATTAGCTGGATGCAATAACAAAGATATGAGGGAAGTGCTAGAGGAGCATAGAGGCAGGATTAGGGAAGTCTTCACAGAAGATGTGGCATTTGAGCTGGTTATCAGACAATGAGTAGGAATTCTTCAAGTAAAGAAGAGGGAAGAGAACTCTTCAGGCAGAGGGAACAGCTCCAGCCAATGCAAGGTGGTGAGAAAGAGCATGGCTGATTTGCTTTGATTGGAACATGGAGCACATGGGGCCTGCAGTGGTGACTGATGACAGAGCATCATAAACAACCACGTATTGGACATAGGTACACGACAGAGGCACCATGATGCTGTATTTACACTCAACCCAAGTGTTTCTAATCATAGTTAGCCCTTCCGTAGAGCAGTCATGTTGGAAAGAGCACTCAGTCTTTTGCTGGATTCCTGAAAGGATCATTAGGATATTTACCAAAGTTCCAACTTCCTTCCTGAAAGTAAGGGAGATTTCACTAGAGTATGAGTGAACTAGAGCCTGGACTTTACTTTTCCTCCCCTAATACTAGGGCTCTGCTAGTGGTAGGCCCATTTACCTTCAGATCCGTTCCTTACCCTCCCTTTGCTCTACTCTGTATTGCGGTGGGGACAAGGGGAGTTGGCCCCTTGCAGGTTGCATCTCCCAGCTAGATTCCAGCTGGGTTCATCCATTGGAAAGATCCTGTCAAGAGAGAGGAGGGCAGGAGGAAGGAAGGGACCAGGGTATGTCTCCCTCTCTGCATCAGGTAGTGTCTCTGCAGCAGCTGTGACTCCATGGCTCCCACTAAACAGATCCACCAAGGTTCAAGCTCCCACTGAACACCTCCACCATGGTTCCAGCTTCCACCTGGTAACCCTGACCTCTGGCCTCTGGAAACACCTCACCTCCCTAGCCTGGGAGCTGTAGTGTCTTCCCAGTGTTGCTGTTTCTGTGTTGTCACACCTTCTCCTGTTTGGTTTCCCAGCTCTTCTATCACTGGTTTCTTATACTCAATTCCATCTGTTGTAAATACTTAAAGTGGCTTTTCTCTTCCAGCTAGGATGCTGACCAATACAGACACTGTATTTTATTCATCTTTGGGTCACCCACAGCACCTGATGCAGTGATTTTTCTAAGTGAGTGCTGAGTATTTGTTGCAAGGACAGGTGCATAGACAGTTGATTAGATAGATGAATGGTGGCATGGTTAGATGGATGGATCTTCATGATTTAATCAGGATATTTTAATTTTCTGAAGAGAAAGGGGTAGACTACAAGAGAACTACTAATAAGGTGATTCCAAGAGACTCACAACAATGGCAAGGGATTTAGAACAGCTATACCGCCTCAAGTTAAGCCAAAAGAGAATCCTGCAACTGGAAAAGCACAGAGAAAGAGAAAGAGGGAGAGAAAGAGAGAAACTTTATCGAGTTTATTCCCTGTTGTATCTGAACTGAGTCACTCATTCTTTCACTCTCTTCTTGGATCTCTTCCTATGTTGGCAGAGGGCAGAGGGAGGAGAGGAACGCATGTTAGTGGCAAATAGCCCTAATTCTCATCTGGCAGTCATTTCCATCACATTTATTATGCTCAAGTCTATGAAAAATTGAGGAGATAGTGTGGAAAGAACTTCATCACCATTGAGTCTCAGTCATGTGCACTTGAAGAAGTTGCCAAATGACTAGAGTTCTGAGCTGGGAAGAACCTGATTGGCCAGACAACTCTAGTTTGTGGGATTCTTGGGGATTTTCAACGATTACATTCTCAGCATCTTACATTCTTATTCTTGAGTACATTGTCTTGAATAACTAACAGCTCAGAGACCGAGCCACTTTGTTCATCCCCTTGGTAAGCAGGGTCATACTGAAAGATACCAATAAAAGAGACATTTCTGTCATAGCCACTGACACTGTGGTCTATGTGAGCACTGAGTATCCGAGTTCCTGGCTCTGACCTGCCGAGTGTCTAAAGGAAAGTCAGCACGTTTCCCTCAGGCTAAGATTCCTTGTCCTATCATGTCTTCTTCACAAAACTTTTGTAAAGACCAGATGAGATGATTGTGAAAGAAACTTGAAAACCAAGAAGCCAAATACTACAATGTTATTATTTGTTTATAGCTGTCTTAGTCATCTAGTGCTGCTATAACAGAAATACCACAAGTGGTTGGCTTTAACAAAGAGAAATTTATTTTCTCACAGTTAGGAGGCTAAAAGTCCAAATTCAGGATGCTGGCTCTAGGGGAAGTCTTTCTCTCTCTGTTGGCCCTGGAGGAAGGTCCTTGTCTCTTTTGGGCTTCTGCTCCTGGGCCGTCTTCCTGTGGCTTAGCATCTCTCATCTCCCATCTCAGCTTCCTTAATCTGCTCCTTTTATACCTTGTAAGAGATTGACTCAAGACGCACCCTACACTAATCCTTCCTCATTAGCATAACAAAGACAACCCATTTCCAGATAGGATTATAACCACAGGCATAGAGGTTAGGATTTACAGCACAATTTGGAGAAGTGGTGTGGGGGGAGACACAATTCATAAAAATAGCCATTCAGTTACCCAAATAAATCTAACCTAAAACCCTCCAGCTGTCTGTATTCCCAGGTCATCCTGCCCTGTCATATAGGATGAGTCTGCCTACGGATGAATCAGAATGAAATACGTCATTTGGAGAGGAAAAGAGCAACAAAAATTCACTTAGGGAAAAGGTGCTGCCACTAATCAGACCTGGATTTATGTAAAATTACCAAAGTAGGTGAAGCATATGCCACTTCCTGGCACCAGTCTCCTCATCCCCAACAGAACATTCTTCTCAGCTATTTAAGATTTCCTCCAGAGACCAGTGATCTGAGGCTACCAAATTTTTTCCATCCTGCCAATTTCCTAACATCAACTTCTTCCTCTTCCAGTGCTGCTGATCTCATCTCTTTATTAGTATTTAAAACTGCTTTTTGGGTCAATTACACCAAGGTATAAATGCCTGATAGCCCCTTAATCATCTATGGAGTTCTAATTTTCCAAAGCTCTACATTAACCCTAATAAATCCATATGGTATCTCATGCAGAGTAAAAGAGATATTTGCAGAGTGCAAGGTAAAAGAGAAGGCCTTCCTAAAGGGCCTCAAGTTGCAACCCTCGTAACAAATTACTCTGCCTCAGAGTAAGGCCAAAATAGTCTTGCTGGAATCTTTCCTTCATTCTACTCTTCTTCTTCCAAGACCTATTCAAAGGTATAGGCCAGAGGCAAATCCATCCAGAGTGTTTGTATCCTCTCATATCTCCAGAGGGATACAGAATTAGGTTCTTTGTGCTGATGCTTCTTGGAATGAAAGAGATTCTATCCCTATCCAAGACAAGATTTCAACCAACTTCCAGACATTCTCATGAGTTTTTGCAAAACTTCTCTGGCAAACACTTCATGCCAGGCCAGCCTCCCCTGCCATCCTGGCTGTTTCCCTGCTTTCTCTCTGCACCATGGGTTAGTGAGTGTTCAGAGCACAAAATCTACTTTTCAGATTAGCCTCTACAAAGCATAAGGACGTAAGAGAAGTCTGCTAGCACTGACTCGTGCATTGCAAAACCAATTTAAATGAGCAAGTTGATCAATAGTTACTTATTGAGCATTTATCAGCTCTGGTTATGCTCTGTTCAGAATATCCACACTCATTTCCTCTTCACAACCCCTTTCATGCCCCCCCCCTTTACTGTTCCCACCCCACCACCACCACTACCACCATCACCATCACCACCAATAATCAAGCTGACAGGTCCGCCGGGAGCTGTCCAGAATTTCAGCACTGCATGTCAAAACCGAGGGGGGTTAACTGGCTTCCTTTTCCTCTCTCTGCCAGAAGCAGATGGCAAAGGTGTGAGGAAAGTGGTTATTTATTTTGTAATCTTGCCCAAAGCGATCTCTATTTTGAGGGTCAGTTCCCTCCACCTCCACCCAATCCCAACATTAGTTTGACTGACAGTGGCCCCCACCCCAGCCCAGCTCCAAGAGGCACTAACTGACCCTGTTTACATGGCATGGGAGTGCCTCTGCACTGCAGAACTTTCAGTTACAGGATTTTGCAAATTTTATGAGAATTTTCAGTCAAGCTGATTTTTAGCTCCCACTTTTCCCTCCAGCTAAAATCAACATCTTTCATCCAGCTCTGATCTCGGAGGGACTTTTTTTCTCAGCACTTGGGACATGATTAAATAATGGGCACACGTGCACATGCCAGCACAAAGCCCTTTTATTTCCCAGATCTTTCTTCAGTAAGGAAGCCTGAGATGGAAAACTACCATGCAGTGAAGCTGTAGCTGCAAGAGGAAGGATAGACAACGTGCCAGCCTGGGTCCATCTAGAGGGAGAGATGAGGAAGTTTACTCATGAAACAAAGGCAAATTAAATGTGTGTATCAAATGGAAGTCTTTCCAGGGAGAATTTTGGGAGACTTAGTGATCATCAGTTGGGGGTCCATTAGCTGTGGATAAAGGGGAATCCAGAAACATCTATCTCTTCATATTCTCTAGAGAGGCTGAGAGGGTGAGAAGGGGATTGGCTGCAAACAGTGTTCTTTTCTTCATCCAGTTGATGTGATCATTAACTCTACCAATTATGGCAATATAAAGAAATCATTAAAATGCAATTATTACAGCTGTATAACTTTATAGCTGCGTAACCACATCAAAAGGCCATCTTTGTAGGTCTTTATGTGCTCCACAAACCTGAATAAATTGCAACAAAGAAAAAAGACTACTCAATATGAATCAAGAGCAAATTCAAAACTTCTTTCCTACTCTATGGAGATAGCAGTAGTCAAAGTCCTGGGTCCTTCCCTGACCCCTGACCAACTGCATATGCCTGTTAGAGTCTTCTCTTTGCTCTAGCTCTGCATCTCCCATGACCTGTCTTTGGTCAGTTTGATCCAAACAAATGAAATAAAAGCCACCTAAGCAAGTACCAAAAATGATCACAATCCCATACATTTATATAATTTCTTACAGTCCTCATGTTCAACAACCCTATGGCTAGATAAGACTGCCATTATTATCGCCATTTCATAAATGACAACCTGAGAATCATGGAATTTTTAAGTAATTGGTCTAATATCACATGGTGCACTGGATACTATCAGTTTGCTCTTCCCCCAGAGCCACTCTTCACACTTTCTCCACTGCACTCTGTGCCCCAGGAGGCTGACTTCTAGGGACTGCATCCAGAACCTCTCTTGCCCTTGGTCTTTCAGTTGGGTTGGACCAATGGGAGGCACTGGCAAGAAAACAGAGGGTGAAAGAAGAGAAAAATTGGGATTCTATTCCCCTGGCTCCCTCCCTGTCGGGTCATGGTTTGGCAATGGCTATCTTCCCTTATCTCTCGCCACAGGTCCTATTAAGTGGCCCTCTCCTCAGTGATAGCCATGGGCCTCTTCAGATTCTGATAATTGTCCCTCCCTTTGCCCCTGCAGACCTGGGATGGTAACAGTTCCCCGTTATTTTTAGCCTCAGGGTGCTTCAGCACTGCTTGTTGATTTCTTCTAGCACTGCACACACTCCTTCTTTAAACCCTTTCCATTGCCCCTTTTAAATGTGCCATCTGTTTTCTGCCAGGACCCAGACTGAGACAGATGACTAATGAGGGCTGGGACCCAAACTAGAACCCAGATCATCAAAACCCTAGGAGTCCAGGCCTGAATAATTTAGAAAATTGAATTTTCTCCAGACACAGACATGCTAATTGTCATTACCATCAAAGCTTTAAGTTCCGTATTTCACTTGGCACTGTGCTGGGCCACTTACAGAAGGAAGTACAAGAATGTAAGGTTTGTCTTCCAGGAACTTTCATGCTAGGTCAAGCACTCTAACATAAACCACTAGGTATAGTACATGCACAGGACAGAGACACCCCTAACCAGCACCTGGGTGGGCAACGATAGGGAGGGCATCCTATGGGCTGAGGGTAAGTGCATCTTGGGGGTTGAGGGTGAACATCTGGAAAAGCATATGTTCTTTTTCCAAACTAGGTGAAGAGGAGCAGTGGGTCAGATAATCCAAAGTTGTAAATGATCCCAAAACATTTCTGTTTTGTTTTGACATACATGATTAGACAACGCATCATTGTTTTGTTTGGGGATTTCTGCAGCAGATATGCCTACCTAATTAATTTTCATTAGCCTTAATAGTGAACGGAGTTAGTATTTCTGGAATTCACACACACCACTGCTGCCTGGAAGGTAAAAACAGAGCAACCTGGCCTTCAGTGTTCCAGGAAGTTGGCTAAAGAGCAGACTGCCTATAAATAGCCCACCATAGCTCACCGCCCACTTTTGCCTTGGTCTGACATTTCACTCTGCAAGATCTGAGCTCATGGATCTGCACTTGTGTAACATGGTTTGAGTTCTCAGGACTGAGCCAATCCTTGCTGATCCACAGTGACTGTATACTCCTTCCCTGAGGACCCAAACACCTCACTGTAATATCCTGGGTCCCTTAGCAGGGAACAGTAAAAATTGGATGTGGTTGAGAATTAGAAGACCTTAGTTCAAGTCCATCCAAGCTAAATTTTCCTGGAAAAGACCCTGAAATTTGCTGAATTTCAGTGTTTTATGCTTTAAGATGGAGCAAACAATATTCATGTCAAGAGTTAAAGTGAGCCAGATGTGCCTGGCACATAGAGCACTCTCGATGAATATTGGTGGAATCAAATCATGGATGAGCAAATGGTTTATAAATGATAAATGCTATATAGCAATGTTTAAATGGCAATTTTTTTACCTATATATTTACTACAACAGAAAAATGGAAAAAAATTTTATACATCAGCATTATTATAAACTTTTAGAGTTGGAACCAGTCTTGCCTAGCTTGGTGACAAGTTTTAATGAATTCCATCCATTATAAATTAATAGTGTTCTGACTTGCTTTAAAAATAATAACAGCTAATAATACTTCTATAGTATTACTATGGTATCTACCAGACAGTATTATAAACACTTTACATAGGTTAAGCCAGTTGATCCTTGCAATTATCCTGCAGAATAGGTACTATAATTCTCCCCATTTGAGAGATGAAAAGAACTGAAACTCAGAGAGGTCGCATAACTAGTAAGCAGTAGAGGTGAGATTTAAATTATGGCCTGCCTCCAGTATCTGAGCTCTTCACCAGTCCACTCTTGCCTCACAAAGAGCTGGGAGACAAGGTAAAAACTGATGTGCCAGAAAGAAGGTGCAAATAAAGTGCTATCAGAATGTAGAAAGCGAGGAGATTCCTTCTAGCTGGGATAACCAATGAAGGCTTCATGGAAAAAGTGACCTTTGAGCTGGGCCTGAGAGGGTGAGAAAAATTTGTGCACACAGAGGTGAGATGGAAAAGGGACATGGTAATCAAAGGCATAGAGGTGGTAAATTGCAGAGTGTATAGAAAGAACAGCAAGTGATGTCATTGGGGGTCATGAAGAGGCTTATTGGAGACAAGAGCTAAAGTTGAGAAGGTGGATTAAAGTGAGAGGACCCCAGAATGCTAGGCTAGGCTGTTTGGATTTTTTTTCCCCTGGAGGAAATGGGGAGCCACTAAAAGTGTTAGAGCAAGGGTTCAACAGGATCAGAATTGTGTCTGAGGAAGAGTTAATGTGACAGTTGTATGTAGGATGGTGTGAGGGGCGAGAGACTGCAGGCAAGGAGCCACGTGTCCCAACCATCTAATAGACAGCTCTGCACCCACTGAGATAAATAAAGACTTGTTGACTGATTGACAGACTGGCTGATTGACACACTGCCTCCAAACCACAAACCCATCTCCATCAGAGATCCCCGCTTCATAATTTAACCATAATGGCAGCTCTGCCTGTAAGTGGGGACAGAGCTGTGAGGAGAAAATGATTGGAAAGAACCAGAACCCTGCATTTACAAACTGAGAAAGACTGAAACCTAGAAGACCTCCAAAAATACTTCCAAGGAAGGAGGCAATGGAAAGAGGAACACCCCCAATGAACTGAGCATAACCCCAATTCTTTTTCCTTTTTTCTTGTATTCCTCGATCATGAAGCGAAAATGCACAGCAGCTGTGTAAAAATGATGGTTTTTATTTCCACATGTGAGGTTGTCAGGGAATTTGGCTATAACCTTTTATTAGATGTTAATAATTTAGAAAAGAGAGAAGCATTCCCAAGTCAAATCTAATCTCATACAAATAAATACTTTGCAGGGGAACGAGAGCGTCACATTTATCCTGAGATGAACAGACGATTATTAAGCCTTCACACGTTGCCGGCATCCATCAGCCAGGCCGTTCACTCTGGTTAATGGCAATTACATTACTTTCCTTGGGTCTGTTTTCAGCGGTTAGATTGGTAGCTCTGAGGGTCTTTCTCCTATACTGACTCTCCAAGTCTTCCCTCTGTGTGTCTGTAAGGATCTATGTTCTCTCTGTGTGTCTGAGTGTGGCCCATAACAGCAATATATAGGAAATAGTCTGGAGTGCTTGCTGTTCACCAATAGGCTAATGTCCAGTGTTTACCCAATAGGCCCCCTATGATTTAATGTTAAATTAAAGCCAAAACATTCGCTTAAGGATGCAGAAGCAACTTTCATTTCATGCTCACAAAGAGAAGCATCTGCTTGAGAAGGGTCCTGACTGACCAAACACATTTGATCATTCACGTCACAAGGGAGATATTTTCTTGTCCCATGGTTTGCATTGATAACTGGACATGAGTCAGCCCTTTGCAGCACTGCACATTTTGGCAGCAGCTATATAGCTGTTAGGCTGCTGCAGAATGTTAGTCAAAATGTATTTAAACGTCTATACATGAGTGTCGGTGACAAAAAGCTACCCTCTCCCTTTGCAAAAGAAAATGAGTATTAAGGAAATAAAGCTGTTGTTGACAAGATAAGCAAGAGACAAGTTCATTGACTAAAAAAGTGTTATTGTTGCTGTTGTGGTTGTTTGCTGCTGCCGACTTGGCCCCCAACTCATGGTGACCCTAAGCACAACAGAACAAAACACTGCTCAGCCTTTCAGCATCCCCACAAGTAATTGTAGATCAGACTGTCGTGATCCACAGGGTTTTCACTGGCTAATTTTCAGAAGTGGATTGTCAGCCCTTTCTTCCTAGTCCATCTCAGTCTAGAAGCTCCGCTGAAACCTACTCTGCTGAAACCTGTTCAGCATCATGGCAACCCACAAGCCTCCACTGACAGTGGTGGCTGCATATGAGGTGCCTCGGCTAGGTAGCAAACCCAGGTCTCCAGCATGAAAGGTGAGAATTTTACCACTGAACCACCACTGCTCCTCAATTAAAAAATATAGCCAAGCTAAATTCTTTACTGTAAAGAAACAGAGTCACAGTGGTACATTTGCCTACTCTCCTCAGCCATGGATGTGCCTCACTTGCAGAATGGACATTCATTTTCGTTGACTTTTCTGCTCGTTTCTTAATACTAGCCTCCTCATAGCCTGGAGGAAAGCAATTCTCCCTAATCAGCCAAATTCCCGGGCAAATCTTCAAGGATCTCAGGCAGCTGCCACTCACCCCGCAATGTGCCCCCAAGTGAGGATGGCCCAGTGGAGTGCTGGAAACCAGCTCTCCAAGAAAAAGAACCGTGATTTATGGAGTTTGCCCATTTCCATCATGTAAATACTCTCACTATGGCCAATTTCAAGCCACCATCAATTTAACAACCAGCTTTTAATGTTCTGAGCACTTAACAGTTCACCAGTGTGAGCCAAATTCAGCCCACTTCTGTCAGACGCCCTGTCCCACACTGCCCCCTGAGGGCTTCCAGGACCAGGCAGGTGGTGGGATGCTCTTACCCACTCATGGTCTCCACACTCACTGCTCAGCCTCTGGAGCTTGTGGAACAGTCAGAACCCAACATACGCCTTAATCAACATCTTGTTCAGAAAGTGTCACTTGCCATAAATATAGGCTTTTAACCTGTCTCCTTGGCAGTTACCTCTGGGAGTAGAAACAGACAATTCATCATAAATTTCAGAGCTGATAGATTTCAAGGGAGCAGGAGAGGCTTATAGTCCACAGGAAGTGTAGAGGGAACATGTCTCCCAAACCACCACCATGGAGGAGGACGATGACGAGCCAGCCTTTAGTGTCTGCCACTGTCCTGGTTGCTTTGGGCCGGAGAAGAAAATAGCCTGGACTCTATTTTCATAAAGTATATGGAGGAGGCTAAGGGAGCACCTACCTCAGAGGTGTGGAGATTGGATGTCTGTACAGTTTAGAGTTGGAAACCCATCAGCAGTTATTAAGGGTATTACAGGAAACATTTCATAAGAATAAAAGCTGCTGCCAGAGGCTAGAGAGAGGAAACAAACGAGAGACAGAAACACAGAGACAGAAACTGAGACAGGATCAGAGACAAAATTGAAGGCGTGGAGAGACAGAAACTGATGGATCAAGACGATACTGGACAGGATTCTGCTAAAACAAAAAGCCTACAATGGTCGTATTTTTTTATTGATTCCATGCTCTTGGGTACAGTTCAAGACCCATTCAACCAATACTCCCCTACCCCCTACCTCAATTCACCATTTAATTTTTCATCTTACTTGACAACACAGCCTCCATTTTGTTCAAAATCATAGGCCCTAAAAAATAAAAAAAGCTCAAACCTGACCCTGTGGCTTTATTTCGAAATATTCTCTTCCTTTCTCCACGACTTTTTCCCTCTCCAAACTTATTCCAGTCCTTACCTCATCCAGAAGACATCCCTGGTCAATTCTACCTGGTTTTAAGTACTTTATTTCTCCCTTGTTCCCTCAGCTTTTTGGTGTTCAACTTGGGCAACTCTTTATCCTGATGATCTAATAACAATTCTGCAACTGCTCAACAGTGTATATGACCTTAGATAGACAAATCACGTCCCTTCTCGCACTTTCATTTCCTCAATTTTACAAGGAAAAGACCAGGCTGAACGACTTTTAGTTTCCTTCAGCTCTGATATTCATCAACTCTAAGTGATGATGGCCAGGCAGAAAAAGATTAACTGATGGAGGAATATACCAGTGAGAGAAGGACAAATGGATGGGGTGACCAAATGAGGATGATTGATGGCAGCAATGTGGCCATGACCTCTAGTGGCCTAATATCTACTTTTCTTCTTTTCTATAGTAAGAACTGGCCACCCAGAATAAAGGTTATATATCCCAACACTTTTTGTACTTGACTATGTCTGGCCTATCAGACATGAATAAAAGTAATGTTTAGCACTGGGAATCTTCCTTACAAGACAGCTAGTGTGCATCCTTTTCTCTCTTTTCTTCTTTATTCCATCTTTATACTGCTGTCTGGATTGTGTATGTGATGGCTGGAACATTGAACTCCAGATTGGTCCATTAGGATGAGCATCACAGTGAGCTAGAAGGAACGTGAGTTTCTGAGGACTTCACAGAGCAGAGCCTCTCTATCAGTTCCAAACTGTACTCCCCTGGACTTTTCCTGAAAGAAAAGTAAACTTCCTTGTTTAAGGCAGGGTTATTTTGGGTTTCTATTACTTGTAGCTGAACCTAATCCTAAATGATACCAAGTTTTAAGGTTGAGGAGGAGTTTCTAAGAGGCCCAGACTGTCAGTTGGTAAGAAGTGACTGGTGGAAGTGAAATAATAGATGGCAGGCTCAAGGTAACAGGGGAAGGGTTAACAAACATAGTGCTTTCCTCATGCCATCTCCCAACTTCACCACCAGAACCAGCCTTAGACAGCCGTAGGTAGTTTTCAAAGCTCATCCCTAAAATCTCTCAAGGAAGCCTTTCTTGCTTTGACATCGTAACACCTCCAGGATCTCCCCTCCTCAAAGTTCTTGGGGCATTCTGTATTATTTGTTTGGCACTTGCCGAAATGCCTTGTATTGTCTTTTTCAGTATTTCCATTTTCCTTCCCCAGACAGGCATACATTCCTTGGGAAAAGAGATTTTGAATTATATTTCTTACTTTTCCCCCAGATACAATGGCACATCCCAAATTTTCTGGGACAGACTTGATTTCAAGTAGTCTGTCCTGGTAATCCCTGAGTTTCAAAAATTTTAGTGTTTAAACTACATCTGCAAGACAATCTTTTTAATATAGGCCCACAACCAAACTTCCAATTTGGAACTCAGAAAATCTGATTTCCATACTCAAAAAGCCTACCTAGGTGCTTGGTTAAAAAAAAAAAAAAAAAGTCCTTTTTTTTTCTTTTTTTTTTCCTTGATGGATTGAAAGTGTCTTGACAAGGACCCAAGGGCACCTAAGTGGAAAGAGTGACGTACAGGAATAGGGAAGATGATGAAGTAGGGCAGGTGGGGGAATGTGGTTGACAGTGGTATCATCAGGACAGGCAGATGATGGTGGGCCTAGAACAGCAACCAGCAGACCATCGAGGCAAAGAGAAGAGTAGCTTTCTCTGCTAATGCACACAGCCTGTGCTGGGTATCTGGGGCCTTGCCACAGGGGGTAACTGGAAAGACTTGGAAATGATAAAAGTAAATGTCCAGACTTCCTGGTTAAGGTGGCAATTATAAAACACACATCTGGTTTCACTCTTTCCCACAACCTCACTAAAACTACAGCAAAGGGATTGTTCACAAAGACGTAAACCCACAAGGACAGGGCAAAATGGGAAAGGAGAAAATAGTAATAAAATTTGGAAGCTGCAAAGTGGATAGACAAAGGATAGTGAATTTGACAGAAGCAAGAAATCTAAGTCACTGCCAGTAATGAGGAAAGTTGAAAATCAACTGATTTGTACCACAGAAGCCTCAAAATGCCCTGGAATTGGCAGCACCAAGTATTTCTGGAAGTGGAGGTGAAGAGGAGTGGCCAAAATAAGGAGGACAGGTAGAAAGCTGTTCAAGAAGCAACAGTTTCTGGATCCCCTTCCCCATTTCAGGCTGCTGGGCAGCCCCCATCCCCCATGCTGGTGAATGGCTAAAGGATCTTTGTCTATAGAGGGTGAAAAACTGGAGCTTCCAGATGCTATTGAGGGCAGAGTAACCAGTACTAGTTGCTGTCAAATTGACTCTGACTCGTGGGAACCGATGTGTGTCAAAGTAGAACTGTGTTCCAAAGGGTTTTCAGTGACTGATTTTTCAGAAGTAGATCATCAGGTCTTTCTCCAAGGAGCCTCTGGGTGAATTTGAACCTTTCAATTAGTAGCCAAGGGCAGAGTTACCATACCAAAATCAGGGAAGATGAACATGTGCATTTTTAGTGCCTACCCCAATATTAGCAGACATCTGACAAGAGCCTCTAATTTGGCCAAAAGAAACAGAAGAAAACAACTGAAAAGAAACTGAAGCTATGAAGGGAGAAAAACACTTCATGTTTTTTTACTAGATGGTGCAAGAAATTCATATCTTTTGGTAAGACAGTACACAATACTGAAGAAGTCAACACAACCTGACGAAGGCAAAGTCATGGAAGCTTCATAGACATATCCAAATTCCCTGAGGGACCAAATTACTGGGCTGAGGGCTGGGGACCATGGTCTCAGGGGACATCTAGCTCAACTGGCATAACATAGTTTATAAATAAAATGTTCTACATCCTATTTTGGTGAGTAGCATTTGGGGTCTTAAAAACTTGTGGGCGGCCATCTAAGATACTCTGCTGGTCCCACCCCATCTGGAGCACGGGAGAATGAAGAAAGCCAAAGACACAAGGAAAAGATTAGTCCATAGGACTAATGGATGACAACTACCACAGAATCCACAAGACTGAGTCCAACACAACTAGATGGTGCCCGGCTACGACCACTGACTGCTTGACAGGGATCACAATAGAGGGTTCCGGACAGAGCTAGAGAAAAATGTAGAACAAAATTCAAATTCACAAAAAAGGACCAGAATTACTGGTCTCACAGAGATTGGAGAAACCCCAAGAGTATAGCCCCTAGACACCCTTTTAACTCAGTAGTGAGGTCACTCCTGAGTTTCACCTTTCAGCCAAAGATTAGACAGGCCCATAAAACAAACAATAATACATGTAACTCAACCATATATATTTTTTACATTCCACTTTCCAGTTATTAATGGATGTTTCCACCTGTTTCTTCTCATTTTGAGTCGTGCCACATCAGCAAATGAAGTCTGAATCTAGGACAATTGGAAATCATCAAAAATAAAATGGAATGTATAAACATCGATATCCTATGCATTAGTGACCTGAAATGGACTGGTATTGGCCCTTTAGAATCAGACGATCATATGGTCTACTATGCTGGGAATGACAACTTGAAGAGGAATGGCACTGCATTCATCATCAAAAAGAACATTTCAAGATCTATCTTGAAGTACAACGCTGTCAGTGATAGGATAATATCCATACACCTATAAGGAAGATCAGTTAATATGACTATTATTCAAATTTACTCACCAACCACTAAGGCCAAGGATGAAGAAATTAAAGATTTTACCAACTTCTGAAGTCTGAAATTGATAGAACATGCAATCAGGATACATTGATAATTACTTGTGATTGGAATGCTAAAACTGGAAACGAAGGATTGGTAGTTGAAAAATATGATCTTCATGATAGAAATGATACCATAGATCATATGATAGAATTTTGCAAGACCAATGATGTCTTCATTGCAAATACCTTTTCTCACCAACATAAACAGTGACTATACACATGGACCTCGCCAGATGGAATACATAGGAATCAAATCAACTACATCTGTGGAAAGAGACAATGGAAAAGCTCAACATCATCAGTCACAAAAAGGCCAGGGGCCTACTTCAGAACAGACCATCACTTGCTCATATGCAAGTTCAAGTTGAAACTGAAAAAAATTAGAACAAGTCCACAAAAGCCAAAGTATGACCTTGAGTATATCCCACCTGACATTAGAGACCATCTTAAGAACAAATTTGACACATTGAACATTAATGAGTGAAGACCAGACAAGTTGTGGAATGACATCGACGACATCCTACATGAAGACAGCAAGAGGTCATTAAAAAAAACAGGAAAGACTTCCGGCAAAATGGCACCCTAGGCAGATGCACAATGCAGTCCCTCCACAGCAAAGATCCGAAAAACTAAGCCGAACAGAGAAAACAACAATCCTGAAACCCTAAAACATCAAATGAAGAAATAAAGAACTCAGCCAAGCACCAAATGGAGTGAGAAAACTGACAGAGAATGGAGAGTGAGGAGAGATTCATGCAGAGGTCCCCTACCAGCTAAAGCAGAGCAGATCCGCCATCTTGGACTCCTATCGGACACCAGCAAACAGTGGTTACGAGAAAGCAGCTTCACGGAGCTTTCAGCGGAAGACAAAACAACTGGTAATTGGCGATATATGCTTTCCTACCCCCCACCCTTCTTCACCCCAACTCAGCCTCCTCTGCTTCCCGCGGCCACAATCTCTTGTTCAGGAAACACCGGCTGCTTGGATTCCACACACCCGAATGGGCCAGCTCTCTGAGTGCCATTTGTTGGCTGCTGGTGTTGCTTTTTTTGGCTTCTTTTGATTTCTTCCTTACCTCTCACCACCTCCCCCTCCTTTTGCTCAAATACCTGGCTCTGTACACCATCTTTGCTTCTTCCTGAGGGGCTGTGGAGCTCCGTTCGAGTGGGGAGCTGCTTCCTGGTCTGGGCTGCCACACTGATGGGATCCCAGGGCTTTTGTTCATTTGTTTTCTTTTCCTTTTCTTGAGTTGGGAGCCCTTTCTGGCCAGGCGGTGCTGCATGGCAAGGAGAGTACCCCTCGGCTTGCACAGACATGCAGAGTATTCCTGAGGGCGTTTCTTTCTTCATTGGCTTTTGTTTATTTGTTTGTTTGTTTCTGTTTTATGGGGGGGCTTTTCTTGTTTTGTTTTTAAATTTGTTTTGTTTTCTTTTCCCTCTTTTTCCCTTTTTGTCTTTCTTCATTACTCAGTTTCTCATCTCTCTATATCTTCCTTCTCTTTCTGTTCCCTGAATACCTGGTGTTGTATACCTCTACGCCTTCTAGCCAGGCTGTACTGCAACATCTGAGAGCGACTTCCGCAGACCTCATAGCTGCACCAGTGGGATCCCTGGGAACTTTGCGGTTCTTTAACCTTTCCTGTTTTTATTTATTCGTTCTTTTCTTTTCTTTTCTTTTCTTCCTCTTCGCATTTCTGTTTTTCTCCATTTCATAGTGTTTCATCTCTCCACTCCAATGGCAAACTCCCCTAGCAATCTTTTTTGTTTGTTTGCATGTTTTTGGCTCCTGTTCCGCTGTCCTCTCTCCCATATTCATCTTAGCTCCACACATAACAATCTCCCCACTACAACCTGCCTACCTGCATTGTGCGCTTAACATCACACCACCAAGCAGCACAGGCAAGGCATACTGGAACCCGCCCTGGTGGCTGTAGTGCCACAGACAACCCGTACCAGTAACTCCTCTTCAGCTAGACCTGCCCTGCTGTACCATATCTGAGTAACTGACCCTGCCAATTGGAGAAGGAGGCAAAAAGTATTGTGCCCACAGACGAGTAAACAACAAAGAACACACAGTCTGCCTGCTCATACGTAGGCAAATTTTTTTAAAAAAAGGGATGAAACAAACAAATCTACAATCAATAAATGAGAAAAATAACTTAATAATGCCCCGAAGACAACAGAAAATATCAAAACATTTACAAAAACAGGACAGGATTGTTCCAGTAAGTGTCCAAAATACAACACTAGATGACTTTCCACTGGAAGAAAATGCACTAGAACTACCTGATAGGGAATTCAAATCTCTAATACTCAAAATTCTCCAAGAGATGAGACAAAAAGCTGACAAACATGAGGAAAAAATAGACAAATTCATGGAAAATACAGACAAAAAATTGGAAGAATTCAGGAAAATAATGCAGGAACAAAGTGCCAAAATAAATTCACAACTAGAAATTATACAAAGACAGCAATTAGAAATCCAAAAGGTAAACAACAAGATTTCAGAAATGAACGGTATCATAGAAGGGCTGAGGAGCAGATTTGAAACGGTGGAAGACAGGATCAGTGGAATTGAAGACAAACACGTGGATACAACTCTGAGGACAACTCAGAAAAAAGAACAAAGAAAGATGAAGAGACCCTGAGAGTTACATGGGACACAATCAAAAGCAAAAATTTGCAAGTGATCGGAGTTCCAGATCAGGGGGAGAAAACAGAAACCACAGAGAGGATCGTTGAACAACTGCTGACAGAAAATTTCCCCAATGTCATGAAAGATGAAAAGCTGGTCATACAATAAGCTCAACGAACCCCATATAGGAAAGACCCCAAAAGAAAATCACCAAGGCATATCATAATCACACTTGCCAAAACCAAAGACAAACAAAGACTCCTGAGAGCAGCTCATGAAAAACAAGAAGTCACATACAGAGGAGAAACAATAAGACTAAGCTCAGATTATTCGGCAGAAACCATGCAGACAAGAAGGCAATGGGATGACATATATAAAATCTTGAAAGAAAAAAGTTGCCAGCCAAGAATAACATATCCTGGAAAACTCTTGTTCAAATTTGATGGTGAAATTAGGACATTTCCAGATAAACAGAAATTAAAGGAATACGTAAAAGTCAAACCAAACTGACAAGAATTATTAAAGGGAGTTCTTCGATCTGAGGACAAACAACTTCAGCTCACAGGCAGAATCTAGGATGCAGGATCGTACCAGCCAGATACCAATCTAGGAAATGACCTCTCAAGGACTATCCAAAACCAAAAGAAATACAACAGGGAATCACAGCAGTTAATCAGTAAATGACAGCAACATCAAAACAATAAAAGAGGAAATAAATGGCACAGGTATAGAACCTTCTAATGGAGAGGAAGGCAAGGCGATACCAAGTAATGGTAGACTGCTTCAAACTTAGAAAGATAAGGGTAAAATTCATGGTAACCACAAAGGAAGTTAACAAACATACTCATAAAAAACAAGAGGAAAAACATAAAGTCTCAGCAAAAACAAAACCTACAAAAATAAAAGAAATGAAAAAAAAATCCACAAACAAAAGTAACTCAGCACAAGAGAGTAAGAAGAACAAAGAAAACTTCAGCACCACAAAAAAAAGCACTACAAAATGACAGCAACAAACTCACATCTATCAATAATTATACTGAATGTAAATGGTCTCAAAGCACCCATAAAGAGACAGAGTGACAGAATGGATAAGAAAACAGGATCAATCAATATGCTGTCTACAAGAGACACACCTCAGAAACAAAGATGTGGATTTATTGAAAGTCAAAGGTTGGAAAAAAATATATCAAGCTAACAACTACCAAAAAAGAGCAGGTGTGGCAATTCTAATCTCAGATAAAATATACTTTAAAACAAAATCTACCATAAATGACAAAGAAGGACACTATATAATGATTAAGGGGATGATCCATCAGGAAGACATAACCATAATAAACATCTACGCACTCAATGTCAGGGCTCCAAAATACATAAAACAAACTCTAACAACACTGAAAAGAGAAACTGACAATTCCACAATAATAGTAGGGGAATTCAACACACCACTCTCAGTAAAGGACAGAACAACTAAGAAGAAACTCAGCAAAGATACAGAAGACCTAAGGGGCACAATCAGCCAACTTGACGTCATAGACATCCACTCCATCCAACAGCTGCAAAGTACACATTCTTTTCCAATGCACATGGAAGGTTCTCCAGAAGAGACCACATCTTAGGCCACAGAGCAATCTTCAACAAGATCCAAAACGTCGACACACTTCAAAGTATCTTCTCTGACCACAATGCCATTAAGGTAGAAATTAATAATATAAAGAGCAAGGAGGAAAAAAAACCAATTACATGGAAACTGACTAATACCCTGCTTACACATCAGTGGGTAATAGAAGAAATCAGAGATGGAATCAAAAAATTCCTAGAATCAAATGAGAATGAAAACACATCATACGAAAACCTTTGGGACACAGCAAAGGCAGTCCTCAGAGGACAATTTATAGCAATAGATGCACATATCAAAAAAGAAGAAAGGGACAAAATCAAAATATTAACTACAGAACTCAAACAAATAGAGAGAGAACAGCAAAAAAAAGCCCACAACCACCGGAAGAAAGGGAATAGTAAAGATCAGAGCAGAAATAAATAAAATAGAAAACAGAAAAATAATAGAAAGAATCAACAAAACCAAAAGTTGGATCTTTGAAAGAATCAACAAAATCAACAAACCACTGGCCAGACTGACAAATGAAAAACAGGAGAGGACACAAATAACCCAAATAAGAAATGAAATGGGGGACATTACAACAGACCCAACTGAAATAAAAAGGATTATAACAGAATATTATGAAAAACTATACTCCAACTAATTTGAAAATGTAGAGGAAATGGATAAATTTCTAGAAACACACTACCTACCCAAAATACTACAAATTGATGTTGAAAATCTGAACAGACCCATAACAAGAGAAGAGACTGAAAAGGTAATAAAAAAAAAAAACTCCCAACCAAAAAAAGCCCTGGCCCAGACGGCTTCACTGGAGAATTCTACAAAACATTTACAGAAGAGCTTGTATCACTACTACTCAAGCTATTTCAGAGCATAGAAGAGGAAGAAACACTTCCAAATTCATTCTATGAAGCCAGTATAACGCTGATACCAAAACCAGGCAAAGATGTCACAAAAAAAGAAAATTACAGACCAATATCTCTCATGAATATAGATGCAAAAATTCTGAACAAAATTCTAGCCAATAGACTTCAGCATCATATAAAAAAAAAATACACCACGACCAAGTAGGATTCATACCAGGTATGCAAGGATGATTCAACATTAGAAAATCAATCAACGTAATCCACCACCTAAATAAAAGGAAAGAAAAGAATCACATGATCATCTCAATTGATGCAGAAAAGGCATTTGACAAAGTCCAACACCCATTCCTGATAAAAAAATCTCAATAAAATAGGTATAGAAGGAAAATTTCTCAACATAATAAAGGGCGTCTATGCAAAACCAACAGCCAACATCATTCTTAATGGAGAGAGGCTGAAAACATTCCCCTTGAAAACAGGAACAAGACAAGGATTCCCTTTATCACCACTCCTATTTAACATTGTGCTAGAAGTCCTAGCTAGAGCAATAAGGCAAGAAAAAGAAATAAAGGGCATCCAAATTGGTAATGAAGAAGTTCAACTGTCCCTGTTTGCAGATGATATGATACTATACATAGAAAACGCTAAAGACGCCACAGGAAAGCTACTGGAACTAATAGAAAGATTCAGCAGAGTAGCAGGATACAAGATAAACATTCAAAAATCAGTTGGATTCCTATACACCAATATGGAGAACAATGAAAAGGAAATCAGGAAAACAATACCATTAATAATAGCCCCTAAAAAGACAAAATACTTAGGAATAAATCTGACCAGGGATGTAAAAGACCTATACAAAGAAAACTACAAAACACTACTGCATGAAACCCAAAGGGATCTACATAAATGGAAAAACATACCATGCTCATGGATAGGCAGACTCAACATTGTGAAAACGACAATTCTACCCAAAGCAATTTACAAACACAACACAATCCTGATCCAAATACCAGCAACATTCTTCAAAGAGATGGAAAAACTAATCATTAACTTTATATGGAAAGGGAAGAGGCCCTGAATAAGTAAAGCACTACTGAAGAAGAAGAATAAAGTTGGAGGACTCCCACTACCTGACTTCAGAACCTACTATACAGCTACAGTAGTCAAAACAGCCTGGTACTGATAGAACGACAGATACATTGACCAATGGAACAGAATTGAGAACCCAGATGTAAATCCATCCACCTATGGTCACCTGATCTTTGACAAGGGCCCAAAATCCATCAAATGGGGAAAAGACAGTCTTTTTAACAAATGGTGCTGGCAAAACTGGATATCCACCTGCAAAAAAATGAAACAGGACCCATACCTCACTCCGTATACAAAAACTACTTCAAAATGGATCAAAGACCTGAATATAAAGCCTAAAACTTTGAAGTTCATAGAAGAAAAAATAGGACCAACACTACAGGCCTTAATACACAGCATTAACAGGATCCAAACCATAACCATCAACACACAAACCCCAAAAGATAAGCTAGATAACTGGGATCTTCTAAAAATCAAACACCTATGCACTTCAAAAGACTTCACCAAAAGAGGAAAAAGAGAACCTACAGACTGGGAAAAAAATTTTGGACAGTACAAGTCAGACAAAGGTCTAATCTCCATAATCTACAAGAAAATCCAACACCTCTACAACAAAAAGACAAATAATCCAATTAAAAAATGGGCAAAGGAAATGAACAGACACTTCACCAAAGAAGACATTCAAATGGTCAACAGACACATGAGGAAATGCTCGCGTTCACTAGCCATTAGAGAAATGCAAATTAAAACCACAATGAGATACCATCTCACCCCAGCATTACTGGCACGAATCAAAAACACTGGAAATAACAAATGTTGGAGAGGCTGCGGGGAGATTGAAACTCTTATGCACTTCTGGTCGAATGCAAAATGATACAACCATTTTGGAAAATGATATGGTGCTTCCTCAGAAAGCTAGAAATAGACATACCATTCGATCCAGCAATCCCACTCCTAGGAATATATCCTAGAGAAATAAGAGTCATCACTCGAATAGACATATGCGCACCTATGTTCATGGCAGCATTGTTCACAATAGCAAAACGATGGAAACAACCCAGATGCTCATCAACAGATGAATGGATAAACAAACTATGGTACATACACACAATGGAGTACTATGCAACGAGAAAGAACAGCAATGAATCTGTGAAGCATCTCATAACATGGATGAAACTGGAGGACATTAAGCTCAGTGAAATAAGTCAATTACAAAAGGACAAATATTGTATGAGACCTCTATTGTAAAAACTCATGAAAAAGTCCACACACAAAATGTAGCAATCTTTGTTGGTTACCAGGGATGGGAGGGGTGGGGGGGGAATACTAAATAGGCAATAGATTAAGTGGTATCTTGGGTGAAGGGTGAGACAGTACACAATACAGGGGAAACTAGCACAGCCTGTACAAGGAAAGGTCATGGAAGCCCCATAGACACATCCAAACTCCCTGAGGGACTGAATTGTTGGGCGGAGGGCTGTGGGGACCATGGTCTCGGGGAACATCTAGCTCAATTGGCATGACACAGCTTATAAAGACAATGCTCTACATTCTACCTTGGTGAGTAGTGTCTGGGGTCTTAAAAGCCTGTGAGCAGCCATCTAAGATACTCCACTGGTCTCATCCCTTCGGGAGCAAGGGAGAATGAAGAGAACAGGATACAAGGAAGAGATTAGTCCGAAGGACTAATTGTCCACAGCTACCAAGGCCTCCACCGGACTGAGTCCAGTACAGCTAGATGGTGCCCGGCTACCACCGCTGACTGCTCTGACCAGGATCACAACAGAGGGTTCTGGACAGAGCTGGAGAAGGATGTAGAGCATAATTCTAACTCACAAAAAAAGACTAGATTTACTGGGCTAAAGGAGACTGTAGAAACCTCGAGAGTATGGCCCCAGACACCCTTTTAGCTCAGTGGTGAAATTATCTACGAGGTTCACCGTTCAGCCTGGGAGTGGACAGCCCCATAAAACCAAATGGGACTAATGAGGTACAGTAGTCCAGTGACAAGGGCTGGAAGGCAGAAGGGGACAAGGAAGCTGGTGATAGGGAACCCAAGGTTGAGTAAGGATATTGTTGATGTGTTGTGAGATTGTTAACCATTGTCATAGGGCAACGTGTACTAACTGTTAATGAGAAACTATTTTGTTCTGTAAGCCTTCATCTTAAGTGAGAATAACAGCACAATTGGAAGAGCGTAGTCAATGTCACTAAACTGTGCCTGTAGAAATTTTTGAAATGGTGTTATCTTTGGCTATGTGTATTTTCACCAAAGAAAAAAAGGTTGAGAAGTTAGAGGGTTGACGTGTTGCGGGGTTGTTAACCAATATCATAAAACAACATGTGTACTACTGTTTCATGAGAAACTATTTGTTCTGTAAGCCTTCACCTGAAGTACAATAAAATAAAAAATGCATAACCAAAAAAAAAAAAAAAAACAGGAAAGAAGGAAAAGACCATAATGGATGTCAGAAGAGACTCTGAAACTTGTTCTCGAACATAGAGTAGCTAAAGCAAATGGAAGAAATGATGAAGTAAAAGAGTTAAACAGAAGATTTCAAAGGGCGGCTCGAGAAGACAAAGTAAATATTATAACGACATGTGCAAAGACCTGGAGATAGAAAACCAAAAGGGAAGAACACACTCAGCTTTTTTCAAGCTGAAAGAACTGAAGAAAAATTCAAGCCTTGAGTTGCAATATTGAAGGATTCTATGGGTAAAATATTAAACAACGCAGGAAGCATCAAAAGAAGATGGAAGGAATACACAGAGTCACTATACCAAAAAGAATTGATCAACGTTCAACCATTTCAGGAGGTAGCATATGATCAGGAACCGATGGTACTGAAGGAAGAAGTCCAAACTGCACTGAAGGCATTGGCGAAAAACAAGGCTTCAGGAATTGATGGACTACCAACTGAGACGCTTCAATGAACAGATACAACGCTAGAAGTGCTCACTCGTCTATGTCAAGAAATTTGGAAGACAGCTACCTGGCCAACCTATTGGGAGAGATCCATATTTATGCCTATTCTTAAGAAATGTGAGCCAACTGAATGCGGAAATTATTGAACAATATCATTAATATCACACCCAAGTAAAATTTTGCTAAAAATCATTCAAAAGTGGCTGCAGCAGTATATCAACAGGGAACTGCCAGAAATTCAAGCTGGATTCAGAAGATGACATGGAACCAGGGATATCATTGCTGATGTCAGATGGATCCTGGCTGAAGCAGAGAATACCAGAAAATTTTTGCTTGTGTTTTATTGACTATGCAAAGGCATTCGACTGTGTGGATCGTAACAAATTTTGGATAACATAGCAAAGAATGGAAATTTCAGAACACTTAACTGTGCTCACGAGGAATTGCACGTAGACCAAGAGGCAGTTGTTTGAACAGAACAAGGGGATACTGTGTGGTTTAAAGTCAGGAAAGGTATGTGTCAGGGTTGTATCATTTCACCATACTTATTCAATCTGTATCCTGAGCAAATAATCCAAGAAGCTGGACTGTATGAAGAAGAATGCAGCATCAGGACTGGAGGAAGACTCATTAACAACCTGTGTTATGCAGATGACACAACCTTGCTTGCTGAAAGTGAAGAGGACTTGAAGCACTTAACTAATGAAGATCAAAGACCACAGCCTTCAGCATGGGTTACACCTCAACATAAAGAAAACAAAAATCCTCACAACTAGACCAATAAGCAACATCATGATAAATGAAGAAAAAATTGAAGTTGTCAAGGATATCATTTTACTTGGATCCTCAGTCAACACCCATGGAAGCAGCAGTCAAGAAATCAAAAGATGCATTGCGTTGGGCAAATCTGCTGCAAAAGACCTCTTCAAAGTGTTAAAAAGCAAAGATGTCACCTTGAAGACTAAGGTGCACCTGACCCAAGCCATGGTGTTTTCAATCGCCTCGTATGCATGCAAAAGCTGGATGCTGAATAAAGAAAACTTAAGTAGAATTGACAGCTTTGTGTTGTGGTGTTGGTGAAGAATATTGAATATACCATGGACTGCCAAAAGAACGAACAAATCTTTCTTGAACCAAGTACAGCCAGAATGCTCCTTAGAAGCAAGGATGGTGTGACTACATCTCACATACTTTCACATACTCACATGTTTTCAGGGGAGATCAGTCCCTGGAGAAGGACATCATGCTTGGTAAATTAGAGGGTCAGCATAAAAGAGGAAGACCCTCAGTGAGATGGATTGGCGAAGTGACTGCAACAATGGGCTCAAGCATAACAACGATAGTGAGGATGGCAAAGGGCCAGGCAGTGTTTCGTTCTGCTGTACATAGGGTCGCTATGAGCTGAAACTGACTTGATGGCACCTAACAACAACAACAACCATATATACAAGACTAAATGGGCACACTATCCCAGGGGCAAGGAGGAGAAGGCAGGAGGGGACAGGAAAGCTGGTCGAATGGAAATGGGGAACCCAAGGTCAAGAAGGAGAGAGTGTTGACACTTCACAGGGTTGGTAACCAACGTCACAAAACAGTATGTGTATTAATTATTTACTGAGAAACTAATTTGCTCTGTAAACCTTCATCTAAAGCACAATAAAAAATAAAAGAAATTTACATCCTCAGCTCATTGACCTATTGCTTGTCTGACTGTCCCTGGAAGATCAGCTGCACTGTCACTAAATAGGTAGGGGCCTTCCACAGCATCTGCCCAGTGGTTCTCAAACTCAGCTCTAAGGAACCTGGGCCTCCAAGAGTCCCACAAGGGGAGGAGAGAGAATAGGCAGGCAGGACTCCAGCCTGTGCCCTGCTTCAACCGAAACAGCTCTGCTTTTGACTGTTTTTAAAACTGAGGTTCCTTGCAAAATTTTGTTTAAAAAGTAGTTCTGCTGTTTAAAAAAAAAAAAAAGGCTGCATTTACAGATCAAGTCCAGTCCCCTATTTCTGGAGATGAGGAGACCTAGGTGCTTGTTATGAATCAGGCTCCTACCCAGAGCTAACGAACTCTGGGCAGTGGCCTCAGCAGATGTCTGGTTGTCAGACTGCCAAGCAGAGATCCCTGGGGCCCAGGCCGTGAGTGCTCCATCTCTGAACACCAGTGACCCTTCAGCATGGGAGCTGATGTCCTGCTGCCTTCTCCCTCTTGTTGATGCTCTAGGGCAGTCCCTTCAACCCTAGGGCTGACAGCTCTGCTGCTGTGCCCACTCGGCCAGAGGCACCCCCACACCACTGACAACCTCAGCCTAGCTAGTGTTTGACTGTAAGAGACTGGACGTGTTTGTTTCCCTGAAAAGGCAGAAAAGGGAGAGCTGTGCTCTGTAAAGGCCACTCAGAAACGTTCTCCTTTCTAATTGGTTCTGAGGAGTCACTGCTTGGCACAAACAGTTAAGCACTCAACTACTAACCGAAGCTTGGCAGTTTGAACCTACGTAGAGAAGCCACAGATGAAAGGCCTAGCAATCTTCTTCCAAAAGGTCAAAGCCTTGAAAACTCTGCGGAGTGCAACTCTACTCTTCAACACATGGGATCACCATGAGTCATGGCAACTCAATGGCAACTGGTTAATTGGTTGTGAGTCCCTGACTTTTGGTCTGTGACTCCATCAGACTCTTCACGCCCCAGGAGATGCGAATTCCCCTCCCTTGTTCCACCCTCCTGATGTCCTTCCTTTTCCTCTAATTTCCCTCCAGCTGTGTTGGACAGCTCCCTATCAGAGGGTGGGATATTTGTCCTTGGCTCTTCCTGAAGGAGAGGGTAAACACAGCCTAGACAAATCAGCAGAAGACACTACTTCTTTCATCCAACCAGAATATTCCGAATCTAGTGGGCACTCAGACCACAGAAAACAAGTACAAAAATGAAAAGCTTCCCATTGCTCAGGACAAGATGGCACTGTGTGCCTGCACCATAGATACACAAACACACTACCCCATTCCCCTCCCACCCTGGGTCCCCTCCCAGGATGACCTGTGGCCTTCTCTGTGACCTGCCTGCCAAGGCTGGAGTAATTGGTCATGCTGCTATCCAGCTCCCTTCTTCTCCAGTAGACTTTGAGTAGAGAGGTCAACCTCTTTGGGAAAATGATGCGTATTCAGCAACATTCCCCACACTAGACAACCCCTATTAGAAACAAGAGTGCCTGATGATAAGGACTCCTGCATGTGAATATTTGGCTCACTGTCCCTCTGACTCACTTTCTGTCTCAGTTTAGCAGTAAAATGTTTCTATCCTCTGCCTGGTTTCCATCTTCTGAAAAGGAAAAAAAAATAACTCAGCTTCTGTTTAAGTCAGGCTAGAACTAGAATGCAAGTTCCTTGAGGGTAGACTTTTTATGCTTGTTCATGTCTATACCGGTGCCTAAGATAGAGCTTGGCACAAAGTAGGTACTCGATACATATTTATTGAATGAATGAATAGTAGAATCTCTCTTTCTCTCTCTCTGAAAGCCTTCCCCATGCAAGGCCTGGCCTACTGTCAGAGTAAATCCAAGTCATGGAAACAGGACACTTAAAGGACAGAGAATCCTGCCATCTAAGTAGAGCAGGGAAGGAGAGAAAAGAGTTCTCCCCAAGACCCTCCAGGCTTCTGTGATAAATGGCTCCACCAAAGCAGCTCCCTTTAAGTCCCAGGACCATTTGCTAAGGGTGAAGGACGATTCGGTGATTTAGAAATGAAATAAGATGGCCGGAACCTTCCAGAGAATCCAGAGGGAGCCAAAACAAGAGAATCCGACCTCTCCTCATAAATCATACTCAGCCTCAGAATATGTGGCCTCCGAACTTGAATCTGCCACAGTCCTCACAGATGTACATTCGGCTGTTTCCCCAAGCAGCTGAGCATTTCAAGGGACTCTGTCAGTATGCTTCCCAAGAGCCTGCGGAAGAAATTTTGTAAGGACATCACTGGGGAGGGACACTGGTGCCCCTAGGTGTCTTCTCCCGGGCCCCATCATGTAAGCTGCCTTGTCCTAGTGGCAGTTCTCTCTGTCACACTGACAGAGTTCCTCGTGAGCCCCCACCCAAGTCCTGGGGTCCACACTGCATGAGGGAGCCACAAACACCCCTGGGCACAGACGTCTGTGCAATCCACGGGCTAGAGAGGGTGCCTGCAACTCTCACCACCTCACCTTGCTATGTGCCAGAAATCTGTCTAAATACAACCTTTTCTTTCCTTCTGTTTTAAAAAAATTAAAGAAAGTAAAAGGGTTTAATTCTGCCAGATTCCTGGGATTTAGTCTTGCAGTAACAATAACAACAAAAACTAGCCCAATAAGAAGTATTCTCTACACCCAAAGACACAGTATTCTCTATACCCAAATGATCCAGATCATTAGGTGGTTGGCAAGGTTAAGAGGGGAGAGGGTATGACGGTAAGCAGGGGGAGCAGCAACAGACACAATGCAGGAGAGAGAGCCGTCATGGACTGTCTCTCCCAGGAATCCAGTGTTTCAGAAGTGGCACAACAAACCTATGCTTCTTCGTGTCCTTCATCTCCCTGGTAGAACCAGTAGGTCACTTTCCCCATCGTCCCCACCAGACGTCCCTAAGGTGTGAGACTTTTCAATCTTCTGAGTATGGATGATCCTGGAAAGACCCTTGCATTATGCTGGGACCAGCAACAGTAACATTATCAGTTAACATTTCCATAGATATGTGTCAACAGTCAGCATTTTAATCACAAAGGACAGAGATGACATCAGAAGAAAAGAAATGCATGCAGACAAGGAATGTGAAAGATCACAGGGACAAGCTGCCCCTCTTCAGAAACTTACCAGCAGCTAGAGTGTCACCTTTGGAAGATGCCATCACTCCATTCCATTCATTCCCTGCATGCACGTACTAGTGTCTACTGTATGCTAACCACTTGACCAAGGCCTGGAAAGACAGAAATGAGAAGATATAGTCCCTGCCCACGGTCAAGGAGAGAGGCACTGACTTGTAAACAACTAACTAAATATGAGAGAGAACAAAGTCTGTGCTAAAGGCCATGGGAGCACAGTAGAGAGGAATGAATAATTTCTAGCAAAAATGCAGGGAACTTCAGAGAGGAGATGACATTTAAGCTGAAACTTGAGGGAAGAGGAAGCTTTTCAGGACATTATGGGCTGACGGCAGGATAATACAAGAAGATTCAGTAGGTGGTATATTAGTTTCCTACAGCTGCTGTAACAAATTACTACAAATTTGGTGGCTTAAAACAATATAAATCTATGCTGTCACAGTTCAAGAGGCAAAAAGTCCAAAATCAAAGGATCACCAGGCTGGTTCCTTTTGGAGTCTCTAAGGTAAATCTATCTTGTGCTTCTCTCCTAGCTTGTAGTGGTTGTCAGCAATCCTTGATGTTCCTTGGCTTGCAGACACATCTTGCCAATCTCTGCCTCCATCTTCACATCACCTTCTTCTCTGTGTGTCTTTCTGTGTCTTCTTTTCTAGTTATAAGGATACCTGTCTTTGGATTTAGGGACCACCCTAAATCCAGGATGAGTTCGTCTGAGGTCCTTAACTAGTTACATCTGCAAAGACCCTATTTCCAAATCAGGTCAGATTCTGAGGTTCCAGGTAGACATGAATTTGGGAGAGACACTATTTAACCTACTACAAGTGGTAAACAGATGTAGAAGAAAATGGTTTGGCTTCTAATGTAGCATCTCATATGCAAACGCTTGCTTCACTCCTTTGTTGCTGTTGTTGTCCTTCCTTCCCCGGCTCCCCACCCCTCAACTTATGGTGACCCCATGCACAACAGATCGGACTACCATGATCTGGCTCATTTTTGGAAGTATATCACCATACCTTTCTTCCTAGTTCATCTTAGTTTGGAAGCTCTGCTGAAACTTGTTCAGCATGATAGCAGCATGCAAGCCTCCAGTGACAGATGAGGGCTGGCTGTGCTTGTGGTACACTGGCCTGGAATCGAACCTGGGTCTCCCACATGGAAGTCCAGAATTCTACCACTGAACCACTACTGCCTCTCACCTATTTAGACAGCATGAATATGTTTCTGTCTTTCTGCTGGACAAGGGTAGCAGTGATTCAGACCCCAAATTGCAATGCCAAACTTTTGAGAACTGACTTCTGGATAGACCCTCAGGTAAAGGAAAGGCTAAAATCAAAGCTTCAGGCAAGCTAGTGAATTAAAATTCCTCCTGAAGTCCTAAGGTTTCTGTTCATTCAAAGTTCAAACTTACATTTCAATATCTCTCAGTTTGCTAAGAAAACAAGTGATGCTCTCTCAAGTCTCTCCCCTCCCCTCTTATCTCCTTATAACTGGGTGCAGCATGTACCAAACAGAGAGGAGGCTTTAGTGAGGTATGAAATGAAACAAATCCGCAGGCAAACAGCAAAGAAAGCTAGTGTATTTTTAATATGCAGGCGCCATTTCGGGGATTGTAGAGAAAGTTTTGCCTCTTCATATTGAAAAACCAATGCACTGCAAAAGGAGCCAGAGGGAGAGGGAAGAAATATACAGCTGTCTCCCTTCAGCACAGTCATTTCTTAAAGAAGCAATTGATTAAAGAGAAAATGTGGGGAACCAACTGTTCACACTTGCCAAATATTTCTAAAGCCTTCAAAATCACTCAAGGTGGTGGATTTTTTCCCATAAAGTGTCTACAAAACCTGTCACCTCGACAACCAGTGTTCAAACAGGGCAGTGTCTTGAAAGATGACTTTGTTCTCTGGGTTACTCACAGCACTGGCCTGACACGGCTTCTATTTTCTGCATCAGTGTGAAACCTGCCACAAAAACAGCTGCAAAGGGCTCAGCACAACAGCTACCAAGAGCCAGGGAGAGCGGCCTTCAGCCAGCCCCTCAGGCTGCCAGCCTCAGGCCAGGCCACCACTTCTGTCCCCGACTCCCCTCTACCCAGTGACTAGGAGCAGCCCAAGGGCCCATTGCCTTGTAGTTGGAACAATGTGTGCTGGAATTGCCTGCTCTGCAGAGGCCACAGGGAGTCTGAGAGCCTCAGAATGACAGATCTGGGAGCAACCTTGGTGACTGTCTAGTCCAAACCCTTTTTCCATAGATGAGGGAAGTGAGAAACAAGAGAAGGAAGTGACCTGATGAAAGGCTAATGGACATACCATTTGCTTTGGCTGTTAGCAACTCAGCTCTCTTCCTGTGTTGGAGGAATCGCCTGCTTTATAAGTCTTGGTGGATCTAAGACCATTTCCCGTTATAAACCCACTGCCGTCAAGTTGATTCTGACTCATAGCAACCCTATAGGGTTTCCAAGGCTATAACTCTCTGTGGAAGCAGACTGCCACATCTTTCTTCCATGGAGCCATTGGTGGTTTCGAACTGTCAACCTTACGGTTAGTAGTCGATTGCTTTAACCGCTAGCTAAAAATGCCAGATAGTCACTTTCCCAGCCTCTTTTGTAGCCGGGGCACAGGCACGTGACTTAATTTCTTGCCAGCCAAACATTCCAGCCCCAGATATTGACTTGGGAGATAGTGACTCAACAGAAATGGAAAAGAGGAAATTTTTATCTTTGGGGTTATAGTTGGGGGAACCACCCAGTATTCTTTTAATCAATCTTCCCCTCCCCCATTAACTTGTCTAGAGTCTATTTCTGTTGCTTGCAGATAAAAACCTTAGCTGATGCCAAAAATGATACCAATGGTAAACAGACCCTCCAGCAATTGGCAGGAGTCTGGAATCATTTATTTGGCACGGTTGGGCTGAAG
Organism: Dugong dugon; assembly: GCA_030035585.1. Classification (NCBI taxonomy): domain Eukaryota; kingdom Metazoa; phylum Chordata; class Mammalia; order Sirenia; family Dugongidae; genus Dugong; species Dugong dugon. The sequence continues at coordinate 152,701,492 of CM057462.1, forward strand.
GCAGTGAAAATCCAGCTAGGATGGAGAGAAGTGACTCTGTCAAAACAAGGTAGACAGTGGCAAAACTGTTAGATTTTTACTTGTGGTCACCTGGAATGAAATGTGTATTGAAGTCAAGGTCTAGGGGATGCAGTAATTGCCACCATAGAACAATATAAAGAGCATGAGAAATCAAGGCCTGTAGGATAAAGTGCTTGCTTCTAATAGTGCTAGATGGATTTTTCAAAAGAGAGAATGAAAAACTCAAATTCCTAAGTTCTCAACTCAAGGCACAGAATGAAAACTCAGGGTTTTACATGACTGTACTAGATGAATCTTTGTCTTATAGCCACAGTGCTGAAATAGACAGAAATTAAATAGAAGTTTGATCCTGCAGTTTACTGAATTACAAGATTAGTTAATTGCAGCCTCACACTGTTGTTTAGGTGAAAATTAGAGCATTGATCAGGCAAGAAGGAGACCTGAGAATTGGAACAGAGATTTATGAGAAGATTCAGATCACTCAGCCTTAAATTTCTAAACTTCATTGATTCCTATCTCTCGATCAGCCAAATCAGCCCCTCCTTCCCTTCTTGCTTGAAAATCCTGCAACAATCTAACCTGAGGGTGTTACCTTGCAAACCCATTGAACCAAACCCATTGCTGTTGGGTCATTCAGACCCATAGAGCCCCTGCAGGACAGAGCAGAACTGCTCTATAGAGTTCTTTACAGAAGCAGACTGCCACATATTTCTCCTGTGGAACAGCTGGTAGGTTCAAATCGAGGCCCTTTTGATTAGTAACCAAGTGCTTTAACCACTGCACCACCAGGGCTCCTTGTTACCTTGAAAAGGGAAGCCATATCTCTTCATGCACTACTCCTCTCCCTCATTGTCTCCACATGTCCATCTAGAGTTAGATCTCACAAGCCTCTAGGGCAGGATGGGATGAGGGGGATGAAGTCCAGTTACAAAGACAATATATGAAAGAAAGGAAATGCATGACTTTGATCACTGGTATGAGCAGAGACCTTGGAAATATATCAGGGAATGGAGTATGAGGGCGTTAGACCAACAAGGGGAAAAAAACATAATTTTAGGTCAAACCAACCCATTGTCATGAAGGCGATACAGAACAGAACTGCCCTATAGGGTTTTCAAGGCTGTAATCTTTACATAAGCAGATTGCCAAATCTTTCTCCCCCAGACCAGCTGGTGGGTTGGAATCACCAACCTTTGGGTTAGCAGCCAAGCACTTTAACCAGTGTACCACCAAGGCTCCATTTTAGGTCAAGCTAGTTTATTGATGTGGGGGCATCTGCCAGTGATTCTGTATTAGGTGTACTGGCTTGAGCATTTATGGGTAGTTTTAATTGTTTGCTGGATGGGTTGACAGAAACCTGGACTCAAAAGTACCCCATACTAAATGTGGCTGATATGCCGAAATTTACATGGTATAATTTAGAGGAAGTAAATTCAAAGACCGAGGGAGATAGAAATGTTGGAGTGGATTTATCATGAGTGCTTACCTATCTCCTAACTATGTTTCCCAAGAAAACCCAGAACAAAGACACTAGCTTCATCAAGGCAATAGTAAACACATTAGTGAGGTAGGTGCCAACATCTTTATAAAAAGTAGTTGTGACTATTCTCTCTCAGCCAAGGATGCTGGTGGAAAGGAACTGCAGCTAGAGATGAGATACACAATGTCTATTAGATGGGAATATTACAAGGTAGCCCAAGCCTGGGAACAGTGAGCTTGGCTACCATAATAGGCAGCTGGTCAGACATATTATCAGAATGGTCTGACCCATAGGGATCTTTGGTATGGCAATTCATGGGGTCCCAAAAGAAAAATAGATGGACACACCAATAAAGCCCATATTTAGACTTGACAGTCCTGGTGAATAGAGGCTTGACTTATGCCATCATGATTAAGAGTTGCAGACTTTATTCATTTCCCACCCAACAACCACTCACCAACCCTCCCTTCTTCCTTTCTAACAGAAGTCCAATTGAGGCTTCTGGGATAGGATTCCTTGCCCCAAAAAACATACTTTAAGAATGGGAAAGTCCCTCTTCTGTTGGACATGATCCGACTATGTATGATTCCTGCAGCCAGAGTAGCAGCCAACTTACAAGCATGAAGGGAAGTAAACTGACACATGAGAAGTAGGGAGCAGAGGAATGTAAAGAGCCCATGTCCTTAGTGATATTTCTGAGCTGTTAAATTAACCAACCCTGGTACTGCCCTGCCTTCAGACTCTTCCTTATGAGATACATTTTCCGTATTGTTTAAGTAGTTGAACAAAGATCCAGGCCTAAATGTCCTAATGATGCATGGTCTCCCACTCAATCCCCATGCCTTAGTAGTTCACAGATTCAGTTCTCCATGTATGAAGCGGAAGTTGAGTACCCTTTAATAAGAATCTTGTAATAACAAGGCAACTATATCCTGAATCTTTCTCCTAGAAGTCCCAAAGAGCCATGCAGCCATTTACCAGAGTATCTTTGTGCTAGAGAAAAGGAAATACACAGAGTCCTTAAGATTTTTAGACACTAGCTTTAAGACTCAAAATCTAAAGACTCAGAATATTATTGTGGTGTCAGAGTGGGTACTAACAGGAAACAGGCAATAGATGGAGCTTTACCTGAGTCTACCTCATGGAGGGTCAGCAAAAAAGAGGAAAACCCTTAAGGAGATGGATTGACACAGTGGCTGCAACAATGGGCTCAAGCATAGCAGAGATTGTGAGGATGGCATGGGATCGGGCAGTGTTTCATTCTGTTGTACATAGGGTTGCTATAAGTCAGAACTGACTCAACAACACCTAAGAACAACAACCTCATGGTAGGCCCAGTGGCACCTCAAGCCCCATTACTTTGTTATTTTCCCAATTTCTGAGCGTATGGCTGAAGTACACATATTTAGCAATTGATAGCATCCTCACATAGGCTATCTCACAAGATAGCAAGGGAATAAAGGCTATTTGGTAGAAAGATCCAAGTAGAAAAACATGAAGTTACCTCTTTATACCAAAACAGTAAATAAAAAGCAATGCTGCCTCCATGGGAAAATCACAGAGATTGGTATCATCCTCAAATATTTGAAATATGCAGGGATAGTGATTTCTATTTTATTACCATTAACTGGCCAATATAGAAGACGGTTGGGCCTTGACAAATGGCCATGGGTTATTATAAATATAATCAAGTACTGATTCCAATTCTGATCACAGCTTTTGATGTAGTATTTTTACTAGAACAAGTCAACACAGTCTTTGGCACATGGAATGCAGCTATCCAGAGAATAGTTTTTCTCTTTTCCTAAGCAGAGAACACCTGGAGCAGTAGGTTTTCACCTGGTAGGGACAAGAATATCCTATCACTATCTATCAGACCTTTTCCTTGAATTAGTTTTCTAAGACCTTCATCATCTCACCTTTCCACCAAGCATTATGCTAATTCACAAGCATATTACATTATGAAAGGTTGTGGAGAACAAGAAGTAGTAGTTCACTAGATGCCTTACACTGTTGTCAGAGATGAGAGGAAAATACCTTGGAACTACAAGTCCATTTTACCTCAGTAGGTGGAATCAATAGTATGGAGAACATCAGGTCATCCCCTCCAAAATGAAAGACCATTTTCTGCACCTTGTGCCTCTTACTATAAAGAAAAATGGCATAACACTTTGAGGGTCTCTTGGGATTTTAAAGGCAACATATGTCACATTTTGGTTACTGTGCCAATCTATTTTCCAGGAGATCAGGACGACTATGAGCTTTGAGTGGAGTTTAGAGTAAGAAAACTTTCTCTAACTAATTCAGGCTGTAGTGTGAGCATCTTTTCACTTGATCCTTATGATCCATAAGATTCAATGGTGCTTGAAGTGTCCTTGGCACATCAGGATACTGTATGGAGTTTGAAACAAAGTTGGAGAAACTCAGGCCCTCTTCAGAAACTCACTACTCTCCTTTTAAGAAACACCTCTTAGCTTGCTACTAGGGCCTGGTTGAGACTGATTGCATGACCGTTAGACACCGAGTTATTATGCAAAATGAACTACCCACCATGAAATCAGGCAAACTCAGCAACACACCGCTGTCTATGGGAGTGATATAAACAGGATCAGACTCAAGAAAGTCCTAATGGCACAAGTGAATTAAATAAACTTATATTCCCAGTATGCCTAGTCCTAATGTGTTGCTACTTCTCACGCAACTCACTTCCATGGCTAAGGTGCTGTCTTAGAGGATGAATTATATTCTTCGAACCATACATTTCTTACATAGGCAGAAAGCTCGAGTCCAGAAACCTAGAGGTGGAAGTGGGGATAGCACTTCTCATTATTACACTAAATGTTATGTTAGCAATATCTCTGAGCATTGCAGACTTAGAAATCTTGGTATCCAAGGAAGAACACTTCTACCAGGAAACACAAAAATTAGTTAACTGAACTAATCGAATTAGAAGTTGAGACTCCAGTCTAGCCATTTGTGACTCCCATTCTCACTGAAAGAACAGGAAAAACATTGGATTAGTATGTTGCCTGGAGCAATTTCTGTAGATCATCAAGGGGCAACAGGATTGTTGCAACACATTGGGGCCATGAACAAGTATGCATGGAACACAAGGGTGATTTATGGTCCTTCCATTTCCAGTGGAAGACCATTGTAACCCTGTACAGATAAAACTACTAAGGTATCAGATCTCTCAGAAATGGAGGTTTGGATCATGCACCAACTAAAACACCTGGACTAGCTGAGTACTGAATGAAAACAAAGGGAACATGGGCAAGTTGATGGAGGAGGAAATCTTAAATACCAACTACGGCCTTTGATCAACTGTGAAAACAAGGACAGGAGTACCTATGTGAATTCTCCTTCATTTTGTATGTGTGTGTATTTATGTATTTTAATGAATTTTTCTCTCCATTCTTCTCCCTTTTCCCCACTTTTTCATGTAGGGTATGTCGTAGTGGCTAAGTTCACAATATATGCTATAAATTACAGAATATTAGCACAAACTCAGGCCAGAGCTAGAGGAGAAATGGATAAAAACCACAGATCCCAAACTGGAAGCTAGATACAGTATCTGATGAGAATCTGGCAAGGGGATAAGCTGATTTTGGCTGAGCAAGAGATGGATAAATTATATTAGCAAGACTTTTTCTTTTAAAAGTTATGAATATGGAAAGAAGAGTGTACATAGATGGTGATCTGAAAAAGAGGTCTACTGTAGAAGGCATTTGTTATTTTTTTATTTTTATTTTTTGGCCCAGTTCCTACATTTGAAGAAATCCACCATCTTATGAGTCTGCCTCCCATTATAACAGTTTGAAATGGCAGATGCTTGCTTTCTCATACATCCTTATAGTTGGATGCAGACACACAGCCTAGAGTTGACCAATCATAAGCACCCACCCTGAATTTTTGAATCAAGAGCTAGTGATGCAAAGAAGTAAGTGTGGTAAGGGATTCTCTCTTTCTTGCATCACTGGCAATTCTAGAACAAGTGAATTCCTGGCACAGCCATGGGAGGGATGCTGGTGGTAGCGAATTTGGGACCATGTCTTTGGCTGAGTAGCTCTGACCATGGTATTTCAGCCTTCCTGATGATTTAATATCCTTTAAATAAATTATTACACAACTTAAATTAGCAAAAGCTGATTTTATTTTGCTTGAAATCAAGAACAATGATTGATACATAAGGTCACAGGGTGAGTTGCTGACTTATTTTCATAAATCAGTTATCAATTGCTGTATAACAAACCCACTGCCTTCCAGTCGACTCTGACTCATAGTAACCCCCTAAGGTTTCCAAGGCTATAAATCTTTACGGAAGCAGACTGCCACATCTTTCTCCCACCAGAGGCACTGGTGGTTTCGAACAGCCAACCTTTCGATTAGGAGTCAAGAACATTAACCACTGCGCCACCAAAGCTCCTTGCTGTATAAAAAACCACCCCAAAATTAGTAACTTATAACAATAACAATTTATTATTTCTCATAATTCTGTGGGTTTGCTGGCTGGTTCTTCTGCTAGTCTTGCCTGAGCTCACTATGGCTACATTTAGCTGGTGGGTTGGTTGGGCTTCAGCTGGGACAGGTGAGACGGCTGGATCTCTCTCTCTATGTGTGTGTCTGTATGTGTGTGTGTGTGTGTGTGTGTGTGTGTGTGTGTGTGTGTGTGTGTGTGTGTGTGTTCTTCTATCCTCAAGGGAATCAGACCACATTTCTTCACAGTGTGGCAATCTAAGGGTTCCAAGAAAATGAGAGATGAAGTTACAGGGTCTCTTGAGACCAAAGATTGGAAGTCACACAGGAGTTCTTCCACATTCTATTGGTTAAATCAAGACACAGGGCTAGCCCAGATTCAAGGGGAGGAGAAATAGGCATTTTCTGTTTATGGGAGGAGATAAGGTCACATTGCAAATTAGCATTCAAATAGAAATGGGGAAAGTTCTTAGGGTCATCTGTGCAAATAATCTGGTATTTATTGGGTCACATCACTGAAATGTGCAGAACCCAGCATAGCAAGATCCAGGTGCTCAAACGTTGTCAAACGGTGTCTCTTTTGTCATCTCTACGTTTGCATGAAAGATAGTCAGCAGTTGTGGATTACAGGGCTCTTACAGACAATGATCATGGGACAGCTCCACCAAAACCACATAGAATGATTTCCCCACAGAAAAGAGGGGTTCTGTTAACCAGACAAAAGGGAAAAGGGTGCTGGAGACACAGTGGCAGAGGCAAACATCAAATTCAAATGTCATGTCTCCTGGGCTCTTTCCACTCCAGTAATGGCCTGTAATTGCTGAAAATTTCCAGATGGAAAAAAAGGAAGGGACTGGAGACCTAACACCCTGGAAACTCTGCCCCAAAGGCCTAGCATTGGAAGGACTTGCCCCATCTACTTGTCCCATCCTAAAGGAATCTGGAAAGCAAGACCTTGTAAAGTTAAATTGGAACCGTGATGTATTTGCCCCCCCTGCAAGTAATTTCATATCCTCCTCAAAGTGAATATGTGTGTATGTGTGTGTGTGTGTGTGTGTGTATGAGTGTGTATGTGTATGTGTTTTCCCTATATAGACTCAATAATTGGCAGGAAGACCCTATCACCTATATTACTTGCATACTATAGACTTAGCCTCTTCAAACTCTGAGATTTGAATTTTGGGCCTTCCCCATCGATGCTTCTCCTCTCTCAACTCATGCTTCTGATACAGGCAAATTTATGTGTAATCCTATCTCTCCATTTAATTAGTTTGGTGACCCTAGGCAAGTCACTCAATTTTACTGAACTTCAGTGTACTCATCTGTAAAACAGAGTTGACACTGTCTGCCCTATAAGGGAGTTGTGAAGATTAAATGAGACAATGTACACATATTGTCTACCACAGAGCAGTTTGCTGGCAAATATTAGTTCCTTTTCCCTGTTACCAGGGAAAAGCCTTCTGAACCTTCCATCCCGCCTACTTCAAATATTCATTCAAATGATCTCTAACCATACACATCTCTTCTGTCCTTCGTAACATTTCCACATGTTCCTTAACAGATTCTACTCCAATGAACTTGTGCTCTGTACCCCTACCACACTCAGGTTACCAGCATATATTCTTTCCTGTCACACTGAGTGTCCTTCCTTCATTATCTCTGTGTGGGTTCTGTGTTGATTCTTTCCCATTGGAACCGCTCTATGGCTCCCCACACAGCACAGACTGGGAAGTGGAAGGGAAGGAAAGAATTAGCTCCTCAGATCTACTTGGAGGCCATGCCCTGAGTGCAGGGAGAGCCTCCTGACTCTCGGATGCAGCTGCAGCCTGTACAACAAGCCCTCCTCACACCTCTCAGAGTTTAGCTGTCTCAAATGCTTCACAAAAACTCTGCCGAGCGAAAGGAGATCTTCTGCCTGCTTCTACTCAACAACTCCTTATTCCATGCCTCCAGATGCTTCCTTTGATCTGCGGTGGCCTTTCCTCCAGCATGTGGGTAATCTTGGCCTCTATTAAATTCTGCTCCTGGTCCCTCTGGAGCCATGATAATTAAACACAAAGTTGTCCCCAACACGTTCTCAACTCAGCCTCCTTCACAAGCACTGTGACCCAAGAGCCCTTTCCACGTGCCAAAATGCCTCCTCACAAGCTTTGTTCTGTTCTACTTAGATAATTTTAATTGCATGTTGGCCAGGGCCCAGACACAAACCAACTCCATCCCTTCCCACCCAAGGCAGAGATGGTTTCTCCCATGTCCTTCAATCATCACTTTATCAGGGAGAGTTGATGAAATGAGGAGTGTACACCCAGCAGTGTGCAAAAGTTTCATTCATTCATTCATTCATTCTTTCATTTAACCAATGCTTTTTGAATAATTTCTGTGTGCCAAACACCTTTGTGAGTGTTGAGAATACAGCAGTGAACAAAAGAGATGGAGTCTCTGCTCTTATAAAAATTACTTTCTAGTGTGGTCTTAGTTAAGACCAGTGGTTCAACCTTGGCCATACATTAGGAATACCTGAGGAGTTTTACAAATCCCAATACCTAAGCAGCATGTCAGACCAATTAAATAAGAATTGCTAGGGGTAGAACCCAAGCATCAGTATTTTTTAAAGATCTCCAGGTGATTCGTATGTGAAGCTGAAAATATTTCCTCTGATGCCTCAGATGGTCAATCATAAGACCTTTAAATAATCTGAGACCAAGTTTGTTTAGAGTAACTTTCATCTTAAGCTGCATTAATAGAGGCAGAAGCTCTATAAGGAAAAAGGGTACTGCCCAGCTCTACTCTGTTCTGACCAGGCCACACCTCAGTGATACCTTAAAAGGAAGGTGGACAAGCCAGAGAAAGGCCAGCTTGGTGAGAGGATCTGAAACTCTGTCATAGGAGGAACAGAAAAAGTCTCACCTGGGAAAAAGAAGACTCTAGGCATAGATAAAGAATTTCTCCAAATACTGGAGGCTGTCCTGTGGTTGAGGGCCAAGATCTGTTCCACCAGTGGGCAGGAGGCTACAGGAAGGCAGATTTCAGGTCAGTGTAAGCAATAACTCTCAATCACAATTAGTCAAAGATGAAATGAGCTGCTCTGTGGGACAGCAAGGTCCCCATCACTGGAGGCTGTTCAACTCCACCTGGATAACTATGATGTGGGGATGGTATGGAGGGAAATCAAGCACTGAAATAGGAACTAACCTATCTGCTAGTGGAGACTGGCCTGTACTTTATACAATTTGGTTGAGGGGAGGGGTAGATGGACGGCCAGCAACAGTGGTCAAATTTTTTAGACCACATAGTTGGACGGTAGTATGAAAAGGTATCTAGGCATGTTTTCTCCTTGACACACCTACCCCAGGTAGCCAAGACATTGAGTTAGATATCCTTTAGGCTCCCTTTCAACCCTACGATATTCAGATTCTACAACAGTAGGTTCCAAAGTAGTCATTCAGGCATAGATCTTAAGAAGTGGTATTGTATGACAGTTAAAAGCATGGGCCCTGGAGCCAAACTATCTGAGTTTAAATCATGGCTCCACCTCTCACTACCACTATGACTTGTACAAGCTACTTAACCTCCCGTATCTTAGTTTCTTTATCTGCAAAATGACGAAGATAAAACTACCCACATAGGGTCATTGTGGGGATTAAATTAGTTAATATGATGAGGAGTTTAGAATAGTGCCTGGCATAGAGTATATGCTCAATAAATGCGAACTATTATCATAGCTCCAATCCAGAAAGGGTTGGAGGGGAAAGAACATCACTGTCATCTGTCTCTACAGCAAAGAGGCACCCAGTTTGGCCCTCCAGTGAGCTTGTCACCAGTGCCTGATAGACAGTCAGTCTACCCAGTACCTAGAATCTACCAGAGAAGGTGAAACAAGGCATATCTCTGGCCATCGAAGGTTTCTGTTCATCACAAGCTGGCTTGGAGCAAGCATACACAGACTCACACGCACGTGTGCATGCACACATCACACAAAACCTACCATCTAAAAAACTCTCAAAGCTCCCATTTCTCTCCTTTTGATCACTCACCCTCACCCTCTACCAAAAAGAAAAAGAAAGAAAAGAAAAATATCCCACTCTCTAAAGAAGACACAAATCATTGTCCCTAGTGTTATGAGGCTGGCATTCCAAGTTCTGAAGAAGCATTTCCTGAAAGGAAAGGAAAAAATTGATAGGCTCAGAGCCTCTCTCATCTGAAGGGTCTATTGGCTAGAGGCAAGTAAAGGGGCAGGGACTGGGGAGGCCTCCCTTGAACAGGCCAAATAATCCCTGGATGTCCAGCAGCTTGGACCATTGCTGTTTGCCACCTTGTCCATACAAAATTGCCCAAAGAACAAGTCCCCAAGCTGACAAATGGGCTAATCCCAGAAGTTTAGTTTCTCTTGCTCTTTTCTGTAGTTCAGACATGATGAGGGGCCTTCCACCTTGTCCTTACCAGGACCAGTAGGGGCCTGGGACAAGAAACTTCTTAAATTGGTGATAAAGCTCTAAGAAACATTTCCTTAGAATCAGGTGGCTTCTTCTCCTCCTCAGCAGCAAGTCTGGGTCTGACTCTTGTACGTGGGAGCTCCCCATCCAAGGAAAACGATTCATAAAAGGGGTTATGAAGAGTTTCTTCTTAACCCTAGAGCTGGCTTGAAGCTAACTCTGACCCTTAGGGAGGGTGGCAGCAAGAGGGAAAGCTCTGGGGCCCCAGCACACAGAGATGTGAGAAGCTTGACTGGGCTTCAAGAGGTCTTGGTTCTGGTGCCAGTTCTATCACCAACTAGCTGGTTGACCTTTGGCAAGGTGACCTTGATCAAACCTCGATAGGGTGCAAATTTCTCTGCTTTATGGGCATCTGGGGTGCCTTCTATATCTGATGGTCTATGATTCAAAGAAGCTGAGAGAATTTGTCCATCCAATTGACCAAGAGCACCCAGGGGAGTGAGGAAGGGGTGGAAGAGGCCCTGCCCAAGCTCCTTCTCCCTTTCCAGGCTAGGGGGCATGGAGCCGTTTGCCTGGAGAGGGAACAAAGAGGGATGAGTGGTTAAAGACTCCTCTGTCCCTTTCATGTATCTGCAAAGAGATGGGTAAAGCAACATACTCAGCCTCTGGGAATTCTGACCTGAGCCTGGAGGAGGGAGTGACTCTTTGAAGAGCCCCACTGGCCCCAAGGCTGAGCTTTGGTTCCAGTTTGAAGCCTGTCAGAACTACAGCTCAAATTCTGAGCTGCACTTGTCTCAGGAGGCTTACAGCTCCTCCTGGCTGCCTGAGGAAATTACTCACTTGGATAAACCCAAATTATACTTAGGAAAGTGGGACATTTCTCTTCACCCTGCAGATGTCTGGAGAGTTTCTCCACTGCCCCACACTTTCACATATACCTTCCTCCCTCCCCACTCCTCAAGTCACAGCCCTGGAAAATGCTCAAGCCTCTGCCATCTCCGGAGTTTGTCAGAGACATTGGAGGATATACTGAGGTTGTGACCATGCTAGAACTGGTTGTGTGAGGTCCCTTCGTGGGGATGGCTGGCATGAAAAAGAAGAAACCACGGGCCATTTGAATAAATGCCAGACTGCTTCCAGCTCTAAGAAAACTCAGTGGAGACATTTGGAAACCTTTGCTGACTCCCAATCTCTCTGCTGCCTCTTACTCTTGGTGAAGTGCACTCCTTCCAATTTGCACTCTAAAAAAAAAAAAAAATTAGGGGGAAGGGGGCTAATTGTAGGATTCACAGGGATCCCCCATTGCCCATGTCTACTCACCCTATCCCCAGTCTATGCCTGATTGGTTCAATGGTAGGGACATCCGAGCCAATCTGGGCCAATCAGATTCTTCTTCCTGCGAAGTTGAAGATTTGAGCATAGTCAAACAGAGACCAGGCGATTGGACTAGTTATTGTCCTGGAAACAAGATCCAAAAGGATCACCAAGTGAGGACTCCAGAGCTACCCTGGTTGTTAGCTTTCCCTTCAGTTCTCAGAATAATCAGTATGTCCTTCATCTTGGGTTGGCTAGAGTCAGTTTTGTTGTTTGTCTCTAAAAAACCTTAATTAGTATATGCTTCCTTAAGTCCCTTGCAGTCCAATGCAATCACCTTTATATCCTTGTCCAACTCTCTCCCTAGACCAGAAGCTCTTTGTGGGGATGGACCATGTAGTTCCCAAGGCTAGCATGCTTTCACCTCCACCTCCTTACCCCCTTTTCACCGGCCTAACTCCTATTCTTCCCTAAGGTCCAAGGTCCATCAACACTTCTGATAAGCTTTCCCTAAACACCACCCCTGCCCCTCTTATCTAGGTTAAGTGTCCTTGGAATGTGTTCCCATAGCACCAGATACTTCCCCAATGGTAATATGTTTACTTATCTATCTCACACAAGAGGACACGTAGCTCCTTGAGGCAGGAGATATAGCCTGTTCGCTATTGTATCTCCAGCATAAAGCCAGTGTCTAGGACATAGTAAGCACTGAGCAAATATTTGTGGGACGAATAAATGAAATGAATGAAGACATATACTAATCCTCTCTTCTCCTTTTCATAGTAAAATAATAGAAATTAATTACCCGGTCCAAATTATTATTCATCTCAGAATACAATCAGTCAGTCAACAAATTAATACTAATTGATGTGCCAAAAACTATATTAGGCACTATGCTACTGGGATAAAGAGACAAATAAAAGTGAGAGAGGGAGAAGGGAGAAGAACAGGGAGAGAGAAAGAATTTCTCATGAGAACTATAATCTATAATAGGGGACTCTACACTTAGTTTTTCCTAGTCTGAAGCCTCCATTTTCTGTATCTTAAAACTAGAGACAGAATGTAAGAATTGCCGTCAATGATTTATTGGATTTGTAACAGGCTCCTGAATCAATGGGCAGAAACTCCTAGAATAGTGCTAGATCCAAACTAGGTAGAAACCTTTTAGCAAAATGCCACAACCAGGCAGGCTTGATGCTTTGGGCCCCCAATTACTTCATTGTTGGTTCCTGCCTGGCTCAGAAAAGCCACTGCACAAGATCAGAGGCCAAGAGGCTCCAGGCAAGTGGACAGGAGAGGGGGTCTCTGAACCTCTTTCTCCAAAGGGCTCTGTTGCTACATCCCTGCTACTCTGGCAGGTGTTGAGAGCAGAGAGAGACCTCTCCCCCTGCTCCCAGGCTAGCATTACAGAAACCAAATTTTCTCCTGCAAGAGGCATTGTCGTCTGGGTGTCATTTCAGCATAAAATAAATTGCACTGCCCATCAGCCTGCTGGAGGCCAGCGCTCACTGACAGCTCCCACTGGTCTCAGAAAGAGCCTAGTCAGATGTGAAGACAAGTCAGCCAGCTGCAGCCCGAACTCGGAGTGACCCTTCGGGCCCAGGGATCATGATTCTGTCACGCAAGCACCCAGTGCATGCCTGAAAGGGTACAGCTACAGCCTGGCACCAGTGACAGCTCTGCCAGGCTGCTCTCCTATTTGTCAAGTCCCAGCAGAGAGCAGGATAAAGAATTCAGTGAGATACAGGGTAACCAAGCAGGAAATGTGGAGTCTGTTATTCTACGAGTGTGTGTGTGTGTGTGTGTGTGTGTGTGTGTGTGTATGCGTGTGTGTGTGTGCGCACGTGTGTGTCAACCTCTGTCTAGATCTAGTCCATCACCTTCTGTCTGGATTGTTTCAATAGCCTTTTGAGTCCAGGTTCTCCCACCTCATCCATCCTCTCTCATGTCACTAGACTTAATGTTTCAAAATCATAGATTTAATCACGGAAAATAAAGTCTAGTATTCAGACTGTCCTCAGTCCCCAGCTACCTTGTCAAACTCATGACTTTTATGCTGGCGCCCTGTACTCCAGCCAAACTAGACATGTCTCCACCATAATATGCATTCCCCCATTTCAAATGTTTAAATTCTACTAGAACTTTAAGGCCCAAACCAAATATCCTCTCCTTTATGACACTCTCCTCTCCACCCTCACTCTGCCCCTCTCAGAAGTTAGAAAGTATCTGTTTATTATCTCTGAAAAATAAACAGTATTTATTGATTGCCCACTATACTGCTTACAATTTACATGCATAATCTCATTTATTTGTTTTATCAATACTATTTTATCCCCATTTTACAGATGGGAAAGCTGAGGTTTAAGTGGTTTGCACAAGGTCACAGAATTCCTACGTTGCAGAGCCAGGACTTGAACCCAAACCTAGCCATTCCAAAATCCATGCCCTTAGTTACTATGCAACACTCTCTCCTCTGCTCCAAGGGACTAGGAAGGGCTTTATCACTCCCGTAATTTCCATTACCATTCCCAAAAACTATAATCTAAGCAATGATAGATTTACCGTGATGCCAATAAAGCCTTAAGCATCAAGGCCCCTCACTTGTCAGAGACCTTCTGAGGTTCTGGGAGAGGCCCTGGCAATGCATTCACTTGATCTTATTTTTTGCAGAACTTCCTAAAGTAATGTATGTTAGCTCAAACTGGTTAAAGCCATGGCTTCCAACTGGCTCGTTCTGGTCTGACCCCCTGCTGAAAATTTGCATTTCCACCCCAGATATACTGAATCAGAATCTATAGTTTAACAAGATCCCTAGGTGATTTTTATGTATCCCCAGGAGATTCTTATGAATACATGAGAATCACCTGGGGATCTTGTTATATGTACATTCAGATTCAGTATATCTGGAGTGGAAATGCAAATTCTCAGCAGGGGGTCAAACCAGAACAAACTGGTTAGAAGCCCTGGTTAAAACTGCTGTCTCTTTCCATCCCAGCCTCCCTCCATCACACTTCCCCTCACATCAATGGTGCTATAATGGGCGTCTGAGGATTCACCTAAGGGGAAGTTGAATTGGGAATGCTTTTAACTGGATTAGTTATACTTATGTGGTTCACGGAGTCCTGGTGGTGCAATGGTTAAGAACTACAGCTGCTAACTAAAATATTGGCAGTTCAAATCCACTGGCCACTCCTTGGAAACCCTATGGTGCAGTTCTACTCTGTCCTATAGGGTCAGTATGAGTCAGAATCGCCTCAACGGCAATGGTTATTTTTGGTTTATGTGGTTCACGGTCACTGTTGTGTATATTTAAGTTGTTGCTAGCTGTCCCCATATAGAAAGACTCTGGGAGTATACTTTGTATGCACTCATCTGGCATCATGGCATGAAGATGCAGGTCCAGAGGTCAAATCATGATGTGAACATGTCCACATCCCCTCACACTGGAATTATGTGAATTGAGGGGGGAAAACAAAGTTCAAAACTGTACCAAACTGTGAAAGGAAGACAGTACACAATACTAGGGAAGCCAGCACAACTTGTCCAAGGCAAGGTCATGGAAGAACCATAGATACATCCAAACTCCCTGAGGGACCAAATTACTGGGCTGAGGGCTGTGGGAACCATGGTCTCGGGGACTATCTAGCTCAATTGACATAATATAATTTATAAAGAAAATGTTTTACATTCTGCTTTGGTGAGTAGCGTCTGGGGTCTTAAAAGCTTGTGAGCGGCCATCTGAGATACTCCACTGGTCTCACCCCGTCTGGAGCAAGAAAGAATGAAGAAAACCAAAGACACAAGGGAAAGATTAGTCCAAAGGACTAATGGATCACCACAACCACAGCCTCCACCAGACTGAGTCCAACACAATTAGATGGTGCCCAGCTACCACCACCGACTGCTCTGACAGGGATCACAATAGAGAGTCCTGGACAGAGCTGGAGAAAAATGTACAACAAAATTCTAACTCACACACATACACAAAAGACCAGACTTACTGGTCTGACAGAGACTGGATAAACCCTGAGAGTATGGCCCCCAGGCACCCTTTTAGCTCAGTAATGAAGTTACTGTTAGATGGGATTCACCCTTCAGCCAAAGATTAGACAGGCCCATAAAACAAAATAAGACTAAATGGGCACACCAGCCTAGGGGCAAGGATAAGAAGGCAGGAGGGGACAGGAAAGCTGGTGATGGAGAACCCAGTGTCGCGAAGGGCAGACTGTTGACATGTCGTGAGGTTGGCAACCAATGTCACAAAACAATATGCGTATCAACTGTTTAATGAGAAACTAGTTTGCTCTGTACCTTCATCTAAAGTACAAAAAAAAAAGAAAACTGTTCCAAGCTGTGCTCCATGGGAGTTTCAAAGGCTGATTTTTTGGAGGTGGATCACCAGGCCTTTCTTCTGAAGTATACCTCTGGACAGACTTGAACCATCAACCTTTCAGTTAGCAACCGAGCACATTTACCATTTGCACCACCCAGGGACTTCACCTGGTACATAGGAAGAACCTAATGGTGATTATTATTATTTTCTTAAGTATTGTTTAAAGGAAATGCTGATTCCACCTCAATATTTATGCGTTTATAATATATCTTGGTCCAAAAAGAATTTAAGTTAACTTCCTTCCCACGAAAATAAATTTTTTTAAAAAAATGTACCGAGCCAGAAGCTAGTCTGTGGATGACTCTTCCAATCATCAGTTGTGCAGAATTGTACAGGGAGAATTCTTTTCTCTTCCATATCTAGTAAAAACAGAAATCCTCTCCTGTCAGGAATATAACTAATAATGCAGCATGTGGAGTTATAAACACACAACATACATATTTTTTTCTTTCTTGATGGGAGCCACACCAAACAGAATCTATCAAAATTCCTGAACTGTAGGGCGCCACCCTGTAGCATTATTACAAAAACAAGTATGTCTGTGTGTGGAGTCACATGTTTTATTACTCCCAACTAACAATAATAAAAAACAAATTTTGATCAACTGTTGGAGAAGAAAGACTGAGTTATCTTTCTATTCTCTCTTTAGAAAGTGATATTACAAAATTGTTGTCATATGAAGAAGCTAACTGAAAAGTTGATGGTTCAAGTATATCCAGAGTTGCACTTCAGAAGAAAGGCCTGGTGCTCCACCTCCAAAAAATCAGCCTTTGAAAATCCCATGGAGCAAAGCGTCCAAAAATATAGGAATAAACTGTTATAGAGGTATGCCAGGCACCTAATGTATTGTTTTAATTATATTATTTTTCTGAATTTTGTGATGTTTGTGGCATTGTCAGCTTTTAAAAACATACGGTTTGTTATGATTTATTTTTTATTTTTAAATAAATATTCAACTTTATATATAATCCTGTATTATAATTGAGTTTTCTTTTTCCTAAATAAAATCCTCCATATTAAGAAGCTTCAGGTCCAAAAGAAAGCTAGATCTTCCCCCTGAACCTAAGTAGAGGCATTCTTTCTATGCAAGTACCACTTCAAGGACCCTAGCCCCTCCTTCCAACCAGGTATGGCCCTCTTGTTTCCTTCTGAATTGACATTCTGGGACCACGGTTGCAGTTTCACATATCTCTCTCATGGCCTCCATCACTGTTTACATATGCTGTAGTTACTCTGTCCCTGTTTTATCTCTTTTCAGCCCCCACCTCAGAGCCTTAAATGGAGTAGACACTAAAAAATGAAAGCCCTCCTGGAGTAGGAGGTGAAGAATAAAGCAAGTGGATGGGACAAGTTGTTGTTGTTCCTTGCAGAGGAGTCCGCTAAGATATGAGTCAGAATCAACTCCACTATAGCGGGTTTGGTTTGGTTTTATGCAAAACTGAAGGAGCCCTGGTGATGAAGTGGTTAAGCACTCAGCTGCTGATCAAAAGGTCCACGGTTTGAACCCACCTTCAGCTCCTCTGGAGAAAGATGTGGCAGTCAGCTTCCATAAAGATTTAGAGCTTTGCTTGCAAGTGGCCTTCTAAGATGCATCAGTTGGTCCCAACCACCTGTAAAGGGAATGAAGAACACCAAAGACACAAGGAAAGTAAGCCCAAGAGACAGAAAGGGCCACAAACCAGAGATGTCATCAGCCTGAGACCAGAAGAACTAGATGGTGCCCGGCTACCACCAATGACCACCCTGACAGGGAACACAACAGAGAGTCCCAGATGGAGCAGGAGAAAGGTGAGGTGCAGAACTCAAATTCTAGTAAGAAGACCAGACTTAATGGTCTGACTAAGACTGGAGGAACCCTGGAAAGCATGGCCCCCAGATTCTCTACCAGCCCAGAACTACAATAATTTCTGAGGCCAACTCTTCCGACAGGGATTAGATTGGACAGTGGGACATAAAGTGATACTCGTGAGGAGTGTGCCTCTTAGCTCAAGTAGATACAAGAGACTAAAAGGGCAGCTTCTGTCCGGAGGTGAGATGGGAAGGCAGAGAGGGTTAGGAGCTGGTTGAATGGACGTGGGGAATCAGGGGTGGAAAGGAGGAGTGTGCTGTCACAGTATGTATGGGGAGAGCAATTAGGGTCACATAACAATGTATGTATAAATTTTTATATGGGAGACTAACTTGAAATGTAAACTTCATTTAATCTACAACAATAAAAAAAAAAGATTTATAGCTTTGGAAACCCTATGGGACAGTTCTATGCTGTCCTATAGGCAGGAGCGAATTAACCAGTAAGCAAGGTATACATGGGTTTATTTGTGCTTACTTACTAATCTGTAGTGCACAATTTCACAAATAAGACTGTGGGTACCTTGCTTGTTGGGTAATCCATCCCTGCTTATAGGGCTGCTATGAGTCAAAATCAACTTGATGGCAACAGGTTTGGGTTTTTTGTTCGTTTTGTTTTGGTTTGGTTATGTATAACAAAACAAAATGTTGCCTGATCCTGCGCCATCTTAATAATTGTCAGTATGTTCGAGTCCATTGTTCAGGCTATTGTGTCAATCTATCTCATTGAGGGATTCCCTCATTTCCCCTGACCCACGGCATATTCAGTATTCTCCAACAACACCATAATTCAAATGCATCAATTCTTCTCTCTTATTTTTTCATTGTCCAGCTTTTGAATGCAGATAAGATAATTGAAAAAGACCAGGGTAGGGTTAGGCGTACCTTAATCATCAAAGTGACATCTTTGCTTTAAGGGGGGGGTGGGCAGGAAAGAGACCTGAAATCTTGGTCTGCACTCTGGTGATGGCAGAGGGTGCCCCTGGTGTTCACCTTTTGCATACTCAAATTATGTGGGCAAAAGAGCTCCTTCCCTCTTTCCCTGAATCTCAATCCCAGTCTCTCTTTTTGTGTCTCAATTCTCTATCTCTCTCTCTTTCCAGCGCTCATGGTAAAAGGGCTAATATGGCAGTCTGTGGAAGGAATAGGAACATGAAAGACAATTGTAGCCCAAAATCTCCCCATCCCAGGAAGAGAAAGCGGGGAGAGACACCTGCAGGAGGGTAGCATTCTAGGAAGGGATAAATCTAACCCAGACTGAGTGTTTCTCCATCAGTATGATGTTAACGAGGAGCGATCCAAACTGCTGGTGTTTCCTGAGAGCGGGAAGCCGATCTCATCAGTGACAAGTGAGGTGGAAGGTCTTCAGTGGAGCGAAGCTGAGCAGTGAAATCCATTTCAAAGATCACAAGGTGTGGACCCTGCCCGGGAAATGAGCCTTCCAGCCCACTAGATGGGAATGAAAAAGAATATTCAAACTACACAATTACTGTCTGGCTAAATTAATTGTTGCATTCATCTAAATGGATTAGACATTTAAATTAGCAGGGGCTGGTAATTTGCCAAAATTGAATTTTTGGCATGTGGGTGTGTGCACACATGTGTGTTTGTTCTGGAGGAGCCCAGGCTGGAGCAAATCTACAGTGATTACTTTCTCTGTAGATGAAAGGATCTGGCAGCTCCCTGGAAGGAACCAGCCTTCTCTCCTGCAGGTCCCCACTCCCGAGCTGGAAGAAAAACCATGACATTCTCACCTGGCGTTTGCAGGGGGCTGGGGCATCTGCAGAAAACACCTGTGGGCTTAGAAGCAGCTGCAAGAGAGAAAGGGGTGGGTGCCTAGGGGGAAGAAGAGCAAGTATATAGTGGAAGAATGAAAGCTTTTCTTTGGTTTATACTAGATATGGAAGCTGTGTGGAAGCTGTTATGGTTGTTGTTAGCTCCTGACTCATGATGACCCCAGGCACAATGGAACAAAACACTGCCCAGACCTGCACCATCTCATGATAGACTGCGGATCAGACCCTTGTGATCCAGAGGATTTTCATTGGCTGATTTTCTAAAGTAGATCACCCAGCCTATCTTCCTAGTCTATCACAGCAACTGACAAACCTCCACTGACAGATGGGTGGTGGCCGTTCATGAGGTGCATTGGCCGGAAATGGAACCTAGGTCTCCTGTATGGAAAGGGAGAATTTTATCACTGAACCACCAGTGTCCTCATGTGGAAGCTAAAACTCGTTGCCATCAAGTCAATCCTGACTCACAGAGACCATATAGGGCAGAGTAGAATGGCTCCCTAAGGTTTCCAAGGCTGTAATCTTTACAGAAGCAGACTGCCACATCTTTCACCTACAGTGCAGCTTGTGGGTTCGAACCACCAACCCTTCAGTTAGCAGCCAAGCACTTAACCACAGAGCCACCAGGGCTCATGTAGCAGCTGCAGTCTCCTAAATTGGCCTGTAGAATGTGTGCCCCAGAGAGCAGCAGAGCCCCAACCCTTGGGAACCAGGCTGCCCAGTTACTCCATTGTGGGCTCAGCTCAGCTCTGGTTAAACAGGGTATTTAGTGTCAAGGAGAAGAGCAATCTGAATAGGAGAGCAAAAATTCAGACCACAAAGGGGTCTGTGGGGAGGCCAGTGCCAAGAGGGCAGGAAGAAGAGCCAAATGGAGATAGGAAGAAGAGGGCTGGAACAAACCAGAGCTAGAAATAGATTGACATCAGTATCAGGAGAGAAAACGCGAGTAAGGGTCCACAAAGCAAGGATTAGAATTCTGGAGCTGACTCAGCAAGGTGTAGGCCCAGTAGTCTGAATAGAATCAAGGATGAGTCACCCAGGCCACTGCCCCAGACATCATCTATAAGAAGAATTAACCTTGGAGGCCTAAGAATCTAGAGAGAGCTGTGTTTACACTCAGGGAGAGGACTGTATGGATCGACGGAGTACTTTGTTAAGTTTCAGTGGGATTGGAGTTGGGGGTGTTTAGGGGATAAGGAGAGAGACAAATGAGACAAAAGCAGGGCATGCCCTGGTTGCAGATACTTTCTAACCCATCTCCCTTAACTGTAGAGCTTTTATTTCATGAGATGGGGTGTGCAAGTTTGAGGCCAGCACTGAATTGCTGGGGACAACAGAGGAAAGGCAAGCCCTGCCACCAAAAGTCCCCCCTCCACCCTTCTTCATAAAGCTCTCAGCCTTGCCTATAAACAATTGAATCAACTGGAAGGGAGCCAGGGTGCCCACCATCTAGTCTGGTCCTACTTATATTAGGTTGTATCCACACAGCCCTAGTACAGGTGGGTCCTTCCTTCTGCTTTTGCTCTATTTATCTACTTCAGGGCCTGAGTAGTAGAGGCCATTACAGAATCTGCACCACTTTTCAAAACACTGAAGTAAACTTTTCCTCAGCCTTCCCTACACTTGGTTTGAGAAGAAGCCTCCAGCCTGGAGGCAGAAGGAAAGCAGACTTTGATTGTGTGATTCATTTCACTGAAGTTTGCAATTGAGTTTGAATAGCAACTCTTCATTCCTCTGGTAAGGTTTGTTTCACATCTGTTATAAAGAGATGGCAATAACGCCGCTTGTGGTTAAGTGCTCGGTGGAGCAGAGGCAATGAGATTGTCTCTGGGCAGGGAGGAGATAATCTCATTTGCTCTGTCTTTTTGATCATGGGAGCAGGTAGGAAAATGTAATTTCATGCAGGTCACTTCTTTATGCTGCAACCTATGGTAATGGTTGTTTAATACTTCCTGAGTGCAAAAAAGCTGCCTAGCACCGAGGCGTCCAGTAGGCAGTTCCCCAGCTTAGAGACTAGATTCAGCAGATAGGCACAAAATAGTTTCAGGGAAAGGCAAACTCCCAAGACCAGTTTATCCAGGCCCCATGCTCCTGGATGGGAGTGTGCGTAGAATATTCCAGAAAGTGAGGGGTTTGGTCAAGTCTTACATTTCTCCCACTTATCGTTTTGGAACATGGTTTGCACTCAGGAAATTCTATCTTTAGAGTTAGCACTCACATCCACCCCCCACTCCTCTTCCCTCTGTCCTGTTGCCTCTCTTGCTCCTTCCTCCCCCAGACCACCCCCCCATACACACACCTCTGCTCACTTTCAGGCCATTTATTCTCTTCTTTTTTTTGGAGGGGGTTGGTGGATAGTATTAGGCAGCCAAGGCCATCAGATCTGGCACTGTCAAATGAAAAGAAATGAGAAGAAAACCTTTCTGCCACCACCACCCCTCTACTGCATCCCACCACCCCACCAGGATCCTTCTATAAAGATTTTACCAGCTGCCATCGAGTCAACTCCAACGCATGGCGACCCCACGTGTGTCAGCGTAGACCTATGCTCCACAGAGCTTTCAACCACTAATTTTTTGGAAATAGATTGCCAGGCCTTCCTTCCAAGGTGCCTCTGGGTGGACTTGAACCTCCAACCTTTCCAGTAACAGCTGAGTGCATTAACCAGGGACTCCCTTCTGAGTTAAAAAGGAGCCAACAAACTGAGCTTGCATGGATAAATCACTTCTTTCTGATCTCAGTTTCCTCATTTGTAAATTGACAAGGTTGGGCCAGAATAAGGTCTGTTATAGCCCCAAAGTCAGATGGATTCTCAGAGGGAAGCAGTCCATTAGGAGACTTCAATTAGCTCCTGAGCTACCAGGTGGGGCCACATTGATGGGGAGACCAGTGCAGCTACACCAGCCAGTTAAGGAGAGCAAGGAAGGAGAGTAAAAAGGGAGGGAGGCAGGTTGAGAGAAACTACTTTAAAAGGAGCCTTTCAAGCCTGTGAGGTTATTTCTTCGGAGCCTTCAGTTGAAAGCAACTTAAAAATGGAAAGTCTGAGTGGCTTGGGCAGGGATAACTAAGTGACGGGAGCTGGCCAGCTGGGGACTGGGGTCTTTTGGGAGTGGACTGTGGCACTGTATAAGGACCTGGCAGAGCCCCACCCAGGAGAGTGTTTACAGTCACTGTCATCTCAGGGAGCCTTCGTTGGCTCATTGCATTTCACTCTGAGAGCCATAGTGAGGAATGGGGGCTACAGAGGGAGGAGGACCTTCTTCTCTGGTGCCTGGAGACAGGAAGACGATCTAGCAGGCTCTAAAATCACTAACGCTGGGCGACGGCATCAGGAGGGAGATGGAAGATGTGGTGCGTGTGGGAGGTTTTATGGAGTGATGGTAATAACCCCCCCAACCCCATTTACACAGCTTTCCACTTTATAAAGCCCTCTGGCATCCGTTACCTCATTTGAGCCTCCTCACAGCTCTAAGAGGCAGGCAGAGTGGTTCTGATTTTCTTCTGTTTTATAGAGAAAGAAGCTAGAGGGTGGATGAGTTCAGTGACCTTCCCAAGGTCACACAGATAGCTCACGACAGAGCAAAGCCATGCCAGCCCCTCAGGAAGGACCCACCTGGAGGGCAGACAGACCCAGACCCATCCCTGCTCTGCCTTGGATCGATGGTTTGACTTCTCAGAGCTTGCTGTTTTTATCTGCAAAATTGGATAAGAGCAACTTGGGCAGTTTAAGCAAATGGTATGTGTACAAGGCCCTGTCCCAAGCAGACAATCAATGTGTCTGCTTTACTCATTTCTCCTGCTAGCATTTATGACTCTTCCTTACAAGGGGTGACAGGAAATGAAGTGGGGTCAGACAGACATGATTTCAAATCCTGCTCTGTCACATTCTGGCTGTGTGATCCTGAGGCAAGCTACTGGCATCTCTGGCAGGTGTTTCCTTCTGTGGAAAGGGGGGACCATAATGCCTACCTCCCAGGGGTAACATGCAAGCTAAGTGAGAAAGCACCCTATCTGTCTTAATAAATGGTTTTCCTTTCTTTCCTTCTTTCCACTTTAGTACACAAGGAACCTGCCAACAAATCCCAGAAAATTGAGTAGAATTTTCAGACCCCTGCTGCCTCCTCCACCTCAATAAAAATAACAATTTATTTATTATTTTCCAAGTGCTTGCTCTGGCTTAGACACTGTGTATGCTCAGTGCTTTACCTGGATTACCTCATTTAATTCTTATAATGCTGTTGTTGTTGTTGTTGCCTGCCAGTGATCTCGTGCACAACAGAACAAAACACTGCCCAGTGCTGCACCATGCCCATGATCCATTGTGGATTGCACCATTGTGATCCATAGAGTTTTCACTGGCTGATTTTTGGAAGTAGATCCCCAGGTCTTTCTTCCTAGTCCATCTTAGTCTGGAAGTTTCACTGAAACTTGTTCAGCATCACAGCAACACTCAAGCCTCCACTGACAGGTGGTGGCTGCGCATGAGGTGTATTGACCAGGAATCGAACCAGGTCTCCCTCTTGGAAGGCAAAAATTCTATCACTGAACCACCACTGCCCTCAATTCTTACAATAGCTCTCAACTATTCAGCCCATTTTGCCAGTGACATAACAGCTCTAAAGCCTGTGCTCTTAACCTCTAACTACTCTTGTGCCTGTCACCCCCAGATTTGGGGGCAGAAGACCCTGCTCTTCCTAATGCCTGCAGTGCCCCACCCTATAAGGATGGAGGGACTGAGCAAGCTGGGATGCACCCTGGCCAGACTGAAAAGGCCAGATTTAATCATTTATGCAAATACCAGGATTCTATTTGCCAGAGTTTCCAGGTTGAGATGCATTTGAGAAGCTGGAGATTTTGGATGATCCCGAAAAGCCGATTAGCACACAAAGGGATGTTATCCCTTGTCTGAAAAGCCAGGCAGGCACTGAAGATATTGAGAAAATTTACTCTGCGTGCAAACTATTCAATTAGAGTATCAGTGAGTGGGATTAAGAGAAAAAATGAATATGAGATGTGGGAACCCCACCCTCACCACCTGGAGAGGAGTGACCTCAGTGTTAGACTTCCTTCTGTGGCAACTCCAGCGGTCAGGACAGATTAAGTGTCTCACAAAGACCTTGATGCCAATTGCCCAGCATGGAGCCTGGCCCTCGGTAAATGCTTAAGAAGGTTAGAGAGTGAATAAATGAATCAAATAATTCTCTTACCAAGAAGTAGCAAAGAATCTGGAATGATTCTCAACATCCCACATTCCCAGGAGACTCAGAGAGAACTCCACTCCCTAGGCAAGACTTAAGACTTAAAAAACCTTCTTGACAGTATAAAACAAGAAACAGATGAATAAAAGAGGGGATTCCTAAAATGATAAGAGGAATTGCACAAGAAAGGGTCAATCCACGTGGAATGAGATGTTAGCGCTTGAATTTAAAGTATTTTTCTAGATGTTGAAGTACTGGGAAAATCAGGATGGCCCACCTACCTCCTCCTTCTGCTTACCCAACCCAACACAACCCCAGATCTCAGGTACTTGCCATCAAATGACATTTCTACAGAACCTATCCTGGGACAAAGTTTGCACTGATCACATCCAATATACAATTTTGTTCAGTATGTGGCTGTTTTCCAGCTCCAGATCCCTATTTTTAAAAGCCCTTCTCTCCTTAGAACTGATGATAACTTTAGGAAGCAGTAATAATAGCTACAATTTAGAGGTACTTACTATGTGCCAGGAGCTGGGCTAAGGGCTTACAAGGATTATCCCATTTAATCCTTAGAATAACCCAATGGAATTGGTATATGATTAGCCCCAATTTACTTAGGAAGAACCCAGAGCTGAAAGAGATTAACAATTTGACTCAGGTCACACAGTTAATAATGAAAGACTTATAATTTAGAGACCCAAGGCACTGAAAAGATTCTGACATTCCCTTCAAATATAAGGCAAAAGAAATAGAAAACTAGACCATAAAATAAATGTAAACAAATCTACAACATTCTTATTTTTCTAATGATTTTTTTAAATATAAATTTCCTACAACAAAAAAAAGTACTTCATAAACTATTGAGTAACTTGCCAGGATGAAAAACCCAGTTCTGTTTACTCCAGACCTGAGTTCTTAACCATGATACTCTGTTACTAGGTGGACTTTGCTTTTTGCCAGCATCCAGTGCTTCCAGAGCCCAGACCTTCCAAGAGGCCTGAACATTTTTTAATTCTAGGAATAGGTCACCAAGTAGATATTGCAAGGGGCAGAGGTCTGATGGGGAGGTTGATTGAGGTTGCTTGAACTCAAACATAGGAAAGAGATTATAGAAAATCTGCTGACATGCCAACCGCTACGGATTCCTTATCTGAGCCAAACTAATCACTTGTAGAAGGGTAAACCCATCCATCAATGCATCCCATGTGGGTAGATGCTTCCCTTTATCTTCAGCAGGAGCTGAAGAGAGTTTGCCTTTATAATCAGCTTCTGTAGAGGCATTGCCATTCAGACAGGCTTGGTTAGGAGGGCTCATCCAAAGCCTGGGCTTAAAGGACCTTATCAGGGTGAAGACTCTCTAGGTGTGTTCAGATGCTGCCTTCCTCACATTGAAAATGGTGAGTTAAATTGGGGCCAGACTTCATGGAGTGATTCCCCAACTGACATGCACAAGTTTAAGGTAATTTGATGAGAAAGCTCAGGCTGAATGAAATGGGCATATCAAATCTGCCAGACTTTGTTCCTTTTGCTGTATTCGGTGTAGGAGGCACTTTCTGTGTCTGCACTGTCCCCCCCCCCCCACTCCTCCACAAACACACACCACCCTTTTAAGAATCATTCCTGTCACTCACAGGGGAGCACTCCTGTGCATGTGTTTGTGGAATGTGGTTTTGCCCCTTATTCACAGCTGATGGACCCAAGTGAGCATTCAACCTCAGCTGGGCCAATCACATTTCTCTTCCATAAATATGGGCATGAGAAACTGCCAGGGCACAAGTGGCCATATTCAGCCATGTGCACACAAGAGCAAAGAAAATATGTCTGCCAAGAAAGAGAAGAATGAAGCAGATGCATAGGGAAAAAGAGATATGATCACATAGCTTGGAGAACTGAAGACACTAGCTGCCCCAGTCCCTAACAACTTTCTACTTCCTGGTTACTGACTTTAAAAAACCCAGCTTCATGCCTTGCCCTTGTGTCTAACCTCATCTCCTCCAAATGAAATTTTCCTTCTTCCTTAAGCCCCTCTGAGAGGGTTTCCATTATTTGTAATAGAAAAAGGAATCTTGAAAGCAATTTACATTACCATTCAGATTAAGAATCTACTAATGGTTAGTAAGGAGCCTTGGTGGCACAATGGTTAAGAGCTCTGCTGCTAGCCAAAAGTCCTAAGTTCGAATCCACCAACTGCTCCTTGGAAACGCTATGAGGCAGTTCTACTCCGTCCTATAGAGCTGCTGTGAGTCAGAATCAACTCGACAGCAAGGGGTTTAATGGTTAGTGAATACCTGTTACATGCCAGGCACTGCTCTAGAAACATTTCCATGATTTATCTCATTTGAGATAGAGCACCCTAAAATTTAAATCTTTGGGGCACTTGACTTGACTAAAAGGATGGTTACCTCTGGGCCTGAACTCAAACTCCATTTTGAAAAAGCCTTCTCTACTCTAAGCAGTTAACCTTTAAACAGACTTGATCTGGTATCTAAGGAAATGTTTTCTTTGTAGCCAAGCTATGCAAGCCACTCTCGGGAAACATTGTACAAGAAAGCTAGGTTAGCAGAAAAGAATGTCCTGTGACTGTCTTGTAACCACTCTGTAAACCCCCTAGAGTCATCAAGTAGTCACTAATCAGCAAAGCACACATATCACCAAGTAGTAACTACTCAACAAAACGCACATATCACCAACTGGTAACTAATCAACAAAGACTTTTTAAACCAATTGTGTAAACCCACATATGTTGTGTTCACCAATCACTGTAAACACCCTGCTTTTGTTAACACACCTTTGACTTTTACAAATTACTAGTAAGCCAATAAAAATATTATGTTGTTAGTCCCTGGTTTAACAATATAAATATTGCATGGATGCCTATAACTCCTCAGAGAGCATAAATCTCACTTTGTGGTCTCTGTGTATCCCCAGTTTAAACTGTATCTTGCCTTCGATAAATCTCTTCACTTTATTTTAATAAAGTACAAGTTCTTACTCTTTGACATTTCTTAGTGTCAGGATCCGAAGGCATATTATCTTCAGTGGCCCCTGAGACATCAAGGATTTGGGCTTTTGGTGTTGGCTGAGCTGTTTGGACTCTCCATCTCCGCACTTCTCAGGATTCACCTAAGGTAAATAACCTCTCGGATTCGAACTCCGTTCTTTTTGTTGAAGTTCTCCTAGTTTATTGAGGGTTTTGTTTTCTGTTTGCTCTCTAGCAAACGTTTTGGCTTCTTTTTCTGTCTGATCTCTTGCAGCCATTTTAATCCGGGATGCCAGCTTTAAAATTTCTGTTGACCTAGGTTTTGTGAACATTGGTGAGTGTTGCTATAAGGCATTTCAGAGTCTTAAACCAAATGCAATGCTTCAGTGTTGCAGTCTCATTTTTTATGTGCATATTTTGGGGTAATACTTTCCATGTGCACATTTGGGTGGAATAACCAAATCTTACAAGAAAATAAGTAAGGCCAATTCACAGGGGGAGGTGGCAGCTCCTAACATGTTTCGTGAAATTTGCAGGGGGAGGTGGCAGCCCTTAGTTAGCACCACTTGATCAAGGACAATTTAGAAAATCAGTAGCCACTGTACATTCTAATTAAAGAGACTAGTATATTTTAAAATAAGAGACTAGGTCTCTAGCCGGCAGAATGAATTAGGTTTAGAAGGAATGAAACCAGGTCTCATATGGTTATAACGAAGGAAATCTGAAGTTTTTATATTTGACTCCAGGAAACCAAATATTCAACCTATTTTTTAACATCCTTGATAAATGAGCCTAGATTTCCCCCTATCATGATGTTGGTTTGGGGTTCATGTTCAAAAATACTATAAGCTGAATATACTAGAAGTAATTTGGAATTTCAGTGATCACTTTCAGAAAATAAGTTTCCGTCTACTCTTTTCTTTCCATTTTGGGAAAATGAGTTCCCATTTGCATGGTCTTTCCTCTGGGGAGCTTTTGTTTGATACTCAGGTTTTATCCAAGAATCTGATATCCTTTCATCTGAGACTCTGGCAAATTAATAAGTTTATCTAGGACCTGCTTTTTCTGTTAAATTGAGTCAATCTTACCAAAAACTTTTTGCATACATTAAAAAAAAATAGATTCCCCATGTATTTGTCTTATGGAATGTTGAAACTAAGCCTGGGTTTTGAGCTGGCCTCACAGATCAATGAATTTATATGGTTTTCCTGTCCTGCTTTATGTCTGATTTTCTGTCTTGTCTCAGGAAGCTGTGAATGACAGTTGCTAGGTTTTTTTCTCATAAAGCATACAAAAGACAGGGTTATGAAAATATAATATTCTACCTCAGGATGGTATTACTAAATTAGATTATATTATTTCTTCAAAGAACTTACTCTGATGGGTTTAATAATGAATATGTGTTTGTATAAATTACATAGTCCTAATATTCCCAGGAATTAATAAGAGTGAATTTGTTCTGACAAAAGTTTTTATGTTTTGTAATGTGTTAATTTAAAAGTAGTTTCCAAGATCTTTTTAAGTAACTTAGACTAGCTTGAGTATGTGGAATGTGTTTTGTTAAGGAAAAAGATAGTAATTTTGTCTGAAAATGAAGACTAATTATTCCAAGACGAGCAGGAGAAAAACATAGAAAAATGAATTTAGATGGATAAAGAAGATTGTAAAAAGTTAGAAAAAATTAAATAAAAACTTAAGTGCAGGCTAAATTACTTACCAAGAAAACAAAAAAATTTAAAAGGACAAAATTTAATTTTCTCTTGTCTTTCAAAATACTTAAGCCAATTTAAACATATGTAAATGAATTGAATTTAACCAATTCTTTCTTGATAACGAACATCCAAGACCCACACTGCTTCAGAGAAGATTTTGAAAAGACCCCCTCTACTAGATGAAAACTTTTTTTTATTATTTTTTTATTTTTTCCTATACAAAAATATATACATACATTGTTATATGACTCTAATTGCTCTCCCTATACTGTGACAGCACACTCCTCCTTTCCACTCCTGATTCCCCATGTCCATTCAACCAGCTCCTAACCCTCTCTGCCTTCCCATCTCACCTCCGGACAGAAGCTGCCCATTTAGTCTCTTGTATCTACTTGAGCTAAGAGGCACACTCCTCATGAGTATCACTTTATGTCCCACAGTCCAGTCCAATCCCTGTCTGAAAAGTTGGCCTCGGAAATTGTTTTAGTTCTGGGCTGATAGAGAATCCAGATGTCGTGCTTTCCTGGGTTCCTCCAGTCTCAGTCAGACCATTAAGTCTGGTCTTCTTACTAGAATTTGAGTTCTGCACCCCGCCTTTCTCATGCTCCATCCAGGACTCTCTGTTGTGTTCCCTGCCAGGGTGGTCATTGGTTGTAGCCGGGCACCATCTAATTCTTCTGGTCTCAGGCTGATGAAGTCTCTGGTTTCTGTGGCCCTTTCTGTCTCTTGGGCTACTACTTTTCTTTAGTGTTCTTCATTCTCCTTTACTCCAGGTGGTTGGGACCAATTGATGCATCTTAGATGGCCGCTTGCAAGCTTTTAAGACCCCAGATGCCACTCACCAAAGTAGGATGCAGAACATTTTCTTAATAAGCTTTGTTATGCCAATTTACCTAGTTGTCCCCTGAAAGCATTGTCCCTAGGGGATTCTAACCAGAAGATTCTAACCTTTTACAATATTCTTTATCCATCTTTTTAGCTTTGGTTTAGTCCAGCTGTCCTGACTTCCCCTGTAGTGAGTGCTGTCCTTCCCTTCACCTAAGATAATTCTTATCTACTATCTAGTTAGTAAATAACCATCACCCTCCCTCCCCACCCTTGTAACCATCGAAGAATGTTGTCTTCTGTGTTTAAACCTTTTCCTGAGTTCTTATAATAGTGGTCTTATACAATATTTGTCCTTCTGTGACTGACTAAATTTACCGAGCATAATGACCTCCAGCTTCCTCCATGTTATAAGATGTTTCATGGCTTCATCATTGTTCTTTATCGTTGCATAGTATTCCACTGTGTAGATATACCATAATTTGTTTATCCATTCATCCATTGATGGGCACCTAGGTTGTCAGATAAAAACTTTTTTAAAATAAAAGAAAATGTATTTGATATAGTCAAAGTTCTTATTTACCGCAGCTAAAAATTTGATGCCTTAATATATGATAATTTTTAAGAACTCTAATGTCAATTAACAAAGAATTGGATTTCTTGCTGTTAAGATAACAAATTTTTCTTTGATTGTTGTTGTTAGGTGCTATCAAGTTGGTTCTGACTCACAATAATCCTATGTGCAACAAAACGAAACATTGTCTGGTCCTGTACCATCCTCACAATCATTGCTATGTTACAGCCAATGTGTCAGTCCATCTTGTTGAAGGTCTTCCTCCTTTTCACTGACCCTCTACTTTACCAAGCATGTTATCCTTCTCCAGGGACTTGTCTCTCCTGATAACATGTCCAAAGTATGTGAGATAAAGTCTCACCATCCTTGCTTCTAAGGAGCATTCTAGCTATACTTCTTCCAAGACAGATGTGTTCATTCTTCTGGCAGTCCATGGTATATTCAGTATTCCTCACCAACACCATAATTCAAAGGCATCAATTCTTTTTCAGTCTTCCTTATTCATTGTCCAGCTTTCGCATGCACATGAGGCAATTGAAAATACCATAGCTTGGGTCAGGCGCACCTTAGTCCTTAAAGTGACATCTTTGTTTTTTTAACAGTTTAAAGAGATCTTTTGCAGCAGATTTGCCCAATGCAATACGTCATTTTATTTCCTGACTGCTACTTCCATGGGCATTGATTGCAGATCCAAGTGAAATGAAATCCCTGACAACTTCAATATGTTCTCCATTTATCATGATGTTGCTTATTGATCCAATTGTCAGGATTTTTGTTTTCTTTAATTACTAAGTTGAAAATTTAATTTTATTCATTGTACAGTCTGCCTTGAAGACAAGGGTTCAACAGAATAAATTCCTGAGTCAAAAACGAAGCCTCAGGGATTTAGAAAAAGCTAAAGTTTTTTCCTTTAAGATCTTTAGTAAATAACTCAGGTATTGTTTCTTGGTGACCTATAATAAACTCCTGACAACTTTGAAACTTCATAGAAAGCCACAAAAGATTTGGTTCTCTTTTATAAAGAAAAAATACTAAAAAAAGGTTTATTTAATATGTTTTTAATCACATGAAACATACTGTCAAATCAGGAGAAATACCAAATTTTCTTTAAAATTAAAATTTGTATGTCAATAATGTTTGCCTGATTTTAAACAACCAGCACATAATATTATGTCACAATTTTATTATTTCAATTGCTAACTTAACTACAACTTTGTTTCCCTTGAATTTAGTATCATAGAAGCCAATAGTTTTAACTGGGGAATTCACATCATTTACCCATCGAGTTTTGATTAAAACAGGCAGTCCCCGGGTTACAAACATCTGACTTACATACAACCCGTGGTTATGAACCAATCCCCACAAAGCCTATTATATTAAAAATTCGAGGTACATACAATGGTTCATAATAACAAACAGGTACTACTTTGCAAACGTGCATCAAAACATTGTTATTATTACTGTATTATTATGTTAAATATGTTTTAGTGTATCTATAAGTGTTTCTTTAATTTTTTTATGCATAGAAGGGTACACTATATACTATATACTAAGACAAACATTTGACTGACATCAAATACAAACTGTACCTAACTGTTCCAACTTACATACAAATTTGACTTGACGACAGACTTAGGAATAGAACTCGTTCATAATCCGGGGACTGCCTGTATTCAAATATTTAGAGACTTGATTATCTTAATGTATTCTTAATATATCCTCAATATATGGTATTATGTCTCAAGATTATTATGTGTTATATCTGAAGCTCTTGAAAAATAAGGTTAATCATTATGTTTAGGAATGTTTTTAACCTAAAATTTTTAATAAACTAGCTTTGCATTGGTTTTGTAATTAATTCCCATCAGGCATTTCACTTTAAGAAATATTATAAATCAATGGCCATATTAAGTTTTGTCATTAAGTTTTAAGTTGTTACTTTGCTGACTTGCTGAAAACACTTGACCAAAATATTTTAATGAAGAAGATGGACTATATTGGACTTATGAAAAGGACTATTTTTGTTTGTTTGTTTTGTTTTGCTCACTTCCCCCATATTATGCATTGCCTTTCCCTTCGCCAGTAAGGACTATGATATTTTGAACATGGCTGTCCCTAGACTGAATCCAGATTTCCAGAACTCTTAGATTGCTGTTGATCCAAAATTGTATGGAACCAAAATTAACTACATAAGACTGAGTAAACTAAAAGAATTACTATAAGGTTTATATGAGAGTATTACTGATGCTCAATGTTCTATTTTTAGGTATAAGAAATCTTTTTTCCTTTCCCTCTTTTAATGTAAAGATCAGTTATTTCACTAACTAACAACATTATGTTGACTACAGAATATCCTATGGACTAGAAAACGTTATTGCACATGTTAAAGTTCTGACTAAATATACTCAGAATATTTTAAATGATTCCGCCCATGGACTCCAAGAAATGAATACTGAAATGACTACTGAAACAGTTCTTCAAAATCAAATGGCCCTTGACATCCTTACATTACACAAAGAGACATCTATGCTATTATTGAAAGTGATTGTTGATGTTGAATCTTAACAATCTTGTTACTTCCTTAACTGATATTATACCTTATTTAGAATCTTTCCCATTGTTTCTATTATAAAATGCTGCATCTGCCTTATTAATTCTGCTTTGAAAGAAGATCTTTCACAAGTTAAAAAAGGGTTGGTGAGCAGAAGTTAGAATCCCAAAATCTGCCTAACATTGCCCCAGGAAAATATATATTGGAAAAGACATCAGTTGAAAGACTCCTTAGAAGCTCACTGGAAAGCTCTATACTTAGTCCTTGTCACTAACCCATGTTCTGCTAAATTGCAGAGAATTAAACTTGGATTAAACATCCCTGGACTGTTCAACCTACTGAGGGACTTAAGCTGAAGTTCAAATGCCCTTGTGGCCAGAAGCAGATGACATCTGAGGTAGATGGCAGATCTCAAAATCCCAGAACAAGCCTTCATGCAACCTGCTGAAATTTTTGGACTTTGTTTCTTGATTACTGATATTCTTATAATAGTTGCTTTATTACACACTTGTGGTACTATTCCTTGTCTTAATATTTTGTTTTTCCCATGTAATTAATTAAAATTATTGGACTCTGCTTAATACTTATAGCCTTTGAAATAACTTTAGTTTACCAACTTCAATTTATTTCCTGGTAAGGTTGCCCTTATGACTGAAGGAGGAAATTGTTTTATAATAGCCATTATTTTTATGCTCTTTGCTTTGCTATATTATTTTTTGTTAAACTTCCTTCACTATGAAGCTTTTATTAAATATTCTCTTTCTGTCTACTGTGACTCTTACTAAGCCTTGGAATGAAAATACCTTTATTAAAATAGCTCAGTCATTAGCTAGCACTAATAATCTGACTAACTGCTGTATTTTCCATCCTACTTCAAAATCTGGACATGACAATCCTGATTAGATAATAGAATTGTTCTTGATTTTATTTTAGCTCAGCAAAGAGGAGTCTATGCCATCACTAATACTTCTTGTTGCTCTTGGATAAACACCCCTGGAGAAGTTGAACCAGACCTCGAAAAAGTATGCCAGAAGGCTACCTGGTTACATTCAATACCCCCCGCCCCCAATAACCATTCCCTCTTTCTTTGCTATCTTTAATGGCTGCCAATTAGCACTGGATCATGAATTAGGTCTATATTACTCACTGGACTAATGATTCTTATTCTTGTTTTGATTATTGCAGGTATAATCAAATGTTATATGAAATATATGTCAAATGCCTTCACCCCAGCCACAGATGCTATGGCTATGGAAAGAATTATATATATCGACAATACCTTTCCACATAGAACTGACTTCATGCCCTAGAGGGACCTATTTTGGTTATGTCAAGTTGTTCCTCCAAATTTGGCTAGCTCAAAATCCCAATAAAGAAAAATCTCTACTGCCTTGTACTTACTGAAGAAGGGTTTCTCCTTTTGAGGGTATCTAAAGCCTTCATACTGGCTAACATCACACCCTGAAGAGACCCTAAGCCAACACAAAGTGAAAAGGACACATAAGCTCCAAGTGTGATCAAAGAATTTTCATAGAACTCCCTGCTCAAAAGAGGGGAATGAGAAAGAGCACCCTAAAATTTAAATCTTTGGGGCACTTGACTTGACTAAAAGGATGGCTGCCTCTGGGTCTGAATTCAAACCCCATTTTGAAAAAGCCTGCTCTACTCTAAGAAGTTAACCTTTAAACAGACTTGATCTGGTATCTAAGGAAATGTTTTCTTTGTAACCAAGCTATGCAAGCCACTTCCAAGAACCACATTGTACAAGAAGCTATGTTAGCAGAAAAGAATGTCTTGTGATTGTCTTGTAACCACTCTGTAAACCCCCTAGGGTCACCAAGTAGTCACTAAGCAATAAAGCACACATATCACAAGTGGTAACTAATCAATAAAGATTCTTTAAATCAATCATTTAAACCCACATATATTGTGTTCACCAATCACTGTAAACACCCCACTTTTTTAACCCACCTTTGACTTTTACAAATCACTAGTAAGCCAATCAGAATACTATATTGTTAGTTCCTGGTTTAACAATATAAATATTGCATGGATGCCTGTAACTCTTCAGAGTGTATAGCCTCACTCTGTGGACACTACATATCTCCAGTTTAAACTGTGTCTCGCCTCCAATAAATCTCTTCGCTTACTTTAATAGAGTACAAGTTCTTACTCTTTGACACACTTATCATCATCTTCATCTCCAACATCATGAACATTAGTATCAAAAAGAGTTTATGAAGAGGCTGCTTTTTTGTATCACTCAGCTAGACTGAAAGATAGTGACACCATCTATGTCCATGTCCCCTGATAGTTTTCTAGACACGGATTGTGATGTGAAGACAAATGCACAGGGCATTAAATTAAGACATGAATAGACAGTGAGATATTTGCCTTGTCATCAGGTTAAAAGGAAGGAGAATGCCAGAGCAAGGCAGGCAGGTAAGGGAACAGCTAAGGGCATTCTAGGTCACAGCGGGGCTGAATCTCAGCTGAAAAAAGGCTTCAGACTTGCTCAATCTGTACAAGGAAATATACAGAAAGGACTATAAAAGGGACTGAAGGCCTGAGTCAGGTATTGGGGCTTGGCTCACTGATCAGTAGGTATCTGTTTGGTCTTTGAATTCAAGAAGGAAGAAGAAGAAAAGACAGAATCAGATGACAGGGCTGGAAGAGCTGAGAGAAGAAGCACCAAAAGAAATCAAAAGAAGATATTGATCCACTTGGCAAATCTCAATAAGCATACGGAACGCAAGAAACAGAATCAGGAGACAGCTGGTAGGAAAGAGAGGCTGAAAGAGATTAACATTCAAAAGGGAAAAGTACTAAGTAGAGAGGGGGAAATGAAGACAAAGGGAAGGCCAAAGAGATTGGAAGGTAAAGGAAAGAAGCAGAGAAAGAAAAGTTAGACAGGAATAGAAGATTGCAGGATGGGGTTAATGGTAGGGAGGTTAAATGAATAATTTCTTTTATAATGATCAACACAAAGCTGGTTCCTATGAGGCAGAGGTTGAACATGTCCCAAATGTCCAACTTTTCCAACTGCTGTGCCACACCATCATCTCTAACATCAACTACTCCCTTTCCCCTTCATAATTTCTCTCCTGTCTTTGCATTCCCTCATTTGCTGCAACATCTCACAGAACTCACGAACTGTATAAAGGAAATGGCTAAAGCAGTTGTGGAGGCTAGCAAGTCCCAAATCTGTGGGTCAGGGTAGGCTTCTCCTTACTTATGTGGCTGCAGGGGCTGATGGACCCAAACCAGCAGTTCAGACCAAAGGCTGCTGGCTCACAAGGCTGCAGAAGTTGGCAAATCAGGTCAGATGATAGGCTGTCAGCCCATGGGGCTGTGGAGGCTGGTGAATCCCAGAATCAGTAGGTCAGACAGCAGGCTTCTGGCTCAAGTCCCAAGAACCAAAGGTCAATTGATCACAAACCAATGCGGGATCCAGATGTAGAGAGAGCCCCACTGAGTTATCCACACATATATCTTAGATGCAGGCCACACCCAGGGAAGGGTGTAACTTGAGTAAGGGTGGGATTTGAGTCACACCCTCCTATAAGGCTGCAAACCAAGACACACCCTACACCAGTCCTGCCTCATCAACATATAGAGGTCAGAATCTACAACACACAAAACAGAGGACAATCATACAATACCGAGAATCTTGACCCAGCCAAGTTGGCAAATAACCCCAACCATCACAGATTCCATATACCTTATTTACATAGTCCCACTCAATCAGAGTGTGAGTCACAAAGACCATGACTAGAAGAGCCATATTACACTGCAGAGGGCCAAAGACAAAAAAGGTAAAGAGGGAGTAAGAGAAACCAAAACAGAGAATTACAGAGGGTCAGAGACAGAAGCAGAGAAACCAGGCTCAGAGGCAAAAAGGACAGATCTAGCATGGAATGGAGAAACCCAGAGGTGCAGGAGTCTAAGCTGGAGAGGTAGAAAGGGAGACCAAAGAACTCTTGAGAAAGGCAGGGCTCTCCTAGCCAGCCTCACCATTGCCCTCAGGAATACTTCCATTCTGTTAGCCTTTCTGACTGAAACCTTAAAAGTCTTTTTCTCTCCTTCATTCTATATGTGAGTAGCCAGGCACTGTTCTTTGTTGTTTCTTTCTTCCAAATATCCCTGACATTCTCAACCTCTCTCCACCCTCACATCACCCTGGATGACTGACACTGGGTTTGGTCTCTGCCTCTGGACTCTCCACATGGTCTTTATCTTGGTCCTAATAACAATAATCTCTCCCATTTACCTCCTGCTTTACAAAGCACTTATGAAATGTCCTCTGATCCTCCAAATCGCTCTGTGAGTTAACGTAATTACACACACTTGACAAATCCATTCATTCATTAAACAAATATTGCTTGAGAACTACTCCAGGTTCCTTGCTCAGTGCTAGAGACCTAACCCTGGACATGATAGGTACAGTCCCTGCCCTCCTGAAGCTTACAGACTGTGACAAATGCCACAAAGGAGAAGTAGAGGGTAGTATGAAGATGTATAATAGAGAACCTGACTTAAACAGAGTATCAGGGAAAGAGTGTCTCAGCTAAGAAGAATGGGGAACCTAGCACCTGAAGAGGTTACCAGATTTGCCCAGGGTCTAAAAGCTACAGATGTGTGCTCATAGCAGGCACCTTCTGACTCTTGGTGCAGTGCTTGCCCTCTATGGCACTGTGACCTTGGCTAGGCCATCTTGCTAGGCATGGGATATACAAAGAGGTAGGCACGATTCTCCTGGCTTCAAAGCCGACTGCCTGTTCTAGAGCCTTCAATGTCTCTCTCCATGCCTATTATACCAAACGCAAACTCCTCTGCCTGGATCCCCAGGCCTCCATAATCTAGCCATACCTTACTTATGCACCCTCTTCACTGTTCTACAGTGCTTGCCTTGTATACTAATTGGTCCATCTCTTCACTGTCCCGGGACATGGGCATTCTTGACTTCACTGATGTATTTATTCATTTATCCAACATCTTAAGTCTGCTTGTGCCAAGCATGCATCCCTGCTCATTCTATTTCTTCTACCTGAAACTTCATTCCCTTTACTTTTCACTAATCTAAATCCTACTTAACTTGAGTCTTATCTCCTCCTTCTTTTAAGCCTTGACACATTAGAATGAAAGAAGTGGGAACCCAAAGTCAAAACTCACTTGTTCAAGTCAACATACTGCTTAAGTTTTCTCAACCTCAGTTTCCCTGTCCTTAAGATGGTGAAATAATAACTGCCCTGCTCATTACAGAAAGGTTGGCATAAGAATCAAGACACCAAAATAAGGTAATTTTTTGGTATGAAAGCACTTTGTAAACTGCTGTACAAATTTAAGGAATAAGTTATTAATTAATTCCTAGCTCCCCTAAGCTCTCTCTTCTCCACACTCCTGTTCCTGCAATCTCAATATTAAGAACTTACATTTTCTCAACCTGAATCACGGTGTTAATTTGCTCTCCCCAACGAGATTACAAGCTGCTTGAGGGATGGAGACACATCACACTCTAGGGACATAGTAAAACTTCTCCAGATTTGCCTGAAATGTAGGCAGAATGTCCACATAGTGTTGGCCCCAACCTCATGGGAAGAGGAGAAAGCAGGCAGAAGAGTTCTCATTTTGACCCTTGGCCAGCATCTGCCCAGAGTTGACAGCTACCAGGCTGTCAAAGAGATGGGCAGCCCAGTTCTTCATGCCAGCTGACCTCAGGCTACCCACACCCCAGAGTTGCCAGGGGGCCCATTGCTACACGTATTGGAAATAAGAACCACCAACCAGCAGATTGATTTGGGAACATAGCTTATTTTTCTAGCAATTGCTGGAGTTCCTGCTCTCTTTGCCAGCTTCTAGCTAGCTGAAGCCTTTCTTTAACCCTGGGATTATAGCAATAAATTTTCATTTAGCCATGACAGATGACTCTGCCACTCCCTTCTCCCTCCTCAACACCCACCTCCTTGTTCTGAAGTCTCCTTCTCAGAGGTAGCTCGAGGGCCTTTCCTTTATGTGACACCGGTAGGTTCTGGCATTTACAGTCCCCCAAAGCTGATATCACTCCATAACAGGCTGACTGTGACCCAGAGGGGAAGAGAGGCTGGGGTGGCAGAAAGAAGACGAGAGAAGAGAAAAGAGAAAAGCCAGATTGCAATGTGGCCCAGCCTTCCCTAGGTAAAGTCACTGATAACACAGAGCTAAAGCAAGAGGAAATTTGAATAATAAGAGGCTGATGAGAGAGGGGAAGGCAGTGGGGGAATGAGGAAGATGCAAAAGATGTTCATTAGTTGTACTGATTCAAGGGGAAAGACAAGTGATTAAATAATTCACCCCCAAGGAAGAGGCTTGTCCTGCTCCTGCTTTCCTTCCTTGGCAAGAAGCAGAGATAATTTCTTAGCCGAGTGGTTCTGCCTTGCTCCATCTGAGCTGGGGT
Source organism: Dugong dugon (assembly GCA_030035585.1). NCBI lineage: Eukaryota > Metazoa > Chordata > Mammalia > Sirenia > Dugongidae > Dugong > Dugong dugon. The sequence goes on from CM057462.1 coordinate 152,741,529, forward strand.
TTGCAAGGGAGGCGAAGGAGGACTGAGGAGTGGGGCTGCACAGCCAACCCTTGGCAATGCATACTAATGGAGGAGAACCACAGCATGGGCAAAGCCCCAAAGTTGAGAATCCCCTTAACTCTCGCTCCTGGTTTTGGAACTTATTATATGTAGTGTAGGTATGCGCAGCTCAATTAGGCCTAACATTAAAGCTGCCATTCCCTGAGGACAGGCCATGTGTCTGAGTGGGACAGGAGGGCAGAGAGAAGGGATGGGGCAGGTCAAAGCTGACTTGCACTGGAAAGTATTAAATCTTCAAAGTGAGTAATCTTCATTCTCAGTGTTGAAAGTTGACTGTGACAATATTCAGAAGGGAAGGACGATAGCATTTATTTTGTGCTTATGATGTGCCGGGTACCTTCAGTTTGATTAAGACTGACCAAAATTTATTGCACCTGCTAGGTACAGAAGTACAGAATAAGGATGTCATAGTCCCTCAAGGAACTCTCAGTCTAGGAGGGGAGACAAACGTCAACAAGGTATTTCTATACAATATGGTAATGGCTAGGATTGTAGGTAGAGGGAGTCCCTGGATGGTGCACATGGTTAACTCACTCAACGACTAACTGAAAAGTTGGCAGTTCTAGTCCACCCAGAGATGACTTGGAGGAAAGACCTGGAGATCTACTTCCCAAAAATCAGCCATTGAAAACTCTATGAAGCACAGTTCTACTCTGACACACATGGGGTCAACATGAGTCAGCATCAACTCTACGGCAACTGGGTTTGTTTGCATTAAGATTGGGGATGTACAGAGGGTGAAAGGGCCCACTGGGTGAAGCTGCGGGTTTCCAGAAGGTTTCCCAAAGAAGGTGGGCATGGAGCCTAGTCTTGGAGCTAGCTCTGTTAGTCTGAGCTGGTTCAGAAGGCGCCCCTAGGTCTGTTGCTCCAGAACAGATGGTTCTAGTCCACATCTCCGAAGTTACCAGGTCCCTTGACCCTTTTGCCAGTTCACAAACTTCCAAACTTTCTCTGTCCTCCCTCCTACCTCCTTTTGCAGTCCCATCAAACTACTGAGGGGAAGGAAGGCTTACACTCCAGGCCCTACCTGCTGAAACGAGGTATACTCCACGCACTTTACTGGGGAACGTCAGGATCTTAATTAGAGCCCTCCTTCACACAAATTTCAACAACAGGGTTTTGCACTGCCAACTCAGGACCATGTTCATTCCATTCAAAACATTCCTTAGGATATATTGTCTTAGAATAAACTACAAACCCAAGTTGGGGAGATAAGAGGGTCCTGTGGAATGTGGGCCATCCCTGCCCTCAGAGAGAAGTAGAAGGAGGGCTCCTCCCCAGCCTTTCTCCTCCCACATCCTTCTCTCACTCTCAACTAGGTACGTCCACTTCCTTTTCAACCAAGGGTTTGGTAGTAGTTAAGTCAAAGAGTAAAAGCAGATCTTTTCTCTGTAACAAGTATCCCAAAGAGAAGTGAAAATCAATAACTCCCAAAGGGGCTAAGGAAAAGTTAGAAGGTCATATTATTTTCAAGAAAAACTGCATACTTTCACTTTTCCTGTCATGTAATTCTGAATCCTGCTTCCCAGGTAAGGATTTCATCTGTAGGGTCTCGCAACAATTTCTGGAGAACTTCGTCTTGGGTCCGCTTTCTCTCTCCTTGGCAACATACTTGAAGGGCAAGCCTCAATTGGCTAGCTAGGATGGGGAAAGCCTTTCTTCCTTCTCACTTCAGCCAAGTCCCTTTCTGCCCTGATTTTTCCACCAACTTCCTGGACTGAGCCAGGCTGCATTTCTCTGTTTTCTTAGGGGAAGCACACAGTTTAGACTGCTCCTTCCACTACACTCCCCATCCCTGCCTCATACACACCAGGGTTCCTGAAAGGCAACCCAATAAGTTGATCAATTTAGCCAACTGCAGCAAAGTTTAAATTAGAAGCGCCGAACATTTGCAAACATTTACAAACATCTGCCTTCCCAGTAGTTGCAGTCAAATTGCTAACGGCCAGGAAACAAGAAGGATTTTTTCTGAAGTAGCTACTTCACATGTGTGCACGTGCATTTGCACACACACACACACACACACACACACACACACACACACTCACAGATTCCTTCCTTGACATGAGCCGGGGTTAAGAAGGGAAAACGGGCATGCTGACAGTGTGACCAGCATGGGGAACGGCCACAGTTAAAGTGAGATGGGCTGACCCATAATACTGAGGATTTCTTACACCCATTTATTCTACTCATCAGCTAAAAACAATTTAAAATAGCTGCCAAGTTCTGAGGTTGAGATTCCAGGGCGAGGAGCTGGGGAGCATTGCACGTCTCCTTTTCCTGGATGCTCACTTTGCCTAAGAATTGGAGCCCGGCAAGGGAGTCGAGATATTATTTAACCAAACCTCTGAGACCCAAAGGGTGGAAGTTATTTAGCCAGGTAAAAGTTGGTGTAGAGCCTAAAGCAGATTCCCAGGCCACCCAGATCCCAGAACTGGGCTTTTGTATCAAGTCACACAGCCAAAATCAGGCACAGCATGCTCACAATGATAGGCAGAAGAGCTCTTTGGGGATCCACACCCAAGTGATATTATGGAAATCAATCAATCACAAAACATTTATTGATCAGTTACTATGTGCTCAATGCTTTTCAAGGCACTGTGAAGAGTGCAGAAAAGGAATGAAATAGGGGGCCATCTAACACAGCGTGTGGTCCAGAGTCCCATCACGGGTGTTCATTAAACATAGGTTGCATTGCATTAGATTGAACTACGATGATAACAACCAATATCTATTGAGTGTTTACTGTGTGCCAGGAACCCTGTTCTAAGCTCCCTACATGCATTTATCTCATTCAGTCCTCACCACAACTTTAGAAGGCAAGTACTATTATTATCCCCATTATTCAGATAACAAAACTGAAGCATAGAAGGTTAAGCCCAAGGTCATACACCTGGTAAACGGTGGTAGGATTGCAAAACCAGCAGTTTGTGCATTCAACCACCAGATTATAGAAGATACAGGACTTGGAATCAGACACCTATACCCTAAATCCAACTGTGGCACTTATAAACTGTGTGACCTGAGATCAGTCTGCAAGTTACTTAACCTCTCTGAGTCTCATTGGAAAAATGAGTAGAATACTATCTCAGAGAGCTGCTTCGAGGATTCATCAGCTTCTGACTAGCAGAGTCCCTGAATATTCACTGTGCACCTTGTATGCCACACTCCCTTCCTCTGAGAGCTCAGCATAGGAGAGCAGCTAACACACACACACAAAACCAAAAATGAACAGTGCCTCCATTTCCTCACCTGCAAAATGGGAACAGCTTTATTATTTATCTCATAAGGCTATTGTGAGGATTGACTGAGCTAATATAAAAGAGCACTTAGAACAGAACTTGACACAAAGTATGTGCTCAGTAAATATATAGTACCATTATTATTACTATTATCATTATATCATCATCATTGTTATTACTGGTTGTCTTGGCCATCTACTGCTGCTGTAACAGAAATACCACAAGTGGATGGCTTTAACAAAGAGAAGTTTATTCTCTCACAGTCCGGTAGGCTAGAAGTCCGAATTCAAGGCGCCGGCTCCACGGGAAAGATTTCTCTCTGTGTTAGCTCTAGAGGAAGGTCCTTGTCATCAGTCTTCCCTTGGTCTGGGAGCATCTCAGTACAGGAACCTCAGGTCCAAAGGACGCGCTCTGCTCTCAGCACTGCTTTCTTGTTGGTATGAGGTCCCCATGTCTCTCTGCTCGCTTCTTTCTTTTATATCTCAAAAGAGATTGGCTTAAGACACAATCTAATCTTGTAAATCTCATCAACATAACTGCTGCTAATCCATCTCATTAACATCATAGTGATAGGATTTACAACACATAGGGAAATAAAATCAGATAACAAAATGATAGACAATCATACAATACTAGAAATCATGACCTAGCCAAGTTAACAGATATTTCTGAGGGACACAATTCAATCCATGACACTGGTTATGGAAATTTACTACAACTAGACTTCAGAAAACTGGGCTGGAGTAGTTGAAGAAAGCTTTATGAAGGAGGGGGTCCATTTTGGGCTATGAAAGATAGTTAAGATTTATAGGGGATCTAAGAAAAGAGGGTACTTTGAACCAGTAGGAGCCAGAGAAACAGAATTACAGCCCCCTAACAGGCAGTGGTAAAGCCTTGGTGGCGCAGTGGTTAAGTGCTACAGCTGCTAACCAAAAGGCTGGCAGTTCAAATCCACCAGCCACTCCTTGGAAACCCTATGGGACAGTTCTACATTGTCCTATAGGGTCTCTATGAGTCAGAATCGATTCAACGGCAACAGGTTTTTGGTTGTAACAGGCAGTGGTGGTTCAGTGGTAGAATTCTTGCTTTCCATATGGAAGACTTGGGTTTATTCCTGGCCAATGCACCACATGCTCTGCCACCACCCATCTGTCCAGGGAAGCTTGCCTGTTGCTGTGATACTGAACAGGTTTCAATCGAGCTTCCAGACTAAGACGGACTAAGAAGAAAGACCTGGCAATCTACTTCCAAAAACCAGCCAGTGAAAACTCTGTGGATCACAACAGTCTGATCCACAACTGATCATGGAGATGGTGCAGGACAGGGCAGCATTTCATTCTGTTGTGCATGGGGTGGCCATGAGTCGGGGGCTGACTCGATGGCAGCTTACAACAATAACAACAGTGGAACATGGGAGCATTTGTCTAGGCCTTGAAGAACTTGCACTGCCGCCCATCCCCTACAAACTGTGAGCAGTAGAATAGTAACAAAAGTTATCGGTGGCCTGGGCTTGGGACCACCAGCCCTGGGTAGGGTGTCCAGCCTTCCTGAGAAGTCGTCAAGTTGATTGACCCCAGGATTTTAGAGAGTTAAGAAAACTACATCCCAGGAGCCTAGTAGAGCCACCCCTTGCTGCACCTCCTGTAAATGACATGATATCCTTCCCCAGGGATCCCCCAGATGGATTCACACCGGCACTTTCTCCCACCCCCACCCAACCCTTTCCTCCTGGCCCTGGCCAGGCTGGCAGCTATTGCTGGTCGGATGTGGGATTTGTGTGCTGTTTACAATCCCGCCTTATTCTTGAACCTGAAAGCTTTACTGGGTATTAAATTCTAGCATCAGGCTGCTGTTTGTGCTGCTCGTGAAGAAAGGCAAGAGAGAGCTTTACTGCTCTGCAAAAAGTGGGGCCTGAATCATTTATGAATGGGCATCACAGGAAGCCCAGAGCCAGTGTTAGGACAGGAGCTGCTTCATGAAGGAAAATGTTTACTGTGGAAGGTACGGCTCTGCCCTCACCCCATCAATCCATAAGCCCTTGTTAGCAGGATCACATGAAATTCCCTTCACCATTAAAGGGAGTGTGAGAGGAAGCTGCTCACTGCATTAGGACAAAGCTGGCACTAGCAATTAGCTTTCTGTGTTAAGAAAGAAGCCACCATCCTGGCTGCCGGATGGCTTATTTAGCTCTAGCTTTGTTCTCATTCTGATTTTCCTAAAATCACACGTGATGCTCCAAGGTGCTGGCCAGGCCCTGGGGAAAGCCCACTGGCAGGTGGGCAGCTTAAGTTGAACAAACCCAATTGGATGGTGGATTCCAGCCCCTTTTCCAGTCCCAGGCTCAGCTGAGGAATGTTGCTCAGTTGGGGAACATGCAGATTCAGAGTCAAACCGCTCCTGTGATTATTTTTTCTTGGCGCCACCAGCTCAACCCCTTCATTAGAAAGGTTATAATCATAAAACAGGATGCTGCATTTTAGAACCATGGAATCACCATGCTGAGAGGACCAGGAAAAAAACAGATCAAGACTGAGCATCATGAGCATTGGGGATAGAGCCTTCTCCTTACCTGAACCACTCCCTTCCCTTCCTCATCCTCAAGCAGCTTTATAGATGTATAGAATCAAATGCAACTTCCACCCACAACTGCAAGAACTATGTAATTTCAAGCCACCATGGGCTCTTTCCCTAATTTCCCACTTCTTATGCATGCCTTTGAGGTAGCTGAGACACTGAAATATAGAAACAGACAGGCCTACCCTCAGACAGGCTTGGCAGTGCTGGGTCTGAAGCCCAGAGAGACGTCTCCCCAGTCCCTCAGCACCCCTCCAAGCAATGCTGCAGTCCAAGAAGGACCAGAGAGTTCTGTCCCAGAGCACTGGACTCTCCACATCTGGAAAAATGGTGCAATGTCCCTGTTCTACCTCCTTCACAGAGCTGTTGGGAAGCTCGTGGAGGCAGAGTTAGAGATTGTCCCTGATATCCTGGAAAGCAAGGATACTTACTCATGTTCTGGCTCTGTCACTAACAAACTGCAGCACTTTGAGTAACTTCACCTTCCTGCCCTTCAGTTTCCTCATCCAAGACATGAAGAGGTTGATGACTCCTAAAATCCCTCCAACTCTGTGTAAAAAAAAAAAAAAGTAGTTGCTTTCAAGTCAACTCTGACTCATGGTGACCCCCATGTGTGTCAGAGTGGAACAGTGCTCCATAGAGTTTCCAATAGCTGATTTTTTTCAGAAGTAGATTGCTAGGCCTCTCTTCTGAGGCACCTCTGGGTGGACTTGAACCACCAACCATTTGGTTAGTAGCTGAGCACTTAACCATTTATGTAACTCAGGGCTCTTCCAACTCTGTGTAGGCTACCCCTAACTCCAGGCCCTAAGACTCTTGGGCCTGTGTGGCCTTTGGAGTGAACTGAAGGGATTGGGAGAAGGTAGGAGGGGCTGTTAGGGGTATTTGTCTAGCCTGCCCTAAGAGAGACATTCCCACCCTCAGCATCAGCCTGGTGCCAGCAGCTGGATACTAAGGACAGTTACCCCTAGACTCCTCCCAGCCCCAGCAAGCTAGCAGCAAGATCTTCAAAGGCTTCCTCTTGGACTCTGGGGACAGGCTCAGGGAGAGTTGGGAGACCAAAGTGCCATCCAATGTTCTGCCTGACCTGGTAGCTGATTTTCCCCCAAAGGAGAATACCCACTCCCTTCTTCCTACTTTTTTTAGATTCTACAAATCTCTTAAGACTCGGAGACTCCCTCCTAAAAAGTCCTGAGGAACATTCACCAAATGTCAAATCCAAATCAATCTGGAACTCTGGCGAGGTTGTAGTGGTGTCTGGGGTTGGCAAAGTGAGTGAGGAGACAGGATACAAGATTAACAGACAAAAGTCAGTTGGATTCCTATGCACCAACAAGGAGAACTTTGAAAAGGAAATCAGGAAAACAATATCATTTATAATAGCCCCTAAAAAAATAAAATACTTAGGAATAAATCTAACTGGGACATAAAAGATCTATGCAAAGAAAACTACAAAACATTACTGCAATCACTGGAAAAATATACCATGTTCATGGATAGGAAGACTCAACACTGTGAAAACGTCAATTCTACCCAAAGTGATCTACAGATACAATGCAATACGGATCCAAATACCAGCAGCATTTTTTAATGAGATGGAAAAACTAATCACTAACTTATATGGAAAAGAAAGAGACCCCTGTGGGGATATGTGCCATTAAAATATGGATGTATAAAGGCCTCTATGCTACACAACATGTTGAGACTTGTCCCCATTGTTGGGACTTGTCACGACTTGTTTTTCCAAACCCATTACTGATTGGCTTGTTTACCTGAATTCCTCCTCCCTTGCCTGAAACTTATTGTTATTCACCCAAAGCCCATTGTTCTGTTATTTGCTTCAATGCTTGCTGTATTGACTATAAATAAACTCCTGGGACTGAAGCCGAGGGTCGACTCCTCACAGTGACCCTCCTGGCCCCAGTTCTCTGTAAGAGTTGTGGCATTGGTTATTGTCTCCACCGCCCCAACAACCGTCGCTGCTGCGACAGACAGTGCCCCGTGTGAGGAGCTGCGACAGATGGTGCCTCGTGTGAGGGGAGAGCTGTAGATACCCTCGCACTCAATCCCTTCAGGTGGTGAGTATAGGACACGTCCGTTTCAGGCTGTCTTCACAGCCAAGGGCACTGGGGTCTTTCCGCAGGCGGAATCTCCCCAAACGCTCTCAGATCAGGCTGCTTGAGCCCCAGAGCGGCAGGCATTTCCTTCAGGCCAGGAGCTTTCCTATCATTCTTTTCTTCATTTTCCTATTCCTCCTCGCTATGGGGAATTCTCTTTCTCCTGAACAGCATCAACACAAAACCCAATTGTTGGGATTGTTAAAGGCCTCTAAGCTTAAGGTGTCAGAAGAAGCCCTTACCCAACTTCCGCTTTTAATTGAATCTGCCATTTCCCGACAGGTAGACAATCAACAAGCAGCTGAAATTCTTTGTCTCCAGCTTGCTTGTGAAAATGCTAATGCTGACTGTCGGGCTGTTTTAGCTCTCTTAAAGGTACAGAGTCTTAATCTAGCTGAAATGATTACAGCATGTCAAAATGTTGGCACAGAAACTCATAAGGCACAATTATTAGCTGCAGCTCTCCATCCATCCACTGCCACCTGTTTTGGGTGTGGTAAACCTGGACATTTTAAGAAAGACTGTCATAGTTTAAAAAACAAAAATGCCAACACTAAACCTCCAACCTGAAAGTGTCCCCGCTGTGGTAAAGGCTTTCATTGGGCTAATATATTCTGGGTTTCTCTATGCTACAGCCCTTTCTGGAGAAAGTTCTACTCATGCTTGTCATCATTTCACCCAAGCCATTGCAACTATGGGATGTCCCCAACCCCTTAAAACTGATAATGGTCCTGCATATACTTCTTCCAAATTTCAACAATTTTGTGCCACTTGGGATATTCTTCATACCACTGGCATTCCTTATAACCCTCAAGGGCAAGCCATAATTGAACGTGCCCATCATACTCTCAAACAGCTCTTAAATAAACAAAAGGGGGGAGATGATGGGTCTAGAGTATGTGACCACAATGAAAGACTTGCCAAAGCTCTCTTCACCTTTAATTTTTTATCGGTTGCTAAAGATGGTCGTACTGCTGCAGAACGACATTTTATCCCCTCTGACACCTGACCTCGCCCACAGCCTCTATAAAGATCCTCAAAATCCCTCTGTCTGGCAAGGACCCGTAGAATTACTAACCTGGGGGCAAGGGTATGCGGCTGTTTTGTCTCCTACAGGTCCACTTTGGATTCCCGCCCAATTACTAAAACCATATCATGACCCAGCGACAGCCACCACCCTTCCAATGGGAACCGCCACCATTCTCACACTGGAGTCCGTCCTGTCTTTCTCGGTTGGCGGCGGCATGAGCAGGCGCCCTATTCCCCTCGCGGCTGCCAGGGCTTGCTGGCCTGGTCTCCTGGGGTGTCACTGCCCAGGACGGCCCCGCCTGGAGGCTCTGGGCAGGTGAAAGTGGGCTCTGCGCTCCGGCCGCGACTAGGGGCCCCAGACGTGCCCCACGCTGTGGCTACCCCACGCGCCGGCACACTCTGCCCTGGACCTCGGCCCCTTCCCTTCTTGGAACCGCCACCACTGCCCCTGCTGCGGCTGCCGGAGCCACCATCCGATCTGACTCCAGAGCCACAACTGACACTGGCACCCCTTCCCCCGGGGATGAACACTGAAGGGCTGCCATACAAACCAAAATCACCCCTTCCCCAGGGGATGGACACTGAACAACAGAGATCTGCACTACCAGTAACATGTGGAGGTCTGAAAGCCCTCTCCTCCAAAGCTGAGCATATCCTCTGAACTACAGGTGCCCCACTTACACCTGAAAACCTGTTTCTAGCTATGGTTTCCCTCGTGACAATCTATTCTCAATAGTCATCCTATATTATCTTGTTAATCAGTAATCTGTTAATCAGTAAGTTCCCAATGAAAATTTGTTATGTGTAAATTCCTCTATATTTTCTGCTTCTCCTAGTTAATGCTTCTGTATAGATAGATTTCTAAGTTAGATGATTCCTTTCCAATTGATAGTAAATTTGTGTAAATCAGTGTTTGTTTGATTGTTAAATCTGTTATGATGTATAAATTGCCCTTCCTAGTGATTCCCTTCCAAGTAATAGTGAAGCTGTGTAAATCATTGCTTGTTTGATTGTTAATGAATCTTTGAGCCTTTATAAATCTTTGAGCCTTTAAGAATAATAATCTTAGTGAATGTTAAAAGTTAGTGTTTAGCTTACAAAATGAGAGTCAGAGGAAACCCATGGGTCCAACAATCAGGATATTACTAGTGCAGAGGATTATATTATCCTCATAAGATCATCCTCTATTGTCTTACACACCTGAAAGGCACATTGAGTCCGCTCACTCCAGCTATGCAATTGATAAGAGCATTGCTCTTACTTAGTAACCTGGTGAAAAACCAGATGGTATCCGGTGGAAAACCAGCACCGTGAGTTTAAAGAGCCTGCAATGGCCACCATCTAAGAGCACTAAGCCCAGGCATTAAGTAACAACCTGGTGAAAAACCAGATGGTATCCGGTGGAAAACCAGCACCGTGAGTTTAAAGAGCCTGCTATGGCCGCCACCTAGGCAACTAAGTCCAGGTGTTACTCATAGCTATGCTACTTCTCCTTAAACATATGGCGTGTGCCCCAGCTGTAGCTGGGCTCACAAGGACTCACTAAGATGCCAGGCCCTGAGGTGTGGAGACAGTAGCTGAGATAACCTTGGATTTTATCTCATAGAGAAAATTTTTACTTTATCCTAACAGGCATTTGTTGGACCAGTGAAAATCCTCTTGATTCTTATTCCATTAACTAAACAAAAGGGGGGAAATGTGGGGATATGCGCCATTAAAATATGGATGTATAAAGGCCTCTATGCTGCACAACATGTTGAGACTTGTCCCCATTGTTGGGACTTGTCACGACTTGTTTTTCCAAACCCATTACTGATTGGCTTGTTTACCTGAATTCCTCCTCCCTTGCCTGAAACTTATTGTTATTCACCCAAAGCCCATTGTTCTGTTATTTGCTTCACTGCTTGCTGTATTGACTATAAATAAACTCCTGGGACTGAAGCCGAGGGTTGACTCCTCACAGTGACCCTCCTGGCCCCACTTCTCTGTAAGAGTTGTGGCATTGGTTATTGCCTCTGCTTCCCCGGCAACTGTCGCTGCTGTGACAGATCCCAAATAAGTAAAGCATTATTGAGGAAGAAGAACAAAGTAGGAGGCCTCACACTACCTGATCTCAGAACCTGCAGTACATCCACACTAGTCAAAACAGCCTGGTACTGGTACAGCGACAGATGCATAGACCAAGGAAACAGAATTGAGAACTCAGTTGTAAATCCATCCACTTACAGTCAGCTGATCTTTGACAAAGGCCCAAAGTCCATTCAATGGCGAGAAGACAGTCTCTTTTACAAATGGTGCTGCTAAAACTGGATGTCCATCTGTAAAAAGTGAAACAGGACCCATACCTCACACCACACACAAAAACTAATTCAAAATGGATCAAAGACCTAAATATAAATCTAAAACAATAAAGATCATGGAAGAAAAAATAACGACAACACTAAAAACCCCTGCTATTGAGTCAATTCCTACATATAACAACACTAGGGGTCCTAATGTATGGCATAAATAGTATACAAACCATAACTAACAATGCACAAACACCAGAAGATAAACTAGATAACTGGGAGATTCTAAAAATTAAACACTTATGTTCATCAAAAGACTTCACTAAAAGAGTAAAAAGAGAACCTACAGACTGGGGAAAAAATTTTGACTATGACATATCCGACAAGAGTCTAATCTCTAAAATCTATAAAATACTTCAAAATACCTCAGCAACAAAAAGACAAATAATCCAATTAAAAAATACTTAAAAGATATGAACAGACACTTCACTAACGAAGACATTCAGGTGGCTAACAGACATATGAGGAAATGCTCGTGATCACTAGCCATTAGAAAAATGCAAATCAAAACTGCAGTGAGATACCATCTCATCAAAAGATTACTGGCACTAATCAAAAAAAACAGAAAATAACAAATGTTGGAGAGGTTGCAGGAAGATTGGAACTCCTATGTACTGCTTGTAGGAATGTAAAATGATACAACCACTATGGAAAACAATGTGGCACCTCCTTAAAAAGCTAAAATAGAAATACAATGTGATCCAGCAATCCCACTCCTAGGAATATATCCTAGAAAAATAAGAGCCTTCACACAAATAGACATATGCGCACCCATGTTCATTGCAGCATTATTCACAATAGCCAAAAGATGGAAACAACCTAAATGCCCATCAACAGATGAATGGATAAACAAATTATGGTACATACACACAATGGAATACTACTCAACAATCAAGAACAATGATGAATCCACAAAACATCTCACAGCATGGATGAATCTGGAGGGTATTATACTGAGTGAAATAAATCAATCAGAAAAGGACAAATATTGTATGAGACCATTATTATAAAACATCAGCAAAAGGTTTACACACAGAAACTATCTTTGATGTTTATGAAGGAGGGGAGGGAAGGAGAGGGAAATCACTAACTAGATAGAAGGTAAGTATTAACTTTGGTGAAGGGAAAGACAGTACACAATATAGGGGAAGTCAGCACAACTTGACCAAGGCAAAGTCATAAAAGCTTCATAGACACATTCAAACAACTTGAGGGACTGAGTTACTGGGGCTGAGGGCTGGGGACTATGATCTCGGAGGACATCTAGGTCAATTGGCATAACATAGTTCATAAAGAAAATGTTCTACATCTGACTTTGGTGAGTAGTGACTGAGGTCTTAAAAGATTGTAAGCAGCCATCTAAGATACTTCTACTGGTCCCATCTCGTCCAGAGCTAAGGAAAATGAAGAAAAAAACAAAAGACACAAGGAAAAGATTAGTCCAAAAGACTAATAGACCACAACTACCACAACCTCCACCAGCCTGAGCCCAGAACAACTAGGTGGTGCCCACTACCACCACCAACCACTCTGACAGGGATCAAAATAGAGGGGGTCCCAGACAGAATGGGAGAAAAACGTAGAACAAAATTCAGATTCACAAAAAAAGGCCAGACTTACTGGTCTGACAGAGACTAGAGGAACCCCCAAGACTATGGCCCCTGGGCATCCTTTTAACTTAGAACTGAAGTCACTCCTAAAGTTCACTCTTCAGCCAAAGGTTAGACAGGCCTATAAAACAAACAATAACACATGTGAGGAACATGCTTCTTAGCTCAATCATGTATACGAGACTGAATAGGCAACACCCGCCCAAAAGCAAGGATGTGAAGGCAGGAAAGGACAGGAAAACTGAACAAATGGAAACAGGGAACCGGAAGTGGAGAAGAGGAGAGTGTTGACACATTGCAGGTATTACAACCAATATTATCACAAAACAATTTATTTATGAATTGTTCAATGTGAAACTAATTTGCTCTGTGAACTTTCACCTAAAACACAATTTAAACTAACAAAGTAAATGGGGAGAGGGGTGAGTCTGCGGTGTCCCTGGGTTTAGGAGGGACAGAAGCACAGAACCTCTCCGGCAAGGGTAGAGAGCAGAGGTCCTGGGGTAAGTCCTAGAGGGTTTTTCCAAGGACTCCCCAAGATCTGAACCCAGAGGGCTCAGGAAGCACATGGAGCTGACACCTAGGGAGATGGAGAGTCTGGGCAGGAAGATAAGGCTTTTGACAAGAAGATCCTTTTAGCAGAGAGCAGATTGATGCACTGAAAACTACATCCTGGGAGCTAGAAATGATCAGCCACCTGCTAGCTTGTCTCAGTTTACTCATCGGAGAGCACAGCTGATCAGGAGAATCCTCAGGATGCCAGGTCATTAGCATCATTTCCGGGGATTCTTTCCAGTCAGCATGCGCAGGTTTCTGGCAAACAGCCTATTCCTCTGGGGTTGGGTTGGAGTGGGATGAAGAGGAAAAGAAGTTACAGGCATACCTCGGAGCTATTGTGTGTTCAGTGCCAGACCACCGCAATAAAGTGGATATCACAATAAAGCAAGTCACACATTTTTTGGTTTCCCAGTGCATATAGAAGTTATGTTTACACTATACTGTAATCTATTAAGTATGCAATAGCATTATGTCTAGAAAAACAATGTACATACTTTAATTAAAAAATATTCCATTGCTAAAAAATGCTAACCATCATCTGAGCTTTCAGCAAGTTGTAATCTTTTTGCTGGTGGAGGCTCTTTCCTCATTGTTGATGGCTACTGACTGATCAGGGTGGTGGTTGCTGAAGGCTGGGGTGGCTGTGGCAATTTCTTAAAATAAGACAACAATGCAATTTGCCACATCAATTGACTCTTCATTTCATGAAAGATTTCTCTGTAGCATGGGATGTAGTTTGATAGCATTTTACCTACAGTAGAACTTTTTCAAAATTAGAGTCAATTCTCCCAACTGCTCTATCAACTAAGTTTATGTAATATTCTAAATCCTTTGTTGTTATTTCAACAATGTTCACAGCATCTTCATCAGGAGTAGATTCCATTTCAAGAAGCCACTTTCTTTGCTCATCCATAAGAAGCAACTCCTCATCCATGAAAGTTTTATCATGAGATTACAGCAATTCAGTCCCATCTTCAAGCTCCACTTCTAATTCTAGTTCTCTTGCTATTTCCACTACATCTGCAGTTACTTCCTCCACTGAGTCTTGAACCCCTCAAAGTCATCCATGAGGGTTGGAATCAACTTCTTCCAAACTCCTTTTAATGTTGATATTTTGACCTTCTCCCACAAATCACGAATGTTCTTAATGGCATCTAGAATGGTGAATCCTTTCCAGAAAGTTTTCAATTTACTTTGCCCAAATACATGAGAGGAATCACTATCTACAGCAGCTATAGCCTTACAAAATATATTTCTTAAATAATAAGACTTGAAAGTCAAAATTACTCCTTGATCCATGGGCTACAGAATGGATGTTGTGTTAGCAGGCATAATTAATCTCCTTGAACATCTCCATCAGAAATCTTGGGTAACCAGATACTTTGTCAATGAGCAGTAATATTTTGAAAGGAATCTTGTTTTCTGAGCAGTAGGTCTCAACAGTGGGCTTAAAATATTCAGTAACCCATACTGTGAACAGATGTGCTGTCATCCAGTCTTTGCTGTTCCATTTATAGAGCACAGGCAGAGTAGATTTAGCATAATTCTTAAGGGCCCTAGGATTTTCGGAATGGTAAATGAGAACTGGCTTCAACTTATAGTCACCAGCTGCATTAGCCCCTAACAAAAGAATCAGCCTGTCCTTTGAAGCCAGGCATTGACTTCTCCTCTCTAGCTATGAAATTTCCAGACAGCATCTTCTTCCAATATAAGGCTGTTTCATCTACATTGAAAATCTGTTTTTTAGTACAGCCACTTTCATTAATTATCTTAGCTATATCTTCTGAATAACTTGCTGCAGCTTCTACATCAGCAATTTCTGCTTCCCATTGCATTTTTGTGTTATGGAGATGGCTTCTTTCCTTAAACCTCATGGACCAACCTCTGCTGGCTTCAAACTTTTCTTCTGCAATTTCCTCACCTCTCTCACTCTTCAGAAGAGAGTTATGGCCTAGCTCTGGATTAGGCTTTGGCTTAAGGGAATGTTGTGGCCAGTTTCATCTTCTATCCAGACCACTCAAACTTTCTCCATATCAGCAATAAGGCTGTTTCACTTTCTTACCAATTGTGTGTTTGCTGGATGTGATGGTTAAGATTGTGTGTCAGCTTGGCTGTTTTAATGTAATCACTCCCATGATTGAATATACTGTGAGTAGCCAATCAGATGAAAGGGAGTCTCTTGGGGGTGTGGCCCGCATCCGTATATAAGCAGATGTTCTGGCTTTTTGCTCTCTCTGGATCCTACGGCTGCTTCCTGTCATTTCATCTTCTGTTCTTGGGACTTGAGCTGTCAGCTTATCTGCTGAACCTGGGATTCATCCACCTGCACAGCCTGTGAGTGGGAGCCCTGCTGTCCAATTTTCCGATGTTGGGCTTGCCAGCTTCTGCAGCTGTGTGACTTGGGAGGGGCCTCTGCCCTGATCCACTGACTTGGGACATTCTAGCCTCTACAATCACGTGAGCTGTTTCCTTGATATAATCTCTCTATATATATATATTTATACACTTTGCTGGTTTGGCTTCTCTAGAGAACCCAACCTAAGACACTGGAGTAGAATTTTTAATTTCCTTCAAGAACTTTTCCTTTGCATTCACAGCTTGGCTAACTCTTTGGCACAAGAGGCATAGCTTTCGGCCTATCTCGGCTTTCCACATGCCTTCCTCACTAAGCTTAATCATTTTTAACATTTGATTTAAAGTGAGAAATGTGTGACTCTTCTTTCACTTGAACACTTAGAGGCCATTGTAAGGTTATTAACCAGCCTAATTTCAGTATTGTTGTGTCTCAGGGAATAAGGAGGCCAAAGGAGACAGAGAGAGATGGGGGAATGGCCGGTCAGTGGAGCAGTCAGAACACACACAACATGTGTCAATTAAGTACGCCATCTTATACGGGCCTGGTTCTTGATGCCCCCAAACAATTAAAATGGTAACATCAAAGATCACTGATCACAGATCGCCATACTAGATACAACGATAATGAAAAAGTTTGAAATATTGCGAGAATTACCAAAATGTGACACAGAGACAAAAAAGTGAGCACATGTTGTTGGAAAAATGGTCCTGACAGACCTGCTCAACAGAGGGTTGGTTTGGTTTTTTGGGGGGTGCAGTTGGTTAAGCCCTCAGCTACTAACAGGAAAGGTCTGTGGTTGGAACCTACCAGCTGCTCCATGGAAGAAAGATGTGGCAGTCTGCTTCCATAAAGATTTTAGCCTTGGAAACCCTATGGGGAAGTTCTACTCTGTCCTGTAGGATTGCTATGAGTCGGAAACGACTCAGCGGCCACAGGTTTTATTTTATAAGTATTAAGAAAAAAAGGTTAAAACAATAAGGAAAAAAAACCAGGAGATGAGACTGAGAAGGAGATGGTAAGAAAGCACAGTAGGGTGGTAGAGGAGTGGGGAGGATTGCCCACTTTTTAAGGTGGGTGAGTTTTGGAGGTGAGGTGGCACCATTTGTTACATTACCTGTTGCATTAAGTCAATTCCGACTCATAGCGACCCTATAAGACAGAGTAGAACTGCCCCACAGGGTTTCTAAAGCTGTAATCTTTACAGAAGCAGACTGCCACAGAGGGCTTAATTTGTCAAGGCCCCGGACTTCTCTATAAATCCCCATCTCCAGATGCGGGAGGCCTGGCTGGGTCAATCAGAGCCCTTTAACTTTAGGCCTAGGGATTGCTTTAGAGGCACCCGCAGGCCCAGACCCCTCCCCTGGAGAGCTCCACTCTAAGAGCAGAGGACCCTCGAATCCCTAATTAGACTGCTCATAAAAGAGAAACCTGGGAGGCTCCTAAGCCTGTGACCACAGCTGAAGTCTGCAGCTCCTGCCTAAGTGGGGCAGGGCCAGCCCAGGCAGAAGGATTAATGACAGTGATTGAATATTTTATAAGTGGAGTATTGTGTATTTTCCAAAACCAAATGGAATGTCATTTTTTTTTTTTTTCAAGAGAGATGGGGGACATCACTGTCTTCATTTCCCATTCAAACCACATACTCCATGGCAAGCAAGATGAATGGGGCTGGGAATTTCCAGGGGTAGGGGAGAGGCGGACAGGGAGAGAAAGATCCTTCTTCACTTTGTCCCCTCCTTGCTAGCCTGGCTCCCACATTGCTGCCTCTCTCACCACCCTTCAGTTGCTCCCACTATCCCCTGGACCACTCCAGCAGCAAACTGGAGATATATGCCCTTCCCTAGACCCCACAGAGTCTCTACACCACAAGGATATTAAATTACATGGTCTCCTAACCCATCCCTTTGTTTCCAAGAAACACAGAATAATAGACAAGGAAAATTTGCCCCCAGATCTTCCTTCAAGTTCTTAATCCAAGCTTTTATTTTCTTTAGAAATTCCTTCCTTTGGTCTAACTTAAGTCCATCTTGCTCCAGATGAAGGTCATGCCCTCTAAATGTTGACTTTTGTGGAGAATGAAAGATAACCAGTGTCCCTCCTCATGGTGAAAGCTCTGCCTGTCATGAAATGAATGTCTTTGGGATTGAAGTACTTCAGACACCCTGGATCTATCATTGCCTCCTATCCCATCCTCTTTAATGCATTATTGGCCTGTGCAAATGGAACTATTTGATTAGCGCTGGAACAGTGAGAGGGCCTTCCTTTCTCAGTACCCTATTACATGCTCCAAGGCCACCCACATGCTCTGCTACTTTGCATTTGCCCTGCAATCTTTCATGCCAGTTGACTTCTCATCTACAAATCCCTTTTCACATTAAACACAGGCCCACACACTCTGTCCCATTTTCCTTTGAAATAAATCATAAGCCTATGCCAGAAACAACTCAGGGTGTTCTCTGGAATTTGTGAACAGCATTAAAGTCTTGTGGGAAATGTCAGAGTGTTGATCTGAATTTATTAAGTAATTTCTCTGCTTAAAATATATCTTCCCAGCCTGTTGTCTGACAACATTTACCTCTAATGGAATTTTATCCACTCTTGATCACTAAGCACACTCCCATTCCAGAGTGCAGATTCCCAAGCTCCTACTGTTCAGCTCTCAGTCTGGTAGATTTCAGACACCCTAGGCATGCCCCTGCCTCTCAGAAGAAGCCATTTGGGGCCCTAGGAGTGCTCGACTGTTCTGTGTTCCTCAGGGCACAAGTCAGCCATCGCACTGCACACACATGCATGTAGCTAAATTTAGGAACCTCTTCATAGCAGCCCTATCCAGCTCACACCAGTGGCAGAATCAGGGACTAGCATGGGAAGAAACATTAGCCCAAAATCTCCATCAGCTACCCCAAACAAACATACTATTTAAAATAAAACCATAGGGCAGAGAAACTCTTCTGTATGGCATCGTGATGGTGGACACATGGCATTAGGCACTTGTCAAAACCTAGAGGACTGTAGGAGCCCTGGTGGTGCAGTGGTTCAGAATTCAGCTGCTAACCAAGAGGTCAGTAGTTCAAATCCACTAGCTGCTCCTTGGAAACCCTATGGGGCAGTTCTACTCCGTCCTATAGGGTTGTTATGAGTCAAAATTGACTCAGTGGCAACAGGTTTGGTTTGGTTTTACGGGACTGTCAAATACAAAGAGTGAACACTAATGTAAACTATGAACTTTAGCTAATAATAATCTGTCAATATTGGTTCGTCAGCTGTAACAATTGTACCACACTAATGCAAGCCGTTAGTATAGGGAAAATTGTGGGCAGAGGGGAATGTGGGAACTCTCTGTACTTTTCTGTGCAAATCTTGTGTAAATCTAAAATTTTTCTAAAATTTAATGGAGTCCCTTAGTGATGCAAATGGTTAATGTGCTCAGCTGCTAAGTGAAACTTTGGTGGTTTCAGTCCACTCAGAGGTGCCTCAGAAGAAAGGCCTGGCAATCTATTTCTTAAAAAAAAAAACAGCCATTGAAAACCTATGGAGCATAGTTCTACTCTGACACACATGAGGCCACCATGAGTTGGAGTCAACTCAGTGGCAACTGGTTTGGTATTTAAAAATGTTTAGATAAAATAAAACCATGATTTACTATACAAAATAGCTTCAAGATAAGTTTCCTAGCCTGCCTGCTCTTCTTCAAGCAATCGCCACCCTTAGCCCATCCTTAATAGAAATTTTGGCACTGTTCTTGGGTGATTTTGAGCTTTGGTTTCAATCTGTCAATCAAACTACACAGCTGTTTTGTACAAAGTAAAAACGAAGTGAGGAAATGAAGAAGCTGTCAACTTGTGTCCTTCCTAGATCTGCCCCCAGCATTGCTGTCCTCCACCTGTGGCCTCAGGCCCACTTGGTTCCAGGACAGTAGCCTTTAGTAACTGTTGGGGCCTAGATGGGCATGGTATTCTAATCCTAATGTCCAGGGTAATCCCTAGGCCTTGTCACAGCCTCAAAATGTAAGCCTTTCTCTACTCCACACTACACAGAAAGATAGTATGACATACTCATTGCCATCGAGTAGATTCTGACTCATAGCAACCCTACAGGACAAAGTAGAGCTGCCCCATGTGGTTTCAAAGGAGTGGCTGGTGGATTCAAATTGCTGATCTTTTGGTTAGCAGCTGAGCTCTTAACCACTGCGCCAGTGGTCAAAAACCTGGGCCCTGGAATCAGAGTTGGAATCCCAGTTCTGCTAGTTACTAGCTGTGTGAACTTGGACAGTTGCTTAACCACTCTGTGCTTCAATTTTCTTATCTGTGTCAGGATGATATTAGTGCTTACCTCGTAGAGTTGTCCTGAGGATTAAATTCACTAGAAATGCTTATACAAATTCATGGCTAGTTATTTCTGCATAGTCTAAACTCATCCTTTCTTTGTTTCCAATTTCAACTTCAGAGGATGGTGTTCCAACTTTGTCTCCAAAGTCTAATGTAGATAGTGAGCCTGCTGGGAGCTGGAATAAACTGTACAATTATTTGCTTACTTTAGATTTTAAATGTTTAATTAAGTGTAAAATGCATACAACGGTGCCTGGCACATAGGTGTTTACTATTATTTCATTGTCTGGCTAGCAGTGTGCCCTTGGTTGCTCTTCTTCTACTTAGACATACCAGTTGCTTCATCTCAGTAAAACGTTTACTGTCTGATGACTGAGGAGAAGATTAGTAGGTGTCTGTCCACGCTGAGGTGTGGCCAGCACCTTCTTCCCAGTGGGACTCTTCTTGTATATCCTGCTTTGAGGATACAAGGACACATTCGACTGTTTAAGTGTCTGCATTTCTGGAAGGGAAGGAAAAAGCTGCCCACCCTGCCTTCCTCCCAAGGCTCCAAGAAGTCCCCTATTCACATGGGCCAGGCCAGCACCTCCTGTGTGGTGAGTGCGGAATTTGGGCAAAGAGAGTTGAAGGTCTTAAACAATGATGAAACAAGGTTCACTAGCCAACCTTATAAAGGAAGTAAAAGCAATGGTTAGGGAGAATAGTTACAAAAGTGCAAAAAAACTAGCAAGGAACAAGAAATCTGAGACAAACTATAAATGAATTAAAACCCACCAGGCTAGGTTAAGAAGACAAGTATAGAATTTGAAATTTGAAAGTATTTCTATTAGAAATTTTGTCTTGTTCTGGAGCATATGATCTATTTGAGTTGCTGTCAAGTCAACCCTGACTCATAGAGACCCTATAGGACAGAGTAGAACTGCCCTGTATGATTTCCAAGGCTGTAAACTTTATGGAAGCAGAATGCCACATCTTTCCTCCTCAGAGCAGCTGGTGGGTTTGAACCTACAATCTTTCAGTTAGCAGCTGAGTGCTTTAACTACTGTGCCACTAGGTCTCCTTTTTATCTCTTTTCTACTTTAAGAATATACCTACATAATCGATAGGAATAGGAATAGCAGGTGCATGGGCTGAAAGAAGTTTTATTTGGGGTTCCATTTTATCTAGACAAGGCAGTACACAACCTTCTGTTTGACAACATCACCTTAGACATCATTCGACTTTTCTTCACAACACGTTGTAATTTGGAAAGACGTGGGAGACAACCTTGTTTCTTGAGTAGATTTGCAAAAGAGACTAAACTCACTAGAAGTGCATTTACAAACTCATGGCAAGTTATTTATGCATATTCTAAACTCATCCTTTTTTTTTTTTTTTTTTCCGATTTCAATTTCAGAGGATGGCATTCTAACCCTGACTCCAAAGTCTAAAGTAGATATTGAGCCTGTTGGGAGCTGGAATAAACTGTACAGTTATTTGCTTACTTTAGACTTTGAATGTTTAAATAAGTGTAAAGAATTACGAGATAATTTAAAATGTTTAATTCTGCCTCTTAAACCCTTATGAAAACAATGGAGAGAATATTTTTATATGTCAAGACAAGCACTCGGACAGCAGATGGAGGACAGGACTGTGTCCTGAGCCGCCAGAGTGAGGAAGACTGCCCTAGAAAGTCAAAGTGTTTTCCTCAGGGTGCTAAATCTGACAGGTAATGAGCAAAACTACAGAAACAACAGAGAGCGGAAAGACAGATAGGAAGGTCAAATATAAGCAGGCCAGAGCTGAACATAAACCTAGGATTAATTATAAATGAATTAAACCTACCAGCTCAAATTAAATAGCCAATCTTGAATTTGACATTTACAAGTATTTTTGTTAGTTACAATTTTATGTGTGTGTGTGTGCACTCTCAAAACTTATTCTGTCTGTATTTTCTCAACATTCATTAAGAAATTTCCTTTTCTTCTAACAATTTTTTTTTTTTTTTTTAATTCATGTGATATTTCCTGTCAGTCGAGTTGGTTTTGCAAGTCATGCTGGAAAGTTGGTTTCCAATCTTGGACTGCATCAAGATCCAGACTGGGAGACTCTGAATCAATAAGTCTGGGTATCTGCATTTTTTACAGTGGATCTGAGGATCACTAAATCTTCAGAACCATCGCCCTAGAGAATGGCTTAGTCATCCTCGGCACCACGTGAGTGATGTGAGTAACTGTTTGCTGCTTTAACACTCTCACTTTTCTCCCTCAGTCATAATTGGGAACCTATTAATATATAAGGAAAATCATGTGGTTAATATGAAGAACTCTTTGAGCTATTGCCCCTACCCTTAAGTAACTTAGCTGAAGAAACTAGTAGGAAGATAAGGCATATACGTGGAAAGCACATTACTGTGATGGTTAATTTTATGTGTCAATTTAGCTAGTCTATGGTTCCCAGTAGTTTGGCCAAATACTAGACTAGTTGCTTTTCTACAATGTAATTTAATGTAATCACGTTCCATAATGTAATCTAATATAATGTAGCCAATCAATCAGTTGTAAAGGACATTTCCTTAGGGTGTGCTCTGCCTTCAGAATATAAATACAGGTAGTCCCTGACTTACGACAGGGTTCCATTCCAATGACTCTGTCGTAAGTATGTTCTGACATAAGTTGAATATCTTTTTTTTTCAGTTTTCATTATTATTGTCTTTTATTATCAGTGTTTTTATAAATCTGATCTTTTTTCATCTTTGGGGGTTGGCATAAGAATGATAATATCAGCAAATTAAACACTGCAACACTATGTACTACATATTACTAATGATAAGGTGTACAAAAAAAAAGGACAGTCATAAGTGCGGTTTGTCATAAGTAACTCAAATACATTGTTAAGTCCTGAACTACCTGTAGATATTTTGGCAGAACTCACTCTCTCTCTCCACTCTGTGCTCTTTCTATCACCTGACCTATGGATTTTGGACTTGCCAGCCCTCCACAGTTCTGTGAGCCATGAGGAGGCTTCAAACTGCTGCTTGACCTATGGATTTTGGGACTTGCCAGCTCCTTACAATCATGTGAGCCAATTCCTTGAAGTAAATATATACATATGTTGTTGTTAGGTGCTGTTGAGTCGACTTCAACTCATAGTGACCCTATGTGACAGAATGTGACAGAGTAAAACTTCCCCATAGGATTTTCTTGATTATAATCTTTATGGAAGCAGATGGCCAGGTCCTTCTCCTGTGGAGTCGCTGGGGGGGTTCGAACTGTCAGCATTTAGGTTAGCAGCCCAGCACTTAACCATTGCACCGCCAGGGCTATATCTCATGGGTTCTGTTTCTGCAGAGAATCCTAACACAATTACTAATACAAGGCAACCTGGATGGGCATGGAGATGGGAGATATCATATTTTGGCACATAACGAAGCTCAGACAAGTGAGAGGTAAGGCTTCAGTGACCAAGGAAAACTTTGTAATAAAAATGAGTCTTAAGCAGAGCTCTAAAGGACTGGGAGAACATGGACAGATTTGCATTTGGAGGTGTGTTTCAAGGTGAGAAAAGGCTGCAATAATTGCCAGGCATTATCAGGGTTCCTCTCTTTGTAGTAGCAAAATGCTAATTAAAAGTCGCCTTCAGCTCCCATAGGCACTATCTATCTAGTTAAAGCTCAAAGAAGAGGAATTTTTAAAAAATCTGAGTCCATAAAATTTAGTACTAACTTAATCTTTATTCATTGTGAATCAATGCAGAAACGAGAATAGACCGAACACTTCATTGCTGAGTGTGTCTTAGAATCACAGCACATTCTTGGCTAGAATCAGAAAGGCGACAAAACTGCAAAGGTCCCAGGTCTCCGATTACACCTGTAGTGCAGTTCTGCCCTTGGCATCTCCCATTAGGAACATCTCCAGGAATAGAAAGTCAGCAAATCCCAGAGTGGTAGGTGAAGGGTGAATCAAATCTATGGGATCCATAGGGGGTGTATAAGTACCGTCTTCAAATCTGGGTACCCAGGACCCCGATCCTTGGTTCCCCAGATATACCCCCCCTCCAGATACTCCCCTCCCCATGGGTTGAGGAGTCTGTAAGGCTAAGAGACATTTCCACCTACAGCCTGTGGCCTTCCTGCTGGGCAACACTCTGGGTACCTGGGACACCGGAATCCCTGCTCAGTGGTTTCAAACTTGCTTCCAGGACCTGCACAGGCCTCGTCCTCAGTTCAATATTCACAAGGGCAGAAATGCCAACAGTGTGGGCTCCCTAAGTCCAAAGGGTAGCCAAGGGGATACTCTTGAGAAGTGTACAGACAGAGCTTATACAAACAAGCAACATGCATGAGGTCCTTCAAGATGAGGGATAGCGTCAAGGCAAGGGAAGAGTTGAGAGGGAAGTGTGGAAGGGGAGAAAGAAGGTGGCTGGGGCCTCAACTTTTACTCTTGCCTGGGCCCTGTAAATACTAGGTGAGGACAGCAAAGATCCCCAGCCTCTTGGGAGTTGTGGCACTCCATTGTGATGCCTTCTACACAGCCCCTTTCTACTCCCTGCCCAACAACCAAATTTTTTTTCTCCTTTTTGCCGTCCAGTTGATTCCAACTCATGGCAACCCCACGTGTGTCAGAGTAGACACACAGCAGAACTATGCTCCACAGGATTTTCAGTGGCTGATTTTTTGGAAATAGATCACTAAGTCTTTCTTCCACGTCGCCTCAGACCAAATGTTAAGAGGCTATTTATGACCCCACATTTTCCATAGAGAGAGAGGTTTTTGACAAAGGAGTATTTCATTTTGTTTTAGAATTTCTTGTCCCTGCCTTGGGTTAACTGAAGACAACTTGGGACATCATAAAAACAATGCTGGAATTCACAAAACTACAAATTTGGGATGGTATGCCCCCAAAGTTAGAGAGATGGATATATAAAGAGATTGATACAAAGGCATGGAAGATGTGAAAAATGGGGAACAACGAGAAAGAGTTAAACAGCATTCTTGGAAGAAATTTAGATGGAAAAAAAACATAGAAACAGAAGTAGGCAGATTTAAAAAATGGAAGGAAAGAAAGGATGGAAGGAAGAAGGGAGGCAGTGAGGGAGGGAAGGAAAGAAATGATTGGGTAGTTAATAAGGAAGGTAGCTAAATAGGGAAGAGAAAAGGGGAAAGGGAAAATAAATGTTCTCTAAAGTAAAAATATCCTTATACGCAAGAAAACAAGGGTATTTTCTGTATTTCATTCAATCTCTTTGCTGGTTGTTTTGTTTTTAAAAGCAGCAGGGAATGTCAAACAGCTGTTTTTACAGCTTCTGTCACTTTGTTAAAGCCTGCCTGTGCAGTCTGACTGTCGGGCACACCCAGACACAGTGCTGGTGGCAAGGAGCTGTGGGAGCAGATGAGCCAGGTCTGCAGACAGCACGCGAGAAGCTGCCTGGCTCCCACCACTGGTTTCTCCACTCTCCTCCGAGTCAGAACCAGGACCCCTGGGAGAGCTGCTGGAGAGAGATAAACGAACACTCAAGACAGTATTTCTTTTATCTGATTTTAAAAAAAAGCACCTAAGGATAATCTTTTCTCAATGGAAACAACCCAAAACTCACAGTCAGGTGGCACGGGTTTAAGTACCAACTTTACTGCTTCTGAGCTATGTGACCTGAGACCGTGTGATGGCTAAGTTTATGTGTCACCTTGGTTAGGCTAGTGCCCAGTTGTTTGGTCAGACACTTGTCTATTTGCTGTTCCAAAGTAGTTACATGTGATTAAATCAGTTGGTCTTAAGAACAGTGGATTACCCTCTATCCTGTGGTGGCCATCAACCAGTTAGTCGAAGTCCTTAAGAGTACAAAGAGAGTTCCCCTAGGGTGTCTTCTACCTCCAGACTACAAACAGACATTTTTCAGAACTCCCTTAGTCTTCATTCTTCCTGTTGCCTGACCTATGGATTTGGGGAAAAAGATTGCAGGAATCTCCAGCCTATCACCTGACCTACAGTTTTGGACTTGCCAGTCCCCACCATCATGTGAGTAACTTCCATTTAAAAAAAAAGCATCTCTCTCCCTTTATATATATTTATATGTATATTGCACCTCTATAAGTCTCAGTTTCCTCATTTATGAAATGGGGATAATAATTTACAGCGTTCTTATAAGGGTTAAATGAGGTAAGAATATAGTACACAGCCTAGAATACAGTAGGCCCTCAGTAATTATGTTAAAAAAATATATTTGGGAAAAAAAACAGACAGATGAGAGAGAGAAAAGGAGAGAAGTAGAAAGGGATTTTTAGAGATAGAGACAGATGATAGAGATAGATGTGACAGAGGTAGAGATGACAGAGGCAGAGATCCAGGAAAGTCCTTCCAATGGTTTTTTGGTTTCTGATAAATGTAAAAAGGGATTTCCTCTCCTCCCACTCACTGCCAGTGGCAAGGCCATTTGGAAATCATAGAGGCCAACTCACCTTCCCACCTCCTCTCCCAAAAAACCCTCTAGCAGCCTTAACCCTTTAAAGGATGATTTTTCTTGGCAGGGGGGTATTTTTTGGTGATGCCATGTTTTTTCACTAATGGAATGGATGCTGAATCATTGTTGGTAGTTTTTTTTTCATGATTTGAAAAAATGGGGTGCCAATTGCAAGTGGGCCATATCAGTACATGTTCCATGAAGTACATCACAAACATGGTGCCTATCAGTTCCATGGCCCAGGAAGTGCATCACACTTCCTGGTTGCACTTCAGCCATAAAATACCATATTCATCAGGAGGTGAGCACTTTATAAAAGATGTCATCAGGGAGCTGACTAACGCATGCAGGCCATATCAGTCCCATTTTCCATGAAGCACATCACACACATGGTACATATCGGTCCCATGGCCCAGGAAATGCCTTACAAAGTGTTTTCACCCCAAAAATAACTCATTTACTTGAATATTTCTGAATAACAGAAAGGAAATAGTAAACATTCTTGCAAGTCTTATCTAGCTGTACAGAAGCCAAAAGACGTAGAAGTTTCACACAATCACTCCTCCGGGAAGCATACCCTTGTACAAGTGGCTCTCAGCACTCATATGTGGCGCAGACCAACTTCATTTGTTTTTTAGGCAGTTGCACCAGTATCAGCTATGATGCCAGAACTTACTAAAGTGGCTCATATGCCTGCCAATAAACCTCCAGGGGCAGAAAATGTAGCAGGAACATATATGTGCCAGCACCCTGCCAAGTCCAACAGAGATCTTTACCTCAGTAGAGGATCAGCAAGGAAGGGCTTCCTCCCTGGTGGCCTATCCCCTCTTGAGAGTTACTCCACAACTTCATGGTGTGTGGGTGGTGGGGTGGGAGTGGGGACACATAAAGGCGAACAACTAGGAAGGGGAAGAGACGGGGGTCTTGGAAAGCACCACTAATGAGGGGAGAAAGCAGTGGTCAAAAGTGTGGTCAGGGTGGTGGTGCAAGGTCAAGGAGGTGTACCTAGATTAGCACCCTCTACTCACAAGACCACGTGTTATCCAAGTGGCTCTTCATAGGGCTCCTGTCAGCTCACCAGCACCCTCATCTTCATCACTCTCACCCCTTTGCAGAAGATCCCAGGAGACAAATGAGTATTTTCCCAGAGACTGGAGAATTACTCACTTTTTGTCCTTTTTCACTAGACACTTTTCCTGGCAGTCTGAAATCAAAGCCCTTGGCCTGACCATCTTTAGGGAGGCCTTTAGAGCCTGCTGTCACTACCAATATCACCCCTAACACTTACAGGGCCAAGAACACAAATACAGATCATTGAAAGTTACAAATCAAGCTAATAAACTGCTAAATAAAATGTACTCTATCACAATAAAATAATTCTTAAAAAATACTATAAATATATATATATATAATATGTACGTATATGTATATATACACTGTACCCTCCTACCTTGACAAACATACCTTCCTAAACCTAGAAGTGTAAATTTAGAATGCTCAGATTCCTTAGAGTTCTGCTCTGGGACAAAGAATAATGGGGAGAGGTGATTTCCAGCCCCCAGCCTGCTCCCCTCCTCTTCCCACGCTGGGCTCTGTCTCACCCTCAGGAGGCCTTGCACACACGCGGACATCCAGCTCACGTGTCCAAACTCTGTCCATACCCCAATGACACAGTCCGCTCTTGAAAGGATGTGGTGGGGAAGTTCACGCAGTTTCTGGAAGCAGGCTAGGAGCCATTTGGGCGGGGAATTGTAGGTACCCAAAGTATGCTGTAGAAAGGGGGTCACAGACCTTGGGGAGGCATATCCTCTTGACTCCAAGGACTTTTACCCTTTGGGGAGGAGCATGCCTGGAGGGGGGCCAGAGTAGGGTTCTCTGAAGTGCAAGGCACAGAGAAGGGGCCCATCTTGCCCAGATCATCTCGGTTGTCAGTATTCTGGTCACCATCTTGACCCACACCGAATAGCAAGCCCACTTTCATCCTAGGCAGAGTTCCTGGATAGTACAAATTGTTAACACCAAAGGCTAACCTAAAGGTTGGAGGTTCAAGTCCATCCAGAGGTGCCTCAGAAAAAAGGCCTGGTGATCTACTTCTGAAAAATCAGACATTGAAAACCCCATGGAGCACAGTTCAACTCTGACATGTATGGGGTGGCCATGCATCTGAATGGACTCCACAGTAAACGGTTTGGTTGTCTTTGTTTTGGTATTGGTTTTGGTTTTTCCCACCCTATGCAGTGTAGAAAGCATTTTCTGTGTATTTGCTCCCTGCATGGGCCCTCACTACACCCTTCTAGTTACGGTCTTACCAGGAACCTGCAGGCAGGAACTCAAGAATCACCCAGGTTCAAAGCCTTTTGGGAAGGGACTGTATGGGCAGGGAGTGTGAGAGCCAGGCTGGAGATTGAGGCAGGGTTGAGCAGAGCTAGGACTCCTGGGGCAGGTCCCACTGTTAAGCAGGTCCCCTACCAGATTTAATGGAGCGTTTCTGCTGCGCTTTTCAGTGTTGTAGCTCTTAATAGGCTCCCCCAGCGCGCTGCTCAGGGCCCACGCTGCCTCTGAGCAGCTGCTGTGCTGAGCGAGGGAGCGGGCGAGGGAGTGAGCGGGCTCGTTTGCAGACCACGTGCCTGTCGCCTTCTCGGGAAGCCATCACAGCAAGTCCTGGAACAGGCTCCTGAGGAGGCATCACAGTTTAGTGTAATTCGTCAACTTCACAGCTGCTGCTTGGGAGGGAGGGGGCTGAGACAGCCAGCACTAAGCCGCTCAGGAATCGCTGGAGCATTCCCCAGGCCTGCAGAAGGAGGGTGTGGCCAACCAGAGTGGGCGGGCCTCGCGCTTCACTTCCAGCCGAAGGCCTGGGCGGGAGGGGGAGGGAGGAAGGGGGACCAGGGTCGGTGCCAGGGGTGGGGCCCTTCCCAGAACTGAACTAGCCATTTGCCTAGACCCTCTGCTGGTCCTGCCGCCTGCCCTTGAGGGTGCGGGGGGACAGGAAGTTCAGGGAAGACAGCCTGATCTTTGGAGATGGCAGACTGGATTCAGCCCCCTCCCCCCGCATCATCCTCATCCCTTGGGTGTATGATCTACAGCAAGTTACTTCTGTATGCCCATCTGTATGCCCTCTGTATGCCCATCTGTAAAACGGAGGTGAAAGTACTTCTCATTCCCAGGTCGGGTATTTCGTTGGTATGCACTAGGGCTGTGCCAGTTATTACGATATTGAAAATTCGGTAAAGAGGCAGCAGCTGCATGCAGTCAACTCCGACTCATGGTGCCTCCATGGTCTCAGAGGAGAACTGCACTCCATAGGTATGTCTATGGCTAATTTTTCAGAAGTAGATCGCCAGGCCTTTTTTCTGAGGCACCTCTGGGTGGACTCGAACCTCCAAAGTAGAGCAGTTGTTCTCAAAGTGTCTTCCCCAGACTAGCAGCATCAGTGTCACCCCGGAACTTGTTCGAAATGCGTATTTTGGGGCTCCATCCCAAACCTACTAAATCAGAAACTGATGGTGGGGCCCAGTAACCTACATTTTAACAAGCCTTCCAGGTGATTCTGATACAGGCTAAAGTTGGTGAACCCCTGGTAAAGATTTCCCCAACCCCGCCCCCTGTGTGCTCCCCCCACCCCACTATCTCAGCCCCTCCCTAGGACTGCCCAGACCACCTCATAATCCAGCAACTAAAGGGTTAGTGCCTGGCACCAGAGGGGCCTCCAGGACCCTGCTCTAGCTGCTTGCATTCTGTTTTGTCAGCACCCATGTGGTACAGTTTTTCAATATTTGTAATATCAGCCCTGCCAACCCCACAAGGCTATTGTAAAGATGAAATGAGTAATGTCTGTAGGGTGCTTAGCAGAGCACCTGGCGTAAAGAAAGCACTCAACTGATGAAAGATACTTTATTGTCGTTTTAGGGATCCCTTCCTATTCTTTGGAAACCCTGGTGGTGTAGTGGTTAACAATTACGGCTGCTAACCAAAAGGTCGGCAGTTTGAATCCACCAGGCGCTCCTTGGAAACCATGGGGGGCAGTTCTACTCTGTCCTGTATGAGTCAGAATCAACTTGACGGCAATGGGTTTGATTTTTTTGGTTTTCCTATTCTTTGCAACCTCTGGGTGCACAGCTCTCTCCTGGGACAGTTCCCCCTTTCCTATCTTTCTTCCCTCCCTCTGTGGCAAAGAACCAGCTCATCCTCTGGCTTCAAATGGTCAGCAGAACTCCCCTCTGCCCCATCCACCTGGGAACAGTGCAAGACCTTTGTTTCCCACTCTACCCTACCCCATTCCTAAAGAAAATATGCAGCCTTGGAAAGTTTTTTTGCAGGGAGGGTTGGTTGATTTGTTTGTTTGTTTTATTTTAGTAACAAGAGATGATAGGTAAAAATAATAAATATATAGGAAAGGTGAGTGTTACAGCACTCTCAAATGCCCCACAATGGTCATTCTCCCAAGGTGCAGGGAAGTAAACATATGGCTCCTGTCCTTTATTCCCACTCATCCCCAAAGACAAAGCTCTGCCCTTAGACAAGGGACTCCCCAGCCAAACTTCCCCAGAACACTTTCTGCTGCAATGGACAAACAATCAATTGTCTTAACCCCTTTGGGGCCACTCACCTCTTTGAGAATCTGATCAAAGCTACAGCCCCTCCCCCAGAAAAATGCATATAAACACACATAAACACACAGTTTTCCATGCCATCTCAGGGAGTTCACAGACTTCCCAAAGCCCATCCGCGGCTCAGTGACTCCATGGTAAGAGTCTTGCTGGAGAGGGAGGAAAGAAAGACCTGAACTGCTAATGGTCAGTCTGTCAGTGCACCAAGGAGTGAAGGTCAAACAATTTACTTTTCAAAGAAAAACCCAAACTCATGCTTCCTGTCTTCAAAGCCCTCTAGGCCATTCCCTTGTATTGTGGACTGAATTGTATCCCTCCCTAAATGTGTGTCAACCTCGCAAGGCTATGATTCCCAGTATTGTATGGTTGTCCACCATTTTGTGATCTGATATTATTATCCTATGTGTTGTAAATCCTAACCTCTATCATGTTAATGAGGCAGGATTAGAGGCAGTTATGTTAATGATGCAGGACTCAATCTACAGGGTTAGATTTTATCTTGAGTCAATCTCTTTTGAGACATAAAAGAGAGAAGCGAGCAGAAAAGAGAGGGACCTCATTGCCACCAAGAAAGAAGAGACAGGAGCAGAGCTCGTCCTTTGGACCCAGGGTTCCTGCGCTGAGAAGCTCCTAGACCATAGGACAATTGATGACTAGGACCTTCCTTCCCCGAGAACCAACAGAGAGGGAAAGCCTTCGCCTGGAGCTGGCACCCTTAATTCAGACTTCTAGCCTCCTAAACTGTGACAGGATAAATTTCTGTTTGTTAAAGCCATCCACTTGTGGTATTTCTGTTATAGCAGCACTAGATGACTAAGGCAACCAGTGACCAGAGTTTGGAAAGGTCACTCAACCCTGATCATACTGACCTCATGCAACCCCGAAACAAAGTGAATGTCCTATTCACCCCGCTGCCACCTCTGACCTCCCCTCTAGCTTGGTTTGTTTGTAATGGCTCTCCTTCACCTCATAAGCCCTCTAGCTGCCCATTTGACAGTCTTGCTGCATGGACCCTTCATGATTCACAAGGGGGCAGGGTTGGGATGAGGATGAGACAAGTGAGCTACCAAGGGTGTAAAATTTAGGGAGACACTCACTCTCAGGATCTGCAAAGAAACCCATCAGAAGACATGTGGCCAGTCCCCTTACCTGGATATAGAAATAGTTGGCTTCCAGGAGGATGGAAAAACTTTGGTCTAACCAAGATGAGTTGGTTTGGAGCAACCATAGCCACTTCAAAGCAAAGCTTCCTGGCATTTCACCAGCTCCAAGTCCACCTTTGGTGTATTAAGAGTGGCAGAGGATAGCTCCCGTATGGAAAAGGCAGCAAGGACCTTGTTCACACTTTGAAGAGCACTGGAGAAGGCATAGCTGGGCAGTGCGAGGGAAGAGTCTTTCTCTATCCCTCCGTCTGGGGTAAGTGTGCAGCCATGTCTGCTAGGACAGAAGTGGAAGAAGGGCAGCTCCTTTGCAGTGGTGAGAGGGGGAATCACCTCTGTGGGAGCAGAGCAGAGAGGGCCTGGTCCTCACACACATGGTCACACACACACAAAAACCCACCAATTGCCATTGAGTCAACTCCGACTCATGGCCACCCCATGTGTGTCAGAATAGAACTGTGCACCATAGGGTTTTCAGTGGGTGATTTTTCAGAAGTAGATCACCAGGCCTTTCTTCTGAGGCACCTCTAGGTGAACTCAGACTAACAACCTTTCAGTCAGCAGCCAAGCATGTTATTTATTTATTTAAAGAGTTTTCATGTAAAAAGAGGGAATCGATATGCTCTCCGGGTCCAGACACTGCAGGCATCTTGGAAGATAGTGAACTCTGCCTCCACCCAGTGGAGGTGCTCGTTGATTGGTCCAGTCATTCAACATTTATTAAGCACCCACTCTGTGCCAGGCCCCAGGCTGGGTGCTGTGTGTTCACAGGGAGTCACACTATGGATATGGTTCAGACAGTCACATGTTGGGAAAGGATTAGACAAAAACACTCTTCTATCCCTTCTAATTCTAAGATGCTAGGCTTTGATGTTCTCCTAGAGTTTGCTCCCTGGTGAAGAAGTCCTCCATATTCAGGTCTCAGGTACACAAGAGAGGATCAGATTTGAAGAAAGCTGCCCACTACTTTTCTTGCTCCCAAGGCAAGCTTCCAGCTCTTTTCAGTTCAGCAAATAGCACAACTAGATTTGAAATTATATGTGTATGTGTGTATATACATACTACACTCATATATATACACACATATGTATGTATATGTGTGTGTATATACACGTGTATATATATATATACATATATATGTAATAAGCCCCAAATTATTTTATTCAGCCTTGACTAAATGGCACCTAATTGGAGGAAAAAAAAAAAAACATTAAGAAGCTATTGACACAAAGGCTTTATGATGATGCAAAACCTTGTGTTAGCCATGAGCCTTTGCTTAGAGAGATAAAAAAGAAGGCTAGAAAATGTTTACATATCAGATAAAAAACGTAAGTTAAATCTATACTTTTCCTGTATCTTATCATCATAAAGTTGAGTTTCCATCTAAGTTCGTTAATGAAAAAAAGGTGAAGAACTTTCCTGCAATATTGAATGGTTTATTTTAAGAATTCTAAGGATGGCTGACCTATAATCATAAGACTATTGAAGTTTGCTATAGGAAACAGCATGTGTGAAAATAGTTGCTGTATAAAATTGTTCACTTAAAGTAGCTAAGCTGTGTTTATCAAAGGAGGCTGAATTATCTCACTAGGCTTTTAATCTATTGTCTATGATCTTACTGGTCTTTTTATAATTCAACCAGTGAAAATGATTCAACAGCGCCTGGCAACCCTCATGACTCAATTATTTTCTGCTTTGAATTTTTTTTCGTTGTTGTTGATACATGTGTTTTGATTAATGGAAGCATGCTGAATCATTGAGTGTGTCTGAATTTTTGGTAAGTAGTATGGATATTTTCTTGCCCCCTCCCACAAGCCTATCTTAAGTGTTTAGTGGTACATATGAAGTACCACTAATTATATCCCAGAGTTCCCACCAGGGTCTATTGGTACACATGTGTAACAAATTAAAAATATTCAAAATTTCCATTTTCCTACCAAAAATTCAGATACCTCATACTACACCGGAAACCCTGGTGGCATAGCGGTTAAGTGCTATGGCTACTAACCAAAAGTTCGGCAGTTCAAATCCACCAGGTGCTACATGGAAACTCTATTGGCCAGTTCTACCCTGTCCTATACAGTCGCTGTGAGTTGGAATCAACTAGACGCAACGGGCATACAATACCCTCTAAAAACAGTAATTTGCAGCACACATCCGTTTCTTCAATTTCAAACAGTCACAAAGGCCTCTGCCTAGTGGCAGCACACACTGACACTGGTACAGCAGCTCTCCAATAAACCCCCGAGGCTGAAAAATTTCATGGTCACTATATGTATTGCCGGGCACAAAAAGTTAAAATGAGGAAAATGTCTAAAGGCATTCCTTCCCTGAAAAAGAAAATTTTTTTTTTGAAAGTAAAATAAATAAGGTTCTAACAGATTACCGTATTTTTACATAAATAATGCACATATTATATGTTTTTCTGTCAATAGCACAACCCCCTAGCATATTGTTTTCCTAGGCCTGCTATTCACGTTATATATGTGGGCATGTTATTTATGTGGACACATTATTTGTGAAAAATATGGTAACTTTAAAACACCACAACAAGGGATTCTCATGCAAAGAAGTTTAATGAGACTCTGCTTGGAGACTTTCCCTCTCTAATGCCAACACATGGGCACATCTTCAGATCACCACGGTATATTTCCAGAAGTTCAGCCACTGCTCGTTCCTCCCACCCCACACCAAGACTGAGAAAAAAGCACAAAATGCATCTTCTCTACAAGCCACTAGCCAGAATCCTCATTACCTTCCCTGGAGCCCAGCCCCGCAGGAAGATTCTGGAAAGTTGGTAGGGAGGCTTCAGTGAGAGGAAGCTCTGGTGAGGACTCCAGCTGTTCTCTGACCCAGCCCAGACCCTCCCTGAGCCAGAGACCAGTGACTGGAGAAGCAATTTGCTCTTTAATGCATTTTCCCCTCCCAATTAGGATCAGAGAAGTGGTGCTGGTTGTTTGTTGAAAGCTTTTTGTGTTAGACACAAACATTAACGGAATGACAGGAAAAAAACAAATATAGCATTATTATGCCAGGAGTCTCTCAGTGGAGCTGGTTGGATGGCCCCAGTAGACCTGCCGGAGAATCATGTGGTGATATCCATCCTGGTCTCCCAGGCCAGGCTTGTCCAGACTAGAAGGGATAACTTTTCTCCCAGACACATACTGCACACACCCCAAGAAGCAGCAAGTTTGCACTGAAGGTATGGCTTTTGTAGCCTCAGGGGGAGACTCCAACTGGGGCTAGGTTTTGAATGATCAATTGCTCAGTTGAAAACAACAGAAAGAGTTCCTAGTTTCTGGACTAGGCTAAACTGGGGACCAGTTAGGTACCAGTGAGGCATCAAATCCTCATAGTCTCAAGTGCTAAATGACACCAAGGCACCCAACAGCAGTCTGCCACCCTCCCTGCTCACAGTGAAAACACCCATCTCAAGAGAAAAACCTCGAGTGAGGCAACTTCTTCCTCTCTCCCCTTATTTTGCCTTTCTCTTCCACGCTTCACCTTCTCCCTTCTTAGCTTTTGTCCCTCCTTTTCTGCTTCTTCCCCTTCCTTCTTCCCCTTTCCTTCTCCTCAACACCCACCCTCTCCTTTACGCCATTTCCTATCCCTAATGGTCTTTACCTGAGGCATCATATGCTCATAGAAAAGCGTTTCTTCCAAACTCAGAAGCAAAGAGAGACCTGTTAGTGAAAAGGGCTAACGCCATAAGGAATCACAGGAATAAGTCAGAGGTCACTTTTCTCAGCCCTGACCTGGGGAAAGAAACTGTATCTCCACCCTGTTGGGAAGCCTGTGTAGTATAGTGTCAAGAACACTGGCTTTTAAGTCAGAGAAACTGGGGTTTAAATCCTGGCTCTGCTATGCACTAGCTGTGTGATCCTGGACAAGTTACTTTACCTCCCATGTCCTCAGTTTCTTTATCTGTGAGAGACGGAATAATAACGTCTATCCCACAGAGCTTTGTAAAGATTAAAAGAGTTAAGGTAGATAAGGATCTAGCCCATGACAGGTGATTAATAAAGTGAGTCTTCCCCTTTTCCTTATCTTCCCTTTTTGTAAGTCAAGAGTGTGGTAACCCTGATTATTCCTGTCTTCCTTGGAGAAAGAACCCCAGGAGACCAGAGTCTGGATCCATCCGTACTATACCCCACTCCCTGCCCGTATCATACGACAAGTCAACATCTGCGGCATGTTCTGTGTCTTCTACCAGGACTCTGCTGCGTCAGACCAGAAGACCATGGTTAAGAGTCAGGTGGGATCAGACACCGGGAGCAGCCGCGTGCGAAGGGAACCAAGCTCTGGGTGGCTCACATGATGAACAAGGTCTTCCAGGGCCTGTTGATAATTAATTCAATTTCATCTCCAGTTTTTCAGCCCTAAAGTGCTCATCCCCAAGTAGTTGATGCTCAGACAACTATCCCTTGGCCCATCTTATGGCCCCCAATGCTGGACACTGCTGCTCCATGCCTATTCTGAGGTAGGCCTGTTCCTCCAAGGGTGATGGAACAGTCAGTTGAGACCTCCCTTCCTGGGAGAACTCCCACCCCTGGCCCCTAGACATGCTCACTTCCATGTAGTCAGACCTCTGGGTATTTTCCAAGGGCTGCCCCTGCTCCCTCTCCATCCTTGAGAAGATGCAGGGACTCCACAGAGCCTGGAAAAATCCCCAGCTATGCACTAAAAACATTTTCTGAAATAAAATCTATGATAATAACAGTAACATTAGTATAACACTTCAAAGTTTCTGAAGTACTTTTATCCATTTGAAACCTGTCAAAGTAGACTAACTGCTATAATGAATGACCCCAAAATTTCAGTGGCTTAACAGAATAAACGTATTTCTTGTTCTCATCACAGTTTAATGCAAGTGGGCAGAAAAGAGAGAAAACTCTGTCCCGTGTAGACATTGGAGACACAGGCTCCTTTCAACTTGTGGCATTACCATCCCCTAGAGACTCTCAGCAGTCTCTGGGTGGCACAACTGGTTAAGTGCTTGACTACTAGCTAAAAGGTTGGCAGTTTGAACCCACCCAGAGGTGCCTCAGAAGACAGGCCTGGCAATCTGCTTCAGAAAGGTCACAGCTTTGAAAATCCCCATGGAGCAGCTTTACTCTGCACAAATGGGGCTGCCATGAGTTGGAAGGGACTCAACCACAACAACAACCACAGAGCCTCCAAGTCCTTCACTTCCAGTGCATACAGGGAAAGAGAGTATGGAGGATCACACAGGAAGTTTCTACGGGCCAGTCTTGGAAAGAGTGAACATCAATTCTACCCACATTCACTGGCCGGATCTCAGTCCCACGGCCCACCTAATTCCAAGGGAGGCTGAGTGCTTAAGAAGAAAGAAGACAGGATTTGATAAACAGTTAGTACTGTACTATCTTTGCTACAAAATCATTGAGGCAAGAATTTTCTCCCCCGAGTGGGAAACTGAGGCTCAGAATGGTTGACACGCCCAAGGAACCACTGTCAGTAAACGGTCAGGACCAAGACTTGAACCCAAATTGTCTAGCTTCAGTTCAGTCTTTATCTCATGGAAGATTTCTTGAGTCTGGAGAATGACCCAGGTCCTGCCCATGCCACCTCCTCTTCTCCTTACCTCCAGGTATCTGCAAACCTGAGAGACACTTTACTATACACCTTCCTCCTACTCCCTCCCATCAGTCTTTACTCCTTCCTCACCACAGGAATGGGATCAAGCCCTTCCACAGTGGCTCAAAAATAAAGATACTTAAATACATCTACAAGGAGTCCTGGTTGTACAATGGTTAAGCACTCAGTTGTTAAAAACAAGAGAAAGACCTGGTGATCTGCTTCCATAAAGATTACAGCCTTGGAAACCCTAGGGGAAGTTCTACTCTGTCACATGGGATGTCTATGAGTAGGAATCTACCTGACAGCTCCTAAAAACAAGCAGCACATCTACATCTTTGGCCCTGAGTAAGAAAGCATGGTCTTTGACTTGGAAGAGTTCACAGTCTAAAAAAAAAGAAATGTGAGAAATAGCTTTAACTTGAGTTGATTAGACAAGAGCGGAGGTCTACAGGAACAGGGATCAGTGAGAAACTGATTTTTCTCAGAGTCAGAAGAAGTTACAGAAAGGAAGTTACATTTGCCTTGAGCCATGACACAGGAATGGGCAAAGCAGACAGGGTAGGCAAAGCATCACAGTGCAAGGAAGAGTATGTGCACAGACACAAACAGGGAAACGAGCTGGAATGTTCAGGCAAGTTCACAACAGGAGGCAAGGAGAATCCCACAAGGCTGCAGAAGGCCCCTCTCACCTGCTATTCTTCTGGGAGCCCTGAGAAGGTGGGAGACGTTGAAGAGTGTCATGGTCTGAACTGAGTCCCATGGTTTCTAGGTTGCAAGGCCCAAGGGCGATATTCTCACGTAGGGGCACAAGACTGTTATTTACCTTTGGTAGAATTAGCTGGTGCTTGTACAATACTTTTCTGTTTAGAGGTAATTTTACACACATTATCTCCTTTCACTCCTCATTTTGCAGATGAGGAAAGCAAAGCCCAGAGAAGTTAAGTAGCTCAACTGGTAGACAGCTGGACTAGAACTCAACTCCAGATCCTATAACTCCAAAGCCCAGGCATTTTCCCCTAAGAGCTTTGCCAGTAGGTGGGGGATGGAGCACGGGAGAGAGGGGGACATCAAGGAGGTCTTTTCAGTGTCCCTATCAGGGTTCTTTCTAAGATGGGTAACTTATTTCCAATTATTTTTGTTTCTCCTCTTCACATATGGAGTTGAGAGCTAATTCTGAGAATCTGCTCCTACGGGATCCTAGTTCAGCACCCCAACCTAAGGAATAAAGGAATCTCCCCTGATTCTGGACAGCCCCTACGTTCCATGCCCCTAATCCATCTATAGTTCCTTTTCCCCATCATCCTTCCAGGAAGCCAACAAAAGAACAGGCAGAAGCAGCTACAGATAAAAACAGAAGCAGAGAACAACACAGAACAGAGGATTGTCTTCTTGCTCCGTGAACCTGGCAGACCCACATGCAACTTCCACAGGAAGTCACAACCTTCTCACTGTCAACCCCACCTCCCACCCACCTTCAGTGCCCAGGGCCCTTCACTTTCCATTATCCCAACCCTGCTCTGCTCTTTCTTTTAGCACAGAATTTCATTGAGAGAACAAAAACTGATGAGGTTCTCTACTCCTCTAGAAAGTAGCCTGAAGGGAAGTGTTACTTCTAGAGAGACTAGTCAGCACTCCTTTTTTGCTTTGCCAGAAAACAACCAGCGAGAGAGAATATTCAGTAATTGTAAGAACCTGGTACTCCTTCGAGGGGGTCTGGGGGCTGGGCTTCTCAGGGACAGATAGTTATAGCTTGGAACATAGATTCTTCTAGAAGTAAGCAGACACCATTATCCACCTGGATTGGGGGCTATTTTCCACCCGTTGTTCACTTAAAGAAGCAGCCATATCTTCCAAATCATAAAAGGAGATATGGTCTACTCAAGCGATTTTTTTCTGGTTTATCGTATTTTTTTATATACAAAGCCCTATTGTTGTTGGGTGCTGTCGAATTCCTTCTGACTCACAGCAACCCCATGCGGCAGAGTGGAACTGCCCCATAGGATTTTGTTGGCTGTAATCTTTATGGAAGCAGATAGCCAGGTCTGTCAAACCATCAACTTTTTGGTTTGTATCTGAGTGCTTAACTGTTGCACCACCAGGGCTCCTTCGAAGTCCTGTAAAACCAAACCAAATCTATTGCCGTCAAGTTGATTCCAGCTCATAGCAACATTATAGGACAGAGTAGAACTGCCCCATAGAGTTTCCAAGGCTGTAAGTCTTTACAGAAGCAGACTACCATATCTTCCCCTGGGGAGCAGCTAGTGGTTTCGAACTACTGACCTTTTGGTTAACAGCCGAGTGCATTAACCACTGTGCAACCAGGGCTCCTCAAAGCCATATAAAGGTATACAAATTAAATCACATGAATTTATGCATTTATTGAATCATTTATTTAAAATAATAATACATAAATATAGGACTGTCCCCAAAATTCAGTGTGTATTAGGCTGCCATGGGTGCTCAAGAACATAATTCCTTCTGCGATCGTTTCTTCCCTGCGGTTGGTGGCAAAGGAGGAAATAAGAAGGGAATGTGGTGCCCAAAACAGAAAGAGGAGACTCTGGGGACAGGGTCCTCAGACACCACCTAGGACAGGAAGAAATTTGGGATCTTCTTAACCAGTTACAATCAAGTCAATTACAACTCATGGTGCTCCCTGTGTGTCAGAATAGAACTGTGCTCCATAGGGTCTTCAATAGCTGATTTTTCAGAAGTAGATTACCAGGCCTTTCTTCTGAGGCATCTCTGTGGATTTAAAGCACCAATCTTTCGGTTACTGATGGAACCCTTAATTGTTTGCACTACCCAGGGACTCCTTAACTGGGTGAACAAAATCTCACCTATTATATGCCTCCATTATTGCATTTGTTACATTATATTGTAAAACTTTATGTATTTAAGGCCAAAGCCTGCACCTTACTCATCTTTGAACCCCCATGCCTTGCACAGTGCCTCACAGGAATACAGTAAATACTTTCAGATGATTCCTCTATGAACTGGGAGCCTGTAGGCTGTGCCCACCAGAAAAACCAATACTCTCTCTCTAAACTTGGTCAGGTCTGTGCTCTTAAATTTTCTTTGTTTCCTTAATTTCAAAGTAAAGTTTCTTTTAAAAAATCTAATCTCTCGTGGTCAAACCACAGAGAGTAGGGTTTTGTCCATGCCTGTGTAGTGGTAGGTTCCTGGCTGGCACAGTTTGTGTTTGTCTACTAACCTAAAAGTTGGCGGTTCGAACCCACCCAACAGCACTGCAAAGGAAAGGCCTGGTGGTCTGCTTCTGTAAAGATTTCAGCCAAGAAAACCTTAAGGAGCAGTTCTACTCTGTAACCTATGGGGATCACCATGAGTCAGAATGGACATGATGGCAAGGGAGTTAAAGGTAGTGGTAGCAGTGAAAGCAAGATCAAGGTTCATTTTAAGAAGAGATGAAGACTCCATGTGGAGAAAATTGTTAAGCCTTATGCAAAAGCTGTTAACAAAAACTGAGTTAACAGTGTACAACCAAGCCTCAGGCTCTAGAAATTCCAAGGGTCATTCAACAAGAAGGAGCCAAGAAAGGAGAGTCTAAGAGTAGAGAGGTAAGTTGGAAAAACAGCAACTAGCCAGGTAAAAGGGAGGTCTGGCACCAGGGTGCTGAGACAAATTTCCATTCTGAGTCTTGGAAATTCAGGAAATCTTTTATAGGTGCAGCTAACCACACTGTGGCTTTTACCTCCAGGGTGTTGTAAGGGTGTCACAGGTAGAGTGGAAGACCATTGTAACTCTTCTTTGCTTGTGCCTTGAAGGACACTACAAGTTTCAACGATGCACAGAGCACCCTACTAGACCCAGAGAGAGGGACCCACACACAGCGAATTTGGTGACCTTAAGGGAGATAAGAAGGACATGAGTACTATCTGGGCAAATAAGGGAAAGCAGCTGGTTCCCTTTAGCTATTTAATACAATTCCACTCCATCTGCAGGAATAAACAGATCTTCCTCACCAGGGAACTCAACAAATATTCACTGAGCACTTTCTACATATTAGGACCCGGTGGATGCAACTGTGTGGTAATTAGCAGAGGCAAAACGGTGACTAAAAAAAAACCAAAAGGTCAGTGACTGAAAAAAAGACGCTGCTTTCTTTCTCATGTGACAGTCCAGGAAGGATGTTTAAGTTCCCTACAGTCATTCAGGGACCCAGATGACAGCCTCCAAAGCCTCCTCCAAGGTCATTGTGGGTATTACCATCCCTTCGGGCCTTGTCATCATCTGCAACAAGCTGCAGAGGAGAAAAGGGAGCACAGAGAGTCGCGCTCACTCTCTGGGTCTGAAGTGGATGCTCCAATGGGAAGGAGATGGCTTCATTTAACTGCAAGGGAGGCTGGGAAACGTGGGGAGCTAAGAAGCCCTTTGGAGACTTCTTCAGCCTCAGTCATCTCTGCTAAGGAAGCTTGCTCAGTCACTGCGGGGTAAGGTGCAGGCCAGCTTCATGGTGGAAACCCTCTCCAGTCTGGTTCCTGGGCACAGTCCTCCTCTGAGTGGTCATCCCTCTTGCTGCAGTTATAGGGATCCCGCAAAGCTAGGGTTCACCACCTACCCCGAAGTCACCCCTCACTCATTCAACAAACATACATTTATTGATTTCATATTATATGCCAGATATGGGGCTAGGTGCTGGGAATACAGTGATGTGTAAGTCACGTGGCCAATGCTTCATGGAACTTACATTGCCTGGTGACAAGAAACAAATCCATCAATTATTAAACAAAATAATTTCTGAGAACTATAAGAGTTTTAAAAGAGATAAAAGAGTTGTGCAAATGAACGGTTTAGAGTCAGAGGGCTACTTTGGATAGAGAGGTAAGGGAAGGCCCCTCTGAGACCCAAGAAGAGAGAAGGAGCACTTGCACACAGCATGTTCAAGGATCAACCAGAAGACCATCATGGTTGGCACTCCACAGGGAAGGGGAGTGGCTTGAGACAAGATCAGAGAGGTGAATGGTGCCAGATCACAAAGGGCCTGGTGAGGGGTGGTAAGGAGGTCATTCAATCATTCAGCTAATGTTTATCAAGCAGCAACAGTAAGTCTAGAAATTGAGGATACTGCAGTGAAGACATAAATTCCTGCCCTTGTGAAGCTTACATATACCAGAGAGGCATAAAATCAACAAATACCTGAATAAATAAATAATATCATATCAGTTGTGTCATACTGCAGTGGCTTCCATGTTGCTATGAGGCTGGAAGCTATGCCACTGGTGTTTCAAATACTCGTAGGGTCACAGCCATGATGGACAGGTTTCAGAAGAGCTTCCAGACTAAGACAGACTAGGAAAAAAGGCTTGGCAATCTACTTCCAAAAATTAGCCAATGAAAACCTTATGGATCACAATAGAACACTGTCCAACTCACTTGCTTTGGACATGTCATCGTGAGGTATCAGTTGCTAGAAGAAGACACCATGTTTGGTGAAGTAGAGGCCCAACGAGGGGATTGAAGACCCTTGGTGAGATGAGTAGGCACAATAGCTGCAACGATGGACTCAGACATG
This sequence comes from Dugong dugon, assembly GCA_030035585.1. Classification (NCBI taxonomy): domain Eukaryota; kingdom Metazoa; phylum Chordata; class Mammalia; order Sirenia; family Dugongidae; genus Dugong; species Dugong dugon. The sequence continues at coordinate 152,785,090 of CM057462.1, forward strand.
CTGGCAATTGTGAAGACGACTCAGGAACAGGCAACATTTCATTCTGTTGTACATGAGGCCACCAGGAGTTAGTGTCAACTCAACGATAGCTAAAAACAACAACAATATCGCATCAAGTACTGGCAAGATCATGAAGGAGATAAAGCAGGATTAAAGAGTAGAATGATAGGGGTGCTGTTTTGGACAGAACAGAAAGGCAAGGCCTCTGATGAGGTGAGCAGAGACCTAGAGTAAGTGAAGGAACAAGCCATGTGACTATCTGGGGAAGCAGTGTTCCAGAGAGCTCTTGGGGTTGCCAGATAAAACACAGGACACTCAGTTAAATTTGAAATTCAGATAACTATCACATGGGGCATACTTAGCCTGAAAAGATTATTCATTGTTTATCCAAAATCAAATTCAAATTCAACTGGGTGTCCTGTATTTTCATTTGCTAAATCTGGCAGTCAGAACATTGCCAGAACACAGTGTGAAGGCCCCAAGGCAGAAGCATGCTTGGCATGTTCAAAGTCCAGCATGGAGTTTTCTGTGGAGCACAGGGTGGGAAATGAGACTGAAGGGGGAGGCAGAAGCCAGAGCATGCAGGGTCACACGGGCCGTGGTGAGCACTTTGGGTTTCATTCTAAATGGGATGGAAAGCCCTAGAGGGTTTTGAGCAGCTGCGTGAAGAACAGACTGTAGGGTGGCAATGGAAGATGCAGGGTTGCCACCCTAATCATCCTCCTTCCAGAAAGGTCAAATGAAGGAGGCAGAAGATCCAAACATCCTACTGCTCTCCACCTGCCACTGTGTAGCCACAGAGATGGGAACTGGGAAGGCTGGGGACTATCAATCCAAATGGGAACATCACTCCATGAACAAAATTAGACCCACCCTCTCCCACCCACACTTCTCTCGTTCTGCTTCAGGTCTCCCCAACCAGTGGGGATCAGATGTTAATCAGGGTGTCCTCGTTATTTAGAGAAAAGTGTAATCAGTGCTGTTGCCCTACAGGCCATGGACGTAGTTCTGGAATCTACTGGCACCAGCCTCTGTACCACCCCTTGCTCCACTGCTTCTCTCCACTCATCTTAAGAGAAATTTGCATTAGACAAAACCCTCTTTCTCTTCTTCTCTTGACCCAGTTGCTCTTCTGTCAAAACAGAAGAGCATGGGAAAGAAAGTCCTGGGCTTCTTTTGGTCCAGTCGCTGCTATCGATTCTCTCTCCCCTCTCGTCAGCAGTCCTGTGCCTACAGTCTGGGCTCCTGGTGCTCCAGCTGTTGCCTTTAATCAACAGCAAGAGTAAATACAAGCAGATGCTGACATTCCCAGGATGCTCAGTAAAGCCTCTCACACTCAGCTTGAAAAGGAACATTTTCTGGAATTGATTCTGATATGTGACTCTATAAGCATCCAGACTCCAGCTGAGAGGGGACAAGGAAAGGGCTGGGACAAGGGAGCCCTTCCCTTAAACATGTGGTGAGTTTTTTACGTGACTTCTAAAGAAGTTCTAGACCTCAGTTTCCAATAGCAGCTTCTGATTCCAATTTCAGTGGTTGAATGATGCTATACAAAGAACACTGATACAAGGATTGATGTGAGAGTTGTAGACTTACCTAGAAGGGGTTCTCCAGTGGTTTGTCTCCATCCTTGGCTTTGTTCTATAAAGCATCTACTTCAACAGCTTGAATAGAACCATGCCATTCAAATGTAGAGATGACCCAAAACTAAGAGGTAGTGCGATATAGGGGAGAAAGTGCTGAGCTATCCAGATAACCCTGGGCAATCTGCTTAATCACTCAGAGCTGCAATTTCTCCATCTGTAAAATGGAACATAAATTCTACCTCTTAAGATTGTTCTGAGGATGAACTGAGATGTCTTATGCAAAGCATCTAGTCCAAAGTCTGGCACAAAGGACACACTCAATAGGCAGTAGTTGCCTTTCCTCAGTTTTCTTCTCTGTATAATGGGACAATAAACTTATAAGAGCCTAAAACCCAGTTGACTCTGGAAAGGAAGTCTTTATTGTTGGATAACTTCGATTGCCTAGGATAATAGGCCATAATCAAGAAAAGGAACATTAATAAGCCTTTCAATTAAAACCTGGTAACAGCACTGAGAATACAAGTTTGATAATAATTCCAATGAAAAAGACCCAAGAGTTTTAATTAGCCACAAGCTCAGTTTGAGACCAGAGTGGAACACATTTACCATGAGAAGCTTGTACAATCACAGGTTACATAATAATAATAATTAATATATATTGAACACTTACAATGTCCCAAGTGGTATTCTAAGTATTGTACTTTACTCATTTAATCCCCCCAGTATCCCTATGAGATGCTTCTTTTATCACCAGTTTATAGATAACAAAGCTGAAGCAGGGAGAAGGTAAGTAACTTGTTTATGGTCACAGAGCTCGTTAACAGCAGAGCTGGGACAGAAGTAATACGTTCACTCTCTGGACTTTCACAGTTCAGATCACATCTCGAGTTACTGGGTTAGTTGTGAGTATTATGTCAGATACGGCCACATCTTCCCTGCTCTGATGCCACCTCAGCCTTCAACTGTTCTATGCCAGCAGGTGGGGTAGGGGGAGGGCTAAGGGTGGCAGGACTTAAAATTAAGCCACCCATCCAGGTCCAGGCCAAGCCGTGCCTTCAAGATGCCCACACTGCTCTCCAGAGCATCTCACTGCCTACCAGGAAAGGGACTCTATGCCTCAAGGAAGGGCCCTGGGTGGCCTTATTGCCCCTAAACTGTCACTCATTATCTTCCCCCATCTCCTCTCCCTCAACCCATTCAACTGATCCCCATAAGTTAATGGCTTGTTGCTGTTAGTTGCCATCAAGTTGGCCTGACTTATGGTGACCTTATGTATAACAGAACAAAATGTTGTCCAGTCCTGCACCATCTCCTTGAGCTTTGGTATTTTTGAGCTCATTGTTGAGACTATTGTTAATCATAAGGTTGTCATTTGTTAATTTTCAGAAGTAGATCTCCAGGCCTTTCTTCCTAATCTGTCTTGGTCTGGAAACTGCTGAAACCTGTCCACCATGGGTAACCCTGCTGGTATTTGAAATACTGGCAGCATAGCTTTCAGCATCATAGTAATACGCAAGCCACCCCAGTCCAACAAACTGATAGATGGGTGGTGGAGTTCATGGCTACCTCTCGTTGAAAATGATGGTACAGAAGAATGATCTTGTGAGCTTAATATTTCTTTGAAGTCTCATACTTTATCCTAAAAATTCATACAAATTTTATACTGTACCCCATACTATATCTGGCTTTTTTTCTTATAAAAATAATATTTTAAATGACTTACCACTGAGTAAAGTTGATGCTCTAGAGGGAAGAACCACAGTTTTCCTGTGACTTCACAGAACCCCTGGCATACTGCTACATGTTTCCCAATTTGAAAAGCTCAGTACTGCTGATACATATTTCATAACACGGAACTATGTTCAGGGCATATCATTAACTGATAAAAGCAGGTTACCAAACAGTATACACAATATGATTCTATTTTTGTATACCGTCTTGAAGGCTATCTATCTATCTATATACACACACACACACACCCCAAAATGTTAACAGAGTTTATCTCTGGGCTGTAGGAATGTGAGTGGTTTTTATTTTGCTCTTTTTGCTTCTTATATATTTTTTCTACAGTGAGCCAGTGAGCACCTGTATTATTGGCATATGGGGTTTTGATGTTCTTTTTTTTTTTTTTTTGGAGGGGATTAGTTTTGTTTTCAGGATTCTCTGGGTGGTGCCAATGGTTAAGCACTCAACTACTAGCCGAACGGCTGGCGGTTCGACCCATACAGAGGCTCCTAGGAAAACAGGCCTGGTGATCTGCTTCTGAAAGATCACAGCCTTGAAACCCCTATGGAGCAGTTCTACTCTGCACACACAGGGTCACCATGAGTCAGAACCGACTCAGCAGCAACGAAGAACAACAACAGTTTTGTTTTTAAAGATTTAAGGGTTAAAGGCTGCCTGAATTTTTCAGATACTTGCTTTATCAGACTCTATCTTTAAGACCCTGAGACCATTGGCCTCCAAAGCAAGGGGACCCAGCCACATGCAAACACCATGTACAAAAATTTGACCAGGCATCCGCCCTGGCTCCCCACTTTGTTGCTCTGTTAACTCTGCCAGCTGTGACCTTGAACTTCTGGGATGCTCACACCAACTCCTCACACTAATGGTTCAGTTCTGTCATCTGTAAACTGGTGATAAAAGAAGCATCTCACAGGGCTGTTGTGGGGCCAGCCGAGGGAACAATCCCCAACTTTGCTTTAACTTACAGCAAAAAGTTTCTGTGCCCTGCCCACACCCTCCCAAAAGCCAACTCCTGGTTCAGTCAAGGTTTTGCCTTCTCGTCTCCAGTCTCAATGCTGATGGCTCACAGCCACTACGCAGGCCAAGTAATAAAGGACTCCTCAGATTGGACTGATATTTCTCACACCGGCTGTTGCCTGAATCTGGTCACAACTCAACAAGCATTTGGAATCTGTGCCTCAGTGCTGAGACTGCCCTGGATCTGCCCTTCTGTAGGGGCAGTTTCCCATTCTTCTGTCTCTACCTAACCTCAAAGTCTCAATCAGGGTCCGCTTCTTATCTCACCCATGATGTCTTTAATCTTATTTAATCATTTACTGCACAATTACTAAGTGGTAGACACATGCTTAAGTACTTTGCATACATTGTCTTTGAATTCTCATAATGATCCTCTAAGGCAGATTCATAGTCTTCATTTCATAGATAAGGAAACTGAGGCTCAAAAACATTAAATAAAGCCAAAGACTATTGTCTAATTATCTACTGCTGCATAACGAATTACCCCAAAACTTAGTGGCTTAAAATGACCATGTCACTAGTGATTCTGGGGGTTGACTGGGCTCATCTGGGCAAGTCTCACTTGCCATCCCTTATAAGATTGCAATCAAATGGTGGCTAGGGCTGGAGTCATTCCAAAGACTTCCTCACTCACATGTCCAGCGGTTGATGCTAGCTATGGACTAGGACCTCACCTGGGCTGTCTGCCGAATACCTACACGTGGTATCTCCATATGGTCCCTCCACTTTGGTAGCTGGGTTCAAAGACCAAGCATCCAGAGAGAACAAGCTGGAAGAGCATGGCATTTTTGTGACCTAGCCTCATAAGTCACGCAGCATCAGTTTTATAATCTTTGATTGTTCATAGTAGTCACAAAGCTCTGCCCAGATTCAAGGGAAGGAGCGTAGACGTCACCACTTGAAAGAAGAAGTGTTGTTATACTGTAAGAAGAGCATGTGGGATCAGACCTATTGTGGCTGCTACCTTTGGAAAATGCAACCTGCCACAATTACACAGCTAGTAAATTGGGCAGAGCCAGGATTTGAACCCAGATCAATCTGACTGCAAAGCCTGTGCTCTCAAACCATCAAGCAAGGAGTCTGGGAATACAACATATCAGGAAAATATGTTGGTTAAATTAACCAACAAGTGTGTCCAGAAGAGGAAGCCAAGATGCTGAGATGCCCAGAAACAATGTCATACAATTTAACGAGCAATTGAAGGAGACAAGACTTAAAAGCAATATGACAGCCTTCTTCAAACACATGAGGGGCAAACATGTGGAAGAGGGAAGGCTTACTGTATATCACATCCCCCAGCAGATAGAAGAGACAGAGAGGCAGATTCCAATCCATCGGTGGCAGTTTCGTGCAGAGGGCAAAGTACTGACTTTGAATCCAAGCAAACCAGGTTCAGAACCTGGCTGTAGTTCTTAAGCAAATTGCTGATCCTCTCTATACCTCATTTCCACATTGGTAAAATGGGGATGACAAAACCCATCTTACAGCATTGCTGTAATTATTAGAGATAATATACATGTACCTGGCATGCAGTAGGCACTCAGTAAAGATAGCTGGTGTTATTATCATTGCTGTAATTGTTATTGCTATTGTTGTTGTTGCAATTATTAGAGCTATCCAACAATCAGATGGGCTGCCTTGCAAAAACATAAGGTCCCCAGAAAGGATTCCTGCGCTGAAGAAGAAGGCTAGTTAGACCTAGCAAATTCTGAGGCGCCTTATCTGCATGGAGTGTTGGACTAAGAGACAGGAAGCTCTGGGCCCTTGCTCACCCTGGGACAAATAAAGATGAAGACCAACTCAGAGAGGGACTGCTGTGCCTTGGATGGGCTTAGACTTGGGGCCTGCTGGGACCTCAGTAGCACTGGCTAGAGAACGACAGGAACTCATAGGCCGAGATGGTGGCACTGGATCCCTGGGAGAGAGGCGGATGGAGGCAGCATAAGTTTTTGGGCAAAGGTAGTAATTAGAATCAGAAAGATGTCAGTTGGGTTCTGAAAGTATCTATCTAGGCTGAAGCAAAAGCCCAGGCTGAGCTCCTGGGGGCAGACTCCAACCCCAAGGGGAAAGGACATGGTAAGATTCAGTTAGGAGTGAGATCCGCAGACAAGAATGGTGACTCCAACAAGTACTAATGGCAAACCATGACCCAAATCAGATCTTATAGACTAGCAAACACCACAGGGGCAAGAACAAAGGAAGGGAGAGAGGGAAATGGAGCAGAGAAGGGAACTGACTATCTACTTATTTTAAAAAGTAAACAATTTGTATAGCATTCACTATGCACCAGGTCCTGTTTTAAACATTTTTTGAATGCTAACTCTTTAATCATCAAAGATCCTATAAGGTATGTGTTATTACTATCCCCATCTTAAACCAAAAAAAGAACCCCTTGCCATAGAGTTGATTCCAACTCATAGTAACCCTATAGGACAGAGTAGAACTGCCCTATAGGGTTTCCTAGGCTGTAATCTTTACAGAAGTAGACTGCCATGAAACAGTTGACCTTTCAGTTAGCAGCTGATCACTTAACCACTGGGCCAACAGGGCTCCATCCTCATCTTACAAGTGAGAAAACCGAGGTATTGAGAGGCTAAGTTACTCGCCCAAAGTCCCACAGCTAGAAAATGGCCAGAGTCATGTCTGAACCCAGGAAATCCAGTTCCAGACTTGTGATCTTTACCACCCATTCCACTCTTTTGCCTCTCTAGGCAACAAGAATAGTGCTAGCCAGTTGCATATATCATTTTATTTAATTTTCACAATAAAGGTAGTTAAAACCGTCCCCCTATCCAGAGGCTCAGGAAACAGAGAAACTTTCCAAAGATTCGATGGTATTGTTGGTTGTTGTCTTACTCTGGGTTCTCTAGAGAAGCAAAACCAGTGAAGCGTACATATATATATATATATATGTAGAGAGAGAGAGAGAGAGAGAGAGAGAGAGATTTATCTCAAAGAAATGGCTCACATGATTGTAGAGGATGACAGGTCCCAAGTCTGTGGATCAGGTGTCTGGCTGAAGGCTTCTCTTGACTCATGTAGCTGCATGGGTCGATGAACTCAAGATTGGTAGGCAATACGGCAAGCTGCTGGCTCAAGTTCCAAGAACCAGAGGTCAGATGATGACAAGCCAGATGCAGGATCCAGATCAAGCAAAAGTCAGCTTTGTCAGAATGTCCATATATATATTGGATGCAGGCCACACACCCAAGGAAACTCTCCTTACAATTGATTGGCTGATCATATCAGATCACATCATGGAGGATGACTACATCATTACATAACTTCCAAATTACATCATTACATAACTGCCAAATTACATCATTACATAGCTGCCAAATTACATCATTACATAACTGCCAACCACTGAGAATCATGACACAGCCAAGCTGACACACAACATTAGCCTTCACAGTTACTGTCCCACCATTGAGTCAGTTCTGACTCATGGTGACCTCATGTGTGCAGAGCAGAACTGTGCTCCACAGGGTTTTCAAGGCTGTGACCTTGGGGAAGCAGCTGAGCCTGTCTTCTGAGATGTCTCTGGGTAGGTTCGAATCGCCAACCTTGCAGCTAATAGTCAAAAGCTTAACAGTCTGCACCACCCAGGGACTCCTAAGAGTAGATAGCTAGAAAAGAACTGAGGTCTGTTGACTCTTCCCAATATACCAAGTCCTCTGTTTGACGGGCACAAGGACTTCGGACCCATCAGAGGATGTTGGGTACCAGCTTAGAGCAGCAGGACCCATTGATTCCATTTGCTACAGCCAGAGACTATGAGCCAAAGATGTCCTACCTTGCCTTGGGCAGAGTGGGTCAAAGCACTCTGGATGGGCTGGTCCAATCTCAGAGTCATCGTAGAGACAATGTCCCCGGGGCAGGATGGCAATTACCTCCCCACATCCTGCCACTTCTCCCCCACAAATGCAGCCATGCCTAGAGTTGGTGTCACAGTAATAAATTCCAGTCTCTGATGGCAAAGCTCCTGGGCCCCATCCCTATCTGCCTATTAAGCTGCAAGACCTTTCCCTGGCTTACCAGGGAAAACCTTGGAGAAAAGGAAAAAGACTGGGTTTCCAGAACATTAAACTTCCATTGCTGCTTCGGCCTGCCAATCTCCCTGCTAATTACTTGGAGAATAGAAAGCCAGTGCACCTCAGAGGGAGCTGGGGGTGGGGTGCTCACTGCAGCACTGCCTGCTGACAAGCCCTTGTCTTTTCAGTGGGAAAGGACGTTGGAAGGTCATCTTATCCCTTCTCCTGCCCGGCTCAGACTCACTTCACTCAGAGAAGCCTGGCCTTGCCAAAGGGACAGTTTTTCCTCCAAATATGGTGACAAAAATATCAACCAGAGTTTATAGCAAATATTTATTGAGTACTTTCCATGCGTCAGACACCCAGCTGAATAAATAGGCCCCTGACCTTCTGTCTCCAAGGTCATAACCAGGTCCTTAAACAAGGGCCAAGAAGAGAGTGGTACTCAGATTTAAGGACATAAATGTTGAAACCCTTTCTCACTTCACCCCTACCCCACCACTTCTGCCAATACTCCACCACACACACACATTCTACCTGCCTTCTTTTCTGGCTTGTCTGGCCTAGGAAAGATTTTCATGTGCAGCAACAGACTGTTCCAACACAACACTTCAGTGGTGTTCAGCTGGCAGTGGGATCTAGTGAAAAGACCACTGAGCTTAACATGGAGTTAGGAGACTGGGTCCCAGTGTGAGCATGGACAAGTCACTCAACTCCAGTGATTCTCAGTTTTCTAATCTGTAAAATGAGATTACTTATACCACCTATTTCATAAATTGTGCATCCTGTTCAATCTCTTTAAATAGGACTAGCTCATCTTGCTGGCATATATGTCAAAAGTACATTTAAAAGAAGTGCACAAGAAGTAGTAACCCTAGGGTGTGGGGAAATGGGGCCTTTCGTCAGGAAAGATCAATCACTAAATTGATCTTGGTAAAGTAGAGAGTAGAGGAAACAAGGAAAACCCTAAATGGGATGGCTTTACACAATAGCCAAAGCAATGGACTCGAACATAGTAACAATCATAAAGATGGTGCAGGATGGAACATTTAGTTCTGTTAGCCATAAGGTCACTACGAGTCGGAGCCAACTTATCGGCACCTAACAACAACAACAAGCACTGCTGGCAGAAGTGTAAATTGGTGCATCCTTCTAGGGAAGGAGAGCAGTTTGGCAATAAGTTTCAAAGGAAATTTATTGTACTCACTCTTTTCCTCGAAATTTTCTTTGTAGGAATATACCCTGCAGTGTGTGAAAAGATATATTTTACAACGATGGTCATCGCAGCATCGTATATAATTTCTTTTCACTTTTTAATTTTTTATTATACCATACATACAAAACAGTACATATAATAGACATTTACATTTTACAGAAGAGCCATAGTAAAAAATAAGCAGCCAAATACTCAATACCTAGTGTAGAACTAGAACATGTACAGTATCTTCAAAGCCCCCTGCCTGCCCCATCCACCTCTCTCCTCCCACTTCAGTAACCCATTACCCAAAATTTTGTGCTATTCAGTCCCTTTCTTTCCTTTATAGTCTTATCACACATCTACATTTCTCTAAAAAAAAGAAACTTTTCATGTTATCATGTTTTTGATGTCTTTTTAAACATAGTCAATTCTTGTAAATGGTCCATGTGTACTAGAAAAGATGCATAATCTCCAGTTGTGGGTACTGTGTTCTATATATGCTCCATTAGATTAAGCTTCTTAATTGTGTTGCTTAAACCTTCTATACCCTTACTGATTTTTGTTTATTAATCTTCCACTTGACCAGTAGATATATATTTAAATCTTTCACTATAATGGTGGACTTCTAGTTTTGTCAATTTTTGCTTTGTATTTTTTAAGCTATTTTATTTAATGCCCACAAGTTTTGTATCATCATATCTTCCTGGAAAATGAACTTTTTTATGCATATGTAGTGATCTTCTTTATCTTTAATAATACTTTTTCCCTTGAAAATCTGTTATCTGACATTAATATAGCAATATCGCCTTACCTTTGCTTAGCATTTCCCAATATATCTTTTTCCATCATTTTACTCTTTGTGCCTTTAATATTTTATGTATGTCTCTTGGAAACCTGGTGTATCAGACCCCTCTGGAGTGCCCCTTTAAGACTTCCCAATCCCACCTTCAGCCACAGCTACAGCAACCAGTTCCAAAAAGAGTCACCCAGCTTCACACAGATGAAACCTGACAGCACTTTGCCTTGGACCTGTGCCATGTACTGCTCTAGCTTCCTGCCCTAAGGATTCTCCAGCATCATAGAGTGGGGTTAGAGACAGATTACCCAATAAGCAAGGTACTCACAAGCTCACTTGTGCTTACTTATTAATCTGTAGTGCACAGCTTCACCTATTTTCCACCACATCTTTGAAACCTGTTTGAAATTGTGCATTACAGATTAGTAAGTAAACACAATTAAGCCCATGTGGACCTTGCTTACTGGTTAATCTTTCCCTGAGTGGGGCATCCATAAAAACTGCTCAGCAGTGATGCATTTGCAACTTAGGAGTAAAGGTAAATTGACACCTCTGGGGTTACTCTTGATGCGGTAGATAATTCTGAAATGCATTTCACTAGACCTCTCAGAAGGTTCCATGAAATCAAGCACCAGTCATTTATGACAGTGGCCAACTCAGTAAAGAATTTCTTAAAAGATTTTTCTCCTTCCCTGACTTACTCTCTCTAACCTTCACTCCTTGCTCCATGGGATTACTTCCCAAATAAACTACCTGTATGCCAGCATCACTCATCTGTCAGTTTGTTGTACTGTGATGGCTTTCATGTTGCTGTGATGCTAGAAGCTATCCCACCAGTATTTCAAATACCAGCAGGGTCACCCATGGTGGACAGGTTTCGGCGGAGCTTCCAGACTAAGACAGGCTAGGTAGAAGGAACTGGCCATCTGCTTCTTAAAAATTGGCTAGTGAAAACCTTATGAATAGCAGTGGAACACTGTCTGATAGAATGCCAGAAGATGAGCCCCTCAGGTTGGAAGGCACTCAAAATACGACTGGGGAAGAGCTGCCTCCTCAAAGTAGAGTCGACCTTAATGACGTGGATGGAGTCAAGCTTTGAGGATCTTCATCTGCAGTGTGGCATGACTTAAAATGAGAAGAAGCAGTTGCAAACATCCATTAATAATTGTAACATGGAAAGTACGAAGTACGAATCTAAGAAAATTGTAAATCTCAAAAATGAAATAAAACGCATAAAGATCAATATACTAGGCATTAGTGAGCTGAACTGGACTGGTATTGGCCATTTTGAATTGGACAGTCATATGGTCTACTACACATGGGAATGACAAATTGAAGAGGAATGGTGTCTTGTTCATTGTCAAAAAGAACATTTCAAGATCTATCCTGAAGTACAAAGCAGTCAGTGATTGGATAATATCCATACGCCTACAAAGACCAGTTAATATGACTATTATTCAAATTTACACACCAACTACTAATGCCAAAATGAAGAAACTGCAGATGTTTACCAACTTCTACAGTCTGAAATTGATCAAACATGCATCAAGATGCATTGATAATGTGAAAGTTGGAAACAAAGAAGAAGGATCATTAGCTGGAAAATACTGCCTTGGTGACAAAAATGACGCGGGAGAGCGTATGATAGAATTTTGCAAGACAAACAACTTATTCATTGCAAATACCTTTTTCAACAACCCAAACAACAACTATACATGTGGACCTCATCAGATGGAATACAAGAGAATCAAATTGACTACATCTGTGGAAAGAGATGATGGAGAAGCTCAATATCATCAGTCAGAACAAGGCCAAGGGCCAACTTAAGAACAGACCACCAATTGCTCATGTGCAAGTTAAAGTTGAAGTAGAAGAAAATTAAAACAAGTCCACAAGAACCAAAGTATGATCTTGAGTATATCCCACCTGAATTTAGAGACCGTCTCAAGAACAAATTTGACACACTGTACACTAATGACTGAAGACCAGACGAGTTGTAGGATGACATCAAGCACATCACACATGAAGAAAGCAAAAGGTCATTAAAAAGATAGGAAAGGAAGAAAAGACCAAAACGGATGTCATATGAGAGTCTGAAACTTGTTCTCGAACATAGAGTAGCTAAAGCAAATGGAAGAAATGATGAAGTAAAAGAGCTGAACAGAAGATTTCAAAGGGCAGCTAGAGAAGACAAAGTATTATAATAAAATGTACAAAGACCTGGAGTTAGAAATCTAAAAGGGAAGAATACATTCAGCATTTCTTAACCTGAAAGAACTGAATAAAAAATTCAAGCCTTGAGTTGCAATACTGAAGGATTCTACAGGGAAAATTTTGAACAAAACAGAAAGCATCAAAAGAATATGGAAGGAATACACAGAGTCACTATACCAAAAAGAAATGATCAACATTTAACCATTTCAGAGGGTAGCATATGGCCAAGGACTGATGGTATTGAAGGAAGAAGTCCAAGCTGCACGGAAGGTATTAGCAAAAAACAAGTTTCTATAAATTGACAGACTACCAATTGAAATGTTCCAACAAATGGGTGCAGCACTGGAGGTGCTCACTCATCTATAGAAAGAAATTTGGAAGACGGCTACCTGGCCAACCAACTAGAAGAGATCTATATATGTGCCCATTCCAAAGAAAGGTGATCCAATGTAATGAGGAAATTACTGAGCAATATCATTAATATCACACGTAAGTAAAATTTTGCTGAAGATAATTCAAAAACGGTTGTAGCCGTACATCAACAGGGAACTTCCAGAAATTCAAGCAGATTCAGAAAAGGACATGGAACCAGGGATATCATTGCTGATGTCAGATGGATCTTGGCTGAAAGCAGAGAATACCAGAAAGATGTTTACCTGTGTTTTATTGACTATGCAAAGGCATTCGACTGTGTGGATCATAACAAATTATGGATAACATTGTGAAGAATGGGAATTCCAGAACACTTAATTGTGCTCATGTGCAACCTGAACATAGACCCAGAGGCAGTTGTTCAAACAGAACAAGAGGATACTGTGTGGTTTAAAATCAGGAAAGATGTGCATCAGAGTTGTATCATTTCACCATACTTATTCAGTGTGTATGCTAAGCAAATAATCCAAGAAGCTGTACTATATGAAGAAGAACATAGCATTAGGATTGGAGGAAGACTGATTAACAAGCTGCAATATGCAGATGACAGAACATTGCTTGCTGAAAGTGAAGAGGACTTGAAGCACTTGCCAATTAAAGACTACAGCCTTCAGTATAAATTACAATTCAAATCACAACTCAAGAAAACAAAAATCCTCACAACTGGACCAATAAGCAACATCGTGACAAACAGAGACAAGACTGAAGTTGCCAAAGATTTCATTTTACTTGGGTCCACAATCAAGCCCATGTAAACAGCAGTCAAGAAATCAAATGAATATTCTCAACAAAATAGGAATAGAAGGGAAATTCCTTAATATAATTAAGGGCATTTATACAACAGCCAACATCATCCTAAATGGAGAGACTCTGAAAGCATTCCCCCTGAGAACAGGAACCAGACAAGGATGCCCTTTATCACCACTGTTATTCAACATTGTGCTGGAAGTTCTGGCCAGAGCAATTAGGCTAGAAAAAGAAATAAAGGGCCTCCTAATTCATAAGAAAGAAGTCAAAGTATCTCTATTTGCAGATGATATGATCTTATACACAGATCTTTTACATCTCTGGTTAGATTTATTACTAAGTATTTTACCTTTTTTGGGGGCTATTGTAAATGGTATTAATTTGGTGATTTCCTCTTCAAGGTTCTCTTTGTTGGTATAAAGGAATCCAACTGATTTTTGTATGTTTATCTTGTATCCTGAAACTTTGCTGAACACTTTACACTGTCGGTGGGAATGTAAAATGGTACAACCACTTTGGAAATCGATTTGGCACTTCCTTAAAAAGCTAGAAATAGAAGTACCATACGATCCAGCTATCCCACTCCTTGGAATATATCCTAGAGAAATAAGAGCCGTCACATGAACAGATATATGCACACCCATGTTCATTGCAGCACTGTTCACAATAGCAAAAAGATGGAAACAAACTAGGTGCTCATCAATGGATGAATGGATAAACAAATTATGGTATATCCACACAATGGAATACTAAGCAACGATAAAGAACAACGATGAAGCCGTGAAACATAACATGGAGGAAGCAGGAGGTCATTATGCTGAGTGAATTTAGTCAGTCACAGAAGGACAAATATTGTATAAGACCACTATTATAAGAACTCAAGAAAGGGTTTAAACACAGAAGAAAACATTCTTTGATGGTTATGAGGGTGGGGAGGGAGGGGAAGTGTTATTTACTAACTAGATAGTAGATAAGAATTATCTTAGGTGAAGGGAAGAACAGCTCACATTACAGGGGAAGTCAGCACAACTGAACTAAACCAAAGCTAAGAAGTTTCCTGAATACAATCAAACACTTGAGGGACAGAGTAGCAGGGGTAGGGATCTGAGGACCATGCTTTCAGGGGATATCTAGGTCAATCAGCATAACAAAGCTTATTAAGAAAATGTTCTGCATCCTACTTCAGTGAGTGGCATTCAGGGTCTTAAACGCTTGCAAGCAGCCATCTAAGATGCATCAATTGGTCCCAAACACCTGGAGTAAAGGAGAATGAAGAACACCAAAGACACAAGGAAAGTTATTAGTCCAAGAGACACACAGGGCCACATAAACCAGAGACTTCATCAGCCTGAGACCAGAAGAACTAGATGGTGCCCGGCTACCACCGATGATCGCCCTGACAGGGAACACAGGAGAGAGTCCCGGATGGAGCAGGAGAAAGGTGGGGTGCAGAACTCAAATTCTAGGAAGAAGACCAGACTTAATGGTCTGACTGAGACTGGAGGAACCCTGTAAAGCATGGCCCCCAGATTCTCTATGAGCACAGAACTAAAACAATTTCCGAGGCCAACTTTTCAGACAGGTATTGGACTGGACTGTGGGACATAAAGTGATACTCATGAGGAGTGTGCCTCTTAGCTCAAGTAGATACAAGAGACTAAACAGGCAGCTTCTGCCTGGAAGTGAGAAGGAACAGCAGAGAGGGTTAGGAGCTAGCTGAATGGACATGGGGAATAAGAGGTGGAAAGGAAGAGTGTGCTGTCACAGTATGGGGAGAGAAATTAGGGTCACAAAAAAAATATGTATAAATTTTTGTATGGGAAAAAATAAAAAGAAAGAAATCAAATGACACATTGCATTGGGCAAATCTGCTGCAAAAGATCTCTTGAAAGTATTAAAAGCAAAGATGTCATTTTGAGGACTCACCCAAGCCATGATCTTTTCAATCACCTCATATGCAAGTGAAAGCTGGACAATGAACAAGGAAGACTGAAGAACTGATGCCTTCAAATTATGGTGTTGGTGAAGCATACTGAATATACCATGGACTGCCAAAAGAATGAACAAATCTGTTTTGGAGAAAGTACAGTCAGAATGCTCCTTAGAAGCAAGGATGGCAAGACTTTATCTCACATATTTTGGACATGTTATCAGAAGGGACCAGTCCTTAAAGAAGGACATCCTTCTTGGTAAGGTAGAGGGTCAATGGAAAAGAGAAGATCCTCAATGAGATGGATTTCCATAATGGCTGCAACAATCAGTTCAAACATAGCAACCATTATGAGGATGGCACAGAATTGGGCAGTGTTTCATTCGGTAGTACATAGGGTTGCTATGAGTCAGAGCTGACTCAATGGCGCCTAACAGCATGCAGCTTTCGTCTCCAGCTCTGGTTTGGGGGACACTTAACTGAGAGATAGCATATAGGTGAATTTTCTTAGCCCATCTTAACAGTCTTTGCTTTTAACTGCAGAGTATAGTCCATTTACATTGATTGTGATTATAGATATACTTGTGCTCTTTATCTTATTTTATCCACTCTTTCTTTGTTTATTTTTCTTTCTACTTCTTTTTTTCCTTCTATTTGATTGGGGGTTTTGTTATTGCTGCTGCTGCTGTTGTGTTGTTGTTGTCTCCATAATTTAGAATTTAGATCCTCTACTTATATTCTTTCAGAGGTTACCCTAAAAATTTTTTTAAGTATATTGAACTTAAAATCTAAATATATTCAGTATCTATACCCTCTTCCCACAAAATACTAAAAATTTAGTTGATTTTAATCCCTATTATCTCCCTCACAAGGAGCCCTGGTGGTGCAGTGGTTAAGCGTTCAGCTGTAAACCGAAAGATTGGAGGTTTGAACCCATGGGAGAAAGATGTGGCAGTCTGCTTCCATAAAGATTACAGGCTTAAAACTCCATGAGGCAGTTCTACTCTGTCCTATAAGGTCACTACGAGTCAAAATCGACTCAACTGCAATGGATTTTTGTTTTTTTATTCTCCTCCCAACTTGTCTGTTAATTTTGTCCATGATTTCAGTTCAAACTTGATTTTAATCTCCCAAATTAGTTTATTATTATTATTTTATATAATCAATATTTATTTACAAATACAAACAACAACCATTTTCTTTCCTTGCCATTCATTCATGCACTTCAAACCTCCTTCTTGGATCATTTTTCTTCTTCCTGGTAAATATCTTTATGCCATTGTTGTTGTTAGGTTCTGTCAAGGCAGTTCTGACTCATAGTGACCCTATGTACAACAGAAGGAAACGTTGCCTGGTCCTGCACCATCTTTTGTAAATCATCTTAATAAGGGTCTATTAGTAGTCAATTGTATCAATTTTGCTTTTAAAAATATTTTAAATAGCCTTTATTTTGCCCTCACATTCAAGAGATAATATTTTGAGGGGTAGAATTCTAGAATGAGAGTTAATTTCACTTAGAACTTTGAAGCTATCATTCCATAGTCTTCTGGCTTCCATTGTTGCTGTTGAGAAATAAGCTGTGAATGGAATTCTTGTTGCTTTGTGGTAATCTGTCTTTTTTTCTCTGACTACTTTTAGGATCCTTCTGTCATGAATTGAATTATGTCCCCCAAAAATGCCTGTCAGCTTGGCTAAGTCATGATTCGCAGTATTGTATGATTGTCTACCATTTTGTCATCTGATGTGATTTCCCTATGTGCTGTAAATCCTACCACTATGATGTAATGAGATGGATTAGTGGCAGTTATATTGATGAGATCTACAAGATTAGATAGTGTCTTAAGCCAATCTCTTTTGAGATATAAGAGAGAGAAGTGATCAGAGAGACATGGGGACCTCATACCAACAAGAAAGCAGTGCCAGGAGCAGAGGCATCCTTTGGACCTGAGGTTCCTGTGCTGAGATGCTCCCAGAACAAGGGAAGACTGATGTGTCACAAGGACCTTCTTTCAGAGCCAACAGAAAGAGAAAGCCTTCCCCTGGAGCCGGTACCCTGAATCCGGACTTCTAGTCTACTGGACTGTGAGAGAATAAACTTCTCTTTGTTAAAGCCATCCACTTGTGGTATTTCTGTTATAGCAGCACTAGATGACTAAGACACTTCTTTGTCTTTAGTGTTCTACAGTCTTACTACAAAATGTGAGTGTGTTTTCCTTTATCTTGCTTGGGATTCACTGGGCTTGTTAAAGCTGAAGTCTAGTGTCTTTCATCAGGACTAGAAATTTTCCAGTCATTATTTCTCTAAATACTTCCCCGTTCTCTCTGTAATCCTTTGAAATTCCAGTTATGTATGTTATAACTTCTCACTCTATCCTTCATATCTCCTAACTCTTTCATCGCTTTTTCTTTCTATTAAGTCTAGATCAGTCTTCAGAGCAACTTCCAGATCACCAATTCTCTCTTCAGCTGTGTCTAATTTCTGCTATCCATCGAGTTGTTAATTTCAATGATTATATTTTTCCTTTTCTGAAAGTGTGTTGTTTATTTTTTACATCTACCTAGGTTCAGAACCGACTCGATGGCACCTAACAACAACAACAACAGGTTATAGATAGTCTTTTGTTCCCTCATTATACTTCCAATATTCTTTTATTTCATAAGCTAAACATATTATTTTACATCCTATATTGGATAACTCCAAGTCCTTACAGTCTTTGAGGATCTGATTATGAAATTTGTTGTTTAAACTTAGTCTCACTCAGGGTAATTTATTTCCTCATGTGTTTGTTGAATTCTGATTGTGAAGTCCATGTTCCTTGGAACTTTATCTGTGGGAATTCTCTGAGGCCAAGGTTTAAAGTACGTTCTTTCAGGGAGGATGTGTGTTTTATTTCTTTCAAGCTCTGAAGATATCACCAATCCAGGATACTTTAAATTTACCAAATGGGGTGTTGGCCAAATTCAGGCTTAAGACTAGGAATTCTCCAAGAAAACGTTTTCTCTCTCTTTTTTCTTCTACTCCACCAAGAATGAAGGATGACGGGCAAGTATCTTCAGCAGCTCTCCCTGAGAAGTGTTTTTTCCTACTTCACCTACTGAGCATTTCACCCTAAGCTGTATCTCCCATCCCTCCTGTATATGGCCCAATTACCTATGAAATCTCAATTAGGCCCCAAGGCAAAGACTAGGTCTATAGCTCACTTATTGTTTTAAATTCATGTTTTCTTTTTGCTTCTTATCTCTAAGAAATTCCCTTTGTTTTGTGCCAATCCAGCCATGCATTCATGCATTTTTTTTAATTGGGGAGAGCATATGTATATATATATAAAATGAGGGAGGATATATATATATATATATAAATACATATGTATATATTTGAAGGCATACCGTCCCTGGAGGAGTTTCATGAACATCTAGTCCACAATATTGGATGGAATGATAAGTTTAATTATATTTGTTGGTAACAAACAATGTGAATGTAAGGAGTGAATACAAAAAAGCAAGTATCATAATAGTGTTCTCTCTAGATAATAGGTTGTTGGGTGACGCTTGCTTGCCTTTTGTGTTTTTCCATATATTTTTCTTTTTTTTTTAGTGGAAGTTTATTATTTTAGCAAAAACAATTGTCTCAATTCCAGTCACATTATTATGCAGATATGCAAAACATTTTTGGCTCTTTATTTCTGTGTAACATGCTTAATTGAGCTTCTGGAGACTCCATCCTAGTGAGACATGTAGGACTAAGGAATAAGAGTCCAGTGTACCAGACCCAGTATATGAGTCTCCCCAGATTTACTTGGCCCCACTTGCCCATGCTCTGTGATCTCTTAGTTCCAACCCTATGCCTCTGCTGGACTACAGGCTCTCTCAGGGCTCCAGCATCTACATCCTCTCATCAGAGCAGAACTCAGAAACTTCTAAGTTCTCCTGCACAACACGCCTAAGCAGGGAGAATGGAAGAACTGTCTCAGTCTCATCTAATTACTCACTTCCTTTCACTTAAACTCCAGTGCCATGTCGAGGAAAATATAAGACTTCCCCTAGAAGGCTATAGACATTAACTGTCATGTTTTTGGGTTCCTTTTTGCCTATCTGGATGTCTCTACAGCGTCCAGTGATTTGGCCCAGGAAGCAGAAAACAAGGACACTGCACTCTGACTCGATTTTCCATCCTCCATCTCTCCCCTTCTTCCTGAATGCCTCCTCAGGTGAAAATGGGTGAACTTTCCCACCTTCTCAAATGACTTTCATCATACCATTGCCTGAATTATCTCTAACCTATTGTTTATAGGAAAATTAATTTAGAAATCCCTTTTCTTTCTACACAAAACCTTACTTTCAAGATTATTTTCTCCTGATGGATTCAAAAACAAAAAGTTGGCTTTGAAATTTAAAGCTGAACAGCCTCTTTGTTCTAGGTAGTTTCTGCCCTTCCTGGAGCACTAAAGCCCATTACTTCTATGAATGAGGAGTCCAGGAAAATAAAATTTATGAGATATGAATAAAAGCCAACCAGTTGCCATTGAGTTGATTTTGACTTATGGAGATGCCATGTGTGTCAGTGTAGAATTGTGCTCCATAGAGTTTTCAATAGCTAATTTTTTGGAAGTAGATCACCAGGTCTTTCTTCTGAGGCACACTCAAATCGGCAACCTTTAGGTTAGCAGTCAAGCACATTAATTGTTTGCACCACCCAGGGACTCCATGGGATGTGGATACACATCTGAAATACATTTTAAACATATTATCTATCTCCTGAAAGCAATTTGACCCCTGGTGGTGCAGTGGTTAAGAGCTACAGCTCTTAACCAAAAGGTTGGCAGTTTGAATCCACCAGTCACTCCGTGGAAACCCTATGGGGCAGCTCTACTCCGTCCTGTAGGGTCTCTATGAGTTGGAATTGACTCGATGGCAACGGGTTTGGGTTTTTCATTTGTTTATTTTAAGCAACTAAACTATTTCCTCAGAAAGCACCATCACTGTCAACACTTTACAGAGACCACCTCTGGTTTGCCTATTAAGGATATTCCCCTCTCTTCCTCCAGATCCCAGTTCCAAATATTCATTCTACCTTCATTATAGACAGCTCAGTTTGGACTCCTTTTCCGGCTTTGAATTTAGCAGTCCTTCCAGAGTGTGAGTTCCTATATTTAACCCTCTTGACCCAGGGTAAGAAAGAATTTCCTGCAGCTCCATTCCCTCACCTCACAGTCAGGAAAGTGCGATCAACCACAGGGATGTTTTAAGACATGAAAAGAAAAGATGTGCGTGAAGTCACTTGGCAAACTGTAAAGCGCTGTACAAATATCAAGTATTATTTCATGAAAGAAGCCTTCTCAAGCAGCTGAGAGTGGTACTTCTACTAATATTGCCTCGCTAGATGCTTGTCTTTTAAATGATAATTCTTGTCCCCTGGGGCCAGGAAGGATAAAGTCAGAGTCAGGAGGGAGGCTTCTTTAAGTCATTTTAGAAAAAGGATGAAACAAGAAGGGGCACCTGTAGAAAGTCACTTTCAGATGCATCTTATCTGCCAGACGGTCACTGGCTTCAGGCATCTGCTGGACTGGGGGGAGGGCAGTATTACAGAGCACAGATTAGGGATGGCATCTGTTGTTGCTGTTAACTGCGGCAGAGGTGGCCCCTGACTCATGGCGACCCCATGCACAATGGAACAAAATGCCGCCCAATCTTGCGCTATCACCATGATCGGTTGCAGATCAGACCTTTGTGATCCATAGGGTTTTCATTGGCTGATTTTCAGAAATGACCTTTTTTCCTAGTCTTTCTTAGTCTGGAAGCGCTACTGAAACCTGTTCAACATCAAGCCTCCACTGACAGATGGGTGGTGGCTGCACATGACATGCATTAGCCAGGACTCGAACCCACATCTCCCATGTGGAAGGAGAGGATTCTACGAATGAACCACCACTGCCCTCATGCATCCAGGGAGGTCCAAATCCTGAGGTTGAGATGAGTCCTGATTCTGGCAAACCAGAACCCTAAAACCTTCAGGCAGGCCTCCTCTGTGGCCATGGGCAGAGATTCACCCAGGCTGCTATCCAGATTCACTCTGCTGGAGAAAAGGGGAGCTGATTTATGTCTCCAGCAGGTATGCCAGAGAAAATTCAAATTGATCAAAAATTAAATATTCATAGGACATTATTCATTAAGATTCATCTCACCGAGTGGATGAAATGAGGCAAGGGAAGAAATTAGCTTGCTTGAGAGTATCAAAGTGATTATGTGATTAAATTGCAATTTATAATTTCTCCTTCAAAAAAAAAAAAGCATTACTTCTTGATTTGTGTTTTCTCCTCCTTGCTGTGACCCCTCGTTGTCTGGGCCTGAGCCAAGGGCTCTGAGGGTTAATCAGAGAGGGAGAGGCTCCAAACACCGTGCCTGGCCTCCCTCCCTCCATCCTTCTCCCCATCAACCACTGACTCCAAGAGAGGCCCTTCCACCCAGTCTCAGGGCTCTGCTCTTAACGCTGAGAACAGAGCCTCCAGAAGCAAGTGACAACCTCCCCAGAGAAGACCAGACAAGTCTCCACAGTGCCTGTCAACTGGGTGGTTCCAGCCTCAGGCCACTCTCTCATTCCCCTATCAGAAAAAGGAAAATGTATAAGGTACATTTCCCTGTAGATTACAAGTCATCCCTACAGGGTATACCTGGATGGTCTCTAGCAAAGTCCCCTCCTGACCACTGTCCTCACTCTACCAGAGAAGGGAGATGTCCTTCCCTCCTTTGATCTCCCTCCTGAACTTGATATGGAGCTATACAAAGCCTGCTGAGGCAAAGTCAGGGTCATGCGATTGACTCACAAATCTCGCCCAATGCCATCATTTCCTGAAGGTCAGTAAGCCAACTCCCCAGTCCGTCTAACAAAGGTGCCACTGGAAAGTGAGCAACAGAGTCCAAGTACCCAGCAGGTTGCAGGGTGTGGGGAGGCAGTGAGAGTAGCTGTTCCCTCAGGTAACCCACCTCTTTGGCCAGTTGATGTATCCTCTCTACCACATTTCCCCTTCTGGGTGACTCCCAGATTAGGCTAAGCCTGAACCCACTGAATGAACAGGGATGCTCCCAAAACCTGCTACACAGAGGCCAGGCAGCTTTAGTTTTCCAGCTGTGCTCCCCTAAAGATCCTGAGGAATCAGGACCCACCCAGTGGAGAGGAGGGAGGGGCTGCAAGAAGCAGCAAACTCCAAACGAAGCAGCTCCACTTTTATCTGCTTTATACATTGTGCTTCTGTGTATGATTTCATTTCACGACAGGGTTTTGCTGCCAAAAATAATTTGAAAACCACTGAATTAGATGACCTCTCTCAAGCCCCTTCCAGTTCAGGAGTCTCTGCTTCTCTGTCTTCAATAGTATAGAAACAAAATTTGCTCTGAGCTAGACAAAAAGCTCTATTTTCTTTTCTTACCTCTCACGCTTAAGAAGAAATGCAATCTATCTATCTGTCTAGAATCCAGAGTCTAGCTATAATAATATAAATGGGTATGGAGGCAGATGGGTAACTGTATTTATCTTGCTGTCTCTCTGTCTCCTTCCATCTCTGCCTCTCACCATCTCTATAACTCTCTGTGTCTCTTGCTACTGCCCAATAAAGATTTAGAGGCTGGCTCCAGCAGCTGAGATGGGCGATATTAATTCCAAGCTTGTTTCCAAACACCATGGAGGCCTGCCCGGGTTAATTAGTTGTGCAGGCTTTTCTTCAAGTGAGCGAGCCAGCAGGGTTTTTTACAGCTCTGTCACTGCATTTATTTGTTCACTTTCTGTTTTATTTGGAAATACATTTATCCAACAATAAATAACATCCACATGACTAGGGCTGATGAAGGTGGTGAACAGCCCCTCCAAGGCGGCTAGGGGTCACAGCTTTGAGGCTGGCCCTCCCCCCAAAAAAGTACTTCCAGGTCTTACAAGAGGAGGGGAGGATGTGGGTCAGGCCAAGAAGAGGAGGCTAGAAGAAGAGACAGGGCAAGGGGCATAGACTTGGCTAAAAACAAAGAAAGAAAATACTGGCGAGCAGAGCCCAGAACATGGGAGCAGAAGCCTGAGGGTCCAGAATGAAGGGCATTGAGGTTGAGCCTGAAGCATGGTAGAGGCGAGGCAGAAGATCTGGCTCCAGGTCCCAGTTCCAGCTGTGTGACCTCAGACAAGTTTCTAACTTCTGTGCCTCAGTTTCTTCACCTATAAAATGGGAATGATAATAACACCTTTCTACTTCATTGAAAAAAAAAAAAACCCATTGCCATCGAGTTGATTCCAACTCATAGCGACCCTGAAGAACAGAGTAGAACTGCCCCATAGGGTTTCCTAGGAGCAGCTGGTGGATTTGAACTGCTGACCTTTCTGGTTAGCAGCCATAGCACTTAACCACTGTGCCACCAGGGCTGCAAATATCTAGAAGACAATGAAAGTGAATGCACTAGACAAACAATAGGAATTCTCATTTTTCAGATGAATAGAATTGCTCAAGTGGGACTTTGCTGGAGTATATGGTGAGGTCGCTAGGCATCCCTGCAAAAAGTTAATCTAAAAATGTTAGGGAGGGGATTTGATGAGAGAGCTCTCACCTCTGTCCAAAGGGTCTGTGCAGATGACTCCAAGTTGAATGCATAAGTTTTGCCAATGTCCAAGGTGACCATAATCTCATGAGGGCCAGTTCGGCTCTTGCACAAGCCCCAGCTAGGCAGGTTCTGTTAGCTCAAACAAATATTATTATGGGAAGTACTCCATGCTGATCTACAAGTACTTATTTAGGACTTTAGTAGGGCGTGGAGTAAGGGGCCAGGGGACTGCAGTACAAAACCTAATAGGCATGGGAGTTATCGTTTAATGGATACAGAGTTTCTGTGTGGGATGACGAAAACGTTTTGGTGATGGCTGCACAGCACTGTGAATGCAATTAATACCACTGAAATGTATACTCAAAATGGTTAAAATGGCAAATCTTATATGTATTTTGTTGTCATTGTTAGGCGCCATCGAATGGACTCTGACCCATAGTGACCCCACGTACAAAAGAATGAAACATTGCTTGGTCCTGTGCCATCCTCACAATAGTAGGTATGTTTGAGCTCATTGTTGCAACCACTGTGTTGATCCATCTTGTTGAGGGTCTTCCTCTTTTTCGGTGACCCTCTACTTTACCAAGCTTGATGTTCTTTTCCAAGGATTGGTTCCTCCCAGTAATATGTCCAGAATAAGCCAGCTGAAGTCTTTCCATCCTCACTTCTAAGGAGCATTCTGGCTTACTTCTTCCAAGACAGATTTGTTTGTTCCTCTGGCAGTCCATAGTATATGCAATATTTTTCGCCAAAACCATAATTCAAATGCATCAATTCTTCTTTGGTATTTTTTTTTTTTTTGTATTTTACTACAACAATTTTTTTTTAATAAAAACCTAGTAGGCAGAACAGAATATTGGTGTATGAGCTAAAGTGTATGAGCTTTGAACTCAGACTTGCCTCTTTACACCACTTGCTAGCTATAAACCTTAGAGAAGCTATTTAACATTCTACCTCAGTTTTAGATTTCTCATCTATAAAATGAGAATAATAATAATGGGACCTCAATGGATTGTGGTGTGAGGACGGAAAGAGGTGTAGTATGCAACCTGCTTAGGACAGTAGATAGCACATGGCAGAGCTCAATAAACATTAGCTATCGTTATAACATATACAAACTAGTCGAGACACATGTAAAGAAACAGTCACTCACATGCGTGTGAACCCACTGCCAACTGAGAGTTCAAGTGCTGAGGGAGTGCACAGTGAGAGAGAATTGAAATCTGATGGGATTAATCAGGGACTCCTTCCAGGAGGAAGAACACTGTGGCACAGTGGTTGAGAGCTACAGCAAGCTATGGCTGCTAACCAAAAGGTTGGTGGTTCGAATCCACCAGCTGCTCCTTGGAAATGCTATGGGGCAGTCGGACTCTGTCCTATAGGGTCACTATGAGTCGGAATCAACTTGACAGCCAAGGGTTTTTCCAGGAGGAAGAGCAATTTCAACACAGTTTAAAAACGAAGAGACAGGCTATCATTGTATACTGCTGGATACATCCTCATGTATTTTCCCATTATGCTGGGAATTTTCCCATTATGCTATAATTGTACCCAAGTCCTAAATTCAGGGCAAGAGGAGCCAAGTAAATTTGAGATAGTTACCAGCAAGCCACCAGCTGATGGAGCCAGCCACCTCCACACAGGGCTTACCAAGGCACCAGGACTGGTGCTCCTACCTCAACCAGCCCCACCCACCTCCAGTCAGGACAGGAACAGGACTGAGAGTCACCAGACTTGTGGGGAGTTCAGTGGCCATGGGGAGAAGCTAGGCTCTCCTCTCCACTGTGGATAAAAGAATGGGGGTGCTTTCCTGCTGCAAAGTGAAGTGAGAGAACACCCACAAGCTCGCCACAATGCCTCCTGGGCAGAGAGTCTTTTCAAAGTACTTGCCATACTGGGAGCCTAGGAGCACAGACCACTGCCGTTTTTGTTCCAGTTTGCCCATAATAGGAAAGACAAGCAGAGTGCCTGTCATACACACCCTGAAGTCTGGGATTGTACTTGAACATAGAGACTAGTACCCACTTGAGGCCTGGAGATTCTGAGTGGGGAGGCCCACCACAGTAGTCCCTCCAGCAGGGCTTGAAAGGACCTTGGTGCAGCATGCCTGGGAAGAAGATGGGATCCACTCCCCATCCCAGGTCTGTAGCCCTTGAAGGGGTATGGGAAAGGATCCCAGCAGACCCATGGCTCCATGTGGAAATCACAGGATATCATTGTAACTGCCGGAAGCATCCTAATGTGTTTTCCCACTATGTTGGGAGTTTGCCCATTACGTTGGCTCCACATGGAAGTCACAGAAGTCAGTTAAAGCGCAGGAGGCAAAGGTTTGCCTAGGTGGTGGCAGAGCCAAGAGATGGGATATTCAAGCCAGAGAAGAGTTGTCGGGAGCCTATACCACTAGTGAGGCCAAAGGGAGCTACAGCTGGACAGTGGGATGGAGGGAGGAAGGGTGGTCCTCAGTGATGGAGTAGGGCTGGGGTGAAATCTGTAACATCTGACAGAACTAGACAGAATTAGGAAGGGGCAGGGACATGGGACACCTTTTCTGCCCCCATATACCCCAAAAGCAAACCAGTTGCCATAGAGTTGATTCTGACTCATACTTGCTCCCGTAAGTCACATAAAGAAGCGTCTTACTTCCCATCCCTCATCTCTGCCCCCGACTCAGAGGAGCTGAGGCCTCCAAGAGGACAGGGATGAGGTGGCTCCAAGCCAGACTCCACTTCCCTGTCACTGCTCGAAGCAACGAGGGCCACAGCTCTAGCTAGTGCTGGAGGGGATGGAGGAAAAGATCTTTAAATGAAGTTTTCGATGAAAGTTTTAAAAAAGTACAAGACTGAGTCTTAATTGCCGGAACAAGGGTGTTGTAGTAACCAAAAGTGGCTGGAAAGTTATGGAACCAGACCAAGATATCAAAGGGAGCGGCCCCCCAGCAGTTACTGGAAGAAATAAAACTGCTTCATGTTTATACCCCTCAATGAGCTAAGACTCCCCAGTAAATCGGGTCCAATTTAAAGCATACAGGAAGCAACTGGGCCTTGGAGACCTGTGTCCCTGTGGTCAGAATGACCTGATGAAGGATAATGATGCATCCAGAATACATCCTCCTCTTTCTCATTCAGGCACTGCCTCCTCTCCCAGGGTAAGTGAAAGAGGAGATCTGTTCTCAGGCTTTTAAGGAGGCACTTAGAGGGAGGAAGACGACAGCTTCTTCTTACAAGAATCCTCAATGGAATGCACTTGCAGGCGGCTGGAAGAGATGGTGCAATTTGCTTACTTCTGGTGTATTCCAGGAAGCAT
This sequence comes from Dugong dugon, assembly GCA_030035585.1. Taxonomy (NCBI): domain Eukaryota; kingdom Metazoa; phylum Chordata; class Mammalia; order Sirenia; family Dugongidae; genus Dugong; species Dugong dugon. The sequence goes on from CM057462.1 coordinate 152,812,667, forward strand.
TAACCCTCCCTCATCCTAGCGCCAGGCAGTGCTCCCCACCTGGGAGCACCAACAGCCAAGAAGAGCCCTAAGTTTCCAGCTGAGGGAGGCAGGAGACACACAGGTCTGGGGGATACCACAGACCCTGAGAAACAGAGGCAGTATCTCCAGAGGGCTAGGAAACTGCCATCAGGGCTCGGTCCCCTACTGGAAAGCACGAGGAAATGAAGTTTATAAAGAGCAGGGTAGGAACTGGTTTATGGAACAGAATGTTTTCTTGACTTAGTTCCAGCTGAGGGGAAAGGAAGTAACTAACACTACTGAATGCCTGCACTGTATCAGACACTGTGTTCAGAACTTTTCATCCTTATCTTGTGCAATCCTCCCATAATCCCGCAAGAGGTGTTTTCTCCATTTGAAAGGTGAGGAAACTGAGGCAAAGTGGTTGCGCAAAGTCACAAGTTGCTGGGATTTGAACCTTAGCTCAGTGTGTGTGGCAGTCACAGATATTCACTGCTTAGATTCCCCTTCAAGAAAGGACTCGCAACCTACAGACTGGGAAAAAATTTTTGGACAGTACAAGTCAGACAAAGGTCTAATCTCCATAATCTACAAGAAAATCCAACACCTCTACAACAAAAAGACAACCAATCCTATCAAAAGATGGGCAAAGGAAATGAACAGACACTTCACCAAGGAAGACATTCAAATGGCCAACAGACACATGAGGAAATGCTCGCGATCACTAGCCATTAGAGAAATGCAAATTAAAACCACAATGAGATACCATCTCACCCCGGCATTACTGGCACGAATCAAAAACACTGGAAATAACAAATGTTGGAGGGGCTGCGGGGAGACGGGAACTCTTATACACTGCTGGTGGGAATGCAAAATGATACAGCCATTTTGGAAAATGATATGGCGTTTCCTCAGAAAGCTAGAAATAGACGTACCATTCGATCCAGCAATCCCACTCCTAGGAATATATCCTAGAGAAATAAGAGTCATCACTCGAATAGACATATGCACACCTATGTTCATGGCAGCATTATTCACAATAGCAAAACGATGGAAACAACCTCGATGTCCATCAACAGACGAATGGATACACAAACTATGGTACATACACACAATGGAGTACTATGCAACGAGAAAGAACAATGAATCGGTGAACCATCTCATAACATGGATGAAACTGGAGGACATCATGCTGAGTGAAATAAGTCAATCACAAAAGGATAAATATTGTATGAGACCTCTATTGTAAAAACCCATGAAAAAATTCACATGCAAAATGTAACAATCCTTGTTGGTTACCAGGGATGGGAGGGGGGGGGGAATACTAAATAGGTAATAGGTAAGTGGTAACTTGGGTGAGAGATGAGATAGTACATAGTACAGGGGAAACTAACACAACCTGCACAAGGAAAGGGCATGGAGGCCCTATAGACACATCCAAACCCCCCGAGGGACTGAGTTGTTGGACGGAGGGCTCTGGGGACCATGATCTCGGGGAACATCTAGCTCAATTGGCATGACACTACTTATAAAGATAATGCTCTACATTCTACCTTGGTGAGTAGTGTCTGGGGTCTTAAAAGCCTATGAGCGGCCATCTAAGATACTCCACTGATCTCATCCCTTCGGGAACAAGGGAGAACGAAGAGAACAGGAAACAAGGAAAAGATTAGTCCGAAGGACTAATGGTCCACAGCTACCAAGGCCTCCACGGGACTGAGCCCAGTACAGCTGGATGGTGCCCGGCTACCACCAATGACTCCTCTGACCAGGATCACAACAGAGGGTTCTGGGCAGAGCTGGAGTAGGATGTAGAGTATAATTTTAACTCCCAAAAAAAAAAAAAAAAAAAGAAGAAGACCAGATATACTGGCCTAAAGAATACTAGAGAAACCTCGAGAGTGTGGCCCCCAGACACCCTTTCAGCTCAGAGGGGAAGTTACCTTCAAGGTTCGATGTTAAGCCTGGGAATGGACACCCCAGTAAAACTAAATGGGACTAACGATGTACAGGAGTCCGGTGACAAGGGCCAGAAGGCAGAGGGAGAGTAGGAAACTGATGATAAGGAACACAAATTGAATAAGGACACTGTCGATGTATTGTGAGATTGTTGACCACTGCTATAGGGCAACATTTGTAGTAACTATTAAATGGGAGGCTGTTTTGTCCTGTAAGCCTTCATCTTGGGCGAGAATGGCAGCACAATTGGAAGAGCATAGTCAATATCACTTAAATGTGTAAGTAAAAAGTTTTGAAATGGTGTTTAAATAAAATAAAAATAAATAAATAAATAAATAAATAAATAAACAAATGAGACTAAAGAGGTACAATAGTCCACTGACAAGGTCCAGAAGACAGAAGGGGACAAGGAAGCCCCCTGGTGATAGGGAATACAAGGTGGAGTAAGGATATTCTTGATGTGCTGTGAGATTGTTAACCATTGTCATAGGGCAACATGTGTAGTAACTGTTAAATGGATAACTATTTTTTCTGTAAGCCTTCATCTTAAGTGAGAATAACAGCACAGTTGGAAGAGCGTAGTCAATGTCACTGAACTGTGAATGTAGAAATTTTTGAAACGGTGTATCTTTGGCCATCTGTAATTTTCATCAAAAAAAAAGGTTGAGAATTTAGAGGCTTAATACGTTGTGGGGTTGTTAACCAATGTCAAAAAACAACATGTGTACTACTATTTCATGAGAAACTATTTGCTCTGTAAGCTTTCACCTGAAGTACAATAAAATATATATTAAAAAATATATATATATCAAAAAGAAAAAAAAAAGAAAGAAAGAAAGGACTCGCTGCTCAGCTGCCAAAAGCATTTGTTCTAGTTGCCTCCAGCAGCTGGTTCTTACAGGGACCACCTCAGCTTGGGAGCCACAGTCATGCTCTTCTCAGGGGCAGTTTGCAGCCAGTGGCTGAGCAAGACTGTAGTGTAAGGGACTAGCCCTTTTCACCCAATAAGGAACTCCTGCAATAAGCAGTCTTTTTCCAGGAGCTCCCCATTGGGCTGGCGGAGACTTTGTCACATTGGCTCCACAGCTGACAGCTCCTCCTGCCCAAACTCTGTTTCTCCCTTTTCCTTTCACAAGTATGAAAAACCAGTTGCCTTTGAGTGGATTCCAAACTCATGGTGACCCCATGTGTGTCCAAGTAGAACTTGGGTTTTCAATGGCTGATTTTTTGGAAGTAGATTGCCAGGCCTTTCTTCCAAGTTGCCTCTGGGTGGACTCAGACTCCCAACCTTTCTGTTAGCAGCTAACAGTTGGCACTACCCCAGGGCTCCTTCACGGGCATTACTCCCCCATAAACCTTTTGCTCTCCTAACTCCATCTCAGCATTTACTCCCCAGAGAACTCAGCTGGGCCTCCCAACATCTGCCTCCAAAATCCCTCTCTTTGTGCTACTACATCCTTGCTTTCACTTGTCCTTGGGGTAACATTGCTGCAGCCCAGATAGGGAGCTCCCTTTTGGTAGCTTTACCCCTTCCGGAAGAAAGCTACTGAAGGTTTAAGGATTAAGGAAGTTCCCAAATAGTTAATTATCCTTCAACGCTCAAAGGCAGTGGCTAACACTCAAGCACACTTTGAAGGCTAAAGTCCAAGTAAACAGTCTCCCCCACTTTCTCCCTGAATCAGTTACCAAAAATTTGGCAGCTTAAGACAAAAAGAATTTGGCCACTCACAGTTCTGGAGGCTAGAAGTCTGAAATCAAGGTGTTGGCAGGTGTCTTAGGCTGCGTTCTCTAGAGAAGCAACACCAGTGAAGTGTGTATACACACACACATATAGAGAGACAGAGAGAGAGATTTATCTTAAGGAAATGGCTCATTCAGTTGTAAAGGTTGGCAAAGTTCCAAGTCCATGGGTCAGGCATCAGGCTGGGGGCTTCTCCTGACTCACGTTGCTGCAGGGGCTGATGAGTCCCAAGATTGGCAGGTAAAGCTGCTAGCCCAAGTCCCAAGAACCAGAGGTCAGAGGATGACAAGCCAGATGCAGGATCTAGAACAAAAGCCTTGCTGGAACATCCATGTATATACTGAAGGCAGACCACACCCCCAAAGAAACTCCCCTTCAATTAATCGGCTGCTCACAGCAGATCTCATCATGGAGTTGATTACGTCATTACTTAATTGCCAAATTACATCATTACATAACCGCCAAACCACTGAGAATCATGGCCCAGCAAAACCGACACATAACCTTAACCATCACAGCAGGTGTAGTTCCTTCTGGAGGCCATGAGAGAGAACTGTCCTATGCTGCTTTCCGAGCTTCTGGTGGTTGCCGGCAATCACTGCATTCCTTGGCCTGAACATGCATCATTCCAGTCTCTGCCTCCATCTTCACATTGCCTTCTTCTGTGTGTCTCTGCGTGTCCTTCCCTGTCTCTTATAAGGACACTTTCATTGGATTTATGGCCCATTCTAATCCAGTGTGATCTCATCTTTACCTTAACTACTATCTCATCCTTACCTTAATTACATCTGTAAAGATCCTATTTCCAAATAAGGTCACATTCTGAGGTACCAGGTGGCCATGCATTTTGGGGGACACTATTTAACCCACTACAGTCTCTTTCAATTTCACCCTTAAGTTGCCAGAACACAGAATTGAGAGATATACTGTAGTCTTATCATTTTTGTGCTTAATGAGAAAGTTTTATGATTCCTGTTTTTCATTTAAAAAGCAGGTGAGCACAAGCAACAAAAGAAAAAAATAGATAATCTGGACTTCATAAAAATTTAAAACTTTTGTGCTTCAAAAGACGGTATCAAGAAAGTTAAAAGACAACCCACAGAATGGGAAAAATATTTTCAAATCATATATCTGATAAGAGACCAGTATCCACAATATATAAAGAGAACACTTACAACTGGACAATCAAAAGACAAACAACTCAGTTTAAAAATGGGCAAAGAATTTTAATAGACATTTATCCAAAGAAGATATAAATGGCCAATAATCACATGAAAAGATGCTCAACATCATTAGTCATTACCAAAAAAAACCAAACCTGCTGCTGTTGAGTTGATTCTGACCCATAGCAACCTTATAGGACGGAGTAGAATTGCCCCATAGGGTTTTCAAGGAGGGACTGGTGGATTTGAACTGCTGACCTTTTGGTTAGCAGCCAAGCTCTTAACCACTGCACCACCAGGGCTCCCTACTCATTAGGGAAATGAAAATAGCACTTCATACCCACTTTGTTGTTGATGTTAATAGGTACCATTGAGTCAGTTCCAACTCATAATGACCATATATACAACAGAAGGAAACACTGCCATGGTGTCTGGCTACCTGCTCTGACAGGGATCACAATAGAGGGTGCTGGACAGACAGAGCTGGAGAAAAATGTAGAACAAAATTCTAACTCACAAAAAAAGACCAGACTTACTGGTCTGATAGAGACTGGAGAAACCCCGAGAATATGACCCCTGGATACCCTTTTAGCTCAGTAATGAATTCACTCCCAAGTTTCACACTTTAGCCAAAGATTAGACAGGCCCATAAAACAGAACGAGACTAAAGGGGCACACTAGCCTAGGGGCAAGGACTAGAAGGCAAGCGGGAACATGAAAGCTGGTAATAGGGAACCCATGGTTGAGAAGGGAGAGTGTTGACCTGTCATGGGGTTGGTAACCAATGTCACAAAACGGTATGTGTACTAATTGTTTAAGGAGAAGCTTGTATGTCCTGTAAACCTTCATCTAAAGTACAATTTTTTTAAAAAGGCAATAAAATAAATAAATAAACAATATTCTTCACCAACACCACAATTCAAAGGCATCATTCTTCTTTGGTCTTCCTTGTTCATTGTCCAGCTTTCGCAAGCACATGAAGCAATTGAAAATATCACAACTTGGGTCAGGTGCGCCTTAGTCCTTAAAGTGACATCTTTGCTTTTTAACACTTTAAAGAGGTCTTTTGCAGCAGATTTGCCCAATGCAATACATTGTTTGATTTCTTGACTACTGCTTCCATGGGCATTGACTGTGGATCCAAGTAAAATGAAATCCTTGACAACTTCAATCTTTTCTCCGTTTATTGGTCCAGTTGTAAGGATTTTTGTTTTCTTTATGTTAAGTTGTAATCCATACTGAAGGCTGTAGTCTTTGATCTTCATTAGTAAATGCTTCAAGTCCTCTTCACTTTCAGCAAGCAAGGTTGTGTCATCTGCATATCATCTGCATATCACAGGTTGTTAATGAGTCTTCCTCCAATCCTGATGCCCCATTCTTCTTCACATAGTCCAGCTGCTCAGCTTATTTGTTCAGCATACAGATTGAATAAGCATGGTGAAAGATACAACCCTGACGCATACCTTTCCTGATTTTAAACCACATAGTATCCCCTTGTTCTGTTTGAACGACTGCCTTTGGTCTATGTACAGGTTCCACATGAGCACAATTAAGTGTTCTGGAATTCCCATTCTTTCCAATGTTATCCATAATTTGGTATGATCCACATGGTCTAATGCCTTTGCATAGTCAATAAAACACAGGTAAACCTCTTTCTGGTATTCTCTGCTTTCAGCCAGGATCCATCTGACATCAGCAATGATATCCCTCATTCCACATCCACTTCTGAATTCTGTTTGAACTTCTGGCTAGTCCCTGTCAATGTACGGCTGCAACTATTTTTTAATTATCTTCAGCAAAATTTCACTTGTGTGTGATATTAATGATATTGTTCGATAATTTCCAGATTTTGTTGGACCACCTTTCTTTGGAATGGACACAAATATGGATCTCTTCCAGTTGGTTGGCCAGGTAGCTGTCTTCCAAATTTCTTGGCACAGACAAGTGAGTGCTTCCAGTGCTGCATCCGTTGGCTGAAACATCTCAGTTGGTATTCTGTCAATTCCTGGAGCCTTGTTTTTCACCAATGCCTTCAGCGCAGCTTGGACTTCTTCCTTCAGTACCATCGCCTCTTGATTATATTTTAACTCCAGAAATGGTTGAACATTGATCAAGTCGTCATACCCACTAGGATGGCTATAACCAAAAAGGCAGACAATAACAAGTATTGGCAAGGATGTGGAGAAATTGGAACCCTCATACATTGTTGGTGGTGTAGCCCCTTTAGAAAACAGTTTGGGAAGTCCTTCAAAAAGTTAATAATAGAGTTCTTATATGATCTAGCAATTCCACTCCTAGGTATACATCCAAAAGAACTGAAAACATGTCCACACAAAAAGTTGCACACAAATATTCATAGCAACATTTTTCATAATCGCCAAAAAGTATAACCAACCCAAATTTCATCAATTGATGAATGGATAAACAAAATGTGTTTATTCATACAAGTAAAAAACCAGTTGAGCTGAGTCAACTCCAGCTCTTGGTGACCCAGTATGTGTCAGAGAACTGTGCTCCATAGGATTTTCAATGGCTGATTTTTCAGAAGTAGATTGCCACAACTTTCTTCCAAGGCACCTCTGGGTGGATTCAAACCACCAACCTTCAGTTAGCAAGCGAACACATTAACCATTTGCACCACTCAGGGTCTCCTGTATTTGTACAACAGAATACTATTCAGCCATAAAAAGGAATAAAGTACTGATAAATGCTACAACATAGACGAGACTTGAAAACCTTATGTTAAGAAGCCATACACAAAAGGCCACATATTGTATGATTCCATTTATATGAAATGTCCAGAATAGGCAAATCCATACAGATAGAATATAGATTAGTGGAATATAGATCAGGGACTGGAGGAAGGAGGAACTGGGAAGTGATTGCTAATAGGCACAGGGTTTCTTTGAGGGATGATGAAGCTATTCTACAATTAGATACTGTGATAGTTGCATCACTTTTTGAATATACTAAAAAACACTGAATTTTACACTTTAAAAGGGTGGATTTTATGCTACATGAATTGTTTCTTAATGAAAAAAATCTAAACAGAAAAGCTGAATATTTTATATTTCTCTAAGGAAACCAATCACGTATATTAAGGTGGTTTATTATGTGACCTGTGATTGATTTCTCCCCTCCATCCACCGCCCCACTTCCTTCATTGCCCCCACCGCATCTAGCACCCATCGTCTTTGATAAAATTAAATTGCCCATACTTGGTCTGGGAGGATCATTATGTCAGATACTTCAGTACAGAGGCTAGGATAACTAAAGTCATTAAGGCTTTAGCTTAGGGGAGAGAGGGTAGCTAGAAGGGACCCAGTGAAGAGCCAGATGTGGTATTAAGGACAATTAGGAGAACAGATCAGTGGACCATAAAGCAGAAATTCCAGTCTGTTTTTCCTGTTGAAGAAAGGTAGTTCAACATCAAGATTTAGAGAATACCCAGCTACCACCACTGACTGCTCTGACCAGAATCACAACAGAGGGTTCTGGACAGAGCTGGAAAAGGATGTAGAACATAATTCTAACTCACACAAAAAAGACCAGATTTACTGGCCTAAAGGAGACTGGAGAAACCCCAAGAGTATGGCCCCCAGACACCCTTTTAGCTCAGTGGTGAAGTTATCTCCGAGGTTCACTGTTCAGCCTGGGAGTGGACAGCCCCGTAAAACCAAATGAAACTAACGAGGTACAGGAGTCCAGTGACAAGGGCCAGAACGCAGAAGGGGACAAGGAAGCTGGTGATAGGGAACCCAAGGTTGAGCAAGGATATTGTTGATGTGTTGTGAGATTGTTAACCATTGTCGTAGGGCAACATTTGTAGTAACTGTTAAATGAGAAACTATTTTGTTCTGTAAGCCTTTATCTTAAGTGAGAATAACAGCACAATTGGAAGAGCGTAGTCAATGTCACTAAACTGTGCATGTATAAATTTTTGAAATGGTGTATCTTTGGCTATGTGTATTTTCACCAAAAAAAAAAAAAAAGGTTGAGAAGTTAGAGGGTTGACATGTTGTGGGGTTGTTAACCAATGTCACAAAACAATATGTGTGCTACTGTTTCATGAGAAACTATTTGTTCTGCAAGCCTTCACCTGAAGTATAATAAATAAAATAAAAAAAAGATTTAGAGAATAATCCAGAAGACAAAGGTCCCCTGGGATCATTCCACCCTGATCCTAAACCAATGCCCAGTCCAAGTTGTGAATCTGGATTCAACCACAAATCCAAAGAAAGAGATCTAATGCTGTAAAAGGTCAAGTCTTCCTAACGAGCAATCAATATGGTTCTTAGGTTTATGAGATGGTCATGTATCTTCTTTTTAAAAAGAACTAATGACCCACGCATACATGGACAACTGATTTTTGACAGAAGTGCACACGCAACTCAGTGGAGAAAGAACAGTCATTTCAATAAATGGTGCTGTGATAATTTAGATATCCATATGTAAAAAAGAAAAAAAGCTGAACTTCATTTCATCCCTCATACCATACACAAAAATTAAACCAAAATGGATCATAGATCTAAAAGTATAAAACTTGTAAAATAAAATGTAGGAGAAAAATTTTGTGACCTGGGGTTAGGAAAATATTACTTATATATGGCACCAAAAGCACAATCTATAGAAGAAAAAAACGGTAAGTTAGACTTCATCAAAATTAAAAAGTGTACTCTTTGAAAGACACTGTTAAGAAAATGAAGATAAGCCACATACTTGGAGAAAATCTTCGCAAAGCACATATCTGATAAACGACTTGTGTCCAGAATATATAAAAAACTCAAAACTCAACAATAAGAAAGCAAACGACTCAATTTTTTAAATGAGATAAGATCTGAACAAATATTTTATCAAAGAAGATAGACAGATGGAATATGAGTACATGAAAAAATGCTCAACGTCATTAAACATTAAGGAGACACAAAGCTAAAACCATAATGAGACACCACTACACGACTATTGGAATGGCTAAAATTTAAAAGCCTGGCTGGTCATAGAAGTGTTGGCAAGGATGTGGGGCAACTGGAACTTTTATGGTACAACCGCTTTGGAAATGTTTGGCAGTTTCTTTAAAAGGTAAATGTTGTTGTTGTTGTTGTTGTGTGCTGTCAAGCCGATTCCGACTCATAGCAACCCTATAGGACAGAGTAGAACTGCCCCAAAAGGTTTCCAAGGAGCAGCTGGTGGATTCGAACTGCCAACTCGGTTAGCAGCCGAACTTTTAACCACTGTGCCACCAAGGCTCCCAAATTACAAGATATTTACCCAAAAGAAAAGACTTGTGTAAGACTGTTCATAGCAAAAAATCACCTACAGTTTTGAGAGAAAAATTTGGGGAACCATTCTGAAAAGGATTTACTATGTAAAGAACTCCTACAACTCTGAATAGACATTTCTCCAAAGAAGATATACAAATGGCCTACAAGCACATGAAGAGATACTTGATGTTATTAGTCGTTAGGGGAACGCAAATCAAAACCACAATGAGGTATCACTTCACCACCACTAAGATGGCTACAAATGGAAAAAAAAACAGAAAATAGCAAGTGTTGGTGAGGATGTGGAGAAATTTGAACCCTCACCCATTGCTGGTAGAATTGTAAAATGGTACAGCCACTGTGGAAAACAATTTGGCAGCTTCTCAAAAAGTTAAGCATTATTATGTGTATTTTCACCAAAAAAAAAAAAAAGGTTGAGAATTTAGAGGGTTAATAGGTTGTGGGGTCGTTAACCAATGTCATAGAACAACATGTGTACTACTGTTTCATGAGAAACTATTTGTTTTGTAAGCCTTCACCTGAAATACAATAAAATATTAAAAAAAAAAAAAAAAAGTTGAGACGTTAGTGGGTTGTCATGTTGTGGAGTTGTTAACCAATGTCATAAAACAATATGTGTACTACTGTTTCATGAGAAACTATTTGTTCTGTAAGCCTTCACCTGAAGTACAATAAAATATTAAAAAAAAAAAAAGTTAAGCATTATTACCATATTATCCAGGAATGCCACTCCTAGGTATATACCCAAAAGAGTTGAAAGCAGGAACACAAACAGAAACCTGTATACCAATGTTCATTGCAGCACTATTCACAACAGCCCAAAGGTGGAACAGCCTAAATGTCCGGAAACAGATGAATGGATAAACAAAATGTTGTACATACATACAATGGAATATTACTCAGCCATAAACAGAAATGAAGTCTTGATACATGCTACAACATGAGTAAACCTTGAAAACATTATGCTGAGTGAAATAAGTCAGTCACAAAAGAACAAATACTGTATGATCCCACTTACGTGAAATATCTAGAATGGGCAAATATATAGAGCTCAAAGTTTATTAATGGTTACCAAGGGCGAAAGGGAGGGGGAAAGAGGGAGTCATTGTTTGGGGGACACTAAGTTTCTGTTAAGGGTGATGGAAAAGTTTGGAAATGGATAATGGTGATGGTGGCACAACATGATGAAAGTAATTAATGTCACTAAATCGTACATGCAAAGATGTTGAAATGGCAAATGTTCTGTCATGTATAATCTTGTTGCTGTTGTTAGGTGCTGTCGAGTCCGTTCTAACTCCTAGCAACCCTGAGTACAACAGAACGAAACACTGTCCAGTCCTGTGCCATCCTCACAATAGCTGTTATGCTTGAGCCCACTGTTGCAGCCCCTGTGTCAATCCATCTCCTAGAGGGTCTTCCTCTTTTTCCCTGACCCTCTACTTTACCAAGCATGAAGTCCTTCTCCGGGGACTTGCCCCTTCTGATAATATGTCCAAAGTATGTGAGATGCAGTCACACCATCTTTGCTTCTAAGGAACATTCTGGTTGTACTTCTTCCAAGACAGATTTGTTCATTCTTTTGGCAGTCCATTGTACATTCAATATTCTTTGTCAACACCACAATTCAAAGACGTCAATTCTTCTTCGGTCTTCCTTATTCATCATCCAGCTTTCACACGCATATGCACATGAAGCGATTGAAAACACCATGGCTTGGATCAGGCCCACCTTATTCTTCAAGGTGACATCTTTGCTTTTTAACACTTTAAAGAGGTCTTTTGCAGCAGATTTGCCCAATGCAATGCATCTTTTGATTTCTTTACTGCGGCTTCCATGGGTATTGTCTTAGTCATCTAGTGCTGCTATTAGAGAAATACCACAAGTGGATGGCTTTAACAAAGAGAAGTTTATTCTCTAACAGTTCAGTAGGCTACAAGTCCGAATTCAGGGCGCTGGCTCTAGGGGAAGGCTTTCTCTCTCTGTTGGCTCTGGAGGAAGGTCCTTGTCATCAGTCTTCCCTTGGTCTGGGAGCATCTCAGCGCAGGAACCTCAGGTCCAGAGGACGCGTTCCACTCCAGGTGCTGCTTTCCTGATAGTATAAGGTCTCCCTGTCTCTCTGATCACTTCTCCTTTTTATATCTCAAAAGACATTGGCTTAAGACACTACCTAATCTTGTAGACCTCGTCAATATAACTGCCACTAATCCATTTTATTACATCATAGTGATAGCATTTACAACACATAAATCACATCAGATGATAAAATGGTAGACAATCATACAATACTGGGAATCATGACCTAGCCAAGTTGACATATTTTGGGGGGACACAATTCAATCCATGACTGGTATTGATTATAGATCCAAGTAAAATGAAATCCTTGACAACTTCAGTGTCTTCTCCGTTTATCATGATGCTGCTTATTGGTCCAGTTGTGAGGATTTTTGTTTTCTTTATGCTGAGGTATAAGCCATACTGAAGGCTGTGGTCTTTGATCTTCATTGGTAAGTGCTTCAAGTCCTCTTCACTTCCAGCAACCAAGGTTGTGTCATCTGCATAACACAGGTTGTTAATGAGTCTTCCTCCTATCCTGATGCCCCTTCTTCATATAGTCTAGCTTCTCGGATTATTTGCTCAGCATACAGACTGAATAAATACGGTGAAAGGATACAACCCTGACGCACACCTTCCCGACTTTAAACCATGCAGTATGCACTTATTCTGGTAGAACGATTGTCTCTTGATCTATATCAGGTTCCACATGAGCACAATTAAGTGTTCTGGAATTCCCATTCTTCACAATGTTATCCATGATTTGTTATGATCCACACAGTCGAATGCCTTTACATAGTCAATAAAACACAGGTAAACTTCTTTCTGGTATTCTTTGCTTTCAGCCAGGATCCTTCTGACATCAGCAACGATATCCCTGGTTCCACGTCCTCTTCTGAATTCGGCTTGAATTTCTGGCAGTTCCCTGTCAATATATTGCTGCAGCCACTTTGGAATGATCTTCAGCAAAATTTTACTTGTGTGTGATATTAACAAAATGGCAAATGTTTTGTCGTATATAGTCTTACCACAATAAAGAAAAAGAGTGTTCATAGCAGCTTTATGAGAATGGAGAAACAAATTGTGGTGTATGCATACAATGGAATATTACTCAACAATAAAAAGAAACGAACTATTGATACACACAACAATATGGGTGAATCTCAAAATAATTATGCTAAGTGAAAGAAGCCATACAAAAGAGTGCATACTGTATAATTTTATCCCATTTAAATAAAATTATTGAAAATGCAAACTAATCTATAGTAACAAAAAGTAGATCAGTGGCTGCCTGAGGCAAGTGGGGGAAGAGGCAAGAAAGCCCAGAAAAGAGTGATTATCAAGAGGCACAAGGAAACTTCTTGATGGGTATGTTCATTATCTTGATGGTGGTGATGGCTTCACAAGTGTGTTTAAACTTAAGAAATTGTAAACTTCAAATATGTGCAGTTTATTGTATGTCAGTTGTACTTCAATAAATCTGTTAAAAGAGAGAGAGAACTCATGGGTGAAGATATAACTTATTGTTACGATGTCCTACAAAGAAAGTGGAAGAAGTCTAACAGAGGCTGCAGCTTAGATTCCACCCCACCCCCAAGAACTTTGTGCTTCCCCTCAGCTGCCCAACTCTGCTCTGCACAAAGTAGACAATGAACTCTAGACTCTTGGGAGAGTTGAATTTAATTCAATACCTGTTGAGGACTGACCAAAACCAAACCAGTTGCCATTGAGTCAAGTTAATTCTGACTCATGGTGACCCCAGGTGTTTCACAGTAGAACTGTACTCCACAGCATTTTCAATGGCTGTGCCAGGCCTTTCTTCTGAGGCGCCCCTGAGTGGATTTAAACTGGCCAAACTTTCAGTTAGCAGCCAAGCGCATTAACCATTCGTGCCACCCAGAGCCTCCTTATTCAGGGTGGCAAGGTCTTTCTGGAAGCTTTGACCTAGGTTCTGGCAGTACAGGAAGTATCGCCTACTGATGCTTCACACAAGCTCTTCCTTTTCTAGAACACCCTTCCCTCACCTTATTGCCTGGTGAAGGGCAACACAGCTTTCAAGCCTGGCTCAATGGTAACCTCCTCCCCCAAGCTTTTCTCATCTTCTCCAGGCAGAGTTCATTTGTGGCTCATTCTGTGCTGTCCTAGCACCTCGGGATCCAGGAATGCCCCTGTGGTATTCTACAATGTAAGATCTGTGGTTTCAGCTGTTGCAGAAGACCCTGAAGCTCTATCCAAAACCCACTGCTGTCGATACTGACTCACAGGAACCCTACAGGACAGAGTAGAACTGCCCCATAGGGTTCCCAAAGCTGTAAATCTTTACAGAAGCAGACTGCCACTTCTTTCCACCTCGGAGTGGCTAGTAGATTCAAACTACTGACCCTTCGGTCAGCAGCCGAGTGCTTTAACCACTGCACCACCAGGGCTCCATCTGATGATCTATGACTTGTACTAACTTGTCATTTTCTGAGGCACAAATTCAATTCCAGCCAGCTGTGAGGTCCCTACAGAAGAACAGTAGCTGAGATGGTGAGGGAGCCGAGTCCCTACTCCGCCTCCCTCCCCACCCCCCCACATTCATAGCTCAACCCAGCTTGGTCGGCCTCTACTTGTTATAAAAACCTTTTTTTCCTTTTGTGAAGAATGGACTGCCCACAAAAAGCTATCAGCTTGTGATGGAAATGATTGAGTGAAAGGGTCCAAGAAACGGATGGTTCTTAGCCATAAAATAACTTTATAAATTACTTTAATCTTTTACCAGGAATCTGGAAGCATTACTTAAAATTTTTAGTTGTACTTTACAGAATTTTATGAGAAGAAGTTTACTTGAGTGGCATTAACAGGATTGGAAATTTGAAAAGTCCTTGAGCCTTGCCCCTCAATGATGTCAAAAGCTCCCAGTAACTCTTGTGAGCACTCACCACATTGTATTATAACTGTGTTTAGCTATTTATCTTCCCCGCTAGTCTAAGAAGCAGAGCAGTCTAGACTCTAGAGCTAGATTATCTGAGCTCATATCTCAGTTCTGTCACTTTGACAGAATAGCTGGGTGACCTTAAACAGGTTACTTAACCTCTCCATGCCTTGATTTCCTCATCTTTAAAATGGTAAGTAGAATAGTACCCTACCTCACAGTTAATTTTAACGATTAAATATGGCAATACATAAAAAGCACTTAAAACAGTGTCTGACCCATCAATGGTGTTTGATAAATGTTAATAATTAGTTTGTGAGTTTCCTGTGGGGCAGAGTTTATCTCTTAGGGGCCTTTCTTAAATTTTGTTAGTTCTCTCCAGTGCCTCATGCAGTGCCTTATGATACGTGTTCAACAAGAGTTGAAAGAATGAATGAGTGAATGAGTAAATGAGTTTTGGCTCTGCCACTGTAGTGGTTAATGTTGTGTGTCAACTTGGCTGGGCCATGATCCTCAGTGATTTGACAGTCATACGATGTTGTGATTGCTTCCATGATGAGATTTGATATTATGTGATCACCTCCATGATGGGATCTGCTGTGAGTAGCCAATCAGTTGAAAGGGAGTTTCCTTGGGCATGTGGCCTGCACTGAACATAAGTGGATATTCTGGCAAGGCTAGTGGCTTTTTCTTGTTCTGGATCCTGCAGCTGGCCCCTGTTCATCTGATCTCCCCGTTCTTGGGACTTGAGCTAGCAGCTTACCTGCAGTCTTGCCTGCTGATCTTTCAGATTCATGGATCTTCACAGCCTGTGAACAAGAGCCCTGCTCTCTGACCTGCCAATCTTGGGTTCTCCAGCCCCTGTAGCTACGTGCATCAGGAGAAGCCTGACTCATGGACTTGGGACATTCCATCCTCTACAACTGCATGAACCATTTCCTTGATATAAATCTCTTTCTCTCTCTCTCTCTCTCTCTCTCTCTCTCTCTATATATATATATATATATATATATATATATATAGATTGATTGATTGATTGATTGATACACTTTACTAGTTTGGCTTCTCTAGAGAACCCAGCCTAAGACAGCCACTTTGTCCCTAAAGTTGAAATTGTATTATTTCTGGTATCATGGGGGCATTTTGGCTGGTATGGTACCCAGACACCATTAATGTAGACAACATTCCCATCACTGTCATGTCCACCACCACTATCAATTTGTAACTACTGAGAATCATGGTGCTGTGACTAGGAGGGAATGGGAGGAGCAGAGAGGATGACGGAGGCTCACGGTGCATCTGTTCCCTTCTGGCTGTTGAACAGACAAAACTGTTCAACAGAGATACAGACAGACAGAGCTGCCTGGGGATCCAGGTAGCATCTTTGCTCCCTACAGTCTATTCTCAACTCATGCCACTCCCCTGCATGAAACCTTCCAGTGGCTTCTTATCTTACTTGGAACAAAATCCAAACTCACAATGGCCTAGAAGGCCCTGTAGGATCTAACCAGCAGTACTTCTCTCACCTCGTTCCTCCTAGCATACACTACTCCAGCCACACTGGCCTTCTTGCTATTCCTCAAACACACCAAACAGACCCTTGCTTGGAGTCTTTGCACTTGCTGTTTCCACTGCCTGGTATGCTTTTCCCCAGAAATTTATGGTTCATCCTCTCACTTCATTTAGGTCTCTGCTCAAATGCCACCTCATCAGAGAGGCCTTCTCTGTACCTGTCTAAAGGTCCATGAGAGCAGGGACTTTGTCTGTTTTACACGTCACTCCATCCCCAACACCTAGCCCAGTACCTGGCACATGTTGTTGTTAGCTGCTATCAAGTCAGCCCCTGACTCATGGTGACCCCATGCACAACAGAACAAAATGCTACCTGGTCCTACACAACCCCATGATCAACTGCAGATCAGATTGTTGTGAACATAAAGTTTTCATTTTCAGAAATAAATCGCCAGACCTTTCTTCCTGCTCTGTCTTATTCTGGAAGTGCCGCTGAAATCTGTTCCGGATCACAGCAACACACAAGCCTCCACTGACAAGCAGGTGGTGGTTGTTCACGAGGTGCATTTGCCAGGAATTGAACCAGGTCTCCCACATGGAAGGTGAGAATCTACAACTGAACCACCATGGCCCCCTCCTGGCACATAAACCAAGCCCAACCCAACCCATTACTATCAAGTCAATTCAGACTCATAGCAACCCTATCAGACAGAGTAGAACAGTCCCATAGGGTTTCCAAGGAGCAGGTAATGGATTCGAACTGCCAACATTCTGGTTAGCAGCCGTAGGTCTTAACCACTGCACCACCAAGGCTCCACCTGGCATATAGTACTCAATAAATACTTATTGGCTGAGGAGATGAATGAAACCCTAGGAATCCAGCTTTCTGCTTCTGTTTCTTTCCCAGAGCCAAGTCCCGCCCAACAGGAGGCTTCTCCCCAGTAATGAACTGTCTGTGAACAAAGATGGCTCCTGTGCCCCAGGGGAATAAGAGAGATAAAAGTGTGTTATTGGGATAAGGAGGCGGAGCCAGTTATATAATACTCTGTTGGGGAAACACAGGGATCTCTGATTTAACAAAACTAATTTGCATTTGTCAGCGTTTTCAAGGTAAGGTATAAAATATAAGGTGTTCAAGAGACAGAAATTCTGACTCCTGTAGCCCCATTAAACAACTAAAGCAACAGAAGGGATGCAGGATGAAAAGAGAGGAGGTGAAAGGAAAAACGTAAATCATTGATAAGTCCCCCCTGGGGTGGGGCTCAAGTACATACATCTTAACAAGCTCTTTGAGTGATTCTTAAGTAATCAGTTTAAGACAGGTCCTTGGAAAGTCTTTTGGAGATTACCTAGTAAAGTATGAGGTCACACATTATAGTGGAAAAGACAGGCAGACGATGTTTCATTCCATTACACATAAGATCGCCGTAAGTTGGAGCCGACTCAACAGCAACTAACAGCATAGAGACAAGCAGGCCTGGGTTCAAATTATCACTACTTACTTTTTGTGTAACCCTCAGATCCTGAGGTTCCATTTCTATTAGAGTAGACAATTATACCTATCCTTTTGGGCTGTTGTGATGATTCAATTAGATAGCACAAGTAATGTGCCTAGTACATAGCAGCAAACCCACTGCCGTCCAGTCTATCCAGACTCATAGCAACCCTGTAGGATGGAGTAGAACTGCCCCATAGGGTTTCCAAGGCTGTAATCTTTACGGAAGCAAACTGCCACATTTTTCTTCTTGGACCTTTCGGTCAGCAGCCGAGTACTTTAACCACCGTGCCACCAGGGCTCCTTGCCTAATCCATAAAAAACCAAAATCAAACCCCTTGCCGTTAAGTCGGACTCATAGTGACCCTATAGAACAGAGTAGAACTGCCCTATAGGGTTTCCAAGGAACAGCTGGTGGATTCGAACCGCCAGCCTTTTGGTTAGCAGACATAGCTCTTAACCACTGCACCACCAGAGCTCTGCCTAATACATAGTAGGCACTTAATTTAAAACAAAAATGAAACCAGTTGCCATCGAGTCAATTCCAACTCATGGTGACCCCACGTGTGCAGAGCAGAACTGCACTCCATAGGGTTTTCAAGACTGTGACCTTTCAGAAGCAGATCATCAGGCCTTTCTTCTAAGGCACCTCTGGGTGGGTTTGAACTGCCAGCCTTTCTGTTAGTAATCAAGTGCATAACCGTTTGCACCATCCAAGGAGGCCTAGGTACTTAACAGATGGTAGTCAATTACTATTATTTTTATGGCCTCTGTTTTCTGAGTGCTCATAATCTCCTTGCAATATTCCATGGCAAGTTGACATTCTTATCTCCCCGTGTGACCTCACAGAGGTGAAAATATAGTCAAAAGGGGCAACTCTGCAAACAGGAAAATCTTCAGCTCATCCCTTCCCTAGAGTTTCTTTTCTCTCCTCTAGAATAGATGAAGGAACCTTTTTTTGCTTTTAACTACCCATTAACATTAATAATAATTCCTTATATTTTTAGTCTTTGCTCTACCAAGGCTTTCACATATGCTGCAGGACGATAAGCTTGAGAAGAAGGTAAAGCAGACACCACTATCACTCGATCACAGCGGTTTGGCCCATGGCCTGGGTGTGCACACCTAGAATATATGCTGGGATTTAGAACCCACCAAACCTGTGTACTTTCCTTAGGCTGCATTGCCGTTACCAAGACCTTAAGACCCTGAGCTGGAGGGCAAAGAGAAAAAAAGAAATAGGAGGTGTCCATCTCTTACTGCTTCCTGTCTCTCCCGCGAGGCAACAGGGCTTTGGAGAATGAAGGGTAGTAGTAGTCGGTCTCCAAAACTTGGCTGTACACGCAGCAAGGACCATCTCATTCCTCTGAAGAGCCTATCCCATCCAAATCACAGGGTGGCAGTAGTACAGCGTCTGACTTTCCGGAAGGCTCAAGGCTGCAAGCTTTCTGCAGCTCCACAGCTCCACCTGCTGGAGGCTGCCTTGCACGGACTTTTACCATCCACAGCCAGCATTGGACTGATGTTCTTGAGTCCCCCATACCACCCTGCTGGGGCTGCTTTGAAGTACAGCCTGGTAGCCTCAAACTGGCACCGGGAAAGCACTCCATTTCTTTCTTGGTCTTAAATATTAATCCATGATATTAGGTGAACTCTTTGTTATCTCTGAACGTCAGTTTCTCCCAAGTTGTAACCAGAGGGAGACTCAGCCCTGACTTCTCCTGCCCTCCTAGGTAGAAATGGGACAGAATAGTAAGACACCCACTTGCTCAAAGGGAAGGAACAAGGGCTTTGGGAGGGGACTGTTATAAATTTCAGAACTAGGAGAATAAAAGCAGCAGCGTTCCCAATAAACAGGTGCAGAAAACTAAGTCCCAGAGACTCAAAGCAGCCACAGGGGACAGATTTCATTCATTCATTCATTTATTCAATTATTCACTCAGAAATATTAATTGAGCACCTACTATGTGCCTGGCACTGTGCAAGGCACTGAGAATACATGAACGAAGACTCAGTCTGTACTTTACATCCTCCATTGTGTTACTCATCATCTTTCTTCCATCCGTCTTCCCATCATTGTCCTCATTCTGAATGTTTCCCCTGTGCCCTTGGTAACCCTTACTTCACTAAAAACGTTCTATTATTCTATACCCACAGCACCTTCCAAGAACTTTAACTATGCCCTCCTCCTCACCATAACAAAACCCTGGCCTTACCCCAAGGACACTTGTTCCCTTGCACCCCTCTTAAGTGGAGGCTGCTCTTCCTCCCACATGAATTATATTTTCCAGCCAAGAAGTGTGCACTTGGCGTCAGCAGTTTCCCAGCCTCTCCTGCCAGTTCCATAAAATTACTTATCTACCCTTGTTTAAAGTCCTCCTCATGCTGAATAGTTCGTTGCTCTCTACCTTTTCTTATTGCTATCACTGACCCTGGCCCACACAAGCTGAGGACTGTCCCCATTTACCTCTATACATTAATTCCCACCACTGTCCTGAGACAATATTGCTGAGGCCCATCCATCTAACACCTTAGCCTCCTCCTAACCTCGTCTTGATCAGTTCAAATAACCTTCTACCCTGCTTCAGCAAAGTCAAAATTGGACCATAACTAGCATGACTCCAACTCTCAAAAACTGAACTCCAACATTTCCCTCTGACCACAGTCTTCTTTCTTTCCAATTCTGTTCTTCCTCCCATTTCACCACTGCTTGCCTTCACTATGCACTTTAATCCCTTCATTTCCCCCCAGTTTATCTGTATATCCCCAGTATTTCCCAATATATACTGTATATTACTGGTATATCTGCCTCAGCCCTAGGCCTCACTCCTTCAAAATCCAAGCTAGACCTCTGATCGATCACTTGAATGATTTCTCACCAACCCCCTCATTACGCTGGCTCCCTTTTCCTTCCATTACAAATCCTGGAAAACCTGACCCAGAGTTAGTTCTTCAAGTAACTGCCGTGCTCTTATGACTGAATTTCTGAGTCCTAGTAGAGAAAACTGTACTGTATGGCACAAACTGGTCACTTGCAAGGTTCACCCATCCTTTACTGGTCTTTATTCAATACTCTCTGCCATTTTCTTCAAGGGCTGTTACAAATCTGCCTCACTCTCCCTAAGCTCTCGTCAGACAGGCTGTCCTCCTACTTCACTCAGAGAATCAAAGCCATGAAATCCCTCAATTTCTCGTCCATTTCTCTCATAAACATACTCACATCATCCACCACTTATCCTTCCCTATGGTCTCCAGGCTCAAAGGATGCTCTTCTCCCTGTTCAGAGTCAGCCTCTCTACCTAGACCTAAATCCTTTGTCTCCAAGTGTCATGGATTGAACTGTGTCCCCCAAAGATGTGTGTCAACTTGGCTGGACCATGATTGCCAATATTGTGTGATTGTCCACCATTTTGTCATCTGATGTGATTTTCCTATGTGTTGTAAATCCTGCCTCTGTGATGTGAGTGGACAGGATTAAAGGCAGTTATGTTAATGAGGCAAGACTCAGTCTATAAGATTAGGTTGTATTTTTAGTCAATCTCTTTCGAGATGTAAAAGAGAGAAGCCAGGAGAGAAACGGGGACCTCATACCACCAAGAAAGCAACACCAGGAGCAGAGCACGTCCTTTGGACCCAAGTTTCCTGTGCTGATAAGCTCCTAGACCAAGGGAAGATTGATAACAAGGATCTTCCCCTAGAAATGACAGACAGAAAGCCTTCCCCTAGAGCTGGCACCTAGCCTCCTAAACTGTGAGAGAATAAACTTCTGTTTTTTAAGCCATTCACTTGTGGTACTTCTGTTATAGCAGTACTAGCTAACCAAGACACCAAGTCCTCCACATATCTGAAACATCTATTCTCCTCTTTTATTGGTGTATCAGCCAGGGTCCACTCAAAACACAGAAACCACACCCTAATTTGAACAGGAAATTGTAATATAAAGAATCATTAACTATAATGGGACATTTAAGAGAGAAAGATAACGCTATAGAATACACAAATAGCTGAGATAGGGAGCAGTCCCTACCTCTAGGGCTGAGGCAGAGCACCCAAGGAAGAAATAAATCTGGAAGAGGCCCTGACCACCAGGCTGATATCTAGCCCATGATGGAAAGTGTGTGACCTTGATCTGGATAGCAGAGAGGTTCACTGAGGTGCTGTGCTGACAGAATTCACCAGGAAGCCACCCTCTGGGGTGGCTGAGGAAGCCATCTGCATGAGGTGCTATGCCATAGAACTTGCTAGAATCACCACTCACTGCCCAGAAAGTCATCCCCTGGAGTGCCAAAGTAAGCCATTCTTGGGGAGGTGTCACTCTGTGGAGCTTGCTGGGAAAGTGCCCACAAGGATGGTGCATTAAGAAGCCACCCTCTGGCATGCTGGGAGAAGTTCCCCACAAGGAAGAGCCGTGTGTATGCATGTGGCTGGCCACCACACTTGCACACTGCTGGAGCTGTGCTGTAAGAGCCTACCAAGAGGATCACGCCAGAACTGGGAAGAACCTCCCAGTGTTCTTTCAGCACCCTCTACTAACAAAGCTTAACTTTGTGCCAGCTGGCAAAGGAGAAATGCCTACTGGGTCCATCTCCATTATCAGAGAGCAGGCAATGAAGGATGTATTTGAAGCTGAGAGCCAATACATTGATAACTGGCATAACTGGTATCTTCAATTTCCCTTTCTTTGCCAGTTTTTTTCATTCAGTCTATAAACATGTGCAAGTATTACCAATTAAACACACACACATTTCCAGGTCCTGCATGCCACACTAGTTATGACAATATCTTTCTCATTTCCTTCTAAGCTAAACTTCTAGGAAATGTAATCCTCCCTCATTGTCCTCACTCTTCCATTTTCCTGAACATTAGCATGGCTCCAACCACCACTACCCACAGAAATTTCTATAACCAAATTCATTAATGAAATTCAGAGGATAATTTTTATACTTTTTTTTATTTTACATATAAAAAGCACTTTCTTTCTTTGGATTCTGTGACATTCCTTGTGGTAGATTATATTATTTGTTCAAAATCTTTCTTATTCCAGTCTCGCCATCGTCCACTGGAGGAAGAGTATGCAATCCTGCCCCACTGACTTCAGGTTTGGCTGCAAGGTCCCTGGATGGCACAAACGGTTTGCACTTAACTACTAGCATAAAGGTTGGCAGTTCAAACCCACCCAGTGGTACCGCATAAATCTGCTTTTGTAAAGATTACAGCCAAGAAAACCCTATGGAGCTCAATTCTACTCTTAACACATGGGGTCACCATGAGTCAGAATCAACTCTACAGCAATGGGTTTGGTTTTTGGTTCTTATGGGACTTGTATTGGCCCACATGTGAGCTGAAGTGACAATGTAGTCAGTTCCAAAAAGATACATTAAGGGGTATTGTATATTTCCATTTTCCCTCTTGCACTTCAGCCCTCTGCCATGAGAAGCAAATGCCCATGGTAGGCATTTCTCCATCAGCTTGAGTCCCAGAATGACAGACACATAGAACAGACCTGAACAGAACCCACAGCTTGGAGCCAAGCTGCCAGAGGCAACCCACAAAGCCATAAACAAGAAATGCAGCAAAAGCTAACTAACTTCTAGCTAGATAAATGAAGAAAAATGAGAGAAACACAAATGATTAATATCAAGAATAAAAGATAAGACCACAACAGATTCTACAGATATTAAAAGGATATGAAATGTACAAGTTCCTTGAAAGACAAATTACCAAAGCTGACACGAAAGAAATAAAAAATCTGAATAGCCCTTTATTGGGCTATTGAATTTGTAATTTTAAAACTTTCCACAAAGAAAATCCAGACAGATAGCTCACTGATGACTTTTATTTATCACTGAAGGAAAACACGATAACATTTATACACGAATTCTTTTAGAAAGTAGAGGAGGCTGGAATACTTGCAAGCTCATTTTAGGAGTCTAGCATTACTCTAAAATCAAAACCTGACAAATACATTGTAAGAAAATAAAACTAGACCAATAGCTTTTATGAACATTGATTCAAAAATCCCTAATAAAATATTAGTATATAGTATCCATCAATATATAAAAAGTACTTTTTAAAAGGATAATAATCATGACCAAGTGGAGTTTATCTCAGGAGTGCAAGATTGATTTCATAAAAATTGATCACGACAACTTACCACATTAACAGAATAAGAGATAAAAATAATATAATCATCTCAATAGATACAGGAAAAACATTTGATAACAGTCAACATCCATTCATGATAAAGGCTCTCAGCAAACTAGGAATAGAAGGGAACCTTTTAAACCTAAGAAATACATCTATAAAAAGCTTAGAGCTAAGATCATATTTAATAGTAAAAGACTTGCATGTTTTCCCTCCCAAGATCAAGAACAAGGCAAGACAGACTGCTCTTCCCACTTCTATTCAACATTGTATTAGAGTCCCTAGCACAGCAACAAGGAAAAAAAGAAAGAAAGAGAGAGAAAGGGAGGAAGTGAGGGAAGAAGGGAAGGAAGAGAGAAGGAAGAAGAGCATACAGGCTACAAAAGAGGAAGTAAAACTTTCTGTATTCACAGATGACATGTGTGTACATAGAAATTCCAAAGGAATTGTTTTAGCTACCTAATGCTGCCATAACAGAAATACCACAAGTGGATGTCTCTAAAGAATATAAATTTATTTTCTCAGAGTTTTGGAGGCTAAAAGTCCAAGTCATGGTCTCAGCCACGTCAATTCCTTCTGTGGGGCATTCTCCTAATTTCTGGTGACTGCCATCAATCCTTGGCATTCCTTGGAGTCTTTCTCCCCCCTGTGAATGTTTCCTTACTCAGTTATGACCTAATTAACATAAAAAAGCCCTATTTCCAAACAGGATCACATCCACAGTTATAGGGGCCAGGACTTCAATACATATTTTAGGGAAGGGGGGGAGGGGCACAATTCAATCCATAACAGGAATCTGCCAAAATATGTGAAGACTAATAAATGAATTTAGGAAGGTTGCAGTATACAAGTCAATAACCAAAAATCTACTGTTTTTTTATATACTATGAATGAATAATTGGATATTTTTAAAACTTTAATACCATTTAAAATAGCACCAGGACTTCTAAATCTGATCAACATGGAGTAACAGGGACTGCATTTACCCTCCCACTTAGAACAACTAAAAAGCCAGAAAAATCTATATATATAACAACAGTTTTTAGACATTAGACACTACAGGACAGCGATCCCTAAGAGAGAGGAAACAAGGTGAGTTCCATGATTTCCCTGGTGTGTGGTAGGAAGCAGTTTCCAGGCTTCATTCAGCACAGGTAGGGGAAACCCAGGCAGAATGCAGAAGTCTCCTTTGGTTCATAAGTTCATGCTGGGAGTCCAAGGAGGCCAAGGCAGCTAGAGTTCCCATGAGAGAACATCATAGAGAAATCTAGAGAGAGATACAGTGAGAGAGATCTAGAGGAACACCCCTGACTCTTCAGCTGAGTACTGATCGGCACATGCATGTGAGGAAACTACCCAAGGTTGAAGGAAAAACCCACCTGAAAGAAGTAGAGGGGACAATCCCTAGAGTTCACCCAGGGCTAGGAATAATTGTGTTCCTACCAGCCAGAGTCGAAAACCTCATAATGCATAGGTCATTGAGTATTCAGAAAAGTATTGTCTCAATAGTGGGCAGAATTAGCCCAAGACTAAGGGCTGCTCTGGTCATGCCTAACAAAGCAAGCTTCAAAGGATCAAACAGTCTCCAACTAACTTAACTACATCCCAGAACAAAGCTCAAAAATATACTATATTCCATATGATCAAGAAGGTAAAGGAAACATTGAGTATGTTAAGTAGAAACATAGAGAATATAAAAAAGACCCAAATCAAATTTCTAAAAATTAAAAAAAAATTCTTGAGATAAATAACAGCAAATTGGACATTGAAAAAGAAAAGATTAATGAACTTGAAGACATAGCAAGCAACAGAAACTATCCAAAAGGAAACACAGAAAGAAAAAATATAAAAAAATGACCAGAGCATTAGTGAGAGGTGAGACAACTTCAAATGGTTTAATACACATGTAATTGGACCCCAAAGGAAAAAAAGAGAAAGGGGAGGAAAGAAAAAATATTTGAGGAAATAATGAGCAAAATTTTTCTAAATTTTATGGAAATCACAAGACCACGGATCCAAGAAGCTCAATGAAGCCTAAGCAAAAGAAACCTAAAAAACCAAGGCATATCATAAAACTGAATCAAAACTATAAAGTATATAAATTTAACAAAATATGTGAAAAATCTATATAGTAAACACTAGAAAACATCGCTGAGAGAAATTAAAGAAGACCTAAATAAATGGAGAGATAATATTACGTTCATAGACTGGAAGTTACTATATTATTAAAATGATAATTCTTCCCATGTGAGTCTGCGTAATTCCAATAAAAATCCCAGCAGACTTTATTTTGTAGAAATTGACAAGCTGTTTGTAAAATTTATATGGAAATTCAAAGACTTAGAATAGCCAAAAGAGTTTTGAAAAAGAATAACAAAGTTGGAAGACTTACATTACCTGACTTGAAAATGTATTATAAAGTACAGTCACCAACACAATGTAATACTGGAGTAAGGAAAGGCAAATATACAAATGGGACCAAATAGACTGGAAATAGACCCAATGAATGGTCAATAATGGCAAGTTGCTCAATCATTAGTCATCAGATAAATGCAAATTAAAATCACAATTAGGTACTACTACGTACCTACTAGAATGTCTAAAAATTAAAAATAGTAACAATACCAAGTGCAGTGAGAATATAGGGCATCTGGAAATTTCATATATTACTGGCAGGATTGTAAAAATGGTACAACTACTTTGGAAAAAAGTTTGGCAATTTCTTTTAAACATATACTTAACATTTTACCAAGCAATCCCAGTCTTGGGTATTTACCAAGAAAAATGCAAAAATATATACACAAATAGACTTGTATATAAATGTTCATAGACGCTTCATTCACAACAGTCCCAAACTGGAAATAACCCAAATGTTCATGGATAGGTGAGCAGATAAACAAATTGCGGTATATTCATGCGGTGAGACTTTACTTAGAAATAAAAAGGAGCAAGCTGCTGATCCACAAAATGACATTGACGAAACGAGATACCAAAGAGTACATATGGTGTGATTCCATTGATATGAATTCCATAACAGGCAAAACTAATCTATGACGATACAAATCAGATTAGTGATTGCCTGCAGCAGGAAGTGCAGGGGAATGACTGGGAATTTTTAATGTGATAGAAATGTTCTGTATCTTGATTGGAGCGATGGTTACATGGATGTACACATTTGTCAAAACTACAGCAGAACTGCCTGCCAGCTGCTGAGGTGCTGTTATCTGGTGGTGCTATCTGTCTGGGAACTGTACATTCAAAATGGATGCATTGGTTGCATGTAAATTATACTTCAAGAAAGTTGATTTTTAAAAAGGAAATAGAAAAAACAAAGCTGACTAATTCATCTATCTCTCTTTCTTGGTTCTCCAATGAGTCTCTGGCCAGTTCTTCTTAATCTTCTGATGAACTCTTCACTTTTTTGTCCTTTGAAAAGTAGGAGTTTCCTGATGTTTGTCCTCAACCCTTTTCTGCTTTAATAACCCTAATTATATCACTCACTGCTAATGGTATAGCTACCTTTTAACGATCATTCCCAAATCTATATTTCTGGCACAGACTTTTCCCCAGAGCTCTAGACAGGCATATCCTAATACCTAATGAAAAAGGTATACCTCAAGCTCAACATGTCCAAAACTGCGCTCAATTACCACTCATAACCCCAAGCCTGATTTTTGTACTATATTCTTCATATAAGTTGATGTATATATACGTAATACCTGTAAAACCAAACCAGTTGCCATCAAGTCAATTCTGACTCATGGCAACCCCATGTGTGTCAGAGTAAAACTGTGCTCCATAGGGTTTTCAATGGCTGATTTTTCGGAAGTAGGTTGCTGGGCTTTCTTTTGAGATGCCTCTGGTTGGACTTGAATCACCAACATTTTGGTTAGCAGTGAGTGTGTTAACCGTTCGCACCACTCAATGAGCAGAATTAAAGATGGAATCTCTATCAACTAAAAACTTCTTCAATTCTCCCTCTCCCTCCTGTATTAATCAATCATATAACCAACATGTTTTGTGGAAAGTATCTGGCTCTGTCCTTTCCTTACTTTGGGAGGGAGGAAAGATACCATCACCCTCTAGGGTGGCTTTATGACACTGAGCAAATGCACACTCCTCACCACGTCTCAGAGACATAATATAAAAGGCATGGGGATTGAGATCAGGTAGAAGCAGATTCAAACTCCTGCCTACATTGATGCATCTCCTCTTTAGCATACTACCTTTATTATTTCAGCTTTGCTCTTCTTATCTATGAAGTAGAGAGGCTCATATCTATATTCTAAGGTTGTTGTTGTTGTGTGCATTAAATGAAATGGAAGGGCTGGATCCACTGCCTGGCACATAGGAAGTGTCACTAAATGTTAATTCCTTCTCTTGTTTGCTCTCTACTACTCCTTCCCACACTATCTCTACTCCCACCCCAGAAAGAGAGCTAAGAGTGGATTGGTACACAACATCTCTGACTGCTCCTCCTCAGACTGGCAGGCTTCAGTATTTCACCCTCCTTCTCCTGTCCCCTCCAGCACCATGATCACCACCAGAACTGCCACAGTCGGTATTCCAGGCAGCTGCAGGCAGCTGCAGAGGTGCTGATATCTGATGGTGCATCTGTCTGGGAAACGAAAGAAAGGAAAACTCTGTTCAGAAGCTGTATTTTTCCCTTCCCCAGGTGAGCAGGAGAAATAATGGAATTCAAATTGGAATGACCATGAGCTGAAACTCCTGCCCACCAGGTATTTATCCCAGTTCATAAAAACAACTATTTTAAGATAATCAAAACACACTCCCTGTTGGGGAAGCAAATGGAACCACATGTTTCTGAAACAGTTTGAGAGAAAGCAGCGAACTCAATGAGCAGATAGCAAACACATGTCAAGCAGGATCAGCCGCCTCTCTCACAAATACTCCCCACAGACCAGGTTCCAGAAGAAGCCGGGCCCCTGGAAATCATACCACCCACCAGGGAACAATGTGGGCCTTTCAACTGTCAAGCCCACAGGCTACTCAAGCTTCAGTGGGGTGTGGGAAGTCTCCCTTTTTTCCTATACCCACAACCTAAGAATTCAACTTTATTTCTGTTTCTTTGATGCTGCCCCATCGACTCTGTCCCTTGGGACACTGTACCCCCTGTTCTACCTTTCCCTGTGACAAGCACACAGGCTTTTATGGTTTAATGAGTTTACTGCTAATCACTAGAGAAAAACGGACAGGGAGTAACAAAAACAACAATAATGAAGACATTATGTATTTATCTAACAAGCCCTTATATGTAGGGTGACCAAATATCTCTGTTTGCCAGAACAGTCCTGGTTTACACCTGTTGTCCTGGTGTAAATATTAATAGCACCCCCCACCCCGCATGAGTTGGAATCAGCTCGATGGCAACGGGCTTGGTTTTGGTTTCACTCTTAAAGTAATCTCTGTTTAGTCATAAAGTAGAATAAGTTATTCTACTTATATGGCACTTACTTCATGCCAGGCCTGTAAACACTAACTTATTTAACCCTCAAAGCAATCCTGTAAGGTAGGAAACATTTTTAAAAATAATGAAACCAAGGCATAGAGAGGTGAAGTAACTTGCACAAGGCTACACAGCTTGTCAGTGTCTGAGCCAGGATTTAAACTGAGACAGCCTAAGAAAGTCTTTGTTCTTAATCTCTGTGTTTGGCTATGACAAAGCTTTAGGACAAAGCTCATTCCTCATATGATAAATATTTAAGAGTGCCTGCTACATGCCGGGCACTATGCTACAAACTATGGACACAACCAGCAACCAGGCAGAGTCCCTACCCAAAAGGAGCTTTCAGCCTGGCCTTAAGAGGTCATGAGTATGCCCTAGAGGAAGTGGTATCTGAGAAAAGTCCTGAAGAAAGAGTAATTAGCTGGATAGGAAGAACTAAGGAAAGGTGGTTCAGGAACATCAAAAGACCCTGAAGCCATAAAAATTAAAAAGAAAAGGATCACAAGGCCAGAGACGTCACAGTGAAGTAAGGGCATTCAAGTAGTTCAGTAGGGATCTAGTGTTGCCTATGGACAGGGAAATAGCAAAAGATGGAGCTGGAAAAGTAAGCAGAGGCCAGACCAAGAAGGGATGTCACTGACATGCTTGGTTTGCACTTTATCCTGAAGTTGATGGGAAGCTGCTGAAAATCCTTAAGCAGAGAAATGATCTGATTGAATTTTCACTTTAGAAAAATCACTGTGGTTGCCACACAGAAATAGCTTAAAGAGGGAAGTCCTAGAGCAGATACAGGAAAAAAACAGAAGGCTGTTGCCAGCCAGGATCCATGGGAGGAAGCAAGGTGACTTGAACTAAGGTAGTGACAGGAGATGTGGAAAGAGTAGATTGAGGAGGTAGAACTAGTGATTGACAGGATGTGGTGGGTGAGGGAAGAGAAGGCCACAGTTACCAGGATGTCCTACAAGCAGTTAGATGTAAGAGTGTGAAGCTCAGGAGAGAGGCCTGGGAAAGAGACATGGATTTGGGAGCCATCAGGGTAGAGATGGTAACTAAACCATCAGATTAGGTGGCTCACCCAAGAGAGTGTATAGAATGGGAAGAGAAAGAAGAATGGGAAAGAGCACTCAGAGAGGTAGGAGAACAACCAAGAGAGTATGGTGTCACCATGGCCACCAAGATAAGTGAATATATTATGGAGGAAAAGGAAAACAGTGTTTAAGGCTGCAGAGAGCACAAGTTAGGGCCCAGACACATTCTCATGATTTATCACCTGAATGGCCTTTGGAAGTCTTAGGAGAGCAATTTCACAGTGCAGGCAGGAGTGAGAGTACACAAGGGAGAGAACAGGATGGAAGGTGAGGACGGGAAGCAGGGAGTGCTCTGCATGACAAATTTACAGGAATTTTGAAGCAAGGATGATGCCCTTCATGTCCACCCCTGTAACCTCAGCACCTGGCACACAGAAACTCAATATCATTTTTTGAATGAATGAATGAACAGCACTTCAAGAAGGGGTTATCCCCGGAAAAGAAGATGAGAGGCAGGGTCCAAAGAGAAGGAGCCCTAGAAATTTGGTGAGAAAAGAGTACTAAGGAAGCTGATGCAGAATTCTTTGAGATGGGAATGGCCTATGATTTTCTAGGAATGGTATTGTTGTTATTGTTAGTAGGTTCAGTCAAGTAGGTTCCGACTCATAGCAACCCTATGTACGACAGAACAAAACACTGCCCAGTCGTATGCCATCCTCACAATCGTTGTTATGCTTGAGCCCATTATTGCAGCCACTGTGTCAATCCATCTTGTTGAGGGTCTTCCTCTTTTTCACTAACCCTCTACTTTACCAAGCATGGCTTTGGTACATGGCTATGTGCCCTTCTCCAGGGACTGATCCCTCCTGATAACATGCCCAAAGTATGTGAGACATAGTCTCACCATCCTTGCTTCTAAGGAGCATTCTGGTTGTACTTCTTCCAAGATAGATTTGTTTGTTCTTTTGGCAGTCCGTGGTATATTCAATATCCTTCAACAACACCACAATTCGAAGGTGTCAATTCTTCGGTCTTCCTTCTTCATTGTCCGTCCAGCTTTCACATGCATAGGAGGCGATTGAAAACACCATGGCCTGGGTCAGGCGTACCTAAGTTTTCAAGGTGACATCTTTGCTTTTTAACACTTTAAAGAGATCTTTTGCAGCAGATTTGCCCAATGCAATGCATCTTTTGGTTTCTAGACTGCTGCTTCCATGGGTGTTGATTGTGGATCCAAGTAAAATGAAATCCTTGACAACTTCAATCTGTTCTCCATTTATGATGATGTTGCTTGTTGGTCAAGTTGTGAGGATTTTTGTTTTCTTTATGTTGAGTTGTTATCCATACTGCAGGCTGTGGTCTTTGATCTTCATCAGTAAGTGCTTCAAGTCCTCTTCACTTTCAGTGATCAAGGTTGTGTCATCTGCATAATGCAGGTTGTTAATGAGACTTTCTCCAATCCTGATGCCCTGCTCTTCTTCATATAGTCCAGCTTCTTGGATTATTTGCTCAGCATACAGATTGAATAAGCATGGTGAAAGGATACAACCCTGATGCACACCTTTCCTGACTTTAAACCACACAGTATCCCCTTGTTCTGTCAGAACAGCTGCCTCTTGATCTATGTACAGGTTCCTCATGAGCACAATTAAGTGTTCTGGAATTCCCATTCTTTGCAATGTTATCCATGATTTGTTATGATCCACACAGTCGAATGCCTTTGCATAGTCAATAAAACACAAGTAAACAACTTTCCGGTATTCTCTGTTTTCAGCTAGGATCCATCTGACATCAGCTATGATATTCCCGTTTCTGCATCCTCTTCTGAATCTGGCTTAAATTTCTGGAAATTCCCTGTCGATATACTGCTGCAGCCGCTTTTGAATGATCTTCAGCAAAATTTTATATTCGTGTGATATTAATGATATTGTTTGATAATTTCCAAATTCGGTTGGATCGCCGTTCTTGAGAATAAGCACAAATATGGATGTCTTCCAGTCAGTTGGCCAGGTAGCTGTCTTCCTATGAGCACTTCCAGTACTGCATCCGTTTGTTGAAACATCTCCGTTGGTATTCCATCAATTCCTGGAGCCTTGTTTTTGTCACTGCTTTCAGTGCAGCTTGGACTTCTTCCTTCAGTATCCCTGGTTCTTGATCATATGCTACGTACTGAAATGGTTGAACATTGATCAATTCTTTTCGGTATAGTGACTCTGTGTATTCCTTCCATCTTCTTTTGATGCTTCCTGTGTCATCTAGTATTTTCCTCATAGAATCCTTCAATATTGCAACTTGAGGCTTGAATTTTTTATCAGTTCTTTCAGCTTTAGAAATGCTGAGCGTGTTCTTCCCTTTTGGTTTTCTATCTCCCGGTCTTTGCACATGTCATTATAATACTTTGTCTTCTCGAGCCACCCTTTGAAATCTTCTGTTCAGTTCTTTTACTTCATCATTTCTTCCTTTTGCTTTAGCTACTTGACGTTCAAAAGCAAGTTTCAGGGTCTCTTCTGACATTCATTTTGGTCTTTTCTTTCTTTCCTGTCTTCTTAATGACTGCTTGCTTTCTTCATGTATGATGTCCTTGATGTCATTCCACAACTCGTCTGGTCTTCAGTCATTAGTGTTCAACGCGTCCCATCTATTCTTGAGATAGTCTCTACATTCAGGTGGGATATACTCAAGGTTGTACTTTGGCTCTCATGGACTTGTTCTAATTTTCTTCAGTGTCACTTGAACTTGCATATGAGCAATTGATGGTCTGTTCTGCAGTTGGCCCCTGGCCTTGCTCTGACTGACGATACCGAGCTTTTCCATCTTCTCTTTCCACAGATGTAGTCGATTTGATTCCTGTGTATTCCATCTGGCAAGGTCCACATGCATAGTCACCATTTATGTTGTTGAAAAATGGTATTTGCAATGAAGAAGTTGTTGATCTTGCAAAATTCTATCATGTGATCCCCGATATCATTTCTATCACCAAGGCCGTATTTTCCAACTACCGATCCTTCTTCTTCATTTCCAACTTTCGCATTCCGATCACCAGTAGTTATCAATGCATCCTGATTGCATGTTCGATCAATTTCAGACTGGTAAAAATCTTCAATTTCTTCATCTTTGGCCTTAGTGGTTGGTGCGTAAATTTGAGTAATAGTTGTATTAACTGATCTACCTTGTAGGCGTATGGGTATTATCTTATCACTGACAGCATTGTACTTCAGGATAGATCTTGAAATGTTCTTTTTGACAATGAAAGCAAGGCCATCTGTCTTCGAGTTGTCATTCCCAGCATAGCAGACCATATGACTGCCGGATTCAAAATAATCAATACCAGTCCATTTCAGCTAACTAATGCCTAAGATATAGATGTTTATGTGTTCCATTTCATTTTGGACGATTTCCAATTTTCCTAGATTCATACTTCCTACATTCCATATTCCAATTATTAATGTATGTTTGCAGCTGTTATTTCTCATTTTGAGTCATGCCACATCAGCAAATGAAGGTCCTGAAAGCTTGACTCCATCCATGTCATTAAGGTCCACTCAACTTTGAGGAGGCAGCTGTTCCCCAGTCGTATTTTAAGTGCCTTCCAACCTGAGAGACTCATCTTCTGGCACTATAACAGACAGTGTTCCTCCACTATTCATAAGGTTTTCACTGACTAATTCGTTTCAGAAGTAGACCCCTGGGTCCTTCTTCCAGTCTATCTTCATCTGGAAGCTCAGCTGAAACCTATCCACCATGGGTAACCCTGCTGGTATTTGAACACCAGTGGCATAACTTTCAGCATCACAGCTACACGCAAGCCCCCACAGTATGACAAACTGACAGACGTGAGGTATTACTGACACTCAGTTTAAAATTTTCTTCTGTAAAGGAAAAATTGTCACAAAACTGGGACAGTACTTTTTGCATGATGTAAATCAAAACATTCATCCAGAAAGAAGTCAGCATTCCTAACCAAATGTTTAAGCAATTGTCTGGTAAATGTTAAAGGAAAAGCCTTCTTACTAGTTTCCAGCTGTCAACTGACTATCAGTCAAACATCTAATGATTTTTAGGCAGAAATTCTTTTTTCTTGTATTTAGTTTAACAATAGTCATCTAACTATTCTCATTTCCTATAAAATATCTCTACCAAGAGAAGATTTTTAATAAATCTAATTTAAGTCCCTTTCCTTGGGGGCAAGTTT
Source organism: Dugong dugon (assembly GCA_030035585.1). Taxonomy (NCBI): domain Eukaryota; kingdom Metazoa; phylum Chordata; class Mammalia; order Sirenia; family Dugongidae; genus Dugong; species Dugong dugon. The sequence goes on from CM057462.1 coordinate 152,847,616, forward strand.
GAAATAAACCACAATACATGTGCATAATAAATTGTCTAAAACAGTGGTTCTTAAAGCATGAGAACTTGCTAGAAATGCACATTCTTGGGCCAATAAATATCCTTTTTGCTTTGGCCAGTTTGGATAGAGTTCTCTCTCCCTTCCACCTACAGGAGTTCGATTAATACAGGATTTGGCCCTTAGAAAGAGGGTGAAGGAGGCTATCTTGTGATGATGTAAGATAGTGATTTCAGTTATTTTATTTGTAAAGTGTGGCTCTGGAAAGCAGGAGTACTTGGGTCACAGAGTTACACAAGTCCACCTCTCCTCAAGATCAAGAGTCGCCTGAGGTCCAGAACTGTATTTCATTGTCATTGTAATCATAAGAGGCACTCAGTGATTATTTTAGGGACAAAAGGAAGGCAAGGTGGCAAAAAAAGAAAGAGGATGAGAAATATGCAAGCCCCTGCCAAGGAAGCAGGAAACCCAGATCACCTGGACACTTTGTTCAGAACAAACTAGATCCTGCAGGGGCCCAGCAGGAGACATGAAGCAGGAAATGAGGGCACAGAAGCTTCCAGCACCAGCCTACTCCAAGGGGCCATTTACCAGGAAATTGCCTAGAAATGACAGTACAGCCATAATCGGGTCATTACTTTCCCTACAAATATTTCTCCCTTTTGTGAGCAACAAGGTCCCATCCAGCCAACTGTGTGGTGCTTCAGCTGAAATAACAGACCAGGGGAAATGTGTAATTGGCTTTCATCAAATTGAAACCGCAGGGCAGCCTGGCCAAGTCGAAACTCTGTCTCTGTCCCTGGCACAAAAATTATCTTCTGCTTAATGTCAGGCCATGTGCGGGGAAAAGGCAGGGGAACAGAAGAAAAAGAAAAAGAGGGCCAGCCTTTGGGTCAGCTTCAGTCCTTCTGGCAAGGCTACCCAGCCCAGAGCCTTTTCTGAATAGACAACAGGGACAAAAAGGGGATCTGGCACCAAAGTTTAGGAGAAGAAGGCACCTGGGGCAGAGGAGGTGTAAGAGGAAGAGAGACAGGGGAGAGGTCGGAAAAAAGGGAGAGAGTTAACTTTTAATGAAACCTTACAAATAAGTAAAAATAATAAGTACTAGCCAACAAATATCTTTTCCCACCTGTCCACCTGCATGAAATTGCAACCAACAACAAAACATCAGCCACTTTATCAACTCACCACCTGGCATATGCTTTTCAATACTTTCAAAGACTAGAGTGAAAGGAAAATTTGAGAATCACCTAAAGGGACATAGAGCATTCTTCCAGGGGCCTATGAACTAATCTACTGTGGTAGATTAATTACTTTTGTGTGTGGCCTTTATAGCCTTGGGCTCGTAACTCCTACCCAGGTGATTGTGTGATAGGGTAATTGTGGCCTGCCAAGGGGATTGGTCAGTTTTGCCTTAAAAGAGAGCCAATTCCAGAGCATATAGGCCACCACCACCAAAGAAGGAGAGACTCGCAGGAGACAGCGCAGTTGGCTTCCCTGACCACAGAGTGCGAAAGCTGAGTGCCTTTGGGCAGAGACTGAGGGCCGGGGAGAAGTCTACGCCTGACCCACGAATTTGGGACTTGCCATCCTTCAAAACTTCGTGAGCTGTTTCCTTTATATGATCTGTGAGTTCTGTGAGACGTTGCAAGAATTTAGGAAACCCAAAGACAGGAAGGAGAGTACTAAGGCGAGAGGGGATAGTTGATGTTAGAGATGACAGAGTGGTACAGCAGCTTGGAAAAGTTAGACATTTGGGGCATCTTTAACCTCTGCCTCATAAGAACCAGCTTTGTGTTGATCCTTATAAAAGAAATTATTCATTTATCTATATTTTGGGGGAGACAGAGGGGAGTTAAAAATTACCCAAATCCTTGGAAACTTTGCTAGGGGATTTGGGGACTCTATGGTTTATCCCATCTACTTCCAGGAATTTTCTATCTGGATTAGACTAAACCCAAAAAACCAAACCCCTTGCTGTCAAGTTGATTCCACCTCATAGTGACCCTATAGGACAGAGTAGAACAGCTCCATAGGGTTTCCAAGGAGCGGTTGATGGATTCAAACTGCCAACCTTTTGGTTAGTAGCTGAACACTTAACCACTATGCTACCAGGGCTCCCTGGATTGGACTATACCCCATTTATTCCTCCCTTTAGGCCCCTCTGTGAACTTTGCTCCATCCTAGCCCACCAACTTCAGGGGAGCATGCAAGCTCCACAAAGAAAGATGCAAGACAGACAGAACACAGGTCCTCTGGGTGCTCTCCGTAAGGTCCCTAACAGCAATAACCAGTTGCCATGTGTGTCAGAGTAGAACTTGCTCTATAGGGTCTTCAGTGGCTGATTTTTCAGAAGCAGATCACTAGACCTTTCTTCCGAGGTGCCTCTGGGTGGATTTAAACTGCCAACCTTTCAGCTCACAGCTGAGTGTGGTAACCATCTGCACCACCCAGAGACTCCAACTAAGAGCAATACTGTTTTGCAGTTCCCAGGGTGTTGCCCTGGTTATGTATATCCTCAAGGAGATTGTTCCCAGGATCCCATAGACATGCCTTACCTTTTTCACTGCCATCCTATCTCAGGTCTGGAGATCCAAAGGACCACATGGCCCCAGTTTCCTGGTCCTTGGGAAGGGCTGCCAGGCAGTCCTAGTAATGGAAAGAACACTGAGTCAGACAGGCTTGGGCTTGGGTCCCATCTCCACCACCCACCAGCTCCATGAGGCAATAGTGGAATGGAAACAGCGTGGGCTTGGAATTAGGAGGACCTAGCTCTGTGATCTCAGGCAAGCTTTTCAAGTTATTCTTTTCTTACATTATCTAAATCTCAGTCACCTCATCAGTAAAATGGAGATTATAATAACTACTTCAAAGAGTTGATGTGAAGATTAAATGAAATAATGTGCCCGGCGTGAAGTTGGCACTAAATAATTGGTTGATGCTGCGGCTGTTATCATTGTTATTGTTATTAGGTGACCGTGGACAAGACACTTAACCTCTCTGAACTTGCTTCCTCACCTGAAAAACTAGAAGTAATAATACCCACCTCTTAGGATAAATTACAAAGATTAAATTAGATAACATATGTAAAGCACATGGCACAGTACCTGATACATAGTAGGCACTCAAAGCTAAATTTCTTTCCCTCTTCCTCCCAGACCTCCCCAAATACAGTCCAGGGCAGGAGTGGATTAACCAGTAAGCCAGGTACGCACGGGTTTACACGAGCTTGTGTTTACCTACTAATCTGTTGTGCACTAATCTGTAGTGCAAAAATAAAGAAAAGGTGAAATTATGTGTTACAGATCAGTAAGTAAACCCATGTGCACCTTGCTTATTGGGTAATCTGTTCCTGGTCCAGGGAAAACGTTCTTCAGTTCCATATGGTCAAGCTGGCCCCAAAAGAGTCTGTCCCTGAAGGTGGCTTTTTCAACTGCCAGCTCATACAAGGAGAAATTAGGCTGGTTCAGGAAGCACAACAGGAGAGATGGCCGAGAGGGAAGCCGGCAGCTGCAGGACTCACCACTCTGCACTAGGGGGCGCAAAAGGCTGGGACACACAGAGCCACACCCAGAAATCTCTAAACTCCCCGAGCCCAAGTTGCCCAGACTGGGCAGATCCAAGCAGAAAAAGAATGGTCAATGCTACCCATAAAAGCCTTTGCAGGGACAAATGATGGGACAAAATGCAGGGAGCAGTGGAGAGCTTGCCATCCCTCCAGCTTCAGCCTGGTCCGGGGTTAGAGAGCCCTCTCTGGCTTCAGTGGTGTCACTGGGGGGCGGGTACATGGTGTACAGACCACACCGGGTGACACTGTCAGAGGCGGGGTGATGCCAAAATGACTGTCTATAAATATATCCCTGTAGTTAGTTATAGAAACAAAAAACATTTTCATAAACCCAGCTTACATTTATCAATATACCTACAAGGCTAAAACTCTATGCTAATTGACTTTTTGAACTTTTTAATGTGGTCTGGTCAGAGCAGTCATCATTACCCAATGACGATGAAGCCTGGGATCACATAGTGTCGACTGCACATGATACAAGTACACGTGATATTGTTTTTGTTGCTGCTGGTGTTTTCATAGTTGCTGATTTTGTCAAATTTTCTGGTGTTTTAGCTACAAGATTATGGCAATTAGTATTTGTGAACCTGTATCAATGACTTTTTTGAGAATGAAGTATAAATTAAAGGAAAAGAAGAAGTGATATATGGGAATTATGATTTATGAGTGACATTAGTACCAAAAACATTACTAAGGATTCTGTATATGGTCTGGTACTGGAGGGGGCCCGGGGGGGGGGTGGTGACACCATGAGTTACGGCACTGGGTGACACTAACCCTTGTGACGCCACTCTCTGGCTTCTATACGTGAAACTTTCAGTCCCCTAGTGGCTGGATAGAAGGGAGGTAGGGACTTGAGAGAAGGCAGAAAAAGACAGGACAGGGCATTTTCCTATTCACTCTAATTTCTATTTCTCACTCATCTAGCATCTTAGTAAGTCCTACTGGGTCACAGTTAGAGGGAGCCCCAGATGTTCAGTCCCCAGTTGTTTACCTGGAGCTCTAGGGCTCAGAGAGGAGAAAGAACTTGAGCAAGGTCTCCCAGGTAGCTCATCTTAACCTCGCCAGGAAAAAAAAAAAAAAAAACCCAAACTCGTTGCTGTCAAGTTGATTCTGACTCATAGCGACACTATAGGACACAGAAGAACTACCCCATCAGGTTTCCAAGGAGTGGCTGGTGGATTTCAACTGCTGACCTTCTGGTTAGCAGCCATAGCTCTTAAGCACTGCACCACCAGGGCTTCAATCTCTCCATAAAATTTACTAAATTATTTCATGTACATTATCTCACTTGGGTATTCACAGCCACCTAGTATAGGCAGAGACTATTATTCCATTTTATAAATGAGGAAACAGGTTCAGGGAAGCACCCAAAACTCTCCTCTTCCTAACTAAACCTTCATTGCTACTCACTATCCCTCCTCTCTTGCTTTCCCTTGTTTTAAAATCAGTCCAAATTACACATATACCCCAAGAACATTGCTACTCCACTCCAAGTATTGTGTCAATCTTTTAAATATTTGTTGCATTCTCTCTTTCCTAACCCCTCTAGGCATAATGGAGAGATGATAAACGGAGTTAGTTGTCATCAAATTGCTTCCAACTCATAGCGACTCCATGTGTTGCAGGGAAGAACTGCCCCAAAGGGTTTTCATGGCTGTGACCTTTCAGAAGCAGATCATCAGGCCTTTCTTCCAAGACACCTCTGGGTGGGTTTGAACCACCAACCTTTCAGTTGGTAGCCAAGCCAAGCACTTAACCATTTATGCCACCCAGAGTCTCCAGAGAGATGACAGAGAATAGTAACTAAGAGGACAGACTCTGGAGTTATATCTGAGTAAACAGTCTGCATCCATCATTTATTATCTGAGATCATGGACCTCTTTGTGCCTCAGTTTCCTCATCCGTAAAATGGGAATATTAACATCTATGGCACAGGATTCTTTTAAGGGTTAAATCAGATGTATTATGTAAAGCAATCTACACAGTGCCTGGCATATAGTAAAAGCTTGATAAGTGGCATCTAACATATATAATTATCATATAATCATAGCACTAAATGATCTTTGGGAATTAGTCCATTATTTTCACGTTATTTACCAAAAAGTTTACATAGAGGTAAGTGGGAGGATCACTTGGCCAAGAGTTTTGTGGCAGAGCAAGAACTAGAACTCAGGATTTTTTTTTTTTTTTTACTTCCAGTTTTGCCCTCTTTTATGCCATCATTGCCTCCCCAAACCGGCAATAAACATTTATGGAACGCCTACCTACGAAGTTTACCTAGTTGAAGAAAAATAGACACCAGCTATAATTTTTTAGCACTTCTTTACTAGGTTGTTGTCTGATACACATAGTCATTTAATAAACATTTGCTGACAACTTGATAAAATAGTAGATATAAAAATTATATTTTGTTGTACAAATTTAAAATATTATTATGAGCCCAGTTTCCACCACTGTGCACACCTTTGCACCAGACTCTAAATTTATTTGCAAATTTTATATATTGAAGAATCACAAAACCCCAGAACTATCTCCCAGTGCGGCCAAGACTGAAGGTCATGTGAGGTTCAGAAGCTCTGCCTGTTCACTACCTCCAGGGGTGACGAATTTCAAAGGAAAATAATTGAACACCCTCAGGACTCTGAATCCTATCAGGCACTGATGATCTCATTCTACTAGGCCCTCCCACACCCACTCAGGAATGGGCAGGAGGGAGCCCTGGGAGTCACAGGAGCTGCTGATTGCTATAAATGAAGTAGGCTACAGGGCACCCTGTCTGGCTGGGAGTAGAATGGGTGGTAGGGAGTTAACAGCCACAGAGGGGGTGGGGGGGGAGGGAGAAAGGGACTGATTCACTAGGACAACTCAGAGTGACTCAGAAGCCAACAGAAAATAGCCTGTTCTCCCACATCTGCCTCATTGTCAGGCGATGAGGCACTTCCTTGTTGCATACCCATAGGCAGAGCAAAGGGGAGGGAGGAGGAGGAAATGGGATTTAATAAATTTGTGGGCCTATACCCACACCTAACACTCTTGTTTTGTAACAATTTCAGACATTTTGTTTCAAGTCAAGTCAGTATTTACTGAGCATTTACTGTGTGCCTGGCCCTTCAACTTGCCTTTCAGATGGTCAGTTTCCTAAACCCATGGAAGATGTCTTTCTGAAATTCTGTTATCTTCTATGTCATTATTCCAAAAGCACTTGGACTGCTGTTGAGAACCTTAGTACATAGTTTCGCTGTCCTTCACATACAGAGATGATCCTTTCAAGGCTACAATCAATAGGGGGAGATGTGTAGCTGTTTTTTCGGCTCTAATGCTGGCTTTACAGTCACCCATGCCCATTCTCTGGACTGGACCAGCCCTTGTGAAAGCCAGTGTGGGGTAAGCAGAATGTGGCACAAGTTTGGAGTCATATATCCTTGGTTGCAAGTCTTTTCTTTATCATTTACTAGCTCTATGACCTTGCTTGATTCCTCTAAATCTCTGTTTTCTCATCTGTAAAACAGGCACAGAATTGATGTCTCTCTTAGAGAGTAGAATAGCTTTATCATATACCAAAATTCAATTGCCATCAAGTCTATTCCAACTCATAGTGACCCTTCAGGACAGAGTAGAACTGCTCCATACGGTTTCCAAGGAGCGGCTGGTAGATTCAAACTGCCGACCTTTTGGTTAGCAGCTGTGGCTCTTAAACACTGTGCCACCAGGGCTCCAGATTTATCATATAGTAGTGATTAAATATTATGTGAAAGTACCCAGCACGGTGATAACATGATAAATACTGGCTTACTTCCTTCGAACTTTACTATGATTGCACAGATGGATCACATCCTTCCACCAGACTGTAAACTGCATGAGGACATGGCTGCATCTGCCCTGAGAACTGTGTCTGCTTAGTGAGTACTAGGCCTCTAATACTGTTTTGTTTAATGATAACTACTAATTAATTGTATTATGTTGTATTAAACATAACGTGGTGGTTATTATTATTTTAACCAGCTGAATCAATCTATGAGCTGGAGTACAATCTATGGAAAAGGGTTCTAGAAACTTTGACATCCAGTAAGGATACAACTAGGTCTATCATCATTCTCCCCCCTCTCGGCTATTTGGTCCTACCTAGGGCTTCCTGCTGGAGTTCTTGGGTGGTGCAATTAACTAAATACTCAGTTGCTAACCAAGGTTGGAGGTTCACATCCACCCAGAGGCATCTTGGAAGGAAGCCCAGGTAATCTTCAAAAAACTCAGCCACCAAAAACCCTATGGAGCACAGTTCTACTCTGACATAACAGGTCACCATGAATAGGAGTCAGCTTGAGGGCAGATGGTTTTTTTAGGGCTCGCTGTCATCAGCAAGGTGTGTTCCTCATGTTTTCATGTGGAGGGGGAGACATGCATCCTCTACGCTGTCCATTGTTCCAACTTCACTGCAAACACCATTGTCCCACAGTATAACGGGGCCAGCGACACAAAAATCTCATCTGGCAAGCATAGTGTGGAAAAACTTGACACACAGATTTGCAATTATTAGACTTCTGCCTGGAAGGCAGCCTTCCCCTTTCCCCCAACCTGGTGGATGGTGTATAGAGACAAGGCCCGGAAGGCAGGCAGGTCGGTTGGGTTTATAAGCCTCCCCGGAACAATCCTGTTCCCACCGCAGAATTTCCATAGCAAGCATCCTCTTCTGCATATAATGTACATAGAAAAGGATGGTCTCCTGGTATTTCATCTTTGTACCCTTGCTTCCAGCACACCCTCAGGCGCATCCAAGGAAAAAAGAGGAAGCAGAAAAGCCACGTTACCGAGTTTTCAATAACTAATTCTAAAGCAGACACGAAAGCTCACTTTTCTAAACAATGTGGATGAAATCACACTCCGGGCACCAGAAGCCCACCACTCCTCAGCTTCCTGTACCATTAGGGTAAAGCACGAAGCCCTCATCACACTCCTGCCCAGCAACGGTAAGGAAGGTGGAAAGCGGCAGAACCCGGGCCCACCTTAGTGCCGGGGATGGAGGAGGGCCCTTCCTACAGGAACTGACGTGAGCTCAATCCCAGCCTGGCTCTCCCCAAACAAAAGGGATCTTGGGGCCCCGGGAGGAGCCTAAATGACATTGGAGAAGCCCCTCCTCCAGCCGGTACAGATTGGTGGCGGCGCCAGAGAGGCGAGGTGGCGATTGGCCAGAATGAATGCCAATGCCCCTGCCTGGCGGTTAGGAGGGAGGGGCCTCGGGGGCTGTGGATGGGGAGCGGGTGGCGGAGGCGGCGGGGAGCTGAGCCTGGAGCGCCGGGAAAAGGTAGGATCCGTTAGGGCTGGGACTTGGCGATTGCTGGGAAACCGGGTTCTCGAGAGAAAAGCCAGGGTAGAACCTCCGGAATCCTCCCGCACCGTCCCAACTGCCACTCGCGCACATCCCTGAGGGGGCGGGGCCGTCTCCTCTACCTCCCGGTATTCCCTGAGGAGGCGGCTCCTCATCCTTTGAGGGTCTTCACGGCTCCTTATTGTCCCCCGTCAATTCCTACCTCCTCAAAAGGGGCTTCCCTCCTGATACCCCTCATTTAAAAGCCTCTATAGCTCAGCGCCTCAACCTTGGAGGAGGGCTCGCAGGTTCCCATTCCCTAGGCTGCCGCCCGCACCCCCATTTTGTACCCCGGGCAGCCAGGCATCCCTCCCTACACCTGTCCCTGCTCACTATGGTGGGACCAGAGCTAGTTTCGTCCGTAAGATAAAATCAGTATTTTCCGGAAAAGAGGGATGGGGCGAAGCAGAAACCAAAGACCTGACCTAGACGTCCAGCTCAGCGTATGAAGCGGCCCTCCACCCTCGTTGAGTTCTTCCCATCCTCCATTCTCGGATCCCCACCCTTTCTCCTGCAGCCCCTCGGATCTGCTGTTCGTGGGGGAGTGGAGAGTTCCCCTGCTTCAAGAGTCAAGATGGGCTTTTTTAGGCTTGGAGGAAGGAGAAATACCAACATCCCCCCCGCCCCTTCTGTCTTTGTACCTTCCTTCTATTTCCTATCCCTTGAGGAAGAACCCAGCTTCAAAAGATTTTTTAGCTCTGAGTTATGTTCACTTTTGCCTTCCACCCTGTTTCTTCCCTGAGAACTTGATGAAAAGCCATCGTCTTACATTTCATAGTGAGGTGGGTGTGTTGGGTATTTGCAGAATTGGCCTTGTGTGGGTAGGAATGCAGTGTGTATTGTTTGGCAGCCAGTGAATAGCAGCATGTTTTAAGATGAAGCAGTATGGATAAGCAAATAAAAATATTTGATTATAGGCAGTAGTATCTCTAGTCTCTGGTGGGCTGGTTTGTTGCTCAGGGAGACTGTGCAGTTAACCTTGAAGATACAGTTCTGTTGAAACAAAAGGCAGGAAGTGTTTGAAGAAAATTCAAGTTCAGTCGTTTAGGTTTATAAGTAATCTGGTCCGGTGGCCTTTGGTTACTCTCTCAGCTACTCCCTCTTTCATAGTAGGTTTTTACCCCCAGGGAAAGTGATACATATATGACATTTTTGACTGGTTTTACATGACCTGATCATCTAACAAAATATAGGGGACAAAAAATAAGAGCAATTTTTAAATCTCAGAGATAAGGGCAAGGTAAACTCCAGTTATTCACATGTCTCTGTAGTGTGTTCATAAAGGCTTTGTTAAGTTGGCCTTCATTTCAGCAGGGCTAAGTATTGTTGCTTTTGGTCCAATGTTAATGCCACTGAATCTCGCAGAATCACTCATGGATACCCGTTTCCCCTTACCATCAAGTCAATTCCAACTCATTGCGACCTTATAGGACAGAGTAGAACTGCCCCATAGGGTTTCCTAGGCTATAAATCTTTACGGAAGCAGATTGCCATATTTTCTCCCTCAGGGAAGCTGGTGGGTTTGGACCTCCAACCTTCTGGTTAGCAGCTGAGTGTTTAACCACTGTACCACCAGGGCTCCTTACCTATGGATAGTGCTTCCTTATATTAAAATTTACCATATTTTAAGCAGGGTTTTTTTTTGCTTTCAATCTGAAGTCCCTCACACTACAGTTATGAATAAAAACCAAAAAAAAAACAAACCCATTGCCATCGAGTTGATTTCAACTCATGGGACCCTGTATGACAGTGTAGAACTGCCCCACAAGGTTTCCAAGGAGCGACTGGTGGAGTCTAACTGCCGACCTTTTGATTAGCAGTCAAACAGCCAGAGCTCTTAATCACTGCACCATCAGGGCTCCGCTGTTATCTATAGCCAAAGCTAATCTCAATAAAATGCAAAGTGTTGGAATCACAGAGGGTGATTGTAATGGCTGTTGTCTTTTACCTTCCTGATTATCCACTTCCTGAAAATAATTATTTTTAATAGTTAAGTTTCAAAGGTTTCAGAGCCACTCTCAGTGCTCATAGATGTGTTCGATGATTGTTCCCAGATCTACAATAAGAAAGCACAAAAAAGAAACTGTGTAGGGGGTCTCCCCAGCAAACACAGAAAGCGTATTGCCATAGGAGAGTAAAACATGGACCCTCAGCAATAGCAGTAGAAAAAACTAAAAGCAGAATAGGAAGTCCCAGAAAGATATATCTTGTTGCATGAGCAGAGAACAGAAAATGAACTAAGGTAAGAGACTAGAGAATCGAAAGTAGTGGTGATTGCCAGGGCCTTAATGAGCAGAGAGGAAAAAGTAAACAGTGCTCTTTGATTATTTGGTGCAATAATCAAGACCTGTTGGATACACCCTGGTGGCACAGTGGTTAAGAGCTCAGCTGCTAACCAAAAGGTTGGCATGTCAAATCCACCAGCAGCTCCTTGGAAACCCTGTGGGGGCAGTTCTGCTCTGTCTGGTAGGGTCCCTGTGAATTGGAATCGACTCGATGGCACCGAGTTTGGTTTTTGGTTTTGTTGGATACACTGTTTGGACTTAGATATCTTTTCTCTAACTTTTTCAACACCTGTTTGGTCATGGGGAGCCTTGGTGGCACAGTGGTTAAAGCAGTTGGCTGCTAACCAAATGGTCAGCGGTGGTTCGAACCCACCAGCTGCTGCACAGAGAAAGATGTGGCAGCTGCTTCCAAAAAGATTTACAGCCTTGGAAACCCCATTGGGCAGTTCTACTCTGTCCTTTAGGGTCGCTTGCTTATAGTTGGAATCAACCCCACAGCAGTGGATTTGGTTTGGTCATGTTAGATGAAGAAAAGCATTGTATGCAGAGGAACTTTATAACTTTATATATCTAATCTATCTCATTAGATTATGAATTCTTTAAGGGTGGGAGTAATATTTCCCCCCATCTTCATATCTTCCACAGTGCCTAGTATTATGGTATGGCTTAATGGGTATTTGTTGTAGTTAGTTTGAAGCTGTCACCTTAGGGTAGACTAGAAAGATAATGAATGCACTGATAAGATATGGCACATTTTGTTAGTATGAATGATCTACTTCCTTTTGTTTTGTTTTAACTTTATTTTTCCTATCTGATGTTTTATGAAACTCCAATATCCTAAGCGACTCTAAAACACTGAATTTTTTATAATATCTGCCGAATAGATAATATAATGTTGCTGTCATGAAATTTGAATGTAATCAGTGCTAATCATTTCAGGGTTTTCTTTGATTTTTCTAAGAATCTGACCTGATGGGAATGATGTGAATTTAGGAGAGCACACTAGGAGCTAATTGTTTGCTGATTTTTGTTTAAGAATGGATTCTTAGTGTTTGGTTTTGACGAACTACTGATCTACTTTGGGATTTTTTTTTTTAATGGAATTTTAGTTGATTTTGTGCTTTACTAAACTAGCACTAAATATATGAACAGGGGCACAGAACAGTATGGGATGCCTGAATGATACAGGCTGATTATGGTGGTCACAGCACGTTCATTCTATGATGGATTTGAGTGTTGGCAGAATCATATTTGTAGTCCTGCCAGTTAATTTGCAGAAGAGGATTGGAATTTTTAACTTTTCTGAGTGAAATAGAATGGTGTTTCTAAGAGTTGCCATTGAGCTGGTGTTGGGTGGCATGAGACAAGAAGCAGAGACTTGAGTTCTAGAGGAAACTTGCCCAGTCTCTGGTGGCTGGCCCCAGGAATGGCATGTTAGCCTGTTTCTAAAGGCCACTTGCTCTTATTTCCTGAATGTTTATTACTAATAACTAAAAATCAAGTCTTCCAAGTTACAGTTCAAAGTGTTTCAGTAAAAAAAATGACATTATTTGTTGTTAGGTTATATAGGGTGGTAACTTGAGCGCAGAATTTAGAGGCAAACCTAGGTTCAAATCCCAGCTCTGCTACTCTACTCCTTCACTGTGACGCAGGGCAAGAGCAGAGTTTCCTGTCTTCACTATGCCACAGTTTCCTCAGCGCTGACATGGAAATAATGGTATATACTTTTAGAGTCCATAAACTAATATATATAAATCATAAAGCAAGGTGCCCAACATGTAGGAAGCACTCAATCACCATTATTAGCATGTAAGTTAGAGACTTTAGTATTAAATATCCTTTTACTCCTTCAGCATTTTAGCAAAGGTGAATGAGTAGTATCTAATTTTAGTTATTGATTGGTTTTGTTCTAAATTTTTCAGTATATAGCTAAGATTCCTAAGTAGATGAAAACAGTGCTTTCATATGACATGATCTCAGACATCTCTGATCCAAGGATTTTTAGGAAAGTATGTATCTATCTTGGAGTGTGTGTGTATGTTTAATAATTTTGTCATGCAAATTATCTTTCTTGAATGTTTGAGGGAGGGGGAGGAAAGACAAGGGATTCAACCTACTGACGTCTTCTGTCTGAATTGCCAGTTGCTCCACTCCAGGCTCTAGTCTCCTAAGTACCTCCATCTTGAATGGCATGTAAATACTTTTGTGGATACTGTGATTACTATGCAGAGTTGTACCTTCTATGAGATTTGAGGGATTTTCAATGGTAATTTTGATTAAAAGTCATTTTTGCTTTACTTTTGAAGGCAGCTTCCCCTCCCCCTTACCCCCAAGTAAGGAGCTGTATAATAGGAGCAATCAAAACTGAGAGAGAAGAAAACAGGGATAGGGAAGTTAAGGGTAGAGACAGGGTAGGCTATGACAGGGGTGTTGTGAGTTGAGGAAAACAGAACTACAAGCAGGCATTGAAGTAAAGAATGCAATAATACGGTTCCTCGCTGCCAAGTATTTCCAAACTATACTTCAGGTACAAAGCCAAAGCCTCCAATCTAAATGTATTCTTTGCTACTGAGTGAATCCTTTCTGACTTCCGGAGCCACAAAGAATATAATCCTTAGCTGTTACTAAATTTAAGAGACAACAAAACAGGAGAGAGCAGAATGATTGGTTTACAGACAAAAAAGACTCCTGACCCTGGCCTTGGGAGCATCTGCATAGATCCTTTGTGCAAAGCTTCTGGGGAAGGCTAGGCTGAAGTGTGTTTTGGGTCTGCCCTATTAGAAAGGTGAGAGCCAGGGCAGAAGGAGAACAGAAGAGAGAAGTGGAGATGAATTGTTTTAATAAGATGGATGAATTATAAATTATAAAGGAGAAAAAGAATGAGGGATAACTGACAGGAAAGTTGTAGGAAAAACAGAGAAGCACTAACTTTGTTGTTGTTGTTAACGGGTGATGCCCCCTTACTTGGCTTTTGCTAACTAGACCTTTCTGCTGCAGCAGCTTGTACAGGAGTAACAACAGAACCAAACTGGTTCTTAACTGGTTTAATATTTTGGGAGGAGAATGATCTGGTCCAGTCCTGTATATCAGCTTCTTCCTGTTGCTTCTTGTCCTTAAATTGGGGACACACACAGAAGAAATTTTGATAAAAGGTACTACCCACAAAGGCTACTCCACTTCTAAGCCCTTAGTCCTCACCACACTAGCTGACAGTTAACGTGTTCCTCTTGGGGGTCTGATTATTTCTCATTCAGCATGTCTCAAATTACACTCATCATTTCCCTTCCTAAAACCAGTTCCCTTTCTAATATTCCTGTTTCTGTCGGTAGCATCATCATTCTAATCATCCAGTCTCAAAACCTCAGCTGAGCTGGGATTATTTCCCCTCTTACCTTCCTAAATGGAATCAGTCACCAAGTTACTGTAAATTTCTTCTTTTTAATGTTTGTTGTATCAGTCTTTTCCATTCTTAATGTCACCGTCTTAGTTCACACTTTTTTTTTCATTGCCTCATACCTAGACTGTTAAAGTTTTCTCCCAACTGCTGTCTCTGCCTCCAGTTTTTCAGTCAAGTCAGCTGTGTACCTCAAGCCCTCGTGTTGTTAGCTGCTTTAACCTTCCTAAAACTATGCTTTCCTTATATTCACACAGTTAAAAATGTTTAGTGGCTTCTCATTTTCTAAAAGATGAAGTCCAACTTAGCTGGAATTCAAGGTACTGTATATTTCTTTCCTGCTCTGTCTAGATACAGCCAGCTTTTTTTTTTTTTTTTTAATTGTTGTGCTTCAAGTGAAAGTTTATGATTCAAGTTAGTCTCTCATGCAAAAATCCACACATACATTGTTATGTGACCCTAGCTGCCTTCCCCACACTGTGACGGCACACTCCTCCTTTCCACCCTGGACCTCCTGTGTCCACTCAACCAGCTCCTGACCCTCTCCGCCCCCTCATCTCACCTCCAGACAGGAGCTACCCATCTAGTCTCATGTATCCACTTGAGCCAAGAAGCACACTCCTCATGAGCATCATTCCATGTCCCATAGTCCCCCAATCCTTGTCTGAAGAGCTGGCCTCGAGAATGGCTTCAGTTTTGGTCAGCCAGCATTTTTAGTGCCCCTTTTGTACCACAGACTGCTGGGTGCTGAGATTCATCAAGCTGAGTAAGACAGAGTAATTGTCTAGAAGAGTTCAGAGTCCTGTGAGATAGAAGATAGATATGTAGACAGATGAATCGATATAATAGAATGTGATAACTGCTCCTGAGTTACTAATGTAGATATATATCCATTATGCATTTAACATAATGTAAAAAATAGCTCTGATATTTTTAGAAAACCCATTACAGGTCATTACAGGTCATTACAGGTTAAAATCATGACTTGATGAAAAGCAGTGAAAATTCACTAGACGCAAAGGCATCCTTTTCATCTGTATGCTAAAGGCACAGAAAGTTAATTTAGGCAGAAGAGAGCCCTTTTTCTTTTCCCAAGTAGTGTGCAGATATCATTGGCCTGGATATGTGTTGTGCATGTCCCAAAGCTGACTTTCCCAGGAACTGGGCACCAAGTCAGAAAGAGTAAACTTATTTTGATTTCCAAATCAGACATGAATGACAGACAATGACAACCCATTGGAAAAAGGAAATCATCATTCCTTCCAGTTTAAACCATCTCTGTGCCCCAGGGTTGAGAAATAGAACTGACCAGTCACTAACTCATTTAAACCATGCAGCATCCTGTTAGAGTTTGTTTTGTTATCCCCATTTTATAGATGAAGAATTTAAAGATTAAGTTGATGTGTTGGAGCCAGGATGCAAACCTAGGTCTTTCTGTTGCAATGCACTGCCTCCCAGGAGAATTATATTGTCTCCAAAGAACCATGGGCAAAATCAATTGCTAGGTTTGTTGTTGGTAATTTTTAACTGATTCCAAATTGTTAAACTTTTTTTTTTTTTTTTTTAAGTCAGTGATCTGATTTAGAAGGCAAAACAACATTACCAATTGTAACATTTCTGTTTGAGGCTTGTGTGAAGTGTTTTGCAATTCAGGAAGAGTCAGGTTAAAAAAAAACTAAACCTGTTGCCACCAGTCAAGTCGATTCCGACTCATAGCTACCCTATAGCACAGATACCTTAACTGTTCTTTGGTTCACCTTACTCTCTGAGTTTCTTCCCAGTTTGGAATCCTGTTGGAGTCACTGACTTCATCCTACATTAGCATTTGAAGGGTTTTTGCATTCCAGACTGCCTCTAGAATTGTGGCCCATAAATCATTTTACTAGAAATAAAGGACAATTAAAATCAATCTACATCATATTCTCAACAACAGCAACAAAAATAAAATAAATCTATATGCTATTGTTCTGTTGTGGTGGTATTTTACAAATCATGGTGGCTTTATTTCAGAAAAGCAAAAATTTGGGGGACTGGTGAGTGGACAGATGATACAGACAGATACATATTTGATTGAAATTAATATTATAATTTCATTTAAACTAAATAAAGTCGACTGCTACATTTCCTTGAAATAGTTCAAACTTCTGGCAATAGTTTGATGTTAAAAGACATATTTTTATTTTAATGAAAAAAATTTATTGACATAAAAACTGTCAATCATTTTCATTAACATCCATTCCAGTAGCGACATGGGGTCGCTATGAGTCGGAATCGACTTGGTGGCAGCTAACAACAACAACAAAGCTGAACTAATGTAGTTCTTCTGGATTGGTCTTGTCTTAGATGAGAGTACTTGAAAGGGTAGAAACAGATATCCAGGTGGACAGACCTGTTTTTAATAGCTTTGTGTTAATGTCCTCATTTTGGGGGATAGATGTGTGAGGCCACTTCTTCCTTTTCTTCAATATACATATAAATTTTGCTGAACAACATATAGGAGAAACAGAAACAGACAAATAAATGTACACACACACACACACACACACACAGTGAGACAGACAGACACACGTACACGAACAGTTGCATGAGTGTTTAAACAAAACAAAAACGTGATACCGGTCATGGTATCCCAGAAAGTGGATTAGAACTGGATCTTTAAAAAAACATGAGTGCTAGACCTAGTTCAGCTATTCAACTGTATTCTTCAGTAATTCACATAACAACTTTGGGCTTCAATTCCCATCTGTAAATTAGTACTGAATTAAATTATTTGTGAGGTCCCTTCCAGCTTTGTGAATCGTGTTTTAGCTGAGGTTTTTCCACCCCACTATTCCTAAGGCTGAGAGGAAAAGAAGATCAAATGTGAACTAATGTAGCAGGGTTTACCAAGGAAGCCTCAGGAGTCAAGATACTTGGGTTCAAATCCCACTTATGACACATACTAGTTGTGAGACTTTGAGCAAGTTATTTAGCCTCTGTGTCTCAGTTTCCCCATCTGTAAAATGGGGATAATTATGATGGTTATAGTAACTATCACCTGAGGGGGTTATGAGGATTTAATTAGTTAATATATGTCAAATACTTAGAACACTGTCTGGCACACAGTAATGTTTTGCTTGTACATAAATGTTTCTTTTTTATTACTTATTGCTTGAATTCTTCTTAGAAAACTATGCTAAGGATTCTGAGGAGGTGGTGATAATGTTGATAAGTACAAGGATACTATTAATTTCTGTACAAGCACAGATCAAAAAATCTGGTCTTAGAATCTGTTTTGAATACGGTACTATGTATTTGAGTACAGTACTGCAGTATAAGAAATGTTGACCTTTAAGAGTACTAACTTAATTATAGAGCTTGTCTCCAGAGGCCTTCTTCAGAGTGTATATTGACAGTATTGGGTAAACAATTATCTTGATTCCTTAGCACCATTGTAATTTCTTTGTAAGTACACTATTTATATTTCAGAATGACTCAAAGCATCCTTTCTCAAAGGGTCCTGAAATTTACAATCTATAAAACTGTTTTTAAACCATTCTGTTTTATATAATGCTGTCTTTAGTGTGGCTGGAAAAAGCAGGCACATAAGACAAAGCAAGGCATTCTGAGAAATACCATGTTATGGTGTTCTCATGGTAGGGAAGGCTCAGATCTAGTTGTTGTAGCCTTTAAAAGTGGTATGTGGTTAAGCATTTGTTACAGGGGATACAGAAACTCCAGCAATGTCTTTAGCTTCAACTGAAAGAAGCTTGATCAGAGTATCTTGCATAATATTGTAGAATTCAATAAAATGAGATTAGTTTTTGTACCTTGATTTTAAGAACTTTTGTAAATTGTAATGGCAAAAAACAGCTTTCTTTAGCAAATGTACAAAAGATTTATTGATCAGAAATGCTTTCTTGATCAGAAAATTATTTTCTGATAGCAGGTTGATATGTTTTCCTTCTGTAGCCTGACCCTAAAATGCCAAAAGTGGAAGGAGAGGGACCATTTGGGAGATTGTCACTCTCTTACTCCACATC
Source organism: Dugong dugon (assembly GCA_030035585.1). Classification (NCBI taxonomy): domain Eukaryota; kingdom Metazoa; phylum Chordata; class Mammalia; order Sirenia; family Dugongidae; genus Dugong; species Dugong dugon. The sequence continues at coordinate 152,866,247 of CM057462.1, forward strand.
CATAAATAAGCCTTCGGAAAAAGCATAAGTGCTAAAGGGTGGGTAATCTTAAGTCTTTTGAGATAGTTAAGGTAATGTGTCAACACCGTCCCACCACGATACGAGACTACTTTGGATATATTTTTTAAAATAGCAGTGCATTGTTGCCCATATTTTAGATTTAGTGTTTATAAACCTTACAAGTTTATTTTTTATTTCATATATAGTAAGTTTTTAAGGAAGTACATCATCTAGTAGACAGTTGTCAGAAACAGCCATTTTGTATGTTAGTCTAGGCTCTTTGAATTTTAAGAATTAACTGTCCTCCTGTATATTTGGTTTTATGAATATGATGTGAAAGAATCTTTACATAGTTGAAGCAAATTTGCTTTGCATCCTCGCTCATATCTGATCACTAACACCAAAAATTTACTGAACGGCCAGAATCTCAACTTAGTAAGTTATAGCCTGAGTATGAATTTCTTAAATTTGATAGCTGAGTACATAACAAAAAAGTGATTTTTGTCCAGTTTTGTAAGGAGTGATCTCCTGGGTAAAATATTTGATTTGTGTTTTATACTATGTATATTTTCTTGACGTGTTTTTATGTCAGGAAATATCTAAGAGTCATCTTAAAATGTTGTTTTCCCTCTTTTATGTCCCGTTTCACTAGTGCTTAGAAAGAAAGCCTTCAGTTCCACATAAAGACATACACATGAACCCAGATACTAGACAGACAAACGTCTTACTTGTAATCCACCATGCCCTGTCCTACTGCTTACATAACATAGAAATTGTTTGGGACATTTGTTTTTCTGCCACCCAATCTCTATATAGTAAAAAGACAGCAATGCCTGCTATCCTATAGAATTCAGAGTTCCAGTACAGAAGCTGGGACTTCTTCAAAGGGAAAAGAAAGGCACAATCAGAATTAACCATAATGAGGGAGCTTGTCCACAAATGGTTTTTATTTCAAATTTACAGGCTTTAACATTCTTTAGACAGAAATCTCTGTCTAAACTCTAAGGCAAGTTGGCTTGTGGAGAGTGTCTAATGGAAGGAATGAGCTTAGCATCTGGTTAAAATGATCTTGTCTTTTGAAGTTACTTAATAGATGATGACAATGACAAGTAACAGCTTATTTAGAAAATAAGTAGGGAATGAGTATGTAGACTACAATATGGCTTTCCAAAGATCTGGCAGTCGTATTTCTAGTATGGGTTACCTGTTGCCGTCTAGTCGATTCCGACTCATAGCAGCAACCCTATAGACAAGAGTAGAACTGCCTCATAGGGTTTCCAAGGAGCAGCTGGTGGGTTCAAACTGTGAACCTTTTGGTTAGCAGTCGTAGCTTTTAACCACTGCGCCACCAGGGCTGTAATATGGGTTAGGAACAGCCTTTTTCTGAAAATCCTGAGTCACATAATTTATATGTTGGGTAGAAATTGATGGGTAGCATATTCAGTGTTTATGTATATGTTGGTTCTATATTCTTGTTATTGGCTGCACAACAAACCCACACCCCCCCCTCCTAAATTCTGAGATTTATAATTAGTTTAATGACTGATTCTTGGTTGAATGAAACATGCATTTATTGCATTGCATTATTCCTCCTTTGACAGTCTCTATCTGGCTGTTAGGTTTCAGCACCTCAAACAGGCTTTCTAACTTGGTACCTGTCTTAGTTATCTAGTGCTGCTATAACAAAAATACCACAAGTGGGTGGCTTTAACAAACAAATTTATTCTCTCAGTTTAGGAGGCTAGAAGTCTGAATTCAGAACACCGGCTCTAGAGGAAGGTTTTCTCTCTCTGTTGGCTCTGGAGGAAGGTCCTTGTCTGTTCTGAGCTTCTGGTACTGGGAGATCTTCATGTGGCTTGGCATCTCTCTTCCCCCCTCTCTGCTTGCTAGCTTGTGTTTAACTCTTCTATATCTCAAAAGAGATAGACTCAGGATACACCCTACACTAATCCTGTCTCATTAATGTAACAAAGACACCCCATTCCCAAATGGGAGTATAACCACAGGCATAGAGGTTAGGATTTACAACACATATTTTTGGGGGACACGGTTCAATCCATAGTAGTACCTTAAAGTTCAAGACAAAAATTACATTTTATCAAATAAAGTTTAAAGCTTATCATTTTTTTAAAAAAACTTGCTGGGTCTAAGACTGGTTAGGAAAACATAAACAAATGGGATAAATAAGTGAAAATTAGTGGGGAAAAATAGAAGCTGAGGATGAGTAATCAGCTTTATGGACAAAGTCAAGATGGTGACAGGTTCATTTGTTTAAGGGTTAGTGGGAAATGAGAGGATGATAATTTTTCTCACACAAATTTGGCAATTTGAAAAATTCAGTAGTAATTATGGTATTTTTGTATCTGAGTGCATTATGCATAATTCATGGTGATTCAAACAGATATGCTTTTGTCAGTTCAGGAAGAGAAAAATCTCTTCTAGTAATATTCAGAAGTTAGTCCTTGAAATGGCAGTGGACATCTTAAAGTAAAAAAGATGTCCAAAGCCTTCACCTTCTCTAACTATTACTACAAAAGGGAGGTCAGATTCCTGATATTTTTCCTATATTACTCAGCTTCAACTTGAAGAACTGGCTATTTTCTTCTCTCTTGTCTGTATGAATCTACAGCTATCAGGCCTCATTAGCGATAATAACAGTTGATGTTTATGGGATTTACCAAATTGTTTACAGTATGGTCACCTGGACAATAAATTTCCTATTATTTTGCAGCATTGGACACTTCCCCACCATGCTGCCAGCTTTTTAAGTATATTTGTCAATTTTCCCAAATTTTAACTGAAGAAATCCACAAGAGTTTATATTTGAGGACTAACGTGTGACTCTACCAATTATCAGGTCAGTATCACCCACCCCCAGGATGTCACTGGCATCCCAAAACAGAATGCAGTTTTACTATCTTTCATTTACATTTCAGAAAAAAAAAGTGTTGCAATGTTCTGTATATTGAGATTAGATTGAAATGTATAAAACAGCAAAGAACTGCTAAATTTTATTATTTATAAAGAAAATTTGTGGGAATGTGTAGAAAGATCTGTTGGTTCTCAAGTTACACAGCTGTGGCTCTATTTTTTCTTTATGTCATATTTGTATTGTGTTCACTTCATGTAGACACTAAGCTAAATGAGTTGGCACATAATAGCAAAATGTTCCAGATACTAAAATTTGCGTATAGAAGTGATTTGCAAATGTAGAGATAACAAGTAAGAGCTTTGTTCTTTATGCCATTGACAAAGAATAGAATTTTTTCTTGCCTAGACTGGACTGCTTTCTAAGTAAAGTGACTGAGGATGGTTTCAGTTTTACTCTTTTATGAGGATATTTATCACAAAAGATCAAAGACTTTGATTTGGATACAATCTAATTTAGTTCTATATATATTTACCTCTTATTCTTATTTAACTGGATTCTCTAACAAATAGTACTTGATTTATCAATACCCACAGAAGCTTAGAATGGAGCCAAGAAGGACTTTAGAAATGATCTAGTCTGTCTTATTCTACCAGTGAGGAAACTCTGGGCCAGAGTGACTGGGTGATCCCTCACCCCACCCCACCCCCAAGGTCATATAGAGCTGTGTAGTGGCAGAGCTGAAACTAAAAATTCCACATTCCTCATTTCTGGTCCATTATTTTTTACTCATATCACACTGCTTCTTTAAGCCAAAGTTTTGGATCTCTAGGTAAGAATATTTAAAGACTGTAAAGGTGCTGAAGAAAAAAGAGAAATATGTGCAGAACTCTATCATTTTTAACTCTATTCCTACCTTCCTACCTTGGTGCTTATATAGCCAGCTGATTTTATCAGTGCAGTCAGTATTTTTGGCGTACCTTTACCATGTGCCCATTAATTTGCTTAATATCATGGGAGGGAAGAGGAAGGGCATAAAAATGATTAGACATTTTCCTCTGCCTTATACGTAATCTCTCTGAGGGAAATAAAAACATGAAGCCATTGGAGGGGGAGGTGGCTCATCTAAGAAACCAGTGTGACTCAACTGGTAGTTTAAATTCCTCACCATTCTTCACTCCAGAGTGCTATCACCATTCTTCATCTGTGGTTCCCAACTACAGTAGGGCAGCTGAAGGTATTTCTGAGATCTTTGACCTTGGCTGCCCCCAATTTTGATAAGGCCTTTCTTAGAATTCTTTTGGAAAATGAGAAAGGATAGTAGTTATTAATAATTAAACCATTATTGAGCTGGTATCAGGAACTTGGCAAGATGTTTTACATTTATTAACTCATTTAATCCTCACAAAAATCCTATGAATTTGTTATCATCATCCCCCTTTCACAGATAGGAAAACTGAGAATCCAAAAATTTGCCCGAAGTTACACAATTAGGAAGATGAAGATGCAGACCTAAGATCCTTCTGACTGCAAAGCCACATGCTCTTTCTAACATATCATCTTATATTAAGTTTAATTTTACTAGGTTTTTTTAAAATTAGTTTTTATGTTTAAACAAACTGTCGTGAGACACGTCTCTAATACTAAAGAAGTCAGAACCACTTACTTGTGACTAAAACTCACTAGTTAGAAAGTTAGCAGTTAGATCTGAGGTTACATTGAGCATATTTACGCTGTGGTAAAAGATCTGTACGGCATGTCCTGAAATACAGTCTTAACAACACAGTGAAGTATGCATTTTCTGCATGTTCTTTTTCACTTAAAGGCAGTAGCTCTGGAAGGAATCAAAGACTCTTTTGTGTGCCCCCTAAAATTTAATGTGCTCATAAGAGTTGGGAATTACTTCAGGGTATGTGAACTAGTCATGTTGTGATTCACTTTAAAGAAAACTATTATGAGAGTGGCAATTTGGAAGTAAAAAGGGGGAGAAGGAAAATATTATTTACTCTACTTTGGAAGTTATAAAACGTATCTTACCATACCTAGTGGTCAGAAGACCCTTCAAAGATTGTATAGTCTAACTTCTGTCTATGTGTGGTTTGTGAGAAATTAGTCTTGTGGAAAGGATTAAGGTTGTGCCACACAATTTGCCATTTAACATATTTCAAAATGTGCAAGGCCTCGTGGAAATGTGAACTCATTAAGTCAAATTCAGTTTGTAATAACCTGGCCAATTAGGATGTTTAAACAATATATTTTAAGAAGTCATTTTAAAGTACATTTGCATATGGTTGCCTTTAAGTCTGTTTTACTATGCAAAATATAAATATTGTGACAGATGTTCTTATAAAAGTACACAATTTAAAAGAAAATTTTCTCCCATACTCCCACCAACCATTATCTTTACTCAGATTCCATTTAAGCCGATTTCAGAGGGATGCCAGAATGTTTTATATACAGTTTTGGAATTTTGGTTATCTAAAACTGGGAAATCTTTTCATGCTCTAACAATTTTTCAGTGTAATAGTGTTCGTTGTAAACAATTTTACCTGAGCTTCTAGTGAACAAAATAGTGGCTAATTGTTTCCCAGACCTTCTAGGATGTCTGCTTGGAAATATGCCTGAAGGAAAAATAATGAAAAGTTGATCTTGTGAGTAGTTATGAAATCAATAACTAAAGTGAATCTTACTATTTCTGCTCAGTTTGTGATTAACACCAGAAAGCTGTTATCTTTAATGTAATAGTAATCATTTCCTTTGTGAAAGCATTTTATGCTATAACTGTTGTGCTTTTCTTGTCTGTCTCACTTTTTTTTTTTAATTATGTTACATTAACTCTATCTTCTAGAGATTGTCTGATTATTGTCCTTGTTTAGGCTTTCAGGATGAATCTGGAAAAACTCAGCAAGCCTGAACTCCTGACACTGTTTAGTATTCTTGAAGGAGAGCTTGAAGCAAGGGACCTTGTTATAGAAGCTTTAAAGGTATGTTAAAAGAAAAAAATGAGAAGTCATGATATGTTTTTTAAGTTGTTTCAGTGGTTGTAATTTATTTAACTAGGATATTTCTATAGCCCCATTGATGTTAGTGGCCTGGGTGTATATATTGATACTTGCTATATATAGGTAACCACCTATGTGGTGTGATTTTAGGAACAGTGGCAAAGTCTTTTATCCCCCAAAGTACTCACTTTAGTCTCAGCTGATGTCTGGACTTTGAACTTCATTCTTTTAGCATAGTGGACCTTTGCTGTTTTTGAATTATGACTCCTTTGAGAACTTGGTGAGACCAGCTTCCTAAAAAATGTATATACGCATGTATGCAAAATTCCAGATATAATCTGGGAGATCACGGTCTCTATGAAGACCATCCATGATTCCCTGGACTCCAGATTAAGAATTTTTAACTTCTATTAAGTATTTGATATCTATTAAAATACAAGGGAGCATAACTCCTTTCAAATCTCATGAATCCTTTATACCTCGGGAACACGTTTGGGTAGAGGAAGAAAAGATCTTAAGGGTATCTGTGTGAGTAGTGGGAAGACGATACCCCCGAAAGGAAAGGGAGAAGAGCCAAAGAAAGTGAGACAGGAGCTTGCGAAAGAAAGCATGGTCCCTGCAAAGTGCAGCTGGGTCTAAATGTCTTAAGATTTTTATGATTTAAAATTTTAGCTAGAGGTTATATTGATGTACCTTCCTAAAGTTCATCAGTAACAGGTTTATGAAATTATTTATTATAGTTTTTGAAATTATCCTAGCTTTTATTGAATAAAAGGGACATTTGTATTAATATCTCATGTGTGTCCATATGAAGCTGCTTTGTTGAAGATTTTCTTATAGCAACAGAGATCATTTTCTCATTGCCATTCATTCTAGGAGGCTTAGAGAATCAGTGATTTCCTAAGTACCCAACAATAACCTCTCAATAGAGTGCATACAAAAAGCTGTATCTTTTCTCTTCCTTAGCTCTTCTTCTTTTTTCCCTTCCCACACTGATTATAGTAAGCGTTTTTATTTAATCATGTTTGGGTAATCTTTTCTTGGATCATTCTGAATTTATAATAGTGATAAAAATAAAATCTGTACCTACATATTTCCACATGCTGTTAGGTTTAGAGTGACGTATTAATTTATGTCTTTTAAGGCTAACTGATAAAGACTGACATTTCTATTTAATTTGATAAGTCTCAGAGTACTTAATCATTGGAAACCATTGCTTTTTTGTTTTCCTTTGTAGCTTTGTAATGTGTAGTAAGCTTCAGTGGTTTCATTTCTCCAGAGTGTATGACGTAGTTCCCTTCAATATGGGGGGATGGGTTCTGTCTTATTTTTTTTCCTTTCCCTTTCTCCTTCAGTCTTGTTTTGCATAGATTCCCTGGGGATCATGTGTTTATAGCTTTGCCATATGCCTATTCACATATGTTAGAATTCTTTGGCTGAGTCTTTGCCCATCCTGCATATACCTAAGCATAACTGTGTGACTTTGGTCAAGTCACTCAGTCTGTCTGGAGCAAAGCCTTGTCTGTTATAAGAATAAATGATTAGTAACTAATATTTGGAAACCCTTGTGGCATAATGGTTAACAGCTTCAGCTGCTAACCAAAAGGTCGGCAGTTCGAATCTACCCGGCGCTCCTTGGAAACCCTGTGGGGCAGTTCTGCTCTGTCCTATAGGGTCACTATGAGTCGGAATCGACTCGATGGCAATGGGTTTTTTTTTTTTTTGTAACTGATATTTGTGTGTAACAGTTTACAACTTGCATGACCTTGCAAATACTCCAACAGTTTAGTGTTCATTTCTTCTTTTCCCTTTATTTATATCCTATAAGTGCATTCCATGTACATCCATCCAAGAAGCAGTCCGTGGTTGCCAGATATTTGAATGAATGTCTCTAGTGTGTCCTCAGTAATGGCTAACATTTTAATGACTGCCAACACATATTACATATAAATGTTTATTCCATTTGGTGACTCATTTCTGCCACATCCATAGGCCTTCCCCTTTTGTCACTACCGGTAATTTCTCTTCCCTCTCTTGTAACTCCCTGAAAATCCTGTTCTATTTCTCATAGCTCCATCCCATTATTACCAGAAGTCTTAACCTGTTTAAGCTAACCCAGGATGCCCTGCCATTTCTTATCTCATGTTTATCTGATCAATGAAGAGAAAAGAAAAAGGATGGGGGAAGTTTGAGCTCATTCCTAATGCCTCACCCCTAATGCTGTTGTTATTCGCACTTCCTTCCCCCAGTTCTCCTCTGAAGCCCCTGGCTCCCCTTTCCATAGGAGTTATCAGCAGGGCTTAGAACTGGAAGACTTCCATGGCTTGGGCTGAAACAGGAAGAACTTTGTTCTTGGTGACCCCCTTGAGAACATGAAGTATTTTCCAGGAGCATTATTATTATAAATAGCAATTAGATTTTATAAAACTATAATAGTTTGGCAACATGTGTTAATCAGACTAACCCAAGGATCTACCCCCACCAGGAAGCAGCTTCCCATAAATATCACCAATCGACTTACACAAAAACTTATGGGCCTCAACCTACTCATAATTGGGTTGGGGGTGGAGAGATGGCTGCCTGTATTGGAAAAATCAGAGGATGACCTTATTTTTTCTACTGTAGTTTTCCAGGGGTGAGTGTGTGTGTGGGGGGGGGGGGGTGTATGTGTGTGGGGGGGGTGTGTATCCTCACTGCTTTTCAGTCATCTAAAAATCATACAAACCTATAAAGCTTTACGTTCTGGTAATCATTATATCCTCAGCACCTAGCACAGGGCCTGGTATATGGATACTCAATAAATATTTATTGAACAAATGAAAAGATTGTGCCATTGTCATGACACTACTTATAAAGATAATGCTCTACATTCTACCTTGGTGAGTAGTGTCTGGGGTCTTAAAAGCCTATGAGCGGCCATCTAAGATACTCCACTGATCTCATCCCTTCGGGAACAAGGGAGAACGAAGAGAACAGGATACAAGGAAAAGATTAGTCCGAAGGACTAATGGTCCACAGCTACCAAGGCCTCCACGGGACTGAGCCCAGTACAGCTGGATGGTGCCCGGCTACCACCAATGACTCCTCTGACCAGGATCACAACAGAGGGTTCTGGGCAGAGCTGGAGTAGGATGTAGAGCATAATTTTAACTCCCAAAAAAAAAAAAAAAAAAAGAAGACCAGATATACTGGCCTAAAGAATACTAGAGAAACCTCGAGAGTGTGGCCCCCAGACACCCTTTCAGCTCAGAGGTGAAGTTACCTTCAAGGTTCGATGTTAAGCCTGGGAATGGACACCCCAGTAAAACTAAATGGGACTAACGATGTACAGGAGTCTGGTGACAAGGGCCAGAAGGCAGAGGGAGAGTAGGAAACTGATGATGAGGAACACAAATTGAATAAGGACACTGTCGATGTATTGTGAGATTGTTGACCACTGCTATAGGGCAACATTTGTAGTAACTATTAAATGGGAGGCTGTTTTGTCCTGTAAGCCTTCATCTTGGGCGAGAATGGCAGCACAATTGGAAGAGCATAGTCAATATCACTTAAATGTGTAAGTAAAAAGTTTTGAAATGGTGTTTAAATAAAATAAAAATAAATAAATAAATAAATAAACAAATGAGACTAAAGAGGTACAATAGTCCACTGACAAGGTCCAGAAGACAGAAGGGGACAAGGAAGCCCCCTGGTGATAGGGAACACAAGGTGGAGTAAGGATATTCTTGATGTGCTGTGAGATTGTTAACCATTGTCATAGGGCAACATGTGTAGTAACTGTTAAATGAAAAACTATTTTGTTCTGTAAGCCTTCATCTTAAGTGAGAATAACAGCACAGTTGGAAGAGCGTAGTCAATGTCACTGAACTGTGAATGTAGAAATTTTTGAAACGGTGTATCTTTGGCCATCTGTAATTTTCATCAAAAAAAAAGGTTGAGAATTTAGAGGCTTAATACGTTGTGGGGTTGTTAACCAATGTCAAAAAACAACATGTGTACTACTATTTCATGAGAAACTATTTGCTCTGTAAGCTTTCACCTGAAGTACAATAAAATATATATTAAAAAAAAAAAAAAAAAAAAAGATTGTGCCATTGTGGTGTGTAGCTTTAGAAGATTACCATAATACTTCAGAGTGAGTTGTGTGAATTATTAAATTTTACAGCCTGTTCTTTGTGCTCTACAGCATATTGCCTTCTGGTTTTAATGTTAACAGATGCTTAGGTGGTTTATTGCACATGTTTTCCTAAAATATATTTTTTCTGCATGAATCCAATTTTAGTTACTATAGGCAGCTTCTGACAAGTTGAAAGAGCAGCTTGAGAAGCAAGAGCTATAATTAAGGGAGCATTTTGAAATCAGATACCATCCAGAATCAGGCACAAGTGTTGTATTCAGTCTGTGCATGCCGTCTGTAGGTGATAAAGTTATCTTCTGAGGCTTAAACTTTATACAGTTGAGGTAAAATGAATAGCTTCACCAGAAGTAACATGTCTTTAAGCAATCTATTGTTAGATAAAGTAAGTGGCAACTGGAATCAAAAATGTTTCATTCATTTAGAAAAGCAACTGTCATACCAGAGTCTTTAAGTTGGAATGAATCTCTTCTTACTTGTGGAGTAGTTTTTTGTCTCCTTTTTTTGTTTTGTTATTTTTTTTTTGTCTGTTTTGATTCTGTAATGAAGATTTTATTTCATCATATTTTTTATAGCTCTTAAGAACAAATATCTGTTGGACTTCTTGGACTAATATGGCAGTTTACTAATTTTTTTCCTTTTAGTATTCTTTCTTAATTCATGCTTAGGGGTGGTTTGAAAAGGTTTTGGGTTTTGTCCTAAATGGCTGTAATTGGCTTTTTCCTTTCTGTTTCAGTAAAGTTTATCTTTCTATTCCTCCCCTTACCTTCAAAATATATTTTTCGGAACATAAAATCTATTCTTCAACCTTGCATCTCTTAAACAAAACCATATGGTTCGTTGTTGCTTCTAAATGAATACTGGGTCACTCTGGCAAGGATTTGATTTATTTAGGGATATATTATAAAGTTACTGTAGTTTGTAGGTAGATCCTATCTATAGAGCTATAATTGTAAAATAGCTTCATTCATTTTCCAAAATTTCTGCAAAGTGCCACATTGCATTTATACCCTTCTAGAACCCCGGTAGTTATGTTCTCTTTCTCCCCAAAATAAAAGTCTCTTACTCTTCTTTTACAGCCAAGACATGTTTGGCATAGAACCAGGGAAGCCAATAGAAAATAATGTAATGCTCAGGCTTTCCTATATTTGAAGTCTAAGGGCTACAAAGGCCATTTATACTGTATTTGGTCCTAATTGAACTTTATATAAAGTGATTTTCTGTTTTAGAAGAGATTGCATCAGAGAAAAACATTGTTTATGAAAATCTTTCCTTTGACCACTTTATTTTCATGAATGAGTACACTATAGGAATCTCACAATGGAAGCAAATTGCGTTGCCCATAAACTGTGGGAGGGGATGGGTAAGGGCGGGGGATGGGGGAGACCATACAATTAAGCAAAAGAGACTCAGCTCATTAATTCCAAGCAAATCTATGAAATAGCTGCATCTGTGACTGCTTCAGAGGAAGATGAGGGAACCTTAATGAACAGCCATTTTAAAAATCCAAAAAAAAATAGATTTGACTGCTAATCAAAGTTCGATTAAACAGTTTATTCTTGAGGCTTCCAAATTGAGTGTATTTGATATGCATGCTTAGATATGATGGAAAGCCAACTTAGCTATGTCTAAATAGAATCTACACTGCATTTATTAGTATTGTTTTATTTTAAAGCATTCTCTAAATTGCTTATACATTGATAAATGGTGAAGTATTACAGCTTTTATGTAGAATTGGCTTAGGCAGTCTTCAGTTCTTTTCTGCTGATAACCTCAACCATAAAACAGGTATAACTCTTTTAAAGCCTAGGATGAAACTTTGTTGTTTTTGGCCAATGGCCATTGCAAAACTCCCCGAGAAAGAAGATTTACAGGCAAAAATGTTGTAGACAGGGCAAAGTTAGAAATATATTTAGAGTATGAGACTATGTAATATGTCACTCTGTTGGTTTAACTATTCTGACTGTTTTAAGCAGCCCAGGAATATTTTTTTTTAAATCTAATTGTTACATATATATATCAAATATGGAGACAATAAATGATTTACTTTTGCTGAAAATATTTTTAAATAATAGTTATAATTATCACTAAGGATTTTATGAAAATGCCAGATATATAGAACAAAACAGAAGTTATCATAGAAGTTGCTAAGGCTCAAGGACATCACCAATACAAGTTTACTATAAGTCCAGAGCCTGACATCTGCTTTTGGTCATGGCCTTGTGCCTATTATAGAAGCAGATTATTATAAGGCTGGTCTGAGTTAAGGAGGGTACAATTGTACCAAGCAACCACCATACATCGTTCTATGCTAGTCAGCCTGTCAAGAGTGTTTGCATTAAAAAAAAAAAAAATCAGATATCAACTTGCTTAATAACAGATCTGTGAGTATCCTTAAATGGACTCAAAGTTAAAGCATTCTTTGGCACCCACAGACCTGGACCTAACAGTCCTTAGGCCAAAAATGATCCCATCTTGATAGATGATTTTTAGGAAGAACTTTTAAGGTTGGGGTACGTAGTTTAGATCGTTGATAAAGATCACATGAACATAGGCTATCACTGAGAGAAATCCAATTTCTGCCTGGATAAGAACTGGGATTTTGGGAAGTAAACATAACTTTATTTAGGGAATTGAATTACAAGGTTTCTAGATTTATATTCAAAACTTTTACTATAAAATGTGTTTTAAAAAGCCAAAATCAGTGACCAAAACTTTAGTGTGTTTTTTATTGTTAGAGTAGCTGATATTTTTAATTCGTACTCTGAGTAAAATTCATACATGAGATCCTAGCTTTTCAAAAAAGAGCATAAAGTTAATTACTAGGCGCTGGAAAACTATCAACCAGACCATCCAATTAAGCACAGCTGTTAAGAACATGGGCTTTTAATCAGACCTAGGTTTGAGCTCTGCCACTTAATTGTTGTATAATCTTAGACATATTATTGTACTCTGGAAGCTTTGTCCATAAAATGCTGTGGTTATTGTGAAGATTAACTGAGACAGCAAATACTAGATCAGAGTGCTCCGTTGTTAGTTATTAGTTGTTAGTTCATTAATTGTTAGTTATTATTATTAGAATATAGGATTCAAAGTCCATCCATTTAGGAGAAAAGGTATATTCCATAAAGCAAGAAATACTGATAATATGCTGTCCTTAGTAAGTAATATGACAGTTCTTACCTTTTATTGAATGTTTGTTATCATCAGCAGGGCTTATACTTTAGCTTGTTTTTCTTATGGGAATTGATGGCTCTCAGTTGATCCACCCCCACTCCCACAACCAAAAGCATGTATTTTGAGACAGCTGGCAAGGGTTAAGGGTGACCTCTGGGGCATGGAACAGATGTTATGTTATATTCTCTCTCTCTTTTTATAATGAAAACAGGAAATACAGCGATAATGTGGAAGCCTTTTCAGCAGAATTGATTTTTTCCTATTGATTTCTTTGTTTACTCCTCTGTTGTTTGGTTTGGCATATTGTTATTTTTTTAAACAGCTTTATTGATTTACAGTTGACATACAATAAACTGCATATGTTAAGGGTGTATAAATTGATAACTTTATATATATATGTGGACACCCATCAAACTCTTACCACAATCAAGATAACAAACACATTCATTGCCCTCATAATTTTCCTTGTGCCCCTTTGTAACCCCTCCTGACCAACCTTTCTCACTCCTCCCCACCACCTTAAAACCACTGATCTTCCTATGACTGGAGATTATTTTATATTTTCTAGAATTTTACATAAATGATATCATACAGAATGTACTCTTTTGAGGGGGGTGGGCTGTCTTCTCTCAGTCAGCATAATTATTTTGAAATTCATTTGTGGTGTTTTGTGTATTGATAGTTCATTCCTTTTTCTTGTGTGGATATGCCACTATTTGTTTATTCGTTCACCTGTTGATGAACATTTAGGTTGTTTCCATTTTGGGACTGTTTTAAATAAAACTGCTACACAAGTCTTCGTATGGACATGTGCTTTCATTTCTTTTGAATAAATGCCTAGGAGTAGAATGGCTGTTTCCTATGGTGGGTGTTTAACTTTCTCAAGAAGCTACCAAACTGTTTTCCAAAGTGGTTGTTAACTGTTTTACATTCTCAACTGGTATAGCCAGTGTTTTTAATCTTAGCCATTCTGAAGTCAAAATTGACTTGACAGCAACTGGTTTTTAATATATGTGCAGTATCTCATTGTGGTTTAAATTTGCATTTCCCTAATCATTAAAGATGTTGAGCATCTTTTCACGTGTTTATTTGCCATTTGTATTGTTTACTTTGGTGAAGTATCTGTTTGAATCTTTTGCCCATTTTTTAAAATTGACTTGTTTTCTGATTATTGAGTTTTGAGAGTTCTTACGTATCTGGATACAAGTTCTGTATCAGACATATGCCTTGCAAACCTTTTCTACCAGTTGTGGCTTGTCATTTTGTTCTCTTAACTGTATCTTTTGAAGAGCAAAAGTTTTTCTTTTTATGTTTTCGGTGTCATTTCTAAGAAATCTTTGCCTAACCCAATGTCAGACAGGTTTTCTCCTAGAAGTTTTTTATTTTTATTTTTTATTGTACTTTAGATGAAGGTTTACAGAACAAACTAGCTTCTCATTAAACAGTTAGTACATATATTGTTTTATGACATTGGTTAACAACCCCAAGACATATCAGTACTCACCCTTCTTGACCTTGGGTTCCCTATTACCAGCTTTCCTGTCCCCTCCTGCCGCCTAGTCCTTGCCCCTGGGTTGGTGTGCCCCTTAAGTCTCATTTTATCTTATGAGTCTGTCTAATCTTTGATTAAAAGGTGAGCCTCCGGAGTGACTTCATTACTGGGCTAAAAGGGTGTCCTGGGGCCATACTCTCAGGGTTTCTCCAGTCTCTGTCAGGTCAGTAAGTCTGGTCTTTTTTTGAGTTAGAATTTTGTTCTACATTTTTCTCCAGCTCTATCCAGGACCCTCTATTGTGATTCCTGTCAGAGCAGTCAGTGGTGGTAACTGCAGACCATGTAGTTGTACTGGACTCAGTCTGGTGGAGGCTGTGGTAGTTGTGGTCTGTTAGTCCTTTGGACTAATCTTTCCCTTTTGTCTTCAGTTTTCTTCATTTTCCCTTGGTCCTGAAGGGGTGTGACCAGTGGCGTATCTTAGATGGCCGCTCACAGGCTTTTAAGACCCCAGATGCTACTCACCAAGGTAGAATGTAGAACATTTTCTTTATAAACTATGTTATGCCAATTGAGCTAAATGTTCCCTGAGACCATGGAGTTTCCATGTCCTCACCCTGAACAAGTTGTGCTGGCTTCCCCAGTATTGTATACTGTCTTGCCCTTCACCAAAGTTATCACTTATCTATTGTCTATTCAGTGTTTTTCTACCCCCACCCCTCCCCTCCCTCATAACCATTAAAGATTGTTTCTTTTTGTGTGTAAACCTTTTCAGGAGTTTTTATAGTAGTGTTCTCATACAATATTTTTCCTTTTGTGATTGACTTATTTCACTCAGCATAAAACCCTCCAGATTCATCCATATTGTGAGATGCTTCGCAGATTCATCATTGTTCTTTATTGTTGCATAGTATTCCATTGTGTGTATGTACCATAGTTTGTTTATCCCGTCATCTGTTTATGGGCACTTAGGTTGTTTCCATCTTTTTGCTATTGTGAACAATGCTGCAATGAACATGGGTGTGCAAATGTCTATTCGCGTGATGTTTCTTATTTCTCTAGGATATATTCCTAGGAGTGGGATTGCTGGATCATATGGTATTTCTGTTTCTAGCTTTCTAAGGAAGCACCATATCGTTTTCCAAAATGGTTGTACCATTTTGCATTCCCACTAGCAGCACATAAGAGTTCCAGTCTCCCTGCAGTATCTCCAGCATTTGTTATTTTCTGTTTTTTTGATTCTTGCCAGTAATGCTGGGGTGAGATGGTATCTCATTGTGATTTTGATTTGCATTTCTCTAATGGCTAGTGATTGTGAGCATTTCTTCATACGTCTGTTAGCCACTTGCATGTCTTCTTTGGTGAAGTTTCTGTTCATTTCCTTTGCCCATTTTTTAATTGGATTATTTGTCTTTTTGTTGGAGAGGTGTTGAATTTTCCTGTAGATTTTAGAGATTAGACCTTTGTCAGATTTGTAATAGCTAAAAATTTTTTCCCAGTCTGTAGGTTCTCTCTTTACTCTTTCGGTGAAGTCTTTTGATGAATGTAAGTGTTTAATTTTTAGAAGATCCCAGTTACCTAGCTTATCTTCTGGAGTTTCTCCTAGAAGTTTTATAGTTTCAGGTTTCACATTTAGGTCTATGATAGAACTTTAGTTTTGTATACGGATCAAAGTATGGTTTTGGTGGAGGTGTTTGTTTGTTTGTTTTTGCATATGGATATCCAGTTGTTTTGGCACCATTTGTTGGAAAGACTGTCTTTCTTCTACTGAATGGCTTCTGTACCTTTGTAAGAGTCAGTTACCCACATATTTGTAGATCTGCTTCTCAGCTCTGTTCTGTTCCATGAATCAATTTGTCTACCTACATGCCAATACTACACTGTCTTGATTACTGTAGCTTTATAATAAGTCTTAAAATCAGGTAGTATTAGTCCTCCAGGGTCATGGTGGTGCAATGGTTAAGAGCTCAGCTGTTAACCAAAAGGTTGGTAGTTTGAATCCACCAGCCGCTCCTTGGAAAACCCTGTGGGGCAGTTCTACTCTGTCCTATAGGGTCATCATGGGTCAGAATTGACTCCATAGCAATGGGTTTGGGGTTTTTTTTGGTTTTATATATTAGTCCTCCAACTTGTGCTCTTTTTGAATGTTGTTTTGGCTATTCAGGTCCTTTGCATTTTCATATGAACTTTAGAATCAGCTTGTCAGTTTCTACCAAAAGAGTCTGTTGGGATTTTGACTAGGATTAGGTTGATTCTATAGGTCTTTTTGGGGAGAATCTTAACTATATTGAGTTTTCCAATCTCAGAACATGGTGTATTATTCCATTTATTTAAGTTTTTAAAAATTTCTCTCAACAGCACTTTGTAGTTTTCACTGTATAGGTCTTTCACATCTTTTGTCAGAATTACCCGAGTATTTCATATTTTTGAAGATATAAATGGCATTATTTTTTAAATTTTAATTTCTAATATTTGCTGATAGTATACAGAAATGAAATTGATTATGTATATTGATCCTGTATCCTGCCAACTTACTAAATTCACTTCTTAGTTCTAGTATCTTCTTTAAAATTTCCACTGGATTTTCTTACAATCATGTTATTGCAAATAAAAACAGTTTTACTTCTTTCTTTCTAATCCAGATGCCTGTTACTTCCTTTTCTTGAATTACTTCACTGGCTAGAACCTCAGATGGAAGTGGTGAGGACAACCTTGCCTTGTTCCTGATCTTAGGGAGACAGCATTCAGTGTTTCATCATTAGGTATGATGTTAGCTGGAGGTTTTTCACAGATGCTCCTTATCAGGTCAAGGAAGTTTTTATCAGGAATGGATTTTGTTAAATGCTTTCCTGCACCTCTTGAAAGCATAATTGATTTGTATGTCTTCTCTGTGTATCGGAAATACTGTCTGAAAGAGAGCTTCATACCCTTTCTCTTTTATTAACCTTCTCTAAGATCAAGTAGAGTGGTGTAGAGGAACTTTTTCCAGCTTTGTTCTGCTGCTCTTTTTAGCACCTAGAATTCTGTAATTTAATTTTTTAAATTTTGCTGAGTAGAATCCAGTAACTAAATTACTTTCCCAATGACAAAACTTAACAGTAATTTAAAAATGATAAACATTTTTTTTTAAAGAAACAAAGAATACCTCTGGTGCTTTTATGAACTGCTTTCCTTTAAGTCTGTTTTATCCCTTGTCTTTAATAGTTTATTGACTTCTTTTGATAAATTGTTTTTCCAAAGAGGGGAAAAAAAAACATTTCCTGATAGAAATGTTATTACTTTTTTCCTAGGAGTAGCAGAAGTAATCAGTCCATCTGAAACAATTTTAAATGTTATCGTCTCATGTTAAAACATTTAGATTGATTTTTAGTATATCATATCACTGTTCAGAAAATAGACATCAAAATGCACCATCCCTTTATTATTCCCTAGAAAGCATTATTTTTTGTGTTGTTAATCTGGGAACACAGGAAGAAGATTCATCTTAAGGGGGATTGTGTTTATAGGTGATATCCCTTATATCTGAATGCTGCTTCAGAGTCAGTTATTGTAGAACTGGTAGACCTAGTATTGCTTCTTCTTTGTTATCCTTTGAATAAAAAATTCAGTGTTGGTTCTTTTATTGAATTTTTTAATCTCAGCACACCTATTTATTGAGGAGAGTTGCTGTAGTTTACATGACTTGATGTAAAAATTCACTTCCAAAAAAGCTTTTTCCTCAGTTTACTTCCAGTTTTCCCCGAGACAACCTAGGGTAACATAATTATATTGATCTAGTTCCAATTAATTCTTTATAAAAAATAAACTCATAGTTAATGGTTACATGAATTGGGTGGTACAACCGCATGGTGAACTATTATATAGCAATTTTAAAATGCGATGCAGATGAAGAATTTTAATGTCACAATAGTGTTCCTACAATGTAATATTAAATTTACAAAGCAGGGCATAAAATTGGATATATATTTTAATCCCAATTATAGGAATAACATATACAGCCACACGCCGCATCATGTCCATTTGGTCAACATCCAACTGCATATACGTCCGTGGTCCCATAAGGTTATAATAGAGTTCGTAAATCTGAGTCGGAGAACAGGACATTGCAGACATGACTGAACATAGCAAACTCAACAGCTTCCTGCATGCAAGATGTGTATCTCATGTCTCTTGTATACCAAGTGATTGCGCTGCCAGGCGTATGATGGTACAGTATATATATAACCTATAATATGCACATCTTGATAGTCAAAATAAACGCTTATGTTACTGGCTTGTATATGTACTATACTGTCCTTTCTATCATTATTTTAATGTGAACTTTCCCTGCTTACAAATAAAGTTTACCATATAACAGTGTATGCTTCGACATAGGCAGCAGCATTCATTTTCTTGTTTGGTGTGTCTCTTGAGTGTTGTAGTGTTATCTCTCTGTTTCATTTTCTTTTGAAAATATTACTGTGAAGTGCATCACGGCTCCTAAGCACAGCAAAACCAGTGCTAGTGATAGCAGCAGCAAGAGGCAAAGGAGAAGTATCAATCTGGAAGTAAAACAAAAGGTTATTAAACAACATGAAGGTGGAAAATCAGTGAATGCTATTGCTCACAATTTAGGCGTGTTCACACAATGTCCAAATCACACAATGGTCCCATTTCACAAAACATTTTGTGAACGTTAAGTGACACTTCACTGTATATATGTAGCTAGAAAGAACACTCAAGAAAATACATTGAAATGTATAGTTTGAGTGTTTAATACTGGTTGTTCTTGAATAGTGGCGTCATATGTGAATTTAACATTTTTTGCTTCAAATTTCTGTATTATATATAAATTATTTTATATCCAAACACTTGTTTTTAAACAGCAATAATCTAATACAACAAAATTCTTGCTCAGATTTCTGTTTATTAATAGTTTTGCTCTAAAAAGATACTATAGCCATGTATTATTCACTTTGTAGCAAAAGATATTAGAGCTAATCAGAACTATAGTTAAATTCTTCCCTTTTTTGCTGTTCCTTATATTAAAATTATTTTCTAACCCAGTTGTCTCTGTCTGAAAAATCCGTTGCTGTTGAGTTGATTCTGACTCTTAGTGACCCTACAGGACAGAGTAGAACTGCCCTATGGGGTTTCCAAGCAGCAGCTGGTGGATTTGAACTGCCGACCTTTTGGTTAGCAGCCAAGCTCTTAACCACTACACCACCAGATATGTCTGAAAAACCAACCTAAATTCCTAAACTAAAACAGATTTCAGAGTTGAGGGGTAGAAAAAAGAAGGCTATGATAAAAATACCTGTTTATCATACCAGAAATGTCTTTCAAACCTTTTTGAAATACATTTCACCACTTCACCACAATCCAGGACACATGTATACACCCACATACATATATTAATGAAAACAAAATTTCACTAAAATATACTAACTATATGTTTTTCTAAACTATAATTTATACTATACCATACTATACTGTAATATTTTCTAGTGTGCTTCATTTTTCTTTAAATGCTGATTGTAGCCCACTAAACTAGTTGCATGATCTGTTAATGGATTATGATCCATAGTTTGCAAAACACTGGTGTAAAACACGTCATTTAATTTTCTAAAGTTAGTTGTTAGCTTTGTTTCACCTTGCTAGATCCTGACACTGGAAACAAGATTTATTTAGGTGTGTTTCTTACAAAATTCCAAAAGAATTTTGGAGTCACAATCTATCCCTAAAAGTTGATTTATTTAAGAGCTCTACAGCTTTCCAAATGTTTCCACTTTTGGTATCTTATTGAATTCTCTTTACAACCTTGTAAAGTAGATATAACCTCTATTTTACATGCAGACACTAAAGCTCATATTCTATAATTCTAAAAATTTTTTTCGGTTAAACTGTGGTCAGCTAAATGAACTATAGGATCTGACCATAAGAGATAAAATATATGTTTCTTTAAAAACTGTATTGGTAAGGGTGAGGAGAAACTGGTACTGTCATATATTGTTGTACTCCATTCTTTAAGGAGAGTTTGGCAGTATCTATCAAATTAAAAAATGCATATATGTAGAAGTAATTCCACTTCTAGAAATTTATGCTACAAGTGTACTTAAGACTATAGAATAAAGTATAAGAATATTTACTACAGTAAAGTTCATAAAAGCAAAATGCTAGAAACAACCTAAGTTTCTTTTAGTGGGTATCTGGTCAAGTAAATTACGATGTGATTGTCCAGTAGAATACTATGCAACCATTAAAGAGAATGAACACAATCCATTGCTGTCAAGTCGATTCTGACTCATAGCAACCCAGAACTGCCCCATATGGTTTCCAAGGCTGAAATCTTTAAGCAAGCAAACTGCCACATCTTTCTTCCCTAGAGGGGCTGGTGAGTTTGAAACATCGACCTTTCGTTTAGCAGCCATGGGCTTAACTACTTCACCACCAGGGCTTCTTAAAGAGAATGAAAGATAGATCTTTATGTATAATATAGAACATTTTCCAAGATATAATAAGTGAAAAAATAAGTCACAGAATAGTGGTGTATAGTAAAACACAAAAGAAACAGCATTAGATTGCAACTGGTGAAGCCAGAAATAATCCCACAAAGCCTCTTCCTTCCTTCCCCTTGGCTTGATTCCCTTGAGAATGATACATGCTCCCAAAATGGTCTGCCGTGGAAAGAGAATGAAGTTAGTAGAGGAAAGTACCAGGTTCAGTGATGGGGCACTCTGGTAGAGAAGAGCCAAAGGAAGCAGGAAAAGCTGTTCAGTTGTATGTATGGGCCATTCAGAAGTTGGCTGTTTATAAAAAGAGGACTGCATTCTTTAGCAATTAGGCGTCTTTGTTCCATGCAGGGAAGCGTTGAGCCCCATTTATAACAGCTAGCTCCTAAAAATAATTGTCTGGTATCAGCTACTTGCTCTTCATCTTTTTATCACATGTCATCATTCACATTACAAATTGTGGCAGTTAAGGATTCCAGAGTGAAGGTGCCAGAAGAATAAGCAAAATTCTCTGACATCTGCCTGTAGGCTCTGTTTTTCTTATGCCTTTGAGGAAAGAAAGAAATTCAGCTTGTAAAATGCTACCTGTTTAGAGAACACACAGTTCTCCAGCAGTTGGGGAGGAGCTTCAGAAAAAATTACAGCAGTGGGGAATTTCATTACATTTGTTCAGCTTGAAACTAAAACAAATAAAAAAGGGAAACAGCTTATTCCTGTTATTTTGACTTCCTCTTATTGTGCCTTCCTTGCATGTGTTAGCCTTGTGATTTTTGATTAATCAGAGGTTATTTCTAGGTGCCTCCATAAAGCGAAGAGAAGCAAAGAAAGACAAACAGGTTGCTAGAACCCGTGGTTCATCATTTAATCATTTAGTTCAGACAGTTGTAGAAATAATCTGGAAGATAAAAGGAAAACATTTTGTATGTTTGCTGAAAATCTTTATGGGAAGGGGGGACATTTTGAGAATGAAGCTGGGAATTTTATTATATGGTAAGTAATTAATTACCTTAGAAAACCATAGTAATGTATCTGTTCCACCAGACTACTTCATATATGCACAAGGAAGAATGTTTAAGGATGTTCATTTCAGTACAGTATTGTTTAATACAGTATCGTTTAGAAAAAATGTAAACAATCTAAATATCCATCAATAATGTATGGCTGTATAAACTGATACATATAGTTATATAGTATCCATACCTTATTAATGAAAACTGAAGAGTCCCTGGGTAGGGCAAATTGTTAATGTGCTTGCCTGCTAACTGAAAGGTTGGAAGTTCAAGTCTACCCAGAGGTGCCTTGGAAAAAAGACCTGGTGATCTACTTCCAAAAAATCAGCCATTGAAAATCTTATGGAGCACAGTTCTGTTCTGACACACATGGGGTTGCCATGAGTCAGAATCAACTTGATGGCAGTGGGCACTGGTTACATAAATTGATGCATCCTTACTGTGGAATATTATGTCATTGTTTTTTTTTCCCCTCTCATTAGCGAGAACAAAAAAAAGCTATATATTGATTTAGAAAGATCTCTGTGACACAGTAAGTGAAAACAAGTTGCAGAACAGTTGTACAGAATAGTAATATTTATGTATGTAATTAGGTGTTTCCACATATACATATGTATGTATATGCTTGGAAAAAGTCTGAGAGGATAACCTTCACTCTTAAGAACTTTGGGAGAGGAAAGAGAGATTGATTGTGGTCAGGAAGGACTTCAGCTTAATACAGTCATGTGTCACTTAATGCCCATGATACATTCTATGAAATAGGATGTTATGTGATTTGAATGTTGTGCAAACATGCCTAAATCACAAGCAATAGCATTCACTGATTTACCATCGTCGTGTTTAATTGGCAGTTCAGGTCCACCAGGTGCTCCTTGGAAACTCTGTGAGGCAGTGGTATTTTGTCCTATAGGGTTGCTATGAGTTGGAATCGACTCGTTGGCAACGGGTTTTTTTTTTTTTTCTTTTAACAGGTTGTTTAATAACTTTTTGTTTCACTTCCATATCGATACTTCTCCTTTGCCTCTTTCTGCTCCTATCGCTGGCACTGGTTTTGCTGGTTTGGGAGCCATGATGCACTTCACGGTAATATTTTCGAAAGGAAATTAAACAGAGAGATAACTCTACAACACTCGAGATGTGAAATACATGAGACTGGATGCTGCTGCCTATGAGTTGAAGCATACACTGTTATACAGTGAGCTTTTTATTTTTAAGTAGGGAAAGTTCACATTAAAACAATGATAGAAAGTACAGTACAGTATGTATATAAGCCAGTAACATAGGCATTTATTTTGACTATCAAGGTGTGTGCATTATAGGTAATATATGTACTGTACTATTATACGCCTGGCAGCTCAATCATTTTATATACAAGAGACATGAGATACACGGGTTGCGTGCGGGAAGCTGTTGCATTCGCTGTGCCCCATCCTTCGATCAGGATTTCTGAACTCTGTTAATAACCTTATGGGACCACAGATACATATGCAGTTAGACATTGCCCGAACAGACGTTAATACAGCGCATGACTGCATTGTTAAAATTTTCACGAGAAAATACTCACTAGTGGTAAAATTAAAATAATAATTGTATTTGTAATAAGTATAGTATGATCAGTGGAATGGTAAGGAGTTGGAAAGCTACTTTTTACTATTTTTATTTCTCATATATGAGAAGTTTATACTGCTCATATATATCCGTATTGATTCTAAAATAACAGTTAAGGGGACGGTGACAAGCATAGGATACTTAGGGAAAGCATGAGCTTGTTGCCACCATACCCTTTATCCGAAAAGAGCGGAGTAAATTTCTCACTGATTTGCAAATTCTGCTTTTGTACAAGATACCTAAATGTTATTCTTTCAGAGCAGATACTTTCACAGGGAATGGACTTAAACTAAATAAAGCTGATAACATATACATGAGCAGCTACATGATTAAAATTTTAATAATTTTTTTTTTATCGTAGCAGGATACTATCACCCTTCAAAGTATTTTTCCTATCTTTAGTTTCATAAATGTAGTGTTCTATTTCATAATATTTCACTGTTTAACCAAAAAAAAGATATTTTCTGCCTCAGAAAGCCAACTCTACCCAATGAATTCTAGGATCTACATTGTCTTTTTTAATCTAACTCCCTTCAAAGTATTTTTCCTATCTTTAGTTTCATAAATGTAGTGTTCTATTTCATAATATTTCACTGTTTAACCAAAAAAAAGATATTTTCTGCCTCAGAAAGCCAACTCTACCCAATGAATTCTAGGATCTACATTGTCTTTTTTAATCTAACTCAGTACCTAATAAGCTCTTTATTCAACAAAAGACTGAATTTATTGGTAGAAATAAGTATGTGATTTGTTATTAGTGAATTCAGAAGGCTCTGTTCTTTTTGATTGGAAACTTCTAGAGATTTTCTTCTTTTTTCTGTATAACCCTATTCCAAGGTTAATGCCACTACCTGCACTCTTGATCCCATCCTTTCGCTATTTCTTCATGGCCTTACTCCATCAGTTATCCCTTGCCTCCTCTTAGCTCTCCAAATTCTTCCCTTAAACTGGCTCTTATCCTTGGCCCAAAAGCCTATCTGGGACATGTCTTTCCATTCTATATTTTTAATTTTTTTTTTTAATTGTATTTAGATGAAGGTTTACAGAGCAAACTAGCTTCTCATTAAGCAGTTAATATGCATGTGGTTTTGTGACATTGGTTGCCAACCCCACAACATGTCAACACTCTCCCCTTCTCGACCGTAGGTTACCCATTACCAGTTTTCCTGTTCCTCCTGCCCCTGGGACTGGTGTGTCCATTTAATCTCGTTTTGTTTTATGGGCCTATCTGATCTTTGGCTGACAGGTAAACCTCAGGAGTGACTTCATTACTGAGCTAAAAGGGTGTCTGGGGGCCACTCAGGGTTTCTCCAGTCTCTCTCAGACCAGTAAGTCTGTTTGTTTGTTTTTAATGTGAGTCAGGATTTTGTTCTACATTTTTTTCTAGCCCTGTTGTGATCCCTGTCAGAGCAGTCAGTGGTGGTAGCCAGGCACCATCTAGTTGTGCTGGACTCAGTCTGGTGGAGGCTGTGGTAGCTGTGTTCCGTTAGTTCTTTGGACTAATCTTTCCCTTGTGTCTTTGGTTTTCTTCATTCTCCCTTGCTTCAGATGGGGTAAGACAAGTGGAGTACCTTAGATGGCTGCTCACAACCTTTTAAGACTCCAGATGCTACTCACCAAAGTAGAATATAGAACATTTTCTTTATAAATTGTATTATGTCAGCTGAGCTAGATGTTCCCTGAGACCACGGTGTCTTAGTCATCCAGTACTGCTACAACAGAAATACCACAAGTGGATGGTTTATCTCCTCACAGTCAAAGCAGGCTAAAAGTCCAATTTCAGGGCGTCAGCTCCAGGGGAAGCCTTTTTCTCTCTGTCGGCCTTCTTCTCTTCGGTGTTCCTCTGGACTAGGAGCTTCTCTGCACAGGGACCCCGGTCCAAAGGACGTGCTCTGCTCCTGGCACTGCTTTCTTGATGGTATGAGGTCCCCCTGTCTCACTGCTCACTTCTGTTTTTTATATCTCAAGAGACTGCCTCAGGACACAATCCAGTCTTATAGATCAGGTCCTGCTTTACTAACACAACTGCCACCCATCCTCCCTCATTAACATCATAGAGGCAGGTTTACAACATACAGGAAAATCACACAGTACCAGGAATCATGGCCTAGCCAAATTGATACACACGTTTTTTGAGGGACATAATTCAAACCATGACACACGGTCCCCCAGCCCTCAACCCAGTAATTCGGTCTCTACGGGAGTTTGGATGTGTCTGTGGAGTTTCCATGACCTTGCCTTGGACAAGTTGTGCTGGCTTCCTCAGTCTTGTGTACTGTCTTACCCTTCACCAAAGTTACCACTTATCTATTGTCTATTTAGTGTTTTTCTCTCCTCACCCCTCCCCTCCCTCATAACCATCAAGGATTGTTTCTTTTTGTGTGTAAACCTTTTCAGGAGTTTTTATAGTAGTGTTCTCATACAATATTTTTCCTTTTGTGATTGACTTATTTCACTCAGCATAAAACCCTCCAGATTCATCCATATTGTGAGATGCTTTGCAGATTCATCATTGTTCTTTATTGTTGCATAGTACTCCATTGTGTGTCTGTACCATAGTTTGTTTCTCCATTCATCTGTTTATGGGCACTTGTTTCCATCTTTTTGTTGTTGTGAACAATGCTGCAATGAACATGGGTGTGCAAATGTCTATTCGTGTGACATTTCTTATTTCTCTACGATATATTCCTAGGAGTGGGATTGCTGGATCATATGGTATTTCTATTGCTAGTTTTTTAAGGAAGCACCATATCATTTTCCAAAATGGTTGTACCATTTTGCATTCCCACCAGCAGTACATAAGAGTCCAATCTCCCCAGAGCCTCTCCAGCATTTGTTATTTTCTGTTTTTTTGATTCTTGCCAGTAATGCTGAGGGTGAGATGGTATCTTGTTGTGGTTTTGATTTGCATTTCTCTAATGGCTAGTGATCACAAGCATTTGCTCATGGGTCTGTTAGCTGCTTGAATGTCTTATTTGGTGAAGTGTCTGTTCATATCCTTTGCCTATTTTTTAATTGGATTAATGTCTTTTTGTTGTAGAGGTGTTAGGTTTGCCTGTAGATATGACCTTTGTTGGATTTGTCATTGCCAAAAACCTTTTCCCAGTCTGTAGGTTCTCTTTTTACCCTTTTGGTGAAGTCTTTTGATGAGCACAAGTGTTTAATTTTTAGAAGATCCCAGTTATCTAGCTTATCTTCTGGTGTTTGTATATTGTTAGTTATAGTTTGTACCCTGTTAATGCTGTGTATTAGGGCCTCTACCATTGACCCTATTTTTTCTTCTGTGATGTTTGTAGTTTTTGGTTTTAAATTTAGGTCTTTGATCCATTTTGAATTAGTTTCTGTGTATGGTGTGAGGCGTGGATCCTGTTTCATTTTTTTGCAGATGGACATCCAGTTTTGCCAGCAGCATTTGTTAAAGACTGTCTTTTCCCCATTTGATGGACTTTGGGTGTTTGTTGAAGATCAGGTGACCATAAGTGGATGAATTTACATCTGAGTTCTCAATTCTGTTCTATTGGCCAATGTATCTGTCATTGTATCAGTACCAGGCTGTTTTGACTACCGTTAGTATACAGTAGGTTCTGAGGTCAGGTAGTGCGAGTCCTCCTACTTTATTCTTCTTCTTCAATAGTTCCTTACTTATCTGGGGCCTCTTCCCGTTCTATATAAAGTTAATGATTAGTTGTTCCATCTCTTTAAAGAATGCTGTTTTTATCTAATTAAATACCTAATAAGCACTTTGTTAAACAAAAGACTGAATTTATTAGTAGAAATAAGTATCTGATCGTGTTATTATTAAATTCAGAAGGCTCTGTTCTTTTTTTTTTTTACTGTACTTTGGATGAAGGTGTACAGAACAAATAGTTTCTCATTAAACAGTCAGTACACATATTGTTTTATGACATTGGTTAACAACCCCACAACATGTCAACACTCTCCCTTCTCAACCTTGGAGGATGGTTTTTTTTTTTTCTGGTGAAAATATACATAGCCAAAGTTACACCATTTCAAAAATTTCTACATGTACAATTCAGTGACATTGATTACATTCTTCCAGTTGTGCTGCTATTCTCATTATCCTTTTCCAAATTATTCCATCAACATTATCTTCAACTCACTGCCCCCTAGGCTTCCTATCAAACCTTCTGAGTTGTCAGTTTGATCCACAGAGACAATTCTTTTTTTTTTTTTTTTTTTATATCTTAGATGAAGGTTTACAGAACAAATAGTTTCTCATTAACATTTAATACACATATTGCCCTATGACAATGGTTAACAACCCCATGACATGTCAACACTGTCCCTTCTCAACCTTGGGTTCCCTATCACCAGCTTTCCTGTCCCCTCCTGCCTTCTAATCCTTGTCTCTGGACTGCTGTGCCTCATTAGTCCTGTTTTGTTTTATGGGGCTGTCCAATCCCCAGCTAAATGGTGAACCTCAGGAGTGAATTTACCACTGAGCTAAAAGGCTGTCCGGGAGCCATACTCTAAGGGTTTCTCTAGTCTGTCAGGCCAGTAAATCTGGTCTTTTTTTGTGAGTTAGAATTTTGTTCTACATCCTTCTCCAGATCTGTCCAGGACCCTCTGTTGTGATTCCGGTCAGAGCAGTCAGTGGCAGTAGCCGGGCACCATCTAGCTGTACAGGACTCAGTCTGGTGGAGGCCTTGGAAGCTGTGGTCCATTAGTCCTTTGGACGAATCTTTTCCTTATATATTGTTCTCTTCATTCTCCCTTGCTCCCCAAGGGGTGAGACCAGTGGAGTGTCTTTGATGGCTGCTCACATGCTTTTAAGACCCGAGATGCTACTCACCAAGGTAGAATGTAGAACATTGTCTTTAAAACTGTGTTATGCCAATTGAGCTAGATGATCCCCGAGACCATGGTCCCCACAGCCCTCCGCCTAGCAATTCAGTCCCTCAGGGAGTTTGGATGTGTCTATGGAGCTTCCATGACCTTTCCTTGTGTAAGTTGTGCTGGGTTCCCCAGTATAGAAGGCTCTGTTCTTATTGATTGGAAACTCCTAGAGATTTTCTTCTTTTTCTATACAACCCTATTCCAAGGTTAGTGCCACTACCTGTACTCTTGATCCCATCCTTTCCCTATTTCTTCATGGCCTTACTCCATCATTTATCCCTTGCCTCCTCTTAGCTCTCCAAGTTCTTCCTTTATACTGGCTCTTGTCCTTGGCCCAAAGCCTATCTGGACCTGTCACTCCATTCTATATTTTTAATTTTTTTTTTTTTTTTAAAACTCCTTTCAATCCCGCCTTCCTTCTGAGCTATGCTCTCTCTACTTTCCTTCACACTAAAATATTTAAATGTCATTTGTACTCCTGCTTTTAGTTGCTCGCCCACCATCCCTTGTTTTGCCTTTTGCTTCTACTACTCTATTGAAATTTTGTCTTTGGCAGTTACAAGTAACCTCTAATGGCTTCTTTTAATTAGATTGCCTAACCTTTCTTTAACATTTGACAGTACTGACAGTCTTTCCTTGGTTTCTGTGATGTTCTTGTCTTGGCGCTTCTACTTCTCCTTCTCAGACTCCTTTGCCTTTTTTCTTCCACATGCCTCTTAGATTTGATTCCTTCCGTGTCTGCATTAAATGTCAGTCTCTGTGGTTCCCGTGGCATACTGTACAAAATCTATGATAGCACTTTTCATAACTATAGTGTAATTAGTGTAGTGTTGTCTCTTGCTCTCTAGACTTTTAATTCCCTTTATTCTCAGTCCCAACTCCCAACTCCTGGCCTCCATAAGCAACTATTCTAATTTATTTTAAACGTGTCTTTTTGTTTGTATTTGTTCTTGTAAAATATATATTGTTTTGTGTGTGTGAATTTTTATTTTGCACGAATGGTACTGTGTTAAATGGCTCATTCTGTTTCTTACTTTTTGCACGGAGTACTGTGCTTTTGAGGTCTGTCTATGTTGCCCTGTGTGCACATAACTGTTGCTCCTGTCTGCTGGTTCATATTCCATAGCATACATCTATTTTGCTGATCCTGTTATACATCTTTGTATATCTACACCTAGCAGAGTATAATGGTCCATGTTAAGAACTGAATATGTTAGCTGAATGAATAATACATAAACAGATATTCCCCAGGACTTTGTTCTTAGCCCTGTCTCATCTTGACCTATTAACTCTCTTTATGGGTGATTTAATCAGATCCATTGGTTTCAACAGGTGTTTAACACTCAGATTTGATTTTTCTCCTATCCTTAGACTCATATATCAAAGTGCCTTTTTGACATATCTATCAAAATATCTCATATCACAGTCTCAGCATCCTTCCTAAAAACCTGTGTGTTCTGCCTGTGTTCTGTGTCCCAATTAATGACTTCACCAGCCACCCAATCATCTAAGCTAAATACTTCAATGCGTCTACGTGTCATCTCTCTTCTTTATCCCCTGTGTCTAATCAGGTCCCCAAACCTGTTGATTCTACCTCCAAAATGCCCCCTTGTATATGGTGTCCCTCTCTCGCCTACCTTTTGACTTGAGATGCTCATTGCTCTTCAACTGGGCTATTGACCTAGCCTTCTAACATACTGTGTTTCTAGTCTCATTCTCTAAATATGTGATTAGTATCAATTTAATCTTGTCACTTTTCTCTTTAAAAATATCTTGTGGCTCCTCGCTGCCTACAAAACTAAAGGCATGATGTTCAAGGCATGTACAGACTGGCCTGAACCTAGTCTCATTTCCTGCCTGTCTACCAGATGTAATCTAACCTCTAGACCAAAATTATGCCCTTTCATTCTTCTGTAGTCTTGCTTGAACTGTTCCCGTTGTTTGTAACACCGTTTCCCTTCCCTTCTCTTTCATGCGTAAGTATACCCAATCAACTTTTTAGAATTGAGTTACACTTAATGTTAATTCTTTTTCTGTTGTCTGCACTAGATTGATAATAATATGAGCATTTGTGTGTTTGTGCTGACAAACATCGCAGATTATAGGATTTGTGTTTATATTTTCTTTATGTCTAGTATTTTTTTTCCCACTAAATGTAACTCCATGAGAGATAAGTACCTTTCTCTTGTTCAGCACTATATCCCAAGTACCTAGAACCTAGTAAGTACTTCACAAATATTTGTCAGATAAAAGAATGACTTCAGAGCTCTTAAGTCTAACTGAATGTATTCAAGGCTCAAAATAGATTGCCAGTTATTAAGTCATATTTTTTGAGAAGAGAGGCTTCACTATAGTAAAATCATTTCCATAGCTTTCATAACTGTTGTTGATAATTCAGTTTAGTGACATTATTTTCATTTCATCCTGTACTAAGAAGAACTGATTTGTTCTTCAGACAGGAAATCATTGTTTTGTCTTTGTTTCCATATTTGTAGTATAAGGAAATCAAATAATTGAGATATATACCTTTGTTCACTGTATTTATTTTCATCTAAAAAAAAAAAATTGAAGACCAGATTTTAATTTCCAACTGATATTTTGCTACTTTAACTTGGTGCCCTTTCCTGTCATACTGGCTAATGGTCATCTGCATTTCCTGACTGGTTTGCAGTGGTAGCTTGGTGATCATCAGATAAGACAGTAGGTTTTTATATATTTTTTTTAACAGTACGTGTTTTGCATGTTTTTAATAGTACATGTAGTTGCATGTTTTTCTTCATCTATCTAGAGATATACAAAAAAATATTGTTTCACAGACTTTTCTGCTAAGGACCCCTATGAACATCTGTCTGAATTACACACCTTCCCTCAAAATGTATTTACTTAGCCCTCATTTCTCCAGCATGTAGTGTTTGTTTGGTTCTTTTCTCGCTTTCACAAAATCTTCATTATCCCTCCTTTCTCATTTTGCCTTACAGATTGGTAAGTCTGAGTTCTTTTACCTTTAAAAATCTCACTTTCGGTCTGTTGTCCTTCCTTTTCTCTCAGTGTCTTTCATCCATGGGACAAGTGACTACCTTCTCCACACCAGACCTAGAACTCACTAAAGGAAGAGAGTGCTGAAATAAGGCCTTAGAGGGCTAGAATATAGCCAGTGGTTTTTGGTGGTTTTTTTTTTTGTTGTTGTTGTTGTTGTTTGTTTGTTTGTTTGTTCCTTATGGGATTAAAATGGGAAAGGGTTCTTGGTTATCCCATTCTGTCCCCAGTGACACGTAAGTTTCCTAGTGGTATTACCACCCTTCAGAATAAAAAGGAAGAACTCATATGTCTTCAGACAAAGATAATTCCTCTTCTTCTTATGACCCATGTATAGTCCAGTCTCCTTCAGTACACTTTTATTATGAAAATAAAGGCAGCTCTGGATTGGAATTACTTGAAATTAATAGTAGCAGTGGTGGGTTTGAGCATGCTTGATTTCACCATATATTCAGTGCCTTACTATAATGATGACCATTGCCAGTTCACATTTAAAATTATAATTAAACACCGCACCATGCACTGATAGCCCATCTTTTACTTTTCAGTCTTGGCTTCTTTACCCACCCCCTTGTGTTCTCTAAAGAAGAACGATCCTTCCCTAATTTGACTCCCAATCTACCTCTGTCAATAGGTAGCTACCTTGCTCTACATACGGCTCAATGACAATACCTTTCCGTCCTCTGCCTTCTGACATGGGACCTGTTCTCACCCTTAATATGGCATCTTGGAAATCCTGTTCTAGCTTCTGTCATTAGGGTGTTGTAAGAATGGTGTGGCATCTGACCTCCTCTAACTTCATGAGGGGGAAGGAGACTCAGGCTCAACAGCCCAAGGCTGATTCCTATGAGGTGGAGATCAAACATGCCTCCTCTCTCTGTCATCTTTACCAGTTCTGACACAAACCATCCCTCCCACAGCCCTCTCTACTTCTCTGCTGGGTTCAATAGTTCATTGCAATAGCCACATAGAACTCACAGACAATACTTATGATTATAGGGTTTATTAGGGAAGTAACAGGTTACAATTCAGGTTCAGGAACGCTCAGGATACAGTTCTTCCATTAGGACAGCCTCTTTTCAGCTGTGCTAGCAAGCACCCCTCTCTCTGGCCTTAGGCTTCTGCCCTGCTTAGGCAAGTGTTACAAAGCTCTTTTAGTTTTGCTGGTAAGTGCCCTGAGGCACCCCATTCTCATAAATCTCTAATGATCCTGGCCCAGAGGCACCCTACTTCACCAGCAAGCACTCAGCTTTCTCACTCCAAGGGCAGGAAAGCCCATTGCCCTGTCTCCTTCCTCTGCTTCTGCTGCCATTTCTCTGCCACCGCTTCTCACCTTCTTCGATGTTACAGCTCTCTCTCTCCCTCTCTCTCTCTCTCTCTCTTTCTCTCTCAGTCTCCTGGTTCCAGGAGCTTCTCAGTGCAGGGATCTATAAGACCATGGCAAGAAAGTCCACACAAAAGTGATCTATCGCACCACAAATGTACAGTGAAAGCTGTGAGAGCTGGAACTTCACAGGATGGCCTTGTTTTTCCAAGTCTCACTTTTCTGTTGCTCCTGTTAGTTGAAAATATTTACGTTTTCCTTCTCTGACAGGTTTCCACCCTATACAGGTTCCAGCTTTCGCAGGTTTTACTGTATAATTAGCACTGTCCTTGCTTCGCTCTGCCTGCCCTGACATCCTGCCCTGACCATGGTGTGGCTCTAAAACCATATTAGTCCCTGTTTTTATTCTGCCTTTACACTCCTCCTCACTTCTCTCTTTCCCCGTAAACATCTTGTTTACTTGATAAAATGTTTAATATGAACATTGTCTACTTCTCAGCCACACTAAGGACCTCTTCCCAGGACCTTGTATTTGAGCAGCTTGTTTCTTGTCATGTTTCCTTGTTGTAACAGTCTGTTTATATTTTATGAACATTGCTTCAAACAAGACCCACCCCACAGTTACACAGCTTCAAATCCCTCCTCCACAGAATCCCCTAAATAGAGGAAGAAGGTATTCTTTTGCATCTTTTTTAGTGAACTCATTTTTAATATTTTAACCCTGAAGTTAGTTTCTGCACTGTTAATAATACATACACAGTGTGTGAAAGAACCTGAGCACATCTCTAATAAAGAAGTTTTTCAAGTTCACAGAGTTACACACAGTTACAGTCTATAGGCTGGGTCTCATTGTCTAATACTTAAGACACGGGTTTTGGGTTCTGTGCCCCCCCGCCCCCGCAATCTGTACAGACAATCAACCTGTTTCCTGTGATTCATTAAATTGCTGATAGTCTCATTTATCTGCCAGAGCCCACCCACTTCCAGGGTTGGCCTTTTCCTTCCTATTCCTTACGGGTATAAGGTCTGAATCTTAGCAAGTTCCGATCAAATAAATTGTACTTGATGTTCCTCTAAACATTAATGATATTGTTTAGAAAATATTTAAACAAGGAGAGGGCTAGCAGCCTCTCCTTGTTTAAATGTTTTCTAAACAGTATCGTTAATGTTTGTTGTTAATCCTTAAACTTGTCTGGCAGATTTTAAGCTTGAGAAGGGGACCACGTCTTAGTCAAATCTGTATCCTCCTATCATCTCCTACGTCACCCAGCATATATAGACCCAGCAAACATTAAGTGTTCAATAAAAGCATTAAAAACTGTGCCCCCCATGAGTCAGGAAAGAGGCTGGAGAGTAAACATTTATCAAGTGTCTTGGGCATAAGGCAAAATACTAGGCTATAGAAAGAAGAAAGATATGTGGATAGGTGCTTCTTGCCTTTGAGTTACTTATAATCCAGGTAGGAAGAAAGACATAGAAGTGGGAAACTTTTACATTTAATAATAATAGAACAGATAAAAACCCAGTTGATGACATTACACAAAATTTCACATGTAGTTCAGGATTAATTAGAAAATGAATGACATATAGATAGTGTTATAGGTTACCCAGGTTCCCCATATATTTATAATGTTGTATTGTTTCAGAGTCATCTGGGGATTTATGGATTTTGTTTGGCTTTTAGTGCAGATTTCCTGGCCCAGCCTAGTTTTACAGAATCTTAAATTTGCAGAGGTGGGGACCTGGAAGTCACTGGATCTAAAGTCAAGGAAAATCTATATTCTAAACTTGGTCATTGAAAAAATAATACTGACAACACTTACTATGTATCAGGTACTATAGGAGGCATTTTACATTACTCATTTAATTTTTACAACAAACTTACAAAGTGGATACTATTTTACAGATGACGAATCTGAGGCACAGAGAAGTTAAGAGAGTTGCTGAAAATAACACAGAAAGTATTAGGACCAAGATGCAATCCCAGTTCTATTAGACTCTAGAGAGCCAAAAAGTATTAAAGAAAATAAATGTATAGAAAAGACTAGATTTGAGAATATAGCGTATGTGTTTGTGGTTAATTGGAGGGAGTACTGGGTTTTTAATAATAGGTTAGAAGTATTTTTTAAACCATGATATTTTTCTTTTACTTACATGTTCAATTTTGTACCATTTTCTAAAAATTAAGTTTAAATGAAGTTCCAGTGAGGCTAAATCCTCTTTTATCAGTATTGTCAAACATTAAAATCTAGTTCTCTTTCAGCAAGCGAAAAAGAACTTTCAAAACAAAGGGTATGCTTGTAATGTTATTCATCATTATCCAGAATGGTTGCTTTATTTCTATTCGCTCAGACATCTGTTTATAATTTAGCAGGGACTCCAGAGTGTGAATTATTTGAAGACTGATAGATTAAGTTGTGTGTGAAAAGGACTCCTTTTAACATGTTTTTGATAGCATTACTAAAAACCATATTGCAATCATGTTCTTTTGTCTTTCTGGTTCCCTGGCATAGAGGTATTCAGATTTTTTAAAGGTTCACAATGTTTGTATTGCTGATTACTTTTAAAAGGATCACTTCAGAATTGTCCCATAAATGGCAAAGTTGAAAAATAATCCAGTTATGGTACCAGCCAGAGTCTTAAAAATAAAACTTTATACTTAAATATAAACCCCCAATTAAATGGGCCTTTTTTTTCATCTTTAGATTTGGAACCACTTTTCATATTATCATCCAAACAATGTTGTTGTTGTTGTTGTTAGGTGCCATCAAGTCAATTCTGACTGATAGTAACCCTGTGTACAACAGAACGAAACACTGCCCAGTCCTGCGTCGTCCTCACAGTCATTGTATGCCTGAGCCCGTTGTTGTAACCACTGTGTCAATCCATCTCGTTGAGTGTCTTCCCCTTTTTCGCTGACCCATTACTTTACCAAGCATGATGTCCTTTTCCAGGGACTGGTCCTTCCTGATAACATGTCCAAAGTATGTGAGACGAAGTCTTGTCATCCTTGCTTCTAAGGAGCATTCTGGCTGTACTTCTTCCAAGACAGATTTGTTTGTTCATCTGGCAGTCCATATTCTACACCAACGAATAAAGAGATTGATTTCCTACATTAAGATTAGGATATATACATATAGATATATATAGGCAGATAGATCTATATCTATCTATAGATATATAAAATATTGGGGGTGTATGTGTATATATGTATATGTAATATTGGGGTATAAAATATTGGGGAACGGGAGAGGCGACTGCTTCATTTTTCTTTTTGAACTTAGTAATAGCAAAGCTGAACGTTTGAAGAGCAAGCATGGCAGACTCCAAGGATATTATGTGGTTTTATTTTAAGCTTTTAGTAGTAGCGTGTTTCATTCAGCCTGTGCAGTAAAAATAAATGAGTAATAGATGACTTGTGTGTTTTGTCTGCTTTGGTAATACTATCATTGAATCTGTCTAACCAGCCAATTATTTTCCTATTGTCTGAAATGAAAACCATCATGTTTTTGACAATGTAGGGATTTCTGTTCAGTTGAAATCTACATTTCCACTGAAGTAAAAAGAATAAAACTGCAAATTGATAGATTTTAGCTTTATTACCAACCCCCCCAAAAGAAGTCATTTAAAATTTCTTGTAAAATAACAAACATCATTAAAGCATTAAAACTCAGCCTTGATAGTTTTGAATATAGGTATTGGTCTTTAAATTTTGACTGAGATGTAAATGATAGTGGTACCATAACTAGTCATTCACCTTGTGGATGGCCCACAATGATCCCCACCTCCTGATGCTCACACTCTTGTGTAGTCCCCTCCCACATTTACCAGAGTTTGTCTTTGTGACCAATAGAATACATCAGAAGTAGTGGTATGCCACTTCCAAGACTAGCTTATAAAAGACACTGTGACTTCCATCTTAGTGGCACTAGTTGCTGTCTTTCGCTCTCTTTTGTCATTTGCTCTTTGAAAAGCCAGCACGTGGCATGGAACCAACGCCTGTGCCAGCAGCCATGTGAGTAAGCTTAGAAGTGGACCCACCAGTCCCAGTCATGCCTTCAATATGACTGCCCTTTTGGCCAGCAACTTGACTGCAACCTCATGAGACCCTGAGCCAGAACCATCCAGCTAAGCCCCTCCCAGATTCTTGAGCCTCAGGAACCTTGTGAGATAATAAATGTTTGTTGTTTTAAGCTGCTAAGTTTTGTGGTACTTTGTTAT
Source organism: Dugong dugon (assembly GCA_030035585.1). NCBI lineage: Eukaryota > Metazoa > Chordata > Mammalia > Sirenia > Dugongidae > Dugong > Dugong dugon. The sequence continues at coordinate 152,903,466 of CM057462.1, forward strand.
ACAGGAATAAATAACCAATACACATCTCCACTAAAGCTCTTCTTTCATTCTTCAAATCTATTTTTGGCTATAGTTGTTGTTATTGTTTACCGTGTTAAGCCTGTCATCCATATAGTTCACCTGACTAAGTCATTAAGTTAGTTGAAAAATAACTGTATACTATTTCTCATTTTACAATCCAGTGTTTGGTATATAGACATAGACACTGAAGTCCCCTTTCTCATATTTGGTTCCACATTAGAATGTACTTTAAAAAATTGTTGTGTGAGAAGAGGCCTTTCTTAGATTATTTCACAGATCCTTTTCATTTATATGCAAAGCCACCAATTTTGTATAACTTGTAATTACTATACAAGTGATTATGGAATTACTCTAAAGTACATTAAGAGAAAAGAGACAGCCTAACAACTGTTCTCAGTCCAAGACTTCACCAAAGAAGCTCATCTATTACTCTTAACTCTAATGTATATTAATTATACAGGATAATCACAGTGTGGGTTTTAAAAAGTCATATTTTTGAGGATTAGTAACTATATACTTAAACCTGAGGGACAGCTTCTCAGCAGATCTAATCTCAAGAAATTCATGAATTGTACTCCTAACTTCTACCCACCAGCAACACATTCTCCATGGTGTTCTGAAAAGGTCATTAAAATATTTGGGTTAACTTCTTCTATTTCCTTTTTGCCCTATGAAGCCAATTTCAGTACCAATAATTATTCCTTTAATCATCACTAACCATATAGAAATGGTTTTGGATAAGAAATGTGACAACTGTAGAAGCTTCAAAGACACATCCAAACTGTCTGAGAGACCGAATTATTGGGCTAAGGGCTGGGGACCATGGTCTCTGGGAACATCTAGCTTAATTGGCATAACATAGTTCATAAATAAAATGTTCTACATCCTACTTTGGTGAGTAGCGTCTGGGGTCTTAAAAGCTTGTGAGCAGCCATCTAAGATACTCCACTGGTCTCACCCAGTCTGGAGCAAGGGCGAATGAAGAACACCAAAGATGCAAGGGAAATATTAGTCCAAAGGACTAATGGACCACAACTACCACAGCTTCCACCAGACTGAGTCTAGCACATCTAGATGGTGCCTGGCTACCACCACCAACTGCTCTGACAGGGATCACAATAGAGGCTCCTGGACAGAGCTGGAGAAAAATGTAGAACAAAATTCTAACTTATTAAAGAAAAGAAGATCAGACTTACTGATCTGACAGAGACTGGAGAAACACTGAGAGTATGGCCCCCGGACACCCTTTTAACTCGGTATTCAAGTCACTCCTGAGATTCACCCTTCAGCCAAAGATTAGACAGGCTCATAAAACAAAATAAGATCTAAAGGGGCACACCAGCCCAGGGGCAAGGACAATAAGGCAGGAGGGGACTGGAAAGCTGGTAATGGGGAACCTAATGTCAAGAAGGGGAGAGTGTTGACATGTCATGGAGTTGGCAACCAATATCACAAAACAATATGTATATTAATTGTTTGATGAGAAACTAATTTGCTCTGTAAACCTTCATCTAAAGTACAATTGAAAAAAAAAAAAAGGAATGTGACAATTGGTAAAGTGGACTTTCACTGCTTAAAGAGACTTTTTCTCTTGCCTCCTTTGGGTAAGCGTTTCCTAAGCATAGATTTGCCTTCGGTCGTTAATAGCTGCAAATAGATGCTCTCGTTGAATCTTAGGTTATCAGTCTCGTGTTTTTATACCAGTTTTTAAAGAAACAGAAAAACATCGATGAGTCCCATGTTGTTTGAGGCCATTGCTTTTTAAAATGTAGCTAAAATCTTACTTTTTTTTTACAATTATTTAAATTAAAAAAAAAGTAGCTGATTCAGGATTTAGTCTTTCTTTCTCCATCCTAAGTGGACTAAAGTTTATTTTGAAATTTTACTGAGAATTTCCTTTTTAATTTGGAACTGAAAAACAAATAGGATTCTGTCTTGGACTCTGCTGTTGAAGTTCCCCCTTTTTCCTCTCCCCCTTTAACACATATGCACACACACAACCAGTAACTTGAACAAACTTCTTTCATTCTCCGTATTTCCAGTATGCAAATATAATCCAAGCACTCCAATAATGTCATCACTTAAGATAGTTGTAGTCAAGCCAGAAGTAAAACTCAGGGCTTCTAACTCTGCTTTGAACATTTGCCAACTGATACCAACATAAATTATTAGCATAAGGTTTTAAGTGATTCCTGGAGCTTGAACTTAGACAGTCTAATGAAGAGAGAGGCATCAGATTTTCAGCAGTGAAACATACTTCTGCGCTTTGGGATTTGGGGGTTACAGGGGAGGCTAAGAAGCTTTCGTAAGAAGGAAATCACATGTTTATTTTCTTGAGTTTTTTGTTTTTTAATTAAAGCATAGCCGTTGAATTGTGTATTTTCCTTTTTTTTCAAATGGGTTCCTGTTCGTGAGTGGTGGTGTGGTAAGAAAGCATAGCTCTTGATAAAATAGTTTAAAAAATGGATAAATGACAGTAGTTTTTATAACTAAATTTAATGTGAGAGCTTAAAGTATATAGTACTTTGCTGTGGTTTTTGAAAACATTTACTCAGCCCTGTATTGCACTTTACATTTTTTATCGTAAAATGTCTCAGGAAACGGTTTAATGTCTATGTAGTAAAGTCATTATTAATGTCAGTCTGTTCACCTGCGTGTAATATACGATGCTCGTATGAAGTAGTACTTCAAGCCCTTTCTAACAAAGATAGGAGAAGCAGGAAGCCTGAGAATATCTTCCTACCTACCTGCTGATCCTTAGACCCCTGCCTTGGCACCCAAGCCCAGAGCCCTAGACCAGACTCCAAGCACCAGCCCGTATCCCCTGCTCACCTCTCTCACTCCCAAAGCTCTCTAAGCCCTGGAGGAGACAGGAAGGAAGATAGAAGGTAGCAGCTGAACAGAAACTGAAGGAGAGAGGGTGGGATTTGGCAATAGCTAGGAGGGATTTTTTCTGCAGCTCTGGTTGTGAGTGCCTCGGTCCTCTTGACCCATCAACAACTAAGTGAAGTCCCCTATGTACAAATCACAAATAGTCCTAAGTTATGACAGGATTACATTTATTTTTAGCATCCTTTACTTATCTAATGCTACCTTGTTAGGCCTCTAAATAGGTAAACTCATAAAATTATCATGCTTAACATTTTTTTGAAGTGTGAACACCATAATACAGAAAGAAAAGATAAGATATACCTGTTAGTAATATAAGCAGTCATAAGTAGACATAAGCAGAGGCAATAAGCATGATGGTTAAGGACACAGACTTTGGAGCCAAGTTGCCTGAGTATAAATCCCAATTCTGACAGCTTGCTAGATAAGTGACCTGGAACAAGTTACTGAACCTCTCTATAATAACTTTCTCTCCTGCAAAATGGAGATGATAGCACTACCTTATGGTGTTGTAAAATTTTAATAAGTCAATATGAACGTCAATGCTCAGAACAATGTGTAAATACGTACGTGTTCTTATTATTATACCATAACACCTTTCTGATGTTATTTCTATATTTAGATGGACCAATCTGATTTGTAGTCAGCAGGTGACATTTACATTAATAATACCACTTTAATGTGTAACTAAAAAGGAAAAAAAAAAACCAACCCCATTGCCATTGAGTCCATTCTGACTCATAGCGACCCTATAGAACAGAGTAGAACTGCACCATAGGGTTCCAGGGAGCGGCTGGTGGATTTGAACTGCTGACCTTTGGTTAGCAGCCGAGCTCTTAACCACTGTGCCACTAGGGCTCAAATGTGTAACTACTAGATAGCAAATCCCTCTCAATAGTTTTTTAAAAGGCAAAAAATGCTTATTTTTTTCCTCTTTCCCAGGCCCAGAACAGAGATACTTTCATTGAAGAACGCTATGGAAAATATAACATCAGTGATCCCTTAATGGCTCTACAGAGAGACTTTGAAACTCTCAAGGAGAAAAATGATGGTGAGAAGCAGCCCGTCTGCACAAACCCACTCTCCATTCTTAAGGTAGTGATGAAGCAGTGCAAGAACATGCAGGAGCGCATGCTGTCCCAGTTGGCTGCTGCTGAGAGCAGGCACCGCAAGGTAGGTTCACCCCAGGTGACCAGTACCACAGTAAGAAACACATGAGAGGGCTCCACAAAGAATGTCTGATACTTTCTTGTCAGCTGCCAGTTTTCACAGTAACTCATTTTGGAGGTGTGGGGGGTGTGGATGTCTCTTGCAGATGTCAAAAAGCCCTTTAACTTACCTAGCAGCCAGGAGATAGAAAACACAGGTTATTCCAAAGGCTAGATTTAGGGAGTATGCCAGACACATTATTTAAGATGGCATTCCTTCTTGGTATGTCACTCCAAAACACTTCGTATGTTTTTCTTGCTCTTGATCATCCAGACTTTGGCAACAAACTGGGGTTTGACCAAGCTTGTAGCTGAACAGAACGTTCTTTATTCACTTACTTGAATGATAAATAGAAAGATTAACAGGTATTTGGGGAATGCTATGCACAAGAGAGAGAAAGAGCATTTATCTGACTTACAAATATATAAGCCAATAGATTATTTCCATTTTTGTTTAGAGTTCCATTGCATTTCACTGTTCATAAAACCACCAACAGTACTAGGGTAGTTTACCTTAAAGCTGTTCTACCCTATGAGGAAATTGTGTGCTTACGTGTGTGTACGTGTGTGTATGTTTGGTCCCATATCTTACAGTCCCCAAGTTAGGAAGGCAAACCTGTGGTTTCCTCTACCTCATCTCATTGGAATTCTAGCGCTTGTGAATTTATTCCCCAGCTTGGCATTTACTGCTTAACTTTGCCCTGTAAAAGATGCTTGGCTAGAATCTGCATATTTTAAAACTATCAGTTTAGATTTACACCAACAAGGGGGGACATCAGTGCAGTTAGTGGAAAACATTTTAATCTGAAAAATTGGATTAGCAGCTGCAAAGTTTTGTGGACCTTAGTTTACTTTTCTCGTTACCTGCGGTATAGCCATCTGCTTAAAATACATCTCATAAAATGCCTAGGCTCTGGGTCTTGCCCATGACCTTGTCTTACCCTTCACAGAGCCCAAATGAAAGGCTAGAGTGGAGGTTCTTAACCATGGATGGGCTTCAGGTATTCCATGAGCCTCCAGAAAAAATACATAGAATGTCAAAGTTTATGCATTTTTGTGGGAAATGCATTTGTTCCGTAGCTTTAATAAAATTATCCAAGTTGTCCAAGACCCAGGCAACTTTAATCACTGGTCTAGAATGAAGTCATCTGAAGATATTTATGCTGCAGTTTAAAAAGTATTGATGGGTTTGACTTAATTGCCAAAATATGGGCAGCTTTTACATAATCCTCTAAGAAAATCTTCACGATCTCCTTATTTGATAGGCAGGCCTTATTTCCACTTTGTACATGAGGTAATTGAATTGACCTGAAAGGACTGGCTGTCTGTCATGCCCATGGAAGGTATAGTGTTGGGACAATTTGTAGCTCAAGGTGACTGGGGAGAGGAAGAAGTTAAAAATATTCAAATTGCCTTAATACTGTATTTCAATATCAGATGCTTTAAGGGGGTTAGATTTTTTTTTTTTTTTTTAATATTTTATTGTATTTCAGGTGAAGGCTTACACAACAAATAGTTTCTCATGAAACAGTAGTACACATGTTGTTTTATGACATTGGTTAACAACCCCACAACATTATTAACCCTCTAACTTCTCAACCTTTTTTTTTTTTGTGAAAATACACATAGCCAAAGATACACCGTTTCAAAAATGTCTACATGCACAGTTCAGTGACACTGACTACGCTCTTCCAATTGGGCTGTTGTTCTCACTTAAGACAAAGGCTTACAGAACAAAATACTTTCTCATTTAACAGTTACTACAAATGTTGCCCTATGACAATGGTTAACAATCATGTCACAAGACATCAACAATATCCTTACTCAACCTTGGGTTCCCTATCACCAGCTTCCTTGTCCCCTTCTGCCTTCTGGCCCTTGTCACTGGACTCCTGTACCTCGTTAGTCTCATTTGGTTTTACGGGGCTGTCCACTCCCAGGCTGAACAGTGAACCTCGGAGGTAACTTCACCACTGAGTTAAAAGGGTGTCTGGGGGCCATACTCTCGAGGTTTCTCCAGTCTCCTTTAGGCCAGTAAATCTGGTCCTTTTTTTTTTTTGTGAGTTAGAATTATGCTCTACATCCTTCTCCAGCTCTGTCCAGAACCCTCTGTTGTGATCCTGGTCAGAGCAGTCAGTGGTGGTAGCCAGGCTCCATCTAGCTGTACTGGACTCAGTCCGGTGGAGGCCTTGGTAGCTGTGGACAATTAGTCCTTTGGACTAATCTTTTCCTTGTATCCTGTTCTCTTCATTCTCCCTTGCTCCCGAAGGGATGAGACCAGTGGATTATCTTAGATGGCCACTCACAGGCTTTTAAGACCCCAGACACTACTCACCAAGGTAGAATGTAGAGCATTGTCTTTATAAGCTGTGTCATGCCAATTGAGCTAGATGTTCCCCGAGACCATGGTCCCCAGAGCCCTCCGCCCAGCAATTCAGTCCCTCAGGGAGTTTGGATGTGTCTATGGGGCTTCCATGACCTTTCCTTGTACAGGTTGTGCTAGTTTCCCCTGTATTGTGTACTGTCTCACCCTTCACCCAAGATACCACTTATCTATGGCCTATTTAGTATTTCCCCCCCCACCCCTCTAAGGGGGTTAAATTTTTGAAGCCAACTACCTATCTATTCTTAAGTGTTTTATCAAAGTAGAACACTTACTTTGTTAGAAACCAAATAGTACTCAGAAGCTTATAATTAGGATACTTGTAGTCCCAGCTTGCCAGAGAAAGTCCCAGTTTATCCCTATTGCCTTGGCATAGTTACTAACAATGCCCCCTTTCACTCTGAAAAGTGTTCTGGTTTGAACAGTAAATTACATGGTTACTGTGCTTGTAATGAAAAATAGAGTTCCCTAGTCCACATCTTCTATTCCCCCTCCCATCCAGTATTCAGAAACAACCACTTCTATCTTTTAGCTATTTATTGTGGTAGCTAACCTCCATATTTCTAAATAATATGCTGCTCTCTCTTGCTTTATCAATATTAAACCAAAAAAAAAAAAAAATAACCATTGCCATTGAGTTGATTCTGACTCACAGAGATGCTATATGACAGAGTAGAACTACTCCATAGAGTTTCCAAGGAGCAGCTGGTGGATTTGAACTGCTGACCTTTTGGCTAGCAGCCATAGCTTGCCATGGCTCTCAACCACTGCACCACCAGGGCTCCTTATCAATATTAGGCATTTATATTACTTTCCCTTTTTTTTGGCGGGGGGGGGGGGGATGCAAATCTTTTTTTTTTTTATTTTGGTGAAAATATATACAACAAAACATACACCAATAATTTCTGCATGTATGATTCAGTGGTGTTGATTATATTCTTGAAGTTGTGTAACCATTTTTGCTATCCTTTTCCAAGTTATTCCACCACCATGAATATAAACTCAATGCCCCCTAAGCCAAAACTCCCCTTTTCCCTCTCTCTCCCACCCCTGGTAACCACTAATAATTTTTGGTTTCTATATATTTGCTTATTTCATATAAGTGAGGTCATACAGTATTTGCCCTTTTGCGACTGACTTACTGCACTCAGCATATTTTTAAGGTTCGTCCATATTGTGGTATGCATCAGAACTTCATTTCTCTTTATGGCTGAGTAATATTCCATTGTGTGTATATATCACATTTTGTTTATCCATTCATTTGTTGACGGACATTTTGGTTGTTTCCACATTTTGGCTATTAGGAAAAGTGCTACAATGAACACTGGTATATAGGTTTCTGTTTGAGTTCCTGCTTTCACTTCTAGGATTCTTCTAGGATTGGGATTGCTGGGTAATGTGGTGTGTTCTATGTTCAACTTTTTGAGGAACTGCCAAACTATTTTCCAAAGTTACTGTACCATTTTACATTCCCACCAGCAATGAATGAGGGTTACAGTTTCTCCACAACCTCGCCAACATCTGTTGTTTTCAGTTTTTTAATGAGTATAAAATGATATCTCATTATGGTTTTGATTTTCATCTCCCTAATGGCTAATGGGAAACCCTGGTGGTGTAGTGGTTAAGTGCTACGGCTGCCAACCAAAAGGTCAGCAGTTCAAATCCACCAGGCACTCCTTGGAAACTATGGGGCAGTTCTGCTCTGTACTGTATGGTCGCTATGAGTCGGAACCGACTTGATGGCAGTGGGTTTGGTTTTTTGTTTTATTATTTGTCTTATTATTGTAGTTTAAATGAAGTTTACATTTCAAGTTAGTCTCCCATACAAAAATTTGTACATAGTTATGTGACCCTAATTGCTCTCCCCTTACTGTGACAGCACACTCCTCCTTTCCACCCCTGATTCCCCATGTCCATTCAACCAGCTCCTAATCCTCTCTGCCTTCCCATCTCACCTCCAGACTGCCCATTTAGTCTCTTGTATCTACTTGAGCTAAGAGGCACACTCCTCACAAGTATCACTTTATGTCCCACTGTCCAGTCCAGTCCCTGTCTGAACAGTTGGCCTTGGAAATTGTTTTAGTTCTGGGCTGATAGAGAATCCGGGGGCTATGCTTTCCAGGGTTCCTCCAGTCTCAGTCAGACCACTAAGTCTGGTCTTCTTACTAGAATTTGAGTTCTGCACCCCACTTTTCTCCTGCTCCATCCAGGACTCTCTGTTGTGTTCCGTCAGGGTGGTCATTGGTGGTAACTGGGCACCATCTAGTTCTTCTGGTCACAGGCTGATGAAGTCTTTGGTTTATGTGGCCCTTTCTGTCTCTTGGGCTAATACTTTCCTTGTGTCTTTGGTGTTCTTCATTCTCCTTTACTCCAGGTGGTTGGAACCAATAGATGGCTGCTTGCAAGCTTTTAAGACCCCAGATGCCACTCACCAAAGTAGGATGCAGAACATTTTCTTAATAAGCTTTGTTATGCCAGTTGACCTAGATGTCCCCTGAAAGCATGGTCCCCAGATCCCTACCCTGCTACTCTGTCCCTCAGAGTGTTTGATTGTATTCAGGAAACTTCTTAGCTTTGGTTTAGTCCAGTTGTGCTGACTTCCCCTGTAGTGTATACTGTCCTTCCCTTGACCTAAGATAATACTTGTCTACTATCTGGTTGGTGAATAACACTCACCCTCCCTCCCCACCCTTGTACCATCAAAGATTGTTGTCTTCTGTGTTTAAACCTTTTCTTGAGTTCTTCTAATAGTGGTCTTACACAATATTTGTCCTTCTGTGACTGACTAAATTCACTCAGCATAATGACCTCCAGATTCCTCCATGTTATGTTTCACGGCTTCATCAATATTCTTTATCGTTGTGTAGTATTCCATTGTGTGGATACACCATAATTTGTTTATCCATTCGTCCGTTGATGGGAACCTAGGTTGTTTCCATCTTTTTGCTATTGTGAACAGTGCTGCAGTGAACATGGGTGTGCATATATCTATTTGTGTGATGGCTCTTATTTCCCTAGGATATATTCCAAGGAGTGGGATAGCTGGATCATATAGTACTTCTATTTCTAGCTTTTTAAGGAAGTGCCAAATCGATTTCCAAAGTGGTTGTACCATTTTACATTCCCACCAACAGTGTATAAGTGTTCCAGTCTCTCCACAACCTGTTTAGCATTTATTATTTTGTGGTTTTTGGATTAATGCTAGCCTTTTGGGGTGAGATGATATCTCATTGTAGTTTTGATCTGCATTTCTCTAAATGGCTAATATTCGTGAGCATTTCTGCATGTGTCTGTTAGCCGCCTGAATGGTTTTTTGGTTTTTAATGGTTAACGACATTGAGCATCTTTTCATGTGCCTATTGACCATTTGAATATCCTCTTTAGTGAAATGTCTGTTCAAGTTTTTTGCCCATTTTTTGATTAGGTTGTTTATCTTTTTGTTGTTAAGTAGTAGAAGTATTTTATTTATTTTGGATGTTAGACCCTCATCGGATATATGGTTCCTAGAAATTTTCTCCAAGTGTGTAGGTTGCCTTTTCACTTTTTGGATAGTCTTTTGATGAACAAAAATATTTCATTTTTATGAACAAAAGTATTTCATTTTTATGAGTTTTATTACTTCCTTTTGTGATAGATGAGAGTTTAGTTATCTTACATCCTACCATCCTTTCCACTCCTCACCATCTTCCCAAAACAAATATAATCTCCTTTCCTCACCCCCATTCTGCATCATATCTGGTATTACCAAATATTGAGCCTATCCCATTTAACCAAAAAGCCTTTAACCTTTAACCAAAAGCCAGTCTTTCTATTAAATGGAAAAATTAGATTTTTTTAAAACTGAGAGTACCCCAAAATTTTTTGTTAGTTTTTTTTTTTAAGGGGGGTTTCATGTCCCAGAAAATTTTCTTTCTCCATTGCTAAGAATTGCTAATGAGGAGGAGTGGTGAGAAATGGCCATTGGGATGACAGTGCTCTCCCGAGGAGGTCTGTGCCAGTGCACCTGTGCAGCACAAGCAGGAGCTACAAGACATCCATTACCATTGGGAACAGTGTGCAGTTGCAGGCAGAATTATGTAGAAAATGTCTCTTTAAATTTGTATTCTTCTTAAAATGGAGCCTAACCCCTTGGCATCAGGATAAGTGGAATACAGGTAGGAGGTTAATTAAAATGCCTTGTGAAAAATCTCCATCTAATATCCCAGTAATCAAGCCTTTTTGCCTGCAGGATGAAGGCAAGAGAGTCTTTTCATCTTTTATCTAGCTATATATAAAATGCATATTATTAATTAAGCAAGGCATGGTGAGAATATCACCTATTGAAATATTTAATTTCAGGCTCCCTCTTTGATTCTTCTGGTGATTTGGGCATTGAGGAGAGAACTTCAGCTCTCATCTTTCTGTGGTCCTGTCTTGCTCCATCACCTCCACCTGTCCCCTAGTCACAACAGACTGCTTGTAGTTTCCTGTACTTTCTATTAATTCCCTGAAACCTTTTCCAATACTCACAACTAATTAGTTGCCCTCTTCTCTGTGTTTACATACCATTTGTGCTTAGCTCAAGTAAAGCGTGTGTCTTATTGTTTTCTAGCACATAGCTTTCATGTCTTTCACTCTTGTAGACAATGTGTGCCTTGATGGCCCTGGCTGTGGTATATTATTTATATATATATAAATCTCTGACACCATCTTAGGCATTTAGTTAGATGCTCAGTATTTGATTGTATTATAAGAAAATGTAATTCTTTGATATTTGGAAATGATTTTTTAAAAATTTTTTAAAGGTAATCCTAGACCTTGAGGAAGAAAGGCAAAGGCATGCACAAGACACAGCTGAAGGAGACGATGTTACCTACATGCTGGAGAAGGAGAGAGAGCGGCTGACTCAACAGGTAAGTAAGGTGGAATTGTTCACGACAGCATTTGCTTAAAATAACATTTCTCAAAAGATTATTCCATAGGATGGATACTGTGTCACTCAAAAAAGAGGGCTTTGTAGTCAAGTAAGTTTGGAATTAAACAAGTTTTTAACTTAATTTACTAGAACCTGTAATACACAAAAGCACATGTGTCTTCAAGAACAAGATCTGATATACTGTTTAAGAGATCTGTTTTCATAACATACAGGTAGGAAGTTAATTAAAAGGCCTTGTGAAAAATCTCCATTTAATATCCCAGTAATCAAGCCTGTTTGCATGCACGATGAAGGACTAGTGTTCCATAGAACGCACTTTGGGGAACACTAACTTAGAGCTAAAGCTCTCCAAAATTTTTGACTTAGGACCCCCAGTAAGAAATACATTTTACATCATGACCGTGTGTATATACACACATACACCTGAAACAAAAATTCCGTGAAATGATGTATAACTCTTAACTGCCTTTAATACACACCAATGTTTCTCTAAGAGGGTTCCTTCAACCCTTTTCCTCTCACCCAGAGTCTCTGACTGTGCCTTGAATAGGGTTAGGACGACAATGAAACAGACTACGTTTGTTTAAAAAGTATGATTTGAGTATAACTAGTTATATTTTTTTGCTTTTAAGACCAGAGAAAATTATTGCTAAAACTTTAAAAGTTTTGTTTCCAATGTTCTGCATCCCACTTTGGTCAGTGGCGTCTGGGGTCTTAAAAGCTAGCGAGTGGCCATCTAAGATGCATTAGTTGGTCCCAAGCCCCCTGGAGCAAAGAAGGAAGCACACCAAAGACAAAAGGAAAGTTTAGCCCAAGAGACAGAAAGGGCCACATAAACCAGAGACTTCATCAGCCTGAGACCAGAAGAACTAGATGGTGCCTGGCTACCACCAATGCCCGCCCTGACAGGGAACACAACAGAGAGTCCCTGATGGAGCAGGAGAAAGGTGGGGTGCAGAACTCAAATTCTAGTGAAAAGACCAGACTTAATGGTTTGATTGAGACTGGAGGGACCCTGGAAGACATGGCCCCCAGACATTCTGTTAGCCCAAAACTAAAACCATTCCCAAGGCCAACTCTTCAGACAGATTAGACTGGACTGTGGGACATAAAATGATACTCGTGAGGAGTGTGCTTGTTAGCTTAAGTAGATATATGAGAATAAATGAGCAGCTCCTGTCCAGAGGTGAGATGAGAAGGCAGAGAGGGTCAGGAGCTGGCTGAATGGACATGGGAAATCCAGGGGGGAAAGGAGGAGTGTGCTGTCACAGTATAGGGAAAGCAGCTAGGGTCACATAACAATGTGTGTATAGATTTTTGTATAAGAGACTAACTTGAATTGTAAACTTTCACTTAAAGCACAACAATATAAAAAAAAGAGAAGAAAACCCTGTGGAGCACAGTTCTACTCTGACACACATGGGATCACCAGGAGTCAGGGTCGACTCAACATGCAACTACTTTAGTTTTTTTTTTTTTTTTTTTTTTTTTAATGTCATTCATTTAGGAATAAATAAAGAGTAGAATTTTTAAAAAAAAATCTGTTTTCAGCAGCATGCACCATAAAATCTGGTTTATATAGCCTTCTGTTTTCAGTTTTGATTGGTTCTAATGCTCTAAATTCTCCACCTATCTAAAACACAATGATGCATCATATTCCCACTGAAAACCCTGAGGCAGCATAAGAACTAGAAACACCTAGTTCATATTGTGTACTTTTTGTGTTAGGTGTGTTGTGATACTTCAGAAATAGTTCATCTAAGCCCCATGGCATATATGGTAGTTCTGTGTACCAGAGAACAGCTAGCCAGGACAGTGTACTTGATAATAGTTGTTTCAGTACATCTCTTTGTTTTCTTTCTCTAAACAAGATGTATGTTGGTATCTTTTTCTAGTTGGAATTTGAAAAGTCACAAGTGAAAAAATTTGAAAAAGAGCAGAAGAAGCTTTCCAGCCAGCTGGAAGAGGAGCGCTCCCGCCACAAGCAGCTGTCCTCCATGCTGGCGCTCGAGTGCAAGAAAGCCACCAGCAAGGCAGCTGAGGAGGGGCAGAAGGCAGGAGAGCTGAGCCTGAAACTGGAGAAGGAAAAGAGCCGGGTGAGTAAACTGGAGGAAGAGCTGGCAGCCGAGAGGAAGCGAGGCTTGCAAACCGAGGCCCAAGTGGAGAAGCAGTTGTCTGAGTTTGACATCGAAAGGGAACAACTGAGAGCAAAATTGAACCGAGAAGAGAACCGGACCAAAACTCTGAAAGAAGAGATGGAAAGTTTGAAGAAGATAATGAAGGACCTAGAAGCTTCCTGCCAGCACAGTAGCCCTAACAAGCAATTGAAGCAACCGGTAATCATGTCCAAAGGCACAGCAACTGAGCCTCCCGTGCTAGTATCTGTATTTTGCCAAACGGAGAGTTTTCAGGCAGAAAGAACCCACGGGAGCAACATAGGCAAGGTGACAAACACTGGACTGCCTGGCTCCACCACTCCTACTTACACATATGCAAAAACGAATGGCCATTGTGAGCCAGAGATACAAACAACCAGGGAGTTGATAGCAGGCAGCAGTGCAGAAAACCAGGTGCTGCCACGAGAGAAATCTGTGGGATTCACCCAAGAAAAACCAGTGGAGAATGGTGGATGTCCTGTGGGAATCGAGTCTCCGATCCCAATGCCCAGTCACTTCCCTTCCAGTGGGAGCTCACTGTCTCCCAGCAGCACTGCCTCCTCCTCTCTAACATCCTCTCCTTGCTCTTCACCAGTACTAACTAAGCGCTTATTAGGGGCATCAGCCAGCAGCCCTGGCTACCAGTCATCCTATCAAGTAGGAATCAACCAGCGGTTCCATGCAGCTCGACACAAATTTCAGTCACAGGCGGATCAGGACCAACAAGCAAGTGGCCTACAGAGCCCTCCGTCCAGGGATCTGTCCCCCACCCTCATAGACAACTCTGCCGCCAAGCAGCTGGCCCGAAACACAGTCACTCAGGTGCTCTCCAGATTCACTAGCCAACAAGGGCCAATCAAGCCTGTCTCTCCCAATAGCTCCCCCTTTGGCACAGACTATCGAAATCTGGCCAACACTGCCAGCCCAAGAGGTGACACCAGCCATTCACCTACTCCAGGGAAAGTATCCAGTCCTCTGAGCCCCCTGTCTCCAGGGATCAAGTCTCCTACCATCCCCAGAGCTGAGAGAGGGAATCCTCCACCCATCCCACCCAAAAAACCTGGCCTCACCCCATCTCCATCCACTACCACGCCACTGACCAAAACACATTCCCAGGCATCCTCTGTGGCCACCACAGAGGACCTTGCCAGTAGCTGCTCTTCCAATGCTGTTATACCCAATGGCAAGGACGTTGAGATACTTCTGCCTACCAGCAGCTAGTTCCTAGGAGGGAATCTCCACATGTGACATTCCATCTGATTTCATCTAAGAGCTCAGAGTCAAACCGTTGAGTCAGATCATGTTATTTATTTTGATAGTAGCTGAAACCGTCTGTACAATACATTTAGTGTATTTCACCTTTTTGTATTTTTTAAATAGAAATTGATTCATTTGGATTTTTGTGGCTCAAATCTTTGTACTGAAGCTAGAAGGGCACCTCAAAGACGTCTCAAGCTCAGCAGTCACTGTCATGTTGTGATGGAGAAAGCTAATTGATTACCAGGTGGTGATTTGCTGTCTATTTTGGGACTAGAATCACTTGACGCTCATTTTGAATTAGTATGCAGAAGTGGTTCATGCAGATTTTTATTCCAGATGAACCTGTTTAAAAAGTGCCTGAAATAAGACTGCTATATAAATGCGATTCTGCAGCAAAAACACAAAACAGATCATTTAATTGCAGAAAATGAAATCCTCTGTGAATTCTGAATGTTAAAAACCAACACTGCTTTTCATCCTCTTTGACTGTTTTTAATACGAGCTTTGTGTTCTAAAACAAGGCTGCATAAGTAGAACGGGAATCCTACAGGTGGGTGTGAACTCACCACAAAGCTGAGCTTTATAGAGGCCTTGAGAAACCCTCTCGAGCATTAAGCAATTTGGGGTGCTGATTTTCTTGTACTTTTGCAAAATTAAGTAACTCCTAGTTTCCTGCATAAACTATTGAATAGAATGAAATCACATCTCCATTCAAAAAATGTCTTCAAGCGTCTACTGTTGTGTAAGGAACTTCTGATTCTGATTGCTGTTACCTGAATAGGAAATGGTTACTCATTCTGTATAAAGGTTTTGCAACAGAGTGAGTTCTTTATTCTGTAATCAAAAAGCAATAACTTAAAATTCACTCACTTTGTAATATTATAAGTCAGAATTATACAGGTTTTACCAAATTGTTACACTTATTCTCCAGACTGCCAGTACTTGGTGTCTGTATCTGTGGAACCAAACTAATTTTTGTCTCGATTAAAGTATACATATATCTGTATAGATACACACTCCTTTACATTTTTAACATAGACACACTTAAACACGTAAGTATTAGTGTGATTATATCTTTGGAGTTTTAAGTATAGCCTAAAGGACAAGTAGAAATGCACATTAAGATTACCTACCAAAGTAACCAGATATGGCTGGGACCTAGTCAAGGGAGGAATCTTGTACACAGGTTGGTTGTGAAATCCCAGATGAAAACCAGGTCTTCATTATCACTAAAGGGCAGAGCTAAACTAACCCCAGGGTCACAAATTCAACTGGACAGGTCTTAAAAATGAGTGAAACAGGTCACTTAAATGGTGTAAGATGGTTGGAAGAAATGGGAGCTATAGCAAGCTGCCATGCTTACGCCCCATTTAAAAGAGACAGTCATTGTTCAGCTGCAGCTACTTGTTGCTTTACAAGAAGACTGTAAGACCAGGGTTACCAGCTCTTCAAATTTTTATGAAATCCAAGTTTTCATGAGAAATATTCTTATTTTTGAATATCAAGAACTGATTCAAAAATCTTTAAACTGCTGGTTAAACAAACACTTCTGTAGCTGGATTTAGGTCACAGACTGCCAAGTTGCAGCCTCTTTCATTTCTAGAAACTTCTGTCATTTCCATCAAAGGGAGGTTATGTGGACAGAATCCTCCAGATTTTCCAACCATGTAGACTAGTATAGCTGACAGTCCATAGAATATAAGGACTGCCCCCCTCTTCCAAACAGGACTGTCCACAACCCAGCTCAGACATGGTGGTTATATGTTTTTGTGTCCACAGGGAGAGAGAGGCTCTGTTGTCCTCACATACATTCTCCTAGCCCTTTACCTCTTTCTATAAGTTAAATCTCTTCTCTCTTGATCCAGTAAGAGTTGATGGCAGAAAGTCATGGGATGGAAACTGATGAATAATTCACAATGGCGTATACTGGTGTCTAAATTCAGTTTATGGTTTGATTAAGACCAAAACATCAAAAATAAAAATGCTACTAATGCACCACAGTGTCTACCAAAATGATGAAGGGGGTATCTTAAACCATCCAAAGCAATCATGTATTGACCTTTATTCCCATGCATAGCCAAAAGGAACAGTGTTCATGATAAAATAGCTGAACTTGCTACACAGGAGAGGGGGCTACAGTCCCAGTGTGTTATTACCTCTCTTTAAATGGTAATCTTAAGAGTTGCATTGTGCTCTTCCTTTGTTTTGGCATAAATATATGTATAGAAAGAGATACTATAAGGAAGTTTATTTCTTAGGAAGTGCACTGAATAATGTATTTCTTTTACAGTGTAATATGGGGGTGGGGAAATGCAAAAGAAATGTGTATTTTTGCTAGTTGCCTATCTTCTGAGATAAATAAGCACAATATTGAAATGGATCCAACTAATCCAGTTAGATAATATAGATTAGTATTTAAGTTTTCTGTAGATTGTGTGTGCTAGGTAAAATTTCATGATTCACATTTTGGTATTAACCCATGTTGCAAAAGCTATGTTCCTGGTCAACAGATTATAATGATGTCCAACATATAACACGAGCATTAAGTAGTCATTAACATCTGTAAAGCCAAATGTACCATGCAGAAGTCTCCATTCATTTTTATAGCAGACTACATTAAAACAAATTAAATCCTACTGTCTGGAGAAAAAATAGTCTTATTTATACAAAATGAAGAATGTTGCACAACAAGGCGTATTTTGTTGGGGAAGGAGCAGGTGGTATAGACGGAGCATTCAGGCATAGCTTTAAAAACCCAAATGAAGTCAATGACCCATCCAGGTTAGACCCCAAAAAAAGCCGGGACATTGGTTTTCTTAAATCTTAGAGCTGGAAGAAACTTCTGCAATAATCCAGTCTGTAATTTTTAACCATTTTGGGGTTCTGCAACCTTTGAGAATGTAAGAAAAGCTATTGACTCTATCCCCAGAAAAATGGATAGCAAGATTTCACTGATGATTTCACGGGAACCAAAGACCCTGACGCCATCCACGATTCATGGGCTCCAGCTTAAGAATGTCTCATCTTGTCCTGCTCTCTGGTTTTACAAATGAGTGACGCATCCCTTGTCTCCTAGGCCAGTGCTGTTGCTGCTACACTGTTAGCAAATGCAAACTGTAGCCAAACAAAAGCACTTAAAAATCCTTTGATGTACAAAAGTTTTCAAACGGTGTAGATGTTTACATATCTTAAGTTTCCAGTATTTTAGCCATTTATTTAATGATCATTTCAACAAACACTGGCTATGTCCATTTTCCAGTAATGGCCTTACTGTCAGCAATGCTGCCTTGTCAATTTGTATGTATATAATTTATAAAGAGAGTTTCTGATGCTTAGTCCTTGAAAGAGAAATTTCCTTTTAAAATGCTAGCTTCAAAACAGGATGTATTTTCATAATTACGAGTGGGCAGTGAGAATTTTTCCACAGGAGTAATACTTAATTGCTATAGAACTAATTGAGAAAACTTGAGAGCCTGTTCACCTATCTGCTCTCATATCAACAGCCAATTCACTGGTAAAAGGAAAGGAGATGGGTAGTGGTTCTCAAACTATTGTGCTTAAGTATAACCTGAGAAGCCTACTAAAAGTAAGGATTCCTTGGCCCCTCTCCCAAAGGCTTCCATTCAGTAGATCTGGGGATGGAGCCTAGGGGCTGGCAGATGCAGGTTATCTGAGGAACCCATTTTGAGAAATAGTCAAAAAAAATATAGACCTACTGGTCTGCTCACATTGCCTGAAAAGGTACAGAAAGCCTCATAGCCCTCACTTGTTCTTTCACAATAACTTGTGTCTTAGGTGGGTTCTCTAGAGAAGCAAAACCAGTGAAGCACGTGTGTGTGTGTGTGTGTGTGTGTGTGTAAGGAGATTTAGCTCAAGCAAATGGCTCACATGGTTGTGGAGGCTGGCAAGTCCCAAATCTGTGGGTCAGGCATCAGGCTGGAGACTTCTCCTGACCCATGTGGTTGCAGGGGCTGACGAACCCAAGTCAGCAGGTCAGACAACAGACTGCTGGCTCACAGGGCTATGGAAGCTGGCGAATCCCAGAATCGGCAGGAAAGTCAGCAGGCTGCTGGCTCAAGTCCCAAGAACCGGAGGTCAGATTATGATGAGCTGGATGCAGCATCCAGAGCAAGCTTTGCCAGCGCATCTGTATATATTGGATGCAGGCCACATCCCCAAGGAAACTCCCTTTTCAACTGATTGGCTATTCACATTGGATCATAAAATGGGGGAGAGGGGGTGACTATATCAGCTCGTAAAATGGAGGATGACTACATCATTACATAACTGCCAAATTCCATCATTACATAACTGCCAAACCGTTGAGAATCATGGCCCAGCCAAACTGAAACACAACCTTAACCATCACAGTCTACCCTTTGTCAGTGTGGCACCTGTACTCATCTCCTCAAACCTACATAATTTCTACATGACAATTATAAAGCCATACGTGGTGCCTAACATGACACAGCTAACGTGTACAACCAAAAACACACTAGCCCCGTTTACATCTTATATTTTATAATAAGTAATGGAATAAGGGAAGAAAACAGATATTTGCACATATATTACAAAACAAGGAAGACATACTAAAAATAATTACAGCCCTCGTTTCTGCAACTGGTCACGTGGTCGTAACTGGTATTTAGAACTACCTTCTTCCACCATACATTCTGTATTCCCTTTGCCCTCAGCAAGCACCTCAGCTGGCCATGGTTCTTTGCCTGGTGGGGTAACCCAAACCTTCATTCCTGAAGGGTCTGGGTCATTAGTAGTCATATCAGAATTGGGTTGCTGTAGTTTTCCATTGACTTACTTCACAGGGCATGGTAGTACTAAGAGACGCCCTAAGGGATCTCGGGTATTCCAGGGCATGGTAGTACCAAGAGACGCCCTAAGGGATCACAGGTATTCCAGATATATTCTTTACCTCCATTATGCATTCTGAACCCAATTTCTCCTTTGTAATCATGATCAATCACCATCATCGGTCTCTGATGTTCTTGGAGAGTTACTAGAGGAGCAATTGACTTGTAACAGAGGCGGAGAATGTGAGTAGCCAGAAAAATAATTTCCTATTTTTTTTTCTTGGAAGACTATCACTTTATTCTAATTAATTCACAAATAATAACAACAGCTAGTTTAAGGAGGCCACACCAACATTTGTCCAGCCCCAAACTTGACATCATCTCAATACAATAAGAACATCCTCTTCCATGGTGATTCTGAAGCAACGAAGCCATTAATGAGGGAGGAGAGGTTTAACTGGTGCTTGTATACTTAATACTCTCACTATCAGTTACAGTCTTATGCTAAATTAACTTGGTCGTGAGAGCCCATTTTCCATTTCTTCCGTTTGAACTTCTTGATTACATTAAATCCATTTGCAAATCTACACTGCTTTAGCACCTTGCTGAAACCCTCACAAAGCTTGGGGTTGCTCTCGTTCTGGGCACACTCCAAAAACGTTCACAAGTGGCAAAGGCCAAACTGTTGCTGCTGCTGGTGTGCTGGTGGACTCCCTGAGGCTCCTGGCAAGTGACGTCAGGCCTTGAGGGCTCAGCATTACTTCTTCCACTGAAGCCTCCAGTGATGGCATGGCCCAGCGTATGCCCGACAGCAGAGCCCACAGCCACGCCGGGAACAGTGGTTGACATCTTGGCCATCAGACCTGGCGGCTGGGGTGCAGCAGCAAGTGAGCTAACTGCAGACAATGGGACTGCTGCTGGCACCTGAGCTGCTGGTGCTGGCCTGAGGACGGCTCTCATCTGAGATGCCCAGCTGGCCAGAGGGGCCATGCGGCAGGTGCGGCTCCCGCTTCCACACGGCTTCAGCATCATTACTACGCAGCAGCGGACTGGCTTCTGGATGTGCAAGATGCTGAGAGACTCCTATGTAGTTTTGATAGACGGATGTTGTATAGGAGCCTCTGTCATCTCTTAGCTCTCTTGTACAATTCTCCAGTTCCGCTGGCTCTTGTTTTATGATTTGAAATTTGTTTTGGGGACTTCTGCAGCTATTCCGAATAGGACTTTCCTGAGTGCGTTCTACTGAGGACACCTCTGAAACAAAGGACAGAGATCTCTGCCGAGAGAGCTTAATGACAGAATTACAGCTACTCGCCACCGTCGAGTGTTCTTGCTCATCCACATTAGATTTGGAGGTTGGATAGTCTTGAAACTTCACTGCTGTAGAATCACTGAGTTTCTGAATCTCTTGAGCATATGCTGTGGAGCTAATTAAACCAAACTTTAATTTTAGCAAAAGCAGTTCAGCTTTTAAAGTGGCATTTTCCTCTCCCAGTGCAATTAGTTTGTTCTCTAGAACGAGGTCATTTAGTCGACGTTTCTCACGAGATCTTTTGGCAGCTTCATTATTTTTCCGCCTTTTTTCCCAATACACGGCATCTTTCTTTTCGTCGGGAATGAACTCCCGCTTTCTCCGGCATGCCGAAGACCAGTTTTTCCCCACACTTCCTTCATTTATTAGGAGGTCTTCCCCTGTTGTCAAGTCTTCAGATACTTCAGTTAAAGCAGAATTAAATACCATCATCTGGTCTACATCGCTACTGGTTTCAAGCGATGCCTGCTCCTTTTTGAAGGTCTGCATTTTTCTCAGCTGCATCAGAAACAACCTTTACCTATATGTATGGTGTAGGAGAACAAATTATTTTCCCAGTATTCTCAAACTCTTTAAAAACTGTGGTTCAAAATCCATTCATATTCTTCCTTTCAGTTCTACAGTCTCAGGCTCCTCTTGTTGGATAGAGTAGGTGTCTTCTAGGTTATGCAGTTGTGAAGGCTGGCAAGTTCCAAATCCGTGGTCAGGCAGCAGGCTGGAGGCTCCTCCTGACTCACGTGGTTGCAAGGGCTGACGAACCCAAATTGGCAGGTCAGACGGCAGGCTGCTGGCTCAAGGCCCAAGAACTGGAGGTCAGGTAACGACAAGCCAGGATCCAGAGCAAGCTTTGCCAGAGCATCTGTATATACTGGATGCCGGACACACCCCCAAGGAAACTCCCTTTGCAACTGATTGGTTGTTCACATCAGATCACAAAATAGGGAATGACTACATCATTACATAACTCCCAAATCATATCATTACACAACTGCCAAACTACATCATTACATAACTGCCAAACCACTGAGAATCACGGCCCAGCCAAGTTGACACACAAGCTCAATCATCACAACTTGTTGTTTACCTCTGACCTAAGAAGATGTAGTAAGTTCCTGAAACTGGTTTGTCAGAATGTCAGTAATAGTCAGAGTGAAGAATCCCTACTTGGATACCAAGTACCATGCTAATGATTTCTCACACATACTACCTTAGTCCTCACAAGGGTGTGGTGAGGTATTATCCCCAGTGTACCGATGAGGTGGTTGAGGACCAGAGATTTGTACAAGGACCCTTAATAAATGACAGAGTCAGGATTTAAACCCTAGTACTTTGCTCCTTTCTCTACCAGTGATGTCCAGGTAAGAATCCCCTGGGGTGTTTGTTTAGCTCAGACTCCCAGGCACCTCTACTGGAGACTCTGGTTCAGTAGGCCAAGATGAAGTCTAGATAAGAGCCTTGGGTGACTCTTACAATGGAGCAAGTTTAGAAAACCAGGACACCACACAGCTCCTCCCACTCACACTAACCACCTCAACCCCAAACGTGGATGATCAGACACAACCAATGCCAGGAAAACTTTATCAGGTCAGGTGAGCTGAACAAAAAAAGAAACCTTCTTCCTAAATTCCATCAAACAACATATTTTTAAATGTCTAAGAGGAGCCAGGAACCAAGGTAGCTATTATGGAAGACAAGTTTAAACCTGTTCTTGCCCTCAGGGAAGTCACAATCTTATTGAAGAAGCAAAACATTAACACATAAGAAGTTAAATGATTCCAAATCTAACAGTTCCAGAGAATAACACAAGTGGTGTTAAAAAGCCATCCTGGCTGTTGAAGGTGGCACTAGCACAAGAACGGTGGAAGCTCAGAGGTGACAGCTCTCTGTGGGCTGAAAGAAAGTTAACTAGAAAAGGAGCACATGTCTTCTCCACAGCATTACTTATTTACCTGGAGTTCTACAGTATCTCCCTGTGTCTGCACTATGTTCCACTCAGCTTGTCTTGATCCTAGGATGAGGTCAGAAACAGGAACAAGAAGTCCCTAAGAGCTGAGTCCTGTTTCAGGGAGACTGATAGACACCAACGCAAGGCCGTGGAGCTGGTATAAGAAGGGACTCCCAGGCCAAAACAAGGTTTGCCTTATCCCTGAGGAGTTGCCTACTTAATTTGACAAGAGTCCTTCTGTCTTAGTTATCTAGTGCTGCTATAACAGAAATACCACAAGTGGATGGCATCAACAAACGGAAGTTTATTCTCTCAAAGTCTAGGAGGCTAGAAGTCCAAATTCAGGGCATCAGCTCCATGGGAAGGCTTTCTCTGTCAGCTCTGGAAGAAGGTCCTTGTCATCAATCTTCCCCTGGACTAGGAGCTTCTCAGTGCAGGGACCCTGCATCCAAAGGACATGCTATTCTTCTGGCTCTTGTTTCTTGGTCGTATGAGGTCCCCATTCTCTCTGCTCACTTCTCTCTTTTATATCTCAAAAGAGATTGATTTAAGACACAGCCTAATCTTGTAGATTGAGTCCTGCCTCATTAACACAACTGCCACAAATCCTACCTCATTAACATCATAGAGACAGGATTTACAACACAGGAGAATCACATCAGATGACAAAATGGTGGACAATCACACAATACTGGGAATCATGGACTAGCGAAGTTGACATACATTTTTGGGGGGACAAAATTCAATCCATAACACCTACTCACTAACTCAATGTAGTAGACACTGGGATGTGCTACCCAGGTGCCTTTCAGGAATGAAGGATTTATTTCCCTAGCTGTTGGGAATGCTTATAGTAAACAGTCCTCAGCTATCAGCCCCTTATAGGAATTAGCTTAACCAAAAGAGAATCAGCAAAGTTCACCCCTGCTTCCATGGACAGTTCATAACCAACAACTGACTGGTTTGTGATATATAAAGGCCTGGCCCCCTTGTCCCAAATCAGGAGGATTCTGAAGGGTCATTCCAGCTTCAAAGGCCCCTGTTGGCTTGGATGAGACCTCTATTGAGACTGTATTGCAGCTCAGCTTCTCCCTCTGCCCAATCCTGCTCCCTTCCCATCCATAGGTGTTGGTCCCAAGAGTACTCCCGGGTAAGCCTCCTGCACCCTAATCTCCATGTCAAGTCTACTCTGTTCCTTTTGGTCATGATCAAGTCCTCTAAAGGATGGTGGACACATTTTCTGGACGTTTACTTTGTGTCAAGTTCCCAAGCAGGGCTGGGCTTCAAACCCTCATCCATTTGGCTTTCAAGTCCATGCTCCTTCCACAAGCTACACTGTAGTCTTAAAGCAGTAATAACATTTTAGGGGAACTTAGAATATTAGCTTACTGTCAATCACATACCTAAGTATGAATCCACTGGTTAGCTAGCTTTCTTTTGAGACTTTCAGCTAGGAACAGGACACTGGAGGAACGGAGGTTTGGGTGAGAAGGAAGGAAAGGGAAGATTTGCCTACACACATGGAGTCATCAAATGTTAGCACTAGAAGGAAGCTTAGAGATCCTTGATTCTAGCTATCTCATTACAGACGAGTAGCGTGAAGCCCAGAAAGGCCAAGTGACTTGCCCAGGCCCACCCATGTAGTTGATGGTAGAGCCCAGACTGTAAAGCCTGGCTCCCCATTCTACCTCAGCAGACTGCTGCTCCAGCCCAGCCCTGGCTGCTCCCTCAGCCCTCCTTCATCCTACCTGCTTCTCCATAATGCCTGGGCTTTGATCTTTTTCACCTGGGCTGCCCCATATTCCAGGCCTTGCCCTCAGCCTGCTGGCATAGGGCTGTGTGCCACATTGTTGCCACAAAAATCCTGTCCTCATGTCTCCAAACCGGTTTGACAGCTGAGGTGAGGCTAGGAGTGGGGAGGATGGGGGAGCTTCTGCTCCCAGGCTGTGCCTCCATCTCTCTAGCAAGCTCTGGGAGGCACTTACTCATAAAGCATGCTTGCTCCTAGGTGTGGACAAGAAGCAGCCAAAGCCGTGCACATATATCCCCACCCTGCTTGTGAGTCTGATCTGCCACACCTGTCTGTGGACCAGGGGGTGGCTGAACACTTGAGAAGTGATATACCTCCTCATCCTCATACTCGTCCTCATAGTCCTTCCTCACCTGAACTCAAACACAGTGCTCCCAGGAATGGTCTTCTGTGCCCTCAAAAGACTCACCCATCTCCCTTCTCTGTAGTGTCCCCTTCCACCACTCACTCCTCCCACCCACCTAGCCCCAAAACAAAGCCTTCCAGGATTGTTTGGGCCTCAGAGCAGACAGGGTGTCCTCAGGAAGACCCCAGCCCAAAGGGACCTAGGGTGGTGGGGAAGTTTGGGGGTGGCGACCAAAGAACACACAGGCCCCTTCTTCATCCCCAGTGTGTTTTCCCTCTCCTGAGTCTCGGTGAGTCAGCTCCACAGGGCCACACACAAGACTCCTATTCACGGCTTGTTTTCCTTCTGCTCCAACTCAGATCTTGGCATCTCTCTCTCTCTCTCTCTCTCTCTCTCTCTCTGTGTCTCTCTACGTGGACCTCGTTCTCACGATGTGAAACTCTGCTCCCTGCCCCATGCCTCCTTACTCCCCCAGACCAACCCCTCCACGCACACGCCCACATTCCTCATCCTTACCTTATGGGAGTTAACAGTCCAAGCTGGATACAAACAGAGAGGATACAGAACCAAACAGAAAGTTACACTCTTCAATCCTTACTCATATATTCAAGGGGTATTTGCTACTGCTGGCTCTGCCGGCCCTGAGCTCTATTGTGAAGGACACACACACACACACACATACACACACACTATGCTTGTCCTTCATTTATCCAGCATGTGTTTGTCAAGCACTGATGGTGTAAATGATTAACATGCTTACTGCTAACTGAAAGGTTGGTGATTCGAATGTACCCAGAGGTGCCTTGGATAAAAGGCCTGGTGATCTGCCGCCAAAAAATCAGCACTGAAAACCATACAGAACATAGTTCTGCTCTGACACACATGGGGTTGCCATGATTCAGAATCAACTCCGTGGCAATGGTGAGTTTTT
The DNA here is from genome assembly GCA_030035585.1 of Dugong dugon. Taxonomy (NCBI): domain Eukaryota; kingdom Metazoa; phylum Chordata; class Mammalia; order Sirenia; family Dugongidae; genus Dugong; species Dugong dugon. The sequence continues at coordinate 152,929,450 of CM057462.1, forward strand.
TTTTTTTTTTTTACTCTGTGCTAGGCATCATGTTCAGGCTGGAACTTACACTCTTGTGAGGGGACAAGTCTCACAGACATGACATCTTAGGGCAGGGCTGCCAGGGTGCAGCAGGTACCCCAAATGGGTGAGGGGACCCCAAGTATCTACGAGGTTCAGTAGAGCAGGGACTGTGGGCTCTAGGACTTGAGAAGCACCAGATTTGAATAAACCTAAATCTATTGCCATCCAGTCGATTCCGACTCATAGCCACTCTATAGGACAGAGTAGAACTGCCCAATAGAGTTTCCAAGGAGCACCAGGTAGATTTGAACTGCCGACCTTTTGGTTAGCAACCATAGCACTTAACCACTACGCCACCAGGGTTTCCAGATTTAAATAAACAGAAGGGAGAAAAACACTGGGTGTGTTAAGGGAGCAGGTGTACAAGAGGATGCAAAAGTAGGGTGAGCAAGAAGAGCAGATAAGAGCAAAAGCTTTGTCATTCTGTGTTAGCGTGGGCAAGTCAATTAACCTTTGCTAGCCTCCATTTCTTCATGGGGTTTTGTGAAAATTAAATGAGATAAAGTAGGCAAGTGCCTAGCAAATAGTAAGTACCAAGTGGGTTATTTACCATTTTAGGTGAATAGTGCCGCAGGTGAGAGCGCCTTAGAAGATCCATATCTAGATTGGAAGATTTGTGGTTCTGAAGCAAAGCCAGCAGAGCAATGTGCCAGGCAGGCCCCTCCGGGCTAGCAGCCCCGCCCTTCTTTGCAAAGCTGAATTGCTCGCGCCCTCTGCTGTTTCAGTCGCTGTGATTCTCTTTAGGCCAAAGTCTGGCCCTGAGGCCAGGGAGCAACCCACTGGTGTGGGCAGGGATGTGCCCCCTCCCCATCCGGGGTTCAGCCGCCCTCCCTGTTGGCTAAATCTGGAGCACAGCAGCATTCCCTGCCTAAACCACCGAAAGCAGCAGAGACTAAAAAAGGGGAGAGAAAACAGACACCATCCCTTAGGATTGTTGTGAGCCTTAAATGAGCAAATAAAAGACTTAAAACTAGTCCCTGGCATAACTAAGCATTCAACAAGTGGTAGCTATTAGTATTATGTAGCTCCTAGAACAGTGAATGACACATAGTAGGTGATCAATAAATTTCTGTTAAACAGGGGCCAGGATGACACAATCAACATTTACTCATTTACTTATGCTTCAAAAATTTCTTGCACCTCCTATAGACTAGATGCTGTAATAAACAAACCCTTAATGAGCCAAGTGAGTAAGCAAGAGTCAGCACTCAGTGTGGGGGGAAAAATAGAGATTTTATTCATTGGATATCCATGCAACAGCTCCTGCTAGATGCCACGCACTGACCTAGGCAGAAAACAAAAAAAACCAAACCCGTTGCCATCTAGTCGATTCTGGCTCAGTGACCTTATAGGACAGAGTAGAACTGCCCCCCAGGGTTTCCAAGGAGGGGTTGGTGGATTTGAACTGCCGACCTTTCGGTTAGCAGCCAAACTCCCCAGGCACTAGCATGGAAAATAAGTAAGTTACGGTCTCTCCTGTGGGCTTTAGATGCTGGTGGGCAAGATGAACATGAAGTAAGATGTCCTATGGCCTAAAATAAACATAGGAACAAGCTGTGGCTGCATAATCAACCCCCAGCGGAGTCAGGGAAGGTCTCACAGAGGAAGTGACACCTGTCGTGGTCTTGGAGGAGGGTAGATGGTCCCAGGTAAAGAAGGGGATGAAGGGTGTTCCAAGCAGTGAGAAGAGCATACGCCTTGCACCAAGCTGCCAAGGGGCACAGTGTTTCTGGTGAGCAGTCGAGATGGCGGTGTGGATCTGGAGAAGTAAGTGGGACCTGATAGGAAAGGGCATGGTCTGCCCAGGGAAAGAGGTTGGACTCTATTCGGTGGGACACTGGGAACCTGAAGACAGGAGGCAGATTTACCACGAAGCTAATGGTATAGTGGTTAAGAGCTCATCTGCTAACCAAAAGGTCAGAAGTTCAAATCCACCAGCTACTCCTTGGAAACCCTAGGGGGTGGTTCTACTCTGTCCTATGGGGTCACTGAATCAGAATCAACTAGATAGCAACAGGTTTGGTTTTTTGGGGTTTTTTTTAATGATGCTTAAGCCTTAAGCCCCTCACTGGCATGACCCCTCACAAGTCCTGGAAGGGCCCAAGCAATTTGTTCATATGTTTTTATAAAATCTGCAAAAGTAAGATATCTTAACCGCAATCAGTTAAGACTGCTATCTCTTTTCATTCTGATTTCCCCTCTATCACACTCTCCCCCATACTGGGTGGTCTTGGAGAAGTGGCCACAAGCACTTTTGGAATTCAGCTATAGGTAAGTTGAATGGGGGATTGTTTTTTGAGTGAAATATATTTGTGTGTTTTGCAGTCACGTCCATGTATAGTTAAGTTTTTGCTAGCCATCCCAGTGTAGCTGGTTTATAGAAAATTCTTCCACTTATCAGATGTGTGAAATTATAAGTGGGCAATTCATTTCTCATCAATGCCTAGTCATAACAGAATTTCTCTCATCAGGAATATACTCAATCATGCAGTGAATACAATTATAAACACATCATACATATGAAGATATAATCAAAGAGCCAAAAGACATATTTTTTTTAAGTTTTAGAGAATTTTGCTTCTGACCAAGATGGAATAGCAGGAACTGGATTTACTCTCCCACTGAAAATAACTAAAACCAAAAACCAAACCAGTTGCCATCGAGTCAATTTCAGCTCATGGCAACCCCTGGGTGTTACAGAATAGAACTGAGCTCAATAGAGTTTTCTTGGCTGTAATCTTTACAGAAGCAGATTACCAGGCCTTTCTTTCAGGGCACTGCTGGGTGGGTTCAAATCACCAACCTTGCAGTTAATAACTGAGAGCAAACAATTTTCGCCACCCAGGGACTCCATTAAAAGGATAATAAGGGAATATTATAAAAAATTTTATGCTAATCAATGCAACAATTTATATGAAATGGGCAAATTACATGAAAAGTACAGACTACCAAGGCTCACTCAAGAAGAAATAGGTAATCTGAATAGCCCTATGCCTATTAAAGAAATCATATTTTTAGTTAAAAACTTTCCCACAAAGAAGACTCCAAGCCCAGATGGCTTTATTGGTAAATCCTATAAATACTTAAATTAAAAAATAATACCAATTTTACATTAACCTTTTTATAATATTGAAGGGATTAGAACACTTCCCAATTCATTCTGTGAGGCCAGGAGATGACAAGGAAAGAAAGTTACAAACCAACATCCCTCATGAACAAAATTTTATCAAATCAAATCCACTAATATATAAAAATATAATACATGATGACCAGCTAGGGTTTATCCCAGGAATGCAAGGTTGGTTTAACATCTGAAAATCAATCAATGTAATTCACCATATTAACAACCTAAAAACATAAAAAATATGATCATATGGATAGATTCAGAAAAGGTATTTGACAAAATCCAACATCCATTTCAGATTTTAAAAACTCAGCAAACTAGGGATAGACTGGAACTTCCTCAACCTGATAATGGACATCAAGGAAAAGCCTATAGCTTCATGAAACTAAATCATAAAGAACTAAATGCTCGGCCACTAAGATTAGGAATAAGGCAAGTATATCTGCTCTCGCCACTTCTATCCAAACATTATGCTGGAGTAAGTTGTAATACTGTGGTATTTTTGAAATGGGAACTTGTTGTAATTCTTCATTCTTACTAAGCATTTGCTTTTTTGCATAATTAATAAATTTATTTAGGTCAAGAGGAAGAAACTATGTGAATGCTACCAATGATCTCATTGCACAATATGTTGCTGATTTTTTTAATAATTTATTTGTTGTTGTTGAGACTATACACAGCAAAAACATACACCAATTCAACAGTTTCTACATGTACAATTCAGTGTCATTGATTACATTCTTCAAGTTCTGCAATCATCCTCACCCTTTTTCTGAGTTGTTTCTCCCCTATTAACATGAACTCACTTCCCCCTAAGTTTCCTATCTAGTTTTTCAAGTTGCCGTTCTCAATTTGATCCCATATAGACAGATCTTAGAAGCGCATAATGCTCAAGGCAGACATTCTTTATTAGTTAAGCTAAACTATTGCTTGGTTTTAAGAAGACTTCAAGGGATATTTTTGGTTTAAGGTTTAAAGATTATCACAGGGCAGTAGTTTCTGGAGTTCACCCAGCCCCATGGTTTCAGAAAATCCTTATTCCATAAGACTTGAAATTCTGTTCTGCATTTTTTCCTTTCCAGTCATGATTCTTCTACAGAATCTTTTTGATCAAAATGTTCAGTAATGGTAGCTGGGCATCACTCAGTTCTGCTGGTATACAGGATACTTTTAAATTGGAATTTCCTCCCTCAATGACCTGAAAGTTCACTCAAAAAATGTCTCTGCATAGGTCTCATCTGCTTTCACATTCGGGTTGGACAATGCTCTCCCAAATAAACCTAGAGATCATTTCTCCTTCTGTTGAACATAGCACTTTCTACTCGTGTCAGTTACACTTGTGTTTCCCCCTCCCGATGGATAGGGCTGTGGTATCTGACAGGCAGCGTTCCTCACAGGCAGTAGGCATTCAGTAAATGTTTATAGAGTAAATATCACCCAAAACCCAAACCCATTTCTGTCAAGTCAATTCCAACTCAAATCAACCCTACAGGACAGAGTAGAACTGCCCCATATGGTTTCCAAGGCGGTAAATCTTTATCGAAATAGACTGCCACATCTTTCTCCTGCAGAGCTGCTGGTGGATTTGAACCAATGACCTTTCAGTTAGTATCTGAGCATGTAACCACTGTGCCACCAGGACTTGTTAGAGTAAATATAGATGATAGTTAAAATGGCAGACAGCAAATTATAAGAGTTAAATTAATGAGTCAGAGAACAAACCTGATAGAATTTCAGAAGAAGCAAAAAAGATTTGGGGTCTGGGGTCTTAAAAGCTAGCGAGCAGCCATCTAAGATGCATCAATTTGTCCCAGCCCACCTGGAGCAAAGGAGAATGAAGAACACCAAAGACACAAGGAAAATATTAGCCCAAGAGACACAAAGGGCCACATAAGCCAGACTTCATCAGCCTGAGACCAGAAGAACTAGATGGTGCCTGGCTACCATCAATGACAGACCAGACAGGGAACACAACAGAGAATCCCTGATGGAGCAGTAAAAAAGCGGGGTGCAGAACTCAAATTCTAGTAAAAAGACCAGACTTAATGGTCTGACTGAGACTGGAGGGACCCCAGAAGACATGGCCCCCGGACTGTTAGCCCAAAACTAAAAACATTCCCGAGGTCAGTTCTTCAGACAAAGGTTAGACTGGATTATAAGACATAAAATAATACTTGTGAAGAGTGTGCTTCTTAGCTCAAGTAGACACATGAGACTAAACGAGCAGCCCCTGTCTGGAGGTGAGATGAGAAGGCAGAAAGGGACAGGAGCTGGTTGAATGGACACGGGAAATCTAGGGTGGAAAGGAGGAGTGTGCTGTCACATAATAGGGACAGCAACTAGGGTCACATAACAATGTGTGTATAAATGTTTGTATGAGAAACTAACTTGAGCTGTAAACTTTCACTTAAAGCAAAATAAAAATAAATAAAAACATTTGGAGCTGATCAGGAAAGGTTATATGGAGCATGACCTTGAAAGATGAACAGGGTCGAAATAATTAGATAGAGAGAGGATGAAAATTCCAAGTGTCATGGATTGAATTGTGTCCCCCCAAAATATCTGTCAACTTGGCTAGGCCATGATTTCCAGTATTGTGTGATTGTTCACCATTTTGTCATCTGATGTGATTTTCCTATATGTTGTAAATCCTACCTCTATAATGTCAATGAGGCAGGATTGTTGTTGTTGTTGTTAGGTGCCATCAAGTCGGTTCCAACTCAGAGCAATCCTATGTACAACAGAACACTGCCCGGTCCTGCTCCATCCTCACCATCGTTGTTATGCTTGAGCCCATTGTTGCAGCCACTGTGTCAATCCATCTCTTCAAGGGTCTCCCCCTTTTTCACTGACCCTCTACTTTACCAAGCATGATGTCCTTCTCCAGGGACTGATCCCTCCTGATAACATGTCCAAAGTATGTGAGACAAAGTCTCGCCATCCTTGCTTCTAAGGAGCATTCTGGTTGTACTTCTTCCAAGACAGATTCTTTTCTTTTCTTCTTTTGGCAGTCCATGGTATATACAATATCCTCCAATGCCACAATTCAAAGGTGTCAATTCTTATTTGATCTTCCTTATTTATCGTCTAGCTTTCCCGTGCATATGAGGCGATTGAAAACACAATGGCTTGAGTCACACCCACCTTAGTCTTCAAGGTGACATCTTTGCTTTTCAACACGTTAAAGAGGTCTTTTGCAGCAGGTCTGCCCCATGCAATACATTGTTTGATTTCTTGACTCCTGCTTCCATGATGGTTGATTGCAGATCCAAGTAGAATGAAATCCTTGACTACTTTAATATTTTCTCTGTTTATCATGATGTTGCTTATTGGTCTAGTTGTGGGGATTTTTGTTTTCTTTATGTTGAGTTGTCATCCATACTGCAGGCTGTGGTCTTTGATATTCATCAGTAAGTGCTTCAAGTCCTCTTCACTTTTCAGCAAGAAAGGTTGTGTCATCTGCATATCCCAGGTTGTTAACAAGTCTTCCTAAAATCCTGATGCCCCATTCTTCTTCATATAGTCCAGCTTCTCGGATTATTTGCTCAGCATACAGATTGAATAGGTATGGTGAAAGGATACAATTCCTGATGCACACCTTTCCTGATTTTCAACCATGCAGTATCCCCTTGTTCTGTTCAAACGACTGCTTCTTGATCTATGTACAGGTTCCTCGTGAACACAATTAAGTGCTCTGGAATTCCCGTGCTTTGCAATGTTATCCATAATTTGTTATGATCCACACAGTTGAATGCCTTTGCATAATCAATAAAACACAGGTAAACATCTTTCTGGTATTCTCTGCTTTCAGCCAGGATCCATCTGACATCAGCAATGATATCCCTAGTTCCATGTCCTCTACTAAATCTGGCTTGAATTTCTGGCAGTTCCCTGTCGATGTAATGCTGCAGCCGCTTTTGAACGATCTTTAGCAAAATTTTACTTGCGTATGATATTAATGATATTGTTTGATAATTTCCGCATTCTGTTGGATCACCTTTCTTGGGAATAGGCATATATATGGATCTCTTCCAGTTGGCTGCCCAAGTAGCTGTCTTCCAAATTTCTTGGCATAGACGAGCGAGCACTTCCAGCGCTGCATCTGTTTGTTGAAACATCTCAATTGGTATTCTGTCAATTACTGGAGCCTTGTTTTTTGCCAATGCTTTCAGTGCAGCTTGGACTTCTTCCTTCAGTACCATCGGTTCCTGATCATATGCTGCCCCTGAAATGGTTGAACTTCAACCAACTCCTTTTGGTATAGTGATTCTATGTATTCCTTCTATCTTCTTTTGATGCTTCCTGTGTCATTTAGTATTTTCCCCATAGAATCCTTCAATATTGCAACTCAAGGCTTGAATTTTTTTCTTCAGTTCTTTCAGGTTGAGAAATGCCAAGCGTGTTCTTCCTTTTTGGTTTTCTATCTCCAGGTCTTTGCACATGTTATTATAATATTTTACTTTGTCTTCTCGAGCTGTCCTTTGAAATCTTCTGTTCAGCTCTTTTACTTCATCATTTCTTTCTTTGCTTTAGCTACTCAACGTTCAAGAGCAAGTTTCAGAGTCTCTTCTGACATCCATTTTGGTCTTTTCTTTCTTTCCTGTCTTTTTAATGACCTCTTGCTTTCTTCCTGTATGATGTCCTTGATGTCTTTCCACAACTCGTCTGGTCTTTGGTCATTAGTGTTCAGTGCGTCAAATCTATTCTGGAGATGGTCTCTAAAATTCAGGTGGGATATATTCAAGGTTGTACTTTGGCTCTTGTGAACTTATTCTAATTTTCTTCAGTTTCAACTTGAACTTGCATAGGAGCAATTGATGGTCTCTTCTGCAGTCAGCCCCAGGCCTTGTTCTGACTGATGATACTGAGCTTTTCCATCTTCTCTTTCCACAGATGTAGTCAGTTTGATTCCTGTGTATTCCATCTGGGGAAGTCCATATGTACAGCTGCCATTTATGTTGGTGAAGAAGGTAATTGCAATGAACATGTCATTGGGCTTGCAAAATTCTATCATGAAATCTCCTGTGTCATTTCTATTATCAAGGCCATATTTTCCAACTACCCATCCTTTTTTGTTTCCAATTTCAAATTCCAATCACCAGTAATTATCAGTGCATCGTGATTGCATGTTCGATCAATTTCAGACTGCAAAAGTTGGTAAAAATCTTCAATTGCTTCATCTTTGACCTTAGTGGTTGGTGCATAAATTTGAATAATAGTCGTATTAACTGTCTTCCTTGTAGGCATATGGATATTATTCTATCATTGATAGTGTTGTACTTCAGGATATATCTTACAATGTTATTTTTGATGATGAATGCTATGTCATTCCTCTTCAAGTTGTCATTCCCAGCATAGTAGACCATATGATTGTCTGATTCAAAATGGCCAATACCAGTCCATATCAGCTCACTAATGCCTAGGATATTCATGACTATGCATTCCATTTTATTTTTGACGATTTCCAATTTTCCTAGATTCATACTTCGTACATTACACGTTCTGATTATTAATGGATGTTTGCAGCTGTTGCTTTTCATTTTGAGTCATGACACATCAGCAAATGAAGGTCCCAAAAGCTTCACGCCATCCACATCATTAAGGTCGACGCTACTTTGAGGAGGCAGCTGTTCCCCAGTTGTCTTTTGAGTGCCTTCCAACCTGAGGGGCTCATCTGCCAGCACTATATCACAAGTTCTGCTGCTATTCATAAGGTTTTCACTGGCTAATCCTTCTTAGAAGTGGACCACTGGGTCCTTATTCCTAGTCTGTCTTAATCTGGAAGCTCAGCTGAAACCTGTCCACCGTGGGTGACTCTGCTGGTATTTGAATACCAGTGGCATAGCTTCTAGCATCAAAGCAACATGCAAGCCCCCACAGTACAACAAACTGACAGAGGTATGGGGGTAGGCAGGATTAGAGGCAGTTATGTTGATGAGGCAGAACTCAATCTACAAGATTAGGTTATGTCTCAAATCAATCTCTTCTGAGATACGAAAGAGAGAAGTGAGCAGAGAGACACGGGGACCTCACATCACCAAGAAACAAGAACCAGGAGAAGAGTATATCCTTTGGACCTGGAGTCCCTGCACTGAGAAGCTCCTTGACCAGGGAAAATTGATGACAAGGACCTTCCCCGAGAGCTGACACAGAGAGAAAGCCTTCTTCTGGAGCTGGTACCCTGAATTTGGACTTCTGGTCTTCTAGACTGTGAGAGAATACATTTATCTTTGTTAAAGCCATCCACCTGTGATACTTCTGTTAGAGCAGCACTAGATGACAAAGATACCAAGCTAAGGAAAAAAGTCCACAAACGTAAAGAGCTGAGAAGATTTCGGGGTTGGATAATTAACTTAGATCCCTACCTCACACCAGATCCCCAAAATAAATTTCCCCCCAAAATTTAAATTAAAAAACGTAAATGTATTAGAAAAAATTTAGGAGATTAGTTTCACGATCGTGTGGAAGGGGAACACCTTCCTAAGCAAAATAATAACCCTGAAGGCATAAAGGTATATATATGTATGACAAGTCACCATAAATAAATTAAAAGAAAAACTAAAAGAATAGGAAAAAATATTTGCAATATATTTAACAAAGGCTTATTTTCCATAAAATGTAAAAAAAAAAAAAAACTTAAGAATTAATATGTAAAAGATGCTTAAAATGGGCAAAAGCTATGAATAAATAATTCTCATAAGAATCAATGTCCATCAAACATTTTATTGATAATCAGGGAAATACAGGTTAAAATAATGAGATACCATTTATTTGCTCATCAGTTTGCAAAAATACTGAAAACGACTTATGCAAAATTTTGATGAGGGTGTGGGGAAATGGGCACTAATATATTGTTTTAGAAGTCTAAATTGATCCAATCTTTTCAGAGAACATTTTGGTAATATAAATAAAAATTTTAAATATGCATGCCCTTTATCCTAGCAGTTTCACTTCTAGAGAAATACTCACATATTGTCCCAAGATATATGTGCAAGGATGTTTTTGCAACACTGATTATAATACCATGAATTTGTATATACTTAAATGTTCATCAATAGAATCCCCGTTGAGTCAATTACGACTCATAGTGAACCTATAGGGCAGAGTAAAACTGCCCCCATAGGGTTTCCAAGGAACATCTGGTGGATTCAAACTGCTGACCTTTTGGTTAGCAGCCAAGCTCTTAACCACTGTACCACCAGGGCTCCATCAACAGAATAGTTAAGTAAATTACAATATATGCACAGCTTGGAATATTACAAGGCAGCTACAAAGAATAACACAGAAAGATAACCTAGGTATGTTGCTGAGGGAAAAATGCCAGTCACACTAGTATATGAATAGTGTGAGCCCATTTCTAATATAAGAATTACATATAATTTCCACCAGTAAGTGAATAACAATGTCTGAAAGGAAACTGTTAATTGTGCTTAACTCTAAGAAGTGGTGTGATACTGGGGGGATGGTATGAAGAGGCACTTTCACCTCTTACTTACGTGTATTTGTAGTTTTTTTCTACACAGACGCATTACTTTTATTATTTGAAAGCAGTAAAAGAAGAATAAATCAATTAAGAGTTCTAAGAGTTGAGGAAGCAGGGAGCCATGTTGCGAGCACAGAATGACTCCCTTTCTGGCTGAAGCAGACGGTGTGCAGAGGGGGCAGTAAGTGCTGAATGAGGCTTTTAAGTCAAGTGAAAGCTGGTTATCTGAGGTCTTGGATAATCCATTGTTTTACTCCATTGTTCAGACAATGGGGAACCACTGAAGGGTTTTAACGGGGGAGCAGTGTCATAAAGGCAGGCATTGGGGAGAAGAGTCTGACTGCAGGCTGAGCAAACCCAGTGGGGAATTCCTTTGATAGCTCTTCAAGAAGGTGGAACATAACTCATATGAGGAGCTAAGGATGGGACCAAAAACCAAACCAAACCCGTTGCCGTCAAGTTGATTCCAACTCATAGTGACCCTACGGGACACAGTAGAACTTCCCAATAGGGTTTCCAAGGAGTAGCTGGTGGATTTGAACTGCCTACTTTTGGCTAGCAGCTGAACGCCTAACCACAGTGCCACCAGGACTCCAAGGACAGGCAAAGGAATGAAAAAGATGGGAGAGATACTGACAAAAAAATCACAAGATTGGGTAGTGTCTTAAGCAAATCTCTTTTGAGATATAAGAGAGAGAAGCGAGCGGAGAGACATGGGAACCTCATACACCAAGAAAGCAGTGCCAGGAGCAGAGGGCATCTATGGCCCTGAGGTTCCTGTGCTGAGATGCTCCCAGACCAAGGGAAGACTGATGCATCACAAGGACCTTCCTCCAGAGCCAAGAGAGAGAGAAAGCCTTCCCCAGGAGCTGATGCCTTCATTTTGAACTTGTAGCCTACTGGACTGTGAGAGAATAAACTTCTCTTTTGTTAAAGCCATACACTTGTAGTATACACTAGATGACCAAGACAGAGCAGCTGGTGTATTCAAACTATTGACCTTTTGGCTAGTAGCCAAGCTCTGAACCATCATGCCACCAGTTGTCTCTAGTTGTCCAAAAGAACAAAAAAACAAACCCATTGTGGTTGAGTCGATTCCAACTCATGGTGACCCCATGTGTTACAGGGTAGAACTGTGTTCCTTAGGGTTTTCTTGGCTGTGATCATTATGGAAGCAGATCGCCAGGACTTTCTTCTGAGTTGCCACTGGGTGGGTTCAAATCACCAACCTTTAGGTTAGTAGTTGAGTGCAAACTATTTGTGCCACCCAGGGCTAGAAGCCCCCCAACCATTTATTATGCAGTCTCTACTCTAAGGGACTGTGAAGCTTCTCAGCATAATTTGGGGAAAATGAGAAGAGCACCCATCCTACTGCTAACCACTTTTGTGCAGTGGGGAGCACAGTGTCTTGGATGTTAATTCCACAGAGTTGCCCTGACTGGAGAAAACATGGGCATGTCGGCATGAACTGGGAAGTCTGAAAGAGTAGCTGACTGGGTGGGGGAAGCTGAAGGGTTTAATGAGAGGATCACAGAACTCAGAAGAAATGTCAAAGCTAGGGACTTTCATCTGAGAATCTGGAATCACAGTAATGGCTGAGATTGCTAAGGCAGTGGTTCTCAAAGCAGTCCACGATAACTGATAATTAATGAGCTCCAAAACAAAAAATATTTTGTGACAAGAGTGGCATTATTGAATGTTTTTGCAAATATTTTTAAGGTTTGGCTTGATAGCAGGACTCTCATATCTGCTTTTACGTTCAGTCTGCTGTGATATTACACATCATATAGCCTCTGGAAAATTACACCATATGTTCATGAGAGAATGAGGATGAAAAGGGCAAATAACATCTCCTGCTAACCGAAAGGTCAGTAGTTTGAATCCACCAGCTGCTCCTTGGAAACTCTATGGGGCAGTTTGTCCTATAGGGTCACTATGAGTCGGAATCAACTTGACTGTAGTGGGTTTTTTAATGTTAGCAGGTATTGGATTTTTAAATGAGAAGAGTCCCTGGGTGGCACACATGGTTAAGTGCTCGACTACTAACTGAAAACTTGGCGATTCAAACCCACTCAAAGGTGCCTCGAAAGACAGGCCTGGAGATCTCCTTCCTAAAGGTCACAGCATTGAAAATTCAAAGGAGCAGTTCTACTCCGCACGTGTGGGGTCACCATAAGTTGGAATTGACTAGACAGCAACTAACAACAACATTTTAAATGAATTAAAATAAATATTTTTAAATGTCTGTTTTAATTTTTAAATAAAGTTTATTTTTAGAATAATTGTATATTTTAAGAAAAATCGCAAAGATAGTACAGAGTTCCCATATGCCCTGCACCCAGTGTTTCCTATATTATTAACATCTTACATTAGTATGGTACATTTCTCACAATTAATAAACCAATATTGACACATTATTGTTAACTAAAAAGCCCATACTTTGTTCAGATTCCCTTAGTTTTTGCCTGGTTTTGTCATTTTTTGTTCCAGGTTCCCATCCAAGATTCCACATTATGTTTAGTTTATATGTCTCCTTAGACTCCTCTTTGCTAAGACAGTTTCTCAGACTTTCCTTGTTTTTGATGATTTTGACAGTTTTGAGGAGTACTGGTCAGGTATTTTGTAGGATGTCCCTCAGGATTTTTCTGAAATTTTTTTCATGATTAGACTGGGTATGGGTTTGGGGGAGGAAGACCACAGAGGTAAAATGCCATTCTCATCACATCAAAACAAAGGTACATGCTATCAACATGACTCCTCACCAGCGATGTCGACCTTGATCTCCTGGCTGAGCTAATGTTTCTCAGGTTTCTCCACTGTACTCTTCCCCTCCCTCTTTCTGCACCAAACTCTTTGGGAGGAAGTCACTATGCACAGCCCACATTTTAGGAGCTGAGAACTATGCTCCATCTTCTTGAAGGCAGAGCATCTACATGAATCATTTGGAATTCTTCTACATGGGAGATTTGTCTCTTCTCCCTGTTTATTTATTCAATCACTTATTTATATCACTGTGGGCTCATGGATATTTATTTTGTACTTCAGGTTATAATCCAATACTGCTTTATTTATTTTGTTGCTCAAATTGTTCCAACTCTGGCCATTGGGAGCTCTTGCAATTGGCTAGTGTGTTTTAATTTTTAATATCAATAGATATGAAACAAAAGGATCCCACATATAGAAGACCTCACATAAACAAAAGGACCTCTTTAGGGTCTCCAATAATTTTTTAAAATGTAAAGAGGTCCTGAGACTAAAAGTTTGAGAATCGCTGCTCTAAGGGACCCCCACTTGACCCCAGTGCCAGATGTGGGCGTGGTTTTGCTGCAGAAAGGGCTTGGTGATGCCAAAGAAGCAGTAGAGGCCACATTCCTGAACCCATGGGAACTCCCACTTCTCCGCGCCACGCCCACCTCTCAGGTCTTCTCAGGGTCTGAAATGCTGGGGTGCAAGGGAGACGAAGCTCACCCTGCCATGCCTTTCCAGAAAACGCCACGCGGGGGCGCCCGGCCTACAGAATGAGCAACCCACCCGCGACCGGGAAGAGGCTCAGCTTTTGCGCTTTGCAACAGCGTTTTCCTCCGCTGAGCGCGGGCCTGGCCTGCCTGAGAGGTCTCACCCTGTTTCCCGGCTTTACTTGCTCGCCCTCTTGGGCCACAACGGGCGCGCAGGTGTGACGGCCCCGGGAAAGCGCTATCCTGAGGCGGGGGGGGGCCCCGAGCACTAGCCGTCCGGTTCTCCTGTCCTCAAGCGCGCCCCCTTCTCCTCTGGCCGCTTGTCTCCGCTGAAAGCCGGCGGACAGCTCCCGGTCCTCGGCCTAGGCCCCACGGGAGCCCGCCTTGCACCCGCCCGGCCTTCTCTGGCCCGGCCTGGGCCGGGCAGACTCTTTGCTCCGCACGCGCACTACAGAGATAAACGGCTGCAGCTGGAGGCCAGGCTAATTGATACAATAAGTTCTGTAATTGCCTCAAAAATAAGGTAATGATTTGGCAGAGGGAATGCTTTGATCTTATCAGCCAAGAGAGCCCTCACCAAATGAAACTTTAGAGAGGGGCTGGAGGTTTCTGACTCGGTGTGTGAAGCCAGGGACTGGCTGCCCCTCCCCCACCACATGTCCTGTGCCCTGCCTGACACTCCAGGGTTTTCCAGAAGGGACGGAAAGACCCTTCTCCTGTAATGACTGGAGAAGAACAAACACACATACTCCATGGGGTATGTGAGGAGGAGGGGTGGGTTCTGGGCTGCTAAGGAACAGGGGGATGTCTGGAATGACTTCTACAATCTCAGAGGCTGTAGAGAGGAGATGGGGGTGGAAGACGGGGCTGGGATTATGAAACTTGCCTTGGCTCAAGTCTGATGAGGTTTCTTACACAGTGCGGGCCGCTGATTTGGGATCTTCAGGCAAGAGGGGGCAAGAAAGGAGGAGGATCTTCCACGTCCTGCCTTCTCCAAGAGTCTGCGCATACGCTCACACACACCCTCGCTCTGCACTGTGGGTGTCCCTGTCTGGCAGAGGCCCCAGCACAAAGAGGATTAGAGAGATGAGCTAATCTGGTTTGTATCCCAGACATGGCCTCAGCAAGGGACCTTGTCTACCCTGATGTTTAAGGGGGTGAAGGAGTGCAGAGTCCTCCTTTGGGGATTTGCTGCAAGCACCAGAAACCCCTCCCCACTGGGGTTCCTAGGATGCTGGAGCTCTGACTTCAGGGTCAAATTGAGGGAGCAGAGAAGCAAAGGCCTCGGAGAGCAACAGGGTAAGCTGTGCTACAAGAAACAAGAGAGAGGTAAAGAAGACAGAAAGAGGCCCCCACAGGAGGATGGTCTCGGGGAACATCTAGCTCAATTGGCATAACATAGTTTATAAAGAAAATGCTCTACATTCTACTTTGGAGAGTAGTGTCTGGGGTCTTAAAAGCTTGTGAGCGGCCACCTAAGATACTCCACTGGTCTCAGCCTGCCTGGAGCAAGGGAGAACGAAGAAAACCAAAGACACAAGGGAAAGATTAGTCCAAAGGACTAATGGACCACAACTACCACAGCCTCCACCAGACTAAGTCCAGCACAACTGATGGTGCCTGGCTACCACCACCAACTGCTCTGACACGAATCACAACAGAGGGTCCCGGACAGAGCTGGAGAAAAATGTAGAACACAATTCTAACTCATGCACACGCGCGCGCACACACACACACACACACAAAGACCAGACTTACTGGTTTGACAGAGACTGGAGAAATGCCCAGAGTATGGTCCCCGGATACCCTTTTAGCTCAGTACTGAAGTCACTCCTGAGGTTCACCCTTCAGCCAAAGATCAGACAGGCCCATAAAACAAAACAAGACTAAAGGGGCACACCAGCCTAGGGGCAAGGATGAGAAGGCAGGAGGGGACAGGAAAGCTGGTAACAGGGAACCCAAGGTCGAGAAGGGGAGTGTTGACATTCGTGGGGTTGTCAACCAATGTCACAAAACAATATGTGTACTAATTGTTTAATGAGAAACTAGTTTGCTCTGTAAATTTTCATCTATAGTACAGTATAAAAAATTAATAAAAAAAGAAAGAGACACCCCCCCCCCCGATAGGGGACTAGATCTCCACCTCACTTGTGTCACCAGTGAGGAAACTGAGGCCCAGAGTGGGAGAGTGACTTGCACAGAGCCATGCAGAAAGCTGTGGCTGGCTTGAGGAAAAAAACTTGGGTTTTCTGATGTCTTCCAGCCCTGTGCGCTATGCACTGCAATGCAGAGGTTGCGGGGGTAGGTGCAAGACACAGGGAAAGAGAAAGAGACAGACAGAAGACAAAGATGCACAAGAGAAATATAGAGAGGCATACACAGAGAGAGAGAGAGAGAGAAATACTGAGACTGTGAGAGCCAGAGTATCAGAAAAGATGTAGAGACACATGGGGAGAGTGAAAGAAGAGAGAAACAGACATCATACCGATTTATACAGGGAGAGAAAGATGGAGAGAGCCACAGAGTGATACACACTGAGCGACAGGGAGGGGCAGATACTGACAGCGAGGGACAGAAAGAGGGACAGACAGACATTCAGGCAGAGGTGGAAAGACAGGCAGGCACAGACACACAGAGAGACAAACACAAAGAGAGAGATAGGAACAGACTCAGGAAGACAGAAGCATGAGCCAGAGACAGAGATCCAACAGAGAGAGAGGACAGAGAGACAGGGATGGAGACAGAGAAGAGCATGAGAACAAGAGGCTGCATGAACAGAGGAAGCCCAAGCAGGAGAAAGGCAAATAGTGGACCATGCAGATTTCTGTCCATTGGAAGCAAATCTCCTTTCAGGTCATTCTAGGGCCCAGAACAGGTGTGCAGAGCAAAAGAGAAGAGGGCATTTCTCAGCCTATTTCTATCAAATAGAAATGGATTGGGGAGGGGGGTGGGGATGAAGTGGGAACCACCTTCCCGTGGGAAAAGGCTGGTCAGTGACCACCCAGGATCCCAGCAGCATGCCCACTGGCCTCACACAGAACCAGGGCCACCGGCCCACTGCCTGGCTCCAGTCTGATTACAATCAAAGCTCTAAAAGGCTCCGGACCCCATGTCTCACCCCCATGGTTCCGCCTCCTCCCTAACCTCCTCTCCTCCTTCCCCTATTCCCTCAGCATCCTCTCTTCCTTTCTCCCTGGCCCCCTGAGGAGCAGTCTGTCTCTCTGTTGGGCTCTCCCTGGCTGGAAGAAGGGGGGGTCCCTATCTCCACCTCTGCCTCACTAAGCCCCCTTCCCTGAGTTGGAGCTAGACAAGTCCACTTTGCCTCCCCTGGAGCTCATAAATACCAAGCAGAGGTCCATCAGGCTGTGTGCAAAGTGCGTGGCTCCCCATCCCCTAAAGCCTCCTGGGTTCTTCCCAGACTCCTTTCTCTTTCCCCAGGCACCTGCCTGGGGTGGCAACAGAGGAAGGGGGTACGGACCTATGCAAACCTGGCCCCATTTCAAATGAGACCTGCCTCAGTTTGCAAAGAAATCTCAGGGAAGGCGTCTCAGGGCCCCTGGTGCAAGCAGCAAGCTCAGGAATTCCTTGACTCCCACCCAAACCTTCCCCAAGTCCCTTCTCAGCCTTTCTCTCTGCTCGTTACCATCCATACCACCTCCCACCCACAGGGAAAGAGAAGGTCATAGCCAAAGGGGCCCAGGGGTGGGAGTGGGGGCGCTTCTATGGGGTTATTCCAGGAATGAGTGAGACTGTTTACCCACACCCAAGCTTCGCTTAGCTCATCTCCACTCCCACCCCAGGGCCAGTAAAAATTCAAAATCATTCAGCCACACATGGCAGAGAATGGAGTGAAAGAAGATGAATCTGAACTCTAAGTGGCTCATGGGGGAGTAGAGCATGAGGTGAGATCAAGGGTGAAAGGGGACCCTTTTCCTTTGGGCACCCACTTTTGAGAGGGCAGGAGGCTGTGGTGCTGCCTTAAGGAAGAGGGAAGACCCAGCTTTGCTAACTGGATGGAAGCTGTCCTGCTGGAGGCCCTGGGGAATCTGGCAGCCTTGCGGGTGCCTGGGATTTTTCCTCAGGATCTCCGCTGATGATACTCACTATAGTCTGTTGCCTGCAGTCTCAAACCCCAGCAGAACCTAGTATGCCACCCTCAGATGGCTTTATTGTATTTGCATGAAAATGCCTTGGGAATAAGACCCCCTCGCCTCTTCTGTGTCATTAAGGATGCCCTGGTCAGTGCTTGGCACCAGCAGGTGCTCAACAAATGCTGACTTAATGTCATGTAGGGCCTTCCAGACCAGAACTTGACTCCCAAATCAGTGACTCATCCCCTTACTGCTATAACCCAGGATGGGGGCGGGGGTTGAGAGGAAGAAGCAAGTCAGGGGCTAGCCTGAGCCTCTGGCCTTGACCCTCTGCCTGAAAGCCCCACAACAGGCCCTTGCGTGAGGAGCTGAGCTCTCCAGTAGCGTGTAGGACCTTGAGACTGGAAGTTTATTTTCAGATTTGAAGCTCCAAAGTGGCAGATCCCAGAAAACCTCTTCTCTGGTTCCGTATCTGTTCTCTAGTTAAGTGGCTGAGTGCAGCTCTTGCAGTCAGCTGGCTCCTGCAGGCTGGGGAGCTGGGGGCTTAGAGAAGAGGGGAAGGGGAAGAGGAAGGACCAAAGCCCCAGCCTGGGTTGTCTACTGTAGGGTAGAGGTGGCCTGTAAACCTTGGGAGAAGTCTGTCCCCTCACTTCCCTTTCTCTCAGAACTGCTGTTCCTGGGGCCCCTCTCAGCTCAAAAACACACTTTAATAGTTGAGCATCTACGTTGTGCCAAGACATGGTCCCACTTGACTATGAAGACAGTGGAAGCCAAAGAAGGGGCCCATGTGGGTGAGTCCACCCAAGGTTAGATCTGATGTGATCTCCAGTTCCTCACCCCACCACCCCAGGCCCATATGTAGAAATAAACACAGGGCCAGAGTCACACCCAGATCAAAGCACACAGGGTAGTCTGGGAGAGTCTGCTGGAGCTTGCAGACTGCTGCCCAGCATCTGGGTGTGGCTGGGCTGGGAGGAGGTGAAGGAATAGTCCAAGGGAAGGGTCTTGCCAGGAATGAACCTGGGCCCTCTCCTCTCCCACCTGCCCCTCTCAGGGACGCTCAACATAGGGTCTGCTCCTTCTGAAGAAAAAGCAGGGCCACCTGGAACCCCTCAGACTGAGAGATAGAAAAGGGGAAAAGAGGGAGAGAGAGCCTGAGTTTCTGTGGCCAGCATGCTAGGTCTACTTGGTTTCTGTATTCAACCCTCTCCCACCCCCATCCACTCTAGCCCAGCCCAACCCCACTTTCCACCTTCCCCCAACGTGGGCACCTTCTCCCCTCCATGACCTGGACCAACCACCCCTGTTACCTATCTGAACTCCTCTCTCCTGCCTGGCTCACTCTGCTGCAGGTGGCTGGCCTCCTTGCTGGCCCCTGCACACCAGCCGCCTCCTGCCTTAGAGTCTCTGCTGGCTCTTCACCAAGAATCTGCATGGCTCATTCTTGCACCTCCTTCAGGTCTTTGCTTGAATGTTACCTACTCTGATCACCAGAGTTACAACTGTGACCCATCCCCTTTACCCTGCTCTATTTTTCCTCATTGTACTTAACATTTTCTAGCATACTATATATTTTACTTATGATGTTTATCGTTTATTGTCTATCTTCCCCCAATAAAAGGTGAACTCCATGGGTGCAGAAATCATTTTGTTCTGCTTTGTTCACTGACGTGTCCTCAGTGTCTAACACAGTTCTGGCACATGGCTGGGAATAAATCAATACTTGTTGAATTAATAAATGCACTCACCCCCCTGCCACAGAAAGTGGGGGGCAAAGGCGTGAGAGGCGGGGACAGGGGATTAAGGTCCTACTGAGCCCTTCTGGCCTGTCTCCTCTTCCTCTGTAATGCCTGCAGCCTTGCGTGGCCAGCTGTGCCCTGTCCACTCACACTCCAGCATCTCTAACACCCCTCACCCTCCAGCCTACCCTCACACAGCGCATTTGGGGCTGAGGCGGGTGGGCAGTTTCTAGCGCATTGTTTACTCCAGGACTTTATAGTTTAGATAAATCACGGGGAGAGGCACGGAGGATACCTGGGAATGAGGAGCTAGGGGGGAAAAACTCAGCCTGGAGAAGGGGTTGGAGTCAGACCCCAGGCGAACTCTTGAAGTTTTCAAAAAAATTGTACGCTTCAGTAAGGGCCACTCTGTCCCCAAGGGGTTCTACCTGCCAGTCTGGGAAGTGAGGTGGGGGAAGTCACTTTTGACAGACAACATCTCCCCCTTCCCGACTTAGGACGACCCCGTCGGTGTGCGGGAGGGAGCATGAGGGAGCAGCGGGGAGGAAGGAAGGGTGGAAAGGCTAAAAGAAATGGCTCCGGGGCTTCCACTCTCTCCGCAGGACCCCCACCCTGGCCTCTGGTTCGGGGAAAGCCGCCCAGCTGTTTCTGATTCTTTCATACTCTCAGCCGCGCCCAAGGGGTGGGGGACCGACGCTCGGGGAGAGCTGGGAGAGGCTGAGCTCTGCGGAGCCCGGGCGGGAAGGGGCGGCAGGCTCGCGTCCCCCACCGCAGGTGCTGCCTCCTCCGCCTCTGCCAGCGATTCCCTCTCCCTACGCCGGGGAAAGCATCGGAGCAGGGAAGGCAGGAGGGAGCCAAATCCAAAAGTTATTTTGCGGGTGGGGAGGAGATAGTGGGTTGGAGGAACCAGGGGCAAGGAGCCCTAGGTGAGAGAAGCACCTACCTGAAGCCGACTGTCCACAGCCCCCCTGTAGGCAGCGTTGAAAAGGGAATTAATACTCCTGCAGTTCCCGGCGGCGGGGACAAGATTCTACCCATTTCACGGAAGCGCAATAATGGAAAGAGAGGACTCTGGAACTGAGGGCGTCCTCTGTGCTCAGCTCCAGTGGCACTATAGGTTAGAGGGCAGGGAGAAGCGTCTTCAGCTCCTCCCGCTCCGCGCGCCTGGCCGTCCCCCACGGAAGTCGGGGTTGCTGGCTGTTGAAGGGCGCTAGGACCCGGTGGCGCGGCGTCAGCGAGAACTGGGCGCCCCGGGCTCTGAAGGGCACCGCCGAGCCCCTCGCATCCCGCCTTAGCAGGTGGGGGCGCAGCGCGGGGCCGTGCGGGCGCGCCGAGGGGTGGAGGCAGCCGCCACACCTAGGGCGCCGCGGAGCACCCTGGCTCGCGCGGGCGGAGCCGCCGTGAGGGCCGCGCGTGTCCCAGGCCTCGGCCCCGCCCCACGCCGTCCAATGAGAGCCCGCGGCCAGAGGGGCTGTCCGCACACCCAGTCCGCGGCCCGACTCTGCGCCGCCGCCCCCGTCACTCTGCACCCCGCGCCCGGGGCAGCGCGCCCCGGACCCCCGACTCGGCGCGTCGTCGTCGACCTCAGAACACCGCTCCTTGCGCCCCGGCTCCTGGACTCCAAGTCCCCCTAGGTCCCCAGCGGCTGGCAAGCCCCATGGCCCCCCAGGGGGGTGAGATAGGGACAGCCTGAGTACCCCCAGTCCAAGCCCCCACCCCGGGCCGCGCGGCAGGGAGAGTCTTTAGGGAGCTATGCTGAGGCCGGGTGGTGCGCAGGAAGCCGCGCAGCTCCCCTTTTGGCGCGCTCGCGCCCCTGTCCCCGCGCCCCCCGACGGCTGCCGGTCTCCAGCCCGCCTAGGTCTTGCCTGCCTTCTGCTGCTGCTGCTGCTGACGCTGCCGGCCCCTGTAGACACGTCCTGGTGGTGAGTGGGGCTCTCGGAGCCGGGCGGTTGAGGCGCTGGGTTGTAGAGGCCGGGAGGCGCCTGGAGGGGATGTGCCGCTCCCGGTACGGGTTGCTCCGGGGACCAGGCTACCACTTCGCCGGAGTTAGAGACGACCCGGGCAGAACCGTCACCGAAGTCGCAGAGTGGCAGGCGGGGAGCAAGACCGGACAGTTTACTCCGGAGAATTTCCGAGAGCGCTGTGCCTTTCCCGCCGGGTGAAGAGGACGCTGGACATTTGGAGCCAGGACGCCCCGTGGTCGCGGCTCCCCCGGCTCCCATATACTATGCCCCCTCTACCTCAGCTCTGGCCGCTTAGGACAGAAGCTACCTCCAGAGTTTCTTTACAGGGTGGGTTCAAGGACCTGTGGTATCGCCCTTCCGGGGCCTGCAGTGGCCGTTCCGCGGGGCCCCCAGATCGCCTAAGGTCGCCCCCTGGAAAGTGGAGAAAGGGGCCAGCTACCCCACCCGCTGAGGCAGCAGCTCCCAGCGTGTTGTTTAGAAATTGAGTCGAGGGAAAAACTACCCCATTAACTCCCACAATTAAAACAAACAAAACACTTGGGTTTGCATAATCTAGACATTTGTCTCAAGCCTCTGCTTTGATGATGTCATTTCGAACCGTGATGTCTCCCTCCCTTCTTCTGCTTTCCCAGAGGACCCCATCTCCCATCTCTCCCCTGCCCGAGAGGCTTCTGGAGTCCCAAAGCGCTAAGAGACCCTCCCCTCAAATGTCTTGCCGGCCTTAGATCCCAGCACTTCACAAGAAAGCAGATGAGGCAAAAAGGCATTGAAAGACGTCTATTCTTTTCCACACACCGACCCCCCACCCCCACCCCCAGTGCTCCACCAGCCCGCGATGGCATTCATGTCTTGTCTCAGGAGAAAGAGCTGCTCTTCCTCCTACCCTACCTTCACTGGAGGGGGCCGTGGGGTGGGGATAGGAGGAATTGGACTGTATGGACTCAGTCTTCTCAGCTTTCCTCTTCACCCCCCACTCAAACTGGCCTTTGGGACAGGGCTGTTGCCCCTCTCTATCCATGCAGTACCCCCTTCCTTTCTCCACTCTGCTCCTCCTCCTCCTGTGCAATTCCCCCCCACCCCCACATACACACCACATAGTGTGGTCACTTCTCCCCCTTGCACCCTGTGGCTTTTCTCCTCTTGACTTGGAATCTTGGCTCGAAGGGTGAGGGGTAGCTGGCTGAGGGGCCAGTTAGCTTGGGCTGCAGATTCCTATCATTTCAAGATGCGTCTTGCTCCATCCCCAACCCCCACGTCCGTTTTCCTGTTTCAGAAAAATCTCTCTTTTGGATCTTTTTTATCTCTGCAGTGTTGGGGAAGGCAAGGAGGGGGGTTCTGGATGGGGGAGCAGGGAGGCCTATATCTTACATCTGGCTTGAAACATTCCTTTAGAAAGGGAAAGGGAAGAAAAGGGACAAGGAGAAAAGCCTTTCAAAGCTCAGGGTGAGATCAAAGCCACCCTTTTACCTTCAAGGGCTCCCTTTGGCTCATGATTTGCGTCTTCACGGGCCCTGTCCCAGATAGCAGTTTGCTTCTGGGGACTCTTGACTGCTTCTTACCAGTTTGGGAGGCAGTCTTCAGGGCCAGTTTAGGTGGGGAAGTGTCACTCTGGTGATTTCAGCATCCTGTTTCCTAAGGAACCAACTGGGGTTCTTCCCAGTACCCCTTTCCTCCCCTCAGCTACTCCTTCTCCCTTTTCCTTTCTCCCTTCACTACCCTCCCACCACATGGTTCATATTAAAGGTTTTGGAAAAAGTCCTGGGTGAAGATCTGGGGAGAGGGGTGAGTGATACACAGAGGATCTCAGCAGTCCCTTTGGAGTGAAGTGAGGCAGCAAGCAGCAGGATCCGGATGAGGTTATTTCAGTCTCCTTGCTCCACACCTGTCATAGCGGCAGGCCCCAGTTGCCTGCCTTAGTGGTCATCACTTCTAGGACAAGATAGAAAGCTGCCTTCTAAAGGCAGGTCAGGCCTCCAAGGTGGTTAGCTCTCTTTCCCTCAGGAAACACCCCCGCAAGATTGATATTCTGTACAACCCTTGCAAGAGATGCTTGTTGGCTCTGTGTGTGCCCGTGTTCCACTGTAGAGCAGGAGGTCATCACTATGACAGCTAAACAGCCACTCCCTCCCTGCCCCACCCAGACTGGAAGAGAAAACAGATGGTCTCTTCTTAGTCTGTGACAAATAAAACTAAGAAATGGGGGTTCTCGAGGCATAGTGGTTAAGGGCTATGGCTGCTAACCAAAGGGTCGGCAGTTCGAATCCACCAGGTGCTCCTTGGAAACTCTATGGGGCAGTTCTACTTGGTTGGAATCAACTCGATGGCAATGGGTTTGGTTTTGGTTTGGGTTGTCATGTGCACAGGGGGTCAGATGTAGGGAGTCACAAGAGCAGGACTGTGTTCATGGACTCAGACGGAGAGGGACACAGAGGGGTATAATAATGTTAGCGCCACTGTTACCAACAACAGCTGCCATTTAATGAGCCCTTCCATGAAGTGGAATCGACGCTATGGCAACTGGTTTGGAGTCTGGGTTTTACTAAGCGCCAGGCATAATGGTTTAAGCAGCTTATGAGCATCATCTGCTTCAGTCACCAAACTAATCCAGTGTAGATACCATTATCCCCATTTCACAAATGAAGACAGGAATGGGAAAGGAGTGATAAGAAGCTTGCTCAAGGTCACACCAATTTTGGAGTCAATCAGACTGGTCTACTCCTGGTTGAGCCCTGTGTGCCTCTCTCTTGCCCCTGGAATAAAAATGACCTTGAACTTTGGAGTCAGATAGCCTTGGTTCATCCTAGTTCTCTTCCAGTCAGCCCTGATGGACACAGCTGGGTATCTTTGAGTAAATCACTTAATTTCCCTGAACCTTAGCTTTTTCACCTGTAAAATGGAGATCTCTCTTTCTCATAGGATCTTTGTGCAGAAAAATGTTTGTGAAGTGTAAAGCACTGTACAAATGCTGCTATATTATGAGAAGGTTAGGGGGGGGATAGTAAGTTTTACCCCTGCGTTCAAAGCCTATGTGGGCCAGGCTGAACCATGTACAATAGGGGCTGTAAAAACACAGAAGCGGGGTGGGGGAGAAAATCTCTGGCCTCATTAAAAGGACACAAACATAAAACATCTGCAAATAGGCTGGCAATGTCAACGAAGAGTAGAGCTGTAATTGAAATTGTTTATGGCTGGCTAGGGGGAGAAAGGAGTCGTGGGTGAATCAGTGTTTATTCAACAGATACTTATTGAGTACTTACTATGTGCTATACATGTTCTAGCTTCTGGGGATATTATGGAGAACAGACAAAAATCCCTGCCTTCATGGAACAGTGTGACTGAATCATCTTGGGAATCTTGTTAAAATGCAGGTTCTGACTGAATAGATCTGGGTGGGGGGCTGAGGTTCTACATTTCTAACAAATTCCCAGGTGATACTGCTGTTCTGGGGACCACACGTTGAGTAGCAAGGGGCTAGAGTAGGGTATGAGTCACTTTGTCAAAGAAAGGGATGTGAGTTGGTCAAAAGCAGGTGAACACCTTTTGGAAGGGAAAACCAAGCTAGAGAGTCAGGGACATCTGGTGCCCTCTACCAGACCGAGCAGGGGCATGCCTTAAACATCTCTGTGCCCTTTATGGCCAAGCTCAGTGCTTGGCACATGATAGGCATTTTTCAGGCATGTGTTGAATTGAGAAGGCTTTTGGAGGCCCCTAGTCTGACTGCAAAGGGGCTGACTGGCCAGCAGGCAAGGGCCATACCCTGCAGTCTTAAAGCAACTACTTAGTAGGGTAAGGGTGATAGCAGTGAAACTTAATTATCTTCCCATCTTAGATACTGAACAGATGTTCCCATGCTCAGTGAGGATGTAACAAGAAGGACCAATGTGGGCTGCAGCAGAATGGATTGAAGTCAGACCACAGGAAGGACTTTTTGCCAGAGTTTGGTCTGCCCTGCTTCACACTGTCTCATGAGGGCTGGATTATTGGTCTCCCATTCCCATCCACCACCACCCCACCCCCCCCGAAGCCCCAGTAAAAAAAACAAACACCCATTGCCTTAGACAGTACTCCGGGGCTGAACTGGGGAAATAGAATGGTGGTAAGACAGGGACAAGCTCCAACTCCAATGGTCTTGATTTTCCAAACAAAGCACCACGGCGGTGGGTGTAACTCCAGGCTGTGCGTCAGGCGGCCCTTTCCGGCCCGGCCCAGGCTGGGTGTTTATTTTGTTTGTTCCTGGAAGCTGTTGCCCTGATGGACAGTGCTGGGGACGCTGATTCCATGGGATTTGTTAGCAGAGGGCCAGCCCTCTCACCCCTCCCCCGGGACAGATGGGCCCCATCAGCTCTGCTGAGTTCCCGAAGAGGCAAGCATCAGCCCTCCTTGTGTTTGTTTGAGCTGGTGTCACCAGTGGTGATCCAGTCTGTGGGTGAGGGCCGGCTGTGGGAATGCAGGAGGGGCACGCAGCCCAGGGCAGTCTAGCTTTTCCCCTCCCTCTACTGACCACCTTCCCTTCTCCTCACCCACTTCTAGGCCCATTTTGGGGCCATTCCCAAACCACAGGCTCATTCATAGCCCAGATCAAATCTTTTCTGTCTGCAGCAGCAACTGCCCTCCTTGGCCCCCACCTGTTCAGAAAGGGGGAGGAGGACGTCCCTGTGATGTGCTTTGGGCGAGAGAATAGAGGATGCTCACTAAGTCAAGGAAGTGCTCTGGGGCTGGAGAACTGGACTGGGAGTGAGAGTGGAGCTAGGCTGTTGGGCTGGAAGAAGTAGGTGAATGGGGTCAGATCTGGTTGGTGGCCTCGTGGGGAGAAAGGGTGATGCACTACTGTTTTCTCCCTGGAATTTTCTTCCCGAGGCTTGTGGTGGACAGTCCAGAGTGAAGAGAAAATGTTGTCTTGAGAAATCTGAGACTGACTCAAGCAACCTACCTGTCCTTTCGTAGGGCACCCCAATTCATACTCCTATTGGGCAGGTCAGAGACTGGAGTTTGGGAAGAGTCACCCTGTTGCTTTACTTTGCCCTTGGCTTCCCACTGCACACAGCCCTCTGCCCATGCCAAGGCCATCTGGGACACTGTGCCCTAGAGGTTGAGAAGGATGATTTTAATAAATCCATTAGTCTTATAAGAAAGGCCCTGGGGAAATAGAAGGTATAGGGAGGAGAGTAGGGGGTGGGGTCTTCTTACTCAGAGCTCAGGATCGGGAATGAGGGTTTTTAGCTACATGGGTCAGATTAGCATTGTACACATTTCTCAAAATTGCCCACTAGGTCTCCTTCCACTGGCCGATCCCTGTCTCTGCCCCCTCCCCAGCCCCAAACTATGTCTTCATGGACTGACCAGGCAAGATGTGCCATCTCCAGGGCTCGATGTAAAAGCAGCATCTCAGTGTCTCACCATCATTTTCTTAGCTTATTTTTCCATGAGGCTGTTAACGTTTATTTAAAGTAAACAGGCATTGGGTCTGTGTGACATGCCCATGGCTTCTGTGGATGTGATACAGGCCTGGCCTGCATCGTGGGAGTGTGTGTCACTTTGGCCTTTAGCTGGGGACCTGGTGATGGTGGGAGACCACTCAGTTATTATCTCTGCAACTGCATAGCTGTTTCTCTAGAGCTTGTGGGGAATGGTTCTACCCATCAGCCTCAGGGAGAGTGGGTTGGGGGAAAGGGAAGGAATCTCTCCAGGGTCTGGATGCCAAGCCTCCTCTCTCCTCATTCCCCTCGCAGATGCGGAAAGAAGGGCCAGCATGATCTGACAGGGTCATCTCGTCCTTGCAGGTACATTGGGGCACTGGGAACCCGAGTGATCTGTGACAATATCCCTGGTCTGGTGAGCCGGCAGCGGCAGCTGTGCCAGCGTTACCCAGACATCATGCGCTCGGTGGGCGAGGGTGCCCGAGAATGGATCCGGGAGTGTCAGCACCAGTTCCGCCACCACCGCTGGAACTGCACCACGCTGGACCGGGATCACACAGTCTTTGGACGTGTCATGCTCAGAAGTAGGGGCCTCTTCGACCCTGCCCCAGCTCCTTCCTTTTTATGCTTGGGGTGGTGAGTGGGAAGGGTAGGCATGACCTACCACCCCCAGCGCCAATTCACACAAACAGCTTCATAATTAGAGAAAGAACTGTAGGCAGAGGCCAGGATACAGATGGGAACAGACTCTCAGTACCTTAGATATATAGGCAGGCCCCCTCTAAATCCCAGTGTTCTGGGATGACAGAACAAAGGCAAAGCATCACCTAGCACCTCCATCTTTCTCCCTCCTTTTCCCTTCCCTCCCCACCCCCAGCCTGGGCCTTCCAAGCACTGTGAGGCTGAGGACTAAGAATGGATGCTCTTCTCTGACCACCACCATCACTACCCTCACCCCAACACTCCCAACACTACAGTAATGGGAACAAGGGATAAACAGAAAGGTGATATGTAAATATTTGGAGAGTCAGTGGTCTGGCCCCAGCTCAGCAAAAAGGCTAAGCAGAGCTAGACAGTAAACTAGGAGAAAGAGAATAAGCTGGGAATCTAGAGGTGTCAGGGGTACAACGGTGCTGATTCATCAGTTCTCAAGAGCAGGGAGGGAAGGGAGCAAGCAGGGGAAAGTCACATGTCTCTCCAAACAGGCTGACCCCTGGGTTGGGGTCTCTACTATGGGGGAACTGTCCAGCAGAGTGGGCCTGAAAAGGCCTGGAATGTAGGCTGTGGCAGGCTTAGCTGAGCCAGAGTTGGCACTCAGTGGGAGGGGATGATTCACCATGAAACTTTCAATGGATGGACCAGAAGTTCAGAAGGTCAGCCCAAGAGATCAGATGTACAAAGAAGTGGAGGGATAGTAGTGAGGACTGAGCAGGAGAGGTCAGATACTCTGGGGAATGCTTGGAAGGGAAGGGCAGTTTGAGTAAAGGAGGCGTTGGGGGTGGCTCTGAGGAAAAAGAGAAGAGGAGGTCTGAGAGTCAGAGGTTGTGTGGGCTTAAGAAGAGGACAGGCGCAGGCCTCTTTCCTGAAACACACTTCTACCTTTCTCTCTCTAGGCAGCCGGGAGGCAGCATTTGTATACGCCATCTCATCAGCAGGGGTGGTCCACGCTATCACTCGTGCCTGTAGCCAGGGGGAACTGAGTGTGTGCAGCTGTGACCCTTCCACCCGTGGCCGACACCATGACCAACGTGGGGACTTTGACTGGGGTGGCTGCAGTGACAACATCCACTATGGTGTCCGCTTTGCCAAGGCCTTTGTGGATGCCAAGGAGAAGAGGCTTAAGGATGCCCGGGCCCTGATGAACTTACATAACAACCGCTGTGGTCGCACGGTCAGTGCTCATGTCTGTGTATGTACGCTGAGATTTACTGGGGGTGACCGGTATGTGTGACTGTGGACTAAATGCGAAGGTGGAAGAGCTGAAGGCTTCTGGATCACTTCCAAAAGCCCCAACATTCTGGGACAGAAGCACTAAATGCAAGGAAGCTTGGGAATGCCTAGGTTTAACCAGGCACATAGTCTTTGCATAGACAAAAAGTAGGAAAAGAGCTGCTTCCATAAAGACTGAGGAGGGTAAATGTTTGTTCTAGTCAGTTCACTGGTATTTGAAAACTTCCTCTGTGCCTAGTACTATGCTAGAAAATGGCGCGCTACAAACGTAGAAGGCATGGCACCTGGTGTTCTAAGACGTGAAAACTAGAGGATGTGCAGACATGCTGTAATCCTGAACAGAATCATTTGGCCCTAAAGTTCAAACAGGCTGTCATGAAAAGGAAAGCACTGTGGTCCATAAGGTTTCTGGAAGAAGAGCTTCTTGAACTTGATCAGAAAGAATGGGTGGGATCTCATAGGAGAGAGGATATCCAACCACAGTCAGCCACGGCCCTGTCTAGCAGACTTCAGAGCATACATGCTTTTAGTTCTCAGGATGACTACAAAGTGCCCTAACTGGCTGCCTCCCCCTTGCCTCCTCTCTGCCCCCCAGGCTGTGCGGCGTTTTCTGAAGCTGGAGTGTAAGTGCCACGGGGTAAGTGGCTCCTGCACCCTGCGTACCTGCTGGCGTGCACTCTCAGACTTCCGCCGCACGGGTGACTACCTGAGGCGGCGCTATGATGGGGCTGTGCAGGTAACAGCCACCCAGGATGGTGCCAACTTCACAGCAGCCCGCCAAGGCTATCGACGTGCCACTCGGACTGACCTCGTCTACTTCGACAACTCCCCAGACTACTGTGTCTTGGACAAGGCTGCAGGTGAGTAAGGAAAGCAGGCAGAGACAGTGAGCCCCAGTCTTTAGTGCAGGTACCCCTGGTAATCATGGTCTACTCAGTCTCAGGAGTTAGGAAAGAGGATGGTGTGCGAGGAGTCAGTCTCCTCCCAACATGAAAAACTGGTAATGAGATTGCTGACTTATCCTTCAGTCTGCCAGGCCCAAGGCTGTCCAAGCCGAGAGGAGAGATCACTCAGCTCCTTCCTTGAGGCTTAAGGCCATGTATCAATCTTTTATATCCCCTGCCCAGTAGGCACTATTCAGTGATTGCAGCCCTAAGCCTTTGGCTCTTTACAATCTAGCTAAAGAAATGAGAGGTAACAGGTACACAAATGCAGCTGCAAAAGATAGATCACTAGAGACCAGCAAAATCAAGAAGTTTATTTGAAAATGTGAATTTAAGCAGCTCCTTGAAGTGTGGGGATTATCTGGATAGCCAGAGAGCATAACAGGCAGATATTCCCTGCACATGAGCAGAGTGGTAGATGAGAAAGCATGTAACCTGTTCCAGGAGACAGCAGCTCAATCTAACTGAGTGAAAGTTTCAGGTAAAGGCGATGAAAGCTAGAAAGATAGGTTGGAAACAGACCATGAATGGCCTTGAAAAGGCTTTATCCGGTGGGTTGCCACTGAAGATTCTGAAATGGGGCTTGGGGAAGAAAGGAAAGAGGAGACCTCCCTCAAAGGCTAACCGATGGCAGAAAGGAGCAAATGGTTATTTTTTAATCTGCCTGGATGTTTGTAGTGGAATTCTTGGGGATGCTGGAAGGTGATACGGTATTCCCCCAAGACAGTGGAATTCACCATCCTGACTCATATTTCAGGTTCAGATGGGTTAAACTAGGAACGACATGCAGTGTGACAGAATTGCTCTTTCCCTGGTTACCGTCATTGGACTCTGGGCTCTTTTCTGCAGACTGAGGAGTCAGGGGTTGGATAAGGTGAAGCCAGAAGCCCCAGCAGTCTTCAGTACTGTTTTCCACCCGTCACTGTTTTTCCTGGAGAGTAAAGTGGCCTGGAGCAAAACTGGGCACAGAACAGGTTGGGGTTCCACCCAATAATAAAGTAGTTTGTGTACTTTTCAGGGTGTTAGGAGTATACAGATTGGGAGAGCCCTTCTGATTCTACTAGTGATTTCCTGCCAAGTGGTATAACTCAGAGGCTACTCTCTCAATGCCTGGAAGTAATTCTGTAACATCTGAGGTGCTAGCCTATGCTAAAACCCAAACCAAACCCGTTGCTATAGGGTCAATTCTGACTCATAGTGACCCTATAGGTCAGAGTAGAACTGACCTATAGGGTTTCCAAGGCTGTAATCTTTATGGAAGCAGATTGCCGCATCTTTCTCCCATGGAGTGGCTAGTGGGTTCAAACCGCCGACCTTTTGGTTAGCAGCTGAGAGCTTTACATTGCACCATGAGGGCTCCTTTAGCTTATGCTACCATACCTCAAATGCACCTTTAGGGAAGGAGCTTTGGAGTTAAGAGGGAAGATGAATGGTATGTGTTGGTTTCTCTCAGAGGCATAAATTAGGTCTCATAAAACCCAAAGTAGGGCCTGAAACTTAAAGGGTGTAAATCATCTCAGAAGGGAGTATGGAGCCAGGAATTCTTCCAGAGCAAGACTGTCCAATTGAACATTTTGTGATGATAGAAATGCTCCCTATCTATGCTATCTACTACAGTAGGCACTAGCCAGATGTGATTATTGATTACTTCAAATATGGCTAGTGCAACTGAGGAACTAAATTTTAAATGATAATTAATTTTAAATTGCTCCCATATAGCTAGTGGCTATCATAGCTAGTGGCAGAACTCCAAAGTGTAGAAGGGGCTTTTCGTACACAAAGACTTAAGACCCAGCTCTTGGGAGTCAGCAAAATGACATATATAGTAGGCCTAGTCAGCCCACAAGGAGCCTTGGTGGCACAATAGTTAATTGCTCAGCTGCTAACTGAAAGGTTGGCAATTCAAACCCACCCAGCAGCTCTGCCAGGAGAAAGACCTGGCAATCTGTTTCTGTAAAGATTACAGCCAAGAAGACCCTATGGGGCAGTTCTAATTGACTTGACAGCACACAACAACAGTCAGCCCATACTCTAGAGTGGTGGTCTCCTAGTGTTTTGGACTGCATATCCCTATCATTAAAAAAACTTGAGTGTGTACCTCTAATATATACATATGTGTGTGTGTGTGTCTATATGTATGTACGTATATTTGTAAGTTATATCTGCTTCAGTATACTAATATGTGCATTATAAAACACATAAACAAAAGAAGTATTTTAAGTTGATGAGATAAAAACAAATACAAAGGTTCTACCATTTTCTTCCCGTATCCTAGTAGAATGTGGAAACTACTGCTGTAGAAATCAGTTAATCTATTCCCCTTCTTGAACTCCTAGGCTAGTTACTTTCTCATTTCTAAAAAAAACAAACTCATTGCTGGCAAGTCGATTCCCACTCATAGCAACCCTGTAGGACAGAGGAGAACTGCCCCATAGGGTTTCCAAGGAGTGGCTGGTGGATTCGAACTGTCAACCTTTTGGTTAGCAGCCAAATGCTTAACCATTCTGCCACCAGGGCTCCTTCTCATTTCTAGGTCCTTATAAATAAGGAAAAGGGTTGGACTCGATACTCTCTAGGGTTCCACCCATCCAGAATTCTATGATGTTATGAATCTGTTGGTAGCATCTCTTCTTGCTGAAAACCAATCAGAATGAGGGCCTGAGCATTCCCTATGCAGAGGAATAACATCATCCCTGCCCTTCAAGAGTTCCCACTGTAAGGGGGTAGAAGTAGTCCCTTTTCCTTCCTTAGCCATATGCCTTCAGTCAGTCACGCCAATCAGTTATAACAGAGACTATAGGTATAACAATTGCTGAGTTAGGTGCTGTTATTATGCCCATCTTCAGGTGAAAAAACTAAGGCCCAGAGAGATTAATTAACTTGGCTAATCGCACAGCTAATTAAGTGGCAGAACTGGTATTGGAAGCCAGACAATCTGACCTCTGGGCCCATGCTTTGAATGGCTATACTGTAATGCATCCCTTTATAGTACAACTTAAAATGTAAACTAAGGACAGAAATACTAACAATAGGAGCAGGATCAGAGTGTGGCAAGACTTCTTGGAAGAGAGAAATTATAGGCTAGGGTGTTTTGTTTTTTTAACTTTCTATTATGGAATCATACAAAAGTAGAGAAACCCCACTTTAACAATTATGAATGTTTCAAGTCTAGGCTTTGAAGAGGATATGGAGATGTGTATTGGCAGGGAGGGAATTGCAGGCAAAGTCAATGGCCTTTAGGGAGACTTGGTGGGAAGAAACAAGTCTGGTGGAGAGGGCAGTGAGGATATGATCATCCTGGCTCGTGGGCATATTTTCAGGAAAAGAGATTCTTTATTACTTTCTCATGAGGATGTGTGTAAAGAAGCTGAAGTAAAAGCTAACTTGGTTCTCACTCCCTCTCTTTCCCAATCCAGGTTCCCTAGGCACTGCAGGCCGTGTCTGCAGCAAGACATCTAAAGGGACAGACGGTTGTGAAATCATGTGCTGTGGCCGAGGGTACGACACAACTCGAGTCACCCGTGTCACCCAGTGTGAGTGCAAATTCCACTGGTGTTGTGCTGTGCAGTGCAAGGAGTGCAGGAACACTGTGGACATCCATACTTGCAAAGCCCCCAAGAAGGCAGAGTGGCTGGACCAGACCTGAACACATGGACAACTCATTAGTCCCTCTACTTCAAACCTCCCAACTCAAAAGCACAAGATCCTTGCATGCACACCTTCCTCCACCCTCAACCCTGGGCTGCTACAGCTTCTATTTAAGGACTTGGGGAGTGGTCCAGAGGGACCCTGGTGCCCTGGCTGTCTCCTCAGTCCTGGGAAGGAGTTGACAGAGGATGTAAGGAATTGAGCGGCTCCCTGATTCCCCCCCTGAAGGTTAGAAGGGAGAGTGGAAGAGGTAGGGGGTCTTCAGAGTGATATGAGTTGCACTGAAGCACCTAGTCAAGACTCATTTTCCCTTTTCCTTGCCTTGGCTTCCTGACACCTCTTGTGTGTGTAAGAGGAAGGATTCCTGGAGAGAGCTCCTTTTTGTTCCTACCTGGCTGAGGGTAGATAGGACAGAGATGAAACCACATGTCCCTTCCCTTGAATCAGTTTGAGTAGACCGCCTCTTACCCTGAAAGAAACCCTTAGGCTACAAAATTCTTCCATTATCAAGGGCCTGGGATTGCCAAAAAGAGTTAGCCATAGTGGACAAGGGTCCCTTCACATGCTCGTATGTTTATAAACTGCTGTGTTTTGTAGGGAAAAAAATTATATAACTACGCAAAAACACACTCTTTCCCAATCTCTCTCTTTTTCAGCCTGTATCAGACAGCACTGCCTCTTTTGCTCACTTGCTGCCTGTTAAAACATGTGGTGGCATGCAGTGGTTCTCAAGCCTAACATCATTAGAATACCCTGGGACACTCCTGGGAGGCAGTAATCTAGTAAGTCGAGCTAGACCTTGGGATTTTTTATTTATTTTTTTACTTTCTATGAGTTATTCTGGTGGTCAACCAGGTTTGGAAAACAGTGTGTAAGAGATATGAAACTCGTGGAGGGTGGGAGAGGGTGAGCAGGCCTGATCTCAAGGCTCACATGAGGCACTAGTGTACACTAGGGAGGTAGGGATCTTGGGCTTTGGTAGTTCTTTAGGAGAGGATTCTAGCCTTTGACGCTGGGAGCAAAAGCCAGTGACTATGGAGGGAAGGAGAACTGCGGCTTGGGCCAAAGTGGTGAACAGCTTAGAAGGCAGCCTTCCCCAATCTAGTCAACAAATCTTTATTTAGTAACTCTCCGAGTCTTGGTGTTTTTTAATGTCCAGTCCACATTTGGCTCAAGTAGTGGGGGGTTTCCTTCTACCCATTGCTTATCTCGGCTTGCAGTAGTGGAGTCTCCAGAGGTAGCCAACTTAGTAAGTTAGGGGGTAGGACATAGAGTCCCAAAAACCTAGATGTCTTACTTTATGTGTCTTGGACGGTGGTTGTCTCTTGCTCATTGATATTAAAAAGGAGCAGACTGGTGTAGAAATGTGCAGTTATAACAGAACTGGGTTAAAATTACAGTTATGCCATTTAGTGTTTTTAATACTTTAAGCAAGATAGTTAAATTCTGAGTGTCAGTTTTCTCATCTGTAAATAAGGGAAAGAATCTATCTCAGCTATTAAGTTTTAATTATGCCCCAAACTCCAGCCAACAGATACTCTCACCAAAGCTCCTGACTGGTCTAGCCCATCCTGACCTATCTAGGACCCTTCAATTTAGGACTATAAAGTATTGAAAGCAGGTTGTAGATTAAGGGGCCTACACAAGGAATTCTGCATATAGGCCCCGATTTCCTTTTCCAAGTTCCTCTCCAACATCCCTTGGGGTCCTCACATGTTTGTGGAGCAGCTTCACTCTGCACAGGCAGCAGAAGGATGGGGGAGCCATAGCTCTGGGCAATGGGGGGCAGATTTATTTGGATGATAGGACTAATATTTGTTTAACCTGCTAAGACCTGTGTGGGAGAGTTGAGAGTGGTTTTTCTTTTGGTGAGGGGGTTTGCTCCAGTTTCACATCCATTAACACAAAACATGAGCTAGTCAGGGCCCTTGTGGTCTGCGGTGAGGGGATTCCTGTGGAGAAACTGACCGAGTGAGTCAGGCGGGGGGAATGTCTTCCTTGCAGAATAGAGTTAACTGGATAACTGATGAGCCAATGGTAGGATTAGGGAGGGGGAAATGGAAGGAGAAGAGAAGAGCTTCTAACAACTTGAGCTGGGATTAAGAAGAAGAGAGCTTTAGGGTAATGGGGATATGAGGTTCTTGGTCAGTCTGAACTCAAAATAGGTTTGAATGGATTTACAAAAGGGTGTTACCTCATATGCCAAGCCACTGGGAAGAGCCTCAGGTCCCAGGCAGCCCCTGCTCTTATGAAAACATCAAGCTTACCACATAAATGATGGTATAGGCTTTCCACGGCAAGTCAACCTAAATCTACCTGTGTTCTATTACCTATTCTTTGATGTTTGGGTCTCACCCTGTGGAAGGAAGTGGGCCTCTTCTAGCATCTCATACTGTTCTACTTTCTTCTGGGCTCCAGATTCTAGCTCACAAAGACCCAAGTTTGGCAGTTTCCTATAAACTGTTAAGAGAACAGCAAGCTGTCCAGAGGGTGAGAAATTTTAAAAGTGAGGTGGATAGCAAGAGAAAGCAGGTCCATTTAAGCCCTGTTACAGAGGCTCTGTGGCCCTGAAAAGGGACGATGGCCAAGCAATTAATTTATCTTCTTAGTCTTTTGCTTGCCTCTACATTCCGATTGGCTTTAGACAACTGGCATCCACTCTGCATTATACAAACAGAAACTAATTTATTTAGAACAAGCAACAAAATGAGAACTTTATTTGGTGCAATCTGGGCTCTACTTAGTTCTGCTGCTACTTCTGTACGCTCCCTCTAATGTCTCCCTTTCCCATACCTCCTCTACTCACAGAGGTCTGCCCCTCTGATCAGCTGTCTCTTAGCTTCTTCCCTCTCTCCCACTCCTTCCTGTTGTTTCTCATTTCTTTTAACATTTAACAATATTTAGGTATAATGCCTTGCAGTATGTGCTGTTTGGATACAAAGTTAAAGACATGATCTCTACCCTTTAAGGATCTTAGAATCTTTTAGAGAAGGCACATAACTGAAGTATGTCAGCTGCACAGCCTGTAGTCAGTTTCTCTTAAAAGTAAGGATGTCAGCCTAAACCTAGCCCTGCAGGTAAGAGCCAACCTTTATTATTATCAGCCCTGAATAATAGCATTAATCCACATTCTTCCTTAGAGTGATGCTGGAAAAATGAAATCAGGGACTTTGGATAAATTAAAAGAATCAAACATTGCCTGGCCCTGAAGGTCTATTTGCAAAAAGTCTTGTAGAGCTGACTCATGAAAGCTCACTGCCTCATTTCTATTCCTCCCTATTCCAGAGAGTAATTTCTTCTTTCTCTTTACCTCCCTTAGCAATAACACCACTAAGTCCTTTGCCAAATTCTCAGACCCATTCAAGACATGGGTTTCAACATGGCTTAACAAAAGAGAGATAATCAGGGTTTTTTTCCTCATCCTTTCTGAGGTTTTTATTTAAATACCCTCGGTCACAGAGCAGAAGTCCAACCTAGCTGGGGAAACGGGAGGGCGTCCGGGAGAGTATGTTTCTTTTCCCTTGGAGGCCGTCAGCCTAGCTCCTCAGCCAAATTACAGCACCAGAGAACAATGCGATGCATTCCTGGGCAGGTCGGTGGGACCCTGGGCGCCTGGGCCTTGTGGAGAGAGGTGCCAGACACAGAGCTCTCCGTAAGCAATCCTGCAGAGCCGCCCCCTGGGTGCAGAAATGAAATACGGGAGAGCTTCACATTACACAGAGACCTGTAGCTCACACCTGGTTATTGATGGCCTTGGCGGAGGCCTCTGCCCCCACCCTCCACATGGGAACTGCCTGCTGCTATGGGGGCGGGGTGGTGGGCATCTTTGAAGCAATGTTTGAAAACAAAGAGTTGCTTCCTTTTCCCACCAGCTGCGTACAACCATGGGTATACACATACACATATGGGGTGCACATATATGGACGCACACATAGCTTCTCTCAGGCTGCATAGGAATTGTAGCCATCCTCCCTCTCCCCAACAATAAAAGCCTTCTAACACCATACCAACAGGGGCCCAAGGAATGTTACAATGTTACATTATCAACATGCAGACAGATGTTTGGTTTGGGGATGGGTACTCCCCTGGGGAGTGGAGGGGGCAAAGATGAAGGAAGGACATGGAGAGAAGAGAAGAGTGGAGAATTACCACCCAAGTAGAGTGGCTGAGACCCTACAACTTCACATGGCTGATTTATTATGCTGGGAGATACTGAGGTGTGTGCCCCTTGTGGTATTGATGGTGGAGCAGTCCCCCCATAACTGGCACGAGGTATAATTACCGAACCTGCCACTCCACATGATGGGTTTGTTGTTGTTTTTAACTCTTACTAGGTTAGGAAACAATACCTTTGGGTTCCAGGGATGATCACAAGAAAGAGGCACTGGAGGAGAGCAAGCAATGGTTTTACTAGGGTAAATATGTCATGTTGCAGCACTAAACTGAGCTTTTCCAGAAGCTTTTATTCTCTTTGGGTGGTGGGCAGGTTGCAGGCAATAGCCAGTGGGGTTTGAGTAATATCCCCAAAGGTCAAAGGGACAGAGAGAGGTGGTTCAAAAATTCATTTTCCTACTTCCACTCAGGGTTTAAATTATCTCTGAGCATCTTTGGGGCTATTCCTCATTTCTTAAGAGGTATTACTCATTCTGGATTTGAGAAGGCAAGGCAAGCATCCTTCCCTTAGTCCCCTAAATCTGAACTATCTTGGCTTAAACACTGTTTTTGCTCACTTCCACTTCTGTCTTACGAATCTGTGGATGAAGCAGCTGGACATGGGTATTCTCGCTCCTTGACCCAAGTTGCTGAATTCTAGTAACTTTACTTCACCACCACCAGCCCCTGTAAATGGGTCTGACCAAAAACAGAAAGGCTAGGCTGAGTGAAGAAAAAAGGAAGACAGTTTAATCCACAGCTTGACAACTTCCAAGGTTGGGGTTCCCCAAGAATAACAATGATATTCATAAAAAGCTTTTTGGTTTACAAAGTGCCTTAGCATATACACAATCCTCACAACAACCCTGTGAGGTAGGGATTCTTATTATTTTATAGATGCTCTTCAGAGAGGTTCAGTGATTTGTCCAAGGTCACACGTACAGTGAGAGGCTCAGTCAGAACTCAAACCCAGGTCTTCTGACTTCAAATCTTGTGTACTCTCCTCAAAGACCGAGGATGCCCAGGGTTAGGGGCGCCAGAGTCCCAGCACCTTCAGAACAGAAATTGATACAAAATGTTCAAGCCCCCTGGGAGTTCTAGCACTGCCAGGAGAGAGTATTTGAGCACAGTTTACAGAAGGAGCAGACTAGGCCTTCACTAACCTCATCAACAAATCCCCTTTATGCCATTTCTGCCACCACCACCACCACCACCACCAAACGATCACTATACAAAGCATTCTACATTTAATCAACTCTGGATCCCAGTTCTTTTTATTCCTTCTTTTTTCCTTCAGACTTACATTAAAATTTTTAAAATGTTACCCAGTTTTTTTTTTTTTAAAGTGGTATTAAATGTGTGGACAGAGTAGAAAGTCACAAGAAGCCATGAGCAGAAATTAATAAGGCTTTGGGCTTTTAAAAGTATATATCAGAATTTCTTTTGAGGCTTCACTCTTTTTAAAAATGATGTCAACCTCTAGGTTGGGAAAAGTAAGAACAGGGAATGAGAGTGCTAAGAAATAGTTCTATTACAGGGCCAGCTGCCTACTCATGGCCTAGTAAAGGTCCTGGGACCACAAACTGATACAAGCAAGTCATCTACACCAAGGCAAGGGAGAATCTACCCTGCAAGAGAGACCCTTGCAAGATGAGGTAGCAGACAACAGACTTCAACTTGATCAAAAATTCTTGCCGCTCTCAACCCCTCCTCCCATCCCCATTCTGGACCTCTATTTAGGCACAAGACAGAAAAAGCAGCTCCAAGAGATGGTCTATGCAAAGGGAACCCTTCCCTGTTCAATCCTGGAATGCATTCTATTAGAGACAGCATCAGCCCTACCTACCCCACTCCTGCACCCCGACTGTGAAGGCAGAAGTGGAAGCTGCAGGAATACCATGTTCATCAATCAAAGACCTGGGATGCTGCAGCTCCCTGAGCTGGGCCCCTGCTTGAGCTAGGGGAAGAACACCTCATGAAAATAGTCTACCTATAGTCAGGATTTCTCTCAGAACAAATCTTACACTTTTTTGGTCCATCGATCTTGGCTCTCACTACTCCCCACCCCCACTGCCTCCGCATGTGGGCTCAGAAGTCGTCATCTAAAGAATTCCATTGCTCATCTCCTGCATAGCAGCACAGCCCCATGAGGCCGCACACCAGATGGAGGGGATAAAAGTACGAGGTCATGGCTTCTAGCAAGAGGCTTTTTCTAAAACTAACCCTGACTCCTGGAAAAGAGGCAGGTCAGGAGAGTGTCGGGTGAGCTGCTGACGGCAGCAGCTTCATAGGTCTTGTGTAAAAGGGAAGGAAAAAGATACCCTGGCTTTCAGTGGAAATTTCCCTACTCCCATCTCTGTATCCACTCCTGGTCTCTTGTCTGCTTCTTGAAAGTATCAGAACAGAATGCAGAGATTAAGTCAAACCTAAGGGTTAAATGCTTCCCAACTGTAGGGACCTTGTTCAGCAGGCTGCCACACACATGCTGGGGTGAAGGCCAAGCCCTGAACATACTGCACTGTTTCTCTAGGAATGTAACTAAGAAGCAAAGGGGAAGGGAATGGAAGGTGGACTAGAACTCTGGGGAAATTAAAAAGGCCATCAGTAGGCCTTCAAAATGTTTGTGTATAGTAAGCAAAGGCAAGGGGATGGAGGAGAATCATCATTCCTAGAATCATTATGTTTATCGGGTGACAATGTACAGAAGCAACAATTACAAAGAAATAAACAGTTTAAGTACTGGAGTAGAAACTACTGAGAAGTCCCAAAAGAAAGGCATCAGATAAATGAGATTAATTGGAGGCTTTCTTAGGAGGTGACTTTAGAGTTGGATTTTTAAAGGTAAGACATGGACTGGTTGAGGGCAGTTAAGGGAAGGGATTTTATAATAGAAGGAACTGGTATGTGCTGAAACTTAGAGGCAAGAATATGCAAGCAATATATAAGGAATTTCAAGCAAGTACATATTGTATACACAAGGGAATACAGAGAAACTAGAATGCTGAGATCAAGGCTTAAATAATGCAAGGTAACTGCATGAGCCTAAATGCTCAGATGGTACACAGTCCCCTATACAGCCACACAGCATCTTGATCTATGTCAACAAACACCAAGGCACCTATGGGGAAGCACAAGGATGAGTCCATCTGTTATAGATACAGGCATTAAAAGAGGTCTGTATATGGTAAAGCCTAACAAAATGTTAAGTATCATTAACTACACAGCTCCCTATCATTTGAGGTCCTGAGCTAAGTAAGGATATATCAAATATCCTATCCAGAACTTTAATGAATTAATGGAGGCCTATAGGCCCAAAGGAAGGAGCCCTGGTGGTGCAGTGGGTAAGTGCTCGACTGCTAACGCAAAGGTAGGCGGTTTGAACCCACCAGCTGCTCTGCAGGAGAAAGATGTGGCAGTCAGCTTCTGTAAAGATTTACAGCCTTAGAAATCCTATGGGGCAGCTCTACTCTATCCTATAGGGTTGCTATGAGTTGGAATCGACTTGATGGCAGTGGGTTACAGGCCCAAAGGAGTCCCTATGTGGTGGAAACAGTTAAGTGTTGGAGTACTAAAGGAAAGGTTGGCGGTTCAAACCCATCCAGAGGCCCCTCAGAAGAAAGGCCTGGTGATCTGCTTTCAAAAGGTCACAGCCTTGAAA
Organism: Dugong dugon; assembly: GCA_030035585.1. NCBI lineage: Eukaryota > Metazoa > Chordata > Mammalia > Sirenia > Dugongidae > Dugong > Dugong dugon. The sequence goes on from CM057462.1 coordinate 152,971,138, forward strand.
ACTTTATGGAGCAATACATGGGGTCACCAGGAGTTGGAATCGACTCATTGGCAACTGGTTTTTTTATAGGCCTCAAAGTTGACAGAATCAAGCCAACCTCTTAAGAAATTAGAATGTGAAAAAGGAATAATTTAAAATAGAAAATACATGCTTCTTTCCCTCATTACCAACCTTAAACCCTGACTGGTCCTCTATATTCAAGCTGGTATACTGGACTTTTGTGGCTAGCCATAGTGAATAGGAGGAGAGCTGGAAAAGAGCTTTAGGGACTGCAAAACCAGTTTGCTAATAAATGAGGAGATAGTTCTTATGTACTACAGGGTGCTGGAGCAGCAGCCAAAGACAGGAGAGAAATTCCAATTTCATGGCCTGTTAGATCTCTGGCTTCTTGCATTTGCTGAAGGTAAAAACAGAGCTGTCTAATTGGGCTTCTGTCATACTTCCTAACTGAACTTTTCCAGCACCCTGAGGACAAAACCCACAAGGGCAACCCTGTTCTTCCATAGCACTTTCCTGGTGCCACTCTTAGAAACAAAATATTGGATTGTGGGTCTCCCTCAGTGTGGCACTGAGACTATTTTTTTATGAACATTGAATAAGCCAAAAGGTGAGTAGTGTCCTGGATTTCTGCTTTACTCAGCTGGCACAATTTGGTGCTGGAAGGGAGGCAGCCACTTAACAGTGATAGCATTTGTTGGTATCATCTTAGCTTTTTCTCCACTCCCCAAGGCACTTTATAAAAGGTGATTTCTGAAACCCTTCACAAAAGAAGAGCTCAAGGGTTTGCGTTCAACTGTGACACCACTATGAATTCATTAAGAAGCATGTTTCAGGTTGCACTATAATTTTCCTATGTAACATAAACCCATGGAATCTGACATAAGCTGATTGCTCATGCTGGTTATTTTATTTACATTTCTGAATGGAAGGGATTTCAATACTCATAAAATATCTAACTGACTTCTTATTTTTCATCTGTTCTCCCAGAGCAGCTATTATAAAAGAGACAGAAGTCTCAACTTGTATGACTGGTTAAGCAACCAGGGAAAAGAGTTTTTGCTCAAAAGCAATTAAAAAAAAAATTCAATATGGAGTTTGAGGCCAAACAAGAGATATGGTTACTCTCAATGCCATCCAAAAGATAAAAGTCCAGAGAAAAAATGTTAAGTAACTGTGTTTGTTATCTCTTTCCAAGTCCTATGGGAGTAGGTGGTAGCTTTGTAGGAACTCAGGGGGGCTGGGGTTTATTTAAGTCTTTCTCTGGAGACCTAATGTTAGGAGACATAGTTGCTAGTATAAACAGGAACACAGGTGAATAGATGAGAGTGGTCTCCTTACAACCCTGAAACATCTATGTGCCTCCCTACCAGTATGTTACAAATCAGACTTCTGAACTGAAAGATGCATCTAACTATCTGAAGATTTATATTCTCTGCTTATTCCACTAGATATGGCAAGCTCATATGGATTCCTAGAGGAGTAATGATCACCAGTAAATTCTGTTTCAAAGCCTGAGCCTCAGTCTTCTGCCTCAAAAATTGTTCAAATCAGCCCACTTCCCTTCTTCTGCTGGCACACCGAGTTAAATCAGTACTCTTCAACCCTCTCTTAAACCTTGGGCCTATTCTTCTGCTCCATATGCTTTCATCATTTTACCATATTTATTGATTACATGCCTAAGAGTATAAACTCCTTGAGGACAGTTTCTATGCCTATTTAAAAATATTCCAAGGTCATATCCTGAACAATCGAGTTCCTTGACTGAGACAGACCAGTAACGATAAGAAATTTTTTTCAGTTAGAATATAATGTTGGTAGCCCCCTCTGTAAAGAGGCAGAATTGTCAAGGATGCAAAATTCAGCTTGGAGGAGAGGGCAAAGGAACCACATTTTAGTGTCTTATCTCAATATCTTTTTTTTTTCTTTTAAATTAACATGGTATATGCCTATTTTCAGGATCAGTGACTGCAGGATGCAACTTGGACAGTAACGTGGGCTCTGGGAAATTCTAGGTGGCTTTTTCCCATTCTTTCACGTCCACAGAGCCAAGTAATTTTAGTCCTAACTATTGCTATTCTATTCTGCTTCACAATGACATCACACTATTTCCCTTTCAAAACCGAAACAGCCCTTAGTCCTTATTAATTTGTCAATATCAAGTAATGAGAAAATATGAAATAGGAAGATGAAAATGAGTGTGAGAGGCATTTGTTTTATGGCAGTTACTATGTGAATCTGAGGCAAGATATTTCTTATAATTTTGAATTGTGAAGCTCTTCATTTTTTGGTAAGTTCTAAGTAGTCAGATAAAAAACTATAATGAATACCACTGTTCATAAAAACATGAACTTCAGCTGGTAGGTGTAAAAATGAAAGTCCTCTATGTTGCATATTTTAAAAAGGATAAAATTATAAAACCTGTTTCTAACTCCCTTTGTTAAACTGAAAGGAATCTAGCCAAATAAATTCTTCAGAAAGGAAGAATCCTCTGTGAGTCCACACTGACTTTTTGGGTCCCTAAATCTTGTGTGAGGCACTTGAAAATAACTCATCAGTCACTTCTAGTCAAATGAATGAATATACTAGGATAAACTAATTGATTGTGGTATTAGCCTCTACCTTACACTAACACATCTTCTTGCCTGTCTGAAACCCCCCACCATTAGACTATGAGCTACTTGAGGGCAGAACTGCATTTTATATTTCATAAAAGTGCCTAATAAATATTTGTTTACTGAATGAATAAAGGAATAAATAAATCCATTAGTAGTAACATGTTAATACAATAAATTCAAACCTCAAAGACTTATAGTATGTTATAGAACAATAGTCACCATATTTTTAAATGCTGAGGCTTTTTAAAAACCTAAACTTTGAAAACAAATTAAGATAAGAAGCCCTACTGGAGCCCTTCCATTCAATTAGTCAATATAGAAAGAAGAATCTTTTTAGAGTATCCGGGACTCTCTGAACTGCATGTTCTAGTACAGTTTTGTGTTTGTGTGTAGTCTTTTTTTTTTTTTTTTTTAAGGCAGCATTACAATAGCTAAGATACACCAAGAGCAAATTAATAAGAAAAATCTTCACAGCCAGGGCTCAGCTGAATAAGAATCCCTGGGTTCCCAATAAGGGCTAAAATCCCAAAGGGATCAGAGTCAAGTAAATAAAAAATCTAGCTGAATTTTATCAGAGGGTAAAGTTTCAACTTTGTGTACCCCAGCAACCAAGGCTGAGTTATGTGTAAGATTAGTAAAGCGCCTTCATCCACACCCCAGCCAGAGAACATTTTTCTATCTCACTGTGACTGGAGAAAAAAACAGCAATGTATTTGCCTGCCAAGAACAGCTGTGGCTGTACTCTAGATATGAGTCTAACAACACTGAGGGATTAAAATTTAATTGTAAAGCTGCTGCTACCTGGCAGTAAAAGCTTGAAAGAAACTGGGAGTCTAACATATTGAATAGATGAGGTCAAGAGCTGGCATGTTCCTAACAAAGAGTGTGAGAATATGCTCCCTTCGTATATTCTCCCAAAAATTGCTTCTTTCTCTGAATGTCACATTGGTTATACGCAATGACAGCCTGTTTCTATACTTTGAACAGTACATATACGTTTTATTTCTAGAATGCATAAGTTACAGAATAAGATCAGAGGGTGATTATGTGGTCTGAAATGTCTGAATATCAGTTCTTTTCATTTTGTTGAGTATCACCTGAAATCCAAATTTCTTTCCTTGAAGCTGAACACTGTAGAGATGGACTTAAGGCAATTTTAATGTTATTACAGAATTACCCAACCAAACCAAATCCATTCCTGTCGAGTCAATTTCAACTCACAGTGACCTCATAGGACAAAGCAGAACTGTCCCATAGGGTCTCCAAGGCTGTAAATCTTTACGGAAGCAGACTGCCACATCTTTCTCCCACAGAGTGGCTAGTGGGTTCGAACGGCCAACCTTTCAGTTAGCAGATTATAGAATTAAGAGAGATTATTTTTTCCTCAAAGAAAGAATGCCATTAAAACTCAACCTTTTATTGAAGCCTCATCAGCATTAAAGAACACACCCAAGTTTCCTACCTACTGATACAACTACTGTAAGTACATCTACTACCTAAAATTTCTACTTTAGGAAAAAAAATCACAAATTATGATATTTTAGGCCAAAAGCTCATTCTGTTCAATTAAACTTTCCCCTATAATCCTTCACAAACTTGACCTCTGATTTTGAAAGAAGACTGGTGTTGAGACATGAGTATACATTTATACCTTCTATTAAAACCTTTCCTTCTTTCCTTCCTCCCTTCCTTTCTTTCAACATTTCAGAGAGTCAATCAAATTCCCTCTGAATCATTACAAATCAGTGTCTACAAGTGTCTTTAGTTTTACTGTACACTTTAAGGCAGTTAGAGAGCCTAAAGTCCTTTATATAGTTATGTTAGTATGTGATGTAAATAACCAAACAGCAGTCTTTTTTAGGTGGTTAACTAGAATGAACAGGAATGAAATTGGAGTGAACCAGTCTGAAAAAGAGAGAAGTGAAGGTAAATCCTTGATTTCAAAGCATCAGAGTTCATCAAATAGGCTTAGACTGTGGCGAGTTCCCTAGGGAGCTTATTTGTCTACTGACATCTTTGCCTTTGCAGTAAGCATTTCTCCAACGTCAGTACCATTTCTATTTTTCTGACAATCCATATCTGCCCCTTCATTTAAAATTCTGCAAATTCATCTCCTGCAGGAAGACTTCTCTAGCAAAGCCACTTGACTATCATCATTCCATCATGCTATATCCTCAGCATTACTATACTTGGTTTGAAATTTAGTGTTTGTGAAGTTGTAAAGTTATATATTACTGAAATTGAGCATACATCATAATGAAAATAGGCTATCTATTGTGTGATTTTAGACAAATTGCTCAACTTTTGCTAACTGAAATGTCCCCATCTATAATACTGGAGACGACAATCTGTCCTCCTATGGCTCTGGTAAGAATAAATGAGAATTTAATAATAAACTCTTAAAAAAGGGAAGAACTAACTGAAGTCCAAGCTACTCCTGGTTTAGAATTGTAATATATTAAGCATTCTTACTAACTGAGTTCTTTTGAACATTAGAAATTTAGTTGGTGGTAGAAGGGAACAAAACTTCACTCAAGAAAAAAGCTAAAAACTATTCCTCAAGATTATCGTTTTCTTTTGTATCCCATTATTCTCTCCATTTACAGGGCTATGCTGGGTCAGTAAAAAACAAAGATTTTTCCTAAAACATTATGTTTCCTAATGTGAGGTCTAATATGACTAGTGTAATAGGTCTGGAAAGAGCAATTTACTTCAACAATATCTAAGCACAGCTCTTCTAAAAACTGCAATGCAGTCCATTTGCCCCAAGTGCTAACGAGTAAGCAATAAATATATTAGTAGCAGTTAGGGACAAGATGTCCTAAACTGTGGCACTGAGACTTTCACTTTGAGGGAGAAAAGGTTAAGATTCAATGTGCTGTTGTTGTCAGGTGCCATCGAGTTGATTCAGACTCATAGCGACCCTATGTACAACAGAACGAAATGCTGTCCTATCCTGCACCATCCTCACAATTGTTTCTGTGTTTGAGCCCATTCTTGCAGGCACTGTGTCAATCTACCTCTTTGAGGGTCTTCCTCTTTTTCGTTGGCCTGCTACTTTACCAAGCATGATGTCCTTTTCCAGTGATTGGTCCCTCCTGATAACATGTCCAAAGTACCTAAGACGAAGTCTTACCATCCTCGCTTCCAAGGAGCATTCTAGCTGTACTTCTTCCAAGACAGATTTCTTTGTTCTTCTGGTAGTCCATGGTACGTTCAATATTCTTTGCCAACACCATAATTCACAGGCATCAGTTCCTCTTCGGTCTTCCTTATTCAGCTTTCACATGAATATGAGGCGACTGAAAATATCATGGCCTGGATCAGGTGCACCTTAGTTCTCAAAGTGACATCTTTGCTTTACAACACTTTAAAGGAGTCTTTTGCAGCAGACTGGTCCAATGCAATACCTCATTTGATTTCTTAACTGCTGCTTCCATGGGTGTTGATTGTGGATCCAAGTAAAATAAAATCCTTGACAACTTCAATATTTTCTCAGTTTATCCTGATGTTGCTTATTAGTTCAGTTGTGAGGGTTTTTGTTTTCATTATGTTAAGGTGTAAGTCACACTGAAGTCTTTGATCTTCATCAGTAAGTGCTTCAAGTTCTCTTCACTTTCAGCAAGCAAGGCTGTGTTATCTGCATATCCCAGGTTGTTAATGAGTCTTCCTCCAACCCTGATGCCACATTCTTCTTCATATAGTCCAGTTTCTCAGACTATTTGCTCAGCATACAGATTGAATAAGTATGGTGAAAGGATACAACCCTGATGCACACCTTTCCTGATTTTAAACTATGCAATATCCCCTTGTTCTGTTCAAATGACTGCCTCTTGGTCTATGTACAGATTCCTCATAAGCACAATTAAGTGTTCTGGAATTCCAATTCTTTGCAATGTTATCCATAATTTGTTATGATCCACACAGTCGAATGCCTTCGGACAGTCAATAAAACACAGGTAAACATCTTTCTGGTATTCTCTGCTTTCAGCCAGGATCCATCTGACGTCAGCTATGATACCCCCGGTTCCACATACTTTTCTGAATCCAGCTTGAATTTCTGGCATTTCTCTGTCGATGTACTGCTGCAACCATTTTTGAATGATCTTCAGCAAAATTTTATTTGTGTGTTATATTAATGATATTGTTTGATAATTTCCACATTTCCTTGGATCACCTTTCTTTGGAATGAGCACAAATATGGATCTCTTCCAGTCAGTTGGCCAGCTAGCTGTCTTCCAAATTTCTTGGCACAGACGAGTGAGTGCTTCCAGCATTGCATCCCTTTGTTGAAACATCTCAGTTGGTATTCTGTCAATTCCTGGAGCCTTGTTTTTCACTAATGCCATCAGTGTAGCTTGAACTTCCTCCTTCAGTACCATCAGTTCTTGATCATATGCTATGTCCTGAAATGGCTGAATGTCAACCAATTTTTTTTTTGGTACAGTGACTCTGTGTATTCCTTCCATCTTCTTTTAATGCTTCCTGCTTCATTCAATATTTTGTCCATAGAATCCTTTGATATTGCAACTTGACGCTTGAGTTTTTTCTTCAGTTCTTTCAGCTTGAGAAATGCTATGCATGTTCTTCCCTTTTGGTTTTCTATCTCCAGGTCTTTGCATATTTTATTATAATACTTTACTCTGTCTTCTTGAGTGTCCTTTGAAATCTGTTCAGTTCCTTTACTTCATCATTTCTTCTATTTGCTTTAGCTATTCTGTGCTCAAGAGCAAGTTTCAGAGTCTCTTCTGACATCCATTTTTGTCTTTTCTTTCTTTATGTTTTTTTAATGACCTTTTGCTTTCTTCATGTATGATGTCCTTGATGTCATCCTACAACTGGCCTGGTCTTCAGTCATTAATGTTCAATGTGCCAAATCTATTCTTGAGATACTCTCTAAATTCAGATGGGGTACATTCAAGGTCATATTTTGGCTATTGTGGACCTGTTTTAATTTTCTTCAGCTTCAACTTGACCTTGCATAGGAATAACTCATGGTCTGTTCTGCCCCGGCCTTGTTCTGACTGATGATATTGAGCTTCTCCATTGTCTCTTTCCACAGATGTCGTCCATTTGATTCCTGTGTATTCTATCTGGAGAGGTCTATGTGTACAGTCACCATTTATATTGTTGAAAAAAGGTATTTGCAATGAAGAAGTTGTTGGTCTGGCAAAGGTCTGTCATGTGATCTCTGGTGTTGTTTTTATCACCAAGGCCATTATTTTCCAACTACTGATCCTTCTTCTTTGTTTCCACGTTTGCATTCCAATCACCAGTAACTATCAATGCATCCTGACTGCATGTTTGATCAATTTCAGACTGCAGAAGGTGGTAAACCTCTTCAATTTCTTCATCTTTGGCATTAGTGGTTGGCAGATAAATTTGAATAACAGTCATATTAACTGGTCTTCCTTGTAGGCATATCGATATTACCCTATCACTGACAGCACTGTACTTCACGATAGATCTTGAAATATCCTTTTTGACGATGAATGTGGCACCATTTCTCTTCAATTTGTCATTCCCGGCATAGCAGACCATATGATTGTCCAATTCAAAATGGCCCATACCAGTCCATTTCAGCTCGCTAATGCCTAGGATATCGATCTTCAAGCATTCATTGTTAACAACTTCCAATTTTCCTAGATTCATACTTCATACATTCCACGTTCTGATTATTAGTGGATGTTTGCAGGTGTTTCTTCTCATTCTGAGTCATGTCACATCAGTAAATGAAGGTCCTTAAAACTTTTCTCCATCCACATGTGCAGTTGTATTTTGAGTGCCTCTCAACCTGAGGGGCTCATCTTCTAGCACTATATCAGACAATGCTCCACTGCTATTCATAAGGTTTTCACTGGCCAATTTTTTTAGAAGTAGATTGCCAGGTCCTTCTTCCTACTCTTGTCTAGAAGCTCCACTGAACCCTGCCACCATGGGTGACCCTGTTGGTATTTGAAATACCGGTGACATAGCTTCCAGCATCACAGTAACACACAAGCCACCACAGTTCAACAAACTGACAAATAAATAACTAAATCCAAATAAATTCAAGGAGAGGTTTTATGAACTCATACTTAACAGACACACGTTAACAGGAAAAAAGGGTGCTTTCCACAAACTTCAAAACAGAATTAAATCCTAGGGAAGGGATACAGACATGCATTAAAAAGTACATTGTCCTAACTTTTATTCCTTTTTTCTCTTTTTTCCTTGGAAAAGAAGAGTTCAGAACTTAGAAAATTTGGATAAGAACCTTAGCAATTTCACAAATTTCTCAGTCTAGTTCTTTTTAAAGGGGAGAAATGGGGATGAAGCATGAGAAATACCCTTACAGGAAGAAGGAAACACCTTCTCCCTTGCTACAAATATCATCGTTAATAAAATAAAAATAAGAATATGCTAGACTGCCTAAATAAAGACTTCAGAGGCACCAACAACAGAAAACAAAAATGTAAACATTTAAAAATTCTGATCTGTCACACAATTGGCTCATTTTTATTCTCTGGATAGTTTCAGGGAAACACCTCAGATGAAGCACTGTGAAAATAACGTTACAGAACAACATTTTACAGGAATACAAGCTTAGTTACAATTCAAATGTTTTTAAAACTATCAGATCTTCTAAAGCAATCTCTCAACTTTGAAAAATCTGTTTTCAAACTAAGTAAAGAAACTTATTTTAATTGTCAGTTTAATTTCTGAATGTGGCCTTATATATTTAATAAAGAGGTATGCAACTATCACAGGTTTTTAGCATTAATGAAGTCATATGGAGAATATAAAAAAAGATTATTCATCTGGGAAAAGATTTCATGTCACTGGTTATGACAATGGAAAATTAGAAACTTTTAAAAATAATCATATTCATTATTTTTTCTACTGGTATATATCAATATATAGTTATAATTGTCTATCAACTCCCCTAGTTCTGAAGACTGTCTTTGCCCTGGAAGAAATGATGAGAATAGTGGACAAACTTTCCCAACAGTTTTGATCACTATTCAGTAAAAGATACTTGGAATTTATATTTGCTTATTATTTTTTTGTTAAAAAAAAAAAGTAACTTGGGGAGAAAAAATTTAATTATTTTTGGGAAGCGGCTGAAGAAACCCCAGTGAGACACTCTGTAGAGAAGTCCTTTGTTAGTGTAACATCTGACCTTCTATATCTTTGGAAATCATGCAACTTGGCTAATGTAGTCCTTAAAGAATTAATCAAGCAGATTGTTAGGCCTTAGTTACAGTGCAGCCAGCCAATTATGAGTTGCTCAGAAATTCATCACTGGCATGTCCAACCACATTTTCCCACATAAAGATTAGTAGAAATATGTGGAAACAGGGCCCATTCCCACCCTAGTACAGCTACAATATGTGTTCAGTGAAACAAATTTCAACAAGGTTTTGTCTTAGTGAAATGAACATTTTATTTGGGAAGATTTTTGATTCCTGACTTTACCTATAATACCTTTCTACCAACATTGCAAAGGCTGCCGTATTTAGTTAAAACCCAACTAGGGAATATTGATATTCAAACACCCTTCTCAAGTCAAAGTACTTAAGTCACATGCCACAAGCCTGAATTCATCAGTAAGCTCAAATCCCCAAATCCCCAAAGACCACCTTTAGTCTTTCCACTGTTGTGATAATGCCCACACAAGCCTCACTAAGAAAACTTTTCTTGCAAGAGAGAAATGAAAGGGACCAGGAGTAGATGAAGACTGGTTCTCTAAGGTGAGGGCAGTGCTGCTCTGAAATAAAGAAGCTCCTTTCAGATAAGCAGAATCGGATTCCAGTTCAGTTGGTTTGCTGGCTACCCTTACTCTGAACTCTCATATTTAACCCAGCAGGCTTCAAAGCAGGTGAGAAAATGACCTACCACTTAAAGGCAATTTTTCCTTTTTCAGGAATTCTAGTGTTAGAGAATATCAGCTCTCATATCAGCACATTCCACATCTCCAGAGATTTATGCAACTTTTTTCCATCGCTCTATGTCTAATGTCAGATTAAGTTTTCATCTCAGCCAGAAGAAAAGTCAGGGAAAAAAAGTATAACCTGCTGAAAATAAAGTCTTACCCCATATAGCTTTATATCAGGTGAAGGGAGAAGGGGCACTTAAACCACTAACCATTCTAGTTTGTTCTCTTCCATTTATCTAAACCTGATGTTCGGTAAGAATTATTAAAAATCATTAATTTCCAATGCCTTGCTTCACAAAAAAAGCAATTTTTATAACAAATGTATTTTAATAAATTCAGATTGAATTTGCTCTAGCACTTGAGCTAATACAAAAAGATATAAGGTGAGAAAGAGACAGTAGTAACAATGGAAGAAATTTAGAAAATTTTCTTGAATTGCTTTTCCTTACTAAATAGAAGATTCTTCATTGCTTTCTAGTTTACTTGGTCATCAAATACCTGACTCAGTTGAAAATTCTAACATAGGCAGTTTGCAAGTTACCAATAGGTTCTGTTCTATAAGGCAGTCTGCCAGTGCCTAGAACTTGAAATAGTTCCCCTTTCTATGGTTCACATAATGCATAATGCACCAGAAGTATAGTTCTAATAGTATCATTTAAATGTCACCTAATCACCATTTATACTATAATTTCTATGGGAAAATGCATTTTTGAGTTTACTCTTAGGACATATTTGCTCCAAATATGAAGGGGTGGGCTTCCCACTGTAGCTGCACTTTGGTGAGGATGATGATGATGACTATGATGGCAGTGACAACAACATCTAACACTCATCTAGTACTTATTATGGGCAGACACAGTCTAAACACTTGACATATTTCAAATTCATTTAACCCCCACAAAAACTAATGAGGTTGTACTATTCTCATTTTACAATGAGGGGTAGAAAAGATTAAGTAACTTACCCAAGGTTGCACAGCCAGTAAGTGTCAGGGCTGAGTTCTAAGCAAAGCAGTGTGGTTCCTGAGTCTATGCCCATAACCACTCTGCAATGCTACCCCTTTTCCACCTTCATAAGATGGGCACTATCCAGGTGTTCTAAATTCCTCAAACTGGGGATAGAGGAGAGCAGGGCTTCTCGAGTTTTAAATGTGTATATAGGATCATCTGAGAACCTTGTTAAAATGCAGATTCTGATTCAGGAGGTCTGGAGTGGTACCCAAGATTCTGTATTTCTAACAAGCTCCTGGCTGATGGTGATGCTCCTAGCCCACAGACCACACTTTAGGTGGTGAAGAAGTAGAATTTGAGCATTAAGCTCCCTTGCTGTCAATATGTCTGTATGCAGAGGCATTTATACATTGTGTTTATAAGCTGGAGACTGCCCATGTCATAATCACTTTCCATTAACTCTTAAATAGAGCCTACCCTTGGAACTGATGCACACCGATTATCAGTCTGCAGGTACTTCCAATGAAAACTTAGCTTTTAGGCATTTAAAATGCACATGTAAAGGCCACACAGATAAAATATAGCTGTAAAAGTTCACAGTCAGGCTCACCACCAACTATACAAATATCAAAAGATAGTGAATAAATGACCTGTTTATTATTCATCAACTAGAATGACAGTAAATTAATAACTTTGGTCTAAAAAAGAAGCTTCCACTTGAAAATGTGGTATTATTAATTCTCAGACTCTGCTAGAAGAGTGCTATCTAATGTTAAAGGCTGTTCTAATGTTAAAGGCTGTCATTAATGATCTCTTAGGCAAAGGCGGCACTATATATGAACACTGATGGATAGTGCACAGAGAGAGTACACTTCACATTAATTTTAGGCAGTACTTCATGGAAATCCACTACTAACGATTGCTACATACCTATTCCAGATTCTAGACCTCTTTGCTTTATTTCACCTCGTTCCCATTCTGCTACCCTGAGAGAAATCCAAGAACCATTTCTTTCACTGTTTCCCTGTAATCTCAAATACATAGTTACACATTTTTTTCCAGCTGTTAAATGGATGAGATTCCCTTTCTAGCCCATTTGTTCCCCATGCCAGATTACGCAGTAAGGACGTTTCAGTTTGTGGTGCACTCCCCAATCATCACCATTGCAAACAACAGAGTTATGGTGTGATCATTAAATTTTTTACACTGAAAGGAAATAGAAGTCAGTTCCCAACCCAAATATCTATACTCCCTGAACAACAGTGGAAAGTCATTCTTCGGAAGCTTGCTCCAGAATCAACTGCAGTCTCAGGCTCTTAGGCCTACAGCCAGTGGCAACTTAACACATTATCCAGGTGCTCTCCAGGGAAAAAGGAAACCAGTGCTCTTACCACTGATGCCAGAAGAAAGAACTAATCTTTAAGGCACAAAATAAATTGTCCTGCGAGTGGGCCTTAAGACAGGAAAAAGAATTGTGAGGAAGCAGGAAGCTAGAATGGAGGCATATAGAGAAAAATATAGAAAATACATTACCAAGTAAGGGCTATATTTTTTCCTATGGATCTTAGTGCTTTTATATTTGGAAATATAATAAATCAGCATTTTTCTCTGCGGATTTTAACCTGGTAAAAATGGAAATATGTGCAAGAAAGATACATTTTTAAAAAGGCTTCAAGACTAAAAGGGAATTATCTTTGGTGATTTTACTTTGAGCCAGTGTACATTACTTAATAAGTTTCTGTAGATGAGTAAATAATCATGGGAAACCCTTTCTAATATCACTCCTCAACTACTTCCTGGGTCAGGAAATGGGGAAGCAGTTTAAACCAAAGAGTGAAAATGAAAGCAAAGGTCTATAATGGTTCTACACCCAAGGTGGGGGAAAGTCAGTAAGAATATGCAGATATAATAACAGGGAAATCCTTTGAGTAAACAGGCACATTCCATACCCAGGGCAAATTTCCCATCTTACCTATTTATTCTCTATCCTAGGTGCACTCTTGAATTTAAAGTTCTGCAAATCCTTAAAAGTAATGATTTGATTTAAATGGAAAAATCAAAAGGTTTGTTTATAAAATAGAGAACTTTTTTAAAAAAGTCAAAGAAAATACATTAATGGTAAAAAGAGTTGGATTATTCTTTAGCTAGTAACAAGTGTTATGTTTACCACCAAAACTCCTCTACAAAGACAAATGTATAATGTTATAGCACTGTATTCTTGAAACTTTTAAGCAACAGAAGTATAACTCAAATTACCAAAAACTGATGTTTGATACATTTATGGCAGCAACTTTATAAAACAATTCCTGTAATTTACTTAACAAATATCTCCCACCATTTAACTGGTTTACGTTACAGACAGATCAGAGATGGTTTCTTGTGTGTTTTGCAAATATTCTATACAAGTCCTTGAGAACATACTTACAGCTTTAGCAAAAACACCCATGATTTCAGGAAATTGGTGTGTGAGAAGGGCTATCATTGCTGTAGAAGAACACAGTCCTGCTGTGAAATGGATGAAAAAAGGAAGCTCCTTCTTTGGGTAAACAGAAACATGATGAAAGGCTGCAAGGGAAAAAAGGTAGAAATGGATTTTATTTCAAGAATACAGTGTGAGCTACTCTTAGTATTTTCAAATAAAATCAATTTTAACAAACTAGAAAGGAAAATATTTTTTTTAAAAAAAGAACAAGTAGTCCCTGGCCAAGCAAGGTAGAGGAAAGCTATCCATTATTTATTTGAGCATCAACAGCATATCTATATAGCCCAATGACTGGGCTGGGGGCTGGGAACAGGATGGTATCCTGGGAAAGAGCACTGACTGTAAAGTCATGCTGAGGTGGTTTTGAAAAAGAGCTTTGTCACTTATTAGCTGTGTGATCTTAAGTAAGTTGCTAAGCCCTCATAGAAGTTGCTATGGAGTTGTTATGAGGAACGTTATAAGCATTTAATAAATGTGAGTTGTTGTAATTCTTGCTCTTTGGGAGCTCAGTCTAGTATAGAGATCAAGAGACAGACATGTGGTTGGCAATTTCCCAGAACCATTAGTTAATGATTTTACCCAGTTATTACTGAGTGTTCTATATGTATTATTTCACTGAGTACTATAAAAACTGAACTGGAAAACCAAAGCTCTAGGATTTTGGCCATAAATTAAGTCCTTTGCCTTCCTTTACCACATTTACTCAGGTATTATTTTTCTAGTGTTTGGACATTTCAATACCACTGGTATTCAAGTATTTATATCTTATTTGTTTTGTTGTATTGTTGAAAATACACACAGCAGACCATACACCAATTCAACAATTTCTGCATGTACAATTCAGTGACACTGATGACATTCTTCAAGTTGTGCAACCATTCTTACCCTCTTTTTCTGAATTGTTACATCTTATTTGAAATTTAAGAATAATTGAATAATTAGACTGAGATGAGCCTATTACAGTGCCTGGCACACAACAGGTGCTCAATAAATATTGGTTACACTGAGTGTTATTCGGGGACTTCATTTAGTCCAGGAAGTTGACCACTCAGGGCTGGAGACTAATGCAGAAATTTCTGATGTAATATCCTACATAAGTAAGGGATGACTAATTCAATGCTGAATCAAGGTCAGCTATAAATTTTACTTTTTCAAACATAACAATTTACAGAGAAGATTACACCTAAGTTTCCTTCAGTATTTTTATGTGTCTTAAACTATATTCAGAAAGTTTATACCAAAAACCACACTCATTTAAAATCCAGAAAACTTCCAGAGCCTTGAGCCATGTTTAAAGTAAATGCACAACAGAACTGATTTTTTTTTTTTAAGTTAGAAACATTAGAGGTTGTAGGCAACATTGTGCTTTCAGCACCCAAGAAACCATCAGTCCCATTAACCCTCCCTGTCCCCTCAGCCATGAGAGGCCAACTTCTTCTAGCAAATCAAGAGAAACAAACCCTGGTCTTTGAGAAGACAGGAAACACACACGTATGTATGCCAATAGTTACTATAATTGCTACCCTGTGAGAGATGCAAAATTAATAATATTAATTAAACTACATAGCATTTTACAGTTTACAAGGTATTTTAATTTACATTAGCTCATTTGATTTTTCTAAAAACTTTAAGAGATAAATAGTATTATTCCTACTTTAAAAGGTAGAAAACTGCATAGCTTTCATAAGATAATTTCCTGAAGTATGAGATTTTTATACTGTAGGACAGACCTAATTATTTCTTTTTGGATAGTCTTCTACAGATTTGTTTGTCAGTCAATGTTTGGCTAATACATCAACATAATGGATGACTAGTACAGAAACACTCCCTTGGAACTAAAGTTCAAATTTCATCACTGGCCTGTGGAGAAAAATTTATCAGGAGGCAAAAAAGACAACTAAAAAGCTATGTGAACTAGGGGAATAGTTCAAGTCTGAAGTTCTGAGGTTCATAAGCAAATTCCAGAATGCTGTAAGTCATATCAAGGTTGAAGGAGAATTAAAAATAAAAAACATTAAGTACTCCTGGGTATTAGAACTCCATGTTATTAAAAATCTGTTCACTCTACCACAGACAGAAAGAATAGTCTAAGATCATTCAATATAATCAAACAAAACTCGAAGCATAACCCCTTTCTCCTACCTCCTGGAATTTGCAATCGAGTAGCACCCCATACGGAATTAAAATCAGCCCTGGTGTCGCAGTGGTTAAGTGGTGCAGTGCCAAGAGGTTGGCAGTTTGAATCCACCAGTCACTCCTTGGAAACCCTATGGGGCAGTTCTACTCTGCCCTATATGGTCACTGTGAGTTGGAATCGACTTGACGGCAACAGGTTTGGGTTTTTTTCTTTTTTTTTTGTCTTGTCTCAGTTTTTTTTTTTTTTTAATTGAACTTTAGATGAAGGTTTACAGAACAAACTAGCTTCTCATTAAACAGTACATACATTGTTTTATGGCATTGGTTAACAACCCCATGACATGTCAGTACTCTCCCTTCTTGACCTTGGGTTCCCCATTACCAGCTTTCCTGTCCCATTCTGCCTTCTAGTCCTTGCCCCTGGGCTGGTATAACCCTTTAGTCTCATTTTGTCCTATGGGTCTGTCTACTCTTTGGCTAAAAGGTGAACCTCCAGAGTGACTACATTAATGGGCTACACGGGTGTCTGGGGGCCATACTCTTGGTGTTTCTCCAGTCTCTGTCAGGCCAGTAAGTCTGGTCTTTTTTTTTTTTTTTTTTTTTGAGTTAGAATTTTGTTCTACATTTTTCTCCTGCTCTGTCTGGGACCCTTTATTGTGACCCCTGTCAGAGCAGTCAGCGGTGGTAGCCAGGCACCATCTAGTTGTACTGGACTCAGTCTGGTGGAGGCCATAGTAGTTGTGGTCTATTAGTCCTTTGGACTAATCTTCCCCTTGTGTCTTTAGTTTTCTTCATTTGCCCTTGGTCCCAAAGGGGTGAGACCAGTGGAGTATCTTAGATGGCCACTCACAGGCTTTTAAGACCCCAGACGCTACTCACCAAAGTAGAATATAGAACATTTTCTTTATAAACTATGTTATGCCAATTGAGCTAGATGTTCCCTGAGACCATGGTCCCCACAGCCCTTAGACCAGCAATTCAGTCCCTAACAGATTTTGGATTTGTCCATGAAGCTTCTATGACCTTACCCTGAACAAGCTGTGCTGGCTTCCCCAGTACTATGTACTGTCTTGCCCTTCAACATAGTTACCACTATCTATTGTCTATTTAGTGTTTTCCCATCCCCACCCCTCTCCTCCCTGTAACCATCAAAGCTTGTTTCTTTTTGTGTGTAAACCTTTTCATGAGTTTTTACCATAGTGGTCTCATACAATATTTGCCCTTTTGTGACTGACTTATTTCACTCAGTGTAATGCCCTCCAGATTCATCCATGTTATGAGATGCTTTGCAGATTGATCATTGTTCTTTATTGTTTCATAATACTCCACTGTGCATAGGTACCATAGTTTGTTTATCCATTCATCTGTTGATGGGCATCTAGGTTGTTTCCATCTTTTTGCTATTGTGAACAATGCTGCAATGAACATGGATATGCGTATGTCTATTTGTGTGACGACTCTTATTTCTCTAGGATATATTCCTAGGAGTGGGATTGCTGGATCATATGGTATTTCTATTTCTAGCTTTCTAAGGAAATGCCATATCATTTTCCAAAATGGTTGTACCATTTTGCATTCCCACCAGCAGTGCATAAGAGTTTCAGTCTCCCCAGAGCCTCGCTAACATTTGTTATTTTCTGTTTTTCTGATTCGAGGTTTTTTTGTTTTTGCCAAAAGAAAATTGCCCGGTCTTGTAGCCTATGGCTCTGACAATACATGATAATAACCTTGATTTTATTCAGATGACTATGTAAAATTGGTTTTAGTTATTTGGGCGAGGGTGGCATTATTTTAGGCTCAATGCATTAGCATAATATAATACACTCTTGCCACTGATGTTCTATAATAAAAGGTTCATTCCTTTCGTTTAAATATCCTTGTTCCTGTTAAAATGGAAAAACAATAAGAACAACTATCATCACCACCACCACCCTATGAAAGGAAAAGAAATTTCTCTTACTACTGACCTCCTGAAGGAGCCCTGATGGCTCAAGGGTTAAGAGCTCAGCTGCTAACCAAAAGGCTGGCAGTATGAAACCACCCAGAGGCTCTGTGGGAGAAAGACCTGGTGATTTGCTTCATAAAGATCACAGCCAAGAAAACCCTATGGGGTAGTTCTACTCTGTCACATGGGGTCACTATGAGTTGGAATCAATTTGACGGTACACAACAACTGTCAAACTCAATTAATTCTTCTCAGTAATTACATTACTTAATATCTCAGATACTCTCATTACTTAGACATTTCTTCCTCCTTTAAGTTTCTGGGATATCTAGTTCTGGTTCCCGTCCTGTCTCTCTGACTTCTTCATTGGATCTTCCAGACTCCTTTTTAGCCACCCATTCCTTAGACATTTTTCATAACTGCCCCCCCCACCCCCCCAGTTTCATCCCTGGCTCACTTCTCACTCTATACACTTTTCCTGAGTCATATATACAATACACCCATGCCTATGACGTTCTAGAAAACGATGACTCCCAAGTCTGTTTTGTGAGACATAGTGAGAAAGAGTTATCAGGACCCCTGGCAATTTTGTTCACACAACTTGACCCTGTGCCTAGGCCATAACTGACTGGACCAGGGATGAATATCTGGGTAAATATAATTTTCTGCCCCAGAAGATTTAGAAGTAGGATTGAGATATTATTCAGTATTGCTTGCCTGAACTGATGACATGTAAACTCAGATCCATAGGGGCATCATCAAGTCTGGCTACGTGAGTGCATAAGGAGGGAAAGTCAAACTGCAAGAAGATTGAAGGAGATACACTGAGAGAAGCAGAAATGAGAGATCATACAAAGAGAAGAGGAGGCTAGGGGAGGAGAAAAAGAGAGTGAGAAGAGGAGAGACTAAAAAAGGTAGCCAGAGACAGAGGCATACAGATAAGTGACTGATTTCTGGAAATCCTGATGGCCTTTCTAGTTCCTGGTTCCAGTCCCTTATAAGTTCCAACTGTAGTTGTTGCCTTTGGATTCCTTGAGATAACCCATTCTTCTTCATCAAATTTCTTTTTATTTAAGCTAGTTTGAAGTGGCTCTCTATTATTTATACCCAAAGTATGCCCATAACATTTACTATTTCTATATATGCATATGTAATTTATAAATATACCTTAGACCTATATATTTAGAAATATAAAACTCATGTCTGTTATGTAGACATGATAAATAGACTATGTAATAAAATATTTAAGCATAATAAATGTATGTATGTATACATGTATGTGTATGTATATGGATGAGATGTTACACAGGCAACATACTCAAAGCTAAATTCATTTACTTCTACCTCTGCTACCAAACCTTTTCCTCCTGCTATATGCCTAATCTTCACTAATGGATTTACCATTCCCCAAGTCACCCAAGTCGGAAAACCATGAGTTACCCCTGACCTCCTAGAGAGGCAGGTACTCCTCACTTGAGTTTCCTTATAGTCTACTATAGTCTATTCCATATATATATACAGCATTTAACCCACAGTTTATCTATGAGTCTTTCCATTCATTGGTAGGCAGCCTAGGAGTTTGGGGTAGGGTAAGGAGGAAAGGGCACCAACATTTAACATTTTTGTTGAGTATCTACAATGTGCCAGGGCATATTTATATGAATAAAATAATGAATTCTACTCATTTGAACGGTATTTATTGAATATTAATTTTTATGATAAATAGTATAGAGATACTAGGACAATAAAGAGAATCCTGGTCCTCAAGGAGTTTACAATCTAAAAAGGAAGATTAACAACACAGTGCTGGAAGATGAGCCCCTTAGGTTGAAAGACACTCAAAATACACAGTGGCCACACAATGGACCCAAGCATACCAACAATGGTGAAGATGGTGTAGGACTGGGCAACTTTTTGTTCTATTTTACATAGGTCTCTATGAATTGAGGTTGCCATGAGTCAGCAATGACTCAACGGCAACTATCAATTTTTTTAGAGGATCAGATATTACATATTGTTTTGTATCTTGCTTTTATCACTTACTGTGTGGATATCATCCTTTTTAAATTTTATTATGGTGAAAATATACATAAAACGTGCCACCTCCACAATTTCTACATGTAGAATTCAGTAACATTGATTACATTATTCATATAAATAAGAAAAAGGGAAGATTGAGAAGTACATAAAGTGCTTTGAGAGTTCAGAGAAAGAGATCACTTATCCCAGAGGATGGAGGATCCTGGGAGAAAAATATCAGCATACTCAATTTGCTGTATCTCTCCTAAATTTTCACTAGCTTTTTTTTCAGCTTATTAAGTATGATGGTTGTAAAACTACAACTTCTCTTCGTAAATTTCAGTTCTAATGGTGCAGTATTGTAAAACTGTGGCACAGGTTTATATCATATAACGAAACTTCAGCGTGCTTGCTTCCTGGTTAAATCATAAAAAGAAAATTTAAACAAAAATTTTAGAGTCCTGGGTGGTGCAAATGGTTAAGCACTCGACTACTAGTCGAAAGATTGGCTGTTGGAGCCCGCCCAGAGGCCTCAGAAGACAGACCTGGCGATTTGTTTCCAAAAGGTCACAGCCTTGAAAACTTTATGGAGTAGTTCTACTCTGCACACACGTGGTCGCCATGAGTCGGAACCCACTCAATGGCAACTACAGCAACAACAAACATAAGTTTACTAGCTCACAGAGAAAAAGAGTGAGTAGAGACAAAAAGCATAGGCTATTATTTAGAGAAGTTTGGCTGTTTGAAGGCAGGGACTATATTGAAACACTTTCAGCAATCATAACCCTATATATTTCTGGTTCTCTTCCCAACTCCTTGACTGTGCTTTTTACAGCCAGGATGTATAGGTCCTCCAACTTCATTCTTCTTTTTCAAGATTGTTTTGGCTATTCTGGGTCCTTTACCTTTCCACATTGTTATGGATTGAACTGTGTCCCCCAAAAATATGTACTGTAAATTCTAATCTCTGCCTGTGGTTATAATCCCATTTGTGAATGGGTTGTGTTTATTATGTTAATGAGGCAGATTAGGGTATATCTTGAGTCATTCTCTTCTGAGATATAAAAGGGATCAAAGAAGCAAGGGAGAGAAGAGATGGGAGAATAGAGATGCCAAGCCACACGAAGACTGCCCAGAAGCAGAAGCTCAAAGAGACAAGGAGCTTCCTCAGAGCTGACAGAGAGAAGACCCCTTTTTCTAGAGCTAGGACCCTGAATTCAGACTTCTAGCCTCCTAAATTGTGAGAAAATAAATTTCTATTTGTTAAAGCCACTTGCTTAATGGTATTTCTGTTATAGCAGCACTAGATAACTCAGACACATAAATTTTAGGATCAAGTCAATTTTAACAAAAGAGTCTGCTGGAATTTTGACAGGGATTGTATTCAATCTATAGATCGATTTGGAGAAAACTGCTATCTAAATAATACTGGATCCTGCAATCCATTAACATGGAATGTCTTTCCATTCATTTAGATTTTCTTTAGTTTCTCTTAGCAATACTTTATTGTTCTTAGTGTACAAGTCTTTTGTTAAGTTTATTCCTGCTTAATTTTTTCTTTTTGATGCTACTATGATTGGAATTGGAGCCCTGGTGGCGCAGTGGTTAAGAGCTACGGCTGCTAACCCAAAGGTCAGCAGTCTGAATCCACCAGCCACTCCTTGGAAACCTTATGGGGCAATTCTACTCTGTCCTATAGGGTCGCTATGAGTCGGGATGGAATCGACTCAATGGCAATGAGTTTTTTTTTGTATGATTGGAATTTTCTTAATTTCATTTTCAGATTGTTCATTGATAGTGTATACATATACAATTGATTTTTTAATACTGATCTTATATCCTGCAACCTTGCTGAACTCATTTATTAGTTATAATAGTATTTTTGTGAATTTTTTAGGATTTTCTACATAGAAGATCATGTCATCTGTGAATAAAAACCATTTTACCTCTTCCTTTCCAGTATCAATACTTTTTATTTTCTCTTTCTTGTCTGATTCCACTGGTTAGAACCTCCAATATGAAGTTGAATAGGAGTGGTGAAAGTGGACATCCTTGCCTTGTTCTTGATCTTAGGGGGAAGCATTCAGTCTTTTACCATTAAGTATGATGTTAGCTGGGGTTTTTTTGTAGATGATCTTTATCAGGATGAGGAAGTTCCCTTCTAGTCATAGTTTGTTTGTTTTTTTTAAATCATGAATGGGTGCTGGATTTTGTCAAATGCTTTTTCTGCATCTATTGTCCTTTATTCTATCAATATGGTGTATTACACTATTTTCAGATGTAAAACAACCTTGCATTAGTGTAGTAAATCCCACTTGGTCATAGTGTATAATCCTTTTTATATGTTGTTGGATTCAGTTTGCTAATATTTTCTTGATGATTTTTTTATCTATAGTCATGAGATATTGTTCTACAGTTTTATTTTCTTGTAATATCTTTGGTGTTGGTATCAGAGTAATACTGGTCTCACAGAATGTGTTGGGGAGTGTTCCCTCCACCTCTATTTTCTGAAAGAGTTTGTGAAGGATTGGTATTATTTCTTCTTTAAATGTTTATAAGATGATTGCTTTTTAATATTTTTAATCTTGTGTCCTTCATCCCATCTAGCACAGTGCTTTGCATAGTGTCTGGCTCAATAAATATTTGGAAATGAACTGAATTATGCAACAACATCCAGAAATGGCTAAAATAATATTTAAAGAGAGTCCTGAATTTCAACCAAAGGCACTTTAGAAATGAAGAATACTATGAAAAACAAACTCACAACTACTTTTAAGTTTACGAAAACTGAAATATTTACTTACTAGGTAATAGCTCTCTATCAGCAGTCTCAGTGCAGCTAGGGTAGGGGTAAAATAGATGGCCTTTCTCTAAAGGGTAGGGAATCATTCTAAAAGCTGAGGAAAAAAAAAAAATGTTGACATTCAATTCTGTCTCATTTACCATTCTACATAACAGATCAAAGCTATTTTAGAGATATATTTTTATAAAATTTCCACACAGTATATATTTTTTTAGAGAGACATTTTAGATGCAAGAAATAAAGTGAGCAAAAAAATAAGGGGAAGAATATGATTTATTTAGAGAACAGTGAATGGTCTAGTCTGGCTGGACTAAAGGAGTGGTAGATGATAAGACTGCTTGGGTCCTTCTTTGCCTCAGTCTCCTCATTACAAACACAATAGATAACTCCCCAGGTATGTATTTCACTTCTTACAGGAATCTTCATAAAACTACAATGTATATAACTGTTGGGAACCTAAAAGAGTTCTCAATGTTTCCTAACTTCATATGTGAGATTTTACCAAGAATTTCGATGAGTAGAGTTTAATCTAGATCAGGGGTCAGCAAAGTATGGACCTTTGGCCAAATCTGGCCTGGTATCTGTTTTTATGAATAAACTTTTACTGCAACACAGCTACATACATTCATTTACATAGTGTTTAAGGCTGCTTTCATGCTACAACAAGAGTTGAGTAGTTGTGATAGAGACTGTATGGCCCACAAAGCCTAAAATACTTACTATTTAGCCCTTTACAGAAAAAGTTTGCTAAGCCTTGATCTAGATTATCACCAACTGTTGCAGACTTCTTAAAGAAGGAATCCTTATTGATCTACTTAACTAGCTAAGTACTCATCAATCTTTCTCCTATAAACTTTTGTTAAAATACGGATCTTGTTTTGTCAAAAAAAAAAAAATGTAGTGATTTGTCAAAAGTCACAGATCAAATCAGTGTTAACTCTAGGAAGCCATCTATCAAGATGATTATTCATAAAATACAGTATAAATCATATACTTACTGAAAACTTCCTATGTGACAAGCAGAATACTAGGCATTAAAGACACATACAAGATAAATGAGATAGAATATCTGGTTTTGAGGAGCTGTAGGACAAAGAACTTGATTTGACCTTTGTTCTGGGTCCTGAAAATAACCCTTGAGATTTGTCAGCAATCAAGGTTCCTTTGTTTTCTTAAAATAGCTAGGCAACATTTAAACATGTGCAAATGAGTGGCGGCTACACAGACCCCACCTGGCAGTTAATCTCTGGAAGGGTGGAAGGGCATGATGTAATGAATCATGCATATTCATGATTCAATCGATCATGACCATGCATTGAGGCCCCAATCATACATATGTATTGTTATAAAAGACCTCAGAACACAGAAGCAGTTGGGCTTCATGACTGATGAGAACAGCCATGCACAGGCGAGGGTGGCATGTCCCTAGGGACAATGGAGGCCTCCCAGACTATGCCTGACACGTCTCTTTGAATTCTTTCTGGTTATAATAAATGGTTAGCTGTAAGTATAGGTAGTCTCCTATACTTAGTTCTGAGAGTCATTCCAGTGAATTACTGAACCCACTGGTGGCAGTGAGAGCCAGCAAAGGCTGAAGGATAGAGTCTTAACTTGTGAAGACCCAGCTCTGGGTGGCTAGAGGTCAGAGAAAGGCTGTACGGGCAGTCGATCGAAAAGGACATAGTCCTTCTGATTTGTAGGATCTGACCTAACTTTGGCTGGTTAGCGTCAGAGAAAGTGCCATGGATAGCTGGTGTTAGGATAATGGAGAAATGGAAAAGTGGGGGTATGAGTTATCTTCGTATTTTGGGAATCAACCTTATGTCAATTTTTATTAACACAGGAGCTTATAAACTACTGGAGAAAAAGCAAAAGAAAGTCTTATTACCCAAAGGCATTCAGATCCTCAAGAGCATATTGTCAAGCACAGTGTCTGACCCATAGCAAATGGTTAATGTAAATATGTTCCCAAATTTTCTTGATTCAAGGACACATGGTGCCTTTAATGTTTCAGTAAATTTTTAATGGTGTCCCTAGGCTGAAAGAAATATCTAACAGTTCCATTTATTAAGTAGGAAGCTCAAACAACTTAAAAAGTTTATGTCCTTACAATTTAGCAGTCATTTGGAAAAACTAATACGCGGAAATTGAAAGAAAAAATAATTTTCTTATCTGGTTCACAAATAACCATCATTTCTTACGAATGGGATGTATGAGTCTGCTGGGAACCATAGAGCTTCTCAAACTTTGAAATCAGATTGGACACCGACATCCTCATTCCACATTGATTTTTGTGTGGTACTTCTTTTTATCACAGCAACTAACACAAAACCCAGCTTTGCAGAGATATGATGACACTGAAAGGAATGGAGAGCCACCTAATGTTAAAACTATGACCTATCTCAAGCTAATGGTTTGAGTGGTGTCTGACAGATGTCCAGTACTGCTGCATTTCCACTGAAAATTTAAAATATTCTATAGCATTCTTAAGAATTTGCTGTGAGGTACCAGACAGATGGGAAAAAAGGAAAGAATGTCACGTTGAAAACCATTAAGAAGCAGAAACACAAGGGATGTGAAACAGTTCGCACTGTCACTAAAACCATTTCCAACAACTCCTTCTTTAATTTTTTTGCCCCTCCCAAAGTTCCTGGGAGTGGAGATTTGGATGCTGCTGCTGAAGCTATCCTTCCTGCGGACTTTGAAAGTGGTCACTTTTTACGTGTATAATTCCAAGATCAGTGTTATACTTTACTGGAGAAGCTACTGAAGATGATGATGATGATTATGATGAAGAAGGTGAAGAAGCAGATGAGGAAGGGGAAGAAGAAGGAGATGAGGAAAATGATCCAGACTATGACGTGAAGAAGGATCAAAACCCAGCAGAGTGCAAGCAACAGTGAAGCAGGATGTATGTGGCCTTGAGGATAACCTGCACTGGTCTACCTTCTGCTTCCCTGGAAAGGATGAATTTACATCATTTGACAAGCCTATTTCAAGTTTTTTGTTTGTTTGCTTGTTTTTGTTTTTGCAACTTAAAATAAAAATGTCAAATACAAAAAAAAAAAAAAAGAATTTGTTGTGAGGCCTTAAAGTACCTCAATGCAAAGTTTAGGAACCAATACAGTTAACCAATTTTAGTGAATGAGCACTGAATTATTTTTTTAATTTTTATTGATAGCTGTGGTGTACTTTCTAAGAGAATTACTATAAGAATCCAACTGATAATATATTTTGATTAAGCTTCTTTACTTTCTTGGTGATTGTAAGAAGTTACAAATAAGAGATCTGGCAGGTAGTTTAAAACAGTCCAATTTAAAAAATATTAGAATAGCTCAACCACATTAAAAAGCTTATAAACCAGGGACTGATAAATCTGCATTTTCTTTCCTTACAAATATATAATTTAAATGAACGTATTTTATTATAGTGCATCAAGCAATGTACTTGGCAGAATACGGTAACAGTTTCTCATTCTGCTTTTCCTAAATGTGACATCAATATAAATACATTAAGCATTTCCACCAATAAACTAAATATAACACTGAGTTCACTTCGAAACCAATCTGAACAACAAATCCTTATGGAAACTCAGATGATCCATCAAAGAAGACTGCCTGTGAATGCAATGA
The DNA here is from genome assembly GCA_030035585.1 of Dugong dugon. Taxonomy (NCBI): domain Eukaryota; kingdom Metazoa; phylum Chordata; class Mammalia; order Sirenia; family Dugongidae; genus Dugong; species Dugong dugon. The sequence goes on from CM057462.1 coordinate 152,997,638, forward strand.
ACAGTCAGAGAGACTAGTGTTAGATTTGGAAAAGAATACTTACTGCCTTCCCAGGTACACTGTAACAGATTAAGAGCACCTTCTATTCGCTTCCAGTGCTGAAGATGAAAGAAAGCATAGGCAATTGCTTCACTATCGCCCCGTTTCAGAATGTGTTCTGGAGGTAAAATTAGACTTTTCATCTCTAGTAAGTACTGAAAAAATAACACACATACAACAAAAAAGAAAAGGAAAATTATGTTAACGTCAAACATTCAAAAAAAGGTAGATTCAACATGTTATAAAGTAAAAATGATTTTAAAAAATTAAACTACTTGAAATGACATAAAGGGCCTACTGATTACGTGTATAAATGCTTATACATGCAAATTCCCAAGGTCAGAACATTCCGATAGGTAAAAACAAAGTTATAAATGGTTTATGTGTATGATGAAATGCTCGCAATCACTAGCCATTAGAAAACTGCAAATCAAAACCACAATGAGACACCATCTCACCCTGGCATTACCGGCATGAATCAAAAAAACAGAAAATAACAAATGTTGGAGAGGCTGCGGGGAGATTGGAACTCTTATGCATTGCTGGTGGGAATGCAAAATGGTACAACCAGTTTGGAAAATGATATGGCATTTCCTTAGAAAGCCAGAAATAGAAACACCATATGATCCAGCAATCCCACTTCTAGGAATATAGCCTAGAGAAATAAGAGCTGTCATATGAATAGACATATGCATACCCATGTTCACTGCAGCATTGTTCACAATCGTAAAAAGATGGAAACAACCTAGATGCCCATCAACAGATGAATGGATAAATAAACTATGGTACATACACACAATACAGTACTATCAAACGATAAAGAACAATGATGAATCTGCAAAGTACCTGATAACATGGATGAATCTGGAGGGCATTATGCTGAAATAGGTCAATCACAAAAGGACAAATATTGTATATGAGACCACTATGATAAAAACTCATGAAAAGGTTTACACACAAAAAGAAACAATCTTTGATGGTTAAGAGGGAGGGGAGGGGTGGGGATGGAAAAACACTAAAAAGACAACAGATAGGTGGTAACTTTTTTCTGGTAAAGGGTAAGACAGTACACAATACTGGGGAAGCCAGCACTACTTGTACAAGGCAAGGTCATGGGAGCTCCATAGACATACCCAAACTACCTAAGAGACCGAATTGCTGGGCTGAGGGCTATGGGGACCATGGTCTCAGGGAACATTTAGCTCAACTGGCATAACATAGTTTATAAATAAAATGTTCTACATTCTACTTTGGTTGAGTAACGTCTGGGGTCTTAAAAGCCTGTGAGCGGCCATCTATGATACTACATTGGTCTCACCCCTTCAGGAGCAAGGGAAAACAAGGAAAACTAAAGATACATGGGAAAGATTAATCCAAAGGACTAATGGACCACAACTACCACAGCCTCCACCAGACTGAGTCCAGTACAACTAGATGATGCCCAGCTACCACCACTGACTGCCCTGACAGAGGGTCCTGGACAGAACTGGAGAACAATGTAGAACAAAATTCTAACTCACAAAAAAAGACCAGACTTACTGGCCTGACAGAGACTGGAGAAACCCTGAGAATATGGCCCCCTGGCACCCTTGTAGCTCAGTAATGAAGTCACTCCTGAAGTTTACCCTTCAGCCAAAGATTAGATAGGCCCATAAAACAAAACAAAACTAAAGGGGGACACCAGCCCAGGGGCAAGGACTAGAAGGCAAGAGGGGACAGGAAAGCGGTTAATAGGGAACCCAAGAAGGGAGAGTGTTGACATATAGTGGGGTTGTTAACCAATGTCGTAAAACAATATGTGTACTAAGTGTTTAATGAGAAACTAGTTTGTTCTGTAAACCTTCATCTAAAGTATAATATAAATAAATAAATAAATGGCTTATGTGTAGCCTTTTAAATATAACATAGAAGCTGAAGCAGGGGACATAATGTGAGAGCACGTTTATTTTTCCAAAAACGAATTAAGTATAAAATTATAAAATACAATTTTGGAACAACACCTTGTGGCAACTTTTAATTCTCTTTTTCTCTTATTCTCATTCTATAGGTGAAGAAACTTAATTGTGAAAAAGTTAAATTAAATTAAAATTTACTGAGTACAAAGCACTGTGCTCATCAGCAAAAACCAAAACAAAACAACCTGTTCTTTGGAGCTTCATACTATAATGGGAAAGACAGGGTTGTTTAGTAAAACTATAACCAGACTATGGTGAGTGCTTTATTAGAAGTATAAACAATGTATATAGGAATACAGATAACCAAAAAAACCACACCCATTGCCATCAAGTCAATTCTGACTCACAGAGACCCTACAGGGCAGGGTAGAACTGCCCCATAGGGTTTCCAAGGCTGTAATCTTTATGGAAACAGATTGCCACATCTTTCCCCTGTGGAGCGTGGGTTCAAACTACAGACCTTTTGGTTAGCAGCCAAGCTCTTAACCACTGCGCCACCAGGGCTCATAACTATGTTTAAACCTAAACCAAACCAAATCCGTTGCAGTGGAGTCGATTCCGACGCATAGCAACCCTACAGGACAGAGTAGAACTGCCCCATAGGGTTTCCAAGAAGCAGCTGGTGGATTTGAACTGCCAACCTTTTGGTTAGCAGCCAAGCTCTTAACCACTGTGTTTAGAAAGTATTAAGTCTAAAGTATCTATTTAAAGTATACAATTCAATCAATGTTTTTATAAAGTATATTACCAGATATGTGCAACCATCACCACAATCAATTTTAGAATATTTTCATCACCTCCAAAAAACAAAACAACAAAATCTCATACCCTTTAGTTATTGCCCCTTTATCCCTTCGCCCCTCAGGCCTAAGCAACCATTGATCTACTTTCTGTCTCTACAAATTTGCCTATTCTGGACATTTCATATAAATGGAATCATATAATATATGGTCTTTTGTGACTGATTTCTTTCATTTAACATAATGTTTTCTAGGTTCATCCATGTTGCAGTATCCATCAGTATGTATCAGTATTCCTTTTTAATGCCAAATAATAGTTCTTTGTATGGATATATCACATTTTGTTATCCATCCATTAGTTGATGGAATTTGGTTACTTCTACCTTTTGACTATTATAGATAATGCTGCTATAAACATTTGTGTACAAGTTTTTGTGTAGACACGTTTTAATTTCTCTTGGGTATGTACCTAGGAGTGGAATTGCTGGGTCATATGATAACTACAAACCATTGCCATTAAGTCGATTCCAACTCATAACGACTGTACAAGACAAAGTAGAACTGCCCCACAAGGTTTCCAAGGCTGTAAACTTTACAGAAGCAGACTGCAATGTCCCTCTCCCACGGAGAGGCTGGTGGGTTTGAAACACTGAACTTTCGGTTAGCAGCTGAGCTCTTAACCACTGAGCCACCAGGGCTCGTAACTCTATGTTTAGGAAGTATTAGCTCTGATTTACGAGTTGGAGATAAACCACTTGATGGAATCTGAGATTTAAACTGATATTTAAAGACGGGTGGAATATGGATGAGCAAATTGAGAGAGTGAAAGGATAAACAGGAAGACATATTCAAAGCACCAGGCCACCTTAAAAAAGTCAGTGAGCCAAGAGATCATACAGCAAGATGTATTTAAGGGATCAGTGAGTATGCCTGTTACAGAAATTTTAGCCTATCAATACTTTTTCATTTATGGTACAAATTCTCAATATTCTATCCTAAGCTACTGTAGAAAATACTCACCTTAATACCATAATCCATATAAAAGCAGTATACTAATTAGATGTACCAATTACATGAAGAAATATACAAAATTAACCACTTGTACATCATCTTTACTGTTAGTCAATTTAAAACAAAACCTTTAAAAAATATTTAGTTAGCTAAATACTTTCTCCAAAGACTGAGGCCAGAATGCACTTCCTCTACTGGAATAGGTTTGAAACAATCTCTTTGGTTCTAAACAGCTGATATCAAATTACATGTCAAAAGTTCCAAATTACACTAACTTCTGTTATAAGAGATAAAAAGAGAAACATTCCAGATGTATCTCAAAAATATATTCTCATACTTCAAATTCTAGCTTCTCCAAATCGTCACACACTAATGAGATAAACAACGTAAACTGAAGAATTGAATTTGTGAAACATTTTGTAAAACTGCTACAGGCAGTAAGACCCCAAGAAGTATCTTAAAGACAAAAAGTTGTAGTGGTTTTAAAATTTAAGTCTTAGGTTATTAATCAATATATATGTACTCATATTAATACATCTGAAATAATTTTTTCCTGTGTTTATGAAATGGGCCTTTCCAACAATTACTGAGCTTAATTCTTATCTTTAATTACACTTACTCTTGATGTCTCTGGATCTCTCAAATTTTAAGAATGTAGTCTGCTCATCGATTTATTTTAGCAGATGTCACAAGCTATGAGATTATTTACTAATCCAGTTTGGGGACTTACCATTTCCCATTCAGTTTCTTAAAGGAATGCAGTAGAGGTTGTGTCCTGGTCAAGCAAAGCCCATTTGCTGCCTGCTTGGATTCTCTCTCCTTAATGCTTTGGGCCTATACTCAGGAGGGTAATATTCTTTCTAATCCCCTCTAATCCTTGCCCATTTTTTTTAAAACACAGTAAAAGATCACTCGCACCAGGCGTCTGTGGGAAAATGGACTCAAATAGCTGACCTCTGACATGACTCCTTATGTTCTTTGCAAGTGTACTAAGAGCTTCAGTAGGAAGCAAAGAAACTGCAGCAATCACAGTGGAATCTCCATTATAAAAAGAGTATCTCATTTTCAGAGGAAAACTGTTTCTTAAACCAGGAACTTTTTATTAAAAGTCTGCGTTTTACAGATGGAGACAAAATATCCCAATTCATTTTCAATGAGATTTAGAATCCTAAAGTTCAAAGTAAACCCCAACATGGTAAGTATCCAGCATATCGGTAGCCACTTAGCAAAATTCAGTAAACCTTAATAGAAAATATCAATTTGATACGTCAGGAAAATACTTTTTTAAACAGCAACTATATATAGCTATATTTTCACTATTTAATAATCTAAGTGAAAATCCAGATAGTAATCAAACACATATGGCATGTTTATTAGGAATGAAATTTCAAGTTTTTATATTTTTTAAAATCTTTTCTATTTAATCACTTCTAAAAAAATCTTTCTTATGCTACGTTATTTTTTATTATCATGTCCTACCTATCAACAAAGTCTTTTCCAACTTGACATTAAAGCAAAGCAATTCTTATTTTTGTTTCTAATTAGACACTGAAATATAATTTGACCCCTAAAATATAAGGGAAATTTTTCAGTTTAAGAAAAATGTATTTAAAATAAATCAAAGGATTATAAATTATATTATTCCATCTCCTTCATAAATTGCGACTTGGATGTTTTTGCTACCCAGCATAAACTGTAAACTAATCCACAACAGAAATCATATCCTTTGTATCTACTTCAGCACCTAGCACATTGTACTGAAAGCAGGCACTAAAATACTTATTAACTGACTTGATCACACATATACTGCTGAAATGTCTTCAACCTCATACTTACATTTCATATTTTACTTGAAGATATTTTCTAACTCCCTGGACAAACCAAAAAAAAAAAATGCCCCTGCTACCCAGAGTTTACTTTTTGATTAAGAAGAATATGAAAGGCTAAAAGCTGAGAAGTGGTTTATGTTTTTTCCTCTTCTTCTTCTGCTTACAAAAGTACACGCTCAACATACAAAAATGCAAACAGTATAGAGCTATGTAGTAGAAAATAATATGAGATTGGAGAGTAAAGAAAATGAAATTTATTAATATTCTACCCCCCTCTCTGACCCTAATAATTTGATCTACATTTATCTTAATTTCTGTTTTTAAACATAACAGGATCAACTTGTTATGCAACTCACTTTTTACTTTACATCTTGTGCATTTCTTCCTGTCTCTATGTAGATCCACCTCATTATTTTTACTGGTTGTATACTATTCCATTAAAAAGCTAAGTTAAATGTAAACTTTCACTTAAACTACAACAGTAAAAAAAAAAGCTAAGTTATTTCATAATATAGGTTAAGAAATAAGGTTATGCTGGAATTGCACTACTACCTTAAGTGGTCAAAAATTGTAACATTAAGCAAAACTTATAAAAATTGTTAAGTAAAATTGCTTTAAAATTTCAAGAAAATATGGGTCTAAAATTTTACCTTCTTTAACCTGGAGAGCCTTTACGTAAGCAATACAGTTCTAAACTATAGACATTGTTTTAGCATAATGTCTATTCACCAAACTTTTTTGAGTGCCTTTTAAGTGCTAAGCACAGTATCAGATAGAAAACGATGAGTAAGACAAAAGCCCTACTTTTTAAAAACTGACGGAACTAAGACGGAGACAAATATATGATTGAAATAGTGAAGGACTAGAGAATACAGTCATTATCTCTGCTTGGGAATACTGGGAAAGACTCCTTCATAAAGGAGGTAATAGATGGGCAGAGTCTTGAAGAATGAGTAGGAATTTGCCAGATGAAGAGGACATTGAGCATATACACAAAGGTGGGGAGAATATGATCAGACACGGCCAATCCAGGGAACAGCGATACTGGAGAAATGGCAAGGGATAAGGCTGGAGAGAGATACTGGGCTAAGATTGTGAAAGCCTTCTATACATGAAATACTAAGGCATTGATCCTCATTCTATAGGTGACAGGGAACAAGCAGAGCTCTTTAAGCAGGGTAAGATTTGTTATTTAGGGGGATAACTCTGGCAATAGCCAGAGAAGGCAGGGGCTGGTGGCAGGGAGACTAGTGAGGAATCTGTTTTCATTGTCCAAGTTTAAGAGTATTTCTACACCTATATCTGTATGTTTAGAAATGCATAGAAAATGTCTGACAATATATACACCAAACAAAAGAAGTGGTTATTTCAAAGAAGTAGAATTGGGAGGGAAGGAACAGGAGATTTTTTCACATTATATATTTCTGAAGGATGTGAATTTTAAAAAAAGGTATGAATTAAAAAAAAAAAAGCACCCATTACCTTTATAATAAGAACAATAATTTTATGACAATAATTTTTAAAATAGAGATAATGAAGGTGTATAATGGGGATACACCTTCATTATCTAAATTTTTAAAATGGTGATAGTGGGGATGGAGTAGATAGCAAGATCTGAAAGACACTTCAAAGGTGATAGTATGAGTTGGTAATTTGGAGAGGGAAGAGGTAAAGGTTAATGAGGAGAAGAGGATAATGAAGCCATAAATCAAAATACAGAAATAAGGAGAGACAGGCTAGAGAAAAGGCTTAAAAATAAATTTAAAAACATTCAGTTGGAGTCATATTAAAGTGTCTAAGGTGCCTGTTAGATATCTAGGTAATACCCACAATTACATGAAAACATAAGTCCACAGATGAGGAGAGAAGCCAGAGTTAAAAGACACAGATTTGGAAATTGTATAAATATAGTTGAAGACATCAAACCAAGGCTGGTACCTAGTATGTGCTGAAGGACCTTCCGTTTTACCTCCAAATCACTCTATTGTTGTATCTAGAATAAATCAGAAATTGCCTGGGATGATTTTAACTAATATTAAACTACAGATAATATATTCAAATAACTAGTCTCTTGCTTTTCACTAAAAAAATAAAAAATTAAAGCTACTTTGGAAGTTATAGTTAAAAAGACAAAATGATGTATGGTCTGATGGTTCCTTTTATGATAACTCTAAAACCATACCTATACTTACATTCAAATTCACTTTAATTTTGAACTGCTTTGATCTTTATAATTTATCTTTAGATTACTTTGTTTCTATTACTTTGTAAAGCTTAAACAGCTTTTGACCAAAAGCAATATAAATCTGACCTGAAGTATGATAATGCTTTATAATCTTCTTCCTCTTAAAAGCAGAGGTTAAAGAAAAATCTCTCTGAAGGCATCTGAAATTAAGGTACTTTGCTCTTGATCAGTCATGCACACAAAGAACCAATTTCTCTCCGCAATTAGTTTTCTCAGTGCACATTCTATGAGATTGGACAGGCAGGGCGAATACAGAGTCCACATGAATGTGTATCAGGGCGACACTAAAGACAGCTCCCAGATAGAAAACAAACAGAACTGCTGTATGAATAAACTGAAAGAAAACAATACTACCTAACAGCCTCAGGAGCAAAAGGAAAATGACCTTATTGAAGGGAGAGGGGAGTGAGGCTAGAGAGGGCATTTGCCACAGGAAAATTCCATTCCAAGTCATTCTAACAGCAGTACCTCAAGAGATAAGCATTTCATATTTCAATTCTCTCACTTAAGCCACAGTACAATATAATGGAAAGGCAAAGATCTCACTATGCTCTAAGTTTGGGTAAGAAATTTCAACACTACTTCCGCTTTTTTCCACTCAGAATCTCACTCAAGTGCCTGCCTCCCTCTTATCTTTCATATATGCTGCTATAATATAAGGAGTATGGTCAATAAAATGCAAGTCTGCTGCTGTCTCTTTAGCTAGTATCTTCTATGGTGGATAGAACGCATAACATCCTAAAGGCTTCAACTCCTGATAAGCCAGAACAGATTTTACTGTTTATGTAACAATTTATTCTTAAAATTCCCCTTGCACTTATGAAAGCCTCCACGTAAAGTCTTTCTTGGCTGCACAACACTAAAAACAATTTTACTATAAAATAAGGAAATAAAATTTAAAAGTTACAGATAACATATTTCTAAACATGTACTCAAGTTATGGAGATTTATTAAATAAGTTTTTGTTGTTGTTTTGTTTTGTTTTTTAATGTTCTACTTTACTCTTGCCCCAAGAGCTTCTTCTGTAAGACACAAATAAATTATTCTCAAGGTAGTAATAATTAATTCAACTTAATTCCTAACTGTCTCAAATCTTCACCTTCACCTTATCTCAACAAAGAAATCCCCCCAAATCTAACACATTCTAAGGCGATAAGCACTACAACAATATTCATGAGAAAAGAAGTGCATACTGGGTCAGCTCAAACAGGAAGAGAAAATGGGTAACAAGTATAATAAAGCAATGATCACCATGATAATCAATACTGTTGTGTGACACTCAGACACAGTGCTAAGCACTTCATGTGTATTATTTTATTTAATCAGAAGCCATGATACTGTTATGGTACTTTCAGTGCTGAGTCAGATTATTTTTTCTTTATTGAGGTATAATTTAAAAACAGAAAAATGCACAAATCTTAAGTGTGCAGTCTGATGAGCTTTGACAATTGTATACAAGCAACACCCAAATCCAAATATGAACATTTTCATCACCCCAGAATGCTCTCCTCTCCAGTTAATCCCCTACTCCGACCATCTGAGGCAACCACTGTTGTAATTTCTACAACCAAAGATCATTTTTGTCTTTTACTGAACTTCACATAAATGGACTCATCCAGTGTACACTCTTGTTTCTGGCTTCTTTGCTATTTTTGAGATTCATCCATATTTTTGCTTGTATCAGTACTGTTTTTTTCTTATTGCTGAATAGCATGTCTTAGGCTGGGTTCTCTAGAGAAGCAAAACCAGTAAAGCATATAAACATATACAGAGAGAGATTTATATCAAGGAAACAGCTCACGTGACTGTACATGCTAGAACATCCCAAGTCCATGGATCAGGGTAACGGCCTCTCCCAATTCATGCAGCCACAGAGGCTGTCAAGCCCAAGATTGGCAGGAGCTCACAGGCTGTGAAGGTTGATGAATTCCAAGATTGGTAGGTAAGACTGCAAGGTGTCTCCTGATTCACGTATCTGCAGGGGCTGGTGAACCCAAGATGGGCAGGTCAGAGAGCAGGACTCCGCTCACAGGCTGTGAAGATCAACGAATCATGAGTTCGGCAGATAAGCTGACAGTTCATGTCCCAAGAACTGGAGGTGAGATGACAGGAGGCAGCTGCAGGATCCAGAGTGAGCAAAAAGCCAGAACGTCTGCTTATATTCAGATGCAGACCACACCCCCAAGGAAACTCCCTTTCATCTGATTGGCTACTCACTGCATATTCAATCATGGGAGTGATCACATATAAACACTGAGAATCATGGCCCAGCCAAGCTGACACACAATCTTAACCATCACAGTATCTCACTGAATAAATATATCACAATTTGTTTATCCATTTACCTGCTGATGTTCACTTGGGTTGTTTCCAGTTTTTGGCTGTTATGAATAAAGCTGCTATGAAAATTCATGTACAAATCTTTCTGTGGGCATAGGCTTTTATTTCTCTTGGATAGAATTTGTTTCTCTTAGAGCAGAATTGCTATATAGGGTCATAGGGTAGGCATATGTTTATAAGAAACTGCCACACAGTTTTCCAAAGCGGTTGTACTATTTTATATTCCCAGCAGCAATGTATGAGAGTTCCAGATGCTCCACATTCTTGCCAATATCTTACCAGTCTTTTTAATTTTTCCCATTTTGGTAAAGTGGTACATTATTTGATTTTTCATTGCATTTCCCTTATAACTACTGATGTTGAGCACCTCTTTGTGTAGTTATTGGACATTCCAATATTTCTTTCTGTGAAGTACCTGCTCAAGTTTTTGCCCCCATTTTTTAATGAGTTGTATTTTTATTGATTTGTAGGAATTCCTTATATATTCTGGATGTAAGTCCTTTGCCAGACCAACATATTGCAAATATTTTTTTCCCTGTCTGTGGCTTGCCTTTTCATTTTCTTAACAGTGACTTTGATGAGTAGAATTTTGTAATTTTCATAAAGTCCAATTTATCATTTTTTTCTTATGGTTAAGTGCCTTCCGTATCCTATGAAATCTTTTCCTACCTCAAGACTGCAAAGATATTCTTAGATATTTTCCTCTAGTCGTTTCATAGTTTTACATTTAGGTCATTGAGCCATCTCAAATGTTGTGAATAAAGTTCATGAGTTTTTTCCCCATTCAAATATTCAGATGTTGCAGTACCATTTGCTGAAAAGAGTTTCCTCTTCCCCCACTGAATTGCACTGGTGTTTCTGTCAAGAATCAGTTAACAATATCTGTGTGATAGATTTCTGGACTTTCTATTTTGTGGTTTGGTTTTAAAAGTAATTATTTCAAAAAATAAATTTTATAAGAATTTGGTGGTAGTAGGTTTATTAAAAAAAAAAAAACCTTCAATGAAATATTGCAAAGCAAGCTATCGTGAGATTCTAAATTAAAGCTGCACGATTCTATTCTTACTGATATGTAAAGTGTCATACCAAGAACAATTACATCTACAGGAGACCACTAACATTCATGGATTTAACATTTACAGTTTTAATTCCCTGTGGTAGCTCTAAACATCCATGGTTTATAGTAAGTCATCATTCTGCTAAGACACACATCGGAATTGTGTGTGCAGAAGTTTGTGTACACATGTGAGTAACTTACCTAATTAATAAGCCTAGTTGACTCTTCAGCATCCATCTCAACAAGGTTCATGAACCATCCTCATGTTTGCATTTAATGGGTGAAATTATATGTTACAGTGGTATTTTCAAATATGGAGATTCTCAATGGCTTTGAATCATATTAATCAAGAATGCCAATGGCCTACTGCACTAATAATGTTAAAGTATACCTTCTATAATAAAAAGACAAATAATTTAATTAAAAAATGGGCCCAAGAATTGAATAGACATTTCTCCAAAGAAGATATGCAAATGACCGATAAGCACGTTAAAAGATGCTCAACATCATTAGTCATTAGGGAAATGTAAATCAAAATCACGATGAGATACAACTTCACACCCAGTAAAACCAAAAACAAACCAGCTGCTATAGAGTCGATTTTGACTCATGGCAACCCAATGTGTTTCAGAGTAGAACTGTGTTCCATAGAGTTTTCAATGGCTGTGACCTTTTGGAAGTAGATCGCTAGGTGTTTCTTCAGAGGCAGCTTTCACTTAGTATTCAAGCACTTAACTGTTTGCGCCACCCAGAGTCCCTTCACACCCACTATGACAACTATAATCAAAGACAGACGATAACAAGTGTTAGCAAGGATGTGGAGAAACTGGAACCCTCATACATTGTTAGTGGGAATGTAAAACAGTGCAGCTGCTGTGGAAAACAGTTTGACAATACCTTAAAAAGTTAAACATAAAGTCACCATATGCTCCAGCAATTGCATGTCTAGGAATATACTCAAAAGCACTGAAAACTTATACATGAATATTCATAGCAGAATTATTCATAATAGCCACAAAGTGGAAGCAAATCAAACGTCCATCAACTGATGAATGAATAAACAAAATGTGGCACATCCATGCAATGGAATATTACTTAGCCATAAAAAGGAATGAAATACTGATACATGCTGCAACATGAATCAACCTTGAAAATAATATGCTAAGTGAAAGAGGCCAGCCATAAAAGGTCACATATTGTATGATTCCATGTATGTGAAAAGTCTAGAATAGGCAAATCATAGAGACAGAAAATAGATTAGTGGTTGCCAGAAGATGAGGAGAGGGGTATAGCGAGTGATTGCTAATGGCTATGGAGTTTTTTTTACGGGGAATGAAAATTTTCTGGAATTAGATAGTGGTGATGATTGCACAACTTTATGAATATACTAAAAAATCACTAAATTGTACACTTTAAAGGGGTGAATCTTATGGAAAGTGGATCATCTCAATTAAGAAAAAAGAATACCCTGTATAAGACTACTTGATGGTTATATAATAAAGAACATGTAACACAAGAATGACTGAAACAGGATGTTGTGGAATATTTAAAATATATGAAACTTTTTATACTAGAAAAAAAAAAACCCTGCTAATTCCTATAGAAGATAAAAGATGCACAATTATGTTTCTTGTTGGTGACTTAAAAAAATTGTTTGTTAAACCAAAGCCAACAATTCTTTCTGTTAGCTAAGTAACAAAACCAAAACCCAAACCCGTTGCCATCCAGCTGCTTCCGACTCATAACAACCCTATAGGACAGAGTAGAACTGCCCCATGGGGTTCCCAAGGAGCAGCTGGTAGATTCAAACTGCCGACCTTTTGGTTGGCAGCCAGCTCTTAACCACTGCACCACCAAGGCTCCCAAGTAACAAAGAACAAGACAAAAAACATGAAAACATGTTTTTTTAACATTCTTTACTGTAGTACTATCATAGTTACTGTACACTGAAATTCATTCAGCAGAATAAAAAAATCTGTACAAGCAATCAATATTAATGAAATACCTAAAAGCAAATTCATAGCCTAAAGAGATTTATGGGATCTTTCTCTATTGCACTTTTAATAGTTGCCAGCTTTAACAAATTGCACAGCTCTAGACCTACAGCCATTTCTACTGCAGTTATGTGGAAAGTTGCCAATAAATATTTCCTGCTAAAATAACTTTATCCTTCTACTGTTAAGATTCATACAACCATTTGACAAATTTGCATAATAAATTTTTAAGAATAAAAGAAGATGTTAAAAATATATTGAAATGTCACTGTTCATTAGAACTAATAAATTCATCACAACCCACAGCTGAAGTCTGAGGAAGAAAACCCCTTTATGTTTGCTGGGCTCCAGCTGAGAGTCAGGAATAGAGACTATAGATGAAGAAAAAGAGAGAGAGAAGTCTGTACATATTTCATCAATTGTAGGACCCTAGCAAAAACAGACAGCTACAAATTCCAGAGCTCTCTCAGTTCATGTGACACTACTGTTATTTAAGTGGGATATTATCCAGGTTGTTGGAATTTGAAATTTCTCCAAAAAAACCTTAATAATTATTCTGTTTGGTAACATTCAGTTTAAAGTGTCTATCTACAAACAACGTAAGTTTATAGCACCATTCTGCTTTAGCTGGATATTTTGATAGAGCTGAATTGATAGGCCTTGTCAGATAGTCAAGGGGATAATATGTCTACCTATAAATAAAAACAATCTTAAAATCTATGTTTTAACAGTTTGATTTAGGTATACTTTACATATCACAAAATTCATCCATTAAAAGTCTGATGATTTTTAGTAAATTTGTATAGTTGTACAACCATTATCACAAAAGTTCCTTCATTCTTGTTTGTAGTCAATCCTCACTCACATCCTCTGCTTTCTGTCGCTATAATTTTACCTTTTCTAGACATTTCATAAAAAGGTAATCATATAGGATGTTGTCTTTTGCGTCTGGCTTCTTTTGCTTAGCATAATGTATTTGAGGCTCATCCATGCTGTTGCATGTACTAATAGTTTGTTACTTTTATTGCTAAGTAATGCTCTATGGATATACATCATTTTTATACATACAACATACATGGATATCTAAGTTGTATGAATATACACAATTTATTTATTCATTCATCTGTCTTGGGATTATTTCAAGTTTTTGTCTATTTCGAATAATGCTGCTATGAACACCTGCATACAAGTATTTGTATGGGCATGTTTTACTGTTCTTGGGTAGATACCTAGGAATGGAAATGATGGGTCATATGGTAAGTATGTGTTTTACTGCAAATTTGTTTTCCAAAGTAGCTATACCATTTTACACTCCCAGCAGCAATGTACGTAGTTTCTTCACATCCTTATCGACATCTGGTATTATCAGTTTTTGTGATTATAGCCATTCTAATGAAGTAGTATCTCATTGTGGTTTTAATTTGCATTTCCCTAATCTGATGCTGCTGAGTATCCTTTCATGTGCTTATTAGCTATTCAGATACCTTCTTTAGTGATACATCTATTCAAATCTTTTGTTCACTTTTTTTTGAACATTTTATTGTTGCTTTGGTGAAAGTTTACAGAGCAAATTAGTCTTCTATTCAACAATTTATACACAGTTTGTTTCGTGACATTGGCAAACCTCCCTTCCTCTCTGGTTCCCTGTGTCCATTTGTCCACTCCTGTCCCTGCCTTCCTTCTGAGCTTTGCTTTTGGGCAAATGTTGCCCTTTAGCTCTCATATAGTTCAATGTTCTGAGATGTACATTCCTCACTGGTGTTATTGTTCATTTTATAAGCCTGTTTGTAATGTGATCTCCAGTAGTGATTTCAGTTCCAAGTTTGAAGGGTGTCTAAGGGCCAAAGTCTTGGGGGTTTCACCAGTCTCTACTGGATCAGTAAGTCTGGTCTTATTTATGAGTTGAATTTTGTTGTACATTTCTCTCCCACTCTGTTCAAGATCTACTATTGTGGTCCTGGTCAGAGCAGTTGGTAGTGGTAGCCAGGCACCATCTAGTTCTTCAGGTTTTAGGCCAGTGGAAGCTGTGGTTCATGTGGTCCATTACTCCTCTGGACTAATTGTTTCCTCAAGTCTTTGGCTTTCTTCATTTTTCTTTGCTCTGTTGCTCATTTTTTAAGTGAGTTGTTTGTCCTCTTATTAAGTTGTAATAATTCTTGATATATTCTGGGTATAAACTCTTTAGATACATGATTTTCAAATATTCTCTCCCAGTCTGTGGCTTATCTTTTCATTTTCTTTTCTTTTTTATTGTGCTTTAAGTGAAAGTTTACAGTTCAAGTCAGTTTCTCATGCAAAAATTTATACACACAATTGTTATGTGACCCTAGGTGCTCTCCCTATAATGTGACAGCATGCTTCTCCTTTCCACTCCAGATTTTCCATGTCCATTCAACCAGCTCCTGACCCTCTCTCCCTTCTCATCTTGCCTCTGGACAGGAGCTGCCCTTTAGTCTCACGTGTCCACTTGAGCTAAGAAGCACACTCTTCACGAGTATCATTTTATGTCTTATAGTCTAGTCTAATCTTTGTCTGAAGAGTTGGTTTTGGGAATGGTTTCATTTCTGGGCTAACAGAGAGTCTGGGGGCCATGTCTTCTGTGGTCCCTCCAGTTTCAGCCAGACCATTAAGTCTCGTCTTTTTATCAGAATTTGAGTTCTGCACCCCACTTTTCTCCTGCTCCGTCAGGGATTCTCTGTTTTGTTCCCTGTCAGGGCGGACATTGGTGGTAGCTGGGCACCATCTAGTTCTACTGGTCTCAGGCTAATGAAGTCTCTGGTTTATATGGCCCTTTCTGACTGTTGGGCTAATATTTTCCTTGCATCTTTGGTGTTCTTCATTCTCCTTTTCTCCAGGTGGGCTGGGACCAATTGATGTATCTTAGATGGCCACTCACTAGCTTTCAAGACCCCAGATGCCACTCACCAAAATCTTTTCATTTTCTTAATGATATCTTTTGGAGAGCAAAAATTTTTACTTTTGAAGAAGTGCAAGTTATCTTTTTTTTTTTTTAAATGAATCGTGCTTTTCATGTCATATGTAAGAAATCTTTGCCTAACCCACAGATTTTCTCCTCTGTTTTCTTCTGAAAGTTTTATAATTTTAGCTATCACATTTAGGTCTATGATCTATTTTGATCGATTTACTAACCTGATAGTAGACAAGAATTATCTTAGGTGCAGGGAAGGACAGCACACACTACAGAGGAAGTCAGCACAACTGGACTAAACCAAAGCTAAGAAGTTCCCTGAATACAACAAAACACTTTGAGGGACAGAGTACCAGGGGCGGGGATCTGGGGACCATAGTTTCAGTGGACATCTAGGTCAACTGGCATAACAAAGTTTATTAAGAAAATGTTCTGCATCCCACTTTGGTGAGTGACATCTGGGGTCTTAAAAGCTAGTCAGCGTCCATCTAAGATGCAGCAATTTGTCCCAACCCACCTGCAGCAAAGGAGAATGAAGAACACCACAGACACAAGGAAAGTATTAGGCCAAAAGACAGAAAGGGCCACATAAACGGGAGACTTCCTCAGCCTGAGACCAGAAGAACTAGATGCTGCCCAGCTACCACCAATGACCACCCAGACAGGGAATCAAACAGAGTCCCTGATGGAGCAGGAGAAAAGTGGGGTGCAGAACTCAAGCTCTAGTAAAAAGACCAGACTTAATGCAGACTTAATGGTTTGATTGAGACTGGAGGGACCTCAGAAGACATGGCCCTCGGACTCTCTGTCAGCCCAAAACTAAAACCATTCCCAAGGCCAACTCTTCAGACATAGACTGGACTATGGGACATAAAATGATACTCGTGAAGAGTGTGCTTCTTAGCTCAAGTAGACACATGAGACTAAAGGGCAGCTCCTGTCCAGAGGTGAGATAAGAAGGCAGAGAGGGTCAGGAGCTGGTTGAATAGACATGGGAAACCCAGGGTGGAAAGGTGTGTGCTGTCACAGTATAGGGAGAGCAACTAGGATCACATAGCAATGTATGTGTAAATTTTTGTATGAGAGACTAACTTGAATCATAAACTTCCACTTAAAGCACAACAATTAAAAAAAAGTTTTATAATTTTAGCTACTACATTTAGGTCTATGATCTATTTTGAGTTCATTTTTGAATATGGCATGAGGGAACAGTCTAGGTTCTTTTTTTTGCATATGGATATTCAATTGTTCCATCATCATTTACTGAAAAGACTATCGTTTTCCTATTCAAATGCCTTAGGACCCTTGCTGAAAAGCAACTGAGCATAAATGCGTGAGTTCATTTCAGGACTCTTTAGTTTCTTCCATTGATCTATATTTTCATCTTTATGCTAATATTATCAGTATCAGTTGCCATTGAATTGATTCCGACTCATGCTGTAATTACTGTAGCTTCTTAATGTCTTGAAATTGGGTAATGTAAGTCCTCCAACTATGTTCTTCTTTTCCAAAATTGTTTGGCTATTCTAGGTCCTATGCATTTCCCTGTAAAATTTAGGATGAAATTATAAATTTCCATAAACATGTCTGCTGGGATTTTGATAGGAATTGACTGAATCTATAGATCAATTTGGGGAGGAATGAGATCTTAACAATATTGAGTCTTCCAATTCATAAACATGATATATATCTCCATTTATTTAGGTTGTCTTTAATTTCTTTCATAATTGTTTTATAGTGTTTCACTGCATATGTGTGTGTGTGCTTAATCTTGAAAGACAGCCCTAAAAGCATCCAAATTATCTAGAGCAGATTCAATCTGGAGATTTATAGAACTTGGCCAACAATTTAATTTTATAACTAGGATGGTGCCTGGCATTTCCATTACCCCCCATATGGCTCTAACAGGAGTTTTGAAAGTCAATGCACATCATGAGAATTGTTACCGCTGAGTACGTTGCGCGTGAGATGGTTTTCAAAGTAGGAAAAAAGTCCACAATGATAGGGAGTAAATTAAGTGGGAATTAAATAAAATTTTTTTAGACATTGTAATGGTTTATTTAATTTGAGTAGTTCTGATCAATAACCGCTGCTTATCTTCTTACACAAGAAACAGATTCCCATTCCACCCTGGATAATAACAATCACTTCTATAATTCTTACTAAGGGTTAGGCACTCTTTCCAAGCACTTTAAAGATATGAACTCATTTAATCCTCAGAACAACTCTATGAGGTAGGGTATATTATCCCCATTTTACGCATGAAGAAACTCAGGTACAGAGACGTTGAGTAATTTGCCCAAGGTCATACAGCTAGGAAGTAGTGAAGTCAGAATTCAAATTCAGGCAGCTGGTTTGAGAATCCATGCTCTTAACCACTCTACAGCATGAGAGAGCAGAGAATTTCACTTACAAGAATTCACAGACTTACAAGTAGTGTTGCACAGCCAGTCAATGTAATTGCTGTCAGTATGTTGTACACCTGTAAAAAGCTGAATGGGTAGAAGTTGTATGACAGATACACTTTCAACAATAACAAAAAAAAAAAAAAAAAAAAGAGCAGCTGCTGAGGCTGCATATGTACAACCAAACACCTCATGGGTTGTGGTTTCTTGGTTTGGCAGTTTAGGGTCATGGTTTCATGAAACATCCCAGTTAACTGGCCTAATATCACGTTTAGTGCTTCTCTTCTATCACCTAGTCAGTTGCGTAGAACCTGAGGTCTTTAAAGCTTGCAAGCAGCCATCCAAGATACAGCTCCAAGGTATTCACCTGGAGCAACTGAGGAAGAAGGAGAGTCAGGATAGAAGGAGGAAATGGAATGTGTGGCTAATTGCCTCCAGGAACAACTGTCTCCTTTGCCATGAGACCAGAAGAATGGATCATGCCTGGGCTACCATTACTGAACGTTTTGATCAAAGATTCTATAGAAGAATCCTGATCAAAAGGGAGAAATGTAGAAGAGAACTTCAAATTCTCATGGAAACCAGACTTTATGGAGCCCATGGAGGCTGGGTAAACCCCCAAAACTATTGCCCTGAGATAATCCTTAAACCTTAAAGCAAAAATATCCCCTGAAGTCTTCTTAAAACCAAACAATAGTTTAGCTTAACTAGTCAAGAATGTCTGCCTTGAGCATTATGCTCTCTTAAGAACTATCTATATGGGATCAAACTGACAACAGCAACTCGAAAGATCTGATAAAAAACCTAGGGGGCAGTGAGTTCATGTTAATGAGGGAGGAACAATTCAGAAAAGGAGGGTGAGAATGGTGGCACAACTCAAAAAATGTAATCAATGTCACTGAATTGTACATGTAGAAATTGTTGAACTGGTGTATATTCTGCTATGTATATTCTCAACAACAAAAAATAAATTAGAAAATTAAAAAATTTTTTACAGACTTCTGCTTCAAGTAATGGAAGACTGGGTAATTCAGACCAACCCACCATTGAGAACTACTACTAAAACTGAACAAAGTATTTTTTAACATATAATTGAATATATCAGAGAATTGACAAAAGGGTGAAGAATTACCAGGCCATAGTCCAAAGAAGACAGAAATCCAGAGAAGTAATCCACATTTGCGGCCTCTTTTACTGAGGAGGGAGCCCTGGTGGCAAAATGATTAAGAGCTTGGCTGCTAACCAAAAGGTTGGCAATTCAAATCCACCAGCTGCTACTTGGAAATCCTATGGGGCAGTTCTGCTCCTTCTTATAGGGTCGCTATGAGTCAGAACAGACTTGATGGCAACAGGTTTGGTTTGGTGTTTACTGAGGAGTATTTGCCAATTCTGGAGGAAATGGCTAAGAGGCTATTCCTCCTTTCTGATAGTTTCAAAACGTTATGGGGACAAAAGTTGGAAGTACAAGGCCTGTCAAGGGTGAGGGCCCTTGTAAAACCCCAGGGTTGTACTGGGACACTGAAAGGCTGCATCCTAGGAATAAGATTAAATCAGAAATAAATCAGTACTTTCATGGACTGCAGCCCAGCTTCAAGTCATCTGGGTAGTCTAGAAAATATCAATCCCTGAAACTGAATTAAAGTCATACCAGCCTGTTAGTGCATTTAAGAGCAAAGGAAATCCTCTCTGGAGGAAGATAATATTATTCAAGGCTTCAAACTACTATAATTTTTCAAATATAATATCTGGCACATAGTCAAAGAAAACCAGGCCCAAGAGAAAACAAGACAGCATGAACAAGATGCAGCAGAAAAAACAGTTACTAGAAATAGATACACAGGAGTTCCAGATACCGGAATTATCAGAGAAAGACTTTAAAGTAACTGCCTTAAACTATTTTCAAAGAGATAGAAGACTATACTGAAAACTTTGGCAGAGAATTAGAAACTATAAATGGCACAGGAGATATGAAAAATAAACAGAAATTCAATAACTGAAAAATATTTCAAAGGAGTGAAATCATAGAGTATGTTGTCTCACTAAAATGCAAAATAAGCTGGAAATTACTAATAAAGAGATAATCCTTACATGCTTGGAAATAAAGAAATATACTTCTAAATAAAGAAAAAATTATAATAGAAATTAGAAAGTATTTTGAATTAAATTAAAAATATTGCTATAGGATGCAGTTAAAATCATGCTTACAGAGAAGTTTATAGCCTTAATGGAATATATTAGAAAAAGGTTGAAAATGAATGAGTTAAGTACCATAAGAAGATACAGGAAATAAAAAATTAATAAAATAAACTCAAAGAAATTTGAAGAAAGGAAATAAAAAACAAAAATGAATGAAGCATAAAACAAATAGTAGAGAGGATCAGCAAAGCCAGAGACTGATTCTTCAAAAGGATTAATAAAATTCATAAAACCCTGGGGAATCTGATCAAGAAAAAAAAGGTAACCAAATGTTAGGAATTAAAAAGTAGATATTACAACTGATCCTGCAAACATAAAAAAGATAATAAAAGATTTTATAAAAAACTTTATAACAATAAATTTGAAAATTTTGATGAAATAGATGAATCCCTAGAAAAACACAATTTACCAAAACTGAAGAAGAAACTAAAAATTTGAGTAGTTATGGGATGGTTAAAGCAATTGAATTTTATAAATAAAACTATTAAACTAAAGAAATGAATTTGTAAAATAAGCCTTCCCTCAAAGAAAACTACAGACGCAAATGGCTTTATCAGCAAATTCTACCAATCATTTAAGGAAGAAATCATTCCAATTTTATACAAATTATTCTGGAGAATAAAAAAAGAGGAATAACTCCTTAACTTGTTTTATAAAGCCAGCAATAAAGGAAAAGCATAGATGAGAAATATAAAGAAAAGAAAGAAATGGAAATAATGTCAGAATAGTAGTTCCCTTTAAGCAGGAGGGAGGAAGTTGTGATTGGGAAAGAGCGGCAGGTGGGCTTCTGGGGTACTGGCAAGGTTTTCTGACCTAAGTGGTAGCTCCCAAGCATTTGCTTTATAATAAATCATTAAGAAGCTCATTTGTGTTTTGTATACTTTTTCTGCATATGTATTATGATTCATAATTAAAAGTTTATTTAAATTTATGGATTGGTGTCACTGACACTCAGACTACAGTAATTTTTATGACCATATCTTTACTTAATCTAACAAGTTTACAACTTCTTCTTCTTGGAGATTATCTTTTAGAGATTAATCTCTTTAATGTTTACTAGCTTCCAAGTTTCACTAACACACACTATACTGGATCAACAGCTAAAATTATATTTTGTACTAAGAGCAACTATTCTTGAATATTCTGTGCTTCCTAACATGGGGCATTGTTTTTAAAACCCAAAATTTAATCTTGGATGATAATACACAAAGATTAGCCAATAATCTTGTATGTCTGCAAGGTGTACAATATAAAGAAAAACGAGACGGGTACACAGTTTCATGTGGGACTAAATAAATATCAACTCAGCAGTTTTTCTGGGAACTTCCACATCTGTTTCCTATCATTGATTATTTTAATCTATTTGTCTTCAGTCTTTGTCTACTCAGCCCTAGTTCAAAACTCAGCCATCCGTCTAGAAGAAGCTTTTACAGTAATAAGAAATTTGATTTAATGATCTGAAACATGAATGATTTTTTATTAAGACCAAGTCATTTAGTTATTTCTTCTCTAAAATTATCATAAAAGGAACTGCTAAGTGAATACACTTCAAATTCTACTTTGACAGCAATGACAAAGCCTATAGTGAACTATTGCTCCTACCTACCTTTCAAGGTGTCTTTTAACATCCCCTTTGACGTGAATAATAAGCATCAAAATAAACCAAAACCATTCTGATTCAAACTGTGAAGACTCAAACTGTGGTCTAAACACGGTCACCAATTTGGTAAACTTAAATAAAAGCAGTATTTTCATCATAAAATTTCTCACTTTTGGAACATGAGGGTTAAATTCCACAGCTCTGTGAATTGCTTCCACGGCGTTAATTTCTGCTGTGCTTAAACCTCTTCTGGAGGCTGTTTCTGGAGAGAATCTGTAAGAAAATCACAAAATGAAGAAATATACAAAAAATTATGGACTCAGATCATAACCCAGCTCCCAGAATCAAAGCAGTTTCTGGTAATGGCCAAAGACAAAGCCAGATGACTGTTAAAAATGAAAGTAAAGTTTTCTGATTCAACACATAAAGCGAAACAAAACAAGGAATGGAAATTTTCAAACGTAGATGAAGAAAGCCTTCAGAAGTCCTTTGAAGGCAGACTTTAAGAAATGCTACACAGGGCGATTCACAGAATCTTATGACATAGAAGTACATTCTTATCAAATTTTTATCTGAGAGGAAATAGACTGAGGATAGATAATCCATTCTAATTCATATCAAGATATAGTAACATAAGGAAAAGAAAATTGCTGCCATTTGGTTGGTTTCTGAATATCTTATCTGTGAAATAAAGAGAAATGCATTAAGGGCAGCCAAAAATACAAGGAAAGCAGAATAACTCAAAATTATAATGTAAGAACAGACAACATGAAACCAATCTCCCTATTATATATCTTAGCATCATCATAGCTACCATTTATTGTTGCGTACTTTCTTTATAGGCATTACTTTAGGCACTTAACTCACATAATCCTCATACAACCGTTCTTCAGTGTGGTTATCATTATTCTCATTTCACAGATGAGGAAGAGACTCAAACTAATTAACTTGCCCCATGTCCCACTGGTATATAGTACAGTCTGAATTTGAACCCAGGTTTACTTAGCTCTAAAAACCTTGTTCTTACTACTATACACAGTAAGAAACCTCAAAGTTTCAGAAGATCAAGGGTTATTTAGGAGGAAGTAGTGGGGAAAGGAGCCCTGGTGGCATAATGGTTAAGACCTACAGCTGCTAATCAATAGGTCGGCAGTTTAAATCCACCAGCCGCTCCTTGGAAACCCTATGGGGCAGTTCTACTTTGTCCTATAGGGTCACTATGAGTCAGAATCCACTCAAAGGCAACGGGTTTGGTTTTGGTTTATGAGAGAGGGGGAAAAACAGCACTGTTTAAAGTCCGTAGAGGAAAAACATAATATTGAGCTTAGCAGTCTCTCCAAATTATTGTAGTTTTCATAACTACTTAAGAAGTCCTGGTGGAGTAGTGGCTAAGTGCTTGGCTGCTAACTCAAAGGTTGGCAGTTTGAACCCACCAGCTGCTCTGTGGGAGAAAGATGTTTGCAGTCTGCTTCCGTAAAGATCACAGCCTTGGAAACCCTATGGGGGCAGTTCTACCCTATCCTATAAGGTCGCTATAAGCCAAATTGACTCGATAGCACTGGGTTTGGTTTTGGTTTGGTTCATAACTACTTACTTATCTGAAACAGTCCTTGTCTTCAACAGTGCTGCTGTATAACAGATAGCTGCTGACTTTGGAAGGCTTATATCTGTAATAATAATTTTCAATTTAGGTAGGAATCACAATAAAATATCTTAAGACAATTTTTTAATAATAATTCATAGTACAAGTTCAACAAATGTAAAAGAATATGTGCCTGGACATGCAGTTGGAAGATTCAAGTTTAATCTCAACTCTACTATTTAGTAGCTCTGTGTCTTTGTGCTAGTAACATCTTCTTTGAGTCTCACTTTTCTCAAAGTAGGGAATGGTACTTTTCTGGCAGAGTTATTCTGAAGATTAAATTAAATAATGTCTCTGAAAGCCCTCAGCAAAATGCTGAAATGTACTCAACAAATGTTTATTATAATCTGTTTACAATAATATTATCCAGGGAAAAAGGCATAGTGTAACTACAGCTATGTAAAAAAAAAAAAACTACACCAATTCAAAGAGAAAAACTAATATCAGGAAAAAATAAAAATATTTAATAGTAGTTAATTAAATCTAGGTGATATAGCCAAGGATGGTTTTTATATTTTCTTTTTCTTATGTTTTTATATTTTCTACATTTTCTTAAATGATGATTTTTTAAAAAAAGAAAATAAGTTAATCTGAAACTAGAAATCAATTAACTATATAAATTATTTTTTGAAGAATGTCCCAAGTAATGATATCAGAAGAATAAGAGTGGAGAAATCTCTTGAAGTTACAGGTTTCAGAACTATACTAGTGAATGGAGAACTAAAGCAATAAATTTGTTCCTAACTTCTTCAGAATTCTAAACGGTAAAAACTGGGATTCATGAAAATAACTGAAAACACAGAAGCATATCTAAGTTGTTAATTTAATTTTATGTTATTTTTAATTAATCAGGTATTATTCTGATATTTTATATTCAGTTCCTAAGCTTGTTCATCATAAGTATCATAAGCAGGCCACGCATCTAGTAACTTACATATGGAAAGAATTTCTCACAAATTTCTCTATAAACCTACACTATTCTGAAGTACTTCCTAAGAACTCCAGATGTTTAAAAGAAATAAACTTCTCTTTCCAAGCATAACACATTTCAAACTTTCCGAATCATAGGGATTCCCAAGCTAATGGATACGAACCCACAATAAGACAAGTGTGAGTAAATAACTTATATGTGTTCGGTTATAGTGAAAGATATGACAAGAAACATTATGCTAGTTAGGATGCTTTCAGCCTGATGCCTCACAGGCAACACACTCAGAATGAGGAGAAAGGCTGTGCTTCCTTAAAATTCTCCTAATTTCATTTGTGGTAAATTGGCACTGACCTAGTACAATAATACAAATAGCCAATATTATTGAATTCTTGCTAAGCGAACAAAGAAATGGAATACCTGGATTTAAGTTCACTTTTGCCACTTACCAGGTGAGAGATCTCAGTCAATCACTTAACTTTCTTGAACTCCAGTTTCCTTATTTATTAACCGGAGACAGTAAAAATACTAGTATTACTACCCCACAAGATTATTGTTAAGGATAAGATGAGATAATGAATTACAGTTTGTAACTATAAAGCATTGTAAAAATGTTATTGTGAATTACTCTTAGGCATATCACTGAGCAACTGTTAGAAAGCCTTCCCTGACACTCCAAAACAAACACGGTACATGCACAGTACCCTTAATCTCGCCTAACATACTGTGCTTTAATGTAACTGCTGTACATTTTTTTTGTATGTCTCACTAAACTGTAAACCATATGACGGCTAAGCTCATGTCTTCTTGTTCACCATTATACTCCTAGTGCCTCATTCATATTGTTGTTGTTGTTGGTTGCCGCAGAGTTGATTCTGATTCATGGCGACCCCACATATGCAGAATAAAACTACTCCATAGGGTTTTCAAGGCTGTGACTTTTTGGAAGCAGATCGCCAGGCCTGTCTTCCAAGGCACCTCTGGCTGTGTTCAAACCACCAATCTTTTAGCTGGTAGTCGAGTGCTAAATGTTGCACCATCCAGGGACTCCCTCATTCATATTAGGCGCTCAATAAACATGGGGTCTTCACAAGTCAAAACTGACTGAACAGCAACTTGCAACAAATGCATCTTGTCAGAAAAAAAGTTTCTCCTTGCAGGTTTTTGCTATTAAAAGTCCTGATAAAGAAGATACTTATTAGCAACTTGTACCCATGCATACTAAACAGTGATTGGTAAGAATGGAAAGAGAAAACCAGGAAATACTAGGATAGGATTATATTTATGATTACTTAATGAAAAAAAATACCTTAACCATGATAGCAACTAAGAGAAATATCACTCACCATCATATTTTGCTAGAACTGCCTGAACATCTGCATAGGCCTGTAGTTCTAAAAGTGATTCTAGGAGATTTTCATGGATGTTCAACATGGTAAGAGGAGGAAATTCTTTCAACAACTGTATATTAAAAGAAAAAAGACTGAAGTCATAAAAGAGGAACTCGGTGGAGCTGAATCAGAATCATTAAAGCAGAAAGTCTTCTTTTCTTAACAAAACTGTGGAGACTCAATCCTTAAGAAATGTGTATGCATGCATACATATATACATACACATACATATATATATACACATACATATATATACACACACGCACACACACACATCTTATAAAAACTACCAATTAGAAAACAGTGATTCTGCATTAAAATAACTAGTAACTTAAACTACATTTTTAGTTCTTGATAGTAGTACAGTCATCAAATTTACTTACATCTCTCATTATTTTTACTGCTTCTTTTATTCTTCCTAATTTTCTTGCACACATTGCCAATCTTCTTTTAATATATACTAGTACGTTGGTATCTCTTCCTAGTTAAAAAATGAAAAATGACATAATTTTTGTATTATGACCTGCTACTTCATTAACATAACATCCATTACTTTTGCTTTTGCTTACCCTGCAACTGAAATTAAGTTGTGTCAGAATGGTAGAATATTGATGATTGTTGAATTTGGATGATGACTCTTGAATAAGGGTTCACTATACTGCTCTCTCTATTTTTGTGTACGTTTGAAATTTTCTTTATTAAAAACTTAAAAATATATATTGAATTACTTTTGCCTCAAAAAGCAAGTCATCTGAGTACAGTACATATGAAGTATTCATGTATAATTGACCAGTTTACATATAAAGTATTCAGGTATACTTGACTAGAAGCACATACATTAATAGGAAGCAATAACATTAACCTATTATTTCTGCATAAACAATCTATTATTTTAATGTTCTCTATTGTTTTAATTGGAAAACAAAAAAAATTCCAAAACAAAATTTCCATGGCTAACACAAGTTATTGTCTTAGCAGCAGTAAGTAACAAACTATAAAACTACTTCTAGAAAGAGCTAACAAATGTTTCTGCAACTATCTCATAACCATAGTTGAGATTATACAAGGATAAAATCGCACGACTTTTTTGCAGATGTAGTTTCATTAGTTCCATACTGCAAAATTATATATTCACACAGTTGTGTGCTACAACATGTATTAATGAAACACACTGTATACATTAATATTTAGCCTAGAGAGAGGGCATTATCCAAGTTTTAATTTCCACAAACAAAAAGATTTAGAACTTAACTGCTAGCAGATAATGCACTACATAAACATATTTCAATTTATTGTCCACTATCTGCCAAAATCATGAAACAAAAACCCTCTGGGCAGAAAAATAGCATGAAGCTGCAGCACTTCTGAGTCTAACAACTTTGGTAAAAGTGCCTTAATCATAATTGGTAGAATAGCCCTAAAAAAGAAAGGACCTTACTTGCTATGACCCACATGATCCCAAACACACCATGGAGAAAAATCAACCAAAGAAAAAAAATCAATGCCAAGTATGAGGCTGGACTGTGTGCTAAGAATCAGATGGTGTGAAAGGGGCCAATCCCTAGCATTATATGCAGATATATACACTCTGAAGAGCAAACCAAATGCTGTACCTCTACTGGTGCTTGAAGGGAGTAGCTGTTTACCATCAGTAGAAGGCTCTGCTAAATCTTAAATACACTTTCAGTTTTGCTTCTCCAGTGACCAGCCCAGTTCTCCCATGAAATAAATGAAGTCTCAGAACAGCACATCTCCTCTCATTAACCAGAGCAGCACTGTGACCTTCCACAGGCATTCTCTGACTAATACATATTTCTGTCTTGCTGATTTGTAGATATCATGAATAGATTAGCTATCTCCTACGAAATTTAGCTAACATCTAAGTATTAAGTTTTTTTTGTTTTTTAATTGTTGTTTTGTTTTTTAAGTATAAAAGAGCCAATTGCAGGAGCTAAAATACAAGCAAAAATCAGTTCAAATGTGCTTACTCAGTTGTGCTTCATGCTGAGGACTTTGGTGCTGGCACTGCTGTGACCGCCTATAAATTGTTTCTCCTGCCTTGAGGGCCTGTTTAAATAACCTCTCAGCATCTAAAATAGTTGTTGCTTCTTCCTCAGCCAGTAGAACGTATGCAGTGGCACAGCTATGAAGAAAGCAAGCAAGACAATTTTAAGTAAAATGGTAAAGCAAGAAATTTCTCTTGGGTATATTTCTTTGCCCTTTACCTCACATTTCCCTAGCTGCTTTACCTGTATGCTCAGTCTCTTGGAAAAAAACAAAACTTCATTCAATATTTTAAGTTATTAGAGGCATACTGGTATATCACTTACGTCTTTTCCCACCATTTCCCCCCTTTTCTAGCTTTCTCTTTCTTTATTTTCTATCTTTTTAAATTTCTATGTCCTTTCTCTGACCTTTTGTCATGCATTTTCCTTTTGTGGAGGGAAGGAGAAAAGGAGATATATAAAGTATTATCTGAAGAGTAGTTTAGAGGACTATACAGTCTGGTGGTTATGTATGCTCTTAGTCACTATATATTTTGTAATACCTATCTAATAGGTGTGGGGATAAGAGTGAGTGGAAATTGGGAAGAAAGTCCCTTGGCCAACTAGGTACCTTTATCATTTGACTCAAACATATTCCAGGACTAGGCGTTTCCCCAATCCTGAGTATACCCTTTCCATGCTACCCACACCTCCCTTGGATTTATCCACAATCATACTACAGCAAAACTTTCCTTGGTCTGAATTCCAGTTCTGTATCCTCCATTCCTACTCTCAATCTTCACCAATGCTGACTCCAAATTTTCTTTACCGATTAAAACACCGAGACTTCTCTTTGTATCTTTTAAGTCAACAACTAGCTAATAAGATAAACTAATTGTTTTTATGCAAGAGAAACAAAGAGGTTTCCATTCCATTTCCAGAAATAACAAGTACATTTCTTCTAGAGACAATGTCTTAGTTCTGGTTATCTAAGCCTGCCTTGTAATCATTAGCCATATGTGGTTATTGAGCACTTAAACGTGGTTAGCCTGAATTGAGATGTGATGTAAATTTAAAACGCACATTGGATTTGGAAGATTTAGAAGAATATAAAACACTTCATTAATACTTTTTTTAAACTACTGATTACATGTTCAAATGACAGTATTTTGAATATAGTTAAATAAAATATGCTATTAAAATTAATTTCACTGATTTTTTTTAATTTTATTAATGTGACTACTAGAAAATTTTAAATTACATACACTGCTCACATTATATTTCTATCACACAACACTTATCTAAGCAAGAGAGAGATTGTTGGTAAAAATACAAGCCCAGGGATGAAACAAAAAGTTATAACAACATAGCTATCAAACCGTTGGGGGGAAAAAGGGTCTTACCCATGTGGAAAATGCAAATCATATCATTTCAGCATTCTTCAAATAATACTCCTAAACTGAAGTAGCCAATAATTTCACTAATCAACAGAGATTTCTCTGTTGCATTACACTGGATTTCTCTGAAGCAGTAGACACTGCTGTGTTAAACACTAGACTCTAAAACCCAATTCGTGTTTTAAAATTACCACAATAACACTTTTTTTTTTAAAGTTCTAGATGGATATACATTTATATAGTAGACAAAATATAATTCTAAATTAGCCTAGCGGTGCAGTGGCTAAGAGCTTACAGTAAGGTAAAAAGGGTTTTTTTACCTTAAACTTTTGGTGCTTTGTTCAAAAGTATTTCATATGGAGATGTTACAAGAAATTAATTATATGAATACTAATGAATCTTACAATTGGGAATTGTTTTTTGTTAAAACTGCAGTAAAATTCACATGACATACAATTCACCACTTTAACCAATTTAAAGTGTACTTCAGTGGCTTTTGACACAATGTTCAGTAATCACCACTATCTAATTCCTGAACATTTTCCTCACCCCAAAGAGAAAACTTGTACCCGTTAAGCAGCTACTTGCCATTCACTCCTCAACCCCTGGCAACTACTAATCTGCTTTCTGTCTCTATAAATTTGCCTAGTCTGTACTTTTCCTATAAATGGAATCATACAATGTGTGGCCTTTTGTGACTACCTTCATTCAATTAGTATGTTTTCAAGATCCATCCACATTATAGCAGGTATCAGTACTTCATTCTTTTTTTATGAGTGATTATTATTGTATAGATACACATTTTGTTTAATGGACATTTGGGTTGTTTCTACTTTTTAGCTGTTATGAATATGCTGCTATGAACATCCGTGCACAAATTTTTGTTTAACACTTGTTTTCAATTCTCTTGAATATATACCTAGAAGTGGAATTCTTAGATCATATGATGATTCTCTATCTTTTTGAGGAACCACCGAATTGTTTTCCACAGCAGCTCCTCCATTTTACATTCCCACAATGTATAAGGGCTTCAATTTCTCCACATCCTCACCTCACCAGCACTTGTAATTTTCTGATTTATCTTTATTATTGCCAATCTAATAGGTGTGATATAGTATCTCACTGCAGTTTTTTTTTTAATTTTATTTTGTTGCTGTTGTTGAGAATATACACAGCAAAACATATGCCAATTTAACAGTTTCTACATGTACAATTCAGTGACATCAATTACATTCTTCGAGTTGTACAACCATTCTCTCTCTCCTTTTCTGAATTGTTCCTCCCCCATTAACATAAACTCATTGCCCCCTAAGGTTCCTATCTAAACTTTTGAGTTGCTGTTGACAATTTGATCCCATATAGATAGTTCTTAAAAGAGCATAATGCTCAATGCAGACATTTTTTACTAGTTTTTTATAATTAAACTATTATTTGGTTTTGATTTGCATTTCCCTAATGACTAATGAGGAGCCCTGGTGGCGTAGTAGTTAAGAGTTCAGCGGCTAACCAAAAGGTCAGCAGTTCAAATCCACCAGCCACTCCCTGGAATCCCTGTGGGGCAGTTCTACTCTGTCCTATAGGATTGCTATGAATCGGAACCAACTCAATGGCACCTAACAACAACAACAACTAATGAAGGAGCCCTTGTGGCTCGGTGGTTAAAGAGCTAGGCTGCCAACCGAAAGGTCTGTGGTTCAAACCTACCAGCTGCTCTGGGGGAGAAAGATGTGGCAGTCTGCTTCTGTAAAGATTTACAGCCTTGGAAACCCTATGAGGCAGTTCTACTCTGTTGTATAGTATTGCTGAGTCGGAATCGACTCAACAGCAGTGGGTTTGGTTTTGGGAATGACTAATGATGTTGAGCATTTTTAAATGTGCTTATTTGCCTTTATATATCTTCTGTGGAGAAATGTCTATTCAAGGCCTTTGCCCATTTTTTGACTGGGTTGTGTTTTTGTTGTTGAGTTGTAAGAGTTCTTCATATATTCTAGATTACTTATAATACCTAATTCAATGTAAACACTATGTAAACAGTTGTTGCACTCTATTGTTTAGGGAATAATGACAAGAAAAAAAAGGTCTGTACATCTTCAGTGCAGACCCAACCATCGTAGGCCTAACTACATAGTACACGTCAGACGTGAGGTGAACAATTGGTGGGAGGCTACAGCAGTGTATGCCTACACATCACTTTTTTTTTTTTTTTTTAATATTTTCGATCCGTGGTTGGTTGAGTCCGCAGCTGTGCAACCCATGGAAATGGAGGGCCGACTGTATAGTTGGATCATGCTTTTTTTAATCCATTCTGCCAATTCATGCCTTTTAATTGGAACATTTAATCCATTTACATTTAATGTACTTAATGATAGTGAAGGACTTACACTTCTGCCATTTTACTATTTTTTCTATATGTCTTACACCTTTTTTGTTCATCAGTTGCTCTGTTACTGCCTTCTTTTGTGTTAGATATTTTCTAGTGTACTACTTTGATTCCCTTCTTGTTTCTTTTACTGTCTATATTTTAGTTATTTTCTTAGTAGTTGCCCTAGGAATTACAATTAACATTGTAATTTACAACAATCTAGTTTGAATTAATATCAATTTAGTTTCAATAGCATTGTACTTTTACTCAGATAATGTGTGACTTCTGCATTTTCTTGCTGGCCACACCCTACCACTGCAAGGCACCATCACAAGTACTGCCATGACAATCCTCTTCCACACATTGCTGTAAAAAAAAAAATTAGCATAGCACATTTATGAAAACACCTCATGGGAGGGGGCACAGCTGGCAAACAAATACAGTATAGAAAAACTTTGCTCCTATATAGCTCTGCCCCACCTTATGTTGCTATTGTCATAAATTACATTTTTATACATTGTGTGCCCATCAGCATAAATTTATAATCGTTTTATATAGTTGTCTTTTAAATCATATAGGAAAAAAAGAGGAATTACAAATCAAAAGTACTTTAATACTGACTTTTATATTTACCTATGTAGTTGCCTTTACTAGTGTTATTTCTTTGTGTGGAGTCATGTTACTATCTAGTGTCCTTTCATTTCATCCTGAAGGACTCCCTTTACTATTTCTTGTACAGCAGGTCTACTAATGAACAACCTGAGTTATTGCTTTTCTGGGAATGTCTTAGTTTCCTTCATTTTTGAAGGACAGCTTTGCTGGATATAGAAATCTTGTTTGACACTTCCCCCCCGCCTTTTAGCACTCTGAATATGTCATCCAATTAACCTTGAACATGTCACCAGAAGGGTAAATATGTCACCCTTCAGGCCTCCCCTGTTTCTAATGAGAAATCAGCTGTTAATCTTATTGAAGACTCATTTTGTGTGACAAGTCACTTCTCTCTTGCTGCTTTCAGTATTCTCTCTTCGTTTTTCAACAGTTTAATTATAATGTGTCTCAGTGTAAATCTCTTTAAAGTTATCCTACTTGGGGTTTCTTGAGCTTCTTGAATCTGTAGATTTATGTCTTTATCAAATTTGGGAAGTTTTTGGCCATGATTTCTTCAAATATTCTTTCTGACCCTTTCTCACGACCCATCCCTTCTAGAACTCCAATTATGCAAATATTGGTATGCTTGATGGTGTTGTACAGGTCTCTTAAAAATCAAATAAAACCCACTGCTGTTGAGTTGATTTTGACTCATATCTACCCTGCAGGACAGAGTAGAACTGCCCCATAGGGTTTCCAAGGCTGTAAATCTTTACGGAAGCAGATTGCCGTATCTTTCTCCCATGGTGTGGCTGGTGGGTTCAAACTGCTGACCTTTCCTTAGAGTTAGCAGCTGAGCACTTTAACTACTGTACCACCAGGGCTCCTTACAGGTCTCTTAGGCTCATTCTTTTTTCTTTCTGCACCTCAGACTGGGTAATCTCAATTGGCATATGTTCAAGTTCACTGATTCTTTCTTCTGCCTGCTCAGATCTGCTGCTGAACCTCTCCAGTAAATTTTCATCTCAGTATTGTACTCTTCAACTCTAGAATTGCTATTTGGTTCCTTTTTACAGTTTTTATATTTTTATTGATATTCTCTATTTGGTGATAAATTATTCTTATGATTCCCTTTAGTTCTTTGAACATGATTTCTTTTACTCTTTGAGTATATTTAAAATAGTTGATTTAAAGTCTTCGTCTAGTAAGTCCAATGTCTAGGCTTCCTCAGAGACAATTTCTCTTCCTTTTTTTCCTGTCTACGGGTCACAGTTTGTTTCTTTGCATGTCTTACAAATTTTTTGTTGAAAACTGGATATATTTTTTTCCCTCTTTATTTAAAAACCCATCAGAAAACTGGACATTTTGAATATCAGAATGTGACTGCTCCAAAAATCAAATTCTCTCCCTTCACAAGGATTTGTTGTTGCTCCTTGTTGTAGCTGTTGTTTAGTTACTTTTCTGAACTAATTTTGCAAGTTCTGTATTCTTTGTCATTGAAGTTTCTGTTCTGTTAGCTTAGTGATTAGCTAGAGATTTCTTAAATGCCTGGGACCAAAACAAAAACAAAAAAATTCCCAGTCTTTGGAGATGGGCCCTGTGTGTGTTGGGGCACACTTTCAGTCATGCAGTTTACAACTCCATCTTAGCCTTCATTTTCTGCCTGCACACAGCCTGAAGGTTAGCCCCAGGAGAGAGCTTGGGGCCTTCTCAGGTCTTTTCCAAGCATGTGTCCAGCCCTGAGCAAGCATGTACCCTCTGAGATTTCCAGGAATATGTGGAAGCTTTTCAAAGCTCTTATTCTCTAAAGTGTCTCATTTTCCAGGCTTTTTTGCCAAGCTTTTTGGTTTGTCTATTATTTGCGCTAGTTGTTATCTATTGCTCCAAGTGGCAGGAGTTTAATGCATTTGCCTTTAAATGCTTCTGACAAATGTTCCTGAGGGTAGCTGCCTCAGCCACGAAATAATTCAAAGTTAAGTGAAATAAAGGCAAGCCCTCTGAGGTGGTATTTCAGGGAGTCACCAGACAGATCAAAACAAACAACTACAATTCCTTCACAATAAGGTCTATTTTGCTCCCTCTGGTACTAGGAACCTGTACTGGGAATGTAGGCTGCTGTCTCCAAGGCTGCTGCTGAGGTGGGGAGTAGGGGACAGGGCCAGGGTAAGTTAAAATGCCATAAAGCTCTCTTACCAAGATTCAGTCAGGTTGCTATAAACTTGATTAGTTTCTAGAGTTCCTATAAAGTTGATTCTGGGAGTTTTTGCCAGTTTATTTACTGTTTTTGTGGAGGAATGGGTTTTTGGAGTTTCCTACACTGTCATTTTCACTCCCCCTTGGGAATGTCTTCTTGATAAAGACGATACATCTGTATAGGGCTAGGGGGGCAACTCTAAATTCACTTTATCTAGGGAGCATTCATTTATTAATCTCAGTTGGGACCAAATTTTTACTCTTGGTATCTATTTAATCTGTACAGATTAATACTTACTGTTCTGTTCCATTTAATACTAAGTCAAATTTAAATTTTATGTTCTCAAAACATAAATTTGGTACAAAAGAGCTATAGAAAATGTCATTGATGTGAGGCAAAAAAAAAAATAACATTGACAGAGCTATGTTTTACTTATTTTGAATCCCCTTCTCATGCCTCCAAGGCTAATAATAGTAACTGAAGTTCTCAGAACTGAATGAATACTTTAAATGAAAAACAAAATTAAAACTAGTTGCATTAAGTATTTTAGTATCGGTTTAACTTTATCAGTATTATCACCAATTAGATTGGCATTCTCCATTTTAAAAAGTATTTCTAGCATAATTTCTATTCAAAAGCACAGATAAATCTACAATTTCAGAAGCAAAACACAGATGTCAATGAATACTACTAATTTTATCTCTTGTATGCAAAAAAGGAAAAAGGACTGCTAATGACTCCAAGCGTCTTAGGAACAGACAAAAGGAAACAAAATTATTTGCCTGGGTGTTCTTCAAAACAACTTATTTTCCATATATGTCAAACTTACTCATTATTTAATTCTAAAGCTTGATAGGCTGCTTTGATTCGAGCCGGAGGATTTCTTTCCCTCCATGCCTTCTGCATAACTGTAGGAAAAATGTTTCAAAAAGTAGATGAGATGGTAAACATAAATAATCTTATGCAAAATGTATGAAGAACTAGGGGAGTAAAACAGAGCTTTAAATAACATAGTCTTAAACATAAGAAAGCATACTGTGTTACAAGCTCACATGAACCTAAAGAGAAATTTACATTTAATTTGGAAGTTTCACATAGAATAAAATATATTCTCTGATTGTGTTGTCACACATAAGGCACTAAACCAAGTTATTACACTATTATTATACATGAACATCTAAATGCATGTTAAAATTGAGTTTGAGTGATAATAGATCATAATCATAAAATATTCAGTTCTACTTTTATCATGCTGAAAGGGTCTATGGAACTGCTAAAGATATACAAAACACTTAAGAAACAAAGTCTTTGTCTAATCAATGATTCAATCAAGGATATAAAAAGGGCAAAGGAAAGAATTAATTTAGAATATAGTGTGTCTCTGGAAAATGTCAGCCTCTACCAAGGTTCATCAAAAGCTTGGCTTAGGATCTCTACGGAATAACAATATTAGTTTTGCTACCACTTACTTTATCAAAATGAAGACTTCACACCAAGCAAAGCTTCTTAAAAATCAAACAAACAAAGTGAATTCATAAAGCTATTTGGCCTATTTCAAGTTTGATAAGAAAAATGAGAATCTATGAATGTTGCTTTTGGAACAAAACCTACAACTGTCCAGAAAGAATAATGTGGAAAATGTTTCAGTTTTCCTTTGGAAACAAAATATTAGTCTTGGCTTAGAAAAGGAGACAATACAGTCCACTTGTGTAACAAAAATACATTTCTCATATCAAACATGTCACCAGCTAGCTGACAGCTAATGCTTCCTGAACTTGACAAATTGATGCAAGTCAGCACTCATCTGATAATGACCAGGTAAAATACAGAATTCTGCTGAAACACTAAAATACTACATTAAAATAAAGCATATTATCAGACATGCCATTTTTGATGATGGGACTCTTCTATAATTTACATGATATTTACAAACAAATTTTGACACTGAATCTTTATCAACATTTTTAATAGTTATTTGGTATTCTGGTATACTAAACACTATGTACCATATTTAACCAATTCCCTTTTGATGGTTAGTTAAGCCCACATTTTTGCTAATATAAAAATACTGTGATGACCATCTTTCAACATTTTTCTTTGTATAGCTGACCAGGCATTTCCTTTCTAGAAGTGGAACTGTTGGTTTAAATATATGCATCCTTTAAAAGACTTTGCTATATACTCCAAAGTGCTCTCAATAAGATAATATCAATTTACATTTTTCCAAACAGTGTGGGAGAGTAACTGTTTCCCTACTTCCTTACTAAGTATTATCAACCTTTGCTAATTTTATACATGAAAACTATCTCATTTTATTTGCATTTCTTTTATTTCTTGTGAGGTTATCTCATCCTCCTTTAAGCATTTTTTTCTTATTCATATGTTTTTAACTGCTCTAACTAGCCTTTCAAGGTTATTCCTCACATTCCATCAGCCTGAGACCACAAGAACTAGATGGTGCCTGGCTACCACCAATGATCACCTTGACAGGGATAACAGCAGAGAGTCCCTGACAGAGCAGGAGCAAAGTGTGGAGCAGAACTCAAACTCAAATTCACATAAGAAGACTAGACTTAATGGTCTGACTGAGACTGGAGGAACCTCTGAAGCCATGGCCCCCAGACGCTCTGTTAACCCAGAACTAAAACCATTCCCAAAGCTCACTCTTCAGACAAAGATTAGACTGGACTATAAAACATAAAATAATACTTGTGAAGAGTATATTTAGTAGTTTAAGCAGATACACAAGACCAAAACGGCAGCTCCTGTCCGGAGGCAGGGTGGGAAGGCAGGAAGGGACAGGAGCTGGTTGGACGGACACAGGAAACCCAGGGTGAAAAGGGCGAGTGTGCTGCCACATTACAGGGATTGCAACCAGTGTCACATAACCATATGTGTATAAATTTGTGTATGAGAAATTAACTTGAGCTGTAAACTTTCACCTAAAGCACAATTAAAAAAAAATAAAATAAAAGACTATTCCTGACAACCAAAGTAGTCCTAAATTCAGAGGAAAGGAGAAATAAAGTAAAGGAAGAAAAATGTACACATCTTCTGAAAACAAGGCTTAGGAATAATTTAAAATAAAATGCTCGCTTAGTATTCAATTGCTCTCTTTAAGAGTTCTTGGTATGCTTAAAAATAACACAAGCAATTGACTCAAATTATCAATTTTTCTAATTAAATAATATTCTAATATACTAACAAGTGGAAAAGAGACCAGCAGGTATCCCAAGTTCAGGAGTCACAAATGTAAATACCTACAAAAGCCAGGCAGGAAACATAAACGAGTGAACCAAAAACACATGCATTGTCTAAAGAACAGAGACACAATCAGCTCTAGCTGATTACTGCCAAGTGGAAAGATAGATCCAGTTTTGCCATATTTTCCAAATGTTCAGTAAAACCTGGATTTTTATGTAAAATCTGATTTTTAAATGTTGAAAAATAAGAACACCATAAAAACAAATAATCCCCAAATACTGCAGGCTGGCCCTGAAGATATGCTTGATCTATAACTTAGATAAACAAATCAATAGGATGAGAATAAAATCTAATAATTTGGTGATTATTGATGACAATAGTCAAAAGAAACTTGCCACATCATATGTATATGCATCTTTTCTTTTTGGTCTGTAAAACTACTGATACAAACCATTACCTCTATGTGAGAGGTGGACAACATCAAGGTGGAACCAGTAGCCCATTTCTGGATTATCATCCACAGATAAAGTCTGTCCTTAAATTCAGCCTTTAGCTGAAGTATGCATACCACTATAAGTACATAAAGACTTTGCAAGGACTAAAATGGCACACATGGTTTTAAGGGAGTCAATTTCTAGAGCTTCAACTTTATATGTCTCTGTCCTACAACTGATCTACCTGAGAAATGTGTCTCTGATTGGTCTAGTTATCATGCTAGTTTTCCTTTCCTTCCTTCCCCCCCATCACAAAAGATATGTTCTCTTCTCCTAGTTTACAAAAGAAAGGCCTACTTCTTAACCATTCTGAATCTTTCCAAGGTGCATTTCCCTACAGCATAAAAATCTCTGGATGACAAAGGGGCAATTCAAAATTTGGATTTTGGGGCAGTTAGTGGTTCTAGTGATTAATGATCTTGGGCGCTAACTGAAAGGTTGGAGGTTCAAGTCTACCCAAATGCACCTCAGAAGAAAGCCCTGGCAATCTACTTCCAAAAAATCAGCCACTGAAAACCCTATGGAACACAGTTCTACTCTGAGATACATAGGGTGCCATAAGTCAGAAATGACTCCTTGGCAACTGGTAATTGGTATTTTTAATCAAGGCACCCTACAATAGGGATGCCTGCTTTATCCTTGTCTTATATGTATTTCTTTTAAGGGTGAAGCTTGGCATTAGAAATAGGGTATTCTAGCCCTGAATATTCTGAATTCAGGTATATTATAGAGTGGAGAGGGAGTGATAATTTTTATCAGTTCCACTAACACACCTTTGCACTTACTATCAAAGAATGCATTGCTCCTGTGGGAAGGTTCCCTACAGGAAGACAAAGGAGGCATCCAGAAATATTATTTCTTTACTAAGAAATAATAAAGGCATCAAATGAAAATGAAAGCACAACATACCAAAACTTAAGGGATGCAGCAAAGGCAGTACTCAGAGGGAAACTTACAGCAATCAATGCCTACATGAAAAAAGAAGATCTCAAATCAACAGGCTAACTCAACAACTCCAGCAACTAGGAAGAGAAGGGTAAACTAAGCCTAAACCTACAAGAAAAAAGGAGATAACAAAGATCAGAGCAGAAATAAATAAAATCGAAAACAGAAAAACAATAGAATTAATAAAACCAGAAGTTGGTTCTTTGAAAAGATCAATAAAATTGACAAACCTTTAGCTAGACTGACAAAGAAAAAAAGAGAAAAGATGTAAATAACCAAAATAAGAAATGAAAAGAGGGATACTACAACTGACTCGATAGAAAATAAAGAAAATTATGACAGAATATTATGAAAAACTGTATGGCAACAGATTGGATAACCTAGATAAAGTGGACAAATTCTTAAAAGCACACCATCTACCCAAACTGACTCAAGAGGAAATAGAAAGTCTCACAGACCCATAACAAGTGAAGAGATCAAATCAGTGATCAAAAACCTCCCCCCCAAAAAAAGGCCTGGGCCAGATGACTACTGGGGAATTCCACCAAACATTTAAAGAAGAACTGACACCATTACTGTTTAAACTCTTCCAAAAGATGGAGAAGGAAGGAATACTCCCTAATTCATTTTATGGAATAAATAGAACCCTGATACCAAAACCAGACAAAGATACAAAGATATAGATGCAAAATCCTCAACAAAATACTAGTGAACAGAATCCAACAGCATATTAAAAAAGTCATACTCCATGACCAAGTGAGATTTATTCCAGGAATGCAGGGATGATTCAACATTAGAAAATCTG
Source organism: Dugong dugon (assembly GCA_030035585.1). Lineage (NCBI taxonomy): Eukaryota > Metazoa > Chordata > Mammalia > Sirenia > Dugongidae > Dugong > Dugong dugon. Next base: position 153,037,916 of record CM057462.1, read on the forward strand.
TCAATGTAATACACCACATCGATAGAACAAAGGAAAAGAACCACATGATTATTTCTATCAATGTAGACAAAGCATTTGTTAAAATCCAAAACCTTTTCTTGATGAAAACCCTAGGGAAGATTGGGATAGAAGGGAAATTCCTCAATATGATTCAGGGCATATATGAAAAGCCAACAGCCAACATTATACTTAATGGAGAAAGACTGAGAGCTTTCCCCTTGAAATCGGGAACAGGACGAGCATGCCCGCTCTCACCATTTCTATCCAATACTGTATTATAAGCCCTGGCCAGAGCAATAAGACAAGAAAAAGAAATAAAAGGTATTCAGATTGGAAAAGAAGAAGTAAAATTATCTTTACTTGTAGGTGATATGATCCTATATAAAGAAAATCCCAAAAAGTCCAGAAGAAAACTTCTAGAGCTAATAGAGGAATTTAGCAAAGCTTCAGGGTATAAGGTCAGCAAACAGAAATCAGCTAAGTTTCTATACCCCAGCAATGAGAAATCTGAAAGGAAAATTATGGAAACAATTCCATTTACAATAGCATCTGAGAGAACAAAATAACTAGGAGTAAATCTAACCAGGAACGTGAAAGACTTCTACAATGAAAACTATAAAACACTACTGAAAGAGACTAAAGAAGACTTAAATAAATGGAAAGATGTTCCATGTTCAGGGATTGGAAGACTTAATATTGTTAAGATGTCAGTACTACCCAAAGCGATCTATAGATTCAATGCATCCTGATAAAGATTCCAACAGCCTTCTTTACAGAAATAGAAAAACCAATCCTCATCTTTATATGGTATGGCAAGAGGCCCCAAATAACTAAAGCAATGATGAAAGAGAAAAACAAAGTAGAGTATTCACAGTTACTGATTTTAAAACATACTATGCAGCCACAGTAATTAAAAGAGCCTGGTACTGATATAACAATAGACATATAGACCAATGGAATAGAACTGAGAGTCCAGAAATAAACACACTTCTATGGTCAGCTAATTTTTGACAAGGGTGCTAAGTCCATTCAAAGGGGAAAGCGGAGTCCCTTCAATAAATGCCGGGAAAATTGGATTTCCACATGTAGAAAAACGAAATAGGATCCATGCCTCATGCCATACACAAAAACAAATTCAGGGCCAACATGGCGGAGTAGTCAGACAGCTTCCTATATCCCTCTTACAACAAACACCTGGAAAAACAAGTGATATGATTGTATATGAATATCTAGGAGCCCTGAACAAGGCAAAGTTGGGGAACTGGACTGAGTGGCGGGGGGAGATGGAGACAGTTCGGAAGAAGTGAGCAGCGCTAGAACGGCGGCCGCGGGACTGCAGCTCTTCAGTGACTCCAGGTCCACAGTGAAGCGGGCAAACAGCTGTGCGCACGCTCGGGAAGCAGTTTCTGCATCGAGAAAGATCCTGCAGCAGAGATTCTGCTTGGACACTCCGAACCAGTGAAAAGCAGCTCCCAAGCAGCCAAAGATAACTACATGCATGCGGCCTTTCTCGAGGATTTTTTTAAAAAGTCCATTTGGGAAAAACCTCTCTCCCTTTTACCTCCTCCCTGCCCACTCTGCACCGGGAGTCTGCTGGGCTGGAAGTAGATCCCGAAAGGTGCTCTGACCCATTCTCCTGAACTTGGAGAGGGAAAAAATAAGCTACTGGCTCCCCTAAGCCAGGAGCACAGGGTCAGCATAGCTCCTTTGCTAGGCACAGGCATAAGGGGTCTGCAGACTTTGAGTGCCTTATATCCCTGTATAGACTTGTGGGGACCCATCTCAACAGCGTTAGCCCTCACTACCACAGTACAACACGGTAAACATCTGAAGTTTAATTTCAACTGTTTCACCTATGAAGTGGCAGATCTGTGACCCTTGAAACAGCCCTGCCCCTTAAGAAGGCACTTTTACTGATCTGCAACAGAGACTTGAGGACTGATGTCGTCACCTAAGCCACCTAGTCACCTGCTACGTGAGTCCAAGAAAAAGTGGTACCCTCAGGCCTTTACAGTCAACAGAGTGGGGTGCTCATAGTCCGGCTGCAAAATTCACCTACCTACTCACCCTAGGGAATAGGGACACACTTTCCTTTCAGAATCTCAGGGGCAGCCATCAGCCCCCTCCCTGGCTTAGTGCCTGATCCCCTACCACAGCCAGATACCAGTGCCTGCACCAATCACTCATGCCTCTCTAAGACTGTAGGTGAGAGCCTGCACTACACACTTGGTGACCGACTGCCTGGACACCTGAGCTAAACCCATACAGGAAAATTAATGGACTTCTGTGTGCACATACTTAGTTACAGGACTAACTACCTGGTGACAGGACATTACAGCTTCAAAGGTGCCAATAATCAAACTAGCACCCACGAGCTGCCTATTGGGGCATATAAAAAAAACAAAACAAAACAAGAAGCTAGGACTTACTAAACAAATATAAAATAAAATATAATAACTTATTGATGGCTCAGAGACAACAGTCAATATCAAATCACATAAAGAGGAAATCCATGATGGCTTCAGCAAGCTCCCAAAATAAAGAATCAGTAAATTCTCCGGGCAAAGAGAATTTCTTGGAATTACCAGAGGCAGAATACAAAAGATTAATATACAGAACTCTTCTAGAAATTAGAAAGGAAATTCTACAAAATGTAGAAACTTCCAAGGAACACACAAAGTAGTACTGGAACCTAAAAAAGTTATTCAAGAACATAATGACAAATTTAATTGGCTGCAAGAATCCATAGAAATCCAGAAGATTAACAATAAAATTTCAGAATGAGACAACTCAATAGAAAGTATTAGGAGCAGAATTGAGGCAGCAGAAGTTAGAATTAGTGACACTGAAGATAAAGCACTTGACACCAACTTATTTGAGGAGAGATCAGATAAAAGATTAAAAAGAACAAAGAAACTCTAAGAGTCATGTGGGACTCTATCAAGAGAAATAACCTATGAGTGATTGGAGTACCAGAAGGGGGGGAATAACAGAAAATACAGAGAAAAGTGTTGAAGATTTGTTGACAGAAAACTTTCCTGATATCATGAAAGATGAGAAGATATCTATCCAAGATGCTCATCAAACCCCACATAAGGTAGATCCCAAAAGAAAGTCACCAAGACATATTATAATCAAACTTACCAAAACCAAAGATAAAGAGAGAATTTTAAGAGCGGCTAGGGATAAAAGAAAAGTCATTTACAAAAGAGAATCAATTAGCATAAGCTCGGACTACTCAGCAAAAAACATGCAGGCAAGAAGGCAATGGGATGACCTACACAAAGCCTTGAAGGAAAACAACTGCCAGCTAAGAATTATATATCCAGCAAAACTGTCTTTCAAATATGACGGTGAAATTAGAGCATTTCCAGATAAACAGAAGTTCAGGGAATTTGCAAAAATCAAACCAAAATTACAAGAAATACTAAAAAGAGTTCTAAGGTTAGATGATCAATAACATCAGATAACAACGCAAGACTAGAACACAGGACAGAGCAACCAAATATCAACCCACATAGGGAAGTCACAAAAATAAACCAAAGCTAAAACACTGAAAATAGGGAAACATGTCGGTATGTATAACATTAAAACAAAAAAGAGGGACTTAAAAAATGTAGACACAGATTTTGCATATGGAAAGGAAGTCAAGGAGATATAAAGAAATAAAAGACTGGTATAAACTTAGAAAAACAGGGTAAATACTAAGTAACCACAAAGGAATCCAACAATCCTACAAATCAAAATAAAAAAGTAGAAAAGCATAAATACCCAGCAAACACAAAATGCACAACAACAAAAAAGATGAAAAAAAATACATAAAGAAAAACGAGTCAGCACGGAAAACTAAGGGAAACAAAGAAACTGAACAATACACAAAAGGAGATCAGGATGACAACACTAAACTCATACCTATCAATAATTACACTGAATGTAAATGGACTTAATGCACCAATAAAGAGACAGAGAGTGGCAGATTGGATAAAAAAATGCATGATCCATCTATATGCTGCTTACAAGAGACACACCTTAGACTTAAAGACACAAACAGGCTAAAATTAAAGGATGGAAAAAAATATATCAAGCAAACAACACTCAAAAAAGAGCAGGAGTGGCAATATTAATCTCTGACAAAATAGACTTTAAAGTAAAATCTACCACAAAGGCTAAGGAAGGGCACTATACAATGATTAAAGGGTCAATACACCAACTATAATAAATATTTATGCGCCCAACAACAGGGCTCCAAAATACATAAAACAAACTCTAACAGCTCTGAAAAGAGAGACAGCTCCACAATAGTAGTAGGAGACTTCAACATGACACTTTCGATGAAGGACAGAACATCCAGAAAGAAGCTCAACAAAGACACGGAAGAGCTAAATGCTATAATCAGCCACCTTGATCTCCTAGACATATACCGAACACTCCACCTAACAGCAGCCAAGTATACTTTCTTTTCCAAAGCACATGGAACATTCTCCAGAATAGACCACATATTTGGCCATAAAGCAAGCCTTAACAAAATCCAAAACACTGAAATATTACAAAGCATCTTTTCTGACCATAAAGACATAAAAGTGGAAATCAACAATACAAAAAACAAGGAAAAAAATTCAAACACATGGAAACTGAACAACACCTTGCTCAAAAACTACTGGGTTATAGAAGAAACTAAGGATGGAATAAAGAAATTCATAGAATCAAATGAGAATGAAAACACATCCTACCAGAACCTTTGGGACACAGCAAAAGCAGTGCTCAGAGGTCAGTTTATAGCAATAAATGCACACATCCAAAAAGAAGAAAGGGCCATAATCAAAACATTAACCCTACAACTGGAACAAGTAGAAAGAGAGCAGCGAAAGAAGCCCACAGGCACCAGAAGGAAGGAAATAATAAGAACTAGAGCAGAATTAAATGAAATAGAAAATAGAAAAACAACTGAAAGAGTTAACAAGTCCAAAAGCTGGTTCTTTGAAAAGATCAACAAAATTGATAAACCACTGGCCAAACTGAAAAAAGAAAAACAGGAGAGGAAGCAGATAACCCGTATAAGAAATGAGATGGGTGATAACACAACAGACCCAACTGAAATTAAAAGAATCACAACAGATTACTATGGTAAATTGTACTCCGACAAATTTGAAAACCTAGAGGAAATGGATAAATTTCTAGAAACTCACTACCTACCTAAATTAACACAGACAGAGGTAGAATAACTAAATAAACCCATAACAAAAGAAGAGATTGAAAAAGTTATTAAAAAACTCCCAACAACAAAAAAAAAAAAACAAACCCTGGCTGGGATGGCTTCACTGGAGAATTCTACCAAACTTTCAGAGAAGAGACAACACCACTTCTACTAAAGGTATTTCAGAGCATAGAAAAGGATGGAATACTACCAAACTCATTCTATGAAGCCAGCATAACCCTGATACCAAAACCAGGTAAAGACACCACAAAAAAAGAAAATTACAGTCCAATATCCCTCATGAACATTGACACAAAAATCCTCAACAAAATTCTAGCCAATAGAATTCAGCAACGTATCAAAAATATAATTCACCATGACCAAGTGGGATTTATACCAGGTATGCAGGGATGGTTCATCATTAGAAAAACGATCAATGTAATCCATCACATAAATAAAACAAAAGACAAGAACCACATGATCTTATCAATTGATGCAGAAAAGGCATTCAACAAAGTCCAACACTCATTCATGATAAAAACTCTCAATAAAATAGGAATAGAAGCGAAATTCCTCAATATAACCAAGGGCATTTATACAAAACCAACAGCCAACATCATCCTAAATGGAGAGACTTTAAAAGCATTCCCCTTGAGAATGGGAACCAGACAAGGATGCCCTCTATCACCACTACTATTCAACACTGTGCTGGAGGTCCTAACCAGAGCAATTAGGCTAGAAAAAGAAATAAAGAGCATCCAAATCGATAGGGAAGAAGTCAAAGTATCTCTATTTGCAGATGATATGATCTCATATACAGAAAACCCCAAACAATCCACAAGAAAACTACTGGAGCTAATAGAAGATTTCAGCAAAGTTTCAGGATACAAGATAAACATACAAAACTCAACTGGATTCCTTTACACCAACAAAGAGAACCTTGAAGAGGAAATCATCAAATCAATACCATTTACAATAGCCCACAAGAAGATAAAATACTTAGGAATAAATCTAACCAGAGACATAAAAGATCTTCACAGAGAAAACTACCAGACACCACTGCAAGAAACTAAAAGAGACCTGCATAAGTGGAAAAATACACCTTGCTCATGGATAGGCTCAACAATTCTACCCAAAGCAATCTACAGATACAATGCAATCCTGATCCAAATTCCACCAGCATTTTTTAATGAGATAGAGAAACAAATCACCAACTTCATACGGAAAGGGAAGAGGCCCCAAATAAATAAAGCATTACTCAAGAAGGAGAACAAAGTGGGAGGCCTCACACTACCTGATTTTAGGAACTATTATACTGCCACGCTAGTCAAGACAGCCTGGTACTGGTACAACAACAGATTACACAGACCAATGGAACAGAGTTGAGAATCCAGATATAAGCTCATCCACCTATGAGCAACTAATATTTGACAAAGGCCCAAAGTCCATTAATTCGGGAAAAGAGTCTCTTTAACAAATGGTGCTGACGTAACTTGATATCCATCTGCAAAAAACTGAAACAAGACCCATACCTCACACCATGTACAAAAACTAACTCAAAATGGATCAAAGACTTAAATATAAAGTCAAAAACGATAAAGATCATGGAAGAAAAAGTAGGGACAACGCTAGGAGCGCTAATACATGGCATAAACACAATACGAACCATAAGTAACAATACACAACCCACAGAAGAGAGACTAGATAAATGGGAGCTCCTAAAAATCAAACACTTAAGCTCATCAAAAGACTTCACCAAGAGTCAAAAGACAACCTACAGACTGGGAAAAAAATTTTGGCTACAACAAAAAGACAAATAACCTAATTAAAAACTGAGCAAAGGATATGAACGGGCACTTCACTAAAGAAGATATTCAGGCAGCTAACAGACACATGAAGACATGCTCACGATCATTAGCCATTAGAGAAATGCAGATCAAAACTACAATGAGATATCATCTCACCCAAACAAGGCCAGCTTTAATCAAAAAAACACAAAATAATAAATGCTAGAGAGGTTGTGGAGAGACTGGAACACTTATACACTGTTGGTGGGAATGTAAAATGGTACAGCCACTTTGGAAATCAATTTGGCACTTCCTTAAAAAGCTAGAAATAGTACCATACGATCCAGCTATCCCTCTCCTTGTAATATATCCTAGAGAAATAAGAAATAAGAGCCGTCACATGAATAGATACATGCACACCCGTGTTCACTGTAGCACTGTTCACAATAGCAAAAAGATGGAAGCTACTCAGGTGCCCATCAATGGACGAATGGATAAGCACATTATGGTATATCCACACAATGGAATATTATACAACGATAAAGAACAATGATGAAGCTGTGAAACATCGTATAACATGGTGGAAGCTGGAGGTCATTATGCTGAGTGAATTTAGTCAGTCACAGAAGGATGAATATTGTATAAGGCCACTATTATAAGAACTCAAGAAAAGGTTTAAACACAGAAGAAAACATTCTTTGATGGTTACAGGGGTGGGGAGGGAGGGAGGGTGAGGGTTATTCACTAACTAGATAGTAGATGTCTTAGTCATCTAGTGCTGCTCTAACAGAAATACCACAAGTGGATGGATTTAGCAAAGAGAAGTTTATTCTCTCACAGTCAAGTAGGCTACAAGTCCAAATTCAGGGCTTCAGCTCCAGGGGAATGCTTTTGCCGTCGCCTCCAGAGGAAGGTCCATGTCATCAATTTTCCTTTGGTCTGGGAGAATCTCAGTGCAGGAACCTCAGGTCCAAAGGACACGCTCTGCTCCTGGCACTGCTTTCTTGGTGGCATGAGGTTCCCATGTGTCTCTGCTCGCTTCTCTCTTTTATATCTCAAAAGAGATTGTATTAAGACACTAATCTTGTCATCCTCATCAGTATAACCTCATCATAGTGATAGAATTTACAACACGTGAGGAGATCACATATAATCTCATCATAGTGGTAGAGTTTACAACACGTAAGGAAAAATCACATCAGATAACACAATCATATAATACTGGGAATCATGACCCAGCCAAGTTGCTACACACATGTCTTGGCCGACACAACTCAATCCATGACAGTAGATAAGAATCATCTTAGGCAAAGGGAAAGACAGCACACACTACAGGGGAAGTCAGCACAACTGGACTAAACCAAAGCTAAGAAGTTTCCTGAATACAGTCTAATATTTTGAAAACAGAGTAGCAGGGGTAGGGATCTGGGGACCATGCTTTCAGGGGACATCTAGGTCAACTGGCATAACAAAGTTTATTAAGAAAATGTTCTGCATCCTACTTTAGTGACTGGCATCTGGGGTCTTAAAAGCTTGCAAGCAGCCATCTAAGATGCATCAATTGGTCCCAACCACCTGGAGTAAAGGAAAATGAAGAACATCAAAGACACAAGGAAAGTATTAGCCCAAGAGACAGAATGGGCCACATAAACCAGAAATTTCATCAGCTTGAGACCAGAAGAACTAGATGGTGCCTGGCTACCACCAATGAACATCCTGACAAGGAACACAACAGAGAGTCCCTGACAGAGCAGTAGAAGGATAGGGTGCAGAACTCAAATTCTAGCAAGAAGACCAGACTTAATGGTCTGACTGAGACTGGGTGTGCCCCGGAAAGCATGGCCCTTGGACTCTCTATCAGCCTGGAACTAAAACAATTTCTGAGGCCAACTCTTCAGACAGGGATTGGACTGGACTGTGGGACATAAAATGATACTCATGAAGAGCGTGCCTCTTAGTCAAGTAGATACAAGAGACCAAAGGGGCAGCTTCTGTCCAGAGGTAAGATGGGAAGGCAGAGAGGGTTAGGAGCTGGTTGAATGGTCATGGGAAATCAGGGGCAGAAAGGAGGAGTGTGCTGTCGCAGAATGGGGTGAGCAATTAGGGTCTCATAACAATGTATGTATAAAAATTTTATACGGGAGACTAACTTGAAATATAAACTTTATTTAATTACAAAAATTAAAAAAAAAAATTCAAAATGGATTAAGGACCTACAAGCGCAAACCAAAATCATAAAATTCTTAGAACAAGAAGCAGGGGCAACGCTGTCAGGCCTAGCTTTTAACAACATATTATCTAATATAATAACAAAAGCACAAACAACAAAAGGCGAAATAAATGGGACCTCATAAAAACTAAAAACTTTCATTCATCAAGGACTTTATGAAAAAGTGAAGAGACAAGCTACTGACTGGGAGAGTATCTAACTAATAACCAAAATATATACAAAACTTCAACAACTTAACAACAAAAAGACAACCCAATTATAAAATGGGAAAAGAGCTTGAATAGACATTTCACCAAAGTGGACATTCGAATCGCCATCAGATACATGAAAAGATGCTCATGCAAATCAAAACCACAATGAGATACCATTTCACTCCCACTAGGATGACTAAGATAAAAGAAACAAAATAACAGAAAATAACAATTGTTCAGAGGATGTTGGGAAATTGGAACCCTTATCTACTGCTGATGGGAAGGCAAAATAGTACAGCCATTGTGGAAGATCATGTGGCAGTTCCTCAAAAAACTAAAAATAGAACTACCATATGACCCAGCAGTTCCACTTCAAGGTATATACCCAAAGAAGTTGAAAGCAGAGATTCAATCAGAGACTTGTACACCAATATTCACTGCAGCACTATTCACAACAGACAAAAGATGGCAACAACTTAAATGTCCATCAACAAATGAATGGATAAACAAAAGATGGTACATACATACAATGGAATACTACTCAGTCAGTAGGAGAAACGAAGTCTTGATACATGTTACAATATGGATGGAGCTGGAATACATTATGCTGAGTGAAATAAGTCAATTACAAAAGAACAAATATTGTTAAAAAAAAAAAAAGAAGAAGAAGAAAAGATCAAGTGTATAGAGAACAAAGTTTATTGGTGGTTACCATGGGTGGGAGGGAGGGGGAAAAGGGGAGGTTAGTGGTAATGGAAATACTGTATTAATTAAGGGTATGGTTGCATAGCCAATTATTGTAATTGCTGTCAATAAGTTGTACACCTATAAAAGCTGAATTGGCAAAAGTTGTGGTAGATATATTTACAACAATAAAAAAAAAAAAAAGAGTAGCTACTGAGGCTGCTTACGTACAACCACAAACCTCATGGGATTTGGTTCCTTGGTTTGGAGGTTTAGGGTCACAGTTTCATGGGCCATCCCAGTTAATTGGCCTAATAATATGTTTAGTGCTTCTGTTCCACCTCCTAGCTCATTGCATAGTGCCTGGGGTCTTAAAAGCTTGCAAGCAGCCAGCCAAGGCACAACAATTGGTCTCTATTTGCCTGGAGCAACAGAGGAAGAAGAGGAGTCAAGAATAGGAGGAGGATATGGAATGTTTGGCTAATTGCCTCCATGAACAACTGCCTCCTTTGCTATGAGACCAGAAGAACCGGATGGTGCCCAGCTACCATACTAAACATTTTGATCAAAGATTCTATAGAAGAATCCTGTTCAAAAGGGGGAAATGCAGAACAGAATTTAAAATTCTCATGGACTCCAGACTTCCTGGAGCCATAAAGGTGGATAACCTCTGAAGCTATTGCCCTGAGATAATCTTTAAACCTTAAACCAAAAATACACCCTTAAGTCTTCTTAAAGCCGAACAATAGTTTAGCTTAACTTGTAAAAAATGTCTGCCTTGAGCATTATATTCTTTTAAGAACTATCTGTATGGGATCAAAGTTACAAAAGCAACTTGAAATATTAGACAGGAATCTTAGAGGGCAATGAGTGTATATTAATGGGGGAAGAACAAGTCAGAAAAGCAGGATGAAAACAGTTGCATAACTTGAAGAATGTAATCAATGTCACTAAATGGTACATGAAGAAACTGTTGAATTGGTGTATGTTTTGCTGTGTATATTCTCAACAAAATAAATAAAATTTAAAAAAAGAAATAATAAAGGCAGCAGAGCATTATTTTGGCCAAGTGGTAAACTCTAGACAAAGCTCCTAAATGGATTTATGTTTCTGTCTTAGAAACCAAATTCAGAAGAGAGAGAGTTGTCACAGGAATGCATGTTAACTTGTTCATTTGAATTAAAAAATGAAGTCAGACTTCTCTGTCAGAAATTAAGTCTGATTTAGTTGACAATAAGGACCCACCCAGCCACTTAGGTTATATGGAGGACATTTCCAAAGCTGAAAGGGCTAAATTTGTAGCCCCAAAGATTTGACGAAATGTAAATAAAACACATAACATTCAGAGCTTTATAGTCAAAGGAAATTTAAATTATAAAAAATTTATATAGTTATTTTTTATTGTGAAAAACCAGTATAAGTATGATCAATAAAATACTCTCAAGTTAAAAATAATTGCATCATAATAAAATTATATGGAGGTGTGGAATAAATGAGTTCAAGAAAAAAAAGGACTTATATAAAATTCACTACTATTGAAGAGCATTTGTTCATGTATTTTCCAACTGATAGTGTTGGCAATTAAATCATTAGATTTCATTAGATACATCTGAACATATGGTAACTAGTTTTATTTTTAAATGTCTATATTTATAATATGTAAAAAAATATATTTTTTGCCATTATTTAAACTTATGGTGTCAACTTAAAAATGTGTGAAGGGATATGTGATGAGTAATTTTATGTGTCAACTTGGCTAGGCTATGGTGCCCAGCTGTTTGGTCAAACACTAGTGCAGATGTTGCTGTGAAGGTATTTTGTAGATGTGATTAACATTTACAATCAGTTAACTTTAAGTAAAGGAGATCAATAATGTGGGTGGGCCTCAAACAATCAGTAAAACGCCTTAAGAGCAAAAACTGAGGTATCCTGGAGAAGAAGGAATTCTACCACAAGTCTGTAACATAGAAATCCTCCCTATGTTTCCAACCTTTTCTACAGATTTCAGACTCAAGACAGCAGCATTAACTTTTGCCTGCATTTCTAGCCTGCTGGCCTGCCCTACAGAATTCAGACTTAACAGCCCCCATGCTTACATGAGCTAATTACTTAAAAAATATATATATATATACACACACACATTACATACATACATTATACATATTACATATATACGTAAAACATATATATGTAAAACATATATATATAAAACATATATATGTAAAACATATATATATATAAAACACATATACGTAAAACATATATATATATAAAACATATATATATATAAAACACATATATGTAAAACATATATATATATAAAACATATATATGTAAAACATATAGGAGTCCCTGGATGGTGGAAATGATTAACCACCTGACTACTTGCTGAAAGGCTGGTAGTTCAAACCCACCCAGAAGCACCTCAGAAGACAGGGCCGGCAATCTGCTTCTGAAAGGTCACAGCCTTGAAAACCCTGTGGAGCAGTTCTACTCTGCACACACAGTCGCTATGAGTCAGAATCAACTCGACAGGCAACCAACAACAAATATATACAGTAAAACCTGTGAAAGCCGGAACCTGTATAGGGCGGAAACTTGTCAGAAAAGGAAAATTCAAATATTTTCCACTAAAATGAGCGATAGAAAAGTGATAAGACTGCACCCTGTCAAAGGCAGAAAACTTGCAAAACCCAGAAAAACAAGGTAATCCTGTCAAGTTCTGGTTGTCACAGGTTTCACTATACATATAAATAATAACCTATCTCATATTGATTATGTTTTTCTGGAGAACCCTGACTGATAACAGGACAGATAGTTTTTCAAAATTCTTTTAAGAAGTATACAAACAAAATGTTTTAAGATTGCAGCTTTAGTGGATAGCGATGGTTGTTATCTGAAAAGCCTACCAATGTTTGCAATTCTGCCTATTAGCAAGAGATGAAGTCTTGATTTCAGAATCACCTCCATCCTTAAAAAGTAACATACCGTACTGATTTTCCACTGATTTTATTTTCCTAACATCTACACTTTTGCCATTATTATAAACATTAAACATAAATCAACATAAAGCAATTCTATTTCCTCCATTTGCAATTAAATCATTTTATGAGGCCCTACACCAAACATCCTTGAGTTTCATAGCACCATCATCCTTAACATATTTTATCAAGAAAGATACATCACAATGAACTCACTTTAATGCTGACAGAGTGTCTATCTTTCAGACCATTATTGTTGATGATTTTCTTCTGACTTATCAATGATGTATGGAGCTTGTACGTGGTGGGTAGAAGCAGCAATAGTGCAGTGGTAAAGAGCTAGACTTGAATTTGAAACCCAGCTTTATCATTTATTAGCTGTATGACCTAGGGCATAGCACTTGATCCCTCTGCCTCAGTTCCCTTATTTTTAAAATGGCACTGATAATAGCACCTATGTCATAAAGTGATTGGGAAGGTTAAATAAGTACATTTATATATATTGTTTAGAACAGTGCCTGGAGTATAGTAAGTGCTATACAAGGGTTATATACTATTAGAGAAATTGCTTAAGATATGTTTCACACCTCATTCATTCATATTTCCATCAAAGAATAACTATTATTTATAATATGCCAGACAATGGGCCTGATGATAGGGATACAAAGATAAAGAGAATACAGTCCTTACCCTGCAAAGTTTCACATTCTGCTAGGGAGGACAAATATGAAAGCAATGTGATAACATTAACAAATACGTTTGTGTTTGAATAAATTATTTCATCTAGGTTTGAACAAGTCGTATAGAAATGCGGAGAAGAAAATACTTAACTCTGTGTCAAAAGATCCTACAGAATGTGACTTTTAATTTGGATCTTGAAGGATTAAAATGTAGCTCACAAGATGCATAAGGAGTGGGAGGGCAACGTACAAGAAAAGTTGTGATAAAGATCCCTGTCTTTAAGCCATACATTAAAGAATCTTAATACTTTCTTCTACAGAATACAGCTTCAGAGAGGACTAAATATAGAAACTTTCTATCCTCTTCTACCACGTTACATGCATCTCTAATTTATGACTAGAGTAAAAATATAACCCATTTTTCTCTTAATCCTATTTTCCAATCTTTACATATTTTCCCACTCTTTTCTCTTATATATAATTGCAAGTGTTAACTTCCAGACAAAAACAAGGTATATTATTACTTTACATAAGCAGCTGTTGTACTTGATCTGAAAGGTTTAAGTAATAAAAGAAGCAATTTAATAATTTTTATAAAACACTTTTAAATTCTTTATAAAAAAGAAGTGTGTCGACTTATTTTACAATCATAATTAGTTTCAATTTAATCTGTGTTTATCAATGATGAAAACAACTCCAAGTCAAATAACCCCACATATTACAATAAATAACTCTAAAGATAATCTTTAATTTTCATGATTATTGTTTATCCCATGAACAGATATGATACACACCTGTGTCTGAAGGGCGTAAAAAGTCGGTGTCACAAGTGAAAAAGGTCTGATGGTCCTGAGCTGACAAGTTCATGTCATAGTATGTAAGTGGCTCTTTACCAGTCACCCAAGTGTATCTTTATTAAAAAAAGAAAATATTTAAATTGAACATGAAAGCTACAATAGACACTATTTTAAATAAAAGAATATATAACTGCAAATTCTATTTGAGCATGTTTTGAAAGCTTATTAAATATATAACTGCAAATTCTATTTGAGCATGTTTTGAAAGCTTATTATAATCAATAATAAAACAGAAAAGATAATCTATACAAATTATTTAGAGTATGATGATAAAGCATCAAAAACCAATGAAGAATAGATTATTTAACAAATGGTGCAAAAATTGGGTTTGAAGGGAAAAAACAATTTGAGTTAGAGGTATTAAATATACTTAAATATATTCTTATTAAATATTCTTAAATGAGTTCTTATTAAATATACTTAAATAAATTCTTACTATTAAATATACTTAAACATTATTAAATACACTTAAATTCTCAGTGAATTAGAATTAAGTTAAAATTAAAACTATAAAGAAACTGGAAGACAAGGGTCATCTAGCTCAGTTGGCATAACATAGTTTATAAACAAAATGTTCTACATCCTACTTTGGTAAGTGGCGTGTGGGGTCTTAAAAGCTTGTGAGCGGCGATCTAACATACTCCACTGGTCCCACCCCATCTGGAACAAGGGAGAATGAAGAAAACTAAAGACTCAAGGGAAAGATTAGTCCAAAGGACTAATGGACCACAACTACCACAGCCTCCACCAGACTGAGTCCAGCACAACTAGATGGTGCCGGCTACCACCACCAACTGCTCTGACAGGGGTCACAATAGAGGGTCCTGGATAGAGCTGGAGATAAATGTAGAACAAAATTCTAACTCACAAAAAAAGACCAGACTTGCTGGTCTGACAGAGACTGGAGAAACCCCGAGAGTATGGCCCCTGGACACCCTTTTAACTCAGTACTGAATTTACTCCTGAGGTTCACCCTCCAGCCAAAGAGTAGACAGGTTTATAAAACAAAATGAGACTAAATGGGCATGCCAACCCAGAGGCAAGGATGAGATGGCAGGAGGGGACTGGAAAGCTGGTAATGGGGAACCCAAGATCGAAAAGGGGAGACTGTTGACATGCCATGGGGTTGGTAACCAATGTCACAAAACAATGTGTGTATTAATTGTTGAATGAGAAACTAATTTGTTCTGATAAACCTTCACCTAAAGCATAATTTTAAAATAAAGGAAGAAAAAAAATTCCAAAGGTGGAATTACTGAGTCAAACAAAGGATAAAATTTACACAATTTTGATGATAAAGAAGACAAGTACAGCCACAATACAAAAAATGTCAAAGCTGTTGATTCAAGGTAGTCAGGTATCACACACTGATGTGAGAGAATAAATCGGTATAATCTTTCTGCAGGGAAATTTGTTAATATGTATTAAAAAAAACTTTGATCTAGCAATTCCACTTCTGGGAATTTATCTGAAGGAAATACTTGGACAGGTGTGCAAGGATGTATGTGCTGGGAGGTTCAAAGAAGTATAACAGTTGAAAATAGACATAATTTAAATACCTAGCAATAAGGGACTGTTAATTAAAAAAATCATAAAACCACATGACCAAATATCATGCAATCATTAAAAATGATGAGAATCAATACTGACTGAGAATAAAAAATATTCATGATATAGTGTTTAGTGAAAAGATCATATAGAGTATTATCCCTTTATAAATTATATTGTGTATATATGCACAAAACAAAACACCAGAAGGAAACACACCAGCATATTAATAGTGCTTATCACTAGGTGGTAGGATTATGGCTGATTTCTCTTTTCCATATTTTTTACACTGGATAATTATTACTTTTAAAATCAAAGGAAAAAGTCATTTAAAAGTACCATAAAAAAAGAAACTGGATGAAAAGCATAAAAGTGAAGAAAAACTATTTCCACATTTTACTAAATTAAAATTTTCAACTTTCATTCCTCCAAAACCCACAATAAGTTAATAGCAAGTTAACAAACTTGGTAATAGATATATTTTTAAATGTCCTATTTCATTAGTAATTAAAAATAGTAAATTAAAACAACTAAGTTTTACTTTTCACCTATCAAATTGTTGTTGTTAGGTGCTGTCCAGTCAGTTCCAACTCATAGCGACCCTATGTACACCAAAACAAAACACTGCCGTGTCCTGTGCCATCCTCACAATTCTTGCTATCTTTGAGCCCAACGTTGCAGCAACTGTTGTCAAACCATTTCATTGAGGGTCTTCCTCTCTTTCACTGACCCTCTACTTTATCAAGCACGATGTCCTTCTCTAGGGACTGGTCTCTTCTGATAACACGTCCAAAGTACATGAGACGAAGATTCACCATCCTCACTTCTAAGGAACATTCTGGCTGTATTTCTTCCAAGACAGTTTTGTTCATTCTTCTGGTGTTCCATGGGATATTCAATATTCTTGGCCAACACCATAATTCAAAGGCATTAATTCTTCCATATTCATTGTCCAGCTTTCACATGCATACAAGGCAAATGAAAAATACCATGGCTTGTCTTCAAGGTGACATCTTTGCTTTTTAACACTTTAAAGAGGTCTTTTGCAGCAGATTTGCCCAATGCGATGCGTCGTTTGATTTCTTTGCTTCCGTGGGCGTTGACTGTGGATCCAAGTAAAATGAAATCCTGGACAACTTCAATCTTTTCTCCATTTATCATGATGCGGCTCACCCTATCAAATTGGTGAAGATATATTATCAAGGGTGAGATGGAATATGGACTCACATGTACTACTAGTATAAATGTAAATTGCTAAGTTCTGTCCAGAAATCAATTAGGTAACAACTACCAAAGGTCTTAAAAACATTCACACCTAGCTAGAGAATGGGTACATGTAATTTCATTATTAGCATTCTCTCTACTTTTGTTTATTTTTGAAAAATTTGGTAATAAAAAAAAAGAACAGATTAAACGGAAGAAAAAAAACCTGTTAATATCCTTTGACTCAGTAATGCCAGTGCTACACATTGACTCTAAGGAAATAATCACAGATGTGGCTAAATACTTATATACAAAATATCCCTCTAGTCTAAATGTTAACAGTGAAATAATAATCTTATTGACTCAAATAGAATGTTATAGGTAAAGTATGGTACCTCTATATAATAAAACATATTACAACAATAAAAAACCATGTTTTTGAAGAATATTTAAAACCATGGGTAAATTCACACAATATTATACTAAAAGAAAAAAGTATGGTGTAAAACTATATACCTTACGATGTTTGAGTTTTGTTTCTACATATGTATATAGAAAAGAGACTGGACAAAAATACTAACAAAACACTAATATTACTGCTGTGAAATGCTAATAGTAGTTATCACTTAGTGGTAGGAAATGGTGATTTTTATTTGCTTCTTTATCCATCTGTGTATTTTTGAGTTTTTCTACAATGTATATGCATACATTTTATAATTAAAAAAAATCATTTCTAAAGTACATAATAACTGTTATTTATTTAAATGACAAAAAGTTTAAGTTATTTAATAGTAAAAATTGCCTTGCTATTTAAAAGTTTTGACCTACACCTACTCCTCACTAATTGACATGGTCAGGTTCCAAAGACCAGGTGGTTATGTGAAAATTGGCATTATGCAAAAATGGAGGATGACCACATCAAATCACAAAACGGAGGATGACTACATCATTACATAACTGCCAATTTACATCATTTCATAACTGCCAATTTATGTCATTATGTAACTGCCAGATTACTGAGAATCATGGCCCAGCCAAGTTGACACATCACTTTAATCATCACAGCCAGCGTTATTCTCGCCTCACATCTCCGCATTCGTTAGTGTCAGATGTACATCATACGTGTGCAAAATAGTTGGATAGTAGATTTTTTACTATTGTCATAAATGGGAAATGTCAGAAAATGAGACGGTCCATAAGTGAGGAGTAGGTGTATTTTGTGAGAAATTATCAAGAAAAAAGGAAAAGCAAACCCTTGCTCACTTAGCAAAGTTTTTCTATGCATTCTAAAATCATAAAAAATTTTATTAACAATCCACATTATTTCCAAAATGATTTAAAGCAGTGAAAAATATAGTGTACTATATCAATAATTTAAATTAGGAGTAAATAAAAAAGATTCAGTATAGAAAAAACAATTATTGGGACATAAAACAGAGCCTGTAATGAAGCTAACATATGAAATGCATACCAAAGAGTTCTATATACTTGTTAAGGTTTTTAAGCTTTCTAGCAACCACCCAATGATTATCAACACGATTTAGAGACTTTTATATTAGACAAATTGTTCAAAAAGAAGCATAAGTATTCCTGATAATAAGAAATCTCTCTTTAAGATCTTCATAAAGTGGATACTATATAATGTAATAACAAATATCCTCAATAACTTTTAATAAACATAGTGAGAGGTTCAAGGACATGTTTCTTGAAGAATTCCTTAATAAAGATTCTCTGGTAAAAATTTAGCTTTTACTTCCCAGGACGCACAATATCAAGCCCTTAAGCACAGGGATTATTGATTGCTTAAACATTTTTATCATCATCGTTTTGCATAGTGCCCACACATAGCAGGCACATAATGTTTCTTATTCAGTGAATCTAGCATGCCTCAGTCTACCTCCAGGTAAAACACAGCCCTTCTCTAGATAAAACTGAGGTATCTTTGGCTACAAATTTCAAAAAATGTTTTCTCATTTAGAGTGAAAACTAGAAGAGAAATGGACATAGTAGTGTACATAGGAAATGGCAATATAAAATATGTTGTTGTTAAGTGCCATCAAGTCAGTTCTGACTCATAGCGACCCTATGTACAACAAACAAAATACTGCCTTGTCCTGTGCCATTCTCACAATTGTTGCCATGTTTGGGCCCATTGTGGCAGCAACTGTGTCAATCCATCCCACTGAGTCTTCCACTTTTTTGCTAACCCTCTACTTTACCGAGCATGACGTCCTTCTCCAGGGACTGGCCCCTCCTAATAACATGTCCAAAGTACGTAAAATGAAGTCTCGCCATCCTCACTTCCAGGGAACATTCTGGCTGTTCTTCTTCCAAGACAGATTTGTTTGTTCTTCTGGTAGTCCATGGTTTATTCAATATTCTTTGCTGACATCATAATTCAGAGGCATCAATTCTTCTTTGGTTTTACTTATTCATTGTGCAGCTTTTGCATGCATATAAGGCAAGTGAAAATACCCTGGTTTGTTCTCAAGGTGACATCTTTGCTTTTTAACACTTTAAAGCGGTCTTCTGCAGCAGATTTGCCCAGTGTAATGCGTCATTTGATTTCTTGCCTGCTGCTTCCATGGGCATTGATTGTGGATCCAAGTAAAATGAAAGCCTGGACAACTTCAATCTTTTCTCCATTTATCATGATGTTGCTTATTGGTCTAGTGTGAGAATTTTCTTTATGTTGAGGTGTAATCCACATTGAAGGCTGTAGTCTTTGATCTTCATCAGTAAGTGCTTCAAGTTCTTTTTGCTTTCAGCAATCAAGGTTGTGTCATCTGCATATCACAGGTTGTTAATGAGTCTTCCTCCAATCCTGATGCCATGTTCTTCTTCATACAGTCCAGCTTCTCAGATTATCTGCTCATTTGCTCAGCATACAGACTGAATAAGTATGGTGAAAGGATACAACCTTGACACACACTCTTCTTGATTTTAAACCAGGCAGTATAAAATACAATATAAAAATACTGTATTCTGCACTGATATATAAGTGAAGTTCATATTCACATTTAGAGTGATATTTTCTAATGAATCCTCAAATTGTGAAATTGATTACACATGCATAGGAATACGTTTATGTCTATAATTTTTTTTAATCTCATGAATTCTTTGAAAAGGCTTTCTGAATAAATCAGAAGACAAATATATACTTATTATATATCACAAACATATGGTTTGAAGTGATGCTTCTCATGATTATAAAAGGAAATACAGTCAAGATGCTACCAACTAAACCTTGGGCTAATCATTTTACCTATTATTTATCAATATCTCCAACCATAAGAACTGTGATATATTTATAAAAACAAATGTTTCCATTATATTTTACTCTAAGACCAATGTAATGACCATACTGAGAGGAAAATGCAATACCTCCTATATTCTGCTCCTCTGAAAAGGTTTAGAGGGTTTCTCCATACCTTGCATTCTAAAAAACAAGAGGGAAAAAGGAAAAATGTGACAGTTTAATCAAATGCAGTTAAATCTTCATTTAACCAACATTTATTGTATACTAACTGTATGCTAAGCACAGCAGTAGCCACAGATGGTACAAAGTTGAATATGGCAGAGATGGCCCCTACTCTCAAGAAGCATACAATTAAATCTAGACATTCCCTTATCTCTGTCCCCATAGCATTTGGCTCACAGTTCAGTTATAGCATTTACCATATTACAGCGTGATTATCTGCTTCATTTTTAGTTTCCCCCTTTAAGATATAATCTCTCAAAACTTTGTTCGTTTTTTTATTCCTGGAGTCTAGCACAGTATCTGGAACCAACATGCTTAATTAAATTAAATAAGTCACGTAAACAACTAACCTAAACTGTGTGATAAGTGCTATAGTAGAGGTATGTTTTGTTCCAAGAGAATAAAAGGAAGCAATTAATTTTACTCTGGGGGAAATCAGGGAAGGTTTTACAAAGGAGGTGACATTTTAACTGTACTGTAAAAGATGAGAAGGAGGTTGCAGATGAAGAACATTCCAAGCAAAGAAAGTATCATAAAACCACACAGCATCGTTAAGATAGGGTGTAGGGTAGGGGGTGGAAAGGAGAGTTGTAAATGAGGCTAGAAAAAAAGACCAGGGTAGATTTACCAAGGTGCTTATATACCATATTAAGGACTTTAGATATTATCCTTAGTTAATACGATTTACTCTGAAAACTTTCAAGCTTTCAGAAGTCGTCAAAGGTTTATAAGCTTAAAAAAAACCAGATACCAAATCTCTATTTACATTGGAAGTTTGATCAAAGTATGATTCATGAAACTGCAAAGTAACAACTTTCTTTGTAATAAATACCAAAATCATATTTGCCTGTTTATCTGTGTTGACTTGAACTCAGTTGCATGACCCTGAAAGTAACTGCTTCTTTAAATTTTGTGCTTTAGGTACCTCACTTGCCTCACCCTAGTACCAGCCCTGAAAAGCTGAACTGATGGCACAAAATTAATGGTGAGTAAACCTGCTAGTACTTTAGCATGAGTCAAGCAAGTGACCAAACTGTACTAGTAGTCATTGTACTCTTCATCACCATGTCTTTGCAGTAAAACCAAAGCAAATTTCATTTAAATATCATACCAAATATGATAACAAAACACCAAATCATTTGCCATCGAGTTGATTTCAACTCACGGTGACCCCATATGTTTCAGAGTAGAACTGTGCTCCATAGGGTTTTCAGTGGCTATGATCTTTTGGAAGTAGATCACCAGTCCTTTCTTCCAAGATGCCTCTGGGTAGATTCAAACTGGTTAGTAGCTGAGTGCTTAACTGTTTGTGCCACCCAGGGACTCCTAAGTATGATAGTACCCAAAACCAAACTCATTGCCGTTGAGTCCATTCCGACTCATAGTGATCCTATGGGAAAGGGTAGAACTGCCTTATAAGGTTTCTAAGGCTGTAAATCCTTACGGAAGCTGACTGTCACATCTTTCTTCTGTGGAGAGGCTGGTGAATTTGAACCATTAACCTTTTGGTTAGCAGCCAAGCACTTAACCACTTCACCACCAGGACTCCTAAGTATAATGGTAGTCTCTAGTAAAAGCAATTGTTTTGTGAGCTGAACTGGCCACTTTTTTCATGGAACACCACTTTTACTTGAAAGAGCCTGAGAGACAAACATATGGTTATTCAGACAAGTGACTGGCAGACATTGTCTCAAAAGCCAATAAAGTGAGTTGGTTAACTTCAAGGAAAACAACCAGTAGTATTTCTTGCAATAAAGTCTGAGCGTACAAGTGAATATTAGAATTCTGGAAAACCTGTATCTGCTACCATGAACCTGGCAACTTCCCAATACTTAAAGACTTTTCTGTGTGAGTAGTAGTGATATTAATGAACGTGATTTTTAAAATACTGTGAATAAAACATGTCAACATTTGGAAGATCTGTATAACTCAGCAAGCAAGTAATTTCTAAATGACTAATGCATAATGTAATAAAATTATGCATAAGTAAAATATTTAAACAAAGTGTAAGATACACCAAAAGATATTACGGTAACAGAGAATGAAAAGCTCATTGATATGGCTTCAGATTCCACACTGCAATTAACCTTTTAAGAAACTACCTTTTATGAGTAGGGGTCTTAAAAGTCTGTGAGCGGCCATCTAAGATACTCCACTGGTCTCACACCTTTGGGAGCAAGAGAAAATGAAGAAAACAAGCTACAAGGGAAAGATTAGTCCAAAGGGCTAATGGACTGCAACTACCACAGACTCCACCAGACTGAGTCCAGTACAACTAGGCAGTGCCTGGCTACCACCACTGACTGCTCTGACAGGGATCACAAGAGAGGGTCCTAGACAGAGCTGGAGAAAAATGGAGAACAAAATTCTAACTCACAAAAAAAGATCAGACTTATGGCCTGACAGAGACTGGTGAAACACCAAGAGTAGGGCCCCCGGATACCCTTTTGGCTCAGTAATGCAATCACTCCCGAGGTTCACCGTTTAGCAAAGGTTAGACAAAATGAGACTAATGGGGCACAGCAGTCCAGGGACAAGGACTAGAAGGTAGGAGGGGACAGGAAACCTGGTAATAGGGAACTGAAGGTTGAGAAGGGACAGTGTTGACATGTCATGGAGTTGTTAACCATTGTCATAAAACAATATGTGTACTAACTGTTTAATGAGAAACTATTTGTTCTGTAAACCTTCATCTAAAGTACAATTTAAAAAAAAAAAAGTGATTTGGGAAAAAATACAAAAAAGAAACTACCTTTTATCAAGTTTTGGTGTAGTATCAAAAAAAGATTATTCACAATTTTCTGAAAAGACTACTAAAATACTGCTCCCTTTTCCAACTTTGTGAGACAAGTTTTCTTCACATATTTTAACCAAAACAACACATCACAATAGACTGAACACAGGAAGTAGAGTGAGAATAAGCTGTCTTCTATTAAAGAAATGTAAACAAATGTAAAACAATGCCAGTCTTCTGACTAAACTCTTTTCTGTTTTGGGAAATATAATTATTTATATGTTAACATACTCTGGATTTATTATTGTTTTTAAAAGAATAATTTTTTTTTAATTTCTACCATGGTAAATATTGATGGATATAATCATGTAAACAAAAGCTCTTAGAGGTCCTCAATAATTTTTAAGAGTGTAAAGGAATCCTGAATCCAAAGTTTCAGAACCACTTTTTTGCATACTAAGGGTAGAGGACTTACTAGAAAGAGTGGTATCAGAGGCAGGGAAACCAGTTAAGATACCATAGCAATAGTCAAGGAAAGAGATGCAGAGGTTCTAGATAAAAGGCAATGAATATTAAAATACAAGAAGGTAGAATGGTGTTAAGATAATTTTTGAGGGGGAGTCAATAAAATGTGGGGGTCAACTGTTTGGTAATCACAGGGAAGAAAGGATAAATATAAGAGAAATAATCTGAAACAACTCAAAGGTTTCTGGTATGGGAATTGGGTACCTTTAACAGATGGTAGGATTGTGGAGGGAGGACTATTAGAAGAAGACAATTAGTTCCGTTTTGGACTGGGTGAGTTCAGAGTGCTTAGGGCCATCAAAGATGGAGATTCTAGAAAACAAAATGTGGGTCTAGAATTTAAGAGAGAGCATGTGGGTAAGGGTTCTCCCAGCATACACATGGTAAATGATCTTACAGAATGAGAAGCACCTACCCAGGGAGAGACTTTAGAACAAAAAGAGAACTCTGACTCACTTCTGAGGACCAACTCCAGAATCTCCTCTGTGAAACATTTTGTGACCCTCCTTCTAATAGATCATTTACTCCTTCTTTTCTGTCACTGTAATATCTTTTTTAAAAAAAAATTTTTTTTGGTGGCAATATATACAACACTGTGGTGCAGTTCTACTCTGTCCTTTAGTGTCGCTATGAGTTGGAATTGACTCGATGGTAATGGGTTTGGTTATTGCTTTGTTTTGTTTTGGTTTATATGTAACTTTGGTGCCATAGATCATTTTTGTGTAGCTTTTCTAGCCATGGTCTTGTAACTCCCACCCAAGTGACTGATACGGTAATTGTAGCCCACCAAGGGGATTGGTCAGTTTTGCCATCCTGCTGAGCTTGAAATGAGCCACCTCAGACATGGGAAAAAGAGAAAAGCCCACCACCACCAAGGAAGTACAGCCAGGAGCCAGCATATCCTCTGGACCCAGAATCCCTGCACTGAGAAGCTCCTGGAACCAGAAGACCAAGAGAGAGAGGGAGAGCAAGGTGTAACCCTGAAGGTGGTGAGAAGCAGTGGCAGGAGAGACCTGGCAGCAGAGACCCAGCAGCAGGAGAAAATGCAGTGGCTTCCCAGCCCACAGAGAGAGAAAGCTGAATGCATTTCAGCAGAGGCTGAGGGCCAGGGAGAGGTGGGAAGAGGCTGTCCTGATGGAAGAACTGTATCCTGAGTGTTCCTGAGCCTGAACTATAACTATTACTTCCCTAATAAACCTCATAATAATTGAGTATCATCTGTGAGTTCTGTGTGGCACTGCAATGAATTGTCAAACCCAGCAGAAAAGTAGGGAGTACTACGGGAGGGACAGCTGGTGCCAGAATTGGTAAAGATGGTGGAGAGAAGGGGCATGTCTGACCTCCCCCTCATAGGAAACAGCCTTGGGCTGTTGATCTTGATTCTCCTTCCCCCTTGTGAGGTTAGAGGTCAGACACCGCCCCCACACCATTTTCACAGCAACCATACAACCATTCACAATTTTCACACGAACAGTTCAGTAACATTGATTACATTTCACATTTTGTCATCATTCTATCTCTACCCATATTGTTTCATCGCCATTAATTTAGATTAACTGTTGTCAATTTAAACTCATAGATAATTCTTTATAAGAGTACTATGCTCAAGACGAATATTCTTTATTAATTGGGTTAAACTATTGTTTAGTTTAACAATGGCTTCGTGGGGTAGTTTCAGTTCAAGGTTTAGAGATTATTTCTGGGCATCAGATTGGAGGTTCCCTCAGTCTTAATGGGTCCAGTCGCTACCAGAGGTGAGGTATAGGGAGGGTAGGGAAAGGGAAAATCACTCACTGGGAAGTAGTGAATTTTTGTCTAGGGTTGTGGGAAAATTGGTATCCACTAAGGGCAAAAGTTACACAACCAAACTAATGTGGCTGCTACCATTAAGCTGTACACCAGGAAAAAGAAGGGGGCGGGGGCAAATGGCAAATAATGTGTTTCATATAATTTTAGAACTACAACAGCAGCCAAAAAAGAAAGTAAGTCTGCATGTTGATACTACTTAGGTCTAACTAAATACCTCACTGGATTAGTTTTCTTGGTTCGAAGGCTCAGGGTCATGGCTTTGTGGGTCTAGCCAGTCAAAGTCTGAAGTTTTTAGAGTTTCTGTTCTATCTTCTAATTCAGTAAGTAGTGCCTGAGGTCTTAAAAGCTTGCAAGTAACCACCCAAGATACAACAATTGGTCTTTATTCACCTGGAGCCAGGGCTTCAAACTGGTTGTAAACGTTTCAGTCATGGCCGAGGGAAGAAAGGGCAGCGTACGTGTTACATCGCATCCAAATCTATTGCACGGGCTTTTGATTCAAGTAGGAAACCAGCAGTGGGACCCCAGTACAGATGGCAGCAGCTCAAAGATGGCAGCCACTGTGCTGTTTGAATGTGTGCTGCTCTCCACAGTTCTTCCAATAATCCAATCTCCCACATCAGGCTCCTGAAAAATTTCCTGATGCAGGAGATTGGATTATAGGCAGAACTGTGGAAAGCGACACACATTCAAAACAGAGCAGCCGACAGCCATCTTTGAGTGGGGTACCTCTGCCTATTTCCCTCTTGGGTCAAAAGCCCAGCACAAGAGATTTGGATGCTATGCAACATGCATGCTGCCCTTTTTTCCACAGCCATGACTGAACCACTTCTAATCAGATGGAAGCCCTGCCTTGGTCGGCCATGACTGAACCATTTAGAACCAATTCAAAGCCCTGTCTGGAGCAACAGAGGAAGAAGGAGACCCAGAAATCAGAGAAGGAAATGGACTGCAGGTTTAATTACCTTCATAAACTGCTACTTCCACTACCATGAGACCAGAAGAAATGGATGGTGCCTGGTTACCACTACTGAACGTTTTGATCAAGGACCCAACAGATGGCTCCTGATCAAGAGGAAAAGCGTGAAACAAAACTTCAAACTCATGGAAACCAGACTTACTGGATCATGACAGTATCTTATACTCTATAAAAGCAGCTAACCATACTCTTTTGCAGTCATTTATTTCTATGTCTGTATCATCTACCAAGCTGGAATGTCCTTAAGGTGCTCTTCATGCTCTCATTAAGCAATGGTCTTACAATAGGGAATAGTTACATAATGCATTATTGCTATAGTTATTTATATACTGAACTCTGAGCTTCTTGAGGATAAATCTATGTCATATTCATCTTTATATATTTTCATAGTTTAAATTATGTTCCCCAAAAACGCGTTTATCAATTTGGCTGGGCCATGATTCCCAGAATTGTGTGGTTGGCCTCCATTTTGTGATTGTAATTTTATGTTAAAAAGGATTAGGGTGGGATTGTAACACCACCCTTATCCAGGTCATATCCCTGCTCCAATGTAAAGGGAGTTTCCCTAGGGTGTGGCCTGTACCACCTGTTATCTTACAAGAGATAAAAGGAAAGGGAAGCAAGCAGAGAATAGGGGACCTCACACCACCAAGAAAGCAGTGCCAGGAGCAGAGCACGTCCTTTGGACCTGGGGTCCCTGCACAGAGAAGCTCCTGGTCCGGGGGAACACTGATGAGAAGGCCGACAGAGAGAGAAAGCCTTCCCCTGGAGCTGACGCCCTGCATTTGGACTTCTAGCCTACTAAACTGTGAGAAAATAAATTTCTCTTTGTTAAAACTTGTGGTATTTCTGTTACAGCAGCACTAGATGACTAAGACATATATCTTGTTCTTAGGAGTTCTATAATTATTTCATGTAAGGGGAAAAGGAGGAAGAAGAAGGGGAAAGAAAATTACCGTTATTCCTTCCTGTACTCTTGAATAGCTGCCAACCCCATCCTCACTATTCCTGATCAATACCCACTTATGCTTTAGGACACAGCTTAAAATGGTACTTCCTCAGGGACTTTCCCTAACCACATCTGAAAAGTGCCAGCAATTGCACTCAGGTAATATTTTTCTAACTAAACTAACACAACCCTAGTGGTTCGGTTTATTGAACAAATGAGATATTATGCCTATCTCATGGAATTAACACAGTTATAGTATGAATGGATGATTATTACCTATACCAAATGAAAGGAAAAATAATCCAAAAATATTGTTTCTATTAGGTTCTGAAATTTTTACTTCTCTAATTGTGTATCATTTTAAATAATATTAACTTTACTTTGTATTTCTAGGGACATATAGAGAAATAATCTACAATTAAAGAAAGACAACGGAATACTCATACATGAGTAACTGAGATTTTGATGCCTATGTAATTATACTGAGAAGAAAAAATATTTTTCCTACTTCACTATTTTGGCAGAGATGGCTAATTGTCTCTGCTCTCCCCTTTGTCAGCAACAGATGCTCTGATTATTAGCTGGGCATATATTCACTGAAAAAATGATTATACTTCCTAGCTGCCCTTATGGCTAGGTATAGCCATTTAACAAAGGTATAACCAGTAGGAAATAAGTGTAAAGACCATGTAAAATTTCTGGGAAGTGTCCTTGGCTGCTGTAGGGGTGCAGGATGGGTATGGAGTGCCCTTCTGGCCTTCCCTCCTTCCTGCTGATTGGAATGTGGCTAGGACTGGCTGAAGTCAGAGCAACCATCTTAGACCACAAGGTAAAAACTTGATTTGAAGATGGCAGGCTAACAAAATAGAAGGAGTCTACATCTCTGATGATCATTGAGCATTCCATACTAGCCATGATTACCCATATTTACATGAAAGAGAAATAAATAAACCTCTCTGTTGTTTTGAGTTTTCTAACTCCTACAACCAAACTCAATCTTAACTATACAGCTCCGAAAATGTATTAGATAAGTAGATACCTGACAAATTCTGTCTGCTGGTTTCACTTTCGCTGTTGCTGGAAGAAGAACCTGGCTCTGAAATGCTGCTCTCTGTTCCTCCCATCAGTGGTCGCAAATGGCTTACAGATACTTGCTCAATAAAAGATGTGCCATGCTTATGGAAGTACCACCATTCAAATATCTATAACAAACAGAAAACATCCTTTGGTTAAAACAGATTTGATCAGCAGATACGTGAGCTCAAATTAAAACATTCTCTCAAGATGGTCCTGTTTAAATCAGGAACATTTAAAAACGTTTTAAATGTACTTTCCTTCCCAAAATAAGCCAAACATAAGATTCCCCAATAAGTTATGCCAGGCAAAAGTGAAATATCTTTTTTATATTTTGTCATGAAATTTAGACAAGCTTAGGAAAAACCAGAAGAAATGCATTTGTAAATAAAACATTAAAAAACAATAAGTATTTAACCTAAAAATAATTCGACTCGGTTATGATGTGTTGTCATTTTATCCTATCTGTAGCACAATTAAAAAAAAAAAAATTTTTGGTACAGTGGGTGAAACATTAGATTGGGGTCAGAATGACTGTGTTTGACTCCCAGTTCAGCCATTTATTAGCTGTGCACTTTGGGCAGGTCACTTAACCTTTCAGTGCCTCATTGTTTTCAATGCATAGTTCAATGTGGTTAACAAGAGTTATAAGAAAGTGCCTGTTTAGTAATAAAGTACTACGCCAGGGTTTGGGAGTATTATTAATATAGGTTGAGAGTCAGGCTGATTCCCATGTTAAACCGTTTAAAAATCAGGATATTCACCTCTTTCTGTTACCATGGTCTATTACTTATAAAACGAGGGTCCAAAAGAAGCTCTCTCTGCTAAATTAACAGACTGTTTCGTATTTGGATATCTGCAACCTTCCCAACTCTCTTTGCCTGGCTAATTCCTTTAGGTTTCAGCTTAGACACTCCCTCAGTGATCGTTTCCTGATTCCACAGGACAGAATACGCAGCTGTTACACATTTCCACTGGATCTTATTTTTTCCTTTCAGAGTAATCTTTTCACTTGTAATAATTATTTTAACGACTGGTTTTGTTGCTATTCCTCAAGCCCCCAAATACATTCTCTCTTCAGATACAGATATGCAGCACAGTTCAATCCCCCATTTCTTTTAGGTATTCACACACACAAAAAAATCACCATTTCAATAAGGTAATCTCTTGCTCCTCTATTTAAAATTTCAACATTTTTCTCTGACACGTCATATCTCTCACCTGTTTCACTTTTTTCCCCTTAACCCTTAATACTAAGAATATACCACCTATTTTACTTACTTATCTTTTGTTATTTTATTTTTTATAATTTATTTTGTTGTTGTTGAGACTATACACAGCAAAACACATACTAATGCAATAGTTTTTACATGGACAATTCAGTGACTTTGATTACATCCTTCAAGTTGTGCAACCATTCTCATCTTACGATTCTGAGTTGTTCCTCCCCCATTAACATAAACACACTGCCCCGTAAAATTCCTAATCTTTCGAGTTGCTATTGTCAATTTCATCCCATACAGATAGATCTTAAAAGAGCATAATGCTCAAGGCAGACATTCTTCACTAGTCAAGTTAAACTTTGTTTGGGTTTAAGAAGACTTCAGGGGATATTCCTGATTTAAGGTTTAAAGATTATCTCAGGGCAATAGTTTTGGGGGTTCATCCAGCCTCCATGGCTCCAGAAAGTCTAGAGTCCATGAGAATTTGAAATTCTGTTCTGTATTTTCCCCTTTTGATCAGGATTCTTCTATAGACTCTCTGATCAAAACATTCAATAACGGTAGCCACGCATCATCCGGTTCTTCTGGTCTCATGACAAAGGAGGCAGTTGTTCATGGAAGCAATTAGCCACACATTCCATTTCCTCCTCTTATTCCTGACTCTTTCTTCCTCTGTTGTTCCAGGCAAATAGAGACAAATTGTTGTGCCTTGGATGGCCACTTGCAAGTTTTTAAGACCCCAGGTACTACACAACTAACTAGGAGGTAGAACAGAAGCACTAACCACGTTATTAAGCCAGTTAACTGGGATGTCCCATGAAACTATGACCCTAAACCTCCAAGCTAAGGAACCAATCCCATGAGGTTTCTGGTTGTACATAAGCAGCCTTAGCAGTTACTCCTTTTTGTTGTTGTTGTAAATATATCTATCGCACAACTTTTGCCGATTCAACTTTTTACAGGTGTACAACTTATTGACAACACTTACAATAATCAGCTGTGTAACCCTACCCTTAATCAATGCAATTTTTCCATAACTGTAAACTGAAAATCAGTATTCCATAAGTAATAAGCCTCCTTTTCCCCTCCCTCTTGGCCCTGGTAACCATTAATAAACTTTGGTCTCTATACATTTGCCATTTCTTGTCTTTTTATACAAGTGTGGTCATGTAATATTTGTCCTTTTGTGATTGACTTATTTCACTCAACGTGTCTTTAAGCTCCATCCACACTGTAGCATTTATCAAGGCTTCATTTCTCCTATTGGCTGAGTAGTAATCCATTGTATGTATGCACCATATTTTGTTTATCCATTCATTTGTTGATGGGCATTTAGGTTATTTCTATTTATTGTGAAGAGTGCTGCAATGAACACTGGTATACAAGTCCCTGAGTCTCTGCTTTTAAGTCTTTTGGGTATATACCTAGGAGTGGAATTGCTAAGTCATATGGTAGTTCTACTTTTAGTTTTTTGAGGAATTGCCACACTGTTTTCCACAATGGCTGTACCATTCTGCATTCCCACCAACAATGGATAAGGGTTCCAATTTCCCCATATCCTTGCCAACATTTGTTATTTTGTTTTATCTTAGCAATACTAAACAAAAAGAACCCACTGCTGTTGAGATGATCCCAACTCAAAGCAACCTTTAAGGACAGAGTGAAACTGCCCAATAGGGTTTCTAAGGCTGTAATTTTTATTGGAGCAGACTGCCACGTCTTTGTCCCATGGAGCGGCCAGTGAGTTTGAACTACTGGCATTTTGGTTAATAGCCAAGGGTTTAACCACTGTGCCACCAGGGATCCTCAATAAGATGTTAGTCACTACCAAATATAGCTCTGGTTTGGCTTCTACCACACGTTTTACTAAGAAGTAGGATGAAATATATTTAAAACAACCAGGGAAAATTACACAAGTAGAAAGTGTTCATGTGACAGAAAACACAAGACTTATACTGGATCAAAATCAAGGACAGCAATCACAAGAGCAACAATAACAAACTGCCCTTTACTATATGAAGTACAGGTGGATTTTTATGAATAAATATGATCTCAGGGGCTAGTGAATTCTTTCAACTCTTTAACACAAAGGAGCCATAATAATTGCTAATACTTATCAAAAGCTTTCTATGAGCTAATCATTGTGCTAAGTCCTTTACATGCATTATGTCATCTAATCCTCGCAACAACTCATTTTATAAATTCTAAGTTTTAGTAAGCAGCTTTGGTTCATACCACTGGTAAGTGGCAGAAGTGGTATTCTTCTTCACATCTGCCTGACTTCAGAGCTTCTAACCACTACATTAGACTGCCTCCGAAATATACAGTGTGCATGTATATGTGAGTGCATGTTTGCATGTGTGTGTGTTAGCACACAAGTTCAATAAGCCCAAGTGGTAAAAGAAATTATAAACCCAATAACCTTTGCTAATAAAAACCTGTCAATACTGCAAGGGCAATGACACAGTTTCACCTTTAAAATGTTACTTAGATTTATAATTTTTATACATTTAAAACACTGTTTTAAAAATAATAAACTTTTAAAATGGTTTTAGACATCTAATACACACACATACACATGCACATATACGTATGTATGTGAATTATTTCCCTTTCATAAATGAGGAAATTAAGGCTCAGAGAGTTTAAGTGACTTACCCAAAGTTAACAGCTAGTAAGTGGCAGAGTCAAGACTCAAAATCACATCTTCTGGTTTCAAGATCAGTATTTTTTCCACTCTATCAGCCATTCAAAGATAGTTTATTTTCTTTCCTTAGACTTTCACATGCTATTGACTAACAAAGTATGCTTAATTACGAGTGAAATAGTAGCACATAGTTTTTGTTATGGATTGTGTCCCTCAAAGATATGTGTTGTAAATCCTAACCCCTATACCTGAGGTTATAATCCCATTTGGGAATTGATTTCTATGTTATATTAATGAGGCAGCATTGGTGTAAGGTGTATTTTAAGTAAATCTCTTTTAAAAGAGCAGATTAAGCAAGCAAGCACATAAGCACAAATGGAGGGGAAGAGATACATGTCACATGATCACCAAGGAACCTAGGAATAGAATCTGAAAGAGACAAGGACCTTCTCCCAGAGCAAACAGAGAGACAGAGCCTTCTCCTTGAGCTGGTGCCCTGAATTCACACTTCTACCCTCCTAAACTATGAGAAACTAAAATTGTTTGTTAAAATCACCCACTTGTGGCTTTTCTGTTATAGCAGCACTAGAGAGCAGAAACAGTTTTTATCCTAAATTCCTCAACAATGCTTTCTTGTAAGGCAAGAGAAGAATCCCTTTCTTGTCCAGCATTTCACTTTAACAAATTATAGTTCATCTCAATTTAAAAAAGCTCCAAGTACTGTTATTTCTATTGTAGCTGGAGAGCACCACCTGGAGATGACAAAAAGGAATGGAAAAATTCATTGGCTATGCATGCCATAATACTACTTCTTAATATTTTTATCTGTAGCAGTATTTTCCCAAAGTTTACGGTAGGAAACACTAGTTCCCAAGGATGTTAATGAAACTGATTGCCATCGAGTCAATTCTGACTCACAGGATGTTAACAGGGATTATAAAATGAAAAAAGGTCTTTAATAATAATACCTTGGTCAGATAAGACAAGAATAAGTTGAATTAAATTTAAACAGTTTCTTTATTGTGGGACTTTTCCAAATAATAATAAACAAAATTCACTAAGTGCTCACTCTGAGCCAGCCATGTTACAAGCTTTTACACACGTTATCCTTCTAATTGTTGTTAACTGCCCTCGAGTCTGAATTATGGTGACCCCATGCACAACAAGATAGAACCATTGTGATCCATAGGGTTTTCACTGGCTGATTTTTGGAAGTAGACCATCAAGACCTTCTTCCTAGCCTGACTTAGTCTGGAAACTCCAGTGAAACCTATTCAGCATCACAGTAATACACAAGCCTCCACTGACAGATGGCTGCACTTTAGGTGCACTGGCTGGGAATTGAACTGGGCCTCTCACTGAACCAATTAAGTGGATACTATTATTATCCCTGGGGCCCTGGTGGTGCAGTGGCTAAGAGGTTGGCTGCTAACCAAAAGGTCAGCAGTTCAAATCCACCAGCTGCTTGTTGGAAATCCTATGTGGCAGTTCTACCCTACCCTACAGAGTTGCTATGAGTTGGAATCAACTTGACAGCAACGGGTTTGGTTTTTTTGGTATTAGTATCCCCAGTTTACAGATGAGGAAACTGAGATTTAGAAAAGCTAATTAATTTGCTCAATGTTACACAGCCTATGATAATAACAGCCTATAGGTTGAATATAGGTTGAATTCAAAATAGATAAAATTCCAGTCAGCCCAATGATGCCAACTTTAAAATACTGCGAGATTTTATATAAAAGGGCCCTGTAGGCATTTAGTTTGAAACCTCTACACCATTGTATACAATAAAGCCTTTCACATGCAAATGAATACTGCCAATCTCCAGCAGTGGAGAATTAGATGTAGTGTTTCCCAAAATTCTTTGAAAATGTTGAATTTTGGAAATGTTCATCTATAAGCACTTACACTTACTGTAACCATATAAGGGGATTTCATCTTTACATAAATACCAAAATGTGAATAAAGGAAATGGAAACTACTTACAAATATTAGTCCTGATATCAAAGATGATGTCCCTGTAAGTGCCACATAGAATTTGGGTGTCAAGGAATTTAAAAATACTGTCACTGTCAAAAGAAGAAAAAAAATTTAAAAATGCAATTTCAAAGTATTTATGTTACAAATATGCAGGTGTCTTTATGAGTGGAAGGAAATAAATAGTATTAATATCTAACATGAGATTCATTTGAGTAAATTGTAATTTTAAAAAAAAGATACTTTAAACTCCCATCATGTCATATCTTAAAAACGAATTCACATATGGAAAGGTAGGATTTTACACTATTGGTTTGTTAAATAAGCAGCAAATCAAAAAGAAATAACTTAGTTTGCTTTTGAGAATAAAACTAAGAACTTACCTGTCTGAATTTACACAGGAATTTTTGCAAATCTAAAGAAGCTAAATAAACATCCTTTTACAAAGGAGGTTTAAAAAACACTCCCTAGTTATTCTGGTAAAATACAAACCAGTGTTTCAATTTATAATGATAGAATTCTGACTTAATGAGGTCCGGAAACATATAAATTTGGTATGTCAGGTAGAGAGGCAAAACAGTTCACAAAGAAAAGCAACTAAAAAGTCTCTGCCCCAACTCATTGTGAAATCCTGAACCAGATTTTTCATTTCAAATAATATCTTATACTTTGGCTTTAAAAAGAAATAAAAATCTATGATAGTTAAATAGTCTCCTCTATAAGGTGTATGTAGTGAATATGTGGAAAAATAAATTAATTCAATGAACTGGGTTTACAAACTACCATTAAACACTTCATTCACCTGGTACAGAGGATGAGAAATTTGCTCTTTCAAACAGTCTAGGAAGGCCAATTTATTTAGCCTGTTTTTGCATTAATTACATCTTAATTTACATAGTATCTTTCTTCTAAAAAGTCCAAAATATTTCAGATCATTATATCATGACGATCTCGTCTTTCATGTCATCTATAGTAAAGGGGACATTTGCCTTTTCTTGTTACAGAAAAATAAAGCTATGGTACTACTAGGCAAAGTCATCACATAACAAAAGTACTTCCGTCTTGTTCGGAGGTTGATCAGAGTTCGAGTGAAATATTGTAATGACATGGTAAGAGACCCTGGACCCCATCCACTTGGCCTGGCTACAGCTAAAGAATAATATTTGCAGAATCCAAGGGGATCATCACTTCTTACATTTTTGTATCTTCAACCCATACTACATAGCAAGAGCTCCACACCTGTTGAAACAATGAACAAACTACCGATGTTTGTAGCTCTACTTCCTGTATTGTTTTATTAATCAAGACAAAGCCTAAAACAAACAATAAACAAAAATAGCATGAAACCTATTTCTTGACAGAACTATTTTTTCAAATAAGAGAGTGGTTGACTAAGAGGATCATGGTATGTTCTTTGAGATCTTTGAACACAGCACTGAAATGTTCATCTTTTTTGTCTGGGTGTGGATTATTTAAATTGGGCGTCAGGAGACTCAAAGGAATGACTTTCTAGGGACCCTACCAGTGGTGGGGGCGCATGTAAATTCTGTATCCAAGTCTGAAAGTACTCTCTTCTGTCCTACCACCCGAAGCTCACAGCTTTTCCTTGGGTAACCGAGGACAGAAGAGAGGGCGGATCCTAAGAGCCCTAGGGAGGAGCCGGTAGCTGGAGCTCAGGTTTGACAATCAGCTGCGAGATTGGATCCCAAGAGAAAAAGAACCCTCTTGGCCGCGTGTCACTCATTCTCCGAAGCCCTCCAGTGATTACCAAGGATTTGTACCCTTCGGCCCTTACCCCGGCACCTCTCCAAGCCCCCGCCTGTCCCCATGAAGGTCTGGGCCTCTCACCCGCTGCCAAATTCTCACACAGCCTCAGCGGGACCCGCAGAGCGTAAAGCACACCCAGCCCCGCCACGAACCACAGCGAGGCCCCAGTCCCCGCCAGCCCGGCCCGCAGCCGCTCCCTCCAGCCCAACGGCGGGCTCAGGCCCGGAGCCGGTGCGGGAGGAGATGCTGCAGCAGTCCCTGCTTCACTCAGGCCGTCACTGTCCGCCATCTTACTGCTTCCGCAGGAACCGGGCGCTGGGAGGGAAGAAGGGCAGGAAACCGGGACTCGGGAATCCTGGGATAGTGGCGGACCTGAAGTTGGCCTGTGTGAAGACAGAAGGTCTTAGGAAGCTGGTACACAGATTTGGAAGGTGGAGGAACGTCCCGAGATCGGGGCTGCATATTCCTTCGGGGATAGGGGAGGGCGGATAACGGCACCTATTCTGGAGGACATGGACTGAGATGTGATTCTGCAGTGTTTTTGCTTTCACACGAGGTGAGGGTCACCTTTCACTCCATTCCTGTAGTTGAAAAAGCCACCGATCATTCCAGAGGCCGAGCAGCATCTAGCGCTTCTGACTTGGCTGCCATGGAGATCACTGGTACTGAGGAAATCCAGTAGGAGCAGCAACTGCTATTTGGTCGGATGGAACTTAGAACTCATGCGCCAAGAGCAGTCGAAACACGCCCCCAGCGTCCAAGAAATGAATGAGGAAACGAACAGATCAATAAGAAAGCTATTAGACTTAAAACCATTTAAGGCAAAGCCCACTTCCCAGGGTTGTAGCGCTGGGAGCCATTACCCCGCCCGTAACTGACATGGCGCCCTCCCCTTCGGCGTTTCCGGGCGGAGGGTTCTGTCCGCCCCCGCGGTGAGTCCATCACTCAGCTTCCTTCCCGGCCTGCCTTGCGCCCGCGGCCGGGCTAGGCCAGAGCAGCCCAAGATGGCCGACTTCGAGGACCGGGTGTCTGATGAGGAGAAGGTAAGGGGTCCGCCTCTCTCTGTCTTATCTCCTCCCCTGACAAGGAGCAGAGGCCGTCCTCGGGTGAGGTGGGAATCCCGGCAGTGTCCCCAGGAAAAAAAAGATTCTTAACTTGTGCTGGCACACGCTCTCCCCAGTTGGGACACTTCCTTCTCAAGCGGCTTCCCTTGGCCTCACGGTAGCCCCTGCTCCCCATTCTTCAACTCCCTTTTCCTCTCGGGCCTGAGGCACAGCCCGGTGGCCTTCCTGCGAGGGAAGAGACTTTCCCTTGTTGAGTCGTGACTGAGGACTCTTTCTGTAATTATGGGAGGGGGCTGTAGTGATGTCGCGACGCGTTAGAAGGCAGTTATTTTACTGCTTTTAGCTGTTGGGGTGCACCCCCCCCCCCCCCATTTTTAGATATGATTGTGGCTAGTTTAGGGCGAGTCACTTCCTGGTCAGGGTGGCCTCTTAACTTCCCTTTTGCTCCTCCTTGCTCAGGAAGTGATTTTGCTGTCACGACTTCTCGACAGGGAGAGGTCCCCATGTGTTGTCTGCCCAGTGCACTTAACACTATCTTTTTCTCATTCGCCGTAATAAATGTGTAAACCTCAGGGTATTTGCTTCAGAATCTGAACGCCTTTATCTTCCGCGTAGTTCTCTTGGTTCCATTTATATAGTACATTCTCTTAAAGATAATTTTTGAAAAAGAGTTTTCGGTATCGGACATTTCTTGTTAACAAATCAAGAATAGGTAATGAATTTTTTTTTAAGCTCAAAAAGGTTTTATGTAGCACATAAACCTCATGTTATCGCATTCAAGTCTGAACAAAGCATCCTGCCTTTTTTATCTCATGCTCTACTGTGATGTCATTGATTGAAATTGAATTTGTCCGTGTGTAATTTGTATACTTATTTCTTTAAAAGTGTCTTAGATGAAGAGCATATTCTCAATTAGGTGGGGTAACTTTTTTCTAACATCTGCTCACCTTGACTTTTTGCCAGACTTTTCAGTAAATCCGTGATTTTTAATGCATGTAGAAATTAGAATTCTCTCATTAGATAACTTTTAGAGTTTTGCTCCGAAGGACAAGAATCGTATCTTTTGTTTCCCATGGTGGCTGTTACAAAGTATGCACAGTTGAGTGCCCTGTAAATGTGTCTGTGTTCTTCTTTTTTTAATACAAGAGATTAAAAGAGATTTGGATGGGGGTGGGGACTGTTTATAATCCAGGAGTCCTCCATACAGAATAATTTGATATATCTAAATATGGTGTGCCATTTTGAAATGCTGAAGGATGTGCTGAACACAAACCATTGCACTACACTTTAAGCATTAAATTTTATCTTATTTGGAAAGTGATTGTCATTAATGTTAATAAATAAAATTTAAGGGAAAAAGGCGTTATATGTATGAATTTATGCCAGAGAGAAGCCATAATAAAATGTTTATTCTAAGGCAAATAAACAGATAAAACTAAATTACAGTGAAAAAATAGAATAACATAATATTTTTACCCAACTGATGATTCATTTAAGCAAAAATTTTTTGTAACAAAATTTCACTAAGAATTTAGATAACAGTAAACTTTGAAGTATGCATAAGCCTGAGTAAACTTTGAAGTTCGTTGTGGCGATGATACTTCATTTACCAGTGTTGTTGGGTTTTTGCCGTTGACACTAAGTCAGAATGCCTTTCTAATTAAACTTGGAAAAATATATATGTATTTCAAAGTGCAGACTAAGATGCCTTTGAGTATTAACAGTGTTTAGTTTTAGCATCTGTTGTCTTAATTTTGTAACAGCAGGTCTGTGACCAGTTTTCTCCTATCTCCCAGTATACTTCTGTGATTAATTTTAATGACATAACAAGCAAATCATAATTAGGTAAATCTACTGGCAAAAATGTTGATGGATTTTATATTCAATAAACAGTTTTTAGATTAACCACATTGTCTTCATTGGTTTGGATAAGTAAGAATAGCTAATACAGTAAAAATCTCATATAACAAATCCATATGATTTGAAGATTACTGAATTTTGTTAAATCCTGTTCCCATACTGTGATGAAACTGATCCATCTCTCTCTGTTGTGAATCTGTAAATAAAATGAAAAGGTTTTGACTTGTAAGATTAATTAGTTCTCCTTCAGCTTCAAACCTACCTTCCCCCTTTTCCTCCAGGGTTCTGGCTCCTTTTCAATGAATTTAAGAATTGAGAAAGTGTGTTTCCAAAAAGACTTGTTGATACGACTGTTTTAGCATTTATAAATAATAAATAACCCTTAAAATGAGGTTTTTGTCCTGTCAGACTTTCACGACTAAGACACCGTTAAAAACGAAGATATTTTGAGCCCTAGTTTATATCCTGGTTTTTCCTTGAGGGAATTCTAACGTTTCCTTTTTTTTTTTTCCCCCTTTCTTCTCTGTCTTTTTAGTCAAACTGCATTTGATTTGGGTTTTTTTAAGGCATGTATGTAATGATGTCAAATATATTTTAATAGTGCTTTTTATCTTTGTTACATTTTGTGAAAGCAGCAAATCCTGAGGTGAATTTGTTGATGATAGTCTCTGATTTTCTTTCATGTGTTTCTGTGGAAGTTAATAAAGCTAACCATTCTTGTAACTAACTACTGAAGTTTTTATCACTTTATGAAGAGGAAGTTGTTTTTTTGTTAACTTCTGCATTGTTACCTGAAATGGTCATGATGAGCTGTCTAAATAAACCAGGAAGTTGATAGTGTAATAACTTGCAGAAATAAATGCTTTTAGTTCTAGTCTAGGAGCCTTGGTGGTGCAGTGGTGTAAGCACTTGGCTGCTTAACCAAAAGTCGGCATTTGGAACCCACCAGCCGCTCCTTGGGAGAAAGATTTGGCAGTCTGCTTCCCTAAAGATTACAGCCTTCAAAGCTTTCTGGGGCAGTTCACTCTCTCCTTTAGGATCGCTGAGTTGGAATTGACTCCATGGCAACGGGTTTGGTTTGGTTTTAGTATTAGTTTTATCCTCAAAGAGGTAAAAAATGAGTAAAGCGATTGACTGCTAACTGAAAGCCTGCTCTGGAGGAGAAAGATGTAACAGTCTGCTCTGGTAAAGATTACAGCCTTGGAAACCCTGTGGACAATTCTACTCTGTCCTATAGGGTCGCTGTGAGTCGGAATTCCACTTGATGGCAATCCTTGAGTTTACAATTTCTGAGAATGAGCTAGACTCTTCAGGTTACTAATTTTTTCAGTTATTTAGTTACAAATGCTTAACAAGACCAAAGTGGCAAGATACCATAATTAGGAAGCTTGAAATATGAGATGAACTACTTGTTGGGGTTCTTTGCACCGTTTCCTTTATTTCATGATTCAGCATTTTAAAAACATAAATGCAAAGAAAATCTTAGGACTGGAAAAAAGTGTGGTTAGCATATTTTTCCCCCTTCAGCCTAACTAGTAAAATAATTGTGTAAACCTTCAAAAGTACTGTAACTGAGAAGTAGATCTGCATGCTTTAAGTTTAGATTCCTTGAGACTTTTATGAGAAACAGGTTTATCAGAATTATTTAGATGAGTTGTAGAAAATGTGGTAGAATTTGAGGGCTAGGTGCCAGAATTTGAGGGCCCTATTAGAGTTCATGAAAAGTATTTATACTTTTAAGCTGTATTTTCTTGATTATGTATTATGTACTTAATTTACTAGATAATTTACTGCCCTCCTAGGGATTCAGGAATTCAGCAAGCCCTAAAATTTATTTGACTTGATTGTTTTCTGTTACAAATCTGTTAACAAAATCCTTGAACGGGGCATAAACCTTAAGCAGGTGTAAACTCAGATGCCTAATCCTTGGTTAGGAGTGTGGTTTATCATAATTTCTTCCAGAACATCTAGCTGTTTTATTAAGATCATCCTTAATGCTATGCAGAGTAGTATAAATTTGTCAGAAAGTTTAAACCCAGGTTTGTTTGATTCTGAAGCCGTGCTTTTTTTCACTACACTGTTTTTTTTCTTGTAACTATGCATGAAAAACCAGAATTATAAATGAGGTATTGTGAGTAGTGGAAAGAATGATTCTGAGTATCAAGAAACTTGGCCCCTCCCTGCTATGCTTTAGCTACCTGTGTAATTTTGGGAACTCTACCTCTCTGGGCCTGTTTCCTTCTAAAATAGGGAGATAGGGGAGTTGGATTGAACTGATTCAATAAATTTTAATTAACTTAATCAAACTCTAATTAGGTTCTGCCATTGTTTGCTTTTCCTCATTTACCCTGATAATGAGACTGTGAACTTCGGAACTGAAACCGTGTCTTTTTACCTAATGCTTAGCATAGCACCTGGTACATTGTGCAGGCACAGCCTATTGGTAAGAAAGAGATCACAGCTTCATTCATTCTCTTATTTCCCCAGCTCAGCCTCCCTCATCCCCTATAACACCACCTCCTCCTTCTGCCCCAAGTTGTTTCTGGTAATCTCTAGATACTTGTGTTTAGGAATATGTTCATACTGTGGGTGCCTCTCTTTGGGCATTCATTGCGTGTGTACTCAGCATCTGCTGCCATCACTGCTGCTCTGCCATGCCACTGCAGGGAGAATTCGTCTCCTCTGGGAGCATTTTCTTAGTTGATCTTACAAAGTTGCAAAGCCTTATGAATACCAGAATGACTATGTATATATACTTTGAGCCTTGCAAAACTCCTAATGAAAGTATTTCCTTCATCTGCTGTAAGTCTTCGTTAGAGCTCAGAAACACACACACACACACACACACACACACACACAAGGTATCATTTGTTTTTCTTTTCTCACTTCAGTGCACAGACTTCTCTTTCCTCCTTGCAAAAAAAAAAAAAAATGTTAAAGTTCTTAGACAGATCAGCTCATGAAAACTAAAACCCTTTATAGAGAAAATTGTCCTTGGGTGGCACAAACAGTTAATGTGCTTTGTTGCTGACTGAGGGTTTGGAGGTTCCAGTTCATCTAGAGACTTCTGTGAAGAAAGACCTGGCAGTCTACTTCCAAAATCAGCCATTGGAAGCCCTGTGGACCAGTGTTGTTCTTTGACACACATAGTTGGAATCGACTGGTGTTCATAGGGGAAATCAGTCGTGATACTGAAGACAATCGACTACTTGGGGATTTGTGAACTAAATTTATTTTTAATACCCATTCACTGTTATTTTCCCTTCTCTCTTAATCAGAACCTCCCATCACCCTTTGCATTTCTGTTCACCTCAGCACTATTCTCTTTTAGTCACACACACTTAGAACATTGGCATCATCTTTTTCACTCTTAGCCTCTTATGTTTGTTTTAAATTCTTCCTTCTGTGATTACTGTTCCTTCATATCCATCAGTTTAAAGAAAAATTTTATTTTAGGTACGTAGGAACCTGTGTAGGGAGCCCTGGTGGCATAGTGGTTAAGTGCTTGGCTGCTAACCAAAAGGTTGGGAGTTTGAACCCACCAGCTGCTCCCTGGGAGAAAGATGTGGCAGTCTGCTTCCATAATGATCACAGCCTTGGACACCCTGTGGGGCAGTTCTGCTCTGACCTGTGGGGTCACTATGAGTCGCAATCAACTCAAAGACTGTAGGGTTTTTGTTTTTAAAGATAATCACATTTAGATTTAAATTAATACGAAAGTGCAGAAATAAAACCCCTGCTACTCCTATTCTCCAGCCACCCAGTTCCCCTGAGGCAGCCAATATTACTAGTTTTTCTTTTGTATCTTTTCTATTCTATGCATAT
The DNA here is from genome assembly GCA_030035585.1 of Dugong dugon. NCBI lineage: Eukaryota > Metazoa > Chordata > Mammalia > Sirenia > Dugongidae > Dugong > Dugong dugon. The sequence goes on from CM057462.1 coordinate 153,081,185, forward strand.
TTAAACAAATACACTTTTCACTCCAGGGTATCCCTAACCTGTCCACATTCCTTCTGGTTAAATTTTTCCTAACATCATTCTTAATTGTTCTCTCTGCCTCCAGCCTCTCCTTTCTGCATTTTTACTGGTTTACCACAAATTCTTCATAGCTATAATGTATTATTAAATTTTGAGCAGTATGTAAAATTTGTTGGCTATAATTGCACATATGTATTGCTGGGGGATTGTCTGTGGGATGGAATCATGATACAATGTAGATTACGGCTTAACATGTAAGCAAGAAGACATGGCATGCCAGACTGAACCAAAGAAAGATGTTGTGTTTATTGGAACATCAGAGAATTTTGCCTTGTGACTTGTTTGTTTTGCATTTGGATAACATTTAAGTGTGTATTATATGCTAGATATTTTTGTGTATTAACATGTATTCATCTCAAACCATCTCTATTGGGTAGATACTTACATTAGCCCTATTTTACAATTGAGTAAACAGAGAGACACTTCAGGTTAAAAAAAATGACCAAGGGTCCAGACAAGTAAATAGTAGAGTGGATATGACACAGGCAGTCTGTTTGCAGAGCCTGTACTCTTACCCACTTTACTAAACTGACCCTTTTGAGTATAATTAAGATAGTCACCAATTCTACTGGAATAATGACACAAGCCTAAACAACAACCAGGTTAATGGTTTAGTAATGTGGGTGCACTTATCAACAGTGAAACATTGATTTTCTCTTGTTGTGACTGCATTATAATTAATACTGAATAGCTTAGTGCTCTTTGGAATTTCTTTTTAAGTTGCCCACCAACTATTCTAGTATTTTAAAATATGTTGAGAATCACAGTTTCAGAAGTTTAAAGGTCATGAAACATTTGCAGGCCAACATGACAAGGCCAAGGGACTGACTGTCTCCTAAGAGACCTTATGGTACAACAGTACCTTAGAACAGTATTACCACCAGTAGAATGACTGGTGTGCTGCTTTCAGAAGCAGATGCCTAGGTTCCATCCTAAACATAGAAGGTAGTGGTTGTTCAGTGGTAGAATTCTCGCCTTCCATGCAGGAGACCTGGGTTCGATTCCAAGCCAGTACGTCTCATGTGCAGCCACCACCTGTCTGTCAGTGGAGGCTTGTGTGTTGCTATGATGCTGAACAGGTTTCAGGGGAGCTTCCAGACTAAGATGGACTAGGAAGAAAGGCCTGGCGGTCTACTTCCAAAAATCAGCCAGTGAAAACAGTATGGATCACAACAGTCTGATCTTGTGCATGGGGTCACCATGAATCTGGGGCTGACTGGATGGCAGCTAACAACATTCTAAACCTACTGAGTCAGAAGTTTTAGGATCAGTGCTCAGGAATCTATTTTTAATTAACTTCCCAATATTCGTATGCAACTCTAGAACCACTACGTTAGTGAACTTCTTATGGTCCAACTCCTAGTCCTCTACCTTTTAAGCTCAGAAGCTTGATTCACCAGGTTACTAAGACCACATCGCTCTCAGGGACAAACTCATATTAGGGAAGTTGATGAAACTAATACATAAAAATGGAGTAACAATTAATTTAATAAATATAGAAGGGACTAGATTGCTTTTTCCGGGTTTAAGTCAGGCACATGAGAAATCAAATTATAATTTGTTTTGACAGTTTGAGCATGAAATCAGAACCATATGGTTTAATTTTGCCTCCGTCACTTCTCACATGACATTGTAACTGTTGGCTTACTTCTTTTACTATTCTCCTTTTTATCTTTAGCGCCCAGCTCAGTGCCTGGGCCCCAGTGAATTATTTTTTGTTTGGCTTTGAGTGAACAAATGAATTGTTAAAACACAAAGATCTGAGCTTTTGAAGAGAACCCATTACTCAAAATGCAGTAACATCTAGGCATTTGCTTAGGAAAAAAAATGATCTACTTTGTTCAAATTCTTCTCACATTACCTCATTGGACTCTTAAAACAGTCCTAGATACTATATTTACAAATAAACTAAGACGTGAGCAATTAAGTGGTAAGACTAGCATGTGAAGCTAGATCTAACTCTCAGTGATTTTGAAGAAAAAACAAAATTGGTAAAAAGATATACCTTTAATTTAGAATGCCGCAGTATACCAAATATGCACCACATGTTAAAGGCAGTATCCTTGCTTGTTGCAGACAACTCCTGCTTTCATCCCACATGGGTTCTACTGCCTAACTGTATCTTTTTGAACTTGACATTTGCATCATTGCTCTCTGGCTTCTGAATCTCAGGGTGTTTGGTGTGGATTTTTCCCTAATTTCTAAACCTGGTTCTGACTACTGAAAGAAAGCTTCGTGATCTAGCCACTTAGACCCCTTTACCTGTCTGCCCAATCACCTGTAAGGAAGGGGGTGGGGTTAGGAATGTATTTTAAAACTTTTCAGCTCCTAAGTAACAAGTTTCTGATGTGCTCTTTTAGTTCATTTTTCTTTCTGTGTCATTAGAACATTGTATCTCAGATAGTTCTACTTCTCTAGTTTTTTATCTAGAACATTTAGGCAGATAGCATTGTTAAACCAAATACGGTCCTTTCTTTCCTTTTGTAGATACGTAGATTAATATTATATATTATATATCGATAGATATTACATATTATAGATCCTTATATATTATCTGTTTATGTATCAGTGCTATTTTGTGTTTAGGATAAATTTTTTAAATCTTCACCAAGACTGAGCCTATACTTTATAAGATTTACCACTTTGAATTTCTAAATCAACAGTTAAGGTGAACACTTGGAAATCTTTTTACTAACATTCTGGATGTCTTATTAGGAGAGTCCAGAATGAGAACTAAGGAATGATTTCCTTCTAACTTGGTGTATTGTTTTGTCGTTGTGTGCTGTCAAGTCGATTCTGACTCAGCAACCCTATAGGACAGTAAACCCATAGGGTTTCCTAGGCTATAATCTTTATGGGAGCAGATTGCCAAGTCTTTTTCTCCCATGGAGCGGCTGGTGGATTTGAACTTCCTCAACCTTTCGGTTAGCGGCCAAGTGCTTAACCATCATGCCACCAGGGCTCCTTGGGATAAGTATACCCAATCCCTTTTGCCTGTTAGGAAACAGGCTCAGAGAAGTTAAGTGGTTTGCCCAAATATTGTGATTTAAGTGACAGCAGGAATTTAAAACCAGGTCTTTTCTGGCTCCAAAACTGTGCTCTTTTCACACTATAACAAATACTACAAGTGAGTGGCTTTAACAAACAGAAATTTATTTTCTCACAATTTAGGAGGTTAGAAGTCCAAATTCAAGGCACTGGCTCTAGGAGAAGGCTTTCTCTCTGTTGGCTGTGGCAGAAGGTCCTCATCTCTTTTCAGCTTCTTTTCCTCAGTTCCTTGATGATCTTCACGTGGCCTGGCATCTATCTTCCCCCATCTCTGCTTACTTCCCTGTGCCCAGTTTGCTTGTTTTATATCTTGAAGGTGATTGGTTTAAGACACACCCTACACTGATACGGCCTCATGAACATAATAAACGCCTATTCCCAAGTGAGATTATATCCACAAGTATTAAAAAAAAAAAAAAAAATCCCGTTGCCAATTCTGAATCATAGCAACCCTATAGTACAGAGTAGAACTGCCCCATGGAGTTTCCAAGGAGCACCTGGTGGATTTGAACTGCCGACCTTTTGGTTAATAGCTGTAGTTCTTAACCACTATGCCACCACGGTTTCCATCCACAAGTGTAGGAGTTAGGATTTACAACACATATTTATGTGGGACACAGTTCAATCCATAACACTAATAAAGAAAACCGTTCTTAAGAACTGCTTAAAATGGCTTTTAAGAGAGTAAATGTAAATAAATTATTTGAATATGTCACCATCTGTTTCTTATAGTGTTGATCCTACGTTAAGACTTACCTTTATGCTTCTCAAGCCTGAGCCTTGATAAGGAAAAATCAACTATCAAAATACATTATGTACATCTAAAATTTTATCTGCACGTGCATTTTGTGTCTTATAATGCAAATAAGGTGCATGGCATCCTTGTGGGGGGGTGGGACCATGCAGATAAGGTGTTGAAACCCTAACAAGGGGATTGGTCAGTTTTGCCATCCTGCTAGGCTTAAAATGAGCCATCCCAGAGTCAGACAGAAGGGACCTCACCACCACCAAGAAGAGACAGAAATGGAGCATGCCCTTTGGTTCCTGAGCCAAGAACCTCCTAGATCCAGGAGACAGAGTGAGAGAGCTGTAACGTGGAAGACAGCAAGACACCACAGTGCAGCAGTAGCAAGAGCGATAGCAGCGCAAGACTGCAGGAACCAGGAGACTGGCACAAGACAGCTGTGGTGGGGCTTGCCGACCCATGGAGCTAGGAGCTTTGTGACATTGCCCAACCATGGCAGAGGTGAGGCTGAGAGGTCAAAGAGAGGCCTGCCTGTGGACACAGCTGAGAAGAAGCTGTCCTGATCGAAGAAGTGTATCTTGAGTCATTTCTCATCCCAAGTTGCAACCTGTTACTTCTCTATTAAACCACTTAACTGTAAATCTGGTTTGTGAGTTCTGCAGCGAATTATGGAACTCAAAGAGCTGAGGGAGAGTACTGAGGGGAGGGGAGTAATTGACGTTAGAGATAATAGAGTAGTACAGCAGTTTGGAAAAGTTGGACATTTGGAACATGTTTAACCTCTGCCTCATAGGAACCAGTTTTGTGCCAATCCTTATAAAATAAATTATTCATTTAAGATCTGAGACCAAAGTGGTAGAAGACGGGGCTAGGAAAGGGAGAACCAGATTGTGAATGGTGTTGTAGATGATAGAGCAGACTTTACATTTTATAAATGCAGTGTATAAATGCATCATTATGATTTCTACTACTACAAGGTAATTTTTATGGTTGTTGTTGATAATTTGCCATTGAGTTAGCTCTGACTGAGACGACTCAATGTGTAACAGAACAAAACGTTGCCCAGTCTTACACCATCTTCATTCATGATTGTTGGTATGTTTCAGTCCATTGTTGAGGCCGTTGTGTCATTCCATTTCATTGAGGGTTTTCCTTGCCTGCACTGGCCCTCCACTTTACCAAACCAGATGTCCTTCTCTAGCGATTGGTCCCTCTTGATGGTGCATCCAAAATAAGTGAGTTGAAGTCTTAGAAAATATTCCGTAATCCATAGAGTTTTCATTGGCTAATTTTCAGAAGTAAGTCACCAGGCCTTTTTTCCTAATCTGTCTTAGTCTGGAAGTTCTGCCAGAACCTGTGTAGCCTGCTGGAATTTGAAATGCCAGTGGCATAGCTTCCAGCATTATAGCAACACACAAGCCACCATAGTATGACAAACTGATAAATGGTTGGTGGAATTTTATAGTATTATTGCTCAAATAGTGACAAATCAAGTTAACACATGAATTGTCTTCATAGATTTATCAAATGTTTATCTAACACCAACTAATCCACCATTTTAGTAACCCTCTTAGAAAGTAACATGGGGGTTATCTGCCATGAATCTGTTTTAGGAGCCCAGGTTGTCATTTAATGTTGACTACATTGTTTTCTAAACACTCATTTAGAATTTTACCCTTGCCACTGCGTGTCTTCAAATCTACTGACTTCTGTTTAAAAACCGGGAGATGTTTTGGTGTCTCTAGTTGGACATTTCTCTTGTTCTTGGTATTCTTAGATGTGCTGGGATCACTTAGTTTATTTCAGCACTTGAACCTAAATTCAGATACTACTACTTGACGTCCATCTCTCTCTGACTTTCTTGTTTGCTTTAGAAGATGGAAGGGAGCTTTTAATTTACTCTGCTCCTTCTTTCAACATTATCCCCCCTCATTTAGCCAAGCTGATCAACCTATATTTTTTAGCTTAACACACTGTACATATATGCGGTAAATAAGGCAAAGCTCCTCCTGGTCAAGGAGTATATGCCAAATATAACTTTTAAAAAGACTTTCTTGTTACCATAGAATTTTGTCATCTTCACTTTGTGCTGTCCTTTGGCTTCCTTGACCTGGTTCTTTCAATTTTGATGTCACTCAGTGGTCTTTATCTTTGTCTATGTCCCATTCCATCTTTTAAGTTTTTAATTTAGCAGATGAAGGTTATCGGCCTGCTTCTTTTCAGATTTTCAAAAAATTTAAACTCCTTTTTCATCATACAAAGGAGCACTGGGGGCACAAATAGTTAAATGCTCAGCTGCTAACTCATCCAGCAGCTCTGCTGGAGAAAGACCTGGCGATCTGCTTCTGTAAAGATTACAGCCAAGAAAACCCTGTGGAGCAGTTCTCCTCTGTCGCATGAGGTGACTATGAATTGAAAACGACTTGATAGTACCTAACAACAACAGTTCACCATACAAGTAATCAATATTCCGTATACAACTTTTAGAGCAGAGAACTAAGCTCCCCCCAAAAAGGAAGAAGAATATCTCTTACCACCACTAAAGATAGTCCTAGTTAAAATTTAGTAGCTATATATATTTGTAAACATATACCGTATACTTATAATAAAACCAGAATGTTATTTTGTAAACCCTTTTCAGTCAACAGCATATGGTAAACATCTACCTGTGTCAACAGATCAAACTTTTTTTTGAATTTTAGGACCTGTTTACACTCTTAAAAAATGGGTTTTTGTATTATAACTTATGTCTATTGTATGAGATAATAAAATGAAGAAATTTTTTAAAAATTGTACTAAAACGTAAGGAAAAATTAGCCATTTAAACCATTTTTAAGTGTTTAATTCAGTGACATTAATTACATTCACTATATTGTACAACTGTATTATCACTATTTCCAAAAGTTTTTCATCACCCCTAAATAGAAACTCAGTACCCCTTATGCAATAGCTTCCTATTCTCCCCTACCCTAAGCCCCTGATAACCACTAATAAACTTTTGTCTCTATGCATTTGCCTATTCTAGATATTTTATATAAGTGGGATCATAAAATATTTGTTCTTTTGTAGCTGACTTATTTCACTTAACGTAGTAGTTTCATGGTTCATCCATGTCGTAGCATGTGTTAGAGCTTCATTTCTTTTTATGGCTAAATAATATCCCATTGTGTGTATATACCACATTGAGGCACACTTGGGTTGTTTCCATCTTTTGACTACTGTGAATAATGCTGCAATGAACTTTGGTGTACAAGTATATCTTTGAGTCCCTGCTTTCAGTTCTTTTGAATGTATACTTTGGTGTGGAATTGCTGAATCATGTGGTGATTCTATGTTTAGCTTTTTGAGGAACTGCCAAATTGTCTTCCATACTACTGCACCATTTTACATTCCCACTAGCAGTGCATGAAGGTTCCAATTTCTCCACATCCTGGCTAAGTTGGGTCAATTCTATTCAGTTCTGCTCTGACACCAACTGCAAATGCAGTACACCTACTCCTCACTTATCATGTTATTGGACATTTCACATTTACAACAATAGTAAAAAGAACTATCTGACTATTTTGCATATTAATGAAGTAGCACGCATGGGGGCAAGGGCTGTGGAGTGTTTTCTCTCGAGGAGGGTCTTCAGGCGGCCTTTGGGAAGGTGGGCTGCACTGCTCCACGCTCTCTGCTTCATTCTGCCATTGGGGGCACCACGTCCAGCTGCCACACAGGGCTGGCCTCCTCCATGGCCATGGCCTCCACAGAGGCACAAGCAGCACAGAGCCAGCGGGCACCTGTTCTGGGTTCCCAGCTCCTATGTGACCTGAGGCTCTGCAGCTCAAAATTTCTGTGGAGTGGGAAGGGAGGAAAAAAAGAGGCATCAGATAGGGTGTTTGGAAGAAATGCATGTAAGTTTAATGACACCCCAGAGTGAACTGAACTGGCCCTGAAGCCTCTGCCTCTGTGGGGCCAGGTGCCCGGCTTCCCTCGAGTCTCAGTGACTTACCAGGCCTGGAGGGTAAGGAGGCAGCTTCCCTGAAGGCAGTTCTCCAAGGGAAGCTCTGATCTGGCACAGGAGGAAGGTGAAGTGATTAAGCTGTGGGCCCTCCAGTCACATTTAAAAAAAAAAAAAAAACAGCCATATAAGATACTTCACTGTCTCATCCCTTCCGGAGCAAGGGAGAATGAAGAGAACAGGATACAAGGAAAAGATTAGTCCAAAGGACTAATGGACCACAGCCAGCAAGGCCTCCACCAGACTGAGTCCAGTACAGCTAGATGGTACCCGGCTACCACCACTGACTGCTCTGACAGGGATCACAACAGAGGGTTCTGGACAGAGCTGGAGAAGGATTCAGAACAAAATTCTAACATACACAAAAAAGACCAGATTTACTGGCCTAAAGGAGACTGCAGAAACCCCTAGATTATGGCCCCCAGACACCCTTTTAGCTCTGGTGAAATCACTTCCGAGTTCACCGTTCAGCCAGGGATTGGACAGCCCCATAAAACCAAACTGGACTAATGAGGCACAGCAGTCCAGGGACAAAGACTAGAAGGCAGAAGGGGACAGGAAAGCTGGTGATAGGGAACCCACGGTTGAGTAAGGACAGTGTTGATGTGTTGTGAGGTTGTTAACCATTATCATAGGGCAACATGTGTACTAACTGTTTAATGAGAAACTATTTTGTTCTGTAAACCTTCATCTAAGGTGAGAATAGCAGCACAATTGGAAGAGCGTAGTCGATATCACTGAACTGTGCATGTACAAATTTTTGAAATGGTGTATCTTTGGCTATGTGTATTTTCACCAGAAAAAAGGTCGAGAACGGAGAGGGTTGACGTGTCGTGGGGTTGTTAACCCATGTCATAAAACAATATGTGTACTGCTGTTTAATGAGGAAACCATTTGTTCTGTAAACCTTCACATGAAGTACAATAAAAAAACAAACAAAAAAAACGTTGCTGTCGAGTTGATTCCAACTCATAGCGACCCTATAGGACAGAGTAGAACTGCCCTATAGAGTTTCCAAGGAGCGCCTGGTGGATTCGAACTGCCAACCTTCTGGTTAGCAGCTGTAGCTCTTAGCCACTACGCCACCCCCAGTCACATAGTCCGGTTTTATACAGCTTTGTTTCCTCCAAGCCTTCTCCTCCACAGAGGAACAATCCATAACTGGACTCATCACAGTGATAAGCACATCAGTAAATCTTCGCTATTATTATTTCTATGATCATATTTTCTAAATAAAAATTGGACAAATAGGTGGTCTGAAAACAAAAAACATTTCTTCACTTTCGCATAATGCCGGTTTTCACATAATGACCTGGTCTTCCCTGACTTCTAATTTGCTGGCTCCCACTATGTAGCCCCCCTTATCCACAGTTTCGCTTTCCACCGATTCAGTTACCTGAGGTCAACCACTGCTCCAAAGTGTTAAATGAGTACGTAGCATGATGACATCTCACTCCATCCTGCTGTCATTCACATAACTTTTATTACAGTATGTTGATATAATTGTGCTATTATTATTGTTATTAATCCCTTACTGTGTCTGTGAGTTAAACTTTATCATAGATATGTATGTATAGAACAAATCGTAGTATGTAGGGTTTGTTACTATCTGTTGTTTCCAGAAAGCACTATACTTAATGAACAGCAAAAAGGATACAAATGAAGAAACCCACAGGGTGAGGTCTGGGAGGATCCCCAACGTGAAGCTTCCATGTCCCAAAAAAGGGACGTGTCACCGTCTCAAGGATTGATGTCTTTCACCAACCAGGAAGCTCATAGAGATCCAGTGTCCAGAGCTTTTATATTGGGGTTCCATTATGAAGACACAGTGGATTGAATTATTGCCCACATGGTTGAACTCAGCCTCCAGCCCTACTTCCCTGAGTCTGACGTCGTATCTTTCTGGCCTGACCAGTCCATTCCTAAAAGTCACCTCATTAGCATAAGTCCTCACCTCTGGCGCCTTTTTAGATAATGAAGTCACTTCAGTCACTGGAGAAATTCCAGGGTTCTGGAGGTTACCTTTCAGAAACCAAGGACAAATACCAAATTCTTTGGGTGAAGTTAATTTTAAACCCCTTACTACAACAACATCCTAGTGGATGTGAAGTAGTATCTCATTGTGGTTTTGATTTGCATTCCCCTGATGGCTAATGATGGTGTGCATCTTTTGATGTGCTTATTGACCATTTGTATATCTTTGAAGAACTGTTTATTCAAGTTCTTTGCCCATTTTTTAATTGGATTGTTTGTTTTTTTGTTGTAGAAGTTCTGTATATATTCTGGGTATTAAACCCTTACCAGGTATATAAACCAAGAGATTTTAAAAATATTAATTCATTTAGAAATAATGATAATAAATCTATTACATGTTAACGTACGTGATAGGTATTTTGTTTTTAAAAACCTGTATCCCCCCCACCACCACCACAAAAAAAAATTAGCGGGAGGAGTACCATTGTTTTATGCTTTTGCACATCTTGTTAATGTCTGCATTCAGTTTATTGTGATACGTTACCTTAGTTTATACATATTATTACCTCTGCCTGGAATGTCCTCCCTGATTTTATCTACTCATTATCCAATCCAACTCAAACATCACCACCTTTGATGACCCCTGCCCCCCATGTACATACGTAGAGTTGGTTCCACCTTCCTTTGTGCCCTGCTTTGCCTCTTAATACCTGCTTGTTATGTTACTCTTAACCAAAAGGTAGGCAGTTTGAATCCACCAGCTGCTCTTTGGAAACCCTATGGGGCAATTCTACTCTGTCCTGTAGGGTTGCTATGAGTTGGAATCGACTCGACGGCAACGGGTTTGGTTTGATGTGGTTTTGCTGTATTAGACTGTCTAGGTGTTAGGTACTTGAGGACAGTGACAGTGGCTTATCTGGTTTTCAGTATTTACTTACTGATACTTCCTGGGTGCTCAGTAAATACTTCCTGAATGGACAAGCGATTACTTTTTTATATGCAGTGTCATTTCATCCATTATCCAAATGACTGATTCTTCAGTTGTACTAATATCACTAGATTTTATAACTTTTGAAAGTTTTGTAACTTCAGAAATATTAGTATCTTGAATTTTCCAGTTTGGTTAACTTTTACTGTTATACATTCAAACATTATATTGCATAAGTAGCATGTAAAATATAACTGGTTTTATTCCTTCCAGGGAAGATGTTTTTGTTGGTGTATGAATTTATATGTATTTTTTTATTGCACACACTTAAATTTGCTTGACTGAGGGGTGTTTCACAATTATGTAAGGATTATGGGAGAAGCACTTTGACAGAAAATGGAATAGACCGTAGCCCACTCAGCAGATCTGCCACAAATAAACTTAAAAAATAGGTTTATTATTCAAAATTGGTTTACTAATTTTTTAAATATGTGATTTATACCAACAGTTGACAAACACAGAAATATGATTAAGTATACATGCCAAGGAAAATATACATGATTGGAAAACTGTATTGGAGCTGTTAGAACTGTATAGTATCATTTAATGAGTTGAGCAGCATTTCTTACTTTATGATTAAAACCTCTTTTTGTATTGTTATTGTTCAGTTAATATATGAGCCTGCCTGGAGTACTTCCTAGAAAAATGCTTCTGGGGCAGATTCTCAAACTTTATGCACATAAAAATGATCTAAGGTACTTGTGGTGTGGATTCCTGAGCCTGCTTCCAGATAGCCCATATACCATGTTTTGTCTTCCAAGTCATGTCAGGTTTTATAGCTGAAAAGAAATTTTGCAGATCTAATCTTTTGCGGAGTTAGAATATAAGGAGGAAACTAGGGCCAAAAATACTAATAACATTTTCAGTGTTCTGCATCCTACTTTGATGAGTGGCATCTGGGGTCTTAAAAGCTAGCGAGCGGCCACCTAAGATGCATCAATTGATCCCAACCTACCTGGAGCAAAGGAGAATGAAGAACACCGAAGACAAGAAAATATTAGCCTAAGAGACAGAAAGGGCCACATAAACCAGAGACTCCATCAGCCTGAGACCAGAAGAACTAGATGGTGCCTGGCTACCACCAGTGACTGCCCTGACAGGGAACACAACAGAGAGTCCCTGACGGAGCAGGAGAAGAGTAGGGTGCAAAACTCAAATTCAATTAAAAAGACCAGACTCAGTGGTTGACTGAGACTGGAGGGACCCCAGAAGACATGGTCCCCGGACTCTCTGTTAGCCCAGAACTGAAGCCATTCCTGAAGCCAACTCTTCAGACAAAGATTAGACTGGACTATGAGACATAAAATGATACTTGTGAAGAGTATGCTTCTTAGCTCAAGTAGATACAAGAGACTAAATGGGCACCTCCTGTCTGGAGGCAAGATGAGAAGGCAAAAAGGGACAGGAGCTGGTTGAATGGACATGGGAAATTCTGGGTGGAAAGGAGGAGTGTGCTGTCGCATTAGAGGAGAGCTGCTAGGGTCACATAGCAATGTGTGTATAAATTATTGTATGAGAAATCGACTTAAACTGTGAACTTGCACTTAAAGTACAATTTTAAAAAAATCATATTAAGCCAATAATAGAAAAAAACTAGTAACATTTTCAGATCTCAGAGCTAGTTAATGGACTAACAGAGTCATTAAAACCTACTGTGTAGCCCATGTTCCATCTGTAGGCCTTTTTGACTTAAAAGATAAGTTTGGCCATGGAATAGTTTTTATTTTATTCTTTTTAGAACAAGAGTTAAATCACAGGAAAATCTTTAGTATAAACCTAAAAAAAAAAAAAAAAAAAACCCGTTTCCGTTGAGTTGATTTCAATTTCTAGCAACCCTATAGGACAGAGTAGAACTGCCCCATAGGGTTACCTAGGCTGTAATCTTTACAGAAGCAAACTGCCACATCTTTCTCTTGTGGAACTGGCTGGTGGGTTTAAACCAACGACCTTTTGTCAACCACCGAGTGCTCAACCACTACGCCGCCTGGGCTTCAGTATAAACCTAGGGATGCTAAAGTTGTAAGGTATTTCTGTCTTCTAATTCTTTTCTCAGCCCCAACTTTATTTTCAGAGACTCTTCAAAGTTTTTTTTCTCTTTAAGAAAGGTTTGACTTTGAGGGTAACCTCAATATAATGAGGTCATCAAAGACTTAAAATTGCTTGAAGGAAATGAAGTCAGCTTCTTAGATACAACTAACTACCTCGTGGGACTGAGTTACTGGGATTGAAGGCTAAGGACTGTGGTCATGGGGGACATCTAGGTCAATTGGCATAACATAGTTCATAATAATAATGTTTTGTATCCTACTGTGGTGATTAGCATCTGGGGCCTAAAAAGCTAGCAAGCAACCATCTAAGATACAACTGTTGGTCTCTTCCTCTCTGGAACAAAGGAGAGTGAAGAAAACCAAAGACTCAGGAAGCAATTAGTCCAAAAGACTAATGGCCCTCAGCCTCTGGTAGACTGAGATCAGAAGAACTAGATGGTGCCAGCTACCACTACTGACCACTCTGATCAGGAACACATTAGAAGGTCCCAGTTAGAGTGGGAGAAAAATGTAGAAAAAAAAAATCCAAATTCATAAAAAAGACCAGAATTATTGGTCTGATAGAGACCAGAGGAGCCACCAAGACTCCTAGACAGATGCCCTTTAAAAAAAAAAGAGAGAGATTAAGACACACCTTGTGCTGATACTGCCTTATTAACATAACAAATGGGATTATAACCACAGGTATAAAAAGAAATTAAACCCATTGCTGTCAAGTCGATTCCGACTCATAATGACCCTACAGGACAGAGTAGAACTGCCCCATAAGGTTTCCAAGGAGCAGCTGGTATATTTGAACTGCTGACCTTTTGGTTAACAGTCATATTACTTAACCACTGCACCACCAGGGCTCTAACCAGCAGGTATAGGGGTTAGGATTTACAACACATTTTTAGGGGGCACAGTTCAATCCATAACATTAGATTTGCTGTAGAATTCTGGTAGATAACCTTTATCAAGTTAAAGAAGTTTATTCTATTTCTTACTAACTAGTCCTACCAAAAACTAGTAGCTTTGTTATTTTGGAATGAGAATTGAATTTTATCACGTTTTTCCAGCATGAGTTGAGATGATCAGATGATACTGCTTCTTTAATTTTTCTCTTAATTTGTAAATTACAATAATTTATTAGTATTGTACAATCCTTGCAGTGGGGTAAACACAATTTGGTATTGATACTTCTTAGTTTGCTAATATTTAAGAGTTTTACTTCAATGTTCATAGGTGGGATAGGATCATAGCTTTTTGTATATGTAGTAGTATGTTGTGATCAAAACTCATCAACTTTTTAAAGAAAAATTCAAACTTAACAAAACAGCACATATATTCCAAAATCAGAATAAACCTATGTCGATAACAACAGCTTTGGAATGTTTTGTGAAGAGAAAACCTGAGAGCTCCTAAAAACAGTTTAAATAGAAAGTTTTATTTCCAGGGATGTGATAAAAATTTTGTACTCTGTTAATCCCTTCTCTTTTTATGTTACTCTTTACAGTTCTCTTATTGTGAATTTTATTTCTTTGTAGGTACGCATAGCTGCTAAATTCATCACTCATGCACCTCCAGGAGAATTTAATGAAGTGTTTAATGGTGAGTAAAGATTAGCATTTTGTTATTTTAAGTCCTCTTTAATCATTGTCATTTATTCAGTGCTTGCCATCTCCTAATTCTTACAACTAAAATAATAGCTATAGCTGAGGAAATCAAGATTCAAAGAGGTTAAAATAACTTTTCCAAGGTGTCACACAGCTAGTGAGTGTCAGAGCAAGGATTCAAACCTAGGTCTGAGTTAAAAGCATGTTCTTAACCCATAAATTAGGATACCTATCATATGTGAGAAAATATTTAAGGTAGTTTAATACCAATAAATAAGAAAATGCAAGGTTGTTGAATATCAGTAAATGTAAAAACAATATTTCAGTGTAACAATATTATCTTGTTTTCATAATTCTGTATTTATCATTATAAATCACAGCTTAAATTTCTTCAGTATTTTCACTCAGGATGTGCCATAGTATAAATCACTCCATAGGGCCATCGGGGAGTCCCTGGGTGGTGGAAACGGTCAACGGGCTCAGCTGCTAACTGAAAGGTTAGAGGGTCAAGTCTACCCGGAGGTGCATTAGAAGACAGTCCTAGCAGTCTACAAGTCCAGATCATCTTGACATCCACTGGTTTTAGGGCTATTGGGGCTAAATTGACTGCATCATCATAATGTGGGAAGCTTGTTAAATATACAGATTCCAATGTTATCATCCCCTCAAGGCTCTCGTTAATTAAATCTGGAGTGGAACTAGGTAGTCATTGTTTTATCAGGTTCTCCTAGGTGATTCTGAATCACAGCCAGTTTGAGAATCACTACCCCAATACATTTACAATCTTCTATACTATTCACTGTCTCAGTACAATTTACAGGCTGAAAAATGTGGATGGGGCATCTTGAACTTACTGATGAGATAAATCATTATAGCCCCATTTTAAGTGATCAAATTAATTCATCTTAAAGCTCCCCTTAATTAAAAAATCATAATCTTTGTGCATCTTGATTCAGTTTAACCAGTTGCTCTTGGGTCAAACGTTCATTTTGAAATTCTTATTTTACAGTAGGTTAGCTGCTTGTCAGGAACTGACATTTATCTGTGCCTGGCCCAGTGCCCCATACATATAGAACAGTCAATAATGTCCATTGATAAAATTAATGATGCAGAGGAAGAAGTAGCCAAGAGAAACATTAGAACATCTACAAGGAGTAAATTGGATAATATAATAGAAGTAAATCAAGGCATTCTTCTTTATGGAATTGCTTGTGGATTTTGAGAACTAATAGCAAGTTACACAAATGCAGTATTTCTTTCCCTAGTCTGTCTTCCATATTCACCAAACCTAAATTTTCAGCAACTGCTCTTAGGAAATTCTACTTAAACTCGAACTTTATCTAACTGATTAGCTCAGGTTAAATTCTCGATTTAGCAGAATTAACTTCCTTTGCAGTTAGAAGTCTCTTGTTTTCTTTCTGACAACTGAATTTACTTAATAGGAGTATCTTAAGAATAATTAATACCAAAGCATGAGATTAGGAATTGGCAGGCTACTTGTGGAATGATGGCTGGGTTTTATTGACATGTTAGACATTTGTCACTGCCAGGCCCTTCTAGAGAGTCAATGGTCTTTGGTTTGTAATTACCCTTCCCTCTTAGAGTTAATGCTTGGTAGTTTCTCCTCTTCCAAAATAAAGGTAATTAGACTCATGACACACAGTTTTTTAAGAAACTTACAGACCCCTACACTAGATTCTCCAAAGAAAAATGTGTTCAGCAATTTTTGACGCTTTCTTGGTCTAATATTTTAGAAAAGCTTGTAGTTCTTAATCTATGCTAATTTTACTTTAGTTACAAAATTAACAACCCTAACATTGTGTAAACTCTTATTCATTTGCTATGAAATTTCTTGAGAATTTAATGATTGTTACAGCATAATAATTAAATGCTAATACGTGTTCACTTGCATTTTTAGAATTTCTACACATACAATATATTCAAAGACTAATCTTGCAAAGCTTGATTTAGAAAAATCCAGTTTAGAAGTTTGCTAAAATTTCTCAAATTTGTCCTCTTCTGAACCTTTTAACATCTTTTAATGTCCTTTTTCCTCCTCAGATGTCCGACTACTACTTAATAATGACAATCTTCTCAGGGAAGGGGCAGCACAGTAAGTACCTGTCTAAATTCACTCAGATGTTATTCTAATGTGCGATGAACTATGTTGACAGTAAACTAGTACCTTAACAACTAGATTTTAAATACTTAAAGTAAAGCAGTTGTTTTTAGCAGTTTTAGTTGTTTTTTTTCTTAGAGGAAACATGTTCCCCCCCGCCCAAAAAAATGCTACTTACTTCCTCAAAACTTATTATATATGATCTTATTTATTTTTATTTCTGCCCAGGTATTCCCCACTTATGTGAGAAGAGCTTAATGTTAGCTATTATATTTTCTTTTAGTTCATGTTGAATTAAAAAAAATTTTTTTTAGTTATACAAAGATTCGGCTGCAATTAAGAAATGATAATGTGTCTCAAATTGCCAAAGAATAGTAGTTTCATGAAGTACCTTAATAGTTGGATTAACTATAGGATAAAAGCATAATTATTCTACCCAGTTATTTATTCTTTATCATTGTCAGGCTGATTAATCTTCCTAAAATATCATTTTCATTTTGTCCTTGCCCTCAAAAACATTATGGTGCTTCTATTTTTGGCTTCTTCAAGTCTTTAGACCTAAGTCTTTAGTCTTTAGTGTTTACACTGTCTGACTTTCACAGCTCCCTGTTATCCGTTATCTCTACCTCCCCAATTATATTTCTTTCTACCCTTCAACGCAGAGTTCTGTATTAGTTACCATCTACTGTATTGGCCCAGAGTTCCTTTGTAAAGAGGAAACTAGAAATAGGTAATTGTTGGGGAGGAGGAGTAGAAAGAAGAGACAAGGACATCTTAAAACCGAGCAACAAAAATTATCATAAAGATATTTTGTATGACACATAATTGATTTAGATTTCAGCTGTAGAAAACTTTTATAAGAGCTGCTGCCTGGGAAACAATCATCTTTTGCTGCTTTTTTCAGAACTCATTATGAGACTAGATTCTATAAACCAAGAACTTGCATAGCATTGCTGTAACTTCCATCAGGAATAATGCCCTAATTACATATTAATTTAGGAAAGCGGGGCACACACTAAAGATACACTCTAATAATGGTTTCTCTATGTGCCATAGAGGGCACAGTGGTGGTTCAGTGGTAGAATTCTTGTTTTCCCTGCAGCAGATTGGGGTTTGATTACCGGCTGTCTTAGTCATCTAGTGCTGCTGTAACAGAAATACAGCAAGCGGATGGCTTTAACAAAGAGAAATTTATTTTCTCACAGTTTAGTAGGCTGTAAGTCCAGACTTAGGGCATCAGCTCCATGGGAAGTCTTTCTCCGTCTGTCAGCTCTGGAGGAAGGTCCTTGTCATCAGTCTTCCCTTGGTCTGGGAGCTTCTCAGCGCAGGAACCTCCGGTCCAAAGGACACGCTCTGCTCCTGGTGCTGCTTTCTTGGTGGTATGAGGTCCCCCTGTCACTCTGCTCACTTCTCTCTTCTATATCTCAAAAGACATTGGCTCAAGACACAATCTAATTTTGTAGACTGAGTCCTGCCTTATTAACATAACTGCTGCCTATCCCACCTCATTAACATCATAGAGGTAGGATTTACAACACATAGGAAAATCACATCAGATTACAAAATGGTGGACAGTCACACAGTACTGCGAATCATGGCCTAGCCAAATTGATACACATATTTTTGGAGGACACAATTCAACCCACAACACCAGCTAATGCACCTCATACACAGCTACCACCCTTCTGTCAGTGGAGACTTGCATGTTGCTATGATGCTGAACAGGTTTCGGTGGACCCTTCAGGCTAAGATGGACTAGGAAGAAAGGCCTGGTGGTCTACTTCTGAAAATCAGCCAGTGAAAACCCTGTGAATCACATGGTCCTATCCATAACCGATCGTGGGGATGGTACAGGATCAGGCAGTTTTTAGTTTCGTTATGCACGGTTTGCCATGAGTCGGAGGCAGACTCGTCGGCATATAACAACATTTGCCATAGGAGAGGATGTTTATGATTTGCTAGTTAAACTCCTCTCCACTTTCTGCCCTTCTATTGAAATAATCCCCTCTACCTGCTCTCAACAGACGGTTATCCAGCCTGCGTGCTTTTTTTGGGGGGGTGGGGGCAGATTTTGTTTCATTTATTTAGGTCTTTTTGTGTGTATGTGCTTTAGGTGAAAGTTTACAGCTCAAGTTAATTTCTCATTCAAAAGTTTATACACACATTGTTCTTTAATATTGGTTGCAACCCCCAAAATGTGACAGCATGCTCTCCCTTCCCACCCCAGGTTCCTTGTGTCCATTTGTCCAATTCCTGCCTTCTCGTCCTGCCTTTGAACCAGGAGATGCCTATTTGGTCTTTTATATTTGATTGAACTGAGAAGCACGTTTCTCACGTGTATTAATTTTTTTCTTTTATAGGCTTATCTAATCTTTGTCTAAAAATTGGGGTTCGGGAATGGTTTCAGTTCTGGGTTAGAGCATCTGGGGGCCATAGTTTTGAGGGTTTCTCTAGACTCTGTCTGACCATTAAGTCTGGGCTTTTTACATAAATTTGAATTCTGTTCTACATTTTTCTCTTGCTCTGTCCGAGACTTTCTGTTGTGTTTTCCTTATCTGGGTGGTCATTTGTGATAGCCAGGCACCATTTAGTTCCTCTGATCTCAGGCTGGTGGAGTCTCTTGTTCATGTGGTCCTTTAGTCCTTTGGGCTAGTATTTTCCTTGTGTCTTTGGTTTTCTTCATTCTTCTTTGCACTGGGTGGGATGGGACCACTAGAGGTACCCTAGATGGCTACTCACAAGCTTTTAAGACCCCAGATGCTACTCATCCAAAATGGAATGTAGAACATTTTCTTTATAAACTATGTTATGTTGGTTGACCTAGATGCCCCCCGAGACTATCGTCCCCAGGCCCCAGCCCGAGGAAATGCTTCTTATAATAAGAGAATTCACTATCTCACAAGGCAGATTCTTCAGTTTGCCTGCCACATTGGTCCTAGTTTTATCCTTGGGAGCTACCTGAAATGGATCTACTCTATGTAGAGTATCTAAGGTCCTTGCTTGATAAGGTTCTGCTGGAGAGGTGGGAAATGTCAGGACCCAAGGGTGATAGCAGCCTAAGCCTGTTGTCCTGTTTCCAATTAAGAATGACTATAAGTTAGCAAGGAGCCCTAGTGGCGCAGTCGTTCAGCACTTGGCTACTCACCAAAAGGTCAGCGGTTCAAACCCACCAGCTCCTCTGTGGGAGAAAGAGGTGGCAGTCTGCTTCTGTAAAGATTACAGCCTTGGAAACCCTATGGGGTAGCTCTGCTCTGTCCTGTAGGGTCACTAAGAGGCCACAGCAGTGGGTTTGGTTTGATTTATAAATTAGCATGTAGTACAGACGTTTCAGTTGCTTTAGTTACACTGGCGGTAATACTTTATATTTATAAATATTCTGGTTGTTATAGACTGGGTTCTTGGAGAACCTTCTTGCTAAAGGAAAATTAATATCCTGGACCCAAATATTTGACTTTCTATCGGGATGAAGTCATTCTCTTCAGTTTTTTTTTTTCTGTAATGAGATTCTTCTATCCTTTTGGCCATAGTCCTCATAGTAAGCACTCAGTCAGTGTTAAGTTTCAGTAATCATCATCCTCATCTTTATTACCTTTTTTTGTTTGTTTGTTTACTGTTGTAGTTTAAATGAAGTTTACCTTTTAAATTAGTCTCCCATACAAAAATTTATACACACACTGTTATATGACCCTAATTACTCTCCCCATACTGTGACAGCACACTTCTTCTTTCCACCCCTGATTCCCTGTGTCCATTTAGCCACCTCCTAGCCCTCTCTGCCTTACCATCTCACCTCCGGACAGAAGCTTCCCATTTTGTCTCTTGTATCTACTTGAATAAGAGGCACACTCCTCACGAGTATAACTTTATGTCCCACAGTCTAGTCCAATCCTTATCTGAAAAGTTGGCCTCAGAAATTGTTTTAGTTCTGAGCTAATAGAGAATCCAGGGGCCATGCTTTCTGGGATTCCTCCAGTCTCATTCAGTCCATTAAGTCTGCTATTCTTACTAGAATTTGAGTTCTGCACCCTACTTTTCTCCTGCTCCATCAGGGACTCTCTGTTGTGTTCCCTGTCAGGACGGTCATTGGTGGTACGTGGGCACCGTCTAGTTCTTCTGGTGTCAGGCTGATGCAGTCTGTGGCTTATGTGGCCCCTTCTGTCTCTTGGGCTGATACTCTCCTTGTGTCTTTGGTGTTCTTCACTCTCTTTTACTCCAGGTGGTTGGGACCAGTTGATGCATTTTAGATGGCCACTCACTAGCTTTTAAGACACCAGACGCCACTCACCAAAGTAGGATGCAGAACATTTTCTTAATAAGTTTTGTTATGCCAGTTGACCTAGATGTCCCCTGAAAGCATGGTCCCCAAACTTCTACCCTTGCTACTCTGTCCCTCAAAGTGTTTGATTGTATTCAGGAAACTTCTTAGCTTTGGTTTAGTCCAGTTGTGCTGACTTCTCCTGTAGTGTGTGCTGTCCTTCCCTTCACCTAAGATAATTCTTACCTACTATCTAGTTAGTAAATAACCCTCCTTCTCCCTACCCACCCTCCTTACCATGAAAGAATGTTTTCTTCTGTGTTTAAAACTTTTCTTATAATAGTGGTCTTATACAATATTTGTCCTTCTGTAACTGACTAACTTCACTCAGCATAATGCCCTCCAGATTCCTCCATGTTATAAGATGTTTCACAGCTTCATCGTTGTTCTTTATCACTGCGTAGTATTCCATTGTGTGGATATACCATAATTTGTTTATCCATTCATCCGTTGATGGGCATCTAGGTTGTTTCCATCTTTTTGCTATTGTGAACAGTGCTGCAGTGAACATGGGTGTGCATATATGTATTCGTGTGACAGCTCTTGTTTCTCTAGGATATATTCCAAGGAGTGGGATAGCTGGATCATATGGTACTTCTATTTCTAGCTTTTTAAGGAAGTGCCAAATAGATTTCCGAAGTGGTTGTACCATTTTACATTCCCACCAACAGTGTATAAGTGTTCCAGTCTCTCCACAACCTCTCCAGCATTTATTATTTTGTGTTTTTTGGATTAATGCTAGCCTTGTTGGGGTGAAATGATATCTCATTGTAGTTTTGATCTGCATTTCTCTAATGGCTAATGATCATGAGCATTTCTTCATGTTTCTGTTAGCCGCCTGAATATCTTCTTTGGCGAAGCACCTGTTCATATCCTTTGCCCATTTTTTAATTAGGTTATTTGTCTTTTTGTTGTTGAGGTTTTACAGTATCTTGTAGATTTTAGAGATCAGACGCTGATCAGGTTTGTCACAGCCAAAAATTTTTTCCCAGTTTGTAGGTTGTCCTTTTACTCTTTTGGTGAAGTCTTTTGATGAGCATAAGTGTTTGATTTTTAGGAGCTCCCATTTATCTAGTCTCTCTTCTGGTGCTTGTGCATTGTGACTTATGGTTCGTATTCTGTTTACGCCCTGTATTAGGGCTCCTAGCGTTGTCCTATTTTTTCTTCCATGATCTTTATCATTTTTGATTTTATATTTAAGTCTTTGGTCCATTTTGAGTTAGTTTTTGTACATGGTGTGAGGTATGGGTCTTGTTTCAGTTTTTTGCAGATGGATATCCAGTTATGCCAGCACCATTTGTTAAAGAGACTGTCTTTTCCCGAATTAATGGACTTTGGGTCTTTGTCAAATATCAGCTGCTCATAGGTGGATGAGCTTATATCTGGATTCTCAACTCTGTTCCATTGGTCTGTGTATCTTGTTCTACCAGTACCAGGCTGTCTTGACTAGCGTGGCAGTATAATAGGTCCTAAAATCAGATAGTGTGAGGCCTCCCACTTTGTTCTTCTTCTTGAGTAATGCTTTATTTATTCAGGGCCTCTTCCCTTTCCATATTAAGTTGGTGTTTTGTTTCTCCATCGCATTAAAAAATACCACTGGGATTTGGATTGGGATTCCATTGTTTATGTAGATTTTTGGGTAGAATTGACATTTTTGCTGTGTTGAGTCTTCCTATCCATGAGCAAGGTATGTTCTTCTATTTTTGCTGGTCTCTTTTGGTTTCTTGCAGTAGTGTTCTGTAGTTTTCATTGTATAGGTCTTTTACATCTCTAGTTAGATTTATTCCTAAGTATTTTGTCTTCTTGGGGCTATGGTAAATGATATTGATTTGGTGATATCCTCTTCGAGGTTTTCTTTGATGGTGTAAAGGAATCCAACTGATTTTTGTATGTCTATCTTGTATCCTGAAACTTTGCTGAAATCTTCTATTAGTTCCAGTAGTTTTCTGTGGATTCTTTGGGGTTTTCTGTGTAGAAGATCATGCAAACAGAGTTACTTTGACTTCTTCCCTACCAAACTGATGTCTTTTATTTCTTTTTCTAGCCTAGTTGCTTTGGCTAGGACCTCCAGCACAATGTTGAATAACAGTGGTGATAAAGGGCATCCTTTCTGTTTCCTGTTCTCAAGGGGAATGCTTTCAAAGTCTCTCCATTTAGGATGTTGTTGGCTGTTGGTTTTGCATAAATGCCCTTAATTATATTGAGGAATTTCCCTTCTATTCCTATTTTGTTGAGAGTTTTTATCATGAATGGGTGTAGGACTTTGTCAAATGCCTTTTCTGCATCGATTGATAAGATCATGTGGTTCTTGTCTTTTGTTTTCTTTATGTGATGGATTACACTAATTGGTTTTCTAATGTTGAACCATCCCTGCATACCTGGTATAAATCCCACTTGATCATGGTGAATTATTTTTTTGATACGTTGCTGAATTTTATTGGCTAGAATTTTGTTGAGGATTTTTACATCAGTGTTCATGAGGGATGTTGGTCTATAACTTTCTGTTTTTGTGGTGTCTTTACCTGGTTTTGGTGTTATGGTTATGCTGGCTTCATAAAATGAGTTTGGGAGTATTCCATCCTTTTCTATGCTCTGAAATACATTTAGTAGTAGTGGCGTTAAAACTCTTCTCTGAAAGTTTGGTAGAATTCTTCAGTGAAGCCATCTGGGCCAGAGTTTTTTTTTTTTGTTGGGAGTTTTTTAATTACCTTTTCAATCCTTCTTTTGTTAAGGGTTTATTTAGTTGTTCTACCTCTGTGTTAGTTTAGGTAGGTTGGGAGTTTTTAGAAATTCTTTTCTTCGAGGTTTTCAAATTTGTTAGAGTACAATTTTTCATAGTATTCTGTTATGAGTCTTTTAATTTCAGTTGGATCTGTTGTGATATCACCCATCTCATTTCTTATATGGGTTATTTGCTTCCTCTCCTGTTTTTTTTTTTTTTTTTTTCAGTTTGGCCAGTGGTTTATCAATTTTGTTGCTCTTTTCAAAGAACCAGCTTTTGGTCTTATTAACTCTTTCAATTGTTTTTCTCTTCTCTATTTCATTTAATTCTGCTCTAATTCTTACTATTTCCTTTCTTCTGGCACCTGAAGGCTTCTTTTGCTGCTCTGTTTCTACTTGTTCCAGTTGTAGGGTTAATGTTTTGATTATGACCCTTTCTTTTTGGATGTGTGCATTTATTGACTGTAAACTGACCTCTGAGCACTGCTTTTGCTGTGTCCCAGAGTTTCTTGTAGGATATGTTTTCCTTGTCATTTGAGTCTGTGAATTTCTTTATTCCATCCTTAATTTCTTCTGTAACCCAGTAGTTTTTGAGCAAGGTGTTGTTCAGTTTCCATGTGTTTGATTTTTTTTTTTTTCCCCTTGATTTTTCAGTTACTGATTTCTACTTTTATGGTTTTATGGTCAGAAAAGATGCTTTGTGATATTTCGATGCTTTGGATTTTGGTAAGGCTTGCTTTATGGCCTAATATGTGGTCTATTCTAGAGAATGTTCTGTGTGCATTGGAAAAGAAAGTATACTTCGCTGCTGTTGGGTGGAGTGTTCGGTGTATGTCTGTGAGATCAAGTTGGTTGATTGTAGCATTTAGAACTTCTGTATCTTTGTTGAGCTTCTTTCTGGATGTTCTGCCCTTCAACAAAGTGATGTGTTGAAGTCTCCTACTACTATTGTGGAGCTGTCTCTCTCTTTTCAATGCCATTAGCGTTTGATGTATGTATTTTCGAGTCCTGTCATTGGGTGCATAAATATTTATTATAGTTATGTCCTGTGTATTGACCCTTTAATCATTATAGAGTGTCCTTCCTCTTCCTTTGTGGTGGATTTTACTTTAAAGTCTATTTTGTCAGAGATTAATATTGCCACTCCTACTCTTCTTTGAGTGTTGTTTGCTTGATATATTTTTTTCCATCCTTTGAGTTTTAGTTTGTGTCTTTAAGTCTAAGGTGTGTCTCTTGTAGGCAGCATACGGACGGATCACTTTTTTTTAATCCACTCTGCCACTCTCTGTCTCTTTATTGGTGCGTTTAGTCCATTTACATTCAGCGTAATTATTGACAGGTATGAGTTTAGTGCTGTCATTTTGATGTCTTTTTTTGTGTGTTCACAGTTTCTTTGTTCCACTTAATTTTCTGTGCTGAGTCATTTTTCTTTATGTATTTGCTTTTCATCTTTTTCATTGTTGCTGGTTTTGTGTTTGCTGAGTGTTTATATTTTTCTAGTTTTTTATTTTGTCTTGTAGGATTGTTAGTTTCCTTTGTGGTTACCTTAATATTTACCCTATTTTTCTAAGTTTATACCAGTCTTTTATTTCTTTGTATCTCCTTGACTTCCTCTCCATATGCAAAATCTGTCTACATTTTTTAAGTCCCTCTTTTTTGTTTTAATGTTGTCATCTTTTACATACCGACATTTGTTTCCCTGTTTTCAGTGTTAGCTTTGGTTTATTTTTGTGACTTCCCTATCTGGGTTGATATCTGGTTGCTCTGTCCTGTGTTCTAGTCTTGGGTTGTTATCTGATGTTATTGCTTTTCTAACTGGAGGACTCCCTTTAGTATTTCTTGTAATTTTGGTTTGGGTTTTGCAAATTCCCTAATCTTCTGTTTATCTGGAAATGCCCTAATTTCGCCATCATGTTTGAGAGACAGTTTTGCTGGATATATAATTCTTGGCTGGCAGTTTTTTTCCTTCAAGGCTTTATATACGTCATCCCATTGCCTTCTTGCCTTCATGTCTGCTGAGTAGTCCGAGCTTATTCTTATGGTCTCTCCTTTGTAGATGACTTTTCATTTCTCCCTAGCCGCTCTTAAAATTCTCTCTTTATCTTTGGTTTTGGCAAGTTTGATTGTATGTCTTGGTGTCTTTCTTTTGGGATCTACCTTACGTGTGATTCGATGAGCATCGTGGATAGATATCTTGTCATCTTTCACAATATCGGGAGTTTTCTGCCAACAAATCTTCAAAAATTTTCTCTGAATTTTCTGTTATCCACCCCCCTGTTCTGGTACTCCAGTCACTCGTAGGTTATTCCTATTGATAGAATCCCACATAATTCTTAGGGTTTCTTCATTATTTTAGTCCTTTTATCTGATTTTTCCTCAAATAAGTTGGTGTCAAATGCTTTACCTTCAATCTCACTAATTCTGACTTCCATTGCCTCAGTTCTGCTTCTATGACTTTCTATTGAGTTGTCTGATTCTGAAATTTTATTGTTAATCTTCTGGATTTCTGATTGCTGTCTCTCTATGGATTCTTGCAGTCTGTTGAATTTGTCATTATATTCTTCTCTAATCTTTTAAATTTCCTCTATTGCATGTTCTGCATTTTACTTAATTTCCTTCCTAATTTCTTGAAGAGTTCTGTATATTAATCTTTTGTATTTTGCCTCTGGTAATTCCAAGAAATTTTCCTCCTCTGGAAAATTTCTTGATTCTTTGTTTTGGGAGCTTGCTGAAGCCATCATGATGAACTGCCTCGTTTTGTGATTTCATATAGACTGTTGTCTCTGAGCCATCAATAAGTTATTATATTTGTTTATTTTATGTTTGCTTACTGTGTCCTAGCTTCTTGTTTTGTTTTGATATGCCCAAATAGGCTGCTCGTGTGAGCTAGTTTGATTATTGTCACCTTTGAAGCTCTGATGTCCCATCACCAGGTGGTTAGATCTGTTACTAGGTATGTGAGCTCAGGAGCCCGCCCACTCCTCCTGTATGGATTCAGCTCAGGTGCTCAGATAGATAGCCACCAAGTGTGTGGTGCAGGCTCTCACCTACAGTCCTAGACAGGCATGGATGATTGGTGTAGGCACAGGCTTCTGGCTGCAGCAGGGGGGCACACTCTGAGTAAGGCAGTGAGCTGATGGCCGCCCCAGAGTGTCCAGGAGGAAGGCATTTCCCTGTTTAGTAGAGCGTGTAGGTGGGTGGGTTTTGCAGACTATGAGCACCCAGTACTGTTGATTGTAAGGACTGGGGGGCACCTCTTATTCTTGGGCCCCTATTGCAGGTGGCTAGTTGGTGTGGGTGGAGCCACCAGTCCTCAGGCCCCTTATGTGGGTAGGTGAAGACCCTGCTTAATGGGCAGAGCAGAGTGAAATGTCACAAACCTGCCACTTCACAGCTGAAGGAGTTGAAGTTAGATTTCAGATATATACCCTGTTGTAGTGCGGTAATGAGGGCCTATGCTCTTGAAATGGGCCCACACAAGTCTGTGCGGGGGGGAAAAGCACTCAGAGTCCATGGATCCCTTATGCCTGTGTCTAGGCCAAGGAGCTGTGCCTACCCTGAGTTCCTGGCTTAGGGGAGCCGGCAGTTTATTTTTTCCCCTGTTGGTTAGTTTGTTCACTCTCCAAGGCTGGGGGAATGGCTCAGGGCGTGTGACAGATCCTACTTATGGCCCAGGGGACTTGCCAGTTGCTGAAGGTGGTCCGGGACCCAGTGCAGAGCAGGGAGTGGTGAGGTAAATGGGAGAGAGGTTTTTCCCTGTGGCGGGTGTTTTTGATCTGAATGGTAGGCTGGATGCAAATACTTATCTTTTGGCGATCAAGGGCTGCTTCTCACTGGTTCTGCATGGCTGAGTAGACTCTCAGCGGCTGGATCTCTCCCTGTGCAGAATATGCCTCCCGAGCACCGAAGCTTGCCTGCTTCACCGCTCACCCCCAAGCTGATCAGGCCTGAAAGGTCTGGCACCTCCACGCTGCTTCTGATCCATCTCTTCCTCCCTCTGCCACTGAGTCTGGTTCCTCAACTTTGCCTTTGATGTTCAGGGCTCCGAGATTGTCGTATATAATCGAATCACTTGTTTTTTTGGGTCTTTGTTGTAAGAGGGTCCACCAGAAGCGTCTGACTACTCTACCATCTTGGCTTTGCCCCTTTATTACCTTCTGTATGGAATGAGGGAAACTGGTGGCATAGTGGTTAAAGAATTCGGCTGCTGCCCAAAAGGTCGGCAGTTCAAATCCACCAGGCACTCCTTGGAAGCCCTGTGGGGCAGTTCTCCTCTGTATTATAGGGTCGATATGAGTCAAAATCAACTTGACCGCAATGGGTTTGGTTTGGTTTTTTTGTAATGAAGGAGGCCTGAAGGACCTAGTAGTTACCCTCTTTCCTGGATTTTCGCATGTGTTTCTGACCACCAGATCCATTCCCTTATAATTCCCAGCCCTTCTAGAAAAAGTAGGATGTTCCAGGTCATGTTAAACTGGATTTTTTTTTTCAGAGACAGGAGCTATTAGAGTGTTTTTAGTAGAGTGACTTCATGAGACTTATATTTTAGAATAATCATTTTGAAATAATTATTACTTTGATTTCTCTTGGCTGCTGTGTAGGGGGGCAAAGGTTGAAGTGAGATGAGTATGGGTATAGATGATAGTGGTTTGGACCAGAGTGGTAGCAGTGGAGGTGGTGGGAAGAAGAAATCAGATTCTGAATATGCACTCAGTGAAGGCAGAGCCTACAGGATTTACTAATGGATTGGATTTGAAGTGTGAGAGAAAGAGAAGGATCATCCAAAGTTCTTGGCCTGAACAACTGTTAGAATGGAGATACCCTTTACTTGAGATGGGGATAAATGTAAACAAATTTTGGTATTGGTGTTTGTAATCTATAGCTTTAGGACGTATCCTATAACAGAGTGCTTATATATTCCCTACTCCCTAAGTTGTTAAAACAAAATATAGATTTAATCCACTTTCTGTGAACATTTAATTTACATTCCTTTCTGAAAGCCAGCACATTTGGGACTCATTTTGCTACATGGGGATGTGGTGTTTTAAGGAATGATTCATTTAAAAAAAACGCAATAACTTTTGACAAAGTGAAAAGATTGAGGATTAGCCTTAAATATTTGAAGAAATTGAAACATTTGTTTGTTACTTTGGTTTCTTGGGAAAAGTCTAATGCTCTGCTGAAAACTAGTGGTCTTTCCTATAATATAACCTTCTATGACCCAGCTATTAAACAGAATGATTTATAAGTAATATAAGCTCTGTATCATACATCTTGGTATTTCTGATGTCTATTTACTGTTTCCTCAATTGTAAAAATGGGGAGGATAATAGTACTTACCTCAGGGAGTTGTCATGAAGAATAAATGATAAATGTAATACTCTTATAATAGTGTCCTGGCATGTAACTAACATTATTGTTGTTTTTGTTTTATTGTTACCAGTTAATAGTGTGCCTCCACAAATGATTAGAATAAAATTCCCATATATTTACACTTTTGCCAAAACAAAACAAACACACCAAAAAAAAAAATAGTGGTCTAGCAGGTATTTAATAGGTTAAAATTGGGCCGTGAATTCTGTCAGAAAACTGTTACTTTCCAAGAATGCAAACGTATTATGCTTTCTTATATTGCAGCTTATTTTCATCTTTATCATTTACCTTATTTTTTACTGTAGCTTACTTTGTAACATGAACTTGGGAG
The DNA here is from genome assembly GCA_030035585.1 of Dugong dugon. Lineage (NCBI taxonomy): Eukaryota > Metazoa > Chordata > Mammalia > Sirenia > Dugongidae > Dugong > Dugong dugon. The sequence continues at coordinate 153,110,523 of CM057462.1, forward strand.
CCATTTAAAATGCAGAATTGCATAAATCAAGCACTGAACAAATAAACAGTATTAGGCATGTACTTTGATATTTATTCATACCCTCGTTCCTTTTTTGACTTCTACTCTGTGCCTTAGACTCTACTCTAGACTAGACTCATGCTTAACTCTCACCTCACCCTTTTCCCATGTCAGATGCCTTCCAGTACATTTAATTATTATCTCCCACCGTGGCCTGCCTCATAGAACCCAGGATAAAGAATAAATTTGCAAAATAGGGTGTCATTTGAAAGTTTCTTTTGAATTACTGAGAAGATTGCCTAAATGATTAAAACTGTTGGCAAGTCACAATAGTCTGGTTGTTTAAAACTTAGAAATTGTGTAAGTGGGAGCTCTATAGGAGCTTAGGAATGGAGAAGAAACGGTAATTCCAAAGCTTGGGGTACTTCTGAGATCTCTGTGGAGAGGAGTCCCTTCAGAAAACTGGAAGGCATTGATACTAGATGTCTAGGGAAGAAGTGGGGAAAGTACCAGGTAATGTTTTCACATTTCCTTTCACTGGTCTGTGAACTACTTTTTGTGTTTGTACATAATTCTTTTCTCTCCCTCTCACCGTCTTTCTTTTTTACTTTTTAAAAAACAGTGCATTTGCCCAGTATAACATGGATCAGTTCACACCTGTGAAGATAGAAGGATATGAAGATCAGGTAATAATTTTTGTGTTAGGTAGGCTATACCTGACAGGTAGTAAAAATCCTAGAAACCAAAGCAGATATCTGAAGATCAGATACTGAATAAATTCATTTCTTGGTTTTCATAATTTTTGCAGATACTCTGTACATTAAGAAGTTCTTCCTGTCTCTGATAATACTAGTAGTTTCTTTGACAAGAAGGGAGCTGCTCCTAACAAGAACAGTGAAAATAAAAGAAATTGAGTCTATAGGTTTTCCTGCTGTTCCTAATTCTCCCTGGTAAGAATAACAAGAGACATTATATTTAATGGAGGAACAGAGGAGTTCTATTGAAAAACAGGAGCAAAGGAAATATTCCCATTATTACCATAGTTATTTGCAAATACATTAACACATGCTTCAAAGGCCATATGGCACTATGTACCAATGCCTTTTAAAGGTCTGAATCCCCTTTGAATCAACCTCCACAGAATTTATCCCAGGGAAATAATTGTAGAAATGTGTAAAGAGATTATTCAAAGCAAAATTTACAATAGTGAAAAACTAGGAACAATCTAAATGTCCAGTATTCTAAATTAACTGTCTATAGACCAAAATACTCTGCAGTCATTGAAAATTGATATAGGTGGATATTTATTGATCTGGGGAGATGTTTATAATATGTTAAGCTAAAACATTATAAACCAACCTACATAAAATTATGCTAATTTTATTCTTAAAATATTTAGATGAACAGAAATATAGTATTAGATCAGTGCGTCTTAAATTCTGTTCAAGATGGGCTGTTATCTTAAGTACCGCTAAGAAAGAAAAAAAAAAAACCAATTAAACTAAGTCCTAAGATGCCATCAATTGTAGCATATATCCCAGTTTCTGAATTGTTAAATCATGTGGTGAAATATGCATCTTTAGAATTGAAGAAATAAAGTATATAGATGTGCATAGGAAAAAAAAAAAGTCTAGGAAAATATACACCAGAATGTATGTGTTGGTATGATAGGATTACTGGAATTTGTTTTGTTTGTTGTTTTTTCTTTGTTTGTGTTGGTTAATATTTTTGCTTATCTAAATTTTCTCAGTGAAAATAGGTTAACTGCAAACATAAAAGGCAAAAAAGAAAAATCTAGAAAATAAGTGGTAAATATTGCTTGCAGTTCTTGTTTTATACTTTAATACAGGAATTATTAAATATACTTTAATAGAGGAATTATTAAAATATGAGATCTGTGTCCAGGTACATTATGTAAGAAATGGTCAACTTTGTCAGCATTGCCAATATACCAGTAACAACTTAAAAATGTAGCCAAAGGTGATCACATTCTTTATAGTAAACCCAAAAAAAGGTAGCACCACCTGGATGGTACATAAGGAAAGATATATGAGTTATTAAAGAAGATACCTTCACTGCATATAACAAAACAAAACAAAAACCTTCAGTAGGTTAACTAAATAGAGATTTTCTTTTTCCTACGTAAGGAGTATAGAGGTAATATTTAGGGCTGTTACTTCAGCTCCATGATACCATCAGAGACCCAGGTTGTTTATAGCTCTCTATTCTGCCATCCTTAGGGTATGATTTTCATTGTCATGCTCTCAAGATGGCTGCTCCATCTCTGGACATTGAATCCATGTTCCAGAAAGGAAGAAGGGAGAAGGTGCAAAAGGCATGCTGCCAGCTGTTTCAGAAACAACTTCCACTGATAAGTTATTGCCAGAACTCATATCACTTCATTATCCCTAGCTAAGAAGTGTAATTTTTTAGCTAGTCACATTGCCTCCTTGAAGGAGTTTGAGGTTCAGTTAGTAAGAAAAAAGGGGAGAGTGGATATTGAGTAGAGTCAACTAGCAGAGTCTGCCACAGAGTTCATATATACTCACACACATACACACTTTAATCAGAGAAATAAATAAAAAATTAAGTAGCTTTAAATGCCACATTTCTGAGTAAAATAGAAAAGCTTATCTGAATAAGAAATATAAGTGATATGGGAAAGTTGTGTTTTTCAAATAGATTTCATATAATTCTTAAGAAAATTGTAACAGGCCCAAAAGGATTATTCTGATCAAGAACAACAATGGAAGACTAATGCTAGCAAACATAAAAAGCATACTATAAAGCAACAGTCATATACTATGATATATCAGTATTGTGGGATCATGTGTAATTGTTAAAAATGGTAAATGTGTCCAAAGACAAATGATACATTAGGGGAAAATATGTGGAACTCAAAACATATGCAAAGGGTTAATCTCCCTAATAAAAAAGGAAAATGACCAAAACCCAGTAGAAAAAAGGGCAAAAGATATGAACAATTCAGAGAATAGAAAATATAAATGACTTTAAAAAGATGAAGTTGTACAACATTGTGAATATAAATTAATGCCACTGAATTATATACTTAAAAATGGTTAAAATGGCAAATTTTATGTTATGTATATTTTTTACCACAATACAATTATTTTTAAAAGATAAAAAGAAATGCCAGTTAAAATTTCTACTGACTGATAATGGGCAATTTGTCTTTCTCTGTCAAAATTACAAGTGTGTTTACCCTTTGGCCCAGTTGTCCCACTTCAGGGAATTTTTCCCACAGATGTACTTAGCACGTGTGCTGAAAGGTACATATATACAAGGACGTTCATTGCAGTATTGCTCATAATAGTGAAAGATTGGAAATAATCCACCTGTACATTAATAGGGGACTGGTTGAATAAATTTTTGTACCTCCAAACAGTGGAGTATTACACAGGTATGATAAAGAACAAAGAAGTTCTATGAGTACTAATATGGAAAGATCTCTTAGCTAATTAAGTTTTTTTAAAAAAGCAAAGTACAGTACAGTATGCTAATTTTGTGTAAAAGAAAGTGGTGGAGATTAGAATACGTATTTATATTTGCTTGTATTTTTTAAAAAGTGCTGAAAGAATACCCTGAATCAAGGATTGGTAAACTTTTTCTGTAAAGGGTTAGATAGTAAATATTTTCAGCTTTGCAGAACACTGGATCTCTGTTGCAGCAACTCAGCTCTGATGTAGTGGGAAAAGAGGCATTAACATTACAAAAATGAATAAGCAGGGCTATGTTCCAATAAAACAGTTTACGAAAATAGGTGGTACCTGTATGCAGATTGTCAACCCCTGTTTTAAATTAATAAAACCAGTTACCTTGTGTGGGGGGCAGGAAAGATTTTTTAGGAATTTGGTAGATGGGAGATTGGGTGAGAAGGAGATACTTCACTTTGTGTGTGTGTGTGTGTTTGGGAACCATGTGAATGTATTATCTATTTTAAATGCTAAGTGTGACTGAAAAAGTTTCACAGGATAAGTGAAAAAAGTAGGATGCACAAGTGTACATATAAATAATTACAGCTATGTGTAAACTATACACGAGAAATATATTAGAAGGAATCCAAGAAGTGAAAGGTTTTGTTAGGATTGGGGAAATTTTGCAGTTTAAAGCTGACTTACCCATAAATACAATATTTTCTCTAAGAATAAAAATGGGATTTGGTCGATACATCAGTATGAAAGAGAAATCTGAGAAAATGAAAAGTTAACTGTCTTCCTCAAAATTTTTGTTTTTGCAAGATGTGACAAGCAGCACTAAACTTTGTTTTTTTTACAGAGTTACTCATATTTGTAATTATTCTTTGGAAGGTCTTAATTACAGAACACGGTGACCTGGGTAATAGCAGATTTTTAGATCCGAGAAACAAAATTTCCTTTAAATTTGATCACTTACGGAAAGAAGCAACTGACCCCCATCCAGAGGAAGTAGATGGAGGCCTGAAGTCTTGGAGAGAATCCTGTGACAGTGCTTTAAGGGCCTATGTGAAAGATCATTATCCCAACGGCTTCTGTACTGTTAAGTACCTGCTTCATTATCAGAGAATGTTTTGTTTTTATTTACCTTATCCTTTGGGGACTTTGGTCAGACCAACATCACTTCCTTCTTAGTTATGATCTTCTCTGCATTTTGTTTCCTAAATCATTACTGAAAAGGATATAAATGGAAATTTTCATATGGAGAATTCTTTTTAAAAATCTTAATGCAAAAAAAAAAAAAACCCCAAATGCATAAATTAAAAAAAAACTCAGTGTATTCTACTTTACATTTTTAGATTTGCTCATCTGAAATTGCCTTACACCCATCAAAAAAAGTTTTTAAAGGTCTATAGCTTAGACATGGGGTAAAAATGGCAAATTAAGATTGTTTGGAGAGCCATTGGCCATATTTATGGCTTTTTGATATGGGCTTTTTTATACAATGCTACCTCTGCATAGTTTAGATGTTTTCATTGCATAGTCAAAAGTATTTGAACTAAATAAAAAAAAATTAACAGTAATTTGATTTTCTTTTACCACCTCTTGGCTCTAAAAATAGTAAATTTGGCCCTATCATTTCTTCTTTGTAAGATTGTGGCATATTATTAAAAAAAAAAATTGGTCAGAATATTTGAAATATGTAATGATTAATTGAGTGACAGTATAGAATAGTGTTTAAGAGCAGTTACTTTGAAACCATACTAACTGATTTGAATCCAAGCCCTGCCGCTTAACTAGTTATGTGATCTTGAGCAAATTATTTAACCCTTCTGTGCCTCAGTTCCCTCATCTGTGAAATGGAAATAATAGTTGTTACCTCAGAGGATTAAGTGAGTTAATGCATGTAAAGTGCTTGGAACAGTGTCTGGCACATAGTAAGCTCTGCTTGAATGTTAGCTGTCATTATTATAACTTTGATTTTTTTTTTTAATAATGGAGAGAATCCATTCTTGTAGATAAGTACAGTGTTCCTCTGGAAACCCAATATTGCAAAGAGAGACATGACATGCCACCTTTTAGAAACTGACTATTCAACCATCAGTATACTTTCAACTCACCATTTGTTACCCATTTGAAATTTGTCACTCCCTAGACTTTCTGAAATTCTTAACTTGGAGAGCTCCAACACCAAATAACCTACTGTCTCTCTCTCTCTTTTTTTTTTTTTTTTTTTTTACTACTTCTCTTAGCTATCAGATGAGTTCATAAAAGTCTTGGAATTGTTCTAATGGTACACAATTGTACACGATTGTCTTACATTATCAGCTATCCTGATAGTAATTGTTAATTTTATCTCATTATTCCCTGTCAAATTTTCTCTGTCATTTGTTTCAAACCTTTTTCATTGTCCTCAGACAGATATCTAATCCCCTACATTTTATTAGGATTGAGACTGATGTGATACCTTTTTCTTTCTGTTCTCTCCACATTCAGAAATCTTTCTTTTCTTGAATCTGAGGAAGAAGTATCCTTATTCTTAATTGTATAGTATTCCACCTACTTCAAGACGTCTTCTTGTGGCTTTGTTTTCTCTTCTAATACGTTTCTCTTTACCTAGAAATATTCTTATTTCTCCTATCCTTAAGGGAAAGAAAAAAACTTACCCTCAGTCATAATACTTCCTATAAGTTACTTCTCTTCTCCTCTTTCCCCCTTGCCCTTCCTTCCTCTCCTCCACTTCTTCCTTTCCCTCATCTCTCTGTTTCTCTGCTTCACCACCAAAATAAGGAGCATTCTACTCCTACTAGTTCCATTTTCTCATTACCTACCAACTTCTTAACCCTTTGAATTTTGGCCTCAGTCCCCAGTTTACAGAAACTGCTCTTTGAGGTTACTAATGGTTCCTGAATTGCCTGATCCAGTGTACTTTTCTTAATCCTTGACGTCTGTATGGCATGTCATACTGAGGCAAACGAGCTACGTCTAGAAATTATCTTTTGCTTTGGCTGCTATGTCAGCACCCTCTAATTATTCTTACTCTGTCTACTCGTTTCTTTTCCCTCCTCTACCTTTGTAAATGTAGGCATTCCCCAACGCTGCTTTCTTTTCTAGCATTTCTCTCTTTAAAGCTCATAATCCATTTAATAGTGGATGTATTTGGTGTTAGAATGCAGAATTTGATGTCAGAAAAGAGAGATTGGGGTTCTGCCTTCACCATGTACTTTCTGAGTGACCTTGGGCAACTCAGTCATCCTCTGTGATCTTCAGCTTTATTGTCTATAGATGATGATAATGTGTTTCCCTGTATTTATTAGAGCAAAAGGAAAATAAAAGTGAAAAAATATTTTGTAAACTATAAAGGACTATTTTCTTTGCTTTCTCTTGGTGATCACATTTCCATTTATCTCCCCCACATTAAGGACGGTTGATATTTCTAACTACTTGCCAAACATTTCCATCTGATTTCCTGAGTTGTTAATGACATTACTATCTTTCTAGTCATCGAAGTGTGCAATCACTTTGGCTCCTTCCTTTTGCCCTTTACTTGCAATATATTGCTAGACTTTGAGAGTACTTCTGTACTCTGTATGTGACCCCTTCTTTTTATTCCCATTGATAACTACCCTAGCTCATTACCTAGACTAAATCTGTGACCACGTAACCTATCTCTGGTTTTTCTTCCATTTTAACCTGTACACCAATACTTGATTATTTTCCCCAAATAATAGTTTTGGTCATGTTGTTTTAGTGTCTCTCCACTGCCTCTAGAATAAAGTCCAAACTTCTTACATCTGCTATCTGACCTAAATCTACCATCCTATTTTGTTTCTCACAAGTCCACTTCACACACATCCTCTACCCTAGCAGAACCAATTGTGATTCACTGATCAAGCCCTCAGTTTCCTGCCTGACTGTTTATCCATCTTTATTCTTAGTCTCTGATTATCATAATATCATTTGTCTTGTAAGGCCCACCCTAACCGGTACCTCCCTTGTATCTTAAGTCAGGAGCAATATTTCCCTCTGTATTCATTGTACCACTGTCTCCTCTAGAACTTAGCATGTTCTGCTTTGTGTTCAGATCACACTAACTCTATTGTGTCATAAGCGTATTCTGTCTGATTCTTTGTCTTCCGCAAGCGTTTAGCACACTGCTTTTGTGCAGTGTTTGTGGTTATGTAAATTAATTGTGTTTTCAGAGTCTAACTCTTCTTTTTTTGTCCTAACAATAGGTTTATGCTAAAACTATAGATGGACAACAGACTATTATTGCATGTATTGAAAGCCACCAGTTTCAACCTAAAAACTTCTGGTAAGAAAGTAAAAGTTCTTTTCTATTTGTGTGTAGTTTTCGTTGGAAAGAAACCACCAAACCAGTAGAGACTTGGTTTTAATCTGACTAGTTTGGCATAAGTTATTTGACTTAAAGGCTTCAGTTCACCGTCTCTAAAATGAGGTATTTGGACATGATCATTTAGATTCCTCCCAATTCTAAGACTTTATAATCTGTCATTTTTTTTTAAGTACCCTCATATTGAATGAGATTAAGGGATTAATAAAGTGCCAGTTGGAAACCTGAGTTTTACTTGGGTTAAGGTTAATAATACTTGAGTTAATTGCATATCAGTCACCCCTCCATCTGTTTGTGGAAGGGCCTCCCATGAACAGAATAGGAATGGTTTTCTACTTTAAGAAAAAAAAATGAAAGTCAAAACAACTTAGAAAAGGCTTACAGTTAGATGACTTAAATCAAAATTTGTATTTGAATGGGCAGATCCTTGGATTTGTCAGCTGTTTTTTTCCTCTTTCCCAGCTCCTTTGCCTTAGTGGCAGATCACCTCTTTCTTGTGCTTGTTGCTAATTCTGCAGTGTTGTGTGTGTGTGTTTTAATAGGAATGGTCGTTGGAGATCAGAGTGGAAGTTCACCATCACACCACCTACAGCTCACGTGGTTGGAGTCCTTAAAATTCAGGTGAGATCTCAACATGTTAATAGGCCATAATTGAAATGTCTTATCTTTAAACCAGACCTGCAAGTTGGTATTTGTTCTGGTGTTAGAAATAAGGACCACCTATATGTACTTGGAAAGGGAAATTGATGGCAGTGAATAGAAAGAAAAGCCTTTTTCCTGGGGACACAGTTAAGCAAAGAGAGCTGTTGAGAAAGCATAGTCACATGGAGTGTACTGCTTCCTTGTTATTTTTCTCTTTTTCCAGTCTACTCTTCACAAGTGAAAAAAAGACAACCTTTTTTTCTCCAAGAATTATCAGACGGCATTGTGACAAAAGAAGGAAATAATTATTAAGAGGTTACCATATATTGGAGCCCTGGCAGTGCAGTGGTTAAGCATTCGGCTGCTAACCAAAAGGTCGGCAGTTTGAATTCACCAGCCGATCCTTGGAAACCCTGTGGGGCAGTTTTCCTCTGTCCTATAGGGTTACTATGAGTTGGAATCAACTCAGTGGCAATAGGTTTGGTCTTGGGTTTTGTTTATAGCAACTGGGAAGTCCTCGGGTAGCGCAGACTGTTTGCAGTTGGCTACTAATGGAAAGGTTGGCAGTTTGAACCCACCCGGCAGCACCCAGAAGAAAGGCCTGGTGATGTGCTTCCATAAAGGGTATAGCCAAGAAAACCCTATAGAGCGGTTCTGCTCAGTAACACGTGGGATCGCCATGAGTCAGCAGTGGGTTTGGTTTTGGTGTATAGCAGCTAGTATAACTTACTTAGGGTGTGTGTGTGTATGTGTGTGTGTGTGTTTAGCTCTTAACTCTGAAAAAAGCCACATGAATAGGGTTTTTTTTTACAGTGATGACAGGTTTTAAAACCAAGTACATAAAACAGGAGTTGGAGAGAATAGCCAGGTGTCATCAGTTTATGGAATATAAATAGCCAAGCAGAATAGATTACTACTGATAGTGCCAGGAAAGACTGGCAGATGAATAAAGTAGCTGTAACACATTTGATGCCTATCTGGATTGAAGTCTTCTAATATTCTAGCAGAGGTTTGACTTTAAAAATTTATGGTGATTTAATTCTTAAGGCTGACTAACTCTAATAAAGTCAGACTAAACAGTTACTGGTAACTGAGACTGTCAGTACCTGAGCATAGCTATATTACATTGTATTGTCTTGTTTTAAAAATCACAATTAGCAAGTGTTGTCTTTTTAAATAGTATAATTTTATCAAAAAGTGTATGTAGTAGATGCTGTCTACACTCAGCTGTTACCATACATACCTATAGCTTCAAATACAAGCTGCTGCATCTCTCTTCCTGGAGGCTTTTCCTGGCCGCAAGAGCATGCCCAACTCTTAGATGAGGCAGGCTGGAAGTGTTGAGTTCACAGCTCTGGGAGCAGCCCTCAGTAACATACAAGAGTTGGTAGATAAATATGTCACTTCTTCACTCTGGTGGCACAACTCTGTAGCATGTTCTACATAGTCTTCTAGAGATCCCCAGTGCCTACAACTATAACCTGCTCGTTAATGCACCTGTAACGCTTCCACTCATCTTTGTCTCACTTCCTCAGGCCCCTACTAGTGCTTCTGCAATTACCTCCCACATAAACTACCTCCCCTCAAGTATTTATCTTGGGGTCTGTTTCTTGGGGAGCCTAACCTAGACAGCATATTGCTCTATCTCTGTTAACCGTATCTATGAGTAGCCTAACACTTTAAATCTCTTGTAACTATGGCATCAGCATTAGCGTGGCAACTTACTCACAATTTATGTAAATATATTTTCCTTCTAGAAGGAAATATTTATGTTTCCGTTTTGCCAGTGCAAACCTATAAATAGCATACATCACAAAGGGTGATGGGTTAATTATCCTTTTATAACAGTCCAGTACCCAGACCCTCATTTACATGTTTTAAACACAGATTGTTTGATCACACTTTTGGGAAGGTTTCGCTTCATTTATATATATTTTAAAAATCGGAGTGAGAATTATTTGGAAAAGTCATAAGATACTTAGCGCTTCAGTCTACTCTATAGACAGGAATAGTTCTGGGAAAGCAAAATTCTCAGAATTTACATTAATGATAATCATGTTGAAATTTGTATTAGTTAACGGAACCATTTTTATGTTAGCAGGTAAGATCCAGGAAAGGTTTTGTTTTGGAATAGATAGAATTTAAGCTTAATTTCTAAAATTATTATATCATGAATGTATTAGAGAATGAAATTGTTATTTTTAGAGTTTTCAGTTTTCATAAACAGACTTAACTAGTCTCACCCTATATTCCTGTCCATGCCCTAGTTCTTAAGAAACATGGCGAAAGTTTAACTAATTGCATAGTATTTATTCTTGGATAAAAAGAATGTGCCCTGCATATCTCCTTCCTTCAGATGGGTTCTGAGAAGTATACAAATCCCTATTTCTTTTCTGGCCAGATTTCCAGTTTTTAATATCCCCATCCTATCTGTACCCATTACTCTTCCCAGTGTTCTTTTCAGCCTCTGGACTTCAGGTTAGTTGCCATTAGACAAAATAAACAAAACGAGTGTTTGATGTGATCCATCCTGTATTTTGAATATCCTTGTCCTTGTCTGTTGAGATTTTAGCCTTTATATGTCATCATTGTTTATCCCAATCTTTTTTGCCCAAATATTTGCTGTTCTGATTTTTGTGTTTAACGTTTGCAGGCACTTATGAACTCTCTGCTTCTTTAGTGCATTCTTAAATTGTCTTTCTTCTTTAACCTCTTTTAGAAAACCAAAAGGTGAAGTTTAAGGGTTTGGAGGGCATATGGGAAGTCTAGCTTCTCTTGCCGGTCTGGACAGAGCTAGCTGTTTGTCCCCGGTAAGAAAGGTACCTGTTTTCATCCCTTAAACAAGGACATTTTATGGGTTCATACTGCCTAGGAAAGTCCTTTTGTTGCTAATAGCATCATAGTTTCTGTCTAGATGGAGCTTGACTGTTAGTTACCCACTTCTAATGATATCTCAAAAGAGTAAGGCCCTAGTAGGGAACTGTATTTCCACCTGCATTAGGGAATTTCCAACTTTTTGACAAAACATAGCATTGGGAGGTATAAAAGACCAAACCCATTGACATCAAGTCGATTCTGACTCATAGCAACCCTATAGGACAGAGTAGAACTGCCCCATAGTTTCTAAGGAGCTGCAGGTGGATTCGAAGTACCAACCTTTTGGTTAGCAACTATAACACTTAACCACTGTGCCATTAGTATGAGCATGACTAATAAGGTTCTAGCTCTGGAATTTGATCGGATTCAAATCCTATCTCTTCCTTTTCCTAGGTATGTGAACATCGGTAAGTTATTAAATTGTCTCAAGCCTCAGTTTCCTCATCTTTAAAATAGGGTTAGTACAGTGAAACCTGTGAGAGCTGGAACTCACGGGGACTGCCTTACTTTTTCAGGATCTCGCAAGTTTTCCATCTTTGACAGAGTGCAGTCTCACCACTTTTCTATCGCTCTTTTTAGTGGAAAATGTTTTTGAGTTTTCCTTCTCTGACAGATTTCCACCTTACACAGGTTCAGCTTTCGAAAGTTTTACTGTAGTAGTCCCTGTCTCATTGAGTTTTTGTGAAGATTAAATGAGATATTATAAGTAATAATGTAAAGTTATTTGCATAGTGCTTAACACATAGTAAATACTCAGTAAATAATTGTACCGGTGCAGGTTCCACTTTTCTCCTAGCCTTTTTTTGCTTTAATCTCTAAAAACATTCCTTTTGTTCAAACATACACTGGTAGAATAGACAAGTTGCAGGAAACAAGTACTACCTGTACTAACTAGCATTCTACCCCCAGTTTTAGCTCTCTCCATTTCATCTTTTTCGTAGCGCAAGTATAATCTTTCTAAAACATTCCCTTTCCGAGTCCCCATCACCTATAATAGGATAAAATCTGAATTCTTAACATAGTTTATAAGGCACTTTACTCTTCACAGTCTGTTTCTAACTGCATAACAGTATCTCCTGCCACACTCCCCTACACTCATATTCATATACAGTGAGTTCTTTATTCTTCCCTAAACTAAGCCAGTTGTGCTTCATTCTCTCATACCCTTTTATCCATCTATTAGATACTCTTCTCTGCCTTGTCTACTGAGGTAACAACTATTTTCAAGACTTGGTTAAAATGCTCTTAACCAAAGGATTGTTGTTGTTAGTGGCCATCAAGTCAGTTCCAGCTCACAGCAACCCCGTGTGTCACAGAGTGGAACTGCTGTATAGGGTTTTCTTGGCTATAATCTTAATTGAAGGAGAACATCAGGACTTTTCCTTCTGTGGTACCACTGGATGGGTTTAAACTACCAACCTTTAGGTTAGCAGTCAAGTGCAGACCATAGGTGCCACCCAGGGACCTAACAAAGAAGAAAAGGATAGCCTCATCCTATCCTGTATGGCCAGTTTGTAGCCATGTTAAGGTGACTGAACCTCTTTTAAGTTGCCATGGCTTCCTGAGCCTTTCATGTCATTGATGTGTTAGTCTGTCTCTTGTGTACCCTTCCTTCTTGCTAATTATTCTCATAATTATAGCATCTCCTTTTCCCTACATCTTAAGGGCTGCTTTTATCTTATTTTTGTAGTCTAATTTACCAATAAAATATTTATTTTTCAGTCTTGTCTTTAACCCTCAATCAAGCTTTCTTTGTATCTGGTCAGATCCACTTACCAATATTGATTATAATATATATGATGAAATGTGACAGGTGTTAGGAATTCCCAAAACCAAACCCATTGCCGTCTATTTGATTTGGACTTATAGCAACCCTATAGGACAGAGTAGAATTGCCCCATAGGTTTCCAAGGCTGTAGTCTTTACAGAAGTAGACTGCCACACCTTTCTCCCACAGAGCCGCTGGTGGTTTTGAACCACCAACCTTTAGGTCAGCAGCTGAGCACTTGACCACTGCACCACCAGCCTTCTTAGGAATTAAGGACTTGTCAGAACTCCTTGGTTTTCACAGAGAAAAATTAATGTTCAATTATTTGATTTTAATCATTTTAATACTGATAATAGCAGGATCTTAAATCTTTGTATTCCCAATGCCTAACACAGTGCCTGGAATGTAATAAGCACTTAATAAATGTTTGTTGAACTTAATTAAAATTAATAATCAGTTTTTCTTGCTAAGGACAGAGGGAATTCTTAAGGTTTTCTGTGAATTTTTATTACCACCATTGTGGATTACATTGATCATATTAATTAATCATTTGTTCAGAGTTGGTAAAGATTCGGAGATGGCTTAAGATATGGATTGTGCCCTAAGCAGTAGGTTTCTATATGAACTATGCATAACTTGTTCAAACATTTTCTCACACAGGTTCACTATTATGAAGATGGCAATGTTCAGTTGGTTAGTCATAAAGATGTACAGGATTCAGTAACTGTTTCGGTGAGTGTAGAATATATTTAAATTCTGTCTCACTGTGCCTTGTTTCTCCTAAAAAAATTATTTTTGAGCTTGAGTGCTGTTCTGTCAGTAGAAATTCGATTTGCTTTCAAGGTTTTGATTTTGGCAACTTTTACTAGTAGCTGTTACTGTTATTAGCATAAGAGTATTCAACCAACCAGCTATTATCAATTCACAGCAGTCTTTGTCTCAGAATAGTGATAATGGCTTTAGAGAATACAGACTTCTTTCTCTTTCTCACTTGTGAAATTTGCTAAGAACAGCAACACTATTAATAAGTACCAGAAGGAGAGTAATTTTGCCAAACTACACTCTATAGGGCTACACTCATAATATTAGAATTAAGAAACTGAACATTTTTAGGAGCATTCAGTCAGAAAGTGTTATGCTCCATACCTTGAAAGAAGGAGCATAATTAGTTCTTGCATTCATTCTTGCATAGTATCAGTACTTTTTTATACTCTGAGAAGTTATTGAGGACCCCAAAGAGCTTTTATTTATGTGTGTTATATCTACCAGTATTTATTTTCCTTATGAGAAATTAAAACTGAGAAATGTTCAAACTATGTAATTAATTTAAAAATAACAATAGCAAGCCCATTACTTGTTAATACAAATAACATTTTTTATGAAAAATACTGATACTTTTCAAACCAGAAGTAAAAAATAGTGATAAGAATGGCATTGATTTGTAATTTCACAAATCTGTTTAATGTCTGGCTTAATAGAAGACAGCAGGATTCTCATCTACTTCATTCGTTCATTAGCCCTCAGTGTCATAGAATCATTACATGTCATACAGTTTCTGGGAAACTGCATTGTACATACATGAGAGAGTGAAAATGAAAGACAGTTGATATTTTAGTATTATAATGAAAATAGAAAATACTTTTGACCTCGAAGGGCCCCCTTGAAAGTCTTGGGGATCCTTGGAGTCCCTGGGCTACACTTTATGACATCTGCTCCTCTAGGCCTTGAATTTTACCCTGTTACCTTCAATTCTTTTGTACCTAGTAGTGAAAGGAAGAGATTCTTTCATTTTATAACTAAATCTTGTAAAGCAAAATATGATTGGCTGATTTAGTGTCATTAAGTGGCAAATAGAGGAGTATATGAGTTTATATATATTACTGATATGTTCTGAGGAGATCATTAACATCATCTTAAACCAGAAATATTTTCAAGGCATCTTCATAATGTTGGCTTTTGGGCATAACTGTGGTGGAGTGTAGAAAGAGCATGAGGTGTGTGTTTGTTTTTGTCAAAGACCTGGATTTAGATCCCATCTTTATCACTCAAAAGCTGTATAGTTTTGGACATGTCACTTAAGGAGATTCTGTTTTCTGATCTGCAAAATTGAGGTGATGATAATAACATACCTGCCTCATATGGTAGTTGTGAGGACCAGAGGAAGCAATGTGCATAGAAACACTTTGTAAACTGTAATAAATTCTTATGCAAACCTTATTTGTGGTGGACTTGTAGTAGTTTTTATTCACTGCTTACACCTTAAAAAAAATGTTCATATTTTCCCCTCCTTCCCCCTCCATTAGAATGAAGTCCAAACTGCCAAGGAGTTTATTAAAATCATAGAGCATGCAGAAAATGAGTATCAGGTAAGAAGATTTGGAACTAATTTTAATAGCTCTAGGACCTTATTTTGCTTTTAACATCTTTTGTTAGATCTGTGTCCTTTAACATAAGTATACATGTTGTTCAGTGTTACTAATTGTGGAGACTTTGCAGACCTTACAGTTTTGTATTCCCCTTATAATCAAGGTGTTGGGATTGGGCTAGTGGCCCTAGTTTTAGAAATAATTTAGGTGGGTTTTTTAACTCACTTAAGAGATTAGAGAGGCACCCACTAGAAATAATAAGTCCTGTCTGTCCTTCATAGGGGACTCAAGCATATCCTTTGACTACAGAGTTAGTGTACTATCCACAACCAACCTCATTTCTGTTCAAGCAACTCATCTTCAATTATCTATTACAGACAGCAATTAGTGAAAACTATCAAACAATGTCAGACACCACATTCAAGGCTTTGCGCCGGCAGCTGCCAGTTACTCGCACCAAAATCGACTGGAACAAGATACTCAGCTACAAGATTGGCAAAGAAATGCAGAATGCTTAAAGGCTGAATGTAAGATTCTTCAGTACATCGGGGGGAAAAGAAAAAGGATTCAGCGTGTGGTCATATGATAAACAAGTGGTTTATAAACAAGAGTAATATTTTGCTAGGGCTTTCGAAGTAAACAGGTTTTCTAGCCTCATGGAATACTGTTGAACCTATTACATTGTTTGAATTCTTTTATGTTCTCTACTTTGTAATATTCTGTTGTCACTATATCTACTTGTAAAAATTTTTTTTTTTCCTGCCACACTTAATGTTGGAGAGAGAGAGAGCTCTATCTTGGAGTCATTTTACTGTTTAAAAAATTTTCCTAGCCATGAAGCCCTGTTACAGATACAGACGGTAATATATGTTCAGTACTTTTCTACCCCTATTCTTCAAAGAAGTTCTGGTACTTCAGTGGTTTTTGCTGATAGACCAACAGCTAAAAAGGCTATGCTACAAACTATAGCTAAATGGAAGACACATTCATCCTTCTCCCTTCAGCTGCTTTGATCACCACTTATGGCATCTCATGACTGTAGATTTCAAAATTTTGAATTGGGGCTTTTCACATCCTTTTGAGGGGGCAGAGGAAATTTTCTGGAAATTCCATTATACCCAGCTTCTCTGGGAAAATTGTTTTTAAATCCAAAGACTTGAACCACATTCCCTGCACATGAACGTGTTTTTGTTTCTTTTTTCTCTTCCCTCATTGTCTCCTTCCCATCTAGTACCATTGTAATTATAAACATCTGCATTTTTAGAAGAGCATTACCCATTTATGTTTTGTTTTTTTTTTTTTAATATTCAAGAACTGCTGACATGCTGTGGATGTAGTAGAGTATATATAAAACTTGAAAAATGCAGATGTTGAAGGAATAATAAGTATATTATGCTTTAATACTGTGTGGCAGGATTGTAGGATAAGCAAACGAATCAAACAACTACATAAATCACAAATAAAAACTAAAAATGAACCAAAGTGAGAAGGATAACTTCCAGGCAGTATCTTTCTATTGTAACCTGTTACTTAAGGGAATACTAGTGATTTGTTCTAAATAGGATGTAAAACTTGTTTCCAAATTCTCTTCTTCAGTCCTGCCTGCCAAGAACTCAAATGTAACTGTGATATAGCAGCCCTTCGCAGGTGTACTGGCAGGTATTTGTGTTTGATCTCAGAATACACAGGTGACGTAGATATGATATGACAACTGGTAATGGTGGATTCATTTGCATTGTTTACACTTCTATGACCAGGCCTTAAGGGAAGGTCAGTTTTTAAAAAACCAAGTAGTGTCTTCCTACCTATCTCAAAATATATGTCAAAAAAGAAGGATGTTTGTGCTTCAGCTTTGTTTTTTGCTCAGTAATACAGTCAAGCAGGAGTGTTTCTAAGTGACCCATTGAGCTGTGTAAGCATTTTTGTTTATTTCAAATAAAATATATTTGTATTATTTGTCATTCATACTATCCATCCATACCACACTGTCCTCTGTATCAGGTAGACCAATACAAATATACCTGTTTTGTTCTAAATCTGTCTGAGTCTCTCCTTTTCAATCCATCTCTTCAGCCGTTTTTCCCAAGGTAAGATATGGAACTGTATTTGATCTTATTTGATGAGAATGTTCAGGGTTTATGAAATTGGTTCCTACCTTCAACTATTATAGACTTAGTGAATCTCCAAAGGCTTGCAAAGAACAGCTCTTTTTTAGTTTGAGCGGTGTCTCTGTGGGTCATACTACTCTTTACCCAAAAGCTACCAGTGGTTCAACATTTTGTTTTTGGGTTTCCTTTTCTGTCAAAAACAAAAATCTAGTTATCTTCTCTCCCAGCCAATCGGAAAGCAAGAACCAAGCATTTTTATAGTCACTTGGCAGGAAGTAGGAATGAAAAAATCCCTGCACTTTGAACTTGGGTAATATTTCACATTGGCTTAACTCAGAATGCTGCTTTCCCTCCCATCTCAGTCTGGCTTAGCTTTAGACATGTGGGAAAGGCTTTTATCTTGGTTCCCAAGAGAACCTGAGGGAGTTTGAGCGCTATAAGCAACATCATGATAAACAGAAAATATTGAAGTTATCGAAGATTTCATTTTACTTGTATCCACAATCAGTGTCCATGGAAGCAGCATCAAGAAATCAAACAATGTATTGCACTGGGCAAATATGCTGCAGAAGACTTCTTTAAAATCTTAAAAAGCAAAGATGTCAGTTTAATGACTGAGGTGCGCCTGACCCAAGCCATGCTATTTTCAGCACCTCATATGCGTGCAAAAGCTGGACAATGAAAAAGGAAGACCAAAGAAGAATTGATGCATTTGAATGATGTTGGCAAAGAATATTGAATATACCATGGACTGTCAGAAGAACGAACAAATCTGTTTTGTGAGGAAGTACAACTCAAATGCTCCTTAGAAGCTTGCTTTGGACATGTTATCAGGAGAGACCAATCCCTAGAGAAGGACATGATGCTTGGTAAAGTAGAGGGTCAGCGAAAAAGAGTAAGACCCTCAAGGAAATGGACTGACAGTGGCTGCAACAGTGGGCTCAAACATAACAATTGTGAGGGTGGCGCAGGACTGGGCAGCGTTTCAATCTGTCATGCATGGGGTCGCTATCAGTCAGAACCTACTGGACACCACCTAACAACAACCCTCCCCCAGACCAGTTCAAATTCTCACCTTTTTAAGAGAAATTTAGCTCTGCTCAACTCAACTTGTAATGCAAAAAGACTCATTCTTGCCATTGCCTTTTATTTTATTAACTGTCAGCCTGCCCCAAGGCTGTCCCATTGATTTCCTTAGTCCAGACTGACTTGTAAAACTCTTCATGGCCATCTAAAACCCTTGATTACTTGTATAACTGGGAGGAAGTCAGCTCTCCTTACCAAGTCCTACAGAGCCCCCTGAATTCCTTAGCCTCCCTCAGCAGAATATTTGCTTAAATTGTGTCTATTTTATCACATACTGCAGAAATCAGCCGATGATGTCCTCGGGCAAAAGTTTCCCAGCCAGATGAAAAGGAGTTTTTTGTGGGGCCTCGCTCACATATTTGAGTTAGAAATGACACTGCTGAAGGCTATTTGTTTCATCTGTTCCTCTGCTGGTTGTCAAGTTCTAGTGCCTGCTCTCTGTTTTATAATCTAGAACTTTGATGCTGGACTCATCTAGGTTCGTGAGACACTTGGTGAACGAACTTTAGCACATTCTATCCAAACTCACAAAAGACTGGTACATATCTCCTATGAGTTAACAGTTATATAAAGAACTATCCAGTGAACCAGATACTCATGACTACCTTCTAGTTCAGCTGTCTGCTACTTGGGAAATCAAATAAAGGAAGGTTGGTAAAATATAGAACAGAACTGGATCTCTTACAGGGTAAGACGAGCTAAAATTCTCCTTTGAACAGACAGGGCATATATAAACATACAGGGTAGATATAAGTCCTCTAAGGGCAGAAACCAATTTTCGCACCTCTTCAAATCCAAGATATCAAAAACTATTAGGTATACAGACATACCTGCCATAGCCTTTCTTTTGGTCTGTGGTATAAATACTGACCAATTTCAGTTTTCAGAATTGGAAGTTTACTCTTTTCCTACTCATTTTTTTTTTTTTTAAAATACTACGGTCACAAAGTCTTAGTTTACATACATTGCTTTTTTAAGGGATGTTTCTAGTTGCCCTCGGGAGTACAGTCTAGTTGGAATACAGATAATTAGAGAAGATTCAAATGCTGAATTGTAGAAACCAAGTAACTAAGGAGAATTTAGAATTTACTGAGCCTCTAATTTTCTTCTCCAAAGTGATCTTGGGAGAATATAGTTATTTCAGTAACACCAGTGCCACAGTTTGAGATGGACTTCAGTGTTGTTTGGACCCACACTAAAATCAATCTTAGTACTTTAAAGTCAGATTCTCATAAATGCCATAGCTTTGGGAAAGACTTCAGGGAAGTGAGACCTGAGCTGGATGTTGAAAGATAGGAAGGGGAAGGCCATTCTGGACACGCACAAAAGCTTGTGTGAAAATAAGTATTACAACCCCATGTGAAGTGGATGGATTTTTCAGATGAAGCTGCTTTAGAGAGTTTCCATGATTAACTAAAGCCATATAGCATCACATTTTGACACAAGTTCAGGGGTTTCTACTACACTATAGCTACCTGTGTATGTTTTGAGAACATCCAGATTATGTGTCCAGAAAAATGGGGTATGGGAGATGGTAGGTTTTTGGTATGGTAAGCAACAAAGCAATTTTGAGGAATTCATCTTCACTTCTTTGGGCCTCACCAGGTAAAATCTTTGAACAGAAGTAAAATCTTTGGCTACTTTGCTAGTTTTTTGTTTTGTTCTGTTTTTTTCTCATCTACTTTGTATAGTCAATTTCAAAGACAACATTTTCCCCATCCCTGTGACTTTGATTCCCACTGATTGCACTTCCTGTTGCTAAAGCCTGTTATTCCTGGCTTTATTTGGTTGTTGGCCTGGGAGAAGGTACAAAGGTAGCCCAGCTGGAGCATGACCTGGGTTGTGGACATTACTCACACTTGGTTAGATTGTGTGGCCTCCTGAAGAGAACTACTTTGGAGACACTGGATTTGGTATATTTGGAATTGGTATGTTTGTCTAAGAAAAAAATTTTATATAACTTTATTATCTTTGTCCCATTCTATGTGTGTGTGTTTTCATTCCGGAGGATACATAGATGCAAAGGCTTGTTTTGTGTTTATTTTTGTGGTAGCCCCACCCCCTTTAGTTTGTAATAGTCTATCTTCTGAAGCAATCTGGTCTTTTCCTTTCCTTCCTGGTACTGATGTTCTTGCTGTTAACCACTTACTGCCTAACACTCTCGTGCTCTCAAGGAGCTAACGTTTTGATGACTAGGGCAGCCCTTGTATACTAGGAACTATCAAAGAGCAATACAGGCTGCAGTGCAATTAAGTGCCCGAATATGTGTCTCACGGGTAAGATCACCAGCCTTTCCATATAACGAAGCTTGTGTGGTAGAGAAAAGTAATCACGGTTCGTCCTGGCAGAGCCCCTTTGTCCCCTCCCTCCCACACGTACACACTTCTATCTCAGAGACACTTGGTTCTTTATCCTAAACTTCGACTCTTTTTTTTTTTTTTTTTAACTTTGTTATTGTTTTGACTCTGCCTTCCTCCCCGCGTCTGAAAGTCTGAGAAGCGAAAATGCGGGAGGGAGGTGTGTCTCCCGCTTCCATACCAGTTTGTGTCCCGGGCAGCCCCGGGAGGTTCTGGATAAGCTGCCCCAGTCCAGTTGCAGCCGATCCAGGTCCTAGTCCCTGCCCTTTTGCTCTCCTGCTTTTCAGTAAGTCCCAAGGCTCTAGGGGGTGGGCGTGGGCGTAGTCCTAGCTGAGATTCTGAGAACCTCCAGGGCTGTACAGGGGGCCCCAGGCGGTAGCTACGTTCACAGTCTGGCTAGATGCCAGGGGAGGGAGCTTGGGGTAAGGGGAG
Organism: Dugong dugon; assembly: GCA_030035585.1. NCBI lineage: Eukaryota > Metazoa > Chordata > Mammalia > Sirenia > Dugongidae > Dugong > Dugong dugon. Next base: position 153,131,947 of record CM057462.1, read on the forward strand.
GGCCCTGAGGGAGGGGTCAGACTCCTTAGGAAAGAGTTAATGGGAAGAGGGGGAGGGGATAGGAAAAAGAGACCGAAGGGACGGCTCAGGTAGGAAGAGATCGTGGAAGGGAAGCCTAGTGGGGAGAAGGGAGCCTGCAGGATCAGAAGTCAGAGTTAGGGGGCTTCCCCCTGTTGTACCCTCATCCCAAGACCGCCAACTTCAGCAGCGGCGGCGACTTTCAGTTTCATTTCCACGGACCCTCCTGCCTGGGCCGCAGCCGCCGCCGCGATGCCCAGTAAGTTCAGCTGCCGGCAGCTCCGGGAGACTGGCCAATGCTTCGAGAGTTTCCTGGTCGTTCGGGGACTGGACATGGAGACAGATCGTGAGCGACTGCGGACCGTTTATAACCGGGACTTCAAGATCAGGTACGGGCCGGCCCACTCTGGCCCTGAATCGCGGGCCCAGCTCGCCGCCACGACCCCAGCGGTAGGGCCACCCTTCCCGCCCCGGGGCGCGGAGGGACGCAGCTCCCTAGCGGCCCAGGTCGGTCCTGGGGCGGCGCAGACATTCCCTCCCGCGCCTTGCCCACGCCCCGCCAGCGCCGCCAGCGCCGCCCGGAGCCCGCCCGTTCTGCCCGGGCCGGGCCCCTGCGCCGAATCCCCACGGGGAGCCTCCGGGGAAGCCTCCTCCCCCGGCGGCCCGGGGCGGGGAGCGGGGTCCTTTGCCCGTGACCTGCTCGCAGGGGACCGGGCCGGGGAAACAGCCCTCGGGTGGGGGATGGGAGCCTCCAGAGGGGGCGCAGCATAGCGGGAACGCGAGGAGGGAGCTGCCTGCTAGTGTCGGCGAGCCCTGGCGCGGGCTTTACGGGGATCCCCGCCCCCTTTTTTAGGGGCTGCTTGGCTGGGGTCTACTCTCCTAGAGAGCTTAAGGGCTCACTGTAGGAGGGAGACTCTCAGGGAGCGCTAGAAAGAAGGAAAGGGCACAAACTATACACGTACCAACCCTCCATTAGCACCTGTGGCTTCTCCTTGGAGACCCAGGGCCAGGGACAGTTTCTAGGAGGCCCCTTCTCACCCCGTGGCTGAAGGTTATTTGGTTCGCTTTTCATGTTACCACCCAAGTGGAAATCAAGGAGAATTGTCTCTGTCAAACCACAAAACTGTGTTTCAGAAACACCTCTATCAACAGGCTGCAGTCTTGGGTAGAAAACCAAGAAACAATTTAACAGGGATAAATGTAAAGACTTCTACAAATAAATACGTGGCGGTGGGATTTGGGCTTAATAACAGACCTCCTGAAAAAGACCTTGGGTTTCAGCAGACCAAAAGGCCATGGCTGAGATATGGCTGCTAAAAGAGCTAAAGAGATCTGAGACTGCGTTAGTACAAGTGAGGGGAGGAGGTAGTGATTCTCCATATTGACCAGCTCATACCTGGAATATAGTTTTCAATAATGGATGTCACATTTTAAGAGAGACATTAACAGGCTTGAGCAACATCTGAAGAAGGGGCAAAGATGATGAGGACCTGTTTTATGGCCCGCACTGTGTTGGGCACTATTGGGAATATAAAGATGAAAAATTCACAGCCCGTGGGGGACTAATAGAGGCCTGGCATGCATACAGTTAACTCAACCAGTTTACCACCAATTGTTGTCCAGACGATTCTAACTCTTGGCAACTCCATGTGTGTCAGAGAACTATGTTCCATAGGGTTTTTTTTTTTTTTGTGTGTGTGTGTGTGTGTGTGTGTGTGTGTGTGTGTGTCGGTGTGTGTGTGGTAAAAACACACACGCCAAAACATCCACCAACACAACTTCCACATTTACAACCCACTGGCATTGATTACATTTTTCATGTTGTGCAGCGATTATCAATACTCTCATCCAAAACATTCCACCGCCATTACCATGGGGTTTTCAATCGTTGGTTTTCAGAAGGCGATCGTCAGGCCTTTCTTCCGAGGCACCTCTGGGTGGACTCAACCACTGACCTCTCTGTTAGCAGTCAAGCACTTTAATTGTTTCATTTGCATCACCCAGGGATGACACAATTGACTGGTAATACATGGTAAAATGAAATGAGGATTGTAGAAGAGATAGAAGAAAAATGCTGAAGAATGTAGAGAAAGAGCAATTACCATGAAGTTAAAGCATATCAACATCAACATCATATATGAACTCAACTATATCCACGCAAAATAAATACATCATGGCTCCTAACTACTTCCTTTGGTTCTCAACTGAAGATACACAGTATGTTCCAGTATTGGGGAAAATCCAGCTCTGTCAGATTGCATACAGAAGAATCACATATTGTACATTATGGGCGATTCAAGGGATTTCAAAAGCGATTTTTATTATATGCATTTTTTATGTAAATAAGATACCCTCCCTCGCCCCTCCTGCCTGTTTCCATCGAATCCATTCCGGCCCATAGTGACCCTGTAGGAGGGAGTAGAACTGCCCCATAGGGTTTCCAAGGCTGTAAACTTTTAGGGAAGCAGAATGCAACATCTTTCTCCTGCAGAGGAGCTCGTGAGTTGGAACCGCCGACCTTTTGGGTTAACAGCCGAGCACTTAACCACTGCGCCACCAACCCATTGCCGTCAAGTGGATTCCAACTCATAGCAACCCTGTAGGACAGGGTAGAACTGCCCCATAGGATTTCCAAGAAGCGGCTGGTGGATTCGAACTGCCGACCTTTTTGGTAAGCAGCCGAGCTCCTAACCATTTCACCCCCTAGTCTCTACGGAACAACCAAAACCAAACCTGTTGCCGTCGAGTCGAGATTCTGACTCATAGACCTGGTAAGACAGAACAGGACTGCCCCACAGGGTTTCCAGGGAGCGGCTGGTGGATTCAAACTGCCGACCTTTTTGGTTAGCAGCCGACCACTTAACCACTGCACCACCAGGGCTCTAAATAACATACCACTACCCTGTAATTAAGGAGCTTCTTAATTACAGGGTTAAAAAAAAACCATTGCCGTCAGATGGAGCCCTGGTGATGCAGTGGTTAAAGCGTTCAGCTGCTTAACCAAAAGGTCGGCTGTTGGAACCCATCAGCAGCTCCGTGGGAGAAAGATGTGGCAGTCGGCTTCTGTGAAGATTTACATCCTTGGAAACCCTATGGGGCAGTGCTCCTCTGTCCTATAGGGTGGCTATGAGTCAGAATTGACTATACAGCAGTAGGTACCCTGTAATTCTTATTCAGGAATTCAAGGGAGAAGGTGGCAGTGACCTTGGCCTTGAAGGATAGGATTTTAGTACATGGAGGAGGGAGAAAGGCCTCTCTCTATATGAGTTCATATTTTAATTGTGAAACTCAAAGAAACAAATGTTTGCTTGAAAGGAGAAAAAAATAGAGGACAAGGTAGTTTTCCTTGAATATTTATAAGACTGATATGGTGGCAGTCACTCCATGGCAGAACTAGGTCTCATCAACATGCCTCCTCCTATACCCACACCCACGCACCCACCCAGAAGGAGAACTTTCTTAGGCATCCTTTAAAACCATGCTCCACTGCTGTGAAACTGTCGTCCTCCCAAAAGGAATTAGTTCCTTCTTCTTCTGAGCTCCCATAGCTCATTCTTCACACCTTGGTTATAGTCTGATTACACTCTGGGTCATGTGAGAGCTAGTAGACCACTATCCCCAGTCTCGCCCCGGCACCCCCCACCCACGCCCCCCGTCAGACCACCACATCCTCTGAATGCAGGAACTGACTTTTAATCTTGTTTGCATCTTCCCTCAGTCCCCAACATAGTGCCTTGTATGTAGCAGGTGCTCAATAAATGCTTGCAGCATCTAGTTGAATTAGAAGCAAGAGTTGACCTACAAGAGAATGGGTTGTAGCAGGAGGTATAGCAAGTTGCTCTCTCAGGGATTCTAAGGAGATTTCTACGGTGGAGGGGGATAGGTGTCTTCCAACTCAGTTATATCATAACATGAAATGCTGTATTCTCAACTTCTGCCTTTTCTCTCTTTATTCATTCAGTAAAAATATTTAATGAGGCTCAGGGCCTTGGTTCCTGCCTCCAAAAAATGTAGTCTCATGGGGAGCAGCAGACATATGGACAAACAGATGAAAGTATTACAGGTGTTAGTATATATAGTGTTTGAAGTCAGGTAGCTCTAGTTCAAATCCCAGCTCTGCCACTTACTAGGTTTATTTGACTTTGAACAACTCTTTAAATCTTACACTTCTCCATCTGTAAAAATGTGAACAATAATGCCTTTCTTTCAGGGTTGTGTGAGGCCAAAATGAGCTATTGTAGGTCAGGTGTTTACACCGCATAGCAGCATATTGTATGGGCTTTTGTGAGTGGTAGCTGTCGTTTTTATAATGATTAGGAGTCAGTTGTATGGAGTAAGGACTGGTATCACGAAAGGTTTCTGAGAGAAGACAGTTCATGCCTTGGGTACCAAAAACCAAACCAAATCAAATCCATTGATGTCAAGTTGATTCTGATTCATAGTGGCTGTATAGGACAGAGTAGAACAGCCCCGTAGGGTTTCCAAGGAGCAGCTGGTGGATTTGAACTGCCAACCTTTTGGTTAGCAGCGTAGCTCTTAACGATTTCACCACCAGGGCTCCAAACAAACCCGTTGCCATGGAGTCAATTCCAACTCATAGTGAGTCTATAGTACAGAGTAGAACTGCCCCATAGAGTTTCCAAGGAGCGGGTGGTGGATTTGAACTGCCAACCTTTTGGTTAGCAGCTGAGCTCTTAACCACTTCGCCACCAACTCTTATTCAGCTAATATTGGCTAAGTGCCTCTTATGAGCAAAGCAGTGTTGGAGTTGCTGGAGACACTCAGAAGGACCTTGACTGTCTAAGAAAGGAAGCAACAATTGAACGATTGTGTAATGTGAACAATTACTGTCGTGACAAGTGCTTGTAAGAAGTCAAATATGCTGTGAGAATGTCCAGCTTGGAGACTTGACCTACCTAGCACGGGAATGAGAAAAGGCGTCTGGGAGAAAGTGATGTTTAAACAGAATCCTGCAAAGGGATGGCAATCCAGGCAGAGGGAATGGCACATTGAAAGGCTGGGAGTGAACTCGGGGGAGAAGGAGGAAGCAGCGGCATCATACAGGACCTGTGGACCATGGGGAGGCATTGTGGGGGTGTTTTTGTTTGTCTTGTTTTGTTTTCAATGTTAACAGTAATGGGAAAGTGCAGAAGATTTCGTAGTAGGAGACTTGACATAACCAGGTTTTAGAAAGATTGTTCTGGCTTCTGGTGTGGAGAATGGCTTGGTGGTTAGATTATCAGTTATTTCAAACTTTTTTGGCCTCTATCCACAGTAAGGAATAAATTTTACTGTGGGGCTTAGTATACACAATTTTCACAAGGCAGTATGTACCCTTAAACAATACGCACACTCATTCCCTGCCAGTTGGTATTTTTTATACTATTCTGTTCCAATTTTACTGAAAAAATCCTGGTCTTGACCCACTGATGAGTGTTGCGCCCCATAGTTTGTAAAAAACTAGATGTACCTCTGAAATCACTTCCAAATCTGATATTATGTTCTGAAATGTCATTCCCATAGCTGTTGGCCTTTTCTGAACTAGTTGGCCTTTTCTGAACTAATCAGAAGATTAGTTATCATTCACCCAATTAACAACAGGGGTCAAGAACAGGACATTGCAGACCCAAGATGTCCAGGACAGAAGTCTGAAGGAAACGCGTGGTACAAGTAGCTGGGTACAACCAGCATACCATTAAAGATGGATGTGACTTGAGGTCCCATCGTGGGGTTTAGGATCTTTGCCTCCCTTTCTTTTATAATCAAAGCCCTGGTGGTGCGGTGGTTAAGAACTTGCCTGGTAACCAAAAGGTCAGCAGTTTGAATCTACCAATTGCTTCTTGGAAACCCTATGAGGCAGTTCTACTCTGTCCTATAGGGTGGCTGTGAGTCAGAATTGACTCCACGGGTTTGGTTTTGGTTTCTTTTTTAAAATGGGATGATAATAGTTGCTACTTCAAAGGGCTGTTGTGAGGATTATGTAAGTGAGATAGTGATACACTGAAGGTACTTGGAACAGTACAAAGTAAGTGCTCAATAAATGTTTTCTATTGTTGTTGATGATGTCATTGTGTTTTCATTATCGTTGTTACAGTCGAGGGTCTGAGTGTGCCCTGTTAAAAGGTTTGGATTTAATCCTCTAGGCAGTAGAGTACTGAGGGTTTGTAAGTAGGGAGGACATGAACAGATTTATGTTGGTAACTCATGCAGAAAGGAGCCCTGGTGGTACAGTGGTTAAGCACTCAGCTGCTAACTGAAAGGTCGATGATCCTAACCCACTGGCCTCTCCGTGAGAGAAAGATGTGGCAGTCAGCTTCTATAAAGATTACAGCCTTGGAATTCCTATGGAGCAGTTCTGCCCTGTCCTGTAGGGTCACTATGAGTCAGAATCGACTGGACGGCAATGGGTGGATTTAACTCATGCAGAATAAGGGAATGGAAAGGTAAGAGGGATGTGAAGCCAGAAGTAGGGATTTTTTTTTTTCTAGCTAAGGGGGCCTAGAAAAATGAGCAAAGGATATGATCAGGCAGTTTACAGAAGAAATACAGGTGGCTAATAAACAGAAGGAAAGATCCTCTACCATATTAGTAATCAGGGAAATGTAAATTTAAGCAAGATATTGTTTTGTTTTGCACCTTTAAAAACCAGTTGCCATGACTTTAGACTTTCTGGAGCCATGTAGGGTGGATGAACCCCTAGAACTATTCCCCTGAGATAATCTTTAAATCTTAGACCAAAAATATCCCCTGAAGTCATCTTAAAACCAAGCAATAGTTTAGCTTAACTAGTAAAAAAAACGTCCGCCTTGAGCATTGTACTCTTAAGAACTTTCTATGTGGGATCAAATTGACAATAGCAACTCAAAAAATGAGATAGGAACCTTAGGGGGCAGTGAGTTCCTGAAAAGGAGGGTGAGAATGGTTGCACAACTCAAACGATGTAATCTATGTCACTAAATTGTACAAATAGAAATTGTTGAGTTGGTGTATGTTTTGCTGTGCGTATTCTCAAGGACAGCAAAATAAATAAAATTAAGAAGGGGGAAAAAAAAGTTGCCCATGGAGTTAATCTTGATTTGTGGCACCCCCATGTATGTCAGAGTAGAACTGCACTCCTTAGAGTTTTCAGTGGCTGATTTTTCTGAAGTAGATCACCAGGTCTTTCTTCCAAGATGCCTCTGGGTGGACTCGAACTGCCAACCTTTTTCCTATGGATTGGCAAAAATTTTTTAATTGAAAATTTCTGGCATTTGAGTCTGGGAAGAGGGCATTCTCGAACTTTTGTTAGCAGGAATATAAATTTGAAAAACCTGTTTAGAGGGCAGTTTGGCAGAACTTGTCAAAGTTGTAAAGCTTTATTCATTTTCTTTGACTCAAAAGTTGTACTTCAGAAATAAGTCAATCACAAAAGGACAAATATTGTATGAGACCTCTGTTGTAAAAACCCATGAAAAAGTTCACACGCAGAATGTAACAATCTTTGTTGGTTACCAGGGATGGGAGTGGTGGGAGGGGAAATACTAAATAGGCAATAGATAAGTGGTATCTTGGGTGAAAGGTGAGACAGTACACAATACAGGGGAAACTAACACAACCTGTACAAGGAAAGGTCATGGAAGCCCCATAGACACATCCAAACTCCCCGAGGGACTGAGTTGCTGGGCGGAGGGCTCTGGGGACCATCGTCTCGGGGAACATCTAGCTCAATTGGCATGACACTACTTATAAAGACAATGCTCTACATTCTACCTTGGTGAGTAGTGTCAGTGGTCTTAAAAGCCTGTGAGCGGCCATCTAAGATACTCCACTGGTCTCATCCCTTCGGGAGCAAGGGAGAATGAAGAGAACAGGATACAAGGAAAAGATTAGTCCAAAGGACTAATTGTTCACAGCTACCAAGGCCTCCACCAGACTGAGTCCAGTACAGCTAGATGGTGCCCAGCTACCACCGCTGACTGCTCTGACCAGGATCACAACAGAGGGTTCTGGACAGAGCTGGAGAAGGATGTAGAGCATAATTCTAACTTAAAAAAAAAAAGACCAGATTTACTGGCCTAAAGTAGACTGGAGAAACCCTGAGAGTATGGCCCCCAGACACCCTTTTAGCTCAGTGGTGAAGTTACCTCCGAGGTTCACTGTTCAGCCTGGGAGTGGACAGCCCCGTGAAACCAAATGAGACTAACGAGGTACAGGAACCCAGTGACAAGGGCCAGAAGGCAGAAGGGGAGAAGGAAGCTGATGATAGGGAACCCAAGGTTGAGTAAGGATATTGTTGATGTGTTGTGAGATTGTTAACCATTGTCATAGGGCAACATTTGTAGTAACTGTTAAATGAGAAACTATTTTGTTCTGTAAGCCTTCATCTTAAGTGAGAATAACAGCACAATTGGAAGAGCGCAGTCAGTGTCATTGAACTGTGTATGTAGAAATTTTTGAAATGATGTATCTTTGGCTATGTGTATTTTCACCAAAAAAAAAAAAGGTTGAGAATTTAGAGGGTTAAAATGTTGTGGGGTTGTTAACCAATGTCATAAAACAACACGTGTACTACTGTTTCATGAGAAACTATTTGTTCTGTAAGCTTTCACCTGAAGTACAATAAAATAAAAAGAAAAAAAAGAAAAGGTTGTACTTCAAGGAATTTTTTCCATAAAAATTCTCCTACAACAAGGGTTTTTGTGCAAGGATAGCCATTGTAACATTTGATAGAGCCAAAAATTGTAGGCTGCCTGTCACTGGAGAAATAGTTAAGCACAACATGATTGTTTGCAGCCATTACTAAGATTGAGGTGGCTTGTAAAGCATTGTCTTGGAAGCGTGTCCATGGTGGTGAAAAAGAGCCTGTTGCAGAACAGTATATGTAGCTATATAATCTCATTTTTTGTATGTTTAAAAATGTTTTTATATGCATAGAAAAAAAATCTGGAAAAATATGCATCTAACAATTAAGCAGGCAGTTGGGACTGAGGGTGTGGGGGCCTTTAATGTCTTATGTTAGATACTTGTCTTGTTTGAATGTTTTTTAATACTTTTGGTGACCACCATTTATTTGTCTCACACCCATGTTAAGATTGGAGCCCTAGTGGCATAATGGTTAAGAGTTCAGCTGCTAACCCAAAGGTTGGCAGTTCAAATACACCAGCAGCTCCTTGGAAACCCTGCGGGGCAGTTCTACTCTGTCCTGTAGAGTCACTATGAGTCAGAATTGACTCCGTAGCAATGGGTTTATGTTAAGTTTGCCCATATGGGATCATTATCATATATCCTTTTTTATTGTGTACCTCTCTTCATATCAGCATCCCACCTCCATTTCCATATTCTGCCCCATGTTCAGGTAACTCGTGCTATCAGTCAGTATATATTTTTGGTCATTGTTTTATTTAAGACAAACAAACCAGTTGCCTTCTAATGGATTACTACTCATGGCGACCACATGTATGTCAGAGTAGAACTGTGATCCACAGGATTTTCACTGGGTGTTTTTTTGAAAGTAGATCCCAGGCCTTTCTCCCAAGGCACCAAAGGAATCATACACGTTTTCCACATCCCACTTTGCTTAGTCAACAATGTGCCCTTTATCCATCTTTTTGGATCTAGCAAGCCATCTTAATTTTTTAAATGCATTTCACAGTATGTTATAGACATGAGTGCACTTTACTCCTGAACACTTCAGCATGATTATCATCAACTACAAAACAAGGTTCAAAACTTGTTTCTGATTCATTTTTTTAAAATAAAGTTTACATACAATGAAATGGACAAATCTTAAGTGCACCATTTTGTCAATTTAAAAAAATGCATATACCTGTGTGCAAATCCCTATCAAGATAAAGAACATTACATCATCCCAGAAAATTCCGTCTTGCCCTTTCCTAGTTAATGTCCACCCTCACCCACCCAGAGACAACCACTGCTCTGAAATTGCAGAGTGCCTGTTCTATCACTTAACACCATGGAATCATATAAGGCATCTTTCACTCAGCATAATTTTATCAGCATAATGTTTTTGAGATTCATCCATGTTGCTACGTGTATCAGTTCCTTTTTATCACTGAGTAGTATTTCTTTGTCTGGATACAAATCACAGTTTGTTTATCCATTCCCCTGATTATGGTCACTGTTTTCAATTTGGGGCTACTTTGAATAAAGCTGTTACGAACATTCTTGTACAAGTTGTTTTGTGGGCATATGTTTTCATTTCTCTTCGGGATATACTTAGGAGTGGAGTTTCTGGGTCATAGGGTAGGTATGTTTAGATTTGTAAGATACTGCCAGACCTTTTTTCTAAAGTGATTGCATCATTTTACACTCCAACATGCGTCAGAGTTCTGGGAGTTTCACATTCTTCCCAACGTTTGGTGTTGTCAGCCTTTTAACTTTTAATCATTTTGGTGGGTATAATGCGTTCTTTATAACGACTGTGTAATATTCCATGGCATGAGTCAGTAAACATCCTTGCATATTGATACTTTTCTTTTTATGGGATAGATACCCAGGAATGGGATTTCTGAGTTAAAATACTTGTATTTTAAATGTTAGTGGATGTTGCCAGATTGCTTTCCCAAGAGACTGTAATACTTCTACCTTTCTACCAGCAATGTATGACAGTTCCTTTTTCCACCTGCAGGTACCACCAATACATTTTATGGCTACATTTGATTTTAGTTAGTCTGATGGGAATAAAATAATATCTCACTTTTACTTTAATCTTTGTTTCTCTAACTAGGAGCATCTTTTCATAACTTTTTTTTGGGACATTTGGATTTGTTTAAATAGAATATTCAGTTTTTCTATTATCTTGTCAATTTATAAGAAAGTTCATATATTCTAAAAATTGACTCTTTTCCTGACATTTGCATTATAAGTATTTTTATGTTACTTGTTTATTTATATTATCTTTTGCCATATGAAAGTGTTTTTTTTTTTAAAAAAAAACAGAAAAAAAGTTTTCTTTAATGACCTCTGATTTCCAGTTTTGGTAGAAAATTCCTAGAAATCTAGATGACTAGATGTACACTCTAAGGATCAGGCGTTTTTTCAACAAGCATATACTAAATTCGCGATTTTTTTTTTTAATAGCTGTCACCTCCTCCCCCCCCACCCCATCCCCCCATCCCCACCCTGAGCTAGAAGCCTGGAGCCACTTACCATGGTGCCTGCACTGTTTTTTTTCTTATAGTAGAGTTGTGAGGGACATAGTCCTCCTTACACTAATGACTGTCACAGTTGGGACTGTATAAGGTATCTGGGAGGGCTGCAGGTACCAAGGAATGGTCTCTCATACTGAACCTGGCTTCTGTAGGCATTTGAGTTTGTGCCCTGATCCTTGGGACTTAGTGACTGACAGACACATTGTTAATGACCTCCTAGCTTCAGTCTCTTTGTTATGGGACCCCTCAGCAGCTTTTGATCCTGATGCCTGATTTCGGACTTCCTCCTGATTCTCCTCCCTCTCTTGAGGGTTCCTTGTCTGTTTTCTCTTCTCCTCTGGGTTGTCCTGGCGTAGACTATTCTCAGGCAACTCATGCTCCCTGGGGAGATCCCAAATACTTCCATGGTTTTATTTTTATTTATTTATGTTTATTATGGCTCTGTCTTTGGAAAATTATGTATTCTATGGAGCACTATTGCTTTACATCAGCGTTTTTGTGTGTTTTCATTCAGTTATTCTTTCAATAAGTATCTTTTAATTTTTATTTTTAGTGAAAACAAATACACAGCAAAACATACACCCATTCAACAATTTCTACGTGTACAGTTCAGTGACATTGGTTGCATTCTACACGTTGTGACATCATTTTCGCTATCTCTACCCAAATCATTTCATCATGATCAGCTTAGACTCACTGCCCCCTAAACTTCTCATCTATGCTTTAGAGTTACTGTTGTCAGTTTGATCTCATATAGATAATTACTTAAAGAAGCACAATGCTCAAGGCAAACATTTTTTATTAATTGACCTAAACTGTTGTTTGGTTTAGAGATGACTTCAGGGGATAGTTTTGGTTCAAGTTTTAAAGACCAAACACTTCCATGGTTTTAACTACTACCCAAGGACTCCCTAATACTAGGCTCTCACCTTGACTTTGGCCTGAGTTCTTAGCTTCTGACTTGTGGAGCCAGTTGCCTCTGGACCACAGGAATCTCAAACCCAGCATGTCCAAATCCAAATGGATGGTCAGTCCCTCCAACCTCCTCCTCCTCCTGTCTTTACTCCTATCTTGGGAATAGTCCCCGAAGCCAAGCCATTGATTTGGTTCTTATCCTAGACTCCTCCCTCTTCCCAGCCTCCATCCCTACTCCTGTCAGTCACCAAATTCTGCTAATTTTATGTTCTGAATATTATCAAACTGGCCCCTCTTCTTCTGTCTCTACCACTGCCTTGTTCAGGCCCTTGTCATCTTTTAATTGGACTATTGCAATGGCCTTCTTCTAACTGGTCTCCCTGCCTACAGTCTTGCCTCCAGCAAATCCATCCTCCAATCCTGATGCCAGAGTGATCTGAAATGCAAATATGATCTTGCTACTCCCCTGCTTAAAACCCACCAACCGCGGTGGTTCTGTAACCACACAGTGTAGCCTCTGACGTGGGCTGAAAGTAAGTTGTTACTACTCCTACTACTACTGCTACTATTAGTACTATTATTACTACTAATATGAATACTAATAATAGTAGCTAACATTTACTGAGCATTGTCTACTATGTTTTCAAGTGATCTGTTATCTTTTTAAAAATCAGAGCCAATTCAAAGTTTTCTGAATAGTCTCACATTTGTTGGGGTAAAGGAGAGGGGCAGAGTTACAGGCAGGGACACCAGGGAAATGTTCGTAACCAACAACGATCTTAACAATACCCTAGTGATTGACAATGCTGATTTAGCTTAACAGGGATTACCATAGTACTTATGAACTAGGATTTCCTTTTGTTCTCTACAAAGCATTGAGAGAGGGTAGTTGGCTGTCCATATCTTCGCTATGTCCTTGAAGCGTGTCATGCATGGGAATGTCCTGCTGCTCCTGGGTACCAGTAAAGTTGGGGGGAGGGCTGCTGGCCTTCAGGGTCAAGTCCAGGCTTCTTGGCCTGGCATACAAAACTGTCCATGACCTGGTCCCTGCCCACCTCTGCTGCCTCCTGCCACTCCCTTCCTTGCACTTTTCACTGTAGTGCAGCCGAACTGTCTGTTATACTAATATAGCTCACCCTTACTGAGATGTCCTTATGTGCCAGCACTGGGCTAAGGGGCTCACCACAGTGTCAGTATCTCATGCAATCCTCACAGCAACCCTGCAAGGTTAAGTCTGTTGTTATCCCCATTTTATAGAGGAAGAAGGCAAGGCCCTGAGAGGTGAAGTAATCCAAGGTGACCCAGCTAGAGTGGTAGAGTGAATGTCCTCCCATACACACATGCTCTTTCTTACCTCCCCACCTTCATCATGCTGTTGTCCCTCCGCCTGAGATACTTGCCCTCCCCCTTGTGCCTGGTTAATGCCCATTCATTCTTTAGGACTCAGTCCTGATGCTGTCTCCTGGGGAAGCCTTCATGGCCCACTTCCCCCTAGCCGGGCTCAGTGGCCCTCCTTGGCCCCATGCGCTGCCCTGGAGCCCCCTGTCATTGTGCTCACAGCATCTTGCAGGAATTTATGCATCTGGTCTGTGTGCTTCTGGATGCAGGGTCTGGATCTCTTGCATCTTTGAACCCCCAGCATCTAGCCCAGTGTCTGGCACATAACGGGTTTCTGTAGGTGTTTGTTGAATTGACTAAACTGAATTCCAGGCGCTGAACCTTAAGGTTATTGTCCTCCTGACCAGTTTTCCCTGTCTTCACCTTCTCTAGGCACAAAGCCAAGCTATTTGATCTCTGGAAAAGGATCCTTTCCCTTCCTGCTTGGGTTCCACCTGCACCCTTTGACTTCGGGTGGAAACTGCTGTCTGATCAGCCACCTTGCCCATACACTCTGGACATCTGTACTGTCTCTGGTCCCGTCTCTTACCCCTCGCCAACAGGCTGGACACCAGATCTGTCCTACACCTCTGAGTCACCTTATTCAGCTTCCCCTTAGCCTTAGCTCTTTTTACTGGGTTGTTTGTTATTTTTTTCTGTCCCAAATCATTTTCCCAAAAACTTTCCTTTCTTTCTCTCTCTTTCCTTAGTCTTCCAAATCAACAGCCCATTATTGGGCTTCTCTCCACAGAAATCCACAAACCACAACCTGCCGTTTAAAACAATCAGATTTTGTCTTAGAAAGGTCCATTGCCTTCCCTTGAAACATTTAAAATTCCTAAGATTCCCGGCCTGAGTGTCTCTGTCCCTGGGCCCCTGGTCCTGTTCTGCAGCAGGGCTGCTGTATCCAGCATAGAGCAGGCCCTCAGTCCCTCTCCTCCAGCAGCCTCCCCCACAAGCCACCCTGCCTCCCACTGGCCCTGCCTTCCCTCACTTCCCAGTCTCCTCTGCTTCCGGCAGCTTTGGGACCCCTGCCCCTGGCTTCTCCTCCATGCTGTATGGAATGAAGATTGCAAATCTGGCCTACGTCACCAAGACTCGGGTCAGGTTCTTCAGACTCGACCGCTGGGCTGATGTGTGGTTCCCAGAAAAGAGGAGAATGAAGCTGGGGTCAGATATCAGCAAACACCACAAGTCACTGCTAGCAAAGATCTTTTATGACAGGTGTGTGTACATGAGAGAGAAAGACCCAGAGACCCACGAATGCTGGGGGAAGGGAGCTCGGTCTGAGGAGGGAAAGAGTGGGTTGCCTCAGGTTGGGATAAGGCCCCTCCTTCAGGGAATGGGGGAAGGGGTGAGGAAGGAACTAATTGGTCTGGGAGGAGGAGGTGGGTTTCCTAAGCACAGCTGGCACCTAGCCAGCTTCCCTAGCCTAAAACTTCCCTGGGGTAATTCCCAGTCCTGGACCCTCCAGCCCCAGCCCCCCTTGACTCCCATTTTCCCCAGGGCTGAGTATCTTCACGGGAAACATGGGGTGGACGTGGAGGTCCAGGGGCCCCATGAAGCCCGAGATGGGCAGCTCCTTATCCGCCTGGATTTGAACCGCAAGGAGGTGCTGACCCTGAGGCTTCGGAATGGAGGAACCCAGCCTGTCACCCTCACCCACCTCTTCCCACTCTGCCGGACATCCCAGTTTGCCTTCTATAATGGAGACCAGGAGCTGCCCTGCCCGCTGGGTCCGGGTGAGCAGGTTTCCAAAGGAAAGAGCCTCTGGTGGGCAGGGGCTCACCCTAGAAAGAGCTGGTGCTTTGGGAAATGCCCTGTCGCTGTCTAGTGGGCTCCTGGCCTTGGGATGGTGCTATATGGGAGGGAGTGTCTAGGGTAGGGATGCTGGTGGAAGGACCACCATTCACTCAACCATTCTCCCCCAGGTGAATATTACGAGCTCCATGTCCACTGTAAAACCAGCTTTGTTGGCTACTTCCCAGCCACAGTGCTCTGGGAGCTACTGGGACCTGGGGAGCCAGGTGCAGAAGGAGCTGGCACTTTCTACATTGCCCGCTTCTTGGCTGCTGTGGCCCACAGCCCCCTGGCAGCACAACTGAAGCCCACAACTCCCTTCAAACGGAGCCGGATTGCTGGAAACCCTGTGGTGACCAACCGGATAGAAGAAGGAGAGAGACCTGACCGGTAACTCCTCCCTCCAACCAGTCCAGGCTGAGGGATCTCCCAACCTCAGCAGTGTGGGCCCTTGGGAAGGGTACAGAGTTGGGAGCAGGAGCCCCCTTTCCTGACTGGCTCCATCACCTTGCCATGAGACCAGAGGTAGACATCCTAACTTCTCGGGGTCTCAGAAAGTTGCAAATGGACCGCAGATACGAGGACAGTGAAAAAATGCTAAGTATTTTCATCTGTGTCACAGACTACCAAGCAGCCCATTGTAGACACCTCTTTTTGACATGACTAGATATTCACAAAATACTGAGTTAAAAAAACAAACTCTGTAATAGTACTTTCACAGACCATTGTGCTCTTTTTGTTAAAAATTGTTGTTAATAGTTGCCATCAAGTCAGCTCCAACTCATGACAACAAAACGCCGCCTGGTCCTGCACCATCCTTAGATAGCCAGCATGCTGAATCCATTGTTGCCTTCCAACCTAGGAGGCTCATACGTGTATAATACAGATTTACCAAAAAAAAAAACTTAAAGGCTATATACCAAAAAGTTAACATTGGTTATTCTTCAGTGATAGTGGGAATGTTATTTATTTATTACCTATTTCCTGAATTTTTTTCCCCTAATGAACATGTAGGAGCCCTGGTGGCGCAATGGTTGAATGCTCAGCTGCTAAACAAAAGGTTGGTGGTTCAAACCTACCAGCTGCTTTACAGGAGAAAGATCTGGCATTCTACTCCCATAAAGATTACAGCCTAGGAAACCCTATGGGGAAGTTGTACTCCATCATATGGGGTTGCTGTGAGTCTAAATGGACTCAGTGGCACCTAATAACAATAATAACGAACATATTTTAAACCAAATAACCAAACCTGTTGCCACTGAGTCCATTTCAACTCATAGCAACGCTGTAAGACAGAGTAGAACTTCTCCGTAGAGTTCCTAGCATACAGCTGTAATCTTTATGGGAGCAGACTGCCACACCTTTCTCCCATGGAGCAGCCGGTGGGTTTGAACTGCCAACCTTTCAGTTAGTAGCCGAATGCTTAACCACTGTGCCACCAGGGCTCCTTGAACATGTATTACTTATTTAATGTTTTTTAAATGTTTCCAAGTATTGTGTGTTCCAGAATGAGAATGGTCCAATACCAGAGCGAGCAGCCCCATGAGGCAGTGAATCTGCACCTTAGGCAAAGGCTGTGACCACCTTTCAGGGATAGTATTGCAGAAGGGCTTCGCTCACCTTCAAGGGAGGGGCCCCTTAGAGTCTCTGAGGATGAGAGTGTTCTGTGTTGGTGATTGCTTTTTTTCCCCACTCCTGCAGTGCTAAGGGCTATGACCTGGAGCTGAGTATGGCGCTGGGGACGTACTACCCACCGTCCCGCCTCAGGCAGCTGCTCCCTATCCTTCAGGGAACAAGTATCTTCACCGCCCCAAAGGAGATTGCAGAGATCAAGTGAGTGCCACCTCTCTGCCACCCCAACACTCCTGCCTTTTGGGTCTTCCCCTTACGCTACTTTATAGCTCTTCCTGCTGGCTTCTTCCATGACCCCAATACCTCTATCCTCAGCCTCCCAGGCTCTCTGGATTCATTCATTCACTTACTGAGCACCTGCTGCGTGCCAGGCACTGTTCAAGGTGCCAGGAATACAGCAGTGAACCTGCCAAATGAAGTCATTGCCCATTCTACTGGGGACAATGAGTAAAAACATTGATCACAGAATTTTATGTAGCAGTAAGTGCTATGAAGAAAACTAAAGCAGGGTAAGGATATGGGGTGGTGCTGTTTTGCAGAGTGCCATTAGGCATCACCTCTTTGAGGAGGTGACATCTGAATGAGGTGAGGGTAGTCATAGGAGGATCTGGAGGAGTGTGTTCCAGCCCGTAGGATCCACAGTACAAATGCCAAGACAGGACTGAGGTGGGGGCAGGGCATCTGAGGGAGCAAGAGCAGCCAGGGCTGCCTTCTTGAAGGCCTCTGACCCCCATCCACTTCCCTGCCTCTCTAGTCTCCCCTGCTCCTGATGTTTTCCCAACCCCATAGCTGCAGATGGGAGAGGGTAGATGTTCTCAGACACAGGCATTGCCTGACCTGTCCTGTTCTTGCCCATTCCCATCCCTAACCATCACTGCCAGGGCCCAGCTGGAGACAGCCCTAAAGTGGAGGAACTACGAGGTGAAGCTCCGGCTGCTGCTGCACCTGGAGGAGCTGCAGATGGAGCATGACATCCGGCACTATGACCTGGAGTCAGTGCCCATGACCTGGGACCCTGTGGACCAGAACCCCAGGCTGCTCACACTGGAGGTCGGGGCCTCAGATTGGGTGTGGGGAGGGTGGGCTCAGGTCAGCCAACCCAGAGGCTGTGGGCAGGGCACTGATCCTGACAGCAGGGCCAAACAAGAGGAAGGGTAAAGTTATTCCTTCCCTAGAGAGCTCAGCAAGGATTAGGATGGGCATCCTGTGTCCAGAATGTGGTGTTAGAGCAGGGCAAAGGGGAGGACCTGGTTTTAGTCTAGATTTTGTTACCACCAGCTGTGTGGCCTTGGGCAAGTCCCTTGCTCTCTCTGGGCCCTCTTCCCATCATCTGAACAGCACGGGGCTGGTAGATAATTGTCAGAGCCCTCTAGCTCTCAGATTTGAATGTGCACACATAAGCCCAGAATTAAACACATGGGAATGGATTCCTGCACACAGGTGCTACAGAAGAAACCTGATGGGAGGATGACCAAGCAAAGATTCCCGCAGGAAGTGGGTTTAGAACAAGATTTTAAAGGCACAGTAGGAACTGAGAGGCCAAGAGGGCAACAGCTGGGCAGCGACAGCCATCTCCAAGTCCTGAACTCCTACACTGGAGGGTTTCTGGGCTTCCTGGGCTCAGCATCTCCGAACAGCAAGGGAGGACTTATCTTCTTCCCCGACTGTGTCTGGGGGGAAAAGAAAGAGGAGTACAGGGGAGGCAAAGCTTCTTGGGGTAGAAGGATAGAGCCTGAGTCATCCTCCCTCTGAGGAGGTCTGGAGAACTGGGAGTTCGGGCCTCCAGTGGCCATCCCTGGGATACAAGCTTGCTTTTATGTTCATGCCCCATAGGTTCCCGGGGTGACCGAGAGCCGCCCCTCAGTGCTGCGGGGTGACCACCTGTTTGCCCTTTTGTCCTCTGAGACAAACCAGGAGGACCCCGTCACCTACAAGGGCTTTGTGCACAAGGTAGAATTGGACCGTGTCAAGCTGAGCTTTTCCATGAGGTGGGTGTTGGGGGAACCCTGAGCTGCCAGAAGGGTCTGTAGGCTTCTCTCTGAGGCCGGAGGAGGAGGGGTGTTTCTTCCTGAGATGAGTGGGACCCCAGGACCAGGGAAGGGGGCCCCTGAGATGCCTCAGTGGAGTTTCTGGGTGGCGCAAATGGTTAAGAACTCAACTACTAACGAACAAGTTGGCAGTTCGAATCCACTCAGAGGCACCTCAGAAGAAGGGCCTAGGGATCTACTTCCAAAGGGTCACAGCCTTTAAAAACCTGTGGAGTGCAGTTCTGCTCTACACACATGGGTTGTTTTTTGTTTTTAGCTGCCTCAGCTGCTTCCTCTCCTAGAGAGCTTTGCATGGAGGGAACAGAGTAAGGGTGGATCCAGAGGGAGCCTGGTGTTTCATTGCCCACTCCCCTAACTGGAACTCTCCTCCTCTCTCTGCCTTCCCCAAAGCCTCCTGAGCCGCTTTGTGGATGGGCTGACCTTCAAGGTGAACTTCACCTTCAACCGCCAGCCCCTGAGGGTCCAGCACCGTGCCCTGGAGCTAACAGGGCGCTGGCTGCTGTGGCCCATGCTCTTCCCTGTGGCCTCACGCGGGGTCCCGCTGCTGCCGTCAGATGTGAAGCTCAAGTGAGACTGTGGGCAGGGAGCTCTGGGGCTACTTGAAGGGTGAGAGTCAGGGGTGGAGTCCAGGAGGCTCCTGGGACACTGGATGACCCCAAGCTGGTGTTCCCGGGCCCCTCTGCCAGGCTGTACGACCGGAGTCTGGAGTCAAACCCAGAGCAACTGCAGGCCATGAAGCATATTGTGATGGGCACCACCCGTCCAGCCCCGTACGTCATCTTTGGGCCTCCAGGGACTGGCAAGACTGTCACCTTAGTGGAGGCCATCAAGCAGGTGGGGCCTGAGAATAGACCTAGGGTCTGCACTCTGACTCCCCCTCACACCAAGCAGTTGTCCCCAGATTCTGGTTCCCTCCATCTCTCTGAAGACCCCTGCCTCTGAGCAGGCATCAAAAGGGGAGAGGTAGGGAGTCAGGGCCAGTGTGGCTGTGAGTATTATCATGCAGGTCGGGCACTGCACAGCTCTTAGAGTCACCATTCACATTTCAGTCATCATAGGTGCCTGTATTTCTTGCCACAGTTTTCCAGCATTAAAATGCTATTTGGACTAGGCGGGGCCTGGGGATCAGAACTTGCCTTTTGTGTCACTGCCTCCCTCAGCTATGGGAGTCAAATGCCAAACTGCCCCAACCTGAGTCATGACTGAATCTCCCTCTACTCCTGGAGATGCTGATGCTGCTTCCCACACTGTTCTTGACCCAATCCCAGGTGGTGAAGCATTTGCCCAAAGCCCACATCCTGGCCTGCGCTCCATCCAACTCAGGGGCTGACCTCCTCTGTCAGCGGCTCCGGGTTCACCTGCCCAGCTCCATCTACCGCCTCCTGGCCCCCAGCCGGGACATCCGCCTGGTACCCGAGGACATCAAGGTACTCAGGGAAGTGCCAAGGGCCAGTGGATGTCAGATGCCAGGGAGGCTCTCAGGGCAGATGCTGGGGCCGGGAACCTAGGAGACCTGGGTTCTGATACTATGTGACCTTAGGTGGGTCACGATTCCTGCTTGGGCCTCAGCTTCCCTGTCTGTAAAGTGAGGGAGATGTATACAATTGCCTGGGAGGCAGAGAGCCAGAGTGGGGGTGAGAATGGGTGGTGCTAAGCTGATTCTCCTTTGCCTTCACAATCCACAGCCCTGCTGTAACTGGGATGCAAAAAAGGGGGACTATGTTTTTCCCGCCAAGAAGAAGCTGCAGGAATATCGTGTCTTAATTACCACCCTCATCACTGCCAGCAGGTGGGGAGTGTGTATATGTGTGTATCTTAACCATATGTGTAAATAAAGGGGTAACAGGCTGGAGAAGACTACTTCCTGGGGAGTGAGATCAGGGGGCACTGAGGGTGAACATTCAGGTTTGGAATCAGGTGCCTAGGTATAACCCCTGCCTGGCCTGAAACCTCCCAGGTTGGTCTCAGCCCAGTTTCCCATCGATCACTTCACGCACATCTTCATCGATGAGGCCGGCCACTCCATGGAGCCCGAGAGTCTGGTGGCCATAGCAGGTGAGGTGCTCGGGGTGGGCTGCAGGCATGCCATCCTGCACAGGGTCGGGGAGGTCTTCCCACTTACTTTTCTCTCCACATCACCCCTACCTCCCAGGGCTGATGGAAGTCAAGGAAACGGGCGATCCAGGAGGGCAGCTGGTGCTGGCAGGAGACCCTCGGCAGCTGGGGCCCGTGCTGCGCTCCCCGCTGACCCAGAAGCACGGGCTGGGGCACTCGCTGCTGGAGCGGCTGCTCTCGTACAACAGCCTGTACAAGAAGGGCTCCAGTGGCTATAACCCCCAGTTCATAACCAAGCTGCTACGCAACTACAGGTATTCCTGCTCCCCCACTGCCACCCTATACCTTTGTGCCCTCCATGCTGCCTCAGCTGGAGGCTCAGTCCAGGGGTCATCTTGCTGAGAGGTGTGTGATGCAGAATCCAAAAAACGAAACCCGTTGCCGTTGATTCTGACTCATGACGAGCCCATGTGTTACAGAGTAGAACTGCTGTAATAGGGTTTTCTTGGCTGTAATCTTTACAGAAGCAGGTTGCCAGGCCTTTTTTTTGTGGAGCTACTGGGTAGGTTCGAACTGCTGACCTTTATGATGGCAGCTGATGGCAAACCACTTGCGCCACCCAGGCTCGAGATGGGTGATGCAGAAAGAAAGACTGTAAATTGGAAGGTAGGAGGCCTCCTTTCTAGCCCCATCGCTGCTACTCACTGGCTGTGTGACTTTAGCAAATGGCTTCTCTCTCTGGGCCAGTTTGCTTATTTATATATTAGGAGATGGTCACTGGTTCCCAGTTGCTGAGATATGTCTGGTGCTGGTCCCAGATGAAGTTTCCAGGAAATCCAAGGAAAAATGGGGACAATATAGTAAGTTTTTAAAAAATCTAATTGTTGTTTCAAATTAAAGAGCTATTCTTCCTTTAGTAAGTGAGTTAATACATCTGACATACTTAGATGAGTTCCAGGCAGTTACTAAGAACTCAGAAAATGTTAGCTATTGTATTATTCTATTATTTGGGGTTTAACACATTATGTCATGAAATAATGGCGACAGTAGATGATCCTTGTTTTTTTTAATGCCCTTCCTTAGCAAAATCGAAACCTGAGAATGGGTCCCTAATATTTTGCTTTTAAAATTTGACTGGTCTATGAAATCTGTGGATGAGATGCTCCCTAGAACCACATTTGGTTCTCCTTTCTATGGTTCACTGTGCCTGGCTCTTGAGAAGCATTTAGCAGACACTGTAGGTGAACATGTCCTGCTATCCACTGGGCAGGAGGATAGGAGAATGTGTGTGGGCCCAGAGCCAGCAGGGCAGGGGTTCCTGAGAGCAGGAAGAAGTAATCCAGCCCTGAGTTTTGCTCTTCCTTCCTCCTCCTGCCTCCCAGGTCTCACCCCACCATCCTGGACATTCCTAACCGGCTGTATTATGAAGGGGAGCTGCAGGCCTGTGCTGACGTTGTGGATCGAGAGCGCTTCTGCCGCTGGGAGGGTCTGCCTCGGCAGGTGAGACCAAGCAGAGTGGGGGCTCAGGCTCCCTCTCCTTGTACTCTGGCTTCCCTCTTACTGAAGGGACAGGGCAGGAGGAGGCTCTGAGTAGAAGCCATGGGCCTCTCCCTCCTGTCACCTTGGTCTGGGATTCCGGACCCCTGGGAGGGTTTGGGGGTGGAAGGCAAGGGAAGCAGGGAGGTCTGGCTGAGTTTTCCTCTGATCCCTATGTTCAGGGCTTTCCCATCATCTTTCATGGTGTAATGGGCAAGGACGAGCGTGAGGGCAATAGCCCGTCCTTCTTCAACCCCGAAGAGGCTGCCACAGTGACTTCCTATTTGAAGCTGCTCCTGGCCCCCTCCTTTAAGAAGGGCAAAGCCCGCCTGAGTCCCCGAAGCGTGGGCGTCATCTCCCCATACCGGAAGCAGGTCAGGCCCTCAGTTCCCAGCGAAGGTCGGACACCCCCTAGCCCCCGCAGGTGATACCTCCTTAAGAACCAGACCAGTAGGCTGAGGTTCCAGGAGCTCAGTACTCTCCTGGCCCCTATCGGAAGAGCACGGCGGTCAACCTCCCCTCCCTCATTCCCCCCATCTCCCTGGGAAGGGTTGGCTCCTGGCCTCCTGCCTGACTGCCTATTGCATTGGGATATTTGCATGAGAGAAAGGCACCTGTCCCCTCCTTCCAGGTGGAAAAAATCCGTTATTGCATCACCAAACTTGACAAGGAGCTTCGAGGACTGGATGACATCAAGGACTTGAAGGTGACACATTCACCACTATTCCTCAGTTACTGTCTGCCATCTGTGCACCGCCCCCTTCTTCCGTCTTCCAGAGACCTCCTCAGACTCCTGCCTTGCTGCTCCAGCCCAGCCCATGTCCCTGGTCCACCCTGCTGCCATGAGACATAGCTGGGGCTCTCCCCAGGACTCTCACTCCTGGACACCCCAACTTGTAGGCCTCAGATGGGGCCAGGAGGCCTATATTTTTAACAAGCACCCCAGGTGATTCTTACGATCAGGCAGGTTTGAAGCTGCTGCCCTAAGTTCATACTCCAGGGCTCATCAGGCCCCGCATGTGATGTCCCCGCTGTCCCTCCTACCCTTTGGGTCAGGCAGTAAGTAGCATGACTCTTTCTCTAAGGTGGTGGTTCTCAACCCTGGCTACAGATAAGAGTCACCTGGAGAGCTTTCACTACTGTCGGGGCCAGGGCCTCACCAAGCCAATTAAAACAGCTATCCGGGGACACAGCCAGGGCTCTGGTATTTTTTTAAAAAGTTCCTCAGGTGATTCTAATGTGCAGCCAGGGTAGAATGGCACTGCTTGAAGATTTAGAAGCCTCTCCCTTGGAAATTCTGATTCAGGAGGGCTGGGCTAGGGCCCGGGGTTGTGTATTTTTAACAAGCACTTGGTGATTATCTTCAGGAAAGTTTGAAGACCCTGCTCTGAGGCACTGCATTCTCTGCAAAGTATTTTCTCGGCTTGGCACACTTTGCAGCCCTTGCTCCTTGAACTGGATTCATCCTTTCTCTTTTCTCCTGGCCCCTGCCAGGGTTAGCTGTCCTGGCTGGCATCACGGCATTCACTTCGCTTACCTACAATTGCCTGGTGACTTGTCTATGCCCTCGTTGGAGTCCAGGCTCCCCAAGGCAGGGGCTGTCCCTCTGGCTAACTTCTGAACCCCCTGGTCTCAGGCACTGCCTCTGCCTCCCTCTCCTCCTCCAGGTAGGCTCCGTGGAAGAGTTCCAAGGCCAAGAGCGCAGCGTCATCCTCATCTCCACCGTGCGAAGCAGCCAGAGCTTTGTGCAGCTGGATCTGGACTTTAACCTGGGTTTCCTTAAGAACCCCAAGGTTGGAGGGCTGGTGGGTGGTAGTAAATTTTCCTTCCTTAGGACCTTGCCTTCCCATGATCCAAATACTTCTTCCTTCCAGAGGTTCAACGTGGCTGTGACCCGGGCCAAGGCTTTGCTCATCATAGTGGGCAACCCCCTTCTCCTGGGCCATGACCCCGACTGGAAAACGTGAGCATTCCCACCCCATAATCCCCCTTGGTGGCCACAACCCCCAACCTAGGGCAGATGTATTTTACTAAGCACCTCTTTGTGGCTCACTTCATTCTCATTTCCATTCATCTGCACAATAACCCTGCTTTATTTATAAGTTAACTGACAATTCAGAGAGGCTACAGCCTAGGAAACTTTATGGGGCAATTCTGCTCTGTCCTATAGGGTCGCTATGAGTCGGAATCGACTCAGTGGCAACGGGTTTGGTTTTGATTTAGTAAAGAGCCCTGATGGCACAGTGGTCAAGTGCTTGGCTGCTAACCAAAAGGTCAGTGGTTTGAACCTATCAGCCGCTCTGTGGGAGAAAGACATGGCAGTCTGCTTCTATAAAGATTACAACCTAGGAAAGCCTGTGGGGCAGTTCTGCTCTGTCCTATAGGGTCCTACGAATTGAAATTGACTAGATTTTGCATACCACAAGCAACTTGCTCAAAGGCACACAGCTCTTACAGGCTTGTTGGGGGTGGGAGGACACTAAGGCTTAGCCTCCAGCCTCTGCCAATGCTCCCCAGCCAGGCCTGCACAACTTTGTGTGTGTGTGTGCGTGCACGTCCATGTGTGTCTCTCTCAGAGACAGACAGACAGAGACAGGTCCCTGCCCCACAGATTCCTGGAGTTCTGTAAAGAAAACGGGGGATATACCGGATGCCCCTTCCCTGCCAAACTGGACCTGCAGCAGGGACAGAACTTACTGCAAGGTCTGAGCAAGCTCAGCCCCTCTACCTCAGGTATGGTTGGGCCAAGGGTGGGCCAGGTAGGGGATAGGGCTGGAAGGGGAGGTAAGGAAGACAGAGCCCACTTCCTTTCTTTCTAGGGCCTCAGTGTCACGACTACCTCCCCTCGGAGCGGGAGGGTGAAGGGGGCCTACCCCTGCAAGTGGAGCCGGCCTGGAGGAACGAGCTCTGAAGACACAGCCATGGGCCTTCACACACCAGCCAAGCCTTAACCGCCTGACCCACAACCAAAACCCTGCCTGAACCAGAACCCAGCCAAGAGGTGCCTCCCAAGGGACAGGAGGCTGGGGGAGGGAGTTTACAACCCAAGCCATTCCACCCCTTCCCCTACTGGGGAGAATGACACATCAAGCTGCTAACAATTGGGGGAAGGGGGAGGAAGAAAAACTCTGAAAACAAAAAAATCTTGTTCTATGCAAAAGCCTCCATGTCTCCTCAGCTGGGCCCCAGCTTCCTGAGTGCAACCAAGCTGACCTGCTGGGGAGGGTGGGACTGACACCCAGCCCATGGCCACACCCCCTCCCAGCAAGAACAGGGGAGGAAACCCAGTGGGAGGTGGCAGGGAAGCCACCCACAGTTTCTAAGTTTAGCCCCAGCTACATGTAGACCACTCCCCTCACCCGCCTCTCAGGCCCAGAGCCAGGCATGACCTCATCCTTTATCCAAGTCTCCACCCTGCTGGCCTGCTTGCCTGCCTAGGAGTCCTGCCTTTGCAGACGGGCCAGCCTGGCAGGCAACTTGAAACGAAAGAGATGGGACTCCAAGCTGGCAGCTAAGACAGGGACCAGGAAAGACAGGAAGCTGCCACACACATGTTGGAGCCTGTGTCCTTTATTTATGCCCCCCACAAAGAATAGTCAGAGACAAGGCCCCTGCCTGAAGCAAGCGACTCTGGTGGACTCTGGTTACATCCTCCGAGTCCCCTGCCCGAGACACTCTCCTGTGAGCCGGAAGTGTATAAAGTGCTGGTGTGTGACAGATCCTCTGGGGAAGGCCAAAGGGAACAGGAACCCCACCCTGAGGCAGCGGGGACTCTGGAAGGGCAGGACACCGGCCTAGGTTCCCAGAGGACAGGGAGGGGGGCCTACCACCACACCACTAGGGCTGGGGAAGCTCAATGCAGTCCTGGGCTGGAGGGAACTGAAAAAGGGCACCTTCAGCATGGAGTCCTATGAGGGTGGAGCTGGGAGGGGGACAGTTTCTACATTCCTGTGAGGGGAGGGGGTGAGGAGGGAGGCTTTGGGGATCTCAGAGAATGGGACAGCCCCTCCGACGCTTATTTTTGCGGACCTGGAGGCCGGCACGAGTGGCCATCTCGAATACCTCCCGCACACCCTCCTTTGTCTTGGCTGAGCACTCGAGGTAGCCAAAGGCACTGATCCGATTGGCCATATCCCGGCCTTCCTCAGACCGAACAGGCTCCTGGGAAGACAGAAATTGAGAGGTCAAAGGAAGCTGGGGACTAGGTGTGCCTCTTACTACCTCACCTGTAAGTGTGTAACAGGACAAATATATTCTATAGCTCTGACCCCACAAGACACAGGCTCCAGCCACCTTGGGAAGCTCCTGAACCAGGGATCCAAGATGTTTATGTTTATGTTCAAAGTTCCCTTATCTATTCCCTCCCCTCCTGTCCAGCCCTACATAACTCACACCCTTCTCTTGCTTGAATGGGCATCCACCACCTAAGTGACCTCCCTGCCTCCATTCTCACTTTCCTCCAAACCATTTCGGTGGCTGCCAGAGTGAGTTTTCTAACATGCAGAGACAACTACAGCTTAAATCCTTGCCATAATTATCCTTACAGGATAACCCACATTACTTAGCCTGGCAGCTTTCACCAATCAACTAGTCTTCTGGCTATAGAAAGCTACTTACCAGGCCCCCAAACAAGCTAGTTCCCTCACCCTTCTGGGCCTTCCTTCCAGCCACTTAAGTCCTCTGTCCTTCATTCATGGCAGTCCATGCCTTTCCCCCAGGTGTTCTCCTAGGGCACCACCTGTATACTCCAAGTGATACGTCTATTGTAAGAACTGTCTCCCTGAGGGCGGATTTTCTTATTCTCAATAGCCCCTGTTCCTAGGACAGAATGGACGTACTGGAATAAATGAAAATGCCAAGTGACCTTAGATAAGTCACTTCATTCTCTTGACAGTTTCATTGAAAACTGGATTAGATACTCTGAGGGATACTTCCATCTCTCCCTCACCAGGGAACAGATGTTTGGGGGTATGGCCACCACAGTTGCCTCCAGCACAGGACAGTCAGCTGGAGAGAAGGCTCCCTCCCCCCCCCCCTGCAGTCTCCCAGAGGGCACCGTTCTAAGGGCTCCAGCTCGGCAACCCCACCCACCTGTTTCATCTTGGCCAGTTCTCTCCTGGTATGCTCATCTTGCCTCAGGTCCTTTTTATTCCCCACTAGGATGATGGGCACGTTGGGACAGAAGTGCTTCACCTCTGGGGTCCACTTCTCAGGAATGTTTTCTGCACAGACATGTCCCAGCAAGTGTTGGTAGCTCTACTTGGGCTAGAAAGTGCCTTCCTGGGGCCTTGTCTCCCCACAGCAGTCTATTCAGCATGAAGGTCCCTTTCATAGCTCAAAGCCCCTTCCCCTCACAGTGCACCTTCACCTGAGCCCTCCCAAGGGCCAGAGTTTACCCCAGTGAAAGGCTAACAGGGCCCCCAGCACCACCATCCCCCCTCTGAAGATGGCTGAAGACAGGCCAAGGCAAGCACCACCTCTGGTGATTCCAAGCTATTCTCAATCCCCTACCTGCAGTGCCCTAACCCCCACCTCACCCAGGCTGTCAGGGCTGTCAATGGAGAAGCACATGAGGATAACATCAGTATCTGGGTAGGAGAGAGGCCGCAGGCGATCGTAGTCCTCCTGCCCGGCTGTGTCCCACAGAGCCAGCTCCACCTGACACACAGAGAGTGAGTAGCTAGCCCAAGGGCTCTAGTCACAACTTAACAACGCTGCTACCCAGAGGTCCTCTCTGAAACCACTGATCATTTAGGCTCACTGAACAGCTATCCCTTGAGCACCTGCTACATAGCAGGGATTGTGCTGACCACTGCCACGTACCATAAGCTAGGTGAATTTTTCTAAAATCATAAGACAACTGTATTTGACTTTTGTGAAGGGGTCAGGCAACAGTTTATAAGTTGTCACTGTGAGCACCATTATTTTATTGAATCCTCACAACAACCCTTTGAGGGTAGTCTTACCATCATCCCCATTTTGCAGTTGGGGAAGTTTAAACCCAGAGACTAAGGATCTTAGTCCAGATTACAGAGCAAGTATGTGGGAGAATCAGAAGGTGTACATAGGTTTTTTTTTTTTTTTTCGGTTTTTGTTTTCTTTTTTTTTTTTTTGCTATTATTATTTTTATTACTGATCTATGGGTTAGAGCATCAGCATTTCCACCCATCCCCCCCCCCTTTTCTTTTAAATTTTTGTACATAGGTTTTTTAAGACTAGTTTCACTTCCTTTTACTGGCTCCAGCTGGGAGAATGGAGCAAGGAAATGTGTGGGTGGTGAGGAAGGATATACTAGGTCCAAAAGCAACCAGGGGAACGAGTGCCAAGGTGAGATGGGGTGGGGCCCTTCGCCTTTACCTGCTTGCCATCCACCTCAATGTCTGCAATGTAGTTTTCAAAGACAGTAGGGACGTAGACCTCTGGGAACTGATCCTTGCTGAAGACGATGAGGAGGCAGGTCTTCCCACAGGCACCATCCCCCACAATCACCAGTTTCTTTCGGATTGCAGCCATGGCTGGGGCTGGCGGGGAAGAAGCAGTAGGGATTTTGGGAAAAGCCAGCAAGTCCAGAAACACTTCCCTGGAAACAGGCATGCAGCAAAGAAAGGGAGGGGAGGGAAAGGGGCTTGCTCAGGCATGTTCTTGTCAAGAACCCATCATTCAGGCAACAGAGCTTAAATTCCTAATGTCAGGGTCAGGGACAGGTCTCCCCCGATGGGTTGGAATACAGAAATGGGAGGTGGAAGAAGAACCCACTTAGGAGCCAGAAAACATGAGTTCTGGTCTAATCCATTCACCAACTGGGACCCTGGATGCCTAGAGAGGTGCTCAGAGATCAGGGACAAGTCCAGAGGAGCTGGCTTTTATCTGTTTTACATATCAGGGTTTCAGACTTCATTTGTTCCTAGGATTTTGATACTTTAATAATCACTACAGTCCAGTCTAGACCAGATTCAGTCAGCATGACTGCCCAGTCACAGACCAGGAACCCTCCCCAAGACCACAGGCTAGTAGGACCAGCCACTATGTGGTGGGTGGCTAAGGGAAAGAATATTTAACCAGCATCTAAGTGTCAGGCACTATGTTGGGCATTTTGACAAAAATTAGTTCCTTCAGTCCTCAGAAGCTTGGAAGATGAATGGTATACTTCCCATTTCAACAAACTTGGAAACTAAGGCTCAGTGGGGTTAAGACATATGTTCAGAGACAAGGCACATAAGCACAGGGACAGGATTCAAAGTGGGCTGTGTGACTCCAGTGTCTGCCTTTTGTACATATCACCCCAGAGGTAGGACGAGAGCAGATGCAGGGAAACCCAGACAGGACAGTGGCAGTAGCCAGCCGGCTTCCCTTGCCCACCCCAGCCTGGTCCCCAAAGCCCCGAGTGACACAAAGGAGGCTCAGTCTTGGCAGTGCCTATGGCCCACATTCAGGCAGCCTTCCTCCCCCCTTCCTCCTGAGCCTGGGAGTAACACTGGGTCACTCAGCCCCAGGCAGGGGACAATGACCACACTGTAGGGAGCCACACATCCACCACAGCAGAGCGACGGAGAATAATCCACTAGGGAATCACCTCCACCCACTCCCTGGAACAGCCCCTTCCTCCCCTCTGTTGGCTCACCCAAAGGCCCTGCCTCCCCCTCCCTGTGACTCAGGGCAAGGAGTCAGCTTCCAGGGCTTTCCATGTGTCCTGTCCCCAACACACATTAACGTGCATCTACACAGCTCATCACAACTTCCCAGCTCCCCTGCCCAAGCTGAACCTCACTTGCTCCTTCCCTGGAGAGAGGAGCTGACCTCCAGTCGGCTGAAGTTCCAAGGCTGCAGCCTGGGAGGAAGAGAGGGTGGGCTCTGGAGCTGAGATGAAGTCAAGGCTGTTGGAAAGGGGGAGGGGGCTAGAGCCCAGGCTGGGAGGAGCCCCAAAAGAAGAGACAAATAAGGGCCAGCCCCAGCACCAATCAGGCAGGGAACAGTTAAGAAAGAAGGGGACGGAAACCTGATCTGTGCCCTAAAGCTGGCTTTTTCTCAGTCCCACATCCTGTCAAAACTGGGCTGAACTCCTGCTCCCCACATACCACCACTACCTCACACCCCTGCTTTGGTCTGCCTTTTAGCAAGAAAATACTCCAGCTCCAGCTTAGCTCTCCTCAACAGTGGGATTCTGAGTGGCTCCTCCCTCTCTTCCACACATACATTCACAAAACTGGGATGAGGGTAAGTGGATATGAGTCAGAGGTAATTTACAGGAGTTGAGTGTACACTGCTACTCTCTCACCACAAAAGGGACTCTCCCCTCTCAGATACCCCAGAAGACAGGCAAGAAGGCATTCACCCTGCCAGCAGAACCCCCTTAAAATGGAAACCATCCTCCAAAAAGGGGGTTCCCTGGGAATTCTACCCAGGTAACTGGCACTAAGTTTTCTTCCAACTCCCTGACACCCACTCCCATTGGTCCAACTGATCCAGCTGTGTGAAGATGGTCTGGGGCAGCCCCAACCCGGGGTGGGCAGTGTTGATGGAAGGCAATCACCACTGGGGTGAATACCAGTTGCTCACACATGAGTATGCTCCTGCCCTCCCCCAGGAGGACAGTTTAGGTGGCACCAGATTGTGGGAGGCGGAGGCCGGAACCCTGGGGTAGGGGCATGCATCAAGTGACCTGGAGCTCCTGGCTCAATTAGAAGAAAGACTTTTCCTTCATGCTCTGGTTAGGCCAGAAGAGCAGTCCGCCTAGGCCAGGCCAGGACACCAGGCCCAGCGCCAAGATGGCAGGGACAACAGCTCCCTGTGAGACGCAGCCCCAGGGAAAATGTCCCACTGACCCCAAGAGGGGCAACCAAACCCCACAAAGGGGCTAGAATGTTGCCTGGAACTTGTGGGGCCTTCCCTGAGAGAAGACATTGTGGATACACACACGCCCTCTCCTCAATCATTCTCTTGATTTCCCAGATAATCTAGAGGGGCCCGCTGTACCCCTGGCCGGCCACCCCTGGGGTCTGTGGAAGCAATCAATGTTCTGGAGATAAATCGTCCTCAACTTTAAAAACCAGAAGGGAGGGCAGGATCCAGCCTCAGGTCTCGGAGTCCAAACCCCTAGGATAATCCTGGTCCGGAGTATAAGGGAGGGTAGGGAGGGAGGAGATTCTTTTACAAAAAGAAAAAAAGGAGCTAGGTTCTTCCCTATACCCCTACCCCAAACAGGCTTCAGGAACCGTCTAGGGTGGCGGCACCCCCACCGGTCACACCCCGCCCCTATTCCCGCCATTCTGCCGTCCAGGTCTGGGGAATTCCACCCCTACCCGGACTCGGACCCCCGCCCCACTCCACCCCAGGTCCATCTCTGGCCACCCGGCCTGGGACCTAGAGAGTCTAGTTGGGGCTTTCTCGCGGCGCCCCAAATAGCCCTCTCGCCCCTCGCCGGGCGGGGGCAGGTTCCGGAAGGCTGGGAGGAGACGGGAAGGGGCTCCGGCTCGGGACACCGGGATGCGAGAGCCCCTGCCCGGCAGTTCCTGGGGACCTCACTCTGCAGCCCAGGGAAGGGCCCATTGGGCCGGGCCCCGCACAGCCCGGACGCCGCGTCTATCGGGAGGGACGGCGGCCCGCGATCGGGCCAAAGCCCCCTCCCCGGCCGGTGGCCGAACGGAGGAGGGGGAAAGCGCTCTCCCGGATATGAGTTCCAGGACGCCCACCACCCCCAGCCCCTGGCCCAGGGTACCTTCCGCTCCGCCGCCTCCAGCTGCGAGGCCAGTGCCCGAGGCAGAGACTGACCCGAGGGGCCCGGCCTCCGCCTCCTCAGCGCCGCCGGGGAGGGGCGGGCGAGCCGGCAGGGGGAGGGGCTGGCCGGGGGCGGCTCCTTGCTCGGCCAGCCACCGCCTCCCGCCCAGGGCCGCCGCCGCGGGTCGCAGGCGCCGCAGGTCCCAGCTCCGGCCCCGGGGTAGGAGGAGCGTGGCGGGGAGATCCCTTGACTGCGGAGGAGAGGAGCGGAACAGGCCCCCGAGACTCAGTCTCTGCCCAGCCTTCCAGCCTCTAAAGGCGGACTGGCGTCGGGAAAGTTGAGAGGCGCTCGGGGTGGGGTCAGGCAGGGCCGCGGCTGCCCTCCCGTGGCCAAGCAGCCATCCGCTGTGCCCCACCGAGTACCTCGCGGGAGGTGGGGCTGGGAAACTGCAGTCCCTAGGCGACCGAGTCGGGGCGGGCCAGGGGCGGAAGATGCTCACCACCTGCACTTACAATCTTGCCGAGTAAGTACTACCCAACTTCATCCTTCAGCCTTGACCTTTCAGCACCTTGCCACTTCACAGTTCCCTTCATTCCTCCAACCTGGAATTTCCATGAGTCCAGTTGCTCCCTACCCTTCAAAGGACACTCCCTCTGAAAATTCTTCCGGATCCCCTGCTGGGAATTCAGTTCTAACTCTCATTGTGTGCCTCTGCGGAAAGTCTGGCTTGTCTGCCTTCTTGCGTTTTATATGTACGTGTATCTCCTTCCCTGTAAGGCGGCTAAGGAGACGATGAGGAGGAAGTCTACCAACATTTTATTGGCTTGTGATCCGTACACTACAGAGCTCAATCCCTTTAATATTCATCATAGATCTTTGGGATAGGTATATACCCAAGTGCCCGTGGAGTTGATTCCGAGCATGGCAACCCCATGTGTGTCAGAGTAAACTATGCTCCATAGGGTTTTCAGTGGCTGATTTTTCAGAAGTAGATCAGCAGGCTTTTCTTTGAGGCTTCTCTGGGTGGACTCGAACCTCCAATCTTTCAGTTAACAGAGGAGCGTGTTAATCTTTTGCACCACTCAGGGACTCTGGGATAAGTATACCCAACCCCTTTTGCCTATAAGGAAACTAAGGCTCAGAGAAGTTAAGTGGCTTGCCCAAATTTTGCAATTTTAGTGACAGAGTAGGAATTCAAATCCAGGCCTGTCTGGCACCAAAGCTGGTGCTCTCTTCACGCTGCCTCCTTCACTCCTCAGACATGTCCCTTCCCCACTGCCTAGCCCAGTGTTGGGCACATAATAGGTTTTCAACAAATACCTGCTGAATGAATGAATGTCAGAGTAATATAGACTTTAAAGATGTGAAGTGCAACCCACACATTTAAATAAATGAGGAAACTGTGGCCTAGAGCAGTTTAGTCCCCAGGCTTCTTAACCCACTCAAACATTTATTGAGTGTGAACTGCAAGCTATGTACCAAGGATTGATTTCTGTCTTCAAAGAACTTACAGTCTAAATGTGGAATCCAGACAACTTAAAGATACTTTAATCCTTAAAACAACTTTAATCCTTACAACAACCTTATGAGGTAGCATTATTATCTCCATTTAAAGAGAAGCAAATTGAGGCTCAGAGAAATTACAGAGCTGGTGTTGGGTCTGACACCAGAACCCAAGCAGCTGGACTCTAGAGCCCCTACTCTTACCTGCTACTCCCTACTGACTTCTAGTGTAAACAAACAAAAAAAAGTTGCCATTGAGTCAATTCCGACTCATAACAACCCTATAGGACAGAGTAGAACTGCCCCATAGGGTTTCCAAGGTGGATTCAAACTGCCATCCTTTTGGTCAGCAGCCAAACTCTTACCACTGCACTACCAGGTATAATGCAAAAAACCAAACCCATTGCCCTCAAGTCAATTCTGACTCATAGCGACCCTATAGGACAGGGTAGAACTGCCCCATAGGGTTTCCAAGGAGCCCCTGGTGGATTCAAACTGCTGACCTTTATGGTTAACAGCCGAACTCTTAACCACTAAGCCACCATGGTTTCTGCCTCCAGATATAGACGTTATAATACAGTGAGGTAATAGCTATAGTTGGGTCATGCTTGGGTTGCGGGATGCCCAGTCATGAAGGGCTGGAGAAATGTCCAAGACAAGGTGATGTGTAGATTTGAAATAATAAATAGGAACTACTACAGCCCCACAGAGTTATGGGAACCTCAAGAGGGTGGAATTTGAGGGTAGTCCCTGGGTGGCACAAATGGTTTGCACTCCACTACAACCTAAAGGCTGGAAGTTTGAACCTACCCAGCAGTGCCACAGAAGAAAGGCCTGGCGATCTGCTTCCATAAAGATTACAGCCAAGAAAACCTTATGGAGCAGTTCTACTCTATAACACATGGGGTTGCTATGAGTCAGAATCGACTCAATGGCAACGAGTTTGTTTTTTTGCTTTGTTTTGATTTGCTTTGGTGAAAGATGAGAATGGATTAGGAAGGAGTGGCCGGATCAAGAAAGTCCTTAGATGCCATGCTTAGGAGTTGGGTGTGGATTTTGTTCTAAGTGTAATAAGGGGCCACTGAAGTGTTTTTTCAGGGAAATAACCAACTCTGATTCACACTGTGGAAAGGGCACCCTGGCTGCTATGTTCCTAGTGTACTTAAGGGAGGCAGAGGAGAGGCATGGAGACAGAGAAATGAGTTAGGAGGTTAATATAGTAAAGAACTAAGGTGGTGACTAAGGGGGGGGGTGGAGGTAAGTGGACAAATATGAAATATATTTAGAAGCATATAGTCAATAAGACTTAGTAATTGATTAGCTTCCTGAGGAAGAAATGGAAGCCAAGGGTGACCAACTTCAACATTTCTAACTGAACAGCTGAGCTGGTGGCCACTGAGATGATGAGCCAGGAAAAGGAACATGTTTATGGGGGGAGATGATGACTTCAGTTTGAGGTATGTTGAGCTGAAGTGCCTGTGTAATGTCTAGATGTTCAGGAGACAACTGGGATGTATGCGTCTAAAGCTCAGGAAAGGTCTGGGCTGGAAATACTGATTTGGAAGACATCAGCAGATGGAGGAAGCCACAGGAGTGGATGAGAACGCTCATGGAGAGGGCGTGGAGTGGGAAGAGCAGAGGGTAGAAGAAAGAATACTGCATTTTCGGGCTGGTTCTGGTATTCTTTCCACCACTCACAGAGCTTTTTCTTACTCTTCAGTATCTAGTCAAAGTAAATAAAGACACACAACTTTATCCATCTGGTTTATTTACCAATGGCTATAATTTTGGATCTAGCTGACACCCCTTCTTCAGTTGTCACTAAAGAAGGGTTAGGGAGACAACTTCAGAATGCGGACTGGAAGAGGGGTAAGCAAGGAGAGGCTGCGGGGGTGATGGGGCTGAGCCCCTCAGGAGTAACTGCCTGGCCCTCCCAGGGGGATGACGAAGACCGAGATGTCATCCCCGGAACCCAGCTTGTTGTTTGGGAGACGCCAGCCATGGTCCCGGGAGGTACCCCGGGCACCCAGGACCAGAGCTTGGGCCAGAGCTGTGTACCTGCCAGAAGCACATGTGTACATTCAGGTACTAACGTATATGAGAAGACAGCTACACAGGCCTACATGTAGATACCCAAGCATTGCTTCCCTCCCTCTGCCCACCTTCCTTCACCAAGCCACATGCCATGAAGTCCCTACCTGCTGGAGTCATTGGGCTCATAGGCAGAGAGCACCCTGTCCACAGTGGCAGCTACTTCACAGTCACTGGTGACATCCCACAGCCCATCTGTTCCCAGGACCAGTACATCATCCGGGCAGTGCTCGTACTGTGTTAGGTCATACACTTGTACCTGGAAGGGGAAGAGGGTAGAGAGAACTAAGGTGTGGGGTTTGATGGACAGAGAGTTTGGGGATAAAAGGAACCTGGATGAAAGCCCTCCTGAGACTCGCAAAGGAAGGCAAGTGTGGTTTGGGGGCCCCCATACAGCTCACCTCAGGGAAGCAGGAAAGAAAGGGCTTGATGGGTAGGGTAGAACTGCAGACCTTGAGGCTGTGGTCTCCTAAGCCCCGCGTCACCCCAATGGTGGCCATCACTCGAGCCTGAAGGGAATGAGGAGGGGGTGCTGCTATAACTCTCTCCCAGACTCTCTCAAACCGTGGACCCCTCCCACCCCTACCCTCAGGTAGAACCTCCACCTCCCTATACACATTGTGGTGGATCCTCCTGCCCTCTCCCACCTCTACCATGGGAGTTTACCTTTTTGCCCTCCCCACAGACCAGAGGAAACCTGAGATCCTCCGGCTCGATCTTTTTGTAGGCCCTGGTGAGGGGGGAGTAGAGGAGGCATCACCCAGGCATCAAAGCCCCTCTCCCCTACGAGCTGCACACCCTCACACAAACCCCTTAGAAGGGCCACATCCCCCCAACACCCAGCTGCCACCTTGCTGCTGGCAAAGGACTGGTTGCGTTGCCATGGGAATGGGCCCCAGCTCTGAGGGAAGTGTTACCAGCCAGTCATGTTGTGGTCCCTATACAGCATCCTCTGCCCCAGCTCCTTGGGCTGAATTCTGCGGGGGAACTCAAGGTGGGTAAATTCACCACCCAGCAGCTCTGGTTTCAGGAAGCCCTGGCATTGGGAGTAGACAGAGCAGAGGACCAGGGAGCATTAGGTTTACAGCACATCCTACAGTACAGATGATGTTAATACTAGAAAACTCTCAGAGTTTACTATGTGCCAGACACTGTTCTAATATTAACATGTATTAACTCTTTCAATCCTCATGACAACCCTTAAGGCAGCGACTATTGATGCACAGACAGGTTAAGGGAGTTGTTGAAGGTCACACAACTAGCAAAGTACTTGAACCAAGGTTCAATCCCAGGAGGTCCAGCTCTAGAACCCATGCTTTTAAGCACTAGGCCAAACTGCTTATCAGGGGCCTTTGCTATTTCTTTCCCCCATGTCTGACTCGACTTCCTTCCTCAGCTGAGGCCACAGAGGGAGCACTGGACCAGCCCAGGGTCCTTCCTGCTGCCTTATCCCACCGGGTCAACCCTGCATTCCAGTCTGCAGAGTGGCCTTCACATTAAACAGTAAGGAGCTTTCTGAGTATGTGGTGGGGGTGTGAGTTCTCGGGGACATAGGGTGTAGAGAGGCACAAGGCCCAACAAAGAATGGGGATAGGGAGTTCAGTTCCTACTTACAAGGAGCTGAAGACGTTGGCGCTCAGTCTCTGGGGTAAACTCCTGGGACATTGGAATGATTTCACCATTCCGGACAATGATGGCCCTGCCCACATAAAGAAAAGGCCCATGTGAGGTTCCATCTGCCACATGAACTTAAGAACAGGTTTGGCCCTGGCTCTCCCCAGTCCCCTCATGGAGAATTCCAGAAAGACCAGGCCTTCCCCATAATGACCCTTAGGATCCCTCACCCAGGCCCCTATCTTTCTTCCCCTCATTGCTATTTCAGGCCCTTCCTTATGCCTGTGATCCCTCTTGACTCCCTCTAATCTTCAATTTTTTTTTTTTTTTTTTAATCCCTGCTACCTCACTCTCTTCTATTCCCCCATCCCAAAAAGTACGGCCCCCTTTAGCTGCTGTCAGGAGCAACCCACCCCATACCTGCTGTCACCTGCGTTGGCTACATACACCTTCCCTAGCAGGTAGATCACAACAAGTGCACAGCAGCCCCCCTCCACTTGATAGCCACGCCGCTCCCAGGCCATCTGTTCATCCTGCCACATGAGGAAGGGTCAAAGAGGGTAAATAAAGAAGAGGTTCCAGGTACACAGCCACCCCCTCAATCTGCAGAAATACAGTGGCCCAGCCAAGCCACACTGGAGGAGAGGAAGGGGAACATGGGTATAACTCCCCCTTCTCCCTCCCACTGAACCAAACTCTGCTCAGGCGCACAAAGGTTCTGTGGGTTTTCTGGATCACTCCCTGAGTCCACATGACTCCCTTGGCCCAGAGCATCCACTCACCATGAGCCGGAAGGCATTCTCGATGGCCCCCACTACCAGGCTCTCATGGGTCACTTCCTTTTGCGAAGACCAGCAGGACTGAGGACCAACCAGGTGAGAGGGGTCAAAGGAACTTGGGGCCCCAGGGGTGGATGAGAGGCAGAGGGGGGGTGGAGAGGGGTCCTGAAGTATCTCCACCAGGTCCTTTAGCTGCTCCCTGATGTGGCGATGTAGGAGCCTTGAGGCCATTTCGGCAGCTCCACCCCCTGCGTGCCCATCAAACAGGCCCCAGTAGTAGAAGCAGAGTCCCTGGTGGAGGAAAAGCAGGAGATGAGTGAGTGAGTGAGTGAGTGAGTGTGTGTGTGTGTGTGTGTGTGTGTGTGTGTGTGTGTGTGTGTCTGTGTGTGTGTGTCTGTGTTATGTGGGGAGAAGAGCAAGACTGGGTATCCATACAAATGTCAGCAAGGAGACAGAGCTTGGTATTGAAAGCAAATTAGATTTATTCACTTATTTACTAAGGAGAAAGGAAAGCATCAGAAAAGTCAAACTCAGAGGATAAAAAATGCAAAACTTTGAGTTGGTAATTGATCAACTCATTCATAAATATGTAAACAGCTACATTTTAAGTGGAAAACGAAACATTCATACTGACATGGTAGAACCTAACTGACCAATGCCAGGTTATGAAGCCAGAAGTGAGTTAGGAGGCAGGTCTTCCACATGTCTCAGATTTAAAAATGAGTGCCTAGAATCCCTGGAGGAGAGGTGTCACTCTGTTTCTGGAGGCTAAAGGGTAGGGGCTTACCTGGCCCCGGCTAGGCTCCTTAGGTGCCCCTGTAACACTCCTCCGGCCTTCCACATACACCACCTCACAGCAAGCCTGGTCCTCATTGTGCCGACTCTTGCCAGCATTGATGACCCTGCCAGGCCAGAGTGACCACATTAGGTTGGACACCAGACCAGGTCCTGGAATAACCCCCACCTCAGATACCACATCTTCTCTGGCCTGCTGGCCAAGCTGAGAAAGGTCACAGTCACCTGGGATCCAGGCCAGAGGGAGGAATAGGGAGGGAAGGCAAGGCCCAAGGTGTACTGTCTGAGTGGTGGGCTGCCCCTCCTCATAGAAAGGCCAGCAGCACCACCATGCCTGCCTCAGTTCCCCATCCCTGGCAAAACTGCTGTTCCTCGTGGTACTGCTAGGGGAGGAACTGGATTGGGGGTGGGGGCAGTTGTTACTTCCCTGCTGGCCGAGATTCATCCCACCCCCAACCAACTCTTCAGGTGCCTTGACCCCAGGACCCTACCCTCAGGGGCACACCCACCCTTATCCTTAAGACTATCCAGGGCAAGTTTCTGCAGCTTTGGCAATGAGGAAGTGCTCCAGCCCAGATCCGAAAGAAGAATTGAAATAGGGTAAGGGTGGAAGCCCACCTGAACTGCGCAGGAGCCACATAACCACATAGGAAGCTAAAGGAGGTGGTGGTGGAGCCAGGGGCCCACCAGCCACCCCCCTCAGCGACCTCAGCGCCCCCATCTCCCTCCCTGCCCCGCTTTCCCGGCAGATACATTAAAAATACACAAGGCCTGGGAGCATGCCGTCTGCTATGGCCCAGAGTGGGTTGGGGGTGGGCGCTTCCTTGCCTGGCCTTCGAGAATCCGCCGGCGGAGAGGCGTCCCTGGCGGCCCCCTCCCCCGCCTCTAGGAAAGCCGGCGGCTGCCTGGTGTCGCGGGCTATTTCTGGGTGTGAAGGGGGAGGGGAATAGTAAGAGGGACAGGGAACAGGGGCGTTGGGGCCAGGAAGCCAAGGATCAACTCCTCCCAGCTGCCATCTCCCTTATTAAAAGGGACCCCTGCTTCTTCTTAAAACCCCTCCTCCCTTAGCCATTAAACGGCGGGCCGCAACTGAGAACTGGCCAACTCATCCTTCTCTGGGCCCTCTGGAGCGGAGTCCTGGGGCAGCGCGGGTGAGGGTAGTCAATGAACTGGAAGGTGATTCAGGCTGCAACCGATCTGAGAGGGCTGGAGAGGGGGTGGGGCCCGAAGCCCAGCGGATGGCTAAGGTCCCGGGAAAGGGAGCTCCTGGCACCGAGAGCGGCGTGGGGGACGTATAGCAGCGCGAAGGCTGTGGAGCAGGGGAGTGGATAGGGGTCCTATCTAGGTTCGGGTGCCCCGGGGTGCGCTCACTCGGCATAGCCGGTGCTCCAGGGCAGGTGGCGGCCCGTGTCTGGGGGACTCTGCACAGCCCGGCCAGCATGGTCGTCGGCGCGTCGCAGCCCCCCAGGGCTCAGCTGCAGAAAAGTCGGTCTGGAGAAGCTCGCCCGAGCGTCCACCTTCTTCGCGGGCGCCCCGCTCCCGCCCCCAGCCCCTGCCGAAGGGCTCCTGGGAGCTTCTGGGAGGGCGGCGGGTGTCGCTGAGGTCGCGTTGGGCAGGTCGGGGGACTTGGGGCGCGGAGGCGGGGCGCCCCCGGAGCTTACCAGGTGCGCTACGGCAGAGCGCACCCGGTTTAGCATGCTGCTTCCCTGCCCCGCCCTCGACCGTGGCCCCGCCCCGCTCAGGCCCCGCCCCCTATGGCTCAGGGTGGGCGGTGCTCGCTCCTGCCGGCCCTCACACCATTGGCTACCGGCGGGTTGGGTAGCTTCCCTGCAAAACTTCCTCCTCCTTTGGGCCACACCGGGAACCCCCCTGCTGGCTCGCAGCTTCTTCCCAGTCCCATTCCGGCTTCGCTCCGCCTCAGTCTCTTTGGGGAAGAAGGGTCTGTTGTTGTGAGAAGGGGACAGAAAGACGGAAACCTTATTTCAGGCTAGATGTCAGCCAGAACTTCCCCATTATGACGGGGTGAGAGGCTTCTAGCCCTCGGTTCGGAGCGGCCAGCCTGCCCGAGGGCGATGGAGCTGATGACCTAAGAGCGAAACCAACAGCTTTGGGGAGGCATCATCGACCGCTGGGTGTGAAGCACTTGGTGTGACAACACCTCTGGCTGGGGGTTGCTGGAGTGAGAGCGAGAGCGAGCGCGCTGGTTTTACGTGGGGGATAGGGATGATAACAACGCAGGCTGGCCGACCACCCTAAATTAGGGAGCTGGGAGTAAATTCCGGGCCCCTGACGACGCAGTTCCCAGTGAAGACCACCTCTAGTTCTAGGAGAGCCGTTGTCACTCCGACCCCACTTTATCGGGACTGATTACCCCCACATTTAGACCTCTCCTGACCACAGCAGGACTAGTTAGTAAGAATAACACTAACAACATTTATTGAGGACTTACTGTATATTAAGGAGCCCTGGTGGTTCAGTGGTTAAAGCGTTGGAGGGCTAACTGAAAGGTCGGCGGTTGGAAAACAGCCGCGGCTCTGAGAGGCGAAAGATGTGGTAGTCAGCTCTAGAGATTTACAGCCTTGGAAACCCTGTGGGGTCGCTATGAGTCAGAATCAACTTGACGGCAGTGGTTTTGGTACTGCACGTTGTGCCCTCTACAAAGCACTTTCCCTACATTAGGTCATTTACACTGCACACAGCCCCCAGTCCAGTTCTGGCTTAAGAACCAAGCAGATTTCTCAGGATCAAGGAGGAGGGGTTAGGAGGGAGAATGGGTTGTGGAGAGGATTGGGGGTTCCTCCTATCCCACCCACCTCCTCTTAAGGTAGAGCTGTCCAAGGATGCTGAGCAAGTTCTGTGGCTGCCGCGAGGGGGAGACAGAGGCCAAGGCAAAGTGTCTACCTAAGCGGAGGCCCAGGACTGGGCCCAGCACCCCGAGGGGGCTGTCCTTTCTTGCCTTCTCACTTCTAGGGGGCGTGGCACTGACACGACGCTGGAAGAACTCTGTCCCTAAACCCAGTATCAAACTGTTGATCAATAGGACTCCCCAGACACCCACCACCCTACACACGGTTCCAATGGGGGCAAGGGCTCCTCCTTGTGGCCCTAATGCAAGTCGGGACCCTAATGCAACTATCAGTCAGACCGCCGCCACCTAGTTGGGTGATTGGGACCCAAACTCTGGGCTCTGTCATAGGGAGCCTCCTGACCATATTCCCCTCTGT
Organism: Dugong dugon; assembly: GCA_030035585.1. NCBI lineage: Eukaryota > Metazoa > Chordata > Mammalia > Sirenia > Dugongidae > Dugong > Dugong dugon. Next base: position 153,174,199 of record CM057462.1, read on the forward strand.
TCCCTGGGCCAAACTGTGCCCCCTAAAAGGAGTGACTTTCCTGGCAGCTTCCAAATAAAAATCCCACAATGGTCATTCAGGTTTGTAGACTTGCTATAAATTATGCCTGTCCTCTGGGCAGAGACAGCCAGAGAAAAAGAAGTCACAAGAGAAAACCCAACCCAGAGGCACAGAGATTGGGAAGGCAGACAGGGAGAGAAAGAGCATGCTGCTGATATGGATATGTCCCACCTGTTAGAGAAAAACTAGAAACAGCTCTTACCTAAATGGCATAAACAGTAGCCCCAAGCCAAACACTGAAGAAAAAAAAAATAACATTCTGGTTATTTTTATTATTCAGTGTTTCTGGGACAGTTTGCTCATCATTTCTTGGTGTGAGCTCCTTATTCCCTGCTCTTTGCAGTCTCCACCATGGTGGGACACAGAGCCAGGACCCAGAGACCTACATTCCCACCCCCACCCCAGCTCCAGCACCAGATGGTCAGTAGGGATGTCAACAGGCTTCCTTGGGCTCCAGAACAGCCCTCTGATCATACCCAAATCCTAAGAGTTTGGCTCTCATCTCTGTGCACCCCTCACCTACTCCTGACTCATACCTCCTCTATCCTTAGATTGCCCCAGAACCTAGTGAGAAGGTGGTCACCTCTCTCATCCCTGAGGCAGCAGAGATGGAGGGAGAAAAGTGAGATTCTGCGGGAAGAAGCAGACATGTGAGCAGGTCAATGCTCTTCTGCTAAGAACTGAGACTCTGCTCAGAAGCTGGTCCTGCCAGGGTGTATGAGGCCTCAGCCAGGGAGGGGAGTGGGCATCCTCAAAACACACCCCTTTATCCCAGGCCACAGGGATATATCCCAGAGGCTACTTCCCCCTACCTTTTCCCTCCCTGTTACCCCAACACCAAAGCCCGCTTAAACCAAAAGGAGTGTCTTCCCAGTTAAAGAGACAGATTCACAGATCACTTCCTCCTATCATTTGTCTAATACTTTTCCATCTAAAACTTTTCCCTGTAAAAAAGTAGTAGAATTACTGCTATTGTTCTGATGAAGAAACTTGGCCTCAGAGTTTGGTTCCCACCCTGGGATTCACACCCACTACCTCCCCCAAAGCATAGGGACCATTCACAAGCCTATTGCAGCCCCCCTGCCTGCCCTGCCCCACCCTAAAACCTACTCCAGTCTTCCCAATTCCGGACGGCACCCCTCAGGGGGTAGAGATAATTTACTATTCCCTACTGAATTTTAACGTCTTAACAGAGGGCTAAGGAAATATCAATCTGGATTGTCCGATAGAATGTTGTGCCAGATGAAAATGTTCTGTATCTGTTCTGTCCAATACATTAGTCACTAGCTACATGTGGTTATTGAGTACTTGAAATGACATTAGTGCAAATGAGGGACTCAATTCTTAATTTTAATGAATTTGGATTTAAGTTTAAACAACAACGTGCGGCTGGTGGCTACCGAATTGGACTGTGCAGTTCTAGAATTTTCAAAGCTCAAAAGCCCCGGGAGTCTCCTTATTCCCACCACCTACCCCCCTCCCTTGAGCCACAGGACTAGGGAACACCAGACCTCGAGGGCTTTCAGGGAGCCTCCTGGGCGCCCCTCTGCACAAGGTAAGATGTCCATCCAGACGGGACCTGCGGGGACCGGACGTCCTCCCTTTCCTTCTTTTACCCTCAGCCGCCAGGGGCCGCTGTACCCGGCCGTGCCCGCCCGCCCCGCCCAGCGCTCTGCGCGGCGCCCCGCGCTGTCCCGGAGGAGGTGTTGGCACCCGCGCGGGGCTGGGGAAGCAAGGGCTGCCCCGGGCGAGGAGGCAGCGGCGGCGGCGGCTGCGCGCTCCCCGGCCTGGAGGCGGGAGCCTCCGAGGGAACCCGGCTGAGTTCTGCAGAGCTGGCCGGGTCGGACCCGAAGCTCTTCCATACCCAGAGCGGAGCCCACCATGCCTGGGATGCCAGCTTGGGCAGACCCCTGCGGTCCCGAGAACGCAGCAACTTGGTGAGGCGACAGGGCTCCGGACTAGACTGCGCTCCAGCTACCGGTCCTGCCTAGGGAAGGGGGGCGGCTGGGGAGCGCGCCTGGAGTCCGCCTTTCGAAGTCTTGTCCCTGGGCCCAGAGGCAAGGGGGACCTCAGACCGGCGCCGCCACGGGGCAGGTAGGTCCCAGATGAGTGGGAGCCGGGATTTGGAGGACTGAGTGGGCACTAATGGGGGCGGGAGAAGGTGGGGAGGGAGTTGAAGGTTCTTGTCATTCACATCCTCAACTCCATACTGGTATGCAGACTGCTAATTCAGTCACTTCACAGCCTGGATTGGGGCCTGGGGAAAGACTGGGACACTGAGGCAGGAGTGGTAGACACTGGGCTTCAGCATGCAAGCCCAAGAACAGATCCCAGAAGCTTTCTCCAGCTCTCTCAGAGGAAAGGAATAGAATGTGGGAAAACTGGTCCCCACACCCTCCTGCACCTCAGTTATTTTGAGTCTTGGGGTTCACTGAAGGAAAGGGAGAATTGGATTGGAGTGTAGCAGCTCAGAGAGAAATAGGATGGGAATTGCCTGAGAGAAGACAAAACTGCATTTTTAATGATCAGAATGGGGGTTCATGATGGGAACGGGGGAGGAGATACTTAGAAAAGAAGTCTAGAAGGGTGGGAGTCTCTACCCACGGAGCAGCAACCCCATCCTGGGTATGGCCACCACTTTCCCTCGTGTCTCCATAACCTCCTCTAGGCTCTCAGTCCTGGGAGCTAGGATACATCCTCTGTCCTTCCTGGGGCTCTACCATCATACCTGCTTCAGTTCCACCTCCAATCGGAGGCTGAGGGAAGAGAGGTCTTTATGGAGAAATGGAGACGCTGTTGGGGCCTGTATGCACTGGGACTCAGAGTCACTCTGGCCCTCTGTAGTGGTAATGAGGGTGAGGGTGGCAGAGCTGAGCCAGCTCCCTGTGGATGCAGAAAGCAGGGTAGTAGGTAGAGGTGAACAGGATCCAGAGACGCCTCAGGAATTCTTCCCAGGTGCCTCTTCAGGCAAGAATTGGTCAGATTCTGCTTCAGAACCCTTCACTGATCCTCAGCTCCCTCCCAAGACCAAAGAAATGCCAGAGCTGATTCTTAGGCACTTCCCTGTCATCACCTCTGTTTTACTCTTGGGACAGAGAAACTCCCTGAGGCCACTCTTCTCAGGGTCACCACCCTACATTTTCCCAGAGTCTTCAAGGGCCCCTGTGGATTCCCAGGGCAGAGGGAATCCTGTGCAGGCACCATGGGCAATGGCTTCAGAGTCGGGCTCTACTTCAGTGCCCAGCTCATTCCTTGCCCTTTCCGCAGCCCTCCTTCACCCTTTACAGGGCCATAGGCTCCCTCCGTCCTTGCAATCCCCCAATAGTCTTTTTTACTTGTCCAGGTAGAGTGAGTCTGAGGCCTGCAGATGAACAAACAGAAGCCAAAGATCCCAAAAAAGGTGAGTGAGGAGACATTTGAAAATGGGGAATTGGGATCTAGACAGAGATCCCTATTCAAAGACGCAGCTGAGGCCTAGCATTTGGTTTGGCCATTGATGCCCAACACTGTGCTGGCACCTGAGGGGGTCCAGAGATACCCCAAGGGGCTAGTAGTGTAGCAGAAGCAGTGGTCCAGGCCTAACACTGAGCCTGTGGCCCTGCTGCCTCCCGGGCTGCCCCTGCCCCCTTCTGCATCTGGGCATCTTCCAGCTGCTGTGTACCTCTGCTTCCCTGGGAGTCCCTCCATTCTAGCCCACCCTCTGGAATAGATCTGGGAAGTCTGAACCATCAAGGATGGAGAGGGAGAAGGAAAGAGAAAGAGAGAGGACACAAGGTGGTGCAGTGGGAATAGGGTAGGTTTCTGGGCTCTGATGCCCATAAGCTAGATGGCCTTGGGCAAATCATTTAATTTCTATTAGCCTCATTTTATTTCTCCTTTTTAAAATTTAAATTTTGTTTAAGTTGAATCGTTAGTACATTCCCGAGGTTCAAAATCAAAAAGTGGAAAAGGAATATGGACAAAAATGAGCTTACCTTTTACTTCTATCTCCCAGTCAACCAATTTCCCTTCTTAGAGGTAACCAGTATTATTAGTTTTTTTGGTACATCTTTCCAGAGCTAGTTTATTCATATTCAAGCAACATATATAATCGCTCTCTATGACACAGATGTTAGCATTTTATACACACCATCCTACACTTTGCTTTTTTCCTTTAATGGTGGATTATCATTGGAGATCATTGCATGCATCAGCACAAAAAGCATTTCCCCATTTATTTTTACAGCTGCCTGAATGGGACTGCCTTTCTACACATACTCCATAATGTATTTAACCAGTCCGTCACTGATGGTCATTTAGGTTGTACCCAGGCTTTTTGAACTTTAGTTTGCTCATCTGGAAAATAGGTAGTTATAATCCTACTTTGTAGCACAGCCAAGAAGGATGCAAGATCACGTACCTTAAGTGCCTGGGTCAAGTAATCAATAAATGCGAGTTGTTGTTATTCTTCCAATTTCACAGTCCTCCGTGGGACCATATCTAGGTCATTCTTCAAGACCCATCTTTAACGTCACCTCTTCCACATAGCCTTCCCTGCTTTTCCCAGCAAGACCACCTCTCCTTCCCTGTACCCCTTTCCTCATCACTTCCGTAGTGAGTTTGTGCCAGGCTGAAAGCTGCCTGAGGACAAGGTGTACATCCTACCTGGCTTCGTGGCTCCCAGAGCAAAAGGCACAGAGAAGGTGCTTGGGCTGGGCGCTGGGGGAGCTCCTGCTCGGAGTGGAGCAGAGTGTGCCCTTCTCTCCACAGGATGAGTGAGAGGGCCATACGGAACTGGAACACAGGCAGCTGGCTGCTGGCACTTTGCCTGGCCTGGCTGTGGACCCACCTGGCCTCGGCCTCCTTGCAGCTTTCAACTCCCACAGGTTTGGGGGAGGTGGTGGGGACTGGGGAGGGGGTTCCAAGGATACCTGGAGTGCTGAACATTGCCCCACCCCCTTTCACAGCAGGCAGATCCCTGAGGCGGAGTAAAATCAATAGATTCTAGGGGTTCTGGCTCCTCTTGTGTTCTTTACCCACGGAACTCTGTGCTCCTCTGCTATCCCAGCCAGAAAAAGGCCTGAGCAGACCTGTGACTCACCTTTCCTTCCAGGCTGGAAGGTGTTCTACAGGGAGAGAGGCCCTGGGGTGGGGGGGTTATATCTAGCCTCCTGTCCTAATTCTGTAGTTTTCCTTCTGGGATGGCTAAAGCCTGTGTAAGCGGATGATCCTCTCCACGCATTGTAAATCCCCTGGGCCCTTGCCCTCACCCTGAGTAGGGCAGTGTTCGGGAGGTTGGTGTGGACTCCATCTTCCCTTTCCCCAAGGGCCAGACTCTGCCCAGTGGGTGATGAGCTTGACCTCACTGGGGAGGAAGGAAGGACAGGGGCACTGTTAAGCACCTCCTCCCCTGCAGTTGAAAATTCTTAAATACCCCTCCCCAAGCTGGGAGGAGGGGCACAAGGACAGCCAGCCTGGCCTGTGGGTGGGAAGGGAATAGGGCTGGGGACGTGGGCTGGACGCCCCATCTTGTACTGGCTGCTTAGGCCTCGTGAAGCAGGGCACCTGCGAGGTGATTGCTGCTCACCGCTGCTGCAACCGGAACCGCATTGAGGAGCGCTCCCAGACTGTCAAATGCTCCTGCTTTTCAGGCCAGGTGGCCGGCACCACACGGGCAAAGCCCTCCTGTGTGGACGGTGAGTGAGAGGCGAGACCCAGGCAAGGAGGCCCTGATCAGAGAGATAAGGTCTGTTTAGGCTTCTCCGTCTGTTGGGGATACAGTTTCATACTGATCCTGGGGCTTTCACGATCAGAGTCTCAAATGATGGGGCAACCTCAAGGGCGGGGAGGGCAGATGTTGCCATTGCCATCCTCATTTCACAGATAAGGAAAGCTCTTGTTACACGCACACTTTCCTGCACTCACATGCCTTCCCACACACACGTGGTCCTGGGCACAGACACAAACACATTCCTTCACACAGATCCTCTCACACCTCCCATCCAACTCTCATATCGCCTCACACTTACTCCTCCAGACACTTACATCTTCACCTGCTGGTCCTTTCCCAAGCCATCCTGCTCATGGCTTCCTCTCATCCTCATCCCCATGTTTTTACCATTCCTTCCCTCATGGAGACACGCATAGATTGCTCACACAACCGCCCCTTCCGCACATTTCTGCATGTGCTCATTTTTTCACACTCCTGTGGCATCCCTATGAACATGCCCAGTTGTACATTCCTGGTCTGTGGACCCCTTCGAATGGCTCCCATACTTACGCATACACAACAAGGAGCTATGTGGAAGATTGTGCCTCTAGGCTAATGACATGGTGGCTCAACAATAGGGTTGCCTTAGAGGCGGCTTTGCTGCCTTCACCCTGTGCCATCTGTAATGAGATGTAGGGACTCTGTGGGATTTAAGTTCATACAATTGTGTCCCCATGCTTCAGCCTGAGTACTGCCTCTCTGGGCAGCCTAGGGTAAGGGAAAGACCAGGGAAATGCAGAGCTCAAAGACAGAACTGTGTGGAAACGTGCACTTCATTCCCAGACTTCCTCTTGACTGCTTGTCCTCCCAGAGAGTTTAGGGCTGCCCTCACTGCTTCCTGCTCCCACAGCCTCCATTGTCCTACAGAAGTGGTGGTGTCAGATGGAGCCCTGCCTGCCAGGGGAGGAGTGTAAGGTGCTTCCTGACCTGTCGGGATGGAGCTGCAGCAGTGGACACAAAGTCAAAACCACCAAGGTATCTAGGGATGAACACTTCATCCCACCCCAACCCTTCCCCTTCACCTGGGGTGGGAAAGGAAGCCCAGGAGTCCTGGGGTGTACGATGTCTGTGTCCCAAGGTGAGATCTGCAAACCATGAGGCACATCCCCAGACAGTCCTCCTGGGTCTGTCCTGACTTTGGAATTAGGAGCTCTGGATTTAAAATCCAGTGTATCCTCCTGGGCAAATTCCTGATGCTCCATATGCCTTAGTTTCCTCCTCTTTGCCTAGAGTGAGTTTGCCTGCAGAAATGTCAGGTCTATATAAACAAAGTGGAGAATTGAGGAAAATAGCTAGTTAATTCAGAGGAAATCTTAACTTCTACCTAAATTCCACTCTACCCATCCACCCCTGCCACAGACCTCTCCCAGCCTCCATTGTTATTAACTGCCTATAGCACTTAACCTGCTTTCCTCTAGTCAGATTGCTTGTGCTGTGACAGCACCTGAGAGAATTATTATTTGCATGATTTGCTGCCTGACCCACAGAACAAGGGGTAATTAAAATTTTATCAGACTCGTTAGCAATCCCGCGTGTGTCATCATTAATCAGTCCCACCGTTGTCATCACCGTTTATACAGATGAGTAACGTTGCATGGCAAGCCAGAGCCCTGCCTTCTTCCAACCACCACACACAGCAAACAAGCAAACAAATAGAGAAGGAAAAGCAGCCTTTAGGGTTCTGAAGAGAGCAACTATTTTCATAGAACAGAAAACGAAAGAAGCTACAGCAAGAAAAAGTTTGGTTGGAGATAAAGTAGAGCTTCCTATATTCAGGCAGGCAAGGGAGGTGATGGGACAATCTCTCTTAAGCATATTTAAGACTAGAAGAGATTGAGACTCACCAAAGAGCTAGTGACATTTGTCACCATTTTGTAGGTTTGGGTTTGCAGCCTAAAGAGGCTGACCACTGTACTTGCGATGTGGGTAGCTACTCTGAAGCAAGGAGTCCTTGGGTGGTGGTGCAAACAGTTAACGTGCTCAGCTACCAACCAAAAAGTTAGTGGTTTGAGTCCACCCAAACGCACTTTGGAAGAAAGGCCTTGCAACCTACTTCTGAAAACTCAGCCACTGAAAACCCTACGAAGCACAGTTCTACTCTTATATACATTGGGGTCGCCATGAGTCGAAATCCACTCAATGGCAACTGGTTACTTTGCAGCAAACAGTAGTGAGGCTTGCCTGATTTATGTTTGCATGGACCGCAGGGCCAAGCTTTCCTAGTGTGGACTGCTTTAGGGGCAAGGGCTTGGCAGCAATGACCTCTCAATGGCCTGTAGATCCTGGGGGAGTCTCTGGCATGCGGGGATGGGATAGGCACTCTGTTTTCTAACATCCCCTCATCACTTGCTCTATAGGTTACACGATAGTGCTTGGGGGTCATGGCCTGGACAGGACAGGCTCAAATGAGCCTTGGACTGAAGAATGGTGTTCAGTTATCAGCCAGCAAGTATGGGGATTCATCTACCTGGACACACATCCCACGCCAAATGCAGCTTCACTTCTTCCAGAGGCATTGCAATTAAGCTGCTCAGCAAATATGGATGGATCTCCAACTACATACCTGGTGTTGTGCTGGGCACTTCTGGGGACACAGAAGGTCAAGACACAGTTCTTGCCCTTAAAGAATATCTATTTGAGTTGAGGAGTTGATGACAGATAATTTAGATACTTTAGATTCAAGTGTGTGGTACCCAGGCTGTGGCTTCTGAGGAAGCTGTGGGTGTGGTGGGGGTTTGGAGATGAGACTCCACAGCTCTTCAGGCACCTGCTGGCCACATGGCAGAAAGACAGGAGGTCACATTCACTGCCCACCACCTCCCTACGTCCTATCAGTCCAGAATCCCCAGCAAGCTGCTGACATGTTGAAGGAAAACTCTCCCTTCTTATGCCAGACCAGCTGTATCTCATTTGGTGGGATTGGATTGACATGGAGAAGGAAAGCAAAGATGAAGCCAAACAACTTTCCAGCAAAGCTTCTACAGAGGCATCACTTGGTTTGGGCTTTTCATTGGGTATGGGATGGACAGGACCTTGAAATCGTCCTTATCCAAGCACCTCTGGGTTTTGTTTGTTTTAATGTATGAGGAATCTGAGCCCCTGAGAGGTGAGGTGACTTACTCAAGGGTTCACACCTTGGATTCCCAAGGCTTTAAAGCTACTGACCTTCCGCTTAGCCTGAATGTTGGGATTCAAACCTGGGCCTTCCATGTTTTTGTCTCAAGTACAGGCAGGAATATGCAAACTGCTAAATGAACAGCAGCAACATTTTTCTCAGGAGATGCTAGAGAAGGAACTTTTACCAGAATCATTGTCTTCTTATCTGAAATAGTCTAGAATACATCTCTTCCAGGATGTGAGGCCACTTGGTCTCCACTCTGCCTTAGCTCAGAAAATTCCAAATAGGCCCATGACAGACAGAGGCCACTCAGCCCAGTTACAGCTGGGGCAATCCCAGCTGGCATCCCCTTGCCAGCTCTGGCCTACCTCTTCCAGGGTCCTTAGGCTGTGACTCTCAGAGACTCTGGCTCCAAGAAACTCTGGGAGGCTGCGGGGCTGTCAGAGTCCTCTCCCTTCAAAGGCTCCTGCTGGGCAATAGGGGTGGGAGGCTGGAGCCTCTGTCCTGGAGTGGGAGTTGGCATTGTCGGGCTGGCACCCTAGGTGGCTTGGCGATAACACTCAGGCTTCAGGAACTCAGGGGCATGGGTTACTTGGCCATTTCCTCAGTAAGAGAATTGCACCCTCCATGACTGTTGGAATTGCTAGGATTGCAGGGGGCCTTGAGAGGAGGGGTGTTAGTAGAGCTAGCTGGAAGATGCTGAATTCTGACACTCAGAGAAGATGATGCAGACAATGGGTTGGGGCTGGGTCTCTGCTCCTCCTCCCTTGCCTACCTTCCTGTGCAGTGAAACTAAGACCAATTGGTATTCCCACTTCCTCACCCCACTCCAGAGTTTATCTTGTTTTTATTTTGTTTTGTTTTGGGTAATAGGGTGAACAATGATGCCAGTTTCTCACTAGACTGTAAATACCAAACTCTGACACATTAAATGCACGTAAATCTCTGCATACAGTGGGACCAGGGAGTAGAGTAGTGAAGGAGTTAGTCAAAAATTTGTCATCACCTCCTTCAGGGCTGGGGAATGGATTAAGGGGTTGGCAAATTTCCTGAAAAGATCCAGAGAGTAAATATTTCAGGCACTGCAGACCACATAAATCTCTGTGGCATATGCTTTGTTTTTGTTTTTGTTTGTTTGCTTTGTTTTGTTTTTAAAACCCTTTAAAATTGTAAAGTGTGAAAAAGCATTTCTTAGCTCTAGAGCTGTACAAAAACAGGCCATGACTGTATTCAGAAGTTTGCCAGCCTACTGGACCTGTAAGGGGGGGCTACCTCTGCAGCTTGGGGCTGCCTCCCATCCTCCTGATCTGCCTTCAGTGCATTGAAAACCTGAGCTTAAGGACTGGGTCAGGTTTTGTTTTTCTTCTAATGTTCCTTGAGCGATTAGTAGGTGAATTATTTAGGCTACAAATGAGAGCGCTCTAGCAGAGTCAGACAATGAGATGTTGCTCTCCTGAAGGCCAGAATGTGGGCTTCTCCACTCCCTCCCCACCCCTCAAGACTGTGTCCAGGAAGGCAGGAGAGGTTCCCTCCCTACCCCTGGAGACTGTCCAGGAAGGAGAGAGTGGGGCTCAGCACCCTGCCCGTCTGCTGCATCCACAAGCCACTGGGCTCTGAGCTGGGGAATGAGCCCGAGAGAGTGGGAATGATGCCAGACAAACTCTCTCACCTTAGCCACTAACCACTGCCAGTCCCTGCCTCAGCCCAAATCCAGGTTTTTTGACCTCCCATGACCCTCTTCCCCCATCCCCTGCAGAGCAAAGACCTGTTTTCCTTTAGCATAAACTGGAATATGCTAATTTATTTTTAACCCCTCAAACTCTCCCATTTGCTCCTACCTATTTATATATTTATTTGGTGGGCTTTGAGGGGCATCCTTTATGTGCCCAGGAGAGTCCCACACAGGAGGGTCTGGTGGAGAAGAGAAAAGTGCCCCACCTTCCCTCTGAGATCCTGCTTTCCAGTTTAGACAATATTTGTGTGCATTTTTTAGCCACTTCAATGTAAATTAATTTTCCTTGTGCATAGGAGTGCTAGAATCATGTCTTCCTCATCTCCCTTCAGTGGGATGGGATCTCAGATTCCCTGAAGTTAGTTGCTTTCTACTCCACTCAGCTTTGAATTCCCTAGGAAAGTTGCCAACCACAGGGGATCATGTGGCTAATTTCTCTTGGCCTCCTGGCAGTCTAATTAAGGTCTGTGAGTGACATTCTAATTAATGGCCCCAGACAATTGCCTAGAGTTGAGGCCTGCAGCTTCCTGAAATTACAAGCTTAGAGCTAGAGGGGATTTTAGAGATCAGTTAGCCCAATGCCCTCATTTGACCAATAAGGAAAGGAAGGATCAGAGAGGTTAGGTAACTTGTCCAAAGTCGCACAGCAAGCTGATGGTGTATCCTGGCCAGTGATTCAGACAACAGCTCTTTCCACTACTGGACATTGCCTCTTTACCCCAGTTCAGGCAAATGGCCTGAAAAGAAGCCAGAATTTTCTGCAAGGGTGAATGTGAAAGAGTCTCATCCTAAAATACCCAATCCTGTGCGTCAAGGGAGATAGAATGAAGGAGAATGGGAAGCATTTAGAAATAAATGCTTTAGAAATAGGGACAAAAAGAAGGGATTAAGATCACTCATTTAGAAGAACATCAAAACATCACAAAATAATTAGAACAAAACTGACGCTACATCCAAAACAGTTGATTTTTGTCCTTTCTGGAGGAGACAGGGTGGAACTTGATCAACCTTTAGAGGATCTGTGAAGCCAGCTTGATGGATTCTGGGTTCTTTAGATGCTTGTGCAGGGGTTTGCAAACTCAGGCCCATGGACCAAACTAACCCACTGCCTGCTTTTGTAAATAAAGTTTTATTGGAATACGACTATGCTCATTTGTTTGTGTATTGCCTATGGGTACTTTCATGCTAACGGAGGCCTGGTGGCACAGTGATTAAGTGTTTGGCAGCTAACAAAAAAGTTAGAGGTTGGAATCCTCCAGCGGCTCCACAGTAGAAAAGACCAATCTGCTCCTGTAGAGATTACAACCTAGGAAACCCTATGGGGCTGTTTTCCTCTGTCCTGTAGGGTCACTATGAGTAGAAATTGACTCAACAGCACACAACAACAACAACTTTCATGCTACAATAGCAGAGTTAAATCACTGCAACAGAGTCCATATGTCCTGCAAAGCCTAACATATTTACTATCTGACACTTTACAGAAAAATTTTTGCCAACGCCTGCCCTAGTGCTTTTATTGAATCTTTCTCAATACACCCTGGAAAATGACAGCTCTGCATTGTATTCCAGGAAACCCTGGTGACCTAGTGGTTTAGAGCTACGGCTGCTAAACAAAAGGTCAGCAGTTTGAATCCACCAGGTGCTCCTTGGAAATCCTTTGTGGCAGTTCTACTCTGTCCTATAGGGTCACTATGAATTGGAATCGACTCAACGACAACGGGTTTTTTTTTTGGCATTATATTCCTGGGTTTGGGTTTTTTGGTTTTTGTTATTTTTTTGAGGTTGTGCCTGTTTCCCTCTTAACCTTCTCCATTGCCACCTGTGAGATATAACAGCCAAAGAAACAAAGACATAATGAGACAGAAACCAAGAGAACAACTTGGAGCAGGTGGAATGGTTCCCTAATTTATTGTCACACCCCTGATCAGCTCGGTTCATACATTCCAATTTCCTGTGATTTCCACTTCTACACTTAAGTAAAAATTTGCATGTGCACCCAAGTGGAAAGGTATAATTATGCATGTGTACATGCAGCTGGTGTTTCTGTGCATCTGTGGGTTTGAATATCTCCATTTCCACAAGCAGGGTGACATTCAAAATATGTAAAAACCACTTTAGCACAGAGACTGACTAATCAAGACAGACACCAGCCTATACACCAGACCAGGGCACACTGGTTGCACATAGCCCAGCACATAAATGCACATCCCCACTCCACCTGCTATGGCTGCCATGGGACTCCTGAACGGGGGAGGGCTCACTTCCCCTTCCCAGTGTGAGCAGCAGAGCTGGTTTCTAATTTCCTTAGGCTTATAGACTTGCAGGATTATCACTGAGTGTGGTCTTCATTTGTGCATGGGCACAGAAGCTGCTGGACTTGGATGGCTGTAAACACTGTATTTGGAATAGATATTTAGACTGGACATAAGGCAACTACCTTTCAAGCCATCCATAAGGGTACAAATTCCCCCTTGGTTAGACTTAGAGAGAGAGGATTCTAGCCGTTTCCATGGCTGAATTGACCTACATGCTGGATGATTGGCAATACACCATCACTTATATTAGCAAATGTCTACCACGTGTCAGGCACTGTGCTAGGCGCTTTATATATGTAATGGTATATTAAATGGGACTCTTCCTATTTCAAAATCCGGGCAAAGGCTCCGAGGCTGGGGAAAGAAGGATAGTTAACAGTTATTCTCAAGTACTCTCACATTGTAAATCAAGATGCTGGACCATTTCTAGACTTGTAAAAGAGGTAGTCAGTAGCCCGTCACCCACCTCCAGACTGTAAAGAGAGGGCTAAAGAGTTGAGGTTGAAGGGGAAGGCGGTAAGAAAGATCTGTCTGGAAAGAGTTGTCACTTCTTCCCCCACAAGGGGAGATTTAGGTTTTGCTGCTGCTTCTTTTTTTTTTATTACTGTAACTTACTAAACAGAGAACTTCTCCAAGAGCATAACTTAAATTGCTTAGAGTATATGGAACAGAGGGACTCGGGTCTGAAAATAATCTGAAGGCGAGTGACTGTGGCTGGCTTGCTGCCCTGGATGATGAGTCTACAGGACTGTGTGGGGTGTGAGCTACACCTCCAAAGCTTGGCAGAGCACAGATGTTTGCAGGTTTCCCATGGCCAGACGTGGAGAAGGAGAGGTGAGGGGCAGACTGCCAGAAGCCATGAGTCTGAGAGGAAGTCATAAATGGCCAGTGGGAGGAGGCGTCGCCTACAACAAGGGTCCTGTAAGTGGGAGATCCCCAGCAATAGGACATCTAGAAATTCAGGAAAACGTTCCATAAGACAATGCCCAAACTCCCAGATGAGAAGAGACTCAGAAACATTAAGTAATTTTATGTGGGGATATATGCCTTTTAAACATGGCTGCACTATTGACAACTGCAGCCCCCACAGGCCTCTATGCTGTATAGGACATGTTGGAGACTTGTCAGCGATAAGAAAGAAATCAGGCACGACTTATTTTCCCAAACCTATTGTCCTGTTACTGATTGGCTTGTTTACCTGAATTCCTTCTCCCTTGCCCGAAACTTATTGTTACTCACCCAAAGCCCATTGTTCTGTTATTTGCTTCACTGCTTGCTGTATTGACTATAAATAAACTCCTGGGACTGGAGCCGGGGTTCGACTCCTCAGAGTGACCCTCCTGGTCCCACTTCTCTGTAAGAGTTGTGGAATTGGTTATTGTCTCCACCGCACCGACATTTGCCGCCGCTGCGACAGATGGTGTCCTGTGTGAGGACAGACTGCCGTATAGCTGCATAGGTGCCCTCACACTCAATCCCTTTAGGTGGTAAGTATCGGAGGTCTGTTTCAGGCTGTTTAAAGGCACAGCCCAAGAGCGTCGGGGTTTTTCCACAGGCGGAATTTTCCCGAACGCTCTCAGATCATGCTGCTTTAGCCCCAGAGCGGCAGGTCTTTCCTGACCGCTCCCAAGGGATTTCCGGCTTCAGGCCAGGAGCTTTCCTATCATTCTTTTCTTCATTTTCCGTTTCCTCCTCACTATGGGGAATTCTCTTTCTCCTGAGCAGCGTCAACACAAAACCCAGTTGTTAGGATTGTTAAAGGCTTCTAAGCTTAAGGTGTCAGAAGAAGCTCTTACCCAACTTCTGCTTTTAATTGACTCTGCCTGTCCTTGGTATCCCTTGCGGGGAAACCTTGATGTAGAAGCATGGGAACGTATTGGTAACATCATTCGTGACATGAACATCCCAGCTTCAGTTCTTATTGCTTGGCACCACTGTTGCCTTGCCCTGCAGTCCTTACAGGCAGCTCCTTCGGCTCCCTCCCCTAGTAAAGAAAATGTTTATGACCCTCCTCCTTCTGTGCCTCCCGAGGCTGATTCCTCACAGATGTTTGCGAGAGGGCCATGAAAAAGAAGGGTTTTCTGCTTATCCTGTCACTCTGGGAGCAGGACCACCCCTTCATGATGGCCTTGACTTTCAAGTTTTTAAAGAACTCAGTAAAAGCATGATAGAGAATGGTTTACAGTGTTCCTTTACAAAAGGAATTGTAGAAGCTATAGGACAAAACTATGAGATGACCCCTGGGATTGGAACGTTTTAATGCAAACAGTCTTAACCCCTGCTCAATTTAGCATACGGAGTCAAGAATACAAGGAACATTGTAACCTTTATACTCTGGACATCTTAACCATAATGTCCCTGTTAGTCTTGACATGCTCCTGGGTGTTGAGAATCATTCCACTCCTCAGGCCCAGAGTCAGATGAATAGGCAAGCATTCAGTCAAGCCTCCGATGCTGCCACCAAAGCCTGGAGTAAAATTATGATTCCAGAACACCCACTGGCTCATTTGCCACTGTTCGCCAAGTGGCAAATGAGCCTCACATTGATTTTATCAACTGCCTCCAAATGGCCATTTCCCAACAGGTAGATGATCAACAAGCAGCTGAAGTTCTTTGTCTCCAGCTTGCTTACAAAAATGTTAATGCTGACTGTCGAGCTGTTTTAGCCCCCTTAAAGGCACAGAATCTTAATTTAGCTGAAATGATTAGAGCTTGTCAAAATGTTGGCACAGAAACTCATAAGGCACAAGTACTAGTGGCAGCTCTCCGTCCATCCACTGCCACCTGTTTTGGGTGTGGTAAACCTGGACATTTTAAGAAAGACTGTCATAGTTTAAAAAACAAAAATGTGAACACTGAACTTCCAACCTGAAAGTGTCCCCAGTGTGGTAAAGGCTTTCATTGGGCTAATCAGTGCAGGTCTCAACTTAACAATCAAGGCAGCCCTATGTCGGGAAACGGGAAGAGGGTGAGCGCTCTCGCACCCCGAAAAATCCAGGGAGCATGGAGTGTGGAGACCACAGCATAAACTCCAAACAGCAACGTTTGTGGGTCAATGATTTAAAAGCAGCCATGGAAGGGAGTGCAGGTCTAGATTTACCCTTAGCAGAAGGGGCTATAATAGATGAAGCAGGGAAAGTTTTTGTTATAGCAACACAGGTTTGGGGACCCCTGCCTCGAGGATATTTAGGACTCTTAATGGGTCAGTCTAGTATTAGATCTCAAGGTCTGACTGTTCATCCTGGTGTAATAGACTCAGATTACAAAAGTCAAATTAAAATTATGGTTTCCAGTCTCTCTTATTGGAATATTACTCCCTCTGATAAAATAGCACAGCTAGTTTTACTTCCCTTTGTAGTCCCCTCTGCTCGCACTACCCCAAGACGAGCTGGGGGTTTCAGCAGTACTGATGCTTTTTGGGTTACTAAGTTACAATCTTCCCGACCATATCTTACTGTTCAGGTCAATGATTGCATGTTTAAAGGGCTCGTGGATTCTGGGGCAGATGTAACTATCTTCTCCTCTGATTCCTGGCCCTCTTCTTGGCCCAAGAAGCAAACCGCTGAAACCCTCACGGGAGTTGGAGGAGCACAGTGCCCTTTTCAAGGTACACTTCCCATTGTTTGCTATAGCCCTGATGGACAGCCCACTTCTATTGTCCCTTTAACCTTCCTTTACCTACTATATTATGGGGACGAGATTTACTCTCCCAGTGGAATGTTCAAATTGGCACCCCTCAGGATTTTTTCATAGGGGCCACTGCTCAAACAGACCCTCTGCTAAAATTAACCTGGATACCTGGCCCTCCTGTTTGGGTTGAGCAGTGGTCCATTAAAGAAGAGAAATTAAAACACCTTAAAAGACTTGTCCAGGAACAGTTGGAGGCTGGACACATCCGGCCTTCCTGCAGCCTTTGTAATACACCTATTTTCTGTGTCCCTAAAAAGTCCTAAAAATGGAGGCTTCTACATGACTTACAGGCTGTTAATCAATGTCTTATCCTTATGGGACCTCTCCAACCAGGAATTCCCAATCTGGCCTATATTCCTCAAACATATCGTATTATTATTATTGATCTTAAAGATTGATTTTTGCCATCCCACTCCATCCTGATGATTGTGCTAAATTTGCCTTCTCAGTTCCTTCTATGAATAATTGTCATCCTGTGCAACGTTATGAGTGGACTGTTCTCCCACAGTGCATGGTCAATAGTCCAACTGTCTGTCAATATTATGTTGATAAGGCTCTTAAGCCAGTCTGAAGAGCCTTTCCCTCATGTCTTATATATCACTATATGGACGACATTCTCCTAGCCCATCCCAAACCAGAACAACTTGATTCACTTCTTGTCTCTGTTCAACACGCATTACAAGGTTTTGGCTTACAGGTAGCCTCTGAAAAAGTTCAGCCTTTCACTCCGTGGCAGTATCTGGGATACTATCTTGATACCCATATCATTCGTCCTAAAACACCAGAAATTATAATTCCCAAGGCCTTAACTCTAAATGACCTCCAAAAGATCCTTGGTCATATTAATTGGCTGCGACCTTCACTCGGCATAACAACCTCTCAACTGACCAACTTATTTGAGACCCTTAAGGGGGACCCTACTCTAACCTCTATGAGAACACTCTCTCCCCAAGCACGCCATGAATTAATACTTGTTAACCAAGCCATTAAAGAAAAATTTTTGACTCATTTACAGATAAATCATCCTGTTTACCTTCTCCTATTAAATACTCCTCATAGTCTTACAGGCGTACTCTGTCAGTTTACTCCTGATTTCGGAGGACTTGAGTGGCTTTTTCTTCCTTATTGCCCTCTGCAACAGTTGTTTACACGTTTCTCTCAGCGCATTAACTTATTAATGCAAGGACGCACCTGCACTCAACAGCTTTTGGGTTCTGACCCTCATTTTATATACTTTGGGGTAACAAAAACAGCTTTTGATCATGTTCGTCTTAATTCTGAAGAGCTCCAGATCGCTTTGGCTAATTTTACTGGGCAAATAATTTATTCTTATCCCACTTCAAAGCCACTCTCTACCCTACAGCTTCTTCCTTTACAATTTTCTACTATGCTCTCTCCTTCACCTCTTGCTAACACTCCTACTGCCTTTATAGACGGATCAAGAAAGACTGGAAAAGGAGCAGTCACTTGGCAAACAGATGGTGCCTGGCAACATTTTATTACACAAAAGGCCTCCACTACACAGCGTGCCAAGTTGTCGGCAGCTGTTGCTGCCTTTGAAATTTTTAAATCAGTGCCGTTCAATTTAATTGCTGATTCTGCTTATGTTGTCCACACCATTCAACATATTAGTGATGCAACTCTCTGCTTTAGTTCTGATTATGAGTTATTTACTTTATTTAAGAGGCTCCAAACCCTGCTTAATAGCCGTAACTCTCCCTTTTTTGTGGTACATGTGTTCTCCCATACACCCTTGCCGGAGCCTCTTTCTGATGGCAATTCTCGTGCCGATTTACTTGCTGGCTCTGCCTTTTCTGATGCACGAACTTTTCATAATTTCTTTCATCAAAATGCGCGTGGACTTCAAAAACAATTTTCTATCTCTCTTACTGAAGCACAACAAGTTGTTCGCACCTGTCCTGACTGCCAACGTTTTTCTCCCACGTCCTTTGCTGCTGGCGTCAACCCATGTGGCCTAATAGCCAATCAATTGTGGCAAATGGATGTAACACACTATCCTCCCTTTGGGAAACTTAAATGTCTCCATGTATCCATAGATACATGTTCTGGGTTTCTTTATGCCACAGCCCTTTCTGGGGAACGTTCTCCTCATGCCTGTCATCATTTCACCCAAGCCATTGCAACTATGGGATAATGGGCTTGCATATACTTCTGCTAAATTTCAACAATTTTGTGACACTTGGAATATCCTTCATTCCACTGGCATTCCTTATAACTCTCAAGGGCAAGCCATAATTGAACGTGCCCATCATACTCTCAAACAGCTCTTAAATAAACAAAAGGTGGGAGATGACGGGTTTAGAGTGTGTGACCAGAATGAAAGACTTGCCAAAGCTCTCTTTACTTTTAACTTTTTATTGGTTGCCAAAGATGGTCGTACTGCTGCAGAACGACATTTTATCCCCCCTGACACCCGACCTCGCCCACAGGTCTGCTATAAAGATCCTCAAAATCCCTCTGTCTGGCAAGGACCTGTAGAATTATTAACCTGGGGGCGAGGGTATGTGGCTGTTTTGTCTCCCACAGGTCCACTTTGGATTCCCACCTGATTAGCAAAACCATATCATGACCCAGTGACAGCCACCACCCTTCCGCTGGGAACCGCTGCCACCGCCCCTGCTGCGGCTGCCAGAGCCGCCATCCGATCTGACTCCAGAGCCACAACTGACACCGGCACCCCTTCCCCTGGGGATGAACACTAAAGGGCCGCCATCCGACCTGAAATCACCCCTTCCCCTGGGGATGGACACTGAACAACAGAGATCTGCACTACCGGTAACATGGGGAGGTCTGAAAGCCCTCTCCTCCAAAGCTGAGCATATCCTCTGAACTACAGGTGCCCCACTTACACCTGAAAAACCTGTTTCTAGCTATGGTTTCCCTTGTGATAATCAATCCTCAATAGTCATCCTATATTATCTTGTTAATCAGTAATTTGTTAATCAGTAAGTTCCCAATGAGAATTTGTTATGTGTAAACTCCTCTATATTTTCTGCTTCTCCTAGTTAGATGCTTCTGTATAGATAGATTTCTAAGTTAGAGGATTCCCTTCCAAGTAACAGTGAAACTGTGTAAATCATTGCTTGTTTGATTGTTAATGAATCTTTGAGCCTTTATAAATCTTCAAGCCTTTAAGAATAATAATTTCAGTGGATGTTAAAAGTTAGTGTTTACCTGACAAAATGAGAGTCAGAGGAAAGCCATGGGTCCAACAATCAGGATATTACTAGTGCGGAGGATTATATTATCCTCATAAGATCATCCTCTATTGTCTTACACACCTGAAAGGCACATTGAGTCCGCTCACTCTGGCTATGCAGTTGATAAGAACATCGCTCTTACTTAGTAACCTGGTGAAGAACCAGATGGTATCCGGTGGAAAACCAGCACTGTGAGTTTAAAGAACCTGCTACTGCCGCCCTCTAGGAGACTTAAGCCCAGGCATTAAGTAAGAACCTGGTGACGAACCAGATGGTATCTGGTGGAAAACCAGCACCGTGAGTTTAAAGAGCTTGCCATAGCCGCCATCTAGGCGACTAAGTCCAGGTGTCACTTATAGCTATGCTACTTCTCCTCCTTAAACATATGAAGTGTGCCCAGCCGTAGCTGGGCTCATAAGGACTCACTAAGACTCCAGGCCCTGAGGTGTGGAGACAGTAGCTAAGATAATCTTGGATTTTATCTCGTAGAGAAAATTTTACTTTCTCCTAATGGACACTTGTTAGACCAGCGAAAATTCTCTTGATTCTTATTCCATTAACTAAACAAAAGGGGGGAAATGTGGGGATATATGCCATTTAAACATGACTGCACTATTGACAACTGCAGCCCCCACAGGCCTCTATGCTGTATACGACATGTTGGAGACTTGTCAGCGATAAGAAAGAGATCAGGCATGACTTGTTTTCCCAGACATATTGTCCTGTTACTGATTGGCTTGTTTACCTGAATTCCTTCTCCCTTGCCCGAAACTTATTGTTACTCACCCAAAGCCCATTGTTCTGTTATTTGCTTCACTGCTTGCTGTATTGACTATAAATAAACTCCTGGGACTGGAGCCGGGGTTCGACTCCTCAGAGTGACACTCCTGGCCCCACTTCTCTGTAAGAGTTGTGGAATTGGTTATTGTCTCCGCCGCTCCGACATTTGCCACTGCTGCGACAATCTTCCAGATATTAAGCAGCTAATAAATGGCATGTGGTGGTTTTGTACTGTGTCAATTTGGGTAAGCCGAAACCACATTTTGCAGATTGCTCTTCCTTGCATGGTTCTGGATCAGAGTTAGCCAAAAGATAAATTCGTGAGTAATTTGGAAGGCAGAGAAGTGCAGCAGCAGCAATTACTCTCTGAAGGTTATAATGGTTAGAAAAGCCAGCAGGTTCCTGGCTGTCCTCATTCTCCCCCAGTCTATACCCAGCTTTTCTTGGTAACTCTCAGCCCTTCTGACCAGCACAAATCCCAGGTCAACATCAGATAAAGAGGAAACAGGCTTCCATAAACTTCTCTACCAAGTCTCCTTTATGATCCTGCTCTAGCAGCTGAACATTCTTACATGATTTCAGAAGGTTTGATTAGTGGCTTTTCTCTCATCCTCCATCTTCTCCATTTATTTGCTTATTTCCCCCAAATTGGGTAAGGTATTATTCCTATAATACATCTCTTATTCCATGATACCTTTAATGTTTCTCTTTCCCTGATTAAACGTTAACTAATATCATTAGTTACAGAGAGAGAAAGTCTTCACCTGGAGCTGGCACCTTGAATTCAGACTTCTATCCTCCTAGACTGTGAGAACGCATCTGTCAGTTTGTCGTTCTGTGGTGGCTTGCATGTTGCTGTCATGCTGGAAGCTATGCCACCTGTATTCAAATACCAGCAGGGTCACCCACGGTGAACAGGTTTCAGCTGAGCTTCTAGGCTAAGTGAGAATAGGAAGAAGGACCTGGTGTCTACTTCTGAAAAGAATTAGCCAGTGAAAACCTTATGAAGAGCAGTGAAACATTTTCTGATATAGTGCTGGAAGATGAGCCCCTCAGGTTGGAAGGCACTCAAAAGACAACTAAGGAAGAGCTGCCTCCTCAAAGTAGAGTCAACCTTAACGACGTGGATGGAGTCAAGCTTTTGGGACCTTCATTTGCAGATATGGCATGACTCAAAATGAGAAGAAACAGCGGCAAATGCCCACTAATAATCAGAATATGGAATGTAGGAAGTATGAATCTAGGAAAATTGGAAATCATCAAAAATGAAATGGAATGCAGAAACATCAATATCCTAGGCATTAGTGAGCTGACATGGACTGGTATTGGCCATTTTAAATCAGACAATCATATAGTCTACTATGCTGGGAATGACAAATTGAAGAGGAATGGTGTTGCATTCATCATCAAAAAGAACATTTCCAGATCTATTCTGAAGTACAATACTGTCACTGATAGGATCATATTCATACTTCTACAAGGAAGACCAGTTAATATGACTATTATTCAAATGTGTGCACCAACCACTAAGTCCAAAGATGAAGAAATTGATTGAACATGCAATCAGGATGCATTGATAATTACAATTTGGGATGCAAAATTTGGAAACAAAGAAGGATCAGTAGTTGGAAACTATGGCCTTGGTGATAGAAACAACTCTGGAGATCATGTGATAGAATTTTGCAAAACCAATGACTTCTTCATTACAAATACCTTTTTTCAACAACATAAACGGAAGTGGTCCTTGCCAGATGGAATACACAGGAATCAAACTGACTACATCTGTGGAAAGAGACTATGGAAAAGCTCAGTGTAATCAGTCAGAACAGGGCCTGGGCCGACTGTGGAACAGACCATCAATTGCACATATGCAAGATCAAATTGAAGCTGAAGAAAATTAGAACAAACCAATGGAAGCCAAAGACCGAAGACCAGACAAGTTGTAGAATGACATCAAGGATATCATACATGAAGAAAGCAAGAGGTCATTAAACAGACAGGAAAGAAAGAAAAGACCAAAACGGATGTCAGAAGACACTCTGAAACTTGCTTTTGAACATTGAGTAGCTAAAGTGAAAGGAAGAAATGATGAAGCAAAAGAGCTGAACAGAAGATTCCTAAGGGCAGCTCGAGAAGACAAAGTATTATAATGACATGTGCAAAGAGCTGGAGATAGAAAACCAAAAGGGAAGAACATGCTTGGCATTTCTTAAGCTGAAAGAACTGAATTCAAGCCTCAAGTTGCAATTTTGAAGAATTCTATGGGGAAAATATTAAATGATGCAGGAAGCATCAAAAGAAGATGGAGGAATACACAGAGTCATTGTACCAAAAAGAATTGGTTGACTTTCAGCCATTCGGGAGGTAGCATATGATCAGGAACTGATGGTACTGAAGGAAGAGGTTCAAGCTGCACTGAACGCATTGACGAAAAACAAAGCTCCAAGAAGTGATGGAATACCAGTTGAGATGTTTCAACAAACGGATGCAGCACTGCAAGTCTATGCCAAGAAATTTGGAAGACAGCTACCTGGCCAACTGACTGGAAGAGATCCATATTTATGCCTATTCCAAAGAAAGGTGATCCAACCAAATGCAGAAATTATTAAACAATATCATTAATATCACACACAAGTAAAATTTTGCTGAAGATCATTCAAAAGCGGCTGCAGCAGTGTATTGACAGGGAACTGCTAGAAATTCAAGCTGGATTCAGAAGAGGATGTGGAATGAGGGATATCATTGCTGATGTCAGATGGATGCTGGTTGAAAGCAGAGAATACCAGAAAGATGTTTACCTGTGTTTTATTGACTATGCAAAGGCATTCAGCTGTGTGGATCATAACAAATTATGGATAACATTATGAAGAATGGGAATTCCAGAACACTTAATTGTGCTCATGAGTAACTTGTACATAGATCACGAGGCAGTCATTCCAACAGAACAAGGGGAAATTGCGTGGTTTAAAGTCAGGAAAGGTGTGCATCTAAGTTGTATCTTATCACCATGCTTATTCAATCTGCATGCTGAGCAAATAATCCAAGAAACTGGACTATATGAAGAAGAAGAGGGCATCACGATTGAAGGAAGACTCATTAACAACCTGCATTATGCAGATGACACAACCTTTCTGGCTGAAAGTGAAGAGGACTTGAAGCACTTACTGATGAAGATCAGCCTTCAGTATGGATTACACCTCAACATAAAGAAAACAAAAATCCTCACAACCAGACCAATAAGCAACATGATTATAAACAAAGAAAAGATTGAAGCTGTTAAGGATTTCATTTTACTTGGACCCACAATAATTTCCCACAGAAGCAGCAGTCAAGAAATGAAACGATGCATTGCATTGAGAAATCTGCTGCAAAAGACCTCTTTGAAGTGTTGAAAAGCAAAGATGTCACCTTGAACACTAAGGTGCGCCTGACCCAAGCCGTGGTGTTTTCAATCACCTCACATACATGCAAAAGCTGGGCAATGAATAAGGAAGACTGAAGAAGAATTGACGCCTTTGAATTATGGTGTTGGTGAAGAATATTAGATATACCATGGACTGCCAAAAGAACGAACAAATCTGACTTGGAAGAAGTACAGCCAGAATGCTCCTTAGAAGCAAGAATGGTGAGACTACCTCTCACATACTTTGGATATCAGGACGGATCAGTCCCTGGAGAAGGACATCATGCTTGGTAAAGCATGGGTCAGCGAAAAAGAGGAAGACCCTCAACGAGATGGATTGATGCAGTGGCTTGCAACAATGGGCTGAAGCATAACAACAATTGTGAGGATGGTGCAGGACTGGGCAGTATTTTGTTCCATTGTACATAAGATCGCTATGAGTCAGAACTGACTCAACGGCACCTAACAACAACAGCAATGTCATCATTATAGATACTTAAAGTGGTTCCAGTTGAATAGAACCTTAAGGATGGGAATCTGGAATTTATCTGATTAGATTTAAAGGCATGAATGACCCTGTTGTCAGTGATAAAGGTGACATTGGTAGACCATTGCATGCAGTGGAAAAACAGGTACTTCAAGTATCACCTGTAGTCACCTGTAATCAAACGCCTATAGAAGGTAAAACTTTGGGTGACCAAGTACTTACTGCCACCGAACATTTTAGGAGAAATAAAGAGTATAATGGGTTTGGCTGGTTGCTTCTAAGTGTACTCAAGATTTGGAGGAAGAAAATTATGAGCTCAAGGCTTTAAATACCCAGTTCAAAGTCTGGGTAAGGTAGCAGGATATTCCTCTGACTGCCATTAAAAGAAACTCCTGTTTCCTGTAGGTGCAGGGTCAAGATCCCTGAACACCAAACCCAAAGTGGCCAGGTGACTGTCTCTACTTCTGGCTTAATAGAATCATTGTTGTGTTCCCTAGTGGAGACATTCTTCCCTTAGGAACTAATACCTCTAAACCAGCAGTATCCAAAGTTTTGGGTATGGGAAGTGGCATTTTGCTAGTGAATCATTAGATATAACAGTGAGAAGAGCCTCTCCCATTTCCACCCCAGATTGGCTTACTGACCCACAGAGTGAAGGCTATTATGGTGGGAAATGACAAGTGGAAGCCTCTAGAATGGCCTGTATCTACCAAAATAGTAAGCTCAAAGTAATCTCATTCCTGGAGGGATTGCAGAGATTTGTATCACCATCAGAACTTAAAGGGTGTAGTGGTGGTGATTCCTACCATACTGTCTTTTAATTTGCCCGTTTGGCTTGTGCAGAAGACAGATCTTGGAGAATAACTGTGGATTATCATAAACTTTAACCAGGCTGCTCCAATTTCAGCTTCTGTTCCAGAGGCAGTTTCTTTATTGGAGTAAATCAGTATACTCCCTGGCATCTTGTATGCAGCTATTGATCTGGCAAATGCTTTTCTTTATACCTGCAAGTAACCTTCACCAGAAGCAGTTTACTTTCAACTGTCAGGGCCAGCAACACACCTTCATTGTCCTACCTGTGGGCTTTATCAACTATATGGATAGCATGCTGAATGGAACTGGTGAACAGGAAGTTGCAAGTACCCTAGATACTTTGGTAAGATGCATGTACGCCAGATAGTGGGAAATAAATCCCACGAAAATTCAGGAGCTTGCTACCTTGGTAAAATTTCTAGGGGCCCACTGGTCTGAGGAGTGTCAAAATATTCCTTCTAAGGTAAAGACAAGTTGCCTCTGGTTCCTCCTATCAGTAAGAAACAGACACAATGCTTAGTGTGCCTCACTGGATTATGAAAGCAACATATTTCATTTGGGCATGCTACTCTAATTTATTAAATAACTCAAAAGCTGGCCAGTTTTGAGTAGGATCCAGAGCAAGTGGATGCTCTGCTATAGTCATAGGCTGCTGTGCAAGCTTATTTGCCCCCTTGGGCCATGTGAACTGTCAGACCCAATGCTGTCTTTTCCAGGGCCTATAACTCCTGACTGGAGTCCCTTTTTTGGAGTATAGTCATGCAGCAAACATTTATTAAGCACTTAATGGTGCTTTTGGTTAATGACATTTTAAGGGGTCACCATTCAAATCTTAGCCAATTGTAAGGAAAGAATGGAAAAGGAGTTTGAAGATGAACTGGGCAATTCGGTGTGTGAGTTGGGGTTAGGTGGGAATTGGATGCCCTGGAAGAGATAAGGCCAGGAGGGATAAGCTGCCAGGGCAGGGTAGGGAGTCCTATACCATAAATAATATCCTCCCTTTGGTTCCTGGGAGGTTGGGGCTTTGGTCTTCCCCTTCACTCTGGAGCAGGATCAAGTTTCTCTTAGGTTTCTCTCTGGATTCCCAGAGGCAAGTTGGCTCCAATTAGAACCTGGGCCCATCCCCAGAGGACACATATGGAGCACCTCCTCTGGAAGTTTGCTTGCTCACACTGGCCTCTCTGAGTGCCTGGAGCTGAAAGGCCACCGAAGAGGAGCAGCATGAGCAGCTCCCTGGTCCTGCCCTGCACAATCCATAAGCGCTCACCAAGGACTGAGCCAAGAGGCAGAGATGGCCTAGAGGGCAAGATCTCTGGATTTTTCTCCTCCAGAATGATACCTGGGACAGTCTTCAAGGTTGGAGAGTCGAGGTTCGCTCTGTTGCACCCACATAGAGAAGGTCTCTCCCTTGCCCTCCTCTGCCTGCACACAAGTGCCTGCTGAGTAGCCGGCCACCAGTCAATGAGCGTGCAAACGTTGTTTGCTTTTAGTTGCTGAATTAAAAAGATTAAGCGGCTAGTAAGCTGACTGAACATCAACAATCTTTCCAGAAGACTCTTTTAAATAAGTTTACGTAGACCAGTTGGTTGCAATCGTAGACATTAGCCAATTAGAAGATGGGAGAGAGGGAGGGGGCATAGAAGGAGGACCAAGATGAGGGGTGCAGATGTGTGTGTGTGGCCGGGAGAGGTATGTGTGTAAGATATGGAGGGAGGTGCGTTTCTGGGGCAGGCAGTGGCCGCGACAGTTCTCCTAGACCTGGTTCTGCCCAAGCTGCCTGCCCCATCGCATGGTCACTGCCGGTCCCTCCTGCTGCCTGGACAGTTACTCTCGGGTTCTTCTCCATGCGAAGCTTTGCTCAGAAGTGAACAGGTCCAAGTTTCCCCTCTTCTCCTTCCATCTGATTAATTCATCAGCTAGGGAACCAGCATCGACCAAGGAGCAGCAGGGACCGGCGGCAGGACGGGGAGGGTATGGTCATGCCCCTCTGCGAAAGGGGCGGAGGCTGAGCCCCAAGTCGACTAGCTGGACTCAAAGGGTAGGAGCGGGTCACACGGCCGCCCTGGAGTGGGGGCTCCTCCCCCAAGTCCTCTCGGGCTCCGCGGAGGCTTCCTTTTCTCATCCTGACCCAGGCGACTGTGAGGGCAGTGCTTCCCGTGGGCTGGTCTAGGCTGTTCTTCCTCTGTGCCTGGTGGCCCGTCTGAACCGCGTCGCCCGCGCGTCCCGAGTCGGTGCCTTCAGGTGAATCCAGGTCTGGAGACGCGGCGAGTCCGGTGCTTGGGGAAGGCGCGTGGTCATTCCCCTACGGAAACGCGGGCTCCGATGGAGGAAAGAGGCAGCGCCTCCTAGCGAGTCTGGAGTCCCTGGGGCCTATGGGACGGAAAGACGCGGTCCCCGCGGAGTGGACGGGGCGCCTGGAGTCCTCCCGGGTCCATCCCGCCTCCCCGCGCTGTTGTCAGAACCGAGGACAGCCGCATTTCCGTTCAGTCGCCTGGACCTGCGGCCTCCTGACGCACAACACCCTCGAAGAGGGATTGGCCTTGTTCCCCTAGAGGCCAAACCCAGCAGTTTTATCCAGTGCAATATGTCATTTGATTTCTTCACTGCTGCTTCCATGGGCATTGATTGTGGATCCAAGTAAAATGAAATTCTTGATAACTTCAATCTTTTCTCCCTTTATCATGCTGTTGCTTATTGGTCCAGTTGTGAGGATTTTTGTGTTCTTTATGTTGAGGTGTAACCCATGTTGAAGGCTGTAGTCTTTGATCTTCATCAGTAAGTGCTTCAAGTCCTCTTCACTTTAGGTAAGCAAGGTTGTGTCATTTGCATATCACAAGCTGTTAATGAATCTTCCACCAATTCTGATGCCACGTTCTCCTTCATATAGTCCAGTTTCTCAGATTATTTGCTCAGCATACAGATTGAATAAGCATGGTGAAAGGATACAATCCTGACACACACCTTTTCTAGTTTTAAACCATGCAGTATTCCCTTGTTCTGTTCCAAGGACTGCCTCTTGATCTATGTACAGGTTACTTATGAGTACAAGTAAGTGTTCTGGAATTCCCATTCTTCACAGTGTTATCCATAATTTGTTACAATACATACAGTTGAATGCCTTTGCATAGTCAATAAAACACAGGTAAACATCTTTCTGGTATTCTCTGCTTTCAGCCAAGTTCCGTCTGACATCAGTGATATCCCTTGTTCCATGGTCTCTTCTGAATCTG
This sequence comes from Dugong dugon, assembly GCA_030035585.1. Classification (NCBI taxonomy): domain Eukaryota; kingdom Metazoa; phylum Chordata; class Mammalia; order Sirenia; family Dugongidae; genus Dugong; species Dugong dugon. Next base: position 153,202,797 of record CM057462.1, read on the forward strand.
GTTTGAATTTCTGGCAGTTCCTGTTGATATACTGCTGCAACCGTTTTTGAATTGTCTTCAGCAAAATTTTACTTGTGTGTGATATTAATGATATTGTTCAACAATTTCCACATTCTGTTGGATCACCTTTCTTTGGAAGGGGCACAAATATAGCTCTATTCCAGTAGGTGGACCAGGAAGTTGTCTTCCTAATTTCTTGACATAGACAAGCGAGCACCTCCAGTGCTACATCTGTTTATTGAAACATCTTAATTAGTATTCAGTCAATTCCTGGAGCCTTGTTTTTCCCCATTGCCTTCAGTGCAGCCTGGACTTCTTCCTTCAGTTGCATCAGTTCTTGATCGTATGCTACCTCCTGAAATGGTTGAACGTAGACCAATTCTTTTTGGTACAGTGATTGTGTAGTCCTTCCACCTTGCTTTGATGCTTCCTGCTTCGTTCAATATTTTCCCCATAGAATCCTTCAAAATTGCAACTCGAGGCTTGAATTTTTTCATCACTTCTTTCAGCTTGAAAAATACTGAGAATGTTCTTCCCTTTTGGTTTTCTAACTCCAGGTCTTTGCACATTTCATTATAATACTTTACTTTGTCTTCTCAAGCTGCCCTTAGGAATTTTCTGTTCAGCTCTTTTACTTCATCATTTCTTCCATTTGCTTTAGCTACTCTACATTCAAGAGCAAGTTTCAGAGTGTCTTCTGACATCCATTGTGGTCTTTCCTTTCATTCCTCTCTTTTTAATGACCTTTTGCTTTCTTCATATATCATGTCCTCGATGTCATTCCACAACTCGTCTGACTTCGGCCATTAATGTTCATTGTGTCAAATCTATTCTTGAGATGGTCTCCAAATTCAGGTGGGGTATACTCAGGTACTTTGGCTCTCATGAATGTGTTTAATTTTCTTCAGCTTCAACTTGAACTTGTATTGATAGTCTGTTCCGCAGTCGGCCTTGTTCTGACTGATGATATTGAGATTTTCCACCCTCTCTTTCCGCAGATGTAGTAAATTTGATTCCTGTGTTTTCCATCCAGTGAGGTCCATGTGTATAGTCGCCATTCATGTTGTTGAAAAAAGGTATTTGCAATGAATAAATCGTTGGTTTTGCAAAATTCTATCATGTGATCTGCGTTGTCTCTATCACCAAGGCCATATTTTCCAACTACCAATCCTTCTTCTTTGTTTCCAACTTTCATGTTCCAATCACCAGTAATTATCAATGCATCTTGATTGCATGTTTGATCAATTTCAGACTGCAGAAGTTGGTAAAAATTTTCAATTTCCTCATCTTTGGCATTAGTGATTGATGTGTAAATTTGAATAATAGTCATATTAACTGATCTTCTTTGTAGGCGTATGGATATTATCCTATCACTGACTATGTTGTACTTTAGTGTAGGTCTTAAAATGTTCTTTTTGATGAGGAACAAGATGCCATTGTTCTTTAATTTGTCATTCTTGGCATAGTAGACCATATGGTTGTCCTATTTAAAATGGCCAATACCAGTCCATTTTAGCTCACTAATGCCTAGGATATCCGTCTTTATGCATTCTATTTCATTTTTGATGACTTCCAATTTTCCTAGATTCATACTTCGTACATTCCACGTTCCTATTATTAATGGATGTTTGCAGTTGTTTCTTCCTATTTTGAGTCATGCCACATCAGCAAATGAAGGCCCTGAAAGCTTGACTCCATCCATGTCATTAAGTTTCACTCTACTTTGAGGAGGCAGCTTTTCCCCAGTTGTATTTTGAGTGACTTCCAGCCTGAGGGGCTCATCTGCTGGCACTGTATCAGACAATGTTTCACTGCTGTTCATAAGGTTTTCACTGGCTAATTTTTTCAGAAGTAGATCGCCAGGTCCTTCTTCTTAGTCTGTCTTAGTCTGGAAGCTCCGCTGAACCCTGTCCAACAAGGGTGATCCTGCTGGTATTTGAAATACCAGTGGCAAAGCTTCCAGTATTACAGCAACACGCAAACCACCAAAGAATGACAAACTGACAAATCTGTGGTGGATTGTAGGTCTAGAGCAGTCTTTATTCTAGGACTCATTTAGCCTAACTTCTAAAGTGTGGCCCTTCTGCAGAGTAGCTGGGGCTGGGGCTGAGGCTGGGCCTGGGGCTGGATCCCTTCTGCAGAGTAACTGTCTCAGCGGATATCTAGGTCAATTGACATAACATGGTTTATAAAGAAAATGTTCTTTAGTGGGTGTCCACTACTTCGGTGAGTAGTGTCTGGGGTCTTAAAAGCCTGTGAGTGGCCATCTAAGACACATGTATTGGTCCCATCCCACCTGGAGCAAAAGAGAATGAAGAACACCAAAGACACAAGGAAAATACTAGACCAAGGGACTAAAGGACTACATGAACCAGAGACTCTGCCAGCCTGAGATCAGAACAACTAGATGATGCCCAGCTACAACCAATGACGGCCCTGACAGAGGTAACCACAGAAAGTCCTGGACAGAGCAGGAGAAAAATGTAGAACAGAACTCAAATTCACGTAAAAAGACCAGGTTTACTGGTCTGACAGAGACTGGAGGAACCCAAGAAACTATGACCCCCAGATGCTCTGCTAACGCAGAAATGAAAACATTCCTGAAGTCCACTTTTCAAAGATTAGACAGGCCTATAAAACAAAGAAATAACACAAGTGAAGAGGGTGCTACCTAGCTCAATCAAATATGCGAGAACAAATGGGCAGCTTCTGTCCAAAAGCAGGATGAGAAGGCAGGAAAAGACAGGAACCGGACAAATGGACACAGGGAACCCAGGGTGGAAAGGGGGAGCATGCTGTCACATTGTGGGGATTGCAACCAATGTAACAAAACAATATGTGTATAAATTTTTGAATGAGAAATTAACTTCAGCTGTAAACTTTCACCTAAAGCACACAAAAATAAAATAAAAAATTAAATATGGCTCTTCCAGGGTCTCTACTGAATGCCCACATATTCATGGGAGTTTCTCTACTTTGTCTGGAGGGAAGTCAAATGATTCATAGCCCTGTGTTGGCTCTGAATATAATTTTTCTTCCAGGTCCCAAGTTATTGCTCTTTCCTTATAAGTTGCTCTGGCCCAGGCTTGGCCTCATGGGGTTTCACCCCAAGCATACACAGATTGTATTCAACCAAGGACTTGAGGGGACCCCTCTGCAGATTTCTGTGGCTCAATCTCTGTGCAGTGCTCTCCTCTGTGGTATTTTGCCCCACAATTGCTAGCTGCCTCAGCATCCCCAAACTCAGACCTCTGAGGCCTCAGTTTTGTAAGATAGGCTCTGTTTGGGTTTTCCCTCCCTGCCTTATGGCCTGGAAACTCCCTCCAGACAATAAGCTGGGCAATTATAGGGCTCACCTTGTTTGTTTGCCTCCTTTCAGGGATCACAGTGGTTTTGTGGTTGACTGGGATCAACTCCCCACTCAAAATTGGTTTGGATGGCGAGACTAATGATGCCCAATATACGCTGAGGTGTATGAAAATGTTTATTACTCACATAATGGGACTTTCTGGGGAGAGTAAGGCAGGCACACAAGCCAACTGAAATGGCTTGAACAAAGGGAGGGGCCAGTGGCTTTGATTTTGAATGTAGTTAGGGGAGTGGGGCTAGGGTGAGGATTCCTGTATTCAGGCTGGGTTTTGGGTGGTTTGAACTTCCCATGTCAGTGCTGGGTCAACAAAAGGGAGGGGGGAGAGGTGAAGTTTTTCAGTTGTCAAGCATCAAAAATGGACTCAACTTCTTTTTACAACTGTCCTATACTGACTGTTTGAAAATAGTTGTTCCATGTATTTTGTCTGTTTTTCTTTTTTTTGTGCATGAAGAAAATTGCCATAGCAGTTAATCCTTCATGGGAGGAAGCAGAAGTCTCCAGTGCTCCATTTAAAAACTGGGTTTGCAGTGATGTGCTCATCCAGGCTGGGTGAGCTGGGGAGTATCTATTTTTGGATGGTTGACCAACCGAGCCTGGGCTAAGCGCTGGCAGCACCACCAGGCAGGCTCTCCCTGGGGAAGCCTCCAATCCACCTGGCCAGGAAGATGAGGACTTGAGAACTCGTTGATTTCCTGACACTCCTTGTGGAAAAGGATTTGCACATGCTTGGGTGTCCACAGGCTTGGATGTGTGTTTAACATTTGCAAAACATTTGGTCACTGTCAAAGTGTTTCTATACAGATTGTCTCCTTTCCTCCAATCCCTCCAACAAAAGGGAGAGAGTGGGAGATGGTGGGTGGCAGAAGTGCTTTATACTTAGGTAAATTCAGGATCCCAACCTAACTGACTTTCAGTTGACAGACAGTAAAAATGAGGAAGGGGAGAGGGGGCTCTGACATGGGAAAAGGGATGGAGAAGAGGGGTGTTGTGTTTTGCCAAAGTGTGAGTGTTTTTTTTTAAGCATAAGAAAGTGTTATTCATTGATTAAGGGTAGGGTTACACAGCCAATTATTGTAATTTCTGTCAAGAAGTTGTATACCTGAAAAAAAGAATTGGCAAAAGTTGTGTGATAGATGTATTTACAACAATGACAAAAAAAAAAAAACAGCTGCTAAAGCTGCTTATGTACAACCAAACAACTCATGGGATTTGGTGTCTTAGTTTGGAGGTTTAGGGTCATGGTTTCATGGGACATCCCAGTTAGTTGGCCTAATAATGTGTTTAGTGCTTCTGTTCTATCTCCTAGTTCGTTGTGTAGTGTCTGGGGTCTTAAAAGCCTTCGAGAGGTCATCCAAGGACCAATAATTGGTCTCTATTGACCTGAAACAACAGAGGAAGAAGGAGAGTCAGGAATAGAAGGAGGATATGTAATGTGTGCCTAATTGCCTCCATGAACAACTGCCTCCTTTGCCATGAGAACACAAGAACTGGATGGTGCCCAGCTACTATTACTGAACATTTTGATCAAAGATTTCATAGAAGAATCCTGATCAAAAGGGGTAAATTGAAGAACAAAATTTCAAATTCTTATGAACTCTAGACTTTCTGGAGCCATGAAGGGTGGATGAACCCCTGAAACCTTTACCCTGAGATAATCTTTAAACCTTAAACCAAAAATATCCCCTGAAGTCATCTTAAAACTGAACAATAGTTTAACTAGTAAAAAATGGTCTGCTTTGAGCATAATGCTCTTTTAAGAACTATCTATATGGAATGAAATTGAAAACAGCAACTCAAATGATTAATAGGTACCTCAGGGGGCAGTGAGTTTATGTTAATGAGGGAGAAACAACTCAGAAAAGGAGGGTGAGAACGGTTGTACAACCCGAAGAATGTTATCAATGTCATTAAATTGTACATGTAGGAACTGTTGTATTGGTGTATGTTTTTTTATGTATATTCTCAACAACAACAAAATAAATAAAATTTAGAAAAAAAGCCACAAGAATGTAAAAAGCATAGTAATTATTGTTAGCTATTGTTAAAAGAGATTTGGGCATCCAAATGAAAAGTTACCTGAAAAAAGGCATAAGTATAATAATTATGCATGCCTTGGCCAAAGTCTATCAATTATTAAAATATCAGATTAGATAAATGTGTGCCATCAACCTAACAATAAATAGCTCTTTCTAGACCCCCTCCTCCACAAAAAAGAAAGAAAGTGTTATTAAGTGTGCCTATTTTTCAGCTGAAGGCACAGAACTTACTCACAAACCACATAACTATTAAGTCACTGGACTCAGACCCTGCTGCTCAGCCAATGGGGCCTCAAGCTGCAAACCCGAGCCCTGTGAAAACCACAGACCTGGACAGGCCATCTCACACTTAGTGTATGACTCTTTCTGATCCCCAGTTTCCAGGGTCTCTTGGGCTGAGCGCCCATCAATTTTCTCAGAAGGCCAGTCTGGGCTGTAATTTGTCTTCCCCCCAACCTCCTTACCTGCTGGCACCTCAGATCCAAGCTGGCCTTTCCCCTTGGGCAAAGTGAACTGGGGTGGAGACTGGAGGGTCAGAAGGATGGCTATCCCTCTGTGATGGTTAAGGTTGTGTGTCAACTTGGCTGGGCCATGGTTCTCAGTGGTTTGGCAGTTATGATATAGTTTGGCAGCTATATGATGATGTAATCACCTCCATAATGAGATCTCATATAATGTAATCACTTCCATGATGAGATCTGCTATGAGTAGCCAGTCAGTTGAAAGAGAGTTTCCTTGGGGGTGTGGACTACATCCAATTTATGTAGACTTTCTGGCAAAGCTCACTGGCTTTTGATTGCTCTGGATCCTGCAGCTGGCTCCTCATCTGACCTCCAATTCTTAGGACTTGAGCTAGCAGCTCACCTGCCGGTCTTGGGATTTGTCAGTGTCCACAGCCTGTGAGTCACTGGCCTGCCATCTTTCTTACCAATCTTAGAATTCATCGACCTTCACAGTCTGTGAGCCAGAGGCCTGCTGTGTGACCTGCTGATCTTGGGTTCACCAGCCCCTGCAGCTACGTGAGTCAGAAGAAGCCTCCAGCCTGACCCACAGACTTGGGACTTTCCAGCCTCTACAACTGCATGAGGCATTTCCTTGATATAAATCTCCCTCTCTCTCTCTCTCTCTCTGTGTGTGTGTGTGTATATATACTTCACTGATTTTGCTTCTCTAGAGAAACCAGCCTAAGACCCTCCATAACAGAGCCACTCCCTCGTCAGGGGGAGCATCATGAGGGGAGCAGAAAACAGCGGGAAAGAGACCGAAGGTCAGAGAGGACCCTAGCAGGCTCTCTTGAGAGCCACATTTCCTGGCGTCATACCCTGCCCCTATGTTGAGCATCCTTGGGTAGGTCACTTCTGCTCTGGCCTAGGAGTCCCTGTCTGGGGAGCGAATGGCCAAAGGGAATGGTTCCTGTGGCTCCTTCAGGCTGATGCCTCATGGCTGCTGCCCAACAGCTGTTGGTGGTCTTAACGTCGCTTGGTCCAGGGCCCCCTTCACTCCTGTACATGACACTCACTGTACCTCAAACCTGAGTCCTGGCTTTCCCAAGCCCCTGGCAAGGGCTTGTGGAACAGCCAATGCCCCAGCTCCCAGAGAGGGCTTTGCCATGACTTCTCTAGGTAGAGAATGCAGACTTTAGGCTTATCCAAGAGACAGCAAAGTGCAGTAGATAGGACTGTGGCCTGGGAGCCAGGCTTGAACCAGTTCCCACTACTTATTAGCCGAATGTCTTTAGGCAAGTTATTTAACTTCACTGTGTCTCAGTTTCCCTACTGGTAAAAACAAAACAAAACACTGCTGCTGAGTTGATTCGGACTCATAGTGACCCTACAGGACAGAATAGAACTGCCATATAGGGTTTCCAAGGCTGTAAATCTTTACGGGAGCAGACTGCAACATCTTTCTGCCACGGAGAGGCTGAGCACTTAACCACTGTGCCACCCAGGGACAGACTACCCAATAAGCAAGATATGGACAGGCTCACTTGTGCTTACTTACTAATTTGTAGTGCACAGTTTCACTTGTTTTTCACCACATTTTTGATATGATGAAACCCGTGTGAAATTGTGCACTGCAGATTAGTAAGTAAACACAGCTAAACCCGTGCGTACCTTGCCTACTGGTTAGTAAGTCTCCGGTGCCACCAGTGCTCCACCTGTTGGTAAAGGAGGGCTAATAACATTATGCTCATCACAGTGATATTACAAGGAACACATGAGTCCGTGTAGAGCGCTCGGCATATAGTATGCGTTTGCTGTTCTCATCCCCTGGGTTGAGAGAGGTCAGGTTAGCGATGTGGGCTGGAGGGAATGTGCTATCCCACCAAAGTATAAACACCACATTTGGGTTGCTATTCTGCAGTATTTCCTCCTGTCCTTGGAGCAGAGAAAACTAAATTACTTTGAAATTAATACCTAGATGAAGGGTCTGGGCAGGGGCAGATTAACCAGTAAGCAAGGTACCCACGAGCTTACTTGTATTTATTTACTAATCTGTAATGCACAATTTCACATGGGTTTCACCACATGAAAGACGTGAAAAATAGGTGAAATTGTGCACTACAGATTAGTAAATAAGCGTAAGTAAGCCCGTGCATACCTTGTTTATATGGATAATCTGTCCCTGGGTCTGGGAGTGAGTTTCCTTTGAGGAGAAATTAGTCTCTGGCAAATATTTCATTAGGAGAGATGCAGATACAGTGGTGCTGCCCAGCTGATCCCTCCTAATCCTCCCTCTCCCTCCCCTGGTCCACTTGGACCCTTGAGTGTCTCCTCTGAAGCAGTTTCCCTTCCCCTATCTTCCCCCTCCCCCAGCCGCACCACCACCAATTTCCTGAATTGACCCTGCCCTCCAACACCGTGCTGGCCCAAAGTCTGTTATGTGTTACTGTGCGGCCCCTGGGTCATTAGGGGTGTGCTTGGAGGTGGGGGTTTTGTCCCCCATAAGATCATGAGGACCTGGAGGAAGAAACAGCCTCTCTTCTTTGCTCCCTGTCTTAATTTCTTAGTGCTGCTATACCAGAAATACCACAAGTGGGTGGCTTTAATGAACAGAAATTTATTTTCTCACAATTAGGAGGCTAGAAGTCCAAATTCACGTCACTAGCTCTAGGAGAAAGCTTTCTCTGTCAACTATGGGGAAGATCCTTGTCTCTCTTCAGCTTCTGTTCTTCAGTACCTTGGCAATCTTCACGTGGCATGGCATTTATCTTCCCTGGTCTCTACAACCTTCTGTGCCTAATCTGCTCTTTAAAGCTCAAAGGCGATTGGCTTAATACATGCCCTGTACTGATATGACCTCATTAACATAACGAAGAAAACCCTATTTCCAAACGGAACCTCCAAAAAAAAATAAAAAAGCCTGTTGCTGCTGAGTCAATTTCAACTCATAGCGACCACATAGGACAGAGTAGAACTGCCCTATAGGGTTTCCAAGGAGCGGCTGGTGGATCCAAACTGCTGACCTTCAGGTTAGCAGCCAAGCTCTTAACCACAGGTACAGAGGTTAGGATTTACAACACATATTTTTGGGGGACACAATCCAATCTATAACACTTCCCAAGTTCACCCACACAGGGGTTACTACTGGGAGCACAGGAATCACCCCCGTTTCAGTTTTATTCCTTGAGGATTAGACAATCAAATTACTTCTCAGCTCTCTCACTTCACTCTGGCTTTATTTGCTAATCCTGTCTGGGGTTAGAGAGCCTGTGTGTGTGTGTGTGTGTGTGTGTGAGAGAGAGAGAGAGAGAGAGAAGACAGACAGAAGAGAGAAGAGACAGAGAGAAGGCAGAGGAGAGGAGAAAGCCCCAGGAGGAGGATGAAGAAACCATGAAAACTGAAGCGGGTAGACAGGCAGGCTTAGCCTGCGGAATGTCAGCATGCCTGTGATTATACACACCAGAACATCTGCACAAGGCCCCACGTGCCCCTGCTCACCCCGGCTATGCCCAGCCAGCTGCTCTGAGGAAAGACTTCAAGCACATAGCCACTCAAGCTAATGGAAGCCCCACCCACCAGCCCAGCCCTTCTCCCTCTCTCACTGATACAGGCTTCATTCTTGCAGGGTAGGGGCTGGAACCTGGAAGAGGATGGGCTTCACTGGTGATATTTACCAAAGAAATGAACTCAATGGACATCATAAATTGCTGATTAAAAATCTACTCCTCGTCTTAAGGTCAGTAAACGTCAGAGAATGTCAAACCCTGGGTGCAGAGAAGTTGGCAGAAATGGGGGTGGGTAGAAAAAGTCAGGCCGCTTTAGCTGGTGGCAGGTGGGGGTTGTCATTAACAGAGTGGAGTGGTTTGTCAGAGTGCCGGAGGTAGGGAAGGCAGAGGGTGGGGGAAAGTGAGGAGGCCTCCCTGCCTGGACTGGGGGCAGGACACACAGGGTCCTGAGGGAACTGGGTGTGGGTGGACGCTCCCAGGCTGTTCCCTGGTGTGGGGAGGTAGAAGGAATTCGGACTTCAGAGTGAGACTGACCTGGGCTAGGATCTGGTTGTGTGGCCTCGGGGACAAGGATCCTGCCTAATGCAGAATGGTTACAAGACAGTAACATTTCCTTCTACCAAAGCACAGGGCTGGAATGGATCTAGGCCCCTTTCTAGAAGTCTGACAGGAAAATGAAATCTCCATGCCTCCTCTTTTCTTTCCCTTTCCTTTACTTCCTCCTTCTCCCCTCCCGTTTCCCATCTCCCAGGCCTGCGTTCCATACCTCAGAGGGAAGGGGAGAGAGGATTCAGGGTGAAGGGAGCTGTGACACTGGGTCAAGGTGAGGGGAGGCAAGACAGATTTGGGGTAGATGGGGCAGAAGTGAGAAGGCTGGTGAGCAGTGTGGCCACAGCAACCTCCCTCCTATCTCCAATTTTGATCCCTCCCATAGACTTCTTGGCTCTTAGAAACAGTGCTGTCTGCCATGCCCCCTCTGGAAGAATAAAACAAGCAAAATAATAATAATGGCAACACTTGGTCGGTGCTTACTGTTCTAGGCACTTTATTTATAGGAACATTTTATAGGGACTTCCACAACAACCCTGAGAGAAATCCCTGAGTGACTCAAAAAGTTAAAAGCGCTGGGCTACTAACCAAAAGGTTTGAATCTACTCAGAGGCACCTCAGAAGAAAGGCCTGGTGATCTGCTGCCAAAAGTTCATAGCCTTGAAAACCTTATGGAGCAGTTTTACTCTGCACACATGCGGTCACCATAAGTTGGAATCAACTCAACAGCAACTCACAAGAACAACCCTGAGAAGTAGGACTATTATTATCACTAGTGTGCAAAAGGAGACACTGTGGCACAGAGATCACACAATGAGAAGCAGAAGTTTGAGACAAAGCTGACTTCATCTTTCACCAAAGCAGCCTCAATGCTTCTGGGAGGAAAGGTTGTGGCTTGATGGGGAAAGGATGGGGGGGGGGGGATGTTTAAGTGGAGAGACCACTAGGATGTCACTTAACTAATCAGCTGGATATTCTGGCCTGAAGCAGTGGGTAAGGAAGAAGGAATTGGCCAATCCTTGTTGGCCCTGTGCCCTCTGTGGTCCTCAGGGCCCTGTGTGGGTGTGTGTGCTTGCGATGGTGCAAAAGGAGCACTGTGAATCCATCCCACTCCCTTTCCCTTCTCTCACCTCTGTTCTGGTAGGCGCAGCGTGCAGACTTCTTCCCTGGTTGTGACTGCCTCGAGTTGTTCTCAAGTAGTTCCATTTGTGAAAGCTCAAGTGTAGACTATAGCTGTGCCCCACAGCACTTGGCCCGATTCAGAGACAAAACTTAGCCTGATCCAGAAATACAGTCCCTCAGAGTTGTGAGGAAACCTAGACATCATCACATTGACCCTTTCTTTGAAGCTCGGAGGCCACAGCTAGCTGGAGACAGAAATAAGACCCAGGCCCAGAATCTGGCCACGGCTTGCCTGTCTTACCTTTGCTTATTTGCTATCCGTTTATCTTCTTTGATGAAGTCCCTGTTCACATCATTTGCTAATTTATTGAGTTGTTTGCTTTCTTATTATTGAGTTATAAAAGTTCTTTATATATTCTGGATTCAAGTTCTTTATCAGATATATGATAGAGCCTGGTGCGCAGTGGTTAACTGCTTGGCTGCTAACCGAAGGTCAGTGGTTGCACCCACCAGCCACTCGATGGGAGAAAGACGTGGCAATCTGCTTCCATAAAGATATACAGCCTTGGAAACCCTATGGGGCAGTTCTACTCTGTCTTATAGGGTCACTAGGAGTTGGAATCGATTCCATGGCAATTGTTTTGTTTTGTTTTTAATCAGATGTATCATTTGCAAATATTTTCTCACAGTCTGTTGTTTGTCGTTTCATTCTCTTAATAGTGTATTGAAGAGCAGAAATTTTAAAATTCGATGCAGTTCAATCTATTGATGTTTTTCTTTAAAGGATTGTGCTTTAAGTGTTATATCTAAGAAATCTTTGCCTAACACAATCACAAAGATTTTTCTCCTGTATTTTATTCTAGAAATGTTATAGTTTTAGGTTTTACATTTAGGTCAATGATCCATTTGAGTTAATTTTTTTATGTGGTGCAAGGTATAGATTGAAGGTTTTTTGTTTTTTTTGGATATGGATATCCATTTGTACCAGCACCATTTGTTAAACAGACTATCCTTTTTCCACTGAATAGCCTTTACACCTTTGTCAAAAATTAATTGTCCGCATATGTATAGGTCTATTTCTGGACTGTCTATCCCATTCCACTGATCTGTTTATCTATCTTGATGCCAATAGCACACTATCTTGACTGCCTTACCTTTATAAGACTTGAAATCAGGTAGTGGTAGCCTTCTGCAAGGACTGCTAGGCTACAAACTGCACTATAAAAGGGGCAAGGTGGGCAAACCCCATCTTAATCACTAACTACGCAGCAAGGATCAGCATGAACTCAGTTCCTAGCTTGAAGCGGATCCAGGCCTCACTCTCCCACATTTCCACTCCTTGTAGCCAGCCATTTCTGAGGCAATTCCTCTCTTTGACTGTAACCACCCAGAGTTACATCAGACCTCATCCCTGGCTATTACTGGACCAGGTCAAAACATCCTTGGCCACCTGAGGCCAAATCATTGGGGAGCAGCCATAGGCTCAGGAGTCTGCACAACTCCCTGCACTTCAGACCAGCTAGCCTATCTCTCCCTCTCCCTCTCTCTCTATATATCTTTCTATATCCATATCCATATCTAACTCCATATCTATCTACCTACCTACCAGTCTGTCTGTCTATCTATCTGTATCTGGGACTAAGACTCTATCCTTCTTCATCCACTGCCTGTGCAGCCTTTCTCTATCTCCCAGCCACCCAGAGCTGGGTCTACACAAATCGACACTGTACTGCCAGCCCCAGCCAGGTCACTGCCCCTGTGGGTTCATTTATCCTCCAGAATGACTCACAAAATTCATGGAGGCTGTTACCTATTCTTACAGTTACCCATTTATTATAACCAGAAAGGATACAAGTATAGAGGTGCATAAGGGAAGGTCTGGGAGGGTTTCCGTTCTCCTTAGGGTCGTGCAGCTTCCTTTCCTGTGCATGTTCTCACCAATCCAGGAGGCCCCAAAGAGAGAGCTGCAAGGTCCCAGGTCCTGTAGTCATTGGGACCTCAATGAATATGCATGACTTGGGTCTTAATACATAGTTATGATCCATCCAATAAATGAATATGCACGATTGCTTTAGACCCCCTCCCTTTCTGAAGTTTGTTTGCCAGGTGTGGGGCCTGTGTAGCCCCTACTTGCCTGGCTATTTCAGAAAGACAAAAACACCTTAATTGTCGGGTTATTTTCTGAAACCAGAATAAAGGGCCAAATCAAGTTTTTTGTCCTACACCCTCCAACTTATTTCTTTTTCAAAGTTGTTTTGGCTATTCTGGGTTCTTTGCATTTCCATAGGAATTTTAAGCATCAGCTTGCCAATTTCCATTAAAAAAAAAAGAAGAAGAAGCCTGCTGGGATTTTTATTGGGGCTACATTTGATCTATAGATGAATCTGGGGGAAACTGAGTGGAATATAGGGGTGAAAGCCTGAACAGAGTGGATATTTCAGCTCTTACCAGAGGGGTTTGAAATGGCGTATTTACTTGTTTTTCTCCCCAACAGGCTGTAAGCACACACAGACCAGGATGTCAATAAAAAAATGTTTTATTTACCATTTATTGTTCACTGTTATATCCCCAGGGGCCCTGGTGGTGTAGTGGTTACAGCACTCAGCTGCTAACCAAAAGGCTGGCAGTTCAAACCCACCAGATGCTCTGTGGGAGAAAGATGTGGCAGTCTGCTACCATAAAGATTACAGCCTTGGAAACCCTATGGGGTAATTCTATTCTGTTCTGTAGGTTCTCTATGAGTTGGAGTCAGCGCGACGGCAATGGGTTTCGTTTTGTTGTATCCCCAGTCCCTAACACAGCGCAGAACACGTGGCAGTTGCTCAATAAATATCTGTTACAAGAACACATATTTATTTGATTATTTGCTTATTCAATAAATAAAATGGGTTCTCGTTTGCCTACACTCTACTGTCTATCTTCCTTACAGAGTCTAGTCTTAGAAGTGCTTGTTGAGTAATTCATGTATTTTAATGAATGTGCCCGGAGAGCTCTGTGTGTCTTTTTGAAGACCTCTGTGTGTACATATATACACAGCTCTGCTGCTGATGAGTGTCTTTAGAGCCACAAGAGATCTTCCTCTAATATAGGCCACTTTGATGGATACCTTTCCATTTCTTCCACCCTAGAATTTATGGAGAGGCAGCTGTGGAAGGCAGGGTGCATGTCTGTTCCTTTACCTCTGAAACTCAACTTTCCCTAAGCCTAGGTTTGAATTAATGGTTAATGTGCTTGCCTGCTAACCAAAAAGTTGGATATTCTCCAAACTCCCTGAGGGACCTAATTACTGGGCTGAGGGCTGTGGGGACTATGGTCTCAGGGGACATCTAGCTCAATTGGCATAACGTAGTTTATAAAGAAAATTGTCTAGGAGACTTCCGGGCAACATGGCACTATAGGCAGAAGCACCACACCATCCCTCCACAACAAAGATCCAAAAAACTTAGTCAAACAGAATCACACATCAGTCCTGAAACCCTAAGTATCAAATGAATAGATAAAGAACTCAGCCAAGCACCAAATTGAATAAGAAACTCACTGAGAACAGAGAGCAAGGAGAGATACATGCAGAGGTCCCCTATCAGCTACTGCAGAACAGATCCACCATCTTGGACTCCTATCAGAAATCAGCAAATAGGGGGTATAAGAAAGAAGCTTCACAGAGCTTCCAGCAGGAGACAGAACAACCGATAACCAGTGACATATGCTTTCCCACCCCCTACCCTTCTTCACCCTCATTCGGCCTCCTCTGCTTCCTGCGGCCACAGTCTCTTGGCTGGGAAGCACCGGCTTTACTGGTGTCGTTTGGATTCCACTTGCCTGTACCGGCTGCCTCACTGAGTGCCATTTGTTGGCTGCCTGTGTTGCTTTTTTTCTGCTTCATCAGATTTCTTTCTTACCTTTCACCACCTCCCCCTCCTTTCTCTCAATTACCTGGCTCCATGTGCCATCTTTGCTTCTTCCTGAAAGGCTGCGAAACACCACTCGACTGTGAGACTGCTTCCCGGCCCGTGCCACCACGCTGGTGGTTCCTGGTGGGAACCGCAGGGCTTTTGTTTGTTTGTTATGATTTGCTCTGTTTTGATTTGTTTGATTTCTTTTTCTTTTCTTGGCTTGGGAGTTCCTTCTACCTGGGCAGTACCACATGTCTTGGGAACTACTCCCTTACTCTGCACAGACACAGTGACATCCTTGGGGGCATTTCTTTTTTTCTTGTTTTTTTGGTTTTGTTTGTTTTTGTTTCTGTTTTTTTGGTTCTTTGTTTTGTTTTCTTCTCTTTTTCCCTTTTTGTCTTTCTTCATTTCCAGTTTCTCATTTCTCTATACTTACCTTCTCTTCATGTCTCCTGAATACCTGGTGCTGTATGACACCTCTACCTCTTCTAGCCAGGCTGTATTTCACAGCCTGGGAGCAACTTCCCCAGTCCTAGCAGCTGTATTGGTGGGATCCCTAGGGGCTTTTCTTTCTTTTTTTCTTCTTTTTTTTCCTCTAATTTTTATTTATTCATTTTTTCTTTTACACTTTTTCTTTCATTTTTGTTTTTCTCCATTTCTCAGTTTCTCATCTCTCCACTCCAATAACAAGCTCCCTTAACACTCTTTTTTGTTTGTGTGTATGTTTTTTGGCTCCTGTTCCTCTCTCTTCTCTCTCATACTCATCTTAGCTCCACGTATCACAATCTCTCCCCTCCTTCCTGCCTACCTGCACCATGCACTGAACATCACACTCACAAGCAGCACAGGCAAAGCCTACCGGAACCTGCCCTGCACTGATTCTCAGTCCACCCTTTCAGCCCTAGTATGTACCACAAACACCTTATCCCAGCAACTCCCCTTCAGCTGGACCTGTCCTGCTGTACCATACCTGAGTGACTGACCCTGCCCATTGGAGAAGGAGCTGAAAAGTATTATGCCCACAGACAAGCAAACAACAAAGAATGCACAGCCCACCTGCTCAGACATAACCAAATAAAACAAAAAAAAGCAGGACAAAACAAAAGAATCTACAATCAATAAACGAGGAAAATAACAACTGAATGCCCCGAAGATGGCAGACAATATCAAAATGTATACAAAAACAGGACAGGATGGTCCCAGTAGGCCTCCAAAATAAAACACCAGATGACTTTCCGGTAGAAGAAACCGCACTAGAACTACCTGATAGGGAATTCAAATCTCTAATATTCAGAATTATCCAACAGTTGAAGCAAAAAGTAGACAAAAATGAGGAAAAAATAGACAAATTCATGGAAAATACAGACAAAAAGGGAAGAATTCAAGAAAATAATATAAGAACAAAATGCTAAAATAAATTCACAACTAGAAATCATACAAAAACAACAATTAGAAATCCAAAAGAAAACAACAAGATTTCAGAAATGGACAGTGCCATAGAAGGGCTGAGGAGCAGGTTTGAAATGATGGAAGACAGGATCAGCAAAATGGAAGACAAGTGGTGAAGGTACCTCCGAGGTTCACTGTTCAGCCTAGGAGTGGACAGCCCCGTGAAACCAAATGAGACTAACGAGGTACAGGAGTACAGTGACAAGGGCCAGAAGGCAGAAGGGGACAAGGAAGCTGGTGATAGGGAACCCAAGGTTGAGTAAGGATATTGTTGATGTGTTGTGAGATTGTTAACCATTGTCATAGGGCAACATTTGTAGTAACTGTTAAATGAGAAACTATTTTGTTCTGTAAGTCTTCATCTTAAGTGAGAATAACCACACAATTGGAAGAGCGTAGTCAATGTCACTGAACTGTGCATGTAGAAATTTTTGAAATGGTGTATCTTTGGCTATGTGTATCTTCACCAAAAAAAAAGGTTGAGAAGTTAGAGGGTTAATATGTTGTGGGGTTGTTAACTAATGTCATAAAACAACATGTGTACTACTGTTTAATGAGAAACTATTTGTTCTGTAAGCCTTCACCTGAAGTACAATAAAATATTTAAAAAAAGAAAAGAAAAATGGAAGACAAACACTTGGATACAACTCCGTTTGCGGAAAAATCAGAAAAAAGAACAAAGAAAAATGCAGAAACCCTGAGAATTATGTGGGATACAATCAAAAGCAAAAATCTGCAAGTGATCAGAATTCCAGAACGGGGGAGAAAACAGAAAACACAGAGAGGATCATTGAAGAATGGCTGACAGGAAACTTCTCCACTATCATGAAAGATGAAAAGCTGACCATTCAAGAAGCTCAAAGAACCCCATATAGGTTAGACCCCAAAAGTAAATCACCAAGGCATATCATAATCACACTCACTAAAACCAAAGACAAAGAATCCTGAGAACAGCTCGTGAAAAACAAGAAGTCACATACAGAGGAGAAACAATAAGACTAAACTCAGATTATTCGGCAGAAACCATGCAGGCAAGAAGGCAATGGGATGACATAGATAAAATCATGAAAGAAAAAAATTGCCAGCCAAGAATACTATATCCTGCAAAACTCTCATTCAAATTTGATGGTGAAATTAGGTCATTTCCAGACAAACAGAAATTAAGGGAATACATAAATTCAAACCAAACTTACAAGACTTATTAAAGGGAGTCCTTTGATCTGAGAATGAACAACACCAGACCACAGGCTGAATCTAGGACACAGGATTGTACTAGCCAGATACCAACCTCGGAAATGAACTCTAAAATCCTATCCAAAACCAAAAGAATTACAACAGAGAACCAGAGAGGTTAATCTGTAAATGGCAACAGCATCAGAACAATAAAAGAGGGGATAAACGGTGTAGGTATAGAACCTTCTAATGGAGAGGAAGGCAAGGTGATACCAAGTAATAATAGACTGGTTCAAACCTAGGAAGATAAGGTTAAATTTCAAGGTAACCACAAAGAAAGTTAACAAGCCTACTCATCAAAATAAAGAAGAAAAACCTAAAGTCTCAGTAAAAACAAAACCTACAAAAACAAAATAAATGAAAAAAAAA
This sequence comes from Dugong dugon, assembly GCA_030035585.1. Classification (NCBI taxonomy): domain Eukaryota; kingdom Metazoa; phylum Chordata; class Mammalia; order Sirenia; family Dugongidae; genus Dugong; species Dugong dugon. Next base: position 153,220,767 of record CM057462.1, read on the forward strand.
ATCCACAAACAAAAGGAATTCAGCACAGGAGAGTTAGAGGAACAAAGAAAATGTCAGCACCACATAAAAAGGCATTACAAAATAACAGCAATAAACTCACACCTATCAATAATTACACTGAATATAAATGGCCTAAAAGCAACCATAAAGAGATGGAGAGTGACAGAATGGATAAAAAAACAGGATCCATCAGTATGCTGTCTACAAGAGACACATCTTAGAAACAAAGATGTAAATTATGAAAAATCATTGGATGGAAAATAATATATCAAGCAAACAACTACCAAAAAAGAGATGGAGAGGTAATACTAATCTCAGATAAAATAGACTTTAAAACAAAATCCACCATAAAAGACAAAGAAGGACACTATATAATGATTAAGGGGATGATCCATCATGAAAACATAACCAGAGTAAAGATCTACGCTCCCAATGACAGGGCTCCAAAACACATAAACTCTAATAGCACTGAAAAGAGAAATTGACAGTTCTACAATAACAATAGGAGACTTCAACATACCACTCTCGGTAAAGGACAGAACGTCTAGAAAGAAACTCAACAAAGATACGGAAGACCTAAAGGGTACAATCAGCCAACTTGACCTCATAGACATATATAGAACACTACATCCAACAACTACAAACTACCCATTCTTTTCCAGAGCACATGTAATGTTCTCCAGAATAGACCACATCTTAGGTCACAGAGCAATCCTCAACAAGATCCAAAACGCTGAAATAATACAAAGTATCTTCTCTGACCACAGCACCATCAAGGTAGAAAGTAACAACAGGAAGACGAAGGGAAAAAAATCAATTACATGGAAACTGAATAACACCCTGCTTACACATCTCTGGGTAATAGAAGGAATCAGAGATGGAATCAAAAAATTCCTAGAATCAAATGAGAATGAAAACACATTGTACCAAAACCTTTGGGACACAGCAAAGGCAGTCCTCAGAGGACAATTTATAGCAACAGATGCACACATCAAAAAAGAAGAAAGGGACAAAATCTAAACATTAACTACAGAACTTGAACAAATAGGAAAAGAACAGCAAAAAAAAAAAAAAGCCCACAGCCACCAGAAGAAAGGAAATAATAAAAATCAGAGCAGAAATAAATGAAATACAGGATAGAAAAACAGTAGAAAGAGTTAACAAAACCAAAAGTTAGTTTTTTGAAAGGATCAACAAAATCAACAAACCACTTGCCAGACTGACAAAATAAAAACAGAAGAGGACGCAAACAACCCAAATAAGAAATGAAATGGGGGACATTACAACAGACCTACCTGAAGTAAAAAGAATTATAACAGAGTATTATGAAAAACTATGCTTCAAAAAATTTGAAAACCTAGAGGAAATGGATAAATTTCTAGACACACAATTCCTACCCAAACTACCACAAAGTGATGTTGAAAATCTGAACAGACCCATAACAAGAGAAGAGATTGAAAAGGTAATAAAAAAACCTCCCAACAAAAAAAAACTCCCAACAAAAAAAAAGCCCTGGCCCAGATGGCTTCATTGGAGAATTCTACCAAATATTCAGAGAAGAGATTATACCAGTACTACTCAAACTATTTCAGAACATAGAAAAGGAAGGGATACTTCTGAATCCATTTTATGAAGTCAGCATAACCCTGATACCAAAACCAGGCAAAGATGCCACAAAAAAAGAAAATTACAGACCAGTAACTCTCATGAATATAGATGCAAAACTTCTGAACAAAATTCTAGCCAATAGAATCCAGCATCATATCAAAAAAATTATACACCACAACCAAGTAGGATTCATAGCAGGTATGCAAGGATGGTTCAACATTAGAAAATCAGTCAATGTAATCCACCACATAAGTAAAAGGAAAGAAAAAAATCACATGATCATCTCAATTGACACAGAAAAGGCATTCGACAAAGTCCAACACCCATTCCTGATAAAAACTCTCAATAAAATAGGTATAGAAGGGAAATTTCTCAACATAATAAACGACATCTATGCAAAATCAATGGCCAACATCATTCTTAATGGAGAGAGGCTGAAAACATTCCCCTTGAGAACAGAAACAAGACAAGGATGTCCTTTATCACCAATCCTATTTAACATTGTGCTGGAAGTCCTAGCTAGAGCAATAAGGCAAGAAAAAGAAATAAAGAGCATCCAGCTTAGTAAGGAAGGAGTAAAACTGTCCCTATTTGTGGATGATATGATACTATACATAGAAAACCCTAAAGACTCCATGAGAAAACTACTGGAAGTAATAGAAAGATACAGCAGAGTAACAGGATATAAGATAAACATACAAAAATCAGTTGGATTTCTATACACCAAAAAGAGAAGAACGAAAAGGAAATCAGGAAAATAATACCATTTATAATAGCCCCTTAAAAAAAAAAAACTACTTAGGAATAAATCTAGCCAGGGATGTAAAAGACCTATACAAAGAAAACTACAAAACACTACTGCAAGAAACCCAAAGGGATCTACATAAATGGAAAAACATACCATGCTCATGGACAGGTAGACTCAACATAGTGAAAATGCCAATTCTACCCAAAGAAATTTACAAATACAATGTAATCTCAATCCAAATACCAACAACATTCTTTAAAGAGATGGAAAAACTAATCATTAATTTTATATGGAAAGGGAAGAAGCCCCAGATAAGTAAAGCTCTATTGAAGAAGAAGAATAAAGTAGGAGGACTCACACTACCTGACTTTAGAACCTACTATACAGCTACGATAGTCAAAACAGCTTGGTACTGGTATAACGACAGAAACATTAACCAATGGAACATAATTGAGAACCCAGATGTAAATCCATCCTCCTACGGTCACCTGATCTTCGACAAGGGCACAAAGTCCATCAGATGGGGAAAAGACAGTCTTTTTAACAAATGGTGCTGGCAAAACTGGATGTCCATCTGCAAAAAAATGAAACAGGACTCACACCTCACACCATACACAAAAACTAATTCAAAATGGATCAAAGACCTAAATATAAAGCCAAAAACTATAAAGTTCGTAGAAGAAAAAATAGGATTAATTCTAGAGATGCTAATGCACGGCATTAGCAGGATACAAACCCTAACCAACAACACACAAACCCCAGAGGATAAGCTAGATTACTGGGATCTTCTAAAAATTAAACACTTACGCTCATCAAAAGACTTTACCAAAAGAGTGAAAAAAGAACCCACAGACTGGCAAAAATTTTTGGACATTAGAATTCAGACTAAGTTCTAATATCTAAAAGCTACAAGAAAATCAATCACCTCTACAACAAAAAGACAAATAATCCAATTAAAAAATGGGCAAAGGAAATGAAAACATACTTCACCAAAGAAGACATTTAAGCGGACAACAAGCACTTGAGGAAATGCTTGCAATCACCAGCTGTCATGGTTTAAATTATGTCCCCCAAAAAACGTGTATATCAGTTTGACTGGGCCTTGATTCCTGGTACTGTGTGATTTTCCTATATGTTGTAAATCCTGCCTCTATGATGTTAATGAGGGAGGATGGGTGGCAGTTGTGTTAGTAAGGCAAGACTGGATCTATAAGACTAGATTGTGTCCTGAGGCAATCTCTTGAGATATAAAAGACAGAAATAAGCAGTCAGACAGGGGAACCTCATACCATCAAGAAAGCAGTGCCAGGATCAGAGCACGTCCTTTGGACCAGGGTCCCTGCGCTGAGAAGCTCCTAGTCTGGGGGAACACTGATGAGAAGGCCAAGAGAGAGAAAAAGCCTTCCCCTGAAGCTGACACCCTGAATTTGGACTTTTAGCCTACTTTACTGTAAGGAAATAAACTTCTCTTTGTTAAAACCATCCACTTGTGGTATTTCTGTTATGGCAGCACTAGATGACTAAGACACCAGCCATTAGAGAAATGCAAAGCAAAACCACAATGAGATACCATCTCACCCACAGCGTTACTGGCACAATCAAAAACACTGGAAATAACAAACGTTGGAGAGGCTGCAGTGAGATCAGAACTCTTATGCACTGCTGGTAGGAATGCAAAATGATACAACCATTTTGGAAAATGATATGGCATTTCCTTAGAAAGCTAGAAACAGAAATACCATAAGATCCAGAAATCCCTTTCCTAGGAATATATCCTAGAGAAATAACAGCCATCACACGAATAGACATATGCACACCCATATTCATTGCAGCACTGTTCACAATAGCAAATAGATGGAAACAACCTAGATGCCCATCAGCAGATAAATGGATAAACAAACTATGGTACATACACACAATGGAGTATTATGCAATGATAAAGAACAATGATGAATCTGTGAAGCATCTCATAACATGGATGAAACTGGAGTACATTATGCTGAGTGAAATAAGTCAGTCACAAAAGGACAAACATTGTATGAGATCTCTACTGTAAAAACTCATGTAAAAGTTTACACACAAAAAAAAACAATCTTTGTTGGTTACCAGGGATGGTGGGGGGGGGGCAGGAACTAAATAAGCAATAGATAAGTGGTAACTTCGGTGAAGGGTAAGACAGTACACAATACTGGGGAAGCCAGCACAACTTGTACAAGGAAAGGTCATGGAAGCTCCACAGACACATCCAAACTACTTAAGGGACTGAATTGCTGGGCAGAGGGCTGTGGGGACCATGGACTTGGGGAACATCTAGGACAATTGGCATAACACAGTTTATAAAGACTATCTTCTACATTCTACCTTTGTGAGTAGCGTCTGGGGTCTTAAAAGCCTGTGTGCAGCCATCTAAGATACTCCACTGCTCTCACCCCTTCAGGAGCAAGGGAGAATGAAGAGAACAGGATACAAGTAAAAGATTAGTCCAAAGGACTAATGGACCACAGCTACCATGGCCTCCACCAGACTGAGCCCAGTACAACTAGATGGTGCCCGGCTACCACCACTGACTGCCTTGAAATGGGATCACAATAGAGGGTCCTGGACAGAGCTGGAGAAGGATGTAGAACAAAATTCTAACTCAAAAAAAGGACCAGATTTACTGGCCTGACAGACTGTAAAAACCCTGAGAGTATGGCTCCCGGACACCCTTTTAGCTCAGTGGTGAAGTCACTCCCGAGGTTCACCGTTCAGCCTGGGATTGGACGGCGCCATAAAACAAAACGTGCTTAATGAGGCACAGCAGTTCAGGGACAGGGACAAGGACCAGAAGGCTGGAGGGGACAGGAAAGCTGGTGATAGGGAACCCAAGGTTGAGAAGGGACAGTGTAAACATGCCGTGGGGTTGTTAACCATTGTCATAGGGCAATATGTGTACTAACTGTTTAACGAGAAACTATTTGTTCTGCAAAACTTCATCTAAGGTATGAAAAAAGAAAAAAAAAGAATAATCTATGTGAGATCAAATTGACAACAGCAACTCAAAAGGTTTGATGGGAAGCCTAGGGGGCAGTGAGTTGAAGTTAATGGTGATGGAATAATTTGGAAAAGGATAGTGAGAATAGCAGCACAACTGGAAGAATGTAATCAATGTCACTGAATTGTACACGTAGAAACTTTTGAAATGGTATAACTTAAGCTATGTATATTTTCACCAAAAAAAAAGGTCCTCCAAGGTTGAGAAGGGAGAGTGTTGACATGTCATGGGGTTGTTAACCAGTGTCATAAAACAGTATATGTACTGACTGTTTAATGAGAAACTATTCTGTAAACCTTCATCTAAAGTATAATAAAAAAAAATTAAAAAAGAAAATGGTCTACTCCTACTTTGGTGAGTAGGATCTGGGGTATTAAAAGCTTGTGAGCCACCATCCAAGATATTCCACTGGTTTCACCCCGTTGGGAGCAAGGGAGAATAAAGAAAACCAAAGACACAAGGAAAAGATTAATCCAAAGGACTAATGGACCACAAGTAACACAACCTCCACCAGACTGAGTCCAACATAACTAGATGGTGCCTGGCTACCACCAATGACTGCTCTGACAGGAATCACAACAGAGGATCCCGGACAGAGCTGGAGAAAAATGTAGAACACAATTCTAACTCACAAAAAAAGACCAGACTTACTGGCCTGACAGAGACTAGAGAAACCCCGACAGCATGACCCCTGGACACCCTTTAGCTCAGTAATGAAGTTACTCCCAAGGTTCATCCTTCAGCCAAGGATTAGACAGGCCCATAAAACAAAACGAGACTAAAGGGGCACACCAGCCCAGGGGCGAGGACGAGAAGGCAGGAGGGGACAGGAAAGCTTGTAAAAAGGAACCCAAGTTCGAGAAGGGAGAGTGTTGACTTGTTGTGGGGTTTGTAACCAATGGCACAAAACAATATGTGTACTAACTGTTTAATGAGAAGCTAGTTTGTTCTGTAAACCTTCATCTAAAGTACAATAGTAAAAAAAAAGCCAAAAAAAAAAAAAAGAGAGGAACGAAAGGTTGGATGTTCAAGTCTGCCCAGAGGAAATCAGCCATTGAAAACCCTTTGGCTTACTGGGCTAAGGGCTGGGGACCATGGTCTTGGGGGACATCTAACTCAATTGGCATACCTTAGTCTATAAAGAAAATGTTCTGCATCCGACTGTGGTGAGTAGTGACTGGGGTCTTGAGGGTCCTCGAGCAGCCATCTAAGATACAGCTACTGGTCCCATCCCGGCTGGAGCAAAGGAGGGTGAAGACCAAAGACACAAGGGAAAGATTGGTCCTAGGGACTAATGGACCACAACTACCACAGTCTCCACCAGACTGAGCCCAGGGCAACTAGATGGTGCCTGATTACCGCCACCGATTGCTTTGTCAGGGATCACAGTAGAGGGTCTCAGACAGAGTGGGAGAGAAATGTGGAACGGAATTCAAATTCACACACAAAAAAAGACCATTCTTGCTGATCTGACAGAGACTGAGGAAACCCCAAGTATCTGGCCCTCAGACACCCTTTTAGTTCAGTACTGAAGTCACTCTGAGGGTCACCCTTCGGCCAAAGACTAGACAGGTCTATGGGGCCAACAATGACACACATGAGGGACCTGTTCATAGTTTAATCATGTAGAGGAGACTAATGAGCACACTAGCCCAAGGGCAGGGACAAGTGGGGGGGAAGGGACATGAAAGCTGTACGAGTGGAAGCAGGGAACCTGGGGTGGAGAAGATGAGAGTGTTGACACATTGTGGGGTTGGTGTAGTTTGTATATTAACTGTTTAATGAGAAGTTAATTTGCTATGTAATCTTTCGCCTAAATCATAATAATAAAAAAGCAAACTCTATGGAGCACAGTTCTACTCTAACACACATGGGGTCACCGTGAGTTGGAGTCAACTCAACAGCAACTGTTTTTGTTTGTTTTTATTTAGAAAAATGTAATGTAACTGCTGCCAGCTGGATGGAAACTGCACTTCCTCTATGATTTTGAGGGTTCCAGCTCCTTGGATGCCTCAGGAGCTGTCCTCAGGCTGGGTGAGGGGCTGACGGAGCTGGCCCAGCTCTGCTCTCCTTTTGGGATGTTCTCTCTGCCATTTGGCTGAAGCAATTTCCAGTGATTAATGAAGTGAATGGTTAAAAGCTTATCTTTCAATCAAAACTCACTTAATTCCAGTAAGTAGGAAAGGGAGGCGGACAAGGAAATAAGAGAAAACATCGATCAAGCTCCTTTCTGCAGAAAATAAAATTGATTGACAGAGGGAAGCAGCTTTTTCCCTTGATATGGGTTCGCTTGGGCTTTCTCCTTTACACTAACGAACCACGGTAGGGCCCACTTGGGTACACCGGAAGGCAGCGTGCTGTAGCAGGACAGACCAGACTGACTTGGGCTTGGAATCTGGTTCTGCCACTTGCCTGCTCTGTGACTTCAGGCAAGTGACTTCACATCTCTGAGCTGGTTTCCTTACTCATAAAAAGGTGGTTAACAACTCCGACTTTACAAAATTGGTGTAATGATTTGAGAACAATGTATGTAATGTTCTCACATGCAGTAAATAGCTATTGTTATTATGTATCTCTGGTCTGTGGGCTGAGTGTGGGCATGCATCTATCTGTGAGCGTGTGGAGCAGAATAGATAACGTGTGGGAGGGCGAGTGTGTGGAGTGCAGCTGTGTGTCAGCAGCTCTGAGAGTCTGTGTGGCCATGGCCTCTCTGTGGGTAAAGAAGTCTTCATTCTCTGTCCTTCTTATAGAGGTCTCCAGACAAGCCTGGGTGGAAACCTTGGAGTGGATTCCTCAGGGGGATGTCTGGGCACCCCTTCCCTTGCAGCAGCAGCAGCTCTCAGGCCATGTCTTGGTATTTCAGACACTGTTTATAAGCCTTCGTCACTCCCTGGTGTCTTGTTAAAAGACTTAAAAGGAGAATCTTCAGACTAGAAACCTCACTTGCCATTCACATTTTTTAACATTGAAGATATAACCCTAAAGAACATGTCTGCGAATGTTAATTAGCCTCTAGAGAGGGAGAGAGAGAATAGTAGAGAGACACAGACAGACACACATTTTAAGGAGGGCAGAAAAATGCTACAGGGACAGCAGAGGAACGGGGAGTAGGTTACTTTTTAAATTCTGTCAAATAACATCAATGATATACATGCCTCATGAAGGTGAAAAAGACTACCTATCAGCAACCAAAGGATCTGATCTCAAAGACAAGTAAGATAAAAGGTAGAGTTGGCATGGGGTATTTCCCTTTTCGAAGAGGCAAATGAAGTGGGCTGGACTGCCTCCCACAAAGAGAAGGCAGAGACCATGCAAGATAAACCCACTAGCCCCCAGCCACTTATATCTGAACTCCTACTTTAACGGGAAGCACAAAAAAACTGAATCTTTATTTAGCACCAGGCACATTTATAAAAAATGTCTCATTTAATTCTGACAATATCCATACGAAGTAGATACTTAGGAAATATTATCTCCACTGTATAGATAAGGAAATTGCACATCAGAAGGTTACACCCTTGTTTGCCTCCTGCTAGTGGATCAGGCTGCTTCTATCCCTTCAGTCCTAAAAATTTAGTCTGTCGCTAGCAAGTTGTTTCAATCTTCATTCCCTCCACTGATTACCAAGTGTCTTAGTTATCTAGTGCTACTATAACAGAAATACTACAAGTGGATGACTTTAACAAAGAGAAATTTGTTCTCTCTCAGTCTAGGCAGCTAGAAGTCCAAATTCAGTGTGCCAGCTCCAGGGGAAGGCTTTCTTTCGCTGTCAGTTCTGGGGGAACGTCCTTGTCTTCAATCTAGGAGCTTCTCAGCACAGGGTCCCAGGTCCAAAGGATGCACTATTCTTCTCGCTCTTGTTTCTTGGTGGTATGAGATCCCCCTGTCTCTCTCCTCACTTCTTTCTTATATATCTCAAAAGAGATTAAGACACAACCTAATCTTATAGATTGAGTCCTGCCTCATTAATTTAACTGCTGCTAATCCCACCTCATTAACATCATAGAGGTAGGATTTACAACACATAGGAAAATCACATCAGATGACAAAGTGGTAGACAATCACATAATACTGGGAATCATGGCCAACATAATACTGGGAATCATGGCCTAGCCAAGTTGACACATATTTTTGGGAAACACAGTTAAATCCATGCAATGAAGTAAATATATACTTACTAAAAGACATTTAAAAAATACTGATGGTTACAAAGAAGACTATAAAAATAATTTGCAATCTGCAGTGATCTCCGTTTTCTTTATTACGTTCTCTTTATGGCTTTGATAATTATTGTAGCTAGTGAAATGCTCTGTTAGGGATGCTTTAACCTGTAAGAAATAGACAAGTTGACTATCATCAACACAAAGGTAAGAGATGTTTAAAAAATAGAGGTTTATTTTTCTTGATAACAGGAAGTCTGGAAGTAGGCTGTTGCTGCTGTTGATTTTGTGGTTCTACAGTAGTTTGACATCTTGAAAATGCTCTTGGTCTTTGCCTCATGATTACAAAATAGCTGCTGCAGCTCCAAAAACCACAGCCATATTCAAGGCAGTAAGAATCAAAGGGATGGCACTAGCAACCATTTCTTTATGAGGAAAGGAAAATCTTTCCCAGAGGCATCTGCCAAACTTTGGTTTACAACCTATTAGCCATATCTAGGTCACAAAGCTACTCCTACCTTTAAGGGAAGCTGGGGGGAGGGGGAGGGAGGTGGTGTTTTGTTCTTCCAGACTCTCTAGTTGAAGCGGGTTAGGGAGAAGGGGATTGGGAATGGGAGTTGGGTTAGCCAATCAATGGTGGCTACCACAGATGCAGTGTTCTGATTTGCCAAGCCTGGCTCACATGCCCACCTCTGGAGCTAAGATGGGCTCTGCTTCCCCAGAATCATGTGGATTGAGAATTGTGGAGGAAAAATGGGTTCTGTAAATATAAAAGGAAAACAGATGCTAGGGAGTGGAGAATGAAAGATTTCCATTACATCTTGTATCAGTTAGCTTTTACTATGTAACAAATCACCCAAAATTTAGCGCCTTAAAATGACTAACATTTATGATTGTTCACAGTTTTGTGGATCAGCTGGGCAGTTCTGTTCTGGCCTGCTTGGCTGTGGCTGAGGATGGCCTCACTTGGCTCCACAAAATCTCTGATCATTGAGGAGATTAGTGTTCTCAGGGTTCCAAAAAGTAGCAAGACAGTACAATCTCAATGCATAAGCACTTTTCATGTCTCTGCTTGCATCATATTTGCTATTGCCTCATTGGCCAAACTAAGTCACATGGCCAAGTTCAGATCCAAAATTGGAGGGAACTACCCAAATGCAAGGATACTGGGAGGCATGAATCCTTGGGGCCGCTACTGCAACCATCTACCACACATCTATTTGAAGCACATTGTGGCCTATCCAAAAGAGTCTGTCACTAGGTATAAAGAGATAGATATGAAGAGCAGAGATTACCTATTTACCTCAGCATTATCTCAGACAACCTCTTAGGTCCCTTTTAACTCTCAAAGGTGAGACAATTATAGCTACTAGTGACTGGATAGCTACTATTTATTAGACCGTGACATTAGTCCATCTATATACTTCTTCACACTTTCCTCTATTTCCTACTGCAATATATTTTTAAAAGATTTTTATCCTAAAAACCCATTGCCATTGAGTCGATTCCAACTCAGAGTGACCCTATAGGACAGAGTAGAACTGCCTCATTGGGTTTCCAAGGAGCGGCTAGTGGATTCGAACTGCCGACCGTTTGGGTAGTAGCCTGAGCTCTTAACCACTGCACTGACAGGGCCCCACATTTTTACCCTATTGAGGTATATTTAGAGGTAATAATTTTTGAGTTTAAACATTATGTGCTTCCACACAGATGGTTTTATAAAATCCTCCCCACAGTTCTATAGGGTTTTGTGTCCATTTACAGATGAGGAAACAGAGGCTCTGAGAAGTTAGATGACTTGTTCAAGGTCATTTAGCTGGTATTTTCAAGCTAAAACTAGTTGCCACCGAATTGATTCCAACTCCTGGCAACCACACGTGTGTCAGAGTAGAACTGTGCTCCATAGGGTTTTCAATGGCTGATTTTTCAGAACTAGATTGCTGGGTATTTCTTTCGAGGCACCTCTGGGTGGACTCGAACCACCAACCTCTTGGTTAGCAGTTAAGTGTGTTAAGTGTTTACACTAGTGTCTCCTTATTCTGAATATAGTGATCTTTTTGCCACACCACAGCTGCCTCCTCAGAACAGACTGAATCCTTCCCCATGAAGTCAGCTCACTGGAGAATTTACTAGAAGCTTTCCTTTTCTCTTTGGAAAAGTAAACGATGTTCCAGCTACTCTTGGACTAAGAGCCCAAGCCCCCTCAAGGGGCAAACTTCTGCCTTAATTGTAGTTATTCCAGAAGTGCTGCATGGTTTTTGTGACTTGTTTTTTCCATCTGGATTCTCCAAAAGGCCTCAACCAACCTAGTGCTCTGAAGCAAAACAAGTCTGTCAGCTGTAGGGTCACAGGTTCCCCAGATGTCCAATAACCCTTGGGGCGGTGGTACCTCTGTTCTATGTGTAGAGTAATGGGGGTCTCCCTCAGCCTGGTGGGCCACATGGACTTCCTGCCATCCACAGCTGACAGCAATTGAGCAGGGTGTTTGTTGCTAGGAGGAGGTTAGAAAGACCATCTGCCAAGGGGCCTCCTCCTGCCTCATCAGTGTGGAGCTGCAGGATGGCCCAATGGAGAGGGGGATACCTGCCCTGTTCTCCCAGTGCTGTGGTTAGGGCGTGCAGTGAGCGGGCGTTTTCCCAACTCCTCTTGGCAAAAAGACAGATCTCCAATTGTGGTCCATCGCTGTGCACTCAGTTAGAACTTATTTTAAATATGACTGACTAGGAAGGTGGTATCTCTGTCATTTAAAAATCCAGGTCTATTTGTGTCCACTCATGGCTGTACTGGTGAGTACACACACACACACACACACACACACACACAAATCAAACCCATTGTTGTCAAGTTGATTCCAAGTCATGATAACCTCAAGCGTTACAGGTAGAACTGCTCCACAGGGTTTTCTTGCCTGTAATTTTTATGGAAGCAGATCACTAGACCTTTCTGCCATGGCACTGGTGGATGGGTTCGAACAACCAACCTTTAGGTTAGTAGTCAAGCACATACTGTTTGTGCCACCCAGGGGCCTTACACAGCAATAGCAGACTCAAGAAAACACTCAATAAAATGTAACATGAGGTTTTATTTTAGTCATCTAGTGCTGCTATAACAGAAATACTACAAACGGATGGTCTTAACAAAGATAAGTTTATTCTCTCACAGTCCAGTAGGCTACAAGTCCAAATTCAAGGCATCAGCTCCAGGGGAAGGCTTTCTCTCTCTGTCGGCTCTGGAGAAAGGTCCTTGTGATGCATCAGTCTTCCCTTGGTCTGGGAGCATCTCAGAACAGGAACCTCAGGTCCAAAGGACACGCTCTGCTCCTGGCACTGCTTTCTTGTTGGTATGAGGTTCCCATGTGTCTCTACTCACTTCTCTCTTTTATATCTCGAAAGAGATTGGCTTAAGACACTACCCAATCTTGCAAACCTCATCAGTATAACTGCCACTAATCCATCTTATTAGATCATAGTAATTGAGTTTACGACACATAAGGAAATCACATCAGATTACAGAATGGTACACAATCACACAATACTGGGAATCATGACCCAGCCAAGTTGACAGATATTTTTGGGGGATGCAATTCAATCCATGACAGGCTTATCTATTTAAAGCACATTTTTCTCATGCCATAATTGTCAGCTGTACAGTAACAAGTTCACACATGATGTGCTGTGATGATATTGTTTTGCAGATGGTTTGCATTTATTATTAGTGGGGGCTACTTCTTGTCTAATGTTAAAATTTAAAATAAAGAATTTGAAATGTTGTTAGAAATTGTTATTGATTCTATATGGGGGGAAAATCCCCACTCTTCTTTGAAGCTTTTGGAAATAAGAAAATTAAAGAGGATTCTAAGATTGCAAGCTTTAAAAGATTGCCATTTACAACTACTTATTTGTATGCATCAGGATTTGTGTTCTGTGTAACCAAAATAAGGTTCAAGTGAGTGGCCATCTAAGATACTCCACTGATCTCATCCCTTTGGGAGCAAGGGAGAATGAAGAGAACAGGATACAAGGAAAAGACTAGTCCGAAGGACTAAGGGACCACAGCTACCAAGGCCTCCACTGGACTGAGTCCAGTACAGCTAGATGGTGCCCGGCTACCTCCACTGACTGCTCTGACCAGGATCACAACAGAGGGTTCTGGACAGAGCTGGAGAAGGATGTAGAGCATAATTCTAACTCACAAAAAAAAAAAAAAAGACCAGATTTACTGGCCTAAAGGAGACTGGAGAAACCCTGAGAGCATGTCCCCCAGATACCCTTTTAGCTCAGGGGTGAAGTTACCTCCGAGGTTCACTGTTCAGCCTGGGAGTGGACAGCCCTGTAAAACCAAATGAGACTAACGAGGTACAGGAGTACAGGCAGTGACAAGGCCAGAAAGCAGAAGAGGACAAGGAAGCTGGTGATAGGGAACCCAAGGTTGAGTAAGGATATTGTTGATGTGTTGTGAGATCGTTAACCATAGTCATAGGGCAACATTTGTGGTAACTGTTAAATTAGAAACTATTTTGTTCTGTAAGCCTTCATCTTAAGTAAGAATAACAGCACAATTCAAAAAGCGTAGTCAATGTCACTGAACTGTGCATGTAGAAATTTTTGAAATGGTGTATCTTTGGCTATGTTTACTTTCACCAAAAAAAAAAAGATGTTGAGAAGTTAGAGGGGTGATATGTTGTGGGGTTGTTAACCAATGTCATAAAATAACACGTGTACTTCTGTTTCATGAGAAACTATTTGTTCTGTAAGCCTTCACCTGAAGTACAATAAAAAAAAAAACAAAAAACAAAATAAGGTTTAAAAATAAACAGGATACATAAGATTGCAACTGTCATCCAACATCTTAATTTCAAATTTTTCTATTCATCAAAGGGACCTCTTGATTGTTATGTTCTTGTTGTTAGGTGCCATCGAGTCAGTTCTGACTCATAGCGACCTTACGTACAAGACAGCAAAATGCTGCCTGGTCCTGTGTCATCCTCACAATCCTTGCTATGCTTGAGCCCGTTGTTGCAGTCACTGTGTCAACCCATCTCATTGAGGGTCTTCCTCTTTTTCACTGACCCTCTACTTTACCAAGCATGATGTCCTTTTCCAGGGACTGGTCCCTCCTGATAACATATCCAAAATACATGAGACAAAGTGAGCATCCTTGCTTCTAATGAGCATTCTGGCTGTACTTCTTCCAAGACAGATTTGTTCATTCTTCTGGCAGTCCTTGGTATATTCAATATTCTTCATCAACACCATAATTCAAAGGTGTCAATTCTTCTTCAGTCTTCCTTATTCATTGTCCAGCTTTCTCATGCATATGAGGCGATTGAAAATACTATGGCTTGGGTCAGGCGCACCTTAGTCTTCAAGGTGACATCTTTGCTTTTTAACATTTTAAAGAGGTCTTTTGTAGCAGATTTTCCCAATGCAATGCATCTTTTGATTTCTCAACTGCTGCTTCCGCGGGTGTTGATTGTGGATCCAAGTAAAATGAAACCCTTGACAACCTCAATCTTTTCTCCATTTATCATGATGTTGCTTATTAGTCCAGCTGTGAGGATTTTTGTTTTCTTTATGTTGAGGTATAATCCATACTGAAGGCTGTGGTCTTTGATCTTCATCAGTAAGTGCTTCAAGTCCTCTTCACTTTCAGCAACCAAGGTGGTGTCATCTGTATATCGCAGATTGTTAGTGAGTCCTCCTCCAATCCTGATGTCCCATTCTTCTTCATATAGTCCAGCTTCTCGGATTATTTGCTCAGCATACAGACTGAATAAGTATAGTGAAAGAATATAACCCTGACACACACTTTTCCTGACTTTAAACCACACAGCATCCCCTTGTTCTGTTTGAACGACTGCCTCTTGGTCTATGTACAGTTTCCTCATGAGCACAGTTAAGTGCTCTGGAATTCCCATACTTTGAAATGTTATCCACAATTTGTTATCATCTGCACAGTCTAATTCCTTTGCATAGTCAATAAAACACAGGTAAATATCTTTCTGGTATTCTCTGCTTTCAGTCAGGATCCATCTGACATCAGCAATGATATCCCTCATTCCATGTCCTCTTCTGAATCCAGCTTGAATTTCTGGCATTTCCCTGTCTATGTACGGCTGCAACCCCTTTTGAATGATCTTCAGCAAAATTTTACTTGCATGTGGTATTAATGATATTGTTTGACAATTTCCGCATTCTGTTGGATCACCTTTCTTTGGAATGGGCACAAATATGGATCTCTTCCAGTGGGTTAGCCAGGTAGCAGTCTTCCAAATTTCTTAGCATAGATGAGTGAGCACTTCCAGTGCTGCATTTGTTTGTTGAAACATCTCAGTTGGTATTTTGTCAATTCCTGGAGCCTTGTTTTTTGCCAATGCCTTCAGTGTAGCTTGGACCTCTTCCTTTAGTACCATCAGTTCTTGACTATATGCTACCTTCTGAAATGGCTGAACATCGACCAATTTTTTTTCATACAATAACTCTGTGTATTCCTCCATCTTCTTTTGATGCTTCCTGTGTCATTTAATATTTTTGCTGTAGAATCCTTCAGTATTGCAACTCTAGGCTTGAAATTTTTCTTCAGTTCTTTCAGCTTGAGAAATACCAAATGTGTTCTTTCCTTTTGATTTTCTATCTCCAGGTCTTGGCACATGTCATTATAATACTTTACTTTGTCTTCTTGAGCCGCTCTTTGAGATCTTCTGTTCAGCTCTTTTACTTCATAATTTTTTTCACTCACTTTAGCTACTCTATGTTCAAGAACAAATTTCAGAGTCTTTTCTGACATCCATTTTGGTCTTCTCTTTCTTTCCTGTCTTTTCAATGACCTTTTGCTTTCTTCATGTATGATGTCCTTGATGTCATTCCACAACTCATCTGGTCTTCTGTCATTAGTGTTCAGCGGGTCAAATCTATTCTTGAGATGCTCTCTAAATTCAGGTGGTATATACTCAAGGTCATACTTTGGCTCTTGTTGAATTGCTCTAATTTTCTTAAGCTTCAACTTGAACCTGCATATGAGCACTTGATGATCTGTTCCACAGTTGGCCTCTGACCTTGTTCTGACTGATGATATTGAGCTTTTCCATCATCTCTTTCCATAGATGTAGTTGATTTGATTCCTGTGTATTCCATCTGGTGAGAACCACGTGTATAGTCTCCATTTATGTTGTTGAGAAAAGGTATTTGCAATGAAGAAGTTGTTGGTCTTGCAAAATTCTGTCGTGAGATCTCCAGTGTCAGTAATTACCAATGCATCTTGATTGCATGTTTGATCAATTTCAGACTCCAGAAGTTGGTAAAAATCTTCACTTTCTTCATCTTTGGCCTTAGTGGTTAATGCGTAAATTTGAAAAGTAGTTGGATTAACTGGTGTTCCTTGTAGGTGTATAGATACTATCCTATCACTGACAGCATTGTACTTCAGGATAGGTCTTGAAATCTTTTTGACAATGAACGTGATGCCATTCCTCTTCAATTTGTCATTGCTGGCATAGTAGGCCATATAATTGTCTGATTCAAAACGGCCAATACCAGTCCATTTCGGCTCACTAACACCTAGGATATCGATCTCTATGCATTCCCTTTCATTTTTGACGATTTCCAATTTTTCTGATTCATACTTCCTACATTCCATATTTCGATTATTAATGGATGTTTGCAGCTGTTTCTTCTCATTTTGAGTCATGCCACATCAGCAAATGAAGGTCATAAAAGCTTGACTCCATCCACATCACTAAGGTCGACCCTACTTTGAGGAGGTAGCTGTTTCCCAGTCATCTTTTGAGTGCCTTCCAACCTGAGAGACTCATCTTCAGGCATTATATCAGACAGTGTTTCACTGCTATTCATAAAGTTTTAACTGACCAATTTTTTCAGAAGTAGACTGCCAGGTCCTTCTTCCTAGCCTCTCTTGATCTGGAAACTTCGCTAAAACCTGTCCAACAAGGGGAGACCCTGCTGGTATTTGAAATAACGGTGGCAAAGCTTCCGGTATCACAGCAACACGCAAGCCACCACAGTACAACAAACTAACAGACTTGCTTGATTATTATAGTCATTGACTTTAATAGGTTAATATTATAAATCTTAACTTATAAGACAAATTTATTCATATAAAAGATCATTTTAATCTGTTTTACGTGTTGGGGTTCTGCATGAAATTTAATTTTGAAAAGAGTTCCACTGCTCTCACATTATCTCATTTGTTCTCACCACAACCCTGTGTAGTCGGAGTATTGTTATTGTTCCCACTTTACAAATAAGAAAACACAGACTCAGAGAGGTTAACTGATTTGCCCAAGGTAAATAAAGGAACAAATAAATCAATAAATAAGCAAGTAAGTGGCAGAGCTAGGACTTGAAATCTGTTCTCCCAGCTGCACATTCAAAGTTCTCTCCACATTGCTCTCTACTAATTCTCACACTCTTGAGAATGTGAGTACCAAGGCTGGACTCACCCAGGGGACACTCTAGCCTAAGACAGTACTGGAAATGGTCAGTGTTGGGTGGAGGATGGGAGGAAGCAAAAGCAGCAGCAGCAACAACTTTCTTAGCCCTGAGAAATTCTCCCCAAGGGCCCAGCAGGCTGACTGGGGAGTGTTAGTGTGGGAGTGGCAATCTGAATGCAGTCCGCCACCTTTCCCTGCGACCCACAAATGAACCTTCTACTTGGGACCAGATGTGCCAACCTGGCTTCTTGGACAGGTTGAGAGTGTGGGCTGACTCCCTTTTACTGGGGTGCCTTGACTCAAAACATATCCCATAAGAGCTGGTGAGCTATCCACACATCCCTCCTTTCTTGCCCTGAGCACATATCAACATTCCCTGTGATTGCTTAGCTAAATATCTGTGTTATATATGCAGGAGTGGGTTATTCAATAGACAAGGTAAGCACGGTGCTTACCTTGCTTACCAGATAATCTGTAGTGAACAATTTCACATTTTTTCACCACATCAAAGATTCTGGTTCTAGGTATTGCTGGCATCTGTCTCTCTCTCAACCTCACAGCACCTTCCTACAGAATCAAAACCTCTTTTCAAATTTACAGTCCTTGACAGGGGCAAATGACCTAGTAAGCAAGGTAAGCACAGGCTTACTTGTGCTTTCTTACTAATTTGTAGTGAATAATTTCGCATGGCCAACCTAATTACTATATCTGTTCCTGGCAGCGAGGGAATGATGTCTTTCAACTGTGGCAGAGGGGTGTGTGCAGACCATTAGCCTTGCTTTGACTTCGAGGAGTGACCCATTGGCCATAGGAGACCAGAGTGCACAAATGAAGCTGACCTAGCTCTGTCTCTTCTCTGTGTACGGTAAGTAAAGTGTTGTTCCACTGCCTATGTGTATAAGTTGTGCTTTTTGTTGGCAACCTCGGACTTTGGCTTGACTGTTAGCAGGCTTTCTCCTCCAACCTTAGTGGACCCAGTACTCCATTCAGGAGAGTCAGCAGGGCCGGCTTTGCCGGGATTTCCACCCTGCCAGAAGCTCCAACAGCAAGGGGTGGGATGGGGGGAGAGCCCAGACCACTCCCTGAGCCATTCTGTAAATTCTGCTCATTCCTGCTTTGGCTAAGTGTATTTAGGCTGAAGGAGAGGAACTAAGACATAAATCTCTCTTCCAGTGCGGGGCATTAATGCTTCCTTTGGTTTCCGAAGAGCAGGAGCTAAGGCAGGAGGATGTAATTTCAGCCATATGAGATCGTTGAAATTTGCACTCACCAGAATAAGAGTTATTAGATGCATGACAAACCCCACTTACGGACACTCTCACTGTTCTGTCAACAGCAGGGCCTTATTAATGGGCATACGCTACTCCTGGTGCTTCTTGTTCCAGAGTCTCGGGTCCCCTGTGGCTTCTGTAAGTTGGGAGCTAAAGAAATATCAGCAATCGCTCCCCCGCTCCTCTCCCTGGTGGTCTCCCAGGCTGACCTCTGCTTCGTTCTCCCCGTGCATTGTATCGTGTGTCTGAATCTCCCTTGAGCAGTTTAACGTTACCTCTCTCTCACCTGTTACTGAAATGCACCCAGGAAGTTGCACTTCCTCTCCAAATTCTTTGTCTTCCTAGTACTATACCCTCCTTCTCTTGGGACTACCCTTCTCTTCAGCATTGCTTATTCCCTCCCCCCACCCACCCCCTGCCAGATTATTGGTCCAAAGGTCAGCATTTCCTGGATGTTATAAATTGAAATCCACTCTTGATGGAGTAATACTAGCTAATACTTATTAAGTACTGTTCTAAGTATTTTATTGATATTAATTCACTTAATCCTTACATCACTGGTATTGGTCTCATTTTGCAGATGAAGAAACCAAGGCACAGACTGTTTAATTAAGTAATTTGCTCAAGTTTACTCAACTAGAAATTGGCAGAGCCAGGATTCAAACACAGATAGTTGGGCGTATCCCCTTCTCCCTCACTCCTTCTTCCCTTCCCCTCTTCTGTCTCTTCCTTTCTTATAATGTTTTAAACAGACAGAAAAGTGGGCAGATGAATTCCCATACACCCAGTATCACGATTTAACAACTGTTAACATTTAGCCATATTTGCTTCATCTATTTTTAAAAATCTCTAATAGATAAGGACCTTGAAAAATAACAAAGCCACAGTACCATGATCCCACTCAACTAAATTAACAATAATTTTTTCATGTTAATTCTTTTCTGATTATATTTTAAGAACTCTTTTTGCAGTTATTTTATTTAAATCAGGATCCAACCTTTACACCTTACACTTGGTTGATATATCTCTTAAATCTCTTTTAATCTGTAATATGCCTCCTTATAAAGCCATTAATTTATTGAAGAAACTCTGTCATTTGTCCTGTAGAATTTCCCACTTTCTGGATTTGGCTGATAGCATTCTGCTAACATAGTTTAAGGAGCCCTAGAGGCACAGTGGTTAAGTGCTGGGCTGCTAACCAAAAGACTGGGGGTTCAAATCCACCAACTGCTCCATGAGAGAAAGATGCGGCAGTTTGCTTCCCTAAAGATTGTTTTTGTTGTTGTTGTGTGTCAAGGAGTCGATTATGACTCATAGTGGCCCTCTAAGACCAAGTAGAACTGTCCTATATGGTTTCCAAGGCTGTAATCTTTATGAGAGCAGACGGCCACATCTTTCTCCACCAAGCCGCCGGTGAGTTAGAAAAAACTTTCAGTTAGCAGCTGAGCACTTAACCAGTGTGCCACCAAGGCTCCTTCCCATAAAGATTATAGCCTTGGAAATCCAATGGGGCAGCTCTACTCTGTCCTATAGGGTCGCTATGAGTCAGAATTGACTCCACAGCAACGGACAGGATAGTTTAACGTGTTACTCTACCCACGGTATTTTCTGTAAAGGAGTAACTAGATCTAGCGTACTGATTAAGGCAGCAAACATCACTGATGCTTCTCCGATTCCCCTGATAGTTCATTTCTATAGGCCAAGGTTATACCCACTGCTGTCAAGTCAATTCCAACTCATCGCCACCCCATGGGGTTTCCAAGGCTGTAAATCTCTATAGATGCAGACTGTAAACACCTGTGCCTCTTTGCCTGCGGACTTGTTTTCTGACTCTGAAGGACACTCGCCTGTGCTCACGGCAAGTGAGGCATATAGACTTAATGTCCACAGAGTAGAGTCCCTGAGTGGTGCAAAAGCATTTGACTACTAGCTGAGATGTTCGTGGTTCAAACCCTTCCAGAGGCACCTCGGAAGACAGGCCTGGTGATCTGCTTCCAGAAGGTCACAGCCTTGAAAACCCGATGGTGTAGTTCTACTCTGCACACATATGGTCGCCAGGAGTTGGAATGGACTCCACGACAACTATAAGCACAACAACGATGTCCACAAAAGCAGCCCTCAACTAACAGAGATGGTGAATAAATGTGCCAGCTTTCGTCCTTGGTGGTTGTGCTAATTCTGAAATTTGTTCTACACTGTCAGAATTCCTCATTGAGGTTAACCTGCAGCTGTCCACAGTATACCTGCCTCACTCTCCTACTTCCTCACCCTCTATTGGAGTTTTCTGGGGTCACCTTCCAAATAAGCTATTTCAGGTGAATCCTCTCTCAGGCTCTGCTGCTAGGGTTGTACAAACCAAGACAATTAGATTCTGGTTCACATTTTCTAAAAGAATACTTCAAAGGTGGTGGTGAATACTTCTTATTGCGTTACATTAGGAGGAGACAATATTGGCTTTCCCCACTTTCATTCAAGTTAAAATTGATCAGTAGGTTCAAGTAATGTCAACCAGGTAATTTTTTAAATAAATTTTCCAACAAACTTAATAGTTGCCTAGATTTGTTGTTTTATTATAGGTTATAAAGATGGTGATTTTCTATTTCAATCATTCCTCCTGTAATTACTAGGTGTGATTCTTCTATTAAAAAGAGTCTACCTTATGATTTTGTTTGGTTAACCTGAACACAAATTTTACAAGAAAGGCAGGAAATATGCTTTATTGAGTTTCTTCTTTTTATTTACCAGTTTTCAGAAAAATGAGTTAGTGTCCCAGCCACCTCCAAAGATGACAAATGAGGGTGTTTTTTTTTTTTTTTAAAGTGTAATTATGAACTCAGGTTTTGTATTTTTGGTATGTTATAATTCATTGCTGTTATTATTTTTCTTGATGCTCATGTTTTCCCAGCTTTGGCTACTGGGAGTCCAATCAAGCTGGCTGCTGTGTCCTTTTGAGATAACTGCAATAGTCTTCAAGAGCTTCTTTCATTTCAGGCAAGACAAGATAACTAACCTAGCCTTATCTTATACACTTACAGTTCCAGACTGGAGCCAACCATTTCTCCAAATACTTTGTTTTAGTGGGAAATGGTATCTGAGAATGCAACATGGACAATGGCAGTGCTCTTGCTACCAGCTTATCATTGCTTCTAGGTCTTTACAGTGAACAGAGCTGGGAAATACATATTTCTTAGAAAGAGAAAAATACATTCTGAATTGATACATTTATTTCCTACTCACAACATATAATGACAGAATTTGCATTTAATTTCTTTGCTTTTTGTATTCCCTCTCATTTGATTTGTATCTCTGGTATCTATCTATCTACCTATCAATCTACTGTCTGTCTATCTGTATTTCTATCTATCTATCCATTGGTGTGGTAATGAGCTCTGATGGTACAATGGTTAAGTGCCCAGCTATTAACTGAAAGGTTGGTGGTTCAAACCCACCAGCTGCTCTGTGGGAGAAAAGACCTAGCAATCTGCTCCCGTAAAGATTAAAACCCATTACCACTGAGTTGATTCCGACTCACAGCAACACTATAGGACAGAGTAGAACTGCCCCATGGGGTTTCCAAGGCTATAAATCTTTACAGAAGCAAACTACCACATCTTTCTCCTGCGGAGCTGCTGGTGGGTTCGAACCACCAACCTTTCAGTTAGCAGCTGAGAGCTTAACCAATGTGCCTCCAGAGCTCCTTTCTGTAAAGATTACAGCCTAGGAAACCCTATGGGGCAGTTCTACTCTGTCTCATGGGGTTACTATGAGTTGGAATCGACTCAACTGCACACAACAACAACAACATCGGTGTGGTAGACTGATAGCATTAATAGCTCCAATTCTTCAATCCTTTTTGTATCACATCCTTTGCCATATGTCTTTTTCAGTCTTTCTCTAAAGAAATTGAGTCTGTTTTACTACCCCTTGAATCTGGTCTGGCCTTGTGACTAGCTTTGGCCAATGAATGAAGCAGAAGTGATGGTGTGCTGGGACTTCTAAGTTCAGGCATCAAGGCTTCTTGGCTATTCCCGCTTACTCACTGGTACCTCTGCCATGGCCATGAGAACATGCCTTGACAAGTCTGCTGGACACATGTGAAGCAGACTGGCGTTACCCCAGTCATTCCACCAAAGGCCAACCTAGATCTGCCAATAGTCAGTCGATTCTTCCATTACTTAGCTTTGAAAACATAACCAATTTTATATACATATCCATAACCTACCCACCTTTTTTACATAAAAGGTAGCACACTGTTTACACTCTTCTATGCCTTGCAGAGTCCACGTGAATCTGGCATGACCTGATTTCTGCTTTCCAAGATCACTTTGGCAGTAGTATAGAGGCTGATTGGAGACAGGAAAGTAAGGCATTTCAATGGTCCAGGTGAGAGAGAATGAGCATCTAACTTAAGGGGGACTTCAGTGTTCATAGGGACGACTTCTTCAAAACTTCAAAGCTTCCCACTCCTCCTCTCACTCCCTTGACCATTCCCTGGACTCTCATCACAGTGAACACTACTACCTCTGTTTAAAATAAAGCTCATGAACTTCCCCTTCAAATGTGTCCTATTCCTTCTGTATTCTCTATCTTGGTGGATGGTACCATCCTCTATTAGCCACCCAAGGCAGAAAACTGATATCGTTCTCAACTCCCTTTCTTCAATTCTAATCACTCCCCATTCATTCAAAGAAGATGCATTGAGCACTTACGTGTTGAGCACTTATGGGCTCAGTGTGCCAGACACAGTGCTAGGTCTACCATCACAAAGAACATTTAGGCATAATGCCTGGCTCAGGGCTCCCAGTCTAATAGAAAATTAATGATAGAGATTGTCGACCCTATGCTCTGCAACAAACTGTTGAACCAAGGTCCAGGGTCACCAACAAAAGCATGACTTACACACAGGCACTGGTTGTAACAACACTTTACTCACACAGAGAAGAGACAGAGCAAGGCCAGCTTCAATAGTGGGTGTTGGTCCCCCATGGCCAGTGGGTCACTCCCTGAAGCTGATGTAGGTCTGGTGATCTGTATACACCCCTCTTAAGCTGCAGTTGAAAGACTATTCCCACCCTGCCAGGAACAGATACAGAAACAGTGTTAGTCAGGTGCCATAAGATGGGCATGCATAAGCAGATCAGCGAGTATTTTCTGTGTACCCAGAACAGAGGGAAATTCCCAGATAAACAGAGCGGCTTAGTTCCCAGCCTCTGTTATCAAGGAATGTTCTGCGCCCGGAGCTTCTGATGAAGTGGTCCAGGTGAGGATCTGAAGGTTGTATGATAGACTGTTGTCCCATTTTTGCAACAGAGATTGATTATGATCCAGTGGGATCACCTCATGTAATTATTACTACCTTCATTCTACAGATGGAGAGACTCTGAAAGAGCAATTTTGTCCAAGCCTGGAAAGTGACATGACTCAAATTCAAGTCTGTCTAACCCTATGGAGCATATTTTTTCTCCTACAGGTGGCCAAAAATTCCTGCCCATTTTATCTTCTGAAGTTGAGGTCTTCTCTACTGCTACTGTCACTGCCTTAGGTCAGATGCTCATTTTCTGTCACCTGGACCACTGAAATTTCCTTCTAAATGACCTCCTTGCCTTACTATCTCCAATTCAGCCTCTATAGTGTTGCCAAAGGGATCTTGGAAATCAGAAATCAGGTCATACCATTCCCTGTTCAGCAGGATGAAATCCATACTGCTCAGCAAAGCCAATGAGGACTTCCATGGCCTCGCCTGTGCCCACCACTCTGGCTTCATCACTTAAGACACACAACCCCCCACCCCCATTTGCCAGGCTCAGTCCTACTAAGTCACCTCAGTTCCTCAAACTGACCTTGGGCAAGTTCCTTGACCACTCTGGGCCCCAGGTTCCTCATTTGTAAAATGGAAATAACAATAACAAAATGGAAATAACAATTAATATTTACCCATACAGCTACTGGAAACCCTGGTGGTGTAGTGGTTAAGAGCTACGGCTGCTAACCAAAAGGTCAGCAGTTTGAATCTACCTGGTGCTCCTTGGAAACCCTATGCGGCAGTTCTACCCTGTCCTATAGGGTAGGTATGAGTCAGAATAGACTCGACGGCAGCAGGTTTGGTTTTTTGATATGGCCATTATAGGCTCACTATGAGTTGGAATCGACTCAACGGCAATGAGTTTGGGGTTTTTTTTGTTTGTTTGTTTTTTGTTTTATACAGCCATTGTGAGCAGTAAATGAAAGAATGTACATGTAAAGTTCTCAGAATTGTGTCACATGTTTGCAAATTCAATAAATTTTGTAACCCATAACCTGTTGCCGTCGAGCCAATTCTGACTAATAGCGACTCTGTAGGGCAGAGTAGAACTTCCCCATAAGGTCTCCAAGGAGCGATTGGTGGATTCAAACCACTGGTCTTTTGGTTAGCAGCCAAGCTCTTAACCACTGCACTGCCAATAAATGTTGTAGTACGTATTATTGCTATTGATGTTGTGATGGGCTCCTATCTGCTTCCTTTATGCCTGTAAATAAGGAGATGAAGGACTCTTTGGAGTCCTTGGGTAGTGCAAATGGTTAACATGCTCTGCTGCTAACCGAAAGGTTGAGATTGGAGTCCACCCAAAGGCTGCCTCAAACAAAAGACCTGGTGACCTACTTCTGAAAAATCAGTTACTGAAAACCCTCTGGAACGTTGAAAAGGATGGGATACCCAAACTCATTCTATGAAACCAGCATAAACCTGATACCAAAACCAGGTAAAGACACCACAAAAAAAGAAAATTACAGACCAATATCCCTCATGAACATTGATGCAAAAATCCTCAACAAAATTCTAGCCAATATAATTCAACAACATATCAAAAAAATAATTCACCATGATCCAGTGGGATTTATACCAGGTATGCAGGGATGGTTCAATATTAGAAAAACAATCAATGTAATCCATCACATAAATAAAACAAAAGATAAGAACCACATGATCTTATCAATTGATGCAAAAAAGGCATTGACAAAGTCCAACACCCATTCATGATAAAAACTCTCAGCAAAATAGGAACAGAAGGGAAATTACCCAACATAATTAAGGGCATTTATACAAAGCCAACAGCCAACATTATCGTAAATGGAGAGAGTTTGAAAGCATTCTCCCTGAGAACAGGAACCAGACAAGGATGACCTTTATCACCACTCTTATTCAACACTGTGCTGGAGGTCCTAGCCAGAGCAATTAGGCTAGAAAAAGAAATAAAGGGCATCCAAATTGGTAAGAAAGAAGTAAAAGTATCTCTATTTGCAAATGATATGATCTTATACACAGAAAACCCCAAAGAATCCACAAGAAAACTACTGGAATTAATAGAAGATTTCAGCAAAGTGTCAGGATACAAGATAAACATACAAAAATCAATTGGATTCCTCTACAGCAACAAAGAGAACTTCATAGAGGAAATCACCAGAACAATACTATTTACAATAGCCCCCAAGAAGATAAAATACTGAGGAATAAATCTAACGAGAGATGTAAAAGACCTATATATTGAAAACCACAAGACACTACTGCAAGAAACCAAGAGACCTGCATAAGTGGAAAAACATACCTTGCTGATGGATAGGAAGACTCAACATTGTGAAAATGTCAATTCTACCCAATCTACAGATACAATACAATCCCGATCCAAATTCCAATGGCATTTTTTAAGGAACTAGAGAAACAAATCGCCAACTTTATACAGAAAGGGAAGAGGCCCCAAATAAGTAAAGCATTACTGAAGAAGAACAAAGTGGGAGGCCTCACACTACCTGATTTTAGAACCTATTGTACTGCCGTGGTAGTCAAAGCAGCCTGGTACTGGTACAACAACAGATACATAGAGCAATGGAACAGAATTGAGAATCCAGACATACATTATCTACCTATGAGCAGCTGATATTTGACAAAGGCCCAAAGTCCATTAATTGGGGAAGAGAGTCTCTTTAACAAATGGTGCTGGCATAACTGGATATCCATCTGCAGAAAACTGAAACAAGACCCATATCTCACACCATGCACAAAAACTAACTCAAAATGGATCAAAGACCTAAATATAAAATCTAAAATAATAAAGACCATGGAAGAAAAAATAGGGACAATGCTAGGAGCCCTAAAAGATGGCATAAACAGAATACAAACCATAAGTAACAATGCAAAAACACCGGAAGAGAAACTAGATAACTGGGAGCTCCTAAAAATCAAACAGTTATGATCATCAAAAGACTTCACCAAAAGAGTGAAAAGACAACCTACAGCCTGGGAAAAAATTTTTGGCTACGACAAATCCAATCAGTGTCTAATCTCTAAAATCTACAAGATACTGCAAAACCCCGACAACAAAAAGACAACCCGATTAAAAAATGGGCAAAGGATATTGTCATGGTTTGAATTATATCCCCCCAAAAATGTGTGTATCAATTTGGCTAGGCCATAATTCCCAGTATTGTGTGGTTGTCCTCCATTTTGTGATTGTAATTTTATGTTAAAGAGGATTAGGGTGGGATTGTAACACCAGCCTTACCCAGGTCACATCCCTGATCCAATGTAAAGGGAGTTTCCTTGGGGTGTGGCCTGCACCACCTTTTATCTCTCAAGACATAAAAGGAAAGGGAAGCAAGCAGAGAGTTGGGGACCTCATACCACCAAGAAAGCAGTGCCGGGAGCAGAGAGGGTCCTTTGGACCCAAGGTTTCTATGCTAAGATTCTCCCAGAACAAGGGAAGACTGATGACAAGGGCCTTCCTCCAGAGCCTACAGACAAAGCTTTCCCCTGGAGCTGACACCCTGAATTTGGACTTGTAACCTACTGGACTGTGAGAGAATAAATTTTTCTTTTTTAAAGCCATCCACTTGTTGTATTTCTGTTATAGCAGCACTAGATGACTAAGACAGATATGAACAGACACTTTGCCAAAGAAGACATCCAGGTGGCTAAGAGACACATGAGGAAATGCTCATGATCATTAGCCATTAGAGAAATGGAAATCAAAACTACAATGAGATACCATCTCATCCCAACAAGGCTAGCATTAATCCAAAAAACACAAAATAATAAATGCTGGAGAGGTTGTGGAGAGACTGGAACACTTACACACTGTTGTGGGAATGTAAAATGGTACAACCACTTTGGAAGTCAATTTCGTGCTTCCTTAAAAAGCTAGAAATAGAAGTACCATACGACCCAGCTATCCCGCTCCTTGGAATATATCCTAGAGAAATAAGAGCCATCACACGAATAGATATATGCACACCCATGTTCATCGCAGCACTGTTCACATAGCAAAAAGATGGAAACAACCTAGGTGCCCATCAACGGACGAACGGATAAACAAATTATGGTATACCCACACACTGGAATACTATGCAACGATTAAGAACATTGATGAAGCCCTGAAACATCTTATAACATGGAGGAAGCTGGAGGTCATTATGCTGAGTGAATTTAGTCAGTTGCAAATGGGCAAATATTGTATAAGACCACTATGATAAGAACTCAAGAAAAGGTTTAAACACAGAATAGAACATTCTTTGATGGTTACTAGGGAGGGGAGGGAGGGAGAAAGGTATTCACTAACTAGAAAGTAGACAAGAATTATCTTAGGTGAAGGGAAGGACAGCACACACTACAGTTGAAGTCAGCACAACTGGACTAAACCAAAGCTAAGAAGTTTCCTGAATACAACCAAACACATTGAGGGACAGAGTAGCAGGTGCGGGGGTCTGGGAACCATGATTTCAGGCGACATCTAGATCAATTGGCATAACAAAGTTTTTAAAGAAAATATTCTGCATCCCACTTAGTTGAGTGGCATCTGGGGTCTTAAAAGCTAGTGAGCAGCCATCTAAGATGCATCAATTTGTCCCAACCTACCTGGAGTAAAGGAGAATGAAGAACACCATAGACACAAAGAAAGTATTAGCCCAAGAGACAGAAAGGGCCACATAAACCAGAGACTCCATCAGCCTGAGACCAGAAAAACTAGATGGTGCCCAGCTACTACCAATGACCGCCCTGACAGGGAACACAACAGAGCAGGAGAAAAGTGGGATGCAGACTCAAATTCTAGTAAAAGGACCAGAAGTAATGGTTTGACTGAGACTGGAGGGACTCCAGAAGACATGAACCACAGACTCTGTGTTAGCCC
Source organism: Dugong dugon (assembly GCA_030035585.1). Classification (NCBI taxonomy): domain Eukaryota; kingdom Metazoa; phylum Chordata; class Mammalia; order Sirenia; family Dugongidae; genus Dugong; species Dugong dugon. Next base: position 153,250,197 of record CM057462.1, read on the forward strand.
AAAACCAAAACCATTTTCGAGGCCGACTCTTCAGACAAAGATTAGACTGGACTATGGGACATAAACTGATACTTGTGAAAAGTGTGCTTCTTAGCACAAGTAGATACATGAAACTAAATGGGCAGCTCCTGTCCAGAGGCAAAAAGAGAAGACAGAGAGGGTCAGGAACTGGTTGAATGGACATGGGAAATTTGGGGTGGAAAGGAGGAGTGTGCTGTCACTGTATGGGGAGAGCAACTAGGGTCACATAACAATGTATGTAGAAATTTTTGTGTAAGAGACTAACTTGAATTGTAAAGTTCCACTTAAAGCACAACAATAAAAAAAAGAAAATCCCCTGGAGCACAGTTATACTCTAAAACACATGGAGTCGCCATGAGTCGGAGTTGACTTGACTGCAAATGGTTTTTTTTAGCCTCCTGTTGGCAAACTCTACTCATCTTTTGAGATCACCCTCCCACCCTAAAATCTTTTCAGACATCTCCAAGTAGAATTGGTCATTGCCTGTGTGTGAACCTGCTGGGCACTGTACAGACTTTTAGCAGAGATTTACAACAGTCCGTTCACTCGCTATTAACCTCTCTCTCTCCCCTGCTAGACTGTAAGTCCCTTGATTACAAAAACTGTCTTAGTGACCCTGTTTCCTTGTCACTGAGCACACCACTGGGCTCATGGTTGGTGCTCAGTAAATGTGTGGTCAGTGGATCACTGAATGAGTAGGTTAGTGAGTGCCCCTAGCCCATAACTGGTTTGCCTAAGGAGCCCTGGTGGCACAATGGTTAAGTTCTCCACTGCTAACCAAAAGGTTGGCTGTTGGAACACACCCAGTGGCTCTGTGGTAGAAAGACCTGGCTATCTGCTACCATAAAGATTACAGCCAAGAAAACTGTATGGAGCGGATCTACTCTGTAACACACAGAGTTGTCATGAGTCAGAATCAAATGGCACCCAACAACTTCGGCTGTCTGGACCGGGGGTACCCAAGATCACTTAGCTTGTTAGTGGCAGAGCCAGGAGGAACTCAGGGAATCTGACCCTGACTGGCTCTTCCCACTGTACCTGGAACCTAGAGCTTCCCTAGACTGGACAAGCAGTTGCTAATCTGCCCTTCCTCCTCCTCAGCTCAGCCCCCTCCACAAGCCCCAGCATCTGGCTCTGCTGGATTATAATGACTCCCATTTAGCAGTCCAGTTATTGCCACACCCCACAGCTGTTTGTCTTTCACCAGAGGCTTCAGCAACCTTCTCCTTAGCCCCCAAGGCCATGATAGGAGGGGAGATTTCAATGAGGAACATTCAGATCAGCAGCAGCTTATCTGCAGGCCCCTTTGTATCCTCCCTCTGTCTCCTTATTTCAAGGCATGAGGGAAGCAGATGGGAGCCGTGAAGGGAGCCAGGATGAAAAGGGAGTCCAAGGAGGCTTTTTTCCCTCTCTGAACAAATTAATTAGTGTCTGAGAATGCCTGAGACAAGCTTTACTCAAGGGGCTGGACACAGCGGAAGGGATTTAATGTGAGAAATGAAGGTTCTCCTGGATTTAGGCCCAGAGATGCCAAGCTCAATTGTCTGTTCTTTCCACCTCTGCAGCTGGGGGCATTGCTGTGGTGGTCAGGGGGCCCCTCTCCCATCTACCTAACACCTTCTGAGACCCAGCTGGCCTCCTTTATTCTAACTCTGATCAGCCTAGAGAATGACATAATGTTTGTTTCTGTGGAAGGAGATTGGCAGGGAGTCAGGGTGGGAACTTCATGTGACCCTGGCACCACAGTCTAGCTGTGTGACCTTGGACAAGTCATCTCTCCTCTCTGGGGTCCAAACTCCATTGCTGTTGAGTTGATTCCAACTCACAGAGATCCTACAGAACAGAGTAGTACTGCGCCATAGGGTTTCCAAGGCTGTAATCTTTACGGAAGCAGGCTGTCACATCTTCTCCCAAGGAGTGGCTGGTGGGTTTGAACTGTCAACATTTGGTTAGCAGCCGAGTGCTTAACCACTGCGCAACCAGGGCCCCTTCTCTGGGCTCCAGTTTCCTAAGTTATCAATTGGGAAGCAGAATCTTAGCCTTGCCTTCTTCACATGATTGCTGTGAAGGTGAAATGTGATCACAGGAATTATGTTACTTGTCTGACCCTCCCACTGCAAGCTTCCCAGTGCAGGATCGTGTCTTTTCATTCATCATTATGTTCCCAGCACCTGTCAGTGTCCTGGCTGGTAGTTCAAACCAAACCAGTTGCCATTGAGTTGACTTTGACTTATGGTGACCCCATGTGTTGCAGAGTAGAACTGTGCTCCATAGGATTTTTATGTCTGTGAACTTTTGGAAGCAGACTGCCAGGCCTTTCTTCTGAGGCACCTTTGGGTTGGTTTGAATCATCAACTTTTTGGTTAATAGCTGTGCGCTTACTGTTTGTGCCACCCAGGGACTCCTTGGCATGTAGTAAAAAAAAAAAAAAACCCATTGCTGTTAAGTTGATTCCAGCTCATAGCGACCCTATAGGACAGAGTAGAACTGCCTCACAGAATTTCCAAGAAGCACCTGGTGTGTTCGAACTGCCTACCTTTTGATTAGCAGCCACAGCTCGTAACCACTATGCCACCAGGGTCTCCTGCCATGTAGTAGGAGCTCAACTTTTTTTTTTTATTGGCATATAGTAGGAGCTCAATAAAAATATGCTGAATAAATCATTATAAAAATATCTTGTCAGCTGTCAAGTACCATCACACAGGATTATGTTTATTGCTGCTCAGTCTGATTTATGGGCCCCCTTACCACACTGGCTACTTTAGAAAAGAGGGATAAAAGGAGTATGACCCTGTGCATCCCCTTCCTGCCTCCACCTTTTTTCACAAAGACAGGGGTGAGGTAAATTCTGTCAGGCCCACTTCAATCTTTCATATATCTAAAGGAATTTATACTTATGTAATTCTTTCACAATCATTACCGAATTTAATCTTATCTCAATCCTTGAGGAAAGCAGATCAAGTGGTGTTATGGATTGAACTGTGTCCCCCCAAAAGAAATGTGGAAGTCCTAACCCCTGTATCTAGAATGTGACCCTGTCTGGAAATGGGGTCTTTTAAGATTGTTGGTTAGGTTACCATGAGGTCCTACTGGAGTAGGGTGAGTCCTAATTCTACATGACTGGTGTCCTTATAAAAAAGGAAAAGATACACAGAGACAGGAAGATAGAGGAAGGATGCCACATGATGCTGCAGCTGCAAGACAAGGAACACCTGGAGGCACCAGAAGCTAGCCAAGGAGCATAGAACGGTTTCTCTTTCAGAGCCCTCAGAAAGAATCAACACGACTAATACTCTGATTTGAGACAATAAATTTTAGTTCTTATAAGTCACCCACTTTGTGGTATTTTATGACAGCAGCCCTAGGAAATGAATAGAAGTGGGGAAGCCAAAGTCCAACGTGGTTGTCTTAGCTGTCTAGTGCTGCTATAACAGAAATCCCACAAGTGGATGGCTTTAACAAACAGAAGTTTACTCTCTCACAGTTTAGGAGGCTACAAGTCTGAATTCAGGGTGCCAGCTCCAGGGGAAGGCTTTCTCTCTCTACTGGCTCTGGGGAAACGTCCTTGTCATCAATCTTCCCCTGGGTCTAGGAGCTTCTCGGTGCAGGGACCCTGGGTCCAAAGGACGTGCTCCACTCCTGGTTCTTCTTGCCTGGTGGTAATGAGGTCTCTTGTCTCTCTGCTTGAGTCTCTCTTTTATATCTCAAAAGAGATTGACTCAAGATACAACCTAATCTTGTAGATTGAGCCCTGCCTCATTAACGTAACTGCCTCTAATGTTGCCTCATTAACATCATAGATGTTAGGATTTACAACACATAGGATAATCACATCAGATCACAAAATGGTGGGCAACCATGCAACACTGGGAATCGTAGCCTAGCCAACTTGACACACATTTGGGGGGGGGGTCACAATTCAATCCATGACATTGGTGAAGTGACTTGACCAGGAATGATAGTATGGAAGCAGCTCCAGGTGCCCCATCTTCCTCTGGTTTTTCTGCCCTCCATATGTATGCTTGTACTGTTCCCCCTGCTGCAAATGCTGTTCCCTTTATTAACTGTTACTTCAAGACCAAGCTCAGGTGGCAGCTCCTCTGGGAACCCTTTCTTGACTTTCTAAGCCTGGATTAGAGACCTCTCCATGAGTTTACCTCTCTTGTAGCACCTATCCAGTCTGGGCCTGCCCCATTAGACTGGGAGCTCCCAGAGGGCAGGGACTGTATCATCACCTCTGCGTCTACACACCTAGTATTGTAGCTGGCACACAGTTTACAAATACCTGATGAATGAATGGATAAATGAACAATGCACAGAGTCATTAGGTGGTTTGCCTTAGGTCACTCAGCTAGGTTCTAAACTGAAAAATAAGCAAGTTAAACAAACGGTTTTTGATGTGTAGGGTTGTTAGTTTCCTTAGTGGTTACCTTAATATTTACCCCTATTTTTCTAAGTTTAAACCAGTCTTTTATTTCTTTATATTGCCTTGATTTCTTCTCCATATGAAAAATCTATGTCTACATTTTTCAGTTTCTCTTTTTTGTTTTAATGTTGTCATCTTTTACATATTGACTTCTGTTTCCCTATTTTCAGTGTTTTAGCTTTGATTTATTTTTGTGACTTCCGTATCGGGGTTGATATCTGGTTGCTCTGTCCTGTGTTATAGTCTTGGGTTGTTATCTGACGTTATTGATTTTCTAACCGGAGGACTCCCTTTAGTATTTCTTATAATTTTGAGGAAACATCAGATACACGAATTAAAAATAAATAGTTTTTGCAAATTGCCTTAACTTCTGTTTATCTGGAAATGCCCTAATATTTTGCCATCATATTTGAGAGAGAGTTTTTTAGATATATAATTATTGACTGGCAGTTTTTTCCTTCAAGGCTTTAGATATGTCATCCCATTGCCTTCTTGCCTGTGTGGTTTCTGCTGAGTAGTCCAAACTTAGTCTTATTGACTCTCCTTTGTAGACGACTTTTCGTCTGTTCCTAAAATTTTCTCTTTATCTTTGGTTTTTGCAAGTTTGATTATAGTATGTCTTGGTGACTTTCTTTTGGGATCTATCTTATGTGTGGGGTTCGATAAGCATCTTGGATAGATATCTTCTCATCTTTCATGATATCAGGGAAGTTTTCTGTCAACAAATCTTCAACAATTTTCTCTGTATTTTCTGTTATCCCCCTCGTTCTGGTACTCCAATCCCTCGTAGGTTATTTCTTTTGATAGAGTCCCACATAATTCTTAAAGAATTTCTTCATTTTTTAAAATTCTTTTATCTGATTTTTCCTCAGATAAGTTGGTGTCAAGTGCTTTATCTTCAGTCTCACGAATTCTGACTTCTACTACCTCAATTCTGCTCCTATGACTTTTTATTGAGTTGTCTGATTCTGAAACTTATTGTTAATCTTCTGGATTTCTGATTGCTGTCTCTCTATGGATTCTTGCAGCCTATTAAATATGTCATCATACTCTTCTTAAGTTTCTCTATTTCTTTGTCTGTATGTTCTTTGGCTTTTTCTGCGTTTTGCGTGATCTCCTTCCTGATATCTTGAAGAGTTCTGTATATTAATCTTTTGTATTCTGCCTCTGGTAATTCCAAGAAATTCTCTTCCTCCGGAAAATTTCTTGATTCTTTATTTTGGGAGCTTGCTGAAGCCATCATGATCTGCCTGTTTTTGTAGTTTGATATTGACTGTTGTCTCTAAGCCATCAATAAGTTATTATAATTTATTTATTTTATGTTTGCTTACTTTGTCCTAGCTTCTTGTTTTGTTTTGTTTTGATATGCCCAAATAGGCTGCTCATGTGAGCTAGTTTGATTATTGGTGCCTTTGAAGCTCTAACATCCTGTCACAAGGTGGTTAGATCTGTTACTAAGTATGTGAGCGCAGGAGTCCGTTAACTTTTCTTACATGGTTTCAGCTCAGGTGTCCAGGTAGTAGGTCACCAAGTGTGTGGTGCAGGTTCTCACCTACAGTCCTAGAGAGGCATGGGTGATTGGTATAGGTACAGGAAACTGGCCTCAGTAGGGGGTCACATGCTGAGCAAGGCTGGGGGCTGACAGCTGCCCCTGAGTGTTTGGGAGGAAAGCATGTCCCTGTTCCCCAGAGTGTATAGGTGGGTGGGTTTTGCAGCCAGACTTTGAGCACCCAATGCTATTGGCTGTAAGGACTGGGGGGCACCACTTATTGTTGGACCCCTGTTGCAGGTGGCTAGGTGGCATGGGAGGAGTCACCAGTCCTCAGGCCCCTGATGTGGGCAGGTGAGGAACCTGCCTAATGGGCAGAGCTGTGTCAAATGTCACAAACCTGCCACTTCACAGATGAAACAGTTGAAATTAGACTTCAGGTATATACCCTGTTGTACTGTTGTAATGAGGGCCTACGCTGTTGAAATGGGCACACACACTGCAGAGGTGAAAGGCATTCAAAGTTCATGGACTCCTTATGCCTGTGCCTAGGCAAAGGAGCTGTGCCTACCCTGAGTTCCTGGCTTAGGAGAGCTGGCAGCTTATTTTTTTCCCATTTGTTAATTTGTTCCCTCTCCAAAGGTGGGAGGATGGCTCAGGGCGTGTGACAGGTCCTACTTCTGGCCCGGGGGACTCTGCAATCACTGAAGCCAGCCTGGGACCCAGTACAGAGCAGAGAGCAGGAAGGTAAATGGGAGAGAGGTTCTTTCCAAATGGGGTGTTTTTTGATCTGCATGGTAGGCCAGGCACAGGTTCATATCTTTAGCTGCTTGAGTGCTGCTTTTCACTTGTTCTGGATGGCCTTTCCCCATGTGGAAAATGCCTCCTGAGCACCACTGCTTGCCCCACCACACACGCAAGCTGATCCTGTCTGAAGGGCGCTGGCTCCCGCCATGTCAGGTCTGGCAACTCCTTGCTGCTTCTGAACTGTCTCTCCCTCCCCCTGCCTTTCAGTCCAATTCTTCAACTTTGTCTTTGATGTTCAGGGCTCCTAGATTGTCATATACAATCAATTTACTTGTTTTTTCGGGTCTTTGTTGTAAGAGGGACCACAGGAAGCATCTGGCTACTCCGCCATCTTGGTCCCACCTCTAAAACAAATGTTGAATAAATACACCATGAGCTCAGATTTTCTCTAAGTATCCTTCACTACCTCATGTCAGGTGTCCTGGCTTCTAGTGCCACATTCTCTCTATTGCCTCTCATGGATGCCCGTGTCAGAATGGAGGTGCTGTGGAGTATGACTCTGAACCTGTTATCTATGACCTGTTTAGGGAGCATCAGTGGTCAGAACCTGCCCTAGGAAGGGGACTGGTTTCATTCAGATCCTTTGCTGATACAGACTGGCCGAGGTTCACCCTCTCTGGAATTCTTGCTACTCACACCTCACAAGGTGAGTAATGGGCATTTGGACTGTGGCCTGTAGCCTACATGATTCCTCAACTTCTCAGAGCCCTCTAGCTGGGCAAGGGAAAGGGCAGCAGTGGTCTGAGGCCTTGTGTGCTGCCCAGCACTGAGATTTGCCCCTCCTGGTGAGAGCAGGTCATTTTACCCTGAACCCAGCTTGCAGACCTGAGCTGTGCCCCATTGAGAGCTGTGGGGGAAGGCCATCAAGTTACTGCTGCTACTGCAGGGCCAGAAGACAGGGCACCAATAATCCAACTGGCGTGTCTTGGTTTGGGTTTCCCTGAAGCAGACTCTAAGACAGAATGTGAGTGCAAAGAGTTTTTTTGGAGGTGTTATAGACTGAATTGTGTCCCCCAAAAATATGTGTTGAAATCCCAACCCCTGTACCTGTGGATGTGATCCTATTTGGAAATATGATTTTTTTTATTGTGTTAATGAGGTCGTACCAGAGTAGGGTAAGTCCTAACCTAATCACTTCTGATTATAAAAAGAGCAGAATAGACACAGATACACACATGGGGATAAGACAGATGCCAAGGAACTGCAGGGACCATCAACAAGAAAGGACATCCCCCTAGAGCCACGCTCTGAATTCAGATTTCTAGCCACCTGGACTATAAGAAAATAAATTCTTGTTCTTTTTTTTGTTGTTGTTGTTATGGCAACACTAGGTACCTAAGGCAGGAGGTGATCATCCCAGGTAGAAACACCATACGGGGTGGGGAAGTGCAATAGGGAAAAGAAGAAACCAATAAAGGGAAGTTATCAAGTCAGTAACCACTGTGGGCACTGAAGCCCCATCCTGCTGGGGAACTTCAGGAGATGGCATGGGACCTGCCTTAGAGCCACCTCAACAGATGGCAAAGAAGCTAGGTGCTTATGCCCTATCTTATTGTCCTTTGCTGAGGGCTGTTTCTGGGGACTTAGTCTTTGGCACTTGCAGTTTACCTAGCATGGAGATGTTCTAAGTGACCAGCTTTCCATGTGCAGAAGTGAATGCCAAGGGCATGTGGGTGGGGCATGGGCAGGGGCTGCTGCAGGTCTCATCAGGATGTGGCTCCAGCCTGGTTCTTTGTCGTTGGAACTTCATCCTTATCTTCTGTGTTGTTGTTGTTAGGTGCCATTGAGCCGATCCTGAATCACAGGGACCCCATGTGACAGAGTAGAACTGTCCTATAGGGTTTTCTAGGCTGTAATCTTTACAGGAACAGATTGCCAGGCCTTTCTCTCATAAGGTTGCTGGGTGGATTCCAACTTCCAACTTTTTGGTTAGCAGCCGAGTGCTTAACCATTGCACCCCCAGGGGTCCTATCTTCTGTAAACAGGGATAGTAACCCACCTCCCCAGCTGGGACTTTGTAAAGTTAGAGGAGATGAAGACAGATGATGCTGCTTAGTGAGATGGAGGGGGTGGTAATGACTGACAGTTATGACGAATGACAGCTCCCAACCTCCTGGCACATAAATGAGAGATTTAGAAATCAAATGCCAAAGAGAAAGCTGTGTAGATTACTCCAAGGAGCCAATGGTTTAGATTTAGATCTTGATTAAATTTCTGAGTTGGGTAACGAGGGTGGCAGGGCCTCCCCAGGCTGTGCCCAATTACTGGTCAATTCACACCCAACCCATGACCAGACCTCAGGGAGGAAAAGTCTCTTTTATCTCAGCTCCAAACTTCAGTTCAATTGTTACTGCCCAGTGGGCAGGAACTGCAAGGGAAGAGAGACAAAGCTGCTGAGGTAAGGAAGGGCTGTTTACCATTCAGCAGGAGGGAAGGACAGGACAGGTAGTGTTCAGGAACAAGTGAAACTCTTTGCCCCAATGGATCCAGACCATTGAGTGAACGGCCTGTATGATTTACAAGCTCTGTCCCTTGAAGACCTAGAAATTTCAGAGAGTGGGGAGGGGAAAGGAGAATGAAGGAAAGGACTAAGAGAGGGGCAAAGGTTTCTGTTTATTCTGCTCTTTCCCCATTACCCGCCAAGGCTGCTGGCAGTAAATTCAGCAAATCTACTTGACGATAATCTTGTTGGAAGAACTCACTGTAATTTGGTTCGTTGAGACTATACTCAGATTTGTATAAACTTTCATAATAGCCTGCAAAGGTGTCATATATGTTGACAGATATGGTCTTTAGGATATGCACTGATCTAAGGACGAGAGAGGAGTGACTGTGCGCTGGTGGAGTGGTTTTAGGGCCCAAGAGGGGCACAGACCCACTTTCTTCTCCGGACCCCTATTCCCAGGCCTTCATCCCACTCCCTCCTCATGGCCAATCTCATGGATCAATAGGACTGAGTGTGGCCTGGGTTGGGAGGTAGGATATCTAAAGTATGACAGGGTACTCACTCCCCTTTCCCCAAGGCTAAAACTCATTGTGGAATCACTCATGGCAAACCCATGTGTTAAAGAGTAGAACTGAGCTAGCTCCATAGGGTTTTCTTGACTGTAATCTTTACAGAAGCAGATCACCTGATCTCTCTTCTTCGGCACCAATGGGTGGGTCTGAATCACCAACCGTTTTCTGTTTTTGTTTTTTTCCTAGAGAAAGCCTTCCCCTGGAGCTGGCACCCTGAATTCAGACTTCTAGTCTCCTAGACTGTGAGAGAATAAATTTGTTTGCTAAAGCCATCCACTTGTGGTATTTCTGTTATAGCAGCACTAGATGACTAACATAGGGAGTTTTCTTGGGAGTGTGGCCTGCCTCCAGAGTGTAAACTGATGTTCTGGTAGAACTCAGTCTCTCTTTTGACCCTGCACTCTTCTCATAGCCTGACCTATGGATCTTGGGCAGTAATCGTGCACAAGTCTCCGGCCTGCCGCCTAACCTGCAGATTTTGGATTTGCCAGCCCCCTGAATTGCCAAGCTTTTGATTAGTAGTTGAGCACTTAACTGCTTGGGACACCCAGGGACTTTCCCCATCTAATTACCCAATAATGCCTGACCCAATCAGCCAAATAGTACTGCCTTTTAAAAATCTTTGTTTTGCAGTCCTTGATTTGCAGTAAACTTGATTCTTACCAGTATTTTTACAATTTTCAATTACTAATAGAATTATTTCTGTTTATAGTTTAAAGCCATAGAGATACTTATTCTACGTAATTTTTGTGACTTAAAAATTTGCCATAATGACACTTACAGTAAGTAAAATAAAGATAATAAATTATGCTAACCTTCTCAAAAACAGTAGGCTTTTGTTTTATAATATTGGGATCTGGATTCTTGGAGCAAATGGTGGAAGGCCAGAGGTGAAAGGCTGAAAACCACCATCTGGGAGGGCAACCAGGGGCAGCTTGTGCCCCTTGTAGCAGGACAAGATCTGTGGGACGTGAATTTATATTTTATTTATGATGACAGGAAACTATCAATCGCCTTTCCTCAAACAAACATAAAATAAAACAAATCCTATTGCAAGTCCAACCCACACCTAAACAAATATTGTATTAAAAAATGCAATTCTATGTGGCCCATCATCAGGCTCTATAGTTTTGGGAATGTGTGGGGTTAAGGATCTGAGGTGGGGGTTGGGGGGAGGAGAAGACAGTGTCCTCAGGGAGATGGGGTCCTAGCCTGGAGGCTGTACCGGCTATCTCAGCCATTGGCCTGGGGAGAGGAGAGCTAAGGCCGGGGTGTTTTGGAGAGTCCCTTCAGAGACAAAAGCAATCAAACTTGGTGGCAAATTAGATAGGAGGGGGAGTCATCCTTTATATATCCCTATCTCCCAACCCAGGCCAAACTACAAAACGACTGTGGGATTTTTAGCTTGGGGACTGGAAAACTGGTGGTGTCATCAGCAGAGATGGAACCATTGGGAAGGAGGGTGGAGAAGAAGACGTACTCAGTTTTGGATATGTTGAGTTGAAGTGGCTTTAGTACAACTAACTGAAAATGTCCCGTTTAAATGGCAGACAGAAACCAAAACCATTGCCATTGAGTCAATTCCGAATCAGCAACCCTATATGACAGAGTAGAGCTGCCCCATAGGGTTTTCTAGGCCGTGATCTTTACAGAAGCAGACTGTCACATCTTTCTCCTGAAGAGCGGCTGGTGGTTTTGAACCAAGGTCCTTCCGGTTAGCAGCCGAGCACTTAAAAACTGCACAACCAGAGCTTCTCATACGGCAAACACAGAACATAGAAATTAGGGCAGAAGATGGAGATTTGAGAATCAGTCATGTAAGAAACATTTATTGAGTCCCTACTGCATGCCTGGGGCCCTGGTGGCACAGTGGTTAAGCATTTGGCTGTTAGTCAAAAGGTCAGCAGTTCGAATGGACCAGCTGCTCGTTGGAAACAGAATGATTAAATGCACCAACCTTGGATCACACAGGCCTGGATTCCAACACTAACTGTCACTTCCTGTCTGTATGACCTTGGGAAAGTCATTTAATATTTTGACGTCATAATTTTCTCAGCTTAAGAAAGGGAATTAAGAGTGTGTCTGGCACATAATCCTCAATAATAAAAGCAATTCTTGTGAGGATTAATGAAGATAATGCATGTGAAGCACATAACATTGTGCCTGGCATACAGCAAGAACTAAAAAAAAGTGTTAACTATTATTATCAGGGAAACCCTGGTGGCATACTGGTTAAGTGCTACGGATGCTAACGAAAAGGTGGGCAGTTTGAATCCACCAGGCACTCCTTGGAAACCCTATGGGCAGTTCTACTTTGTCCTATAGGGTTGCTATGAGTCAGAATTGACTCGAAGGCAGTGAGTTTATTATTATCAGGACATAAGTCCTTTTGACCTTAAGGAGTTTCTATTCTAATAGATACAGAAACTGCAGGAGAAAGTATGTGATAAAGGAACACTGGACCAGTAACGTTTCTGTGACCTACACTACAAGGCCAGGCCAGTGAATATAAGGTTAAGAACAGAAGCATTGAGACTTGGATGAGTTAGCCTGAGTTCTGAATTTTGGAGCTCTAATCAACTTGAAGCACTTACTGATGAAGATCAAAGACTCAGCCTTCAGTTTTCAACATAAAGAAAACAAAAATCCCTACAAGTGGACCAAAAGCAACATCATGATAAACGGAGAAAAGATTGAAGTTGTCAAGGATTTCATTTTACTTTGACCCACAATCGATGCCCATGAAGGCAGCAGTCAAGAAATCAAACAACATATTGCATTAGGCAAATCTGCTGCAAAAGACCTCTTTAAAGTGTTAAAAAAGCAAAGGTGTCACTTTGAAGACTAAGGTGTGCCTGACCCAAGCCATGGTATTTTCCATCACCTCATATGCTTGCAAAAGCTGGACAGTCAATAAGGAAGACCAAAGAAGAATTGATGCCTTTGAATTATGGTGCTGGCAAAGAATATTGAATATACCATTAACTGCCAAAAGAACAAACAAATCTGCCTTGGAAGAAGTACAGCCAGAATGCTCTTTAGAAATGAGGTTGGCGAGACTTCATCTCACTTACTTTGGACATGTTATTGGAGGGATCAGTCTCTGGAGAAGGACATCCTGCTTGGTACAGTACAGGGTCAGTGAAAGAGAGGAAGACTCCCAATGAGATGGATTGACACAGTGGCTGCAACAATGGGCTCAAAAACAGTAATGATTGTGAGGATGGAGCAGGACCAGGCAACATTTTGTTCTGTTGTAAGTAGGGTCGCTATGAGTCAGAAGTGACTTGTTGGTACCTAACAACAACAACAATCAACTTTGCAGATGCGGACAGTTTCGCAGTTAATCAACACTTTTTTTTCTGTAAGTCTTCCTGGTCCTTTTCCTTCTGGTGTTCTAGCTAGTGTTATAAAGAGGAAAGTAACTCCGCTGGTCTCACCCCATCTGGAGCAAGGGAGAATGAAGAAAACCAAAGACACAAGAGAAAGATTAGTCCAAAGGACTAATGGACCACAACTACCACAGCCTCCACTAGACTGAGTCTAACACAACTAGATGGTGCCTGGCTACCACTACTGACTGCTCTAACAGGGATCACAATAGAGGGTCCCAGACAGAGCTGGAGAAAAATATAGAATAAAACTCTAACTCACAAAAAAAGACCAGAATTACTGGCCTGACAGAGACTGGAGAAACTCCGAGAGTATGGTCCCTTTTAGCTCAGTAATGAAGTCACTCCTGAGGGTCACCCTTCAGTCAAAGATCAGACAGGCCCATAAAACAAAATGAAACTAAAAGGGCACACCAGCCCAGGGGCAAGGATTAGAAGGCAGGAGGGGACAGGAAAGCTGGTAATAAGGATACCAAAGGTCAAGAAGGGGAGAGTGTTGACATGTTGTGGGATTGGTAACCAATGTCACAAAACAATATGTGTACTAATTGTTTAATGAGAAGCTAGTTTGTTTTGTAAACCTTCATCTAAAGTACAATGATAGATAAATAATTTTTTTTTAAAAAATAAGAAAGTAAAACTGAAGCAAGGCAACCGTGTTTTCATTCTCGATGACCAGACCTGTTGCCTAGGCTGGTAGTTACCTGCAAGACCACTGGCTATGAAAGTAACACATTCACTGTGGTGTGAAGACATCTCTAGGACCTTAGTCTGTTTCAGAGGAGCAGAAGACAGCAATGGGGAATGGAAGACATTTCTTGTTTCTTTGCTACGAAAGAGTTGGCAAATGAGTTTTCAAGTAATTTTCTCCCCTTTGTCCATTAACCCCAGGAGATTAGAGAGATGGTTACTGACAGTTCTTGTAATTTGCATTTCAAAGTAATGTATGCAAAGATAATACATTCCAGCACATGCTCCATTAGCTTATTAAAACAAATTGACTTTGGGTCCTTGCCATTTTTATTATTCTCATTTTAACTCCAAGTTCCCTAATGCATTTAGGAAAAAAGGAGGAGCACTTGGAGGAAGTTAAGGAAGAAGAGAAAAGTGGGGCAGGGACCTGTAGAGTAGCTGTGTGTGTGTGTGTGTGTGTGTGTGTGTGTGTGTGAGAGAGAGAGAGAGAGAGAGAGAGAGTCGTGTACAGAGGAATTCACATGGGGATTCATATGGGGGAATCGGGCCTTAATTAGGAAAATTGCCTCTCAGGAATGGAAATTAGATGAGTGGATTGATTGATCTGAAGTGTTTTCCTCTTTCACCTCTTTCTCCACCTTCTTGCCCTTGAGCACCACTACCACCACCACCACCACCAGGGCAGGAAAGCAACATAATTAAACAGTTCTAAAAGGCCAGTGAAGCCGGGACCACCCAAGGAAGGCTGAGAAGGGCTCAGGCTATCTTACTCATCTCTGTGTGCCCAGACCCAGTCCTGGGAGGTTCAGAAGACTCCAGGTTGAAATGGCTGCTGTGAGATGGGGAGTATGGGAAGATACCCTATCCCTCATGAAAATGAAAGGAGACCTCCTTGGGAGATCTCCCCTATCCCCACCACTATCACCATTGCTCAAACATCCTGTGGTCTCCCTCCCTGGTTGTATTTAGATGACGTGGTTGTCTATGAGGGAGTCTTAAAGAAAACAGAAAATGCAGGTGAGGGGAAGTTTCCCCTGTTGAAGTTAAAACATGATGCTCATATAAATATGTTGTTGTTAGTTGCCATTGAGTTGATTCTGACTCTTTGGCGACCCCATGTGTTATAGAGTAGAACTGCTCAATAGGGTTTTCTTGGCTATAATCTTTTTTTTTTTTTTTTTTTTTGCTGAAAGTATGCACAGCAGATCATGAACCCATTCAACAATTTCTACATGTACAGTTCAATGGCATTGGTTACATTCTTCACGTTGCGTCATTATTCTTGCTGTCTGTTCCTATATTATTTCATCACCATTGACTTAGACTCACTGCCCCATAAACTACTCATCTATAATTTGAAGTTAGCCCTGGTAGCACAGTGGTTAAGAGCTACAGCAAGCTGTGGCTGCTAACCAGAAAAGGTTAGCAGTTCAAGTCCACCAGCCACTCCTTGGAAACCCTATGGGACAGTTCTACCCTGTCCTATAGGGTCACTATGAGTCAGAATCAACATGATGGCAGTGGGTTTGGTTTTGGTTTTTGATACTGTCAATTTGATCTGATATAGATGACTCTTTTTTAAAAGAGTGCAATGCTCAAAGTGAACATTCCTTACTAATTCAGCTAAACTGTTTTTTAGTTTAAAGATGACTTCTGGTGATAGTTTCAGTTCAAGGTTCAAAATTTTCTCAGGGCAAGAGATTCAGGGATTCCTCCAGCCTCAATGGGTCCAGTAAGCCTGGATTCTGTTAGAAATGTGAAGTTCTGTTCCACATTCCCCCCACCCCCACCCCCACCTTTGATCAGGTCTCATCTATTGAGTCCTTGATTAAAACATTCCGTAATGGTATCTTGGCTGTAATCTTAATGGAAGCAGATGGGTATTTTTCTGTGTTAATGCTGCATGGGTTTGAACTGCCATCCTTTAGGTCAGCAGTCCAGCAAAAACCATTTGCACCACGTAGGGACCTCATATAAATATAGTGAGCATTTATTTAACTCATTAATGAGGAAACAAGCAGAATAGTAAAGCTATTTCAAAGAAGGATATATGAGACTATATAGAGTCAGAGAAAGAAAGATTGCTAAACTAACTATAAAACTTGGTTAATATTCTACAGGGCAAAAAAAACTGTAACCTCTGGACTTAATTTTCAACTAGACAAAATTCATTTGCACCTCTATGGAAAAAAATTATTTACAACATGTTAATCGTCTATACGTTAACATCTAACTTTACAGAGTGTGGGTCTTAATCAATAGTCGATATTAAGTTAAACAATATACAATCTCAAGAGAGTCAGAAGACACTTAGGCAGGTGAATTTGGACTTCAAGCCTACTAGACTGTGAGAGAATAAATTTCTCTTTGTTAAAGCCATCCACTTGTGGTATTTCTGTTATAGCAGCACTAGATAACTAAGACAGAATTTGATACCAAGAGAGCGGGGTGTGGTCTAACAGATAGCTAAAATGTGGAAGGAATTTTGAAGCTGTGAATGGATAGAGGCTGGAAGAGTTTTAAAGTGACTAATAGTAAAAGCTAAGATTGCCTTGAAGAGATTGTTGGTAGAATTATAGACATCAAAGACAATTCTGGTGAGAACTCAGAAGGAAATGAGGAGAGCTGTTACACTGGAGATGGCGCAGATGGCAAGAAGCAGCAGCAAAGAAACGGCAGCAGTGAGAGACAGTGCTGGAGCTAACCTACGGAGCAAGAGGCTTCCTAAGAGGGTAGGGTGCCTCTGGCACTTATCGGTGGAGCTAGGCTTGCTAACCCATGGAGCAGGATTGCTGGGTGCCTTCTGGCTCAAAGTTTATTGGCAGAGTAGGGTGCTTCTGGGCACTTATCAGTGGAGCTATAGAACTTTGGAACACTTGCCCTAGCAGGGCAGACACGAGCAGCGAGGCTCAAGGGGCCAAGAGGCCAAGGAACAAGGAAGCAGAGTTGCCTCAGTCTCAAAGGTAGGGCCTCTACCTCTGGGGACTCAAAGGGTGGAGCCATGGCCTCTGGGGTTTCAAAGGGTGGAGCCACAGCCTCCTAGGTTTCAAAGAGTCAGATCTTCACCAACTCAGTTCTGGAGTGTGGGGCTGCTGTTCATGAGTGCCAGCAGGATGGAGCCAGATCCACTGCCCAAAATTGAGGGGACAGGGCTGCCATGCCCAAGGGGCGGAAGAATAGGACCTGCTGGACCCGAGGGGGTGGAGTTGCCACTTAGATGGACTAGGAGAATGGGGCCGTGAAATCCAAGGGAGGAGAGTAGCCATTCCAGTGGGCCTGGAAGGCGGAGCTGAAGCCCAAGGCTGAGGGAACCCCACCCAGAATCTGGAGAGTGTGGCCAACACCCAGAGTCTGGAGGGCAGGGTCATTGCCTAAATGGTCTAAGAAAACAGGATTATTTTCAAGCCTGGAGAGCTAATGCAATGTGTTCGGCTCACTTGCTTGGTGCCTGTTATCCTTTCTTTCCCTCCAATTTCTCCCATTTGTAATGGAAATGTCTAGCTTGTGCCTGTTCCACACCTATATTCTAGATTTCACAGATGAAGAAGAATTTTTCAATTTTGGACTTGGAGTTGATTTAAGACTTTTGCTGTGATATGATGGGGTGAATGTGTTTTACGTGTGGCAAGGACATGAGTTTTGGGGGGCCAAATGGTAGAATGTTATGGATTGAATTGTGTCCCCAAAAAATGTGTGTCAACTTGGCAAGGCCATGATTCCCAGTATTGTGTGACTGTCCACCATTTTGTGATCTGATGTGATTTTCCTGTGTGTTGTAAATCATATCTCTGTAATGTTAATGAGGCAGAACTCACTCTACAAGATTAGGTTGTGTCTTAAGTCAATCTCTTTTGAGATATAAAAGAGAGACATGAGCAGAGAGACATGGAGACCTCATACCACCAAGAAAGTAGTGCCAGGAGCACAGTGAATACTTTGGACCTGGGGTCCCTGTGCAGAGAAGCTCCTAGTCTAGGGGAAGATTGACACCAAGGACCTTCCCCAAAGCCAAGAGAGAGAGAAAGCATTCCCCTGGAGCCGGCAGCCTGAATTCGGATTTCTAGCCTCCTAGACTGTGAGAGAATAAATTTCTGTTTGTTAAACATCCACTTTCGGTATTTCTGTTATAGCAGCACTGGATAACTACAACAGCAGGCTTATGGGAAAATGCTCCAGTATAAATTTAAAGTACTTTTAACTTATTTTCAAATTTTGAGTAATTTTTCTCTGAACATGCAGAAGAACATTCCAACTCCACCATAGTTTTATAGTTTAATTATTTGGACTATAATAAGTCCAAATAATTGAGTGAGCAGTTTTAGAGTGTGGGCTATCACCAATAAAGATGCCCCAGTCAGGAGGTTCACCCAGGAGCTGTTTCTGTCCTTGTTCTCCCAGCTCTTCCATCCCACCCCAATACTCAGTCATGAGAAATGAGACTGGAGAGCATTGAGATTGAGACCAGGATGGGCCCTGGATCCTTGGGGCACAGATAAGTTCCCTGCTTCAGTATGGTGAAGGTTTTTGTTCGCTTGTTCCAGAGGAGAAGAAATTCCTACCACTGGAGGTCACAGGGCTGGATCAGGCCCCCAGCCTTTAAGCTTGTGTGTTTGTCTGTGCACTACCCCTTCTTCTGCCACCCACACATATCCCCTCCTATACCCACAGCCATGTTTGCAGCAGCCACGTTAAACATATTATGTGCAAACGAGACTAATGGGGCACAACAGTCCAGGGACAAGGACTAGAAGGCAGGAGGGGACAGGAAAGATGGTAATAGGGAACCCAAGGTTGAGAAGGGACAGTGTTGACATGTCATGGGGTTATTAACCAGTGTCATAAAACAATACGTGTACTGTTTAATGAGAAACTATTTGTTCTGTAAACCTTCAACTAAAGTACAATTTTAAAAAAAAAAAAACGTTATATGCACAGCTTTCTGCAAAGTACTGGGAAATAAAAACATAACAAAGTACACCCATTTCAAGTATAGCCCTTCATGCTATCCTCTCAGATCCCCACTGTCAGAATGATTCTGCTTCCTTCCCAATTCTCCCACTAAAATTTTTGCTACCTACATTAGGGCCCACTTTGCTGTCTATCTTGTATTAGGGATCTTTATGTAGGTAACCTCTTAAAGGGCCAGCCCTAGATCTTATGAATCTTTGTCTCTACCCAAAATTCCATCACACCTGGCCCATAACAGGAAGGTAACACATATAGCAACCACATTTTCCAAACCAAAAATTAGAACTTTCACTCTTTACCTGTCACTGTCTGTCAGATCTCATACATACAAAGTAGAAACTTGTGGCAGAAACCGGCTAGATGCTCACCAAATCATGCCCTCTTGCTGCTGATTCAGGCCCTCACCATCCCTCATTTGGACTGTTAAAGTAGTCTTCTACCTGGTCTCTCTGCTTCCTGGCTCTCCCACATCAAATCCACAAAATCCACACAGCTGCCCATTTGAAGGCCTCCTCCCTCTCTGCCATGTTTAGGAGCGTATATCATTTGGGGCTTGTCTTAGTTATCTAGTGCTGCTATAATAGAAATACCACAAGTGGATGGCATTAACAAAGAGAAATTTATTCTCACACAGTCTGGTATGCTACAAGTCCAAATTCAGGGCGTCAGCTCCAGGGGAAGGCTTTTTCTCTCGGTCAGCCCTGGAGGAAGGTCCTTCTTGTCAATCTTCCCCTGGACTAGTAGCTTCTCCATGCAGAAACCCCAGGTCCAAAGGACATGCTCTGCTCCCAGTGCTTCTTTCTTGGTGGTATGAGGTCCCTACTCTCTGCTTGCTTCCCTTTCCTTCTAGCTATTGTAAGGTAAAAGGTAGTGCAAGCCACACTCAGGGAAACTTCCTTTACATTGGATCAGGATGTGACCTTTTAAGGGTGTTACAATCCCACCCTAATCCTCTTTAACATAAAATTACAATCACAAAATGGAGGACAACCACACAATACTGGGAATCATGACCTAACCAAGTTGACACATAATTTTGGGGGACACAATTCAATCCATGACAGGGCTTGTTGGTTTTGAGCAACAAAAATTAATTCTTGTACTCTAAAGCAAAAAGAGAAATTTATTGGAAGAATATGGGGCATCCTATATAGCAGGAGGGGCCCTGGTGATGCAGTGGTTAAGAGCTATGGCTGCTAACCAAAAGGTCAGCAGTTTGAATCTACCAGATGCTCCTTGGAAACCTATTGGACAGTTCTGCTCTGTCCTACAGTGTTACTATGCGTCGGAATCGACTAGACGGCAATGAGTTTGTTTGTTTGTTTTTATATAGCAGGAACAACTGAATAACCAGGTCTTGGAAAGGACAGGAAGTAAGTAGGGCAGCTCCAAGGATCCCAGCAGCAAGAACTAGTAGACAGTTTTGTTACTACAGTTAGGATGATTCAGTTATAATTGTCTTCTGTCTTTGTGTTGCTCCACTCAAAATTTAACTCTTAGGGTTTTGACCCCACCCCTTGCTCCAGAGAGGATGTGGTACATTTACTGACAGCGGCACTCTGCTGGTGTGTTCTGTTTCCACCCAGATCCACTATCAACCCTTCTCTACCCTGCTTCCTGCTCTTAGAGGTAGACCTATGGGATGGGTTCACTTGCCCTCTGGCTTCTCACTGGGTTTGGCAATGGGGACCCTCAGCAGGAAACTGGAGGGAGGAAGGAAGATGAGGTTGGGGATGCTTATTTCCTCATCTTCTTCCCTGTAGGGTGGCCTGGGACTGGCTGTGGCCCTCATCCTAAGGTCACAGCTTCTCTCAAGGCAGCCTTTCTCCATCACTCCCCCCTTCTGGGACCCTAGTGCTTTTAGGCACCAAGGGAGGTAACTGTTCTGCTGTATTGTTCTAGCTCATAGCAACCCCACTTGACAGAGCAGAACTTCCTTCGTAGGGTTTTCTTGACTATAATCTTTATGGAAGTAGATTGCCAAGTCTTTCTGCTGCAGAGCGACCGGATAGGTTTGAACCACCAACCTTTCGGTTAGCATGTGAGCGCTTAGCCATTGTGTCACCAGAGCTCCTTTCTGCTGTTGTTGTGTGCCATTGAGTTGATTCTGACTCATAGTGACACTCTAGGACAGAGTACAGCTGCCCTATAGGGTTTCCAAGGAGTAGCCAGTGGATTTGAACCACCAACCTTTTGGTTAGCAGCCTGAATTCTTAACTACCACATCACCAGTGCTCCGTTTTCTGGTGTACTAGCCCCAGAATAATGTGTTACCCCTTATGGTTTCTCTACAACCTGCCCACGTCCTTGTTTTAATGTTCTGTTATCAGCATCTTGAAATTCTTAATAATGTTATCTTTGAATTTGTGTTTGTGAAGTCCAGTGGGACAATGGAGCATGTCCATGAGCAGAGGAGATACATGCAACCTCCATGTATGCTGTTCCTTGCTGTCCTGTTCCCATATAGCTCCCATGATGTCCAATTCCTGGGAGCAGTATAAGGGAAGTGTGTTACATCTATGATTGAGTAAGGAGTGGGGATGGGGGGGGGAGCACTGACAGCCCCTAGAGGGCAAGCTTTATGTTCAAACAAAAACTTTCTTCAAACTAGAAGGAAGGCAATAGCATTTTAAGAAACACGAATGACCAAGGAACTCTATTATGTCCTTTCTTATTCCTGTTACTTTCTTGTATTAGCCAATCACTGACTCTAAAAGTGATGACATAGAAGGAAAAGGAAAGAGAGGACAACCCATAGTTCCTTTTCCTTTGTTTTTCTTTAGTCAAACCCAAAAACTCAAATGCATTGCCGTCGAGTCGATTCCGACTCATAGTGACCCTATAGGACAGAGTAGTACTGCCACATAGGGTTTCCAAGGAGCGACTGGTAGGTTCGAACTGCCAACCAAAGTTTAGCAGCTGAGCTTGTAAGCACCGCGTCACCAAGGCTCCTTTCTTAATCATCTATTGGTAAACTAAAAGTAGAAAGTGTTGGTAGAATGTGCGTATATCAAGAAGTGAGATAAAAACAGCTGAGTTTCATGCAGCATTTCCACTGTTCTGGTAAGAGAAATACATGTGTATGTACAAGCTATGAAATACAAATTGTGTAATTTTGATGATTCTGCATACTGGTTGTTGTTTTAGCTGACTTCTAGTAGGCCCCTGACTCATAGGGACCCCACATGCAATGGAATGAATGCAGCTGGATCTTGTGCTGTCCCTATGATCAGTTGCAGATCAGACTGTTGTGATCCATAGGGTTTTCACTGGCTGATTTTTGGAAATAGATTGCCAGGCCTTTCTTCCCTATCTGTCTTAGTCTGGAAGCTCTGCTGAAACCTGTTCAGCAGCATAGCAACATGCAAGCCTCCACTGACATTTAAAACTGGCATTGTAAATATAAAGATAAAAAATAAAATTTATGGCAGTAAACATTTTATTTTATTTTACTCAGAATGACATTAAATAACAAATAACACTATAACAAGTTGACAGAGACATTGCAGAAGAAAGAAAAAGGCTTTATATTTCAGTACCTTTAATGGTATTCTTTTCCTGCTTTTTGAACAAGGGACCCCACATTTTCATCTTGTGCTGGGTCCCACAAATTATATGGAGGCTCTGCTGGTATGTGCCAGAGACTGTAAGCACCCTAGGTGTTCCCACCAAAGGAGACCGTGTTGTAATATGATGAACAGATCACTAATCTTGAAGTAGAATGACTGTGTTTGAGTCCCCTAGCTACCATGTGGAGCCCTGGTGGCACAGTGGTTAAGCATTTGGCTGCTAACCAAAAGGTCAGCAGTTCAAATCCACCAGCTGTTCCCCGGAAACCCTATGAGACAGTTCTACTCCATCTTGTAGGGACTATGAGTTGGAATCAACTTGACGGCAACGGGTTTAGCTACCATGTACTACTTGTGGACTCTTGGTTGAGTCACTTGCATCCTCTATAAAACAGGGACAATAGAACAGGAGAGGATGCAAATAACCCAAATAAGAAATGAAATGGGGGACACTACAACATACTCAACTGAAATAAAAAGGATCATAACAGAGTATTATGAAAAACTATACTCCAACAAATTTGAAAACCTAGAGGAAATGGATAAATTTCTAGAAACACAATACCTACCCAAATTACCACAAAGTGATGTTGAAAATCTGAACAGACCCATAACAAGAGAAGAGATTGAAAAGGTAATAAAAAAAACTCCTAACAAAAAAAGCCCTGGCCCAGATGGCTTCACTGGAGAATTCTACAAAACATTCAGAGAAGAGCTTATACCAGTACTACTCAAACTATTTCAGAACATAGAAAAGGAAGGGATACTTCCAAATTCATTTTATGAAGCCACCATAACCCTGATACCAAAACCAGGCAAAGATGCCACAAAAAAAGAAAATTACAGACCAATATCTCTCATGAGTATAGATGCAAAAATTCTGAACAAAATTCTAGCAAATAGAATTCAGCATCATATCAAAAAAATAATACACCACAACCAAATAGGATTCATACCAGGTATGCAAGGATGGTTCTGCATTAGAAAATCAATCAACATAATCCACCACATAAATAAAAGGAAAGAAAAGAATTACACGATCATTTCAATTGATGCAGAAAAGGCATTCGACAAAGTCCAACACCCATTCCTGATAAAAACTCTCAATAAAATAGGTATAGAATGGAAATTCCTCAACATAATAAAGGGCATCTATACAAAATCAACAGCCAACATCATTCTTAATGGAGAGAGGCTGAAACATTCCCCTTGAGAACAGGAACAAGACAAGGATGCCCTTTATCACCACTCCTATTTAACATTGTGTTGGAAGTCCTAGCTAGAGCAATGAGGCAGGAAAAAAAAAGAAGGGGGCAACCAAATTGGGAATGAAGAATTTAAACTGTCCCTATTTGCAGATGATATGATACTATATATAGAAAACCCTAAAGACTCCACGAAAAAACTACTGGAACTAATAGAAAGATTCAGCAGAGTAGCAGGATATAAGATAAATATACAAAAATCAGTTGGATTCCTATACGCCAACAAAGAGAATGATGAAAATTGTAATCAGGAAAACAATACCATTTATAATAGCCCCTAAAAAAGGAAATATTTAGGAATAAATCTAACCAGGGATGTAAAAGACCTGTACAAAGAAAACTACAAAATACTACTGCAAGAAATCCAAAGAGATCTACATAAATGGAAAAACATACCATGCTCATGGATAAGTAGACTCAACATTGTGAAAACGACAATTCTACCCAAAGCAATCTACAAATGCAATGCAATCCCAATCCAAATACCAACAACATTATTTAAAGAGATGGAAAAAATAATCATTAATTTTATATGGAAAGGGAAATGGCCCCAGATAAGTAAAGCATTATTGAAGATGAAGAACAAAGTAGGAGGACTCACACTACCTGACCTCAGAACCTACTATACAGCTGCGGTAGTCAAAACAGCCTGGTACTGGTACAACGACAGATACATTGACCAAAGGAATAGAATCAAGAACGCAGATGTAAATCCATTCACCTACGGTCACCTGATCTTCGACAAGTTCCCAAAGTCCATCAGATGGGGAAAAGATAGTCTTTTTAACAAATAGTGCTGGCAAAACTTAATGTCCATCTACAAAAAAATGAAACAGGACCCATACCTCACACCATACACAAAAACTAATTCAAAATGGATCAAAGACCTAAATATAAAACAAAAAAGTATAAAGATCATAGAAGAAAACATAGGATCAAGGCTAGAGACCCTAATACATGGCATTAACAGGATACAAACCGTAACTAACAACATACAAACTCCAGAAGATAAGCTAGATAACTGGGATCTTCTAAAAATTAAACACTTAGGCTCATCAAAAGACTTCACCAAAAGAGTAAAAAGAGAACCTACAGAATGGCAAAAAATTTTTGGCTATTACAAATGCAGCAAAGGTCTACTCTCTAAAAGCTACAGGAAAATCCAACACCTCTCCAACAAAAAGACAAATAATCCAACTAAAAAATGGGCAAAGGAAATGAACAGACACTTCACCAAAGAAGACATTCAAGAGGTTAAAAGACACATAAGGAAATGCCCACGATCACTAGCCATTAGAGAACTGCAAATCAAAACCACAATGAGACACCATCTCACCCTGGCATTACAGGCATGAATCAAAAAAACAGAAAATAACAAATGTTGGAGAGGCTGCGGGGAGATTGGAACTCTTATGCATTGCTGGTGGGAATGCAAAATGGTACAACCAGTTTGGAAAATGATATGGCATTTCCTTAGAAAGCTAGAAATAGAAACACCATATGATCCAGCAATCCGACTTCTAGGAATATATCCTAGAGAAATAAGAGCTGTCACATGAATAGACATATGCATACCCATGTTCACTGCAGCATTGTTCACAATCGTAAAAAGATGGAAACAACCTAGATGCCCATCAACAGATGAATGGAGAAACAGACTATGGCACAGACACACAATGGACCAATACTACGCAACGATAAAGAACAATGATGAATCTGAGAAGCATCTCACAACATGGTTGAATCTGGAGGGCATTATGCCGAGAGAAATAAGTCAATCACAAAAGGACAAATATTGTATGAGACTACTAGTATAAAAACTCATGAAAAGATTTACACACAAAAAGAAACAATCTTTGATGGCTATGAGGGAGGGGAGGAGTGAGGAGTGAGGAGTGAAAAACACTAAATAGACAATAGACAAGTGGTAACTTTGGTGAAGGGTAATACAGTACACAATACTGGGGAAGCCAGCACAGCTTGTTCAGGGTAAGGTCATGGAAGCTCCATGGACAAATCCAAACTCCTTTAGGGACCAAATTACTGGGCTGAGGGCTGTGGCGACCATGGTCTCAGGGAACATCTAGCTTAACTGGCATAACATAGTTTATAAAGAAAATGTTCTACATTCTACTTTGGTGAGTAGCGTCTGGGGTCTTAAAAGCCTGTGAATGGCCATCTAAGATACTCCACTGGTCTCACCCCTTCGGGAGCAAGGGAGAATGAAGAAAACTAAAGACTCAAGGGAAAGATTAGTCCAAAGGACTAATGGACCACAACTGCCACAGCCTCCACCAGACTGAGTCCAGCACAACTAGATGGTGCCGGCTACCACCACTGACTGCTCTGACAGGGGTCACAACAGAGGGGGCCGGACAGAGCTGGAGAAAAATGTAGAACAAAATGCTAACTCACAAAAAAGACCAGACTTACTGGTCTGACAGAGACTGGAGAAACCCTGAGAGTATGGCCCCCGGACACCCTTTCAGCTCAGTACTGACGTCACTCCTGAGGTTCACCCTTCAGCCAAAGATTACATAAGCCCATAAAACAAAATGAGACTAAAGGGGCACACCAGCCCAGGGGCAAGGACTAGAGGCAGGAGGGGACAGAAAAGCTGGTAATATGGAACCCAAGTTTGAGAAGGGAGAGTGTTGACATGTCATGGGGTTGTTAACCAATGTCATAAAACACTATGTATACTAACAATATTGTATTAACAATATGTGTTTAATGAGAAGCTAGTTTGCTCTGTAAACGTTCATCTAAAGTACAATTTTTTTTTAAAGTACAATAAAAAATAATGAAATAAAAAAGACAGGTGATTCAAAAATAAAATTATGATTAATAAATTCTAAATAAATCTTATGAAAAGTGAAAAAAAAAGATTGCAGCCTAGGAAACCCTATTGGGGCAGTTCTACTCTGTCCTATAAGGTCTCTATGAGTAGGAATCGACTTGATGGCATACAGCAAAAGAATAAAATCAGTGACGAGACAAGTAAAGGCCAATGGTGAGAACTGGATGATGTCAACCGGCAGGACCTGGTGAAGGGGCTGAATGCCAAGGGGAGAAGCACAGACAAAGGATCAGAGCAGGGCCGGGTAACCTGGCAGGATGCAGTGTACAAGTGAAATTGTTCCATGAGTAAAGGAGCCCACGAAAGGTCCCCAGGAAAATTTTTATTGTCTACCCTCCAGTAGCCTTGAAAAGTCAGATAGTCACGACAAAAATAAAAAGATATAACTAAAAGGTTTTACACTGTTTCAGTATCAAAATATATTTTCTTAATTTCCTTATCAACAGTAAATTAACATCATCATGACCATAAAATAAGGAAAAGATAAGGGTAGACTCACAGGTCTAATGGGTCAATTCTGTGAAGTTCCATGAGTTACCCCTAGAGGCTTAGCCTGGGGCCCGCTCCTCCAGCCCTTCCAACAATTTTGTAAGCACCTAATTCCTGTATTAAATTTTTTCCAGCTTAAAA
The DNA here is from genome assembly GCA_030035585.1 of Dugong dugon. Lineage (NCBI taxonomy): Eukaryota > Metazoa > Chordata > Mammalia > Sirenia > Dugongidae > Dugong > Dugong dugon. Next base: position 153,277,335 of record CM057462.1, read on the forward strand.
TACCTACGGTGGTTTGTTCCCTGCACAGAACCTGACAAATGAATTAGGGAGCACAGACCAAAGAGGGCAATGTCAGAAACTTAACATGATAAATACATTATGCCAGCAGGAGAGAATAACCAAAACCAAATCTGGCTCCATCCAGTCTATTCCAACTCACAGACACCCTGGAGGACAGGGTGGAACTGCCCCGTAGGTTTCCTAGGGTGTAATCTTTACAGAAGCAGACTGCCACATCTTTCTCCTTGGGTTCGAACCTCTGACCTTTCAGTTAGCAGCCAAGCACTTAACCACTGTGCCCCCAGGGCCTCTCTTTCTCAAGGCAACCCAGATCCTTCCTTAATCAATTAAACCCATTTAACTCCTTTACTGGGAGGGGGACATTGGTGGTTCAGTGGTAGACTTCCTGCTTCCCATGCAGGAGGCCTGGGTTCAATTCCCAGCCAATGCACCTCATGTCTGTCAGTATTGGTTTGCATGTTGCTATGAAGCTGAACAAGTTTCAGCGGTGCTTCCAGACTAAGACAGACTAAAAATCTACTTTTGAAAATCAGTCAATAAAAATCCTATGGATCACGATCTTCTGATCTGCAACTGATTATGGGGATGGCGGCAGCTTGTTTTCATTCGTTCCGTTGTGCGTGGGGTCACCATGAGTCAGAAACTGACTCTATAGTAGCTAACAACTTCTTTACCATCCTCTGTAGAAAATCAGCAGCCCTACATAGATATTGGGCTCCATTTCAGATACTGTGAAATTAATATCTGCTGGAGAAAGCTGCGTCTGTTTTTGCCTAAGAGATTACAGTGGAATGCCCACAAACTGGATGGTGGTTGAAAGACTTTCCTGATGAGCCTTTCAGAAGTTTTTTAAGAAGCCAGAGTGAGGTTGGATAACAAGATTGTGCCACACCTTCCATCCATTCAAGATTCATTTCCCGGAGCAAAAGCACCTAGGAGACCAAAAGCCTTCCACCTAGTCCCTTCAAGCTAATTTCCCTTTGGTAGACTGTGCAGCAAACTGTATTAATACCCACGATGGGTGAGCAGCCTTCAATAAATAATGCTGGTTGCTCTAATGTACCTGGCATGAAATATTTAAAGCTATTAATGTGTTTCAGTTTAAATAGTCACCAGGACTTTAGTCCAAATCAGTGGTGAGTTTAGAGTCCATCATCTTTTTTTGCACACGTCAGATGTGAAGTGATGGTTGAGAGTTCCAGGAAATGGCACCAAGTGGCCGAGCTGACCCTGTGCAGAAGGTAGGGATCTATGTGGTACAGGAATATGTGATGGGGGAACTCTCCAGAGCCCTTGCTTGAGGTTCAGGCCTCCTGGGTCCTTTCCCTTGCTTGACACTGGCTACACTGAGGGCCTCAGGGCTCATTTGATCATATGAAGCCAGATCGGGCCATTTTAGGATGTCCTTGATCGTGAGCATTTAAAATGCTTCTAGTCCCTTGAGTCTGTATAAGGGGACATGGGAGAGTGAAAGAATCTATATAACCATATAGATTGGGAGTAGGACTCAAATTACTCAGCCTTAGGTCCTGCACAGGAAACTGGATAGCTGAAGGCTTGGGAAGGCTAAGCTCAGCTATCCTGTCCATACAGAGATGGTGACATGTCTATAAATCATGTCTGAGGCGCTGTGGTCCTGACTGGCATTTAGTGAGCATGGGAAGAGTCTGAAGAGTGAGCTAACAGGAGTGAGTGAGTCTGGGCCCAGTGGGGCAGGAGAGCATCCCGTTTTCTTCTCCCCCGTTTTGTTAATTTTCAGGACATTGAGTTCAAGGTAAAGAATTGTAGGTATGGGGAGTATCTAGATACTAAACTAAATTACCTAGGCTCCTCCATCACCCATATCCCCACATCCTCTTCTATTTCCCGGATCTCTGAAATTTCCCATGCTGCCCAGCTCCAGGTGGAGTCCATTGAGAACCTAATCCAAAGGATTCTGAAAGGAAAGACAGAGTTATTTAGTTCCACTCAGGCCTTCCTGTCCCCTCCCCAACCCTGACCACAGATGGGTGAGGGGAGAGGAAGCTGCAGAGTTAGAATTGGTTCTCTGAGCTCTACTCTCTGAATCCTAGCTGAAAGCCTAAATGTCTTCTCATCCCTATTCATAGGGAATGCTGACCAGCACCACCCCCAGCTCTTGCCTCTCCTCTCATCCTACCATCAGCCTAAGTCACTCAAGTGTTTTCACTGCAGGTTTCTTTCCCTATCAGTTCCCAGCAGTTCCATTCTGATCTCAGAGCTAATAGACTGATCTGCTCTTCCCAAGACGGCAGCTCTCTCAGCTGATGCTGGCTTCCCCTAATCTTTGCTTTACTCAATCAACTCTCAGCTCCCGGATGCTGAGAGCCAAGTGTGGGAGAAAACCAGACCACTCAGTCTGGCCTTAAGCAGTAAGCAAACACCTTAATGTGTGTGCTAGTTATTCAACTATTGTCTCTCTGCTTCAAACCCACCCTGCTATACTATGCTTTGGGATGCTGGGGCAACAACTTTGAAAATCACATTTCTGCATCTCTAAGAGTCAGAATCGACTAGACGGCAATGGGTTTTTTTGTTTTTTGTTTTTGTTTTTTTTAGTTAATGCCCTATTCAGTTCTGCCAATAGGGGGCGCCAGAAGATGGGAAAGCTGGAGGAGGAAGACGGGGTATACTTTTCATCTTTGCTTCCTGTCCCTGTCAGCGTCACTCTGTCCTTGCTTCTACAAACAGGCGGAGGTAATTCATTCCATTTTGCGATTGCTCCTCCTCTGTTCAACTTCTAAATACTGAATGACCAGGTGACCCAGGGCCCAGTCCTGCATATCCATCACTTCTCCATCTATACATTCTCCCTAAAATATCTCTATGTGCCATACATTCCATGTATTTATGTGCCATATACTCTGATGACTCTCAAATCTATATCTCTAGTATTGACCTTTTCCCTATATGCCACACTTGAAGTGTTAGACATTTGGGCATATTAACAGGCATCTCCAATATAACATGGCTAAAACACATTTTTTTACTTCTCCTCTTTCAAGCATGCATCCTTTTTTGTCTTCTTCATCTCAATAAATACCACCAACACCTATACAATTGCTCAAGCCAAAATCTATGGGTCATCCTAGAGTCTTCTTTTTCCCTCACAACCCTCCTCACCCCCATCCAATCCATCAGCAAATCAAACCTGACAACTTCCCACCATTTTCACTGCTTCCATCCTAGTCCATGCAACCATCAGTCCAGAGTGAGTCTGGTGGAGAATGAGGAAAGCTCTTCAGGTAAGTCTTCTATTCTGCTCAGTTACAAAATCTTAGAGTGAAATTACTTTTCTCCTTAAACAAAAGGAAAACTGAGATAACAAATCTATTGGATGGCATGGAGCGGGATGCTCAAAAGAAGGGGGATGGAAGGGAACTAAAAACAGAAAGTTTCTCTTTTTGACTACCTTAACTTCTCTGCCTTGAAGGGACTGCGTTAGGAGGAGCCATGGCCTGTGACTGATTGGGTCTGTGTGCTGTGCCAAGGTGACAGCCCATAATTACCCATCATGACTTCACGGGGCTCAGGCCAGGTAGGAGCCCAGACATTTCAAGATAATGGCCTTTCCTCCTTTTTTATTCCAAGTGTGTTTGCTCCCTGCATGGATTGAAAGGCACTTACTAACACAAGTGCATGTAGTAATTAGGTTGGTCCTGGCTTCTTGAAGCAGTAGATTCCTGCTTCTGGGTCCAGACAAGAGAAGGAGACAGAAAACTGAATTCTTCTGAAAATGAGTCTCTGGTGGGTGCAAAGAGGGCAGGGAGTGCATCCCTGTCATGCTCCTGGGCTGAGCTGAGTGAAGGGGAGAAGCAGGAGGCAGACGCTGGTGAGCCATCTGGAAGAAGCCTTTCTCCCATTCATGCTACCCACAAGTAGAGCCTTGACTTTCTTATCCACTAAATGGGCTTACATCCAGAGAATAGCAGAGCTAGAAGGGACTGCAGATACCAGTGCCCACAGAGGAGGAGGGATGTAAGGTTATAGAGGCCCAGAGAGGGGATGGGACTTGCCCAGGATCACACAGCTTAGCTGTGCCAACGCCACACCCAGAACCAGGTCTCTTGGCTGCCCCGGCTCAGTTATCCCTGATGTACCTAAGGGATTTGTCACCAAGAGCAGAAGGTGGAAGAGAGAAAACGGTGAGAAAGTGAAACAGGCCATGCAGAGCTGAGGGATTCCTGTGTGGGCTGTGGAGGTGGGGAGGGCATGTTCGGAGTTCCAGCCCTCACTTACCAGGCATGTGAGCAGATCATTTGACCTCCCTGAGCCTCTTTACCTGTCTTGCTGGCTGACCTCCCAGGGCGGAGGGGAAGATGCAGGAAGATGAGAGAAGAGGCTAATGAAAGAGCTTTGAAACAGAGCTATCCGAGCGGTCCCGAAAGGCTAACTTTGTGATCACTCCCTCCTCTGCTGCCCCCGGGTAACCACACGGGCGTTTTCCCCAGAAGCCCAGGATGCTGCTCTGAGTAGTCCAGCCAGGCACGAAAGGCCGTCTGCATCAGCAACAGCTGCTTCTCTATTTGCTTTCCGAATTATTTAGCCCTACTTCCCCCAATCCCGACGCCAGACCTTTTACAATATTAAACCTTTAAATAGGCCTGGGCCTCAGCTTGGAGCAACATTTCCCTACCATCCTCTTGAACACGTTCAAATCCCAGTAGGTCTTGGAGGAGGCTCATCTCCAAGTAGATTGATTTCCCCACAGCTGTGGCTCTCGGTAATTGACTCCACCGGAGTCCTAATTAGGGAACGGGCCCGCCAGGTGGCCCAAGGGGGAAGACTGAGGCCCGGCTCTCAGCCCAGCCCCAGCTGTAGGCTCTTTCCTCTCCACCTGCTGAGCACTGAATGTTTAATACCCTTTATCCAGCCAGCCAGTGCCAGGTCCGGGGCTGGGAGGCTCCTCAGGAGGTCATTTTGTCCCTTCCCCTGCACTCGGGCTGGGTCACAGCTCATCTAATGTAGACAGATGGCAGCTCCCTAACAGCTGCTCTAGCTGGCCCCTCCCCCTCCCCTTCTCCTACTTGGGGAATTAAGATCCAGAGGGTTGAAGCACTAAGCCAGGCCGAGTGTGCAGGTTATCTTAATCAGCCCTGGAGAAACTTTTGTGGGGACTATAGCTGGAAGCAGGGACAGATTACCCAACAAGCAAGGTACTCATGGGCCCAATTGTGCCTTCCCACCAAGCTGCAGGATGCAATTTCACCTGTCTCCCATCACATCAAAGATGTGGTGAAAGTCATGTGAAATTGCTCAGATTAGCAAGTAAACATCCACTTAAGGCAGTGGGGACCTTGCTCAAAGCAAGCTGGTACATACCGTGCTTACTGGTTAATATGCCCCTGCCCGGAAGCCAGTGGAACAGTCCAGGGAGAATGTGGGGGAGCTATCGTGGAGTGGGCACATGTCAGGGGAGGAAAAATCTTCAGGCGATGGGCCTAGAGGATTAAGTGTTCTACTGTGTAGGGCTCAGCCAAATCCTGACGGGGGAGTCAAGCAGAGACTGAGGAATCCTGCCTGCTTCTTTGCATATCATTTGCACATATTTGTTTGTGGGCCCTGCAGCCTGGATAAGCCAAGCCAATCGTTCTGCCCTCCTCCCCACTCGCTGCATTGCCCTGGGTCCAGCCTACAGAAAGCTGCCGCTTGGCTTTGGAGCACCAAGAAGGAAGCACTCCTTCCCTCATCCCTTCATCCTCCCGACAACTGGCTCTCATTTTGCTCTTCTGGGTGTCTTCCAACTCTTCTGGGCCCTTTCCAGCCTGCGGCCCACCTCATTCTCTCTCCCCAAATAATTGGCACTGGCCACCCTCAGTCACCATCACTAAGCATCTTTTGATGCAGCGCCTCTGTGCTCCCTGGGCACCCTCCCAGTCCTCAGAGCTGGAGACAACACCACAGGGTTGACAGATGCCCCTTCCTCTTTTATTCTCACCACCTTCAGCCAGCATGTCCTTCCCTGCATCTCACTTGAATGTCTCCTGATGTAGTTTAAATCTGTAACTTCCCGTTTCCTCCACAGTGGAATCAGAGGTGGTTCTAACATGTACCCGCAGCTTCTTCTCTGAGATTCAGAGCGATTAAATGACTCGTCCAAGTCTTAGGGTTTGTGCCACAGGTGGTGGCCTGGGATCCAGGTCTTCTCACTCCTAGCACAGCACAAGGACCCCCCCACCCCAGAAGAAAACAAAGCCTACCCTATTGTCAGGCACGTCTGCTTTCCCACGACGGCCTCGTGCATTATTTAACCATGGGTTGTCATGCCATCCTCATGAAGTGAGGGAAACCTCTGGGGACTCATGAGCCAAGTGTCGCTGACAAATCAGGTGAGGGGGTCCTGAGCATTGTTGTCAGCTCCTCCTCCATGGTCTCTTGCGTGTGGCTCCCCTGCTGGACTTCCAAAAGTGCTGCAGGGTTGGAGTGATTGAGTTTGGAATTAAGACAGGTAAGAGAGCTAAGACACGCACGTTATGGCATGGCTCAGACTTGGGTCCCGGGACTAGATTTCTCAGTTAGGTGTCCCAGCGGGGCTCTCCCTCACCCCCTCCCCAGATCCCGTGCAGGTGTGGAGACAAGTGGGACATTTAGCCTTGGGAGCTACAGGAGGATTCCTTCCTGCTTCCAAGCCTTCAGGGAGCCCTTCCCACCCCCTCTGCCTGTGAACCGACTCTGCCCTCAAACCTCAGTCCAGAGCTCACGTTCCCTGAGCAGTCCCAGCTTCTCAGAGCGAGGCAGGGGGCTCTTGACTCCCCTCTACCCCCCAGCATCCTACCCCGGTGCTTTGGTCACTCTCCAAGCGTGTGAATTTGCATTGATTTCTGCCTGCCTCCCCTATCAATACTTTGTAACCTCTAGACAGGGCAGGAATGTGTCTGTGTTGCCTGCCAGCTGTATGTCCTGCACCGAGGCCTGCAGGTAGTAGGCGCTCAATACGTATTTACTGAATGAACAAGTAATTCTCCGAGCCCTGGAGGAAGAGGATGGGCAGAGTCTCCAATGGGCTGTGACCTCAACCTCAGGAAAGGCCTAGGGCTGGGGTCCAGGAACAGTGTGCAGACCCTTCTGCATGTCTGTAGTATGCTTAGTGAGCATAGTGGGCCTGATGGGACAGTGACATCTTGCTGCAGCTGAGGCCAAAAGCAACAGCAGGGCCCAAGGGCTGCCTTAGTCAGAGGGGCGTGGTCCAGGAAGTCCCTGGGTACTGGCTAATTCCTTAGCAAACCAGTTGCCTTTTCTGCCATCCAGGAGATGACACAAACTCAGGTTGATGGCGCCCCAGCTTGTGGGCCCAGCCTGCTGTAAGCGGAACGCAGGGTCAGGCTGGGGATGCCCTCGGAAGAGCCCCAGGGTAGAGCTGGGCTCATCAGAAAGCACCTGGAAATGAGGAGTATGAGCAGCCAGGCTGCTTACAGAGGTGGAGTGTCCAGGCCGTTTGTGACTGTCCCACTGTACACCTGCTGGCTCCATCACCCAGAGGTCGGGGATACAGCCATGCATGGTTCATGCAGCCATGTGATGCATGGCTCAGATCCTCATCAGGAACGCAGAACATATTCCCCAGCTGCTGGGAGTACAGCTAGCAAGCAACCTCAGCTGCCAGCCCCTCCCAGGATTGCCTCAGCTGGAGGACGCTCCTACACCCTAGGTCACACCGCCTTCCCAGGCCTGCCTGCATCGCCTGATGGTGATGGATCAACACAAGGTGTGAAGGCCCAGCACTCTCACCCCTATTTGGGACACCTGTGAAGGTCATTCCAGCTCCATGGCTCCCAGCAGTGTTGGCCGGGGCTGTTGTTCAGCTCAACTTTCCCCTCCGCCCGTTCTCACTGAATTTTGAATGTGGGACAAGTGCACATCTCCAGGGCTGCTGAGGGTGCTGGGAGCCAGGGTCCTGCTCCCATCCTCACTCCAGACCTGGTCTGCCCTGAGGGCAGGGACAGGGTCTGGACGACCTGTATCCCTCAAAGCCTGGCAACGCATAGGCCTTTGCCCTGTGGCTTCCCTGGCAGAAGCTGACCAGTTTGAGAAGAGCCTGCTAGCAGTCCACGCTGCCTGGGCGCAGAAAGGGCTGCTCTGGGAGGTGATGAGCCCCCGTCCCTGTCAGCACTCAAGCTGAGGCCCCACTAGCTGGGTCTGGGATGCTAAACTGGGGCTCACTGTATTGGGAGGGAGGCTGGACTAGATAACTTCCAAGGACCCCTTACTTTGATGATTCTGTGAAATGTAAACTCGTTAATGTGTATTCCCTCCCCCAGCACTTGAACACTGTCACAAGTTGGGGTCCCCAAGGGGCAAACTCTGAGACAGATAAGTGTGAGGACACACATTAGGGGAATTTCTTGGAACCACGGTGCAATAAAGAGGAACCAGCGAGAATGGGCGGAGGGGGAAGTTCAGCTGAACAACAGCCCCAACCAACACTGCTGGGAGCCCTGGAGCTGGAATGACCTTCACAGGTGTCCCAAATAGGTGTGAAAGTGCTGGGCCTTCACACCTTGTGTTGATCCATCACCATCAGGCGATGCAGGCAGGCCCGGGAAGGCAGTGTGACCTAGGGTGTAGGAGCGTCCTCCAGCTGAGGCAATCCTGGAAGGGGCTGGCAGCTGAGGTTGCTCGCTGGCTGTACTCCCAGCAGTTGGGGAATATGTTCTGCATTCCCGATGAGGATATGAGCCATGCATCGCATGGCTGCATGAACCACGCATTGCTGTATGAACCACGCATCACTGCAAGAACCATGCATTGCTGCATCCTACCACTGTCTAGGGTAGGGAGGAGCTTTAGGCAGCAACGTGCTGAATTTTGCGGCAGTAGATCCTTGCTGTGTTTCTGAAATCCCTGCACTTGTGCAGCCCCTGAGGGGCAATGACCAGAGTCCTGGAGGGGGCGGTCTGCCTCCTCCATTCCCTTTCTGCGCTCCTCTGAGAGGAGGTCCGGGCTGGCGGCTCGTGGTAGTCGTGGCCCTGGCTTTAATTGCCAACAATTTGCTCTGAGTGAAACCAGCTCATTCCCATTCCTACCATGTAGGGGCCCCAGTTAAAATTTAAACTCATGTTTCCTTTTTTTCTTTTTAAAATTTCCGGGGTAGATAATTAACTCTTCCTTAATGTGGGTAAGCAATTAATTAACGCGCTGTAGATGATGATGGAGATCAGCACTGTGATTTGCTTGGGAGTTTTTTCTTTCATTTTCTTCCGCTTTCCCAAAGAAGTGAGTATCTGCTTCGTGTGTGCAACAGGATTTTTGTTAGGACTCTCATGAAATCCTTACAACATGAAATCTTTCAACGGGGAGGGTGTAAATGGTTTTCCCCTGGACCAGCAGAAGAAGCCAGGTGCAAAGTGCACATCTCTGAGTGAGCCTCCCTCAGGTGGAAAGCCCCTCTGGCTGAGTCGGGCTGGGACCCATGGGCATGTGGGCTCTCCTACTGCCAGCCTCTGTTCTGTCAGCCTCATGCCCCTCCTAGGCCTCTGGGTTCATCGCCCTCAACTCCTCACATACCTCAGGGAGGAGATGTGGATCAACAGGATTTTGTATACGTTGCAGGTGAGAGTATAAATGGGTGCAACCTCTTTGGAGAACAATTTGACCTTATCTTCTAAAATGGAAAGTTGGCTTACCCCAGGACCCACATTCTACTCTTATGTATACAGCCGGAGAAACTCTTGCACACCTGCACCAGGAGACATGCACTAAATGTACTTAGCATCGTTGTTTAAATGGCCAAAGAGTGGAAACAACCCAAATATCTTCCAACAGTAGAGTGGATAAATAAACAATGCTGAGATAATCCAGAAATAAGAACTTCAGGAAGCAGCTACCACCTCCAGAGTGGGGAGTTAAAAGGAAAAACAAGAGTTCAAGGTTCAAGATAGTGATTACTTTTCTCACCTCTTATAAAAAGGAACATATAGGAATGTCTTAGTTATCAGCGCTGCTGTAACAGAAATAACACAAGTGGATGGCTTTAACAAAGAAAAAAATGTATTCTCTCACAGTCTAGGAGACTAGAAACCCAAATTCAGGGTGCCAGCTCCAGGGGAATGCTTTCTGTCTCTGTTGGCTCTGGGGGAAAGTCCTTGTCACCAATCTTCCCATGGTCTAGGAGCTTTTCTGCACAGGGACCCTGGGTCCAAAGGATGCGTTGTTCTCCTTGTTCTACTTTCTTGGTAGTATGAGGTCCCCCTGTCTCTCTGCTCTCTTCTCTCATTTATATCTCAAAAGAGATTGATTTAAGACACAATCTAATCTTATAGACTGAGTCCTGCCTCATTAACGTAACTACCTCTAATCCTGCCTCATTAACATCATAGGAAAATCACATCAAATGACAAAATGGTGGACAATCACACAATACTAGGAATCATGGACTAGCCAAGTTGACACACATTTTTGGGAGACACAATTCAATCCATAACAAGGAAGATGGAAGTTATTAAGTGATAGTATTAGTTTCCTAGGGCTTCCATAACAGAGTACCACAAATTGGGTGACTTAAAACAACAGAAATTTATTCTTTCATGGTTCTGGAGGCTAGAAGTCTGAAAGCAAGGTGTCAGCAGGACCATCCTCCCTCTGAAGGCTCTAGGGGAAGATCCTTCATTGCCTCTTCCTAGCTTCTGGTGGTTCCTGGCAATCCTTGGCGTTCCTTGGCTTGTAGATGCATCACTTCAGTCTCTGCCTCTGTCTTCACATGATGGTCTTCCCTCTGTGTCTCTCCATCTCTGTATTTCTTTTCTTTTTATAAGGACACCAGTCATATTGGATTAGGACCCACCCTTTTCCAGTATGACCTCATGCTAAGTGATAACTTCAAAAACTCTATTTCCAAACAAGGTCACATTCACAGGTACTGGGGGTAAGTACTTCAACGTATCTCTTTGGAGGAACACATTTCAATTCATAACAGTAAAGTTCTAGTGTGAGTGATAGATTTGTGGGCGTTGCTAACTTTTTATTTTATAACTAACATTTTGTTACATATATTTTGTGGTAGCTGGCCTCTAAGGAGGACCCCAATGATCTCTGCCTCCTAGAATTCTTGTCCCGTTCCCCAGTGTACAAAGACTGGCCTGTGTGACAAACAGAATATGGCAGAAGGGATGATATGTCACTTCCAAGATTAAGTTCTAAAAGACACTGTGGCTTCTATTTCAGTTTCTCTCTCTTTCTCTTGGAGCATTTGCTTTGGGGGAAGCCAGCTGCCATGTGCTAAGCAGTCCTATGGGGAGGTCCCCATGGCAAGGAACAGAGGTTTCCTGTTAACAGCCATATGAGTGAACTTGGAAAGGAATTCTCCCCACCTTCAGAGACTGCAACCCTGGCCAACATCTTTTTTTGTTTGTTTATTTTTAGGATTTTTTTTTTTTAATTGCACTTCAGGTGAAGGCTTACAGAACAAATCGTTGCTCATGAAACAGTAGTACACATATTGTTTTATGACATTGGTTAACAACCCCACAACATGGCAACCCTCTAACTTCTCAACCTTTTTTTTGGTGAAAATACACACAGCCAAAGATAACACCATTTCAAAAATTTCTGCATGCACAGTTCAGTGACATTGACTACGCTCTTCCAATTGTGCTGCTAATCTCACTTAAGATGAAGGCTTACAGAACAAAATAGTTTCTCATTTAACAGTTACTACAAATGTTGCCCTATGACAATGGTTAACAATCTCACAACACATCAACAATACCCTTACTCATCCTTGGGTTCCCTATCACCAGCTTCCTTGTCCCCTTCTGCTTTCTGGCCCTTGTCACTGGACTGCTGTGCCTCATTAGTCTCATTTGGTTTTACAGGGCTGTCCACTCTCAGGCTGAACGGTGAACCTCAGAGATAACTTCACCACTGAGCTAAAAGGGTGTCTGGGGGCCATACTCTCGGGGTTTCTCCAGTCTCCTTTAGGCCAGTAAATCTGGTCTTTTTTTTTGTGAGTTAGAATAGGTTTTTGTTTTTTTAATTGTACTTTAGATGAAGGTTTACAGAGCAAACTAGTTTCTCATTAAATAATTAATACACATATTATATTGTGACATTGGATGCCAACCCCACGACATGTCAACACTCTCCCCTTCTCGACCTTAGGTTCCTCTTTACCGGCTTTCCTGTCCCCTCCTGCCTTCTTGTCCTTGCCCCTGGGCTGGTGTGCCCATTTAGTCTGGTTTTGTTTTATGGGCCTGTTAATCTGTGGATGAAGGGTGAACCTCAGAAGTGACTTCAGTACTAAGTTAAAAGGGTGTCTGGGGGCCATACTCTTGGGGTTTCTCCAGTCTCTGTCAGACCAGTAAGTCTGGTCTTTTTTTGTGAGTTAGCATTTTGTTCTACATTTTTCTCCAGCTCTGTCCGGCACCTTCTACCGTGATCCCTGTCAGAGCAGTCAGTAGTGGTTAGCTGGGCACCATCTAGCTGTGCTGGACTCAGTTTGGTGAAGGCTGTGGTAATTGTGGTCCGTTAGTCCTCCTGGCCAACATCTTGACTGCACCTTCTTGGGAGACCTTGAGCCAGAGCCACCCGGCTGCTCCTGGGTTCCTGATCCTCAGACACTGTGTAAGATAATAAATGCTTGCTGTTTTAAGCTGCTGAATTTTCAGTAATTTTTTACACAGCATTCCAAAACCCAAACCCACGGAGGTCGAATCAGTTCCGAATCATAGCAACCCCATAGGGGTTTCCAAGACTGTAAATCTCTACGGAAGCAGACTGCCACATCTTTCTCCATGCAGCCGCTGGTGGTTTTGAACCACTGACCTTTCAGTTAGCAGTCTATGGCTTTAACCCCTGAGCCACCAGAGCTCCTTGAGATAACTAATATAAGTCGGAATCGACTCGTTGGCAAGGAGTTTGGTTTTTTAAAATATATTCTTTCACATGCTCTTTTATTTTTTTAACCAGTTGCCATCAAGTTGACTCCAAATCATGGCAATGCTGTGAACTGTCAGAGTAGTGTTCCATAGGGTTTTTCAATAGCTGATTTTTCAGAAGTAGATTGCCAGGCCTTTCTTCCGAGGCATCTCTGGGTGGACTTGAACCTCCAGCCTTTTGGTATGCAGCCAAGAGTATTAACCGTTTGCCCCACTCGGGCTCCTTGATATGCATAGAATATTGTATTTTAAAAGATACGTGAGAAATTACTCAGAGAAAAAGAAGTAAGGGAATCTAAGTTGGAGGGAGGCCAGTGGAAGTAACTATAGTGGCCATGGACAGCCTTGACATCAAGTGGACAGCGGGGCCGAGGGCTCTGAGGGGAGGGGATGCGTAGATTCAGGAGGGGGCAGGAAGGGAGCCGCGGAGCCTGGCGGCGAGGCTGCAGGGCCGCTCTGGCCCACGCGAGGGCGCCCCACACTGCCACATCTAGGCTGAAAGGTGTCCAGAATGGAGGCCAGTACGGGAAGATTCCTTTTGGAGAGAGAGAGAAGAGAGGGAAGCGTCCTGCCTGCCCGCAGACCAGCCCTATCTCCAGGTTTCCTGGTGTGCTCAAGTCTTGAAGAAGGTCAGTGTGGCAACACTACCAGCTTTCAGGCCTTGAGGAATTCATGCATATGTATGTCATGCTGTCTGCGTGGGGGTGTTTTGTGTTGGTTTGTGCTGTGACTGATTGTGCGCTGTGGTTTGCATGTGTGTGTTGCCGGTGGCAACCAGGGTGGTCGGGATGGGCCAGATACCTGGGGAGTCTCTCTCAGCATGCATGAAGGGAGCTTCCCCATGGGCCCCCTGGCCCTTCCTGGTCAGGGAAGGAGAGAGCGCCTGGGTACAGGAAAGTTCTCAACAGCTTTTCCCTTTTCCCCTTCCCAACCTCCCCTGAACCTCCTGTAGAGCTTCCACCAAAAAAAACCAAACAAACCTGTTGCCGTCCAGTCAATTCCAACTGATAGCAACCCTCTAAGACAGGGTAGAACTGTCCTATACCAAGCCATGGTTGATAAATTTGAACTGCTGCCCCTTTGGTTAGCAGCCAAACTCTTAACCACTGCACCACCAGAGCTCCTGCAGAGAGGAGCAAAAGATGTGCCTAAGAGACCCCTCTTTGGAATCTGGTACAATGTAGATGCTTCATAAAGGTTAAACAAAACCAAACCTATTGCCAAGGAGTCGATTCCGATCCATACGAATGCTGTAGGACAGAGTAGAAATGTCCTAGGGTTTCCAAGGCTATAAATCTTTCCAGAAGCAGACTGCCACATCTTTCTCCAGAGGAGCTGCTGGTGCGTTCGAACAGCCAACCTTCTGGTTAGCAACTGAATGCTTAACCACTGCACCACCTGGGCTCCTTAATAAAGATTAGGAAATTGAATTGCATGTAGGACATAGGTTGATGGGAGGGAGGGGGCTTTGTCCTTCTATGAACTCTGTCCAGGGGCAGGGAGCCTATGGGCACCACCTCAGGCTGAGACCCTGGAGCCACGGTTAGCCCTACACACCCCACCAGGTGGATGTCCCCTCCCATTTGCCACCCAAGTCTGGCCTAGTGCCACCATCTCTGCTCTTACAGCTGCTGTTTCCCAGGCTTCTAGGACACAGTTTTACATACACTACTTTATGCTCCCTCTAGAATCTAGAGGAAAGTCCCCGGGTGGTGCAAACTGTTAACACATTTGGCTTCTAACCAAAATGTTGGTGGTTCAAGTCCATCCAGAGGTGCCTCAGAAAAAAGCCCTGGTGATCTAATTCTGAAAAATCAGCCATTGAGAACCCCATGGAGCACACTTCTACTCTGACACACATGACATCAACGGCAATTGGTTTTAGAGCCTATATGCTTCTTGATGTAGGTGCCTGTCCTGTTTGGGTTGTGCCTCCTGGGGCCTAGCACAGGGCAGGCACATGGTGGGCGTGGGGTAGAACAACTGTGACATCACCATAGCCACCATTTGTTCAGCACGTGCTCTGTGCCAGGACTGTTAGAGCCCTTTCCAGGCATAAGCAGTTAGTCCTCATGTGGCTGATGAGCCCCCGGCATCCATTCCCACCTATTTCCTGTCCTTCTGAGGCAGAAAACTACAGGTGCCTGTTGTGCTCCACCGTCTCAGCCCTCCCATGAGATTGGGAGGTGGCAGAGAGGCAGAGGCCGCCTTCCTGTGCTCTGCCTGGTTTCCTCAGCTTCAAATAACGCCATGCAGATGGGCATTTTCTCCACACAGGGCCCGTGTCCAGTGACCACTGGGGAGTCAGGAGGCGGTCACAGCAGCAGTGGAGGTGCCACCTGCTCCCGGGACCACAGCTGCATCCGTCCATCCCGGCTCTCAGGAGGCCAGTGGCAATGCCAATGCCTCACCTTCCTGCCCAGGCAGAGGTGCAGACTGCCTAGAGTCAGCCTTACCCCTCCCCCATCCAGACACTCTAACCACCCCATAAGCAACAAACCCCTTATATCAAGTCACTTTCTGCTCAAAATACCTCAAGAGGTTCCTATTTCCTGCGCTGAACTCTGGCTGATACAACTATTACTCTCCCCATTTTACAGATGAGGAAACTGAGGCACAGAGGTTAAGTGATCTTCCCAGAGCCACACAGACTTTGAACCTCAGTCTTTCTGACTCCAGCACTCGTGCGCCATGTTGCCTCAGTGAAAATGTGTTACTGTGTGCCAGGTTGGGGAAGAGGCTCAGAGTGCTTTCGGGCAGTGGGCTGAGCTGGCTCCCAGGAAGGCAGGCAGGTTTCCCTGGGTGTGCTGCCAGGCACAGGCAGCTCAGGATCCGGGAATGTCCAGGCTTGGGCTGGGACGCCCCTCCCAAAGCCTGGGACTGACTCAGATGGGAGTGTGGTGGGGCAGGGAGGCCACCTGACAGAGCCAGGCAGTCTGGGCTCCGTGACCTCCCATGGTCAGGGCAGGTTTGCCAACCCAGATCAGCAGTATTTGAAGAAACACTTTACCGATCACTGTAAAATTGACAGAGGCAGGTGGTGAGGTGGGAGGTGTCACCAAGCCCATGGGTCAACTTGAGTGGCACCACGTTGGTAAATTTACAGTGGTTCAATCTTAGTCCCTGGGTGACACAGACAGTTAAGCACTCAATTACTAACCCAAAAGTTGACAGTTCAAACCCACCCCAAGCTGCCTCGGAAGAAGGCCTGGTGATCTGCTTCTAAAACGTCACAGCTTTGAAAACCCTGTGGAGCACAGTTCTACCCTCCAACACATGGGGTCATATGAGTGGGAATTGACTCTATGGTAACTGGAGAAAACAAAAAAAGTCTCGCCTAATGAAGGTGATGCTTTTTTTTTGGAGCATTTTATTGTGTTTTGTTGTTAGGTGCTGTGGAGTTGGTTCCAACTCACAGCAACCCTGTGTACAGAACAAAACACTGCCCCGTCCTGCACCATCCTCAGAATTGCTTCGTCTGAGCCTACCGTTGCAGTCACTGTGTCAATCCATCTCTCTGAGGATCTTCCTCTTGTTCGCTGACCCTCTACCAAGCGTGATGTCTTTTCTCCAGGGACTGGTCCCTCCCGATAACGTATCCAAAGTATGCTAGACGAAATCTCGCCATCCTCACTTCTAAGGAGCATTCTGGCTGTACTTCTTCCAAGTCAGCGTTATTCGATCTTCTGGAAATCCATAGTATATTCAGTATTCTTCGCCTCAAAGATGTTTACCTGTGTTTTATTGACTATGCAAAGGCATTTAACTGTGAGGATCGTAACAAATTATGGATAACATTGCTAAGAATGGGAATTCCAGAACCTATTGTGTTTTAGGTGAAAGTTTAGATGGCAAATTAGATTCCCATTCAACAATTCGTATACAAATTGTTCTGTGACACTGGTTGCTGTCTCTGCAGTGTGTCAGCACTCTCACCATTTCTGCCCGGCCTGCCCCCATTTCCATCCACCCAGTTTCCCTGCTTCTCCTTGCCTTCTCGTATTTGCTTTTAGGCAAATGTTGCATGTTTCATCTGGTATAGTTGATTGTTCTAAGGAGCACATTCCTCACAGGTGTTATTGTTTACTTTATAGGCCAATCTATTATTTGTCTGAAAGTTGACCTCCACAAGTGGCTTCAGTTCCATGTTAAAAGGGTATTTAGGGCGATAGTCTCAGGGGTTCCTCTAATCTGTGTCAGTCCAGTAAATCTGATCTTCTTTATGAATTTGAATTTTGTTCTACATTTTTCTCCCATTCTAACCAGGACTTTCTATTGTGTCCCTGGTCAGAGAGGTCGGTAAGTGGTAGCCGAGCACCACCTGGTTCTTCTGGTCTCAGGCTAGAGGAGGCTGTGGTTTGGTTTGTGTTGGCCAAGTGGTTGGGTCTTGTCGTCAGTATCTCAGACCTGAATGGAGCCAGGAACCTGAAAGGGACTGAGCATTCACACTCGCCTGAGGCTACATACCTGGAGAGTAGTGAGTTTGCAGGAAAAGCATCAGTAATCTCCACTGCAATGTTCCTTTCTAGGCTGATAAAACCAGGGTGGGGGAAAGGAGGGACAGGTGCTGTGGTGAGGAAAAAAGTAAATCAAAAGGAGTTAAGTTGCTCAGAATGGCAGCATCCAAGAAACAACATAGACCTGCCTAAGTTGTGAAATGTAGTCTTTGTTTTGAATAATTTTGGTTTTGGTGAATGAAAAATAAATAAAGTAAAATTTACACACATATGTATGTATAAGAAGCCCTGGTGGTGTCATGGTTAAGAGCTCGGCTGCTAACTGAAAGTTTAGTGGTTCGAACCCACCCAGCAGCTCCATGGGAGAAAGACTTGGCAATCTAGTTCTGATTACAGCCTAGAAAACCCAACGGGTAGTTCTACTCTGTCACATGGGATCACTATGAGTAAAAAAATCCACTCGACAGTATCTAACAACATTTTTGTATATGCACACACAAAAACACACACAAAAAAAGAAAAACCCAGAATGGTCCTTAGTGGCTTATATTATGGGTTAAACATAGGCTCTGATTCAGTAATGACTGTGGAAATTTTCACAACATTTAGAAATGCTATTCTCTAAACCCATTTCCCTCGAGTCGATTCTGACTCATAGCAACCCTATAGGACAGAGTAGAACTACTGATAGGATTTCCAAGGAGCCTCTGGTGAATTCGAACTGCTGACCTTTTGGTTAGCAGCTGAGCTCTTAACTGCGTGCCACCAGGGCTCAGAGGAAATAGATCAGCTCAGGTTAAAATGAAAATTTTTTTTGAAACCATAACCTTTTAAATCAAATAGCTGTTTTTATAATTAATTGGACAATTTAACTATAATGTAAACAATTTAAATTGAACAATTTAAAGCAGATGTATCAGACTCCATATCTATATAGTCATATAAATGAAATAGTTTATTTGCAAAATTCCCTGAGAGGAAAATTTTATCACTATCAACCCCACCCCCCAATAAGAAAACTAGACAAATACCGGTCTATTTTAGTAAGCCAAGCAAGATTTAGTAAAACGGAAGTTTTTTCCTTCTAGAGAGCCATTCCTTTAGAGAAAGTTGAAATCCTTGTGCTATATTGACTAAAAGGCCGTGATTCAAAGGCTGAGAATATCTAAGACCTTCCTGCTGGCATACATGGGTGAATAAACCTTTGTAATCTAAAAATTGACCTGCATGTTCTTTCATTAACCTAACCCATTCCTTACACGTAGGCTCAATCTTTTCAGTATTTGGATTATTGGTTCAGCTAATGCCAGGAAGAACAATAACTTTTTGGTAATCAGAATGTTATCCAACTGTATATTGTTTGTCATTGTGAAAACTGACAGTGGTCAATAAATCGTTTTATATTAAAAACAAAAAGGAGTTGGTTGATGCTTTAAATCTTTAAATGACAAAAGTCTTTGGGTGACCACATTGGGGGGCACTGAGAAGGGCAGCCCCCTTCCCCTGAACAGATCCTCCTCTGGAGACTCCTTACACTCACTCACTTATTCATTCTTTCATACAGTCAACAAATTTTTTTTCCATTTTTTTCCTTTCTCTCTCTTTTTTTTTTTTCAATTGTGTTAGGTGAAAGTTTACAGAGCAAATTAGTTTCCCATTCCATAGTTGTACATAAAGCGTTCCACGACAGTGGTTGCATTCCCCACAATGTGTCAGCACTTCCCCGATTTCCACCCTGGGCTCCCTGTTTCCTTTCGTCCTGATTTTCTACATCTTCTTGCCCTCTGATCTTTGATTTTGGACAGATAATGCCCTTTTGATTTCGTATAATTGATTGTTCTAAGGAGTACATTCCTCTCCGGTGTTACTGTTTATCTTATGGACTTATTTATTGTTTGGCTAGGAGGTGGTCTCAGGGAATGGCTTCAGTTCCAGGTCAGAAGGGTGTCTTAGGGCTATAGTCTCGGGGGTTCCTCCAGTCTCTGTCAGACCAGTAAGTCTGGTCTTTTTTGTGAATTTGAATTTTTGTTCTACATTTTTCTCCCAATCTGTCCAGGACCCTCTGTTGTGATCCTAGTCAGAGCAGTTGGTAGTAGTACCCAGGCACCACCTAGTTCTTCTGGGTTCATGTAGGCTGTGGTTCATGCGGTCCATTAGTCCTTTGGGCTAATTACTCCCTTGAATCTTTGGTTTTCTTCACTCTCCTTTGCTCCAGATGGGAAGAGACCAATAGTTGTACCTTAGATGGCTGCTCACAAGCTTTTAAGACCCCTGGCACTACTCACCAAAGTAGGATCAGAACGTTGTCTTTACGAACTATGTTCTGTGGATTGACGTAGATGTCCTCCCAGTCTATGGTCCTTAGTCTTCTAGCCTAGGAACTTCATCCTGTGAGGTATTTGGTTATGTCTAAGAGATTTGCTTGATTGTACCCCTCAACAAATATTTCAGCGCTATCACATATGAAGTATATTCAGATACACCAAGTCCCTGCCTCATGGAGCTTATATTCTAGGGCAGAACACATTTTCCTATGTTTGCCTATTAGTCCTTTCAATACATTAAGGAGGTAAATACCATTTTCCTTTTTTTATTTTTTCCCATACAAAAATTTATACATACATTGTTATGTGACCCTAATTGCACTCCCCATACTGTGACAGCACACTCCTCCTTTCTACCTCTGATTCCCCGTGTCCATTCAACCAGCTCCTAAAGGCTCTCTGCCTTCTCACCTCACCTCCAGAGAGAAGCAGCCCATTTAGTCTCTTGTATCTACTTGAGCTAAGAGGCACACTCCTCACAAGTATCACTTTATGTCCCACGGTCCAGTGCAATCCCTGTCTGAAGAGTTGGCCTCAGAAATTATTTTAGTTCTGGGCTGATAGAGAATCCAGGAGCCATGCTTTCTGGGGTTCCTCTAGTCTCAGTCAGACCATTAAGTCTGGTCTTCTTACTAGAATTTGAGTTCTGCACCCCGCCTTTCTTCTGCTCCATCCAGGACTCTCTGTTGTGTTTCCTGTGAGGGCGGTCATTGGTGGTAGCCAGGCACCATCTATTTCTTCTGGTCTCAGGCTGATGGAGTCTCTGGTTTATGTGGCCCTTTCTGTCTCTCGGGCTAATACTTTCCTTGTGTCTTTGGTGTTCTTCATTCTCCTTTACTCCAGGTGGTTGGGACCAATTGATACATCTTAGATGGCTGCTTGCAAGCTTTTAAGACCCCCAGATACCACTCACCAAAGTAGGATGCAGAACATTTTCTTAATAAGCTTTGTTATGCCAATTGACCTAGATGTCCCCTGAAAGCATGGTCCCCAGACCCTTACCCCTGCTACTCTGTCCCTCAAAGTGTTTGATTGTATTCAGGAAACTTCTTAGCTTTGGTTTAGTCCAGTTGTGCTGACTTCCCCTGTAGTGTGTGCTGTCCTTCCTAAGATGATTTTTATCTACTATCTAGTTAGTAAATAATCCTCACCCTCCCTCCCCACCCTCGTAACCATCAAAGAATGTTTCCTTCTGTGTTTAAACCTTATCTTGAATTCTTACAATAGTGGTCTTATACAATATTTGTCCTTTTGCAACTGACTAAATTCACTCAGCATAATGACCTCCAGCTTCCTCCATGTTATGTTTCATGGCTTCATCGATGTTCTTTATCATTGCATAGTATTCCATTGTGTGGGTATACCATAATTTGTTTATCCATTCTTCCGTTGATGGGCGTCTAGGTTGTTTCCATCTTTTTGCTATTGTGAACAGTGCTGCAGTGAACATGGGTGTGCATATATCTATTCGTGTGACAGCTCTTATTTCTCTAGGGTATATTCCAAGAAGCGGGATAACAGGATCGTATGGTACTTCTATGTCTAGCTTTTTAAGGAAGCACCAAATCAATTTCCAAAGTGGATGTACCATTTTACATTCCCACCAACAGTGTATAAGTGTTCCAGTCTCTCCACAACCTCTCCAGCATTTATTATTTTGTGTTTTTCTTTTTGGATTAATGCTAGCCTTGTTAGGGTGAGATGATATCTCATTGTAGTTTTGATCTGCATTTCTCTAATGGCTAATGATCGTGAGCATTTCTTCATGTGTCTGTTAGCCGTCTGAATATCTTCTTTGGTGAAGTGCCTGTTCATTTCCTTTGCCCATTTTTTAATTGGATTATTTGTCTTTTTGTTGTTGAGGTTTTACAGTATCTTTTAGATTTTAGAGATTAGATGCTGATCGGATTTGTCATAGCCAAAAATTTTTTCCCAGTCCGTAGGTTGTCTTTTGACTCTTTTTCTGAAGTCTTTTGATGAACATAAGTGTTTGATTTTTAGGAGCTTCCATGTATCTAGTCTCTCTTCTGGTGCTTGTGTATTGTTATTTATGGTTCGTATTGTGTTTATGCCATGTATTAGGGCTCCTAGCCTTCTCCCTATTTTTTCTTCCATGATCTTTATCGTTTTTGATTTTATATTTAAGTCTTTGATCCATTTTCAGTTAGTTTTTGTGCATGGTGTGAGGTATGGGTCTTGTTTCAGTTTTTTTGCAGATGGATATCCAGTTATGCCAGCACTATTTGTTAAGGAGACTGTCTTTTCCCAATTAATGGACTTTGGGCCTTTTTCAAATATTAACTGCTCATAGGTGGATGAATTTATGTCTGGATTCTCAATTCTGTTCCATTTGTCTATGTATCTGTTGTACCAGTACCAGGCTGTTTTGACTACCGTGACGGTATAATAGATTCTAAAATCAGGTAGTGTGAGACCTCCCACTTTGTTCTTCTTCTTGAGTAATGCTTTGCTTATTCGGGGCCTCTTTCCTTTCCATGTTAAGTTGGTGATTTGTTTCTCCATATCATTAAAAAAAATGCTGGTGGAATTTGGATTGGGATTGCGTTGTATCTGTAGATCACTTTGGGTAGAATTGACATTTTCACAATGTTGAGTCTACCTATTCATGAGCAAGGTATGTTTTTCCCTTATGCAGGTCTCTTGGTTTCTTGCAGTAGTGTCTTGTAGTTTTCGTTGTATAGATCTTTTACATCTCTGGTTAGATTTATTCCTAAGTATTTTATCTTCTTTGGGGCTATTGTAAATAGTATTGATTTGATGATTTACTCTTCGAGGTTCTCTTTGTTGGTGTAGAGGAATCCAACTGATTTTTGTAAGTTTATCTTGTATCCTGAAACTTTGCTGAAATCTTCTATTAGTTCCAGCAGCTTTCTTGTGGATTCTTTGGGGCTTTCTGTGTATACGATCATATCATCTGCAAATAGAGATACTTTGACTTCTTCCCTACAAATTTGGATGCCTTTACTTTTCTAGCCTAATTGCTTTGGCTAGGACCTCTAGCACAATGTTGAATAAGAGTGGCGATAAAGGGCATCCTTGTCTGGTTCCCATTCTCAAGGGGAATGCTTTCAACGTCTTTCTGTTTAGGATGATGTTGGCTGTTGGCTTTGTATAAATGCCCTTAATTATATTGAGGAATTTCCCTTCTATTCCTATTTTGTTGAGAGTTTTTATTGTGAATGGGTGTTGGACTTTGTCAAATGCCTTTTCTGCATCGATTGATAAGATCATGTGGTTCTTGTCTTTTGTTTTATTTATGTGATGGATTACATTGATTGTTTTTCTAATACTGAACCATCCCTGCATACCTGGTATAAATCTCACTTGATCATGGTGAATTATTTTTTTGATATGTTGCTGAATTCTATTGGCTAGAATTTTGTTAAGGATTTTTGTATCAATGTTCAGAGGGATATTCATCTGTAATTTTCTTTTTTTGTGGTGTCTTTACCTGGTTTTGATATCAGGGTTATTCTGGCTTCATAGAATGAGTTTTGGAGTATTCCATCCTTTTCTATGCTCTGAAATACCTTTAGTAGTAGTGGTGTTAACTCTTTTCTGAAAGTTTGGTAGAATTCTCCAGTGAAGCCATCCAGGCCAGGGCTTTTTTTTTTTTGTTAGGAGTTTTTAAATTACCTTTTCAATTTCTTCTTTTATTATGGGTTTATTTAGTTGTTCTACTTCTGTTTGTGTTAGTTTAGGTAAGTAGTGAGTTCCTAGAAATTTGTCCACTTCCTCTAGGTTTTCAAATTTGTTAGAGTACAATTTTTCATAGTATTCTGTTATGATTCTTTTAATTTCAGTTGGGTCTGTTGTGATGCCACCCATCTCATTTCTTATATGGGTTATCTGCTTCCTCTCCTGTTTTTCTTTTGTCAGTTTGGCCAATGGTTTATCAATTTTGTTGATCTTTTCAAAGAACCAGCTTTCTGTCTTGTTAACTCTTTCAATTGTTTTTCTATTCTCTCTTTCATTTAATTCTGCTCTAATTCTTATTATTTCCTTTTTTCTGGTGCCCGAGGGCTTCTTTTGCTGCTCTCTTTCTATTTGTTCCAGTTGTAGGGTTAATGTTTTGATTATGGCCCTTTCTCCTTTTTGGATGTGTGCGTTTATTGCTATAAACTGACTTCTGAGCAATGTGTTTGCTGTGTCCCAAAGGTTCTGGTCAGATGTGTTTTCATTCTCGTTTGATTCTATGAATTTCTTTATTCCATCCTTAATTTCGTCTATAACCCAGTAGTTTTTGAGCAAGGTGTTGTTCAGTTTCCATGTGTTTGATTTTTTTCCTTGCTTTTTCTGTTGTTGATTTCTACTTTTATGGCTTCATGATCAGAGAAGATGCTTTCTAATATTTCAATGCTTTGGATTCTGTTAAGGCTTGCTTTATGGCCTAATATGTGGTCTATTTTGGAGAATGTTCCAAGTGCGTTGGAAAAGAAAGTATACTTGGTTGCTGGTGGGTGGAGTGTTTGGTATATGTCTATGAGATCAAGTTGGTTGATTGTAATATTTAGCTCTTCGGTGTCTTTGTTGAGCTTCTTTCTGGATGTTCTGTCCTTCACTGAAAGTGGTGTGTTGAAGTCTCCTATTACTATTGTGGAGCTGTCTATCTCTCTTTTCAATGCTGTTAGAGTTTGTTTTATGTATTTTGGAGACCTGTCACTGGGCGCATAAATATTTATAATAGTTACATCCTCCTGGTGTATTGACGCTTTAATCATTATATAGTGTCTTTCCTTATCCTTTGTGGTGGAATTTACTTTAAAGTCTATTTTGTCAGAGATTAATATTGCCACTCCTGCTCTTTTTTGAGTGTTGTTTGCTTGCTATATTTTTTTCTGTCCTTTGAGTTTGTTTGTTTGTGTCCTTAAGTCTAAGGTGTGTCTCTTATAGGCAGCATATAGACGGATCGTGTTTTTTTATCCACTCTGCCACTCTCTGTCTCTTTACTGGTGCATTTAGTCCATTTACACTCAGCGTAATTATTGATAGGTATGAGTTTAGTGCTGTCATTTTGATGTCTTTTTTTTGTGTGTTGTTGACAGTTTCTTTGTTCCACTTAATTTTCTGTGCTGAGTTGTTTTTCTTTATGTATTTTCTTTTCATCTTTTTCATTGTTGTTGATTTTGTGTTTGCTGAGTCTTTATATTTTCTAGCTTATTTTGACTTGTAGGATTGTTAGCTTCCTTGTGGTTACCTTAATATTTACCCCTATTTTTCTAAGTTTATACCGGTCTTTTATTTCTTTATATCGCCTTGACTTCCTCTCCGTACGAAAAATCTATGCCTACGTTTTTTAAGTCCCTCTTTTTTGTTTTAATGTTGTCATCTTTTACATATTGACATCTTGTTTCCCTATTTTCAGTGTTTTAGCTTTGATTTACTTTTGTGACTTCCCTATCTGGGTTGACATTTAGTTGCTCTGTCCTGTGTTATAGCCTTGGGTTGTTATCTGATATTACTGATTTTCTAACTGGAGGACTCCCTTTAGTATTTCTTGTAATTTTGGTTTGGTTTTTGCAAATTCCCTAAACTTCTGTTTATCTGGAAATGCCCTAATTTCACCACATATTTGAGAGACAGTTTTGCTGGATATATAATTCTTGGTTGGCAGTTTTTTCCTTCAAAGCTTTGTATATGTCATCCCATTGCCTTCTTGCCTGCATGGTTTCTGCTGAGTAGTCGGAGCTTATTTGTATTGACTCTCCTTTGTAGATGACTTTTCATTTATCCCTAGCCACCCTTAAAATTCTCTCTTTATCTTTGGTTTTGGCAAGTTTGATTATAATATGTCCTGGTGACTTTCTTTTGGCATCTATCCTATGTGGGGTTCAATGAACATCTTGGATGGATATCTTGTCATCTTTCACAATATCAGGGAGGTTTTCTGCCAACAAATCGTCAACAATTCTCTCTGTATTTTCTATTATCCCCTCTGTTCTGGTACTCCAATCACTCGTAGGTTATTTCTGTTGGTAGAGTCCCACATAATTCTTAGAGTTTCTTCATTTTTTTAAATTCTTTTATCTGATTTTTCCTCGAATAAGTTGGTGTCAAATGCTTTACCTTCAATCTCACTAGTTCTGACTTCCATTGCCTCAATTCTGCTCCTATGACTTTCTATTGAGTTGTCTAATTCTGAAATTTTATTGTTAATCTTCTGGATTTCTTATTGCTGTCTCTCTATGGTTTCTTGCAGCCTGTTAAATTTGTCATCATGCTCTTCTCTAATCTTTTTAATTTCCTCTATTGCGTGTTCTGCATTTTGCTTAATTTCCTTCCTAATTTATTGAAGAGTTCTGTATATCAGTCTTTTGTATTCTGCCTCCAGTAATTCCAAGAAATTTTCCTCCTCTGAAAAATGTCTAGATTCTTTATTTTGGGAGCTTGCTGAAGCCATCATGGATTGCCTGTTTATGTGATTTGATATTGACTGTTGTCTCTGAGCCATCAATAAGTTATTATGTTTATTTATTTTATGCTTGCTTCCTGTGTCCTAGCTTCTTGTTTTGTTTTGATATGCCCAAATAGGCTGCTTGTGTGAGCTAGATTAATTATTGGCACCTTTGAAGCTCTAATCTCCAGTCACCAGGTGGTTAGATCTGTTACTAGGTATGTGAGCTCAGGAGTCTGCCCACTCCTCCTGTAGGGATTCAGCTCGGGTACCCAGGTAGATAGCCACCAAGTGTGTGGTGTAGGCTCTCACTTACAGTCCTAGGCAGGTGTGGGTGATTGGTGTAGGCACAGGCATCTGGCTGCAGCAGGGGGACACACTCTGAGCAAGGCAATGGGCTGACAGCCGCCCCCAAGTGTCCAGGTAGAAGGCATGTCCCTGTTCCCTAGAGTGTGTAGGTGTGTGGGTTTTGCAGCCAGACTATGAGCACCTAATGCTGTTGGCTTTAAGGACTGGGGGGCACCTCTTATTAATGGGCCCCTATCGCAGGTGGCTAGGTGGCATGGGTGGAGTCACCAGTCCTCAGGCCCCTGATGTGGGTAGGTGAAAACCCAGCTTAAAGGGCAGAGCAGTGTCCAATGTCAAGAACCTGCCACTTCACAGCTGAAACAGTTGAAGTTAAAGTTCTGGTATATACCCTGTTGTACTGCGGTAATGAGGGCCTACGCTGTTGAGATGGGCCCACACAAGTCTATGCAGGGGGAAAGACACTCAAAGTCCGTGGATCCCTTATGCCTGTGCTTAGGCAAAGTAGCTGTTCCTACCCTGGGTTCCTGGCTTAGGGGAGCCAGCAGTTTATTTTTTCCCTCTGTTTGTTAATTTGTTCACTCTCCAAGGCAGGGAGAATGGCTCCAGGCATGTGACGGGTCCTACTTCCAGCCCAGGAGACTCGGCAATTGCTGAAGCCAGTCCGGGACCCAGTGCAGAGCAGAGAGCAGGGAGGTAAATGGGAGACAGGTTTTTCCCTACGGGGGGTGTTTTTGATCCGCGTGCAAAGCCATATGCAATTACTTCTCTTTCGCTGGTTGAGGGCTGCTTCTCACTGCTTTTGAGTGGCTGAGTAGACTCTCTGGTGCTGGGTCTCTCCTGGTGCAGAAAACATGCCTCCCAAGCATGGCTGTTTGCCTGCCTCATCGCTCACCCACAAGCTGTTCAGGCCTGAAGTTCTCAGGCTCTCACCAGGTCAGGTCTGGCTACTCCTGGCTGCATCTGAACCATCTCTCCCTCCCCCTGCCACTCAGTCTGGTTCCTCAACTCTGCCTTTGATGTTCAGGGCTCCCAGACTGCCATATATAATCAATTCACTTTTTTTTTTGGGTCTTTGTTTTAAGAGGGTCCACCGGAAGAGTCTAACTACGCTGCCACCTTGGCCCCATCCCCCAGTAAATACCATTTTCTTCGCAATAACTTTAGATGTGCTACCCTAGTCAAACTTTGGTTGCCCCTCCTATTATCAGGACCTTAATTCCTGTTGTTGTTAGTTGCCATTGAGTTAATACCAACTCGTGGCAACCCTATGTGTCAGAGTAGAACTGCTCCATAGGGTTTCCAAGGCTGTGACCTTTCAGAAGCAGATTGCCATGCCTGTCTTCTGAGGTGCCTCTGGGTAGGTTCAAATCTCCACCCTTTCAGCTAGTAGTTGAGTGCTTAACAAAGGGAGGAAGAGAGGGAGGGCATTGGGGTCTGCAGTGGGAGCAGAACACAGATGCTTCTTTAGTCATTTCTCTGATATCAGCAGGGATCTCCTCTGTCTTCTACCCTTCCACAGACCTGGGCCTGGGAAACACTCTGCCCTCAATTCACTTCTCAGTCCCTGAAGTTAGGCTTGTGGACTTTCAGGACCCTCATCACACTATATTCTAAACACTGATTTCCTGGTATTGCTCCCAACACACTGAGAGCTTATTTAGCTTTGGATTCTCCTAGCCTAGCCCAGGGCCCAATGCAGTCTGTTAACACATGCTTGCTCAAATAGGATAACTTGCACACTTTCAAAGGCCATACAGTTCTACTAATAGTCCCTACATACATATCTGTTTCTTTTCTTCTTCAGGAGAATGGCCATTCTTCCCCTTATCTACCCATCCCAATCCAGAACTTCAGGGCCCGGCTCTTCCAGGAATCTTCCCTAGCCCTCCAGTCAAAAGGGATGTTTCTGCCCATTGTCTCAAGGAATTCACAGACTGGTGTGTGTGTGATAATGGTTGCTCAGAAAAGCAAGTCAATGTGATAAGTAGTATTTATGATAGAGGTTATGACAATAATGGATATTTATTCATACTAGGTCAGGCACTGTGCTAAGGATCTTATTGCCATTATTTTATTTAATCCTATTGGCAACCCTATTAGGGAGTTCTGTTATTATTCCCATTTTACAGATGTAAAAACTGAGGCTTACATAAAAAAGTTAAATAACTTGTGTGGGGACTCAGTCTGGTTTAAGTATCTGAGCTAGAGTTTAACATCAGGGTTCATACTCTTAATAATCACTGCACTCTGCCATGAGGAGACATAAGAATCAAAAAAACTGGTTGCTATACAGTCGATTCCAACTCATGGCAACCCCATGTGTGTCAGAGTAGAACTGTGCTTCACCGGGTTTTCAATGGCTGATGTTTTGGAAGTAGATCTCCAGACCTTTCTTCTGAGGTGTCTCTGGGTGGACTTGAACCAACCTTTTGGTTAGCAGCCAAGCACATTGACTGCACTACACAGGGACTCCAAGAATCCAAAAAGAGTCATTAAAATAAGACGGGGAGTATATCAGTCAGGGTTTTTTTTTGCAGAGAAGCAGGGTCAGTAAGAGTAATATGAAATAAGCAATTCATTATAGACATTAGAGCTCATACAATTGTGAGAACAGTGAAAGGTTGTTGGCTCTGTGTCTGGTGTGGGTCTGGAATTGCAGTAGACCTGCAGGGGCAGCAGTTGGGAAGAAAATCTGGAAGCAAATTTGGGAGAGCAAGGACAAACTGGAACCCATGTCTATCTCTCACTGCCTCTAATCTCCATGACTTAGCTGACCTGTAGAGGAAGCTGGTGCCCTTTGGCATGGACTGCAAATATACTTGGTCCAGGATTTGAAGAAGGAGATATGGTGAAAGGTGGAGGGGCCATGGGTTTGGCAGTGGCACCATGCCAACAAGGTTAGCCAGCAGTTAAGTGACAACATTGCAGTAGCACCTCATTTTGGCAGTATTACACAAAATTACCTAAAACCTGGAAATAAGGCAAAATAATGTGTTCTTTTAAAGCTGTGTCTAGTAAACCCACCAAAGATTATTTCATTCTTTAAGTTCTGGAATCTAGGAGAATAAACTTTTGCTGTCTTTCTATTTAACTATTATTTATGGCCCAGATTCTGGGATGTTACATGCTCACTTGTATATTTTTGTCTTGCAGAATTGCAAATGATCTCTCGTCCAGTAAAAAATATAACCCCAAAGGTTAGTTTTATTGTGTCTCTAAATTTGTAATCTTACTTAAGCTTTCTGTTTTTCATTGACTATGACCCAACGGCTCCACAGGAGAAAGAGTTGTCCATCTGCTTCTGTAAAGACTACATCCTAGAAAACCCTATGGGGCAGTCCTTCTGTTACATGGGGTTGCTATGAGTTGGAAAACAACTCAACGGCACCTAACAACAACAACATATTTAGTCCCTTGAATTCTCTTTTGAAGTAGATTTACCAGTCTGGTGGTTTCTTCATTAATGAGTAAATAAATCTTTGACACTGCTCCCTATATATCTGTATGAGTCATGTTTTTGCCCTTTTAATAATTATACTTTGACAGTGGCAGTGTTTTTTTTTTTTTTATTTTACTGTTGTAATTTAAGTGAAAGTTTACAATTAAAGTTAATCTCTCATACAAAAATTTATACATACACTATTAGGTGACCCTAATTGCTCTCCCTGTGACAGCACACTCCTCCTTTCCACCCCTGATTTCCTGTGTCCATTCAGCCAGCTCCTAATCCTCTCTGCCTTCTCATCTCACCTCCAGACAGAAGCTGCCCGCTTAATCTCATGTGTCTATTTGAGCTAAGAAGCACACTCTTCACAAGTATCCCTTTATGTCCCATAGTCCAGTCTAATCTTTGTCTGAAGAGTTGGCCTTGGGAGTGGTATTATTTATGGGCTGACAGAGAGCCCGGGGGCCATGCTTTCCGGGGTTCCTCCAGTCTCCGTCAGACCATTAAGTCTGGTCTTTTTACTAGAATTTGAGTTCTGCACCCCGCTTTTCTCTTGCTTCATCAGGGACTGTTGTGTTCCCTGTCAGGGCGGTCATTGGTGGTAGCCGGGCACCATCTATTTCTTCTGGTCTTAGGCTGATGGAGTCTCTGGTTTATGTGGCCCTTTCTGTCTCTTGTGCTAATACTTTCCTTGTGACTTTGGTATTCTTCATTCTCCTTTACTCCAGGTGGGTTAGGACCAATTGATGCATCTTAGATGGCTGCTCACTAGCTTTTAAGATGCCACTCACCAAAGTAGGATGCAGAACATTTTCTTAATAAACTTTCTTATGCCAGTTGACCTAGATGTCCCCTGAAAGCATGGTTCCCAAACCCCCAACCCTGCTACTGTGTCCCTTGAAGTGTTTGATTGTATTTAGGAAACTTCTTAGCTTTGGTTTAGTCCAGTTGTGCTGACTCCCCCTGTAGTGTGTGCTGTCCTTCCCTTCACCTAAGACAATTCTTGTCTGCTATCCAGTTAATGAATAACCCTCTCCCTCCCTCACAGTGGCTCTGTTGAGGCTGGATCGGAAGCAAGGAGTGAGAACTGAAGCTGTGGCATCATTAGCAGGCTATTTCAGAAATCCTGATGAGGACATGAACAAAGAGTGTAGCAGGAAAAGAGAGAAGTGGGTGGGCAGGGGAAACACTGAAGGGGACAACCTATACATATTGGTAACTGATTAGAAATATGCAGGAGGAATTGGGGAGGGTGGGTGTGTGGGTGGAAGGAGGTTAGGAGCACTCCAAAGCTTCTGGCTCTGAAAACTATCCTCTGTGTGCCCAAATTTTGCTCATTTTATGCTTATCCTTAGCATTTGAGAAACTGAATAATGCTTAGAATTTATCCAGGACTGGGTGGTGCAAACAGTTAATGTGCTTGACTTCTAACCAGAAGGTTGGAGGTTCTAGTCCAACCAGAGGTGCCTCAGAAGAAAGGCTTGGTGATCTACTTCTAAAAAAAATCAGCCATTGAAAACCCTGTGGAACACAGTACTATGACACACATGGTTCTCTGACACATGCAGTCACAATGAGTTGGAATCAACTCAGCAACAACCGGCAGGACTGGGGCAATGGTTATTACTAAATATCTCTACGGCTGGCTTCTAATGTGAAAAACATTCAGAATGAGTCGGATAGAAAACTCAGGCTCTTAAAAAAAAACAAAGTGGGTGTTAGGGGCCCAGAGAATAAAACAGAACAAGAGAAAAACACCCCAGGGAGGAGCTTCTCTTTATTATACATATACAGATTATTGGCACACCAGGTGACTAAATCCCAGCCCAGTTCTGTCTTCTTAACGGTTGCCTCCTCCTGGGACCCAGAGTGCACTCAGCAAAAATGCAAGATCTTTCTATTCTTGAAATAGCAAAGCATGCTTCGAAAGGAAATCCACAAGTGAAGAAATCACACAAATTTCAAAACCAAGGAAAAAGATTGTCAATTCGACTGTGAATTCTTCTGGGACCAGGAACATTTTGGTGCCAAACCCAAACCTGTTGCCGTCGAGTTGATTCCGACTCATAGTGATCCTATAGGACAGAGTAGAACTGCCCCCGTAGGGTTTCCAAGGCTGTAATCTTTACAAGGGAGCCCTGGTGGCGCAGTGGTTAAAAGCTCAGCTGCTAACCAAAAGGTTGGCAGTTCAAACCCAGTAGCTGCTCCTTGGAAATCCTATGGGGCAGTTCTACTCTGTCCTATAGGGTTGCTATGAGTTGGGATTAGACAGCAATGGGTTTGGTTGGGATCTTTACAGAAGTAGACTGTCACATCTTTCTCCTGAGGAGTAGCTAGTGGGTTTGAACTGCCAACCTTTCAGCAGCCAAGTGCTTTAGCCAAGGGCCTGAGTAATTGGTTTAGCCATTATTCATCCTTCAGGATCACTCAGGATTCTGCCACTTCCATTCTTGTGTTTGTTTCCAAAGCTTTCATCCATCACAGCATTCAGTCTAGCTGCTGAGATGTCTGCAGTCTTGCTCTGTGCTCTTTTGACAGGAGGGAGATGCCCAGCTAGGATGAAGGCCGCTAAGAGGTCACTGTTAATTCACTGTGCCACCAGGGCTCTTTGGAATTTTAGGTTTACAGAAAAGTTACAAAGATAGTACAGAGAGTTCCTGCATACCCTTCACCCAGCTTCCCTTACTGTTAACCCCTAACATAACCCAGGTACCCTTGTCAAAACTGAGAAATTAACATTGGTACAATCCTATTTACTAAACTGCAGACCAGTTTTTCCACGAAGGTCCTTTTTCAGTTCCAGAATCCAATTTAGGATACCACATTGCATTGTGTTTAGAAAGGTCAACATTTTTTAATTATATCCACCCCCCTGGTATTTTGTATGAATTCAATGATAGATTGTATGTAAAAAGACTTTGTAGACTGTGAAGAACTGTGTAAATATTGCCAGCTGTTCTTTATTCATTGTTGTTCTAGTTAATAACTTACTGACATTTTTTCTCATGCATGGCAGGATGTTCAAGTAGATTCAAATTTCATTATCAAAACTACTCTAAAATAATATGCTTCCCTGCGTGGTGCAGTTAAGCGGATTACTCAACTCCTAGCTGAAAGGCTAGCAGTTCTCAGTTCTAACCCACCTGGAAGACAGGCCTGGCCATTTGCTTCCGAAAGGTCACAGCCTTGAGAACCCTATGGAGCAGTTCTAGTCTGCACGCATGGGGTCGCCGTGAGATTGACTCCATGGCAACTGACAACAACAAAACAATATGCTGCGTACTTTCACATTTCATTCTCACAATTACATTTATCAATGAGGCTCAGAGAAGTTAACTAACTCGCTCAAGAATAGACTTTTAGACCTTTCCAGGCCCTCTCAAAGTTGGGTTAGCTGCCTTTTCATGTGCAGCCCCATCACAGCACCTACTACAGTCCTCCCCATTAGACTAGAAGCTGCAGGTGTTGGGGAAATAAAATTTAAAACAGAATCTGCTTCCAACCCAGAAAACCTTTCCACAAAGGTAAGAGACCAAAAAGAGCTTTATTATTGAATAAACATTAAACCAGAATGTAATGTATACCGGGCGATCACACATTATCTTACATTCACCTGGTTACTGGGTAGTCTCCAGTGTTTGTTAATTGCCTTTATGCAACGGAAAAATACACTTCTCATTATCTTTATCACAGGAGCCCACCAAAGTTGGGCCCTTACCCTCCCATAGAAACTGAGAGGGTGGGCTGGCTTCCTTTTGATTACATTTTAAAGAGATGTCTCCTAAGCCCTTGAGGAAACATTCCTGGGTTGTGAAACTGGAGAGCTTAGTCTTTCAACAGGATTTCTCAAAAGAGGAAAAGAAAAATTTTACAATTACAATTTCTTGCTCGGAGAAAAAGTGAAGGGGGAGTGTCCCTTTTTGCATCAGGAAAAATTATATTTTTCTTCTTTTTGTATTTACCCTTACACAAGTGCTGTTCTTGTGTGTCGAGTCAATTCCAACTCATAGTGACCCTACAGGACAGAGTAGAACTGCCCCATAGGGTTTCCTAGGCTGTGATCTTTATGGGAACAGATTGCCAGGTCTTTTCCAGCCACTGGTGAGTTTGAACTGCCAACCTGTCAGCTAGCAGCTGAGAGGGATTTAACCATGGCACCACCAGAGCTCCTTAAGATGCTAGGAACTTCATTTTGTTCATTGCTATATCCCTCCTGGAGCCCTGGTGGTGCAGTGGTTAAGAGCCTGGCAGTTCAAATCCATCAGCCACTCTTTGGAAATCCTATGGGACAGTTCTGCTCTGCCCTATATGGTCGCTATGAGTCAGAATCAATTCTTTGGCATCGGATTTGGTTTTCATATCGCTTCTACCCAGCAAAGAGTCAGGTACATAGAAGATGCACCAGAAATTTAAAAAAAATAACCTGTTTGGATGAATGAATGAATGAAAGTCAATCTTATATCACTGCATTCAGAAAACATGTTTTCCTTAGCATGTATGGTATATTGTCTGTCTTTCCCTACTAGAACGTAAGATCCATGGGAACATAGTTGTTCTGCTCCTTGCTGATTCCCCAATGCCTACAACAGTGCTTAGAAATGGCATCGGGTAGGCATCAGTAATATATGCTGAATCAGTGTGTGGAACGGTAGACCTGCTTCTTTGGCCAACATCACTGTCTTTTTGTGACATCAGGGTATTTTTGTCTGATGCTGATCTCAGTTAAGATAATGCTCAAGAACAACCAGAACAACCGCAACACTGCGACGTGGGTGAGTGCTGAACTGGGTGAGTGCTGTACGCCCTAGCTTCCTAAGTTAAACATTCACTTGCAGGTGAATGATAATCAGAGGGTAACCACAGGAATGCTGTCACCAAGAATGCTGTCTCCAGGAAGGAGGTGGCCTGTGGACTTGCCACACTCCACAGCATTGTTCCAGCACCAGCAAAATCATGACTTGGGGCCACTGTGCTCTGGAGTTTCATTTTATGCTCACCTCCCTTTCACCAGAGTGCAATTCTTGAAGAAGCAGAAACAAATAACCTGCTCATGATCATCATCAGCTTTATTTTCTTAGGAGCTGAGTTTCTCTTGTTAGGACTCTTCAATTTCAAATCTATTCATTTTCACTCTGTAAACTCTTAGCATGTGCTACATTAAATGTTTTTAGTAAAAAGGTAACAATCATGTTAAGGAAAACTGCAATATAGAGAAAAAAATCACCATCCTAACACAATTATGGTTGGAGTTTTTTGTATACTTCCTTCCCCTTTTTCCCCTGACAGTATACTCTATACACTGATCTAACTAGTTTGCATTCTACTTTTGTACCATGCTTATGACATCAGGATCTTTCCATGCTATTAGATTTTACAATCATCTGTTTAAATACATTTCTACACGTTTAAGGATTTTCAAATATATTGTTCATTTCGCTGGAGAACGCACCTAAAGAGTTCGGAAGACAAAAACTGAAGGCACTTAATATTGTCAAGGTACTGTTAAATACCAGGATTAAAACACAAAGCTTTACTAAAAATACACAGACGACAAATAAGCACATGAAAAGATGGTCAACATCATTAGTCATCAGGGAATACAAATTAAATCCACAAACTATACACCTACTAGAATGGTAAACTTAAAAAGACTGACAATACCAAGCACTGATTAGGATACACAGCAACTGAAGACTTCATATATTGCTGGTGGGATTACAAACGGTATAGCCACTTAGAAAACCATTTGGTAGTTTCTTATAAGCTTGCCATATGACTCAGCAGTCCTACTCCTAGCATTTACCCAAGAGAAATGAAAATATACATTCATACAAAAACTTGCACATGAATGTTTATAGCAGCATTATTCGTAACAGTCAAAAAGAACAACCCAAATGTCCATCAGTGGCGACTGGATACACAAATTATGGTACATCCATACAATGGAATACTAGCGGCAATAAGAAGGAATGGACTATTGCTAAATACAACATGGATGAATCATAAAACATATTGCTACATGAAAGAAGCCAGACAAAAAGGCTATATGCTGTGTGATGCCATTTATTCCATTCTGGAAAAGGCAAACTATAGGAGACAGAAATCAGATCAGCGGCTGCCAGGGGCTGTGGGAAAGGAAGGGGACCGACTGCAAAGGGGCAGGAGGGAAGTATTCTGGCTGTTCAAGATGTTCTGTATTGGGGCAGTAGTTATTTGATTTTTTTGTCAAAACTCATTGATCTGTGCACTTAAAAAAGGGAATCCTACTGTATGATAAATCTGGCTTCAAATAAAAGCTACTTCCTTCCCTCATCTTTTGTAAGCCCCCACCCCCAAAGAATGTGACATATTTCTTTTAAACTGCTGTTAAGGAGTGAAATAAAAATTCCATCAACGAACACCCGGTATGATTTTTACACAAATGTCCACTGTTTGTATTAAGCACCACCAGTACAACATGGGTCAGTAGAGTTATTTCAGGTCTCTTTGGTCAAAAGCTCCTCTGTTTATCCATGGTTTCAGACTGAATACTCCTTCTCTTTGGCTCCTCCAACTTTGCCTTTCTGTTCTGGAGATTCTGCTGCTTTAGTAACTTCTTTTGGTTCCTTCTCTTTACCTTCATTTTTCTGCTTCTGCTCTTCCTGTTCTTTTGCCACTAGTCGATAATTGATGCCCATGCCAATGAAGAGATAGACACCTGAGAAAATGAGGATTACGCCACATGCCCAGTATGTGTACTTGTAGTCTCCATACACGTCATTGAGACGACCTAAAGTCAATTTAAAAAAAAAGAAATTATTATGTGGGTTCAAAACTCAAGGTATACTCTTTCCAAATAAAGCCTAAAGATTCACTCAGAAAGAGGGAGTAATTCTAGTCTCCTAAGAACCCATCAAGAAGCCCTGGGGGCACAACGGTTAAGCACTCAGCGGCTAACCGAAAGGTTCATGGTTTAAACCCACCAGCCACTCCATGGGAGAAATACCTGATGATCTGCTCCTGTAAATCATACAGCCTAAAAAACCCTATGGGGCAGTTCTACTATGTCACACAGGGTCTCTATGAGTCAAAAACTGACTTGATGGCACCTACCAACAAGAACCCATCAGTCTTTACAGAGTCTCCCAAATGAAAAATTAGGCTAAAAATGAAGTGCTAAAAAGGATCACCTTTTTAATTTACAATGTCAGACTGATTTAGGATGACTCTGTATGTTTTGTTATTTCTAGAAACTTAACAATAATTGAACTGTGGTATATTAGAGTTGGAAAGGACCTAGAGATCATTTAGTTCGGTTCTTTTATAAAGGGCAGGTTGATGTTCAGAGTAGTTTAGGAAGATTGCTCAAGGTCACACAGCTATTTATAACTCAAGTTTCCAGACACACAAACCACGGCTCTTTCCCAACATCAATGTTTCCCAGAGAATATTCCTGTGAACACCTGTCCCATGCTAAAAAATAAACTTCGAAAAGCAAGTTCTTTTATTATTGTTATCCCCATCTTGCAGATGCAAGAACTGAGGCACAGACCTAGT
Organism: Dugong dugon; assembly: GCA_030035585.1. Taxonomy (NCBI): domain Eukaryota; kingdom Metazoa; phylum Chordata; class Mammalia; order Sirenia; family Dugongidae; genus Dugong; species Dugong dugon. Next base: position 153,314,732 of record CM057462.1, read on the forward strand.
GAGTGATTCAACCTAGGAAGTCTGACTCTGGAGCCTGCACTCTTAACCATTATGTTACAGGACTCTTTTCTAACATATGTCAAAAGTAAAATCAGTTTGAGAAACTGCATATTTCTTTCTCTTAATGCACATTAGCATATTAAAGTCCCCAAGAAGTCCTGTAGTAAAGAAATCCATTCAACTTAGCGCTTCCTAAACTTCTTTGGAGATACAATTTTTGTTAAAGTAAATTTAGCATTTCACAGAAAGTTTCCTGAGAGATATACTTTGGAAAATACCACTCTATACCAGTAAAGGACTTAATATGGCCAATTCAAATATGAATCCACATGGTTTCAGTCATGCACTACTCGTTCAACAGTATTTGATGATCCCTATCGTATGCCAGGCACTGTCTGTGCCAGGCCCTGAGGATTTATGAGTGAACAAAGAGAAGATAATAGCCCTGACCTTTATGAAGCTCACAGGTCAGTGGAGAAGAAAGATGTTAATCAAAAAATCACACAAGTCCAAACCTCTAACTGTGACAAGTGCTACAAAGGGTATTTTGAAAGCAGAAATAGGGGATATGACTAGTAAGTGAGGTCAGTAAGTTATCCCTTAAAGTGTCAACTAAGCTGAGATTTGAAGAGGGAGAGATGTTAACAAGGTGAAAAGGAAGGGAAGAGGACCAGGTAGAGAACAGCAAGGCAAAGGTGCAGCAGTGGGAGGGAGAGCTGTGCGAGGGAGAGTGGAAGAACCGCAGGGCTGCTAGGGCAGAGCGGGTAAAAGGTGAGCAGCAGGACATGAGGCTGGAGAGGCAGGTGGGGCCAGGCCATGCAGGGCCTTGCCAGCCACATTAGGGAATTTGATCCTCACCCTAAGAGCAATAGGAGGCAACCAGAGAGTTCTAATCAGCTGGTATATCAGATTTGCATTTGGAAAGATCATTTTGGTTGCAGAGTAGAACACAGATTGAAGGCCACCTAAACTGGATAGAGGTAAATCAGTTAGGAAGCTACTGAAGCAGCCCAGATAGGAAGTTGCAACATCACATTTTCCATCTTCCTGTGGTAGAGAGAAATGGGTAGATTATTTAGAGAGATTTAGGAGGTAAAAATGAGAGAACTTGGCAAATCATTGGGTATGTGGAGGAGAGAGGAAGGGATCTAAAGCTCCAAAAAGTCAGTAGAAGATAATCTTTTATGTATCCTCCTTACTTTATAATGCATAATCTCAAAAGCATCCAGTCACATCTACAGGGAAGGCCAAATTGTTGTATTTTGTTTTAAATAATCATTTTAAAGTGTAAAGAATTTGATGTTCTTAGGGAATAACCCATCAAGTTTTATGGTCACTTACTAGCTGTGTGACCTTGGGCAAGCAATTTCATTTTTAGCCTCTATTTCTTTATTTATAAAGTGGAAACAATAACAGTACTACTTATAAACTTGTGAGATACGACAGGATATATAAAATAATTAGGACAGTCCCTAGTACCCTGTGAGCCCTCACATAGCTGTTGTTAATATTTTAAATGTTACTGCTGAGATAAATTCTATGATTAAAATGAAATCACCACCAGTACTTTAAACACATATCTTCCGCATTTTTTTACAATAAGCACATTAGTTTTATGAAGAGAAAAAAACTGTTTTAAAGAAAACTAAATTTTATAACAATATCTGATTCCCCTTTCACTTGATGGTTCAACTGAATCCAATTCTGTTAAGTATCAGAGCGGTTATGCACTTACGCTGCAAAAAGGATTGGGCCAGCACCGAGGGTACAGAAATGAGAAAGATTTGCTCTCTGCCATCAAGCAGCTTACTAACCTCTGCTTTCTATCATCTTCCCAATCTCGTACACCTGTTACACGATAACAGAAACCAGAGAGGTAGGGGGACATACTGTACCTAAGAGTGGTGGCCCCAGGAGGATAGGGCAGCATTCCACAATGGTCACCAATCCCACAGCGCTGGAGAACCTCTGGGGTCCAACAAGGTCCATCAGTGTTTCAAACAATACAGAGCTGAACCACCCAAATGCAAATCCGAGGAGTCCCGCATAGATACAGAAACCAATATAGCTGATGGCTAAAGGTGCTAGCATATGACACACTCCATTTGCAACAATAGAAGCTGCAAAGAAATACTGAATATGAGGTCTTACCCACATTGTGTTGGCAACAAGTCCCATGAAAGGCCTGGCTACAATATCGACAAAAGACATAATGGAAAGAAGGAAGGCAGCATTCTCACCACCAAAATGCTGACTCTTAGCATAATTAGTAAGAAAGACTAAAGGTGTCGCCAGTGCAAAACACATTGGCAAATTACCAGAAAGGTACAGCAAAAAACCTCTATGAGTGAAAAGGGATAAGTCCAGAAATTTGTTAATTGTTTGGAAGACTGATAGTTTCTCCTCTTTGGGGTTTCCACCATTCAGATCTGTAGCTGCATCACCCACACCTTCTTTTGCATCACATTTTCCAGCTTCCTGAAGGGATTCTTTAAACTTATCTTTCCTTTCCTTGGTTGGCTTGGGCCCTATTGGTCGCATCAGGGATCCAGCTACACAGCAGTTTAGAAGGAAGCCCCCAAGAATTAGTAAGCTTCCTCTAAGGCCAAAGATACCAAAGAGAGTCTGACTGAGGGGGGCCAGGGTAGCAAGGAGCACAGGGCTTCCTGTCATGGCCAGTCCACTTGCCAGTGGTCGTCTCTTGTAGAAATACTTGCCAATCATGGTCAGAGCTGGATTCAAGTTCAAGGCAAGCCCAAGGCCTGGAGAGGAGAGAAAAAGAACAAAAAAACAAAAACAAAAAACATACTGTAGTTAATATCAGAAGCCTATTTGTTATTAATTAACTAGACAAACTGAATGGAAAGATGACAAAATCATCATGATTTGAGAGGCTATTATAACCAGTAGATCATTAAACAGAATGCTATCAAATAAATACACTTGGACAAAAAGTGTCTTTATGCAGCAAATACCAGATTTATAGTCCCTTTTACTCTAGCAACAAAAACAATAATAAATGCAGGATCTATTTAGTTTCATAATTTTAGATTTCCTGAGGAAAAGGGAATTAAAGATAAGAGAGAGAATAATTTTATAAATTCAGAAAGCAAGACAGAGACAGACAGACACTATTTCTGGATAATAAAATACAACATTGTCAAGATATCAAAACTATCCAAGTAAATCCATTAATTTAATGCAATGTCTTTAGGAATGTCAATGTATTTTTCAAACACCTATGCTCTTCAAAAGACTTCACCAAAAGAGTAAAAAGAGAACCTACAGACTGGGAAAAAATTTTTGGACAGAACAAGTCAGACAAAGGTCTAATCTCCATAATCTACAAGAAAATCCAATACTTCTACGACAAAAAGACAAATAATCCTATTAAAAAATGGGCAAAGGAAATGAACAGACACTTCACTAAAGAAGACATTCAGGTGGCCAACAGACACATGAGGAAATGCTCTCGATCACTAGCCATTAGAGAAATGCAAATTAAAACCACAATGAGATACCATCTCACCCTGGCATTACTGGCATGAATCAAAAACACTGGAAATAACAAATACTAGAGAGGCTACGGGGAGATCAGAACACTTATGCACTGCTGGTGGGAATGCAAAATGATACAACCATTTTGGAAAATGATATGGCGCTTCCTTAGAAAGCTAGAAATAGAAATACCATACGATCCAGCAATGCCACTTCTAGGAATATATCCTAGAGAAATAAGAGCTGTTACTCGAATAGACATATGCACACCCATGTTCATGGTGGCATTGTGCACAACAGCAAAAAGATGGAAATAACCTAGATGCCCATCAACAGATGAATGGATAAACAAACTATGGCACATACACAATGGAGTACTACGCAACGATAAGGACCAATGATGAATCTGTGAAGCATCTCATAACATGGATGAAACTGGAGGACATTATCCTGAGTGAAATAAGTCAATCACAAAAGGACAAATATTGTATGATACCTCTATTGTAAAAACTTATGAAAAAGTTTATACACAAAAAAATAACAATCTGTGTTGATTACCAGGGATGGGAGGGGTGGGGGGGAATACTAAATAGGAAATAGATAAGTGATATCTTTGGTGAAGGGTGAGAGTATACAATGCTGGGAAAACCAGCACAGTCTGTACAAGGAAAGGTCATAGAAGCACCCTAGACACATCCAAACCCCCTGAGGGACTGAATTGCTGGGCGCAGGGCTATTGGGACCATGGTCTCAGGGAACATCTACCTCAATTGGCATAACACAGTTTATAAAGACAATGTTCTACATTCTATCTTGGTGAGTAGCATCTGGGGTCTTAAAAGCCTGTGAGCAACCATCTAAGATACTCCACTGGTCTCACCCCTTTGGCAGCAAGGGAGAATGAAGAGAACAGGATACAAGGAAAAGATTAGTCCAAAGGACTAATGGACCACAGCTACCAAGGCCTCCACCAGATTGAGTCCAGTACAGCTAGATGGTACCCAGCTACCACCACTGACTGCTCTGACCGGGATCACAACAGAGGGTCCTGGACAGAGCTGGAGAAGTATGTAGAACAAAATTCTAACACACACAAAAAAAGACCAGATTTACTGGCCTGAAAGAGTCTGGAGAAACCCCGAGAGTATGGCCCCCAGACACCCTCTTAGCTCAGTGGTGAAGTCACTTCTGAGGTTCACCATTCAGCCAGGTATTGGACAGTCCCATAAAACAAAATGGGACTGAGGCACAGCAGTCCAGGGACAAGGACTAGAAGGCAGATGGGGACAGGAAAGCTGGTGATAGGGGACCCAAGGTTGAGAAAGGACAGTGTTGACATGTAGTGGGGTTGTTAACCACTGTCATAGGGCAACATGTGTACCGTTTAATGAGAAACTACTTTGTTCTGTAAACCTTCATCTAAAGTCAGAATAGCAGCACAACTGAAAGAACGTAATCGATGTCACTGAATTGTGCGTGTAGAAATTTTTGAAATGGTGTATCTTTGGCTATGTATATTTTTACCAAAAAAAAAAAGGTCGGGAAGGGAGAGGGTTGACATGTCCTGGGATTGTTAACCAATGTCATAAAACAACATGTGTACTGACTGTTTAATGAGAAACTATTTGTTCTGTAAACCTTCACCTAAAGTACAATTAAAAAAAAAAAAAAGAATGTCAATGTATTTTATTTTTCAAATGAGGAAAATGACTCTAAAATACCTGGAAAACAAATACATTAGAATATCCAGGAACTATTTGGAAAGGATGGATAATTGGTGGGACCAACTCTAACAGATACATAAATGTGTTGTACAGTTACAGTACTTAGAACAGTGAGGCACTTATACAAGAATAGACAAACTGATCCATGAAAGTGGACAGAAACTACAGGAATAGAACCAAAACATACATTTAAATTAATAGGGAATGAATGGATTTTCCAATCAATGGGGCTGGAACAAGCAGTTATCCTGGTAACCATTCTTGCTCCTCTACTAGGTAAACCAGATTAGGACACCCCCGGATTTCAATTTGGAGTACCTGCGTGGTACAAACTGTTAACACACACTGGTTGGTGGTTTGAATCCACCCAGAGGTACCTCAGACGAGAGGCCTGACAATTTATTATTAGAAAGATTTCTACTCTGACACACATGTGGTTGCCAGGAGTTGGAGTTAGCTTTAGGGCTACTGGTGGTGGTGGTGGTGGTAGAACGACTGCCCATACACAACTTTTCACTCTGGGTTTGGAAGTCCCATGATTTGGCCCGCACCTATCTCCCTGCCCTCATCTCAGTCTAGTCTCACGTGTGCTGATCGTGCTACTGCCTTGGGCCTTTAACTAGCTGTTCCCCCTAGATGTTCATAAACCTGGCTCCTTGTTGTCATTCATTCAGATCTCACCTCAAAGGCACTGCCTCAGAGAAGCCATTCCTTTAGGGACTATCCAACCCTCCATCAAAATGCTGTGTTTTAACTCTTTGCATAGCTTATTACTACCCGATATTTTTCTTATTCATTTATTTGTTGGTCTATTTATTGTCTTTGCAGTTCAAATCCACCAGCTGCTCCTTGGAAATCCTATGGGGCAGTTCTACTCTGTCCTATAGGGTCACTATGAATCTGAATCAACTTGATGGCAACAGGTTTGGGTTTGGTTTCCCTCTACTAAACAGCAGGAGTCTTGCCTATAATGTTGACTTTATCCCCAAGGAACAATGCCTGGCATATACTGGGGACTCAATAAATATGTGCTTAATGAATTAAATGAAATAATAAACAAGCTGAGTAACCATGTGGGAACAACATATATTCTTTCCTATGTTGTTCAAATATTCTGGATGGATTAAAATATTTCAAAGTGAAAAATATAATTAACATAGTGAAAGTATAAATCCAAAAAGATAATACCCATTATTGTCATCATCTCATATCCTATACATGCAACTGTAAAGTATTATAACCTTTCTGAAAAGTAATTTGGTCAATTGAATCAAAACATTTTCCCCCAGTAATTCTACTTCTGGAGCCCTGTTGGCACAGTAGTTAAGAGCTATGACTGCTAACTAAAAGGTCAACAGTTCGAATCCACGAGATGCTCCTTGGAAACTCTATGGGGCAGTTCTACTCTATCCTGTAGAGTCACTATGAGTCGGAATTGACTTGACGGCAATGGGAAGGGATGGGAATTCCACTTCTATACGTTTATCCTAAGGAAATAATAATTTTCAAAGATGTATAGAGAAGTACTATTATATAAGTGTTGTTTTATAATAGTGAAAATGGTAAATAACCTAAATGTACGTTAATCAGAGACTAGTGAAAGAAATTATGGTACATCCATACAATGAAAAAGTAACAGCTGCTGAAGGCTATTTATTGAGATGGGCAATTATGTGTATGATGTATTATTAAATAAAAAAAAGCTGGTTACAAACATTATACATAATCTGATCCCTTTTTGTTCTAAAAAAATTATGTATGTGCATAGAAAAACGTGAGTGGATATAACATCAAAATATTAATGATGGTTTTCTCTGAATTGTAGAGCTATAAGGGATCTATATTCCTTATACTCATTAGTAGTTTCATTTTCTTATTTAGCTATTAAAAAAGGGGGTTCTCATGGTTGCCATGAGCCAGAACTGACTTGACGGCAACTGGTTTGGTTTTAATGTGTGCTCTCTTTACCTCCTTGAAAATGTGTCTGACTTCTCTATCAGAAAATTCCTGCTTTCTATCTGACATCTCTTCCAATCCAATATAAGTCAATATCTTCTTGAGTGGAAGGGGTAATGATGGGAACAGTTGATGATCATCCTTTCAACAACTTGCCACACACCCTTTGCTTATCGCTACTATTTTTCTTAAGACAGAAAGGAAGGGAAAGAGGGAGGGTGGGAGAGTGGGTAGGAGGAAGGAGGAAAGAAAAATTCTTGCAACTAGTTCATTAAACCAAGAAAAAGCATCTATTAAGTACCAGAACTTTCTTTAAATACTTGCTTTTCTGGTACTCTTAAATTAATATAACTACAGCTCTTAAAATAACCCAGTAATTTTTCTAAAGAAGAAATTTCATTCCTCAAAAGAACTGGCAAATGAATGCTTTAAATAGTCCACACATAATAACAATAGTAATAATAATAATACTTGAAAATACATCAGTAGCAACTCACCTCCAATGACTCCAATACACAAGTAAAGTTCCTGTACATTGTTACAGAAAGAAGCTGCAATCAAGCCACAGCCTGACAAGCAGCCACCAGCAATAATGACTGGACGACTGCCGTATTTATTCACCAGGATACTGCTGATAGGACCTAGAAGAGAACAAACCACTTAGTAATATAAAAAAGTAATAGTAATATAAAAAGGAAGCCCACCCCCTCACACAAAGCATTAACTGACATAAAAGCGTACCAAGACAGAAACTTTCCCTGCCCAAATAAACAGATAAAATAGAAGGCAGTGGTAAGGAATCCTGCTTTCTATCATTTCAGAGTCACAGGTTTGTGTCATGGGAAAAACAAACAAACAAACAAAAAAACATTGATTGTGCATCTTCTATATAGCTAGAACATATTGGATAGATCTTAACTAAAATATAAGAAATCTTAATTTATTTCTTATAAGTCAGAACAGGCTGCAAATAACCTGATTATAAGTGATTACAGAAGGCTTCATATCATCTAGGATTTTATCAACAGATATGTAGCATGGATGCTCTGTTCTAACTTTTTAGACACACATCTGGAACAAAGACATGTGGATATGATGAGATGTATGAACAAATCTGATCAAGCTATTGACTTTAGAGCATATTTACACACTAGCTAAAATGTGTGTGTTTTTTCATATAAAACAACAACAAAACTTAAACAAAACCACAAGACAAGAATGCCTACCATCACCACTTTTCTTCAACATTACACTGGAGGTCCGAGCCAGCGCAGTAAGACAGGAGAAAAATAAAAGGTGTAAGGATTGGAAAGGAAGAAAGCAAACTATCAGTAGCTGCAGAAGATATGTTCGTCTATCCAAAAAACCTGTAAGAATCTACCAGTAAACTACTGTAAATAACAAGAGTTTAGCAAGGTTACAGGAAATATGATTAAAATACAAAAATCAATTGCCTTTCTATACATCAGCAACAGAAGAACAACACATTTTTTTTTAAAAGATGTTATCTTTTATAAAGGCACCTGTTTTATAGTATTATAGCTGACCTAACAGAACACAAGTTGCTTTTATTTTTAAAGGGAATGAAAAATATGACTGATTACATAGCTTCAATAATTAGCATTTAAAATACCTTATTGATGAAAGCATCAAGAACTACAAAGTACTTAATACAGAACATTCATCTGCCTATTGAAAGTTAGAAGAGCAGGGCTTCATGGGTCCTTACCTGCACCGTACATGACAGCAAACATGATGGATGATATCCATGATACTTCACTGGTGCTGGCATTGAATATTTTCTCAATTTCTTTGAAAAACACAGAAATAGATTTGCCAAATGCACAAGAAAAGCCGATGGAAATGAAAGCTCCGCAAACCACTGCCCACCCCCAGCCTCCATCTGGGGGGGTGTATCCAACTGGACCTCCATCTGACACTGACATGTATGTAAAGGTAAGTTCCAAAATGCAGTTCGAATCCAAGAATCTGAAGGATATGAAATTAAAATTGTACATAACAAGTAAATCAGTAATGAAGCACTCCCACAAAACCCCTTACACTTAGGTTACCAAAGACTGAATTGGTTTTCAATGTTACTTGTTCTGTGAATCATGTTGTCGCACGTCATTTTTAGAGACTTAAACATTTACCACTACTTGAACCATACACCAAAATCCTTTTCAATAAATGTATTTTTTCTTCAAACTTATAAACATACCTATTTTAGTAACTGATATCAGTAATTCTCCACATTACCAAAGATAACCAAATGACTCATTTGACTTACAAAACCCACATAATACATACCTTCTAAACGTTTCACAATTTAATATTTCCTTTATAATTTCTCCCTTCTCAAAACGCACTCTCCAATACCTACTGTCTTAGTCATCTAGTGCTGCTATAACAGAAATATCACAAGTGGATGGCTTTAACAAAGAGAAATTTATACTCCCACAGTCTAGGAGGCTAAAAGTCCAAATTCAGGGTGCTAGCTCCAGGAGAAGGCTTTCTCTGTCAGCTCTGGAGGAAGGTCCTTGTCATCAATCTTCCCCTGGTCAAGGAGCTTCTCAGCGCAGGGACCCCAGTTCTAAAGGACGTGCTATTCTCCTGGCTCTTGTTTCTTGGTGGTATGAGGTCCCCCTGTCTCTCTGCTCGATTCTCTCTTTTATATCTCAAAAGAGACTGGCTCAAGACACAATCCAATCTTGTAGATTAAGTCCTGCCTCATTAACATTAACTGCTACTAATCCCATCTCATCAACATCATAGAGACAGGATTTACAACACACAGGAAAATCACATCAGATGACAAAATTGTGGACAGTAACACAATGTTGGGAATCATGGCCTAGCCAAACTGAAACACATATTTTTGGGGGTCACAATTCAATCCATGGTATTCTACCCTTTGGCCCCCCAAAATTCATGTCCTTGCCACATGTAAAGCACATTTGCCCCATCATATCATAGCAAGGCTTAAATCAACTCCAAGTCCAAAATCCAAAAATTGCTCTTCATCTGTGAAGTCTAGAATACAAGTTATCTGCTTCCAAAGTACAATGGTGGTACAGGCACAAGCTAGACATTACCATTACAAATGGGAGAAATTGGAGCGAAAGAAGGGATAAGAGGCACCAAGCAAGTCAGCAAGTTAGCCCTCAAGGCTTGAAAATAATCCTTTGTTCTCTGAGACCCTTTACACTACGGTCTTGCCCTCCAGACTCTAGGTATTGGCTATACTCTCCAGATTCTGAGTGGAGGGCTTTGGGCCCTGGGCTTCAGCTCCACCTTCCAGGCCCACTAGGAAGGCAACACTACTCCCTTGGCTTTAGGCGCACCATTCTCCCAGTCCATCTGAGTGGTGACTCCACCCTTAGAAACACCAGAGGCCATGGTTCCCCCTTTTGAGACCCCAGAGGTCATGGCCATACCCTTTGAGACTAAGGCAGTTCAGCTTTCTGTGTCCCCTGTCTGTTTAGATTCTGCTTCCCGGTTCCTTCGCCTCTCGGCCCTTTGAGCCTCTCTGCCTGCAACTTTCCTGTCAGGGCAAGTGTTCCAATGAAGTGCCTGGAGGCACACCACTCTGCCAAGAGTCCTCCTTCACACAGGCACTCGGCTCTCTCTCGCTCCACAGGTCAGCTCCAGTGCTGTCTCATGTTGGTCTCCTGGTTCTGCTGCTGCTGGTTCTCTGCTGCTGTCTCTTGCTGTCTGCAATGTAACAACTCTCCTCACTTCCTTCTGAGTCCTCACCAGAATTGTCAATGATGTTCACAATCCCACCAACAGTCTCTTCAAGGTAATCTAGGCCTTTACTATTAGGTGCTTTAAAACTCTTCCAGCCTCTATCCATTCAGTTTCAAAACCACTTCCACATTTTAGGTATCTGTTAGAGCAGAATCTCACTCCTGGTACCAAATTCTGTCTTAGTCATCTAGTGCTGCTATAATAGAAGTACCACAAGTGGACAGCTTTAACAAAGAGAAATTTATTCTCTTACAGTCTAGGAGGCTAGAAGTCCAAATTCAGGGCGTCAAGGGAAGGCTTTCTCTTCTTTGTTGGCTCTGGATGAAGGTCCTTGTCATCAATCTTCCCCTGGCTGAGGAGCTTCTCAGTGCAGGGTCCCTGGGTCCAAAGGATGCGCTCTGCTCCTGGCTTTTTGGTGGTATGAGGTCCCCATGTCTCTCTGCTTGCTTCTCTCTTTTATATCTCAAAAAGATTGGATCAAGACACAATCCAATCTTGTAGACTGAGTCCTGCCTCATTAACATAACTGCCACTAATCCCATCTCATCAACATCATAGAGATAGGATTTACAACACATAGGAAAATCACATCAGATGACAAAATGGTGGACAATCACACAATGCTGGGAATCATGGCCCAGCCAAAATGACACACATATTTTGGGGGGACACAATTCAATCCATGACACTTATCTAGTTATTACTTTCTCTAGAACTTATAGGCTGACTTTAGAAATGTCAGGAAGGATAGACTGATATCTGTAACCCACTAGACATATAGTAATTTGCAAAATAAAAGATCATTGGAAACATAATTCTCATTTAATGGACTGGAAAGTTCTCTCAGTGCAGTTTGCCTTCCATCCAGCTTAGTTTTTTTTTTTTTTTTTTTTTACTGTTAGATTTTTCCTCTTTTATTGGTTTGTAAATTTCTAATTCAGCCAGTTTTATTGATGTATTTGTTGGAGATTGTATTGTGATGTTGCTGTTAGCTGCCTTCAAGTCGAGTGACTTGTGGCAACCTATGTACAACAGAACAAAATATTGCTCCATCCTGCATCATCCTTGTGATTGCCAGCTATGTTTGAGCATATCATTGTGGCTATTGTGCCAATCCATTTCACCAAGGGTCTCTCTTGCCCTTATTGGCCCTCTACTTCACCAAACCTCCTGATGACATGTCCAAAGCAAGCCAAGCAAGTCTGACAGTGTTCTTGTAGTGTGATAGTGATGGTCTTATTAATGCTGTTATTGTTCATGGTAATAATAGTGATTTTTACCTTTGTCGTTTTTTTCTTTTTTAAATTGTTATACTTTAAGTGAAAGTTTACAATCCAAGTTAGTCTCTCATACAAAAATTTATACATTGTTATGTGACCCTAATTGCTCTCCCTATACTGTGACAGCACACTCCTTTCCACCTCTGATTTCCCATGTCCATTCAACCAGCTCCTAATCCTCTCTGCCTTCCCATCTCACTTCCGGACAGGAGCTGCCTTTTAGTCTCATGTATCTACTTGAGCTACGAAGCACACTCTTCAGAAGTTATGATTTTATGTCCCATAGTCCAGTCTACCCTTTGTCTGAAGAGTTGGCCTCGGGAATGCTTTTAGTTCTGGATTGACAGACAGTCGGGGGCTACGGTTTCTGGGGTTCCTCCAGTCTCCGTCAGACCATTAAGTCTGGTCTTTTTACTAGAATTTGAGTTCTGCACCTCACTTTTCCCCTGCTGTGTCAGGGACTCTCTGTTGTGTTCCCTGTCAGGGCGGTGATCGGTGGTAGCTGGGCACCATCTAGTTCTTCTGGTTGCAGGCTGATGCAGTCTCCAGTTTATGTGGCCCTTTCTGTCTCCTGGGCTAATACTTTCCTTTTGACTTTGGTGTACTTCATTCTCCTTTACTCCAGGTAGGCTGGGACGAATTGATGCATCTTAGATGGCGGCTTGCTAGTTTTTAAGACCCCAGACACCACTCACCAAAGTAGGATGCAGAACACTTTCTTAATAAATTTTGTTATGCCAATTGACCTAGATGCACCCTGAAAGCATGGTCCCCAGACCCCTGCTCCTGCTACTCTGTCCCTCGAAGTGTTTGGTTGTATTCAGGAAACTTCTCAGCTTTGGTTTAGTCCAGTTGTGCTGGCTTCCCCTGCAGTGTGCGCTGTCCTTCCCTTCACCTAAGATAATTCTTGTCTACTATCTAGTTAGTGAATAACCCTCTCCCTCCCTCCCCACCCTCATAACCATCAAAGAATGTTATGTGTTTAAACCTTTTCTTTAGTTCTTATAATAGTAGTCTTATACAATATTTGTCCTTTTGCAACTGACTAAATTCTCTCAGCATAATGCCTTCCAGATTCCTCCATGTTATAAGATGTTTCACAGATTCATCATTGTTCTTTATTGTTGTGGGGCATTACACTGTGTGGATATACCATAATTTGTTTATCCATTTGTCTGTTGATGGGCACCATCTTTTTGCTATCGTGAACAGTGCTTCAATGAACATGCGTGTGCGTAAAATCTATTCGTGTGATGGCTCTTATTTCTCTAGGATATATTTCATCCAGCTTAGATTTAAGATATATATTTTTTCTATTATGTGACTAGAAAGATTCCTAAATCATGGCTGACGGATATAGTAAAAATCTGCAAAATGAACCCTAATATCAAAAGCTGGTAGTTTTAAACCAAAGCTGTATAACCTCTTCTTTTTAGATCACCCAATACTAGTGAAGAGCATAGTCAGAAAACATACTGTAAGATTCTGAATAAGCAGTGAGTGAGAAACGTGAGCAGACTTATCTGTCTAGAGAAATCAAGTTCTCCTTTAATTTACCTAAGGCAACTTCTATTTTATGTCCAAATTAACCCTTCATCACGCATGCCCATTTCTGGTCATCCTCACACCACCTGGGCTATACTATAGCATTAAGCACAGGTCAAAGATGACAACCTCATTCCTGACTATGTGTTTCTTAGTGTAGAATACAAATCCTAGTTTCCTTATCCATAGGAGTTAACTTCTAAATACTTCACCTTCCAATCAATCTAAACACTTATTTAGAAAGAGCCCTTGTAGTGACAGAAAGAAAACAACTCTCAGGAAAAGTTCTGCTAAAGAAACTAGAAGTCTTTGTAAGTTTTTAAAATATACTTTTTATACAAGTAAAATTTCCAAAAGCTTTGTAAAATTATAAAATTTCCTGGGTCTGCACAACTTTTGTTAGATTTATTCCAAGGTAGTTTTTGTTGTCCTTGTAAATGGCAATTAAAAAAAAAATCATTGTTTTAGTTGCTGGTGTGTAAAAACACAATTGATTTTTTAAAGTAAAAGCTTTATTGAGATGCAATTCCTGTATCATAAAATTCATCCTTTTAAAGGGTACAGTTCAGTGGTTTTTAGTATATTCATAGAATTGTGCAACTATTATCACTATCTAATTTCAGGACATTTTCATCACCCCTAAAAGAAATCCTGTACCTATTAGCAGTAATCCCACCCCATTCCCTCTTCCCCGTGGCAACCACCTATTTCCTTTCTTTTTCTGTAGATTTACCAATTTGGACATTTTATATAAATGCAATCATAACAAAATATGGCTTTTTGTGTCTGACTTCTTTCACTTAATGTTTTCAAGGCTCATCCATCTTATAGTATCAGTATTTCATCCCTTTCATTGCTGAATTATATTCATTTTTTAGCTATACCACTTTTTATCCATTCACCAGTTGATGGACATCTGGGTTATTTCCACTTTTTGACTATACTGAATAATGCTGCTAGGATTTTGATAGGGATTGTGTTGAATCTGTAGATCGATTTAGGGAGTACTGTGGGACGCTGATGGCACAGTGGTTAAGCACTTGGCTGCTAACCAAAAGGTCGGCAGTTCGAACCCACCAGCTGCTCCTTGGAAAGCCTACAGGGCAGTTCTACTTTGTCTTACAGGATCAGAGTTGGAATCAACTTGACTGCAACAGGTTTGGTTTTTGGTTTTGGCCATCTTAACAATGTTAAGTCTTTTTTCTTTTTTTTAATTTTATTGTGCTTCAGGTGAAAGTTTACAGCTCAAGTTAATTTCTCATTCAAAAATTTATACACGTTGTTTTGTGATGTTGGCTGCAATCCCCACAATGTGACAGCACACTCACCCTTTCTACCCCGGATTCCCTGGGTCCATTTGTCCAGAGCCTGTCCCTTCTTGCCTTCTTGTCCTGCTTTTGGGCAGGAGTTGTCCATTTGTTCTCGGATATCTGATTGAATTAAGAAGCATTTTCCTCACATGTGTTATTGTTTGTTTTATAGACCTGTTTAATCTTTCTCTGAAAAGTGGGCTTTGGGAGTGGTTTCAGTTCTGAGGTAGCAGAGTGTCTGGGGGCCATAGTCTTAGGGGTTCCTCCAGCCTCTGTCAGACCAGTAAGTCTGGTCTTTTTTCGTGAATTTGAATTCTGTTCTACATTTTTCTCCCATTCTGTCTGGGACTTCTCTGTTGTGATCCTTGTCAGAGAGGTCAGTGGTGGTAGCCAGGCACCATCTAGTTTTTATGAGCTCAGGCTGGTGAAGGATCTGGTTCATGTGGTCTTCTAGTCCTTTAGGCTAATATTTTCCTTGTGTCTTTGGTTTTCTTCATTCTCCTTTGCTCCAGATGGAAAGGTACCAATAGATGCATCTTAGAACAATATTAAGTCTTCTGATCTGTGAACACAGAAAGTCTTTCCTTTTACACAGGTCTTCTTTAATTTCCTTCAGAAATGTTTTGTAGTTTTCGGTATACAAGTCTTGCACCTCCTTAATTTATTCCTAAGTATTTTATTATTTTTTTATTATACTGCAAATGGAATTATTTTCTTAATTTTATTTTTGGATTGTGATAGAAATATAATTAATTTTTACACATTAATCTTGCATCCTACAACCTTGCTGAACTCATTTATTCTTACAGGTTTTTGTTGTGTTTTTTTTTTTTTTTTTGGTGTGGATTCTTTAGGATTTTTTATTTACAAGATCATGTCATCTGTGATATTTTTACTTCTTCCTTTACAATCTGGATGCTAAAATTTCTTTTTCTTGCCTAATTGCCCTGGCTAGAGCCTCCAGTATAATGTTTAACAGAAGTGTCTAGAGTGGACATCCTTGTCTTGTTCCTGATATTAGGGAGAAAGCTTTCAGTCTTTGACTATTAAATATATTACTGTGGGTTTTTTGGAGACACCCTTTACTGGCTGTCTACAATATAGAATACAGAAAATTTCTTTCTAGGCTGTAATCTTAATAGAAGCACATCACCAGGGCTTTACTTCCATACTACCACTAGGTGGGTTTGAACTGCCAACTTTTAGGTTAACAGTTAAGTGCAAACCATTTACACCTGCTAGGAACCTTACAGCTGATTTAAAACCTTTATCTAGTAAGTCCAATGTCTGAGATTCCTCAGGGACAGTTTATTTTTTTTTCCTGTGTATTAACTATACTTTTTCAATTTTGTTGCATGTCTCATAATTTTTAGTTGAAAACTGGACATTTTAAATGTATAATGTGGTAACTATGGAAATCATATTTCCTCCCTCCCCAGAACTAGCTGTTCCTGCTGTTTGTTTTTGTTGCTGGTGCTGTTTTGTTTTGTTAATTTCCCGAACTACTTCTGTAAAGTCTTTATTCTTTGTCATATGTGGCCACTGAAGGCTCTGCTTGGTTAGCTTAGTGGTTAGCTAATGACTGGGCAGAGATTTCTTAAATGTCTTGAATCAGTAAGTCTCCCAGCCTTTGCCAAGGGATTCTTTGTGTGTTGGGACAGGCTTTCAACTCTCTAGCAGGCAGTCTACAACTCTGCCTTAGCCTTCACTTCCCACTTGTGCAGAGCCTCAAGGCCAACCAAAGGTGAGAGACTCAAGTCTTCTCAGTTATTTCCTGAGAATGGGCACAGCCCTGAACATGCATGTGACCCTTAGGTTTCCAGGAATATGTCAGAAATTTTCAGAGCTCCCTATGGACATGCCATTCTCAGTTTTTCTTTCAAGTGCTTTGGTCAGCATCTTCTTTGCACTAATTATTATTCCAGCTCAGGCCACTTTGATGTTAAAAATTGCCACTGACTGCTCTCAACAAATGTCCTGGGGAAAAGGCTGTTTTCACTGAGTAAGCTCTGAGTTAGGTCAAGTAGATAAACCTGCAAGTGGGGGTTTCCAGGGAAATGACAGGTCAAATGATGACAATTCTCTGGGGTTGGGCCTTTTAGAGTTCCAAACCCCTTCTGCCCTCTCCAGTGGTTGTTGATTTTCATGGCTACTGTGATTGTGAAGCTAATCATTTTCAATCCTACCACAGAGCTAGGGAGGCAGGATGGGAACAGGCCATGTTAAAACACCACAAAGCTGACTGCACTTACTGGGATTTGGCCATTTTTCTTGAATACAGGTTCCCTGATTGCTGCAAGCCTTTGGTTAATTTCAAGTTCTGAAAAAGCTGATTTTGAAAATTTTTGCTAATGTTCTCATTGCTTTTAAGGAGAGGTAGACTTTTGGAAGTCTTTACTCCACCATTCTAGAAGTACTCTCCATGACTGATTTTTGTGTACTGATCTCTTATTCAACAAACTTGCAAACATCTCATTCTTTTTAATCATTATTTAGTATAGTCTTTCAGATTTTCTGTGTAGACAATCATATTATCTAGGAATACTGGTAGTTTGGTTTCTTCCTTTCTAATCCTTACAGCTTTTTCCCCCATCTTAATGTGCTGAGCACAACTTCCCATACAATGTTGGATACAAGTGATGATGGTTGGCATTCTCATATTGTAGTTTTATAGGTAATGCATCTAATATTTCACTATCAATAAAGTATTTGCTCTTGGGTTCGGTAGATACACTAACATATTTAGGAAGTTTTACTCCTTGTTCATTAAGAATTTATTTTAAATTTAAGTGACGATTAAATTTGGTCTTTTAATTTTTCTTTGTTGTATTCT
This sequence comes from Dugong dugon, assembly GCA_030035585.1. NCBI lineage: Eukaryota > Metazoa > Chordata > Mammalia > Sirenia > Dugongidae > Dugong > Dugong dugon. The sequence continues at coordinate 153,332,628 of CM057462.1, forward strand.
ATGGGGCAATCACATGGCATTTCTTTTCACCTATAAAAATAGTGAATAATATTAACAGATTTTTACATGTTAAACTGTCCTTGAATTCCTGGGATATGCTCCACTAAGTCACATTACATTTTCTTTTTAATAAATGTCTAAATTAAATTAGCTAATATTTTGTTTGGATTTTTTGGAACTGCACTCATAAGTCAGTTGAAACTATAATTTTTCCTTCACATACTATCCTTTTTTATTTCATCATCAATATTATATTAGAGTAATAAAGTAAGTTAGGAATTCTTTTTTTTCCCTTGATCTCTGGAAGAGTTTATATAAGACTAGAAGGATCCATTCTGAGAACGTTTGGTAGAATTTACCTGTAAAGCCATTTGGTAATGGTGTTTTATTTATGGGGGAGATTTTAATCCATTACATCAATTTCCTTAACAATTATAGGTCTATTCACTCCTTTGAATGCATTTTTAGTCTCTTCGTAGGGTATTTTTCCATAATTTTTATCCATTTTGTTAAAGTTTTCAAATTTTCTGGCATAGAATTTTTATATTTTAAAATCTTCATAGATATGGTCACATCCTCATTACAACTGATATTTAGTTCTTTTTCCCCCTCTTAATTTCAGTTATTAGCTTTCTTCAAAAAATACCCTAGGTTTTATTGATCCTTTATTGAACATTTCCCCATTTCATTGATTTTTTTTGCTACTGTTTTTATAATTTTTATTCTTATGCTTTTTGGAATTCTGTTCTTTGTCAAACTTAAGGTGTATACTTCACTGATTTTTAGCCCTCCTTCTTCTCTAATATAAACACTTAAGACTACAAATGTCCCTCTTATGTATCACTTTTACTGTGTACTATATACTTTTATATATGGTATTTTCATTATTGTTCAGTTTCAAATGATTTAAAAATTTCCATTGTGGTTTCTTCTTTGACCCAGAGTTATTCAGAGGCTTTCAAATTTCCAAAGGAAATCGTTTGTTTCGTTTTATTGATTTATAACTAATACACTACGGTAAGATGAAAAAGTTTCTACAATCTGATTCTTTGCTGTATGTTGAGACTTGCATCATAGCCCGGTACATGTTCCATTTTTGAAAACATTTAATGTATGCTTGAAAAGAATGTACATTTTCTAGCTGTTAGGTTTGAACTGTTTTTGCCAAATCAAGCTCTTAATTGTATTATTCAATCTTCTACATCTTTACTGGCCTTCTTTTTTTTGGTTTCATCTATCAATATGTGAGGAGAGGTATGTTGAAATACCAGTGATGATGGTATTTGTCATTTTTTCCCTGTTACTCTTTCAATTTTTGCTTCTTATACCCTGAGGGTTCTTTATTTGGTCCATAAAAGTTTAGTTTAACATTGTGCAGGAAGTCCTCACTAGAGCAATAAGACAAGAAAAAGAAATAAAGGGCATCCAAATTGGTAAAGAAGAAGTTAAACTGTCCCTGTTTGTGAATGATATAATACTATATACAGAAATCCCAAAAGACTCTATGAAAAAACTACTGGAACTAATAGATTCAGCAGAGTAGCAGGATACAAGATCAACATACAAAAATCAGTTGAATTCCTATACACCAACAAAGAGAACTTTGAAAAGGAAATCAGGAAAACAACACCATTTATAATAGTTCCTAAAAAAATAATTAGGAACAACTCTAACCAGGGATGTAAAAGACCTATACTAAGAAAACTACAAAACACTACTGCAAGAAACCAATAGAGATCTACATAAATGGAAAAACATACCATGCTCATGGATAGGTAGACTCAACAATGTAAAAATGGCAAGTCTACCCAAAGCAATCTACAAATACAATGCAATCCTGATCCAAATACCAACAATATTCTTTAAAGAGATGGAAAAACTAATTATTAACTTTATATAGAAAGGGAAGAGGCCTTGGATAAGTAAAGTACTACTGAAGAAGAATAATAAAGTAGAAGGACTCGCACTACCTGACCTCAGAACCTACTACATAGCTATGGTAGTCAAAACAGCCTGGTACTGGTATAACGACAGATACATTGATCAATGGAACAGAATTGAGAACCCAGATGTAAATCCATCCACCTACGGTCACCTCATCTTCAACAAAGACCCAAAGTCCATCAAATGGGGAAAAGATAGTCTTTTTAACAAATGGTGCTGGCAAAACTGGATGTCCATCTGCAAAAAAATGAAACAGGACCCATATCTCACACCATGCACAAAAACTAATTCAAAATGGATCAAAGACATAAATATAAAACCAAAAACTATAAAGATCATAGAAGAAAAAATAGGACCAATGATAGAGGCCCTAATACATGGCATTAACAGGATACAAGCCATAACTAACAACACAAACTCCAGAAGATAAGCTAGATAACTGGGATCTTCTAAAAATTAAACACTTATGCTCATCAAAAGACTTCACCAAAAGAGTAAAAAGAGAACCTACAGACTGGAAAAAGTTTTTGGCTATGACAAATCTGACAAAGGTCTAATCTCCAAAATCAACAGGAAAATCCAACACTTCTACAACAAAAAGACAAATAATCCAATCAAAAAATGGGCAAAGGAAATGAACAGACACTTCACCAAAGAAGACATTCAAGTGGCTAAGACACATGAAGAAATGCTCGCCATCACTAGCTATTAGAGAAATGCAAATCAAAACCACAATGAGATACCATCTCATCCCAGCATTACTGGCACAAATCAAAAAAACAGAAAATAACAAATGCTGGAGAGGCTGCAGGGAAATGAACTCTTATGCACTGCTGGTGGGAATGCAAAATGGTATAACAATTTTGGAAACGATATGGCACTTCCTTAGAAAGCTAGAAATAGAAATACCACATGATCCAGCAATCCCACTCCTAGGAATATATCCTAGAGAAATAAGAGCCATCAAACAAATAGACATATGCACACCCATGTTCATTGCAGTATTGTTCACAATAGCAAAACGATGGAAACAACCTAGATGCCCATCAACAGAAAAATGGATAAACAAACTACGGTACATACACACATGAAGTACTATGCAACAATAAAGAACAATGATGAATCTGCAAAGCATCTCACAACATGGATGAATCTGGAGGGCATTATGCTGAGTGAAATAAGTCAAGCACAAAAGGACAAATATTGTGTGAGACCACTACTATAAAAAGTCACGAAAAGGTCTACACACAGAAAGAAACAATCTTTGATGGTTATGAGGGAGGGGAGGGGTGAATGGAAAAACACTAAAATAGACAATAGATAAGCGGTAACTTTGGTGAAGGGTAAGACAGTACACAATATTGGGGAATCCAGCACAACTTGTCCAAGGCAAGGTCATGGAAGTTCCACAGACACAACCAAACTCCCTGAGGGACCGAATTACTGGGCTGAGGGCTGTGAGGACCATGGTCTCAGGGAACATCTAGCTCAAATGGCATCATGTAGTTTATAAAGAAAATGTTCTATACTTTGGTGACTAGTGTCTGGGGTCTTAAAAGCCTGTGAGCATCTAAGATACTCCCCACTAGTCTCACTCCTTCAAGAGCAAAGGAGAATGAAGAAAACTAAAGACACAAGGGAAAGATTAGTTCAAAGGACTAATGGACCACAACTACCACAGCCTCCACCAGACTGAGTCCAGCACAACTAGATGCTGCCCACCTACCAGTACCGACTGCTCTGACAGAGATCACAATAGAGGGTCTTGGACAGAGCTGGATAAAAATGTAGAACAAAATTCTAACTCACAAAAAAAGACCAGACTTACTGGTCCGACAGAGACTGCAGAAACCACGAGAGTACGGCCCCTGGATACACTTTTAGCTTAGTAATAAAGTCACTTCTGAGGTTTACCCTTCAGCCAAAGATTAGACAGGCCCATAAAACAAAATGAGACTAAAGGGGCACACCAGCCCAGGGGCGAGACATGAAGGCAGGAAGGGACAGGAAAGCTGGTAATAGGGAACCCAAGGTCAAGAAGGGGAGAGTGTTGACATGTCATGGGGTTGGTAACTAATGTCATAAAACAATATGTGTACTGTTTAATGAGAAGCTAGTTTGTTTGGTAAACTTTCATCTAAAGTACAATAATAAAAAAAAAACTAAATAGATAATAAAGTTTAAAAAAAGTTTAAAATAGTTATAATTTACTAGGGCGAGGTGAATCTTTTATCATTTTATACAGTGTGACCTTCTCTATCCACAAAAGTGCTCTTATCTTAAAAAACTATTTTATCTGGTATTAACGTAGCTACCCCAGCTTTCTTCTGGTTGGTATGTGCTTGGTATATTCTTTTTCTTCCCTTTACGTTCTTCCATGTCCTTATCTGCATCTTAACTTTGTCTTATTAACAGATCTGATTCCTTCTGACTTAAATGTCAAGATCAGTTCATTTTTGAGTAGTGACATATTTGGAGTTGTATGTACTGTATCTTTGTTTTGTAGTTATCCGTTTTCCTCCTATACTTCTTTATCTCCATTCTTGCCTTTAAAAATTGGATATTGTTTAATTCTATTTCCTCCCATTTACTAATAGAGAAATTAAATTCCCTTTCTATTTTTTTAGTGGTTACCTTTGAAATATTATCATGTATACCTACAAGTCTAAAGTTAATCTTAAATCCCCTTGCCTGCTCATGTTTTTGAGATTCCATCTTAAACATTTCATAGTTATTCTATAGTTTATGTCTGATAATTCTAATACCCAAAGTCCTTGAGGTTTATATATCTGTATTCTGTTTGTTTTACTGACTCTTACAGTAATGTGTTTTCTTGAGCATTTTGGTAATCTTTAGGTGACTGATCTTAATCTCTGAGAAACCTGGTGATTTAAATTGAAGGTGTTTTCCTCCAGAAAAAGATAATGTATCTTCTGAAAGCCAGGGGACATTATAGACCTGGATGATTTAGGCCCTACCAGGGTCCCTGGCTTAGTGTAGGGGGGAAGGCTCAGCTTTCCCTTGCTGCTGGACCTAGGCTTATCTCCCAATTCCCAGCCCAAAAATGCAAGGCATACATACAGTAAAATGCAATTCAAATATTTAAGCGACAACTTTAAGTTACTAAAGGGAGAATAAATTAAAATATAGTTCCTGCTCCCAAGGAATTTATAATTTAGTGGCAGAAGATGACAAATATCATCATCTTTATAGATACTATTTCTTAATAATCTAGTTTGTGCTGGAAAACTTTACCAGCCTTGCATAACAAACTTCTTGTGTTAAATCCATGCCTTAACATTTCATTGATTTTACCATTCAGTGTTCAAATTGTTGAAAACACTTTTTTTAAAAAAATATTTTCTTGTGTTTTTGGTGAAAGTTTACACAGCAAAGTAAGTTCTCATTTAATAATTTCTATACATATTGTTCACTGACACTGGTTACATTTTTTTACAATATATCAGCATTCTCATTACTTCCATTCTGGTTGTTCTGTTTCCTTTAATCTAGCTTCCCTGTCCTTCCTTACCTTCTCATGTTTGGGCTAGGAAAAATGTTTACTGTCTGGTTTCATTTAGATGATTATTTAGAGGAGCACAGTACTCACAAGTAATATTTACTTTATGGGCAAATCTGTCTTTTGGCTAAATGGTGACCTCTGGGAGTGGTTTGAGTTCCAAGTGTAAAGGGTATCCCAGGGCATTAAATAATCTTGGGGGTTCATCCAATTTCCACTGGTCCAGTAAGTCTGGCCTTTTTTTTAGGAATTTGAATTTTGTTCTACATTTGAAAATACATTCTTGAATGCTTTCTTTCCTTGACTTCTCTCTAGATTTCCTTCCTTTCAGGTGTTCATTCCTCTTCAGTTTAATTCAAAGATTCCATTTCTTCTGCCTACTCTGTATTAATTAGGTTGGCTAGTGACCAAAACATAACTCAACCTGACATGAACAAAAAAGAATATGCTTTTGGCTCATGTAACAGAAATCTATGGTGGGAGCTCTGGCTTTAGGAATAGCTAGATCCAAGGACCAAATGATGTGGCCAGGGGTATCTCCCTATTTATTTGTTCTATTTTCTTCTGTTTTGGTTCCACTTTCAGGCAGGCCCTCAACTCATTTATGCAAGAAGACTGCCAATAATTCCAGCTTCTCTCTAGGCAACAGAATGGCCAGAATGTTCCCTCTAGCAACATAATTAGCTTTGATTAAGTATTTGGTTCAAATCAGGGCTAATCACTGTGTATGTTCTGGACCTAATTCACACACCTACTCCTGAAGTCTGCGGTCCAGTCAGAGTGAACAGAATGTAAAGCCAAAGTTTTTAAATGCTGCAAGGGCCCTACATCATTTGCCCTGCCTTCAAGACCTACCTTTGTCCCTCCTGGCTCATACCATTCCAGCTGCACTGGCCTTCTTACTATCTTTGAGTATGTCAAGCATCCTTACCCCTTAGAGTTTCTGAATTTCCTGTTATCTCTTTCTGAAACTTTGTTAACTCATATTACTTCAACCCTCAGAATAATTTCTTAACAGAGCATTCTAAACCCATTCTAATCTCACCCTTGTTTACCTCTCCACCGTCATCTTTGTCTTCCCTCATATGCTATGCTCTAGCCACAGAGTACCTGAAGTTCTTCAAAGTGTCATGTTCTCTATCTTCTGGCTTTTGCACATTTCTTTTCCTTGTGCCTAGAACTGGCTCTCTCATACACCTGACTAAGTGTTATTTGTCTTTCAGATCTCATTTTTCCTGAACTGTCAAGGGTAGGATAGGCATCTCTGCTATGTGCACTCATAGGATCCCGGTCTTACACCTATGCTGTAATTTCCTGTCAGCTGGTCCTCCCTTATTAAACTGTGTTTGCTCCTCGTGAGCAGAGTCCACATCCATTGTATTCAATGATATACTCCCATTGTCCAGAATAGTTTGATAGATAGTAGGCAATTATATTTGTAAAATTAATCAAAGCCCATTTTATAGATGAAGAAATGTCCAAAGGTGTTAAGTAGCAGAGCCCATATCCAAATCCAAGTAAGTTTGGCTCCAAAACACATGTACTTTAATTTACAGGCCCTTTTTAAAAGGGGGGTGGGGGAGGACTCTTACAGACTGTCGAGTTGGTGAATTATTTTAATTGTAATGTTACATATGTACAAATTAGATACAGTACTATAAAACAAAGTCACTTACAAACGAACATTAATCTTATAAGATGGATAATGTTTTGCTGTAACCAGATCAGTGCTATCAAAGTGAATATGCCTATATTACTATATACTTTTTTCTATTTAAACTAATGCTAGACTTGTTTTTACAATGTTTAAAATATGCTATAAAATCATCAGATCATCACTTAAATATCAAATATGCTTCTGTATTCTTCATTAGCCTGAAGAATTAAATTCATTACCATATGGTATTAGTATTCATTTTAAACAAATATAAATGCATCATACTTTCCCTTTAAAGGAGACTTGGTGGTGCAGTGGTTAAGAGCTTGGCTGCTCATCAAATGGTCGGCAGTTCTAATCCACGAGCCACTCCTTGGAAATGCTGTGGGGCATTTCTACTCTGTCCTATGGGGTCGCTATGAGTCAGAATCAACTAGACAGCGATGGGTTTGTATTTTACTTTTTCCCTTTGAAAGGATGGTCATCCATAATATCTAGAAAACGCTGTAAGTATTTTAGATTGTCAATAAAACGATTACAATATATGAAAAATTCTCCTACAGAACTAATTATCCCCAATATACTGTTATGGACTGAATTGTGTGCCCCAAAATATGTGTTGTAAATCCTAGCCTCTACGCCTGTGGTTATAATCCCACTTGGGAATAGGCTGTCTTTGTTAACGAGGCAGGGTTAGTGTAAAGTGTGACTTGAGTCAATCTCTTTTGAGATATGAGAGATTAAAAAAGCAAGCAAGAAAGGAGAGATGGATAAAGACAGATGCCAAGCCACATGAAGATCACCCAGGAACTGAAACTCAGAAGAGACAAGGACCTTCCTCCAGAGATGAGAGAATGAGAAAGCCTTCCCCTAGAGCTCGCTCCCTGAATTTGGACTTCTAGCCTCCTAAACTGTGAGAAAATAGGTTTCTGTTTGTTAAAGCCATCCACCTGTGGTATTTCTGTTACAGTAGCGCTAGATAACTAAGACAATATACACACAGATACCTAAGAAATGTTATCTTATAATTTGCTCATTTAAACACACACACACAAATCAGGGGCATTGCCACCACAAAAAGCAGAAGCCTGGGCATACTCATGAGATTGCGCCACTTTCTCAGAAAGGTTTTAGACTTCTTCCACAGAGTTCCTTGCCCCAAACTTCCCCAGGGCTTTCTGACTGGAAAAACAGGCCAGCAAGTTCCACTGAGATAGCCCTGTTTGTTGAAGCCCAGACATCTTATCAGATTCAAGTCCTTTAAAGTAATCTGGGATAATCGGCCCAGGAATGCTTTCGATAGGATTCTCTCTCACATCTCCTCCTAACATTTCCAATTTCTCAAGTCCAGCCCAGAACTGACAGAATCAAATCTGAAGAGACGGCCACCACTGTCCTAGGACCTGATAGCAATTAGAGATTCATCTCTTTCAGGAATGCTTCCCAATTATTTCATCAAAATGGGTAAGATTATGCTATGAAATTATTAGAAATACAATTCTTGATCCATTCACATATCTTCTATTTCTCCTGCAGAAGAGGTATGATTGGAATATAAACCATTTCATAAACCTCCCATCCCACTGGACTCTAATCTCCCAAAGGATAATTTATCATTGGTAAAGGCTCTGCTGGCACAGATCAGAGTTGCTGGTTGGTTTTCATGCAGGAACTTGGTCCACCCCAAAATCCTAAGCTTGGTTCCTGTTTTTGGTCTGAAAAGTGTTATAGGGGAAAAGCATCATAAAGTTAAATAAAGCAAAAAGAAAGTTTTATTCAGCATATATTCAAAAGGGCAGAAGTGGGAAACAGACAAGCATGCTGCCAGAGCCATGTCTGCCTGAGTCCAAAGACCAGTACAGAACAGACAAAAGTGAGAAAATGGACAACGTGCTGCCACAGCCATGTCTGCCCAAGTCCAACAAATATTACAGAACAGGCAAGAATGGGAAAACGGACAAGCACGCTGCCACAGCCATGTCTGCCTGAGTCCAAAAAACAGTTACAAAGCCATCAGTATGTATTAACATTACAAATGGGCAAAACCATTGAAAGCCTAGCCTTTTCAGGTTGGCTAGAAACTGTGATCCTACATTTTGAATTGCCCTTCTTAACAATCATTGGTACAGGTTTCAGTAACAATAGTCAGAGGGTCTTCATTGGTCCAACAAATTTCTATTCACTAAATGCTGATAGAAAAAGATAAGAGTGGAAAGTCTTTTGTGTTCTGTTTGGCTTTATGTGAAAGTTTCCCTAAAAGATACTTTTTCCAAGATTATCCTAGCTATTGTCTTTATACCACAGGGCCCAGTTGATGTGTCCTTGTGAGTGAGTCCTTGTGAGCCCAGCTCCAGCTGGGTCACATTCTTAATGCTCAAGGAGAGGGAACAATAACTCCAATATTATTTCCTAAATCAGTCTCCTTTTGATCAGAGATTGGAGATAACACATCAATGATCAATACCTGGACTTAGTCGAGCTCCTAGATGGCGTCCATTGCAGGCTCCCTAAACTCACGGTGCTGGTTTTCCACTGGATACCATCTGGTTCTTCACCAGGATCTTAAGTAAGAGCAATGTTCTCATCAATCACATTGCCGGAGTGAGCAGACTCAATGTACATCAGCATTTTAGCCTGAGGCCTTCTTTGCCTTTGAGGTGTGTAAGACAATAGAGGATAAATAGGATCACAGTTTCTAGCCAATCTGAAAAGGCTAAGCTTTCAATGGTTTTGCCCATTTGTAATGTTAATACATACTGATGGCTCTGTAACTGTTTTTTGGACTCAGGCAGACATGGCTGTGGCAGCATGCTTGTCTGTTTCCCACTTCTGCCCTTTTGAATATATGCTGAATAAAACTTTATTTTGCTTTACTTAAACTTTATGATGTTTTTCCCCTATAACAGTTAATGGTGTAGTCGTCAAGGATTCTGAAGCTACGAATCCAGTCAGCCTCGAGGAGACCTGGACTACGGAGCAGAAGCTAGCAAAGAGAGGTCCAATCTTCTGGACCCATGCGTTCCTACTCCATGTCGCTTCGATACCAACAGGGTGAGTGCTCTCGGAAAATGAGCCTTTGCTTATTCTTTTTTGTTCTCTTTCTCATGTTTTCTTAAGCTTCGTTTGAAAAACCGGTTGTCTGACTAAGGAGAATTTTTTTTAGATTTTGCTTGATCGTTTGGTTAAGAGTGACATTTAGTAACTCTTTAGGTGAACTGCAGTTTAGGTCCGGATTCGGGCGTTTGAAACATTAAAGAGAGAATTCTATTTTCAAGGAGCTCTGAGTCACTATAAGCTGCAAAATTCAGGCCTTTTTGTGGTTCAGAGAAAACCTGGAAAATAGTGCTCTGCTTTGACAAATTTGCAGGGAGAGGTGGCAGCTCTTGACCTGTTTTGCCAAATTCTTAGTGGGAGGTGGGAGCTCCTGACCTGTGTTACGATATTTAAGGGTGAAGTGGTAGTTCTGTACCTATTTTTTCTGTTGAATTGAGTCAATCTTACCAAAAATTGCTATATACACTTTAAGAAACTAGGATCCCCATATCCTTGTTTTGTGTGGTATTGTCTGGGGAGTTTATGTGGTCTTTCTGTCTCCTTTTGTCCTGAAAGAGCTTGCTTCTGGTCTAGAGCATTGTGTCTAAGTTTGTCTTGTATTAGATTGGTGGCTATGGCTAAGAATTGGTGTTTTTTTTTAAGGCTAGTCATGGAATATCAGTTCTTTCTTTGTCCAGAAAAAACTGCATCTTGTCTCTGTCTTATGATTTAGATTTTTAATAACTACTTGGAGAAACTTTGATATAAATTGGTCTATTTGAAAAGTACACTAAGATCTTTATGTTCTATACTATGTCAATCTTATAAGTGAAACCTTTCCAAGTAACTTATGCTAGATATTCATCTCTCGTCCTTAAATTCCTAGGTCAATTTAAACATATGTAAATGAATTGGGATGACACCCCCAACCCCAGTCTAGCTAGCCAAGAGTTGATGGATTTATTTATAAAATTGCTAAAGGGCTTTGGTAGTTACTGGGTAGATAGCCTTTCAAAATGCCTCCATCCATTTATACATATGTAAATGTCTTCCATGAGTCAAGAGAGTGAGGGCAGGGCAAAATCAGGCCTCCGCATCTCCCAGTCTCCAAGGTTGTGTAGCTCCAGGGAAGCTTTTGAAAGACCCCTTCCAGCTAGGTGGAGACCCTTTTAAGACAAAAGATAAGAAAAATTGCTGCTTTGCTATAGTTATCAGAAATTGAATGGATCCTGATCATAGAACTGTAAACAAGTTCTATTACAGGGGAACCCTAAGAAGTCAAACAATAGAAATCACAATGAGACACACCTGAAGTGGCCTGGAAAAAAGTTTCCAGCAGTAGACAGACACTTAAGGTTATATCCAATCAGTCAATTGAGCAGATACTTTGTGATTTCCAAAGCCAGCTGATAAAGTCTTTAGGGCTAAAATTAGTCTGGGAAAAATATTAGTAAAAGTTTAATGAAATTTTAGAATGTTTAAATAGACTTTTCTTTCAATTACAGTTATGTTTTATGATATACAGGCTTAAAATAATTCCCAGGACATTTTAGGTAACTTATTATTGATGTCAAATTGAGTTAATAGATATTTGTCATAATTTAAGTTTATATACTTTTGCTTTTTATGCCACAAAAGAATGGATAGACAGAGATATATATATTTAAGTCTGCTAATGAGTGTGTTCATTTTTGCCATTTAAAGGGATACACTATAAGAGATATGCAACAAAGGCAATGTTTAAGAAGTTTACTGAAAAATAAATTTATTTGATATGGTCAAGTTTTATCTGTCTAAAGTTTAATGGTTTAATTTATGAGATTTTTAGGAGTTTTAATGTTAAGTAGCATATAAAACAAACAATTGGGTTTCTCGCTGTTAAAATAACAAAATTTTCTTTAATTTCTGAGTTAAAAAGTTAATTTATTCTTTGTGTAATCTGCCTGGAAGACAAAGGTTTGGCCTCTCATTATAATAAGATTCCTGAGTCTGATTACTAAGCGGCATGGCTTTTAGAAAAGAAAGCTAAGGTTTTTACTTTAAGATCTTTGGTTAAATAACCTAAGTACTGTTTCATAGTGACCTATAATATTATTATTTCTTTATTGTTAACTTGGTCACAACTTTATCTTTTTTAATCCGGCATCATCAAAGCCAATGGTTTGACTGGGGAATTTGCATCATTTACCTACGGAAGTTTTTTTATTACTATTCAGGTATTTAGAGATTTGATAATCTTGGTATATTCTTGGTATATCCTGACTATACAGTATTTTGTCTCAAAATTATTATGTATTATATCTGAAGCTCTTTGAATATGGTTAATGTTTATATTTAGAAATATTTTTTATCTAAAGTTTTTTTAACAGATTTTATTTGGCCTTTACGTTGTGCTTGTAATTAATTTCTATCAGGTCTTTTACTATTAAGAATACTATGTTTATGAATTAGTTATGGCCGTATTAAGTTTTGTCATCTGCAGGTAAGTTTTTACTTTACTGATTTTCTGAAAACGTCTGACCAAAATATCTCAACAAAAAGATGGACTATATTGGACTTGCTAAAAACACTGTGACCAGATTCAATCAAGATTTCCAGAACTCTTATGCAGAAGCTGATGATTTCATAGACTGTGGCTGATCCAGAATCACGTGGAACAGAAATTAACTACATAAGACTGAGTAAACTAAAGGAAACTATGTTTTTTTTGGGTGTTGGACTATTGCTGATGTTTTGAGGTCCTACTTTCTGTATATAAGAAACTATTTTTCTTTCTCCTAAATTATCTAACTAATGGGTTTAGATATTGTAACTTCTGAATTAGAAGTTCCTGTTGGTAAACTTAGCAATGTTGTAAATATCATGACCAGAGAAGTATCTGAAATTTGAGCCATGATTTTACAAAATAGAATAGTATTAGATTGCCTATTAATTCTCCCTAGAAACAGTTTTGTGCCTTAATAGATAAATGTTGCTGTCTTTATGTTAATACTAAGTCTGAGATTTTCCAGAATGTGGTCATTGTTGAGGCACATGAGGAGGTCACTAATGTTGCTTATGTATAGACAAGCACCTCATGAGATTTGTTTCCTTGGTTTGGGGACCTTGGGGTCATGGTTTCAGTGGTTGTTTCAGACAAGTGGCCTAGTATTATTGTTGGTGTTTCTGTTTTATTTCCTAGTTTGCTGTATGCTGCCTGGGATCTTGGAGACCAAATGATGCCCAATTACCAATTCTTGAGCATTTTTGATAAAAGATTCCATAGCAAGATCATGGTCCAAAGGAAAGAATGATGAGAGAGTAGTTTGTAGTTCTCCTGGAATCCAGATTTCTAGTTTTCATGGAGGTTGAGGCAATCCACACAGGCTATTGCCTTTGGGTGTCCTTTTTGAACCTTGAGCTTTGAGAAAAAAACTGGTTCCTGAAGCCACTTTGAGTCAAACAATGGCCCAGATAAACCATTGAGTCAAACAATGGTCCAGATGAACCAGTGAGACCATTGTGCTCTGGGTATTGTGCTTTTTTTTGAGGAGTTCAGTCTGTTTTAGGAAACTAACTTCAAAGATCAAACTGAGAATTATGTTTAAGGTAAATTAGTGGATGGTTTAATCAGTCTTTAAGACAATGTCGTATGAAATACTTGTCTAATGTTTGTAATCAAACTGTCACCCTCTTACGATGCAGAAAATTATGTATCTTAAAGAAACCAGATTATCAGAGGAGATCGACCTCATGGCTCAGACTCCATTTTGTCTTAGTTTCCACTTCTGCTTCTGAAAAAGTGACCTGTGACTGTTAATAGGTAGACCAAGGAGGGGCAGCTTGCCCTTGGGAAGAACACTTGGTATGTTTTAAAGAGATTAACTAAAGACTTCCAACAGAAGTCCATCCTGTATTATCTTGCTAATCATGAATTCTCTAATGGAAACTTTGTTGTCACATGTAAATTTTTCTACATTTTCTGTTTCTTATAGACAAACTTTTGTGCTCCTTATGGATGTGTGTTTCTGTGTGATACATCCAACTATACTAATTTAGATGATCCCTTGCCAGCTGATAGTGAATTTGTGTGGGCAATCTCTTGTTTAGTTTCCTGAGGAATGTGTGGACAATGCACTCTGAGAACTTTAGAATTATCTTTAAGTATTCATAGTAACAATGCTAGTAAATATTAGAGAGGTAATGTTAAATTGTTGCATATAGTGAAATGAAAGTCAGAAGAAAACTCATTGGTCCAACGCTCAGGGTGTTGTTGGTAGCTTTAATTCCTACTTATGGTATGTCTGAATTGGAGAAATATTTAAGAAAATTTGTCAGTCACTATGGGACAAATAACAGATGAGATGAAAGCACAACAGTGATCTCTGATCTCATAAGCCAAGGTGACATGAGATAACAAAATAGCCTCAGATATTTTTTGTAAGTGTAGTCTGTGCTGTAGTCAAGATATACATAGAATGAGACAGCAAGCTACTAGGTTACACATTGTTACACCCTTACAAACACCGGATTTGTTTGGTTGGTTATCATCAGGAATGAGTACATGGGCTAGATCACTACTGCAAAGAATAGTAATATTCTTAGTCTATATTCTGATAGTATTAGGCACAATAAAATTTATCCTCTATTGTCTTACACACCTCAAAGGCAAAGAAGGCCTCAGGCTAAAATGCTGATGTACATTGAGTCTGCTCACTCCGGCAATGTGATTGATGAGAACATTGCTCTTACTTAAGATCCTGGTGAAGAACCAGATGGTATCCAGTGGAAAACCAGCACCGTGAGTTTAGGGAGCCTGCAATGGACGCCATCTAGGAGCTCGACTAAGTCCAGGTATTGATCATTGATGTGTTATCTCCAATCTCTGATCAAAAGGAGAGACTGATTTAGGAGATAATATTGGAGTTATTGTTCCCTCTCCTTGAGCATTAAGAATGTGACCCAGCTGGAGCTGGGCTCACAAGGACTCACTCACAAGGACACATCAACTGGGCTCTGTGGTATAAAGACAATAGCTAAAATAATCTTGGAAAAAATATCTTTTAGGGAAACTTTCACATAAAGCCAATCAAACAGAATACAAAAGACTTTCCACTCTTATCTTTTTCTATTAGCATTTAGTGAATAGAAATTTGTTGGACCAACGAAGACCCTCCTGACTATCCTTACTGAAACCTGTACAAACGATTGTTAAGAAGGACAATTCAAAATGTAGGACCACAGTTTCTAGTCAATCTGAAAAGGCTAAGCTTTCAACAGTTTTGCCCATTTGTAATGTTAATATATACCAATGGCTCTGTAAATGTTTTTTGGACTCAGGCAGACATGGCTGTGATAGCATGCTTGTCTGTTTTCCCACTCTTGCCTATTCTGTAATATCTTTGGACTTGGGCAGACATGGCTGTGGCAGCATGTTGTCTGTTTTCCCACTTTTGTCTGTTCTGTACTGGTCTTTGGACTCGGGCAGACATGGCTCTGGCAGCATGCTTGTCTGTTTCCCACTTCTGCCCTTTTGAATATATGCTGAATAAAACTTTCTTTTGCTTTACTAATCTTTATGTTTTTCCTCTACAACAAAAGTAGTGTCTCATCCCATAATATCCTTTGCCTGGGGTCTTTTTTAGATACAGCTACCAAGTTAGTTTTTTCACAACCATAAGCTTTTACAAGATTCATTTTTGGTATGGGGCAGAAAAAAAAAATCAAGCAAAATACTGGATGATATAAATTCATTTATAGCATTCTAATTTATCTACTCTTAAACCTAACAGCTCATTGGATTTACTCTGAAGGAAACAAGGTGTATGTTTAAGTGATTCCTGTCTGTGGTCTTCAACTGTTTATCCCCAAAAGAACTTTGGAAAATATCTATCGCCTTACACACTGATTACTAAAATTTTTAATAGTTGCAAAGATGTAAATTCTGGCATATCATATATTGTGTTACATGTGCTCTAAAATTAAACCCTGGCACTTGGTTCATTTGGTTTATGGGAAATAGCCACAATATAACCTAACTGGCCAGTCCTCATTGTCAGAAGAGGTCTGACCTCATTTACACATTCCTGTAATAACCCAGATATGGACTCAGCACAATTCTGCCAACTGCCAAATTGCTGTCCTTGTTACTTAAATTTCTGATTTTATATGAGTTTTTAAATATAGACCAAATTTTTTCACATTCTAAAAAATCCAAAGTAATAGTGAAGAAAGGGAAGTCAGAGGCTGTATCCTTCAAATACCTTGATACTACACAGTAGGAGGACTTTACTTGACAGAATTCCATATTATATCCTAAAATATAATCTGTAAACATTGTTTTCTGCAGCAATACAAAGTATACTCCCCAAAATCAGAAACTATATATACCATTTTAATTTATTAATATATGACAGATCTTGTCCCAAGGGTTTGAATCAGAAATGGACTAGATTGTTTAAAATAACAAGTATAGCGTTAGGGTTATACTTATCTACATTGCAGTTTGTGAACAGAAATGGGTACCAATGCTAGTATCCAATTCACACCCAGTTCTACTTGGGAAAATTAGTCATAAAGAAGAAGCCAGCAGAGAAAGTTGTTTTCTTTTCCTTAAGGAAAAAAAAAAATTGAATTCAACTACTCACAGAAATATTAAACACTAAAGTTGGTTTTATAGTTTTGTTAGCTCTATACAAAAATCTCAATAAGTTTTGGTGAGTAAAGACCACATACATTGTTTTGAAGCTTTATTCATCACTCTAACAGTTTCCATCCTAAATTTAAAAGCCTTAAATTTGTATCCTTCTAGTACTTTCCTGTACACAAATTGTTTAATACTCCACATATGAGTCTAAACACCATTATCACTGCTAATCTGAACCCATTCTCTCAAAGGAACAAAATTGCTTTGCTTTTGTAGAGTACCTGACAATCCACAAGACTAACAAATCAAGTGTATGTCTAAGCATAAAGCATTACTTACTACGCACAGATAAACAATTATTTGTAAAACTGTTTTAGAGGGCATTTTTGCACACTAAAGAAGTATCCAAAAAGCAGTTTTGTTACCTCAAAACAAACTTATAGGTTAAACTTAGTTTTGAAATGCTGACAATATAAATCCTAAAATATGTCATTAAGGTAAAAATCACTTTCTTTATACAAGTACACTTACAGTAATTTCAACAATCTATTTCACTTTCGTAAAAAACGACAGTACAGTACATTCCTAATCCACTCCCCTTCCCTGTCCTACCCTGAGTTTTCTAAATGACAAATTACAAACATCAGCATGGCACAATCACAACTGGAGGGAAACATGTACATTTCTAATTTGCAGCAGATATTCCAAATGAGGTTCACCGACCTCTAGGGGGTTACTGCAATTGGAATCGGACCTGCATCTATCTTACAGAGTGAGCTACTTTAGACAAGGTTTAAGTAATGTGACTGACGTGGCTGGACCCACAAGAGAAGAGTACTCTACTGTTCATGGTAATTACCCAAAAAGTTATCATGCCACCGAAGACATCCACTGTTCCATTTAACTATGTCTTATGGTAACCACTAAGATGGTCACTACCTTAAAGAAATTTACAATCTGGCAGAGAGAAAGTAAACATAAGTAACACAAAGAGAGTAAAGATACACATAATACAAATCATGGATGACAGGGACAGGTAGGTTTGGAGAAGAAAAGGAAATTTCTACGGGCTGAACAAATCATGGAGAATCAAGAATGGGGGAGAATTTCAGTTTAAAAGGATGAATTAAAATAAGAGCAACAAATAGAGCTTAAAGGTTAGGTTATGGATGCAAGGTACGACGCCCTCGCCTTCCCCTCCCCCCAAAAAAAGCCTTCCACCCCAAATCACTTCCCACGGACGCAGAACTTGGCCAAGAGTCTGGAAAGCATGAAACTAATTAAATTAATTCTGTTTGTACGTATAGTCCAGGTCGTTATTCTTCCAGATCAAAAGCTGTGGGGATGAAGCGAATTCCCTGAGATCACCATGAACACACCCCTCTCCCCGAACCGGTGGCCGCAGCACCTGACTGCACCTCCTTCGCCACGATGCCCACTGCCGGGCTGCCTCCCACCTCCCCGGAGGCAAAGGTCTGCTTCCCCGAGGGTCCCACGGACCTCAAGGCAATGAAGGCACCGCAGGGGTCCAGGCGCCCCTCTGGCAGTTACCTAACTAACCGTTACGTTCACGGCTCGCGGCGCTGGGCAGAGCTCCGCGCTCGGCCTCCACACGGTCCCCACGGGGCTGCAGTTCGCTAGACGCTTTGCCCGCCCCCGCCGGCTCGGCTGCCTTAAGCCCGGAGAGGACTGGAGCATGCGCACAGGGGCGGAGTCACCCCTCCCGGCAGCCCCCTTCCCCAAAACGAACGCGCGGAAGATCGACTTGTGCCTCCTCACGATCTCAGCCCCGCGCAGGGCGGCGCCCCCTCCACCGTCTACCCTGGGAAGCTCCGGGTGACCTACACGTCTCCGGGGCAGAAACGCCGGTCTCACCCCTTGGTTTCTGGCAGAGAAAAGGGGGAAAGCCGCCAAGGACTGAGAGCGCGTGCCCTCAGGGGCTTGATGCTGATGTGTAGGGGGCGCGAGGAGTAGGCGGGGAAGCGACTGGAAGAGAATTTGAATGGGGCGCGGATGCAGCTCTGATGGGGGAAAGGCCCAGTGACCGGAGGTTAAAATCCCAGGCTGTGGACTTGGATGTTCGTGGATTCCAATCCTAGCCTTGCTACTGTAGTTCAGTGACGTTGGGGACGTTACTCAAGCCCTCTGTGCCTGTTACCTCATTTCTGAAATGGCAGCAGTAATAGAACCGACCTCATAGGCTCCTTAGGAGATTCTGATGGAAAGAATTTATGGGAACTTGTTTATCACAGAGCCTGGCCCTGTGGCCTCTGATGAATGGTGGGTGTTCCGGAAAATCAGAGGTCGGGGAAAGAACGGCAGATAAGAGGTGGTGGTCCCAATGGGACAGGTGTAGGTAGGAAACATGGAGAAATGAGAACGCAGAGAGGCGAAGTTCTTGTGGACAGTGAATGTTTGGGACAGGATATAATATAGGTAACAAGCACGTCACCTAGATTATTTTGTATAATCCTCCTAATGCTATGAAGTAGATACTCATAACATTTTATGAATTACCACTCAGGGTGGTTAAGTAACTTTCTAAAAGTCACAGAGCTAGTAAGAGGCCCACATTCCTCAGTAGATCCAGATAACAATGTGTAACTGTTGAAGTGATCCAATTAAGTATCATGGAGTGTCTTTGATGTTCAGGACTTTGAGAAATACCGAAAAAGTATGAATCAAGGACCCTGCCTTCAAAGCGTTTACAAGCTCTTTGGGGAGACTGAGGAACAAACCAACCAGCATTTGTTAAGCACTTGCAGCGTGTCCGGATCTCCCCCCTCGCCCACCTCACTCAATTCTCACAACAACCCTGAGGAGTAGGCTTTATAGTTTCTGTTTTGCAAGTGAAGAACCTGAGATTGAGGAGTAAAGGGGATTAGGGGCTCAGGTCCTAAGAGGTCCCATGTGTTTCCTCTCACAGAGCAACGAGTTTTCAGTAACAATTCAACACATTTGTAGAAGTCAGTATGGAACCCATGGCCAAGTATTGCTTATGGCCAATAATGCTTTTCGCCTTTGAATGCTTTTTACCTTTGATAAGTGTAGAGAAGAGGAAGACATTCCAGGTAATTGGGGTGGCACGATTTAGAACAGAAGTGCTTTAGGATTATTAGGGTGGCAGCAAGCATTCAGGGTAGATAGTTGGTAGGAGAGTTGAGTTAGGGCAACAGTGTAGAAGACTCTTGTTCAGGGATGAGTATATAAGGACCTGGCCTATGGAATGGCAACAGGAAGAGGTAGAATAAAGTGATCCCCAGGAAACTTACTAAAGAAAGCTTATACAGCAGCATAGTGTTTAATGGGTTCAGAATATGGACTTGGCAGCCAGATTGCCCAGTTTCCAACAAGGAAAGTACCTGTCACAAAGGACTGTTGTGGGAATAAAAGTAGTGTTTATAAAGCATTTGGAACAGAACCTGCCACATAACAAGTACTGAATAAGTATTTGTTAAAAACAGGTAAGTAAATATGGTGTAACAGATTTTCCATGAATCTAATGAAGTCCCTGGGAGAGGCCCTAACAGTATGCTCATAGGATCATATTTAATTTCATAATTGTAATGTTGTATTCATTTTCTTAAAGATAGTATGGTAGGCAGACTAATGCCTCCTCGAAGATGTCCATGTTCTAATCCTTGGAACCTGTGAATATGTTATGTCACATAGCAAACGGGAATTAAGGTTGCAGATGGAATTAAGCTTGCTAATCAGTTCACCTTAAAATAGATTATCCTGGATTATCCAAGTAGGTCCAGTATAATCACAAGGTCTTTAAAAGTGGAAGAGGGAGGCAGAAGAGGAAGTTAGAGTAATGTGATGTGAGAAGTACTTGACCTGCTTTTGGCTTTAAAAATGAAGGAAGGGGACCACCAATCAAGGAATGCAGGTGGCCTCTAGAAATTGGAAAAGTCATGGAAACAGATTCTGTCCTAGAGCTTCCAGAAAGGAACTTAGCTCTCTTGACCCCTTGATTTTAGCCCAGTGAGGCCTGTGTTGGACTACTAACTTACAGAACTGTAGGATGATAAATTTGTGTTTTTTCAAGTCACTAAGTTTGTGGTGATTTGTTACAATGTCAATAGAAAACCAATACAACCAGTGTAGATGCGTATACTTCAGGGCTCACAAAACCTGTATCTTCCACTGATAGGGAGTATTGTTTTGAAGAATACAGGCTCTGGTGTTGGAAGACCTGGTCCTATAACGTACTAGCTGTGTTCCTGTTGTCAATTCACTGAACTCTTCCAGGCCTGAGATTCCTCACCAGGTAAACTGGAGATAATACCTACAAACCTGAAAAGGCCAAATATTGAATGAGACCTCTAACTGTAAAAACTCATGAAAAGGTTTACACACAAAAAGAAACAATCTTTGATGGTTACAAGGGAGGGGAGGGGTGGGGAGGGGAAAAAACTAAACAGACAATAGATAAGTGGTAACTTTGGTGAAGGGTGAGACAATACACAATACTAGGGAAGCCAGCACAACTTGTCCAAGGCAAGGTCATGGAAGCTCCATAGACACATCCAAACTCCCTGAGGGACTGAATTACTGGGCTGAGGGCTGTGGGGACCATGGTCTTGGGGAACATCTAGCTCAACTGGAATTACATAGTTTATAAAGAAAATGTTCTGTATTCTACTTTGGTGAGTAGTGTCTGGGGTCTTAAAAGCTTGTGAGCAGCCATCTAAGATACTCCACTGGTCTCATGCCATCTGGAGCAAGGGAGAATGAAGAAAACCAAGGACACAAGGGAAAGATTAGTCCAAAGAACTAATGAACCACAATTACCACAGCCTCCACCAGACTAAGTCCAGCACAAGTAGATGGTGCCCAGCTACCACCACCGACTGCTCTGACAGGGATCACAATAGAGCGTCCTGGACAGAGCTGGAAAAAATGTAGAACAAAATTCTAACTCACAAAAAAAATAAAAAAATAAAAAAATAACAGACTTACTGGCCTGAAAGACTGCAGAAACCCCGAGAGTATGGCCCCCGGACACACTATTAGCTCAGTAATGAAGTCACTCCTGAGGTTCACCCTTCAGCCAAAGAATAGACAGGCCCATAAAACAAGACTAAAGCGGCAAAGGGGCACACCAGCCCAGGGGTAAGGACTAGGAGGCAGGAGGAGACAGGAAAGCTGGTAACAGGGAACCCAAGGTCGAGAAGGGACAGTGTTGACAATGTCGTGGGGTTGGCAACCAATGTCACAAAATAATACGTGTACTAATTGTTAATGAGAAGCTAGTTTGTTCTGTAAACCGTTATCTAAATTACAATAACAAAACAAAACCTACAAACCTGATCTGTTGCGATAATCAAAAGAAAAATGATTGGTAAAACACAGAAAGTCCTCTAAGAGTGTTTATGTATCATAGTGTTATAAATTGTCAATAAAGGGTGCTTAAGAGGGAAAAAGGAGCCCTGATGGCACAGTGGTTAAGCGCTCGGCTGCTAACCAAAAACTAGGCAGTATGAACCTGCCAGCCACTCCACAGGGGCAAGATGTGGCAGTCAGCTTCCATAAAGATTTACAGCCTTGGAAACCCTGTGGGGCAGTCCTACTCTGTCCTACAGGGTTGCTGTAAGTTGGAATTGACTGGACTGCAATGGGTTTCTGGGTTTAAGAGGGAAAGGTCAAAAGTGACTTACGCTAGAAAAACAGAAGGGTGGGAAGAGGAACCAGTCTGAGTGAACTGGTGAAAGTGATAAAGTAAGTATAATTCTTACTATTTTTCTGGATGTCTTCCTACTTTTGAAAGATAGGAATTTTAGAGTCGAAAGGAGCTTGGAAATCATGTAGCTAAGCCTCCACACCTTGCAAACGGTGAAGCTGAAATCCAGGGCTGAAAGACTTCCCTTAGGCCACCTAGCTGATGAATGGTTTGACTAGGTAAACAAACAGCTCTGTGAGTTCCAAATTCTCTTAACTTTTCTCCATAATCCTTAAGATTAAAGGATTTCCTCATAGAAACACTAACTGCAAACCAGAGAAGGCACAGTGCCCTCTAGTGGCTTTTCGCTTTATCTTAAAAATTCCCATTGTTTCACATTTCTGTTTTAAAGGTGGGGAAATCCTGGTGTCCTAGTGGTTAAGAGTTCTGCTGCTGACCAAAAGGTGGGCATTTCCAAGTCACCAGGCACTCCTTGGAAACCATGTGGGGCAGTTCTGCTCTGTCCTATAGGCTCGCTATGAGTCGGAATCAACTCGACGGCAATGGATTTGGTTTTATTTTAAAGGTTGAGAACACTGGAGGTGGTACAAGGTAGTCTGCCTTAGGGAAATACCTTAAGGTTACTTGAAAACTTGAGTGAACAAAACTTACCAAGACTTTAAGCAAGGTAGGGTTTTAATTTCAGAAAAAGGGACAAGGAGGAAAACATCATTAAAGGAAAAGGGGGGAGGGTTAAATGCAAAATTGACAAAAAGATGGAAACAATCTAAGTCCTTATCAACAGATGAATGGATTAACCAAAAAAAAACCACCCCAAAACCTGTTGCTTTGGAGTCGATTCTGACTCACCGTGACTCTATAGGACAGAGTAGAATTGCCCCATAGGGTTTCCAAGACTGTAATCTTTATGGAAGCAGACTGTCACATCTTTCTCCATGGAGCAGCTGGTGGGTTCAGACTGCAGACCTTTTGCTTAGCAGCTGAGTGCTTAACCACTACGCCACCAGGGCTCCTTGAATGGATTAACAAACTGTGGTATATGCACACAATGGAATACTATACAACCATAAAGAATAATGACAAATCCACAACACATCTCACAATGTGGATGAATGTGGAGTACATTATGCTGAGTAAAATAAGTCAATCACAAAAGGACAAATATTGTATGAGACCACTATTGTAAAATAACAACAAAACGTTTACACACAGAAAAAAAAGAAAGGAAGAAATATTTTTTGATGGTTACCAGGCATGGGATTCCACACATCTGTCAGTTTGTCATTCTGTGGTGGCTTTCATGTTGCTGTGATGCTGGAAGGTGTGCCACCAGTATTTCAAATACCTGAAGGGTCACTCATGGTGGACAGGTTTCAGTGGAGCTTCCAGACTAAGAAATATTAGGAAGAACGACCTGGTGGTCTACTTCTGAAAAAATTGGCCAGTGAAAACCTTCTGAATAGCAGCAAAACATAGTCTGGTGTAGTGCCGGAAGATGAGCCTCTCAGGTTAGAAGGCACTCAAAAGACGACTGGGGAAGAGCTACCTCTTCAAAGTAGAGTTAACCTTAATGATGTGGATGGAGTTAAGCTTTTAGGACCTTCATTTGCTGATGTGGCATGACTCAAAGTGAGAAGAAACAGCTGCAAACATCCATTAGTAATCAGAACATGGAATGTATGAAGTACGAATCTAGGAAAATTGGAAGTCGTCAAAATAAAATGGACCGCATAAAGATCAATTTCCTAGGCATTCGTGAGCTGAAATGGACTAGTATTAGCCATTTTGAATTGGACAATTATGTGGTCTACTATGCTGCGAATGACAAATTGAAGAGGAATGGCGTCGCATGCATTGTCAAAAAGATTTCAAGACCTATCCTGAAGTACAACGCTGTTAGTGACCAGTTAATACGACTATTACTCAAATTTATCCACCAATCACTAAGGCCAAAGATGAAGAAATTGAAGATTTTTAGCAACTTCTACAGTCTGAAGTTGATCAAACATGCAATCAAGATGCATTGATAATTACTGGTGAATTAATTATCAATTCAAAAGTTGGAAAGAAAGAAGGATTGGTAGTTGGAGAATATGGCCTTGGTGATAGAAATGACACTGGAGATAGCATGATAGAATTTTGCAAGACTAACGATTTACTCATTGCCAATAACTTTTTTCAACATAAACTGCGACTATACACATGGACCTTGCCAGATGGAATACACAGGAGTCACATCAACTACATCTGTGGAAGGAAACAATGGAGAAGCTCAATATCATCAGTCAGAACAAGGCCAGGGGCCAACTTTGGAACAGACCATCAATTGCTCATATGCAAGTTCAAGCTGAAGCTGAAGAAAATTAGAGCAATTCCACAAGAGCTAAAATATAGACCCTGAATATATCCCACCTGAATTTAGAGACCATCTCAAGAATAAATTTGATGCACTATATGCTAATGACCGAAGACCAGATGAGTTGTGGAATGACATCAAGGACATCGTACATGAAGAAAGCAAAAGGTCATTAAAAAGAAAGACCAAAATGGATGTCAAAAGAGACTCTGAAACTTGCTCTTGAATGTTGAGTAGCTAAAACAAATGGAAGAAATGATGAAGTAAAAGAGCTGAACAGAAGATTTCAAAGGGCAGCTCCAGAAAACAAAGTAAAGTATAATGAATTGTGAAAAGGGAAGAACACATTTGGCATTTCTCAAGCAGAAAGAACTGAAGAAAAAATTCAGCCTTGAGTTGCAATACTGAAAGCTTACATGGGGACAATATTGACTGATGCAGGAAACATCAGAAGAAGATGGAAGGAATACACAGAGTCACTGAACCAAAAAGAATTGGTTGAAGTTCAACCATTTCAGGAGGTAGCATATGATCAAGTACCAATGGTACTGAAGGAAGAAGTCCAAGCTGCACTGAAGGCATTGGTGAAAAACAAGGCTCCAGGAATTGACAGAATACCAACTGAGATGTTTCAACAAATAGATGCAGTGCTGGAGATGCTCACTCCTCTATATCAAGAAATTGGGAAGACAGCTTCCTGGCCAACCAACTGGAAGAGATCCATATTTGTGCCCATTCCAAAGAAAGGTGATCCAACAGAATGCGGAAATTATCAAACGATATCATTAATATCACACACAAGTAAAATTTTGCTGAAGATCATTCAAAAGCATTTGCAGCAGTACATCGACAGGGAACTGCCTGAAGTTCAAGCCTGATTCAGAAGTGGACGTGGAACAAGGGATATCATTGCTGATGTCAGATAGATCATGGCTGAAAGCAGAGAATACCAGAAGGAAGTTTACCTGTGTTTTACTAACTGTGAAAATGCATTTGACTGTGTGGATCATAACAAATTATGGATAACACTTCAAAGAATGGGAATTCCAGAACACTTAATCGTGCTCATGCGGTACCTGTACATGGACCAAGAGGCAGTCATTCAAACAGAACAAGGGGATACCCTGTGGTTTAAAGTCAGGAAACGTGTGTGTCAGGGTTGTATCCTTTTGCCATACTTATTATTCAGTCTGTATGCTAAGCAAATAATCCGAGAAGCTGGACTATATGAAGAAGAATGGGACATCAGGATTGGAGGAGGACTCACTAACAATCTGCGATATACAGATGACACCACCTTGGTTGCTGAAAGTGAAGAGGACTTGAAGCACTTACTGATGAAGATCAAAGACCACAGCCTTCAGTATGGATTGCACCTCAGCATAAAGAAAATAAAAATCCTCACAGCTGGACCAATAACAATATCATGATAAATGGAGAAGAGATTCAAGTTGTCAAGGATTTAATTTTACTTGGATCCATAATCAACACCCATGAAAGCGGCAGCCAAATATCAAATGGTGTACATGCATGGCACAGATTTGCTGCAAAAGACCTCTTTAAAGTATTGAAAAGCGAAGATGTCACTTTGAGGACTAAGGTGTGCCTGACCCAAGCCATGGTATTTTTAATCGGCTCATATGCGTGCAAAAGCTGGACAATGAATAAGGAAGACCGAAGACAAATTTATGCCTTTGAATTATGGGTTGGTGAAGAATATTAAATATATCATGGACTGCCAGAAGAACAAACAAATCTGTCTTGGAAGAAGTACAGCCAGAAGGCTCCCTAGAAGCAAGGACAGCAAGACTTCATCTCACGTGCTTTGGACACTTTATCAGGAGGAATCAGGACATCATGCTTGGTAGAAGGACATCATGCTTGGTAAAGTAGGGGGTCTGCCAAAAGAGGAAGACCTTCAATGAGGTGGATTGATTCAGTGACTGTAACAATGGACTATAACAATGGGCTCAAGGTGCAGGACCGGGCAGTGTTTCGTTCTGTTGTGCATGGGGTCGCTATGAGTCAGAATTGACTCATAACGGCACTTAACAACAACAGGGATGGGAGGAGGAGGGAGGGAAAACTACCAGATAGAAGATGTGTTTATACTGGTGAAGGGAAAGGCAATATAGGATATGGGAGAAGTCAGCACAACATGACCAAGGCAAGAGAGGACACTGAGAGGAAAGCGAGAATAAAAGGCAATTATGGTAACTACCGGAGCCCTGTGGTACAGTGATTAAGAGCTAAGGCTTCTAACCAAGTTTGGCAGTTTGAATCCACCAAATGCTCCTTGGAAACCCTATAGGGCAGTTCTACTCTCTCCTACAGGGTCACTATGAGTTGGAATTGACCCGATGGCAAACGGTTTGTTTTTTGTTGTTGTTTTTTATGGTAACCGCTATAGCATAGACAATCATGCTTCAGTAGTATTAACAATAATTTATGAATGGATACATAAGTAGATAGATATGCCAAGAGGTGTGGGAGGGAGTAAAAGGGAGCACACCAACCGCCAGATACAGGTTTGGTGGAGGATATTCCTACATACTTGACTGTACATGCTCCTCATATATTAATATAGACCATAGAGCTCACAAGGTGCACAGTCATGGAAACCTTCTAGACATAACCAAACACATTGAGGGATGAAGTTCCTAGGCTCAAAGGCAAAGGACCATAGACTCGGGGGACATCTACATCAATTGACACAACGTAGTTCATAAAGACAACATTTTGCATCCTACTTTGGTGAGTAACTTCTGAGGCCTTGGAGGCTTGCAAGCAGCCATCTGGGATACAACTGTTGGTCTGTTCCCATCCAGAGAGAAGGAGAGTAAAGAAAACCAAAGACTTAATGGAGCAGTTACTCCAAAGGACTAATCGAGCACATGAACCACAGCTTACATGACCCCAAGATCAGGGGAACTGGATGGTGCTCAGCTATCACTACCAACCATTCTGACTGGGATCACAACACAGGGTCCCAGATAAAGCAGGAGAAAAATGTAGAACAAAAAATCAAATTACAAAAAAGACTAGACTTGATGGCCTGACAGAGGCTGGAGGAGCCCTCCATACTATGGCCCTGGGACACCCTTCTGACCTGGAATTGAAGCCATTCCCAAAGACCACTTTCTAGCCAAACAATAGACAAGCCCATAAAATAAACAATTACACCACAACTATGTTGTATCAGTTGATGTAGATGTCCCCCGAGTCTATGGTCCTTTGTCTTTGAGCCTAGGAACTTCGTCCCTCAAGGTGTTTGGTTATGTCTAGAAGGTTTTCCTGACTGTACACCTTGTGTGCTTTATTGTCTATATTAATATATGTGGAGCACATACAGTCAAGTATATAGGAATATCCTCCACCAAACCTGTATCTGGTGGTGGGTGTGCTCCCTTACTCCCTCCCACACCTCTTGACATCTACCTATGTATCCATTCATAAATTATTCTTTGTTAATACTATTGTTGCATGATTGTTTATGCTATAGTAGTTACCATTAAAAAAAAAACAAAAACAAACACGTGCCCCTTAGATCAATCAATTATACGAGATCAAGACGGCAATATTTGCCCAAAAGCAAAGATGAGAAGGCAGGAAAGGGTAGAAAATTAGGACAAAAGATAACGGGGAACCCAGGGCAGAAATGGGGAGAGTGCTGACATATAGTGGGGAATGAAACCAAGGCCATGAAATTATGTACAGACTATCTAATGGGAATCTAATTTGCTGTGTAAACTTTCACCTAATGCACAAAAAGAAAAGAAAATACAAAATTGAAATTTTGTAATACTGCATTTATTATTCATGCTGAATATTTGCTCAAGTATTTTATCTGGAGGCTAGAATTCCAAATCAAGGTGTCTGCAGGGTCATACTCTCTGAAGTCACTAGGGGAAGATTCTGCCTAGTTCCTGGCAATCCTTAGCATCCATTGTTTTGTAGATGCATCGCTCTAATTTCTGCCTCAGTCTTTACATGACTGTGTTCCCTGTGTCTCTCTGTCTCTCTCTTCTCTTTTTAAATAATACTAGTCATATTAGATTAGGGCCACCCTTCTCCAGTATGACCTCATGTTAACTTACCCTATTTCCAGACAAGGTCACAGTCACAAGTACCAAGAGTTAGGACTTCAGCATATCTTTTGGAGGGACACAATTCAACCCTTAACAAATACTGTATAAGATAACTGTCTTGCCAGGGTTTGAGGTCACCAACAAAAGACACAAATCACACAGGCAGTACATGGAACAATGCTTTACTCACATAGAGAAGAGACAGAGCAAGGGTCAGCTTCAATCGTGGGCACCAGTTTCCCATGGCCAGAGAGGTGCTTCCTCGTGACTGGTGTAGGGCAATTGTCTTGTATCCCAGGTGAGAGACCCTGTTCCTTCTCTCCAAGAACAGATATAGAAATGGGGTTGGCCAGGTGCCATATGGTGCCCACGTATGAACAAGAGACAGAGAAAGTTACTGTGTGCTTAGAACAGGGAGGAAGGCTCTGATAAGGAGAAGGAACTCAGAGGAAGAGAGAGATCCAATTTCCAGCCTCCTTCTCAGAGAGTGTTCTGGGCCCAAGACCCCTGCTTAGGCAATCCGGATGGGAGATCAGAGGCAGACCATCCCCCAAACTTCCATCAGGGAACCAGAAAAAAAGAAGCAAAGCATCACAAATCCTGGTATGCCCCTTGCTCAGTTTGAATGTTGAGCTGCATGTCCATGGCACAGTGCACAACTGATGGATATTATGTCTGTGCACCATTTGCTTAATATGTTTAGGTAGCATCTAGGTTACTAGTACGACTGTCCCCAGCAGGGTGACTAGGCCTGCTTGGAGGAGAAATTTCAACCAGTCACCCCAGTCACTGCTTAATCCAAGCCAACTGAATAGGTCAAAGAGCTGTGGTTTTTTCTCCCCAATCACATGGAGGATTTGAACTGCATCTTTTATGTCATTTATGTTATTCCTAAGATGTCCTGATTCATTTATGTAAAATCAGCATATTTCTCCCAACATGTCACAGTATATGAACAGTATACATTCCAGTACAAGTAACACAAAAAGCTCCTTCTCTTGGTGACACAATTGAACAAGGTATCACCATTACCCGACTAGGTTAATTTGGACTTGGTGTCCATCCAAGCAATTGAATTGGTTTCTGCCCCAAGGGGGACACCTATGGAGTTCCACACTCCAGTTATACAGTGAGTACTAGTCTCCCCAGTATACGAATGGTAGGAATCAGTCAATGTACATTGAACCACCTGGTCATATCCTGCAAGTTTGCCAGTGTCCAGAGTAATGTTAAATTTGGGCTCAAAAGTACTATCCTCTGAGTCAAACCATATTGTTTGGTTACAGTAGTTATTGGGAACCTTCCCCAAATCTGGCCCCATGTTTGTTTTCAACACAAAGAGATAAATTTCCCTCCAAGGTTGGGGCGCTCCCCACTGGCAGCCCTTGTACTTCAAAAGATGTTTACCACGAGTAGTGGAGTTGACTATATTTGTCTGCTGAATGATCTTGCTATACTAGGTCTTATATCCAGTTGGTCCATGGTCCACAATGTTAACAGATCAGCTGGAACAATGTGGAGAGATGGCTCATCATTTTGATTCAAATGTCGACAGAGCCAGCAGTTAGTCTGATTGGTAGCTCTAGCAAAATCTTGTATCATTGGGGTCCACAGGTGAGGGGCTTTTCCATCACTATGAGGTTATCTGGGAAGAGAAAGAGATAACATTAACAACCCCCCCCCCCTTACTTCCTGTGAGCAGAGTTGGTCTTGCCCTATGACTTGAGGAGAGGGTTGCCAGGGTATAGCTACCCAGGCTGGCTGTCCTAGTCCCAAGGCAACAATCTCTGTGGGGACCCAGACCTTTTGACCCCAGTTGTCCAATCCAGGAAGAGAAGTCATATCCTGAACAATTTGAACATAGTCTATGATGTCACCCACCTGTACCAAGGAGTTGGGACTCCTGGGTGTTACTAGAGAAATCCTAGTGCCTCAGCATTCTATACTCCCTTCCCCGTCCCTGTGGGGTACTATAAGAGGGAGGTATCTGGTAGTAGCATCACCTCCAGATTTGAACTACAAACCACTCCTGGGGAGTATGTGCCAGTAGAAAAAAGAATAGTTGGGTATAATGAGATTCGGATTTTACAGGCATAGCCTAATCAAGCAACTACCTCCACCTCCTCCAAGCTCAGTATTATCCAACATATGTTGCAGTGCCATGTGTCCCCTCCACTGGAAGGCATGTTAGATGGCCTTTATGAGGCAGGGGTGCAAGTCCACACAGGTTGGCCCATTATCACATCTAGGGTTGGCTTCCATGCCCTGTCCAATGATGGACCCAGTGGGAAATCATGGCAAATTTCTGGGCACAAGTTTGGTGTTATGGGTTGAATTATGTCCCCCAAAAACATGGGTTATAAATCTTAACCTCTGTGCTTGTGGTTTTAATCTCATTTGGGAATGGGTTGTCTTTGTTACGTTAAGGAGACAGGATCAGTATAGGGTGTGTCTTGAGTCAGTCTCTTTTGAGATATAAGAGATTAAACAAGCAAGCAGAGAAGCAGAGATGGGTGAAGAGAGATGCCAAGTCACATGAAGCTCACCCAGGAGCAGAAGCTCAGAAGAGACAAGGACCTTCCTCCAGAGCTGACAGAGAAAGAAAGACTTGCCCTGGAGCCAGCACCCTGAATTCAAACTGCTAGCCTCCTAAACTGTGAGAAAATAAATTTGTTTGTTAAAGCCATCCACTTGTGGTATTTCTGTTACAGCAGCACTTGGATATCTAAGACACTTGGTCAGCAGGAGAATCCTACTGTGTTCTGTTTTAAATGGTCCTTTGCCATGGGCATCAACATGAGTGACAAAAATGTCTCTTCCCAGCTTGCAAGTTGCTGCCATAGTCCTTGTCCTCCTTGTCCCCTTAATAGTCCAATCATTAGTCAGTCACCAGACCATGTGGTCAAGCCTTTTGCAACAGCCCATAAGTCTGTAAAGATTTAACAGGAAGTTGTGGATGGAGTGGCAGCCATCACCACCACGTGGAGTTCAGTCCATTGGGCAGAATGTCCCCATACAGTTTTAGTCAAAGGTGGCCATCTTTGGGATGGGTGGCTGTGGCAGTCCAGTGGACTCTGTCAGGTTTGAGTTTTGCAAATCCATCTGTGAACCAAGTCATACCATCACCTGGAACCTCGTTAACTGGGCCCCACTTAGCCAAAGGAGGGGTAGGAGCATCCTCTACAGTGCCCTCCAGTAAGACAGCTACTTGTTCGTGGAGCCAACTGACTCCTTGAGTCCCGACCAGGTTCAGTCCTGAATGTACCATTTCCATTTAGGAATGGAATTCTGTTGAGCCTGCTCTATTTTGTTAGCAAGATCAGTGTGTACCCACATGAGGATGGGCAGCTCTGGTCTTAAAGTCACATATGGCACTTAGGGGTCAAGTGCTCAGTTTTCATTAAGGCCCAATAGCAAGCCAAAAGCTGTCTCTCAAAGGGGGTGTACCTCATGGCTGCCTTGGGTAGTCTGTGTGTCCAAAACCAAGAGGCCTGTTCAAAACCCAAGAGGCCGTTGTACCTTGGTGGCAGTTTCTTGTTGCCACAGACTCCAGCTTGCATGGGTAGGAGTCGCCAAAACTTGTAGTTCCATAGGGCTGGCAGGCTCCACTGTCCTAGTCGCGGGGCCTGTGCCACGGCATGATGGATGGCCTCCAGAACCTACTGTTGTTGGGGGCCCCACTCAAAGGTGACTGTCTTGCATGTAACCTTGACTAGGGGGACCAAAAGAATGCCCAAATCTGGCACATGTTGTCTCCAGTAGCCAAACAGGCCCACCAACTCTTAAGTCTCTGTCTTACTGGTGGGGGCTGCCAAGGACAGCAACTTTTGTTTGACTGTGGCAGAATAGTCTACCAGCCCATGTGGCTCCCAGGAACTGTACTTGCCAAGCAGGTCCCTCCCTGGATTTTATCAGGATGGATTTGTCCTAATATCTATGACCTTATGTAAGGCTTGTTCAACTTGTTCTTTAGTTGGGCCTGCAATGAGGAGGTCATCAATATAGCAGATGACAACTACTTCTAGGAGTAATTGGGCTTGCTGCAAGTCCTATCCACTGGTGACATATTTCAGGGGAATTGAGATATCCCTGTGGAAGCACAATAAATGTGTGCTACAGGCTGTTCCATGTGAATGCAAATTGATCCTGATCACTGCCCCACAAAGGAATGGAGAAAATGGCATTAGCCAATAACAGCATACTCGTCTCCTGTGTGGGCTGCCACAACCTTGGTGACAGTAGTAAGGTCAGGCACCACAGGGGCCAAGGGTGGCACCTCAGCATTCAGTCTGCAGTAGTCTACTGTCAGTCTCTAAGCTCCCAAGGTCTTTCTTACAGGCCAGACTGGACTAGTAAACTGTGACAAGGTGGTATGCAATACCCTGAATCACTAAAGTAATGTCCTTTACCCTGCCTAGAATGCAGTGGTCTTTTGCTAAATAATTTGGTGGTGTGCAGGAGTGGATGCACCCCATCATTATGGCTCTGATCTTTTGCTGTGGGGGGAGGGATATCCCCTTAGGCAGTGGTGATACTTTGCACTGCATGCAGCCAAATGTCTGTGGGGATATGTGCCATTAAAATATGGATGTATAAAGGCCTCTATGCTGCACAACATGTTGAGACTTGTTCCCAACATGTTGAGACTGGCCATGACTTGTTTTTCCAAACCCGTTACTGATTGGCTTGTTTACCTGAATTCCTCCTCCCTTGCCTGAAACTTATTGTTATTCGCCCAAAGCCCATTGCTCTATTATTTGCTTCACTGTTTGCTGTATTGACTATAAAATAAACTCCTGGGACTGAAGCCGAGGTTCGACTCCTCAGAGTGACCCTCCTGGACCCACTTCTCTGTAAGAGTTGTGGCATTGGTTACTGTCTCCACCGCCCCGACAACCATTGTCGCTGCAACAAATGTCTACACCTTTGATGTACTCAGCAGTAGGAACCATGATTACTGGTGCCTGAAACAGCCCAAAAGGCCCTACCCACAAGTGCATGTATACTTCCTTGACATGGGTCACTGCATCTACCAAAACCTCCCGATGCCACTGACTTCCCCTTGTCTCAGCGAGGGCCTGGGATGATGATCACTTGGGCCCCAGTATCTAGTAGCCTCATAAATGTCTGAATTCCCCTGACTCTCCCTCCACCTTTACAGGGGCATAGGGCTGCCAGTCCCTAGTAGGGGCCTGAGACCTTGACTCCACCCCTAGTCATTCTTTTTACAGGCAGTAAGATTGAGGGGTACATGTGGGGAAGGGCATCCCCTTTGTCAGATTCAGTGAGCTCACAATCTGAATTGTCCTCTGCATTGTCCCAGTTGGGACACAGGGAAGCCTTAGCAACCCATGCATCTCTCTTCCCTGGACTGTACTTAGAGAGTTGGAGAGCTGCTATGTGAGATTCTAAATCCTCCTAGTCCCGTGAGCCCCCTTGCTCTTTGATGGCTCAGACCAGAGCCTTTATTCACACTTTAGAGGGTCCTCCCTCCACCCGATAGTGCTGGTTTTCTGTAGAGATCCCATCAATTTCTGCCTTGTCCATTCCCTATTTCAGCAACCAGAACCACATGGCTTTACAGGTTGGTCTCCCTCCTTCCTTTCCCTTGTGATCTTTCGGGTGTGGATTCCCACCGCTTGGTTTCCATCCATTTCAGTAGAAACGGCTGACACCCCCTTGCCATTTCCATCCCAAAGTAGGACATTGTGGTGGAGATTCTCTCCTGCCTCTCCCACTGTCATACCGGGGACAACAACAAAGATAAGGAGGGTTTCCATTGAGGAGGGCGCTGGTGAATGTAAGCCTCCAGTGCTCTCTGAGACAGAACAGTATCATCAACATCAGATGCAGAGACAGGATCATAAAGCCAGGTGCATGGAGTGCCATGATGGTTTTATGAACAGTCTTCCAGGGGGGTTTACTCTTAGGGAAATTCCCAGCAGCTGGGAACACAGTTTTCATGCTCCCAGCAATCCAAACCAGAATTGGTACATATGGGTCTCTCTCCATCTCTGTCCTGCTGGCATTCTTGCGCAACACAAGCAACACATGTTGCAGCAAGGGGCCGGTGGTAAGCTCCCCCAGACTGTGCCACTCAACTAGAGCCATCTGAGTCTGCAAAGCCCCGTCATCAAACAGATGTACTAGCTAAGCAGCATGAGACTCTGCCAGTTTCTGCCAATATCTGTCCCTCAGCTTCCTTACCTCACTCTAAGAAAAAGACCTCATTTTAACAGTTTCACTTGCAGCAACACCATCGTGATTCTAAGCTGAGTGAAAACAGATTTCATTTGGAGCCTGCATCCAGGGAGCTCCTAGGGGTCTGGCACCAGACTCTGAGGACCTCCCTGGATGGAGGCTCCAGATTCCCTTTGAGTGTCACCTGTGACCCCTGAGACACTGTGGGAGGAGGTAGGGGGTATGGGAACACGAGAGCAGCCAGCAGCCAGGGAACAGTTTCCCTACCCTTCTTAAGACCCACTCCTCCTATCTCCATACCATTGCACCAGTTGAACCACCACACCAGTTCATCCCTGCTAGCAGGGGGATTATCCACCTCCTATTTATCCCCATCTAACCAGAGGGAGGCCAGTACTATTGTCAGTTTTTCATTTCCCAGAGAACTGGCCCCATCCTGAAATGATTGGACTAACAAGCCGCTGTGTTTCAAATGTGCCATGGTGTGTCTTTACTGGTGGCCTTGCTTGTTGTGCCAATCTGTCGTGCCAGGGTTCAACGTTGCCAACAAAAGGCACAAATCACACACAGACAGTGCAGAGAACAATGCTTTACTCATACGGAGAAGAGACAGAACAAGGTCAGCTGCAACTGTAGGCACCTGTCTCCTATCACCAGGGAGTCACTTCCTCGCAGCCACTGCAGGGCAATTGTTGTGTGTGTACCCCTTTTGTGCCGCAGGTGAGAGACACTGTTCTCTCCCCTTCAGGAACAGATATAGAAGTGGGGTTGGCCAGGTACCATATGGTGCCCATGCATGAGCAAGGACAGAGAAAATTATTGTGTGCCCAGAATAGGGAGGAAGCCTTCTTTCATGAGGAGAAGGAACTGGGAGACAGAGAAAGACCCAGTTCCCAATCTCCTTCTCAGAGAATGTTCTGGGCCCAAGTCCTCTGCTTAGGTGGCCTGGATGGGACACTCAAAGGCATACCATCCTTCCAACAAGAAGGTCTTCAACCCTATAGAACAAATGCTTATTTTGGCAAAAAAAATTTACTTACTGTCCATGATAAAATACAGCTGAAAGAAATGAGATAATGAACCAAACTTACATTTCCACTAATCTTATCCTAAAAGAGGAGTAAGTTTTACTAATAGAAAACATGTAGAATAGCCAACATTTTATGAAATAAACCTTAATGCTTTCATTATCTGGGTGCTCTAAGGGACAGTGACTATTTCATCAAAAGAAAAATACTGACTTTCAAATATTGCCACATTGTAGAATAAGAAGCCACACAGATCTCCATGTGGTTTGGTATCTATCTTCTCACCCGTCTCTGCTTGCTTAATCTACTCCTTATCTTCTAAGAGATTGACTCAAAACACACCCTACACCAATCCTGTCTCAAAGACAATCCATTCCCAAATGGGATTATAACCACAGGCATAGACGTTAGGATTTCCAACACATTTTTTCGGGGGTGGGGGGAGTGCAGCACAATTCAATCCATAACAACCAGCGTGCAATTTTTTTTTTAATTGATACAGGAGACACAACATCAACTTTAAGCTCTAATGCCATTATATGACCTCTCCCTTGGAGTCAATGAACTATTCAGGTGGTGGGTTTCTTTAATAACCCTCAGACATTCCCCATATTCCACCCTTAATTGTTATACGCAGACTTCACACCAAGGAATGGTCTTTCTTCCTATGTGATGTGACAGCTGCTAACTTAATAGCAAGGAATCTACTGTGCAAATGGAATTGCCAGAATAAATACTCCCCTGATTGCCTCTTCCTTGAAATTCATGAGGATTCCTCAATTCACAATGAGGCTACAATTAATATGGACCCTGACTCTATCCTTCTATCTAAATAAAGCCCACATGGAAGATCTCCACAGGGTTCCAGGATCTCAGTGAGCCAAAAATTCTAATACTGTCAGAATTATTGAGGCTGTACCCATCAAGGTTAGATTGACTCCTACAAAGCTCCATCCAACTTTGCACAATAATCTCTAAAACTAGAAGCTAAAAAAGGACTACAACCAATACTTGAAAGGCTAAAAAAGACTTATCATACCTTATACTCCTCTTTGTACTACTCCCATCCTACTGGTTAAGAAATCTCCTAGGAGAGAATATACAGTTCAGGAAGTTAAAAACCTGTTGCTGCTGAGTCGATTCTGCCTCATAGCAACCATACAGGACAGAGTAGAACAGCCGCTGGTGGATTTGAACTGCCGACCTTTTGGTTAGCAGCCTGAGCTCTTAACTGCTGCGCCACCAGGGCTACTCAGGACATTAGAGTCATAAATAAAAGTCATAACCCCTTTGCCTGTGGTATCACATTCAAATACTATTTTATGTTCAGTGCAATTGAGGTTAAATATTTTACATTTGTAAATTTGTGGAGGTTTTTTAGTGTCATTTTACATCAAGTTAACATTCCTTTGCCTTCTTTTGAGAAGTTTGATGATATACTTGGAGAGGTATGCCTCAGAAGTTTACTACAGTATCCTCCCTCCTCCTTTTCACAAGTTCTTATCAGGACTTTAAGGATTTTAAATTTCCTTGTTATTTTACTTTTATCTAATACATAGTTAATGTTTGCTGTGGTCTAAAGATGAGGTGAGCTAGGACTGATATCATCAATCTACTTAATTGTTTTAACTCAAAATATGATAAGTTTCCGAAGGTTACAATTTTGTCAAAACTGTTCTTCTTTTTTGTCAAAAACTTTGACTTTTTGTCAGAAGTCCATTGCCCCAGGCATGATTTATAAAAAGGAGGCAAAGCCCTCGCTTCAGGTTATCTACAAGCCATTCAACTTCATCAGGCTCACTACCAAACAAGAGGATTCCTGGCTAAATTCACAGCTACTGCAGGCAATGGATTCTCAACTTTTCTGAAATTGCTGTACCTCTGTATGGTTTAACAAAATCCTTCTGAAGCATAGTACTGTTATCAGAAGACAGCTTCTACCCAAGACCTTTGAACAACTGCATGAAGCAGATAGCTTCCACCCAAGACTCGTGTAACAAGATCAAGATGACCAGAGCCACAGATGCTCATGCTTTAGTCTACGTGCTTTTGTTTTCTATTTTCCTTGCTTGGGTAGGGTTCTGGATTGTTAACTCCTTACCTCTTAATACCTGTAAGGTCCCTATCCTTAATACTGTTTTTTGTATCTTTAGTCACTTGGCATAAATTCAATGCCTGGCTATAATTTACTTGTGATTTGGCTAAAACAAACAATTTACACCAACTGTTCAATTTGTACTCACTTTTTTGGGTGGGGGTGCCACTCAGCTTCCTTTGATAATGTTTCTTACAATGATTTCTTGGGTAATTGAGCTCAGTCACTAAATGAATCTTTAAATGGCAAACACTGGAACAGGCAGAACAATCAGAAATCTAAAACCCCTTTCATGTCATACCTAGAAAGGGAGGTTCTTGTCTTCACCAAATAGCACCCGGCAACCTTACATGGGAGCTAGCTTTTGCAACCAAACTTTCACAAAAATAAGAGTTTGGAGAAGAACTATGGAACAGATTTTGAATATTTGGAGGCTGTACAAAAGACCTTACATGTTGTAAAAATGGCTTAGTGAAGGTATCTTACCTCCTCTAACTTCACAAAGGGGAAGGAGAATCAAGATCAAAAGCCCAAGGCTGATTCCTATGAGGCAGAGGTCAAGCACACCTTCACGTT
Source organism: Dugong dugon (assembly GCA_030035585.1). Classification (NCBI taxonomy): domain Eukaryota; kingdom Metazoa; phylum Chordata; class Mammalia; order Sirenia; family Dugongidae; genus Dugong; species Dugong dugon. The sequence goes on from CM057462.1 coordinate 153,371,437, forward strand.
CCAACCTTTTTAGCCATTCTGACACCAGCTGTCTCTTCCACAGCACTCTCTTCTTCTCTGCGGGGTTGGATAATTCTTTGCAATGGCCACACAGAACTCACAGACCATACTCACAGTTTTAGGGTATATTAGGGAAGTAACAGGTTACAATTCAGAATACAGTTCCTTTGATCGGGACAGCCTCTTCTCAGCCATGCCTCCAGGCAGGCTTCTCTCTGGCCCTTGGCCCCTTGGCCTGACCTCTGCCCTGCTCAGGCAAGTATTACAAAGCTCTTTTGCTCTATGTTCGGAGGCACCCTACTCTGCCAGTAAGCCTTGGCCCGAAGGCACTCAGCTCTCTCTCGCTCAGTGGGCTGGCAAGCCTAGCTCCTAGGACAAGTGCCTGAAGGCACCCTACTCTGGCAGCAAGCCTCCTGCTGAAAGTACTCAGCTTTCTTGTTCTGTGGGTCAGGAAGCTCACTGCGCCATCTCCAGCTGGTCTCTTCATTCTGCTGCCCCTGCTACTGCTGTTTCTCTGCCACTGCTTCTCACTGTCTTGCTGTCTCTGGTGTTACAGCTTTGTCACCTGGGTCTAGAAGGGTCTCAGCACAGGGATACTAGGTCCAAAGGATGTGTTCTGCTCCAGTCTCTTCTTCTTAATGGTAGTCTAGTCCCCCCCCTGCTCTGAGACTTGCTCTCTTTTAAGCCTAGCAGGATGGAAAAACTGACCAATCCCATCATTATTGTTCCATACACCTTATTTACATGGTCCCACTTCCACAGGGTTCCATGCACCTTATTTGTATTATTAGCAAGCTGCCCAATCCCCTTGGTGGTCCACAAGCATCTTATTTGCATAGTCCCACCCAGTCATTTGGTGGGAGTCACAAAGACTATGGCTAGAAGGGCCACATTAAGTAATTCACTTCACCACACATGTAAAGTCCACTTGGGCTCAACTCCATGCTCTTTTGCTTGATGATCTCCCTACTACAGATTTAATTACCTTTTCATCACCTGGCACAAGAACATTCTTAATGAGAAATGCCAAAACACTACAATATAATTTAACAACTCCATAGAGGGATTTTGGCTGGAAACAAACCGTCTGGTGTCCCTTAATAACTAGTACTGAATTTAAAGCACAAAAGCCTTTGTGGCTACCTCTCACAAATTAGTCAGACTAATTAGCTTATTAAATTGATGCCTGTTTTCATGGTAGTCCTTGATATTACCGGGGTCATTCTGATCCATTAGTTCCCTTCTTGGAAAAAAGGAACTTTAGATAATGTAATTCAAGGAGAAAAATCTGAGCCTTGATTTGAGTTCAAAGACTTTAACCACTGAAAGGGAGTTTTGGACAACTTTCTTTTGTCCTCAAGCCTCTTCATTTAACACTTTACAAGAGGCCAGAAAAATACACAGAATCCCAATTTTATGGTTTAGAAAACAGCAGGAGAACTAGACAATGACACTAAGGCCATAGAACACTTCCACCAAAAGGCTCATAAAATTAGGTGGAGGTTCAACACAGAGTTACTTCGGGTTTAATAATGGTTTGTCAAGGTGGAACATGTCTGTTGAAGGGAAAGCATATTGTTGTTATATTCCTACAGAATTTCCTGAAAAGAAAGATTACTGAACATTATTGAAAAGACCCAGGAAACAAAGAAATCATGAGATTAGCTCATTTAACCAACATCCCCATATCTCATTCTGTAGGCTCTTCAGACTGGGGATGGTATCTGTTATCTTCGTTTAATTTGGACACACTTGGATTCTGGCTGAGAAGTGAACTATAAACTATGATCATAACTCTTCTCTTAATACTTATCTTGCAGTAGTCAAATGTGTGATTTAAATGTTATTGAGCAGCTACTGTCTCATCAAACCATTCAACAAACGTCAGGAAAACCCGACACAGAGGTTGAAATGATCACCACCAGAAACTTGATAAACAATTAACCAAAACCAAAACCAAACCCGTTGCCATAGAGTTGATTCCAACTCATAACGACCCTATAGGACACAGCAGAACTGCCCCATAGGGTTTCCAAGGAGTGGCTGGTGGATTTGAACTGCCAACCTTTTGGTTACCAGTCGAGCTCTTAACCACTATGTCACCAGGGCTCCTGATAACAATCAGAACCTTACCCCCAGCAAAGAAAAATGAAGATAACTAGGTCTATCCTGCAGTTCAAACCAAAGAATGACCAGTGGTTGAGATCACTTGCATCCACATAACAATTAGGACCTCCAAATTGTTAACAAGTTTTTCCAGAAAATTATTTCCCAGAAACATAAGTCTATAGATCAGTAAATAACTTCACTATTTTTGTCATGAAGTTACTATAAGCCAATTTTTCTAGAGAAGCAGGTTACTCATCTGGGCAAACAATTTATCAATCATTATCAAGACTCACTCTAAGACCTTTGCCTTGAATGTGTCCACTAATCCTAAACTATTATGTCACTACCTATGCTCAGTTCCAATCACCTTTAGTAGTCTTAAACCATCTGATCTCGGCATCTAAAACCTTATTAAATTTCCTTATCCGGCCTGCCATTTCTGAGACACTACAAGACGTCAAGGCAGTGTTCTCCCTTACAGCAGGCAGTCTAATAAACCTACTTTGCTTAACAGGCTTTACCATGATATTTGGGTGAGACGAAAATAGAGCAGCAACTACTATGTTGGTTTTGAGCTGATCCAGAATAAGAGTTTATAGTAACTTTTTATATTGGGGGGACTCCAAACCTGCGAAGCAACGCTGCCTCTTTCATCCCCCGGCGCCCGAGTTTCTGCCGGGGAATACCCCGCACCTTTCCCGGGCCGCAGGACCCGCCGCGTCTCGAGACCTGGATTCACCTGAAGCCACTGACTCGGGACCCTCGGTCGACGCGGTTCACACGGGCCACCGGGCACCGAGGAGGAGCGGCCGGAGCTGGCGGGCGAGACCAACCCAAGGGAACCGCCGCCCTCACGGTCGCGCAGGTCGCGATGGAAAAGAGAAGGCTCCGCCGAGCCGCAGAGGACTTGGGGCAGAGCCCCCACCCCAGGGCAGCTATGTGACCCACTCCCACCCGTAGAGTTTGGCTAGTCGATTTGGGGCTCAGCCTCCGCCCCTTCTCCGAGGCAGCGGAGGAGCCAGGAGGATCGGGGGCAGCTTCTCCACGGCCCCCGCGAGCCGCTCACTCGGGCCCCGCCCGGCGCAGAAGCCCGCGAGCTGAGCGCGCGTGGAGGCGCCTGTCTGCACCCGCGACAGGGGACCCGCTCTCTCGGGAAGCTCTATCACCCTGCTACCCAGATCTCTTTCAGGCTCCTCGACGGGAATGGCCAGACCTTCTCTGTCCCGCCGCCCGTCCCTATTGGTTCTCGGTCGCCGCTGGTCCACTGGCCAACTAATCAGAGGGGAAATCCGCACCTTTTCCCTTCTGAGCAAAGCTTCACAGGGAGTTTTATTATAAGGACAGTTACTCCTGGGAGTAACTGTCCAGGAGGCAGGAGGGAGGGGCAGTGAGTGTGCGAGATCAGGGGGCAGCTTGGGCAGAGCCAGGCCTGGTGGAGCTGCCGCCAGGACTGATTACCCCAGAGATGGCTCCTATCCGCCTGGGGGCAAATGCGCACCCCACCCCCACACACCTGGCTTCCTCTCAGCCTTCCCTCATCCCTACACATCTGCGCAAACATACAACACCCCACCCCGTCACAACCGCACAGCTGTCCTTTTTCCTGCTTTCTTTCTCCTCTTCTAATTGACTAATGTCTACAACTGCAACAGATTTTTAACGTGTACATTTAATTAAAAGCTTTTTCTGGATAGCTTGTTGATATTCATCCATTAACAGCTCAATCTTTTAAAATCAGCAACTGAAAACTTGCAACTTGTAAGCCTCTCACTGAGATGTCACTGGCTGCTCAGAGGGACAGGAATTACCAGAGCTCAGACAGTAAACTTGGTCAGTAAATTATTACAGTATAAAACCATACTTACAGACAGGGCAATAAAGCTTATGAGGAAGTTATTAGAATTCTTCAGAGGGCTCAGAATCTCCAGCTTTGGAAATTGCAGCAAAGCAAATATCCACAGGCTTAGAAATAGAGATTAAATTTAAAGATTGTCAAATTCTGTGGAAAAGAATACTTTTTTCATATGAGATTTGGGATGAACCAATTATTAATGAGGAAGACAAATTTAAAATTAATTTTCCTTGTCATTGAAAATACAGTGATACAAGGAATAAACAGGTGTTTTCAATTGTATGCAAATCATGAAGCCACTTTCAGTTTCTTGCATGACCTCCACAAGTTACAGGATGTCAGAGGAAACATTAAAATGCAATCGTATAAATTTATATTAAAAAGTAAAGTCAGGATAGACATTTCTTCAAAGAAGGTATACAAATGGCCAATAAGCACATGAAAAGGTGCTCAACATCATTGTCATGTGCTGTTGGGTCAATTTTGATTCATAGTGACCTTATGTGACAGAATAGAACTGCACATAGAGTTTTCTTGGCTGTAATCTTTATGGGGATCTCCAGGTTTGCCAGGTCTTTCTGCCGAGGAGGCACTGGCAGGTTCGAAACTATGACCGTTGGATGAGCAGCCAAGCTCTTAACCATTGCACCACCAGTGCTCCTCATTAGTCATTAGGGAAATGCAAATCAAGAAAAGAATGAGATACCACTTTGTATCCACTAGAATGGCTATAAAACAAACAAAAAACAGAAAATAGCAAGTGTGGGAGAGATGTGGAACTCTCGTACACTGTTGGTGAGATTGAAAATGGTACAGCCACTGTGAGAAGCAGTTTGGCAGTTTCTCAAAGTTAACATTGAATCACCATATAACCTAGCAATTTCACTCCTAGGTGTATACCCAAAAGAATTGAAAACAGATATTAAAAAATACCTGCATCTGAGTATTCATAGCAGTACGAGTCACACTAGCCAAAGGGTGGAAACAACCCAAACGTCCATCAACTGATAAATGGATAAACCAAGCATGGTATATCCATATAATGAAATATTATTCAGTCATAAGAAAGAGTATTGATATATGCTACATAAACTAAAAAACATTATGCTAAGTGAAAGAAGGACAGAAAAAAATCACATATTGTTTGATCCCATTTATATGAAACATCCAGAGTAGGTAAATCCATAGAGACAGAAAACAGACTAGTGGTTCTCAGTGGAAGATATAATGGGGAGTGACTGCTTAATGCATATGAGCTTTCATTTTGGTGTGATGAAAATGTCTTGGAACTAGACGAATGTGATGGTTTCACAACATTGTGGATGTACTAAATGCCACAGGATGGTTAATGGTTAATTTTACCTCTATAAAAAAATTCAGGGAAGATGGAGTAGGAGTAATTTTCCCTATTCCTTCCACCAATTACAGCTATAAACCTTGAACATTATACATAAAACAAATACAAGACTCTGAAAGGTGGAGAGAAGTTATCACAAGTGTAACAAGGGGAGGGACAGAGGGAGGCACTTGCCCCCTGACGGAAGTCCAAGGGGGCACCAGACAAGGTGCAGAATGACATTCCAAGGTGCCAAAAATATGAAAGGCGCCTGACTAAGGCAGCAGGAGAAGAGGGGGCAAGGCATTTCTGCTGACACATCACCGCTCTCATTGTCTATTCATCTTGAAATTGGGAGGGGGGCACAACTTAGAGACACCCTCACTATGCCTCTGTAAAGAATACCTTGAATATTGGCTGGAGAAGAGATCCCACTTGTAACCTGACCCTGTGAATACTGGTAAATCCTTACACTAGCTGAAGCCAGATTTGGCCTGCCCTGCATGCTCAGAAGGGCCAGGTGTGACCCTTAATTGATCTCAAGAGAGGACGCAACAACAGGGGGAATGAATCAGAAGGAAAATCTTCACCTGGACCCTATTCTGAAGCCAGAGGTCCGACAAGAACCACATCACCTCCTGTTTCCTGGCTTCCTTCTAGAATTTTCCCTCCCCAGTACGCCTGTGGGGCCACCATCTTACTGCCCAAATAACATAAGCCCTGCTACCACATAGCTCGGGGAATGGGATCTGAGGAACTTCCTCGCAGCTCCTTGCTCTTCACATTGCAATAAAGTATCTTTCCCAAAGACCTGTGTCCAGATTATTGGCAGGTCTGAGGGAGCTGGACAGAACTCATCTCCTAGGGTTTGGCAACAATTTTGGCACCCAGAGTGGGACCAGAGGGTCACCCACACTCTCTGTCTGGAGCCTGACACATCCTCGACCTCGAGTGGAACCTCCACTGACGCTCAGTACACACCGAGTCTCTTGTTCAGAAGGATCGGGTGGGTATCCGAACCACCACCAAGGCAGCAACTGGCCCGAGGTGCTTTTACTTTGAGAGTTAGAAACTAACTCAGGTGCGGAGGTCCACGAGGTAAGTGCCCTCGAAATTTCTCTTGTTCAGTGTAAGTATTTGGGATTGGAGATGAGGAGGTATCTGGCGGGTTGAAAGTAGGACTAAAATATCCCCATTAAGGAGGATTGAAGCCCTACTAAAACATCCTTGTTACTTTCTCCAACACTCTCCCTAGCCCACAGCAGGGAACAGGCACCCTAGTTCCTGGCTGACTGTGGTCCTGGTTCTAGTTCTAAGGTGGGGAGGTATCTGGAGGATTGAAAGTAGGACTAAGACATCCCCATTAGGGGGGATTGAAGCCCTACTAAGACATCTTAGTTACTTTCTCTAGCCAACGGCTAGAGAACAGGCACCCTAATTTCTGGGTGACCGCGTCCTGGTTCTGAGTCTGGGAGGTATCTGGAGGATTGAAAGTAGAACTAAGACATCCTCATTGGGGGATTGAAACCCTATGAATAAGACAGGGCTAGAGCCATTTTTCTTAGCCTCAAGACATCCCCTCCCCAAGCCCATTTCCTAGAGTTCTTTCTTTTACTCCTGTTGCAGGGGAGAAAAATCACAAAGTTTAGTAAAGCAAAAAGAAAGTTTTATTTGGCGTATATTCAAAAAGACAAAAGTGGGAAATGGACAACCATGCTGCCAGAGCCATGTCTGTCCAAATCCAAAGAATATTACAGAATAGGCAAGAACAGGAAAACGGACAAGCATGCTGCCACAGCCATGTCTGCCCGAGTCCAAGGAAATATTATAGAACAGACAAAAAGTGGGAAAATGGACAAGCATGCTGCCACAGCCATATCTGCCCAAGTCCAAGGAATATTACATAATAGGCAAGAATGGGAAAATGAACAAGCATGCTGCCACAGCCATGTCTGTCCGAGTCCAAGGAAATATTACAGAACAGACAAAAGTGGGAAAATGGACAAGCATGCTGCCACAGCCACATCTGTCCAAATCCAAAGAATATTACAGAATAGGCAAGAAAGGAAAAACAGACAAGCATGCTGCCACAGCCATGTCTGTCCAAATCCAAAGAATATTACAGAATAGGCAAGAATGGGAAAAAGGACAAACATGCTGCCACAGCCATGTCTACCAGAGTCCAAAGACCATTACAGAGTCATCAGTATATATTAATATTACAAATGGGCAAAACCATCGAAAGCTTCACCTTTTCACAGATTGGCTAGAAAATGTGATCCTACATTTTGAATTGTCTTTCTTAACAATCATTGGTACAGGTTTCAATAATGACAGTCAGGAGGGTCCTCATTGGTACAACAAATTTTATATTCACTAAATGCTAATAGAAAAAGGTAAGAGTAGAAAGCCTTTTGTGTTCTGTTTGAATGGTTTATGTGAAAGGTTCCCTAAGAGATATTTTCCAAGATTATCTTAGCTACTGTCTTTATACCTCAGTTGATGTGTCCTTGTGAGCACCTGTGTGTCCAGCTCCAGCTGGGTCACATTCTCTGTGCTCAAGGACAGGGAATAATGACTCCAATATTATTTCCTAAATCACTCCTCAGGGTGGAGGTGGGGCCAAGATGGCGGAGTAGTCAGATGCTTCCAGTGGACCCTCTTACAACAAAGACTAGAAAAAAAAGTGAATTGATTATGTATGGCAATCTGGGAGCCCTGAACATCAAAGACAGAGTTTAGGAACCGGACTGAGTGGTGGGGGAGGGAGAGATGATTCAGAAGCAGTGAGGAGTTGCCAGACCTGACCCGGCAAGAGCCTGAGCCCTTCAGGCCTGAGCAGCTCGTGGGTGAGTGGCGAGGCAGGCAAGCAGCCATGCTCAGGAGATGCGTTTTCTGCACCAGGAGAGACCCAGCACCAGACAGTCTACTTGGCCACCCAGAACCAGTGAGAAGCAGCCCTCATTGGTGAAAGATAAGTAATTGCCTACGGCTTAGCACGCAGATCAAAAACATGGCACTTCGGGAAAAACCTCTCCCCATTTACCTCCCTGCTCCCTGGTCAGCACTGGGTCCCGGACTGCCTTCAGCAGTTGCCAAGTCCCCTGGGCCAGAAGGAGGATCCATCACACGCCCAGAGCCATTCTCTCTGCCTTGGAGAGTGAACAAATTAACAAACAGAGGGAAAAAATAAACTGCTGGCTCCCCTAAGCCAGGAACCCAGGGTAGGAATAGCTACTTTGCCTAAGCACAGGCATAAGGGATCCACGGACTTTGAGTGCCTTTCCCCCTGCATAGACTTGTGTGGGCCCATCTCAACAGCGTAGGCCCTCGTTACCACAGTACATCAGGGTATATACCAGAACTCTAACTTCAACTGTTTCAGCTGTGAAGTGGCAGGTTCTTGACATGTGACACTGCTCTGCCCATCAAGCAGGGTCTTCACCTACCCACATCAGGGGCCTGAGGACTGGTGGCTCCACCCATGCCACCTAGCCACCTGCGATAGGGGCCCATTAATAAGAGGCGCGCCCTAGTCCTTACAGCCAACAGCATTAGGTGCTCATAGTCTGCCTGCAAAACTCACACACCTACATGCTCTAGGGAACAGGGACAGGCCTTTCTCCTGGACACTTGGGGGTGGCCGTCAGCCCCCTGCTTTGCTCACAGTGTGTTCCCCAGCTGCAGCCACATGCCTGTGCCTACACCAATCACCCATGCCTGCCTAGGACTGTAAGTGAGAGCCTACACCACACACTTGGTGGCTATCTACCTGGGCACCCGAGCTGAATCCCTACAGGAGGAGTGGGCAGACCCCTGAGCTCACATACCGAGTAACAGATCTAACCACCTGGTGACAGGACATTAGAGCTTCAAAGGTGCCAATAATCAAACTAGCTCACACGAACACCCTATTTGGGCATATCAAAACAAAACAAGAAGCTAGGACACAGTAAGCAAACATAAAATAAACAAATATAGTAACTTATTGATGGCTCGGAGACAACAGTCAATATCAAATCACATAAAGAGGCAGTCCATGATGGCTTCAGCAAGCTCCCAAAATAAAGAATCTAGAAATTTTCCAGAGGAGGAAAATTTCTTGGAATTACCGGAGGCAGAATACAAAAGATTAATATACAGAACTCTTCAAGAAATTAGGAAGGAAATTAAGCAAAACACAGAACACACAATAGAGGAAATTAAAAAGATTACAGAAGAGCATAATGACAAATTTAGCAGGCTGCAAGAATCCACAGAGAGACAGCAATCAGAAATCCAGAAGATTCACAATAAAATGTCAGAATTAGACAACTCAGTAGAAAGTCATAGGAGCAGAATTGAGGCAATTGAAGTCAGAATTAGTGAGATTGAAGATAAAGCACTTGACACCAACTTATTTGAGGAAAAATCAGATAAAAGAATTTAAAAAAATGAAGAAACCCTACGAATTACATGGAACTCTATCAAGAGGAATAACCTATGAGTGACTGGAGTACCAGAAGGGGGCAGGGGGGTTAACAGAAAATACAGAGAGAATTGTTGAAGATTTGTTGGCAGAAAACTTCCCTGATATCGTGAAAGATGACAAGATATCTATCCAAGATGCTTATCGAACCCCACATAAGGTAGATCCCAAAAGAAAGTCACCAAGACATATTATAATCAAACTTGTCAAAACCAAAGCTAAATCACTCCTCAGAACCTCCTTAAAGAGAAAAAGCCACCAGCTATCTGAAATCGGCTGAAACAGGTCCTGCCCTGCCTGGGATTTCAGATGACTTTTACCTCATTAATTGCTTCATGCATGGTAAATTCTCTCCCCCTGGCTGGAGAGCTAACAAGCTAATGAACAAAAATTAAGTTCCTCCTGCACAGGAAGTCAAATCTGGGACTTAGAAAATGCTTAAACCAAAAAACCAAACCGATTGCCATTGAGTTGATTCTGACTCACAGCAACCCTATAGGACAAAGTAGAAATGCCCCATAGAGTTTCCAAGGAGCACCTGATGGATTCGAACTCCAGACCTTTTGGTTAGCAACCGTAGCACTTGCTTACTCATTGTAATGCTCTGCACCTGCACATGTGCCATTTTGTATTCTGAAACTGATCTTGCCTATATAAACCAGACTCAACAAGCTGCCTGCGAGGCAGTCTTGGATGGCATGAAGCCTTGACTGTCTCCTTGCTTGGCCAACCAAAAAAGTTGCCTTTCATTCTCCCCAACTTGGTCTCTGTCTTTTTGGCCCTGGACAGAGTTGCACCAAGCAGAACCTGGAATTCTGACAACACTAAGACATCCTCGTTAACTTGCCCTGCCACTCCCCGTAGTCAAGAGCAGAGAATGGATAGCCTAGTTTCTGGTTCGGAGTGAGTGAGTGAGTGTGTGTGTGTGAATGAAATATGGGAAACCTACCTAGTGTACCTTTACTGGTGCTCTTCGTTTTTTCATGTGGATTCTAATTAAAACCATTTGGGGTCATTTAACTATGCTGCCATCTTATAGTTAGATCTGTTTTGCTGAAGAGAGGTAAAATGGGATGAAATCCCCTACATACAAACATTTAAATCTCTCTGGCAAAATAAACACCTACAAAAAATGTAAGCTAATGGTGCAAGGGAAAAGGAAGGGAAGAAAAGCCCCACCTGGAGTGGCCTGGAGCCAAAGTCAGGTCAGATAAGCAGGGTAATTGATAGAGGGCCAGGGTCTTCTAATTCCACCCCTCCAGAGGCCCAAGGCCATATGCATATGAATGGGAAGATAGTCAAATGGAGAAGAGAAGACAAACCTGAATACTTTAAGAAGGATCCTGTTTAGGATAGAAACCCTGGTGGCCTAGTGATTAAGAGCTAAGGCTGCTAACCAGAAGGTTGGCAGTTTGAATCCACCAGGTGCTCCTTGGAAACTCTATGGGGTAATTCAACTGTGTCCTATAGGATTGCTATAAGTCAGATTTGACTTGATAGTAACAGGCTTGGGTTTTATTTTTTTTGTGTTTAGGATTATGCATTCATCTGAACGTACTACAGATATTGCATGTTTTTCCCACCTAATGTTGTAAAACAGACCTAAATGTATGCTAGAAATGAATATTGGGTATTATCGATTATAGAGAGCATGTAATTCTGTCTTCAGCCAGTACTTAACTGGATATACTAAAAGGGGAACTAGGATTTGCCCGCGAGAAACACAGGTTTTTTGTTTCCAGCCAGTAGCCCTGTGAAAAGAGTGGGGACTTAGGTCAAAAACCTGAACCCTACCCAGATTTGCATTTATCCGTAACTCTTCCCACCTGGAGGTGTAGGCCTGGTTCCCAGCCCAGCACCAGCTGCTACCCCTGTGGGGGAACCCTCCACCACCTCTCTGGTGAATTGCTAATGAGTCAGAAACTCCTGGTCCTGCCCCAGGAATAGTCTTCCCAGCGCACACCCCGCAGTGGAGTGCAATTTGGCTAGGAATTCACCCAAGTCTCCTCAGGACAATTTTCCCTGAGACAAATGCCTGCCAGACTGGATCACAACAGCCAGCCTAGAGGGTTTATCTGGGTCCATATATAGTCCTCCACCTCTGACCTGTATAATGGAATATTCTTTTAACTCCATAGGAATGGAAGATGGTCTTAGAAAAGGCACTCCAAGAGTCCAACAGGTTGCATAACCTCAACCCTCAAAATGGTATTAGACTTCCAGCAGCCCAGGCTGTACCTGCCACAGATAACGGCTGGGAGCAGGACAGCTAGAACACTATAAAAACTGTTTGAGAATTGGTTTACAGCAAGGGGCCCTAAAACAGAAAATCCTTAGAAAAGTTCAGAATGTACAACAAGGTCCCAAGGAAAATCCTTCCAGCTTCCTAGAACTGGTTTATGAAGCATAAAGGCAGTTTACTAATATAAACCCTTAAGCATTAGCCAGAGCTCCCCAGACATCAGGGGGAAACTTCCCAAAAGTTAGAAGGAGGTCTAGGAATGAATACTTCACAACTTGTTGAGGTTACTTTTAAGGTCGTCAATAATCGGGACCAGGTACAAGGAAAATAAAAAAACGAAACAACAGGCCGAACTCCTGGCAACAGCTCTCAAAGGTAACCCACCAGCCAGGCAGACCTCATGTGGGGTAAGTCCTCGTGGGCCCCAAAAATGTTGGTGGCCAACCCAAAGACCCCTAAAGCTAGGCCCCAGACAGTGTGCCTTCTGCAAACAAGAAGGCCACCGGAAATGAGAGTGCTCTTTGTGGCCAACCCAGTCTGAGCACGAAGCCTGCAATACAGCTCCTAAAGCTGTCAGCCTATGACTCTGACTGATGGGGCCCAGGGGCTACTCTGCACCTAGCTCCTTGTTTATGATTACTCTCCCCCCTTTCATCCTGCAATGCAGTTACAAGGATGACTAGATAATGGCAGTGGAGAGAGAAAAGACCCACGAGGAGCCCTGGTTTACAATGACTGTGGGCAGGCAACTTACTGAATTTTTAGTGGGCACTGGCACAGCCTATTCGGTTTTAAACACCCTGGAAAGCCCGCTTCCCCAGCCCTCGGCCGGCTTCAATGGCAGGTTGGAAAGCCGCCAAATAGGCAGAGGCAGCCCACAGCTTCAGGGCCTGGTGAGACGGTCACCATCCTCACCTTGCCCCAAACCCTGGCAGGCCCATGACAGCAAAGAACATCTCGGCTGGTGGGACTGGAGGAAAGAAAGTCTATTAGAGATGTCTTTTTTGAATAATGTACTATGGTCAACAGAGAGGGCAGTTATACACTTCCCTGGGCACCAGAAGGGAGAGTCTCACATAACTAAAGGATCAGGGGGCTTTGACCTTAATAACAGAGCAGAATATGGGTGGTTGTACCATTCCCAATGACAGGTATAATACCAGAATACCTGATGCACCCAATAATAAAGGGAGCTCATGAGAGATGGATTTAGAAAACAACATTTGGAATCATTATTCCCTGACGTCTGCATGGGAAATGTGACCCAGCTAGGGCTGGGCCCTCACAGACTCACAAAGACACATCAGCTGGGCCCTGAGATAGACAATAGATGAGACAATCTCAGAAATTATCTTAAGGAAGTTTTCACAAATGGGCAATCAAACTGAACACAAAAGACTTCCCACTTTTTGCCTTTTTCTATTAGCATTTAGTGAATAGAAATTTGTTGGACCAATGAAGACCCTCCTGACTGTCCATTGATGGGTGAGTGCTCTCAGAAAACCAACCTTTGCTTATTCTTTGTTGTTCTCTTTCTCGTGTTTTCTTAAGTTTTGTTTGGCACATTTGTTTAAAAAACCAGTTGATTGATTAAGGAAAATCTTTCTTAGATTTTTGCTTGATCGTTTGGTTAAGAGTGACATTTAGTAACTCTTTAAGTGAACTGCAGTTTAGGCCTGAATTTGGGTGTTTGAAAATTAAAGAGGTAATTCTATTTTCAAAGAGCTTTGATCCACCGTAAGTGGCAAAAAGATTCGGGCACGGGTCGACCTGTAAAAGCCATTAGGGCAGTTGCCGGCTCATCACGAGCGTTAAAATCTCCCGTGACAGGATAAGGTGGTCACGAGACAGGCTAGAGCACTAGGCTACCTGCCACCCGCAAGAAAAATCTTGTGCAATGAAGGTACACATTGGTCTAAGCAAAATGCTTTCCAAATCCCATGGCCTTCCTCGTTAGGTTTCTTTTCTGTGGTTCAGAGAAAACCTGGAAAATAGTGCTGTTTTGAAATCTCTCTTTTCCCCCTTTTCCAAATTTAAAATGGGAAATAAGCAAGAGAAAAGTAAAACTGACTGACCACCATCCGGCACACCCGCTGCCTATATGGTAAAGAATTTTGGCCCTCAATCAGCAAGGTATTTAGAAAAATGGCATAACTTAACAAAAGAAAAGGATTCATTACAATGGCCTAAATGGGAGACTTTTGAATTGGCCAGATCAAACTTTTTGAAAGGCAAATTAGAAGCAAGGGGATCAAAAGTAAAGCAGAATCAGTGGGAAATATTTTTTAATTGGTATTTTGAATCCTCCAGAAGGCAACAAGTCAATACTTTTTGCTTTAGTTCAGGAAAACATTGCTAAGCAATCAAAAATCAAAACAGATCTTGGCATTGAAGAGACATCAGGTAGCGTTACTTGATTCCTTAAGGAATAGAACTCCTATGGGTATTAAGGAAGACGGAAAAGGCTCAAAGGAAGAAAATAGGGGAAAGGAAAAACCTGCTTCTTTATATCCTGATTTAACTTCTAGCTCTCTTTTAGCTGAATTACCTTTTCGTTCCAGTGATTCACTGAAAATTGAGTCTCTGTCTCCATTAATGCCTTTGGTAGTTAGCCTAAATTAGCATGTGGACCAGTGGAAGTAACAGTAAACCCCTGGTCCAAATCTGAACTCAGAGCAATTGTAAAAGACTTTCCTGACCCTGCTAAAAATCCTCAGAAATTTTTACATGAATATATTATCTTGACTAGTACCTATGAACCAGGTCCTTCGTATTTGTATAATCTGTTACATACGCTACTAGGGTCAGGAAAAGCAGCTAGATGGATGGCTGAAGCTAAGTGGAAGGACCCAGAGGCAAGTTTAATCTCAAAATCAGGGGTTACAGGGAAAGAACTGAGAGATGCAGTTCAGGGTTTGGTTAAGGAATTGATAAAGCGCTTCCAAAAGTTTTTCCAAAAAAGGTTGATTGGGCAAAAATCCAGGCTTGTAAACAAGGAAAGGGAGAAAATGTATATGCTTTTATGGATCATTTCTCCAAATTATTTGAAGAACATTCAGGTTTAAAGGCAATTATAAAAGAACATCAGCCTGTATTCAACTCCATGTTTTTAGGGGGCCTATTGCCTGAATTGGCAGCTTTGGTAAAAAGACACCGTTTAAATTGGGAAAATGCAAATCCTTCAGAATTGGGTACAGTGGCTTACAAACTGACTCAAACTGAAGAAGATAAGTATAGACAGAGTGAGTTAAAAACTAGGGAACAAAAAAAAAGATGATGGCTTTGCATTTATTATCAGCTACAAAGTAAAGGCAGTGATGATGGAATGCTGGCCAAGGGACAGCTTCAAACAAATAAGCTCAAAACTGAGCTAACTTGTAACTACTGTAAGAAGCCTGGTCACTTTAAGAGAGATTGTTTAAGACTTAGGAATAAACAGAGGGTTACTCCCTCAGCACCTCCATTACCACCACAATGATGGTGCTCTGAGGATTTAGGGGTTTTCGCCATGGTTCCTCCCAATAGTCAGGGAGAGATAACACTCCCAAGTAAATGGGGAGCCTTGTACTTTCCTGACTGACACTGGGGCCACCATGTTGGCGATAAATCCCACGTGTTCATGAAACCCTCTCCCTTGAAGCAACAAAACTTCTAAAATTGTGGGAGTTTCAAATGAAGAACAAATTTTGCCTCATTCAGAACCAGTACCAATATCTTTAGGACCCATTGACAACTTACATCCATTTCTTCTCAGCAGTGATACTCCTGGTAATCTATTGGGGCGAGATTTATTATCTAAATCGTGATTCTATATATATTTTACTGATAGTGAAGAAATTCTATTGAACTTTCCTACTTTAGATGATTCAATTACTGAGATAAAAGTAGAAGAAACTTTGTGTTTTATTCAAGGGTTAATGGAAGTAGAAGAAACTATAGAACAGGTTCAGGGTGGAGAAAATAAATTAGAGCAAGTACCCACTGAACTTTGGGCAAAGACATCCACAGAGGTAGGAAAAGTTTTGTCAGCTGAACCTAATCAGGTGCAAATAGATACTTCTAAACCTTTGCCTAGAATAGCTCAATATCCACTAAAGCTTGAAGCCATAGCAGGGTTAGAACCTATTATCCAAGATTTCCTTCAGCAAGGTCTAATTATGCCATGCACTAGTTCTTGCAACACTCCTATTTTTCCAGTAAAAAAACCAAATAACTGAGGGTGGAGAGTTGTACAAGATTTAAGGGCCATAAATAAGATTACAATATCTAGATTCCCTGTAGTTCCTAATTCTCATTTACTCTTAGCCCAGGTACCAGCTGATGCCATACGCTTTACAGTTATAGATCTCTGTAGTGTTTTCTTTAGTATTCCTGTTCACCAGGATAGTCAACATTTATTTGCCTTCACCTGGAAAAATTGACAATACACATGGAGAGTTCTCCCACAAGGGTTTACTGAAAGCCCAACTTATTTTTCACAGGTATTGCATTCAGATTTGGTTCTATATCAATTTAAACATGGATCAGTGTTATTGCAATATATAAACGATCTCATGGTTTGCTCCAATTCGAGACAAAATAATGTTGAAGTTAGTATTCTATTATTACAATATTTAGCTTCTAGAGGGCATTAGGCATCCAAAGAAAAATTACAGTTTGCCCAACCCACTGTTAAATACTTAGGACATCTTATTTCAGCTGAAGGATTCCATAGACCCAAAGAGAAAGGAAGCTGTATTAACTTTTCCTTTGCCTACCACAAAGAACAGAGATTTTTTAGGTCTTTGTGGATATTGTCAAAATTGGATTCCAAATTTTTCATTATTAGCCTAGCCCTTATATCACTATCTAAAAGAAAGAAGTGACTGATCCTTTTACCCTTTCTGAAGAAGGTGTAAAAGTGGTACGCACACTTCAACAAGCCCTTTTAACCACTCCTGCTTTGGGTTTTCCAAATTATGCTTTGAAATTTTCTCTGTATGTAAATGAACAAAATGGGAATGCTTGTGGTGTTTTAACTCAGAAACATGAAGACTATCAGAGACCTGTAGGATAGTTTTCAGTTAGATCCTGTTGCTCGTGTTATCCACCATGCTTAAGGGCAGTAGCAGCAACCACTCAGTAGAAAACACTGCAGATATACTTCTAGGTAATGACTTAGATTTATTTGTTCCACGTGCAGTAGCTGCTATTTTCAGATCTACTTTGATTCAGCATTTATCTGCCAGCAGGTTAACCTCTTATGAAGCCTTATTACTGACAGCCCTAAATATTAAAAATACATATCATTAAAGCTTTAAATCCAGCTACTCTTTTCCCTGAAGGAGTACCGCATGACTGCTTTGATTTGACAGATCAAGTTCTGACCACAAGAGGGGATCTTCAGGAAACTCCTTTGGCTAACCTTTCTTTAGTTTTATTTGTAGACGGTTCTTATTAAAACCAGATCCCGCTTCAAGCAAATATCAGGGAGGATAGGTGGTGACTACTTCCTCAGAGGTATTGGAGAGTGGACTTTTGCCTCAGGTAACTTCAGCACAACAAGCTGAGTTAGTAGCTCTTACCCAAGCTTGTAAATTAGCAAAAAATCAATCTGTGACCATATACACAGATTTGAAGTATTGCTTTGGTTTGGCACATGACTTTGGATGTTATGGAAACAGCGAGGATTTTTAACATCGGGAGGATCTCCCATTAAAAATGAGAAATATGTAGCTGAACTTTTAGATGCTTTACTGTTACCTTCAGAAGTAGCTGTGGTTAAGATACAAGCACACCAGTCAAAACGACAGCCTTGGACTGAGGAAGTAATTGGGAATGAATTAGCTGATGCTGCAGCTAAAAAAAAGCAGCTGGTAGAAGGACCAAAAAACCTAGCCCAACTTTATCTGAAAATCCTTTAAAAATAGTCAGAAAAGAATCTATTGAGATTATGACCTCTCCTAAACGTATACAGAATTAAAAATTAGAAGTGCAGAAATCTACCAAGTCTCTATTTTTAATTGAGAATCCAAATTTAGAGATATTAAAAGGGTACCAAAAATTGGCCACCGAATCTGAAATAATAGAATGGAGAGCAGGTAAATGCCATTTTAAGACAGAAGCTGAATTGTGGATAGGTCCTGGAAACAGGATTGTTATTCCTAAGGGAATACATATACCTTTGTTATTAGCCTGCTTATTAGAATTTAGGGAACAATGGGATGAAGATTTAATTGCATTCTTAGATAAACATTTTGGGGGAAACTTTGCAAATGCAGCATATTATTTGTATGACAGACATGATACAATAGACAGACTTCTATTAATGTATGAAAGTACAGGATTAGATAATTATCATCCTGAATACACCCGTTTTGGAAATGGGGGAAAAATGTAAAGTTTGTTGGGAATGGAAATAATGCTTGCCTCCACCGTTAATAGGAGATCTGGAGAAAACAACAGATGCTAGGTGGCATAGTTTACCCTTACACCAAAAAGCCACACCTCCTTCTGAACAAGATATATGGGAAAAGGAGGGATGTACTCTAAATTTGACACAGATCTTTGGATCGGACCTGATCAAACTCTGGCCCTGCCGAAAGAATTATATCTTCCTGTAGTTTATAGTCTCCACCAAGGAGATCATTTAGGAAGAGAGAAAACTCTACAAAAAAATAAGAAAATACTACTGGGGTCATTTCTGGAAAGCAGTGAATGAAGTAGTGAAAGATTGCACTTAACCCAGGGAAAACTTATTTATGACTCCTCAGGGTCTATATCCCCTTCCTACTGGACCCAGGACTGAGTGGCAAATGGATTTTATACAACTTCCCCCAGTCCAAAATTATAAGTATGTTTTAGTTATGATATGCAGATATTCTCATTGGGTAGAAGCATTTCCCTGCTGGAATGCTACTGCAACCTTTGTTCCTAAAAAATTGTTAGAAAATATTCCTCCTACATGGGGTACTCTTCATACCCTGTGTAGCAATAGAGTTTCTCATTTTACTGGCCAGATTTTAGCAGCAGTTTGTAACATTTTTCCAGTCTTGCGTAGATTACACTGTCCATGTCATCCACAATCTTCAGGATTAGTTTAAAGAACAAATGGAATAATAAAAGTTCGATTAGGTTAGCTTACTACTTCTTTAAATTTAACATGGCCTCAAGTGCTTCCAACTGTATTGATGAATCTGCGATCTACTCCTTTTTGTCCTCACAAATTAACCCCATTTGAAATAGTCACCGGACGTTACGCCTCTTCCTTATAATGTTATAATTCCTGATTCAAATATGATCTCAAATAGTTTATTAAAGTATTGTCAAAGCTTAATACAGCATGCTAAAGCAAATGATAAAGTGATTAAACGTGCTTATGCTCAAACTCCTCTTCCTGACTATATAGGTTATTGTGCCCCAGAACCTGGTGACTACGTATATTGGAAACGGTACCAGATAAAGGACTCTTTAGAACCGAAATGGAAGGGTCCCTATTTAGTTTTACTAACAAATGAATTTGCTGCAAAATTATAGGGTGTAAAATCCTGGGTACATCTTTCCCAATTAAAGAAGACCAAGCTTCCTGATTGGGTGATTGAACCAGCAGAAGGACTAAAGCTGAAATTCAGACACCCTCCTAAAACAACCACCAACCTACCACCTCCTTTGTATGAGTGATTCCAAAGTACAATTTAGATGTTTTGTTATTTGTTATATTCTTTGTCACTTAGCTAATCTATATTAATTAATTTTGATTTAAAATGATGTTTATTTAGTTACTGTCTTATTTGTTAGAAGAATAGATACTTGGGATGAAAATGCTTTTGTCCAATTATCACAATGTGTAGCTAGTGCTGGTAATTTAACACAATGTTT
This sequence comes from Dugong dugon, assembly GCA_030035585.1. Taxonomy (NCBI): domain Eukaryota; kingdom Metazoa; phylum Chordata; class Mammalia; order Sirenia; family Dugongidae; genus Dugong; species Dugong dugon. Next base: position 153,391,301 of record CM057462.1, read on the forward strand.
GATTTGTCATCAAAACCCTCGTTCTGTTAAAGAAAACTCTGATCCTTTACCATCCCCCGTGTTAAATTAGCATTTGATTCCACCTCATACTATAAAGTCTAGTAAATCCCTGCCATTAGATTTAAGATGTGGACTCCTCTGTCTGTAACCCAAACATTACCTATACCATGCTTTAATATCACTTCTGTCAGGTTAAATGACTACTTGTGTGATACCCAGTTACTCCAAAGATATCCTCATTTGTCTTGTAATAAGAGTGGACATTTTATAGAATTATATCAATACCCTCCTAGAGATTTAAGTGATTGGTATGAAGAGTGCTGTAATAAGCTAACTGAAATTGCAATCCATAATCAGTTACCTCATCCTCATGATTATAATAATCAATGTAGGAAAAACCTTACGTATACAGAATTACAACTAGGAAGACTATCTATCTGTGATAATTTTCAAATGGAGGCATGGTTGTCACATGCAAATTTTTCTATACCTTCTGTTTCCTCTGGATAAACTTTGTGTGCTCCTTATGGATATATGTTTCTGTGTGGTGGATCCAACTATACTAGCTTAGATGATCCCTTTCCAACTGACAGTGAATTTACATGGGCAATCTATTGTTTCAATTCCTGGCAAATGCATGGGCAATACACTTTGGGAACCTTAGGATTACCTTTACCTATTCATATTAATGATGTTAGTAAATACTGGAAAGTTAATGTTAATTTGTTATCCATTGTAAAATGAGAGTCAGAAGAAAGACCATTGGTCCAATGCTCAGGGAGGGGTTGGTCATTTCTAAGAGTTTTAATTCCTATTTATGGTATATTTGAATTGGAGAAATCCTTAAGAAATTTATCAATTACTATGGTACAAATAGAAGATGAAGTTGCTAGAGGGATGGAAGCACAACAGCGATCTCTGACCTCATTGGCCAAAGGGGCATTAGACAACAGAATAGCCTTGGACTTTTTATTAGCACAAGAATGTGGAGTCTGTGCTGTAATAAATACCTCTTGCTGTATTTGGATAAATAACACAGGAGAAGTAGAACAGGATAATACATAGAATTAGACAACAAGCTACTTGGTTACATACACCCTTACAAACACCAGATCTATTTCGTTGGTTGCCATCAGGAATAAGTACATGAGCTAGATCACTACTGCAAGGGGTAGTAATATTCTTGGTCTGCATCCTGATAGTATTAGGTATAATAAGATTTATCCTCTATTGTCTTACACACCTAAAAGGCAAAGGAAGGCCTTGGGCTAAAATGTTGATGTACACTGAGTCTGCTCACTCTGGCAATGTGATTGATGAAAACTTTGCTCTTACTTAACAATCTGGTGAAGAACCAGATGGTGTCCGGAGGAAAACCAGCACTGTGAGTTTAAAGAGCCTGTCATGGCTGCCATCTAGGAGCTTGACCAAGTCCAAGTATTGATCATCAATGTGTTATCTCCAATCTCCGATCAAAAGGAGGGAATGATTTAGAAAATAATATTTGGAATCATTATTCCCTGACCTTCAGCATGGAGAAATGTGACCCAGCTGGGGCTGGGCCCTCACAGACTCACTGAGACACATCAACTGGGCCCTGAGATAGACAATAGGTGGGACAATCTCAGAAATTATCTTAAGGAATTTTTCACAAACGGGCAATCAAACTGAACACAAAAGACTTCCCACTTTCTGTCTTTTTCTATTAACTCTTAGTGAATAGAAATTTGTTGGACCAGTGAAGACCCTCCTAACTGTAAGTTACTGAAACCTATACCAATGATTGTTAACAAAGATGATTCAAAATGTAAGATCACAATTTCTAGCCAATCTGTGAAAAGGTGATGTTTTCAATGATTCTACCCATTTCGTGATGTTGATATATACTGGGATTGGGGCAGACATTCTAGCTCTGGCAGCATGCTTGTCTGCTTCCCACTTTTGTCCTTTTGAATATATGCTGAATAAAACTTTCTTTTTGCTTTATTAAACGTTATGATGTTTTTCCTCTACAACAGCACACATTACGGTCAGAATGCTGTGTTTCACTGGTTAGCCAAACTGATTAAAGGTCTAATCTACAAAAGACTATCCAGAAAGTAGTGCAACAATGTGTCACCTGTACAAAGAGCAATCCAAAAACAGGCCCACTACCTCCTATGCCTGGGGTACAATCCCATGGGACCAGACCCGGAGAAGACTGGCAAGTAGACTTCACAATTATGCCAACTGCTATAGGAGGTTTCAAGTATTTTTAGTGTTTGTAGACACCTTTGCTGGGTGTGTAGAAGCCTTCCTTTCTGAACAGAAAAGGAATCAGAGGTAAGCAAAGCTCTTCTCAATGAAATCATCCCTAGGTTTGGTCTACCTTACTCAGGAGGAGCTTTTGTATCCAAGATTACCCAAGAAGTTTCAGGGTATTTAGGAATCTGATGGAAATTACATACTTCCTGGAGGCCACAGTCTACTGGAAAAACAAAGAAAGAAGACCAACCTTCCCTGGGTCAAACTGCTACACACTGCCCTGTTGAAAGCCCAGGTGGTCCCTAGAGGCAGGCTCCAATTGAGCCCCTATAAAATGCTGTATAGGAGAGCTTTCCTTAAGGCAGCCTGGGGATGTAGTGCTTCAGATGATCTCAAGTAGTCCAGGAACTTAGTGTTTCCAGGTATCTCAGGTCACTCTATATAACCTTGCAAGCTATTAACCATTATGCTTCCAGTCATATGTTCTTTCCCACAGATACCCCTTCTCATCTTGTAAAGAAGTGGGAAGACCATCATCCTTGAAGCCAGCTTCAACCCAAGTGGACTGGTCCTTAAGAGGTTCTTCTAGTCACCCATGACTCGGTGAAGGTAGCCAGAGTCAAGCCTTGGATCCACTACACTAGGGTAAAGTACACCCACCACTCCAGATGAGCCCTTAAAGACTTCACTCACCAGCATTGTTCACCAAAGTGCAGACTATCCATGGAGCCACAAAGATAGCCAACTCCAGGAACCCTTAAAATAGAAGTGGGAATTATAAGACTTAAGACTCAACTTACAGATAAGTGACCTACATGTACCTCTTTCTGCTAGTAGCTTCTTCCACCTTTTAAGTCTTCTTTACCTGCTACCCCCAGGAAAATTCAACCTAGGTCCCTAAAATTCCGCCCCATGTCAGCAGGAAGTATCCAGATGAGTTGCTGACCCTTATCCCTTAAGATTAAGGAATAGGTACAACTCAAGGGGTGATTATAACCTGACCCTATGAATGCCAGTAAATCCTTAAACTAGCCTAAACCAGATTTGGCCCACCCTGCATGCACAGAAGGGCCAGCTGTGACCTTTAATTGACCTCAATAGAGGATGCAGCAACAGGTGGAACGAATCAGAAGGAAAATCATCAACTGGACTCTATCCGATGTCAGAGGTCTGACAAGAACCACGTCACCTCCTGTTTCCTGGCTGCCTTCTAGAATTTTCCCTCCTCAGTATGCCTGTGCGGCCACCATCTTGCTGCCTAAATCACATATAAGCCCTGCTTCCCCATAGCGCAGGGAGCTGGATCTGAGGAACTTCCTCCTGGCTCCTTGCTCTGCACATTGCAATAAAGTTACTTTCTCTTTCTCAAAGGCCGGTGTCCAGATTATTTGCAGGTCTGAACATGTTGGACAGAACTCACCTTGCAGGGTTCAGCAACACACTGACCCACATCAGAGAATCAAACTTTTGGTTTTTGTATGTGTCTTAGTCATCTAGTGCTGCTATAAAAGAAATACCACAGGTGAATGGCTTTAACAAAGAGAAATTTATTCTCTCACAGTCTAGTAGGCTACAAGTCCAAATTCAGGGCATTAGCTCCAGGAGAAGGCTTTCTCTGTCAGCTCTGGAGGAAGGTCCTTGTCATCAGTCTTCCCTTGTTCTGGGAGAATCTCAGCGTAGGAACCTCAGGTCCAAAGGATGCGCTTTGCTCTCTGCACTGCTTTCTTGGTGGTTTGAGGTCCCCAACTTTCTGCTTGCTTCCCTTCCTCTTGTAAGATAAAAGGTGGTGCATGCCACACCCCTGGGAAACTGTTTACATTGGATCAAGGATGTGACTTTCATAAGGGTGTTACAATCCCACCCTCATCCTCTTTAACATAAAATTACAACCACAAAATGGAGGACAGCCCCACAATACTGGGAATCATGGCCCAGCCAAATTGATACACAAATTTTTGGGGGAACATAATTCAATCCATGATAGTACGTTATTACAATTTTGTTGTGTGCTTTATTCTGTAGCATAGCCTCTTATGTTGATTAATCATAATAGGATGTTTTAATTGTTTGTAATTTTCATTTTTTTCTGTTATTTTCACATCCAGTAAACATCTTTTGAAAATATTGATAAAATAATTTTGTCTTAAAAATCAGTTAAAGTTACTACCTAAACAACAAAAGGAGAAAAATCATTTGACTAGCTTAATAAATGCAAAAAAAAGTTGACCAAAAAAACATTAAGGAGTATTTAATTAGAGAGTAGAACATGGCTAAACTGCAAAATTTACAGTCAGAAAGACCTGCATTCAAATCCTAAACATGCCACAAAATCTCTGGCAAGTTGCTTAACTTTTCAGAGACTGTTTCTTTTATAAGACGGATTGTGTCTTAGTTATCTAGTCTGCTATAACAGAAATGCAAGTGAATGGCTTTAACAAATAAATTTATTCTTTCACAGTCTAGAAGGCTTGAAGTCCGAATTCAGGGCACCAGCTGCAGCGAAAGGCTCTCCCTGTGTTGGTTCTGGAGGAAGGTCCTTGTCATTAATTGTCCCCTGGTCTAGGAGCTTCTCAGCACAGGGAACCCAGGTCAAAGGATGACCTCTGCTGCTGGCACTACTTTCTTGGTGGTATGAGGTCCCCGTCTCTCTTTTATATCTCAGAGGAGATTAATTTAAGATACAACCTAAACTTGTGGATGATGTAAGACTAATTTCATTTTTTAATTTTTTTTGTGCTATTGGTAAAAGTTTACAGTGCAAATTAGTTTCTCATACACAGATTGTTTTTTGGCATTGGTTGCAATCCTTGCATTGTGTCAGCAGCCTCCTTTTCTTTGCCACCCCAGTTTCCCTGTGTCCATTCATCCAGTTTTCCTGTCCCTGCCTGCCTTCTCATCCTTGCTTTTGGGCAGGTGTTGCCCATTTGGTCTTGTATACTTAATTGAACTAAGAAGCACGTCCATCGCGTTCCTCCCATGTGTTTTTGTTTGCTTTGGCTGAAAGGTGGACTTTGGGAGTGGTTTCAGTTCTGAGTTAGCAGGGTTTCTGGAGGCCATCGTCTCAGGGGTTTCCCCAGTCTCTGTCAGACCAGTAAGTCTGGTCTTTTTGTGTGTGTGTGTGAATTTGAATTTTGTTCCATATTTTTCTCCCATTCTGTTCTGTCCAGGACCCTCTATTGTGATCCCTGTCAGAGCAGTCACTGGTGGTAGCCAGGCACCAGCTAGTTCTTCTGGGCTCAGGTTAGTGGAGGCTGTGGTTCATGTGGTCCATTAGTCCTTTGGACTAATATTTTCCTTGTGTCTTTGGTTTTCTTCATTCTCCTTTGCTATGGACGGGATAGGATGAATAAACGTATCTTAGATGGCCACTCAGCAAGCTTTTAAGACCCCTTTTAAGATCCTACTGAAGTAGGCTGTAAAACATTTTCTTTATGAACTTTGTTATGCCAATTGACCTAGATGTCCCCTGAGTCTGTGGTCCCCAGCCCTCAGCCCCAGTAACTGGGTCCCTCAAGGTGTTTGGATTTGCCTAGGAAGCATCTATGATTTTGCCTTGGTCAAGTTGTTCTGACTTCTCCTATATTGTGTGTTGTCTTCCCCTTGCCAAAGTTAACACTTGTCTACTGTCTAGTGATTTCCCCTCCCCACCTCTCCCCTCTCTTGTAAACATCAAAGATTGTTTTTTTCTGTGCATAAACTTTTCTTGGGTTTTTATAATAATGGTCTCATACAATATTTGTCCTTTTGTGATTGACTTATTTCACTAAGCATAATGCCCTCTAGGTTCATCCGTGTTGTGAGATGTTTTGCAGATCCATCATAGTTCTTTATCATTGTGTAGTATTCCATTGTGTGTATGTACCATAATTTGTTTATCCATTCATCTGTTGATGGGGACTGAGGTTGTTTCCATCTTTCTGCTAATTATGAATAATGCAGCAGTGAACATGGGTGTGCATATGTCTATTCATGTGACAGCTCTTATTTCTCTAGGATATATTCCCAGGAGTGGGATTGCTGGATCAAATAGTGTTTTTATTTCTAGCTTTTTAAGGAGGTGCCATATCGTTTTCCATAGTGGTTGTACCATTTTACATTCCCACCAGCAGTGCATAAGAGTTCCAATCTCCCTGCAGCCTCTCCAACGTTTGTTATTTTCTGTTTTTTTGATGCTTGCCAGTAATGTCAGGGTGAGATGGTATCTATTGTAATTTTGATTCACATTTCTCTAATGGCTAGTTATTGCGAGCATTTCCTCATGTTAGTTACTTGAATATCTTCTTTGGTGGAGTGTCTGTTCATATCCTTTGCCCATTTTTAATTGGATTGTCTTTTTGTTGTTGAGATGTTGAAGTAGTCTATAGATTTTAGAGATTAGACCCATGTGGATATGTTATAGCCTTAAATTTTTCCCAGTGTACAGGTTCTCTTTTTACTCTTTTGGTGAAGTCTTTTGATGAGTGTAAGTGTTTAATTTTTAGGAGGTGCCATTTATCTAGTTCATCTTCTGCTGTGTGTACATTTTTGGTTATGTTTGGTATTCTATTTACGCTATATTAGGGCCCCTTAGTGTTGTCCCTAATTTTTCTTCCATGATCTTTATTGGTTTAGTGTTGTATTTAGGTCTTTGATCCATTTTGAGTTAGTTTTTGTGTATGGTGTGAGCTATGTGTCTTAGTCATCTAGTGCTGCCATAACAGAAATACCGCAAGTGGATGGTTTAAACGACGAGAAGTTTATTTCCTCACAATCAAAGTTGGCTAAAAGTCCAAATTCAAGCTGTTAGCTCCAGGGGAAGGGTTTTTCTCTTTGTCAGCCTTCTTCTCTTCAGTGTTCCCCTGGACTAGGAGCTTCTCGGTGCAGGGACCCCAGTCCAAAGGACGCACTCTGCTCCCAGCACTGCTTTCTTGATGGTATGAGGTCCTCCTGTCTCACTGCTCACTTCTGTCTTTTATATCTCAAGAGATTGCCTCAGGACACAGCCCAGTCTTGTAGATCAGGTCCTGCCTTACTAACACAACTGCCACCCATCCTCCCTCATTAACATCATAGAGGCAGGTTTACAACATACAGGAAAATCACACAGTACCAGGAATCATGGCCTAGCCAAATCGATACACACATTTTTGGGGGGACATAATTCAAACCATGACGGTATGGATCCTATTTTCATTTTTTTTTTTTAACAGATGGACATCCAGTTTTGCCAGCATCATTTTTAAAAAAGACTGTCTTTTCCCCCATTTAATGGACTTTGGACCTTTGTCAAAGATCAGCTGACCATAGGTGGATATATTTATGTCTAGGTTCTCAATTCTGTTCCATTGGTCTATGTGTCTGTAGTTCTACCAGTATCAGGCTATTTAACTAATGTGGCTGTTCTGAGATCAGGTAGTGTGAGGCCTCCTACTTTGTTCTTTCTCTTCAATAATGTTTTGCTTATTCAGGGCCTCTTTTCTTTCCATATAAAGCTGGTGATTAGTTTTTCCATCTTGTTAAAGAATGCTGCTGGTATTTGGAACAGGATTGCATTATATCTATAGACTGCTTTGGGTAGAATTGACATTTTTACAATGTTGAGTCTTCCTATCCATGAGCATGGTATGTTTCTCCGTTTATGTAGGTCTCTTTTGGTTTCTTGCAGTAGTGTTTTGTAGTTTTCTTCGTATAGGGCTTTTAAGTCCCTAGTTAGATTTATTCCTAAGTATTTTATCTTTTTAGAGTCTATTATAAATAATATTGTTTTCCTTTTCAAAGTTCTCTTTGTTAGTGAATAGGAATCCAACCGGTTTTTGTATGTTGGTGTTACATCCTGCTACTCTGCTGAATCTTTCTATTAGTTCCAGCAGTTATCTTCTGGAATCTTTGGGGTTCTCTATGCATAGGATCATATCATCTACAAGAAGGGATAGGTTTACTTCTTCCTCTCCAATTTGGATGCACTTTATTTCCTTTTCTTGCCTTATTGTTCTAGCTAGGATTTCCAGCACAATGTCAAATAGGAGTGGTGATAAATGGCATCCTTGTCTTTTTCCTGTTCTGAGGAGGAATGCTTTCAGCCTGTTTCCATTGAGAATGATGTTGGCTGTTGGTGTTGGATAGCTGCCCTTTGTTAAGTCGAGGACTTTCCCTTCTATTCATATTTTATTGAGTTTTTATCAGGAGTGAGTGTAGGACTTTATCTAATGTCTTTTCCGCATCAATTGAGATGATCATGTGATTCTTTTCTTTTGTTCTATTTATGTGATGTATTATGTTAATTTATTTTCTAATGTTGAACCGTCCTTGCATGCCTAGTCTGAATCCCACTTGGTCATGGTGTATTATTTTTTTGATAAGATGCTGAGTTCTATTGGCTAGAATTTTGTTGAGAATTTTTGCATCTATATTCATGAGAGATATTGGTCTATAATTTTCCTTTTTTGTGGTGTCTTTGCCTGGTTTTGGAATCAGGGTTATGCTGGCTTCATAGAATGAATTTGAGAGTATTCCTTCCTTTTCTGTGCTCTAAAAATTTGAGTAGTACTGGTGTTAGCTCTTCTTTGAATGTTTGGTAGAATTCTCCAGTGAAGCCATCTTGGTCGGGGCTTCTTTTTTGTTGGGAGTTTTTTTTTTTTTTTTTAATTACCTCTTCAATCTCAGTTTGTGTTAGTTTAGGTAAGTAGTATGTTTCTAAAAATTTGTCCATTTCCTCTGAGTTCTCAAATTTGTTGGAGTACAATTTTTCATAGTATTCTGTTATGATCCTTTTAATTTCAGTTGAGTCTGTTGTAAAATGTCCCTCATCTCATTTCTTATTTGGGTTATTTGCTTCCTCTCTTGTTTTTCTTTTGTCAGTTTGGCCAGTGGTTTGTTGATTTTGTTGATCTTTTCAAAGAACCAACTTTTGGTCTTTTTTATTCTTTCTATTGTTTTTCTGTTATCTATTTCAGTTATTTCTGCTCTAATCTTTATTATTTGCTTTCTTCTGGTGCCTGTGGGCTTCTTTTACTATTCTATTTCTATTTGTTCAAGTTGTAGGGCTAATGATTTGATTTTGGTCTGTTCTTTTTTGATGTGTGCATTTATAGCTATAAATTGACCTCTGAGCCCTGCCGTTGCTGTGTCCCAAAGGTTTTGGTAGATTTGTTTTCATTCTCATTTGATTCTAGGAATTTTTTTATTCTCTCTTTGATTTCTGCTATTACCCAGTTGTTTTTAAGCAAGGTGTTATTCAGTTTCCATGTATTTGATTTTTTTTCCTTGCTCTTCCTGATTATTGATTTCTACTTTTCAGTATTGTGATCAGAGGAATGCTTTATATTATTTCGATGTTTTGGATTTTATTGAGGTTGCTTTTGGCCTAAAAGGTGGTCTGTTCTGGAGAATGTTCCATGTGCATAGGAAAAGAATGTATACTTTGTTGCTGTTGGGTGGAGTGTTCTATATATGTCTATGAGGTCAAGTTGGTTGATTACAGCCTTTAGATGTTCTGTATCTTTGTTGGGTTTTTTTCTAGATGTTCTGTCCTTTACCAAGAGTAGTGTGTTAAAGTCTCCTGCTACTGTTGTGTAACTGTTTATTTCTCTTTTCGGTGCTGTTAGAGTTTGTTTTATGTATTTTGGCGCCCTGTTGTTGGGTGCATAGATATCAGGTTGTGCCTTCTTCGTGGATTGTCCCTTTAATCATTGTATAATGTCCTTTCTTATCTTTTATGGTTGATTTTGCCTAAAAATCTATATTATCTGAGATTAGTATTGTCACTCCTGTCCTTTTTGGTTACTGTTTGCTTGATACATTTTTTTCATCCTTTGATTTTTAATATATTTATGTCTTTGTGTCTAAGGTGTGTCTCTTGTAGACCGTATGTTGATGGGTCATGTTTTTTATCCATTCTGCCACTCTGTCTCTTTACAGGTGTATTTGATCCATTTGCATTCAGTGTGATTATCGATAAGTATGAGTTTATTACTGTCGTATTGTGGTGCTTTTTTTTTGTGGTGCTGATGTTTTCTTTGTTCCTTTTACTTTCCTGTGCTGAATTCCTTTTGTTTGTGGATTTTCTTTTCTTTCATTATTATAGATTATGTGTTTACTGAGTCTTTATGTTTTTCTTCTTTATTTTGATGAGTAGGTTTGTTATCTTTCTTTGTGGTTACCTTGAAATTTATCCTTATCTTCCTAAGTTTGAACCAGTCTTTTATTACTTGCTATCGACTTGACTTCCTCTCCATTTGAAAGTTCTATATCTACACCATTTATTCCCCCTTTTATTGTTTTGATGTTGTCATCATTTACAGATTGATGTCTCTGTTTTCCTTGTTAAGTCTTTTAGCTTTGTTTTATTATTAGAAGTTTTTTACCTAGGTTGATGTCTGGCTGATGCTGTCCTGTGTCCTGGACTCAGATGGTTGTCTGATGTTGTTGATCTCTTACCAAAGGACTTCCTTTAATATTTCTTGTAAGTTTGGTTTGGTTTTTACGAATTCCCTTAATTTGTTTACCTAGAAATGTCCTAATTTCCCCATCATATTTGAGAGAGTTTTGTGGGATATATTATTCTTGATTGGCAGTTTTTTTCTTTCAAGGTTTTATATATGTCATCCCATAGCCTTCTTGCCTGTATAGTTTCTGCCAAGTAATCAGAGCTTATTGTTTCCCTTTTGCATGTGACTTTTCATTTTTCTCATGCTGCTCTCAGGATTCTTTGTCTTTGGTTTTGGCAAGTGTGATTATGATATGTCTTGGTGACTTTCTTTTGAGGTCTATCCTATACAGTGTTCATTGAGCTTCTTAGATGGTCAGCTTTTTGTCTTTCATGATATTTGGGAGGTTTTCTGCCAGCAAATCTTCAAAAATCTTCTCGGTATTTTCCATTTTTTCCCCTCTGTTCTGGAACTCCAGTCACACGCAAAATTTTGCTTTTGATTGTATTCCATATAATTATTAGGTTTTCTTCATTCTTTTCTCTGATTTTTCCTCAAATCGAAGTCCATGGATTTGTCTTCAATTTTGCTGATTCTCTCTTCCATTATTTCAAATTTGCTCCTAAAACCCTTCTATTGAGTTGTCCACATCTGAAATTTTGTTGTTTATCTTTTGGATTTCTAGTTGCTGTTATTTATGATTTATAATTGTTTAGTTATTTTGAAATTTTGTTCTTATATTATTTTCCTGAATTCTTCTTTTGCTTTTTCTGTGTTTTCCATGATTTTGTCTATTTTTTCCTTGGTTTTGTTTGTGTTTTCCTTGATCTCTTTCCTAATCTCTTGGAGAGCCCTAAATATTAATCTTCTGAATTCCACATCAGGTAGTTCCACTGTCTTTTCTTCTACCAGAAGGTTATCTGATTCTTTATTTTGGTCAGTTGCTGGAGCCATCTTGTCGTGCTTTTTTATATGTTTTGATGTGGTCGTCTGTCTCTGGGACAGGTAAGGTATTATTTTCTTTATTTATTGATTGTATATTTGTTTTGTCCTGCTTTTTTGTTTTGTTTTGATGTGTTAGGGTGGGTGGACTTGAAGTGCTTTGCTGCTTGCTTATCTGTAGGCATGATAGCTGTCACCACCTTGTCTGGGTGGGCAGTGCGGCAGCAGGTAAAGCAACCCCGTTTTGCTGTACACTGGTTTGGCAAGGTGGCTGAGGGTAGACTGGGTGAGTGTTGTCTGCCTCCTGATTTTGTTCCAGAGTTGTGGGAGCATTCACAGTCCCTCACTGGATAGGCAGAGGTGTTGAACGGGGAGTGGTACGGACTTACTTCCCACTGTTCAGCAGATGGTCAAGTGGGGGGGGGGGCGGTGCAGGCTCAGTGCTGCTGTGGGCCTGAGCACCAGGGATGCTCTAGCCATTTGGCAAGGTGGGGGCTGGTGGAAAGACGGGGGAGGTGGAGTATGGGGCTAGGTGGGAGGGAGAAAGAAAAGAAAAGAGAGAGAAAGAAAAAAAGAAGGGCAGTGCAGTGGTAGCCAGTAGGTGGTGGTGGGATAGACCTAGGGGCTGGCGGGAAGGGGAGGGAGGAGGTGTATGGAGCTAGGTGAGAATGAAAAGAAAAAAGAAAATAATCACAGCAGGAGCCAGCAGGTGGGGGCAGGGAGAACCCAAGGTGGCAGAGGACCGGTGGCCCTCTAGCCATGGTAGTGCAGTGGGGCTTCCAGGAAGGGGGGACGTGGTGTACAGGGGGGAGAAAGAAAAAGAAGAAAGAGGGGGAAAAAAAACTGTGCAGTGTGAAGGGACAGGATGGGCCCGAGGGGGGCTTGCATTGTGGACCCTAGCGGTAGGGGCTGCTGGGATGGAGGAGGTCCTTGCTTCAACTCATCAGAAGGATGAAGGGTGGGAAACCATGTTTTTCTGATTACTGGGTGCTCTGTCTCCTGTTGGGAGCTCTGTGGACTTGCCTTCCTGTATCCCTGTCTGGGGCTGTTGCTGGCTGTGTTCCAAGATGGTGATGTTGTGCCGTATTAGTTGGTAGGTGACCTCCACTCTGTATCTCTCCTCATTCTCTGTTTTCCATCAGTTTCTTCTTCCATTCAGTGTTTGATCTAGTTCTTTATCCCTTCATTTGTTGCTTAGGGTCCCAGGATCGATGTTTGTATCTGTTTTCCTTAGGTTTTCAGGTTTTTGCCACAGAGGGACAGCATGGTGTGTCTGTCTAGGGTGCCATGTTGGCTGTACCTGAAGAATAATTTTTTAACCTATAGAGCAGTTATACTGTGCATAAATGGGACCACCATGAGTTGGAATCAACTTGACAGCAACTAACAGCATCATGTTGGTGGTTTGAAGAATTTTTTTAAAAATAAAAACGTCTCCTAATTTTAAAAATAACTAGGAAAAAAATTTATGAAATAATTTTGGTGAGTGGGGTGAAATATGCACACTCAGGGCTGGAGCAGCTCAAACTGGTATAAAATAGACTTGACAAGCCAAAGTTTCATAAAAATAATGCAGAACTATAACACAGTTAATAAAGATAATGTTCTACATTCTAACTTGGTGAGTAGTGTCTGGGGTCTTAAAAGCCTGTGAGCAGCCATCTAAGATACTCCACTGGTCTCATCCCTTCGGGAGCAAGGGAGAATGAAGAGAACAGGATACAACGAAAAAATTAGTCCAAAGGACTAATGGACCCACAGCTACCAAGGCCTCCACCAGACTGAGTCCAGTACAGCTAGATGGTGCCTTGCTACCACCACTGACTGCTCTGACAGGGATCACAACAGAGGGTTCTGGACAGAGCTGGAGAAGGATGTAGAACATAATTCTAACTCACAAAAAAAAAAAGACCAAATTTACTGGCCTGAGGAGACTGAAGAAACCCCGAGAGTATGGCCCCCAGACACCCTTTTAGCTCAGTGGTGAAGTTATCTCTGAGGTTCACCATTCAGCCTGGGAGTGGACAGCCCCGTAAAACCAAACGGGACTAATGAGGTTCAGTAGTCCAGTGACAAGGGCCAGAAGGCAGAAGGGGACAAGTAAGCTGGTGATAGGGAACCCAATGATGAGTAAGGATATTGTTGATGTGTTGTGAGATTGTTAACCATCATCATAGGGCAACATGTGTAGTAACTGTTAAATGAGAAACTATTTTGTTCTGTAAGCCTTCTTCTTAAGTGAGAATAGCAGCACAATTGGAAGAGGGTAGTCAGTGTCACTGAACGGTGCATGTAGAAATTTTTGGAATGGTGTATCTTTGGCTATGTGTATTTTCACCAAAAAAAAGGTTGAGAAGTCAGAGGGTTGACATGTTGTGGGGTTGTTAACCAATGTCATAAAACAATATGTGTACTACTGTTTCATGAGAAACTATTTGTTCTGTAAGCCTTCACCTGAAGTACAATAAAAAAAAATGCAGAACTAAAATGTCTTGTATTATTTTACTCTCAATATGTATTTTTAATATTCCCAGACAGAGCTGGAGAAAAATGTAGAACAAAATTCTAACTCACAAAAAAAGACCAGACTTACTGGCCTGACAGAGACTGGAGAAATCCTGAGAGTATGGCCCCCAGATACCCTTTTAGCTCAGTAATGAAGTCACTCGTGAAGTTTACCCTTCAGCCAAAGATTAGACAGGCCCATAAAACAAAATGAGACTAAAGGGGCATACCAGCCCAGGGACAAGGGCTAGAAAGCAGGAGGGGACAGGAAAGCTGGTAATAGGGGAACCCAAGGTTGAGAAGTGAGAGTGTTGACATGTTGTGGGGTTGGTAACTGTCTTGGTCATCTAGTGCTGCTATAACAGAAATAGCACAAGTGGATGGCTTTAACAAAGAGAAGTTTATTCTCTCACAGTCAGTAGTCTAGCAGTGTGAATTCAGGGCGCCGGCTCCAGGGGAAGGCTTTCTCTCTCTGTCAGCTCTGGAGGAAGGCCTTGTCATCAGTCTTCCCTTGGTCTGGGAGCACCTCAGCACAGGAACTTCAGGTCCAAAGGACACGCTCTGCTCCTGGCACTTGGTGGTATGAGGTCCCCCTGTCTCTCTGCTTGCTTCACTCTTTTATATCTCAGAAAACATTGGCTTAAGACACTATCTAATCTTGTAGATTTCATCAATGTAACTGCAGCTAATCCATCTTATTACATCATAGCGATAGGATTTACAACACATAGGGAAATCACCTCAGATTATAAAAGGTAGACAATCATACAATACTGGGAATCATGACCGAGCCAAGTTGACAGATATTTTGGGGGGGACCCAATTCAATCCATGACAGTAACTAATGTAACAAAAAATGTATTTTTAATATTTTCTTAACGTCCTTAATAAATTACTATTCACATGAAAATAGAATGTGGAAAAGTCAAGGTTGTACTGAAAATTTCAGTGGTAACCTTGAAGGCCAGTCAGTTCTTTGAAGTCCAGGGAGTTATCCCACTCTTCCAGCCCTTCCACTACTTTGAAGCACCTAATTTCCTGTATCAACTCTCTTTCTGCTTAGAATACTTAGAGTGGTTTCTGTTCCTTGCACCAAACCCTGAGTTTTGAGTGGGCTTGACAGCATAGACTAAAGGAGCACTGTCAGAGACTCAATACAATGAAAATAGCCTTCTAGCAAGAGAGACTATTGTTGTTAGTTGTCAAGTTGATTCCAACTTATGGCGACCCCATGTGTGAAGAATTGAACAGATACACAGGGTTTCCAAGGCTGTGAACTTTTGGAAGCAGATTGCCAGGCCCGTCTTCCAAGGCACAACTGGGTGGGTTCAAGTGGCAACCTTTGGGCTAGTAGTTGAGCACTTAACCTTTTGTGCTACCCAAGGACTCCTTTTCAAGAGAGAATAGAACTGCTTATTACTTGAGGTTCTCTCGTGTCAACCTAAGTCCTTCCTAATACAACTAAGCCTATTTACTTCTTTTCTATTCATTGTAGGAAAGTAGAACAGCTATAGTTGGTCTCCAATTAAGATACCAGACATTAATGTTTCTGCTGGAGAAAGCTGTATCTTAGCCCAGCCAGAAGATGATCATGGTACTTCCTCCCCCAGACTGAATAGTGGTTGGAAGGCCCTCACAATAGGTTCCAGGAAGAAGTTTTATCAAAAATCAGAATGACTTCTCTGAACATAATGCTATAAAACTAGAAATCAATAACAGCAAGAAAAAAAAAATACCTGGAAACTGAATAACACCTTACTTAAAAACTATTGGGTCATAGATGAAATTAAAAAGTTCTTAGAATCAAACAAGAATGAAGACAAAACATACCAAAACCCTGGGGCACAGCAAAAGCAGTGCTCAGCGTAAAATTTATAGCAATAAATGCACACATAAAAAAATAAGAAAGGTCCAAAACCAATAACCTGACAATTAGAACAAATAGAAAAAGAACAGCTGAAGAAGTCCACAGTCACCAGAAGAAAGGAAATAATGAAGATCAGAGTAAAAATATATGAGATAGAAAAACAATAGAAAGAATCAACAAAATGAGAAGTTGGTTCTTTGAGAGGATCAATAAAATCGACAAACCACTGGCCAAATTGACAAAGGAGAAAACACAAATAACCAAAGTAAGAAATGAAATGGGCGACATCACAACAGAAACAACCAAGATAAAGAGGATCATAACAGCTTATTATGAAAAATTGTATTCTAACAAATTTGAAAACCTAGAGGAATTTTCTAGAAATATGTTGTTGTTAGGTGCTATTGAGTCAGTTCCAACACATAGTGACTCTATGTACTACAGAGTGAAACACTGCCCAGTCCTGCACCATGCTCACAACCGTTATTATGCTTGAGCCCATTTTGCAGCCACTGTGTCAGTCCATCTCACTGAGGGTAGTCCTCTTTTTCGCTGATCCTCTACCAAGTAAGATGTCCATCTCCAGGGACTGGTCCTTCCTGATAACATGTCCAAAGTGTGTGAGACATAGTCTCTCCATCTTCGCTTCTAAGGAGCATTCTGTTTGTACTTCTTCCAGGACAAATTTGTTCATTCTTTTGGCAGTCCATGATATATTCAATATTCTTCACCACCACCACAATTCAAAGGTGTCAATTATTCTTTGGTCTTCCTTATTCATTGTCCAGCTTTTGCATATATATGAGGCAATTGAAAACACCATGTCTTGAGTCAGGCTCATCTTAGTCCTCAAGGTGACATCTTTGCTTTTTAACACTTTAAAGAGGTCTTTTGCAGCAGATTTGCCCAGTGCAATGCTTCTTTTGATTTCCTGACTGCTGCTTCCAGAGTGTTGATTGTGGATCTAAGTAGAATGAAATCCTTGACAACTTCAATCTTTTCTCCATTTATCATGATGTTGATTATTGGTCCAGTTATGAGGACTTTTGCTTTCTTTATTTTGAGGTGTAATCCATACTGAAGGCTGTGGTCTTTGATCTTCATCAGTAAGTGCTTCAAGTCCTCTTCACTTTTAGCAAGCAAGGTTGTGTCATCTACATATCCTGATGCCCCGTTCTTCTTCATATAGTCCAGCTTCTCGGATTATTTGCTCAGCATTCTAGAAACTTACTACCTACCTAAACTAACACAAATAGAGGTGGAAAATCTAAACAGACCCATAGCAAAAGAAATCGAAGATGTCATTTAAAAAAAAAAAGAACCTCCCAACAATAACAACAACAAAAAGCCCCGGCCCAGGTGGCTTCACTGGAGAATTCTACCAAGCATTCAGAGAAGAACTGATGTTGATTCTACTGAAATTATTCCAGTACGTAGAAAAGGAAGGAATACTCCCTAATTCATTCTATGAAGCCAGGATAACCCTGATACCAACGTCAAGCAAAGATACCACAAAAGAAAAAAAAACAAAATTACAGACCAATATCCCTCATGAATACAGATGAAAAATTCTCAGCAAAATTCTAGCCAACAGCATATCAAAAAAATAATACACATGACCAGGTAGGATTCATACCAGGGATGCAAGGGTGGTTCAATGTTAGAAAATCAATCAATGTAATTTACCACATAACTAAAACAAAGGAAAAGAATCACATGATCATCTCAATCAATGCAGAAAAGGCATTTCATAAAGTCCAACAAAATTTCCTGATAAAAACTACTAGCAAAATGGCAATAGGAGGGAAATTCCTCAACATAGTTAAGAGTGTATATGCAAAACCAACAGCCAACATTATTCTCAACGGAGAGAGATTGAAAGCATTCTCCTTGGGAATGGGAACAAGATAAGGATGCCCATAATCACCACTCTTACTCAATTTTTGTACTGGAAGTCCTAGCCAGAGCAATAAGGTTAGAAAGGGAAATAAAGAGTATTCAAATTGGTAAAGAAGAAGTAAAACTATCCCTATTCACAGATGACATGATCCTATACATAGAAAATTCCAGAGATTCCACAAGAAATTTACTGGAACTAATAGTAGAGTGTTCAGCAAAGTGACAGGGTGCAAGATCAACATACAAAAATCAGTTGGGTTCCTCTACACTAACAAGGAGAACTCCAAAAAGGAAATCAAGAGGGTAATACCATTTACAGTAGCCCCCAAAAGAATAAAATACTTAGGAATAAATCTAACCAGGGATGTAAAAAGACTTATACAATGAAAACTACAAAACACTACTGCAAGAAACCAAAAGAGACCTACATAAATGGAAAAGCAATCCATGTTCATAGATTGGAAGACTTACCAGTGTGAAAATGTCAATACTACCCAAATCGATCTATAAATATAATGCAATCCCAACTGAAATCCCAATAATATTCATTAATGAAATTGAAGAACTAAACTCCAACTTTACATAGAAAGGAAATAGGCCCTGAATAGCTAAAGCAATATTAAAGAAGAAGAGCAAAGTAGGAGGCCTCACACTTCCTGATCTCAGAACTTACTATACAGTCACAGTAATCAAAACAGCCTGGTAACTGGTATAAGGACAGACACATAGACCCAATGGAACAGAATTGAGAGTCTAGAAGTAAATCCATCCATCCATAGACAGCTGATCTTCGACAAAGGGTCAAAGTCCATTCAACAGGGAAGAGACAGTATTCTTAACAAATGGCGCTGGCAAAACTAGGTATCTATTTGCAGAAAAATGAAACAGGATCCATACCTCACATCACACACAAAACTAACTCAAAACGGATCAAAGACCTAGATGTTAAAGTTAAAACTATAAAACTCTTGGAAGATAACATAGAGACAAAGCTAGGGTCCTAATTTTTGGCATAAATACACTAGCGAACACAATTAATAATGCATGAACAACTGGGACCTCCTAAAAATTAAATATTTATGCTCATCACAAGACTTTAACAAAGGAGTGAAAAGAGAAGCTACAGACTGGGAAAATTTTTTGGTAACATATCTGACAAGGGTCTAATCTCTAAAATATATAGAAAACTTCAACTCAACCAAAAAAAGACAATCCAATAAAAGAAATGGGCAATGGATGTGAACTGACACTTCACCAAAGAGGAATTCAAGCACCTGACAAACACATGAATAATTCACAATCATTAGCCATTAAAAACTCATTGCTGTTGAGTTGATACCAACTCATAGCAACCCTATACGACAGAGTAGAACTGCCCCAAAGTGTTTCCAAGGCTCTAAATCTTGACTCGTAGGATTGTTAGTTTCCTTTGTGGTTACCTTAGTATTTACTCCAAGGCTCTAAATCTTTACGGAGGCAAACTGCCACATCTGTCTCCTGCAGAGCTGCTTGTGGGTTCGAACAGCTCTAAGCTTTTGGTTGGTGACTGAGCACTAATCACTGTGCCACCAGGGCTCCTAGCCATTAGAGAGATGCAAATCAAAACTACAATGAGATACCATCTCACCCCTGCAAAAATGGCATTGATCAAAAAACTGAAAACAACAAATGCTGACAAGGTTGTGGGGAGATTGGAGCTCTTATACACTGCTCGTGGGATTGTAAAATGGCTCAACCACTATGGAAAATGGTATGGCACTTCCTCAAAAAGCTAGAAATAGAAATACCTCATGATCCAACAATTCAACTCCTAGACATATACCCTAAAGATATGAGCAGTGACACAAATAGACATATGCATACCCATGTTCATTGCAGCATTATTTACAATAGCAAAAAGAGGGAAACAACCTAAGTGCCCATCAGTGGGTGAATGGATAAACAAATTGTGGTACATACATGCAGTGGAATACTAGACAACAGTAAAGAAGAATAATGAGTCTGTGAAACATAACATGTATGAATCTGGAGGACATTATGCTGAATCAAATAAATCAAACACAAAAGAACAAATGTTGCATGAAACCACTTCCTATAATAATTCAAGAATAGGTGTACACACAGTAAGCAATGTTCTTTGATAGTAACCAGGGATGGGAGGGAAAGGAGAGGATATCACTTACTAGATAGTAGACGTGTGTTAATTCCGGTGATGGGAAAGGCAATACACGATATGGGGGAAGCCAGCACAACTTGACCAAGGTAAATGAAGACACTGAGATGTATGAAGGAAAAGAGGACAACTGCGGTAAATGCTATAACATATACAATCTTGCAACAACAGTAATAACAAGCAAAAAATATGTGAGTAGTTACATAGGTAGCTACATATGCTATATGGATATGGGAAGATGTATGGGAATACATGCATCTGCATATATACATATATATACATATTTGTATGTGCTGTATATATATTCATATATACAATAAAGCACATAGGGGGCACAGTTATGGATACTTCCTAGACATATCTAAACACATTATGGGATTGATTAACTGAGTTTGAAGGCTCAGGACCATAGTCTCGTGGGACAACTAGGTCAATTGGCACAACTTAGTTCATAAAGATAATGTTCTACATCCTAGTTTGGTGAGTAGCATCTGGGGTCTTAAAAGGTTGCGAGCAGCCATTTAAGTTACAACTATTGGTCTCTTCCCATCTGGAGCAAAGGAGAGCGAAGGAAACAAAAAACTCAAGGTAGAAACTAGTCCAAAGGACTAATGGGCCACACGAAACACAGCCTTTTCTAGCCTGAGACCAGAACTAGATCGTTCTCCGCTACCACTACCAACCATTCTTACTAAGGACACAAAAGAACGTTCTGGTTAGAATGGGAGAAAAATGTAGAACAAAACTCAAATTCATAGAAAGACTAGATAGAGACTACAGGAACCCGAGACTATCACCCTAAAATATCATTTTAACCTGGAACTGAAGCCACGCCTGGAGGTCACCTTTCAGCCAAATAATAGATTGACCTATAAAATAAACAGTAACACCCATGAAGAATGTGCTCCTTAAAACAATCAACTATACCAGATCAAACATGCAACATTTGCCTAAAAGCAAATATGAGAAACGCAAGGAGGGGCAGGGAAACTGGGTGGATGGAAATGGGGGCAGGCAGGGCAGAAATGGTGAGAGTGCTGACACATTGCAGAGACAGCAACCAGTGTCACAGAACAATTTGTATATGAATTGTTGAATGGGAATCTAATTTGCCGTCTAAACTTTCACCTAAAACACAATAAAATATTCAAACAACAACTTGAGCAAGGCAAGGTCATGGAAGCTTCATAGACACATCCAAACTCCCTGAGGGACTGAATTACTGGGCTGAGGGCTTGGGATTCATGGTCTCAGGAGACTTCTAGCTCAATCGGCATAACATAGTTTATAAAGAAAATGTTCTATATCCCACCTTGGTGAGTATTGTCTGGGGCCTTGAAAGCTTGTGAGCAGCTAGCTAAGATATTCCACGGGTCCCACCCCATTTTGAGCAAAGGAGAATGAAGAAAACAAAAGACACAAGGGAAAGATTAGTCCAAAGGACTAATGGACCACAACTACCACAGCTTCCACCAGACTGAGTCCAGTACAACTAGATAGTGCTCAGCTACCACCATCGACTACTCTGACAGGGATCACAATAGAGGTTCCCGGACAGAGCTGGAGATAAATGTAGAACAAAATTCTAACTCACAAAGACCAGACTTACTGGTCTGACAGAGACTTGAGGAACCCTGAGAGTATGGCCCCCACACACCCTTTTAACTCACTACTGAATTCACTCTTGAGATTCACCCTTCAGCCAAAGATTAGACAGGCCCATAAAACAAAACGAGACTAAATGGGCACAACAGCTCAGGGGCAAGAAGGGGACAGGAAAGCTGATAATGGGGAACCCAGGGTCAAAAGATGCGTTGCATTGGGCAAATCTTGCTACAAAAGACATCTTCAAAGTTTTGAAGAGCAAAGATGTCACCTTGAAGACTAAGGTGCTCCTGCCCCAAGCCATGGTGTTTTCAATCACCTCCTATGCATGTGAAATCTGGGTGATGAATAAAGAAGACCAAAGAATAATTGACACCTTTGAATTGTGGTGTTGGAGAAAAATATTGAATATACTCACGGACTGCCAAAAGAACAAACAAATCTGTCTTGGAAGAAGTACAACCAGAATGCTCCTTAGAAGCAAGGACGGAGAGAGTATGTCTCACATACTTTGGACATGTTGTCAGGAAGGATCAGTCCCTGGAGAAGGAAATCATTTTTGGTAAAGTAGAGGATCAGCAAAAAAGAGGATGACCCTCAGTGAGGTGGATTGACACAGTGGCTGCAACAATGGGCTTAAGCATAGCAACAATTGTGAGCATGGCGTAGGACCAGGCAGTGTTTCTTTCTGTTCTACATGGAGTCTCTATGAGTTGGAACTGACTCAATGGTGCCTAACAACAACAAGACTGAGAAGGGGAGAGTGTTGGCAACCAATGTCACAAAACAATACGTGTATTAATTGTTTAATGAGAAACTAATTTGCTCTGTAAACCTTCATCTAAAGTACAATTAAAACAACAAAAAAAAAGACATGGTATAAGAATGCCCCAAAGGGTTTCCAAGGCTGTAATCTTAAAAAACAACAACAACAAAAAACACACACACAGTAAAATATTTTTAAAAAACCAGAAATTATAGAAACTTTCATACTCTGTAAAAAAGTAAATAAATAAAAGAGTGAGGTTGGGTAACACCCCAACCATCACCATCAAGTCGTCTCTAACTTATAGCAACCCCTTGTGTGTCCAAGTAGAACTGTGCTCCACAGGGCTTTCAATGGCCTTGATCTTATGGAAGTACTTTGCCAATCTTTTCTTCCATGGTGCCACTGGTGGATTTGAACCACCAACCTTTTGGTTAGTAGTCAAGTGAAAACCATTTGTGACACCCAGGGACCTTGGGTAACACCACTTGGCCATATTAGGCTTGTCGTTTAATTTACCTTTGTCTGACATTGTGACAAAAAGGAATTAATACCCATGATGTGTGATCAGACTCTAATAAATCATGCTGGTTACTCTACTCTATCTGTCATGAAATATTCAAAGCTATAAATACATTTCAGTTTAAAATGGTCACCAGGGCTTTAGTCCAAATCAGTGGTGAGCTCAGGTTTCACCATATTTTTTGCACAGGTCAGATGTGGAGCACAAACTAATTCTAGGAATAAGCATAAAATGGCCCACTGCAGACAGAAGGTAGGATCTTTGCAGTGAGGGAGGGATGGTCAGAGCCCTCGCGTGGGGTCTAGGGCCCCTGGATCCTCTTCCTCACCTGACACTGGCTATGCTGAGGGACTTGGGATTCACCAGGTCATTAGAAACTAGATTGCAGCATTTTAGAATGTCTTCCCCAGTCCTTGATTGTGAGCATTTAAAAATGCTTCCCATACTTTGAGGCTGTATCAAGGGACATGAGAGAGTGGAGGAATCATATGACCATAGCTGGGAGTGGGGTTCAAATTACCAAGCCTTAGATCCTGCACAGGAAACTGGATAACTGGAGGCTTGGAAAGGCTAAGCTTAGCTATCCTGTCTATACAGAGGTGGTGATATGTCTATAAATCATGTCCAAGGAGCTGTGGTCCTGACTGGCAGATGGTGAGCGTGAAAAGAGACTACTGAAGAGTGAGCTGACAGGAGCAAGTGAATCTGGGCTTTTTTGCTTAGAATATGGAGAGTGGCTGCTGTTTCCAGTATAGACCCAGACTGATGAATGCAGCATTCCAGCAAGAGAGAAGAGCTTGCTGCTTCCCTCTATCCTCTTTTGTTAATTTTTATGACATGGTTAGAGCCAAGGAAGAGTTGATGTGGGGGAACAGGTTGGGATGAAAAAAGCCAAAGCAAACCCATTGCTGTCGAGTCGATTCCAACTCAGAGATCCAATAGAGCAGAGTAGAACTGCCCCATAGAGTTTCCAAGGAGCTACTGGTGGATTCGAAGAACTGCTCACCTTTTGGTTAGCAGCCGAGCTCTTAACCACTGCATCACCAGAGCTCCTAGGCTGGGACTAGAGTGAGGCAAGCCAGGCAGCTAGGGCACAAAATTTAAAGAGGCACTCACTCTCAGGGGCCAACTCTGCACTTGCTCCATCTCAAGAGTGAGTGCCACTTTAAATTTTGTGCCTGCTTGATGAGAGGTAGTCCTCTTTCTGATGGGGAGTTCCCCAGATAGACCACAGAATTGCCTAAGTTCCACCAATATCCATGTCCCCATGTCCTTTCACCTATTTTGCAGAGCTCTGAAATTTCCCTCACTGCCCACCCCAGGTAGACTACATGAAGGGTCTAATAATCTAAAAGGATTTGAAAGGAAGGATAAGCGTCATTTAGTTCTACAAAGCCCTCCCTCTTTCCTCCCCTCCTTCAACCAGAGATGAATGCGGAGAGAGGGGTTTCCAAGATGGACATAGTTCCCTCCTTTCCACTCCAAACCCAGCTGAACATCTAAATATCTTCTCATCCTCATTCTTAGGAAATGCTGACTTCCCCTGCCTCATTCCTCCTCCCATCCTTCCATCAGCTTAGGTCACGAAAGTGTTTTCACTATGGGTTCACTTCACCATTAGCCTCAGGAACTCTATTCCAATCTTAGGGATAATAGATGGATCCACTTTGCCCAGTATGACAGCTCTCTCAGCTGGTCCCTGCTTCCCATAATCTTTGCTTTACTCAGCTACATTTTGGCCCTGAGGCAGCTCCCAGAGGCGACCTCCTTGGCTGAGGGAGGAAGCCTTATCACTCGGAAGGGCCTTAGGAGTAGGCAAACATCCAGCGTTGCATTCCAAGAATTTGTCCTACCTCTCACCAAATAATTCCCTTTACTTCTCAGATGTATATCTCTTGACAGGATGCAAATACCCCCTGGGAAGGTGAATGCTTTAATCTGTCATCTAGCATGACTTAATGTGAATAAAGGGGATGAGAACAGGTTTGTTAGGGATTTTGAGGCCTTGGGTACACTGAATTAAAGAAGCTTCTAAAGGACAACCTGGGGATCCCAAACACGATGGTTTAATTTTGCACAGAGCCTTTCTCAAAGCTCCTCCACTCACCATACACCTGCTTTCTGCCCTCTTCCCTTGTCTTTTGTTCCCCTCCTCTCCTGACTTATTATTGCCAGTTATTGGCAGGAAGTCTCAGCTCCTTGTCATGGTGACCTCCCCAGAGGGCTGCTGAGTGTCCTCATGACATGGCAGCTAGCTACCCCCAGTGACCGGCCCAGGAGAGAGAGTAAGAAAGAAGCCATCGTGCCCTAATCTCTAAAGCCACACACCACCACTTCCACCACAGCCTATTCAATACAAGTGAGTTTCAACGTTTATCCCACACTTAAGAGGTGGAGAATTAGGTTCTACCTTTTGAAGGAAAGAGTATCAAAAATTGTATGGTATCTCAGCAGGGCTATCCCTCATCCCCTCCCCAGACCCCACGCAGGTGTGGAGGAAAGTGGGACGTTTAGTCCCAGGACCTACAGGAGGGCTCCTTCCTGCTTCCCAGGCTTCAGGGAGCCCTTCCCACCCCCTCTCTCTGTGAACTGACTCTGCCCTCAAACCTCAGTGCAGAGCTCACTGTTCTCTGAGCCTTCCCAGCTTCTCAGAGCGAGGCAGGGGGCTCTTGACTCCCCTCCACCACCACCCAGCATCCTACCCTGGTCCTTTGGGCACTCTCCAAGTGTGTGAATTTGCATTTATTTCTGCCTGTCTCCCCTATCAATAGTTTGTAACCTCTAGGCAGGGTGGGAATGTGTCTGTGATGCCCACCAGCTGTATCTCCTGCACAGAGACCTGCAGGTAGTAGGCGCTCAACACATACTTACCGAATGAACAAGTAATTCTTTGAGCCCTGAAGGAAGGGGATGGGCAGAGTCTCCAACGGGCTGTGACCTTGACCTCAGGAAAGGCCTAGGGCTGGGGTCCAGGAATGGTGTGTAGATCCCTTTGCATCCCTGTACTATGTGGGTAGGTGCTTAGTGAGCCTGATGGGACAGTGACATCTAGCTGTAGCCACTCCTCGAACCTGCTTAGCTTCCAGGAAGTATCTGGGAACTGGCTAATCCCCAACATCGGTCCTTGGCAACCCCATGTGTGTTAGAGTAGAACTGTGCTCCATAGGGTTTTCAATGGCTGATTTTTCAGAAGCAGATCTCCAGGCCTTTCTTCCAAGGCTCCTGTGGGTGGACTTGAACTGCCAACCTTTCATTAACTGGGAACTTGTTACAGTGACACATTTCAGGTGGCCCCAAGTCTACTAAATTAGGAACTTGGGGTGAGGCCTAGAAATCTGTGTTTTAACAATGCCTGATTGTTGCACGTTAAAATTTGAAAACCACTGGGCTAATTCCCAAGCAAATCAGCAGCCTCTCCTGCCAACCAGGAGACAACACAGCTCCACCTTAGCGCAAGCCCAGTTTGGCAGCTTGAGCTGCTGGAAGGGAGGCCATAGGGTCATGGTCAGGGTCAGACTGGGGATGCACTCTGACAGCACCTGGAAATGTGCAGCATAAGCAGCCAGGCTGCTTACAGAGGTGGAGTGTCCCAGCCGTTGGTGACTGTCCCACCGTGCGCCTGACAGCTCCATCAACCAGAGGTCAGAGCAGAATTTTGAATGTGGGACAAGTGCACATCCCCAGGGCTGCAGAGGGTGCTGGAGCCAGGGTTCTGCTCCCGTCCTCACTCCAGATCTGGTCTACTCCAAGGGCAGGGACAGGGTCTGGATGACCTGTATCCCTCACAGGCTGGCCCACATAGGCCTTTGCCTTGTGGCTCCCCTGGCAGAAGCTAACCAGTATGAGAAGAGCCTGCTTGCAGTCCAAGCCGCCTGGGCACAGAAAGGGCTGCTCTGGGAGGTGATGAGCCCCCGTCCCTGTCAGCCCTCAAGCTGAGGCCCCACTAGCTGGGTCTGGTATGCTAAACTGGGGGTCACTGTATTGGGAGGGAGACTGGACTAGATGACTGGTGTAAATTGTCCATTACTTAGTGTGAATACCTTCCACAGCATTTTATCAACGGGTAAATAAAATCCCTTGGTGGAATCTCAGGTGGCAATGAATCAGGTGAGGAAGGTGGTATTTGGGCAGTGGATCCTGGTCAGTGTTCCGGAAATCACTGATCATGAGCAGTTTCATCTTCCTTGTAACTGAGGTCATTCCAGCTGACCAGACCCTGAGGGGTGGCAGCCAGTGTCCTGGTGGGATGTGGTCTGCCTCTTTTCTGCCCTTCTCTGAGAAGGGTGCAGACTGAGGCTGGGGGAGTAAGGGGGTAAGTAAGGAGGGAAATCCATAGTCAGAGGCCCTCACTTTAGTTATCAACCAAAAGTTCCAGGAGAAACCAGCTCATTCCCATTCCCAGCATGCAGGAGCCCTAATTAAAATTGAAACTCTTGTTTCCTTTTTCCTTTTCCAAATTTCCATGGAAGGTAATTCACGTTTCCTTTCTGTTGGCAAGCCATGAATTAATACTCTGTTAATGATGATGCAGATCAAAACTGTAATTTGCTTGGGAAATTGTTTCTTTCATTTTCTAAAAGGAGTGGCTTCAGTGGGGCAGGGCGGCCAGAGGAAAAGAAACTCACTTTCAGTGAGCATCTGCTACATGCAACAGGATTCTTTGTTAGGCTCTCAAGAAATCCTTACAACAATGCTTTTGAACAGGGCCTGCTACCCCCATCTTACAGACAAGGAGGGCACAAATGATTTTCCCTGGACCAATGCAAGAAACTGGACACAAAGGTTAACATCTCCATCACGAGTTAGTGAGCCTTCCTCAGGTGGGGCAAGCCTCAGACTTCCGCAGCAGGAGGAAAGCCCCTCTGGCTAGGCTGGGCTTGGACCCGTGGCATGTGGGTCCTCCCATGGCCAACCTCTGTGTCCCTCAGCCTCCCCGTCCTCCCAGGCCCCTCGGCACCACCTTCCCTCCACACACATGCCTCAGGGAGGGTTACGTAGAATTTGGAGAGGATGCGGATCAACAGGATTTTATATACATTTTGGGTGAGAGTGGAAATTGGAAAACAATTTGCAGCATTTTGTTAAATGGAATATTTGCATACCCTAGATCCCAGCATCCCACTTCTCAGGATATATATATAAATGTTTGTACTTGTGTACCAGAAAGATGTACAAAATGTACTTAACATCATTATTCAAATGGCAAAGGAGTGGAAATAACCCAAATATCTACCAAAATGGGAATGGATAAATTATGGAATATTCACATTGTATCAGTCAGGGTCCAATCTGGAAAACAGAAACCACACTATGTACTTCAGACAGAAGGGATTTAATATAGGGAGTTAGTTACACAGGCACCGGAGGGCTGAAAGAAGGCAAAGGGAGCACTGAGGTAATCCTGGAATAAGAATGTCAGGAAGCAGCTACACCTGGCAAGGTGGAAAACACAAGGGAAAGGGGGGTGGGGGTTATAGACCCAGAAACCTGGAGGAGAGTCCTGAGGAGGGGTCCCCACCTGCTGGCTGCTGGTGCCTCTGAGAGGATGCAGTGAGGTTGGTTCTAGGAGTGAGAAAAGAAACTGGAGGCTAAATGCTGCTAAACCAGTTGTCAAGTTGACTCTGACTCATGGTGACCCCGTGTGTGTCAAACTAGAATTGTGCTCCATAGGGTTTTCAATGGCTGATTTTTTTCGGAAGTAGATTGCAAGGCCTGTCTTCAGAGGTACCTTTGGGTAGACTCAAACCTCCAAAGTTACTGTTAGCACCTGAGCACATTAACCATTTACACCACCCAGGGACTCCTAAGAATCACTAAGTCCATTGCTGTAGAGTTGATTCTGACTCATGGTGACCCCATGTGCACCAGAGTAGAACTTCAAGCCCTAGAGTTTTCGAAAGCTGTAATCTATGAAAGTAGATCATCAGGACTTTCTTTCGCGGTATGACTGGGTGGATTCAAATCACCAACCTTTTGGTTAGTAGCCACGTGCAAACTGTTTGCTCCACCCAGGACCTCTAAGCGTCATTATAGGAGCCTAACTGCAATTAACTGGAATAAAAAGGAAGGCAGTTAGTCGCCTCTCCTCCCACCTTCTAATCTTCAGCGCCACCTATTGGCAAACTCTAGCACCACCAGCGGACAAAGGAGAAATGTTTTCAGAATCCAGCCCCAGCATCACAGACCAGAGTTTAGACGGGTAGATTTGGACCAGAGAGAAAATAAGGAAAAATTGGCACACATGCTATGAAATATAAGTATTATATAGCATCGAAAACAATGAGCAGTGACTGCATGTAACAACATAGCGGAATCTTAGAAACAATGTTGAGTGAAAAAGCCCCAGAAGACTATATCGAGCATATAATTTCTAACAAGCTCAAACAGAAGGAAATACACACGAATATATAATTTAGGCATATGTCGTTATGTGACGAAGACAAAATTTTTTAAAGCAAGGAAGTAGTGGACACAAAGTGTAGGACGGTGGTTACCCCTCGATGGGAGTGAAGAGGGACAAAAAGGAGGAAGAAAGGTATTAAGTGATGTTCTGGTTCTCGTGTTGGGTGGCAGGTTCATGGGTGTTTAGCATGTTATGTTTTATAAATAATATTTTGTTAAATATTTTATATGCTCAAAATATTATGTTTTAAAAGATATGTGAGAAATTCCTCAGAAAAAGAAGGAAGGGAATCTAAGTTAGAGGGAGGCCAGCGGAAGTAACTAGAGTGGCCATGGACAGCCTTGACATCGAGTGGACAGCAGGGCCGAGGGCTCTGAGGGGAGGGGGATGCGTAGGTTCAAGAGGGGGCAGGAAGGGAGCCGCGGAGCCTGGCGGCGAGGCTGCAGGGCCGCTCTGGCCCACGCGAGGGCGCCCCACACTGCCACATCTAGGCTGATGGGTGGGCGGAAAGGAGAGCAGAACAGGGAGGAGCAGGCCTGTTGGGGGAGGGAGAGTAGGGAGGGAAGCGTCCAGTCTGCTCGCGGATCCGCCCTCTGCAGGCTTCCTGTGTGCTCAAGCCTTGAAGAAGGTCAGTGTGGAAACACAGCCTGCTTTCAGGCTTTGAAGAGTTCATGCATATGTATGTCTGCGTGGAAGGGGGGTGTTGCTGACTGAGGTGTGTGTTTTGTAGGGAGTATATATATGTATATATATATGAGTGTATATGAGTGTGTGGGTGTATGGGTGTCGGTGTATGGATTACTCCAGGGACATGGACATAAGGAGTGTGTGTGTGTGTACACGCGTAAATACGGGGGAGGGGAGGAGGGGAGAGCATGTTCCTGGCTTCAGACTGCTGGGGCTTATGCTAACAAAGAAAAGATCCTGCCCAAGTGGACTCAGATAGGTATCCCTACTAGAGGACTTTGCCTGGGGTGGGCACCTCCCTCAGTCATGGCCCATGGGACTGTATGTTGGAGGCTCCCCCATGGGCCTACTGACCTCCGGGCCTCTCACTAGTGATGGTTCATCACCCAGCAAAGGCTAGGATCCACAGCAGCTGCCAAGCCCTAGGGGCTGCCCAGTCCTGCTCAAGGACCTGGTGGCACCAAGATTTGCCCTGGGGCACAGCTGAGGTCTTGTGACCCAAGAAATACCACTGGTCTCAGTTTAGATGAGAGTTTTATTTTTTTTCCTCTGAAAGCTGTGTGGGGCAGTGGCAGGGAGCCCAGATTGGGGGAGGAAGGGCATGGAGGTTTCTCCCCCCTCCCACCATGGTCACCCGACAGCTACTTCACATGAATGAGCTCTGCAGGCTGTACCCTGGCCGGGTGTCTCAGCCGGGGGATTTGAGGGCATTAGGATTGGTGGAAATTAAACCTGGGGTGGGGGCCTCAGGCCAATAGGCCCAGGACCTGGATAATGTCCCAGAGCAGGGGAAGAGGATGTCCTGAGGCTTCTCGGAGCCAGATTGGGAGGGGAAACAGCAAGCTCCCAGAGTCCCAGGATTCTGGAATATGGTGGGGACAAGAGCAGGACTCTGCAGGGCCTAGGAGACACCCAGATGGGGGTGGGGGGGCAGGCAAAGAAAGAGCCCGGGAACCGAGGACTCTTACAGGGCTATTGGTTCCTCTGTCCCCTTCCAGACTTCTCCCCTGCAGTGCCCTGAGCTTCCACTCAGCAGCCTGGCCTCAGCTCTATACACCCCATCCTTCCCAGGAGCCTCAAATCCTGGGCCCAATCAAACAACCATGAGAAAAACACCCTTCTGGGGCCTGACTACTCCAGGAATAGGGGAACTGGCTGGGAGCAGGGGATCCAGAAAGCAGGGTTTAATGACCATGGAGTCATTAAGAAGAAGGCCTGGTGGCAGACAGACCTGGGCTGGTTCAAATTTCAGTTCAGCTACCTGGTAGCCAGGTGACCTTAAATAAACAAACTACTTAATCTAATTCAACCTCAATTTCATTATTTGCAAAATGAGAACAATAATTGCCTCACAGAATTACAAAGATTTAGAAATTATGAATGTAAAGTGCATGATAAATAGTACGTGCTGTTACTATTATTATTTCCCAATATCCAGATCCCCCTAGGATGGCTCCCAGCCTCTCACTGTTCTAAAAAATAGGCCTCTCTTCTAGGCTCAGGCAAGAGCAAGTCTATAATTTTTCTGCCCTAGTGTATATAGTGAAGGAGCCCTGGTACGCAGTGGTTAAGAGCTCAGGCTGCTAACCAAAGGCAGGCAGTTCAAATCCACCAGCTGCTCCTTGGAAACCCTATGGGGCAGTTCTACTCTGTCCTGTAGGGTTGTTATGAGTTGGAATTGATGCAACGGCAATGGGTTTTTTGGTTTAGTGAATAGTGTAGGAGCTCTGGTGGCCCAAGGGATATGTGCTTAGCTGCTAACAGAAAGGTTGGAGGTTTGAATGCAGCCAGTTGTTCCTCAGTGAGATGGATTGACACAGTAGCTGCAACAATGGGCTCAAGCATAACAACGATTGTTAGGATGGCACAGGACCAGGCAGTGTTTTGTTCTCTTGTACATATAGGGTGACTATGAGTCGGAACCGACTCGATGGCGCCTAACAACAACAACAGTGGCTCCTCGGGAGAAAGACCTGGTGATCTGTTCCTGTAAAGATTACAGCCTAGAAAACCGTAGGGGGCAGCTCCACTCTGTCACATGGGTCACTATGAGTCAAAATCGACTTGAAGACCCCCAGTCAGTAAAGGGTTAATGTCTCCCTGTTAATGAGACCTCTGGAAAATGCCTTGAGCCTGTTGGACAGT
The DNA here is from genome assembly GCA_030035585.1 of Dugong dugon. Taxonomy (NCBI): domain Eukaryota; kingdom Metazoa; phylum Chordata; class Mammalia; order Sirenia; family Dugongidae; genus Dugong; species Dugong dugon. Next base: position 153,423,465 of record CM057462.1, read on the forward strand.
GGGCAGCACCTCCTCTGAGCAAGAGGCAGGTGGGTCTTGCCTTGTCCCCTGGATCTTACAGCAGTCGGCGCACAGAACTTCGACTTTCGGAGCAGAAAGAGACCAGGGCAGCTGCCTGTTCCATCTGGGTTTGGGGTCCCAAGGCTTTATCTAAGTCCCTACTGATAACCCTTGCACCTTTCCTGTAACAGTGGTGAGAAGTCAGGGGTCAGGTTGCTCTAGGCCTGGGGGAGGAACCTGAATTAGGCAAAGGTTTATCCTTATCTCCGCCCTCACCTCCCACCCCTGCTCCAGAACCTCTTCAGTCATCCAGTTAAAGCTCCCTTAGGTGGGGCTGGGTGAAACCTCTCTGGTTCTTGGCACATAATAGGTGCTTAATAAATGTTTAAAAACTCATTGCCGTCAAGTCGATTCTGACTCATAGTGACCCTATAGGACAGGGTAGAACCGCCCTATAGGGTTTCCAAGGAGCAGCTGGTGGATTCGAACTGCTGACCTTTTGGTTAGCAGCCTTAGCTCTTAACCACCACACCACCTGGGTTTCCTAATAAACATTGGTGGGACTGAATTGAATGTAGGGCATAAGGTTGATGGGAACAAAGGGGCTTTCTGTGAACTCTTTCCAGGGGCAGGGACCCTGTGGGTGGGCACCACCCTGGGAGCAAGTCCCAGGAGTCAATGGGGGCCCCACACTGCCAATTGCGCCTGCTGCCGAAACTTGGCAGCCACCTTGGGTTCCTCCCTCCCCGCACCCCCACACCCCTCCTGCTCACTTGGCCTCCTCCTAGATGCCCGCGAATCTGTTCCAGATTTTCTCCATCCTCCTCTAACCAGGTGCTGTTCAGTCAATTCTGACTCATGGCAACCCCATGCATGTCAGAGTAGAACTGTGCTCCATAGGGTTATCAGTGGCTGATTTTTCAGAAGTAGATCACCAAGCCTTTCTTCCGAGGTGCCTCTGGGTGGACTCAAACGTCTAACCTTTCAATTAGCAGCCGAGTGCTTTAACTGTTTCGCCACCCGGGGACTCCCATCCGCCTCTAGCAGGATGGCTACAATATCATTATAACTGAAATCCTCACCAGCAGCCCTGCCTTCTTCCAGCCTGCTGCACAGACCACATCAAAGCAGTATTTCTAAAACCAGAATGATAATGATCCCTCTCCCTGCTGAAACTCTCTATGGCTCCCCATTGCCCACAGGATAAAGCTCAAATTCTTTAAAAAGACATGTAATCCTATGAGATCTCCTTGCCTTCCTTTCCTCTCCAGCTTCATTTTTTCCTGACTGACTTCTGTCCATTCCAGGAAAATGCCAAGCTCTCTCCATCTTCCAGGACTTTGTATATAGATACGGCCCCAAGGTGGAAATTAGCGTTATCCCCCACCCTCTTGCTCCCCTTGCTTATTTTGGTTAATTTCTAGTTGTCCCTCAAGCCTCACATTAGACTTTGTTCCACTGGAAGCTTCACTGAGTCTCCTCCTCCTCACACCCAAGTCTGGCCTAGTGCCTCCCTCTCTGCTCCTGCATTTCTGTGCTTCCCAGGCTTCTGGCACACAGTTTTACATTTAATACTTTACTTTATGCTTCCTCTAGAGTCTATATGCATCTTGACATAGACACGTGTCCTGTTTGGGTTGTGCCTCCTAGGGCCTAGCACAGGGCAGGCACATGGTGGGTGTGGGGTAGAACAACTGTGACATCACCATAGCCACCATTTGTTCAGCACGTGCTCCGTGCCAGGACTGTTAGAGCCCTTTCCAGGCATAAGCAGTTAGTCCTCATGTGGCTGATGAGCCCCCGGCATCCATTCCCACCTATCTCCTGTCCTTCTGAGGCAGAAAACTACAGGTGCCTGTTGTGCCCCACTGTCTCAGCCCTCCCATGAGATTGGGAGGTGGGAGAGGGGCAGAGGCTGCCTTCCTGTGCTCTCCCTGGTTTCCTCAGCTTCAAGCAATGCCATGCAGATGGGCATTTTCTCCACACAGGGCCCGTGTCCAGTGACCACCAGGGAGTCAGGAGGCGGTCACAGAAGCAGTGGAGGTGCCACCTGCTCCCGGGACCACAGCTGCATCTGTCCATCCCGGCTCTCAGGAGGCCAGTGGCAATGCCAATGCCTCACCTTCCTGCCCAGGCAGAGGTGCAGACTGCCTAGAGTCAGCCTTACCCCTCCCCCATCCAGACACTCTAACCACCCCATAAGCAACAAACCCCTTATATCAAGTCACTTTCTGCTCAAAATACCTCAAGTGGTTCCTATTTCCTGCGCTGAACTCTGGCTGATACAACTATTACTCTCCCCATTTTACAGATGAGGAAACTGAGGCACAGAGGTTAAGTGATCTCCCCAGAGCCACACAGACTTTGAACCTCAGTCTTTCTGACTCCAGCACTCGTGCGCCATGTTGCCTCAGTGAAAATGTGTTACTGTGTGCCAGGTTGGGGAAGAGGCTCAGAGTGCTTTCGGGCAGTGGGCTGGGCTGGCTCCCACGAAGGCAGGCATGTTTCCCTAGGTGTGCTGCCAGGCAAAGGCAGTTCAGGATCCAGGAATGTCCAGGCTTGGGCTGGGACGCCCCTCCCAAAGCCTGGGGTGCCCCTCCCAAATCCTGGGGCTGACTCAGATGGGAGTGTTGGTCTGTCTGGGGACTGCGACCTCCCATGGTTGGGACAGGTTTGCCAACCCAGATCAGCAATATTTGAAGAAACACTTTAGTGATCAGTGCAAAATTGAAAGAGGCAGGTGGTGATGTGGGGGGTGTCACCAGGCCCATGGGTCAGGGGACAACTTGGGTGGCACCACCTTGGTGTCACGGATTGAATTATGTCCCCCAAAAAATGTGTGTTTCAGTTTGGCTAGGCCATGATTCCCAGTATTGTGTGGTTGTCCTCCATTTTGTGATTGTAATTTTATGTTAAAGAGGATTAGGGTGGGATTGTAACACCACCCTTACCCAGGTCACATCCCTGATCCAATGCAAACGGAGTTTACCTAGGGTGTGGCCTGCACCACCTTTTGTCTTCCAAGAGATAAAAAAAAAGGGAAGCAAACAGAGAATTAGGGACCTCGTACCACCAAGAAAGCAGTGCCAGGAGCAGAGCTGTCTATGGACCTGAGGTTTCTACGCAGAGAAGCTCCTAGTGCGGGGGAAGACTGATGACAACGAGAATCTTCCTCCCGAGCCGACAGAGAGAAAAAGCCTTCCCCTGGAGCTGACGCCCTGAATTTGGATTTGTAGCCTACTAGACTGTGAGAAAATAAATGTCTCTTTAGTAAAGCCATCCACTTGTGATATTTCTGTTATAGCAGCACTAGATGACTAGGACAGTGAGCTTACAGTATACCAGAATTTATAGCCAGCATGCTGAGCATATTCTTTTCTATTAGGCAGCTACAACTATAGAGGAGACCAAAGGGTTGTCTAGTAAGAAGAAAAGTAAATCAAGGAGTTGGTTGATGCTTCAAGTACTTAAATGAGACCAGTGTTCGGCTGACCACATCTGAGGGCATTGGACAGGGCACCCAGTGGGCCAGTCCCCTCTCCCTGGACAGATCTGCCTCTGGAGTCTCCATTCATTCTTTTATACATCCAACAACTATTTGAGCCCCATCACATAACAAGCATATTCAGATACTCAAAGTCCCTGCCTCATGGAGCTTACATTCCAGAGCAGAACACATTTTCCTGAGTTTTCTTGTTGACTAGTCCCCTTTCAACATATTATCTAAGCAGGTGAATACCGTTTTCTTTGCCATGAATTTTCTGGGCTAGTACAGTGAGATTTTGGTAATGCTGCAGGGTTGCCCCTGCCTTTAATGAGAACTCCTATTGCCAGAGATCTGAGGGGACTCAGACATGAATTCTTCACCCCAGCCCCTCTGTCAACAAGAGTTCAGCCAAAAGGCAGTGGGAGCAGAACACAGATGCTTCCTTAGTCATTTCTCTGAAGCCACCCATATGCCCACAGGGATCTCCTCTGTCTTCAATCCTTCCACAGACCTGGGCCTGGGAAACACTCTGCCCTCAATTCACTTCTGAGTCCCTGAAGTTAGGCTTGTAGACTTTTAGGACGCGCCTCACATTATATTCCAAGGATTGATTTCCTTTTATTTCCCCCACAGAATAAGAGCTTCTTGAAAAGACACTAGGCCTTATCAGCTTTTTATCCCCCTAGCCTAGTCCAGAAGCCCTGGTGACACAGTGGTTAAGAGCTCGGCTGCTAACCAAAAGGAAAGCAGTTCAAATCCACCAGCTGCTCCTTGGAAACCCTATGGGGCAGTTCTACTCTGTCCTGTAGGGTCGCTAAGTCAGAATCAATGGCAACAGGTTTAGCTAGGTTTTGGTTTAGCCTAGCCCAGGGACTTGTACGTAGTCTGTGTTTAACATGTTTGCCAGTCACTTTTACCATGGCCCCTACATAGCTCTTTCTGGATGTCCTTCACCAGGAGAAAGGCATCCTTCCTGAGAGGTGTGGAATTAACCTTGCAGAAAGCAATTTGACCTTTGTTCTGGGTTCTTTTGAGCTGTACCAACACCTGAGGCTGATGAATGCAAGGCTGACCAGACTAAGGGGACCACCTAGGGGCCCGATGCTGACTAAGCTTCATGAGGCATGATATAATCTGTCATGGCCAGGTGGTGAGGCCAATAAGAGCTTTGAGCTCTGAGGCTCAGATGGAACTTCCTTGTTGGTAAGAGTGATCATCTGCTCTTGGGAGGGTAGCAGGCCCCCTTGGGACATGGGAGCACCATGCTGGGACCCCTCCCGTACCTTGGCCTATGCATCTCTTCATTTGTGTCCTTTTTTGTTATATTAAAGCTGTTATAGCAGGTATGGTGTTTCCATATGGTGAGCTCTGTGAGTCATTCCAGTGAATTATAGGACCCAAAGCAGTAGTGGGGGCTCGCCGATCTGAAGTGGAGGGAGTCATGCGGACTTTTGAGTTTGCATTTGGTACCTACTGACCTATCCCCAGGTGGCTAGGGATGAGAGAGAGAAGGGCTACATGGGTAGCTGGGGTCTAAAATGAACAGAGAAGAGAAGCTGAGATTTCCATGGGACGCAACTGGCATGTGGAGTGGGATTTGTTATCCGCCACACAATGTGACATCAAAGGTGGGTAATCTTAGTTTCCCTGGACTAGTGTGCACACTTTCTTTTCTCTGTTGTTGTTGTTAGGTGCTGTTGAGTCAGTTCTGACTCATAGTAACCCTATGTACAACAGAATGAAACACTGCCCAGTCCTGCACCATCCTCACAATTGTTGTTATGCTTGAGTCCATTGTTGCAACCACTGTGTCAGTCTATCTCATTGAGGGTCTTCCTCTTTTTTGCTGATCCTCTCCTTTACCAAGCATGATGTTCTTCTCCAGGGACTAATCCTTCCTGATAACATGTTCAAAGGACATGAGACAAAGTCTCACCATCCTTGCTTCTAAGGAGCATTCCAGCTGTACTTCTCTGAGACAGATTTCTTCATTCTTCTGGCAGTCCATGGTATATTCAGTATTCTTCAACAACACGATAATTCAAAGGTGTCAGTTTTTCTTCAGTCTTCCTTATTCATCATCTAGCTTTCCCATGCATATAAGGCAATTGAAAATACCATGGCTTGGGTCAGGCGCACCTTAGTCCTCAGAGTGACATCTTGGCTTTTTAACACTTTAAAGAGGTCTTTTGCAGCAGATTTGCCCAACGCAATACATTGATTTCTTCATTGCTGCGTCAATGGGCATTGACTGTGGATCCAAGTAAAATGAAATCCTTAACAACTGTAATCTTTTCTCCGTTTATCATGATGTTGCTCATTGGTCCAGTTGTGAGGATTTTTGTTTTCTTTACATTGAGGTGCAATCCATACTGAAGGCTATAGTCTTTGATCTTCATCAGTAAGGGCTTCAAGTCTTCTTAATTTTCAGCAAACAAGACTGTGTCATCTGCATATTTGCAGGTTGTTAATGAGTCTTCCTCCAATCCTGATGTCCCATTCTTCTTCATATAGTCCAGGTTCTCAGATTATTTGCTCAGTATACAGATTGAATAAATATGGTGAAAGGATACAACCCTGACACACACGTTTCCTGAGTTTAAGCCACGCAGTATCTCCTTGTTCTGTTCGAACGACTACCTCTTGGCCTATGTACAGGTTCCTCATGAGCACAGTTAAATGTTCTGCAATTCCCTATCTTTGCAATGTTAATCTGTAATTTGTTATGATCCACACAGGTCGAATGCCTTTGCATAGTCAATAAAACATAAGTAAACATCTTTCTGGTATTCTCTGCTTTAGGACAGGATCCACCTGACATTGGCAACGATATCCCTCATTCCATGTCATCTTCTGAATTTGGCTTGAATTTCTAGGCAGTTCCCTATCGGTGTACTCTGCAACTGCTTTGAATGATTGTCAGCAAAATTTTAATGATATTGGTAGATAATTTCCACATTCCGTTGGATCACCTTTCTTTGGTAGCTGTCTTTCAAATTTTTGGCATAGATGAGTGAGCACCTCCAGCGCTGCATCTGTTTGTTGAAACATCTCAATTGTATTCTGTTAATTCCTGAAGCCTTGTTTTTCACCAGTGCCTTCAGCACAGCTTGGACTTCTTCCTTCAGTACCACTGGTTCTTGATCACATGCTACCTCCTAAAATGGATGTCCACCAATTCTTTTTGGGACAGTGACTCTGTGTATTCCTTTCATCTTCTTTTGATGCCTCCTGTGTTGTTCAGTATTTTCTCTGTAGAATCCTTCAGTATTGCAACACAAGGCTTAAATTTTTTCTTCAGTTCTTTCAGCTTGAGAAATGCCAAGTGTGCTCTTCCCTTTTGGTTTTCTAAGTCCAGATCTTTGCATATTTCATTATAATACTTTACTTTGTTTTCTAGAGCCACCCTTTGAAAACCTTTGTTCAGCACTTTTACTTCATCATTTCTTCCATTCACTTTAGCTACTCGACATTCAAGAACAAGTTTCAGAGTCTCTTCCGACATCCATTTTGGTCTTTTCTTTCTTTCTTGTCATTTTAATGGCTTTTTGCTTTCTTCGTGTATGATGCCCTTGGTGTCATTGCACAATTTGTTTGGTCTTTGGTCATTAGTGTTCAATTCATCAAATCTATTCTTGAGATGCTCTGTAAATTCAGGTGGGATATACTCAGGGTCGTATTTTAGCTGTCCTGGACTTGCTCTAATTTTCTTCAGCTTCAGCTTCATATGAGCAATTGATGGTCTATCCCGCAGTTGGCTCCTGGACTTTTTCTTACTGATGATATCGAGCTTCTCCATCATCTATTCCACAGATGTAGTCGATTTGATTCCTGTGTATTCCATCTGGCGAGGTTCACGTGTATAGTTACTGTTTATGTTGTTGAAAAAAAGGTATTTGCAATGAAGAAATCGTTGATCTTACAAAATTCTATCGTGTGGTCTCCAGTGTCATTTCTATCACCAAGGCCATATTTTCCAATTACTGATCCTTCTTCTTTGTTTCCAGCTTTCGAGTTCCAATCACCAGTAATTATCAATGCATCTTAATTGCATGTTTGATCAATTTCAGACTGCAGAAGTTGGTAAAAATCTTCAATTTCCTCACCTTTGGCATTAGTGGTTGGTGCATAAATTTGAATAATAGTTATATTAACTGGTCTTCCTTGTAGGCATATGGATATTATCCTATCACTGACAGCATTGTACTTCAGGATAGATCTTGAAATATGGTTTTTGGCAGTGAATGAGATGCCATTCTTCTTCATTTTGTCACTCCTGGCATAGTAGACCATATGATGGTCTGATTTAAAGTTGCCAATACCAGTGCATTTCAGCACACTAATGGCTAGGATATCAATGTTTATGCACTTCATTTTTGATGACTTTCAGTTTTCCTAGGTTCATACTTTGTACATTCCACTTTCTGATTATTAATGGATGTTTGCAGCTGTTTCTTCTCATTTTGAGTCGTGCCACATCATCAAATGAAGGTCCTGAAAGCTTGACTACATCCAGCTCATGAAGGTCGACTCTTCTTTGAGGAGGCAGCTCTTCCCCAGTCATATTTTGTGTGCCTTCCAAACCTAGGGGCTCATCTTCCAGCACTATATCAGACAGTGTTTTGCTGCTATTCATAAGATTTTCACTGGCTAATTCTTTTCAGAAGTAGACCACTAGGTCCTTCTTCCTAGTCTGTCTTAGTCTGGAAGCTGTGCTGAAACCTGTCCACCATTGGTGACCCTACTGGTATTTGAAATTTTAGTGGCATAGCTTCTAGCATCACAGCAACATGCAAGCCACCACAGTATGACAAACTGACAGATGCACTGACAGACTTTCTCAATCCAGTTCAAATGTCACCTCCTTCAGAGGCTTCCCAGGCCCCTAAAATCAAGAGTGTGCTCTTACTTTGCACGATGTCCCCTCTTCTTTCAAGAAACTCACCATCTGGTTGGAGTTTAAAAAAGCAAACTAATGAGTACAGTGCACTGTGGTGTTAGGAAAAAATATGAAAAACTTTTAAATGGGCAAAGGATTACTTGGTATCCTTTCAATGGAATGCTGTGCTATGTCTAGGATTCTGGGTTATCTGATTCTATAAACACCTGCACATTTGATTGTCTTTTGCTGGGCTATTCTACAACTCTGTTGAGGTGGAAGTTAACTTTATGTTGGTGCAGATATTTCCTGTTCATAGCAAGGTAAATGTTCCTGTTCACGGTAATGCAAGTGAATTTTGTCCAGCAGAGACTAAATCTCCAGAAGTCCAATTCTCATTTGAAATAATCCTAACATCCTTCCTTAATTAACTAGTTAAATAAACATATGTTCATTTTATATCCATATGAGGGTCATGATTTTGCCATTTTGAAAATTATCCCTAAACACTGGTGTTATCTATAACAGAGGTAGTAATGATTAATACTTCTTGAGCATTTATTCTATGTCAGGCACTATGCTAGGGTTTTTATAGACATTACCTTATTTAATCCTCATGGCAACCCTGTAAGGTAGGTTCTGTTATTGGTTCCATTTCGCAGATATGGAAACAGACCCAAATGTTAAGTAACTTACACAAGTTCCAGAATTAGTAAGTGGCCTATCTAGAATTTGAACCTAGAGACCTAGGATTTGACACAAAGAGTCATGCTCTAACTGCACCCTAGACATAAGAGAAATTTAGATCAAACTGGGGAATCCGGTAAGGATTCCTGTAAGGGGACCTCAACCAAATTTCAAAAGATAAATAGGAGTTAGTGCAGAGGAGAAAGGAGGGAGGGATTTTCCATATCAGAGTCATGATTTTACCATTTTGAAAATTATCCTTTAACATGCGGGAAGGCAAGGAGGTCTGAAACAGGACCCTGTACTGAAGGAACTAAGAAATTCAGTTAAGCTGGAGAGCAGGGTGTGGGCTGAGGACTGGGAAGAGATAAGACTGAAGAGGTAGACAGACAGGAGTTGATCGGGAAGGGCCTGTGTGGGTCAAGCTATGGAGTTTGGCTTTATCCTCAGACTATGTAGGATTTTGAGCAAAGGAGTGGCATGATTACGTAGATTTGGGTTTTATTATTTTTATATTTATTTTGTTATCTTTGATGTAATAAAAGCAGTATAGGCTTGTTTTAAATAAAAAGGTAATAATGCTGAGAGATTTGGCCTTTTTAGAGGGTTTATTTTGGCAGCAGTGTTGAAGCTGGATGGGAGGTGATGAGTGAGAACAGAGGTAGGGAGGCTGTTAGAATCCAAGGCTATGCAGGGAAATAGAAAAGGATGCAATGGAAAGGAGAGAGAGCAAAGCAGTAGAATCCCTAGGCTTTGGCAACTGGTTAGGTATGAGAGGAAGAGTGGGGGAGGGGTGGAGAGGGGCTGGTGCACAGTTAGAAGTTTAGGGACATTCCAAAGCACCTAGCTCAGAAAACCCTCTGCTGCAGGCCTAGTCTTCCTTGCTTGTACCCATTCCTAGCATTTGAGAAACAATACTTGGAATTTTCCAAGAAATGGGTTGTGTTCAAAGGTCCCTAGGACCTTCCATTCTGAAAAGCATATACAAATAGAACCTGAGACAAAAGTACTCAGGCCCTTTTCTTTTAGCCTCAGGGTGGTTAGAAAAAAGAAGCGGGATGAGAAAAAAGGAAAAGAAGGGCCAGTCAAACAATTATAAACCTTCTCTTGATAATTATACATATACAGACTGTCAGCACACCAGGTGATTTTTAATCTCACATCAGTTCCCCTCAGGGCCTTCTAAATGGCTGCTGGCCACTTCCTCTTGGGACCTTGCCAGGGTAAGTTCAGGAAATGCAAACTTGTAATTCTGGACTCAGTAAAGCATATTAGGAAAGGTAATCCACAAGTGAAGAAATCACATTATGAATTTTAAAAACCAAGGAAAAGGATTGTAAATTAGACTGTGAATTCTTTGGGGTCTGGCAACCATCTTACTCATTTTGGTGCAGGTGATTGGTCTGGCCATTATTCACCCTTCAGGATCACTCAGGATTCAGCCCCTTCCATTTTTGTGTGTTTCCAAAGCTTTCACCCATCACAGCATTCAGTCTAGCTGCTAAACTGTCTGCAGTCTTGCTCTGTGCTCTTCTGACAGGAGGGAAATTCTCAGCTAGGATGAAGGCCCAGAAAAAGGGTCAGTATTTTAATTATACCCACCGCCCTAGGATTTTCATGGATCAGGAGATAGAATGTACTTGGAAGGCTTCTGTAAACTCTGATAATCTATGCAAATATTATCCACTGTTCTTTATTCATTATTGTCCTGGTTGGTGACTTAGCTGATACTTGCTGCACTGCATTGCAGAATATTCAAGCAGATTCAGATTTAATTTTTAAAACTACTGTGTGCTTAATATATTAACATTACTATGTGCTCAATAGGAGCCCTGGTGTCACAGTGGTTAAGCACTTGGTTGCTAATCGTAAGTTTTGACAGTTTCAACCCACCAGCTGCTCTTCGGGAGAAAGATATGGCAGTCTGCTTTTGTAAATATTTACAGCCTTGGAAACCATACGGGGTAGTTCTACTTTGTCCCGTGAATTGGAATCGACTTGACAGCAACAGGTTTGGTTTTTGGGTATGTGCTCAATAGTATGCTGTGTGCTTTCACATTTAATCCTCACAATTTTATTATGTCTACCTTATCAAAGAGGCTCAGAGAAATTAAGTAACTTGCTCAAGAATATACTTTTTGAACTTTTTAGCTCTTCCCAAGATTAGCTTAGGGGCTTCTCCATTTGCTACTCATTTTAGCAGTTACTATGCAGTCTTCCCTACTAGACTGGAAGCTGTGGGTGCTAGGAACTGTATTTCGTTCACTGGAAGAAGTACAGCCAGAATGCTCCTTAGAAGCAAGGATGGCAAGACTTCATCTCACATACTTTGGACATGTTATCGGGAGGAATCAGTCCCTGGAGAAGGATGTCATGCTTGGTAATGTAGAGGGTCAGCAAAAGAGAGGAAGACCCTCAACAAGATGGATTGACACAGTGGCTACAACGATGGGCTCAAACATAGCAACAGTTGTGAGGATGGTGCAGGACTAGGCAGTGTTTCATTCTGTTGTACACAGGGTCACTATGAGTTGGAACTGTCTCGATGGCACTTAACAACATATCCCTTCTATCCAGCCAATAGAGCCAGGCACATAGATGATGTTTCAAAAAATAGTGTTTGAATGAAAGAATTAATGAAGACTGACCTTATATCCATTGCTTTATCCCAAAGGCTATTTTCCTTATAACTTACTGTTCATTGTCTGTTTTCCCCTTAGAATGTAAGATGTATGGAAACATTTATTATTGTGTTTTGTTCACTACTGGATTCTTAAAGCCTAGAACAGTGTCTAGAAAATAGTAAGGGTCCAATAAATGCCTGTTAGTGGATGAACAAGTGATAGCTGTGTGAGCAAGCAAATTCCATCTTTGTCTTTTTTGTGACATCAGTGTATTTTTTTCTGGTGCTGATCTCATAAGATGATATTCTAGAAAAACAGCTGAACGCCCTGGCTTTCTGAGTTAAACATTCACTTGCAGCTGAATGATGATCAGAGGGTGACCACAGGAATGCTGTTGCCAAGAACACTGTCTCCAGGAAGGAGGCAACCTGTGGACCTGCCACACTCAAGAACATTGTTCCAGCACCAGCAAAATCATGACTTGGGGCCACGTGCTCTTGAGTTTCATTTCATGCTTACCTCCTGTCTTAATCATCTAGTGCTGCTATAACATAAATGCCACAAGTGGATGGCTTTAACGAAGAGAAATTTATTCTCTCACAGTCTAGTAGGCTACAAATCCAAATTCAGGGCATCAGCTCCAGGGGAAGGCTTTTTCTGTCAGCTCTGGAGGAAAGTCCGTGTCATCAGTCTTCCCTTGGTCTAGGAGCTTCTCTGTGCAGGAACCTAAGGTCCAAAGGACATGCTCTGCTCCTGGCACTGCTTTCTTGGTGGTATGAGGTTCCTATGTCTCTCTGCTTGCTTCTTTTATATCTCAGAAGAGACTGGCTTAAGACACTATCTAATCTCATAGATCTAATCAATATAACTGCCACTAATCCATCTTATTTCATCATAGTGATAGAATATACAACACATAGGGAAATTATATCAGATGACAAAATAGTAGACAATCATACAATACTGGGAATCATAACCTAGCCAAGTAGTCAGATATTTTGGGGGGACACAATTCAATCCATGACATTCCACTCTTTGCCCCCCCAAATTTTGTGTCCTTGCCACATGTAAAATGCATTCACCTCATCATATCACAGCAAAAGTCTTAAATCAGCTCCAAGTCCAAAATCCAAAAATTCTTCCTCATCTATGAAATCTAGAATACAAGTTATCTGCCTCCAAAGTACAATCGTGCAACAGGCAGGCACAAGCTAGACATTTCCATTACAAATGGGTGAAATTGAAGGGAAAGAAGGCATAACATGCACCAAGCAAGTCAGCAGAACACATTACATTAGCTTTCAAGGCTTGAAAATAATCCTGTTTTCTGAGACCATTTATACAATAGCCCTGCCCTCCAGACTCTAGGTATTGGCCACACTCTCCAGATTCTGATTGGAGGCCACTCAGCCCTGGGCTTCAGCTTTGCCCTCCAGGCCCACTGGGACAGCAACTCTGCTCCCTCAGTTTTAGGCACACCTAGTCCATCTGAGTGGCGACTCCACCCTTAGAAACACCCGAGGCTATGTCTCCACCCTTTGAAATCCCAGAGGTCATGGCCATACTTTTTGAGGCTGAGGCAGCTTGGCTTCTTGTGTTCCTTGTTGTCTTCAGCTTCTGCTTCCTGTGGCCTCGTGGCCCTGGGGCCTCACGCCTGCATCTGCCCTGCTGGGGCAAGTGTTCCAAAGCTCTGTAGCTCCACCAATAAGTGGTTGGAGGTACCCCACTCCACAAGGAAGCCTCCTGTGCACAGGCAATCAGCTCTCTTGCTTTGTGGGTCAGCTCCAGCGCCGTCTTGTGGTGGTGTCCTGGTTCTGCTGCTGATGGTTCTCTGCTGCTGCCGGTCCTCTTCTGCTGCTGCTGCTCCTCTATCCATTCAGTTTCAAAACCGCTTCCACATTTTAGGTATCTGTTAGAAAAGCACCCCACTCTCTTGGTACCAAATTCTGTCTTAGTCATCTAGTGCTGCTGTAACAGAAATACCACAAGTGGATGGCTTTAACAAAGAGAAGTTTATTCTCTCACAGTCTAGTAGTCTACAAGTCCAAATTCAGGGCATCAGCTCCAGTGGAAGACCTTCTCTTCCAGATCTGGAGGAAGGTCCGTGTCATCAGTCTTCCCTTGGTCTAGGAGCTTCTCTGTGCAGGAACCTCAGGTCCAAAGGATACACTCTGCTCCCAGCACTGCTTTCTTGGTGGTATGAGGTTCCCATGTCTCTCTGCTCACTTCTCTCTTTTATATCTCAAAAGAGATTGGCTTAAGACACTAACTAATCTTGTAGATCTAATCAATGTAACTGCCACTAATCCATCTTATTACATCATAGTGATAGAATATACAACAGATAGGGAAATTACATTAGATGATAAAATAGTAGACAATCATACAATACTGGGAATCATAACCTAGCCAAGCTGATGCATATTTTGGGGGAACACAATTCAATCCATGATACCTCCCTTTCACCAGACTGCTGTTCTTGCAGAAGAAGAAACAAATAGCCTGCTCATCATCATCATCAGCTTTATTTTCTTAGGAGCTGAGCTTCTCTTGCCAGAAACCTTCTAGGTCAAATATACTGTTTGTTTTTTTTCTCCTCTCTGTTAACCAATAGTATCTGCTACATTAAAAAAATTTTTTAGTGTAAGAGTAACCCTCAATATTCTTGATGTGCTGTGAGATTGTTAACCATTGTCATAGGGCAACATGTGTAGTAACTGTTAAATGAATAACTATTTTTTCTGTAAGCCTTCATCTTAAGTGAGAATAACAGCACAGTTGGAAGAGCGTAGTCAATGTCACTGAACTGTGAATGTAGAAATTTTTGAAACGGTGTATCTTTGGCCATCTGTAATTTTCATCAAAAAAAAAGGTTGAGAATTTAGAGGCTTAATACGTTGTGGGGTTGTTAACCAATGTCAAAAAACAACATGTGTACTACTATTTCATGAGAAACTATTTGCTCTGTAAGCTTTCACCTGAAGTACAATAAAATATATATTAAAAAAAAAAAAAAAAAAAAAAAAAAAAAAAGAGTAACCCTCATATTAAGAAAATATTGAATACGGAAAAAGTATAGAAAAAGTCACCTAATTTTAGTAGTTTTACAAAATTACAGTTAGCATATCTGTGTGAATCATTCCCTTTTTCCCTGTGTATGTGTATATATACATAGTATGCACATTTATCTATAGATATGTGTATACCTATATATCATGCTAGCTTGTATTCTGCTTTTTCATTTAACAGTGTGCCATTTTTACATTGTAAGGACTTCACAGCCATCCATTTAAATACTTTTATTGATAGATATTTAAGGGTTTTTCAAAGAAACTGATCATTTCAATGACAGATATAAACTTTTCTTAGATAAACTCCAAAATCTGGAATTCCTAGGGAAAAGAATAAGATGTGAACTCATGGTGCTTGATATATATTCTGAAATTGCTTTCCTAAAATGTTGTATCAATTTACTTAGCCACTAACTAATAATTTAATTTAAATGAAGTCATCAACGTAGTAGAGAAAAATAAAAACCTCACTGATCTTTCAATTTGCATTGCATTGAAGAATGGTACTAGGGATGAAGAATTCTAACCATGATTATTTACTAGGTAGGAGTCCCTGGGTAGTCTCTGGGTGGTGCAAACGGTTAAGCAATTGGCTCTTAACCAGTAGGTTGGTCTGAATCCATCCAGAGGTGCCTTGGAAGAAAGACCTGGTGATCTCCTTCCAAAAGGTCACAGCCATGAAAAGCCTATGGAGCAGTTCTACTCTGACAACGGGGTCGTCATGTCGCAATAGACTCACAGCAACTGGTTTGGTATTTGGTTTTATTTACTAGTTATATTTCTTCTCTTTTAGAATCATCACTATTTTTGAGGGGGAAACTGTATCTGCTACTAATAGGGCATTTAGGAGCCCTGGTGGTTCAGTGGTTAAGTGCTCGGCTACTACCCGAAAGGTTGGCGGTTCAAACCCATCAGCTGCTCCTTGGAAGAAGATGTGGCAGTCTGTTTCCATAAAGATTTATAGCCTTGGAAACCCTATGGGGGCAGTTCTACTCTGTTCTATAGGGTTGCTATGAGTTGGAATCGACTCAATGGCAGTAGGTTTGTTTTTTTGGTTTTGGTAGTAGGGCATTTCTTCCTTATGGAGGCAGTGTATTATTACAGCAGAAAGAGCAAGGGCTTTAGGATTCAAATCCATCTTATGCAAAGAACTGGATATGTTGGCACAAACCACATGAGGTTTAAGTTTCATTCATTTGGCCACCACAGACAGACCATTACATCCATAAGACTAAAAGGAGGATCTGATCAAAAAGGAAGATTTGATCATTTAATTAATAGTCTTGTCTTTAAGAGTTCCTTCCAAACTATATCCTGCAAATGAGGATCTACCTTGGGAATAAAAGAGGCTCAATTTTTTCCCCAAGCATTATTCTTTCCTTTTAGTCAGGTGCTTACACTTTTTAAGCGCTTACTTAACAAAAGCAGTCACATATCAATTAACCTTCGTGACAACTCTAGGGGTGGGTACTAGTTATTAACACCTTACAAAAGAAAAGAACCTGGAACTCAGGGAGGCTAAGTAAGTCATTTGAGGTCACACAGCCTCCATTTGCCTATGTCGTTAACCAAACACTATGCAGTGATTCCTTTGCTAGCTACTGCAGTCTCCTCTAGACAAATCAGAGTTAACAGTCAGCAAATAGTAAGAAAATTGATGCTGTTCAGCTGAGAAAGATAACTCTACATAGTACATGCTACTCTTTGTAATCGCTTTCATTTGAACAAGTTTGCCACTACAGTCCAGAGTGAATGGAAGAAAGGATGTCTGAATCTAAATCCCTAAAGCTAGAGCACATTTCGGAAGTGATGTACCTGAACCTCTCTTCAAACCACAGTGATCCTATAGGACAGAGTAGAACGGCCTCATAGGATTTCCAAGGAGTGGCTGGTGGATTTGAACTGCCGACCTTTTGGTTAGCAGCCAAGCTCTTAACCACTGTGCCACCAAGGCTCCTTGAACCTCTCGTAGATGCTTCTAAACTCGGAAGCAACTTGGCCTAATTGCTCACATTAGGGCAAGCCAGGCAAGCTTGGGTTGTCACTTCCTGTCAAGTACTGGAACAGTTTTCATAATTGCACAAGTCTATCATTATCATTAGCCTCTTTCTTTATATCTTCTAGCCAAGTGCTTAACCTGATAGTTAAAACAAGCCAGGTTGTAAAGGTGGAAATTTACTGTTTATCTTTCCTCATCTTTCCAAGCAAAAGTTGGTGAGGGGGGAAGGGGGCACACTTGCGCTAATTATTAAATTTATTACACTATGAACCCTTTACTAGGGAAGGAAAAATCCAAACATTTCAAATTAAATCATACTAACTAATATCCAATTTATCAATCTGAAATTCAGTACAGTAAAGCATTGATTCATACTAAGTATTAAATGGCTTCTAACCACAAATTTTCCTTTTTAAAATACAGAAAAACCATTTTAATATTGACATATATATCTATGGTACAAACATGAACTACTAAATTTAGACAACCCAAGAATCCAGAGGGTTATTCATCAACGTGATTAAATCAGGGATAAACCACCTCTGAATTTTCCACAATTTGTTTTACCATGATCACCTTTTACTAATTTTTATACAAATTATCATTTATGTTAGCTAGTTAATTCAAATTCTGAGTTGACTTAAGTATAACATGATAATATGGTCTTGTTTATGTTACCGTGATCTTCTGCAATTTTTCAGCCTATCAATTTGTTTCCTGATGATGTGGACCAGTCACCAGAAAAGGACATCATGTTTGGTAGCAGGCCAACGAAAACAAAGGAAACCCTCAATGAGATGGAGTGACACAATAGTCACAACAATGGACTCAGACATACCAGTGATCATGAAGATGGTGTAGGACCAGGCAATGTTTCGTTCTATCATACATAAGGTCGCCATGAGTTGGAGCCAATTCAACAGCAACTGACAACAACAACATCAGTTTCTTAAATAATTTGCCAGCTTTGACAGGAGCCTATTTTAGTGTATTCTTGAACAGTCCCAAGTCTGTTTAGGCACTGCAACTAAGAACTGTATTTCTTACAGTTCTCGTTTTGACTTCCAGAGGGTGGGGGCAGAGAAAAGGCAGATAGGCAGGTGCTCTCTGCATATATTTATTTTCCCAAAGCAACCACTGAAACTATGTGAACCGAAATAAAACTTAGTCCTCAAATGGACTAAGGGACAACAGACTGAATCAGAAAGCCTAGCCACTTCCAGTGTTGACTTGCAACACAGGATTAGCTGGTAACAAGGACGAGATGGCAGAGTAGGCCTTTACTGAGTTCTAGCGTTGGCTCTGTTACCAAAACTGACTTTGAATAAATCCCTTGAGCCCATATATCTTCTGTGGTAAAAGGCCAGGGTTGGACTGGGTGATCTAAGGTTTGGTTCCATCTTTGAGCCAGTTACTAACCTTTGCTGCTGAAACACAGCAACTTCAGAGCCCTTCCTTCTTGGGAGCGGTAGTGAATCTATGGACAACAAACTCCTTACCCAATTAACCAGATTCAACTATTGAACACAGAACAAAGCAGAGTCTTCTGTATGGATGCAGTTTCAATAATTGGGATAGGGGAAAATAATCCTTTACCCCTCATTGTGCTTCATTTTTTTTTTTTACATTTCCTTTACTTGCATTACCTCACTGATGGTAATCCTCATTTTTATAGAAGGGGAAAGAGGCACACATAGGTTGTAGACTTGGGTATATGGAAAATGGCAGAGCCCAAACTGGAGCCAAGCCCGCCAACTCTCCCAGCAGGCTTCTCGCCTAAAATTCCTCCTCCATCTGTCATGACACTCAGGCACAGAAAGGGAGTTTTTCATTGTGCCCTTAAGGTTAGCTGCTCTGGATGCTCTCAGTTCAAGAGAGGTGGTTTCAAAATTCCCCTCCTGCTTGCTTTTAAGCGAAGAAGAGACCAGGGAAAAATAAAAATAAAACAAGCCATATACACAGCTCCCAAGGCACATAGCTGGATGATTTAATATTAGGGCCAAACTGAAACCTGATAATGAAGACAAAGCAATATTTTCCTCAAGAAAATACATATTTGGAGGAAGAAACTTTTTTTTTTCTCATTAAAAAAATGATTCACAAATTGTTTTGTGACATTGTTTGCGATCCCTGCAATGTGTCAGCATTCTCCCCCTTTCCCTTTCCACGCTGGCTTCTCCATGTCCATTTGTCCAGTTTTCTGTCCCTTCCTGCCTCTTTGCTTTTGGGTGGGTGTTGCCCATTTGGCCTCATACACTTGATTGAACTAAGAAGCACTTTTCTCATGTGTGTTGTTTGTTTTATAGGCCTGTCTAATCTTTAGTGGAAAGGTGGACTTTGGGAGTGGCTTCAGTTCTGAGTTAGCAGGGTGTCTGGGGACTATAGTCTTGGGGTTCCTCCAGTCTGTCAGACCAGTAAGTCTGGTCTTTTTTTGTGAATCTGAATTTTGTTCTCCATTCTTCTCCAGCTGTGTTTAGGACCCTCTATTGTGATCCCTGTCAGAAGGATCAGTGGTGGTTAGCTGGGTACCATCTAGTTCTTCTGGGCTCAGGATGATGGGCGCTGTAGTTCATACAGTCCATTAGTCCTTTAGATTAATATAAACTGTGCTTTAGATAAACGTTTACAGAGCAAGTTTCTCATTAAACAATATACATTTTGTGACACTGGTTGCCAACCCTGTGACATGTCAACACTCTCCCCTTCTTGACTTTGGGTTTCCCATTGCCATTCGTCCAGCTTTCCTGTCCCCTCCTGCCTTCTCATCGTTGCCCCTGGGCTGGTGTGCCCACTTAGTTTCATATACATGGTTAAGCTATGTGTACTACTGTTTGCTTTATGGGCCTGTCTAATCTTTGGCTGAAAGGTGAACCTCAGGGGTGACTTCAGTACTGAGTTAAAAGGGTGTCCACAGGCCATAGTCTCAGGGGTTCCTCCAGTCTGTCAAACCAGTAAGTCTGATCTTGTTTTGTGAGTTAAAAGAATTTTGTTCTACGTTTTTCTCCAGCTCTGTCTGGGACCCTTTATTGTGATCCCTGTCAGAGCAGCTGGTGGTGGCAGCTGGGCACCATCTAGTTCTGCTGGACTCAGTCTGGTGGAGGCTGTGATAGTTGTGGTCCATTAGTCCTTTGGACTAATCTTTCCCTTGTGTCTTTGGTTTTCTTCATTCTCCCTTGCTACAGACAGGGTGGGACCAGTAGAGTATCTTAAATGGCCACTCAGAAGCTTTTAAAACCCCAGATGCTACTCACCAAAGTAGAATGTAGAACATCTTCTTTATAAACTATGTTATGCGAATTGAGCTAGCTGTCCCCTGAAACCATGGTCCCCAGCCCTCAGCCCAGTAATTTGGTCCCTTAGGGAGTTTGGATGTGTCTATGAAGCTTCCATGACCTTGCCTTGGTCAAGCTGTGCTGACTTCCCCAGTATTGTGTAGTGTCTTACCCTTCACAAAAGTTACCACTTATCTATTGTCTAGTGTTTCCCCCCACCCCAACCATCAAAGATTGTTTCTGTGTGTAAACCTTTTCAAGAGTTTTTATAATAGTGGTCTCAAACAATGTTTGTCCTTTTGTCATTGACTTACTTCACTCAACATAACACCCTCCAGATTCATCCATGTTCTGAGAAATGTTTTGCAGATTCCTTGTTGTTCTTTATTGTTGTGTAGTATTCCATTATGTGTATATACCATAGTTTGTTTATCCATTCATCTACTGATGGGCACTTAGATTGTTTCCATCTTTTTGCTATTGCGAATAATGCTGCAGCAAACACGGGTGTGCTTATGTCTATTTGTGTGGCAGCTCTTTTTTCTCTAGGATATAGTCCTAGGAGTGGAACTGCTGGTTTGTATGGTATTTCTATTTCTAGCTTTTTAAGGAAGCACCATATCATTTTCCAAAAGGATACTATTTTGTATTCCCACCAGCAGTGCCTAAGAGTTCCAATCTCCTCACAGCCTCTCTATTTGTTATTTTGTTTTTTTGATTCGTACCCAGTTATGTTGGGGTGAGATGGTATCTCATTATAGTTTTGATCTGCTATTTCTCTAATGGCTAGTGATCACGAACATTTGGAGGTTGAAAAAACATTTTTTAAAAAAGATGTTTATTTGGAAGAGTCAGCCTCTTACACAGGTTTTGTATCTATAGGTTCACTCTGTTAATTACAATGATAATTTAAATTCTTGGAATATAATTAATTGAATGTTTATCAATATCTTCCTGCCTCAATTTAAAAGATACTAGGTTAAAAAATATTTACAGTTTTTCTTCTGGTCTGTCCTCCCTCCTGTCATTACACTGAACCCATTTCTCTACTTTTCAGTAAGTGAAAAGGCTCACAAAATCTTCAGGTTTGTGTGGAAAGAATACTTCCAGTAAATCTAAGCACAACATAATTTTCTTTAAGGCCTTCTCAGAAAAAAGAAAAGGAGTTATTTATGAACGAAGCATACTTAGTAACTTCTCTCCCAATCTTATCCGTATTGGCTTGCCTGGGGCCAAATTTCTTTGGCAGTCTTTAATTTGAACACACTGAAACACACACACACACACACACCCACACCCACACCCACACCCCTACCTTTAAGCTGAAGCAGACATAAATGGAAACATATGAATAAAGAGGGAAAATTCCAGGAAAAATGTTCTAATAGTTTCACAGTTTAACTGAAGTTTTAGAAAAACCTAAGCTGAATTCAGCTTCTGTTTCAAATATCTGTCTACATTTATTAGATGTGTTGCATTTACTAAGGAGACACAAATATAGTCGTGTAGATTTTAATTCTAACTTTTTCAGTGAGAAAAATAATATCAAGTGATTTCAAAAGGGGGAATGATCTATATAACCACTCAAAAAGTGTCTTTGAACAGGGGAGCAAAAGTAGTAATTTAATGAAACAACCCTCAAGCGCTTGGCTTCTAATCAGCATCCCAAGAAAAGGTATCAAAGAGGTATTAACTAGTACAATGTGGCTAGAGAAGCCAAGATATCTCCAAAGTTTTATGCTTTAAATTTCCTAAATTTATACATAGCAGGCATATATGCCAGGCAACTATTGAGGCTTGGAAAATATTTTAGTCAGCATTTTATAAAATCCCCAACTTTCAACCAGTATTTCTATCCATAAATCTTCCACTGACAATGTCTAGCAATATATCACAAATAATAATGAAGCAAAATTAATTTAAAATTTTAGATTTGCCTCCAACAAGTTAGTTGTTATTTTTCCTTTAAACATGACACTTAAAATAGATAAATTCAGCAGAATGGTTAAAAAAGTTAATGCTCCCTAAAGAGTTCTAAGACTAAAACTTAAGGCACATAGTATAATCTTCACGCCGCTGTTAAAAGCTAAGATTAAAAAAAAAAAAAAAAAAAAAAACCAGAAATAACTACTTCCTTCCCTCATCTTTTGCCAACCACTCCCTCACCCAAGGATATGGCATTTTTAACTCAGGCTACTAAGGAGTGAAACAGAAATTCCACAAGGAACACCTGGTATAATTTCCACACAAACGTCCACTGTCTGCACTGAGCACCACTGGTAGGATACAGGCCAGCAGAATATTTTCAGGTATCTTGGGTCACAAGCTGCTCCATTTACCCTTCGGCCTCATGGGCTCAGACTGGACTCTCCTCCTCTTTGGGGCTTCCTTCTGTGCCTTTCTGCTCCAGAGATTCTGCTGCTTTAGTAACTTCTTTTGGCTTCTCAGCAATAGCTACACTGGCTTCCTCCTCTTTACTTTCCATTTTCTGCTTCTGCTCTTTCTGTTCTTTTGCCACTAGTCGATAATTGATGCCCATGCCAATGAAGAGATAGATACCTGAGAAAATTAGGATTACGCCACATGCCCAGTATGTGTACTTGTAGTCTCCATACACATCATTGAGACGACCTAAAAATGTCCAAAAAGGAAAAAAACAAAAAAAGTTATGTAGGTAAACAAGTATGCCCTTTCCCAAATAAAGCTTAAGGATCCACTCAAAGATGTCAATCCAATCTTTAAGGCACCCACAAATGACAATTAGTCTAAAAAGGAATGGCTAAAAATTATCTGATCCTTTGTTTATAATGCCACACTGATTTTGGATGGCCTTGCATATCCTGTTGTTTTTAGGATTTTAATTATTTAAAATAATTAAATCTTGGCAAATTTGAATTGGGAAAGACCTAGAGATCACTGAGAATCAATTTTCTCATTACACAATGGAAAAAGAAAAAAAAAATTGTTGCTCTAAAGAGGTTTAGGAGTTTTGCCCAAGGCCACAGTTATTTCAGTTTCCTAGGCCAAAGCTCTTTCTCAGACATCAGCAGTCCCCAAAGCTTGTTCCTATGAACACTTGTCCTATACTAAAAATTTAACCCACACCAGTATCCTTCCACTGTTATAACTGCTTAAATTCTCACAACAGACAGATTTTATCATCATCCCCATTGTACAGATATAAAAATTGAAGCACAGAAATGTTAAGTAACTTGCCCAAGGTCACAAAGCTAGTAAGTGAAATAGCTTGGCTTTAAACCTAGGAAGTCTGATCAGGAGCCTACACCCTTAGCCATTGTGCTACATTGATACCTCTCTAATGTTTCAAAATCCAAGTAAATTTGGGAAGTGGCATATCATATCCTTTTAAAGATTCAAAAGCACGTTAGCATATTATAGGCTTTGCAAGATCCTGTAGTAAAGAAATCTCTTTAACTTGGTGTTCTCAAACTTTTTTTTTTGGCCATGAAACCCTGTTATAGTAAATTTTATTAGCATCTCATCAAACTAGTATCTCAAGGAATAAAATCTGGAAAACCCTACTCTACATCTATAAAGGACTAATTCAAAATGATTCCATAGGGTTTTCTAACTCAGGACATTATTCATTCAGCAGTATTTACTGAGCCCTTATCACATGCTAAGGAGCCCTGGTAGCATAGTGGTTAAGTGCTCAGCTGCTAACCAACAGGTTGATGGTTTGAACACACCAGCTGCTCCGTGGGAGAAAGATGTGGAAGTCTGCTCTGGTAAAGACTTACAGCCTTGGAAACCCCATGGGGCAGTTCTACTCTGTGTATAGGGTTGCGATGGGTTGGAATCGACTCAACAGCAACAGGTATTATCATATGCTAGGCATTGGCTGTGCTAGCAAAGGAGATAACATCCACAGTTCAGTGGTGTGCTGCAATGGATCACTTTTGTGTGGCCTTTCTAGCTATGATCTTGTAACTCTCACCAAATGATTGGGCGGGACTGTGCAGATATGGTAATTGTAGCCCACGAAAGGGATTGGTTAGTTTTCCCATCCCACTGGGCTTGAAATGAGTGACCCCAGAGGTGTGAAAGAGAGGATCCCACCACCACCAAGGAAGAACAGCCAAGAGCCAGGCCATGCAGAACCTTGCAGGCCACATTAGGGAATCTGATCTTTATCCTAAAAACAATGGGAAACAAATGGTGAGTTCTAATCAGTTGGAATATCAGATTTACATTTGCAAAGATAATTTTGCTGGCATAGTAGAAACCAGACTGTAGGCCACTTTGAGTGGATATGGGTAGACTAGTTAGGAGGTTATTGGAGCAGCCCAGATAAGAGATGGGAGCAGTTGTAATAGAGAAAGTAGACATATTAGAGAGATTTAGGTGGTGAAAACTGGCAGGATTTGGCAACTCACTGGGTATGGAAAGAGAGGAAGAAGGTATTATCAGATGACAGTGTGGCTCTTCTTTGTTTTGTGTGTCCTCACTCCCCAAATCATAATTTCAAAAGTATGAGTCATGTCCAGAAGGAGGGCCAAATTATCCCCCTCGTGTTATCTATTGGGCTATTAATTTAAAATGTGAAGTACTTAGTAATCTTACGGAATAGTCCCCAGATTTTATACTAACTAGCTGTGTGTGATCTTGGTCAAATTATTTCACCTTTAAAAACCTCTGTGTCTTCATTTATAAAGTGGAGATTATAATAGTCCATCCTTATAAACTTGTGAGATACGACAGGACGTATAAATGGCTAGGACAGTCCCAAGAAATCCTAGTGGTGCAAAAACCCTGGACAGTACTCTGGGTAAGCAGCTGCTAACCAAAAGGATGGCAGTTTGAACTTACCTGGCCGCTCTGCAGGAGAAAGACCTGGTGAGCTGCTCCCGTAAAGACTGTTGTTTGTGTGCCTTCGAGTTGATTTTGATTCACAGTGACCCTATATATCAGAGTAGAACTGCCCCATGTGGTTTCCTAGGCTGTAATCTTTATGGGAGCAGACTGCCAGGTTTTTTTCTTCCATAGAGCAGCTGGTGGGTTTGAACACCGACCTTTCGGTTGATAGCCAAGCGCTTAATCATTGTGCCACCAGCTTAGAAAACCCAATGGTGCAGTTCTACTCTGTCACATGAAATTCAACTCAAGGGCACTTAACAACAATAGCAACAACAGGACAGTCCTTGGTACACTGTGAGCTTCATATAGTAGCAATTATTATCATTTTAACGATTACCATTGAGATATACTCCGTCAGTAAAATGAAATCACCATCAGTGCTTTAAAGGTAGAGTTGTATTTACACATTTTTCTATAATAAG
This sequence comes from Dugong dugon, assembly GCA_030035585.1. Classification (NCBI taxonomy): domain Eukaryota; kingdom Metazoa; phylum Chordata; class Mammalia; order Sirenia; family Dugongidae; genus Dugong; species Dugong dugon. Next base: position 153,448,784 of record CM057462.1, read on the forward strand.
CATATTAATTTTATGAAGAGGAAAACTATTTTAAAAAACTAGAATTTTGTAATATTTGATTCTTTTTTCACTTGATGGTTCAACTTAATCCAATTCTGTATCTGAGCAGTTATGCTGTACAAGCATTGGGCCAGTACCGAGGTACAGAAATGAGATTTGCTCTCTGCCATCAAGCAGCTTACTAACCTCTGCTTTCTATCACCCTTCCAATCTTGTACACCTGTTATACAATAACAGAAACCAGAGAGGTAGGAGGACATACTATACCTAACATTGGTGGCCCCAGGAGGACAGGACAGCATTCCACAATGGTCACCAATCCCACAGCGCTGGAGAACCTCTGGGGTCCAACGAGGTCCATCAGTGTTTCAAACAATACTGAGCTGAGCCATCCAAATGCAAATCCAAAGAATCCCGCATAGACACAGAACCCAATATAGCTGGTGGCTAAAGGTGCTAACATATGACACACTCCATTTGCAATAATAGAAGCTGCAAAGAAATACTGAACACGAGGTCTTATCCACTTTGTGTTGGCTACAAGTCCCATGGAAGGTCTGGCGACCATGTCAACAAAGGCCAGAATAGAAAGCAGGAAGGCAGATTTCTCGCTAGAGTAATGCTTACTCTTGCCATAATTACTAAGAAAGACTAAAGGTGTAAACAGTCCAAAAAACATAAGTACATTGCCAGAGAGGTACAGCAAAAAGCCTCTGTGAGTAAAAAGGGAAAAGTCCAGGAATCTATTAATTGTTTGGAAGACTGATAGTTTCTCCTCTTTGGGGTTTCCACCAATAAGATCTGTATTTGCATCACCTGCATCTTTTTTTTCATCAGATTTTCCAGCTTCCTGAAGGGATTCTTTAGACTTATCTTTCCTTTCGTTGGTTGGCTTGGGCCCTATTGGTCGCATCAGGGATCCAGCTACACAGCAGTTTAGAAGGAGGCCCCCAAGAATTAGGAAGCTTCCTCTCCAGCCAAAGATACCAAAGAAAGCCTGGTTGAGGGGAGCCAGGGTAGACAGGAACACAGGACTGCCTGCCATGGCCAGTCCATTTGCCAATGGTCGTTTCTTGTAGAAATACTTGCCAATCATGGTTAGAGCTGGATTCAAGTTGAAGGCAAGCCCAAGGCCTGGGGAAGAGGGGGAAAAAGAAAAAAAGCACATACTGTAATAAATGTCAGAAATATATTTAGAACTACTTAGCCAGACAAAGAAACTAAGAGGTATAAATAATGGAAAGGAGATAAAAGTCATTATCATTAGAGAGGCCACATTGTGTAGTGGTTTAAAGTGTAAGCTCTAAAACCAGAATACATGGGTTCAAATCTCAGCATCACCACTTACTGGCTTTGTAATCTCAGATATGTTGAGCCTCCTGACTGTTTCTTAATATGTAAAACAGGCACACAGCACTGTTGTGAGGAACACAAGACTTAATTCATATAAAGCACTTAGAACAGTGCCTGGAATGTAGTAAGCACTCAGTAAATATTAATTATTGTTTGTATTATCTGAAGGGAAATGACTGTCTAGTTGTCAAACTTAGTAAAATCACCTGAAGGGCTATTCTAACCAGTAGAAGATCATTAAGCAGACAGTTACGAACAGAGAAAAAACATATTTACAATAGAAAATGCAATACAAAATTATCCCTTTCACTACAACACCAATGATTTTAAAATGTGCAATTTATACGACTAAAATTGTGAAACTTGCCTGAGAATTAAAAATGAAACACAAATACAAATAGTTTTTGGATAATAAAAGATAACACTGTCAAGATGTCAATACTCCCCAACCGAATGTATTAACTTAATGTGATTCCAATAAAAATGTCAGTGGATTTTATTTTGGGGATGAGGTAGAGTGACTCTAAAATATATTTAGAGAGCAAATACATGGGGTGGGGTGAAGAATTACTTTGCCCGAAGAATTTGTTGTGGGAAGTAACCTCTAAACCCCTGGAATTTTCTAGTAACTGGAATGTCTTTGTTATTCATGGAGAGCTTTGGACCACACCTGACAGGTTATGTTAATGAGGTGACTCATGCTGGGGTGGGGGTGGCCATGCAGAAAGACCCACATTACATCAGCCTGAACTCCAGGGGGAAATAGGGGACTGGAGACTACATGGGCAATGATTCCATCAATTGTGCCCACATAATACCAAAAAAAAAAAACCACCCCAAACCCATTGCTGTCGAGTTAATTCTAACTCATAGCCACCCTACAGAACAGAGCAGAACTATCCCATAGGACTTCCAAGGACCAGCTGGTGGATCTGAACTGCTGACCTTTTGGTTAGCAGCCTACCGCTTAACCACTGTGCCACCAGGGCCCTTGCCTACATAATAAAAGCCCCTAAAAACCTCTGGACACTGAAACATGGGTGAGCTTCCTGGGTAGTGACAGACATCGATGTATCCCTGGGGATATGGGAAGTTTTGTGTTGGGGACCCTCCCAGACCTCGCCCCATGCATCTCTTCTTTATGCCAGTTCTGATTTTATATCCTCTCAGTGGCAACAACAATATAATAAAACTGTAATTGTAAGTGCAGTGCTTTCCTGAGTTCTGTGAAACATCCTGGCAAATTATTGAACCCGAGGGGGTAGCTAGCAGGTCAGAAGGGCAGGTGTCCTGAGGCGATAGTGGGAACCCTTGAATTTGCAGCTAGCAGGTCAGAAGTGGAGGTGTCCTGGGGAGTCCTGAACTTCCGGATGATATCTGAAGTTTTGGGCCTATCTGGCAGTGTGGAGGACTGTGCCCTTTAGCCTGTGAGATATGACCTGGCCCTGGTGGTTAAGGGACAGAAGAACTGCACTGCAGGTAGTGTCAGAACAGGACATAATTTAATTGATTATACTAGACATGGAAATCACCAAGACATTTTTGGTGGTGCAGGGGGGAGGAGTGGGACCAACCCTAACAGATACTTAAACATATTTATAAAAGCTATGATCATTAGAACAGTGTGGCCCTGTCTCTGGAAGAAACACCGATCAATGAAAATGGACAGCAAGTCCAGGAATAGACCCAAAATATATACAATCATTTAATGTAAGATAAAAGTGACATTTTAACTTAATATGGAAAGAACAAATGAATCAATACATAGTGCTATTATGAGTAAATATTCAAGTAGCTTTCTAAATGCTCTTCCTCACAGTCCCCCTTACCCCTAACCCTCTTGCTTCCTACCGTCTGTGTTTAAGCCATTCACAGAGGCTTAAACCAATAAACCAGAGTGTGTCACTCCCTTATTTCAAACCTGCTAATGGCTGCCTCGCCACAGTCTTTACCCTGGCCTTATCTCCCTCCCTGACCACATACCACACCTTTCTCACATGTGCCAATAATAAGCACGCTACTGACTTAAGGCCTATGTTTCCCTAGATTTTCACAAAGCTAATTCTTTACTGTCACTCAGATCCTTAATTAAAGCCACCTCGTCACCTTTGGTGACTACCAAAGTGTCACAACACTTGGTTCTAAGGCTTTGTAGAGCATTTATCACTACTTAATATTTTTCTTTTTTATTTATTTGTGAGTCTTTCATTGTCTGCTTCCTCCCATTTAAGGGAGTTGTTGCCTGAACTTGTTGCTCAATCCCCACAACACCTAGAACAGTGTCTGGCATACATACAGTTATAGCTGAATAAATATTTGACAAGTGAATCAATAAAAGAGGAAACAAAGTTGTATTTCTTCTCATTTTATGTTAGATGTTTTCATCCATTCAGAATTTTTAAATGTAAAGTATAAAGCATACTAAAAGAAAAAGTAGACAAATAATATTCATGATCTTGGAGTGGGAAACAACTTTCTAAGAATGATATTCAAGACTGAGGGTTTTGAAACCCTGAAAATGTTAGAACATTTAATTAGGGGGAAAAAGTAGAACAAGATTAAATCAAAAATTTTCAAACAGCAAAAAATTAATTGGGAAAAATAACTGCATCTCATGCAAAAGGATAATTTAATATATAAAGTTATTACACATTATTCTTATATCAACAAGAAAATGAATACACAAAAATGGTCAACAGGCATTTTGTAAAAAAATATATACATAGTCACAACATATGAAAAATATTTACCTTACTACTAAAAAAAAAAAAAAACCCTGTTGCCATCTAGTCAATTCCGACTCATAGCGACCCTATATGACAGAGTGGAGCTGCCCCATAGGGTTTCCAAGGAGCGCCTGGTAGATTCAAACTGCTGACCTTTCGGTTAGCAGCCTGAGCTCTTAAAGAGATGCAAATTATAACCAGGAGACATTGTTCACCTGTTAAACTGGCAGTGATTAAAAAAAAAAAAAAGACAATATCCCATAGTTGGCAAGGACACTCGTTCTCATATATTGTCGGTGGGATTTCTGGAAAGTAACTTAGCTTATATGTATTAAAGACACACACACATAGCAGTTCCCCTTCTACAAATCAATCCTAATAAAATATTAATGTTCACAAAAGACTATCAATCAGATACTGTTCAACAACCTAAATATTCAACAATTAATAACACTGATTAAATTATGGTATATCCATTCAATGGAATAATAAATATTAAAAATGTTATATATCATAATATTTAAAGACATGGAAAGATATTTAAGATATATATTAAGTATACTTAATAGCTTGAGTTCATTATGACAATAATTCAATATGGCAATCTGGCTATTAAAAGAAATCAAGTATCTTCTACCTCCCAAAAGTATATCGGGGCATTCTACCTACCACATAACTCCTGCTTTATGTTTAATACTTTCTCCTTCTCCAATAGAAGCCTACTTCCTTTTGCTAGGAAGAAGTTATAACTAATGACCACTCTAGCAACAGGTTGCCGGGTACATTTTATCCACCACCTTCTTAGGAAAACCATCTCTTTCAAATTCAACGAACAATGAACATCTATACGACAGCAATACCTTTACAAGTTTGCTTTTCTAACGTGCTAATTTATCTATAGGTCTTCAATATAATCCAGTAATTTCTATAAGGAAGTAATTTCACTCAAAAGATCTGACAGATGAATGCACATAAACACCCAACAGCAGCAGTAAATTTAATGCTTGAAAATGAATCAGGAGCAACTCACCTCCAATGACTCCAATACACAAGTAAAGTTCCTGTACACTGTTACAGAAAGAAGCTGCAATCAAGCCACAGCCTGACAAGCAGCCACCAGCAATCATGATTGGACGACTGCCATATTTATTCACCAGGACACTGCTGATAGGACCTATGAGATAACCAAAAATGTAGTAGTATAAAGGAAAAGAACCTACCCCTCATATCTACACAAGGCATTAGTGACACTAAATGACAAATCCTCCAGAATAAACAGATAGAACAAAGGGCAATGGTAAAGAATATAGCTTTCTATAATTATTTCAGAGTCACAGGTATGTGTACTGGAAAATAAAGACGCTAGAAAACATCACTGTATATCTTCTATATCTAGAAATATTGGATGGAATTTTATTAAAATACAATAAAACCTGAAAAAGTCAGAACCTGTCAGAGAAGGAAAACTCAAATATTTTCCACTAACAGAGAGAGCTAGAAAAGTGGTAAGACTTCCCCCATCAAAGGTGGAAAACTTGTGAGACCCAGGAAAACAAAGCAGTCCCATTGAGTTCCAGCTCTCACAGGTTTCACTGTATAATAGACTCTAGTCTATCCTTAGTCTTTCTCTTATAAGGCAGAACAGGCTGAAAACACTCTGGTAATGGATGTTCATAGGCTTCTTACTGTATCTAGGATATGATCCACATATATTTAGTAAGTTTGCTCTGTTTTAATTTTTGGACAGGCATCTGGAATAAAGACAACTGATAGGATGTGATATATGAACACATTTGAATACACATTATCATAAATGTGGTTTGTGTTGTTTAAAAAAAAAAAAAAAATAGAACTGTGCTCCATAGGGGGTTTTCAATGGCTGATTTTTCCGAAGTAGACTGCCAGGCCTTTGTCCCAAGGCTCCTCTGGGTGGACTCAAACCTCCAACTAAGCGCATTAACCATCTGCACCACTCATGGACCCTCTCTCCTCTTGTAACCCCACAAAAAAGGATACTTAGACTTTAACAAGCATTAGCACCTACCTCTGACCTAAAGCACTAAAAAAAAAAAAAGAAAAGAAAAGAAAAACTAAACTAATCATAACTCAAAACATACTAGAATTCTGGGTATGGCTCAAGTGCACAAGTAAAGAATTATTACATCTGTAAAAGTGATGATAATTCTTAGGGGACATAATATTTAGAAGCCAATCAAAACAAAATAACCCATTAGTAAAAAAAAAAATCTGCCACAAGGCTCATAATAGGCAATTTGTTTTTCACAGTTATTTCAGGAAGGATGACCCCAATTAGCTATCATTAAAAGTAGAGAATAGGTCCAATTTATAGGCCTATTATAACAAATTTAGAGAAATGTGCTAGTTATCTTACAAACAGTTGAGGACAAAGAAGGAAAGCGTCACGTGCAATCAGCACTACTGACATCACTTACTTTTGATGTAAAATGCAAGTGGCTCTCAAACTTTTTTTCAAGAAATTCTGCAGCTCAGAATTTCAACATGTGAACCTCTGATCTGTAGTCAGCCTAAAGATACACTGAGGACCTGGAGTGGGTACCTCTGGATAATACACCAATTTCTTCAAGTCATAATGGTCAAAACATTATTAGAAATCCTGGCAGGTTAGTGTTCAGAGCTGCCAAAATTACTGGCTCTCAGAAGCTAGATATGGTCCAAAGTCCCTTTTGATTTCTCTGAACTTATTAAAAATAATAAGTACTATAATTTAGGACTTAGGTTCTTTAAAAAATTATTTATTTAATAAACAAAATAAGCACATGTTCAAACTTTAAAAAGCACAAAAAGATATACACTAGAAAAAAAGTCTTCCCACTTCTGTTCCTAGCTACTCAGTTTAACCAGGTTACCTATTTCTTCTGTGAAATTAAATCATGTGCTTGATTAATTTATGACTTCAATTACTCACTCCTGTTTGATTAGCTTATGTTATAAACTTCTAAAAGGCTAGGGTCGGGACCAGTGTTCTCTATCACTCACAACACCTAACATAACTCAGTGCTGAACATGACCATAGGGCTCAACAGCTACTGGCTGAATCTGTCACAAGTTTAGCAGCCTAAGGCTAAATTATTTATAACTGGAATGTGGAATCTCTATAAAAGAGCTAAACAAACAAACAAAACAAAACCCATTGCCGTTAAGTCGATTCCAACTCATAGTGACCCTATAGGACAGAGTAAAACTGCCCCACAGGGATTCCAAGGAGCAGCTGGTGAATTTGAACTTTGACTTCGTGGTTACCAGCCATAGTTCTTAACCACTGTACTGCCAGGGCTATTGAAGAGCTACATATGAGAATAATCTGAGGTACTAAATTTCCACCAAAACCAAGATTAAAAGAAGTAAAAGCTTGGCTAAATAAGCAACAAGATACACTGTCAATCCCAGTAAATAAATACACTTGGATTTAGAATTCCTGCTAAACTACCAGATACTTTAACTATTACAGTGGGCTTGACTTTTACAAGTTAAATTGTGACATGATGTTCCCAGGTGAAACACAATTTTAAATGATGTTAAGTAAACAACTCTCTACATTTCCTTCACAATATGCCAAAGAAAACAGAAGGGGAAAAAATGACAAAACTTCATAGTGTAGGGTACAGCTGAAATGCTTTTAGACTCTTAAAGTCACAAGGAACAAGGGACAGATTTTATTGAGTTCTTTAATTCTAACACCATGAAAAGATTTTACCTGAGACTTTGAACAATGCTATTCAGGTTAGCCTGACTTATTTTAATTCTTCCAAGAACGTTTATAAAGTGTCTGTATTTATTTAGCAGAGAGCAATAGTAAGAAAAATCAGTTGTTGTCACTGAAAACTTTTTTTTAGCTCAATACTTGAGTTGGATCAAATCAGGGATCCTCACAATTTCTCATTTCTGTTTCAGAATACTACAGTAGAATAATCAGAGCAAGACTTGCCATTGGGAAGAGATGCCAAGGGAATGAAAAAATGTAACTCTAAATGTGACAAAAAGCTTACAGAAATAACATTTCAAAATACCTCACTGAATAAGACATCAAAAAGAAAAGTTACCTAATACAGAGTCTCTGGCTGCTTAACGGTAGTTAAAAGAGCAGGCCTTAGTGGGTACTTACCTCCACCATACATAACAGCCAACATGATGGAGGATATCCATGATACTTCACTGGTGGTGGCATCGAATATACCTTCAATTTCTTTGAAGAACACAGTAATAGATTTAGGAAATGCATAAGAGAAGCCGATGGAAATGAAAGCTCCAACAACTACTGCCCACCCCCAGCCTCCATCTGGGGGGGTGTATCCAACTGGACCTCCAACTGCTGGTGGCATTGTAAGTGAAGATAAATTTCAAAATGCAGGTCAGATCCAAATATCTGAAAGATATTAAATTAAAATAATATGTCAACAATAGTATGTCCCACAAAACCCCTTACACCTAGCTTTGAAGTAACAGAATGTTCTTCAATGTTACCTAACACAGACATTGTTTTCTGAGAACATTAACAGAAAAAGTCTTAGATTTACGGTATTGCCCGTTATTTTTAGCAGCTTAAAGGAGAAAAGCTCCGTACCACTTAGAAAGCATACCAAAATAAGTCATTTTTAATACATGTAGCCTTTGTATAGTGTACAGGTATTGAAATACACCTACTGGTTTTTATCAGTATCATAATTCCTCAAATTACTTACTATAAATATGCCTCATTTGACTTATGTGCTTGCAAAATTCACCTAACACCCTACGAAAGTTTCATGTTTTAAATACAGCCTCTACGAGTTTCTCCCTTTTCCCAAAACACATTCTTTAATGCTTGGTTTCTTTTTACTTTCTCTTATTTATGGGCTGATTTATAATTGTTAGGAAGTAAGTACCTAACTCACTAGATATGTAGCAATTTGCAAAATAGAAGATCATTCTGAACAAACAAAAGTCTCGCTTACTGGGCTGGAAAATTATTTCAGAAAAATTCCCTTTCATCTAATTGCCTCAATTCATGGTATATCTTTCCCCATGGTATGACAACTAAATAACAGATAGTCAATATCGTTAAGCTCACAAATTGAACTCTGATTTCAAAAGATAACAGTTTTAAAAACTTGAAGTCACCTAGTGCTATCTAGTGAACAGCATGGTTAAAAAATAAAATTTCCTGTTAGATTATGACAAGGAGTAGACAGAGCGAGCGTTTGGTGGTACGCTTATCTGGCTTCTCATGAAGCTCTCCTTTAACTTACTTAAGGTAACTTTCACCCTATATTTCAACTCATTCTGCAACACTATGTTAGCATGCCCGCTTCAGATTACCTCCACTCAGGCCGTATTACAGCAATAATATAGAGACAGCAATCTCACTCTTGGCCTCAATATTCTTTAGTCTAAAATATAAATCCTAGATTAATAGCAAGAGTAGTCTCAGATTCTAAATACAGTTCCTTCCAACTGATCTGAATACTTCAAATATGATTTAGGACAAGTGACCTTGTAGGGGTAGAAAGAAAACAGCCCCTACAGAAAATTTTCCTAAAAAATGAAAAAAAGAAAAAAAGGCGGAGGAAAAAGAAAATAATAATCAATGCTCTCAACTGAAACAATTCAACAAAAGGATGCTAAGGTAAAATACAATCATTCCCAGGTATTTATTAAAGGCTTACTACATGCCAGGCCTTTTGCAGGTACTATAAAGACAGCAGTGACTGAAATAAATATAATTCCTATCCTTATCTAATCGAGAAGATCTCAGATAAAAGTAATTAAAGTTAAAATTTAAACACTCTAGTACAATGGTAAGGACAGGTAGCAATGTTAGGCATTTGTGTCTTGGAATTTTTTAAAGAGAATGCTGCTAATGTTTCACCATTTTGAACTGGTATTCGCTGTAGGCTTTTGGTAGATCTTTCTTTTGGTTATGGTTCTTGCCGTATCTTTTTCTTTCTTCTATGTCCTTACATTTTGTGTATCATTACACAGCATATATCTTTTATCTAGTCTGACAATCTAACTTTTTTTTAATACCAAAAATTATTTTATCCTCTTAGGCTAAGTAATAATGATAAAAGCAACAACAAATAAAAAGAGTAGAAGTACTAGTAATAATAATAGTGGCAGTAACTAGAACAAAGATGATAATGTTTCCTTATATTTAAAAACTTTTTAGTCATTAAAATTTTTTAAATTATCCTACAGTAAAAATCGACTTGGATATGGACATAATGCCTCCAAAACCCATTTTTAAATGAAAGACCCTTTTTAAGGGGGGAAGGAGGACTCTTGCCAGACCACTGAGTTAATGAATTATTTGTTATTTATATATATATAAATTAGACAGAATTACAAAACTCAAATTAACTTAAATGAACATTAATTCAATGAGACAGACAATGCTGTCTTGCTGAAATCAGATTACCGCTCACAAACTGAATTCGACTAAGCTACTATATACTCCTTTGCATTTGAGCTACCACAGAACTTCATTTTGTAGGGTTTATAGTGTTCCATGACATCATCTGATCTTCACTTGTATAAACCCATCATTTACGTATTAGTTAAGCTTCTACTGTTCTAAATTAGCCTGCACAGTTAAAGTCATATCGTTTACTACCAGTATTTATTGTAAAAACAAGCCCCTCCAAAAACAAATGCATAGTGGTTTTCCTTTAAGTTGGTCAGTCACGATATGCAGAAAATGCTTTTGTTAGAACTTTAAACTGTCATTAAAATGAATCCCAACATTTAAAATTCTCAGATCCTAAATAATACATTATTTATGCCCGTATATACGTATATACAAACATTTTTAGTGAGATTACAAGAAACCCTGTATCAGAGTAATGTCACCACAAAAGTCCTAGACACACTATTCAGATTCCTCCAGAAGGGGAAGATTTCCTCCAAAGTTCCTTGAGAGGCTTTGTTTAGCTTTTTCACAAGACTCCCCAGGGTCCTTTGGCCAGAGAAACAGGTCTGCGATGTAATGAGAACCAGCAAGCTCCACTAGGAGAATCCTGGATTCCAGAGGCCCAACTATTTATGTTGAAGATAAGTTAAAAAAACAAAAACCAACTCAAAGACCATTACTAGAAATAGAAATACCATACGATTCAGCAATCCCACTCCTAGGAATATATCCTAGAGAAATAAGAGTCATCACTCGAATAGACAAATGCACACCTATGTTCATGGCAGCATTGTTCACAATAGCAAAAAGATGGAAACAACCTAGATGGCCATCAACAGATGAATGGATAAACCATGGTACATACACACAATGGAGTACTATGCAACGATAAAGAACAATGATGAATCTGTGAAGCATCTCATAACACAGATGAAACTGGAGACATTATGCTGAGTAAAATCAGTCAGTCACAAAAGGACAAATATTGTATGAGACCTCTATTGTAAAAACCCATGAAAAAGTTTACACACAAAAAGTAACAATCTTTGTTGGTTACCAGGGACGGGAGAGGTAGGGGGGAATACTAAATAGGCAATAGATAAGTGGTATCTTGGGTGAAGGGTGAGACAGTACACAATACAGGGGAAACCAGCACAACTTGTACAAGGGAAGGTCATGGAAGCTCCACAGACACATCCAAACTCCCTGAGGGACTGAATTGCTGGGTGGAGGGCTGTGGGGACCATGGTCTCGGGGAACATCTAGCTCAAATGGCATAACACAGTTTATAAAGACAATGTTCTACATTCTACCTTGGTGAGTAGCGTCTGGGGTATTAAAAGCCTGTGAGCAGCCATCTAAGATACTCCACTGGTCTAATCCCTTTGGGAGCAAGGGAGAATGAAGAGAACAGGATACAAGGAAAAGATTAGTCCGAAGGTCTAAGGGACCACAACTACCAAGGCCTCCACCAGCCTGAGTCCAGTACAGCTAGATGGTGCCCGGCTACCACCGACTTGCTCTGACCAGGATCACAACAGAGGGTTCTGGACAGAGCTGGAGAAGGATGTAAAACAAAATTCTAACTCACAAAACAAAGACCAGATTTACTGGCCTAAAGGAGACTGGAGAAACCCCAAGAGTATGGCCCCCAGACACCCTTTTAGCTCACTGGTGAAGTCATTTCCGAGGTTCACCATTCAGCCAGGGAGTGGACAGCCCCATAAAACCAAATGGGACTAATGAGGCACAGCAGTCCAGGGACAAGGGCCAGAAGGCAGAAGGGGACAGGGAAGCTGGTGATAGGGAACCCAAGGTTGAGTAAGGATAGTGTTGATGTGTTGTGAGGGTGTTAACCATTGTCATAGGGCAACATGTGTACTAGCTGTTTAATGAGAAACTATTTTGTTCTGTAAGGCTTCATCTCAAGTGAGAATAGCAGCACAACTGGAAGAGTGTAGTCGATGTCAGTGAACTGTGCATGTAGAAATTTTTGAAATGGTGTTATCTTTGGCTATGTATATTTTCACCAAAAAAAAAAAGGTGGAGAAGGGAGAGGGTTGACATGTCGTGGGGTTGTTAACCAATGTCATAAAACAATATGTCTACTACTGTTTAATGAGAAACTATTTGCTCTGTAAACCTTCACCTGAAGTACAATTAAAAAAAAAAACCAACTCAAAGACCATTACTTTAATAAAATACAATAAAGAGAATGAGCAAGAAAAAATTATCATGCACTTGGATGTAGGAGTAATATTAAACTGCTATACAAGTGTATAAAGGCACTGGTAGTTCAGTGGTAGAAGTTTCACCTTCAGTGTGGGACCCAGGTTTGATTCCCAGACAACGCACCTCATGTGCAAACATTACCCATCTATCAGTGGTGGCATGCATTTTGCTATGAGGTACTGAACAGATTTCACCAGAGCATCCAAACTAAGTCAGACTAGGAAGAAAAGTCTGGTGATCTACCTCCAAAAATAAGCCAATGAAAACCCTATGGATCACAATGGTCTGATCTGCAACTGATCATGGGGATGGTGCAGGACTGGACAGCGTTTCGTTCCATTATGAATGGGGTCACCATGAATTGAGGACTGACTTTATGGCAGATAACGACAACATATAAGTTTATAAATGCTTAAAACAAGTCTTAATAAATTTAAGAGGACTGAAATCATATAAAGTAGGTTCTCTGATCATGCTAAATTAATTAAATTAGAAATCAGCAACAAACAATCTGGAAAACGCCCCAAATATTTGAAAATTAAACAACATACTTCTAAATAACCCATGGATCAAGAAGAAATCACAAGGGAAATTAGAACAAAGAAAAATATGAACGGAAGCTCAATAGACACATCCAAACTCCCTAAGGGACCGATTTGCTTAGTGGAGGGCTGTGGGTCCTCACATGGTCTCGGGGAACATCTAGCTCAATTGGCGTAACACAGTTTATAAAGACAATGTTCTACATTCTACCTTGGTGAGCAGCCATCTAAGATACTCCATTGGTCTCACCCCTTTGGGAGCAAGGGAAAATGAAGAAAACAAGATACAAGGAAAGATTAGTCCAAAGGACTAATAGACCACAACTACCACAGCCTCCACCAGACTGAGTCCAGTACAACCAGATGGTGCCTGGCTACCACCAGACTGCTCTGACCGGGATCACAACAAGGGGTCCCAGACAAAGCTGGAGAAAAATGTAGAACAAAATTCTAACTCAACAAAAAAAAGACCAGACTTACTGGCCTGACAGAGACTGGAGAAATTCGGAGAGTACGGCCCCCAGACACCCTTTTAGCTCAGTAATGAAGCCACTCCCAAAGTTCACCATTCAGCCAAAGATTAGACAGCCTCATAAAATAAAACAAGACTAGTGGGGCACAACAGTCCAGGGACAAGGACTAGAAGGCAAGAAGGGGCAGGAAAGCTGGTAATAGGGAACCCATGGTTGAGAAGGGACAGGGTCGACATGTCATGGGGTTGTTAACCAGTCATAAAACAGTATGTGTACAACTGTTTAATAAGAAACTATTTGTTCTGTAAACCTTCATCTAAAGTACAATAAAAAAAAAAAAAGAAAAATATGAAAGAAGGCACAAATTACCAATACCAAGAATAAAAGAGGAACCACCACTACAAATCCTAAACACATGAAAAGGATATAAGGTTCACACCCACTAGGATGGCTATGATTAGAAAAATGGAAAACAATAGTTATTGGGGAGGATGTGGAAAAATAAGAACCCTCATCCATTGCTAGTGAGACTGTAGGGTGGTATAGCCACTGTGGAAAACAGTTTGGTGGTTCCTTAAAAAGTTAAACTATATTACTATATGATCCAGCAATCCCACTCCTAGGTATATACCCAAAAGAAATGAAAGCAGGAATGCAAACAGATACTTGCCCACCAATGTCCATTGCAGCACTATTCACAATAACCAAAAGGTGGAAATAACCTAAATATTCATCAACATATGAATGGATAAATAAAATGTGGTACATACATACAATCAACTATTACTCAGCCATAAAGAAAAATGAAGTTCTGACAGATGCTATAACATGAATGAACCTTGAAAACATTATACCGAAATAAGTCAGTCACAAAAGGACAAATATTGTACAATCGCAGTTACATGAAATATCCAGAAGAGGTAAGTGTATAGAGACCAAAGTTTATTAGTGGTTACCAGGGAGTAGGTGGGAGGGAGGAGGAAAGGAGGACTCAGGAGTCACTGAACTTCTGTTAAGGAAGATAAAAAAATCTGGGAACAGAGAAGGGTGATGGTTAAATATGCCGAACATAATGAAATGTCACTGAAGTATATATGTGAAGATTATTGAATGGCAAATGTTCTGTTATATATATTTTACCCCCCACCCCACACACACTAAAAAAATAATAGTAACTTTATGCCAGAAAATTCAATAACTTAAATGAAATGGAGAAAATTCTTGAAAGATACTGGGCCATCAGTATCCTCAAAGGAATCCTGCTCACAGCATCAATTGTGCAAACCAGTCCAGGAAGACTAAGGTCACCCACTTTCTTTTTTTTTTAAATTTTTTTTATTGTACTTTAGATGAAGGTTTACAGAACAAATAGCTTCTCATTAAACAGTCAGTACACATATTGTTTTATGACATTCGTTAACAGCCCCACAACATAGCAACACTCCCCCTTCTTGACCTTGAGGACCTTTTTTTTGGTGAAAACATACATACCCAAAGTTATACCATTTCAAAAGTTTCTATATGTACAATTCAGTGACATTGATTATATTCTTCCAGTTGTGCTGCTATTCTCACTATCCTTTTCCAAATTATTTCATCACCATTATCTTCAACTCACTGTCCCCAATTCACTGTCCCCCAGGCTTCCCATCAAACCTTTTGAGTTGCTGCTGTCAATTTGATCTCACATAGATAATGCTTTTTTTTTTTTTTTGTACCTTAGATGAAGGTTTGCAGAACAAACAGTTTCTCACTAAACAGTTAGTACACATATTGCTCTATGACAATGGTTAACAACCCCATGACACGTCAACACTGTCCCTTCTCAACCTTGGATTCCCTATCACCAGCTTTCCTCTCCCCTCCTGCCTTCTAGTCCTTCTCCCTGGACTGCTGTGCCTCATTAGCCCTGTTTTGTCTTATGAGGCTGTCCAATCCCCAGCTGAACAGTGAACGTCGGGAGGGGCTTCACCAATGAGCTAAAAGGGTGTCCGGGGGCCATACTCTTGGGGTGTCTCCCGTCTGTCAGGCCAGAAAATCTGATCTTTTTTTTGTGTGAGTTTGAATTCTGTTCTACATCCTTTTCCAGCTCTGTCCAGGACCCTCTATTGTGATCCCGGTCAGAGCAGTCAGTGGTGGTAGCTGGGCACCATCTAGCTGTACTGGACTCAGTCTGGTGGACGCTGTGGTAGCTGTGGTCCATTAGTCCTTTGGACTAATCTTTTCCTTGTATCTTGTTCTCTTCATTCTCCCTTGCTCCCAAACGGGTGAGACCAGTGGAGTATCTTAGATGGCTGGTCACAGGCTTTTAAGATCTCAGACGCTACTCACCAAGGTAGAATGTAGAACATTGTCTTTATAAACTGTTATTATGCCAATTGAGCTAGATGTTCCCTGAGATAAGCTCATCCACATTTGATGCCAAATTGTGTGGTGGTTTTTAACAAATTCCACTCCAAACGCCAGCTGCATTTACGGAAATCTCAGCTTCTCTCGCATGTTGAGTTCAGACCCCAGCTGTCCACACAGCCCTTCCTTCTCACTCTCATTCCCAGCTACCCAGGACTGGGTCAGTGCACACTGGCCACAAGCTTGGGAGTTCACATGACTCCCTCCACTTCAGACTGGTGGCTCCCCGATCATTTAGATCCAGTATGTAGCTGGAACAACGCACAGAATTCATGTAGAGTACACCATACTTACTACAGCTTTATTACAACCAAAAAGGATACAAAGAGATAGATGGAGTGAGGTCTGAGAGGGGTCACACCATAGAGCTACCACGTCCCAAGGAGATACAGTACCCTCCTGAGAGCAGATGTTCACTCTTACCAACCAGGAAGCTCCTAGAGCCTCTGTCTTCCAAGGCCTTTACTGGCCTTACCATGTGGCTATGATAGATTACATCATGTCTCCTGAGGCTTAGTCAGCACTGGGCCCCCAGGTGGTCCCTCTTGGTCTGGTCAAGCCCCACTAATTAGCCTCAGGTGTTGGTATGGCTTGAAAGAACTGAGAACAAAGGTCAAATGTCTTTCTGTAGATATACAAACTACCAAAGCTTTCTCTGAAAGAAACAGATAACCTGAATAGTCTTATTTCCATTAAAGAAATTGAATTTTTAGTTAAAAACTTTCTCATGAAGAAAATTCCAGTCCCAGATGGTTTCACTGGTGAATTCTACCAAATATTTAAAGAAATAATACAATTCTACACCAACTCTTCCAGAAAATAGAAGAGGAGAAAACACTTTCCAACTCATTCCATGAGTACCGCATTATCCTGGTACCAAACTGAGACAAAGACATTATAGAAAAACTATAGACCAACATCCCTCTGTGAACATAAAAGCAAAAAAACCTTAACAAAATTTTAGCAGAGCAAATACAATAACATATGAAAATGATAATAAGACATTATGACCAAATGTAATTTATTCCAAAAATTATGATATTGGAAAATCAACGTAATGTAGTATGTTAAAATATAAACTAAAAATAAAAAAACTGCATGTGCATCTAAATAGAAGGAAAAAAAAAAAGCATCTGACAAAATCCAACACCCATTTGAGGGTCCCTAGCTTGTTATCTGGAGACCGGGTGGCGCAGTGGTTAAGAGCTCAGCTGCTAACCAAAAGGTGAGCAGTTCTCTGAATCCACCAGCTGCTGCCTGGAAACCCTATGAGTCAGAATCAACTTGACAGCAACAAGTTTGGTTTGGTTTCAGCTTGTTCCCTGTGTTTACACTTTGGAAAATAACGTTACATCAAAATAGTATCTTTTGCTGGGACTGTGGTTTTTAGTAATTTACTCTTTGTATGCACCATATAAAAATTATGCCAAATAACAAATGGTTTCAATCTATGATTTATACTATTCTAATTCTTCTCATTTTCCTATAATACCTTAGAAGATATACTTTGAGAGAAACAAGGTGTCTTTGTATAAGTGTTTCCTAGGACAGTAGTCTTCAACTGTTTTACCTCAAAAATAGTTTTAAAACATATGTACCCTCTTCTACATTAATTTGGAGCCCTGGTGGTGCAGTGGTTAAGAGCTAACCAAAAGGTCGGCAGTTTGAATCCACCAGCCGCTCCATGGAAACCCTATAGGGCAGTTCTACTCTGGTCCTACAGGGTCACTATGAGTTGGACTCAACTTTATGGCAATGGGTTTTGGTTTATACATTAATTTAATACCTAAAATGTATTAAGCTTAATAGTTGCAAAGAATTTAATTTCTGGTATATATATGTTATATCATATATGATTGAAATACATTTGTCAAAACTTTGGTACTAAAGATTTAGCCCATTCAATTTATGGAATATGCCTGCCATAATCTAACAGTCCCCAGCCCTCATTTTCAAACCAATTAGGCAAAACAGATTCTGTTAAAGTTGTATGTCACTTCAACTGTATGTGTTGATATACATCCCTGTGATAACCATCTCACTTTCTAACTCAGAAAACAGAGAGAAGACAGGAGTTTGAGGCCCAGATGAAATAACGTCCTGTTTCCTCCAATATTTCTCACCCATGGGACATACTCTTCTAAAACTATGCATTCTGAACTTTTCCTTTCATTTGAGACCCCAGAGATTTTTATAGTTTAGGGTAGTACACCAGAGTAATACTTAGCATGAATGAAAAATATACCTTTCTTTTGTGGGTGGAGACAGAAAGGCCTTTGAATTATATAAATTGAGACAAGAGAGGCCAAAGACTTCAGGCATCCATTCTCGGGAAAGATGATTTTAGGGTACATAGGAATCTAAGGATTTAGAAAATAATTTTCTTAAAAATATAACCCCATTTTAAGATTAAAGATTTTTGTGCTAGAGCATTTCATTTATCTATGATTTGGGCAACAAAAATATTTACAAGTTGAAGTTTCCTAAAATTTCTGCAGGAATGAATACAATACAAAAGCTATTTAACAGTTCAGTTCTGTTAAAGGAAGTAGTCTGGATTCTAAAATTATATTAAATATAAATGCTCCAGGCATTGATTGTACAAGTTTTCCTTCATTCAAGTTCTCAATAAAGAGAAAAACACTTGAAATTTTGCAATGAAAGAATCATTAAAAAGATTAATTCATTTCAGAATATTTACACACACAGCAAGACACCCACACACAGACAGAAGAACTGTTTAACACATCAAGCTCTGACTGAACAGTTAGTACGTGCTGAACATGATTAAACTGTAGGCTTAGCTGCCAGCTATGATTTACCCCAATTAGTTAAAGCAGTTACACTTTTTAGTCACTAAGACTTGCCTCATCAAGTTAGAATCTTACTCCACAGTTTCAAAATTAGATTTAAAACTTCAAGAAGCTTTAAAAAGATTCAGAAGGAAACAAGAGGAAAGTGTTAAGAAATAAGAATGTTCAAAAAATTTTTTAAAGAAGAAATACTTCAAAAACCAGACATGAATGAAACCAATGTCACATAATGCTTTATGTACAAACTACTGAATGGGAAACTAATTTGCTCTGTAAACTTTCACCTACTACACAATAAAAATAAACACAAAAAGCCAGACATGGACTTAATTCTGCCACCATCTGACAAATGGCTATCCATGTTAACTTAAAATTCTGATGGTAGATAATAGGAAAAACTGTCAGTAATATAATTATCTAAACATATTATTTCTTTTCAAACTGATCAAATCTCAGCTATAAACAGAAGAGCTCATTCAAAAAGTAAATTATGAGAGTAGGCCCCTTTGTATTCACAGAGCCCCTTTGAGAAATGGGAGCACATCCATTCTTTTTATATAAAGTCCAGAGACTGAAAGGAATTAAGGATTAAGATTTTAATCCTACCAATGTGCACAGTAGCCTTCCTACTAGCTGAAACAAAAAAAAAATACCAAACCCACCTCTGTTGAGTCAATTCCAACTCATAGTGACCCTATAGGACAGAGTAGAACTGCCCCATAGTTTCCAAGGAGTGCCTGGTGGATTTGAACTGCCGACCTTTTGGTTAGCAGCCTAGCTCTTAACCATTATGCCACCAGGGTTTCCTCTACTAGCTTAGTTATTATTATATGACTCCCTAAGCCAGCTGCTATACTATAGACGCTGACTCATGGTTACCCCATATATGTCAGAGTAGACTAGACTGTGCTCCACACCGTTTTCAATGGCTGATTTTCCAGAAGTAGACTGCTAGGCCTTCCGTGGTGCCTCTAGGTAGACTCGAATCTCTAAACTTCCAGTCCACAGCTAAGCACACCAACCATTTGTACCACACTTATATGTTCATCTTGTAAAAGACAAAGAAGGGAAATAACTCTAACTTTTCTTGGCAAAGATGGTGGTGACAAGAATCACATTCTCTCCTTTTCTCATAACAGAAACTGTACTAATAAGCTAATCTGGAAAAAAACTAATCATGTCCTGCCCCCATTTCTAAAGGGAAGAACTACAAAATCCCTTGGAAACAGTATTTATTATATTCTCTACACTTTCCCCATCAACATTTAAAACAAAGCCATTTGTATTTCCTAAAATGACAATGACCATTTTGTGAACTTAAAAGAGGCAGAAAGTATCTAAAATCAATAATCTTAAAAGAATTTGTTACTAAAATGTACACCAATTTTAGTTTTCAAATTCACATGGAATCATTCATATCCAGAAAGGCTGATTTACCGGAACTCCTGCTGCTAAGTAGCTAACATCTACTTCTCTTTTTCCCTAATCCAGCTTCCTGACTTACAGATCACCTATCCCAAGGTAACTTTCAAGATTCAAGGTCTAGGAAATATCAACTTGCCCTCTTTTCCACATTTAAACTTAATACAATGAAGAAACCAAAACAATAAAACCAAAGAGAAAGTGCTGGTAAAAGGAGAAATATAACTACTGTACCTAGCTAGCCAAACACCAAGATGCAGTTCTGATCAAACTTCATATAAAAAAACCTAAAAAATGTAAACCTGGCTCTGTTCATTTCTACATCTATGCACCTCTCCTATCATTCAGGGTAAACCCTACCCACATTACAAGAAGTTAAATATATTATACTTGAAGAGAACAAGTTCCCAACTAGAATGTTTTAAATAAGTACTTTAGGTCTTTCAGAATATATAAAGATTGATTATAGACTTTGCTTTATTTAACTCATGTTTATTATCACTATCAATATTGAATATACCATAGACTGCCAGAAGAATGAACAAATCTGTCTTGGAAGAAGTACAGCTGGAATGCTCCTTGGAAGCGAGGATGGCTAGACTTAGTCTCACGTACTTTGGACATTATCAGGAGGCCCCTAGTCCCTGGAGAAGGATATCATGCTTGTTAAAGTAGAGGGTGAGCAAAAAAGAGGAAGACCCTTAACGAGATGGATTAACACAGTGGCTGCAACGATGGGCTCAAGCATAATGACTGCAAGGATGGGGCAGAACCAGGCAGTGTTTCGTTTTGCTGCACATATGGTCGCTATGAGTCAAAATTGACTCAACAGCACCTAACAACAATCAATATTTTAGTTACCAATAATTTCTAAGTTTTTATTATTTACATGGTCAGACCATCCTACTAATAAATAGTTTCTTTTTTAAGATAGCGAATCCCTAAGTTTTTGGTCTAATGTGACCTTATGCAGATATGCAGGTGGAAAAGGGAGTATTTTAATAGCTTTTTCTGATAATTGTCGATATTCTTTTTTGCTACTACACCAAAACTTGACAAATGACAGTTTCTTAATGATGAGTTACACTGCGGAATCTAAGGACCCTATTTCTGGGAGGGTCTTCAGGTTCCGAGGCATCCAAAAACTACACTTGAGAATGGCTGTTGTTTTAAACCATTAACTCTATTTGATCACAAAAGTGACTAAATTTATACCTACTGGTTTATTCAACGTGGAAGAAAGATGTGGTAGTCTGCTTCTGTAAAGATTACAGCCTTGGAAACCCTACAGGACAATTCTACTCGGTCCTACAGGATCGCTATGAGTCAGGTTTGAGTTGGTTTTATTTAGACTGCATACCATTTTGGTGAATTTAACTGAATAAGAATCTCTGAAGGTTAGGCAGTATCTTTTAAGTGCTCCAGAAAATTCTGACGTATAACTTTGATGTATTAATTACAGAAAAAAGCTGACGTATACGTGTACAGGAAAGGGTGGTATAAGATGGTACATAAGTTCTATTTAAACCATATGTATATGTATTTGTATGTTTTGATAATTATATAACTTTTCACTTACTGAAGTAAGTTTTTATTTTGATCAAGGATGTCAAATTTGCTATTTTAGTCAGCTAAAAAGAGAAAGAATATGTAATAATTATAGAACAAAATAATAATCTCCTTTCCTTTAAGAGTCCTTTGCCTTCCCAGGTTTATTCCCTGCAGTCCTCCTCATATTTTCTTGCAGTCTCAAACATCATATGTATTCTTGGAGAGCATTCTCTACCCCAACCAGAAATTTGTTTAAATTTTTCCCAACAAGAAAGCTTACACTACATACTTACCAGGAGCCCAGAGACCATGAAACAGACTAAACCTAACATTTGTAACTGTCCTCATTTCTACTGTGATCTGGAAAAGGCCTGTTTCAACACAAAGGATACGTGATGAAATGGAGGGTGTTAGCTGGATCTCAGGGCCTTTTCACTACCTGAAATAAGGCAGAAGGGAATTTTGAAGGTTGAGGGGGAGGGTTTCTCCAGCATAAACAATACGCAGTGGTTTAGAGGTCGACTGCTAACCAAAAGGTCGGCAGTTTGAATCCAACAGCCGCTCCTTGGAAACCCTATGGGGCAGTTCTAGTCTGTCCTATAGAGTCACTGAGTCAGAATTAACTTGATGGCAATGGTTTTTTTAAAAAATGGTTTTAGTTACTAGTGGTGCAGTGGTTAAGAGCTTGGCTGCTAAAAGAAAGGTCGGCAGTTAGAACCCACTAGCTGCTCCACAGCAGCTTTCGTAAAGATTTATAGCCTGGGAAACCTTATAGGGCAGCTCTACTCTGTTAGGTAGGGTTGCTGTGAGTCACAATCAACTCAACTGCAGTGTGTTATTTTGTTTTTTCAGTCAGTAGCCTTCCCGCCACCTTCCGTCTGCTGCGCTCTCATGTACAGATTGTTTAAATATGACACCTTTCTACCTGTGAGTGGTAGTTTTCTGTGAAGGGCCTCACCAAATATTAGACCAGCTATCTTTAGCTCAGCTGAGCAAAGCCTCAAGGCACAATGTTTTTGAAAAGGCAGAAACTTGGACAGTAATTGTAGACATGTAGACATATAGACCAGCCTTCAGGAAGATTTCCAGAGAATGGAATTTAGTGTCAACTCTAAATGACATTCATTATAAATATTCCTGGCTTGTTTTGTGAAATAGGTTTGATTTCTCCTACAGGGCTTCCTGGCAATCAATATATCACCTAATTGGCAGTTAGAACTACTTCTGTTGTACCATAAACAAAGCTAGGCAACAGGAAATTTTAGCTTTCTGTTCGCAACTTCGGAAACCCTGGTGGTATAGTAAAGTGCTACAGCTGCTAACCAAAAGGCTGGCAGTTCGAATCCACCAGGTACTCCTTGGAACCTCTATGGGACAGTTCTTCTCTGTCCAATACGGTCGATATGAGTCGGAATCAACTCAACGGCACCGGGTTTGGGTTTTTTTTAATTTGCAATTTCAATTAAATTCCATAACAAAATACAGTATGCCCAAGACTTTATTTCAAGTAAGAATCAATCTTCATTTATTTCTGCTTGAGTAGATCTATGCTGATGTACAAATCCAATTTATCCACCTTGATTTTTATTTTTAGTACTTCCAACTTTACTGTGAAATCATACATATGAATTTAGATAATATATGTAAAGAAAATATTAAAATGAAAAATCCTCTCCTGCCACCAGCTTAAGAGAAAGAATATCATCCTAGACGGCCCTTGTATATGTCCCCTCCAGTTAGATGCCCCTCACTCCTCTGGAGTAAGCGCTATCCTGAAATTCATGCTAATTGACCTTTTGCTTTATTTATAATTTTATCACGTCTGTATCCCTAAATAATATATTCATTAGCTTTACACTGTTGTTGTTATTAGGGGCCGTCGAGTCAACTACAACTCACAGCAACTCCATGTGACAGAGCAGAACGGTGCCATAGGGGTTTCTTGGCTGTCATCTTTAGGGAAGGTGATCGCTGGCTATTTCTCCCTTGGAGCCACTGGGTGGGTTGGAACTACCAACCTTTCAGTTAGCACTTAACTGTTGAGCCACCAAGGCTCCTAGTTTTTTGTTAGTTTAATATAATTAGTTTAGTATATTAGTTTTAGTATATTCATTAATTTTGACTTTCATATAAATAAAACCATACTATATGTATTCTATTTCTTGCTTTTTTAGTTTTAAATATGATATTCTATTGTGTTTTTAGTGAAAGTTTAGACAGCACATTAGATTCCCATTTAACAATTTCTATATATATTGTTCAGTGACATTGGTTACTTTTTTCACAATGTATCCACATTCTCATTATTTCTGTTCTGGTTGTTCCATTTCCATTAATCTAGATTCCCTACACTCTCTACCTTCTCATATTTGTTTTAGGTTAAATGTTCACTGTTTGGTCTCATACAGTTTTGTTTTTTTTTTTTTTTAAAGGAGCACAGTACTCATGGGTGACAGACATCATTTATTTCATGAGCCAATCTGTTATATAGCTGAAAGGTGACCTTTGGAAGTGGTTTCAGTTCAAAGTTTAAAGAGTATCTCAGGGTGATAGTCTCAGGGGTTCCTCTAGTCTCTTCTGGTCCAGTAAGTTTGAACTTTTTTAAGAATCTGAGTTTTGTTCTACATTTTTCTCCCATTCAGTCTGGGACCATCTATTGTGTCCTAGTCAGAACAGTTGGTAGCAGTAGCTGGGCACCAACTAGTTCTGGTCTCAGCATAGGTGAGGCCATGGTTTGTGTAGGCTATTAGTCTTGTAGATTAGTTTCTTGAGTGTTTGGTTTCCTTCTTTCTTTTTTGCTCCAGATGAGTAGAGACCAATAGTTGTAACTTAGATAGCTGCTCCCAAGCTTTTAAGACCCCAGACGCTACTCACCAAACTACAATGTAGAACATGAAGTTTATGAACTATATTATGCCAACTGACCGAGCTGTCCCATGAGACTATGATCCTAAGTCTTCAAACCCAGTAAACCAATCCTGTGAGGTGTCTGGTTATGTCTAGGAAGTATCTGTAATTGTGCCCCCTATTTGCTTTATTATATATATGAATTGCAGCACGCACATACATGTATATACACATGCCTACAGATACACCTATACATGCACACGTATATACACACATACCTTCTTATACACATATATGCGGACCTATCTGTATAACCACACAGTTTTTGTTGTTATTGCTGTTGTTGCAAAATTGTATATACTACAGCTTTTACCAAAAATGTCCCTTATTCTTGTGTACATTTTAGTGTCATCATTTACCTTAGTCAAGCTGTGCACACCTGATCCTCATTCAGTATTGCCTTTCTCATCACCAAAAATAACAAGTGTCTACTATCTAGAAGTGATTTCCCTTCCCTCCCATTTCCATCCCTGGTAACCACCAATGAACTTTGATTTCTGTATGTATACCTAATTCTTGTCTTTTTATAAAACTGATCATACAACATGTGCCCTTTTGTGATTGACATATTTCACTCAGCAAAATGTCTTTCAGGTTCATCCATGTTTTGAGAACTCATCATTTTTTTTAGCTTCATAGTATTCCATTGTATGTATGCACCACATTTTATCCATCCATTTATCCATTGATGGGCTCTCAAGTTGTTTCCATCTTTTTGCTATTGTGAATATTGCTGCAGCAGACACAGGTATGCATATGTCTATTCATGTCACTGCTATTAGATCTCTAGTGTATATACCTAGGAGTGGAATTGCTGGATCATAAGGTATTTCTATTTCTAGCTTTTTGAGGAAGTGTCATACCATTTTCCACAGTGGTTGTATCATTTTTCAACCCCACCAGCAGTGGATAAGGGTTGCAATCCTCCTCACAACCTCACCAGAATGTTGTTGTTGTTGTTTTTATCAGTGTTATTTTTCCAGGGGTGAAATGGTATCTCATTTAGTTTTGATTTGCATCCTCTAATGCCTAATGACAACAATCACCTTTTCATGTATTTTTTGGTCACCTGAATGTCTTCTTTGGTGAAGTATCCATTCATGTCCTTTACCCATTTCTTAATTGGATTGTTTGTCTTTTTGTTGCTGAGTTGTTGAAGTTTTGTATATATTTTAGAGATTAGATCCTTTTTAGATATGTATTCACCTTGATTTTATTTAATATTCTACAGCAGTCGTAGGATATTGCTATTTTTATCTCAGTTTTACAAATGTCAAACTTAATTTTTTCATAGTTGCTTTACAAAGGAGTATTGAAGTCATACATGTGTATAGAAAACTGATGAAACTGATCATATCTGCAAATGGGCAAGCTAACATGCAAACTTAAAGACAGCAGAAATATTATATAAATACATACACATTTAATCCTCGTTTGTCAGTCTCAGCCAATGTCATGTTCGATAATTTGAATCTATAGCAAACACTCTTTAATTCTCCTTGTAATAAAATGACTTATGGCATCTGTTCATCCAAATAAGCATTAATTTTATACAAGTGGGAGAGTGGGAGGAGGAAGTATGGTTCCTAGTAACCTGGACAAACTGTCAACTGTAGGTTCTGGTTCCCTTTTGAGGGTTAATTTTAATATTTATCTCTTCTCACCTACAACAGTGCAGTTTCTTTAGAAAGTGATTCATTTGTAGACTTACAGAATAGATAACAATATTGGCATATGTTACATTATCTGCATTTTAAATTGAGAAGTTGTCAAAATAAGGAAGAGAAACTTCTACTTTTTTAGTCTGATTTGCAAACTAAAAGCACAATCAAATTCAAATAGAAAATATTTCTCCCTTTAATAATTCAACTTGAAGCTCAATCCTGCATGAACAATTGTGAAAACTGTTGAAATGTTTATTATAAAAACGTTTCAAGAAACTAGCAACTATTTTTACTTCAGCTGACAAATATCAAAAACATGAGAACAAAGTTCAATAATGAGACGCAAGTTAGCATCTGTTATTACTAGAGTAATGGCTACTCCAATTCTAGGAGTAGGCAAACTTCTTTTAAGGGGTCATAGCACAGAAAAACATAAGTATCCAGTTTTGCATTGCTACTAGTGAATTACTATTTCAAAAACAAAATGAAATCCACTAGCAATTACATACACTATCCAAAATGGAAAGTAATAGTCTTATAATAGCAGATTAATTATTTTAATTATTATTGTACCTTAGAAGGTTTATAGAGCAAACTAGTTTCTCATTAAATACACATATTGTTTTATGACACTGGGTGCCAACACCATGACATGTCAACACCCTCCCCTTCTCAACCTTGTGTTCCCCATTACCAGCTGTCCTGTCCCCTCTTGCCTTCTTGTCCTTGCCTCTGGGCTGGTGTGCCCATTTAGTCTTGTTTTCTTTTATGGGCCTGTCTAATCTTTGGCTGAAGGGTGAACCTGAGGAGCGACTTCATTATTGAGCTAATAGGGTATCCAGGGGCCATATTCTTGGGGTTTCTCTAGTCTCTGTCAGACCAGTAAATCTGCTCTTATTTATTTTTTTTGTAAGTTAGAATTTTGTTCTACATTGTTTTCCAGCTCTGTCTGGGACCCTTTATTGAGATCCCTGTCAGAGCAGTCGGTGGTGGTAGCCAGGCACCATCTAGCCGTGCTGGACTCAGTCTAGTGGAGGCTGTGGTAGTTGTGGTCTATTTGTCCTTTGAACTAATCTTTCCCTGTGTCTTTGGTTTTCTTCATTCTCCCTTGCTCCAGATGGGGTGAGAACAATGGAGTATCTCAGATGGTTACTCACAAGCTTAAGATCTCAGATGCTACTCACCAAAGTAGAATGTAGAACATTTTCTTTATAAACTGTGTTATGACAATTAAGCTAGATGTTCCCCAAGACCATGGTCCTCACAGCCCTCAGCCCAGTAATTCGGTCCCTCAGGGATTTTGTTCTTCTCATTAAACAGTACACATATTGTTTTATGACAATGGTTACCAACCCCACAACATGTCAACACTCTCCCTTCTCAAACCTGGGTTCCCTATTACCAGCTTTCCTGTCCCCTCCTGCCTTCTAGTACTTGTCCCTGGACTGTTGTGCCCCATTAATCTCGTTTTGTTTTATGGGGCTGTCTAACCTTTGGCTGAACAGTGAACCCTGGGAGTGACTTCATTACTGAGCTAAAAGGGTGTCTGGGGGCCATACTCTTGGGGTTTTGCCAGTCGGTCAGGCCAGTAAATCTGGTCTTTTATTGTGAGTTAGACTTTTGTTCTACATTTTTCTCCAGCTCTGTCTGGGACCCCCTGTTGTGATCCTGGTCAGAGTAATCAGTGGTGGTAGCTGGGCACCATCTAGTTGTACTGGACTCAGCCTGGTGGAGGCCGTGGTAGTCGTGGTCCATTAGTCCTTTGGACTAATCTTCTCCTTGTATCTTTTCTTCATTCCCCCTTGCTCCAGAAGGGGTGAGACCAGTGGAGTATCTTAGACGGCTGATCACAGGGTTTTAAGACCCCAGGCGCTACTCACCAAGGTAGAATGTAGAACATTTTCTTTATAAACTGTGTTATGTCAACTGAGCTAGATGCTCCCTGAGACCATGGTCCCCACAGCCCTCCACCCAGCAATTTGGTCCCTCAGGGAGTTTGGACGTATCTATGGAGCTTCCATGACCTTGCCTTGGACAAGCTGTGCTGGCTTCCTCGGTATTGTGTACTGTCTTACCATTCATCAAAGTTAGTTCTCTAGTTAGTGTTCTTCCCTCCCACCTCTCCCTTCCTTCATAACCATGAAAGATAGTTTCTTTTTGTGTGTAAACCTCTTCATGAGTTTTTATAGTAGTGGTCTCATACAATATTTGTCCTTTTGTGATTGCCTTATTTCACTCAGCATAATAGCCTCGAGATTCATCCATGTTGTGAGATGCTTTGCAGATTCATCATTGTTCTTTACTGTTGTGTAGTGGCTTGGTTATCTAGTGCTGCTATAACGAAATACTACAAATGGATGGCTTTAACAAAGAGGTATTCTCTCACAGTCTAGTAGGCTACAAGTCCAAATTCAGGGCATCAGCTCCAGGGGAAAGCTTTTCTCTCTCTGTCGGCTCTGGAGGAAGGTCCCTGTCATCAGTCTTCACCTGGTGTATGAGTTTCTTAGGAACAGGGACCCCAAGTACAAAGGATACGCTCTGCTCCTGGAGCCACTTTCTTGCTGGTATGAGGTCCCCATGTCTCTCTGCTTGCTTCTCTGTTTTATATCTCAAAAGGGATTAGTTTAAAATACAATCTAATCTTATAGATCTCATCAACATAATGGCCGCTAATCCCATCTCATTAACATCATAGGATAGGATTTATAACACACAGGAAAATCACATCAGATGACAAAATGGTGGACAATCACACATCACTGGGAACCATGGCCTAGCCAAACTGATACACGTATTTTTGGAGGACACAATTCAACCCATGACATGTGGTATTCTACTGTGTGTATGTACCATAGTTTGTTTATCCATTTATCTGTTGCTAGGTACCTATGTTGTTTCCATGTTTTTGCTATTGTGAACAATGCTGCAATGAACATGGGTGTGCATATGTCTACTTGTGTGATGGCTCTTATTTCTCTAGGATATATTCCTAGGAGCAGGATTGCTGGATCGTACGGTATTTCTATTTCTAGCTTTCTAAGGAAGTGCCATATCATTTTCCAAAATGGTTGTACCATTTTGCACTCCCACCAACAGCACATAAGAGTTCCAATCTCCCTGCAGCCTCTCCAACATTTGTTATTTTCTGTTTTTTTGATTCATGCCAGTAATGTCAGGGTGAGATGGTATCTCATTGCAGTTTTGATTTGCATTTCTCTAATGGCTAGTGATCGCAACCATTTCCTCATGTATCTGTTAGCCGCTTGAATATCTCCTTTGTTGAAGTGTCTGTTCATTTCCTTTGCCCATTTTTTAATTGGGTTATCTTTTTGTTGTTGAGGTGTTGGACTTTCCTGTAGACTTTAGAGATTAAACCATTGTTGGATTTGTCATAACCAAAATTTTTTTCCCCAGTCTGTAGTTTCTCTTTTTACTCTTTTGGCGAAGTCTTTTTGATGAGCATAAGTGTTTAATTTTTAGAAGATCCCAGTTATCTAACTTATCTTCTGGTGTTTGTGTATTGTTAGTTATGGTTTGTATTCTGTTAAAGCCATGTATTAGGGCCTCTAGAGTTGATCCTATTTTTTCTTCTATGATCTTTATAATAGTTTTTGGGTTTATATTTAGGTCTTTGATCCATTTTGAATTAGTTTTTGTGTATGGCATGAGGTATGGGTCCTGTTTCTTCTTTTTGCAGATGGACATCGAGTTTTGCCAGCACCATTCATTATAAACACTGTCTTTTCCCCACTTAATGGACTTTAGGCCTTTGTTGAAGATCAGGTGACTGTAGGTAGATGAATTTACATCTGGGTTCTCAATTCTGTTCCACTGGTCAATGTATCTGTCGTTGTACCAGTGCCAGGCTGTTTGGACTACCATAGCTGTATAGTAGTCATTTATATTAGGTCAGGTAGTGTGAGTCCTCCTGCTTTACTTATCTGGGTCCTCTTGCCTTTCTATATAAAGTTAATGATTAGTTTTTCCATCTTTAAAGAATGCTGTTGGTATTGGATTGGAATTACAATGTATTTGTAGATTGCTTTGGGTAGAACTGATATTTTCACAATGTTAATTTTACCCATCCATGAGCATGGTATGTTTTCCCATTTAGGTAGGTTTCTTGCAGTAGTGTTTTGTAGTTTTCTTTGTATAGGTCTTTTACATCCCTGGTTAGATTTATTTCTAAGTATTTTTTTTAAGGGCTATTATAAATGGTACTTTTTCCTGACTTTGTTTTTATAGTTTTCTTTGTTGCTATATAGGAATCCAAAGGATTTCTGTATGTTGATCTTGTATCCTGCTACTCTGCTGAATCTATTAGTTTCAGTAGTCTTCTCATGCAGTCTTCAGGATTTTCTATGTATAGTATCATATCATCCACAAATAGGGACAGTTTTACTTCTTCCTTACCAACCTGGATGCTTTTATTTCTTTTTCTTGCCTTACTGCTCTAGCTAGGACTTCCAGCACAATGTTAAATAGGAGTAGTGATAAAGGGCATCCATGTCTTGTTCCCGTTCTCAAGGGGAATGTTTTCAGCCTCTCTCCATTAAGAATGATATTGTCTGTTGGTTTTGTATAGATGCCCTTTATCATGTTCCGGAATTTCCCTTCTATACCTATTTAACTGAGAGTTTTTATCAGGAGTGAGTGTAAGACTTTATCAAATGCCTTTTCTGCCTCCGCTGAGATGATCATGTGATTCTTTCATTTACGTGGTGGATTATGTTGATTGATTTTCTCATGTTGAACCATCCTTGCATATCGAGTGTGAATCCTACTTGGCCGTGGTGTATTATTTTTTTGATAAGATGCTGAATTCTATGGGCCAGAATTTTGTTGAGAATTTTTGCATCTATATTCATGAGAGACACTGGTCTGTAATTTTCTTTTTTGGTGGTGTCTTTGCCTGGTTTTGGTATCAGGGTCATGCTGGCTTCATAGCATGAATTTGGACGTGTCACTTCCTTTTCTATGTTCTGAAATAGTTTGAGTAGTAATGGTGTAAGCTCTTCTCTGAATGTTTGGTAGAATTCTCCAGTGAAGCCATCTGGGCCAGGGCTTTTTTTTGCTGGGAGTTTTTTTAAATTACCTTTTCAATCTCTTCTCTTGTTATGGGTCTGTTCAGATTTTCATCTTCAGTTTGTGTTAGTTTGGGTAGGTAGTGTGTTTCTAGAAATTTGTCTATTTCCTCTAGGTCTTCAAATTTGTTGGAGTATAGGTTTTTACAGTCTTCTGTTATGATCCTTTTTATTTCAGTTGAGTGTGTTGTAATGTCCCCCATTTTATTTCTTATTTGGGTTATTTGTGTCCTCTCCTGCTTTTCTTTTGCTAATTTGGGCAATGGTTTGTCAATTTTGTTGATCCTCTCAAAGAACCAACTTATGGTTTTGTTGATTCTTTCCACTGTTTTTCTATTCTCTATTTCATTTATTTCCGCTCTGAACTTTATTATTTCCTTTCTTCTGGTGGCTGTGGGCTTCATTTGCTGTTCTCTATTTGTTCACGTTGTGTAGCTAATGTTTTGATTTTGTCCCTTTCTTCTTTTTTTGATGTGTGTATCTATTGCTATAAATTGAATAATTCTCTATTCTCATCTATACATAACTTCCTAAGTCTCATCCTGCCTTCTTTTGCTACTTCACCCTTTTCTACTATCCAGGCACACTGTGATAACTTTATGAGTCCTACAATCTCAAGAAACAAGGGTTAGTTTTTATTATAGCAATAAAGTAATAAAGGTATTCTCTGTTAGCTAAAATTCATACAAAAAGCATAATTTCAGGATCACAGGGCCCAAAGGAGAACAACTGTTAATGCTCTAAATCATCAAATTTCATTTGACTGTGTTCACAATTACGATTTTTAAAAAATAAAATACAACATAGGGCTGTAAAATCATTTTTAAAAAGTATTATCAGGATACATACCAAACTTTTTTTTTTTTTTTTTTTTTTGCCATTTATTCAACAATGTGTAAATGTTAGGAAAGAAAGCAGTAAACAAGACAGACCTGGCCCCTGCCCTCACAGATCTTAGATTCTGGGAAAGAAAAATAAACAGATTAGCAAATTAAGTGAGCTAAGTTAATATGCTCTGATAAGTATACATAAAACTTCACATTTGTTTGGAGGTTGGGAGGGGAAGATAATATCCTCTTTCCACATGCCTATGTTGTTTGACTTGTTCCAATGAGTGTGTGTTACTTTATAATAAAGAAAAAACAAACCAGCAAGGTTTTAAAAGATGACAAGTTATACATGCTCATTACAGAACAAACAGAAGATAAAATATGTGAATAGAAAATAAAATGTACCAGTCACCCTACCATCCTCACGTAAGTTACAAACTTTTTGGTATAAATTCTCTTAGACTTACTTCTAGGAAGATGTTGCTGTTGAGTTGATTCCAACTCATGGTGACCATGTGTTTCAGAGCAGAACTGTGCTCTACAGGCTTTTCAGTAGTTGTGATCTTATGGAAGGATCCGAGGCACGACTCGGTGGATTTAAACTATCAACTTTTCAGTTAGTAGCTTAACGCAAACTGTCTGCACCACCCAGGGATCTTTGCTATAAGATATCCATACATAAACATAACTATAAACATGGAAGTACGTTATATGCTTTATAGTCTGATTTTTCATTTACTATCAGAAACATAAAAGGGTGATAAATGTGGAACAGAATTTTAAATTCTCATGGAATCCAGACCTTCTGGAGCCAATGAGACTGGAAGAACCCCTGAAACTACTGCCCTGAGATAACCCTTAAACCAAAAATATTCTCTGAAGTCTTCTTTAAACCAAACAATAGTTTAACTTAATTAGTAAAGAATGTCATCCTTGAGCACTGTGCTCTTTAAAGAACTATCTATGTGGGATCAAGCTGACAACAGCAATTCAAACGGTCAGATATGAAGATTGGGGGCAATGAGTTTTTCAATGGGAGGGGAACAACTCAGAAAAGGAGGGTGAGAATAGTTGCACAACTTTAAGAATGTAATCAACGTCACTGAATTGTACATGTAGAAATTGTTGAAGTTGTTTGTGTCTTCCTGAGTATACTTTCAACAATAAAAAAGCAGAACCTAAAAAAATATCAGAAACAGTTTTTGATATCTGTCTAGTTCTACAATATTATTTTTTAAATAGGAGCATTCTACTGTTTGGAAAAAACTGCCTATTGTTGAATACTTAGATTGTAGGTTATTCAGGGCTGAGTAATAAGATGCTTAGATAAAAGTTAGACAGCTGGTAAAAAAGTAGTGGCAAATTCATTTTTACTTTTCACTGTAAATCCCCAACTTCCAGAACATCCTCCCACCTCAATGTGACCACAATCCTACACTACTCTTCAAGGCTATGCCTTAAAAAGACCAAACTTTTGCCACCAAGTCAACTCCAACTCATGGTGACCCTATAGGATAGACTAGATCTACCCCACAACGTCTCCAAGGCTGTGATCTTCACAGAAGCACACTGCCACATCTTTCTCCTGAGGAGCAGCTGGTGGGTTCAATCTGCCGACCATTTGGTTAACAGCTTAGCACTTAACCACTGCACCACCAGGGCTCTTTTGATCATACCTTAGAGAAGTTAAAATACAGTACATATGTAAAGATTGTAGAAAACAATACCATAATTACCCAAAACAAAAACTATGAAGTGTGTTTACTTCTCTTTAATTCTGGGGCTAAAGGATAAGTGCACTTACTTATACCAGAGTGCAGAGGCAGATGGGAATGTTCAGGGATTATGAAAATAACTGCTATGGATTTCAAAGCTTTAAGAGCAGTTAGCAGAATTAATTCCTCATTACATTAGTCACATTAAATGTATACTCACAAGTTTCCTTTTCCTTAATACATTGGTATAATTACCACTTCTTACGCTTATCAGCAAAGACTGAGATTTTTTTTTTTTTTTTTTTTTGTCTTACAAGTCAAAGAGGAAATAAGGAAGGGGAAAATAAAGAGATAATCTGATAAGGTACAGTGTGAAAGAGCTGGAAGTAGCGGAGGGTAAGGTAAGGGACTTTTAAAGAATTTATGCATAGCGCATAAGGTAATCATACTTCAGGTACTCTAAACGATGAGTAAGCAAACAAGAAAGTCAACTGCATGATTCCTAGCAAATTAAGGCCATTAAAGGGCGCCCTTGCACTTGGACACCTCAGTCCTAAAGATCAAGCCAGAAACAAACAAGCACAGAAAGATAGCACAATTTTGTTCCAAATTCACAAATTGATGTGATACGAAGGAAGTATTCTCTTTCACTAACTGATATTTCCATAATTGTAATTTTATCTCACACAAAGGTTCTACTCCAGCCCATCAATATCCTTACTGTTCCCTGGTAAGGTCCACCTATGACATCTTACTCAGAGCTTCTTGTATATCACTTTCAAAGCTCTAAGGTAATAGGCTGTACATCTATTTATCTCTTTGTAATAGTCCCCTAATTACTTTAGGTGTGTGCTTTTAGATTATGAATTATTAAGGACAGAGGCTGTTCTTCCTATTTCTTAAAATTACCCCCTATGGCCAAATGCAGTTAGCAATAGATGAACTTCAAGGAATCTGGTTTTCCTAGTTTTTGAGAAGTAGAGATAAATATGAAACCAGAAGAAAAAAAAAAAAAAAAACCTCCAGTGATGCCATGCTTTCTACACCTACTGCCTTCTAAAGCAAAGAGGCAAAAAAGTATTTTTTTTAAAAAAGAAAAAAAAATACTGAAATCAACTTTTGGCACACAGAACTTATCTGCTCAGTCTTACTTTCTGAGCTATTACTATACCAGCAGATTTTGCCTTCTTTAATGCTTATTTTTACCTTCTTCCCACAGATTGAAAACTAGCTGTTTTCTATACTGAGAACAAGCCCTGTCCCCTTTCACATGTTAACTTATTTCTTGCTTGGGCAAGAGTTTCCAAATACAGATGTTTCATATTTTATAAAACCTAAGAATGTGAGAAGTAGTGAAGAAAGGGAAATTGGAGGCTTTGCCTTCAAAGAAGGGTTTTGGTTGACAGCCTAGGAAACCCACGGGGCAGTTCTACTCTGTCCTACAGGGTCGCTATGAGTTGGAATTGACTCAATGGCACACAACAACAGTAATGAAATAATGGACCTAGACTATAAATACTGCAAAAAGAGGGACAATCAAACATCATATGCCTCCTGATGGAAGCACACCCCACCCCTCATGAATTATACTTGCCCTCTCCCCCCATTCTCTCTCTTCTCCAAAATCAGACCTGAACTGATCTCTAAATTTGATCAAAATCTTTAAATTTAGTTACCAATTTACAGGAATACAGGGATAGGACAATAGATAGAAGGATAAACTAGGACATGTTGTTAATACTATAACAGAGAGACACATCCAGCAAAATCCAAAATGAGGGAAACTGCAGAAAAATAACCTGGTTCCAGAAACAAATAAATTACATGTAAAATAAGAAAGGGGGAACCTGTAAATTAAAAGACTTAAGAGACATACCAATCAAATGTAATGTGTGACTTTGTTTGGATCCCAAATAAAACAAACCAATTATTAAAGAACCATTTAGGAAAATCTGAATACTGAATGGATATTTGGTGATGTTAATGTTTAAAGGCCCCTGCCTGGGTGGTGGCCCAGTGGTTAAGAGCTCGACTGCTAACCAAAAGGTCTGCATGTTCGACTCGATGGCAATGGGTTTGGTTTTCTAAGTTTATTTTGGATGGCGCAAAAGATTTGCTCTCAGCTACTAGCCTAAAGGTTGGCGGTTCGAACCCACCCAGCGGCACTGCAGAAGAAAGGCCTAACAAAAACCCTATGCAGCAGTTCTACTCTGTAATACATGGGTTTACCATGAGTTGGAATTCACTCAATGGCGACAGGTTGAGTTTTTTTTTTTTTTTACTGTAGTGTGGTGAAATGCGTTCCTTTATGTGGTCTGTTGCCTTGGGGTTTTTTTGAAAAACAGCTTGAGAAATTTTTCCCCTAAACTCTGAGGAGTTACTTTTGCCCCAGTTTTCTACTCCAGAGGATTTGTTACTTTTGTCCAGGTTGACTGACATTTCCTGGGTAAGCTATAAACAGTTTGTGGTTTGATACTTTTTGTGGTCTTGGGCTGCAGCCCGCGCTGATTGGTTTGCACCTTGTAGGGATTGGTCAATAGACTATGCAAATGAAGTATCCGTAGCCTATCATGCAAATGAAGTATCTGTAGCCTACTATGCAAATGAACTACCTGTAGCCTACTATACAAATGAAGTGTCTGTGGCCTACCAAGAGAGTACTGGTCAGTTTGTGGTCCTGGTGGTGGTGGGGCATGCCATGAAACTGACGGAGAGTTTGTGTATACATGCAGCACCCCACAGAGGTTTTTTAGAGACAGAAAGAAGCAGGAAGAGAAGCAACAGGAAGCAGCAGAAGGAAGAGGGAGAAATGAGAGAAGCAGAGAGATGGGAGGCAAGGAAATCTCCTAAAAATGCTGTAACACCAAAGACAGCAACAGGTCCAGAAAGGACCCAGTGGCAGAGCCAGTGGCAACAGATGGCAGGGCCAAGGGAAGCCTGTCTTCAGGGGGCCCAGAGGAGGTCTGCACGACTGAGAGGAGTTGAGAAAGCTGTCCTGTACTGAAAAAGGGAGACTGCCTACATATTTCCTGATCCTGAGTTGTAGCCTACTGATCATAATCCCAAATTGTACCCGTTACTTCCTTAATAAACCACTTAACTGTAAGTATGATCTGTGAGTTCTGTGTGGTCACTACAACAGATTCTTAACCCCAGAAGAGAAGTACAGAGTGCCATAGGAGGAACGGCTGGTATCAGAATTGGTAAAAACATTGGAGAGTAGAGGTATGTGTGACCTCTACCTCACAGGGATCAGCCTTGGGCTGATCTTGATCCACATTATCCCTGTTGAAGTTAGACAGGTTTTGAAGACACTATCAGTACTAGTCCCACTTTACATGTGGTGATGGCTTTTTTATAGCAGCTTTATTAAGATACCATTCACATATCATAGGTATATTCAGAGTTATGCAACCATTATCACTAATTCCAAAACACTGAAATCACTCCAAAGAGAAATCCTGTGTTAAGCAGTCACTACCTGATCTCCCCCCAGCCCCTGGTAACTACTGATCTCCTTTCTGTCTCTATGGATTTGCCTATTCTGTACATTTCATATAAACATAATCACATTTGTGACTGGCTTCTTTCACTCAGTGCAATGTTTTCAGGGTTCATCCATGCTGTAGAATGTTTCAGTGCAGGCAGTCCCCAACTTACGATGGGGTTCTGATCTGATGACTCTACTGTAAGTCAGTTCTGATGTAAGTTGAATACTTCATTTTTTTTAGTTTTCATTATTACTGCCTTTTATTATCAGTATCTTTATAAATCCAATCTTTGTCTTTGGGGGTTGGAAACATTACATATAAACATCTTTGAACATCTGAGAATGACATCAGTAAATTACGCGCTGCAACGCTGTGTGTAGTACATACTACTAACAATAAATAACAGGTACAAAAAAATTAGACAGTTATAAGTGTGGTTCATCGTAACTTGAATACGCTATAAGTTGGGGACACCTGTACTTCATTCCTTATTATGGCTGAATAATAATCCATTGAATAGATATACCACATTTTGTTTATCCAGTTGATGGGCATTTGGATTATTTCCAATATTTGGCTATTATGAATAATGCTACAGTGAACACTGGCGTACATGTCTGTGAGTCTCTGCTTTCAATTCTTTTGGGAGCATACTTAGTGGTGTGATTGCTGGGTCATACGGTAACTCTGTTTAACTGGGGAACTGCCAGACTGTTTTCCAAAGCAGCTGCACAATTTTACATTCCCACCATCAGTGTATGAGTATCCCAATTTCTCCATTCTCATCAACACTTGTTATTACCTGTCTTTTCAGTTATATCCATCCTGATGGGTGTGAAGTGGTATCTTATTGTGGGTTTAATTTGCATTACCATGATGACTAATGATGTAGAGCATCTTTTCACGTACTTACCAGCCATTTATACATTTTCTTTGGAGGACTGTCTATTCAGATCCTCTGCCCATTTTTAAATTGGGTTATTTGTTTTGTATTATCAAGTTGTAAGTGTTCTGTATATATTCTAGATACAAGTCCCTTATCAGTTATATGATTTGCAAAAATTTTCTCCCATACTGTGGGTGGTCTTCTCACTTTCTTGATGTGTATGCTGAAGCACAAAAGCTCTTAAATCTGAAATCCCATTTATCTATTTTCTTTGGTTATTTATGCTTTTGATGTTATTTATATCTAAGAAACCACTGTCTAACCGAAGGTCACAAAGAATTACACTCATGTTTCCTCCTAAGAGTTTTACAGTTTCAGCTCTTACATTTAGGTCTTTAATCCATTTGAGTTAATTTTTTTGTATACGGAGTGAGGTTGGGGTCTAACTTTATTCTTTTCTCTGTGGCTATCCAGTTGCTCCATTACCATTTGTTGAAGAGGCTATTCTTTTTTCACTGAATTGTCTTGGTACTCTTGTTGAAAATCAACTGACCATTAATGTGAAGGTTTATTTCTGGTCCACAGCATTTTTAGCTGACAAAAAAGAACAGTCAGATATGGAGGGCCCACAATAGTCCTCACATCTCAGGCTAGCACATCCAGCGGCCTCCTATTCTTCCACTTTGCAGAGAAAGGGCCACAACCCAGGGAAACAGTGGTCACTGAAATTAGGTCAAATGACCCAACCCAGGAGCAAATCATGAGGAAAAGTTGTACTTGTTTCCAGAACCAACCTTCCTTTCTCTGGAAAATTCCACTTCAAGGTAGACACCACCCGTCTTTCTGAGCACCCCACTCCTTTTTTTTTTTGAACATTGTAGGTTTACAGAGCAAATTAGTTTCCCAATAAGTTTATACACATCTTGTTTCATGACACTGGCTGCAAACCCCTGAGTGTGTCAGCACTCTCCCCACTTCCTCCTTGGTTCCCTGTGTCCATGAGCTCAGTTTTCCTGCCCCACCTTCCTTCTGAACTTTGCTTTGGGCAAATGCTGCCCTTTAGGTCTCATACAGTTGATTGTTCGGAGGTATACATGCCTCACTGGTGTTACCGTTCATTTTATAGGCCTGTCTACTGTATGACTATAATGTGATCTCCAGGAGCAATTTCAAGTTTGAAGGTGTCTAATGGCCATAGTCTTGGGGTTCCACAAGTCTCTATCAAACCAGTAAGTCTGGTCTTATTTATGAGTTTGAATTTTGTTCTACATTTCTCTCCCACTGTGACCATGACCTACTATTGTGGTCTCAGTCAGAGCAGTCGGTAGTGGTAGCCGAGCACCGTGTATTTCTTCTGGTCTCAGACTAGTGGAGGCTATGGCTCATGTAGTGCATTAGTCCTTTGGACTAATTGTTTCCTTGAGTCTTTGGTTTTCTTCACTGTTCTCTGCTCCGGATAGGAAGAAACCAGTTGTTGCATCTTAGATGGCTGCTTGTGAGCTTTTAAGACCCCAGCTGCTACTCACCAAGGTAGGGTATAGAACATTATTTACATTGATTACGATATGACAATTGACCTAGATGTCCCCCAAGGCTACGGTCCCTAGCCCTCATACCAAGTATCTCAGTCGCAGGAGGTGGTGGTTATGATTTTTTAAAGAGTCGAATTTATGCCAGATATATACTGAAATATTTATCTGTGCTTGGAATGCTCTTTCCACCCACCATCACTCTCTTGCCTAGCTAGCTCCTATTCATCCTTCAGGTCTCAGGTTAAATAACCATTTTCTCACAGACGCCTACCCACATTGCCTCTATACCAAGTTGGGTGTATTCTCACACCTACACAATACAGTATTTGTTCCCAAAGGAACTTGTACTTTCCCTGTCATAACACTTGCTGTTGTTAGCTGCCATCAAGTTGGGCCCAACTCATGGCGACCACGCACAATGGGATCTGACTGTTGTGATCCACAGGGTTTTCACTGGCTGATTTTCAGAAGCAGATCACCAGGCCTTTCTTCCTCATCTGGAAGCTCCACTAAAACCTGTTTTTAGCATTGGAGCAATACTCAAGACTCCAGATGGGTGGTGACTTTACTGCACAGAAAGTGAGAATTTCTATCAGTGAACCACCACTGCCCCCATAACACTCATTGTTTATAAAGAGTACTTGTTGTAGTAATGATATATTGGTCTGTTTTTCAGCTAGACTATAAACTCTGGGAGGGCAAGGGCTGAACTTTGTTCACTGCTGAACCCTGAGTCTCTCATACCGCCTGGTAACCCAAACCCGTTGCCATCGAGTCAATTCCAACTCATAGTGAGCCTACAGGACAGAGTAGAACCGCACCATAGGGTTTCCAAGGAGCGGCTGGTGGATTCAAACTGTCGACCTTTTGATTAGCAGCGGAGCTTTTAACCACTGCACCATCAGGGCTGGTAGTGCCTGGTAGTCAATAACAAATTGCTGAATATACAGTGAAACCTGTGAGGGCTGCAACTTGACCAGACTGCTGTTTTCCCGGGTCTCACAAGTTTTCTACCTTTGACAGGCTGCAGTCTTTCCACTTTTCTATCACTCTCTATTAGTGGAAAATATTTGAGTTTTTCTTCTCTGACAGGTTTCCACCTTACACGGGTTCCAGCTTTCACAGGTTTTACTGTATAAAAATTCACAACTCTCCAGACCAAGTTTTACTCATACCCACATTCCAGGTTCCTTGTCTTTGTCTGCAACAAAAACAGACTGCCATATAGGCATTTACAGAGACCTGAATTATATATAGAAATGTATATTATCACGTGAATTGAAAAACACAATGGAAATGAAAGACATAAGCTGGGAAACGCTCTCATTCTAAAAATCTATTTTCAGTCTGAAATAATTTGGATCCATATTTAAAACTTCAAGAGAAGGCTCTGGAGTGCCAATCTGATAAAATGGCCAAGTGTCTGAATCAAAAAACAGTCAGTTCCCATAAAACCACTAACAAATTTTCAGACTTAAGATGATGTCACTTAACCTCGCCAGCCTCAGTTTCCTTTATCTGTAAAATAAGGGAATTGGACTAGATGGTCATTAAGATCCCTTCCAGAGCTAATATTACATGCCTTAATATTTAGAAGACCAGGAGATACATAAACTATTGAAACAATAATCGGTTAGTTCCATCCTATGGTGGTATGATCTCTTTTTTGTTTTTTAATCTGTTTAGGGATGTTACAGCCTATTATGTTAAGCTTACAACTAAACCTTTAAACCTACTCAGGCACAAAAATCTCACAAAACGCTTCCCAGATCATTAATGTGCATATTTAACAAGAGTCATTGCAGTCCCATGAAAGAACACCATCTATCTAAAGCCAAAATTACCGAAGTACGTTCAATTTTTGTGTGAATAACATTTACCCACTATTTGTTTTAAGGGCTAGATCTCTTTAATTTTTGATAATTTCCATGGTAATTTGAAGCCAAAGTTGTACTCCAAGGTATAAGGGTGTAACTTGGATATATGGGTACTATATAAAGCCTACACAAAAAGTTTAAAAGTCTTGTTTGGTGTCACTGGGCTGGTAGTTGACATAAAAAATTGACTGGTTAATGCCTACTCACACACTTCCAAACTCACAGAGTTCACTCCATCCTGAAATTCCAGTAGTAACTAATCCCACATTTGTTTTACCAGAGCACTGATAATGTAAACATTTTATTTCAAAACGAGTCATTTAAAAAAAAAAAAAAAAACCTAGGCATGGTAAATAAAGTAGCTTGTAAACATTTTACTGTTATCAGTAAACGCCCAGTTTCTAATCAGTCACTGGAAACTTGGGATAAAGACTAAAAGTAGTAACATATTTCTTGGTTTAGAGTAATTGCAAACGAGTTTTGGCAACTGCTTGTGGCACTCAGTCATGACAAAGAAACGAAATGTTAAAATGCACATGGGGAAAAAGATGTTCTTGGAACAAAAAGAGTGCATTTGATGAAACGTAATGCTATCTTTCAGGGCTGTCTTAAATCCAGGTACGGGAGGGCGCTGGGGAGAACGTTCTGCAGCCACAGGTTGAATGACAAAGAGCCCCCTCAGCACCAGTCCCGGGAGTCTCCTGGCTGCACTGTCTCCTCTGCAAAATCCACTAAAACCCTGCAGTCACGCCTCTGCTACAAGGAATGCAGCTCCCCGGAACCACTATCGCCAAGTCACCAGGTGGGAAAGGATCGGGCAGTCGAGAAGGTTGGGTGGGCATGCCACGAGTTCAAAATAACTCCTACCCCGAGCCCCTTTCCTCCGAGCAGAACGCGGCCGGGAGACTCTGGAAGTACCACGTGAGTCAGCCCCACGTTGTCTGTTTTGCAGATAATAAGCATCTTTTGAGAAGCCCATTGAAGACTAGAGGGGAAGCGACTTCCCCAAGGTCAGCAGGCACCAGGACACAATTCCTCGGCCGAGCCGGTGGCCGGCACCTGACTGCTGGCCCCGCGGCTTTTTTGGGAGAGGCACTGTGCCCAGCGCCTCAAGGTCCCCTTCACCAACGCTGCCCTCCGGGGCCGCTCTGCCGCAGCCTGCGGCCACAGTGACCTCCGCCGGGCCGCCTCTCATCCCCCTGAGACGAAGGTCTCAGCTTTCCCTAGCGTCCCTCCGACCCCAAGGCAGTGAGGGCACCCCCGGGGGCCGCGCCGCTGCGCCTTGGGCCGTTACCCAACTAACCGTTAAGTGCGAGGCTAGCAGCGCTGAGTGTGTGTGATGCGGCGGCGCAGGCTGGAGTTCCGCGGGGTCCAGAGTCTGGGTTGCCTTCTTTGCAGCTGCCTCCTTGGTGCGCTGGACACTCACACTGGCAGCAAGTCACGTAGCAGCTCACCACACACTTTGTCTGCCCCGGCCCTCGCGGCTGCCTTTTAACCAGCCGGGGCGCGAGCATGCGCACAGGGGGCGGAGTCCGCCCTCCGGGTCCCCTCCCCGCTACACAGACACGCGAACACCAACTCGCGCCTTCACGTTCTCTTCGCCAGCTCGCGCGCGCCGGCGCCCCCTCCCCACCACGTGATGGCGGCGGAGCGAGCTCTGGGCGCAGCGCCCTCCGCAGCGCTCGGGTAGAGCATCCCCGGCCGAACTCGCAGTCTCATATCGTCTGTCGGCAGATTGGCAGAGAAAAGGGAAAAGCCGCCAAGGACAGAGGGATGCCGCGTGCTTCCAGGGGCCTGACTCTGAGGTGTGGGGGACGATGGGAGCACGGAGTAGGAGGGGAAGTGACTGGAAAAGGAGAGACTAAGCAGAAGTTGAATGGGGCACGAATGCAGCTCCGACGCGGGAAAGGCCGAGGGGCTGCTGACTAAGATCGCTGACTGGACTCGGATGTGTTTGGATTCCAATCCCGGCCTTGCCATTGTAGTTAAGTGACGTTGGGGAAGTTACTCAAGCCCTCAGGGCGCGTTTCCTCATCCTTAAAATGGCAACAGTAATAGAACCGACCTCATAGGCTTGTCAGGAGGTTTTGATGAGAGAATTTATGGAACTTATTTACCACAGAACCTGGCCTGTGACATTTGATGAATGATGGGTGTTCGGAAAGCAAGATGTCAGGAAAGAAGGACAGGTAAGAGGGTGGAGAGACTGGCCCGATGAGATAGGATGTGAATGCAGAGAGACCAAGTTCTTACGGACATTGAGTATTTGAGACATACAGGTAACAACTGGGGGTGGGGGAGGGCTGTTATAATCTAAGCACTTCACCTGGATTATCTTGTATAATCGTCACAACACTATGAAGTAAATACTAATAACATTTATGAATAAGAGACTGGAGCCTCAGAGAAGTTAAGTAACTTTCCAGAGGTCACAGAGCTTGAAGTCAGACTCCAGAGCCTGATTCTGTAATGTGTAGGTTCTTCAGCAGGTCCAGACACCAAAGTGTATCCACTGATGTGATCAATTAAGTAAACATGGAGTATCTCTGAT
The DNA here is from genome assembly GCA_030035585.1 of Dugong dugon. Lineage (NCBI taxonomy): Eukaryota > Metazoa > Chordata > Mammalia > Sirenia > Dugongidae > Dugong > Dugong dugon. Next base: position 153,493,269 of record CM057462.1, read on the forward strand.
ATTCAGGACTTTTGAGAAATAAGTGTAAGTCAAAGTCTCTTCCTTCAAAGAGCTTACAAATTCTTTAGGAAGATGGAGTCAGGCACAAATCAACGTTTGTTGAGCACTTGAAGCGCGCCAACCAACCCTACCCCACCTCACCCCAACTCTTACCTCCCTTAATTCTCACAACAGCCCTGTGGAGTAGGCCTAACAGTTTCTGTTTTGCAAGTGAAGAACCTGGGATTAAGGAAGAGTGGGGATTAGGGTCTCAGATCCTGAGAGGTCTCATGTGCTTTCCTATTCCCAGCTCAGCCTCTGTTTCACAAAGCAAAGTTTTCAGTAACAGTTCAACATATTAGTGGAAGACAGTATAGAATCCATGGCCAAGTACAGCTTATGAGCAGTAATTGCTTCTTACCTTTGATAAAACGCAGAGAAGGGGAAGGCAGTTGAAGTATTTGCGGTGGCCGGAACTTAGAACAGCAGTCCTTTAGGATTATTAGGGTGGCAGCAACATTCAAGGTAGATAGTAGGAGAGTTTTGTTAGGGAGGCAGTGTAGGAGACTCTGGTGTCTTATAATGTGACTCAGATGGGAACTTATAAAGGCCTGAACTGTGGAATGGTAGCGGAAAGTGGTAGAGTAAGGTGATTCCCAGGAAACCTGTCAAAAGAAAGCGAAATAATGTGATGGGTTTAGAATATGGACCTGGAAGCCAGATCCCTTAGTTTCCAATTTTGACATGTGTACTTCCTAGCTGTGTGTCCTTAGGCACTTCATTTTGCCTCATTCTCCATTCTGTAAAACAAAGATAATAGCTACCTCATAGAGTTGTTATGATAAATATTTAGTTCAGTACCTGGCACATAGTAAGCACTAAGTAAGTGTATAAACATGGAAAACCAGATTTTCAATGAAACTTTAGGGCCCCTCACTTGAATAGACCGAAGACCTGGGAGAAGCCCTAACAGTGTGGTCACAGGATCATACTTAATGTTGTTAATTGTAATTTTGTATTCCTTTTCTTGAAGATGGCCACCAAAACTGGATACACTTCAGGCTCCACAAAACCTCTAATTGGGAGTGTGGATGTGATAAGACTATAGACTTTGGAATCAGAATACTTGGTCCCATAACTTACTATCCATGTTACTCTGGGCAGTTAATTCACCAAACTCTTCTGAGCCTCAGTTTCCTCACAAGGTAAATTGAAAATAATACCTACCAGCCTGAGCTGTTGTGATAATCAAATGCGATAATATTTGCAAAAATGATTGGTAAAACTTGGAAAGTGCTCTGCAAGTGTTTAGAAATTATAATATTATAATTTGTCTATAATGTGAATAACAAGAAGAGATCAAAAGTATTTCCAAGGTTCTTAGCAGGAAAAGTAGAGAGGAGGATGAGCTGGGGAAGATGATGAAATAATGCAGGTAAAATTCTTGCTTTTCTGCCAGGTTTTCTCCCTGATTTAAGCCATTAGGCATTGAAGAAATAAACTAGTAAGCACAGGATCAGACTTTTCAGAGCTGGAAGGAACTTGGAGATCATCTAGCATGTCCCGTTCCCTCCCCTGCCTCCCCTGCCGGCAGCACCTTTTACAGAAATGGAAATTAAAGCACGGAGAGGCTAGAAGACTTTCCTAAGGTCACCCATCAAATGAATGGCAAGATCAGCTGAAGAATGAGTTCTCCAAGCTCCAAGTGCTCTTTACTGTACCGGGTGTAATCTTTAGCATAAAGGCATTTCTTCATGGGGTCTTTAAAAATAACTACATCAAAGCCAGAGAAGGTGTGGTGCTCTCTAGTGGCCTTCAACTTTACCACAAAATCCCCCAGATTCACATTTGTGTTTTAAAGACCAAGAGTTTGGGTGATGGCTGGTAATCTGCCTCAGAAATGCCTGCTGTTGTTTGCAAGCTTGTTAAGTGAGCAAAACTTACTGAAGATTTCAAGTAAGGCAAGAGTTATAACTTTGGAAATTAGTGACAAGGGTGAGAAATGAATGCAAGTGCAAAATTTGAAAATTTATAAAAATATAGTTACTGTTGAAGCTGAATAAGTTTCTCAATTGCTTTATCCATAAAAGGAGAATAATAAAACACATTTCCTGAATTATTCTTCTGTCATTTCTGTGAGGTAGGAAATAGGAATCAAACAAAACAGGAGAGGATTCTTAAACATAGCAATAATCAAGAACACACATGCCAAAAAAAAATATATAATAAAATAAAAAAACACACATACCCCCAATTCATAATTTGTAGTAATGTAATAGGGACTATGGAAAATGAAATTTTCGTTTGCACTGTGTATGGAAAAAAGGATTTGCCAAGCAAATGCATAGAGTAAAGGAGGTAATCCTAAAAACATTCCTTCTTTAGAGAATCTTCTCATTCAGAGCATCTTCTAGTTGATTCCAACACACAGTGACCCTATAGGGCAGACTAGAGCTGCCCCCATAGGGTTTCCAAGGCTGTAGTCTTTATGGAAGCAGACTGCCACATCCTTCTCTGGCAGAGCTGCTCATGGGTTTGAACTGCCAACCTTTCGGTTAGCAGCCGAGCTCTTAACCACTGTGCCACCAGGGCTCCTTTCTTCAACAACTAGTTTGACATTATATGGTCATTGTAGTTCTGCTGCTTCCCAAGGGCTGAGTCTGGACCTAGGAAGAGCTTGCCGCTCTGAAGGAAAAGTAAGCTGGAACTCAGTGTTGGTGAGATGCATTCCAAGCCCCTCCCTGACCTCTCCCATTTCTCCTCAGTTGGTAAATTCTAACCCTTCACTTATCTCACCTGTCTGTACCAGGCCCTACACTTGGCACCCTTATCAGTTGGCTTCTCTGCTGGTAGGAGATGATTTGGTCAGAAACAGTTTGGTAGAAAACAAATTGGTTGCAATAAAAATTTGCTTAATTGGACAAATGAGCAAAAAATGAGTATTTCCAACCACTGGCTGTTTGTCTGTTTGGTAATTTTGGTAGCTAAGGATTTGCTTTACTGCTTCTTTGGGTCTTTGAGAATTTTTTTGGTACATACACATAAATAGGTGTTTTCCAAGGAATCATACTATATGTACTGTTTGCTACATATATTTTATGTTCTCAATGGCTTGACAGTTTGGATAGAAAATAATTAAATCCTATTGTGGGACATTAACATTGTTTCTTAATAATTGTCTGAAAATTAATTAGAATCAAAAAGCACAAAAGTTAAGAAAAAAACTAAAAAATTACAATAAACTGACAATGATGCTTAAAGACTTTAAAGGTGACAAAACAATCCATATGGAAAACGAGTAGCTGGGAATATTCTTTTTTGATCTATTCTCTAATTCAACTGGTTTTGAAACAAATTACCTGAAGCTGTCTTTATCTATGGAAGTCCAGTTCTCACACCCTTACTCCATTCTTGGTCTGATAGAGCTTCTCTCCCACTCCTATCTGCCAGGACAGGGACAGTTTTGGCCTACATTCATTGTAACCTACATCACTTTTTAGAATTGTCCCTAGTTAGCATTCCTTCCAAGGATCCCTGGTGGGCACAATGGTGGACGGTTCGAACCCACCAGCTGCTCCTCTGGAGAAAAGACGTGGTGATCTGCTCCTGTAAATATTACAGCCTAGCAAACCATATGGGGCAGTTCTACTCCAGGGTCAGTATGAGTTGGAATTGACCCCAGGCATACAACAACAGCATTCCTTCCAGCATGGTCCTACATATTTGCCAGACAAGTATTCTTTCTTGACCCTAACTACTGAAGTCCTAACCCTGAGCGTGTTCATTCATTCATACTGTAGTATTGCAGCGTTTCATACAGTCAAGTGTTCTAGGTAGTCAGAGGGAAGGGGAGAAGGAATCAAGAATAATAATGACAATAATAAAGCTAAAATTTATGAAGTACTTACTGTATGCCAAGCATTGCTGTAAGCACTTTACATGTATTAACTCATTTAATCTTCATAAAAACTATCAACTAGGCACTATTATAATCCTTCAGGTAGCTGAGATACAGAGAAGTTAAGTAACTTGCCCAAGGTCACATAATCCTATTGTCTGAGGTCATCAGGAAGTAGTCATCATTTAGTTCTCACCAAAATACATGCGTAGATAAATCTCCTGAAGTATTCTTTAAACCAAACAATAGCCTAGGTTAATTAGTAAAGAATGTCTGCCTTGAGTATTTTGCTCATTTAAGAACTGTCTATATGGGATCGAATTGACAACAGCAACTTGAAAGATTAGATAGGAAATTTAGGGGGAGTTCATGTTAATGGGGGAGGAACAATTTGGAAAAGGAGGGTGAGAATGGTTGCACAACTTGAAGAATGTAATCAATGTCAGTTATACATGTAGAAATTGTTGAATAGGTGTTTTATGTTCTGCTGTGTATATTCTTAACAACAGCAACAAATAAATTTTAAAAAAATACATGAGTAGAAATTGTCATTTGTAACTTAAATATTTAGGAAGACCCCGTACTAGATTCATTCTACCCCTGGCAGAGCTAACCAACCTTTATAGAAACTGTTGGTCATGAAAGCTGGCTTTGAAACCAGAAGGAGCACTGCAGGGATCTCCTCCACCCGCATCTGAGTTTTGGGTAGTTGTGAGCCTCTAGACAGCTAAGCACTTGGAAACAGTGGGCCATGTTTTTTCAACAGCTTCATTTTAAAGTTACCTATATTACAGGAAGTTCTGGGTGTCCTGGCACTTCAATTCCATGCTGTGAGATCTTTCCATGTGAGAACTTGGACCTTATGGCCCTCACCCAACAGCAGCAGCAGACAGTTGGAGGTCTTAAAGAGCTGCACATCCAGCCTGGTATGACTCAAGATAGGGGCACATGGAGCAAAACAGGCCTCTTAGATCACAATGACTAGCTTTATATATCCACCTGATGAGGGAGCCATCCCTGGATAGTCCACGTGGATCTGATACTGCTGTACTAGTGAACAAAATGGTGCTTAAATAAAGCATAGAATTCAATTTGTTAACTTCTGAGAGCCCCAAATCTGCCATGATGCCCTTCACCACATATATCTGTAACACCTGTTCCCAGGTGAGATCCAGGGACTATCAAAACCACTTCTGAGCTCTGTATTAATTTAAGCCTCCTCCCACCTTACTGTTTTGTACAAGTCAATGGGTTCAGATGTTATGCCTGTTGCATCGTACTCTGATAGGGTTATCTTTTTGCGATTATAGAATAAGGCCATACTCCGGTGGCTAGGGTGTAAAAGTTTCCTTGAAGAAGGTGAATATTCTCATTGTCACTCGTTCAAAGAAGAAGAGAATCCTCATACAGGAAAAACTTGGAACATGGACCAGGTGAAAGGTGACACTCTCTGAAATTAGCCTTTTAGGATCTAGACTTGAAGGAGTTAAGAACTGTTGATGCCCCAGAAAACATGGCCCCCAGACTCTCTGTTAGCCTAGAACTGAAACCATTCCCGAAGCCAATTCTTCAGACATAGATTAGACTGGACTATAAGACAAAATGATACTAGTGAAGAGAGTGCTTCTTAGCTCAAGTAGATACATGAGACTAAATGGCCAGCTCCTGTCCAGAGGCGAGATGAGAAGGCAAACAAGGGACACGAGCTGGCTGAACGGACATGGGAAATCCAGGGTGGAAAGGAGGAGTGTGCTGTCACGTTATAGGGAGAGCAAATAGGGTCACATAACAATGTGCATATGAATTTTTGTATGAGAAACTAACTTAGCTGTAAACTTTCACTTAAAGCACAATTTAAAAAAAACCGTTGAGGGCCTTCTCAGTGATAACAGGGAAAATGGCGTCTGCCACAGAGCTGTTTACTAGGTGCCAGTCAAAGAGACTTTCCTGGACACCTAAAACTGAAGGTAAATAGTCATGCTTTTTAAGTCCGTCTATGTGTGTATCACTCTCTGTTTCATTTTCTCTATTTATCCCTGAGCTCAAGTTTAATATAAATCAAGAATTTGAACTCAAATGCCTTCAAGTATTGGAAACATAAATCAGCCCCAAGTAAAATAACAAGTGGTGGCAGTGTGGTAAAGGAGAGTCCATGCCCATCTCTAGGCAGCCGAATTCAGATGTTTTAAATGCATTGCATGAAGCACTTCTCCATACAGCACTAAGGTGCTGTCAAGTTTGCTTGACGTTTTCACATAATACATACTCAATAACTGAAAGGAAAAAACAATTCTTACAGCTTTTAATACTTTATTTTTAATCAATATAAAGGGAAAAACAATTACAGAAAATTGTGTGAGGGATAGAAAGTGAAAAATGAGCAGGCAGATGGGGGAATGTGGCAAACAAAGCATTGCATCAGGCAAGTATGTTCCAGCCTGGTTTCTGCTGCTGTATTTAACCAACTCCCTTGTTCCACGACCTCAAAAGACCTCTTTAAAGTGTTAAAAACTCAAGGTGTCACTTTGAGGACTAAGGGCGCTTGACCCAAGCCATGGTATTTTCAATTGCCTCACATGCATACGAAAGCTAGACAATGAAAAAGGAAGACTGAGGAGCAGTTGACACATTGAAATCATGCTGGTGAAGAGTATTGACTATATCATGGACTGCCAAAAGAACGAACAAATCTGTCTTTTGGAAGTACAGCGAGACTGCTCCTTAGAAGCAAGGATAGCAAGACTTCGTCTTACTTTGGACATGTCATTAGGAAGGACCAATCACTGGAGAAGGACATCATGCTTGGTAAAGGAGAGGGTCAATAAGAAAGAGGGAGACCCTCAATGAGATGGATTGACACAGTGGCTGCAACAATGGGCTCAAACATAGCAACAATTGTGAGGATGGCATAGGACCAGGCAATGTTGAGTTCCGTTATACATAAGGTCACTATGAGTTGGAGCTGACTCCTCAGCACCTAATAACAATAACATTTAATTAGTAGACAAAATGGGGAGTGTTTCTCCCCTGAGTCCTAGTAGCACCAGTGGTGATTTGTGAAAGATCCCCAAAGATCCTCGGAACAAGAGTGATAGTAGCATAATTTGGAGAGATTCTTATTCCATTGTTAACTTTGGCAGATCAGGATTCAAGTTTAGGACACCCAGTGGATTTCCTTACAACTTCATAATTTTCTCCCATCCCAGAGCCATTGTCATGTATTGAATTGTGTCCCCCCAAAATATACGTCAACTTGGTTAGGCCATTAGTCCCAGTATTGTGTGGTTGTCCTCCATTTTATGATTGATATAATTTTCCTATATGTTGTAAATCCTAATCTCTGCCTGTGGTTAATAAGGCAAGATTGGATTATGTTGAAGAGGATTAGGGTGGGATGTAACACCCTTACTCAGGTCACACTCCTGATCCAATGTACAGGGAGTGTCCCTGGGTAGTGGCCTGCACCACCTTTTATCTTACAAGAGATGAAAGGGAAGGGAGCAGAGAATGGGGACTTCATACCACCCAGAAAGCAACACCAAGAGCAGAGCTGTCCTTTGGACCTGGGGTTCCTGTGTGGAGAATCTCCTAGTCCAGGGGAAGACTGATGACAAAGACCTTCCTCCAGAGCCAACAGAGAAAGCCTTCCCCCGGAGCTGACACCCTGAATTTGGACTTCTATCCTACTAGACTGTGAGAAAATAAATTTCTCTTTGTTAAAGCCATCCACTTGTGGTATTTCTGATATAGCAGCACTAAACGACTAAGACAGCCATGGTTTCATTTTGGTCATTATGACCATCATGACTGAAATGGCCCACTTCATCCTCTGTACTACACAGTCAACTGCTTACAGATGAGTTCTTTTGTCTGTAGTGTCTTCTACCTCATGGTCTCAGGCTGAGTGTGGGCTTTATTTTTTATCCTGCTCTGGGAGAGCCTTCTTTAAAGTCTTCTAGGTGTACCACCTGTAATCTAGTAGCAAGAAAGAAAATAGAGAAGTTTGTAGTAGAAGAACATCCTTTCTTCTATGCCATCTACCACCAGGTCTACTCAGTGCCTCTAAGCCAAAATATAGTAATTCTCACCAAGCTCAGAATTCACCATTCTACTGCAGTCATTGTTCTGACTACCCCTCATTTCCCCATGCACACTCACCTCATTACTTTGTCTCCTGTACACTTACCATAGCCACACCAGCAGGAACCAGAATCTGGAGAAGTTATATGCTACACAAGAAGCCAATGAGAGACACAAAACCACAGATTGCAAATAGCCAACATACATCAGGGTGGCCAAGTAAAGGTCCAAGCGTGGCCTTCATCCCATGCTCCATCATACTGAGACAGGCTAGATAATGGGTTTTTGCTCCGGTTTCCAATGACTGGAATAGTCAATCCGGCAGCCTTCTAATGTCATCACATGCATCCCCTCTGTTTCACTACTCATTCCTTTGACTAACACAGACAAGAGCACATCATGCATGAAATTCAGCCCAGATCTACCTCAATTATAACATGAGAATACATAATTCAGGCTACCTGGCCACCAAGATCACTTACAGAATCCAATGAAATGAGAAAGGAATGGACTCAGGGAGTTATTGGGGAAATCCCAGTCACTGCAACCATGCCCCTAAACAAAGATCTTTCACCAAGAACGTAGGGAAATCCCATTCAACCTCCCCACCCCCAAACTTACAAGTGAATCACTAAGCTATTCTTATGTATGGTCATAAATTGGGTGGTTTTTAGCTTATAAATATTACAAAACAGATTTAAACCTAGGTCTGCTTAACTTAGCTTATGATCTTAAATGCTAGATTATTTTCATTAATTTATTTTGTTCAAAATCCTGAGGTCATAGGAGAGGATGGTGATAAGTAGGATGCCAAGAGGAAAATGTGGGGCTTTTTCTTTGTCCCAACCCTTAGCCTTCAGCTTTTTTTAAAAAGTACTTCTTCCTTCTGCCTGGTGAACTATGTCAGAGTAACACAGAGACAGAGAGGCAGGTAGACTAACAAGGGAGCAATTTTAGTAATTCTGTCATATAATTCAAACTTCATAATTTGATTTGGCTTTCCTGTTAATATAATTAATAAGACTTCATAATTATCATAGTTACCAATCAGGTTCTTTATCCTCTAGATTAATTGGTTAGGAAGGCCAATTAATTATTATTTACCCTCTAGATAAATTGGTTAGGAAGGCCACCTCCAAATCCAAAGAATATATAATATATTTCATTTCCCATTACCTTCCCAGGAGTGCATGATTATTTTGAGAAAAGCTTTGGCTTGAAAATTAAATTTCTTATCTTGCCCTGCTTCTTCTGAAATACCAGTTCTCATTCTTTTTTTGTTTTGTTTTTTGTTTTTAACATTACATATTCCTGAGTCTTACCAATCCGTGGGAAGGCTCCTCTAGGCTATTAGTGGATCTGCTGAAGTATTAAGGACCTCAAGCAAAAATATATGCAGTCTTTGTACTTTAAAATTCAGGCATTCCAAACTCCTAATGTGTTGTCTACTTAATACAAAATCCATAGAATTCAGAAATTGTCTTAAGAGTATTGGTAGCCATATATTAAATATTCTGTGATCTAATTTATGTATTCTCCATATAGAAAACTTTTCCACAGGTTAGCAAAGCAAATTAAATTTCTCTTTCTCTCTTCACAAGTTGTGAGGAGGGAGGGAAGCTGTATATTTTAAGGTAAAGAGAAAGACCTAGTGCCCCAAGGATAGACTTTCTATGTATATGTTGGAAGGAAGTTTAAGTTACACATTACTATTTGGGATGAGACTTTTGCCAACTTGGGAAGTTAATCTTTCTTTCTAGCACAATCTCTACTAGAAATTGGGGCTTTTTTTTTCAAGAAGATTTTTGCTTACTCCTTTTCAAAGACATTGCAAGACAACTTAAACTCATTACAACACATTTTCCACCTCTCCATTACCCAGTGCAACTATATATAGTACATACAGTTTCCTTTTATAGCTCCCCTTTGTTTTTGCAGACTGGAAGGTATCCACAAATGAAAGCCTTCACAAATGGAGGCACACAGATGAAGGCTGAGGACATTCCTATGAAGTCAGGTCTCTAGGCAGCTGGTTGTTCAGTCTTCCTCCTGGCCCTTTCTTCTTGGCATTTTACCCTCAACAGGAAAAAGACCAAAAAAGAAGGTTACTCTATGGGCTCCCACTCAAGTGCCTGACTTCCCTGAGAAGTCGGATTCTTGTGTTCAAAATAGATGTAGAGTTTGGTTCAATTAAATTTTTTGACACCAGAATTGTTGAAAGAAATTATTTTATTACTGTATACTTTTTTGTTTGTTATCTTAAATATTGGTGATCTCTGTTTTTGACTCATTTGGAAAAATAGGCTATGAACTTTTTTAAACCTTTGATAACAGGGCTCCAGCTGAACTACCAAAGGATACTGCCTCAAAGAAATCAAGTTTTGTTTTTGCTTTTTTTTTAAAAACAGTTTAACATTCTACATTTTCTCCTTCAAAATGTATCACTATAAACTTCTACAAACAGAGTCTTTTATTTCTCTTGTATCATTCAGATTGCTTTGTGGAGACACACACATATGGTTAATAAACATTTGTGGATTATTTCAAAGTGGTGGGTGTCAGTGTAATGATGATGATGATAGCAACTAACAGGCACCATCATAAGCATTTTACATAGAGTTATTCAATGTAAAACCACTTTTACCTAGCTGTCTTTAATTTCCTGGCAGAACTCTTAAGAATTTATACTGTAATAAATTTCACAATTCAGCCTTCACCTCCCCAATAACAATAACTAGAATTCCAATGTTTTCCCTTTATTGTTTTGACTCCAAGCAGCTGTCACTTTTTAGATCATGCTTGTTGCCAAGGCTTAACCTGAACATACATCAGGTAGCTGCTTTGCTTGTCTTAGGACATAAAACAGTAACTAAGCCTAAGGTAACATGGCACTTAGTATAAACCCTTTGCACTTAATGTAAACCCTTGATTCTAGCTTCACTGAAGAGACGTAATAAAAATATTGACTTGAATCTGCTCTACCTTTCATCATCTTTCAGAAAAATATTGGTCTGAGCACCAGCCTTCTCACCAAATGTTGGGACATGTTACTATATACCTCATTATCCCTTGTAGTGTAATAAAGACTAATGGATTGGCTCAATTTAGAACTATAACAAAGTAACAATAGTTTTTTTCTCCCCAGTTCAGGCTTTATTTCTGTCCTTAAAAAGGCGTTTTGCCTCATACAGTTATGAAATTTCACTATTTAGCAGTGAGAAAAGGGTTGGTAAAACTGCCATTAAGCAAGCTTAGGACCTGACTTTTTAATAATAAATAGTGAGTTTTCTTCTGGATCACAAGAGGTATTTTTGCCAACGAATAGTAATTCTCTGACAGGTTTAAGGGATGAAGGATAATCTACCATTGTTTGCTTAGGAATTTTTAAAGCACTAGCCTAGAACCAATTCTAAAAATGCTATTCTTTGATCAGCCTAAGCTGTTTGCTTAGCTATATCACACTTCTGCCATTTTTAAAGACATTTTCAGTAATTGGTCATGTACAGCCTTAAAGTTTGCTACAGTTTTGGCACATCCATTTTCGCAACATCTCTAATATATATATATGTAGAGAGAGAGAGAGAAAGAGAGACCTGGTGGTGCAATGGTTAAGAGTTTGGCTACTAACCAAAAGATCAGCAGTTCGAATCCACCAGTCACTCCTTGGAAGCTGTATGGGGCAGTTGTACTGTGTCCTATAGGGTCACTGTGAGTCGGAATAAACTTGACAGCAATGGGTTTGAGGGTTTTGTTTTTATATATATATATATATATATATATATGTTTAAAGATGTTTATTCATTCACTTCATTTATCCATTCATTCATTCCATGTTTATTGAATACCTACTATGTGCAATGCAGGCTCTCCAATCTTATCCAACATTGGGCTACTGTTATGGATTGAATTATGTCCTCCTGAAATGTATGTTGTAATTCCTAACCTCTATGCCTGTGTTTATAATTCCATTTGGGAATGGGTTATCTTTGTTATGTTAATGAAGCAGGATTAGTGTAGAGTGTATCTTGAGCAATCTCTTTTGAAATATAAAAAGAGATTAAACAACTGAGCAGAGAGAGAGATGGAGAAAGATTGATGCCAAGCCACATGGAGATCTCCAAGGAACCAGGAAACAGAAGCTGAAGAGATAAAGACCTTCCTCCAGAGCCAACAGAGAAAGACTTCCCCTAGAGCTAGCATCCTGAATTTGAACTTCTAGTCTCCTAAACTGTGAGAAAATAAATTTCTATTTGTTAAAACCATCCACTTGTGGTATTTCTGTTATAGCAACACCAGATAACTAAGACAGCTACCAATTAGTAAGATTTTTATAATTCTGTTTTTAAGTTGTTCATTCCCATACAGGGAACAAAATTCAAAAGGTACAAAGGAATATACTGTATAGTGAAAAGGAAATCTCCTTGTACCCCAGTTCCCCAGCCATTTACCAACCCTCCCGAGTCAACCAATGTTACCAGTGACGTTTTTATGTTAACTTTTATAGTCTTCTAGAGATATTCTATGTGTATATAGATGTATTCTTTTTTGTATATGTATAGTTACATACTGTATATACTATTCTGCATCTCTTCTTTTTTCACTTAATATTATCTATTGGTTAAGATTTATTGTTCCTTTGGTCCATTAAGCAGCCCTGGTGGTACATTGGTTAAGCACTTGGCTGCTAACTGAAAGGATGGTGGTTCGAACCCACCAGAGCTCTACAGGAGAAAGATGTGGCAGTCTGCTTCTGTAAGGATTTACAGCTTTGGAAACCCTATGGGGCAGTTCTACTCTCTACTTACAGATTTGCCATGAGGTGAAATCAACTCCGAGGCAATGGAGTTATTGGGTTTGGGTACAGTAGATTAATTTCAATATTATAACTGACATATTTCAATATTAAAATGCTGGTTTAAAAAAATAACCCACACTGAGTTCCTGTTAATGGTGGTGGAATAATTTGGAAAAGGATAGTGGTAATGATTACATAACATGATAGACATAATCATTGTCACTCAATTATACATGTAAAAATGGTTGGAAAATATTTTGTTAAGTTTATTTTTAACCACAATTAAAAGAAAAAAAAGCCCCATAAGAGACCTTAAAGTGACTTCCCAAAGGTCGATAAGGAGTGTGTGTTACAAAATCAAAAAAACTATCATAAACTTGTAACTTTTCTCAAAAAAAAAAAAAAACTACAGTTATACACATGAAACAAGAACCAAAAAAAAAAAAAGAGAAAGCAGTTAAAAGAGAGTAATAATAGATACATGCTCGGAGAAGAGTAGATACACTCAGAAAAAGGTGAAGAGGCAGTAAGTTGTGTGAAGAATGTGTGTGCTTTGTTATTCCATACGTGGCCAACATGTTCCAAGTTGTTTTTTGAATGATTAACTATCAATAATAACCTGCTCATCCAGTGAGTCAGAGCCCAGCAAGGGAGTTCTGTGGGTTTAAAGTGTTTCCCGCTTAGTTATTCTTGTAAACACTCTAAAGAGCACGATTGTCAGGACCATTGAAGACTTTTTGTTTGTTTTTCAAAAAGTTCTAATGAAGGTAGCCAATCCCAAGGTGTTCACCTTTTATTTACCTAGATTGTCCACCCACAGAATCCAATGAGTGAAATTGTAGGGACGTATCAGTAAATGTCAATCCTTTGTTTTGCCACCATAATTTTGACATATATAACTCTAGTAAATTTTATACATAAAATTTGAATACCTGCAATGTGCTAATGTTCTTCCAATTTATCCAAAATTGATCTATCAATGTTTAAGATTTATTGATGTTTCAATGCATAAAATTAATGAAGTTTTAATATTTTATTCAAAATATTTCATTATTAAAATACAGATGAAAAAGGTACTCTGGAATAGAGCCCTGAAGTGATTTGCTGGTGGGTTTTGGATTTAAAAGCAAAACAAAATTCTTTTTTAAATAATATTTTATTGAGCTTTTGGTGGAAGTTTATACAACAAGTTAGGTTTCCATTTGACAATTTCCACATAAATTACTCAGTGACATTAGTTACGTTTATCACAATCTGTCAACATTTTTTTTAACAGTTTCTACTTGTACAGTTTAGACATTGATTACATTCTTCGAGTTGTGCAACCATTCTCACCCTCCTTTTCTGACCTGTTCCTCCCTCAGTTAACATAAACTGTCTGCCTCCCAAGGTTCCTGTCTAATCCCGTGTAGATAGTTCTTAAAAGAGCATATTGCTTAAGGCAGATCTTTTTTTAATAGCTATACCAAACTGTTGTGCAAAACAAAATTCTTAAAATGATTTGTGGATAGGCCAAAGAAAACTGTAAAGGAAAGGACATTGATTGGAATTTTGATCTGGGTCCATAATTATGGTGATTTTGATCTTCATAAACAGCTTTGAATCTTTCTGAATCTGCAGGGTCCTTGTTAAATTCACCCCCATCAAAATTAATAAGACATTTGAGGTGTCTCAAAAAGAAAAGTGAACAAATGGGAAAATGGACAAAGGAAAGGTACTTAGCAACAACAACGACAAAATGCAGATGACCAAAAATATGAAAAAAATCTTCAATAATAATAATAAAATCTTCAGACATGCATATTGGCAAGGGCTTCTCTGAATTATAAAGCCCAATACCTCAAGGCATATTGGCAAAGATTTCTTTAAATTATAAAACCCAGTGCCTCAAGGGTATCTGGAAACAGACACTCATCCATTGCTAGTACAAGTAATTCCAGTTCTGGGAATTTAGCTTTAGGAAATAATTAAATATTCTTATACAAGTTGTTCACTGCGGTGTTATTTATGATAAAGAAAAATCGTACGTAACGTAAATGTCTAACAATAGTGGATGAGTTAAATTGTAGTACACTGGTATTTCCAAATTATAGATTAGAAATGCAGCCTTGAAGAAAATTTGTACTTTAGAAGAAAATGAGAGAAATGTTCATGATGTATTGTTAAATAAAGGATGCAGGTTTTAAAACACGAGGTGTGGTGTGATCACAATTTGATTTTTTAAAGTAAATATGAATAAAGATATGTACACAAAAGTGATATTAGAATATTTTAACTCAAAATGTTAACAATGTTTATCCCTGAGTTGTGAGGTTACGGGGTGGTATTTATTTTCTTTATAAATTTATTTACTTAAAATACTTTTTAATTGGTGCCATGACTACCTGGGGGAAAAAAAGGCAGAAACTCTGTATAGATAGAACTATTTTAAGTATCTGTGATTAAAAAAAAAAACAAACCAAACCCATTGCCATCAAGTCGATTCCTACTCATAGTGACCCTATAGGACAGAGGAGAACTGCCCCATAGGGTTTCTAAGGAGTGGCTGGCGGATTCGAACTGCTGACATTTTGATTAGTAGCCGAGCTCTTAACCACTGTGCCACCAGCTAAGAGACTTTTTTTTTTAACTGAAAAAGATTGAGCATTACACACAATAAAATGAGTAACAAAGGGGAGAGTGTGCTTGTTAGACAAAACCATAGAATATTCAGATTGGAGGATAGGTTAGAAATAATTTAACCCAATTCCCTTTATTTTATAGATGAAAAAGTGAAGTCTAGGCTTATCCAAGACCGCCCAGTAGTATTTAGAATTCAAACAAAATTGGATTTTCTAATTCCTAGGATCTTTATCTTTTTTCCTTTCTACTTATGTATATAATGCAGTATCAATAGCTGGCAATTCTTTTAATGTAAAAAAAAAAAAAAAACTTGAGAAGGAAAAATTTTAGGAGAGAAAAGTTTTATCTTAAATAGCGTTATGACTTTTCTTCCTATTTTTGAATTGGCATTTTATATGTGTGTGTGTGTGTGTGTGTGTGTATGTATATATACCACTCTGTACTTACCTTCAGAATAAAAAAAAAAACTGTTGCCATCAAGTCGATTCCAACTCAAAGCAACCCTATATGACAGAGTAAAACTGTCCCTTAGGATTTCCAAGGAGCAGCTGGTAGATTTGAACTGCCAACCTTTTGGTTAGCAGCTGTAGCTCTTAACCACTATGCCACCAAGTTTTCCACCTTTAGAATAGCTCATTTGAAATAAAACCTCTAAATACAATTTCATGATTGTGATTTAAATATCCTTCTCTTTCTTATATTTTCCTCCCCTTCCTGCAATTAGCCAGTGATGTTAACCTCCCTCAAGGCCACATGTTAAGTACAAGAAGTAAAAATTGAAATTAACTGTTCCTGCAGGCCCTGTTAGAGACTAAGTTACTGATGGCTGATGTTAGAATTGTTTAATGCAATTTTGGTTGACAAAATGTGGTTGTCAAAGACTTTATTATACTCTTTTATTAGGTAACATCGTGTACATGTCTGTTCATACATTTAGCCAGTATTTATTGAGCACCTACTATTAGACAGACACTGTGCTTTCCCTGGGTATAAAGTAGCAATCAAAACAGACCCAAACCCTGACTTTAGAGCTCATAGTCTAGTGTATATTTGAAAACCAAGTCTCTGCTAACTTGTATTTTATAAGACAGGAATCATGTCTCATTAATCAATGCAATGAATTCAGTAGGTTTTCTTTTAACATTTGTATACTAAACGAATGAATATTCCCAGGGGTTACTTTGCCCTAAATTAAGAAGGGGTTATTATTAGCCCAGGAATATACTTCTGGGGTCGGAGAAACAACGTGGGCTAAGCAGTTCTTACATAACCTCACTATTAATTCTAGTGTACCCTTTCCTATGCCAACCTATCATTCAAATCATCCAAAATAGGATATAATATCTGGTTATGAGAAGATTCCTGACACAAAACTCATTTAAATGTGGCCACCCAATGATAAAGCAAACAGCCTTGGTGAGTAGAGACCCGTATCATTTAGACTAGAACAAATTATTGTTGTCATTTTGTTCTTTAAAACAAAAACCCTTTGTCATTTATTTTCCAGTAGTTTTCATTGTTTTGTTAGATAATTTGGGGAACTAATCTATGAGATTATATGACCTAGCATTTTTGGAAGCAAGTAACAGATTTCAAAACCAAGGCTTAACGAAATCTGTAAAATGATATATATCTTTAAATGATCAGAATATCAGGAACTTTAAAAGTTTGGAGATTTTTAATTGGTATGTATTTTTTTTATTTGCTGACCTCTTGGTCAAATCAGGATCTGTGCTCTTGAATCAAAGAAGCAAAAACCTATAAAGGCTTTCCTCTGTCTATCCTGTAAATAATGGATTTTTCTACCATAGCTTACCTAGGGAAATAAACACAGTATGAAGAGGCAAAGACTTGGCCCTCCATAGGTCTTTTCTGGAGCCCTGGTGGCGCAGTGGTTAAGAGCCTGGCTGCTAACCAAAAGGTTGGCAGTCCGAACCCACCAGCCACTCTCCTTGGAAACCCTATGGGGCAGTTCTACTCTGTCCTATAGGGTCCCTATCAGTTGGAATCGACTCGATAGCCAACGGGTTCAACTAGTAGGTGTGTTCTACCTAATGGATAGAAGAGTATGGCTTTCTTGGGACCTTCAAGAGTTAGCCTCTACTGTGTCTTCCAAAGGAAAGAGAATAGATTTATATTGTTCTCTGAGCTGATACAAACGGGGGAAGACAGTAGATGTATGTGACCTTGTGCCCTGATATAGCTCTGGCATCTGTGCAGAAACTTTTTGGTAGCCTGTACTTTGCCACTTTCTAGCAAGTACAGAGATTAGGCACGTAGGGATCGAGACTCAACCAATCGACAAGATTCCAGACCTCCTTGAGGGTAGGAGAAAAGGGTCCCAATATTCTCAGGGTTTGGTTAGTTATCACTCTCAGATGCGCTATAGAAGCCCAGTTAATGAGCGTGCATCATGCCACCGGCAGAAATATGTGAGCTTCGATCTCAAAGCGTATGTACTCTGAAACTGAAATCATAAACCGGAACATCTGATGTGTGTCCCATACACAATGGGGGAGGGAGGACTGCTGACGAAAGTGTCACACGCAGCTGCTTTTAGCGCTTGGCTCTCACGGGTGAACTTCCCCCCACCCCCCACCACTGCCACTACACCCCACCCTCTTCCTGCATGAAAGCCTCAGCTCTTTAGTTCTTATCCTGTGTGCTGTGAAACAGGCTGTAAATTAGTATCTGTTACATCAGTATAGTTTCATGGCTGGTTGATGTGTCTGATGGGCTGTGGGGGTGACTAGCTCAGCTATGTTTGGGTCAGGAGAGAGAGTCTACCTTAAGGAATTGCGTGCCCTGCCTTGAAAGGAAGGAATCTGGCCTTTGGTCCTAATTAAGCTCCTGTTAAACAATGTCTCCTGAACAAAATGCCTTCTTCTTCCACAACTTCTCCAGCTATACATTTGAGTGTGTCATCCTGTGTGACTTCACAGTGGTGTTGTTCCTGACATCTGGAATTCTCTTCCCCTCACTTTTCCATTGCCAAGTCCTCCTTATCCTTTGGATTTAAGCTGAAATACTAATTTCTTAGTTAAGAGATCTTACCTGACCCTACTTCCTACTGCTCAAAACCAGGAATAATCCCCCAGCTCATTGTTCCATAGCACCTGGTACGTTTCTTTTTGGAACTTACCTCACCCTTATTATTAATAATTGTTTAATGTCTGTCTTCCCTATTAGACTATAAATTCCATTAGGGTAGGAATCATATCTATCTTTTACACTCTGAATCCCCCACATCAAGCATTATGCTTGGCAACTATTTTGTGCTTAATAAACATTTGTTGAATGAATGATGAATTGCATCCTATAATCACTTTCAGATTCCTTTGTGGAATAACCCGATATTGAACTCTTTGTGCCTTTCTAGACATTCAGGTAACTTTAAGAATAGGTGTTGAATTAAAGCCAAAAGGTCTGAGTCTACTGCTTTCATCCTTCTATCACCACACTCTAAATTCTTCTCATCATGACAAACTGTTCCCAACTCCCAAAGCTATCGTTTCTAGGAAGACTGCAGTCTGTGTTCATTTTTAAATGAAACAAAAAATCCAGGCTGGCTTTTAGAGTTGAGAGTTGTATTTCCTCATATTTTAGTCAATTTAAAAATCATTAATCTCCCATAGAAAAGATTGCATGTAATCTGTAATTACATTTGAGAATGAGTTTGCCAACTTCAAACAAATTCTTACCAAAATACCTTGTTGTTTGCTCTAATTGTTTCTGAAATATTAAACTGATCTTGACTATCTATCTAGAACTTCTCAGAGTAGATTCTGAGTTGAAACATTTATTAATTCACTGATTCATTGATTCAACAATAATTTAGTGAGCACTATATGCCAAGCACTTTTCTAGATGCTTGTCAATATCAGTAAATAAAATAGACTCTTGCCCTCAGGGAAATAATTATAGGAGTCCTGTGACATAGATGTGCTAAGCAAATATTTCATTGCTCTCCTGCTTTTCTCAGCCCACCTTGCAGTTAGGTCGAAATCATGTGATCACTTCTGGCCAATGGCCAGTGAAGGAAGTGACATGTATCACTTTTAGGCTGAGGAAGTTATAAATTGATGTGCCTTCCCATAACCTTCAACCCCTCATCACAGCAATCTGAGAAGTTACATGTTCCACAATGTACAGCTACAAACTGGTGGATTCTAAGTCATCTCAGTTACCGAGTGAAGGTGTAAAATGGAGCAACACCAAAAACGATTTAAGATTTGCTAAAGCTCTGACAATTCACTTTCCTTGCCAAAAAGGAGGCATGTTCAATATTCCTTCTGAACTACTATATTCAGTGCCACCAAATCTTGTCCTCTCCTCCCCCACCCTCACAGTAGCTCTGAAATTAATACAAATCTTGAATTGATACAAGCATAAAATTAATACAAAATTTACGGAGGGGAAAGATTTTTGGCTCATTCTAGAGGACTGAATTAGGATAAGAGTCCTTATTCTGATTCTGCAAATGTTAGCATAAGTTATTGAACTTGCCTTTTTTCCACAGGTAAAATTGGAGATAATATTTTGCTCCTAATCTTACAAGGTTATTGTGATGATCAAAATGAGTTAAGTATATAAATTGTGAAGCATGTATACAAATACAATATGACCATATCTCACTGAATCTAAGATGCCAGCAATTGTGAGGCACGCCATCATTTTATATATCGTAAAGAAATAATACTACAAGTCAATCTATGGCACAATGCTTACTTATCACTCAGAATTTTTAATTTATGCTTACTGAACGGTCTTATTTAGATTTTTATCATATGTCAACCACTCTTGAACATTAATAAAAGGAAAATACAAAGGAAATAATTTCACTAAGTTTGTCTCAAATGCTCCCACATTCAGAATCAGTCTTCTGAATCACTTTTTGACTCTGAGTCATTGATGCCTGCATTTTTCAGCACAGAATCATCTTCTGTGCCATCAAACACTGGTAATACAGCATTCCTTAACAGGGCTTCACTATCTTTTTCTGAGATTTTCTTCCAAGTCTCTGGTGTCCATTTTGCAAGTTTCGATGCTGGTGTTTTCTTGATCCTACAAGAAGGCATCCATGGAAAGTTTTCAGGGAACAACTAAGATTCATATTCCTTGCTCATATGGTACTCAAATGGTTTGTTGACTGAAATGTGCCAGGGGTTTCTGTTGTCCAATCTTGCCGCCAGGAATAACAACCAAGTTTGCACATGAGCAGACAATGACGACTATGTCACAACTGCTGAGTAGCCAAAATTGACTGAAAAATGCCAACTGTAAGATATGTCTCAAATTCAGAGATGTTAAAATGTGAAAATACATGTGTCTTGGAATAAATAAAAGGCAGTACTGGTATTTTACAAATAAGACATATAGTAATAAAGCCAGAGAAGCTCTGCTACCCAGGAGCTCACAGATCATCCATGGCAGAATGCTTTTACTTGTGGTAAAATGTCCAATATTAATCCAAGATTCAGGATGTTAATCTAAACAGGCATTAGACAATCTATACAGAATTGGGTGTGCAGAAAATCGGCATCTCAAAAGCCTGGCCAATAGAAACCAGAGGTTCAGTGACAAGAAGACAGTTTCAGAGGTTGTAACTCTATTCATGGGAGAAGTTACCAGCAGGAAATCCAGTACTGGGGAATGGAGGTATAAGGCAGGATTCCTCAAAGCCTAATTCTTGAGATTAACTCTTTAAAATAATGATCTAGTCTCCTAATGTTTTCTTAGCAGGAATAGAATTAATCCTAGAATTGGAGTGAAGCTTAATCCACAGTTAGGGTTATACATCTAAGCTCAGAGACTAGAGGGATACCAAGTTAAGAGCTAAATTTGCAAATGAAATGCTATCTTAAAATACCCACAGGCAGGGGTGGGAATGGAGGGAGGGGATAGAGTCAAAGCAATAAACTTCATTGTGTTTCAAATGTTCACAGGTTAGGGGAACTTTGTGAAACTTCAGAGGAGCAAAGACCCACAAAAATTTGAGGACACCCAAGATCCACCTCTTTTTTTTTTTGTACTTTAAGTGAAAGTTTACAGTTCAAGTTAGTTTCTCATACAAAAATTTATACACACATTGTTATGTGACCCTAGCTGCTCTCCCAGTACTGTGAAAGAACACTCCTCCTTTCCACCTGGGGTTTCCTGTGTCCATTCAGTCAGCTCCTTGACCCTCTCTGCCTTCTCGTCTCACGTCCGGACATGACCTGTCCATTTAGTCTCATCTATCTTCTTGAGCTAAGAAGCACAATCTTCACGAGCATCATTTTATGTCCCATAGTCCAGTCTAATCTTTGTCTGAAGAGTTGGCCTCAGGAACCATTTTAGTTTTGGGCTATCAGAGTCTGGGGGCCATGTCTTCCGGAGTCCCTTCAGTCTCAGTCAAACCATTTAAGTCTGCCAAGACCTAAGACCTCCTTCTTTAGGACATTTCCCCAACGGTAATGTTGTAATGTTTAATTTGTAATTCCACAGAACACTCATACTGTTCTCTGATTAGTTCATGTATACACACATTGATTCCTCATTAAGATTTTAAACTTGAGGGCAGGAATGACATCTTACATTTTAAATATTCTGCAAGTACCATTCCTAGAATAATGCTAGGTAGTGCTTAGAAAATTTATTAAAGTCACTTCTTCCTACTTGAATCTGACTGCACTGAAAGAGATTCTAGCTTGCAAGATCTCTGTAAAGGTGAGAACCCAGATTATTTGTTGTCATTCAGCATATATTTTTCAGAGAACCTAGCTACTCCAGAAAATCTATTTTCTTATTTGCAGAACTATTGCAAAATCTGACATCCCTCTTTACTTCACTGGAATGTCCTTTTGATTGCCAAATGTTGCCTTGCCTCGTGGAAATTCTTGGCCAGACATATGGATTGCCAGCCCTTGCAGCTGTTGGCCCTGAAGCCCAATTCTCCCACAACTTCAAATTAAGAGATGTTTCTTAATGCTATCGAGGATATGAAGACACGATTGCTGCCCTCGAGTAGTTTATAATTTTTATTAAAACAAACACATGATATTTTAAATAGCAGGTAAAGACTTAAGTAACAGTATGGATAGTAGAAGAGATAGCAAAGGCAATGACAGAGAATAAAAGGACTGTAAGAATTCACTGGAGGGAGACATCACTTCTACTTTTTCTACCTAGAAGGCCATGAACTCAATGTAGGAGTGCCCCATGTCCTGTTTTCCTTCTTGTCACCATTTTGAAGTGTAGTTATGGAAAAGATGATATTCCTGTCCCATACAGATCTTTTGTGTTCCTTGGGCCACCTCCTGGTTTTAAGGTCTTTCGCCTCTTGACCTGAGGTCACCCAATGGCACTCATTGAGATTCCTGCCTTCCTCCTGTCCACTTCATTTCTTTATTGTTACATCCATATATTAGGTCTTATGCTCTTGTTGATTTTGTTTTTAAGTTTTCTAGACCTGGGACCAGGTCACAAAGATACTGTCCATTTTGTCATAAACTTACTTTCTTCCCCTAGGATATGAGGTCAGAATATGTATGAGTTCTACTCAAGCTCATCTCTCTACCTGGAATATGATCTTCCTGCAATAATTTTCACTTTCTTCTGAGATGAAGAGACTTTGTCAAAAGCTACTACCTCCTATTCCTTCACCTCATTTTCTCTGTTTTTTCCTTACCCTTTCTTCCTTGGCAACTTCATCTTTTCCCTATGAGAATGAATGTTATCCCATTCCAAGTCTTCAGTCAATGTGTTCTAAAAGGAGAGAAAGCTTAAGAGTGAGTCAGCTTTATTCCTGGTACTGAACCCTGTTCGCTCTCTCATTAGTTGCCATGAGGTGTAACAGGGAAGAGAAGTGCAACTTCTGTTTCTCTTGGTATTAAAATGAAGTGATTGATGCTTAAACTATTTCATTAATTTAAAAGAGATTCATTTAAAAGGAACTGATAACACATTGAGCTCTTGTTATATGGGCATAGCGCATTACTGAGTAATTACTTTGTGGTGTTCAAGGTGTTTCAGTTGCCTATATTCCCCCTTGTGCTGGCTCCTTAGGTGAAAACAGAATCAGATTACCCCAGGAGATCAACAGGCATCTATCTGCCTGGTGGCAATTTAGGTGAAAATGTTCTTCTTCATTGTTTTCAGGTGTGGAGTATAACTGTGGGCTGCCCTCCTTCTGTTCCCACCTTGTATTGCGGTAATTTGTGTGTGCACCTGTGTCTCCATTAGAATGTAGCCTCCTTGAGAGAAGAAACCGTTTCTTTATTCATCTTTGTTCCCCTTCACATCATTAAGTAGTGCATTGCCCAGGCCAATGCTCAACAAATGTTTTTGAATCAATCAATCAAACCTTGCTAAAGTGGTAGCCTATCCTTATAGTTGCCTGGTTTTATGGAAGTCTTTCAACTCTGTTTACCAGCTCTCTAAGTATTAACAACAAAAACAATAATAATAGCAGTTACCTGTAGCAAACAGGAAAGACAGCTCCCCTGAGAGCCAATGATAACAAGAAAAAAGGACAAAGAGCCATGCTGGGATCATAGTAATCCAGACTCTAACTCAGACAGACCTGGGGAATAGCTCTGAAGAATCGCACCCAGAACAAAAGGACTGGAGAACACCCACATTCAACAACAGTATCTCTGACTTTCAGCACTCAGCCGACAGCCTCTGAGAGACCTTGCTCCACATCTCATCCGCTGTTCTCATGTAAAGAGTGAAAAGGGGAGATTCTCTCTCTGGCCCCAGCCTGTAACCGTGAGAGGTTCCCTGACACGAGGATTGCTGAGACTGAGCAGATGCAATCGGAATGCCTGTACTCTTCCTTACTGCCTATTTTGGCCATCTCCCTGCTTTTAGCTTCAGCAGTGGAGGGGTCGGGGAGGCTCAGAGGCTTGAGCCAAGCCAAAGATACAGGAGAAAGATCTGGAATCAACCTCAATGGGTAGAGTCAATTAAGACAAGAGGGGAGTGCAGAGAGGGGAATGTTCAGAAAAACAAACCTTTTGCAAGAATTTGGAGTCATAAAGTAAAGGTGCCAAGCCTTACAACTCAGATAACCCTTGAACCCTGGTAGGAGCTTCACGTTAATGTGTGAATATTGGGGGGAGGTGGGATATGATAAGAATCACAAGATCTTGAATGAGTGGTCTTGGCAGCCTAGTCCCCTGGTTGGCCTTCTGTAAAGAGGAATCAGTAACAGTAGCTTGACTTCTCTGGTCAGCCCTATCCCTCTCTCCCAGTGTCATCTAGGTCTCTCCAGGGAGGGAGTGTTGGTATAATCAAGTCTATCCAGTGTTCTGTGTCCAGACACCGGGAGCTTTGGATCTACCTGAGATTCTTTCCATCCTGCAGAAAAGAGCTGGGCAGAGTAGGCCTGGAATGGTGGGACCACAGTTCTCACTGTGCTTTCCTACTGTGGCAGCCCAGTAATGCTGGAAAAATTCTACTCCTCAGGACTTCCCTCCTATTCTCTGTACCCTGAAGACGCGTGAACCCCTCACCAGCAGAGGGAGAGGAGAGGAATTTATCCATGCTCTTCTTTCCCTGTGATCTGTGGTACAAGGCCATCATGAAGCACATGTGGGCAGTGGGGCATCCTTTCCTTGCCTTTAAGCTCTGTAGTTATCCTGGGCCTAAAGGTTCTGGGGGCTTCCAACCCCCAGGTTGATAGGGCTTCCAGCCTTCCCTTTCACTAATTCCAAGTGTTTCATGTTGTTATCGGCAGATGATTCCCAGGCATCCTGGAAACTCTGCCTGGGAGTAGAAACTGCTGCTGTTGCTGTAGCTTCCTGGGTCTACAGCAAAGGGCCAAAAAAAATTAGTTCACACCGTGTGCAGTGACTTCTCGAGTGGTGGCACAGCCAGGGTGTGTCTGCAGTGACATGTAAATCTTCCTCCAAGTAGTCTGTCTCTTGGGTAGCTATAGAAAGAACGTTTGTTATTTTTAGTTTCCAGTAGATGGGTGAAAATTTGATGGCAACTTCTCTGTTTCTGAAGCTGGAGAATCAACCAGCAAAACTTCAGAAAGGAGAAGGAAGTTTCTGTCAGAGGGGTTGTCTTTTTTTTTTCTTGTTGATCTATCAAAAGAACCAGTTTATGATCTTGTTAACTTTTTTTTTTCTTTAACTGAACTTTAGATGAAGGTTTACAGAATAAACAACCTTCTCATTAAACAGTATATATATTGTTTTATGGCATTGGTTAACAACCCCATGACACGTCAGTACTCTTCCTTCTCAACCTTGAGTTCCCTATTACCAGCTTTCCTGTCCCCTCCTGCCTTTTAGACCTTGCCTCTGGGCTAGTGTGCCCCTTTAGTCTCATTTTCTCCTATGGGTCTGTCTAATCTTTGCCTAAAAGGTGAACCTCTGGAGTGACTTCATTACTGGGCTAAAGGGGTGTCCAGGAGCCATACTCTCCAGGGTTTCTCCAGTCTCTGTCAGGCCAGTACGTCTGGTCTTTTTCTGAATTAGAATTTTGTTCTGTATTTTTCTCCAGCTCTGTGTCAGACCCTGTATTGTGATCCGTGTTGGAGCAGTCAGTGGTGGTAGCCAGGCACCATCTAGTTGTACTGGACTCAGTCTGGTGGAGGCCATAGAAGTTGTGGTCTATTACTCCTTTGGACTAATCTTTCCCTTGTGTCTTTAGTTTTCTTCATTTTCCCTTGCTGCTGAAGGGGTGAGACCAGTGGAGTATCTTACATGGCCACTCACAGGCTTTTAAGACCCCAGATGCTACTCACCGAAGAAGAATGTAGAACATTTTCTTTATAAACTATGTTATGCCAGTTGAGCTAGATATTCCCTGAGACCATGGTTGCCACAGCCCTCAGCCCAGTAATTTGGTCCCTAAGGAAGTTTGGATTTGTCCATGGAGCTTCCATGACCTTACACTGAACCAGCTGTGCCAGCTTACCCAGTATTGTGTACTGTCATACCCTTCACCAAAGTTACCAGTCATCTATTGTCTATTTAGTGTTTTTCCACCCCCACCCCTCCCCTCCCTCATAACCGTAAAAGATTGTTTCCTTTTGTTTTTGATTGTTTTCTTTTCATGAGTTTTTATACTAGTGGTCTCATATAATATTTGTCCTTTTGTGATTGACTTATTTCACTCAATATAATGCCCTCCAGATTCATTCATGTTCTGAAATGCTTCGCAGATTCATCATTGTTCTTTATCATTGCGTAGTATTCCATTGTGTGTATGTACCATAGTTTGTTTATCTGCTCATCTGTTGATGGGCATCTGGGTTGTTTCCATCTTTCTGCTATTGTGAACAATGCTGCAATGAACGTGGGTGTGCACATGTCTATTTGTATGACGGCTGTTATTTCTCTAGGATATATTCCTAGAAGTGGGATTGCTGGATCATATGGTGTTTCTATTTCTAGCTTTCTAAGGAAGTGCCATATCAGTTCCCAAAATGGTTGTATCATTATGCAGTCCTACCAGCAGTGCATAAGAGTTCTGATCTCCCCGCAGCCTCTCCAACATTTGCTATTTCCAGTGTTTTTGATTCCAGCCAGTAATGCAAGAGTAAAATAGTATCTCATTGTGGTTTTAATTTGCAGCTCTCTAGTGATTGTGAGCACTTCCTCATGTGTCTGTTGGCCGCTTGAATGTCTTCTTTGGTGAAATGTCTGTTCATTTCCTTTGCCCATTTTTTAGTAGGATTATTTGTCTTTTTGTTGTAGAGGTATTGGATTTTCTTACAGATTATAGAGATTAGGCCTTTGTCTGTCTGACTTGTAATGCCCCCAAATTTTTTCCCAGTCTGTAGGTTCCCTTTTCACTCTTTTGGTGAAGTCTTTTGAAGAGCATAGGTGTTTTATTTTTAGAAGATCCCAGTTATCTAGCTTAACTTCTGGAGTTTGTGTGTTGATGGTTATCATTTGTATCCTGTTAATGCCATGTATTAGGGCATCTAGCATTGATCCTATTTTTTCTTCTATAAGCTTATAGTTTTTGGCTTTATATTTAGATCTTTGATCCATTTTGAACTAGTTTTTGTATATGGTGTAAGGTATGGGTCCTGTTTCATTTTTTTGCGGATGGACATTCAGTTTTGCCAGCACCATTTGTTAAAAAGACTTTGTTTTCCTCATCGGACAGACTTTGGGCCCTTGTCGAAAATCAGTTGACCATAGGTAGATGGATTTACATCTGGATTCTCAATTCTGTTCCATTGGTCAATGTGTCTGTCGTTGTACCAGTACCAGGCTGTTTTGACTACCACAGCTGTATAGTAGTTTCTGAGGTCAGGCAGTGTGAGTCCTCCTACTTTATTCTTCTTCTTCAATAGTGCTTTACTTATTTGGGGCTTCTTCCCTTTCCATATAAGGTTAGTGATTAGTTATTCTATCTCTTTAAAGAATGTTGTTGGTATGTGGATTGGGATTGCATTGTATTTGTAAATCACTTTGGGTAGAATTGTCATTTTCACAATGTTAACTCTACCTATCCATGAGCATGGTATGTTTTTCCATTTATGTAGATCCCTCTGGGTTTCTTGCAGTAGTGTTTTGTAGTTTTCTTTGTATAGGTCTTTTACATCCTTGGTTAGGTTTATTCCTAAGTATTTTATTTTTTTAGGGGCTACTGTAAATGGTATTTGTCATGGGTTGAATTGTGTCCCCCAAAAATAGCTGTCAACTTGGCTGGGTCATGATTCCCGGTATTGTATGATTGTGTAATCTCATGTGATTTCCTTATGCGCTGTAAATTCTATCACTGTGGTGAGGTTATACTGATGAGGTTTACAAGATTAGATAGTGTCTTAATCCAATGTCTTTTGAGATATAAAAGAGAGAAGCAAGCAGAGACATATGGGAACCTCATACCACCAAGAAAGCAGTGCCAGGAGCAGAGCGTGTCCTTTAGACCTGAGGTTCCTGCACTGAGATGCTCCCAGACGAAAGGAAGACTGATGAATCACAAGGACCTTCCTCCAGAGCCTACAGAGAAAGTGTTCCTCTGGAACTGATGCCCTGAATTTGGGCTTGTAGCCTACTGGACTGTGAGAGAATAAACTTCTCTTTGTTAAGACCACCCACTTGTGGTATTTCTGTTAGAGCAGCACTAGATGACTAAGACAGAATTTGGTACCAGGAGTGGGGTGCTGCTCTAACAGATACCTAAAATGTGGAAGTGGTTTTGAAACTGAATGGATACAGGTGCAGCAGCGGCAGAGGACCAGCAGCAGCAGAGAACCTACAGCAGCAGAGAAGCGGAGGCAGCAGAGATCCAGTAGCAGCAGAACCAGGAGACCAGCGCCAGACAGCGCTGGAGCTGACCCACGGAGCAAGAGAGCTGAGTGCCTGTGCGAAGGAGGCTTCCTCGTGGAATGGGGTGCCTCTGGGTGCTTATTGGTAGAGCTAGGCTTGCTGACGCATGGAGCAAGGGAGCTGAGTACTTATGTGGAGGAGGCTTCCTGGCAGAGTGGGGTGCCTCCGGGCACTTATCATTGGTGGAGCTACAGAGCTTTGGAAAACTTGCCCCAGTAGGGCAGATGTGGGCTTGAGGCCCGAGAGCTGAGAGGCCACAGCAAACAGAAGCTGAAGAGATGAGGAACACAAGAAGCTGAGCTGCCTCAGTCTCAAAAGGTATGGCCAGGACTCCAGGGGTTTCAAAGGGTGGAGCCATGGCCTCTGGTGTTTCTAAGGGTGGAGTTGTCACTCCAATGGACTAGGAGAATGGTGAGCCTGAAGCCGAGGGAGCAGAGTTGCCATCCCAGTGGGCCTGGAAGGCAGAGCTGAAGACCAGGGCCGAGAGGCCTCCACTCAGAATCTGGAGACTGTGGCCAATACCTAGAGTCTGGAGGGCAGGGCTATTGTGTAAATTGTCTCAGAGAACAGAGGATTATTTTCAAAGCCTTGAGGGCTAATGTAATGTGTTCTGCCAAGTTGCTTGGTGCCTGTTATGCATTCTTTCCCTGCAATTTCTCCCATTTGTAATCGAAGTGTATAGCTTGTGTCTGTTCTGCCACTGTACCTTTGGAAGCAGATAACTTGTATTCTAGATTTCACAGATGAAGAGGAATTTTTGGAATTTGGACATGGAGTTAACACTTTTGCTGTGACATGAAGAGATGAGTATATTTTGCGTGTTACAAGGACATGAATTTTGGGGGGCCAAAGGGTGGAGTGTCATGGATTGAATTGTGTCCCCCCTAAATATCTGTCAACTTGGCTGGGTCATGATTCCCAGTATTGTATGATTGTGTAATCTCATGTGATTTCCTTATGTGCTGTAAACTCTATCACTGTGATGAGGTTATACTGATGAGGTTTACAAGGTTAGATAGTGTCTTAATCCAATCTCTTTTGAGATATGAAAGAGAGAAGCAGGCAGAGACACATGGGAACCTCATACCACCAAGAAAGCAGTGCCAGAAGCAGAGCGCAGCCTTTGGACCTGAGGTTCCTGCACTGAGATGCTCCCAGACCAAAGGAAGACTGATGAATCACAAGGACCTTCCTCCAGAGCCTACAGAGAAAGCGTTACCCTGGAGCTAATGCCCTGAATTTGGACTTGTAGCATACTGGACTGTGAGAGAATAAACTTCTCTTTCTTAAAACCACCCACTTGTGGTATTTTGTTAGAGCAGCACTAGATGACTAAGACAGTATTGTTTTCCTGGTTTCCTTTTCATCTTTCTCTTTATTGGTATATAGGAATCCAAATGATTTTTGTATGTTTATCTTGTATCCTGCTACTCTGCTGAATCTTTCTATTAGTTCCACTAGTTTTCTTGTGGAGTCTCTAGAGTTTTCTATGTATAGTATCATATCATCCACAAACAGGGACAGTTTAACTTCTTCATTATCAATTTGGATGCCCTTTATTTCTTTTTTCTTGCCTTATTGCTGTAGCTAGAACTTCCTGCACAATGTTAAATAGGAATGGTGATAAAGGGCATCCTTGTCTTGTTCCTGTTCTCAAGGGGAATGTTTTCAGCCTCTCTCCATTAAGAATGATGTTAGCTGTTGGTTTTGCATAGATACCCTTTATTATGTTGAGGAATTTCCCTTCTGTACCTATTTTATTGACAGTGTTTATCAGGAATGGGCGTTGGACTTTGTCAAATGCCTTTTCTGCTTCAATTGCGATGATCATGTGATTCTTTTCTTTCCTTTTATTTATGTGGTAGATTACGTTGATTGACTTTCTAATGTTGAACAATCATTGCATACCTGGTATGAATCCTCCTTGATCGCGGTGTATTATTTTTTGGATATGATGCTGAATTCTATTGGCTAGAACTTCTTGAGAATTTTTGCATCTATATTCATGAGAGATATTGGTCTATAATTTTCTTTTTTTGTGGTGTCTTTGCCTGGTTTTGGTATCAGGGTTATGCTGGCTTCATAGCATGAATTTGGACATGTCATTTCCTTTTCTATGTTCTAAAATTTTTTGAGTAGTACTGGTACAAACTCTTCTCTGAATGTTTGGTAGAATTCTCCAGTGAAGCCATCTGGGCCAGGGCTTTTTTTTGTTGGGAGTTTTTTTAATTACCTTTACAATCTCTTCTATTGTTATGGGTCTGTTCAGATTTTCAACATCACTTTGTGATAGTTTGGGTAGGTAGTGTGTAGAAATTTATCCATTTCCTCTAGGTTTTCAAATTTGTTGGAGTATAGTTTTTCATAATACTCTGTTATGATCCTTTTTATTTCAGTTGAGTCTGTTGTAATGTCACCCATTTCATTTCTCAGTTGATTTATTTGCGTCCTCTCCTGTTTTTCTTTTGTCAGTCTGGTCAGTGGTTTGTCGATTTTGTTGATTCCTTCAAAGAACCAACTTTTGGTTTCTTTGATTCTTTCTATCATTTTTCTATTCTCTGTTTCATTTATTTCTGCTCTGATCTTTATTATTTCCTTTCTTCAGGTGGTGTGGGCTTTTTTTGCTGTTCTCTTTCTTTCTGTTTGGGTTGTGTAGTTAACGTTTTGATTTTGTCCCTTTCTTCTTTTTTTTAATGTGTGCATCTATTGCTATAAATTTGTCCTCTGAGGACTGCCTTTGCTGTGTCCCAAAGGTTTTGGTATGATGTGTTTTCATTCTCGTTTGATTCTAGGAATTTTTTGATTCCATCTCTGATTTCTTCTATTACCCAGTGGTTTGTCAGCAGGGTGTTATTCAGTTTCCATGTAATTGGTTTCTTTTCCTTGCTCTTTCTGTTGTTAATTTCTACCTTGATGGCATTGTGGTCAGAGAAGATACTTTGTAATATCTCAACGTTTTGGATCTTGTTGAGGCTTGCTCTGTGGCCTAAGATGTGGACTATTCTGGAGAACGTTCCATGGGCATTGGAAAAGAATGTGTACTTTCCAGCTGTTGGATGAGTGTTCTATATAGTCTATGAGGTGAAGTTGGCTGATTGTGCCCTTTAGGTCTTCTGTATCTTTGCTGAGTTTCTTTTTAGATGTTCTGTCCTTTACTGAGAGTGGTGTGTTGAAGTCTCCTACTAATATGGTGGAATTGCAATTTCTCTTTTCAGTGCTGTTAGAGTTTGTTTTATGTATTTTGGAGCCCTGTCATTGGGTGCGTAGATGTTTATTATGATTATGTCTTCATGATGGATCATCCCCTTAATCATTATATATTGTCCTTCTTTGTCTTTTATGGTGGATTTTGTTTTAAAGTCTATTTTAGCTGAGATTAGTATTGCCACTCCTGCTCTTTTTTGGTAGTTGTTAGCTTGATATATTTTTTTCCAAACTTTGATTTTTAACAAATTCACATCTTTTTTTCTAAGGTGTGTCTCTTGTAGACAGCATTTTGATGGATTGTGTTTTTTTTATCCGTTTTGTCACTCTCCATCTGTTTATGGGTGCATTGAGTCCATTTACATTCAGTGTAATTACTGATAGATGTGAGTTTATTGCTGTCATTTTGTACCGCTTGTTTTTGTGGTGCTGATGTTTTCTTTGTTCTTCTTACTCTCCTGTGCT
Organism: Dugong dugon; assembly: GCA_030035585.1. Classification (NCBI taxonomy): domain Eukaryota; kingdom Metazoa; phylum Chordata; class Mammalia; order Sirenia; family Dugongidae; genus Dugong; species Dugong dugon. The sequence goes on from CM057462.1 coordinate 153,525,595, forward strand.
GAATTCCTTTTGTTTGTGGATTTTATTTTCATTTCTTTTGTTTTTGTAGGTTTTGTTTTTACTGAGACTTTATGCTTTTCCTCTTTATTTTTCTGAGTTGGTTTGTTAACTTTCTTTGTGGTTACCGTGAAATTTACCCTTGTGTTTCTAAGTTCAAAGCAGTCTATTATTACTTGGTATCACCTTGCCTTCCTCTCCATTAGAAGGTTCTATACCTACACCGTTTATTCCCTCTTTTATTGTTCTGATGTTGTTGTCATTTACTGATTAACTGCTCTGATTCCCTGTTGTATTTCGTTTGGTTTTGGATAGTCCTTGAAAGTTCATTTCCTAGATTGGTATCTGGCTGGTATGATCCTGCGTCCTAGATTTAGCCTGTGAGCTGAAGTTGTTTGTTCTTAGATCGAAGGACTCCCTTTAATAATTTTTGTAAGTTTGGTTTTGTTTTTACATATTCCCTTAATTTCTGTATCTCGAAATGTCCTAATTTCACCATCATATTTGAACGAGATTTTGCAGGATATATTATTCTTGGCTGGCAATTTTTTTTCTTTCAAGGTTTTATATATGTCATCCCATTGCCTTCTTGCCTGCATGGTTTCTGCCGAATAATCTGAGCTTAGTCTTATTGTTTCTCCTCTGTATGTGACTTCTTTTTTATCACGAGCTGCTCTCGTGAATTCTTTGGATTTGTCTTTGGTTTTAGCGAGTGTGACTATGATATGCTGTGGTGATTTTCTTTTGGGGTCTGTCCTATATGGGGTTCATTGGGCTTCTTGGATGGACAGTTTTTTATCTTTCATGATATTGGGGAAGTTTTCTGTCAGCAATTCTTCAATGATCCTCTCTGTGTTTTCTGTTTTCTCCCCCTGTTCTGGAACTCCGATCACTCATAAATTTTTGCTTTTGATTGTATCCCATGTAATTCTCAGGGTCTGTTCATTTTTCTTTGTTCTTTTTTCTGAGTTTTCCTTGAACAGAGTTATATCCAAGTGTTTGTCTTCAATTCTGCTAATCCCGTCTTCCACCATTTCAAATCTGCTCCTCAGCCCTTCTATGACACTGTCCATTTCTGAAATCTTGTTGTTTATTTTTTGGATTTCTAATTGTTGTTTTTGTATAATTTCTAGCTGTGAATTTATCTTGACATTTTATTCCTGGATTATTTTCTTGAATTCTTCCTTTTTTTTGGTCTGTATTTTCCATGAATTTGTCAGTCTTTTCCATGAATTTGTCTGTTTTTTCCTCATTTTTGTCTGCTTTTTGCTTCAACTCTTGGATAATTCTGAGTATTAGAGATTTGAATTATCTATCAGGTAGTTCTAGTGCCTTTTCTTCCACTGGAAAGTCATCTGGTGTTTTATTTTGGACACCTACTAGAACCATCCTGTCCTGTTTTTGTAAATGTTTTGATATTTTCTGCTGTCATCAGGGCATTCAGTAGTTATTTTTCTTGTTTATTGGTTGTAGATTTGTTTGTTTCATCCTTTTTTTTAAATTTGTCTATGTCTGAGAAGGTGGGCTGTGCATTCTTTGTTGTTTGCTCACCTGGGGGCACGATAGTTTTTGCCTCCTTCTCCAATTGGCAGGGTCAGTCACTCAGATATGGTACAGCAGGTCTGGTCTAGCTGAAGAGGAGTTGCTGGGATGGGTTGTTTGTGGCACTTACTACAGCCACCAGGGCTGGTCGGTAATCAGTGCAGGGCAGGTTCCAGTAGGCCGTGCCTGTGCTGCTTGGAGGTGTGATGTTAAGTGCACTGTGCAGGTAGGCATGATGGAGGGGGGAGATTGTTATGTGTGGAGCTAAGATGGATATGGGAAAGAGGAGAGAGGAACAGGATCCAAAAACATACTAACAATAAAGAGTGCTAGGGGAGCTTGTTGTTGGAGTGGAGCGATGAGAGACTATGAAATGGAGAAAAACAAAAAGGGGAAGAAGAAGGAAAAAAAAGAAAAGAATGAATAAATAAAAATTAGAAAGAAAAAAGAACAGCAGCACTCCCAGGGATCCCACTGGTGTGGCTACGAGGTCTGGGGAAGTTGTTCCCAGGTGTTGAAGTACAGCCTGGCTAGAAGGCATAGAGGTATTCAGCACCAGGTATTCAGGGACAGGAAGAGAAAGAAGGTATAGAGAGATGAGAAACTGAGTAATGAAGAAAGACAAAAAGGGAAAAAGAGGGAAAAGAAAACAAAACAAATACAAAAAAAAAAAAAAAGAACAAGAAAAGCCCCCAAAAAAACAGAAAAAAAAAAAAAACCACAAAAAAGAAATGCTCTCAGGGATCCCTCTGCACATCTGCACAAGCTAAGGGGGTAGGTCCCAAGCTGCATAGCAATACCCGGCCATAACGGGCTTCCAACTCAAGAAAAGAAAAAGAAAACAAACAATTCAAAACAAACAAACAAACAAAAGCCCCGGGATCCCACCAACGTGGCGGCACAGACCGGGAAGCAGTTCCATTCTCGATCAGAGCTCTGCATCCCCTTAGGAGGAAGCAAAGATAGCGCACGAAGCCAGGTATTTGAGAGAAAGGAGGGGGAGGTGGTGAGAGGTAAGGAAGAAATCAAAAGAAGCAGAAAAAAAGCAACACTAGCAGCCAACAAATGGCACTCAGGGAGTCAGCCATTGTGGGTGGGTGGAATCCAAACAGCTGGTGCTTCCTGGCCAGGAGACTGTTGCCGCAGGAAGCAGAGGAGGCGGAGTGGGGGTGAAGAAGGGTGGGGGATAGGAAAGCTTATACTGCAAATTACAGGTTGTTTTGTCTCCCGCTGCAAGCTCCGTGAAGCTGCTTTCTCGTATCCCCTGTTTGCTGGTCTCTGATAGGAGTCCAAGATGGTGGATCCACACTGCGTTAACTGGTAGGGGACTGCTGCATGAATCTCTCCTCGCTCTCCGTTCTCTGTCAGTTTCTCACTTCATTTGGTGCTTGGCTGAGTTCTTTATCTCTTCACTTGATGTTTTAGGGTTCAGGATTGCTATTTTCTCTGTTTGGCTTAGTTTTTCAGAACTTTGCTGTGGAGAGACGACGTGGTGCTTCTGCCTAGAATGCCATGTTGCTGAAAGTCAGCTAGACGTTTTTTCTTTAAGAGAAGATTTGGTCTTCCTTAAGAGCTGAAACTCACTCAGTGTCAAGCCTAGTAAATAAGGTGGAGAAACACAATGGGCAAAGCCAATTTTGGTCAAAAAAACACGTGACTTGAAAGAAATTCCACAGTTTTGACAGAAGTACGCAATGCTTCATTGCCACAAAGCAATTTCTATTATTTCTGATTTCACTTTCCTATCACACTGGTCTTGTACTGAACAAAATAAAGAAACATAGATTGTTATTATTAAGTTAGGTTAACTAGGAACTGGTTAAATTATTGTAACTGAAGACCAATTAGTGGATTAATATAAACATAAAGAAAGGCTACCAATGTCCTTTTAACAATTCTATTATTGACTTAAATGAAGACCTAGAAAGTATAATCACAAACCTGTGAATCAAATAAAGTTGGGAGTGAGTGATTTTAAAAAAAGGATTAAAAATTAAGGTTAACAGTGTCATGGATTGAGTTGTGTCCCCCAAAAACATCTGTCAGCTTGGCTGGGTCATGATTCCCAGTGTTGTATGATTGTGTACTCTCATGTGATTTACTTATGTGTTGTAAACTCTATCACTATGGTGAGGTTATATGTGATCTCCTTATGTGTTGTAAATTCTATCACTGTGATGAGGTTTTACTGATGAAATTTACAAGATTAGATAGTGTCTTAATCCAATCTTTTTTGAGATATAAAAGAGAGAAGCAAGCAGAGACACATGTGAACCTCGTACCACCAAGAAAGCAGTGCCAGGAGCAGAGAACATCCTTTGGACCTGAGGTTCCTGCACTGAGATGCTCCCAGACCAAAGGAAGACTGATGCATCACAGGACCTTCCTCCAGAGCCGACAGAGAAAGTGTTCCTCTGGAACTGATGCCCTGAATTTGGACTTGTAGACTACTGGACTGTGAGAGAATAAGCTTCTCTTTGTTAAAGCCATCCACTTGTGGTATTTCTGTTAGAGCAGCACTAGATGACTAAGACAAACAGAGTTAGATATAAGATCCTGTACGTCAAGCTAGAAAAATAATTGCACAAGTACATAATAAACAATACGGCTTAGCAGAAGCACATGAAAAAAATGCTTGGAAATTTTAGTAGATAGGAATTTCATCTAAGTCAATGGCTGCCGAGGAAAATGCTAAGATTTCAGGCTGAATTAAAGGAAGCATAGATTCTACAACAAGGGCAGTGATGCATCCATTCTACTCTGTAGAAACTACAATTTAAGAGGGATGTTCAAACTGAAATGTATTCAAAAGAGAGTAATCATGGTGTTGAGAGAATATAAGAAATGTTGAACTGTTAGGAAATGTGTTGCTTGAAGATGAAAAAATTGAGGGGCAAGGTAGATGTCTTTAAATGTTCAATGTGCAATCACTTGGGAAAGGGTTCACTTCATTGCATATGGTAGCAAGTGGTGGGATAACAAAAGTGGGTGGAAACCTCATTGGGATGGATTTTAGTTCAAAATAGAAAAGAACTGTGTAATAGTGATAGAAAACTAAAAATGCAATGAGGTTTCAGGAAAAAGCACCCATTACTTGAGGTGCTCCAGTAGAAACAGAGACTGAACAACTTCTATCTCATTCCCCAAGACAGGACTCAAGCAACTCAGATCCTATTTATATTACAGTGTTTATAATTATCACCATCATGCAAAAGCAGACTTGAAGTACCCATATGTGCTGTGAAGCTTGGGTGACCAACCATCCCATTTTGCCCAGAATTGAGGAGTTCCCTGGAGTGCGGGATTTACAGTGCTAAAACTGGGAAACTTCCATGCAAACCAGGATGAGTTGATCTCCATGTAGAGCTGAGGGAGTTTTAAATAAAGTGGGTTCTTTAAGGCATGGCTGTGGCAAACAAAAGATAAGCAGACAATCAAACCTTCATTGAACCAACACATGAGTAAATGAAGGTGCTTTCTTTTCCCTTCCGTATAAATGAAATGTCTAGATATTTGAATCTTACTCTTTAGATGCCTGCAAATACATATATATATTTGATTTAAAATGTCCTCAAACATGACATGTTTCCTGTTCTCTTTATCAGACCATATGGAATATAGACTTGTCTCTCTTTTTGTTTTTTTAGTTTTTTTGTTTGTTTGTTTGTTTTTGTAATATATCAGGAAACAATTAGAATTGGAATATAGGGCAATAAAGCAAAATAGTTAAGACATAAGTTTTGAAGTCTGACAGAGGTTGATTTCAGCTTGCTTCTACCAATTACTACATGTATGGGCTTGGCAATTTATTTAATCTTTCTGTGCCACAGTTTTCTCAACTGTAAATTGGGGATAATACTTGTACCTACTACGTAGCATGTTGTTAGTTGCCATTGAGTCGGTTCTGACTTATGGTGACATAGTTGGTAATAATCTCCAGAGTTATTATCTGGGCTAAATAGCTCCAGTCTTTTGCATGGTCTTCTTCTAGATCATCTGAACAGACTCTGCTATCATTTCTTTGTGCTATTATTATCTGTGTTTTGTAAACTTGATCCCTTTATTTTACAGACAATTGTCTGAATGACTGTGTGAGGGCACTTAAATCTCTCAAGGAGCAAAGTGCATGTGCTTTATGATAGCTATTTACTCATTTTATCTAGGTCCTGTGCTATGCTCCACATACTTGGGATTTCTGAAAATGTTGTTAGTTGCCGTGGACTCAGTTGTGACTCATGATGACCTAATACATACAACAGAATAACACATTGCCAGGTCCTGTGCCATCTTCATGATTGTTGGTATGTTTGAGTCTATTGTGGCCATTGTGTAACCCATCTCATTGAGGGTTTCCCTTCACTTTACCAAATATGATGTCCTTCTCTAGTGATTGGTCTTTCCAGGCAGTATTCTCTTGTGATCCACAGGGTTTTCATGGGCTAATTTTTGAAAGTTTATTGCTAAGACTTTCCTCCTAGTCCGTCTTAGACTGGAAGCTCCAGGACTAAACCTGCCCACCATGGGTGACCCTGCTGGTATTTAAAATACTAGAGGCATAACTTCTAGCATCATAGCAACACGCAAGCCACCACAATACAACAAACTGACAGATGAGTGATGGCTGGAAATACTACCTACCTGTAAGTGTGCCATAAAGAGCCCTGGTAGCTTAGAGGTTGGCTGCTAACTAGAAGGTCAGTGGTTCAAACCCACCAGTGGCTCTGTGGGAGAAAGATGTGGTGGTCTGCTTCATAACAATTACAGCCTTGAAAACCCTATGGGGCGGTTCTACTCTGTCCTATAGGGTCACCATGAGTCGAAATCGATGCGACTGCAAAGGTTGTTTTTAATGTGCCATTACAAAAATCAGTCATTAATCTGCCAATTTTACCAGCAGTTTGAAGTTAAAATTATCATTTTCAAACATAATTTTATAAAAGCTCTTCTCTTTGTTCTGCCACCCCTTTATGCTCCCCCCTCAAAATAATTTTTCTTCTCTTATGGCTCGCCAAATACTGAAAGACTCCCACCACCACCCACCGCTGTCGAGCCGATTTTGACTCATAGCTACCATAAAGGACAGAGTAGAATTGCCCCCAAGTTTTCCAAGGCTGTAATCTTCATGGAAGCGGAAGCAGATTTCCATATCTTTCTCCCCAGAGTGGCTGGTGGGTTTGAACCCCAACCTTTTTGGTTAGCGGTGAAGTGCTTTAACCACTGCACCAGCAGGGCTCCTGCTGAAGGACTGCTTGGACAAAATGTTCACCTGAACTTTGTTTTCTTAGGGACGTCCAGGAGAGGAACATTCCCAAAGCACAAGAATGAGACTTTCAAGACACTAATTGTTTTACCCTTATAGCCTTACCCTTCATCCTATACCAAAAAATAAATAAATAAAGTAGATAAACATGTATGTTGAGATACACAAGAAGAAGGCTCTATGTGACATGATGGGATATGAAGGCATGCTTAAGATGGCTAGACTGACTTTCCCTACACTTCTCTCTCCTTGCCCCTCCACATGCAGATCTAACCATCTAACCATTCCAACCCAAATCTGTCAGTCACCACCCAATCAACTGCACTCCTCACTTCAGGACAGCACAAAGACTTCCTGTTAAAGTCGTTCTCCTAAATCCATAGTACTCCCCCAAGTTGTTCCCTGGTAGAGAGGAAATACTTAAGAAGAGCAGATAAAGTCAGTTGCACTGGCATCATTCATGTGTCTATTTGAAAGTTGTGTTCTCTTTCTTTTTTTTAAATCCCTCAGTCAAAAATTAACCTGTTTGAAACTGACCACTGGGAGTTGGTCTCCTGTCTAAAGGTTTAGCTGTAAGTAAACAATTTAAAAAAAAAAAAATTGAAGAACTTGTTTTTGGATCAGACTGTTCAGAGAAAGTCTTTTGTAGGTGAAAGTTTACTAGGCTGAAACAATAGAAACATTCGAGAGTGAAATATGGACTTTACCCTTAAAGCAGTGGGTCTTTGTTAACCTTTGCTAGTTGGAATCAACTTTATGGCATACAACAACGACAACATAGCCTCATAAGCTCTTAATAAAAATAACAGTAATGATATGCAAAGCTGTTTTAGGCTGATGGAAGGCTGTTGAAGAACAAACAGTCATTTTACACCATTTTATGGTATCTTACCAACTTAATAACAAATCATATCCCCGTATGATTTTAATGCAGATCAAGAGAACAGGGCTTATCACTATTACTGTTAGAATTAGCCTGACCGTCTCCTTCTAGTGCAAGTGGGGGAAGGAGGAACAGGATATTGGCTGATGTCTCTTCTGAATTGTCTCCCTAGTAGGTGGATGCTGCATGCTCTTCCCAAGTGCCCTCTGCATCACATACTCTTCACCAGCCATCAGCTCCATTATAGGTCACCGCTCACTTAATTGCTGATCACTGCCCCAAATTCCTGGATACAGTTCTCTTGTAGGATGTTGTTCCCTGTGATGGTGAGGAAGGGCATACTTCTCTTCACAGTTTCATCCCTTTATTCTTCACACCTCCACCATACAAGGTAACAACAATGAACACCCAGTTGACGTCAAGTCAGTTCTGACTCCTGGTGACCCCATGTGTGTCAGAGTAGAACTGTGCTCCGCAGGGTTTTCAATGGCTGATTTTTCAGTAGTAGATCATTAGACTTTTCTTCCAAGGCACCTCTGGGTAGACTCAAGTAGTATAAGTCTATTGGGCTTAGTGAATAGTTGGAATAACTTAAGGAAATCACAATGTTGAGAGGGAAAAACATTTAAACTGAACACAAAATCTGTTGTAATTGCACAGCTCACAGTGCATTTGATAGGTAGGAGCTCTATTTAAGCTACCTTCCTTAAAAAGAGGAAATATTGAAGTCACATCAATATTTCCACTTTCTCTCATTAATTAGAACTTAGTCTCACATACACACAGACGTTCTGCTTCATGAGTGAAGTTTATGTTCCACTCTTGAATCTCTCATATCACCATTGTTTTAGTCTAGTGAACTTCCATCCACAAAAGGCTCCACAAGATATGCCAGCAAAATTAAGTACCCTGCTCCCCCACTTCCCCACCGTCAGAGGAATTCAGGGGTTGGAGAACAAAGTGAGATTATTTACACTAATTGATCAAGCTATATTTTTTTGTACATGCAAGTTTTAATGTGTCAATGGTAGTCCTGCTACATGACTTTTTTAATAGTCCTGGGAAAGTTAACTAGACATTACACCTTTCTGTGGAGGTTGCCTTGAGAATAACCCAATTTATAATCTTCTACCCTATCCTCAGGTCTGAGAACCCTGCCTTGTCCTAACTTCTTCTGTGCGCTGGCTGTTCACCTACCTTTGGGAAGCTCCAGTCATTACCGATGGGGTTGGTCTAATCCCAGGAACTGTCTCTTACTACTTCCAGCAGTTCATTCTCTGAGTCTAAAGTACTCAGCCAAAAAACAAAATAAAACAAAACAAAATCTCGGACAGTTCCTGTAGCTAGTTATAGTGTTCTGTGTGCTCCAGCCCAACAGAACAGTCCAGGTAGGCACCTGGGCCCACCAAATATGATCCCAGTTTAGATCTCCTCACCATTTTGAGTGGCAGATACACCTCTTGTTATGGATTGAATTGTGTCCCCCAAAAATATGTGTTGTAAATTCTAACCCTTATGCCTGAGGTTGGAGCCCTGATGGCACAGTGGTTAGGAGCTCGGCTGCTAAACAAAAAAAGTCAGCAGTTCGAGTCCACCAGCCACTCCTTGGAACCCTATGGGAGCATTCTACTCTGTCCTGTAGGGCTGCTATGAGTCAGAATCTACTCCACAGCAATGAGTTTTTTATGGCTGTGGACATTTCATTTGGAAATGGGTTGTCTTTGTTATGCTAATGAGGCAAGATTAGTGTAGGGTGTGTTTTGCATCAATCTCTTACAAGATATAAAAGGAGCAGATTAAGTAAGTAGAGATGGAGGAAGATAGATGCCACACCACATGAAGATCACCAGGAACCAAGGAACAAGGACCTTCCTCCAGAGTCAACAGAGATGGAAAGGCTTCCTCTAGAGCTGCCGCACTGAATTCAGACTTCTAGCCTCCTAAACTGTGAGAAAATAAATTTTTGTTTGTTAAAGCCACCAACTTGTGGTATTTCTATTATAGCGGCACTAGATAACTAAGACACCTCTTTATTCTTAAAACTGTCCAGCCAACAATGTTGGAACACACTGACATAGATGCATACACACACACATATCAAGGGCAAATGTTAATTCACAAAGACAATACAAAATCTAAACTAGAGCTCTTAAACTAGCTGCTTATGAAGTGAATTCAGCCTACAGACATGTTTGTTTGATCAGCATGAGGTATTGCTATTGTTGTTGTTGCTGCTGCTGTTTTTAGTGAATTTTAATGTCTTTAGAAGGGACTTGAAATTCCCATTTTCCCTCTATTGTAGTATATCTAACTGTTTGACCAATTAATATTCCTGACTTGCCTTCTGAAAGCATTTGAGTTTTAGATCCTGAACCTAAACCCGTAAGGAGGAATATATACATTTTCCTAACATGCAAGCATTTCTCCTTTCTCCCCCTTTCTGCTTTTAAATTGTGCCTCTTGGTTCTTCAAGTTATAATAACATGTCACTCTCTTAACTACTCCCAAACAACATGAAACCTTAAAATGTTTATTTAAGTTCTCGGTAAGATCTTAACAAGACTTATCCTTTTCCCCTTCCTATGAACTACTGGAGGTGGATGGGGTGGTTTGATTCTTTGGGCCACATATTAGTAGCAATCATTTTCTAGGTTCTTCCTAAGCAGCCTCATCCCATGATACTGTTTAGAATATTGATAACAGGACAATAATCCCTTTGGGATCTAGTTTAATAATTTTAATTTTTTTCTGTATGCCAGCAAACATTCTCATTTCTTCAAGAAATATTGAGCATCTATGATGTGTCAGGTATATCTTACAGATACTGAGAATAGAGCAATGAATAAAACAAATCCCCCTGCCCTCATGAAGTTTACATTCTAGTTAAGGAAAGAATTTCCGTATCCATGGTAGAAAATCTGTTGTTAGTGTATGCAATGCTGAAGATGCAATATATTCTGGCTTTAATTCAGAATTATCTGTGATGTAATAAGATTTTATCTGAACTCAAGTAAAGCAATTGTATATTACTAAATGCCCATTTAGTAATAAAATGTTCAAGTGTACCTAATCAGTGGCTAGTTAGGTCAATAGTTTAGGGAAGGGTGACATCCAGGTCATTAACTTGTGGCTTATTCTATGCACAAATTAGTTAATACTTTTCAGTCTCTTACTTTGCTAATCCTGGCCAGCCCTCCTTCAGATAGGTGTAGTTGGAAACAAGAAAATTCATTTATTTGCGCCATTGGACAAACAACTTAAAAATCCATGCCCCGTTGATGGTGTTTAAAGAGGCATCTCAGACCAGAGTGTCATTGTGATCAAATGTGGCTCAAGGCAGTCTTCACACTGAAAGCTCTCCAGGCTCCCTTCTATTACCACCAACTAAGAGGATCATAAGGGAGTTCTTTTCCCTGGATCAGATCCTTGGGATGGGATTGAAGTCCTTTTATTTCTGTGCTTCTTCTGAGAAACAGTCCTCTGTCTCCAATAGAGTTCATGAATTACACTATTAATACAGATAATTTAAGAGAATAACAAATGTGATAGGGGGTGTTTTGAGAATTGAAGCTGAAACACTGTGGAATCCAGACATGTCTGGAGAATCTGCCTACCAAGTTTCCATGTATGTGAAGAATTAAAAAGAGCTTATCCTAAGGAAAGAGAGGAGCACAATACAGAATTGGAAACGAGGAGTGATTCTGGGCAGAGCCCAGAGTCATGTCTGGATCCTAGGGTAAGGGGGCTAAAATAAAGGACATGTAAAAGCCAAAAAGGTAGTTTCCATAATATTTCTGTGAGACATGAGGACCTTAAAGTGGCTCTTCTACATTGCCTGTGTCACTGTGTGGAGAAAAGTTGGGGAGAAGATTGCTTTTGCCAGTTGGAATTTCTATTGAAGGTATAACTAAGCTGAAATGGCCAACATCAGGACCCCAGAGGAACATGGCAACATCACACCTGAGTGAATATTGGTGATGTAGCACAGACATCAGTGGCTTCAGGTACTTTTGGCCCCAGCATCAGTGTGTGTGTACAGATTGCCTTCAGAATGACAGGATACTGCACTGAATTGAACCAGAGAGGACAGAAAGTGTATGTAGAGGTAGTAAGTATAGTAGTTAAAAGTGTGGTTCCACAGATTTCTCTCTGTCAGAGATGGGAGTTCAAATATGAAAAGAGGGAAGGCACCCTGCAGTGCTGGATTGGAATTGGAACTATCAATATGAGCACTGACTTTATAAGAAGAGAGAGTGTGTGTGTGTGTGTGTGTGTGTGTGTGTGTGTGTGTGTGTGTGTCATAACCTGTCCTCAGAAAGAACCTACAAACAATGATGCCCCAGTATGAATTTGCACACCTGGAACCCAGATCTTGGTTTCTAAATACCATTCTCCACTGAAGGAACCAGGGCTTCTTAAAGAAATGGCAGATCCAGGACTGTTGTTGTTGTGTGCCATTGAGTTGATTCTGACCCATAGCTACCCTATAGGACAAAGTAGAACTGCCCATAGGGTTTCCTAGGCTGTGATCTTTATGGAAGCAGACTGTCACATCTTTCTCCTGCGAAGCCTCTGGTGGGCTTGAACTGCTGACCTTTCTGTTAGCAACCAAGCACTTTAACCATTGCGCCACCAGGACTCCAGACAACAGGCATAGAGGTTAGGATTTACAACACATATTTTTGGGGAACACAATTCAATCCATAACAATAATAAATAATGATAGCATAGTATAGCCTATTGAATAAAATAAGACTCTGAATTCATACTGATAAATAGTCAAACAAATGGAGGAGAAAAAAAGTTTTTTTCTTATAGTAGAATGCCAACTAAAAAATGTAGAAGGAGTGATGGAATTATAAAATCACCATTTGGCAACCATCTTACTAATAAATGATTCAGTCTGGAGCTGCTGAGGCTGGATGAACCCCCAAAACTATTGCCTTGAAATAATTTTTAAACCAGAAATATCCCCTGAAGTCTTCTTTAAACCAAATAATTGTTTAGCTTAATTAGTAAAGAATGTCTGCCTTGTGTTCTTTTAAAGAACTATCTATATGGGATCAAATTGACAACAGCAATTTAAAAGATAGATGGGAAACTTAGGGGGCAGTGAGTTTATGTTAATGGGGAGGAACATTTCAGAAAAGGAGAGTGAGAATGATTGCACAACCTGAAGAACATAATCAATGTCACTGTATTGTGCATGTACAAATTGTTGAATGGATGTATGTTGTACTGTGTATATTCTAAACAACAACAAAAATAAATATAATAAACTATTAAAAAATAATTGGTGCAGGCAAGAATCATCAATGAATTTTAAAACTAGTAGTAAAAGTTTGATGAGGAATAGGATATTTATATAGTCTCAAAGTATTTCCTCACAAGTTATTTGTTAACTATAAAGGGAAAAATAGTAACTTGACAGGGAAGAAACCTGCCGGACACCACCTTAACCAAGTGATCAAAGTAAACTTCAACAATAATGGCATGCATTGATGTCATGTGCCTCCTAATATGATGTACTGAGAAGTTCACAACATCACTGTTGTGGTATTCCTGCTAAGAATGCATAACCTAAATTATTTAATCATGAGGACACATTAGACAACATTGAGGAACATTATACAAACAACTAGCCTTGACAAATATGTCAAGGTCATAAAAGACAAAGTGTGAAGAACTATTTCAGATTGAAGGAGACTAAAGATACTTGACAACTGAATGCAATGCATAATCTAGAATTTTCTTTTACTATAAAGGACATTAATGGGACAACTGAGCAAAATTTTAATGAGATCTGTAGATTAGACAATATTATGCATCAGTATTCATTTCCTAATTTTGATAATTGTACTATGGTTATGAAAGAGAATAAAGAATTTAGGGGAAAAGTACATGATGTCTACAACTTACTCTCAAGTAAAAAAAAAAAAGATAAAAAAAAAAATACATACACCCATACAGAGAGAGAGAGCAAATACAAGTTAGGTATTAGCCTAGGTTGCTGGGAGAAAGAATTGAAATTAACAAGCAATTAAGTCTTGACTACTGCCAGAAATTCTGAAACTATACCTCAAAGCCCTTTTTATTGGGTGCCCAGTACCAATTTATGCTGTAAGACAAGGTAGGAACCTGCGAAAGTCTTGAACACCAGTGTGTCACTCCCTATGTTTGAACCACCTATAGAACACTCTTCTAACCAAAAGGCAATTTAACTCTTCTCAACTTCAATTTGACAAACTCTTTCAGCAAAAATTGTTTTTTTAACTTTCATCTCCACATTGGGTCATTACAGTCACAAATTCCGCACAACTCTACTGCTTGAACAATAGAATACTTCATTTTCTTTTTTATTGTGCTTTAAGTGTAAGTTTACAGCTCAAGTTAGTTTCTCATACAAAAATTTATACACACATTGTTATGTGACCCTAGTTGCTCTCCCTATAATGTGACAGCACACTTCTCCTTTCCATGCCAGATTTCCTGTGTCCATTCAACCATCTCCTGTCCCTTTTTGACTTCTCATCTCACCTCCGGACTGCACCCCAGAGCTGCCCATTTGCTCTCATGTATCTGCTTGAGCTAAGAAGCACTCTCTTCACAAGTATCATTTTATGTCTTATAGTCCAGTCTAATATATGTCTGAAGAATTGGCTTCGGGAATGGTTTCAGTTCTGTGCTAACAGAGAGTCTGGGGGCCATGTCTTCCAGGGTCCCTCCAGTCTCAGTCAGACCATTAAGTCTGGTCTTTTTACTAGAACTTGAGTTCTGCACACCACCTTTCTCCTGCTCCGTCAGGGACTCTCTGTTGTGTTCCCTGTCAGAGTGGTCATTGGTGGTAGCCGGGCACCATCTAGTTCTTCTGGTTTCAGGCTGGTGAAGTCTGTGGGTTATGTGGCCCTTTCTATCTCTTGGGCTAATATTTTCCTTCTGTCTTTGGTGTTCTTCATCCTCCTTTGCTCCAGGTGGGTTGGGACCAAATGATGCATCTTAGACGGCTGCTTGCTAGCTTTTAAGACCCCAGATGCCACTCACCAAAATGCGATGCAGAACATTTTCTTAATAAACTTTGTTATGCCAATTGACCTAGACGTCCCCTGAAACCATGATCCCCAGACCCCTGCCCCTGCTACTCTGTCCCTCAAAGTGTTTGGTTGAGAATACTCCATTTTCTGATGAACAGTTTTAATCCAAGTCAATTCCAAACACTTACCTAATACAGGGATAAATATTTTGGACCCAAAACGCAGAGCTGAGTAAGAATCAGCATGGGTCATAGATGGAACCACTACCAACTTCTCTTTGGACTCTATTAGTTGTTTGCTCTCTTTGCTCTATTATTCCTATATCACTTGCTAGCAAGAACCAGCCATATTGAAATACAAATTTTACTTGTTTCTTTTCAAAAAAGAAAAACAAATAGATGGTTTATTCTAAGAATGTACAGGAACTTATATTCTAAACGTCCATAAACACATATTCTAGAGGCTCTTACCACTTCAGAACCCTACTACAACTTCTCTTTAATCTTTTTAAACATCCTGCTACATAAATTGCAGCTGTATCTATAGCAGGAAGAATAATAAGATAATAATTGGTCAAACATCAGAAGCACTTAGGTGGGTCTGACATAGACTTTTAGTCCTCTCTCCCACCAATACCACATTCTGAGATTTTTTTCCAACCACACTAATGTATTTGTTTGTTTCTTCTTTTTCCTTTCCTCTGAGTAATTACTATGAATTTTTGCCAGGTCAGGAATTTTTCCCAGGAGGAGACCCTAAGTGATAAGAAAAGGGACAAACAGTACCTGAAGATAAAATGTAAACTCTCTCCAAGCCCTCCCCTTCCTTTGTTTTCTTTCTCCAGGTTGAATGGGATTAATTGGTGGGATTGCACGTCCTCTGTTTTGTGTGAGGGAGAAGTCCTCTACCTGACCTATGCTGGGAATTTCCTATGAACTCTCATGGGAAGGTTTTGCAACTGTCCTCATTTACCCAGTATTTACTAACTAAGAATGACACAATTGTCTTACGGGAGCTGTGAGTCTAGTAAATGTATATATCCAGCAAGTAGTTCTTGATCATAAAATATTAGAGTTAGGAGGAGTTTTAGAGGTCATTTAGCTTGAGCTCTCTTCTGAAGCAGGAATTTCTTCCATGACTTTTCTGAGAAATGGCTGCCAGCTAAGTCTCAATTACTTGTTTTGATGAAGAGCTCCCTATGGTGTTGGGAAGCCCATCTCATTGCTGCACAGCTCCAATTGTAACCTTTGCTTCTTGCTGTAGTTCTTTGGCACCTCACAGAATATGTTCACCCCTTTCACATGACAACCCTTTACGCATTTGGTGGCTGCTATTTTCTCCCAAATGTCACCAAGTCTCATGATGATTTTTCACATCACATTGAATAAATGCATAAATATCCAAAACTTAAAAACGAAAATAAGCCAGCTGCTGTTAAATCGATTCTGACTCATGGTGACCCCATGTGTTGCAAGAGTAAAACTGTGCTCCATAGGGTTTTCAAGGCTATGACCTTTAGGAAGCAGCTTGCCAGAACTTTCTTCCAAGGGACCTTTTAGGTGGATTCAAACCACTAAACTTTTAGTTAGTAGTGGAGCACTTAACTGTTTGCACCACCCAGGGACTCCTGAAGTTTAACAGTAGTTAACTCTGGAAGGTGGGATTATAGTTATGTTTTTATTTTCTTGCTTATATGTAAATTCTAATTTTCACAATAAATATTTATTTTAATAACAATGACAGTAATCCTTATTTTTATTCAGCTTCTTCTAGATGCCAGTTCCTGGCATTGCATATCTAATTTATGTTATAATAACCCTGAGATTATAGGAACTATAATTATCCCCATTGTACCGATGAAAAAACTAAGGCGTAAAACATTACATAACTTGTCCAAGGTCATACAGCTATGTAAGTGGCCAACAAGAAATTGGAACCCAGGTTTACAATTCCTCTTATAATAGGAAAAACATATTTTTCTTTAGGAGGTGTCATGGATTGAATTGTGTCCCCCAAAAATATGTGTATCAACTTGGCTGTGCCATGATTCCCTGTATTGTGTCATTGTCCACCATTTTGTCATCTGATGTGATTTTCCTATGTGTTGTAAATCCTGTCTCTATGATGTTGATGAGATGGAATTAGTGGCATTATGTTAATGAAGCAGGGCTTAATCAACAAGATTGGATTGTGTCTTGAGCCTATCTTTTTCGGGATATAAAAGAGAGAAGTGAGCAGAGAGACATGGGAACCTCATACCACCAAGAAAGCAGCGCCAGAAGCAGAGCGCGTCCTATGGACTTGAGGTTCCTGTGCAGAGAAGCTCCTAGTCTAGGGGAAGATTGATGACAAGGACCTTCCTCCAGAGCCAACAGGGAGAGAAAGCTTTCCTCTGGAGCTGACACCCTGAATTTGGACTTCTAGCCTACTAGCCTGTGAGAGAATAAATTTCTCTTTGTTAGAGACATCTGCTTGTGGCATTTCTGTTATAGCAGCACTAGATAACTAAGACAGGCGGTATTTGTTTTGTTTTGTTTTTAATGTGGTGTCCAGAAATTGATAAAGTATGCCATATTTGATATGAATAGCATAACGTACACTGGAATGATTAATTCCTTTGAATTGGACACAGGACAATCCATTAATGCCCCTAAGGCTGCTTTTGCTTTTTGCCTATCATATGAGATTATTGGTCATGCAGAGCTTTTAAATCCTCTGATTCTTATCTTCTTTTTCTTTTTTCTTTTGACTCCACCCTCTCCTCTTCCTCCTCCTCTATCTCTCCATCAGCTCTTCCCCAGTAACCATTTTAACAACCTAATTGTTAACATTTTTTCCTATGTTCACATAATCACATATAAAACCAAAACCAAACCTGTTGCAGCTGAGTGAATTCCAACTCACGGCAAGCCCAAATGTTTTGTAGTAGAACTGCACTCCATAGAGTTTTCAGTGACTAAAATCTTATGGAAACAAATCACCAGGCTTTTTTCCAAGTGCTACTGGATGGATTTGAACCATCAACCTTTTAGTTAGTAGCTAAGCACAAACCATTTGTGTTACCAAGGGAGCTTAATCACGTATAGACAGATACAAATACATACATATGGATATAGATTTTTTGTCATTTAAAAATGACTACTTTTCCTCCTCTTACTTTTATGTAAAACATTTTTTTTTATGGTGGAAAATCCCTCTAAGTCAGCTAATAGAGTGCAAATTCATTTGTTTAAAGGATATTCCAAAATGTGGATGTACAACATTTTGAAACCATTCCGCTATTGCTGATGGGCTTGCACAGTATTTCCAATTTGTGTTTGTGCTTTGCCACTTGAAACACTGCTGCAATAAATACCCCCCTGTATATGTCCTATGGTGTTTTGATTCAATAGCTTTATCGGAACTAGTGGTTTTATTTCAATAGGATATATTTCCAGGACTGAGATTATTGGGTCAAGAGGTGTATGTATTTTTAAAATAATAGCTATTGCCAGATTGCTTTCCAAAAAGGCTGTAACACTTTATATTTCAACAGCAGCACATGAAAATGCCCTTTACTCCAAAACCCTGCAACAATAGGTATTACAGTCTACTCAGCAGCCATTCCTAATAAAAACTCTTTGGAACAAGAGATCAAAGGAGACTACCTACATATAATAAAGATTATTTACCCCACGTCAACAGCAACTGTAATCCTGATGGGAAAAATATTAAAACTCTTTCAATCAAAGGCAGGAAACATACACTGAGCTTTTTAATTAAATAAATCTCCCAGGTCTCTTTTAGTCTTAACTCTAAAATCGATGTATAATACACATGTTAAAATGTGCACAAATAAGTGTACAGATCAATGAATTATCACAAAATAAACACATCCATGTAGACTCCACCCAGGACAAGAAATAGACATTATCAGCACCTCAGAAGTCTTCCGTATGCCCCCTCCCAATCATCCCGCCCTTCCCCCCTCCTAGAGACAGCCACTATCCTGACTTTTAACACCACAGAATAGTTTTGCTTGTTTCTGAATTATCTATAGATGGAATCCTAGAGTATATTCTCCTATTTCTGACAAAAAAATGATATTTGATTTGGCATGTGATTATACTGTAATATGTATATGTAACATTATGAAGAATCTCCAAAGGTGATAATGCCTAGAGCACAAGAGGCTGTTAAGATGAACCTGCATAGCATAAATTCTAAACTATCTAAAAAATAAATTTGTACTTAGTTCTGCCTATGATACTCAATAAAAAACCATTTGATATGAATATAGGATGACAAACTAGTCATGAGAGGAAATTATTGAAAGGAATTCACTAAACCTTTCTGATGAGACAAAGTGGGTGCCTTGCATTTTCCTGCCTCTGCCTCTCTGCTCTCAGTATTGCTCTTCTTCCTTACCTTGACTTTGGAACCCAAGTCGTCCTTCAAGGAGAGTGAGAGACTACTGCTTTTGGAAAGCAGTATCGTGTCTGCTGGTGGAGTATATAAGGTCTATTTTTCTTTCCATCTTCCTCATCAAGAAAGATAATTTTTTTAAAGGATGACTTTTATGGTATGGGAATTATATCTCAATGAAACAAAGAAAAAGATCATTTTCTTGCTGGATGTGAAAAAACATAGATAAGACATTTGAAACACCACTGAGGTAAGAGACTATGAGAAATCTCGCCACTTTCAACAATGTAAGATTTCTAGTCTCTAATGCTGAAAGATACTGAAACAAATTGCCAGTGTGATTGCAAACCACAAATGAAAATACAAAAATCATTGACAGTAGGAAAAGGATCAGAAGGTGAAAGGTTATGATTTTCAAGTGTGAAAAAAGACTTCTTTTTAAAGATAGAGGATTGACCAAACCTATTTAGTTTAAAGTAGCTGTCTGTCTAGAGAGCGAGACTGGCGAATAAAGCAGGGTTTTTGTTTGTTTGTTTCCATTAGAAATATTTGATATTACTTTAAAATTACATCATGTAATACAGTAGTTAAACTTTATAAAAAAATTTTTCATGTGGAAAATGAGATCCTAAAAACCATAGTCTGAAAATCTTCAATGGTCCCTGAAAGATTTTGGCATTGATTATTAAAAGATGTTTTATGAGCACTTAAAAAGAAAGGAAGGACCAATAAAAGAACAGGTTCATTTCTTCAACAAATATTTATTGTGCACTTACTGGGTTCCACTTACTGCAAGGCATCAGGGAGGAAGCAGAAAACAAAAAAAAGGCATGTTCCTGCCCCTTGTGGAACTCTAGTTAGAAGATAATAACAAAAATCACCACATAACTATAATTTGTGGTACATGCTGTGAAAGAAAACACAGGGATTCATGTGAGCACATGACTGGAGGAACTAGCTTCATTGCAAGGAGCCTTGATGGCACAATGGTTACGTACCTGGCTGCTAACCAAAAAGTCAGCGGTTCGAACCCACCAGCGGCTCTGAGGGAGAAAAGACCTGATGATCTGCTCCTATAAAGGTTACAGCCTAGGAAACCCTATGGGGCAGTTCTACTCTGTCCTATAGGGTAGCTATGAGTCAGCATCCACTCGATGGCACACAACAACAACAACAGCCTTAACAGGGGAGAGGACAGTGCTAGAGAAATCCTCTGTGAGGAAGCAGCATTTAAGCTGAGGCCTGAGGATAAAGAGAGATTTAGATAGGCAAAGTATGAGAAATGCTACAGAGAAAACCCAAAAATCCCACGTGAAAAAGGCAGGAGGTAGCAATAAACTTGGCATACTAGAGGAAGGGAGAAGAAGCTGAGGTGGCTGGAACAGTAAACGGGAGGAAGATTCCAAGAATGAGACTTCCAGGTAACTAGGAGACATATATACAGGCACTGTGCTATTTCCTTTTTTTAAATGATTCCTAGACAGGAAGCTTAAAGAAACACAACAGCACACTAAGTTTGTTTTCAGCAAGACAAATGCTTGGGATGGACTACAGTTATCAGCTGTATAACCAAATTCTATCCAAAATCCACCCATTTCATCTTCTCTGCCTCCTTCCTGGATCAAAAAAACCATTGCTGTCTAGTGGATTCCAACTCATAGCGGCCCTATAGGACAGAATAGAACTGCACCATAGGGTTTTTAAGGCTGAAATCTTTACAGAATCAAGACTGCCACGTCTTTCTCCCATGGAGTGGCTGGTGGGTTTGAACCTTTTGGTTAGCAGCTGAGCGTTTAACCACTGAGCCACCAGGGCTTCCTTCCTACATCAAACCTGTGGGAAAATATATCACATTTTAAATCCTGAAATCAGATTAGCCTTAGGGTCCCTTTGGGCCTTCCCAGATGGGTGTCTGTTTTGAGGGAAAGCGAGGAGGCAGAATAAAAATGACCAGAGAGAATAATGATTGGGTAAGTGAACAGAAATGCCTTTATGGAAAAATACTGAGTTTGACAATTATACTTTTCCTGTGTAGCTCTGACAGTAATGTCTCATCTTTGTTTAGCCTCAAGGATTCCCCCTCACCGGTGCAATTTCCTGCCAGGTAAAGGAAAGGGTGGTATCAGGACAGTGTAGATATATTTTGGACAAAGCACTGGATCTTTCCAGACTTCTCAAATCACACCATGGAAACAGCCACCCTTTCTTATACCTAGAATCCTCTCTGTTAAGGCTGAATCAAGGTGTCTGGAAGAATACTCCGCAGTGGTCAGGCTGTCTGGGGGTCAGAAGAGAGAGGATGATTTTTCATAATGTATCTTTTGTACCTTTTGAATTTTGTCTTATGAGCATGTATCATCTGTTCAAAAAGTAAGTTGTTATAAAGACTTGATTAAGGCCGAGAGTAGAAATTTAAGATTTTAGTTCTTTCGTCAGTATTATTAGCTGGTATAGAGTTGACCCCTGACTCATGGCAACCCCATGCTTCATGGTGACCCCATGCACAACATGACTAAACACTGCCCAATCCTGCGCCATCCCCATGATGGATTGGGGATTGGTCTGTTGTGATCCACAGGGTTTTCATTGGCTGATTTTCAGAAGTAGATTCCTCCTAGTTGGTTTTAGTCTGGAAGCTCCACTGGAACCTTTCAGCGCCATAGCAACACGTAAACCAGGGATTGAACCTGAGTCTCCCATATAGAAAGCGAGAATTCTACCACTGAACCACCACTGCCCCCTGGTCAGCATAGCCTCTTGAATTTACTTCTTTTCATACACAACTTCTTCATTTGATTTGTGATTTCATAATGTGAAGTTGTAGCTTAGGGACCTCTCCTTGAAAATTGCACTTCCACCCAACCCAAATTATTTAGTCTGAACTAAATAGGTCAATTTATGTGTGAAACCTTGTTGTATTCCACTCTACTTTTTATTTCCCACCAGTTAACAAAACATCTTATTGAACAGAGACTGTCCACCTCAAGCTTGAGATGAGAATTAGAGTCAAATGCCAGCCCTGCTATTTACTAGCCACATGACCTTCTGCAATGCAAACGCTCTGGGATTTGATTTCCTCATGTGGGATTGTGGAAGGTGCATTCACTAGACCATGGGTCAAAGGACGAAGGTTCAACTGCAGGCTCTGCCACTTTGTTGCTTGTGATCTTGGACACATTAATTAGTCTGTGAGCTTCAATTTCTATAAGATGGGGATAATATTTAACTTCCAGGAAAGTGGTGAAAATGAGACAAGAGACGTAAACTGTCTGTTGTCTAGGACCCGTGGATTCTCAAGTCATGTTATTGTCCTTTCCTTCATCTTTACCTTCTTCTTTCCACATTTTACCTCGTAAAATGGGAATGGAGAACTTTGCAAAACCTGCGTGTTATTCAGATCCCAGTCTAGCACAGTGCTTTATAAACAGTAAAGCAGAAAGCAGAATGTATGGTTATTTTGACACCAGGCAGACACAGAGCCCCAGGCTGTGAATTTCTCTGACCTCTCTAAATTGTGCTTGGATTCCAGAAGAGAGCTCTGTTTTTCTAGGTGGGAATTAAGCAAGCTTTTCCAGGATCACACGCCAGGCAGTAGACTTGGGTGGGGGGCTTCTCTCCAAACACCTCCTCCTCTATTGTGCCAGTTGCACCGTGGGGCTCAGCACCAGGTGTGGATATTGTTCTTCAGAGCCACCCAGGTGTTGCCTTGCTCCCTAAGGGTGAGAGAGACTGAGATCAGGCCTTTCAAACACATTGTTGAAAACCCACTCACAGTCACACGGAAGCCAAAACAGATGAAGATGCTGCTAATTCCACAGATACAGTCAATTTGATTCCTGTGTATTCCACTCAGTGAGGTCCAAGTGTATAGTCACCATTTATGTTGGTGAAAACAAGTATTCCAATGACTAGGTCGTTGGTCTTGCAAAATTCTATCATGCAATCTCCTGCTTCATTTCTATCATCAAGGCCATATTTTCCAATTACTGATCCTTCTTTATTTCCAACTTTCACATACCAATCACCAGTAATTATCAATGCATCTTGATTGCATGTTTGATCAATTTCAGACTGCGGAAGTTGGTAAAAATCTTCAGTTTCCTCATCTTTGGCATTATTGTTTGGTGTGTAAATTTGAATAATAGTCATATTAACTGGTCTTCCTTGTAGGCGTATGGATATTATCCTATCACTGACAGTGTTGTAATTCAGAATACATCTTTTTTTTTTTAATTTATTTTTATTTTATTGTACTTTAAGTGAAAGTTTACAATTCATGTTAGTCTTTCATACATAAATTGTAATGTGACCCTAATTGCTCTCCCTATGCTATGACAGCACACTCCTCATTTCCACCCCTGATTTCCCATGTCCATTTAGCCAGCTCCTGACTGTCTCTGCCTTCTCATCTCATCTCCGGACGGGAGCTGCCCAGTTAGTCTCACGTATCTACTTGAGCTAAGAAGCACACTCTTCACGAGTATCATTTTATGTCTCACAGTCCAGTCCAATCTTTGTCTGAAGAGTTGGCCTAGGGAATAGTTTTAGTTTTGGGTTGACAGAGAGTCCAGGGGCCATGCTTTCTGGGGTTCTTCCAGTCTCAGTCAGACCATTAAGTCTGGTCTTTTTACTAGAATTTGAGTTCTGCACCCCACTTTTCTTCTGCTCCTTCAGGGACTCTCGGCTGTGTTCCCTGTCAGTGCGGTCATTGGTGGTAGCCAGGCACCATCTAGTTCTTCTGGTTTCAGGCTGATGAAGTCTCTGGTTTATGTAGCCCTTTCTGTCTCTTGGGCTAATACTATCCTTGAGAGTTTGGTGTTCTTTATTCTTCTTTACTCCAGGTGGGCTGGGACCAATTGATGCATCTTAGAATGGCTGCTCGCTAGCTTTTAAGACCCCAGACGCCACTCACCAAAGTAGGATGCAGAACATTTTCTTAATAAGCTTTGTTATGCCAATTGACCTAGATGTCCCCTGAAACCATGGTCCCCAGACACCCGCCCCTGCTACTCTGTCCCTTGAAGTGTTTGGTTGTATTCAGGAAACTTCTTAGCTTTGGTTTAGTCCAGTTGTGCTGACTATGCCTGTAGTGTGTGCTGTCCTTCCCTTCACCTAAGATAATTCTTGTCTACTATCTAATTAGTTAATAACTCTCTCCCTCCATCCCCACCCTCATAACCATCAAAGAATGTTTTCTTCTGTGTTTAAACCTTTTCTTGAGTTCTTATACTAGTGGTCTTATACAATATTTGTCCTTCTGTGACTGACTAAATTTTACTTAGCATAATGCCTTCCAGAGCCCTCCATGTGATAAGATGTTTCACGGATTCATCATTGTTTTTTATCTTTGTGTAGTATTCCATTGAATGAATATACCTTAATTTGTTTATCCATTCGTCCACTGATGATGGGCACATAGGTTGTTTCCATATTTTTGCTATCGTGAACAGTGCTGCAAGGAACATGGGTGTGCACGTATCTATTCATGTGACAGCTTTTATTTCTGTAGGATATATTCCAAGGAGTGGGATTGCTGGATCATATGGTATTTCTATTTCTAGCTTTTTAAGGAAGCATCAAATTGATTTCCAAAGTGGGTGTACTATTTTACATTCCCACCAACAGTGTATAAGTGTTCCAGTCTCTCCACAACCTCTCCAACATTTATTATTTTGTGTTTTTTGGATTAATGCTAGCCTTGTTGGGGTGAGAAGGTATCTCATTGAGTTTTGATTTGCATTTCTCTAATGGCTAATGATCGTGAGCATTTCCTCGTGTGTCTATTAGCCACCTGAATGTCTTCTTTGGCAAAGTGCCTGTTCATATCCTTTGTCTGTTTTCTAATTGGGTTATTGGTCTTTTTGTTGTTGAGGTTTTGCAGTATCTTATAGATTTTAGAGATTAGACACTGACTGGATTTGTCATAGCCAAAAATTATTTCCCAGTCTGTAGGCTGTCTTTTTACTCTTTTGGTGAAGTCTTTTGATGAGCATAAGTGTTAGGTATTTAGGAACTCCCAGTTATTTAGTTTCTTTTCTGGTGTTTGTGCATTGTTACTTATGGTTTGTATTCTATTTATGCTATGTATTAGGGCTCCTAGCATTGTCCCTATGTTTTCTTCCATGTTCTTCATTGTTTTAGATTTTATATCTAGGTCTTTGATCCATTTTAAGTTAGTTTTTGTGCTTGGTGTGAGGTATGGGTCGTGTTTCAGTTTTTTGCAGATGGGTATCCAGTTATGCCAGCACCATTTATTAAAGATAATAATGGTCCAATTAATGGACTTTGGACCTTTGTCAAATATCAGCTGCTCATAGGTGGATGAATTTATGTTTGGATTCTCAAGTCTGTTCCATTGGTCTATATATGTACTTCAGAATAGATCTTGAAATGTTCTTTTTGACAATAGGTGTGACACTATTCCTCTCCAATTTGTCATTCCTGGCATAGTAGGCCATATGATTGTCTGATTTAAAATTGCCAATACCAGTCCATTTCAGCTCACTAATGCCTAGGGTATCTATCTTCAAGGGTTCTGTTTCATTTTTTACAACTTCCAATTTTCTTAGATCGATACTTTGTACATTCCATGTTTTAATTACTAATGGATATTTGAAGCTGTTAGTTTTCATTTTGAGTCATGCCACATCAGCAAATGCAGATCCCTAAAACTTTACTCCATCCAAGTCATTAAGGTCAACTTTACTTTGAGGAGGCATCTCTTCCTCAGTTGTATTTTGAGTGCCTTCCAACCTGAGGGGTTTATCTTTTGGCACTATTTCGGACAATGTTCTGCTGCTATTCCTAAGATTTTCACTTGTCAATTTTTTTAGAAGTAGATTGCCAAGTCCTTTCTTCCTAGTCTGTCTTATTCTGAAAGGTTCGCTGAAACCTGTCCATCATGGGTGACCCTGTTGGTGTTTGAAATACCGATGGCATAGTTTCCAGCATCACAGCAACACACAAGCCACCACAGTATGACAAACTGACAGACGAGTGGTGGAGAAGCTCCTTATACATATATAAATTGCATATTTGTGCCTGGTGGATAATTTTTAAAAATTTACATTAGGGGTGCATATCATAAAAGGAACACTGGTGGCGCAGTGGTTAAGAGTTACGGCTGCTAACCAAAAAGTTGGTGGTTTGAACCCACCAGCCACTCTCCTTGAAAATCCTGTAGGGCAGTTCTACTTTGTCCTATAGGGTCGCTATGAGTTAGAATTGACTCAATGGCAATGGATTTGGTTTTGGTTTTATCATAAAAGTACTGAGACATTGTACTAGACAGAGGAAATGAGTTAATTGCAGTTTACCAAAGAGATATTTTACTTGGGGGTAACTGAGAGTACATAATATGTCTAAATCAAGTGTCATGTATAAATCATGAGTGAGTTGCTTCTCAATTCATTATTTGTTTTCTTCCTTCCCTTTCTCTTTCCCTTCTTCCCTACTTAGAAAAATTATACATGTAGTTCATTAAATCATTCTCTTAGTAAAAGAGTCAAACAAACAATATGGAGCAAAATCTTCCTCAGTCAGTCTCCACTCTTCCCTCTCCCAGTCCCTCACCAGTGATAACCATGACAATAATAATTATTCTGATGTGTATTCCAGGCCATTTTCAAAGTAAAGTATCATTATTACTACCCTGAAGTTGTTGCCTTAAGAGAAAAGGGGACTCTGGAAGGAGTGAGGAAAAAGTGGGTTCAGTAAACTACAAAACATATCAAAGAAGGACACTTTCCAAAATGCAACAGGCAGAACTAGAAGTTGAGCTGAGTAATGTTTCCAGCACGGGGCATCTAGCCACCTCCACCTCTATAAATGTTGTTGATTGACTGACTGTGGCTCGTGCCCGCCTGTCAGAGACAGCCAAACACAGGAAACCTGACAAATCACTATAACATCCTTTGCTTCTGTATTTTTATTCTTTATAGTCATCAGTCCCCCTGTGCCCTGATAATAGCTGGGAACAGGAATTTCTTTTACACACAATAGCATGGGACACGTTTTCTCTCTTCTTTTCTTTCTGAAGGACAATGTCAAAGACAAGTCCAGGCCAGGTCATAATGTTACATAAGAGATACTGAGCTATATTTACCTCCCCCACCACTTGCCTTTCAAGCTA
Organism: Dugong dugon; assembly: GCA_030035585.1. Lineage (NCBI taxonomy): Eukaryota > Metazoa > Chordata > Mammalia > Sirenia > Dugongidae > Dugong > Dugong dugon. The sequence goes on from CM057462.1 coordinate 153,552,843, forward strand.
AGCAATTTATGCAATGAAAAACAGCAGAGACAAACTGTCCTCAGTCTCCTCAGGGAAGGAAAACGTTGAATTTTAAAACTATGCATGATTTTACTTTTGCAGTTAAGTTTCTCTGCGGGCTAAATTTCCTTTTCCCTTTAAAAAAAAATTTTTTTTTTTTAATACTCTCTGAGGAGAGAGTTAAAGAAACACACAGTTCTACTCTGTCCTATAGTGTCGCTAAGAGTCGGAATCAACTCGACAGCAATGGGTTTGGGTTTTTTGTTTTTGTTTTTTGATTTCAGCCCAGGCCCAGAGACCTGCAGTTGCTATTCAGGGTTTAATCCATTCCAGGCTGTCACCACAGCCTTCAAGAGGGAAGAGACTGAACAGACACTAAAACGACAGACAGAGTCATCACTGGATTGTGCTTTGGTCTGGAAGTTTCCAAGCTGGCCTCTGTGACCTCACTGCCGTCTCTGAACCAATCATTTTTATTCTCCAGGCCTCAGTTTCCTGCTTAGTGAAATAGGAAAAATCAGTTCTGTTTCACCTGGAGGGGTGTTGTTAGGAGAATAAATGTGATAAGCATAAATCAAGATCTTATTGTTGTTGTTATTTACTATAGAGTGGAACCGTGGGTGCAGAGTAGAACTGCTTCATAGGATTTTCAAGGCTGTGACCTTTCAGAAACAGATGGCCAGGTCTGTCTTCTGAGGTGCCTCTTTGTGGGTTACAACCACCAACCTTTTGGTTAGTAGTTGAGCGCTTAACCATTTTCACCACCAGGAATTCCTAATCAAGATCTTTGTGGTTGTTGTTATTAAAAAAAAACAAAAAACAAAAAACAAATCCATTGTCGTTGAGTCGATACCGACTCATAGCGACCCTGTAGGACAGGGTAGAACTGCCCCATAGGTTTCCAAGGAGCTGCTGGTGGATTTGAACAGCCTTCTTTGTTAGCAGCTGAACTAACCACTGTGCTACCAGGGCTCCGTTGTTGTTAGGTGCTATCTATTTAGGTATCTATTCCAACTCATAGTGACCCCATGTGACAGAGTAGAATTGCTCCACAGGGTTTCCTTGGCTGTGATCTTCATGGGAGCAGGTCTTTCCCTCATGGAGTTTCTGGGTAGTTCTAACTGGCAACCTTTCGGTTAGCAGACAAGAGCACTTAACTGTTTCGCCACCTGGGCTCCTTAATCAAGATCTTGTTCTTGTCGGGTGCCATGGAATTGATTCCAACTCATAGCGACCCTATAGAACAGAGTAGAACTGCCCCACAGGGTTTCGTAGGCTGTAATCTTTACGAACTATATGAAGAAGAATGCCGCATCAGGACTGGAGGAAGACTCGTTAAAAACCTGTGATATGCAGATGACACAACCTTGTCTGCTGAAAGCAAAGAGGACTTGAAGCTCTTACTGATGAAGATAAAAGACTACAGCCTTCAGCATGAATTGCATCTCAACATAAAGAAAATAAAAATCCTTACAACTGGACCAATAAGCAACATTATGATAAATGGAGAAAAGACTGAAGTTGTCAAGGATTTCATTTTACCTGGATCCACAATCAACGCGGATGGAAGCAGTAGTCAAGAAATCAAATGATGCATTGCACTGGACAAATCTGCCGCAAAAGACCTCTTTAAAGTGTTAAAAAGCAAAGGTGTCACCTTGAGGACTAAGGTGCCCCTGACCTAAGCCATGGTGTTTTCAGTTGCCTCATATGCATGTGAAAACTGGGCAATGTATAAAGAAGACTGAAGAAGAATTGATGCCTTTGAATTATGGTTTTGGTGAAGAATATTGAATATACCATAAACTGCCAGAAGAACAAACAAATCTGTCTTGGAAGAAGTACAACCAGAATGCTCCTTAGAAGGGAGGATGGCCAGACTTTGTCGTAAGTACTTTGGACATGTTGTCAGGAGGGACAAGTCCCTGGAGAAGGACATCATGCTTGGTAAAGTAGAAGGTCAGTGAAAAAGAGGAAGATCCTCAAAGGGATGGATTGACACAGTAGCTGCAACAATGGGCTCTAACATAGGAACAATTGTGAAGATGGCTCAGGACCGGGCAGTATTTTGTTCTATGGTAGACAGGGTTGCTATGAGTCGAGGACAACACCTAACAACAACAATCTTTATGGAAGCTGACTGCCATATCTTTCTCCTGTGGAGCTGCTGGGTGGGTTCGAACAGCCAGCTTTTTGGTTAGCAGCCGACTGCTTAACCATTGCACCACCAGGGTTGCTAGTCAAGATCTTATAGGGGAACAATAAGGTTATTCAGCTCTGGTGGCACAGTGGTTAAAGTGCTCAGCTGCTAACCAAAAGATCAGTGTTTCAAATCCACCAGCCGCTCCATGGGAGAAAGATGTGGCATTCAGCTTCCATAAAGATTACCACCTTGGAAACCCCATGTGGCAGTTCTGCTCTGTCTTATAGGGTTGCTATGAGTTGAGGTCAACTCTACAGCAGTGGGTTTGGTTTTGGGTTTGGGTTTGATTCAACAACAACTTATTGGGTACATATTACTGCTAGCAGAATATACCAGCCAGACTAATGCCATGTCCTGCCTGCCCTTAAGGAGTTTATAATCTGATAACTGGTAAAAGACAAATTCACAAAGACTGGTAAGAGCAGCCAACGGTAAGAACCTATAGATTCAGAGAAAGGATCTAAAGGAATTAGAGGGATTAGGGGAAGCTTGGAGCCCTGGTGGCGGAGTGGTTAAGAGCTCAGACTGCTAACCAAAGGTCAGTGTTCGAATCCACCAGTTGCTCCTTGGAAGCCCTATGGGGTGGTTCTACTCTGTCCTATAAGGTCAGTATGAGTCAGAATCAACTCGACGGCAATGGGTTTGGTTTTTTTTTAGGGGAAGCATTTGAGATGGTAGAGGACAAGAAGACATTCTGGGCAGAGAGAATAAAGAAAGATGTAGAGGAGCAAAACTCAAGAAGTGTTCAAGGGACAATGAGTGTAGCAATCTGGTACATGTCAGGGAGCCATGGGCAATAAATTCGGTTCACACTGGAGAGGCAAAGAGGTCTATGCTTATTTCCATAGGTAATGGAGGGTCATGGATGTTTTAGTTGAGGAGTGTCATGATCAAACTAGTGCTAACCAAAAAACACCTTGGTCTTCCAAGGAGAGGCTGGTGGATTCGAACTGCTGACCTTTTTGGTTAGTAGCCAAGCTCTAAACCACTCTTAACCCTGTGCCACCAGGGTTCCTATCACTAATACCAAATCCAAACCCACTGCTGTCGAGTCGATTCCGACTCATATCTACCCTATAGGACAGAGTGGAACTGCCCCATAGGGTTTCCAGGGAGGGGCTGGTGGATTTGAACTGCTGACCTTTTGGTTAGCAGCCAAGCTCTTAAGCACTGTACCGGTAGTGCTAGACAGTAATTAATATGGCAGCAATGGGGGGATGGGGGTGGGGGTGGGGGTCGAAGGAGTAAAAGGCAGAGGTGCATCAACAAGGGTGAGCCACAATGAGTGTCTGGGTCAAATACTTCTTAGTGTTTTTTTGCTGTTGTGTACCATTGCGTTGATTCCGACTCATAGTGCCCCTATAGGACAGAGAACTACCCCACAGGGTTTCCTAGGCTGTAATCTTTATGCAAGCAGATAGTCAGGTCTTTTCTCCTGAGGAGCCACTGGTAGGTTCCAGCTGCTGATCTTTTTGTTAGCATCCAAGTGCTTAACGATTTCACCACCAGGGCTTCTTTCCTAGTGCTTATATACTCCATACTTTTCCTTAACCAAATATGTTTTTGGTGCATCTCCTTTCTTTTCCAAGTACAACTCCTGGCTCCCCATTAGAGGGTGAGCTTTCTGAGAACAGGGCCTTTAATTGTTCTCTTCCTTTTCCTCCCCTCTGGGTCAGCAGCCCACATGTCCGCCACCCCACCCTGTGCCCAGCCTGGCAATGGCCCTCACTCGGGGCGAACAGACTGACACATACCATGTGTTGGACACTTGATGATAAATTGGGCCACCTGCGTTTCCCTCTCTGCTATTGTTTCAAGCATTTTTTCCACATCATCCAAAACATCCCATTAATTCAGGGGGTGAAAAAGGGGGATTAGTTGGTAAACTGGTAGGGGAGGAGGAGATGTGCCTGTGTCATAGTGAAAGACAGACTCAGGTTATGAAGCTTTTAAAAAATTGTAAGACAATGTTTGCTGAGCAGTTATATGTCAGGCACCTTATATTTCAAATGCATTGTCTCATTGCACCCAGGTGACAATCTTATGAAACAATAGTATTTTACAGATGAGGAAACCGAGGCACACAGAATTCCATAATTTGCCCAATTGTCCGTAGCACGTGACAGAGGTGGAATTTGAACTATTTCTCTGCTGTTAAAATCCTTTTCTTAACCAATGTAGTCTACTGTTTCTGCATTCCAAAAAAAAACTTTGGAAACGAAAAACCAAACTCCTTGCCATAGAGTTGATTCTGATTCATAGCAACCCCATGTGTTACAGAGAACTGCTCCATCAGGTGTTCTTGGCTGTAATCTTTATGAAAGCAGGTCACCAGGACTTTCTTTTGCAGTGCTGCTGGGTGGGTTTGAATGACCAGCCTTTATATTAGCAGGTGAGTGCAATCTAACAACCCAGTTCTGCATTGTTGTTGTTTTTTGCCGAGGAGTCCATCAGGGTGTATGTATCTTCAACCCTTCAATCCATACCCTTCCCCCACAACACAATGATGCTGTTGCCTGAATGTTTCCTGAAGGAGTTTACCCCTTTGGTTTAAGGCTTTGTTCCCCGAAGACTAAAATGCAAATCCCTAACGTTTTCATTACTCAGTAGCTCTCAGGGGTGGATCTCAATGTTTTGAAAGATTTTAGCCTGCCAGACAAGTATCATTTATTAATTAATAACTCATTTTCCCTTAAGACAAGCAGGACTACCACAGTTAGTTGATGAGACTTCAGCCAAAAGCAAAGGAATATGAAGTTTCCATTCATTTGGGTAGCCTAAAAGTACGCCCAATCCTCACTCTTTGACTATCTTGTTATCCAACATTTTGCTTTTATGACAATAGTGAAAAATCTACTCTGACTATTTTACGCATCAGCAACATATGTCTGGCAGTAATGAATGCAGAAGTGCAAGCAAGAATAACAATGGCTGTGATGATTAAGATTATGTGTCAGTTTGGCTGGGCCATGAGTCTCAGTTGTTTGGCAGTTATTTAATGATATAATCTGGCAATTATGTAAAAATGTAATTTGACAGTTACATAATGATGTAGTCATCTTCCATTTTGTGATATCATGTAGTCATCCTCCATTTTCATATAATGCTGATATTAGCATAATGACCTGGTCTTCCGGAAACTAACAGTGTTGATAAGTAAGGAGTGGGTGTAATTGCCAATTTCTATTAGGCTCCTTTGAAAAGGAGAGAACAGATCTCAGACCTTCATTAACACCTCCGTGGAGCCTCCAGGATAATGGCCATGAGGTTAGGGAAGGTCCGGGATCCCCTTTGGAAATTCCTGCTTTAACCTTACGAGGTTATTTAGGTTTGAATGTCTGAGTGTCCAAGGCTTTCTCAAGAGCTCAGTTTGGTAGGAAAGGAGCTGAGAAAGGGAAGAGAATAGAGCATCTGAGGAATGAGAGAGGGAGGAAAGGATGGTGAGAGGGAGGGAAGGAGAGAGTGAGGAGGAAGGAGCCCCTCTGGGTATTCTGCTGCCTTAGAAATGAAGCTGTAGCTTTTAGCTAATTAAATCAGACCCCTGCTTTGGTTCTACTGAGAAGAAGGTGGTGTTGTATGACAGAAAGATTATGGACTCTGGAAAGAGACCCATTGGGGTTTTAGTTCCTGCTTCTTCTCTCACTAGCCACATAACTCTGAACTGCAATTCCTCAGATGTACAAATGGAATAAAATACATATTTGTTAGGATTGTGTCTTAGTCATCTAGTGCTGCTGTAACAGAAATACCACAAGTGGATGGCTTCAACAAAGAGAAATTCATTTTCTCACAGTCAAGTAGGCTACAAGTCCAAATTCAGGGCATCAGCTCCAGGAGAAGGCTTTCTGTCTCTGTTGGCTCTGGAGGAAGGTCCTTGGGATGCATCAGTCTTCCCTTGATCTGGGAGCATCTCAGCGCAGGAACCTCAGGTCCAAAGGATGTGTTCTGCTCCTGGCACTGCTCTATTGATGGTATGAGGTTCCCCCGTCTCTGTGCTTGCGTCTCTCCTTTATATCTCAAAAGAGATTGGCTCAAGACACTATCTAATCTTGCAGACCTCATCAATATAACTGCTGCTAATCCATCTTACTACATTATAGTGATAAAGTTTACAACACATAGGGAAATCACATCAGATGACAAAATGGTAGACAATCATTACAATACTGAGAATCATGACCTAGCCAAGTTGACAGGTATTTTTGGGGGACACAATTCAATCCATGACAGATTGTTATGTATGAGATGGGATACGTAAAATGTTCCAGGTAATAATAGGCACTGAATACAGGTCAAGTATTAAAAGTCCTGAGAGCTATTTTGTATTGATTGAAAAGGCCTCAGAATTAAATGACTTGCATAATTCACACATTCTTATGACATTCAAGCCTGTTATCTCTAAGAAGTCAAGGCTGAAATAAACTTAGAGACTGCAGATATTTTTAGTTGACAATGGGAGTCAGCCAAACAAAAACACATGAACTTAATGAATTTCCTGATGCCCAGGGAATATAGAATGTTGACAAAACCACCAAATTTTTGCTCAGAATTTTTCATTTGGCTTTTCTAATGTCATTTAGATTCATTTTAGAGTGGAGAGTTATCGTTTTCAGCATAAAAATCACCAAGAAGGAACTAAGTGGCATCATTTCAAGTTAGACTTGAGACATAATTTTTGTTTATTTGTGGTTTTAGAGTCTTCCTTCCAAAATCTGCTCAGTTGGATGTCTGATATTTCAGGGGTCCAGTTTTGGCCTCCAAGCTCCTGCCTGACTTCCTGTTTTGTTGTTTTCTTGCCTGAGGCCAAATGCTGAGTCTCAGTGCCAGGATCCTATCAACAAATGGTCTATCTCTCCAGGGGGTGTGGGGAGAGTGGCAGAGAAGAAGGTGGACTCCAGCACTACAGTAAGTGCTGAGTAAGCAAGGCCACTGGCATTTTTTTTTAAAACATCCTCAAGTAGGGACAACATATGCATATTCAACGAACATTCTTACTGGGTTTCCGAGTCCCTAAATTTCAAAGTATACAATAAAATAAACCACCTGCATCCATCGTAATCAATTTCAAAATTTAAATAATAACCAAAGTAGGTGTGTGCTGTCTCTCTTCCCTGCATTTTCAGTTCGCTGTTGTAATACAGAGGGCTGTCCACCGGAAATTGGTTTGGTCAGATGAGGGTGGAGGGATTCCAGAGACAGGAGTTAAAAAACAGTGAATTTTTGGCAGATTGCCCTAGAATTAGTTAGGAGCTCTATGCACTAACGTAACAAAAAGTGAGATCATCACACTGGCAAGGTCTCTGCCTGGGACATGCTTCCCCACTTCTTCATCTGGTCAGAGTCTACTCAGCCATCCCCTCCTCAGGAAGCCTTTCTTTTTTTTTCCAACATAAATTAATTTTTATTAAGAGTATTGGATCACATGACCGTATCCTGTTATCTCCCGGAAGCATCGTCTATGTAGTTTGGCCAAAGGAAAGCAAACTCTGGCAAAAACACACAAACAAAAACCCAGAGTCAAAGCTCTGGAAAAGTGATGCTTTAGAGATTATAGTGACAATGATATTTAAGTTTCTCTTTCTATCTTTTTATCATTCTTTTTTTTGTTGTTTATTGTTGTAGTTTAAGTGAAAGTTTACATTTCAAGTTAGTCTCATACAAAAATTTATACATACATTGTTATGTGACCCTAATTGCTCTCCCTATACTGTGACAGCACACTCCTCCTTTCCACCCCTGATTTCCCATGTCCATTCAGCCAGCTCCTAACCCTCTCTGCCTTCTCATCTCACCTCCGGACAGAAGCTGTCCAGTTAGTCTCACGTATCTACTTGAGCTAAGAGGCATACTCTTCACGAGTATCATTTTATGTCTCACAGTCCAGTCCAATCTTTGTCTGAAGAGATGGCCTCAGAAATTGTTTTAGTTCTGGGCTGATAGAGAATCCGGAGGCCATGCTTTCTGGGGTTCCTCCAGTCTCAGTCAGACCATTAAGTCTGGTCTTTTTACCAGAATTTGAGTTCTGCACCCCACCTTTCTCTTGCTCCATCAGGAACTCTCTGTTGTGTTCCCTGTCATGGCGGTCATTGGTGGTAGCCGGGCACCATCTAGTTCTTCTGGTCTCAGGCTGATGAAGTCTCTGGTTTGTGTGGCCCTTTCTATCTCTTGTGCTAATACTTTCCTTGTGTCTTTGGTGTTCTTCATTCTCCTTTACTCCAAGTGGTTGGGACCAATTGATGCGTCTTAGATGGTCGCTTGCAAGCTTTTAAGACTCCAGACGCCACTCACCAAAGTAGGATGCAGAACATTTTCTTAATAAGCTTTGTTATGCCAGTTGACCTAGATGTCCCCTGAAACCATGGTCCCCAGGCCCTTACCCCTGCTACTCTGTCCCTTAAAGTGTTTGATTGTGTTCAGGAAACTTCTTAGCTTTGGTTTAGTCCAGTTGTGCTGATTCCCCCAGTAGTGTGCTGTCCCTCCCCTCACCTAAGATAATCCTTATTGACTATCTAGTTAGTAAATAACCCTCACCCACCCTCCCCACCCTCGTAACCATCAAAGAATGTTTTCTTCTGTGTTTAAAACTTTTCTTGAGTCAGGAAGCCTTTCTTGTCCCCTACCTCTTCCCTATCAGTCTGGATAAGGTGCAGGCTTAAAAGATTTCCTCTCGCCCTGCCTTAACCTCTTATATAGCATTATAATGGACTGACTGTACATTGATTGTCCTTGCCAGAACATGTTTCTCAAGGGATTTTTTTTTCATGCTATCTACAGTACCTAGTGTAAGATATGGTATATAATAGGTATTTCATGGGTGACTCAAAAAGTTAAGTGCTCAACTGCTGACCAAAATGTTGGTGATTTGAGCCCCATCAAAGGTGCCTTGGAAGTCAGGTCTGGCAATCTATTTCTCAAAAGTCACAACCTTGAAAACCCTATGAATGCTGTTCTACTCTGCACACGTGGGTCACCATGAGTTGAAATCGACTCAGTGGTAGCTGGTTTTTTTTCTTTAATCAGTTTGCTTATGGAAGGAAGGAAGGAGAGAGAGAGAGAAGGAAAGAAGGGCCAGGAAATCCCCATTGATCCCCACCCCCATCTCCTACTTCCCCCACCCCTATCCCTCTCTGCCTGATGAGAGAACAGTCTCCCCCTCAGTTATCAGGCAGGGAGCTGCAGTGGTGGTTTCCGAGCCTGAAAAAAGAAAGCCAATGCACTTTGAGTTCCTGATCGGTTAAAGTTTCTTCATTTACTCTGTCCCAGTGATCTGCCACCAAAGAATTGAGCAGGGCAGAGAGACTGCACAGATACAGGGAAGACATTTACGCCCCGAAATAGCATATTTAAAAAATTCTCCAATTCAAAGCAAAGATGACTGCCTTTGTTCTGAGTTGAATCTAGCCTGTGCAGGAAAAGTTGAGAGTTCTAGCTCTGGGGCTGACACAGACTGAATGACTCCGGGGCTTTCTCTGTTCCAGCTTGTTCCTCAGTAAAATTAATGCATGTTGAAAACTTCAAGTTGCAACTCATTAGGAGGCTGCATCATCAATTTAATGGATGGCAACTGGCATTTTACAACTGAAATCAGAATGTTGGTATGTGGTAAGGAGTATTTCATGAAACTTGGTTATATTTTATTTTTATGCAGGTACTGGGTCATGGTATAAAATATATTTCTTGCTATGTGTTGAGGTAAAATAATTTTAAGAGACATTAGACTAGATGATCACTGAGGCCCCTCCAGGCCACACTTCTGTGTGAATTTGGCAGGACTGCAATGTAACTTCCTAAATAGAGAGGAGAAAGGGAGTGGCAAGAATTGAAGACAGGGATAAATTAGAATAGCTGTGAGATAGGAGGATAACTACAGAAGAGGAGGAACTGAAAGGACACCAGAAAGGTCCAAAACAGAAATTCTTGCAAGAATGTTTTAGTTTGGCCCTCCCCTCCTTCCTGGCCTTAAATCTCTCTGACCTATCCATTGCCTTTCTTCTCTCAGAATGGGAAGAACTTTGCATTTGTGTGGAACTTCTCTCTGCAGCCCTGCTCCTGCCCTTCTACTCCTCTGTTTATATACAGTCTTTGTGCTTTTCCTGCCCCTTTGCCACTCCTCCCCACTCTCAACCCCGGTGCAGGGCAGGCATTGGGCCTAATTACTGCTGGGTGTCTGGTCCACACCTCTTTCTATTCATCTTTGGTAGTGTGCAGCACGTACCCCACATACTCTTAGAGCCAAGAAGTGTGTGCCTGGAATGTGGGGTCTGGATGGAGAGCATTAGAGGCTGTCTTAATTATCTCGTGCTGCTATAAGAGAAATACCACAAGTGGATGGTTTTAACAAAGAGAAATTTATTTCTTCCCAGTAAAGTAGGCTAAAAGTCCAAATTCAGGGTGTCACCTCCAGGGGAAGTCTTCCTCTCTCTGTCAGCCTTCTCATCAATGTTCCCCCAGACTAGGAGCTTTTCGGCACAGGGACCCCAGTCCAAATGACACGCTCTGCTCCCGGTACTGCTTTCTTGATGGTATGAGGTCCCCCACTCTCTGCTTGCTTCCCTTTCCTTTCATCTCTTGAGAGATTAAAGGTGGTGCAGGCCACACCCCAGGGAAACTCCCTTTACATTGGATCAAGGATGTGTCCTGGGTAAAGGTGGTGTTACAATCCCACCCTAATCCTCTTTAACATAAATTACAATCACAAAATGGAGGCCAACCACACAATTCTGAGAATCATGGCCCAGCCAAATTGATACACACATTTTCTTGGGGGACACAGTTCAATCCATGACATTCCACCCTTTGGCCCCCCCAAAATCACATCCTTGCAACATGCAAAACATATTCACCCCATTATATCATAGCAAAAGTCTTAATTACAAGTCCAAAATCCAAAAATTCCTCTTTGTCTGTGAAATCTGGAATACAAGTTATCTGCTTCCAAGGGTACAATGGCAGAACAGGCACAAGCTAGACATTTCCATTACAAATGGGAGAAACTGAAGGGAAAGAAGGGATAACAGGCACCAAGCAAGTCAGCAGAACACATTACATTAGCCCTCAAGGCTTTGAAAATAATCCTCTGTTCTCTGAGACAATTTACACAATAGCCCTGCCCTCCAGACTCTAGGTATTGGCCACAGATCATAGATAAAGTCTGTAGCAGTGATTCTCTGGGGGAGCCCAAATCTTTCCAGGGAGGCAGATCAGGGTCTCCATGGGGAGGAGAAGTTGAAAACAAATATTCTAATCTCAAACCATTGCTTCAAATCACATTAAAAGAAGGTATAAGACTTATGACTGTTTTATCAAAAGGGAGCCTGAGTTTTAAAAGTGTATTGAGAATCATTCCTCAATACATTCAGAAACACCATTACCCACCCCCCTCACCCCCACACAATCACTAGTCTTTGTTTCAGGTAAGGCTAGCCAGCACTAGGGAGATCCAGTGGGGAGAGATGGAAATGGGTCTCTGAAACTGCTTCAGAATGACTGGTGGGAAGGGTTTGGACCTCAAAGCAAGGCAGTCTGATTTCCAAAACCCAAAAAAACCAAATCTGTTGCTGTCAAATTGATTCCAACTCATAGTGACCCCACAGGACAGAGTAGAACTGCCCCATAGGGTTTCCAAGGAGTGGCTGGTGGATTCAAACTGCTGACCTTTTGGTTAGCAGCTGAGCTCTTAACTACCGCGTCACCAGGGACCCTGATTTCTGAAGTCCCTTCTAGTTATCAAAGTCTTAAATATTAAGATTTTAGGGTTTAAGGAACAAAAAGAAGAGATAGGAGATTTTGGCAGGTACATACTGTTCTGTTATCCTGGAGACCAGCCTTAGGACAGGGAGACTAAGGACCCTTAGTGTGTAAGCCTAGGTCCCTTAGCCAACTCTGGGTGCTTCTAGACAGTGATTAGCAGAAACCAATGAAAGAATGGACTGTTCTCAAGGCCAGTGGAGGAAAATATGTTCTAGCTATCTCTCCCCGCTTCTTCGATGAGCTCTGAGTCACTGCCAGGTAATCTAGAGGTGGGTGGGCTATTGCCAGGATTTCAGTGTTCTTTTCCTCTGTAACTGGATAATCGAATGACCTTTGGCATCTGACATCTGACTCCATCTCTCTGTTTCCCCTTGTTTGTTAAATGGATACATGTTCAAGTAAACTATAATGGCTTCCATGGCCAGGCACTTTTCCAGGTAATTTACATAAATTCGAAAAGTAGTAGCAGACAAAGAAGAAGTAGTAAATATTATTCCTATTTTATAAATTGGAAAGCTGAGGCACAGAGAAGTTAAGCACCTCCACCAAGGGTGGGCAGGTATCTGTGTACATGTCCGTGTCAGATAACCGGCTGAGGCTCTGGGACTCCAGGGTGAGTCAGCCATATTGGTTGGCAGGAGTCGGGATGGGAAGTAGTTAAATAGAAAGCAGAAGACTGGTCTGGCCCTGCTCTGGAAGAGTCAAAGAATGATGCCAACTGGAAAAGTCAAGTCATGGCCCTTCTTTGGGCCTCGGTTTCATCCTCAGGAAGTGACAGCGTTACCTAGAGCCAAGATCTTCAGATGTTTTTGCTCCAGTATCTTCTAAAAGAGTTTTGAAAAAACTATATATCCCTTGCTCATTTTAAAGCTGACCTCTAACATTTTAATCATCATACATTTAAACATCATAAGCTTCCGGAGTTACAACATATATTTATTGGCTTTTTGTAATTGTTGATATAATAAAAGTATTAAACCACTTTTCAATTAATCCAATGGAATATACAAACCATAGTAATCTAATACCACCATCAACCACTTAGAAAATTCATGACTAAGCTCTTTAAGTTAGAAATTTTACACTGTTCCTTTTTTTCTTTGAAATCGTATTTCCATTCTATCCATGTAATTTTGTCTTAATATAATTTTGTAATTGAAAGTATTTTATTAATCACAGCAAAAAGCCATAAGTTGAAATTTATTTTTAAAAATGTTTCTGTGACTATAAGGCTCAAAAAATATTACTGCTATTAGTAGCATTTTTCAAAACAGCAGATATTACAACTTTTGGTTATTAGTAAACATTACCAGTTGCCATCAAATCAATTCTGACTCAAAGCGACCTTGTAGGACAGAGTACAACTGCCCCATAGGGTTTCCAAGGCTGTAATCTTTATGGAGGAAACCCTGGTGGTATAGTGGTTAAGAGCTATGGATGCTAAACAAAAGGTCGACAGTTTGAATCTACCAGGCGCTCCTTGGAAACTCTATGGGGCAGTTCTACTCTGTCCTATAGGGTCACTATGAGTCAGAATCGACTGGACGGCAAAGGGTTTGTGGTTTTTTTAATCTTTATGGAAGCAGACTGCCACATCTTTCACCCACAGAGCTGCTGATGGATTTGAACTGTGGACTTTCTGGTTAGCAGCCTAGTGCTTAACCACTTTGCCACCAAGGCCCCTTTAGCAAACATTAAGAACTGAAATTTTATTGGAAATTTGTCTCTTAAATGAGATGGAAGGAGTAGGATGGTGTCTATGATTCCTAGATTAAACGAGGAGCCCTGCTGGCGCAGTGGTTAAGAGCTCAGCTAGCTGCTAACTGCTAACCGGAAAGTCAGATTAAAAGAATTGTGGAATTGTCCTTTTGTTTGGAGTCCTGGAGGTGCTTATACCTCAGAGCAACACATCATTTAACAGGATTAGGGAAGGGTGAGAAAAAATTTACTTTTATCTGGTGGGAAGAGGGCAATTGCGAAAAAGAGGTGGAAAGGAGACTCAGGCACCTGAGCGTTAGGAAAGAACACCAGTAGGAATTGAGAATCTGGAAACCGAATTTTTCAAAATTATCCCTGATCCCGTACCACTTGGATAATATTCGCATACCCTAAACGCTGACCTAGAAGATCTCTATGGTGCCTTCCTGCCTGGACAATCTCTGTGTTAACTGGGTTTTCCCCACATCAACCTGTGGGGAAAAACTGGATCATAGTAGCAATAACCATGCAATGCTCTTTGTCCCTACCCACACTGGGTTTGCACAACCGCCAGCCCTTTCAAGCTTCTCCTGAGTCATTCTGGAGTCTCTGGGTGGGGCTTTCTTGTGCTCACCAACTGGCCTTCTTGACACCATTTCTGGTTTCCTCTTCTGGAGCTTGGCACAGCTGCTGGTTCCTTAGTTGCCAGAAACAAGTAGACTGTTCCTTGTGAGGAAATTGAGCTTCAGAACCCTGGGGTTCTTCTGGCTCAAATTGTAACATTCTACAGGGAATTGTACCTCCCAGGTGTTCCCTGGAATGAAGGTGATTTAAGAAGGAAAGACCCTCCTGCTGGCAGTTCTTACTGGGCTTTGTGAAACACATCTTTCCATTGGGCCTTTCTTGTGGTTGATGACAAGCTCTCAGCTGCTAACTGAAAGGTTGGAGGTTCCAGTCTACCCAGAGGTGCCTTGGAAAAAAGGACTGGCAATCTACTTCTGAAAGATTCCAGCCTTGAAAACTCTATGGAGTACAGTTCTACTCTGATACATATAGGGGCACCATGAGTCAGAATCTACTTGACGGCAACTGGTTTGGGTTTTTTTGGTTAGTTGATGAATGGTGATAAATACTAAAGTGGGCTTAAGTGCCAGGTGTTTCGTAAGGGCAGAAAAGGGTTCCTGATCCCAGACTGTACTTTATATTTCAGCATTACTCTAATTTTTTTTCATATGCAAAGACTCAAATGGTTTTTCCTCTTGGGCCTACCCTTTTGTCTCTTTGGTGAATTCGTATTCAACCTTCAAATCTCAGTTCAATCCCCTTTTAAGATGCCTTCCCGGTCCTTTCATGGCTATGAGCCTTTTCTGCTATCTCCATGCTCTTACTCCATTTTGGAATTTATTTATTTAATAGTTTTTTGGGCTCCTTGAGTGCTAGCACTAGTTTTATCAGAGCTGACACACCCCCAAGGTCTAAAATGGTACCTGGGCAGAGTGGGTGCCCAAAGGATGTTTGTTAAATATAATGTCACGCTGTTTGGAAAGACTCAGAGTAAAAAAAAAAAAAAGATAATAGAATTATCCTGCTGGTTTGGGCTTATGTCATAAATGGGGGTAAGGAGAGGATCAGAAATGTCCATTGACTCAATGGTTAGGAGACACTGAGCTTCTGTTTAGGGTGTCGAAAAAGTTGGAAACAGATAACGGCGATGGTTGCACGACATGATGAATACTATTGATGTCACTAAATTGTACATGTGAAGAATATTGAAATGGCAACTGTTTTATTACATACCTATATACCAAAAAAAAGGAAGTGTTCATTGACACTTTTCTCTGTCTTGCTATCTCTTGGTGCATTAACAGAAGAGATTGGGTTTCCCTAAATCAGTTTAAGTGCCTTTGGGTGCCCAGCTTTCCGGAGGTCAACCAGCTCATTGTGTCCACCCGCCTCTGTGACTCTGGAAGCTCCGGTGTCTGCAGGGTGCTGAGGAGGGGACAGAGACCTCTGGGCACAGGCTGCTGGATACAGTTGGGGTCAGGAAGAATTCTTCATTTTCATGTGGATTGAGTCTTCATCTCCTGCCCAGGCACGAAAGACGCACCTGCTGTGATTCTCTTGCCAGTGGGATGAAAGAAAACAGTCAATGGAGAACCAGCCTATTATCTGAACTCAAAAACAAAAAACAAATCCATTGCCTTCAAGTTGATTCCGACTCATTGAGAATGTACGGCAGAGTAGAACTGCCCCATAGGGTTTCCAAGGCTGTAATCTTTACAGAAGCAGACTGCCACCTCTTTCTCCTTCAGCGTGGTTGGTGGGTTCAAACCACTGACCTTTGTGGTTAACAACTGAGCACTTAACCCGCTGTGCCACCAGAGCTCCTCTTATCTGATCTCAGCCCCCTACAAACCATGCTCTGGTTGATACTCTCTCTGCTTTTCCAAGAGGAGGGAACAGCAGTAGGCTGATCTCTGAAATCCTTCTTCTGGCTTGGAATTTGAGAGATCTGGACTGACTGACGGCCCTGGGGGAGGTCTTTTCATCAGTATTCTGTTTAAGCACGCCCCTGACCCAGAACCATACAAGGGATCCCCTGCATTTGGTATACAGCAGTGCTACTCAAAATGTGGTCATGGACTGGCAGCAGCAGAATCACTTGGGAGTGTTAAGAACGCAAATTCTTGGGCTCCACCCCAGACCTCCTAAATCAGAATTCCTGGGTGAGGCCCAGGAAGCTGTGTTTTAACAAACTCACAAACGTGACTTTCATGCATACTAAAGTTTGAAAAGTACTGCTAGATAGTACTTCTCTCCCTCTCTCACATGCACACATACACACACAGCTACCTACGGTAGCTCCTGTAGCTGCTAATGCCACTCGATCATTTCCCTGTGGGTTCCCTCAGCAGGACCCTGGGATTTGTTTTTCTCCGCTGTGGACCTTGTTCATTTCCTGCTGCTTTCAGGAGGTTGGGAGAGGAAAGAGCAAGAATGAAGGCAGAAGGGAGGGGGAAGGGGTTAGCTAATGCAGTGGAGCTTTCAGGAATGAAAAAGAAAATGCTTAGTGACAATGTTCTTTTGTGAAGGGTTCAGCTTTATGTTGATGGAGCTGCAAGTCATTAGCAATCCAGGCATTTGGCGGGAGTTGACCGGGTCATTCTCCAGGGCCAGATCGCCCTCTGCTGCCGACTGACAAATAACACTCTGAGACTCTGGACGGGCCAAGGAAAAGACAGGAAGAGTCTCTGGGGCTGGGGTGGGGGAGAGGACATGACTAAGGCCAGGAGGTCACAAAGTCATCGCTTCATGGCTGTAGAAGAAATTAAAATCTTGTTTGCAGGGAAGGAAGAAGCAGCCAGTTCAGTGGGTGTTTCCAGGACTCATCCAACAAACCATGGGTTTCTGCCAAGATCTCCACCAGCTCCCATGATTCCAAGCTCCAGCTTGGGTTGGCTCTGCCGCCACCACTCTTCCCCCTTATTGCTCACCCTTACCTCACCTTGAAAAGAACGAGTGTTTAAAATAGGAAGAGAGCAACAAGAAAAAAAAAAAAAAAGACTGGAATTTTTGGTGTGGAAGCACTTACGGGCAATTAGCTAAGGCTCAGCTTTTAAAAAAAAATCTAATTTTCTCAGATTTTCTTTGTTCTTTTGTCTTCATGAAAGCACAATGTCTTTCATTCTTTCTTCTCCTGCCAGAGAACTGTTACCCCACAGCTGTGGAGTCAGCCCGTCTCTCCAACTTTATTGCCCCACTTTATTGCTGCTGGGAATGACAGTTCATGTGGGTCACTGGTGAAAAGAGCAAAGATCTGTTCTCAGAATGAAAGCTCAGGCGCAGCAGTTGCTTCTGCCAACCACGGGCAGTGACCCATTTCCTCCTGCTTCTTGCCTTTGCCCCGTCCCAGTTCTCACTACAGCTTGCCGAGGAGGGCCTTCACCCCTCCACTCCTACCTTTGGGGCTTCTGCAGAGTACAGGCATCTTGCCAGAGAGTACCTTTAGGAAAACTATTTAAATTGCCCTAAAGGGGCTAGAGTGGTTGGAGGGAGGGAATGGGATTGCAGGTGGGGAGGAGGTAAGAGCAGCACCCAAATTCTTTAAAATGTTCTGGTATCATGGAGCACCCTGGCCTCTCTCCAAAAATCCTAATGTACAGAGTGGGTCTATCTCAGTGATGCCAAGCCCCTCAATCAAAACAGACATCTTTAGATAAAAAATTGGTTATTTGCTTGGTTTTTATTCTACATAGGATAAAATATCTGGATCTTTAGAAAACCACATTTGGATAATTCTGCCTACTTGCTCCCAGACATATGCTGGTCATCGATTTCTATTAAAAGCAAGGCATCTTATACAATGTCTTGTGATTTTAGTACTTGAAAGATAATTTTGTCTCCCATAAGTAATTTGCTTGGTTTTCTTCATTGTGAGCAGGGTTGCATCTGTGGGTTGTGTCGGGAGCTGGACCAAAACTCCAAGTAAAAGGGACATGGTCATGGGCACTTTGATTAGTGGCAGGTGGTCTGGTCTCTGCAAACACAGGCGGGTAGAGGGCTAAGAAAAAGAATGGTTATTAAAGGGCATGAACAGCTACACAATTTGTGGGGCCCAGTGCATAATGAAACTATGGGGCTCCTTGTTTAAAAGTTATTAAGAATTTCCAGGTGGCAACAACAGAACATTAAACTAAGTGCAGGGCTGTGCTAAGCATGGGGCCCCGTGCGACTGCAAGGGTTGCAAGCCCACGAAGCTGGCCTGGTGGAAGGCTCCCTAGGGAGGGGATGAGCCAACAGCCTCAAGGAGCAGTGATACATCATCTCCAGTGTAAGTGTTCCTCCATTTTGCTGTCATTCCCTCCTACCATCCTCAAGGCTTCAGCCAGCCTTTTGTTGACACCCACTTGCTGGTCTTAGCTGCTCTTTGCCAGCTTGGGGAGACACACCTGGGGAAGAGCAGCAGCAATATTGGGGAGGAGCCAGTCCCCAGAGGGCAGCAGGTGCCCTCAGAGCTGTGCAGCAGCAGCAAGTGTGGCAAATGTACTTGGGGAAGAAATTTGCAAATGCCCGGAACACTTTGGCTTTTCCCAGGATTCCTACCATGAACAAACAAAGGGAAATCCAATAAGAATCAGCCTCTCATATCCCAGAGAAAGATGATTTGGAGTCAATGAAATGTGTATATTAAAGAAAGTATGACTCGATTCTGTAATCTCTGGCTAATGAAGTCTTAGGACACTTTTGGTTGCTTAATCAGGTGTAATTGGTATGACGTGTTTCACTACTTGAGGTATAAATATAGTTTCATTATTGTTTTTCTATTGATTACTTGAGCCCTCAACTGCCTTTAGTGGTAAGAAATCTAATATCTCCCATAACTTTTCTGAATTTTTAAGAACATGGGGCTTCTGCATGTCTAACCAGGTGACTGGGAGGATAAGCAGCAACAAGGGATGGCTTAGAGAGTAGAGGAGCTGATGTTCTGTTGTTAACTGAGGCAGAGAAATCAGCACCACTGAAGTTCTGCTTGATTTCCTTCCCTTTCAAGGCAGAATCCGTGGTACATTTGTAGGTGAGTGAGCCAACTACATCCTTCCTGACCTTTTTCAGAGAATTAGGAAACCCTGATTAGCACTGGTGCAAGGGTGGTGATGGTGCCACATTGGATGTTTGAGTCCACCCAGAGGCACCTCAGAAGAAAAGCCTGGTGATCTACTTCTGAAAAATCAGCTATTGAAAACCCCCTATGGAGCACAGTTCTATTCTGAAACATATGGGGTCACCAGGAGTCAGGATTGACTTGGAGGCAACTGGTTGGTTTTTTTGGATTAGCATTTGGAACCTCAATTTTCATAGATGTCAATCATTAAAATATCAAAACTTATGCTACACACTGATAAAATTTAATATTAAATAAGATAATAAAACATATTTAAATATGTTTAAAATATACATTTTAAAATGTGTTTAAAATATTTTTAATGTTTATTGATAAGTCACAATAATTAAAATTGACATTTAAAACAAGATTGATTGCCACTTAGGTCATGGAAGCTCCATAGACACATCCAAACTCCCTGAGGGATCAAATTACTGGGCTGATGGCTGTGGGACCATGGTCTTGGGGAACATCTAGCTCAATTGGCATAACATAGTTTATAAAGAAAATGTTCTACATTCTACTTTGGTGAGTAGCTTCTGGGGTCTTAAAAGCTTGTGAGCGGCCATCTGAGACACTCTGCTGGTCTCACCCAGTCTGGATCAAAGGAGAATGCAGAAAACCAAAGACAAAAGGGAAAGATTAGTCCAAAGGACTAATGGACCATGACTACCACAGCCTCCACCACACTGAGTCCAGCACAACTAGATGGTGCTCAGCTACCACCACCAACTGCTCTGAGAGGGTCCCGGACAGCACTCGAGAAAAATGTAGAACAAAATTTTCTCACAAAAAGAGACCAGACTTACTGGCCTGACAGAGACTGGAGAAATCCCGAGAGTATGGCCCCTGAACACCCTTTTAACTCAGTAATGAAGTAACTCATGAGGTTCACCCTTCAGCCAAAGATTAGACAGGCCCATAAAAAAAAAAAAAACAAAAAAACGAGATGAAAGAGGCACACCAGCTCAGGGGCAAGGTCTAGAAGGCAGGAGGGGACAGGAAAGCTGGTGATTGGGAACCCAAGTTCTAGAAGGGAAAGTGTTGACATGTGGGGTTGATAACCAATGTCTCAAAACAATATGTGTACTTATTGTTTAATGAGAAGCTAGTTCTGTAAACCTTCCTCTAAAGTACAATTAAAAAAAAAAAAAAAGAATTGATTGCTGCTGTTTCTTTCTAAGGGAGGTGGCAAAATGCATGATGATGTGGAAATAAATCTCTGTCTTGGTCCCTTTCCCCCAGAAGCTATTGGAGGGGTTGGATCTGGGGAAAGGGCTCACAGTTCAGCAGAGCACATTCACGGAGTCTTTAGCTGGCAAGGAAGGCCTGGAGCTGACTAGAAGGTGGAAAGATCAGTTGTTTTGCATTCCAGAGAGAGAGGAATTGAATTTCTGGAGAGGCCAAGGAAAGGGGGCCCTGAAAATTGGATAAGCAAGGAGGCTTTGGGGAGAGAGTGTGATCAAGCAACAAAGATAGTGGCTAAAAGTTTACTTTAAGATATCCAATTGCCATTGAGTCTATTACAACTCTTGGTGACCCTGTGTAAGTAAGAGTAGAACTAGGCTCCACCGGGTTTTCAATGGCTCGTTTTTTTTTAGAAGTGGATTGCCAGGCCTTTCTTCCAAGGCACTTCTGTGTAGACTTGAACCTTCAACATTTTGGTTAGCAGCCAAGCACATTAACCATTTGTACCACCCATTGACTCCTACCTAAAACTCAGTTTTGAATAGTTTGTTTCTACAATGTAAACCCCTTCCCTCTCCCCAAATGTTTAGTAGCTGCACACACCAACACCTTGGCCAACAAATAATAAGGCAGACACTTACATAGTACTTGTCTGTGTATCAGGCACTATTCTAACTACTTTACATACATGACTTTATGAATTTATTTAATCCTCATAATAATCTTACGAAGTTGGTACTATTATTATTTCATTTTTTAAATAGACTTTATTCTTTAGAGTAGTTTAAGGTTTACAGAAAAATTGTGCAGAAAATACAGAGTTCCCACATACTCCTATCCCCTGCATATTATTTCTTCTGTTAACATCTTGCATTCCTGAGATACTTTTGTTACAGTTGATGAACCAATATTTTTTAATAAATAATTTGAATATTTGTTACCTTCATTGTTAATACGTTTTCTTTAATTATAAGTGTATATAATTTTTTTCATTGTGCTTTAGATGAAGGTTTACAGGGCAAATTGGTTTCTCATTAAACAATTAATAAACATACTGTTTTGTGACATTGTTTGCCAACCCCACGTGTCAACACTCTCCCTTTCTCCACTTTGGGTTTCCTCATTACCAGCTTTCCTGTTGCTTCCTGCCTTCTAGTCCTTGCCTCTGGGCTGGTGTGTCCATTTAGTCTTGTTTTGTTTTATGGGCCTGTCTAATCTTTGGCTGAAGAGTGAACCTTAAGAGTGACTTCAGTATTGTGTTAAAAGGCTGCCCGGGGGCCATACTTTTGGAATTTCTCCAGTCTCTGTCAGACCTGTAAATCTGGTCTTTTGTGTGTGTGTGTGTGAGTTAGAATTTCGTTCTACACTTTCTCAAGCTCTGTCCAGGACCCTTTATTGTGATCCCTGTCAGAGCAGTTGTTGGTGGTAGCCGATCACCGTCTAGTTATGCTGGACTCAGTCTGGTGGAGGCTGTGGTAGTTGTGGTGCATTAATCCTTCAGACTAATCTTTCCCTTGTGTCTTTGACTTTCTTCGTTTTCCCTCGCTCCAGTTGGGGTGAGACCAGTGGAGTATTTTAGTTGGCTGCTCACAGGCTTTTAAGACCCCACATGCTACTCACCAAAGAAGGATATAGAATATTTTCTTTATAAACTATGTTATGCCAGTTGAGAGAGATGTCCCCTGAGATGATGAACTAATACTGATACATTATTATTAACTAAGTCCACAGTTTACATTAGAGTTTACTCTTTGTGTTGTACAGTCCTATGAGTTTTGACAAACACATAATATCATTTGTCCACCATTACAGTGTCATACAATATTATTCCATTTTTATGGATGAAGAAACTGAGACACAGAGAGGTTAAGTAATTTGCCTAAGTTCACTCATAGTTAATATATTTTGAAACTTTCACAGCGTATTTTTGTTGTTGTTGTGTGCTGTCAAGTCAGTTCTGACTCATATTGACCCTACAGGACAGAGTAAAACTGCCCCATGGAGTTTCCTAGGCTGTAATCTTTTCTCCTGTGGAGCGATGAGTGGGTTCAAACCACCAACCTTTGTGCCACCAGGACTCCTTCATGTGCTATTATTTATTTAAATGCTATTAATTCAATAGGTTTAAATAATTATAATCAAATACCTGACAAATTAATTTTAAATAATTAACTTTAAAATTAATGGAGAGAGATAGCAAGGGAGAGTGTGGGCCAGAAATGTTTCTTGTGTGTTAGTTTATCTTCTGTTTTTTTTCCTCCCCTAAGATAAAGGATTACACCTCAGCATAAAGAACACAAAAATCCTCACAACTGGACCAATAAGCAGCATCATGATAAACAGAGAAAAGATTGAAGTTGTCAAGGATTTCATTTTACTTGGATCCACAATCAATGTCCTGGAAGCAGCAGTCAAGAAATCAAATGATATATTACACTGGGCAAATCTGCTGCAAAGGACCTTTTTAAAGTGTTAAAAAGCAAAGATGTCACCTTGAGGACTAAGGTGCGCCTGACTCAAGCCATAGTGTTTTCAGTTGCCTCATATGCATGTGAAAGCCGAACAATGAATAAGGAAGACCGAAGAAGAATTGATGCTTTGAATTATGGTGTTGGCAAAGAATATTAAATATATCGTGACCTGCCAGAACAAACAAATCTGTCTTGGAAGAAGTACAGCCAGAATGCTCCTTAGAAGAGAGGCTGGCAAGACTTTGTCTTAGTACTTTGGACATGTTATCAGGATGGACCATTCCCTGGAGAAGGACACATGTTTGGTAAAGTAGAGGGTCAGGGAAAAAGAGGAAGACCCTGAATGGGATGGACTGACACAGTGGCTGCAACAATGAGCTCAAACATAGCAAGGATTGTGAAGATGGTGCAGGACCGTGCAGTGTTTAGTTCTGTTGTGCATGGGGTGGTTATGAATGGGAACTGACTTGACGGCATCTGACAACAACAACAAAAAGCTAAAGGAAGACTCCCTGGGTTGTGCAAACAGTTAAGTGCTTGACTACTAACTGAAAGGCTGGCGTTTGAACTCACCCAAACATGCTACAGAAGAAAGGCCTGGCAATCTACATCCAAAAGGTCACAGCCATAAAAACCCCATGGAGCAGAGTACTACTCTGACACACATGGGGTCACCAAGAGTCAGAATCAACTTGACAGCAACTGTTCTTTGTTTTGTTTTTTTTTAAGCTAAAGGAGCACTGAAGCCAAAACGCTGGATTCCGCAAACACTGCCAGACAGAAAGGGTCTAGCAGGACAAGAGCATAGCAAGTGTAAACACACACACAGAGGTGCTGAGAAGGAATTACTCCTCAGAGCGTAAGACGATGGTAAGTGAGCTTTTAAAAAAATGCTCATTAAAATCTCTGGGCCCAGAGAATTATTTTCCATGGTAGTGAAATAATTTGTAGATGGGATTGTGGAATTACCATCCATTATTTCTGAGCATAAAGTTATACATATTTTAACTTTAAAAAAATCCTGAGAAATTGTGATAAAAGGGAAGGATGTCAGAAAGCAAATGTTATCATAAATTTCATAAATGAGAAAAGGGTGGATTTCACCGTACACCAAGAAGTAGGGTGCTGATCTCAAGAAATATCCCAGAATGGAGTATAAAATAGTTGTTTTGTGGGCACTTCATAAAGAAAAATGCCGACCCTTGGAGTTAGCATAAGTTTACCAGCAATACTGCATGTCAAAATATCTATTTTTTATTTTATGACAAACTTAATAGGTGTATAAACTAAGGTGATGCAGTAGTTAACACTGTATCTTTTTATTTTCATTGATTTTATTATGGCAGAAATATAACACATTTGCCAATTCAACATTTTTCAGGTGTACCATTTAGGTTACACTGTATCTTGATTTTAGCAAGGTGCAAAGTCCCTTGATATTCTTATGGAAATTATTTTTAAAAAGTAGCCAGATTCTAATATGGTTAGCCGGGTTGCATGGCTTAAACAATTTGTGCCAAGGTGAAGAGATTCAGGGCTCTCTCTTTGATCCTGTTCTGCTTGGTGCTTCTTATCAAGGGCTTAAGAAAGCAATATAATTAAATTCATAGACGACAAATTTGGGAGCAATACTTAATGAATTAGAGAACACAGTCAAGATTCAAAATGATCTTGTTATTTTGTAATAATTACTCCAAACCAATAAAAATATTATTGTGTCATGCAATTAAGTCTAGAAACTGACTGCACAAGTAGTAGCCTGTGGAGGACTGGTTCAAGACAAATTACTATGAAAACCGTGAGGGGGTTTCTTAGTCATATTTAGTATAACTACTTCAAACAATACAATATAATACAACCCAACCCAACCCAACACAACACAAGAACTCTTCTCTGGGTGAGCTGCATTTGGAGCACTGCGTATGGTTTGATGTACCATACTTTAGCAGGAATCTTTAGAAACTGGAGAATATTCAATGGTAATAATACAGGCAGTCATGGGATTACAAACGAGTTCTATTCCTAAATCTGTCTTTAAGCTGAATTTGTATATAAGTGGGAAATTAGGTACGGTTCATATTTAACATCAATTAGTCAAATGTTTGTCTTAGTATATACTGTATAGTGTACCTTTCTATGCATAAAAAACATTAAAGAAACACTTCCAGAGATACTAAAATATCTTTAACATAATGGTACAGTAATAATAATAATGTTTTGATGCATGTTGCAAAGTAATGCCTGTTTGTTATTATGAACCATTGTATGTATGTACCTGGAATTTTTAATATAATAGGCTTTAGAGGGGGTTGATTTGTAGCTATGGGTTGTAGGTAAATAGGACATTCATAACCCGGGGGCTTCCTGTACTTGCAAGACTCAAAAGCCACTGCCATCAAGTCAATTCAAACTCATGGTGCCCCCATGTGTGTCAGAGTATAACTGTGCTCCATAGGGTTTTCAATGGCTGATTTTTCAGAAGTAGAAATAAGACCAGATCAATAATAGCCGTATCTTAACTTCCTAATGCTGCTGTAACAGAAATACCACAAGTGGGTGGCTTTAAAGAGCAGAAATTTATTTCCTCACAGTTCTGGAGGCCAAAAGTCCAAATCAGGGTCTTGACTATGTTGATCCTTTCCTTGTAGGTGGTCCCAAGTGTTCCTTGGTTCCTTGGCTTGTAGATGCATCCCCGTATGTCACCTGTCTTCCTCCGTGTGTGAGTATCTTTGTGTCTAATCAGCTCTTTTTATAACTCAGAAGTAATTAGATCTAGAACTCACCCTACATTTGTATGATTTAATTACATAACAAAGAAACCCTATAACGAAACAGGGCTACATCCACGGGTATAGGGGTTAAGATTCCAACACATATTTGGGGGGGCACAATTTAATCCATAATAGGCCCTACATTAAACCACGCCTTAAGACAAATGGTCAAAGAGCTTGGGTCTATTTAACCTAAAGAAACAAAATGTCACAGCTATTTTCAAATATTTTAAAAGTTTCACGTGAAAAAAGTGTCCCTAAGACCATAATTAGGACAAAGAAGTAGGTCAATATCTGCTCAACATAAGTAAAGACTTTCTAATCTTTAGAACTGTCCAAAAATAAAATAAGCTGCTTAGAAAACAATTTGTGTGTGTGTGTGCACACTGCCGGTCCAGGCCCCTACATGCTGGGATATGGAAGTAAATACAGTTTCTGCCCTCAGGGAGCTTCTTGCCAGTGTTTCAAAGTGTTCAAGGAAAAGATGGCTGGTGACCTTCTATAGTCCCAGAAATGATGACATTTGAGTTGGATATATACCAGTTGCTGTCCAGTAGATTCTGACTCATGGTAACTCCATGTGTGTCAGAGCAGAACTGTGCTCCATAGGGTTTTTAATGGCTGCTTTTTCAGAAGCAGATTACCAGATCTTTCTTCTGATGCACCTCTGGGTAGACTCGAACCACCAAACTTTTGAATAGCAGCTGAGCACTTTAACTGTTGGCACCACCCAGGGACTCCGAGTTGGGCCTACACTAGATGGGAATTTGGGCTGGTGATATCTACATTTGCAGTCAACTCAATGATTTCAATTTGTAAATACTCAGGTAATTGAATGTTTAAGATTTTATACAAATGTTAGCTACATATACACTGAAAAAGAAATAGTTTACATGCCACTACCATCTCTCTTTCCACATCCCCTCCTCAGTCACTCATAGCTGCTGTTGTTATTGTTTTACCAGAAAGTCAAATCAGGCTGCCTTTTATGTTTACACAAAAACTTTTACATTAATGTTCAGAGCAATTTTATTTATAATAAGCCAAAAACTGGAAACAACCCAAACGTCCACCTACAGACAAATAGATAAAGAAGTTATAGTCCATACCATGGACTATTACTTTGCAATAAAAAGGAATGAACTACTGATACACACAACAATATGGATGACTCTCAAAATAACTGTTTTGTGGAAAAAGCCAGACCAAAAAAGAGTGTGTACTGTGTTATTTCATTTATATAAATTTCTAGAATGTGTCAACTAATATATAGTGACAGAAAGCAGATCAGGACAGGGTTGGCTGGTGTCGGGGAGGGATGTATTACAAAGGAACATGATGATATTTTGAAGGTGACAGAGATAATGCATTATCTTGATTGTGGTTATGGTTTCACAGGTATATGCCTATGTCAAAACTCACCATTGTATATTTTAAACATGGGCAGTTTATAGTATGTCAATTAATATTCAATAAAGCTGAAAGACAAAAAATGTGAAAGGAAATACAGGACACTATAAGCAGTTATTACCTCTAAAGTTAGAACTAGGGAGAAGATGACTTAATTCTTACTGTGCTGTGTAAATTTTTATCAAAAAATTATAATAAAAAGTAAACAGAAATATTTAAAAAATAAAATTATTCACATGGGGAAAATTATCAGGCTGCTTTGAACCTAGAAATTAATGGATATGGGAAAACTTTTCAAAATGGGTTTCATGTAGAACAAACAAGGCTGCCCTAAAAAGAAATGTTCAGAGGTGACCTAATTACTGAGAACTGCAAAGTCTCAGCTTTAAACTCTCTCAGAGGTTTCCTCATGTCCCTCTTACCTTGGGACCAAAGTCTTTGGGACTCAATAGTTACCAGAAAATAGTAGCCTGCCTCTCTGGGATAAAAATAGAAGTCTTTAGGTTAAGAAATCTGGCCATTTTTCACTTTTTTTTTTTAACTTCCTAAGTGTCACTCTTTTTCTTTCCTGAACATTTTACTGTGGTTTAGGTGAAAGTTTACAGAGCAAATTAGTTTCTCAACCACAATTTATACGCAGCTTATTTTGTGACATTGGTTGCAAACCCCTGAATGTGTCAGCACTCTCCCCACTTCCTACCTGGGCTCCTGTGTCCATTCGCCCAGCTTTCCTGCCCCCACCATTCTTCTGAACTTTGCTTTTGGACAAATGTTGCCCTTTAGGTCTTGTATAGTTGATTGTTCTGAGGTGTACATTCCTCACTGGTGTTATTGTTCATGTTATAGGCCTGCCTATTGTACAGCTATAATGTGATCTCCAGGAGTGATTTCAGTTCCGTATTTGAAGGGTGTCTAAGGGCCATAGTTTCAGGGGCTCCACCAGTCTCTATCAGACAAGTAAGTCTGGCCTTATTAATGAGTTTGAATTTTGTTCTACATTTTTCTCCCACTCTGTCCATGACCTACTATTGTGGTCCCAGTCCTGGTAGTGGTAGCTGGGCACCATCTAGTTCTTCTGGTCTCAGGCTAGTGGAGGCCATGGTTCATGTAGGCCATTAGTCCTTTGGACTGTTTCCTTGAGTCTTTGGTTTTCTTCACTCTTTTTTGCTCTGGATGGGAAGAGACCAACAGTTGTATCTGAAATGGCTGCTTACAAGCTTTGAAGAACCCAGTTGCTACTTACCAAGGAAGGATGTACAACCTTGTCTATATGGATTACGACCACCACTCGTCTGTCAGTTTGTCATACTGTTGTGGCTTTCGTGTTGCTGTGATGCTGGAAGCTATGCCACTGGCATTTCAAATACCAGCAGGGTCACCTGTGGTGGACAGGTTTCAGCAGAGCTTTCAGACTAAGACTAGGAAGAAGAACCTGGCAATCTACTAATGAAAAAATTGACCAGTGAACACCTTATGAATAGCAGCTGAACATTGTCTGATATAGTGCCAGAAGATGAGCCCCTCAGGTTGGAAGGCACTCAAAATACGACCAGGGAACAGCCTTAATGACGTGGATGGAGTCAAGCTTTTGGGACCTTCATTTGCTGATGTGGCACGACTTAAAATGAGAAGAAACAGCTGCAAATATCCATTAATAATCAGAATGTGGAATGTACGAAGTTTGAATCTAGGAAAATTTGAAGTCATCAAAAATGAAATGGAATGCATAAAGGTCGATGTCTTAGGCATTAGTGTGCTGAAATGGCCTGATATTGACCATTTTGAATCAGACAATCATATGGTCTACTATGCTGGGAATGACAGTTGAAGAGGAATGGCCCCACATTTGTTGTCAAAAAGAGCATTTCAAGATCTATCCTGAAGCATAATGCTGTCAGTGATAGGATAATATCTTTCGTAGTTATCTAGTGCTGCTCTAACAGAAATACCACAAGTGGATAGCGTTAACAAAGAGAAATTTATTCTCTTACAGTCCGGTAGGCTACAAGTCCAAATTTAGGGCGTCAGCTCCAGGGGAAGGCTTTGTCTTCTCCATCAGCTCTGGAGGAAGGTCCTTGTCATCAGTCTTCCCTTGGTCTGTGTCTTAGTCATCTAGTGCTGCTATAACAGAAACACCACAAGTGGATGGTTTTAACAAAGTTTATTTCCTCGCAGTTAAAGTAAGCTAAGTCCAAATTCAGGGGGTCAGCTCCAGGGGAAGCCTTTTTCTCTCTGTTGGCCTTCTTCTCTTCAGTGCTCCCCCAGACTAGGAGCTTCTCTGCGCAGGGACCCCAGCACTGCTTTCTTGATGATATGAGGTCCCCCTATCTCACTGCTCACTTCTGTCTTTTATATCTCAAGAGATTGCCTCAGGACACAATCCAGTCTTATAAATTGAGTCCTGCCTCACTAACACAACTGCAGCCCATCCTCCCTCAATTAGCGTCATAGTGGCAGGGTTTACCACACATGGGAAAATCACACAATACCAGGAATCATGGCCCAGCCAAACTGATACACACATTTTTTGGGGGACATAATTCAATCCATGACCGTCTAGGAGCATCTCAGCATGGGAACCTCAGGTCCAAAGGATGTGCTCTGCTCCGGGCACTGCTTTCTTGGTGGTATGAGGTTCCCATGTGTCTCTGCTTGCTTCTCGCTTTTATATCTCAAAAGAGATTGGCTTAAGACACTAACCAAACTTGTATACCTTATCAGTACAACTGCCGCTAATCCTTCTTATTAGATCATAGTGATTGAATTTACAACACATAAGGAAATCACATCAGATTACAAAATGGTACACAATTATACGATATTGGGAATCATGACCCAGACTAGTTGGCAGAAATTTTTGGGAGACACAATTCAATCCAAGACAATATCCATACTCCTGCAAGGAAGAACAGTTAATATGAATATTATTCAAATTTATGCACCAACCACTAATGTCAAAGATGGAGAAACTGAAGATTTTTACCAATTTCTGAAGTCTGAAATTGATCAGACATGCAATCAAGATGCATTGATAATTACTGGTGATGGGAATGCGAAAGTTGGACACAAGGAAGGATCAGTAGTTGGAAAATATGGCCTTGGTGATAGAAACGATACCAGAGATCACATGACAAAATTTTGCAAGACCAATGAATTCTTCATTGCAAATACCTTTTTTCACCAACATAACGGTGACTATACATGTGGACCTCTCTGAATGGAATACACAGGAATCAAATTGACTACATTTGCAGAAAGAGATGATGGAGAAGCTCAATATCATCACTCAGAACAAGGCCAAGGGCTGACTGCAGAACAGACTATTAATTGCTCATATGCTGAAAAAAATTAAAGCAAGTCCATGAGAGCCGAAGTACAGCCTTGAGTATATACCACCTGAATTTAGAGACTGT
Organism: Dugong dugon; assembly: GCA_030035585.1. Lineage (NCBI taxonomy): Eukaryota > Metazoa > Chordata > Mammalia > Sirenia > Dugongidae > Dugong > Dugong dugon. The sequence goes on from CM057462.1 coordinate 153,583,409, forward strand.
CTCAAGAGTAGATTTGACATATTGAACACTAATGACTGAAGAAGATCAGGTGAGTTGTGGGATGACATCAAGGACATCACACATGAAGAAAGTAAAAGATCATTTAAAAGACAAGAAAGAAAGAAAGGACTAAAATGGATGTCAGAAGAGACTCTGAAACTTAAGTCTTCCGACGTAGAGTTGCTAAAGTGAATGGAAGAAATGATAAATAAAAGAGCTGAACAGAAGATTTCAAAGGGCAGCTTGAGAAGACAAAGTAAAGTATTATAGTGACATATGCAAAGACCTGGAGATAGAAAACCAGAGAGGAAGATCAGTCTTGGCATTTCTCAAGCTGAAAGAACTGAAGAAAAAAATTCAAGCTTCGAGTTGCAATATTGAAGGATTCTATGGGCAAAATGTTGAATGATGCAGGAAGCATCAGAAGAAGGTGGAAGGAATACACAGAGTCATTGTACCACAAAGAATTGGTTGATATTCAACCATTTCAGGAGGTAGCATGTGATCAAGAACCAATGGTAATGAAGGAAGAAGTCCAAGCTGCACTGAGGGCATTGGCAAAAAATAAGCCTCCAGGAATTGATGGAATGCCAATTGAGATGTTTTAATAAACGGATGCAATGCTGGAAGCACTGACTCGTCTATGCCAAGAAAATTGGAAGATAGCTACTGGCCAACTGACTGAAGAGATCCATATTTGTGCCCATTCAAAGAAAGGTGATCCAACAGAATGCAGAAATTATCAAACAATATCATTAGTATCACACACAAGTAAAATTTTGCTGAAGATCATTCAGAAGCGGTTGCAGCAGTACATTGACAGGGAACTGCCAGAGATTCAGGCCACATTCAAAAGAGGACATGGAATGAGGGATGTCATTGCTGATGTCAGATGGATCTTGGCTGAAAGCAGAGAACACCAGAAAGATGTTTACCTGTGTTTTATTGACGATGCAAAGGCATTCCACTGTGTAGATCATAACAAATCATGGATAACATTGCGAATAATGGGAATTCCAGAATACTTAATTGTGCTCATCAGGAACCTGTACATAGACCAAGAAGCAGTCATTCAAACAGAACAAGGGGATACTGTGTGGTTTAAAAGCAGGAAAGGTGTGCATCAGGGTTGTATCCTTTCACCATACTTATTCAATCTGTATGCTGAGCAAATAATCTGAGAAGCTGGACTATATGAAGAAGAATACGGCATCAGGATTGGAGGAAGTCTCATTATCATTTTTGGGGGACACAGTTCAATCCATAACAGCTGCTAACACCAAAAGGCCAGCAGTTCAAATCTCCTTGGAAACTCTGTGGGGGCAGTTCTACTCTGTCCTATAGGGTTGTTATGAGTCAGAATCTACTCGACAGCAATGGCAATAGGTTTGGTTTTTTTGATTACTAGTAACAACACTGATATTATATAATTTATCCTCCAAAACTGGACATTTTTGAGAGTTGTTGTTGTTGTTGTTAGGTGCTGTCAAGTCGGTTCCTACTCATAGTGACCCTGTGTACAACAGAACGAAGCACTGTCTAGTCCTCACAATCATTGTTATGCTTGAGCCCATTGATCCAGCCACTGTGTCAATCTATCTCATTGAGGGTCTTCTTCTTTTTGCTGACCCTCTACCAAGCATGATGTCCTTCTCAAGGGGCTGGTCCTTACTGATAACATGTCCAAAGTATGTGAGATGAAGTCTCATCATCCTTACTTCTAATGAGTATTCTGGCTTACCTTTTCCAAGATAGATTTGTTTGTTCTTATGGTAGCCCATGATATGCAAAAGCATGAGAGTAGAAGAGGGTATTGTTAATAATTACCACAAAACAGGCTTAAACTGGCTGCCATCTTTCTTACTGCATCCAATAACTACCCTCAAGAGTAGAATTGCTGAGTCAAAGAACATGAGAACTGTTTTAGATCTTGTTTACTCACAATTATTTTAGAGATGTTGATACCAAAGATTACATTAGTCAAGATTTAATTAGGTTTCAGTGTGCATTTCTGTATTTGATCTGTATGACATTTTGTTTTTCAAAGTTGAGTTCTGAAATTAGAGACGTTCATTCAGATTCAGTAGGTGTCTTAGTCATCTAGTGGTGCTATAACAGAAATACCACAAGTGTATGGCTTTAAGAAAGAGAAGTTTGTTCTCTCACAGTCCAATAGGCTAAAAGGCTGAATTCAGGGTGCCAGCTCCAGGGGAAGGCTTTCTCCCTCTGTCAGCTCTGGTGGAAGGGCCTTGTGATGCATCAGTCTTCCCTTGGTCTGGGAGCATCTCAGCACAGGAACCTCAGGTTCAAAGGACGCGCTCTGCTCCCGGCACTGCTTTCTTGGTGGTGCTAGGTCCCCCTGTCTCTCTGCTCCCTTCTCTCTTTTAGATCTCAAAAGAGATTGGCTTAAGACATTATCTAATCTTGTAGCTCTCATCAATATAGCTGCCACTAATCCATCTCATTAACATCATAGTGATAGAATTTACAACACATAGGGAAATCACATCAGATGACAAAATGGTAGACAATCATTACAATACTGGGAATTATGACCTAGCCAAGTTGACATATTTTGGGGGGACACAGTTCAATCCATGACATAACACCCTTTGGTCTCCCAAAATTTATGTCCTTACCACATGTAAAACATATTCACCTGATTATACCATAGCAAAAGTCTTAAATCAACTCCAAGTCCAAAATCCAAAAATTCCTCTTCATCTGTGAAATCTAGAATACAAGTTACCTGTTTCCAAAGTACAATGGTGCAACAGCCACAGTCATTACAATACTGGGAATTACGACCTAGCCAACTTGACAGATATTTTTAGGGGACACAGTTCAATCCATGACAGTAGGTTACCTTATTTAATTCAAAGAGGGTAGCTATACTATGAAATGCTGATTGTGCTTTAATGCACAATGAAGAGTAGAACTGATGTCTATTTTATTAAATCTAGACAACACATTCTTTGGGGGCGGAGCCTGTGTCCCTGGTTGAGGGAAGAGCCTGTGTCCCAGCCACTATAAAAGGCCAGCGCACCTCAGCGCAAGTTACTGTAGACGGAGGAAGGAGAGACCCAGGGTGCTGGCGTCTGCCATTTAGGACTTCAGCAGACCGTCTCCAAGTAAAGGTAAGCTGGCCCTGCAGTCTAGGGTATTTCCCCTGTCTTATTCCTCTCTTTGACAACAATTTCTATTTCGAATGCCTTCACCTTTGAATTTCAAAAGAGAAAGAGTCAGTGTTGTCCTGTGTCAGAGAACTTCTTCACCTTCCACTCTAACATCGCTGTTTATATTTTTGCATATTGACCTCAAGTCATTTTCACACGTACATGTATATTTATGCTTTTTCAACGGCAATGTATGTGTCATTGAAATTTTCTTCCCTTTTATTTTCTAGCATTATTTCTTAACGACTTTTCTGAGTTTTCGGAGCCATTGTTGTGCAATGGTTAAGAGCTGCTAACAAAAGGCCGGCTGTTCAAATCCACCAGCCGCTCCGGAAACCCTGTGGGGGCAGTTCTACTCCATCCTATAGGGTCGCTATGAGTCGGAATCGACTCCAGGCAATGGTTTGTTTGTTTGTTTGTTTGTTTATTTTATTTTATTTATTTATTAATTAATTAGTTTTTCTGAGTTTTCACCAAAGTATACCTGCCATGTTTAATTGTATTATAATTAACCTAATCATTGCATTATTGTTACATGGATTGCTTAACAATGAAAAGAACTACTTTTTTACATATATGGTATTTTTTTCTTTTGTTAAATTAATCTCCAAGGTGTGTTAGGCTTGCTCTTTTGGATTGCAAGCATTATGCTTAATTTGCCTAAAAAAAATAGTTAAAAAAAAAAGATGACAGGATTTAAGAAAAAAGGTTATCTCTATTGTTGCCCAATTAGACCCCGTTAGACTGGAATGTCACTCAGGCATTGGAAGGCTTCCAAAAACTCCAAGTTCCATGTGGGTAGATAGCCTGTCTGTTATTACACACCTTTGTATCTCCAATGATATTTTTATTCACACTCACTCAAGCCTTGATTAATTTTCCAAGAATACTTTAATGCATTTAATCGAAACAATATTTTGTCCTTAAAATTCTATGATTCTACAGTGGGCAGCTCATTCATTTTGCAGTGGATTTGCCTTAGATGGTAAATTTTTTGAAATTCTGGAGATCCCTCATAGTCACCTTTATGTGATGAGTAGAATAGGATTGGCTTTATTGTTATGATTGATTTAGACGTGAAAATTCTTTGATTCTTGAACTGCAGGTGACTGAAATACTGATTAGGGGGGGAGACCCCATTCCTAGAAACGGTAAAGACCCAGCTGAGCTCAGTTGTCACAGAGAACCTTGCCTGAAAGACTTCAGACAAGGTAAGCTGCCCCATCTGAAAAGACAATTTCCATTGTCCTATTTTCTCTCTGACCACCATCACTTCTGAAAGAGCCAGCATTGCCTTGTCCACTTCAACACATTTTAATTTTTTCATACTAACTTAAGGTCTTTTTTCATATGTGGTTTCAGACATATCCTGTTTATTGAAGAGCAGATTGCACAGTACCCAGGGCTCCTGATTGCTTCCAGAAGCTAAGAAGGAGCCATTTCCGTTCAGTTCACTGCTGACCTTCAAGAACTATGGCCAAGAGTCTGAAAACAGAAGTGACCTGCCCTGTTTGTCTGGATTTTTTCTCCAAACCATTTTCACTCTCCTGTGCACACACCTTCTGTTGCAACTGCATTGAAACTTGGATTCGAGAAAGGAAGGAGTCAGTATTGACCTGCCCGATGTGTCGAGAAATAAATGAGAAACATTTTTGGCAAGGATGGCAAATTACAGCATTGACATTTCTCATCAGGCAGCATGGTCCCCTACTGGAAGAAAGACTGCACTTGAGTAATGGACTCCTGAGGTCCCGAGAGGATATGACCCTGGATGCAGCTACTGCCAACTCCTTACTTGTCCTCTCCAGTGACCTCAGGAGCGTTCAGTGTGGGAAGATCTGCAACAACCCAATGGAAGATCCTAATAGATTCACCCACATGACCTGTGTCCTTGGCACCCCCTGCTTCTCCACTGGCTGCCATTACTGGGAGGTGGAAGTGGGAGAGGGGAAAGAATGGTCTCTGGGTGTCTGCAAGGAGTCTGTGGACAGAAAAGGGAAGAGCAGTTTATCCTCTGAGCTTGGCTTCTGGACCATTAGCATGAGGGCAGGGGCAATCTGCAGCAGCTCCTTTCCACAGACCAGAATTTCTGCAAGCTCTAGCCTTCACTGTGTGGGAATTTTCCTGGATGTTGACATGGGAGAAGTAAAGTTTTTTGATGTTAGAAATGATGACCTCATCTGTACACATAGTGACCTCTCCTGTTTGGAGCCTTTGTACCCGTTCTTCTGTCCTGAGCTGCCTGGAGAAGGTGACAGTGGAGCCCCCTTGAGAATCTGTCCATGAGAAACACAGTTCTTAAATAGCTATGGGGTCTTAGGGGATGTTATTAAGCTCTCTAAGCCTCAATTTCCTGTCTGTAAATGGGGATAATTGGATATCTCAGCTGAATAGCCATGATTATTAGAGATAATACTGCGTATTTGTTCTGTGAAAAGTAATTAAATGGGGATTATTAGATTAAAAATTTATTAGATTATTAAATTTTGTGTATAGAAACAATGTCTTTTTCATGATTTTTATACCCTTTTATACAATGTGATATAATGTAAAGAAAACAAAAATCCTCCCAACTGGACCAATAAGCAACATGATAAATGGAGAAAAGATTGACGTTGTCAAGGATTTCATTTTACTTGGATCCACAATCAACACCCACGGAAGCAGCAGTCAAGAAATCAAATGACATATCGCATTGGGCAAATCTGCTTCAAAAGACCTCTTTAAAGGGTTAAAAAGCAAAGATGTCACCTAGAAGACTATGGCGTGTGTCGTGGATTGAATTGTGTCTCCCAAAAATATCTGTGAACTTGGCTGGGCTGTGATTCCCAGTGTTGTGTGATTGTCCACCATTTTGTCATCTGATGTGATTTTCCTGTGCTGTAAAGCCTATCACTATGATGTTAACAAGAAAGATTAGCGGCAGTTATATTGATGAGACCTACAGGATTAGACTGTGTCTTAGGCCAATCTCTTTTGAGATATATAAGAGTGAAGTGAGCAGAGAGACACCAGGACCTCATACCACCAAGAAAGCAGCACTGGGAAAAGAACGCATCCTTTGGACCTGGGGTCCCTTCACCTAAGAAGCTCCTCAACCAAGGGAAGATTGATGGCAAGGACCTTTCTCCAGAGCTGACAGAGAGAGAAGGCCTTCCCCTGGAGCTGATGCCCTGAATTTGGACTTGTAGCCTACTAGACTGTGAGAGAATAAATTTCTCTTTCTTCAAGCTGTCCGCTTGTGGTATTTTTGTTACAGCAGCACTAGATAACTAAGACAGTGTGCGTCTGACCCAAACCACGGTGTTTTCAATCATCTCATACACGTGTGAAAGGTGGACAATGAATAAGGAAGACTGAAGAAGAATTGACACCTTTGAATTATGGTGTTGGTGAGAAATATTGAATATACCATGGACTGCCAAAAGAATGAATATATCTACCTTGGAAGAAGTACAACCAGAATGCTCCTTAGAAGCAACAGGTTTTTTTTTCTTTTTTGGTTAGTTTCATACTGTCAAAATATTAAGAGCCTTTTGGGTTGTGTATCTTCTGATTTACTGACTCAGCCATTCCTGGTTGATGTCTGCCCTAAAAGGGCTGGGTTGGAACATGTTCTGGAATCTGCCTTTGGCTTCCTTGCCAAAGAGACCTAGAATTGTCATCTCCCTTTTCTTTCCAATTCCACTGGTGAGTGGAGCAGCTCACCCTGATTTTCATGATGCTTTTATTTCAGGGGCCTCCTTGCCCTTTCCTAACACTGGGCCTGGGATGGCTGTACTTGATTGACCTCAACAGATTTTTATAACATTGAGTACCGTTGGGAAATGGTTCATCCTGGAATGGTTGTTTAATGTTTTTGATCATGAACTCAAGTAAGAAATATAATTTTACATTGTTGTCCACTACATAATGTGTGTATGAAACAAAAGTTTTTCAAAACAATATTTATCCTTATGATGCACTATAATTTTCTCATTGTACTTCATTAGAAAAAAAAAATTGTCTCACACACTAATTTGATTTTATAATTCACCAATTGGTCAAGACCTGCAGTTTGAAAAACTGGGAAGGGTCCTGGGCTTCTTAAGCAAAAGATTTCATATGTCTTCTCAGATACTTGAATTCTAAAGAGGGCAGCTCCAGTTTCCCTACAACCTGAGGTAATGGTCTGCTTCATTTGCATACTTAAGGTTCTCTCATTGGTAGAACCAGTAGTGTCTTCTGTTTAATCCAGTGATTCTGATTTCACTGGCCTAGACATCAGTTTTTTAATTCTGTCTCACCAAGTGATTATCTAATTGGTGGCCAGGGATGAGAATCACTGCTTTAATCATTCGTTATTGCCACTCTTCAGTCACATGCTTATGTTTACACACAGCTGAACTATGTTGAATCTAAATGAATAAAAAGAACACAGGCAAACATATAATAAAAAACAATAATGACTAACACTTATTGGAGGAACCCTGATGGCACAGCAGTTAAAAAGCTTGGCTGCTAACCGAATGGTCAGTTGTTCAAACCTACCAGCTGCTCCGCAGGAGAAAGATGTGGTAGTCAGCTTCCGTAAAGATTTACAGCCTTGGAAATCCTATGGGGCAGTTCTACTCTGTTCTATAGGGTCGCTATGAGTTGGAATCAACTCGATGGCAGTGGGTGGGTTTAACTCTTACTGAGACTTACTGTATTCCAGGCATATTGCAAGGTGTTTTGTATGCATTATCTCATTTCTTCCACCAGACAATCTTATGAGATAGAGAATAGTATTATCTCTGTTTCACAAATGAGAAAAGGCCCAGAGAACTTAGCTTTCCAAGGTCATATGTGTAGTAAGTGGTTAAGATAGGACTTGAATATAGGTGTATCTGACTCTAAAGTTCCATGCTCTTAACCTTTGGTACACATTGTCCCAGGACCATGACTATAAAGAACTAATTTACAATTCAACATTTCCCAACCCTATGAGTTGGAACTGACTCCATGGCACCTAACAACAATTCTGTTTCTGACGCACCTGTGTATATGTTAGGGCCTGACATGTCACTTTTAGGTGGGGTTTTGTCTTTAAACCACCTCTTTGCCCCTCCTGTACTATCTACCCCATTTTATGTACAATGTATTATTATACACATAGAGATTACACCTGTTATATACCTATATGTGTATATAAAATGGGGTATAATATATGTTCACAAATTATACATACACTTAGAGATTATATCTCTATACATACACACATGCCTATATTTTACACACATATAAAAGATGTAAATGTAATGTAGGGGAGAGAACATTGATTTAGCATTACAGTTTTGACAAGCACTGTGACCTTAGGCAACTCACCCAAATTTGCGGAGTCACCTTTTAATCCTCTGTAGGGTGGGGATAAGACAATGCTTGCTTTTTTTAACTGCATCATTATCTGAGGATAAAAAATGAGATTACCTTCCTAGCAAGGAGTTCTGCCCATATAATTTTTGCTGGCCATTGAGTTGTACACTTGAGCTCTAGTAAACATATACAATGTGCTGGCATCACCTTTTACAGAGTAATGCCACATCTCTGTGTATCCCTGTTAATGGGCCATAAGTTCTCCCTCCTCTTTTTTCCTCTCTGCCATCTCCTGACAAACCTCTGGAATTCTGTGTAATGTGCATGGGTCAGAGGTTGCAAATTTAATAGAAAGGAGAAGGAGGGGAAAGGACAGATGGAAGGAGAAAGGATGGGTGAGGCATTTTTACAATTTTTTTTTTTGAACTACACAAGTCACTGTTGTTGGCTAGAGTGGGAGGAAATGCGTACTTTCATACGCTATTGGTGGGAGTGTAAATTAGTACAAAATTTTGGAAAGTTATTTCTCAAATTGAAGATCAACGTATTAATTCCATTTTGTACTAGTCAATTAAAAAAAAAACAAAGTTAAGCTCATGTTTATTAACAAGATTTACATAGAAAAGGATGTGAAAATATAGACAACAAATAGTGAAAACAGTTGTTATCCTGAGGGGTGGGAGTGACTGAGAGGGGGGAGTTTCACTTTTTATATATGGTATATATTCTTCTGTATGGTTTGAATTTGCTTACAAGCATTTGCTATTTTTGACACAATGAAATAAGCTCAGAGCAGAAGATAGCTAGACATACACACATTACCTATGCTCCTGGGTCCTTAGTTCCAGACTCCTGTTTGCAAGGCCGGCCTGGACTCCCAGCGTGGAGGGTGCTGACCCTGCCTGCCCGGCCCTCCTCGTGCTGTGCTGTTTTGCAGTCCATTACCAGCTGCTTAAACAGCAGGTTCCCAGTGGCTGGTCAGCTGGAACTGCTGCAGGAGAACAAACAAGAAGGACACAACTGTCAGCACAGATTACCCTGTTGACCTTACGGAGAGTTAAAAAAGTTTTTTAACCTTAAAATGCGGAGGAAAACTTCATGGTATTAACAACTGCCTGCTACCTCCACCACTGGAACGGGAGTGAGCGGAATGCCTTAAGCTGCTCTGAAGGATCTTTATAGTGGTGTTACAAGCTTCCAGCCCCTGTCCTGGTGCCTTGCCCCACTCTTGGTTAAGGCCACAGTTCCGTGGTGATCCTGATCCCCTATGTAAACTGGAGTGCCCTCTACTGGAAAATAAGATGATTTATCATTCCTGTTGCTAGAGGGGAGCCCTGGTGGTGCAGTGGTTAAGAGCTTGGCTGTTAACCAAAAGGTCAGTAGTTCAAATCCACCAGTCGCTCCTTGGAAACCCTACAGGGCAGTTCTACTCTATCCTTTAGGGTTGCTATGAGTCGGAATCGGCTCCGACTCCTCGGCAACGGGTTTTTGGTAGAGTAAGAGATTACACAAGAAGCTCCAGGAACTCAGAGCAGAGAGAGGTTCCTGAAGAGAGGCAATGAAAAAAGGTTAAGAACTCGAGTTCTGGAGTCAGATAGAGGGAGATCATATCCTTGCTCTGATACTTCTTAGTTGTGTGGCCTTAGGCAAATTACTTTACTGAACCTCAGTTTCTTCATCTGTAAAATAGGAAAATAAATATACCTGCCTCATAGGATTAGAGGGGTTCAGGGGTGGATTATACAATTAGCAAGGTAAGCATGGTACTTAGCAAGGTAAGCATGGTGCTTACCCTGCTTACCAGATCATCTACAGTGAACAGTTTCACATCTTTGATGCGGTGAAACCCATGTGAAATTGTTCACTACAGATTATAAGTAAACACAAGTAAGCCCGTGCTTACCTTGCTTACTGAGTCATCCACCCCCGTCAGGAACTGTAAATTTGAAAAGAGGTTTTGATTCTGTAGGAAGGTGCTATAGGGTTGGGAGAGAGATAGATGCCAGCCATACCTAGAAGCAGAATGTTTGATGTGGTGAAAAAAATATGTAATTGTTCCCTACACATGATCTGGTAAGCAAGAAAAGCACCATGCTTACCTTGCCTATTGGATAGTCTATCCCTGGAGGGGTTAATGTGCTGCTACCTATAAAGGGTTTAGTGCTGTATGCCTGACTTAGAGCAATGCTCAATCAATGCTACATTTATTTTTGAGCCTTATTTCCTATCACACCCCACCATGGCAGGGATTAAGAGCTTGGGCTCTGTAATCAGATTGTCTGGGTTCAAATCCCAGCTCTGTTACTTATTTACCAGTGTGACTTTAGGCAGTTTTCTCATGGGGAAAATGAGTATAAGGATTCCCAGCTCACATGGATGCTGTGACGATTAACTGAGAGAATGCATGTAAAACACTAAAGTGTCCAGAACGTAGGCATTCGACAAATGGCGCTGTTACAATTTGCTGATGAAAAATTTAGAATGTTGCCTATCATCTTCCAAATCCCTCTCTGGCCTCTCCCCAAACACTCAGAAAGTGAGCAGCTGGTTCCAATCCAAGATGTAGTCCTGTCTTCCTGTGCTATGCGATGCTCCTGTCTTCGTCCCCTTCCTTCTCACTCTTTCTGCTTCTCTTTCTTTCCCTGTCTAGGGTCCTCATTAGTCAAATTAATAAATTGTTTCTGTCACTTCAGTTCAGCCTCATAAGCAGGGTCCCTTTGGGATAGGAGTGTGTGTGTTGGGAGAGCTTCAGGGGCATCCTCATTTTCACAAGAGATTTGAATAAGGAACCAGAGTTGGCAGCAGATGGAACTCTCTGGGCCTGGGTCTCCTGGGGCATCATCAAGATAATCAGCGAGAACTTCATTATGCAGAGTGAGAGTCTGCTGCTTGGCAGAGCACCAGGGTCTCATTCAGGGACAGGAAGGTTCTAGCCTGGAGATAATGACCAGCCTTAGCCTCTGGGCTTCTTTTGTCCTCCCCCTCCACTTCCCCCCTGGGCAGGCACACACACACGTGCATGCAGGCACGCACACAAGCTCCCTGAGCTTTCAATCAGCTAAAGGGTTTGTGGGTACATTGCCGGCTCCGTGAACAGCGTGAAGACGGAGGGCACAGAAACGCACGACTGCACTGGCTGATTGCTGAGAAAAACTAAACCCTGAGATTCCCAAGAGCCCATTAAACAATCACAAATTTTTCGTCTGCAGTGAGAGCCAGTTCCCTCCCAAACTGGGAAGGATAAAGGAGCTGTCCTGGGGAGCAAAGCCAAGAAGGGCTTTGCTCTGTACAGCCTAGTCAGCTGAAAACAAGAAAATGGGACTTGTTGCAAGTTAGCGCAGAAGCTCAAGCAGCCCGGGACAGGTCGGTTTGTTTGTTACATGATGGAAGTCAGCATTTGCAATCCCTTTCTTCCTACACCACTGGGACGTGAAACCGGAGTTTGTGGGGAGAATGGGGGGGGGGGGGAGGTTTGGTGGGAAGTAAGCCCGGTTATTACCTCAACCAGTTGCATTGTGCATGTCTGTTCAAGTATATGTTTGGGGAAGGGGGAGTTCATATCACACCCATTGTGCTGACACCTGGCTCCTACGTGCTGCACTGTCAGCCCTTCTATTCACCACCTAAAATTATGAGCTTCCACACTGGCCTCAGCCCAAGGAGAATGTGTAGAAAGCCGCATTTTCTTTCACTACTTTGTCTCGTAATTCCCACAACCACAAAAACACATGTGTATAATACACTTTATATAGGTGTTATGGATTGAATTGTGTCCCCCTAAAATATGTGTTGTAAATCCTAACCTCTATGCTTTTGGTTATAATCCCATTTGGGAATGAGTTTTCTTAGTTATGTTAACGAAGCAGGATTAGTACGGGGTGTGTGTTTACAAAAGATAAAAGGAGCAAGCAGAGGTGGGGGAAGATCGATGCCAAGCCACAGGGAGATCTCCGAGGAACCAGGAGACAGAGACTGAAGAGAGAAAGACCTTCCTCCAGAGCCAACAGAAAGAAAGCCTTCCCCTAGAGAGGGCACCCTGAATTTGGACTTCCAGCCTTCTAAACCGTGAGAAAATAAACTCTGTTTGTTAAAGCCATCCACTTGCAGTATTTCTGTTTTTGCAGCAGTAGATAACTAAGACCAAACAGCTCTCGAAGTGTGGTTTTCAAAGTGTGGTCCCTGTACTAGAAGCATCAGCATCACCAGGGAACCTGTTAGAAGTGCAGGAGCTCTGGGGGCCAATCAACAATCTGTGTCTTAAAAAGCCAGCCAAGTGATGCTAATACTTGCTAGAATTTAAGAACCATTATCGTATGTTTAAGGATAACTAGGAAAAAAAAAAAATCACAATACAGGGAAAGAAACAAAATTAAAACTGAATTGTAAATAGGACTGTTTGCAAGTCTATAGGAATATAAAAAGGATCTTTGATGGAGTCTTGCTTCCCTCTCTGGAGGCCCACCTTCCTCCCCACTCTACAGTGACACCCCCCTTCCAAACTTCACAGTGTGACTTTCCTCCTAGACTCAAAGAAAATGCCACTAGCTACTTGCAGAGGTTGAGTTCTACATGTATGTTTTTAAATGCTTTTACAAAATATGTACTTGTATATTCACAAATAATACATAGTATTTTTTGCATATTTTGAACCTTGTATGTTTTGGACAATACTGTATTTATCTGTTGACAGTTTGCATTTTTTCCATTCATCTTTAAGGTTTTGAAATTTATCTTTGATCCTACTATATATATCTATTTTTTTGTTGATGGACTTTTTGTTTGCTTCTGATTTTCAGCTATTATAAATAATGCTGCAACTAATACTCTTGTACACATCCCTTTACACTAGCGTACGGGAGTTCCTTTAGGATATATACCTAGCAATGGAATTGCTGGGTCATAGATAATGTGCATTTTCAACTAGATTTTGCCAAATTATTCTCCAAAGTGTTTACATTGATTTAAGCTGCCACAAAAACAGGATATGAGACTTCCCGTTGCTCATTGCCAACCCTTGGTATTGCTAGACTTCAATATTTTTGTTAATCTTGCAAATTTTTGGATGTGAATGCTGTTTTATTGTGCTTTTAATTTGCATTTCTCTGATTACTGTTAAGATTGAACGTTTTTCATACGTTTACTTGGCTGCTCAGGATTCTTCTGTGATTTCAAGTTTATTTCCCTTGTTTATTTTTCTACTGAGTTGTTTTATCTTTTTTCCCATTGATTTGTAGTAGTTATTTTTAATATACTCTGGATATGCATTAAAAGATATCTTCTCTCAAGTTTTTATATTCTCACATTACTTATGGTATTTTGTAGTACAGATAGTTTTCACTTTAACCAAATTTATCATGTTTTTCCATCGACTTTGTGCTTTCGGAAGCATGGTACAAACTATTTCTGTGTTAATGAAGACTGAGATGCTGTAGCAGAAAGACCCCAAAATACAGTGGTTTAAAGAACTGAGACATTTATTTCTCTCTCACACAATAATCCTGAGATGAGTAGTCCAGGTTGCTGAGGTGGCTTTGCTCTACATAGGCATTCAGGGTCCCAGGTCTATGCCATTTTGTGGTTTTGTCATCCTCTTGGGCATGTCATCATGCACAGTCAAAGCTGCCCTATTCAGATTCCAACCAGCAAGAAAGCGAAAAAGAGCACGGAAGCGGCATGCCTAATGTCTTGAGGCTCATCATTTCAGCTCACATTCTGTTCTGAGAACTTAATTGTATGGCCACACCCATCTGCAAGGGATGCTAGGAAATGTGCTTAGCTACAACATGGTTATTATGAAAGAATGGGAGAATAGATTTGGTGGATGATATATTAGCATCTGTCACACTTTCCTTATCCTGAGGATATAAGGGAATTCTGTATATTTTTCTTCTCAACATTTTGCTGTTCACATTTAAATCTTTAATTCTAGTTAAAGGGTTTTATTTTCATTATAGTGTGAGGTAGGGGTCTTTTTTTTTTTAATGATTAAGCAGTTGTTCCAGTACATTTGTTGATTAATCCACCTCTTTTTAATTGTTTTGTAACACTACATTGTCTTATATCAAGTTTTCTTGTGTGCTTGATTCTTTTCTGGACTCTCTTTTCTGTTCTGTTTGACTATATCCTTATACTCTTTCCCATTTTTTTTTTTTTTAATAACTAGAGCTTTATTATAAGTCATATAATCTGGAAGGGTAGATCTCTTAGCTTTTTTTTTTTTTTTTTAATATCTTGGCTCTTCTTGGTCCTTTGCTATTCTTTATATATTTTAGAATCAACTTGTCAAGTTTCATGAAATGCTTTATTAGAATTTTGATTGAAGTTGCATTGCACTTATAAATTCATTTTGACAGAATTCTCATTTTTTAAGCCTTTCTATTGTAAAATATAAAAGATAGAAAAGTGTAAAGCAAAAGCCATGTATTTACTGCTCAGGTCAAGAGACAGAATACTACTTACTGGAACTCCAGAAGTCCCCTATATATCCTTTGCCAATCACAATCCTCCCCTTCCTGATAGAAGTAACCACTTTTTTAACTTATATAGTAATAATTTCCGTGCTTTTCTTTATAGTTTTACTGCCTGTGTATGCATCTCTAAATGAAATAAATTACTTTTCCTTGTTTTTAAGCTTTATATAAAAGGAATAATAGGGTATGCGCTCTTTTGTAATTTTTTTTTGGCTCAACATTGTGTTTGGGTTGTTTCCAGTTTTTGGCAATTACGAGTAATGCTGCTATGCTATCAACATTTTGGTACCTGCATATGGGTGCAATTAGCATGACTATATCTAGGGTGTATACCTAGAAATGGAATTGCTGGATCATAACGTATGTACATCTCCAGCTTTACTAGACAATGCCATGCTGTTTTCCAAAGTGGTTATGCTTATTCACATTCCCACCAGCCTTTTATGAGACATCTCCTTACTCCGCTTTCTTACCAACACTCAGCATTGTCAGGTTTTATAATTTTTGTCAATCTGATGTGTGTAGTGGTATTTCATCATGGCTTTAATATTCGTATCTCGGACTACTGATGAGATTGAGCATCATTTTGTGAGCTTTTTGTCTGTTTGTATTTCTTTGTTTTATTTTTTGAAGTGCATGTTAAAAATCTTTTGCCCATTTTTCTTTTGGGTTTTCTGCCTTTTTCTCATTGATTAGTAGGAGTTCTTTGCAAATACTGAATACTTTGTTGGTTATGTGCGTTGCAAACATCTTTTTATGATGGTTTTTATGCATGAAAATTCATTTATTTTATTTTAATCAACATATATGTACAAACAGTTTGCCTTTTCAACATTCTTCATGTGTACAATTCAGTGACAATAGTTATGTTTATAATCTTGTTCATGCATCACCGCTATCCATTTCCAAATTTTCCCATTACCCTTAACAGAAGATCAGTGTTCCCTAAATAATGGATCTCTCTTTCCCCTCCCTCCCACCCACCTCTGATAAGCACTAATAAAGTTTGGTTTCTGTACACTTGCCTATCCTAGATATATTTATACAAGTGGAAATACCAATACTTGTCCCTTTGTGACTGAGTTATTTCACTCAGCATAATATTTTCAAGGTTCATCCATGTTGTAGCATGTATTAGGACTTTATTCCTCTTCATGGCTGAGTGATATTCCATTGCATGTATGTACCACATTTTATTTAGCCATTCGTCTGTCGTCTATCAGTTTGTCGTACTATGGGGACTTGCGTGTTGCTATGATGCTGGAAGCTATGCCACTGGTATTCAAATACCAGCAGGGTCACCCACGGTGGACAGGTTTCAGCTGAGCTTCCAGACTAAGACAGACTAGGAAGAAGGAACTGGTGGTTTACTTTTGAAAAGAATTAGCCAGTGAAAACCTTATGAATAGCCATGGAACATTGTCTGATATAGTTCCAGAAGATGAACCCTTCAGGCTGGAAGGCACTCAAAATATGACTGGAGAAGAGCTGCCTCCTCAAAGTAGAGTTGACCTTAATGATGTGGATGGAGTAAAGCTTCTGGGACCTTCATTTCCTGAAGAGTCACAACTCAAAATGAGAAGAAACAGCTGCAACCATCCATTGATAATCTGAATGTAGATTGTACGAAGTATGAATCTAGGAAATTTGGAAATCATCAAAACTGAAATAGAACACATAAACATCGATATCCTAGGCATTAGTGAGCTGAAAAGGACGGGTATTGGCCATTGTGAATAGGACAATCATACGGTTTACTATGCTGAGAATGACAATTTGAAGAGGAGTGGCATTGCATTCATTGTCAAAAAGAACATTTCAAGATCTGCCTGGAAGTACAACACTACCAGTGATAGGATAATGTCCATATGCCTACAAGGAAGGCCAGTTAATACAACTATTATTCAAATTTATGCATCAACCACTAAGGTCAAAGATGAAGAAATTGAAGATTTTTACCAACATCTGTGGTCTGAAATTGATCAAACATGCAATCAGGATGTGTTGGTAATTACTGGTGGTTGGAATGCAAAAGTTGGAAACAAAGAAGAAGGATCAGTAGTTGGAAAATATGGCTGTCTTAGGCTGAGTTATGGCTGTCTTAGGCTGAGTTCTCTAGAGAAGCAAAACCAGTAAAGTGTAAAAAAATATATATATATATATATATAGAGAGAGAGAGATTATATCAAGGAAACAGCTCACGTGATTGTAGAGGCTGGAACGTCCCAAGTCTGGGGATCAAGGTAGAGGCCTCTCCCAAGTCACACAGCTGCAGAAGCTGGCAAGCCCAAGCTCCGCAGATTGGAGAGCAGGGCTCCCGCTCACAGGCTGTTCAGATCAACGAATCCCAGGTTCAGCAGATAAGCTGACAGCTCAAGTCCCAAGAACGGGAGATGAGACAACAGGAAGCAGCCACGGGATCCAGAGAAAGCAAAAAGACAGAATGTCTGCTTATATACAGATGTGGGCCACACCCGCAAGGAGACTCCCTTTCATCTGATTGGCTACTCACAGTTTATTCAATCATGGGAGTGATTACATTAAAACACTGAGAATCATGGCCCAGCCAAGTTGACACACAATCTTAACCATCACAACGGCCTTGGTAATAGAAAGAATGCCAGAGATCACCTGATAGAATTTTGCAAGACCAATGACTTCTTCATTGCAATACCTTTTTTCAACAACATAAACGGTGACTATACACATGGACCTTGCCAGATGGAATACACAGGAATCAAGTCAACTACATCTGTGGAAGGAGATGATGGAAAAGCTCAGTATCAATCAGAACAAGGCCAGGGACCGACTGTGAAACAGACCATCAATTGCTCATATGCAAGGTCAAGTTGGAACTGAAGAAAATTAGAACAAGTCCACGAGAGCCAAAGTACGACCTTGAGTATATCCCACCTGAATTTAGAGGCCATCTCAAGAATCAATTTGACGTGTTGAACACTAATGACCGAAGACCAGACAAGTTGTGGAATGACATCAAGGACATCATACATGAAGAAAGAAAGAGGTCATTAAAAAGATGGGAAAGAAAGACAAGACCAAAGTGGATATCAGAAGAGACTCTGAAACTTGCTCTTGAACTTCAAGTAGCTAAGTCGAAAGGAAGAAATGATGAAGTAAAAGAGCTGAGCAGAAGATTTCAAAGGGTGGCTCGAGAAGAAGAAGTGAAGTATTATAATGACATGTGCAGAGACCTTGAGATAGAAAACCAAAGAGGAAGAACACCCTCGGCATTTCTCAAGCTGAAAGAGCTGAAGAAAAAATTCAGGCCTCAAGTTGCAATATTGAAGGATTCTATGCAGAAAATATTGAACAATGCAGGAAACATCAAAAGAAGCTGAAAGGAATACACAGAGTCACTATACCAAAAAGAATTGGTCGATGTTCAACCATTTCAGGGGGTAGCATATGATCAGGAACCAATAGAACTGAAGGAAGAAGTCCAAGCCACACTGAAAGCATTGGCAAAAAACAAGCCTCCAGGAATTGACGGAATACCAATTTGTGATGTTTCAACAAACAGATGCAGCACTGGAAGTGCTCATTTGTCTATGCCAAGAAATTTGGAAGACAGCTACCTGACCAACCAGTTGGAAGAGATCCACATTTATGCCTATTCCCAAGAAAGGTGATCCAACTGAATGTGGAAATTATCGAACAATATGATTAATATGACACACAAGTAAAATTTTGCTGAAGATCATTCAAAAGCAGCTGCAGCAGTATATTGACAGGGAACTGCCAGAAATTCAAGCCCATTTCAGAAGGGGACATGGAACCAGGGATATCATTGCTGATGTCAGATGGATCTTGGCTGAAAGCAGAGAATACCAGAAAGTTGTTTACTTGTGATTCGTTGACTACACAAAAGCCTTCAACTGTGCGGATCGTAACAACTTATGGATAACATTGGGAAGAATGGGAATTCCAGAATATTCAGTTGTGCTCATGAGGCACCTGTACGTGGATCAAGAGGCAGTCATTCGAACAGAACAAGGGGATACTGCATGGTTTAAAGTCAGGAAAGGTGTGGGTCAGGGTTGTATCCTTTCACCATACTTAAGCAATCTGTGTGCTGAGCAAATCATCTGAGAAGCTAGACTATATGAGGAAGAATGTGGCATCAGGATTGGAGGAAGACTCATTAACAACCTGTGATATGAAGATGGCACAACCTTGGTTGCTGAAAGTGAAGAGAACTTGAAACACTTACTGATGGAGATCAAACACCACAGCCTTCAGTATGGATTACACCTCAACATAAAGAAAACGAAAATCCTCACAACTGGACCAATAAGCAACAGCATGATAAACGGAGAAAAGATTGCAGTTGTCAAGGATTTCATTTTACTTGGATCCACAATCAACACCCATGGAAGCAGCTGTCAACAAATCAAACGATGCCTTGCACTGGGCAAATCTGTTGCAAAAAGACCTCTTTAAAGTATTGAAAAGCAGAGATGCCACCTTGAAGACTAAGGTGTGCCTGACTCAAGCCATGGTGTTTTCAATGGCCTCTTATACATGCAAAAGCTGGACAATGAATAAGGAAGATCAAAGAAGAATTGATGCCTTTGAATTGTGGTGCTGGTGAAGAATATTGAATATACCATGGACTTCCAGAAGAACAAACAAATCTGTCTTGGAAGAAGTACAACCAGAATGCTCCTTAGAAGCAAGGATGGTGAGACCACATCTCACGTACTTTGAACATGTTATCAGGAGGGATCAGACCCTGGAGAAGAATATCATGCTTGGTATGGTAGAGGGTCAGCAAAAAAGAGGAAGACTGCAACAATGGGCTCAAGCATTGATTAATGATTGTGAGAATGGTGCAGGACCGTGCAGTATTTTGTTCTGTTGTACATAAGGTCACTATGAGTCAGAACTGACTCGACAGCACCTAACAACAACATAACTTTCCTCTGTGATGGATATTTAGGCTGTTTCCACCTTTTGGATATTGTGAATGATGCTGCAGTGAACATTGGTGTATAAGTATCTGTTTTCATTCCTGCTTTCAATTCTCTGTGGGAATATACCAAAGAGTGGAATTGCTGAATCATATGGTAATCCCGTTTACTTTTTTTTTTCTACACAAACAAAGCTTTATTGAGAAAAAGTAGCTCGTGAGTGGAGACAAAGAGGGAGGATACAACGCTAGCCTTTGTCTCTCCGAATAAAGGATTGGCTAGGACTTATAAAGGTTTTTAGACGGGAAAAGGCATCATCTTTACTCATGAAAGATGCAGGGTTATGAAGATTAGGTGCGCACGCAAGAGGTAATTCAAGATGGAACCCGTAACAAAGGCTCCTGGGACTGGATGGCAGGACTTATTATGGGGTGCACACCTGCGCAGTTCCCCAGTGGTGCCGGCTCAATTCCTGTCGCGGGTCTGTCGGTCACCTTGTGGATGTCTGCGTGTGCTCCAGGGACAAGATCTGGCCTGTTCTTCTGAAAAACATCTTATCAAGGAAGTACATTGAGAGCTGAGTGGGTTGTTCTTTCATTATTGCATGTTCCAAGATAATGGATTTTGTGTCATTAGTTAAGCACGTTTTTAGTTCAGAGTCCTTTGCCTAAGGGCTCAGTCCCTTTTTCCCTTCCCTATCTCATTCCCCCGAGACATTTCATACTCATAATTCTTTACGAGGGTGTAGGAAATCTCTTCTTCCATAACTTCTTCAAGCTGACACTGGGTTGTCAGCCTGCCTAGCAGAGTAAAAATCTCTCCCTACTCTAATGATTGGCATGTCTTTTCACTAGGGAGGGGCGGAAAGCCCTGCACTACCATTAATTTTAAATGAAACTGTTGGAGTCTAGACGAGACGAATCAGGCGAGTAGTTTAAAAAAAGGCACAGGCCGAAAAGAAGCAAGAGAAGAAGGGTAACAGTGGGACCCAGCAGGGGTAAAAACCAAGTTAGCGAAGGTAAAAAAGCCTTTAATCTGTTGCCAGAAGCTATTGCTGCCTCTTGGTCCTTGAAGCAGACCCAGCAGTTAGGTTGGCTCCCAAGCTATAAGCCCGGGAGAGCTGTATCAGAGAGTTGTCATCCCACTGGGCCTTCTGCCAGATTAAAATGGAAAGGGGAGTAAGGAGGAGGAGTACAAGCAAGGGGCTGGCCATTTTTGGTTAGGGTTTATACCCAGCACGGGCAAAAACGGTCCTTCTCGGGAGGATTTCCTTGACAGCAAAAGGCAAGCAATATTAACAAGAGCAGAATAGCAAACAGCGTTCCTATTAGAGTAGGAAGGTCCGGCATTACTTATCTCTGATCTTTTTTCCTTCTAAACAGGAACTTCAGGTCTTTCACGGGCTCGCAGGTATATTGATGTTTTCCAGTAAGTGTGCCTTCTTCAGGCTGAGCATCCTGTGGGACATAAGGTTTAACTGGGGAGTTACGCACCCGGAGGGTGACTCCCTTTAGTTTTACTGCAGTTGGTGTTGTAAGGACAACCTGGAAGGGCCCAGTCCACTTTCTCTGGAGATGACTCTCGGGTGCACTCTCTCTCCAAGTTTTTAAGAGCACTACATCTCCTGGTTCATAGGCATGACAGCTTCCTTTGTTGGGGGCAGGGAACACGTTATTCCCATATTTTCTGATGGCTTTTTGGACTTGCCCCAGGTTAATTAAGCACTTTAGTGATTGCTTTAACTCTGGGTCAACAATTAGATCTGTAGTCAGGAAGGGATGCCCATATAGCAGATCGTAAGGGTTGAGTTTTAGGTTACTCCTGGGGGCTGATCTTACTCACAACATTGTGATTGGGAGCATTTTTATCCAGGACTCGAGTCTCCTGACAGAGCTTTGCAAGTGTTCTTTTTAAAGTTTGGTTCATTCTCTCTACCTTTCCTGACAACTGGAGGTGCTAGACAGTGTGTAACTTGTAGTTTATTCCCAGGGCACTGGAAAGGTTTTGGGTTATCTTAGCCACGAATGCTGGGCCGTTATCCGATTGTAGAGACCAAGTGAAGTCCAAACCTGAGGATTATTTCTTTTAACAGGGCCTTCACTACTTCTGTGGCCTTTTCTGTTCTAGCGAGAAAGGCCTCTACACATCCAGTAAAGGTGTCTACAAAAACCAAAAGGTATTTAAATCCTTGTTTGGGGGGCAATACTGTAAAGTCAACTTGCCAGTCTTCCCCTGGGTACATCCCCCTATGTTGAACCGGATTAGCTAGCAGGGGAACAACTGGATGAGATTGGGGATTGTTTCTCTGACAGATTTCACAGCCTCTTATAACTTGCTTAACTGTCTTATGCAGGTTGTTTCCCCAGAAGTGGGGCTTGAGGTCAGGAGAGTGTCCTTTCCAAAGTGAATAGCATCATGGATTCCCTTCACCACTGTCATGGATTGAATTGTGTCCCCTAAAAAATGTGTGTACCAATTTGGCTAGGCCATGATTCCCAGTGTTGTGTGGTTGCCCTCCATTTTGTGATTTTAATTTTACATTAAAGAGGATTAGGGTGAGATTGTAACACCACCCTAACCCAGGTCACATCCCTGATCCAATGTAAAGGGAGTTTCCCTGGGGTGTGGCCTGCACCACCTTTTATCTCTTGTAAGAGATAAAATGAAAGGGAAGCAAGTGGAGAATTGGGGACCTCATACACCAAGAAAGCAGTGCCAAGAGCAGGGCATGTCCTTTGGACCTGGGGTCCCTGCGCAGAGAAGCTCCTAGTCTGGAGGAACATTGATGAGAAGGCCGACAGAAAGAGAAAGCCTTTCCCTGGAGCTGATGCCCTGAATTTGGACTTTTAGCCTACTTTACTCTGAAGAAATAAATTTCTCTTTGTTAAAGCCGTCCACTCCTGGTATTTCTGTTGTAGCAGCACCAGATGACTAAGACAATTACCTTCCACTGCATAGACTCAGGGATGAAGACAACCCCTTTTTCATTTACTAGCCATCCACTAGGGCATCCACTAGGGTTAAAGGTGAACTCTGCTTCTTCTACTTTGCTTTTTTTCCTTACTCAAATACTGAGGACATTCTGGTAAGGGACCCTAGGGAATTAGGGCTAATGTCTTTTCTGTTTCTAGGCCCTTAGCAGCCTGTTTGGCTGCTGCATCTGCCTTATTATTTCCCAAAATGACATGGCTGTCACCCTTTTGATGTCCCTTGCAGTGAATGACTGCTACTTGTTTGGGGAGGTAGACGGCTTCCAATAATTCCAGTATTAGGTCTTTATATTTTATAGAGGAGTTTCTGGCTGTAAGCATTCCTCTTTCCTAATTTTGTTAACTCTTTGAGAAGCCACAAACTGTTGTCCACAGTGGTTGTACTATTTTACAATCCGACCAGCAGTGGATGAGGATTGCAATTTTGCAACCTCGCCAACACTTTTTAATTGTTGCTTTAAGTGAAAGTTTACAATTCAAGTTAGTTTCTCACACAAAAATCTATACACACATTGTTATGTGACCCTAGTTACTCTCCCTATACTGTGACAACACATTACTCTTTTCCACCCCAGATTTCCCGTGTCCATTCAACCAGCTCCTGACCCTTTCTGTCTTCTCATTCTGCCTCTGGACAGGAGCTGCCCATTTAGTCTCATGTATCTGCTTGAGCTGAGAAGCACATGCTTCTCGAGTAAACTTTTATGTCCCATAGTCCAGTCTAATATTTGTCTGAAGAGTTGGCCTCAGGAATGGTTTCAGTTTTGGGTTAACAGAGAGTCTGGGGGTCATGTCTTCTGGGGTCCCTCTAGTCTCAATCTAACCATTAAGTCTGGTCTTTTTACTAGAATATGAGTCCTGCACTCCACTTTTCTCCTGCTCCTTCTGTTACGCTCCCTGTCAGGGCAGTCATTGGTGGTAGCTGGGCACCATCTAGTTCTTTGGTCTCAGGCTGATGAAGTCTCTGGTTTATGTGGCCCTTTCTGTCTCCTGGACTAATACTTTCCTTGTATCTTTGGTTTTCTCAATTTTCCTTTGTTCCAGGTGGGTTGGGACCAATCGATGCATCTTAGATAGCCACTCGCTAGCTTTTAAGACCCCAGATGCCACTCATCAAAGTGGGATGCAGAACATTTTCCTAATAAACTTCGTTCTGTCAGTTGACCTAGATGTCCCCTGAAAGCATGGTCCGCAGATCCCCACCCTTACTACTCTATCCCTCGAATTGTTTGGTTGTATTCAGGAAGCTTCTTAGCTTTTGGTTTAGTCCAATTGTACTGACTTCCCCTGTAGTGTGTGTGGTCCTTCCCTTTACCTGAGATAATTCTTGACTATTATCTAGTTAGTGAATACCCCTCTCCATCCCCACCCTCATAACCATCAAAGAATGTTTTCTTCTGTATTTAAACCTTTTGTTGAGTTCTTATAATAGTGGTCTTATACAATGTTTGTCCTTTTGTGACTGACTAAATTCACTCAGTATAATGCCTTCCAGAGTCCTCCATATTATAAGATGTTTCATGAGTTCATCTGTTGTGTAGTATTCCATTGTATGAATACACCATAATTTGTTTATCCATTCGTCCGTTGATAGGCATGTAGGTTGTTTCCATCTTTTTGCTATCACGAACAGTGCTGCGATGAACATGGGTGTGCACATATCTATTCATGTGACAGCTCTTATTTGTCTAGGCTATAGTCCAAGGAATGGGATTGCTGGATCCTATGGCACTTCTATTTCTAGCTTTTTAAGGAAGCGCCAAATCGATTTCCAAAGTGGTTATACCATTCTACATTCCCACCAACAGTGTATAAGTGTTCCAGTCTCTCTACAACCTCTGTAACATTTATTATTTTGTGTTTTTTGGATTAATGCTAGCCTTGTTGGGGTGAGATGGTCTCTCATTGTAGTTTTGATTTGCATTTCTCTAATGGCTAATGATCATGAGCATTTCCTCCTGTGTCTGTTACCTGCCTGAATGTCTTCTTTGGTGAAGCGCCTGTTCATATCCTTTGCCCATTTTTTAATTGAGTTATTTGTCTTTTTGCTGTTGAGGTTTTACAGTTTTACAGATTTTAATGATTAGAGTCTGATCAGATTTGTCACAGTCAAAAACTTTTTCCCAGTCTGTAGGTTGTCTTTTTACTCTTTTGGTGAAGTCTTTTAATGAGCATAAGTGTTTGATTTTTAGGAGCTCCCAGTTATCTAGTTTCTCTTCTGGTGTTTGTGCACTGTTGCTTATGGTTCGTATTCTTTTTATGCCATGGATTACGGCTCCTAGCGTTGTCCCTACTTTTTCTTCCATGATCTTTATCATTTTAAATTTTATATTTAGGTCTTTGAACCATTTTGAGTTAGTTTTTGTGCATGGTGTGAGGTATGGGTCTTGTTTCTTTGTTTTTGCAGATGGAAATCCAGTGATGCCAGCACCATTTTGTTAAGGAGACTGTCTTTTCCCCAATTAATGGACTTTGGGCCTTTGTCAAATATCAGCTGCTCATAGGTGGATGAATTTATGTCTGGATTCTCAATTCTGTTCCATTGGTCTATGTATCTGTTGTTGTACCAGTACCAGCCTGTTCTGACAACCGTGGAGGTATAATAGGTGCTAAAATCAGGTAGTGTGAGGTCTCTCACTTTGTTCTTCTTTTTCAGTAATGCTTTACTTATTCAAGGCCTCTTCCCTTTCCATATGAAGTTGGTGATTTGTTTCTCCATCTCCTTAAAAAATACCATTGGAATTTGGATCGGGATGGCATTGTATCTGTAGATCGCTTTGGGTAGAATTTACATTTTCACAATGTTGATTCTTCCTATCCATGAGCAAGGTATGTTTTTCCACTTATGCAGGTCTCTTTTGGTTTCTTGCAGCAGTGTCTTGTAGTTTTCATTGTATAGATCGTTTATGGTTAGATTTATTCCTAAGTATTTTATCTTCTTGGAGGCTATGTAAATGGTATTGATTTGGTGATTTCCTCTTGGAAGTTCTCTTTGTTGGTGTAGAGGAATCCAACTGATTTTTGTATGTTTATCTTGCATGCTAATACTTTGCTGAAATCTTCTATTAGTTCCAGTAGTTTTCTTGTGGATTCTTTAGGATTTTCTGTGTATAAGATCATATCATCTGAAAATAGAGATCCCTTTACTTCTTCCTTATCAATTTGGATGCCCTTTATTTCTTTTTCTAGCCTAATTGCTCTGGTTAGGACCTCCAGCACAATGTTGAATAAGAGTGGTGATAAAGGGCATCTTTGTCTGGTTCCCATTCTCGAGGAGAATTCTTTCAGACTCTCTCCATTTAGGATGATGTTGGCTGTTGGCTTTGTATAAATGCCCTTAGTTATGTTGAGGAATTTCCCTTCTATTCCTATTTTGCTGAGAGTTTTTATCATGAATGGGTGTTGGACTTTGTCAAATGCCTTTTCTGCATCAATTGATAAGATCATGTGGTTCTTGTCTTTTGTTTTAGTTACGTGATGGATTACATCGATTGTTTTTCTAATGTTGAACCATCCCTGCGTACCTGGTATAAATCCCATTTCACCATGGTGAATTATTATTTTTTGATATGCCGTTGAATTCTATTGGCTAGAATTTTGTTGAGGATTTTTGCGTCTATGTTCATGACGGATATTGGTCTATAGTTTTCTTTTTTTGTGGTGTCTTTACCTGGTTTTGGTATCAGGGTTATGCTGGCTTCGTAGAATGAGTTTGGGAGTATTCCATCCTTGTCTATAGTCTGAAATACCTTTAGTAGTAGTGATGTTAACTCTTCTCTGAAAGTTAGGTAGAATTTTCCAGTGAAACCATCCAGGCCAGGGCTTTTTTTGTTGAGAGTTTTTAAATTACTTTTCAATCTCTTCTTTTGTTACAGGTTTATTTAGTTATTCTACCTCTGTTTGTGTTAGTTTAGGTAGATAGTGAGTTTCTAGAAATTTGTCCATTTCCTCTAGGTTTTCAAATTTGTTAGAGTACAATTTTTCATAGTATTCTGTTATGATTCTTTTAATTTCAGTTGGGTCTGTTGTGATATCATCCACTTCATTTCTTATTTGGTTTATTTGGCTCCTCTCCTGTTTTTGTCAGTTTGGCCAATGGTTTATTGATTTTTTGATCTTGTCAAAGAACAAGCTTTTAGTCTTGTTAACTCTTTCAATTGTTTTTCTATTCTCTATTTCATTTAATTCTGCTCTAACTCTTAGTATTTCTTTCTTCTGGTGTCCGAGGGCTTCTTTGCTTCTCTCTTTCTACTTGTTTGAGTTGTAGGGTTTAATATTTTGATTTTGGCCCTTTCTTCTTTTTGGATACGTGCTTTTATTGCTGTAAACTGACCTCTGAGTACTGCTTTTGCTGTGTCCCAGAGGTTCTGGTAGGATGTATTTTCATTCTCATTTGATTCTGTGAATTTCTTTATTCCATTCTTAATTTCTTCTATAACCCAGTAGTTTTTGAGCAAGGCGTTATTCAGTTTCCATGTGTTTGATTTTTTTCCCTTGCTTTTTCTTTTATTGATTTCTACTTTTATGGTCTTATGGTCAGAAAAGATGCTTTGTGATATTTTGATGCTTTGGATTCTGTTAAGGCTTGCTTTATGGCCTAATATACGGTCTGTTCTGGAGAATGTTCCACATGTGTTGGAAAAGAAAGTATACTTGGCCACCGTTGGGTGGAATGTTTGGTATATGTCCATGAGATCAAGTTGGTTGATTGTGGCATTTAGATCTTCCGTGTCTTTACTGAGCTTCTTTCTGGATATTCTGCCCTTCACTGAAAGCGGTGTGTTGAAGTCTCCTGCTATTATTGTGGAGCTGTCTGTCTCTCTTTTCAATGCTGTTAGAGTTTATGTATTTTGGAGCCTTGTTGTTGGGTGCATAAGTATTTATTATGGTTATGTCCTTCTGGTGTATTGACCCTTTAATCATTATATAGTGTCCTTCCTTATCCTTTGTGGTGGATTTTACTTTAAAGTCTATTTTGTCAGAGATTAATATTGCCACTCCTGCTCTTTTTTGAGTGTTGTTTGCTTGATATATTTTTTTTCCGTCCTTTGAGTTTGTTTGTTTGTGTCCTTAAGTCTAAGGTGTGTCTCTTGTAGGCAGCATATAGATGGATCGTGTTTTTTTAATCCATTCTGCCACTCTGTCTCTTTATTGTTGCATTTAGTCTATTTACATTCAGCATAATTATTGATAGGTATGAGTTTGGTGCTGTCATTTTGATGTCTTTTTTTTATGTGTTGTTGAAAGTTTCTTTGTTCCACTTAATTTTCTGTGCTGAGTTGTTTTTCTTTATGTATTTTCTTTTCATCTTTTTCATTGTTGTTGATTTTGTATTTTTGAGCCTTTATGTTTTTCTTGTTTTTTATTTTGATGTGTAGGATTTTTAGTTTCCTTTGTGGTTAACTTAATATTTACCCCTATTTTTCTAAGTTTAAACCACTCTTTTATTTCTTTATATCGCCTTGACTTCCTCTCCATATGAAAGATCTATGACTACATTTTTTAGTCCCTCTTTTTTGTTTTAATGTTGTCATCTTTTACATATTGATGCCTCTGTTTCCCTAGTTTCAGTGTATTAGCTTTGATTTATTTTTGTGACTTCCCTATCTGGGTTATCTGGTTGCTCTGTCCTGTGTTCTAGTCTTGGGTTGTTATCTGATGTTATTGATTTTCTTACCGGAGGACTCCCTTTAGTATTGTTTGTAATTTTAGTTTGGTTTTCGCCAATTTCTTAAACTTCTGTTTAACTGGAAATGCCCTAATTTCACCATCATATTTGAGAGACAGTTTTGCTGGATATATAATTCTTGACTGGCAGTTTTTTTCCTTCAAGACTTTTAGTCTTATTGATTCTCCTTTGTAGATGACTTTTTGTTTATCCCTAGCCACTATTAAAATTTTCCCTCTATCTTTGGTTTTGGCAAGTTTGATTATAATATGCCGTGGTGACTTTCTTTTGGGATCTACCTTACGGGGGCTTTGATGAACATCTTGGATAGATAGCTTGTCATCTTTCACGATATCAGGGAAGTTTTCTACCAACAAATCTTCAACAATTCTCTCTGTATTTTCTGTTGTCCCCCCCATTCTGGTACTCCAATCCCTCATAAGTTATTCCTCTTGATAGAGTCCCACATGATTCTTAGGGTTTCTTCATTGCCTAAAATTCTTTTATCTGATTTTTCTTCAAATAAGTTGGTGTCAAGTGCTTTATCTTCAATCTCACTAATTCTGATTTGACTTCCATTGCCTCAGTTCTGCTCCTATGACTTTCTATTTAGTTGTCTAATTCTGAAATTTTATTGTTAATCTTCTGGATTTCTTATTGCTGTCTCTCTATGGATTTTGCAGCCTGTTAAATTTGTCATTGTGCTCTTCTATAATCTTAAGTTCCTCTATTGCTTTGTCTGTATGTTCCTTGGATTCTCTGCATTCTGCATGCTGTCCTTCCTGATATCTTGAAGAGTTCTGTATATTAATCTTTTGTTTCCACCTCTGGTAATTCCAGGAAGTTCTCTTCCTCTGGAAGATTTCTTCATTCTGTTTTGGGAACATGCTGAAGCCAGCATGGTCTGCCTTTTCATGTGATTTGATACTGACTGTTTTCTTCAAGCCATCAATAAGTTATCATATTTATTTATGTTTACTTACTGTGTCCTAGCTTCTTGTTTTATTTTGATATGCCCAAATAGGCTGCTCACATAAGCTAGTTTGATTATCAGCACCTTTGAAGCTCTAATGTCCTGTCACCGGGTGGTTAGATCTGTCACTAGGTATGCGATCCGAAGAGTCTGTTTACTTTTCTTGTATGAATTCAGCTCAGGTGTCCAGGTAGTTGGTCACAAAAATGTGTGGTGCAGACTTTCACTTACAGTCCTAGACAGGCAGGGGTGATTGGTGTAGGCACAGGTATCTTGCTGCAGTAGGAGGTCACAAGCAAGCAAGGCAGGGGGCTGACAGGTGCCCCTGAGTGTCTGGGAGGAAAGCGTGTCCCTGTTCCCTAAAGTGCACAGGTGGGTGGGGTTTGCAGCTGGCCTATGGGTACCCAATGCTGTTGGCTGTAAAGGACTAGAAGGTACCACCTATTGTTTGACCCCTGTAGTGGGTGGCTAGGTGGCATGGGTGGAGCCACCAGTCCTCAGGCCCCTGATGTGGGTAGGTGAGGACTCTGCTTAATGGGCAGAGCAGTGTCAAATGTCATGAACCTGCCACTTCACCATACCACTGATATAGTTGAAGTTAGGCTTCAGGTATATACCCTATTGTACTGTGGTAATGATGGCCTACATGGTTGAAATGGGCCCACACAGGTCTGTGCAGGAATAAAAGGCATTATGCCTGTGCCTAGGCAAAGGAGCTGTGCTTACCCTTAATTCTCGGCTTAGGGGAGCTGGCAGATTATTTTTTCCTGTTTGTTAATTTCTTCCCTTTCCAGGGCTGGGTGAATGGCTCAGGGCGCGTGACGGGTCCTACTTCTGGCTCAGGGGACTTGGCAATTGCTGAAGCCGGCCCAGTACCCAGTGCAGAGTGGGGAGGGGACTGGTAAATGGGAAAGAGGTTTTCCCCGAAGGGTGTTTTTTGATCCGAGCAGTAGTTCAGATGCATGTACTTATCTTTTGCTGATTGAGTGCCGCTTTTCACTGGTTCTGGAGGCATGAGTAGACTCTCTGCCACTGGGTCTCTCTCGACGTGGAAAACACCTCTGGAGCACCACTGCTTGCCTCAGCATGCACACCAGCCGATCCAGCCTGAAGGGTGCTGGCTCCCATAGGGTCAGGTCTGGCAACTCCTCGCTGCTTCCAAACCATCTCTCCCTCTCCCTGCCACTCAGTCCAATTCCTCAACTTTGCCTTTGATGTTCAGGGCTCCTGGATTTTCATATATAATCGATTCACTTGTTTTTTTGGATCTTTGTTTTAAAAGGGATCCCAGGAAGCATCTGACTATTCTTGGCCCTACTCTTTTTTTTTTTTTTAATCATAGCCTTTTTAGTGGGTGTAAAGTAGTATCTCATTGTGGTTTTGATTTGCATTTACTTGATGACTAATTACATTAGCATCTTTTCATGTGCTTCTTGGCCATTTGTATTTCTTTCTTGGTAAAATGTCTGTTCAAATCCTTTGCCCATTTTTTGATTGGGTTGTTTGTATTTTTGTTGTTAAGTTATGAGAGTTTCAAAATATATTTGGGATATTAAACCCTTTTTAGATATATGATCTCAGAAGTTTTCTCCCAATCTGTAGGCTGTCTCTTCACTTTGTTGATAAAATCCTTTGATGAACAAGTTTTTAATTTTGATGAGGTCCCATTTATCTATTTTTGTCATTTGTTGCTTGTGCTTTTGGTGTCATATCTAAGAAAGTGTTGTTAAAAATTAGGTCCCCAAAGCATTACTCCTGTGTTTTCCTCTAAGAGTTTTGTTTTAATTATTACATTTAGGTCTTTGATATATTTTGAGTTAGTTTTTATGTATGACGGGAGGTATGGATCAAGTTTCACTCTTTTGCATGTGAAAATTCAGGTGTCCCAGATCATTTATTAAAGAGATTATCCTTTCCTCATTGGATGGACTTAATACCCTTATGAAAAATCAATTGGCGTACATGTCTATCATTGTACTAGCACCAGACTGTTTTGATTACTATAGCTTTACAACATGTTTTGAAATCAGAAAGTGTCAGTCCTCCTGCTCTGTTCTTTTTCAAGATTACTTTGGTTATTTGGGTTCCTTGCCATTCAATCTAAGTTTGAGGATTGTCTTTTCCGTTTATGCAAAGAAAGCTGTTGGAATTTTAATGGAGATTACATTGAAATTTTGGGTTGCTTTTTATAGTATTGGCATCTTAATGGTATTTAGTCTTCCAGTCCATGAACATGGACTGTTCATTCATTTATTTAGGTCTTCTTTAATTTCTTTTAGTGATGTTTTATAGTTTTCAGTGTACAAGTCTTTCACTTCCTTAGTTAGGTTTATTCCCAGGTATTTTATTCTTTTAGATGTTATTGCAAATGAAATTGTTCCCTTATATTCCTTTGCAGATTGCTCATTGTTGATGTATAGATATCTAATTGATTTTTCTGTGTTGATTTTGTATCCTGTCACTTTGCTAAGTTCATTTATTAACTCTAGTAGTTTTCTTGTGAATTATTTGGGGTTTTCTATATATCAGATCATGTCATCTACAAGGAGGATAGTTTTACTTCTTCCTTCCCAATTTGGATACCTCTGGAGTCACCATAACATTTAATTCAATTCAGCACGTATTTGTTGAGGCCTATGTGTACTAGGAGCACTGTGGCACAATGGGAAAGCACTTAGACTGCTAACCAAAAAGGTCATCAGTTCGAATCCACCAGCTGCTCCTTGGAAACCCTATGGGGCAGTTCTACTCTCTCCTATAGTGTTGCTATGAGCTGGAATCTACTCAATGGCGATGGGCTTGGTTTGGTTTTGGTTTTTTGTATTTAGGTCTTGAATTAATTTTTCTGTGTGATCTGAGAAAAGGATCTAGTTTTAATTTTTCCATCTGATCACCTAAGTTTCTGAGTCTCATTTATTGAAAAGTCTAACCTTTCTCCACTATGCTGAAGTTTCACCTGTGCCATAAATCAAGTGTCCAAAAATTCATTTGTTTGTTTTTTGGCTCTCTGATATGCCTAGCAATAGTCTATTTAATTTTCCTTGTGGTAATACTACACTTTTTAATTACTGTAGCTTTAAAATATATCTTAGTATCAGGCAAAACCAGTTCTATATTTTTCTTTCCAAGAGTACCTTTGCTATGATTTTCCCCTTGTAACATTATGTACGTTTGGAATTTTTGTTGGTGTTTCATTAAACTTATAAATCAACCTGGGAGAATTGATATCTTTACAATAATTTTTTCAGTCTAAGAGCATGGTATATTTCTCCATTTATTTTGTTGTTGTTGTTTTGTTAGTAGCCTTCAAGTTGATTCCGACTCATGGTGACCCCATGTGTGCAGAGTAGAACTCCTCCATAGGGTTTTTCAAGGCTATGACCTTTCAGAAGCAGATCTCCAGGCCTGTCTTCCAAGGTGCCTCTGGTTGGGTTTGAACTGCCAACTTCTCAGCTGGTAGTCAAGTGCTCTACTGTTTGCACCACCAAGGGATGCCTCTCCATTTTTTAGTTCTTTTATACTTTTCAATAGACTTTTATAATTTTCTCCAAAGACCTTTTCTCTTGTACATCATTGTTTTATCTAGGTATGTTTTAGTTTTATTCTAGGTATCTTTTATCCTAGGTATCTTTTAGTTTTTATTGCCAACCTTCAAAAAATTATGTTTTATAATTGTTTGCTGGTTTATTGGAACAAAATTAATTTTAGCATTTGATCTTTTAGTCACAAACTTGTTGAGCCTCTTTATTAGTTCCAGTAGTTTACTTGAAGATGCTTTCAGATCTTTCTGCAGACAATCACATTATATGTGAATAAGGGCAGTTTTGTTTCTTTAATGTTTTTAATAACTTTAATATCTTTTTCTTGTCTTGCCACACTCTGGCTGGGAACTCTAGTACAATGTACAATGTTGAATAGAAGCAGTGATGAGCATTTGTCTTGTTCCTCACATAAAAGGAACTAGTGCGTATGATGTTTGCTGCAGGTGTTTGGTAAATATCTTTTACCAGGTTAAGAAAGTTCATTCTATTCCAAGTTGTTTAAGAGTTTTTATAGTGAATGTGTCTTGAATATTACCACATTTTATATATATCATATACTATACTTGCATATAGAAGCCCTAGTGGCGCAGTGGTTAAGCACTTAGTTGTCTAACCGAAAGGTCGGGAGTTCCAACCCATCAGCCGCTCTGCAGGAGAAAGATATGACAGTCTGCTTAGGTAAAGATTTACAGCCTTGGAACCCGTATGGGGCAGTTCTACTCTGTCGAATAGGGTTGCTATGAGTCAGAATCGATGCTATGGGCAACAGGTTGTATTTGCATATACTGGGGTACTTATATGGTTTCTCTCCTTTACTCTGATGATGTAGTGAATTGCTGGAACACTCTCATTTACCTGTTAAAAAGGTCACATTTATTGCTGTGAAGAGTGGTTTTGAAGGGAACAATACTGAAAAAGGAAGTTCAATAGGGAGGCTACTGCAATGTATAGATGAAAATGATTGTGACTTGGACTGATGTGGTGGTAACAGAGATGGAACAAGGTGGTCAGTTTCAATTCTGGTGACATTATAGAGGCAAAGAGAGGGGAGAGACTGGAGGACAGATGGGTTCAGAGGTTATTGCAATAGTCGGGGTGAGAGACGAAGTTCGAACAAAGATGTTAACAGTGGGGATGGAGAGGGAAGGAAAGATCTGAGACATTCCTCAGGGGGAATGTGACTGATTGGATGTGGGAGGAAAGAAAGATGGGAAGGTATGGGTGACCCTGAGATTTCTAGCTTGAGAAAATGGAATCAATCAGATTAGTTAAGTATGGCTTAGTAAAAAGTAAAGTTCTGAGATAATGGGATATAGGGTAGCTAAATTTTTAAAGTTTATTCAAAGGTCTGGAATAAGAGATCCAAAGTGAGAAGTTTTCTTAGGAGTTGTCTTAGTGTGAACACTAGACTGATGCTTGATAGAAATTAAAACAAAAATTTTATTGAACGAATAATTTCATTTCCATGGAACGGAGAAACATATGGCATTCAATACAGACAGCAGTGGGTGTTCTGCCTTGCAGGTAGAACAGCGGGGTACTGAACTGGCAGAGTAAACATCATATCAAAGAGGTTGGAGGGGAAGAAAGGAGAAATTTACAAGAGGTTGTCAAACTACAAACTTTGTTAACATTAATTTCTAGCCTAACACAAATCTCTTACTCCTGATATAATTTGACTAAGGCAATATTTCTTAAAGTGAGATGTATAAACTTTCTTGATGTGGGGGTTTAGTGATGGATTGCAGGCTGAGTCAAACCTAATTGGAATCCTTGGAATGTAAAGTCAACCATTAGTTAGGAATGAGTGAAGATTAAATTAGCTCTAAATCTGAAGTCTTTTGAAATGTAAACATTATTCATCAGGCTAAGAAGGAGTGAGTTAGGGCCCAGGCATTGACAGTGAATTCCCTGAAAACAGTTAAGATAGTAAGTTTGTTTACATAAGTTAAAGCCCAAATCTCTGCACTCTTTGTGTTACAGTCAAGACTTTTACAGCTGCAATCTGCCTCCTTTGTTTTTCAAGCAGTAACACATTGACAAAAGGCTGGTTTCTTTAGAAGAGTAGAGATGAAAATTTTAGTTTAATCTCAAACAGAGTTTTAATTTAGGTCTGAAATCACCCAATTCAGATATGCCGGCACCTCAGTTTTTAACATTCACATCCACAAAGTCCAGAGCTGAGATATTCTCTGCTTACAGATCACATGAATTCTGAAAACTTGGCCCAGTTACTCTAACACCCAAGGATTGATTAGGCACTTCTAGGGCAATGGATATAAAAACCCTTTATTCTATTTTTAATGAGAAATTAATTACTAGTCTTTATAAAAATATATATTTGTGAAATCTAGTTGGCTATGTGGGAGTTTATTATATTATTCTCTTTACTGTAACGTATATTGAAAGTTTCCATAATAAAAAAGTTTTAAAAGAAAAATATTGGGGACGTGGGCAAAATTGCACTCTAGGCAGAAGCACCATGCCGTCCCTCCACAGCAAAGATCCGAAAAACTAAGCCAAACAGAGAATACAACAATCCTGAAACCCTAAAACATCAAATGAAGAGATAAAGAACTCAGCCAAGCACCAAATGGAGTGAGAAAACTGACAGAGAACAGAGAGCAAGGAGAGATTCATGCAGAGGTCCCCTACCAGCTAACGCAGCGCAGATCCACCATCTTGGACTCCTATTGGAGACCAGCAAACGGGGATACAAGAAAGCAGCCTCACGGAGCATCCAGCGGGAGACAAAACAACCGTCTCTCATCTCTCCATTCCAACGGCAAGCTCCCCTAGCATTCTTTTTTGTTTGTTTGTTTGTTTTTGGCCCTTGTTCCTCTCTCCTCTCTCCCATATCCATCTTAGCTCCACACATAACAATCTCCCCACTACATCCTGCCTACCTGCACCGTGCGCTTGACATCCCACCACCAAGCAGCACAGACACGGCCTACTGGAACCTGCCCTGCACTGATTACCGAACCGCCCTGATGGCTGTAGTAAGTGCCACAGACAACATGTCCCAGTGGCTCCTCTTCAGCTAGACCTGCCCTGCTGTACCATATCTGAGTGACTGACCCTGTCAGTTGGAGAAGGAGGCGAAAAGTATTGAGTGCACAGACGAGCAAACAACAAAGAACACACAGTCCGCCTGCTCAGACATAGTCAAATTTTTTTTTAAAAAAGGGATGAAACAAACAAATCTACAATCAATAAACGAGAAAGATAACTACTGAATGCCCCGAAAACAGCAGACAATATCAAAACATTTACAAAAACAGGACAGGATGGTTCCAGTAGGCATCCAAAATAAAACACCAGATGACTCTCCTGTGGAAGAAAATGCACTAGAACTACCTGATAGGGAATTCAAGTCTCTAATACTTGGAATTCTCCAAGAACTGAGGCAAAAAGCTGACAAACATGAGGAAAAAATAGACAAATTCATGGAAAATACAGACAAAAAATTGGAAGAATTCAGGAAGATAACGCAGGAACAGAATGCCAAAATAAATTCACAACTAGAAATTATACAAAAACAACAATTAGAAATCCAAAAGATAAACAACAAGATTTCAGAAATGGATAGTGTCATAGAAGGGCTGAGAAGCAGATTTGAAATGGTGGAAGACAGGATCAGTGGAATTGAAGACAAACACTTGGATACAACTGTGAGGAAAACTCACAAAAAAGAACTAAGAAAAATGAAGACACTCTGAGAGTTATGTGGGACACAATTAAAAGCAAAAATTTATGAGTGATTGGAATTCCAGAACAGGGGGAGAAAACAGAAGACACAGAGAGGATCATTGAGGAACTCCTGGTAGAAAACTTCCCCAATATCATGAAAGATGAAAAGCTGGCCATCCAAGAAGCTCAAAGAACCCCATATAGAAGAGACCCCAAAAGAAAATCACCAAGGCATATCATATTCACACTCACCAAAACCAAAGACAAAGAATCCTGAGAGAAGCTTGTGAAAAACAAGAAGTCACATACAGAGGAGAAACAATAGAACTAGGCTCAGATTATTCAGCAGAAACCATGCAGGCAAGAAGGCAATGGGATAACATATATAAAATCTTGAAAGAAAAAAATTGTCAGTCAAGAATAATATATCCTGCAAAACTCTCATTCAAATTTGATGGTGAAATTAGGTCATTTCCAGATAAACAGAAATTAAGGAAATATGTAAAAGTCAAACCAAACTTACAAGAATTATTAAGGAGAGTTCTTCGATCTGAGGACAAACAGCTTCAGCTCACAGGCAGAACCTAGGACACAGGATTGTACGAGCTAGATGCCAATCTAGGAAATGAACTCTCGAGGACTATCCAAAACCAAAAGAAATACAACAGGGAATCAGAGCAGTTAATCAATAAATGACAACAACATCAAAACAATAAAAGAGGGAATACATGGCATAGGTATAGAATCTTCTAATGGAGAGGAAGGCAAGGCGATACCAAGTAATGGTAGACTGCTTCAAACTTAGAAAGATAAGGGTAAAATTCATGGTAACCACAAAGAAAGTTAACAAACCAACTCATAAAAATAAAGACAAGAAACAAAGTCTCGGCAAAAACAAAACCTACAAAAACAAAAGAAATGAAAAAAAAAAATCCACAAACAAAAGTGACTCAGCACAAGAGAGTAAGAAGAACAAAGAAAACTTCAGCACCATAAAAGAAAAATATTTAGGTAATTTTATCAATTAGGGAGTAAGATGACCTCACAATTTATCTATTCATTCATCAAACATTTATTGTCTACTATGTGCCGGGTACTGCGCTAGCCAATTGGGGATTACAAAGATATCTGTGTATTTAAGTTCTATCAGAGTGGTAAAAATAATGTACTGAAGGAGTTAAGAGCTGGGATGGACTTCTTCTAGCTGGAGTGATTTGTGCCATTTATTGGTGGAGAACATAAGGTATAGAGCATGCATTTCTAATGGGCTAATTTGGCACAGTTTCATAGGGAAGCTCTGAAACTATAGTACAGAGAGATACTAAGATGTGCCCTTTTTATATGGGGTTCCTGTCTACGCCCAGTTTCTTACTGGAGGTCAGTAAACCTGCTCAACAGTCAGGGGAAGGAGGCTAAGAGTAAATTTTACTCTGCCATCTTGGCTTTAAAAGTTTGGTTTGGATTGGAGCCTTGGATATGGCCCTGATTCCAAGAATTATTTCAATGTTAAAAAAAAGAAAAAAAGACTTTTAAAAGCATCATTGTGGCTCCCAACTGCCATGAGAAAGTTTGATTTCAGTTATTTCCCAGGACAAGCCTATGACTTCGGCATCATCTTTCTAACCTGCTCAGGTTTTTAATCTAAGAGAGTTAGAAAACCTGCAAACTTATGCCAACCCTGCATCTGCCTTCAGGTAACTTGGTTTAACCTCTCTAGGCTTGTTTCGTCATCAGCAATAACTGATTTGCCCATTTTGCAGTCATGAAGTCCTGGTGGCACAGTGGTTAAGAGCTTGGCTGCTAAACAAAGGGCCAGGAGTTCAGATCTACCAGCGCTCCTTGGAAACCCTATAGGGCAGTTCTACTCTGTCCGATAAATCAGTATGAGTTGGAATCGACTTGATGGCAACTGATTTGTTTGTTTTTGGTTTTTGAGGGACCAAACAAGGTAACAGATGCAAATTATCTTTGAAAAGTATAAACCAGTTGCCTTCTCGGGGACTCATGCTGGCCAATGTGTGTCAGAGTAGAACTGTGCTCCATAGGGTTTTCAGTGGCTGATTTTTCTTAAGTAGGTTGCCAGGTCTTTCTTCTGAGGAGTTTCTGGGTGGACTCGAACCTTCAACCCTTTGGTTAGCAGTCAAGTGCAGTAATCATTTCCACTACCATCACTATTATTCTCAAAGTCTTATTCATAACATTGAATATAATACATGGTTGAGTTAGCATGGGGTGGACACACTTCACTCTTGCTACTAAGTTTTCTAGAGCCTCTGCTTCAGGATAAGCAAAAAAATTTCTCAAATTAGCCTTCACTTTATTGACTGTGCACTACTGTACCCTTTTTAATCAACGTGTCCCACTTGCTCTTCCGAGTGTGTGTTATGTAGAACAGCATCCTCCAAAACAGGAAAGAAAGGTACAGTGTTTTCCTTAGAGACACATCTGCGGCTGCGGTCCCATCCATATTTATTGAATTCCAAACTAGAATAGAAGCAGGAGGTGCATAGATTAATAAATAGGGCCCCTGCTTTCAGGAGCTTGTGGGCCCATCAACAGATAGTGACATGTTTGTGTTAGGAGAGTGGGCGTTGCCGCCAATTTGCAGGACTGCAAGAGCAGCAGACAAGCAGCAGGGGGCAGAAGGGGCCCCAGCTGGGCTCTGGAGGCTGACCCGGCCAAAGCCAGGATGGAAACGCCGCTCCCCATTCCCCTCTGCGAAACTTGGAAGGCAGGCTTTCTGACATTCCCCTTCGCCGGAGCCCAGAAAATATAAAAGATCCTCTCCTACCACTATAGTAGATACACCCGCAGTCCGAACTTCGGACTCCCAGCGTTTCCGCGTATCGCTTCTTTAAAGGAACCTGCGCTCTCCAGCTGATGAACGGTGACATATCACTACAGGGTCACCCGACAGCGCAGGACACCTTAAGGTCCTCCTTGAGTAGCTCGGCTGTCTCCGGTCCCACCCCCTCATGGAGCCCCACCCCGACGCAATCTCATTCTGTAGCACGGATTGGCTGGCTACTGTGCGTGAGGACGCTGCGTCGCGGGGCGGGTCGAGGAGGGGTGTCCGTAAGGCCTTTCAGTCAACGCTCCTTGGCCGCCGCCCCCGCCGCTGCGCCGCATCCGCCCCTCCCCTGCCTTCTGAGGGTACAGGCGACAGCCGGGGCTTCGGGTGGTCGCGCAGCCACCAAACGTCTCCGCCAAGCCGCCTCTTCCGGCTGGCGGCTCTTCTCGGCCCAGTCCAGGTCCGGGGGGAAAATGGCGCCGGCGCCCCAAGGCGTTCGGGAGGAGCTGCTGCTGGGGTCTTGGTTCGGACCACTTCTTCGGCTTTTCTTCCTCGCCCAGGCTGTCCTCCTCCTGCTGCCGGCCGCCCGGGCAGGCCTCTGTCCCGCGCCCTGCTCCTGCCGCCTCTCTCTGCTGGACTGTAGCCGCAGGAAACTGCCCGCGTCGAGCTGGAGGGCGCTGTCGGGCCCGCTGCCTCCAGACACCTCCAGCCTGTGAGTTAGAGGGACTGGGCAGGGGGACCAAACGAAAGAGGAGCTCCCCCTCCTAGGTGACTGGGGAAGGCAGGCCCTGGTCGAAGGAGGCGGTCGGGATTTTAAGTTCTGAAGGAAAACGCTATTACGATGTTGTGAACTTTATTTTGGGTAGTGGGAGCTTGAAAAAGCCGGTGTCAAGGTTTGTGGGGCGTTGTATTAAGAACAGGGTAAATATTCGTGGGGCCAGCGAGTCGGTGATCCCAGTGCTGAGGAGGAGTTGGGGCGAGGATGTTATTAGGGGCTCCTGGGTCCTTGGCACGCGGATTGATTTCTTTGGTTGGGAGGCGGGGCGAGCACGGAGCGGGGCGCCTCGCTCACTTTGGGCTGCATCATTTGGGGTGTTCTTCAGGTTGACTGATCCCCAGGCACTTGATTTTATAACTCTTGTCGCCAAAGATGTAGTCTTTTGCCCTAGTTCACACTATGGCTCAGTTTGTGCTGCAGTTTTGATACTTTCGTTGCTGATGGTGAGTGCCATCGAGCGACCTTGTGTGACAGAGTATAACCTGCCCCATAGGGTTTTTTTGGTTTAACAGGGCTGAAAACTTCATCATGTGTCAGGAGATACAGTACTGCTCAGAACAAGTATCTTTATAAGTAGCATATTTGATCTATTTTAGAATTCACTGTAAAAAAGGGAAGGGGTATTCTTTCCAAAATTATGTAATGCTTTTTTTTCAGTGCCTTTCCTTGTGGCAAAGAACTGAAAATCAGTGCTCTTTGTTTATATATGAAAAGCCAGTACAGTGGTTGGATGAATTCTTTTGGAGGCTCCACTGCTGAATGCTGACCTTGATAGGCCTGTGTTAGACAGTGGAACCTGGAGAACTCATTAGCCTGAGTTGACCTGGTGGCATTAGGAGCAGCAGTAGGTATTAAATGCTGCAATTATGGGGTGCCTTAACTCAACCAGTAACATACAGTTATTTCTCTGCCACTAACTGAGCAACACGTTTATTAATTGACAGACTTTTACTAGAGTCGTCTTACACCAAGACGAATAGCCTGAGATGCAATTAAAATATGAGGGGCTGTTTGGATTTTCATTGTACAAGTAGTAAGCCTTGTCTGTGTTGCAGAGGTTAAGAAGTATGTATACACTTCTACCTAAGTTAGTGTAGATAGGAGAGAAAGCTGCCTCAAATATTCGTCGAGAAAATTAAGGTAATTTAAAAACTCAAATATTGTAGTAAGTGTAGTACTGCATTATAATAAGATGCTTTCTGTTGTTTTATGATAGCGACACCTGTAGCTAATTCTGGTTCTGTCCACTCAAATTCAATTTAAAAATTCATATCAATATACAGCATAGTCTGAATTAAGCATAGCATCTAGCACATCATCTTCGTTTTATATGCAGCAAGTGTCTTTTTCAAGAAATTCTTGGAACAGCTATCTGGTTATGATGGAATAAATCTGGTGCATGTTTAAAAACAGAGCAACTTCATTTAGCTGTAATTGAAATAAATTTACCCTACTCTTTAAGGCCCTCCAATTGGTAGGTAAACAGTAAGTAAGTAAATTTTATGTAAGATATATTTTGTGTCTAGGTTTGATTTTTGTTCAGTCAAGACAAATTGCCTAAAGCCAAATGACATTCAAAAATTTTAAAGGTCCGCTAATGAAATTGACATTTTCAGTTGAAGTGAAATGCCTTGTAGAGCAATTCTCTTGTAGAAATGTAATTAGATGGAAGTCTTACATTAACAGATGGATATTTAGAATATTGAAAGATACGATTGTGTTGTTTTAAATTGAGAAATGTAACAGTTCAGCAGTTGCCTTCAACTATAAAACCACTGAGTACACATGGGTTTCTTTATGTAATTTTGAATTTGTAAAACATATGTAATGCTTTAAGTATATTAGTGAGTTAAATCCAAATGTGCCAACTTGTGGCCATCAAAAAGTTAATGGACAAAATTCATTATTGTTGGTTTTTGAAAGCCTATTTAGATACTGTCTTTATTCTTCTCTGTATCAGAAACTATCTTTCAAATTTTATTTGGTTCATCAAAATTTGTCTGACTTCTCCATGAGTGCAGTGCTCTATATCACATTATTCTGGATTTCACTCCCATAGCTGAAATTGAGGGACACACATGAATTGAGGGACCAAGTATATTAATCAACTTCCTGTTTTGTCAAGTTAGGGCGTTAGAACCTCTCTTCAACAATCATTTGTTATCGTGGCCCTTTCATGATAGCACCAACAAATTAGGATGTCTATCTATACTTTTAGAATTAAGGACAATTTTATAGATTAAGTAAATTATTTTTATGAAAAATTTATAACCTTGTCATTATATTTTCATTTCACCGTGGACTGGTGGAAACGTCATCATGGATCAGTATTTGGGAGCCACTGCTGTGGTTGATTAATTTTATTGGGTTACGTATATATTTACTTACCTATAGTTTCTTAGTCCCTTTTGTTCTTATTGTAACTATTTAAGATTTGTTTGCATTTGTTCTTATAGAATCGTTACGAACAGGTCAGTTCTTTGGTCTATAAAGAGGACATTAGCTTGTGTTGAATAAATCTAGGGAAGTCTTTCCAGATTTATAGTCACTTATAACATGGGCTTCGACCTATTTAGCTGTTGCTGTGTATAAATGACACTTGTAAAATATTTTCACTGTTAACATGTGAATTCAGTCTTGATCCCTTCAAAGGACCTGAGCTCACTACCAATGACTTGTGTGATATCAAGCAGAAACTGCATAACTGCCTATACGTCATATTTCTTTCTTAAAGAGGCAGATAATCTGTAGTATCTGCCCTTTCCACGTTTGTAGTGATACTGCAGAATCCCTTGGTGGTGCAAACAGTTAACATGCTTGGCTGCTAACCAAAAGTTTGGAGGTTTGAGTCCTCCTAGACACCTTGGAAGAAAGGCCTGGAGATCTAAAAAATCAGCCATTGAAAACCTTGTGGAGTACAGTTCTACTCTGACACACATGGGTTGCCATGAGTCAGAATCTACTTGATAGCAGCTGTTTTTTGTTTTTATTTTAGAAACACTGTAAGGATTTAGATACTCTTGGGTGTATATTCTTAGGTTTAGAAAGGTGATATTGTGGGGAAGTTGATTTAAGGACCTTTTAAGTTCATTCCAGTTTTTTTTTTTTCCCCTGAAGATGAACTCTTTCAACCTTTTATTACATGTAGGGGATAAAGATTTTGAAGAAAACTGAGAGGTGGAAACATTTTTGATATAACACAGTACTTTTCAATTGGCTAATTCATCAGGAAAGTAAAAAGGAGAATCCACATTAATTGCTTTAAACCACAGGATGGTGAACTGAAAATGAGTCCTTTTTAAAAAGGTACAAATTAGGTTTCCCATCTGCTAAGGTTCCTCATGTTTACTTCAGCTGTTACTACCTATCTTTCTTTTCTGCTTCCTCCCTCCATTTTCTTTCCAAGATATTTTTCATGATACTTCTCACAGAGAAGTGAGATTGACTATGGGGCTGAGCATACAGTGTGTTTAGAAACCTGGTTTACTTTCGTGATCAAGCCCAGGTAGGACTTCCCCTCTCCTGGCCTCTAATCCTCCATAGGCAGGAATCAAGAGGAAACTTTCCAGGCTCTGGATAATATCACTCCCTTCTAGGCCTGTACTCCAGAGTGAAAAAGAACTGCGCATGTCCCTGGAAATATTCTTCACCTCTTCCTTCTCCTCAGTGCTCACAATTTACCATCAACAACCGTTATCTGTTTTGAAACCATTAGCAACAGTCTTATTATGCCCTTTATTTTTATTTATATCAGTGTCCACAAGAAGCTCAG
Organism: Dugong dugon; assembly: GCA_030035585.1. NCBI lineage: Eukaryota > Metazoa > Chordata > Mammalia > Sirenia > Dugongidae > Dugong > Dugong dugon. Next base: position 153,627,527 of record CM057462.1, read on the forward strand.
GACTTTCAGATCATCTCTCCTGTCCCAGAGGCAAACTCTCCCCCACCTCTACTCTACACCTCCCCGATTGACCCATGTTGTCTTTATTTTTGTCCTTAACTGGTATCATTATCCAACATGCTACATATTTTACTCTGTCTTCCTTGTAGTAGAATGTAAACATCACGAGGGCAGGGATTTTTGTCTGTTTTGTTCATTGCTGTAAATGAACAGTCATCAGGTATAGGTGCACAAAAATATTTGATAAATGAATGCAGTGACTAATTGAATTAAAGAAAGTGTTCAGTTATGCCTTTTGAGAGAGATCAGGAGAAACTCTGAAAGCAGTCCTGTCTTATTTTTTCTCTAATCTTTTAAATATCTTATTCGATGATGTCTCAGTTATATAGTGTTGCTGTAACAGAAATACCACAAGTGGGTAGCTTTAAAGAACAGAAATTTATTTTCTCATAATTCAGGAGGCTAGAAGTCCGAATTCAGGGCACTGGTTCTAGGGGAAGGCTCTCAGGGATGAGTCTTGTATCTTTCATCTTCAGTAGTTCTGGCATTCCTTGGTTCCTTGCTTATCTTCAGGAGGCATTTATCTTCCCTTGTTTGTGCTTCCTTTTGTGTCTATAATCTGCTCTTTTTATAACTCAGAAGTGATTAGGTTTAAGACATACTCTATAGGATAAGGTCTCATTAACACAACAAAGAAGACCCTACACTCAAATGAGATTACATCCATAGGTATTTTGTTGCAGTGCAGTGAATTTCTTAAGGTGGCCCTTTTAGCCATAATCTTTGTAATTCCAACCAATTGAATGGTTCCGACTATGCAAATGAGGTGCTTGTGGCCCACCAAGGGGATTGGATAGCTTATTAATAATGTAAATAAGGTGCATGGCACCCTTATGGGGGTAGGATTTTGCAAATATGGTGTATGGAACTCTAATGAGGAGATTGGTGAGTTTTGCCATCCTCCCGGCTTAGAGGCAGACACAGGGTGAGGGTGGTGGGGGAGAGAGAGGAGTTGTAACATGGAAGACAGAGAGGGAGAGCTGTAACATCAGAGATGACGAGAAGTAGTGGCAGAGAAACAGCTGCAGCAGAGGCAGCAGAACCAGGAGATTGGCAGGAGACGGTGTGGTGGGCTTCCTTGTCCATGAAGCGAGAAGGCTATGTGCCTTAAGGCACGAGGCTTACTGGTGGAGTCGGGTGTCTCCAGGCACTTATTGGCAGAGCTTTGTAACACTTGCCCCAGCTGGGCTGAGGGTCCAAGGGGCCAGAGAGAGGTTTGCCCTTGGGCACAGCTGAGAATAGGCTGCCTGATCAAAAAATTGTATCCTGAGTGTTTCCTGAACCTGAATTGTAACCTGTTACTTCCCTAATAAACCCCATAATTGTGAGTATTGTCTGTGAGTTCTGTGTGGCCATTGAAATGAATTATCAAACCCAGAAGAGAAGCAGAGAGTGTCGCGGGAGGTACGGTTGGTGTCAGAATTGGTGAAGATGGCAGAGAGAGAAGGCCTGTCTGACCTCTGCCTCATGGGACTAGCCTTAGTGTGTTAGTCTTGATTCTTCCTCCCCCTCGTGAAGTTAGAGGAGGTCAGATGCCTCTGCCACGCCATTTTTACGAGGGGTTAGAATTCCAGCACATATTTTGGGGGACACAGTTCAATCCATAACAGATGGTTTCTTTTCAAGATACCTCATTCTTTATAGTAAACATCATGAATGCATCGGTATCATGTTAGCTAATTATTTGTATTTCAAAATCATCTTTTTTAAAAAAAAAAAAATTTAAATATAGGCACATTGAATTATTACTGACTCTGGCTTCCGTCTCACTCTGTATCTAAGATGTTTTGTCTGATTGCACCAAAATTCAGAAAAACTTTCACATGCACAAATAATCTTTTGTTTATTCTGATCATCTTTGTTTTTAGCATCTGTGAGATATTTAATAAATATTAATGAGTTATCAGTTGCAGGCAGAGTGTCATTAGGGGTTACAGCTGTAGTGTGAGGAATTTTTAATAGTCTGCAACTCCTTCATTCCAACCTGTAGACCAGCCACCCATTTCTAAAGTTGGAATCCTTCAAGGGCATTGTGGCTGTCTCACATACTCTTATCATTCTAGGAACTAGCAGAAATACCTATTTTTATTCTCTAAAGATAAATCTTTAAACCAAACTTTTTTTGGGGGGGTGGCGTGAGGGGATAAGCTGCTATAGTGAATATACATTGTCCTTGGCTTGCATGCTGCTGTTTTTATGAACTGTTTCATTTTCAATAGTCATTTTAAAGCATATACAATATGCTTTTCTTTCATTTGTGTTAAGGTTTTTAACATATTTCATTTTCTTTATCGCGGTCTGTCTGGGGAAGTGGTAAACAAAAGATGTGATTGCCACCTTCAAGGCAATTTTTTTTTTTTTTTAAATTCAGAGTATACCTGAACTAGAAAGCCTGCAATGAGAACCTTAAAGAATTTGATCTGAGAGAGATCATTTAGGGTTGGTGGTTACACAAGTCTACCCTGGATTATGTGAGGCAGTGGTGGTTCAGTGGTACAATCGTTGTCTTCCGTATGGGAAACTCGGGTTTGATTTCTAGCCACTGCTCCTCATGTGCAGCTACCATCTGTCAGTCACTGGAGGTTTGCTTGTTGCTATGAAGCTGAACAGGTTTCAGTGGGGCTTCCAGACTAGGATGGACTAAGAAGAAAGGCCTGGTGATCTCCTTCAGAAAATTAGCCAATAAAAACACAGTGGTCCGAAATGCAACTGATGACAGGGATAGCACAGGATCCATTGTGTGTGGGGCCTTCGTGACTGGGGGCTGACTTGATGGCAGCTAACAACACCCTGGATTATCTTGATTTTTAGATTGAGCCTTGCATAATGTACTGATTTAAATTTATTTTGGCAGTGTGAATGCCTGTTTTATCACACTTTCCCTAGCATTGATTATCATTAATTTTTTTTTTCTAATTTACAAGAGGAAAAATTGTATCATTTTAATTGCTTTTCTTTGTACAGACAATCTATTTTGTTTCTCTCAATATTAACATTGTCTCCACTGCTTCCCTAGCCCTAAAAGGCACATAATTTTAGATGTTAGAACTACCCTGGAAAGAAGAGAGAAAGCATGATCAGTATATCCTTAAGAATTTTGACTTTCACCTTTTCCCTTTTGATATGATCTTACTGGGCATGGGAACAATAGTTGAGAGGTTAGGAAGGACAATCAAGGCTACTACTGGAAAGATGCAAAGAAACCTAGGGCCATTAACCTTGCTATTAACTCCAATACCTAAACCCAAATCCTACCCTCCAATTCCAGTGAAATACATAGCTAAGGATTTATCCAGAATCTGCAATATGTATTGTTGCATTTATTTAGTATTTCATTTCTTAAATCTTATTTAAAAATTTAGGAAAGGGCTTACATGCTCACTGTTAAAAAAAAATCAAGCAAAACAGAAATGCACGAAATAGAAATAAAAGCATCCTTTTTTATACCTCTTCCATTTCACCCTCCTGTAGTGCAAAGGGGAATACATTTTATAATCATTTCATCTTGATCATAAATATAGCTTAGTGATATTCTGGTGCTTCAGTGAGGTCTTAGTTTAAGGTGATCCTGTAAATTCCAATACAAGTGAAAATGTCTGTTTTGTTCAGTACTACTTAGTGCAGTTCCTCATGTAAAATCTTTGTTGACAGACAGGTTTATTGTAGTGTGAGAAAAGGAAAAGAATTGAATCAAAACAGAGCATCCTTCGACCATCATAGATCAGGCTTTGGGGCATTATCTTTCCAGACTAGTACAATGATTCTCAACCCTGGCTGCACGTTAGACTGTGACTTGGAGAACTTTTATAAAATACCAAAGCTTGAGCCTCATTCCCCAGTGATTCTGATTTAAGTGGTCTAGGATGAGACCCCAGCATCATAAGTATTTTAAAATTTTTTCCTGGTGTTGCTAATATGCAGTGATGGTTGCAAACCATTGAACCACAAACAGTTGTTGCTTATTGAATGTTGATTGAGGTGATCTCTGCTTTGCTTAATCCTTTAAAATTCCTTTATGCTTGGAAGGACACATTTATTTTTACTAAGACCACTCATCTGCCGGTTTGTCATAAAGTAGTGGCTTGTGTGTTGCTATGACGCTGGAAACTATGCTACTTGTATTTTAAATACCAGCTGGCTTACCCATGGTGTACAGGTTTCAGTGGAGCTTCCAGACTAAGATAGATTGGGAAAAACGGCCTGGTGATCTATTTCCAAAGATTAACCAGTGAAAACCCTGTGAATCACCACATACAGTTCTATAAGATTAGCACCCTAGGTTGGAAGACTCAGAATACAATTGGTCAAGAGCTGCCTTCTCAGATTAGCGTCAACTTTAATGACATGTATGGAGTAAAACCTTCAGGACCTTCATTTGCTGTTGTGGCATGAGTCTAAACGAGAAGTAACAGCAACAAACATCAATTAGTAATTAGCACATAGAATGCATGAAGTATGAATCAAGGAAAATTGTAAGCCATCAAAAATGAAATGGAACCATCCTAGGCGTTAGTGAGCTGAAACGGACAATCATTTGGTCTTCTGTGCTGGGAATGACAAATTGAAAGGAATGACACTGCATTCATTATTAATAAGAATATTTCAAGATCTGTCATGAACAACACTGTCAGTGACAGGTTAATATCCATATGCCTACAAGGAAGACGAGTTAATATGGCTATTGTTCAAATTTATGCACCAACCACAGTGCTAAAGATGAAGAAATTGGCAGGAGAAAGGTGGGGTACAGAACTCAAATTCTAGTACAAGGACCAGACTTAATGGTCTGACAGACTGGAGGAACCCTGGAAAGCATGGCCCCTGAACTCTCTGTTAGCCCAGAACTAAAACAATTTCCAAGGCCAGCTCTTCAGACAAAGATTGGACTGGTCTGTGGGACATAAAATGATACTTGTGAAGAGTCTGCTTCTTAGCTCAAGTAGATACATGAGACTAAACAGGCAGCTTCTGTCCGGAGGTGAGATGAGAAGGCAGAGAGGGTTAGGAGCTACTTGAATGGACATAGGAAAAATCAGGGGTGGAAAGGAGGAGTGTGCTGTCACAGTATAGGGAGAGCAGTTAGGATCACATAACAATGTATGTATAAATTTTTGTATAAGAGACTAACTTGAAATGTAAACTTTCACTTAAACTACAACAATAAACAAAAAAAGATTAAGAAATTGTGAAGATTTTTTACAAACTGCTGCAGTCTGAAATCGATTGAATGTGCAGTCAAGATGTATTGATAGTTACTGGTGATTGGAATATGAAAGTTGGAAACAAAGAAGGATCAGTAGTTAGAAATTACGGCTTTGGCGAGCGGAACCGCGCCAGAGATGATGTGATAGAACTCTGCAAGACCAACGGCTTATGCATTGGAAATACTTTTTTCAACATCATAATTGACAGCTATGCACATGTACCTTGCCGGATGAACTACACAGGAATTAAATCTGTGGAAGGAGACGATGGAGAATCTCAGTATCCTCAGTCAAGACAAAACCAGGGGCTGAGATTAAGTTGAAGCTGAAGAAAATCAAAGCAAGTTCACGAGGGCCAGAGTACCACCTTGAATACAACCCTGCTAAATTTAGAGACCATCTCAAGAATAGATCTTGATGCACTGAACAGTAATGTCTGAAACCAGAAGAATTGTGGGAAGACATCAAGGACATCATATATGAAGAAAGTGCAAGATCATTAAAACGATGAGAAAGAAAGAAAAGGCCAAAATGGATGTCAGAAGAGATTCTGAAACTTGCTCCTAAGTGCAGAGTAGCTAAAGTGAATGGAAGAAGTGATGAAGTACAAGACCTGAGCGGAAGATTTCAAAGGATGGCTCAGGAAGACAAGGTAAAGTATTATGATAAAACGTTCAAAGACCTGAACTTAGAAAACCAAAAGGGAAGAACATGCTCAGCATTTCTCATGCTGAAAGAACTGAAGAGAAAATTCAGGCCTTGAGTTGCAATACTGAAAGACTTTAGGTTAAAAATCTGAGTGATGAAGGAAGTATCAAAAGAAGATGGAAGGAATACACAGAGTCACTGTACCAAAAAGAATTGGTTGATGTTTAGCCATTTCAGGAGGCAGCATAGGATCAAGAACTGCTGGCACTGGAGGAAGAAGTTCAAGCTGCATTGAAGGCATTGGTAAAAGATAAGGTTCCAGGAATTGACAGAATACCAACTGAGATGCTTCAGTAAATGGATGCAGTCCTGGAAGCTCTTAACTTGTCTGTGTCAGGAAATTTGGAAGACCTCTCCCTGGCCAGTCGGCTGGAAGAGATCCAGATATGGATCAAAGAAAGGTGATCAAACAGAGTGCGGAAATTATCAAACAATATTAATTTCACATGCTAGCAAAATTCTGCTGAAGATTATTCAAAATGACTGCAGCCGTAATTATCTGGAAATTGCCAGAAGTTAAAGCTGGATTAAAAAAAGGATATGGAAGGAGGGATATCATTGCTGTTGTCAGATGGATCTTGGCTGAAAACAGAGAATACCAGAAAGATATTTACCTGTGTTTTATTGACTATGCAAAGGCATTCGACTGTGTGGATCATAACAATTTATGGATAACATTGCAAGGAATAGGAATTTCAGAACTTAATTGTGCTCATGCGGAACCTGTACGTGGATCAAGAGGCAGATGTTTGAACAGAACAAGAGGATGATACTGCATGGTTCAAAATTGGAAAAGGTATCAATTAGGGTTGTATCCTTTCACCTTACTTATTCAACCTGTATACTGAAGAAATAGTCCAAGAAGCTGGACTTTATGAGGAAGAAGGCAGCATCAGGATTGGAGGAAGACTCATTAACAACCTGTGATATGCAGATAACACAAACTTACTTGCCAAAAAATGAAGCCAACGTGAAGCACTTACTGGTGAAGGTCAAAGACTACAACCTTCAGTGTGGATAACAACGGAACATGAAGAAAACAAAAATCCTTGCTACTGGATCCATAAACAACATCATGGAGCATGACTAGCAAGGCTAGTTAGAGACAGCAATAATCAAATGGAGAAGAATCGAAGTTGTCAACAATTTCATTCTACTCGGATCAACAGTGTCCATGGAAGCAGTGCTCAAGAAATCAAGCAACGTATTGCATTGGGCAAACCTGCTGCAAAAGACCTCCAAAGTTTTAAAAAGCAAGTGACTGAGGTGTGCCTGACCCAAGCTATGGTCTTGCCTCATATGTATGAGGAAGTTGGATAGTGAAAAAGGAAAACAGGAGAATTGATGCATTCAAACTTTGGTGTTGGTGAAGAATATTGAATATACTGTGGTCTGCCAAAAGAATGAACAAATCAGTCTTAGAATAAATACAGCCAGAATGCTCCTTAGAGGCAAGGATGGTGAGACCTCAGCTCACTCTGGACACATCATCAGGAAAGACCAGTCGTTAGAAAAGGACATCATGTTTCGCAGAGTAAAGGGCCAGTGAAAAGAAGGGAAACCCTCAATGAGATAGATTGACACAATAGGTGCAACAATGGACTCAAACATACCAATGAGTATGAAGATGGTGCAGGACTGGGCAATGTTTCTTACTGTTATACATAAAGTTGCGTGCCATGAGTTGGAGCTTACTTGATGGCAGCTAACAACAATAATCAGCACATGGGTAATCAAAGAATTACTTGTATATATTAAGATAGTCATTTGGCTTGCTAATGCTAGAAAATGTATTTTCCCTGTTTTAGATCCATGACGTTTTATATGGTACATTTTATTTTTTAAAGATCCTACAGTCCTAATGAAAAATTGGCATTTAAGCGAGGGGAGTGAAGAGGAATCACATCATATTAAGAGCGTAGCAAAATTTTTTTTAATATCCTGAACACATTCTTATACCGTATTTTCTTTTCTATGCCAGAGTAAATGACTCAGCCCATAGTCTTATTCTGTATTATTCAGTCATCAAAAATGTTAAGATGTTCAGTAGCTGCAAATAAAAAATAACAATTTAAGTAATTACATCCAACTTAATTCCATGCTTTGGACAAAAGCCAGAAGAAAGGAATAACTAATGTAAACTTTACTTTGCTATAAGCCAGGTTTTTTCCTAAGCGTGTGTGACCTTCGCCTCTCCTTTCCTTGCTCTTCCCCAGCCTTTCCCAAAAAAGAGATTGTAATTATACTATTTGAAATGAACTTAACTGGCAGAATACTAGTGGTGATTAGCAGTTTTAAAGTTAATCTATAAACGATACAGCAGTAATGAAGTATGGTGTACATAAATTTGTTACTTAATCTTAACTTTGAGTTTCTCTTACACATCTTTATTTTTCACACCAGACCCAAAAACCACTGCTTTTGAGTCAATTTGGACTCATAACAACCCCATAGAGTTTCCAAGGATGTAAATCTCTACAGAAGCAGACTGTCAACTGTCACGTCTTTCTCCTGAGGAGGTGGTGGTGTTTTTGAACCACCGACCTTTTGGTTAGCAGTCGATTGCTTTAACCACTGCATCACCAGGGCTTCTTTATTTTTTACACATCTATTTCAAAATCAGGGTGACAGCTTGCTTATTAGTTATATTAAAATCTTGGCTGGTTGCAGCAGGAGAAGCATAGCCAACTCTGAGCATCTGAAACCAAACCAAACCAAATCAAACCTATTGCTGTTGAGTTGATTCTGACTCACAGCAACCCTGTAGGATGGAGTAGAACTGCCCCATCAGGTTTCCAGGGCTGTAATCTTTGCAGAAGCAGACTGCCACATCTTTTTCCCAGGAGCGGCTGGTAGGTTTGAACCACTCACCTTTCGATTAACAGCCGAGGCTTAATCACCGCAACACCAGGACTCCTTACCCTGAGCATAAGTGTGCTTATTTGAGGAGGTATTAGACTTGATGCTAGATTAAACTATTTGGGTGTTGAAGTGTCATAAGGCCAATTTGTGGTTTACATAATTTGCTGCCTCGGCATCCATTAATTCCTCCTAGTTGCCCTTTTACCCATTTTCTGACATGGCCCTTCCTATCTTGTCACACAGTCTTTCAACAGTTGTAGTCTCTAACTAGCCCTTCCAGCCATGCCCGGTATTGTTTCCCACGATAGAGAACCCGTTGCTATTATGTAACCCAGTTTCTTAACAGCAGTAGTTACTCCTTGCTCCTCCCAGCCACCTGATTCCCTATGATAGAAATTTTTCCTTTTTCCCGTGTTAATGCCCTTGAAACCTTTGAACTAACCAATAATACTTTAGCCTACAAAACCTGCTCGCCGTACATGAGCCCTCTCCTACAGTTCCAGCTTGTATTGCCTTGTCCCCAGGTGCAACCCTGTGTGTGTCCGTGCGTTGAGGCATGCTATAGTTTTCTCTCTGGTACCTATGAATACTAAATTCCATTTGTTCTCTTGCCTTCCTCCATGAGTCTCACATTGTTATTCCACACCTGACAGACCATCCAGTACACCCACAGACCGGACCCCCTTTGAGGCAAAATACATAAGGAATGATGGATTACATTAATAATGAGAAACGCAGCTGATGCTTGGCTTTGCTCAGACCTCCTCTGTCAATAACATGTGATAGGACAACTTGTTTTAATATCCACTCCTAAAAAATCTTAAAAAAAACTTAATGTTTATAACAAAATAACAGTCTGGTACAAAGATTGAACCCAGGTGACACCTAGAAAATAGCTGACTAATGATGATAGAAAATACAACTCTTCTTGTGTATTTTCATGAATAAGCAGTAATCTTTGTTCTACTCTGTTAAATGCCTTGAATTTTGAAGGCCAGACACTGCGTCCTAGAAAAAAAATGGAATTTACTGTTACATGAATCAGTATCTTCTTTTAAAAAAACCACACACGGATGAAATACATGTATATTATTCTTTTTACTGGCCCCAGAGAATTTCATTGAATGGAAGTTTCATAAGTTATTTAACTGATCCCATTTTGGTAGGCATTTGTAAGTTTTCTTTTTCTTTTGTGATTTTGCTATTGTTTCATCATTATGTGAGTATATGTGTAGAGTAGATTCTTAGACGTTGTGTCACTGGGTTATTCTAAAACATCAACTCTTGTGATACAGGTTTATGTACCCTGATAATTTGACCAAATTTTTGGTGGACTGTCTTGACATTGGCGTCTTTCTCATGAAACTGGAATTCAGAAGTAATATGCAGATTACTGCTTTAATAAGTTAATGTAGAGGACTAATTTCAGTTAAGGTTTTACCTTGGGAAGTTGATTATATCTGCATGCTCCAAAGATAAATACTCAAAAAAGGAGGAAGTGCTGGATCATCAGCCTATTTCAAATTTAGTATTGTATAATATCCTACTATTTGCAGTGACCTGTGTGCTAAGCATTTTATTTATATTCTTTAAATCTCCCAAGCAGTCCAATAAGATTGGTACTGTTGTTGTTAGGTGCCATTGAGTCAATTTTTGTTGTATTGTGACCCCGTCTAACCAAGTAGAATTGCTCCATAGGGTTTTCTTGGCCGTAATCTTTATGGGAGCAGGTTGCCAAGTCTTTCTCCCTTGGAGCCACTGGGTGAATTAGAACCATCAACCTTTCAGTTAGCAGCCAAGCACTTAACTGTTACTCCACCAAGGCTCCTTACTAGTATTCTCATTTTACTGTAGAGGAGATTAAAGTCTAGAGAGGTTAAATATCTTGCCCAAGTTCCAAGAACTGGACACATAAAAACTGTATTCTTAATTGTATCTGTATTTTGTTGTTATTGTATTCCCCAGTGAAAAGCTATTTTCAGTCATTAAGAACCAAGGGAAAGATAGGGAGGAAAATAAAACATGCCCCTTATTTTTGAAATAAAGACTCCCATCTTCCTCCCTTCTCCAGCTTTTTGGATTCATATAAAAGGTGTTAGTGCAAATGCAGAGGAGTAGAAATCTTAATTTGGAATAGCATTATGCCTCACGCAAATAAAATCTTACTTATCCTGAAGATAATTTACCCAGTATCTCCAGCCATCTCTGTTCAACCAAAAAGCAAAAATGCTCCCAGGCAGCTAAAAACAGTTGAGTTTTAGTCATAGAGTTGCCTCTCAGACTCACTCAGATCTCATTTACTCCTACTTGAGACAGTTCTCACAAACACTGGGGGTTTCCTAGTCCATGACAGTTGATTAAAAGCAAAAAATTAGTAAAAAGGTAAGTAGCAGTGTTGCAGATAGGAAAGCCAGCAGTTCCAAGAGGGGATAGCTGTTAGTGTAAAGCTGTAATGGTAAGGGAAAAGCAAACCTGTAAAAGCAGACAGAATCTTAAGAATTGTCTTGGAATTCTTGTGTTTACTTCTGTATACCCAGGAGTATTCAATATCATCAGCATGTTAAATAACAGCACTGTAATTGATCATAACGGTAACCCTGAGTATTATTTTTAAAAGTAAATAGATATGCTCTAATTAATAAGACTGGGACTTCCATTCACAAAAGATAGGGCAAAATATGCTGTATAACTAAGTGAAGCATTATTATATATTATACCCCAAATACTGGATATGATGTTCTTATCCTAACTTTTGCAGAGGGTCCCTTTATTAGCTATTTTGTTATTGTTGAAGTTCACAACAGTTCAGCTGATTAATGCTGCAGAATACTCAAAAAACAAGAAGACTGAAGGTGTTTCAGAAGTGTACATATGTGACTGTGCAGAGGAAAACCCCTGTATCTCCATTGCTGCAGGACTTCTTTGCAATTAGCTTGCGAAACTTGATTCTCCTCCTTAAACTGTTGTGATTGCTCTGTACAGCCTACAAATTATTTATACCCTGATGGTACGAAACGACTACATTAATGGCATCTCTGGCTCCACATGATATCCACAAGAACTTTAATAACTCATCATTTATTACAGCTACATCCCTGTAGATCAGCATGAGTGGGAGCTGAGTTTACAACGGTGAGATAAGACCTTCTCTGAGACCTTTACTTTTCAGTCATCGTATCCATAAATATTCGGGTATCAGTAGTGTTAGAAGGTAAAGGAGAGATTATTGACTGTTGCAAAGTTAAACTCTTTAGGTTATGTTCATCGAGCATTAGATTACTTCAAATTCTTCACTACATTTTAGGGATACTTCAAGGGGAAAATCATTGAAACAGTGGTCACCATTTCAGTTCTCTTGCTTTTTTTAAACTATCGTCAGTTGATGGAAACTAAATGAAATTAATAATTAGCCACTGGCAAGAAGAATAAGAGACTTTAATTTGAAAACTTGTCCAAATTCTGAATCTCAGAGTTTTACATCTGACATTTGAAATTCATAAATTTCAGTTGTTTTAGCCTTTTTGGAGTACTTTTAAAAAAATAGGAAAGGCATGTTATGGGGAACAAGAGTATGTATGTATTCCTGTATGCACATGTCAAATGATTAAGTTCCAGAGTGAAATTTAGGTGTAAAAGAAAGTTAATTTACCCATTTCTAGTGAAGTTTGAATAGTCAAGTCGATGTGGGATGTATGTTTACAGTTTTGTAATAACTCCACCTCCAAGTACTATAAATGTTGCTTTCAATAAAGAAAAAGGGGTTACTGAAGTTGACAGTGTTTGTAACCCTAGTACTTAGCACAGTGCCTAGCACGTGGTTCAGTAAATGTTTATTGCATGAATAGCTGAGATCAGATCACTCCATATAATTCTAGTTGTTTTTGTTGTTGTTGTGTGCCTTTGAGTCAATTTTGACTCATAGCGACCATATAGGACAGAGTAGAACTGCCCCATAGGGCTTCTGCGGAGCATCTGGTCGGTTTGAACCATCAACCTTCTGGTTAGCGGTGGAGTGCTTAACTACTGCGCCACCAGGGCTCGTTATAATTCTAGTTAGGCACCTGCTATTTTGATAACTTGAACAGCGATACTGATGTATACTAGTTGCTTTCTCTGCTAGTACTACTTTGGGAGTGTGTTTCAGTTCACCATAGGTGCTTTTTCAGTCCCATTCAATGTAGATTTGTTGCATAAGGGTTCAGAGAGCCTCATTGTATGGTTTTCTGACCTATACGCTTGTTTCAAAGCATATATCCTGAAGACAGCATTATACAGGTATCATTCGGGTTCCTTTGAAAAACCTATAGGTTCTTCAAAGATATAAATTAAATTACACTTTCCCCCAGAAGAGACACTGGTCAGATTTCACTGATACTGAATATAAAGTGGTTAATACCATGTGTAAGTTGAGTTTAATTTTATTGCTTTAGGTTTCTTCAATGATAATTTTCTTTAAAAATGATTATCTGGTCATCATTGACATCCATGGGAAAAAAATAGGGGATGAAATACTGTCATCATTAAGAATACAGTCGAATTACACTGCCAGGGAGATTTAGGATTTAGGAAGGCATTCTGAACACTGTTATGGTTAAAATGAAAGCTCTTAATCTGCAAGGGGGTAAAGAGTTAAATTTCAGCAAGAATGAAATGTAGACTTATGTTAGCCTGTTACATAGATCATATTAGCTCTCCACCTGCTAGACCAGCCACCTTGGGGCAGAATATGGAATATCTAACTCAAATTAGAACAGTTTAATTTCTACTTCAGTTGACACTCCACAAAATAAAACAAAATAGAAATAAACATCTTTTCACTTGTATGACATTCTGTGTTGTTTAGTAGCAAGTATAAGTTAGATGAAAGTAATATTTTTATGTGAGGCAAATTTATATATATATATATAAAATATATATATATGTTGTTGTTGTCAGGTGCCGTCAAGTCGGTTCTGACTCATAGCAACCCTATGTACAACAGAACAAAACACTGCCCAGTCCTGCGCCATCCTCACAGTCGTTGGTATGCTTGAGCCCATGGTTGCAGCCACTGTGTCAGTCCATCTCACTGAGGGTCTTCTTCTTTTTCGCTGACCCTCTACCAAGCATGATGTCCTTCAGGGACTGATTCCCCCCAATAACGTGTCCAAAGTATGTGAGCTATAGTCTCGTCATCCATGCTTCTAAGGAGCATTCTGGTTGTACTTCTTCTAAGACAGGTTTGTTCGTTCTTTTGGCAGTCCGTGGTATATTCAGTATTCTTCGCCAACACCACAACGTCAGTTCTTTGGTCCTCCTTATTCATCATCCAGCTTTCACATGCATATGTGGTGATTGAAAACACAACGGCTTGGGTCAGGTGCACCTTAATCTTCAAGGTGACATCTTTGCTTTTTAACACTCTTTTTTATTGTACTTTAGATGAAGGTATACAGAACAAGTAGTTCCTCATTAAACAGTACACATTGTTTTATGACATTGGTTAACAATTTTTAACACTTCAAAGAGGTCTTTTGCAGCAGATTTGCCCAATGCAATGCTTCTTTTATTTCTTGAGTGTTGCGTCCATGGGTGTTGATTATGGATCCAAGTAAAATGAAATCCTCAACACCAGTCTTTTCTCTGTTTATCATGATGTTGCTTATTGGTCCAGTTGTGAGAATTTTTGTTTTCTTTATGTTGAGGTGTAGTCCATACTGAAGGCTGTAGTCTTTGATCTTCATCAGTAAGTGCTTCAGGAAGTGTGGTCTTTGATCGTCATCAGTAAGTAAGATATTGGTATATATGTGTGTACATATATTTTAGGTGAAAGTTTATAGCGCAAATTAGTTTCACATTCAAAAATGTATACACAAATTGTTTTGTGGCATTGGCTGCAATGCAAATTTATATTTGTATCTCTTATATTTCTCAACATATCCTTCCATTCATGAGTGTCCTTGAGCTGATGATGCCTGATGCCAGTCATCTTAGAATAAAGGCTTTAGAACTGTTGTGGAAAAGTATAGTTTAGCTTTAGCTTATGCTGTGGTATAAATTAAGACTTTTAAGTGAAAGTGGCTAGGTTTTACAGGTGGGCAGGCGTGAATCTAGCCAAGAACAAATTGTTCTGCTGTGATAGAGACATTGTTCAAACCTGCATGCATCTGTCAATTGCCTGTGGTGGCACAGTGAGATAAAGTGATCTGTAATGTATCTCTAGTGTGTTCCTGTTGCTAGCCATATGTAACATATAGTACATCTTTTGTGCAGATGGCTTGTGTGGGCTGGATTCCACCTTAGCCTTGTAAAGATGCCAAGAAGCATCAAGGTGAATTTTTAAAGCCTATTTAAATATTTAGACTCATGACTAATTTCAGTGACATCTTTGTCATATCTAATAAACTACTTGCTAGAAGTGAGATGAATTTTGAGTTAATTTTTATAGCTCTGCTACTTATTTGCTAAGTGACCTTGGATGGACAAATTGTTAATCTCTCTGTTCCTGTTTCCTTATCAGGAAGATGATGATTGTAAAAATATTTGCTTGGTAAGGTGGTTGTATGGATTTAGCCAATTAATGTGTGTAAAGTGCATAGAAGAGTGCCTGGCACATAATAAACATTAACCACCACCACCATCACCATCATTAACAAAATTTAGGGTAAGATGAATTTTCCTCCCCTCAAGCTAGATTGTCTTTTTTAGGAAGACCACATCCCTATCAAGGATGTGGTCAACCCCAGTGCTAATATAGTAGCTCACCATCTTGACTTGTAAAATCTATTTCCAAATTTATCTACACCAAAAGTATAATACAGTATTATATAGTCACTAAAAGGAATGAAAAAATTTGTGCCTCTCTGGAATAATCTGCAGGATGTACTGTGTTCAGTGAAAAAAGCAAGGGGCAAAACTGTAAATTATTCTACCATCTATATAAAAATTTACTGGTACATGCATAAAATGCCTGGAAGGCTATATGAGAAATGATACATTTTCATTTGTTGCTGTTGAGGAGGGGAATTGGATGGCTGGCGACAAGGATGGCAGACTGTTTACTGTATGTATCCTTTTATACTTTTTGATTGTTGAATGTGTGAATGTATTCCCTATTTAATAATAATAATAAAAAATTTAAAAAGTAAGATAGCTATTTTGGAACCTAGAGAAGTTTTTATTCTTCCTTTATAAACATTTCTTCTTTTTGTCTATATTACTCAAATTCACATTTGATTGAGCTTTATTATTCCTGTTTTCTTTCTAGTTTAGGTTTTTTTTTTTTCTTTAGGTCTATGTTTCAACACCAGACTAAGAAAGATATTTTGTCCTTCCTTAGGGATTTGAGTCATAATCGGTTGTCTAATTGGAACATCAGCTTGGAGTCGCAAACGTTGCTGGAAGTGTAAGTTACTCTTATTAAATTTAAAGTTATATCCTTGAGGTATTTGAATGGATTGTGAATTTGGGGTTGTTCAGTCCAGAAATGCTGTCAGGAAATTGAAGGAAAATAATATAAATTAAAAGAAATTATTTAAAAATGAAGCAGTTAATCCCACTTTAGTGAGTGGCGTCTCGGGTCTTAAAAGCTGGTGAGTGGCCATCTAAGATGCATCAATTGGTCCCAACCCACCTGGAGCAAAGGAGAATGAAGAACACCAAAGACACAAGGAAAATATTAGCCCAGGAGACAGAAAGGGCCACATAAACCAGAGACTCCGTCAGCCTGAGACTAGAAGAACTAGATGGTGCCCAGCTGCCACCAATGACTGCCCTGACAGGGAACACAACAGAGAGTCCCTGATGGAGCAGGAACAAAGTGGGGTGCAGAACTCAAATTCTAGTAAAAAGACCAGACTTAATGGTTTGACTGAGACTGGAGGGACCCTGGAAGACATGGCCCTTGGACTCTAGGTTAGCCCAAAACTAAAACCATTCCTGAGGCCAACTCTTCAGACAAAGATTAGACTGGACTGTAAGACATAAAATACTCTTAAAGACTGTGCTTCTTAGCTGAAGTAGATACATGAGACTAAATGGGCAGCTCCTGTCCAGAGGCAAGATGAGAAGGCTGCAAAGGACAGGAGCTAGTTGAATGGATATAGGAAATCTGGAGTGGGAAGGAGGAGTGTGCTGTCCACAGTACAGGGAGAGCAACTAGGGTCACATAACAATGTGTGTATAAATTTTTGTATGAGAAGCTAATTTGACTTGTAAACCTTGACTTAAAGCACAATTAAAAAAATAAAATAAAGCTGTTGCCTTTTGCTTTGTTATTATCACAGACTCTCCGGACATTGTGCCCCTGGGTTGGTGGTTTCAAGTTGCGAGTTGTATAGGATTATTATTGTACTTTCTTGAGGCCAAAAGCACATTTTTCCCCCTCTTTAGAGTAAATATGTTTTGTTTGGTTTTTGCCAGTTTCAACCAGTGAAACTATTGTGTAAACTTTTTTTTGTGTGTCTTGGCGTATTACCTGAGATGAAACCATCATGTCTAAAGTACGTTGATATGAAATACAGTATTTTTGATGTCATTTGAGAATGTGGTAGTTGATACAATTCAGTTTTCTGGTTAGCTGAAGTTTTTCCTTTAATACTGAGATGTATTATTATGTATTTTTGGAGGGAATTTTCTAAAATACTATTAATTCATATTATTGGTATTATTAATATCATTTACTGCATTGTGATGTTCCCAGGGTGCAAATTGAGGTATATAGGACTGTTTACTTCTATGCTAAACACCCCAAGAACACCCAGATTTATTTTTCTTTTTAATTCATTACCGACAAGGGTAATCTCGTGGTTTCTGCATTCTCTCTTCCCCTACCCCAAATTGACTGCTTCTAATCTGCTGTGGACTGAATAAACAATTGAAAAGATTTTCAGCTGAAAGAGTATGTGCTGAGGAAAGGCCTGAAGATGCTTCAGTTTGAAGCTCATAGCTTATTGCATGGACTTTGTAACTCTGGTTGATTTCTTGGAGGCCTTTTACTTCTGAAGGTTCTTTGATTGCATACCAGGTTAATGAAATGTGATTGTATTAGATTTCTAACAAAACGTTTGAGATAATCTGTTCAAAGGGCTGCTAGGATCAGATGGTTACATGTATATCATGTCACCTGTAAAATTAGTCATAGGTTCCGTCTCTGTTTGGGTTATTTATTCCATCTTTGTTTAAGAAGAACCCAAAATAGTTGTTACAAACACAACTATTTAAAGGACTTCGCTGGGATTAAAAATATTTAATGTGCAAAATGTTTCCTATTTGTTAAAATCTCTTATTTCTCAGTATAATGCATTTTTATCTTTGTCTAACTCATTCTGAGTCATAGGCATTTTCAATTTGGCACCTGTCCTAAATATTTATTAGCCAGAAACCAGAACTCAGGATTTCCCTTGCTAAACTTTTAAATCTATTTTTCCCCATGCCTAGGAAAATGAATTACAATGAGTTAACAGAAATTCCGTATTTTGGAGAACCAGCCTCTAATATTACTCTACTCTCATTGTAAGTAAATAAGATTTTGGATCTTTTACATAAATTATAAATAGTATAGGGTGTTTTCTTTTGTTTTTTTTAAGTACCCGTATTGTTGATCCTAATCATTTAACATCTTTTTGGCCTGGGGTAGATTGCCGGCAATAGTTTCAATATAATCTTTATTTTGTAGAGTACATAATATAATTCCAGAAATAAATGCAGAGATGCTCGAGTTTTACCCTGCTCTTGAGAGTTTAGATCTCAGCTCAAATATAATATCAGAAATCAAGACATCTTCATTTCCTCGCATGCAACTTAAATACCTGTAAGTAAAATAGAGTTTAAATCAGATTTACTTTAAAATTCATGGTCATTATTCATTAAAATCTGTCTTCCCAGAAATGTCTATAATTTATTGTGATTTTAATATGCATATCTAAACGGGTCAGTTTTTTTTGTTTTTTCTTTTCTTTTTTAATTTAAGGAGTGCATTAATTTTCATAAAATATTCATAGATATCCAGGGTAATTTTTGGCATTTAATTCTGAATTATTTTCTACTAAAATTCTGGAAAAGGTAAATAGGAGTGATTTGTTAGTGATGATGATAATTAGCATGTATGCCAGTGTTTTACAGTTTATATATGTTTATATTCACACATACTGTTTCATAATAACCCAAATGAAGTAGATGTTATCCTTATTTTTGAAGATGAAGAAACAGAGTGGTTAAGTAATTTGTAAAGCTGTGTATAGGTGGTAAGTGGTACAGCTGGGACTTAGTAATGGGCTTTGGACAGTTTTCCAGTGGTAGAATTTGTTTACTAAATCCTGTTGTTGTTGTCTTGCTCATTTTAGGAATTTGAGTAATAATAGGATAACCACGTTGGAGGCTGGTTGCTTCGATAATTTATCGAGTTCCTTATTAGTGGTAAAGTTAAACCGGAACAGAATTAGCATGATTCCACCCAAGATCTTCAAGCTCCCTCATCTCCAATTCTTGTGAGTAACTAAATAGAAAAATTATAAAAACGTAGTTTTTCTTACATTGTCTTTTTTGTTTCAATTATTGTTTGAGCAAATCAGCAAACCAATTTTCTGACTGTAGAACTATTTTCGTTAAAGGGAACTTAAAAGAAACAGAATTAAAACTGTGGAAGGTCTAACATTCCAAGGGCTTGACTCCTTAAGATCTTTGAAAATGCAGCGGAATGGAATTAGCAAACTTAAGGATGGTGCCTTTTTTGGCTTGGATAACATGGAAGAACTGTAAGTAGTAGGAACTAGAGTTGGGGATTATTAGGAAGGGAGTCTGATAGACTTCCCAGTGCCAAACAAGTAGGGTAGTTGCTTTAATTGTACAAAGATATATTAGTTCATTCTTCATTTTCTGATGTGAAATAAGTGCGCAAAAAAGCCTTTTGATGTATATTAGCAAAATAGTATTTTGTCATTTTTACAAACATCTCATCTAAAAAGTTCGCATTCCCTTGATGTTTTGGCTGATGAAAATTATCAGAGTTTATTCACAACAGGTATACAATACCTTTTGGCATGTTGATTTTGTAGACCTGATATTTTAGACAGTCTTATTACCTTTTAGCTCTAACTCTTAAGTAAGATATAAATATTTATTGAATAGAATTTGTCAGTTCACTTGAGTTGAACAAAGCTGTGTGATTTTCTAAGCAAGACTTAATAAAAATTTAAGACTCTACTTCTCATCAGAATGCCTTATTGTGAAACATATTTTCTCTTGTCTTTAATTCTGCAGAGAACTGGAACATAATAACCTTACAGAAGTGAACAAGGGGTGGTTGTATGGCTTGCGAATGTTACAACAGCTCTATGTGAGCCAGAATGCTATTGAAAGAATCAGCCCTGATGCGTGGGAGTTCTGCCAAAGACTATCTGAACTGTAAGTGTTGGATGGCGTTTTTTAGTGGAGGCTGTGGGACTAGAGCAGGTTGGAATAAATCATGAAAAGTCAAGTGTCCCTGTTTACTCGAAGTTTGTTGAAAGCTCTAAATTTGCCATATAAATAGAATAAGAATTTGAAAGTTGAACCAAAATACAATGAATTCCTTACCTTCCATGTTTCCTATTGTTAGCGATTTGTCCTATAACCAATTGACTCGCCTGGATGAATCTGCCTTCGTGGGTCTGAGTTTACTGGAGAGATTGAATTTAGGGGACAACAGAGTCACTCATGTTGCTGATGGTGTGTTTAGGTTTCTTTCCAATCTTCAGACACTGTAAGTACACCTACCCCTTGCCTTTCCTCCCCCCCCTTTTTTTTTGATAATGTTTTTTAAGTAATAAAGCAAATTAACAAACAAATAAGCCGCAAATTTATGTATTCTTAGTATTTTGTGGCTCTTCTGTCCTATGCCTTGGGGCAAGACAATCTTATTTGTCTCTATCCCCATAAATAAATAGATCTTATTTATCTCTAGCCCATAGTACCGCCATGACTCATGGTGACCATACATGTGTCAGCATAGAACTGTGCTCCACAGAGTTTTCAATGACTGATTTTTTGGAAGTAGATTGCCAGGCCTTTCTTCTGAGGTGCTTCTGGGTGGACTTGAATGACCAATCTGTTGGTTAACAGCTAAGCTCATTAACTATTTGTACTCTCCATGCACCCCTTAGCCGATAGTAGAGTACTTCAGTTCTTAGTTAATCAACTAAAAAAGCATCTCTTAACTGCTCAGTGCTATAGAATAAAACACATTTGCTAGTGTCAAGAATGCACAGTCATTTTCTTGTTCCTCTGACATGACAGTGCACCATGACTACTAGGTCACATTCAGAAGGGGACACAGGGTGTGTAGTGGGAACAGCTGTGGCAGGAGACCTACCTGCTCATTGTTAGATTTTGCTGCATGACTTTGGACAGAAGGAAAAAACTCACATTTATTATCTAATATGTGGTAGATGCTTTCAGATACTTGGACATTCAAATTTTTTCGTGCTTTTCCGTTAGGAAGCTGAAATTTAGAGAGATTAAAATAATCAAAGTCACATGGCTTGTAAATGATCGAGCCAGGATTAAAACCAAGGCTTATATACTTTTTACCACACCACTTAATGAACAAAATTGCCTAGTCTTTCCTGGGCATCATTTTCTTTGTTTCTTTGTCAGATGAAGGAAGGACATAGAATTAGATATCTGCTAAAGACCATTCCAGCTCTAAAATTCTATGGTTCTGTAAGTTGAGTGTTTTACCCTGATCCATGGCATATAATTTTATTGAATGAAGGGATATTTTAATGAAATATAATAATCTCAAACTTAGAGCATAATAAGAGAGAACAAAGAGTAGAATGTATAGATTCTTCAAGTACCTAAGTAGGGGACTTTGTGATTATTAGATTCAGAATTGATAAATGATCTCAGGAAAGAGACAGGCTTCCAACTTTGGGACCTAACCATTAATGAGAAAAAAAGTGTGATAATTTTATGAAGGTGTCTATACATGTATGAGTGTGTGTTTACCTTTTTTTTTTTTTTTTTAACTTAACTAGGTCGTCTTTCTTCAGATTTGGCCTCAAAAGATTAAAAATGATTTTTCTACATTATCAGAGGTGAAACTAGATCACTACAAACTCAGGAACTTTTGGCAGTTCAGGGGCAAGCAACTGGGGGACATTAGGTAGTAATAAACTTAGCTAGGCTTTCAGTATACCACTGATGGTTACTTTTTAGTATTAAAGTTTAGTGAAGTAATTTTAGAAGTAAAAAATTGTCTAATGCCACAGAGATAGTTAAGGCAGAATTAGGATCATATCTTAGAAATTATGGCTTTAGGCCAGTGCTCTTGGCAGAGTAGATATACCTCTTACTCAGTTTGGGGAGTGAATTCTATTTATGTGTGTTGTAGTGGAGGGGTGTAAGTCCTGAAGAGTTGAGCCATTGGTTGTTTCATTGTTTATCCCTTAGTAAAATAAAATGAGCTTTCTTAGCTTTTCACTTCAATTAAAGATAGCTAAGAAGAATGCTCTCCTATCTCCTTACTGCTAACCACACGAATTTACATATATCTTATAAAGCAAAGAGCTTTGTGCTTTATTTTATTATGAGAAGGCTTAAGGAAACAAAAGTGATTAGATATTTTTAGCTGGCATTTCTTCTATCAGCACATGGTGTGGTGCAACTGCGTTTTCTCTGGGAATGGAACAGTAGATTTTAAAAGATCCATACTTTTATAGAAAACATAGTAATCACTCTAACACATGGGTATATCATTCTTGCTTCCCAGGGGGCATGTTTAATTGCTCTGGAGCTGTGAAGCTCCGTATTGATATTACCCTGTGAGCCCTTTGAAGTTTAAGAGCCCAGGGGAAGGCTTGGGTCACCCCGAAATCCCATTAGTCTGAAATCAGATTTGTAAGCCATATCCCCTGTATCTTGAACTGCTCTTGCGTAATGTAGGACCCTGTCTGTAATCTTTAAATATGCTAACACAATTAGGGGCTGTTTGCTAGGAAGGTTAATACTCTTACCAGGTTGCTTAATTTATTTATCAAGGCCAGCTTAATTCTGGAATCTCTTAGCTTATGAGAATCAGCTCTTACGTGTTTCTCTTTCAGGTGTTCACAAATATTCCTTAAAAATCAGAATTGGGTCTTCATCATAAATAGATAAGTTATGAATAACATAACTGTTAAAACACGGATCAAAATGAGCATGTGCACCTTGACACAGCCATGCTGGGATACTGCCTGATGGATGGTGTGATGGCTATGTTGGCTCATGTGGTCTTTTCTTTCCCTGACATGTTTACAGAGACTTAAGAAACAATGAAATTTCATGGGCCATAGAAGATGCTAGTGAAGCCTTTGCTGGACTCACGGGTCTCACTAAATTGTATGTATTTATAATATATATGTGTGTCTATAAAGGTGTATTTTTTAGATCAATTGTAAATATGATTGGATTATGTCTGTTTGATATGGCCAGAAGGTCTGAGCTTTCTGACCCACTCACTTAAAGGAGGAAGCTTTGTTCTTTATCACGTTGGTGTTTTTTTGGGGGGGAGGGGGCTGCCTTTCAGTTGAAGGAGCATTCCTGTGGGCACATAGAAGTTACTTAAGGAACTAGAACATCTACTCAAGTAAAAGAAAAGCACTGTGAAGCCAGAGTTGAACCGGTAATCTGTGTAATTATGTGAGGTTTATAGGTAATTTGTCTAGCAGGGGAGGATTCTTTCAAGTAAGATTTTAGATCCTCTCCTGTAAGAAGAATTTCTCCAAGGGTTCATACTTGTCTGAATTTCTCTGGCCTGATGATCTTTTGCTAAGAAGGGAGAAACTGGGAATATAATTCACTTTGGCATATGAAAACTACCCATTTATTAATGGCCAGGATGGTCGTTCAGAGGCACCTCATTGAGCCCCAACATTTAATAGATGCCTTCATATTGTGTTTTATGTTGGTTAATGATAAAGGTTCGTAACTTTCTTAAAAATGTATGTTAAGTTTATTTTCACCTTCTATGGGTAAATGTTTAATGAATTTAATTTTGTTTACTGGAGAACTTTATTAGAAAGGTTTGTTTGTATTTCAGAATCTTACAAGGAAACCAAATTAAGTCAATTACAAAGAAAGCGTTCATTGGTCTTGGATCCCTTGAACATCTGTAAGTATTTTGCATACATTTTGCTCGCTATATAAATAATCTTTGCTATACGCAGAGGTTTTTGTGACCACTTAAAATGTTTATATAACTTAATTGTAGAAGTGGTAACTGGCAATGTTTCATTTCTCTTCTTTCAGAGATTTAAACAACAATGCTATAATGTCTATTCAAGAAAATGCTTTTTCTCAGACTCACTTAAAAGAACTGTAAGTAACTTAAGTCTTTTATGTCACCAATTAGATCATTATCTGTGCTTGTTGTGCTTAAAATGTAATGAGCATGACCCAGATGTTTTCAAAAGTACACAATTCAGGCAAGGAAAAAAGAGAGCATTAATACTCAGTTATTTTAGTGGCTGGATGAAGTTTGAAAATACCCAACATTAAAAAATCCCAGAGTGCGTGGCACTAGGACCTTCTGTTTGCCTGTGCTGCTGATGCTTGTGGTTAGGAGACCTTGGCAGCATTCTTGTGCATTATGTACACCCTATGCAAGGATGTTGCTATCAAGTGCACTATAAAAGGGTCAAGGTGGGCAAACCCCACCTTTATCACTGACCATGTGGTAAGGGTCAGCATGAATTGCGTTCCCAGCTGGAAATGGATCCAGGCCTTCGCCTTCCCACATCTCCATACCTTGTCACCAGCCACTTTTGTGGCAGTTCCTCCCACTGTCTCTGATCTTCTAGTTCCCTGGGACTAGGTCACAAGCTAGAAGGACTCTATCCTCCTTCATCCACCGCCTGGGCAGCCTTTTTCTATCACCCAGCCATCCAGACCTGAGTCTACACAAATCAACTCTATTGCCAGACCCTGCTGGTTCATTGACCCTGTGGGTTTGTTAATTCTCTATAACAGCTCACAGAATTCACGGAGACTGTGATCTATACTAAGGAGGCCTGGTGGCGTAGCAGTTAAGCACTTGGCTGCTAACTAAAAGGTTAGTGGTTTGAATGAACTAGCTGCTCCACAGGAGAAAGATATGGCAGTCTGCTACGATAAAGGTTTACAGCCTTGGAAACCTTATCGGGCAGTTCTACTCTGTCCTGTAGGGTTGCTGTGAGTCGAAATTGACTTGACAGTGGGTTTATGACCTATAATTAAAGTTACCCATTTATTATAACCAGAAAGGATACAACCGAAGAGACGGATCAGGCAAGGTCTAGGAGAGTTCCTGGCAGGGGACCTCTATTGTCCCCAGGGATGTGCCACTCTGTCCAGTGCATGGATGTCCTCACCAACCCCAGAAGCCCCAAAAAGAGAGCTGCAAGGTCCAGAGTCCCTAGTCATTGGGAACTCAATGAATATGCGTGACTAGTACTTACGGCAAAGTTACGATTGATCCAGTCAGTGAATATGACTGCATCGTGCCCCCTCTCTTCCTGAAGTTAGTTCGCTAGGTATGGGGCCTGTGTAGCCCCTACTTGCCTGACTACTTTAGAAAGACAAGGAGCATGTTAATTGCTCAGGCTGTTTCTGAAAACAGATGCAAAAGGCCAAATCTAATTTTTTGTCCCACATCCTATTGTTCTTTTACTTTTTCTCCTTGTTTCTTTTTGGACTGTCAGAATCATGTGTTTCCAAAAGCTCACTCCTAGTGGGTTACAATTAAGATACTATGTGATTTTATTCATGAGTTTCTGAGATGATCAGGTATTTCCAGAATAACGATTTGAGATGATGTCTCTAGTCTCTTGTTCAGACTACCAAAATGCTCAAAAACTGTTAAATAGTTGTATTGGTCTGCAACAGATTGGAAATTTTAAAAACTGGTCCTTTATCACAGATAGTTTGAGAGGCACTGGGCAAGTGTGAGTTCAAACTGCCTGGATTCAAATCCTTGCTCCATTCCTTAAAACTGGGACATTGGACAAATTGTTTAGTTTAGTTTCCCTTCTCAAAACGGAGTTAATACCTTAGCACCTACCTTAGGGTGATGTGAGGATAAAATGAAATTATTCAACAAATATTTCTTGACTCATGTATAATGTAGGGTACTGTTGTAGATGCTGAAAACACAATATACAACAGTGAATAAGACAAAGTCTCTGTTCCCCTAACATACTCTAACAAATTCTGGTCAGGAAGATAAATAAATTAGGAGATGTGTAATATCCCATCAGACGATAAGTGCTCTGAAGAAACATGAAGCTAGGTCAAATGTATGGAGAGTGACCAAAAAAACTCCAAAACCAAATCCACTGCTGTCGAGTTGATTACGACACGTAGCGACCCCATAAGGTTTCCAAGGCTGTAAGTCTTTACAGAGGCAGACTGCCACATCTTTCTCCCACCGAGCTGCTGATGATTTCGAATGGCCCACCTTTTGGTTCGCAGTCGAGCGCTTTAACCACTGCATCACCAGGGCTTCCTATGGAGAGTGACAGGGGCTGCTATTTTAGTTAAGGTAGTCAGGGGAGGCTTTCCTGAAAATAAAGCATTTAAGCCAGGACTTAATGAAATGGAGCAAACCATGTGAATATGGGCGAAGGGCATTCCAGCAGAGGGAAGAGCAAGTGAAAAGGCCCGAGGTAGGAGCTTGCTTGTTGTACTTGAGGAACAGGAAAGACACAGGTGTGGCTGGAACATGTGAGCAAGGGGAGGAGTGGTAGGAGAGGCCAGAGAGGTAAGCAGGAGCCAGATCATGTAGGGCCTAGTAGGCCATGAGGAGTTGGGATTTTTTTTTTCTCTCTAAATGCATTAGGAAAACCTTGGAGGGTTTTGAGAAAATGATCAGCACAGAGCCTGGCACATAGTAAAAGTTGAATAACTGGTATTAGTAACAAAAATAAAAATGACAATCATGCTTAATTATTTTCTGCCAGATTTTTAAAGTGGCCTTCTTTTGGTCTGTTGTAATGTTTTGAGTTACTTCTGGGCTTAGTTTAACTTGTAGGGTCACAACTTAACTGGAAATCAGTATTACCTTTTTTGGCTAGTGATAATCTAAGGGCCAGCAAGAATGTGTTTTAAGTATTGTTATAAGAACCCAGTTTTAAAATACAATTTAGGAAGTAGGTGAAAGTAAATAATGTCATTTCATTTTTCAGAGTCATTTAGTAACTTGGGGGTTGATTTGAACAAACTCCTAATACAGGCATTCTAATGCAGTTTTTTTAACTGAAAAGTTTTAGTTGGTTTTGATTATATTTTAAATATAAGTTATATTTATAGTACTTCGGCCAACATTTATTAAACTCTCTCCTTATACTTCTTGGTATCTCTCACAGTGCTTTGCATAAATATTGGCGGGGGGGTTGGTAGGAGAGTTGCATACAATTTTTAAAATATTATATATTGCAGACTATACAGTCATGGTAGAAATACTAGAAAATAAACTAGGTCAAGGTAGGGGGAGACCTCAAATCCCCGTTTTTCAGAGACAACCACTATTAATATTTTGGTATATATATATCCATACACTGGTTGAAAGAATGCAGTGTATTCCATTAGACGCTTGTGGGTAGAGTTGGTTAGCGTGTGAAGGATGGAAAGATGCAAAGAAATGCAAAGTGGAGGGAGCTAACATGAATTAAGTGTTGTTTATGGCCAGGCACTGTGCTAAATGCTTTATTTAAACTTTTTTTTTCCTGAGGTAGGCATTCTCAATTCCATTTTCCAGAAATGGAAACTGAGATTTTGGAGACATACAGTATCTTGTCTAAGGTAAGTAGTGGAGTTAGGATATGAACCAGGACCCTTCCGTTAAGTAGCTTATACCTAAGAAAGCGTAAATCAGACCATGTCATTCCTGTGTTCTTAACCTTCCATTGGCCTCCATTAAACTTAGGAAAAAAGAAACTAAATTTTTTCCTTAGTTTATAAGGTGCCTACATGGCCTGATCCTTCCTGCCCAGCTCCCTGACCTTGTTCCTGTCACTTATCCCCTCACTCGCTGTACTCTAGCCTCACTGGCCTCCTTGCTTTTCGTCCAGCACACTAAGCTCGTCTGCCTCAAGGCCTTTATGATGCAGTTTCCCCTCCTGGGCATTCTTATTACTCAAGCCCCTTCACATGATTTTCTCTCTCATTTCTTTGGGTCTCTGCCCAACTCTCATCTCTTCAAAGAGAACTTCCCTGACCAGCAGCTGCTCTCTCTCTCTGTCTTTGCTAGCATTTATTTTTCTTCATAGCATTTGCCACTTTCTAACATATTTTGTATTGATTTGTTTTTTGCTTGGCTCTAAATGTGTAAGCTCTGTGAGGGTTGTATCCCCACAGCCTAGAACAGTGCCTGGCATAAAGTAGGGTCTCAAATATTTCTTTATGAATGAATGAACATAGCATAAGAATTCTTGAATGCGAAGGGTAACTTTTGGGTTGTTTAATTAAAATTACTCTTGACAAAATATGGCTTTTGAGGAACCTTTAAGACTGTTTAAGACTTTTTTGAAGTCAAATCTTAGATACTTTATACCAAGCTTTAGAGCTTGATGAGGATTTTGATGATACATACAGTGCAAGTCATAATGGTCTCAAAGTCGTTTGCTTTCCCGGCTTCCAAGTGGATGGGACAGTTAATGGATCATTAAGAGACAATACCAGTTTTTCAGATGTGTTTCATATGCCTTTATAGACCACAGTACTTTTTCAGTGGTTGTTAATTTAAGTTGCAGTAGATGTTGCCATAGGGCTGACGTATTTTCAGTCTTGATGAAATAATTTGAAAATATTTGGTTCTTCTCCACAACAAAGATACCACAGCCACGTTCTAATATATACATACAGTAAGTTTTACCCTAGACTTTTCTGGGGAAAATCTTAAACCGGAAAAATTGAAAGGAAGGTACAATTAACATCCGTCTACACCCACTCGTCATTTATCAAAATGGTTAGTTTCCAAAGACCAGGTCGTTATGCGAAAATCGTCATTATACAAAAATGGAGGATTTTCTTTTCTGTTTTCAGACCATCCATTTGTCTTGATTTTTTTTTAATTTGGAAATTATGATCATAGAAATAATAACAGCTAGGATTTACTGATGTGCTCATCACTGTGACAAGTTCAGTTCAGTTATAGATTATTCCTCTGTGGAGAAAGGAGGCTTGGAGGAGACAAAGCTGGATAAAGCTGGGCTGTGTGACTAGAGGGCTCACAGCTTAACTACTTCACCTTCCTCCTGTGCTGGGTCAGAGCTTCCCTTGTGGAGCCACCTCCAGGGCTCCACTCCCACCCCTGTAATTGCTGTGTTCACGATCCTGAAACCTGCTCTGCCCTCCAGGCCTGACAAGTCACTGAGGGTTGGGACTTCCTGTGAGGGCACTGGGAGCCTGGCCTCGCATCATCCCCATGGAGGTGGAGGCTTCAGGCTCAGTTCAGCTCATTTTAGGATACCCTTAAACTCACACACATTTCTTCCAAACACCCTCTCTAGTGCCTCTTTCTTCCCTTCCCACCCCACACCAATTTTGAGCTGCATGGCCTCAGGCTGCATAGGAGCTGGGAACCCAGAACAGGAGCCTGCTGGCTCGGTGCTGCCTGCGCGTGTTCCTGGAGGCTGTGGCCACGGAGGAAGCTAGCCCTGTGTGGCAGCTGGACATGGCACCCCTGCCAGCAGGAGGGAACTGAGGGTGCAGGCAGTGCTGCCCAGTTTCCAGGAGGGTGCCGGAGACCTTCTTTGAGGGAGGGGAGCTCTGCAGCAGTTGCCACCATGCCCACCACCTCGTTAATGTGCAAAATAGTTGATAGTAGATTTTTCACTAATGTCATAAGTGTGAAGTGTTGGATAACAAGATAGGCGATAAGTGAGGATTAGGTGTACTCTCTACCTAGATTCACCAGTTATTAACG
Organism: Dugong dugon; assembly: GCA_030035585.1. Lineage (NCBI taxonomy): Eukaryota > Metazoa > Chordata > Mammalia > Sirenia > Dugongidae > Dugong > Dugong dugon. The sequence continues at coordinate 153,657,260 of CM057462.1, forward strand.
TTTTATGAAATTTGTTACCTTTGTTCCTCCCTCCATTCATCCCTCCATCCTTCACTCCCTTTTTCTTTTTCTTTCTACATAAACAAGTATGTATATACATACTGTTTTTTTGCTGAACCATTTAAAAGTGAGTTGCAGACATCATGACACTTTGTTCCTAAATATCTCAGCATGTATTTACCAAGAATGAGGACATTTTCCTACATAGCCACAATACTATTATCACACCCAAGGATATTAACATTGGTTAAATATTACTATCTAATATACAGTCCATATTCAAATTCTTCCTATGTCAACGAATGTCCTTTGTAACTATTTTTACCTTCAGTCTAGGATCCAGTCAAGGGGTCACACATTGCATTTGGTTGTAATGACTCTTATAGGCTCCTTTAATCGGAAACAGGCGTCCTGCCCTTGCCCCCTCGTTTTTAGTGTTCTTCATGACATTGACATATTTGAAGAATTGAAACTAACCATCTGAATTCCTTTTTCATGATCAGATTCAGGTTAAACATTTTTGGCAAGAAAAATGCATAGGTAAGCTTTTAATGCTGAAGAAACTTAGAATGAAGAGTAAAACAAGGGACGCTTCTTTTCCTCTTTGTTTCTGCAGGATTCTGAACACAAGCAGTTTGCTCTGTGACTGCCATTTGAAGTGGTTACTTCAATGGTTGGTTGATAGTAACTTTCAGCATTCTGTGAATGTGAGCTGTGCACATCCTGAGTGGCTAGCAGGGAAAAGCATCCTGAATGTGGATCTGAAGGATTTTGTCTGTGGTTTGTATTTTTGTTTTAAAATTTTATATATTACACACTTAACTATTTTAACAGCAGAATTTAAAAAAAAAAAAAAAAAACCAGAATACTTTCCCACTAGCATATCTGTGTCCATTTGTCTGTCATCTTCTCCAGCCTGTGTTTCAATGTATTAGCATTTTTATATAGTTGTAATAATGTAATTTTATATTCTGCTTTTTGACTTAACATATCATTTTTTTTTCCTGTGTGCATTCTTTATCATTTTTAATGGCAGTATAGTAACATCTTTATGAATGTAGGCCTTTTCCTTTTAGGGGGATTGTGAGCCTTAGAATAAATATCCAGTAGTAGGATTTCTGAATCAAAAAGCATGGATTTTTAAAAAAAATATGAACATTTTTAATTAATCTTAAAAAGTGCTACCAGGTATTTTCCAAAAAGATTACACCAGTTTCTGTTGTGTTAGCAATGTATAAATGGATTGATTTTGTGTGTTTTATGTTTTTGATGTAGTTTCTTAAAATTAAAGTGGCAGGAGGTTTTTTTTGGTAGGGGGAGGGAGAGTCACAGGCAGGTGCTTACTTACAACTTCAAGTATACATCTGTATTGTTCTTTGTCAACTTGGAAAATTTTCCTTTACACTTAAATTTCCTTTAAAGTAGAATATCTGATTCTTAGTGTTACATAGTAGAACTTGTAGATCAGTGTATCCGTGTTGCATTTCACTAGTCACTCTGGTCATTTGAGTACCTGTCTGTTGCTAGATCTACTTAAAGATGTGTAGAACACTTGAAAATTCAGGCCCACAAAATACTTGTTGTTATGTTGTTTTTATAAATTTTAAAGAAGAACACAATGATCTAATAAAGAAGAAGTACTGCTTACATTGCCTTGAGTTCCTTTCTGACTTGGCATAGTTTTAAATGTAAACATACTATATACTCCCCTCCCCACCCTTTTCCAGTTTCACTTTTATGGCACAGTGAAATGTTATCCAGTGAAGATACTGGGTCGAATTCAAATACCTGTTTCTTGAATTAGTTCAGTAACATACTTATCGTTATTTGTGAATCTATAGTTTATTAGCGAGTCCTAAGACAATCATCGGTTGAACATTTGACATGTTTGGAATTTTTCACTGTTTTAGATGAAAGCTGTGCACATACAAAGTACTTTCAAATCACTTGTTTGATTAATATTCTCTATATTATAAGTTATAATCCCCGTTTTCTGTATTGGCACAGAAAGGATAATGATTGTTATATACATGTTTATCTGTGTATCACACATATACGTATATGCAGGGGTAATGGGATTAGAACTTGTCTCAAAATTCTAATAATAGGATTTCCGTTTTTTCCCAGTAACTGGTAATGCCTAAGAAGTACACTCTAAGCACACAAGTAATAGTAAAGGATAGTGGAAAGAGTGCTGGGCTCTGAAGTCAGGAACCCGAGCTCTTGTCCAGGCCCTGCCACTGACTTATATGTCTTCAAACAAGTCATTTGACCCATCTGGGCCTCATTTTCCTCATCTTTAAACAAGGGAATTGCACTCTAGCTCTGTAGTCTCTTTCAGCTTTAATATGCTGCTTTTGTAAACAGACCACACAGTTTTACATCATTGTTTTAAAACTGAATCTTTAGAAGGTAAAGTAAATAACTGACTTGGCCATTGCTGCATTTTGTTTCCTTAGATGATTTTCTGAAGCCACAGATCAGGACACATCCTGAAACCACGATTGCTTTGAGAGGCATGAACGTGACTGTAATATGCACGGCAGTGAGCAGCAGTGATTCACCCATGTCTACTGTGTGGCGCAAAGACAGTGAAATCTTGTATGATGCAGATATAGAGAATTTTGTTCGTTATCAGCAGCAAGCTGGAGAAGCTCTAGAGTATACTAGTGTCTTACATCTTTTCAATGTGAATTTCACAGATGAAGGAAAATATCAGTGTATTGTTACTAATCATTTCGGTTCCAATTATTCTCAGAAAGCCAAACTGACCGTGAATGGTAAGGAATTATGCTTTCTGTTATTTTTATAGTGTTTAGAAGGACTTTTTTTCATGTTCAATTTTTGAACCACATGATCAAGAAATTTAGGCTGCACCTTACAGTTGTGGAGAGGGGGCCTTACTGTTTTTGTTTTTAGGGTTGTGATAGTGTATAGAGTGGGTGGGTTCTTTGCAGTAGGCAGTCTGCCCACTTAATTGCCCCTGACTGGTCTTTCGTTGAGAGGTAAAAGTGAATTCTGTGACCCTAGGAGATGGACTACTTTTATTGCTGTTTATACTTTTGAAAAAATTCTCTTGAAATTCTCCATTTTTTCTCCAGAGCCTTAATTCTGATCTGAAAACTCTGAAATTTATTCATGGCCATCTTCCCAGGGCCTTTGAATAACTGGGAGTATTCAGGACAATTCTGGGTCCAGTGATCATGATCATTGTCTAAATGTAGTCATGCAGAATCATTTTTTTAAATTAATGCTCTTCTTCACTGGCTGCAGATAACTTCTCTAAAGCTTAATTTATCTATTGCCTATTAGATTGAATAACTGTGGAATTTTTTTACCCTCTAAGGAAGGTTTTGTGCAACCAAAAGATGTACTTGTTGTGTGTTGCTTTATGAGATTTTTGAAGGTATAATTTTTTTTTTTTTAAATCGTGGTTGCGTTGGCAGTTTTATAGATGTTAGTTTGGAGAGCACCATGTAGCCTTATAAGTAAGAGAGTCATAGTAAATATCAGATTCTAAAATGTGGAGTTCGGAAAGGTTTGTGGCCTTCTGCTTTCCCTGTTCCCATCAGGGAGATCAGGTGGGTGTGTCATGCATCCTAGAAGATGCTGTGTTGTCAGTATGCTCTAAAAACTCTGAGGTTCTTGAGAAGAAAAGATGACCTTTAAAGCTGTATTCACTATCAATTCAGATAGCATGTCTTCTGAAGGAAATAGAGCATTAGAACAGTTGGTATTTTGCCTACCAGATTCTCCTATGTGTGTATGTCTATGTATATATGTGTATACACATGCACACGCACCCTTTCTCTTGGTGATCTTTTTTGTCACAGAGATGCCATCTTTTCTGAAAACTCCAATGGATTTAACCATTCGCACTGGTGCCATGGCCAGGTTAGAATGTGCCGCAGAAGGACACCCTGCACCTCAGATTTCTTGGCAGAAAGATGGTGGTACTGATTTCCCTGCAGCTCGAGAAAGACGTATGCATGTCATGCCCGAGGATGATGTCTTCTTCATTGCGAACGTGAAAATAGAAGACATGGGAATCTATAGCTGCATGGCACAGAATATTGCAGGAGGCCTCTCAGCAAATGCCTCACTAACAGTGTTAGGTAAGTTTACTACTCCATGGGTCCTTGGTTTTTTAGGAACCTTTTTGTTTGGAATCTACTCTTCATTTTAATGGGCAAGAAAAGTCTAAGTTTGAGATTTCAAAATTTTATTCAGACAGAGAGGTCAAGAGATTGTGATTCTTCTATCTTTGTCACATTTTTCAGCCAAGGATGTTAGTGGGAAAATGCTGAGGGCAGAATTAGGGGTGTTTGTCATATGAATTGAAAATCCCTTTATCAGTTTATCTTCTTACATCTCCCTCTCTAAGGTTTCTACTTTAGATATATGTTTTGTCTATATTCAGTGAGTTTGCACTGAGAGTTCCACTCTTTTTCTTAGAAGTATTCCAGCCTTTTGATACCGCGTCACAGAGAGCCCGAAACAATATAATGGCCCCCCCTTCTGTAATTTTTTTTTTAACTTAATTAAAAATAATGACCTGTTTTCCTGGTTAGATTTCCTGTTTGCCTTCCAGTGTGCTCTCCTTAATCCTGTGCTCTTATAAAGTATCTTTTCTCTTAAAAATGTCCCCCGACTAACCTGTTTTTTCTTATGGGATTTTCTTCATGAAACTCAAATCCAAGGCAAACTTTACGTTCCAGTTCTGTTTCCCTAGATAATAGGGTTTTGTTTGTTTGTTTTGCTTTTATAATCAGAAAAATAAGTTGTTTATTGTTTTAAAAATTTAAGATATACAGAAAACTAGAAAAAGGAGGGAAAGTCATTCAAACACTGTTAAAAGATTTTGGCATATTTACTCTAGCCTTTTTTTAAATTCATTTTTATGTGGATTATGTATACCTATTTTTTTCCACTTAATATAATATCACAAGGGTTACTCTGTCATTGAAAGGTCTTCATAAAACATCATGTGGCTGTACTGTTATTAATCATTTTCCTGTTAGATTTCTAGATTTTTTCATTTATTTCTTATAAAGTTTTTTTATTATAAAGTTAATTGTAATAAAAACTTTTAATTATAAAGATAATTTTATAATAAACATCTTTGTGTATAAATCTTTGGATTCTTTGTTTAGGATAGCTTTCCCAAGGTAGAATTATTGAGATAAGATTTAGGATTTTTGAGGGTTTTTTTTTTTTTAAACATTAATTTCTAATCCCCCCATGAGTATGTGAAAGTGCTCTTTTCAGCACGGGTACCCTTGTTAGCTTAATTCAACGGGATTTGGGGAATAAAATTGCCTAACTCAGTTTTTTAAACATCTTCCTGTTAGAGACACCGTCATTTATTAGACCCTTGGAGGACAAGACAGTAACCCGAGGTGAAACTGCGGTGTTACAGTGCATAGCTGGAGGGAGTCCTGCTCCTCGCCTCAACTGGACCAAAGATGATGGACCACTGCTGGTGACAGAACGGCACTTCTTTGCTGCAGCCAACCAGCTTCTCATTATTGTAGATGCTGGGCTAGAAGATGCTGGGAAATACACCTGCATTATGTCTAACACCCTTGGGACGGAACGTGGTCACATTTACCTAAATGTCATTACTTCCCCTAATTGTGATTCTTCCCAGAGTAGCATTGGGCATGAAGATGATGGCTGGACCACAGTTGGCATTGTCATCATTGTTGTAGTTTGCTGTGTTGTGGGCACCTCTTTGATCTGGGTTATTGTTATTTACCACATGAGAAGGAAAAATGAAGAGTATAGTATCACAAACACAGGTGAGTGGTCCCCAGATGACACTATGTCTTGTCCTTTAATCAGGAATGCAATATAGAATTTATTGTAAAATATAAAAAACTAAAGAGCTTTGGTATTTTACCTGATGTGTGTAGAAGAGTTTTTTTCTTTTAAAATGTCTGAATTGCTTGATAGAACCTCTCTGATGAACAATTTTAAGAATTTGTAAAGCCTTCCAGAAAACTTTGCTCTTATAAACACATCACAGGTACACCTTCTTTCTTTAATGCCTAAGGTGCAGTTCCACCGTAATTTCCCTGCAGGAAAGAGTGGGGCTGTCATGACTGAGATCAGTCTTTTATACCTCCCACTCTGCACTCCTGGGAGAAGAGGTCCAGCCAGGTAGATTATGGAAATGCAGCTATGGGTAAGATTTCAGCTTTTAGGCTTTATTTCTTTTGGTAATGCTTTAAAAAATGAAACATCAAGGAGAATTCTAGTGAGAAATAGTTTTAGGAAAGTACTAAGAGCTCTTAAGGTCCTAAGTAGATAACCATTTTTCTGGCCAGTATTATCAAAATGGAACATACTTGTGAAGTAGTCTTTTATCTAACTATTTGAGAGTTACAGATGTCTCTTTTACAGAGGAGCTTAATCTGCCTGCAGACATTCCCAGCTACTTGTCTTCCCAAGGAACACTGTCTGAGCCACAGGAAGGCTACAGCAACTCTGAGGCAGGCAGTCATCAGCAACTTATGCCGCCTGCCAATGGGTATATGCACAAAGGAGCTGATGGTAACAACTCTTTGTTGTATATGGTTATAATTTCAGTCTATCCTGTTGATAGTGTATAGTTTTCCCCATTAACCTGAAGTAATATTTTAAAGTAAGATGCTCAGTGAAAGCATTTGACTCCATGCAGTGAATGAAAATTAACTAAAGTCTTGAATAGAAAATCATCTGACACAAAGGAGAAACAAATTGTCCTTAAACAAGGGATTGGACTACAAGGCAGAGGCTCCCAAACCATGGTATTATTATAGGAAAGGGATGCAATAGAAACTTTTTCCAAGAGTCTCTCCTTTTGAGGCATAAGCATCCTTCAGACCATACTCAAGGGAAGTTTGTTTCTCCTGCTGACAGATACTCACTAAAGTTTGAAGGGCAGTGATGGTTCTCAGCATATACTGAAGAACATCAGAAACATCATGTAAGATATTTCCTAGGTAAATGGTGCCGACTTCTCAGCACTCACCTGTCTTCCCCCCTCTACCTTTCCCACACTATCACTCCCACAGTGAATGACAACACACAGAGAGGTGAAGTCAGAGATAGGAGAATTGAATTTAAGTCCTAGTTCTTCCTCTTTTCAGCTCTGTGACCATGAACCAAGCTACTTAAGGTCTGAGCTTTAGTTTCATCATTTTTAAAATAAGTGAACAATTCTTCATAAAGTACTTTACTGAAGATTTTTATGGATTCTCAACAAATCATATGGAAGTACCATGCATATGAAAGGTTTATACCATTTTTTCAGAGATTTATAGGGTGGGTGTCAACAGAGCTTCTCTAACTGATAAATTGAATTAATTATTTTTAAATTTTTTTATTGTACTTTAGATGAAGGTTTACAGAATAAATAGTTTCTCATTAAACAGTACACATATTGTTTTATGACATTGGTTAACAACCCCATGACATGTCACCACTCTCCCGTCTCGACCTTGGGTTCCCTATTACCAGCTTTCCTGTCCCCTCTTGCCTTCTAGTCCTTGTCCCTGGGCTGTTGTGCCCCATTAGTCTTGTTTTGTTTAATGGGGCTGTCTGATCTTTGGCTGAAGGGTGAACCTCGGGACTGACTTCATTACTGAGCTAAAAGGGTGTCTGGGGGTGATAAATTGAATTTTATGTTGGCTTTTCATGGAAAGGTTATTTCTAACTTTTGAAAGAATAATTACATGTCTCTACCATGTTCAAAGCACATAGCAGTCCAGGGAGCTCATTATTATACCTTTACTTCTGTCAAACGCACATTTGTCAGGCAAGACTCTTGGCCGTCAGAGACTTTATCTCTAGCAGCACTTTTAGCAATTGGTGTTGCCTAATCTCTTGACCCGTGAAAGTTACATGGGCTTTTGTGAAGTAAAGTTGTCATAACTCCTTGTTCTCTGCTTTAGTTTGCACAAGCCAAAAATGTGGCCTGCCCACAATGCCAGCCTTATCGTGGTTCCCTTGATTTGAGCATGACCCTATGCAGGCACGACAGAGGTAATTTAATGCAGTATATAAGAACCTGGGCTTTGGAGCCAGAGTGTCTGGGTTCAAATTTTAGCTCCTCACTCTGGAAATACGACTTTGAGCAAGATACTTAACTTCTCAGTGCCATTTGTAAAACAGAGATGTCGTAAGGTTTAAATGAGTTAATTTACAGAAAAACCTTCGCCTGGTTTATAAAGTAAGCACTCAGTAAATGCTAGCTATGATGATGATGATGACAGCTGTTGAAGAAAATTGATGATTGGCAAAGCTAATTCCTTAACTCAAAAATGTTGGGGTTCTTTCTCATATTGTCATTAGGTGGCCCTGGTACCCGGGTGATCTGCTCAGATTGTTACGACAATGCCAACATCTACTCCAGGACACGAGAATACTGTCCGTATGCCTACATCACTGAGGAGGATGTTCTGGATCAGACACTGTCTAGCCTTATGGTCCAGATGCCCAAAGAGACATATTTGGCACATCCTCCCCAAGATGCCACTACCCTGGAGAGCCTGATAGCATCAGCAAACAGAGAGTTGTCTGCCTTTCCCACCAACCATGAGAGGATAAATGAGAAGAAAGTTCCCTCCACGCAGCTGAGCAGTGGTAAGGGTGCAGTGGTTTTTGTTTGTTTTGTTTTCACTTTTACCTAATTGATTTTCCCTCTCTCATATAGGTAGCACTGTCATTTGGCAGGAAGCAAAACAAGTTGATCTAATGAAGTAACTGGCTGCTGCTAACTGGTATAAACTAGAGCCCGAGATTTTTAGATAATAGAGTTGCAAAGAAGTCTGCCCTTACAGGGTCAAAACAGCTATTATTGGGGTAACAAGATCACACTACTGCAAATTCAGAGGCCATACAGAAAAAGATTTAAACAATGTTTCATATAGATGTTAGTGATTTTTCTTTCACCTGTATTTAAATAATGGAGAGTTGTAATGCCAAGAATATAATTTAAGCTTAATTTGATGAAGGTTTTTACTGAGAAGATTGAAAAATCTTTGCTGTTCTGTGAGGTAAATATTGAATGTCAGTATCACTTGGCAGATGGTTGCTTTCTCCTATGAGGTATGATCAGGGCCATGAGTGGGAAAGCAGTTTTGTGGTAGTGTCCTCTGTCCTCCACGTCCCAAGAAAAGAAATACTTAATTGTACAGATTGAACATTTGATAATTTGAAACAAACTCTTTATAGACCATGCAGGGTAGTACTGAGCATTTCTTCCAGGCTACCCAGGTTTTTCATCAGCTGTCACCTTCCTGTTAGCCTGAAATGGGAAGAGCGCTGGGAGTAGGGTAGGGGATGAGAACTGCAGTTTCACCGAGGAAGGCAAGTATCCAGTGGTGCTTCCAGGGGTGGTGCTTCCAGGGATGGTTCTGGCAGGGGTAAATGATCTAACATGGGACTTAAGATGTGCTCTGTTCTTAATTTAAGAGACCAACTCTAAACACTTTAAAGAGGGTATGCCCATTGCCGTCAAGTCAGTTCCGACTCATAGCAACCCTGTAAGTCAGAGTAGAACTGGCCCGTAGGGTTTCCCAGGAGCAGCTGGTGGATTCGAATTGCCAGCCTTTTGATTAGCAGCCAGATGCTTAACCACTGCACCACCATGGCCCCAAAAAGGATTTGTAGGTCAGAAAAGTACTGTTGAAGTTAGTCTCTTGTCTTTACATTCATTATCTATGAAAGAAATATACCAACACTAAATCCATTTTCCCATATTCTAGGAGACTTATACAAATAAAAGGCTTTAAGTAGAACCAAAAAAATACAGTGCATCTTCTTCCAGTTTTGGGGTGTCTTAACTTTTTAATCTGGTCGGTAGGTGAGGACTCAGTACATGAAAGTGTTGGCCTATTGCCTGTTCCTTATATACCTAGGGTCCTCTAGCTCCTTGCTACTCCAAGTGTGGTCCACAGACTATCAGCACCAGCTTGTTAGAAATACATTATCTTAGGTTCCACCCCAGATCTAGTGAATTAGAGTCTACATGTTAACAAGACCTGCATTTATATGTACATTAAAGCTTGAGAAACATTGTTCTCTTTTTTTAATTTTTCTGAGTGCTTGTTTCCAGAGTATTTGGTTCTTTTTCCAAAATGCAGTTAATATGGCTTTCAGTCAGTGATTTTTGGGACAGAGAGCTCACCACTGCAGTAAATAAGGAAAATGAGAAATGTGTATTTTTGAATCCAAAGTACAGATAATTTGATTTGAAATAACTGTATTTTGGTTGTTATTTTGTTAGAATTACTGGCATGCTAGAAGTTAGAGGTGAGTGGTTATATGTTTTTCAAGCAGCTTTTAAACATACTTAAAAATTATTTAAAGATGTAATGGCTGCACTAAATCAATGATTTTTATCTATGTATGCTGCAACTAAGGAGCTCAGGTGGCACAGTGGTTAAGTGCTCGGCTGCTCACTGAAATGTTGGTGGTTCAAACCCACCAGCTGCTCCTTGGGAGAAAGATGTGCCAGTCTGTTTCCATAAAGATTATATAGCCTTGGAAATCCTATGGGGCAGTTCTACTCTGTCCTATAGGGTCACTATAAGTTGGAATCCATTTGGCAACAGTGAGTTTTTGATGCAACTTTCCATTATAATATTGATGTCATCTAATGCCAGTTTTTAATTTGTGTGAGTTCTGGCGCAGTGGTTAAGCACATGGCTGCTAACTGAAAGATCTGTGATTCGAACCCACCAGCTGCTCCATGGGAGAAAGATGTGGCAGTCTACTTCCATAAAGCTTTACAGCTTAGGAAACCCTTTGGGACGGTTCTACTCTGTCCTCTAGGGTCACTATGACTTGGAATAGATTCGACAGCAGTGGGTTTTTTATTGTCATTAAGTCTCCTTTAGTCCGTTTCCACATGCCAAAGGAGTTTTATTTTTAAATTTCTGTAGCAGCAGAATCACTAAGGTAATAGGTAAAAGTATATGACATACAGCATATTCTCAGTAAATAATTCATTGAATATATTGAGTAGAAGAATTTGAAAAGAGTGGCTCCAGTTTTTGTTTTTATTAGTTGTGGCTAAGAAGATGGCAGGTGTGCGTTTGATTTCAGTGTCCTTATTCATGAATACCGCACATATTTCTTTAAGGATTTGGTCAAAACAAAAGTAAATCTTAGAAAATTAATTTTTAATTTCCAGTCACCACTGATAATTCTTGTCTTTGCTTCTCAGAAACATTGCAGCGGCCCTTGTGGAATATAAACAAAGAACTAGGCCTGCCTCGTCCTCCCTTTTCCCAGCAGCCAGTCCTCGAGTCACCACAACTCCTCCGAAATGAGGGCCTGGCAGAGAATGACACAGACTGTCCCACTTCCCCTGTGCCCTGCCACAGGTTACATGACCACGCTTTTGATTTTAGTAGGACTCGGAACGTTCAAGATGGTAGTGAGGGTACATGAAACTCACTCCAGGATGAAATCTGGGCAGAGACTCAAATCAGTTAATTTTGTATTTACTACCTCAGAGTTCAGAAGAAACCCCAAAGTCAGCATTTGCTTTACTCTTTGTTTACAATTACATCTGATCACAGCAAGGTGGGCCAGGCACTTGTTTGGGTTTACACCTGGCGAAGAAAGGGTAATGGCTGACAGAAATGGGTGCATCTAACCAAAAATGTGCGGTACTGGCAGAGAAAGATATGGGGCAAATGTGCTTCCTAAAGGTTCCACGGGGATGTGCCCAGGTGTGCATTGCCTTTCAGAAGAGTCTCATTGCTGCTTAACATGCTGGATTGTCTCAATCCTCAGAGTGATCCCGGGAAAACATCACTGTTCTACTTTGTCTTCCAAGGAACAAAAATGACTGGCGCCCTCTGGGAAGTGTGCCTGGGATTCTTCAGTGGTTTTAAGCATATAATTGAGACTGGGGCTTTGATATTCAAGGTCTTCAGCAAGAATCCCAGGCTTGACTAACTGGTACCAGGTCATGGGGTTTTGTATTCTTGTGATTCCCTTTTTTTTTTTTTTTTTGTCCCTGCCACCCAGGAGTCTCATTGTAAATATATTTGCATTTATAAATAATTTTTGTATTCACTGACCATATGTGTTGGCTGCAATGTAAATATTTTTTGATACGCCAAAAGTATATAATATAATATCCAGTTATATTATTGACAGCAGCTTCTCCGGTCATGGACAGGTTTTGTATAACTTGGTTTAGTGAGATCTAAAGACTTCGTTTAAAGTTTTAAAAACTTATTTGTTAAGAAGTGTATGTATAGAGGCAAGGTAACTAGTGATGGATACACACCAACACAGTCTTGGTGTAACTAACCACTTTCTTCATTCTTAAAGGTTCATACATCTAATCATTTACCATCTGTTTACAAAAGCCAGCTGATAACTACCTTACCAGTGTGAAAAGGCTTGCTCCTTCCAAAGACCACAGTCCTGGCATAGCCGTGCAGATAGATAGAGGAAAAATTGTTTGGGGAAAATCTTTCAAGAAAGTACTTAGTTGGCAAGAAAACCAAAGATTGCTTCTTTTATGTGTCTGTGTTATTTTTAATATCGCTTTTACCAAGGCACAATATATCTTAAGAAGATATACTTAAGAAGGGAGGAGTGCTTTTGGGAGTAGAAAGAAGGTGGAGGTGCAGAGATGCCTATACTATGAAGTTTTGGGGTGGCCCTTTGTTTTATACAAGTGATGATTTAAGCCAAAAATTTTTTTCTTAAATTTCTAATAGCAAAAAGCTTTATGTAAACAAAGGATTTAACACTCTAATGGAGTATAATGGACTAAAGTTCTTTGTGGTATAAGGTTCTGTCCTCTTAATCTAGTAAGTACTAGTTACTCATAATGTCAGTCACTTAAATAAAAATTTCTAACTCTTTGTACATTTCAAGGATTGTCAACTCACATTATTTCTTAGCTTTCTGCCAGAAAGTTTAGCTGAATTTCATATTAGTTTTCAGTCCTAAATTTCTCTCTCCTATAGGCAGCAGCCCTTGTTTAGCTGTTAAATAGCGCCACACGTTTTCTTCTTCCTTTGTAAACTGTCATCCCCTGTTCATTTACACTTTGAACTTCTTCTTAAATATCACTTGCAGCATCTGTTTTTCTGTGCCTTCAACCTGTGATCCCTCTCCTTGTTTACTGGGTTATAATTTAATTTGTACTGGGCTTTGGAGTCAAGATACCTGGTGGTTCAGTTCCTGTTTCTGTTAGTTACTAGCTGTGTAATCAAGAGCAATTCCCTTTATTTCTTTAGGCCTCAATTTTCTCATGAAATGAGGGCATTTTACTCGATGCTCTAAAGCCCTTTCCAGCTGTAACATTCTTTGAATCTGTGGTCCCTCCAGGAACCAGGAGGATCATGATACTCCAGTAAAAAGCTGCTTCCATGAAATGCTTGTTAGAGTAGAACAGGAGTGACGCTGCTTGCTCTGACTTGAGCCAAATTTGTTTCCTCTATAGCAGGAGTAAGTATAGCAAATACTTGTGAGGAGAAAAAAATGTTCTGCTTTTAAACAGCATCAGTACAAATAAAGAACAACCTTGACTCGATTGAAAGCCACCCATTGCTCTCTGGAACAGCAGGTCGGAATACTAGTGGTGTAGCACACCGGTGTATCAGATCTGCTGAGAGGTGTGCTGCACTGATCTGTGCTGATAGTGAATTGCTGAAGTTTGTGACTCGCTTACCTTCTAAGGTATTCAGGGTTATCCCTGTATTTACAGCATTCTCACTCTCAAATTCTGATAGACTTTCTTGAGTGAAAGAGGTGGAGTGAGAGCTCAGCTTTGGGAGATTGTGCAAGTGAGCATCAGCTGTCACTGGTGATAAGGCAGAGAACAGGCTGCGGACCAGTGAGTTGATACAATGCTTTAGCAGGGCTACTTCTACTGCGTGGTGTCAGAGCTTGGTCTCTTGAAGGGTCGCATGGTTCTCCATCATGTCAACTCAGATTGTTGAGATATCATCCCAGGTATTCCAGCTTTCTTAAATAAGTAGTCAGGACTGTGTGTGGATGTAAATAGCCTATCCCTGGTCTTAAAAAGATCAGTTTAATAAATACTAAGCTTAGGAAAAGGAATTCCTGAAACTTTTCATTACTGCGTATATTTTTGACCAAGCAGCGATTTAGCCCCTAATGTAAACAGGATCAGTGAGTGGCTCATTCTTCCCTAGCAGTGTATTGTCTGTCTAATGCCAGCTTAACAAGGGATGTTGCAAAGCAGGGCAGATTGAAAGGCTGAGAGAGATACCCCCTGTTCCCACCCAGTTACCACTTCATTTCAATAGTGATACATAAATCCTCTTAATTTGTTGTGTCCCTTTTAGTCTGTTCTCCAAGTCTACCTGGAATAAGAAACTGCATTTTCCTTGAATTCAAGACCTAATATTAGCACAAGATCTACACCTAAGCCTTGGCTTTCTGTCACTCAGCAACTTCCAAAGTGCTTTCCCTAGTATGCAAGCTACTCTCTAGAAGAGGAAATATCAGAAACTCGCCCAGTGTGCAGTTCCCCTAGAGTGTCACCTCAGAATGCTTTCAATATGTGTTTTTCTGTAAGATAACATGATCACGTTGTCTTCACATTGCCTGTTAGGAGGATGTAAAGGGAACATTAAGATGTCAAAAAAATCTAGACTCTGTTATCCATTTTCCTAGAAATGGGAGATGAGATATAAGTCTTTTAATTGCTTAAAAGGTTGTCATAATGAAATAAGGGTTAGATTCACTTTTTTTTCCCCCAGAGGATAGAGCTCGTATCAGTGGGGTAGCAGTTAGAGGGAAGCAGAGTATTCACTTTCTAATAATTTCAGTATAAACTAACTCTCTAACAATTAGATTTGTCTGACGATTAGAATAGCCTGCCTTGAAAGTTAGTGAGCTCCCCCTCATAGGAAAGGTACCTGCAGAAGCTAAGTAACCATCTGTAATAGCATTGAATAAATTTCTGCATTTTGGGTATATGGACAAAATGACTTTGAAGGTCTCTTTCAATTTTATCATTGGAAATTCCCACAAGTAATCTAACAGTCTTCAGACTTCACCCTTTAAAATCCTTGATATTCAGTATAGAGCACTTCAGAAATTTTATTTTATTTTTTTAACTAAAGAATTTTGGTCTTCGGTTGACAAAAGAGGCCTGACTTCCTGTGTTAATGGCTGAAAATATGAAACTGGGTTTATTCCTTCTGGGGAAATCTACAACTAGTTACGAACACAAATGACATTATCATAATAAAAAATCGAAAAGCCTAATGTGTTATAACTCTCCCTTTACTCTCTGATCAGTTTTTATTCCTGTTTCTTATTATTAGCGGGAGCCTATTTGGAGTGGACTTGGAGTTGTTATGTTCAGTTTTATACCTAGTTTTTAACCCAAGTGTATTATGGCCTTTTTTGGTCTTTAATACCAGAAGGGTAACAGAGCAACAGAGATAAATTTGTTGTCATTTTATGCTGTGTCTTCCCTTTCATATTTTGCTTCTTGATGCAGATTATAGAGGTAATTGTGAGGCAACTGGATCTTAAAAGGTTGAGCTAAGATTTTTTTGTCAGCCTGCAAGTAATGCTTTGTTTCTCTATTATGTGGTCTCTTTCCCAGTTCAGCTTGACAGATGTTTTTCCCTGCTATTTCTTCTACCTTACAACTTTTTTGGTTTTAGTACAGTCTAAACCAACATCAGTTAGCATTAATTTTATTTCTTTATTTTTTTTGACAACTGCCTAGTTTGTTGACAAAAATAACAAGTTCTGAATTAGGAGATGTATTACAAGCTGCTTTTAACAACACCTGAAAGCCCATGAACTCTACAGGGTAGTAAAGGGTGTGGGTAGTAAGGTGTGTCTCTGTGTGTATGTTTTAAGAGTAAGATTTGGATGTACTCTCTCAAGGTTTTGTGTTGATTGTTTCTTAGCAGTCCTATTAGTCTCCACCAAGGGATGACAGTCGAGAAACAGACTTGATGGATGCCTGTTTTCAGATGTAAGGAGTGAAATGGTCTTTTCCAAACGGTGACTGTCTTGAAAGAGAAATTTACCATCAGGTGGTGAAATGCTCGTAGAATATATCTTGGCGTAATGACTGCAATCTGTAGAGAGACTTGTTTCTATCCTCTACCTTCCCTCGTTCTCCCTTCTTTTTTCTCCTACCAAAGGATGTTAGTCTGAGCCTTTCTGGTACTAGATGTACTTAAAGAGACATATAAGCCAAGTTGTTGTTCACTGTGACCCTTTCCTAGTATCTATATTTTCTCACACATAAGAACGTGTATTTTATAAAGCATGTGTTTGTCTACTTGTTTTTGTCTACTGTAATATGTCTCCAATAAAGCTAAAATACAGTGTGATTTTCTGGTCTTCTCTAGCCTAAAGTAGAGGAGTGATACTGTGTATCTCTAAGTTTGTGATCCTGTTGAGGGCGTCTCCAAATAAACTGTATACATTAATACTGGGAAGAGTTGCTCTTCTCTAGTGCCTGCCATGTTAAGAGGCACATGCTGCCTGGAGCCTGCCACTGGCCACGCCCTGCAGTTGTGAGCTGCTCCGGGACAGGCGCTTTGTGCTCTTCTGCTTCCTCCCTCGTGGTGTCCTCTGTGGTGCTACACATCTGGCAGGTGCAGAAAACAAACACACTAAATGGTTTGTTAGAAAATAAGAGTGCTTTCTACACAGGGAAGAATTTTAAGAGAACATTTTCTAATCTAAGATTTGGTAAATCTTTAACAGAATATTTGAAGAATGTCACTATTCCAGTTAATTTAGGCTCTGCCTCTTTTTAAGGACCATTTATTTTGAGACTCAATTCCTTGAAGGCTGGGCTCATAATACTAACCCTACAGTGTACTTCTGCTCCACTGTACATTGTTATTCTTGATGAGGCACTTCCCATATACATTATCTCATTTGAGTTTCAACATTTTTAGGATGTAGATTGGGGCAGACTTTTTGTTAACTAAGGAAACTGGTATGATGAGATTATCACCCAATGTCAAAAAGCTTTTAGAGAATAAAGCCAAAGTTTTCATCCAGATTTTTTTACTCCGATTCAGTTCTGAGCAGAGCATCTTGTCTAGAGATGTCCAGAAACTTTTGAATAAAGCCCTCTGTACATTGATTACTGTCCAGTGTGATGGAAGTTTGGACTGACTGTCTCCTGGAAGCCATTTACTAAATTTCTGATATGAAAACAGACGTTTTCTTTTATAGAGTGGAATGCAGAAAAATGCCATGCTTTATCCTGCTTGGTTGAAGTTTTATTGTATTTTTTGTTTGTTTTGGATTGGGGCTTGCTAGGGCCTAAGTAGTGGCGTTCTGCTGAGTTATGAAGGATATGTGTTTGCACTCATATTTAGAGTGTGTGACCCAGTGCTTAAGCTATCTGCGATGCAGGGCTAGTTGCCACAAACTATGTAATACTTTTGTAAAATACAATGAGAATGAATTTCTAGAAAAATGAAATAAAGACAAAAAAGCAAAGACATTTTTATTATAGATTTAACAGACATAAGATTACTTTGTCACACTGCTATTAAAGTTTCCAAATGCTTATTTTTGATTTAAGTACTTAACTTTTTCATAGACCAGTAGCAAACAGTTTGTGGATTGGCACAGGTCTGCGGACTGCTTTTGGAGTTGCGCTTCTGTAATCATGTAATGACATGTCATGATGGGGATTGAGTTTTCACTGATTTCTGGGGGGTTCCTTTTAACCTTGCTGGTATGGAATAGCTCAAACTGAAGACTGGGCTTCTGTCCAGAGGCCTCCCTGACTAGAAGCAACAATTAAAACCCCTTCTCAGCTCAGCTACCTCCACCTGCACTGCAGCTTCTCACTTGCTGGGTAGAGTTCTTTGTAGTGTGTTTTCCAGCCTGCTGTTTTTCTGTCCCAGGCCGTCTAGGATGGGCTGCCTGCAGCTCTTGTTATAAGGGAAATTCCAGAACAAGATTTCATGGCCAAAGGAAAAGGAGGCACCTGAGTCATCGTACTGGGAGAGAGAGAGTCTGATGCTATGCAGTCTGGCCTGGACTTGTGGGGGTAATTGCTATAGGAAGGCTCCATTGGGGATGTTTCATCTGCCACCCCTGCTACTGCCTTTGTTAATCCAATCAAGAGATGTTTCTTGAAATCTCTATGATACAAGGCTCTTTGTTCATTTAGTTCCAAGAACATGACCAGGGCAAGTCGCCAGAGCACTTTGATAAAATAAAAGGAGGTAAGTAGAAAGTATTAATCACAATTTCTCCTGGGAAGAAATGATGCAATGATAGCAAATATATTCTGCCTACTCCTTCCAGATACTGTTAAGCACTTCACATACTTAGCATTTTATCTTCATAACAACCGCTTCAAGGGAGATACCCTTATCCCCGTTTTACAGACGACGAAACAGGCTAAGCAACTTGCCCAAATTATAATAGAACCAGGAGTGGAAATTATGATTTCAAAGCACGAGCTCTCTCATACCTTTTCCACAGAAAGGAAAAAAAAAGGGGGGCTTTTATCAAGCTCCAGCTTTGTCATTTAGTCTTCCAGCAACCCAGCCAGGTTGGTTGAATTTTATTCTAATTCTGCAAATAAGGAAAATGGACTCAAGTTATGTGAGCTGCCCGAGGTCACATGCTTTACAGCCCATGCTCTTTTTCTCATGGACCCTACTGTCCTTTGACCCTAGTCAGCTCTTTATATACAGAAAAGCACTGTTGAGACATGATGTTCTTCTTGGCAGTCTGAGGAGGAACTGGAAATGGAACTGATGAACACACTGGCCAGCTTGCTTACAGTACTGCCTGTCCACTTAAAGTACTGCACATCCCAGTTTCACAGAAACTCAAACAAAAGGCATCCACAGCACCGAACGTTGCTTGCCAGAGAGCAAGAAACTGACATGTCTTCACGCCATAAATGTTATAAGCTTAGTGCACCTGGGAACGAAGTTACTTGGAGCATTTAAGAGTAAGTGCTATTAGGCTCATTTTATTCTTCCCTCCCAAGGAAAAACCAGGTATTTAAATCAATATGTAGAATCGCATCTATGGAATGACTAGCTGCTCTTGAGTTACATGGAAGATCAAGGAGTTCAATTTTGTCTCCTTTTCAAATGCTGCATCAAAGCCAATGTGAATTCCTCTGTCTCGAAAACAATAGGTATGTGGTTAAGGTCGGTGGTAAGAGAGGCTAGCTTGAATTATTTATTCTTTTGAGCTTGGGCAAGCTCCAGAGACAAGTGCACTGGTATATATTCCCTGCCAGAAACAGCTAGTGCGGAGAAGAAATACAATTGTCAAACAGCAAATTACTGCTGCCTGTGTGGCCTTGTTCTTTATACATGTAACCCTGGGGGTGGCTCAGGGACTACACAGATATGCTCGTACTAAAAAGGAATTTAAGATTCAAGTGTATGATGTTGAGAACTTTTGACTTTTAAAGAAGCACAAAATCATCATAAATTGCAGATTTGGGGGGAAAGCAATGCATCATTTTGGCAGGAGTTCTGCCTCCTGGGCCCTGCTCCTCAGCAAGCACCTTTTCCAGGCCTCAGTCACCTGTCTCACTTGCCAAATGTGCAAGATTTTAATACCCGGGAGGTCAGGAGAAGTTTGAAAACTACCTCCTGGATGTCCCCTGTTCCAAGTCTCTCTTTATTTTTACTTTTGGACAGCTTCAGTTTAGAGACCCTCAGAGCCAGCTGTGCTCATTATTCTTAGTCCAGGAAAGAAATTTTGTAAAGAGAAATACCAATTGACAGAGACAACTCGCTCATTTAGCCTGGAAGTCTTTTCTTGTGTCTAATTTAAGTTCTGATGCAGTAAATGTTTACTGAGAGTGGTAGAAGAATTTCAGAGTAGCTTGGAATTGCTTCTGTAGCTCTTGAAGGCAGGGTGTGGCTTTTAGAATACCTTTAGTTAAGAAAACCTGTTTTCTTTCTCTTGCTGCTAAACCACCAGTCCTGAATATTTCTTCTTCACTGCTCTTCCTACCCTTCCCTTACGCCAAACTTCCAATTTAGTCTGTGGTGGGAGTCCCCTCTTCTGGCAGGGCAGGGGCTGCCAATTTCCTACAGGGACAGCTGACTGGGTATTGGAGGATCCCCCTTTGTGTTTGCCTGGGCCCTTTATTTACTATATGGGGTTTTTAAAAGTCAAGTGATTCACAACACTGTCTTTGATGTGGAGCAGAGCTGGACTCCAATCCTACCTCCACCTCTTACCAGTCATGGGAACTTACGCCAGTTCCTTAGGTGCTTTTGCCCCTTGTCCTTATCTGTAACATGGAAATAAGCATGTCTACCTGATATGGTTGTTGAGAGGATTAGATGACGTAATGCATACAATAAGTACTAAGTGCAGCGCTTAGCCCAGTGGTCACTCAATTTTGGCTGCTTTTAGCTATTTTATGGGCACTCAGAATGGAACTCTCCTTCCTGTCCCTATTCTGGAACAGCTCAAGGTGGGATATGGAGAATGCCAGCAGCTTCCCCAAAGAGCCATTTCAGGGTAGCCCTGGAAATTCAGGTTCCT
This sequence comes from Dugong dugon, assembly GCA_030035585.1. Classification (NCBI taxonomy): domain Eukaryota; kingdom Metazoa; phylum Chordata; class Mammalia; order Sirenia; family Dugongidae; genus Dugong; species Dugong dugon. Next base: position 153,677,780 of record CM057462.1, read on the forward strand.
AGAAACAAAGTACACGCTCCAAAACCAGGCTTAAATGGACAGCCCATTCAGCTAGGAGTCAGCTGGACTGGGATTCCGACTAGCTCTGCCTTTCGCTGACCATGTGATCTGGGGAAGTCACTTGATTGCTAGGCCTTGATGTCATCTGCCAAAGGATCATTGGGACTGTCATCAGATGCTCTCGGAGGCCCCTTCCAGCTCTGAACTACTGTGCTTCCAAGCACAGTGAGCTTTCTTCACGACAAGACACTCTATCTTTGCTTCTTCCAATTGCTTATCATGGCTCTTCTGAACTCTCCCAGGAGGAAACTCGTTTTGTCAGGGGAACAACAATTACAAACATTTGTCTGGGATTTTATAGGGGACCAAGTGTCTGGCTCAAATGAAGGACATGAAGTACGAAACAAAGTTAGCAGAAATCTTTTTGTTTAGTTGAGAGGTTTGGGCCTCCCAGAAAGTTTATTGAGTGAACTGACCTCCAGTGAGTATTATTCCAGAGTAAGGGTCCTTGCTGGCCCACAAATTGCACCTTATAACATAGTCCCATTGATTGTGCAAGAATTCACTCGACAGTCTGAATTGCTTCTCGGAATATTTTCTTCTGTACTTCATGCCAAGAGGGATGGTGGTATTGGGAAAACAGCAAGCTCTCTGAAGCCAGAACATTTGAGTTCAAATCTTGGCTACTCCACTTAAAGGCAAATTGAATTTCTTTCAGCAATGACAGTAATACTCGTCTCACAAGACTGCTAAGACTGCTGTGAGCACCAAGTGGGGTGGTTACCACCATGAAAAAGCAAAAAACACTTCACACAAATCCAAGTTATTTTGTTGTTGTTAGGTGCTAGTGAGTCGGTTCCAACTCATAGTGACCCTATGCACAACAGAACAAAATACTGCCCGGTTCTGTGCCATACTCATCATCGTTGCTATGTTTGAATCCATTGTTGCAGCCACTGTGTCAGTCCATCTCATTGAGAGTCTTCCTCTTTTTTGCTGACCCTTACTTTACCAAGCATGATGTCCTTCTCCAGGGACTGGTCCCTCCTGATAACATGTCCAAAGTATGTGAGACGAAGTCTTGCCATCCTTGCTTCTAAGGAGCATTCAGGTTGTACTTCTTCCAAGACAGATTTGTTTGTTTTTCTGGCAGTCCATGGTATATACAATATTCTTTGCCAGGAGTAATTCAGAGGCATCCATTCTTCTTCGGTCTTCCTTTTTCATTGTCCAGCTTTCACATGTGTATGAGGCGATTGAAAATACCATGGCTTGGGTCAGGTGCGCCTTAGTCCTCAAAGTGACATCTTTGCTTTTTAACGCTTTAAAGAGGTCTTTTGCAGCAGATTTGCTCAATGCAATGTGTCCTTTGATTTCTTGACTGCTGCTTCCATGGGCGTTGATTGTGGATCCAAGTAAAATGCAGTCCTTGACAATGTCAGTATTTTGTCTATTTATCATGATGTTGCTTATTGGTCCAGTTGTGAGGATTTTCATTTTCTTTATGTTGAGGTGTAACCCATACTGAAGGCTGTGGTCTTTGAGCTTCATCAGTAAGAGCTTCAGGTCCTCTTCACTTTCAGCAAGCAAGGTTGTGTGTCATCATGTTAGTGAGTCTTCCTCCAATCCTGATGCTGCATTCTTCATATGGTCCAGTTTCTTGGATTATTTGCTAGCATACAGATTGAATAAGTATGGTGAAAGGATACAACCCTGATGTACATCTTTTCTGACTTCAAACCATACGGTATCCCCTTGTTCTGTTCTTGATCTATGTACAGTTTCCTCATGAGCACAATTGTGTTCTGGAATTCCCATTCTTTGCAATGTTATCCATAATTTGTTATGATCCACAGTCGAATGCCTTTTCATAGTCACTTTAGGGATGTACAAAATTACTGACCACTTCACTTCCTCTGTGTCCGTTGGCCAGTCAGTGGACTGTACTTTATCCCTGAGAAGCAGCTGTGACTTTCTCTTAAATTGACTTTTTAATGGATACAGACATCACTCTAGGCTCATAAGGGTTTACTCTAAAGGGAGCCTTTGTTGAATTGTTGTTGGTTTGAAGAGGGACCAGCAGCTACTTGCATGCAGAGCTGTGTTGTACCCTCGGTGGGCATTCCCTGGGCGCTGCACACACAGCTGCTGCCCCAAGCAGTGTGAAGTAGGTTCTTTTGATGGACAATGAGAACATGAATGTTTTATGTATCTTGTTTTCCTATTATACTTAAAAATTCAATAAGCTCAGTAGTAGGAAGCCAAATTTCTGGCCTAGCAAAGAATAAACAGAAAAACCAAAAAAAGAGGATTTTTTTTTTAAACTCCTTGCTCTGTTTGGGAGCCTGGCTTATTTTTCTTGATACTCTGCTACCATCTGGCTTGGATTTTCTTGAGGCTAAAATAACTTGATGCTGATTTTGAACTATCGGCTTATCTTTGATGCCTTTGTAGACTCATCCAGCTACTTCTGAATAAATGGCCCAGGTTAAATGTGTGTAAGGCAGCTGATTCCAGAAAGGTAAGCAGAATCAGCAAACTCCCAAAAAGGAGGCCTTAACAAATCAGTCTTGGAGGAAGTACAGCCAAAATGCCCCTTAGAAGCAAGGATGGGGGGACTTCAACTTGCTTTCTTTGGACACATCATCAGGAAAGATCAATTGCTACAAAAAGACACCATTTTTGGCAAAGTAGAGGGTCTGTAAAAATGAAGGAAACCCTCAATGAGATGGATTCACACAATAGCTAGCCACAACAATGGACTCAAACATACCAACGACCGTGAGGATGGCGCAAGACTGAGCAACGTCTTGTTATAGATAAGGAGGCCATGAGTTAGAGCCGACTTGACAGCAGTTAACAACATCCTCTGCACAATCGTCCTGAGCTGGCCAGACAGAGAGTCTGAGCACTGGGGCAGGAGAAGAGGAGCAGATGGGCTGGGGTCTGGCAGCAGGGCAAACTGGAGGGTTTTCTTGGCATATTCTGTGATCCAGATTTTAGCGTATGTTGGAAAAGTGGCATTCTCAGGCTGGTTCCAAGCTATCGAGGAAATCCCAGCCCAGTGGTGGTGAGAAGCACAGACCTGGAGAGACTGAGACAGTTCAGCCCTTGACTATCTCACCAGCAAACCACAGAGGGGCTGGTGAAGGGACTCATGGGGTCCTCTTAAGGGTCTTCTGCCATCTTCTTGCTCTTTTGTCCTTTAAACTTCCCTTTTCCTTTTGTTTCCCTGTTCCAGGCAAATTTTAAAACGTATCCTACACATTCAGCTGAGCTAGAACTGGCCTCTAGGTGGCGCATCAGCACAGAGAATGGCAGTGGCTAGCATCACCCTGGTCCAGCATTTCTCAGGGTCACCTTATGTAAGGGGATTCGTGGGAAATGGGGCTTCTCCGGCTATACAACAATAGAAAGAAGGCCATTGTCTCTGGCCTTCTGGGACCCTGAAGAGGTTGGGGTAGGGCGGGGGTGTGAAAGTGCCTGGTCCCAAGCAACATAGCATAGGTTTATTTCCCTGCCACAGTAGGGCCCAGCGTGGCTTGACAAGGGCAGCAAGATTTGAGCTTGGCCTCCTGGGAAAGAGAGCTTCAGGCTTTGACCTCTTGGTGCTGGGAGGCCTCACTCAGGCTCACAGCCACAGATGAACACTTAGCTGGGCCAGCTGCCTGACCAAGGTCTCCCAGACAAGCCTCCTCCTCTGCCCCACACACCTCATTCTCACCCTCTGGTGTTTACAAAGCACTTTCCCCTGTGTAATCTCATCTGCTGCTCACAGTCCCCAGGGAGGAGGGACAGGCTGGGGCCCTCCCTGGCTCCCTACTTGGACACAGTGCATCATAATGATCCCTTTTTGTGTTTCTCTACCACCAGACAGTAAGTTCCTTGGGGCAAGTATTGTATTTGACGTGATGGTTTCTGAGCTTAGCACATGGTGTTTGGCACAGAGGTTGTTGTTGGGTGCCAGAGAGTCAATTTCAACTCATAGCAACCCCATGTGACAGAGTATAACTGCCTGATAGGTTTTTCTTGGCTGTAATCTTTACAGAAGCAGATTGCAGGTCTTTCTCCTGGGGAGCCAATCGATGGGTTCGAACCACCAACTTTTGGTTAGCAGTCAAGCTCTTAACCACTGTGCCACCGGGGCACCACTAATAGCACATAGTAGGTATTTAATAAATGCTTGTGGCAGGAGTGGAGGAAGGAAGATTCTGTACGGAGGACAGCATTAACACAGAGTAGTTTATATAGACATGGTCCCTATGGAATACACACTTGTCCCCTGAGATCTACTGACTAAGCATGAAAATCACCAAGGAAATGTGATCAGCTTGGAGGAGAAGGAGGGGGAGGAAGAGAGAGAAGAAACTGGAGTGGCCTCTTATCTGACCAGTTTATCAGTCTTTCCATTGCACATGGTTCCATCAGCTCAGGTCAAGGTGTAAACCTTACCGCTGCTCAGGGACATCAAAGGCATCTTCAATTGCTGTTAGCTCCTGAGATTCATCCTCCTGGGGTAGTTTGTCATTTGTTTTGTATCCTCTCAGGTACTCCTTTTAGAGACCAGTCAGCTCACCAGACACTTCGTGGGTTTTGGCAGGAGAGATGCGAGGTAGACAATGCCCCTGAAGAGTTCTTAGTAGAAGCATTTCTGACCTTGGCAGTCTTATTCCAATTCTTAAGCCAAATTAGACTTCTAATAGGTCCCCATCCACAACCTAGATCCTTCCAGCCTGAAAGGCTTGGAGCAGATAGGCTGTAACTAGAGACTACTCTAGTTTAAGGTTCCATAAGGAGGTTGAAATTAAAACTCACAGAGTTTTTCTAGTAGACACATTAGCTATTTAATCAACTAGGTCATGGATGGTAAATAGGACTGTCTCAACTGGCATGCCAGCTCTGATTGATTGATAATGCCTGCCTAGGCAATTGTGTTGAGAAGGATTCCGAGTCTTCCTCATTACTTCTGGGCTTGGGAGAAATGTCTCACAGGCACAGGAATGGGCAATGGCCTCAGGAAAAGTAGATATTTACTTGCTTGAGTTGCTAATGAGAAGGCTGTTTATTTGGAAATTGGGAGAACAAAGATGCTTAAATGGTCAGTTATGTTCATTTGATTAAATCAAGATGGACCTTGAGCAATTCAACTCTCAGGAAAATCATGGTCCCAGTTTAGGAAGGAAGGCAAAGCAGGAAAAAAGGTGGGGGCAGAGGGGTGTTCTGGTTCCACGTCTCTGTTGAGCCTTGTCAGTATTCAAGAACAGTCAGATTGAGGGGTATTAGGTATGACAATCTTTGCTGGTTGTTTGGAATGGGAGTCCAATTTCCTGGGCACGTCCTAGAACAGAGTCAAGCCATTGGCAACCAGGTGGAAGAGCACAGAGAGTAAGTAGTGTTCCCCAAACTGAGTTCCACGAGTCACTGGCATCCATGAGATGCTACAGGTATTCTTCCATGAAAAATAGGTAGTGGTGGGGAGAGGACATCTGTGGTCATTTAAGTTAGGGAATCCCTCTGTCAAAAAAATTCAGCAAGGTTAACTGTAGCCCAAGGTGGCCACTTGGTCAGAAGGGGTTATGGAAGAGAAATGTGATAGGCTACAAAAGCAAAAAAAAAGTAGATTGGATCAGGCTGTGAGAAGCCTTGAATGGCAGGCTGAGGAGTTTGGATTTGATACTGAAGTTTCAAGGATCTGTGGGCAAGAGATGTGATGCAATCAGAGCTGGGGTTAGGAAAGTAACTGTTGATAGCATGAAGGAAAGATTGCAGAGAGGAGAGACCGGAGGTCAGAGGATTAGTTCGGAAGCTGTTACGTGGTCCCACATAAGAGGTATTAACAGCCTAAACTAGGGCAGTTGCAGGGGAATGGAACAAAGAGGCAGAGTCAAGAGACAGTTTTCAGGGAGTACTGTCAGGACTAGGCTGACTGGAAGCAGCACTCAAGTACATGAAGGGTTGTCCTGAGGGGGTGCTGACCAGCCTTCTTTACACCCCAGAGAACAAAGCCAGCAGGGCGGGAGGTAGATTGCAGCAATAGAGCGTTTGATTAGATAGAAAGCATAACTTCCTAACTCTAGGGATGATGAAACCCTAGCAGAGCTGCCAAGGGCACTAGCGCTGCATTTCTCCTGGAGATTTCACAGGTAACCACCTGACTGCTGAGGCACGCTACCACTCAAAGCCCTTTCTGCTCTATGAGCCTATAACTATTAACATTATGAGTCTATAATGTTACCTAGACAGTGGCTTTCAAACCTGACTGAGTCACAAGATCTTCTGAGGAGCTCATTAAAATGCAGATTCTCAGGCTCCATGTTCAGGACACTAGATTCAGTTGGCACAGCCTGGAAATTTGCATTGTGATGTATAGTTCAACTTAGGCATCATTTATTCCCATCATTTCATTTTATAAATGTGTAAACTGAGGCCCAGCGAGGAGCAGGGATTTGCCCAAGGTCACACTGACAAGGGCATCCAGTTAGTGGCAGAGCTGGGACCAGTGCCCTGTGTTTAGGACTCCTTCAATATACCATGTGCAAATGCTTGGCCCCATCACTCACCTCTAGGCTGAGGGTTACATCGTGATTGAAAGGTTCAGAAGACCTTTTCCTATCACCGCCCCCCATATGCTCACACACACTGTGAGCCACTTGAGGAAATGTGTTATTTGAGTATAGGAAACATACAGAAGAGTGCCAAGGGCACAAATAATAACAATAACTGCTAACATTTACTGTGTGCCAGGCATTGCTCTAGGGAGCCTCGGGGGTACAAGCAGCTTGCGCTTGACTGCTAACCTAAAGGTTGTTGGTTCAAACCTACCCAGCTGCTCCACAGAAGAAAGTCGTGATGAACCACACCTGTAAAGATTACAGCCAAGAAAACCCTTTAGAGCAGTTCTACTCTGTAACACATGGGGTCGCCATGAGTCGGGATTAATCCATGGCAACAGGTTCGGTTTTTGCTTTAGTTTAACCATTGCTGTAAGTACTTTATACGTATTAACCCTTTTAATCTTCACAATAACCCCGTCCAGTCAATATTATCCTCTTTTTACAGAAGAGGAAACTGAGACACAGCAAGGTAAGAGGACAAGGAGTTGCTTTGTCCATAGGTCATGTTCTGGTAGCTGCTTTCTTTTGCTTTGGAGCATTCCTGAACCTGTGTTCTATAGTTGGAGCCCTGGTGGTGCAGTGGTTAAAGTTACTGACTGCTAACCGAGATGTCAGTTGTACAAAACCACCAGCTGCTCTGGGAGAGAAAGATGCGGCAGTCTGCTTCCCTAGAGATTTATAGCCTTGGAAACCCTATGGGGTCGCTGTGAGTTGGAATCTAGTCATTCCTTTTATTCTACACCCTCAAGTCTGGCCCTTTCCCCTCCATACTTCCCAAGGGGGAGAGAGCTGTTCAAAATGGAGTGGTGGGGGAGTTTGGCTCCAGAGTCTCCCCCAGTGCCAAGCCTGCTGGGGTCCCCCTTTTCTGAGGGGCCAGAGCCAGAGAGCCAAGCCATGAGGAGTGTTTAGGCAGCTGGCAGTGTATGATAGCAGCGAGCCCTGCCAGTGAGGCTGGCATGGGCCCACAGGTCAGCGGGACAGGCAGGGGAGGGAGGCTGCTTCTCCTGCCAACCCCATCTCCCTGCTAGAGGGCCAGGTATTTCAGGGAATTCATTCTTTGGTGATGGCAAGGGTGCCTCTTTAAGATGCATTCTTGGCCCAGAGTGGAGGTGCTAGAATTATGGTGCTTTAAACAAGCTTTTATTGCAGGTGGAGGCAGAAGAGACGCACGTTACATCAGCTCCAGAACTGCTGTTGAAACAGTGTCCATTTTGTTACTCAGAGCCCTTGTGTTGGGACTCAGTTGACAAAAGTTCCTCTTGGGCTTGTTGTTATTAGTTGCCATAGAGTCGGCTCCGACCCATGGCAACCTTATTATAACAGAATGAAACGTTACCCGGTCCTGCACCATCTTCATGATGTTGGGGCTTAGTGCCAGTGCAAAAACATTTATCTTTCTTGGCGTTCTTGGTAGTGAGTTCTCTTGGCCGTGTTTTAATTTTTGCAGTGGCTGCTAGGAAGCTCGGGATTCTGTTTGTTACATAAGTGAACACTCCATCTGATTTTTTAGTTCTTAATAGAATTAACTCCCTCCTCTCCATTTTTCCTCTAACTGATTATTAATCTCTGAATCAATTTTAAATTGCCCAATGGTGTGCTTTTATTTTTTCAGCAAAATATTGTTTTTATTGAGGTGAAATTGTCATAACATAAAACTAACCATTTTAAAGTGAAAAATTCAATGGTGTTTAGTACATTCACAATGTTGTGCAACCACCTTCTCTGTCTAGTTCCAAAATATTTTCATCTCTGCAAAAGGAAACCCCATACCCATTAAGCAGTCACTCTCAATTCCCCTTCCTCCTAGCCCCTGGCAACCGCCAATCTGCATTCTGTCTCTAGGATTTACCTATTCTGGATATTTCATATAAATGGAATCATACCGTATGTGACCCTTTGTGTCTGGCTCTGTGCTTTTATTTTAAGCTAACTCAAATAGTTTTCCAGAAATAAGTGGGACAGAAAATGAATGAATTAAATTTCGTGTTTCTGTACTACAATGAGTATTTATGGAGCAGCCTTCTTGACCATCCACTTTATCTGCATTTGTTTCTGGAGTAATAACAATAGCTAACATTTATTGAGTGTATGTTATGTGCTAGACACTGTTATAAATGTTTTACATGTGTTGACTCACTTTATCTTCATAACAATCCTATAAAGTGGGTACTATTATCATCTCTATTTTACAGATAAGAAAACTGAGGCACAGATTACTTAAATAACTTGCCTGTGTTCACACAGCTAGCAAGTGGGAGAACCAGGATTCAATTTCTGAGACTGTATACCGATGGTTCTCAACGGAGGTGGGGGGGTTGGGAGGTGTCTTAGTTATCTCGTGCTGCTATAACAGAAATACCACAAGTGGATGGATGGCTTCAACAAACAGAAATTTATTCTTTCACAGTCTAGGAGGCTAGAAGTTCAAATTCAGCATGCCAATTCTAGGGGAAGGCTTTCTCTGTCTGCTCTGGAGGAAGGTCCTTGTCATCAATCTTCCCCAGTCGAGGAGCTTCTCAGTGCAAAGATCCCAGATCCAAACGATGCGCTGCTCCTGGCACTTCTTTCTTGGCAGTAATGAGGTCCCCCTATCTCCTGCCTGCTTTTCTCTTTTATATCTCAAAAGAGATTGATTTAAGACACAACTTAATCTTGTAGATTGAGTCCTGCCTCATTAACATAACTGCCAATAATCCTGCCTCATTAACATCATAGAGGTAGGATTTACAACACATAGGAAAATCTCATCAGATGACAAAATGGTGGGCAATCACACAATACTGGGAATAATGGACTAGCTAAGTTGACACACATTTTTGGGAGACGCAATTACATCCATAGCGGAGGGTTGTTTTACCTCCCAGGAGACATTTGGAAATGTGTGGGGACATTTTTTTCTTCTCCGCAACTAAGGAGTTGTTATTGGTATGTAGTGGGTAGAAGCCAGGGATGATGCTAAACATCTTACAATGCACAAGACAGCCCGCACAACAAAGGATTATCTGGCCCAAAATGTCAATAATGCCACTGTTGAGAAACTGCTGTACACCAATCCTTATATTATCTCCTTAAATGTCCTGAAAGCTCTTTAGCCTTGTTCTTCATCCTGCATCTGCCCACATAACTGAAAATGCTCCAGAATGGGTGGGCAATTATGTCCATGGTGGCACACTCCACATGAGGGAGTGCGGGCATTTCCAAGGACACAACCTGGTACTCATGTAGCCTTAAGAGTCAAAACCTAATGGGAAAAATGCTGTAGGGAGGAAACAAAAAGATGAAAGCTTTCATGCCCAGCGTTATTTATGGTCCAGAGAAGGGCAGGGCTGTGGAAGGACCTATGGGCTTGTTACATCAGGGATGGACACTCTATTCCATGACAAGAACCATCCAGAAAACTCCAAGTTCCTGAAGCCCCAATCCAAGCTCTTCATCTGCCCTCCCACACCTGTGCCTCCCTCCCTCAGCTCATGGCTCCCCATTTTCCAGCTCCCTGGGCTCTGGTCCCACATCCTGTCTCATCTCTACCTCTGAGGACAGTTCCCTCTTGGCACTTCTGTTATGGATTGAGTTGTGTCACCCAAAAGATAGGTTGAAGTCCTAACCCTATGAATATGACCTTATTTGGAAATAGGGTCTTGGAAGATATTATCAGTTAGACCTCAACAAGAGGTCATATTGGAGTAGGATGAGTTCTAATCCTATATGATTGGTGTCTTTATAAAAGAGGAGGAGATAGATACAGAGAGACAGAGAAAGGATGGCCATGTGATAGCAGAGGCAGATGCAGTTGCAAGCCAAGGAACGCCAAGGATGGTCAGCAGCCACCAGAAACTAGGAGAGAGGCATGGAACAATTTCTCTCTCAGAGCCCTCAGAAGGAATCAACACTGCCGACACCCTGATTTGGACTTCTAGCCTCCGGAACTGTGAGACAATAAATTTCTGTTCTTATAAGACAGCCAGTTTGTGGTATTTCATACAGAAGTCCTAGGTGATCAGTATGCCCTCCATTTCACCTAGACTACCAACACAGCCACCACTGTAAGTTCCCTTGGGTGGGAATGAGTCTTGTTTCCATTGTACACTAGTCCTGAGCATACTGTTGTTGCTGTTGTTATTAGCTGCCATTGAGTTAACTCAAACTCATGAAAACCTATGTATAACAGAACAAAACTTTTCTGTCCCTGTGTCATCCTTACAATCACCAGCATGTTCAAGTCCATCGTTAGCACTCATATCACCAAGGACCTCCTTTGCCCACATTGGCCCTTTACTGCACCAAACATGAAGTCCTCCACCAGTGAATGATCCCTCCTGATGACGTGTCTAAAGCCAGGGTATCAGACAGTGTTCCGTTGTGATTCATAAGGTTTCCATTGACTAATTTTCAGAAGTGGATTGCCAGGCCTTTCTTCCTAGTCTGCCTTAGTCTGGAAACTCCATTGAAATCTGTCCACCATAGGTGACCCTGCTGATATTTGAAATACCAGAAGCACAGCTTCTAGCATCACAACAACCTGCAAGCCACCACAGTATGACAAACTGACATGTCATGGATTGAATTATGTCCCCCCAAAAATGTGTGTATCAATTTGGCTGGGCCGTGATTCCCAGTATTGTGTGGTTGTCCTCCATTTTGTGATTGTAATTTTATGTTAAAGAGGATTAGAGTGGAATTGTAACACCCTTACTAAGATTGCATCCCTGATCCAATGTAAAGGGAGTTTCCCTGGGGTGTGGCCTGCACTACCTTTTATCTCTTGGAAGAGATAAAAGGAAAGGGATGCAAGCAGAGAGTTGGGGACCTCATACCACCAAGAAAGCAGAGCCGGGAGCAGAGTGCATCCTTTGGACCTAAAGTTCTTGTGCTCAGATGCTCGTAGACCAAGGGAAGACTGGTGACAGGGACCATCCCCCAGAGCTGACAGAGAAGGTCTTTCCCTGGAGCTGACACACTGAATTTGGACCTGTCGCCTGCTGGACTGTGAGAGAATAAATTTCTCTTTGTTAAAGCCATCCATTTGTGGTGTTTCTGTTATAGCAGCACTAGATGACTAAGACATGACATAGGGGTGATAGCTTAGTGCACTGCAGGCCCCTAGTGAGTAAATCTTGGCTGTAATCTCCACATCCAGCCTCCAAGAGCACGACTGCTAGAAGATTCCTCCCGAAGCACAGCTCTGGTCCTGGCAGTAGGGCACCATGTTGGAAGGTAGTGCTGTTGTAGGAAGAACACTGCACAGGGAACTGGCAGGCCTGGGCTGGGGGATGTGTGAACTCAGGAGCTCTGCTTGGGGCTCAGTGCAAGCGTGAGTTATACTTGTCTTCTCTGTAATGCCTGGCACTGGGCTTTGGATGGGGCTGGCTGTTATTTGTTGGATGGAATTAATGCATTGCTGTTTTGTTCTCCTATCTGGGCAGAGATAAACCGCCTCCACAAATGGCTCCAGGTGACAGCAGCTGGCCTCCTCCATGGTGGAGGATGTAGGACACATGCAATCTGCTGGCTGCAGGCATGCTGCCCTGTCCCCCTGCTGTGTAGGCTCTGGACACACTGGTAAATCCTGCCCCTTGTATGTGGGGTGTGGGCTTGTCTCAAGGCTCCCCCTCCATTCCACCCTCAACCATACTTATGTTGAGCTATAACATCCTTGAGGTGAGAGATTATTAATTAAACTGAGAATTATGAGGGGCCTACTATGTGTCAGGAGTCCGTGGGTGATACAGACAGATAATATGCTTGGCTGATGATAACTGAAAGGTTGGAGGTTGGAGTACATCAGATGTACCTCCAAAGAAAGACCTGGCAATCTACTTGCAAAAACTAATCCATTGAAAGCCCTGTGGAGCACAATTCTACTCTGACTCACGTGGGGTTGCCCTAAATTGGAATCAACTCAACAGCAAATGGTTTGGGTTTTTGTTTTGTTTTTGCTGTGTGCCAAATACTGAAATAACAGTTAATAAGAAGGACATGGCCCGTGCCTAGGGGAGATCAGAGATTTTAATCTAGTAACTACAGGTGGGATGTGTGTAAAGAAAGAAGTACAGAGACATTTGTTGCTGTGTGTCACTGGTATATAGAAATCCTAGAAATTTGGTGGATATGAGTTTCATCTTAGAAGCTACATTTGTGTCCCATTCTTCCCTGCTGATTCTACACACAAGCAAAATTGACAGTTATGTGCATAGCCTGATTTGATGTAGATTACAAATACATCTACCCCCAGAATGTCTGACCTTATGGCCCATTACCATATAGTTGAAAGCACTGGACTTGTCAAAAGATCTGGTTTTGAACCCTGTCTCTGCTGCCTACTATCTGTTCCTCCTTTGGTAAATTATTTGATGTTTCTGGGACAATTTCCCCTCTGTAGAATTAAAATAATAATAACCATTCACAGCAACCCAGGAGGCACCCATTGAGTTACTAAATTGGAATCAGCCTTTTAACAGCCCTCCTCTTCTACCAGGCCAGGAGTTCTCACAACCCCAGCTGGGTCAGACCACTAAACAAGGCCATTTCTCCAGAAGCTATTACTGAAATGTCCATGTTAGCTGAGGGAGGAGCAAACAGAAGAACCTTGTCCTCTACCCAATGGGCTAGTTTGTAGATGGGGCTGTCTTAGTTATCTAGTGCTGCTATAACAGAAATACCACAAGTGTGTGGCTTTAACAAACAGAAGTTTATTTTCTCATGGTTTACGAGGCTAGAAGTCAGAACTCAGGGTACCGTCTCTAGGGGAAGGCTTTCTCTTTTTGTTGACTCTGGAGAAAGCTCCTCGTCTCTTTTGAACTTCTGCTCCTGGGTGATCTTCATAGGGCTTGGCATCTCTCTTACCCCTTATCCGCTTTGCTGGTTTGTTTAATCTCTTATATCTCAAAAGATATTGACTCAATATACACCTACACTAACCCTGCCTCATTAACATAACAAAGACAACCCATTCCGAAATAGGATTATAACCACAAGCATAAAAGTTAGGATTTACAATGCATATTTTTGGGGGACATAATTCAGTCCATAGCAGGAGCCTTGGAGACATCTAGCCCAGGGTTTCCAAATGGCAGGAGGCTTGGCACTGTTGACATGGAGGTGGATGATCATTTTTACTATTACTATTGAGCATTGATTTTAATGTGTATTGGGAAAATCCAACCAGCACAGCAAACCCATAATTTTAGAGTATTTTTGTTTAGAATGATAAACCAGTTGCCTTCAGGTTGATTCTGACTCATGGCAACCCTATGTGTGTCAGAGTATAAATGTGTTCCTTAGGGTTTTCAGTGGCTGATTTTTTAGAAGTAAGCTGTCAGGCCTTTCTTCAGAGATGCCTCTGGGTGAACTTGAACAGTCTGCCTTTCAGTTAGCAGCCACATGTATTAACTGTTTGTACCACCTAGGGACTCCCATGCTAGGTTAAAAAAAAAAATGTGAGTTAGTTTCAAGAAAAAGCCAGGTAAATAACCATTCAGTTAGTCCAATGATATGACAGAAATCATGAAGGTGCTCACAAATGACGAGTTTGGGAAATGTTGCTGTAATAAACCTCTTCATGTTACTGATGAAGAAGCAAAGGTCCAAAAGGGTGAAGTTTAAAGTTGGCAAGTAACAGATCTGGGATTAGAATTAAGTCCTCCGGGGCTCCAAGCGGTGTTCTTCCCAACACCCCAGGCTGCCTCCCCTCCATTGAGCTCCCTATACTAGAAGGTGTATTGATTAGGGTTCTTTCATGTTTTTGTTTTAATAACAACTTTGAGATATAATTCACATAACATAAAATTCACCCTTTTAACATGTTCGGTTCAGTGGGTTTTGTGTATTTGCAGAGTTATGCAACCATCACTACAATTTTAGAACATTTTTTATGATCCCCCAAAAGAAACCCTGTAACCATTAGTGTACCTGTACCCTATACCCTCCTCACCCAACCCCTAGCTCCTGGTAACTACTAATCTTTCTGTCCCTGTGGATTTGCATATTCTGGACATTTTATATAAGTGGAAACATACAACTTGTGCCTTTTGTGTCTAGTGTTTTCAAGGTTCATTCATATTGTAGCGTGTATCAGTACTTCATCCTTTTTTATGGCTCAGTAATATTCCATTGTATATCTCTTAGTCATCCAGTGCTGCTATAACAGAAATACCTCAAATGGATGGCTTTAACAAAGAGAAGTTTCTTTCCTCAAAGTAAAGTAGGCTAAAAGTCCAAATTCAGGGTGTCAGCTCCAGGGGAAAGCTTTCTCTCTCTGTCGGCCTTCTCATCAATGTCCCCCCCCAGACTAGGAGCTTCTCTGCGCAGGGGCCCCAGGTCCAAAGGATGCGCTCTGCTCCTGGCACTGCTTTCTTGATGGTATGAGGTTCCCTCTCCGCCCCCACCTCTCTCTGAACACTTCTCTTTTATATCTCAAGAGATTGCCTTAGGACACAATCCAATCTTGTAGATTGAGTCCTGCCTTTTTACACAACTGCCACCCATCCTCCCTCATTAACATCATAGAGACAGGATTTACAACATATAGGAAAATCACACAATACTGGGAATATCATGGCCCAGCCAAATTGATACACACATTTTTGGGGGGACATAATTCAATCTGTGATATTCTACCCTTTTGGCCTCCCCAAAATCACATCCTTGCAACATGCAAAACATATTTACCCCATCATATCATAGCAAAAGTGTTAACTCCAAGTCCAAAATCCAAAAATTCCTCTTCATCTGTGAAATCTAGAATACAAGTTATCTGCTTCCAAAGGTACAGTGGCAGAATAGGCACAAGCTAGACATTTCCATCACAAATGGAAGAAACTGGAGGAAAAGAAGGGATAACAGGCACCAAGCAAGTCAGCAGAACACATTACATTAGCTCTCAAGGCTTTGAAAATAATCCTCTGTTCTCTGAGACAATTTACACAATAGCCCTGCCCTCCAGACTCTAGGTATTGGCCACACTCTCCAGATTCTGAGTGGAGGCCCCCTTGGCCCTGGGCTTCAGCTTTGCCTTCCAGGCCCACTGGGACAGCAACTCTGCCCCCTCCACTTTAGGCACACCATTCTCCCAGTCCATCTGAGTGGCAACTCCACCCTTAGAAACACCAGAGGCCATGGATCCACCCTTCGAAACCCCTGAGGTCATAGCATACCTTTTGAGATTGAGGCACTTTGGCTTCTTGTGTCCCTTGTCTTCTGCTTCCGTTCCCTGGTTCCTTGGCCTCTCAGTCCTCGGGCCTCATGCCCGCATCTGCCCTGCAGGGGCAAGTGTTCCAAAGCTCTGTATCTCCACTGCTAAGTGCCTAGAGGCACCCCACTCCACCAGGAAGCCTCCTGCACACAGGCACTCAGATCTCTCACTCCGTGGGTCGACTCCAGCGCCATTTTGCACTGGTCTTCTGCCACTGCTGCTTCTCTGCCTTTGCAGGTTCTCTGCCACTGCCACTTCTCTGCCACTGCAGGTTCTTTTCTGCTGCTGGTCCTCTGTCACTGCCACTCCTCTATCCATTCACAGTTTCAAAACCACTTCCACATATTAGGTATCTGTTAGAGCAGCACCCCACTCTCTCTGTACCAGACGTCTTAGGCTAGGTTCTCTAGAGAAGCAAAACCAGTAAAGCATATAAATATATATATAGAGAGATTTATATCAAAGAAACAGTTCACGTGATTGTAGAGGCTAGAATGTCCCAAGTCCGTGGATTAGGATAGAGGCTTCTTCAGATTCATGTAGCTGCAGGGGCTGGCGAACCCAAGATCTGCAGGTTGGAAAGCAGGACTCCATTCACAGGCTGTGAAGATCAACGAATCCCAGGATCAGCAGATAAGCTGCTAGCTCAAGTCCCAAGAACCGGAGGTCAGACAAACAGACAAACATGATCCAGAGCCAGCAAAAAGCCAGAACTTCTGCTTATGCTCAGATGCAGCCCACACCCCCAAGGAAACTCCCTTTCAACTGATTGGCTACTCACAGCATATTCAATTATGGGAGTGATCACATATAAACACTGAGAAGCATGGCCCAGCCAACCTGACACATAATCTTAACCATCACAATGTGGACATACCACATTGTCTTTATCGATTCATCATTGATGGACATTGAGTTGTTTCCACTTTTTGGATATTCTGAAGAATGCTGCTATGAACACTGGTGTACAGGTTTTTGTGTGCACCTATGTTATCATTTGTCTTGAGTATATCCTTAGGAGTGGAATTGCTGGGTTATATGGTGTAATTAGGGTTCCTGATTGCAAGCAACAGAAAGTGACTCTGGCCCTCTTGAAGAAGAGGAAATTTATCAGCAGGATAATAGAGGCTTCCAGAATCCACAAGGGAGAGGCTGAAGGGCTGGGCCTGGAAAATGGGGTAAGAGCCACAGGTAGGTCAGAGCCATGGAAATGGAGCCACAGGCAGGACCATCCCATAGACATACTTCAAGCATACTCTTGCAGCATGCCCTTCTGGATCTTACCCAGGGTGTCCAACTGGTCAAATCTGAAGTATCGTCTTCCACTCTCCCCACCAGTTCTGGGGTAGGGAAAGGGATGATCTGACCACTTTGGCCCCAATAGCATAAGGGGGCTGTTATGGATTGAATTGTGTCCCCCCCAAAAGATGTGCTAAAAATCCTAACCTCTATACCTGTGGTTATAACCCCCTTTGGGAATGGGTTTTCTTTGTTATGTTAAGGAGACAGTATTAGTGTAGGGAGTGTCTTAAGTCAATCTCTTTTGAGATATAAAAGGGATTAAACAAACAAGTGAATAAGCAGAGATGGGAGAAGATAAATGACACACCACGTGAAGATCACCAGGGAACCAAGAAATAAGGACCTTCCCCCAGACTGACAGAGAGAGAAAGCCCTCCCCTACAACCGGCGCCCTGAATTGACTTCTAACCAACTAAACTGTGAGAAGATAAATTTTTGTTTGTTAAAGCCACCCATTTGTGATATTTCTGTTATAGCAGCACTAGATAATTAAGATGGGGGCATTTTATACAATGAGCAATTTCCCTAAAAGAGAAATCAAGGCACCAATATGAAGGTGGAGTTGGGGGAAATTCTGGACACCCAAAAAAGGATAAACATCTACTATAGCAGAGCCAGACTGTGAGGGGAAAAGCCAGATCTCATAGAGTAGCAGAACCTAGCAAACCTGGGACAGGAAGAACAGGCTGAATGGGATACAGAGGTGGAAGAAGGGAGGGAGAACAGATGAGAGAGGCTCGGTTGTAGCATGGCATCTGGTTGGGCCCAGATTAGCCTGGAAGGAGTTAAGGGCTTCTTACCTCTTCATTCTCCCCACCTCTATCTTTCCTCCTTTCCTCCAGCTCCCCCTTTCCTCTACGTCTTTTGGCAAGATTTGAAAGACACAGAAAATTGATAGATAGGAACATGGGAAAAATCCAAGCTTTATGAATGAGAACAAGGGTCTAAATCTGCCTTCCTCTCCATAGTATCCTCAGTGCCTAGAACAGCTCCTGGCACATAGTAGATGCTCAATAAATACTGTTAAAATCATGAATTAATATCTGCCAAAAAAGTAGTTGAGAAAAAAGAATTTCACATCTAGTAGATTGTGTTATTGTTCCCAGTTATTCACTCCCTCCCTACTGGAGCCCTGGTGGCACAGTGGTTGAGAGCTTGGCTGCTAACTGAAAGTTTGGCAGTTCAAATCCACCAGCCACTCCTTGGAAACCCTATGGGGCAGTTCTACTCTGTCCTATAGGGTCTCTATGAGCTGGAATCAAGTTGACTGCAACGGGGTTCCCCCCCATTATAGAACTGTACATCCATTACCTTTGCCATTTGACCTTGTAGTACCTCTCACCAGAGTACTTGACGAATGTTTTCCTGCCCTATTGATGTTGGGCTTGACCACGTGATTTGTTTTGGCCAATGCAGCGTGAGTGGATATGATGTCAGCAAAGGTTTAGAGGTAGCTATGTGATTTGGCTTGGCCCCATGTGCTTCAGTCATCCACCTGTGAACACAGCCTGGGAAGCCACTGGTCCAAGGAAAACGAAGAGGTTCACGGAAAAAACCAGAACCCGATCTGAAGCTGGAGCCAAGCCCAGAGGATCCAGCAGAGCCATGGCTGAGCCACAGGCTGTGAGTGAGAAAAATCAATGTTTGTTGTTTTAAGCCACTGAAATTTTGAGGTTGGTTGTCATACAGCAAAAATTGACTATTGGCCCACATAACTTGAATTCTTAACCTAACATGAAAGTTAAAATGTGTATAGTGTAGAGTAGTTGCTTTTTTTCCCCCTTTAAATAAAAGAATGCATTGCATAGTAGAAAAGAGTTTAGATTTTGGAGTCAAACAGACCTAGGCTTGAATTCCAGTTTATTAATTCTGTTGTCTTGTTACTGTATGTCTGAGTCTGTTTCCACATCTGTAAAAACACCTACCTAAAGGAGTTGTTGTGAGGGTGAAAGGAAACTGTTATGGATTGAATTGTGTGTCCACAAAATATGTGCTGGATCCCTATGCCTGTGGATGTAATCTCATTTAGGAATAGGGTTTACTTTGTATGTTAATGAGGTCATATCCGTGTAGGGTGTGTGTTAAACCAATCACTTTTGAGATATATAAAAAGAGCAAATCAAGCACAGAGACAAGTACGTACAGACAAGTGAAGATCATCACCAACGAACCAAGGATGGCCCCGCCCCCAGAGCCACACTCTGAATTCAGACTTCTAGCCTCCAGAACTATGAGGAAATAAATTTCTGTTCTTTCAAGCCACCACTAATGTTTCTGTTACAGCAGCACTAGGAAACCAAGACAGAAACCAAGCGTGTAAAGTATTTAGCTTCAGAGGCTCGCACACAGCAGGGCTTGGGAGACATCGTCAGCTGCCCACAAAGCATCCATTCTCT
Organism: Dugong dugon; assembly: GCA_030035585.1. Lineage (NCBI taxonomy): Eukaryota > Metazoa > Chordata > Mammalia > Sirenia > Dugongidae > Dugong > Dugong dugon. The sequence continues at coordinate 153,697,282 of CM057462.1, forward strand.
CTTTCCCACAGTATCCCAATTTTTATTTGTGTTTCTCCTATGTCCCACTGTACTTCCTGGGACGCTGACCCCACCCTGAACTTCAGAGATGGTTTCAACTGGTTTAAGGGCAATCCCAACACTCTTGCCACCATTATTGGCTCTGGAACTTGGTTCTACACCGGCCAGCAGAGGGCATGCCTCCAGCCGCAGCCATGTGCTCGGAAACAGGCGTGTTAATCAGTCAGGTTGTTAGCTGCAATCACAGAAGCTGACTCTGAATGATTCAGCACTTCAAAAGTTTGCTAAGAGGGCAATAGGTGGCTCACAAGATCACAGGGAGGGCTGGAGAGCCGGACTCCTGGCCAACCTGGCCCAAACCCTTCCACAGGTCAGGTCTGATGAGAAAACTGCCATTGGCACTAAGCTCTGGAAGCAGGTGCCCCAGCTGTTCTGTACCAGGAGCTTGACTTTATTGCAACCACTAATACTTCCAGAAAGAGAGAGGGAGCAGGGAGAGGGAGGAAGGGAGGGAGGGAGAAAGATGCTTTGAACCTTCCTTCTTGCGTCACCAACTCTTGAGTAATAGTCCCATGTCCATGTTTTGACTGCAAGGGAAGCCGGGAGAGTAAAATCTAGCTTCTATCTTTGGGAGGTAGACTTACAGTTTCAAACTTGTCCTAACAGAGGATGAGTGTTCAAAAGAGTCAGAGTGACCACACGTATGACGAATGTCTACCACAAGATTTGTTCCAGTTTTGAGAAAATGAGGCACAAGGGGATGATTTGTTGGGATTTCTTATAAAGAATCTTCCTTATTCATATGAGAGACACAAGAAGAGACGCTCTCTTCCTCTGGACATTGTGATGTGTTGATGTGGAGTTTGGACTTGCTATAAATCATTTTGTTAGCATGAGGGAGGTCAGCCCAAGAATGAAGCCAACACACAGAGGAGGGAAAAAGCAAGGAGTTGATTCTGAAGCTGCCCAACCTCTGTATTTCCAGGTAGACAAGCCAGTGTGACTTAGATTTTCTGTTGCTTGCAGCCAAATGCGTCCTAAAGCAATTATACCAAAAAACCAATTAAACCCAAACCCCACTGCCGTCGAGTCAATTCCGACTCATAGCGACTATGTAGGACAGAGTAGAACTGCCCCACAGCGTTCCCAAGGCTTTAAATCTTTACAAAGCAGACTGCCACATCTTTCTCCCGCAGAGCAGCTGGTGGGTTTGAACCACAGACATTTTCATTCGCTGCTGAGTGCTTTAATCACTGCACCACCAGGGCTCTAAAAACCAACTAGATGTATGTTTATCACTATAATACAACAAAACAAAATAAAGGCTTTTTCAGACCAACTCCTCAAAAAACAAAACAAAACAAAAAACAGGTAGAGACAGTGAAAAGTAGGGAAACAAGTGAGAAGACCTGGGTTCTAGTCCCACCTCTGCCGTGTGCCCTCTTCGTCAAAGCATCTAATCTTTAAACCTCAGCTTCCTCTTTATTTCAACAGAGCTGTTGTGAAATGAAATGAAGGATGAAAGAAGCCTTTGTGTTGTTAACTGCTGTCAAGTTGACCACCAACTCATGGGGACCCCATGTACAATGGGATCCATAGGGTTTTCATTGGCTGATTTTTAGAAGTAGATCACCAGGCCTTTCTTCCTGGTCCACCTTAGTCTGGAAGCTCTGCTGAAACCTGTTCAGCATCACAGCAACATGCCAGCATCCACTGACAGATGGGTGGTTGCTGCGCATCAATTATACTGGCCTGGAATCGAACCCAGGTCTCCTACATGGAGGGTGAGCATTCTACCACTGAACCACCACTGCCCTCAAAAGCCATTTGTAGGCTAGTCTAAAATGCAAAGAATCATGATTCTTCCCCACAGACTGTTGTAATCAAACGAGACAGGAGCAGAAATATGGTAATAAACGAACAAACAAACAACTGTTTTCTCAAAGGCTTTAACATTCCTAGTTCCCGTTTGGCCTAAGTTCTCATGCATTCTATATACTTGCCAGTGGGTGGGAGGTGGTGGGAGCTAGGAAAGTGAAGGAAAAGCTTTGAAGTAGAATTAGGTCAAAGCTGATCATTATACAGCTTGTAGATCTGGGGAGTTTGCTTTTGCTTTTCTCTGTGTTCCTAGAGAGGAATTGGGGAAAATGTAAGTTCTCATTCAGGAGGGGAAAGAAAGCCCATTCCAGATGTTTTATCTCATTCTCTTATTTTATCCTTACAACAACCATTGGAGGTAGGGCTGACAGCATACATTTTAAAGATGAGGAAACAGTGCAGAGAGGGGGAGTCACCTGCTCTAAGTATGTCTTTGAATTCAGACCCATAAGATTCCTGACCCCAGGCTCTTTCCAGGACACCTCACAAGCTCCCAGGAAAACATAAAAACATATTCTTTATGGTATCTGAGTTCCAAAGGTTTAAACAAAAGCTTAGAGAAGGCTAGGGGAAGGCATTGTTTACCTCAGGTTAATGTCAAACATCCTTTTCCCCTGAGGGAGGCAAAAGAAGACCGTCATGTTTGTAAATACCAAGGATATCTTTGAAGGACACTTAAGAAACTGGTTATAGTGGGTGACTTGAGGGTGGCTGGGGAGGGAACTGCATCACTTGGGGACAAGAAGAAGAGAAACTTACTTTTCACTGTCAGCCACCTTTTCCTTTTTAAATGTACTAACTGCATAGTCCCTGGATGGTGTGAATGATTAATGTGCTCAGCTTTGGAGGTTCGAATCTACCAGCAGCACCTTGGAAGCAAGGCCTAAAGATCTACTTCTGAAAGGTCAAGCCATTGAAAACCCTATGGAGCACAGTTCTACTCTGACACACGTGGGGTCGCCATGAGTTGGAATTGACTGGGTGGCAACTGCTTTGTTTTATTTTATTTTTTATTGTGCTTTAAATGAAAGTTTACAGTTTAGTTTCTAATACAAAAAATTATACACACTCTGCTATGTGACCCTAGTTGCTCTCCGCATACTGTGACAGCACACTCCTCCTTTACACCTCAGATTTCCCATGTCCATTCAACCAGCTCCTGTCCCTTTCTGCTGTCCCATCTCGCCTCCGGACAGGAGCTGCGCATTTAGACTCATGTATCTATTTGAGCTAAGAAGCACACTCTTCACGAGTATCATTTCATGTCTTATAGTCCAGTCTAATCTTTGTCTGAAGAGTTGGCTTCTGGAGTAGTTTTAATTTTGGACTACCAGAGAGTCTGGGGGCCATGTCTTCTGGGGTCCCTCCAGTCTTGGTCAGACTATTAAGTCTAATCTTTTTACTAGAATTTGAGTTCTGTACTCCAATTTTCTCCTGCTCTGTCAGGGAATCTCTGTTGTGTTCCCTGTCAGGGTGGTCATTTGTGGTAGCCAGGCACCATCTAGTTCTTCTGAGCTCAGGCTGATGGAGTCTCTGGTTTATGTGACCCTTTATGTCTCTTGGGCTAATACTTTTCCTTGTATCTTTGGTGTTCTTCATTCTCCTTTGCTCCAGGTGCATTGGGACCAATTGATACATCTTAGATGGCTGTTTGCTAGCTTTTAAGACCTCAGACGCCACTCACCAAAGTGAGATGCAGAACATTTTCTTAATAAGCTTTGTTATGCCAGTTGATCCAGACGTCCCCTGAAACCATGGTCCCCGGAACCCTGCCACTCTGTTCCTCTAAGTGTTTGGTTGTATTCAGGAAACTTCTTAGCTTTTGGTTTAGTCCAGTTGTGCTGACTTCCCCTGTAGTGTGCGTTGTCCTTCTCTTCACCTAAGATATTTCTTGGCTACTATCTAGTTAGTAAATAACACTCTCCCTCCCTCTCCACCCTCATAACCATCAAAGAATGTTTTCTTCTGTATTTAAACCTTTTCTTGAGTTCTTCTAATAGTGGTCTTATACAATATTTGTCCTTTTGCGACTGACTGATTTCACTCAGCACGATGCCTTCCAGATTCATCCATGTTATGAGATATTTCATGGATTCACCATTATTCTTTATCGTTTCAAGGTATTCCATTGTGTGAATATGCCATAATTTGTTTATCCATTCATCCACTGACAGGCACCTAGGTTGTTTCCATCTTTTTGCTATTGTGAACAGGGCTGCAGTGAACTTGAGTGTGTATATATCTATTTGTGTGACTGGTCTTATTTGTCTAGGATATATTCCAAGGAGTGGGATTGCTGGATCTTATGGTACTTCCTCTATTTCTAGCTTTTTAAGGAAGCGCCAAATCGATTTCCAAAGTAGTTGTACCATTTTACATTCCTACCAACAGTGTATAAGTATTCCATTCTCTCCACATCCTCTCCAACATTTATTATTTTGTGTTTTTTGGAGAATGCTAGCCTTGTTGGGGTGAGATGGTCTCTCATTGTAGTTTTGATTTGCATTTCTCTAATGGTTGATGACCGTGAGTATTTCCTCATGTGTCTGCTAGCTGCCTGAATGTCTTCTTTGGTGAAGTGCCTGTCCATTTTTTAATTGAGTTATTTGTCTTCTTGTTGTTGAGGTTTTGCAGTATCTCGTAGATTTTAGAGATTAGACCCTGTTTGGATTTGTCGTAGCCAAAATTTTTTTCCCGGTCTGTAGGTTGTCTTTTTACTCTTTTGATGAAGTGTTTTGACGAGCATAAGTGTCTGATTTTTAGGAGCTCTCAGTTATCTAGTTTCTCTTCCGGTGTTTGTACATTGTTACTTATGGTTTGTATTCTGTTTATGCCATGTCCCTATTTTTTCTTCCATGATCTTTATCATTTTAGATTTTCTATTTAGGTCTTTGATCCATTTTGCGTTAGTTTTTGTGCGTGGTGTAAGGTATGGGTCTTGTTTCAATTTTTTGCAGATGGATATCCAGTTACGCCAGCACTATTTGTTAAATAGACTGTTTTTTCTCCCATTTAACAAGCTTTGGGACTTTGTCAAATATCAGTTGCTCATAGGTGGATGAATTTACATCTGGATTCTCAATTCTGTTCCATTGGCCTATGTATCTGCTGTTGTACCAGTACCAGGCTGTTTTGATGACTGTGGCAGTATAATAGGTTCTAAAATCAGGTAATGTGAGGCCTTCCACTTTCTTCTTCTTCTTGAGTAATGCTTTATTTATCCAGGGCCTCTTCCTTTTCCATATGAAGTTGGTGATTTGTTTTTCCATCTCCTTAAAAAATGCCATTGGAATTTGGATTGGGATTGCATTGTACCTGTAGATTGCCTTGGGTAGAATTGATATTTTCACAATGTTGAGTCTTCCTATCCATGAGCAAGGTATGTTATTCCACTTACGTAGGTCTCTTTTGGTTTCTTGCAGTAGTGTCTTGTGGTTTTCTTTGTATATGTATTTTATGTCTCTGGTTAGGTTTATTCCTAAGTATTTTATCTTCTTGGGGGCTATTGTAAATGGTATTGATTTGGTGATTTCCTCTTGGAAGTACTCTTTGTTGGTGTAGAGGAAGCCAACTGATTTTTGTATGTTTATCTTGTACCCTGAAACTTTGCTGAAGTCTTCTATTAGTTCCAGAAGTTTTCTTTTTAAAAAATTTTTTTTATTGTACTTTAGATGAAGGTTTACAGAACAAATAGTTTCTCATTAAACAGTCAGTACACATATTGTTTTATGACATTGGTTAATAACCCCACAGCAGGTCAACACTCTCCCTTCTCAACCTTGAGGAGCTTTTTTTTCTTGAAAATATACATAGCCAGAGTTACACCATTTCAAAAGTTTCTACATGTACAATTCAGTGACATCGATTACATTTTTCCAGTTGTGCTGCCATTCTCACTATCCTTTTCTAAATTGTTCCATCACCATTATCTTCAACTCACTGTCCCCTAGGCTTCCCATCAAACCTTTTGAGTTGCTATTGTCAATTTGATCTCACATAGATAATTCTTTTTTTTTCTGTACCTTAGATGAAGGTTTGCAGAACAAATAGTTTCCCATTAAACAGTTAGTACAACATATTACCGTGACAATGGTAAACAACCCCATGACATGTCAACACTGTCCTTTCTCAACCTTGGGTTCCCTATCACCTGCTTTCCTGTCCCCTCCTGCCTTCTAGTCTTTGTCCCTGGACTGCTGTGCCTCATTATTCCTGCTTTGTTTTATGAGGCTCTCCAATCCCCTGCTGAACGGTGAACTTTGGGAACGGCTTAACCACTGAGTTGAAAGGGTGTCCGGGGGCCATACTCTCGGGGTTTCTCCAGTCTGTCAGGCCAGTAAATCTGGTCTTTTTTTTCTGAGTTAGAATTCTGTTCTACGTCCTTTTCCAACTCTGTCCAGGACCCTCTACTGTGATGCTAGTTGGAGCAGTCATTGGTGGTAGCTGGGCACCATCTAGCTGTACTGGACTCAGTCTGGTGGAGGCCTTGGTAGCTGTGGTCCATTGGTCTTTTGGACTAATCTTTTCCTTGTATCTTGTTCTCTTCATTCTCCCTTGCTCCCGAAGGGATGAGACCAGTGGAGTGTCTTAGATGGCTGCTCATAGGCTTTTAAGACCCCAGATGCTACTCACCAAGGTAGAATGTAGAACATTGTCTTTATAAACTGTGTTATGCCTGTTGAGCTAGATGTTCCCCAAGACCATGGTCCCCACAGCCCTTCACCCAGCAATTCAGTCCCTCAGGGAGTTTGGAAGTGTCTATGGAGCTTCCATGACCTTTCCTTGTGCAAGTTGTGCTGGCTTCCCCAGTAATGTGTACTGTCTTACCCTTCACCAAAGTTACCACTTATCTGTTTAGTTCCCCGCCCACGCCTCCCATCCCTCATAACCAACAAAGATTGCTTCTTTTTATGTGTAAACTTTTACAGTAGAGGTCTCATACAATATTTGTCCTTTTGTGATTGACTTATTTCACTCAGCATAATGTCCTTCAGTTTCATCCATGTTATGAGACGCTTCACAGATTCATCATTGTTCTTTATCTTCGTATAATACTCCATTGTGTGTATGTACCATACTTTGTTTATCCATTCGTCTGTTGATGGGCATCTAGGCTGCTTCCATCTTCTTGCTATTGTGAACAGTGCTTCAGTGAACATGGATGTGCATATGTTTATTAGTGTGACGGCTCTTATTTCTCTAGGATATATTCCTAGGAGTGAGATTGCATTTTGTAGCACTTTTTTTTTTTTGTGGTGCTGACATTTTCTTTGTTCCTCTTACTCTCCTGTGCTGAGTTCCTTTTGTTTGTGGATTTTTTTCCCGTTTCTTTTGTTTTTATAGGTTTTGTTTTTACTGAGACTTTATGTTTTTCTTCTTTATTTTGATGAGTAGGTTTGTTAACTTTCTTTGTGGTTACCATGAAATTTACCCTTATCTTCCTAGATTTGAACCAGTCTATTATTACTTGGTATTGCTTGACTTCCTCTCCATTAGAGGTTCTATACCTACACCATTTATTCCCTCTTTTATTGTTCTGATGCTGTTGTCATTTACAGATTATCTTCTCTGGTTCCCTTTTGTAATTCTTTTGGTTTTGCATAGTCCTTAAGAGTTCATTTCCTAGGTTGGTATCCAGCTGGTACAATCCTGTGTCTTATATTCAGCCTGTGGTCTGATATTGTTTGTTCTCAGATCAAAGGGCTTCCTTTAATAAGTCTCATAAGTTGGTTTGGTTTTTACATAGTACCTTAATTTCTGTTTATCTGGAAATGACCTAATTTCACCATCATATTGAGCGAGAGTTTTGCCAAATATATTATTCTTGGCTGGCAATTTTTTTTTCAAGGTTTTATATATGTCATCCCATTGCCTTCTTGCTTCCAAGGTTTCCGCTGAATAACCTGACCTTAGTCTTATTGTTTCTCCTCTGTATGTGACTTTTTGTTTTTCTCGAGCTGCTGTGGAGATTCTTTGTCTTTGGTTTTAGTGAGTGTGATTATGATATGCCTTGCTGATTTTCTTTTGGGGTCTATCTTATATGGGGTTCGTTGAGCTTCTTGGATGGTCAGCTTTTCATCTTTCATGATATTGGGGAAGTTTTCTATCAGCAATTCTTCAATGATCCTCTCTGTGTTTTCTGTTTTCTCCCCCGTTCTGGAATTCCGATCACTCACAGATTTTTGCCTTTGATTGCATCCCACATAATTATCGGGGTTTCTTCATTTTTATTTGTTCTTTTTTCTGATTTTTCCTCAGACTTGTATCCAAGTGTTTGTCTTCAATTTCACTGATCCTATTTTCTATCGTTTCAAACCTTCTCCTCAGCCCTTCTATGACACTGTCCATTTCTGAAATCTTGTTGTTTATCTTTTGAATTTCTAACTGTTGTTTTTGTATGATTTATAGTTGTGAATTTATTTTAGCATTTGTTCCTGTATTATTTTCTTGAATTCTTCCATTTTTTGTCTGTATTTTCCATGAATTTGTCTATTTTTTCCTCATTTTTGTCTGTTTTTTGCTTCAACTCCTGGAGAATTCTGAATGTTAGAGATTTGAATTCCCTATCAGTTAGGTCTAGTGCCTTTTCTTCTACTGGAAGGTCATCTGGTGTTTTATTTTGGGTGCCTACTGCAACCATCCTGTCCTGTTTTTGTAAATGTTTTGATATTGTCTGCTGTCTTTGGGGCATTCAGTTGTGATTTTCCTTGTATATTGATTGTAGATTTGTTTGTTTCATCCTACTTTTTTGTTTTATTTGATTATGTCTGAGCAGGCAGGCTGTGCGTTCTTTGTTGTTTGCTTATCTGTGGGCACAATACTTTTCACCTCCTTCTCCAATTGGCAGGGTTAGTCACTCAGGTATGGTACAGCAGGGCAGGTCCAGCTGAAGGGGAGTTGCTGGGATAGGGTTGACAGTGCGGACCAGGAATCAGTGCAGGGCAGGTTCCAGTAGGCTGTGCCTGTGCTGCTTGGGAGTGTGATGTTCAGCTCACAGTGCAGGTAGGTAGGAAGGATGGGGTAGATTGTGATGTGTGGAGTTAAGATGGGTATGGGAAAGAGGAGAGAGAGGAGAGAGGAACAGAAGCCAAAAACATACACACAAACCAAAAAAAGTACTAAGCAAGCTTGCTATTGGAGTGGGGAGATGAGAGACTGATAAATGAGGGAAAATCAAAAATGAAAAAAAATAAAAAAGAAAAAGGGTAAAAGAAAAAAATAAATAAGTTGAGAAACTGGAAATGAAGAAAGACAAAAAGGGAAAAAGAGAGAGAAGAAAACTAAACAACGAAATGAAAAAAAAAAAAAAACCCAAAAACAAAACCAAAAAAAAAAAAAAAAAAAAGAAAAAAGAAATGCTCCCAGGGATGTCCCTGAGTGTTTGTGCAGAGTAAGGGACTAGCTTCCAAGCCACATGGTACTGCCTGGCTAGAATGGGCTCCCAGGCCGAGAAAAGAAAATGAAAACAAACAAACAAATCAAAACAGAACAAATCAGAGCAAACAAACAAAAAAGCCCTGGGGGTCCCACCAGCGTGGCAACGTGGGCCAGGAAGCAGTTTCACAGTCGAGTGGTGTTCGCAGCCTTTCAGGAAGAAGCAAAGATGGCACATGGAGCCAGGTATTTGAGAGAAAGGAGGGGGAGGTGGTGAGAGGTAAGGAAGAAATGTAAAGAAGCAGAAAAAAGCAATACCAGCAGCCAACGAATGGCACTCAGGGCTCTGGCCAGTGTGGGTGCGTGGAATCCAAGCGGCACTGGGGGGAAGGTCGTGCTTCCCAGCCAATAGACTGTGGCTGCAGGAAGCAGAGGAGGCTAAATGGGGGTGAAGAAGGGTGAGGGGTGGGAAAGCCTATATCGTGGGTTACTGGTTGTTCTGTCTCCTGCTGGAAGCTCTGTGAAGCTGCTTTCTCGTACCTCCTGTTCGCTGGTCTCCAATAGGAGTCCAAGATGGCAGATCCGTGCTGCAGGAGCTGATCGGGGACCTCTGCATGTATCTCTCCTCACACTCTGTTCTCAGTCAGTTTCTTATTCCATTCAGTGCTTGGCTGAGTTCTTTATTTCTTCATTTGATGCTTAGGGTTTCAGGATTGATGTGTGACTCTGTTTGACTTAGTTTTTCTGATCTTTGCTGCAGAGAGACAGTGTGGTCCTTCTGACTATAGAGCCATGTTGCCCGGAAGTCCTCCAGTAGTTTTATTGTGGATTCTTGGGGACTTTCTGTGTATAAAATCATATCATCTGCAAATAGAGATACTTTTACTTCTTCTTTACCAGTTTGGATGCCCTTTATTTCTTTTTTTTAGCCTAATTGCTCTGACTAGGTCTTCCAGCACAATGTCTGGTTCCCGTTCTCAAGGGGAATGCTTTCAGACTCTCTCCATTTAGGATGAGGTTGGTTGTTGACTTTGTATAAACGCCCTTAATTATGTTGAGGAATTTCCCTTCTATTCCCATTTTGCTGAGAGTTTTTATCATGAATGGGTGTTGGACTTTGTCAAATGCCTTTTCTGCATCAATTGATAAGATCATGTGGTTCTTGTCTTTTGTTTTATTTATGTGATGGATTATATCGATTGTTTTTCTAATGTTGAACCATCACTTTATACCTGGTATAAATCCCACTTGGTCATGGTGAGTTATTTTTTGGATATGTTGTTGAATTCTATTGGCTAGAATTTTGTTGAGGATTTTTGCGTCTATGTTCATGAGGGATATTGGACTGTGATTTTCTTTTTTTGTGGTGTCTTTACCTGGTTTTGGTATCAGGGTTATGCTGGCTTCATAGAATGAGTTTGGGAGCATTCCATCCTTTTCTATGCTCTGAAATACCTTTAGTAGTAGTGGTGTTAACTCTTCTCTGAAAGTTTGGTAGAATTCTCCAGTGAAACTGTCCCGGCCAGGGCTTTTTTTTTCTGTTGGGAGTTTTTAAATTACCTTTTCACTCACTTCTTTTGTTATAGGCTAATTTAGTTGTTCTACCTTTGTTTTTGTTTTTTTTTTTTTTTTTTACTATATGTATGCTGTTAACCAAAAGGTCTGTAGTTCTAATCCACTAGCTGCTCCTTGGAAACCCTATGGGGCTGTTCTACTCTGTCCTATAGGGCTGCTGTGAGTCGGAATTGACTTGTCGGCAAGGAGTATATGCATGTATTACCTACTAAAAAAAATAAACAAATAAACTAAATGATATTTGGCATTTAGTTCTTGGGTTTGTTTCTTCCCAATAGTGACCTGGGCTAGTCACTCTTTAAATGTTTCCTCATTTGTAAAATAGGGCTAAAAATGCCTGCCTGTTAGGCCTGCTCAGAGGATTAAATCATATAATGCACATGAAAGGCCTCGGCACTTAGTAAATGCTCACTAAATGGGGGCTGTTTGTCCAAACTGCCAAGTTCTAGCCATATGAAAGCTACAATTAATGTCTTACAGTCTGTCCTCTAAGGTCTTTATACAAATAATTTTAGAATTCTACAAATTAGAATATTTTAATTTTCAATCTTTTCTACTTCTTTGCCCTGAAAAAAGTTTGGTAGGTTCACCACAAGAATAAGCCATCTGCTCGAGGAAAGAATCCAGGTGTGGAGTCAGACAGATCTGACTTCAAAACCTAGGGCTCTTCAAGCAGCCAACAAACACGTGAAAAGATGCTCATGCTCATTAGCCATTAGAGAGATGCAAATCAAAACTACGATGAAATACCATCTCACCCCTGCTAAAATAGCTCTGATTTAAAAAGACAAAACAAAAACAAAGAAACAAAAAAAACGGTTAACAAGAAATGTTCGTGAGGATGTGGGAGGATTGGAACTTTTATCCATTGCTTCTGGGACTATAAAATGGTACAACAACTATGAAAAATGGTATGACATTTCCTCAAAAAACTAGAAATAGAGCTGCCTTGTTGTTGTACTTAGCGACCCTATGTACAACAGAATGAAACACTGCCCGGTCCTGCGCCATCCTCACAATCGTTGTTATGCTTGAGCCCATCATTGCAGCCACTGCGTCAATCCATATCAAGAAGAGTTTTCCTCTTTTTCACTGACCCTTTACTTTACCAAGCATGATGCCCATCTCCAGGGACTGATTCCTCCTGATAACATGTCCAAAGAGTATGAGACGTAGTCTTGCCTACTTTGCTTCTAAGGAGCATTCTGGTTGTACTTTTTCCAAGACAAATTTGTTCATTCTTTTGGCAGTCCATTCTGTATTCAATATTCTTCAGCAACACCACAATTTAAAGGTGTCAATTCCTATTCCTCTGTCTTCCTTATTCATTGTGCTGCTTTATCATGCATATGAGGCAATTGAAAACACTATGGCTTGAGTCAGTTGCACCTTAGTCTTCAAGGTGACATCTTTGTTTTTCAACACTTTAAAGAGGTCTTTTGCAGCAGATTTGCCCAGTACAATGCGGCTTTTTATTTCTTGACTGTTGCTTCCATGGGTGTTGATTGTGGATCCAAGTAAAATGAAATCCTCAACAACTTCAATCTTTTCTCCATTTATCATGATACTGCTTAACCAGCAATCTCACTCCATGTGTATACTCTAGAGACCTAATAGACATGACATGAACAGACATACGCATAACTATGTTCACGGCAGCATTATTCACAATAGCAAAAACATAGAAATAGCCTAAGTGCCCATCAACTGATGAATGGATAAGCAAAATGTAGTACATACATACAATGGAATACTATGCAACCATAAAGAACATTGATGAGTCCACAAAACATATTGTAATATGGACGGACCTAGGACATACTGTTAAGTGAAATAAGTTAATCACATAAGGACAAATATTGTATGATCCTGCTTTTATAAGAAGACAAGAATAGATATATACATAGAGACCAATGTCCATTGGTGGTTACCAGGGGTGGGGGGTGTGGTGGGAGGGGGAATCACACTCCAGATCGTAGATACTTGTTATTTTTCGTGATGGGAAAAGTAGCACTGAATGTGGGTGTGGGGAGCACAGCTTGACCAAAGTAAACAATGTCACTAAGAATCTCTCAAGAGAAAATGATGCTTGTACTAAAGAATTTGACATAAATAATTTGACAATGACCAAAAAACGAATGTATGGTCACATAGGTATGTGTATAGGCATGTAGATATATGGGTAAGTACATGTGTATTCGTATGTATGCATAGATAGAAGTATCTGTATATATGTGTAAGTACAGATATATGTGTATAGGCGCATATATTCATAGAAGACACAATTACAGACACTTCTCAGACATAGCCAAACACCTTATGAGATTGGTTTTCTAGGTTTAAAATCTTAGGACCTTAGTGTCATGGGACAACTCAGTCAATTGGCATAATGTAGTTCATCCTAGTGAAATGAGTAGTGACTGGGGCCTTAAAGCTTGTGCATGGCCATCTAAGATACAACGATTGGTCTCTGCTCATCAGGGGAAAAAGCATAAGGAAACCAAAGTCTCAGAGAAGAAACAAGCCTACATGAGCCACAGCCTCATCTACCCTGAGACCAGAAGAACTAGATGGTGCCCAGTTACCACTACCGACCATTCTGACCAGGGTCACAATAGATGGTCCCAGAGAGGATAGGAAAAAAATGTAGACCAAAACTCAAATTCTTAAAAAAGGTCAGTTGAGACCAGAGGACTCCCTGAGATCAGAGGACTCCCTGAGACTATTGCTCTGAGATACTCTTTAAACCTTGAACGATAACTATCCCCTGAGATCACCTTTTAGCAAAATAACAGAGTAGCACACAAAATAAAGGATATTACCCATAAGTACAATGCTCTACTAAAAACCATCTATATGAAACCAAAAGGTCAACATTTACTCTAAAGAAAGATGAGAAGATAAGGGGGCAGGGAAACTAGACTACTGGAAACGAAACAACCAGAACACAATTAAAGAGAATGTTGATACATTGTAAAAATGTAACTAATGTCACTGAACGATTTGTATAGAAATTGTCAAATGGGAAGCTAATACCTAATTTACTTTGTAAACGTTCACTAAAAACACAATAAAATATTATTAAAACAAACAAACAAAACCCTAAAGCTGTGTAACCCTGAGCAAAACACTCAGCCTCTCTGAACTTCAGCTCCCTTGTAGCCCTGTGTAATGGATTGAATTGTATCCCTCAAAAATGTGTGTCAACTTGGCTAGGCCATGATTCCCAGTATTGTGTGATTGTTCACCATTTCGTCATCTGATGTGATTTTCGTGTATGTTGTAAATCCTACCTCTACGATGTTAATAAGGCAGAATTAGAGCAGTTATGTTAATGAGGCAGGACTCAATATACAAGATTAGGTTTTGTCTTAAGTCAATCTCTTTTGAGATATAAAAGAGAGAAGCAAGCAGAGAGACAGGGGGACCTCATACCACCAAGAAAGCAATGTTGGGAGCAGAGCTTGTCCTTTGGACCTGAGGTTCCTGTGCTGAGATGCTCCTAGACCAGGGGAAGATTAATGACAAGGACCTTCCTCTAGAGCTGACAGAGAGAGAAAGCCTTCCCCTGGAGCTGGCACCCTGAATTCAGACTTTTAGCCTATTAGACTGTGAGAGAACAAATTTCTGTTTGTTAAAGCCATCCACTTGTGGTATTTCTGTTATAGCAGCACTAGATAATTAAGACACCCTGGTACGATTGGATTCCCATGGGCAGCCTCTCTTCCTCTCAGATGCTCACTTCCCAAACCAGAGCCAACTCCAAAACATATTAACGAGCAAGTTTTCTGGGGAGGAAATGAGGAAGAAGCCACACATCACATACCACAGTCATTAAACCAGTTACCATCAAATTGATTCTGACTCATGGCAACCCCACGTGTGTCAGAGTAGAACTGTGCTCCATAGGGTTTTCAATGGCTGATTTTTTGGAAGTAGATTTCCAGGCCTTTCTTCCGAGGTACCTCAGGGTGAGCTCAAACCTCTAATGTTTTGATTAGCAGCTGACTGCATTAACCGTTTGAACCACCCAGGGACTCCCACACACCACATAGTAGAAACTAAATCAACTTCTCCATTGGACACTCTATTTTTCTCCTCCCCTCTCAAATTCCTCTTCCCTGCCAATCATCTCTCTCTCTCCCCCTCCTTTTTACTTCTACAACTTCTTAAAACTCCCTCTGTTGTCCAGAGAAGCTCATCTCTACCCTCAGCTTGTGAGTCTAGCTCAGCAAATCAAAGATCCAGTAGCAGCCACCATCCTGGTGTCTCAAGTATGTCTCTTTGGAGGGGGCAGGGGCAGCCTCAGTCCATCCTGCCTCGTAAACCAGGGATAATAATACTTACTTTGCAAGGCTGTTGTGAGAATGAGCAGGGCTGTATTTGAGGTCCAAGTTTTCTAACCTCAAGTTCAGTGTGCTTTCCAATATACCATAGTTACTGCAGGACAACCGAATATTGTAGAATCTTGATTGCTACAAGCTCACTTCTCCTGAGCCCTCAGTTAACTCGATATTTTGTTGCAGTCAACTTTTAGAAGAAAGAGACAAAGAGTAGTCAAGAATGTGACCAAAGAGGGGAAAATTTCAATTTTCAAGGTATGTGCTATAAATTCATCCCAGCATCTGCTTCTTTCTATATCTGTGATGTCAACCAATGAGACATGAATTTAGAGTGATGACTCCTGAGGCAGAGCGACATCTTCCACCATCAAAGAGCAAACTTATTATGTTCACTGACCTCCACTTAGACAAGAACATAGATTGAGAGATTTCAAATTATCATCTGCAAGACTTGAGAAGAGATGAGGTTTTCTTCTTAGCATAAGTTCCCACTTCCTAAGCCTTTTAGTGCATCGGGACGTCACAGTATATGACCTCCCAGGAAGGGAAGGAAGTCCGGTTAACTGAGTTTATCAACAGGGTTGGCAAAGGAGGCAAGCTGGCTGAGGCAATCAGCAGCAGGGCTGGGAGTAGAGTGCTCTTCCTACTTACCAGGGGTCCCTAGGTGGTGCAAACAGTTAACACACTCTGCTGCTAACTGAAAGGTTGGCAGCTCAAGTCCACCCAGGGGCACTGTAGAAGAAAGGCCTGGCAATTTACTTCCAAATAATCAGCCATTGAAAACCCTATGGAGCACAGTCCTACTCTGACGTGCATGGGGTCGTCATGAGTCAGAGTCAACTCAATGGCAACTGGTTTGGTTTCCTACCTTCTGAGTTTGTCAGCAGAAAATGTCTGCTGAAATGACTCAATGGTTAGGACATAGCTAACAGTGATTGAAGGAGGAGGTGGGAAGGTGAACTTGTAGGGTAGCAACTTCCATATTCCCAAGAATGGGGCAGTGGAGGACTTGGGTGCCAACCCAATCCTTCCTTCCTCCCCAATCCTTGGCAGAGGCACATTTTCAAAATGAATATCGGAAGTGCAGAATACATTGCTAGTTTTAACCTGGCCCATAACTTAGAAATAAATGTTGGGAAATGGGCCTTTTCATCATTTATAAGGTGCAGTTTCAAGTAACAGTGAACGTTCCCTTCCCAGGTAGACATGTATGTAATTCATCCCAGTATTTAAGAAAGACCTCCCAGAATCTCACTCAGATTTATTGTTGAATAACATTCTGAAAACTGGCCTCGGATGCTGACTCAAGCCTGGCAGGAAGAGTTGCCACAGGCTCTGAGGGCTGGCGTTGATCTGTGACTTATCAGCGGGAGAACCTCGGGGGTGGACGCCCACAAGGCCTGATCGCCCTGTTAGATTAATATTTAATAGGATGACTGCCCCCATCCAGCCTGCCAGCCCGGATCAGTGCCACAAGCCAAGGCTCAGCCTTGCTGTGCTGAGAGGCTGTGAGGAAGACTTGGCAAAATTTTAATTAACTGAAGATAAACATACACAGGGAGCCCAAGTCCAT
The DNA here is from genome assembly GCA_030035585.1 of Dugong dugon. Taxonomy (NCBI): domain Eukaryota; kingdom Metazoa; phylum Chordata; class Mammalia; order Sirenia; family Dugongidae; genus Dugong; species Dugong dugon. The sequence continues at coordinate 153,714,025 of CM057462.1, forward strand.
TAGCTGGCACCACCACCCAGAGAGAAAAAGCCTCACTAATCACACGCCACAGCAGGTGAAATGACCTGCAGACGGGCAACGTCCATTTGATTTCAAATTAAAAAACGCATTTTCAAAATAAATATGCGTGGAGTCCTTGTTTGTCACGTTGTTTCTCCTGAAAAGCAGAGGAGCTGGGATGTTAATGAGCAACTGTTTTCAATATTTCAGCCCAGGAAAGCTGAAAACACAATGACAGCAAAACAAGGCTGGAACTGGCTTTCCCTTTGAGAAGGGAGGGTTGCTGTTCAGGAAGCCAAGCCAAAGCAATCAGAAATTGAGGACCTGCCCCCAGAGAAGAAAACGAATAACATAGTAAGCCTGGGCTTCATCAACTAAGTCTAGTTGTTGTTGTTAGGTGCCTTCAAGTCAGTTCTGACTCATAGCAACCCTATGTACAACAGAACAAAATACCACCTGGTCCTGTGCAATCCTCATGATTGTTGTTATCCCGGAGCCCGTTGTTGCAGCCACTGTGTCACTCCATCTCGGTGAAGGTCTTCCTCTTTAAATCTAGAGGTGTGTGGAAAATCAGATGTGGCAGAGGTGTGCTGTTGTTGAGGAGTCAGCAAGGTGAGATTTTAGGATACGTCTGCAATTCACCAGCCTTGGTTTGGATGGCAAGATGGCCAAGCAACAGGGATGGAACTTGAACTTATAATATTCTAGAAGGAAGATTTTATACTATTTTATGGCCTGGTCAGGAAGTAGGGACTTTATTCATCCATTAAAATATATATTCAGCACTTACTATGTAACAAGTGCTGTCCAGGTCTGGGAATATACCAGCGAATGAGACTTAACATAGCTTGCATTCTAATTGGGGGAGACAGAAGACAAATAAATAAGAAAATATCAGGTAGTGATTAAGTGTGGAGACCTGAATGACGAGAAAGAGCTGACCATGTAAAGATCAGGGTGGAGGTGGGGGCGTCATTTCAGGAAGAGGGAGCAGCAAGTGCAAAGGTCCTGAGGAAGGCAGGAGCTTTGCCTGTTGGAGGAATGGAGCAAAGGCCAGTGCAGTTGGAGCTCAGTGAGAAAGGAGATGAGTAGTAGAAGGAAAGAATAGATAAGGGCAAGGTTAAGAAATTTGGATTTTCCTCCAAATGCAATTATTTGTAATTATTGATATGAAATCTGTTTTTCCCACTAGATTATAATCTTCAAGAGGGCAGGGACTGTATTTGTCTTGCCCATTCAATGTCTAGTTTTCATTCCAAAGTCAATTACTGACTGTCTTATCTTTATTATTATTATTATTCATTTTCTTTGTATTAGAGGTATATAGGTTTTCTCCCCCCAAATAAGTTGTAAACTACTTGATGGCTTGAGACCAGTCCTTTTCTTCTGAACCTTCTATAGTGTGGTGAGCCAGCCTCCAATGTGACTTCCAATGATTCTTGCTTCCTGTGTTGTCGCCTTTCACATTGAATCAGGGCTGGCTCTGTGTGACCAACAGAATAAGGTAGAAGTGATAGTGCATGACTTTCAAGGGTAGGGCTTAAAAACCATTGCAACATCCAGCTTGGTCTCTTGGTTCTCTTTCTCTGGAGGAAACCAGCTGCTATATCATGAGGATACTCAAGTAGTGTCTTAGTCATCTAGTGCTGCTATAACAGAAATACCACAAGTGGATGGTTTTAACAAAGATCAGTTTATTTCCTTACAGTAAAGTAGGCTAAAAGTCCAAATTCAGGGTGTCAGCTCCAGGGGAAGGCTTTCTCTCTCTCTTGGCCTTCTCATCAGTGTTCCCCTGGACTAGGAGCTTCTCAGCACAGGGACCCCGGTCCAAAGGACACACTCTGCTCCTGGCACTGCTTTCTTGATGGTATGAGGTCCCCCAACTCTCTGCTTGCTTCCCTTTCCTTTTATTTCTTGTAAGGTAGGCCACACCCTAGGGAAACTCCCTTTACATTGGATTAGGGAAGTGACCTGGGTAAGGGTGGTGTTATAATCCCACCCTAATCCTTTTTAACATAAAATTACAATCACAAAATGGAGGCCAACCACACAATTCTGGGAATCATGGCCCAGCCAAATTGCTACACACATTTTTTGGGGGACATAATTCAAACCATGACAAGTAGCAACCTGAAGAGGCCCACATGGAGAGGATCTGTAGCCCCAGGCAACAAGCGGCAACCAATCTGCCAGTCGTGTGAGTAAGTCATCTTAGAAATGGATCCTCTTGCCCCAGTCAAGCTTTCAGATGATTGTAGCCCCAGCTGATATATGACTGCAACCACATGAAAGACTCTGAGACAGAACTGCCCAGCTGAGCCCTTCCCAAATTCCTGATCAGCAGAAACTGTAAGAGATAATAAATGATTGTTATTTTAAGTCATTAAACTTTGGGTAATTTGTTATACAGCATTAGATAACCAGAACACATAGCATAAGGTCATGCACACAGTAGTGCGGTGAATACACAACCATGAGGAAATCCTCAAAGGGGGCCCTTTTTATGTGGGCCAGATGGTCAGTGAACACCTGACACAAGGGGAAGGCTAATGTTATGCCTTAAGAGCATCTAAGAGTCAGATCCAAAAGAAAAGACCATTGATGAGGCTCATATTTAAGAATAAAAGTAGGGAAACAACCCAATACCTCATAGTATTTGGTCCCTTGGTTTGGATGATTAAGGTCATGGTTTCATGGGACACTCCACTTAACTGGCCTAATAACGTGTTCAGTGCTTCTATTCTACTTCCTAGTTCTTTGAGCAGTGCCTGGGCTCTTAAAAGCTTGTAAGCAGCCATTCAAGGTACAACAATTGGTCTCCATTCACCTGGAGCAACAGAGGAAGAAGTAGAGTTAGGAATAGGAGGAGGAAAAGGAATGTGAGGCTAATTGCCTCCTTTGCCATGAGACCAGAAGAACTGGATGATGCCCAGCTACTATTACTGAACATTTTGATCAAAGATTCTATAGAAGAATCCTGATCAATAGGGGGAAAATGCAGAACAGAATTTCTAATTTGCAGAGAATCCAGATTTTCTGGAGCCGTGGAAGTTGGATGAACCCTTGGAACTATTGCCCTGAGATAATCTTTAAACTTTAAACCAAAAATATCCCCTGAAGTCTTCTTAAAATCAAACAATAGTTCAGCTTAACTAGTAAAGAATGTCTGCCTTGAGCATGGTGTCGTTTTAAGATCTATTTATGTGGGATCTAATTGACAACCACAACTTGAAAGACAAGGTAGGAAACTTAAGCGACAGTGAGTTTATGTTAATGGTGGGGGAACGATTCAAGTAAGAAGGATGAGAATGTTTACACAACTCAAAGAATATAATCAGTGTCACTGAATTGTACATTTAGAAACTGTTGAAATTGTGTGTTCCGCTGTGTATATTCTCAACAGTAACAACAAGAACAAAAGAATAAATGGAGGGGGAAGAATTGATCAGTTACTATCTCCCATGAAGGAGACCAAAGTCGTGAAGGAGACAAAAGCCAGACAGGGGATTTGGACAAAATATATTTGCTAGAATAGAACCCATGTAGCTTCCCCAAGTTTGTTGTTTTTGCTACCCTGGTGTGGTTCTCCAGAGTGAAAAGTGCTTGAATGTTTGTTTATGGTAATAAAGAAGAGGGGAAGAGGGGCTGGGAAGAGACATTGTCCCATTCCAAAGCTACCTTAGGGTTGACAAAATTCCAGGAGGCAGCAGCTACCAGGAGAGGAGGAAAGCAGGCTGAGGAAATCAAGTTGAGAACAGAGAGCCTGGCTGGGCCTGAGCTAGGCCCCCAGGGATTAATAGATGAAAATCCACTGCACATACTTTTTGAATGAAATGAGGATGTTTCAGAAATTTCCTGGGGCAAAGGCACAGCTGCTCTTCATATCTATCCTCATCCTGACATTGAACCACCTTGGTCAGAGCCAGAACCTCACAGGTAAAAATGTGGAGTCATCTCAATTAACTATGTGAGTTGTCTACCCAGCAAATTATTTATCATAAAACAATTCCCTCCTGACACATTTTTCTGGGCTACTTCTATCTGTAATCAATTGATGTCATTCAATTGAGGCCTATTGAATTCTTATCTAAAAATAAATTGATCCGGAACTCCCCTATATTAAACCAACTGTCTAAAGTGTAAGCAACACTAACTCTGTATGGAGAGAAATGATACAGTTTTATTGAGGAATACAATTCAAGTTGGGCAGCGCTGGGTAAAATCACAAAATGCTCCGACATTCGCAAAGGAATGCAAGGTTTTTATACAAGAAGGCTAGTATGACTGCAACCACAAACAGACATATCTTTAAATCAGTTGATCTACTTTCAAGTGCATTCTTCCTGAGGGCAAGCATTTTTTCCAAGAACAATCTGTATACACTTTCTGGAATCACAGTCAAGCAAGCATAACCACATTTGTTTGCAAAACAAACTTGTTACCTAAAAGTGGTGCTCATGCTTTTACAAGCAGCAGAAGGGGTTTAAAACAAGATGGAACCCAAATCCAGACTTGTGTGAGCCATTTTAGTTATGCCAAGTGCCTCAGTTTTATAGTGTTCTTTCACATTTCTGTCCTTTGATCAAGAATCTCTGTGAAGATTCTTTGATCACCATTATGAAAGCGTTTATTCTGCATGGACTTTTTCATTGGATTGATCTTTTTCATAAATTGGGTTCTCCATCTACTTCTTCACCATGACATAGCTCAGACATTCTGCTTCTGTGATCCTCTAGTTGGGGTATGTGTGGAGTGAGGTCACATTTGGAGGAAAAACTTGACAGCCTAAAAGGCTAACTCAAGGTGTGAAGTTGGTCTCCTTAAAGGACTTAGTTTCTTCAAGATACATAATTCTCTGCATAGCAGGAGGGACTGTGGTTTGATTACCAGCATCAGACAGGCATTTAATACAACATTTAACAAGACCTATAACAATTATTACAGCAATTAAGATGATTAATCCAGTTTGTAATGTAGAGTGCAACCAGGAACAAATGCCACTGGGTAACCAACTAAAAATGTTTAAAAAAGCAGAGTCACGCACAGGAGGTATTGAATGTAGTCAAGTAGCTTTCTGGTGAATTTGTCTAATATCTTGTTCTACTTCTCCTGTGATATTTATCCAAGTACAACAGGAGGTGTTAGCAATGGCACAGACTCCTCCTTGTTGAGCTAGGAGGAAATCAAGAACTATTATATTATTTAATACTACTTTAACCAGGGATTCTAAAGCCTTCTGTTGGGCTGCCATTCCATCTGCAATATTATCAGCAATTTGAGCCACTGTAGCAGATAAATTGCAAATAGATCTTTCAAGTAGGAAAATACCATAGCTCAGAGGAATACCTATCCCATCTCAAGTTTATCAGCTATTGGATTATCTTGTGGCATAGAGTCTCTCTTACTCTGAGAAAAGATTTTTATATCACTAGTCCAATGTTTACTTTCATTACAGATGTGGATATCTAAGGGAATTCCTAAAGTCTCTAAGGTTTATTGACCCAACATGTTCCAACCATCTAAGCAAGGTAATGCCCAGGCATAATTGTGATCATTTGGTGTAGGCTTCTCTATTGAGGGATAACCTGATCATCCACATAAAAATACATACCCATAGAGGGCAGAAATCATACTCTTTCTGGTAGCATTGTCTGGGAAGGGGATGATTTGACTGACTTTCTAAAGCCAATTTTCTTCCAAAGAACTATTACAGATGGACAATTGTTCCAACTTTAGCCAGTTTCAAAGTTCAATACAAATGCACCTTCGTCCTCTCTGGCATGCTGTTAAATTCACTGCAAGAACATTTTTCCAGAAATCTAGGATGTCTATCATGTGAGATTAGAAAATCATTTTGGCAATCAGAAGGGTTCCAACAGCTTTAGAGCAATTCTTGCTTACAATTTGGATTAAATTAAAGCATGGTGCCTGAGGTTGGGTCTGCAATCCAGGGGAATGCCATACTCTAACACTTATGGCCTGTTTAAAGTTGAGGTTGAAGTTAACAGTGGCATTGGGCACAAGACTGTAATTTGGTATGGGAGACACCAGTGGATCTGAATTTTCATGCACAGATTGTGGAGAGGGATAACAGATCCAACGTTCAGTCAAATTACTGGCACTAGCTATTGAATGGGCTAATTTAATAAATGCATTCTCTCTCCAAGTGTTAGAAGAAACTGTTAGGAAGAAAAGAATAAGTCTTAAATCTGTCTTCATACTGAATAAAACTGCCAGGAAATAAGACCACAGGTATACTATAAGGATAGCTATAATCAACAAGCAAAGTCCATAAAATTGAGTTACATGCATGAAGTCTTGTTCCATCAACTTGGGATGAGCTGTCTACTTCCATGGTCATCTGCTTCTGGCCACAAGGGTATTTAAATGTAATTTTCAGATTTCCAGAGGAATGACAGTCCGAAGAGGTGTATTAGCTCTTTTAAGTTGTGACACATGGATCCAGGGTTTAACTCCTTCCACCTTCGCTGCACATGGGTTGGTGAGGAGAACTAAGTAGGGTCCCTTCCAATGATGTTCCAATGAGTCCTTTAATTGATGTCTCTTCCAATACAGCTGTTCTCCGGGGATGATTATAGGTGGATTCTGGGTGTTTGATTTCTGGTCATCAAACACTTCTCTAACCTGTGAAAGATATTTCTTAGAATATTGCATTAACAATTGACAGTATTTCAGTAGGTCAGGTTGTGCAATGTTAAGGTCAGTCCAGGCAACATAGGGAAGGACCATAGGTCTCCCAGTAACTATTTCATAGGGAGTAAGCTTATGAGATCCAAATGGTGTCAGCCTCAAATTTAAAAGAAACAAGGGAAGGACCTTAATCTAAGATAAATTTTTTCTTCCTCTTTCTTTCTTTTTTTATTATACTTTAGATGAAGGTTTACAGAACAAACTAGCTTCTTATTAACAAGTTAGTACATATATTGTGTTTTGACATTGGTTAACAATCTCATGACATGTCAGTACTCTCCCTTCTTGACCTTGGGTTCCCCATTACCAGCTTTTCTGTCCCCTCCTGCCTTCTAGTCCTTGCCCTGGACTGGTGTGCCCCTTTACTCTCATTTTGTTCTATTGGTCTGTCTAATCTTTGGCTAAAAGGTGAACCTGTGGTCTGACTTCATTACTGAGCTAAAAGGTTGTCTGGGGCCATACTCTCAGGGTTTCTCCAGTCTCTGTCAGGCCAGTAAGTCTGGCCTTTTTCTGAGTTAGAATTTTGTTCTATATTTTTCTCCAGCTCTGTCTGGGACCCTCTATTGTGATCCCTGTCAGAGCAGTCAGTGGTGTGTCCGGGCACTATCTAGTTGTACTGGACTCAGCCTGGTGGAGGCTGTGGCAGTTGTGGTCTATTAGTCTTTTGGACTAATATTTCCCTTGAGTCTTTAGTTTTCTTCATTTTCCCTCACTCCTGAAGGGGTGACGCCAGTGGAGTATCTTAGATGGCCGCTCACAGGCTTTTAAGACCCCAGATGCTACTCACCGAAGTAGAATGTAGAACATTTTCTTTCTAAAATATGTTATGCCAATTGAGCTAGATATTCCCTGAGACCATGGTCTCCACAGCCCTCAGCCCAGTAATTTGATCCCTAAGAGAGTTTGGATTTGTCCATGGAGCTTCCCTGACCTTACCCTGAACAAGTTGTGCTGGCTTCCCGAGTATTGTGTACTGTCTTGCCCTTCACAAAAGTTACCACTTATCTACTGTCTAGTGTTTTTCCACCCCTACCTGTCCCCTCCCTTGTAACCATCAAAGATCGTTTCTTTTTGTGTGTAAACCTTTTCATGCGTTTTTACAGTAGTGGTCTCATACAATATTTGTCCTTTTGTGATTCACCTATTTCACTCAGCATAATGCCCTCCAGATTCATCCACGTTGTAAGATGCTTCACAGATTCATCATTGTTCTTTATTGTTGTGTAGTATTCCATTGTGTGTATGTACTGTAGTTTGTTTATCCATTCATCTGTTGATAGACATCTAGGTTGTTTCCATCTTTTTGCTATTGTGAGTAATGCTGCAATGAACATGGGTGTGCATATGCCTAATCGTGTGATGGCCCTTATTTCTCTAGGATATATTCCTAGGATTGGGATTGCTGGATCCTACATTATTTCTATTTCTAGCTTTCTAAGGAAGCGCCATATCATTTTCCAAAATGGTTGTACCATTTTGCATTCCCACCAGCAGTGCCTAAGAGTTCCAATCTCCCTGCAGCCTCTCTAAAATTTGTTATTTTCTGTTATTTTATTTTATTTTATTTGTGCCAGTAATGCCGAGGTGAGACCTTATTTCATTGTGGCTTTGATTTGCATTTCCATAATGGCTAGTGATCTCAAGCATTTCCTCAGGTGTCTGTTGGCCGCTTGAATGTTTTCTTTGGTGAAGTGTCTGTTCATTTCCTTTGCTCATTTTTTAGTTGGATTATTTGTCTTTTTGTTGTAGAGGTGTTGGATTTTCCTGTAGATTTTAGAGATTAGACCTTTGTCAGATTTGTAATAGCCAAAATTTTTTTCCCGGTCTGTAGGTTCTCTTTTTACTCCTTTTTTGAAGTCTTTTGATGAGTGTAAGTGTTTAATTTTTAGAAGATCCCAGTTATCTAGCTTATCTTCTGGAGTTTGTATATTATTAGTTATGGTTTGTATCCTGTTAATGCTGTGGTGTATTAGGGTCTTTAGTGCTGATCCTATTTTGTCTTCTATGATCTTTATAGTTTTTGGTTTTATATTTAGGTCTTTGATCCATTTTGAATTAGTTTTTGTGTATGGTGTGGGGTATGGGTCCTGTCTCATTTTTTTGCAGATGGACATCCAATTTTGCCAACACCATTTGTTAAAAAGACTCTCTTTTCCCCATTTGATGGACTTTGGGACATTGTCGAAGATAAGGTGAGCATAGGTGGATGGATTTACATCTGGGTTCTCAATTCTGTTCCATTGGTCAATGTGTCTGTCTTTGTACCAGTACCAGGCTGTTTTGACTAAGATAGCTGTATAGTAGGTTCTGAGGTCAGGTAGTGCGAGTTTTCCTGCTTTATTCTCCTTCTTCAATAATGCTTTACTTATCCGGGGCCTCTTCCCTTTCCATACAAAGTTAATGACTGTTTTTTCCATCTCTTTAAAGAATGTTGTTGGTATTTGGATCGGGATTGCATTGTATTTGTAGATTGCTTTGGGTAGAATTGTCATTTTCACAATGTTGAGTCTACCTATCCATGAACATTGTATGTTTTTCCATTTATGTAGATCTCTTTTGGTTTCTTGCAGTACTATTTTGTAGTTTTCTTTGTATAGATCTTTTACATCCCTGGTTAGATTTATTCCTAAGTATTTTATTTTTTAGGGGCTATTATAAATGGTATTGTTTTCCTGATTTCCTTTTTGTTGTTCTCTTTGCTGGTGTATAGGAATCCAATGTATTTTTGTATGTTTATCTTGTACCCTGCTACTCTGCTGAATCTTTCTATTAGTTCCAGTAGTTTTCTCCTGGAGTTTTTTGGGTTTTCTATATATATTTTCATATTATCTACAAATAGGGACAGTTTAATATCTTCATTACCAATTTAGATGTCCTTTATTTCTTTTTCTTTCCTTATTGCTCTAGCTAGGACTTCCAGCACAGAGTTAAATAGGAGTGGTGATAAAGGACATCCTTGTATTGTCCCTGTTCTCAAGGCTAATGTTTTCTGCTTCTCTCTATTAAGAATGATGTTGGCTATTTATTTATTGTGTTGAGGAATTTCCCTTCAATACCTATTTTATTGTTGGTTTATTGTGTTGAGGAATTTTCCTTCTATACCTCTTTTATTGAGAGTTTTTATCAGGAATTGGTGTTGGACTTTGTTGAATGCCTTTTCTGAATCTGTTGAGATGATCATGTAATTCTTTTATTTATGTGGTGGGTTATGTTGATTGATTTTTCTAATGTTGAACCATCCTTGCATACCTGGTATGAATCCTACTTGGTCGTGGTGTATTTTTTTTTTTTTTTGATATGATGCTGAATTCTATTGGCTAGAATTTTGTTGAGAATTTTTACATCTATATTCATGAGAGATATTGGTCTGTAATTTTCTTTTTTTGTGGTGTCTTTGCCTGGTTTTGGTATCAGGGTTATGCTGGCTTCATAGAATGAATTTGGAAGTGTCACTTCCTTTTCTATGTTCTGAAATCATTTGAGTAGCACTGGTGTAAGCTCTTCTCTGAATGTTTGGTAGAATTCTCCAGTGAAGCCATCTGGGCCAGGGCTTATTTTTGTTGGGAGTTTTTTTTAATTACCTTTTCAATCTCTTCTCTTGTTATGGGTCTGTTCAGAATTTCAGCATTAATTTGTGATAGTTTGGGTAGGTAGTGTGTTTCTAGAAATTTGTCCATTTCCTCTAGACTTTCAAATTTGTTATAGTTTTTAATAATGCTCTGTTATGATCCTTTTTATTTCAGTTGGGTATATTGTAATGTCCCCAATTTTATTTCTTATTTGGGTTATTTGCATGCTCTCCTGCTTTTCTTTTGTCAGTTTGGCTAGTGGTTTGTCGATTTTGTTGATTCTTTCAAAGAAACAACTTCTGGTTTTGTTGATTCTTTCTATTGTTTTTCTATTCTCTATTTCATGTATTTCTGCTCTGATCTTTATTATTTCCTTTCTTCTGGTGGCTGTCGGCTTCTTTTGCTGTTCTCTATTTGTTCACGTTGTGTAGCTAATGTTTTGATTTTGTCCCTTTCTTCTTTTTTGATGTGTGCATATATTGCTAATAAATCGACTTCTGAGCACTGCTTTTGCTGTGCTCCAAAGATTTTGGTATGATGTGTTTTCATTCTCATTTGATTCTAGGAATTTCTTGATTACATCTTTGATTTCTTCTATTACCCAGTGGTTTTTAAGCAGGGTGTTATCTAGTTTTCATGTAATTGATTTTTTCCCCTTGCTCTTCCTGTTGTTAATTTCTGCTTTGATGGCGTTGTGATCAGAGAAGATACTTTGTGTTGTCTGTGTTTTGCATTTTGTTGAAGGTTGCTTTATGGACTAAGATGTGGTCTATTCTGGAGAACATTCCATGTGCATTGGAAAAGAATGTGTACTTCACAGCTGTTGGGTAGAATGTTCTATATATGTCTCTGAGTTCAAGTTGGCTGATTGTGGCCTTTAGATCTTCTGTATCTTTTCTGAGTTTCTTTCTAGATGTTCTGTCCTTTACTGAGATTGGTGTGTTGAAGTCTCCTACTATTATAGTGGACCTGTCAATTTCTCTTTTCAGTACTGTTAAAGTTTGTTTTATGTATTTTGGAGCCATGTCATTGGGTGTGTAGATATTTATTATGGTTATGTCTTCATGATGGATCATCCCTTTAATCATGATATAGTGTCCTTCTTTGTCTTTTATGGTGAAATTTGTTTTAAAGTCTATTTTATCTGAGATTAGTATTGCCACTCCTGCTCTTTTTTGGTGGCTGTTTGCTTGATATGTTTTTTTCCATACTTTGATTTTTAATAAATTTGTGTTTTTGTTTCTAAGGTCTGTCTCTTGTAGACAGCATATTGATGGATCCTGTTTTTTCAATCCATTCTGCACTCTCTGTCTCTTTATGGGTGCATTGAGGCCATTTACATTCAGTGTAATTATTGATAGGTGTGAGTTTATTGTTGTCATTTTGTAGTGCTTTTTATTTTGGTGCCAGTGATTTATTTGTTCCTCTTACTGTCCTGTGCTGAATTCCTTTTATTTGTGGATTTTTTTTCATTTCTTTGTTTTTTCTGAGAATTTATGTTTTTCTTCTTTATTTTGATGAGTAGGCTCGTTAACTTTCTTTGTGGGTACCTTGAAATTTACCCTTGTCTTCCTAAGTTTGAACCAGTCTGTTATTACTTGGTATCACCTTGCTTTCCTCTCAATTAGAAAGTTCTATACCTACACCACTTATTCCCTCTTTTATTGTTCTGATGTTGTTATCATTTGCGGATTAACCTCTCTGGTTCCCTGTTATAAATCTTTTGCTTTTGTTAATTTTATTTTTTTTATTGTACTTCAGGTGAAGCCTTACAGAACAAATAGTTTCTCATGAAACAGAAGTACACATGTTGTTTTATAACATTGGTTAACAACCTCACAACATATCAACCCTCTAACTTCTCAACCCCCCCTTTTTTTTGGTGAAAATACACATAGCCAAAGATACACCATTTCAAAAATTTCTACATGCACAGTTTGGTGACCTTGACTACACTCTTTGAATTGTGCTGTTATTCTCACTTAAGATGAAGGCTTACAGAACAAAATAGTTTCTCATTTAACTGTTACTACAAATGTTGCCCTATGACAATGGTTAACAATCTCACAACACATCAACAATATCCTTACTCAACCTTGGGTTCCCTATCACCAGCTTCCTTCTCCCCTTCTGCTTTCTGGCCCTTGTCACTGGACTCCTGTACCTCATTAGTCTCATTTGGTTTTACGGGGCTGTCCACTTCCAGGCTGAACAGTGAACCTCGGAGGTAACTTCACCACTGAGCTAAATGGGTGTCTGGGGGCCATACTTTCGAGGTTTCTCCAGTCTCCTTTAGGGCAGTAAATCTGGTCTTTTTTTTTGTGAGTTAGAATTATACTCTACATCCTTCTCCAGCTCTGTCCAGAACCCTCTGTTGTGATCCTGGTCAGAGCAGTCAGTGGTGGTAGCCAGGCATCATCTAGCTGTACTGGACTCAGTCCAGTGGAGGCCTTGGTAGCTGTGGGCAATTAATCCTTTGGACTAATCTTTTCCTTGTATCCTGTTCATCTTTTGCTTTTGAATAGTCCTTGCAAGTTCATTTCATAGATTGGTACCTGGTTGGTGCTATCTTGTGGCCAAGATTCAGGCTGTCATCTGATGTTGTTTGTTCTCAAACTGAAGGAAAACTCTTTAATTATTTCTGTAAGTTTGGTTTATCTGGAAATGTCCTAATTTCGCCATCATATTTGAATGAGAATTTTGTAGACTATATTATTCTTGGTTGGCAACATTTTTCTTTCAAGGTTTTATATACGTCATCCCGTTGCCTTCTTGCCTGCATGGTTTCTGTCGAGTAATCAGAGTTTAGTCTTATTGTTTCCCCTCTCTATGTGACTTTTCATTTTTCTCGAGCTGTTCTCAGGATTCTTTCTTTGTATTTGGTTTTGGCAAGTGTGATTATGATATGCCCTGGTGATTTTCTTTTGGGGTCTATCCTATATGGTGTTCGTTGAACTTCTTGAATGGTCAGCTTTTCATCCTTCATGATATTAGGGAAGTTTTCTTTCTGCAGTTCTTCAGTGATCCTCTTGGTGTTTTCCATTTTCTCCCTCTTTTCTGGAACTCCAATCGCTCACAAATTTTTGCTTTTGATTGTATCCTACACAATTCTCAGGGTTTCTTCATTTTCCTTTCTTCTTTTTTCTGATTTTCCTTGAAGTTGTATCCAAGTATTTACCGTCAATTTCACTGTCTTCCATTGTTTCAAACCTGTCCCTCAGCACTTCCATGACACTGTCCGTTTCTGAAATCTTGGCTGCTTATCTTTTGGATTTCTAATTGTTGTTTTTGTATGATTTCTAGTTGTGAATTTATTTTGGCATTTTGTTCCTGTATTATTTTCCTGAATTCTTCCATTTTTTTGGTCTGTATTTTCCATGAATTTGTCTATTTTTTCCTCATTTTTGTCTGCTTTTTGCTTCAACTCTTGGATAGCTTGAATATTAGAGATTTAAATTCCCTATCAGGTAGTTCTAGTGTGTTTTCTTCTGCTGGAAAGTCATCTGGTGTTTTATTTTGTGTGTCTACCGGAAGCATCCTTTTTTATCTATGTTTTGATATTGTCTGCTGTCTTTGGCACACTCTGTAGTTATTTTCTTCATTTCTTGATTGTAGATTTATTTGTTTTGTCCTGCTTTTTTGTTTTATTTGGTTATGTCTGAGAAGGTGGTCTGTGCGTTCTTTGTTGTTTGCTTGTCTGTGGACATGATATTTTTAACCTTCTTCTCCAGTGGGCAGTGCCAGTCACTCAGCTATGGTGCAGCAGGGCAGGTCCAGCTGAAGGGGACTGGCTGGAATGTGTTGTTTGTGGCACATACAGGAACAGACAAGGTAAGCCAGTGGTCAGTGCAGGGCAGGTTCCAGTAGGTAGTGGCTGTGCTACTTGGGAGGGTAATGTTCAGCACATGGTGCAGGTAGGCAGGCGGGAGGGAGAGGGATAAGTTGTGATGTATGGAGCTTTGTTGGGTATGGAAAAGAAGAGAGAGGAGACAGAAATAAGAGCAAAAAAAAGTGCTGAGGGAGCTTGCTGTTGGAGAGGAGAGAAAAGAAACAGAAAAATGAAGAAAAACAAAAAGAAATTGTGGGGATATATGCCATTTAAACATGGCTGCACTATTGACAACTGCAGCTCCCACAGGCCTCTATGCTGCACAGCATGTTGAGACTTGTCCCCAACATGTTGAGACTTGTTCCCAACATGCTGAGACTTGTCACGACTTGTTTTCCCAAACCTATTGTCCCTTTACTGATTGGCTTGTTTACCTGAATTCCTTCTCCCTTGCTCACACCCAAAGCCCATTGTTCTGTTATTTGCTTCACTGCTTGCTGTATTGACTATAAATAAACTCCTGGGATTGAAGCCAGGGTCGACTCCTCAGAGTGACCCTCCTGGCCCCACTTCTCTTAAGAGTTGTGTTTGGTTATTGTCTCTGCCATCCCGACAACCGTCACCTCTGCGACAAGAAATAATAATAATAAAATAAAAATAAATACATTTTTAAAAAATGCCCCCAGGGATCCCACCGGCACAGCTGCGCAGACTGGGGAAGTGGCTCCCAAGCCATGCAGTACAGCCCAGCTAGAAGGGGTGGAGGTGATACACAGCAGCAGGTGTTCAAGAGACGGGAAAAGAAGGTAAGTAGAAAGATATGAGAAACTGAGAAATGAAGAAAGATAAAAAGGAAAAAAGAAAGAGATAAACAAATAAAAGAAAAGAAAAAAAAAAAAAAAAGCCCCCAGGGATCCCACCAGAGTGGCCGTGTGGACTGGGGAAGCAGTTCCCAGATGAGTGGTGCTTCACAGCCTGACAAGAAGTAGCAAAGATGGCACACAGAGTCAGCTGTTCAAGAGAAAGGAGAGGGAGGAGGTGAGAGGCAGGGAAGAAACCAAAAGAGGTCAAAAGAAGCAACACCAGCAACAAAGAAATGGCAGTGAAGAAGCTGGCTGGTATGGGTGGGGCGAATCCGTGAGGTATGGGAAGTGGTGAATCAGCCCACCAGGAAGCTGGGAATTGGCCCCTGGGAAGCAGCAAATTGGCCTGCCAGGAACCTGGGAATCGGCTAGCTGGGAAGCCTCAGATTGGCCAGCTGGGAAGCAGCAAAGGTTGTGCAAGGGGAGGGAGGGTAGGGGGTGGGAAAGCGTGTCTCACTGGTTACCAGGTGCTCTGTCTCCTGCTAGGAGCTCCGTGAATCTGCTTTCCCATACTCCCTGTCTGCTGATCTCTGACCGGAATCCAAGATGGTGAATCTGTGCTGCATTAGCTGATAGGGGAGCTCTGCTTGTAACTCTCCCCACTCTCTGTTCTCTGTCAGTTTCTTATTCTATTCGCTGCTTGGTTGAGTTCTTTATCTCTTCGTTTGACGCTTAGGGTTCCAGAATTGATGTTTGTCTCTGTTTTACTTAGTTTTTCAGGTCTTTGCTATGGAGGGATGGTGTGGTGCTTCTGTCTATAGCACCATGTTGGCTCCGCCTCCCCAAGATAAATTTAAATTTTCACAAAAGCTTCTCTATTTGGGTTTTTAATTATCTCATTAGTCTTTTCTACTAGACCAGAAGACTGGGGATGATAGGGCAATGTAATTTCTGATAAATGGGAAAAACTCGGCAGTTTTTGGATAACTTGATTGGTGAAATGAGTTCCCTGATCACGGCAAAGTGTTTTTGGTGCTCCCCAGGTGGGTATGATGTTTTCAAGAAGTTTCTTTGCTACAAAAGCTGCTGTAGCATGACAACAAGGAAAGGCTTTTACCAGCTGTGAAAACCTACAAATCATTACTAATACATATTTATAACCATTTGATGGTGGGAGCTGAATGAAATCTAGCTGCCATGTCCAGAGGGTAAGGGACTTTTTCTGGGTAGGACTTTAAGGTGCTTCCCAGGATTGTAGCAAGGGTAAATGGAACAATGAATAGAACATGTTCCACAGCCTAAAAAAAATGTCCCCACCAATATATATATTTTTTACAGGCTTCTATTTTTTATTTTTTCCCATACAAAAATTTATACATACATTGTTATGTGACTCTAATTGTTCTCCCCATACTATGACAGCACTCTCCTCCTTCCCACCCTGATTCCCCATGTCCATTCAGCCAGCTCCTAACCCTCTCTGCCTTCCCGTCTCACCTCCAGACAGAAGCTGCCCATTTAGTCTCTTGAGTCTACTTGAGCTAAGAGGCACACTCCTTGTATCACTTTATGCCCCACAGTCCAGTCCAATCCCTGTCTGAAGAGTTGGCCTCGGAAATTGTTTTAGTTCTGGGCTGATAAGTATCCGGGGGCCATACTTTCTGGGGTTCCTCCAGTCTCAGTGACAGGCTTTTAATCTACATTAGTAACAGTTTCTCCATAATTTTCTTAATTCTATCATGAAAACAATACATCAAGCTCTGATCTGTAGTGTTTGAAGTGAATAGACAGAAATAATTTCTCTTCTATTTAAGTACCTTGTTGGATATACATGGTATTTGGGCGTACATTTCAATTTGCTGGTTGAAAATAGTCACTCTTCGCATGTGTTTTTCTTTCGTGCGGATAGGTAGTTAACTTTGCCTACCTCGTTCCATTTTCATTTATAGATTGTTTATATAAACAAAAAGGTGAATTCTACTAACAGAGGAGCTCTTCATCAGGAATCTGGCCCTAATTAGTTACATAATTTTAAGTAAGTCATTTCCTCTTTCTAGGTCTTGGATTTCTTATCCACAGACTTGGGAGACTGAATGAGGTTATCTCTAAGGTTTCTTTCAGATTCTACTTTGATGGTAGATTATTGTTTCTATGGATTTGTTGCTTCTTTCTGTGACAGATTGGTAATTCTCTGTCCTGTGATGTCATTCCTGGTCATGTGATCAGTGGTGCCCTTCTATTTTTTTTTATTTTTATTGTACTTCAGGTGAAGGCTTACAGAACAAATAGTTTCTCATGAAACAGTAGTACACATATTGTTTTATGACATTGGTTAACAACCCCACAACATGTCAACCCTCTAACTTCTCAACCTTTTTTTTGGTGAAAATACACATAGCCAAAGATACACCATTTCAAAAATTTCTACATGCACAGTTCAGTGACATTGACTACACTCTTCCAATTGTGCTGCTATTCTCACTTAAGAGGAAGGCTTACAGAACAAAATAGTTTCTCATTTAACAGTTACTACAAATGTTGCCCTATGACGATGGTTAACAATCTCACAACTCATCAACAATATCCTTACTTATCACCAGCTTCCTTGTCCCCTTCTGCCTTCTGGCCCTTGTCACTGGACTACTGTACCTCATTAGTCCCATTTGGTTTTACAGGGCTGTCCACGCCCAGGCAGAATGGTAAACTTCAGAGATAACTTCAGCACTGAGCTAAAAGGGTGTCTGGGGGCCATACTCTCGGGGTTACTCCAGTCTCCTTTAGGCCAGCAAATCTGGCCTGTTTTTGTGAGTTAGAATTATGCTCTACATCCTTCTCCAGCTCTGTCCAGAACGCTCTGTTGTGATCCTGGTCAGAGCAGTCAGTGGTGGTAGCCAGGCACCATCTAGCTGTACTGGACTCAGTCCTACCCACCAATATTTTTTTAAGGTCTCAATCATTTTATCTCATACCATGTGAGAGCCTTCTTGTAGGGCTTGCATCATAGGAATATGCAAAAAATTGGGTGAAACTCTTTTCTTCTTAGGCCCAATCCCCAATTTAGTGACATGATCTTGGTAACAGTTTGCTTTTTTCCATGTCTCTACCTCGTCCACTTGGGCTAATTGTTGGTATTATTGGTATTATTGTTGGTATTATTGTATTTTTACACAAATAACTTGCACCTTCTGAGTTTGTTTGCTGGCCGTTCAGCTCCCCCACCCCCCGTGAGGTATTTTCATAAGTGCGCTATGCTAATTTTTTTTTTTTTACATCAACTTGTGGAAGAGGATTAGCATGGCAACATTAGTGAGGGTACTTTGTAGGGGGAGGGTGCAGCTAGAAAAGAAATGCAGAAGGTGCATTTTATTTGTGTAAAAATACGGTAAAAATTTTTCTAAAGTTAAGTCATGAAGATTGGAGTAATCAATAAACAAACTGGGGGATTCTCCTTTATTTAACATAGATGCAAGAATTACTTGAGAAGCAGCTTGTTTAGCTACTGCATCAACAAGATTATTCCCTCTAATTTCTTCAGTTTGGGGTACCCCTTTTGATTGATGAGCCTGTATTTTTATCATAGCAATTTCAGAAGGGAGCAACAGAGCATCTAGAAGATCTGTATAGTATTTCCTGATGAGACCAAAAAACTTGTCTCCAAAGCATTCCAAAGGCATGTATGGCTCTAAAACAACATCTACTATCTGTGTAAATATTAACAGACTTTCCTTTAGTAATTTTACAAGCTCTGGTAAGAGTAGTCATGGAGCCCTGGTGGCTCTGAAGTTAAGCTCTCAGGTGCTAACCAAAATGTCAGCAGTTCGAATCCTCCAGCTGCTCCTTGGAAACCCTATGGAGCAGTTCTACTCTGTCCTGTAGGGTCGCTATGAGTCAGAATTGACTCAACAGTAACGGGTTTGGTTTTTTTTGGTTTGGTAAGTGGAATCAGTTCAGCTTGTTGGGCTGAAGTGGCTTTTGGAAATGCATCGCTTTTAGTACTTTGGTAGAAGTCATGACAGCACATCCTGCCTGATAATGAGAATTAGTGGGATTAAGTTTTAAGTAGAAACCATCTACAAACAGAACCAAATCAGGAGTAATTTAAGGGCTTTGTTTCAAATCCTTCCAGTGAGTTAGAAGCTGTTCAGTTAGGTGTAAACTGTCATGTGGAAGACAGCTGTCTTCGTTCACTGCAGGGAGAAGGGAGGCTGGATTTAAATAAGCCACAGAGTACAACCTAATATTTGATGCAGCCAGGAGGACGACTTCATAGGAGGTGAGTCTGCTGGCATTAAGATGTTGTGATAAGACAGAATTAAGTAAGACAGACACAGCAAGGGGCACATACACATCCAAAAAGTTTCTCAGTACTACATTTGCTGTGGTTTTTACCAACTTAGCAGTGGCAGCTACAGCATGAAGGCAGGGAGGGTATCCTCTGGCTACCAGGTCAAGCTGGAGGCTATAATAACCTATAGGTCTTTGCAGTCCTCCATGTTTCTGAGTTAATACACCTAAAGTGTTTCCAGATTATTCATGTACAGATAAGGAAAAATTTAAATGGTAGGAAATTCTAGAATGGATGTATTCATTAAAGCCTCTTTTAATTTAGTTATTGTCTCTTGATCTTCTGGTGTTATTTGGAATGAATCCAGTTCAGAAGACTTTAAATATGGTTGAGCTATCAAAGAAAATTGGGTATACAGGTTCAACAATAGCCAGAGTCCTAAGAAATCTTGTAGCTGTTTCTTTGTTTCAGGTATAGGAAAAAAAAGAATAGCTTTTTTCATTTAGGCTCAATAGAGATGACTTCTGCAGCAATAAGGTGACCTAAATATTTAACAAGTGTCTAATTGCAATTTTTCCTTAGAAACCTTATGTCTTAGTTATCTAGGTCTGCTATAATAGAAATACCACAAGTGAATGGCTTTAACAAAGAGAAATTTATCCTCTCACAGTCTAGGAGCCTAGAAGTCCAAATTCAGGTGCTGGCTCCAGAGGAAGGCCTTCTCTCTCTGTTGTCTCTGGAGGAAGGTCCTTGTCATCAATCTTCCCCTGATTAAGGAGCTTCTCAGCGCAGGGACCCCGGGTTAAAGGGACATGCTCTGCTACCAGTGCTTATTTCTTGGAGGTATGAGGTCCCTATGTCTCTCTGCTCACTTCTCTCTTTTATATCTCAAAAGAGATTGGCTCAAGACACGATCCAATCCTGTAGATTGAGTCCTTCCTCATTAACATAACTGCCACTAATCCCACCTCATCAACATCATAGAGAGGATTTACAACACATAGGAAAATCACATCAGGTGACAAAATGGTGAAAAATCACACAACACTGGGAATCATGGTCTAGCCAAATTGATACACATATTTTTTGGGGACACAACTCAATCCATGACAACTTATGTCTGCCAGCAGCTAGATATTTTAATAAAACAATAGTGTCTTCAAGGCAAGTTTGCTGGGAGACTGAGCAGACTAACAATTCATCAACATACTGTAGTAATGTAGATTGGTTTAGAAATTGTAAAGGCTGAAAATCAGCATGCAAAATCTGAGGAAAAATGAGTCTCAGTAAATGCTTGCAGCATTACAATCCAGGTAAATTGTTGGTTTTCCCAGGTAAAAGCAAGAAAATACTGGCTTTCAGGATGCACAGGGATGCTGAAAAAGGCACTACAAAGATCCACAACCATGAAGTGAGTTGCCTCTGGAGGGACATTGGAAAATAATAAATGTGGATTAGGGACCACCAGGAATCTAGGAATGACAATGTGGTTGATTGCTCACAAATCTTGAACAAATATCCAACCTTTATTATTTGGTTTTTTAACTTAAAGAACAAGAGTGTTACAAGGGACAGTTAAACCTGTAGAAAGGAAATACTTTGTGATAGGAGCAAGTCCTTCTTTAGCTTCTTGTCTGAGAGGATACTGAGAAATTTTTGGCAGGGGGTTAGGTAAATCTATTTGGGTCTTAATTGAATTAGCTGACAACACTCGGCCTACATCTGTAGATGTAGTGGCCCACAAGGTTTCAGGGACTGAGAAAACAGCGTCAGAAGAGAGAGGGCTAGGCTCTGTTGAATACTGGAGAGGCATGACAAGTGTCTGCATATAGTAAATGGCTTCTTTTTCCTGAATGTCATTTAATTCAGAGCCAGTCTCTGTTAACTCAGGAATATCAGACAAACTTAATAATATTTCTCCCTTTTCATTAAATTGTAAATGACAGTTCCATTTGGATAAAAGATCTCTTCCTAGCAAATTAACAAGAGTGCAAAGCTAAGCAAAAAGCGATGTAAGTCTTCAGTGGGACCAAGGAATATCAGAATGGGCTGGGAATGAATCAAGGTTTGTTCCTGGTTAGTAACCCCCATGACTTTAGAGATTTTTGTACCCTGGGTCAGGAGCTTGTGTAAATAAGTGGAGTTAATGGCAGACAGGGTGATTCCAGTATCAATTAAAAACTGGCAAGTTTCTCCATTAATGTACATTATAGTTTCTCTTTGAAAAATTGAGTGCCACCATGGGAAAAGTCCCTGTGTTGTCCTGGAGCCCCTTCATTCCAGGTCAGATTGAAGGGCGTCCTGTTAATGAGGTTTTTTTTTTTTTTTTTGGTTAACTTTTAGTTTGTAGCACTCATTTTTCCAGTGGCCATATTTTTTTCAATAATGACAGATGCCAGCTTTAGTGCCACTGGAAGATTTGTTGTTTTTCTCTTGACTGGGAGACTGTAATTATTGCAACTGGAGGATCATCAACTTATTAGCTTTAGAAACCTTTTCGGCTTCTAGAGTCTGGGAAAGCTTGTAGGCCAGATAGGAGCTGTCTCCCAGTCCAGTTGGTGTCTCTTTACTAAGGCCGAGATTTCAGGCATAAGGTCAAATATAAAAACAGCATTAAAAGCTCTAGTAGCACCTGGGGCTGATAAAGTGTTCAGAAAATTTTTGGAGTCACCAGGTCTGGTAATCATAAACACTCTCATTTTTATTCTGTTTGTAAGAGTGGATTTTTGTCCAAACAATTAATGGGGGAAAGGCTCTGGCAATTGCTTCCAACAGCCTTTTGCTTATGGCCTGAGAGTTTTCCAACATTTCAGTAACTGTTTAGTCTATGTTTAAAGCCAAACTCTCTTTAGGGTCCTTCCACTCAGTTTGCTCCAGCAATAATTGGGCTTCCTTGGGCCCAGTTATCATGTGGGCCCAGTTATCATGTGCAGTAGTTGATACAAATCAAAGAATCCAGGCTGGTAAGCCTCAACAAGAATCTTAAATTCTTCTGCAAATTTTATAAGGATCTTCACAGTTGGAAAATCCTTCACAATACTATACTGTTCTGACTGCATCCAAAGGGTAAAGGTAATATAGGGAAGGTACTGAACCTCTGTACCAGGATGGATTTTAAAGGACATCTCTGGCGAAGGTTTATCGTTTTGTGTTTTAGGAAAGAAGGAGAGTTAAGACAGGGTGTTGTCAGAGGAATAATAGGGCAAAAAAGGATATGAAGGAGTAACAGCTGGTGGTGGAAGAGAAGGGGTAGACAAAGGATTTTGGCCCTGTAATTCTTTGTTTTGCTTAGTCAATTTAGAAACAGTGTCCTGCAGGGAAGAAATTTTACTATCCTAATGTCTTTTAGAGATCTTTAACTACCAATCAAAATAGCCCTCCCACGGAGGTTATTTGATTTGGGAGCCTCGGTTTTCTAATTTGCTTCTCAGAAATGCCAATTTAGAAAGTTTGAACAAACTCCAAAGTGGCCACTGATTTTCCAAACTATTTCTGAGAAGGTTATTCCAAGCAGGCAAGCAAACAATAATGACCATGTTAAAGGACCAAAATGCTTGTTCATACAATGAGCAGTGGTTCCAGAGGACAATTGTGATATACCCTTGGACTTTGCATTTCCCATTCTTCAAAGAGATAGTACAAACAACTTACTTGCAAGGACAAAAACAAATCAAAACCAATAAAATTAAAAAAGCTACCAACACAAAGGAATGGAGCTTGGATTCAAGAAGTTATTTACCTTAAGATGACTCCCAAAAATCCACAGAGGTGGAGAGCCCAAGTGGCTCCGCTGGTACCAGAGCCTGAGTCTGTGGTGTCTCGGGGTTCTTAGAAGATAATTCACCTTCAAAATCCCCATTTCTGATGCCAGAAAGGTCAAAAGTGTAAGCAACACTAACTATGGAGAGAAATGATAGAGTTTTATTGAGGAATACAACTTGAAGTGGACAGCACTAAGTAAAATCATAAAGTGCTCCAACATTCACAAAGGAATGCAGGGCTTTTATACAAGAAGGCTAGCGTGACTGCAACCACAAACAGACCTATCTTCAGATCTGTTAATTTATTTTCAAATGCATTCTTCCTGAAGACAAGCATTTTTTCCAAGAACAATCTACACAGACTTCCTGGAATCATAGTCCAGCAAGCATAACCACATTTGTTTGCAACACAAAACTTGTTACCTGAAAGTGGTGCTCATGTTTTACAAGCAGCAACAGGGGTTTAAAACAAAATAGAGTCTGATCCAGATCTGTGTCAGTCATTTTAGTTATGCCAAGCACCTCAGTTTTAGAGTGCTTTTTTACACAACAAAACCACTGTTGTTCCAATTAAGGTGGGAATTAGGAGGGGTGCTGAGCCCTGAAACCCTCAACTTTCACCTCATCCTCCCTTCAGTGTCCCTGAGACCCTTCCTAGGAACTCTAGTGTTCTGAAGGTCATAGTTTGAAAACCACAGATTGAGAATATTCTGGAGGTCGACACATAATTTTATAATAATCTGCTATTTGTGATTATTTGTGCCACTATTTTTCCTCCATTACTGCAGATAAATAAATTAATCTTCCTCAGACACCATCTCATCACACACACTTCCCTGCTTAACCCCACCAATGGGATCCTACTTCTCAGAAGGAAAAATCAACTAGTCTCTCCTAGCCTTGTCTGCACCTTAGATACCAACCCCCTTCTCCAGTCAGATTATCTTCTCACTGTCTCAGACATACTCAGAGCACTCACCTCCAGGCCCTGCACTTGCATTTCCTCCACCTGGAATACTATCTCCTTCCTTGACCCACACACACATTCTTTGACTTCTCTCCTAGCCTCAGGGACTTTTTCTCCTCAGCAGTCTCATTAGCATTAACTATCTATACCAGTTTTTTGACTCTTACAATTACTGTGGATCAAAAGTCACATAATCATGAGGATTGGAGACCTGAGGGATGGTCTAATTCAAGGCTTTATTTTATAGAGGAGGAGACTGAAGCCTAACTGTTGGAGTAACTTACTCAAGATCACACAGATGATTAGTGCCAAAGCTAAGAGTAGAGTCCAGTTCTCCAGGCTGGGTTAACTACTCTGAGAACTTCTTGAAGGAAGAGACTTGCTTTATATCTCTTTGAATTCCCTACACATAGTAGACCTCCAGACTGCCAAGTCTGCCTGAAACTTCAGAAGCCAGTTTCAAGTTTGAGAGTCCCCACGACGTACTCATTTCTGACCTGCTGGCTCCAAATTTAGGGTTTTCCCGCTACCCCATCAGGATGGAGATGCAAGCTTGTGCTACCCCACAGCTCCCTCACTTCTGATCTGCTGGCTACAAATTGGGCGTAGGGTTCCCTCTACCCTTTAAGGATGCTAACCATAAGCTTGGGAGTCCCCAGGGCTCTCTTCACTTCTGACCTGTTGGCTCTCCATACTCCCTTGGGTTTGATAATTCACTAGAATGACTCACGAAACTCACAGAAAGTTTCTTACTTATGGTTACAGTTTTATTATAGGAAAAAGGATACAAATGAAGAAGTGCATAGGGTGAGGTCTGGGAGGGCTCCTAGTGCAAAGCTTCCATGTCCCAAAAAGGAATGCACTACTCTCCCATGTACCTGAATGTCTTTCATCAACCAGGAAGCTCATGGAGCTTCAGTGTCCAGAGCCTTTATCAGGGCCCAATAGCTTGGGTTGATATCAAGAGTGGTCTTTCTGGTCTGGCCAGCCACTACCTGAGACATCTCATTAGCATAAACCCTCAGGTGTGGTCTGGAAGCATATAGATAACAAACACACCTCAATTACTCAGGAAATTCCAAGGGTTTAGAGTTATTCTTCAGGAACCAAGGACAAAGACCAAATTCTTTAGGTAAGGTTAACCCACAAATGCAAACCCATCAAGACATATAAAACATTTTCGTCACTGCAGAGAGTTCTGCCATGCCCCTTCCCAATCCATCTCTGCTCCCCTAAAGGCAACCACTGTTTGGATTTTTTTTCCACTATAGATGATCTACTAGGGAACATCATATAAATGGAATCATACTGTAAGCTTTTTTTTTTTTTACGTAAGGCTCCTTTCACTCAGCAGAGTGTTGTTGAAACTCATCCATGTTGTTTCATGATCAGTGGTCCATCCTTTTTATTGCTGATAGTATCAGACAACAACATGGTAATTCTATGTTCACCTTTTTGAGAAACTGCCAAACTGCTTTCCACAGTGGCTGTATCCAGCTATTCATTTTTAACAATAAATGCTAGCTCCCTCCCTCTTTTCCTTATGGTAGATCATCATCAACAACATCCACCACCACAAAACTCAACCAAAAGGGAAATGGCATCTCTGAGATAGAAAAAGGTCAGACCAGTGGGAGTTGCTCCCCACAAGGGGTCTTCAGCCACTTCTTTTCCTGGCTTAAATCAGCACATAGATAACAGCATCATTTTGATAGAAGACGAGCTTTTAATTTCCGCCAGGGAGATCCCTCACCTTGTCTTATTCAGTGCATTTTCCCCGGGCTTCCTCCACCATGAAATGACTTGGAGCCAATTTAGAGCCTTCTGCTTCCTCATCAGTGATATTTATGACTATGGAAATATTTATGAGGCATGGAGAGGGCTGGGGTCAGGGAGGAGACCTAGCTTCTGGTGTCCTTGTAAATGGGATTTACCTCCTGCTTGTTTTTGCCAGGGTTGTTAAAAGGACAAGTGTGCCTCATATATTTTAGGGCTGCTTTAAAAAATTTTTTTTTCTTTCTTCATCTAACCTTTGCATTCAGGCTGTGGATTAATCAGTGATAAGTGCTCTTTTATTACTGACCTCTGGGCATGGAACAAAGGGGCTATTTTGGTTTTCTGGACACTTTGGTAGTATCACCTTCTTTCTCTGAGCTGCCCTTAAGTGCTCTGTCCAGGCTAGAGCTATAACATACTAGGGAAGGCATTTTTATCCAATGATAGAAATATCTGCATCGTACATGAGGTTCAAGAGCTGCTGGAATCCACCTAAATGCCTCTG
Source organism: Dugong dugon (assembly GCA_030035585.1). NCBI lineage: Eukaryota > Metazoa > Chordata > Mammalia > Sirenia > Dugongidae > Dugong > Dugong dugon. Next base: position 153,740,231 of record CM057462.1, read on the forward strand.
CATAAATAAGGAGGGGTCAGAGTCATTTAATGTCTTTGGTAAAATTGCCAGGGAAGCAGTTCTTTCACCTCAAAACATCTGTTTTTCTTCACCCTTTCTGTGTGCCTTCATTTCCGTCTCCAAGGAATGTCCTTCTTCCTTACCAAGTCCAAAGCCTCCACCTGGACTTCAGATCTCATCCTCTCATACCCAGACCTGGCCTGGCTGGTCTCCATCTTCAAATGCTCCTTTGCAAAGGGTTCCTCCACCTCTTGCCACAAACAGGGTTTAGATAATATTCAAACATACAATGAATTTATATAAACATGTTTTATTTATATATAATCATTTAATAAGCACATTAAATCCTTCCTATACATTGTTGTTGCTTTGTGCCATCCCATTGATTCTGACTCACAGTGACCCCATATGTCGCAGAGTAGAACTGCTCCATAGGGTTTTCTTGGCTGTAATATTTATGGAAGCAGATCACCAGGCCTTTCTTCCATGGCACTCCTGGATGGGTTTGAATCACCAACCTTTCAGTTATCAGCTGAGCACAAACCGTATGTACCACTGTCTTAGTCATCTAGTGCTGCTATAACAGAAATACCACAAGGGGCGGTTTTAATGAAGAGAAGTTTATTTCCTCACAGTTGAAGTAGGCTAAAAGTCCAAATTCAGGACATCAACTCCAGGGGAAGGCTTTTTCTCTCCTTTGGCCTTCTTCTCTTCAGTGTTCCCCTGGACTAGGAGCTTCTCTGCTCAGGGACCCCGGTCCAAAGGACGCGCTCTGCTCCTGGCACTGCTTTCTTGATGGTATGAGGTACCCCATTCTCTGCTTGCTTCCCTTTCCTTTTATCTCTTGAGAGATAAAAGGTGGTGCAGGCCACACCCCAGAGAAACTCCCTTTACATTGGATCAGGGATGTGACCTGGGTAAAGGTGGTGTTACAATCCCACCCTAATCCTCTTTAACATAAAATTGCAATCACAAAATGGAGGCCAACCACACAATTCTGGGAATCATGGCCCAGCCAAATTGATGCACACATTTTTGGGGGGACATAATTTAAACCATGACAACGACCTAACAAAAAAAAACCCAAAACCCGTTGCCGCTGAGTTGATTCTGACTCATAGCGACCCTATAGGACAGAGTAGAACTGCCCCATAGGGTTTCCAAGGAGCGCCTGGTGGATTCAAACTGCCCACCTTTTGGTTAGCAGCCGAGCTGTTAACCACTGAGCCACCAGGACTCCATGCACTACCTAGGGACCTAGGGACCTTTATACACATTAAATATATTTATTAAATATTTTGATGTAAGTAAATTTATTTATTAAATATATTTAAATACATTTTTGTTTATAAAGGTAAACATATGTATCAAATAAGTATTTACATAAATGGTACATTTATGGAATACCTCCGATGTGCCAAGCTGCCCTTTCATGTGACTGCCCTCTCTTCCCTTCACTTCTGAAATTCTTCAAAACTGAACTCTATGACTTAATTTCCTCACTCTTTGGCTTCAGGCAGTGTTTCCCATCCTCATCACTGTCCTGTGAGGGTCTTGAAGGCCACCAGCCACTTCTCAGATGACAGATACAGCAGCTTCTCCTGGCCCTGCCTCCTGCACACCTGGGGTCCTTATGACCAGTCAGTTCCCTGACAGTTTCTGTGATTCAGCAATATTCCCATCCCTGTACCATTCTGCCTTTTCCTTTGTGGGACTCTGTTTTCATTCCTGACAACTGTATCCTTGGGCCAATATAATACCTTCTCTCACCACAAGTTCAGCTATCTCTGTGGGCGGCTACATCCCAAGTCTAGATCTGGCCTCCCTTCTGATCCTGAGGCCTGCATTTCAAATTGCTCCTTAGCTGTCTCTTCCTGAATGATCAGCAGGCATTGCAAATTTACATTTAAAAGCAACTGTTATGGATTGACTTGTGTCCCTCCCCAAAATATGTGTTGGAATCCTCACCCCATACCTGTGGACGTAATCTAATGCAATGCAATCACCATCCACAAGGTAACCTCATATAATGTAATCAGTCAGTCAAGGTCCAGTGTAGGGTGGATCCTAAACCTAATCACTTCTGAGTTATGTGAAGAGAAGCACAGACACAGAGACATGTGCGCACCCACTAGGGTATATAGATGTGTGAGGATCACCAAGGAACGCCCAGAGCTACCTACAAGGAAGGCATCAGCTCAGCCAAGTCCTTGATTTGGATTTTTAGCCTCTATAACTGTGAAGAAATAATTTCTGTTCTTTAAAGCCACCCTTGCATGATATTTCTGTTATGCAGCACCAGGAAACTAAGACACCAGCCTTATCTCTGCCCCCAAGTAAAGAGTTATAAAACAAGGTTTCTACCCTCTACCCCAAACCAAACCCACTGTCGAGTCAATTCCAACTCATAGCTACCCCATAGGGTTTCCAAGGCTGTAAATCTCTAGGAAAGCAGACTGTCACATTTTTCTCCCGTGGAGCTGCTGGTGGCTGACCTTTGGTTAGCAGTCAATTGCTTTAAGCACTGCACCACCAGGGCTCATTTCTGCCCTCTGAGAGATTATAATTTAGTCAGAGACGCAACATGCATATTTTGAAATGTTCTGTAACAAACCCTAAGAGTTAATTAGTATTAAATGAGAGGATATAATGAGAGTCATATCATATGACAAAATGTTAAATGAGTCATATAAATCATATCTTTGCGTTCTCCGAGTGGGAGAAGCTGTGGGCTACCATGCCCGAAGAAGGCCTTGTAGAACATGGGCAGGAAGTTCAGTAGAGAGGGACAGAGAGGGGCATTTATTCTAGACATACAGAACAGGGTGTTAGTTGTTGTTTTTAGGTGCAATTGAGTCCGTTCCAACTCATAGCAACCTTATGTACAACAGAGCGAAACGCTGCCTGGTCCTCTGCTATCCTCACAATTGTATTGTTGAGCCATTGCCAGTCCATCTCGTTGAGGGTCTTCCTCTTTTTCGATGACCCTCTACTTTACCAAGCATGGTGTCTTTCTCCAGTGATTAGTCCCTCCTGATAACACATCCAAAGTACGCGAGACATACTCTCGCCATCCTTGTTTCTAAGGAGCATTCTGGCTGTACTTTTTCCAAGACAGATTTGTTCATTCTTCTGGCAGTCCATGGTGTATTCAATATTCTTAGCCAACACCATAATTCAAAGGCATCAATTCTTCTTCAGTCTTCCTTATTTATTGTCCAACTTTCACATGCATATGAGGTGTCTTAGTCATCTAGTGCTGCTATAACAGAAATACCACAAGTGGATGCTTTAACAAAGAGAAATTTATTTCCTCACAGTAAAGTACACTAAAGCTCCAAATTCAGGGCATCAGCTCCAGGGGAAGGCTTTCTCTCCCTGTCAGCTCTGGAGGAAGGTCCTTCTCATCAATCTTCCCCTGGTCAAGGAGATTCTCAGGTGCAGGGACCCCAGGTCCAAAGGACGCGCTCTGCTCCTGCTGCTGCTTTCTTGGTGGTATGACGTCCTCAGCTCTTTGCTTGCTTCCTTTTCCTTTTACCTATTGTAAGATAAAAGGCAGTACAGGCCATACCCTAGGGAAACTCCCTTTACATTGGATCAGGGATGTTACCTTAGTCAGGGTATTATACAATCCCACCCTAATCCTCTTTAACCTAAAATTACAATCACAAAATGGAGGACAACCACACAATACTTTGAATCATAGCCCAGTCAAACGGATACACACATTTTTTGGCGGAACATAATTCAATCCATGACACGAGGTGATTGAAAATACCATTGCTTGGGTCAGGTGCACCTCTGTCCTCAAAGTGACATTTTTGCTTTTTAGCACTTTAAAGAGGTCTTTTGCAGCAGATTGCCCAATGCAATATGTCATTTGATTTCTTGACTGCTGCTTCCATGGGTGTTGAGTGTGGATTCAAGTAAAATGAAATCATTGACAACTTTAATATTTTCTCTGTTTTTCATGATATTGCTTATTGGTCTAGTTGTGAGGATTTTTGTTTTCTTTATTTTGAGGCATAATCCATACTGAAGACTGTAGTCTTTAATTTTCATCAGTAAGTGCTTCAAGTCCTCTTCACTTTCAGCAAGCAAGGTTGTGTCATTTGCATATCACAGGTTGTTAATAAGTCTTCCACCAATTCTGATGCCACTTTCTTCTTCATATAGTCCAGCTTCTTGGATTATTTGCTCAGCATACAGACTGCATTTAAGTACGGTGAAAAGATACAACCCTGACGCACACCTTTCCTAATTTTAAACCATGCAGTATCCCCTTGTTCTGTTCAAAAGACTGCCTCTTTGTGTATGTACAGGTTCTACATGAACACAATTAAGTGTTCTGGAATTCCCATTCTTCACAATGCTATCCATAATTTGTTATGATCCACACAGTAGAATGCCTTTGCATAGTCAATAAAACACAGGTAAATATCTTTCTGGTATTCTCTGCTTTCAGCCAAGATCCATCTGACATCAGCAATGATATCCCTTGTTCCACGTCCTCTTATGAATCTGGCTTGAATTTCTGGCAGTTCCTTGTTGACGTACTGCTGCAATCGTTTTTGAATTATCTTCAGCAAAATTCTACTTGTGTGTGGTATTAATGATATTGTTCGATAATTTCTGCATTCTGTTGAAACACCTTTCTTTGGAATGGGCATAAATATGGATCTCTTTCAGTTGGTTGGCCAGGTTGCTGTTGTTCAAATTTCTTGGCAGAGACGAGTGAGTGCTTCCAGTGTTGCATATGTTTGTTGAAACATCTCAGTTGGTATTCTGTCACATCCTGAAGTCTTGTTTTTCACCAAAGCCTTCAGTGCAGCTTGGACTTCTTCCTTCAGTACCAGTGGTCCTTGATCATATGCTACCTCCTGAAGTGGTTGAATGTTGACCAATTCTTTTTTGGTACAGTGACTGTGTGTATTCCTTCCATCTTCTTTTGATGCTTCTTTTGCCGTTCAATATTTTGCCCATAGAATCCTTCAATATTGCAACTCTAGGCTTGTATGTTTTCTTTAGTTCTTTCAGCTTGAGAAATGTCAAGAATGTTCTTCCCTTTTGGTTTTCTAACTCCAGGTCTTTGTACATTTCATTATAATACTTTACTTTGTTTTCTCGAGCCATCCTTTGAAATCTGTTCAGCTCTTTTACTTCATTTCTTCCGTTTGCTTTTGCTACTCTACATTCAAGAGCAAGTTCTCCTTTTCTTTTGTCAGTTTGGCCAATGGTTTGTTGACTTTAGTGAACTTTTCAAAGGGCCAACTTCTAGTCTTGCTGATTCTTTTGATTGTTTTTCTATTTTCTGATTCATTTATTTCTCCTCTAATCTTTATTATTTCCTTTCTTCTTGTGGCTGTTGCTGTTTTGTTGCTTTTTATATTTGTTCAAGTTATAAGGTTAAGGCACTGATTTTGGCCCTGTCTTCCTTTTTGATGTGTTCATTTATTGCTATAAATTAGCCTCTGAGCACTGCTTTTGCTGTACCCCAAAGGTTTTGGTAAGATGTGTTTTCATTCTTGTTTGATTCTAGGAATTTTTAACTTTTTAATTTTTTCTGTTACCCAGTGTTTTTTTAGCAAAGTGTTATTCAGTTTACTTGTATTTGATTTTTTTTCTTGTTTGTCCTTTTATTGATTTCTGGTTTTATAGCATTGTGATCTGATAAGATGCTTTGTACTATTTTGATATTTTAGTATTATTTTGATAATTTATTGAGGCTTGCTTTGTGGTCTAAAATATGGTCTATTCTGGAGAATGATCCATGTCTACTGAGTAGAATGTGTACTGTGTTGCTGCTAGGCGGAGTATTTTTTATATGTCTATGAGGTCAAGTTGCTTGATTGTGATGTTTAGATCTTCTATATCTTTGCTGAGTTTCTTTCTAGTTGTTCTGTCCTTCACTGAAAGTGGTGTGTTAAAGTTTCCTACTATTATTGTAGAACTGTCTATTTCTCTTTTCAATGCTGTTAGAGTTTGTTTCATGTATTTTGGAGCTCTGTTGTTGGGTGTGTAAATATTTATTATGGTTATGTCCTCTTGGTGGATTGACCCTTTAATCATTACATAGTGCCCTTCCTTGCCTCTTATGTTGGATTTTGCCTAAAGTCTATATTATCAGAAATTAATATTTCCACTCCTGCTCTTTTTTGGTTACTGTTGGCTTGATATACTTTTTTCCATCCTTTGATTTTTAGCTTAGTTTTATCTTTGTGTCTAAGGTGTGTACCTTGTAGGCAAGATATTGATGGGTCATGTTTTTTTTTTTTCCTCCATTCTTTTACTCTCTGTCTCTTGACTGATGCATTTAACCCATTTACATTCAGTGTGATTATCAATAGGTATGAATTTACTGCTGTCATTTTATTGTTTTTTTTTTTTTTTGTGGTGTTGACTTTTTTTGTTCTGCTTACTTTTCTCTACTGAGTTCTTTTTGTTTATGGATTTTCTTTACATTTTCTTCATTGTTGTTGATTTTGTACTTATTGAGTCTTTATGGTTTTCTTTTTTATTTTGGTGAGTAAGTTTATTAATTTTCTTGGTGGTTTCCCTGAAATTTACCTTTATCTTCCTAAGTTTGAAATAGTCTGTTATATCTTGATATTGCCTCAACTTCCTTACTATGTGGAAGTTCTGTAGCTACACCAATTAGTCCCATTTTTATTCTGAAGCCATTGTCATTTACAGATTGGCATCTCTGGTTCCCTGTTTTCAGTTTTGTTGCTTTATTTTATTTTTGAGAATTCTTTGTATTGGTTAGTATCTGGGTGATGTTGTCATGTGTCTTAATCTCAGATTCTTGTCTCATGTTGTTAATTCTCTGTCTGAAGGACTCCCTTTAATATTTCTTTTAAAATTTGGTTTTTATAAATTCCCTTAATTTCTCTGGAAATGTCTTAGTTTTGCCATCATATTTGAAAGACAGTTTTGCAGAATATATAATTCTTGGTTAGCAATTTTTTTCTTTCAGGGTTTTATATATGTCATCCCATTGCTTTCTTGTCAACATAGTTTCTGCTGAGAAATCAGGGTTTAGTCTTATTGGTTCCCTTCTGTCAGTGACAGTTTATTTTTCCTGAGCTACTCTCACAATTCTTTTTTTGTCCTTGGTTTGCAAAGTTTGATTATGATATGTCTTGGTAACTTTCTTTTGGGGTCTGCCCTGTATGTGGTTCGTTGAGCTTCTTGGACAGATATTTTCTCATCTTTCGTGATATTAGTGAAGTTTTCTGCCAGCAGATCTTCAAAAATTTTCCCTGTGCTTTTTTTTTTAATCTCCTCCTGTTATGGAAATACTATCATGCATAAATTAGTCTTCTTGACAGTGTCCATATAACTCTTAGACTTTCTTCATTTTTTTCCCTGAATAGTCCTCAAATTAGTATTCAGAGATTTGTGGTCTATTTCACTGATTCTGTCTTCCATTGATTAAATTCTACTCCCATAGCCTTCCATTGAGTTATCTATTTCTGAAATTTTATTGTTAATCTTCTGGGTTTTTAGTTGCTGTTTTTGTATAGTTTCTAACTGTATATTTATTTTGTCATTTTGTTCTTGTATTGTTTCCCTGAATTCTTCTTTAGTTTTGTCTGTGTTTTCCTTGGGTTTGTCTTTGTTTTCCTTGATCTCTTGGAGGATTCTATATATAAGTCTTTTGAATTTTTTGTCAGGTAGCTCCATCACCATTTCTTCCTCAGGAGGTTTCCCGGCCCTTTATTTTGGTCACTTGCTTGAGCCATATTGTCCTCCTTCTTTATGTGACTTGGTATCGTCTTTTTTCTCTGAGGCATTAAGGTGTTATAATATTTGTTTATTGATTGTATGTTTGTTTGCTTTGTCTTGTTTTTTTTTTTTTATATATCCGGGGTTGGTGGGGGGAGGTGTGTTACTCTGGTAGCTAGTCTGGCAACACTGGAGTGCTCAACACCTGTTTCTGGGTGGGTGGGTTAGTGGCTGGGAAAGTGAGTGCAGTTCTCTATTTTCTGGGTGTGCAGGGTAGCTGAAGGTGGGCTGGGTGAGCGTTGGCCACCATATGCTGATCCAGTTGTGCAAGCACGGGCAGTGGTACACATAGAGTAGACGGGGTGGCAGGTGTGGTGGATGTGTCGGGTGAGTGAGCATGGGGGTGCAAAGTTGTCATCTCCTGCTGGGTCAGGGGGTGGAGTGGGTGATGGGCCACTGAATATCCCAAAAGATTACTATAAATGTGTGGCTGAGGAGTTGCTGGAAATATTCATGATGCCTAAGAGGCTCATCTCAGGGAGGCAAGACTAAAAGGGTTGTCATTAAGAAATCTGAAGCCTAATCAATGGTCCTATATCTTGTCTGGGGGGCAGATTATAAACAGATGATGGAAGGTCAGTCCCAGTCTGTTGGTCAACAGATACTTATCCAGTAATTATTATGTCCTGGAGTCCCTGGGTGATGCAGTTAATGTGCTTGGGTTACTCACCAAAGGGTTGGAGGTTCAAGCCCACCAAGAGTTGCCTTGGAAGAAACGCCTGGCAATCTACTTCTGAAAAATCACCCATTGAAAACCCTATGGAGCACAGTTCTACTCTGACACATGTAGGGTCACTATTAGTCAGAGTCACCTCAACAGGAGCAGATTTTGGGTTTTGTGATGTCCCAGGTACTGTGCGGGGCAATGGGATACATCAGTACACAAGTCAATGTCTCTACCTTCAAGGTGTTTACATTCGGGTGTGGGGGTTGGGGAAACAGACAATAAGCACACAAATAATATCAACATAGACACATACATTTGTATGCCTAGACAGACATAAAGAAGATAATTACAGGTCAGCAGGAAGTCTAGAGAAAGGTGAGTTGGAGAACAATAATTTACAGGTTTATACAGAGCTCTTAGGGGAAGCAGAGATCTTGGTCACTGGTCACTTGATGACTAGTTCCCTAGGTCTCACCACAACTGGACAAAATGATCCTTGAGTCTATTCACCTCCCCCTGCCTTGTGTCTGCATGCCCTATCTCAGCCTACAAGGCTGAACTGGGCAGGCAGATCCTGTCTGGGGTAGGGGAGGAGCAAAGCACTAGGGAAATGCTGAGGGTCAGCGACAAGGAATCCAAGCCAAACTCAAGTCTAGGGGGACAAGAACAAGACTTGAGCAGGGAGAAAGAGAGGAGCAGGAAGATTCTGGCTGGTCACAAGGGAAAAGGCTGAAGTGGGCATTCTTTGCCTTTATTGACTGTCAGGCTTGTGGGAACATGGTCTGATTTAAAGAAAGAAGGTCAGGGCAAGCAATTTCTGGTGCATAATTAAGCCTGGTGTCAGACAAGGATGTGTTTCAGTCTTGTTCAAACAAGAAACAGATGACACACTCCTTAGAATAACTCAAGGAACATAAATTTACAAAGGTGTGGGTGAGGTATGGGGGAACGATAAGGATGGTGGGGTGATTCCTCAGCTGGTCAGCAGAACTGTAACCATCCTATTGTTGTTGGGTGTTGTCAGTTGATCCTAACTTATAGCAACCCCATGTGATAGAGTAGAATTGCCCTGTAGGGTTTTCTTGGCTATAATCTTTACGAAAGCAGACGGTCAGGTCTTTCTCCTGCAGAGCTGCTGGGTGGATCCAACCTGCCAAACTTCCGGTTAGCAGCCCAACGCTTAACCATTTGTGCTGTCAGGGTTCCTTTTACTACCTAGACTCTAGGTATCTTCAGTGGGTACTGAAACCAGAAAGGAGAAAAGAACTCCATAGAAGGCAGAGATGACAAGGTTGTCTTGAGAGAGATTGAGGGGCACAGCCAATTTGAGAACACCTTACAAGGAGGCCCTGGGGAATAAATACTGTGACCTTATTCTCCTGCCCTGCAGTGGGCACTGAACACATATATGGTGAGGGGAGGGAGGCAATAGGGTTCCTTTGTTCAGACCGTGACAAAGAATAAATGACTCTGTTCCATGGGTGAACCCAGGTTTTGTGGAGCTTGAAGCTTGGACAATTTGGAGGGTCCTATTTAAGAAAAATAGAAAATTACAAAAACAAAATAAAGTATGAAGGTGAACTTCTATTTAGATTGAGAAAAGAAATAACAAGTCATAATTTTTTTGAAGTTGAAAAATACCACAAACATCACACAATACAGAACAGTAACATAATGTTTGGGCTTGTGCTTCCACACGTACCTCTCATTCCCGTGGCCAGGACACTGATGCCCCGAGCCTGCAGGTGACACCACTGGGACAGTGGAGGGAGAGAGGTCAGCTCTCCTCATCTCTCTAATAAAGCTGGTTGTCTAATGGAAAAAAAATAATGTAATGTTTTTAGTAATTAGCTGCCTAACCCATTGCTATAATACTTTTCTTCACTACATTTTTTGGCTGCATACTATTTTATCTCCTCTTCATATGACAAAAATTTTGTAATATTTTCTACATAGGGTAAGCGAGGAGAATTCTTTCCTCTGACATAATTAAAAATTACATTTATTATTGATGGTTGGGATGCATAAAACATGTGCGTTCACAATCAGACATTCTTGCTGTTTGTAGGACTGCAATAGGTTTGCGCTCTACACCAGAATCTTGACAGATCCTATTTGGATTTGGTGCTATTTCCATCAAAAAAGAAAAATGTTATATAGCATATACTGTATCACTGCATCACTGAATATATTTCTAGTATATGTGACTAGGCATTGTTGAATCCTGCACTTACAATTTTACACACTTGATGATTGGAAGAATGGTCCACAGACTCGCTTTTAGCTCTGTGCAATTCAAAGCTTGTTTCTCCTCCGCTGCCCACATACTTCCAGTGCTGGCTTCCATAGGACACTCTTAGATTTGATATGACTTTTGACCCTGCACTTTAGTGTCCCAATGCTGAGTGAATTGGCATCGTATTCCTGGAAGCCACTTCCACACAAGAGTGGCTAGCAAAAATGTAACTATTCAAAGAAGTGACTGCAAACCACATTAATATATCTTGCAAAACCCAAACCTAAATACATCCGCAGTTTAACTTTCCCTTAGCCAGATTCCCAAAATGCCTGCAGCCACTTCAAGTGCCACCCAACACAATGGGAAGTGTGACAGAGGGGAAGTCTGGATGGAAAGAGATAGCAGTCTTAACTGAGTGTGGTTGAAACCAGTTGCCATTGAGTCGGCCCCAACTCATGGCAAACCTATGTGTGTCAGAGTAGAGCTCTGCTTCATAGGGTTTTCATTCGTTGATTTTTTGGAGGTAGATAACCAGGTCTTTCTTCTGAGGCACTTCTGGATGGACTCAAACCACCAACCTTTTGGTTAGCAGTTGAGCACCTTAACTGTTTGCACCACCCAGAGGCTCCTTAAAGTATCTTACTTCTGCAAATTTTATAAAAACATGGGACCACATGAACATATTGCTAGCGTCCCTCTCAGGACTTGTGCTTATGAGAGACCCTAAAGTTTAAGCTTCACTAGATTCCAGGTAAGCTTCATTAGGTTCATTAGACTCATGCTAAGATTCATTAGATTCATGTTAAGCTGGCACATAAACCAAAACCAAATCAAACCCTTTGCCATCGAGTCGATCCCAACTCATAGCAACCCTATAGGACAGAGTAGAACTGCCCCGTGGAGTTTCCAAGGAGAGGCTGGTGGATTCAAACTGCTGACCTTTAGTTAGCAGCTGAGCTGTTAACTACTGTGCCAGTAGGGCTCCAAGCTGGCACATAGCGGTGCTTAATAAAAATATGCTGATTGAAGGAAAGCGTTGCTTGGCCTCACTACCTAGCTAAGATTCTCTTTCCCCAGTAGGTCTCATTGCCTTGATTTAAAGCTGGCACTCACAGAATAGTTGAATCTAGTTATTTCAGGCAGGGGAGGGGGGAGAGATGGACTGCTTGGCGGGATAAGCTCTTCCATTCTCTCATCACTGGGCAAATATGCCAATGCCAACACGTTAGCTGCCCTCATTAGCACCGTGGCTGCCCTGGCTGCCCTCTCTGGGTAATTCTAATTGGCTCCAATCAGGGAGAGCCAGGCCTGGGCTTTATTAACAGTGACAGCAGTTCCGCTGTTAGAAGAGCAGGTAGAAAGGTCACACTGGAAACACCATTTCCAAGCACAGAGTAATTACAGATGGAACTCATTTCTGGCTTTCACAGCAGATGCTGAGGAATCTTCATTTATCCAGCCCTGCTGCTGGGGGCCTTCCGGTTTCCAGCTTCCATTTTCTTCCTGTTGTGAGGGAATTGGCCTGAGGGGTTCCACATGCTTTTCCACATGGCCCGGGGTCCAGCAAGCAGGAAAAGTCTGGATTCCCAAAGGGCTATAGGGGTTGAGGGAGTCCCTGGGTGGTTAAGTGCTGTCATGGTTTGAATTATGTCCCCTAAAAGATGTGTGCATCAATTTGGCTGAGCCATGATTCCCAGAATTGTGTGGTTGGCCTCCATTTTGTGATAGTAATTTTACATTAAAGAGGATGAGGGTAGGATTGTAATACCACCCTTACCTAGGTCACATCCCTGATCCAATGTAAAGGGAGTTTCCCTAGGGTGTGGCCTGCACTACCTTTTGCCTTACAAGAGATAAAAGGAAAGGGAAGCAAGCAGAGAACTGGGAACCTCCTACCACCAAGAAAACAGTGCCGGGAGCAGAGTGCATCCTTTGGACCTGAGGTTCCTGCACAGAGAAGCTCCCAGACCAAGAGAAGATTGATGACACAGACCTTCCTCCAGAGCCGACAGAGAAAGCCTTCCCCTGGAGCTGAAGCCCTGAATTTGGACTTGTAGCCTACTAGACTGTGAGAGAATAAACTTCTCTTTGTAAAGCCATCCACCTGTGGTATTCCTGTTAGAGTACCACTAGATGACTAAGACAAGTGCTCAGCTGCTAACCAAAAAGTTGGTCGTTTGAGTCTACCCAGGGGTACCTCGAAAGAAAGCCCTGGTGATTTACATTTGAAAAATCAGCCACTGAAAACCCTATGGACCACAACTCTACTCAGGCACACATAGGGGTCACCAGGAGTCAGAATCAACTCCATGACAACAGGTTTGGTTGTTTTTTTTAAATAGGGGCTGAGTGTGCTAAGGGTCTACAATTCCAGGGTAAGGAGAGTGGGCTGCATTTCTAGGCAAGCAGGAGTCATTGAAGGCGGGTGGTTTAAATGTGCTAGTGAATAAGAACCAAGCACACTTGTTACAGCCACTTATCACGTCCTGTCCCTGTCCCTCAGGCAGGGTGTCACGGTGTCACCCCTCTCTGAGCTCCTGCAGCACTTGGCTCCTGTCTCTGTGACAGGACTCACTGCACTGTATTGTATTTATTTGCTTAGCCATCTGTCTCCCAAGATGGACTGCCAGCTCCTCAAGGGCACTGACCAAGCCTTATTCATATTCATGTTCTTGGCTTATTCCCTAGCACAAAGCCTGGCACTTGATAAATATTTATTGAATGACTCTCCAAAGGAAGAGTGTGGAAGACATTGGTGATAATCAGATGAACCTACTTGGGCATAGAGTTGTACAGGAGACACAGCACGCCAAAGTAGGTAAGTATGGCCTTTGGAGTCAAACTGGTTCAAATTCCAGCTCCACCACTATATTAATTAGGATTAGGTTTGGCTGTAAAGGACAGAAAACCCTAGACAATAGTGGCTTAAGCAAGTTAGATTGTTTATTTCTCTTTCACATAAAAGTCTAGAGGTGGTCACCTGAGGACTGCTGAGTTGGCTCTGCTCCATAGAGTCCTCAAGGACCCAGGCTCCTTCTACCTTGTGGCTCTGTTTTTGGGGACCTTGGTCACATCATAGTTCAAGATGAAACCCCTCCAACTCCAGCTATCACATCTGCATTCTACCAGCAGGAAGGAGGAGAACAGGTCCAAGCCTCCAGGAAGTTGTCCAGACTTTTGTTTGCATCCTGTCACCCATAATTTACTCACGTGGATGCATGCACCTAGCTTCAACAATGGCTAGAAAATGTAGTCTTAATTCTAGAAGGCCACGTGCTCAGCTTAAAAATGTGGATCTATTACTATACAAGAAGGAGAAATTGGATTTTACTGTAAAATAGTTCGTGCCGTACTCACTAGCTACATAACTTTGGAGAAGTGACTCAACCTCTCTGATACTGTTTCCTCATTCAAGAATTAGAGGAATGCCTCTGACTGCTCTAACCAGGATCACAACAGAGGGTTCTGGACAGAGCTGCAGAAGGATGTAGAACAAAATTCTAACTCACACAAAAAAGACCAGATTTACTGGCCTAAAGGAGACTGGAGAAACCCCGAGAGTATGGCCCCCAGACACCCTTTTAGCTCAGTGGTGAAGTCATCTCCAAGGTTCACCGTTCAGCCTGGGAGTGGACAGCCCCATAAAACCAAATGGGACTAATGAGGTACAGCAGTGCAGGGACAAGGGCCAGAAGGCAGAAGGGGACAGGGAAGCTGGTGATAGGGAACTCAAGGTTGAGCAAGGATACTGTTGATGTGTTGTGAGGTTGTTAACCATTGTCATAGGGCAACATGTGTACTAACCGTTAAATGAGAAACTATTTTGTTCCCCAAGCCTTCATCTAAAGTGAAAATAGCAGCACAATTGGAAGAGCGTAGTCGATGTCACTGAACTGTGCATGTAGACATTTTTGAAACGGTGTATCTTTGGCTATGTATATTTTCACCAAACAAAAAAAGGTCGAGAAGGGAGAGGGTTGACATGTTGTGGGGTTGTTAACCAATGTCATAAAACAATATGTGTACTACTGTTTCATGAGAAACTATTTGTTCTGTCAGCCTTCATCTGAAGTACAATTAAAAAAAAAAAAACTAAAAAAATAAGAATTAGAGGAATGCCTGCCAATGCCTTAGCAAAGTGCCTGGCATTTGCTGAGGGTTCAGCTATTATTATTATCACTGTGGTTGTGGAAAGGCTGACAAGATGAGGTGTCCCAGCAGGGGGCTTGTGCACTCAAGTCAGCCTGCCTGAATATGAGTCCCAGCTCTGCAGCTTACCAGCTCTGTGACTTGGAGTGAGTTACTTGACCTTTCTGAGCCTTAGTTTTCTCGTCTCTGTTGTTGTTGATAGGTGCCATCCAGCCTATTCTAACTCATAGTGACCCCCATGTGACAGAGTAGAACTGCCCTATAGGGTTTCCTATGCTGTAATCTTTATGGAGCCACTGGGTGGGTTTGAACTGCCAACCTATCAGTTAGCAGCTGAGAGCTTAACCATTGAGCTACCAGGGCTCCTTTTCTCGTCTATAGAATGGGGTAATGATAATCCTTTCTTCATAGGGTTGTGAGGATTATTCAAGATAATGTACATAAAGCATTCAGCATAGCAACAAGCAATGAAACTTAAGTGTTGGCTTGTTATTACTAGTTGTCTTTGTTATCTAGTGCTGCTGTAACAGAAATACCACAAGTGGATGGCTTTAACAAACAGAAATTTATTCTCTCACAGTCTAGGAGCAAAAAGTCCGAATTCAGGGCGCTAGCTCCAGGAGAAGGCTTTCTCTCTCTGTCAGCTCTGGAGGAAGGTCTTTGTTGTCAATCTTCCCCTGGTCTAGGAGCTTCTCAACGCAGGGACCCCGGGTCCAAAGAACGTTCTCTCCTCCTGGTTCTTTATTCTTGGTGGCATGAGGTCATCACCCTGCGTCTCTGCTTGCTTCTCTCTTTTATATCTCAAAAGAGATTGACTCAAGATACAACCTAATCTTGTTGATTGAGACTTGCCTCATTAACATAACTGCCTCTAACGTGCCTCATTAACATCACAGAGGTAGGATTTACAACACAGAGGAAAATCACATCAGATGTCACAATGGTGGACAACCTCACAATAAGGGGAACCATGGCCTAGCCAGTTGACACACATTTTGGGGGGACATAATTGAATCCATAACTCTAGTCAAGACAAGCCCTGAATGACCTTGAGATTGGCCATGAAGTAGATGATGGAGAAGGTTTCATAGGATTCTGTCCAGCCACCAGTCTCTAAAATTCAACTCATTCCAAGGGGTGGGACCAAGGCTGCAACCAGGAGACAATAAATTAACTTGGCCCACAGTGACTGCATTAGTACGCTTGCTTGAATTCTTTCCAAATAGAGCTGACCTTAAATGCAATGGGAACATCCTCTGCCTTCCTACTTGTTTTCAAAGCTGTCAGCAATTTTCATCTACAGAGTGCTTTTCCCGAAGGGGTCAGGCAAGAAGCTCCAGGACCAGGAGTCCCAAGAGCCAGAAGGAATTTCTGTCCCCGGCAGGCCCTGGGAGTCTGTGCCCAGGCTGCATTTGGGCTGGGACTGCCTGTCCCCTCAGGCAGAGGAGCAGGGGAGCAGAAAATATGCCAGGATCAGATCAACTAGCCTGCAGCTTGATGAAACAAGCAAAACACACCACTTCTCTTCTGCTCAGGGCTCCTGGGATTAGCAGTTAAGTCCACAGAATATCCGGGTGTTTAATCTTGGGAGGCCCAAGGCTCTGAGCTGGAGTCACAGAACTTCCCTAGGTATCTGTTGTTGGTTCTTCTTCTTGCAGGAACCAAATTGGGACCCTCTGCCATCTACCCTCTGTGCTCCTGCCTCAGCACCAGCCAGGGGTCCCTGAAGGACAGGAAAGAATGGGTGGGAAAGTGGATGATCACTGCTGGGTCTGCTTGGGCTGAGATCCCTCCCGGCCCAGCTCTCTGGTTCCCAGGACACCTTCCCCACTCAGTCTTCCCACCACACTGATACCGCCATCAGCTGTGGCAGCCGCAGGGTGACTCCTGGGCAACCCACCTATAAACGAGCCACTGTTTGCATCCAGAAAACTCCCAGCTAAATCAAGAATCTGCTGCTTCTCAAAGTCTGCAAGATACAGTAACACTTGAAGCGAAAAATTGGAAACAACCTAAATGACTAATGAATGGAGAATGGTTGTGCAAATGATGATTCTATTACTTCAAGCGATATTATGCGGCCTTTAAAAATTATAATCACAAAGATTATGTGGTGACTTAGAAAAATAATGTTAACTGAAAATATACAAAAATATACATTTTTGCCATGAGTTTAAATGTGAAAATTACATGTGCCTCTGGACATATGCCAAGGAATGCCAAAATGGGGTGGTAGGATTGTGGGTACAATTTTCTCTTTTATTTATTCTGATATCTGTGTCTGCTCTTTGTGCATTAAATAAGAAAAACATTTAAAAATCTTGCTCACTACCCTCCCATGCACCTCCACCCCCTAGAAAAGGAAAAAGGACCTGAACCACTGGAATTTGCTAGTTTGGCTCCTTTGTTTGTTTAATATCAACATCTCAATCAATACTCTCAGGAAAAGATACGACTATTTTAAGTTGAAAGCAAACCCCAGGTGAACTCTGTTCCCTGGCCAATTCTCTTCCCTGTAGGTGGTGACTGATGAAAGTAGTCCCTTAAGGGCCAAATCAATCTCACCCCCTGCTCTGAGGCCTATAAACAACATAGGCTTCTTCAGGTGCTCAGTGTCTTAAATCTGGGAGTGCCTACAGCTGGCTCACCTAAGGCAGGCATTAGAGGTGGGGCTGGTTATCATTCTGCACCAGGAACAAAGCCACCTGAAAGTTCTTGACTCTGGATTTGGTTGGCTGAGTGAACTGGAGAAATAAGAAATCATCACTTAACAATGACCTAGAATTTCAGGAGCCACTTTAATACCATGCCTGCCTCCCTGTAAGCACAAGCAAATCACTCAACCACTCTCCAGATAAAGGGAACTGATTATAACCTGCCTCTAAATGGCTGATGGGCAGAAGAATGAAGGAAAACTACGCTGCTGAGCACTCTGCAAATAGGAAGCAGAGTCTATTGCAAGAAGTATGGGACCTGGAGTCAGAAGGTCTGGATTCAAGACAAGGCTCTGCCACTCATGAACAGCGTGACTCGAGGCTAATGGCTTCTTAGTCTTAGTTTCTTTATCAATAAAATGGGAATCATACTATCTACTCAGATGGATTGTAGTAAAAATTAAGTGAGCTCAGATATGTGACAACCAAAAAACAAATCACTTGCCATTGGGTTGATTCCAGCTCATGATGACCCAATGTGCTCCATAGGAAAATTTTCTTGGCTATAATCTTACAGAAGCAGATTGCCAGGCTTCCTGTGGCACCACTAGATGGATTTGAACCACTAACCTTTCTGTTAGTAGCCAAGAGCAAACCGTTTGCACAACCAAGTATATGAAAAGGTGTGGTAAATTGTAAACCACATTTTTCTAACCTATGTGGCACTGCCATGATGGGCAGTTAGAACCAGGGCTTTGAACTGGCTCATTCTGGTTTGTTCCGTCTCGAACACCTGCTCAGAATTTGCATTTCCACCCCAGATATAATGAATCAGAATCTACATTTTAGCAAGATCCCCAGGTTATTCTCATGTATAATACATTTTGAGAACCACTGCTCTACTAATGGTTCTCAAAATTGGTCCCTAACCGGCAGCATTAGCATCGCCTAGGAACTTGTTAGAAATGCAACTTCTCAGCAGGGGTTCGAACTTGAACGAACTAGTTGGAAGCCCTGGTTAGAACTCAGTAGAAAACAGCCTCACTGTTTTCCATTACAGCATCATGGCGAAAGGCAGTAGGGAGATAACCTGCCAAAACTCTGAGCTTATTCCCTGCTACTGTGGGCCTGGGATCTTCTGAGGATGTGCTGCCATTTGCTGTTGTTCCAAATCTTGCTCAACAAATAAATGAGCTGTTTTCCCCTTGGGTTTGAAACGGTTTTTTGTAGGAAAGGAGTTGTCAAATACTTAACAGTTATTAACTCAGTGGGAAAAAGGTGTGTATGGGGCAGGATGTGTTTGTCTTTGGTTACATGTGGAGTGTCTTCTCAAAGGCCGCATCCAGATCTATAAGGAGCTCTTGTCAGTTAAAAGATAAGCTGCCAATAGGGAGGCCAAGTCACGTTTCCTCCAAATTCTTTCCAAAGTATTTACTTTTATCTGCTGGGCAAGGGCCTCAACAAACTTTTATTAAGGACTTCCTTGGTGCCTGGGGCTGTGCTGGGGATTGGAAGGAATGCACTGCTTCATCAACCCGTTTAGTAAACAGACACAGACTGACCCACAAGGAGAGACAGCCTGTGACATCACGAGCTGGGAATGCACTTCTGCTGGCACTGTGATCAGAGCAGAGGAGTGCCCTTGTCAGGAATTCAGTTGCCTGGGCCTGGTATAATGTTTTGATTCTTTATGGACATAGGGAAGAGCTGTGTCCACATTATCTGCAAGGCATTCCTGAGTGGCACGGAACTCTGGGTCCCAGTGCTTCCAAGGGGGTTGGTGGGGTGAAGAGATAGTTCAGTAGTCTTCATGGAAACCTGGACTACAATTAAAGACTATCAGATTTGCCCTCTTTCCAAATATCTAGATTTTATTCTAGCACAGATTAGAGCTAGCTGTATCAATTTGCCCTCCTCCAGAATGGAGCTCTCCTTTTGGCCAGATGTAGAGGACATTTGTTTTTGCCTGTCCAGTTCACCTCCCTGCTTCTGCTGGAAATAAAACTCCACTTTCCTCTGAGGAACTCATTCCACGTGGTTCAGGTGGAGCTGACCTTACCTCCCTGAATGCAGGGAGAGTATTTGTTCTGCGTCCAATGAGAGTAGCCCTCTATCTCACTGCACAGTGATTGGCACAGAGTTGAGCACATGCCCTAAGCACAGCCGATCAGAGATTCCTTCAGGCATTGATATGGAAGCCAGAGGAGTGGTTCTCTGCCCTCCTCTGGGATAGTAAGATCAGCTATAGGGTTGCTATGAATCGGAACCTACACGAGGGTACCTAACAACAAGAAGAAGGATGATTTTGGAGCTGTTTGCAGCTATCTCCTCCAGTGATAACAGAGTTGCAGAGGAAGCCATCTCATCTGGAGAAAATGAAGCCAGTGTGCAAAGAGAAGCAGAGCTGAGAGATGGGAAGCTAAAGGGAAACTTAAAGACAATATTTGAACCCCTAGATCCATCTCTTCATAAACCTCTTGCAGTGGAGTAGATTCCGACTCATAGTGAACCTGTAGGACAGAGCAGAACTGCCCCATAGGGTTTCCAAGGAGCAGCTGGTGGAATCAATTGCCAACCTTTTGGTTAGCAGCCAAGCTCTTAACCACTGCACCACCAGGGCTCCATCTTTTCATAGGACCCAACAAATTCCCTTTTTTTTTGGTAAAGCTCCTTTGAGGTGAGTTTCTGTCACTTGCGATGGGAAGAATCCTGACTGTTGTAGCAGGGTTTGCACCAAGTCTCCTTGGAGACAGTCAGCCTTCCTCATGCTCAGCCCATCATGTCTATCCTTGGCTGGAGCCCTGATTCTTATAAAAGTAATTATGGGCAGAATATGGGGATAAAGTCACTCAGGGATCAGGATACAATGCTTTGCAAATTTATGCAGAAATTACCGCTTAGGACCACTTCCCCTGAAGCAAGCTATAGACAAGAGAGCCATTTAGCACTTGAACCCTTCCCTCTATGCCACTGGCCTTTAAACTCTGATTTGTATTCCTTGCTGTCTTAGTCATCTAGTGCTGCTGTAACAGAAATACCACAAGTAGATGGATTTAACAAAGAGAAATGTATTCTCTCATAGTCTAGGGGGCTAGAAGTCCAAATTCAGGGTGTTATATCCAGGGGAAGGCTTTCTCTCTCTGTGGGCTCTGTAGGAAGGTCTTCGTCATCAATCTTCCCCTGGACTAGGAGCTTTGCAGCTCAGGGACTATGGGTCCAAAGAACATGCTCTGCTCCTGGCACTACTTTCTTGGTGGTATGAGGTCCCCCGTCTCTCTGCTTGATTCTCTCTTTCATATCGCAAAAGAGATTGACTTAAGACACAACCTTATCTTTTAGAGTGGGTCCTGCCTCATTAACATAACTGCCACTAATCCCACAAGAATGAACAGGTCTATCTTGGAAGAAGCACAACCAGAATGCTCCTTAGAAGCAAGGATAACGAGACTATGTCTTACCTACTTTGGACATGTTGCCAGGAGAGATCAGTCCCTGGAGAAGGACATCATGCTTGATAAAGTAGAAGGTCAGTGAAAAAGAGGGAGACCCTCAACAAGATGGATTGACACAGTGACTGCAACAATGGGCTCAAGCATAACAATGATTGTGAGAATGGCAAAGGACTGGGCAGCGTTTAGTTCTATTGTTCATAAGGTTGCTATGAGTTGGAACCGACTTGATGGCACCGAACAACAACAACAACGACCCCACCTCATTAACATCTTAGAGGTAGGATTTACAACACATAGGAAAATCATATCAGATGACAATGGTGGACAATCACACAATAGTGGGAATCATGGCCTAGCCAAGTTGACGTACATTTTTGGGGGGATACGATTCAATCCATAACACTTTCTGTCTTAGTCATCTAGTGCTGCTATAACAGAAATACCACAAGTGGATGTCTTTAACAAAGAGAAATTTATTGTCTCACAATTCAGGAGGCTAAAAGTCCGAATTCAGGGCATCAGCTCCAGGGGAAGGCTTTCTCTCTCTGTGGGCTCTGGAGGAAGGTCCTTCTCATCAATCTTCCCCTCGACTAGGAGCTTCTCTGCACAGGGACCCCAGGTCCAAAGGATGTGCTCTGCTCCAGGCACTGCTTTCTTGGTGGTATGAGGTTCCCATTTCTCTCTGATCATTTCTGTCTTTTATTTCTCAAAAAAGATTGGTTTAAGACACAGTCTAATCTTGTAGATCTCATCAACATAACTGCTGCTAATCCATCTCATTAACATCATAGTGATAGGATTTACAACACATAGGAAAAGCACATCAGATGACAAAATTGTAGACAATCACACGATACTGGGAATCATGGCCTAGCTAAATTGATACATCTATTTTGGGGGGACACAATTCAATCCATGACATTTGCTTTCTGAATATGTATTTTCAAAACACTACTTGGAGCCTCAAGAGTATCCTAAGCACTATACCAAACACAAGAAGCCAGTTTTCGCCCCAAACATATCACAAATGGTTAAACACTCAACTACTAGCCAAAAGGTTGGTGGTTTGAACCCACCCAGAGGTGCCTTGGAAGAAAGGCCTAGCAACCTGCTTTCGAAAGGTCACAGCCTTGGAAACCCTATGGAACACTTCTATCCTGCACACATGGGGTTGCCATGGGTTGGAATTGACTGGATGGCAAACAACAACAACAACATATGGATTTCAGACTAAGGCAGAGTAGGAAGAAAGGCCTGGAGATCTACTTCTGAAAATTAGCCAATGGAAACCTTACGGATCACAACATAACTTTGTCTGACTTACTTGCTTTGAACACATCATCAGACAGGATCAATTGTTAGAGGAGGATGTCATGTTTGGTGAATCAGAGGGAGACCCTCAGTGAGACAGATTGGCACAGTAGCCACAATGATGGACTCAAACATGCCAGTGATCATGAGGATGATGCGGGACAGAGTGCCATTTATTCTGTTGTTCATAAAGTCATTGTGATTTAGAGTTGACTTGGCAGCAGCTATCTATCTCCTCCACGTGTCTGTCAGTTTGTCATACTATAGGGGCTTGCGTGTTGCCGTGATGTTGGAAGCAAGGATGGCGAGACTATGTCTTACATACTTTGGACATGTTATCAGGAGGGATCAGTCCCTGCAGAAGGACATCATGCTTGATAAGGTGCAGGGTCAGTGAAAAAGAGGAAGACCCTCAACGAGATGGATTGACACAGTGGCTGCAACAGTGGGCTCAACCATAATAATGATTGTGAGCATGATGCGGGACTAGGCAGTGTTTCGTTCTGTAGTACATAGGGTCACTATGAGTCGGAACCCACTCGATGGCACCTAACAACAACAACAACATCTATCTGTCTGTCTATTTAACTATCTATCTACCTATCTATCTATCTATCTGTGATGGTTAAGATTGTGTGTCAACTTGGCTGGACCATGATTCTCAGTGGTTTGGCAGTTGTAAGATGTTGTAATCACTTCCATGTTGAGATTTGATATAATATGATAACCCCCATGATGAGATCTGCTGTGAGTAGCCAGTCAGTTGAAAGGGAGTTTCCTTGGGCATATCGACATTCTGGCAAGGCTCATGGGCTTTTGCTTACTCTGGATCCTGCAGCTGGCTCCTGTTCGCCTGACCTCCAGTTCTTGGGACTTGAGCTAGCAGCTTACCTGCAGTCTTGCCTGCAGATCTTGGTACTCATCGATCTTCACAGCCTGTAAGCAAAAGCCCTGCTCTCTGACCTGCCTATCTTGGGTTCGCCAGCTTCTGTGTCTACATGAATCAGGAGAAGCCTCCAGCCTGACCCAAGGACTTGGGAGGTTCCAGTCTCTATAACCATGGGAGCCATTTCCTTGATACAAATCTCCCTCTAATACGCTTTACCAATTTTGTTTCTCTAGAGACCCCGACTAAGACGCTATCTATCTGTCTGTCTGTCTCTCTACCTACCTACCTACATACCTACCTGTCTATCTATCTAGTGGTACAAATGTTTAAGGGCTCGGCTGCTAACTGAAAGACTGGTGATTTGAACCCACCCAGTGGCTCTGCAGGAGAAAGAACTGGCAATATGCTTCCATAAAGATTATAGCCAAGAAAACCTGCAGGGGCAGTTTTACTCTGTCACATGGGGTCTCTGAGTCAGAATGGACTCAAGGGCATCTAACAACAACAACATGGTTCTCTGGGCTGCAGAGGAATACTGCACTGCTCTCATGGGGATGGATTTTAGAGAGAGGTGGAATAGGGGTCTCTGGAAGTGTATCTTGTCTCCATAAGTCTGGCAATTGGCTTTCCGCAGCGCAACTTACTATCAACCTAGCTCATTGCTCCCAATTACACTGTGGTCCATTGGCCATTTCACATGTATGTTATTCTAAACTCAAAACCACACAAGCTGCTTTCTCCTAATGTCTCCATGTCCACATGGATCTAAACCTGAGGGAGTGTATTGGATTATCTTCGTTTGTTTTCAGACTGGGACTCAAGATCCACTGAGAGGAAAGGCTTCTCTTCCAATTTTCACTTTTGTTTAGGCTTACAGAATGAGAGCTTGTTCCCACTCCAAGGCCTTAACAAATCTGTTCTAACTCAATTTTCAGAGGTAGTAACAGAGTCATCCCGTGAACACTCGATCTTCTGTATTCTCTGTTTTCTTTTGCACAAGGTACTTGAATTATTTCTCCTCTGCTATGTAAGTCTGACAGCTTCGGTTTCTCTCCCTGCTATGGGGCACAGCGCAAGGATTTGGACAGGAGCCTGACTAATATTCTTTCCTTAATGTTTTTGTTTGTGTTACTGTCAAATTGGATTTGTTTTAAAGGCTGCTTCCTGTTTTTTCTTAGGAGCAGACAAAAAAAAAAAATAAAGTGACCATGTGTTTTATACCCTATCCGTATAAAAAGCTTTTTATTATTGATGAGGATATACTATTCTAGGATACGCACCTACTTATCCAGGTCAAGAGCTGGGAACCTTTCCCCGGGCTGTGTTCAGCCTCTAGACTCACAGTGATGTGAATACAAAGTAGCCTTCACTGCAGATGTTCAGCACACAGGCCATAACCCAAGCACATGTATGGCATGTAGCAAGAAGAGGTTCACTTTCTGCTTTAGCTTCTGGGATTCTAGCTAACCCAGAGAAGGAATACCAAGGAGAGGATCCACGATTAGAAACCCCTACATTCTACCTTCTTGTTTCTCCAAAGACTAATGTTGTTAAGTGCTGTCAAATAGGTTCTGACTCATAGCGACCCTAAATACAACAGAATGAAACACTGCCCTGTCCTGTGCCGTTCTCACAATCATTGCTATGTTTGAGTCCGTTGTTGCAGCCACTGTGTCAATCCATCTCTTTGAGGATCTTCCTCTTTTTCACTGACCCTCTACCAAGCATGATGTCATTCTCCAGGGACTGGCCCCACCTGATAACATATCCAAAGTACGTGAAGTCACAATATCCTTGCTTCTAAGAAGCATTCTGGCTGTACTTCTCCCAAAACAGATTTGTTTGTTCTTCCGGCAGTCCATGGTATATTCAATATTCTTTGCCAACATCATAATTCAAATGCATCAATTCTTCTTCAGCCTTCTTTATTCATTGTCCAGCTTTAGCATGCATATGAGGTGATTGAAAATACCATGGCTTGGGTCAGGCCTTAGTCCTCAAAGTGATAACTTTGCTTTTTAACACTTTAAACAGGTCTTTTGCAGCAGATTTGCCCAATGCAATATATCATTTGATTTCTTTTTTAAATTTTTTATTGTGCATTAGGTGAAAGTTTACAGAGCAAATTAGTTACCCATTCGATAGTTTGTACATAAAGTGTTCCATGATATTGGTTTCATTCCCCATAATGTGCCAGCACTCCCTGCATTTCTGTCCTGTGTTCCCCATTTCCCTTCGTCCTGAATTGCTACCCCTTCCTGCCTTCTCATTGTTGCTTTAGGGCAAATGTTGCCCTTTTGATCTTGTAGAATTGCTTGTCCTAAGGAGGACCTTCCTCTCAAGTGTTGTTTTTATTTTATGGGACTTTCTATGGTTTGGCTAAAGGGTAGTCTCTGGGAATGACTTGAGTTCCAGTTCAGAAGAGTGTCATAAGGCTATAGTTTTCGGGGATGCTTCAGTTTCTTTTAGACCAGTGAATCTGGTGTTCTTTGTGAATTTGAATTTTTGTCCTGCAATTTTTCTTCCACTCTTTCTGGCACCCTCTGTTGTGCTCCCAGTCAGAGCACTCGGTAGTGGTAGCCGGGCGCCATCCAGTAGTTCTTCTGGTCTTGGGGTTGTGTAGGCTGTGGTTCATGTGACCCATTAGTCCTTTGGACTAATTGCTCCCTTGGGTCTTTGGCTTTCTTAATTCTCCTTTGCTCTGGGTGGTAAGAGACCAATAGTTGTATCTTAGATGACTGATTGCAAGCTTTTAAGATCCCAGACACTACTCACCAAAGTAGGATGCAGAACTTTGTCTTTATGTACTATGTTGTGCCAATTGACATAGATAGATGTCCCCCGAGTCTATGGTCCTATGCCTTTGAACCTAGGAACTTCATTCCATAAGTGGTTTGGTTATATCTAAGAGGTTGCCCTGAATGTGGCCCTTGTATGCTCTATTTTCGATATTAACATAAAAGTAGCACCTACAGTTATATATGTAGACATATCCACCACCAAACCTGTATCTGCAGGTAAGTGTGTTCCCTTATACCTTTCCTCACTTCTTGGCATAGCTATCTACCTATGTAACCATTCATAAATTAGTGTTCGTTAATATTATTATTGCAGGATTGTCTATGCTGTAGTAATTACCATTGTTGCCCTTTGTTCTTGCATTCCTGTCAGTGTCCTCACATACCTTGGTCCTGTTTTGCTGACTTCGCCCATATTGTATATTGCTTTCCCCTTCACCAATATTAACATGTGTCTTCTATCTATTTGGTAATTTTCCCTCCTTCCCCCCATCATGGATTGAACTGTGTTCCCAAAAAATATGTGTCAACCTGGTTAGGTCATGATTCTCAGTATTATGTGGTTGTCGTCCATTTTGTGACTGATGTAATTTTCCTACGTGTTGTAAATCCTAATCTCTGCCTGTGGTTAATGAGGCAAGATTAAGCTATGTTAAAGAGGATTAGGGTGGGATGTAACACCCTTACTCAGGTCACATCCCTGATCCAATGTAAAGGGAGTTTCCCCAGGCTGTGGCCTGCATCAGCTTTTATCTTACAAGAGATAAAAGAGAGAAGCCAGCAGAGAGACAGGGGACCTCATACCACCAAGAAAGCAGCGCCGGGAGCAGAGCACATCCTTTGGACCTGAGGTTCCTGCCCTGAGATGCTCCCAGTCCAGGGGAAGATTGATGAAAAGGATCTTCCTCCAGAACAGAATGAGAGAAAACCTTCCCCTGGAGATGACACGCTGAATTTGGACTTCTAGCCTGCTAGATTGTGAGAGAATAAACTTCTGTTGTTAAAGCCATCCACTTGTGATATTTCTGTTAGCAGCACTAAATAACTAAGACACCCCCACCACCACCGCCGTCCCTGTTAACCATCGAAGAATTTTTTTCCTGTGTGTAAACCTGTTCTTGTTTCTTTATAATAGTGGTCCCAAATAATATTTAACTTTTTGTGATTCACTTATTTCACTCAGCATAATGTCCTCCAAATTCATCCATGTTGTGAGATGCTTCTCAGATTTGTTCTTATTATTTATCATTCTGTAGTATTCCATTGTAGGTATATACCACAGTTTGTTAATCCATTTATCTGTTGATGAGCACTTAGGTTGTTTCCATCTTTTTGCTATGGTGAACAATGCTGCAATTAACATGGGTGTGCATGTGTCCATTTGTACCACGGCTCTTATTTATTTAGGGTATATACCTAGAAGTGGGATTGCTGGGTCATATGGTATTTCTATTTCTAGCTTTTTGAAGAAGTACCATACTGTTTTCCAAAGTGGTTGTACCATTTTACATTCCCACCAGCAGTGTATAAGAGTTCCAATCTCTCCACATTTGTTATTTTCTGTTTTTTTGATTAGTGCCAGTAATGTTGGGATGAGATGGCATTTCATTGTAGTTTTGCTTTGCATGTCTCTAATGGCTAATGATCACAAGCATTTCTTCATGTATTTGTTAGCTGTTTGGATGTCTTCTTTGGTGAAGTGTTCATATCTTTTGCCCATTTTTTAATTGAGTTGTCTCTTTGTTATTGAGTTGTTGAAGTTTTCTACAAATTTTGGAGATTAGACCCTTGTTGGATATATCAGAGGCAATTTTTTTTTTCCCAGTCTGAGTAGGTTCTCTTTTGGAGAAGTCTTTTGATAACCATACATGTTTGATTTTTAGGAAGTCCCATTTATCTAGTTCACCTTCTGCTTTTTCAGCATTTTTAGTTATGTTTGGTGTTCTATTTATGCCATGTATCAGGGCCCCTAGCATTGTCCCTATTTTGTCATCCATAATCTTTATAGTTTTAGGTTTTATATTTGGGTCTTTGATCTATTTTGAGTTAGTTTTTGTGTATGGTGTGAGGTATGGGTCCTGTTTCCTTTTTTTTTACAGATGGGCATCCAGTTTTGCCAGCACCATTTGTTAAAGAGACTATCTTTTCCGCATTTAATGGATTTTGGCCCATTGTCAAAGATCAGCTGCTCATTGGTGGATGAATTTACATTTAGGTTTTCAATTCCTTTCCATTGGTCTATGTGTCTGTTGTTGTACCAGTACCAGGCTGTTTTGACTACTGTGGCTATATAGTAGGTTCTAAGATCAGGTAGTGTGAGGCCTCCTACTTTGTTCTTCTTCTTCAGTAATGCTTTACTTATCTGAGGCCTCTTTCCTTTCCATATAAAGTTGGTGATTAGTTTTTCCATCTCATTAAAGAATGCTGTTGGAATTTGGATCAGGATTGTATTATATCTGTAGATTGCTTTGGGTAGTATTGACATTTTCACAACGTTGAGTCTTCCTATCCATCAGCATGGAATGTTTTTCCATTTATGTAGGTCTCTTTTGGTTTCTTGCAGTAGCATTTTGTAGTTTTCTTTGTATAGGTCTTTTATGTCTCTGGTTGGATTTATTCGTATGTATTTTATCTTTTGGGGGCTATTGTAAATGGTATTATTTTCCTGATTTCTTTTTCAAAGTTCTTTTTGTTGATATAGAGGAATTCAACTGATATTTGTATGTTGATCTTGTATCTTGCTACTTTGCTTATTTCTTATATTACTTACAGTAGTTTTTTGTGGAATTTTTGTATAGGATTATATCTTCTGTGACTAAGGATCGTTTTGCATCTTTCTTAGCAATTTGGACGCTCTTTATTTCTTTTTCTTGCCTTATTGCTGTAGCTAGGACTTCCAGCACAATGTTGAATAAGAGTGGTGATAAAGGGCATGCCTCTCTGGTTCCTGTTCTCAAGGAGAATGCTTTCAGTCTCTCTCCATTGAGAATAATGTTGGCTGTTGGTTTTGTATAAATACCCTTTACTGTGTTGAAGAATTACCCTTCTATTTCTATTTTTCCAAGAGTTTTTATCAGGAATGGGTGTTGGACTTTATCAAATGCCTTTTCTGAATTGATTGAGATGATCATGTGATTCTTTTGTTTTGTTTTATTTATATGGTGGATTAGGTTGATTGATTTTCTAATGTTGAACCATCATTGCATAGCTGGTATCAATCCTACTTGGTCATGATGTATTGTTTTTTTTTTTTTTTATATCCTGTTGAATTCTAATGGCTTGAGTTTTGTTGAGAATTTTTGCATCTCTATTCATGAGGGATATTTGGTCTGTAATTTTTGTTTTTAATGGTGTCTTTGCCTGGCTTTGGTATCAGAGTTATGCTGGCTTCATAGAATGAATTTGGGAATATGCCTTCTTTTTCTATGCTCTGAAATAGTTTGAGTAGTATTGGTGTGACCTCTTCTCTGAATGTTTGGTTGAATTCTCCTGTGAAGCCATCTGGCCCAGGGTTTTTTTTTGTTGTTGTTGTTGTTGGGAGTTTTCTTATTACCTCTTCAATTTCTTCTTTTGTTATGGGTCTATTTAGTTTTTCTACCTCAGTTTGTGTTAGTTTATGTAGGTAGTGTGCTTCTGGAAATTTGTCCTTTTCCTCTAAGCTTTCAAATTTGTTGGAGTACAATATTTCATGGTATTCTGTTATGATCCTTTTCATTTCAGTTGGTTCTGTTGTGATGTCACCCATCTCATTTTTTATTCAGGTTATTTGCTTTCTCTCCTGCTTTTCTTTTGTCAATTTGGCCAATAATTTGTCTATTTTGTTGATCTTTTCAAAGAACCGACTTCTGATCTTGTTGATTCTATTTTTTTTTTCTGTTCTCTATTTTATTTATTTCTTCTCTAATCTTCATTATTTCCTTTCTTCTGGTGACTCTGGGCTTCTCTTTCTGCTCTCTTTCTATTTGTTTGAGTTGTAGGGTTAATGTTTTGATTTTGGCCCTTTCTTCTTTTTTGATTTGTGCATTTATTGCTATAAATTGACCTCTAAGCACTGTTTTTGCTGTGCCCCAAATGTTTTGGTAAGATGTGCTTTCATTCTCACTTGATTCAAGGTTTTTTTTAATTCCATCTGTGATTTCTTCTATTACCCAGTGGTTTTTAAGCATGGTGTTATTCAGTTTCCATGTATGTGATTTTTTTCTTGCTATTCCTGTTATTGATTTCTACTTTTATGGCATTGTGATCAGAGAAAATTTTTTGTATTATTTCAATGTTTTGGATTTTGTTAAGGCTTGCTTTGTGGCCTAAAATGTGGCCTATTCTGGAGAATGTTCCATGTGCACTGGAAAAGAATGTATACTTTGCTGCTGTTGAGTGGAGTGTTCTGTATACGTCTATGAAGTTGAGTTGGTTGACTGAGGTCGAGTTGGCTGATTGTGACATTTAGATCTGTATCTTTGTTGAGTTTCTTTCTAGATATTTTGACTTTCACCGAAAGTGATATGCTGAAGACTCCTACTATTATTGTGAAACTGTCTATTTCTCTTTTCAATGATGTTAGAGTTTGTTTTATGTATTTTGGAGCCCTGTCATTGGACGCATGTATATTTATTACGGTTATGCCCTCCTGGTGACCCTTCCTTAACTTTTATGGTGGATTTTTTGGTTTAAAATCTATTTTATCTGAGATTAATATTCCCACTCCTGCTCTTTTTTGGTTATTGTTTGCTTGATATGTATTTTTTCCATCCCTTGAGTTTTAGTTTGTTTATATTTTGTGTCTAAGGTGTGTCCTTCGTAGACAGCTATTGATGGATCATGTTTTTTATTTATTCTGCCACTCTCTGTCTCTTTACTGGTGCATTTAAGCCATTTACATTCAGTGTAATTATCAATAGGTGTGAGTTCACTGCTGTCATTTTGTTGTACTTTTCTTTTGTTGTGGTGTTGACAGTTTCTTTGTTCCACTTAATTTTCTGTGCTGAGTTATTTTGTCTGTGGATTTTCTTTTCATTTATTTCCTTATTGTTGATTTTGTGTTTACTGAGTCTTTATGTTTTTCTTTTCTATTTTGATGAGTAGGTTTGTTAACTTTCTTTGTGGTTACATTGAAATTTACCTTTATCTTCCAAAGTTTAAATCAGTCTTTTATTTCTTGATATTGCCTTGACATCCTCTCCATTTGAAAGTTCTCTAACTACACCACTTATTCCTTCTTTTTTGTTTTGATGTTGTCATCGTTTACATATTGACATCTCTGGTTCCCTGTTTCCAGTCTTTTAGTGTTGTTTTATTTTTGAAAATTCTCTATCTGGGTTGGTTTCTGTCCTGCATTCTAATATCTGATTGTTGTCTGATGTTGTTGATTCTCTACCTGAAGGTCTTCCTTTAATACTTCTTATAAGTTTGGTCTAGTTTTTACAAATTCCCTTCATTTTTGTTTATCTGGAAATGTCCTAAATGTCCTAATTTTGCCATTGTATTTGAGAGACAATTTTGCTGGATATATAATTCTTAGCTGCTAATTTTTTTCTTTCAAGGTTTTATATTTATCATCTTCTTCCTTCTTGCCTGCAGGGTTTCTTCTGAGTAATTAGAGCTTAGTCTCATTGGTTCCCTTTTGTAGATGACTTTCCATTTTTCCCTAGATGCTTTCAGTATTCTTTCTTCGTCGTTGGTTTTGACAAGTTTGATTATGACATGTCTGTCTTGGTGAGTTTCTTTTGAGGTCTATCCTGTATGGTGTTCATTGAGCTCTTTGGATCAATATCTTCTCATCTTTCAGTATTCTAGGAAAGTTTTCTGCCAGCAAATCTTTGACACTTCTCTCTGTATTTTCCATTATCCCCCTCCCCATATTCTGGAACTCTGTTCTCATGCAAGTTTTTCCTCTTGATGATGTCCCACATAATTCTTAGGCTTTCTTCATTCTTTTTTCTGATTTTTTCTTAAATTGGTGTCAACAGATTTGTCCTCTATTTCACTGATTCTGTCTTCCATTGTTTTAATTCTACTCCTATATCCTTCTATTGAGATGTCTATTTCTGGAATTTTATTGTTAATCTTTTGGATTTCTAGTTGCTGTTTTCGTATGACTTCTAATTGTCTATTTATTTTGTCATTTTGTTCTTGCATTGTTTTCCTGAATTGTCATATTGCTTTGTCTGTGTTTTCCTTAGTTTTGTCTGTGTTTTAATTGATCTCTTGTAAAGCCCTGTATATTAGTCTTTTGAATTCTTTGCTGGGTAGTTCAATTGCCATTTCTGGTTTTTTATTTTGGTCACTCGCTGGAGCCATCTTGTCGTACTTCTTTATGTGATTCGATATTTTCTGTTGTCTCTGAAGAATCAAGAAGTTATTATATTTATTTATTGTATGTTTGTTTGCTGCATCCTGAATTTTTGTTTTGTTTTGATATATCCAAATAGGCTGGATGTGTGAGTTACTCTGTTCACTAATCTGACTGAATCGAAGCTCTCGCCTCCTATCTCTGGATGGTGGAGCAGCATCTGGGTGTGTGAGTGCAGGTATTTGTTCACTGCTCTTGTGAGCTGCTTAAAAATGTAGGTGACATTTCTGCTGAGGTGATGTCTCTGTCCAGCTGGTCACCTGGCCATGGGTGCAGTGGGTATTCTCCCTGGTCACTGCGTCAGGTGTTGTATGTGCATTCTGCCTATTGCTGGGTGGTTAAGGTTGAGGATGTCCTGGTCACCAGTGGTGCAGAAACTCTCACTGACAGTCCTGATGGGCAGGCCTGCATGGGGGTGTTCAAAATGGGCACAAGCCTCTGCTTACAGTGGAGGGGGCAATGTGGGGGGGGCAGCATGTGGGATGTCACTTGTCTATGGGTGCCCAGTTGGAGGGTGTGTCCCTGTCTGCTACAGTGTGTCATGGAAGAGGTTGTGCAGCCAGTCCTTGGGCCCCCAGTGCAGGTGGCTGTAGGGAGTAGGCGGCACTGCCTGTCCTCGGGTCCCTGGCATGGGTGGCTGGAGGGAGTAGGAGGCACCACTGGCTGGAGGGAGTGGAGGGAACCACCAGCTCTCAGGCCCTTGGCAAGTGTGGCTGAATGAAGTGGGAGGCACTGCTGGCCCTCAGGAGGAGGGGGTAGGAGGCCCCTCTGGTCTTCAAGCCCCTGGTGCACATGGCTGAAGGGATTGGGAGACACCATCAGCCCT
Source organism: Dugong dugon (assembly GCA_030035585.1). Classification (NCBI taxonomy): domain Eukaryota; kingdom Metazoa; phylum Chordata; class Mammalia; order Sirenia; family Dugongidae; genus Dugong; species Dugong dugon. The sequence continues at coordinate 153,773,353 of CM057462.1, forward strand.
CAGGACCCTGGCGCGAGTAGAATGTGGGAGACACCTTCAACCCTCAGGTCCTTGGTGTGGGTGGCCAGAGGGAGTAGAAGGCACTACAGGGCTGTGGGCCCCTGACATGAGTATCTGAGTGAAGGGGCAGGTGCCTGAAGATCGTGGGCTTCTGGCTTAGTGACCGGGGTGGTGGTGAGTGCAGCCAGACCGTGATCACATGCAGGCAGAGGGGATGCGCAAGGAGGATGGGGGTGCCCATGGGCTAGGATGGGCATGGTGACTGGGATGCATGCACTTGACTTTCACTGAGTGGGAAGCACTCCTGTCTGGCTCTCATCGTGTGTTCAGAATCACTCCTGCTTGGCTGTACCAGGTGATGGGGATTTCAGCTGGGCATGCCGTTTGTTTTGTCTCAGTATGGCCGTGCTGTGCATGTTCAGCTAGCAGGTTGCCAGCATGAGTGACTGGAGGTAATAGAAGGAGCTACAGGCTTGTGGGCCCTAGGCACTAGTGGCTGAGTGAAGGGGCAGGTGCCTCCAGACCGTGGGCTCCCGTCTTAAAGGGTGGGATGGTGGTGAGTGCTGCCAGACTGCAATCACAAGTGGGGAGGGGGAATGGGCAAGGGGGGTGGGAGTGCGCCACAGGCCCACGAACCTCCAGCACAGGGGTGTGCTAGGGTGGGCATGGTAGGTGGGGTGTGTACACTTAACCTTCACAGGGCAGGAAGAAATCCTGCCTGGCTCTGGGCATGCGTGCAGAGTCGTTCCTGTTTGGCTGCAGCAGGTGAGGGAGTTTCAGCTGGGAATGCTTCTTGCTTTGTTTCAACATGTCCACGCTGTGTAGGTTCAGCTAGTAGGGCGCTAGCAATTCATATTTCTTCATGTCTGCTGTTTTTGTATTGTCTCTATTTCCACTTGGCACTCAGTCTGATTCTTCAACATTGTCTTTGATGCTTAGGGTTCCTAAGTTGTCATCTATATCCAATTCACTTGTTTTTTCCAGTCTTTGTTGTAAGAGAGATGTTGTGAAGTGTCTGAATACTCCACCATCTTGGACCACTTCATCATTTGATTTCTTGATTGCTGCTTCTATGCGCATTGATTGTGCATCCAAGAAAGACTACTTCAATCAAAAATCTGTTTATTGGTCCAGTTGTGAGGATTTTTGTTTTCTTTATGTTGAGGGTGTAATCCATACTGAAGGCTGTAGTCTTTGGTCTTCATCAGTAAGTGCTTCAAGTCCTCTTCCCTTTCAGCAGCCAAGGTTGTGTCATCTGCATAACGCAGGTTGTTAATGAGTCTTCCTCCAATCCTGATGCCACATTCTTCTTCATATAGTCCAGCTTCTCAGATTATTTGCTCAATATACAGATTGAATAAGTATGGTGAAAGGATACAACCCTGACACACACCTTTCCTGATTTTAAATCACGCCGTATCACCTTGTTGTATTAGAATGGCTGCCTCTTAGTCTAAGTACAGGTTCTGCATGAGCATAATTAAGTGTCCTGAAATTCCCATTCTTTGCAATGTTATCCACAGTTGGTTATTAATCTTAAGATTAACAATGATTATAATTTATTGAGAGTTTATTAATGTACTTGCAGGTCCCTGGGTGGCACAAATGGTTTGCACTTGACTACTAACCTAGAGGTTGGCAGTTCGAACCTACCTAGCAGCACCACAGAAGAAAGGCTTGGTGATCTGCTTCTGCAAAGATTACAGCCCAGAAAACCCTATGAAGCAGTTCTACTGTGTAACACGTGGAGTTACCGTGAGTTGGAACTGACTCGACAGCAGTGAATTTGGTTTTCGTTTATTAATGTGCTTGACCTGTTATCTCAGCTAGCCTCAAAAGAACCTTAGTGGGGTAGGGAACATTATTCCCATTTTATAAATGAACAAACTTAGAGGTGTTGAGAGAATGCCTGAAAGAAATTAAAAGGTCATTCTTTTTGTGAAGCCAGGGGCCCTGGGCTTTTGAGAGCTGGCAGGTGCCCGGCACACAGGTGTGAGCTGTTGGGTGGCCGGCAGATCCCCAGGAGTTAGGAAACAGTGCTCCTGGGACAGACTCCAGGAAGGTGGCCTATGTGGATACCTCTCTAATCCTCAGCCCTCCGAAGAGGAGGCAGTTTTCCCACAAAGCCAGGTACATTCCCTGCTGGGGTGGGAGGTAAGGGAATGTATCATCTTCCAGAAACAGCTGCTGAGTTAATATTAGATTTTGTAGTTTTCATTGATTACATTTGTTAATATAATTTTGTGCTCATAGGGCTTACAGGATGTGGGCCTGAGGTAAAACTACCATTTGGTTTATTGTCATAGTTATTCCCAGGCATTACACATACTAAACAAAGCAAAAATATTTATAAAATTCTTACTCTGAGTCTTCTGGGCCAGTAAGCAGAGGTTATAGTTCTTTCCTAGCCCCACTGGTGAGTTACAATCTTGAATCACTCTGTGCTATCAACATGTCAATAAAATGTCAGTCAGCTGGCCTGAGATGCATGTTGCAGTACTGACTCTTAGATCCTAAAGCAAAAGCCCTTTAAATTGTTTTACCATGTATAGAGCAGCCAGTAAGTAGGGAATAGCCCTGGGAGGGTTAGGGACAGCCATCTGATCTTTATTTTTCAGCTTTGAGAGGCTTGCAGCATTACAGAATCCATTTCTCCTTTCCACCACCTACTTTGCTACCAAATTCATATCAGAGTTAGAAACAGGAATGTGCAAATGTCAAAATTCAAGAGAACACCTTTGCTCCAGGTTTACCTTGGTGGTATGTTGGTAGGGTGGGGACAACGCCCAGGTGTAATTTGTTTACCAGTGTAAATATACTTGAGTGAACTAGTGATGGTGATGTTTCAACATGGGAGGAGGAGACGGCAATGCCTTTATCTCCGTAAGCATTGCTTTATCGAATTGGACTCTCCAGTGGTGGTGTGGCTAGGAATGAGGCCAGTGGCTGCCAGAGTGCAAAACAGTGATCACTTCACCTTGGATGTGGCATGTGTTCTTGAAAATCCTTCCTATCTGTCTCCCCATAGAGCAAAGATGGTTACCCTTTCTCTTTGCTTTTAGCCCGTAAGTGTGTCTCCAAAGTCAAGCTCTTATCCTAGGTGTCTTAGTTACTAGTGCTGCTATAACAGAAGTACCACAAGTGGATGGCTTCAACAAACAGAAGTTTTTTCTCTCACAGTCTAGTAGGCTAGAAGTCCAAATTCAGGGCATAAGCTCGAGGGGAAGGCTTTCTCTTTCCATCGGCTCTGGAGGAAGATCCTTGTCATCAATCTTCCCCTGGACTAGGAGCTTCTCAGCGCAGGAACCTCGAGTCCGAAGGACAAGCTCTGCTCCTGGCACTACTTTCTTGGTGGTATGAGGTCCTCATGTCTCTCTGCTCACTTCTCTCTTATATCTCAAAAGAAATTGACTTAAGACATAGCCTAATCTTGTAGATTGAGTCCTGCCTCATCAACATAACTGCCTCTAATCTTGCCTCATTAACATCATAAAGGTAGAATTTACAACACATAGGAACATTGTATCAGATGTGTGCCTATGTATGCTGCAAAAACCCTTTCCAGAGCAAGGTGAGGAATAAATTGAATGAATGGATGTGACATATCCTGAGTAGGCCATTTCCCCACTGCTAAATTGAGAGGCCACCACCTGTCTGTCAGTTTGTAGTACCGTGTTGCTATAATGCTAGCATCTATGCCACCAGTATTTCAAATATCAGCAGGCTCACCCGTGGTGGACAGGCTTCAGTGAAGCTTCCAAATTAAGACAGACTAGGAAGAAAGGCCTGAATCTACTTCTGAAAATTACCCAATGAAAACTCTATGGATCACAACAGAATATCATCTGATACGGTACTGGAAGATGAGCCCTCTAGGTAATACACAATAGCAGCAACAATGGGCTCAAACATACCAACGGTCTTGAAGATAGCACAGGATTGGGCAATGTTTCGTTCTGTTATACATAAGGTTACCATGAGCTGGAGCTGACTGATTCAATGGCAACTAACAACGACAAGATGAGAGGACTAGGTGGCCCTGGTGTAAGAGCGTCTCATATACCTGGTGGAGGGAGGGGTGAGCACATATGCCGAGCAGAAGTGGGCTGAATGGAAACTGCAGGCTTGGGTAGAAATTCAAAATGGACTTTGAGAAGCCTGGGAGTGTAACAATTTTGGAGCAGGGATGGTGGTGTAATTTGATGCTGCCAAACGGCAGCTAAAATAACAAAAGCTCTCACTAACTGACCAGAGCCAGTGTCTTAGGAAAGGCGAGAGGGAGGAGAAGAAGGGAGGAGGAACAAAGGAGAAGACCGGAAAGGAGCGGGAGAGAGGAGAGAGAGAAAGAAGAGATGAAGAAGAGGAAGAGGAGAGGAGGAGGAGGATAATAATGGTATATTTCCCAAGGTCTGAGGAATTCAATTTTATCTAAAACGAAAACCAAGCCCATTGCCATCAAGTAGATTCCGACTCATGGCTACCCCATCTGTTACAGAGTAGAACTGCCCCATAAGGTTTTCTTGGCTGTAATCTTTACGGAAACAGCTGGTCAGGACTTTCTTCCATGTTATCACTGGATGGGTTCAAACCTCCCACCTGTAGGTTAGTAGCTGAATGCAAACTCTTTGCGCCACCTAGGCATTTCTTCAATTTTATCTATGCTCGCTTAAAACCAAAAAACCCGTTGCCATCAAATTGAACTCGGCTTATTCCCTCCTTCATTTAGTAAATGTTTTTTGAGCTTCTTCTATGCTCCCGGTACTACGATACAGAGATGAGCACACAGTCTAGAGGAGGCACAAATGGATACAGCAAAAATTGCTGGTTGTTGTACTCTGATGGATAGTGTGTGGCAGCACAGTGAGCTTGGAGTTAATGACAGGGAAAAGTGAGGGACGCCACCTGTCTTAGGCTGGGTTCTCTAGAGAAGCAAAACTAGTAAAGCATGTTGTTGTTAGGTGCCGTCAAGTTGATTCCAACTCATAGTGACCCTATGTACAATGGAACAAAACACTGCCTGGTCCTACACCATCCTTACAATTGTTGCTGTGTTTGAGCCCATTGTTGCAGCCATTGTGTCAATCTATCTCGTTGAGGATCTTCCTCTTTTTTACTGACCCTCTACTTTACCAAGCATGATGTCCTTCCCCAGGGACTGGTCCCTCCTGATAACATGTCCAAAGTATGTGAGATGAAGTCTCACCATCCTTGCTTCTAATGAGCGTTCTGGCTGTATTTCTTACAAGACAGATTTGTTTGTTCTTCTGGCAGTCCATGGTATATTCAGTTTAAAGAGTGTAAGTATCTGTATAGAGGGATTTATATAAAGGAGATGGCTCACGTGGTTGTAGAGGCTAGAATGTCCCAAATCCATGGATCAGGCTGGAGGCTTCTCCTGATTCATGTAGCCACAGGGGTTGGTGAACTCAAGATCAGCTGGCCAGACAGCAGGGCTTTGGCTCACAAGCTGTGAAGACCAATGAATCCCAAGATGCGCAGGCAAGACCGCAGGTAAGCGGCTAGCTCAAGTCCCAAGAATTGAAAGTCAGGTGAACAGGAGCTGGCTGCAGGATCCAGAGTAAGCAAAAGCCTACAAGCCTTGCCAGAATGTCCACTTATATTGGATACAGGCCACATGCCCAAGTACACTCATTTTCAATGGATTGGCTACTCACAGCAGATCCCATCATGGAGGTGATCACATTATACAAACTTTATCATGTAAGTGATCACAACATCATATGACTGCCAAACAACTGAGAATCATGGCCCAGCCAAGTTGACACACAACCCTAACAATCATACCACCCTATTTCTGTTTTAAGCACCCATATGGATAAGAATTCTCTTTGCTAAGACATGGAACACAGCTGCACAAACTCAGATGAAGAATACAAAAGAAGCAAGTTTGGTGGATGTAAAAATAATGAGTCCAACATTTGACATGTTGCATTTGAGGCAGGACACTAAGTGATGGCCAGGAGATAGGTATACCTTTAGAAGGCAAGCTCCAGGAGGGCAGGGCTTTCTGCCTACTATGTCCAACTCTGTATCCCCAGTACTTACAGAGCAATTCAATAAGGTGCTCAATAAGTGTTTGTGAAATGGGAGTGTAATTCAGATGTGGTGGCCTCCATGGAAGGCCTTGATTGTTGCCTTATATCCAACTTGATGCTGTACTTAGTACTTTACCACAGCCTCCCAACCCAAACAAAGCCAACTCCACAATGCATTAATGTACTGAGCCTGTAACATAGCAGGTGCTCAAAAAACATTTATTAATAATAAATAGATATTTGCCAAAGATTTCAAGTGGATTTAGGAAATAATAGTGACATTACGCACTAGACAGCAGAAACCTAAATATTTCTTTACACCTGCCAGCCATCTCATGGCCTCTAAACTTTCCCATTAACTGAACTGTTCATCTTTGACTCTCAGCTTGCATACTCCCCTGAGCAAAACAAAAGCCTGGTATTTCGCCCAGCAGTGACAGTCAATTTATTGGTCTTCAAGTTTCTCTTTGTGGGGCCCAGTTCATCCTGCCACAAATGGATCTGAAGCTCAGGCTGGGCCAGGGCCAGAAATAGCGATCTGGGAGCCAGGGGAATAAATGAGGAGGTATAGAGTAAGAGAAAGAGGCTGAGGTGGAGGACCTGAGAAACACTGAAGATTAAACAGGAGGAGAAAGAGGAGTCCCTGAAGAGGACAGGGAACTGATGCATCTAGCTTCCAGCCAGCTCACCTTTCCAGCTTCATGGACTCTGTGTGTCTGCTCCATCACTGCAGTCTAAGCTAATAGCATAGTATCAGGAACAAAATAAGACCTCAATAAATGTTTTTTGAATGAAGGAAGTTCCTGCCATTCCCACCAAAATGGACCCTCTGCTCTAGTATTTCCAAAATAATTTAACAGAACATGCCATTCTCTTCTTTATTTTCATCCATTCATCCATCTGTGGACAGAGGTGTATCTAAGGTATGGCAGGTATGGCGTGTGCCCTGGGCGCCACTTGAAGTAAGAGGGTGCCACCGAGCAGTTTCTATTAACCCGGTATGGCCCAACATCCTTCCTCAAGCATGGTAGACACAGAGACATAGCAAGGACAGGGGCAGAGGTAGGCACTTACCCCTGAGTGCAAGTCCAAGGGGGTGGCAGACGAGGCATGGAATGACATTCTGACGTGCCACAAATATGAAAGACACCTGACTGAGGGAGCCAGACAAGAGGAGGAAAGGCGTTTCTGCTGACATGTTGCTGCTATCAATGTCTATTCATCTTGAAATTGGGGGAGGGGGTGCACAACTTAGAGATTGCTCCTGGGTACTCGTTACCCTCGCTACACCCCTGAGATGTGCAATTTCAGTGCTTGCCGTAGGTGCTATTTTCCATAGATCTGTCTCTGCTGTCCACTTATCTGTCTGTCCCTCCATCCATCCATCCATCTATAGCTCAATTATATATATATATTTTATTGTACTTTAGATGAAGGTTTACAGAACAAATAGTTTCTCATTAAACAGTCAGTACACATATTGTTTTATGACATTGGTTAACAGCCCAACGACATGTCAACACTGTCCCTTCTCAACCTTGGGTTCCCTATCACCAGCTTTCTTGTCCCCTCCTGCCTTCTAGTCCTTGTTCCCAGACTGCTGTGCCTCATCAGTCCCGTTTTGTTTTATGTGGCCGCCCAATCCCCAGCTGAACAGTGAGCCTTGGGAGTGACTTCACCACTGGGCTAAAAGGGTGTCCGGGGGCCATACTCTCGGGGTTTCTCCAGTCTGTCAGGCCAGTAAATCTGTTTTTTTTTTTTTTTTGTGAGTTAGAATTTTGTTCTACATCCTTTTCCAGCTCTGTACAGAACCCTCTGCTGTGATCCCGGTCACAGCAGTCAGTGGTGGTAGCGGGGCACCATCTAGCTGTACTAGACTCAGTCTGGTGGAGGCTGTGGTAGCTGTGGTCCATTAGTTCTTTGGACTAATCTTTTCTTCGTATCCTGTTCTCTTCATTCCCCCTTGCTCCCAAAGGCGTGAGACCAGTGGAGTATCTTAGATGGCTGCTCACAGGATTTTAAGACCCCAGACTCTACTCACCAAAGTAGAATGTAGAACACTGTCTTTATAAACTGTATTATGCCACTTGAGCTGGATGTTCCCCGAGACCATGGTCCCCACAATTCAACAATATATATTAAGCCGCTTTCGTATTGTGGGTCCTGGTCTAGGCCCCTGGGGGATATATCGGTGAACAAGACAGATAAGAATTCCTGCCCTCATGCAGCATCTGGATTGGGTGGCAGGGAGGGAGCCCTGGCAAAGTGCCTCTCAGTCTCTGAGCACTCTGTTCTTTTTTCCCTGTGTATTCTTTCCCTTTGTGGCTTCTTGGTGACTGCTTGACTGCTTGTCTTTTAAAATCAGCTCAACTGCCCCATCTTCCTGAAAGCTTTTCTAACACCTCTGAGCTGAATTAACCACATCTCTCAGTATTTCAATAGCCCCTAATTCATTCTTCTGTGATACCACATATTACACTGTGGTGGCACAGTGGTTAAGCACTCAGCTGCTAACCAAAAGGTCAGAGGTTCGAACCCACTAGCCTCTCAGTGGGAGAAAGATGTGGTAGTCTGCTTCCGTACAGGTTATAGCCTTGGAAACCCCCTGGGGCAGTTCTACTCTGTCGTGTAGGGTCGCTATGAGTTGGAATCGACTCAAAGGCGATGTGTTTGGTTTTTTGGAATTATTTGTGCTTTATATTACTTATTTATTGCTATGTAGCAAAATACTCCAAAACTTAGCAGCTTAAAAGAACAAACATTTATTAGCTCACCATTTCCAGGGGTGGCTTATCTGGATTATGGCTCAGAGTCTCTCATGAAATTTCAGTCAAGATGTCAGCTGGGCTTCAGACCCCTGGAGGCTTGGCTAGGGCTGGAGTATTCACTTGAAAAATGGGCTTACTCACATGGCCGTTGGCCAGAGGTCTCAGTTCCTAGCCATGTGGACCTCTCCATAGGGCTGCTTGAGTATCTTCACAACATGGCAGCTGTCTTCACCCAGAACTAGCAATGATCCAAGAGAGACTGCAATGAGGAAGCTGCATGTCTTTTATGACCTAGTCTCAGAATTCACACACCATTACTTCGACTATATTGCAATCATTAGAAGCAAGCCACTAAGTTCTGCTTATATTCAACCAGTTGCCACTGAGCCAAATCTGACTTATGGTGACCCCCTGTGTTGCAAAGTAGAACTGCGCTCCATAGGGTGTTAACAGCTGTTGACTTTTCAGAAGCAGAGCCCCAGGCCTAAATGTGTGTTGAATGAATGAATGAAGTAAGGAGATGAGCGCATGAGTTAAAAAATCCCAAGTTTACAAAGGTCTAGGCTCTACCTCTCCTTTCTTCTAGATAGCCTGGTTAGTGAGCTCTGGGGAATACAGAGTTTCTTCATTTCAATACTATTCCCTAAAATATTGTCTTGGTAGTCACAGGTCACATCTTAGAATGCAGTTGTGAAGACAAATCTTAATTTTCAAGACAGCTACATGATAGACGATGGAACGCATGGCACAAGCTTCTGCGTGAACCTGAGCTAGATCCTTGACTAGCTCTCAGAGGTGTCACCAGGGCAGCCTCATGAGATAGCCCCCTCTTCTCTGGCAGAGAGAAACAGGCCATGAAATCAATCCTCCCCATTGACTCTTTCCCCTTCCCTGAGATCTCTTCAGCATCCCTGGAGTATTATCAAAGGGAAAGCATCATAGACCCCTCCTCCCCTGATTGCTTGTCACCCCCCAGGCTCAACAGGCAAGAGGAACCACTCCGGGTCTGGCACTTTGGGTTTGTCTGCTTTACACATTACCTTATCCAATCTTTACACAAACTGTAAGAGATAAAGATGAATATCCGCATTTGTCAGAGGAGGAAAACAGCTGCAGGGAGATTAAGTGACATGCCTGAAGCAACACAGCAAATGAGTAACAAAGTCAGATGTCAACCCATGTCTTATTGATTCTAAAGCCTTGTGCTCTTAATTATTATTCTGTACGACTGAAGACCTTCAGTCTGCTGGTTCAGTTCTGCCTATGTGTGATGTAATTCTTATCAATGCAAGAGGTAGCATGTAATAGGCTCTGCCTTGCTACCGGTTGCAGCCATTTTTGGAAAATATAGTGCCACAGTGCCTAACTGCCACGTGTCTGTCTGTTTGTCATACTGTAGGGTCTTATGTGTTGCTGTGATGCTGGAAGCTCTGCTACTGGCATTCAAATACCAGCAGGGTCACCCATGGCAGCAGGTCTAAGCTGAGCTTCCAGACAAAGACAGACTAGGAAGAAGGACCCAGTGGTCTACTTCTGAAAAGAATTAGCCAGTGAAAACCTTATAAGCAGCAGCAGAACACTGTCTAATATAGTGCCAGAAGATGAGTCCCTCAGGTTGGAAGGCACTCAAAATACGACTGGGGAAGAGCTACCTCTTCAAAGTAGTTGACTTGATGACGTGGATGGAATCAAGCTTCGGGACCTTCATTTGCTGATGTGGCACGAGTCAAAATGAGAAGAAACATCCATTAATAATCAGAACGTAGAATGTATGAAGTATGAATCTAGGAAAATTGGAAATCATCAAAAATGAAATGGAATTCAAAAACATCAATATCCTAGGCATTAGTAAGCTGAAATGGACTAGTATTGGCCATTTTGAATCAGACAATTGTATGGTCTGCTAGGCTGCGAATGACAACTTGAAGAGGAATGGCATTGCATTCACTATCAAAAAGAACATTTCAAGATCTATCCTGAAGTACAACGCTATCAGTGATAGGATAATATCCATACACCCACCAGAAGGACCAGTTAATGCGACTATTATTCAAATTTATGCACCAACCACTAATGCCAAAGATGAGGAAATTGAAGACTTTTACCAACTTCTGCAATCTGAAATTGATTGAACATGCAATCAAGATGCATTGATAATTACTGGTGTTTGGAATTTGAAAGTTGGAACCAAGAAGGATTGGTAGTTGGAAAATATGGCCTTGGTGATAGAAACGATGCCAGAGATCACATGATAGAATTTTGCAAGACCAATGATTTCTTCATTGCAAATACCTTTTTTTCAACAACATAAGGGGTGACTATACACTTGGACCTCACCAGATGGAATACACAGGAATTAAATCAATTACATCTGTGGAAAGAAACGTTGGAAAAGCTCAATATCATCAGTCAGAATGAGGTCAGGGGTCGACTGCAGAACAGACCATCAATTGCTCATATGCAAGTTCCAGTTGAAGCTGAAGAAAATTACAGTAAGTTCATGACAGCCAAAGTATGACCTTGAGTATATCCCACCTGAATTTAGAGATCATCTCAAGAATCGATTTGACGTGTTGAAAACTAATGACCAAAGACCAGATGAGTTGTGGAATGACATCAAGGACATCATACTTGAAGAAAACAAGAGATCTTTAAAAAGGTGGGAAAGAAAAGGCCAAAATGGATGTCAGAAGAGACTCTGAAACTTGCCCTTGAATGTCAAGTAGCTGAAAGCAAAGGAATGAAATGATGAAGTAAAAGAGCTGAACAGAAGATTTCAAAGGGTGGCTTAAGAAGACAAAGTATTAATAATGACATATGCAAAGACCTGGAGATAGAAAACCAAAAGGGAAGAACGCACTTGGCATTTCTCAAGCTGAAGGAACTGAAGAAAAAATTCAAGCCTCAAGTTGCGATATTGAAGGATTCTATGGGGAAAATATTAAATGACGCAGGAAGCATCAAAAGAAGATGGAAGGAATACATAGTCACTATACTGAAAAGAATTGGTCAACATTCAACCACTTCAGGAGGTAGCATATGATCAGGAACTGATGGTACTAAATGAAGAAGCCCAAGCTGCACTGAAGGCATTGGCAAAAAACAAGCCTCCAGGAATTGATGGAATACCATTTGAGATGTTTCAACAAATCGATGCAGCACTGGAAGTGCTCATTCATCTATGCCAAGAAATTTGGAAAACAGCTACCTGGACAACTGACTGGAAGAGATTCATATTTATGCCTATTCCAAAGAAAGGTGATCCAACCGCATGTGGAAATAATCGAACAATATCATTAATATCACACGCAAGTAAAATTTTGCTGAAGATCATTCAAAAGCGGCTGCAGCAGTACATTGACAGGGAACTGCCAGAAATTCAAGCCGGATTCAGAAGAGGATGTGGAACAAGGGATATCATTGCTGATGTCAGATGGATCATGGCTGAGAACAGAGAATATCAAGAAGATGTTTACCTATGTTTTATTGACTATGCAGAGGCATTTGACTGTGTGGATTATAACAAATTATGGATAACATTGCAAAGAATGGGAATTCCAGAACAACTGATTGTGCTCATGAGGAACCTGTACATAGATCAAGAGGCAGTCGTTCAAACAGAACAAGGGGATACTGTGTGGTATAAAGTTAGGAAAGTTGTGCTTCAGGGTTGTATCCTTTCACCATACTTAAATTCAATCTGTATGCTAAGCAAATAATCTGAGAAGCTGGACTATGTGAAGAAGAATGGGGCATCAAGATTGGATGAAGACTCATTAACAACCTGCATTATGCAGATGACACAACCTTGCTTGCTGAAAGTGAAGGGGACTTGAAGCACTTACTGACGAATATCAAAGACCACAGCCTTCACTTTGGATTGCACCTCAACATAAAGAAAACAAAAATTCTCACAACTGCACAAATAAGCAACGTCATGATAAATGGAGAAAAGATTGAAGTTGTCAAGGACTTCATTTTCCTTGGATCCACAATCAACACCCATGAAGCAGCAGTCAAGAAATCAAATGATGCATTTCACTAGGCAAATCTGCTGCAAAAGACCTCTTTAAAATGTTGAAAAGCAAAGATGTCACCTTGAAGACTAAGGTGCTCCTGACCCAAGCCATGGTGTTTTCAATCGCCTCATATGCATGAGAAAGCTGGACAATGAATAAGAAAGACTGAAGAAGAATTGATGCCTTTGAATTATGGTGTTGGCGAAGAATATTGAACATACCAGGGACTGCCAAAAGAACAAACAAATCTGTCTTGGAAGAAGTACAACCAGAATGCTCCTTAGAAGCAAGGATGGCAAGACTTTGTCTCACATACTTTGGACATATTATCAGCAGGGATCAGTCCCTGGAGTAGGACATCATGCTTGGTAAAGTAGAGGGTCAGTGAAAAAGAGGAAGACCCTCAACGAGATAGTTTGGCACAGTGGCTGCAACAATGGGCTCAAGCATGACAACGATTGTGAGGATGTCACAGGACCGGGCAGTGTTTCATTCTGTTGTACATAGTGTCGCTGTAAGTTGGAACTGACTCAAAGGCACCTAACAACAACAACAACAGTGCCTAAGGGTGACCTCAGGCAAATGTAAGTCTGGTTTTTCCAAAAATGGCTGCAACAGTATCTCCTATCTCAATGTTCTTGCCATGTCACTTTAGCACTTGTCCTACAGATGGGATTTATGTCCTTGAAATTGGATGTGCTGGGATTTATGTCCTTGAAATTGGATGTGCTTTTGTGAATGCTTCAACTGATAGGGTGTGGGAGAAGTGGAGATATGTGTCTTCCAAGACTAAGTCCTAAAAGGAGATATAGCTTTTGCTTTATTTGTTGGAATACTCATTCTTGAAGTCTTCAGCTTCCTCAAGATAGCTATGCTGTGGAGGAAGCACAAAGTTTAGCCCATGTGAAGAGATCACACGAAGAGGTCTTGAAATTACATGAAAAGAAAGAGATGTCTGGCCAGCCTCCCCACTTTCCTAGTCCCCAACTTTTCCAGCTGTAGCCACTATCTGAATTCAACCACATGGGAGACCCTGAGGCAGAACCGCCCAGCAGAGCCCTTCCCAAACTATTGAATCACAGAAACCATGAAAGATAATAAAATAATTGTTATTTTAAACCACTAAGTTTTGGGGTGATTTGTTATAATGCAACAGATAACCAGAATAGACACTCACAGGCCCAGAGAACCACAGACTTGTTAGTGGCATGTGGCCATGTATTTCTGTTTCTACTACTGTGCTCCACTCTTGATTTCCCTCACTTGATTTCTAGCCTTGGTACTGAGTCATGGATCTTGACTCCTACCCAGTTCTTGCCTGCCTGCTATACTCAGGGACCAGTCCCTGACACCCAGAATATCTGGGGTGCTGCTTCAGCCAGGATGAGCCTCTTGGCCCTCCCATCACAGACAACTATTGAATTATATCCACTGCCTGGAGAGTTCAACAATGGTTACCACCCACCAGACCAGACCAGTCACAATGAAGCCACAATCCACCCCATCTCCTCAGGTGCTGACACTGGGAATATTAGTGACTCAGCTTAGGTGATCGGCTGTACCAGGTCCCATCCATTCCTCCCTTGGCCTCATCTTGCCCTGCAGGCACCAGCCTGGACTCAAAGCTGATTCTGCCTGAGACACAACAGTTATAGGCCTGCCCTAACTCACAGATATCCCCTTTACTCTGGTATCATGATACATTTGCAGGCAACTTAACAGCCAAAACGGCAGCTTAAACAACTGGGTGTTGGGTGCTGTCAAGTGGATTCTGACTCATAGCCACCTCACGTGACAGAGTAGAACTGTTCCCATATGGTTTCCTTGGCTGTAATCTTTATGGAAGCAGATCACCAGCTCTTTCTCCCACGGAGTGGCTGGGTGGGTTTGAACTGCCAACATTTCGATTAGCAGCTGAGCGCTTAACTATTATGCCACCAGGGCTGCTTAGCTAAAGGAGAGGCACCACTAAAAAGAGCCGAAGATCAGAAACAAAGGAGAAAATAATGATTCCATGCAAACCCTAAACCAAAAAAACCAAACCCATTGCCATTGAGTCAATTCTGACTTATAGTGACCCTATAGGACAGAGTAGAACTGCCCGTTATAGGGTTTCCAAGGTGCAGCCGATGGATTCAAACTGCTGGCCTTTTGGTTAGCAGCTGAGGTCTTAACCACAGCACCACCAGAGCTCCATGCAAACCCTGGGGGGTATTAAATAGGACACAGGAAAAGTTTCCAGGGAAGATTCACCCAGTGGTTACAGAGCCAAGCTCCAGGGTTCCCATCTGGATACTGCCTTGTAAAAGGTTAATTTCACTGTTCACAACTGCTCACCCAATATAATTTCAGGGGCTTCACAAGGAAGACATTTCTTCCCTCCCCTTACTCCCATACATTCCATCAGGTTACCTAACCCAATACCTCCAAAGAGCTCCACAATTAGGAATTCATTCCTTAGGTTTAGGTCTTTTTGGCTCCTGGAAAATATAAATATCTCTGGCCTTATCAGAGTCAGGGAGAATTCGTCTATAAAGTCCTCTGCTGGGGACAGGTTGACAGAAGGGAGCTGCTATGAGGAGATCAGAGGAGATAGTAGAAAAGATGGTGACTGGGAGGGAACAGCAGTGCCAAGAAGCAAAGACAACCAGCAATTTGGGAATTTCAGAAAAGTACATGCCTTTCCTTCACAATTCTGTGGGAGTCTGGCTGAGCCCTGCTGCCTGCTCTGGAGCCTCTTGGCATTACTTTGCCTCTTGCTCCATTTGAAGTCCCTGTGTGGTGTAAACAGTTAATGCACTCAGATGCTAACTGAAATGTTGGAGGTTCAAGTCCACTCAGAGGCACCTTGAGAGAAAGGCCTGGTGATCTACTTCTGAAAAATTAGCCATGGAAAACCCTATGGACCACAGTTCTACTCTAAAACAAATGAGGTCACCATGAGTCAGAGTTGACTCAATGCCAATTGGTTTTGGTCACTCTGTTTATTGTTGTTAGGTCCCACTGAATCGATTCTGACTCAAAGTGACCCTATGTACAATAGAATGAAATGCTGCCCGGTCCTGCACCATCCTCACAATCGTTGCTATGTTTGAACCCATTGTGCAGTCACTGTGCCAGTCTATCTCATTGAAGGTCTTCCTCTTTTTCGCTGACCCTCTACTTTACCAAGCATGATGTCCTTCTCCAGGGACTGGTCCCTCCTGATAACGTGTCCGAAGTATGTGAGATGAAGTCTCACCAACCTTGCTTCCAAGGAGCACTCTGGCTGTATTTCTTGCAAGACGGATTTGTTCGTTCTTCTGGAAGTCCATGGTATATTAGCAGTGGGGTATTTCTCCCACACATCAAGGAGTGTGGTTAGGTCATGTAGCCCCAGGGGCCATATACACACAGATGGACCAAGATGAAAGGGCCAAATATCTGTCACTTCACTGATCCAGGTCAAACTCAAAGCTGCTCTCGCCCTAGACCACCTGACAGATTAGGATGTGAACAGGCTTTGTAGTGGGACAAAGCTAGCTGAGTTCAAACCCATCCCTGCTTCTCACTAGCTGTGTGACCATGGACAAGTTTATTACCCTGTCTGAGCCATAGTCTCCCCATTCATAAAGTGAAGATCATCATACCTAACCCTGAGGGTTGCTATGAGAATAAATGAGAAAAGGTTTGCAGCATGCCTAATGCAGAGCCTGGGACACAGTAGATGTTCAAAGACAGTAGTCCTCCTCCCCTTCCCTCTTGGCTTTGTCCTGATATATTTTGTTAGTCAGATCCCTGTGGCTTTCCTCAAACATCCCTGGCTGGGAACCATTCACCACTGAACACCCCTAAGGACTGGTGAAATGTATAATAAGGAATTTCTAGGGACATAAAAATTCTATCATTTTTGTGTGCTCATGTTAGCTATCCATCACTTTTAGTGGGAAGCAGACTTGCACAGCTGAACAGACACCACCAGCTTTCTTCTGTTTCTCCAGATTGAATTTTATTTTATTAAGAGCAGAACA
Source organism: Dugong dugon (assembly GCA_030035585.1). Lineage (NCBI taxonomy): Eukaryota > Metazoa > Chordata > Mammalia > Sirenia > Dugongidae > Dugong > Dugong dugon. The sequence continues at coordinate 153,790,206 of CM057462.1, forward strand.
ATGGGCCTGATTTTCCTCCCTGGATACTAAAGAAGACAAATTAGCCAAAAGGAAATTCTGCTGAAGCTGTAGTTAGTACTTGAGATCCAGGCCCTAAGATGCAGCCTTCTGCGTGACCTTGAGAGGCTGTGTCCTGGCTTGAGGCTGGGTCCTGCCTGATGTGTCAACTGGGTCAGCAGCACAGGAGCCCCAAGGCCAGTCCAGGGACTGGTTATCAGAGCAGCTGAGCAGGACACGTGCAATTTGAGTGACCCTGGGCCTGGATGGAGTCCCTGGGTGGTGCAAATTGTTAACATGCTCTGCTGCTAACCGAAAGGTTGGAGGTTTGAGTCCACCCAGAGTCTCCTTGGAAGAAAGCCCTGGTGATCTACTTCTGAAAAATCAACCACTGAAAACCCGATGGAGCACAGTTCTACTCTGACACATACAGGGTCTCCATGAGTCAGAGTTGATTCAATGGCAATTGGCTTAACTGACACTGGACACACCTCCTTCCTGAGCAACTCATACTGCTTTCAAGGCTCACAGCCACACCTGGCTGTGAGGACTGTGAACCCCAGAGTCACCCACAGTGGCTCAGCTCAGGTATGCTGGGCAGTGTCAGACAAGGAGGGCATGAGTCTCCACGCTCCAGAATCATAAAACACAATCTAGATCAAGAATTGTTAACCTACTTGGTGACACTGGAAATCAGGGGAAGTGTGGACCTGCTCTCTGAATTATGTTTTCAAAAGTGTACCTGAAGTAAGAAAACCAATTAGATTGAACTATGCATGGCCTCAGGCACACATGGAGGATTGTATTACTACTAAAGAAGAGGCATAAACAGATGTAATGGTGGTGGGGGTGTTTGAAGCTTTGTGGGGGTGTTGAGGACTTCCACAGGCAGAGATAGGGAAAGGAGTTCCATGCAGAGGGAAATGTGTGAGCGAACACTTGGAAACAAGGGAGTTCAGGTGTGTCGAGGCCACAGAATAATGGAGAGAGGCTGCAACTGGATACCTGTAGCAGAGTCCCCTCTTTTAGTCCTACGGTCCTAACCAGTAAAGGCTGTGGACCGAGTTTCCAGTGACTTAACCGTCCTTCTCTCAGTCAGTCCAGTAGCAATAGGAGAGGGAGCCCTGCTGCCTAAGCACCGAGAGATGGATCTGCAAAGGAAGTTCAGAAAACACACGGGCATGAAGGAGGAAAGAAAGGCCCTGGGAAGAGAGGGCCTCACAGCAGCTCCATCTCCACCCCTCCACCCCAACCCCGTCACCCTAGGACAGCCATGCTGGTCATTCTGCTGTGCAAAGGAAGAAGTAGTCCACCATCCAGCAGCTGCCAACCACTCTAAATGACATTCATACACCAGCCGGCCTCTCTATTGCTCTGTTGGAATGAGTTTCTGGCAGAACCGTCAGAAGGGGAAAGTTTAATTCAACACTGATTCCATGAGCATGTCAACCTTGTGCTATATTAGGTTCTAGGGGAGACTTAAGAGGCCCTGGTGGTGCAGGGTTAAACACTCAGCTGCTAACCGATAGATTGGCGGTTGGAACCCACCGAGCAGCTCTGTGGGAGAAACAACTGGTGATCTGCTCCTATAAAGGCTAAACTCACTGCTGTTGAGTCCATTCTGACTCATGGCGACCCTATAGGACAGAGTAGAACTGCCCCATTGGGTTTCCAAGACTGTAATCTTTATGGAAGCAGACTGCCACATCTTTCTCCCATGGAGGGGCCTGTGGGTTCTAACCCCTGACCTTTTGGTTAGCAGACTAGTGCTTAACCACTGTTCACCAGAGTTCCTCTGTAAAGATTACAGCCTAGGAAACCCTATGGGGCAGTTCTACTCTGTCACATGGGGTCACTATGAGTTGGAATCTATTTGGAAGACACCTAGAAACAACAACAGGGGAGACTTGGGTCTATGACCAGATTAGGCTTGTGCCTAAACTGAAGTCAAGCTAGAAACCAGGCAAGCCTGGGATGACCACAGGCCTGGTGGGAAGGTGGGTGGTGGTGGTGTTGGGTGCTGTCAAGTCGATTTTGACTCACAGTGTACTGTAAGCTGTGCATACTGTGCTTACTGGTTAATTCGACCCTATCCATAGGATTTTCTTGGCTGTAATCTTTAGGGAAGCAGATCCCTAGGCTGAGCACAAACCTAGGGATCCATCATGTACTAGTAGTATCTCCCTTTTGCAGATGAAGAAGCAGACTGAGTTCAAACTGGGCTTAAGTCGCTTGTGCAGGGGCACACAGCTAGTAACTGGCAGAGCCAAGCCAAAGCCTGGGCCCCTCTGCTGAACTCTTCCTTTGAGCATTAGACATCTTTGTTATTTGCCATTGACTCAGCCCTGACTCATGGTGACCTTATGTACAACAGAAGGAAATGGTACCCAGTCCTGAGCCATCTTCACGATCGTTGGTATGTTTGAGTCAATTGTTGGGGGTATTGTGGAATGCCTTCCAACCTAGGGGCTCGTGTTCCAGCACTCTATCGGGCAATGTTCTGTTGTGATCCATAAGGTTTTCATTGGCTAATTTTCCAAAGTAGATCAACAGGCCTTTCTTCCTAGTCTATCATAGTCTGGATGTTCCACTGAAACCTGTCCACCGTGGGTGACCCTGTAGGTATTTGAAATACCGGTGGTATAGTTTCCAGCATCACAGCAACACGCAAGCCACCATAGTACGCCAGACTGACAGACAAGGGTTGCCATAAATGTTGGAAAATAAAATGTGAAGAATCAAAATACAAAATACGAGTGTCACTGAAGCCAGCAGCTTCTAGGAGTCAGTTTCTGCAGTGAGGGAAGCCAGGATGCTAGCAGCCTTGGCTGAGGCAGAAGATGAATACCCTGGGCTCCAGCATCAGCAGCAGTGACTGGAGATCTCCCCACAGTGACCATCACAAAGGGACAATGTGGATGCCTCAAAGCAGCTGAGAGGAAGCGTTGGCAGTCTGCAGACAGTTGGAGACACCACCAAAGAATTCCAGGATCATGTAGCAAATTCATGCTTTTAAGTTCTTCTACAGAATAGAAGATATGTATGTTGGAGAAACATCATGCGTATAGGAAAAAGGCCACACATGGGTGCTTGAATCAGGATGGTGTGACTTCCAGCATTTGACCCCTCAGAGTCTGTTCTTTCACCGATAAAATGAAGATGATAATGCTGACCTCACCTGTTGGTTATAAAGATTAAACGAGATGACATAAATAAAGTCGCCCAATACAGTGCTTGACAAACTGTGAGTGCTCGCTATATATATAGTTTTCTCCCTTTTTCTTTTCCAGAAGAATTTTTAGTGCCTGCATAATTTTTTTGGAGTTTTATGTAAAACTTGCTCATCTGTATGATCCGTTTAATTCTACTGCAGCTTCAATAAAATTGAAGTTTAAATCATACATTTTATTTAATGGGACAACTTAGATGTCAGGAAAAATGAGAGAGACAGAGGCAGGAGAAAAAAACCTATAATAGGGAAAAAGGACCTTGGCATTAAAAATAACTGTTTGAGGAATAAAGGTATTTTGTTAAGTGGACCCTTATTTTTTTAAAAAAAAGTCAAATTGTAATTCAAAGATTTAGATTCTTACCAGTGAAAGAATAAATGACCTCAAAGTGGGGTCTACCATTCCTTAGTAAAATTCTGTCTTATGATTTTTTCCCACTATTTTTCATGTATCTTTTTTTTTCAGTTGGTCATTTGCTTACTACATAAATATATTGAAGGTTATAAACGAGGATTAATACTACACAGCAGAACCACTGGACATTTTAGAGAAGTTTATTTGGACTTTAGATCTAAGTACTAAAAGAAAAAGATGCCGATCTACATAAAAAAATATTTTTTCAAACTGACAATGGATTTAATGTATTAAAAATACTGTAAAAAAATCAAAAGTGCAGAAAACTATAAAGAATTGTCCCAAATCCCACCACCCAATGATAACTAAATTTTATTCATTTGTAAAAGCTTCTTGTATATTGAGGATATTAACCTTATGGAGGCCATACATATTTTCATAATTTGTCCTCTATCATTCAACCTTTTAAATTATATGTATCTTTTTGATGAGAAGCTTTTAATTTTTATATTGCCAAATCTATCAATGCTTTCTATTCTGAAATTTATTATATTTATAAAAGTTTCTCCATCTCCAAATTATGAAAAATTTACCTATTTTCTACTACTTTAATGGTTTCAGTTTTAAAAATTTTATTTTGCTTTAGGTGAAAGTTTACAGAGCAAATTAATTTTTCATTCAAAAATTTATACACAAATTGTTTTGTGACATTGGTTGCAATCCCCACAATGTGTCAGCTTTCTCCCCGTTTCTACTCCAGGTTACCCGTGTCCATTTGCTGTCCAGTTTTCCGGTCCCTTCCTGTCTTCTCGTCTTTGCTTTTGAACAGGTGTTGCCCGTTTGGTCTCATATACCTGACTGATCTAAGAAGCACATTTCTTGCATGTGTTATTGTTTGTTTTATAGGCCTGTCTAATCTTTGCCTGAAAGGTCAACTTCAGGAGTGGCTTTAGTTCTGAGTTAGCAGGGTGTCCGGTGGCCATAGTCTCTGGGGTTCTTCCAGTCTTTGTCAGACCAGTAAGTCTGGTCTTTTATGTGAATTTTAATTTTGTTCTACATTTTTCTGCCACTCTGTCTGGGATCCTCTATTGTGATCCCTGTCTGAGTGGTGGGTTGTGGTAGCCAGGCACCATCTATAGTTTTTCTGGACTCAGGCTGGTGGAGGCTATGGTTCATGTGGTCCATTAGTCCTTTGGACTAATATTTTCCTTGTGTCTTTGGTTTTCTTCATTCTCCTTTGCTCCTGACATGATGGGACCGATAGATGTAACTTAGATGGTCACTCCCATGCTTTCAAGACCCCAGACGCTACTTACCAAAGTAGGATATGGTTTCATTTTTTACATTAACTTTTTTCCCTTGTGGCGAAGTGGTTAAGATAAGAGCTTGGCTGCTAACCAAAAAGTCAGCAGCTCGAATCCACTAGCCGCTTCTTGGAAACCCTATGGGGCAGTTCTGCTCTGTCCTATAGGATCACTATGAGTTGGAATCAACTTGATGGCAACAGATTTGGTGGTTTTTGTTTTGTTTTTTTTTGATGATATTTCTAGATTTTATTTAGATATAAAAAACAAGGTTTAGTTCCAGACTTACTTTTTCCAAATGACTAGCCAGTGTTTTTACCACCAGTTATTGAATAATCTTTCTCTGTTCATTTGAATTGCTACTTTTATAATGTAATTTCCATATGTATTTGGATCTATATATGGATTGTATAGCCTTTTCCATTATCTGCCCATCTAATGACATTGTTTTAGTGACTGGAACTTTTTAAGACATCTTAATAGCTGGTAAGTCAGTTTTGCCTACTATTTTTTGAATAAAATATAAAATCAATGTCTTCTATGAACAAATCGGTTTACAAAACAATATTTAAAAAATACATGCTATATATAGGAACAAAGAGCCCTGATGGTGCAGTGGTTAAAGCTCTAGGTTGCTAACTGAAAGGTTGGCAATTTGAACCCACCAGCTGCTCCTTGGGAGAAAGATGTGGCAGTCTGCTTCCGTAAAGATTTATAGCCTTGGAAACCCTACGGGACACTTCTACTCTGTCCTATAGTGTCATTATGAGTTGGAATCAACTCAATAGCAATGGGTTGGTTTGTTTGTTGGCTGGTTGGTATATAGGAAGGAAGGAAAGAAGGAAGGGAGAAAAGCGGGAGGAAGTGCGGCGAGAGAGGAAGGGAGAAAGAAAGGAGAAAAGAAAAAGCATAGGAAAAGGGAAAGACTATTTCTTTTTCTATGATTAAAACAATGAGTGTAGAAAGTTCTACCGTTAGCTATCCTATATCAGAATTTCTAACTGAAACTGGCTTGAAGAAAAATCAAAACAGAAGAGAAGAAAGACAAATGTCCTTTCGGTTGCAACAGAATGTTGAAGAATTGGCACAATTCCTCCCTGGAGAAAATTGTCCCTTCTTAAAATAAAGGAGTTAAGGTCTCTGTTGAATGGTTTTAAAAAAAAAAAAAAGTACCACAAAGGAGAGTCATTTGGGAGGTCAGTCTCTTCCCAGGGGTAGCATGCCTGAGACTGTCTGGAACTGTTGCAGCTCCTTTACTCCTCAGCCAGGCTTGTGTGTTTGGAATGAAGTATCGTTCTGCATCCAGTTGGGCATGTAGAGCCTCACTGCACTAAAGGGTACCAATCTAGACCCTTACCTCCAGCGCACACCATGAAGAACCAAGCTTGCCCCAGCTTCTGGAGGCTAATTGTGTACAGCTCTGGGTAGGGGGAGTGGCGGGAGTGAGCCAAGAGTTAAGAGAGGCCCAGAGTTCTGCTGGCATGGCCTAACAGAACTGAACTCCATGTTTGAATAATTTACTCAGCAAGCAACCTCACAAGTTACTCCTGGAACATTGTCTTATCTTCTGAAATACTGACTGATAATCGTTCCTCTCTCTCATTTACTTCTAACTCAAAAATGTCAAAATTGAACTCAGCATTATTCCGTTTGTGTGAAATGAAAGGCTTCATGGGGAGGCTGGACGTAATTTAAGTTGCGGCTGGGGACATGGTTATGATTCTCTGGTGATTGTTAAGAGGAAGATGTACTTTTATGGAACAGGCTCCTGATTTGGACTCAAAAGACCTAAGTTTGAGACACAGCTCCCTATTTCATAGCTGTGACCTTGGACAAGTCAAGTACCATTTTTATTTCCTTATCAATGAGAAGGCAGATGGAAGCTGTTCTGCCTGCCTAACAAAGTCACAGTGAAATTCATTCTTACAACAAGTTTTTATTGAGTATCAATTGTGTGCCAGGCACAATGCTAGACATTGGGGGTACAACAGTTAAACAGGACAGAAAGCATCTAGGTCCTCATGGAGATTAGAGTCTGGCAGGGAAGACAAATGTTAAATCAGCAACTAGAGTGAAATGGGAAAGTAATTACTATGGGAAGTAGAAGGTGCTATCAGTATAAAAATTTCAGATAAATTAACAGTGTGCAGATGGTGAAAAACTCTGGAAGTATACACATCAAAGTGTTAACAGCTATGAGGAGGTGTAACAAAGGCCTTTAACTTTCTAAGTTGTATTTTGTAATTAGGCGCCATTGAGTCGGTTCCAACTCATAGCGACCCTATGTACAACAGAACAAAACACTGCCCCGTCCTGTGACATCCTCACAATCGTTGTTATGCTTGAGCTCATTGTTGCAGCCACTGTGTTGATCCATCTCATCGAAGGTCTTCCTCTGTTTTGCTGACCGTCTACTTTACCGAGCATGATGTCCTTCTCCAGGGACTGATCCTTCCTAATAACATGTCCAAAGTATGTGAGATGTACTCTCGCCATCTTCACTGCTAAGGAGCATTCTGGCTGTATTTCTTCCACGACAGATTTATTCACTCTTTTGGCAATCCTTGGTATATTCAATATTCTTTGTCAACACCATAATTCAAAGGTGTCAATTCTTCTTCAGTCTTCCTTATTCATTGTCCAGCTTTCGCATGTGTATGAGGGGACTGAAAACACCATGGCTTTGGGTCAGGTGCCCCCTAGTCTTCAAGCTGACATTTTTTTTTTTTTTTTAACACTTTAAAGAGGTCTTTTGCAGCAGATTTGCTCAGTGCAATATGTAGTTTGATTTCTTGCTGCTGCTTCCATGGGTGTTGATCATGGATCCAAGTAAAATGAAACCCTTGACAATTTCAATCTTTTCTCCGTTTATCATGATGTGGCTAAGTTGTATATTTGTGTAATATTTGAATGTTTTACAACCAGGCTATGTTACTGTTGTACTTATAGAAAATAAAGACTTTAAAATTAAACAGAAAACATATTTGGATGTTCTTAGGAATATGAAGGAGACCCTGGGTGGTGCCAATGATTAACGCACTCAGATGTTAAATGAAAGGTTGGAGGTTCAAGTCCATCCAGAGGCGGCTTAGAAGAAAGGCCTGGTGATCTACTCCTGAGAAATTAGCCATTTATCTGAAGCATAGTTTTACTCTGACATACGTGGGGTTGCCATGAGTTGGAGTCAACTTGATGGCAGCCGGGCTGGTGGTGTAGGAATACGAAACTATTTGATTTTGAACCCAGTCTTTCATGACATGCTGGGATGCAGACTGAGGAAGGTAAGGAGTGAATCATTTCAGCAGAAATCAGGAGTGGGCAGCCCCTTATTCTACGCTGTTATTCTACAACAGCCAATTTGAGTATTCCCTTCGGCAGCAAGGGTAGCCCCATGGTTTGAGAGAAGTGCTCTCTGAAAACTTTATGGCATTTTCCCATGAGAGTTCTGAACCAAAACCAGTAAAGTCTAACACAACAGGAATAAGAATTTGTTAGGTGTAATTGGTAAAGGGGATGGCAATGACACTGACAGTGGACCACAAATCAAATGGCCATTTTCCATGGAGAACTGGCACGGACTCTGAGGGGCTGGCTTGGAGCCTTCTTCCCAGTTCATTAAGTGCCTTTTCTTTATCGGTTAGCGAAGTTCGGCATGGGCTCGGGGGACAATGCAGAACCCTCACCCACTCTGTTCCCAGTCAGTGCACACTGCCCAGGGTCAGCCTTTGTCCCAGGCGAGGAGTTAACAAGCCACAGCTCTTTGTTTTAAGATGACTAAGCCAGGGCTTCCCCCTCCTTCATTTTCTTTTTCTGGCTGTAAATACACAGGTCTGTGCGTACACAGCAGATGGCTTTCTGACGCCCAAATTCATCCAGTCCTTGGGGAAAGAAACTACAGCAAGAAAGACTGTTATTCCAATCTGATAAGGTTTTCTATTTTCAGCTAGAAAAATGAGTGTCTGTAAGTAGGAAAGAAAAAAAAAAAAAAAAAGGAAAATGAAAGGAACAAAAGCGGCCAATACTTCACTTGGGAGATGGATTTGGGGAGTTTTCAGTTATGTACATCCTCTCTACCTCCAGACACTGCTCTCACCTGTGGCCCAGAAGCTACCGTGAAGGCAGTTCCAAACAGTAAAATATACACCCACCAACCAGCTTTAGGACAGTGGTTATATCTGAGGAGGGTGGGAAGGGAACAGGGCTGGGAAAGGTTAAAAAGAGAGCATGAACTTTTCCTATAATTTATTTTACTTTAAAAAATAGATTTTTTTTTCTTTAAAAAGTAAATATGGGTAATGGATAGTTGGTGTTTTTACATTTGGATAGTTAAGAGCAAGGACTATGGAACCAGACTGCTAGGGTTAGAATCCCAGTTCTGCCATTTACTAGCCGTGTGACCACACGTGCCAAGCTACTCCATTGCTCTGTGCGTCTGTTTCCTCATCTTTAAAATGGAGATAATAATAGTAGATACCTTATAGGGTTGTGGTAAAAATTAAATGAGTTCATTTATTCATTCAACAAATATTTACTGAGGACCTACTATGTGCCAGGTACTGCTCTAGGCACCTAGGGTACAGCAATGATCAAAGCACACAAAAATCTACACCCTTCAGGTAGCATACATTCTAAAGAGAGAGAGAGAGAGAGAGAGAAGCAAGCTAAATAATGATAAACATAGTATGAGATAGGGATAAGCACTAAAGAGAAAAAACAAGAGATGAGAAGGGACAAGGGGGTTGACATTTTAGTTTGGGTAGCCAGGGAAGGCCTCATTGATAAGTGACATTTGAGTAAAGTGCAAAGGAGTTGATTACATGTAAAATACCTAGAAGAGTGCCTGGCACTCAGTAAATGTTAACTTTATTTTTATTATCTATATTTGAAATGTATCTTTTTTATGTTAATAATAACACTTTTTAAATAACCAAGAAGGATACATAAAACACAATTGTCTTGGAGTTGACTCTGACTCATGGTGACCCCCATGTGTGTCAGAGTAGCACTGTGCTCCGTAGGGTTTTCAGTGGCAGATTTTTCAGAAATAGATCACCAGCCCTTGCTTTCGAGGTACCTTTGGATGGACTTGAATCTCCAACTTTTCTATCAGTAGCTGAGCACATTAATCGTTTGCACCTTCCAGGGACTTAAGAAGGATATATGGACATATAGAAATGACTGGAATAAATAGCGTTTTGGAGCTTTAGTCAAGGAATGCTCATTTGGGTCAAGAAATCTTGCCACCAGGTGATACTGACCCACGGGGGGAAAAATGCAGCCAAGAAATAAAAAATTCAAAAGTAATTTGTATTTTAAAGAGATAGATATACAATATATAAAAAGACTTCAATCATCTTCCTTTAAAATTGGGAACAGAAATCTATTTAATATATAGAACTGGGAATGGAAAACTATTGAATATACAGAGCAAAAATATAAATTGTAGTCAAATTCTATATTATAGCTTGTTAAGGACGAGGGAAAGAAGGGTAGGAAAGAAAAGAGAGCAAGAGAGAAATGAAATAGATGTACTGCGTGAACAATAGAAATACACAAGCTGACACACATCCCAAAATAGGCAGACAAAGAAACTCTGGCAAGACAGAAACACTCAGGAAAAGAAATGACAAGAAAAAGGCATGGAGAGAATTTCATGGAGTCTAATCCCCATCTTTTGGCTTTTGTGATATTATCCTTGAAACTAAAATTAGTGCTGTGCTTTTGTGACCTCAGGCGTTAGTGGAGGCACTTTACTGGAAGTTTAAATGGAGTTAAACCTCCTACCCTCTGGACTACTCTCAGGCCCTTATTTGAAGTCAGTTTTGAAGAGTGTGCTAGAAATGTCCTCAGGGGCTCCTCATCTATCTGGAACTAGAAGTCAAGCCCAACCTGAACTATGTAACACCTCTCCCCTCTCATCCTCAAAATACACTCAAGCCAATAAATTTAGACAGTGAAAAATCTAGCAGCTTGAAAAATAAGAACATTTTACCCTGCAAATTTCTGGTGAGAGAGAATACGTCTATAAACAGAATGTGTCTAGTTTTTAAGCAAGTTCTTTTTTTACTAAGAGTAGATCAACAAAATCATAGGCAGATTTAGTCTTGTGACTAAATCTGAGATATTCTAAGATATAGACTAATAAGGTTAAGGCACAAATATTCATTCCACCGACAAGCAGATGAACAGAGGAAATAGCAGAACATAAGCTGCAGAGGTAACAGGGCTGAAACGCAAAGGGCCAGCAGCATCCTGATGAAACTTTCTAATCAAAAGAGCCAAAACGGAAATCCAGGCTCAGTGCTGAATGCTATGGAAAATGCAAACCGTCATTGGAAGGGAGCCCTGAAAAGCAATGCAGGACATGCCGATCCTGGTTAGGTGAGCTGAGTCCCTGAGGCCCAGAGGAGTTATGTGTGGGGAATAGCAGCCAGGCAGAAATAAAATCAAACAGAATAGAGGACCACTCTTTAAGGAGAGATGATCTAAGAGAAAGTGGAGCATCGGGGAGCTGCAGGCTCGGGGGAAAGGAAAAAGGCAGCACTCCCATAAAACTCTGGTGGGATAGACAGTGGACAACTTTCAGGGTATGGGAGTACTTTTCATTTTCTTAGGTTCTGCTGGTCTGCATTTAGTATTTTATCTTAAGGAAATAAATAATACAGGCAAAAAATGTACCTAGAAGGTTAAATAAATTATGGCCCATTTGTATGCAAGAGTTATTATGCAGTCATTAAAATACTGTAAAATTTTTCGATTGGTATGTGGGCACTCCTAGTTAAAGATGGCAACTTGAATGTATGTATTTACCTACAAAATTACATTAAAAGGATCAAAAAGGCAAAACTCATAGGCTAAAGAACAGGAGAGGAGATAAGAGCAGAATATATATATCAACGAAATTTGAGAAGCTTGAAAGCAAACAGATGAGTGTTAACTGACTTGACAGACCCAAAAGGATGGCCATCTGAGGGGAAGAATAGTGTGGGGGACTAGGAAGCAATCCAATTTGCTCCTCAGAACCCTAGAATACCTCAGGACAGTGGGTGTGGCTGAAAAAGTGGACTGGTCAAGAAATTATAAAAATTCGGTAAACCAAAACCTAGTTGCTGTCAAGTTGATTCTGACTCATAGTGACCCCATGTGTAGCAGATTATAACTGTGCTCCGTTTTCCCCCCGCCCCGCCAGTGGCTGTGACCTTCTAAAGTAGATTGCCAGGCCTTTCTTCCAAGGTGCCTTTGGGTAGATTCAAACTGCAGACTTTCAGCTAGTAGCCAGCCCTTAACCATCTGCATCACTAGGGACTCCAAAAATCCTCTAGATCCCAAGATACCTTTCCCCAGCCATGAGTCCACTCCTCCTCCTCAATCCCACCTCACGAAAGTCTGGAGGGTCCCTCTCTAGAGGTGCTATGTGGAGTCTACACTGTCGATGATGGCTCACCAGGCACAGAGAAGGGTGGGAATGACTTTTGCGTTTACCGTTTTTGCTTTTCTCCATTTTACAAGTCAGCTACACTAAATACACACTACTTGTAATCAGAAAAAAAAAATTAAATTATAAAGGTAGCATAAATCATAGTAAAACAAAATTTTAATAGCACTGAAAAGAGCAAAGTTAAAAGCAAAAGCTCCCCTCTTGCCCAAGCCCACTTCCACACTCCAGAGATAACCACTAATGATAGTGATTTTGCGTATCTTTAGAGAAAAAAAGGTTTTCTTTTAAAAAATAAAATGAAAGCAAAAAAAAAAAAAAAAAAAAGACAAGGAGATCTCAGTTTTGTTAACACTCAGAAAAAGTAGCAGAGTTCCACACTTGCCAGGAGAGTCCAAGAGGCTCCTGAGCAAGAAGAAGCGGGGAGAAAGAGAAGGAGAGGAAATGAATTCTGTGTTGTCTCTAAAGATGCTGGCTAAGGTAAGGAGGGTAAGGTCTCAATTTAGCAACACTGCACCATCATTAAAGTGACAACCTTTGGCCACAAAAATAAAATTAAAGAAATAATGAATAGCTCACCTCTTTCCTCTGATTCACCCTTTGCCCATAAGGCTCTGACTTCCTGAGATTTTTAATAAAAACTGAGTGCTTCTGCAGAACATTTTTTTTTTAATTAACAATTTAGCTATCCAAGTGGCTAAATGACAAAGCAAGAAAATAAAAAAGAGAGAGGGAGGGAGGGAGAGAGAGAATGACAGAGAAAAAAAATAAGAGGGAGAGACAAAAAGATCCTAATACAGAGACTCTTTAGAAATTTTTAATTCACAGTGAAAAGATTTGCTCTCTCACTCTGCTTCTAGTAATTAGAATTTGGAATTGTACCCAGCCCTTGTTCTGCTTCCACAGCGAAGTCACAGTTCTTGCCTTATGCAAATACCTGGATGTGCTTTCATCTGGCCCTGCTGGCTATCTACACAGGACCGTCTTGCCAAGGTGAATCATCTTGATTAAACTAAGAATTTCCAAGGTCTTTTATGCACTTAAGGAAATAGATCACATCTTAAGTGGAGGTTTGGATCTGCCTTCTACATAGGTTACCCAGGCTGCTTCTTAAATCAAATTAGCAAATTCAAAACACTTTAACATGCCAAGGGATTCCCAGGAACTCTCTACATGAATCATGACATTTTATTAAGAGGAACTATGGAAGGACAGAGAAAAAAAAATCCTCTTATATGGTAAGCTGTACTTTAAGAGATCATTTTTCTTGAACTGTTCGTGGGAAGTGTTTTTTAATAGACTCAAAAACCTTGAGAGATTATAGAGGATGGAGAACGTAGGTGTTACCTAACATATCGTTAATGACTTTGCGCTTGAACATAAATCCAGCCAGGGGCCCGTTAAACGTGTTTTTTGTTTTACCAGAAGGCGGCAAATTCACTCAGAAAATCTGCAACAGAAAACGTCTAGGATTGCTTTCTGGATTGTTTGGTGGGTTTTGCATCAGAATTTCCGAGGAGACAAGGCTTATTTCCGCCTGACTACGTTGAATTTTCTTCAAGATTTGTTGCACATACACGCGCTTCTGAGATGCCACAAGGACCCCCACATGAGTTTGCAAGGAGTGAGGGAGCATCCTCAGTGTGGAAACTGGCGGGGGCAAGGGGGTAGGCTCGGCACTTCATGGAATCCTCTGGGCCCCAAAGGGGGCACTCCTGCAAAGTCTGCTTTGTTTTGAGAAAAGTGATGTACTGCAGAGCTTGCCCCTTCTGCTTATGTGAGAGGTCCTTTCCTCTTCACTTCTGTCACACAGTATTTCTTGTTTTCCTCCCTTTTACCCAAGTTTCGTGGAATTTCCTGTTTCCCTTTTTATCTGGCACCTAAGAGAACGTCACTTTTCATAAAACACTACTGCTACTACCCGTTGCCACTGAGTTGATTGTGACTCATAGGGACCCTATACGCCAGGGTAGAACTGCCCCATAGGGTTTCCAAGGCTGTAGTCTTTACAGAAGTAGACTGCACCATCTTTGGCCCGTGGAGTGGCTGGTGGGTTCTAACTGCCAACTTTTTAGTTAGCAGCTGAGAGCTTAACCACGGCACCACCAGGGCTCCTTTTTTCATAAAATAAACCAAGTTGGAAAAAGATTAAACGTGCTTTAGTCTAGAAAGGTATGAGAGAATCCGAATGAGTTTAAACTTAGCAATGAGGTAGGCCTGCTATTCTTTTAAATACTCCATTCCAAGGTCTCCAAAGATGGAATAGTTTTGTATCTTGACCGTGGTGGTGGCTACATGAGTCTATACATGTGATAAAATGACATAGAACTAAACACATACATTGTACCTCTTTCCCAGAGAAGAGGGCCTCTATCCTGCTTTCTTCCAGTTTTAGAATGTAAAGCCCACTTATATTCCCACTATGCATCCAGCTATAGAGTTAAAACTTGCTGAAAATAACCAATAACTGGAGCTAGAGCCTGAGGTAGAGGTGGGAGCAAAGGGGTTAAAAATGAGACTGGGAATGATAGGATGCTGGGCATGAGGGGATGGTGGTTTCTACGAATGGGAAGGTGATCTTGTGATGCCCACCAAGAGTCTAGGACTAGGGTCCTGTCCTCACGCATAAAGGGACAGGCAAGATGAAGTTGTAGATAAGCCACTCTTAGACTCCCATTCACCACCCTGTAGAGACTGTGCAGAGCCTTGGTGGCACAGTGGTTAAGAGCTTGGCTGCTAACCAAAATGTTGGCAGTTCATATCCACCAGCTACTCCTTGGGAACCCTATGGGGCAGTTCTACTCTGTCCTATATGGTTGCTATGAGTCGGAATTGACTCGATGGCAACGGGTTTGGTTTTGTGTAATAGCCTGGTGATATACCTCCAAGAATCAGCCATTGAAAGCCCTATGGAGCACAACGGTCTGATGCTCCACTGATCATGGGGATCGATTGTGTATGGGGTCACCATGAGTTTAGGGTTGACTCCATGGCAGCTAACAACAACAACAGAGACTATTAGTTGGAGAGGTGTACAGGTTTGATTCCATGTGTGTGCTCAAGCAGCTGAAAGTAAGACCTTTTATTTTTTTCTTGCCACTCTCTCCCTCTTTCCATGACAAGGGATATACCAAAACCTGTTGACATCGACTTGATTCAGACTCATAGCAACACTATAAAACCTATTGCTGTCGAGTCGATTGCGACTCATAGTGACCTTATAGGACAGAGTAGAATTGCCCCATATGGTTTCCAAAGACACTTGGTGGATTCAAACTGCCAGCCTTTTTGTTAGCAGCCCTAGCTCTTAACCACTACACCACCAGGGTTTTCAGCAACACTATAGGACAAACTAAAACTGCCTCATAGGGCTTCCAAGTCTGTAATCATTACAGAAGCAGACTGACACATCTTTCTCCCATGGAGCGGCTGGTGGGTTCAAACTGCCAACCTTTTATGTAACAGCTGAGTGTTTAAATCACAGTGCCACAAGGGCTCCTTGACAAGGGATATAATGATGACATAACACAAATGATGCAAGTTACCACAGCAAAATTAGAAAACACAGATAAGCAAAAAAGAGAGAGAGAGAAAGAAAAAACCCATATTCTGAAATTGCAGCACTTTGTAGAAATCACAGTTTAAAACTTCAGCAGGTAGACTGTCAGATATTTTCCTATGCAAATGCATGCAGAATCAACCTAGTGAGTAGCAAGTCCAGATTGGAACTGGAGGACAGAGCATTCCAGGAGGGATGTCACCAAGAAAAAATAGAACTGATGGGTTTCCTAATGTATTTGATTGTACTGAGGGGGAGTTCAGAGTCTGAGAGTTTGGGAAGAATTGTTGTTGTTGTTGTTAGGTGCCACCAAGTTGGTTCCCACTCATAGTGACCATGTGTACAACAGAATGAAACACTGCCCGGTCCTGCGCTATCCTCACAATCGTTATATGTGAGCCCATTGTTGCAGCCGCTGTGCCAATCCATCTCATAGAGGGTCTTCCTCTTTTTCGCTGACCCTGTACTTTACTGAGCATGATGTCTTTCTACAACGACTGGTCCCTCCTGATAGAATGTCCAAAGTACGTGAGTTGAAGTCTCACCATCCTTGCTTCCAAGGAGCACTCTGGCTGTATTTCTTCCAAGACATACTTGTTTATTCTTCTGGCAGTCCATGGTATATTCAGTATTCTTTGCCGACACCATAATTCAAAGGTATCATTCTTCTCTGGTCTTCCTTATTCATTGTCCAGCTTTTGCATGCATATGAGGCAATTGAAAATATCATGGCTTGGGTCAGGCGCACCTTAGTCCTCAAAGTAACATTTTTGCTTTTTTAACACTCTAAAGAGGTCTTTTGGAGCAGATCTGCCCAGTGCAATACATTGTTTGATTTCCTGACTGCTGCTTCCATGGGTATTGATTGTGGATCCAAGTAAAACGAAATCCTTGACGACATCAGTATTTTCTCCATGTATCATGATGTTGCTTATCGGTCCAGTTGTGAGGATTTTTTGTGTTCTTTATGCTGGGAAGAATTAGTAGTATGAAAATAGCAAAACAAAGCCAATGAAATAGGCAATTTTTAAATCTAGGGGGGGAAATTTCATACAAGAAAGGAAATGTAATCATAATATACTATGTGGCTCAGCTATGAACTATTTTTAGACTTTATAATGTAAACATTAAATATTGGTTTTTACTTTTATTTTGAAAAAATTATAGATTCATAGGAAAATGCAAAGACAGTACAGAAAGGACTCGTGTACTCATCATCCAGTTTCCCCCAGTGGTTACACCTTACATAACTACAATATCCACCAGGAAATTGACATTGGTACAGTGTGTGTATGTAGTTCTGTGCCATTTTATCACGTGTAGATTCATGTAACCATCACCACAATCAAAATACAGAAACTGGCAAATGTTGTGTTTTTTATATATATATATGTGTGTGTATATATATATATATATACACATACATATACATGCATATATATATTTACAACAATAAAAAAGATACAGAACTATTCCATTGCCACAAGTTCTGTCTTATGCTTCCCTTCTATAGTCATATCCACCCCTCTCCCTCCCACTGTCCCTAATCCCTAGCAACCACTCATTTGTTCTCCATCTATATAATTTTGCCATTTCAAGAATGTTATACAAATGGAATCACACAATATGTGGCCTTTTGAGATTGGCTTTTTTCACTTTGCATAATGCCCTTGAGATCTGTTAGGGATTGAATTGTGTCCTCCAAAAAATATGTTGAAGTCCTAACTCCTGAACCTGTGAACATGACCCTGTTTGGAAATACGATTTTTCTTTGGTATGTTAATGAAGTCATGCCAGGGTAAAGTGGGTCCTAAAGCTACTTCCTTCTAAATAGCGTCTTATAAAAAGAGCAGAATAGACACAGAGACACACACAGGGGAAGAGACCATGTGAGGCTCTGTCTACAAGCCCAGAAATGCCAAGGAATCTCAGCAACTACTGGAAGCTGAAAGAGACAAGAAAAGGACCTTCCTCAAGAGTCAATGCCCTGTTACAAAAAAAGACCAGACTTGCTGGTCTGACAGACTGGAGAAACCCCAAGAGTATGGCCCCTGGACACCTTTGTAACTCAGTACTGAAATCACTCCTGAGGTTCACCCTTCAGCCAAAGATTAGACAGGCCCATAAAACAAACAGTAATACATGTAGCTCAACCACGTATACAAGACTAAATGGGCACACCAGCCCAGGGACAAGGACGAGAAGGCAGAGGGGACAGGAGAGCTGGACGAATGGAAATGGGGAACCCAAGGTCGAGAAGGGGAGAGTGTTGACATGTCGTGGGGTTGAGAACCAAGTTCACAAAACAATACGTGTATTAACTGTTTAATGAGAAACTAATTTGCTCTGTAAATCTTCATCTAAAGCACACACACACACACACACACACACACACACGTCAATGCCCTTATTTGGACTTTTAGCCTCTAGAACATTGAGATGATGCACTGATGTCCTTTAAAGCCACCCACTTGCGGTACTTTTGTTATGGCAGCGCTAGGTAACTAAAGATCCATATGAGTTGTGTGTATCAGGAGTGTGTTCTTTCTATTGCTGAGTAATATCCCAACTAAATATTATTTCAATAAAAAATTTTGGTATAACACCTGGCCAGCCAGGACCAATGTCTGGTAACCACAATAATAATAGCTAACAGTTATTGAGTCCTTAAAGTTTTCCGGGCATTGTGCTCAGTGCTTTATTTTCACATCTCATTTAACGCTCACAATAACCCTGTGAGTAAGTACGTTTATTATCTTATTTTACAGACAAGGAAACTAAGGCTAAGAGAGGTTAAGCAGCTTTGTCAGGGCTAAGCAGCTAATAAGGGTTTAGTCTGACCCAGAGCCCAAGCTTTTAACACGAGCATATACTGAGAAAATAGTACAGCATTTTATTCCTAGGCCTCAAAGGGAGAAAACCACAGGCTGTGCCTCTCGTGGAGTCCCTGGGTGGTACAAACAGTCTACATACTCAGCTGCTAACTGAAAGGTGAGAGGTTCGAGTCTGCTCAGAGGCACCTCGTAAGAAAGGCCTGGTGATCTACTTCTGAAAAATCAGCCACTGAAAAATCCTTTGGAGCACAGTTCTACTCAGACACACACAAAGTTGCCATGAGTCAGAGTCGACTCCATGGCAACTGGTGTCCCTCATGAATATTATCTCCCCACAGGCCACACTAACTATTCCAGTCCTCTTACAAATAAAAGCTGGAGAGCACAAGATACTTTCTAAAAACTGAGAAACTCAATGGCTGGTGTTAAGCCACTAAAATGAGATTTACCTTTACAACACAACAAAATTGACTTATAAACAGCTTCTTATTTTTATGCCTTCTACCAAAGACTCCAGAATCCCTCACTAAGTGGAGATCATTAAGAGGGGGTGAGGTAAGTGGCAATATAAAGATTTAAAAGGCACGGAAATACAGGAATCAAACTCAGAGCCAATTATGAGAAAAATGCCTCTAGGCCCTAAATATGCCTGAGCGGTTTTTACAAAGCCTTATATAATTCTTATCATTATAAATGAGCAACCCAACTGTTCTGACAATAGGGTTAAATTAATTTACTGACTTGCCAAAACCAGAGGAAGAGTAAATACGTTTTTAATGGGAGTTTCCAAAGAAGGACATTTTAGAGATGTTTAACATATTAGAGATATTGCTAAAAGCGCTCCTGCCTTCTAGAGCTCTTTCCTGGGAGAGGTGGGACTGCCCAGGCAATTGCATTGCTCTGATTCTCATCACTGAATCCTGTGGGTTTCTTACGCATAGCAGATTGTTGATGACTTTCAAAAGCAACAGGAAAGAGCTCTATGTAGGGGTAAGACTCCCTTCTTTGGAACAACTCTACTGATAGCTGTGATAAGCCTGTGGTAATGAAAGTGCTAAAAAGCCAATCTTACCCAACATCCTTCTTCTGTAGGTGCTGGTTAGGAAACTGTTGCTCTAACAATAAAAATAAGGATAGCAGTTTACATCCATGAAGTGCTTACATGCCAGGAACTTTACATGTATCATATCCTTTAATCATTACAACAATTCTGTTGTTGTTAGCTACTATCCAGTCAGCCCCCAACTCATGATGACCCCATGCATAATGGAAGGAAACACTACCCAGTCTTGTGCCATCCCCATGATTGGTTGTGGATTGGACCACTGTGATTCATAGGGTATTCAGTGACTGATTTTTGGGAGTTGAAACCCGTTCAGCATCACGGCAACACGCAAGCCTCCACTGACAGAGACACATGGTGGCTGCACCTGAGGTGCACTGGCTGGAACCGAACTTGGATCTCCAGCATGGAAAGTGAGGATTCTACCACTGAACCACAAATGCCTCATACAACAATATTATGAGTTAGGTAATATCATCATTCCCATTTTATAGGTGGAAAACGAGTTCAGAGAGATTTAATGGCTTGCCTTTGATCACAGAGCTAGTAGAAAGCAGTGCCGGGATGAGCCAGGTAGGCTGACTTTCGTATATGAACTGTACCTCAGGGTAACCAAATAGCTGATGAAAGACGTTTCCCTTTTTAGAAGTATTACACCTAGTAAATGAAAAAGGAATAATAGAATTAGAATAGCACCATTTTGCAACTCCCTACTGAATTAATGGAATTAATCATTAGTCAGTGATCATTACTGGGTTCTAACACTATAAAAGGACTCAACCATACATTACACACCTCCAACACCACCTATGAAGTGTTGCCAAAAAGTGAAACCTGAATCTCATCAAACCTGTAAAGTTAATTAGCAACTTGCAGGAAATACAAGGGCTAGAGTAACATGTTAAAGAAACCACAGGGATATAATCAGCAAAATCTAGACTATGGGAAATTCTATAGGATAAACAATCTAGTTTTTTCAACAGAAAAATTGCAAGAAAAAGAAAAAAGAGACTTGGAGGGAGAATCTATAAATTAAAGACACTTAAGAGATAAATTGTTACTGTTAGGTGCCATTGAGTCAGTTCCAACTCAAAGCCACCTTATGTATAACACCACAAAAAGTTGCCCAGTCCTGTGCCATCCTCACAACAGTTGCTATGTTTGAGCCCATTGTTGCAGTCACTGTGTCAGTTCATCTCGTTGAGGGTCTTCCTCTTTTTCACTGACCCTCTTCTTTACCAAGCATGATGTCCTTCTCTAGGGACTTGTCCCTCCTGATAACATGTACGAAGTAAGCAAGATGAAGTCTGGCTATCCTCACTTCTAAGGAGCATTCTGACTGTACTTTTTCCAAGACAGATTTGTTCATTCTTCTGGCAGTCTATGTTATATTCAAAATTAAGCAATAGCAATATATGAGCCTTGTTTGGATATTAATTGAAACAAACCATTAAAAAAAAGACTATAGGACAGTTGGGGAAATGTGAATGCTGAGTAGGTATTTGATGATATTAATGAGTTATTTTTTATTTTGGGGGCGTGTAGAAACGACACCAGAGATTGCACGATAGAATTTTGCAAGACCGACGACTTATTCATTGCAAATACCTTTTTCAACAACATAAACGGGAACTATACACGTGGACCTCACCAGATGGAATATACAGGAATCAAACTGACTATGTCTGTGGAAAGAGTCAACAGAGAAGCTCAATATCATCTCAGAAAAAGACCAGGGGCCGACTGCAGAACAGACCATAAATTGCTCCTATGCAAGGTCAAGTTGAAGCTGAAGAAAATTAAAACAAATCCACCAGAGCCAAAATATGACCTTGAGTATATGCCACCTGAATTTAGAGACCATCTCAAGAACAGATCTGATGCATTGAACAGTAATGACCAAAGAGCAGATGCATTATGGGATGACATCAAGGACATTATACATGAAGAAAGTAAAAGGTCATTAAAAAGACAGGAAAGAAAGAAAAGACCAAATTGGATGTCAGAAGGGACTCTGAAACTTGCTTTTGAATGTAGAGTAGCTAAAGTGAATGGAAGAAATGATGAAGTAAAAAAGCTGAGCAGAAGATATCAAAGGATGGCTCAAGAAGACAAAGTATATAATGAAATGTGCAAAGAGCTGGCGCTAGAAAACCAAAAGGGAAGAACACCCTCAGCATTTCTCAAGCTGAAAGAACTGAAGAAAAAATTAAAGCCTTGAGTTGTAATATTGAAGGATTCTATGGGCAAAATATTGAAAACACAGGAAGCATCAAAAGAAAATGGAAGGAACAAACAGATACAGCACTGGAGGTGCTCACTTGTCTATGTCAAGAAATTTGGAAGACAGCTACGTACCCAAAGACTTAAAAAGATCCATATTTGTGCCCGTTCCAAAGAACAGTGATTCAACAGAACACGGAAATTATCTAACAATATCATTAATATCACATGCAAGTAAAATTTTGCTAAAGATCATCAAGAACAGTGGCAGTAGTACACTGACAGGGAACCGCCAAAAATTCAAGCTGGATTCAGAAGAGGACATGGAATGAGGGATATCATTGTTGATGTCAGATGGACCTTGGCTGAAAGCAGAGAATAACAGAAAGATGTTTACCTGTGTTTTATTGACTATGCAAAGGTGTTCAACTGTGTGGATCATGGCAAATTATGGATAACATTGCAAAGGATGGGAATTCTAAAACACTTAGTTGTGCTCATGCGGAACCTGTACATAGAGCAAGAAGCAGTTGTTTGAACAGAACAAGGGGATATTGCGTGGTTTAAAATTAGGAAAGGTGTTTTTCAGGGTTGATTCCTTTCACCATACTTATTCAATCTGTATGAAGAGCAAATAATCTGAGAAGTTGGACTATATGAAGAGGAATGCTGCATCAGGATTGGAAAAAGACTCATTAATAACTTTTGATACTTGCTGAAAGTGAAGAGGACTTGAAGCACTTACTGAAGAAGATCAAAGACTACAACCTTCAGTGTAGATTACACCTCAGCATAAAGAAAACAGAAATCCTTACAACTGGACCAATAAGCAATGTCATGATAAACAGAGAGAATATTGAAGTTGTCAATGACTTCATTTTACTTGGATCCACAATCAATGCCCATGGAAGTAGCCGTCAAGAAATCAAATGACACATTGCATTGGGCAAATCTGCTGCAAAAGACCTCTTTAAAGTGTTAAAAAGCAAAGATGTCACTTTGAGAACCAAGGTGTGCCTACCCAAGCCATGGTATTTTGAATCGCCTCATATGTATGTGAAAGCCAGACAATGAATAAGGAAGACCAAAGGAGAACTTATGCCTTTGAATTATGGCGTTGGAGAGGAATACTGAATATACTACGGACTGCCAGAAGAATGAACAAATCTGTCTTGGAAGAAGTACAGCAAAATGCTCCTTAGAGGCAAGGATGGCGGGACTTTAGACATGTTATCAGGAGGGACCAGTCCCTGGAGAAGGACATCATGCTTGGTAAAGTAGAGGGTCATCAAAAAAGAGAAAACCCCTCAACGATATAGATTGGCACAGTGGCTGCAACAATGGGCTCAAACAGCAATGGTTGTGAGGATGGCACAGGAATGGGCAATGTTTGGCTCTTTTGTACTTGGGGTCACTATGAGTTGGAACCAACTTGACACCTAACAATGGGATTTATTTTTTATATTTTGGGGCGTGGTTGTTGGAATTGAAGTTTTGATTTTAAAAAGAGAGTCCTTAAAGATGCACACTGAAATAATGTCATGATCACTGGGATTTAATTCTAAATAATTTTCAGGGAGCAGGAAAGTGAGTGAGAGTCTAGAGCAAACAAGATGGGCCGTGAGTTGACCATTGTTGAAGCTTGATGATAAGCACATGGGCCTTCGCTGTACTATTTTCTCTACTTGTATACATGTTTGAAATTTTCCACAATACAGTAAAGGGAAAAAAAAAGAATCTGAGACAGTGCAGCCATGAATGAAGGAAGAAGAGAAAAACCAGGGAAGTGTACTATCCCAGGATCCAAGAAAAGAAATGCTTCAAGAAGGAGGGAGTGGTCAAGTGGGTCAGGTCATCCAGGTATCTCTGGGGAAGGAGCTCACACACCTTTGTCCTCTCTCACTTCGAGGTGAGTTCCTTGCCACCCAGGCCACTGTACGAGGGACAGGGGCTTCCCTTAGTCTCCTCACTCCAGGCCTCATCCTTGTTTAACCCAGAACACTTAGCAGTCCTCCTGCAAATAGTATCCTCAGAGTCCCTGAGGCAGGTATGCAGATCACACTGCCTCCCTCACCAATTACGCTGCACTTAGGGTTCAGTTTTAAAAGATCTGTTGACACAGGGTTTAAGTGGGAATTTAATGAAGCCATCATAAGCAATGCACATTTAGCTGCCAGAATCTAGACCAAAGGTTACTTACTTGTTAATTCTGAGATCATAAAACCCTCTTATTTCTTTCTGATGATTACCTCAGTCGTGCTTTTGGTTTTGGTAGGGGTTTTGTTCTGTCATTAGAAGGAAGGAACTTTTTCTAGGGAAGGTATTAACTCCTTGGGCCACATTTTGTCAACTCTAGGTGTGCTCTGTTAAGTCATCCTCCCTCTCTGTCTCTCCCTCTTGCTCTGTCCAGCATCGTCTCCCCCACTCAACTTCTCCTTCTCTTTCTTTTCTTATTTCTCTCTGTTAACTAGCTACTGTAGGGGGAGAATTTGGTGTCTGGAAGTCACTGGTTTTCAGCCCATCCCCAGCCTAGCTCCTTTAGGTGAGCAAAGGTGGCAGCCTCCCAGCACAGCCTTTCTATTTGTCAGGTTGTTTTTGTTAGGTACTGTGGAGTCAGTTCTTACTCATAGCAACCCCACGTATAACTGAATGAAAGGCTGCCGGGCCCTGTGCCATCCTCACAACTCTTGCTGTGTTTGAGCCCATTGTTGCAGCCACCATGCTGCAGCCACTGCAACACCTTGTTGAGAGTCTTCTTCAACTGACCTTGCTGACCCTCTACTGTACCAAGCATGGTGTCCTTCTCCAGGGACTGGTTCCTCCTGATAACACTTCCCAAGCAAATGAGACAAAGTCTCTCCATCCAAAACGAAAAACCAAACCCATTGCCATTGAGTTGATTCTGACTCATAGTGATCCTATAGGACAGAGTAGAACTGCCCCATAGAGTTTCCAAGAAGCGGATGGTGGATTCGAGCTGCCATCCTTTTGGTTAGCAGCCGAGCGCTTAACCACTGTGCAACCAGGGCTCCTTTGTCAGGTATAGACCTGAATTACTGGGCCCCGTATACGTGGTGCTTTGGTGTTATCATTCTCACGTCTCCTAGCATCGTCTTGCTTATCCTCTTCCCCAGCCCTTTTGATTTAACCCATTCTCTTTGCATTCCCAGTGATAACCTTGGCTTCCTTTTAGCCTGGCCTCTGCCTCCCTGTTCCAGCAATACACCCTTGGAACACTGGTCATTACATGGATGGATAGCAGCCACACGTGAATGCCCCCAACTTTGTGCATGAGGCCAGGACAATTGTTGAGAAATCCCTGGAGGCCGGAGGTTTTTAGTTATGTGTGAGGCACAGGGAGCACGTGTGTCCACGATTTTCTAACCTTAGTCGACTCCCTAATGGTATAAGGACCAGCTGGCCTCACTAACTTCCACTGAGGTAAGAAGACATCAGCTGTGCCACATTCTCCATTGAGAATGGGCAAGAGATGAGCCTTGGCCTCTTGTTTGGCTCATTCTGTAACTGTCTACCTCTAAGTCCGCTTCCTTCCCAGCAGGACTCCCACGGGAACCTGTCTAGCTGTGTCTCTTCACAGGCTGTTGTAGAACCTTATGGGAATGGTCACATCCCTCCCCCTGCCCCAGTGTGATGCTCCCCTTACACACAAACACACACACCCCTACACACTCACACACACAGGTAACCAGGAAATGTATGCAGGTTGCAACTGTGTAATTAAAAAAGAACTTTAGCAAGACTAAAGGGCTTCTGCTGACTATTTCACATTTTTATCCTGTAGACTCTTAATCTTTCTTTCTGGGTGGAAGAATGGATTATTCAAGCTATAATAGGATGTTGGTTCTGTATTTTGGCATAACTATTAGCTACCATCTTTTTCTTCATATAGGTTGTTTTTTATGTTAATTCTGACTTTAAGTGTCTCCATTTCAAATTCTGTGATTTATCTTATATACCTCAGTTGCTCGCATTTTTATTCTGGTGCAGGGTCCAGAAAATATAGGAAGTCACACTAACAATGCAGCTCTCAAGAATTTCATTTTTATCCTTAGCTTCTTTTGGGTGGTAGGTACAGATATCCACGCTAGTTGCCTCAAGAAAACTGCTGTTTGGAGTAAAGATATACATGTTCACAATCTCATCATTTTTATTCATGTGCTCTCTCTCTCTCTCCCTCCCCCTTCCTCCCTCTCTATTCCCTCCCTAACTCCTTTCCCTCCTCTTCTTCTCTCCCTCCCTTCTTCTCCTTCCTTCTCCCTCCCCTCTCTCTCTTCTGCTTGGAGCATCTGCCTCTCTCCATGCACTTGCTTCCTTCTCCTTTTTCTTCCAATGGCCTTTCTTAGAGATTCTGCTGCTTCATCACTTCAGATGGCCCACGATACAATGTGGCTTCATGGGTCACCACTACTCTACAGCATGAGCTTTCTGTTTCAAATGCCATCCCTAACCAACTTGCCTCGATATATTTCCCAATTCAAATTCCCCAGAGCTGGAATGGTCTAAACTCAGCTTATCTTTTTATCATGGTCATTGTCCAGTCTGTGGTCTGTTGGTTCCGGTGCTCTACTCGTCCAGTCCATAGCGTGTGTGATGTGGGGAGATCATGGTTAAGCAGGGCAAAACATGACCACCTGAGAAGCAGGGGCTGTGGTAGGTGCGACAACTTCCCTTAAAAGAGGATGTGGGCAGGTTGGTACCAATGGATATTTCTGGTACTTTGGTTAACTAACAATCTTATCAATTATCGACCCACAGAATCAGAAAGTTAAAATAGGTATAAATTCCATTCACTAAAATTCATGTTCCCGACTCACAAGAAAGATCTTCAACTATTCAATGAATACTTACTCTTGTTTCAGACAAAATATACCTAAATACCAGCATTTCATATCCACCACAAATGAGAAGTAGCAAACTAAATGATACAGACAGATACTAATAGCATCCAGAGCCCATGCATGGCAGAAAATCTATGAAAAGCAGACACAGGAACTCAAATAGCACAGTAGTCTGGGAACACTTAAAATGTAGGTTAAAAACAGCCCTATGTGCTTCAACAGTCCCCAAGGGCATTGCTGTATTGCAGTCTAGTTAACGATAGCTAATGTTCACACTGGCGAACCTTGAGGATATAAGGAAAGGCTAAAGGCTAAATTATGTTTAGAATATCCAGTTTAAGAGGGCAAGAAACTGAATAATACACTTAAGAAACATTTCCATGCACATTTGAAAACTGGTATTTAAATGAGTAAACCTTCAGCTATCCCAAGCAAATCATTGCTAAGGGTTCTGGAATAACCACAGTGATAAAAATGTGCTCTGTTTTTAATATTGGTTATCAGGAGCCAGAATGGTAAAACACCCTTGTTCCTTCAAGCTGCCTAGGAAACACCATCCTATTAAATCTCTCAAAGCCAAGATATGTAACAGGAGGCAGTGAGGCATAGCAGTTAAGAGCCTGCCTGTGCTTTGCAGTCAAGCCAATCTGGGTTTGAATTCTGGGACCTTGACCAGTCTGTCGACATTCCTAAGCTTCTATTTCTGTATCAGGAAAATAGTGACAATAACATATATCTCACAGGGTTGTTGTGATAATTTAATGTCCATACACATTTTTACCTTATTTGGAATTTTAAATTTCTGTATTATTATATTGTTGTGTTAGGTGCCATCGAGTCAATTCTGACTCATAGCAACTCCATGTGACAGAGTAGAACTGCCCCATAGGTTTTCTTGGCTGTAATCTTTAGGAAGCAGATGGCCAGATCTTTTTCCCAAGGAGAGGCTGGGTGGGTTTCAACCTCCAACCTTTTGGTTAGCAGATGAGCACTTAACCATTTGTGTCACCTGGACTCCTTATATTTTTATATAGTCTTCTACATAAATAAATTATGGTATTGGTGAAGAATATTGAATATACCATGGACTGCCAAAAAAATGAACAAATTTGTCTTGGAAGAAGTATAACCAGAATGCTCCTTAGAAGCATACTTCAGACACATTATCAAGAAGGATGCTTCATGAAGTAGAGGGTCAGTGAAAAAGAGGAAGACACTCAAGTAGATGGAGTGACACAGTGGCTGCAACAATGGGCTTGAGCATAACAACGATCGTGAGGATGGCACAGGACTGGGCAGTGTTTCGTTCGGTTGTACATAGGGTCACTATGAATTGGAACCAACTCGATGGCACCTAACAACAACAACATATAAACACCATCATGCATCTGTCAGTTTGTCGTACTGTGTTGGCTTGCGTGTTGCTATGATGCTGGAAGCTATGCCACTGATATTTCAAATACTAGCAGGGTCACCCATGGTAGACAGGTTTCAGTGGACCTTCTAGACTAAGACAGACTAGGAAGAAAGGCCTGGGGATCTGCTTCCAAAAATTAGCCAATGAAAACCCCATAGATCACAGAATATTGTCCCAGACTTTGACTCACTTACTTTGGACACAGCGTTAGGAGGGATCGATCACTGAAAAAGAACGTCATGTTTGGTAAAGTGGAGGGTCAGCAAATACATGAGAAACTCTCAAGGAGACAGATTGACACAATCTATCAATGAACTCAAATACAGCAAGAATCATGAAGATGGTGCAGGACCAGGAAGAATTTTGTTCTGTTATACATGGGCACGACATGAGTTGGAGCAAACTCGATGGCAACTAACAACAACAACTAAATTAAAAAAAAATGAAATCCATTTGCTTTCAATTTATACGGTTCTCAAGTATTTCTTTCTCCTGTGGGGCAGTGACTCTTTTTTTTTTTTTTTTAAATTTTTATTTATTTATTTATTTTTTAATTTTTTTTTTGTTGTACTTTAGATGAAGGTTTACAGAACAAATAGTTTCTCATTAAACAGCCAGTACACATATTGTTTTATGACATTGGTTAAGAACCCCACGACATGTCAACACTCTCCCTTCTCGACCTTGAGGACCTTTTTTTTTGGTGAAAATATACATAGCCAAAATTACACCATTTTGAAAGTTTCTACATGTACAATTCAGTAACATCGATTACATTCTTCCAGTTGTGCTGCTATTCTCACTATCCTTTTCCAAATTATTCCATCACCACTATCTTCAACTCACTGTCCCCTAGACTTCCCATCAAACCTTTTGAGTTGCTGTTGTCAATCTGATCTCACATAGATAATTCTTTTTTTTTTTTTTTACATTAGATGAAGGTTTGCAGAACAAATAGTTTCTCATTAAACAGTTAGTACACATATTGCCCTATGACAGTGGTTAACAACCCCATGACATGTCACCACTGTCCCTTCTCAACCTTGGGTTCCCTATCACCAGCTTTCCTGTCCCCTCCTGCCTTCTGGTCCTTGCCCCTGGACTGCTGTGCCTCATTAGTCCCATTTGGTTTTATGAGGATGTCCAATCCCTGGCTGAACGGTGAACTTCGGGAAGGGCCTCATCACTGAGCTAAAATGGTGTCTGGGGGCCATACTCTTGGGGTTTCTCCAGTCTGTCAGGCCAGTAAATCTGGTCTTTTTTTTTTTTTTTTTTTTTGTGAGTCAGAATTCTGTTCTACATCCTTTTCCAGCTCTGTGCAGGACCCTCGTGATCCTGGTCTGAGCAGTCAGTGGTGTTAGCTGGGCACCATCTAGCTGTACTGGACTCAGTCTGGCGGAGGCCATGGTAGCTGTGGTCCATCAGTCCTTTGGACTAATCTTTTCCTTGTATCTTGTTCTCTTCGTTCTCCCTTGCTCCCGAAGGGCTGAGACCAGTGGATTGTCTTAGATGGCTGCTCATAGGCTTTTAATACCCCAGACGCTACTCACCAAGGTAGAATGTAGAACATTGTCTTTATAAAATGTGTTATGCCAATTGAGCTAGATGTTCCCTGAGACCATGGTCCCCACAGCCCTCCACCCAGCAATTCAGTCCCTCAGGGAGTTTGGAAGTGTCTATAGAGCTTCCATGACCTTTCCTTGTACAAGTTGTGCTGGCTTCCCCAGTAATGTATACTGTCTTACCCTTCACCAAAGTTACCACTTATCTATTTAGTTCCCTCCCATCCCTTGTAACCAACAAAGATTGTTTCTTTTTCTGTGTAAACTTTTGCATGAGTTATACAGTAGAGGTCTCATGCAATATATGTCCTTTTGTGATTGACTTATTTCACTCAGCATAATGTCCTCCAGTTTCATCCATGTTATGAGATGCTTCACAGATTCATCATTGTTCTTTATCTTTGTATAATACTCCATTGTATATATGTACCATAGTTTGTTTATCCATTCATCTGTTGATAGGCATCTAGGTTGTTTCCATCTTTTTGCTATTGTGAACAGTGCTTCAGTGAATATGGGTGTGCATATGTCTATTAGTGTGACGGCTCTTATTTCTCTAGGATATATTCCTAGGAGTGAGATTGCATTTTGTAGTGCTTTTTTTTTGTGGTGCTGACGTTTTCTTTGTTCCTCTTAACTCTCCTGTGCTGAATTCCTTTTGTTTGTGGATTTTTTTTTCCATTTCTTTTGTTTTTACTGAGACTTTATGTTTTTCTTCTTTATTTTGATGAGTAGGTTTTTAACTTTCTTTGTGGTTACCTTGAAATTTACCCTTATCTACCTGGATTTGTACCAGTCTACTATTACTTGGTATCGCTTGATCCTTTCCACTAGAAGGTTCTATACCTACACCGTTTATTCCCTCTTTTATTGTTCTGATGCTGTTGTCATTTGCAGATTAACCTCTCTGGTTCCCTTTTGTAATTCTTTTGGTTTTGCATAGTCCTTAAGAGTTCATTTCCTAGGTTGGTACCTTCCTAGTACAATCCTGTGTCCTATATTCAGCATGTGGTCTGATATTGTTTGTTCTCAGATCCAAGGACTTCCTTTAATAAGTCTTGTAAATTCAGACTGGTTTTTCCATATTCCCTTAATTCTGTTTATCTGAAAATGACCTAATTTCACCATCATATTTGAACAAGAGTTTTGCAGGATATAGTATTCTTGGCTGCCAATTTTTTTCTTTCAAGGTTTTATATATGTCATCCCATTGCTTTCTTGCTTCCATGGTTTCTGCTGAATAGTCTGAGCTTAGTCTTATTGTTTCTTCTCTTTATGTGACGTTTTGTTTTTCTCAAGCCGCTCTCAGGATTCTTTGTCTTTGGTTTTAGTGAGTGTGATTATGATATGACTTGGTGATTTTCTTTTGGGGTCTATCCTATATGGAGTTCTTTGAGCTTCTTGGATGGTCAGCTTTTCATCTTTCATGATATTGGGGAAGTCTTCTGTCAGCAATTCTTCAATGGTCTTCTCTGTGTTTTCTGTTTTCTCCCCCTGTTCTGGAACTCCGATCACTCGAAGATTTTTGCTTTTGATTGTATCCCACATAATTCTCAGGGTTTCTTCATTTTTCTTCAGTCTTTTTTCTGATTTTTCCTCAAACAGAGTTGTATCCAAGTGTTTGTCTTCAATTTCACTGATCGTATCTTCCATCATTTCAAACCTGCTCCTCAGCCCTTCTATGACACTGTCCATTTCTGAAATCTTGTTGTTCATCTTTTGGATTTCTAATTGTTGTTTTTGTATGATTTATAGTTATGAATTTATTTTAGCATTTTGTTCCTGTATTATTTTCTTGTATTCTTCTATTTTTTTGTCTGTATTTTCCATGAGTTTGTCTGCCTTTTCCATGAATTTGTCTATTTTTTTCCTCATTTTTGTCTGTTTTTTGCTTCAACTCTTGGATAATTCTGAATATTAGAGATTTGAATTCCCTATCAGTTAGGTCTAGTGCCTTTTTTTCCACTGGATGGTCATCTGATGTTTTATTTAGGATGTCTACTGGAGCCATCCTGTCCTGTTTTTGTAAATGTTTTGATATTGTCTGCTGTCTTCAGGGCATTCAGGGTTTCTTTTCCTTGTTTATTGATTGTAGATTTGTTTTTCTCGTCCTGCTTTTTTGTTTTATTTGGTTATGTCTGAGCAGGCAGGCTGTGCATTCTTTGCTGTTTACTCATGTGTGGGCACAATACTTTTCACCGCCTTCTCCAATTGGCAGGGTCAGTCACTCAGGTAAGTACAGCAGGGCAGGTCCAGCTTAGGGGGAGTTGCTGGGATAGCTTTTTGGGGCATGTACCATGGCTAACAGTGTGGACCAGGAATCAGCACAGGGCAGGTTCTAGTAGGTCATGCCTCTGTTGCTTGGGAGTGTGATGTTCAGCACATGGTGCAGTTAGGTAGGAAGGAGGGGGTAGATTGTGATGTGTGGAGCTAAGATGGGTATGGGAAAGATTAGAGAGAGGAGAGAGGAACAGGAGCCAAAGACATACAAACAAAAAAGAGTGCTAAGGGAGCTTGCTATTGGAGTGGAGCGATGAGAGACTGTGAAATGGGGAAAAACAAAAATGAAAAAAAAAAGGGTAAAAAAAAATGAATAAATCAAGAAACTGGAAATGAAGACACAAAGAGTAAGAGAGACGAAAACTAAACAAAGAAATGAAAAAAAAAAAAAAAAAACAAGAAAAAAGAAATGCCCCCAGGGATGTCCCTGTGCATCTGTGCAGAGTAAGGGACTAGCTTCCAAGCCACTTGGTACTGCCCAGGGAGAAAGGGCTCCTAAGCCAAGAAAAGAAAAAGAAAACAAACAAACAAATCAAAACAGAACAAATCAGAGCAAACAAATAAATGAGCCCCAGGGGTTCCACCAGCGTGGTGGCATAGGCCAGGAAGCAGTTTCACAGTCTTTGCAGCCTTTCAGGAAGAAGCAAAGATGGCACACAGAGCCAGGTATCTGAGAGAAAGGAGGGGAAGGTGGTGAGAGGCAAGGAAGAAATCTAAAGAAGTGGAAAAAAGCAACACCAGCAGCCAACAAATGGCACTCAGGGAGCTGGCCAGTGTGGGCAGGTGGAATCCAAGTGACACTGGGGGGAAGCTCGTGCCTCCCAGCCAATACATTGTGGCTGCAGGAAGCAGAGAAGGCTAAAAGGGGGTGAAGAAGGGTGGGGGGGTGGGGGGGAAAGCCTATATCGTGGGTTACCGATTGTTCTGTCTCCTGCTGGAAACTCCGTGAAGCTGCTTTCTTGTACCTCCTGTTCGCTGATCTCCGATAGGAGTCCAAGATGGCGGATCCATGCTGCAGTAGCTGACCGGGGACCTCTGCATGTATCTCTCCTTGCACTCTGTTCTCGGTCAGTTTCTTATTCCATTTGGTGCTTGGCTGAGTTATTTATCTCTTCGTTTGATGCTTAGGGTTTCAGGATTAATGTGTGACTCTGTTTGACTTAGTTTTTCTGATCTTTGCTGTGGAGGAACAGCGTGGTGCTTCTGACTATAGTGCCATGTTGCCCTGAAGTCTCCGGGGCAGTGACTCTTAATAGGAAAAGACTACAATAACCTCAGCTTGAATCAGTTTATCATATTAAACAAGGAGTCACATAGTTTTTCTAGGGAGGTGGAACAGAGAACCAGGAAACCCTAACAGGGACTAGGGAGGTAAACGATGGCTCCAGGATCCAAAGGGAAATGTAAAGACACAGGGTTTTTCATTTGTTATTGTAGTTGTTGGGGAAATGGGGTAGAAGGAGAGTAGGGGATGTTTGAAAGAAAGAAGGTGACACAGGATGGCAGCCAGAGAGGTGCAGAAGACAATTTTTAATTATCCCCAAATTATTCCTTAGGTATTGCCTTTGTTAAATTATGACTTAAAGAAATGTTCTCAAAAGGACAATTAGAGCATTTCAGTCACTGCCACATTTCCTTCTCCAGATCTATACCCCTTTTTACAGGTGACTTGATTCAAAGTTCAAAAAGCCACCAAGAAAGAACGGATGACTGTGATGTCTCCAGAATCTCTGAAATCTTGGGTTAAAAAGTACCTCAGTCATGTAGTCGGCCTGCCTGCCCAAGAATCCAATTACGTCAGTCATTTTCTTCAAATAACCATTATTACATTCCTTTTAAAACTAAACAACTTCAGACTTCCCAGAATCCCTGGTAGATGAGAGAAATTTAGCTGTCAGTTGAAGAGTGAAAACATCAAATTCACAAACAGAAAATTGAAAAAGAGAGGGCATATTCACTTCATGCTCTTTCCTAGACCTATTATAATAATGTGCATTGAACAAACATAAAAATAATACAGGTACCAATGGCCCCTTTCACTCTGAGCTTGCCTTGGCAAACTAAAATCAAAGATTCCACCTCTGAACTATGCCATAAGGTTGACAATTTTCAATCACTGATTAGACGTGTGGTTTCATCTCATCATATTAGTCTTTTTTTTATTTTTAGGAATTCTTCCACTGTTTTTATTTTTTTTAAGGATTAAACATTTTTCTGATGTACCAGAGATTTAGGTTTGTTTGTTTTTAATAAAAGTAGGTTTCAGCATCAATAGATTACTATTTTTGTTGTTTTATGGCCAAATTCTAAAAAATCATGATAGAAAGGACGCCTACCATATTATCTACTAAGCTAATATAACTGGAATTTTGCAAACAGTTACTGCAAAGCCATACATCATTTTGTGTGCACCTGACTAAACAATAGTTAAATCCCCCTGCCTTGGGATAAGCTAGTAGAGATCAGCCTCAATTCTTACATAAAACACTGGAAATAGCAAAGAGGTTTCAAATTGTGTGCCAGACTCAGTCACTTGGTTGTGGATGTGCTTTGTTGAATGCTTCATTAATTATTTTTAAGGCTAGATCCCTGCTCATCAAGAAAGAGTTCTGTGATTAATTAGTGATATCTGCCTTAGGTATAGGATAAGGGAGTGCTGGTATGCTTGACACATTTGTCATTTTAGCAGAAGATCTTCAACAATGGAAAGTTTAGAATTTGTGGTTTTGAGCATTTATCAGCCT
Source organism: Dugong dugon (assembly GCA_030035585.1). Lineage (NCBI taxonomy): Eukaryota > Metazoa > Chordata > Mammalia > Sirenia > Dugongidae > Dugong > Dugong dugon. The sequence goes on from CM057462.1 coordinate 153,825,067, forward strand.
TCCTGCAAGTCTATGATGTATAGTAATTTGTAAGTTTTATTGTAGGATATATTGTATATATATTTGAGAGAGAGTTACTGTCATGGATTGAATTGTGTCCCTGCAAAACATCTGTCAACTTGGCTAGGTCATGATTCCCAGTATTGTATGATTGTCTACTATTTTGTCATCTGATATGATTTCTCTATGTGTTGTAAATCCTATCACTATGATGTTAATGAGATGGATTAGCAGCAATTATATTGATGAGATCTACAAGATTAAATAGTATCTTAAGTCAGTCTCTTCTGAGATATGAAAGAGAGAAGCAAGCAGAGAGACAGCAGGACCTCATACCACCCAAGAAAGAAGCGCCAGGAGCGGAGCATGTCCTTTGGACCCGGGGTCTCTGCACAGAGAAGGTCCTAGACCACAGATTGATGACAAGGACATTCCTCCAGAGCCAACAGAGAGAGAAAGCCTTCTCCTGGAGCTGAAGCCCCGAATTTGCACTTCTAGCCTACTAGACTGTGAGAAAATAATTTTCTCTTTGTTAAAGCCACCCACTTGTGGTATTTCTGTTATAGCAGCACTGGATGACTAAGTCACCATTCCACTTATATTTTGCTATGCAACAAATTACCCCAAAACTTCGTAGCTTGAAACAACAATTTTATTATATTTATGGACTGTCGGTCAGGAATTCATTAAGAGCACAGTGAAGATAGCTTGTCTCTGTTCTGGGGCCTTAGTTGGGAAGTCTTAAAAGACTAGGGGTAACTCAATGGTTGATGGCAAAAATCATCTACAGGTTTGCTCACTCACGTTTCTGGCGATTAATTCTGGCTATCAGCTGGGACCTCAACTCCTCAGCTGGGGCTGTTGGCCAGAACATGTACACATAGCCTCTCTGTGTGGCTGCTTGTACTTCCTCACAGCATGGTGGCTAAAACTCGTTGCAGCTGAGTAGATTCCAACTCATATTGAACCTATAGGACAGAGTAGAACTGCCCCATAGGGTTTCCAAGGAGCACCTGGTAGATTTGAACTGCCAACCTTTTGGTTAGCAGCCATAGCTCTTAACCACTACGCCACCAAGGTTTCCACATAGTGGCTAGGTACCAAGAAAATCAAGAGGAAGCTATGTTGCTTTTTATGACTTAGCCTTAGAAGTCTCATAGTATAACTTCTGCCATAGTTTTATGCCTTCCCAGATTCAACAGGATGGAACGTAGGCCCCTCCTCTCGGTGAAAAGACTGCCAAAGTCACACTGTGAGAAGAGCATGTGGTATGGGACATATTGATACAACCATTTTTGGAAAATACAATCTGCCACAGTCACATAATTGGTGAATGAGCTAGCCACTTCATCTCAGTACACTTTGTAGTTTCTGTTCCTGCAATAATTATTTGCCTAAAGTAATAAAAACTTGATTGATTTGTGAAAAATGGTTAACAGTGAGAGATCAGACTCTAAGGAAAAGTTAAAAATTATTAAATCTGGTATGAAAACCTGTACAGTAAACCAGTGATTGTATAAGGAAATAAAATTCACAAGAAAGTCATCACCTTTATATACATTTTAGTCTTTGCAAATTATGAGGTTTTCTAATGGTTTCTAGATGCTTCTCTAAAGAAAGTCAAGGATCTACTGTACACTCATAATGGTGACAGACCAGATATATCCAGTCTAACTCAGAGTTTCTCAACCTTGGCACTGTTAACGTTGTGGACCAGATAATTCTTTGTTGTGGATGGCTGTCCTGTGCATAGGAGGATGTTTAGCACCATCTCTGGTCAATAGATGCTGGTAAAGCCCCTTCCCCCAAAGTCATGACAACCAAAAATGTCTCCAAAAATTGCCACATGTCTCATGAAGACAAAATTATCCCTGGTTGAAAACCACTGATCAACTCTAATATGCGAAGCTGCAAAAAACTCCCCAGAAATCATTTCCCAAGCTATTCTTAAATGGTTCGCTAACCTGATATTGTAGGAACCTCAACGATTTGCAACCATTTACCATGTTCAGTTCATGGTTCAAGATATTTGTTGTTGTTGTTAAGTGCCGTAAAGTCAATTTCAACTTATAGCGACCCTATAGGGCACAACAGAACTGCCCCATAGTGTGTACTAGGCTGTAATCTTTATAGGAGCAGATCGCCACGTCTTTTCTCCCACAGAGCCGCTGGTGGGTTTGAACCTCAGACCTTTCCACGAGCAGCTGAGCCCTTAACCAATGTGCCACCAGCGCTCCTTTCAAAATATTTAGTCTCTAGTAAACCAAGTCTTCTCCTTGTTAACATTTATTCTACAGGGTAGAAACCTCTCCTCTACCACTAAGACTAGAAGATTAAGTCGGGCGGAATAATTTAAGTGAAAGCAGGAAGAGGCTGTTACTGTATTGGCTCATCCTACTTGAGAATGAGTGGGTGTGACAAAGGAGTGGGGTGGTATTAGCCCAGCTGCACACACTCTTCCCCATCACCTACCCTTCACAATCTGCCCCTCCCACTTTCCAGGGAGAAGGTGTTAGTGGAAAATGAGTCTCTCCTCAGAAGCAGCGTAGTGATTATCCTATTTCTTGCATCCACATTCACGATTTACTGGGAGCTGTGAGTGTACATTGAGAAGAAGGTGTGAAAACAGGGAACAGTTTCCGCCCCTGAGGCCTTAAGGAGCAAGATGAAGTACAAAATTACTATGTGCACTTTGCGTAAAGGGAGATGACAGAAGAGGTGGAAACTGGACCCTTTCCCATATACTCACCGGTATATGGACACATTTAAATTTTGGAGGTGGGGCTGGCAATTGGGGTGACATATATTGTACTGTATTTACAAATAAATTGATCCTCAAAGTAGATTATTTGAAATTCATAATGCATTTTCCCATAGGAAAATAAAGCTATTAAGCTAGTTATGCCCTCAGATCAGTTGACAGGAGTCTACTTAACTCCTTCGGCACCTTGCTGCAGTACTAAAGAAAGTACTCACCATGTGTAACAGCACTTCTAGGGAAAGCTGCATTTAGATTTCCAACACAATGCCAGAAATGAATTTCCTCTCCTTGCAAGCCAGGCAGCAGGCTCTCTTTCCAACTCCTCTTCAATTTAGCAGACTTTTTCCAAGCACCTATAATGTGCAGGCTGTAGGTTCTGGGGGTTCAAAGAAAAATGGGTCTCTGCTTCTAAGGAGCTTAACCCCTCGTCCTATCACCCATCTGTCAGTTTGTTGTACTGTGGTGGTTTGTGTGTTGCTTTAATGCTGAAAGCTGTGTCATTGGTATTTCAAGTACCAGGAGGGTCACACATGGTGGACAGGTTTCAGTGGCGCTTCCTGACTGAGACGGACTAGGAAGGAAGACCTGGTGATTTACTTCTGAAAATTTGCCAATGAAAACCTTACGGATCACAATAGAACATTGTCCAATACAGTGCTAGAAGATGAGCCCCCTAGGTTGGAAGGCATTCAAAATACTCTGTGGCTGCAACAACGGACTCAAGCATACCATCAACGATGAAGACGGGGCAACGTTTCATTCTGTTGTAGATAAGGTTGCCATGAGTCTGAGCTGACCTGACAGCAACTAACAACAACAACAATGCCTATTCTGTGCCAGTCCAAACTCCATGACATACCCTGTACCCATCCAAGAGAAAAGAGTCCGTTTCCAACCTGGAGGTGACCTCCATGATGGCCTGAGGTTGAGGATTCCCTAGGAGGAGGGCCGGGATGGATCTGGGGATTTCTGTTTGTATGTTGTCTCCCTTCAGAGCCTCTGATTAGTGAAACTACTTTTCCTAATAACCAACTACTGCAGAACAGAAGGTAATTTCACAGTTTCTCCCCAGTCCTCCAGTCCCTGAAAAGCATAGCCAAATATTTATGGAAAGTTACTTTAAGTCAAAGAGTGAAACCCATCACCCTGGTGAGGGCATGGAAGGGTATTGTTCCTCCTTGTCCCTATCCCAGTCCCACTGCCTATATAGAATAGGAGTGTGCTGTGGCCTAAGGTGTAGAAAAGTGCAAAGCTGGTGCCAGGTCTTTGGACACTGTCATGTGGGAAATTACCTTGATGCCATGGTAACCTCCAAGTATATTACCAGGAGAGTTGTCCTAGAGGTCACAGAGGAGAAAGGCCCACAGATGAACTTAAGATGCTCTAATAACACGGTTTATTACATCCATTTAAAATTTACAGCATGAAGCAAAGAGAAAAAAATGAGGTAGGTTAACACGCTTAGCGTAGGGTGCAAGCTGGCTACTGATTCCTGTGTTGTGCAATGCTAATGTTCTGTCTCTTTCTCTGCTGCATCAGCCATGCCTGCTGATGGGAAAGCTTCTGAGAAACAGAGTTGAACGTGGGACTCAGCAGATGGAAAGTGCCTGAAGCCAACACACAAATGCTTTGTCAGAGACACAGGGGCACAGAGACACAGGGGCAAGCTCGCTGATTAGCCAGCTGTACAGCTATGGGTTTTATCAGCATTTCTAGGGCAGACCAAATTGAGGCCAAAGTGGGACCAAAATGGGGGTCTTCAAACTGGCCAACTTGGCAGTGATTTAGCTGGTAGCCTGGAGGTGGCATGATTCATACCTTATGACTTGGTTTTTCCATCTCTTTCTATCTTCAGAACCTCTGACTACTCGGAATCTCTGAACACGCTTCTTCATTCCATGCCTTACAGGTTAATAACTCACTACGGCTTTTACACATCTTATGAGCTTTGCTCTTATCTCATAAGTTATTTGCTTTCTATGTCTACTTAAGGCTTCTTATGAGTTTCATCCATCCCATTTGTTTTTCTTATCTTCTATAGCAGAATTGAATATGATCACATAATACAATGAGCCGTATTTTGACTCCTGTAGGGCCAGAAGCACTGCCTAAAAGCCAGGTTGGAGAGTGGGGCAGCACGAAGGATGGACACTGCTCTGCATGATAACTGCTGTATCCATTGTGTGCAGGGGTCTATGCAGATTATGTTGCATTTGGAGCAATGATTATCTTCCTTAATATGGATCTAGACCATGCCATTTCTAAGAACTAAAGTTTGTCTTTAGGAGATGTGTGTGTGTGTGATTTGATAGTTACACAACAGATGAACAGGAAACATAGTTGTTCTGTATAAGCCAATGGACAGGAACACTCAGAACCAGCCTGGGATGCCCTGCTGAGGTCCACACCCATCACCCCCTCCCCCTCATCCCAGTCCTGGAATTGGTGTAGAGGAACTAAGTACATCAGATTTGGGGAAAGTATTGCCAGGAACTACCATGTCCATCTGGGGAGAAGAAGAGGGGTCTAGGGCAAAACCAACCCTGTGGATAAGAAAACTGATTATCTAAAGGGGGAGGGGTGGAGATTTGGTCTGTGGGCCACTGACTAGAGAAAGGAGGAACTGAGGACAGGAGAGCAAGATGAGAAATTCAAGAGTCCCTGTGGGGCTTCCCTATGCAGGGTTAAACTTCTCTGATGCTTTACTCTTGGGTCAGGAGGAGAATTATATGAAGCAGGCAGTTTAAAACTTCTCTCTCTGATGTTTACAATCATACACACAGCTTGCAGATGGAAGGTGCCTGAATCTTATCTCCTGTGTTATAACATCACTGTCAGCAGGTGGGGTCAGAAAATTGCCATCGAGTCATGGGGAGCCCGTGTGTTGCAGAGTAGAACTGTGCTCCATAGGGTCTTCATGGCTGTGACCTTTTGAAACAGATTACCAAGCCTTTCTTCCAAGACAGCTCTGGGTGGATTTAAACCACAAACCTTTTAGCTAGTAGCCCAGCACTTAACCATTTGCACTACCCAGGGACTGCCTCTGTCTGATGTTGCCATTTCCCTTTGTTATCCCCCACCCTTCAGTTAAGTTTGGTACCTCAAGTGCGGTTTGTGAGGCTGTGGTGGTGGTGTGGAGTGTTAAGGGACAGGACAGGAAAGGGAAGGGCAGCCACAGTCACACCCTGGGACCAGCCTTGGGGAAGGAGGGGTGTTCTACCATGGGGCCTCTGCACAGATGACAGCAGATGCGTGAGTGGAGAAAAGAGGCAGCTGCCAGGTGGACAATTCAGAAGACAAATGTCCTCAGTCTCAAAAACAATGTAACTTGATTCTATTAGCAATGTGTTTCCAGTTTCTTCTTAGGCCTGTTCCTTTCTCCTCCACCTGTTAGAACCTATAAGGAACAGGAGGAAAGTACCCAAAAACCAATAGTGGTTGGTCTCAGACTGTACAGAAAGCTGACATGACATTTATCTACATATTTGAGGACAAACAGTGGGACTACTAGGCATTTCAGCACAGAAACAGATGAGGTCTCACCTTGGTAGCCTTCCCCCTCTACCTTTGCTGTCATTAGTGCCACGACTGCACAAACCATCCAGGATGGCCAGGCCAGGCTTAGTTTCCCTGCTCTGCGCTGGAGAGGAACCCCACGCTTATTCCCTTCACAGCGCACTGTAATCGTCTGACTCCCTGTCTGTCTCCTCCAATGCACTGCGGGTTACTTGAGATCAAGGAGCAGGACATATTCACCACCCGGCCTCAAAAAATACGTATTGAAAGAATAAATAAAAGACCCAGCATCTGACTAGCACCGGCATGAGGTGAGAAAAGCAGGACCCAGGCAGAGTCCAAGTCTGCTATGCGGGAAGGAACAAAGGAAAAATGACTCCCATTGAAGACAGCGGAGATCACACTGCTGGACAGCTATTACCCAATGAACATAACAGGCGTATACATTGAGTTGGGGGCTACCTCCATTAGAAAATAAAAATTTCTAATTCATTTGCAGAGAGGCGGACAATCTTATTAAACAACCAAATGTCAGATCTCAAATATTTACCCACTATCTTGCCATGGAACATATTTTTCCACCAGGGAAACTAGTGAAACTCCATTCTATCATGCACACCGTTGCCAGAGCGATAATCCTGAAACCTGCTCAAAGCCTCTAACATAGTGTTTACTATTTTGTGGTCGAAACATTTTTGAGAATGTGCTGAAAGCTATGTTCTTCCTCCCAGAAAAGCATACCAAAATTTGCACACAATCATGTGGGCGGTGGTTGTAGTCCCATCCTCCCGTCTCATGGTCTCTAGGATAAAAGCCACCCCTGAGCCAGCCTTCCAGGTCCCCACTACCTGCCTCCCCCTGGCTCGAAGCCCCTTTTCCATTCCCTGTCTGGCACGAGACAGCTCCAGTCACTCTGTTCTCTTTCCCACGCCCCAAATACACCTTGTACTTTCCCACCTTTGAACCTGGAGGCAGAGGTCCTGAAGTTCCTTAAAGGTGCCCCAGGGACAGGAGCTGGGTCCCACAGCCCACGCAAAGCCTGGGCAATAAAAGGTGCAAGAACAGCCACAACCTGTTCTGCAGCCCAGAGTCAGCCGCACCCTCCTAACTGTGACTCTGGGCACCCGCTGGCTTCCACCTTAGTGCTATCTCTTAGCTGCTGGCTTCTATGACTCAGACCTGTCCCTGGAATGGCATATCATTCTGCCCCTGAGCCCCCTAGTGGCTCAGACTCCTGTAAATTCCTGATTCAGATCCGGCCACAGCAAACAGGATTTGACCCCTCTACTATAGGATCGCTATGAGTTGGAATCCACTCCACTGCAATGGGATGGACCTCTTTATGGCATCTGCTCTGTGGTACCAGATGCTTTGGAAGTGTTGCCGTTAGCTGCCCTGACACACAGTGACCCTATGCGCAGAGAAACGAAACACTGCCCTGTCTTGCACCATCCCCATGATTGGTTGGGGATTGGACAGTTGTAATCCACAAGGTTTTCATTGGTTAGTTTTTGGAAGTAGTTCAGCAGGCCTTTCTTCCTACTTCATCTTAGTCTGGAAGCTCCACTGAAACCTGTTCAGCACCGTAGCAACACACAAGCCTCCAATGACAGATGGGTAGTGGCTGTGCTTGAAGTGCCAAGAATAGAACTGGGTATCCCACATGGAAGGGGAGAATTCTACCACTGAACTACCAATGCCTTGGAAGCTTTGGTAGGCAATGGGAATTCAGCCATAAACTACACCCAGTTCCTGCGTCTGGGAGCTCAGTCTTAAAGGGGCGGCAAATAGTTATCTTCACACACAGAAATGCCTCCACAGAGGAAATCAGAGGGCACCCTGGGAACCATAGAGAGATAACCAACCCTGGTGTTTTCAGGGAGGAAGTGACATCCAAGATGGGACCTGAAGGACAAGGCTTGACAGACCTTCAGAGAAAAAGCAGTCTGTGTGAAGCATTTGAGACCAGGAGAAAAAGAGGGCAGTGTGATGGTCTGGAAACTGCCAATAATTGAGGATATTTGGACTTCCGGAGTCCCTGGAGAGAGTGACAAGGAGAGACGGACGAGGCTGGAGAGATGGGGACGACAGGACAATGAAAGGCCTTGCAAACCAGGTTAAGGAGATTGGACTCTACCCTGAGGGCAAGGAGAAACCACTGAAGATTAGGACTGGAGGTGGAAACAAATGTTAATGGCCTCATCTCAGGCCCCGGAGGCCCTCAGCTCTCCTTTCTCTTGCTGCAGTCCTCCTGGTCTTATTAAGGCTGCCACCTCCCACTCTATGCCTTGGGGCTCTTGGCCCCCACAACACCAACAAATAGAACACAGTCTTCCCATCTTCTTGCTGCCCCAGAAGACAAACACACAAGCCCTTATTGTTCAAGGGTTTGGTGTTTATTTTTTTAACTGCTAAACCCTTAAAGGAGCCAGAAAAAGAATAATAAAATAACCTGAGGTATGAGTGTGGTCTGTGGTGGAGTTACAAAGGTTCCAGCACCTTCCACTCACAGTCCATGCCCCTATTTCTGACTCCCTTGGTCATAAAAGCTCTCTCTTCTCTTTTGTTCTTTGGAGCGGGCTTAATAAACACCCCCACCTCTGCCCCCAATACCTCATTCTCCCACACACTTTAGAGCAGTGGCTTATAAACTTTTTTGAGTACTAACCATAGAAAGAAATACATTTTACAGCTTCACCCAGTAGATACACACACACACAAGCAAAATAAATTTCCAGAAATAACATTACTCTTTCTACAAATGATGCCCCCTGATATTTTCTATTCTAGTCTGATCTTTCTTTTCTTTCTTTTAATGTTGGTCATGACCCACTAAACTGACTTCAATATCCACTAATAGGTTGCATCCTGCAGTTTGAAAAACACTGCTTAGCAGAAGGATATGCTAAAGCCACCCCTAACAGCACCTCTCTCCAGCTGAGGAAATCCAGAGAAGCCAAAGTACCCCCTTGTCTTAAGGGGTTATTTTGAGTTTTGAGGACCCCAGATATGAGCTGCTTCCTGGGCCCCATCCAGTTTAGAAATGTTCTCCTTTCGTGATTGCCTTAAATAGTATGGATCCTAGAAAGGTGTTAGGTCTGGGTGTCAATCTGCTGGTGAGTGAGAATGGCACAGGAGAGAAGGATCAGTCTGTGTCGTCCATGCATAATAACAATAATAATAATAATACTAACATCTACTGAGTGTTGACCAGACACTGACAATGCTGGGCTTTAAGTACTTTATTTCACTCAGTTCTCGTCACTGCAGAGATATCGAACACTGCAAGTTCAATATCATCCCCATAGTACAGAGTACAAAAGAGAGACACACCCTACCTCACACCATATATAAAAATTAACTCAAAATGGAACAATGACTTAAATATAAGAGCTAAAACTATAAAATTCTTAGAGGAAAATATTTATGACCTTGGATTTGGCAATGGATTATTAGATATGACACCAAAAGCTCAAGCAAGAAAAAAATGGATAAATTGGGTAGGACATTATCTGAAAGTAGATAATGTTCTCTGATGCATCAAAATTAAAAACTTTTGTGCATCAAAGGGCATTATCAAGAAAGTGAAAACACAGCCTATGGAATGGGAGAAAATATTTGGAAATCATACATCTGATAAGGGTTTAATATCCAGAATAGAAAAAGAACTCCTACAACTCAACAACAAAAAGACAAACAATCTGATTAAAAAACAGGCAAAGAACCCGAATAGACATTTCTACAAAGAAGATATACAAATGGTCAATAAGCACATGAAAAGATGCTCAACATAACTGTCATTAGGGAAATACAAATTGAAGCCACAATGAGATACCACTTCATACCTACTGTTGTTGTTAGTGGCCAATTCTGACTCATGACACCCCCCAATGTGTGATGAGTACAACTGCTCCACATCGTTTTCAATGCTGCGATCTTTCGGAAGAAGATCACCAGTACTGTCTTCCATAGTGCCTTTTGGTGGGTTCAAACCACCGACGTTTTAGCTAGTCATTGAGCACTTAACCATTTGCACCACCCACAGACCCTCACACCCACTAGAATGTTTATTATCTAAAAAACAGAAAATAACAAGTGTTGACAAGGATGTGGAGAAATTGGAACACTTGTCATTGCTGGTGGGAATGTAAAATGGTGTAGCTGCTGTGGAAAACAGTTTGGTGATTATTAAAAAGCTAAATATAGAATCATCATATGACCCAGCAATTCTGATCATAGGTATATACCCCAAAGAATGGGAAACAGGGACTCAAACAGACACTTGTACACCAATGTTCACTGCAGCACTATTCACAATAGCCCAAAGATGGAAACAACCCTAGTGTCCATCAACAGATGAATGGATAAAGAAGATGTGGTATATATACACAATGGAATATTATTCAGCCATAAAAAGGAGTGAAGTTCTGATACATGCTACAACATGGATGAAACTTGAAAACGTTATGCTGAGTGAAATAAGCCAGACCAGACACAAAAGGTCAAATATTGTATGATCCCGTTACATGAAATATCAGAATAGGCAAATTCATAGCGGCAGGGCTGGGGGGAAAGGGGAATAGGAAGTTATACCTTAATGGGTATAGAGTTTATGTTTGGGGTGATGAAAACTTGGGTAATAGATAGTGGGGATGGTTGAACAACACTGTAAATGTAATTAATGCTTCTGAATTGCATACTTAAAAATGGTTAAAATGGCAAATTTTATATATATATTGTGTTGTTGTTGTTAGCTGCCATCAAGTCAGCCCCTGACCCATGGCAACCCCATGCCCAATGGAATGAAACTCTGCCCAGTCCTGTGCCATCCTCTGATTGGTTGCAGATCAGACCATTATGATCCGTAGGGTTTTCACTGGCTGGTTTTCTGAACAGATTGCCAGGCCTTTCTTCCTAGTCCATCTTAGTCTGGAAGCTCTGCTGAAACCCGTTCAGCATCATAGCAACATGCAAGCCCCCACTGACAGATGGGTGGGGGCTGCGTATGAGGTGCATTGGCGAGGAATCAAACCCAGTTCTCCAGCATGGAAGACTAGAATTCTGCCATGGAACCACAAATTCCCCCACATATATTTTACCACTATAAAAAAAGTGGTTAGAAAAAAAAGGGGGCTAATAATGCTATATTCTGAGTATTAAATGTGATAGTGCATGCAAGCCCCTCCCCCCAATAAAAAGGGGTTGCACAAAGGACCTGCCAAGGAGACACTGCTGGAAAGTGGCCAAGCCAGGATTAGCCTAAGTCTGCTGGACACCAGAGCCTGGGTCTTGACAAACTCATGTATTTTGGATGGGTCCACTCATCCAAATGGACTGGGGAGACTCATCACTTAAAATTTCATGGAGGGTGTGTGTATTTCACATAATGCCCTATCTCAGGGATTCCTCACTGGGGCCCATGTTTTGTTCTCAAAAGGTTCATGAGCCCTTAAAATGGTGAAACAAGATTTTGAATGTGTTTTCCTGGCTAACTTCTCAAAGTAGCCTTTGACCCACTGACCCATATGGCCAAGCTAAAGGATCTGAAGCAAATACCTTTGCTCGGCAGTGATAAATTCAAATGTGTGTGTGTGTGTGTGTGTGTGTGTGTGTGTGTGTGTGATGTGTTGTCAAAACAATAAGAGAGATTGTTCATAGATCCCTGCAGCACAGGAAATTCCTTTGGGAAGGACATGCATGCAACTGAGGTGGATGGGTGACGGGGAAAGATCCTGCCCAGGAAAACGAGTGGATGCTGGGGAGACCAGCTTCCTGGTCTATAAATGAGGAGTTGTTCTAGACTGGTTTCCTCTGAGCCCTGTAGAGTTCTGTGAGGTGCCCGGAGGTTCTTCTTCCATCACAGCAAGCTTTAACCAGAGCTGTTCTCTCCTTTTATTTGGGGGGAAAGAGAAAGTCGCTGCTGTTTAAAAACAAGGGTGGTGAGAACATCAGACAAATCTCAGCTGAGGGGCCTTCTACAAAATACCTGACCAGAGCTCCTCAAAACTGTCAAGGTCATCAAAAACAAAGAAAGTCTGAGAAACTGTCACAGTCTAGAGGAGCCTAAGGAGACAAGAAAATGAAATGTAATATGATGTCCTGGATGGGATCCTGGAACAGAAATAGAATATTAGGCAAAAACTAAGAAAATTTAAATAAAGTGTGGACTTTAGTTAATAATAATCTATCAATATTAGTTCATTAATTGTGAGAAATGTGCCACGCTAAAGTAAGATATTAATAATAGGTGAAACTGGGTGTGAGTATATAGGAACTCTGTACTATCTTTGGGGCCATGGTGGCACAGCGGTTAAGAGCTTGGCTGCTAACCAAATGGTCAGCAGTTTGAATCCACAAGCTGCTCCTTGTAAACCCTATAGGGCAGTTCTACTCTCTCCTGTAGGGTTGCTAGGAGTTGGAATTGACTCGACAGCAATCGGTTGTTTTTCATTGTTTCCACTATCTTTGCAACTTTTTTTTTTTTATTGTACTTTAGGTGAAGGTTTACAGAACAAATAGTTTCTCATTACACAGTCAGTACACATATTGTTTTATGACATTGGTTAACAACCCCACAACATGTCAACACTCTCCCTTCTCGACCTTGGAGGACCTCTTTGCAAATTTTCTTTAAATCTAAATCTATTCTAAAATTAAAGGTTTATTTTATAAGAGAGGGAAGTGTTGATGACTAGTTGGTCTCTAAGGTCCTGCCCAGTTCTAACATCCTCTGAGCAGTTTGTGTACCTGGGCTGGGCTGAGGGCCTCCAGGAGAAGCAAGGATTTCCAGACTTTCTGATCATGAACTCCAAGAGTGTGAGCAGCACCTGACCACAAAGGAGCTGCAGTGGAATAAAATACCAACTTGACCTTGGTCAATACCACTCTCATGGTGTCTGACCAGAAAGGAAGCTACCCTTAAGAACTGAGGTTGAGCATTATACAAACATAGATGTGACACCCACTTTAAACTCCTTCTTTCCTCCTGCCCCTGAACAAACAGCAATTCAAAAACAACTTGCCCAAAACTGAGCTCAGAGCCCCAGCTCCTAGCCCCTCACCCCCATACCTGCTCCTCTTTCTGTGTCCTGGCAATGGCACCACCCTTCTCCAGTTACCTGTGGGGTGACCAGTAAGTCCTATGCTTTCCTATTTCTCACCTCACAGCCAATCCATCATAATAACATCCTGTGGCTCCCCTGCCTCCAGTCTCTGTGGCACCCATGTATCCTCTCTGTCCTCACTGCTACTGTCTTAGCTCAGCCTCTCCCCACTGGACTGTTGCAATAACATCCCAGCCAGTGTCCAGTCTCCAAACCTTCTAATTCACTCTATAAAAAGAAAAAATACATATATGATGAAATATTTCAGGCATACCAAAGGCACAGATTATGATGTAATAATGAATCTACCACCAAGCATAAGAAACGTTACTAATAAAATGAAAGCCCTGTGTGTACCTGACTCATTCCCCACCCTCCAACCTCTTGCCTTCCTGTTCTCATACTTCTTATCTTTTTTTCTTTTCCAAGAGGTCTCTCTTCCCTGACCACCTAATTTAATATTGCAATCTATAACTCCTCTTGCCTCCACAATCCTGATCTCTTTACCTCTGCTCTTCTTTTATTTTTTCCATAGTGTTTTTTTTTTTTTTATCACTTTCTAACATACTGAGAGGATCAAATATAGCAACAATTGTGAGGATGGCACAGGACTGGGCAGTGTTTCATTCTATCGCGCATGTGGTCTCTATGAGTCGGAACTGACCTCACAGCACTCAGCAACAACAGTAACGGGAGTCCCTGGGTAGTACAAATGGTTAAATGCTCAGCTGCTAACTGAAAGGTTGACAGTTTTCATCCACCTAGAGGCATCTTGGAATAAAACCTGGCAATCTACTTTAGAAAGATCAGCCATTGAGAACCCTACCGAGTATAGTTCTACTCTGATAAACATGGAGTTGCCATGAGTCCAAATCAACTCCACAGCAACTGGTTTGGTTCTGTGCTTTTAACATACTATGTAATTAGAGTATTTATTTATTATATCTGTTGTTTATTTTAGGCCTTCCTCCACTAGCATGTATGCCCAATGGTTTGAGGGTGTTTTTGTTTTTAGTCTGTTTTAGTCATTGGTGAATCTTAAGACCCTGAAACTATTCCTGGCACGTAGTAGGCACTCAATAAATATTTATTGAATTTAATTTTTTGCATTAACTAGGACCTCCAAGACAATTCTTTTTGTGTGTGTGTGCTTTAAGTGAAAGTTTACAATTCAAGTTAGTCTCTCATACAAAAATTTATACATGCATTGTTATATGATCCCAGTTGCTCTCCCTGTACTGTGACAGCACACTCCTCCTTTCCACCCCGGATTTCCCGTGTCCATTCAACCAGCTTCTGACCCTCTCTGCCTTCTCATCTCACCTCTGGACAGGAGCTTCCCATTTAGTCTCATGTGTCTACTTGAGCTAAAAAGAACACTCTTCACGAGTATCATTTTATGTCTTACAGTCCAGTCTAATATTTGTCTGAAGAGTTGACCTCGGGAATGGTTTTAGTTTTGGGCCAACAGAGAGTCCAGGGGCCATGTCTTCCGGGGTCCCTCCAGTCTCAGTTAAACCATTAAGTGTGGTCTTTTTACTAGAATTTGAGTTCTGCTCCCCACCTTTCTCCTGCTCTGTCAGGGACTCTCTGTTGTGTTCCCTGTCAGGGCAGTCCAAGACAATTCTTACTTGACTTAATGATAGAAATTATCTTTATTTTTTCTGACTTCAGTGGAAATGGCTTTAAAGTTTTACCATTAAATACATTTGCTTCAATATTTCAATAGATGCACTTTTTATGGAGTTAAGAAAGTTCTATTTCTACTTTGTCAAGAAAAAAATTGAATGCTTTCTCTGCATCCACTGAGACGATCATGTAGATTTTCTCCTTTAATCTGTTAATATGGTGTTCCACAGAACCAGATATCCCCACATTCCTGGGATAAAACCTGCAAGGTTTTAATCAGGCGATTAACATGATCTGATTTACATTTTGAAAAGTTCACTCTGGCTGCTGTGTAGAGAATGCATTGAGGCGGAGCAAGAGTGAAAGCAGGAAGATCAGGCAAGAGGCTATTACAGTAATCTGAGTGAGAGATGATGGGAAAAGTGGAAATGGAGATAAGTAGGAGGATTAGGAATATATTTTGGAGATAGAAACAACAGAGCTCAGTGATGGGTTAGATGTGAGGAGGAAGGAAAGGGAAAAATCAAGGATGACTGGTAAGCTTTTGGCTTGAGCAACTAGGTAGTCCCACTCACTCACTTAATGGAGAACATACCAGTTGCTGTTGAGTCAATTCCATTGAATCATCTCCATGTGCATCAGAGTAGAACTGTGCTCCACAGGGTTTTCCGAGGCTGATTTTTTGGAAGTAGATCACCAAGCTTTTCTTCCAAGGCACCTCTGGGTGGATTCAAACCTTCAACCTTTTGGTTAGCAGCTGAGTGCATTAACCATTTGCATCACCCAGGGAATGCAATTAAAAAAAAAAAACAAACCCTTTACCATTGAGTCAATTCCAACTCATAGCGACCCTGTAAGACCCAGAGTAGAACTGCCCCATAGGGTTTCCAAGGAGCGCCTGGTGGGTTCGAACTTCTGACCTTTTGGTTAGCAGCCATAGCTGTTAACCACTGCACCACCAGGGTTTCCAGGAAAGTAATAAAACCCATTGCTGTCAAGCCGATTCCAACTCACAGCGACCCTATGAGTCAGGAATGCAATAGAGTGAATCAAATCAGGGAAGGCAGGAATCAAGTGCTCTGTTTGAAATATGTTAGGATTTAGATGCCTGTTAGACACCCACTTGGAGATGTGGAGATACGGAGGAGGCAGGCAGCTCTGTGGTGAGTCTGAGCTGAAGACAGAGATTAGAGAGTTATTAGCATAGAAATAGGATTCCTTGGGTGATGCAAACGGTTAACTGCTAGACTACTAACTGAAAAGCTGGCATTTTGAACCCACCCAGGGGTGCCTCAGAAGGCAGGCCTGGTGATCTGCTTCCAAAAAGTCACAGCCTTGAAAACCCTATGGAGCAGTTCTAGTTTGCACACATTGGGTCGCCATGAGTCAGAATCAACTCAACAGCTACTAACAAGAATAGAAGTGTATTTAAGGTCACAGGGATGGACGTGATCACCAAGGGGGTGAGTGAGATAAAGAAGATGAGGATCCAGGGCGAAGCCAGGGACTTTCCAACACTGATCAGGTGGTGAGGGAAGAGCCAGCAGAGATCGGAAAAGGAGAGCTATGAGGTGGGTAGAGAATGGTTAAGGCAGGAATGGCCAGCTCTGCTCTATTAAATACAGACTCTTCTAAATTTTGTTTCTTTGTACAGTTATGTGAAGGAAAAACCAAGGCCCATTTGTACACAGTACTGAATTAACCAAACATGTGCTCAGACCTCTGTAAGATTTTCTGGGAAGTGTGATTTTTCTCAGTGGTCCTCCTTAAAGGAGTACCTTCTGGATTCCTCTCTAGGTAAATAGTTCCCAGGTTTTTGTAGCTGTGACACACCCAGTTTAGCTTGATTTTGCTATCTCCTAAGCTTGACTCACAGGACTATAATACAACAGTTTCCACACACATTGAACTCATTCTATGTGTAAAGCACCTTCAAGGCTGTGGAGTTCACAGAGAGGAACATTTCCCCACCCCTGCCCTGAAGGTTCATTTTAAAAATTAAATGGAATTTAAATTACCTTTATTGAGTTTCATGACACACCCTTTGAGATAACATTTACAAATAACACTGGAAATCTTTGCAGTAAGTGGTCAAAACAATTGCTGGCACAGTTCAAGCAGGTTACAGGGCCCAGAAAGATAGCATTGTCTGTTAACTGGGTGGCTTTCAAGCCTAAAGTTTCTGCCTTTGGAATTTATGTTTGGCAGAGAAAGTGGTAAGGGCCTCCTCTCAGGCATGCTCATTTAGTTGTTCCAATTTTAACAAGCCCTCCCTTTCTTAAACAACCAAGACGATTCTCAACAAAGGTAATTTTCTGCTTCTCTGGTTCAATTCAATTCATCTTTATAAATGCAATTAGTATCCCTTTAGAGTTCTTTTATGGCCAACTAATTGCACCTTAGTTCAGGAGTTAAAGCTTCTCTCTATCCATTTAGGCGACTACAGTAATATCTAATTAAAGTCCAGACCAGACAAAAATACACATTTTGGATAACATAGTCTCCTTAGCTTCTTAAGTATTTAAATTTCCACCACTTGGGGAGAGAAGGTGACTCATTTTTATTTTAAGGCATTCCTGAGAGGGGTATATTTCCAACTAACTGAGCATCAGAGGAATTGGAAACTAGCAAGGCTAGAGGACTTAAACATGCATTAAGAGAAATTCCACTACTCATTTGAAACCAGTTGGTCGGCCCTTAAGTGTCAGAAACACTGTGGAGCTTGTATTTTTTTCCTTGTAAACCAACACTACTTGTTTACATAAGCCTGATAAGGCAATCTGGACTCACCAACAGGCTGACCCAATCAGAGAGGTCTTTTTACATGGCAGATAGATTTAGAGACGCTCCAGGTGTTATTGAAAAACATCTGGCCCTGGTCTGCTCTTTGTTTCCAGAAGACAGATTGGTTGAAAGAGAATCATAGAATTTTAGAACTCAAATCATTTTAGAATAGGGTCAGCCATGATTTTACGGACTGCCTTAGTTATCTAGCGCTGCTATAACAGAAATGCCACAAGTGGATGGCTTAAAAAAACAGAAGTTTATTCTCTTACAGTCTAGTAGGCTAGAAGTCCAAATTTCAGGGTTTCAGCTCCAGGGAAAGGCTTTCTCTCTCTGTTGGCTCTGGAGGAAAGTACTTGTCATCAACCTTCCCCTAGAGTAGGAGATTCTCAGCACAGGGACCTTGAGTCCAAAGGATGCACTCTGCTCCCGGTGCTGCTTTCTTGGTACTATGAGATCCCCCTGTCTTTCTGCTGGCTTCTCTCTTTTATATTTCAAAAGAGATTGGCTTAAGACACAATCCAGTCTTGTAGATTGAGTCCTGCCTCATTAACATAACTACCTCTAATCCTGCCTCATTAACATCATAGAGGTAGGATTTACAACACATAGAATAATCAAATCAGATGACAAAATGGCGGAAAATCACACAATACTGGGAATCATGGCCTAGCCAAGCTGACACACAGTTTGGGGGGATACAATTCAATCCATGACACAGACCAGCAAACTAGTTAATGGCAAAGGCAGGATTTGAAAAGTTGTTAATTTTATTCCCAGCCCATTGATCTTTCCACTAGAGCAGTGGTTCTTGAACTTGAGGCACACTGTAACCACCTAGGGGAGTTTAAAAAAAAAAAAACTGCCCCAGAGATACAAATTTAACTGGTCTGGGGAATGGTCTGGGCACCGGGATTTTTAAATACTCCTTTCCCCGCCTCTGGGTAGTGGAGAGAGAGAAAAGCCAACTGAATTGCAAGGCACATAATACATATCAGCAATATACTTACCTCTAATCCATTTGACTTCAAGTATCACTGATATAAATAGGACAGGATTTGGGGCACCAGGGAGATTCTGATTCTAGATTGGGGTTAGGGGTGAAAAATAGACCTTTTAAACAAACATCCCAGGTGATTCTGACCCAGGATTCTGTCCAGAACCGCAGATGGAGAGAATCTGCTCTAGTGTAGTGAGCACACCCTAAATAGGTATTTATTCGACTTAAGATGGAGACTGTATTTCAATCAGGAATTGAAATTGGTAAATTCTTTTCATATGGAAAAATATGGGAAAGACCAAGAGTGATCAGAACAAGCAAAGGGATGAATGTATTTTATGGGTCTGAACAAAATGTACAACTCCTAGGGCAGCATAAATTATTTCTGTCAGAATACATTTCATAACAGTATTTTGGATTCTCCAAACTCATTAACAGAAGGATATTTTGGATTCTCAAAGCCTTCCTAAGTAGGTGCAGATTCTCTAGTTCTTCAGCTGCTGAGCTGTGTATGTGTACAGTTTCTGTAGTCTGGTTTGTTGCAGGGTCTGGCTTCTCCATCTCTCTTCTACCCACATGCCAAGAAAAGCATATTTTCCTAGACTTCTTGTCCTTCCATCCTCTCAATTTGCTTACATGCATATTTTCGCTCAGTTGCCCACAGTAATAAAGAAGGAAAGCACCAGAGCCCATGCTTCTGTACAGAAGTCCCTCAAGATCTTTAAGAAAGCAGATCTGTTTAGGTAAACCAGAAGTGAAAATCCTCCCGGGGCACCTGAGTTACTGAGTTTAATTGGGCTGCAGCTGCTATTCCACCTCCTGCACTCTTTCCTGGTTCAGCTTGCAGACAACAGGGATTTGCCAGTTAATTGGCTGTTTCTATGATTGTCATTCATGTAGGCAGTCTTCCCTATTTGTTACTACAAAATGCTTCTCTTCAAATGATTTGCTTTCCTATGGATCCTGAA
This sequence comes from Dugong dugon, assembly GCA_030035585.1. Classification (NCBI taxonomy): domain Eukaryota; kingdom Metazoa; phylum Chordata; class Mammalia; order Sirenia; family Dugongidae; genus Dugong; species Dugong dugon. Next base: position 153,844,828 of record CM057462.1, read on the forward strand.
GACAAATGTGCGACACTAAAAATCTTTCGGATTTGTTAAAGAGAAGCAAATCTATCTGGGGAGATGGTGCGTGTTGTGAGGTTTGAGGTGTTGCTGTGAACAATGAGTCAAGTGGAGCTAGGACTAGCGTCCCATCCCAGGTTATATATTATATGAAGGTGCTGGACAAGTTTCAATTCCCAGAACCAGTTGGGCAGGTTTAGGGAGTTTCTTTTTATTTCTCACCACTCAGTTGAACAGAGGAAACTTTCAATTCTATCAGGTGAATGGTTTACTTAGAACTGCTGAGAAAGGTTAGCAAGCCAGGGTTTAGGTTTCAGGCGTTTATTATCTTTTCGGTTAGGTGTGAGACCCCTCAAAACAGATGCGAGACAACAGAATGGAGAGAGCAACCTGCTGGTCCCACCAGCTCTCAGTTCAACTTTAGGCCTAAGTCACCAACGGTTTTTCAACTTGGCTGGCTTCTGACGTAAAAAGTAATGGGGAACCAATGCCAAAATCAATACCTCATGCTTGTTTGTGTGTCTGCCTACAGCTGGTTGCATCATGGTATTGGGTTTTGGTGCTCACTCACCCCATCTCCTCTCCTAATTGTTTAGCATCAAACTGCTGCCTCACAATTTCTGCCAAACTGGACCACAGCCTCCCTCCCTTACTTCTTCTGTAGAAAGTTCTGGAGTAATTCTGAGAGGTTGAGTGTCCCTCTTCGGAGTACTTTGTAAAAAATTTTTTTTTTTTTTTTTAACAGGAGTTTTGCCATTGAGGAACCCTAATTTGTTCCTAGGAGATGAGTAGATTCTTTTGGCTCTCACCACACCTACATTTCTGCAAGGCCATTCTCTGTTTACCAGAATACGCATGTCCAGGAGCCAAGTGAAAATCTGTTGCAGTCCCTCTCTACGGAAAGAAGAAAGAACTCTGTGTGTTATAAATCGAAAAGGAAGTCTGGGGGTTGAATTTCAATGAGTCTCTTTTAGCTCAGGAATTTACCTCAGTGATACTTGAGGTCAAATGGATTAGAGGTAAGTATATTGCTGATATGTATTATGTGCCTTGCAACTCAGTTGGCTTTTCTCTCTCTCCACTACCCAGAAGCGGGGAAAGGAGTATTTAAAAATCCCGGTGCCCAGACCATTCCCAGACCAGTTAAATTTGTATCTCTGGGGCAGTTTTTTTTTTTTTAAACTCCCCTAGGTGGTTACAGTGTGCCTCAAGTTCAAGAACCACTGCTCTAGTGGAAAGATCAATGGGCTGGGAATAAAATTAACAACTTTTCAAATCCTGCCTTTGCCATTAACTAGTTTGCTGGTCTGTGTCATGGATTGAATTGTATCCCCCCAAACTGTGTGTCAGCTTGGCTAGGCCATGATTCCCAGTATTGTGTGATTTCCCACCATTTTGTCATCTGATTTGATTATTCTATGTGTTGTGTTTATCGTGAACATGCTTAAATATACATAACATTAGAGAAAACAGTATAATGGACCCCTGGGTACTATCAACTTCCTACTATTCTTGTTGCAATTTTCCCTTCCCATTTATACTACTTGTTTTTTTTTTGGAGGGGCTGTGGCTGGAATATTTTAAAGTGAACCCCAGGCATCTTATCCTTTCACCCATTAATTCTTCAGTACATTTCTCTAACAGATAAGAACTTTTTATTTTTAACATAACTACAATGCCATCATTGCATCCAACAAATTACTAATAATTTCTCAATATTATCGAATTTCTAGTCCATTTTCAGTGTTCCATAGTAGTCTCAAAAATGTCTTTTTGCATTTGGTTTTTTCAAATCAGGATCCAAAAAGAACCACATATTGCGTTTGGTTGGTACATCTCTTTTAATTTCTAACAGTTCCCCTTCATTATTTTAATGCCATTTGTTAATTGAGGAAATTGTATCATTTGTCCTATAGCATTTCCTACATTCTGGATTTGACTACATCCTCATGGTGGAGCCCTGGTGGCAAAGTGGTTAAGTGCTCAGGCTACTAAACAAAAGGTCAGCAGTTCAAATCCACCAGCCGCTCCTTGGAAACCCTATGAGGCAGTTCTACTCTGTCCTATAGGGTCACTATGAGTCATAATCGACTCAATAGCATGCAACGACAACCATATCCTCATGGCACTGATTTTAACATGTTTTTGCAAGCTAATCGTTAGAAGCTTCATTAGATTAAGGTTCAATATTTTTTGGCAAGAATATTTCACAAGTGGAGGGGTATTATGTTCAGCTGTTCCATTTTTAGTTAAGATTGGTCAGTGGATTCAAGCTGTCAGCCTGAGTCTTACATTACAAGATTCTCCATCAACATTTCACTTAACGGTTTTAGTAGCCAATTATGACAATATCTGGATCTACCTTTTAATTAGTGGTGATTTGCAAATTCTATCTTTCCTCTTGTATTTATTAGTTACGATTCTTCTATATAGAAGAAATTTGCCTCATAAACTATTTAATTACCAAGAAATACAGATGGTACAGGAAAGGCAAGATAAAGGCTTTATTTCCTTTGTCATTTTTATATTTATCAGAGTGATTGATATCCTAGTATTCCCTGAAGGGGACTAATAAAGTTTTCTTTGTGGTGTTGGGGGTGGGGTGCAAAATGAAGGAACATTATGGGCTCACAGATTTTTATATATTTGATGTGTTTTAATCCATCGCAGTTGTCATTGTTTTTCATGTTCAAATGGTCCCATTTTGAGCCAATGGGAACCCCTACAAGTTGGCCCCTTTGTCCTTATGACATGACCTCAATAGTCTCTATCATTTCTTTGTTTTAAGGTATGACAAGATGTTCCAAGCTAACCTATCCCAGACCTGTAATTAACAATTTCTCCAAGACACCTTGATTCCTTTTAGTGGGAAATGGTGTTTAGATATTACAACTGGGGCTCTAGAGGTGCTCATTGCTACTAGGTATCATCAGTCCTGGACATTTTCAGTTGGCAAGACTAGGAGAAATATACTTTTTAGAAAAAAAAAGTAAATTACGAGTTTAGACTGATATTTCCAATTCAAATGAAAGCTTATAATTTCTTTGGTTTTGTATTTGCATTTCTTTTATGCTGAAAAGCTTGGTTCCTGATGACATTAACATGATCATGTATTTGCTTTTGCTTGCTCTCTCTTCTGTTGTAGTGTGTGTGTGTGTGTGTGTGTGTGTGTGTGTGTGTGTGTGTGTGTAAAACAATACCAGTATTATAATTAGGAATGATATTACCGAAGGCAATTTAGGATTTCTTTGTGTATGTTATGTTTGCCCTCAGGATACTATGTTTTTTTGTTTTTTTAGGATACATCTGTGGTTCAAAACCACCAGCAGCTCTGTGGGAGAAAGATGTGGCAGTCTGCTTCCGCAGAGATTTATAGCCTTGGAAACCCTATGGGGTCACAATGAGTCAGAATCAACTCCAAGGCAGTGGGTTTGAGTTTTGGTGGGTTTGAGTTTTGGTTTATGTTTTAAAATCACTTAAGATAATTTTTTTTGTATGGCTATGGAATAAACTTGATAAGCAGGTTTACTTGTTTTAGTTTTAAATAAACTTTTTATTTTAGAATGGTTTTAGATTTCCAGAAAAATTGTGAAGATTGTACAAAGAGTTCCCATATACCCCACACCCGGTTTCCCCTGTTAGTAACATCTTACATTAATGTGGTATATTCTCAAATTAATGAACCAATACTGATATGTTGTTATTAACTAAAGTCCATACTTCATTTAGATTTCCTTAGTTTTTACCTAATATCATTTTTAAGTTCCAGGATCCCATCCAGAATACCACATTACATTTAGATGTCATGTCTCCTTATGCTCCTCTTGGCTGTGACAGTTCTTCAGACTCTCCTTGTTTTTGAGGATCTTGGCAGTTTTGAGGAAAACTTGTCAAATATTTTGTAGAATGTTCCTCAAGTGGGATTTACCTAATATTCTTCTCATGATTAGATTGGGTTATATGTTTTTGGGAGAAAGACCACAGAAGCAAAGTTCCATTTTCATCACATCAAATCAAGGGTATATACTATCAACATAACTTATCAATGTTGGTGTTAATTTTGATCACTTGTCTGAGGTAGTGTGTCAGATTTTTCCACTGTACACTTACTCTCTTTTCCCTCTTCCCAAACTGTATTCTTTGGAAGGAAGTCACTATGCACAGCCTCCACACTTAAGGAGTGGGGAGTTACGTTTCACTGCCTTGAGGGTGGAGTATCTACATAAATTATTTGGAATTATTTTGCACAGGAGATTTGTCCATTCTCTCCCATTCATTTGTTTATTCAATCATTTATTGTATCAAAATGGACTAATATTTATTTATTTTATACTGTGGGTTATAATCCAATTCTACTTTATTTGTTGCTCAAATTGTTCCAACTTTGGCCATTGAGAACTCTTCAGTTGGCTCCTGTGCCCCTTTGACATACTCTCATAATTTTTATCTTTAAAGCACTTTCTTGCACTACAAGATGCTTCAGGCTCATTTTGTGTATTTCCTGCTGCAATCCCAGAATCAGCCATTTCTCCAAGGGCCTTGGTTCCTTTTGTTGGAGAAGTATTGGTATTAAAAACCAACGTGTGGCACTAGGTGTACTTGTTGCTTCTGGGGTGTCATTGCTTCTGGGTCCCTTCAGCTGACAGAGCAAGGAAATATATATGCACATCTACAAATATTTCTATATGTAACCATCTGTAGCTATATTAAGCTAAATATGAATTCACACTAATGTCTCCAAATCTAATCCATTGCCACATGGATCATTTTGGCCTCCTCTCTTTGCTTATCTGCAACCTCCCACTCCAACAGTGAGAAACCTGGCTCCCATCCATTTATTTAATTGTTCAGTTCCAGTACATGTGTTATAGCTGTTTTAATGTTTTCTTTTGGTTTAATTTTGTTTTTTAATTATGTAAAATACTTAGTTCCAAAGTCAAAACTATAAAGCAAGGTATATTCTGGGAGGTCTATCTTTATCCCAGTTTCCTTCGCCACTGTTTTCTCCCTTCCACTATAGATAAACATTTTTATTAGTTTTTAGTTTATTCTTCCATTGTTTGCTCTTGAAAACATAAGCAACTAGGTATTAATAGTCATATCCCCCCTGCCCTTCTTCCGCAAATTGTAGTTTACCTTACTTGAGCTCCTTTGTCTTGCTTTGCTCACTTAGTAATAGATCCTGGAGACATCCAGAGCAATTTGTAGCAATCCTTCCTCATTCCTACACAGTACTCTTTTATATGGAAATTCCGTAGTTATTCAACCAGGCCTCTATTGATTGACTTTGGGTTTGTTCCAGTCTTTTCCTATTACAAACAGTGCTACAAAAATAGCTTTGAACATACATCATTTTGGATTTTTTGCCAGCAGGTCTTTGAGATAGATTCCTAAAAGTGGAATTACTGGGTCAAAAAGAATGTATGTGCAATATTGCTAGGCATGGCCAAATTCCCTTCTGTAAGGATTGTATCGTTTTGCATTCCCACCAGCAGTGTATGAGTGGGCCTATTTCCTCACAGCCTTGTTATCAGAATATGTTGGATTTTGCCTATCTGACAGGTGATAAATAGTAATTCAGTGTAGTTTTTTACTTCCATGTCTCTTACTATAGTGAGGTCCAGCATCTTTTCATATATTTAAGTGTCATTTACATTTCTTATTCTATGAAATGTTTCTTTTTATCTTTCTGAACTAATGTTTGAGAGTCACTTCCCTGGTGAATTCAAGAAGAGCATGGAACACAGGCTCCTCTTATCTTCAAAGGAACTTATAGGAGCTTATCTATGTGACATGCCTCAAGTGGTAATAGAGAAACAAACTGCACAAGTTTGAGTTTTAAAGTCCTTGGCATAGATTAAATGCTTTTGAGAACAGAGATAACTGTGAAGTACTTAGGGAAGGATTCACAGAGGAGGAGGAGTTTGAGCTGGGATTTGAAAGATTTGCGAGATGACATAAGCAAAGAAGAGGAAAACAGGGACATATGCCAAAAGCAGGTTGAAAGAAATGTATGAATACAGGGAACGGATACAGTAAGCTTATCTGTCAGGATTGTGGGCTCTGGAGTCAGAGTGCCTGGGTTCCAGTCTCAGCATCACCATTTATTAGTTTCAGATTCTTCATCTGTAAAATGGGAATAATAATAATATCTATCTAAAAAGGTTGCTCTAAGGATTAAATGATATAATGCTTGGCATAAATGTCCAATGTTCGCAGTTACTGCCAAGCAAAGAGGACAACCTGACTGAAGTCAAATGTTCTCTTTGAAATTGTAGGAGCTTCAACTGAAAATCACAGATGAGACCAGGTCATAGAAGACATCAAACTCTATACTTAGGAGCTTGGATTTAATCTAAAAGTCAAGAGAGAAGCATTAAAGGGAGATTGGCTAAGTGAAAGCTTCTTCCATTTGTGTATAGCCAGAATGTTGAACAAGCAGGACTCTTGGGATATAATCAGAAAGAGACTCTGTTTTGGACTTGCACCGTCCCTTTAACATGGGGCATGTTCTCCTCCTGCTCACCTGTAGAATCCCTTTAAATCATAATTACAGTTTTAATTCAATAATTAATTGTGGGCAGTACCATGTGATAAGCAAAATTTCAAAGTTAAACTTTCTGCAGGTGGGAAGGGTGGGGGGTGTCATTTCTTTTTTCCCTCACCTACAGTTTTCACTTCTTTTCACCCTCCTAGCTAACTGTGATTTCTGACCTCTCTATGGTTGAAGGGATTTGGAAGGATGAGTAATAAAGGCAGTAGGAAAGTTCTGACTTGACTAGTACTATCATAAGATGGCTTCACATTTTTAAGAAACTTTTAAAACTAACTCTTTTTTGCTTTTGTGGGTTCTTGGGAGGTCCCATTGGAAAAATTCAACAATACTTCCTGTGTTACAGGTGATACAATTTCTTCTGAATGAGTCCCTCCTCAGCCCAGTTTTCCAGCAGCCTATTCCACACAGATCTCCAGATGTTCTCTCAGGCAGAACATAAGATGGCTCCAAGCCAGCCCTCATCCCCACACGACCCACATCATGTCCATGAGAGATATCCCTGCATACTTTGCTACCACAGACTTTGTGTGTGACCATCAGAACAACTAGCCAGTCCATCTATGCCTTTTAGATTTTTTGGGCAAAAAAATAGATGCCAGTCTACGATTCCCTTCTAACTGCTGGTGCCATACATCAAGTTTTCCAATGATCCTACTAAAGCCCTCTGTTATGGATTGAACTGTGTCCCCCCAAAATGTGTGCCAACTTGACTAGGCCATGATTACCAGTATTGTGTGATTGCCCACCATTTTGTCATCCAATGTGATTCTCCTATGTGTTGTAAATGCTACCTCTGTGATGTTAATGAGGCAGGATTAGAGGTAGTTATGTTAATGAGGCAGGACTCAATCTACAGGATTAGGTTTCATCTTGAGTCAATCTCTTTTGAGATATAAAAGAGAGAAGCAAGCAGAGAGACTGGGGACCATCTACCACCAAGAAAGAAGAACCAGGAGTGAGCGTGTCCTTTGGACCCAGGGTCCCTGTGCTGAGAAACTCCTAGACCAGGGGAAGATTGATGACAAGGACCTTCCCCCAGAGCCGACAGAGAGAGAAAGCCTTCCCCTGGAGCTGGCACCCTGAATTTGGACTTCTAGACTCCTAGACTGTGAGAGAATAAACTTCTGTTTGTTAAAGCCATCCACTTGTGGTATTTCTGTTATAGCAACACTAGATAACTAAGACACCTTCTTTCTTGACTTGAGGTAACGTGGGAAGCATCCTACCCTCCCTCCTCTCCCTTGGAAGGAATAGGATTCACAGCCAGGCCATACATTGTCGTTTACAACAATCTCTCAATCCCCATTCTCAACTCTCTTACAGATGTGAGCGAAGGGTTTAAGGATCTTCTTAGCCCCTGAATTTGAAATTTTTGCTTGGCAGTGTTTTTTAAATGTAGATCCTATTGTCTTCTTGACTTAGTAAAACCGAGACAGAAGAGTCTAATTTTTAGCATCCAGTTACATATATCTCCCAGCACATAGTACAGTGCCTAACTCTCAGTGATTAATGACTGGTGCATTAGGAAGATTGATCTAGCTGAAGTTTGCATGATAAACTGGTACAGAGTGAGAGGCCGGAGGCAGAAAGACTAGTTTGGCATCTGTGCAGTAATCCAGAAATAAGAAAAAATTCTGAGTAAATTAGGAATATTTAGCTCAGAGAAGAGAAAACTTAGAGGGGCATAGTAATTCTCCTCAACATAGGTAAAGAAAAGGAGCATCACATAGGAAAATGGACAGACTAGGATGAATGGGTAAAAGTTGCAGAAGAACAGATTTGGACTCAATACTAGACTGTTCTAATATTAATGGCATGACAGCCTGTCCTTGTAGTGACTGCCCATCATTAGGAGTGTGCAAGCAGAGATTTGATTCTCTCCATCCACCAACCCATCCTCCTACCCCAGACTTCCCCATCTCAGGAAATGACATCACTATTCATCCGCTGCTCAAACCAAAACCTAGGAGTCATCCTTTATTCCTCTTTTCTGTTTATCCCCATATCCAATCCATCAACAAATCCTATCATTTCTACTTCCAAAACATTTATAACATATTATCTGTCTGCTTGTCTCCATCTACACTGCCCTCGTTCACTCTAAGCCACAACCACTTCTCAGCTGGACTACCACAACTGCCTCCTAATCACTCTCCCCGCAACCACTCTCAAGCGTCACAATCCATTCTCCATATAGCAGCCAGAGTGATCTTATAAAAACGAAAAACAAATCACATAACTGCCTTGCTTAAAACCCTCCTGTGCTGCTCCTTGAACTCGTAATATAGTTCAAACTTCTTACCCTAGTATAAAAAGAAGCCTCCTATGGTCTGGCCATGCTTGCTTCACCGAACTCCTATCTTATGGTTTTCCTTTTAGCTCACTTCACTCAAGCCACACCAGGCTTTTTTGGTTACCAATTAAGCCAGATGCATTCCCATGTAAGGGCCTTTGTACCAGCTGTCCCTTGCCTGGATTACCCCTGGAGCTTAGCATGGTTGACTCCTCTAGTCATCCAGTTCTAAACTGAAATGTCACTTTCTCAGAAAGGTTTTCTCTGAATATTTATTTGAAGAAGAATTCCATCCTACCTCCTCCACCATCACTTTCTACTATTTTATAGTGTGTTTTCTTTTCTCCCTACCAGTTATCCCTATCTGGAATTATTTCATTTATTCACTTGTTTATTGTCTCATACACTTATTGCTCTCGTACACTTTATGAGCACAGGGACCTTGCCTTCTTTGTCCAGCACTATCTTCCCAGTATACATAAAAGGTTCTCAATAAGTATTTGTTAAATATATGAATGATTGAATGATCTGTGCCAAGGATGTTAGAGCATTCGAGTCGTACGAGGAAGGCGAGGCTAGACCTCTGAGGTTAGTTCACAATTGGTGTCCTGGGTGAATGAGTCAACAGGAATAAAGAAGAAGGAATATATGTGAGCCATGCTTGGAAGACAAAATTGATGAGACAAAGTATATGTGGCAGACGAGGGCAGGGAACAGCAAAATAGAGCTCCACAACTGGGAGCATGGTGAACTCAAGGATGGCAATACTGACATAAGTTTGGAAACTGAAAAGGGATGTTTGTAGGAAAAAAATTTAGCTTGTTTTTGGACATGTTGATTTTAGGTTGGTGCCTTAGGGTTCTCTAGAGAAACAGAGCCAGTAAGATATATATACTTATGAAATCTGGAACCTGTATAAGGTGGAAACCTGTCAGAGAAGGAAAACTTAAAACTAAAACGAGGTAGGATTCTTAGTAGAGAGCTATAGTAAGCACCTTGTCAAAGGCGGAAAACTTGCAAGACCTGGAAAAACAAGGCAGTCCCTTCGACTTCTAACTCTCACAGGTTTCACTATATATATTCATTATCCAGCTTTTACATGCATACGAGGCAACTGACAATACTATGGATTAGGTCAGGTACATCTTAGTCCTCAAACTGGCATCTTTGCTTAATTAAATACTTAAAGAGGTCTTTTGCAGCATGTTTGCCCAGTGCAATATGTCGTTTGATTTCTTGACTGCTGCTTCCATGGACATTGATTATGGATCCAAGTATAATAAAATCCTTAACAACTTCAATCTTTTCTCTGTTTATCGTGATGTTACTTATTGGTCCAGCTGTGAGGATTTTTGTTTTCTTTATATTGAGGTGAAATCCATACTGAAGGCTGTAGTCTTTGATCTTCATCAGTAAGTGCTTCAAGTCCTCTTCCCTTTCAGCAAGCAAGGTTGTGTCATCTGCATAACACAGATTGTTAATGAGCCTTCCTCCAATCCCGATGCCATGATCTTCTTCATATAGTCCAGCTTCTTAGATTACTTGCTCAGCATACACACCAAATAAGAATGGTACAATGCACATCTTTCCTAATTTAAAACCATGCAGTATCCCCTTGTCTTCTCAAATGACTGCCTCTTGGTCTGTGTACAGGTTCTGCATGAAGTACAGCCAGTATGCTCCTTAGAAGCAAGGATGGTGAGACTTTGTCTCATGTACTTTGAACATGTTATCAAGAAGGACCAGTCTCTGGAGAAGAACATTGTTATGGATTGAATTGTGTCCCCCAAAAATGTGTGTAAACTCGGCTAGACCATGATTCCCAGTATTGTGTGATTGTCAACCATTTTGTTATCTGATGTAATTTTCCTATGTGTTGTAAATTCTACCTCTATGATGTTAATAAGGCAGGATTAGAGGCAGTTATGTTAATGAGCCAGGACTCAATTTACAAGATTAGGTTGTGTCTTAAGTCAATCTTTTTGAGATACAAAAGAGAGAAGCAAGCAGAGAGATGGGGGGACCTCATACCACCAAGAAAGCAATGCCTGGAGTAGAGCGTTTCCTTTGGACCTGAGGTTCCTGCAATGACAAGCTCCTAAACCAGGGGAAGATTGATGACAAGGACCTTCCTCTAGAGCCGACAGAGAGAAAGCCTTCTCCTGGAGTTGGCACCCTGAATTCTGACTTCTAGCCTACTAGACTGTGAGAGAATAAATCTCTGTTTGTTAAAGCCTTCCTCTTGTGATATTTCTGTTATAGCAGCACTAGATGACTGAGACAAACATGATGCCTGGTAAAGTAGAGGGTCAGCAAAAATGAGGAAGACCCTCCATGAGATGGGTTGACACAGTGGCTGCAACAATGGGCTCAAACAGCAATGGTTGTGAGGATGGTGCAGGACTGGACAGTGTTTTTTTCTGTTGTACATAGGGTCCCTATGAGTCAGAACCAACTCGACAGCACCTAACAACAAAATATATATACATATATGTGTGTGTATACGTATACATATACTGAGAGAGAGAGATTTATTTTGAGGAATTGACTCGTGTGATTGTGGGGGCTGGCAAATCCAAAATGTGTAGGGCAAGTGACAGGCTGGAAATTCTGGCAGTCTCGTGACCCAGAATCGTAGGTCAGGCAGTAGTGGAGAGAGAATTCTGGCAAAATGTTCTGGCAAAATGTCTCTTTATAGTCTGGAGGCAAAATATTCCATGGGAAAACCTCCATTTTGGCTCTTAAGACCTTCAACTTGGATTGGACGAGGCCCACTCACATTATGGAGGATAATCTGCTTTACTCAAGGCCAGCTGATTTAATCACATGTAAATACTTCATAACAACATCTAAACTAGTGTTTGATCAAACAGCTGGGCACCATAGCCTAGACTAGCCAAGCTGACACATAAAATTAACCATCACAGTTGGAAATATGACAACAGAGTCTGGGAGAAAAGTTTGGGCTACAGGTGTGATTTGGAAATCATAAACCAAGAGCTGGTCATTAAGCTGGGGAAACTACATTAATCTGGGGATAGTTGATGGCAGGAAATCCAGTAAGCTCTCTGAGGAGGTGACTAGGTTGAGCAATGAGCAGGAGCTGAGCCTCAGTTGGTACCCAAGATGAGAGACCGAGAGAAGGAGAAAGGGCTACAGATAAAGATAAAGATTATGGTAATCAGAAAGAGAGAGAGAGAAAGAGAATCATGGTAGCTCAACATTCAGCAAACTAACAAGAGTTTCAAATGAGATGTGGAGGTAAAATAAAGAAGAGGCTTTTACAGGTAAAGCAAACACACACCCACACACACACAACCTAATACAAAGATAGGGCAGAAATCATGAGTGATCCTTAAGGGAAATCTCAATAATGTGATGGAATAAAAACCATACAGCAAGAGATTAAGGAAGGAATGAATGGTGAGTATTCGGAACAGCAGACGAAGATATACTCACACGTTTAAGGATGCATGTAGGAGAAGAGACATAGAACAATGGCTGGAACAGCTGCATCACCAGGTGTTTTGTGGTTTAAGAATCAGAAATCTGTCATTTTTAAGGAGAGCAGGAAGAAGAGTGGGATTCAGTGTGGGAGATCCTTCAGGAAGTGGTATAGGATGGGGTCCAGATTTAGGAGAGGAAGTTACTTTCAGAAAGGAGCAGACAGCTTTTCCACCAGAAACTGCTGAAATCCTTCTCTGTTCTTGTCCAAAACCAGCTCTCTCATTTCTGCTCCCCTCAAAGGATATTACAAACCTTTGCTTCTCACAGAGGAAAATGAAGGCCTTGGATTCTTCTCCCCTCAACTCACTCCTGCCTGCTTCCATCCATACTTGCTTCACCCTCCATCTCAGTGAACAGGGACTCTCCCTTCCACTCATGCTCAGCTGGCTCATGCCTCCTCCTTTCTCACAGGCTCACAGCACTACCATTCATGACTCTATTGTCACCTTCATTCTGGGACACTCAACCCTTTGGCAACAAGATGGAAGATGAATGTGTTAATACTTTAATAAAATAAAAATAATAAGATCAATTTCACCATCTCCAAAAAGCATTCTTTCAAAATATAAATCAAATCGTATCAGTTTCCTGCTTAAAACCTAGCCCCAGCTTCCATCTAGACAAGAAGCTAGCCGTCTTATCAAGACCTACAGCCCCCTGCACGAGCTTGTCCCTGGCTACGTCCCCAGCCTCCTCTCTTGCTCCCACTTGCTGGCAGTGCTCCAGCCACACCAGCCTTCCTGCTTTTCCTCCAACATGTCAAGCTTGTTTCAGCCTGAGGGCCTTAGCAACCTCTGCTTGGTGTGCTGACACCCTCATCTCCCCTCCATTCAGATCTCTGCTTAGATGGTACCTCCTCAGAAGGGCAGGACCAGTGACATAATTTGCAGGGCCCAGTGAAAAAAATAAAATGTAAGACCCTTTCTTGAATTGTTGCTGTGGTTAGTTGCCATTGAGTCGGCTCTGATTCATAGTGACATAAAGCCACTATGAATAACAGAACGAAACGTTGTTCGGTCTTGCACCATCTTCATGATCACTACCTGTTGAAAGAGTGGGGAAAAAAAAGCTTTTTCCTTTTTTCTGTGGCCTCCCTCAAACTGTCATGGTGTTTTTTTATTAGCTATTTAATGTTGTGCTCACTTGGACACGGGCTACTCATGGGGTAAGTGCAGACCTTCACAGGTGCCCCACCCTGTGTCATGGTGTGCAGGGTATGTATGCCCCACCCCAACTCTCTCATGTGTATGCTTAGGTCCCCACTGGGGCAGAAGGCGGCAGCAGTGGCTAGGTTAGGATGGAGGAGCAGACAGCCAAGAGCCTGTCCCAGGGAGTCAGCAAGAGGTGGGGCTGCCTGTGAGCTGAGGCTCCAAGCCCCTGGCACATGCTCCATTGTCTCACCGCACTTCACTTACAAAGCATAAATTCAAAGATAACATCATAAAAAATTTTAAGACAGCAACTGCAGAGTATTAAACCCCAAGCTCAGGGCCCCCTTCTGAGAGTGGGGCTCTGTGTGACTGCACTGGTCACACATCCAGGGAAAGCCAATTGATGGAAAAGAGCATCATGGTTGGTAGAGGGTCAGCAAAAACGACAGAAACCCTCAATGAGATGGATTGACACAATAGCCACAACAATATATGCAAACATACCAATGATCATGAAGATGGCGGAGGATCGGGTAATGTTTTGTTCTGTTATACATAAGGTCACCATGAGTCGGAGCCAACTAGATGGTAACTAACAACAACAATATATTTAAGTAGCTTCTCTTTATCTTCATTCCTATCTTTATTCATTACCTAAATCCACTTTATTTTCTTACAGCACATATTACTATCTAAAATTACATCTGTTTATTTTCTGTCTCCCCCACTAGGGCCTTGTCTGCCTTGCTCACTGCCTGGCATGTAGTAGATGCTCGATAAATATTTGTTGAATGAATGAATGAACGTTCACAGAATTACTTCTGTAGGCCCACTTTCAGTCATACAACGCATCACCTCATAAAACCATCATGCATTCTTCATAACATTCACCCTGGCATAGTTCATTTCACTTGAGCTAAAGAAGCATTTTTAAATTTTCACCTCTGAAATATATTGCATCTTTGCTAAGTCCTCATTTTCATCTTTCAAAAGACAGATTAAAAACTGAAGTACTTATCCACGAGGGGAAATAATAACATAGATGATCATATAATTCTCTGTTTATTGAGCATCGCTGGTACTTCAGCAGACAAGCCAAGAATAATTCTCTCTCTTGATCTTGTTCCATGGCACCACCTTTTGCAATTTTACTCTCTCCAACACTGCAGCTGAGGGTTAAGGGTCAGACTCAGGAAGGCTTAGTCTGCTGGAACCAGTCCATAGCCCCACAGCACACTGTAACTCCATTATAGTCTAGCTAGCATCAGAAGTACTTATTCAGAAGAAAACTAAAGACACAGGGGAAGGATGAGTCCAAAGGACTAATGAACCATGACTGCCATGGCCTCCTCCATCCTGAGTCCAGTGCAACTAGATGGTACCTGGCTGCCACCACTGACTGTTCTGACAGTTATCACAGTAGAAGGCCCTGGACAGAGCTGGAGAAAAATGTAGAACAAAATTCTAACTCACAAAAAAAGACCAGACTTACTGGCCTGAAAGAGACAGGAGAAACCCTAAGAGTATGGCCCCCGGACACACTTTTAGCTCAGTAATGATGTCACTTTGGAGGTTTACCCTTCAGCCAAAGATTAGACAGGCCCATAACACAAAATGAGACTAAAGGGGCACACCAGCCCAGGGGCAAAGACTAGAAGACAGGAGGGGACAGGAAAGCTGGTAATAGGCAAGCCAAGGTCAAGAAGGAAGAGCGTCAGCATGTTGTGGGGTTGTTACTGAACACAGTGGGTTCGCTGCTTGTACTCTCGTTAAGAATAACTAAGAGTCAAGTGGATTTAAAGCAAGGCATAGTTTATTACTCGCAGTGAGTAAGGAGACAGGGAGCTCACTCTCAAAGCGCTGTCTCTCCAAACAAAGGGCTGGAGGAAGTTTTATTCTATGCAGGAAAGGGGAAGTCATACATATTCATTAATTTCATACATATTCAAAATGGGGTTGGGGTAGGATTTGGCACGGAAGTGGCTGACAGACTTCTTGGTTCTGAAATGGGATCGGACATTGCTCGATGACATATGTCCGGTGATTTTGGTTCCTTAGCATGGGTCTTTTGGTTCTTAGGCAATAGTTATTATGGATGGGGCCAACTGGCAGTTGACCTGGTCTCTTACCATGCAAGCTTAGGATTCTACTTTTAATTGGTTGATCTGAAAGACAGCTGCAAGCAGAAAGATTAGGAGGAAGCAGTCAACATTGTGCTTAAACTTTTACCACAAGTGAGGTAAACAATGTTTTGTGGTTGACACCATTCTTCTTCTAGAAAATTTTTAACTGACAGAACTTGTTGTTTAAGGCCTTTTCTGTCCCTAGCTGGTCTCAGGATTAGTAACCAATGTCACAAAACAATATGTGTACTGTTTAATGAGAAGCTAGTTTGTTCTGTAAACCTTCATTTAAAGTACAATAATTGACTTCCGGGCAACATGGCGCTATACTTAGAGGCACCATGCCATCCCTCCGCAGCAAAGATCAGAAAAACTAAGTCAAACAGAGTCACACATCAATCCTGAAACCCTAAGCATCAAATGAAGAGATAAAGAACCTAGCCAAGCACCGAATGGAATAAGAAACTGACCGAGAACAGAGAGCGAGGAGAGATACATGCAGAGGTACCCTATAAGCTACCGCAGCACGGATCTGCCACCTTGGACTCCTATTGGAGATCACCGAACAGGGAGTAGGAGAAAGCAGCTTCACAGAGCTTCCACCAGGAGACAGAACAACCAGTAACCAGCGATATACCCTTTCCCACCCCCTACCCTTCTTCACCCCCACTTAGCCTCCTCTGCTTCCTACAGCCACAGTCTCTCGGCCAAGAAGCACCAGTTTCACCCCAGTGCTGCTTGGATTCCACCCACCTGCACTGGTCGGCTCCCTGAGTGCCTTTTGTTGGCTGCTGGTGTTGCTTTTTTCCGTTTCTTTAGATTTCTTCCCTCCTCTCACCACCTCCCCCTCCTTTCTCTCAAATATCTGGCTCCATGTGCCATCTTTCCTTCTTCCTGAAAGGCTGCAAAACACTGCTCAACTGTGAAACTGCTTTCCGGCCTGTGCCACGATGCTGGTGGGACCCCTGGGGCTTCTTCATTTGCTCTGATTTGTTCTGTTTTGATCTGTTTGTTTTCTTTTTATTTTCGTGGCTTGGGAGGCCCTTCTAGCCAGGCAGTAATGCACAGGTTGGAAGCTACTCCCTCACTCTGTGCAGACGCACAGGGACATCCCTGGGGGAATTTATTGTTTCTTGATTTTTTTTTTCCTTTTTGTTTTGGTTTTGGATTTTTGTTTGTTTCTCTGTTTTTGTTTACTTCTCTCTCTGATTTCTTTTTGTCTTTCTTCATTTCCAGTTTCTCGATTTATTCATTTTTTTCTTTTACCCTTTTTCTTTTTCTTTTCCCCATTTCTTAGTCTCTCATCTTTCCACTCCAATAGCAAGCTCCTGTAGCACTCTTTTCTGTTTGTTTGTTTTTGGCTCCTGTTCCTCTCTCCTCTTTCCCATACCCATTGTAGCTCCACACATCACATCTACCCCCTCCTTCCTGCCTACATGCACCGTGTGCTGAACATCACACTCCCAAGCAGCACAGGCATGGCCTGCTGGAACCTGCTATGCACTGGTCCACACTGTCAGCCCTGATACATGTCACAAACAACCCATCCCAGCAACTCCACTTCAGCTGGACCTGCCCTGCTGTACTTACCTGAGTGACTGACGATGCCCGTTGCAAAGGAGGTGAAAAGTATCGTTCCCACAGACGAGCAAACAACAAAGAATGCACAGCCCGCCTGCTCAGACATACTGAAATAAAACAAAACAGTAGGATGAAACAAACAAATCTACAATCAATAAATGAGGAAAATAACCACTGAATGCCCCGAAGACAGCAGACAATATCAAAACATTTACAAAAACAGGACAGGATGGTTCCGGTAGGCGTACAAAATAAAACACCAGATGACTTTCCAGTAGAAGAAAAGGCACTAGACCTAACTGATAGGGAATTCAAATCTCTAATATTCAGAATTATCCAAGAGTTGAAGCAAAAAACAGACAAAAATGTGGAAAAAATAGACAAATTCATGGAAAAGGCAGGCAAATTCATGGAAAATACAGAAAAAAATGGAAGAATTCAAGAAAATAATGCAGGAACAAAATGCTAAAATAAATTCACAACTAGAAATCATACAAAAGCTACAATTAGAAATCCAAAAGATAAACAATAAGATTTCAGAAATGGACAGTGTCATAGAAAGGCTGAGGAGCAGGTTTGAAACAATGGAAGATAGGATCAGCGAAATTGAAGACAAACACTTGGCTACAACTCTGTATGAGGAAAAATTAAAAAAAGAATGAAGAAACCCTGAGAATTATGTGGGATACAATCAAAATCAAAAATCTGCGAGTGATCAGAGTTCCAGAACAGGGGGAGAAAACAGAAAACACAGAGAGGATCATTGAAGAATTGCTGATAGAAGACTTCCTCAATAGCATGAAAGATGAAAAGCTGGCCATCCAAGAAGCTCAACGAACCCTATATAGGATAGACCCCAAAAGAAAATCACCGAGGCATATCATAATCACACTCGCTAAAACCAAAGACAAACAAAGAATCCTGAGAGCAGCTCAAGAAAAACAAAAAGTCACATACAGAGGAGAAACAATAAGACTAAGCTCGGATTATTCAGCAGAAACAATGGAGGCAAGAAGGCAATGGGATGACATACATAAAACCTTGAAAGAAAAAAAATTGGCAGCCAAGAATAATATATCCTGCAAAACTCTCGTTCAAATATGATGGTGAAATTAGGTCATTTCCAGATAAACAGAAATTAAGGGAATATGGAAAAACCAAACCAAACTTACAAGACTTATTAAAGGGGGTCCTTCAATCAGAGAACAAACAACATCAGACCACATGCTGAATATAGGACACAGGATTGTACTAGCCAGATACCAACCTAGGAAATGAACTCTTAAGGACTATGCAAAATCAAAAGAATTACAACAGGGACCCAGAGAGGGTAATTTGTAAATGACAACATCATCAGAACAATAAAAGAGGGAATAAACTGTGTAGGTATAGAACCTTCTAATGGAGAGGAAGGCAAGGAGATACCAAGTAATAATAGACTGGTTCAGATCTAAGAAGATAAGGGTAAATTTCAAGGTAACCACAAAGAAAGTTAACACATCTACTCATCAAAATAAAGAAGAAAAACATAAAGTCCTAGTAAAAACAAAACCTGCAAAAACAAAAGAAATGAAAAAAAATCCACAAACAAAAGGAACTCAACACAGGAGAATAAGAGGAACAAAAAAAGTCAGCACCCCAAAAAAATAAAGTGCTACATAATGCAATCTCACACCTAGGAATATATCCTAGAGAAATAAGAGCCGTCACACTAATAGACATACCCACACCCATATTCATTGCAGCACTGTTCAAAATAGCAAAAAGATGGAAACAACCTAGATGCCTATCAACAGATGAATGGATAAACAAACTACAGTACATACACACAATGGAGTATTATGCAACGATAAAGAACATTGATGAATCTGTGAAGCATCTCATAACATGGATGATACTGGAGGACATTATGCTGAGTTAAATAAGTCGATCACAAAAGGACAAATATTGTATGAGACCTCTATTGTAAAAATTTATGTAAAAGTTTACGCACAAAAAGAAACAATCTTTGCTGGTTATGAGGGATGAGAGGGGTGTGTGGGGGGGAAGTAAACAGACAATAGACAAGTGGTAACCTTGGTGAAGGGTAAGGCAGTACACATTACTGGGGAAGCCAGCACAACTTGTACAAGGAAAGGTCATGGAAGCTCCATAGACACTTCCAAACTCCCTGAGGGACTGAATTGCTGGGTGAAGGGCTGTGGGGACCATGGTCTTGGGGAACATCTAGCTCAACAGGCATAACACAGTTTATAAAGACAATGTTCTACGTTCTACCTTGGTGAGTAGTGCCTGGGGTCTTAAAAGCCTGTGAGCAGCCATCTAAGATACTCCACTGGTCTCACCCCTTTGGGAGCAAGGGGGAATAAAGAGAATAAAATACAAGGAAAAGATTAGTCCAAAGGACTAATGGACCACAGCTACCATGGCCTCCACCAGACTGAGTCCAGTACAGCTAGATGGTGCCCAGCTACCACCACTGACTGCTCTGACCAGGATCACAATAGAGGCTCCTGGACAGAGCTGGACAAGGATGTAGAGCAAAATTCTAACTCACAAAAAAAGACCAGATTTACTGGCCTGACAGACTGGAGAAACCCCGAGAATATGGCCCCCAGACACCCTTTTAGCTCAGTGGTGAAGTCACTCCCTAAGTTCACCATTCAGCCGGGGATTGGACAGCCCCATAAAACAAAATGGGAGTAATGAGGCACAGCAATCCAGGGACAAGGACTAGAAGGCAGGAGGGGACAGGAAAGCTGGTGATAGGGAACCCAAGGTTGAGAAGGGACAGTGCTGACATGTAGTGGGGTTGTTAACCATTGTCATAGGGCAATATGTGCACTAACTGTTTAATGAGAAACTATTTGTTCTGCAAACCTTCATCTAAGGTACAAAAAAAAAAAAAAAAGAGTTATCTATGTGAGATCAAATTGACAACAACAAGTCAAAAGATTTGTTGGGAAGCCTAGGGGGCAGGGAGTTGAGGATAATGGTGATGGAGTAATTTGGAAAAGGACAGTGAGAATAGCAGCACAACTGGAACAATGTAATCAGTGTCACTGAATTGTACATGTAGAAACTTTTGAAATGGTGTAACTTTGGCTATGTATATTTTCACCAAAAAAGGGTCCTCTGAGAAGGAAGAGTGTTGACACGTCGTGGGGTTATTAACCAATGTCATAAAACAATATGTGTACTGGCTGTTTAGTGAGAAACTATTTGTTATGTAAACCTTCATCTAAAGTACAATAAAAAAAATAATAAAGTACAATAATTAAAAAAAAAAAAAAAGTACTTATTCTTGTGTCTGGCTCCCAGCTCTATTCTGAGCTTTTGGAGAGAGAGACCATAGTCACCTCTCACCTTCCTGGCCCTTTGTCACTTAGGTAAATGATTTATCCTTTGGTTCGAAATGACTTCCTCACGGAAGCCTTCCCCAAGTGCCCAGACCAGATGCCCATTATACATTCTCATAGTACCTGTGTATCTCTATTTCCCCAGTTTCAGTGAATTACTTAATTGTGTGATTATCTCTTTAATGGCCATCTCCCCACCAGGTTGTAAGCTCCTTGAGGGAAAGGAGCATATTACTCATCCCCATCCTTTAGCCTACAGCCTGACAAAGAGAAGAAACCTAGTAAATATTTCATGAATGACCATGAATCCCTAGTGCTTTGTGGTGGTGTTTGCTAGAAGCTCAATAGAAGACGTTGGTTGAATTAAATTAGAAAAATATTTTTTATTCCACCAGTTATGACTTGCTTAGAATAAGTTGTTTTTCCTTGTTATCAAGATAAAAGACAGCTTGGATAATTAATCTATTTCTCAAAGATAGGTCTCTCCTAACCAAACTAAATCAAAATACCAAACCTGTTGACACAAGTTGATTTCAATTCATAGCGGCCCTATAGAGCTGAATAAAACTGCCCCATAGGATTTCCAAGGCTGTAATCTTCACAGAAGCAGATTACCTCATCTTTCTCCTGGGGAAGCAGCCGGTAAGTTCGAACTGCTAACCTTCCAGGTAGCAGCCAAGCACTTACCCACTGTGCCACCAGGGCTCCTTCCTAATTGGAAAACCAGGCTATGAAACCATCTGCAGGTAATAAATTAGCAACTTCTTGGAAACATATAAGCTCAAGGGTTGACTCAGGTGAGGATGTTTCTCCTTCTTTTATTTGTACCTTCAAAGACTCTGCTTTCTCTGCTCCCAGGTATACCCTGTTTTGTACTATATTCAGACCTATTATCTAAGGCCAAGCTTCGTATTCCATAAAATCATTATGTTCCAGCTTTTGGAGATAATTGATACTAAAATAATTATAGGTAGACTTCTGAGACAAAAACTTAATTCCTTTATGCCTTCTCCTGTCAGAATAAAGACTCTAAGAGGTAAGGATTCAAATGAGACTGAAGTTTGCAAATTGTACTGTGAGTAGGATAAATCATTCTTTGCCAAGGCCGTGGAACTCTTCCTCTCTCACAAGCAAAATCAATAGTGACAAATGGTAAGGCTGGAAACAAATGCTTTCTTTGCCCAGCGGCCAGGCGTTGTGTTAAGTCCTAGTTGAAGATTTACCTTTATTTGGTAATTGTTATTTCTGCAGGTCTTTTATGTTTTAATCTATTGCTTCTCTACTTAGCAATAATGGAACAAGTCACTGATAAATAATGTATGTCAGCAACAATATCAAGGACAGAGGTTAATACTTTTCTGAAGTGTTGAGTGGTTTTTACAAAATAAGTTAAGCAGGCATTGTCCACTGTCATGAAACCCACCCAGGCCAAGTGCTGAAGAAGCTGCCGTCACTATCAACCCTGTGCCGTCTGCTGCCACCTCGTCTTTCCTTATCTTCGCCTTTGTCATGCCTTCCCTAGTGTGACATTAATCACAGCATGACTTGCCAAATGGCTTTGTGGAGAAGCCACACTCTACGAAATGTAATTTATGGCCTTAATACTGTTAACTGCGTGACATCCTTCACATTATTACAACTGATTAGGCAGCAACCATAATGCAAATACACACACACCCCTTATTCTCATTTGACTTCTAATTTTATCAAAGTAAAATGGATCACTCTCCTCATCAAATGCAGTTATGTCCTTTTTTTTTTTCTCCTAAGACATATAACCAAGTTTCCTTCCCTCGAAAAGGCTCATTGAACAGTTTTCCTCTGACTCAGTATCCAGACAATGGAGTCGGACATGAAAGATTCAAGGACCTTGCCGGTGGTGGTTGGTGATGGGAGAGATTGAATCCATGCTCCTGTTAGGAGAACTGAAAGACTTCAATAAACATCATTAGCTTTGTTTTGGCTGCTCCCTGAAGGTGATAGCTGAGTCAGTTGACAATAAGAATGTAACACAATTTGGGCTGGAAGGGGATCCTAAATGAAAAGCACTGATGTGAAAACAGGTGATGCTAAGTCCTATTTAAGAATCAAGTTCAGGTTTAAAGGACTCTCCTCCTGACTGTAACAGATTAGCCTGCAACGTGTCCTTGAAAACTGAACCCAGACACCATTTCACTGGTGCAAGGCTCACCTCCAAGAACAGGCAGTTCTTCCACTATTATACAACATTTTATTAGCTCTTACCACTTAGAACTGTGCTTAGTTGTTTTTATAATCTTTCTGCTCCTACTAGCCTTTGAGCTCTGGGAAGGCACAGCACCTGTATCTCCATCATCTTTAAAGCTTAGCACAATGCCAAGAACTAAACACACACACACATGAATGCACGTAACATATTCAGATAGAAATCATATGCTTTATTGATGAGCAGATAAGTATCTCAGAAGGGTTTCCTTGGAGATCTACCCTTCTTTTTTAATTTTTTCTTGTCTAAAAGAATTTTTATTATGGAGAATTTTGAAAATACACAAAAATAGAACATTATAATAGACACCAATTTACACATCCCCCCATGGTTAAGCCTGACCAACCTGCACCCCACCCTCATCCCCTTCACAGTGTTTTGAAGCACATACAGATATTGTAGGACTTCATTTCCTGATATTTTGGTTTGAATCTCTAAAAGATAAGGACTCTTTTTTTTTTTGTTTTAACATAACCACAATATCATTACCACATCTAAAGAAATTAACTGTAATTCCTTAATGGCATCAACTATCCAGCCAGTGTTCACATGTCTAGTATCTTCCAAATGTCACATTTTCTTTTAATAGTTTGAACTGGAATCCAAACAAAAAGCACACACTGCAATTGGTCGTTAAGTCTCTTATGTCTTCTTTAATCTATAGGTTCCTGTCCATCTTTTTTATTTTTTAACTTCTTATTTTGAGATAATTGTAGATTCACCAAAACCAAAAAACACCCATTGCTGTCAAGTCAATTCCAACTCATTGCAACTCTACAGGACAGAGTAGAACTGCCCCATAGGGTTTCCAAGAAGTGGCTGGTGGATTTTAAACTGCTGACCTTTTGGTTAGCAGCAGAGCTGTTAACCACGATGCCACCAGGGCTCCTGTAGATTCACATGTGGTTGTAAAAAGTAATGCAAAGTGGTCTCTATACCCTTTACCCAGTTTTCTGCAGTAGTAACATCTTGCACAACTATAGCACACCATCACAACCAGAAAATTAGCAACGATACAATCTAAGGACCTTATTCAGATGTCACTGATTTTATAGGCATTCATGTGTGTGTGTGGTTAGTTCTATGTATTTTATCACATGTGTAGATTCATGTACTCACCACCACAGTCAAGATATAGAACAGTTTGCTGGGTCATGTGGTAAATGCATGTTTTGTAAGAAACTGCCAAACTGTTCTCCAGAGAGGCTGTGCCATTTTATATTCCCA
This sequence comes from Dugong dugon, assembly GCA_030035585.1. Lineage (NCBI taxonomy): Eukaryota > Metazoa > Chordata > Mammalia > Sirenia > Dugongidae > Dugong > Dugong dugon. Next base: position 153,868,873 of record CM057462.1, read on the forward strand.
TCAGCATGATCCACTTTCTTTATATCCTCACCAGCATTTGGTTATCATTATTTTTTATTTTAGTCATTCTTATAGGTATGTAGTGATATCTCATTGTAGTTCTTTTAAAATTTTGAATCCTAGTATAAAGCTCATTATAAAAAATGTGTAAAACACAATTATAAAATTATAAAAAGGAAAATAAAAATTACCCATGATCTCTCCATCCAGATACAACCAATGTTAACATGTTGGTATATTATCTTTCTATTCTTTTTTCATCATATAGATCTGTCTAGCTATGTCAAAAACTGGAAACATATGACAGAGGGCAACTTCAATCTCTAAGCTCCCTTGCCCCCAGCTCTAACCATTCTAGGAATCTATGAATCTCAGTGAGGCCTTTTGGTTGGGATTTGTTGGGAACATAATGCTACCTCATGAATGCCCTCAGGAATGTCTATTTGGGCTCCCTCACTTCAAGTGAGCCTGAGCGTGCCTCAGTTATTTTGATAACAAACACACTCTAAAAAGCACCTACCTGGCAGTCCCAGACTTTTGCCCTTTACAATGGCTTATGCTTTTAGAGAGCTTTTGCTCTCAGGAATTTAATATCAGGATGTCAGTTGCAAGACAGGGGAGTAGAAAGACAGCTGCATTGAAATCTGGGATTTAAAAAAGAATCTAGGGTTTTTTGTTATTGCTTTTCAACTTGCATTTCCCCCTGAAGCAACCTTGGCTGGAAACAGTGCCTCCTTCTTGGAATGCTGTTTCACAGTGGGAATGAACATTTATGATTCTCCAGTGACAGCATGGGAAGTTGATGGGATAATCTTGACAGATCTGTATTGAAAACAATACCCCAATGTGTTGGTATTTCAGATGTTTCTGGGAAAGAAAATCTGGGCTGAAGGAAGAAGAGAAATGGGATGAAAATAATTGTGAAACGTAGCGGAGGAACTCTATGTCAAGTACTTCCCACCCTTATTTCAGTTGCTCCTCACAGTAGCTTAGGAGATAGAAATTATCCCCATTTCACAGAGGAATAAACAAAGGTTTCAAGAGGTTTAGCAGCTTATTCAGCATCACACAGTTGAGGTGAGCCTAGGACTAGGTCTAACACCACAACCTCTTTCTACCACTCTCCATTACCTGTTTGACACCACACACAAAACTGATCAGAGGAAAGAGTTTAGGTGCATGTGGCCAGAAGGCTAGCGACTCTCTCTAGCCTCACTTTGAGTTCATAGGCAAATTATCCTGCAGGCAGTGTGTGTTGAGGTGGGGGGTGGGAGACTCACTATGAATTCTTGAATCTGTTTTTATTATTCTTTAGATTTCCTGATTTTCTTATTCCCACGGAGACAAACTATTTCCTCTCTGTTCCTCTCAACAAAATCCTAAAAAGCCCAAGAAGAGGGTCCCATTATTTTTTCAATCTCAATATCTGAGGGAAGTCAGGGAAAATTACCTGTCAAAGCTAAGCCACCTTCATTTGCCCTGAGCAATTTCTGGGCTGATATGATTTGTTCAATCTTAATTTCGACCTACATTTCTTAAAAGAGGAATTAACTGTGTATACTTATAACCTTCTTCTCCTCTTCAAAGCACTTCACAGTATTAACTAATTAAACCTCAGCAACACCCTCAATTAACTCCTTTTTATAGATGTGGGAAAAGAGGCATGGGTAATAATAAAGAATGCCCTTGGCCATGATGGAATCAGCATTCTAACATAGGATTAGAATTCAAAATTTTCTGTCTTCACCTCTTGTGACAGACCAACAGACCAGTTTCCTGCCTTACGTGTTGGTGGAAGAATATGATTTGGCCATCTCCTTTCTTACATTCATTAATAACAGAGATTTCTCAAAAGTGCCTATAATCTCTCCAGTGCTTTTTACTATTCCTTCTGCATGGCGTTATGCCATAAGTTTATTCACGTCTTAAATCAAAGGCGTTATTAGAAAAACTGAACAAAATGCCTAATAGTTATGGCTCCACTCAGCTCTCCTGCATCTCCCTTTGGAGTCTATTCTTAGACATACCGTCCGTTCAGAAATCCAAGGTAAGCCAGCTTTATCTGGCAACGTCCCCAAAGAGTTCTTCTTTCCATACGTCCAGACAGAAAGCTAAGCAGTAATCCAAAGACAGAAAGGGGTCAGCAATAACCATTCTCATAGCTACTAGGGAGAAATTCATTGCCAATTTCATCTTCAACACAATTTCCCCATCTTTTTAATATTGGGGGGATCACTTGAAATGCGCAATTTATGGGCAGCTGTTCCAGCCGGGTGAGATTCTTGCTGCCAGGTATCAGACTGTTATTAGAATTCTGTGTTCTAAATTAAAGGAGAAGGTCTGTCCCTGAACGCACACCCGGTTGTCGGCGATGGTGGGGGTGGGCATCGCAGTGCGTAAGCAGAACCAAACACTTGGCAGAGACTAAATGACCTTAAGGAACTTCTCAAAGAATTTTTATTTGCTGGACTTGATAGCCTTGGTACGTTTCAAGTAGAATGATCATTGCAGTAATAAGGACCTTGGAGTCCCTGGGTGGTGCAAATGGTTAACATGCTCTGCTGCTAACCTTAAGGTTGGAGGTTTAAGTCCACCCAGAGGCACCTTAGAAGGAAAGCCTGGCAATCTACTTCAAAAACTCAGCTATTGAAAACCCTATGGAGCACAGTTCTACTCTGACATACATGGGGTTGACATATATACATGAGTCGCAGTTGACTCAACGGCAACTGATTTTGATAAGGACCTTACACCAGTCCTGAAATTTAGCAGTGCTCAGAGGTTGTATGACTAACCCCCCTCCTCCACTCCCTCAGATCTAATTCTCTGCCTTGACCCACCTCCCAAACTCAGAGTCAGTAGGTTCAGTAGAATAGCATAGGATTTGACACAGAAAACCTAGATTTGTGTTTGGGCTCTGCTATCTTGCTGAGCTGTGGTCTCCTCACTCTAAATGAGATGATAATAATAATATTTACCTTACATAATTGTTGGGAGAATAAAATGAAAATATTTTCTGCACTGTAAAGAATTTTACCAATTTTAGTTAATGATAAATGATTAATATGTACTGAGTCCTGACCATGTGCCAGTCACTGGGGGTGAGGGGATCGGCGGATGGATGCTTTTATTGTATTAACAATATAATAATATTCATATTATTATTATCTCCCAACAACCCTATGAGATAAGTACTATTTTTACATCCCTCTTATAGATGAGGAAACTGAGGCCTAAACTCACCCAGCTAATAACTGGAACTACCAGGATTGAAACTCAGTCTGGTCAGACCAATGCCCTTGACCACCATACAATATTGTCTTTAATCTCTTGCTGGACATTTCCTTTCAGATATCCTGCAGTCCTCTCAACTGTAATAAGTATCAAACAAAATTCATTATCTCCCTCCAAATTACACTCTTTCTGTTAACGTCTCTATTTATCAAAGTTATCATTTTCCCCCCCGGCTTGAAATCTCCGAGTCATCTATAACTCTTCCTTCTAGCTGAGAAGTCACCCTGGCAATTCAATTTTGTCCTCAAGAAAGCTCTCTATCCTGTCCTTCTAATCTCCTTTGTCACTGCCATGGATAGGACACACATCCCTCAAAGCTGGATTGTGCAAAATCTTCCAGCTGGTTTTTCTAGCTTTAGTCCTTCCTGCACACCACTTGTTAATCCTAAAATTCCATTTTCAAAAGTCATTCCCTTGTTCAAACACTTTTAGTAGTTTCCATTGCCTATGGGAGAAAGTTTATGCTCTTGAGCCTGGTATTCTTGGCCCTCCCTAGCCTGGCCCCACTCCACTTTTCAGGCTTATCTCCACAACTCATGCACATTACCAGTCCTTTCCAGCCCTGAATATGCCCTATGCTTTCTTGCCTTTGCGCTTTAGCTCATGATGTTTCTCTTTGCCTTTATGTCCTTCCTCTCTGTCTACCGAACTATAGTCTCCAAGACCCAAAGCAGATCCTTCCTGGACTTCCCCAACCACAAATAATATTTCCTTCTCCTAAATCAGTAAGGCTATACCACTTACTGGCCTCTGTTTATTATCACACATTGCTAGTTAACTTTCCACAAATTATGTGTATATCTTATCTCATCTTTTTGAAGGGGGGGGTGGACAGGTAGGGAAACATGCCTTGTATTTCTTTGCCTCCTACACAACACGAAGTGAATGCCTAATATAAACCACACACTGTGTTGCATACTGGGAATACCAAGATCAATAAGATACACTAAGGAGCTCGCTGGTTAGTAGTGGAGTTCAACATGGAAACAAATCATCACAATCTGGTACGAAATGAGCTAAAGTGTGCCCCAAGGATTCTGAGAGTACAGAGAAGAGCATCAATAACTCCCTGGAGAAATCAGGGAAGGCCTCACAAAGGAAGTGACCCTTGAGCAGACTCTTGAAGAATGAATGAGAAATAGAAGCTTTCTGGGCAGAGAAGATGGAAAAGGGCCTTCGAGAAACAGAGAAATTCATGTTCAAAGGCCTAGCGGTATGTGCAGTATGCATGAGGCAAGGTGAGGTAGGAAGGGAAAACGTGTGGGAATGAACACCAGCAGAGAAGGCTGGAAAAACAGGCACCATCCAGATTATAAGACCTTGTCATATGAAGAAGTCCCTGGGTAGTGGAAATGGTTAATACACTTGGCTGCTAATCTAAAGTTTGGAGGCTTGAGTCCACCCAGAGGCACCTGGGAAAAAAGGTCTGTTGATCTACTTTCAGAAAATCAGCCACTGGAAAACCCTAGCGAACACAGTTCTACTCTGACACACACGAGGTCATCATGAGTCACAGTTGACTCCGTGGCAACTGGGTTTTTTTGTTTGTTTTGTTTTGTTTGTGTCATGCAAAGGAGATAGGAATTGATCCTACAAGGCAGGTAGGAAGCCATGGGAGACTTGTAAGCAAGGGAAGTGATATGGTCAGATTTGTATTTTAGAAAATTAACTCTAGTAGCAGCATGGGAATAAATAAAGTGTTAGAAGACACTTGAGGGAGTAACATCAAAAGATTTTGGGAGCCTGAACAAAGGCTAGGATAATAGAGACATGTATTGGTTTGAGATATGTTAATAAAGAGAATAAATAGGACTGGGGTGACCTTTGGACAAGTTAAGTGAGACAGAAAATGAGGAGCTAAGGATGAAGAATGAGGAGCTAAGGATGACTGAGGTCTTTACCTTGAGTGACTAGAGTAAGGGTGACCCTATTCATGAAGATGGACAATACAGAGGTGAAAAAGTAAGTTGTTTGGGGCATTCCTGCTGTTGTTGCCATTGCTGTTGATTGGGTGAGGTAAATACTGAGATTAGTGGTCGGTGTTTTAAATTAAAGGCACTTGTAGGACATGGATGAGGAGATGTTGAGTAACAGATCAATACTGTATTTTAGGATCTATCTCAGTGCCTGCTGCATAGTGGGTGCCTAACAAACGTCTGTGGAGAAATAAAATGGGACCGTACAGAGTAGGCATTCAAGCAATACACAAATTGATTAAATCCTCAAGTAAAACTATGCCCTTATTTTCAGCAACGAAGAATACCATATGTACTAGTGTTTCTAAGGACATGAGATCACACAAAAGGCATGCTGAGGGGCCTCAAGTAGTTCAGGGCTGTGGCTTGGTTGGCACAGATGCTCTGCCTTTTCTAACAGACGTCATCTGGGGACAGCAAGAACAGGGGAGCCCCACAGCGCAGTCCTCTGCTGTGACACTGATGTATGACCCACACAAACATTGCATGTCCTGGGAGGTTCCCCTGGAAACTATGGATTTCAAGGCCAGTACATTTTGACCTCACATGAATATTTTAAATGAGACACAGATATTTAGTATTTTTTTACGTAAGAAATATGAAATACCTCCTGACAAAGCATAACCTCTTCCATATGTATAATCCTTTTCTGATTGCTTATAAATACCATTGTCAATTAATCTCAGGAAACTGGGGGTGAGGGACAGATAAGGATGGAGGAAGGGAGGGAGAATAGAAGTGAGAGAGAAAAACAAAGCCCAACAGAGAGAGACTTGAGAAATGGCTCACGCCATCCAGCAGATCCAAGCCTTTCAGCTTAAGTCAGCAGATATGAGTGATGTCTTGGGACATAGAATTTTAAATATTAGTGGACATGTTTCAGTAGTACAGCACAAAGCCATTAATTTCTTTGGCATTTTCAGTACTTCGTTGCTGCTAAGCATTCCCAGTATGTGCAAGTTAATAGAAAATTTGCAAGCCAAGGATATTTTATGCCTGCATAACTCTAGTTAAAAACACAGTATTAGGCAATATTTATAAAAGGTATAGACTATGTTCACACAGGTACAACAAATGTGATTTAAAAGATGATAATGCACTTTTCTCACTTTAACTGCTTTTTTTGCTACTATATTCTAATCACTGTAGCAATATTATGCTAAAGGTCATATTTCTACCCATGATGTAAATGGCATTAAACGGGATTATATACATTTACCTTTCATGGTAATGCAGAAAGGAAGAAATAACACTTGGTTAAAGCACAGTGGGCACCCAATACATCTTGTCGAATTGATTACAAGCATGGGAGGCAGTTTATCCAAAAATACCTGTTTTGTTTCAAAATATAATAATGTTTCTCCTCCCACATTCTTTTCTTAAAATCAGAATTTTAGGCTGCGGATAGATGTTACTCATCTTCAAGAGGAATTCCCTCTTTATAAGTGAGAAATCTGCTAAGGGATGGATAGTTAGTACTCTCCTGTCAGCAAATGACTGAAAACCTAATACTTAAGTAAACATGCAATTTATTGGCCTATCTAACTGAAATGTCCAGGGGGTAGGCATAGTTTCAGACCTCAGACAATGCGCCACCATTTCTCGGCTTCCATCCAAGGCTCTGTGTGCATATGGCAGCAAAATGGCAGCACCAGCTACCTAGGCTTCAGATAGAGCAGGAAAATGGCTGCCTCAATCCCAGAAGTCTTACGGCATTTCATTGGCTCTAGTGGGGACACGTGCCCATCCTTGAACCAATCATTGTGGCCAGGCAGCTAGAACGTGCCTGTGCCTTAGATCTAGGTCCAATCCTCTACTAGTGTGGAAGCCGGTGATGGAGTTTCGCTAAAGTACGCTGGCTGTGGACCCTAGGGGTAGCTGCTTCAATGCAGAATGGAGGTACAGTGCCCTAGGAAAAGAAAATGAATCCTAGGGGAAAACCCTTATGTAATATTTGAACTAAACTTCTAAAACAGCCTTTGAACTTCCCCCAGTAAAATCGTCCCCTATTTCAAGGAGGAGTACCCATTAGAAAAGGAAGTTTGCGATTGCATGAGGAAAGCAGAATGAAGCCGAAGTGTTTTCCCCATGTGTTTCTCTTCCTGTACCCTTCCATTCCCCTCTTTTTTTTACCACCAAAATCAACTCAAATCCCCACACTGTCTTCTCCTTAAGAGCAAAGTACTTACCAGATATTTCCAGTTGCTGTGAGAATGTTAATGGAATCTCAGCTTTCCAGATGAATCCTGACAATTTTTGTTTAAATTCTTCCTCCTTTCCGCCGCCCTCAGCAATCCTGACAATTTTGGTGTGACTTTAGGGAAAACAACGCCTTATTGAGTCTGCTGGCATTGTTTTGTTTGGGAAAAATGACAAGTATTGACAGTTGTTTATTTTTGACCTGGATGCTGGGCCAGAACAACATGGAAGTCAGATGCTTTAGTATTATTTCTCTGCCCTGAATACATCCATTTCTTTTGCTTCTCGTCATTATCTTGAGTCCTTCAGACTCTTTCAGAGTAATTCTCCTTTGACCTCCTTGTCATAAATACAGATTATGCAGCCATATTCCTCAACTGTGTCCTCCAATTTTACTTGAGCTCTTGGCTGCATCCATTTGCCAGATGAAAATCTATGTTCTTCGAAAACTGCTGAAAATGCTTGTGTAACCATGCATGCTGTCAGGAGGGAGAATCCGTGCACGCGATACGATGTCAGGGAATTATTCCCAGGAGTATGACATGTTCTTGATGCCAACTGATCTCTCTCCTGCTATTCAGAAATTGTTGCTTTGTTAAGGTGAGGGTTCTGGTTGCCATACTGTTTATAAACTGCACAGACCCCACTTCTATTCATATTTATCCAAAAGCAGCTAAAATAAATAAATGGGCCTTCTGGTTTTGCCACAAATGAATCACACTCTCTTTTCACGCAGTAAAATGCATTGTTCTATCTTGCCTATGCTAGAAACACAGAGAAGAGAATAAATACCTGTCACTATATCTTTACATTTTAAGTTGTATTAGTGATCTGTTGTTGTAACAAACCACTTCAGCACTTAGTGGCTTAAACCAACAACCATTTTATTTGTTCATTATTCCATAGGTCAGCAATGAGGACTGGGCTCAGCTAGTCCCTGCTGGTTTCTTCTGGGGCTGGTTTTGCCTGGCACCATTCATGTGGCTGCAATCATTTGGCAACCCAGGTGAAGATGAGTGGTTTAAGATAGCCTCACTCACACACACAGCTGTTGGTGCTGGCTGTTGGCTAGGTCATTGTCTCCAGCAGGCTAGTATAGGCTTCTTCACATACTGGTGGAAGAGTTCCCAGTAACAAGAGAAAGTTCAAGCTTCAATGTGCAAACATGTTTCAAGCCTCTGTTTATCTTAAATTTGTTAATGTCCCTACCCGTTAAAACCATTACCGTGGAGTCAATCATGACTCATAGCGACCCTATAGGACAAAGTAGAACTGTCCCGTAGGGTTTCCAAGGAGCGGCTGGTGGATTCGAACTGCCAGCCTTTGGGTTAGCAGCCGAGTTCTTTGACCACTACACCACCAGGGCTCCAATGTCTCATGGGCCAAAGCAAATCACATGACCAAGTCCAGCATCAGTGTAGGAAAGCGCTACACAAAGGCATGAATGCAGGGTGGTGGGATCCATCCAGGGCCATTACAGGTAACTCCTGATTTACGACGAACCAAACTTAACACCATTCTTTTTTTTTTTTTTTTAATCTTATCGGTAGTAATATGTACTACATACAATGTTGCAGCAGGTAGTTTGCTGATGTTATCATTCTCAAATGTTCATTTGCAGATGTTTTATGATTTACTGTTCAAAACACTGCCATATAGCAAGCTGTGGCCTGGTGTACGGTGAAGTCAGCGTCAGGAGTCATAATGAATAGAAAGTTGGGCAGTGTTCAGCTCTAACAACGTAACAACAATTGAACTGCTCAAGCACCTAACTGCACCCCCAACAGCCATTACGACTGTGACTTCATTGTTACGACACTGACGCTGACTTCATTGTACATCAGACCTATAGCGTAATCTTATTTAGCATTCTTTAAAAAGAAGCATCAGTTGTTAATTTAAAGCTGAGTTGTTCAAGTTCCTCTAACTTTAACGCCTGCACTGCTTATCCATCCGTTGCTGCCAAGTCAATTCCAACTCATAGTGACCCTATAGGACACAGTACAACTACCTCATAGGGTTTTCAAGGATTGGCTGGTGGATTCAAACTGCCGAGCTTTTGGTTAGCAGCTGAGCTCTTAACCACTGCAACCACCAGAGCTCCTGCTCTGCTTATACACCCAATAATATGTCTAGCAAAAGAAGTCATGCCACTGAAAGTTCTAATCCAAGTCTTCTTCATTGTTGGAGTAAATTTTTATGATTTGTGTATTTTTTTAAAGTATTAAAATATATCTGTAAGTTTATATGTAATGTTTCCAACCCCCAAAGACAAATAAAGATCGGATTTGTAAAGATGCTGATAATAAAAGGAGATAATGAAAAATTAAATAAATAAATAACGAGGTATTAGGCTTATGTTAGAACAAAACCCTGTCGTAAGTCAGGGACTACCTGTACTATAAAAATCTATCACACGAGTTAAACATCTATATCATTTTTTAACTGAAAAGTGAGATTTACCTGGAAGTTGTTGGGGCAAACCCATTACCAGTAAGAATGTTTGTCGGAGATTTATAGATACAAAGCAGAGCTACAAACCTCTTAGAGATCTATTAGCACCAAAGGAATATGGCTGGCACATTGAGGCATTACCCAAATTGTAAAACCAAACCCACTTCAGAAATGGGACTCTAGACCAGAGTTAATGATCTGAAAGAGACTGGAGGGAGCCCCAAAACTATGGCCCCCAGATGCTCTATTAAACCAGAACTGATACCATTCCCAAAGCCCACTTTTCAGACAAAGATTAGACAGGCCTATGAAACAAAAAATAATACACATGAGGAGCGTGCTTCTTAGTTCAATCAAATATACGAGACCAAATGGGCAGCTCCTGTCCACAAGCAGGATGAGAAGGCAGGAAGGGACAGGAACTGGCTGACTGGACACAGGGAACCCAGGGTGGAAAGGGGGCATGCGCTGTCACATTGTGGGGGTTGCAACCAATGTCACAAAACAATATGTGTATACATTTGGAATGAGAAATTAACTTGAGCTGTAAACTTTCACCTAAAGCTAAATATAAATAAATAAATAAAGTAAAATAAATGGGACTCTAGGCCTGGACACGAGCCCTACCTAGATATTTAACATACAACTACCTTTAAGTACCTTCCAAAGGAGTTCTAGTATACGGGAAAGTGAGGCATTTTTTGAGTTAGATAAATCAGGTTGATCGTCCCACTCCTGGTAAGTAGAAAAGAAGGAGGCTTGGACAATTAATTAAAAACAAAAACAGTTGCTGTGGTCTCAACTCTGACTCACAACAACCCTATGTGTGTCAGAGTAGAACTATGCTCCATAGGGTTTTCAGTGGCTGATTTTTTGGAAGTAGATCACCAAGCTTTTCTTCTGAGTCACGTCTGGGTGGACTCAACTCACCAACCTTTCAGTTAGCAGCCAAGGATGTTAACTGTTGATAAAAAACAAACAAACTCTTTGCTGTGGAATCGATTCCAACTCACAGCATCTTACAGGACAGAGTAGAACTGCCCCGTAGGTTTTCCAAGGCTATAATCTTTATGGAAGCAAACTACCACATCTTTCTCCTGAGGAGCAGCTGGTGGGTTTGAACATGCTTGACTTTTTGGTTAGCAGCCTAGTGCTTTAACCACTGCACCACCAGGGCCCCTTTAATTGCTGATAGTAACTAGTATTTCCTGAGCACTCATTCTCAGGCACTATGCATAGTTTATTTTCTTCAAACCTTGCACAACTCTGTGAGGTGGGTAGTAATCTTATCTCCTTTTTATGAATGAGGAAACTGAGAGTTAGAAAGGTTGACTTACCCAAGCTCACACAAAATGAAGGATAACTACATCTTTGTCAAACTACATCATTACAGAACTGCCAAACAACTGAGAATCATGGTCCAGCCAAGTTAACACACAAACTGAACCATCACGGTCAACTTCTCCTATAAACATTAAACTAAAAAGGAAAAAAAAAAGCAATATAAATAAATTTAGTCCCTGTACTTCTGTGCTTTATTCCCAAGCCTCCCACCTCCACCTCCAGGAAATGGCCCCCATTCTTTAATCTTTTCTTCCACACACCTTAAGCATCATCTAGATGCTAAATTAGGTTTTTATGAAACGAGGCCCCACAAATTTTTTGCTGTTGTCCAGTCACATACTTTTTGGCAAAGAGGAGCTAATAAGAAACAGCACATGTCAGACAACTGTTCCTCCATTTGCCTTTGCTGGGGATGGATTTAGCGGAGGAGAAGGCAGTGTTTAGCTCATTTTGAAGAGTAAACGCATTTGATGGTAGTCAGTGGAGCATGATTTGAGTAGTACGTAAATTGTATAGAATTGTAATGCAGAAAACTCAGCTTTCCAATGGTGAAGGAGATTAATTTATAGCTCTTTCTAGGGGCTAAAACATTCTGAAACAATAAGTAGAAGGTTTATCTTCCATCTGATAATTTGTAGAAAGCACTAAATAGGCTAGAACTGTAAAAAATAATAATAATAAATAAACCTCTTGACTGTTAAGTTGTGATTTAAAAAACAATACACTTTTCCCCCTCAGTTCTGCTCTGAAGACAGACATATCATTTGCCTCAATTTCCAAGACTCAGTTCATATTTGTGTATTTATAAAATTAGCTGTTCTCCAAAGTGGAAGACATTCTAGAAAAATTATTTAATCAGTTTCAATATTCAGATTTGTGGTTGTTCACTTAGAAACAAAATAAAAATTCGGAGGCACGTTTAAAATTTAACCATAGCTTGATGCAAATTAATACCCAAACGGGCAGCCTGCAGATGAAAAGGGGCTGAAAAGAAAGTCTTGAAAGAAAATAGAACAGAGAATCTGTTTCACCATGCAGCCTGTTATTTTAACTCAGACACAGTGAAGGTACATGGCAGGAAGAAGCCCTAGATTCTGATGCTAAAACCCAGTCTTTCAAGTGCTACTTAGAAGAAGAAATAGGGAAAAGGGTATCTCGATTGTGAAGCCCTCAGCTGCTAACCAGCATGTTCGTGGTTCAATCCAGTGGCGTCACTAGGGAGGTGCAGGGTGTGGGCGGGGGGGAGGTGCAGACTGAACCAGATGACACTGTCAGAGGGGGTGACATCAAAATGACTGTCTATACAGTACACAATACAGGGGAAACTAGCACAACCTGTACAAGGAAAGGTCATGGAAGCCCCATAGATACGTCCAAACTCCCTGAGGGACTGAATTGCTGGGCGGAGGGCTGTGGGGACCATGGTCTCGGGGAACATCTAGCTCAATTGGCATGACACAGATTGTAAAGACAATGCTCTACATTCTACCTTGGTGAGTAGTGTCTGGGGTCTTAAAAGCCTGTGAGCGCCCATCTAAGATACTCCACTGGTCTCATCCCTTCGGGAGCAAGGGAGAATGAAGAGAGCAGGATACAAGGAAAAGATTAGTCCAAAGGACTATTTGTCCACAGCTACCAAGGCCTCCACCAGACTGAGTCCAGTACAGCTAGATGGTGCCCAGCTACTACCACTGACTGCTCTGACCGGGATCACAACAGAGGGTTCTGAACAGAGCTGGAAAAGGATGTAGAGCATAATTCTAACTCACAGAAAAAAAAAGACCAGATTTACTGCCCTAAAGGAACTGGAGAAACCTCGAGAGTATGGCCCCCAGACACCCTTTTAGCTCAGTGGTGAAGTTACCTCCAAGGTTCACTGTTCAGCCTGGGAGTGGACAGCCCTGTAAAACAAAATGAGACTAACGAGGTACAGGAGTCCAGTGACAAGGGCCAGAAGGCAGAAGGGGACAAGGAAGCTGGTGATAGGGAACCCAAGGTTGAGTAAGGATATTGTTGATGTGTTGTGAGATTGTTAACCATTGTCATAGGGCAACATTTGTAGTAACTGTTAAATGAGAAACTATTTTGTTCTGTAAGCCTTCATCTTGAGTGAGAATAACAGCACAATTGGAAGAGCGTAGTCAATGTCACTGAACTGTGCATGTAGAAATTTTTGAAATGGTGTATCTTTGGCTATGTGTATTTTCACCAAAAAAAAAAAAAGGTTGAGAATTTAGAGGGTTAATATGTTGTGGGGTTGTTAACCAATGTCATAAAACAACATGTGTACTACTGTTTCATGAGAAACTATTTGTTCTGTAAGCCTTCACCTGAAGTACAATAAAATTTTTTTTAAAAATGACTGTCTATAGAAAGTTTATACATAGTTTCAACAGAAATTTATTATTTTTTATAAAAATATTCCTGTAATTAGTTATAAAAACAAAAACATTTTTCTTAAGCCCAGCTTACATGTATCAATATACCACAAGGCTAAAACTCTATGCCAATTTACTTTTTGAACCTTCTAATGTGCTCCAGTCAGAGCTGTCCTTATTACCCAGTTACAGTGATGCTTCAAATCACATGGTTTCATCTGCAGGCGCTGCAAGCACGCACTGTCGTTTTTGTTGCTGCTGGTGTTTTTATAGGTGCTGATTTTGTGAAATTTTCTGGTGTTTTAGCTACAATATTGTGGTGATGGAAACCCTGGTGGTGTAGTGGTTAAGAGCTACAGCTGCTAACCAAAAGGTCAGCAGTTCAAATCCACCAGGCACTCCCTGGAAACACTATGGGGCAGTTCTACTCTGTCCTATAGGGTCACTATGAGTTGGAATCAACTGGACAGCAACAGGTTTTGGTTTTGGTTATTGTGGCGATTAGCATGGGGGGGTGATGCCACGAGTTACCACACTGGATGACACCAACCCTAGTGACACCACTAGTTCAAACCTACCCAGCTGCTCCACAGAAGAAAGACCTGGTGTTCTGCTCCCATGAAGATTACAGACTAGAAAATCCTATGGGAAAGTTCTGCTCTGTCACATGGGGTCACTATGAGTTGAAAATTGACTTGACAGCATGCAACAACAGAATGTACAGGGCATCGAATATGTACGGGATACTCACAAAGTGTGTAGGTGAAATGAGCTGTCCAGTGTGGTAGATAAACATGAACTCAGGTCACTAAAAGGAAGCAAAATGCGTTAGTCTGGAACTTGATAAAGGTGGTGGTTGCACAACATAGTGAATATACTAAATGCCACTAAATTGTACACTTTAAAACGGTTAGTTTTATGCTATGTAAATTTCACCTCAGTTTTTTTAAAATGTGCTATAAGGGACACAAGAGGGAAAGGAGGAACCTCATCTCCTTGGGAATCATTATCCATCATCTCTGAAGAAAAGAAGGCTAACTCTTGGAAAGGAAGGGGCCTGAAATACCTGAGTAAGTGTGTCTCAATTCCCTTTTTGTTTTACTAGTGGACACCTGGTATTTTGAATACTACCATTCTCTGCCCATTCTGAGATAGGACGCAAGTCCAATGGAGAGCAGGGCTGACCCTCAGGTTCACTAGAAAGATATTTGCCTACCTGATGAGAGTTGGGGACCACAAAAGCTTTATTTGACCTAAATACTAGTGTATTGGGGAAAAGGGCATTAGATTTAAAAATCAACTCTGCCTCTAGTAGCTGTGTGGCCTTGGGCAAGTTAAGTTAATTAACTTCTCTGAAATTCTGTTTCCTCACTAGCAAATTGGGAGTCATAAAACTACCTCACAAGGTTTTGGAGAAGAGTAATACCATATGCAAAGTGTCAGGCACAGAAGGGCGACTTAATAAATGCGAAGAGCCTCTCTTCCTTTCCCATCTCCCAGCCCCCTCACCTTGCCCCTCTGACTTGACTTGAAGTTCTCATCATAGAAGTCATTTCCTGTGGTGCTGCAACAGCTTTGGCCTGAGACATTACCCTCATTAGAATACAATTGCACTGGTATATTACCGTGGAGTGAGGGCCTTAGAAGGAAATGGGGTGGGGGTGGGAGGGGGAGGCAAGCTGGGGACAGAAATCAAGGAAGAGAGAACCTCCTTTTCTAGACCTTTATTTAGCACTGTGAGGGATGTCAGGAGCAATGTTATAAAGCCAAAAAAAAGTTAGAATTGGCTCTTAAAGATCATTTAATCCTACCCCCTCATGTTATAGATAAAGGAACTGAGGTCCCTGAAGAGGAAGTGCTAGTCCTTTAATCATGCCTCCTTATCATCCTGCTAGTTGGTTCCTGTTAGGGAATGTGCTGGATATCCTCCGTTTGCCCCTTTGGATCCACTCTTCATCCTTTCCACCTTCCTCCCTGGCATGAGAGGCTGACCTATATGGACTACCTCAGTGGGATCCCTTGCCCTCTGGTTTCCAGCTGGGTTTGGCTAATGGGAAACACCACTGGTGGATCAAAGGGCAGAAAGAATATTTGGTCGGAATATTTATTTCCTGGGCTCCCTCCCTGCCAGGTCACCACAGCTTGACCATAGCTTCTGTTGGGCAGCACTCTCCAATACAGCTCTTCTTTCTGGGTTCTGGTACATACTCCCTGTCCTTGCCACTTCATGCCTAGGGTTGGAAAATAGTAACAGTTCCCAATGTTGTCAATCCCAGGGTACTACATCATCCCTTGTTAAACCAAACCAGCTGCCCATGAGTTGACTCTGACTCATGGCGACCCTGTGTGTCAGAGTAGAACTCTTCTCCACAGGATTTTCAATGGCTTATTTTTTGGAAGTAGATTGTTGGGCCTTTCTTCCAAGGCACCAGGTGAACTCAAACCACCAACCTTTGGTGAGTGGATTAACTGTTTGTACCACCCAGAGATTAAACCCTTCCTGTGTCTTTGAAAATAATACCATTTTTAGGTTTTCCTCAGTACACAGTTTAAATGTGCCACCTGCAAAGGCCCTGGCTGATGTAAGGAGGAGCTCCTTCCCCCTGACTTCACATTTTCTTGAGGAAGGATTTCCTCTAGAGCAGGGATTAGAAAACTATAGCTCACAGACCAAATCCAACCCACTGCCTATTATTGTACAGCTTTGCGCTAAGAATGGTTTTTACATTTTTTAACTGGTTGGAAAAAATCAAAAGAAGAATACTGTATTTTTACCCAAATAACACAAGCCCTCTGCATTTGTTTGCCAGCTGTGCCCTACCTGCTCGAGGCACCTCACAAGTGCAGCCATGCAAGTCCTCTTCTGCATGTTGCTATAAAAAAAAAATTAAAAATTAACATAACACTCTTATGAAAATACAGGGGTGGGAGGAGGGTACAGCCAGCAAACAAGTGCAGAAGACACGGGCTATTTGCATAAAAATACAGTATTTTGTGACACATGAAAATTCAAATTTTAGTGTCCATAAATAAAGTTTTATTGGAGCACAACCACCTTCATTTGCTTGTGTATTGCCTATGGCTGCTTTCATGCTATAATGGCAGAATAGAGTAGTTGCAAGAGAGACCAAATGGCCTGTGTTATGGATGGAATTGTGTCCCACAAACATATGTGTTGTAATTCCCAACCCCTATATCTGTGGATGTAATCCCATTTGGGAATAGGGTGTTCTTTTTTACGTTACTGAGGCCATAAGGTTGTGTCTTACCCAATCACTTTTGGAAATATAAAAGAGTAGATCAGTCACAGAAGCAAATAAGCACAGATGGGATAAGATACATGCCACACCACATGAAAATCATCAAGGAACCAAGGAACAGAAGCTGAAAAGAGACAAGGACCTTCCCCCAGAGCCTACAGAGAGAAAGCCTTCCCCTAGTGCTAGTGCCCTGAATTTGGACTTCTAGCCTCCTAAACTGTCAGAAAATAAACTTCTGTTTGTTAAAGCCACTGACTTGTGATATTTCTGTTATAGCAGCACTAAGAAACTAAGACAGCCTGAAAGGCCTAAAATATTTGCTCTCTGGCTTTTTACAGAAAAATTTGCAGCTTCTTGCACTAGAGTAACATTCCTGGACTTTCCTTCCACCCTTTACTCATTCCTGGTTGATCAGTGACTCTCCTGATCCATATTTGGATTGGGTGGAGCCAATCTATTAAAGACTGTAAGTACTGGGGTTTCGTCCTTTTTCTTCTTCTCTGTCCCCAACCAGTGTGAACCAGTGATCCTGAGTGACTGTATCTACTCTGCAGACCATGACTTGCACCTGGAATGGCTGCCCCAAGGCCAAGATTGGACGAGGGGGTGTAGGATGGTAAAGAAAGTTTGAGAAAGCTCTTCTGGCTGCAAATTTAAAGTCACATTCTCTGATCAACTCTCTCTGGTAACCCATGTGTCCATCTTCAATAGGTTCTGAACACAGGAAGGAAGAGGAGAAGATACTTGACCCCCTAGAACTCCAGCAATCCCTTTTCCCCCACCCCAAGTTTGAGCCCTCATCACCTCTCATCTGGATCACTAAAAACTCTGCTACCTGGCCTCCTTGCCTCCAGCATCACCTCCTCCTATCCAGAAAGGCCAGCATGATCTGTCTAAAACAAAAATTCACCTAATTTCCTCTCTACTGTGAAGACTGACTGCATTAGCGGCACAGTCTCATGCCTCTCTGTGCTCCCCCCTTGGGCAGTGCCCTATCGCACTGACTCCGGGCCTAGGCATGTAACGTGCTTTGGCCAATGGGCTAATAGCAAACTTGACACATGCAGATGCTTGAAAAAGCACTTGCATGTTTCCTCCTCTCTTGTACTACTGCTAGCACCATGAGAATATGCCCAGGTTAACCCAATGGAGCGCCATGAAAGATACACGGAGGAGAGTCAAGTTTTCCCAGTCAAACCATTCTAGATGAGCCAGGCCCCAGCCAACCTGCCAGCTGCTTGCAAGTGCATGAGTGAGCCCAGCCCAGATCAGCAGAATTGCCTATTCAACCAGTATACTTCTGAGACATAATAAAAGATTGTTGTTTTAAGCCACTAAGTTTTGGGGTGTTTTGTTAAGCAGGAATAGCTAATTCATATACCTACTTTAAACTTTTTGCTGTTGTTGTTGTTGTTAGCTGTGATCAAGTGAGCCCCCAACTCATGGTGACATCATGCACAATGAGACCGGACCATTGTGATACAAGAGTTTTCATTGGCTGATTTTCAGAAGTAGATCACCAGGCCTTTCTTCTTAGTCTGTCTTAGTCTGGAAGCTTTGCTGAAAGCTGTTCTGAATCACAGTAACATGCAAGGTCCTTAGGAGCTGCTTGGGGTTTAGGACTGAGTCCCATTTATCTTTGTATCACCGGCAATTAGAGCAGGGCCTGGCACCAATACATGTGTTCCAAATGGAATTGAAACTATCCCCTTGTATAATTTGGAAAGCACAGATGACCTGTGAAGATGAGATATAGAACCAAGGATCTCAGAGAGAAGATGATGGCCCAAGTAAACAGGTTGAAGAGGACGAATTCCAGTGCTGGATTCCTTTGAAGCAGAAGGGTGAGATACCAACAAGGGCCCATTTAGCCTCCTTAGTAATCCGACCAGCTGTGTTCCTGAGCACTTGAAAACGGCTTTGAACTGTTTTAAACCGGTTCGGTCATGGTCGACAAAGCAAAACTAGAACAGATCCAAATTTTTAAAATTTGAATGATCTGGAACCATAACTGGAACGGAAAAGATTACAAGTCGAAGTCCTGGAATAGGAGACTCTGAAGAGGCATGGTAAGGCTTTTCAAGAGCCTGATGTGTGAGACTAGATTATTGTCAGGACTGAGGAAAGCGACATACATTCAAAGCGGCGGTGTCAGCCACCATCTTTGAGTGGGGCACCGTTTCCAACTCTGCTCAAAATCCGATGGTCAAGAGATTTGGTTGCTATGCAACACATACACTGCTCTTGTTTTCTAAGAGGGAGATTAAGTTTCTAGCAAGGCTTCAACCCGTAATTTTTCCCATTCCAGTTATGGTTCCAGTTTACCTAAATTTTAAAAATTTGACAGGGATCACAACAGAGAGTTCCGGACAGAGCAGAAGGAAAATATAGAATAGAATTCAAATTCATGTAAAAAGACCAGGCTTACTGGTCTGACAGAGACTGGAGGAACCCCAAAACTATGGCACCTGGACACTCTGCTAACCCAGAACTGAAACCATTCCCAAAGCCCACTTTTCAGGCAAAGATTAGACAGGCCTATAAAACAACGCACATGAGGAAAGTGCTTCTTAGTTCAATGAAGTATATGAGACCAAACGTTCAGCTCCTGTCTAAAGCAGGAGGAGAAGGCAGGAAGGGACAGGAACTGGACGAATGGACGCAGGGAACCCGGGGTGGAAAGAGGAAGTGTGCTGTCATATTGTGGGGATTGCAACCAATGTCACAAAACAATATGTGTATAAATTTTTGAATGAGAAAGTGAGAAATTAACTTGAGCTGTAAACCTTCACCTAAAGCACAATAAAAAAAATAAAATAAAAAATTCAGGTCTGTTCCGGTATCAATTCCTTGACCATGATGGAACCAGTTCCAGTTCAAAGTCCTGCTTGAAAAACAAAATGAAACAAAAAAGCCTAAACCCACCCAAGGTAAAGAAGCAGGAAAACACTACACAGCCTCTTCTAGAGGGTTTTGTGTGCTGCAACACAGGAGAAGAATAGAGGAGCACAAAAGTAATCAGAGGTAAGAAAAATTCTGGGAAAAACACAACAACCTCAGGGCTGGGAAGGATGGGGCCTTTTACAGACGCAAAGAGGGAGAAAGAAGATGAGAGCTGAAGCCGAGACTGACAGGAAGATCAATGCGCAAGGAGCCCTGGTAAATCAGAAGGAAAACATTTCTCACGGATTATATAAAGGAAGCAGAAGTGAACAGCGAAATAAGAAGAGCCCCAGAGAGGCCAGCGGGAATAGTTTAGTTACACAAAAAGTACACTCTGTGGAAAACTCAAATGAATTCTTTGCTCTGAGCTGTACTCACACAGCTACTATTGTGGGAGTTTTCCACTTACCGCTTGTCCCAGATACCAGATTTCCAATAAAAGGCCATATTAATTAATTACAGCTACAATTAATGGTTGATGAGTACAAAATGGAGAAAGTTAGTACAGGAGGCTTTGAAGACTTCATCCTAAAAGAGGGATTAATTTACCCTTTACCACCCATCTGTCAATCTGTTGTACTGTGGCGGTTTGCATGTCGCTACGATGCTGGAAGCTATGCCACCAGAATTTCAAACACCAGCAGAGTCACACATGGTGGACAGGTTTAGCGGATCTTCCAGATTAAGACAAACTAGGAAGAAAGGCCTGACGATCTACTTCCAAAAATTAGCCAATGAAAACTTTATGGATCACAACAGAACAGTGCTTGTTTCAGACATGTCTTCTGGAGGGATCAGATGCTAGAGAGGACCAGCAGGGGCGTGGGAGACCCTGGGTGAAATGGATTTTCACAATAGCTGCAGCGATTGACTTGAACATGCTGGTCGTGGTGAGGATGACACAGGACCAGGCAATGTTTCATTTTGTTGGACACAAGGTTGCCATGAGTCAAAGTCGACTCGACAACAGCTAACAACAACAACAATTTACCCTTGGTTATTGAGAAACAATTCCAGAACCTAGCACAGTGCCTGGCAAACTTGTAAGAGGAATCTGTTGAAAGAGTAGTCAATGAATCATTTTATAGATCTTGTACTATTTCTAAAGCAAACAAATCAATTGGGTTCATTAGAATAGCAGTTCCTTAAACAGCCAGCATTCTTTAGAAGATTGTCCTTAAACCCGGCAATGAAGGGGAGAGGGGGGAAAGCGGGGAGGGAGAAGAAGGAAGAGGAGAGAAGAGGGGAAAAACCTTTGCTCTCTCTCAGGCTATATAAGCCAATTTTGAGGGGAAAAAAAATCTATGTGACTGTATAACACAACCACCTCACTCAATCAAATTGAAAAGAATATAAAGGAAGCAGGTAAAACCCAGAGCCAGGAAGACCAGAAGTGATTTTGAAATCACAGTCAGTTTCTTGTTGCAGAGCCAGCTTCCTGCTTTTTAAATGACTTGTACTGTCAGTTGGGAAATGCAGGGATTTAAACCAGATGATGAATCAATTACCTCAGTGGGATAAAATGCCTAAACTCCACTAATGTATTGGGAAAGAGAAATAACAATTAAAAGACGCTGTCAGGTGCCTTCTGCAAACATGTTAGGCCATCCTAGGATGTTGGTCTCTTGGTCAGGGTCTAGGGGCTACAAGCTATTTCTGCTCTGCCCCCACCCCACTCCAAGTAGTACACCCTTGCAGGCTGCTGCACAAGTCATGGGGCAGATACCTCACCGCCCTTGGGAATAAGCTAAGCAGTTAACAATAAGAAAGGAGACAGTAGGGTGAAATGTACGAGAGCAAAGGGAGTCACTCAGGTAACCAGGGATTGGACAAGGCAACCTAAGACATAAAAAGAAAGAAGGAATAGAACTAGTAAGAGGAAATTTGAGTGTAGAGAATTGGGGGTTCCATCTAGATGGGATGCTGAAAGAAAAATCTTCACCTTATGTAAGTCATTTGTTGACTATTATTGCCTTCAAAGGTAGTCCATAATATCCCCAGGCAGTCCCTAGAAATAAAGCTCCCAGACAATTCAGGTAGCGGAGAAAAGAACACAAATACCACAGGACAATAATTTTAGAATAAGAAAGCACCCACAGAGAAGGAAGAGATCTCTAGATTCTGAGTCAGAGTGTTTGTGCTTTTAGCACAGTTTGATACATAAAAACAAGTTGTTAAAACTATAGATTTACCCACTAAAACTACAGATACTGAGCCCTGGTGTGTACAAGGCATTCTGTGGGCCCTACCTGGTTTCTAACTCTGCTGCCCAACTCTACCCAGAGATAGGTAGGCCATCTGAACCTCATCCTACAAGCTCAGCCCTTGCACTCATTTCTATGACTATTCCTGAGCTCAGATAGGAGGGATCTGGGGAGCTACAACCCAGCCCTCTGGAGCTAACCATCAGGTCACCCCAACTATAAGTTCAGCCCTGTCTCCATTTGGATAGCTAGATTTCTGTATTATTTATAGCACCCATCTTTTCCATATGGCTCAGGATTGCTAATGAGCTTCTGTCTTGGTGAGCCTCTGCCTGAGATCTTGTTTAGATAACCTGCCTACTATTCCAAATTTTCTAGGACTGGTGCCTAATAAGCCCTACTCACTCCATTCAATCCCAACTGCAAAGAAGCGCAGAATGCAAGGTATTAAGGTCCTCAGCAACAATGGACAGAACCAATAGGGAGGGAAGGACAAGCAACAGCTGCCAGACACTCCCTCACCAGGGACAGAGGAAGCAAGGAACGAGTTTGTAGAGGAAGCTGAGTGGCCCAATCAGAATGTCTCAGGACTTGTTCCGGAAGTTACAGAAAATACAGAGGGAAGAGCAATTATAAGGGAGATAGGTAATGAGGTGGCCACTCTTGGAAGATTTATTCACATGCACAAGCACCCTAGACAGGGGCTGGGGTCTGATGGGGAGGATCCAGTCTCAGAGAATGTGTCTGACAAGAGCTATACAAAGTGTCAACCAATAGAGTTCTTGTCCTAGGAAGGGCAGCTAAAATCCTGGGAGGGAAAACTGAACATAAAGGAGACCTGCAGATCAGAAAATGCCTCATGGTGAAGAAAGATTCCCGGCAGACCTTTAGGGATAAGTAAGAGGGCCAGCGAAAATAAGGGAAACCCTCAGTGAGTTGGATTGACACAATAGCCACAACAATGGACTCAAACATGCCAACGATGATGAAGATCGTGCAGGACCAGGCAACATTTCGTTCTGTTATACGTAAGGTAAGAGCCCTGGTGGTGCAGTGGTTAAGCATTCAGCTGCTAACCCAAAAGTCGACAGTTCCAATCCACCAGCCGCTCCGCAGAAGAAAGATGTGGCAGTCTGCTTTCTGTAAAGATTACAGCCTTGAAAGCCCTATGGGGCAGTTCTACTCTGTCCTTTATGGTTGCTATGAGTCAGAATCGACTCAACAGCAGTGGGTTTTTGGCTATTCATAAGGTTGGCATGAGTCTGAGCCAACTCGACATATCTAACAACAACAAAAAGCACAACTGCCTTTCAAATATTTCCCTACTTCCAGTCTTTCCTTTTCCAATAGGCCCTTCCCCTCACATTCAGATCTGACTTTCTAAAACACAGCTTTCATTGCCCTGATCAGGCTCCTGGTCAAACGCCTACTGATAACCAGGTATTTGTTTCTTCAGCTATCCAACATGATCGACATCACAAAGCCTCCAGGACAGGACAGTGCTGTGCCGCCAAAGACAAAGAAGAGGGATGCACTGCAGAGAGGTGTGAGAGCTGAGAATTGAAAATAGATGGTGGGAATGTTGTTCCTGAGAAGCTGTTGGACACTTTGAAATGGTATGTTTGTAGTGTAGTTTTGAGAATGGATCACAGATCATGAGGCATTGATGGAAAGAAGGTAGTAGGAACTGAAGTTTTGATCAGCTAAAGACGAAAAGACTAATGCTTAGTGTTTGGTGGAGTAAAGTTACATGTGATCCAAGTTTTTTTTTTTTTCACACCCTCATTTATCTGCCCAATATTTTTTATTTATTCCACACGTATTTGTTAAGTACCTACTTTGTGCCAGGCCCTGTACTAGGTAGAGAGGATACAAAATTCCAAAACACATGAAGAAAATTAAATCAAACAAAAGATATAAATAAGTAGGATATATATTGACTACAGCTAAAATGAAAAGAATAGATAAATGTGAAAGTGTCTTTAAAATAGGTATGTTTAGGATCCTCAAGGAGTTAAAAGAAGAAATAGTACTCACAAAAAGAACAAGAAATTTTGAAACAAAGTAGTCAGATGAAACTAGAACCGGTGGATATAAAGAGTAATAATCATTGAATAAAAAATTGTAACGAATGGAATAAACTCCAGACTGGACACATTTGAACAGATAATTAAGGAACTGAAAAATAGGATTGAGAAACTCACCCAGAATGCAGCATAGAGTACTAAAGATATTAAAACTAAGAAATGTCGGTTAGGAAAATAGAAAATAGATCGAATGACTCCGGCAAGGTTCCAGTAGGGATTTCTGAGAAAAGAGAATAGAGAGAATTGACACAAGACATATTCGTAGAGATAATGGCTGAGAATTTTCTGGACTTGAAGACAGATAAAAGAACACAACTAGTGCTGAATAGGATAAATACAAATAAACA
The DNA here is from genome assembly GCA_030035585.1 of Dugong dugon. Classification (NCBI taxonomy): domain Eukaryota; kingdom Metazoa; phylum Chordata; class Mammalia; order Sirenia; family Dugongidae; genus Dugong; species Dugong dugon. Next base: position 153,893,359 of record CM057462.1, read on the forward strand.
GCCTACACGACCTAGCTCCTTGGAACTTCCCTGACTTCATCTCCTACTGCTTTTCCTGTTATTCACTTTGCTTTGGCTTTGCTAATCGTTGAACAAAACAAGTTCACTCCTACCTCAGAATCTTTGCACTTGCCTTCCTCTGTTTGGAATGCATTTTCCCAAGATAATCTGTACCTTTATGGCTCACTCTCTCACTTTCTTTTGGTTTCTCCTCAAATATGACCTTATCAGTGAGAACTTCCCTGGCCACCCACTTTAGTAAACAAATGTTTTTTACTGCTACATCCTCAGGACCTAAATCAGTGCCTGATACAGAGTGGGCCAAATATTTATCGAGTTATATGAATTAATGAACAAGTAAAATGCACATATAGACATATTGTAGTGAAACCGTAGACTATCAGGGATAAACGAACGATTTTGAAAGAGATTTTGTTGTTGTTAGGAGCCGTTGAGTCAGTTCCTACTCATAGCGACCTCATGTACAACAGAACAAAACATTGCCTGGTCCTGTGCCATCCTCACAATTGTTGCTATGTTTGAGCCCACTGTATCAATCCTTCTCATTGAGGGTCTTCCTCTTTTTTGCTAACCCTCTACTTTTCCAGGCATGACATCCTTCTCTAGGGACTGGTCCCTCCTAATGACATGTCCAAAATACGTGAGACAAAGTTCTGTCATCCTCACTTCTAAGGAGCATTCTGGCTGTACTTTCCCAAAGACAGATTTGTTTCTTCTTCTGGCAGACCACAGTATATTCAATATTCTTTACCAACACCATAATTCAAAGGCATCAACTCTTCTTCAGCCTTCCTTATTCATTGCCCAGCTTTCACATGCATATGAGGAAATTGAAAATACCATGGCTTGGGTCAGGCACACCTTAGTTCTCAAGGTGACGTCTTTGCTTTTTAACACGTGAAAGAGGTCTTTTGCACAGATTTGCCCACTGCAATACGTCATTTGATTTCTTAACTGCTGCTTCCATAAGCATTTATTGCTGATCCAAGTAAAATGAAATCTTTGAGAACTTCAATCTTTTCTCCATTTATCATGATGTTGCTTATTAGTCCTGTTGTGAGGATTTTTGTTTTCTTTATGTTGAGGTGTAATCCATACTGAATCCAATCATTTCCATGTAGCTTTTTTTTTTTTAAACAAAAAATCCACATAGGAATGGAAATTACACTAAGATTAGACTTAGAAGATGATAAAGTACTATTTTAAGTATGGAGGAAAATCAGCAGTCAGTTTAATATCTTATTCCTAGCTAAATATATTCAACCATGAAATAAAGATGTTTTCTGACAAAGAATAAAAGAATTTACAATTCATAGACTGTTACTGAAAGAACTACTAAAGGATATACTTGGGTAAGAATAAAAGTAAACACCATTCAGCCAGGGATTGGACAGCCCCATAAAACAAAACAGGACTAATGAGGCACAGCAGTCCAGGGACAAGGACTAGAGGCAGAAGGGGACAGGAAAGCTGGTGATAGGGAACCCAAGGTTGAGTAAGGACAGTATTGACGTATAGTGGGGTTGTTAACCATTGTCATAGGGCAACATGTGTACTAACTGTTTAATGAGAAACTATTTTGTTCTGTAAACCTTCATCTAAAGCGAGAATAGCAGCACAACTGGAAGAACGTAATTGATGTCACTGAATTGTGCATGTAGAAATTTTTGAAATGGTGTATCTTTGCCTATGTATACTTTCACCAAAAAAAAAAAAAGGCGAGAAGGGAGAATGTTGACTTGTCGTGAGGTTGTTAACCAATGTCATAAAACAGTATGTGTACTGACTGTTTAATGAGAAACTATTTGTTCTGTAAACCTTCACCTAAAGTACAATTTTAAAAAAAAAGAATGAAAGTAAACCCAGAGAAAAGAAGTAGGATATAAGAAACAACAGTTAAGTATTGAAACTGCAAAAAATATGTTGGTAATGCGATAAATGATTATGAAAATAATTAATTTTCATGTTAAAAATTGAACTAAAATTCTACCCAAAAATAATAAGGAAGATCAGGGGTTGGTTCTTCAATGAATAGTTAAAGCATGCTAAGTTCATTATTTTGTTCAAGAAAAAGATGAATATACTGAATAATTTTATACTATTGTCTTAGTCATCTAGTGCTGTTATAACAGAAATACCACAAGTGGATAGCTTCAACAAAGAGAAATTTATTCACTCACAGTCTAGTAGGTTACAAGTCCAAATTCAGGGCATCAGCTCCAGGGGAAGGCTTTCTCTGTCTGTCAGCTCTGGAGGAAGGTCCTTGTGATGCATCAGTCTTCCTTTGGTCTGGGAGCATCTCAGCACAAGAACCTCAGGTCCAAAGGACATGCTTTGGTCCTGGCACTGCTTTCTTGGTGGTATGAGGTTCCTATGTGTCTCTGCTTGCTTCTCTCTTTTGCATCTCAAAAGAGATTGGCTTAAGACGCTATCCAATCTCGTATACCTCATCAATATAACTGCCGCTAATCGATCTTATTATATCATAGTGATTGAATTTATGACACATAAGGAAATCACATCAGATTACAAAATGGTACACAATTATACAATACTGAGAATCATGACCCAGCCAAGTTGACAGATATTTTGGGGGGACACAATTCAATCCATGACAACTGTGTTAGAATATTTAATTAAGTGTATATACTAAGATATTAAGGATAATGACTGAAAGACTAAAAATAAGGTTTATAATTTTCAAATAAGTAGAAGGTTAAAAAGCAAAAAAAAAAAACTTTTATCAATTCAAAACAAAGTAGAAGAGCAGAAAAAGAGAAGCAAAGAAAAAGTGTAGCAAACAGAAGACACAAAATAATGTGGTCAAAACAAGCCTAACGTGTCATTAAAAACAACAAATATAACAGATTAAATTTGCTTATTAAAAGACAGAGACTCCAATCCTAGGTATATATCCAGAAGAAGTGAAGGCTGGAGCACAAGCAGAAACCTGTACACCAATGTTGATCCCAGCACTTTTCACAGTAGCCAAAAAGTGGAAACAATCAAAATGTCCATCAACAGATGAATGGATAAACAAAATGTGGTATATACACACAATGGAATATTACTCAGCCATAAAAAAAACGAAGTCCTGATGCATGCCATGACATGGATGAACCTTGAAAACATGCTGAGCAAAATTAGTCGCAGAAGGGCAGATACTGTATGATCTCACTTATATGAAATAAGCAAATATATAGAAACCAAAGATTATTAGTGGTTACCAAGAGTGGGAGGGAGGGGGAAAGAAGAAGTGTTTGCTTAGCAGGCATTGAGTTTATGTTAATAGTGGTAGAATGATTTGGAAAAGTGTAGTGAGAACAGTGGCACAACTAGAAGAATGTAATCAATGTCACTGAATTACACATGTAGGAATTGTTGAGATGGTGTATGTTTTGTTATGTATATTTTCATTACAATAATAATTAAAAAGACAGAGACTATCAGTTTATATGCATATATAAGTATATGTAAACACACAGAGATATACACAAATACACAAAGCAGCATAAGTTGCTTATAAGAGGTGTACCTAAAACAAAATGACACAAAGAAAGTTCGATCAATACAGAGATGGGGGAAAGAAAACAAGCAAAGAAATTTAAAGTAGCTATATTTATAGCAAAAAAAATAGAATATGAGCAAAAAGTTTTAACAAGCAAAAAGAAGATACTACCTGATAATAAATACAACAACCTACTACGAAAATATACAACCTCACAAATATATTTAGCAAAAACCGGCAGTTACATAGGAGACATGAACAAATACATAGTTAGAGATTTAAATGCATTTCTATTAGATGCTAATAGATCAATGAAACATAAAATTTAGAAAGAATATAGAAGAGTTGAACAATCCCAATCAATAAATTTGGTCTAATTGATATATATCAAATCCTTAACTCCAGAAATAGAGAATATAATTCTTTTCAAGCACATATAGGACATTTGTAAAAATTAACTACCTACTAGATCAGTAAGGATGTCTCAAAAATGGCAAAAAAAAAAAAAAAAAACCCCCAGCATTATTACAGACTCCAATCCAGACCACAAAGCAATTAAATTAGAAAACAGCAAGAAAAAAAGACAGCCAATTTCCCCCATAAAAGTTTCTTTAATAATTCCAACCACCATGGATCTTTCCCTTGCTTTGTCTGTCTATAGCACACCTTGTACCCTTTTAAAGACAGTTGATTTAAAATGAGTTAGTACTTCATCAATTGTTCTGTTATGGTGTTTTATGATTGTCCCAGATGTGAACAAGCGTCCTCTTTTATATGTAAATTCCTTGAGGCTAAAGACCTCTGGGGTCCCAAGCATCTTTTGTACGCTTCTACTATAATTTTCCTCATACTGCCCTGTAATTGGTCTGATTGTCTGCTTGTCCCACTAGAATAACACTAACACTATACAGCACTTCTATGTACTAGCCATTGTTCAAAGCACTTTATATATATCAACTCCTTTTAATTTAATAGGTAAAGTACCAATTTTATGGATGAGGCACCAGAAGTTAAATAACTTACCCAAGGTCACACAGCTAATAAGTGGCAGAGCTGGGTCTCAACCCAAGTAGTCTTGCTCCAGAGTCTGCTCTGAACCACCACACTTCCTATTGGAGGGATCAGGTCATGTGTCTTTGTATCCCCAGCAGCTAACCCAGTACCTAGCACAGAATTGATGCTCAGTAAATGTTTGCTTAGGAAATGAGTAACTGAATGTGTGGGTGAGTGAATACTCTCCTTTCTCCACCTCTCCACACATATTACCTACCAGCATGTACACAGTATTTAATACAGTATCGGGCACATGGATATAAGTCCAATTTGGCTTTGATAAGTTCCATCAAAAGCCTATGTCTATTCCACCCTGTCCTACAGGGTCACTATGAGTCAGAATTGACTCAAGGGCAATGGGTTTGGTTATGCCCTAAAAGCTACCATTATTATGTGGACATATGCATTAATATTTGATGACAGATGTGCTCAATCTATTTTCCCTAAAAGTATATCACTCTTTATAATAGAATAATTAAATCATGGAATTGTAAAGTTAAAAGTGGCTTTAGAGTTCATTAGCTTCAATCACATGTTTTACATGTGAAAAAAATTGAGTAAGAGAGGCAAAGAGGACATACAACCAAGCAGTGTAGCGGAGCCAGGACTGGAAATCAGCCTCTTGACCGAGTCTAGTTCTTTTTACCATACTACAGGTCGTTTTAATCTTACCTGCACTCAGAAAGAAATTGGATCATAAAAAATTCTATGCCCCCTATGAACATCTTCTTAACCTCTATGTACGCAGGGATTGTTTCTAGGTAACAACAGATTATCCGTACTTGCTGTGTAGAAGTTGGGGCTTCCAGGTGCCACTTCCTTAAAAATGTAATTTTAATGTGTTTTTATTTCTACAGCTTCCTGTCATTAAGAGCCTATAATTAAAATAATTAGAAGAAGAATCTTGCCTGCTAATCAGTCTACATTTCAATAAAACATTTTTAAAACTCACAGTCCAAAGCTGTTACCTTGTTATTTAAGCATGAGCTCTATTATATAAATTGTCACCACAGCACTGCCAACCAGTTATTTATAGAAAAAAATCTGTTAGCTTTTCCTTGGTAAACCAATGTCACTCTAAACTGAAGTTATTGAAGAAATTACAGGGAGACGGAAGATGGGTGGGTTTACATCCATCCAACGTAACTGGACTCTGGAAGTCTGCCAAAGCCTTTTTTGGACGCCATGTACGTCAAGAGGGTTGACAAGGAACACAGTTTTGCAGCAGCAGTGAGATTCATGGTGCTGAATTTTGGGTGATATACATACAGGTGTATGTATGTGGTGATGGTAATGAAAAGATTTTTTAAGCTGCTATAATTCAGGCAGGCTATGTTCCAACGGTGCAATGGGGTTTGAGACACTAAAATGTAATGAGAAGTATGACTTCTATAGCCAATTTCTCATTGTAAGTATGCTGTTCTCCTTTTACTGTAAGCCTGTGCCTTTACTCTTCCAAAAGCCTTGTGTAGTAGAGCACTTCTGTAGGACTTCTTGCTTTACATTTCCCATACAGGTAACCTCTGAGTGACAAAGGAGTGTCTGACCTGGAAGGCTGCTAGAGTTCATTCACAGAGTTTAGAACTGATGCCATGTATTTATTTCATGACCCGGCTAACCCCACTAAATGCGTGCTTCCCCAGGAGCCTACAAGTAACAAGCTTTTTCCAGAAACAAGGTGATGATGTAGCTAATAAGCACTAAGGCCCAAGTCTTAGGAAACAATAAAAAATAATATTTTTAAAAACTAGCATGAGATTAAAAAAAAAAAAAGACAGTTGGAGTTTTGGAGTTTAAAACACACACACACACTGATTAGAAATCTTTCTCTAGTCCTGGACAAGGAACTTTATGACAAGCTTGTGGAGTTGGTGAAAATATAAAGGAAATCATGGAACAGATAGGCTCTAAGATGGCCCTTCAATCATCTCACCTCCTATTATCCATATGCTTATGTAATCCCCTCCACCTGAGTGTGGGCAGGATCTGTGACTTGCCTCTAAAGGACAGAATATGGCAGAGGTAATGGAACGTCACAATCGTAATTACATTACATAAGATGGTAGCTTCCATTTTGCTAGCATACTCTCTCTCTTTTGAATCTCTCCCTTGATGGCTTTGATGAAGTAAGCCACCATGTGGAGAATAGAAAAGAACTGAGGGTGGCCAATTGACAGCCAGCAAGAAGGTCAGGCTTCAGTCCAACAACTCACGAGGAACTGAATGCTGCCAACAACCATGTGAGCTTGGAAGTAGATCCTTCCCTGGTCAAGCCTCAGATGAGGCCCCAGCCCTGGCTAACACCTTGACTGCAACCTTTTGAGAGACTCTGAAGCAGATAATCCAGTTAAGCTGTACACAGATTCTTGACCCACAGAAACTGGGAGATAATAAATGTGTGTGGTTGTAAGCCACTAAGTTATGTTAATTTGTTACACAGCAATAGATATCTAATACACTCCTCAGTGATAGCAGTGGGATCATATTCCAAAGAAAGAAGGAGAGGTTGTAGAAAACTGAAAACAGCATGGACTTAGATAACAGAGAACCCTGGGTTTGGGTCCCATCTATGCCATTTAGTATCTGTGGGACTTGACACTATTTCTATACCTTCTCCAAATCTCAGTTTCCACATCTCCAGTACGAAAACATGAGGCATTGGTGGTGGTTCAGTGGTAGAATTCTTGCCTTCCATGTGGGAGACCCAGATTCTATTCCCAGCCAACACACCTCATGCACCCATTTGTCAGGACCCATCTGTCAGTGGAGGCTTGCATGTTGCTACAATGCTGAACAGGTTTTAGCAGATCTTCTGGTCTAAGATGGACTAGGAAGAAAGGTCTGGTGATCTACTACTGAAAAATCAGCCAATAAAAACCCTTTGGCTCACTACAGTCCAATCCGCAACTGACCCTGGGGATGGTGCAGGACTGTTCAGTCCCATTGTGCATGGGGTTGCCGTGAGTTGGGGGCTGACTTGACAGCAGCTAACAACAATATGAAGATAATATTTTCTATCTCAAGGTGCTGTTTGGAGGAGTAAATGAGAAATAATATTTAGTAGTGTGTCTGGCTGATATGAAATGTTTAATAAATGGTATTTGTCATTACTATATTGTATAGACTTTAGCTATTGAAAAAATTACAACTTTCACTCAGGAGCCTTTTAACATGATATAGCTAGCCCCACTGGTTTTGCTGTCTTCTTTGTTCCCTCCAGTCGGGACTTAATGTTTCAGGGAGACAAAGTGACCTTCCATTCATTCCAGGAAAGGTTTTTACTCTCACGTGTATTATAAATGTTCTCTTCTTGGTATGTGACAAGATTACTTAATTCTTTTTGTGTGAACAAAACTGGAGAAATATGGGAGTAATGGGTATTAAGAATCCCTTTTCAAATAAGGAAGCAGATGAGATTCCCTCAGTGACATGAATATATGGCCTCAGCCTTGGTACGTGAGGTGGCTTTGCACGCAGGAGAGACTTCATTATCTGGCTGAGAACACTGAGCTGTCAGTCACAAATTTACAGTGGCCTTTTGCTTCCTTCAGTGGCATAACACATTAGAAATTGTGGAATTTTTATCCTCCACTTGAGTGGTGTGAGTAAATGTAATAGGAAAACACTTCAGCCTGTAATGCAAAGGTTTCTCAGGCTCTGGTCAGGCTACACCTATAGTTTAAAACATACACACTCACTATAATTTTGTTTTGAGTGTTCTGCTTGTGTCTCAGAATCAGTGGAGCTTTATATTAAAAGCAGTCACATTTGGAAACCCATAGAAAAGGAGATCTGTTTTTTAATCATGTGGTGGATACTTGCATGACAGGAAGATTGGGTTGAGCCTTTTTCAGGGAGAACCCATCATTTTCCTTCACTGAGATTATAGGAAGGTGCTCTCTTCCATTTCTTCTCTCTCCCATGCCCAAACGTGCCTATTTCTTAAAACAAAATAAAACAAAGCATATTCCTGCCATCATTTTGTGAATATATTCATTGGTTGGAAAACCTAGATTCAAAATCTTGGCTCTGTGGCTTGCTTTGTGCTTTTGGACAAATCATTTCACCTCTCAATGTCTCAATTTCCTTATCAGTAGTAAAATTAAGAGAATAATAATGACCTCATGGATGGATATAAAGATCCAATGAGAGAAAATATGTGTAAAGGTCAAATACAATACTTTTATTTTTCATACATATATTACCCATTGCCATCGAGTCGATTCCAACTCATAGTCAGACTATAGGACAGAGTAGAACGGCCGCATAGGGTTTCCAAGAAGCAGCTGGTGGACCCGAACTGCCGACTTTTTGGTTACCAGCCAAGCTCTTAACCACTGGACCACCAGGACCTCATACATATATTAGGGTACAGAATAAGTTTCAGGGGCAAAAGAGTTTAATGCTTCTGCTTTTCTATATATACTATCTTAATTTCTTGGTGCTGCTGTAACAGAAATACCACAAGTGAGTGGATTTAACAAATAGAAATTTATTTTCTCACAGTTTGGGAGGCCAAAAGTCTGAATTCAGGGTGCTAGCTGAAGGGGAAGTCTTTCTCTGTAGGCTCTGGGTGAAGGTCCTTGTCTCTCTTCAGCTTCTGCTCCTCGTTTTCTTGGCGATCTTCATGTGGCATCAATCTTCCCCAGTTTGTCTTTTCTTTTCTTCTATGTCCTAAGCTGCTTCTTTTATATCTCAAAAGTGATGGGCTTAAAACACACCCTACACTGATAAATTCTCGTTAACATAACAAAGAAAACCCTATTCCCAAGTGGAACTATATCCACATGCATCCTCATTGCCGTCGAGTCGATTCCAACTCATAGCAACCCTATAGGACAGAGTATAAATGCCCCACAGGGTTTTCTAGGCTGTAATCTTTATGGAAGCAGACTGCTACATCTTTTTCCTGAAGAGTTGGTGGGTTTGAACTGCATGCCAACATTTCTGTTAGCAGCCAAGTGCTTAGCCGTTGTGCCACCAGGGTGCCTTTCCAAATGTACATACATTAGGGTTTACAACACATATTTGGGGGGGACACAGTTCAATATACAGCATATACCAAATGTTTCTCATGTCTGAGCAATAAGCTACCTAGTGCACTGTTCTGAAATGTCTATTTTGTTCTAGATATATTGTAAGTCAAAAGATTTGCTCATATTTCCTTTAAATGGAGATAATAATGTCTATTAAGCACTTACTATTGAAGTACTTCACATGTATAATTCATTCAATCCTCACAGTAACTCCATCATGAAACTGTGGCATAGAAAAGTGGGGTGCAGAACTCAAATTCTAGTAAAAAGACCAGACTTAACTGACTGAGACTGGAGGGACCCTGAAGACATGGCCCCTGGACTCTCTGTTAGCCCAGAACCGAAACCATTCCTGAGGCCAACTCTTCAGACAAAGATTAGACTGGACTATGGAACATAAAATGATACTTGTGAAGAGTATGCTTCTTAGCTCAAGTAGATACATGAGACTAAATGGGCAGCTCCTGTCCAGAGGCGAGATGAGAAGGCAGAGAGGATCAGAAGCTGGTTGAATGGACACGGGAAATCCAGGGTGGAAAGGAGAAGTATGCTGTCACACTATAGGGAGAGCAACTAGGGTCACATAACAATGTGTGTATAAATTTTTGTTCAGAACCTAACTTGAATTGTAAATTTCACTTAAAGCACAATTTAAAAAAAAGAAAGAAACTATGGCACAGAGAGGTTAAATAACTTGCTAATGGCCAAACAACTTGATGGAGTTAGGAATCAAATCCAGTTATCTGAATTCATAGTCCATATCATGGTTGTGGAGCCTTAGTGGCACAGTGGTTTAAGAGCTCAGCTGCTAACCAAAAGGTCAGCAGTTCTAATCCACCAACTGCTCCTTGGAAACCCTATGAGGCAGTTCTACTCTGTCCCATAAGTTCGCTATTATGAGTTGGAATCGACTTGATGGCAACGGGTTTGGTTTTTGGTTTACCACAGTTGCCCCTGCAGTACTGTCATGACCCTGGCCCAAGTGTCCCTCTCTTGGGTACTGAACCTTTAAACCAGCCAAACCAAGGAAATGGCAAGGAAAAATTCTGCAGGTGTCTCATTAGATGCAGCTGAGGGAGGTGCTGCCAATGCTTTCACACCTTAGTTCCCAGACACTAGTATTCTGACTTGGGGAAGAGAGCCCCATATATTGGTCTCTGGATGGCACATAGAGCAAGACAGCATTTGCAGTAAACATAATGCTGAGCTTTTTGATTTTGCAGCCTAACTAAAACCTTCATAGTTCAGTGGCTTGTTAATAGAAAATAACTTTAACTCCTATTACTATAAATATATTCTTATGAAAAACGTACTACCAATTATAAAAGACACTGCTTAAATGACATCACCACTGAATAGCTGTACCACCACCAGCTTCTGAAAAATTATATAATCTGTTAAAGTAGTATTATAAATAAGCAGCTTTATATAGTTTTATTTTCTTATTTTCCTTTAGAATCGCTATGATCCATGAGCTTTCCAAAGCCTATCTTATCCAAAGCATCAGTAATAAATCATAAATATTTATAGCATTTAATCATGAGGCAGCCAAAGAACTAAAGAAGTGTTATATTATTTAGCATCTCATTAAGCACCCAACATGCTTATAATCCAATGGTGAGGTCTGTGAATGGTTTCTTCTGTCACCAGTTGTCTTCCACTCTTCTACAGAAAAAAAATGCATTAACGCTTGCCTACGCTTAAGTTGTAGCAGATGTGGACCAAAGTCAATTAGACAACACCATCCCTGATGTCCTAGAAATGTATAATTTAACAGAACCACAAAATATATCCTCCTTGCCATCTCACTACAGAGGAAAGAAGGCAAAGATGGGGGTGGGCGGAAGGAGGGAGGGAAGGAGACAAATAATTACCGAACCCTCCTGTGAGCTAGGCAATAATCGTTGGAACATCACATTTACATTATTAATGACTCTATTTCATTTCCATTCCTGTATTCCCATTGTTTTATGATTTCTGAAGAGAAAATATCAAATACGTTACTCAGTATACAGGAAGAACTAACAATAAACACCATTCAAGTGTGAAATGAGGGCTGCCTTAAGACATGAGTCTTATCACCAGCAGTGTTCAAGCAGAGGTGGGATGCCCCTGTTAGGGGCACTGAAGAGGGAATTTCCTATTGGAAAAGACGACCAGGATCACTTCTTGAGCAGACAAAGACATAACCCCCTTTTCCTTCTCTATCAAAAACCAAGCCAGTTACTACAGAGTTGATTCCAACTCATGGACACTCAATGTGTTGCAGAGTGGAACTGTGCTCCATAGGGTCTTCAAGGCTGCGACCTTTCAGAAGCAGATCACCAGGCCTTTCTTCCGAGGCACCTCTGGGTAGGTTCGAACTGCCAACCTTTTAGTTAGTAGTTGAGCACTTAACCATTTGTACCACCTGGGAACTCCTTTTCTACAATAGTGGTTTAAAGCTAGAATATCTATTTTCCCAGATTCAGTTGCAGACAGGAGTGGCCACATGGCCCAGTTCTGGCCAATGAGATGTTAGCAGAAGTCTCTGGCGAGAGAGTGGGGAAGGCCGTTGAGACGAGGTTATAAAAGAGACAGACTCATCGGAACTCTCATATACTGCTGGTGGGCATGTAAAATGGTGCAGTCACTGTGGAAAACAGTTTGGCAGTTCCTCAAAAAGTTAAAATGTAGAGTTACCATGCGACTCAACAATTCCACTCCTAGGTATACAGACCCAAGAGAAATGAAAACATTTGTCTACATAAAAACTTGCACATTAATGTTCATAACAGCATTATTTATAATAGTCTCAAACCGAAACAACCCGAATGTCTGTCAACTGAAGAATGGATAAACTAAATGTAGTATATACATATAATGGAATATTATTCAGCCATAAAAAGGACTGAAGTACTGATTCATGTTACATCATGGACGGACCTTGAAAACATGGTAAATGAGAGAAGCCAGACACAATAGGCCACATATTGTATGATCCCATTTATACAAAATGTCCAGAATAGGCAAATGCATAGACACAGAATGTAGATTAGTGGTTGCCAGGGGGTGGGGAAGGGAGGATAGGGAGTGACTACTGATGACTATGGGGTTTCTTTTGGGAAAAATGTTCTGGAATTAGATAGTGGTGATGGTTGCACAATCTCGTGAATGTACTCAGAATTACTCAGTTATATACTTTGAAGAGGTGAATTTTTTGGTATGTGAATTATATCTCAATTTAAAAAATTAAAAAAAAAAAAAAAAGAGACTCAGCTAGCCTGTTATTAAGACCTCTTGTCCATCATCTTTCATCTACCCCTTCTCTTCCTTCCTGGAAGGCAGAGGGGAAGCCTGAAGTGCAGTCACCATGTTGTGATAATGAAGACAAAGGCCATTTGCTACTGAGGGTGAACAGAAGTCATCTGGGCCCAGGAAACCTCTTACTTGTTTAAGCTGCTCTTGGTTGAGTTTTCTGCTGCTGGTAGCTGAATGCAATCCTAACTAATAATATACCTCACAACTTTAAGATTTTATGAGAAGCCAATTACTGTTAAAATGAAAAGAATCGAGTTATGAAATGCAGTACCTACAGAGGTGTAGGAAAATAGTTCTTAGAAAGTACAATTTAAAGAGTATTTCTCATTTTACAGAGATAGTTTAGTACTTGTGCTAAACAAGAAGTGGTTGGTGTTTAAGCTTGTGATGCATTGTGCTGTCTTAAGAGGCAGAATAATGAAATGTGAAATATGCATTTTAAGGCATCTTAAGGAAAATACAATAAATATGAATAATTACCTATATAACTATTCCATCAAGACATGCCATGCAATCAAAGATGAAGAGTCTATTTTTGGATTGTTTCCAAAATGCCTGAAAGGAAAACTTGCAACGGTGGAGACACATCACATCTTTAGATAAGACCTGAAGACATTTTTTAAAATTATAATTTGTTAAGTAATGAATAGCCATAATTTGAATATAAAGGGAGCCATTATAAGTGAAGACAGTATGAAATATGCTGGCATTTATAGTTTTTGCTGAGATATTAGCATGTTCCAGTGCCATTTTTAACCAAACTTTCTGAAATCTATACTCATAAATTCTCCATCTAGCTTCATGTGTTTTTGTTTAATGGACAGAGATATCTTAATTCTCTGTTGCTGATTTTCTGCCCTGTTCCAATGTTATAAAATTCTAGTAGTCTGAAGTTTAAAATTGTTGACCAAATGAAGGAATAGTGGTTAGATTTACTTAAACTGGCTCTAGCAAATTGAAACAAAGTTTGATTCCAGTACATGATCATTCTCAGAAATAATTCATGTGAAAAGAAGAGTGGTCCCAATATCTTTCGGTTACCAAGTGTTTTAAATTTCCAAAGACTTTGCTCAAAGACCGAAAAATCAAATTAACCACTGAGCAGATGTGAATAACCGGCAATTATATGATGAATTCAAATGACATAGATGAACGCAACAACAATATAAATTCAAACAACACAGACCAGTCAAGGTAACTCTTTTCTTCCTTAATAAATATTCTGGGAAGAGATGGAGAGAGACAAAATATGATAATCAGGTTAATTTCCCTCAAATCTCTCCATTTGGCTTCTGAAGATCCGATCTTAGTGTTTTTCTAGTAGCATAGAAGACTCACAATTTGGAAAACTGGAATGTTCTCACAGGTCACATCTTGAGCAATATGCTTTCCAGCTATGCTTACTTGGTTTTGAGTTCACTGAGTTCCACAAAGAGCAAACAAGAATGCGTGTGTGAAAGTCCTTTGAAAAGTATAAGGAATTATAGGAATTCAAGGTATCATGATGATGATGATGTTTTAAATGATATTTTGTATCAAATTATTCTGTTACCATCTCATTCTTCCTACCACTTAGGAGTGTGAGCAACAACCACTCTCTTCTGCAACTTCTTTGGATGATTTCTCAGTAAAGGAGCCATATTTGATATAAAATTGTAAAAAAAAAATCTGTGCACAATAAATTTTTTAAGGACTAAAAAAATTTTAAAAACCTAAAATTTCTACACTTACTACTTCCTTCTATTGAAACGATGTGTCAGCTATCATACTGAACTCTAGTTTATTGGCTAGAAGCTGCATGCTCAGTTATTTGACCGAAATCAGACCAAAACCATTGCCTTCCATTCTAACTCATAGCAACCCTATCAGATAGAGTAGAATTGCCCCGTGGTGTTTCCTAAGCTGTAAAGTTTTATGGGAGCAGATTGCCACATCTTTCTCCTGTGGAGCAGCTGGTGGTATTTGACAAGGACCCTTAAAAGATCAGGTGAGGATATTATCAACTCGGGGACTGACTGTTTTAATAAGCTTCAATTGACTTTCTAGAGCAGATACAAAGAAGAGAGAAACACTGCATCACAGACAGAGGAGCAGTGGAAAGAAAGGTAGTTCACCATTTGTGGAAACGTACGGGAGCATACTTCCTAAATATAGGTAGAAGGCTTATGGAATTCCTTCAAGGCTTAAAATACTCTTTAGGGAGGAAAAAGAGAAAATAAATATGTTTAGCTCTGAAGGAGTCTTGGCTGATGAAAATAATCACAATAATTAGTCATTGCATCAAAAACGTATTGTTGAGAGTTGCTCAGCTGGAACAATTACAGTTCTCCATCCCAATGACCTTTCAAGAAGCTCCCATCTTGTGTTTAAATTTCATGTTCATCCCCCATACCATAACCTTGGTTACTTTCAAGGGATCAGTTGTGACGTATGTTTCTATGCAAAGATAAGTTTATAAATACACACAGATGTGAAAACAGGAAAGTCGTTAGATTCACATCTAAATGCTACAGCTACGTTAAGATAGCAGCGCATTTCTGTTACATACTCTTTGATGAGTGTGATGTGTTTTTGTTTTTTTTTTTTTTGGCATGATTTGTATTTAGCTTTTCTAAGAAGTACTGATGTTGTGAAGAATGCTTCTCCATTCACTAGGTGTTCTGCATTAAATGCCTGGAAAGCCAGTAGCTGCCAGTTTCTGGTAGAAAGCCAGGATCTGATCCCGGAGCTCCTTGAGGACAGAATAATCTCCTTACCTTTGCATCCTCCATGCCTCACATAGCCTAATCAGTGAATCAACCTGAATGATACTAAAAAGGATGTAAAAGACTAATTCCTCCTACCGAGGACTTGATGTTCCTCAGACTGAAAGGTCACTAAAGTAATATTAGCAAAATCAAAGATGATAATAGCAACTTTAATGACAAGTCAGATTTTAATATTTTAAAGAAATTATCCTAATATTAGGATTATTAAGATGTAGGGCCATATTAAGGGAACAGAATCGTTATAAACTTCCGAAGGGAACTGAATCTTTAGAAGAAAAGATCAACTTTGGCAAATGCCACATGACTTCCATGTCCTTTTTTCTTTGGATATGAGATGCTATTATTTTTGTGTCTGTCGTGAAAAATGTTTTCTTTTTTCCCTCCCCCTTGTTAAATACTAAAGAATTAGTAAACTCATCCTCCATCACAGAGCTATTAAGAAACATCTAAGGCTTACTGTGGTATGACTTGGAAAGTGACTTTCTTATATACCAACTTCAAACGAACTTTGAAATTTCAGAATGTAAGATCCAGCCCAGTGTTAATCCACCCAAGCATCACTTAGTGGCCCGTTCAGCTATTGTTTTGAAAGGTCTTTAATAGGCAGTTAAGCGCGGAAGGCAGCATTCTGAGAAACACATCCCTCTATGCTATTGCTTTAATCTTTCTGTCTATGAAAGTGTCATGTTTTAAAACACCAAGAGCCCAGTAAGCCTTCTATTTTCATCTATACTTGACAGCATATACTATTTTTTGTTCACTTTTCTGCTACTTTAGGATCACAGTGTGGAGATTCAGACCTTCCTTCAGGCCAAAAAGGACTCTAGCCACAAACTTGGCTGAGTGGAAGAGATGCTATGAGCACCTTTCTCTCCTAGATTTTATTCTTCCTTACTCCTCAGTAGAGGAAAGACTGGCAGAACAGGCATCCAAATTAAACAGCTGCTACAGCCCTTGCTCTCACTATGCACGCTGCTGAGATGGGAAGAATGAATGGTTAAGCCAGCTTCAGGGAGTACACCTCTTATCACCTTGCTCAAGAGCCGTGAGTAGTGACATAACTGTGCTTTTTCCACCACTATACCCCATCTCGGACACATACTTTCTAAAGGTATGTGTGCATGTGTAAGGGTGTAGGTGTGTACGTGTGTGTGTGTGAGAGAGAGAGTCCATCTTTTCTATCCTGAATTTCTCCAAAAGCTCAGCTCTCATACATACGTAAAATATCCTAACTGGAAAATATCATCCATTAAATTGGTTAAGGTCCTTTATACAAAGACCTCTGTGACAATTTATTTTCAGAGCTCAATGTCAGAAAAGGTTTGTCTCTCCTGAATAATTGGCCTGTTTGCTTCTACTGGGTGAAAAAAAAAATTTATGTAGCTCACCACGATTTCCTCTTTGCCTTGGTTACTCTTCTTGTGGTTAGGTGCTGTCGAGTTGGTTCCAACTCACACTGACCCAGTGTACAACAGATTGAAACACTGCTCAGTCTGCACCATCCTCACAATCATTGCTATGTTTGAGCCCATTGTTGCAGCCACTGTGTCAATGCATCTCATTAAGGGTGTTCATTTTTATGGACACAGGAAATCCGGGGTGGAAAGGAGGAGTGTGCTGTCACAGTATAGGGAGAGCAACAAGGGTCACATAACAACGTATGTATAAATTTTTCTATGAAAGACTAACTTGAACTGTAAACTTTCACTTAAATCACAACAATTTAAAAAAAAAAAAAAAGCGTGTTCATCTTTTTCACTCACCCTCTACCTTTCCAAGCATGATGTCCTTCTCCAGGTATGGGACCCTCTTGAAAACATGTCCAAAGTACATGAGGTGAAGTTTCGCCATCTCACTTCCAAGGAGCACTCTGGCTGTATTTCTACCAAGACAGACTTGTTCATTCTTCTGGCAGTTCATGGTATATTGGTATATTCAATATTCTTTGCCAACACCATAATTCAAAGGCATCAATTCTTCTTAGGTCTTCCTTATTCATTGTCCAACTTTCACACACGTCTGAGGCAATGGTAAGCACCATGGCTTGGGTCAGGTGCACTTTAGTCCTTAAGGTGACATCTTTGCTTTTTAACACTTGAAAGAGGTCTTTTACAGTAGATTTGCCCAATGACTGCTTCCACAGGCATTGATTGTGGATCCAAGTAAAATGAAATCTTTGACAACCTCAGTATTTTATCCATTTATCATGATGTTGCTTATTAGTCCAGTTGTGAGGATTTTTGTTTTCTTTATGTTGAGGTGTAATCTGTACTGAAGGCTGTAGTCTTTGATCTTCATCAGTAAGTGCTTCAAGTCCCCTTCACTTTCATCAAGCAAGGTTGTGTCATCTGCATATCTCAGGTTGCTAATGAGTCTTCCTCCAATCATGATGCCATGTTCTTCTTCGTATAGTCCACCTTCTCAGATTACTTTGTCAGCATACAGATTGAATAAGCATGGTGAAAGAATACAACCCCGATGCACACCTTTCCTGACTTTAAACCACACAGTATCCCTTTGTTCTGCTTGAACTACTGCCTCTTGGTCTGTGTAAAGATTCCTCATGAGAACAATTAAGTGTTTTGGAATTTCCATTCTTCACAATGTTATCCGTAATTTGTTATGATCCACACAGTCGAATGCCTTTGCATAGTCAATAAAATTTTGCATGCAAACTCTGTAGTTTTCTTCTTCCAAGTTTTTGCTAAAATATAATTTTTACCTCTCTTCTCTCTCCCCTTCTTTAAACTGGTTGCTGACTCATAGTGACTCCTTGTGTATCAGAGTAGAGCTGTGCTCCATAGGGTGTTCAGTGGCTGATTTTTCATAAGTTGATCACCAGGCCTTTCTTCCAAGGCACTTCTGGGTGGACTCAACCCCCCAACCTTTCAGTTAGCAGTTGAATGTGTTAACTGTTTGCACCACTCAGGGACTCCATAGCTTCTTACCTTTCTCATAATTTCTGCTCCATTCCCTCCCCACCTCCCACCTCAGCCCTCTTCTTTTTTCTATTTTTTTATTTTTTTTTATTGTGCTTTAGATGAAGGTTTACAGGTCAAGTTAATTTCTCATTCAAAAATGTATACTTTTTTTGTGACATTGGTTGCAATCCCCACAATGTGACAACACACTCCCCCTTTCTGCCCCGGGTTCCCTGTGTCCATTTGATCAGTTCCTGTCCCTTCCTGCCTTCTGATCCTGTTTTTGGACAGGAGCTGCCCCTTTGGTCTCATATATCTGAATGAACTAAGAAGCACATTCCTCGCACGTATTGTTTTTTGTTTTATAGTCCTGTTTAATCTTTGTCTGAAGAGTGGACTTTGGGAATGGTTTCAGTTCTGAGTTAACAGAGTGTCCAGGGGCCATAGTTTCGGGGGTTCCTCCAGTCTCTGTCAGACCATTAAGTCTGGTCTTTTTATGTGAATTTGAATTCTGTTCTACATTTTTCTCCTGTTCTGTCCAGGACTCTCTGTTGTGTTCCCTGTTAGGGTGGTCATTGCTGGTAGCCAGGCATCATCTAGTTTTTCTGGTCTCAGGCTGATGGAGTGTCTGGTACATTTGGTCCTTCAGTCCTCTGGGCTAATATTTCCTTGTGTCTTAGGTTTTCTTCATTCTCCTTTGCGCCAAGTGGGATAAGACCAATAGATGTATCTTTAACGGCTGCTCACAAGATTTTAAGACCTCAGACGCTATTCACCAAAGTGGGAAGTGGAACATTTTCTTTATAAACTATTATGCCAATTGACCTAGATGTCCCCCAAAACTATGGCCCCCAGGCCCCAGTCCCAGCTACTCTGTCTCTCAAAGTGTTTGGATGTGTCTCAGAAACTTCTTTGCTTTTGCTTTGGTCCAGTTGAACTTACTTCCCCTGTATTGCGTGTTGTTCTTCCCTTCAGCGAAGCTGACCCTTGTGTACTATCTAGTTAGTGATTTCCCCTCCCCCTCCCTCCCCTCCCTTGTAACATCAAAGAATGGTTTTTTCTATGTTTAAACTTTTTCTTGAGTTCTTATAATAGTGGTCTTATACAATATTTGTCCTTTTGTGATTAATTTATTTCACTCAGCATAATGCCCTCCAGATTCATCCATGTTGTGAGATGTTTCATGGATTCACCATTGTTCTTTACCATTGCATAGTATTCCATTGTGTGTATGTACCATAATTTCTTTATCCATTCACCTGTTGATGGGTATTTAGGTTTGTTTCCATCTTTTTGCTATTGTGAATAGTGCTGCAATGAACATGGGTGTGCATATGTCTATTTGTGTAATGGCTCTTATTTCTCTCGGGTATACTCTAGGAGTGGGATTGCTGGCTAGTATGGTATTTCTATTTCTAGCTTTTTAAGGAAGTGTCATATTGTTTTCCAAAGTGGTTGTACCATTTTACATTCCCACCAGCAGTGCATAAGAGTTCCGATCTTTCCACAGCCTTTTCAACATTTGTTACTTTGTGGTTTTTGGATTAGTGCCAGCCTTGTTGGGGTGAGATGGTATCACATTATAGTTTTGATTTGCATTTCTCTAATGGCTAATGATCGTGAGCATTTCTTCATGTGTCTGTTAGCTACCTGAATGTCTTCTTTCGTGAAGTGTCTGTTCATATCCTTTGCCCATTTTTTTAATTGGATTATTTGTCTTTTGTTGTGGAGGTGTTGCAGTATCTTATAGATTTTACAGATTAGACCCTGATCGGATATGTCATAGCCAAAATTTTTTCCCAGTCCATAGGTTGTCTTTTTACTCTTTTGGTGAAGTCTTTTAATGAGTGTAAGTGTTTGATTTTTAGGAGCTCCCAGTTATCTAGTTTCTCTTCTGGTGTTTGTGCACTGTTAGTTATGGCTTGTATACTATTTATGCCATGTATTAGGGCCCCTAGTATTGTCCCTATTTTTTCTTCCATGATCTTTATTGTTTTAGATTCTATATTTATGTCTTTGATCCATTTTGAGTTAGTTTTTGTGTATGGTGTGAGGTATGGGTCCTGTTTTATTTTTTTACAGATGGATATCCAGTTGTGCCAGTACCGTTTGTTAAAGAGGCTATCTTTTCCCATTTAATGGACTTTGGACCTTTGTCAAATATCAGCTGCTCATAGGTGGATGGATTTATGTCTGGGGTCTCAATTCTGTTCCATGGGTCTATGTGTCTGTTGTTGTACCAGTACCAGGCTGTTTTGACTACCATGTCGATACAGTAGGTTCTAAAATCAGGTAGTGTGAGGCCTCCCACTTTGTTCTTCTTCTTCAGTAATGCTTTACTTATCCAGGGCCACTTCCCTTTCAATATAAAGTGGGTGATTTGTTTCTCCATCTCATTAAAAAATGCTGTTGGAATTTGGATCGGGATTCCATTGTGTCTGTAGATCACTTTAAGTAGAATTGACATTTTGACAATGTTGAGTCTTCCTATTCATGAGCATGGTATATTTTCCCACTTATGTAGGTCTCTTTTGGTTTCTTGCAGTAGTGTTATGTAGTTTTCTTTGTATAGGTCTTTTATGTCTCTGGTTAGATTTATTACTAAGTATTTTATCTTCTTGGGGGCTATTGTAAATGGTATTGATTTGGTGATTTCTTTTTCAAAGTTCTCTTTGTTGGTGTAGAGGAATCCAACTGATTTTTGTATGTTTATCTTTTATCCGGCTACTTTGCTGAAATCTTGTGTTAGTTCCAGTAGTTTTCTTGTGGATATTTTGGGGTTTTCTGTGTATAAGATCATATCCTCTGTGAATAGGGATACTTTTACTTCTTCCTTACCAATTTGGATGCCCTTTATTTCTTTTTCTTGCTTTATTGCTCAGGCTAGGACCTCCAGCACAATGTTGAATAAGAGTGGTGATAAAAATCAGGCCTCTTTTTTGTTTTAACTACAACAAATCAGAAGGGAAAGCAATGCCTTAATTGGGTCATGGGATTCAGAAGGGTTATTTGAAGGAAATCCTGGGGCAGGGGGACTCATTTGATCATAAAGGGCTGTTTGCTTTTGTGCCTTCCTTATCTCATTTTAATTTACTAGATACCAAGCATATTTGTCCCATTAAAATTTGTGTTTTCTCACTAGTAACCAAGTACAGATCTTCTTTCTGCATTTGAAGTTGGAATCTGCTTCCCAAATTGGGCATTTGTGGGCCATCGATTGTAACTATCATGTCCACAAATCCTTGGTTATCTAAGACTTTCTGGATTTCAAATATTCTGATTCTTTTCCACAAACAAAATTCCAGTATTTTCAGAAATTCTTGTAATCTGGTGTCCACTATACATCTCACAAACTGCCTCTTACATTTGGTCACAGGACAAAAATCCCAAGTGAAACTGTTTATCTTGAATTGGGGTTTAGACAGTGAACCCACCAGAACCCAAAGTTTTAAAAGGGGCATAATTAGAGCAAACTGCTCTAAGACAATGGCTACGACCTGCAGCAAGGTCTCCTATGTTAACAACAGAATTTTGGTATTCATAATTATTGACTCCTAATATTTTCCATTGGAGCCCTGGTGGCACAGTGGTTAAGAGTTTGGCTGCTAACCAAAAGGTCAGCAGTTCAAATCCACCAACCACTCCTTGGAAACCCTATGGGGCAGTTCTACTCTGTTCTATAGGGTTGCTATGAGTCGGAATTGACTCAATGGCAACAGGTAATATTTTCCATTACAGGGTAATGACGTCCTTCTGCCCCAGACATAGACTTGTTCCAAGGCAATCTGAGGTCCAATATAAAGTAAGGTATTCTATAACGGTAATAATCTTCTTTGTGCTATCTATTCATAATCAATCCATTCACAATCATGATCTTATAACAATCTGGTCTAATATAGTAGGTCTAATATACATTACTGTTTCCATTTTATAGATGGAAAAAACGAAAGCTCAGAAATGTCCCATGGCCTATCCCATATCACTAGCTGAAGTTTTCCAACACCTTTACTGGTGCTTTGCATCTCTTATGTAAAAAGTTTAAGGTGGCATTTGTATTATCACTTGCTATGCACTCTGTAAATGTTAGCTAGATTAATCTCCCTTAAGTGATTCAGAAGCACTGAGTAAACATGGCGTGGATACATAAATGAACAGTCACATATCAAATACCTGTTAGCCTAGATATGTTTGAAGAAGAGTGCTCTAGGAAAAATTTTAAAAGCTAGGCTCTAGAAGTAAAGGTTTTTATGCAGCAGCCCTATTAATATTCTACCACATTATTTAAAATTGATTGGGTCATGATAACATATCACTAAAAATACAGAAGAAACTAGCAATTTTACAGTGATTGCTACCACCCAAATGAAGGGCTCAGGCAACTGCTGAGGCAAACAGCAACAGTACACTGCTTTAGGCTTTCCGTATGGTCATTAATATATCTATACAAAGAACATAAAATAGACAATAGAGGAATTGTCCAGTAGATATGATTGGTATGGATGGTTAGAGGCGATAAGGACCTTCACAAGTAACAGGTTTGGGGATTTTTTTTTTGTTTGTTTCTTTGTTTGAATTGTCTAGATAATTGTCTAAGTTACTTTTTTGTATGTCTACAAGATAGATAGAAGTCCCTGGGTGGCGAAAATTGTTAAGTGCTCAACAACTAGCCAAAGGTTTGTGGGTCAAACCCACTCACGGTCACCTCCGAAGACAGGCTTGGCAATCTGCTTCTGAAGGGTCACAGACTTGAAAACCCTATGGAGCAGTTCCTCTCTGTACTCATGGGGTTGCCATGAGTCATAATCAACACGATGGCCACTAACAACCATAGGGAGATAGGGAGCTGAAAAATGATTTAAAGACTTTGAATTTTAAAAAAAACCCATACCTTATCATTGGTTCTAATAATAGCATTTAAAAAAACAGAAGTCTGTCTAATGTTTCCGTTAGTAGAGACAAAGGGGAAAGGAAAAAACCTACCTTCTGGAAAGCCAGCAGGGTTGGCTTTGGGATTTTTGTTCTGTGACCAAGTGTAAAAGTTAGTGAGGTATATTACAAGATTACCAGATGTCATGGATTGAATTATGTCCCCCAAAAAATGTGTGTATCAGTTTGGCTGGGCCATGATTGCTGGGACTGTGTGATTTTCCTATATGTTGTAAATCCTGCCTCTATGATGTTAATGAGGGAGGATGGGCTGCAGTTGTGTTAGTAAGGCAGGACTCAATCTACAAGATTGGATTGTGTCCTGAGGCAATCTCTCGAGATATAAAAGAGAGAAGTGAGCAGAGAGAAGAGGGGAATCTCATACCGTCAAGAAAGTAGTGCCGGGAGCAGAGTGTGTCCTTTGGACCGGGGTCCCTGCGCTGAGAAGCTCCTAGTCCGAAGGAACACTGATGAGAAGGTGGAGAGAGAGAAAGCCTTCCCCTGGATCTGACACCCTGAATTTGGACTTTCAGCCTACTTTACAGTAAGGAAATAAACTTCTCTTCGTTAACACCATCCACTTGTGGTATTTCTGTTATAGCAGCACTAGATGACTAAGACACCAGATTACAAGAATTTCTGGAATTACTGGAATTTTGTTCATATCAATGGCATGTACTGTCCATGCCTTTTCCCCTTTCCTCTGTTCTCGCTCATCATTTTCAACCTATCTTTTTCATTTTGAACGTATCTTTAAGTAAGAAACCTCCCTGTTATGGATTTAATTATGTCCCCCCAAAATATGTGCTGTAAATCCTAACCTCTGTGCCTGTGCTTATAATCCCGTTTGGTAATGGGTTGTCTTATGTTAATGTGGCAGGATCAGTGTAGGGTATATCTTGAGTCAAGCTCTCTTTTTTTTTTAATTTTATTGCCCTTTAGGTCAAAGTTTATGGTGCAAGTTAGTTTCTCATTCAAAAATTTTTACACAAATTGTTTTATAACATTGGTTGCAATCCCTACAATGTGTCAGCACTCTCCCCCTTTCCACCATGTGTTCCCCGTGTCCATTCATCCAGTTTTCCTGTACGTTTCTGACTTCTCCTCTTTGCTTTCAGGCAGGTGTTTTCCATTTGGTCTTGTATACTCGATTGAACTAAGAAGCAAGTTCCTCACGTGTGTTATTGTGTATTTTATAGGCCTGCCTAATGTTTGGCTGAAAGGTAAACTTTGGGAATGGCTTTAGTTCTGAGTTAGCAGGGTGTCCAGGGGCCATAGTCTCAGGGGTTCCTCCAGTCTCTCTCAGGCCAGTAATCCTGGCCTTTTTTTGTGAAGGCTATGATTCGTGTGGTCCATTAGTCCTTTGGACTAATATTTTCCTTGTTTCTTTGTTTTTTTTGTTTTTTCCTCCTTTTCTCCGGACGGGATGAGACCAACAGATGTATCTTTAACGGCTGCTCGCAAGCTTTTAAGACCCCAGACGCTACTCACCAAAGTAGGATGTAGAACATTTTCTTTATGAACTTTATTATGCCAATTGACCTAGATGCTCCCTGAGACCATGGTCTCCAGCCCTCAGCCTCAGTAACTCGGTCCCTCAGGGTGTTTGGATGTGTCTAGGATGCTTCTCTGACTTTGCCTTGATCAGGTCATGCCGACTTCCCCTATATTGTGTGTTGTCTTTCCCTGCACCAAACTTAACATTTGTCTACTATCTAGTTAGTGATTTCCCTTCCCCACCCTTCCTCTCTCTCATAACCATCAAAGAATGTTTTTTTCTGTGTGTAAACCTTTTCTTGGGTTTTTATAATAGTCTCATACAATATTTGTCCGTTTGTAATTGACTTATTTCACTTAGCATAATGCCCTCCAGATTTATCCATGTTTTGAGACGTTTTGCGGATTCATCATTGTACTTTACCATTACGTAGTATTCTATTGTGTGTACGTACCATAATTTGTTTATCCATTCATCTGTTGATGGGCACTTAGGTTGTTTCCATTTTTTTGCTATTGTGAATAATGCTGCAGTGAACATGGGTGTGCATATGTCTATTTGTGTGACGGCTCTTATTTCTCTAGGATATATTTTCCTAGGAGTGGGATTACTGGATCGTATGGTATTTCTATTTCTTGCTTTTCAAGGAGGTGCCGTATCATTTTCCATAGTGATTGTACCATTTTACATTCCCACCAGCAATGCATAAGATTTCCAATCTCCCTGCAACCTCTCCAACATTTGTTATTTTCTGGTTTTTTATTTGTTTTGCTTTTGTTTTTTTGATTAGTGCCAGTAATATTGGGGCAACTTCTCCAACATTTACTATTTTCTGTTTTTTTTTATTAGTGCCAGTAATGTCAGGGTGAGATGATATCTCATTGTAGTTTTGATTTGCACTTCTCTAATGGCAAATGCATTTCCCTAATGGCTAATAGGAGCTCCAGTGGCACAGTGGTTAAGAGTTCAGGCTGCTAACCAAAAGGTTAGTAATTCGAATCTGCCAGCCACTTCTTGGAAACCCCACGGGGCAGTTCTACTCTGTCCTATAGGGTCTCTGTGAGTCAGAATCAACTCAGTGGCAATGCATTTGGGTTAATGGCTAATTGAGTCAATCTCTTTTGAGATATAAAAGATTAAACAAGCAAGCAGAGGACAGATGGGATAAGATACAAGATACATGGAGATCTCCAAGAAACCAGAAAGCAGAAGCTGAAGAGACAAGGACCTTCCACCAGAGCCGACAGAGAGAGAAAGACATCCCCTAGATCTGGCCCTCGGAATTCAGACTTCCCGCCTCCTAAACTGTGAGAAAATAAATTTCAGTTTGTTAAAGCCATCCACTTGTGGTATTTCTGCTATAGCAGCACTAGATAACTAAGATACCACCTTTCTTAGGTTTCCTGTGAAGACTTACTGCTTTTGCTTAACCCCTTTTGTGCTTCCATGCCCTAATTCCTCATGTGAGAAAATAAGGATTGCTTGCATTTCAAATTTCAGTGGTTTGCATTGTACAGATGAAGCTGTTGCTGCCCTTTGTTGGATAATTAAGAATGGTTAGGATCTTGTACAAACATTTTTCTCATTCATTAAAAGAAATGTAATTGGCTGTCCAGACATGGAATACCTTCAGTTCTCCAAATGCATGAACTGTTTGCATCTTCGGAAGAAGCTGAAGAGTTGGATCAGCCTCTCTTGATTCATGAGTTACTGGTTTTCATTACCCTTGGCCTAACAAGATCTTCATCTTCAGATTTCCGACATTTAATCCTTAATTGTGCTCATGTAGAACCTGTACATAGACCAAGAGGCAGGTGTTCAAACAGAACAAGGGGATACTTCATGGTTTAAAATTAGGAAAGGCGTCCATCAGGGTTGTATCCTTTCACCACACTTATTCAATCTGTGTGCTGACCAAGTAATCCGAGAAGCTGGACTATACAAAGAACACTGCATCAGGATTGGAGGAAGACTCATTAACAACTAGCAGTATGCAGATGACACAACCTTGCTTGCTGAAAGTAAAGAGGACTTGAAGCACTTTCTGATGAAGATCAAAGACTACAGCCTTCGATATGGATTACACTTTAACATAAAGAAAACAAAAACCCTCACAACTGGACCAATAAGCAACATCGTGATAAACGGAGAAAATATTGAAGTTGTCAAAGATCTCATTTTACTTGGATCCAGCAGTCAAGAAATCAAACAATGTATTGCATTGGGCAAATCTGCTGCAAAAGACCTCTTTCAAGTGTTAAAAAGCAAACATGTCACCTTGAGGACTAAGGTGCTCCTGACCCAAGCCATGGCACTTTCAATCACCTCAGATGTGTGTGAAAGCTGGACAATGAATAAGGAAGACCAGAGAAGAATCGATGCCTTTGAATTATGGTGTTGGCAAAGAATTTTGAATATACCATGGACTGCCAGAAGAACGAACAAGTTTGTCTTGGAAGAAGTACAGCCAGAATGTTCCTTAGAAGCAAGGATGGCGAGACTTTGTCCCATGTACTTTGAATATGTTATCAGGAGGGACTAGTCCCTGGAGGATATCATGCTTGGTAAAGCGGAGGGTCAGTGAAAAGGATATCATGCTTGGTAAAGTAGAGGGTCAGTGAAAAAGAGGAACACCCTAAACGAGATGGATTGACATAGTGGCTGCAACAATGGGCACAAACATAGCAACAACTATGAGGATGGCGCAGTACTGGGCGGTGTTTCGTTCTGTTGTACCTAGGGTCACTATGAGTCGGAACCAACTCGACAGCACCCAACAACAACAATCCTTAAACACCCATATCATTTCTTAAAATGATTAAGAGGACTTTTTTATTAAGCAAGTACTAAACCACATCATGGATATTACCAATGACATAGACTTTTTCTCTAGAGGAAAATGTTAGATGCTAACATACTCAGGGAAGCCCTGGCTGCACAGTGGTTAAGCACTTGGCTGCCCACCAAAAGGTCAGCAGTTCGAATCCACCAGTCACTCCTTGGAAACACTACGGGACAGTTCTACTCTGTCCTATAGGGTCACTATGGATCAGAATCAACTCAACAGCAATAAGTTTGGTTTTGGTTAATATACTCTGGATCTTGGAACAAAATTTTTTTGTTCACAAAGTGAGGCTAACCTCTATACTTGATCTTCCAAAAAAGTATATTTTAAGGAAACTCCTGAGTATTTATAATCAGTCACTAGGAAGAGAAATTTGAGAAGTAGAAGACAAGTTTCATACCCACGAGGAGTCCGTTAACTGGATGGGACAAATACAGTGTAAAAATGTCAAGTGAACAATTACAAGTCATAAGGAATGATAGAAGCTCTAGAAGGGAGGAAGGGCCTGAGTCTTCTAAACCAGAGGTCAGCAAGCTTTTCCTCTAAAAGATTAGATAATAAAAGTGTTAGGCTTTGTGGGTCATGTGGTCTTTGTTGAAACTACTCAACTCTACTGTTAGACCACAAAGCAACCATAGGTAATATGCAAATGAATGAGTGTGGCTCTGTTCCAATAAAACTTTATGTATAAAAACAGACAGTGAGCCAGATTTAGCCTATGGAACATAGTTTGCTGACCCCATTCTAGATCAAATTTCCTCCTAATGGAGAAACTTCTTCTGTAGCTCCCAGACCATTCTATATTTGGACAGCTATAATACCTGTAGGTTTTCCTTATATGAAGCAACACTGTGTCTCTCCGAAACTCGCAACCACTGTTACCACCATGTCTCCTATCTGGACCATGGCAATAGCCTCCTAACTAGTCTCCCTGTCTCTATATTTGCCCCTCCTACAATCTATTTTTCACACAGCAGCTACTTGAATAATCCTTATAAAATGTAAGCCAAGTCATCTCATTCTCTTGCTCAAGATCCTCTGATGGTTCCCTATAACATTTAGAATAAATAAAAATGTTTTACCCTGTCCTATAAGGCCCCACCGCCACTTGTCTGTCAGTTTGTCTTACTGTGGTGGCTTGCTTCTTGCTATGATGCTGGAAACTATTTCACCAGTATTTCAAATACCAGCAGGGTCACCCATAGTGGACAAGTTTTAGTGGAGCTTCCAGACTAAGACAGACTAGGAAGAAAGGCCTGACAATCTACTTCTGAAAATTAGCCAATGAAAACCTTATGGATCACACAGAATAGTATCCAATATAGTGCTGGCAGATGAGCTTCATAGGTTTCAAGGCACACAAAATACACAGTGGCCACAACAACAATGGACTTGAACACACCAATGATCATGAAGATGGTGTAGGGTGGTGTCAGTGTTTCATTCTGTTATACATAAGGTCACCATGAGTCGAAGCCAACTCAACTGCAACTAATAACAACATAAAGCCCTAAAAACCTGCTTAATAACTGTCTCTAATCTCATTTCCTACTACTCACTGCTCTCTGGCCACACTAGTCTCTTGGTGTTCTCTAAATATGCTGTGTTCCCATCTCAGGGTCTTTGCACTTGCTTTTAATTCTGCCTGGAATTTCTCCTCCCAGATATCTGCAGGACTTGCTCCCTTCTTTCATTCAGGTCTCTGCTCAAATGTCACTGTCTCAGAGAGGCTGTCTTACTGCTTTATCTGTCATACTTCATCTCTCTACCCTGCTTTATTTTATATCATAGAACCTAAAGAAAAAAAAAAAACCCATTGCCGTTGAGCTGATTCCGACTCATAGTGACCCTATAGGACAGAGTAGAACTGCCCCACAGAGTTTCCAAGGAATGTCTGGTGGATTCAAGCAGCCAAGCTAACCAAAAAATATTCTTTGTTAAAAAAATATTCCTCCGCTAGGGCTCCACAGTACGTAGCACTACCTAATTGGAACCCTGGTGGTGCAGTGGTTAAGAGCTTGACTGCTAACTAAAAGGTCAGCAGTTCAAATCCACCAGCCACTCCTTGGAAACCCTATGGAGCCATTCTATTCTGTCCTATAGGATCCCTATGAGTTGGAAACTTCTCGATGGCAATGGGTTTTTTGGTTTAGCACTACCTAACATTATACTATAAACGTGTTTGTAAATCTTTTTATCACATCTCTCCTACTACATGTAAGTTCCACATCACTAAGTATTACGTGTCTTGTTCAGTTTTATCTCCAATGCCTAGAACAGTGACTGGTACATATCAGGTACTCAATAAATATTTGTTGGATGCATAATACATGACCCTAGTTTTGCCTTCTGCAGCTTCCAACACTTCATACACTCATTCTTTCATATGTCAACACTTTTACAGGTGTAGGCAAGCTCCACATTCCCCTTAAGTCTCCTGGTGTCCAGGGATATATAGCTTTCACACCTGTTACATTTTGCATTACTCTCTTAGACTCAATGACTAACCCTCTTCCTTAAATATGGACCTTGCCTCTCCCCCATACTTGCCCATCAGATTACACCTGCCCCTGTCCACTCTGCATACCACCTGCCAAGTCCAGCCTGGCCTTGGCAACCTTTATTCCTTGAGATTTGCCCAGGATCTTGCAACAGAAAATCAAACATCAAGTGTGTGGACATTTGTCATTCCTTTTGGCTGATCAGCACCTAAAGCCCCTCCATTCATCATATAACCTGAAATTTCCATATACTCTCTTTCCCAGCCACCCTGACAGCAAAAATGCAGTTACGTGATCTATGTTTCACAATCAAATGCTGTAATCCCAGGCTTTGTGTCAAAAACCAGTGAGGTTAAGAAACAACAACTGCCTCAAATCCATTATAGCAGCGCTGTGACAAGGGCAGCAATGACATTCAACTTTAGAGGCAGCAGAGGCTGAGGTTCTAGTCACACTGCACTTACCTTTTTCAGACTTGCCGGATGATTTACTTGTACATTGTGTTTATTGTTTATTGTCTTAGAATATTAGCCACATATGGGCAGGGATCTTTGTTTTGTTCACTTGCATGTCCTAAGCATCTAGAGCAGGGCCCGGCACCTAGTAGAAACTCAATAAATATTTATGAATGAATGGACACTGAGATGCCATTTTCTATAAGACTGACAAAAACTAAGAAGACTGATAAACCCAACATTGGTGAAGGTATGAAGAAATAAACACTTACACATTGTTGGTAAGATCATAAATTGTGGCAAACATTTTTAAATCTGAATTTTAATGTAATTCCACATCTAGGAATTTATCCTACAAGAGTACACCAAGAAATTAATACAAAGATATCCATCCCAGCATTATTTGCAATAATGAAATATTGAAAATAACCTAAATGTCACTCAATAGGGAACTAATTAAATCAATTATTATATATTCATGGAGTAGAGCTATAGACATTGACATGGTAAGATTTCCAAGATCAAGACAGATTGATATAAATAGTACCCAATACTAGTTTGCAAAGACTTTAATAAAAAATTTCAGAAGGGTATACACAAGACAGTTTTTACAGTCATTCTGGGGAAGTGGTGGGTGGTTTGGGGTTGGTGGAAGGAGGAAGACTTTTCCTTTGTTTTATGCCTTTCCATATTGTTTGGCTTTCTCCCATATGTAGGTATTATTCATATTTGTAAAAACAAAGAAAATCAGATAAGATGGCATTTTCATTAATCAAGTTAGCAAAGTGTTTTGGTTTTCTTTGTTTTTAACAATAATACTCTAGAGGAAAAGATGTTGTGAAATTGATATTTCTACATTACTAATGGCATTGTAAATTGTTACAATTCTTTTGAAAAGTGGTTTGATAATATGTAATAAGATCTTTAAAATATTCATATCTTTTGACACTAACAATTTCTAAAAATCTACTTAAGGGAATTTCCCCCATATATGAGTAAGTGCTTTACATATAAAAGTATCAATCAAATTATTATTGAAAATGTCCCCAAATCAGAAATAACTTCAATATCCAAAAATATTGTAATTAAAGCATATCAACAGAAAGTTAATCTCATATAACCATTTAAAATGACATTAATAAAAATTTTGTTACAAAAATTTCAAGTTATAGGACTTCTGGCAAAATGGCGCTCTAGGCAGAAGCACCACGCCGTCCCTCCACAGCAAAGATCCGAAAAACTAAGCTGAACAGAGAAAATAACAATCCTGAAACCCTAAAACATCAAACGAACAGATAAAGAACCCAGCCAAGCACCAAATGGGAGTGAGAAAAGTGACAGAGAACGCAGAGCGAGGAGAGATTCATGCAGAGGTCCCCTACCAGCTAACGCAGCGCGGATCCGCCATCTTGGACTCCTATCGGAGACTAGCTAACAGAGGATATGAGAAAGCAGCTTCATGGAGCTTCCAGCGGGAGACAAAACAACCGGTAATTTGCAATATATGCTTTCCCACCCCCCACCCTTCTTCACCCCAGCTCGGCCTCCTCTGCTTCCCGCGGCCACAATCTCTTGTCTGGGAAACACCAGCTTCTTGGATTCCACACACCCGAATGGGCCGGCACTCTGAATGCCATTTGTTGGCTGCTGGTATTGCTTTTTTCCGCTTCTTTTGACTTCTTCCTTACCTTTCACCACCTCCCCCTCCTTTTGCTCAAATACCTGCCTCCATGCGCTCGCCATCTCTGCCTCTTCCTGAGGGGCTGCAGAGCTCTGGTAATTTGTGATATACGCTTTCCCACTCCCTACCCTTCTTCACTCACACTCAGCCGCCTCTGCTTCCCCTGGACACAGTCTCTTGTCTGAGAAACACCGACTGCTTGGATTCCACCAGCCTGCACTAGCTGGCTCTCTGAGTGCCATTTGTTGGCTGCTGGTGTTGCTTTTTTTTCTGCTTCTTTTGATTTCTTCCTTACCTCTCACCACCTCCCCCTCCTTTCACTCAAATACCTGGCTCCTTGCGCCATCTTTCCTTCTTCCTGAGGGGCTGTGGAGCTCTGTTCGAGTGTGGAGCTGCTTCCCAGTTTGGGCTGCTGCGCTGGTGGGATCCTGGGGCTTTTGTTCGTTTGTTTGAATTATTTGTTTGTTTTCTTTTCCTTTTCTTGAGTTGGGAGCCCTTTCTGGCCAGGCAGTGCTGCATGGCAAGGAGACGACCCCCTCGGCTTGCACAGACGTGCAGAGGGATCCCTGAGGGCATTTCTTTTTTTTTTTTTTTTTAATATTTTATTATACTTCAGGTGAAGGCTTGCAGAACAAATAGTTTCTCATGAAACAGTAGTACACATGTTGTTTTATGACATTGGTTAACAACCCCACAACATATTAACCCTCTAACTTCTCAACATTTTTTTTTTTTTTGGTGCAAATACACATAGCCAAAGATACACCGTTTCAAAAATTTCTACATGCACAGTTCAGTGACATTGACTACACTCTTCCAATTGTGCTGCTATTCTCACTTAAGATCCTTTACACAAAAAAATAGTTTCTCATTTAACAGTTACTAATGACAATGGTTAACAATCTCACAACACATCAACAATATCCTTACTCAACCTTGGGTTCCCTATCACCAGCTTCCTTGTCCCCTTCTGCCTTCTGGCCCTTGCCACTGGACTCCTGTACCTTGTTAGTCTCATTTGGATTTACGGGGATGTCCACTCCCAGGCTGAACAATGAACCTTGGAGGTAGCTTTACCACTGAGCTAAAAGGGTGTCCGGGAGCCATACTCTCGCGGTTTCTCCAGTCTCCTTTAGGCCAGTAAATGGTCTTTTTTTGTGTGTGTTAGAATTATGCTCTGCATCATTCTCCAGCTCTGTCCAGAACCCTCTGTTGTGATCCTGGTCAGAGCAGTCAGTGGTGGTAGCCGGGCACCATCTAGTTGTACTGGACTCAGTCTGGTGGAAGCCTTGGTAGCTGTGGACAATTAGTCCTTTGGACTAATCTTTTCCTTGTATCCTGTTCTCTTCATTCTCCCTTGCTCCCGAAGGGATGAGACCATTGGAGTATCTTAGATGGGCGCTCACAGGCTTTTAAGACCCCAGACACTACTCACCAAGGTAGAATGTAGAGCATTGTCTTTATAAGCTGTGTCATGCCAATTGAGCTAGATGTTCCCCGAGACCATGGTCCCCACAGCCCTCCATCAAGCAATTCAGTCCCTCAGGGGGTTTGGATGTGTCTATGGGGCTTCCATCACCTTTCCTTGTACAAGTTGTGCTAGTTTCCCCTATATTGTGTACTGTCTCACCTTTCACCCAAGATACCACTTATCTATTACCTATTTAGTATTTCCCCCCAACCCCTCCCATCCCAGGTAACCAACAAAGATTGTTACATTTTGTGTGTGAACTTTTTCATGGGTTTTTACAATAGAGGTCTCATACGATATTTGTCCTTTTGTGATTGACTTATTTCACTCAGCATAATGTCCTCCAGTTTCATCCATGTTATGAGATGCTTCACAGATTCATTGTTGTTCTTTCCGGTTGCATAGTACTCCATTGTGTGTATGTACCATAGTTTCTTTATCCATTCATCTGTTGATGGGCATCTAGGTTGTTTCCATCGTTTTGCTATTATGAACAATGCTGCCACGAACATAGGTGTACATATGTCTATTCGAGTGACGACTCTTATTTCTCTAGGATATATTTCTAGGAGTGGGATTGCTGAATTGAATGGTATGTCTATTTCTAGCTTTCTGAGGAAACGCCATATCATTTTCCAAAATGGTTGTATCATTTTGCATTCCCACCAGCAGTGCATAAGAGTTCCAATCTCCCCTTAGCCCCTCCAACATTTGTTATTTCCAGTGTTTTTGATTCGTGCCAGTAATGCCGGGGTGAGATGGTATCTCATTGTGGTTTTAATTTGCATTTCTCTAATGGCTAGTGACAGCAAGCATTTCTTCATATGTCTGTTGGCCATTTGAATGTCTTCTTTGGTGAAGTATCTGTTCATTTCCTTTGCCCATTTTTTAATAGGATTATTTGTCTTTTTGTTGTAGAGGTGTTGGATTTTCTTGTAGATTATGGAGATTAGACCTTTGTCTGACCTGTACTGTCCAAAAATTTGTTCCCAGTCTGTAGGTTCTCTTTTTACTCTTTTGGTGAAGTCTTTTGAAGAGCATAGGTGTTTGATTTTTAGAAGATCCCAGTCATCCAGCTTATCTGTTGGGGTTTGTGTGTTGATGGTTATGGTTTGTATCCTGTTAATGCCATGTATTAAGGCCTGTAGTTTGGTCCTATTTTTTCTTCTATGAACTTTATAGTTTTAGGCTTTATATTCAGGTCTTTGATCCATTTTGAAGTAGTTTTTGTATACGGTGTGAGGTATGGGTCTTGTTTCATTTTTTGGCAGATGGATATCCAGTTTTGCCAGCATCATTTGTTAAAAAGACTGTCTTTTCCCCATTTGATGGACTTTGGGCCCTTGTTGAAGATCAGGTGACCGTAGGTGGATGGATTTACATCTGGGTTCTCAATTCTGTTCCATTGGTCAATGTATCTGTCGTTATACCAGTACCAGGCTGTTTTGACTACTGTAGCTGTAGAGTAGGTTCTGAAGTCAGGTAGTGGGAGTCCTCCAACTTTATTCTTCTTCTTCAGTAGTGCTTTATTTATTCGGAGCTTCTTCCCTTTCCATATAAAGTTAATGATTAGTTTTTCCATCTCTTTGAAGAATGTTGCTGGTATTTGGATTGGGATTGCGTTGTATTTGTAAATTGCTTCGGGTAGAATTGACATTTTCACAATGTTGAGTCTGCCTATCCATGAGCATGGTATGTTTTTCCATTTATGTAGATCCCTTTGGGTTTCATGCAGTAGTGTTTTGTAGTTTTCTTTGTATAGATCTTTTACATCCCTGGTCAGATTTATTCCTAAGTATTTTATCTTTTACAAGCTATTGAAAATGGTATTGTTTTCCTGATTTCCTTTTCATCGTTCTCCTTACTGGTGTATAGGAATCCAACTGATTTTTGAATGTTTATCTTGTATCCTGCTACCCTGCTGAATCTTTCTATTAGTTCCAGTAGATTTCTCATGGAGTCTTTAGGGTTTTCTATGTATAGTATCATATCATCTGCAAACAGGGACAGTTTAACTTCTTCATTACCAATTTGGATGCCCTTTATTTCTTTTTCTTGCCTTATTGCTCTAGCTAGAACTTCCAGCACAATGTTAAATAGGAGTGGTGATAAAGGGCATTCTTCTCTTGTTCCTGTTTTCAAGGGGAATGTTTTCAGCCTCTCTCCATTAAGAATGATGTTGGCCATTGGTTTTGCATAGATGCCCTTTATTATGTTGAGAAATTTCCCTTCTATACCTATTTTATTGAGAGTTTTTATCAGGAATGGGTGTTGGACTTTGTCAAATGCCTTTTCTGCATCAATTGAGATGATCATGTAATTCTTTTCTTTCCTTTTATTTATGTGGTAGATTACGTTGATTGATTTTCTAATGTTGAACCATCCTTGCATAACTGGTATGAATCCTTATTGGTTGTGGTGTATTATTTTTTTGATATGATGCTGAAGTCTATTGGCTAGAATTTTGCTCAGAATTTTTGCATCTATATTCATGAGAGATATTGGTCTGTAATTTTCTTTTTTTGTGATGTCTTTGCCTGGTTTTGGTATCAGTGTTATGCTGGCTTCATAGAATGAATTTGGAAGTGTTGTTTCCTCTTCTATGCTCTGAAATAGCTTGAGTAGTACTGGTACAAGCTCTTCTGTAAATGTTTTGTAGAATTCTCCAGTGAAGCCATCTGGGCCAGGGCTTTTTTTGGTTGGGAGTTTTTTTTATTACCTTTTCAATCTCATCTCTTGTTATGGGTCTGTTCAAATTTTTCAACAGCACTTTGTTGTAGTTTTGGTAGGCCGTGTGTTTCTAGAAATTTATCCATTTCCTCTAGGTTTTCAAATTTGTTGGAGTATAGTTTTGCATAATATTCTGTTATAATCCTTTTTATTTCAGTTGGGTCTGTTGTAATGTTACCCATTTCATTTCTTATTTGGGTTATTTGTGTCCTCTCCTGTTTTTCATTTGTCAGTCTGGCCAGTGGTTTGTTGATTTTGTTGATCCTTTCAAAGAACCAACTTTTGGTTTTGTTAATCCTTTCTATTGTTTTCCTGTTCTCTATTTCATTTATTTCTGCTCTGATCTTTACTATTTCCTTTCTTCCGGTGGTTGTGGGCTTTTTTTGCTGTTCTCTTTCTATTTGTTTGAGTTCTTTAGTTAATGTTTTGATTTTGTCCCTTTCTTCTTTTTTGATGTGTGCATCTATTGCTATAAATTGTCCTCTGAGGACTGCCTTTGCTGTGTCCCAAAGGTTTTGGTATGATGTGTTTTCATTCTCATTTGATTCTAGGAATTTTTTGATTCCATCTCTGATTTCTTCTATTACCCAGTGATGTGTAAGCAAGGTATTATTCAGTTTCCATGCAGTTGATTTTTTTCCCTTGATCTTTCTATTGTTAATGTCTACCTTGATGGCATTGTGGTCAGAGAAGATACTTTGAATTATCTCAACGTTTTGGATCTTGTTGAGGATTGTTCTGTGGCCTAAGATGTGGTCTATTCTGGAGAACATTCCATGTGCATTGGAAAAGAACGTGTACTTTGCAGTGGTTGGAAGGAGTGTTCTATATATGTCTATGAGGTCCAGTTGGCTGATTGTGCCCTTTAGGTCTTCTGTATCTTTGCTGAGTTTCTTCTTAGTTGTTCTGTCCTTCACTGAGAGTGGTGTGTTGAAGTCTCCTACCATTATTGTGGAACTGTCAATTTCTCTTTTCAGTGTTGTTAGAGTTTGTTTTATGTATTTTGGAGTCCTGTCATTGGGAGCGTAGATGTTTATTATGGTTATGTTTTCATGATGGATCATCCCCTTAATCATTACATAGTGTCCTTCTTTGTCTTTTGTGGTAGATTTTGTTTTAAAGTCCATTTTATCTGAGATTAGAATTGCCACTCCGGCTCTTTTTTGGTAGTTGTTAGCTTGATATATTTTTTTCCAACCTTTGACTTTTAATAAATTCACATCTTTGTTTCTAAGGTGTGTCTCTTGTAGACAGCATATTGATGGATCCTGTTTTCTTATCCATTCTGCCACTCTCCGTCTCTTTATGGGCGCATTGAGTCCATTTACATTCAGTGTAATTATTGATAGATGTGAGTTTGTTGCTGTCATTTTGTAGTGCTTTTTTTTGTGGTGCTGAAGTTTGCTTCGTTTTTACTCTCTTGTGCTGAGTTGCTTTTGTTTGTGGATTTTTTTTCATTTCTTTTATTTTTGTAGGTTTTGTTTTTGCTGAGATTTATGTTTTTCCTCTTTTTTTTAATGAGTATGTTTGTTAACTTTCTTTGTGGTTACCATGAATTTTACCCTTATCTTTCTAAGTTTGAAGCAGTCTACCATTACTTGATATCGCCTTGCTTTCCTCTCCATTAGAAGGTTCTATACCTATGCTGTTTATTCCCTCTTTTATTGTTTTGATGTTGTTGTCATTTACTGATTAACTGCTCTGATTCCCTATTGTATTTCTTTGGGTTTTGGATAATCCTTCAGAGTTCATTCCCTAGATTGGTATCTGGCTGGTATGATCCTGCATCCTAGGTTCTGCCTGTGAGCTGAAGCTGTTTGTCCTCAGATTGAAGAACTCCCTTTAATAATTCTTGTAAGTTTGGTTTGACTTTTACATATTCCCTTAATTTCTGTTTATCTGGAAATGACCTAATTTCATCATCAAATTTGAACGAGAGTTTTGCAGGACATATTATTCTTGGCGGGCAATTTTTTTCTTTCAAGATTTTATATATGTCATCCCTTTGCCTTTTTGCCTCCATGGTTTCTGCCGAATAATCTGAGCTTAGTCTTATTGTTTCTCCTCTGTATGTGACTTCTTGTTTTTCATGAGCTGCTCTCAGGATTCTTTGTTTGTCTTTGGTTTTGGCGAGTGTGAATATGATATGCCTTGGTGATTTTCTTTTGGGGTCTCTTCTATATGGGGTTCTTTGAGCTTCTTGGGTCGCCAGCTTTTCATCTTTCATGATATTGGGGAAGTTTTCTGTCAGCAGTTCTTCAATGATCCTCTCTGTGTTTTCTGTTCTCTCCCCCTGTTTTGGAATTCCAATGACTCACAGATTTTTGCTTTTGATTGTATCCCACATAACTCTCAGGGTCTCTTCACTTTTCTGTGTTCTTTTTTCTGAGTTTTCCTCAAACAGAGTTGTATCCAAGTGTTTGTCTTCAATTCCACTGATCCTCTCTTCCACTGTTTCAAATCTGCTTCTCAGCCCTTCGATGACACCGTCCATTTCTGAAATCTTGTTGTTTATCTTTTGGATTTCTAATTGTTGTCTTTGTATAATTTCTAGTTTTCAATTTATTTTGGCATTTTGTTCCTGCATTATTTTCCTAAATTCTTCCAATTTTTTGTCTGTATTTTCCATGAATTTGTCTATTCTTCCCTCATGTTTGTCAGCTTTTTGCCTCAGTTCTTGGAGAATTCCGAGTTTTAGAGATTTGAATTCCCTATCAGGTAGTTCTAGTGCATTTTCTTCCACAAGAGAGTCATCTGGTGTTTTATTTTGGACGGCTACTGGAACCATCCTGTCCTGTTTTTGTAAATATTTTGATATTGTCTGCTGTTTTCGGGGCATTCAGTAGTTATTTTTCTCGTTTATTGATTGTAGATTTGTTTGTTTCATCCCTTTTTTTAAAAAATTTGACTATGTCTGAGCAGGCAGACTGTGTGTTCTTTGTTGTTTGCTCATCTGTGCGCTCAATACTTTTCGCCTCCTTCTCCAACTGGCAGGGTCAGTCACTCAGATATGGTACAGCAGGGAAGGTCTAGCTGAAGAGGAGTTACTGGGATGGGTTTTTTGTGGCACTTACTACAGCCACGAGAGCGGTCGGTAATCAGTGCAGGGCAGGTTCCAGTAGGCCATGCCTGCACTGCTTGATGGTGTGATGTCAAGTGCACGGTACAGGTAGGTAGGATGCAGCGGAGAGAATGTTATGTGTGGAGCTAAGATGGATATGGGAGAGAGGAGAGAGGAACAGGAACCAAAAACATACAAACAAGAAGAATGCTACGGGAGCTTTCCATTGGAATTGAGAGATGAGAGACTATGAAATGGAGAAAAACAGAAAGGGGAAGAGGAAGAAAAGAAAAGAATGAATAAATTAAAATCAGAAAAGTTAAAGAACCGCAAAGTTCCCAGGGATCCCACTGGAGCAGCTATGGGGTCTGGGGAAGTCGCTCTCAGGTGTTGCAGTACAGCCTGGCTAGAAGGCACAGAGGTATACAATGCCTGGTATTCAGGGATCAGAAGGAGAAGGAAGATATAGAGGGATGAGAAACTGAGCAATGAAGAAAGAAAAAGAGGGAAAAATAAAACAAAACAGATAAAAAAAAAAGAATAAGAAAGGCCCCCCAAAAAAACAGAAAAAAAAAAAACCAACGAGAAAAGAAATGCTCTCAGGGATCCCTCTGCACGTCTGTGGAAGCTGAAGGGGAGTTCCTTGCCACGCAGCTCTGCCTGGCCAGAAAGAGCTCCCAGCTCAAGAAAAGTAAAAGAAAACAAACAAACAATTTCAGATGAATGATCAAACAACAGCCCCAGGATCCCACCAGCACGGTAGCCCAGACCGGGAAGCAGCTCCACACTCGAATGGATGGTGCCCGGCTACCACCACTGACTTCTCTGACCAGGATCACAACAGAGGGTTCTGGGCAGAGCTGGAGAAGGATGTAGAGCATAGTTCTAACTCACAAAAAAAAAAAGACCAGATTTACTGCCCTGAAGGAGACTGGATAAACCTCGAGAGTATGGCCCCCAGACACCCTTTTAGCTCAGTGGTGAAGTTACCTCCGAGGTTCACTGTTCAGCCTGGGAGTGGACAGCCCGGTAAAACCAAATGAGACTAACAAGGTACAGGAGTCCAGTGACAAGGGCCAGAAGGCAGAAGGGGAGAAGGAAGCTGATGATTGGGAACCCAAGGTTGAGTAAGGATATTGTTGATGTGTTGTGAGATTGTTAACCATTGTCATAGGGCAACATTTGTAGTAACTGTTAAATGAGAAACTATTTTGTTCTGTAAGCCTTCATCTTAAGTGACAATAACAGCACAATGGGAAGAGTGTAGTCAATGTCACTGAACTGTGTATGTAGAAATTTTTGAAATGGTGTATCTTTGGCTATGTGTATTTTCACCAAAAAAAAAAAAAATAGTTTGAGAATTTAGAGGGTTAATATGTTGTGGGGTTGTTAACAAATGTCGTAAAACAACATGTGTACTACTGTCTCATGAGAAACTATTTGTTCTGTAAGCCTTCACCTGAAGTACAATAAAATATATAAAAAAATAAAAATAAAAAGAAGCAGGAAATAAAAAAGCAACACCAGCAGCCAACAAATGGCACTCAGAGAGCCAGCCAGTGTGGGCTAGTGTTTCTGGACAAGATACTGTGTCCACAAGAAGCAGAGGAGGCCGAGCGTGGGTGATGAAGGGTAGAGAGTGGGGAAGCGTATATCACAAATTACCGGCGCTCTGCAGCCCCTCAGGAAGAAGCAAAGATGGTGCATGGAGCCAGGCACTTGAGTGAAAGGAGGGGGAGGTGGCAACAGGCAGGTGAGAAATCAAAAGAAGCAGGAAAAAAAAAAAAAAAAAGCAACACTAGCAGCCAACAAATGGCACTCAGAGAGCCAGCTAATGCGGGCTGGTGTTTCTAGACAAGAGATTGTGTCTGCGGGAAGCGGAGGGGGCCAAGTATCGGTGAAGAAGGGTAGAGAGTGGGAAAGCGTATATCACAAATTGCCGGCACTCTGCAGCCCCTCAGGAAGAAGCAAAGATGGCGCACGGAGTGAGGCACTCGAGCGAACGGAGGGGGAGATGGCCAGAGGCAAGGAAGAAATCAAAAGAAGTGGAAAAAAGCAACACCAACAGCCAACAAATGGCACCCAGAGAGCCGCTCACTTGGGTGTGTGGAATCCAAACAGCCGGTGCTTCCCGGTCAAGAGAATATGGCCTCGGGAAGCAGAGGAGGCCAAGCTGGGGTGAAGAGGGGTGGGGGGTGGGAAAGCGCACACTGCAAATTACCGGTTGTTTTGTCTCCCACTGGACACTCCATGAGGCTGCTTTCTCGTACCCCGTTTGCTGGTCTCCGATAGGAGTCCAAGATGGTGGATCCGTGCTGCGTTAGCTGGTAGGGGACCTCTGCGTGAATCTCTCCTCGCTCTCCGTTCTCGGTCAGTTTTCTCACTCCATTTGGTGCTTGGCTGAGTTCTTTATCTCTTCATTTGATGTTTTAGGGTTTCAGGATTGTTATTTTCTCTGTTCGGCTTAGTTTTTCGGATCTTTGCTGTGGAGGGACGGCATGGTGCTTCTGCCTAGAGCGCCATTTTGCCAGAACTTGGCATTTCTTTTTTG
Organism: Dugong dugon; assembly: GCA_030035585.1. Taxonomy (NCBI): domain Eukaryota; kingdom Metazoa; phylum Chordata; class Mammalia; order Sirenia; family Dugongidae; genus Dugong; species Dugong dugon. The sequence continues at coordinate 153,935,685 of CM057462.1, forward strand.
TTGGTTTTTTTTTTTTCTTTCTGTTTTTTGGGGGGCTTTTCTTGTTCTTTTTTTTAAAATCTGTTTTGTTTTCTTTTCCCTCTTCTTCCCTTTTTGTCTTTCTTCATTACTCATTTACTCGTCTCTCTATATCTTCCTTCTCTTTCTGTTCCCTGAATACCTGGCGTTGAATACCTCTATGCCTTCTAGCCAGGCTGTACTGCAACACCTGAGAGCGACTTCCCCAGACCTCATAGCTGCACCGGTGGGATCCCTGGGAACTTTGCGGTTCTTTAACCTTTCCGATTTTTATTTATTCATTCTTTTCTTTTCTTCCTCTTCCCCTTTCTGTTTTTCTCCATTTCATAGTCTCTCATCTCTCCACTCCAATGGCAAGCTCCCCTAGCATTCTTTTTTGCTTGTTTGTATATTTTTGGCTCCTGTTCCTCTCTCCTCTCTCCCATATCCATCTTAGCTCCACACATAACAATCTCCCCACTACATCCTGCCTACCTGCACCGTGCACTTGACATCACACCACTAAGCAGCGCAGGCATGGCCTAGTGGAACCTGCCCTGCACTGATTACCAACTTGCCCTGGTGGCTGTAGTAAGAGCCACAAACAACCTGTCCCAGTAACTCCTCTTCAGCTAGACCTGCCCTGCCCTACCATATCTGAGTGACTGACCCTGTCAATTGGAGAAGGAGGCGAAAAGTATTGTGCCCACAGAGGAGGAAACAGCAAAGAACACGCAGTCTGCCTGCACAGACACAGTCAAATTTTTTTAAAAAAAGGGATGAAACAAACAAATCTACAATCAATAAATGATAAAAATAACTACCGAATGCCCCAAAGACAGCAGACAATATCAAAACATTTACAAAAACAGGACAGGATGGTTCCAGTAGGTGCCCAAGATAAAACACCAGATGACTCTCCTCTGGAAGAAAATGCACTAGAACTACCTGATAGGGAATTCAAATCTCTAATACTCAGAATTCTCCAAGAGCTGAGGCAAAAAGCTGACAAACATGAGGGAAGAATAGACAAATTCATGGAAAATACAGACAAAAAATTGGAAGAATTTAGGAAAATAATGCAGGAACAAAATGCCAAAATAAATTGAAAACTAGAAATTATACAAAGACAACAATTAGAAATCCAAAAGATAAACAACAAGATTTCAGAAATGGACGGTGTCATCGAAGGGCTGAGAAGCAGATTTGAAACAGTGGAATAGAGGATCAGTGGAATTGAAGACAAACACTTGGATACAACTCTGTTTGAGGAAAACTCAGAAAAAAGAACACAGAAAAGTGAAGAGACCCTGAGAGTTATGTGGGATACAATCAAAAGCAAAAATCTGTGAGTCATTGGAATTCCAAAACAGGGGGAGAGAACAGAAAACACAGAGAGGATCATTGAAGAACTGCTGACAGAAAACTTCCCCAATATCATGAAAGATGAAAAGCTGGCCATCCAGGAAGCTCAACGATCCCCATATAGGAGAGACGCCAAAAGAAAATCACCAAGGCATATCATAATCACAGTCGCCAAAACCAAAGACAAACAACGAATCCTGAGAGAAGCTCATGAAAAACAAGAAGTCACATACAGAGGAGAAACAATAAGACTAAGCTCAGATTATTCGGCAGAAACCATGGAGGCAAGAAGGCAATGGGATGACATATATAAAATCTTGAAAGAAAAAAATTGCCCACCAAGAATAATATGTCCTGCAAAACTCTCGTTCAAATTTGATGGTGAAATTAGGTCATTTCCAGATAAACAGAAATTAAGGGAATATGTAAAAGTCAAACCAAACTTACAAGAATTATTAAAGGGAGTTCTTCAATCTGAGGACAAACAACTTCAGCTGACAGGCAGAATCTAGATGCAGGATCATACCAGCCAGATACCAATCTAGGGAATGAACTCTCAAGGACTATCCAAAACTCAAAGAAATACAACAGGGAATCAGAGCAGTTAATCAGTAAATGACAACAACATCAAAACAATAAAAGAGGGAATAAACAGCATAGGTATAGAACCTTCTAATGGAGAGGAAGGCAAGGCGATACCAAGTAATGGTAGAGTGCTTCAAACTTAGAAAGATAACGGTAAAATTCATGGTAACCACAAAGAAAGTTAACAGACATACTCATTAAAAAAAGAGGAAAAACATAAAGTCTCAGCAAAAACAAAACCTACAAAAATAAAAGAAATTTAAAAAAGAATCCATAAACAAATCAACTCAGCACAAGAGAGTAAGAACGAAGAAAACTTCAGCACCACAAAAAAAGCACTACAAAATGACAGCAACAAACTCACATCTATCAATAATTACACTGAATGTAAATGGACTCAATGCACCCATAAAGAGACAGATAGTGGCAGAATGGATAAGAAAACAGGATCCATCAATATGCTGTCTACAAGAGACACACCTTAGAAACAAAGATGTGAATTTATTAAAAGTCAAAGCTTGGAAAAAAATATATTAAGGTAAAAATTTCAAGTTATAATGTTGTCTGAGTTATCTAGTGCTGCTATAACAGAAATACCACAAGTGGATGGCTTTAACAAATAGAAATTTATTCTCTCACAGTCTAGGAGGCTAGAAGTCTGAATTCAGAGTGCCAGCTCCAGAGGAAGGCTTTCTCTATCTGTCAGCTGTGGGGGAAGGTCTTGGTCAATCATCTTCCCTTTGTCTAGGAGCTTCTCAGTGCAGAGAGCCCAGGTCCAAAGAACTCACTCCACTCCTGGCTCTTCTTTCTTGGTGATACTGAGGTCCCTCTCCTCTCTGCTCACTTCTCTCTTTTATATCTCAAAGGAGAGAGACTCAAAATACACATAATCCTGTAGATTGTGTCCTGTCTCATTAACTTAATGGACGGCTCACTCCTAAATAGGATCATAACCACAGGCATAGAAGCTAGGATTTACAACACATAGGATAATTATATCAGATCACAAAATGGAGGACAACCACACAGTAGTGGGAAACATGGCCTAGCCAAGTTGACACATATTTTGGGGGGACACAATTCAATCCATGACAAATGTTAAGAGAAAAAATTAGCATACACAATTAGTCACAGTGGACAGAATGGTCACAACCATGTTAAAAAAATATTCCTAGAAAAAATACTGTCATCAAAATTAGTTTTTTCCTACTCTAATTTTCTGTATTTTCCAAGTTTTTTTACAATAAGCATTTATTATTTTACCATGGAAAATAAATATTCTATAAAGTAGGGACGAATCACATGTGGTATGATTTATTCATAGTCAACCTATTCTGACTTTAAATTAATCTACCACTTTAATTTCAAATGCTCACTTAACATTTCTGATAACTGGCTACAGCATTTTGCCAAGGTTGGTCATCGAACTTGTCAATTTTTATTATCCAAAGACATTAATTACTGTCATCATTAAGTATCTCCAATTTTGCCTTCTAAATATTTATTTATATCAACTCTCCTCTCCACCTCCACTATTGGTCCTGGTTAAGGCTTTATCCTGACCATTCTCTCAGCTTCCATTCTTTCATTTCATCTTTTTACAGCACTGATCTACCATGTTGAAGCCCCGGTGGCACAGTGGTTAAGAGCTTGGCTGCTAACCAAAAGGCTGGCAGTTCAAATCTACCAGCTGCTCCTTGGAAACCCTACAGGGCAGTTCTAGTCTGTCCTGTAGGGTCATTATGAGTTAGAATCGACTTGATGGCAAGGTTTTTTTTTGTTTGTTTGTTTATCTACCATGTTATTGGAGCCCTGGTGGTGCAGTAGTCAAGTGTTCGTCTCCTAACCAAAAGATCAGCAGTTCAAATCCACCATTCACTCTTTGGAAACCCTATGGGGCAGTTCCAGTCTGTCCTATAGGGTCGCTATGAGTTAGAATAGACTGTACGGCAATGGGTTATTTTACAGGTTGCCGTGTTATTCATTTGCTTAAATCCCTCCGTAACTCTTATGGCTCCATAGCACAGTTGAAGCTTCTTGGTGAGTCTACAAGACCTTTTTCACCTGACCACAGCCTGCATCTACAGCCAGTTTTCCTGGCAACTCCCCATCTCACTTTCAACTTTAAGAATACAGACGTGCTCATAGATCACCCTGCCCTTTCACATCTCTTTGGCATGTTTCATACCATTACTTTAGCCCAGAATCTTCTTTACCAGCTAACTCCCTGCCTCCTTCAAGCCTTAGCTCAAGCATCGGCTCCTCCAGGGCTGGGTGGGGACTCCTTCAAAATACTTCACTAGAGAGTTTCAAAAATTCTTCTCAAATCAATGCTACCAGTTAAGTTTCCAACCTGCTTTCATATATAATAATGCATCTGACTCCCATAATAACCCTGTGAAATAGTCAAGAAATGCCCAACCCCCACTTTGTGGATAAAGCATTCAAGTTTCAAAGACAATATACTTGGCCACAGTCACACAGCTCATAAGTGTGGAGCCAGGACTGGTACTCAGTATTCTGACCCCTAAAGCAATGCTCTTTCCTCTTCCACACTTGCTTCCTGAGCTGCTAAGTTTAGAGATGTGAACCCAGAGAGGCTGACAAGTTGGTAGGGAGAAGAGGAAATCTAGCTGATGGAAAAGTCTTGAGAACTCATCTAGTACCCACTGTGTTCCAGATTTGGTGCTAGGCCCTTAAATCAAATGCCTTACATAGTGTTTAAGAGCCAGAGTCTAGAGCCAGATACCTGGTTTGAATCCTAGCTGTGCTACTCAATGTGTGTCTTTGGGCAACTCCTCCATGCTGTAGTTTCTCTGTAGAATGGGACTCATAAAGACAACTCTTCTCAGGTTTTGGTTAATACTCATACAGCCTAGAACAGTGCCTGGCACTGTATGTTAGTTATTTTTATTATTATTGCATCATTCAATTCTCAAAATATTTGCATTTTACATATGAGAAAACCAAGACCCATTGAAGTTCAGCTGTCCAAGGCCACATAACAAGTAAGTGACAGAGACAGTTCGAGCCCGAGCCTGTCTATTGCTGAAGCCCATGCCCTTTCTACTCTGCAGAAGAGCCTAAATGTTCAAAGAAGCGGTTGGGCTTTGGAGTCAAAAAGTCATTGATCAGCACTTTTCTAGTGGTGAGAGCTTGAGCAAGTTGTTTAACCGTCTCAGTCATGGTTTGTACATTTCAAAATGGTAGAGATTACCTTCTAGCACTATTGAGTATGTAAAGTAGCACAATGCCTGGCACACAGGAAATGACCACACATGTTATTAATTTTTATTATGTCACCGAGTCGCTGAGGTTTTGAAAGACATGATGAAATATATGTTCACAGAAGCTCTTCTTTGTAGCTGTGTGGAAAGCCTGGAGTAACGGCAAGAGGTTTTGTAATAACCTACATATGAAAAAGTAAGAACGTGGCCTAGGATGCTGGCTTCGGCAGTAGTGCAGGGTAAGAAATAAAACAGTGACTTTACAGGAGAATGAGTGGAAATTGTGAATGTGACTGCTAGACACTTTAGAGTTATGTATATGTCATATATAAATTTACTTCTTTAGAGTTATGTATATTGTATGTCATATATAAATTTACGTCTTTAGAGTTATGTAATGAGCACAGTAGTGAACAGCTTGGCTGCTAACCGAAGGGTCAGCAGTTTGAACCCACCAGCTGCTCTGTGGAGAAAGATGTGGCAGTTTGCTTCTGTAAAGATTACAGCCTTGGAGACCCTATGGGGCAGTTTTTCTGTGAGTCGGAATCGACTTGATGGCAATAGGTTTGGTTTTGGTTTTTAGAGTTATACATGTATTTCATCAAACATTGTAACATTTGTAAGTATAATTAAATCAATCTCAATAATGACAATAAATTTTAAGATCTTTATTTCATGTTCCAGAACTTGAACTTTTAATCCATGTTACTGATAAAATTAGTGTCAATGATGGATATTTTCCAACTTTTCTGGAGAAAGGGGAATCTCTACTAATTCAGTCAAGACTTTAAAACTTGTCAAATACCATTATAACAACCTTTAACTAGATATTCATCTTCTGTCAAGTGGAATCATGGTGTAACAAAAACTCTGTTGGATACAACATTCTTAGTCTGCAAGGTCCGAGCAGGGGAAAATCATGCTAGTTATTTGTTAAGAACTGATGCCTAAAAACATTATATCCCAGACATACCCTGGTCTCTACCCTCCTTTCCTCCTTGAAGGTTGGGAATCATTTCATGGAAGTTTAGATAATACTGCAGCTCAGATATTCGAAGAAAAATTGAAGGGTGCTTGCTGTTTTCACTGAAGCAGAGCTAAAGAATGGTTAAAGACTTGGCTTAAATCAAGTTGTTTTCTTCTCCTAACGTGTAAACTCTCAAAATGAATCAGCTGATGAGGGCTCTTGAGTAACACTATGTAAGCAGTGCATTATCTGATACAGTTAGTATGAAAAATGATTGTTACCTTGACCAGGAGGGAAGAAACTATGACATGTAGGGATTGTTTGAGATAGAGAATTTGTTGTAACCAGGAGCCCTGGTGGTATAGTGGTTAAGAGCTTGGCTGCTAATCAAAAGGTCAGCAGTTCAAATCCATGAGCCACTCCTTGGAAACCCTATGGAGCAGTTCTACTCTGTCCTGTAGGGTTGCTATGAGTCAGAACCAACTTAACACAGCACCTAACAACAACAGATCAACAAAGCCCTGTTAATAAGGAGTACCTTGAAAACATGGAAATAATGGCAAGACTCTTTGGTTTCAATTGTATAAACATAATATACTTTACCTTTGAGGTTGTAGTGATCATAGATTATATAAACCAAGCTACAGTCTATAACCAAATGACTATCTGCACAGAGCATGGAAGGTAAAACCTACAAAAGGTAAACCTACAAGGTTTAGGTAAAACCTACAAAAGCCAGAACTTGTGTAAGGCGGAAACCTGTCAGAGAAGGGAAACTAAAATATTTTCTGCTAATGGAGAGCGATAGAAAAGTGGTAAGACTGAACTCTGTCAAAGGTGGAAAACTTGTGAGACCCAGAAAAACAACGCAGTTCTGTTGAGTTCCAGCTCTCACAAGTTTCACTGTATAAACTAGGAATGGAGAATCTGGATAAAAAGCAGCCACAGCGGAAGAGATATCAACCCTTTTCCAACCACATTTCTCTTTTTCCCTTGAGAACAAATTCCATATGCATCTTTGCTAGTCAGGAAAGGAGCTTTACCACTGAAATGTTTCATGAGCTTCCTCCTTCCTTTACCTCTTTTGGTTCCTGATGTTACCTCCTTTTCTTCAACCAGCTTGATATAAGCCTTTTGTTTAGAGAAAAATTACATGTTTTTCTTCACATACTTCACTAGACCGTGGAATTGGCTACATAATATGCAAGACTCAGTGCAAAACGAAAATCTGGGACCCCTTGTTCAAAAACTATTAAGAATTTCTAGACAGCAGTGCGTTAAACCAAGGACAGGGCCCTTCTGAGTGTGGGGCCCAGTGTGACCACACAGGTGATGCCAGCCCTGCAAAGTCAAAAGGCAAACACATCTTGGGGAACATTTTTCTCCTTCCTTTGTTCCATTTTCTCTTGATTTGCTTAAGAAAATAATCTCTGAAAAATGTCATCTTTTTCATAAAAATATGAGCCAAATCTTCTCCTGAACTTTCTTCCCCAGTTAACCCCAGTTTGTATGCTCCCCATTGTATATGTGCAGTATACAGTTGTATATAGAACTCACAGTCTGTATCCTCCTAGTTTGTATACTCCCAGGGGGGAAAGAGTCTGCCTCAATGCTCTCTCTGGTCTTCATTAACTGCACTTTATCAACCCTGAGACCTGAGATGCTAAAAACAAAGCACCTGGGACCAGCCAGTGGGCTTTTCTAGGAGGCTGGGAAGCCACATACAAGCAAGGCTGATGTGTTTTCAGAAAGAAAAGAAATCTGTCAGTGATAGATAAAAATTAAATACTGAAAGTTTGTAAACTGGGTTAAATGAATCATTAGTCTGTTATTTGCTAAAAATAATAAAAAACAGTGAATAGCAAGTGGCCATGAATATTTAACTGCCACAGATTCCTTTTTATGTACAGTGCACTGCAGCTGTTATAATGTACAACAAAGAAGGAACAGCAGGAAAGCACTGCAGACAAAAGAGATTCTTTTTCTCTTTTTTGCTGTAAAAAGTCAGCTTTCTATTTAATCAGAAAAAATGAAACTATGCCGTCCCATGGCTTCAAAATACCAATCTTTAAGCAAGATGAAGCCTGTAAAGATTATTATGAAACAAAAAAATTCATTATTCATCCTCCTCTGGAAATTTTATTGGCATAAAGTTTAGGGTGGATAATTTTATACAAGACCTGAATGGTTTTCAGAACAGTATTTAACTAGGACTATATTCTGTAAAACTCAACTGGAAATTACATAACATATAAAACCTGAGCACTCTTAAACTTCATCGTGACTTTTCTAGTATCATAAACCTTGGAATTCATGAGTTTTGTGATCTTCTGAGGAAGTCAGGACATTTTCCTACTTATTTCAGATATCAGCAGAGACTAAGGCACTAATAGGACCCAGTCACACATCTTCCTCCAGTCACACACTCAGACATTGTTTGCAGAGGTGACCAACTGGGACCTATTCAATCCAGGGTGCTCATCACTCTCTCACCTGAGATACTTTTAATTCCCTCCCCCTATCCTTCACTCCTCATGCTTTAGAAACATTTATCTGCCAAAATCCATTCACTAAGTATAGCCTTAAAATGGGAAATTGCTTTATTTCCATTAGGTTTTATGAATTAATAATAAGCTTTATTGTGCTAGACACTGTTTTAATCATATTGCATACATCATCTCCTGTTTTAAAAATTTTTTTTACTGTGCTTTAGGTGAAAGTTTACAGAGCAAATTACTTTCCCGTTCGATAGTTTGTACATAAAGTGTTCCATGACACTGGTTGCATTCCCCACAATGTGTCAGCACTTTCCCCATTTCCATCCTGGGTTTTTCGTTGCCTTTCGTCTGGATTTTCTACCCCTTCCTGCCTTCTCTTTGTTTTTGGGAAAAGGTTGTCCTTTTGATCTTGTATAATTGATTGTTCTAAGGAACACATTCCTCCCCCCGTGTTATTGTTTATTTTATGGGCCTGTCTTTTTTGTTTGGCTGCAAGCTGGTCTCCGGGAATGGCTTCAGTTCCAGGTCAAAAGGGTGTCTTAGGGCCATAGTCTCGGGGGTTCCTCCAGTCTCTGTCAGACCAGTAAGTCTAGCCTTTTTTGTGAATTTGATTTTTTGTTCTACATTTTTCTTCTGCTCTGTCCAGAACCCTTTGTTGTAATCCCAGTCAGAGCGGTTGGTAGTGGTAGCCAGGCACCCTCTAGTTCCTCTCATCTCTGGGTCTTGTAGACTGTGGATCATGTGGTCCATTAGTCCTTTGGACTAATTGCTCCCTTAAGTCTTCAGTTTTCTTCATTCTCCTTTGCTCTGGACAGGAAGAGACCAATACTTGTATCTTGGATGGCTGCTCACAAACTTTTAAGACCGCAGATGCTACTTACCGAAGTAGGATGCAGAATATTGTCTTTATGAACTATGTTGTGCTGATTGACATAGACGTCCCCCAGATCTATGGTCCTTTGCCTTCGAGCCTAGGAACTTTATTCCACAAAGTATTTGGTTATGTCTAAGATGTCTCCATGACTGTGTGCCTTTTGTGTGCTCTATTGACTTATATTAATATACATGCACTAATGGACCACAACTACCACAGCCTCCACCAGACTGAGTCCACACAACTAGATCATGCCCAGCTACCACCACTGACTACTCTGACAGGGATCACAATAGAGGGTCCTAGACAGAGCTGAATAAAAATATAGAACAAAATTCTAACCCACAAAAAATGACCAGACTTACTGGCCTGAAAGAGACTGGAACACACCTGAGAGTATGGCCCCGGACACCCTTATAGCTGAGTAATGAAGTCACTCCTGAGGTTCACCCTACAGCCAAAGATTAGACAGGCCCATAAAACAAAACGAGACTAGAGGGGCACCAGCCCAGGGGCAAAGACTAGAAGGCAACAGGGGACAGGAAAGCTGGTAATAGGGAACCCAAGGTTGAGAAGGGAGAGTGTTGACATGTTGTGGGGTTGGTAACCAATGTCACAAAACAATATGTGTACTAATTGTTTAATGAGAAGCTAGTTTATTCTGTAAACCTTCATCTGAAGTACAAAAATTATAATAAAAAATATATATATATACATGCAGCACCTACAGTTATATATGTAGAAATACCCACAACCAAACCTATCTCTGCAGGTGGGTGTGCTTATCATCTCCTTTAAACCCCATAATAAGCCTATGATGTCCATGTTTACAGATGAGGAAACTGGACCTTAGAGAGGTTAAGTAACCTGCTCGAAGCAGGACTTCAAACCAATTCATTTTAGATTGAACCGCTGCTGAGAATTTGTATCTCTAACAAGTTCCCAGGCGATACTAATGCTGCTGGTTAGGGATCAACTCTGAGAACCACTAGTAGAGCAGTGGTTCTCAAAATTTATTATACATAAGAATCACCTGGGGGTCTTGTTAAAATGTAGATTCTGATTCAGTATGTCTGGGGTGGAAATGCAAATTTTCAGCAGGGGTTCGAACCGGAACCAATGGTTTTGAAGTCCTGGCTTGAAGTCACACAGCTATTACCTCATTTGATCATGCTCACAAAATTAGTTGGTGCTAATTCCGGGCTAGAACACATATCTTCTGGATCCTAGTTCTGTGGTCTTTGCTATCTAAACAAATATATAGAGAGCTACAACTACATGCAAGAAATTGTGCTGGATTCCAAAGGAGCACAAGAAAGTTGTAAAAGCCCTCTATAAAATAATTTCCAAAATGATCCCCACTCTTAGGCCTGTCTAATCCGTACTGTATACTACCATACCATGAAAATAATTTCCTTAAAGTCTTTTTTGGCTCCAAGTATTTTCAGCTGCTCTCCATTTTATAACGAATCAAGTTCAAATCCCTCTGTGAGGCATTTAATGCAATGTGATACAGAGCAAGGATGTGCTGACAGACTTCATTTTAAATCCTAGTGCTGTCATCCACTAGCCCTATGACCTTAGGCAAACTATATAACCTGTCTGAGCCTCAGCTTGCTCATCTGTTAACACTGGGAAGTAATAGGGCTATTCTAAGAATTCAGTAAGGTAAGTATCTGGGTGCTACAAAGGATTAAGAGCTTGTCTACTAACAGAAAGTTTGGCAGTTTGAACCCAACCAGAAACACTTTGGAAGAAAGGCCTGATGATCTGCTTCTGAAAGGTCACAGCCATGAAAATCCTATGGAATGAGTTCTACTTGGCAACACATGGGGTCTCCATGAGTCAGAATCAATTCAATGGCAACTGGTTTTTTTAAAGGATTTAATAAGTTAAATAAAGAGCCTGACATATACGGATGCCAATAAGTGTCAGTTGCCTTCCCTGCCCCTCCCCACCCCCAAATCTAGTTCCAATCTAAGTTTCATATCATAGACCCTCCACTTCAGTCAGGCTATCGATTTACTCACTATCCCCTTGCAGTGCAATGGGTTTCTCTTATACGTGGCTTCTCTGGCCCTTGGTTTGTAATTCTGTCAAAAATGATTAGTTGGGCCACAGTCTGTCCTGTGATTAGTCTATTTTACTCACCTTGCAGGGATTAGTTGGAAAAGAGGTGTGTAAAACCACCCAATAGGATTGAGCGACTTGTGGTCCACAGAGGGGATTGGTCAGTTTGTAGTCCTGCTGGATGGGCCATGACTTGAAATTGACAAGGAGTTTGCTTATATGAGCAGCCAACCCCACAGAGGTCTTCTGAGAAGAGGAGAGAGAGGCAAAGAGGGAACTTCAAGATTGAGAAGAGCCTGGAGCAGAGCAGTTTGGACCCAAGGTTCCTGCAAGGGGAACCTTCTTAAAGGGCTGTAAGATGACAGAGAAGAGCCTGACAGCAGGGCACCTGACAGCAGAGCCAACAGCAGAGAGACCTGATGGTGGAAAGCTGCTTCTAGGGGGGCAGCAGCTGAGCAGGCTGCTACAGTGGCTGTGAGCTGGGCCAGTTAGCAAAACAGATGCCAATGGCAGAGTAGGCCCACATGGCAGAGAAGGCATCCACCCAGCAGAGAAGCCGAGTTGGGGCACCTGCCCAATAGAAAAGGCAGCTGCCCGGCAGAGAAACCACGCCCACTGATCACTGGAGGCCTGTGTGCTTCCTGATCCTGATCCCGAGTTGTTCTTGTTACTTCCAAGTTGACCTTGATCTCAAATGGTAGACTGTTACTTCCCTAATAAGCCACATAACTGTGTGTATGGTCTGTGAGTTCTGTGTGGCCACTGCAACAAATTATCAAAACCAGCAGAGAAGTAGAGAGTGCTGTGGGGGAAACGGCTGGTATGAGAAATGGCTAAGAAGGTGGAGAGTGGAGATATATCTTACTTCCACCTCATAGGAACCAGCTTTGTGCTAATCCTGATACTTACCCCTCATGAATTTAGGCAATTCCTTACACCATATTACACCCCTGAACACTGTTATGCAATCCTGCCTTTTCTAAAACATTCTCAGTCTACAGTAGCCTCCCTATTCAGCCCCATCTCCCATCTAGCTAAATCCTACTCATCCTTGAAGACCCAGCTCAAGCCTCACTGCTTCTATGCAGACCTCTCAAGACCATTGCCCCATGCATTCTTGAGGCACTATTGTCTGTATCATGGATTCAGTATTCCACACGGTTATTAAACTTTTCATGCTTATCTCCCCAAAGGCGCTGTAAGCTGCTTATGGGGGGTAAGGACAGGGCCTTCTTTTCCTTCATATCCCCTACAGAGATGATCACAGTGTGACACCCATGACAAGTGCTCAATAATTACATGCTGAGTGAATGGATGAGCCCTGCATCATATTGAATTTTGTTAAATTATATGTGTATGCCTGCGGGTTGAAATGTGAGAAAATGGCACTGCTATTTCTCCTCCTTCTGATGCAGATTACTTTTAAAATATTACCTTTTTTTTTTAAATATGGTATTTCTTCTCCAATATTTCAATACACCACTTAAAATCTGACCTGAAAAAAAAAGTATTAAAGAGTGTGTTTCAAAAGAAAAAAAGAAGAAGCCAGCTATGACTAATGTTTTCAATTTATTGTATATCCAATTTGGAGAAGACTGTGCTTTTTCATAAGGTTGCATAACTGCTAACAAAAACAATTTCAGCCACAGGATGTGTTTTGGAAGAATTTAGCCCTTCATTAGACTAGGAAAAACGTAAAAACGAAAAACACAGATTTCCTTGATACACATCTTACCCTACATAGAGAAGGCGCTCAAATATTTGTCAGAGTGAATGTTCTCTCTTGATAGAATGTATGATGCTGGGCAGAAAGCAGATTGGCACATTCTCCAAAAAAAAAGTTTATTTTACCTCTAGATATTGTGTCCTTGTGAACTATGTAGGTTTTACCAACTATTGGTGTTATGAATTGTGTCCCCCTAAAATATGTGTTGTAAATCCTAAACCTCTATATCTGTGGATGTAATCCCATTTGGGAATAGGACTTTCTTTGTTATGTTAATGAGGCCATATCAGCGTAGAGTGTATTTTAAACCAACCACCTTTAAGATATAAAAAGAGCAGATTAGGCACAGAGAAGCAAGCACAGATGAGAGAAGACAGATGTTGTACCACATGAAGATCTCCAAGGAACCTAGGAACAGAAGCTGAAAAGAGAAAAGGACCTTTCCCCAGAGCCAAGAGAGAGAGAAAGCCTTCCCCTAGAGCCAACTCCCTGAATTCAGACATCTAGCCTGCTCAACTGTGAGAAAATAAATTTCTGTTCATTAAAGCCACCCACTTCTGGTATTTCTGTTATAGCAGCACTAAGAAACTAAGACAGTTAAGTATCAGCATCAACAACAATTAAAGCGAATGAGTGAGACATGATGTGTGTTTCTACTCTACCTGTTCTGGATTAAATAATCAAACAACCAATTGCTGTTGCTGTCCAGTTGATTCCAACTCATGGCAACCCCATGCGTGTCAGAGTAGAACTATGCTCCATAGGGTTTTCAATGGCTGATTTTTTGGAAGTAGATCACGAGGCCTTTCTTCCAAGGTGTCTCTGAGAGGACCCGAACTTCCAACCTTTTGGTTGGCAGCTGAGTGTGTTAATTGTTTGCACCACCCAGGGACTCCTAATCCAAACAAAGAGGCCTGTATATTATCCACGTCCTAATACTTGTTGTCACAGCCCTTCAGAGGCAGAATATTGGTGAATAGTTTTCCAAAAGAATCATGAGCACTAGAACTCCAGTTAACTTGCTGACTACAGGCATGAGAGGAAGTGAGACCCAAAGGTGGATAACAGGTTGCACTGGTGAGTTCCTGAAGTTTACGCAGTACTTCAGCCATCTTCTCCACTCTTGTATATGAGAATATAAAATCTGGGCAGCACCAAGACATTGTATGAATCTGACTTAAGAATGAACTAAACATAGTCTCTCTAAAATATATAAAAATAAAGCTTTGTGAAATTCAAGAATATAATTTATCAATAGTCCAACAGAAAAGTTTTCATTCTCAGTTGCTCAACAATTCAAATTTTTAAGTGTGCAAAAAAAAAAAAATAAAAGTAACAACATCTGACCCTGTTGTCTATGTCAAGTTAATAAGAACAGATTTTAAATTCTAAACTCTTGTTTCTTACCTTGAGAATTAGTTTTGTAATTGAAGTAGACGATGTGAGAGGTAAGATCTATAAAACAGAGTTTTGAATCGATCATCACGGGCAGAAGAAAAAACGTTTTCAAAGATAGAAATGAATTCTGACATTTTAATTACAAGCTCAGTGGAAAGTTTGGTGGTAGAATTGAGCCCTGAAAATTATTATTATGTTGTCATTATGAATTAATGACTATAAAAGAAATCAGTTTTGAGTGGTAATGATAAATTACAAAGAAAAACTTATGGAACTGCTTTCTATTTCCTGATGTACCCAGAGTATTCATCATAATTTACTTGATTAAAAAAATCCAAACAGTGGAAAAATACAGAGACATAGATTTTTTTTTTAAATGATATTACATAAATATAAGCCAGTTTTTTCTTAGCAATTCAGAAGGTTTTCATCATAATACCATTTTTAAAAGCAAACAATTAGAAGCAGCCTAAATGTTCAACAATGTGGGAATGAGTAAGTAAATTATAATACTTTCAATTAGTGGTTTACACAAATTATTAAAAATATAAATATGAATATAAATATAAATATAAATATAAATGATGTAAAGTTTTAAATGTACATATGCAAACATTTATGTATGTTATGAATACAACCACATAAAAATATGCATAAGAGAAAATAAATGGAAGGGAATGTATAGAAATGATTATAGAATTCATGTTTGTGTGGTGAGATTATGGATTTTTTTTTCTTTCCTTTTTTCTAAATTTCATGTAATGTTTTAAATTTTAGAAAAATTAATTTCTACTTGTAAATGTTTAAATGTTTCATTTGCTGGGGTATACTCATTAGTTTGAAACATATAAAACTTCCAATTTTTAATCATTTTTGACCAGCAAAAATTGTAATACTATATGGTTCAACTGATACCTATTACTATTGTCCAACAAACAAAATAAATCAGATTTTGGAATAAAAGTTACTTACTTCTATTCTTAAATGTTCCTCAGTTTAAAAATGGAGTCTAACTTTTTGAAAATTATAGTGAAATACATGACTTGAAAATCACATTTGAAAACTGTGGCTCAGAAATAATCAAGACCCAACAAAGGTTTTAGATTTTTGAGAAAATGAACTCAGTTCAGACTGTTACTGAGTTGATGTAGAGCTATTGCCATTGGAGCTTCTTCTTCTTTTCTTTTGTCTTTAAAATTAAGTGTCATGTTCAGTTTATAATTATTCAATGGCCAGCATAAAGTAAAACATTCATAATTTAATAAGTAAATTTGCTTCTAACCTGTGCTGGGAATGACATTTAAATTGCCTTTTACTCTGTGATTACTCAGGGATAATTAGTCCTCTAAATATTACTGTAATGAAAACCATGGATTTAATGAATTATACAAATTCAAACCAAATAGAATCTTTACTGAATATTTAAGTTCAGCATAAAAATTGTCTAACAATTGGTTAGAATTTGGAAAAAAAATAAATTGTTTAGGGCAAGTCAGGGCATAAAAATGTGAAATGAAATTAAATGTTATTCATAGGAATTTTGTAAATGCAGTCCTAGAAAAAAAGAAGTTGAACAGCTGGGGTTGAGGCCAAAATAGACTTCATCTTTGCTATACAATTGCTATTATAAGTATTTGAGAATAAGGATCAGTGTTTCTGAAATGCAGTAAAGCATTTTGTGGTCTTTTATGATACATTTGCTAACAAAGTACAGAAATTTGGACTCCTTGAAGGAAGAGACAGTAAGGGGGTGTGTGTGTGTGTGTGTGTGTGTGTTCATCTTTGTATTACCAGCACCAAGCACAGTACCTGGCACATGGTGATTATTGTAGCTGCTGTCAAGTTGGCCCTGGACTCATACTGACCCTTGACTCATGGCAACCCCAAGCACAGCAGAGCAAAATGCTCCCCGGTCCTGGCCATCCCCACGATCAGTTGTAGATAGGACCATTGTGATCCATGGGGTTTTCATTGGCTTCTTTTTGGAAGGAGATTTTCAGGCCTTTCTTCCCAGCCTGTCTTAGTCTGGAAACTCTGGTGAAATCTATTCAGCATCATAGCAATATGCAAACTTCCAATGACAGATGGGTGATGGCTGCACATGAGGTTTACTGGCTGGGAATCGAACCTGGGTCCCCTACATGGAAGGTGAGAATTCTACCAATGAACAACCATTGCCCTCTGGCACATGGTAGATACCCAATAAAAGTTTGATGAATGAACACCTGGGTTGGTTGAATAGGTTTTTTTTTTTTTTTTTTTTTTTAAATGCACAAATGTACTTGAAGAGAGGTCATTTGTGGACCTTAACTTTTGTTGTTAAGTCCTGTTTTCAGTGAGTTGGCTGGAGATACATAGGACATATTTAACAAATGTTTCAGGTAATACAAGGTTGTTGGGACTAGTCAATAGCATCAAGATGCTAAGTTGTTTTAGACTTGGAATGATAAGTTGAAGCCTGTACGATAAAATTTTGCAGCAATAAATGCAAAGTCTTACATTTAAGTTTTTTGAAAAAATCAGTTTCATAGGTACGGGATGGCAGAGACTAGACTTGGTGGTAAAGGCCAGGAATAAAGACCTGGACTGGATCTTAGGAATTCATGTGACCACAAACTTAACCTGGGCCACTAGTGTCTGCTTTTTAAAAATGTGCGATGTTAGGCTATATTAAGTGTTTAAATGTTGGGAAATAAGCATCTACTCCTTTCTGAACTCCTCATACCACATATACCACAACCTTCTGTGTTGAATTCTGTGCCCAATATTCTATGAAAAATGTTGTGTCCATGGAGGGTAATCAGAGTGGTGAAAGGTTTAGAAATTCTTTCATGTAAAGAATATTTGCAGGAATATAAAATGTTTACACTAGAAAAGAGAAAACTAAAGGCAAACAGTATAACTATCTTTGATTATTCATTCAATCATTTATTCATTCATTCAAAAAATATTTATTGATTTCCTATTTTGCACTAAGCATTTTGCCTTCCTGCTCATATCTAGTATTTTGCCTCTCTCCATCTTTCCCAGCCTCACTCAAGGTAGACCATCAGCCTTCTTGGATGGGAAAGGAAACTAACTCATCTTTAAGTGCAGACTCAGTGCTTACGAATGAATCTTATTACCCAGCTACCAAAAAAAATGCTTTTGTCTCTGCTTAACCTGAAAAAAAAAAGTAGTGCTATTGGCCTACAGATTCAACACAATCCCTATCAAAATCTCTGTTGGGCTTCAAAAGACAACATTAGGAAAATGAAAAAAATAAGTAGTCAACTGAGACAAAAATTTGCAAAACTCGTCTGAGAAAGGACTTGTATCCAAAATATACAAAGAAATTTTACATATCAATGATAAGAAGACAACCTATCAACAAATAGGCACACACACAAAAAAAACTTGAATAGACATTTAACGAAAGACATAGAATAGCTAATAAGCATATGAAAAGATGTTTAACTCAATATCATTAGTCATTAGGGAAATGCAAATTAAAACCACAATATGATATCATTACATAACTACTAGAATGGCTATGGATTACAGCCTTGGAAACCCTATGAGGCAATTCTACGCTGTCCTACAGGGTCGCAGTGAGTTGGAGTCAACTAGATGGCAAAGGGTTTGGTTTTTTGTTTTGTTTTGTTTGGGTTTGGTTTAGAATGGCTATGAGTCCCTGCATGGTGCAAATAGTTAATGCAGTTGGCTGCTAACCAAGTCCACCCAAAGGTGCTGTGGAAGAAAGGCCTGGTGATCTACTTTTGAGAAAATCAGCCATTGAAAACTCAGTAGACACAGTTCAACTCTGACACACATGGGTCATTATGAGCAGGAACTGACTTAATGGCAACAGGTTAGAATGGCTATAATAAAAAAGACAGACAATAGCAAATGTTGGAAAGGACCGAACCCTCAAACATTACTAGTGGGAATGTAAACTGGTGCAGCCACTTTGGAAAACAGTTTGGCAATTTCTTAAAAAAGTTCAATGTAAGTTTACTATATTGAACAATTCTACTCTTAAGTACCCATCCAGGAGAAATGAAAACATATACCCACACATAGACTTGCACATGATTGTTCTTAGTAGTGTTATTCACAATAGCTAAAAACTGGAAAAATCTCAATGTCCATCAGTTGATGAATGGATATACAATAAAGTACTACTCAGCAATAAAAAGGAATGAACTACAGATACATGCTTTGATATGGATGAACCACAAAAATGTTATGCTCAGGGCAAGAAGCCAGACACAAGAAATAACATATTGTATGATTTCATTTATATGAAATATCCAGGGAAGGCAAAGCTATAGAGACAGAAAGAAGATTAGTGATTGCCTGGGGGAGTGGCAAGGAGGAACACGGATTCATAGTAAATATGCAAGAGGGGTTTTATCAGAGTGATGAAATATTCTAAAATTGATTCATGGTGATGGTTGTACAATTTGGTAAATTTACTTTAATAATAATTGAACACTTGAAAAGGTGAATTACATGATATGCAAAATATGCCTCAATGCTATTAAAAACATATTTGAACAAACAAAAAATCCTGCTGACTTTTTTTGTAGAAATTGACATTCTGACATTTAGTGGAAATGCAAAGACCCAGAATAGCCAGAACAATCTTAGAAAAGAAGAACAAAGTTGGAGAACTTACATTTCCCAATTTCAAAACTTACTATAAAGCTACAGTAGTCAAGACAGCA
The DNA here is from genome assembly GCA_030035585.1 of Dugong dugon. NCBI lineage: Eukaryota > Metazoa > Chordata > Mammalia > Sirenia > Dugongidae > Dugong > Dugong dugon. The sequence continues at coordinate 153,955,101 of CM057462.1, forward strand.
TGATACTGGAATAAGGCAAACATAAAGATCAATGGAATGGAATTGAGTGCCTAGAAATTAGACCTTACATTTACGTTCAATTGATTTTGACCAAGGGGCCAAGAAAATTCAATGGGAAAGGAATAGTCTTTCAACAAATGGTGCTGGGACAATTGGGTATACAAGTGGAAAAAAATAAATTTGGACGCCTACCTCACACCATACATAAACATTAACTCAAAATGGATCATAGATCTACATGTAAAAGATAAAACTATGAAACTCTTAGAAGAAAATATAGAAGTAAATCAGTGACTTTGGATTAAGCAATGATATCTTAGGTACAATCCAAAAGCACAAGCAATAAAAGAAAAAAATTGATAAATTGGATTTAATCAAAATTTAAAACTTAAAAAAACGCCATCAAGAAAGTGAAAAGGCAACCCACATAATGGGAGAAAATATTTGCAAATTATATATCTGATAAGGGAACTATATCCAGAATATACAAAGAAGTCTTACAACTCAATGATAAAAAGACAACCCAATTTAAAAATAGGTGAAGCATTTGAATAAATATGTCTCCAAAGAAGATATACAAATGACCAATAAGTACATAAAAAGATGTTCAATATCATTAGTCATTAGGGAAATGCAAATCAAAACTACAATGAGATACCACTTCACACTCATTAGGATGGCTATTATCAATAAGACTGACAATAACAAGTGTTGGTGAGGATGTGAAGAAATTAGGCCCCTTATACATTGCTGTATGGTCACTATAAGTCAGAATCAACTCGACGGCAACAGATTCTTTTTCTTTTAATACATTGCTGGCAGGAATGTAAAATGGTGCAGCCACTTTGGAAAACAGTTTGGCAGTTTCTTAAAATGTCAAATATAACATTATCATATGATTCCACAACTCTACTCTTAAGTATCTCCCAAGGAGACATGAAAACAGATGTCCACACAAAGACATTTATGTAAGTGTTCATAGCAGTATTATTCACAAAGGTCAAAAAGTGGAAATAATTCTGTCCATTAACTGGTGAGTGGATAAAAAATGTGGTGGATCCATATACCATATTTTTTCATGAATAGTGCCCCCAAATAAAAAACACACACACATACAACCCGTGGAAATGATGAAATTATGCCACAAAAAGTTCTGGCATAGCGTGCCCATGCATACACCACATATGTCTCATGACACTTCCCAAGGTGAATTTCGGCCTCATTCACCCTCATTCAATAGTCCAAAAATGTTACTTTTGATCATATTTGTATAATACAAGTATAAGTCATGGTCAAGAAGTCATGGATCAAGTTTGGTAAATCCCTGGTAATCAGAAAATATACAATTGAAACTGCATTTGTTTCTATTAATTTAAGTTGATGATTATATCTTTTGAGTCATCAGTCACTTTTGAGTCATCAGTCAGAACTTTGAACGTACTGAAGCCTGTCCATAAATCAAGTGCTATCAATTGGAAGGGTAAACAAAGCGAAGCCTGTACTGGCATAAATGTCATCGAGTAGTTATCAACAGGAATTTTGATTCAGTCTGCATTGACATAATTATCACTGTCGTCCTCCATCTCTGGCTTTTAATTGGAGGAGTAAACAAAGCAAAACTGATAGACTATCACTCTTGGCTCAACAGTTGAATGGGAAAACCTTATCAGATCATCTTAAGTGAAACCATTAATCTATGTTAGGTCTGTTTTTTTCATAGTCTAATTATGTCTTATTAGCACCAAGGTTTTTGATCAATGATCATAAGTCATCTTAGTCATATGCTTGCAAGCATATAAAAATACCCTTGCTTCTTGTACACCTCAGATTTGAATTTTGCGAACACTTCACTAGAACCAGCTATTGTGCACATTTTTTCAGTTTATAAATCTAAATCTTAGAACTCTTTAGGATCATGGCAGGAATTAAACACAAGTCCTACGCTGCCCACTTCAAACTGAAAGTCCTTGCAAGGGCAGAAGAAACAAACCACAGAGCGGCAGCGAGAGACTTCGAGATTGGGGAGTTGTCCATTAGCAAATGGAGAAAGGAGAAAAAGGAGCTGGAGAAAATGAATGTGTGAAAACGTGCATGTCGTCAGCCCAAAGTGAAACAGCCTGAGTAACAGAACGACTTGAAAGAGTGGATTATTTCCCAAAGGGAACAAAATCAAACTGTCTCTACTGCTACAACTCAGATCAAAACAAAGTTTCTGGCAAATGAAAGAGGAATCCCAGATTTCAACTGGTTTTCTAAATTCATGAAAAGGAACGTTCCTTCTGTGAGAATGAGAACCACTGATGATGATAATGAATGAATAAACTAAAATGGCCTATTTTAATATGAAAACACGACTTCTTCTGGTGACTTCTGTTGATTTCAAAGACATTGATTATCAAAAATTTTGTTTCAGTTTAAGATTTATGAAAGCAATAAAATATAAACAACATCTTGCTGTTTTAGGTCTAGGATCATTTCTTACTAACTAATTTCTATCTCTTTGGTTTCAACGTGGCGTCCCATTTCCATCATGAGCCAGTTCAGTTCACTATGGCTGTACTTGGTTTAGGAAAATACCTGCCTTAAATGAAGTTTCCATGAGATCAGTTTTATCCTGGTAAGATTAAATCCATTGGACAGGAAAAAAAATTGAACTTGAAGTTAGCAACATGTAAAAAAATATTGGTATAGCACACTTATGACAATAACATGCAGGGGTTGCATGATTTGCAAAAAAATGTATAAAGCGGATGTTACTTGCATAAAGATATGGTAACGGAATACTATTCAACAATAAAAAAGAACAAAATATTGATACATGCTCCAACACGGATGAACCTTACATCACTGATAAAGCTCAAAAACATGATGTTCAATGAAAGAAGTCGGATACAAAAGAAAACATACCATAGGATTCCATTTATATGAAATGTTCAGAAAAGCAAAGTTACAGAGACAAGAAATAGTTTATTGGTTGCTTAAGGGGGTGAGTGGGAATTGTAAATGACTGTAAATGGACACGAGATTTTTTGAGAAGGTGACGGCAATGTTTTAAAATCAGATTGTGGTAATGATTACACCTCTGTAAATATACTAACAATCGTTTAATCTTACACTTAAAATGGGTGCATTTTATGGTATGTAAATTTTACACCCCCCCCCCCCCCATACATCTGTCAGTTTGTCGTACTGTAGGGGTTTATGTGTTGCTGTGATGCTGGAAGCTATGCCACCAGTATTCAAATACCAGCAGGGTCACCTATGGTGGACAGGTTTCAGCTGAGCCTCAAAATGAGAAGAAACAGCTGCAAACATCCATTAATAATCAGAACTTGGAATGTATGAAGTATGAATCTAGAAAAATTGGAAATCATCAAAAATGAAATGGAATGCATAAACTTTGATACCTAGGCATTAGAAGAAATTTATGCACCAACCACTAATGCCAAAGATGAAGAAATTAAAGATTTTTACCTACTTCTGCAATCTGAAATTGATCAAACATGCACTCAGGATGTATTGATAATTACTGGTAATTGGCATTCGAAAGTTGGAAACAAGAAGGATTGGTAGTTGGAAAATATGACGTTGGTGACAGAAACAATGCCAGTGATCACATGACAGAACCTTGCAAGACCAACGATTTCTTCATTGTAAACACCTTTTTTCCGACAACATAAGCAGCGACTATACACGTGGACCTTGCCAGATGGAATACACAGGAATCAAACTGACTACATCTGTGGAAAGAGACGATGGAAAAGCTCAATATCATCAGTCAGAACAAGACTGGGGCCAACTGCAAAACAGACCATCAATTGCTCATATGCAAGTCCAAGTTGAAAGTGAAGAAAATCAGAACAAGTCCACGAGAGCCAAAGTACAACCTTGAGTATATCCCACCTGAATATAGAGACCATCTCAAGAATAGATTTGACGCATTGGACACTAATGACCAAAGACCAGACAAGTTGTGGAATGACATCAAGGACATTATATATGAAGCAAGAGATCATTAAAAAGACAGGAAAGAAAAGACCAAAATGGATGTCAGAAGAGTCTGTGAAACTTGCTCTTGAACATCAAGTAGCTAAAGCAAAAGGAAGAAATGATGAAGTAAAAGAGCTGAACAGAAGATTTCAAAGGGCGGTTCGAGAAGTAAAGTATTATAATGATATGTGCAAAGAGCTGGAGATAGAAAACCAAAATGGAAGAACACGCTGGGCATTTCTCAAGCTGAAAGAATTGAAGAAAAAGATTCAAGCCTCAAATTGCAATACTGAAGGATTCTGTGGGGAAAATATTAAACAGCTAAGGAGGTACCAAAACAAGATGGAAGAAAAACACAGAGTCACTATACCAAAAAGAATTGGTCAATGTTTAATCATTTCAGGAGGTAGCATATAATCAGGAACCGAAGGTACTGAAGGAAGGAATTCAAGCTACACTGAAGGCATTGGTGAAAAAGAAGGCTCCAGGAATTGACAGAATATCAACTGAGATGTTTCAACAAACAGATGAAGTGCTGGAAGTGCTCATTTGTCTATGCCAAGAAATTTGGAAGACAGCTACCTGGCCAGCTGACTGGAAGAGATCCATATTTATGCCTATTCCCCAGAAAGGTAGTCCAACTGAATGCAGAAGTTATTGAACAATATCATTAATATCACACGCAAGTAAAATTTTGCTGAAGATCATTCAAAAGTGGCTGCAGCAGTATATTGACAGGAAACTGCCAGAAATCCACGCCTGCTTCAGAAGAAGACGTGGAACAAGAGATATCATTGCTGATGTCAGACTGATCTTGGCTGAAAGCAAAGAATACCAGAAAGATGTTTACCTGTGTTTTATTGACTATGCAAAGGCGTTCGACTATGTGGATCATAACAAATTATGGATAACATTGTGAAGAATGGGAATTCCAGAACACTTAATTGTGCTCAGGAGGAACCTATGCATAGATCAAGACACAGTCATTCAAACAAAACAAGGGTGGTTTAAAGTCAGGAAAGGTGTGTGTCAGGGTTGTATCCTTTTACCATATTTATTCAATCTGTATGCTGAGCAAATAATCTGAGAAGCTGGACTATATGAAGAAGAACAGGGCATCAGGATTGGAGGAAGACTCATTAAAAACCTGCAATATGCAGACAACACAACTTTCCTTACTGAAAGTGAAGAGGACTTGAAGCACTTACTGATGAAGCTCAAAGACCACAGCCTTCAGTATGGATTACATTTCAACATAAAGAAAACAAAAATCCTCACAAATGAACCAATAAGCAACATTATGATAAACAGAGAAAAGATTGAAGTTGTCAAGGATTTCATTTTACTTGGATCCACAATCAACACCCATGGAAGCAGCAGTCAAGAAATCAAAAGATGTATTGCACTGGGCAAATCTGCTGCAAAAGACCTCTTTCAAGTGTTAAAAAGCAAAGATGTCACCTTGAAGACTAAGGTTTACCTGACCCAAGCCATGGTGTTTTCAATTGCTTCATATGCAAGCAAAAGCTGGACAATGAATAAGGAAGACTGAAGAAGAATTGACACCTTTGAATTGTGGTCTTGGCGAAGAATATTGGATATACCATGGACTGCCAGAAGAATAAACAAATCTGTCTTGGAAGAAGTACAACCAGAATGTTCCCTAGAAGCAAGGATGGCGAAACTAAGTCTTACATACTTTGGACACGTTATCAGGAGGGATCAGTCCCTGAAGAAGGACATCATGCTTGGTAAAGTAGAGGGTCAGCAGAAAAGAGGAAGAACCTCAATGAGATGGATTGACACAGTGGCTGCAACAATGGGCTCGAGCATAAAAACGATTGTGAGGATGGCACAGGGCAGGTGGTGTTTTGTTCCATTGTACATACGGTCACTATAGGTTAGAACTGACTCAATGGCATCTAACAAAAACAACAAATTATACATCAATAAATCAGCTAATAAGAATAATAATTTTTCAAAGCCGTGTTAGAATGGAAAGGACCTAGAGATCACTTAGTCTAACATGCTCATTTTATAGATGAAGTAAATGAGACCAAGATAGGTTCAGTGATATGCCTAAAGTCATAAAGCCAGATACTGTCCTAGAAGGATCTAGAACTCGGGCCTTTGGGGGTTAGCATATTCACCAAGTCTCTTGAGTGCACATCCCTTGACTATCCTAAACTAGGAGGGGTTGCCTTTTAAGATGCTCTTACAGCACTGGGAACATTTTCTTCATGGCCCTTAATGCAGATTTATCATTGTTCATTGCTTCTAACCAGACAGTAGACACCATGAGAGGGTGGCCCTTATCGGATTTTGCTCACCATTGTACCCCCAGTGCCTAGCACAGACTGCAGGAGCAACATGGGCTCTCAATAAATATTTGTTGAATGAATGGATACATGAATGGATGAATGGACCTGAAACCCAAACGTTCCCAATAGTCAATGTGAAGAAATGCCCCAAGTAGAATCTTCTCTGGGCAACCTTCACAGAGGTCTTCAGAGATGCATACTACCCACTTGTGGCAAAGTGAAGCTGAAATATTTTATTGGATCTCATAATAATAATAAATAGCATCTTTAGATCAGCAAGAGGGGCCACTGCAGAGGAAAAGGGTCACTTGTCTTTGGCTAACTGTAGAGAAAGAAGAAGAAAACTTCTGATGAGGCCTTCCCCTAAGAAAACAAAAGCTTGTCAAAAGCTGTGAACAGCTGGGACTACTAATTTAAGACTATCATAGATATTGCAACTATGCAATGGTGGTTACTTTTATTATCTTCTGAATGTGTTCTTGGGGTGGGGGTATGTTTGTATGCATGTAGAGTGGTGGGAGGAGCGGAGAATCTGGGGTTGGACAGTTTCCCAAGGTTCGAAGACTTTTAAATGGTTTTTAATTGCCCCAACAATTTTAAGTATCACAAAGATGACCAAAAAAATAGCTGAACGTAGAACTTCCTGTTACAAATACAAGATTATGATTGATTTCTGCTCCTGAGAAAACAAACTTGTTGGTCACTGCCCTGCCAATGCAGTGTTGGAGCAGTCACAATTCCTGTTCCCCAGAAGCATATGATGTTAGGGGGGATAGACAAGTAAACTGTCAGTTACAGTACAGAGTGACGAGTGCTGAATGCATTCAGGCTCTTGAGGTGCAAGCAATGCCAGTCTGCTGCCTAAGGCCAAAAAAACAAAAAACAAAAACTGAAGAAAAAAATAAAGAACTAGGCCCTCAGAACAACAGAAACTTGGATAAACAAAAACAATAACAAAAAAAAAACAAACAAACCTTTGCCATCTAGTCAATTCTGACTCAGAGTGACCCCGTGTGACAGAGTAGAACAGCTCCACAGGGTTTTCAAGGCTGTCATCTTTACAGAAGCAGGCTGCCACATCTTTCTCCCGCAGAGTGGCTGGTGGGTTCCAACTGCCGGCCTTTCGGTTAATAGTCAAGCACTTAACCACTGCACCATCAGGTCTCCTGAAACTTGAATAGAAGACAGGAAAGAATAGAGAGCCTCTTCAAGCTCCACAGTTGTAATGAATCAACTCTATCATTTCTTAACATGGCGTCAATCACTCTTGTGCAATTCAAATTTCCAGAAGAGTGATTGGTCAAGCAGGGTCACATGTCCACCCCTTGGCCAGGGAGTTCTGGGCAGGTTCACCGCAGACCCAAGACAGCATACAGCATGCAGCTGTTACCAGAATAAAGGCAGACAAAAGCTACATACAGACATCCTCGTGAGAGTGTGAAACAGAGGATCCATAAGGTCAGGGCATTATGGGAGCACAGCCCTAACCAAGTGGTGAAGAGTATTTGGTAAGTTTCCAGGGCAAGTCACATTTAAGCAGAGACTTTCTGGGACAGATTTCTGTCAAGTCCTATCCATTGCATCTATAAACAAGGAAAATTAGACCTATCAGCTTCTCAGAGCTCAACTTTTGTATTCTTAAGTAAATTCTAAATCTTGGGGTGATCAGGAGAGGGAGAGGAAATTCTTAAATAAACCAACATTTGACAATAATAATAACAGCCAGGCTACTTTTATTATGTGCCTGTTATGTCCCAGATACTATATTTACATTATTTCATTTAAACCTGACAAGTACCGGTGAGGTTGCACCATAAGGTGGAAACTCCAGTTTCTCTCTCTCATAAATGGAAAGGTGTAGGCTAGGTATGGTCAGAAAACTTGCTCAAAGTGACCACAGTAGGTGGTACGGTGAGTATTCCAACTCAGGCTGGTCTGACTCCAAAGGCCATGTTTGTAACAAATATGCACTAAAAACTCCCAACATCTTTATTATAAAAGATCAACAACATGTTCTTTTGTTAGTTTTTTGTTGTGGTTGTTGGAGCCCTGGTGGTGCTATGGTCAAGCACTTGGCTGCTAACTGAAAGGTCGGCAGTTTGAATCCACCAGCCGCTCCAAGGGAGAAAAACGTGGCAGTCTGTTTCTATACGGATTTACAGCCGTGGAAATCCTATGGGGCAGTTCTATCCTGTCCTATAGGGTCACTATGAGTCGGAATCGAGTCAACAGCAATAGGTTTGGTTTTTAAAGCTCAAATTAGTTTAAGTTGGCTTATCTCTACTTGAATGGTAATACTGTTAAGGCTATAAAAATGTAAAATAAAAAATTCCAAATTTAAAAATTAATCTTATGCAATCTGATTTTCCAAGAAGCAAATATCTTCAAATATTATTATCAAAGAAACCAACAAATGCATCATTACACATTACTCCCTTGGTGTTGTCTACAAGTGAAATGAACAGAAATCAAAGTCATATGATGTGTGAACCTGAGAGCTTTAAGGAGATTCATGTACCAGGTCTGAAATGACCAAATCAGAAGAAGCTATTTATGCATAGTCAGTACCATGTTAGTGAAGAGAATAATCAACTTTAAAATGGTCAAATACCATGACTTTATCTAAATGTATCTAAAAACACAGTAGCAATTTTCTTTTCTTTTTAGGCATAGACATAATAAAAGTGTCAAATAATCTGTCTCTTTAGTTTCAACAGAGAGTTCAGAGATTTTTTTCCACTTTCTTAAAGAATGGCATTTTAGATACTAGGGCTTTGGGTTGTTTTTTTGTTTTTGTTTTTTAAAAGAAGTTTAAATCTTCACATAGTTTGAAAAAGGAACTCCTTCAACGTTTGGTAACTATGTTTAGCATTTGAATCATTTGTAGCTTCCTTTACCGCCTCAATTTAATTGCAAACACCTTCAACAGAGTGATAGCAAACTAATCAGCAATTCCTTTTCCTTAAAAAATACACCTAATCAAGGATCATTTTTTTTTGATTAAACAACAACCAGAGTCATCAAATGTAAATTTTCAATTGATTACAGAAAAAATATAGTGTGTGTTTTCCCTCTTAATAACAGTAAGCATTATTTCTTTTCCACCAAGTTATATTTAGTTTCTAAGATTAATTTAGGCTGATCCTTCAATTTTGATGGTGTATTCACTAGAAATGCCTGTATTATTTCCCAGAAGAATAATACCTATGTAGATATTCAGATGCAATGTATGCATATAATAAAAGAAATGTGGCAGTTGCCCAAATATTTTAATGCCACTAAACTCCAAACTTCCTTCAAGGAATTGCAAGGTTGTGGAGAATAATATTTAGGTCTAAAAGATACAAAGCTGACCATCTAGAATGAGTGTCTCATCTTAGAAAAGAGTTAATTCTTTCATCCGTTTATTCATTCATCCAGTAAAAATGTAAAAAGCACCTACTGTGTTTCAAATAGATCCCTGAGTAGCTCAAATGGTTTGTACTCGGCTACTAATTGAAAGGTTGGCGGCTCGAACCCACCCAGTGGTGCCGCAGAAAAAAGACTTGGCGATCTACGAACAGTGAACAAGATACAGTCCTTGCCTTCAGAGCGTTTACAGACTGACTGGGAAGACAAATGGCAATTGCAAATCAGCATCACGTGTGCTACCAATGGGAAAAATGCAGGTAGACATAAAAGGAGCTCCTGACATTGTTTTAGGGAGTTAGGGAGCTAAGGAGGTGAGACCTGAGCAGTCCTGAAGGACCAGCAAGGATTAGGGAGGTGAAGGAAGCAAGGATCAGTACATGTAGAGGTCCAGTGGTGAGAAAGAGTATGTCTTTTAGGAGGACCTATAAGGAGTTTGGAGCCCTGGTGGCACAGTGGTTAAGAGCTATGGCTGCTAATCAAAAGGTCAGCAGTTTGAATTCACCACCTGCTCCTTGGAAACCCTATAGGGCAGTTCTACTCTGTCCTATAGGGTTGCTATGAGTCAGAATTGACTCGAGGGCAACAGGTTTGGTTTTTTGTTTTCATAAGGAGCTTAAGGAGCCCTGGTGGTACAACGGTTAAGCACTTGGCTGCTAACCGAAAGACTGGCAGTTCAAACCCATCCAGCAGCTCTGTGAGAGAAAGACCTGGCAATCTGATTCTGTAAAGATTACAGCCAAGAAAACTCTATGGGACAGTTCTACTCTGTCACGTGGGGTCACTATGAGTTGGAATTGACTCCATGGCAACTGGTTTTGTATATATCTATATCTATCTATACATATTGATGAAGGTCAGCATATCTGGATAGGAGAGGGGAAAATGGTAAGAAAAGAGACTACTGGTAGAGAAGGACCGTTTATAAAGAACTGTATGTATCATCTGAAGAAGTTTGAATGCTGTTCTGGGAGCAGTGAAGACCAACTGTAAGGTCTATTTTAATAGATTTCTTATCTGATATGCAGATTAAGTTTGCCTTTTCTCTCCCATATGCACTATATTGGATTGCAAACTGGATCCATCTCTGATTAAGAAAATGCTGGACAAAGACAGGACATGCAGGCAGTTAAATACTATTCTTCGTTCTCTAAGTTGCATTCAACTTCAGCTTTACATGAATAGAAGATACAAGAGTGATGACAAGGTTGCTTTCTGAAGATGTTATTAGAAAAATATGACAAATATAAGATCAATTTGAACTGACCCTTACTTAATAGGGGTAGAATCTAAAGCACAGCTAGAGAGATTCCCTTTGGACAAACGGTAGGGCATTTCCTCTATGTCAAAAAGAAAACAGGATAAAGAGCCAAGAACTCCCCATCTTAAATTACCAATGAGTAGCTACACTGTTTTGGGTAAACACAAACTTTAATCCCACTGGCCAGAATGTATTGTCTAAACAAGACAGCTGTATTTGTAGGCAATAACAGCTGGGCAATTGTTTTGAGATACAGTGTAGCATATTGGTTAAGAGCTATGGCATTTGTGTCAAACATATCTAGATTTAAATCCTGATTCTGCCACTTACTGTCACTTTCACCTCTCATTCCTCACTCCTGGTTTTTCCCCAGTGCTGTTGAGCGAGAAACAAGCTGTCTTCACATTAGATTCTAGAAGTGGGACTTAAAAAAAGCAGCTGATAACATGGCTCCTTTGATTATACATAGAGAGATGGTAAATAAACAGTTGACTATTTTAGGTGCACAAAAAATTTCTTTAGTATAGAGCATGCACTTTTTTACACAAATGACAACTATTGAAATGAAGTTCCAGAATGCAATTGTGGCTACAGTATTCTAAGAAAAATGAGCTATGAAAAAGTTCTGTAGATTCTTCCACAAAAATAGCTTAGTGTATAGATGGATGATGATGATGACAGATAGATGACAGACAGACAGACAGACAGGTAGGTAGGTAGGTAGATAGATAATAGATATTAATTCGGTGCAATAACCATGTAATAAACGCCTACTATGTTCAAAGGGAAAGGCCTCCGGGTGGTGCAAATGGTTAAGCATTTGGCTGCTAACTAAAAGGCTGGTGGTTCGAACCCACCCAGAGTGCCTTGGAAGAGAGGCACCTTTCTTCTGAAAGGTTACAGCCATGAAAACTCTATGGAGTGCAGTTCTACTCTGAAACACATGGGGTTACCATAAGTCAGAATCAACTGGATGGCGGTTGGTTTTTTGGTTATGCTCAAAGGGAAAACAAAAAGCAATAAGTAATACATGGTAGGGAAGCGCCAGTAGGGCATCAACTATATTATTGTCAATTTGACTTTTGAAAAAGCTAAGCAAGGATCTATAAAAGTTTACTATATAGCAGAACATTTTGTGACACAAGAGAGGTTCAATCCAAGTACTGTGAGGGTGCAGAGGAGGGGTGATCACATTTGGCCAGAAGGATGAAAAATGGTTTCATGAAGGAAGATGCATTTGAGATGTTTCTTGAATGATGTATAGAATTTTGATAAATAAAGACTGGTACCTTTCAAACAAAAGAAAGAGTATGGGTTTTGGAGACAGACAGACCTAGGTTTAGATCTGGGTCTGCCACTTTGTAGCTATGTGACCTTGGGAAGTGCCTGTAACAATTATTTTTCATTTGTTAAAATGAGCAAATACTGTAGTTGCTACCTTACACTGTTGTTGAGTTGACCAAATGTAAAGTGCTTAATGCAGTACCTGCAATATAGTTAACGCTCAATAAATTATACTTACTGTCATTATTAAAAGCAGAAAATCCTACAGGGAAGGGATAGTATAGTCTAGTCTAGACTGGTTGAAGGGGAGGACATTGAAAGATAAATCTGAAGTTAAATATTGGGGCCATATTATAAGGAGCCTCCAATGCCAGACTGAGAAGTTTATTTCAATAAGTGAAGAAATCTTTGGTGGTTTTTTTTTTTTTTTTTAACCTAGATCAAAATTGGCTTTATAGATTAAATAGGCAGCATGCAGGGTGGACAACAAATTAGAAGTGGAGAAGGGGAATCTAGCGTCGGCATGACTAATTGTAACGCCATTAAAATAGTTTGGGCAAAGGTAAAGAGTTTTTGAGTGTTTGTAGTAGCAGTGGGAAAGTATTGAGGGGATGGATATGAAAGGAAGAGGTGTAATACTCAGACTGATATAGAAAAGGAGTTGCTTTTGAGCCTACGATATCTGGAGCATAGTGGGGCTGTTAATGGAAATTTGCAGGCACAAGTTGGAGGAACAATGGTCTAGAGAAGGAAGTGGGGAGCAGAATATGCTGCTCCCCTCCTTCCAGCTCAGTGCATCAATAGGACTTCGGAAAGGAGCAGTATCCACCAGAGAGAACTGCAAGGGAGGTCTGTAGTATAAAGTCACATAGATGTTTCCACAAAATAATGTTGGTTGCAAACAAAACCATAAATTGTGAAAGATGATAGGTGGGGGGATGAGAAGAATTTGGACAGGAACGGTACTGAACTGGTGGATGATGTAGAAGGCGGTAACAGTTGGGTAGGGTGTGCTCCTAAAGCATACACATTAAAATTGAAAAGACTGTTGAAGGCATATTTTAGAACTGGGGAAAGGGCACTGTTAACATAGTGAAACTTAGTTAATAGAGAAGTTTGTAACTACCCAGTAGTAAGTTTCTGTCCAGCTTCTTTGTATCTACAGAATTCCTTCCTCAGGGGGTGGACAGTAAACAGGTTGATTCACAATTTAGGCTGGTTAGGGTCCTAACCAACCAGTCATCCAACTCAACCTGTTGAGCTGATTCTGACTCATGGCAACCTCATGGGTGTCAGAGCAGAATCATACTCCATAGGGTTTTCAGTGACTGATTTTTTAGAAGTAGATTACTGGGCCTTTCTTCCAAGGTGCATCTGGGTGGACTCAAATCTCCAACCTTTTGGTTAGCAGCCGAGTATGTTAACTGTTTGCACTACTCAGGGACTCCAGGTTAAGATTCTATCTTTGTAGAATCCTTTTACTACAATTATTACTTTCTTTGCCAGTCTATTCCTTTCAACTTTCTAAAAACTGCTACAGGTTTGCTAAGTTGTTTTACTTCTCCTGCAAATAAGGTGAGAAATAGAGGCAACTAAACATCTCAACAACAGAAGTTAGAAAAGAAGTAGCCCCCAGAAAAATGGGTCAGTGGATAACAAACACCAAGAATTAATAGATATTTGATGTACAATCAGATCATTTGTGAGAACCCATGTCAAGCCAACTGAAAGAAACTAATTTTTAAGTTTGCTCACAACTCCCCAGAACCTATTAATGATACAGTACCACTGAAACCACAGAATTTGTCCAAATTGTGAACCCTGCATTTTGGTGCATACTGTAGTGAAAAATGCCAATAGAATGAAAGAGATTAAAAAATGATTTTCTGTACAGTTAATTAACAAGAATGAAACATGTTTTATGGGTCAAGCACTGTGCTAGGCTCCAGAGATACAAATATTAATAAGTAAGGACTTATCCCTATTCTTAGTAGTTTTCATTCTGGTGGGCTTTCTTCACAAGTGCTTATCTAGGGAAGAAAAAAGAAGCAAAGTTAAAGTTATCTATCACTGCATCAAATAGAAGACTACTGAAAAATATGGAACCTACGAACATCCAGGCCCTGCATCAAATACAAACCCAAGGATGCTAGCTTTATAGTGAAGCAAAATGCTTTCTTAGAGGCAGAAATGTTTTTTATGTAAGGAAAACCATCCACATGCAAAGCCACTTTTTGATTGACACGAATGTTTTTAAATGTAAGGAAAATCAGGTACATTTTGTTGGAGACAGCAGTTATTTGGTGTTTCAATAACCGGAGCACTAGAACATATAAAGCTCTTTCCTTGTATATCATAACAATGAAAATATAAGGATTCTGAACCGGTTCAAAATGGTTTCAGTAATTGCCATTGTAAACAAGGGCTGTGTACGAGTTGCATAGCAACCAAATCTGCTGCCAGTGGTATTTTGGCCCTAGTAGGAAACACACAGCTGTGCTCCACTCAGGATGGCAGCCGACCGCGCCACTTTGAATGTGTATTGCTCTCCACAGTTCTGCCAATAATCTAATCTCCCACATCAGGCTCCTGAAACTTTCAGGTGGAAGGACTGTGGCAGGATTTTTGGAGAGCAACATTACTGGCAGGATTGTGGAGAGCAACACAAATTCAGAGTGGCGTGGTTGGCCACCATCTTTGAGCAGGGCACAGCTGTTTTTTTCCTACTTGGGTCAAAATAACCATGGACAACATACTTGGTTGCTATGCAGTGCATACGCGGCCCTTGTTTACAATGGCAATTACTGAACCGTTTTGAACTAGTTCAAAGCCCTGGAAAACATTGCAGTTCCTTGTATTAAAAAGAGTACTTGTTAATTGGCAAATGTTGTGTTATATATATTTTTACCAAAAACAAGAAAGCATGTGTTCTAGAGCCTTTCCCAAGGAGCAGAGCCAACAATACCAATAAATTCAAGTCTTTGAGGTTAGCCATCATGATGTAGCCTTGGCCTAATGTTCAGGTGATAGGGAAAAAAATCAAACCAAATCCGTGGCTGTTGAGTTGATTCCAACTCAAGGAAACCCCATGTGGTGCACAGTAGAGCTGCTCCATAGTTTCCTCGGCAAAGGGTTTGATTTTTTTTTTTTGGTTAATCTTTACGGAAACAGATCACCAGGCCTTTCTTCTGTGGCACCACTGGGTGAGTTTGAACCACTAACCTTTAGGTTGGTAGTCCAGCATAAACCACTTGCGCTACCCAGGGACTTTGACAGGGGAGGGAAGGAGGAGAATGAAGGATGAGCCACCTTCCCCTCATCCTGTTCTTCAGAAGCGATCCCTTCCTCCCACCAAGGTCTAACAATGTTTGAGGACTTAGGAAGCAGCAGACAGGAAGAAGCCCAGGGAAGGCAAACCTGGCCACAGCTTCTCTGTTCCATCCCGTCACCAGAGGTCAGGCTCCATTGGATACTGACGTTATGACAATCTGTACTCCTTTCTCATTGTTGCTGCTTTTCCTATTGCAGTATACATTTTGCTCCTTCATTCTATCTCTACACTTAAAATCACATAACATTTGCTACTAGAATCCACAAGAAAATAAGGTTTGATATACATTTTACCTAATCACAAACTCCACTAGAAGACAGTTTCCAAATTACAAGATACCTGTAATCTTCTCCACACAGTGATAAAAGAATCTTCAGTAATGTATTTGATATAAAGAAATTCACCTAGAAACATATGCAGAAAATATACTAGTTCTTGAAATTTTTCCTTTGGAAGGAAAATATGGGTTAGCCAATGATATTAGTGTTTGAAAATGTATGACAAGGAATAAAATCTATTAAGGGCAGTGGTAAAAGGTAAACTGGTAATAATAAGCAAAAATGGCTTATAGGATTCTTAAAGTTAATTGAGAAGAAATGTTACAGTGAATATACACTAAGTTCTCAAAGGTAGTAATAAAATTATATTATTGTAAATATTCAAGAAGGGCTAGGCATGGTCTTTGCGGATATTTAGCAGGGACAATCTGCCACTGAGGAAACAAAGGTGGAAGGGAGAATGCCATGACCTGGTCAGCTTGTCTTCAGTCTTAGGTTTATATCAGTTTTTAAAATGGCATCTCCCTCTGTTCATATGTAAAAGAAGTCAGCAGCCAAATTCTACTTTAAAAAATAAAACAACTTGGAATGCTCAGATTCTCTCAGAGAATACATACAGGCTGCAATCTCATTACACACAATCTAAGAAAACATAGCTCTCCCCAGAGGGTAATGGTAGCTTAAAACCCTATGCTTCATAACAGGACAGAGCCTTTCCCGAGAAAAGCCTAAACGTAGAGATTACTTGTATTTGAATGGAATCGCAATGCATGGAAGTGAATTTTTATTTCTTTGGTTCTTTTAAGCCTGCCTATAAAAAGTAAGATGCATTCTTGGAAAAAAAAATTTAATATTATGTCTCCAAGCTTTTGATTTTCTTTAAGGTTTCGCATGTCCTTTCTTTAAACTGCTTCTCCTGTACATTTTCTTGTCCATTTCACTGAACACCATTGTTAACTGAATGCTCCTGAAATGACAATATAGATGGCAATGGTATACAGTGGGTATACCTCTGCTATATGTCAGGAGTAGAAAAATGGAGTTTTTTTTTTAATAAACTTTTCATTTTGGAATAGTTTTAGATTTACAGTGGGGAGGGGTGTGCTCCAAGAGCATAATACAAAGAGTTCCCATACCCCTTTCACAGTTTCCCCTATTGTTAAAATCTTTCATTACCACAGTACATTTGTCAAAACTAAGAAATTAACATTGGCACATTGCTATTCAATAAACTCTGGACTTTATTTGGGTTTCACCAGTTTTTCTATTAATGTCCTCTTTCTGATTCAGGATCCACTCTAGGGTACAACATTGCATTTAGTTATCTTCTCTGAATGTATGCTGTAGTCTCTTCTAGTCTGTGACAGCTTCCTAGTCTTTCCTTGTTTTTCATGACTTTGACAGTTTTGCGGAATACTGATCAGGTATTTTGTAGAATGTCCCTCAGTTTGGGATTATCTGATGTTTTTCTCGTGATTAGGCTTGGGTTATGGGTTTTTGGAAAGAATATCACATCACAGAGGTGAAATATCCTTCTTATCACATCGGGATGTACATGATAGCCACATGACATCACTGCTTGATGTCAACCTTCATCACTTAGGTAGTATTTGCCAGGTGTTCCCACTGTAAAGTTACTCTTTTTCCCTTTTTATACTCTATTCTTTGGAAGTAAGTCATTAAATGTAGTCCACATTCAAGGAGAGAATGAGGGTGGTTTAGTTTTAACATACCTTATATGCAAAAATGTGAATGTATAATAAAGTTCCTGTCTTTCACTCAAATTCAGTTCAGTATGTTTTTAGGATTCCATGAAGAGAAATATTTTGGAGATTTACCGAGCAACAATTGTAATCCCTAGAAGTAGCTATGGGTATTACCATTGTATGGAAAGACACTAAACCTTAATCCTTTTAATGATTAAAGATACTAAGAGATGGTTGTCTTTACCTTACCTGAGTTGTTATTAAAATGATTGCTTATTTTTCTAAGCTCTTTTTACAGTCTGATGAAATTCCCGGGTGATTGTCTTCTGAGACTGTACACGCTACAATGCAAATTTACACAAGCTAAAAATTCATCTTCATACAATTGTGCTCTGGGGTCACACAACCTTTAAGTGCACTTTGCCAAGAATGCTGTTTGTCTGCAGAATTATAAATGCACAAATGACTTACTGTCTTTCAATTGTCATGTATTTCTAAATTTTCTCAAAGGCAACCAACTCATTAAATAATTTGTAAGGGCATTCCAGTTTATCATTTTCATTAGAACCTCTAGTGTCGTGATACCTTTTAATGTTTTTATTGTCAATACTATTTTTTGTCCCATTTTTTCTCATTTTGCTGGTTTTCCTTAACCTTGTAGTAATATTTTAGCTGGCACAATTTACATAGCAGGAGGCAAGCTGAAAATACGTTCTTTTCAATTTAAAGGAATTACGTGACTATCTTACAAATCTATAATTAAGGTCTTGAATTAGTTACATTTTACTAATTTGGTGATTTATATCTCTCTTTCTCTGACCAAATTATGTCATCATAAAAAATACTGGTAGTCATTAGAAATGCATATCAACATGGATAATAATTTTGTCTAAGATTTTTAATGTGTTATATATTATCTGTTTACTTATTTATTTCTTCTTTCAACATTCACTGATAGCCTAAGACAATGTGTTAAATGCTATGGGGGAGACAATGCAAGGAGCTTCCTTTTTAGTAAAAAAGCTCAAATGTATAAAAAATTTATCATAATATAAGGTAGAAAACACTATGTGGCATTATTAAGGTACAAATAAAATGTATCAGAAATAGAAAGGAATGAGGAGCCTCGGAAGGTTTTTTAGCAAGGAAACAACAAGCCTGAAGATGTGCGTTAGAAAACTTAATTCAGTAGCCCTATATAGGATGAATTATGCTGATAGAAAAAAAGGAAAGGAGGATGGAGAGGGGAGAGACTAGTGGAGAAGAGATGAATAGGAAACTATTAACATTAAGGAGGTAATGTGAACGAGGGTATTGACAGGAGGAATAGTGACAGATTCGGGTTCAAGAAATACTGCAAAGGTGGAACTAGTAGGTCATGGCTACTGATTGAATATGGGGAATGAGGGATGAGAAAGAATCAAATACAACTGATTCTTCAAGAAAGAAGACGTGGCACCAGTAATAAAAACGTTAAGAGGAGCATTCTCTGCTTTATTTGTTTGTATTTTTTTGCAGCATTTCTTTGCAATTTATTTTACAAGCACTGGAAGCTAGCCCACAACGTTAGAAGATTTCTTTATGTTTCTCTAATGATTCACTCACTGTAGCAGCCTCTATTCCTTTCTGGAATAAGTTGCAGTATAAATAAACGAATATGCATTCATTATGCTTGATTATATAATTGTGCTTCCATCTCAGCAAATGTCTCAAGGTAGTAATGTAATGGCTTCTGTTCATAATTAAATCTAGTTTTTGTTTTTTTTTAAAGGGATTTTTTGAGCTATATTGTATAAATATACACTTTATAGCATTTATAATATTTCTTAGCAATTAGTAGTAGCCTTCTTCAGAAAGGAGCTTTTTCATTTTAATTTAGGATCAGGTAAATTAATAACTATTCTGATTTCCATTAAATAGACATTAATGACATTTTCAGTAATTAAATTATGGTTAATACTTATCTCTTTAGAATCAAATTTCTTCTCATTTATGTGTTAACATTATATGAATTTTTTAATAATAATTATAAAAATGAAACAACTATAACTAATACTTATTGAGCATTTATTGTGTTGGAGTCTGTTTTAAGTGTCTTACGTATAATCCTCAGAATTATCCTTTGAAGTAGGTAGTATTAGAATCCTATTTTACAGATGAGACACAGAGAGGTTAAGTAGCTTTCACAAGGTCACACAGCTAGTAAGTATGAGAAACAAAATTTGACACCCTGCAGTTTGTTTCCAGTATCCTCAACCACTTCCTCCATGTTTAAAACAGTCAAGTTATACTTAATGGGGTACGTCTGTCTGCCACATTCTTTATCTCAAATTTTCATGAAGTTGGGTCTATTTTAATAAGGAAAGGGAAGGAAAAAAAAAAGCTGTGATTGGCATTCTCAGAAGCCTTAATCATCAAGAGACTGCAAAAACATAATTCTCTATATACCAAGACATTTGATTTTGTAATTTTAAAACACTCATTTCCTGTGGCTAGCTGTAGGAAGGAAGAGTTCTTTATTTGTATTTAAACTCTAAGAGTAGAAAGAGACAGGGAAAATAAACGAAGCTGATTTCTAGTCAATAAACCACGTACAGGAACTAGAAAGCTAATCATGTCTTGAGTTTCATGACAACAGTGAAGTGGAATTCAGGAATGATACGAGTCCATTGCTTGGAATGAGGAACTAAAAGGCTGGAAGAGAAGGCTTTGCGTAAGACATTGATCTCAGTAAAGATTTTTCAAGATGAAATGTTGACAGCTCTCCTCATGGACTCATAGAAGAAACATAAATGTTTTATTTAATTCAAAAATATGAAAGGACTACATTATTTTTGAAGATACTGATATCTGGAAGTACATTTCGTCAGGAACTCATTCGACAGATGCCTTTATGGAAAATATCTTCATAGATCACATATGCTGAAAAGATTACCTAACATATCTCAAAAATTCATCAAGTGAATGGGCTCCAAATAGCGGGATTTTCATCCTTTATGCTGTTTGCCTACTTTGTGCCCTTTACTAAGTTTGGACAATGAAATCAAGCAAGCTTAACACACACACACATGCATGCACTCACAGACAGAGTTTATCTTTCTGCATCTGAAGCAGTATTATGAAACTTAAAGACAAGATGATTTTCCCAGAAGAACAGTATAAGATTAAAAATTTTAAATCCTGTTTTTTACTTCAATTTAACATATCCCTCCATATTAAATCGGATATGCCTGACACTTTGTCCTTCAAAGTTCCCAAAAACTAAACAGTGTGTTGAATAACAAACTAAACAGCTTTAAATGCAAATTATATTTTACTGAATACACTCACACATATATACCTATAGTTGAACAAAAATGAATTGTCTTGCCTTTTCAATATTAAAGCAAGATAGGCAAAAAAACTGAACCATTGCCTTTGCAGTTTCTCATCTAGGATCAGTTATACTTGGATACTTCTAATAGTTGGGAGTTTTGTGCAAAGGCTGCATTATTTTGAAAGTAGGAGAGTCTCTGAATAAAGTTGATAAAGTTACAGAAGGATTTCACCCCAAGATAAGTATACTGGGCTGAATAGTGTCTTACCCAAATTCATGTCTACCTGGAACCTCAGAATGCGACCTTATTTGGAAATAGAGTTTTTGAAGATGCTATTAGTTAAGATGAGGTCATACTGGATTAGGGTGGGTCTAATCCAATGACTGGTGTCCTTTTAATAAGACAAAACAAACACAAAAACACACAGGAAAGAAGGCCATGTGAAGACAGAGGCAGAGATTGGAGTGATGCAGCTTCAAGCCAAGGAACACCAAGGATTGCTGACAACCACCAGAAGCTAGGAAGAGGCCAGGAAGGATCTTCTCTTAGAGCCTTCAGAGAGAGCATGGTCCTGCTGATACCTTGCTGTTCGACTTCTAGCCTCCAGCACTGTGAGAGAGTAAATTTCTGTTGTTTTAAGCCACCCAGTTTGTGATACCTTGTTATAGAATCCCTAGGAAATGAATACAGTAAAACCTGAGCAAGCTGGAACCTGTATAAGGTGGAAACCTGTCAGAGAAGGACAATTAAAATATTTTCCACTAATAGAGAGCGATAGAAAAGTGGCAAGACTGCACCCCGTCAAAGAAGGAAAACTTGCAAGGCCTGGAAAAACAAGGCAGTCCTGTCACATTCCAGCTCTCACAGGTTTCACTGTACAATGAGTTTTCTCTAGGTGCCCAAATCTGCTATTTTCTTCAATTATCAAAGAAGGGAATATGCAGAGATGGCAAAGTGGAGTCATGTACATTTTGGAAATTGCTTGAAAAGTGGCAGAGTCAAGAATTAAAAAACCAGTGAAGTGTCTCTCAGAGTCTTATCCTAGAACAACAAATGGATCTCAAAAGCTGGCCCCTGAATCACCTGAGAACCTGTTAAAAATGAAAATTTTCAGGCCACCCTCCTCCACATCTTCAAAATCAGAAACTCTAGGGGTAGAGTGAAACGATCTGTGGTTTATCAGCCTGCGGGTGATTCTGACGCAGGCTAAAAGTTTTAGAACCACTGGACTAGAATCACTTATACCGGAACCACCTGGTGAAAATTACAAATTAATGGGCCCTGAATGTGAAGAAAACAAAAATCCTCACAGCTGGACCAATAAGCAACATCATGACAAATTAAAAAGAAATTGAAGTTGTCAATGATTTTATTCTACTTGGATCAACAATCAACATTTGTTGAAGCAGCAGTCAAGAAATCAAACAACCTGCTGCACTGGGCAAATCTGCTGCAAAAGACGTCTTTAAAGTTTTAAAAAGAAAATATGTCACTTTGATGACTAAGGTGTGCCTGACCCAAGGGTATGTACATGTCTATCTGCACTGCACATGTAGACAGGCTGTGCCTCAAACTTCCAGGCAGCCATAAGACTGCTAGGAATGAGGCACATACACTCACTGGCATCAGCCATTCCACGGATGCTACAATTATTTCTGATCAAGCCAGACACATGCATGTTGGCAAAGTTAAAGCCATTATTATTATTTACAGAAAACAAACAGTAACAATAACAACAGATTCCCAAAGGGGAACTGCTTACCTTTCCCCAAATTACATATGTCTAGTCTTATGTTGCTGGACAGGCACACTGTGGTTTAGGTCAGATGCTGTGTTCATGTCACCACTGCCTCTGACTACCAGCATGCTACTCAGGGGGGCTGTGGGGCTCCCGAGGTTTCTGCTCTGCTGCTGGGCCTCATTGGCCTCTGCTGCCAGCTCCGACAACGTTACCCAGAGCTGTGGTGCTCTCTTGCTGCCACACTACCTGGGCCCACACTCCTTGGAGGGAATGGCGGGGTTGGGGGGAAGCGTGCAGCCCCTGCATGGGGCATACTTAGGCTTCTCTTGCCCTGCACAAACAAGTGTTACAGCTCTTTTAGCTCTGCTGGCAAGCCTCCTGCCAGAGGCATCTGGCTCCACCCTGCTGTAGGAAGACCTCTGCACAGGATCTTCTGAGGCAACCCTTGCACAGGGTACATTCAGGCCTCCACCCTACATGGGCAAGTGCTATAGCTCTTTTAGCTTCACCAGCAAGCCTCCTGCCTGAAGGTGCTCAGTTCTTGCTTTGTGGGCTGGCAAGCCCACTGCAGCTACCTTGCTCCATGGGCCGGCAGGCCCACAGCCACTGTCTCTTGCCATCTGGCCCTGTCTTGAGTGTTATAGCTCTTTCTTCTGAGTCTAGGAGATTTTCAGTGTAGGGACACTGAGTCCTTGGTCCAAAGGATGCTCCACTCCAGACTCTCCTTGATGATACTGAGATCTCCCCTGAACCTCTGCAGGATTAACACTTGTCTAAGCCTGCTCCTTACCAATTTCAAGGCACAGCCCTCCCAGGAGGACCACGAACTCACCAATCCCCATAGTAGACCATAAGTCACTCAATTTTCATAGTCACAGCCAGTCATTTTGTGGGAGTTACAAGACCATGGCTAGAAAGGCCATATAAAAGTGATTCATTGCACTGCACCAAGCCGTGGTCTTTTTAATAGCCTCATATGCATGTGAAGTTTGAACAATGAAAAAGGAAGACAGAAGAAGAATTGATGTATTCAAACAGTGGTGTTGGTGGAGAATATTGAATATGCTGTGGACTGCCAGAAGAACAAACATACCAATCTTAGAAGAAATACAACCAGAATGCTCACTAGAAGTGAGGATGGCGAGACTTTGTCTTGCTTGCTTTGGACACGTCATCAGGAAAGACCAATTGCTAGAAAAGGATATCATGTTTGGTAAAGTAGAGGGTCAGCAAAAATGAGGGAAACCCTCGAGATAGACTGACGTAACAGTCAAAACAAAGGACTCAAACATACCAATGATCATGAAAATGGCACAGGACCAGGCAACGTTTTGATCTGTTATACATAAGGTTGCCATGAGTTGGCGCCATCAAAAGTTGGAGCTAACAACAACAACCTACCCTACACCAAAATCTCTAAGAGTGAGACTCATAAATCTATGATTTCAACAAGTTTCCAGGTGATTCTTATGCACACTAAAGTTTGAAGATCACTGAACCAGTAGATAAATCAATTGATCAGTTTCTGATGGAAAGAAAGTGGTTTCACATAGCTTTCTTTGGAGACAGCTTCACACAATGGAAAGACTACCTGGCCAGTTCAAATTGGCCTGGGTTTGAATTCCAGCCATGCCTTATACAATCTACCTGATCTTCAACAAGTTATGCAAACTATCTCAGCCTCAGCTTCCTCGTCTATAAAATGGCCATAATAATACCTACCTTACTCCATTCGGAGAGGATTAAATAAGATGATGTATATATTCTGTAGAGTACCTATAACATTTTAACAGATATAGTTTTGTTGTTAGTTGCCATCCAGTCAATTCCGACTCTTTTCTAATGCTTTCCTTATTTGAAGATGTTTTAACTTATTTCTGTCACGGTGCCTGGCACCTTGCTCAGTAAATATTTGCTGAATAAACACAGGCTCCAAAATAAAGTTTGGGGGTTAGAGTCCTCGCTCCACTGCTTACCGGCTATGAGATCATGAGTGAGTTATTTGACCTTTCTGTGCTTCAGGTTTATCATCTTTAAAATAGTGATAATAGTAGCATTTACCTCATACAGTCATAATGAAGATTAATGGAATTAATATATGTAAGGCACTTCAAAGCAGTGTCTGGAACTACTACTATAATTCTCAATAAACATTATTCAAAGAGAAAAATTCCTCACAAATATACTTCTATACTTCTAAGGAAAGATTTAACTCTCAAAGAAATCACATGTAACCTATTCATAATTTTTTCTATAAATATTTATTGATTGTTTATAATGTCACAGGCTCTTGGGGGAAACACAGTACCTGTTCTCATGGATCCAGTACTCTAATGGGAGAGGCAGACATTAACCACATAATCACACAAATGAGTATGCAACGACAAAAATGAGAAATGGGCGCTAAAGGAAAGAGCTTGTGTGGCTAGGGCTCAGAGAGTGAAGAGGAGAAAGATGGAGCAAGGTAAGATGTGGGGTGAGAGATGGGAAAAGTCCAGACCAAGCAGGGCCATGTGGGCCACTTTCCATATTTTGGTCTGTCTCCCAGGAACAATGTAGAGCCTTTGAAGAGTTTATGCCAGAAGGTGACATGTTCAGATTTGTGTTTCAAGAAGTCACTCTGGTGGCATCATGGAGATAAGAATGGAGAAGGCCCAGATTAGATGCAGGAAAGACTAGTTAGGAGGCTCTCCCAATAGTCTAGGTAAGAGATGATAGATAGTAGCTAAGACTAGAGTAGAGGCAGTAGAAATAGAGCTACTTAGAATTTGAGAGCTATTTAGGAGACGAAGTGGACAAGATGAATTGGAAATGGGAAGCAAGGGGATGTGAGGTTCCCAGAATGAGTACTGTGATTCTCATGGGTTTTACTGAATGGCACTGGAAGAGGATTGGATTGGAGGGAGAAAACTGCGACTGTGGCAGTGTGCTTATGTAGCTGGATGTCCCTCAGAGATGTCCAAATGGAGGTATTGAGCAATTGGACAGATTTCTCTGGGGCTCAGTATAGAGGTCTGGGCCAGAGAAACATATCTGGGAGTCACAGGCTTATGGACAGTAATTACAGCCGGGGAAATGAATGAAATCAGCTGGGAGAGAGTATGGAGCTAGGCCTTGGGATCTAGCCTTGGGGAACTCCCCTACTGGATCACCAGGGGAAGGAAGATGAGCCCACAAAAGACGCTGATGTGGCTGTATATTCTAAGGAAAGAGCATTTTTTGTTTTGTCTCACTCTTATTTTCCCCTTTCTCTCCCCCAATTTAAGTTGATAGCCTGGATGTACTATTTCTGGATTCAGGGATTTTGGTGGCCGTAATGGTTAAGAGCTACAGCTGCTAACCGAAAGATCGGCAGTTTGAATCCACCAGCCACTCCTTGGAAACTCTATGGAGCAGTTCTATTCTGTCCTATAGGGTCATTATCAGTCAGAATCGACAGCAATGGATTCGGTTTTTTGGTTTAAAGTAGAAGGAGCTTGAAGTTAAATCTCCTTGCAGTTTTTGGTAAATGCCAAGACAAAGTGAAGCTATGAGGCAGTGGGAGAGAGGCCCGGAGGGTCTTGAACTGTAAAGATCTACACATGGCTCAAGCTCTCAACCTTAGCAAAGATCTTAGGGTCTTTTAGAGCCCTTTAACACAGCAGAACCGCTGGCCCTGAAGGTCACAGGTAGGGCCTGGTAATGCGTATCCTGGAGGTAATGTAAATCAATGACTAATGACAACAGGGTTCTCAGAATGCCCTGATAGTATGGACAGCTCCCAGATCTTTGCCTAACTCTAGCATATGCTGGGCATGACAAATTGAAGAGGAACAGAGTCACATTTCACTGTCAAAAGAACATTTCAAGAGCTATCCTGAAGTACAATGCTGTCAGTGACAGGATAATATCCACATGCCTACAAGAAAGACCAGTTAATGCGACTATTATTAAAATTTATGCACCAATCACTAATACCAAAGATGAAGAAATTGAAGATTTTTACCAAATTCTGCAGTCTGAAATTGATCAAATATGCAGTTAAGATGCATTGATAATTACTGGTGATTGGAACACAGAAGTGGGAAACAAAGAAGGATCAGTAGCTGGAAAATCTGGCCTTGGTGATAGAAATAACACTGGAGATTGCATGACAGAATTTTGCAAGATCAACAACCTATTCATTGGAAATATCTTTTTTCAACAACATAAATGGCAACTATACAGGTGGACCTCTCCAGATGGAATACACAGGAATCAAATTGACTACACTGGTGGAAAGAGACAATGGAGAAGGTCAATATCATCAGTCAGAACAAAGCCAGGGGCCGACTGCTGAGCAGACCATCAATTGCTCCTATGCAAGGTCAAGTTGAAGTTGAAGAAAAGTAAAACAAGTCCACGAGAGTCAAAGTACAACCTTGAGTATATACCACCTGAAGTTAGAGATCATCTCAAGAACAGATTTGATGAGTTGAACACTAATGACTGAAGACCAGATGAGTTGTGGAATGACATCAAGGATGTCATACTTGAGGACAGCAAATGATCATTAAAAAGACAGGAAAGAAAGAAAAGACCAAAATAGATGTCAGAAAGGACTCTGAAACTTGCTGTTGAATGTAGGGTAACTAAAGCAAATGGAAGAAATGATGAAATAAAAGAGCTGAACAGAAGATTTTAAAGGGTGGCTACAGAAGACAAAATAAAGTATCATAATGAAATGTGAAAAAACTTGGAGTTAGAAAACCAATAGGGAAAAACAGGCTTAGCACTTATCAAGCTGAAAGAACTGAAAAAATAATTCAAGCCTCAAATTGTAATATTGAAGGATTCTGTGGGCAAAATACTAGACAACACAGGAAGCATCAAAATTGATTAAGGGTAGGGTTGCACAGTTGATTATTATAATTTCTGTCAATAAGTAGTACACTGGTAAAAAGTAGAATTGGCAGAAGTTGTGTGATACATATATTTACAAAAACAAAAACAAAAAAACAGTAGCTGCTGAGGCTGCTTATGTACAACCAAACACCTCACGGGATTTGGTTCCTTGATTTGCAGGTTTAGGGTCATAGTTTCATGGGACTTCCCAGTTAACTGGCCTAAAAAATGTGTTTAGTGCTTCTGTTCTACCTCCTAGTTCACTGTGTTGTGCCTGGTGTCTTAAAAGCTTACAAGCAGCCATCCAAGGCACAACAGTTGGTCTCTACTCACCTAAAACAACAGAGGAAGAACAGTCAAGAATAGGAGGAGGATATGGACTGTGTGGCTAATTGCCTTCATGAATAACTGCCTCCTTTGCCATGAGACCAGAAGAACTGGATGGTGCCCTGCTACCGTTACCGAACATTTTGATCAAAGATTCCATACAAGAATCCTGACCAGAAGGGGGGAAATGCAGAACAGAATTTCAAATTCTCATGAACTCTAGACTTTTTGGAGTCATGGAGGTTGAATGAACCCCTGAAACTATTGCCCTGAGATAATCTTTAAACCTTAAACCAAAAATATCCCCTGAAGTCATCTAAAAACCTAACAATAGCTTAACTAGCAAAAAGGCCTGCCTTGAGCATTCTGCTCTTATGAGAACTATCTATATGGGATCAAACTGACAACAGCAACTTGAAAGATTAGATAGGAACCTTAGGGGGCAGTGAGTTTATGTTAATAAGGGAGGAACAACACAGAAAAGGAGGGTGAGAATGGTTGCACAACTCAAAGAATATATCAATGTCACTAAATTGTACATGTAGAAACTGTTGAATTGGTGTATGTTTTGCTGTGTATATTCTCAACAACAACAAAATAAATAAAATTTAGGGGGGAAAAAGATGGAAGGAACACACAGAGTCACTGTACCAAAAAGAATTGGTTGACATTCAACCATGTCAGGAGGTAGCTTATAATCAAGAACTGATGGTATCAAAGGAAGAAGTCCAAGCTGCACTGAAGACACTGGCGAAATATAGGCTTGGAATTGACAGAATACCAATTGAGATGTTTCAATGAACAGATGCAATGCTGGAAGCACTCACATGTCTATGCCAAGAAATTTGGAAGACAGCTAATTGGCCAACTGACTGGAAGAGATACATATTTGTACCCATTCCAATGAAAGGTGATCCAACAGAATGCGGAAATTATCAAACAATATCATTAATATCACACACAAGTAAAATTTTGCTGAAAATCATTCAAAATCAATTGCAAGTCCATAGACAGGGAACTGCCAGAAATTCAAGCCAGATTCAGAAGACGATGTGGAACAAGTAATATCATTACTAATATAAGATTGATCTTGGCTGAAAGCAGAGAATACCAGAAAGATGTTTACCTGTGTTTTATTGACTATGCAAAGGCATTCAACTGGGTGGATCATATAAATTTTGGATAACATTTGTGAAGAATGGGAATTCCAGAACACTTAACTGTGCTCATGCAGAACCTGTACATAGACCAAGAGGCAATCATTTGAATAGAGCAGGGGGATACTGCGTGGTTTAAAACCAGGAAAGGTGTGCATCAGTGTTGTATACTTTCACCATACTTATTCAATCTGTATGATGAGCAAATAATACAGAAGCTGGACTATATTAAGAAGAATAGGGCATCAGAATTGGAGGAAGACTAATTAACAACTTGCAATATGCAGATGACACAAGCTTGCTAGCTGAAAGTGAAGAGGACTTGAAGCACTTACTGATGAAGATCAAAGACCACAGCCTTCAGTATGGATTACACCTCAACATAAAGAAAACAAAAATCCTCACAACTGGACCAATAAGCAACATCATGATAAATGGAGAAAAGACTGAAGTTTTCAAGGATTTCATTTTACTTGGATCCACAATCAACGCCCATGGAAGCAGCAGTCAAGAAATCAAACGATGTCACTGAATCTTGCCCACTTCCTTTCCTGCCTGTAGAATTCCAGAAGCAGACGGCTTTTTTCCCTTTTGTCCTGTCCCTTTCCCTTTCAGTCTAACCTAATTGGCTTTCTTTCTGCTGTGGTAATAGGTTATATCCACCAGTCCCAGGCTTAATCTCTTTAACAAAAGACTCAGTCACCAAGTCCTTGGTGAGAGTTTTAGGGCACGTGTCCTTAGTCTGTACAAAAGAATTTTCCAAATCTTTAAGTTTTATTTTCATTTTGCACAGTTCATTTTTAAGTCCATCTCTTCCCTCTCGCATTTTACTGTTAACAGCAAGGAGAAACCCCTTTAAGATTTCTTGCTTAGAAATATCTTCAGTCAAATATCCAAGTTCATCCCTTCCAAGTTCTACTTTCCACCAAACATTTGAACATAATTCAAACAAGTTTTTTGCCACTGCATGAAAAGCATTGCCCTTCTTCCACTGTCCAATCATATATTCTTCATTTCCTTTTAAAGCCTCGCTAGAAGCACATCTAACACATTTCTAGAAACATTCTTTCGCTAGTGCCATGTGCATTGTCTAAGACTTTCTCTGGCTCTCCTCACTTCATCTGAGCCCTCACCAAAATTGCCTTTGATGTCTATAACTCTATGAACAGTCTCTTCAAGACAATCTAGGCTTTTATTATTAGGCACCTTAAAACTTTTCCAGTGTCTACCCATTACTCAATTCCAAAACCACTTTCACCTTTTAGGTATTTGTTAGAGTAGCACTCTGAATTCTCAGTATCAAATTCTGTCTTAGCTATCTAGTGCTGCTATAACAGGAATACTGCAAGTAGGTGGCTTTAACAAACAGAAATGTATTTTCTTACAGCTTAGGAGGCTAAAAGTCCAAATTCAGGGCATCAGCCCCAGGGGAAGCCTTTCTCTCTCTGTTGACTCCGGAAGAAAGTCCTTCTTCCTGGGTTCCTTGGTGATCTTCATGTGGTGTGGCATCTACCCCCATCTCTACTTGCTTAATCTGCTCCTTTTATATTTTGTAAGAGATTAACTCAAAACACACCGTACACTAATTCTGCCTCATTAACATGACAAAGACAACCCATTCTCAAATGGGATTATAACCACAGGCATAGAAGTTAGGATTTACAATACGTATTTTAGGGGACACGATTCAATGCATAACAGATGGGAAGCTCCAAAAATGACTGAGGTTAAATTCGTCATGAGTCTAGTGGGACAGAAGCAAAAGTCAGAACTTTGGGTTAAAAAAAAGAATAAAATGTTGTACTTCTTAACAGTCCCACGCTGTGCCATATTGGAGCCTGAGGCAAAAGAAAAAATGCATCCCTGGCTTTAATGGAAGCAAACTCATCAATAATATTTTCAAAAGCTACTCCTTTGCTTACCTCATTTTCAACTGAGAGAATTGCCATGTTTGCAAATTTCTTTTGACCAATGACGGTCTTAAATAATTTTTAATTAATTTAAGCTGAAGTAAAATTATAATAAATTCTGTTTTGTAGAAATAAAATAAACTTAAAACATGTATTTTTCCTTTTGCCTCAGGCTCTAATATGAATTAACATGACACTGGCTTTTACTTAAATTTTTTATATTTTTGTCTAACACAGATTTTTTTAAAAAAATTTTATTTATTTTGTTGTTAGTCTTGAGAATATACACAGGAAAAACACACACCAATTCAACAGTTTCTACATGTACTATTTAGTGACATTGATTACATTGAGTTGTGCAACCATTCTCGCCCTCCTTTTCTGTGTTGTTCCTCCCTTATTAACATAAACTCACTGCCCCCTAAGGTTCCTATCTAATCTTTCAAGTTGCTGTTGTCAGTTTGATCCCATATAGATAGTTCTCATAAGAGCAAAATGCTCAAGGCAGGCCTTTTTGCTAGTTAAGCTATTGTTAGGTTTTTAGATGACTTCAGGGGATATTTTTGGTTTAAGGTTTAAAGACTATCTCAGGGCAATAGTTTCAGGGGTTCATTCAACCTCCATGACTCCAAAAAGTCTAGAGTTCATGAGAATTTGAAATTCTGTTCTGCATTTCCCCCCTTCTGATCAGGATTCTTGTATGGAATCTTTGATCAAAATGTTCGGTAACGGTAGCAGGGCACCATCCAGTTCTTCTGGTCTCATGACAAAGGAGGCAGTTGTTCACAGAGGCAATTAGCCATACATTCCAGATCCTCCTTCTATTCCTGACTGTCCTTTTTTCTCTGTTGCTCCAGGCAAATAGAGACCTATTATTGTGCTTTGCAATGTGGATTTTTTTTGTATTACTTTTATTTTTTAAAAATTGCATTAAAATATTATTTATCTTGATTGCTGAATTTTTTAGCACCCCTTAAATTTTGTGCCTGAGATGAGTGCCTCACTCACCTCACCCTAATACCAGCCCTACTTCTTGAACACCTAACTGTGGACTAAGAATCATTCCCAGTATATGTTGATATAGCTGGAGATATAAGGGGATATTCAGGAAAGAGTAGTGTTATCAAAATGAGTATTTTCACAAGGGAATAATGGTAAAGCACATCAAATGCTGCCAAGAAGTCAGCTAAGACTAAAGCTTACATTTGTTTAGTGACATGGAGTTTTTGGCAGTTTAGTGTGAAAAACCTGGGTGGAGTGATGGAGGTGGAACTGGGCTGAAATGGACTGAGGAGTGAGCTGTTCTTGGGTGCTGTGAAGTTGATTTTGACTCATAACAACCCCATCTGACAGAGTAGAACATCCCCATAGGGTTTTCTAGGCTGTAATCTTTACAGGAACAGATCGCCAGGTCCTTTCTCCCACAGAGCAGCTGGTGGGTTCGAACTGTTGACCTTTCGGTTAGCAGCCCAGTGCTTAGCCACTGCACCACCAGGACTTCTTAGCAAGCAGAGAAATCAAAACTTTGACTGTGGACATCTCTCCCAAGAAGCTTAACTCTGAAGAAGAGGAGAAGGATAGGGCTGTCAATGCCAAGACAGAATAGTCAAGGAGGGGATTGTTGTAGTATTATGTAATCCCCTTTTGAGGGAGAAGCCTAATACACAATGATAGTATAAGGTCCTGAGAAGACTGAAAGTAGATGGGATCCTAACCAGAGATGAAAGGGTTCACATTAAACAGGAGGTGAAAAGTTTCCTGTACTGCAGCCTGAGGGAAAAAGAAGAGTAAGCACAGATGTAGGTGGTTTTTGATATTATATCAAATATATTTTTACATTTGGTAACAGGAAATCGAGGCAGCTCTTTCTGAAACCCTCAAATTTCTCTACCAAGGAGACAAGGCCCTCAGCTGAAGAGAAGTTGCACTGGATGTTTGTGGAGAGGGGAAAAGATTTGAGACCTGTAGTTAGGGACCTGTGGTTGACAGGCAGCACTCATCAAAGCTCTTCTACCTTCTGGTTATATCAAGGTATATATACCTTCACTCCATGGAATTCTACGCATTTATAAAAAACATGAGGATGAATTCTAGGTAGGAAGATGGGATGATTTTTTAGGTGAAATTATTTTTTCTAGGTATTTTCTAAAATGATACCTTTTGTGTCAGGAAGAGGGAATAAAAGAATATATAGTCACACTAGCTTGTATTTACATAGGGAAACATGGAAAGAATATACAAGCAACTAATAAAGAAAGGTGCTACTGTAGAAAGCAGGGGACGAGTAACAAGGTGAATGGGGACAGGTGGAAAGACAGATTCTCAATGTATACGGTTTAGTTATCTAGTGCTGCTATAACAGAAATACTACAAGTGAGTGGCTTTAACAAACAGAAACTTATTCCTTCACAGTTTAGGAGGCCAGAAGTCCAAATTCAGGGTGTCAGCTCTAGGAGAAGGCTTTCTCTCTCTGTTGGCTCTGAGGGAAGCTCCTTCTCTCCTTTCAACATCTGTGGGCCCAGCATTCCTTGGAAATCTCCATGCGTCTTGGCATCGATCTTCCCCTGGCTTTAGGAGGTTCTCAGCACAGGGACTCCAGGTCCAAAGGATGTGTTCCACTTTTGACTCTTCTTTCTTGATGTTAGGAGGTCCCTCTCTCTCTGCTTGCTTCTCTCTCCTTTTATCTCATGTAAGATACAAGATGATGTAGGCCACATCGCAGGGAAACTCCTCTTACATCAGATCAGGGCTGTGACCTGGATAAGGGTGTTATATCCCACCCTAATCCTCTTTAACATAACCCAATCTTGCCTCATTAACCACAGGCAGAGATTAGGTTTATAACACATAGAACAATTACATCAGATCTCAAAATGGGGGACAACCACACAATACTGGGAATCATGGCCTAGCCAAGTTAACATATAATTTTGGGGGACACAATTCGATGTATGACATATACCTTTTGATTTTTTTTTTTTTTTAATTTGAACCATGTAAGTGTATTACCCTTTAAAAACAAAATTTAAGAATTTGAAAGGTGAAGTTCCTATACATATAGCTATGCACATGAACTCTGAATCTATCTCCAGGTCAAATCCAAGTTGTCAGGCACTTTTTGAGGTTTTAAAATGACTACCCTGTCAGTAGGATTATTATATTTTCACATCTTTTTCAAAGGATGTTGTTAGGGCATCAAGGTCACAAGAAAAGAGAGACACCAGAGTTACTACTGTCACTCTCCAAGCTGGTACTCTTTCTCTTGCTGCCTGGAGTTGAGGGAAATCCCCCAAGATTCTGCCCTTGATGGTCTTCTCCTCATCTGTGTCCTCTTGGTCAGCAATCTCATTCACTCTTTTTGCTTGAACTGGCCTCTATAATCTACACCTCCAATTCTAATCTTTCAAATTCTAAACCTGAAATCCCAATGCCCAGATCAACAGAGTGACTCGGAGTCTCAACAGGTATATAAATGGTAGAGGGGCACTGTGTGACCTCGTCTTACTTCACAAGGGGGAAGGAGAATCAAGATCAACAGCCCAAGGCTGAGTCCCATGAGGCGGAGGTCAGACACGCCTCCTCTCTGCCATCTCTACCAATTCTGATGCCAAACATCCCTCCCACAGCACTCTCTACTTCTCTGCTGGTTTTGATAATTCATTGCAATGGCCACACAGAACTCACAGACCATATTCACAAGCATAGGGTTTATTAGGGAAGTAACAGTTACAGTTCAGGCTCAGGAGCACTCAGGATACAGTTCTTCCAGCAGGACAGCCTTTTCCCAGCCAAGCTCCCAGGCAGCCTCTCCCTGGTCTTCAGCCTCTGCGCAAAGGCACTCAGCTTTCTCACTCCCTGGGCCAGGAAACCCACTATGCCGTCTCTTGCTGCCGGGTCTCTGCTGCTGCTTCTCACCATCTTCAGGGTTACAGCTTGTTCTCTCTCGGTCTCCTGGTTCCAGGAGATTCTCAGCCCAGGGATCCTGGGTCCAAAGGACATGCTCTCCGCTCCTGGCTGTTCTTTGGTGGTGGTAGGATCCTCTCTTTCCCGCCTCTGGGGTGGCTCATCTCAAACTCAGCAGGATGGCAAAACTGACTAACCCTGTTGGTGGGCCACAATTACTCTATTACACAGTCCCACCCAATGACTTGAATGGGAGTTACAAGACCATGGCTAGAAAGGCCACACAAAAGTGATCCATTGCATGCAACAGGAAAGAGATGGCGCATTCAAATTAGGATAATTCCAGGATGATTTACTCATAAAGAGACTATTTACAAAGTTTGGGTGTAGGGAAACCACAAGTGATTGTGCAGCAGTACCCTGGGGAGGCAGGGGAGAGGTTACTAGAACCCAGGAGAGAGCGTTGTGGAGAATAGTCTGCTCTGAGAGGACCGTGATCCTTTATCAAGGGACCCAGCCAGCCTGAAGTAGCTTCATTGGGAGAAAACCAGAGGAATAAATACCTAGATTTCACTCTCCTCCCTCCTTCCTATCTCCTGCTGGCAGGGATGGATTACCCAATAAGCAAGATACACACAGGCTTACTTGTGCTTACTTACTAATCTGTAGTGCACAATTTCACCTGTTTTTCACCACATCATCTGTGTGAAATTGTGCACTACAGATTAGTAAGTAAACACAATTAAGCTGTGTATCTTGCTTACTATAAGTCCGTGCATACCTTCCTTACTGGTTAATCTGCCCCTGCAGGCTCCTAGGATCCTCAGTGACCAAATTCCAGTCAAAGTCAGAGGCTATAGGAGACAGTGGATATGGTCCCTCAGATCAATACCCCCTGGATCCCAGGGCAGAATGGAGAAGTTTGGACAGGGTGGGGAGCAAACTGAAGATACCTGACAAGCATACCTGACAAGCATACCCTGCTTGCATCTCAAACTCAACATTCCCCAAATTAATCATGTTATCTTTCCTTCATTAACCTGACCTTCCTCCTTGGTTCCTTAGTCACCTTGGTTGTTCGCACTCAGCTGGTAACTGAAACATTGGTGGTTTGAATACACCCAGCGGCATTGCGGAAGTCCTGGAGATCTGTTTCCATAAAGGTTACAGTCAAGAAAACCCTATGGAGCAGTCCTCCTCTAACACATGGGGTCATCATGAGTCAGAATGGACTCAATGGTACACAACAATAACAACAGATTAAGAAACAGTCTTAGAGAGGGTAACTAATGCAAGATCACATTCCTGAAATAGGATATCTGACACTGGAGCCCACCCTCAAGTACTATGACCTTCTGCCTTCCCCATTCAAGATTGAATGAACCACCCACAGTGCCCTGTTTATCAAAAAAAAGGAGTGATATATGTATACATAAAACACAAAAACCAAACCTGTTGCCATCAAGTCGATTCTGACTCAGAGTAACTCTATAGCACAGAGTAGAACTGCCCCATAGGGTTTCTGAGGAGCGGCTAGTGGATTCGAACTGCTGACCTTTTGGTTAGCAGCCATAGCTCTTAACCACTATGCCACCAGGGCTCCATGCACAGACTTTTTTCCCCCTCTGCCGATTAAAATTCAGCGACAACTTCAAGCCCTGCTTTCTTTGAAATATATTGTAGATAGATAGATAGACAGACAGCCAACAGTCACAGACATAGACATGTATCTATCTTCAATATATTTCAGAGAAAGCAGGGATTGAAGCTAGGGTGTGAAGTTGTTGCTGAATTTTAATGGGCAGAGGGGGGAAAAAGAGGCTGTGCTGGAGGGGAATAGCATGACAAACAGTTGGGAAGGATTTTAGCTTGTTTGTGGGCTTGTGTAGGAAAGGCTTTGACTAGATTAGAGAATAAATATTCAGAACCACTGAGGTAAGATTGAGGAGGACAGGATCTAGATTATCAAGGGCCTGGAAGTCAGTGGAGCTCCTGAGCCTCCCTATAGGGGAAAATGAAAGTGGTGTTTTGGAAGATTAATTCACCACTTACAAAGTATGCAGGATGGATTGAAGTGGAAGATCCAGTGCTACTAGAGGAGCTGGAAACTGTTCTGATGGCCAACGAACAAACCAGTGAAGGCCTGGACTTGAGTGAGGTAATAAAAATGAGAAATTAACAGTGGATACCCGAAATATTCCAGAGCAAAAAAAAAATCAACAGCACTTGGGGACTGATTGCTCTGGGGATGAAGGAGGCTTGGATTTCAGTTAAAAATGATTTCAGTTTCTAGCCTTTGCCAGCAATCTTGCCATTGACCTAGAAGTTGGAATGGGACAGGAGAGAAAGGTGAAGGTTAAGTTCAATTTTAGACATACTGAGTTTGATGTGAGGGCCAAACTGACCTGTTTGTCACTCCCAATTTCTGCCAATTTAAAGATCTAGTCTTACTGTAGTAGAAAGAGGCAAGAGCTGTGGGTCATATATCAACCTTTTTTTCCAGTTGCTACAGTTTTTTGGATTTTTTATAAGAAACTTTTGTTTTCTAAACTTTTTTGCCTTTTTGGTTTCTCTATTAATTTTCAGTATACATCTAGCCTCTACCCATCCAGTCCTGCTGTGATGTGTGTGCTGGGGCGGGGAGCAGGGTATAGCTTTGGGTGTCATAACACACCAGGGTACTGAAGCCCTGTGATTCAGGACTAACATACTGTGGCTCTAATTGATAATATTTTCTGCTTCACAGTGGCTGAGCTGAATTGTAGACTTGGAGGAGTAAATGAAATAAGCATTTTATGGAACAATAGGCACACCATTTAAATCTGTAACTACTATGCTTACGTTTCCTGCTTCCTTGTCTACAATGGAATATAAGTGGAGTCTGTGAACCACACACAGTCATTTCCTTTTATGTTTGCAAATAACACTGCAAATGATATTATATCCTTGCTGTAGCCCACAGGAGACTTAAAAGGCTAAGTCGGCAAAACAGAAAAGCTAAATCATTTGTAATGATGTAAACAACCAGATTTTCACCACCATCATGATTCCCAAAATGCTAGAATTTGAAAGGAGTTCATAGAAATCATAAACGCTGCTCTTCTGGTCATAAAGAAAAAAGATTTAAATATTAGACACCTTTTTTTTTTTTTTTTACTAGAAAGAACAAATACTTCTCTGAATTGCCTATAAAAATCTGCAAGCCTAAGTATGTAGATTATCCCAAAGTTGAGAAAACCTTAAAAATTAGAACTGTGTATAAAAGTGCTCCTGGAGTTTGACTGAAAAGAACACATACAAGACCTACTGCATAGTATTTATAGTTTATTTTGAATTTCAACTAAGAACGAAGAGTAAATGCATAGGCAGATATCTGCAGACCCTTGTTCATAGTAGAAAAGCAACATAAGGGATTTAAAAGATGGTAAGAAAAGTTTTCCCTAACGGGTCATAAAAACAAAGAAAAGAAAGTAGATGCAGTCTGACAAATTTATACATACAAACTAGCATTTATTGTTCTAAAATATGGTATAGTAACACCTTCATAAATTACCTTGCCTTGGGACTCAGTTGTTTTGGTTAGTTGTGGTTTTTATGCAGTCCAAACTGCTCAAATAAGAAGGGTCTGTTGTCCTAGTGTGATTAGTTACAGGGCCTACTTTCACTTTAAAAAAAGTCTTGATTTGGACAAAATATGATCATCTATACATTGGTGTCATGGCGCAATGTGTATCAAAAAAAAAAAAAAAATCCAGAACTCTTTTCAACTTTATTCTAAACATTATTGATTTTATATAATACTTACCTCCTATGTGCCAGGAGAGGAGCCTTGGTGATGCAACGGTTAAGTGCTCAGCTGCTAACTGAAAGGTTGGCTGTTGGAACCCACCCAGGGGCTCCCCAGAAAAAGACCTGGTGATTTGCTCTCGTAAATATTAAAAACCAAACCAAAACAAAACCTATTGCCTTCAAGTTGATTCTGACTCATAGCAACCCTATAGGACACAATAGAACTGCCCCATAGGGTTTCCAAAGAGTGCCTGGTGAATTCAAACTGCCAAACTTTTGGTTAGCAGCTGAGCTCTTAACCACTGTGCCACTAGGGCTCTGGGCTCCCTTGTAAAGATTACAGCCAAGAAAGCTCTATGGGGCAGTTCTACTCTGTCACATAGGGTCACTATGAGTAGGAATTGACTTGAAAGCACCTAAAAACAGCAACATGTGCCAGATACACAGATGAAGGAAGACACTGTCCCATTCCACCTGGAGCTTACATACTACAAGGTGAAAAATGCCCCTGTAATGATGGCAAAAGCGTAATAAACATATTTTAAAAATTATTTCCCAAGTAATAACTATACAATTGTCAACTGATCATGTTATTATTGGCTTAGCCAGAGCAATATAATGGTGATAGTGAGCACCTTGTTATCTTGCTTTGAAGGAGAAAAAGTTCTAGTATTTTTCTATTAAACAGAGTAATTTCTCTCCAGCTGTGGTTCTGAGATGGGGGGGAGGGGGGCCCTCAGTGTATCTGTTGTCAGATTGCCTGGATTCAAATTATAGCTCCATCATGTCATAGCTGACTGGTCTTGGGCTCCTTATTCCCCTTTATTCCTCAGTTTCCTTATTTATAAAAATGAAGGTAATCACTGCTTACTTTATAAGGTTGTTGTCAGGATTAAAAAAGTTAATGTATGTAAAGGACTGAGAATAGTGCCTGGTACAAGGTTGTTGTTGAGTGCCGTTTAGTTGATTCTAACTCATAGCAACCTATGTGACAGAGTAGACTGCTCCATTGGGTTATCTTGGCTGTAATCTTTATGGAAGCAGATGGCCAGGTGTCTTAGCTATCTATTGCTGCTATAACAGAAATACCACAAGTGGATGGCTTTAACAAACAGAAGTTTATTCTCTCACAGTCTAGAAGGCTAGGAGTCTGAATTCAGAGCACCAGTTCCAGGGAAGCTTTCTCTGTCAGTTCGGGGTGAAGGTCCTTGTCATCAATCTTCCCCTGGTCTAGGAGCTTCTCAGCACAGGCACGCGGGTCCAAAGATGTGCTTCACTCCCGGCTCTTCTTTCTTGGTGGTATGAGGTTCCTTTCCTCTCTGCTCAATTCTTTTATATCTCAGTGAAGACTAACTCCAGATAGAACCTAATCCTGTAGATTGAGTCTTGCCTCATTAACATAACTGCCTCTAATCCTGCCTCATTAACATCATAGAGGTTAGGATTTACAACACATAGGATAATCACATCAGATCACAAAACCACCACATAATACTGGGAATCATGGCCTAGCCAAGTTGACACACGTTTTTGGGGGACACAATTCAATCCATAACACCAGATCTTTCTACTGTGGAGCCTGCTGAGTTGTTTTGAACCACCAACCTTTCGGTTGGCAGCTGAGCAGTTAACCATTATGCCACCAGGGCTCTTTTGGCACATGGAAAACACTCTTTACGCTTTACTTACTATTATTAAAAAATATATATTTTACACATGTTCAGTTCAAAACTTGAGCTGGTGTTTCTCAACTGAGAGTATTACTCTCCCTCACGCCCTTCCCCCCAACATTAGAATCTGCTGGAGAGATTTTTTAAAAAACTACAGATACTTCCTATCTCATCATGATTGTGCTCCTATAGGGGAACCACTTTTTCCTTCCATGCCCTGATAATCACTGCAGTTAAAAATCACTGTAACTGACGGGCTTTTAGTATTCCTTACTTATAGTGGGGGAAAAAATTTAAGAAACACTGCCTTAAAAGTTAAAAAAAAAAAACAAAAACTTTGCTACCACGGTGTAGCAGGAGCAGTGGGATGTTACCTGTTTAGGCTAGACTAGAGGATCAAAATTGTCCTAAAGCAGAAAGGAGAAGGTTAAGCTGTTACTTAGTATTTTGCTAAGATTTATGAAAAAGAAATGAGGATGCTAGTATAAAAGATACTAAATTTTCTCCAGTAATAGCTGGCTTGAATACTTAGTTTAAAAGATCACGAAGAAGCTAAATATTTCTTAAATTGAAGAAGACACCTCAGGAGGAGGGTTACCTACTGGAGCAAGTTTTTAAAGCTGACAAATTTGTTTTGAAAGAGGATTGATTTTAGAATGTTTACTTATTGTCACTTATTTAATGCTATTTTTATTACTTTCTCCATAACT
The DNA here is from genome assembly GCA_030035585.1 of Dugong dugon. Classification (NCBI taxonomy): domain Eukaryota; kingdom Metazoa; phylum Chordata; class Mammalia; order Sirenia; family Dugongidae; genus Dugong; species Dugong dugon. The sequence goes on from CM057462.1 coordinate 153,996,067, forward strand.
GTAAAAAACAGCATGGGGGCGGTGTCTGACTTCACAAGGCAAAAGGAGATTCAAGTTCAACAGCCCAAGGCTGATTCCTATGAGACTGGGGTCAGACATGCTTCCTCTCTCCATCATCTTTACCAATTCTAACACAAACTGTACCTCTGAGCACTCTCCACTTCTCTGCTGGGTTTGATTATTCATTGCAATGGCACACAGAACTCACAAACCATCCTCACTATTATAGAGTTTATTAGGGAAGTTAACAGATTACAATTCAGGCTCAGGAACACTCAAGGATACAGTTCTGCCATCAGAACCACCTCTTCCCAGGCTTGCTTGCAGGCACACCTCTCCCTGGCCCTAGGCCTCTGCTCAAAGGCACTCAGCTTTCTCTCTCCGTGGACAACTGAACCATCTCCTGCTGCCAGTCTCTCCTTCCTTGGTGGTTGGTGGGCTCTTCTCTTTTCCGCTTCTGGGGTGCTCACTTCAAACCGAGCGTGATGGCAAAACTGACCAATCCCCTTTGTTGGGCCACAATTACCCTATCACACAGTCCCACCCAATCACTTGGGTGAGAGTTATAAGACCATGGCTAGAAGGGCCATATTAAGTAATTCATTACACTGCAATAACTCTCAGGATGATGGCACCACAGTTTTCAAGGGATTACTGCTGTATAAAACTGGTTGTTAGTTTATGCCTTTGTTTCTTAAAACAATTGTTCACCTGCTGAAAGGAAACAGAGCACCTTGAAAGACTGGCTGATTCCAGGCCTGGGGCAGAAAATTAAGAAGAGTGTGGGACATTTTGCTCTGCTGGAAAGCAAGGAAGCTATCGAGAACTACTAGGTCAGGTCAGAAGGACGAAGGACACAAGAAACAACAAGGAGGGCAAGACATTGGTAAAAGAATGAAAACGAAAAAAGGAAGAGATGGAGCAAAAGTGGCAAAATCTTGTTAACTGTTTAATCTGGCTGATGGGTGAATGGGGTTCATTTCATTACTCTCCTTACTGCTTTTGTATTTGTTCACATTTTTCATTACAAAGTAAATATTTCCATAATTTAGGCCTTCTTTTTTGTGCTTCTTTTTTATCGTACTTTAGATGAAGGTTTACAGAATAGTTTCTCATTAAACAGTTAGTACACATATTGTTTTACGATAATAGTTAACAACCCCATGACATGTCAACACTGTCCCTTCTCAACCTCATGTTACCTATTACCAGCTTTCCTGTCCCCTCCTGCCTTCTAGTCCTTGTCCTTGGACTGTTGTGCCCCATTAGTCTTGTTTTGTTTTATGGGGCTGTCTAATCTTCGGCTGAATGGTGAACCTTGGGAGTGACTTCACGACTGAGCGAAAAGGGTGTCCGGGGGCCATACTCTTGGGGTTTCTCCAGTCTCTGTCAGGCTAGTAAGTCTGGTCTTTTTTTTGTGAGTTGGAATTTTGTTCTACATTTTTATCCAGCTCTGTCCGGGACCCTCTGTTGTGATCCCTGTCAGAGTAGTCAGTGGTGGTAGCTGGGTACCATCTAGCTGTCCTGGACCCAGGCTGGTGGAGGTCATGGTAGTTGTAGTCCATTAGTCCTTTGGACTAATCTTTTCCTTGTATCTTATTTTCTTCATTTTCCCTTGCTGCTGAAGGGGTGAGACCAGTGGAGTATCTTAGATGGCTGCTCACACGCTTTTAAGATCCCAGTCACTACTCACCAAGGTAGAATGTAGAACATTGTCTTTATAAACTGTGTTATGCCAGTTGAGCTAGATGTTCCCTGAATCATGGTCCCCACAGCCCTCGGCCCAGCAATTCAGTCCCTCAGGGAGTTTGGATGTGTCTATGGAGCTTCCATGACCTTGCCTTGGAAAAGTTGTACTGGCTTCCCCAGTATTGTGTACTGTCTTACCTTCACCAAAGTTATCACTTATCTATTGTTTATTTAGTGGTCCCCCCCCCCACCCCTCCCATCCCTTGTAACTAACAAAGATTGTTTCTTTTTGTGTGTAAACTTTTTCTTGAGCTTTTACAGTAGAGGTCTCATACAATATTTGTCTTTTTGTGACTGACTTATTTCACTCAGCATAATGTCCTCCAGTTTGATCCATGTTATGTAATGCTTCATAGATTCATTATTGTTCTTTATTGTTGCATAGTATTGCACTGTGTTTATGTACCATAGTTTGTTTATCCATTCATCTGTTGATGGGCATCTAGGTTGTTTCCATCTTTTTGCTATTGTGAACAATGCTGCAATGAACATGAGTGTACATATGTCTATTCGTGTGATGGCTCTTGTTTCTCTGGGATATATTCCTAGGAGTGGGATTACTGGCTTGTATGCTATTTCTACTTCTAGCTTTCTAAGGAAGCGCCATATTATTTTCCAAAATGGTTGTATCATTCTGCATTCCCATGAGCAATGCATAAGAGTTCCGATCTCCCCACAGCCTCTACAAAATTTGTTATTTCCAGTTTTTTTGATTCATGCCACTAATGCCAGGGTGAGATGGTATCTCATTGTGGTTTTAATTTCCATTTCTCTAATGGCTAGTGATCGCGAGCATTTCCTCATGTGTCTGTTGGCCGCTTGAATGTCTTCTTTGGTAAAACATTTGTCCATTTCCTTTGCCCATTTTTAAATTGCATTATTTGTCTTTTTGTTGTAGGGGGTGTTGGATTTTCTCATAGATCATGGAGATTAAATCTTTGTCTGACTTGTAATGTCCAAAATTTTTTTCCCAGACCGTAGGTTCTCTTTTTACTCTTTTGGTGAAGTCTTTTGATGAGCATAGGTGTTTGATTTTTAGAAGATCCTAGTTATCTAGTTTATCTTCTAGAGTTTGTGTGTTGTTGGCTATGGTTTGTATACTGTTAATGCCATGTATTAGGGCCTCTAGCATTGATCCTAATTTTTCTTCTATGAACATCATAGTTTTTGGCTTTATATTTAGGTCTTTGATCCATTTTGAATTAGTTTTTGTATATAGTATGAGGTATAGGTCCTGCTTCATTTTTTGTTGAAGATGGACATCCAGTTCTGTCAGCACCATTTGTTAAAAAGACTGTCTTTTCCCCATTTGATGGACTTTTGGGCTCTTGTCGAAGATCAGGTGACCATAGGTGGATGGATTTACATCTGGGTTCTCAATTCTGTTCCATTGGTCAGTGTATCTCTCTTTGTACCAGTACCAGGCTGTTTTGACTACCGTAGCTGTATAGTAGGTTCTGAGGTCAGGTAGTGTGAATCTTCCTACATTATTCTTCTTCAACAGTGCTTTACTTATTCGGGGTTTCCTCCCTTTCCATATAAAGTTAATGATTAGTTTTTCCATCTCTTTAAGGAATGTTGATGGTATTTGGATCAGGATTGCACTGGATTTGTAAATTACTTTGGGTAGAATTGTCATTTTCACAATGTTGAGTCCACCTATCCATGACCACAGTATGTTTTTCCATTTATGTAGATCCCTTTGGGTTTCTTGCAGTAGTGTTTTGTAGTTTTCTTTGGTCTTTTACATCCCTGGTTAGATTTATTCCTAAGTATTTTATTTTTTTAGGGGCTATTATAGATGGTATTGTTTTCGTGATTTCCCTTCCATAGTTCTCTTTACTGGTGTATAGGAATCCAGCTGATTTTTGTATGTTTATCTTGTATCCTGCTACTCTGCTGAATCTTTCTATTAGTTCCAGCAGTTTTCTTGTGGAGACTTTTGGGTTTTCTGTGTATAGTATCATATCATCTGCAAACAGGGACAGTTTAACTTCTTCATTACCAATTTGGATGCCCTTTATTTCTTTTTCTTGCCTTATTGCTCTAGCTACAACTTCCAGCACAACAGGTGTGGTGATAAAGGGCATCCTTGTCTTGTTCCTGTTCTCAAGGGGAATGTTTTCAGCCTCTCTCCATTAAGAATGATGTTGGCTGTTGCTTTTGCATAGATGTCCTTTATTATGCTGAGAAACTTCCCTTCTATACCTATTTTATTGAGTTTTTATCAGGAATGGGTGTTGGATTTTGTCAAATGCCTTTTCTGCACCAGTTGAGATGATCATGTGACTTTTTTCTTTCCTTTTATTTACGTGGTGGATTACATTGATTGATTTTCTAATGTTGAACCATCCTTGCATACCTGGTATGAATCCTGCTTGGTTGTGATGTATTATTTTTTTGATATGATGCTGAATTCTATCAGCTAGAATTTTGCTGAGAATTTTTCTATTTATATTCATGAGAGATATTGGTCTGTAATTTTTGTTTTTGGTGGTGTCTTTGCCTTGTTTTGGTATCAGGGTTATGATGGCTTCATAGAATGAATTCGGAAGTGTTGCTTCCTTTTCTGTGTTCTGAAATAGTTTGAGTAGTACTGGTATAAGCTCTTCTCTGAATGTTTGGTAGCATTCTCCAGTGAAGCCATCTGAGCCAGGGTTTTTTTTTGCTGGGAGTTTTTTTTTACTACCTTTTCAGTCTCTTCTCTTGTTATGGGTCTGTTCAGATTTTCAACATCACTTTGTGATAGTTTGGGTAGGTAGTGTGTTTTTAGAAATTTATCCATTTCCTCTAGGTTTTCAAATTTGCTGGAGTATAGTTTTTCATAATACTTTTATGATCCTTTTTATTTCAGTTGGGTCTGTTGTAATGTCACCCATTTCATTTCTTATTTGGGTTATTTGCATTGTCTCCTGTTTTTCTTTTGTCAGTCTGGCCAGTGGTTTGTCGATTTTGTTGATTCCTTCAAAGAACCAACTTTTGGTTTTGTTGATTCTTTGTCTATTTTGTTTTTCTATTCTCTATTTCATTTATTTCTGCTCTGATCTTTATTATTTCCTTTCTTCTGGTGGCTGTGGGTTTTTCTTTTTTTTCTTTTTGGTGCTCTCTTTCTATTTGTTTGAGTTGTGTAGTTAATGTTTTGATTTTGTCCCTTTCTTCTTTTTTGATGTGTGCATCTATTGCTATAAATTGTCCTCTGAGGACTGCCTTTGCTGTGTCCCAAAGGTTTTGGTATGATGTAGTTTTATTCCCATTTGATTCTAGGAATTTTTTGAATCCATCTCTGATTCTTCTATTACCCAGTGGTTTGTAAGCAGGGTGTTATTCGGTTTCCATGTAATTGATTTTTTTCCTTGCTCTTTCCGTTGTTAATTTCTACCTTGATGGCACTGTGGTCAGAGAAGATACTCTGTATTATCTCCATGTTTTGGATCTTGTTGAGAATTGCTCTGTGGCCTAAGATGTGGTCTATTATGGAGAATGTTCCATGTGCACTGGAAAAGAATATGTACTTTGCAGCTGTTGGGTATAGTGTTCTATATATGTCTATGAGGTCAAGTTGGCTGATTGTGCCCTTTAGGTCTTCTGTAACTTTGATGAGTTTGTTTCTAGATGTTCAGTCCTTTACCGAGAGTAGTGTGTTGAAGTCTCTCACTATATTGTGGAACTGTCAATTTCTCTTTTCAGTTCTGTTAAGAGTTTGTTTTATGTATTTTGCAGCCCTGTCATTGGGTGTGTAGCTGTTTATTATGGTTATGTCATGATGGATCATCCCCTTAATCATTACGTAGTGTCCTTCTTTGTCTTTTATAGTGGATTTTGTTTTAAAGTCCAGTTTATCTGAGATTAGTATTGCCACTCCTGCTCTTTTCTGGTAGTTGTTAGCTTGATATATTTTTATTTCCAACCTTTGATTTTTAATAAATTCACATCTTTGTTTCTAAGGTGTGTCTCTTATAGACAGCATATTGATGGATCCTGTTTTTTTATCCATTCTGTCACTCTTCGTCTCTTTATGGGTGCATTTAGGCCATTTATATTCAGTGTAATTATTGATAGGTGTGAGTTTACTGCTGTCATTTTGTAGTGCTTGTTTTTTGTGCTGACATTTTCTTTGTTCCTCTTACTCTCGTGTGCTGAATTCCTTTTGTTTGTAGATTTTTTTTCATTTCTTTTGTTTTTGTAGGTTTTCTTTTTACTGAGACTTTATGTTTTTCTCTTTATTTTGATGAGTTGGTTTGTTAACTTTCTTTGTGGTTACCTTAAAATTTATCCTTATCTTCAAGTTTGAAGCAGTCTAGTATTACTTGGAATCGCCTTGCCTTCCTTTCCATTAGAAGGTTCTATACCTACACTATTTATTCCCTTTTTCATTGTTCTGATGTTGTCATCTACAGATTAACTTCTGTGATTCCCTGTTGTAACTTCTTTTGGTTTTGGATAGTCCTTAAGAGTTCATTTCCTAGACTGGTATCTGGCTGGTACAATCCTGTGTCCTAGATTCAGCCTGTGAACTGAAGCTGTTTGTTCTCAGATCAAAGGACTCCCTTTAATAATTCTTGTAAGTTTGGTTTGGTTTTTACATATTCCCTTAATTTCTGTTTATCTGGATATTTCCTAATTTAACCATCATGTTTGAACCACAGTTTTGCGGGATATATTATTCTTGGCTGGCAATTTTTTTCTTTCAAGGTTTTATATACGTCATCCCATTTCCTTCTTGCTTGCATGTGTTCTGCTGAATAATCTGAGCTTAGTCTTATTGTTTCTCCTCTGTATGAGACTTTTTGTTTTTCTCGAGCTGCTCTCAGGATTCTTTGTCTTTGGTTTTGGTGAGTGTGATTATGATATGCCTTGGTGATTTTCTTTTGTGGTCTATCCTATATGGGGTTCATTTAGCTTCTTGGTCAGCTTTCCATCTTTCATGATATTGGGGAAGTTTTCTGTCAGCAGTTATTCAATGATCCTCTTAGTGTTTTCTGTTTTCTCCCCGTTCTGGAAGTCCGATCACTTGAAAAATATTGCTTTTGATTGTATCCCACATAATTCTCAGGGTCTCTTCATTTTTCTTCATTCATTTTTCTGATTTTTCCTGAAACCGAGTTGTACCCAAGTGTTTGTCTTCAATTTCACTGATCCTATCTTCCACAGTTTCAAACCTGCTCCTCAGCCCTTCTATGACATTGTCCATTTCTGAAATCTTGTTGTTTATTTTTTGGATTTCTAACTGTTGTTTTTGTATGATTTCTAGTTGTGAATTTATTTTGGCATTTTGTTCCTGCATTATTTTCCTGAATTCTTCCATTTTTTTGTCCGTATTATCCATGAATTTGTCTGCCTTTTCCATGAATTTGTTCATTTTTTCCCTCATTTTTGTCTGCTTTTTGCTTGAACAGATGAATAGCTCTGAATATTAGAGATTTGAATTCCCTATCAGGTAGTTCTAGTACCTTTTCTTCTACTGGAAAGTCATCTGGTGTTTTACTTTGGATGCCAACTGGAACCATCCTGTCCTGTTTTTGTAAATGTTTTGATATTGTCTGCTGTCTTTGGGGCATTCTGTAGTTATTTTCCTCGTTTACTGATTGTAGATTTGTTTGTTTTCTCCTGCTTTTTTGTTTTATTTGGTTATGTCTGAGCAGGTGGGCGGTGTTCTTTGTTGCTTGCTTGTCCATGGGCATGATACTTTTCGCCTCCTCCAACTGCCAGGGACAGTCACTCAGATATGGTACAGCAGGGCAGGTCTAACTGAAGAGGAGTTGCTGGGATGGGTTGTTTGTGGCATGTACTAGGGCAAACAGGGCAGGCCGGGAATCACTACAGGGCAGGTTCACGTAGGCCATGCCTGTGCTGCTTGGCTGTGTGATGTTCAGCACATAGTGCAGGTAGGCAGGGTTGAGGAGGGAGACTGTGATGTGTGGAGCTAAGATGGGTATGGGAAACAGGAGACAGAGGAGAGAGGAACAGGAGCCAAAAACATACAAACAAATAAGAGTGCTAAGGGAGTTTGCCATTGGAGTGATGAGAGACTGAGAAATGAAGAAAAACAAAAAGGAGAAGAAGGTAAAAATGAATAAAAATTAGAAAAAAGAAAAGCAAAGTCCCCAGGGATTCCACCGGTGTGGCTGCGAGGTCTGGGGAAGTTGCCCCCAGGCCATGAAGTACAGCCTGGTTAGAAGGGGTAGAGGTGTTACTCAGTGCCAGGTATTCAGGAGACAGGAAGAGAAGGTAAGTATAGAGAGATGAGAAACTGAGTAATGAAGAAAGACAAAAAGGGAAAAAGAGAAAAAACAAAACAAAACAAACAAACAGAAAAGAACAGGAAACCCCCCCCCCCAAAAAAAAAAAAAAAACAAGAAAAAAGAAATGTTCTCAGGGATCTTTCTGTACATCTGTGCAAACTGAGGGGGTAGGTCCCAAGCCACGCAGTACTGCCCAGCTAGAATGGGCTCCCAATTCAAGAAGAGAAAAAGAAAACAAACAATACAAACAATTCAAAACAAACAAACAAAAAGCCCCAGGATCCCACCAGCGTGGGAGTACAGGCTGGGAAGCAGTTTCACATTCGAGTGGCATTTCACAGCCTTTCAGGAAGAAGTAAAGATGGAGCACAAAGCCAGGTATTTGAGAGAAAGGAGGGGGAGGTGGTGAGAGGTAAGGAAGAAATCAAAAGAAGTGGAAAAATGCAACAGCAGCAGCCAAAAAATGACACTCAGGGAGCCGGCCAGTGTGGGCAGGTGGAATCTAAGCAGCACTGGGGTGAAGCCAGTGCTTCCTGGCTAAGAGACTGTGGTGGCAGGAAGCAGAGGAGGCCAAGTCGGGGTGAAGAAGGGTGGCTGTGGGAAAGTGTATATTGCTGGTTACCAGTTGTTCTGTCTCCTGCTGGAAGCTCTGTGAAGCTGGTTTCTTGTACCCCTTGTTCACTGATCTCCGATAGGAGCCCAAGATGGCACATCCATGTTGCATTAGCTGATAGGGGACCTCTGTATGTATCTCTCCTTACTCTCTATTCGCTTGTCAGTTTCTTATTCCATTTGGTGCTTGGCTGAGTTCTTTATCTCTTCATTTGATGCTTAGGGTCTCAGGATTGCCGTTTTCTCTGTTTGGCTTAGTTTTTCGGATCTTTGCTGTGGAGGGATGGCATGGTTCTTCTGTCTATAGCACCATGTTGCCCAGAAGTCCTGAATTTAGGCCTTCTTATTGCAAAGCAACACATGCATTTTCAATAAAATCAAACAACACAGGTGAATAAAATAAAAAGCACTGACAATCCTATCACTCAGAGATAATTACTAAAATACTGTTAACTTGTAATGGTTTCTGATATTTTTCACTACATACACTAATTTTGAAAAGCAAATTTCTTCTTCATTTTCTTATATCTTCCATGACCTAGAAGCACCATTTTGATTATGTTATTACCCTGTTTTATAATCCACTAGGGTTTTCCATGCTTACCAAATATAGTGTGGGCTCTCTGACATTCAAGATCTTTCAACATTCTTTTCAGAATTCTTGCTACTACCTTCTTTTTTCTGTAGACCCCTATGCTCAAGCCACACTGGATTGTAGGATATATACAATTCAATCTAGACTGGTTTCTGTATATTATTTATAATCTGAATGAACACTGAAGGCCCTAAAAATAATAAATTTTAGTATTTCAAAGTTTAGGATTCTTGATACCCTAGCAACTTCTCAGTACAGAGCCTAATTTTTGTGAAAAGGCCAGGCTGTTACATAAGCATTTTGCTGAGATCCACAAAAAGAAATTAAGAGAATGCATTTCAGCTGGTAAGGGATAGCTTGAAAACTTAAAAAAAAAAAAAACGGTGGGAGAATCTGCCTCCACAGCTTACAATGCTTCTGCAGTACTTGTTTCTGCTCTGGTGGTGACGGGAGCAGCAATAGCAGGCTTCTCATTTAGCTCAGTACAGGGAGCAGGAGGTTCCCCAAAGATCCTTTCATCACACTCTTCCCAGTTGGGAAGAACAGTGTATCTTTTAGCCCTTGAATAAGCTCATACCTTGTTCAACTATGCTACATTCACTTAACTCTACTTCTGCAACTAAGAAAGGCTGTAATTTTGGTTATAAAAAATATATCTCCATTGTTGCTTCTACACTTTGATAATTTTATATGTTAATTATCTTGATAATTAGAAATTTCTACAAATGGAAAGAATCTTACTCATCATAGATGAGTACTGTCCTGTTACTTATTTTTACTAAATCTCTAAAAATTGGCCACTTTGACACTAATAGATTCAGAACTGAATTCTTGAGAATGTCCCAAGTTTTACTGCCTGTTTGCATTGGCTGTTGCTCTACTAGTATTCCATAAAATGTTGTTTAAATTGACTTTAAATTAACTTTCTTTAGGTATACATTAACCTCATAAATCAAGATAAACATGGGCTAGAACATTTTACAAGCCATCCAGAATCAAAAAAATCAGCTGAGACCAAAATCTCTCCAAAAACTAACATAGATGAAATTTCTGCTAATAGGTCTTGTCCTAGTAATTTCCAACACATCCTTCTTTAGCTTTAGAAAGAAGGCATGCTGCTTTGGTGTAATAGTGTTTTTCCATTCATGTTGATTTACCCTTCATCATATCTAAAAGATAGTAAGCACTAGAAGAACTCTACTTATTAACATAGATTAGCTCCAAGAACCAGATAATTTCCTGGCCTGAGCATCTCAGGTCCCAAGTAATCTGGTTTTAAAAGGTTAATCTGAGTTGAAAATTCTGAACTGATGCCTGGATGAGATTCAAGACTGGTAGAGTAGATTTGGGAGTTTTATTTATTCAGTATAGTATGTGTGAGACACAGGGCTAGCCAATGTGGAACATGCAGAAGTGGAAGTTATTTTTCTTTCTCCTTCACCTCCTCAAACATGTTTTTATTTTTTCAGAAAAAGGTAATAAAGGTACCTGGTAAAAAATAGTTCACAGTGCAAAAGAATATTTTGTTAAAAGCATTTGTCCCTTCTAGTCTCCTAGTCACACTGCGAAGAGACAAAGATGACTATTGTGTATCCTTCCAGAGGTATACAAGTATATATGTGTATATGTATGTGCATATATGTATAGGTCCACCATCACTCCTCCCCCGTTTTTAATCTAAACAGGAGCAAACAGTTCTGTACCTCAAAAATTTTATCTTAGGGATCTTTCTTCATCAGCAAATGAAGCTCTGCTTCATTTTGTATGGTATGCTATCGACTGCTAATCATAATTCATTTAACCAGTCTCTATTCTAGATATTTTCTACTATATACAATGCTGCAATGTACTTGCTAGTATATAAGTCTTGGTAAATTCCTAGCAGTGGAACAGCATTGGAAATTTAACAATCTGATGCTGACATATCGCTCACTAAAGTACACCAATTTATAGTCCCACCCAAAGTATACCAATTTATAGTCCAATCTCTTCAACACAATATATTATCTAACTTCTTTATCCTTGCCAATCTGTTAGATGAAAAATGGAATTTTGTTGTTTAAAAATATTCTTGTTGAGTGAGGTTGACATCCTGTTATGTATTTAAAGTCAGTTTATATATGTTTTCCTGTAAATCTGACTTAACCTATCTTTCAGCTGTGCTGCTTCATTTTCTTATTGACTTACATGAGCTATCTGTATAAAAAGGAAATTTGCCTTTGCCAACAAATATTACAAATATTTGCTCCCAGATTTTCATTTGTTTTTAGACTTTGTTTATGGTAATTGTTTGCCATGTATACACTTAAATTTTTTGTAGTCAAATTTAATAATCTTTTCTTTCATGGCTTCTATGTTTTGCGTCTTGCTAAGAAAGCCCTTCCTCATTCCAATATTATAAAACAAATTTACCATCTTTTATTCTAATATTTTTATGGATTTTATATATTTAAATATTTGATCATTCTGAAATTTATTTTCATCTAAAGAATGTAGTAGGGATCAGGGATCAATTTTTTTTTTCAGATAGCCAGCCAGTTCAACTGTAACCATTTATTGAATAATATATCATTTCCTCACTGATAAAAACTATTCATTTAAAAATTTTATTTATTGATATATAACATGTAGTAAAGTATACTAATCTTAAGTGTGCAGCTAAATTAATTTTTACATATGTTTACACCTTTGTAAAGCACTACCCAGATCAAAATCTAGAACACGGCTAGCACTCCAAAGGCCCCTTGAGTTCCCCTCAGTCAATACCCTGTCAAAGGTATCATTATTCTGACTTCATTTACCATGTATTAGTTTTGCCTGTTCTTGAAATTCATATCAGTGGAATCCTATAGTATGTACTTTTGCTTAACATTATGGCTGTGAGATTCATCTATTTTGTTGTAAGAATATGCCAAAATTTATTTAACCATTCCAATCCTGATGGACATTTGGGTTGTTACCAGTTTCAGGCTATTATGAATAATTATTATATAGTTCTTCGGAGGACATAAGTACTCATTGGGTATATACCTGGGTGTTGGGTATAATACCCATGAGTAGAAATGATGGCTTATAGGGTATGCACATATGCTAACTTTAGTAGAAACTGCCAGTTTACCAAAGAAGTTTAACCACTTTATATTCCCATTAGTAGCATATGAGATTTCCCACATCTCCACATTTTTTGCTAACACTTAATAGGGTCAGTCCTTCTGATTTTAACCATTCTGATGAGGTTGTAGTAGAGACTACTATTTCTTAACCTGAGTATTTTGATATTTTTTTCATTATGAAAAAGTCCTAGAATAACAACTACAGGATAGGAAAGGAGCCTAGATATGGAGTAAAAATATCTGAGCTCAAGTTTTGACCCACACTTAATGTTGAGAAACCTGTGGGTGATTTACTGTAAACTTTACTGACCCACTAACAACTAGGAATATTGATGACAGCTACCTCGTAGGATTATTATAAAGATTAAATTATCTTAAAATTATTATGAAGATTAAATTACCCCATATAGTTAATACATATGAAAGAACTTTGAAGGGAAAGCACTTGGGCAAACAAGTATTTATTGAGATCCTGCAAGGCACCACTCTACGCACCTGGGACAAATCAGTGGACAAAACAAAGACTCCTGCCTTCCTGAAACTTACATTCTAGGGCGGAAACAGACCAAAAAAGACACAATAAGTAAATTATATAGCATATTGTTGTTGTTTCAGGTGCTGTCAAGTCCATTCCGACTCATAATGACACCATATGACAGAGTAGAACTGCCCCATAGGGTTTTCTTGGCTGTAATATTTACAGGAACAGATCCCCAGGTCTGTCTTCTGCAGAGCTGCTGGATGGGTTCAAATATTCACCTTTCCAGTTAGCAGTCAAGCAGTTAACCTTTGGGCCACCAGGGCTCCTTAATACAGCATATTAGAAAGTGATAAATGCTGCAGACAAAGAAAGGAAAAGGCAGAGCAGGATGAGGGGAGTTAGGAGTTGGGGGGATGTTGCATTTTTTAAATAGGAAGGTCAGAGCAGAGCCAGCCCATTGAGAAGTGACATTTAAGCAAAGACTTGGAGGTGAGGGAGTCAGCCATGCAGCTATCTAGGGGAAGAGCACTCCAGACTGGGGCAAGAGCTTGGGCAGAAGCATGGCTGGCATGTTGAAAGAACTGCAAGGCCACTGAAGCTGGAAGAGAGTCAAGTGGGTATGTGCACATATGGGGGGGCAGTAATAAATGTGGTCAGAGAGGTAACTAGGTGATGTTGGTGAGAAATAAGAATGGTCCACATCACATAGGGTTGCTGGCCATTGTATGACAGTGACTTTTACTCTAAGTGAAATGGGGAGCGCAAAAACGGCTTGGGGGTGGTGTCTGACCTCCTCCAACCCCACAAGGGGGAAGGAGAACCAAGATCAACAGCCCAAGGCTGAGTCCTATGAAGTGAAGGTCAGACACACCTCTTCTCTCCTCCATCTCTACCAATTCTGACACCAACTGTCCCCCCACAGCACTCTTTACTGGGTTAAATAATTCATTGCAATGGCCACACAGAACTCACAGACCATACTCAAAATTCCAGTTTATTAGGGAAATAACGGTTACAATTCAGGCTCAAGAACACTCAAGGTACAGTTTTCCCATCAGGATAGCCTCTCCCTAGCCCTCAGTCTCTGCCAAAAGGCACTGAGCTTTCTCTCTCCCTGGGCTGGGAAGCCCACCATGCTGTCTCCTGCTGCCAGGTCTCTCCTTCCTTGGTGGTGGGCTCACTCCTCTGCTCTGGGATTGGCTCTCTTTAAGGAAAAACTGACCAATCCCCCTGGTAGGCCACAATTACCCTATCATACAATCACCTGGGTAGAGTTACAAGCCCATAGCTAGAAAGGCCACACACAAAAGTAATCACACCGCAAGGAGACAGTGCAGAGTAACGAGCAAGGAGTGACATGGTCTCAACTCATCTTAAGGATCACTCTGACTGGTTACAACTTGAAATTTTCAATCTCCTAAACGTTCTCAAACACACCAAGGCTGAAAACCTAAACTTAAAAATTTGAAAACTAACCATGTATTGTTTGTATTAATGGTTCTGAAGGCTTCTTGTTGGCATAATCAGTTGCTCTCTGACCTGGTTGTGCCTGTCAAACTGTGAGTGGACAGTCACATATTCAATGTGCTGAGGTTAACTTTAGGTTTCAAGCACAGAAGTACCTCATCAGAGCCTGTATTACACAGAATGTTGCCTTGCTTCTTATACTGAAATTCATCTCCTTCCTTCCCTCACCCCAAATCCAAAAACATCATGTTCCATTTTTAAAAAACTACTTTCTACATGACATTGATTCTATTCTTTAAGTTGTATAACAATTCTCACTATCCTTTTCAAAATTATTCCACCACCATCAACATAAACTCAATGCTCCCTAAGCAAAAACTTCCCCTCCACCCTTTCCTCCGACCCCTGGTAATCACCAACAATTTTTGGTTTCTATATATTTGCTGGAAACCCTGGTGGCATAGTGGTTAACAGCTATGGCTGCTAACCAAAAGGTCAGCGGTTCGGTTCCACCAGGTGCTCCTTGGAAACCATACGGGGCAGTTCTACCCTGTCCTATAGGGCTGCTATGAGTCTGAATCGATTTGATGGCAACGGGTTTTTTTTTTTTAAATTTGTATTTGCTTATTTCATATAAATGAGATCATACCACATTTGTTCTTTTGCAACTGACTTATCCTGCTAAAGTGTGCATAATGTTTTCCAGGTTCATCTATGTTGTGGCAAGCATCAGGACTTCATTCCTCTTTATGGCTGAGCAATATTCCATTGTATGTATGTACCACATTTTGTGTATCCATTCATCTGTTGATGGACATTTCAGTTATTTCCACCTTTTGGCTATTGCAATGAACATTGGTGTACAGGTTTCTGTTTGTGTTCCTGCTTTTACTTCTTCTGGGTATACATCCAGGAATGGGATTGCTGGGTCATATGGTAGTTTTATGTTCAACTTTTTGAGGAACTACCAAATTGTTTTCCACAGCAGCTGTACCATTTTATATTCCCACCAGCAGTGGATGAGGGTTCCAGTTTCTCCTAACTTCGCCAACAACTATTGTTTTGTTTTTTTTCTTTTTAAATTATTGCTATTCTAATGGTGAAGTGGTATTTCATGGTGGTTTTAATTAGGATCTCCCTAATGGCTAATGATGTTGAGCATCTTTTCATGTGCTTGTTGGCTATGTGAATATCCTTTTTGGTGAAATGTCTGTTCAAGTCCTTTACCCATATTTTGATTGGGTTGTTTGTCCTTTCGTTGTTAAGTTCACTCTCCATTTTTGAATGAAGGAAAATATAAACTTTACTTTGATAACCCTGAAAGTGTAAGAAAGGCCATAGTACCTGTCTTTGAATGCGGTACATTTATTTGGTTAAGCTCATGTGGTGTATTTCCAGTCAGTTTTACTGTGAAATTTCCCAGAGTGTGTGTTTGGAAATATTTCCCCTAAACTTAGCCAAAAGTAAGTGAGAATTTTCCTTCTGTTGAAGAAAGGAGCTTCACATTGTGCTTTGTACTGGCATCTGCTAAGGGAATTGTTTATTTACTGCCAGCCTACAATGAGAAAACAAGGCTCAAGGGTCTGAGGTTTTCTAACTAGCCAAAGTACTTGGTGGCGCAAAGGTTATGCGCTTGGCTGCTAACTGAAAGGCTGGCATTAGAACCCACCCATCGGCTTCCCAGGAGAAATACCTGGCATTCTGCTCCCGTAAAGATTACAGCCAAAAAACCCTACGGGGCAATTCTACTCTGCCACTGGGGTTGCTATGAGTCAAAATTGACTTGATAGCACCTAACAACAACAACAGAGATCTTTTAAAACCAGGCTTGTGGGCTCCTTTATAATTTCAAAAACAAATTCCATTTCTTCTAACAACATACTCTGTAGATTAAAATAACAAGATATGTTGTTTCACAAGCTTTAAGACGGGATGTTACTTTCCTAAGAGATTAAACAAAAACCTTGAAAGTTAACATTACATACCTTTGGAAGCTGCTTCTCAACGAACATAATCAAAGAAAGAACCTGTATAAATTTCAACTTAATTAAGAATTTTTCCCCACTTTTTATTTGTTAACCTTCCCCTCCTTATCTTACTGTGAAGGGACATTTCAACAAAGCAATTACATTCCACAGAGCTTCTTACTAAATATAATTGTAACTTATATTTCTATAACTATGATCAGTCTAGGAAACTAAAGCTGTAATTTCTTATTTCCACACTGCATTCAACGGATTTTCATCTCCATTGCTCCCACTCTGGCCAACCCCCACTCCATCATCTCTCACCAGATTCTAGCACTGCCTTTCTATCTAGCTTTCCTGCTTCTACTATCACCCCCTATCCTTTTCAACACAGCAATCATAACTACTGGCCTAAAATGTAAATCGTTGTGCCACTTTGCTCCTTAAAATGCTCCATCCCACTGTACTCTGAATGAAATCCAAACTCCTTATCTTGGCTTAAGAGGCTTTATGTGATCTGGCCTTCCTGCCTACCTTCTGACTTAATTTTCTACCACTCTTTCCTCCATAACCACACTCCAGCCACATTAGCACTCCCTCTGCACTTCAAGTTTTCACAGACACAGGTCTGCTGAAGGTCTCAGCATTGGCCTGGGATGTTCTGGACTTGGGTCATCCCATGGCTGGCTCTTCATTGTCACTTAGATCTCAGATCAAATGTCTCCTTCTCTAACCCCTACATTAATAGATTAATGTAGGCCATCCTCTGCAAACCACTCTATCCACCCCATCACTTCATTTGAAGCTGCTTCACATTCTATTTTTTAAATACTTATTACTACCTGAAATTATCTCGATCATTTACTTGTTTCTGGTTTACTGTCTTCTCGCTCATGAAAGGCGGCAACTTGTAGGTCTGTTTATTCCTGTTAACCCGAACCTAAAACAATACCTACTTATACCAGGTACTGCCTCTATGTTTGTTGAATGAGTGAATGAACGAATGTGTGCTAATGGTACCAAGGACAAAGCGCCCGCTGTGGGAAATACACAAATAATTCAGAAAGGAACCTTGCCCTCAAGGATCCTGAGGTCTACTGGAAAAGATACAACACATAGAGACAACAATTTCTTGGTTCTTGAGAAGGAAAAAATGACATTCAGCTGTAGGAAATCAAGGCTGGCCTTGAGTAGGAGGTTGCATTTAAGCAGAAAGATGAAGGATGGGCATTTTGGTATTTTCTATTTTGTTCAATGTTCTCTTTGTCTGGCTTTGTTAGATAAACTTGACATTTGACTGCTTAACTAACCCCCCCTTTCAAAGCATGTTGGCCTCGCAGTTAGTTTTGAATGTTCCTATTGTTCTGTGAATTTGGGCTAGATTCATTCTGTCATTTGCAAGTAAGTGCAAAAATGAACGTTTATGTATGAAAAGCAGGAATACAGATTTTAGACAATAAATTAATTGTTTTACTGAAATAAAATTTTCTATGTTATTACTTTTGTAATTGAGCATATTTTAGCATTAGCATACAAATCAGCCCACAGGCCTAGGCAAATAAAAGTGTTAACAAAATATAAAGATACAATAGAACATTAATACTGAATTTGGTTACCATAAAGGTAAATATGAACATTTTCTAATCCAGTGAAAGATTTTGTGGAAAATAATTCTTAAAATTCAAGACAATTTTATAATAATAATCTCTAGGACTAAAAACAGGATACATTTTCTTATATTCTGTATAGAAGGCAAATATTTGTTCTATCTGTCCACTCCTCCCCACCCACCTCAATACCTAAGAATTACTTCATCTAAATAATGGTGGTTTGATTTACTGTTAATAAATATTCAGGTTTCCATGAAAGAAAGTAGTGAAAATATAAAAATAAATGAAACCTAACAACTCCCCCTACACTTGGCTTGCACAGAGCCACCTTGTCCAGCTCTGCAGGTATTGTGCTACATAACACCAGGGGCCACTCACATATACTCTGATGTGAGTGGCATCCCCGGAGTTGTCCAGTGCACAAACTGCACCACCATATGAGGCATCCCTAATTGTACAAAGGACTAAGTATGGGTCATTTCAGAAAAATCAGAAATTTATATTTTCCATTCTGAAGTAGTTTTCTATATAAAGGGGTGGGTTTACTTAACTCTCATTAAGAACACTTGGCACAATATTGTAAAAGCAGAACAAACATCCCATTTCACACACACAAAAAAATTATTAGAAGCAAATCAGTATTGTATTGTGGCAGACACCGTGGATTGCTTATCCAAGAGCCAACCTCTCCTCTTCATATTTATTAGAAGATCTCTGGTTTTGCTCAGAGATTGTGCAGCCATGTGTTTTAGAAGAGGCTAGGCCCCCTTCCAAGCCCCAGGGGCTGAATCTGGATTAGCATTGGGGTATTTCATTGCTCTTGGCAAAAACTGGTTTAGGAAAGGGCATTTGGGCAATCCTGGCCAATGAACTGGAGGGGAAGTCTTGCTGGGGGCCTCTGAAGAAAAGTTTCCTTGATCTAACAAAAGGAGATGAGGAAAGGAGACATCCTCTTCCCTCCTTTCAATCTTCGGACTTGGTTGTACGAAGATGTGATACTTAGAGCCACTGCAGCCATCTTGGGACATAACTTATGCGGTATTCATATAGAAAGACACCTATCTCTATAGATTAGATAGAGATAGCCCAAAGAAAACTCAGAGATCATCAAGTTCAACTGTCCATCATTTTTGTTAAACCAGGTTCCATGTTATCTGGCTTACTAATATTCCCCAGAGGAAATCACAACTATTAAGTCAACCATTAGGTTTAAAGAGCAGTGATAAGCCTGGATACAATCTGATTATTTGATTAGGTGGTAGAGCAGAGCTTATAATGTGACCCATTTAACTATGTAGTACTTTCCAGAATACTGTCCTACCAGAACAAACCCACTGGGGTAGGTAGCTTATTTCTAGAATTTTTTTTTTTTTAACTGAACCTAAGCTTACTAAGATGGGTGAATTTAATACTTACAGAATTGTAAATGTGATTAGCAATGCTTTTAGTCTTATTACTATTACTATTTTATTAGAGCAAACTAAAACAATTTGCTGTGTACCAGGTCCTTGTGTTACTTATGTTATGTAAGTGCTTGACCCAAATAAATTCATTAAATTCTCACAATAATCCAGTTAGGTAAACACCATTATAATACCCATTTTGTGGATGAGGAAACTGAGGTTAGGTAAAGTTAAATAGCTTGCCCAAAGTTACAGAGCTAGTAAATAGAAAGGCTGAGATTTGCATTCTGACTCCAGAGCTCAAGCTCCTAATCACTGCGTTTTCTGCCTTAGAGTCAATATAACTTTCAATTCTTAGTGGAGGCATATGAGGCACTGTTGGGCACCTACTCAACAACTATTCCCCTTTTTCCTCTCAAACAGAGCCCCTATTTTGTTTGGGGTGACTCATGATCAATTTAATGAACTGTGGCAATCTCATTTCCTTTTGCCAGTGACTGGTCTATAGTGGGCATGTGACCATTTTTTTTGGCTGATAAGGAAGATTTTACTGGGAGGCAGTTCTGGGAAAGATTTCTCTCCTTCATAAAAATGGGAGCAGTACTCACTTTCCCTCCCTTCCTGCTTTGGACAATGACCTAGGAGAATGTGACATCTGGAGCTGTGGCAGCCATGGTGCAACTAAGAGGTGACAAGCCTGGTGAAGAAAGCCAAATGTACCTAAGATGGAAGGGAGCAAAACAGAAAGAGCTTGGGTCCTTGAGACTACCTATATCTGAACTTCATGTTAAAGACATAATAAATGCTCTCATGCTTTAAGCTACTGTTAGTTGAATATTCTGTTCCTTGTAGCCAATGGCATTCTAATAGATAAAATCTAGGCAGGAAAAGATGTTTTCCCAGAATTGCAATGAAAACAGATTATGAGGAGGTTATCAAGATCTGGTGGTGCAGTGGTTAAAAGCCATGGCTGCAAACCAAAAGGTCAGCAGTTTGAACCCACCAGCCACTCCTTGGAAACCCTATGGGACAGTTCTACTCTGTTCTATAGGGTTGCTATGAGTCAGAATCAACTCGATGGCAATGCTTTTTTTTTCTTAATCAAGATTTTGACGAGTCCTGGTGGCTCAGTGGTTATGAGCTCGGCTGCTAACCGAAAAGTCAGTGGTTCGAACCCACCAGCTGCTCTGAGGGAGAAAGATCTGGCAATCTGCTTCTGTAAAGATTTACAACCTTGGAAACCCTGTGGGGCAGTTCTACTCTGTCCTATGAGGTCTCTATGTGTTGGAATCAACTCAACAGCAATGGGTCTTTTATCAAGATTTCATCTAGGATTCTGCTAGTGTTGGTAGTAGTCCAGAAAAAAAAAAAAACAACAAAAAAAGAAAAATTCCAATTCTGTCTCAGATTAGGATAATCTGAACGATCCACATGATGTCTGTGCTGGATATTTCCTCTTTGTCCCTCCAGATGCAGTGTCTCCTTTGGAAGACTGACTGATAGGGACTACATAAAATGTTCCCTGGCCCTCTGGTTACTGGTTGGATTTGGCCATTGGGAAGCACCAGCAGGAGACTGGAGGAGGGAGGTGAGTGAGATATAAATCTCCCAGCTTCCTCCTCAGGTGATTACTTACGCTGGCTGCATCCCTTGACTGAAAGTCATAGACTCATGCCAAGCAGCCCTCTCTGTATCTGAGTTTTGGTAACTGTTCCTTCCTTTTGCCTCTGCATGTCTTGGAGCTTGTAGCCTCAGGGTTCCACACTTCTCTTGTGGTTTCCCACACCCTGCCCACATCTTTGTAAAGTGCCATTTGTTTCCTGCCAGGACCCTGACTGATAAGATGGTGTGAATGAAATCACTGCAGCTGCTGAAGCCTGGTTCAGTCTATCTGAGATTTGATGAGTCTGTCTAGTTATTCATAGTTTAAATATGGCATTTTCCCTACTGTTTAAAGGAGACAGGAGTCTACCTAAATAAGTGCCATCCTGCAATGTGAAACAAAGTATCATGGCTCAAAGAAAAGACTTTTCACCTGCAGATCAAATCAGAAAAGGCTATATTGAAGAGGTAGCATTTGCACTGAAGATGGATAGGATTTTTAATTGAGATGGGGTGAAGGGCATTCTAAAGACAGACCAAAGACTGAGTCAAGCCAAGGAGGAGAAAAAGCTCCAGGGGAGTTTCTCAAAAATTAGTGCTGGAAGGGACCTAAGATATTTGTTATTCAATGTTAGTTCTCCCTCCACCTCCTTTACAGATATGTAAACCTGAAGCTGAGATTTGGCCAAGGTCAAACAGCAAGCAAGTAGAATGCCATGACTCCAACCCAGGTATGTGGGCTACCAGACTAGCTCCTAATCCACCCTTCACCCCCACCTCACTTCAGGCGTTCGACTTAAGTCTCTCCCACTAGATTGTTCTTTGAGAGCAGGTCTTCTGTTTTAGGCATTCTTGTACCCCAATATCTAGCACAATTTCTGACACAAAGTCATAGCCATTGTCATCAACATCCTCTTATCAGCTACCAAACGTTAATAAGCATCTAACCTCTGCCATGTTTCGCATTTAATCTTCACAGCATCTTGGAGGGGTAGGTATAATTACCTCCATTTTCAGTCGTGACTACTGCGGCTCAGAGAGGTTGCCTAACTTACCCGAGGTCACACAGCAGTTAAGTTCAGGGCTCTATTTTACGTTCCATCAACCAGACACCAGAGTTGAGGCCTCAGTGGCACACAAATAACATCTGTTGACTGAACAAGAATCTCGTAAGTAACTACCCTGGAGGTGCCGCCACATGGGAGCACGAACTCCGCAAGTCGCCTTCCTACCACAGTACACCGGGCTTCTCTCAGCGCCCGGCGCAGGCTCCGAGGCTCCGCCCTCAAGCAGCCGGGCTCGCCAGCCAAGCCTCTACCTCGGGGAGTTCTGTCGCTCTTCATTTCCGAGTTTTCCCTTTGCTCTAGAAGAGTGCGGGCGGCCTCTCTCGTCGCTGCGACCTGGAGTCCACGCCACTCCTCCTCCCCACCTCCCCTCCCACCGTCACTCTCCAAACTTCTTTCTTCCACCCTCTCTAAACTTCAGTCATTCTAGTGCCCGCCTCCTCCACTCCCACCGGCCAATCAGTGATCCTCATTCTCGGTGAGGGTCCGCCCACTGCCCGCCAAGGGCCAATCCCCGGCGTGAAAGTTGAGCGCTGGGGCTCGTTCCCAAGCGCTTGGCCTGTGACGGCAGCGCGCCGGGCGCCGCGGGGCGGGAGAGGGCGGGGTTCTGGATGAGGGATGGGCGAGGGCGGGGGGAAGGGAGGAGGGAGGAGGAGGAGGTTGCGGCGGGTTTGAAAACGGCAGTTTCCTGGCAGCTTGGGCAGGCGTTGGTCTCCGCGCCCCAGCTCTGCAGCGATCAAGATCGATCCAGCGACGGTTCTACGCGCGCTTCTGCGCGTCCCCGACGGATTTTTTACGTTCCGGCTCTTCTCCCTTCACTTCCCCGCCCCCCTGTCTCAGCCTTTCCCGCCGCTGGGGCGCGGAGCCCGGGGGCCAGCCGTCGGCAGTGACCCCGCCCGAAACCCCTTCTGGAGCCGCCGGGGGGCAATTCCCTTCTCCTTTCTTCCCGCTAATCCGGAGTGACCCTCGCCAAACCCGTTCAGCCCGGGGGAGCGCAGCCGGGAGGGGCGTCCGAGGGGCGTCTCCGGGCTTGGAACGGCCGGGCCCCCAGCGGGCTGTGGTCGGGGGGGCCGGGCTGCGAGGCCCCCCTCGGCGGGCTGCGCGGGCCGCCCGGGGCCCCCAGGCTGACAAAGGGCCGGAGCGGCGCCCCGGCCGCCCGCGCCGGGTCTCCCCCATGGTGCAGCGGGGTTCGGGATGTCGAAGACCCTGAAGAAGAAGAAGCATTGGCTCAGCAAGGTGCAGGAGTGCGCGGTGTCCTGGGCCGGGTCCCCGGGCGACTTGGGCGCCGAGATCCGGGGCGGCGCGGAGCGCGGCGAGTTCCCCTACCTGGGGCGGCTCCGCGAGGAGCCGGGCGGGGGCACCTGCTGCGTCGTCTCCGGCAAGGCGCCCAGCCCCGGGGATGTGTTGCTGGAGGTGAACGGGACGCCTGTCAGCGGGCTCACCAACCGGGATACCCTGGCTGTCATCCGCCACTTCCGCGAGCCTGTCCGTCTCAAGACTGTGAAGCCAGGTACACCGGCCCTGCCTTTCTGTCGCAGCGGGAGGGGGCCGGGGTGGGCATCCTGGGAGCGGCGGCACCTCCCCCAGCTTTATCGTCCCGGGTAATCTTAGACCTCTAGGGTGTGCCTGAGTCCTTGGAGGGGGAGGGGTGTCGGTGGTGATTCCCATTTTTGCCGGTGGGAAAACTGAGCTCTGACTTGGCAGGGCTGCTTTGTAAGCTGTCACTGAATTGCGACCAGAATCTAGGTTTCCTAAATTTGTAGCTCTGTTTCCCATCGCAGACAGTTTTTGACTGGAAAAAGCCAGCCCTTTTCTGCTCTTCTTTGTGGAAAGGTCCTCACGATTGTAGCATTTTCTTTGGAACAGTCTTACGCATATTCTAACAGGGAAAAAGGTTCTTACTACTGAGGCACTTGGTACCAAGGTTAACTATCTAGTGTACCTAGGAAGGCTTAGCTGCTCCGGTGTTTCTTGCACACTAGCAACATCTCAGAACTGACAGCCTAACTATACCAGTCCAGGTAGTTCAGGTGACTGGGTAATGTGTTCCTGCTTAGAGCTGTTGAATAGAATCTGGGTTTTGAATAAGACCAAGGTGCCTAGCTGAGTAGAAGCTTTTGTAAATCTCTTGATATTGCTGAATATTGTTGAAGGGGTGGGTAAAAAGACCCGTTTCCCTGGTGCCTTTTATGCTAGTAAAATCTGTTGCAAAGCACATTACGTTTATGCCATACTTGCCAGTTTCCAAGCATTGATCAGACTGCATACAGTGAAATCTGTTAGTATGTAGTATTCCTCATGTATTTTGTTATCCACAACATTGTTGGTTGTTTCAGCATTGGGAGAATGTGGTTCTATCATATCAGATGTTTGTAGGAGAGAATTATGATTACAATGTTATTAAAAATCACAGTTTTTGCTGAATGTGCTCTTATTAATGTAGCATGCATTAGAATATAATGGGATGCTGAATTGTGGCTTGTGCTGGAGATTAGTCCATCCTTTCACCATAAAATGCTAAAAAAATCTGGAGAAGAATTTAATATGTTAATCTTTCTCACTTTTTTGTTGTTGAATTGCTTGTTTTTTTGTTTTTTCTCGGCACCTCTCTTTGGACATGCCTCTTTAATAGTCCCTGAGCTTAATCAGAACTGATGGTCTGTGGTGCAGTGTACATATGTGTGTGTGTTGTGGATATATGTATACTTGTACTTACATAGTCCTACAATCTTAAATTAAGATTTTCATAATATAGTCAGTTCCGTCATATTCATTTTAAGTTTATTGGTTTATGTTTTTAAATTGTTATTAAGTTTTGAAACTTTGGTAGATTTTAAACATCCTTTTCTGTATAGTTTTGTGAATTCCAAAATTCTTTCTTAACTCAGACTTACAGACCCTTACGTGAAGGGTTGTGAAAAGACTTTGGGGCTATAATTCAGCCAGTTAGGCACTGTCTGTAATATGCAAAATGCTGTATATACAGCACTTACTAGTCTAAGTCCCATTTAGTTCAAATCCCATGAGTAAAGGAATAATGAGAACATCTGCATCATTGCCTTGTGTTTTGGTTTGATTAGTTGGGGCATAGATGAGGTTATATCTGTTCTTTTCAAAAATAGGTTTAAAGTTGATAGATAGATGAGAAAGCTGATGTATTTTCAAATTATTATGATTTTTTTAGAAAACTGGGGAGTTTTATCTTTAACATCAGCCTGGTCTTCATGTTATACATTTTCTCAATCTGTATATCAAATTCAGGAAAATGATTAAAGGTTTTGAGTGTGTTCATTAATACCGTGTTGAATAAAATTTTATTCTCAGAATGTAGTTGGTTTTTATAGTAGAAAAAGTTTTGCTTTTTTGACAACCAAAGACACTGTACTATTTTAAAAGTTTAGTCAAAATAAAGGTAATAATTTCTATTCATGGGTGCAGCACATTTTATAATCATTAATAATAAATATACTTATTTTTAATAGTATATTTATTTTTTTAAAGATACACTCAAATAATTTCTGAAGGATACCACTACATCTGTGTCATCTAAGATTAATACTCTTGTTTCTAAACAAGTTGTAATTTTAAAATATTAATCGCTTAAAAAAATCATATTCTTAGCTTAATAGTCTCATGTTAGACATTACTTTAAATGGCTTTCTTAAATGGCTTTGCTTAAAAGCGACATTTGTTATAAGTTAGCAAGATTTTCGCAGGTTAAACACAAGACTTTAAATATGAGAAATTATGAGTTTTAAGGGGTTTTTTGTAGAACTTTGTGAATGATTAAAAACAGCATAAGTATTATCTCCAGGGGAGAGGAAGATTCTTTACTGTTGTGATTAACTTTCAAAAGGTTGAAAATACAGAGTAAAGGAATTTAAAAAGGAACTTGCCCTTCACATTGTTTTTTCCTTTTGTCTACAGTTTGTGAGGTAAATGGATTTTTAAATTTAACAAGATATTGTAAAGTGTACTTAGCCTTCTGTCTCTTGTCTTGACTAGTAACTGTTTATATTCGTAACATCATTTAGAAACTAGCACCCTGTGAGAGTAAAATTTAACCATTTCTGTAAGATGTAATGTTAGCAGGGAATGATCTCATATTGTCTCCTGACAGAGTCCGTGGTGGAAGAGTGAGCTGGACTGTAGGATATGGCTGCTGCAGCACTTATTCTTCCTAGCTTTCTTCTTTTCATCTTAGTAGATGCTAAGAGGAGCCCAGCTAAAGCCAGCGCCATCAGCCAGATGACTGAAGGAAGTCTTTCCGGTGGTGACTGTCATCAGTTTTGATTTGGGGTTTTATTTCTTTTTTCTTCTTTTTGCTATAATCCTTAATGGATAATTGAAAGTAACTCTTTAAAATAAGGCTCCTACTCTGAGGCTTTTCTTGAGGAAGTTATGGCATTTCTTAATGTAGTGCTTAGCAGTCAGTACTTTTCCTGCTTCTAGGAGAATCTTTAGTTCCACCTATTGCTTGGCGGCCTGGCTAGTTAACTTCTTCTTAATTACAAACCTGTCATTTATTTTTCTGCATAGAGAAAAGTTGGCTCTTGAATTTGAACTACGTATTTTCCCACTAGGGAAGGAAGTTGAACTTTGGACCTCTGGTGAAATTGTTTCATGATACAGTCCTGTGACTAGGATTTGTTTCCTTTATTTTACTTCCGAGTATATTCTTAAACAGTTTTTACTCTGATTAATGATACAAGTAGCTAGTTTTGTTCAAAAATTCCCCAGACTATGATTGCAGAGTTTGATGGAATATATAAATATTTGCTTTTTCATATACCTTTAAATACATATTTCATTGGTGGTAAATTATGTGGATATTATTCCAGAGATTAAGTATTGATGCAAACAGTACATGGAATCATTGTTGACTGCATTATTATCCACACGTTGCATTCAATAACCCCAGGTCTCTTACTGTATCTAGAGATGAAAGTCATGAGAAACAATGTTACAGTTTGTTTAAACAAAAACTAATTTAAAACAGATCTTGTGTAATGCTAATTAAATGTAAATAGAAGTCTTCACCATATACTCTTTGGGACATCGAATTTTGTTAAAATAGGCACACTCCTAGAAATACATTCCCTGTTGGTAATGAAGCATTGCTGGATGTAAGGAATGTTTACCTTATGCAAATAATAATTCTGCTCCTTTCTTCTCTTTATATTTGGATCTTTTTGTTGGTTCTTTTGGTATAGTAGATAATATGGGACTTTTATTTAGTAGTTGTAATGTTTGAAGAAGGGAAATGTGAGAGAAATTAGAGTTAATTGCTAGCTAGCCTCCTGGATTTGTAATAAATTCCTCTTTACCTTTTTTTTTTTAAAATCAATAGAAGCTAGGAATTGGGTGGGGCAGCTTCTTTGTTAGGGAAGATAGCATCAAATTTTGGTAAACTTTAAAGTTAAAAGTTTCCTGCTTTCTCAAATTTGGTAGCTTTTTTTTTTTGTCTGTTGGTGTTCAGATCCTGGCTTCTACTCATTATTGCCTCCAATTCATATGAGTAATGGGTTTATGGAGCCTTGGTGCACAGTGGTTAAGAGCTCACTCAGCTGCTAACCAAAAGGTCGGCTGTTCGAATCCACCAGCTGCTCCTTAGAAACCTTATGGGGCAGTTCTGCTCTGTCCTATAGGGTCACTATGAGTTGAAATTGACTTGACAGCACCAGGTTTGGTTTGGTTTTTTGGTTTTAATGGGCTTATACTATAGTGGCAAGGAGCCCTCGTGGTGCAGTGGTTAAGCGCTGGGCTGCTAACCAGAACTGAAGGTCAGTGGTTTGAACCCACCAGCCACTCCGCTGGAGAAAAGACCTGGCTATCTGCTCCCATAAAAATTACAGCCTAGGAAACCCGATGTGGCAGTTCTACTCTGTCGTATAGGGTTGCTAATAATTGGAATCAACTCGATGGCACACAACAATACCACCACCACCATAGTGGCAAAACTCTTGTTTACTTACATTTGGTGACCCTCACTGTATCATTAACATCTTTGTGTGTGTGTGTGTGTGTGTGTGTGTGTGTGTGTATATATATGTATTTTAAATTTTCCATCCATTATTTTGTAGAAGTACTATATCCAACATTTCAGATATATTTAATTTTGTTCACTTTCCTAGTATATCATTCTGGTTGTTTATTGATCCTGCCCTCACCCCCAGACTACTTATAATTTATTCTGTAAAATATTATTTTACAAAGTTAATATCTATAGATAGATATTATTCTTTAATTTCTCATTATCTTAGTGGTCCAAACAAATACTTAACATTTGGCCCCTTTCAAGTTTCATCTTTTATTTTATTCAGTTTATGGTAAAACTAATTTTCATGGAACATACTCTGTATTCCTGGGGAAATTATTTTTCCTCTGGGGTCCTAGAATGTACTTTATAAGACCTCTTGTTATGAGAGGCAAATTATAGTGATTTCTTTTCTGGTCTTTATTTTATCTAAATTGATGGCAAAACAAATCTCCTAAATTTGTTCAAATATCTGACTTACGAAGTCAGTACATAATCTTTTCAGGTGAAGAATTTCATGTAGCTTCTTTGCTGTATAATCCCTTAAGTATTTGGTAAATTTTGTGCATTTTGGGCATTTAGTGTTTGGGGAGGGAGTTCCTGGGTGGTGCAAATTGTTAACGTGCTTAGCTGGTAACCATAGGTTGAAGGTTTGAGTCCACCCAGAGGCACTTTGGAAGAAAGGCATGGTGATCTACTTTTGAAAAAATCAGTCGTTGAAAACCCTGTGGAGCACAGTTCTACTCTGACACACATAGGGTCATCATGAGTCAGAATCGACGTAATGGCAGTGGGTAGTGTTTGGGAGTGTGTTGTAGGAGAACTATATCCTTATGGACCGCTTCGGTGTTGTCTACCAATTTCAAATTCATTTTTTCGTTGTTTGTGATTTGACAAATGACAAGTGTTTTGGTAGTGAAGAATATAACTATTTTACCTTTAATTCATTAATTATTTGTGGTTTTCTTCAGAAATTTTGAGAAATACTTTCCTTGAGATACTGCGTGTTTGTAGGGAGAATGAATGCCCTTAATTTAAAACTGTTGCCAAGGGTGAACTTTGCAGTAGCTTGGAGGCTGGTGTTGTGAGACATTTGTTCATGGGGCAATTCCGTTGCTCTTCTTCTCCTTGGAGAGCAAACGTTATTCAGAATGTTTTTCAAGAAAGGATACTTATTTTACCTCATAAGAGAAAATAAAAAGTACTATTACTCATACTGAAGCCGACACACGTTCATTCCCTCAACGAACATTTAGTGGTGCAGCCACCATGTGCCAGCACTGAGTTTGCACTGGGAATGCAACCATGAGTCAGAGAGGGTCTCTGCCTTCAGGAAGCTCACAATTTAGTCGGAGCTTAGTGGACTCCTTGGTAACAAATATCTGTACTAAAGAGTTTACCTCCTTCACTATTCTCCCAGTATTTAAAACTCCTTAAGTCAGTTTTCATATAAATTTTGGTGAAAACTAGGTTAACTAATTGTCTGCATAGCATGAGGTTCTAAAAAGTGATTGTAGAGTTGCACCTTAGGAAGGATTTAGGTTTTCAAGTCATTACAAAAAGGGGAAGATCAAATGCAAACAAAATTATTCTTTATAAAAGCACTTAGATTGCCCATAAAATGCAGTGTTACACCATTTTTAGTATGAGTCGTACATACCACATTTCCATCCACGTTGGAACCAATCGTTGTTTTTTGGTTGAATACCAGATGAAGTAGTTTGCTTGCATTAAAGAGATATGTTTTACAAAAAATACATCTTTTAATTCTAAGAAATTATCCTCATCTGGGTGCACATAGTGAATTTGCAGGAGTTAAATGTGTGAATGAGGTGAAAGAAGAGTTTCATTCTTTTTTTTTTTTTGTCTTAGTAGGGTCCTTGTCACCTGCCCTTATTTTCTAACTTGGCTGGCTGAGGAGGGAATTGTGAAAATTTTGACTGTCAGCCAGGCCTTGAAAGATGGACAGGTTTTTGTTGAGTGGAACTAGGGTCCTTTCAATAGTAGGCAAGCAGAGGAGGAGACACACATGAGGCAAGGATGTTCAGTACAGAAAGCCTAGGGTATAGTCCATCTCAGTAGCTTTTTTTTTTTTTTTTTGGTAAAACACAAAAAACAATGTTATTTTGTATAAAAGCATGAAATCTACATTATAAAATAATTGGAAAAAAGAGGGAAAATCATATTAATTGTTTAAACGTGTAGATAGTTCAATTATGAATTGTCTCCTCTAAGTTTGTTTTTTAAATTGGATCTTGAAAAGTGTTTTCTTTTGGAAATAATGCTGTTAAGGTGCTTAGATGCTGTTTCTGCCTTCAGCCTTATTCAACTCATAAGTAAAACTATGATTGTTTTTATTTAAACCATGTAACTAAAATATTGCCATTAGTAGTTTGCTTTATGGTTAATAGGCTTTCTTGGGTTGCTTTGGAAGCCTAGCCAATTTTATGGAAAAACATAGTTTGCTCTCCTAGTAAAAAGGGAACTGAAATGTATTTCTACCTCAACCCTGCCTCCTCTTTTGTTACAGTCACAACTGACTGGCAGCCAGTGAAAAGAGATGGGGTGACACCACTGTATCTCCATTTTCCCCCAATCCCAGCAGTTTTATCCTGATGTAACTACTCAGCTATATCACAGTGGTTCTAGGGAGCCATCCTCCCCACCCCCCTATTTCAGTCATCCCAGCATGGCTGGGGAGCATGGGTGTCTTATTTAGTGCTGCTGTAACAGAAATACTACAAGTGGATGGCTCTAACAAACAATAATTTATTTTTTCACAGTTTAGGAGGCTAGAAGACTGAATTCTGGATACTAGCTGCAGGGAAAGCCTTTCTCTCTCTCTCTCGGCTCTGGAGGAACGTCCTTGTCATCAGTCTTCCCCTGGTCTAGGAGCTTCTTGGCACAGGGACCCTGGGTACAAAGGACCCACTCCTGGCTCTTCTTGCTTGGAAGTACTGAGGTCCCTTTCCTCTCTGCTTGATTCTCTCTAGATTGACTCAAAACCCATTGCAGTCAAGTCGATTCCAACTCATATCAAGCCTATAGGACAGAGTAGAACTGCCCCATAGGGTTTCCAAGGAGCGCCTGGTGGATTTGAACTGCCAGCCTTTTGGTTAGCAGCTGAAAGATTAACCATTGATACAGCCTAATCCTGTAGATTGTGTCCTGCCTTGTTAACATAACTGCCTGTAGTCCTGCCTCATTAATATCACAGAGGTTAGGATTTACAACACATAGTACAATCACATCGAATCACAAGATGGAGGACATCCACGTAATACTTTGAATCAAGGCCTAGCTAAGTTGACACACATTTTGAGGGGACACGTTTCAGTCCATAACAATGGGCTACGTTTTGGAGGATTATAGTTTGACCTGTGCCGTATCTAATAGAAGACAGACTGTGCTTTAGATTGGAAGTTACCTTGTTTTATTAATGTTTGTACTAGAGATATTGTTTTAGAGACTCAGTAAGAAATATAAAGGGTTAAACTTGAGAGTCTACCCTGTATCTCACCATGGTTCTGACTGGGAATTACATATGACTGAAAATGGTGTTTTACTAAATATGATGACATTTAACAGAAATAGGCTTATGAAATGAAAATGCCATGAAGGGAGGAAAAAGGAAGTGTTTTATAAACAGATGCTTTATTTTCTGAACTTAAACATATGAAACTAAAATGGCTTAGTCTCCCCCCACCCCCCATGAAATAACTTTAAAAATCCACTTTAATGGAATAGTCTGGAGAAAAATTAGTCTTTGGATATGGTTACCCAGTTTGTAACAGGTGTCTTGTGATGTGTAACTTGGATCTCAGCAGGAAAGAATTTACATGTCAGTTTCTATATTTGTGGGATTCTTTCTGTAGCAAGTGACAGAAACTCTGCTGAGACTAATTTAGGCTAAGAAGAAATTTATTGGCTTACATACATGAAAATCCAGGCATAGATCGGTAACAGCTAAATTCGCATCTCAAATGATGGTCTCCAGGACTGTTTCTTGGCTCTGTTTTCCTCCTGGGTTGGCTTCCTTCTCAGCTAGGCTCTCTCAGTGTAGCAGGAAATGCAGCTCTGAACCCCTCAAGTCATGCAGTGCCCTTAAAGCTCCTCATCTCTTTCTTGGAGTCCAGTAACAAATTTCATGCAGGGACTTTGGCCCTATGCCCATCTCTTGGACCAATTACTGTGGAGAGAAGGCAGTGGGGTACCATGATTGGCCAGGCCTGGGTGACATGTCCACTCTTGCAGCTGGGTATGGACAGCACAATGTGATTAATACTGTACCAGAACCCCAGGAGATGAGGGAGGGGCAGTTCCTCAAAGGATGGGATGCTGGGGAGACAGCACTGCAGGAAATGACCTCTTTTAAAACATTTAATCTCTCCTGCTTTGAAGCCAACAGCAGTAAACAGTTGTCATAAAACTATCCTTTTTTTTTTTTTAAACAGATATTGGCTGTAGACCAAAACTGAGGCACAGATTTTATGCAAATATTATCATTTGTTATGTTTTTCATCTAAAAACTGCTTTTATCTAAAAGCTGCTTCTTTAAAAAAATTTTCATGTTAGTACTTGAATATACACAGTTTAAAAGTACTGCTTGTAATTTTCTGTTTTTTTACATCAAATAAAATTTTCTAAATCAGTGCTGCTTTTTCTTAGGTAGATGGAATATTTGAGGATCATTTAATTAATTATCTTTGGCACTGAGAAAACGATTATTAGTCTAGTTAAAAAATGCAGTTTCACAAACTTAATATTATTCTGTCATTTTGAAAATGAAATTTTAAACTAATTGCTTTCTAAAATATTTTGTTTTTTAAAACAATGGTCCTTAAACATAAATTGAGACAGCATCATTGTTGTATTATTTCTGAGGGCCCCTCTCGTATTACCTTTTAATCATGATCTCATAGAAGTTATGCATAAAACCTTCTTTTAGTCTTAACTTTGAAACGCTGCTTACATGTGTAATGTGGTATCATGGATTGAATTATGTCCCCCCAAAAAATGTGTGTATCTGTTTGGCTGGGCCATGATTCCTGGTACTGTATGATTTTCCTATATGTTGTAAATCCTGCCTCTATGATGTTAATAAGGGAGGATGGGTGGCAGTTGTGTTAGTAAGGCAGGACTGGATCTACAAGATAGGTGTGTATCCTGAGGCAGTCTCTTGAGATATAAAAGACAGAAGTGAGCAGTGAGACCGGGGGACCTCATACCATCAAGAAAGCAGTGCCGGGAGCAAAGCGCGTCCCTGCGCAGAGAAGCTCCTAGTCGGGGGAACACTGAAGAGAAGAAGGCCGACAGAGAGAAAAAGCCTTCCCCTGGAGCTGATGCCCTGAATTTGGACTTTTAGCCTACTTTGACTTGAGGAAATAAACTTCTCTTCATTAAAACCATCCACTTGTGGTATTTCTGTTGTAGCAGCACTAGGTGACTAAGACATGTGGTATCTGTTTAATCACCAAAAAAGTTATTTGGCAGACATTGTAGAGTAAAATCTGACCACCTTTGTTTATTGTTTTCCTGTCTTCACTGCAGGGACAGAGATACTTGGAGTAGAAGTGGAGAGTTGAAAGGGAGGGGCAGGTGCTCTGAATATCATGTCATACTATTTTTATATTCTTATATCCATGGCTTCAACTTTGGAGCCATAAAAACAATAATTTGAATATCAACCTTCAGTTTATGTATGATACACACAGTAGAAGTTTTGCAGTTTTTCCAAGTGTTGTCTTGTAGCTGAACCTTTAGTGAATATTAAATGTTGGTAGGTTATTGGTAAATACACTTATTGTACATAAAAATGAGTATCCATGAAATTGTATGTATTGTGCCAGTAAAAGTCGTAACATGGACTTTGTACTTTTGGATTAATCTATGCCACCTTTGGAGGTCATTAGACCATATTTGAAAAATTACCGCTTCTAGAAGAAGCCTGTTGTAACTAGAATTCTCTAAAATTAATATATACATTGATTAATTAAGCAATTAAATCTATTAAAATAATACAGTATTTTTTACTTCTGCTCACAGAGTTATATCTTAATCCACCTCGGTAGCTTTTGGCAGAACAACATTTGTCAAAATATTGTTAATTTTAGCTAAGGAGTCTATTCACTAATTTCAGTGTTCAAGTTGGAATGCACATGCTAATGAAAATCTTACTTTCCTTTGAATAGAGTTAGATTTGCTAACTAGAGTGGGCTCACAATGTAATGCTGTGAGTGAATGACACTTCACCCTTCCTTTGGTGGCAACCCTAACTTCAGATAACCTTGCTCTAAGTCTAACAGGAATATTCTGATTTGGGGACTTGCTGTGATAATACTGCCTGCCATTTACTGAGTAACAACCATATGCCAGGACATTATACACTCATCTCATGTGGTTTATAAGAATGTATGCCTGTATGTTGGCATAAATATCTTTCTACAAAGAAATTTATATATTGTTATTCTCCATGAGTCTGGTATTATTATCTCTCTTTCACATACAAGAAAACTGAGACTCATCGAGATTAACACACTGAAGGTCACACAGGCTAGGAAATGAAACAGCTGAGTCCTTCTTCACTATCTAGATAGGATATTACTTCTTTAAGTCTGAAAAATCTCTGTATTACTTCCCTATCTCTATTAAAAGGAAAAACTCCACAATTCTGAATTGTTTGAGTGGGTGTTAAATGCGGTAAAACATTGGGCAAGTACTTAAAATAAAAACTTCATTCCTTGGTTCTCTTTCTAAAGAAAGCTTGTGGCAGTGCATCTAATGTGTGCAACTGAACTGCATGATAACATAGGTATCCCCAAGAATTACAAATCAAACCGAAAGTTAACTTTAATTCTTGCTACATTTGTAAGATAATGTTTTCAGCAGTTATATGTAAAAGTTCAGGTATTTTAAGGATAACTAAAATACACTTGGTGTCATGGTTTGAATTGTGTCCCCCAAAAAATGTGTGATGTGTATCAGTTTGGCTGGGCTATGATTCCTGGTACTGTGTGATTTTCCTGTATGTTGTAAACCTGCCTTAACATCATAGAGGCAGGGTGGCAGTTGTGTTAGTAAGGCAGGACCTGATCTACAAGACTGGATTGTGTCCTGAAGCAACCTCTTGAGATATAAAAGACAGAAGTGAGCAGTGAGACAGGGGGACCTCATACCATCAAGAAAGCAGTGCCAGGAGCAGAGCGCATCCTTTGGACCAGGGTCCCTGCACAAAGAAGCTCCTAGTCCGGGGAAACATTGATGAGAAGGCCAACAGAGAAAGACTTCCCCTGGAGCTGACACCCTGAATTTGGACTTTTAGCCTACTTTGACTGTGAGGAAATAAACTTGTCTTCATTAAAACCATCCACTTGTGGTATTTCTGTTGTAGCAGCACTAGATGACTAAGACACTTGGGTAAGTTGTATACTTGATACCGGAAATATTACCTTCTTCTCATGGTTTGTCTTATCTACTTACTCTATAATTCACTCACCAGGAGGGTGTTTGTAATCTCTGTTAGCACAATTATTTTGAGACAGGTAGCCTAGAAAATGTTCTGGTGAATGCAGGAAGGAATATATTTTGGGATTAGAGGTCTTTTATAAGTATGCAAGGAGCCCTGGAGCAGTGGTTAAGCGCTTGACTTCTAATGGAAAGGTTGGTGGTTTGAACCCACCAGCTGCTCTGTGGGAGTAAGATGTGGCAGTTTACTCCCATAAAGATTTACAGCCATGAAAACTCTATACAGGCAGTTCTACTCTGTGCTATAGGGTAGGTATGAGTTGGAATCGATTAGATGGCAATGAGGATTTTTTTGTTTGTTTTAGAAGTGTGCAAACTCTTTTCAAAGTCTACCTTGTTTAAATAAAATGTAGACAAGCTAGATAGAAGAATAACTGGTTGTATTCAAGTAGACCTGTCTTCTTCCAGGCTTTAAGTAGTACACAGTGAGGTGGAACCTTTGAAGAGGAAGTTAAAGCAAGTTGTAGAGTACTGGCACCACTTATTCTTTAAGTGTTTGTACTGTTATGTTTTCGGTTTGGGCTTAGACAGTCACTCAATTGGAAGGGACCTTAGCAATCCAACCAGTCTTTTTAGTCTGCAGGTGAATAAGTTAAGGTTTAGCAAGGGCAGGTAACTTTGCTCAGAGTTACAGCATGAACCTGGCAAAGCTGGGACTAGAACCCAGGTCATCTAGTTCCTTTCATTGTTTTGGTTTCTGGCATAGAAGTTTATGTAGAAACTAAGAAAAGAATTAACCTGTTAAACGTGTTCTGTCTCTTTATGAACTCTGCATTTTTTTTGGAATTAAGAATAATGCGCTAGGCTCAGTTTGTTAGGCCATCGCATGCAAGAGTGTGATTACAGGCAGTGGTAACCCAGAAGTTGGAGCACAAGAATGGATTTTAATCATTATTATAAACCACAAATTTTCAGGACATTTTTAGCTTTACTTAATGGGTAGCTTACTGTTAAGATTTAAATAGTCACAAAATCGTTAGCCGGTATAGTAGCTGAGTATTTAAGTATCTGTTCTTGTTATTTGTTTTGTCTTTGAAAAATTATTTTTCCTGTTAAAAAGATGCTTTACAATTCTTTCAGTAAAACCCTTCTGAAGAGTTGCTGATGTATGGGGGAGCTGGGACGGCTGTTTCTTGCCCACAGATTCTACAAGTCTGAATTAGAGCCAGCTGGACTTTTATTGTTTTTCCCCTCTGGCCTGATGAGCGAACACATGGGGGAAGATCATTTTTAGGTCTAGGGAATGCTCAAGGGATGTGGTAGATGAAACTTCAGGGGCGCTTTTGGTTCATGGTCTTGCGCTTGTCTGGCTGGGATAAGGGTTGACATAACTGTCTTGACTGAAGGGGCGAGGGATTGTGCTCCTGCTGTGCACAGGATGGAGGTGTCTCAGGCAGAAACCCATAGAGCTGGCCGCAGCAGAGAAGAAAGTGCTTGCCTGTGTGAGGCAAAACTGGGGAAAGGGGGCTGAAGGGCAGTTTTGGGGGGGAGATTGTGCGTTCATTAGGTAAGATTAATGGCTATAGCAGGGGCCTTGCTTGGATTCTTTGTGTCTGTGAAGGAGCAACATGCATACAGACTTGAAAAATCCTTGTACAATCTATCTGCCATGTACTCCTTTGCGGTCTCAGTCAAGGTTCATTGCAGGAATGGGAAGGGATATATAATGCAGGAAGTTAGTTGCTTAGGTAATCTTTGAAAGGGCTGGAGGGCTAGGCTCTAGGTTGGGCTCTAGGCATCACCTCTGAGAATGACTTTCAAAACACCTTGAAACAACCTGCCACAGAAGCTGCCACCCCTGCCACAGTCAGGAGAGTGGGAATCAGGAAGTTGCCACTGAATGGAGTTAAGAAAAATACCACCATAGCTGTGATCAAGGGGATCGTGGGGACATGTCTGTGACCTTGTCTGCTAGCTGAAAACAGCTAAAAGCTACGGGCTAATGAGGCTCTGCTTTACTTCTGCCTTCCAGATCTTGCATCCTGCATCTTAATGGTGGAATCAAATTTACATCTAGAATGCTAGGTATAAAGGAGTCTGGAAAATACAGTTTTTAAATTTTGAACCTCAGCATTTCAGGAATGAGGAGATGGATGCTGAATGTCAGCTGACCCTTTCCTGCATACCAACCTTGGTGAACATAGTATTCTAAATACAGTTTAACCGGTTCTTGACAACTCATTGTTATTACTGTGAGCTTCTCTTTTTGAAATGGCCTGTTGTCAGAATGATCATAAGGTGGATGGATTTTTCACATGTCCAGTGACTTTTGT
This sequence comes from Dugong dugon, assembly GCA_030035585.1. Taxonomy (NCBI): domain Eukaryota; kingdom Metazoa; phylum Chordata; class Mammalia; order Sirenia; family Dugongidae; genus Dugong; species Dugong dugon. Next base: position 154,033,806 of record CM057462.1, read on the forward strand.
ATTAGGTTAGCTCTGCTGCTGAGGCATCCATGTTTGAGATCACTTGATCTTACCCTCCTCGCAAGCCACGGGCTTCCAGAGCAAGGAGGATACCTCAACCAAAAGAACCAATTCATAGGCTGTTCAGCAACCAGATTGTGTGGGTTAAAACGATGAGTGGGACCAATCAGAATCTTTCCTGGAATTTGAACTAAGGAAAAAAGGAAAGCATTTCCACTTAGGGGTAGGAAATGCAGCTGAAAGGTTTTTTGCAGTGATGCACTGGAGGCTGGCCTATGCTCATTTGTGAAACTGATTATTACATTTTCCAGAGTTCTATAAGTCAGTTGTTAAACACAACCATTATTCAAAATTGTTGTATAAAATTACAATTAAATAAATTATATCAAAAGCAACGGTAATAAATACTCAAAATTAATCAGTTACTAATTATTTCACTATGTTTTACCACTATCAATACTCTTGAGTTTCTTTACATCTATTAATATCTGTATGGTGGAAATACTATCTAATGGTGTGCTACTGCGTGTCTCTTCCAGCCTCTTGTTTGCAGTGACAGCACTGTCGGCTCTGGTGGCAGTTGTTACTAGCGTTTACCAAGCATGTCACTGGTTGTGGGGGTGGGGAGCAAGAGTCAAGGTTGCAGAGACCATGATAAACCATGTGCAAACTGAAATTATGGGAGAAGAAACTATGAGTAAGCAGGAAAAGCCAATGCATGATGTAGAGCTGAGTGGTGTTAATAGCTGAGCACTGAGGGAAGGGCCACAAACCCCTCTTCCCAAGGTCCAGATAAGAGTCTTGAATTATTTTAGAATTATCCTACAGCTCTTGTCTCCAAGAGATTCTGTCCTATTTTATTCCCTGTTCTTGGAATTATGTGAAATTGTGAAGTTCTGTGTGTTACCAGCCTTAATAGAACATTCTGGAATTTTATGTATGTATGTATGTATGTAAGGAGCCTTGGTGGTGCGGTGGTTAAGTGCTTGGGTGCTAATGAAAGGTCAGCAGTTTGAACCAACCAGTCACTCTGCAGGAGAATGATGTGGCAGTCTGCTTCGGTAATGATTTACAACCTTGGGAACCCTTATGGGGCAGTTCTGCTCTGTCCTACAGGGTTGCTAAGAGTCGGAATCAACTTGATAGCAACGGGTTTATGTAAGTATGATGTACTTATGTATGTACTTAGGTTTATGTGCCTTCTCAGGAAGAGGAGAGAGTATGTTCAATGGTTAAAAGTTTGGGTTTAAATTTTCTGGGATACAGATTGGGGTAAAGAATAGTGGGAGACGTGTGATATATGAGAATTTCCAGAGGGGTGCATTTGTAGCTTGTCTACATCCCCTCATCCTAACACATCTTACACTAGAAGATTGAAACTTCTATTGAAGGATGCCTCTTATAAATATATATTTCTTTATTCTTGGTATTTTTCATTATAAACATTGCATAGACTATTGTAGTTGATTGTACATAGAGAAGCTTGTTACTGTACAAATGCCCTAAGCCTCAAGGGCTAGAATTTTGGAGTGTAGGTAGTACCTGTTTCTTTACTACTGAAGCTCCTGCCTATGTCTTTAGGGACTATTCAGGTGCGGACTATAGAGCTGGGCTGTTGGTGTCTGTAGCTCACAGCCTCAGCCTCCTCTGATCTACCTGCTCTTTCCCTGCTCATCTCTCCAGTTTTGTTTCCCTTTACTCTGATTGCTTCTCTCACTCTTTTCTGCTTTCCAAAGAAAACAGTGACCTTGTATAGATCCTGCCAGCCAATTGCAGCGCTCCTTAATGTCTCCATACTGGATTGTCCAATCTCAGGGAGTCAAATGTGATCTTAAGGTGACATTCTTCTCTGTTATGTTTGTCCTTGCTTAGATATTCAGAAGCTGCTCTTTACCCCCAGAACATGTGTATATGTGTGTGTTTGTGTTTTCTATTTATGGCTTTAGAAATATTCCAGAAGCCTGGTCTTAAGACAGATAATATTTACTGCTTATTTGATAGTCTTGTTTTAGAGGTTCAAACTGGAGTGTATTTAGTTAACCAAGCCTCATCTTCTTAAAAGTCATTTTAAAAAAATGGATTGTAAATTGATCTTACGCACTTTGAAAAGCTGATAATCTCTTAGGATAATTTCTTACTAACTGAAAGAAGAAAAAAAATTGTCTATTTGTGTCATGTTAATCAGAATTGACTTGACAACACCTAACAACAGCAACAATCCACTGTGTTATAATGCCAATGAGAATTTCATCAGCACTTTTAATTATTGAGGAACCCCTTATTAAAGTAACAATACAGAAATATTTTATCATTATTCAAAATACTAAATGATTCAGGTATACTTGGTCTTATTACCTGTAGTTTGCAGACGTTTCACCTCCTAAGGTACTGTTTTTCTCCACTGGCATTAGTGGCGATTGAAGGATTTGTACAAATGATATTAAAAGTTCACAGCTCTTCTGTGGACATTTTCCAGCTCTTTGGCCCTAACTAGATGAAGGGAGCTGAGCAGAATCTTCACTGTGCTTTTGTGGAGCCCTCTCTTTTTAAACAGTGGTACAACCTCACAGAGCTATTTATAAGTTTACTGCTAGAAACGATAATTCCTGAAAGACCAGTCGTGTTAGAGTACTGCAGTGCTCACAAACCACTTAGAAAGTCCGTTTCTTGCCCACAGTTTTTTTTTTTTTTTATTGTACTTTAGGTGAAGGTTTACAGAACAAGTAGTTTCTCATTACACAGTCAGTACACATATTGGTTTATGACGTTGGTTAACAGCCCAACGACATGTCAACACTCTCCCTTCTTGACCTTGGAGGACCTTTTTTTTTTTTAACTGTACTTCAGGTGAAGGCTTACAGAACAAATAGTTTCTCATGAAACAGTAGTACACATATTGTTTTATGACATTGGTTAACAACCCCACAACATGTCAATCCTCTAACTTCTCAACCTTTTTTTTTGGTGAAAATACACATAGCCAAAGATACACCATTTCAAAAATTTCTACATGTACAATTCAGTGACGTCGATTACGTTCTTCCAGTTGTGCTGCTATTCTCACTGTCCTTTTCCAAATTATTCCTTCACTGCTGTCTTCAACTCGCTGTCTCCTAGGCATCCCATCAAACCTTTTGAGTTGCTGTTGTCAATTTGATCTCACATAGATAATTCTTTTTTTTGTACTTTAGATGGTTTACAGAACAAAATAGTTTCTCATTGAACAGTTAGTACACATATTGCCCTACGACAGTTTGCCCAGTTTTTATATCAAAAGTTATCATAGGAATCTTCTCTGGAGGGGAGAAGGGGACTTCTGTTATTTTCTTTGTAATGTAACTTAATGGAAACACAGGATTTGATACATGTAATTTTACTTTACATATTACATGTTAGGATTAATTCTTTTTATTATGTTAATAGAATTAAAGTTATCACCTTCAACCCATCTTTTGGCCACTTAAAAATAGATTTTGTTTAGTAAAGCTTAATGGGATTTTGCGTAAAGATAGCAAAGTACAGTATAGACCAATGACTTGAAATGTGGACTTTGGAGTCACACCAATTTGTGGTGGAATCTCAGTTCTGCCACTTACCACTTTGCAACCTTGGGCAAATTTCTTAATCTTGCTAAACCTCAGATTTCTCGTCTATACAGTGAGTCTAATACTGCATATCTCATGTTGTTGTTGTTAAGTGCCTTTGAGTTGATTCCGACTCACAGCGACCCTATAGCACAGAGTAGAACTGCCCCATAGGGTTTCCAAGGCTTTAATCTTTACAGAAGCAGACTGCCACGTCTTTCTCCCACAGAGTGGCTGGTGGGTTTGAACTGCTGACCTTTCGGTTAGCAGTTCAGCGCTTAATCACTGCACCACCAGAGCTCCTCATAGGGTTGCTAAAATAAATTTTGTAAAATGCAGGAAGGCGGGGTGTCTTTCCCCATTATTTTAAAATTATTCCCCCAAAATCATCATTATTTTATTTCATGAAACTTGTTTATAACATGTTTAGAATATTTATTATTTTATATCTCTGATCTAATTATATTTCTCATAATTATAAAGCTGTTAATTCAACTGTAGAGATTAACACAGTCCTAGAGAACTGGGACTAGAAATGAACATGGCCCTCCTTATTAAATATCAAACTTCAGAAGTGTACTTGTCTCTACCTTTAAGATAAATAGAATCTTGAGGAGTTGAAAAGTTTGTAACTTCAGTTAATAATGCAATATATACTTAGACATATATTTTATAATGGTGAACATTTCTATGTTGTTGACTTGTTTAAGAAACACCTCACTGTGTTAAAACTATTCATCTACTTTATAACATATTAAACTGTGAATTAATATGCTACAGGTAGCCAAATATTTTTTATCCTTTCAGCAACGAATGTAATAGATGACAAAAGCTTTTTACTGTATAAATTCCCTAAGCCTTAAGGGTTACAATAAATACACTAGGTGATGAGTCTCTTACAACAGTTTCTCTCCCTCCCTCCCAACACCATCACTCCAGTTTAACTTGTACCTTTAGATGCAGGGGACTGTGTGACCTTCCTCAGACTGAAGAGGTAGTAGATACGTTAAAAGTAGTGGATCTGCCATTCCTTAACCTCAAAAAAAAAAAAAAACCCAAACCCATTGTTATAGAGTCGATTCCAACTCATAGCAACCCTGTAGGACAGAGTGGAACTGCCCCATAGAGTTTCCAAGGAGCACCTGGTGGATTCAAACTGCCGACCTCTTGATTAGCAGTGGAACTCTTAACCACTGCGCCACCAGAGTTTCCTTCTTAACCTCAGCCCTCCTTAAATCATCTCTTTTCAATTCTCGCTAAATATTCTAAGAAAGGTAAGTGATGTATAGATGTTATATTTTATATGAAATGAGCAGATGAGATCTAAACCTGTTTATTACTGTTTTAGCTAAGGTAGGGAAGGAAGGGAGATTGATTTGTTTTATTTTATTTTTTAATTTTTTATTGTACTTTAGATGAAGGTTTACAGAACAAATAGTTTCTCATTAAATAGTCAGTACACATATTGTTTTATGACATTGGTTAACAACCCCGTATCATGGCAACACTCTCCCTTCTCGACCTTGAGGACCTTTTTTTTGGTGAAAATATACATAGTCAGAGTTACAGCATTTTGAAAGTTTCTACATGTAGAATTCAGTGACATCAATTATGTTCTTCCAGTTGTGCTGCTATTCTCACTATCCTTTTCCAAATTATTCCATTACCATTATCTTTAACTCACTGTCCCCTAGGCTTCCCATCAAACCTTTTGAGTTGCTGTTGTCAATTTGATCTCACATACATAATTCATTTTTTTTTTTTTTTTGGTACCTTATATGAAGGTTTGCAGAACAAATAGTTTCTCATTAAACAGTTAGTACACATATTGCCCTATGACAATGGTTAACAACCCCATGACATGTCAACACTGCCCCTTCTCAGCCTTGGGTTCCCTATCACCAGCTTTCCTGTCCCCTCCTGCCTTCTAGTCCTTGTCCCTGGACTGCTGTGTCTCATTAGTCCTGTTTTGTTTTATGAGGCTGCCGAATCCCTGGCTGAAGGTGAACTTTGGGAGGGGCTTCACCACTGAGCTAAAAGGGTGTCTGGGGGCCATACTGTCGAGGTTTCTGCAGTCTGTCAGGCCAGTAAATCTGGTCTTTTTTTTGTGAGTTAGAGTTCTGTTCTACATCCTTGTCCAGCTCTGTCCGGGACCCTCTATTGTGATCCCAGTCAGAGAAATCAGTGGTGGAGGCTGGGCACCATCTAGCTGTACAGCACTCAGTCTGGTGGAGGCCGTGGTAGCTGTGGTCTGTTAGCCCTTTGGACTAATCTTTTCCTTGTGTCTTGTTCTCTTCATTCTCCCTTGCTCCTGAAGGGGTGAGACCAGTGGAGTATCTTGGATGGCCGCTCACAGGCTTTTAAGACCCCAGACACTACTCACCAAGGTAGAATGTAGAACGCTGTCTTTATAAACTGTGTTATGCCAGATTTGTTTTAAACTATATTTTTATTATTTTTAAAACGGGGAAGATAATTTTTTTAAATCAGGAATTAATGGAATCTTTAAGATGTGGTGTTTATGTTGCTTTCTGGCTTTATTTCCTCCAAATAATTTCTGAAACTTTAGAGAAAAAAAGACTACATTGTAAGTACTGTTTACTACAGGCAGATGGAATAATGCCATAATCAAATGCAAGAGCATAATAATTTTTTCATTCAGCAAATATTTATGGAACATCTGCTAGGTACCTAACAATGTTCTAGGCATTGGGTATTGTGATGGTTAAGGTTGATATCAACTTGGGTGGGCCATGATTCTCAGTGGTTTGGCAGTTATGTAATGATGTAGTTATCCTCCATTTTGTGATCTAATGTAATCGCCCCAATGATGTGGTCAGCCAGTAAGTTATAAGGGGACTTTCCTCAGGGGTGTGGCCTACATCCCATATATATGGATGTTCTGGCAAAGCTCACTGGCTTTTGCTCGCTCTGGATCCTGCGTCTGGCTTGTTGTCATCTGACCTCTGGTTCTAGGGACTTGAGCCAGTGGCCTGCCCTCTTATCTACCAACCTTGGATTCATCAGCCTCCACAGCCCGTGAGCCAGCAGCCTGCTGTCTGACCTGCCGATCTTGAGTTTGTCAGCCCCTGCAACTATGTGAACCAGGAGAAGGCTCCAATCTGATCCCTGACCCACAGACATGGGACTTGTCAGCCTCTACAACTGCATGATCCATTTCCTTGATATAAATGTCTCTCCCTCTCTCTGTGTATATGTATATACACTTCACTGGTTTTGCTTATCTAGAGAACCCAGCCTAAGATAGGGATATAGCAATAAACGAGGCAAGTAAGATCTCTGCTTAAATGGAGTTAACATTCTAGTTGAAGAGACAGACAATAAACAAAAAAACAAAACATCAACTAATGCCACAATCATAATAATCACCCTTATTATGTGCCAGGTATTGCTTTTAAGCACTTTACTTCATAGTAACTTATTCTCACAGCTGCCCTATAAAGTAGGCACTAGTGTCATATCCGTTTTACATATGAGGGAACCAAGGCACTGAGAGGCTAAGTAACTACCTAAGGTCACACAACTAGTAAGATACATAGCTGGACTGTGAATCCAGGCAGTATGGTTCCAGAGTCTATAACCACTATAGTACAGTACTCTGAAAAAAGTAATCAAGGTGGTGTCGTAGAGAGTGTCTGTGGGGCTTGTTTAGATTGGGTGGTCAGGAATGCCTCCCTGAGAAGGTGATATGGGAACATTTTGAGAAAAAACGTTCTAGTCAAAGGGAATAGTAAAATACGAAACCTTAATGCAAGAAGTGTTATTTTATAGGAACAGAAAGGCCAGTGTGGCTGCTGCCTAGTGAGTGAGGGGGCAAAGTGATAGGAATGAGATGGAAGAAACAGACAGGGGCCAGAGAGTCTATAAGCCACGTTAAGGGATTTAGATTTTCTTTATTCTGTGTGCCACTGGAAACTGTAAAGTTAGGGAATGATTGTTGGATATACATTTCAAAAAGTCATTGTTTGTGATTTGGGAGAGATCCAAGAGTGGAAAAGGATAACCTTTCAGTTCAAGTGAAAGATAACAATGACTTGGATTAGTATAGGAGTAGACAGATAGATAGTTGTGTCCAGTCAGCTCTAACTCATGGTGACCTTATGTGCAACAGAATGAAATGTTGCCTGGTCCTACCTCATCCTCACAATCGCAGGCGTGTTTGAGTCCATCATTGCAGCTGTTGGGCAGTCCATCTCACGAAGGGTCTCCCTTGCCAGCCCTCTACTTTACCAAACACGATATCCTCCTTCAGTGGTTGATCCCTCCTGATGACATTTCCAAAGCAAGCAAGTTGGACATGTTCTGTTGTGATCCATATGACTTTCACTGGCTAATTTTCAGAGTCCTTGGGTGGTGCAGATGGTTAATGCATTAGGCTCCTAGGTTAGAGGTTCAGGTCCACCAGAGGCACCTTGGCAGAAAGGCCTGGTGATCCACTTCCTAAAAGTCAACCATTGAAAACTATGTGGAGTACAGTTCTACTCTGACACATGTGGGGTTGCCGTGAGTCAAAATCAACTCGATGGCAACTGGGATTTTTTTTTTTTTGGTAATTTTTGGAAGTAGATTACTAGACCTTTCTTCTTTGTCTTAGTCTGGAAGCTTTAATAAAAACTGTCCACCATGGGTGAACCTGCTGATATTTGAAATACCCATGTTGTAACTTCAGCCTGTAATCTGTGGTTACAGCAACATGCAAGTAACCACAGGTGGGTGGTGGGGATGTAGAAGTAGTGATGGTAAAATGAAATGGACAAATTTGAGATAAGTTTTGAAAGAGAAACTAACAATTCACTGATTGATAGTGGATGAGAGAAAGATAGGAATCCAGGATAACTTCTAGGTTTTTGCCTTGAGCAACTAAGTGGGTGGTGGAACCATTTCCAGGAGTGGGGAAGACCTGGAGGAGTTCAGAATTTTTATTTTTATTTTTTTTATGGAGGAAGTGTACCACCACCTAGATTCTTTTTTTTACCTTTTTACTCACTTTATTGTAGATCCACCCATCAGTCCATGCTATGGTTTTTTATGCATTTCAAAGTAAATTGTAGTCATCAGTACACTTCCTCAAGGCAGGCTTTTAAATGCCCAATTTTTTTTTTTTTTTTCATTTTACAGAAGAGAAGACGGAGGATGAGGAAGAATATGCTCAAGGTCATAGGATGCTGTCCTAGGGTTATCATTAGTCTAGATCTCTAATTTGAATATATCTTAACTTACAAATAAGAATAAAAGTGAATTTTGGAAACTGGGCACATGTGCTGATAATTGGTTTATGTGCTAAAACTCCTGGACCCAAATTTCAAAGAAAAAATACAAGGAATGTGGTACTACTGCTGGATTTGATTGGATTACAAAGTTAGCATGGCACTTAGGACTTGCTATTGGAAAGTACATTATAATGTTGTAGAAATGAGAACATTTTCAGATATTTGGTCCAGGAATATAGCTTGGCATTCTTCCAAGTATTAATCTTCTTTCAACTTGTTGGCAAGCCCTTTGCATTTAATCAGCAAATGTTCTTGCATGCCTACTATGCACTAAGCCTCATGCTAGACTCAGAGATAAAAGGGGAATGATTCAAGTTCCTTACTTTCAAGGAACTCAGCCTTTGATTTTTATTTCAGTTTCTTAAAACCTCTTTCCATCTTTTGCTATATGTTTAAAAATGTAATAAAAGCAAAAGTATCAAAAAGATAGAGAAGCTTATTCAATCTAGGCAAAACTTCAGTCCCTGTGGTAAAATTAGATGCATATTAAAATAGGTAAAAATTCAATAGGCATAAGAGAATGTAAATGTAGCATTGGAAGAAAATAAACACGTTGTTTAAAAGTTGAATTAATTTTTACATGGTAAATTTGAGGGCGTAAGTGGAACCATGTGATGGCTCTTAAAGCTTCTGTTCAGATGAGACGTATCCACTCACATTTCACTGGTCAAAGCAAGTCACATGGCCAAGCCTATATAGTGGGCTGGTGGTGGTGGTGAAGTGTACTTCCTCTGCATGGAGGGACTGCAGGTCACTTGAAAACAGGCAGGGAAATATAATCCTCCTACAGGGAGGGGAGTAGATAATTTACTATACCTTCTTAGACAATTCATGGTCACGTACAGTTTTTTTGAACTCCACCATTAAATCGATCTCTACTAGTACGGAGGCAAGCAGATTTCTCATTTGCTTTGTATAGGCACCTTATTTTCTAAGGAGTGAAAATGTGCCATTTTTGTTTCTCTCTGATGGAGTCAACTAGCTAGGTTATCAGTTAAGTCAGTATCAAACCTGGAAGTTAATAAATGATTTAAGTTGACACAGAAATATGCTACATATTCACGGTTTTAAAAGTCAACCTAATTGTCTTCTATTGATGTTATTTTTATTCTTTCCTGTAAAATAAACATTTTCACTATTTATCAACTTCTAATAATTTGGATTTTAAGGAAATTAAACCAATAGAGCATTAGGTTCTTTCCTTTCTATGGTTATTCTCTGTTCCAACTAGCATTTAATACTCTCTAACAACTGTCTAAACTCTTACCTTACCAAACTCATTTCTCATCAGTACCCCATAAGGATACTTTATTACAGCCAAACTAAAGTATTTAGTATACGTCTTCAAAACTCAGCACTAAACCTATTTTCTTCAGGGAATTTTCCAGGATAAGTCCTTTAAAAAATTTATTTCTATAGTTGGCAACCCCAGGATTGTTGTACTTTTCCATTGTGTATTATTCATTCTACAGCTCTTTAATCCGGTAATTTAAACTCCACTCAGCAGGCTGTGGTGATAGAAGTGGCCAATTAGTTTATCAAATTTACATTAATCAATAAATAGTTTCTAGACTGGAAAGGCAAGTCTGTATCTTTGACGGAAGAACAGACTTACCTTGAGGAAAAGGTTAAAGAGAAACACGTGGATGACAAAAAGCAATCTCTCTCTCTCTCTCTTTTTGCAGTTCCCTCTCCAAATTTGATGAGGAAAAAGAGAAATGAGTATAATTTAGCTCTCTGTTAGTAAGAATTGGAAAAGTTTGGAGGGAGAGGAGGGTAAAATTAATGTCCACTTGAACTTGTGTGGGATATATGCTTGAACTAGGAGTTGACTATTTTAAAACCGTATCTTTTTAAAAACATAACACAAACACAAAATAACTTTACCTAGTTGAATTAAGCAGAGTTATTTGTTCTTTTCTTAACTTCAGCTTTTGAAACAAAGACAAGGAAGGGAGAGAGATTCGACATTGTTGTCTATTTCCCAAAAAAACCAAAAAAACCCACCACCAACAAAAAAAAACAAAAAACAAATCTGTTGCCGTCAAGTTGATTCTGACTCATAGTGACCCTATAGGACAGAGTAGAACTGCCCCATAGGGTTTGCAAAGCTGTAATCTTTACGGAAGCAGACTGCTGTACCTTTCTCCCGGAGAGTGGCTGGTGGATTCGAACCACCGACCTCTTAATTAGCAGCTGAGTACTTAACCATGGTGCCACTATTTAGGTCCCCATAAACTAAACATGTATGTAGTTTTATGAAGCATGAAATTATCATATATGATTTTTTTTCCTTTGACATACCTGACTTATCCCTGTGAAATATTCCTAAAATTTTTACATTCAACACAGGGAGGCTAGCTTGTTTTGTCAGAATCAGTATCAGTTTGGTTAGAATCAAGTAGGATGTCTGGTATAAGACTTAAATGACAACATCATTGACATTAGGGAGGGGTAGGGCTTAGGGCTAGACACAGGCAAAATTGTGAAGTGAAATTATTATTCGGTACCTCCTTATTTTCTTTTCTCCTATCCCATCCTCATTTTTACTTCTTGGTCTTATTTTTCAGTGTCTACACACTGTCTCCTGACTATCTAGTCTTAATACCCTCTCCCTCATTGACATTCCCACCACTTGGCATTTTTCCATTATATCATAGGTAGATTTTTCATTCGCCTCGTATGTATGCGAAAGCTGGACAATGAATAAGGAAGACTGAAGAAGAATTGATGCCTTTGAATTCCAGTGTTGGCGAAGAATATCGAATATACCACAGACTGCCAAAAGAACGAACAAATCTGTGTTGAAAGAAGTACAGCCAGAATGCTCCTTAGAAGCAAGGATGGCGAGAGTTCATCTCACATACTTTGGACATGTTATCAGGAGGGATCAGTCCCTGGAGAAGGACATCGTGCTTGGTAGAGAGTCAGTGAAAAAGAGGAAGACCCTCAATGAGATGGATTGACATAGTGGATGCAACAATGGACTCGAGCATAACAATGATCATGAGGATGGCTCAGGACTGGGCAGTGTTTCATTCTGTTGTACATAGGAGTCGCTATGAGTCAGAGCCGACTCAATGGGACCTAACAACAACAACAAAGGTGTCAGGAAGGTAAACTGATTAACCTGCTCTATACCAAGTTATACTAAACTGACGTGAGGAATTATCACTGCTAAGTTTGCTCAGGAATGTTTTCCTCTTAACCTCCCATATGACTAAAAAATGGCAGAATTTCGAGCATTGCTTTAAGAACTTTTCCTCAAATCACACCATTACATTTATTCTGCCTAATATAACTGATATGGCAAAGGCTAAGAAAGGTATCTGTGGTTCCTAGCCCCCTCTTTTATCATCACTTTTCTTCAGGCAGTGCCACCTCTCTGAGAGTTACTTTTCCTTGTCTTTCCATCAGATTCTTTTCTGTAGCAGTGTTTTGTTTTTCAGAATAAATCCATCGAGAGAGTACCTTGCATTTTGAGATTTTTTGTCAAGACTGAAATATAAGTAAGCTTCATTTCTTCTGAGTGATTTTTTTTTGAGAATGAGGAAACCTCTCCTTATATTATGGGGAGGTCTAGAGCCTGGATTTCGGTTATTAGTCCTAGGTTTGAATCCTAACCCTGCTACAATTCTTTATTCATTTTCTTTATTGTCAAAATAATACATGCCCAAAAGTTCTATAGAGTATAAAGAATCAGGAGAAAAAATTATTACTAATCATTTACCACCCAGAAGCAATCATAATAATTACTTATTTTTCTTTTACAGTTTTAAATATCTTCTATGACATTTCTTAGACACAGAGTTACTAGGTCAAAGAATATGAATATTTTTTGGGATCTCAATAACTGTTATATTGTATCTTTCTGGCTCTGGAGCTCACACTTTTTCTTTATACTATATTGTCTGAGTATCTCTGGGTCTTTTGTTTTGTTTTCAGACAATGTTAGATCTCTTAGCCAAGAAGAGAGTCTTTCCTTCTTTGGTTTCAAAAGCCACTCCTTTATTTTGGATTATTTGCCAAATTGTTAATTATACAGAAAACTTCCAGCCCTTACCTCATAGCAGTGTTGTCGTGTTGCTAAATAATCATGATATCCTAGGTTGTTGACCTAGTGAGGATACCTAGTATCTGTTGGTGATTGGTTGTACCCTGTCTTCTACAACTAAAATTTTGCCATGGGTAAACTGCTTTGATCAACACAGGATATGATCCTCTAATTCTGTATGTGAATATTTTCTGTAATTTGGATCTCTGGAATTTAACTCTTTTACCTTCCAGTTTCTGCTCTCCTTTAGATAGTCAGATGGATATTATGTAAAAGCAGAACTAATCTTGGGGATACAACTACAGCTGTTGATATTTCTGTTTTTAAAGATTGAATCAATCTTAAATTTGAGTTAGTAAGTAAATTAAGAGCCAAAACCAAAACCAAACATGGGGTAAGCCACCGTAAATTGCTTCCAAAAAAAACCCAAACAAACCCGTTGCCGTTGAGTGAATTCCGACTCATAGCAACCCTATCGGGCAGGGTAGAACTGCCCCATAGAGTTTCCAAGGAGTGCTTGGTGGATTCGAACTGCTGACCTTTTGGTTAGCAGCTGTAGCACTTAACCACTGTGCCACCAGGGTTTTCAGTAAATTGCCACAGTGTTTAAAAATGTGAACTCAACAAATGTAAAATATTAACATATAACTTATTCTCAGAAAACTTAATTTCCTCTTTGTTGAATGCCAGTGTTTCAGTACTAAAGCTGAGCTGTTTGGACACATTTACCTTAATCCAGTGGAAAGCAGTAGGCTTTTAAATTGGCACATACACAGACCTCCATCTTAATATCCATAAATGCCTTTTTGAAATTATTGTTTTTAAACTTTATGTATTTGCTAACTACTTCTAAGAGTATAATTAGGCATTTCTATTGTATCTTTTGTCAGAAGGATGATTTGTAAATAAAGGTGGGTGTTCATCTGTATCCTGGTGCATTGAGAATGGCTGCTTCTGATTACTTTCCAGATAACCCATTCCAGTCATCGAGTAGGAATATGAAAGTGATATGCTTTAAATTACAAGGATTTTTGAAAAACTGCTGAGTTAAATGAACTATAACTTTTGTTAGAAATTAAACAGAATTGGCTTCTTTGAAGACAATTGATTTATTCCTTGATTTCCTCTCTGAATGTTGAGCAAAAATTAATTTTTAAAGAATGAAGTTGAATTTTACATTCAATTTATTATCTGTATAAAATAAAAATAGCTATATGACAATTTAGTAATAGACATGGTTCTGTGAATTAACTTATTTCAATTTAAGCTAACATATTACTAAGGCAGATTTAAATAAAATAAAACCTGATACTTATGTGTAAGATACTGCTAGAGCTTCTCTCATACTTGTGACACTAATTCCAATTGTTATGTGAAATTTGGCATATAATTTTCTTAATGAAATGATATTATTATTACAGATTTCACAATACTTACTTGAAATTTTGAATAAATTTATGTTTTATTTAAAAGTAATGTACAGATTCTCAGATTAATGCTTATGCAATACTAGGTAGTAGGTGTCTTTAGTGAAAATACCATTTTGAAAAAAATATGCTGAAGATTGTTAACTGTCAAACAAGTGAAGCAAAAATTGTTCATTCTGAATGTGAATGATATGTTATATTACTTTTAGGTTTTAAGTATGTATGTTGCTTTTACTTACTTTTTTTTTTTTCCTTTCTAGCTGGCAACCTTTGATATCGGAGTCAGTATAGAATAGAAGCCCAGTAAATCTCTATTTTGTTACATTTTAAAATGAAAGTGTGACTTGATGATGGTAGTAACTACAGACCTAATGATTTTTACCCTAATTTTTCTTTTTTATTTGTGGGTGTAGCTTCAGGTCCAAGTACAAGGCCTAGCCCAAAGTAGATTCTTAGGAAATGTTCAATATACAAGGTTTATGTAGTGATTTATAATTTACAAAAGTGTTTTTTTATCTACGGTTTAAATTGAGCTTTATAGCAGGGTGGATTGGGCAGGACTTGTTCTCTGAGATCCGTTTTCAGATGATGAACCAGAGGCTCATAAAAGTTAAATGAATTGCTTCTTTAGTGTTTGAGTAGAATTGGCTTCTTCCAGTTTCCAGTACAGTTTATTTAATTTGTAAGGCTTTGACCAAGATTTATTTCATATAGAGTCTTGATTTTGAGGCAAACAGCAAAATACTTCTATTACTCCCTGCCATGTTCCACTCAATTGGCCTTATCTAGCTATTTTAAACTAAAAGCATAGAAGTAGATATTTAATGTTGCTTTGTTGATTTGTATTTTTGTCAGTCATTGAATTTACAGATTGCTTGGTACCAAAAAAAGCAGCACATCTAGGTATACTTGGGTGAGCCAAGATGCAGAGGAACGCCCTGCTCTGGGTAAATGTGTTACTAAACCACATGATGAAAACCTGAAACAAATCTTCACGTTTTCAGAAACTAGAACAATGACTTTTTAATCCTTGATTCTCTTCCCTGTTATGTCTCTTAGTAGCCTTTTCTAATGCTTAGCCAGTAGGATCTTTAGGAACACAAGTAATGCTCATAACTGAAGTAAGCAATTATAATTCAAGTAGTCTTTTTGCCAAAAGTTCATTAAATTTTAAAGGAATTTTGGGTGTTTTTGAATTAAACATGTCATTGCTTTCAAGATTAAATTAACAGAAACCATTCAAGTACTGTGTGGGTGAGTTTTGTAACGCCTCCCCAACTGCCCTCCCCACCTGGTGGGATACCTAACAGTATCTGATTAGTTATTTTGAGACTTTTAGTATGTGCTAGCTGAGAATGAATAGTTTCTCCTTGTTTCCGAATTTCCTTCTTTTACTGCAAACATTCAGATCCTTATCACTTTTATGCCTACACTATTTACAATGACTGATCTTCCTCTGCCTCTATTTTCTATTTTGCCTCTCTACTAGTATATCCTGTACTCCAGCCCTAGAATAATCTTTCTTGTGCGTCACTTTTTGTTAAATCACTTCTCTGTTTAAAAGAATCCATGATGATTTCTTCTGCTGCCCACTAAAATTCTGTTTAGCATGCAGGTCTTTCAAATGTGACCTGGCCTACTTTTCCAGCTTTACCTCCCATTCTTTGCTTCTGTAAAAAAAAGTCCCTAGGTGGCACAAATGGTTGTGCTCAACTGCTAACCTAAAGACTGGCAGTTGGAACCTACCCAACAAAGCTGTGGAAGAAAGCCATGGCAATCTTCCATAAAGATTACAGCCCAGAAAACGCTGTGGAGCAGTTCTACTCTAATTCACGAGGTTGCCATGAGTCAGAATCAACTTGAAGGCAATGGGTTTGGTTTGATTATTCTCTGCTGTACCAATAGAATTGGTATATTCCTTACTCAAAATGTGCCTTGTACTTTTTTAAACGCTTTTAAACTTTTAATATGTTATTTTCTTACACCCTCTCCCAATATCTTGTCCATTTGTAGTTCTTAAATGAGTTCATTTCATTTGTCCAGTTAAAGTTGTATATATAGGATTAGGTCAGATTATGGAGGTTTTGAAATCTTGCCAGAGAAGTTTGCATTTTATCCTAAGGCCAACAAGAATAGTTAAGTGGTTTTGAGCAGGGGTGTATGTAATTAGTAAGAGAATATATGATTAATCTGGCACTGGTGTTAGGACAGACTAGAAGGGGTAGAGATTAGCATGGAAACCTTTAAAGGAAAAGTCAGATTTCCCAGGCTAGCTAGAATAGATACGAAGGGTGAAGAAGAGATAGCAGGTATCAGAGGTAATAATTCTTGAGATGCAGAGGATGACAGAAGAAGGAAGATAATGAAGGAGAGGTTGTTACGAAGGAATATGATTTAGATTTTAAACAAGTTGAGTTAAAATTATGATAGTATATGAACTAGGACCTCAGGTTAGACCCTAAGCCTGAGCATTAAGACTTGTTTCTTGGATTCAGGATGAAATGCTTGATGTTCCATTTACTGTGTTTTTTGCAAATAATGCGCCCACGTAAATAATGCACACACACATATAATGCACATAGCAAACGAAACCAAAACACCAAAATCATTTCTGTCTAGCCCGTTCCAACTCATAGCAACCAAGTAGGACAGAGTAGAACTGCCCCATAGAGTTTCCAAGGTTGTAAATCTTTATGGAGGCAGATTGCCCCATCTTTTTCCTGAGGAGCTATTGCTTGGTTCAAACCACTGACCTTTTGGTTAGCAGCCAAGCGCTTAACCACTGTGCCACCAGGGCGCCTTGTAATTGTCCTAGCATGCCTAGGAAAATAATGTGTGAGGGGGTTGTGTGGTTAGCAAAAAAAAAAAAGTATAACACTCACATTATTTGTGTAAAAATATGATAAAAAGGCTAAAATTATATTTTTATTAAGAAAGTATATGTTTCTGTGGCAGTAGTTATAAATAGATAGTAAAGATGATACTGGTAATCAGAGGTGATTCAATAGTTAGTTAATGAATATATCAGAAACAAAGTATGTGCCAATATCCACAAGACTGAAAGCAAGTTGAGGTGGGGGACCGTGAGGTTGGGGATACACTTGAATTTTCCACTGTCTTCAATGCAGGACCTTGTGCTTAGTGGCCCTCAGTAAACACATATTTGATTAAAATATGTAGAGACCTGCATGCCCTTAACATAGAAGCTCAATGACAGAGTATTATAGCAAACCATTTTATATTGAATAAAGTTCTGAAATGTAATGATCAGTGCACTAAAGTTTAGTACGCATAGATGGAAGTATGGTATAAAAACCTTGAAGATTTTAACCTGAATTTTACTATACGTGTGATGTATATGGCAGTGAGTTTGTCAAGCATTTTACTTATTTTTTAAGTTTTTTATTGTACTTTAGATGAAGGTTTACAGAATAAATAGTTTCTCATTAAACAGTCAGTACACATATTGTTTTATGACATTGGTTAACAACCCCATGATATGTCAACACTTTCCCTTCTCGACCTTGAGGACATTTTTTTTGGTGAAAATATACAGTCAAAGTTACACCATTGTGAAAGTTTCTACGTGTACAATTCAGTGACATCGAATACATTCTTCCAGTTGTGCTGCTATTCGCACTATCCTTTTCCAAATTATTCCATCACCATTATCTTCAACTCACTGTCCCTTAGGCTTCCCATCAAACCTTTTGAGTTGCTGTTGTCAATCTGATCTCACATACATAATTTTTTTTAACTTAAATGAAGATTTGCACAACAAATAGTTTCTCATTAAACAGTACACATATTGCCCTATGACAATGGTTAACAACCCCATGACATGTCAACACTGTCCCTTCTCAACCTTGGGTTCCCTATCACCAGCTTTCCTGCCCCCTCCTGCCTTCTAGTCCTTGTCCCTGGACTGCTGTGCCTCATTAGTCCTGTTTTGTTTTATGAGGCTGTCTGGTGAATTTCGGGAGGGGCTTCACTAGTGGGCTAAAAGAGTGTCCAGGGGCCATACTCTAGCGGTTTCTCCAGTCTGTCAGGCCAGTAAATCTGGTCTTTTTTTGTGAGTTAGAACTCTGTTCTACATCCTTTTCCAGCTCTGTCCAGGACCCTCTATTGTGATCCCAGTCAGAACAGCCAGTGGTGGCAGCCGGGCACCATCTAGCTGTACAGGACTCAGTCTGGTGGAGGCCGTGGTAGCTGTGGTCCATTAGTCCTTTGGACTAATCTTTTCCTTGTATCCTTTACTTAGTTTTTTGCTACATCTTTTTTTTTTGCTGGAAGAAATTGATGTTGGCAGATAAAGCTATTATGTAATCATTTAAAAATTATGTAAAAGGATTTGGTTTCACTATTGCTGTACTTTGTTATATTGATTTTTCCAATAAATTCTATGATTTGCATGAAAATTAAAAATGTAGAGTTTAGAGGTCCCTGTTTTAGGAGACGTAAGTCATATACATAATATAGAGAGCTTTTTCTTTTCTTGAATTTCCACAGTGGCTTTATTAATCAAGGAGTCATATGACTGAAAGTCTCAATTGAGAAGTCATCTGTCTAGTCTACATTCTGGATTCTTAATTCCTTATAGATGGGAGGAACTTGAAGACAATAAACGTTAAATTAGATTATTACTACTCGGTTTAGGAGGAGAGGGAGAATAAGGCCGTTTAATCTTTTAGAAGATTAGAACTGTTCAGCATTCTGAACAGTTGTTTCATTTCAACTTAATATTTATTGAGCAGTTACTCTGAGAATGTGCTTTGTAAGAGCAAGTGGACCAAATGGATAGGGCTTTCAACCATCATTGCTAGAGAGAAAATTTAACGAGCTATTTTGGAGCAGGAGTGTAGGATGCAGGGCTAGGAGGAAAGGAAAGTGTGGGGTTTTGGAAGAAAGATTGGGACTGTCCCAAGGATGAGAACTGAAATTGTGTCATTTGAGGAGTGGTTGAAGCAGTCTTTTAGTTTGGAAAGAGAACAATTGTTTTAGGTTTTTTTTTTTTTTTTTATTGTTGTAGTTTAAATGAAGTTTACATTTCAAGTTAGTCTCCCATACAAAGATCTATACATACATTGTTATGTGACCCTAATTGCTCTCCCTTTACTGTGATAGCACACTCCTCCTTTCTACCCTTATTCCCCGTATCCATTCAACCAGCTCCTAACCCTCTCTGCCTTCCAATCTCACCTCTGGACAGAAGCTGCCCATTTAGTCTTTTGTATCTAATTGAGCTAAGAGGCAGACTCCTCATGAGTAGCACTTTGCGTCCCACAGTCCAGTCCAGTCCCTGTCTGAAGAGTTGGCCTTGGAAATTGTTTTAGTTCTGGGCTGATAGAGAATCTGGGGGCCATGCTTTCTGGGCTTCCTCCAGTCTCAGACCATTAAGTCTGGTCTTCTTACTAGAATTTGCGTTCTGCACCCCACCTTTCTCCTGCTCCATCCGGGACTCTGTTGTATTCCCTGTCATGGCA
Source organism: Dugong dugon (assembly GCA_030035585.1). NCBI lineage: Eukaryota > Metazoa > Chordata > Mammalia > Sirenia > Dugongidae > Dugong > Dugong dugon. The sequence continues at coordinate 154,053,645 of CM057462.1, forward strand.
GTCATTGGTGGTAGCTGGGCACCATCTAGTTCTTCTGGTCTCAGGCTGATGAAGTCTCTAGTTTATGTGGCCCTTTCTGTCTCTTGGGCTAATACTTTCCTTGTGTCTTTGGTGTTCATTCTCCTTTACTCCAGGTGGTTGAGACTAATTGATGCATCTTAGATGGCTGCTTGCAAGCTTTTAAGACCGCAGACACCACTCACCAAAGTAGGATGCAGAACATTTTCTTAATAAGCTTTGTTATGCCAGTTGACCTGGATGTCCCCTGAAAGCATGGTCCCCAGATCCCTACCCCTGCTACTCTGTCCCTCAAAGTGTTTGTATTCAGGAAACTTCTTAGCTTTGGTTTAGTCTAGTAGTGCTGACTTCCCCTGTAGTGTGTGCTGTCCTTCCCTTCACCAAAGATAATACTTGTCTACTATCTAGTTAATGAATAACCCTCACTCTCCCTCCCCGCCGTCGTAACCATCAAAGAATGTTTTCTTCCGTGTTTAAACCTTTTCTTGAGTTCTTATAATAGTGGTCTTATACAATATTTGTCCTTCTGTGACTGACTAAATTCACTCAGGGTAATGCCCTCCAGACTCCTCCATGTTATAAGATGTTTCACGGCTTCATCGTTGTTCTTTATCCTGGCGTACTATTCCATTGTATGGATATACCATAATTTGTTTATCCATTCTTCCGTTGATGGGCATGTAGGTTGTTTCCATCATTTTGCTGTTGTGAACAGTGTTGCAGTGAACATGGGTGTGCATATATCTATTCATGTGACAGCTCTTATTTCTCTAGGATATATTCCAAGGAGCGGCATAGCTGGATCGTATGGTACTTCTATTTCTAACTTTTTAAGGAAGCACCAAATCGATTTCCAAAGTGGTTGCACCATTTTACATTCCCACCAACAGTGTATAAGTATCCAGTCTCTCCACAACCTCTCCAGCATTTAGTATTTTGTGTTTTTTTAATTAATGCTAGCCTTGTTGGGGTGAGATGATATCTCATTATAGTTTTGATCTGCATTTCTCTAATGGCTAATGATTGTGAGCATTTCTTCATGTGTCTGTTAGCCACCTGAATATCTTCTTTGGCAAAGTACCTGTTCATATCCTTTGCCCATTTTTTAATTGAGTTATTTGTCTTTTTGTTGTTGAGGTTTTGCAGTATCTTGTAGATTTTAGAGATTAGATGCTGATCGGATTTGTCATAGCCAAAAATTTTTTCCTAGTCTGTGGGTTATCTTTTTTATTCTTTTGGTGAAGTCTTTTGATGAGCATAAGTGTTTGATTTTTAGGAGCTCCCAGTTATCTAGTCTCTCTTCTGGTGCTTGTGCATTGTTACTTATGGTTCATATTGTATTTATGCCATGTATTAGGGCTCCTAGCGTTGTCCCTATTTTTTCTTCCATGATCTTTGTTGTTTTAGATTTTATATTTAAGTCTTTGATCCAGTTTGAGTTAGTTTTTGTGCGTGGTGTGAGGTATGGGTCTTGTTTCATTTTTTTGCAGGTGGATATCCAGTTATGCCAGCACCATTTGTTAAAAAGACTGTTTTTTCCCCAGTTAACGGACTTTGGGCCTTTGTCAAATCTCAGCTGCTCATAGGTGGATGAATTTATGTCTGGATTCTCAATTCTGTTCCATTGGTCTACATATCTGTTGTTGTACCAGTACCAGGCTGTTTTGACTATTGTGGTGGTATAATAGGTTCTAAAATCAGGTAGTGTGAGGCCTCCTACTTTCTTCTTCTTCTTGAGTAATGCTTTACTTATCTGGGGCCTCTTCTCTTTCCATATGAAGTTGGTGATTTGTTTCTCCATCTCATTAAAAAATGCCAGTGAAATTTGGATCGGCATTGCATTGTATCTGTAGATCGCTTTGGGTAGAATTGATATTTTCACAATGTTGAGTCTTCCTATTCATGAGCATGGTATATTTTCCCACTTATGTAGGTCTCTTTTGGTTTCTTGCAGTAGTGTTATGTAGTTTTCTTTGTATAGGTCTTTTATGTCTCTGGTTACATTTATTCCTAAGTATTTTATCTTCTTGGGGGCTATTGTAAATGGTATTGATTTGGTGATTTCCTCTTCGAGGTTCTCTTTGTTGGTGTAAAGGAATCCAACTGATTTTTGTATGTTTATCTTGTATCCTGATACTTTGCTGAAATCTTCTATTAGTTCCAGTAGTTTTCTTGTGGATTCTTCGGGTTTTTCTGTGTATAAGATCATATCATCTGCAAATAGAGATACTTTGACTTCTTCCCTCCCAATCTGGATGCCCTTTATTTCTTTTTCTAGCCTAATTGCTCTGGCTAGGACCTCCAGCAGTGTTGAATAAGAGTAATGATAAAGGGCATCCTTGTCTGATTCCCTTTCTCGGGGAATGCTTTCAAAGTCTCTACATTTAGGATGATGTCGGTTGTTGTCTCTATATAAATGCCCTTAATTATACTGACGAATTTCCCTTCTATTCCTATTTTGTTGAGAGTTTCTATCATGAATGGGTGTTGGACTTCGTCAAATGCCTTTTCTGCATCGATTGATAAGATCATGTGGTTCTTATCTTTTGTTTTATTTATGTGATGGATTATATTGATTGTTTTTCTAATGTTGAACCATCCCTGCATACCTGGTATAAATCCCACTTATCATGGTGAATTATTTTTTTGATATGTTGCTGAATTCTTTTGGCTAGAATTTGTTGCAGATTTTTACGTCAGTGTTCATGAGGGATATTGGTCTGTAATTTTCTTTTTTTGTGGTGTCTGTACCTGGTTTTGGTATCAGAGTTATGCTGGCTTCATAGACAGAGTTTGGGAGTATTCCATTCTTTTCTGTGCTCTGAAATACCTTTAGTAGTAGTGGTGTTAATTCTTCTCTGAAAGTTTGGTAGAATTCTTCAGTGAAGCCATCTGGGCCAGGGTTTTTTTTGTTGTTGTTGTTGTTGAGAGTTTTTTAATTACCTTTTCAATCTCTTCTTTTGTTATGGGTTTATTTAGTTGTTCTACCTCTGTTTGTGTTAGTTTAGGTAAGTAGTGAGTTTCTAGAAATTTGTCCATTTCCTCTAGGTTTTCAAATTTGTTAGAGTACAGTTTTTCAGAGTATTCTGTTATGACTCTTTTAATTTCAGTTGAGTCTGTTGTGATATCACCCATCTCATTTCTTATATGGGTTATTTGCTTCCTCTTCTGTTTTTCTTTTGTCAGTTTGGCCAATGGTTTATGAATTTTGTTGATCTTTTCAAAGAACCAGCGTTTGGTCTTGTTAACTCTTTCAATTGTTTTTCTATTCTCTATTTCATTTAATTCTGCTTTAATTCTTAGTATTTCCTTTCTTCTGGAGCCTGAGGGCTTCTTTTGCTGCTCTCTTTCTACTTGTTCCAGTTGTAGGGTTAATGTTTTGATTATGGCCCTTTCTTCTTTTTGGATCTTTGCATTTATTGCTGTAAACTGACCTCTGAGCACTACTTTTGCTGTATCCCAAAGATTCTGGTAGGATGTGTTTTCATTCTCATTTGATTCTATGAATTTCTTTATTCCATCCTTAATTTCTTTTGTAACCCAGTAGTTTTTGAGCAAGGTGTTGTTCAATTTCCATGTGTTTGATTTTTTTTCCTTGCTTTTTCTGTTGTTGATTTCTACTTTTATGGCTTTATGGTCAGAAAAGATGCTTTGTAATATTCTGATGCTTTGGATTTTGTTAAGGCTTGCTTTATGGCCTAATATGTGGTCTATTTTGGAGAATGTTCCATGTGCATTGGAAAAGAAAGTGTACTTGGCTGCTGTTGGATGCAGTGTTCAGTATATGCCTATGAGATCAAGTTGGTTGATTGTAGCATTTAGCTCCTCATGTCTTTGTTGAGCTTTTTTCTGGATGTTCTGTCCTTCACTGAAAATGGTGTGTTGAAGTCTCCTACTGGAGCTGTCTATCTCTCTTTTCAGTGGTGTTAGAGTTTGTTTTATGTATTTTGGAGCCCTGTCATTGGGTGCGTAAATATTTATTATAGTTATGTCCTCCTGGTGTACTGACTTTTTAATCATTATATAGTATTTTTCCTTATCCTTTGTGGTGGATTTTACTTTAAAGCCTATTTTGTCAGAGATTAATATTGCCACTCCTGCTCTTTTTTGAGTGTTGTTTGCTTGATATATTTTTTTCCATCCTATGAGTCTAAGATGTGTGTCTTGTAGGCAGCATGTAGACAGATCATGTTTTTTTATCCAGTCTGCCTGTCTCTGTCTCTTTATTGGTCCATTTAGTCCATTTAAATTCAGCTTAATTATTGATAGGTATGATTTTAGTGCTGTCACTTTGATGTCTTTTTTTGTGTGTTGTTCACAGTTTCTTTGTTCCACTTAATTTTCTGCGCTGTGTCATTTTTCTTTAGGTATTTTCTGTTTATCTTTTTCATTTTTGTTGATTTTGTGTTTGCTGAGTCTTAATATTTTTAAAAATTTTTATTTTGACTTGTAGGATTGTTAGTTTCCTTTGTGGTTAGTCTAATATTTATCCATATTTTCTAAGTTTATACCAGTGTTTTATTTCTTTATATCGCCTTGACTTCCTCTCCATATGCAAAGTCTATGTCTACATTTTTTAAGTCCCTCTTTTTTGTTTTAATGTTGTCATCTTTTATGTATTGACATCTGTTTCCCTATTTTTAGTGTTTTAGCTTTGATTTATTTTTGTGACTTCCCTATCTGGTTTGATATCTGGTTGCTCTGTCCTGTGTTCTAGTCTTGGGTTGTTATCTGATGTTATTGATTTCCTAACCAGAGGACTCCTTTTAGTGTTTCTTGTAATTTTGGTTTGGTTTTTGCAAATTCTCTAAACTTCTGTTTATCTGGAAATGCCCTAATTTTGCCATCATATTTAAGAGACAGTTTTGCTGGATACATAATTCTTGGCTGGCAGTTTTTTTCCTTCAAAGCTTTATATATGTCATCCCATTGCTTTCTTGCCTGTATGGTTTCTGCTGAGGAGTCTGAGCTTATTCTTATTGACTCTCCTTTGTGGATGACTTTTTGGTTATCCCTAGCCACTCTTAAAATTCTCTATCTTTGGTTTTTGCAAGTTTGATTATAATATGTCTTAGTGTCTTTTCTTTTGGGATCTACCTTATGTGGGGTTCGGTGAGCATCTTGGATAGATATCTTGTTGTCTTTCATGATATCAGAGAAGTTTTCTGCCAACAAATGTTCAACAATTCTCTCTGTATTTTCTGTAACACCCCCCCCCCCTTCTGGTATTCCAAACACTCATAGATTATTCCATTTGATAGGGTCCCACATAATTTTTAGGGTTTTTCATTTTTTAAAATTGTTTTCTCTGATTTTTCCTCAAATAAGTTGGTGTCAAGTGCTTTATCTTCAGTCTCACTAATTCTGACTTCCATTGCCTCAATTTTGCTCCTATGACTTTCTGTTGAGTTATCTAGTTCTGAAATTTTATTATTAATCTTCTGGATTTCTATTTGTTGTCTCTCTATGGATTCTTGCAGCCTGTTAAATTTGTCATTAGGCTCTTCTCTAATCTTTTTAATTTTCTCTGTTGAATGTTCTGCGTTTTCCTTAATTTCCTTCCTAATTTCTTGAAGAGTTCTGCATATTGATCTTTTGTATTCTGCCTCCGGTAATTCCAGGAAATTTTGCCGCTCTGGAAAATTTCTAGATTCTTTTTTTTGGGAGCTTGCTGAAGCTGTCATGGATTGCTCTTTATGTGGTTTGATATTGACTATTGTCTCCGAGCCACCAATAGGTTATTATATGTATTTATTTTATATTTGCTTACTGTGTCGTAGCTTCTTGTTTTGTTTTGATATGCCCAAATAAGCTGCTGGTATGAGCTAGTTTGATTATTGGCACCTTTGAAGCTCTAATGTCCTGTCACCAGGTGGTTAGATCTGTTAGTAGGTGTGTGAGCTCAGGAGTCCGCCCACTCCTCCTGTATGGATTCAGCTCAGGTGCCCAGGTAGATAGCCACCAAGTGTGTGGTTTAGGCTCTCAGCTACTGTCCTAGATAGACATGGGTGATTGGTGTAGGTACAGGCATCTGGCTATGGCAGGGGGACACACTCTGTGGAAGGCAGGGGGCTGACAGCCACCCCTGAGTGTCCAGGAGGAAGGCGTGTCCCTGTTCCCTAGAGTGCGTAGGTGGGTGGGTTTTGCAGTCGGACTATAAGCACCCAGTGCTGTTTGCTTTAAGGTCTGGGGGGCACCTCTTGTACTTGGGCTCCTATCGCAGGTGGTTAGGTGGTGTGGGTGGAGCCACAAGTCCTCAGGCCCCTGATGTGGGTAGGTGGAGACCCTGCTTAATGGGCAGAGCAGTGTCAAATGTCACGAGCTTGCCACTTCACAGCTGAAACAGTTCGAGTTAGACTTCAGGTATATACCCTGTTGTACTGTGGTAATGAGGGCTTACATTGGTGAAATGGGCCCACACAAGTCTCTGCAGGGGGAAAGGCACTCAAAGTCTGTGGATCCCTTCTGCCTGTCCCTAGGCAAAGGACCTGTGCCTACCCTAGGTTCCTGGCTTAGGGGAGCTGGCAGTTTATTTTTTCCCGTTTGTTAATTTGTTCACTCTCCAGGGCTGGGAGAATGGCTTAGGGCTTGTGACGGAGCATACTTCTGGCCCAGGCGACTCAGCAATTGCTGAAGCCAGTCTGGGACCCAGTGCAGAGTAGGGAGTGGGGAGGTAAATGGGAGAGAGGTTTTTCCCTAAGGGGGGGTGTTTTTGATCCACGCGGTAAGCCGTATGCAAGTATTTATCTTTTGCCGATCTAGAGCTCCTTCTCACTGGTTCTGGGTGGCCGAGTAGACTCTCTGCAGCTGGGTCTCCCCTTGTGTGGGGTATACCTCCCAAGCACCGCAGCTTGCCTGCCTCACCGCTCACCCATGAGCTGCTCAGGCATGAAGGACTCAGGCTGTCGCCAGGTCAGGTCTGGCAACACCTTGCTTCTTCTGAACTGCCTCTCCCACCCCCTGCCCCTCAGTCTGGTTCCTCAACTTTGCCTTAGATGTTCAGGGATCCTAGATTGTCGGATATAATTGATTCACTTGTTTTTTTAGGGTCTTTGTTGTAAGAGGGTCCACCAGAAGCGTCTGATGACTCTGCCATCTTGGCCCCGCCCCTTGTTTTAGTTTTCTACTGTTACTGTTATAAATTACCTCTAACTTTTTGGCTTAATTTAAGACAACACAGATTTGTTATTTTACATTTCTGGAGGTCAGAAGTCTAAGTGGGTTTACAGGGCTGCATTCTTTCTCACAGCTGTAGGGGAGAATCCATTTTCTTGTGTTTTCAGTTTCTAGCAACTGCCTACATTCCATGGCTTGGTGGCCCCTTCCTCCATTTTCAAAGTGCATTATTCTAACCTTTGCTTTAGCTGTTGCATCATCTTCTCCATCTCTGATCCTACTGGGACTCTGTCTCTCTTTTAATAAATATTTTATTGAGTTTTAGGTGAAATTTTACCCAGCAAATTAGGTTTCCACTTAATAATTTCTGTACATATTGTTCAGTGACATTGGTTACATTTCCCACGTTGTGTCAGCATTCTCCATATTTCTGTTATGGTTGTTCCACTTCTGTTAATCCAGATTCCCTAACCTCCCCCATCTCAAGGTCCTTAGTTAATCATACCTACAAAGTCCTTTTTGTCATGTATGGTAACATATTCATAAGTTTTGGTGATGAGGATGTTAACATCTTTGGGGAAAGGGAGCACACTATTCTGTCCATCACAATGATCATGGGAGACTTGATAACTATTTTCAAATATTTGAAGATCTGTATAGGGTCGCCGTGAGTTGGAATCGACTTGACAGCACCGAGTTTGGTTTGGTTTTAATGTGGAAGGTGGAAGAAGTATTAGGCTTTTTCTGTGTGGTCCCAAGGAACAGAATTAGAACCTGTGGGTGGAAATTACAGAGAGACAGATTTGTACTCAGTGTAAGGGAGAACTTTCTAACAGTCATAGCTGTTAGGATGGATGGAGTGGGCAGTCTCAAGAAAGTAGCAACATGTCTAAGACACTGGCAGTGTAGAACAGAGGATGAAAGGCCTCTTAATGGAATTGTGGATGGGATCTAAATGTTGGGTGGGTCTAGATGAACCTTACACTCTTGCTAGCCCTGAGGTGAGTGATTCTCTATGCATAGCCCAGTGTTAAAGAGCAATTGGGGCAAATCCTGTCCCCTTCCTTAAAGAGTGCAACTTTGACTTCATTAGTTGTTTTACTGCTTTATTGTCTTCTCACACTGCAGCAAACAGAGGCCTAAAAGAGAGACTGAAAACAAGGGCCATAGATTTAGAACCCACTAATGAGACATTGATTCAATTCTGTTTGGTAAGGCCCTTGTGGATTAAATGTGTTTTCAGTTATTTTAATGACTCAAAATGCTTTCATTCAAATGAAAAAAAAATCAGGCGTTTTTTGTTTTGCCTTTTACAGAATGTATGGCATTCCTAAAAAGTTGTGTGGAAAGGAGTTTGAATCTTTAATCCTACAATTTTCCATATAGAAGATAAATTTATTTGGAATTCAGTGGGCTGAGGTAAAGACTTTAGGTGAAGAATGTAGTGAGGTAGAGTCAGTTCCTCTATGCTGAATATTTTATGGGTTCAATCTGGGGATCTAGTCCCCATCAGCAGTCCGCTTGCAGGCATGCCCAAAAAGCTACAGTGCATCTTAAGGAATCCATGTGCACTGCATGCAGGTAGTCAGTGAAGATGGTATTGGGAGACCGGAAAAGGTTTGAATACTTATAGACATCTCATAATGTAGCAAATTCATTTCCTCCATATGTTTTTAAAACTTTTTTTTTGGAGTGGGATAACTGCATTTTCTTTGAGAAGTATTTTTGCTGAAGTAGAGCTAAACTGAGCGTACTTTCTAACCAGTTTGGCATAGTGCAGCATCATGGCGTTACTTTTTATCCCTGAGATTATTGTGCCTCATGCTTTCTACTTAATGGTTTTATGACTTTCCTAATGATACCCCAGAAGTGTTCCATGGTTTCTCTAGCTTCCTCCTCGTATTTCATACCCGTCTGAGATGGTAAATATGCTTAAAAATCCTGTTAGAGAACGAAATTTTGAGTTAGAAAAAATTCTGTGCCATTACATTCAACAGTGAAAGAGAGGTCATTCCATTAGAGAGCTTGACCAAGGTGTAAATTATTGAATAACAGCATTGGAAAGAGCTTTGGGAAATGGTCTCATCTAACCACCTGCTTTAAAGAGTTAAATTAGCTAGAGTAGCTCCCTTGAGATAGAGAATTTAAACCAAGGTTCCAGAAAATCTGGGCTTTAGGGGCTTCAAGAACTATCTGAAACTGCGTATGAAGTTTCTGTGAATGTGTTTTTTTTTTTAGGGTGAGGGACCATCAACTTTCATTAATTTATTCAGGAATTATTCTCTCCCTCCTTTCTATCCTTTAATAAATATTACGTGCTAAACTTGTACCAGGCACTTGGGCGTTATTCTTAATATACATATAATTCTTAACAAACTTGACTTTTTGTTTTATCGGCAGCCTATAAGAAGCAACCAACCTTGAAACAGATAGGGAACTGTATTACTATGTATTGTAATAATGGATGCCAATAACTAAGTAGTTAAGTAAAGCTCACAGAGCTATCTGATTATTTTAGAAAGAATCTCAGATGTGGACAGTATCTGAATATAATAAACCAGATATAATGGGCTATGTGTCTAATTCTGCATTTGCTTTGAGATGTGTTTCTGGTCTGCTCCTGCCTTGTTCTCTTGTTATGTTGTACTCTATTACCTGTTTCTCAGTTATCTAGTGCTGCTGTACCAGAAATACCACAAGTGGATGGATTTAACAAAGAGAAATTTATTCTCTCACAGTTTAGAAGGCTAGAAGTCCAAATTCAGGGTACCAGCTCTAGGGGAAGTCCTTCTCTGTGGGTTCTGGGGGAAGGTCCTTGTCATCAATCTTTCCCTGGTGTAGGAGCTTCTCTGTTCAGGACCCCGAGTTCAGAGGATGCGCTCTGCTCCCAGCTCTGCTTTCTTGGTGTTAGAAAGTCCCTATGTCTCTCTGCTTGCTTCTGTCTTTTTTATATCTCAAAAGAGATCGACTCAAAATGCAACTTAATCTCGTAGATTGAGTCCTGCCTCATTAACATAACTGCCTCTAATCCTGCCTCATTAACACCATAGAGGTAGGATTTACAACACATAGGAAAATCATAGCAGATCACAATCACACAATACTGGGAATCATGGCCTAGCCAAGTTGACACACATTTTGGGGGGACACAATTCAATCAATAACAACCTGTAACCACCACATTTTTTTTTTTTTTTTTAATCTGTATGTGTTTGGATTTGGCTTTGCTTACTGATTGTCTGATACAGGGTTTGGTGAGCTGGATGCTGGACTGGGTACTTCCTTAGATTTCATGTTACATCTGGCATTCTCCCTTCCAGCATTAGTGTGAACTGACTTTATCTCTGTAGATAAAAAGGACCCTGCTCTAGTCATTCTTTTTACTGCCTGTGAAGGAGTGAGGTTAAATAATAATTATTATTTTTTAACTGAAAGTTTTATTGAGATAATTGTAGTTTCACCTGTAGTTGTAAGAGATAATTTAGAGAGAGATGTATGTGTCCTTTCTTCAGTTTTCCCCAATGGTAATAGCTTAAAAAACTGTAGTATAATATCCACAACCAGGATATTGACATTGTTTCAGTCCACCAGTCTGATAGATTTCCCTAGTTTTACTTGTACTCATTTGTGTGTTTGTATTTATTTCATTCTATATACTTTTATCTTATGTCTAGGTCTTTGTATCTACCACCACAGTTCCATCACCAAAAGGATCCCTTGTGTTGCCCTTTTATAACCATACTCACCACCTTTCATCCCCTCCCTCTTCCTACCCCTGGCAACTAAATCTGTTCCCCATTCCTAAAATCTTGTCATTTCAAAACTGTTATATAAATGGAATTATACAGAACATAACCTTTTGGGATTGACTTTTTTTTTCACTCAGCATGATTTCCTAGAGATTAATCCAAATTGTTGCATTTATCAATAGTTCATTCATTTTCATGGTTGAGCAGTATTCCATGTTACGTAAGTATCATAGCTTGTTTAACCATTCACCTTTTGAAGGACATCTGGACTGATTCCAGTTTTTGGCTGTTAGGAGTAAATCTGCTATGAACATTCATGTACAGGTTTTTGTGTGAACATAAGTTTTCATTTCTTTGGGGCAAATGCCCAAGAGTGCAGTTGCTGGGTCATATGGTAATTACATATTTAAGAAATATATATTACATATAAGAAACTGCCAAACTGTTTTCCAGGAGTGGTTGTGTCATTTTACTTTCCTACCAGCAATATGGGCCACGGGGGCACAGTGGTTAAGAGCTCAGCTGCTAACCAAAAGGTCAGCAGTTTGAATCCACCAGCTACTCCTTGGAAACCCCATGAGGCAGTTCTGCTCTGTCCTATAGGCTTGCTGTGCATTGGAATCTACTCGACGGCAATGCGTTTGGTTTTTTTTGGACCAGCGATGTATGAGTGATTGAGTTTTTTCATATTCTTGTGAACATTTGGTGTTGTCACTATTTTTTATTTTAGCCTTTCTGATAGGTGTATAATCAGATCTGATTGAGGTTGGTTTCTTTTTGTTTTTAGTTTTTTGCATTTCTCTGATAGCTAATAATGTTGAATATCTTTTCATGTGCTCATTTGCCATCTGTAAAGGAGCCCTGGTGGCGCATTAGTTAAGCACTTGGCTGCTAACTGAAAGGTCAGCAGTTCGAACCTACTCACTACTCTGCCAGAGAAAGATGTGGCAGTCTGCTTCCGTAAAGATTACAGCCTTGGAAGCCCTATGGGGCAGTTAGTTCTACTCTGTCCTGTAGAGTTGCCATGAGTTGGAATCGAGTCTATGGCAACGAGTAAGGGGTGATTTTTTATTGTGTTCTGGACATTTTGTCTATTATGTTACGAGACTCTGGGTCTTATGTAATATATCTTCTATTCTAGTAGAAAGTCATCCTGTTTAGGCTTAGCATGATGTTTTGGCCTACTTCTGTGGGCTCTTGTTACAATCATGCTTTAATTTTCAGAACCTTTGCAGTGTTATTTTTATATGCTGGGTTTACTGGTACCCCTTGGCTCCTGCTGGTCACTGCAGATGCTGCCTAAGGAGATGGAAGGGATTTTCCCAGGCTGGGCCACCTCATGTATCTAGGTGGAAGAGGGGAGTTTCAGCCCTGCAGGGACAAAGATGCTCCCCAGGCTGCACACTTGTCATGACAGAATCCCTCTTGCTGATGCTGTTGGCCATCCTGGTGCCTCTTGATGGAGGAGAGGGGTCTTAGGCCCCAAGGCCAAAGAGGCTTCCTGGACTGGGCTGCTCATTGTGGTGAGGTTCCTCTTATTGGTGCTGCCCAGTCACCCTGTACCTCTCAGTGGGGCAGGGGAGTCTCAGCAAAAGAAATGGCTACCCCTGGCTGTTTTTTGGTAGTGGGGCCCCCAATCATACTCTCCTGTTGTTGGTGCCAGGCTCACCTTGTGTGGGTTAAGGGACTCCTGTTTAATTTGGGAGAGGAATAAACCTAGCTAGATTGCCTTCTGTTGCTATACTGAGGGCAAGGACACTCCAGGACTGGGTCACCTTCTTCTGTTAGGTGGGGGGGGGGGGGGGGGGGTACACATAAGACGCCCTGCCTTTGTGCTGCTTCTGCAGTCCTAGGATCCCAAACCAGTTCGATGTCCTCTCACCACCTTTCAGAGTTCTCTTTTGATTACCTCTTGTGTTATTTCTGGCAGGGAGAAATGAGTCTAAGCTATCTTGTCAGGCCTGAACATCTCAGTTATGCTTTTAAATGTCTCTGAAACACCAACCTCATGGTTCCTGCCATTATTATCTGCATCTCTGTAAAATTATAAAACATAATACAAGGTGGCATAGACTTTTCTGGGTCATTTTGTGTATCAATGTTGCAAGCTATAGATGCATGCCACAGAATAGACAGGATTTGAAAAATATAATACAGTATTAAGTAAATAAGTGAATAAATACATGTCTAATCTCTTATTTTATCAGAGAGCTGAGCCTAGAAAGGTGTTAGGAGCAGAAAAGAGATTGGAGTAGCTGCTGGTTTTGAAAATTATATACATCTCTTTACTATTTCTAAGGTCTCTGAGTAGTGCAAACAGTTTGTGCTTGACTACTAACTTAAAGGTTGGCAGTCCAGACCCACCCAGTGGTGCCACGGGAGAAAGTCCTGGCAATCTGTTTCCCTAAAAATTAAAGCCGAGAAAACTTTCTGGAGCAATTCTACGCTGTAACACATAGGGTCACCGTGAGGCAGAATCAACTTGATGGCAACAGGTTTGGTTTGGTGTTGATACTATTTCTAGTACTTAGCACATGGCACGGCACATAGTAGGTATTCAAATGTTTGAAAAATAAATGGAGGCAATATACTTAGCAGAGCTCTGATCAGATGTGGAGCCGTTGTAGTTTGCAAGGTAGGCCCTTTGTTCCTGGAAACTGGGACTTTTTGGTTAAAATGGTTGAATGATACTGTACAAAGTAATGTGGCATTTTGACTTTGTGATATTTCTTGAAATTATGAAAAGAAGTGTTTGGGGACATAATTACAATAGAATTGCTATGTAATTTGGTGTAACTTATGCTGCATGATATATGACTAGACAGTGAATTGCCCTGATTTGAACAAAGCACTATTAAAAGTGAATCATCTCATGTTTTTAAAATAGTTTCCCAAATTATATTCACACTAGACCAGTTATCTGGTTAATTGTTCTAATACAAACATAGCCACGTTTAAATATCTTTGATTTCCTCACCACCCAAATGAACTGACTTATTCAATTTTTATTCTTAAAGAATTTTCCTGTTGGAATAGACTATCCTAAAGTAACTTCCTCACAGTTCTTCTAAGCTAGAAAATGTTTAAAAACTCGATATGGTTTATGACATTAGGTTGAGTGATCAAAAAAGCATTTATTGGATTTCTTTTTCTGACAATGTGGCTGTTAAATCTTTCAGTTATAAAACATTTAAAACTTACTTGATTGGAAAAAAACCAAAGCCTAACAACAAAAAGTCATTTTAAATGAGTCTATAAAAGAAACAAGCAGGACACCAGAGGAGTAAGATCACTTTGAAATATTATTAGCATCCGAGAGGGGTACTGTGTAATGATAAGATGTTGATCTCATTAGGAAGCTATAATGACTCTAAATTTGTATGAACCTAATAGCATGGCTGCAAACATAAAGAAAAAAGTTAACTGAACTACAAGAAAAATAGACAAATCAGTCATCATAGTGGGAAATTTTAACATACCTCTCTCAGTAATTCTTAGATTCCACAGACGAAAATAAGTAAAGATATAAAAGATAGAATGTTATTAACACATTTGACTTGATAAATATATATAGAGAGAGCCTTGTTCTCAACAATTGGGAGATATGCTTTTTTAGTTCAGGCGCATGTTGAACATTTGTGTGAAATGACCATGCTTTAGGCCAATATTTGGCAAACTTTCTGTAAAGGACCAGATGGTAAATATTTTTGCCTTTGTGGGCCATGGAGTAATGCAAACAGTTAGTGTGCTTGGCTACTAACTTCAAGGTTGGAGGTTCAAGTCCACCTCGAGGCACCTCTAAAGACGGGCCTGATGATCCACTTTTGAAAAATCAGCCATTGAAAACCCCACAGAGCACATTTCTCCTCTGACGAACATGGGGTCATCATGAGTCAGAATCGACTTGATGGCAACTGTTTCTGGTTTGTGGGCCAGAAGTTTTCTGTCACTACTATTCAGCTCTGCTGTTATCATGTGAAAGCAGCCATAGGCTATATGTAAAAAATGGGTATGGTTGTGTTCCAATAAAATTTTATTTATGAAAACAGGTGGTGGGCCAAATTTGGCTCATGGGTTGCAGTTTGCTGATCCCTGCTTTAGGCCATTAAAAAGTCTCAAGAAAATTCACATATCATACAAATTACATTTTCTGATTGAAGTTCAGTGAAGGTAGAAATGAATTACTCTCCCCTGCCTGCTACATCCCAACATATAGCCCTATAGGGGAAAAGAAATCTTAACATATTGATCAAAGAAAAAATAATGGAAGTTTAAATGTATAGTTAGCACTGAATGTTAATGCAACTACAATAAATCAAAGCTTTTGGAATTGCAGCTAACACAGTGCTCAAAAGAAAAATTATAGCCTTAAAGGAATATATTAGAAAAGAAGAAATACTGAGAATTAATGCATTAAGCATACAATATAACTAGTTAAAAAAAAAAGAAAATTAGAATAAATCAAAACAAAGTAGAAAAGAAGAAAACAATAAAGACAAGAGCAGAAATTAGTTAAATAAACTCCAGCAAATCCAAAGTTGTTTTTTAAAAAGATTTTTTAAATTGATAAACCTCTGACAAAATTGATCAAGAAAAAAAAGAAAAGGTACTTATAAAACAGTATTAGGAATGAAATGGTATGTTCTAATGGTGCTATAGATATTAAAGAGAAAAGTTAATTCTAGATACATTGTTATGCTTCAAAATTTGAAAACTTAAATGAGATAGACAAATTCCTAGGAAAATGTAGCCTTTTAAAATTGAGTGAAGAATTTAAAAAAAAATCTTCTGAATAAAGAAATTAAATCAGCAATTTGAGATCTTCCTACAAAGGAAACAGAAGGCTCAGATAGTATTTCAGATATTCAAGGGATGATAATTCCAGTCTTACACAAACTCTTCAAGAAAAGCAAAACAAAACTAAACTAGATAGGACCAGAACAGACTGAAACCCCATCCTGTGAGGTAAGTATAGCCTGAATACTAAAACCAAATAAAGACAGTATGAGAGAGGAAAATTATCGATCCGTTTTACTTATGAATGTAGATTCAGAATTTCCCCCTTCAAATTAGCAAATTAAGCAATGGTATATAAAGAAGATAAATCTAACTTGGTCATGCTGTATTTTTATGAGCAACCAGGAGCTCAAGGGTGCTGCAACATTTCAATTGAGACAGAAAATGTGTCTGATAAAATTCACCAATGTCAACTTATGGTAAAAAACTTTAGTAGACTTTGAAAAGAAGGAAACCTTCTTAACCTGATGAAAGAGTAGCCACCAAAAACCTACAGCAAGCCTCGTATTCAATGATTAAATAATAGAAGCATTCGTTATGAAAAATCAGAGATAAATCACTGCTTCTATTTTATATTAGAAGTTAATTTTTTTATAAATTATTGAAAATATATTTTCAATTGGAAATTCAAACTACCATAAGACGACAAGCCAAAGAACTAAAAGACATAAGAATTGAAAAGGAAGAAACAAAAAGTCACTATTTATAGATAACATTGTCAGCATAGAAAGCTCCAAGGAGTCTAAAGAAAAATTATTTGTTTAGTATAGTTACTAGATGTAAGATAATGACTACAAATGAATAGCATTAAGTAAATCATAAACAACCAAAAAAAAAAAAAGGTAACTAAAACAAGGTAACATTTATAATTCGTAAAAAGATACCTAGATGTAAGTGTACACAAAAACATTTAAAACCCGAATCGAGATTATAAGACTTTATTGAAGGAGAATAAAACATCTCAGATAAATGGAGAGAAAAACCATGTTCATGAATAAGGAGACTGAATATCCTAAGTATGCTAGTTCCTCACAAAATTTACTTGTAAGTATGCTAGTTCCTCACAAAATTTACTTGTAAGTATGCTAGTTCCTCATAAAATTTACTTGTAAATGCAGCAGTTTCAGTCAAAATTTCAGTTGTTTTTAAAATTGAAAACTTATTTTAAAATTTGCAAAGGACAAGTTATCCTGGAAACTTGAACAAGTTGGGGTGGGGGGACTTGCTCTATACATACTCTCTACTCTTTACTATGCTCTGTAGTAATTACTGATGTCAATAGTTTGTAATTTGACAGTATGGTAGCAGCATAGAGATAGATAAGTAGACCAATCAAGCAGAAGAGAGGCATGAAAACAGACCTTTATGGAAACTTAATAAATGTCAGAGCGACACTGTACATTAGTTAGGGAAAAATAAACTGTTCACTTTATATTGCCAGGACAATTGTTTATCTATATGGAAAATCAATGAAATGGAATCTCTGTCTCGCACCCTATAGAAAAATCTGTCTCAGGCAGATTAAAAGCTTTATAAAAACAGCTAATTGTTACGTAATGCTTATATACTTGACATTGTTCTAGCCCTTTACATATATCACCTCTTTGATCATCGCAACAACCTTTAATGGTAGGTACTATTATTATTTCTATGTTTTAGGTGAGGAAAACGAGGCACACACAAAGAAGTCAAGTAGTTTGCCCAGAGTAACAGTGGCAAAGCTATATTTGAACCTGGGTAGTTTGGCTTCAGTGTCTGTGCTCTTAACCTCTGTGCTGTACTTCCCCTTCACTTGAATGTGTAGGGCAAAACTCTAATTTTTTAGGAGACAATATAGGGGCGTATCTTAATGACCTCAAGATAGGAAGGATTTTGTATTTATCATAAAGGAAAAAATAGCAATATTTAGCTACCTTAGAATTAATAACGTTGTGTTTATCAGAAGATACTGTAAAGTGAAATAGCAAGTCAGAAATTGGGAGAAGATAAAGAATTCCTATCATATTAATAAGGTATAAGAGTTTCTGTTGCTCCACATCCTCTTCTTCCATTGGTATTGTTAGATTTTTTAAATTTATTCTGATCCTAGTGGCCATAAAATAGTATTTTTGAGGCTTTAATTTATATTCCTGAATTTTTAATTAGGATGAGTGTTGTTTTTATTATTAACGGCTGTTCATGTTTTTTCTTCAATGAAGAGTCTGTAGGAGATAGGGCATGGGTTGACCAATTGGCTATATGGGGAGGCCCATGAGTATGTGATGGGATTCTACTTTAAGGTACTCCTGGGTCTATAAATTTTACTAGAGAAGCAACCATAGTCAGATCTGCTTCTCTGGTTGATTCTTAATATTTTATAGTAGAAGATTTTTCATTTGTTTATCTTCATTTAGGGCTGTACTTATGAATCATTAAGTATAGCACTATGAATTTGCTGGTGCAGTTCATAACATTTGAAAGGATTAACATTTGGCTTATTCAGTGTAAATTCACAGCTATTAGGAAATAACCTAAAACTTCAGGATTTACTTTGCAGAAATGATTTCTTCTAATGTATGTACTCTTTCAAAGGAATTTAGAATCCTGTTACATAAGAGGCTATATAGCTCTAATCCCATGCACCGATATTTAGTGACCAGTTATACTTTTAAGTGATACATACTTATGTTAGAATATTTGGAAAATACAAACATGTTAATAGCATACCTATAATCCTATTACCAAAGCCCTGGTGGCATAGTGGTTAAGAGTTCAGCTGCTAACGAAAAGGTTGGCCGTTCAAATCCACCAGCCGCTCCTTGGAAACCCTATGGGGCAGTTCTCCTCTGTCCTATAGGGTTGCTATGAGTCAGAACCTACTAGACGGCACCTAACAACAACCCAACAACAATCCCACTACCTAGAGAACTATGACTTAACAATTTTGGTGGATTCCTTTGTAGTCTTGTTTTTTACCTTTTTGTTTGTGCGCATGGTTGAGAATAACAGCTTCACTCTGAAAGAAGAGCTCTAACTTCTTATTATGCCAGAACAAAACAGAAAACAACTAACGTAATTAGAAATTTAATCAATAGAAAAGCCAAAATTTGTGTTCCAGTTTTAGTAACTGTGTCTTCTTATTCTGTCTGTGGTTTTCCTGGAGATGATTTTTCTTTAAAGTTGTGACCACTTTAAATGCTTTTGAAAAATGAACTGGGAGCCCGTGTCAATTATCAATTTATTGCCTTTTAGCTTCAAATCCACCCTTCATTGCTCTGCTTTGTGACACGGGAGCTGTACTCTGTAAACATCACTCCTTTGCCAGCTGGCATAATGTTAAGCTTTGTCAGTTGAGGGTGCTGGAAGGAACACTGCAGAAGGAAAAGGGCTTCTCTTCCTATTTCTGGCATGCTTTCCTCCTTCTTGCTCTTTGGCACTCGGCCTGGCCTGCATGCGGGACCTCAGCCTCCAGTGAAGTTTATTCTCTGGTGAGTTTCAGCAACACCCAGTGGCTGCTTTGCTGAGAATCCCTCAGTCACCCTCATGGGCAACTTCCTAGTGAGTTTTGTCAGTACTCTAGTAGGTGATTTCTTGCTTGCAAGTTCCAGCCTGTGGCACCTCTGCCATCCAGAGGGCTGAAGCTACGCCCTGTCCAAAGAGGTTTGGATTTCAGTCTTGAGGAGGGGTGGAGTGGCTGTCCTATGCACTGTAGGATGCTTAGCGTTATCTCTGTCTACCCACTAGATTCCAATAGCCCGCCCTCCCCCAAATGGTAACAGTAAAAAAAATATTTCTAGGCATTGCCAAATGTCCCGTGGGGACACAAAATTTTCCCTTTCCTCCTTGATAATGTTTTCTCTTCTTGGTTTCGGGGACATCTTGGTTGTTTTTCCTTTACAGTTGCTGCTTCTCATTCAGCTTTACTGGTTTCCTTCTCCCTGACTTCTTTATGTCCACACTTCTCTCCTGAACTTCAGCCTCATCTATCCAGATTTGACATCTTCACTCAGATCTCTAACAGACATCTAAAACTTACTATGTCCATAAATGAACTCTTGATCTCCATCACCCCTTCCCCTTCCCCTAGCTTCTTCATTTGCAGCCATCCCCACTTCATTTGATGCAATTCCAGTTGTCTAGGCCCAAAACCTTAGAGTCTTCTCTGACTTACTCGTTTCTCTCAAACCTCACATGCAATCCATCAGGAAAGGCTATCAGCTCTACCTTTACAATGTATTCAGAATCTGACCTCTTCTTACTACTTCCCCTGCGTCACCATCATCTCTTGCCCAGATACTGCAGGAGCCCTCCTGACTGGTCTTCTAGCTTCTACCCTTGTGCAGTCTTCTTATCACAGTGCCCTGAGTGACCCTTTTAAGATGTTAAATCAGATCCTGTTATTCCTTTCTGCAGAGCCCTATAATGGCTCCTGCCTTTCACTCAGAATAAAATCCAAAGTACTTGGCACATGGTAGGTGTTCAAAGTATATTTGTTGAATGAAGTGCTAAATCAAATCCATTTAAATGCATTTTTCTCCCTCTTCATCTTGCTGTAATACTTTATGCTATTGACTACTACTCTTGCTCTTTTGAACTCTCTCCTCCAATTTCTCTCTACGGTTAGTCGTCTTTCTCTTTTAGGGCTTTGCTTCCTCTGTGTACAGATATGTAAATTTGTGTCACAATCCTTGACTCTCTCCTTTCTATACTCTTTATTCTTTCTTGATAACTTCACTCACATCAGTGGTTAAACTGATACCTTTATGTTGATTCTTCTAAATTGCATAATACATATTTATGTAAGAAGTCTTCTCCTTTTAAATTTTCTTCCCCACTCAATATTAGCTCCTGGAGAGTAGGGACTGCGTCTTTCTGGTGAACTACTGTATTTACAGGCCCTAGTGTGGTTCCTGTACATTTTGTTCATTCAATGTACATTTATTGAATTTTAAATGTTTTCCTACTGCTTCTTGGACATCTTTGCCTGGATGCCGTTATAATATGTGATATTCAGTATGTTCAAAAAGGAATTTATTATTTTCCCTCCAATAAACCTACTCTACTTCCTTTGTATCTTGCATTTTCAGTGAAATGGTGAAAGCCAAAAATCTAGGCATTTTCTTAGGTTTGTCCCACTCACTCTCACCACAGCTAACTAGTCACTAAATCCTGCTTATTCTTCATTTTTTTTGAAACAGCTTTGTTGAGGTATAACTTACGTACCATAAAGTCCACCTTTTTTAAGTGTACAATTGATTGGATTTTAGTATTTACATAGTGTTGTATGACCATCTCCACAATCTAATTTTAGAACATTTCCATCACCCAGAAAAGAAACCTCGTGCCCATTTACAGACACTCTCTGTTCCCACCCCCAGCCCTAAGCAACCACTGATCTGCTTTGTGTCTCTACGTGTTTGCCTTTTTTTGGACATTTCATATAAGTGGAATCATACAATCTGTGTTCTTTTTTTGTCTGGTTTCTTTCACTTAGCATATTATTTCTGAGGTTCACCTGTATGGCACTATGTATCAATATTTAGTTCCTTTTTATTGCCAAGTAGTATTCTCTACAGTCTTGCCAACACTTGGTATATATTGTCTTCTTGATTATAGTCATTCTAGTGGGTGAGAAATGTTCTTTCTTTCTTTCTGTTTTTTGGAAACAGGAATTTCAGTTTATCGGTGGGCAACATAGAGACAGGAAGGTTAATTTATTGGTGGGCAGAGGTCAGTGCTACCAAGGCCCTCATGAATGCAGGGCCCACCACTTGTCCAAGGGGTCAGGATTGGGGATGTATTTGACTCTACAACCATCTGGGATGAGGCGCATTTCAGCCACCATGTCTTCAAACTCATCAGCATTAAACTTGGTAAAGCCCCACCACTTCTTGGAGATGTGGATCTTCTGATGCCCAGGGAGCTTGAACTTGGCCCTGCGTGGGGCCTTAATCACATGCTCCTTGTCTTGAAGCTTGGTGCAGATGGGCATGATGTCTTGGCCAATGTGGACCCTGGCCACTGTACCCTGGCGTTTTGCAAAGGCACCTTGCATACCTGTCTGGAGCCTGTCAGCCCCAGCATAGGACAATCTCTTGTTGATTTGGATGACATGGAAGGGATGGAGCCACACTCAGATGTAAGAGCCATCTTTGCCACAACTTTTCACCATGTACTTGTTGGCACAAATATAGGCAGCCTCCAGGGCTTCTGAGGAGAGCTGCTCATATTCATCTGACACCATGTGGCCACTGAGGGGGAACTCATCCACTTTTGCCTTCCTCTGATCCAGGTCAAAGATGCAGATCTTAGTTTTAGGGACACCTCAGCAGAGGCAGGACTTGTTCGTACAAGTTCTTGGCTTGTTCTTACAATACTGGTAACACTGGGTGGGGTGCGGCCCATGGTGACACCAGGATCTTTATGGTGCACAGAAGGAAAAGCAGAAATGTTATTTCATTTGATTTTGATTTGTATTTCCCTAATGACTAATGGTGTTGAGTATCTTTTCATGTGCATATTAGCCATTTGTATGTCTTTTGCTCATTTTTATATTAGGTTATTTGTTTTTTTATTATTGAGTTGTAAGAGTTCTCTATATGTTTGGATAGAAGTCTCGTTGGACATATGATTTGCAAATATGTTCTCCAAGTTTGTGAGTTGATTTTTCAGTTTCTTTCTTCTTCTCTTTTTAATTAAAGTATAATTTATGTATTGTAAAATTCACCCCTTAAACCTGTTGCCGTGGAGTCGAGTCTCATAGGAACCTTATCGGACAGAGTGGAACTGCCCCCATGCGGTTTCCAAGGCTGTAATCCTATAGAAGCAGACTGCCACATCTTTCTCCCATGGAGCAGCTGGTAGATTCGAATCTTTGACTTTCTGGTTAGCAGCCAAGCTCTTAACCACTGCACCACCGGGACTCCTTCAGTTCACCCCTTAAAAGTGCACAATTTCAATAATTTTTTTTTTTTTGTATAGTTACAAGGTTGTGCAACCATCACCACTACCTAATTTTAGAATGTATTTATCACCTCTGAAAGAAACTCAGTACCCTTTAGCAGTCATTCCCAAATCCCCTCTTCCCTGCCCTGGCAATCACTAATCTACATTCTGTCTTTGTAGATTTGCCTACTCTGCATCTTCTGTTTCTCAGTGGTATCTTGTGAAGCACAAAAATTTTCAATTTTAAGTCCAATTTATCAAAAAAATTTTTTTTAATTGCTTGCCGTTTTGGTATTGCGTTTAAGAAATCATTGCCTAACTCACAATTATGAAGATTTACTCCTATATTTTCTTCTAAGGGTTTTGTAATTTTAACTCTTTAGATCTGTGATCCATTTTGAGTTAATATTTGTGTGTGGTGTGAGGTAGGAATCCAAATTCTTCTTTTTGCATGTGGGTATCTAATTTTCCCAGCACCATTTATTGAAAAGAGTATTTCTTTAAATCTAAAGTGTGTTTCTTGCAGACAGCATGTAGTTGATTCTTGAATATTTATCCAGACTGACAATCTCTGCCTAAAATTCTATTGATCTTACATCAGATATCTTTCACTTTGTTCCTTGTTTTCCATTCACATTCCCACTACCTTTGTCCTTGCCTGGATTGTCAGTGGCCTCCTAGGTATTTTCCAGGCCTTTTGGTGTGGATTCCCTTATATTGCTTCTCTATACTGACCACTCAATTAAATCACTTGCCTGGCCCCTGTAGACCTTTGAGTTTACAAACCCCAACATAAAAATCATGTTCTTGCTCCTATGATTCTTCCTATTTATTGCTTTATTAAGTAAGTATTTAGTTAGTACCTATTAAGTGCCAGGTGCTGTTCTAAGCACTGGAGATGGAGTAGTATATCAGTAAGCTTTTGATGATTACCTCACCACCCTAAAACGTAGTAGGTAAAAATTACCATTTATTTAGCTCATCATTCTGTGGGTTGACAGTTTGGACTGGGTTTATTTGGTCTTGGCTGGGATCATTTATGCATTTATGGTCAGCTGCTTGTCAGCTAGGCTTTTCTACTTCTGGGGGTTGGATGGCCATTGTCTAGGACAGCGGACTGTGGCATGCTGTTTGTGTATGGCCTCTGAACCAAGAATGGTGTTTCCGTTTTTAAAGAGTTATAAAATAAAAACAACCAAAACAAGAGAAGAACAGAGATCATACAAGGCCAAAAAGCCTAAAATTTTAACTGTCTGGTCCTTTACAGAAAAGTTTGCTCATCCCTGGCCTAGGATAATGGGAGTTAACTGAGCTACATGACCCTCGTCATCCAGTAGGCTAAATGGGAGGCTTATTCACATGGCCGCTTCAGGATTCTGACAGTGGAAGCATGCAGAATCTTTGAGGCTTAGATTTGGAACTGGCACATCGTTGGCTTCTGCTGCATTCTT
This sequence comes from Dugong dugon, assembly GCA_030035585.1. NCBI lineage: Eukaryota > Metazoa > Chordata > Mammalia > Sirenia > Dugongidae > Dugong > Dugong dugon. The sequence goes on from CM057462.1 coordinate 154,077,700, forward strand.
TTGGCAAAAGCAAGTCACAAGGCCAGTGGAAATTCAGAGGTGGAAAAAAAAGGTTCCATTCCTTAATGGGAGGAGCTGTAAAATCACATTTCAAGGGGAGTGGATGGATACCGGAAGGAGAGGAATTGTGGCTATTTTTACAGTCCTCTGGAAGTAGTGGAAAAACAGGCCAAAAAAATCCCTGCTGTTGTGGAGCTTACATTCTAGTGACAGCAATAAATTATCATGTTTTATTATACCTCAAAATATGCCCGTTAATTCAGCCATACTTCCCTACTTGCACGTCCCTGAATACTCTTCTGATTTCTCATTTCCCGGTACTTCAGTCATGTTTTATAAGTGCTTATTGGATGAAAAAATTCTTCCCTTATTTGCTTCCTTCTACTCTTCTTCAAGTCTCTGCTCACCTCTTGTAGATATTTCTTGACAATCACTTCTGTACTCTGTGTTTCTCTGTCCTCTATAACGTATTCTTTTATAGCACTGATTAGTACTGAATGGTGACTGGTAATTTCATATTGCCTTAGTAAGGTGTTTGAAGACAATGGTGTGTGTCTTATTTATCTGTTTCCATTCAACAGATATTTGTTGTATACCTACTATGTGCCAGGCACTGTGATAAGTGATAGATATGAACAAAACAGACAAGGAAAGTTCTTGTATTCATGGAACTGCAGGTAGTCCTTGACTTGACAAAGGGGTTCTGTTCTGGCAACTACTCTGTCATCAGTAGGTTCTGACGTAAGTAGAACACCTCATTTTTTTTTAGTTTTCATTATTGTCTGTTACTTTCAGTATCTTTATAAATCCAATCTTTGTCTTTGGAGGTTGGAAACATTACATCTGAGAATGATAGCATCAGTAAATTATGTGCTGCAACATTGTATGTAGTACATGTTACTAATGAAAAGATGTACAAAAAAAACAACCAGCAACAACAAACGTTCGTACTAACATGAATACATCGTAAGTCAAGAGCTACTGGTACATAAGTAGTATTTTTAATAATACTGCTTATAGCAAAATTGGTATTTTAGTTTTTTTTAAATTGTGGCCCCAAACCGTTTTTTTTAATGCATTAATCTTTTATTGTTCTGTTCTTGTGAATTTTTATCTTAGTGCATTTACCACATCACTTTTGATTTTTATAGTTACATCTTCAGTTGTTATATAATAGATGTGTTTTGAAAACTATACAAATTAAATCTTATGTTGAAATTCATGCATTGTTTCCCTAGTAGTTCACGCTTTTCTTGGTTATTCACTTTTTTTTTCTTGGTGCTTAGTCTCCGTCGACAGTGTGTCTTACACATTCTAGAATACTGGATTGAACTTCTAAATGCTTTTTTCTCAAGGAAATTAGATTTTAGTGTTTAGTCAAGTGCCAGGTACATAGTGGGCACTTAATAAGCATTTGTTCGTGGAAATAGCCCCTTTGGTTTTCTGTTTCATTGAATTTCACCAAAGATGATTATTCTTGACTGACTTTTAAATGGCTGAATGAATTCATGACCTTCAGCATAATGATTATTACTTTTTTTCATTATGTATCACAATGATGCCTGTTTTCTTTCTCTCCTCATTTTACTTTTAACAAATATTACTGTGTAAACTTGGGAGTGTCCTTATTTCACAATTGCTAACCTTGAAACATTTTGAACACGTGCATATGAATTTTATAAATTGGTGCCTGCAGAAATGAAATTAAGTGCAATTTAGAGAAGTGATTTATTACCTTAAAAGAATTAATAGCATGATTCTTCTTAACATGTTTATTAGTCACGCCATTTATTTTATTCATTCCTTCTTTGTTCATTTGTTCATCCACTTAGTAAACATTTCTTGAGTGCTTATGATCTGTCAGTCATTGTGCAAGCTGCTGGTATTGCAAAGAGGAATTAAACATGGTCGACATGTGGAGGGAAGTCTTTATTTAAATTTCTAACATTTGAAATATTACAGGCGGCCAGAATATAAATATTCATGAGCTGGAAAAGGGAGAGCAAAGAGGAACTGCATGGGATGTTAACCTTTTCTAGCATCCCACTTGACCATTTTATAAAATGTAGCAAATAATATTCTGACATTTTGGATTGAAACCATGAGGCTACAGCTCTTTTACAAATGTAGGATTTTTATAAGTGCTAATAGCATCTGGTTATTCCTCAAGCTAAATCTTCAAATGTCTTATATTTGTTGCAGTGAGTTTGTGAGGATTGAAATTTAGTGTTTGGAAATAATGATTGTTGAAAAACATGTATATTTCTTAGGAAAACTAATGTCAGATGAATTATTTCATCATCTCTGAGCAATTCAAAATGGTTAATAATTGTTAGAATTTTTGTAGAATAATGTATATTTTTTGATAGTGGATTTAGGAAAGTTACAATTTGATAAAAGGAGTGAATAACAAATCATTCTCCTCCCCTCTCATTAACTGCTTGACAATTTCAATGTGTTGCGTAAGAAATATATTCTATATAAGTGAAATCATATAATTTTTTTATGTATTGTATTTTGTAATGTGTAGAAGGTCAAATTAGGTCATGAAAACATTAGTGAGTTAAAAGCAGAAGATTTCTCTAATGGCTAGTTGGGTCAGCAAAAAAGAGGAAGACCCTTAACGAGATGGATTAGACAGTGGTTGCGACAGTGGGCTCAAACAGCAATGATTGTCAGGATGGCAGAGGACCAGGCAGTGTTTTGTTCTGTTGTACATAGATAGGGTCGCTATGAGTCAGAACTGACTCAACGGCACCTAACAACAGTTGTTAAACTTGTTTTGTAAGGATGTTAAAGAGGTTACACAATAGCTCATATCTATACAAGCCTAAATAATTTTTATTCTGGCATTTTTATTTAAACATGACTAATAAATTAATCTGTAGATCAGCAAGGAGGCTTAAAGTATCTAAAAATTGAAAACCAGGCCATTTGAGGGATTTCATTTTTTCGTTTACTTAAAATGGAAAGGATATTATTTAACCTCTGAGCTGGGTAGTGTTAGTGTTTCATGGGGGATGTGAAATGGTACTTTTGTCCCTTTTGGTGTTCCTTTACTTTAATAAACAAATTTACCACTTTTTGTATTGTTGAAACACTTTGGGGAATGAAATGGTAGCTGCGCAACTTACATTAAAACGAGGTTACTTTTAAACTTCTAATTTTTTGAAAATCACAATTAAAAGCAATCTAAACAAAGTCATTTAAATATCCATTTCCATTTTGCACTGCAGGAGTTTGTAAACTAAAAACTGTTCCTTAGAAATGCAATAATTACGTATTATTCTGTTTACTTTGACTAGATGAATTAGATAATAAGTCTTATTCAGTCTATACTTCCAGGATTAAATGCCATATATATGCATGTCTGTCTGCATTATATATGTGAAGAAAAGTGCATAGGTACTTTTTCCCTCAAAAAAACATTTAATATAAGTTGTGCAGCTACAATTCCATTCCCTGACGTGTTTCAACAATACAAAAAATGGTATGTTTGTTTATTAAAGTAAAGGAGCACCAAAAGGGAAAAAAGTACCATTTCGCAGCTTTTATGAAGACGTCTGTCCATCTATAGAGTTACTAAAATATGAGAGTAATCGAGAAGATGTCAAATAAGAATAAAATTAATATTGTATCAGAAGACATTTTAAGGCCATTTTAAAATGAGGTAATAAAAAATAATAATCTTAGAAAATGTTTTTATCTCCCTTTATTTCCTTATCTTCTCCCCCCATGTTTAGCCTAGTTTTTGTATAAATATTGTTTAATATGAATATTGTTTAAATTTTAATTTTTCTTTGTAGTCTTTTCCTACCAGAACAGGTTTGGAACTGAGCTGGTCTTTACCTATTAACGTCTAAGGAGAATAAAAAAATTGGGATTAGAGCAAGTGCATGTTATCTTTCAAATTTACTACTATTTTAATCATTCAGAACTAATGAGATGTCTTAATTTTTCTCTGCCTTTGTTTTCCTCCTTTCTTCTTTTTACCCTCCTGCCCTTCTCATGATCTTGTGACTAATTTGTGTTCTTCAGTGTATTTTTTCCCCCAGGAAATAGGAAAAGAAAGAAGGTAGAATTTAAATGAGGATTACTTAATGATTTTTCATTCACTTATTTATTAATTAACTGTGTTTGCCACTGGCAGGAATATCTCTCTACTACCTTTGCATATACTGAATAATGCATTAAATTCTGAAACTATAGATATACTCAATTACTCTTTAAGAATTAATCTTTTCCCTACTGATATGTTGGGGTACTCAACTGAGTTCAGAAACTCAGAGGCATATTTTCTCTTCTTATTCCCACTGGCTAAATTCAGACTGTTACCTCTTAGACTAATGTAATAGATTAACTGGTCTCCCTGCCACAGTCTTGCCATATCTAAGCTTTCATCCCTCAAACTGGCCACAGTGACTGTTTTTTTAAATAAATAAACAGAAAAATCTGATGTCATATTGCTGTTTGTTTACAGCCCTTCTCCAACACATCCCCTCACCCCTTACTGGCCATCACTTTTTTAATATAAGGACTTTTGGAATCTGTTCCTTGTCTAACTCTCCAGCCCTTCCCTTGTCACACTTCACTGTTAGCACCAACTGTACTGAATAACTTGTCCCTGGAATATATCGTGTTTTCTCTTCCCCCTAGGCCTTTGCACATATTGTTTCTTCTACTTGGAGCATTCTTCTGCTGTTGCCCCCTCCCACTCTTTCTCATCATCTGGCAAGCTCCTTTAAGCGTGTTCAGAGGTCATTTCCCAGAGTTGGTTTATGACAACTTCTCTTCTGTGCTCCTATAGCATTCTATGCAAGCCTGTAAGATTACTCTATCATGTTTGTCACCTCGCTAGACTATGAGCTCCTTGAGAAATAGAATCTTTTATCTCTCTTTGTGCTTTGCACAGAACACTGAAGTTTTAGAGTGGGAAGGAGAAAGGAAGCAGTTTGAATATCTCTTACGTGTCAGGGAATGCACTTAGTTGTGTTAAACACACTGAATGAATCCAATTGCCACAATAATTTTGCTTGAACATATTATTATCCTCATTTTATAGTTCGGAAAAAGAAAGTAATTTGCCCAGTGGTACATCGTTATCAAAGTGGTGAAGTTAGGACTTGAACCCAGGCCTGGTTTGACTCTGAAGGCTCTGCTTATTTCATTTTACTATGGTGCTGCCCCAACCATACAAGTGTAATGATTGATAATGGCAGATAGTATAATGTAGTGTGAAGAATATAGACTTGGACATCAGATAGATCTGGGTTTGAATTCTGGTTTGCCATTTAACTGTTGGCAAGTTTCTTAAACTCTTTAAAATTATTTGTTTTCTCATTTGTGAAATGCAGTTAGTATCATCTAATTTAATAGATTGCTGTGAAAATTAAATGGACTAATGTATGTAGAGGGTTTTGCAGGGCTGGGCACATGATATATGCTTTATAGGTGGTAGTTGTATTTGATAGGAATACATATAGCTACAAGTAACAGAAAAAGTAACAGATGTAAGCAAAAAAAAAAAAGATTTAAAATGATTTCACATAATAAAATGTCTAGAGATAGTCTTCAGTGACTTGGGTTTTGTTTTGTTCTTTTTCTTTTTGTCATGGTCACAGGATAGTTCCTGAAGTTACAGGTGTCATGTCAAAAGCTGGAAGAAGTGAGAAGGAAGGGATGGTATCAGCCATGTCTGTATCTTTTATTAGAAAAGCAAAACCTTTTTAAGAAGTTCCCCATACATCTCCCTGACTGGAACCATGCCCTCCTTACCACAATCTAGCCATTATCTAAGCTATGAGAGAGACTGCAAAAGTGGAGAACTGGGTTGTTGTGATTAGACCAATAATCATTCACATCAGTCCCTCATACCAAGTTAGGGAAGAAGTGGAATCCATAGACGTGGTGATGATGGTGTTGATGCTATATGATGACATAGCACTGAATACCTTCTCTCAAGGTATGCTTATCACTTCATTAGTCTGAAGTTTTTAACAAGTAGGCATTGTGAAATGTTATAATCCATATCAAGTAAAGGTTTAAGACTGTATCAGTTATGTCCTTATATGATAGTTTAGGTGCTAAGTTTTACAAAATTGGCTTTCAGGCATTTCCCTGTCTCATTGACTTAGGAAAACTAAAAAAAAAAATTTGCTTCTGCTGCTACTGTTGACTCTTCCTTGTCTCCCAAACCCCCCTCACACACATGCACCAAACCACATCACACAGGTAGTGAACCACAAAACCTCATAGCAAACACCACTGGAATCCTTCTTATAGTTTGTTGACTGCTGATATTTTTTTGAGACCTACAGTTTCAGCTTCAACTGCCCAAAGACAATGAAGTTCTTAAAGCCACTATTTCTCCTTTAATACCTCATGTTTGGGATTTCCCCTGCCACCCTCATTAGACTCAATGAGAACAATCTCTGTGGGATCATCTGTACTTCTGCTTCCCACTACCCAGCTTCCTGCTGTTGGAACTCTTCAAAATTATTAAGTCTCCTTCCACCTCCTCACCCTGTTGATTTTTTGATTGATTGGGGAGGAAAAGGGAAATGGAACTGTGGTGCTCTTACTGCTTTCCTGTGATTGGGAGGGTATGTTACTGAAATGCTTATTTGGATTCTGCAATATTTGGCTATAGAAACAGTGGTATATTTTTATTTCAGTTGTTTACTATTATTAGCTCTCTAGTTCAACTATAGGAGACCTAGTGGTACAGTGGTTAAAGCAATAGGCTGCTAACTGTAAGGATGGCACTTCGAACCCACCAGCCGCTCCACGGGAGAAAGATGTGGCAATCTGCTTTTGTAAACATTTACAGCCTTGGAAACCATATGGGGCAGTTTTGCTGTGTCCTGTGGGGTCGCTATGAGTTGGAATCCACTTGATGACAGCAGAATGGGTTAGTTCAACTACATTTTAGTTTTTGAGGACTGGCCTGAGATCTAACTACCCTTACACATTATTCTTGTAGGAAAATGCTTACAACTTCCAACCAATCAATTTGAAAACAAAAATTTGGAATAGAATATAGTCAGGAGCTGAATGACTTATGTTTGGGAATCATGTTTGGACTTTCTATACCTTGGTAGTAGTCTCAACTACACACCCTCATCCAAAGTGAAAAAAGCAGGAGGGAGGAGCTAAGGAGATGGATAATTCCTAGATGGAACAATTAATTAGTTTCTGCTTAATAAGAAGTTAAGGCCCTGAGTAGTGCAAACAATTTGTGTTCATCTACAAACCTAAAGGTTGACAGTTCGAACCCATCCAGCAGCTGCAGAAGAAAGTCTTGACAATCTACTTCCATAAAGATTGCATAAAGGCAAGAATTCCATAAAGATTCCATAAGGCAAGAAAACCCTCTGGAGCAGTTATACTCCGTAACATATAGGGTTGCCATCAGTCGGAATCAGTTTGACAGCAACAGGTTTGGGCTTTTTTGTGTGTTTGTTTTAATGAAAAGTTTAGTACACAAAAAACCTGAGTCTTGGCTGTAGAATGAAGTATGTTCTCTGCTCTAGGTACTTCCTACTTTTATTTTTTTTAATCACATTTTGTAGCGTCAGTTATTTTTGCATTAGGTCTTCACTTAAAGAGCTTAGAGATATCTATGTAAAGAGTAACATTTGATTATTGCATGACTCTTACTGAGTTACATCCTTTAGTTCCACTATACTGTTTTACAAACTAATGTTAATATAAGGTTTTCAAGATCTTTAGATTCACTGGATATGATTTTTAGTCATTCAGAAGCCACTGATAATTTAGTACAATAATGATAAACATAATGAGGATTATCAAGTTCAGCTTCCAGATATTGAGAGGGAGCATATATGCTTTACTGGGCAGCTTTTAGAAACTGTTTTGAGATAGATGAAGGAAAACAGAAGATATGTTGAGAAGCAGATGTTGTATGACTAAAGTACCCAGCTGTGTACTAACAAAATGAATCTCATGCCGATTAGTTAACAATTCTTTGGCAGTCAGAGACATATGTAAAGCAGTAAACACAGCATGAGTGGAAATTAAAAAAAAAAAAAAAAAAAAAAAAATTAAGAGCATTTTCCAAGCTTAAAACTTTGGCAGTGTCTAGTCTACCATCTGTGTTACTGAAAAGTTGATTTTGTTGTGGGTAAGTCATCCCAAGGTCACTTCCAAAAAAACAAATAAAAAAAAAATACAGATTAAGCTATTAGAATCTTCATTCTCTAATATTAGCACTACATGTAGTCTTGACACTTTTAGTGGAAATTGTTATAAATTCCACTTAGTGTATATAAATCTGAATATTTTTATATGAGCAGTTTTATTTGTCCATCATGAAACAGGTTTTAGTTTTGTTCTGAAGTCTTTCAGGTCAAATCTGTTAATTATTTAAAGATTTCTGTGAAATGTGTTTTTCGCCACATTTAAATATTTGGCCATTTAACTACAAAGTATAGCACTATTGACCCTATTGTCATGGTCTTCTGTCAGACGGGTTAGGGCTTCCACATCTTAAAAGTCTTCCCTCTTTGACTGAATAGATGGTGCAGCCTTTATGGATGGTCTACCTAGGCTAAAAGTTCACTCTTCAGTCCTTAAAATAGTCTTCACTCCACTTTCCCTTATAGGATCAAAAATTGAAAAATTTATACCCCTAGATTAGTTTTTATATAATCAACTCTTAGCAATTGGTTTCTTTTGGTTTGGCTACATTCTTCCTTCGTATTTAGAGATATTGCAACCCATAGCATGGGATTTTCTTAGAGATACAATAAAATATGTTAAAGCTTTATAGAAATCAAAGCTAATATAATTTGTCTGAAAATGGAAACTAAACATAAGTATGCATTTATTAATGTGTGGCGTGATTAGACTGAGCTACACAAAAATTGATAAGCTTCAGTATTCATTATTTCTGTTTTAATAATCTGCAATAAATTGAAAACATTACTATACACAGAATATAGTCATTTGCCTTGTTGAGGACTGGGAGAGAAGCTTTGTATTGGTTAAACACCTGGCAGCACTTTATGAACCTTAGCTAGGAAGTGGACAGAGAGAGAAAGGGCTGCAAGCAGTGAAAGAAATGAATTGTAAAAAAGGAAAGAGTGGGTGGAAAAAGTAGGAAAGAGTCATTGTTGGAACTTAGAGATGGACTACAGGGACTTCTCAATACTCCATTAATTCACACAGTAGCTTTGTGTACTAGGGTCTTAGGGAGGATTGTAGAGAGGAAACTTCTCATAATTGTTGTTGTCCCTATAACTGTATTCATTTCAGAAATTAGAAAAAACAAATGTTGATTGAATTTCTGTAACAAAATATTTCAGAAAATGAATTTACTTGATTAAAAAACAATAATAATTTTAAAACTATTATATAAAAGCAATTTTTCCTGTTTCCAATTTATCATATTGTCAGTAAAAAAAAATAACCCTAGCACATGGAAGGCATTTTGAGCATTCACAAAATTCTATAGTTGTTTATTTTTTAAAGAAGAGTTCTAATAATATTCATTGAAAGCCTATATTCCAACCATCACCACTAGATTACACTCAATTCTAATGATTTTTATTCCAATCATTTCAAATTTGCCACTACATTAAGGATGAGGGTAGAAGGAAGTTTTATATAAGGACTGAGAGATTTGTTAAGCAAATGAAAATTAATAGTATTTAACTTATTAATGAGCTCATACTGTGTATAACCATGGGTGGTGTGACATTTGAGATGTTTCTTCTTTCTGTGGGTCTCAGTTTCCTCATCTAGAAAATAAAGGGCATGATATAATAGACGATCTCTAAACTCTGTTTTCAGGAGGCAGTAAATTTACTTAGTCCAAATCTTGTAGCATTGTATTTAAGACCTTTCATAGCTAGAAATCTTTAGTTTTACTAATTTAATTTACCTTCACAAATCCTATCATACTGTTTATCATTCTCCAGACTTATAAATGCTGTCTATAGGCTTCAAGCTGAAGTAATTAGCTGATCTTCACCCTTACCCTATCTACAATTCTTGTATTTCCTATCATGGTTGATGGTCACTGTTTACCTTGTCATCCAGTCCACAAAAAGGAAATTATCCCGTATTTTTTTCCTGTTCTCTAACCTTCGCACATCTAGTAAGAATATTGAGAATGAAAAATGACAGTAGTAGCTACCATTGAGTGCTTACTATGTAACAGGTGCGATTCTAAGTGCTTTACCTGTGTTATCTTCTAATTCAGTCTTCATGACAGCTCTGTGAAATGCAGGCACTATTATTATCCCCATTTTACAGGGGAAATAAAAACCTAGAGAAATGAAGTTATTGCCCAACATACACAGCCAAAATGAATCAGAGCTAAACCTCTAACCCAGGAGAGTTTTTCAAAGCCCATACAAGTCTTAACCATTGGGTCATACTGCCTCCTCTGTATGCAGTTACCAAGTCCTGTTGATTCTGTCTCCTAAATAAGTCTTGAGAGTATTTCCTCATCTGTCGCTCCCCATCTATTTTAGATTCTTTATCATCTCTTACCTAGACTATTGCATTAGCCTCCCAACTAGTATCTCTGTGTCCAGTTTTGTCTGACACAGTAGATGGTTCTTATCTTTTAGTGGTTCCCTCATTACCTATAGGTTAAAGTATAAGATTCTCAGCATTTATAATCTGTCCCCAGTCTATGTCACTTGCTCACTGCCATCTTGTGTTACATTGTAAATTCCTCGAGTATGTAGGCCATATCATTGTCTTCCTCACAATGTTGTGGACATAGTAACTGCTCAATAAATAGTTTTTGATTTATTAAAGTAGTCCACAAAGGTTCTTGGCTTGGCAATACAGTGTGCTTTGCTAGAATTAAAATGAATTACCCGTGTAACAGGAATAATAAAATTATTTTAATATATTAACAATTTGTATATTATTTTAACATGATAATAAGTCATACATTTCTTTATTTCTGCTAATTTGAGTTAATAAGATTTTATGCTATTAAACGCAATCGTTCTGAGTTTCTGTGAGTTTGTTTTCTTTCCAGAGGGAATTAATTGGATTGAGACATAGCAAGAGATATACACTAAGATTTGGACATTTATTGTACAGAGTAAAAATTAGCAGTCTTTGACTCCTTGTCAAAAGTTTATCATCTTTACCTTGTGTAAATAGGTCTGTAATCAGGATCATCAGTGATGCTAAAAATGTAGCAATAATTCATGATCCACCCCTAAGGGATAGTCTGAGTAACTGGTATAATCTTATACTTGGTTTTGTTTTAATTTGAAACTTTTTTTTAAAAAACTCCTTTTTAAATTAGAGCTTTAACGGATACATTGAAACTTGATAAACGTGGTTGGTTACCATGTGATATCATTTTTAATAAAAATGCTTACATCAGAAAAACAAGTATCTTAATATAAGTATAGATGGATGTGGTTTTATGATAAATGAAATATTTAAAATAGGCCTCGTTTAACATCTCAGTGAGTTTTACTAACTGCATTTTTTGTGTGTGTTCATTTAAAAAAAAAAAAACAAAAAACTTGCCATCCAGTAGATTCCAACTCATAGTGACTCTATAGGACAGAGTAGAACTGCCCCGTAGGGTTTCCAAGGCTATAAGTCTTTACGGAAGCAGACTGCCACATCATTCTTCCACAGAGCTGCTGGTGGGTTTGAACTGCCAACCTTTCAGTTAGCAGCCAAGTGCTTACCCACTGCACCACCAGGGCTTTTCTAAGTGTTCATTAATTTATGATTTTTTTAATCGAAATATAATTCACATACATTAAAATTCACCCTTTTAAAATGTACAATTTAGTGGTTTTTAATATATTCACGGGTTGTGCAACCATCACCATATTCTAATTCTAGCACATTTTCATTGCTTCAGAAAGAAGCCTTATCCTTATTTGCATTCACCCCCTTTCCCCTTCCTCCTCCCCAGCCTCTGGTAAACACTCATCTACTTTCTGGATTTGCCTGTTCTGGACATTGCATATAAATGGAATCATACAATATGGAGCCTTTTGTGTTTGGCATCTTTCACTTAGCATAATGATTTTAAGGTTCATTTATGTTGTGGCATGTATCAGTATTTCATTTCTTTTTTGGCTAAATAATCTTCCATTGTATGGATAAACTACATTTTGTTCATCTGTTTGTCAGTTGATAGACACTTGGTGCCATGGATTGAATTATGTCCCCCAAAAAATATGTGTATCGATTTGGCCAGGCTATGAGTCCTGGTATTGTGTGGTTTTCCTGTATGTTGTAAATCCTGCCTCTATGATGTTAATGAGGGGGGATGGGCAGCAGTTGTGTTAGTAAGGCAGGACTCAGTCTACAAGATTGGATTGTAGCCTGAGGCAATGTCTTGAGATATAAAAGACAGAAGTGAGCAGTGAGACAGGGGACCTCATACCATCAAGAAAGCAGTGCTGGGAGCAGAGCGCGTCCTTTGGACTGGGGTCCCTGCGCAAGGAAGCTCCTAGTCCGGGGCAACATTGATAAGAAGGCCAATAGTGAGAGAAAAAGGCTTCCCCTGGAGCTGACGCCCTGAATTTGGACTTTTAGCCTACTTTGACTGTGAGGAAATAAATTTCTCTTCGTTAAAACCATCCACTAGTGGTATTTCTGTTATAGCAGTACTAGATGAGTAAGACACTTGGGTTTTTCCATTTTTAGCTATTATGAATAATGCTACTGTTAATATTACATACAAGTATTTATCTGAACATATGTTTTCATTTCTCGTGGGTATATACCTAGGAATGGAATTGCTGGGTATTATGGTAACTCTGTGTTTAGCCATTTGAGGAACTGCCAGACCGTTTTTCAAAGCAGCTGCATCATTTTACTGCATCATTCCCACCAGAGTGTATGAGGGTTTCAATTTCTCTAAATCCTCACCAGTACTTGTTATTGTCTTTTTGATTATAGCCATTCTAGTGGGTGAGAAATGGTCCTTAAGTTGGGTTTCTTTGTAACATAGTATTCAGTTAGACAAAGTCATAATTATTTTCCAGTTTTCAGAAAAGTAAGTAAACTTTAATTTTTTTCTTCTATAACTGTTATTAAATAATTGAAACCAATGATGGCAACTAACAGTAGCAGCTATTAATTACTTACACTTGCTCCAGATGTATTTAGCTCATTTTTAAAAATTAAACATCAAAATGTTTCATAAATAAAAGCAGGGGAAATGGTGTCAGGCCTAGCTTTTAACAATGGATTATCTAACATAATAACAAAAAGACACCCAGCAAAAGACAAAATAAATAAATAGGAACTCATAATAATTAAAAACTTCTGTTCATTAAAAGACTACCAAAAAAGTAAAAAGACAAGCTACTGACTGGGAGAATATCTTTGGAAACTATATATCTGAAAAGAACCTAATAACCAAAATGTATATAAAACTTCGACAACTTAATAACAAAAAGACAGATAACCCAATCACAAAATGAGAAAACAACTTGAATAGACATTTCACCGAAGAGGACATTCAGATAGCCAGCAAACACGTGAAAAGATGCTCAGCATTAGCCACATAGAGATGCAAATTAAAACGACAGTGAGATACCATTTCACTCCCACTAGGATGGCTAAGATAAATAAAAAACAAAACCCAACAAATGTTGGTGAGGATGTGGGGAAACTGGAACGCTTATCCATTGCTAGTGGCAATGCAAAATAGTGGAAAACAGTGTGACAGTTCCTCAAAAAACTAAAAATAGAACTACCATATGACCCAGCAGTTCCACTCCTAGGTATATACCCCAAAGACTTGAAAGCAGACTCAAACAGAGACTTGGACGCCAATGTTTATTGCAGCACTATTTTAGCCAAAAGGTGGAAACTACCTACTGTATTTTTTTACACAAATAACATGCACCTTCTATGTTTGTTTGCCAGCTGTGCCCTCCCCCTTTTAGATATTTTCGTAAGTGTGCTATGCTAATTTTTTTACAGCAACATGTAAAAGAAATTGGCATAACAGTGCTTATGAAAATATCTTAAGGGGGATGACGGTTGGCAAACAAATGTAGAAGGCATGCTTTATTTGTGTAAAAATATGGTAAACGCCCATCACCACATGAATGGATAAACAAAATATGGTACATACATACAATGGAATACTACCCAGCCTGCAGGAGAAATGAAGTCTTTATACACGCTACAATATGGATAGAACTGAATGAAATAAGTCAATTACAAGAGGACAAATGTTGTATGATCTAACTTACGTAAAAAGACAAGAAAAGACAAATGTATAGATAACAAAGTTTACTAGTAGTTATCAGGGCGGAAGAGGGGAGAAGGGAGGGCTAGCGGTGATGGCAGTATTGCTTTGATTAAGGGTAGGGTTGTACAGCTGATTATTGTAATTGTTGTCAATAAGTTGTACACCTGTAAAAAGTTGAATTGGCAAAAGTTGTGAGATAAATATATTTACAATGACCAAAAAAAAAGGAGTAGCTACGTAGGCTGATTATGTACAACCAAAAACCTCATGGGATTTGGTTTCTTGGTTGGAGGTTTAGGGTCATGGTTTCATGGGACAGCCTAGTTAATTAGACTGATAACATGTTTAGTACCTCTGTTCCACCTCCTAGTTCGATGCATAGTGCCTGGGGTCTTAAAAACTTACAAGTGGCCATCCAAAGTACAATTGGTCTCTATTCACCTGGCACAACAGATGAAGAAGAGTCAGGAATAGGAGGAGAATATCGAACATGTGGCTAATTACCTCCATGAATAACATCCTCATTTGCCATGAGACCAGAAGAACTAGAGGGTGCCCAACTACCATTACTGAACACTTTGATCAAAGATTCCATAGGAGAATCCTGATCAAAAGGGATAAAATACAGAACAGAATTTCAAGTTCTCGTAGACTCCAGACTTCCTGGGGCCATGAAGGTTGGATGAACCCCTGAAACTATTGCCCTGAGATAATCTTTAAACCTTAAATCAAAAATATCCCGTGAAGTCTTTTTAAAAACCAAACAGTAGTTTAGCTTAACTAGTAAAAAAATATCTGCCTTGAGCCTTATGCTCTTTCAAGAATTATCTGTATGGGATCAAATTGACAGGACCAACTCGAAAGATTAGATAGGAACCTTAGAGGGCAGTGAAGTTATGTTAATAGGGAGGAACAAGTCAGAAAAGGAGGGTGAGAATGGTTGCACAACTCGAAGAATGTAATCAGTGTCACAAAATGGCACATGCAGAAACTGTTAAATTGGCAACTCGAAAGATTAGATAGGAACCTTAGAGGGCAGTGAAGTTATGTTAATAGGGAGGAACAACTCAGAAAAGGAGGGTGAGAATGGTTGCACAACTCGAAGAATGTAATCAGTGTCACAAAATGGCACATGCAGAAACTGTTAAATTGGTTATGTTTGGCTGTGTGTATTCTCAACAACAACATAATAAAATTATAGAAAAAAATATTAAACAAATAAAAGGAAATGTAACAAAAAAAAAGTTTCATAAATGTTTATGGTAGAATATCACCTAAATACAGGAGCCCTGATGGCACAGTGGTTAAGTTCTTGGCTGCTAACTGAAAGGTCGGCAGTTTGAACCCACTAGCTGCTCCACGGGAGAAAGATGTGGCAGTCTGCTTCTGTAAAGATTACAGCCTTGGCTTCCTAGACACATCCAAACACCCTGAGGGACCGAGTTGCTGGGGTTAAGGGCTGGGGACCATGGTCTCGGGGGACATCTAGCTCAATTGGCATAACATAGTTTATAAAGAAAATGTTCTACATCCTGCTTTGGTGAGTAGCGTCTCGGGTCTTCAGAGCTTGCAAACAGCTATCTAAGATACATCTATTGGTCCCATCCCATCTGGAGCAAAGGAAAATGAAGAAAACCAAAGACACAAAGAAAATATTAGTCCAAAGGACTAATGGACTATGTGAACCACAGCCTCCACCAGCCTGAACCTAGAAGAACTAGATGGTGCCTGGCTACCACCACTGACTGCTCTGACAGGGATCAAATAGAGGGTCCCAGACAGAGTGGGAAAAAATGTAGAACAAAATTCAAATTCACAAAAAAGTAAGAAGATTTATCAGAGACTAGAGGAACCCCCAAGACTATGGTCCCTGGACACCCTACTAAGAACTGAAGCTACTCCTGAAATCCACTTTTCATTCAAAGATTAGGTAGGCCTGTAAAACAAACAATAACACATGTGAGGAACGTGCTTTTTAGTTCAATCCAAGTATACAAGGCCAAATTGGCAACACCTGCCCAAAAGAAAAGACGAGACGGCAGGAAGGGAAGGAAAACTGGATGAATGGACACGGGGAACCCGGGGTGGAAAGTGGGAGAGTGCTGACAACATTGCAGGGATTTCAACCAATGTCAGAAAACAATTTGTGTATAAATTTTTGAATGAGGAACTAATTTGCACTGTAAAGTTTGACCTAAAGCAATAAAAATTAAAAAAAAAAAAAAAAAAAAAAGAGATTACAGCCTTGGAAACCCTTTGGGGCAGTTCTACTCTGTCCTGTAGGATTGCTGTGAGTCGAAATCAACTCGACGGCAACGACACCTAAATAAATTTGAGAAGTACTGCTTTTATGTATTTGAGGCATAAATACTGCTACTCATAGAACACTGCTTTTTTTTATTGTTCATGTTATGACAGAAGTATTCTCTAGTCAGTATAGTCACATTGACTCTAACCGAGTTAGAACTGTAATTTAAATAGAGTTAAATTTTAAGTCATTCCTTTTTAAAATGTGCAAATGTTACATTTTAATAGGATCACATAAATGGAGAGTGGAAGTTTAAGTGACTGAAAATGAAAACTGAAGCTATAATAGAAATATGTCTTGTTCTAATTTTGGTACTATTCACTATATTTAAGCAGACAGATACTTATAGAGAATGAGCAAATAATGCTTTTAATCATTTTTTTCAGCTGGGCTTAGAGCAGGAAGCTGCTCTGAAGCCAGTGGTGCATGGAGAAGGCTACTGGAGTTCCTTGAATGACTTTCTAGGCTGAAAGTCATACCTGGTTTTTTTTTTTTTGTTGTTGATTTTCTATATGAGCATCTACAGCTAATTTGACTAATTTTCTCAAATATTTCTTCAGGATGTACATGAGAATAAGGATCAAGTTTTTAATGTTAGAATAGGCCTTCCCTTGTGAGTAGGGTAACAGGATTACCCTGGTAAAGATCCTTCCTTTACGCAGGCTACTGCTTAGGAGGTGAAGTAACTGGGAGATGTCATCCTACTTTTCTCCTTTAACATTATTTATCACCAGTGTTCATGAGGCTATAAGAGCAGAATTGTCATATGTTCTTTTATATAAGGGGTAGGAAAAGCTGTTTTATTGGTGAATAATCAAGGTATGGCAGTACATGTATATTATTTCCTTGTCTGTTAGTAGAGATGATGTCCAGCAAACCAGCATCATTGCCCTTTGGTTGCTGTGGCATGGCAGCCCAGAATAACAGTGATGTTTTTTCATATAAACCAAACCCATTGCTGTCAAGTCGATTCCGACTCATAGCGACCCTATTTTTTAGATGTTATTATGGTCCACACACATTTTTGTGTTAATTTCTTGCTAAAAAAAAAAAAAGAACGTTTTGCAGTGGTAAAGAATCAGTGGTGACACTGATACCCAGTGTGAAGAAAATGACGAGAGTGGTATAGCAGATACTAGATGAGTTGTTAAATCCCTCATTCAATCCTATTTTGGGACTGGAAGTAAATCTTTTGTTAAGTGTTGTATTACATTTGTGGTATGTGTGTGACGCTAGTCTCCTATTCTTAAGTCATATAATGTTAAGAAATAACTTCACCTAGAAGATTTTGGATTTGGAGGCTGGATCTATATTTTTTCATCGTTACAACATTTTGAGGTTATAATTTCTAAACCATTAGAAATGACAACCATATGATCCTGGAAATTCTGGGTAAATTATCTGCACATGTATTATTTCTTCAGTAGATTCGGTTCAAGATCAACACTGAATTTGTTGATCTTATTTTTAAAGACAACGTAAAAATGTATCTGAGTAAGTGAAGTTAGCGTTTGCATTAGGTGAGGTTGTCCTTACTCAATTTTGTTATTAGGATTATGTTAGCCTTGTAGAATGAGCTGATAAACTTTACATCAGGATTATGTGTTATTTTAGGATGTAACGTCTAAAAATGATCTTAAGTGAATTTGAAGGTACATAGATAATTGATTAAGGAGCCCTGGTGGCACACTGGTTAACTTCTCGGCTGCTAACCGGAAGGTTGGTGGTTCGAAGTCACCAGCCGCTCTGTGGGAGAAAAGACCTGGGTATCTGCTCCCATAAAGATTTCAGCTGGGAAACCCGGTGCGGCAGTTCTACTCTGTTCTGTAGGGTCGCTAGGAGTCAGAATCAATTCAACAGCACACAAAACAACAGATAATTGATTATTTTCTCAATTTCTGGTTTTAAGTCTTTTCAGATATTCTTCATCTTCTAGGATTATTCTTGATGATTGATATTTATATTATCACATCTGTAGATTTTTAAATCTTTAAAATAAAGCTGTACATAGTATTACATAGTTTTAAAAATCTCATCACCCTTCTCATTTACAATGTTCCATAAGGCTCACATTTTGATACCAAGTGTTCCTAAAAATGTCATAATGAAGGCCATCACTGCAAGAGCAATGTTATAGTATAAATTTTTGTTCCTCATAAAGAAGTAGGCATCAATTAAGAATGTTTTTTAAATAATTTATTTTTGTTGTTATTGAGAATATACATGGTAGAACATACACAAATTCAACAATTTCAACATGTACAATTCAGTAACATTGATTACCTTCTTTGAGTTGTGCAACCCTTCTCACCCGCTTTTCCAAGTTGTTCCTTCCCTGTTAACATAAACTCACTAAGCTGTAAGTTTCCTGTCTAATCTTTTTAGTTGCTGTTGTCAATTTAGTCCCATATAGATAGATCTTAAAAGAGTCTAATGCTGAAGGCAGACATTCTTTACTAGTTAAGCTAAACTATTGTTTGGTTTTAAGAAGACTTAAGGGGATATTTTTAGTTTAAGATTTAAAGACCTATCTCAGGGCGATAGCTTCAGGAGTTCATCTAAACTTCATGGCTCCAGGAAGTTCATAAGAATTTGAATTTTGTTCTGCATTTACCCGCTTTTGATCAGGATTCTTCTGAGGAATCTTTGATCAAAGTGTTCAGTAATAGTAGCAGGGCACCATCCAGTTCTTCTTGTCTCATGGCAAAGGAGGCAGTTGTTCATGAAGGTAATTAGCCACACTTTCCATTTCCTCCTAGTATTCCTGACTCTCCTTCCTCTGTTGCTCCAGGCAATAGAGATCAATTGTTGGGCCTTGTATGGCCCCTTGCAAGCTTTTAACCCTTTCAAGACCCAATTATTTTCTCCTTTGAGTTTTTTTATGGTGTTACGTGTTTTCACTTACGAAGGCATGCTGATTAAAGGACCAGTTAAGAATTTTTGTTATGAGTTATGTATTTTGATACAAATTATTTGCGATCACATGCATCCCAGTGAAACCTGGACAACATAAATTCTGCCGATATGAGTCAATGATAAAATCTTTTTTAAAAAATTTTATTTCTGGAAAATTTGCAAATCATGAGGTAAAACATGAAGACACTTGGCAATGACTGCACATACATTTTATTCTAGTCTCCTTCTTCTTAGCCTTTTTATTATTTTCATGAAACTTTTCAAAACATGGTACAATGCATTCTTCCTTAGTGCAAAAGCAGTACTTATAGCCCAAATAAATAAAACTAAAGGAATTTGAATCTCAGGAAAATTACTACTACTATGTATTCTTCATTATAACTAAAGCAGTACTAACAGTCAAGAAGCAGAAACAGCTGCTGTAGAATACTGCAGAACTGCTCACAGCTGTGCATTCCACCTGCTACACATGGAAGCAATGATTGGACCCTAAGATTGAATGCATAGTTGGAATAACTTATAGGAATTCCAGTCTCTTGAAAAGTACCACTTCAGTGCATTACTCCTTATTGGAAAGGCATTCTTTACTGTTCAGAAGCTAGAAAAGAAGGGAGCCAGTAACACCTGGAAACAATGAATGATGTAAAGAAGAAAATGGCCACTGTGACTGAATGAAGACTGGCAATAGCTTATTCTCTGATAAGTACATTCTCACGATAATATAGTAAGAAACATAGTGAGGAGGCTTATCTCACAGAAGTAAAGGCAAACCCGTCAAAAGTTTAGAAAATTCACACATCTAGGAGGCATCACCTAAGACTACTACAAAAAAAAAAAAAAAACAAGTCTCCAACTCAGGGTTCTTGAGTTTCACATATTTCAAAAGGCTCCCACCTTGAGGCTGAATGAGTTAAAATTGGGTTACCTCTTGTCATGGACTGAATTGTATCCCCCAGAAAATGTGGGTAGCAACTTGGCAAGGTCATGATTCCTAGTATTGTATGATTGTGGTATCTGATGTGATTTCCTTATGTGTTGTAAACTCTACCACTATGATGAGATTATATGTGATCTCCTCATGTGTTATAAATTCTATCAGTGTGATGAGGTTTTACTGATGAGGCTGACAAGATTAGTGTCTTAATGCAGTCTCTTTTGAGATATAAAAGAGAGAAGCGAGCAGAAACACATGGAAACCTCATACCACCAAGAAAGCAGTGCTGGGAGCAGAGCGCGTCCTTTGGACCTGAGGTTCCTGCGCAGAGAAGCTCCCAGACCAGAGGAAGACTGATGACTGGGACTTTCCTCCAGAGCCGACAGAGAAAGCCGCCTCCTGGAGCTGATGCCCTGATTTTGGACTTGTAGCCTACTGGACTGTTAGAGAATAAACTTCTCATTGCTAAATCCATCCACTTGTGGTATTAGAGCAGCACCAGATGACTGAGACACCTCCTTTCCATAGAACTCCAGAGGCATAAAAAGTGGGTGGGATACAGTGTGTCCCACGGATCTTGAAAGGGTTTTAAGATCCTAGGCACTACATGATGAACTAGGAGGTAGAAGCACTAAACATGTTATTAAGCCAGTTAACTGAGATGCCCCATGAAACCATGGCCCTAAATCTAAGGAGGTTTTTTGGAGGTGGAAATTAGGAGTATGATCAGGAAGGTATAAATCTCCTGGGGAATATAGCATGCAACAGGAGAAAATAATCCCGAAGATTAATAGCAGTTTTCCATGTATAGTGGGGTTGTGGGTGATTTTTATTCTTTTCTTTCTTTCTTTTGACATATTTTCTACAGAGAAAATAAACATGTAGTAGAAGTAAACCTGGTCTGAATTGTCGTTGCAGTGTGCCTGTACACATTAAATTTTTCCTCTCTGCCCAGCCACCTCCTGTTGCCAATCCCCTAACTGGTTAAGCAAAATGAGGATGGGTGGATAATAAATATTCCTCACAATTATTTCCTTAACTCTCATCAGGGATTCTGAAATATTCATTATAAGAATTAGCCAATTACAGATGTGCTAAATTGACTGCTCTTTGTTCTGGGGGGATAGTCTTCGCTTATAGAGAGTAGAGAGAGGTCATAGAGTCTCTCTTTCCTGAGCAGTCGAAGTGTAAGCTGTTGATTCCTCTTCTTTTTCCTGTGAATAGAGGACCTTAGCTTACTTCTCCCAACTTCCGCTTTCAGGAAAGATGAGAAATGAGAGAGCCAGGAAGGTGGGTAGATTTTTTTTTTTTTTTTTTTAGTACAAAGGTGGTGTTTCTCTTGTGGAGACCTAGTGTTAATTTTTAAGAAATACAGTGTGTAGCCATAGGGTTTCTAGTTGAGAATTTAGGTACAGTGGAGTCATTCAGCATTAATTCATTTCTGGAACTTTGAGAGAAATGACTGCCTCAGTGCAAAATTTCAATCTGAAATCTGTTCTGAAGATAGATGACCTCTCTAAAGGATTTCTCTGCAACTGTTCCATTAGGACATCAGACTTAGTCAAGTATCGATGTGCCAATTCTGTCAGATTAACTTCTGTGTGTACACATTCACACACAGAAATCGTACTGTTTCCTGAAATGTTATTCTTTTCACTATTTGACCTCTTTTCCTATACTATTAAGGAAAGTACTGATGTAAATACAATACTGTGAGCTTGTACTGACAAATAAAGGTGTTTTTGTTTGTTTTGTTTCTTTCCTTTCATCTTTAAGAGTATACCAAAGACTTTTGCAGTACCTTGGGATACAAAACATTCTCTTAGAAGGAACTGCTATAATAATATTTTATGTCAAGAAAAGAAGAGTCACAAACTCAGTAGTTGTTTTATATATTTTTCTTTCTGTTGATTTGAGCAGCATTTAACTGTCTCTAGGGTGAGCTGCCGATTCAGCAAAACGGCAAAGAGTAAAAAAGTAAGGAGATTAAAGTAAGATGAGGGAGAAACAAGGGAAACAGAACAAAGGAAAACCCAGGATTAGAAATGCAAGATTCAGTGAAGAAATTTTACTTGAGGAGATGAAGAGAAGAGGTTTTCTTTCTTGCCCTGCCTCCTGCAAAATATGGCAGGAATTCTTACTTCGGTCACTCAACACCGAGCAAGTGAAAGTGGAATTAATAGTTGATAAACAAATACGTTTTGCCTTGAGTGCAAAGGTCAGGGAATGATAACTAGACAGTTGTATGTTATATATTATAAGTATACATAACGATAAGTTCCTCATGAGGAGGCAGCTCAGCCCAGCCCAGCCTAGCCTGAATGTCACCTGGTGCTCTCCTATATGTATAGAATATGACTGGATTAGTTGAAGATGTTAAGTTGGAGAATTATAAAAATTGATACATACATTCTATAAACATTTTATTTTAAATTATAGCATATATTATACATTCATTAGAAAGCTTTTGATGTAGAGGCCAGTTCTCTTCGTCGAGTATGAGTGTGCTTGACTGGGGAGTGCTGTCGTCTTTCTTGCATAAACAACCTGTAATGCTTATCTACTGCTTCCAATTCCAGTTTCTATAAAAGTATAACAAAAACTTAGACATTTGCAAAGCAAACTGAGAATGGAATCCAACTTGATTTTTACTTTTTTTTTAAATTGTAATAATATATATGACAAAACATTTACCACTTCAATCAACCATTTTTACATGTACAACTTAGTGACTTTGGTTATATTCACCGTGTTGACTTTTACATTTTTTATAACAATTTCTCATATCTAATTTTTTAGAAGTTTACTTTTCCAAAGCTTTTTCAATGTTTTCCCGAAATGTTTCTCAGTTTTCATAGAAGCACCCTTTTTTGTACTCACATTTCATAATATTTGATTAAATATTAAGTTGTATAATCACAAACTGGCATAAAAGGGATGAGAATAAACACAAGCATATATTTTAGCTTGGAAAAACAATATTAAGGCATACTGTTAATGGAGTAGTCTCTTTGACTCAAGCATTTAGCTTGCTGTGGGCAACTGCATGTTTCAAAGAGGAAATGTAGAGCCAGCCCATAAAGACAGTGGAGCCTAGCCCATTTGGAGAGTTTCTGGTGAATTTAATTTAGCTGATGCCTGTATTCTTCTTTAGGGACTATTGACTGTGATAGACCCTTATGGTTAAGACCTTTAATAATAATCTGTAGTGAGGTGAATTGTTAAGGAGGCAAATAAATACAAGTTAGTATAAGAAGAAGGAGGCCTGGTGGCACGATGGTTAAGCCCTCAGCTGCTAACCAAAAGGTTGGCAATTTGAACCCACCAGCTGCTCTGCAGGAGAAAGACATGGCAGTCTGCTTCCATGAAGATTACAGCCTTGAAAACCCTATAGGGAAGTTCTACTCTGTCCTACAGGGTCGTGATGAGTTGGGATTGACTCATTGGCAATGGGTTTAGTATAAGAGATCAACAGGCAGTCTGATTTCAGAGCTTGTGCTCTTAACCACAATGCTTTCTACAGATTCCCTTTGTGGGAAGTGCTAGCACACCACTCTATGTCCATGAGACAGCACGTAGATAAGAGAAATGATGCATATAAAATAATATAATAATATTTACTTTCTATATTAAACATTGTTTTCCAAAAACAGAATCAGTACCTTCTGTGATGGCTAAGATTATATGTCAACTTGGCTGGGCCATGATTCTCAGTGTTTTAATGTAATCACTCCCATGATTGAATATACTGTGAGTAGCCAGTCACATGAAAGGGAGTCTCCTTGGGGATGTGGCCTGCATCTGTATATAAGCAGACGTTCTGGCTTTTTGCTCTCTCTGGATCCTGCGGCTGCTTCCTGTCATCTCATCTCCCGTTCTTGGGACTTGAGCTGTCAGCTTATCTGCCGAACCTGGGATTCGTCGATCTGCACAGCCTGTAAGGGGGAGCCCTGCTCTCCGACCTTCCAGTCTTGGGCTTTCCAGCTTCTGCAGCTGTGTGACTTGGGAGAGGCCTCTACCCTGATCCACAGACTTGGGACATTCTAGCCTCTACAATCATGTGAGCTGTTCCCTTGATGTAATCTCTCTCTATATATATATTTATACACTTTACTGGTTTTGCTTCTGTAGAGAACCCAGCCTAAGACATTTGGTAGTGGAATTGGTACTAGAAAAACAAAATTGTAAGGATGAGTTTTCTAAATTGGTTTTCAAGTCTGGTTAGTCATAAAGATATTGATGACTCTGCTTCCAGCAGTAAAGAGTTCACTGCTAGTCCAGGGAGCGAGGTGGCGATACAAATACGCAAAATATCACCACTGGTAGATCAGGTATTGGTGAAAGGTGAGGCTCAGGGTGAACACGTGTGATATCTTTCTACAGCTTTGTCAGAATGAGAAGTATAAGGAAGCTGGTTGGTTTGTCCTACTTTCGCTAGACAAATTGATGAAGGCTGAAGTGCTGCATAAATGACCCCAAGGCTTCCACTTGTGTTTTGAAAGAAAGCCTTATTTCTTGTAGTAACAGAGCCGAAATTGCTGAAAACCAAACCCAGAGTCTTACTGTAAGAGTGGCTGAATTACAATGCCAGCTCAATTGCAAACCTTGAGAGGTGTCTGAAGTTAAAGTAAGGGCATTGATTGGGAAGAGATGGGATCCTGAGGCTTGGGATGGGGACATGTGGGCAGATAATCAGGAAGCTGGGGACAGTGAGCCTGTAAATTCCATTTGAATCACTCCTGCCAGCAGAACCAGTCCCATCTGAAGCGATTACTTCATGTTTGTCTGCTAAACCACCCTGCCCAGAAAAACCATTAGCCCCTCTATACCCATCTGAGGAGATTAGCCCTAGCCCAGCTGCCTCTAAAGAGCACTTGCCTTAGTCATTGCCTGGAGCATCGCCTGAGGCAGATGCTTTACAAGATAATGCTGAATGTTCTCAAAACAACTCCACACTACCGATTCTGGCTTCTAGACCTGTAACTAGGCTTAAGTCCCAGCGAGCCCCAAAAGGTGAAGTACAAAGTGTGACCCAGGAGGAGGAACGCTACACTCCAAAAGAGCTACTTGAGTTTTCTAATGAGAAACCTGGGGAATATGTGTGGGAATGGCTATTAAGGGTGTGGGATAATGGTGCAAGGAGCATAAAGATGGATTAGTCTGAGTTTATTGATATGGGTCCACTAAGCACAGACTGTTCATTCAATGTTTCAGCTAGAGAAGTTAGGAAAGGATCTAATAGTTTATTTGGTTGGGTTGCTGAAGCATGGATTATGAGGTGGCCGACACTAAATCAAGTTGAAGTACCAGACCTGCCTTGGTATACTGTAGAAGAAGATATCCAAAGGCTTAGGGAGATTGGCATGCTAGAGTAGATTTATCAAGTTAGACCCACAGACCCACACATGGAGTATCCAGAGGACACACCTTTTACCACAACTGTGAGGAACAAATTTGTGAAGGGAGCTCCAGCATCCTTGAAGACTGCTGTGATTGCTGTTTTATGTAAGTCAGATTTGATAGTGGGAACTGCCCTAACTGAATTAAGACACCTAACTACAATGGGGCTGATTGGACCCCGTGGTAGTAGGGGCCAAGTGGCTGCACTCAGTCGACAAAGACAAGGTGGGTGTGGTTACAGTAATGGACAGAGGAGTCAAAGCAGTAATCAGAATAGTCTGACTCGTATGGACTTACGGCGTTGGCTACTTAGTCATGGTGTCCCTAGGAGTGAAATAGATAGGAAATCTACTAAATATTTACTTGATCTATACAAACGGATGAATTCTAGGTCAGGTGAACAGCAGTCTAACTCAAATCGCCAGAATAGAGAGTCAGGGTCCCTCAATCAATTCCCAGATTTGAGCAAGTTTAGAGACCCACAACCCCTTGAATGAAGGGGAGACTGGGTCTCCTTGACAAAGGACTCCAATATACTACCAAAAATTTTTACTGTTAATCTTTCTCCCAGCCTTCCCCAAAGGGATCTGTGGCCTTTTACAAGAGTGACTGTTCACTGGGGAAAAGGACAGACTTTTCAGGGATTACTGGATACTTGCTCTGAGCTGACACTAATTCCAGGAGACCCAAAATGTCACTGTGGCCCACCAGTCAGAGTGGGGGCATATAGAGGTCAGGTTATTAATGGAGTCTTGGCTCATGTCTGTCTCACAGTAGGTCCACTGGGTCCCCAAACCCATCCTGTAGTGACTTCCCCAGTTCCAGAATGCATAATTGGAATAGATATACTCAGCAACTGGCAGAAGCCCCACATTGGATATCTGACAAGTAGAGTAAGGGCTATTATGGTAGGAAAAGCCAAGTGGAAGCCATTAGAACTGCCCCTACCTAGGAAAATAGTAAACCAAAAGCAATACTGCATTCCTGGAGGGACTGCAGAGATTACCACCACCATCAAGGACTTGAAGGATGCAGGGGTGGTGATTCCCACCACATCCCCATTCAACTCGCCTATTTGGCCTGTGCAAAAAACAGATGGATCTTGGAGAATGACAGTAAATTATTGAAAACTTAACCAGGTGGTGACTCCAATTGCAGCTGCTGTTCCAGATGCAATTTCACTGCTTGAGCAAATTAATACATCTCCTGGTACCTGGTATGCAGCTATTGATCTAGCTAATGCCTTTTTCTCCATACCTGTTTCAAAGGACCACCAGAAGCAGTTTGCCCTCATCTGGCAAGGCCAACAATACACCTCCACTTGCCTACCTCGGGGCTACATTAATTCTCCAGCCCTGTGTCATAATTTAGTCCACAGGGACCTTGATCGCCTTTCCCTTCCACAGGACATCACACTGGTCCATTACATTGATGACATTATGCTGATTGGACCTAGTAAGGAAGAAGTGTCAATGACTCTGGACTTATTGGTAAAACATTTGCGTGCTAGAGGGTGGGAGATTAATCCCACAAAAATTCAGGCACCTTCCACGTCAGTGAAATTTCTAGGGGTCCAGTGGTGTGGGGCATGTCGAGACAGTCCTTCTAAAGTGAAGGATAAGTTATTGCATCTTGCTGCTCCAACAACTAAAAAGGTGGCACAACACCTAGTGGGCCTCTTTGGATTTTGGAGGCAACATATTTCTCATTTGGGTGTGCTACTCCAGCCTATTTATCCAGTGACTCAAAAAGCTGCTAGTTTTGAGTGGGGACCAGAACAAGAGAAGGCTCTGCAACAGGTTCAGGCTGCTGTGCAAGCCGCTCTGCCACTTGGATCATATGAGCCAGCTGATCCAGTGGCGCTTGAAGTGTCAGTGGCAGATAGAGATGCTGTTTGGAGTCTTTGGCAGGTCCCTATCGGTGAATCACAGCACAGACCCTTAGGATTCTGGAGAAAAGCTCTGCCATCCTCTGCAGATAACTACCCTCCTTTTGAGAAACAACTTTTGGCTTGTTACTGGGCCTTAGTAGAGACTGAACGCTTAACCATGGGACACCAAGTCACCATGAGGCCTGAGCTGCCCATCATGAACTGGGTGTTGTCTGACCCACAGAACCATAAAGTTGGACATGCACAGCAGCACTCCATCATTAAATGGAAGTGGTATATTCGAGATCGGGCCCGAGCAGGACCCGAAGGCACAACTAAGTTGCATGAGGAAGTGGCCCAAATGCCCATGGTCTCCACTCCTGTCACATTACCTTCCATCTCCCAGTCTGCACGTATGGCCTCATGGGAAGTTCCTTATGATCAGTTGACTGAGGAAGAGAAAACTCGTGCCTGGTTTACAGATGGTTCTGCATGATATGCAGGCACTACTCAAAAGTAGACTGCGGCAGCACTACGGCCCCTTTCTAGGACCTCCCTGAAGGACAGTGGTGAGGGGAAATCCTCTCAATGGTCAGAACTTTGAGCAGTGCACCTGGTTGTTCACTTTGCTTGGAAGGAGAAATGGCCAGATGTGTGATTATATCCTGATTCACGGGCTGTGGCCAATGGTTTGGCTGGATGGTCAGGGACTTGGAAGGAACATGATTGGAAAATTGGAGACAGGGATTTATGGGGAAGAGGTATGTGGATAGACCTCTCTGAATGGGCCAAAGAAGTGAAGATATTTGTGTCTCATGTGAATGCTCACCAAAGGGTGACCTCAGCAGGGGATGATTTTAACAATCAAGTGGATAGGATGATGCATTCTGTGGAAACCAGTCATCCTCTTCCCCGGCTACTCCAGTCATTGCTCAATGGGCTCAGGAACAAAGTGGCCACGGTGGCAGGGATGGAGGTTATGCATGGGCCCAGCAGGGTGGACTTCCACTCACCAAGGCTGACTTGGCCACAGCCTCTGCTGAGTGCCTAATCTGCCAGCAGCAGAGACCAACACTGAGTCCCTGATACGGCGCCATCCCTTGAGGTGATCAGCTAGCAACCTGGTGGCAAGTTGATTACATTGGACCACTTCCATCTTGGAAGGGGCAGCATTTTGTCCTTACTGGAATAGACACTTACTCTGGATATGGATTTGCCTTCCCTGCATGCAGTACTTCTGCCAAAACTACCATCCGTGGACTTACAGAATGCTTTATCCACTGTCATGGTATCCCACACAGCGTTGCGTCAGATCAAGGGACTCATTTCACAGCAAATGAAGTGTGGCAGTGGGCCCATGCTCATGGAATTCACTGGTCTTTCCATGTTCCCCATCATCCTGAAGCAGCTGGCTTGATAGAATGATGGAATGGCCTTCTGAAGACACAGTTACAGTGCCCGTTAGGTGGTAGTACTTTGCAGGATTTGGGCAATGTTCTCCAGGAGGCTGTATATGCTTTAAACCAACATCCAGTATATGGTGCTGTTTCTCCCATAAGCAGGATTCACGGGTCAAGCAATCAAGGGGTGGAAATGGGAGTGGCACCACTCACTATTACCCCTAGTGACCCACTTGCAAAATTTTTGCTTCCCAATTCCTTGACCTTATGCTCTGCAGGCCTAGAGGTCTTGGTTCCAAAGGGAGGAATGCTCCCACTTGGAGACACATCACTGATTCCATTGAACTGGAAGTTAAGAATGCCACCTGGCCACTTTTGGCTCCTTATGCCTCTGGATCAACAGGCAAAGAAGGCTGGTGTGATTGATCCTGATTAGCAAGAAGAAATCAGACTGATATTACATAATGGAGGTAAAGAAGAGTATGTCTGGAATGCAGGAGATTCCTTGGGGCGTCTCTTAGTACTACCATGCCCTGTGATTACAGTCAATGGAAAACTACAGCAACCTAATAGTGACAGGACTACTAATGACACAGACCCTTCAGGAATGAAAGTTTGGGTCATCCCACCAGGAAAAGAACCATGACCATCCGAGGTGCTTGCTGAGGGCAAAGGGAATACAGAATGGGTGGTGGAAGAAGGTAGTTCTAAATACCAGTTACACCACGTGACCAGTTGCAGAAACGGGGACTGTAATTGTTACGAGTATTTCTACTTTGTACGTGTGCATCAAATATTTTTGTTTCCTTCACTTATAAAATACAAGCTGTAAACGGGGCTAGTGTGTTTTCGAGTGTACGTGTGTTAGTTGTATCACGTTAGGCACAAGTATGACTTTCTAATTGTCTTTATTCAGAGATTATGTATGGTTTAAGGAGATGTGTACATGTGCCAAGTCGACAAGGGGTGGACTGTGATGGTTAAGATTGTGTGTCAACTTGGCTTGGCCGTGATTCTCATTGTTTTAATATAATCACTCCCATGATCGAATAAACTGTGAGTAGCCAATCAGATGAAAGGGAGTCTCCTTGGGGTTGTGGTGTGCATCTGTATATAAGCAGACGTTCTGGCTTTTTGCTCTCTCTGGATCCTGCGGCTGCTTCCTGTCGTCTCATCTCCCGTTCTTGGGACTTGAGCTTTCAGCTTATCTGCTGAACCTGGGATCCGTCGATCTGCACAGCCTGTGAACAGGAGCCCTGCTCTCTGACCTGCCGATCTTAGGCTTGCCAGCTTCTGCAACTGTGTGACTTAGGAGAGGCCTCTATCCTGATCAATGGACTTGGGACATTCTAGCCTCTACAATCACATGAGCTGTTTCCTTGATATAATCTCTCTCTATATATATATTTATACACTTTACTGGTTTTGCTTCTCTAGAGAACCCAGCCTAAGACAACTTCTTTTCAAATATCTCTAGAATTTCCAAAATTGATCTTCTTTTAGGATTCCAGTATGTCATAAAATTAGTAATAACAGAAAATGTGTAAACTATGCATACGGAAAAAAATGCAAATAGAATTATTAACTTGTTACAACAAAACTACAACAAAAAAAACCCACTTGGTTGATAACTATTACTTAAGAGGAACATTTTGCTTCTTTTAAATTAGGTGTCAAAGTCTTCTTCCTTGTAGGGACAGCTCAGCCCAGCCTTTAGCCTAACTCCGTTCTTCAGAGAAGGGCGGGTGACTGCCTTTTGCCCAGAAGCAATGGTTAAGTGCTCGGCCAGTAACCAAGAGGTTGGCCATTTGAATCCACCCAGCGGCTCCATGGGAGAAAGACCTGGTAATCTGCTTCCATAAAGATTACAGCTTAGGAAACCCTTTGGGACAGTTCTGTTCTGTCACATGGGGTTGGTGTGAGTTGAAATCAACTCAACGTCACCTAACAACAACAACACCATAGCTTAGGTTCTGTTAGACTAAAAAGTATGTCTATCCCACACATTTGTGTTTCACTTAGCTCTTTGACCTCAGATAAGTTACCTAACCTCTCTGGTCCCTATTACCTCATTTATAAAATAGGGACCACAGTTGTATCTATCACACATCGCTTATTCTTTCAAACTTCCTAGAAAACAATTTTCTACCGTAAACTGTTTCATAATGTGAATTTTCCATTCATATGTATACGGAAAGCTATCCAATTCATTTTGTTCCAATTTCAAATTTGACAAAGCACCAGGAAGTAGTATATCCACTCCTCACTTATCGACTATTTCATTTTCTGATATTTTGCATTTACGACAATAGTAAAAAATCTGCTATCCAACTATTTTGTGCATTAATGATGTACGTCTGACAGTAACAAATGCCGAGGTGCGAGGCAAGAGTACTGCTGGCTGTGATGGTTAAGGTTATGTGTCAGCTTGGCTGGTCCATGATTCTCAGTGGGTTGGCAGTTATGTAATGATGTAATTTGGCAGTTATGTAATGATGTAATCGTCCTCCATTTTGTGATCTGATATGGTCATCCTCCATATTCACATAATGCCTCTCTTTGCATACTTACCTGGTCTTTGGAACCTAACCGTGTAGGTAAGTGATGAGTGAGTATATTATAGACCTTTTTTAGTCATGAATGTGGATGGGAAAAGCCAATATAAAATTCTAGCAAATCAGATTCAACAGGATATTAAAAGAACAATATGTCATAATCAGGTAGAATTTATCCATTGAATTAAAAAATGCGTGGATATTAGGTCAAATATGAAAAATCACATGGTCATCTCAACTGATGCCAGAAGAGAATCTTATAAAACTCAATATTCATTCTTTATTAAGTCTTTAATAGTTAGAATGAAGAGTACTTTTTAAACAAAAAAGAAAGAAAGGTATATTTCTGTTCAGATGAATAGGCAGTATCTTGCTGTATGATGAAATGCTAGAGATATTTCTGTGAAAATAGAGTAAAACAAAGAGGCCCACTAATACCACCATTAGTTATCATCTTTTGCCAAATTCTGGACAATGTAATAAAAAGTAACAAATTAGAAACAGGACTTTTGGAAAGAAGGAGATGCAATTTCTGTTATTTGCAGGCAAAATGGTTATACTGGTTAATAAGAATAAATATGCATTAATATGAATATAAAAGGTTGTATAAAAGATGGAGTGATTTTTCTATAACGTAATAAATTAGGAAATATAGTGGGAAAATGTTCCACTTACAATAGTATCAAGGAACACTTTAATGAAAAAAATAATGACAACTAAATGAAGAACATTACAAAATTCTACTGAGAGATATAAAAGAAAATTTAGAGGAAAAGTCATACCATCTTCCTGGATGGGATGGCTGAATAAAGACGTGAGTTTTTCCAATATTGGTTAATAGATTCACTGTGCTAGAGTCACAAAAGATTTCCTTTGAAATTTGACCCAAAAATTTAAGTTTATTTAGAAGAATAAATGAATGATAAAAACTAAGAGCAAATATTTGGTTAAAGGTAATTAGGCTGAAATATTACCAAATACTACACTTCGTAAAACAACAATTTAAACAGTCTAATACTAGCTGAAGAATAGACAAGCATATCAGAACAAGCCAAGAAACAAATTTCATTATATGTAAGAAATTAATACATCCTAAAAAGAAATTAAAAAATCAAGAAATTAGTTTCACAAAGCAAAAAATATGTGAATGGCCAATAAGCACATCAGGGAGATGCACATTAAAACCAGAACAAGATACTACATTCCATACACCCATTAGAATGACTAAAGTTAAGAGTCTGACAATACCAAATGTTAGCAAGGATGTGGAACCCTCATACGCTACTGGTGGAAATGTAAACTGTTACAGCCGCACTGGAAAACTGTTTGGTAGTTTCTTTTTTAAAAAGTTAAACATATATGTACCATACAGTCCAACCATGTAATTCGTGGACATGTACCCAAGAGAAATAAAAACATAATTCACTCAAATGACTTGTCCACAATGTTCATAACAGCTTTATTCACAATAGCCCCAAACTGAAAATAACTCAAATGTCAATTAACAAGTAAATAGATAAAATAAGTGGTATATCTGAACAAGGGAATACTACTCAGCAATGAAAGGAAAGAATCCACTGATACATTCAACAATGTGAATGAATCTCAAAATCGTTATGTTGAATGTAAGATGCCAGACACAGAAGACTCCATACTGCAAGATTCCTTTTATATAAAAAATTCTAGAAACTACAAACTCATCTGTGGTAACAGGGCAGCATCTCATTGCTCGCCTTGAAACTGAAAAGGGCTATGAGAAATCTTTTGGAGGTGAAGGAAATGTTCTGTAGTTTGATTGTGGCAGTGGTTTCACACGTATATACATCTGTCCAAAATCTAAATTGTACGCTTTAAATGGATGCAGTTTATTATACTTTAATAAAGTTGAGTTTTAAAAATGAAGAAAACTTGAAGGAGTTCAATGGAATCATTGCATGCTTGGAGTAAGACAGAGTCTTCTAGTCTACTTATTTTCTTAGCATAAGTCAAAAGGAAGTGTGTTCCCTCTGAGTAAATTCACTCCTTTTACAGCATCCGCTTCTTCAGCAGTAAGAGAGCTTTTTGTGTCCCTGACAAGATCCTCCTCATCCCTTCACTCCCAGTATTCCAAAGGCCCACTACCAGTCTCTGCCTTTATGTCAGTCATCACAGCAAGCCCAAGTTTCCACATCCCTTGGACTCTATTCCTCATGTGGTTTTATGTATCCCCTTTCTTACCCCATCTCCAACTCCTGAAACCTTTCCATAGTGCCTTCTGCAACCCATGGTCATTCAATCTGTATTTTAAAACTTTTTTTTTTTTTTTTTTCCCTGAAAGGTTCTCTTTACCTTGTTGCCTTAGCTGAACCCGGTTTTGCCTTAAAGCCCTCTCAGATGGTGGCTTTTTTCTCACAGCCCTCATTATCACTGGGTCAGAGGTGGGTAACTGCCTTATTCTTCATTGCTGCTTCCAGACAATATTCCTTCCCTCCTTCCTTCCTAAAAATTCTCAGCTTTGAATGTCATTACATAGAAAAATACCTCCTCTACTTCCCCTCCTTGTTGCAGTAATTCATGGACCTCTGGATCACGACCCCCTTCATTTCTAGAAGATTTTAGCTCCAGTTCACTGTAATCTCACCAATACTGGCTTAATTCCCGGTGTTTTCAATATCCACATAGATGATACTTGTAATACTGTGGCCTTTCAGTTTCTTGATCTGTCCTTCCGTGATTTTGTCTTTTATCCTACCTTAACCCATGGTCCTATCCTAGATCTTGTCGTTATTAATAATTGCAGCCACTCCATAATCTCCATTCCAAACCCCCTGCTCTGCAAACATTATCCTCTAACATACTTCACTGGGAAGTACAGTCCGTCGATCCTAGTACCACCTTTCCCTTGTCTCACACCCTGCTCCTTACCCGGCTTAAACACCATGGTTATTATAATCACTCTTTTGAATCGTTCTTCAACTCCCTTGTCACTTCTTGCTTCCTCATATTCACTTGGCAAAATTCCAACCCTGGTTAAATCTAGTACCCTGCATATTCTATTCCTCTGTTCGTGTAACTGAGCTGAACATGAATAAGGAAGAAGAAAAGTAAAAACAAACAAAAAACACAACTATGTTTCCTAGTCCTATTTCAAAGTCATGATCACTGACCTCAACAGGACCCTTAATGCTGCTCAGCAATCACACTCTATTTCCCTAAACCATTTACTCTCCTAATTGACTATTTTAGATCCTCTTCTTGAACCTCCAGTATCTCCTCTCCCATCTTCCATTTTAGCTGATGACCTTCCTTTCATCTTCACTGAGAAAACAGAAGCAATCAGCAATCAAGTTTCCATCACGTGTACCTGCCTTCCTGCATCATTGTCCATTTACTTTGCCTTCTCTCCTGGTCCTGTGGATGAACTGTCCACGCAGTTAGTGAATGCCAGCTCCTGCACTTGTGTACTAGATCGCAACTTTTCTTACTTATTCAAGGCCATCTAGCCAGCAATATTCTCCTCTATTTTTCTTAATCTGTTTTTCCTATTCTCCTAGAATCCTTCCCTTCAGCATATAAATACGCTGTTATTTCTCTCATCTCTTAATAAAAAGTCTTGATCTCAGTTCCCCCTTGAGCTATTACCCCATTTCTCTTCTTCTCATTAGTAAAACTCCTCAAAAAAATTGCCAACACTTGTTCTCTTCCTTTCTCCTCTCCCTCCCCCCATTCCCTCTTGAATCCATTCTAATCCTTGACTATATTTGTCAAGATTGTCAGTGACCTATACTTTGATGATTGGTTTTTCAGCCCTTATATTATGTAACTACTCAGCTGCATGTGCTGCCACTGTTTATCACTCCTTCTTTTTTGAAACATTTTCTTCACTTGACTTCCAGAGCTTTATAATCTCATTGGTATCTCCTTAGTCTCCTTAGCTGGATTTCTCCTCATCTTTCTTCCTGCTTAGTATTGGAGTGCCCCAACACGCAGTTCTTGGATCTCTTCTCTTTCTCTATTCCTGAACTTAAAATCTGTGTATCCAGGTGCATGCTAAACATCTCCACTTGGATATCTAATTGGCCTTTCAAACTTACCATGTATAAAATTGAGCTTCAGGACGTCTCCTGCCATTGTCTTCCTCATCTTAGTTAATGGCAAATTCATTCTTCCTGTTGCTTAAACTAAACATCTTGGAGACATCCTCGATTCTTCTCTTTCTTTCATCTACCACATCAATCTGTCAACACATCCTGTTGGCTGTATTTTCAGAATGTGTTCAGAATTCACTTGTTTCTTACAACTTCAGTGCCACCCCACTAATTTATGCCATCATCAACTTTTGTTTGGATAATTGTTCTAGACTTTTAACTGGTCTTGGGATTTTATTCCTGCCTTCAGTTTATCAGCAGCCAGAGTAATAATTTTAAAGGATAGGTCAGATCACATTCCTCTTAGTCACTCTTCTGCTGAAAACTCTTCTGATGTCCATCTTACTTAAAGCAAAAGCCTTACCGGATCTGGCTTCCTAATAGCAATCTGACCTCATCTTTACTGCTCTCTGCCTTAGCACTCCAGCTGCATTACCTTCTTTACTTGCCCTTGAACATGCCAGGTAGGCCCCTACTTCATGGCCTTTGACCTTGTTATTGCCTTCCCCTATAGTATTTTTTCTCCAGATATCTACCTGGCTTGTTCGGTACCTCCTTCACATCTTTACTTATATTTTACCTTTTCAGAGGGGGGCCTTCCTTGACAGCTTATTTAAAATTGCTACCCAACCCTACCCTACTTCATATCTTCCTTCCCTACCTTATTTTTTTTCTATAGTACTTACCACCAGCTCACATAGTATGTTTTATTAGTTTTTTTGTTGTTTTTCGTTTTTCTCTCTCTCTTTCTTCTCTAGTATTTAAGCTCAGTGAGGGCGAGGAATTTTGTCCCTCCTCCCCACCCCAGCTGTCTTCACAATTTTCATCACATAGTAGGTGTTCAACATGTATTTGTGGAATGAGTGAAATACTTTGACTTGTACTGCCTATAAACTGAGTCCACTGAGTATATGGAGATAGTGATAACCTTTGGAAAGTAAGTTATTGTAAAATTTTTGTTCTTTGTATTGTCTATTGGATATTCTTCATCTAAAATATGGAATTTTAAGGAATTGGTATCAGGGAATTAATTTGATATGCAATATTTTCTGTTTCCTTGTTTATAAAGTTGGATACATTGACTGAATGATGCCTGAAATTCCTTTTTATTCTCAAAATATGTGACCCCTTTGAACCTGAACCTTTGTGGTTTTGGGATGCTGAGAAACTCTTCTTTTGTTTTCTCTTATAAGTAGATATTAGTTTTTTTTCCCCCTTCTATCATTATTATTTTTTAAAACTCCCTATAGCTCTGGAACCCAGAGATTGGCAAGTAAGAGGTTAATATTAAGAAAAGGGGTGGCAATTCAGGGGACCAGAGTTCCTCCTAGCAGCTGGGTTGGGAGGGAAAAAATAGTTTCATATGATTAAGAATGACTAGGATATAACCTGAGTAGGATTCTGGATGTACTTTCTTTTGTCTACTAATGGGGTAATTTAATGGCGGTTATACCCCAGAAATTGGTTTCAAATTATGAATGTAAGTCAGGAGAGAAAGTAGAATTTGATATGCTACATTTTGTAGTTAGCAATGACTTTGTTCTTTAAATAGATAAATTTAAAAAATTTTAATGACATTAAAAAATAAGCTAAAGATGCAAATGACACAACTCTTGTTCCTTGGGACCCTATCTTATAAAAAGTCTACTTTTAATGAAAAGTGAAGAGGAAAGAGGACATTGTTTTCATCATTATCTAAATGCAGGGTTTTTATATAGTTGTAAATTTCAAGGTAGTAGAAATAGTTGGGTTAGAGATGTTAGAAATTTCACCTACCCTTGCTTTTAAGGATTTAATTAGTTTTATGTGCTTATACTTACATTAGTCTTCTTATTTCACTAATTTTGGGAAGCATAAAATGCTGACATGATTGCTGGGTTTTGATTAATGCTTCATTTTTTATAGATACGCTTTATAAGATTATTGTTTTGCATTGCTTTTCCATAAGGAATTCAAAAGAAGTGTGTTGGCTATTTTCATCATTCTGATGTAGTTTCATTAAAGTACTTAGGTATTTGTAATTGCTAATATGTTGGAAATTTAAAAATAATGATAGTGTCACTTATTCACAGTCAATGGAGCATATACTGTAGATTGTTTTCCCCATAATACAGATATTTTTGAGCTGACTCAACTAAAGGCTTTTCTAATGCCCCTTGCACTTATTGGATTGTGTTTGCTGAAAGCTGGCTGCACAGTGTGCTGTCATGGGTCAGGGGAAGAGAAAGAGCCGGGCTATTCCCTATATTGTTCTGAGCCATAGTTCTCCTTTTTAACTAAACTAAACCAGCATGAATGTTGAAAAAGATAAAAATGTGGCATCTTTTCATTTGCTTGACATTTGTAAACAGGCTTCTTTTCAGGGAAATGAATTTGGAGGAGTCAAGGATGACCCTACGTTTTTTTGGTCCGAGTCATTAAGTGCATGGTGGTGCCATATGCTGAAATGGGCAAGTTTTAGGTTGGAGATAAGGGAGTGGGTTGAGAAGCAGTCAGTCTATTTTGGCCATATTAACCCTCGGTATATAAAGGAAAATAGTTATCATCGTCTACCATCTGGATCTGTTGTACCCATTTAACTTTTAAATTCTTAAGTTATTTTACAAATAATTTACAGAAATAGTGAGAAGCAACTTTTTTAGAAATTTCAATAAGAATTTAAACATAGAAAATGCAAGTTTTTACTCTCTATTTTCTGGTTTTGAAGTCTCGGAAAAATCCTTTAAGTAAAATTTATTGCTCATCAACTGTCATGCACAAACCTGGAATATATCCATCTTGTAAATACTGATTCTACATTTAAAATGCATCTCTAATAGATTCTAGTTTATCATTGCTTCTGATTTTCTTCCATTTTCATTGTCAAAAGGCAAGGCTTTTGAAAACTTTTGACAGCTTATGATTTTGTTGAAGAAAGGATGGCTGTCCTCTTGCTCCAAAATTGAAAACATTCTCGTATTTTAGCTTTATTAACGCTAGTTAGAATGATCGATCTAATAAATTTTTTCACTTCACAAACTAACTTATTGCCATAGAGTCGATTCCAACTCATAGCAACACTATAGGGCAGACTAGAACTGCCCCATAGGGTTTCCAAGGCTGTAAACCTTTATGGAAGCAGACTGCCACCATGGAGCAGCTAGTGGGTTTGAACTGCCAACCGTTTGGTTAGCAGCCAAGCATTTAACCATTACTGTGCCACCAGGGCTCCTTTTCACTTCTGCATCATCTATTTCCTTCTAGACACTTTTGCAGAGACACCTGCCTTCAGCATTTATCCACCAATGACTGTATCAAATAAATTTTGCTTCACAAATATTATAAAAGATGAAAGAATATTGTCACACATCCTTTTAGCTAAATGGGATGGTCTAGGTTTCTTGTAAAATAATGCTGATGAAATACTTCTTGTTGAATGACTAATTGGCTAAGAATACCGTATTTCCTTTTCATCCAAAAAATATGCACTCATCGCCTCTTAAGTTTGAGAAAATTTATGTAAAATGTTGTCATCTGAAGGTTTATAATCTGAGATTTTACTACTGCTTGCCTCTTTGAATTCATCTTCTGATGCATTTAATCATTGTGAATGATCTTTCTTTGTCAATTTTCTTCTCCTTATGGGTAGAACAGGAAAAGTTCTGAATTCTCAACTGTGTTCAGTGAAACCCAAAAAGAATAAAAGGATGGTATCTCCAGACTTCTTTTTGAAAGATGAGATAATACTAATGTATGAATGATGTAATATGAAAAATGTAATGAAATAAGAAAACTGAAGAATAGTACAGTAGTGCATCATCCTCTAGGCAATCCCATTATCCTTCCATTTCCTTATTATTTTAGGTTTTTTTTTTTTTATTGTACTTCAAATGAAGGTTTACAGAACATATAGTTTCTCATGAAACAGTAGTACACATATTGTTTTATGACATTGGTTAACAACCCCACAACATGTCAACCTTCTACTTCTTGACCTTTTTTTTTTTTGGTGAAAATATACATAGCCAAAGATACACCATTTCAAAAATTTCTACATGCATAGTTCAGTGACATCGACTACGCTGTTCCATTGTGCTGCTATTCTCACTTTAGATGAAGGTTTACAGAACAAAATAGTTTCTCATTAAACAGTTAGTACACATGTTGCTCTGTGACAATGGTTAACAACCCCACTACACGTCAACACTGTCCTTACTCAACCGTGGGTTCCCTATCACCAGCTTTCCTGTCCCCTTCTGCCTTCTAGTCCTTGTCCCTGGACTGCTGTGCCTCACTAGTCCCATTTTGTTTTGTGTGGCTGTCTAATCCGCAGCTGAACGGTGAACCTCGGAAGTGACTACACCACTGAGCTAAAACGGTATCTGGGGGCCATACTCTTGGAGTTTCTCCAGTCTCTTTTAGGCCAGTAAATCTGGTCTTTTTTTGTGTGTGTTAGAATTTTGTTCTACATCCTTCTCCAGCTCTGTCGAGAACCCCCTGTTGTGATGGTTTGTTTTTTTTTTTAAGTAGAATTGGGAATAATTGATAAGTAATGATGAAATAACTTACAGAGTGATGAACTAGCAAAGCATGTTTCAAGAGATAGGAAAATATAAGATCG
This sequence comes from Dugong dugon, assembly GCA_030035585.1. NCBI lineage: Eukaryota > Metazoa > Chordata > Mammalia > Sirenia > Dugongidae > Dugong > Dugong dugon. The sequence goes on from CM057462.1 coordinate 154,118,037, forward strand.
CTGAGACCCCATTGTATATCTTAGATTCATAAAAGGATCCAGGATAGAATGAGTTTTATTTTATTTAAAATATAAGTAAATTTTCTCTCTGCTCTTTGAGAATAAAAGCCATGAGATAGCAATCATTACAAGTACAACAGCTCGATAAAAGGGAAATTCACTAGATAGTAGACAAGAATCATCTTTGATGAAGGGAAGGACAACACACGCTACAGGGGAAGTCAGCACAACTGGATTAAACCAAAAGCTAAGAAGTTTCCTGAATACAACCAAACACTTTGAGGGACAGAGTTGCTGGGGCTAGGGTCTGGGGACCATGGTTTCGGGGGACATCTAGGTCAATTGACATAACAAAGTTTATTAAGAAAATGTTCTGCATCCCACTTTGGTGAGTGGCATCTGGAGTCTTAAAAGCTTCCGAGCAGCCATCTAAGATGCATCAATTGGTCCCAACCCACTTGGAGTAAAGGAGAATGAAGAACACCAAAGACACCAGGAAAATGTTAGCCCAAGAGACAAAAGGGCCACAGAAACCAGAGACTCCATCAGCTTGAGACCAGAAGAACTAGATGGTGCCTGGCTACCACCAATGATGCCCTGACAGGGAACATAACAGAGAGTCCCTGATGGAGCAGGAGAAAGGTGAGGTGCAGAACTCAAATTCTAGTAAGAAGACCAGACTTAATGGTCTGACTGAGACTGGAGGAACCCCAGAAACCCTGGATTGTCTATCAGCCCAGAACTAAAACAATTTCCGGGGTCAGCTCTTCAGACAGGGATTGGACTGGACTGTGGGACGTAACACAACAGAGAGTCCGTGACGGAGCAGGAGAAGAGTGTGGAGCAGAACTCGAATTCGTGTAAAAAGACCAGACTTAATGGTTTGACTGAGACTGGAGGAACCCCTGAAGCCATCCATGGCCCCTGGACACTCTGTTAACCCAGAACTAAAACCATTCCCGAAGCTCACTCTTGAGACAAAGATTAGACTGGACTGTAAAACATAAAATAATACTCATGAAGAGTGTTCTTAGTTCAAGCAGATACACGAGTCCAAATGGGTAACTCCTGTCTGGAGGCAGGATGAGAAGGCAGGAAGGGATAGTAGCTGGTTGAGTAGACACAGGAAACCTGGGGTGGAAAGGGGGAGTGTGCTGTCACATTATAGGGTTTGCAACTAGTGTCACATAACAATATGTGTATAAATTTTTGTATGAGAAATTAACTTGAGCTGTAAACTTTCACCTAAAGCACAGTAAAAAAGAATAAATGTTGAAATCATATTTTAATAAAAAAGATTTTTTTTAAAACAAAACTGGAGTCCAGTGGACCCTGATGGTATTACCAAGGGTTAAGTTTGAAATGTTTATTAGACATCCTAGTAGCGATGTGGAATGGTGGCTGTGTGTAGGAGTCTGGAGCTCAGGAGAGAGATCCAGCCTAGAGATTTCAATCTGAGAGTCATCTGCACACATGCGATAGGTGAAGCCTTGAGTCTAGATGGGGTCACCCAGGAAGAGAGTATAAATAGGAAAGAGAAGAGGGCCAGAAATAGAACCCTGTGCTACACTAGGTTTTAGAAGTCTGTTGAAGGAGAAAGACACTGAGAGGTGCAACCAGTGAGGTAGGAACTTGTGATGTCACTTACATAGAGAAGAGTGTTTTAAGGGGGGATTAATCAATTGGGTCAGATGATGCTGAGAAGTCAAACAAACCCCCAAAAAACAAGTGAGATCAGAGAATTTTGACCATTGGCTTTTTAAAAATGGGGATCATTGATGACCTTGAGAAAAACTGTGTCATTGAAGTGGTGGGCCAAAAGCCTGTTTGTAATGGGTTGAAGTGAAGTAGAGATAACCAGTAGAGGCAACTTTTTCAAGGGATTTTACTGTGAAAAGGAGCAGAGAAATGTAAGTTGGTGGAGGTTTCTTTTATTCCACTTTTGGAGATCAAGAGGAATTGGTAGAGTACCTGGAATTGGAGGTATGAGCCAGGGAGATACTGCTACCTTAAATTAACGTATTAAGGCTGTCTGTACTCTCTAGAAGGAGCAGAGCAGCCCTTGCTCAGTTAGTTAATCCCTTCCTTCTTTCCTCCTTTATCCCTCCCTCCTTCCTTTATTCAGCTATATTCACCACCCTCCCTACCTCTCTTTCCTTTCTTCCTTCCTTTCTTGACATTAAAAAAATTCTGCTAGGATTTTTACTTGTATCTTGCCTAAAAGAAACATAAAACACTGATTACTGGACTGCCTGTCTGATTTTGATAAAAATCAGTAAGGAAAAGTTGAAATCTTTGTTAAACAAATCCAAGCTTTCTGTGATACTTTAATCCTTTAAGTGAAATATACTTGCTAACTAGATTTCCTTACCTTTTAGGGCTTATATGAACTGTAATAATTGCTGTCTGAATGACAAGATGAATTGAAATGGCATTTAATTTAAAATAGTCGAAAATGTGAATTTAGCATATTGTTTTCTCATGTGACTGTTACTTAGGATTGCAAAAAAACAAAGGTTTGAAAGATATTTTATATTGAGTCAGAAATAATTAAAATGGAGGGAAGTATTGAAAATCTTTAGAAACTGATTTACCAAATATCTATTGACTGGGTCAGTTTGGAGCAGCTAGAACTTGTACTTAAAAACACTAATTTGGATATGCTTTGTTTCCTTAAAAAATAATGTTTCTCTAGAGAGTGTAAGGATTATATCCAGTGAGGTTGACTCTGATCACTTTTAAAGGTTTTCATATTTATCTGCTTTAGATTTGGAATATGGTTTTTTAAAAAAACATTTCATTGTTTGAGATATGTAGTTATGCCAACTTCATTATTTTATAATTTAGGAGAATCAAAATATTTCCTTTAGAACTTTTCATCTTTTTTCTTTATTTTACTTATTTTGTGTAAACTCTTAATTCTTTTGTGTTATATGTGATAGCTCAATATTATAAGACTTAGAAAAAAAGAGACTTTCTGGAACAATTCTAAGGATATTCCAGGAACTTGATGGCAGTTAAGCATTACAGATGTCTTTTGGCACTTGAAATTTTCATGATTGGTTTCCACTAAATGAAATTGTTGGATACAGAAATTATTTAGCATCATTGTTAAAAGTCCCTTCAGACTAATTTCTGAACCTAGCTTCTAAAACTCTCCAAAGAAACAAGATCTCAAAATTTCTTAAAGTTGACTATTTAAAATAAAAGTTCCTTTGTGTTGATGATGGTTGGTTAAACTTATTTGAGGTAAAATTTGCCAAACTTATTTTTACACATTTATTCTCATAGTTTATGTTTTAACATTTGTGTAGCCTTTTGGACCAATTTCTTTGATTCTCCTCTCCATTTCAACACTGACTTCTTCCTTTCTTAGTTCTGCCATTAGGGAGCATAAAGCTTTTCTTCAACAAATCTCTAGTATTCTGCAATGTTACAACATGCGCTATAAAACTTTTTAGGATTTGGTCCCTGCCCACAACCTGGCCAGCTTTCACATAACCAGTAATCCTTCACTATTCATAGTTTTCCTATATTATCCATAATTTGTTATGTTCTACACAGTCGAATGTCTTTGTGTAGTCAATAAAACACAGGCAGACATCTTTCTGGTATTCTCTGTTTTCAGCCAAGATTCATCTGACATCAACAATGATACCTCTTGTTCCACATCTTCTTCTGAATCTGGTTTGAATTTCTGGCGCTTCCCTGTCAATGTACTGCTGCAACCGCTTTTGAATTATCTTCAGCAAAATTTTACTTGGCATGTGATATTAATGATATTGTTCAGTAATTTCTGCATTCTGTTAGATCACCTTTCTTTGGAGTTGGCACAAATATGGATCTCTTCCAGTAGGTCAGCCAAGTAGCTGTCTTCCAGATTTCTTGGCATAGATGAGTGAGCACCTGCAGCACTGCATCCAGCGCTGCATCCGTTTGTTGAAACATCCCAATTGGTATTCCCTCAATTGCTGGAGTCTTGTTTTCTGCCAGTGCCTTTAGTGCAGCTTGGAGTTCTTTCTTCAGTTCCGTTGGTTCTCAATCATATGCTACCTCCTGAAATGGTTGAACATTGACCATTTCTTTTTGGTACAGTGACTCTGTATTCCTTCCATCTTCTTTTGATGCATCCTGCTTTGTTCAGTATTTTGCCCATAGAATCCTTCAGAATTGTAACTTGAGGCTTGAATTTTTCTTCAGTTCTTTCAGCTTGAGAAATGCTGAGCATGTTCTTCCCTTTTGTTTTTGTAACTCCAGACCTTTGCACGTTTCATTATAATACTTTGTTTTGTCTTCTCTAGCCGCCCTTTGAAATCTTCCGTTCAGCTCTTTTACATCACCATTCCTTCCATTCACTTTGGCTGCTCTACATTCAAGAGCATGTTTCAGAGTCTCTTCTGACATCCGTTTTGGCCTTTTGTTTCTTTCTTGTCTTTGTAATGATCTTTCGCTATCTTCATGTATGGTGTCCGTGATGTCATCCCATGACTCATCTGGTCTTCGGTCATTTAAGTTCAGTGCATCAAATCTATTGTTGAGATGGTCTGTAAATTCAGGTGGCATATACTCAAGGTCATATTTTGGCTATTGTGGACTTGTTTTAATTTTCTTCAGCTTCCCCTTGAACTTGCATATGAGCACCTGAAGTTCTGTTCAGCAGTCAGTCCTGGCCTTGTTCTGACTTATATGATATTGAGCTTCTCTGTTGTCTTTGTCCACAGATATAATTGATATGATTCCTTTGTATTCCATCTGGCGAGGTGTACATGTATAGTCCTCCTATAGCACGCCTTTACATTGTTGACAAAAGATATTTGCAATGAATAAGTGATTGGTCTTGCAAAATTCTATCATGCCATCGTCGGCATCATTTCTATCACCAAGGCCATATTTTCCAACTGCTGATCCCTCTTTTTTCCCCCAACTTTTGCATTCCAATCACCAGTAATTATCAATGCATCTTGATTGCATGTCTGATCAATTTCTGACTGCAGAAGTTGGTAAAACTCTTCAATTTCCTCATCTTTGGCATTAGTTGTTGGTGCGTAAATTTGAACAATAGTCATGTTAACTGGTCTTCTTTATAGGGGTATGGATATTATCCTATTACTGACAATGTTGTACTTCAGGATAGATCTTGAAATGTTCTTTTTGACAGTTTATGCAACGCCATTCCTCTTCAATTTGTCATTCCTGACATAGTTGACCATATGGTTGTCCGATTCAAAGTGGCCAATACCAGTATGTTTCAGCTCACTAATGCCTAGGATATCGTTCTCTATGCATTCCATTTCATTTTGGACAACTTCCAATTTTCCCAGATTCATATTTCATATGTTCCACATTCTGATTATCAGCGGACGTTTGCAGCTGTTTCTTCTCATTTTGAGTCATGCCACATCAGCAAATTAAGGTCCTGAAAACTTGATTCCATGCGTGTTATTAAGGTCGACTCTACTTTGAGGAGACAGCTCTTCCTCAGTCGTATTTTGGTGTGCGTTCCAACCTGAGGGTCTCATTTTCTGGTACTGTATCAGACAGTGTTCCACTGCTATTCATAAGGTTTTCGCTGGCCAATTTTTTTCAGAAGTAGATCGCCAAGTCCTTCTTCCTAGTCTGTCTTAGTCTGGAATCCCAGCTGAAACCTGCCCACCATGGGTGATCATGCTGGTATTTGAAATACTGGTGGCATAGCTTCTAGCATCGCAGCAACACGCAAGCCACCACAGTACAACAAACTAACAGACAAGTGGTTAGAATTATTAAAGTTCAGCAAAGCCCTTGCTTTTGTCCATTCAATATAAGCATTTATGCCATTAGTAACATTTTTGTTTTGTTTTGTTATTTCGGATCAGAGGAAAGTATAAAGAAGATATTTTCACTGGTGGGTATAAGTAAAAATTTATCAGTTTGCTTCTGGGAAAACAGGAAAACTAATTGGTCACTTACACACTGGTCCCAGGAATCAACTTCCCTCTTGTGTTAATGGGGGAAATTCCTGCCCAGTGACAGACTTATAATCATTTACTTTTTTTGGAGGAAGCAGAAAGGCGAGAATATAAGTTTATTTCTCTCTCAGCCTTTTTTTATGAATGTGTCCCACTGAAATTTATATGTCGTATTTAATTGAAAAACCCAGTATGCTATTTCTCTGAATAAATCTTATCAAATGCATAGTCATGAAGCAGCAGGGTATAATATTCAAGGGAAAATATACATTCCTTTTCATTTTTAACATGCTGTCACAAATTCCTATATATGCCAATTTTTTTTGTTGTTCACATGATTCTTTTCATTAGTGACATACTTTTTGAGAATTCATATGTTGTAAAGGTATTCTGGGAAACTTAGTTTGAAAAATACGCTGTGAAAAGACACAGATGGATTCTAGGGAGTAAAATGAACTTACTTGTAGGCATTATCATATTACATGTAGAAAATAGAGGGTTTATTTCTCACACTGTGAAGGTCTGAGCTGGCAGGCAGTTCTGAGAGCTGGGCAGCTCTGTTTCACACTGCCATCCAGGGATGTGGTTCCTTCTGTCTTGTTCCCACCATCTCCTAAAGTATCGCTCTTGTCTGCAAGGATGAATCAAAATCACCGCCACCACATTCACATTCTAGTCTATGGGAACAGGGAAGAAAGACTTTTAAAAAGTATGTAATCTGGAAGTTATATACATCACTTTATACATATATCCCATTGGCCAGAACTTAGTCACATAGACACATCTATCTGCACGTGAGGCTGGGAAATCTAAGTGTTATATTGTTAAAAGAAAGAAGACACAAACAGGTATTGGAAAATTATCAGTCTCTGCCATATAAATTGTTGTTGTTATTATTAGGTGCTGTCAAGTCGGTTGCGACTCATAGTGACCCTGTGTACAAGAGAATGCAACACTGCCCAATCCTGTGCCATCCTCACAGTCGTTGTTATGCTTGAGCCCATTGTTGCAGCCACTGTGTCAGTCCATCTTGTTGAGGGTCTTCCTCTTTTTCGCTGACCCTCTACTTTACCAAGCATGATTTCTCCTCCAGGGACTAATCCCTTCTGATAACATGTCCAAAGTGTGTGAGATGAAATCTCGCCATTCGTGCTTCTAAGGAGCATTCTGGCTGTACTTCTTCCAAAATAGATTTTGTTCGTTCGTTTGGCTGTCCGTGTCGTATTCAATATTCTTCGCCAACACCATATTTCAAAGGCGTCAGTTCTTCTTTGGTCTTCCTTATTCATTGTCCAGCTTTCGCATGCATATAAGGCCACATGAATAATGCCTATTTATTCAGCACCTACTGTATGTTAAACTGTTTTATCTAGGTTATCTCATTCGGTCCTGGTGACTAAGATGAGGAGAGGTTAAATGTCACAGGCTTGGCATCCACAAGGTAATTGGCAAAGCTGGGATTTGAACTCAAGGTCTGTCTGACTCTCTAAGATCATGCTGTTTCCACCACACATGCCTGGGTGATTAATTAGAAGAACATTATTGTTGTCCAGGTGAGAAGTGGTGAAGATGTACACGAGCAAAAGCAATAGGCGTGGGGAGAGAAGAGAGAATTGTATCAAGAGAGAAATTTAAATTCCAGACCGTACTTCTAGAAAACCCTATGGGGCAGTACTGCTCTGTCACATGAGGTTGCTAGGAGTTGAAAATCAACTTGACGATACCTAATAACGACGATGACAACATTGTTATACTGATGGATTTAGTTTTCAAGTTCAGAAATAGCAAAAGATTTTAAAAGGCCATTTGTTACTTTGAAAAATTTGAAAATTGCTTTGAAAAATCTGGAGTTTTAAAGATTTATCATGTAGGAAACCATGACAAATTCGTAATGAATGCCCTGGAGGACAGTTCTAAGCTAGAGAGAATTCAAGCTGTGAATGTTCGATGTAGTTCGGACATCAAAACTATCTGTAAATGTTGTGAGATTTTAAACTCTGTGTACTATTGATGTTTTCTTATAATTTATATACTTTCTTGTGAAGGTAAAAGTAGGGGGTCTCCAAAGTCTTGAGACATGAATTAGGGGAAGATTTCTTATTCTCTTTTAATATAAAATTCTATGACTTTCCGTAATTTAATAGACATTTACTGTCCTTCAGATATGTGGCATTGTGCTGGGTCCTCTAGAAGTGTGAACATAATCTTGATCTCTAAGAATTCAAGGGAAGGAAGAGGTACACAAATAAATGAATGAAAGTAGACTATACATGAAGAACTGTAAGAAAAATATTAACAAAGTACAGTGAAACTGGGCTGGGTGGTAAGAAAAGAACATACAGGCATCATTGTATTGTAAATATTTCTTAACAAAAGTCCAGAGTTTCTATTATAGTTTTCTTGTTTATATAAGAATTTTAATTGGAATTAACTTTTAATAAACACAAGGCATCTGTAACTTGATTAATCAGCTGACCAAAAATAAGGGAAGATTCACGTAAGTGACATATTGCAAATAAAAATCACACTAAATGTTAATGAAAACAATGCATTATAATAAATATGTTAAGTGTAGAAATGTGAAAGTTAAAAGAAAAATATCATCTGTAGCTACCTCATTTAAAGATAATACCTATTGACATTTCAGTGTATTTTCTTTCCATTGCTTTTCCTTTATTGTCTGTGTTTTTATTTGATCCTACTCACTATAAATTGTTGTATTCTGCTTCACATTATAAAATAATCTGAATTTTTCATTTTAGTACCATATCATTTTTAATGGCTGCATAGCGTTACATTGAGTGGCTATGACATTATTTACTAAAACATTCCCTTATTATTGAACAAAAGAATCGATTCTTTGTAAGAATAAACACTACAGCAATGACAAATTTCTGATAGAGAGCATACTTTTTTTCTTGAAAGGATCTACCTTAGTTTTTTGTCTTGATAACTCACCACATCAAATGTTTATTATTTGCTTTTCCTTTGCTTAATTTGTAGGCTAATATTTTAACTGAATGTTATTAAATTATTTGAGCTTTTCATGAGATCTAGTCTGAAAATTCAGTGCTTTATTGACCATTGGATTGTTCTGTATATAATTTAACTTTTATAAAGTACTTATTAAAATGGGAAGAGGCATAAGAAACAAATGAAAAAGGAGCAAAAGTGGTTGGCGCATTGGGAAAATCAGAAAAAGTTTATGACAACTGGTAAAAATACGGGAAATTAAAATTTTCTTTTGTACTTAATTAGTAATTCACACACATGGTACTAAATTCAAAAAGTACAGAAGGATTTAAGGAAAAAAATAAGGTTTTCTGCCACCATCACTTCACAGTTCCCTTCCTATAAGGCAGCTACTGATAATAGGGTTCTTGTGTTTCTTTACAGGAGCATTTGGTACATATACAAGCATATGTTCACACACATTCACATATGAGCATATTTTTTAAAATTCAAATTTTTGTATTTATGTCTACTCCTAGCTTTTTTATATAATAATACCTTGGAGATCCTTTCATAACTCCTAGATTTATATCTCCAGGTTTAACCTCTCCTAAACTCCCTATTTGTCATCTCTCCTTGGTTGTTTTAAAGGCATCTTACCCATCACGTGTCCAGAATAGGGCTCTTGATTACCACCTCTACCCAACCTGTTTTTTCTCATGTTTTTCCCATCTCTTGTATATGGAGGCTTCATTTGCTGAGTTGCTTATGCCAAAATCTTGTAGTTGCCCTTGACTCCTCTTTTTCTCTCACATTCCACATCTTACCTAAGCAAATGCTGTGAGAACTAACTTCAGAATATCCCATGTCCAACAACTTTTCATTGCCCTCGACTACCCTAGTTCAAGCTAATATCACCTTTCTCCTAGAGTTAGACTTAACGATAGCCCATTGTGATGACTTCCTAACTATTTTTCCTGTGCCCACTTTTGCCTTTTTAAAGTCTCTTCTCCATAGAGACTTAAAGCTCCTTTCTTTTTAATCCAGAAATAAATTCATCCGTGAACAACTGATTTTTGACAAGGGGTCAAAGCCCATTCAATAGGGAAGAAACAGTCTCTTTAACAAATGATGCTGGCAAAACTGGATATACACATGCAGAAACATGAAATAGGACCCATACCTCATGCCATACACAAAAACTTACTCATAATGGATCAAAGACCTAAATGTTAAAGCTAAAACTATAAAGCTGTTGGAAGAAAACATAGGGAAAAAACTATGGGACCTAATCTTTTTTTAAAAAATAAATTATCAAACACAACCATTAATGCACAAGCAGCAGAAGTCAAATTAGATAACTGGGACTTCGTAAAAATTAAATACTTACGTTTATCAAAAAACTTTATCAAAAGAGTAAAAAGACAACCTGCAGACTGGGAAGAAATTTTTGGGAATGATGTTATCTGATAAGAGTTTAATCTCTAAAATATGTAGAAAACCAGCTCAACAACAAAAAGACAATTAAAAAATGGGCAAGGGACATGACTAGACACTTGACCAAAGCGGACATTCAGGTGGCCAACAAACACATGAAAAGATGCTGGCAATAATTAGCCATTCCAAAAAAAACCAAACCTGTTGCCGTCAAGTCGATTCCTACTCTTAGTGATCCTATAGGACAGAGCAGAACTGCCCCATAGGGTTTCAAAGAAGCAGCTGGTGGGTTCAAATTGCCAACCTTTTGGTTAGCAGCCAAGGTCTTAACCGCTATACCATCAGGGCCCCAATTAGCCATTAGAGAGATACAAATCAAAACTGCATTGAGATAGCATTTCACCTCTGCTAAAATGGCACTGATTTAAAAAAAAACAAACAGAAAACAGCAAATGCTGGCGAAGATGTGGGGAGATTGGAACCTTTATCTACTGCTGGTGGGATTGTAAAATGATACAACCACTGTGGAAAACAGTATGGCGCTTCCTTAAAAAAGTAGAAATAGAACTACCTTATGATCCAGCAATCCCACTTCTAGGTATAAACCCTAGAGATCTAATACTAACACAATCAGATGTATACACACCTATGTTCATTGCAGCACTATTCACAACAGCAAAAAGATGGAAACAACCTAGGTACCTGTCAGTGGATGAATGGATAAGCAAAATGTGGTACATACATACAATGGAATACTATGCAGCTATAAAGAATAATGATGAGTTCTCAAAATACGATGTGGAGGAATCTGGATGACATTATGATGCGTGAAATAAGCCAATTGCAGAAGGGTAAATATTGTATGATCTCTTTATTTATCCCTTTTTTTTTTTGATGTGTGTCTATTTTTATAAATTGACCTCTGAGAACTGTTGTTGCTGTGTCCCAAAGGTTTTGGTATGATGTACTTCATTCTTGTTTGATTCTAGGAATTTTTTGGTTTCATCTTTGATTTCTTCTATTACTCAGTGGTTTTTAAGCAAGGTGTTATTCAGTTTTCATGCATTTAATTTTTTTCCTTGCTCTTCCTATTACTAATTTCTGCTTTTATGGCATTGTGATCATAGAAGACGCTTTGTATTGTCTCAGTGTTTTGCATTTTGTTGAGGGTTGCTTTGTGGCCTAAGATGTGCTTTATTCTGGATAATGTTCCGTGTGCATTGGAAAAGAATATATACATTGCTGCTGTTGGGTGGAGTGTTCTATATAAGTCTATGATGTCAAGTTGGTTGATTGTGGCCTTTAGATCTTCTGTGTCTTTGTTGAGTTTATTTGTATATGTTCTGTCCTACTATTGTGGAACTGTCAGTTTCTCTTTTCAGTGCTGTTAGAGTTTGTTTTATGTATTTTGGAGCCCTGTCATTGGGTGCGTAGATATTTATTATGGTTATGTCAAATCATGGTGGATTCTCCCTTTAATCATTATATAATGACCTTACTTGTCCTTTATGGTGAATTTTGCCTTAAAGCCTATTTTATCTGAGATTAGTATTGCCACTCCTGCTCTTTTTTGCTTGTTGTTTGCTTGATATATTTTTTTCCATCCTTTCATTTTTAATATATTTATGTCTTTGTTTCTAAGGTGTGTCTCTTGTAGACAGCATACTGATGGGTCAGCACTGGGCAGGGTGGGGCTCGGGGGATGGCATGGGGTGGGGTCTGGGGGCCTATGCCAGTGCAGTTTGGGGTGCAGCGCTCAGCGGGGTGAGGCTGGGAGATGGCATGGGTGTGGCCTAGGGGTCCCCGCTGGTGCTTCTTGGAGGCATGGCACTTGGTGGGGTGGGGCCGAGGGGTGGCACAGGTGGAGTTCCGGGATCCAGAGGTCTGCACAAGCGTGGCGCTGAGTGCATGGTACAGAGAGGCAGGAGGGCAGGGAGAGGATGTGATGTGTGGAGCTAAGTGAGAAAGAGAAAGAAGACAGAGAAACAGAAGAAAAAAATAAAATAAAGAAAATAAATAAATAAAATGATGGCGCAGTGGGAATTGGTGAGTAGGGGCGGGCCAGAGTCGGGGAAACTGTGTCGGTGTCTGTCTAGCCAAGCAGTGCGGCACAGCCCATCAAGAAGGGGCAGGGGCAGCACACATGAGAAAGGGAAGGAAGGACAGGGAAGAGAGAGAAGAAACAAAAAAAGAAAAACAAACAAAACATATGACACTGAGGGAACTGGCCATTGCGGGTAGGGTGGAACCCAGGTGGTGGCAAGCTGGTGTCTCTCTCTCCAGGCAATGTAGCCCATCAGGAGGGGGTGGAGGCATGACAGGGCCAGATACTCTGTCTCCTGTTGGGAGCTCCATGAAGTTGCCTTCCCATACTCCCTGTCCAGGTCCTTGGTGGCTATACTCCAAGATGGTGTGTTTATGCCACATTAGATGGCAGGGAACCTCCACCCTGTAGCTCTCCTCATTCTCTGTTCTCTGTCAGTATCTTCTTCCATTCAGTAAAATCTAGGGTTTTATCCCTTCATTTCATGCTTAGGGTTCCAGGATTGACATTTGTATCTGTTTTACTTAGTTTTTCAGGTCTTTGCTACACAGGGACGGCATGGTGTTTCTGTCTATAGCCCCATGTTGGCTCTCCCAATAAAACATTTTAATATAAAAGAAAAATCCTTTCTTTTTAAAACATTAACCAAGTCTCACTTCCCTGCTTAGAACCCTTCAATGACTTACAATGATACTTTGGATAAAATACACAGTTCATACCATGGCTTACAAATCCCTGCATGATCTGGCCCGGCTACCTATCTGACCATAACTGCTACCACTTTGCCTTTTACTTTCAGACGTTCAGCCTTAATTTCCTTGAATATACCAAACATTGTGTAGCCTCAGGGCCTCTTGATGTCTAAGGTCAGTCTTGGGAAATTCTCAGCTATTATATCTTTATATATTGCTTGTGCTCTAATTTCTGTCTTCTGGGATTCCAGTTACATCTTTGTGAGACCTTTCTACCATGGCTCATATGCTTATACATTCATTGCCATATTTTCTAATCTTTTTTCTCTCTGTACTTTAGTGTGGATATTTTTTTTTCTGACTTGTCTCCCAGTTCTCTAATGTACTTCCCTGCTCTGTCCAATCTGCTGGTGAACACAATCATTAAGTTCTTAATTTTAGTTATTGTCTTTTTTAGTTCTAGTTTTCATTTGATTATTTTTCCTTGAACTTTTTATTGTGCAGCATTTTCAAATTTTCAAAATTAGAACATTTCAAATGTCAAATTTTAAAGAGGACAACAATGAATACTGGTATATTCTTTACCTAGATCCGTCAGTTGAATACACTGTCTCCACATTTGCCTTTTCTGTATATATAAATCCTTTTATTCCTTGATGATTTGAAAATAAATTATAGACATCATGACTCTTCTTCCCTAAATACTTCATGACTCTTTTTTCCTGAATACTTTAGCATGTATTTCCTAGGAACAAGGACTTCTGCCACATAAACATAATTGTCACACTTAAGAATTTAATATGGACATAATACTTTATCTAATGTGGAGTCTATATTCAGATTTTCCCAAATGTCCCAATAAAACCCTTTATAGTGACCTACTCCCAGATCAAGTGTCACACATTGCATTTAATTGTCATAACTCTTTGTTCTCCTTTAAACTAGAATAGTTTCCCAGCCTTTTTCGGGAGGACTTCGGGGGGTTTCCTTGGGATTTTCAGATTCTTGGCCAGTTGCTTTGCAGAATGTTTCTCAGTTTGTATTCGTCTAATTGTTTCCTCATGATTAATTTTGGATTAAACATTTTTGGCAAAAATACATCAGGAAATCATGAAGTCAATGTTTATTGGTGATGTTAAGTTTGATCATTTGATTAAGAAGAAAATGGTTGTAAAAAATCAGTCTCTAAATTAGTAGTAGTTCATGCACATTAAATGATATGTCACGTATCTCTTTCTTTAGAATAAAAAACGTGGTGAAACTCAGATCACTGTCCAGTATTAGAGTATTTCAAAGGAAAGGATTCGTAAGAACTGTTCACATTTTATGCATGAGTCACTGAAAACCCCCCTAACATGTCCACAAACAACTCTATTTTAGTTAAGGGCCTTTTCCCTTTTTAATTTTGATTGCTCAGCCTAAGGTTCTTTGGTTAGAGCCAGTGTGAGTACTTTTATATACTTAATACAAATTAATAGATTTTGTTAATGTTTTGAACTAGCTTGATTTTGTTTGCTTGTTTTTGTTATTTTTAAGAATTACTACTTCCAGATCTGGTATCCTAGTGAAAAAACCAAAGAATCAAACCCGTTGCTGTCTAGTTGACTCATAGCAACCCTACAGGACAGAGTAGAACAGCCCTGTAGGGTTTCCAGGGAGCGCCTGGTGGATTCAAACTACTGACCTTTTGGTTAGCAGCTGTAGCTCTTAACCACTACGCCACCAGGTCAATAAGGTCACGCTTTAAAAAAGAAACAACTGGACATTTATGTTGAAAAGAATCTTAATAGTTTTTTGTTAGTATATGAATTCTTCCAGCTTCTCATAGGAATTAGTTCTTATAAAGTACCTTTTAGACCATCTTGTGTATAGATAGGTGCTCGGTTTACTTCAAGAGATGCAAACAGTTGAAGCCAGTATAACTGCTAACAGATTAGAAACAATACAAAGTATATGGACTAAGAAAATCATAAAAGAGCTAAATTTTTTAAAAACTTATTTATCAGGCTCCCTATAAATGTATTACTTATAGAGCAACCTTCAGATGTTTTTTTAGAAATTCAAGAAGATATTTCTCTTGTAGACTTCCAAAGAATGTGTTTCTTTGTCTTGTTTTTGAAGATACTATACCTTTCTTTTAATGCCAGCTTATAGTGCATATTTGAACTCTAACTTCATAACCTTTGATGGTAAGGTATACACGGTAGAAACGAAACCTGATGAAGATCATCCTGTTTATCTTATATCATCAATGTAGTGTACATATACACTAAATTATGCATTTAATGTTAAAGTTTACGTTTGTTATCAGGGAGGGAAAGTCTGTTGTCTCCAGGGCCTTAAAGAATAAAAGGAAGAGACAGAGCTGTAAAGAAATGTTTATAATAAGTTCTACAATAAAGCATTATAGAAAATATTATAGAAGCACAATGGAGAATTCAGCTGACTTTGCCATATTTATAGAGAACTGTATTAAAACTACATGAATCAAAAGAACTAAAATCATTAGACCCACCCCGATTCTTAGAGGTTTTTGTCTTTGGCAAATAGTTGTGCTATAGTATAAGTCATTGCTAGGTTTGCTTTGTCCCTGGGTGGTTTAGATGGTTCATAGGATCAGCTGCTAACTGAAAGACTGGAGGTTTGAGTCCACCCAGAGATGACTTGGAAGAAAGGCCTGGCAATCTACTTCCGAAAAATCAGCCATCGAAAACCCTGTAGAGCACAGTTCTACTTTGACCCAAATGAGGTCAGGAAACTGGTATGGTTTTCTTTAATATTGTAGATAAAACTAATGGTTTTGAAGGTTTTAGTGATTAAAATCTTTTTTTGTGAACTTTTCATTGATTTGTTTACCTTTTGTTGTTGTTAGCTGCTATTGAGTCAGTCTTTGACTCATGGTAACCCCATGCACAACGAATCAAAACACTGCCTGGTCCCCCACCCATCCCCATGATTGGTTGTGGATCAGACCTTTGTGATCCATAGGGTTTTCATTGACTCATTTTCGGAAGTAGATCACTAGGCCTTTCTTTCTAGTCTGCCTTAGTCTGGAAGCTTGACAGAAGCCTATTCAGCATCATGCCAACCAACACACAGGCCTCACTGACGGATGGATGGTGGCTGCGCATGAAGTTCGTTGGCCAGGTCTCCTGCATGGAAGGTGAAAATTCTACCATTGAACCACCAATGCCCCTTGCTTATCTTTACCTGATACTTATTTCAGCCTGATAGTCTAGTAAAGGAATTGTGTTTTAATTTGCTACTTTATAGCTTGTTGTTAATAACTTCTATGATTTCCAAATATTTCAAATTTAATATTGAAAATAAACATCTTTCAGGTAAATATTATGTTTTAATTGATTACTAGTTGTATTTAAAATTTGCTAAAATTTGCCTTTGCCAAGGGTAAGGTTTCTGGATTATTCTGTGTTTGTCCTAAAAAGACTCTGTTTGGGTTACATGTTTTTTTGAATTAGGAATGGAGTGTACTGATGGATGGATGGATGGATGGATGGATGGATAAATGCTCACAGTAGAAGCTCACTGTCTATGAGGGCCTGCATGCATTTGTTAAATGTGACTGTCAGCACTAAGTAAACAAATTCCTTTCCAACCCCAAGTAAAAGTCTGCAAAATCTCTCAGAATTTCACAGAAGGCACAGACTTCTGCCTTGATTGAATAAGCATTGATAATTAGTCATTTTTTGTGTGTGCTTTGTCTAGCGTTTTCCTTATTTTATCTGTTTATTGATCTATGAATATCATAGTATAATCATGATTACATTTTATTAGGGATTTTCATATATTTTTCTTTTCACATTGAACCAATTTTCAGTTGCTTAAAATTTCAAGATGTTTAAATGTGTTTATAGTTTTCAGTATTTTTGCTCAGTCTTGGGAGTGAACTGATTACCAAGGAAAACCTGACCCTTAATGAGCAAGTAAATTTGCAAGCTGGACACTTTTTTTTGTTAAATTAATTTTTGTCTAGGCCAGATAACCCTTAAAGATACATGATCCTATTCACTAAGGCTTTTTCGATCTCATAAAATGCAGTGTATTGCCTGACCTGAATATTATATTATCTAGGCAAACAATATTATTAGAGCCTTATTGATCGAACCAGATTCAAGAAAACAGTACTAAATTTTAATTTTCTCAATACTGTGAAGGCCTTTTTCAGTCTTCAGCTTGGTTAACTTTTATAATTTGCAATTATCCTAATTATTGCTTAGTATATGTACATAGGTTCCTTAAAACAGATTTTGGATAGCATTTTCAATGTACAATAATTCTACCTTTGCATACAGTAGTATACATAATATACACCATATTTTTCTATGACTTTGAAGTCAGAAGCTGTGTTTTCCTTATCTTTGTATTTCCAGTAGTTGACATAAAGTAGATATTCATTGGAGGGAAGGAAGAATGGAAATGAATAATCTTCAGGTACTTGCAGCATCACAGTTACATTATCGAGTTTAATTTCCATTCTCTTATATATTTGTTCAGTTTGGTTATTTCAACAGGAATTTACGTGACTCAGAATGAAATGAATAGAAACTTGAAAAACGGAATGGGTAAGATCTAGAGAGGTAGTAAGCATCTCATCACTGGAAACGAGCAAGCAGAGGTTAGGTGATTCTTTGACAGTGATGTTGAGAAGGAGAGTCCTTATAATGTTCAAGATAACATCTAGTATCTCTCTTATCTTCAAATTTCTGTGAGAAATCTATTTAGTTTAGTTATTAGAATGTCAAGATTTTCCAGTGCAGTTAACTAGAGAGTCAAAAGAACCAGGTATAAAAAAAGGGGCAGAGAGTTCTTAACAAAGTACAGTTTAAAGAAGATTTCTCATATTTTATGTAGAAGGAAGGAAGAAACTCTAATATCTAAGTAGAAATCACCCTCTAAGGGATCTTTTTAATTACAGTAAATGGGAAATCAAAAGCTGGACAAGAAAAAAAAAGATTCTGACTATATATAAAGGTTAGAAACTTTTATATGGCAAAAGAGAGCATAAACAAAACAAATAGTCCACAGCAAACTTGGAAAATAAAATATTTGCTACAGAGATGTTAGATAAAGGGTTTGTATCTAAATATACAAAGAGTTCTTACATTTAGGTAAGGAGATAAACAAGCCAGTAGTAAAATGGGCAAACAATATGAATAGGCTATTTCAGAAGGGCAAATTCAGATGGTCAATAATATTTCAAAAGATGTTCAGACTTGTTAGTAGTCAAAGAAATGCAAATTAAAATAACATCAAACTATTGGCAAACATAAAATGATCAAAAACACCTATTCTTTCAGGCTGGGAAGTATAGGGAGGGAATTTGAATATATTGCTGATGGCAGTGTGAGTTGTTGCTGCCTTTTTTGGAAGGCAATCTGGCAGCATCTATTAAAATTGAAAATGCACATAATCTATGCTCCAGCAATTCCACTGGTGGGAATCTATCCCTAAAGAATAAAAGCGCCAGTATGTACCCAAAATGTTTATTTCAGCACTGTTTATAATAATTAAAAATTACAAATGCCTATTAATAGTAGAATGGATAAATAAATAATAGTACATCATGGCATAGAATATTATACTGACATCATAAAGCATTAGCACTGTATTAGTTACCTTAGAGGGACTTTCCATGCGGTATTGTTGAATGAGGAAATAAATATATGTGGAAGTATGTATTAATATATCCCATTCTTTTCTAGAACAGTGATCAAAAAACATCTATGTGGGTTTATGTAAACAAATGTATACCTACATACATTTATATGTTCATATGATAGTATTAGCATATGACAACATAGAAGAATGCATACCAGGTTGTTGTTAACATGATTTTTTTGGATGATAATAATGCAGCTTCATATGCATGCGAAAGCTGGACAATGAATAAGGAAGACTAAAGAAGAAGTGACACCTTTGAATTATGGTATTGGCGAAGAATATTGAATATACCATGGACTGCCAGAAGAACGAACAAATCTGTTTTGGAAGAAGCGTAGCCAGAATGCTCCTTAGAAGCAAGGATGGTGCGACTTTGTCTCACGTACTTTGGACATGTTATCAGGAGGGACCAGTCCCTGGAGAAGGACATCATGCTTGGTAAAGTAGGAGGTCAGTGAAAAAGAGAAAGACCCTCAACAAGATGAATTGACACAGTGGCCGCAACAATGGGCTCAAGCATAACAACGATTGTGAGGATGGCGCAGGACCAGGCATTGTTTCATTCTGTTGTACATAGGGTTGCTGTGAGTCAGAACTGGCTTGATGTCACCTAACAACAACAACAATTATGCAGCAGAAGTAGGAAGGAGAAGAAGGGACTGGAGGAGGCTAACTAAAAAGAAAAAAAATTGTTAAAAACCCAAACTAAGGCAAAATAAAATCCCTAGCACTTTTACTATTCCATTTATGTAAAATAATCTGTGTGTATATATGTACATACATTTATATATATGTACACATGTATATACAAATTAAAATTAACAGAATTTTTAATTACCAAACTGAAACACCTACCAGCTGATTAGATGTGGGACTAGAACTCAAAGAGTAAATCAGGACTCAAGATCTAAATTTGAGTGTTCACTGTAGAGGTAATATTAGAAGCCAACAAAAACCAGACTTAATGGCTAATCCCTTAGCATTTATTTATATTAATTGCTGTATATTTTTAATTTCTGCTTCACCTTAGTCAGCAAGAGCTCAGCAATGGGTTTTATTATTTTCTGCTTTAGGCAGCCCATATAAAAATATATTAATTGATGTTTGTAAGAAGCTTTTAGTCATTCAACACATGTTTACTGAGCACCTGCCATGTGGCAGGCACATTATAGGTCCTGTCATAATACACAATATGATTCACAAAATACAGTCACCATTTTGTCTTTGTATCCCCAGTGCCAAATACCGCACTTGGCACACAGCAGTTGTTTAGTAAATGTTTTATGAATGACTGAATAGACAGACCATTCCACCTACTAGAGACAGACTAGAGCCCTGGTGGCACAGTGGTTAGGTGCTCAGCTGCTAACCAAAAGGTCAGCAGTTTGAACCCATCAGCCGCTACATGGGAGAAAGATGTGGCAGTCTGCTTCCGTAAAGATTGCCAAAAATCAAACCAAACCCGTTGCCATTGAGTCGATTTCGACTCAGAGTGACCCTATGATAAGTCTATAAAGATTACTGCCTTGGAAACCCTATAGGACAGTTCTACTCTGTCCTAAAGGGCTGCTATGAGTCAGAATCAACTCAACAGTGGATTTGGTTTTTGGTTGAGAGAGAGGTTTGCTCAATAAGACAGGGAAAACTGGCTACTGATGGCCCCATTTTAGGCACCTAGTGGAGGGAGCCCTGATGGCACAGTAGTTAAGCATTCAGCTGCAAACCAAAAGGTCGGCAGTTTGAACTCACCAGCTACTCCTTGGCCTGTGGGGCAGTTCTACTCTGTCCGATATGGTTGCAGTAAGTGTGAATCTACTTGACGGCAATGGGTTTGTTTTTGTTTTTTCAGTCGAGAGAACTTCCTTCTCCCAGTGTTCACTTATCAATCTTAGAGAAGAAATCTGGCCCTATTGGGGTCACATGCCCACTCTTTTGACCAATCATTAACTGATGGAGGATGAGATATGACTAGCCATGCCTGGGTCAAGTCTTCCTTCTAATGGCAAAGGAGGTAGATTTCACTACTAGAAGGAAAGACATGGAGAGCTTGAGCAGACCAAAATGGCAGCTACAATTGTCCACAACAAAAATTAATTAGAATTTAAATTTCTGAACAAGCCTCCTCTCTTTTAAACCCCGATAATTTATGAAAAATTGCAAGTGAAAAAGGAAAGAAGCATGATAGTAGACATGGGAAATATACATTTGGTATTTTTGTTATGGAGAAAGACAGGGATGAACTCTGTGAAGTAACTGAAAGATGGAAATCTTAAGGGTAAGCACCTCTCCTTCCAAGTTTCCTCATTATTATTGGCTGTGGTCGAGATCCCAGTCACAATGGGAGAAAAACTGTGCGGTCCTGTGACATCTCTGTTTCCACATGGGGGCCTTATGGGAGCCTTAATCCCTATGGTCAAAGGGCTGGAATCCAGGTGGTTTTTGCAGGCCTGCCTCATTTTTCCCACTGTTTCTCTCACAAGTTTGGAGGTCCACTGAAGTGGTAAATAAATGCACTTGGAAGCTATCACAACTCTTCTTGTTAAGCTGAACTTGCTTAGGGGTAGTTATCACAGTTGCTAATCAGCCAAGCTTGTTTCTGATAACTACAGGGAAGTGAGAGAAGGACAGAACTGGAGAGAGAAACTTATGGTAGATGGGAGAGATGTCAGTGCTATATCTGAGCACTACTCCTTGTTCTTTAAATGTACCTATACACATTTTGCAAACCCTGATGGCATAGTGGTTAAGTGCTATGGCTGCTAACCAAAAGGTCAGCAGTTCAAATCCACCAGGCATTCCTTGGGAACTGTGGGGCAGTTCTGCCCTGTCCTGTAGGGTCACTATGAGTTGGAATTGACTCAGCAACAACGGGTTTGGTTTGTTTATTTTTTTTAATACACATTTTGGAAACCCTGGTGGCGTAGTGGTTAAGTGCTATGGCTGCTAACCAAAAAGTCGGCAGTTCGAATCCACCAGGCACTCCTTGGAAACCCTATGGGGCAGTTCTACACTGTCCTGTAGGGCTGCTATGAGTCAGCTTCAACTCCATAGCAGCGGGTTTGGTTTTTTTGGTATACACGGTTTGCTGTTATGCAAAAAGTAGTCCCTAATGGAAGAATGTAGGCAGAGTAAATGGAAACGTCTGAGCTTTATTGATCTGTGCTTATCCTACATCACACCTCCCTATTGTGAAAATGATTGATGTTTTAAAAAACCTTCAGGAGCCTTTGTTGGCTTTTCCAATTTCTCTTTCAAAATAGTAAAACAATTATAGGTAAATTATGTGGGGAAAATATTTGTCTTGATTTATTTTTCTAAAAAATGAGTAGGAGGAATTTACACAAAGTGAGTAAATAATAGTATTATTTAGAAACAATTCCATTTTCATTTAGGCAACCCTAAGATTAAGCAGGAGGGTTTTTGTGAGGACTTGATGTTGTGTTGTTTGCGTATTTACCAAAATGCCTTGATATGAGATTTTTTTGTTCTTAAATTACCGTTTTGAGACCTAGAAATTTTTTCCCAAGCCAAAGCAACAACAAAGCCATATACACATTTTAAAAAATCCACTACTCTTTAAAAAACCCACAATTTTTTAATCCTAAAATGAGTGATTCCATAATAACTTTTGTCTTATTATGAATTGCTTCAGCTGAAATTAGGATAAAGTTTCAATTTAAGCCCTGGAGGCGCAGTGGTTACAGTGCTCAATTGCTAACTGAAAGGTTGGCTGTTTGAACCCGTCAGCTGCTCCGTAAGAGAAAGATGTGGCAGTCTGCTTCTGAAGCAGTTTATAGCCTTGGAAACCCTTTTGGGTAGTTCTGCGTCAGAACTGACTTGACAGCAATGGTTTTTTTTTTTTTTTTAAAGCCATCAGAAATGAATAGATTTAAATTATCTTTCTATATAAATTATGTCACTGTTCGCACACATGCATGCTACTATGAAAATAATTGTCATATTCTGGTTATTTAGTTGTGGGTTGGAGTAAGTATCCCTAAAGTATGATCTATAAAACCTTGTTATAATTTACCTGACAAGTAATATTTAAAACTGAGCTACAGAAATATGCCAGAAGAGTGATCATATGTTAACACAAGTTGGGAAAGAATGAAGGGATAGTCATTTTTTAATTGTGCTAACTCTTAAATTATATCTAAAGTTGTGCTTGTCTGAATTCTTTTGTCTGTTTTGTTTTTGCTTGAATAGAAAATAGTGGTCAATTTAGAATACCAGCTGCTGATTATTTGGTAGCTTGTCAGTTGAAGCACCTGGATTGAGTACGGCCATGCTTAGAGGAAAAAAAAAATTTTTTTTTAAATCAGTTTTTGCCATATGTCATCTGGTTTGTTGTTTCCTACATATTACTTTCAAATTTAAACATAAGTATGACTGAACTCCAGTATTTGCTATGCAAATATTATAAGATGTGTCCTTTTCACTTTTCTGTCTCTAAGTGCTTAGTTTAGAAAATTTTGATTCATGAGATGGAAGGTGCCTTCTCTAATAACAGGTTGATTACAGTTTTTATGTTCTACTAGCTGCATTAAAATAGCCTGGTCTCCACAATGTGTGGTAAATCACTACATTAAATAATTTGTGGGGCAAATATTTCTCCTAATCATCCCCTGCCTTAAAAAAAAAACTAAAAAAAAAAAAAAAATAAAGCATGTTTATGTAAATAAAAGCAAGTTAAATTGAATGTCACAAACAGTCTTGAAGGGAAAAAAAAAAGTCACCACACCATGCAGCCTGAAGGGTATTGTTGAGAGCAGGGAGGGATAGCTCTACCCTTTTGCCATGGCGATGAGAGCTAGTTGTCTCCAGCACCTATCCCAGGGGCTGGCACAGATTGGGCACTCAGTACATGTTTAAATGTGTGAATGGATGCAAGTTCAGTACATGTTTAAATGTGTGAATGGATGCAAGTTCAGATTATTTTAATAGCAGTAGCAGTGGTGCTGCCACTCCCACTTACCGTCTGTCTAGGTTTTGCTACCCTGTAGGGGTTGTTCTCTTATCTGAAGTCAGTTATGGCAGTCTTTGTTGTTGTTTTCCTCCAAATATTTTCCTTCAGTTTTAGGCCTCTAAAATTAAGTATTAGAATTTATAACTGCCTTAGGTAGTGAGAGGAGATGGTAGTAGCATAACTTGATGTAAAGTTTTGAATAAAAATGATTTTATAAGAAAGTAATGTATTAACTTTCTAGGTAACCTTGGGCAGGTCCTTCACCTTTCTGTGCTTCAGTTTCTTTGTACAGTTAAAGGTTTGGACCAGATAATCTGAAAGGTTTTTATCGTATAATTATAAGTGGCTAGGTATAGATAGTTGTTTTATAAAATTTAATTTATAAGAAGAGATATTTAATGTAGCAGATACTGGAAATGATTTCGATTCATGGAAATTGAATAAATTGAGGAGAAAGTCAGCCAGCCTTGCAGAAGCATCACTCTCGGGAGGCAGCAAATTGGAGCTGTAAAATAGCATGATTATAGTGACGCATAAACTGCTTTCTCACATGTTAGAACTGATTGATTATGAGTATGAAAGAAGATTTAATTATTTAAAGTTTATTGGGGGAGTTAAGGTGAATGGGGGATAGTATGACTTTTAAAATTACGGTAGCATCATTGCAGTTATCATCTCCTTTACACACTCTCCAGCCTCCTCAGATAACATTAGGAGAGGCTGAACTTCCTCGTTGAAGTTTACTGGCCCTGTTTTGTATGGGTGATAAATTTAAATTTAAAAAAAAAAAAAAAAAGTTTCCCCTTTAGTCTTTTTATTTTTCAATTTTGAGATCATTTAGTATTTTGAGTGGGGGAGAGGACAGTTGGTAACTTTAATCTACAAACACTTAAATGACAGAAAGAAATCTTACATTTAAAATCAGGAAAATAATTATTCTTAGGATAAGACAGAATTGATAAAAAATGATTCATATATATTTTTGAGTTTAGAAGAGTCATCATAAAGAAAAATGTCAAGTACAAGATTTTTAAATCAAAGTCATGCTTTGCAGATGTTTAAGCATATTAATCCTCTATTCTGAAAACTAAAAGGCTTTAAAATGAAATGTTAAGATCCTTTTTCTTTGACATTAATTGTAAATTGCAGGCCTTGAAGAAAGCATAATTAACTCCATTACGGCAGTGAACACTTAAAGATCTAAATATTTTTGAGTGCTGTATTTGAAAATTAGGGGGAGAATTACTCTCTATGAAGCCATCTACAACTTTCTGTTTTCTCCTTTTTATTCTGCTGCCTCAAAAAATTATGTTTGTTACATTTGTGTAGAAGAAGAATAACAATGTGCTTTTGGGGACATACTTTTAAGCTTTTTATAGCCAGTTCTTTTCATTCTGCCCTCTTTGGAACTGTCTGCTTAATGATGATACAGAGAATTTTTCTCTTATAGCTTCCTTAAGCCACAAATTCAAACTCTAAACATAGAAAGTACCTACAGGGTATGAAAGATGGGAAAGAATAATGCTAAAAATGTAAGATTGGAAGAACAAGTAAGTATTAGAGGAATTTCATGCTTTAATAAATGCTGACCTCTAGTAATTCTGGATCAGTGCACCAGTTGCCAACCTTTGCCTGATATTTTTAAGCATATATTGTGTATCTTTAAGGAGCTCTGGTAGTACAATGGTAAAGCACTTGGCTGCTAACCTAAAGGTTGGCGGTTCAGACTCATCCAGCAACTCTGCGGGAGAAAGACCTGGTAATCTGCTCCTGTAAAGATTACAGCCTAGAAAACCCTACGGGGCAGTTCTACTCTGTCTCACAGGTTGGCTATGAGTCCAAATGGAATAGAAGGCACCTAACAACAACATTGTGTATCTTTATAAGTAAATACAATGTAGATACAATATAGCTTTTCAGATAGATGTTTATTTTGGTCTGTGAATAAAACTTCTCTTTTGTAGAACTTCACAATGGCACAATGAAGGTGTGAGGAGAAAACCATTTCATGAGTACAAAAGGCAAAAAGTTGTGATCTCTTTGCAATAAACTCTCAAGGGACATTTAAAATCTGTTAATGTTTGTCATTTTGTCGTGGTGATTGACCGATATGAGGGTAACCTTTGGTGCTATTCAGTTTTTGTTTGTTATATGACATTTGCTATAATGGAAACTGATCTGTAATGTAGTAGTAGCATGACTTGATGTAGAGTTTTGAATAAAAAGAATGAGAGAGTGAAGACTGGGAAATAAATTTTTACTATCCCCTCTCAGATATTTGTCTAAAATTAGTCAAGAGCCTCATAACATTAAAAAGCAATTAAATTCACAACTTAATTACATGGCTTTGTATTTATATATGACCTCTAAAAATGATCTGGCATTTTCTGAATTCTTAGTCTGTGCCAGTCTCTGGGAACCTCTTACATGATTATTTCAGTATCTCATTTAATCTTAAAACAATCTTATAGAATAGATATTATCTTCATTTACAGATAAGCTAAGTGAGGTACAGAGAGATAAGTATAGCCACTACCATAAAAGCAAGCTCTTAGTTCTTGAGGGAGAAGATTATTTAAGGTTCAAGTCATATGAACTTTTTAGTTAAAAAGACAGTAGAACATAATATTAAAGAAGAACATTTAAGTCACATATAATCTTCTTCCACTAATATAACCACTTTTAGTTTCTTAATGTTACCTTCCATATATTAGAGTATATTTTATGACATTGCAATAATATTACACATACCACTTTTTATTCTTTCAGTTTAACTTATAACAAACATTTTCATCATGTTTCTACCCAGTGTTCATGTATGTAGTTACTATATGATGACTCGTCCTGATGATCTATGGTACTGATCATTTAAATCATACCTCAGAGGTAGCCATGTGTGAGTTGTTTATGAATTTTGCGAGTATAGATAACTGTTTCTCAACCTCGGCACTATTGACATTTTGAACCAGATTATTATTTGTTGTGGGGGTTTGTCCTGTGCACTGTAGCATGTTTAGCAACAACATCCCTGGCCTCTACCCACTAGATGCCAGTAATACCCCCCAGTTGTGGCAATGAAAAATGTCCCCGAGTATGAATTCATGTTTAGCTTAATATAGACACAGATGGTTATACATAGAAATATTTGCACATGTGTGTATATACATGGCTTAGTGTACAAACATACATTAACTTGTTCTATAAGGTGAGAGAGCCTAGAAGCAATGACACCCCAGTAGCAATGAGTACACCTTGTACTCAGATCTTGGTTTCTAATACTATTTTCCAACAAAAGGAACCAGGGCTCCTTGGAGAAGTGGTTTATTCTAGTTCTAAGGCAGGAAAAATACAAGATGATCCTGGAGCATCTTACAGTGCCAGAAAGTAAATAAGTACTTAAGAAACGAAACAAAACAAGAAACTCACAAAGACAGGAGTGTCAACTGAAGAATTTCTAATGCCCAAAGCTGGAGCAATTGAGCAACAAAATAAATAAAACAGTGATGGATTATAACTCAAAGTGTAAAATAAATTCCATGAGTCCAATACTGATGTAAATAAATGACTGAATAAATAAATGGAGTAAAATAGACAAATCTTCTGTGTAGAAGAATTCCAAATAGTTGTGTAACTACTCACTCTCAAGGTGGTGAAGCATAACTCCCCACTCCTTAAGTGAGGGCTGCACATAGTTACTTTCTTCCAAAGAGTACCTACAGAAAGTGGGGGGGAAAGGACCAACTTTACAGTGAAGAAGCCTGACAAACACTACCACAGACAGGTGATCAGGGTTAACATCAAAAGTGATAAGTCATGTAGATAGTATATATCCTTGATTTGATGTGATGAGAATGGTACTTTACCTCTGTACCCACAACCCCAGTCTAATCCTGAGAAAAACATTAGACAAATCCCAGTTGAGGGAAATTCTACAAAAGTACCCAACCAGTACTCCTAAAAGTCATCAAAACTGTCACTGCCAAGAGAAGTCTAAGGAAACATGACTACTAAATGTAGCATGGTACCCTGGATTGGATCCTGGAAAAAGGACATTAGGTAAAAACTAAGAAATTCTGAATAAACTATGGACTTTAATTAATTAATAATAATGTTTCCATATTGGTTTATTAATTGTGACAGATGTACCATAGTAATTTAAGATGTTAATACAGTAAAATCTGCAAAAGCCAGAACCTGTGTAAGGCAGAAACCTGTCAGAGAAGGAAAACTCAAATATTTTCCACTAATAGAGAGTGATGGAAAAATGGTAAGACTGCACCCTGTCAAAGGCGGGAAACTTTCGAGTCACGAAAAAACAAGGCAGTCCCATCGAGTTCGGGCTCTCACAAGTTTCACTGTAATAAGGGAAGTTGGGCATAATATATGGGATCTCTCTGTACTATCTATGCAATTTTTCTGTAAATCTAAAACTGTTCTAAAATAAAAAGTTTAGTTAAAATGTCTACAAACAAATGTCTCCTGACAGGGAGAGGGGTGCAAAATCACCCTCCCCCCAGTTGAGAACCACCATTATAGATAATATCATAGAGAAAAAAAATTGTATATCTGTTTTTTGCATCTGTTTAATTTGTCCCTAGTGAAGAAATGACATCAGTGAAAATGCCTAGGACTCCTGGCAGATGCAAAGTAAATATTTGCTGGTTGCTTCTAATCTCTGCTCCTCCCCTGTCTTAAAATGTTGGTGTCCTTTACAGTTCTGCACTTTTCACTTTTCTTCTCATTCTGTTAGCTGTCCGTGGATTGCCTCATCCATGTCAATAGCTTCACCTATCATCTGTACGTTGACACTACCAATTCAAAATCTTTAGTCTGGTCTTAGTGAGTACCTGGCTACAGAGTGGACATCTATACTTATTACTGTTGTCCCTTGTTATCCATGGGAGATTGGTTCTAGGACCCCCTGCAAATAAGGTGCATGGAACCCATGTGGGGTGGGACCATGCAAATAAGGTGTATAGAACTCTTGTAGGGGATTGGTCAGTTTTGCCATCTCACTATTCTTAAAAAGAAAGCCAATCCCTGAGCAGAGAGGGGACCTCACTTCCATCAAGAAAGAAGAGCCAGAAGCAGAGCAGGTCCTTTGGACCAGGGGTCCCTGTGCTGAGAACCTCCTACACCTAGGAGACAGAAAGCTGTAACACCAGAGAAGGCGTAAGATGGCGAGAGGCTGTGGCAAGGAAACGGTGGTAGTAGCAGAACCAGCAGACACACGCAAAACGGCGCAGTGGGTGTGCTGACTCAAGAAGCTAGAGAGCTGAGCGCTTTCCAGTCCAGGGCTTACTGGCGGAGTGGGGTGCCTTCAGGCACTTATTGTTGGAGCTAAAGAGCTCTTAACACTTGCCCTATCAGGGGAGGGGCCAGGCAGAGGGCCAAGGGGCTGAGAGAGAGAGAGGCCTGCCTGCCTGTGAACGTGACCAAGAAGATGTCCTGGTTGAAGAACTATCCTAAACTGTAACCTGTTAACTTCCCTAGTAAACCCCATACCTGTGAGTATAGTCTGTGAGTTTTGTTTGGCCATTGAAATGCATTATAAAACCCAGAGAGAAGTAGAGAGTGCTGTGGGAGGTATGACTGGTGTCAGAATTGGTAAAAAGGGAGAGGAGAGAGGCACGTCTGACCTCCACCTTACAGGAATCAGCCTTGATCTTATGATCTTGATTCTCCTGTGCCTGAAGTTAGACGAGGTCTGATGCCGTTGCACCATTTTTACAGCCATAGCATATCAGCTTACTAAGAGTTAAACAATTCAGTAGCAAAATCTGATCTTCCCTGTATGCTCTGTCTTGTACCCCCCACACCAGGTATGTGGGAGTCATCCTAGATTCCTTCTGCCATAAGGCCTCGATTTGCACCCTCCTTCCTCCACATACATCTTCCTCTTTGCTGCCAGTAATGGGTCTAAAACAGAAATCTGATCTTTTAATGCCCTTTCTTTTAACCCTTTAATGTTATTGCCTTCAAGGAAAATTTCCCCCTACTGTTATATCCTTTGGGAATTCCTGGGTAGTACAGATGGTTCACACACTGAACTGCTAACCCAACGGCTGGAAGTTCGAGTCTACCCAGAGGCACCTCGGATAGAAAGGCCTGATGATCTGCTTCTGAAAAATCGGCAATTGAAAACCCTATGACACTCATGGGGTCACTGTCAGTCAGAACCGACTTGGTGGCATCTGATTATATCCTTCAGTAACTCTAAAATGACCATTTCTTCTTTTGTGCCCCCAAATCTATCTTACTGGCTTTTGTAATAACACCAGTAACGTACCACTAACATTGCTGACCTAGCTCCTCCTCTACTCTAAGCTACTAGAATACAAACACCATATTTGCTGTACCCACTGATGATTCATTCATATTGACTGAATAAGTGAGTGAATGAAGTTTTACATTTATGCCTAGAGTTTTTATTCACCATGTTCAACTTGATTGTATTCCTGTGTTTTGTTCTTTCTTAGAGTATAGCTTTATAAATTCAGTAGAAGTATCCAGATATTTTTTATTTATATGAGCAATGGCTTTCCATTAAACATTTTGAATAACCTCATAATTAATTCCAGTTTAGTAGTAGTGGAAAGCAGAGTAGTTAAAAAATCTTCCTTATCAGAAGGAACCTTGCTGTGCTTTTTTTTTTAATGTCTACCTATAGTACAGTAAAAGCATAATTATTTATACCCTAAAACCTATGTTTGATTAGATATAGAAGTGTTTCAACCATAATTAGAATAGCAAATCTTCTACCCCACCCCATTCCCATTTATTAGTTGCCTACATTCATACTGTGATTTAAAGTTTTTGCAATGCACTTAATCCTTTTGTAGCTAGCAGAATTGTTCTAAAGTGAAATTGCTTAAGAAGCTTGTTAGATTGAATACATTTTCCTTTCCTTTGAGGTAAAAATGTGTATCTTGTATTGTCTCTCAAGGGATCTTCAATCTTACCAACTTAATAAAAAATGTAATTATTTAGAAGATTATTTAATATTTGTACAAAATATGCTTATTCTAAGAGAATGTCTAAGAATTCTTGACAGTGCTTGTTTATAAATGGCACTGTGTAATGCAGGAAGCAGCTAAGCAATTTTTGGATATATATTGTCTCCAAGTTTTATTTCTTCAGAGGAGGGAATAACAGTTTGTTTCCCCCATTACTATGAGCTGCACTTCATTTTTGTTGTTGTTAGGTGCCATTGAGTCAGTTCTGACTCATAGTGACCCTATGGGACAGAGTAGAACTGCCTCATTGGGTTTCCAAGGAGCAACTGGTGGATTCGAACTGCTGACCTTTTGGTTAATAGCTGTAGCTCTTAACCACTGTTCCAGCAGGGTTCTTCACATCGTTTTGGGAGAAACAAAACAAAACAAGGGGTGGCGGGCATTGATGCTTTCTGACATCACCCTAATTCTGTCTTTGTAAACAGAAACAAAAGCCTCAGGAATTTTTTGGCCTTTAAAATTTAATCTTTGAGCTCTAAAAACCTGTTCTAGAAGTATGTCTATTGGGGTTTATATGAACTTTCGGGGAGGGCAGTGAGATTTCTTAAGAATAATCCCATTGCTCTGGAGACTGAGAACTGGTTCATAGCTTAAAGTAAGATTGAATTGCTCATAATTAATTATCTCTTTTGCCTTCTTATCCCATGAGGGAAATCTGTATTAACCATTGGATAGAAGTAATTATTGTATAACATAGTCCAAAGTAAAAATCTTAATGACTGCTATTAAATTTCTTTTCGAGATCACTTTTTATGGAAATGTGTTAAATGTTTGATAATTTTCATTATCCCAAAATAATGGGACTATTATCTGATATAGCATGCTGTGCCAGGGGGCCTCAGTATCACACCCAGGTTTGATGATTCACTGGGAGCAGTCACAGAACTGAGCATATAGTTGTACTTACAGATACGATTTATTACCGTGAAAGGATACACAGCACAGTCAGCAAAGGGAAAAGGCTCCTGGGCAAAGTCTGGAGGAAATCAGGCTCAAGTTCCCGGTGGAGTCACACAGGACATGCTTAATTCCTCCAGCAATGAGTTGTGATAACACATGTGAAATGTTGTCTACCAGGGAAGCTCGTTAGAGACTCAGTGCCCAGGGTTTTTATGGAGGCTGGTCACATAGGCACCGTCTGCCTAGCATGTACCAAGATTTCAGACTCCCAGAGGGAAAGCAAGTGTTCAGCATCTACCACATTGTTTGCACAAACAGTTTAGGCACAGTGAGCCATTTTTATCAGGGAATGAAAGGAACTCGACCAGAATCCAAGTTCCCAGACATCAGCCAAGGGCCAGCCTTGCACGTAGGCCTTTCTAAGGATAGCAGTCTCAGCCCTGCTGTGTTAACTATTTTCTGCACACATGCAATATAACCTGAATGTTTATGGGTAAAGTTTGTCTAGCAGAGTTACTGTAACTTTGGAAAGTGGTAATAAATTCATGCCTATTTTACGATGGCTCATATCTGTGGTTTGCAATAAATGTAAACATGATCAGTTCAGACTATTACTTTACATTGTTAAGTTTTAGAATTTCTCTTAATAGAAACAATTACAAATTGCAAAACGATTCCAAAATGAATATATTGAGACTCTATATTCCTTAGTTATTCAGGTATAAGGTCAACAAATATATATAAATTCAGCAAACATTTGAGTGCCTACTGTGTACCTGTCTCTGTATTTGATACTAAAGCAAAACAAAACAAAAACCAGTTGCCATTGGGTTGATTCTGACTCACGGAGACCTAATGCATTGCAGAGTAGAACTATGCTCCATAGGGTTTTCAAGGCTGTGACCTTTCAGAAGCAGATTGCCAGGCCTTTCTTCGAAGGTGCCTCTGGGTGCCAACCTTTCTGTCAGTAGTCGGGTGCATAAGTGGTATTTGTGCCAGCAGGGACTCTTGTTAGATACTAGGATATAGAAATGAACTAGACATATTTTATGCTCTGAGAAGCCCATATTCTAACAAAAGTAATAGAAATGTAAACAAATAAATGCTTAAAAACTAACATAGGGAACATTATTTTATTTAACAGGTTGTATTTTATAAGAAGTTTTGAAATACATTCCTCATGCTACTGTTTATGTGTCTGCATATATTCTGTGGACACTATTATGTAGTCTTAGGCCTTTTTTTTTTTTTTGGTGCCTTGTTTTCTTCAGATTTCTGGACTTTTGTGTTAGAGAGTGAGAGGGAGGCGTGTTTAATTATATAGTTCCTGACAGTGATATATCACTGTGCTGGTTTCTGTTTATCCTCTGCCTGTGTACAACCATCACGATTGGCTTTAAGAAAATTAATTTTATACAAAATATTGTATGAAAAGAAATCAGTTAGCATTATTTCCTGTTTCTGTTTCATCCATGCAATCTGCCTTCTGCCCACCTCCACCCCTTAAATGGCCAAGTTATTAATCAATTTTGCTTCCTTTCATGTCTTCATTTCCCTTCTTGATATGACTATCTTACCACAGTAGTCTTGGAATTTGTCTTCTAAGATTGTTGTTCTAGTATATCCTCCAGCCTGATACCGGATTATTCTACCGTGCCCATAGCTCCATAAAAAGAACATTGAACTGGAAATAAGGAAGTACGTCTTTGGGTATAGGACTAACTCTTCTTCTTTTTCACTTTAAATTCTTGTAGTGCCTTATGTATATCTTTTGGTTTATTGTATTTCTTTAGTGTTACTTGCGTGCTTACTTTGCCTTCTGTCCTCCTAGATAGAGATTGTGCCCTTTTACCTCAGTTACACAACTAGCTGTGTGACTTTGGTAAATTACTTCAACTCAATACCTCAGGCTATTTATCTATAAAGTGGGGATAAAAATAGTACTTACATAACAGGGTTCTTGTGTGGACTAAGAGAGTTAATACATGTAAATAGCTTACAACACGGTCTGGCCATTGAGTGGCCGGCACTCAATAAATGTTAGCTATTTTTCCCCAACTTTTTTTTTTAAGTTAAATCCTACAAAAATAGTAAAAGAAGAGTCAATGAATGTCCACATACCCTTTACCTAGACTCACTAATTTTTAACCTATGCCAAATTTGCTTCATCTCTGTTTTATATATATGTATGTGTGTGATTTTTTTTTTGTAGCTAAACTGCTTTAAAGTAAGTAGCTAACATCATATATCATAGATTAAGTTGTGTCCCCCAAAAAATGTGTGTATCAATTTGGCTGGGCCATGATTCCCAGAATTGTGTGGTTGGCCTCCATTTTGTGATTATAATTTTATGTTAAAGAGGATTACGGTGGGACTGTAACACCACCCTTACCCAGGTCACATCCCTGATCCAATGTAAAGGGGGTTTCCCTGGGGTGTGGCCTGTACCACCTTTTGTCTCTCAAGAGATAAAAGGAAAGGGAAGCCAGCAGAGAGTGGGGAAACTCATACCATCAAGAAAGCAGTCCTTTGGACCAGGGTCCCTGCGCAGAGAAGCTCCTAGTCCAGGGGAACACCGAAGAGAAGAAGGCCGACAGAGAGAAAAAGCCTCCCCCTGGAGCTGACGCCCTGAATTTGGACATTTAGCCTACTTTGACTGTGAGGAAATAAACTTCTCTTCATTGAAACCATCCACTTGTGGTATTTCTGTTACAGCAGCACTAGATGACCAAGACATCATACTTCAGCATGTATCTCCCAAGAATAAGAACATGCTCCTACATAGCCATAATACCATCACCACACCCAAGAAATGTAAGAATGAGACAATAAAATTATCTAATACATAGTCTGTGTTGTTTCCCCAGTTGTTCCAAAAATATCCTTTATAGCTTTTTTCTTTTTCTTTTCTTTCTGTTTTAAAAAAAAAAAAACAAACGATAAGATCCAAACAAGAATCATATGTGCTCTAGCTATCCTGATTCTTTAGTCTCTTTTAATTTAGACCAGTCTTCCTGCCTTTTTTTTTTTTTTTTTTTTTTTTGGTCTTTTCATGGCATTGAATGAAGAGTCTGGGGCAATCGCCTTGTACAGTGTTCTTTTTAAATACTGCATATAGACATTAAAAGATAGAAGAATTTGTTAAACTATATTTTCTCCCTATAGCCTTCACTAAACTATTAACATTGAAAATTTTAAGAAAGTAAATGAATAATAAAGTAGAATAAATCAATAATGGAGTGGAAGATCATTAAAAACAAAATAAAGGCCTTGAATAGAATATTCCAGAAGATAAGCTTTATTAGGTTTATAAAGAAAATTGTATTTATTGTATATATATATATATATCTATAAATGAAATGCAAAAGAAAAACTTAAAGCTTTTGTCAAATAAAACAAATTGTCTTATTTGAAAAAAGCTTTAAGTTTTTCTTTTGCATTTTATTAACTCTACAATATTTATTGCACTAAGTTGTCCATGTTCTAATGTTTGCAATTTGGTGAGTGAGATAAGGCAAATGGGTATATCCAGTTAGGGAATTGCATTGATCCTAGGGGGGCAAATGAAAAGGGGCAGCTAACTTAGAATTGGGAGATCAAGGGGGCTTCTTCAAAGAAATGACATCCTTGAACAAACCTAAAGGGTGTGTAAGATATAGCCAGACCCGGATTGGGAAAAAGTCTTCCAGAGAGAAAGCATGACATTTACACTCCTAGAAACAAGAGAAAAACTAACATTTGAGGAATGGGAGAATTGCATCGGGAATGGAGTTTGGAGAGGGAACTACTGAGTGTCAGGAGAAAAGGCTTAAGAGGAGAGCTTAGAGACGTTATAAACCACATTACGGGATTTGAATTTGAATGCTATTCTAAATTCAATAGGAAGCCATTAGAATGTTATGTACAAAAGCAGAGGTAGGATGTAATCAGATTTGTGTACTTTAGGAGAATGACCCTGGCTACATTAGAAAACAGGGCTGGTGTCAGGGAGTCCAGGTAAGGAAGCTGTTAGTCCAGTTCGGAAGTTTAGTCAGGCAAAAGATAATGGTGACCGGATTAGGGTAGTGGCAGTTAACATGGAGAGAACTGAATGAATCTGAGAAATATTTATAAGATATAATCAACAGTACTTGGTGATGGTGAAGAAAGTGTAATATATTAGTTAAAGAGAACAGACTCTAGAGACAAAACACCTAGGTTCAAATCCCAACTCTGCCACTTAGTATCTTTGTGAACTTTGGCAAATTTCTAAACCTCTCTGTGCTGCTTTTTCTTTGTATATAAAATGGGAGAAAAAAATATTTGCCTTAGGATTGTTGTGAATATTGTTGTGAATTACTAATATATCTGCAGAGCTAAGAACAATGCCAGGTACATAATAAGTACCGTGTGTTAGTTATTCTAATAATTATTATTGCAATTTATTTGTATTATTATTATTATTGATTTGATACATCAGTGGAGGCAGGGAGAAGAGCCGAGATTGACTCCTAGGTTTCTGGTTTGGGCAGCTGAGGCAAATTATGAGACCATTCACTGAGAGAAGGAACAATGACTGAGGAACAACGGGGACTTTTTTTTTTTGGTGCTGGAGAAAGGGTGATTAATTTGCATTTGGACTTGCTAAATTTGCAGAGCCTTTGGGACACCCAGGTGGAAACACTCAATAGGAAGAAGAGTTTGGAAGTAAGGAGGAAGATGTGAGTTGGGGATATTACTTGGGAATTATTAGAATGTAGGTGATAATTACAAAAGAAGACCAAACTTTCTGGTCTGGCAGAGACTGGAGAAACCCCGAGCGTATGGCTCCCGGGCACCCTTTTAGCTCAGTAATGAAGTCACTCCCAAGGTTCACCCTTCAGCCAAAGATTAGACAAGCCCATAAAACAAAACCAGACTAAAAGGGCATAACAGCCCAGGGATAAGGACTAAAAGGCAGGAGGGTACAGGAAAGCTGGTAATAGGAAACCCAAGGTTGAGAAGGGAGAGTGTTGATATGTCATTGGGTTGTTAACCAATGTCATAAAACAATATGTATACTAACTATTTAATGAGAAAGTAGTTTGCTCTGTAAATCTTTGTCTAAAGTACAATAATAAATTCATTTACTTACTGAAAAAAAAATATAGGTGATAATTAAAGAGGCTGTGGGAGTAGATGAGATCACCCAAATGAAAAGCATGTAAAATTTGATAGAGTACCTAGATCACCAGAGGGCACACCCACCCCAACTTTCTGTACTTTCTTTATCATAAGACTGATTACACTTTATTATAATGTCTTATTACTTATTTAACTGTTTATACACAGGCCATCTCTGCTTTGGTCATCATTCTGTCTCAGACACCTTGCACAGTTCCTGGCACTGAGGACTGAGTAAATACTTGCTGACTGCATCAACCAGTGAATGAGTGAATGACTGAACTAATGAATGCATTAATGAGGCAGGTGGAGGAAAAAACACTAATGAGAAAAATGGATTAGCCACTGCCATTACTGATTAGAATAGGTTTTTTTGTTGTTAATGCAATACGTTGTAGTTTTTAAAAAGCCCATTTATTAGTATGCATGTGACTGGGAATAGGTGACTGTCTATCACGGATAAAATTATGAGCAAGAGATGATATTGCCTGGACCAAATAATGTATTTATGGAGTAGTCACTTTGATTTTATGTTAAGGGAAGCTGTTTTTTGTTCATTTGTTTTAAAATGCTGTTAAATAGGGAGAGAGTGGCATAAAGGCTGTGTTACTTTTAAGAATGCATTACTTAGGTCAAAAGTCAAGGTATAAAATTTGATGCCAAGTGGAAAATTTAGAAGTCTTTCAGCAATTCAATACAACTTAATTTACATTAGCTTGGGCTTCTGAGGCTTTGAGCTGAGGTAAAGTGGGCAGTCAGGTAGAAGAAAATTCTTCACCTGATTAGGAAAGCTAGAACTGCAGAGAAGTCCCCTTTCTAACATAGGGAAGATGTTGCTGACTACTTTACCCTGTTTTGCTTTGGACTGAGGGAAATAAAAGATAGAGGAATTGATTCCTAATGGGCAAAATGGCAGAGAATGCAGAGTGAGTTCTTAGGTCTTCATGTAAATTGTGTCCTTATTTAAGTACATATTTCTAGTATTAGTTAATATTGTATTCACTGAGGAATTCTGTATTTTTCCAGCTTCTTATTATTAAAATTTCCAAACATACAGAAAACTTTTAAGATTAGGCAAATGGATACCCATGTAACCACAACCTATATTCTATACTCATCTATGTGTGAGTGTGTGTGTATAGCCAAACCTTTTCAAAGTAAATTACAAATTTCGTGATATTTTATCCCTAAATATTTTAGCATGTATTTACTATTATACTTTACAGTGCTATTATTATACCTAAGAAAATAAACAGTAATTTCTTAATATCACCTACTATGCATTCCATTTTCAAATTTTCTCCATTTATCCCAAAAATGTTTTTTATAGATTTATACACTATTTCCTCAGGGTATCATTTATCTTATTCCTCTATCCCTTGTAGTTCCTATAAACTGGAATTTAAGTCAAAAGGATTGATTCTATTTAAACACTATTTTGCAAAAATACTTCATAGGTGATATTGTCTACTTTGTATTATATCACATTAGGAGGCTATCCAGTTGTCCCACTATTAGCAATACTAAGTTTGATCTTTTCTGTGTAATATGTTTTTCTCCTTTGAAATTTGCAGGTAATCGGTGGGATAATAATTTGGTACCAGAGAATATACTGTTTCCCATCAAATTTTCACCAAATGACTTAGCATCCATTAATAGTTCTTACCTAAATAGATTATTTCTTTAGGGGGTTGCTAAATCTACCGTTCCTTTCAATTTGCTAGCTGGAATTCTAAGGTAAAGAACTTTTCTTCTTTTGGGATGAACAGTAGTTCTTTTTCCATATGGCAGGGTAAATGCT
Organism: Dugong dugon; assembly: GCA_030035585.1. Taxonomy (NCBI): domain Eukaryota; kingdom Metazoa; phylum Chordata; class Mammalia; order Sirenia; family Dugongidae; genus Dugong; species Dugong dugon. Next base: position 154,156,620 of record CM057462.1, read on the forward strand.
TAATTCTTTTTTTTTTTTTTTTTAAATTAGAAATTGGTCAAAGGAGCTCATGTTTCTTTTAGCAGAGCAGGTTTCTTAGAGAGCAAGCTTTGGGTGCTAGGTGGTGTTCATTGATACTGGAGTGTCATTGCTTTTAGGGCTTTGTAGTGGATATAATTAGGATGCATGTGTGTATTTATTTCTAATTATGTTTTGATAAACATAAATATGTTAAATTTACATGGATATCAGTATGATCCCAGGATTGTTCAGTTGACAGTATAGCCAGATTTTTCAGTCTGTTTTCCCTTGTAGTTGATCAAAGGATACTTTTTATTACTTTTAATTTTAAAGAGCTATTTTCATATGAAGCAACAGATACACAAATAATTATGAATTAGGACAAGTCTTAAATATGGATAAGTTTGGCAGAGATAATAAAAATTCCAATTCAGAATAAATTCCAAAAATTTCAATATTGTCCATGTGTTTGTTCCTTAGGGATCAGTTCTAGAGGCTTTCAAATGTATCCACAGTCAAAAATTTTTTACTAAAATATCTTCACTAGAAAATTCATCTTAAATTTCTACTAAAAAATAACTTCTACTAAAAAATAACTTCTCAAGCTTTCTTCTTCTGCAAAATCCAGGGAAAATGGCCGAATCATAGCAAACATTGACACTGTTTGATCCACTAGTTTGTAACTGGACATTTAAATAAACATCGCCCCTTTGGTTTCTTTTGGCAATTTAAGAGCAGCATCTTTTATTGTCTCTCATAGCATTCTCTAAACTTCGATTTCTTTTTTCTATGCAAATGTCCATTTTCTTATATTTTGATGTTGTGTAGTTACTGACCTTAACCACAGTTTCCATGCACTGTTCTTTAAATAACAGTTTTGAAGCTTTGTGTTTTGCTATTCATTGTTCAAGGCTGATTCCGGCCGTCTGCAAATATTTTGTCTGATTAACTCATCTAAAACTTCCTATCAGAAAAAAAAAAAAAGAGGGTGGGGCAGGGGGATAACTCAGAAAAGAGAAATAGCATATAGCTGTCATTGTTTATTTTGAATCTATTGTTTAAATGCAGGAATATGTAGTATCACAGGGGTTAGAGACAGGAACTATGCTTAAAGGGAGCTTGAACAATTTAAAAATATTACAAACTTAACTTCTGAAATGAGTCCACGTGTGTCAGAGGCCGAACTGGGAGTTCTCCAAATCCATGTCCATATTGAATTTAACGTTTATTAAGAAATAAGTAATAAAAATATATCAATTTGAAACTTACATATATGTTATTAAAACTCAGCAGTAACTGCAACAATCGTTTAGAGTTTAGAACAACGAAAGATTTTTTTCAAGTAGTATTTTATCACTGATATTGCTTAGAATTGCTGGCACATGATAAACAGCAGATCAAGTTTCAATCAATTTTATTATTGTTCGTAAATTCTCTGTGTACAATGCATCCCCTTATTGTGGGCACCTGGCATGATCTGCTGCCACAACCCCACCCTTGCTCCATCACTGCATCCACCAGAAATGTATAAGAATGCGTGTTTCTCCACAACTTCACCAACAGTACTGTTGACTGTTTGGATTCTTGGTAGTATGGTAGGTGAGAAATGGTGTCTCAATGTTGTTTTAATTAGCGTTTGTCTTTATATGAATGAGGTTGAGTATCTTTTTCCTAAGTTTAAAAGTCATTGCATTTCTTTTTCTGTGAACTGTCCATTTCTGTTGCCATTTTTTCTAGTGGCTTTTCCTCTCGCTTTTCAATTTATACAAGAAGTTTAAATAGAAGGTATACTGGAAAGAAAAAGCAAGGCACTGTCTTTGACTCAGCTGACCATGTTTATGGGAAAGCTAACACACAACATGGTATTAACAGAAGTCACTCTTTCCGGCTTTAAGGTGGCTTATGCATGTTGCATCCATACTGAGGAAATAAAACAACCTCACACCTACTAGCCTTGTAAACCCATGACTGATGAGGCAGTGCTTTTCAAATTGGACTCTGCTCCTTTATCTATTTTTATACACCGAAATTCCTCAGCAAATATCTTTGAAGATATAATTCTGTTCTTAAAAAATTTTTTTAGACCACGTGTATAAAGTAAGAGGAAACATCAGCAGTTATTTTAAATTTTAGAATATACCATTGTAAAATGACGGGTACATAATTATGCCCAAAACAATTAGAAATCATTAATTTAATCAAATCTATTAAATTGGTTTCTTCACTGAATTAATAATTATCACATAAATATAGCCTTACTACTTAAACATTATTCATACTTTGATAAGAAAAATTGTGTTTTTCATTTTTGTAAAGTCAACTATGAATTTTATATCCCAGTTTTTCATTAAATGTTTATATTAGAAATGTAAATAGCTTCCTAGAAACAGAACTGAACATTAAACTGTATTTCCATGTCTGAAAATTCCCTTTCAGTCAGTGTTAATGTTTGTATCTTTGTCTTTAGATATGAACAAAGTATACCTACATTTTTGTTTGGGTTTTTTTTTATCACGAACAACTATTTAATTTTTTTCTAATTCGTCTTATTTTTGAAGGTTTTTTTCCTAAAATCATCACATTCGACAATATAAAAATTCTTGATAACTAAGGATAATTTTCTCTTCAGTGATGACTTTTGTGTTGGTTCCCCTCTTTTAAATATGATAATATTCTTCAAGAGCTGAAAAAGTAGACTTGGGATTTTAATTTTAGACTTAAAATTGAAGTATCTGATGTTTACTGAGGTTAAGGCACAAATAAATCATATTTCTTGGAGAGTTTGTTGTTGTTAGGTGCCGTCAAGTCAGATCCTACTCATAGCAACCCTATGTAGAAGAGAATGAAACCACTGCCAGGTCCTATGCCATCCTCACAGTTGTTATGTTTGAGTCCATTGTTGCAGCCACTGTGTCAATCCATCCCGTTGAGGGTCTTCCTCTTTTTCACTGACTCGTTACATAAGCAAGCCTGTTGTCCTTTTCCAGGGACTGGTCCCCTCCTGAGTATTATAAAAGAGCCTTATAATGTCAGTAACAAGGTGATAACGATCTTATAAGAAGGTGTATGTTCTTGAGGAGCTACAAAGAAGATTTGATGCTAGTGTTCACTTAAACTTACCACAGTCTTTTCCCAACCCAATTGTGATTAATTTCTCTCTATTTATAAAGCAATAACTTTTGACTTCCTACCATGGAAAATAAGGTGATTTATGGATTCTGCCTGCTCCCTTTATCTATTGGTCTTACCTTGACTTTGTCTCTGTTTTCTTTCTAGTGGGTCTCCTATTTGCTTTTCTTCATTACAGTAATAATACAATTTGCCCCCCTGTACCCATTACTGTCGAGTTGATTCTAACTCATAGTGACCCTATAGGACAGAGTAGAACTGCGCCATAGGGTTTCCATTGCCATAATCTTTACAGAAGCAGACTTGCCACATCTTTCTCCAGCAGAGTGGCTGGTGAGTTTGAACCACTGACCTTTTGGTTAGCAGCTGAGTGCTTAACCAGTGCACCACCAGGGCTCCTTAATTAACTTGCCCACAGCAGCTCTAAATTGTAGCATTTTCATTTTATTTTTAGCTTTAGTCATAGAGTTCTGATTATTCCCTTCATTGTTCTCTGAAGAGAATGTTTCAAAAATTGTTGTTTTGAAAAACCTCCACTACCACCATGACTCCAAGAGTTTTGTTGCCAGGCAAATGGAGTAGAGATATCTCATTGTGTCTTTCACTTTGGAGTTGACATTTTAATATCTTCTGATTTTGACTCTTTAAATAATATCAATTTTTTCTTTTGAAAAGCTTAGAGATCTCCCCACCCCCAAAAAAAACCAAACCCAAAAAACTAAAGAATTTAAATTTGTGTCTTTACGATGCTGTTGTTTGTTTCCCTTTTACTTGGGGGTATGGCAAGCTTTTTAATTTCCAGTCTTATTTCTTGTTAATTTTTCAAAGTTTTCTTTAACTGTACTCCTTGGTTGTTGTTTAATTCATCCTCTTTTCTCCTTCAGGAACTCCTATAATTCAAAGTTTCGGTCTTTCCTCCCTCTGAAAAATCTGTGAGCATTTTACTTCATGTCTTGGTTTACCTCTTATGTTCAGTGTATCTTTCTTGAGTCTGCCTCCTATTTCACCAGTCCAATTTTCTGCTGCATTGATTCTTCTATTACTGCTTCTACTGTCAATTTTAACTGGCTTCTAGCTAAATTTAACCTGTGCTAGCCTTAGTTCCCTCCAATGGTGCGCCTAGTCTCTACATTTTTGTCAGAAGAATCCATCTGGCCATGTCATTCCTTTGACAAAATCTTCAGTGACTTCTTCACTGGAGAGTAATGTTCTAACCCTTCAGTGTCATGATCAGAGCCTTCTGTGATCTGAGCTTCTTGCCAGTCACTCTAGTCTTATAATCCCTTGCCACTCTGGTTTGTATCCCATGCCTCCTTACATAGTCTTCCCACACTTCCAGCCTAGATTAACTGGCTCTCTCTACAGACACAGTTATTTATTCTCTCCTAGGTACATACTCTTGTGTACCTTGTGTATGCTTCTTAACTGGGTTTTGTAGTTTTTTGTGTACACTTTCCTGTGACACCATAAGCTCCTCCCAGGTAGGTAGAACTTTTTGATTTTTATATACTTAACGCTTAGCACAATGCTAGGTATTTTGTTTTATTACCTTCCTGTCTTTTTTTTGGTTTTATTTACTTTAAGGGAGAAGTTCACCTCTATCATGTGATCTTTCTTTCTTTTTTTAATAGGAAATACATTTTATTGGAGTCCAGTTATTTAATTGTTTTTCCCTATCTGTGTTTTCTTATACATAATATCTTAAGTCACAATATAGTACTCAATCCCTGGGTCAGGGTTCAGGAACCAGTTCTGTTAGTGACCTGTTAAAGGCCCAATCACTGTTTATTTCAGTAATCAAATTATAGGCTTAGGTCAACCAGAGCTGACTTCTGTAACCTAATTGCTTGCCTCAAGCTGGGCAGGTGCTCAGCTTTGACAGTGTGTTCCCAGTTACTCAGCTCTGAGATTTGAAAGCCAGCTATACTCCTCCAGGGTGGTCTTTCTTTCCCATTTTTATTATTTACCTCCAATATTGTATTGTGTTTTGATTCTAAAACACTTAAGAAAGGGGTGGGGGAACTTTATAGGTTTCTAAAAAATGATACACTTCTGTTGTTTAAAAAAAAAAACCCTTAAACAATACAGAAAAAAAGATGGAAGTAAAAACTCCAACAACATCTTGCCACTCAGAGGTAACCGTATTTTAGAACATATTTTTTGCATACATATGTGAAAGAAATGTGTGTACCCTTTTCATAAACGGCATGGTACACTAAAGCTGTTCTGCAGCTTGCTCCCTTTTTGCATCAATATCTTTTAACTTCTTCCTCATCAAATACCCATTGCCCCACGCATCTACCATGGCTGGATTTTTGTCAGTTACTGCCTATGAGCTAAAGACTCCCAATTTACAACTCTAAATTCAGGTCTTTTTGAATTCTGGGTGCTTGTATGCAACAAGCTACTTGATATTTTCACATAGTGTCTGTCTTACTGACATCTCAAATAGACTGCTCCAAACTGTAATCTGATTTTCTGCCTCAATTCCCAAGCCTTTTCCTTCCTCATTCTATTTCTTTTCTTTAAAAGGAACTTACGTTCACTCACTCAAGTTAGAAACCTGAAGTAATCTTTTTTTGCATCTTTTTCCCATAATCTTCACATCAAGTAGCTCACCAAAGCTTATGGATTCTATCCACAAAACCGTGTATATAGAAATATGAGGAGACCCTGTACTTAAGCTGTCCCTCAATTTTCAAAAGACAAAATTAAAAATATATATATCCCTTTGATTAGGCAATATGAATCTAAAACTTTTAGGGATGTAATCACATTTTTACTTCTAAATGTTTAAATTATACATATATTTAAAGTAATAATTTAGAATTTTCCTTTGTCTACCATTTCATGCAAAAATTTTATTCTAACTCTTCAACATGCATTTTTGGTACTTTGTCAACACTGGAATGAGTCATTGTTATGGATTGAATTTTGTCCCCCAAAATGTGTGTTGTAAATCCTAAACTCAATGCCTGTGGTTATAATCCCCTTTGGGAATGGGTTGTCTTTGTTACGTTGATGAGACAGCATTAGTGTAGGGGTGTGTCTTGAGTTAATCTCTTACAAAATATAAAAGGAGTAGATTAGGCAAGCAGAGATGGAGGAAGACAGATGCCAAGCCACATGGAGCTCTCCAAGGAACCAGGAAACAGAGGCTGAAGAGATGACAGAGAGAGAGTAGCATTCGCCAAGAGCCAGTGCCCAAAATTCGGATTTCTAGCCTCCTAAGCTATGAGAAAATAAATTTCTGTTTGTTAAAGCCATCCACTTGTGGTATTGCTGTTGTAGCAGCACTAGGTAACTAAGACAGTCATCTAATACAATCTCCAGAGCATCTCCTCCTCCTTTTCATCTAAGTTGTCTGAGATATTGTGTTTTTTGAATCTGTGTATGATGCTGTTCCAGCCACAATTAGGACAGAATTTTTTCCCTAATTTTTCTGTTGGCATATATTCATGATCTCCGTAACCCAAGCACGGACTAGATCACTTTTTTCAAGTGATCGTTGAAAGGTTGCTGGACAGTGACATCTAACACATGTGATTGTGAAGTAATACCCAAGGGAGAACTACTAAATCTTCTCACTTTATTGGCCTTCTTCTTCGTCTTCATCTTTGTTTTCTTCGTTGTCTTCATCTTCTTCTACTTCATCTTCCCCTCGTCCTTCTTGCCTCCTCCTCCTCCTTTTTTTCTCTTACCAATTGTGTCACATTGTCTCTTGAAACAATTATTGGTTCAGGCAGAGAAGGTGTCTTCTCCAAACAGTACTTTGTGTTTTTTGAAAGTAAAAATAATCTATATATCATCCTGTAATCTGGGAGATTTTGTAAGGTTTAAATATAAAACAAGGAGCCCTGGTTGCTTAAGTGCTTGGCTGCTAACTGAAAGGTAAGATAACTTCTTCTTCTTCTAAGAATAGTGTATGGTATTGAAAAACTCTATACATAGGGAATATACAGTGAATCTTAAATACTACTACTAACCTAAATCATCTCTCTCCTGGACAATGGCCCTCGCTTTTTAACTGCGTGCCTGATAGCTCTTCTTGATACCAGTCTCCTGTATACTTGGCACACAGTTATATTTTTCGTATGCTAGCCTAATTTTGTTACTTCTTTGCTTAAAACCCATCCATGCTATTTCTTGACTTCCTTTCCTATTTACCTGGGAACCATTTGGCTCTTACTCTTAACATATGAATTTACCAGCTTGGTGTAGGTGGTATATAGTTGTTCAGCTATTCAGGTGTTCGAGGAGGTAGGAGACAGGAAGGGAGCTGGAGCCAAGGGCAGCTACATTTGGTGAGCTTTGGCTCTGTTTTTCTCTGAATTTTTCTGTCTGATGCTCTTAGGAGTTGGGGATTTCTGTCTGTCCATTGTGGGGCTCTGCAAAAGAGAGGAAGATCTTCAAAGAGAAGGATTGACACAGTGGCTGCAACAATGGGTTCAAGCATAGCAACGATTGTGAGGATGGTGCGGGACTGGGCAGAGTCTCGTTCTGTTGTACATAGGGTCACTATGAGTCGAAACCAACTCGACGGCACCTAACAATTGTGAGGAACAAGGGTGGTGGTGATGCTCTTCTGATTTCAGTTGGTTCTTTCTGCTTCAGGGTGAACTGATGGTGAGTTAGCTGGTCACTTTGCAGCAGCTCATACACCTTTTGTTTTGTAGGTCAACATGTATCATTCCACTCTCAAAGTTACAGCTTTGAAGTAGGTTTGCCTACTGATATTACATCTCCTAGTTAAGAACCTTGAGCAAAAGAAAAACGACACTCTTGGCGTATCGGTTCCTTCAGTCCTGCCATGCCGTCCCATAGCCCATGTAAGCTGGGGATGTCAGTAGGCCATTCTGAATATTTTCTACTCAATCTCCAAAATGTAATGTGTTTATGAGCGTTGTATGTTACCTTCTGGCATTCTCTCATGTGGTCCAAATTGTTTTGTATTCTTAGGAGTTGCTATTTGAATAGGCAGAGATTCATGTTTTTTCTCTCAGTTTTTTATTATTTCTGATTTTGTTCTGTATCGAAGCAAAATTGTAAAGTGACTTATGCTGCCATGTTGCCCAGAAGACTCTCATTCAGTTCTTGAATCTAAGTTCAGGATTACCAAGTTGGATAAGGTCATTTCCTACCCTTGATCGTGGTTCATACAGTGTAATTTCTTAATTCTGACTAACTGATGTGGAAATTGATAGACCTTCTCATTGTCATTTGGAATAGATTCATTTCTTGTCATCGTTTTAGTAAGGTGGTACAGATTTTTTTTTTTTCTTTTTGGATCCTTTCACGGGAAATGAGAGGTTAGAGATCCCCTGATACTTCCATTTATGTTGACATCTTTCTAGAAGGTCCTGATTCACTCAATTTGTGGTTGGGGTAAGTGGGGAGAGGATTTTTAATGGAGGAATCTGAATAAGGGAATATGCATAGAAGTAGCCATTTATTCCCTAAACTTTCTTTGGAATTTTGGTACATTTTACATAACCACATTTTGTAAGAATAATATTAAAAAATTATTTTAAATGTGTTATTGATTAAAAATAGACATTGGAAATGGAAAATACTAAAACTGTTTTATTTGTTGAATGAATGTTGACTGTCCCTGGACTTGTATCACTATTGATGTGTAATATAGTTTTTAGGACCTTTAACCATCTAATTTTGAAAATTTCTAAGGATTAGTGTAAATTTCTATCTTTGAAAGCTATCAGAGAAAAAGAGGCTATTAAAGTGGTCCTTTAGTAGTGGTTAATTATATCAGACAACTGCTTGAACTCAGAAATTATTTACATAATGATGGCCTTTAAAATGAAATCTGAATTCTCCAGTGATCATCTTTTTCAGGTCAGACTTCTAATCAAGTACGTCTGTATTCCCTTTTAGCTATCCCTCTATCTGCTGTTATAATGAAACATCAGCAAGTCCTGGACATTCTGTTAAAGTGCATAACTTTGATTTGCAAAGTCTACTGATCCCAGTTATTCTGTTTTCAGGGAAGATGACAGGCACAATATATGGCTTTGTACCCTCCTGTCAAAAGGATGAAGCATTAATAGTATGACTCAGTTATTGGTGTGCCAACCAGGCACTGGTTATCTGGCATTATGACAGGTTTGCTAATGATTCCTGACGTGAGTGTCACAAAGCAAAAAACTGTAAATAGCCTTAGGATAGCACTTTAAAAATACTACTTTTCTTTAAGTACTAAATCTACATAAGCCCATCAAATAAAAGCTTCAAGAAGAAAACGACTTGCTTTTGATAGTTTTTTTTTCTTCTCTGTTCTGCTATCAAAGTTCCATTTTACTTAGCTCTTCGTGATATGTGACCTTGTAAGAGAAAATTGTGATGATTTTGTTGTTGTCTTTGTTAGAATGATGATTTTAATTCCATAGCTTGTTCATGAATTGACTGAGAGTTTGTTAGGAGCAAAATGGTTGCAATTTAACCTAGATACAGTAAAAATAATACTTATTTTGAAGACAAATAACTAAAGGAAAACCACACAAATAGTCTCAGCTTTCCTAAAGAACTTTTGCAAGTTTTTAGTCATAATGGCCCACAAAGTTAGGCTTCCTTTTTTGCTAATGACCTTTGAAGGGCACAGTTTTTAAAAATATCATTTCCTTTTAGTTTCCAGAAGTTTTTTTTTCTCTCTCTCTCATTATAGTAATAGATCTTTACTGTAGAAAATTTGAAAATACAAAACTATGAAGAAAAAGATTTTTAAAGAAATAATATTTTTTAAGAACCACTCAATAATTATATCCTGTGATAATACTTCAAGTATTATTAAGTGTTTAACTATGAGTTTGCATATCCTCAGATATGTTTCAAATTGGGACCACACTGGATATTCTATTTTGTAACTTTGTTTTGTTTTTTTTTCATTTAAAATACGTCACGAGCATTTGACCACATCGATGTATATCAAAACATTACTTTTAACGGTGCTACTTAATGAAAGGATTCTTCGTCTTTGAGGTCTACAGTAAAAGTACTTTCCTTAGATGAATTCAGTCAAAAACTCTGTCAGTATAGTAATCACTTTATTTACAGTATCGTTTTGGTGTGTTTAAGAGAAGTGTTTATTCAGCACTGTACGCTGTGCAGGAAAGAAAAATTAACAAAACATGGTTCCTGACTTCACACAGGCTTAAGATTCAGCAGGGAAGGGAGACATGTGCCCCAGTGTTCTGTGGCAAGGACCAGCAGGGAGGAGAACAGGAGCTTCTTAATGTGAACTTCAGAGTTCTGCCTGGATGTCGGCCTCAGAAGTAAGAACATACATATACAGTAGGTACAGCGGCATTTTCCTCCAAGGCACCAACTCTTTTTCTTTATAACTCGGATCCCTAGTCATGCATCTGAGAGTTTTTTAGAGAACTGATTATGATTTGCAAATATAGCATCCATGGAAATACTTGGTTTATTTAAACAAATAAAAATTGTTTTAAAAAAAGTATACAGCATAATGGATTTTATTTAAGTATAATATGAATATAATGAAGCAGTTTTGATGCTGCATTAATAAGGAATTCTGCCTGTAATAAATATTGTTAGACATTTTGGAATGTAATGTTTTAGTTTGGTACATTTCAGGAATTTTTCAGATGTATAGGCTACTTCAACCAAAGAGTACTTTTTTAGCTATATTCCCAGTTTTTCTAATTGTCAAGTGCATTAAAATAATAATAATAATACAGAAGAGAGGAAGGAAGGGCAAGTGCAAAAGAAGGAAGTAAGGAAACTTTTCTACGGATGTGCAGGGAAGGAACCAGGTGTGCAGTAGCAGACTTGACCTTAAAATGCCAGCCGTGTTGGACCCTGGGTGGTAGATGAAATCTGGCCAATGTATTTCTGATGGCTGCTTCCAGGAACCTGTGGCGAATGGACACTTGCATTTTAACCTCTACTGCTACCATAATTTGTAATATAAAGGAAGAATGTGAACTCTTTAGCAGACTTTCTCTTGACTAGTGAGGTGGTGACAATATTATGCAGAAAATGACATTGCTTGATTGCTTCAGTCCCATGTTTCTTCAAAATGTAGCCCTGCAACTCCTGAAAAATGACCTGTTTTAAAAACTAAAATGGCTGAGGAGATTCCACAATATTTAATGCTTTTCAAACTTGGGACTTGACAAGAATTTAATTATATAAATTATTTTAAAAATCATCAAGTTCCTGCTTGTCTGCCATGAGAGTGACGTACTTAAAGAATTATGTCTTCTAAGTTTGTAATACACTCTTACAGATAGAAGACAGAACAGAAATACGAGATGGCTTTTAAACACAAATATGGAAAAGAGGTGGCCAGTAAGAACATATCCATAGTTAGCATATATCAATTATGAACAGCTTTTGTGTCAGTCCTGGGTTAGATGAGGTGATTAGCATCATTTTAAATTACTGTTACAAGATTCTGCTCAACTCAGTGGTCCCTTCGAACTTCTTGAGTCTTGACTTGTGTAAACTCCTCCTCATCTTCTTAGTGCCAGTTATACTGGATTTCTTTCAGTTCCTCTAAGCGCTATGTCCTTTACCACCTCGATGACCTTTTCGTGTCCTGTTCTCTATATCAACCCTCCTGCCCTTTTGCCTAGCTAGCTCCTGTTTATCCGTCAGATTTCAGCTCCAATGCCACTTATTCAGTGAAGTCTTCCAATTTAGGATCTAGGTTATAGATTCCTACAGTATCCTGTCCTTCTCTCTCACAGTGCTCCCACATTTGATATTTCTTCTTTAATGTTGGTCTTCCCTGTAAGACTGTAAGTCCTATTGGGTGCACTTGCATTCAATTCTTTATTCCCAAGTGCCTTCTGCTCAGGACTTAGTAAACATTTGTTTACACAATAAATGTGATTGTTGCTTAGAAGGATAGGCATTTATGAAACAGTGAGCTTATACTCTTATAAGCTTATGCAAAGAAAGAAATTCATTGAAAGGGTTTCTCTGCTGACCCTGGGCAGGGCAAAGTTAAGCGCTTGACTGCCTGCTAAAAGGTCGGTGGTTTGAACTCACCCAGAGGTGCCTCGGAAGACCGGCCTGGTATGCTGCTTATGAAAGGTCATAGCCTTGTAAACTCTATGGAGTAGTTCTACTCTGCACACGTGGAGTCTCCATAAGTGAGAATCAGCTGGATGGCAACTAACAGCAACAACAACTATACATATAAATATGTATATGTATGTATGTATATATATGTGTGTGTATGTGTGTGTATAGTTCTTCAATTCAAGTATATATATAGAGAGAGAGAGAGAAAAGCAGTCTAGCACAGTGCTTATTTACAGCATAGGTTCTAGAGCCGGATTGCCTGGATTCAGACCCTAAGTCTGCCACTTACTAACTGTATAACTTTGGCCAACTTACTTAACTTTTCTATACCTCCACTTTTTATCTGTGAAATGGAGATAACAATAGCACCTACCTCAAAGGTTGTCATGAGGATAAAGTGAGTTAAAACTTAAAATTCTTAGAGAATACCTGACACGTATTATTCACAGTGAGTTCTGAATAAGTATTAGCTATAATAATAAATCCTAAAGTAACACTCATAGTTGTCAGTGTTCTCTTTGTATTTCCCATTCTCTTTTCCATTCCCACACCTTCCCCCTAGAAAGAGTAGAAAGGACTTTTTTTTGGTCTGCTCTAGACTTGTTATCCCCAGTAGAGCTAGAAGACAATAGATTTGAATGATTAATTTAGCAAGGTAATCAGGTACCATATTGTGAATACATTTAAAAATGTTAATAAATAAAGAACAGAATTTGAGAGTTTGGCATATAAGCTATAATTCAGATCTACTTTTAAAGACTTATAGCGCGTGCCACTTTAATGAAGAATTTAATTTAGCATTTTGAGAGAGTAAAAATCCATTTCATTGTTTAGGAAACACAGTTTAAGATAAAGTTGTATATAGACTATTAAAGAGTGTTGTATAAGTTAAGTTAGTATTGTCTTCTAAAATTTCATGTATTTGAAGATTAAAAAATAAACCCGTTGCTGTCGACTCGATTCTGACTCATAGCAACCCCATAGGACTGAGTAGAACTGCCCCATAGGATTTCCAAGGAGCAGCTGGTGAAGTCAAACTGCCAACCTTTTGTTTAGCATCCAAGTTCTTAATGACTACACCACCAGGGCTCCAATGGAGAGGGTCAAATGAACAGTTGAAAATATAAAATGAAGCTGATTCATTCATTCTATGTGCTAAATACTGGGGCATCTATGAAAACAAGCCACAGCGTTGGCCCTCACATAGCGTACCAACTTATGTGTTTACCAACTGTATAAGATATTTTTAATAACTTTTGTGCCATATTTTACTATGAAATGCGTAGATACTGATTACCTAGAAAAGCTTTGTTCGGTTCCATTTACAGTTTCACAAACAAGTTGACTACAATTTGTTCAAGACCCCCTGCCTTGAACCAAGGAGCCAGACTAGATAGAGTTAAGTTTATATGAATCTTTTTCACCACTTTGATGAAGCGTTCTTACTGCTGTAGAGCTCAAGAGGTGGAGGAAGCAGTAAGATACACTGCTGTTCTGAGTCTAGGTCTAATGAGAAAGGAATCGTTAGTGACATTAGTTGTGTTGAGCTAGTTATATTGAATAGTTCATTGGGGAAAGTCACCAGGCCATTTTATTGTCATCATAGTAAGGAAGATAACTGGGACATGGTTATGCCCATAATTTGCCCTTGAGGAAACAGATTTCAGAAAGTTTATAGCATCTGTAGGTGTGGTTCCAAGACAAGATATTTCTAAAAGAAAAGTCATGCCAAGAAACTTGTGGATGCACAGAATGCTCTGAGCAGTTCAGGTTTCTTAAAGGATGTGTATGATTGATAGATGGAAGGAACATATAGTCATCACCCAGGTATACAGTGCTAAGTGTTGTTATTGTTGTTGGTCACCATCGAGTCGATTCCAACAAATAGCCCAGGTGACAGATTAGAACTACCCCACAGAGTTTTCTAGGCTGTGATCTTTATGGGAGCAGATCACCAGCTCTTTTCTCCCACAGAGCTGCTAGGTGGGTTCAAACCACCAATCTTTCAGTTAGCTGCTGAGTGCTTAACCATTGCACCACCAGGACTCCTTACCTTATGTATAACAAAACAAAACATTGCCCAATCCTTCACCATCATCATGATTGTTGGTATACTTGAGTCCATTGTTGTGCCTATTATGTAGGGGGTTCCAGTCTAGGGGGCTTATCTTCTAGCACTATATTGGAAAATATTCTGCTGTGATCCATAAAGCTTTCATTGTCTAATTTTTGCAAGTAGATTGCCAGGTCTTTCTTCCTAGTCTGTCTTAGACTGGAAACTCTGCTAAAACCTGTCCACCATGAGTGACCCTGCTGGTGTTTGAAATACAAGTGGCATAGCTTCCAGCATCACAGCAACACGCAGGCCACCACAATATGACCAGGTGACAGAAGGGTGATGGGCAGTGCTAAGTGGACTTTAAGAAATAAACATTTAAGAATTTTCTTTTCAATAGGCCAGAGCTCAAAAGGAGCTAAGGCTCACCAAAATGCTTCACAGTGCAAAAATAAGGAAGAGGTAGGCTCACTGTCTGAAAAAGATGTTCTTCTTGTTAACTGTTGACAGAGAGAATCAGACCTACATGGTTCTTACTTTGCTTCTGTAATCTTCAACTAGGATGATTACTTTTCCAAGGTAAAACAAACAACCTGAAATGGGAGTACAAAGCAGAGCTAAATCCCCCCAAAAGATGAGAAGATAGTATCATTCACTTTAAATGAATTTAAGTTTTCAGGACTCAAATGAATTGCCTCTGGGGAGTTGAAGGGACTCTCTGATATGATCTCAGGGCTATTGTCAGTAATCTCTGTGAAATTATGGAGAATGTGGGAAGTGCCAGGAGACTGGAGAGAGACAAATGTCCCAGTTTCCAAAAGGGAGAAAGGTAGATTGTGAAAACTTTAGTTCATCTTCCCTAACTTTAAGCTGTGGCGACACTTGAAGAGATTTTAAAATATACGTATAGATATATATATAGAGAGAGAGATTGAGTATTTCTAAAAACAAGACATGCCAAACTGCTCTCGTTTCTCTTCTTCTTTTATAATTACTACTGGTTAGAAATTAGTAGAGGCATGTTGTATCTTGTCTGTAGCAAGTGTTTGACAAAGTCTTCTAGATTATCCTTGTGGAAAAGATGATGAAATGTTGGCAATTAGATTGGTTTACAGCTGGTTTTACGACGACACCCATTGCTGCATGCCACAGGGTTTATCTAAATAATAGCCAGTTACTCTATACACTGATTCTTCAAGGAAAACTTGAAGTAAATGTTAATTTGCATATTTTCAGAAAGTGTGGATTTGTAGTTATGAGTTCTTTTGACATTGAATGTTCTTTGTACATTGCAACTTGAGAGCCTGAATTTATTCATATGATTGAGAGATCAGTTATAGACTTTTTCCCACCTGAGCTGTATTTCTAAGATATATAGATCAATTTTAATTTCTTTGAGACCCCTAGAAATCCTCTTTTTATTTCCCATTTTCCCCCACAAGTAAGAGAAAGTCCTTTACTCTCTTTATTTATTCACCTTGTATTTCAGAATCAGGCAAGTGGGCAGAAAATACCTGTTCAGTCCTACAACAGGCAGAAGGCCCTGAGGTAGGGCTTAGTTTGGCCTTTTTGAACAGCAGAAGACAGCCACTGTGGGTGGAGTCTAGTTTAAGACAGGGAAGAGAGAACAAAATAGGGTCAGAGATAGCCTGAGCCAGAAAGTATAGGGCCTTTTAGGCCCTGTTCAGGAGTTTGGATTTTATTCCAAGTACAATGAAAAGTCATTGGGCTGCTTTAAACAGAGTAGTGATGGTCTGAATTATATTTTAAATCTCATTCTAGCTGCTGTGTGAATGGTGGGAGCAGGAGAGAGGCAAGAATGGATGCAGAGAAGTTGATTAGAAGGCTTTTATAGAATTCCAGAAGGGAAATGATGGTGGCTTAGACTAGGGTGATGATAGTGGAAATAGAGAGAAGTGGGCAGTATAGAATATATTTTGGAGGTAGAAGTGGCAAAAATTACTTATGAATTTGATCTGGTAGATAGAAGTGAAAAACAGAAAGCAAGGATGACTTCTAGGTTTTGGGATTGTTCTACTGGGTTGATGGTGCTGTTATTTACTAAAATGAGGAAGACTGAGGGAGAGGAAAACATTAGGGGAATGTGGAATTAAGAGTTCTGTTTTGGCTATCTGAAGTTTGAAGTGCTTATTTGATTTCCAAATATATCTGCAATATATATGAATGCGTTTGATTAGTTTGGAGCTTGATGGAGAGAGGTTAAGAATCGAGACATGATATGAATTTGGAAGTTATCAGTAAATAGATGGTGTTAAATGCCCTGGGACTGAATGAATTTCCTTGGATATTTGTCATATTCCCTGACCAATCCCTTCGTCCTCCCCTACCTTGTAAAATTATGCTCTTAATATATTGCAGGTACATATTTTAACTATAGTACCTATAATAACTTGCATTAATTTTCTTCTTCGTGAAATATTTTTGTTTCGTTTTCCTGTTAATAGGTAAATGGTTTAAGGTATTCAATCACTTGCTTCTATATTTAACTGGAGATCTAACAGTAATGTGTTTTGTTTTTTGTAGGCAAAGTCATTAATAAAGATTTGCGACATTACCTGAGTCTTCAGTTTCAGAAAGGATCAATTGACCACAAACTGCAGCAAGTGATCAGAGATAATCTCTACTTGAGAACCATTCCATGTAAGTGTATGATGGAATAAAAGAAATGAGGCAGAAGTATCCTTGCTTAATTAAACATCTAGAAATAATTCAGTAGAGTATGTATCTCACATGAAACTGTAAAGACTAAGTTGGGAGACAAGAATGAAAGAAAAATTGAATAATGAAATAAATTTTAAGAAAACTTCAGAATTTTTGCTTTTATAAGTAGAAAAAATGGTGTATTTTCTATTGTGACTTTTTAAAAAGTGATAACTAGAATTTAAGAATATATGTTTACATGTTGCTGACTGGACTTTAAGGTGTCTTATGGCACAGTGGTTAAAGTGCTCGGCTGCTACTGAAAGGTTGGCAGTTTGAACCCACCAACCACTCTGTGGCAGAAAGATGTGGCAGTCTGCTTCCAGAAAGATCACAGCCTTGGAAACCCAATGGGGCAATTCTGCTCCATCATACAGGGCTGCTATGAGTTGGAATCGACTTGATGGCTGTGGTTTTTTGTTTTTTTTTTAAACTGGACTTTATTCCTGTAAATCAATTCTTGAAACCTACATATAAGAAATTTTTGGCTCTCAGTGGCTTGTATACTGAGAACAAATTTTTTGTATGACTTATTAGAACATTACTAGTCTTAAAATCTGTCCCCTCTCCAAAGGAAAAAAAAGGATGAAAAGGAAGAAGCGTGTAGTGCCTTCTTTGTGGCAATCTATTTTGAACTTTTATCTAGATGTTGATGAATCTATTCCAGGTAGTTTTCAGAAAACTTGATTGCTGTGTAATGATTTTTTTGTTTGTTTTTAAACACTCTGCTGTCCTAGTTTTGCAGTTTCTCCTCAGTGTGAGAGTTTGTCCTAGAAAGGAACTACAGTTTGTTTAGTTTCAAATCATAGGATTCAGAGCCCTTTGATATCTTATAGAACCTCTTAGCTCAGTCACAAATTGAAGTGTCCAAAAACTCCTTCAAGAGCCTAGAAGCAATGACCCATCAGTAGCAGTTAGCCCACATAGTGGTCACATGTTGTCTCTAAATATCATTTTTTCTTAACAAACACCAGGCCTTCTTGGAAAAAATTCTGATTTTAGGCCTACGGGAAGTATAAGATGAGCTTGGAAAGTCTAATTGCACCAGAAAGTATGTAAATGCTTAAAAAATTATGAGAACATGTCAGAACGACACATGAGCCAGCTAGAAGGGGTACCCACTGACAAAATCTGTGAAACAATTTGAGCAAGGAAATTAAAAAGAGAGAGACTTCTATTGTTTTCAGACATTGTACTACAAAGAGAACAGTAGTTCTACCTTCTGAGAGAAGGGTAAAGCTGACTACCAACAGCAAAGGAGTCCTGTGGTTTCCTCAACTTTGTGATTGGAGGTACTTACTGGACCACAGCACAGGGAGGGAGAGCCAAGGCAGAATACAGCAAACTCTGAGTTGAAGGGACAGAAATCTACATTCAAGAGGTCTGAGGTTTCTGGAATTTGCAGAACAGAGTGTCAGGAGAGGAGGGAGCTATGAAGAACAAGAGCTCAAGCAATGTACACAGGTATCCCTTTGAGCCTGTTGCTGAATACCAAGCTAAGATGTGTAGGATGAGACTTCATGAAGCTAGGCAAAGAACTCTTTGAGAACTGTAAGGTTAACAATTCCTAGAGCTTACAGAAGGCTGAGAGACCACTGAGTTCTAACCAGCCTGAGTGGACAGACCCCATAGGGGTCACACTTAGTCGAACTGCTAAAATAACCATAAATTCAGCTCCTCTAGGTTTGCTTTAACAAAGCTTAATTAAGTAAACCCCCAAAGGATTAAGCTGATATGCATGTAATTTCACTGCTAGCAAAAAAAAA
Source organism: Dugong dugon (assembly GCA_030035585.1). Classification (NCBI taxonomy): domain Eukaryota; kingdom Metazoa; phylum Chordata; class Mammalia; order Sirenia; family Dugongidae; genus Dugong; species Dugong dugon. The sequence continues at coordinate 154,175,361 of CM057462.1, forward strand.
AAGCACTCTAGAAAGGAAGACAACAAAATCATATACTGAATAACACAATAGTCACAATGTTCTGCATCTCATAAAACAAAACAAAAAAAAACTATTAGACATACAAAAGAGAAAAAAAAAAGTGACCCATAATCAAAAGAAAAGTCAGCTAATAGGAGAGAAGGGTAGAAATTACACAAAATGATGGTATTACCATACCAGGAATTTAAGAGTTATTGTAAGTATGCTCAGGACCTAATGGATAATATGAACATAATGAAGAGAAAAGGGAATACACCCTGTCCTCACTTATAAACATGGTTAGATTCCAAAGACCAGGTCGTTATATGAAAATCAGCGTTATGCAAAAATGGAGGTTGACCACATCAGATCACAAAATGGAGGATGACTACATCATTACACAACTGCCAAATTACATCACCAGATAACCCTTAACCATCAAAGCCAGCATTACTCTCACCTCGCACCTTGGTGTTCATTACTGTCAGACGTACATTGTTAATGTGCAAAATAATAGGATAGTAAAGGCGAAATGTTGGATAACAAGATAGTCAATAAGTGAGGAGAGAAAACAAACGAAAAACAATATCTGTTGCCATCAAGTGGATTCCAACTTATAGTGACCCTATACAACAGAATAGAACTACCCCTTAGGGTTTCCAAGGAGCGACTGGTGGATTTGAACTGTTGACCTTTTGGTTAGCAGCCAAGTTCTTAATCATTGTGCAACCAGGGCTCCAAGTGAGGAAAAAGTGTATATAAAAAAGAACTAAGTGGAACTTCAAAAATTCACTGGATGTGATTAACAGCAGATTAGAAACTTCAGAAGAAAAGACCAGTAAACTTGAAGACGTAGCAGTATAAACTAATCAAACTGAAGCACAAAGAGGAAAACCACTGAAAAAATGAACTTTTTTAAGCAACAAAGTAAAAAGAGAGACTTCTGCTATGAAGGACTAACTGGTACTGGATTCGCCCTCCTATTGATGATAAAGGAATCAGTTTATCTAAAGACTATAACTATCCTAAATGTATATACACTGCCTGCTGACACAGTGGTGAAAGCGCTTGGCTGCTAACCAAAAGGTCAGTGGTTCAAACTCAGCAGTTGCTCCACAGAAGAAAGATGTGTCAGTCTGCTTCTGTAAAGATTTACAGGCTTGGAAACCCTATGGGGCAGTTCTGCTCTGTCCTGTAGGGTCATTATGAGTCAGAGCTGACTCGATGGCAGTGGGTTAAATGTGTATACACCTAATAACAGAGCTTCAAAATACATGAAACAGAGACTTCTGGGCAACATGGCGCTCTAGGCAGAAGCACCATGCCATCCCTCCACAGCAAAGATCCAAAAAACTAGGCCAAACAGAGAAAACAGCAATCCTTAAACACTAATGATCAAATGAAGGAATAAAGAATTCAAGCAAATACCAAATGGAATAAGAAACCGACAGAGAACAGTGCACAAGGAGAGATACATGCAGAGGTCCCCTATCAGCTAACGCAGCACAGATCCGCCATCTTGGACTCCTATCAGAGACCAGCAAACAGTGGGTATGAGAAAGCAGCTTCATAGAGCTTCCAGCAAGAGACAAAACAACCGGTAATCAGCAATATATGCTTTCCCACCCCCTACCCTTCTTCACCCCAACTCGGCCTCCTGTGCTTCCCATGGCCACAGTCTCTTGGCCAGTAAGCACTGGCTGCTTGGATTCCACCCGACTGCACTTGCCGACTGCCTGAGTGCCATTTGATGGCTGCTGGTGTTGCTTTTTCCCGCTTCTTTTGATTTCTTCCTTACCTCTCACCACGTCCCCTTCCTTTCTCTCAAATACCTGGCTCCATGCACCATCTTTGCTTCTTCCTGAAAGGCTATGAAACTCCACTTGAATGTGAAAATGCTTCCCAGTCCGTGCTGCCATGCTGGTGGGATCCCGGGGCTTTTTTTGTTTGTTTGTTTTGAATTGTTTGTTTCTTTTATTTTTCTTTTCTTCAATTGGGAGCTCATTCTAGCCGAGCAGTACTGCGCAGCTTGGGACTTACCCCTTAGTTTGTGCAGGTGCACAGAGGGATCCCTGAGGACATTTCTTTTTTCATGAATTTTTTTCCATTTTTTGGGGCGTGTTTCTTCATTTTTTTTATTAATTTGTTTTGTTTTCTTTGCCCCCTTTTTCCCTTTTTGTCTTTCTTCATTACTAAGTTTCTCATCTCTTTATACCTTCCTTCTCTTCCTGTCCCTTGAATACCCAGCACTGAGTGACACCTCTACGCCTTCTAGCCAGGCTGTACTTCAGCACCTGGGAGCAACTTCCCCAGGCCTTGTAGCTACACCGGTGCGATCCCTGGGAGCTTTTCTTTTCTTTTTTTTTTTTCTTTCTAATTTTTATTTATTCATTTTTTCTTTTCTTTTCTTTCTTCTTCTCCTTCTTGTTTTTCTCCATTTCATAGTCTCTCATCTCTCCACTCCAGCAGCAAGCTCCCCCAGCAGTCTTTTTTGTTTGTATGTTTTTGCCTCCTGTCCCTCTCTTCTCATTCTCCTCTCTCCCATTCCCATCTTAGCTCCACACATCACAATCCCCCCCAATCCATCCTGCCTACCTGCACCGTGCGCTTAACATCACACCACCAAGCAGCAGAGGCACGCCCTACCGGAACCTGCTCTGCACTGATTACCAGCTTGCCCTAGTGGCCATACTAAGTGCCACAGACAACCCATCCCAGCAACTCTTCAGCTAGACATGCCTTGCTGTACCATGCCTGAGGGACTGACCCTGCCAATTGGAGAAGGAGGCGAAAAGTATCGTGCCCACAGAAGAACAAACAAGAAAGAACATATAGCTGGCCTGCTCAGACATAGCCAAATTAAAAAAAAAAAAGAGACAAACAAATCTACAACCAGTAACCGAGGAAAATTACTAGTGAATGCCCGAAAGACAGCAGACAATATCAAAACATTTACAAAAACAGGACAGGATGGTTCCAGTAGGCTTCCAAACTAAAACACCAGTTGACTTCCCAGTAGAAAAAAAGGCACTAGAACTACCTGGTAGGGAATTCAGATGTATAATACTCAGCATTATAAAAGAGTTGAAGCAAAAAGCAGACAAAAATGAGGAAAAAATAGACAAATTCATGGAAAATACAGACCAAAAAATGCAAGAATTCAGGAAAATAATGCAGGAACAAAATGCCAAAATAAATTCACAACTAGAAATTATACAGAAACAACAATTAGAAATACAAAAGTTAAGCAACAGAATTTCAGAAATGGACAGTGTCATAGAAGGGCTGAGGAGCAGATTGGAAACAGTGGAACACAGGGTCAGTGGAATTGAAGACAAACACTTGGATACAACTCTGTTAGAGGAAAATTCAGAAAAAGGAATGAAGAAAAATGAAGATACCCTGAGAGTTATGTGGGATACAATCAAAAGCAAAAATCTGCGAATGATCAGAGTTCCAGAACAGGGGGAGAAAACAGAAAACACAGAGAGGATCATTGAAGAACTGCTGACAGAAAACTTCCCCAATATCATGAAAGATGAAAAGCTGACCATCCAAGAAGCCCAATGAACCACATATAGGATAGACCCCAAAAGAAAATCACCAAGGCATATCATAATCACACTCGCCAAAACCAAAGACAAACAGAAAATCCTGAGAGCAGCTCATAAAAACAAGAAGTCACATACAGAGGAGAAACGATAAGACTAAGCTCAGATTATTCAGCGGCAGAAACCACGCAGACAAGAAGGCAATGAGAGGACTTATATAAAACCTTTAAAGAAAATAATTTCCAGCCGAGAATAATATAGCCTGCAAAACTCTCGTTCATATGTGATGGTGAAACTAGGACATTTCCAGATAAATAGAAGTTAAGGGAATATGTAAAAACCAAACCAAACTTACAAGAATTATTAAAAGGAGTCCTTCGATCTGAGAGCAAACAACTCAGCTCACAGGCTGAATCTAGGATGCAGGATCATACCAGCCAGATACCAATTTAGGAAATGAACTCTCAAGGACTGTGCAAAACCAAAAGAAATACAACAGGAAATCAGAGCAGTTAATCTGTAAATGACAACAACATCAGAACAATAAAAGAGGGAATAAATGGTGTAGGTATAGAACCTTTTAATGGAGAGGAAGGCAAGGTGATACCAAGTAATAATAGACTGCTTCAGACTTACAGAGATAAGAGTAAATTTCATGGTAACGACAAAGAAAGTTAACAAACGTACTCATAAAAATAAAAAGGAAAAACATAAAGTCTCAGTGAAAACAAAAACAAAAGAAATGAAAAAAAAATCCACTAACAAAAGGAATTCAGCACAGGAGAGTAAGAGGAACAAAGAAAACATCAGCACCACAAAAAAAAAAGGCACTACAAAATGACGGCAATAAACTCACATCTATCAATAACTACACTGTATGTAAGTAGCCTCAAAGCACCCCAAAAGAGATGGAGAGTGACAGAATGGATAAAAAAACAGGATCCATCAATATGCTGTCTACAAGAGACACACCTTAGAAACAAAGATGTGAATTTATTAAAAATCAAAGGTTGGAAAAAAATATGTCAAGCTAACAACTACCAAAAAGAGCAGGAGTGGCAATACTAATCTCAGATAAAATAGACTTTAAAACAAAATCCACCATAAAAGACAAAGAAGGACACTATATAATGATTAAGGGGATGATCGATCATGAAGACATAACCATAATAAACATCTATGCACCCAATGACAGGGCTCCAAAATACATAAAACAAACTCCAACGGTACTGAAAAGTGAAATTGACAGTTCCACAATAATAGTAGGAGACTTCAACACACCACTCTCAGTAAAGGACAGAACATCTAAAAAGAAACTCAGCAAAGATACAGAGGACCTAAAGGGCACAATCAGCCAACTTGACCTCATAAACATATGTAGAACACTCCATCCAACAGCTGCAAAGTACACCTTCTTTTCCAATGCACATGGAACGTTCTCCAGACTAGACCACATCTTAGGCCACAGAGCAATCCTCAACAAGATCCAAAACGTTGAGATAATACAAAGTATCTTCTCTGACTACAGTGCCATCAAGGTAGAAATTAACAACAGAAAGCGCAAGGAAAAAAATCAGTTACACAGAAAGTGAGTAACACCCTTCTTACAAACCACTGGGTAATAGAAGAAGTCAGAGATGGAATCAAAAAATTCCTAGAATCAAATGAGAATGAAAACACATCATACCAAAACCTTTGGGACACAGCAAAGGCAGTCCTCAGAGGACAATTTATAGCAATCGATGCACACATCAAAAAAGAAGAAAGGGACAAAATCAAAACATTAACTACACAACTCAAACAAATAGAAAGAGAACAGCAAAAAAAAGCCCACAGCCACCAGAAGAGAGGAAATAATAAAGATCAGAGCAGAAATAAAGGAAATAGAGAATAGAAAAACAATAGAAAGAATCAACAAAACCAAAAGTTGGTTCTTTGAAAGAATCAACAAAATCGACAAACCACTGGCCAGACTGAGAAAAGAAAAACAGGAGATGATGCAAATAATCCAAATAAGAAATGAAATGGGCGACATTACAACAGACCCAACTGAAATAAAAAGGATTATAATAGAATATTATGAAAAACTATACTCCAACAAATTTGAAAACCTAGAGGAAATGCCTAAATTTCTAGAACCACCCTACCTACCCAAACTACAACAAAATGATGTTGAAAATCTGAACAGACCCAGAACAAGAGAAGAGATTGGAAAGATAATTTAAAAAACTCCCAATGAAAAAAAGCCCCGGCCCAGATGGCTTCACTGGAAAATTCTACAAAACATTCAGAGAAGAACTTGTACCAGTACTACTCAAACTATTTCAGAACATAGAAAAGGAAGCAACACTTCCAAATTCATTCTATGAAGCCAGCATAACCCTGATACCAAAACCAGGCAAAGATGCCACAAAAAAAGAAAATTACAGACCAGTATCTCTCATGAATATAGTTGCAAAAATTCTCAACAAAATTCTAGCCAATAGAATTCAGCATCATATCAAAAAAATTAATACACCACAACCAAGTAGGATTCATACCAGGTATGCAAGGATGGTTTAACATTAGAAAATCAATCAATGTAATCCACCACATAAATAAAAGGAAAGAAAAGAATCATATGATCTTCTCAATTGATGCAGAAAAAGCATTTGACAAACTCCAACACCCATTCCTGATAAACACTCTCAATAAAATAGGTATAGAAGGGAAATTTCTCAACATAATAAAGGGCATCTATGCAAAACCAACAGCCAACATCATTCTTAATGGAGAGAGGCTGAAAACATTCCCCTCGAAAACAGGAACAAGACAAGGATGCCCTTTATCACCACTCCTATTGTGCTGGAAGTTCTAGCTAGAGCAGTAAGGCAAGAAAAAGAAATAAAGGGCATCCAGATTGGTAATGAAGAAGTTAAACCGTCCCTGTTTGAAGATGATGTGATACTATACATAGAAAACCCTAAAGACTCCACGAGAAATCTACTGGAACTAATAGATTCAGCAGAGTAGCAGGATACAAGATAAACATACAAAAATCAGTTGGATTCCTATACACCAATAAGGCGAATGATGAAAATGAAATCAGGAAAACAATACCATTTATAATAGCCCCTAAAAAAATAAAACACTTAGGAATAAATCTAACCAGGGATGTAAAAGACCTATACAAGTAAAACTATAAAACACTACTGCAAGAACCCAAAAGGGATCTACATACATAGAAAAATATACCACAGTCATGAATAAATAGACTCAACATTGTGAAAATGACAGTTCTACCCCAAGCAATTTACAAATACAATGCAATCCCGATCCAAATACCAACAACATTCTTCAAAGAGGTGGAAAAACTAACCATTAACTTTATATGGAAAGGGAAGAAGCCTCGAATAAGTAAGTCACTATTGAAGAAGAAGAAGAAAGTAGGACTCACACTGCCTGACCTCAGAACCTACTATACAGCTATGGTAGTCAAAACAGCCTGGTACTGGTACAATGACAGATACACTGACCAATGGAACAGAATTGAGAACCCATATGTAAATCCACCCACCTACACTCACCTGATCTTCGACAAGAGCCCAAAGTCCATCAAATGGGGAACAGTCTTTTTAAGAAGTGGTGCCAGCAAAACTGGATATCCATCTGCAAAAAAAATGAAATAGGACCCATACCTCACGCCATTTACAAAAACTAATTCAAAAGGGATCAAAGACCTAAATATAAAACCAAAAACTATAAAGTTCATAGAAGAAAAAATAGGACCAGCGCTACAGGCCCTAATACACAGCATTAACAGGATACAAACCATAATCAACACACAAACCCCAGAAGATAAGCTAGATAACTGGTATCTTCTAAAAATCAAACACTTCTGCTCAAAAGACTTCACCAAAAGAGTAAAAAGAGAACCTACAGGCTGGGGAAAAATTTTGGAAGGTACAAGTCAGACAAAGGTCTAATCTCCATAATCTACAAGAAAATCCAGCATCTCTACAACAAAAAGACAAATAATCCTAGTAAAAAATGGGCAAAGGAAATGAATACTTTACCAAAGAAGACATTCAAGCGACCAAAAGACACATGAGGAAATGCTCGTGTTCACTAGCCATTAGAGAAATGGAAATAAAACCACAATGAGATACCATCTCACCCCAACATTACTGGCTTGAATCAAGAACACTGGAAATAACAAATGTTGGAGAGGCTGTGGGGAGATCAGAACTCTTATGCACTGCTGGTGGGAATGCAAAATGATACAACCATTTTGGAAAACGATATGGCGCTTCCTTAGAAAGCTAGAAATAGAAATACCATACCATCCAGCAAGCCCACTCCTAGGAATATATTCTAGAGAAATAAGAGCCGTCACACCAATAGACATATGCACACCCATGTTCATGGCAGCATTGTTCACAATAGCAAAAAGAAACAACCTAGATGCCCATCAACAGATGAATGGATAAACAAACTATGGCACAATGGAGTACTATGCAATGATAAAGAACAACGATGAATCTGTGAAGCATCTCATAACATGGCTGAAACTGGAGGACATTATGCTGAATGAAATAAGTCAGTCAGAAAAGGACAAATAGTGTATGAAAACTCTATTGTAAAAACTCACAAATAAGTTTACACACAAAAAGTAACAATCTTTGTTGGTTAGGAAGGATTGGGGGGTTAGGGGGAAAATACTAAATAGACAATAGATAGGTGGTATCTTCGGTGAAAGGTGAGACAGTATACAATACTGGGAAAGCCAGCACAACTTGTAAAAGGAAAGGTCATGGAAGCTCCATAGACACATCCAAACTCCCTGAGGGACTGAATTGCTGGGCAGAGGACTGTGGGGACCATGGTCTCGGGGAACATCTAGCTCAATTGGCATAACACAGTTTATAAAGACAATGGTCTACATTGTACCTTGGTGAGTAGCGTCTGGGGTCTTAAAAGCCTGTGAGCAGCCATCTAAGATACTGCACTGGTCTCACCCCATCCGGAGCAAGGGAGAATGAAGAGAACAGGATACAAGGAAAAGATTAGTCCAAAGGACTAATGGACCGCAGCTACCAAGGCCTCCACCAGACTGAGTCCAGTACAGCTAGATGGTGCCCAGCTACCACCACTGACTGCTCTGACAGGGATCACAACAGAGGGTTCTGGACAGACGTGGAGAAGGATGGAGAGCAAAATTCTAACACACACACAAAAAAGACCAAATTTACTGACCTGAAGGAGACTGGAGAAACCCCAAGAGTATGGCCCCCATACTGTTCAGCTGGGGATTGGACAGCCCCATAAAACAAAATCGGACTAATGAGGCACAGCAGTCCAAGGACAAGGAGTAGAAGGCAGAAGAGGACAAGACAGCTGGTGATAGGGAACCCAAGGTTGAGTAAGGACAGTGTTGACATGTAGTGGGGTTGTTAGCCATTGTCATAGGGCAACATGTGTACTAACTGTTTAATGAGAAACTACTTTGTTCTGTAAACCTTCCTCTAAAGTGAGAATAGCAGCACAACTGGAAGAACGTTATTGGTGTCATTGAATTGTATATGTAGAAATTGTTGAAATGGTGTATCTTTGGCTGTGTATATTTTCACCAAAAAAAAGAAAGGTTGAGAAGGGAGAGTGTTGACATGTTGTGGGGTTGTTAACCAATGTCATAAAACAATCTGTGTACTGACTGTTTAATGAGAAACTGTTTGTTCTGTAAAACTTTACCTAAAGTACAATTTAAAAAATTAAAAAAAAAAAAAAAGAAACAAAAACTGATAGACCTGAAAGGAAAATTCACATATTCATAATTATAGTTCAAGATTTCAACAGCCCTTTTCAGTAATTAATAGAACTAGGAAGCAAAAACCCAGAAGGTTTATAGACAATAAGAACAGTACTTTCAACCGTCTTGACCTTATGCTGTTTGTAGAACATGCCATCAACAGCAGAATACACATTCTTTTCTAGTGCACATGGAACATTTATGAAGATAGACCATATTCTAGACCATAAAACAGGACTCAGTAAATTGAAGAAGATTTAAATCACAAAGTATGTTCTCTGACCATATTGAAAGTAAATTATAAATCATTAACAGAAAGCTACCTGGAAAATTTTCAGGTGTTTGGAAATTAAATAACATACTTCTAAATAACCAGTGAGTCAAAGAATAAATCACAAAGGAAATAATATTTTGAATTGAATGAACATGAAAACACAACATATCAAAATTGTGGGATGCAGCTAGAGGAGTGTTCAGAGGGAAATTTTTAGCATTAAACACTTATACGAGAAAAGAAGATAGGTCTCAAATTAATTATCTAAATTTCTACCTTGCAATAATCTAGAAAAAGAAGAGCAAAGTAAATCCAAAGTCAGCAAAAGGAAGGAAATAAAAAAGATAAGAGCAGAAATCAATGAAACAGGAAACTTTAGAAAGACTATAGAGAAAAATCAGTGAAACCTCAAGCTGATTCTTTGAGATCAGTAAAATTGATAAACTTCTAGCCATACTGCTCAGGAAGAAAAGAAAACACAAATGACCAGTATCAGTTGTGAGAGAGGTGGCGCCACTAAAAATCCTACAGGTGTTCAGAGGGAATATTATGAACAACATTTTGCCAATAAACTCAACAACTTAGATGAGAAGGGTAAATTTGTTTGAAGACAAAAACCACCAAACCTCACTCAAGACAAAGTAGATGACCTGAACCCTCTACCTGTTAAAGAAATTGAATTTGTAGTTTATAACTTTCCCATAAGGAGGACCTCAGACCTGGATGGTATTGGTGAATGTTCCAAACATTTAAGGAAGAAATAATACCGGTTCTACACACTCTTCTAGAAAATAGAATAGGAACACTTCTTATCTCATTCTGTAAGCTGAGCATTATTCTGATTCTAAAACTAGAGAAATATATTTTAAAAAAAAGAATATTAGATCAAAATTTTTTATGATCATAGACTCAAAAATCCTTAACAACGTTTTAGAAGTACAATATATAGTTATATATATATAAAGGAGAATGCATTATGGCCCAATGGGGTTTGTCCCAGGAATGCAAGGCTGGTACGGCATTAGAAAATGAATATAGTAGCAGACTAGAAAAGAAAAACCATATATTCTTCTCAGTAGACACAGAAAACACATTTGACAAAATTCAACTCTTGTTCATGGTAGAAACTCCCAGAAAACTAGTCTGCTTGTTATCACTTTATTGCCTCTTGACTTCAGATCTACTCTTTCTTGTCTCTTGTATTACTGGAACATTTCTCCTTTGCCAATTGACACATTGTTAATCTTTGTCAATAGAAGGCACAGGTAGGATACTAGAGAAGGAAGAGGCTTCTTTTCCTGATTGCACTGTGCCTTTTTCTTTTTCTCCTGTCATGCAAAAATATACCCAGCAAGTTTCATCAGTACTCTAGTAGACAGCTTCCCAGCAGCAAGTTCAGTGGTACTCCCATGGTGGGGGTGGGTGGGAGGAGCTCCCCAAGTTGGGGGGCTCCCCAACAGCAAGTTAATGGCACCTCTACATACCACTTCCAGGTGTGGTCCCCAGTTGGCTTCCTGGCAGTTTCCTGGTGAGTTCTATGGGCACCCCAGCTGGCTCCCCAGTTTTCAGCAGCATCCCCAGTGAGCAGCTTTCTGTTGGGTTTTAGGTTTCTGAGTCCAGCCAGTGTCCCAGCTGGCTTTCTAGTAAGTTCAAATCACCTGCCTACCCCCAAATCATAGGCAGCTTGCTGGCAAATTTCATCAATATCTAGCTGGCAGTTCTCTGCCCACAAGCCTCAGCCCACTGTTTGTGAACCAGCTCTGTCTCCAGATAACCCAGCAAACTTTCCACCATCCAACGAGGTCTGAATCCCTGACTTGGGAGAGTTTGTTCTTTACTTATAGGAGCACTGGTGGAGCAGTGGTTAAATGCTTGGCTGCTAACTGAAAGGTTGGCAGTTCGAACCCGTGAGCTGCTCTGCGGCAGAAAGATGTGACAGCTTCTGTAAAGATTATAGCCTAGGAAACCCTGTGGTGCACTTCTGCTCTGTCATATAGGTCGGCATGAGTTGTTTACTTGGGTAATCTCCCTTTGCTCAAGTATGGTATTCTCTAGAGTTCTCTTTTATTCCCTCTTAGCTAATTCCCTGTAAATAGTTAACTCTTCATATTAAACCTTCCCTGTTCAAGCCACCATATGCTTTCTCTCTCCAACTGGACCTTGACTGATAAAGAATTGGTACTGGTAATGTACCCAGGAGACCCTCAAAGAAGGGATTTTTGTGATTGGTTTTGGTTATGTTCTTGGGCTTGAGCAGTGCGGAGTTCCTGCCAATGGGAAATAGAGTGCTGGTGATACGTGACAAGCAGTGACATCACCGTTTAATCATGGTATCACCTGTGGTTGATTGTGGAGAAATACCAAGTGAAGCAAGTATCTCAGGAACCCAGATGACTGCTGCACTCGACTGTTGTGGCAATAAATGATGGCTACAAGCACGGTGGTGTGGGATGGGTTCTCCTGAGTGCACCGAGCACATAAAAAGACAACCAATATATTATAACAAGATTTTAATAATATTATTTTAAAATTTTCTCTACCTCATAAGTATTTGCTAATATAAAACATTAAAAGAAGGGAACATTAACACAAAATAAATGCCAAATAAAAATTACTTAAAAATTTGAAAAGATAATACAACCACACATATTTAATATTGAATTTGTCATTCTAAAATGTAATTTGAAAATACACAAACCATCTGTTGCATTATCTAATTGTCTTATCTTTGGTGACAAATATTCCAGACAGAAAATCATTTTGAATTGACATTTATCAAATTGTTAAGAGTGTGTCAAAACGCATCTTCAGGTTGGACATTGGGATATATGTTGCTTCATATAAGCTCACTTTCTTTTTTAATGATGAAAATATTTTGTCCATGTGGCCTGATTTTGGTTTTGCCATTGAAATCTATATTACTTCAGATTTTAAATCAGTTTCTGATTTCATATTCATGTTCACAACATTTACTTCTCTTTGCATTTCTTCTGCTGAAGTGTTTACAAAGCACTGAAGCTCATAGCAAATAGTCATACAATAGAAAATGCCAGTGAACATTATTGTATAGTATTCAAATAATGTAAAATTCAGATTTCCTAGCAAGATTAACAGCATTACACAGAGTCTGCCAATTTAAGGACTTAGCCTCCAAAACTTGTTATTTCTTGGAATACCACTCATGGGATTTAGTTAAAGTATAATATGTAGGTAATCTTATTACTATTGTATTTGTAAGAAACACTCACCAGTAGCACAGACAGGGCCACAAACAGACACTTACAACATGGGAACAGCTGCAAGTAGGACTGACTGAATTTATTGTGACTGCTGCTCTCCCACAAGCTTCTGTCCTGATTCCTGGAAATGTCAACCTTAACGTTTGGCTCAACTTTTCAATATTTTCTGCACTTGGCTTTCAATTTATATCAGTCGATTCCTTCAAACCAGTAATGTCTCTGTGTCGAGTTGTTAAGCTTTAAATCTCACAGGAGAATTAAACACATTTTTCTTACTTCCCCAGTTTATCAACTGACTTTTCTCATGATTTAAAAAAAGTAAATTTCCCAAGAAATTCCAGAAAGGAATTCCTTCATGGAAACACTAATGTAAATTAGCTACAGGTCTCATATGTTGGTGGTGGGAATGCAAAGTGGTACATCTACTTTGGAAAATCATATGACAGTTTCTTATAAAGTTAAACGTACATGTACCATATGACTCAACAACTTCATTCCTAGGTAGTAACCCAACAGAAATTTAAATATATATCTACTTGAAGACCTGTAAGTTCATAGTACCTTTGTTCATATTTGAGCTAGAAACAGCACAAATATCCATCAGTCGTGAATGGATAATCTAATTTTGGTATATACATACAATGGAATACCACTCAGCAATAAAAGGGAATTGAACAACATGAATGAATCTCAAAAATACTATACTAAGTGAAAGAAACCTGACAAAAACAACAATTGAAATCAAACTAATGTATGACTCCATTTGTATGAGATTCTATTAAAGGCAAAACTATCATGACAGAAAGCAGATCAGTGACTGCCATGGGGTTGGGACTGCAAAGGGGCACAAAGGAACTTTTGGGATGATGATTGTCCAAACTCATAGAATTGCACTCTTAGAATTAGTGAATTTTATTGTAGGTAAATTACACTTTAATAAAGTGACCAAAAAAAACCCCAAAAAAAACCCCCAAAACTCACAATTGTATTGCTTTGTTCAAACTGTATATTTGTATACTTATACAAATTGCATTATAGTATTAGATAATGAAAGTTTACAAGAAGATGTTTGTAATTGCATGAAAGAATTTGAAATACCTAGAAATTAATTTTAAAAGAAGTACAAGACCTCTGTAGGGTAAAATTAATGGGCACTAGAGAAAACAAACAAAAAACACCTAAACACATTGCTGTCAAGTCAATTCCAACCCATAGCAACCCTGTAGGACAAAGTAGAACTGCCCCATAGGGTTTTCAAGGCTGTAATCTTTATGGAAGCAGTCTGCTACATCTTTCTCCCATAGAGCAACTAGTGGATTCAAACTGCCAACCTTTTGGTTTGGCAGCCAAGCACTTAATCACTGTGCCACCAGGGCTCCTGGGCACTAAAGAAGATCTAAATATATTGACAGAGATTTCTTGTTCATAGATTAGAGAATGAATATTGTGAAGATATAAATTCTCAAATTGAACAGATTCAGTCTAATCCCAGACTGAATTTTGGTCTGTTAATCTGATTCTAGAATTTATATGGAAAGGCTAAGAATAGAAAAGATTCTTGAAGAACAAGATAGGTGGACTTATTCTACTAGATATCTAGATTTATCGTGAAAATAAAATAATTGCAGAACTGGAATGGTCAGTAGGTAAATGGAATGTATTAGAAAGCCCTGTAACAGACACCCAGTCTTATATAGACATTTCTAAGATAAAAATATCTTAGAAATAAATGACTTTTCAATAAATTGTGTTGAATAGCCATTTGGGGGGAAAAAAAGAGAGGATGGGAATTGAACTCTTACCTCCATCAGGCCAAAAAAAAAAAAAAAAATTCAATGGATTGAGGTCCAAGGTGTGAAAGACAAAGCTGTAATGCTTTTTAAAAAGAATATAGACTATCTCCATGGCCTTGGGAAGGATTTTTTTTTAACAGGACACAAAACCATTAGCTATAAAGGAAAGGATTGATAAACTTGACTGCATTAAAATTAAGAACTTCTGTTATCAAACGACCGTTTTTTTAAAAAAAAGTTGAAAAGAAAATCAAAATGGGAGAAGATACTATCTGTTCTGCTACAGCATTTAATGCAAATTAGTTTGTAGGTGATTGGTAAATAGGTAGGAGAAGGATGTCAATTTAACACTGAAGTTGCATTGTAGAACCTTATGCTAGCCAACTAATGTTTTGTACCATCAGGTAGCAGCAAGTAAACACAGGACATAAGAGCAGAGCTGAATGTTGCAGCTAAGAAAGAATGTGGTACTTACAAATGGGGTTGTCATGAGTCAGAATTGACTCTAAAGCAACTAACAACAACAGCTATACATGATGCCCATTCACCTCAATATGGCCTCTTTCCTCAGTTTGACCGTGGGCTCTGTCTTAAATTTTTGCATTGCACAGTTTGCCCTGTCTCTATTACTCAGTAGCTTTAAATGTTTTTTATGACTTTTTCTGTCAAGCTGCCTTTTCCTTTCCATTCCATTCCTTTCCTCCTGTTTTTTTTTAAGATAAAGTATTTATATTCTTTTTTTTTTTAATTTAGAATTTAATATGTCTTTTAAACTGTGCAGATATATTTAATCAGGATTGTTATTGATTTTGTTAGTGCTCTGGTTAAAAAGTTGCAATAGGTTTGAGAGGTCAACTCTGGCCCTATTTTCTCCATAATTTCTTATTTGTGGTGCACAATTTTACATAAAACCTACTTTTTCAAGAAGCCGTATTTCACCTTTTAGCAGAACAGCCCCCCATTTGTAACACCTCTACCTGACAAAGGACTACAGTACTTTATCAATACTAAGACACAACGATTTCACATTTTAATGTCTCTGTAATTCAGATGCATCTTAGAATAGATGAAATTTTTCAGTTATAATTATCAGGTTTTTTTTTTTTTTTTCCCCTTTCTTAGGGTTAAAGTAATAGTACATTTTATAAGCTGTTGGTTACTTAGATTTCATGAAGTACGGTAGTATCCAGAATATAAAGAACTACAAATCAATGTATAGAAGACAAACAACCCAACAGAGAAATAGCAAAAGACTTGAACACCCATTTTCACAGCAGAGGAAGTCTATGTGACCAGTAAATATATGAAAAAGAATGTTTAATATCATTAATAATAAGGCAGTTGCACATTAAATACACAGTGAGATGTCTTTACATACTAGACATATTGACAGAAGTTTAAAAATCTGGTAACAAGTATTGGTGAAGACACAGAAGGATGAATGTGGTATGATTCCATTCATATGAAGTTAAAAAACAAACAGGTAAAACTAAGCTATGTTGCTTAGGAATACATATTTAGTTGGTAAATCCATAAAGAAAATAATCATCATAAATGTGGTAAGATGGCGGTTACTTCTAGGGGTGGAGAAGAGAGAGATTTATGATCAGAAGCACACAAGGGAGTTTTGAGGTTCTGGTAATGTTCTGATTTTTCATTTCGGAGTGTTTGCTTTGTTATTATTTTTTAAACTTTACATTTATGTTTTATGTACTTTTTTTGTATGTTATATTTCAGGATAAAACATAAGGCAGGTAATGATCACTATGTCAAATGGTGAGGACTGAGATTTGACCATTGGGTTAAGCAAAGTGCAGACTACTGATGAACATAGCAAACTGCCTCAGTGAAGTGGCTGGGGTCACAATGTAATTGGAATGGGCTCAAGAAAGAATAAGAGGAAAGGAATTAGAGCCAAAGAGTAAATACAACTCTTTGAATGAATTCTTATGCAAAAAGGAGAAATGGGGTAATAACTGGAGGTGATGTAGAGAGCTTTACATAAAGTATGTAGAATATCAGGAAAATAAATATAAAGATAGCATTTCTGGAATGCTGAAAGTAGTGAGGAGAACTTTTTATGTGTGTAGGTATATGTGGTTTCAGGGGGAGAAAGTGAAAATTTATAACATTTCTAAAGAGAATTAAAATTAAAGCTATTTTGTAAGTCTTAGAAATGTGTATGTTGGAATCATACATAACATTTCATATCTGTTAATGGAAGGAATCATGAACATCATTGTATAAGCTGCTGTAACAAATTACCACAAACTATGTGGCCTAAACCAACAGAAATTTATTGTCTCACAGTTCTGTAGGCTCAAAGTCTGAACTCAGAGTGTTGGCAGGCCCATGCTCTAGAAAACCCTTTCTTGTCTCTCCCAGCTTCTGATGGCCCCAGGTTTTCCTTGGCTTGTGGCAGCATGACAAATGTCTGCCTTTGCCACCACTTGGCCATCTTCTGTGTGTCTCTTCTCCTCCTCTTATAAGGACACATGTCATAAAGAGATAAAGGCCCACCCTAATGATATTATCTTGCCTAATTACATCTGCAAGGACTCTATTCCCAAATAAGGTCACATTCACAGCTACTGAGGGTTAGGACTTCAACATACCTTTTTGGGTTACATGATTCAACCCATAACACCCATGTTGCTCAACATCACTTTGCAGAAAGAGAATAAAGCCCAGAGACGTTAAGTGCTTGCTCAAAATTGCACTATTAATAATAAATCAAGACTAAAAGAAAGTTTGTTCTGCCCCTTGGGTCAGTGCTATTTTCATAGTACTTATAATATGGTTTGCTCTTAAACTGGATTTTATATATCCATTATATTTTATAGTAGAGTTTGCTTGGATAATATTTCAGTTGGCCTTTGCTGCGTAACAGACCACCCCTAAAACTTAGTGGCTTTAAATAACCACTATATATTTTTCTCATGATTCTCTGAGTTGTCTGAGCTCAGCTGGGGCCACTCATATGGCTGCAATCATTGGCAGCTGGACTGGGGCTGAAGGGTTTAAGATGACCTCGCTCACATGTCTGGGACCTTGGTGCTGTTTGTTGGCTCAGGCTCTCTTTTGATGGTGTCTCTTCCTCACCATGTAAGGAAGCCCAGGGCTCCACAACTAAAAAAATGTGAGCAATTAAGAGTTGCCCATGGGACCATGGTCTCAGGGAACATCTAGCTCAATTGGCATAACACAGTTTATAAAGACAATGTTCTACATTCTACCTTGGTGAGTAGTGTCTGGGGTCTTAAAAGCCTATGAGCAACCATCTAAGACACTCCAGTGGTCTCATCCCTTCGGGAGCAAGGGAGAATGAAGAAAACAGGATACAAGGAAAAGATTAGTCCGAAGGCCTCCACTGGACTGAGTCCAGTACAGCTAGATGGTGCCCGGCTACCACTGACTGCTCTGACCAGGATCACAACAGAGGGTTCTGGACAGAGCTGGAGAAGGATGTAGAGCATAATTCTAACTCACAAAAAAAAAGACCAGATTTACTGGCCTAAAGGAGACTGGAGAAACCCCGAGAGTAAGGATATTGCTGATGTGTTGTGAGATTGTTGGCCATTGTCATAGGGCAACATGTGTAGTAACTGTTAAATGAGAAACTGTTTTGTTCTGTAAGCCTTCATCTTAAGTGAGAATAGCAGCACAATTGGAAGAGTATAGTCAGTGTCACTGAACTGTGCATGTAGAAATTTTTGAAATGGTGTATCTTTGGCTATGTGTATTTTCACCAAAAAAAAAGGTTGAGAAGTTAGAGGGTTGACATGTTGTGGGGTTGTTAACCAATGTCATAGGGCAGTACATGTACTACTGTTTCATGAGAAACTATTTGTTCTGTAAGCCTTCACCTGAAGTACAATAAAAAAAAAAATTCACATTTTCTGACACCAAAAAAAAAAAAAGAGTTGCCCATGAATTAATTTATGATAATAATAATGGCATGTTGCCAGCCACTGTGCTAATTGAATTTGTATACAATTTCACTTAATTTAGTTACAACTATCTATATTGACTACTGGAGTCCTCGTAGCTCAGTGGTTGAGAGCTCAATTGCTAACCAAAAGGCCTGCAGTTCGAATCCACCAGCTGCTCCTTGGAAACCCTATGGGGCAGTTCTACTCTGTCCTGTAGGGTCGCTATGAGTCAGAATCCACTCAACAGCAACAAGTTTGGGTTGTGGTTTTGTTTTTCTATTGAGTATCTACTATGATCCTTGACTGTGCCTAGACTTGGACTATTACTCTGAACCAGTTAGACATGTTCCCTGCATGTCGCAATACCCTATGGTGGGAGTGTGAGAAGGTTCTCTAAAGAAACTTTCTAAGTCAGGACTTGAAGGATGAGTATAGGAGTTAGCTGAGGTAAGAGTAAGAATGGGAATAGGAAGTCTTCCGGGGAAAGAAAATGACTTGGGCAAAGTCCCTAGAGGTAAGTGAGTTCAACCTGTTGCCGGGGAGTTGATTCCGACTCAGTGACCCTATAGAACAAAGCAGAATTGCCATATAGAGTTTCCAAGGAGGAGCTTGTGGATTCAAACTGCTGACCTTTTGCTTAGCAGCCAAACTCTTAACCACTGTGCCACTAGGGCTCCAAGTGAGTTCAAGCAACATTAAAAGAATTTAAAAAAAAAAAATCTATCATGGCTGAAGCCTAGAATGTGAAAAGGGTAACTCAGGAAAGAAGCTGAAGAGGTAGCCAAGGACCTTGTAAGCTGTGTTGTTATCCCACTGCCTTTGAGTCCTTTCTGACTTACAGCAATCCTATAGGACAGAGTAGAACTGCTCTGTATGGTTTCTAAGGCTGTAATCTTTATGGAAACAGACTGCCACATCCTTTTCCTGAAGAGCAGCTGGTGGGTTCAAACTGCCAACCTTTTTGTTAGCAGCAGAGTGCTTTAACCACTGCACCACCAGGGCTGCTGTTATGTTATAGAGTGTGGATTTTATGCTGAGGGTGATGGAAAGTCACTAATAGGTTTAGACAGGTTTTGTTTTTGCTCAGATTGTTGTTTTAGCAAGGTCACTGGCTGCAGTTTGGGTGCTGGATGTAGCTGGGAAGAGGCAAAGTTTGGCCTGGGAAGACCATCCACACAAGGCATAGATAACGATCTGAATTAGGTGAGTGTGAGAATGAGGAGAAGTATGTAAATTATAGAGGTATTTAAGAGGTAGAATCAACTGGATTTGGTGACTGAATGTGAAGTAGCTGGAGGAGCCCAAGATGACAGGTTCTCAGGTTTCTGGCTTGGCATGCCATTACTGAGTAGAAAACCTAAGTGGAGGAACAGGTTTGGGAGGTGTCCTTGCACCAGACTTGCTACTTTATTTTTGTAGAGATACATAAGACTGATTCCCAAACTTCATTTTCAGACTGAACACCTGATCGTTTTTATATTCTGCAGTATTTGAAATGACATTTCTAATATCAGTTCATAAAAGTGATTCTTGTTTAGTAAATTCAGTCAAATGTAACAATGCTGCCGTAACCTGAGTTTATACTTTGCAAGAGATTACTTTAGCATGAATTCCTTAATATATACAAATTTAGTCATCTATTGTGGTAGTCAATTTTGTAAAACAGTTTACTTACTGCTTAAATTTTTTAAAATTACTTGAAGAGAATATAGCTAAGAAGCAATATGTAATACCTATTTTAAGCCTTTCATTCATTAGTCTAAAATAATTTCATAATCAATTTGTGTCTACATTTTGAAAATAAAGTTTACTAAAAGAACTTTTTAAAATGGTTTCTCCCATTTTGTGTGCCCTTCATGACTTCAGTAAGCAGAATGTCAGTTTACACTTGCTCAGAAGAAAATACCTAGGATAGCTGCATAAAAATAAATTATGAGAGGTGAATTTATCTCTCCTTCCTACCGTTAAGTGATAATTGGGTTTTAAAGGAAGAATTCACTCTTGTCTGTTAGAAAGTTAAACCTACTTTGGCACTTTGGAGACTCCTTTGGAGTCTTTGTAGTTTTGAATCTCATGGCCATCTGTAGATTTTATTAAAGTTTATTCATCCTATGTTATTTATTGTCTTTCTTTCAGCTAGTAATGTTAATTTGCCTAAAATATTCTGATCCTCCTTCTAGCAGGTATAATATATTTTATAGTCTGTTTCCCTCATATGTTCTCTATAGATTGAATTTTTTATTACTATTTTGTGAGTTTAAAAGCACTTTACAACCTTTTTTTCTTTTTTTTCCCCTTAGGCACTACAAGGGCCCCCAGGGATGGGGAAGTACCAGGGGTGGACTATAATTTCATTTCTGTTGAGCAGTTCAAAACACTGGAAGAGAGTGGAGCGTTGTTAGAAAGTGGAACGTATGATGGTATGTCTCCAAATATTAACAACAATAACAAAAACCCAGAAAACCATCTGAAGAACTAGAATTATTTTAGAGAAATTTTGATCTGTAAAATACCTTTTTTTTTTTTTAAAGTTTTTTCTGTAGACTTTTGGGGAAATTTCTTTTGATTAGGAGATTTATAATTTACTAATGTAAAATTGGATAAACAATAAGCAAAAACATTCTGTCATATTATAAAACTGACTGAATAATATGCTGAAAAAAATCAGTCAAACTGGCCAGTTTATATATTTCATAGTAATTCACATCATCTTATGAACTAAGCAAGTGTTTGTTGATTGCTTTCCATTTCAATTGGGAATCAAAAATCTGTTAACTCTAAAAAATCTACATGTATCTTGACTATCTTGGAGAAAGGAGAAAATAGATCGCGGGGTTGGGGGAGACTCAGAATAGGTTTTCTTTTCGTATCTCTCTTTCCTCTACCCACTTGATTCCAGGAAGTACAGATTTGAGATCAATTTCAATTTTTAAATGATTCCATGTTAGATCCATTTTGTTTTGTTTTACCTTATATAACACACTCTTTACTGGCAAGCTTATCCACTCCCCTAACACCTTATAGAAGTACTGGTGGTGCAGTGGTTGAGAGCTACAGCTGCTAACCAAAAGGTCGCAGTTCAAATCCACCAGAAGCTTCCTGAAAACATTATGGGGCAGTTCTACTCTGCCCTATAGGGTCGCTGTAGGTTGTAATGGACTCGATGGCAACGGGTTTGGTTTTTTAGGTTTTTAACACCCTACATATCTCCATCATTGCTTTATCATGCTATTTTAATCACCTATTTACAGGCTCTGTGAAGGCAATTATCATGTCTGTCTTACTCGATATTATCTTAACAGCCTAGAAATAATGTTCAATAAGTATTTAATCTTGAACACAACAGATCCAAATATGCATTCTCTTCTATCCAAAAGAGTAATTCCTCATTATTTCTCTCTTTAGTGGCATTGTGAGCTCAAAACAGTGGAGTCATCATTTACTTCCTTTTGCTCACAGTCCTCTAGCAGTCACTTTCAAGTCTAATCATTTCTTCCTTTGCAGCAGCTCTCACGATGCCTTTCTTTTCACTTCACCTCCTTGTTGTAGGCCCACTGGACCAGCTCTTGCCTGATCTATTGCAGTTGATCTCATTTGTTATGATTTCTTCCCTCCATCCAGGCTACCCTGCCCGTTGTTACCATGTTAGTCTTCCACAAGCACAGCTCTGGTCATTTCACTCTCCTACTCAGAATCTTCATTGATTTCCTTTTGCCTAGTAAGTTTGACCAACTACTTATTCTGGGCTTAGCTCCTCCTACTCACTCACTTATTCATTCGTTTGACCCTTCTTTTGTTCATTCCACAACCAGTTATTAAGTACCTACTATGTGCCAAACACTGTAAGAGAGGCTAAGGTTACTGTCATGAACAAGATTGACATGATACTGCCTTCATAAATCCTACATTTTATGAGGGAGGCAATCAAAAAACACATAAAATAACTATAAATCAAGATAAATATTAAGAAGGAAACAGAAACAAGAGATTTATAGAAAATAATGAGACAATCTGTGTTTGAGAAGGTGGCCAATGATGACTTCTCAGAGGAAATGATACCTACTTATTTGTTTTTATTTTTATGCAGATGGCCTATTCTCATTCAGTTCCTCTGTATAGGAGACCATTCTGATGTGTTTAATGTGTATGTTTTTGTTTGTGTGGGTTCTTGCAAAATGTATATTGTGTCTTTTGTGCATATATTTTATTATTTGCATTGTACTGTGTCTATATCTCATTCCATTTTTTATTGTTTTCATTTATTACTATGACTTTTAGACTCATCCATCTTGCTACACTGTATTTACCTGTAATCCATTGCTTTTAACAGCTACACAGTACTCCATGGTGTGAATCCACTGCATTTTACTTAAATCATCTTCTTAATAATGGACACTCAGATTGCCTTCAGCACCCCATCACCACAGATAAAGCTGCAATGAACATTCTCACACATGTCTTTTTGTTGACCTGTATGAGAATTTCCGTAGATAATATACGTAAAAGCAGAATTGTTGGATCAGAGTTGTATACATATAATTAATCTAATGAAGCAGCGTTAGATAGCTCTCCATTATACATCGCCACCAGCAGTGCATGAGGGTTTTTGTAGCACCTATAAAAACAAAAACAAAACCAAACCTGTTGCTGTCAAGTTGATTCTGACTCATAGCGACCCCACAGGACAGAGTAGAACTGCCCCATAGAGTTTCCAAGGAGCAGGTGGTAGATTCGAACTACTGACCTTTTTGTTAGCAGCTGAGTTCTTATATCCTTGTCAACAGTTAGCATTATCCAGCTTTACAATTTTGTCACTCTAATGGCTGTGGGAGTAGTATCTCGTTTTAATTTTAGTTTCTCTGATTGTCAGAGAGTTTTGAGTATCTTTTCCTATACTTACTAGTCTTTTGGACTTCTGAAAATTATCTATTAATTTACTTTGCCTATTTTTTGTAAATGTGATTCCCATTACATTCTGGTTTTCAGGTATTTCTGTGATATTTTGATATTTATTTAGATATTAATCCCTTAGTGGATTTAGACATTTTAGATATCTGCTCCCATTCTGTCACCTATTAACCTTGTCTAGTGTTTCTCCATTGAACAAAAATTATTAATTTTTATATAACAAATTTATCACTGTTTTCCATATGATTTGTACTTTCCAAGTTTTAAGAAGCCCTTCTCTGCCATTAGATCACAAAAATATTCTGTTACATTTTCTTCTATTAAGTTTAAGAACTTGGTATATGACAGAGAGGCATATTACACATTATTAATTATTCTTTGTTCAGCTCCAGTAATTTTCAAGGAAATACAAATTAAAACAACAGTCAGGAGCCATTTCATACCTGTCAGACTGGCAAAAAATTTAGAAGTCTGATATGATATTGTGGGAAATTGGAAACTCCCATACACTGCTGTTGAGAGTATAAGACGATATAATCCCTTTGGAGAGCATCTTGGCAATAACAAGTACTTTTGAAGATAAACGTAACTCTCTGACCTAGCAGTTCTGTCTCTAGCTGTCTGCTCTAGAGAAACTCTTGCCCATGTTCATATGTAGAATGTACCAGAATTATAGCACTGTTTTAAAACAGTGAGAGAATGGAACAACTCTCCTTTAGTAGAGGAATGAATAAAATACATTTTGATTTATTCATAGAAATAGACTATTACATAGCAGTAGAACGAATTGGATCTACACAATCAATGTAAGTCTTAGAAATATAATTGTATAAAAAAACAAGTTGCAAAAGGATATGTTCAGTATGGCACTGTTTATCAAAAAAGATATGAAATGTTATGAAAACACTTTATGCAGCTTTTATGAAAACAACTGAGTGTATATGTGTTATGAATGTTTATACATATATCCTAGATGACCACAACACATGGGGAAATGACACATACCAACTTCAGGACCGTGGTTACCCAAGGGAGGGAGCGGGAAGGATGGAGACGGAGTTAGGGCTTTAATTGTATATGTGACCATATATGTATGTCCCTTAAAGAAAAAAAAGCAGGGGAGAGATCTGGAAGAAATCTTGCAAAAGCTAATAACTAGAGGATGTGCATATAAATGGATATTTCTAATATTATTCTGTATAATTTTATATGTTTGAAATATTTAATAATCGATAGTGTTACTGTAAAATGAAGTCCTAAAATTTTATCAGTGATTATGGATAGCAATCACAGTATCATTTTTCTCATTTTCACCCTAGGAAAAATATTAAACTTCTAGTTAGATAACAATTACTAATAATCCTCAGTAAAATGTGTTTCTAGTAATATTGCTACCGTCTTTAGAAAAGGTGGACTTTGCATTCCTGTCCTGGTACATCTAGTTTCTTGGATAATGTGATTATCGGGCATAATGCAGAAAAAATTGAGATCACAGAGAATCCTATTCCCTAACCAAACCTCTAAAGAGCCCTTGTGACGCAGTAGTTAAACACCCAGCTGCTAACCGAAAGTTCACTGGTTTAAACCCACCAGAAGCTCCATGAGAAAAAACACGTGGCTATCTCCTCCTGTAAAGATTACAGCCTTGGAAACCCTATGGGACAGTTCTACGCAGTCTACTGAGTCACTGGCTCTGTATCAACTTGACAGCACACAAAAACCAAATCTCTATTTGGAGTGGGTCTGTGCCCTCTGCCCCAGAGAAGTGTGAACTGGCTTTCATTGGTTCCTTGCTTTACTTACGGCCCAGAAAGTTTGCAGAGATTCTTTTAGACTGTTTTAACATGAATTTTTGTATTCATATGCATGACAGGGGTAAACTCCATGTTAAACACGGATTTGGAAGCAAGGAAGGAGAGTCAGGAGGTAGTTGAAAATATTTTCGTTTGACTTCATTGTTTTTTCTTGAATATTTTAAATGATAGTTACCTTTGAGAGTCAAATTTGCAAAAACTAATTCATCATAATGCTTGCCCTCTCAGCGCATGTGTGATTTAAAGTGTAAACTCCGTTATTTCTAGATTTGCCTCAGTGTTACGGTGAAAAACGTAAGCTTCTTTTCACCTAGGAAAAAATCAGTTACCTTCCTTACTAATTTAACTTATGTAAATGAGCATCTTAATTACCTCTTTAGGAACAAAAGAATATGCTTTGAGATGTGATTTTAAAAAATCATGAGTATTTTACCTCCCTAACTATACTTAAATTTCTATAAGTTTAGAGCAATGATTACTATAAGGTTAAAACTAGCAGGTCCAGCAACTGTTAATGTGCTTTCCCATTGTATTTGGATGCCTAATGGGAATTACATGATAAATTGAGAAGGTGTTCAATTGTTTTCATTCTATTCTGAAATATTTGTTTTTGCTGCAGAAATTACTGATCCTCTAGACTTAACATATAAAAGTTATTTCTTGCTTTCCTGAAAGTACGCCAATATTGAATTATACTAATAATGTGTCTATTTGTTCAATAAATTGTTAGATAAAATAATACAATTAGAATGCTTAGAAAAATTTTTTAAACTTACCTTTACATAAATAGCCTTCATTTTAGCACAAGCTAGTTAGTTTTTATCCTGCCCACATATTTCCTCATTTGGTTAAAGTAGTAGTTATGTTTCACATTAAAACAAAATTATTTAAGTTAGTTTTCTCCTCCTTTACTCCCACCTTTTATACCAGTTAGTCTTACATGAGAGCATTGACGCTTTCAAATTCACATAAAGGAAACAAATTAGGTCCTGATTCAGTACGCATGTAAAACAAGCCCTGTTGGAATAAATAATCACATACATAAAGTCAACTTCATGGTCTTAGTATGAGTAGTATGAAGATGATAGGTAATGTATGGTGCCTTTCATCTTCATAGGCACTTGAGAAGTTAGTTCGTACTCCTCTTTCTACCTTCCACCTCACCTACCCCCTTGTTTTAGGAAGGTAATGTCTCCTTTTGGCCAATGGTGGGTATTCAAAAAGGTCAATATAAGATGACGGGGCAGAGAGATATGCTAGGTCATGATGTTCTGACTCTTAATTCAGCATAAGTACTTTTCACTTGCTGCTATTTTTGTCCACTTCAGGAAACTTCTATGGAACTCCTAAACCTCCAGCAGAACCCAGCCCTTTCCAACCAGATCCGGTTGATCAGGTCCTCTTTGATAATGAGTTTGACACAGAATCCCAAAGGAAACGAACTACGTCTGTCAGCAAGATGGAAAGAATGGACAGCTCTCTTCCTGAAGAGGAAGAGGATGAAGACAAAGAAGCTATTAATGGCGGTGGAAATGCAGGTTTGTAAATAGATGAACAACTTCTAACTGACCTTCTAGGTTGACTTTACCATGGCATTGAATAGGAAGTAGTAAAAATTTTTCATCAAGCATATGGAATGCAGTGATGGGATTCTAAATTTGTTTTTTCAGTTGTGTGCAGAGCAAAGCATATCCCTGTAGACTATCCTGTAAGCTGGAGTTGTCAAAAGTGGCAACTTTGATAAATTACAAGCTATCATTAGTAATCTATACTATGCCTTTACCCTGCTGTCTAAAAGGTATATAAGAGATTCATTTCTGATCCTGAGATATAGGAGTCTTGTTGAACCAACTCCTACTTTACAGGATTATGAGGAAAATTTACATGTTTTCTGATATAGTCATCAACCAAAACAAAATACAGAGAGTTTAGAAATATGCCAATAAAAATTAACTGAGACATTTGTTAGCAGTATTTTGAGTTTAAATTCTGAATCCACTAAAAGCAGACTTCCAAATTTGTACGTTAAATGGTTATATTTTTCATTAAATGCTAAACCAACAGAATTTCAATTGTGGAAGATCTCCTGCTTTTGAGTACCCTTAGATAATGTGTCCATTTCTTAGAAGATTCTTACACTTATAATTGACAATATAAGTAAGAAACCATAGAATCTCAGCAAAACTAATTTCAGTGCTATTTATTGTAATAATTTTATTCAAAACACTAGACTGTGAACTTCTTACATGTTGGAATTTTTGCTTGTTTTGTTCATTGCTGTATCCCTAGCATCAAAAACAGTACCTGGGTCGTAGTAACCAAAAAACCCATTGCTGCTGAGTTGATTCCAACTCATAGCGACCCTATAGGACAAAGTAGAACTGCCCCATAGGGTTTCCAAGGAGCAGGTGGTAGATTCAAACTGCCAACCTTTTGGTTAGCAGCCATAGCTCTTAACCACTGCACTACCACGGCTCCTTCTAAGGCTTACTGAACTAAGATAATATTTTATGGGGGTGTCCTATAAATGAGTGAATTTGATCATATTTGCAAATTTGCGGAGCCTATTACCATGTTGTCTTCCCAAAGCATCGTGGTCTTTTTCTTATCAGACTTAAAAGTCTGAGCAGATAGATTATAAGGAAGAAGTATACTTTTCCAGATCTATCATTTGTCACTGGATGTCTATCTCAGTAATAATGTAACTATTTGTTGAATAGATGAATGAATTTGGAGTGCTATTTGTGAAGCCTTGGCACATTAAATATGACTGTACATAAATTAAACTACAAAAACATTCCAACTAAAAACAGTACATTTTTTAATTTATTCAGACTATTGCCTTGCATTAACAAAGATAATCTAGTGTTGATTATATTTGAAATTATTATTTTTAAAAAATATGTTTCATTCAGTTATTCATTCAGCAAATATTTATTGAGCATTTGCTAAGCTACTAAGTGCTAGACATTGTTCTAGGTGCTGGAAATACATCACTGAACAAAGATAAAAACCTCTGTCATCATGGAGCTTAACCTTATAATGGGAGACACAGGAACTATCCAACCTAAATAAATAACATTTGTACTATTTGGAGCCCTGGTGGTGCAGTAGTTAAGAGGTCAGCTGCTAACCAAAAGGTCAGCAGTTTGAATCCACCAGCCACTCCTTGGAGACCCTATGAGGCAGTTCTACTGTGTTCTGTAGGGTTGCTGTGAGCCGGAATTGACTCAAAGGCAACAGGTTTGGATTTTTGGTTTTTTATATATTATTTTTTGTATGTTAAACAATGCTAAAGAGAAAAAGCAAAGGGGGAGGATAAAAAGTGGTGGTAGCCAAAGCAGTGGGATAGTTTGCAGTTTTAGATAGAGTGGCACGGAAGACCTCACTGAGAAGGGAACTTTGAAAAAACTGAAAGAGTAAGCCCAAAATATCTGAGGAAAGAACCTTCCAGCTAAAAGGAACTACGTGTATAAATATCCTGAGATGGAAGCATGCCTGGAATACTCAGACAACAGCAGTGGAGCTAGTGTGATTGGAACAGAGTGTTGGAAGGGAGTAGAGTAGTAACCAGGGAGATCAGTCAGATAATGATGGAGGGGACAGGAGATGTACGTTATACAGGATCTTGTAGGCCACTGGAAGGATTTTGGTTTTTATTCTGAGATAGGAAATGATTATAGGGTTTTGAGTAGAACCGTAATATGTTTTAACAGACTCATTCTGGCTGCTGTATTGAAAATAGACAGTAAGAGGGCATGAGCATAAACAGGGATACCAGTTAGGAGGTGATTGCAGTAATTTAAGTGAGAAATGGTGGTTTAGACAAGGTGAAAGCATAAGAGGTGGTAAGAAGTGGCCTGAGCCAATATTGTTTGCTGACAAATTAGATACGAGGTGTGAGAGAGCAGAGTCAAGGATGACTCCAAAAGTTTTGACCTGAGTATCTGCAAGAATGGAGTTGCATTTACTGAAATGGGAAAGATTGCAAGAGGAGCAGTTTGGGGTTGGGGGTTGGGAGGCGGGGAGTATTAGGAGCTCGGTGTAGGACATTTAAGTTTGAGATACCCATTAAACATCCAAATGGAAATGTAATGTTTGAAGTTGGATTTAAGGGTCTAAGTTCTGATCTGAAGATACGTATTCGGACACCATCAGCATATAGCTTGTATAGCAGTGGCACTGGATGAAATCTCCAAGAGAGTTAGGTTAAAAAGAGAAGAGAAAAGGTCCAAGGACAAAACTCTGAGAAGGTACTCTAACATATGGGAGTCATGGAGATCAAGAAGAGCCAGTGAAATAGGAATAATCCATGAGAGTGCAGTGTCCTGGAAGCTACACAAAAAAAGCGTGATAAAGAAAAGAGTGATCAACTATGTCAGATACTGGTGACAGTTCAATTAAGATGGAGACAGAGGATTATCATTGGATTTAGCAATGTGGAAGTCATTAGTGACCGTGATAAGAACAGTTTTATTGATGAGAGGTTTAAAAGGCTTTGTCAGAAAGGGCTCCAGAGAAGATGGGAAGGGTGGAAGCGGAGGTCCAAACCCAAACCCAAACCCATTGCCGTCGAGTTGATTCTGACTCATAGTGACTCTATAGGACAGAGTAGAACTGCCCATAGGGTTTCCAAGGCTGTAATCTTTACAGAAGCAGATTGCTACATCCTTTGCCCGTGGAGCAGCTGGTGGGTTTGAACCACTGACCTTTCCATTAGCAGCCAAACACTTAACCACTGCTCCACTAGGGCTCCTTCTGAAAGTGGAGGTAGCAAGAGTAAACTCTTTGAAAGAGGTTTGGTGTAAAGAGGAGAGAAATGGAGTGCTTGCTAGAGGGGAAAGAGAATTGTTTATTTTTAGCAAATGGAGAAATAACATGTATATAGATAGAAATGAGTTGCTAGGTAGCGAAGATTAGTGATTCAGGAGAGAGAGTGAGAGAATTGCTATAAGCAAGAGTAGATGGGATATGATTTATAACTGGAGGGTCAGCCTTGACTAGGAGTACAAATAGTTCTTCTATAGTAACAGAAGGTGGAGTAAATGGGCACAGTGGCTATGTAGATGCAATGGTGAGAGCTTATTGAAGTTCTCTTCTACTTGCTTCTGTTTTCTCAGAAATAGGAAACAAGGTCATCAAACAAGAATAGGGATAAAGGAGTAGTAGTAGAACATTTGAGGAGAAAGAAGGTGTGAAATAGCTACCTAGGAAAGTGTGAGTGAATCAACTAAAGAAATGTATTATAATTACCATGTATCATCAAATACCCACTTGAGGTTGTTGCCATTGTTGTGTGTTGTCAAGTCAATTCCAACTCACAGTGACCCTGTAGGACAGAGTAAAACTGCCCCATAGGGTTTCCTAGGCTGTAATCTTTACATATCACCAGGTCTTTTTGCCTGAGGTTAGTGATCATGAATTTAAGGTGAGACCAGTTAGCATTGTTTGTGTTTGGCTGCATGGGTGCTGGCATGGAGTAGGTGGAGAGTAGGATTTAAGCAGAGTTATGGTTTAGCCAGGTAAGTATGATGAAGTGAAGTTGAGGCAAAGGAATCAAGGGCATTTGCAAAATAATTATTATAATGGTTGATCGTGGAATTTAAGTTGGGAAAACAGGACAAAGAGGACATGGCTGGAGAAATGGGAGGTGAGGAACGGTGAAAGCTAGTAAGTAGCAGGATTAATGGATTGTAGGACTTGGCTGGATAAAGGATAGTTGGAATTGAAGTACTGTAGGAAATGATATCTAATGATATCAAAGGTCTCTTCTAAGATTCTCCGATTCTGAGGCATTGCCTATAGTTTAGAGTTCTTAATATGATGTTATGTAGCATCTAAGGCCTGTGTTAGATATGTACTAGGCAGCGTGGTATAGGAAATAATGACATGAACCACTTAGACTTGAATCCTGGCTTTGCTGAATATTAGCTGTGTAATCTTGGCCAAGTTAACCTCCTTGAGCCTTATCTTTCTATACAATGAGGATAATAAAAACAATACACCCACGCCTCACTTATTGACACGGTTAGGTTCTAATGACCAGGTCATTATGTGAAAATTGATGTTATGCAAAAATGGAGGATGACCACATCAGATCACAAAATGGAGGATTACTACATCATTACATAACTGCCAAACCACTGAGAACCATGAACCAGCCAAGTTGACAGATAACCTTAACTATCACATCCAGCATTACTCTTGCCTCACACCTTGGCGTTTGTTACTGCCAGATATATGTTGTTAATGCACAAAATAGCTGGATAGTAGATTTTTCACTATTGTCATACATGCAAAATGTTGGATAATGAGATAGTCGATAAGTGAGGAGTAAGTATATATCCTCACAGGGTTGTTGTGAGGATTATATGAGTTAATATGTGTGAAGCTCTTAAAATAGAGCCTGGCACATAAAAAGGATCGTTCAAGCGTGCTGCTGGGACTGCTGTTGTTGTTGATATTATATACTGAATTACTTCTAGTGCTTTTTACTTCTTTCCCAGACTAGTATCAGAGGTGCTGTACAGGGTTAATGTCACTTAGCAAGTGAATAAAATTTAATATATATATTTTTTTTATTTCAAAGAGTATAGAAGAGTGTGTTCATAATAGACAACACTTGCAATAAATGTTTGGCATTTTATCTGAAGTGAAGGCAAGAGGGCTGTTTAAAGAAGAGTGTAACTTTACAGACTTTTCATGCTGTTCTGTTCTGAATAATAGCGGAAAACAGAGAGAGGCATTCTGAATCATCTGACTGGATGAAGACTGTCCCAAGTTACAACCAAACAAATAGCTCCATGGACTTTAGAAATTATATGATGAGAGATGAGAACCTGGAACCACTGCCCAAAAACTGGGAAATGGCCTACACTGACACAGGGATGATCTACTTCATTGAGTAAGCAAATGTCTGTATCTTTTCTAACATGCCCCATCACCATGAGGCTTGTCTTAAATTTATTTTTATCCATTTTCACAAGGCTTCCATTTCTTTTTCTTTCTTTACAAATGTTTTTCATACAAGCTAGAGCTGATTCTTAATCTGATTATTTCTGTGGATGACATTTCATTGTTATTTGATTTGGATAAAGGAATAGCATATTTGACCTCTGGTTTTATAAAAGCAGGAGGATTAAAAATAGGTTCATCACTGATAATGAAAAATATAAAGAATAAAGGGTGTTTTGCTTTGATTTTTTTCATCCTCTGTTTGTTAGATTGTCTAGCCTAAGGAGCATTTCAAGAATTACCATCATTTGGAGGGGGCAGGATATTTATTATCTAAGCTGTATATTTTCAGTTCTAGAGTTTGGGTTTGATATATTCAGTCAGTAAATATTGTTAAATAATATAGGAGGAATATCACTGATCCTCAGAGTAATGGGTACAATATAAATTCACAAAAAGATAAAACTATTTTTATGGAAAAGCACTATTAACATACTGTTTATAGAGATACTGAATACCACGTGCCTTAAACCAACCGAAAATTATACGTTGTGTGCACCAGACAATAATAATATGAAAATAATTTATCAGAAGTCTCATTATGAAGAATTTCTATATTCTTATGCAGCGATAATTGTCATCTTTAATTTGTTCAGAGGTAGAATATTAATATAATTAAGTTACAGAATACAGTAACTGAATACTTAAAATAGTGGGGGGTGGGCACTACACTCAGAGAACATATACTTAGCAATGAGTTAGGAGTGGGAGTCTTGAATCTCTTCCCTCAATTGGTCCCACTTCCACATGTTCCTTATAGAGTGAGCATCTTGCTGTACCAAGTGAGATCCTAGTGTTACAAGACATAGTTTTATGTATATGATGTTCTTTTTACCATCTATGCCACATTATTGATTACATTATACATTTATATAAAATTAATGACTAGGATTGTACAAAGCAGACAAAATCAAGTATACTCCTCTCTATGGAAAATTTAAGGAGGTTTTCAAGGGTAATTTAGACTTTTGACTTTTGTGCTGACTTTAGAACAAAACCCCAAAGTGAAATGTAGAGTTAGTAGAAGTGACTAGAATGTCTTTATAAACAGATTATGGGACATTGAATCTGAGAGTACTTCACCCTGCAAACAGGGATAAGTTAGTAAATTATAGGGGAAAATGAATCTATGAAAGAAATGTCCTTATAGTCGAATATTATTTGCTGCTAGATAAAGCTGTTTTGTTTGTTTTAGCTAATGTGTTTGATCTGTTTCTGCTGCTATTAAAACATGAAAAGAATATTAACTTAGGTCTGTAGGCTTTAGCTCTTAAGTTTTGACTGTTGTTCCTATGGACATTTCTTTACCTTGGGAAATATTGGGTAAAATCCTAGGGGATTGGCCACATCTGCTGCTTTAGGAATATAATTTTGAGTTGCTGAAACCAAAGTTAAGCTTTCCTCAAGTAGGGATTTTGAGTTTGATTTATCAAGGTATTTCCATGATTTTTTATTTTCTAACAATCTGCTTGCTCCTAGGCATCTCTGGAGTCCTGATCCCTTTCATTTTGCTAAAATTGTCTCAACTGGTTTTAGTTTGGGAAGATTATCTCTCTGACAGTATGGATAACACAGACTTCCTAAAAACAATTTCAATTTCTCCTATGTTGGTTATCCATTTTTCAATTTGCAAAAAAGTATTTCTACCATAGTCTACCAACTATTATCATACCTGGTAATGTGTAAGAAATGGCTGCATACCTCTGTAAATAGTTCAGGGGTTAGAAAAGCTATAAAAAACAAAAAAAACAAACCCATTGCCATCGAGTCGATTCCGACTCATAGCGACCCTATAGGACAGAGTAGAACTGCCCCATAGGGTTTCCAAGGAGAGCCTGGTGGATTCGAACTGCCAACTTTTTGGTTAGCAGACAAGCTCTTAACCATTGTCCCACCAGGGCTCCCAGAAAAGCTATAGATGATATGATTAGTTCCCTGAAGCCATTAGCTTCATTACCTTAGAGTGGTCAAGGTAGAGAGAGATTAATGAGTTTATCTCGTATTAAAAGCAGCAAGGAAAGATAATTTATTCACACTGTTATTCTCACACTGCTTTGGTAATAACTTTAATTTACATTTTGTTGCCCTTCTGTGTTTTCTTCCATGACTTTTTTTTTCTGTGGTGTCTTCATACTTTAGTTACTTAAGCTAATACTGCTTGTCTTCTCATCAACGTGATAATTTTGTTTTAGGGTTAGTATCTCCTGCTTGATGACCTTTCTGAAGCTAGCTGACCTAAAATTAAATTCAACAGAATTTGCTCTTAAAAAGCATCTTTGTCTTACTTAAATAAAACGCAAGGTTCTTAATTCTTTGTTCTACCTTTTTTTTCTGTTTAACCGTATGGTGCATGGTGATGAAAACTTTATTTTGTAGAGTCGAGTTTAACTCTATCCATTGTTTTTACTTGCATGTTGCAGAAACAGCCACTTTAAAACTTTGTTTTATTCTATTCTATTTTATTTTGAAGAGGCTTCTTTAAAATAATGTTCTGTGAGGTCAGGGGCTCTGTCTGATTATTCATCTCTATATCCCCAAGCCCCAGCACAGGCCCTACACATGATAAAGAAACAAAACAGTTACCGTGGAGTTGATTCCAATTAATGGCAACCTCATGTGTTTCAGAGTAGAACTGCTCCATAGGCTTTCAAAACTGTGAGCTTTCAGAAACAGATGGCCAGGGTTTTTTTCCCAGGGGCCACTGGGAGTGAGTTTGAACCACCAATCCTTCAGTTAGTAGTTGAGCGCTTAACTATTTGCACCACTCAGGGACTTCTTTACACATCGTAGACACTCAATAAATATAGATTTTTTTGTTTTTTTAAGGGAGAGATGAAGGAATCCAGCAAGCTAGCAAACAAGGTTTTCAACGTAGCTTTTTCAGTTAGATAATGCACAGTATGTGGCTGTGTGCCCACCCTTTGAAACATTTTTGACTGCTTAAATAAGTGTCTGTTATTCTGTACTTGGCGTTTTATCCCTTCTTTAGAGTCTTCGTTTTCAAATCAGTGCCTCTAGCATTACCTTTACTTTATGGCACTTTTTGAAATAACAGAGCTGAGAACAATAGGATTATTGAATCTGAGGTATACAAATGGAGCCTGTAAGATATGAATGTTCAAACATCACATACCTTTTAGTCACCTTTAATCTTTGCTTTTTTTGAGATACTTTTTGCTATTTCTAATTGAGATCTTTATTCTACAGTCACAATACCAAGACAACCACCTGGTTGGATCCCCGTCTTTGTAAGAAAGCCAAAGCCCCTGAAGACTGTGAAGATGGAGGTAGAGATTCAAAACTTTTCTGTGCTATACTTATTCTCTTAATTCCTTCTTTCTTTTCTTGCTTACATGATGTGTTTGTTCAAAACCCCAAACAAACCATAATGTGCATAAGCACATAAACAGTTGGTGGATATCAAAATCAACTAACTATGATAATTATGTCTTGGCATCTACTTTATAAGAGAGATTTCATTTCTCTCCTTCTGGGTATTATATAATTCTTTTTTTTTTTAAAAACCATCTTAGTAAAAATAAATTTTCCCATTCTTTGACATATGTCCTAAACATAAACTTTTAAAATTCCAAATGTTTTAATAAATGAGGTAATCATGGGGTAGCCTTATGCCTGTTGAACCTTTAAAATATATATTTAATTTAGTACACACTAGGATAGAGATGCTAGTATCTATAGCAAATTTTTGCTGCTTAGTGGAAAAAGTTATCCTCTAAGGATCATCAGATAATAACACTTGTCTGTCTTGTATATTAGAGGTTCTATTTATTATAATCTTGCAAATAAGTATCGAATTTACCCCACCTAAAACTGTTTGCTATGCCTTCCTCAACGTAGGCACAGATGAATAAAAACTTTACATTTGTTTTTTATCACTCATCAAAAATTATTTACTTTGGTTAAAAAAAAAAAAGTGGCTTAGAATGAGGTTCAAAATAGCCATTCTTGTATTGAGTTGCAATCTATTTTTAAAAATTGTTAAGCAGGATTTACATGTAATTTGTTCAGCATGATTACAATATTAAGAATTTTTTTTAGCAACAACTAGAAAATAGAATTTTTTTTAATTCCATTTACCATGGCTTAAAAAATCACATATTTTGGAATGAATCTATTGGAAGATGTACACTAAAAGCTACAAACATCACTGAAAGAAATTAATAGTGACCTAAAATACTGAAAGAGAGATGCTGTGTTCACAGATTGGATGACTCAATATTGTTAATGATGTCCATTCTCCCTAAATTGATATCTAGAGTCAACATGATCCCAATCAAAATCTTAACTGGCTGTTTTGAAGAAATTGACAAGCTGATTCTTAAATATATATGAAAATACAAAGACTCTAGTTAACCAAACAGTCTTTAAAAAGGACGAAGTTGGAGGATGTAGGCTACCCGATTTGAAGACTTACTGTAAAATTGCGGTAATCAAGACAGGAGGTATTGGCATAAGGATGGACAGATAGATCAATGGAGCAGAACAGAGAGTTCACAAATAGCTGCACACATATATGGTCAATTGATTTTTAAACCAAGTTCCAAGTCAGTTCAGTGAAGAAACAAATGGTACTGGAGCAACTGAATGTTTGTATGGAAAAATGAGCTTCAATTATATCTCACTCTACACAAAAAATTATTTGAAATAGATGAAAGACCTGAGCATAAAAACTTTTAGAAGAAAACATGGGACAATATCTTCATAACTTTGGGATTGGCAAAGATTTCTTATACAGGCTACAAAAGGTATGAACCATAAGAACAGTACACGAAGAAAGGTGAATTAGATATAATAAAAATGTTAAATTTCTGCTAATCAAAAACACCATTAAGAAAATGAAGACAAAACTACAGACTGGGAAAATGCTTGCAGTATATATCTGACAAAGGACTTGTATCCAGAATCTTCAAAGAACTGTTACAACTCAATAATAAAAAGATAAACAGCCCAATTAAAAAATGAGCAAAATATTTAAATAGACATTTCACCAAAGAAGATACACAGATGGCCAGTGAGCACATGAAAGTTGCTCAACATCATTAATTGTTAACCAAAAAAAAAAACCAAACCCGTTACCACTGAGTTGATTCCAACTCATAGCAACCTTATAAGGAAATCTAAATCAAAACCACAATGATACACCACTTCACACCTATTAGAATGACTGTAATAATGTAAGACAGACAAAAATAATAATCGTTGGTAAGGATGGGGGGAAATGTAATCCGTATATGTTGCTTATGTGAGTGTAAGATGGTATAGCTATTTTGGAAAACATTTTGACAGTTTCTTAAAAAGTTAAATATAAATGTACCATATGACCCAGCAATACCCTATCCCTAGGCATCTACCCAAGAGGAATTAAATCATATGTCCACACAAAGACTGGTATACATATATTTATAACAGCACTGTTCATAATAGCCAATAAGGGGAAACAACCCAAATGTTCATCAGCTGTTGAGCAGATAAATAAAATGTGGTCTAACCATAAATGGAATAGTATTCATCAGTAAAAAGGAATGAAATGCTGATACATGTTACAACACTAATAAACCTCAAAAGCATTATGCTAAGTGAAAAAAAGGAGGAAAAAAAGAAGGTCAGATATTATATGATTCGATTTATATGAAATGTCAGCGTAGGCAAATCCCTAGAGACAGAAAGGAGATTAGTGGTTGCCTGGGGCTGGGGGTAGGAACAGAGATTCACTGTAAACAGCATGAGGGATCTTACTGGGGTGGTAGAAATGTTCTAAAACGGGATTGTTGTGATAGTTGCACAACCTAGTAAATTACTACAAGTCATTGAATTGTACACTTAAAACAGATGAATTTTATGGCAAGTAAATTATGCCTTAATAAAGTTGTTTTAAAAAAATAGCCAAAGGATTTGAACAGACACTTCACAAAAGAAGATAAAAGAATAGCCTTATAAGAACATGAAAAGGTGGTTATTATCATTAGTCATCAGGGAAATATCTCACATCAGGGAAATGCCATTCCATTCATTAACAACAACAAAAAAACCCCAAGCTTGTTGCCGTAGAGTTGATTTTGACTCATGGTGACCCCATGTGTTACAGAGTGGAACTGAGCACCATAGGGTTTTCTTGACTTTGATCTTTATGGAAGCAGATTGCCCGGCCTTTCTTCCATGGTGCTGCTGGGCAGGTTCGAACCACCAACCTTTTAGTTAATAGCCAAGCACAAACAGTTTGCACCACCTAAGGACCTCTCACATCCACTTGTTGTGTGCTGTTGAGTCGATTCTGACTTATGGCGACCCTATAGGACAGAGTAGAACTACCCCATGCAAGTTTTCTAGGTTGTAATCTTTACAGAAGCAGTTCACCAGGTCTTTTATCCTGTGGAGCAGCTGGTGGGTTCGAACAGCTGGCCTTTTAGTTAACAGCCGAACACTTAACCATTGTGCCACCAGGACTTCTTTCACATCCACTAACAAAACCAAAACCCAAACCTGTTGCCATCAAATCGATTCTGACTCATAGTGACCCTATAGGACGGAGTAGAACTGCCCCATAGGGTTTCCAAGGAGCGGCCAGTGGATTCAGACTGCTGACCTTTGGGTTAGCATCAAGATATTACAATTAATGTTTTGCTATATTTGTTTTTCACAAAGCTCTCTAACCATCTATCTTCTATCTATCCATGCTTTTTCTTTTATATTGTATTTTCCTCTCCAGTCCTCTGATTACCACATACTTAGATGTTGCTTAGTTTTTCTTCTTGCATTTACTCCTTCCCACCTCCCCGCTCCACCCGCCCCCACCCCATATATCCTTTGTGCTGGTGGTCTCCAAAGTGATAGTTATCTATTGATAGAAAACATTAGGAAGAAAATATTAGAACTTATTTTTCATAATATTACTATTAAAAAGAAATAAATTAAGCTTCACTACTATTTAATACATATATTGGCACTAGCATTCTTACTCATTCTATATGGCAGATTATCACATACACTATCCAGAATTTTTGGAAGGAAGAATGGATATGACACCCTTACTTTTCTGTTAAGTGCTCCATGAAGTTTTGTAGTTCACTTGTAGTTTACAAGTGGATTTATATATTATGTTGTGTAGTTTTTAAACTAATCCACACAAATGGAAATATGGCTTAAAAAGATTTCTGAAAAGGTATTACAGATTAAAGATAATACAAATATGGAAGCACAAACAGTAGGGAAATATCAGAGTGGACACTTCATATACCCTATAGGAGCTTTTTAACCACATTGAGGTAAAACAGTGATAATTGTTTATTTAGTCTTAATCTCTTTATTTTTGTGGATTTTCTATTGCCTGCATATTAGTAGAGTAGTACATATATTGGTAAATAAGTATATATTTATATGTATCTTGGGGGTACATGTGCAAATGTTTTACTGACTAAGCTACATGACCAAAAAGCATTGCAGACACTAAATTAATCTTTCTAAAATAGAACTTATTTCATAACTCTCCCTTGCTCAGATACCTATAATGGCTCCCCACTGTCAGCAGAATAAAGTCTAGACTCCTTGGTGAAATATTGAAGATATTGTATAATTGAAGCATACTCTATATTTCTTTTTCAAAGTATTTTCGTTTCTCTATATCTAACATGTTTCCTCATCCCTTTGCCTTTGCTGTATGTCCATTTCTTCTGCCTGGAACCAGTTTCACTCCCTGTGTCCACCTGGTTTATATCTACTTCTCCATCTAAACTCAAATCTAAAGTATGATATCTTTGTAGCCTCTGCTGTCATTCTTTTCCAGGTCTGAATTAGGTGTTTGTCATGGATTGAACTATGTCCCCCCAAAAATGTGTGTACCAGTTTGGCTGGGCCATGATTCCTGGTATTATGTGATTTTCCTATATGTTGTAAATCCTGCTACTGTGATGTTAATGAAGGAGGATGGGTGGCAGTTGTGTTAGTAAAGCAGAACTCAATCTACAAGATTGAATTGTGTCCTGAGGCAATTTCTTGAGATATAAAAGAGAGAATCAAGCAGAGAGACAGGGGGACCTCATACCACCAAGAAAGCAGTGCCAGTAGCAGAGCATGTCCTTTGGACCTGGGATCCCTGCTCAGAGAAGCTCCTAGTCCGGGGGAACATTGATGAGAAGGCTGACAGGAGAAAAAGCCTTCCTCTGGAGCTGGCGCCCTGAATTTGGACTTTTAGCCTACTTTACTGTGAAGAAATAAATTTCTCTTTGTTAAAGCCATCCACTTGTGGTATTTCTGTTACAGCAGCACCAGATGACTAAGACAGTGTTCTCGCTTCTGTGCTCCATATACCTTATTGCATATCTCTGTTGTTGTTAGTTGCCATCAAGTCCGTTTTGACTCATGGCAACACAATGTGTTAACAGAGTAGAACTGCACCACATAGTGTTTTCAAAGCTGTGACCTTTCAGAAGGAGATCATCAGGCCTTACTTCCGAGGTTAGTAGAGTGCATAACCATTGCACCACACAGGGACATCTCTATTGCAGTACTAATTATATTGCAGTATAACTAGATATCACATTCCTTAAGAGCTATGATTTTGTCTTATTCCTCTGTATATCCCTTCAGTAGAGACTTAAGTGTTCAAAAGCAGAATGGATGAATGGAAGCTACTCTATCCCCCACATTATTTTGGTCACCTTTCTTGGGTACATTTTTTTAAATCTCTGTAAGGTTTTGGGGGAGTCAATAAATAATAAGCCTGTCTTCACTCACTAGTTTGGAGTCAATAGAGAAATAAGATAAAAGAGACAGATAAGGTCAGAATGCCAGATGGTGAGTGAACATGTCTTTAACTTTGTATCTGTGTGAGCTTGCTAATATTTTACCTCTTCAGGAGAGACTTAAGCACTCTGTCTCTAGCTTAGCAGTTGAACTGCAGGCACCCTCCCAAGAGGCAGGTATGTCAGGGAACAGGCTAGAATGTACCCTCTCTGCAGGCAGGCTGGCAGATCCAAAACAGAGAACCCAAGAGGCCCTAAGCCAAGCATATTGAGTTAATTCTCTAAAATTCACCAGTCAGATGGGACATTCTTTCTTCACTGGGGAAGAAAGTGAGGGGGCTCAGAGAAGCTGGAAATATTTCTCCCATTCTTTCTCCTCTATGAAAAACTTGAGGAATTGAGAATGGGTATCTCCCCCTAATGCACTTTACATTAGGGTGACTGGCTTAGAGAAACAAAACCAGTAACATATATATCTTACTGAAAATCTGCAGGTCAGGTGACTGGCTGTGGATTCTGTCGATTTGGGTTCCAAAATCCGTAGATCAGGTAGCAGGAAGACGGGATGAGTTCTGGCAAATTGTCTATAGTCTGGAGGCAGAATATTCCCTAGGGAAAACTCCCTTTTTGCTCTTAAGGCCTTCAACTGATTGAATGAGGCTCATCCACATTAGGAAGAGTAATCTGTGTTTAAGTCCAGCTGATTTAATTACATGAAACTACTTCATAGGAGTCCCTGGGTGGTGCAAATGGTTAATGCACTTGGCTTCTCACCGAATGGTTGGAGGTTCAGGTCCACCCAGAGGTGCCTCAGAAGAAAGGCCTGATGGTCTACTTCTGAAAAATCAGCCACTGAAAACCCTGTAGAGCACAGTTCTATTCTGACACACATAGGGTCTCCATGTGTTAGAATTGATTCCACAACAACTGCTTAACTACTTCGTAACAGCATCTAGACTAGTATTTGACCAAACAACAGGGCACCATAGCCTGGCCAAACTGACACATAAAATTAACATACAGTGATATGTCCTAGTTTGCCTAGGACTAACCCAGCTTATTACAGCTATTCCAGCATAATTAGTAATAACATCCCTTTTTACTCTAAAAAATAGGCAATACATTACATAGTCATCCTGATTATGTCTTAAGGCATTGTTATAATAATATTCAAAACCTTTTAATATAAGAGCTGGTAGGTCTGGGTAGGTCTTTCTAATATCACCTCTGCTTATGTGATAGGGAACCCACCATTTGAAAACTTGAGCCTGTTTATGTTCAATGAACATTTACCACTTTCACTGTGCCCTTTTTCCTCTGCCCTCACCCCCAGCACCATAGGCTATTTCCAGGATAGACTATATCCAACTCACATTGGTATCATCCATGGTACTTTGCACAGAGTAGATGCTCAAAAGGGGCTAATAATAATAATATTTTAAATGTAGGTTTTTATAATTTAATATATCGTTTGCATCCTGCTGAGCATTAGGATCTTCTAGAAAGACCTTATAGTTTCTAAAACTTGCCCTTTCCTCCTTAGTCTTTTGATATTCCGAACCTAGCTGTGTCTTTACACTATATCTGATGGTATAATTGATGTACATATTTATCTTCCATTTAAATAAGATAATTAGTGTTTTGGTTTAATAGTTATCTTAAAAATACATCAGAAATCCATTTTCCTCTCAACCCACCCCATTTCTTCTATTGTGAAAGAAAGATCAAATTTTTACCAAAGGCAGCTTTAAAATGCATTCAATGTTGATGTCATTTGGAGCTTAAAGAGTGATAAAAGAAAATTATCAACTGAATAGAGCTCCACAATAAGAAAGCAATTGTAATTCATACATTTAAATAAGAAAAATCCTATTTTAGGGAGAAGAAAGAAAGAAGGATAAATTCATAGGGCTTAGAACTAACCAACTGCTTGATATGCCAGAAGTAGTTTTACCTTTGAATCAGCTTTTTTGGGGGAATGCTTTAGTTTCTAACAAAGGAAA
This sequence comes from Dugong dugon, assembly GCA_030035585.1. Classification (NCBI taxonomy): domain Eukaryota; kingdom Metazoa; phylum Chordata; class Mammalia; order Sirenia; family Dugongidae; genus Dugong; species Dugong dugon. The sequence goes on from CM057462.1 coordinate 154,218,436, forward strand.
AAGATGGTTAAGTCTTTGCTATCTCAGAAGTAAGTAAACAAATTTTCTTATGGCCCCCATAGTTCTCCCTCTGTCTTTTTCACAACCAATTTTCAAAACAAAACAAAAAGCCAGCTTTTCTAAAGCCTCTGATTTTAACTCTTCATTGCAATGACTTTTGTCATTACCTTTGCAGGGAAACTGCTTTTCGTAAGGTCACCAACGATCTCCTGATTGCCAAAACCCAGTGGGATCTTTTTTAGCCATTATCTTTAGTCCTGCCGGCTTTGTAGCATTTAATAGTGTTGACAATGCGCTCCTATTCTGTCTTCTTTGATACCGCTGTCCCTGGTTGTTCTCACTGTCTTCATTTGCTCTTTAAATGTTAGTGCTCCTAAGGTTAGTTCTCTCAGTTCTTCTAGTCACAGTTTACCTAGGTTATCTTGTCACTGCTGTAGATTTAACTATGTTAATGTCTCCCAAGTCCTTATTATCTGTCTTCCCACATTTCTTTTTTGAATACCAAATTCATATTTCCAAGAACTTAGCTCTCTCTACCAGGATATTCCACAGAGCCCTCAAATGTAACACATTGCAAACTGAGCTAAGTTTCTGTATAGCCTTCCTGCCCTCAGCAAATGACATCACATCTTCCAAGTTGCTTGATCTAAACACTGGTTATCATCCTCAATGTTTTCCTCACCTTCACCTCTTCAATGCAGCTAACTACCAAGTTCTATCAATTCCACTTGTTAAAAAAAAAACTAACATTTATTGAGTGCCCATTGGTCCTAGACACTATACTAGGCACTTCACACATATTATCTGTCTTCTAAATTCCTCTAAATTTGAATTAATTTCTCTTTTCTATTCCCGCTGTCGTTTTCCAAGTAGGTTGTTGTTATTGTTGGGTGCCGTTGAGTCAGTTCTGACTCATAGCACCTCTGTGCACAACAACAGAACAAAGCACACTGCTCAGTCCTGTGCCATCCTCACAATTGTTGCTCTATTTGAACCTGTTGTTGCAGCCACTGGGTTAATCCATCTTGTTGAGGGTCTTCCTGTTTCTCACTGATCCTCTTCTGTATCAAGCATGATGTCCTTCTCGAGGGACTGGTCCCTCCTGATAATATGTCCAAAGTATGTGAGACGAAGTCTTGCCATTTTTGCTTCTAAGGAGCGTTCTGGCTGTACTTCTTCCAAGACAGATTTGTTCGTTCTTCTGGCAATCCATGGTATATTCAAATTCTTCACTAACACCATAATTCATAGGCATCAATTCTTATTCAGTTTTCTTTATTCGTTGTTCAGCTTTCATATACATATGAGATGATTGAAAATACCATGGCTTGGGTCAGGCATACATTAGTCTTCAAAGTAACACTTTAAAGAGGTCTTTTGCAACAGATTTGCCCAGTGCAATATATCATTTGATTTCCTGACTGCTACATCCATGGGTGTTGATTGTGGATCCAAGTGAAATGAAATCCTTGACAACTTCAGTCTTTTCTGTTTATCATGGTGTTGCTTATTGGTCCATTGTGGATACTTTTGTTTTCTTTATACTGAGGTGTAATCTGTACTGAAAGCTGTAATCTTTGATCTTCATCAGTAAATGCTTCAAGTCCTCTTGGCTTTCAACAAGCAAAGTTGTGTCATCTTCATATTACAGGTTGTTAATGAGTCTTCCTCCAATCCTGATGCCACGTTCTTCTTCATATAGTCCAGCTTCTCAGATTATTTGCTCAGCATACAGACTGAATAAATATGGTGGAAGGTTACAACCCTAATGCATACCTTTTCTGATTTTAAACCACTCAATATCCCCTTGTTCTATTCGAATGACTGCCTCTTGGTCTATGTACAGCTTCCACGTGAGCACAATTAAATGTTCTGGAATTCCCATTCTTCGAAATGTTATCCATAATTGGTTATGATCCACAGAGTTGAATGCCTTTGCATAGTCACTAAAATACAGGTAACCATCTTTCTGATATTTTCTGCTTTCAGCCAAGATCCATCTGACATCAGCAGTGATATCCTTCATTCCACGTCCTCTTTTGAATCTGGCTTGAATTTCTGGCAGTTCCCTGTTGATGTACTGCTACAACCGTTTTTGAATTATCTTCAGCAAAATTTTACTTGTGTTGATATTAATGATATTGTTCACAGTATGTATTCAGTAAATATTTGATAATGTATCATTTTCTTGCCAGAAGGGCCAGAAACCTGCAATGGTCTCTTCTTTCCTCCCTCAGTCTTCATGTTCTCATTAAATCTATTACTTCTACTTACTTGTCTCTATTATCCATTCTTTTTCTTCATTCCCACTGTCATTGTCTAAGTTCCAGCCTTCATAATTTTTTTACCTAGGCTTTCAAATAGTTTTCTTATGTGTTCTCCTTTATTATTGCTCTGCTCCATCCATTTCATCCTCTATTAATTTCTGCTCATAATCTTTCTCAGATATAAATTTAATCATGTCATAATCCTGCTTATTCAGTCCCAACAGCATCAAATAAAGATCAAACTCCTTATTAAGGCACTCCAGGCATGTTGTGGTTTGGTGTTTGCTTATAGGACTCATCTCTCTTTGCATACAACTTTTACTCCAGCCACACCAAATTATTTATAGTTACTGAAAATGCTAGGCATTCTTACCACCTCAGTGTCTTTGCACATACCCTTTCACCTGTCTGGAATGAACTCCCTCTTCCTCTGCCCAGTCTGAACTCATCCTTTAAGACTTAGCTCAAACAGCACCTTAGAAAACTTTCCAGATAGCTGCTCTCATTAGCCAGTTGGTGCCAATTCCTCTGCACTCTCCCCAACACTCACGTTTATCTTCATTATGTCAGTTATCTTTTCTGCCTTCCTGTCTAGACCATGCACTTTTTGAGGTCAATATCTGCGTTGTGTTTTTAATTTTTATTTCTGCATTTGAAGGAGAGGGAGAGGAACAGAAGGAAGGAAAAAAGAAAGGAAGAAAATTAGTGAATGAATCAATCCAATGGAAGGTGTATAAAATTGCTAGGTATCTTAGTCTTGCTTTTATTGCCTTCATTTTAAATAGGCAAATAATAACCATCTTCTCTATCTATATTAATCTCCCCTGCAAAAAACTGACTAATGGTATCAAAAGCAGCCCAGAAGATACTACCACATTTGTTTCTTCTCCTATACTTTATCTGTTATTGCTGATTGCTTTAAATGCTAGCCAGAATGCTGTATCAGTGTCCAGGTTAACACTGAAAGATGTTGATCTTTTATCCTGATTAAGTGTTAATACATCCATTTTAGTAAATTTTCTTGGATACCAGATGGAATTTTTCAGATATTTCTATAGTTCCTTCAATTCTCCAGACATTTCTAGAGACAAAATATGAATCCAGTTGTGCTGTACTTGTAGAACTCAGTCTTACTCAGCACCATTTGGTTCCCGTACTCTTTCAAGAAAATTTCTATTAAAGAAAAAAAATGTCTTTTATGGAAGACCCATAACGATTATGCTTTGATAAAATTGTTATAGTGCATCTTTACACATATAATTCCACACACTTATCCATGTAACAGCTGCTTGATCATAAAATATTGTACCAATTTAATCACCAGTTGTTTGCATCTTAGGTGCAAAGGAACAAAACGAACTGAATTGTACCTCAGTTCTTCTTAGTTGTTTTGTTCTGTTTCCACATAGTAGTTACTTTTCAACTATTCTCATCTTTTCCACTTTAGACATTCCAACTAGGTCCTTCAAAGGAAAATCACAAAAGCTTACCAACCTTTGAAACCACCAATCAACATATATAGGCAGAAAAATATGTTGCAGAGAAGGCGGGGAAGGGAGGATTGAGACTTTTTCATCAAGAGGCTGGTCATTTATTCTCTTTATTCTTAATGTGGAATAACAATTTTTATTAGAGCAAAACAGATTGTTTAGTTTGTTAGGCTGATTATACTGGAATTTTTACTTACCAAGTTGGTGCATCACAAAGTTGATAGCTGAGGCTGAATTAAATAGTGCCTTTTGATATTTTCTAAGGCTATTTTCTGTCCAGCATACTTCATTTGTGTGTATGTATGTGTGTGCATGCATGTGTGTATGTGTTTGTGTGTGTTTTGGCATAGCAGAAAAACAGTAAAAGAAATTGAAAATAGAAGTGTGGGACATCACAGTGTACAACTGTGGCTTTTTAAAAAATTCTTTCTTACTGGACTCACATAATAATTGGTAGCATTAGAACCGCCTGCTAGGAATATTCCTGCCAGATTAATCCATGTCTAACTAATATGTTAAATGGTTTTTCAGAAACCTTAACTTTATAAGGAGTGCACACAAAACAAGAGGGAAAAGAGGATTCTTTCAGCCCATTTTGTAAAAACCAGATTTTTTTTTTTTAAACTATTAGAAATTTAACTACCTTCAGTTTTTCTGTTTATATTTTATTGGTAAATTAGTTGGAATAAACAATATTTAATAATCCTATGTAAGACATTTCTTTGTTACTCTTCACAAATAAATATTATGTACACAAGGCACTGGAGCCCTGGTGGCACAGTGGTTAAGAGCTCGGCTGCTAACCAAAAGGTCAGCAGTTTGAATCCACCAGTCGCTCCTTGGAAACTATGGAGCAGTTCTACTCTGTCCTATATGGTAGGTATGAGTTCAAATGGACTCGACGACAATGGGTTTGGTTTGGTAGTTGAATAAATTCTCCTTCAGATACTCAGATCAAAGTAATACAAGGGAAAGCAAGTACTTTCTTAGGTTTTAAGCAAATCTAGATTGCCTACTTGAAATGTCATAAACCCAAGGCTAAACTTTCCATAGGGGAGAAGTGGTTTAGGATATAATAGGAATAATTGAGACATATATGTATAATAGTGAAAATTTTAACAAGCAGCTGCTTCTGGTATTTGACCACAGGGTAAGTATGTCTTATTTCAATGTTATTAAGCTTTTTAAACAAAATAATATAGTTTTTTAAATAATTAGCATTTTTTATGGCTTGTGAGTCAGTTAAAGACCCGTGAGTTCAGTGTCATCTTTTGTTCCGGTCTCCTAATCACTTACTGAGACACTCAGTGGCTGTTGAAGAAGTCATTCAGACTTAAACTGCATTCGTTCTTCAAAAATGAGCCTTCATCCTCTGTCTCCCAAATATTAGTGTAATGAAATCAAAAACATTTAAATTCACCCAGTGATTAATTATTTTCTGTCTGTTTTGAATATGATATTTCACTCAAACCTTTTGTTTATTTACAGAACTTCCTTATGGTTGGGAGAAAATAGAGGACCCTCAGTATGGGACATACTATGTTGAGTAAGTTTGTTACCACAGTTACTGTTCTCTCAAATGTTTCCATTCAGTTTACAGCTTCAGGGAGTACTGAATAGAGTACTTCATGCTTTTGCAATCTAGCTTTCACCTTTTTCAACTAAAGAAATGAAAAGATAGGGACAGTGAGCATTTACTTCACTGACCCTGGGCTTCCTAGAAGTTGCCTTTGAAGTAAATACTGAGTGCTAGAGGGAAGTTGCCCAGATGATTTATAGCTGGAGTTGCTATCATTACCACTACAGCCTTTAAAGAGGAAAGTCATAGATGGAAAACTGTGAAATGAGAGCACTGGACTAGATGAACTGTTAAGGTCACTTCCAACATTGAAACTCTATGGTTCTAAAAGCAATGAAAGGACTTTAAGGGCATTGTACCATAATGTTTGGAAGTATTTGATAAATGTTAGGCTAATGTCAACATCTACTTTTTCTTTTCCGTTTCTTCGTGTATCTAATTACTGTATTGTTATGACCATTGGGATTGCTTTCTTTTCAGATGCTATAGATAGAATTGGAAACCCTGGTGGTATAGTGGTTAAGTGCTATGGCTGCTAACCAAAAGATCAGCAGTTCAAATCCGCCAGGTGCTCCTTGGAAACTCTATGGGGCAGTTCTGCTCTGTCCTATAGGGTCACTGTGAGTTGGAATCGACCCAATGGCAGTGGGTTTTGTTTTTGTTTCTGTTTTTTTTTTTTTTTAAAATAGGTAGGATTATTACCAATGGCTGTGGGTCTCAGGCAAATATCTGCATCAGAAGCACTGTCATTTACCTGGAAACTAGGAATCTGAATCTACTGCCTAGGTAGTGAAGGCAAAATATTTTATTACCTGGAAAAATAGAAAGCACAGTAATCTTGTAGTTTTGTAATTGCTTACTAGTTTTCTAGCACTTGTTGGCTTAAACCTATGCCATTTCCTGGTAATTAGCCCTAAACTCTGACTCCTGTTGTAACGCTAGCCTTTATTCTAATGTGTTGTTGTTACTTGAGCCACTGTGATTAGAGAGAGTTTTGGAATGACACCTAAAAATCTTATTTGTACCCTAAGGAAACAACTCAGTTAGTTTGACCCTTAGGTGTATAACTTCATATTTTCAATATTTTGACCCTTTTAAAGTCTATGCTAATTTTTATTTCCATTGTGTTTTTTAATATCTTCCTGATACTATGATGTGAAAGTATATAGCAGCTCTTCTTTTAAAAAAAAAAGCTTGTTTAGCTAAAATAAAGGGAAAAACAACTATTTTTCAAATCAGAAGAACATTTGAAGGCCAACTGAAAAGGTTTTGTAGATTGTGAGATTTTTTTCTTTCCCCCTAGTAGTTTATTAGTCTCTTTAAATTGGGCTTTAATCAACTAGTATTTGCCATTGACACTGCCGAACATTTCAGAGATAATAATTCTCATTCTCTTATTATCCATTCCAAGAGAATTTGAATACATGGTCAAGAGGTGAAAGTCATTTGCCTGTTATAAAATCTTAGGCTAAATGCTTTGGTTCCCATTAAGCAAGAATATAATATTGAAGCAAGTTTAGGGCAAATCCTAAAGTGACCTGCTCCCAGTTGTCATGGAAGTAACGCAAAATAGCCCGAATTAGAAGCCACAACAGCAGCAGCAACATGATTTTCTATGATTGTTCCCAGAACAAGCTCATTTTACAGGAAGGTGATTTATTAAATTACAAAGTGAAGGCTGTACTCAAGATGCACATTAGTATGGAATCAGCTGAGCTATGGAGTGTGGCTTGATTCCCAGATTAGTTAGGTTTTGAATCTCAACCATAGTAATCTGTAGTGAGTTTACTGATGGAGATAAAAAGCTGTTACATGAACGGCTACTCTTTGGCACTCTTAGTTTGTCGAACCAGATGGCACAATGATTGCTCTTGGCAGGAGCCTTGTAGTAGTAAAACCAACTATGATGGCAGTTTTTCTTTGTGAGTGTTTATTTTAGAGGATGTGATTCTGAAATGGATTAACTTATTTTTTAAAATAAAGTTCTTCCAAAATTTAATGGCAGGCCATCCATAAAAACGCTTGTATATTTAGAAATGGTGTCTTGATTGTATTGTGTTAAATGCCTTAATGCACTTTAGTGTCAAAGTCAAAATATACATCTGCTTTAATATCTCAAATTCTTTGTGAAAGAATAATTATTTTGTTTGTTGAGATGAATTTTAAAAATTCAGATTTTATACACAAAATTTTGATACAGATGAATATTCCAAGTTATATGTTATATATGCATGAGCTTCTGAAAATCATGCTTTTTCACTACTCTTATTTAGCTGTTCTGATCATCTGTAATATTCTCCTCCCTTACTTCCCACAGCTAGTTACATGTAAAACAAAATCTGTTATATCTATAGTAATATTATGGGTATAGGTAACTAAAGGAAAAGGAGAGTGTTTTAGCTTTTTTGTTTTGTTTTGTTGGTGGCATTTTAACCTAGGTGGTGTAAGGTAATGGAGCCCTGGTGGCACAGTGGTTAGGCGCTTGGCTGCTAACCCAAAGGTCGGCGATTCAACCCCACCAGCCGCTCCATGGGAGAAAGATGTGGCAGTCTGCTTCCGTAAAGATTTACAGCCTTGGAAACCCTATGGTGCAGTTCTACTCTGTCCTGTAGGGTAGCTATGAGTTGGAATCAACTCAACGGCAATGGGTTTGGTTTTGGTTTGGTAGTCTAAGGTAACAATGCAATTACTCCCTTCACTAAAATCTTATATTCTTTTGTCAAGTAATTTTTAGGAAAGGGATTACTCATTTGCATATTTCTACTCTCTTCTCCCACACATTACAAAGGGTATAAATACAAATTACTACTTTTTTACCTTCTAAGTGTCTGGGTGGCAAAGTGAGTCATTCTAGCTGATGACGTTAAAGTGAGCCAAAGTTCTTTCTAAACAGGTTTATTCTCTCCCAAGTATCATTTTCTAATTTTTTTTTTTTTAAAGTAAAATGCCAGTACCTAATAATTTTTTTTTCAAGTGATATCTAATTTAGCACTGAAGGCCTTCATTTTCACAGAGGGTTTATACAGTTAACTCAATGGATAAGGTGCCCCCTTGTAATAAGAAGCAAAAGCATACTTGAGTTTTAATGAAATCAGAGCCCAAAGACTGTCAAATGGAGCTTGCTATATTTAGAGCTCTGAAGCTAAATACCCACATCTGTTGCGGAGGTGATACGCACTAGAAGCCTAAACAACATAGAGGAAGCTAACACTCCTTGCTATGAAGGTTTTATTTTTTTTTCGTAATGCCCCCTCCTCCACTACTATAATGTTCACAAACTGCAAAGTAAATATCCGAGTTGCATGACTATTTATGTATAGATTTTGGTAATTGTCTAAGGACATTCATTCCAAAATTTTCATAATTTAATGTTTAATTGCCAGTGTTTACTTATGTCAGTTCTTGTTAAAATGGAATTTTACTGGAAAACACATATCATTTGGCTGAAATATATTTGTACTGTGGAAGTGCTAAATTATGATCCCCATTGCTTCTGCATTAGACCTATCTGTGGCCTCAAACATATTTTGTATAATAGTTGCTTTCTTAACCAATGTCTACTTAACTGACTTGCCAGAATAACCAATGCTTCCTTCCCTCTATAAACCGTACAGCTCCCCGTAGAATGCTGAATATTATTGGCTAGTTGGTTACCCTCTAGTCTTCCCGCATATTTCTGCCTCCCCCAGACTCCATTGTGATTGATCCCAGATTGTAAATATTAGTTGCACTTGTATTGCAATTACATAATTTATTAATTATTACATAATTGTGGAGAAATCTGAGTGTGAAAGAGTTGTTCTATGATACAATTTTATAAAAGCAAATCACTAAAAAAAGTTGCTGCTGAAATGATGTGAGTTGGTTGGAATAGCAATAGTAAAATTCTAGATGGTTCTTTACTCAGATTTCTTCAAAAATGTCTTTACAATCTTGCTTCCTTTTAGAGAAACTTAAATTTAAAACCTCCCATCTTTAACTTCCTTTTTTTTTTTTTTTTTTAATTATCTAACCAATTATCACCAGTTCTTAGTGCATCAGATAAGAGTTTCAAAACTACCATAGTTTTGAAAACTGTTATTGGCTGTATTGGGTAGGTTTAAATAAGGAAGACCAAAGAAGAATTGATGCTTTTGAATTATGGTGTTGGTGAAGAATATTGAATACACCATGAACTGCCAGAAGAACAAACAAATCTGTCTTGGAAAAAGTATAGCCCAAATGCTCCTTAGAAGCAAGGATGGTGAGACTTCGTCTCACATACTTTGGACATGTTATCAGGAGAAGGACATCATGCTTGGTAAAGTAGACAGTCAGCGAAAGAGAGGAAGACCCGTAACGATATGGGTTGACACAGTGACTACGACAGTGACCGAGCATAGCAACAACTGTGAGGGTGGCGCAGGACCGGGCAGCGTTTCATTCTATTGTATATAGGGCCACTATGAGTCAGAACCAACCTGATAGCACGTTGACAACACTATGATGAAGCTATAAACCAAAAGAACCAAACCTGTTGCCATCGAGTTGATTCCAACTCGATAGCAACCCTGTGGTAAATGAAATACCCATAAGCTTCAGCAGCTTTGACTTCTAGGCATTTTTGGTGGACCTTTCTGTAGTTAGCAGAAAGCCCCTCTGCTATGATCTGTCAGCTTCTCAGTGTTACATGGCCTAATCTTTGGTGATTAAATGGTATGATAGTATATTTAAAAATATGTAACTCTGTTATTGTAAACTGAAATGCATTTTTTTCTACATTTCACAGTCACCTTAACCAGAAGACCCAGTTTGAAAATCCAGTGGAGGAAGCCAAAAGGAAAAAACAGTTAGGACAGGCTGACATTGGGTCTTCAAAACCAGGTAGAACTTTTTTTGTAATCTTTTCTTCAAGGATAGCTTGTGAAATTAATATGCTGAATTCATAAAAGTGAGTTTGCTTGAATTTTCTATTGTTGGAGCTTTGAAATTCAACAAAGAATGTCTAATTTTTTGTCACTGCAAAGATATGAATAATCTTAATAAAACATTAGGACATTTGGAGAAAACTGTGATTTTTTTTCCATGCTGCTTATACAGAAGGAATGAAATTGTTGGGAGAAAGAATTGGGTAGATTTTTTATGGGTTGGAGGTTTTGTTTTAGATATGAAGGTTATATTGCTTCCTTATGTTTAAGGCCAGGCAGTATTAATTCTCTAATTCATTGAAAGCTTCTCCCAAGTTAATTGCTTAAATCTGATGTCTGTAACCATTCAGGATTCTTCATTAACTGATAAGAATAAATACTAAATAAATCCACCAAATTATTTGCTTACATCATTGTTTCTCCAGTGTGATGGTAGGATATTAGTGATATCAGCATCATGTTTAAAATGCATCGGTCCTAAGATTCTGATGAGCCTAGTCATCTGCATTTTGAAAAAGCTGCCATGGAAGTTCTTATGTTGTACTCATCTGTAAAATCAGGATAACAATAAATTCCTTTTAATAAAAAAAATCTCTTCAGGTGGTTATGAGGAGTATATAAAGTGCGTGTAAGGTATCTGATACATGGTGATCAATAATGATACTATTTATTGTTGTTAATAGAGATGTACAAGGAACAGTGGCGGCATAAAGGAGGCACTACTCAGCTCTGTTTTGATGGAGAAAGTCAGGGGGGCAGGGGAAGTTTCACAGTAAAGGAGATATTTGAACTGGGTCTTAAAGAGTCATGAAAAGTTACACCAGGCAGAAAAAACTTTTAGAGGAGCAAAGAAGCATTCCAGATAGAAGGAGCAGAATGTATGAAGTCACAGAGATGTGAAATGATGTGTCCAGATAGGAATGGCTACATAATAGTGTTATTTCTGGAGTAGCAGTTAGGAGATAGGTTGTAGGGGTAGGCAGCCATGAGAAGAAGTAAATTTCATAAAGAAATGGAGTGTGTGTGTCACATGTTGGTGAAAAGTCAAAGTTGAAGGTTGAAAAGTATACATTGGATTTGAGAATATGGAGGTCATAAGTGGAGAGTGAAGCAAAATCACAGTAAGATGAGGAAATGAGACATGAGGAAGTGGAGACAATGGGTATAGCCAACTTTTTTGATAGCTTGATTGTGAAAGAGGCTAGGCAGAGAGGACATTAACTGGAGAGGAATATGAATCCTCATTTTACAGAAAAGGAAGCTGAGACTTTAATAAAGATTCAGCCATTTGCTTAGGCTCATAGTGAGTAAATGTCAAGGCAGAATTTGAACCTAGTTTTACTGACTTTAAATTCAGGGTTCTTTGTACTATAATATATAGTCCCTGAATTCTCTTATCTTCTATGTCACAAATCAAGGAAGATAGTCTTTCCTCTACTAAACTATATGCTCCTTGAGGGCAGGGACCAGGTGCTTTATTGATTTAGCTAACCAGGCACTTTTCCTATGGGAAAAAGGTAAAGACTCAGCCCCTGTCCTTCAGGGGCTCACAACTTAGCCAGGGAAATAGGCACATAATTTTAGTACAGCAGCATGATAATAGAGAGATAAATAATAGTATTGGAACACAAAGGAGAGAGAAATTAAATCTGACTGTGGGAGGCCAAGAAAGCTTCCTAGAAATGATAGAAGTCATGCTAGTCCTGAAAGAACAATGGCCACTATTCATAAAGCCTTGGTGGTGCAGTGGTTAAAGCACCCAGCTCCTCTGCAGGAGATAGATGTGGCAGTCTGCTTCTGGAAGAGAGATGTGGCAGTGCTTCAATAAAGATTTACTGCCTTAGAAACCCTATGGGGAAATTCTACTCTGTCATATAGGGTCACTGTGGGTCCGTATCAACTCAAGGGCAACGGGTTTGGTTTGCTCTTTGAGTCATTGAGATAGTCAGATATACTATTCATATACATCATCTCATTTAAGTCTCAGAATGTTCTCTGCAAGATTATTATTATTATGCTCATTTAGTTGATTTAATAGCATCAGGTTATAACTGTCTGATGCGTCCATCTCTAGGATATACTTGCCACTTGAGTTTGTGAGCCAGGGAACCCCCTTCTTTAGACAGTATGTGTGGATCTGTATTCATCTACATTTATTGAGCTCTTAGTATTTATCAAGCACTGCTTCCTATGTTTTTCATATATTACCTAATGTAATCCTTATGACAATCCCATGAATTAGATACTATTATTCCCATTTTATAGATGAGGCAACTGAGACTTGTTGTTAGGTGCCATCGAGTCAGTTTTGACTCATAATGAACCTGTGTACAACAGAACAAAACACTGCTCAGTCCTGCGCCATCCTCACAGTTGTGCTTATGCTTGAGCTCGTTGTTGCCGCCACTGTGTCAGTCCATCTTATTTAGTGTCTTCCTCTTTTTCGCTGACCCTCTACCAGTCATGATGTCCTCCTCCAGGGACTGATCTCTCCTGATAACATGTCCAAAGTATGTGAGGCATAGTCTCGCCATCCTTGCTTCTAAGGTGCAGTCTAAGACTTAGAAAGGTTAAATAACATGTCCAAGATCACTCAACCAAATTGCAAGGCTTGGATTTAAAACTGGGATTGTTAGGCCCAAAGACAGTATCTTTTTGGCTTTCTGATTCCCATTTTTCTGTGTTTAATTCTGATAAGACCTACTTCTGACCAACTTCTTGTTGGTTTTGGCTATTAATCTTTTCTAAAATTAGGTGTTAACTAGAACTTTCTCTGATCTCTTTAGTGTTTGCCCATCTTGACTCTTGTCCATTATATGCTGGTTTTCTAGTTTAGCCCTCAGAGGCAATCTTATTCCAATATTCATGGGGATGAAAGCATGGAATACCTAACCAGAAATATTTCAGTATTTGACATAATAAGTGAGAATGGAATATTTCAGTAACGATATTGTCCTCAAGTACGTGATCATTAAATAAATGTTCTTGTCTACAAGAAGGCAGCACTGGTCGACAGTCGTAAGGAACTTACATATCTGAATGGACATTGAACATGTCAATTAAATAATTTTTTAAATGTTAATATTTAGTTCAGAGGCTGGTTGCTATTTTGAATGTCAAAGGCTCACCAAGAACAGAGAAATGCACTAACATATCACCATAAGTGGGCTAACTGGGGGGCCTGACAAAGTGCTATTTACTGTGGTGAATTCATGCTGTCCAGAGTCTAGTCCTCTATTTTACAAACCCTGAAATAGCTGGGGTTTTTTTGTTTTTGTGTTTTAGCGTTAAGGATTTTTACTTGCAAGAGATCAAACAAATCTAGGGAGAACATATCAAATAAGGTAGACCTGCTCCCCAGCCAAACCTATGTTTGTTAGCGCTTCCAGGGTGGCCCTACATTTTGAGAGAGCTATTTACGTAATGCACAGTGTGCGTAACCATATGGGGCAGCCCTAAGGATTACTTTCTCCTAGTTGACAATGAATTGTAATGCACATCTCTTAGAACACTTTTGCTAAGAAGGATGGCAGATATAAACAACTCTAGGCACAACACTAGCACTGAGTGTGATCTTAGTAGGAAACAAGCTGGTCTTGTTAATTTAACTCATTAGGGAAGTGCAAACCAAAACCACAATGAGATGCCACTCTATACCCATTACAATGACTATAATAAAAATACACACAATAACAAGTGTTGACAAGGATGTAGGAAATTGGAATTCCTATGCATCTGTAATGTGAATGTAAATTGGCAAAGTCACAGTGGAAAAGAATTTGGCAGGTCTTCAAAATGTCAAACATAGTTGCCATCGATTCCAACTTATAGTGACCCTATAGGACAGAGTAGAACTGCCCCATAGGGTTTCCCAGGAGCAGCTGGTGGATTTGAACTGCTGACCTTTTGGTTCACAGCCAAGCTCTTAGCCACTGCACCACCAGGACTCCATAGTTACCATACGACTCAGAAATTCCACTGGTAGGTATATACCTGCAATGTTAGGAGATCCCCAACACCACCTTCACTTCTGACACAATTGCAATTTCAGATCTCCAGAGCTACCCTCAGGCTCAGTAATTTACTGGCGTGACCACAGAACTCACTGAGAGCTTTTATCCTCGTGGTTACAGCTTATTACAGTGAAAGGATACAGATTAAAATTAGCCAGGGTAAGTAGTGCATGGAGCAGAGTCCTGGAGAGTTCCAAGGACAAAACTTCCAGTTGTCCTCTCCCAGTAAAGTCATGGACAGTGCTAACTTCTGCCATAGTGATGTGTGACACTATGCACAGAGTATTGCCCACCAGGGAAGCTCACCCAAGCCTTGGTAGCCAGAGTTGTCATTGGGACTTTGTCATGTAGACATATTTAATTATTCACATGGCTGACCTCAGTCTCCAGCCCCTCCAAAGGTTGAGCTGATACCATGTGGCCCAAAGCCCCCACTATAAATCACATTGTTAGCGTAGCCTATCTGGTGTGGCCCAAGGCCCCCAAGTAAACAGAGGTACTCCTATCAGGCAAGACAAATCAGGAGCTGAGGACAAAGGCTAGACCTCTCTTTGGGAAAGGTTAATCCTTTGCTACACAATACCAAAGAGAAATGAAAACATATATCCAAATAAAAACTTAGACATGAATGTTCATAGCAGCATTATTTATAATAACCAAAAAGTGGAAGCAACCCAAATGTCTATCACATGATGAACAGATAAACAAAAGGTGGTACAATGGAATATTATTCATCATAAAAAGGAATCAAGTACTGATACATGCTACAACACAGATGAACCTTGGAAGTATTATGCTAAGTGAAAGGAGCCAGTCAAAAGACCACATATTATATGATTTCATTGATATGAAATGTCCAAATTGGGCAAATCTATAAAGACAGAAAATTTCCTGGGGCTGGCCAGGTTGGGGAGAAATGGAGGGTGACGACTAATGGATACAGGGATTTCTTTTTGGGCAGAAGAAAATTTACTGAAATTAGATTGTGTTGATGGTTGTACAAACCAGTATATTACAAAAAAAAACCTGAATTATACATTTTAAATAGCTGAGTTGTATGGTATATGAGTTACATCTCAATAAATATGGTAAAAATAGATTTGGCAGAAAATAAGCCATCTTAAAAAAGTCAATTTAAACAAAATTTTGTAAATTATAAATCTATACAATTTGATCCTCTCGGGGTTTTCATAACTGCCTTAATGGCTGCCATGATGGTGGAGAGGTGGGGAAAGGTTCTAGGGTAGGAAAGGGAGGTGTTATTTGCAAATGTAAATCGCTTTTAGTTCTAGGATCATCTAAGGAAACTTTCAAAAAATAAGCTTTTTAAAGGGACTGTGTTTTTTCTTCCCAAAGCATCTGTTAAACATGAGTGAAAGGCAAAGAAACTTGAAGGTGTTTACTGATTGTTCCAGGATTCACTCCTTCCATCAGATATAAATTAGAGGCTACAAAAAAACCTGGATTGTGAATTATACAAAGTTCTTTATATATTCTCTTTTTTGTCATTGTTTGTGTCATTGCCTTCATCTTCCATGTAGAAAGAGCTCATTGATGCTTATTCAAATAAAACCTATAGCTGAATAAATGTCTAAGACTTTCAGGAATTTGGTAATAAAGACTGTCCCTCAGTTGCATCATTTTGATTTTATGTAGTGAACTCTTTGGAGATGAGAGAAAGTAAGTACAAATGGGGCAATGCAGAGGAGGTATAAGAAGGTGCTTTTACCTTTCAGATAACGTTGTTGTTAGATGCTATCGAGTCAGTTCCTACTCATAGCAACCCGGTGTACAACAGAACAAAACACTGCCCGGTCCTGTGCCATCCTCACAATCATTGCTGTATTTGAGGCAGTTGTTGCAGCCACTGTGTCAATCCATTTCATTGAGGATCTTCCTCTTTTTAGCTGACCCTCTGCTTTACCAAGCATAATGTCCTCCCGGGACTGGTCGCTTCTAATAACATGTCCAAAGTATATGAGACAAAGTCTCACCATCCTCGCTCTTAAGGAGCATTCTGGCTGTGCTTCTTCCAAGACAGATTTGTTTGTTCTTCCGGCAGTCCATAGCATATTCGATATTCTTTGCCAACACCGCAATTCAAAGGCATCGATTCTTCTTCATTCTTCCTTATTCATTGTCCAGCTTTCGCATGCATATGGACCGACTGAAAATACCATGGCTTAGGTCAGGCACACCTTAGTCCTCACAGTGACATCTTTGCTTTTGAACACTTTCAAGAGGTCTTTTGCAGCAGATTTGCCCAATGCAATGCGTCGTTTGATTTCTTGACAGCTGCTTCCATGGGTGTTGATTGTGGATCCAAGTGAAATGAAATCCTTGACAACTTCAGTCTTTTCTCTGTTTATCATGGTGTTGCTTATTGGTCCAGTTGTGAGGTTTTTGTTTTCTTTATATTGAGGTGCAATCCATACGGAAAGCTGTAGTCTTTGATCTTCATCAGTAAGTGCCTCAAGTTCTCTTGGCTTTCAGCAAGCAAGGTTGTGTCATCTGCATATCACAGGTTGTTAATGAGTCTTCCTCCAAAACTGATGCTGTCTTCTTTAAATAACATAGAATTCTATAATAGAAAAATTATTCATTAGCTAAGATTCTTTTTCACTGACTTAGGAGTTTCAATCCTAACTGTTTAACATTAGATTCTTTCTAATTTTGTTTCCTTTATGGTTTGTTAGACTTAAGCTATATATACTATCTTGAAGATTGGCTTTGAGGACTATATTTGTTGTCATAGCTTTTGTTCCCAAACTCATTTTTCATTTTGGCACAGATGTGGAAAAATCACACTTTACTCGAGATCCATCCCAGCTTAAAGGTGTCCTTGTTCGAGCATCACTGAAGAAAAGCACAATGGGATTTGGTTTTACCATTATTGGTGGAGATAGGCCTGATGAGTTCCTACAAGTGAAAAATGTCCTGAAAGATGGTCCTGCAGCTCAGGATGGGAAAATTGCACCAGGTAATTTTCTTTTGAGAACTGTATTTTTCAGAATTACTTGAAGAATGGTGACACTATGATAAAAATTATAATGATGAGAGGTTTTTTTTAATTTATTTACATATATCATACTAAATTCTGTAAACTGGAGAGGGTGACTCCTGTATTAAAATAATTTATCCTCTGATAGTTTATATAACTTTGAAATAATCTCTTGCCTATACTAAGCTAAGGATTTATTAACATCTCAGAAAACTATTTGGTTGTTTAATTTTCTTTGATTATGTGATACTTTTGGAGCAATCTAACATTTATCTGTAGTTTTCTTTGAAAAAATGGTTTATTCGGTTGTTTATAGTGATATCAAGCAAGTTGCTGTATCTAGCAGTTTTTCCCAAGTATTTTTGCTTCCCTAGTCTTGTTGGCTGTTAGTAAAATTGAACTTCTATGTTAAGAATTAATAGAAACATGTATTACTATTTTTACAGAATTGTATAAACTTAAGTTGTCTTTTATATAGCATTACCAAAGTCTTTGTTTGGTAATTGTTAGATATTTTAATATGGCTGACAGTCTTTGTGGCCGAGGAGGTTGGAGGAGGTTCAAGACTAGTTACTGATCATGAGGGAGGTTTTTAGTCACTTTTTTCTAGAAGGTTTTTAGTATTCTGTTGAAGTTTCTTCTTGTAGTATTTACTAGACTTTTCTAATCTTTTGTTATTTGACATACCATGTAAATATGGCCCCAATTTGGATTATTCCATTTTCGTAGTACCTTTTAATGACGGATACCAAGTAATTTTCGGTTAGAATATAAAGATCTATTATATTATGCTTTTCTATCAAGATGATAGAAAGTTATAACAAGAAAACTCAAAATAATTGAAAGTTATATTTATAAACAAAATTATTTTTAGCTCTCCTTTATTAATAAAAATAACAAACTCTGGAGATTAAAATTAATAGTAAGGTTTTTATTTAGTTCCAACTTTATCTTTTTTAACATTTGTCTGTGAGACATATCTCTTAGCTATCCTGTATCCTCTCAGGATTTTATAATATTGATTCAGATTTGTCTGAAACTGTTATAATGTAATTTGCATACCAATACAAAACTTCCATAAAAAATTTTGGGAGATTTTTCCAGAAGCAGAAAGTCAAAATTTGATTTCTAATTAGTCTAACTTCTATATCTTTAAAGATCATGAAATAAATTTCCACAGACTAACATCTGTTTTTAACACTGTTTGTGTCGATCTTTTAAAGGCTAACCATAATCAGAACAAGTTAAAGCAATTTTATTTGGAAATAACCTTTTAAATAATGACATTCAAATAAAAACTACAAATGAATGAGACAACAGATGACAAATTTTAAAAAGCCAAGGCTGCATTAGAAAAATACCCAACTGATGAATGTCAAGTGGCAATGATTCTTCAAAGTGGTCATAACGTAAAATTGGGAAAGCAAAACTAACTTTTATAAGAATTAATTTAGCTGGCTTTTCAGTGTCTTAAATAACTACCCTTTGCTTCTGTTAGGTTTTTTTGTCACTTGTTTCTTCTTTTGAAATCTGATTTACAGTAAATTCAAAATCTCTACAAAATATTCCTAAATTAATATTATTCTAATCCTCAGTTCTGCATTTCTTAAACAAGGGTGAATTTTCAAGTACATTTTAATCAGTGGCTTCTTAAAACCAAGAAATAAGTTACCATTCAAAGATAGACTGTACAAGTAACCACTGGAGTCATTTGCTTCTTTTCTACATATTAAATAGCTACTATGGTGTGCCTAGTTTTGTGTGACCTCTTACGTATGACTCAGAGGATATGCTAACAAAGATAATATGAATTCATTGGTTTTTGTTTTTTTTTCACTGATTTACTTGAACTTAAGGTCATAACTCGTTGCTGCTAAAATAACGAGGATTTTAGACACTTATATATGCCTTTTAGAAAGGAGTCACAAAAGGGAGAATGACATGTCTGTGTTGGAAATCTGTTTTTTTCAACAGTTAATCCACAGTAAGAGGATTCCAGAATTCAATTTTAGATGCTAAATTAAAGTTACTTTTGCCTCCCCATCCCAAAGAATTAAATTTGGAAGTAACTTATTTGGGAATTCACAGTTTTTTTGTAACATGATTATGTTTTACCAGGTGATGTTATTGTAGACATCAATGGCAACTGTGTCCTTGGTCATACCCATGCAGATGTTGTCCAGATGTTTCAATTGGTACCTGTCAATCAGTACGTAAACCTCACTTTATGTCGTGGTTATCCACTTCCTGATGACAATGAAGACCCTGTTGTAGACATTGTTGCTGCTACCCCTGTCATCAACGGACAGTCATTAACTAAGGGAGAGACTGGCATGAATACTCAGGATTTTAAGCCAGGAGCAATGGTTATGGACCAGAATGGAAAATTGGGACACACGCTGACCAGTGATCGTCTCAATGGACCATCAGATCCGAGTGAGCAGAGAGCATCCATGGCATCATCAGGCAGCTCACAGCCTGAACTGGTGACTATCTCTCTGATTAAGGGCCCTAAAGGCTTTGGGTTTGCAATTGCCGACAGCCCAACTGGACAGAAGGTGAAAATGATATTGGATAGCCAGTGGTGTCAAGGTCTTCAGAAAGGGGATATAATTAAGGAGATTTACCATCAAAATGTGCAGAATTTAACACATCTCCAAGTGGTAGAAGTGCTAAAGCAGTTTCCAGTAGGTGCAGATGTACCTTTGCTTATCTTAAGAGGAGGTGAGTAAAAACACAACAAGGAAGACTCTTCAGTGTTCATGCATTTAGCATTTATAACTGTTAATTATCCTTCCTTACAGGTCAGGGTGTCTCTTTTCCCAACAGACTTAACTGGTAACTAGTGTCCATTTTTCTTAGGGTTCTGTCTGCTTCCATAAGCAGTGTCTTTTTTAGAAGTTTTTTTGTTTTGTTATCAGTGGTTTCATTTGTATCCGTTGTGGATTTTTTTCCCTTCTGTATGCTCTTAAAAATCTGATATATAGCTTTAATGATCAAGGAGAATCACAGCATTGTGCTATTTCCGATAAAATATATCTGCTTAATTTTATTTTCTCTGCTGATGACCATAATAGAAATTGACTCTTTCGACTTACGATGGTGTTCATCTGTATCTCTGTACTGCACCAAAGGTGTTTTCAAAAAGCAAAGATCTCTGTGGATAAGTGAAATACTGGATTGTGTATTAACCTGTTCTGCAGACGCAATCATGATAGCTTGTGCTTATAAAGCTTTTATCTTAAGTTCTGGTATCTACTGGTAAATGTTAATTAAGCCCCCCAGTGCTCCTATGAGAGAAATGTAATTCTCATTTTCCAAGATCGTCAGCTGACTTGAACTGCTCCCAGATACTACAAATCCAGTTCCAAGGACTAATTGCCAAGTTACATTTTAATAGGCTTTCTTAGATCCATGCCTATGAATGTCTAGTATTTTAAAGAATAAAATTTAGCCGTTCACTCTTTTATCTCTCTGGCTTTTATTTTTCATTTTTGAGGCAAATGAACACTTAACTTCAATGGTGCAAAGTAATGACAAGAAGAAAAACTTCTCATTACTTTGCACCATTTTCATTCTTCTCTGGGTGATATGGTAGAATGTGTTCAGAGTAAGGTAAAAATCACTTTATGCGTGCCCTAGAGCTATCCAGGTCTCTAACAAATATAACCAAGAGGCTGGGGTTTGATGTCAGGCAGATTCAACGGCAGTTTCCTGCCTTGCCACTTTCTGGTTCTCTGGTGCAAGGAAGTAATGTTAATCTGTTTGAGCCTTGGTTTACTTTGTCTATAAAATGGTGATAACATTTATGCCTTAGGATTCTCATAGAATTAAATAAGATAATATATATATAATACCTAGCAAGTAGGAGGTGTTGGACATAGAATTTACTAGTCAACAAAAAGTTAGAGCTAGTTTTATCATAAACATAAGCAGTATTTGTGATCTAGGATTGTTTCCTCTATTTCTAAAACTTGACTTGTTTTTTTAAAGGTCCTCCTTCACCAACTAAAACTACCAAAATGGTGAGTATTCAGTTGTCCTCAAATCCTTCTTCCCAACACACCAAGAGAGATGATGTGTTCCCCTCTGTTAGAGCAATCATTGTGGTGGTGATTATGGACTGGGAGGATCAGAAGGCATGTTGCCCTGGGCTTGTATCAGAAGCTCTAAGAGAGTGCATGAGTTAGAAAAAGGCCCTAGTTAGGGGGTGTACTCATAAGTTGGAATTGACTTGACAGCAGTGTGTTTTTGTTTTTTTAGGGGGTGTGCTCTCCTGGTTAAGTATTTCTGTTAGAGAAATACTAGTGACCCATACTAGCAATAATCCTATCCCGTAAGTAGTAAAATGTAGAGCCTACTTAGGGATCCTTTTACTTTCTTTATGTTTCAGAGATGCAAGGGTACAAAGTAGTTAAAGGAATGCCCCTCCAGAAATCCCTTCAAATGTGAGGGTGAACTATTACATCTTGCTGCTGCCCAGAGAAAAGATGTGATAGCTTCACATAATTTCATGGGACTGTAAATATTCACATATAGATAACCTGCTTACATTTATGGCTCAACAAGACTTTCTAGAGTAATTGTGGCCTTCTGTACTCACTTTGCTTGTTATCAAAGTAAACCAAAACCCAAACCCGTTGCCATCGAGTCGATTCTGACTCATAGTGACCCTATAGGACAGAGTAGAACTGCCGCAAAGGGTTTCCAAGGAGCAGCTGGTGGATTTGAACTGCTGAGCTTTTGATTAGCAGCCGAGCTCTTAACCATTGCGCCACCAGGTGTCTGTTATCAAAGTAGTAGGCTACCCAGAGCAATTAGGCTAGAAAAAGAAAGCGCATCCAGATTGGTAAGGAAGAAGTCAAAGTATCTCTATCTGCAGATTATATGATCTTACACACAGAAAACCCCAAAGAATCCACAAGAAAACTACTGGAACTAATAGAAGATTTCAGCAAAGTTTCAGGATACAAGATAAACATACAAAAATCAGTTAGATTCCTTTACACCAACAAAGAGAACCTTGAAGAGGAAATCACCAAATCAATATCATTTACAATGGCTCCCAAGAAGATAAAATACTTAGGAGTAAATCTAACCAAGAAGATAAACTACTTAGGAATAAAATCTAACCAGAGGTGTAAAAGACCTATACAATGAAAACTACAAGACACTATTGCAAGAAACCAAAAGAGATCCGCTTAAGTGGAAAAACATACCTTGCTCGTGGATAGGTAGACTCAATAGTGTGACAATGTCAGTTCTACCCAAAGTCGTCTACAGATACAATGCAATCCCGATCCAGATTCCGCTGGCATTTTTTAATGAGATGGAGAAACAAATCACCAACTTCATATGGAAAGGGAAGAGGCCCCGGAAAAGTAAAGCATTCATTACTCAAGAAGAAGAACAAAGTGGGAGGCCTCACACTGCCTGATTTTAGAGCCTATTATACTACCACAGTAGTCATAACAGCCTGGTACTGGTACAACAACAAATGTATAGACCAATGGAACAGAGTTGAGAATCCAGACATAAATTCATCCACCTGTGAGCAGCTGATATTTGACAAAGTCCCAAAGTCCGTTAGTTGGGGAAAAGACAGTCTCTTTAACAAATGGTGCTGGCATAACTGGATATCCATCGGCAAAAAACTGAAACAAGACCCATACCTCACACCATGCACAAAAACTACCTCAAAATGGATCAAAGACTTAAATATAAAATCTAAAATGATAAAGATCATGGAAGAAAAAGTAGGGACAATGCTAGGAGCCCTGATACATGGCGTAAACACAATATGAACCATAAATAACAACCACAAGCACCAGAAGAGAGACTAGATAACTGGGAGCTCCTAAAAATCAAACACTTATGCTCATCAAAAGACTTCACCAAAAGAGTAAAAAGAGAACCTACAGACTGGGAAAAAATTTTTGGCTACAACAGATCTGATCGGCATCTAATCTCTAAAATCTACAAGATACTGTAAAACCTCAACAACAAAAGACAAATAACCCAACTGAAAAATGGGCAAAGGATACGAACAGGCACTTCACCAAAAAAGATATTCAGGCGGCTAACAGACACATGAAGAAATGCTCATGATCATTAGCCATTAGAGAAATGCAGATCAAAACTATGAGATATCATCTCACCCCAACAAGGCTAGCATTAATCAAAAAAACACACAATAATGCTGGAGAGGTTGTGGAGAGACTGGAACACTTACACACTGTTGATGGGAATGTAAAATGGTACAACCCCTTTGGAAATCGATTTGGCACTTCCTTAAAAAGCTAGAAATAGAAGTACCATATGATCCAGCTATCCCGCCCCTTGGAATATATCCTAGAGAAATAAGAGCCATCACACGAATAGATATGTGCACACCCATGTTCATTGCAGCTCTGTTCACAATAGGGAAAAGATGGAAACAACCTAGGTACCCATCAACAGAAGAATGGATAAATTGTGTTATATCCACACAATGGAATACTACACAACTATAAAGAACAACGATGAAGCTGTAGGTCATTATGCTGAGTGGATTTAGTCAGTCACAGAAGGACAAATATTGTATAAGACCACTATTACAAGAACTCAGGAAAAGGTTTAAACACAGAAGACAACATTCTTTGATGGTTATGAGGGCGGGGAGGGAGGGTGAGGGTTATTCACTAACTAGATAGTAGATAAGACTTACCTCTGGTGAAGGGAAGGACAGCACACACTACAGGAGAAGTCAGCACAACTGGACTAAACTAAAGCTAAGAATTTTCCTGAATACAGTCAAACACTTTGAGGGACAGAGTAGCAGGGATAGGGGCTTGGGGGCCGAGCTTTCAGGGGACATCTAGGTCAATTGGCATAACAAAGCTTATTAAGAAAATATTCTGTATCCTACTTTGATGAGTGGTGTCTGGGGTCTTAAAAGCTTGCAAGCAGCCATCTAAGATGCATCAGTTGGTCCCACCCACTGGAGTAAAGGAGAATGAAGAACACCAAAGACACAGGGAAAGTATTAGACCAAGAGACAGAAAGGGCCACATAAACCAGAGACTTCATCAGCCTGAGACCAGAAGAACTAATTGGTGCCCGGCTACCACCAATGACCGCCGTGACAGGGAACACAACAGAGAGTCCCTGATGGAGCAGGAGAAAGGTGGGGTGCAGAACTCTAATTCTAGTAAGAAGACCAGACTTAATGGTCTGACTGAGACTGGAGGAACCCCGGAAAGCATGGCCCCTGGATTCTCTATCAGCCCAGAACTAAAACCGTTTCCGAGGCCAACTCTTCAGACAAGGATTGGACTGGACTGTGGGACATAAACGGATACTTGTGAGGAGTGTACCTCTTAAGTAGGTACAAGAGACTAAACAGACAGCTTCTGTACAGAGGTGAGATGGGAAGGCAGAGAGGGTTAGGAGCTGGCTGAATGGACATGGGGAATCAGAGGTGGAAAGGAGGAGTATGCTGTCACAGTATGGGGAGAGCAGTTAGAGTCACGTAACAATGTATGTATAAATTTTTGTATGGAAAAAATATAAAAAATTTTTTAAAAAAGTAGGCTATGAAACCTGAGACAATATCATCTTTGGCATTCTCCTGAATAACTGAGTAGCCTAAAAGGAGCCCTGATGGCGCTATGGTTAAGCACTCAGCTGCTAACCAAAAGGTAAGCAGTTTGAATCCACCAGCCGCTCGGTGGGAGAAAAGACCTGGCAATCCGCTCCCGTAAAAATTACAGCCTAGGATACCCTATGGGGCAGTTCTGCTCTGTCATATAGGGTTGCTATGAGTCAGAATTGACTCAATGGTGCACAACAACAGCATAGAGAATAAGAACTAAAAAAAGAAGGTACTAAATAATACTACTGTGAAAGAAGCACTAGGCACACATGTGGCTATTTAAATATCCACAGTTACATGGATGTGGACTATAAAGACAATTATAAATGAAATCCTAATTTAGTTCTAGTTTGCTTGCTTTGGAGTCTTTCATCTCACAATTCAGAACTGGTCTCCCATAACCATGAACCATTGGTTATTAAAGGAAAAGACCATCAGATATCAAATGGATTAATTCTTTCTAGCCCACCATCGTCTACAAATTTGCTGTTTTATGGATCAAAAGGAGAGAGCCAGATACTTGGCTTCTGCCCTTTTACAAAACTGTTTGTACTGTGCAGGTCCAATGTGAACAAAAATTATTTTTTCCCCATTCAGTTACAACTGCACTGTATTTTCATCATTTCTCCGGTTCCCTAGTAATCATTTTTTAATCCCTCTGCCTCTGTATCTGTTTCATAATGGATGCCAGTGTAGCCATGGTGAGCCTAATGCTGTATAATTGATAGAAGGCTCTGATGACCTCTGTTTCTGGAAGGATCCTAGGACTTGTGGAGAAAGGGGAAGGGGCTGCTCTTAACCTTTTCTGCTATCTGACTGGGTCTGGGGCAGTGAAGGAACCCCCCTGGCCCAATATTTTGTAGTGACTGCCCCCTCGCTGCCCCCTGACAAGCTGCTGCTTCTTTGCTGTAGCCAGCTTTAATTGTTTTATCACAAATGTCTACAATCTCCCTCTCCTAATTCAGGATAGCGAACTTTTCTCAAAAAATGTTTTGGTAGGGAAAAAGGAGAGGCCAAGTTACCATATTTTATTTTCTTAGAGTTAATTATTGAATTTCATTTTTAAAACTTTGTTAAAGGAGTCATTTTATTTAACTTATTTTGGGAAAGTTCTATCTGAATAGGAAAAATATCAGACTATGCTACTCTGTTTTCCGTTATCTGATTGCCTGGCGTGGTACATTTGCCTTAATATATTTGAATTGGCCAAGCAGGGTTCTCACAGTGTCATCTTTATAACTTAGAATTAACACTTCCTATTCCATTTTCTTAGAGAAAATATTGCTTTAAACATCTTCACTGGAAATGAATTCAGTGAGTGGGAAGGTGGGGCTTACCAAGAATTTTATGAAGGTATTCTGTCCTCTTGGTCTTCCTCTTGCTTTATTTACAAGTGCTATCTTGTTTTGCATTCCCATTTATCTTCTCAAAGTCAATTTGTATCCTGGTGATGGAGAAAAGGGCAAGATGGCTTAAACATAGGACTAATTAAGGCCCCTTCAGTTGACATCATTATAAACATTTTTCTAATTTAAGTTAAATATGTTTTAACCAAATACACATGGCTGTGAACGTGGATTCCTCTAAGACTACAGACTGTGGCTCAGACCTTGCCACGTAAACAACTGTAATCAGTTGATGTACATGGTTCAGTCAGTAGTTTTATGAACTAATCAAGCATCTGCTTTTTTAAAATACTAAGTAAGGTCCTTTTCCATTTCAGAAAACAGATAAAAAGGAAAATTCAGGAAGTTTGGAGGCCATAAATGAGCCTATTCCCCAGCCTATGCCTTTTCCACCCAGCATTATCAGGTCAGGATCCCCGAAATTGGATCCTTCTGAGGTCTACCTGAAATCTAAGACTTTATATGAAGATAAACGTAAGTAGTTGTGGAATATTTCAGGAGAGCGTGTAACAAGATAAATTTGGATTACTTTTTAAACTGGGACCTTCTCATCTTTCAAAACCATACTGAAAAGTGATTCCTTCACTCCCATTTCAATATACTCTGGGCTTCTTCCATTTGCATTTAGCATTCATTCATTTAATTTTTTCAAAAACATGTATTAAGTGCCAGCTGTCTACCAGACACAATATTAGGTAATCGGAATATTCATAAATGAATAGGATATATAGGCCTTGCACCCAAAAGTGTTTATTAAACCTACATAGAAAAGACAAATATGTAATCAATAAGTATATAAATAAATGCAAATTAGCTTAATAGGTACAGTGATGGAAGGATGGACTGGATAAATTGGGATCCAAAGTAGGAAATGTGGCTAGTAGGAAGTGTCAGGTAAAGCTTCAAACAGGAAGTAAAGATTTAACCAAGTCTTCAAAGATGAACAGGTGTTTATGAGGAAGACAACAGAGAAAGAGAGAAGCAATAGCATCTACACGTTAACCTTGCATGGCCTGTGCTCTACAAGTAGTCCAGTTTGTCTGGGTATGATTGGCAAGGAAGCCAGAGAGGAGAGCAGGAACAGATTGTGAAGGGCTGATTATGGCAGTCTGAGGAAGCTGGAGTTGGTAAGATAAATGATGGTGAGCCACTGAATGGTTTTACCTACAGGGAAAATATTATTGGACTTGTGCTTTAGAAAGATTTTCCTGGCAGGAGTATGAAGGATGAATCGGGGGGTTGTGCAGTTGGAGGCAAGGAGACCAAAGAGTAAATTCTTTAGAGGAATCCAGCTGAGAGATGATGAGAAGAGAGTGTATGTAGAAGGCAGAAATTCATTTTCATAGAAATTTATTTACTAATGATAAATCTTTTTGCAGATTTAAATAGGTGTGATGTTTTGGTCTTGTTTTGTTTTTTTTAAATTTATTTGTTTTTAAGAAATAGATATAAATCTACCTTGGAAAGATGTATACAGATGAAAATATATATAATTGACTTCATGCTTATTTAACCAGTTGCAGATCTTTATCTTGATGTGCCCAGGCCAAATTTAGAAAAATGAAAACCAGGTGTAAGCATAGAAAAGTAGTGATTTAATTTAGTATAACCTATGGTGAATCCGTTTCTTCAGACTTCCCGTGCATAGCTTGACACATTCTTACTGTGAACTGTGCAGTCCCTTTGGGCCTCACCCATAAAATAAGTGACTTGGACTAAAGTTCTATGATTCTAATCAAAAGCGTTTATCAAAAGAAATTGCTTCTAATGAACATTATCAGGAATTTACCATGTATCACTTACTTTTTATATAGTTTACATGTTTCTTCCTTTTCTTTTTCTAGTGAAATATTTCTTACTTGTAATTAACATTAATATTTTCCCAGAGATAAAATTTTTGTCATGAGGTAGATTTTCTGACTTAATATTCTCATGAATGCAACCTGCCCTTTGGAGGCATGATAGTGTGGATTAAGAGCCTGGTCCCTGGAAATCGAGCTGGGTTTAAGTCTCAGCTCAGCCATTTACTTACTGCATGACATTGGGCAAGTTACTTAAGCCTCAGTTTCCTTGGCTACAAAACGGGACTAATAATAGGTGTTAGCTATTATTTGTTTCCCCTTAAAAAATAGTATCATCTTGCAAAATTAGGCCAAGTAAGTATTTCATAGGGGATGCTTTTCTGAGGAAAGGTTATTAGTTTAGGAGTAGAAAAAAGGCATTTTATGGCCTTTCTTTTCCTAGGATTTAAAGTGCCTTACCCAATGTTAACTTAGATAATTTGTGCCTGTCAGATCCCAAACTTAAACTGAATAATTCTGAAGTTAATATTGTAATACTGACTTGAAAGCATTAGAAGTCAATGGCAGCATATTACTGAGGGCATGCAAGTAGAGGTAAATATTCCTAAGCAATCTTGTTTAGAGCTGAAAACAAGGATCAGTGGTTGATTTTTTTTTTTTTTTTTTTTTTGGTAGTGTTATTCTGTAGTGTAAACTTTCACATAGCAAAGAGTTCTGAGATTATAGTTATTGAACTACTCTATAATATTGTCCTTCAAAATACTGAAATTTTGTTTTCTTTTAATATGATTAAAGTAAATAAAAGTGTTTATTTTATATTTTCTGATTTTACTTAGCACCAAACACCAAAGATTTGGATGTTTTTCTTCGGAAACAGGAATCCGGGTTTGGCTTCAGGGTGCTAGGAGGAGATGGACCTGACCAGTCTGTAAGTTTAAATTTTATGGAATTTGGCTCTTCCTGTTAAAACTTTGGAGTGGTGCTTCGGTGAGATGTGGCATTGTTGTTTTGTTTCTCACAGTTTCATCAGTATGAGGAAGAGCTGCTTTTCTATTAGTATCATAGCTCTCAGTCAACTTGCTGTAACCAAAAAACGAAACCTGTTGCCGTCGAGTCGATTCCGACACATTGCAACCCTGTAGGACAGAGTAGAACTGCCCCACAAGGTTTCCAAGGATCGCCTGGTAGATTCGAACTGCCAACTTTTTGCTTAGCAGCCAAGCTCTTAACCACTGCACCACAAGGTCTCCTAACTTGGTGTAGCTAAAGTTAAGAGCTGTCGGTAAAAACTGCGGTAAAAACTGACTATGCAAGCTGTAAATTGCACAGCAATTAATGTCTTTTCTTCTCTGTGTGCCTGAAATTTATTTTAAGTTATTTCTTTTTGCCTTTGCTAAAACAGATTATAAGGCATGCTCCTTCTCTAAGAAACCTATAGTCTAAAATCCTCTTTACCACAATTACTCTGTGTTCTGAATGCTCCATAAACAGTTGGCATGTGCCTGTGAATATTATGTCACCTAATCTTATTAATGAGGCAAGATTTTCGTGTTCAATACTTTGCATGTCATTTATCTGTTACCTGTGAAACTAGAGGAATATAAAATAATTAATGTTTCTGCCCAGAAAGCATAAGGGTTATATTTGCAAAGCATTTAAAGCCTAGAATTTTATTTGTACATGATTCTCACATAAAGTTAGGTTAGAGAACAAATGTAATTGGCTTGTTTTTCAGTTTTGCTCTTAATATGATTGACAAAGAATTAATATGCTTTGTAGATTTAAGAACATATTTACATTTTTTTGTATAATATGAAAAAAGACTACATTGTTATCAGCTTGAAAAAGTGAATATCAGTATTCTTTTTTTAAAATGACAGTCCTCTTTCTATTTCTAAATAGCACATTTAATTTTCGTAGAATAGATGACATCTAATTAGTCATATTGGCTATAATTACAACAATCATCCAAGACAAACAAAGCTTATGGTACATTGCCTTATATAGGGCAACTGTAAGATACTTTGATAGTTCTTGGTGGTTTGTTTATTTTTATTTTATTGCTTCTTATTGTGCTGATATTCATAGTGTTCACTTAGACATTTTAAGAATTTATCTGAAACAACTTGGGAGAAACCTTTTGTTTCTCTTAAATGTCAAAGAGTGTGTAGGAAACCTTTCCTGATGGCATTGAACAGACTTTTTCACTTTTAGTAGCTACTCTACAAAATTGCATTTTCCAAGTTTAATGTTTTTGTTTGATGATGGTGGAGGTGATGGTAGGGCTTTTTAAATTCCTGAACAACTCTGCATTTTCTGTCTTCTTTGTACTTATTTTTGAGAATCCAGAAGGGATAACATAGTATAGTGGTTATCTGAGGTGCCATTTTGGAGAATGGTCACTTTCTAAGATACCACCTTTCTAAAATATGAATGTTTTCATAACTGAACTGCAATAATCTGCTGCTGTGCATAGTACTTAGTGTCAGGAAGTCCTTAACTCTCAGTTGATCTTAGTAGACTGCCTAGACCAACTTACACTGTGTTATCTTATTAGATATATATCGGGGCCATCATCCCTCTGGGCGCAGCTGAGAAAGATGGTCGGCTCCGTGCTGCTGATGAACTGATGTGCATTGATGGAATTCCCGTTAAAGGGAAGTCACATAAACAAGTCTTGGACCTAATGACGACTGCTGCTCGAAATGGCCATGTGTTACTAACCGTCAGAAGAAAGATCTTTTATGGTGGTATGATTGGAGATATTTTAGCTAATTCATTCTAACCATGAATTTCTTTAATGATTGGATGTTGCTGCTATTTTTTTTTTGAGATTATAATCCAAAAGAAACCTTATAAATGCATATTTCTTGATTGCAGTGTGTTTTGGTTGTTGATAATGATGGTTTGTACCAAACTAAGGCACAAACTATGCTTTTTTTTCCACCCCCAATCAGCTAGAACTAACTTGTGTTAGTCTTTCTCAAATTCTGATGTTATTCTTGAACAGGAGAAAAAGGTGTAGGCTAACTGCCCACTTGCTGGGGGTTCCATATGACCTTGTCTATACCCAGGAGATTTTGCTGCTCATGTGGACAACTTGTTGGTATCCCAGCAGGAGGGGAAAAAAAAAGACTGAGAACTGCCAAGGATCGGCTCATCTGATATCACTGATCAGGAAACTGTAACTGTAAAACACATTGTTTCAGACAACTCCTACACAGATGGCAAACTGCTCCCAACCTATAACTATGCAGTATCTCTGCTTTGATGCAGCAACCTCCCAGATGTCAATGAACATAAGTCACTGCCCTAATTTATATTTAAAGTTGATTTTAAAAGGAAGTTTACTGTGTCAGTCCTCATTCTCTACTTTTGTTGAAATTACTGGTCAAGGTTAAAAACTTTGGTGGAACTAAAATAGTTTCAAGAATTTTTTTACTATCAAATCTCATGGAAACTTTGAAAAACTTCCTGTAAGTGAGATAACGTTAGATTATATGTATTTTTCCAACTTTATACTTTAAGAGGATTTAGGAAGCATCTGCTGCTGCCTACATCTGCACTCAGACTATCCAGAGTTTGCAGGAGGGACTGCTTTTCTATTCTTTATGTTATTAGAAACTAAATTTTCTTATGAGAGGCTTAGCACAAAAATACTTTAGTTACCTAAAATTAATGATGTTCCAGAAATATCAAAACTGATCGTGTTTATTCTAGAGAAACAACCTGAGGACGACAACTCTCAAGCCTTCATTTCAACACAGAATGGATCTCCCCGCCTGACCCGAACAGAAGTCCCAGCCAGGCCGACTCCCCAGGAAGCCTATGACGTTGTCCTGCAAAGAAAAGAGAATGAAGGATTTGGCTTTGTCATCCTCACCTCCAAAACCAAGCCACCTCCAGGAGGTAAGGACTGCTATATCCTGTTGTCTGTCCCTGCCATTCCAGTTTCCTGAGTCTCCCATTGGAGCTTATGAAATGAATTAGGAACTGTATATAAATTATCCTAGAGACTTATCTTTTTAAGAATGGTGAATATTTTCCTGATTTTCAAAATCAGGTAATTCACATCAAACTTTTCCAGGCTTTGGGTTCATCTGTCATCTCAGATTCCATAAAATAAGTCTCATTAGCTCAGTTTGAATCAAGATTATACTGCGGCAGTACCATGTATATCAGGGACGTACCTTAATAGACACAGTGAAAGATCCAGTGCTGGTTTTTTTTGTTTGTTTGTTTGTTTTAATATGGGGGCATAGGTTTTTTAAATTAGGAGACATTGTGTATGCAGAAATGAATTAAATGCTAGAAATAATTGAGAAGAAGCAAACCAGATTAACAGAAAAATCTTGACACAAATGTGTCTTAAATTGTTCTCTCATGTTATTTAATAGTAATTACCATATACTAGCTCTGAAGCGCCCTTGTTAAATGATAAGAGACATTCCTAACCTTTCATTCAAAGGTAAGAAACTTTATCAAAACCTTTGAAAATTAATCTAAATATCCTGAATGAGTTTAACAGAATATTCTCATCTGGGAAGAATGAACGCATGTATGTATTCCCTCAACAAAGGAGGAATTGCTTTTAGTATGTTCAGGGCTGTTATGATTCAGCAAATTAAATAGTTGTCTTGTTTGATATTTGTAAGAAATAATAATCTTTAAATATAATTTTGAAATCCAAATGAATATAAAATGAAAACTGACAAATTGATATTTGTATATTACGCTTATCTGGTAAGTTTTTTTTTCCCAAGTCAAATGATCAAAATCTTTGATAACATAGAAATGTGCTGTTGCCTTTGCCAATGGTTTTGATTATCTCTTGGGTAGTGAGGTCTTTTTAGACAAGATGGCCACTAAAATCTTAGTAAAAAAAGGACACTTTCGAGAAAGTGTTGTCAACCAAACCAATTTGCAAAAATCTTGCTAAAATTAATGCAGATGTGTAAAGCAAGAAGATTCTATGACATGGATGAATTATTACTATAGTATCAGGTCACTGCTCATGATACTAGTTTCCATTTTCCAAAAGCAGTTGCTATGGTAACACTTGAAACGGGAACTGTCACTGATGCTGTGTGGATGATTATGTGGCTTATGTCAGAAAAATGAAAGAAAGCAGCTTTTAGGTGGATTTCATGTTGTATCATTGGAAATCAGTATTTCCAAAAACAAACATTTTGGATAATCATATTGTCATTCTAATGCCATACAATAATACCAGGCATTCAGATTAACAAAAAAGTGAAAGATTATTACTCAGTGTGATAGATCCTAACCCCTTTTTATATTCAAGGTATTTGTTTTCTTGCATTACAAAAATTAGAGTCCAGTGTTCACCATAAAACAAAGCAGTATGGAGAAATTGACTAAAATAAGGTGAATTATTTAAATATATGTATATGGTCTTTGTGTTTATTTGTTTAAGTAATGTTTTACTATTTTGATGGTTTCACCTGCTGTAGATACTAGATTTCCATATAAGATAGTGTCATTAAGTGTTGGACTTTATACTCAGACAACCTTGGATTCAAGCCCCAATCATGTGTTTTAATAGCTGTCTTATCTTGGGCAAATTATTTGCCCTGCAAGATCTCTAGCTTCCTCTGTAAAAAGGGGATATTGATAATACTCCCTGTGTCATATGAGTGTGAGGATTAAACAAGATAATGCTCGTGAACCCCTTAGCCTGGACTTTCGATAAAAGTTAGCTGCTGTTGTAGTTGCTGCTGCTGCTGTTGTTATCATCATCATTATTTAGAAAACTGTTTGCCACTGTCTCTTGGCCTTTTTTTTAAAAGGAAAGTTTATCAATACTTGAGTAACAAGATAGGAAAAAAAGCCCAATTAGAATGTAAGATTGAGGCAGCAGCTAATGTGTGGCAGGAAATGAGTGTTGCAGTTCATTAATTATCAGCCTGCGTGGTAAATTAGGCTCAGATTGTTGATGAATTTTATATAAGGTACTTGAGATTTTCAGTCATGGTGCGAAACCAGAATTGATAATTTCACTGAAAAGCTAGTTAATAATCTCAGTAAATGCTGAGCCCTGAAGCATTCTTCCTGGAACTCCATCCATCTCTTACAGATAGAAGGAAATGTCCTGGAGTGAGACTGGATGAACAGACACTGAGCAATATGCTGCCAACTGTGTAACAGAGAAGGTTTGGTTTAGAAGAGTTAGCATAAGGGAAAAAGCAAGAAACGTGTCAGTCAGAATAGATCATTCGTTATGGATCTTATCTCTGAATGCTGCTCAGCATAGATTTTTTTTGTTTTTTCTTCTGATTAAATGCTATTTTCTGGTAACATATGTCACAAGGAAAGTTTCTAGTAGCATCTCTGGTACCAGTTATAAAATTCTGAGAATCTCTACTGTTGACTTTTTCAATACCAGGGATGCAGGCCTAGCAGCCTCACTACCTTGGACCTAGTTTGTTATAAGTGCTGAATCAATGGAGTACTTAGAAAAGGCCTCTATTTAAGATGAAAAGGACTTAGCTAGTTTTGGGTTTGTCGGTACTTCAGAACTTTTAGTGTTGCTCTTTCATATACTTTTTAGTTCTGGTTTCAAAGGATTTCTTTGAGAAGAGGACACTTCTAGTTAGTGTCCCTTGTTTCCTTGAAAATAAATGTTAAAAGGAACTGAAGTGATGTCAGCAGCTGGACAAGCCAGGCTGTGAGACAAATTTAGGCCAAAAATGAATGAAGACTGCTCAGGTATCCTTATAACAAATGCCTGTAGGCTTTGTACTCCAACAAAGCAAGGCAGGACTTCAGACTTCTTAGGTATGTGTAGTACAAGGAGTTACCTTGAAAATTTCCCACTGCGTCCAGAGAATGTTCAGAAGTTACCTTTTTGCTGATCTGTTTACTATTTTTAACTGTTTTGGTGCCACTGCTATAAATGCCAATGAAGACAGTAACAATCTGACTACTTTTACCTTCCCTTACCCAGACAACCAACCCTTCAGGAAGTTTTGTACCAAGATTTGCCAATTCCTTATTACAGCATTGCCCACATGATGAGAAAGGGGACCACCAAGACTTCAGAGATTAATTCTATTTGATACTTTCTCAAGTCTGAACAAACCCCTTTGAGTGTGCCAAGGCGCTGAATGATTTTCTTCTCAGGGAATCTAGAATGAACACTATCTACAAGTAACTCTTTTCTAAGAAGAATAACCAAGGTATTGATTTAGAAGGCCACCACAGGGCCACCATGTGACTCACCATGTTTCTGATGTGCCACCTGTTGTACCATTAGAGAATCTACTCAGAATTCTTGGCAGAGCACGCAGCCCATACTGCACTGGCATTTTTCTAATTACTTTGCTTGTAAGAAAGTGGTATAATAAGTGCTTGATATAATTCAGAGCTAAATAGCACTGGCTTCTAACATTGACTTCCTCTATTTTAAGATAAAATCTCTCACTGTATAATCCTGGAAGAGCCAAGAAATGGCACTGTCTATGGGAACATAAATCATGGCCAAGAATAACTTTTCCAGTCCAAATGAAGGCCTAGTAAAATGTAACACACCTAGATATGATTCAGAAACACTACTAAGAAGCCCATTTTACTGTGGAAATTAAACACCATTCACAGTGCCATTTAAAAATATTAATTATCCCTATTCATAACAGTCAGTAGTCAGCAGGAGTACAAGTGCCTGATAAATTTCCTGACCCAGCCTAGGAAATTTTCAGCAAACAAAAAGGAATGTTTGTTTCTTAATACAGATGCCCCTTATTGCCCAGTAGAAGATATTTTGGCAAGATGTCCTGAATGTCTAAGAACTCATTTTAAATCATAATAAAAGAAAAATTTCTTAATAGTTTGTCTAGGAAAGCCTCTAGCATTATGAGCTCGAGATACAGTAGTACTACAAGGAGTGTCTCTGCAAATGTATTAGACTCAGCTTTGCGTTGAAGGTGGGATTGTATCCATGAGCCAAAGAGTCTTCACTTGAAACATTTAACATTCCAATTCCACTCAGCTTTTCTGATTCAAAAAGACCAAAAGTCATAAATAAAAGGAACTATTTCCACACAGGACTAAGTATGATGCGTTTTAATGGTCAGTCATTTCACTGTACTTGGAGTTCTGACCAAGTCCTAAACTTGAACTTCAACTGCATTTATTTACAAGGTTCCTTGTGGGAATAAGCGCCCCTTCAAAAGTCAAGCAGACATTTATACTAAGGAGATTCTTCAATAGAACCAAAGATGATCTCACTGTAACAGTTTCTAAAATGGCTAAAAACTTGGTATCGCCTAAATGACCAACAACAAACCATGACACATCAACTTAGTGAGATACTTTCAGTGTCTGTGTGCTCAGTAGCCCTTAAACAGGATAATTGAGACGACCACATAAATATTGGGAAGAGGTTTTTCGTAAGTGAAAAACAGCAAAGAGATTTATATGCTATGATTCTACCTATGTAAAGAGTATGTATGTATGTGGGCAATAAGTGAAAGGTAACATGACCGCCACTTGAGTGTGCAGGCACCTGGTGGTCACCGGTCTTGCCATGGAGCGGAAAGTGCTTGCACTCCAGGCCCAAAATAAAAGAACCAAGGTCAAGAAGGACAAAGCCCAAAGAAAATCTGAAACTCAGCATCAGGGTTCTGCTCCCCACTCTTGAGAGTGATCTACCAGAGCAGGAAGAGGAGATCCTGGGATCCGATGAGGATGAGCAGGAGGATCCCAATGATTATTATAAAGGAAGGTTATGAATCCTGATAGAATGATCATGTGTGGAGCTTTTTTGGTGTATTTTTTAAGAATTTTCTTTGATGTTACGATGTTGAATTTATGATGTTGATGATGATGATAACTCTAACACTAGCAGATCTCTTAAGTAATTTGGAAAACCTGGGTTTTTTTCTCATAGTTATTCCTCATAAGATTGGTCGAGTCATAGAAGGAAGTCCTGCTGGTCGCTGTGGAAAACTGAAGGTTGGAGATCAGATCTCTGCAGTTAATGGGCAGTCTATTATTGACCTGTCCCATGACAACATTGTTCAGCTGATCAAAGATGCCGGTGTCACCGTCACACTGACGGTCATTGCTGAAGAAGGTAAGGAACCAGCAGGCCTGCCTTCCCCAGGATGGTCCCAGAGACACCGAGCCTGCAGAAGGCAGGGGCTTCCTCCAAGATGGCCAGAATCATGCAGTGATAGAGCCATTT
The DNA here is from genome assembly GCA_030035585.1 of Dugong dugon. Lineage (NCBI taxonomy): Eukaryota > Metazoa > Chordata > Mammalia > Sirenia > Dugongidae > Dugong > Dugong dugon. Next base: position 154,255,739 of record CM057462.1, read on the forward strand.
ATAGACCTGGAATCTCATTCTTTGCCTTCTCTATTTAGTGAACTTAAAAGAAAGTTTCTTACAAAGTTGTCAGCAACTCCAGAAAAATAATCCAGCTAGTGAGTGGTGGTCATTTATTTAAGTGCTGGAGTTTAGAAGCAAGCACCCAGCATTTACGGAGATTGGCAATACTGTTCAGATCTTATTTTTCTTGAAATAATGTCTTAAGTCTCTGCTTGTGTGAGAGAAAATCCTCTAGACAGTTCAAAGGAAGTCACTGTGGATATCAAACCTTTTATGTCAGGCCCATGCCGCGGTGTGCCTTTCCTTGGGGGCAGGACTTTGTTCAGGGCAGTTGCTTTATAAATGGGAAAAAGAGAGTCTGTAGCAGTGGCCAGTAAATAGGGCATAAAACACATACTGGCAGCCCTGGAGTCTTACAGACGCATTAAGTGTCTTGCCTTGCTTTCACGCTGCCTTTTGATCATTAAGGATTTCTAATTAGGAGCCATTTTGAATAACATCAGTCCATGTTCTTTGTTTATGAATTACAAGGTATCCATTATAGAACGCTCATCTCATTTTTCCAAATTTTGTAAAACTAATGAGAAACCAAAAACAACAGCATGGTGAAGGGTCAGTCTTCCGTGTTAAACTTCCTGGTACTGTGATGTGCATTCATGTCCCATTTGCTCCCATGACACTCTAATCTAGGCAGTTTCCAGGTCTTTTATAATTCCTCTTGATTTGTCCCTTCTTTTCCGCTCCTACTGCATTGCTCTCATGCATTTATATCTAAGGTATTACATAAATCTCCATTCCACCCAAGATACTGTAGGCGTATTTCCACATGGACAGGACAGTTAACCTAGCTGCTCTCTGAGGCCCTTTCCATTTCCAGGCCGGACCCTGGAGTGCTTTCACATCTCAGCTTCTGCTCTTTCCCTTCTCCAGTCTGGACCAGGCGCTAGTGATTCTCCTTTCTAAAATACTCTGTAGAAGCCGCTAGTGCTTCCCTACTCTGCAGGCGAAGTGTTTTATGATTTTGCTCTCAGTCTGCCATGTATTGTTATTGATTTTGTTTTTGTTGTTGGTTTGTGACTTTAGAGAGAACCCATGTGTTGTAGAGTAGAACTGCTCCATAGGGTTTTCTTGGCTGTAATCTCTACAGAAGCAGATCACCAGGCCTGTTTCTTCCACGGTGCCACTGGGTGGGTTGGAACCACCAAAATTTTGGTTACCAGCCGAGTGCAAACCATTTATAACACCCAGGGATCTTTCAGCCTGCCTTTTAAGTTTACCTCCCAGTATTCTCTTCAGACCCTCTCTGGAGCTAGGCTTCTTTCTTCACTGGCCTCTGTGCACATGGGCTTCCTCACCTGAACTCCCTGTTATGGACTGAATTGTGTCACCTAAAAATAAGTGTTGTAAATCCTGACCTCTATACTGTGGAGATAATGTTATGTTAATGAGGTGACATCAGTGTAGGGTGTGTCTTAAACCTAACCACTTTTGAGATATGAAGAGCAGATTAGGCACAGAGACAAGCAAGCATGGATGGGGGAAAGATAGATGCCATGTGGGAATCTCCAAGAAGAACACTAGAGAAGCTGGGACAAGGATTTTTTCCCAGAGCAGAAAGAGAGCTAGCGCCCTGGATTCAGGCTTCCAGCCTCCTAAACGGTGAGAAAATAAATTCTGTTCATTAAAGCCACCCACCTGTATTTCTGTTACAGCAGCACTAAGAAACTGAGACACTCCTATAGTACCTCTAGTCTCTGCAATCCATTTGGCTTTTTTGTGTGTGTGTGTGCTTTAGGTGAAAGTTTACAGAACAAATTAGTTTCTCATTAAACAATTAATACACATATTGTTTTGTGACACTATTTGACAACCTTGCAGTGCGTCAGCATTCTCCCCTTCTTGACCTTGGTTTCCTCATTACCAGCTTTCCTGTCCCCTCCTGCCTCCTCACCCTTGTCTCTGGGCTGGTGTGCCCATTTAACTCATATACATGGTTGAACTACATGTGTTATTGTTTGTTTATGGGCCTGTCTAATCTTTACCTGAAGGGCAAACCTCAGAAATGACTTCAGTACTGAGTTTAAACGGTGTCCTGGGGCCATACTCTTGGGGTTTCTCCAGTCTCTGTCAGACCAGTAAGTCTGGTTTTTTTGTTTTTTTTGGGTTTTTTTTTTTTGTGAGTTTGAATTTTGTTCTATGCTTTTCTCTCCAGTTCTGTCCAGGAGCCTCTATTGTGATCCCTGTCAGAGCAGTCAGTGGTTGTAGCTGGGCACCATCTAGTTGTGCTGGACTCAGTGTGGTGGAGGCCGTGGTAGTTGTGGTTCATTAGTCCTTTGGACTAATTTTTCCCTGTGTCTCTGGTTTTCTTCATTCTCCCTTGCTGCAGGCAGGGTGGGACGAGTAGATATATCTTAGATGGCCGCTCATAAGCTTTTAAGACTTCAGACACTACTCACCAAAGCAGGACGTACAACATTTGGCGTTACTCTTATGTAAGATGACCATCTCCCTATTTAAATGATCTTATTTAAATTGGTCTGTTCTTTGAAGACAAAGTTTATCCTTATATTCTGACAGCATCTTATACATTAAAAACAAACCAGACCCATTGCCATCTAATCGATTCCGATTCATAGCAACCTTGTAAGACAGAGTAGAACTGCCCCATAGGGTTTCCAAGGAGCAGCTGGCGGATTTGAACTGCCAACCTTTTGGTTAGCAGCCAAACACTTATACATTAGTAGAGACTTAAAAAATATTCTTTGATTAACTATGACACTTAATAGGTATTCAGTAAGTATTTTTTGAGTGAAGGAAGTGAAAGTCAGGAGATTTTAGTTCTGAGAGCTTCTGTGCCATTACCTAGCAAAGGTAATATAAACCCGTAGGAAAAGTAAGGCCTTTGACAGACAGATGTGAGTTCAAATCCTAACACCAACACCTGTTAGCTAGTTGTATGGCCTTAAACAAGCTACTTAACCTTTCTAAACCTCAGGATTTTTTTATCTGTAGAACGGAAGTAATAATGTTTATTTCAGGATCATTGTGAGGATTAAAGGTGAAATAGTACATAATCTTCATAAATACACTAATATACCCATCTAATGATTAAAAAAAAACAGTCACCATCTAGTTGACTCCTACTCTTGGCAACCCCATGTGTGTACAACTGTACTGTATAGGATTTTTGGTGGCTGGTTTTTTTGGAAGCAGATCACCAGGCCTTTCTTCCAAGGCACCTCTGGCTGGACTCAAACCTGCAGTTTTCAGTTAGTAGTGAGCATACTAACTGTTTGAAATGTTTCCCCACATCTTTGCAAGGCTGGCTCCCTCTCTTTAAATCCCACATCCTAAGGGAACAATAATGATATTTAGTAAGCACTTACTATGTGGCAGGCACTATCCTAAATACTTTACATATAACTCATTTAATACTCAAAATAATGCTATGAGACAGGCACTGTTATTTTCTCATTCTGTAGATGAGGAAACAGGCACAGAGTGGTTCAAGAACTTGCCTGTGGTCATAAAGCTAGTATGTGGCAGAACCGGGAATTTCATCAGGCAGTCTGACTCCGGAACCTGTGCTCCTAACTGCTATGCCTTCCCTAACCATAGCATCTAAAATAACTTTTCCCTGCCTGCTCCAGTCCTGCTCTAATCTTCTACCCTGCTTTATTTTTCTTCGAAGCACTGTAGTTATCCCTATCTGAAATTATTTATTTGTTCATTTGTTTATCGCCCATCTCCCCCACCAGAATGTAAGGTCATAAGATTTGTGAAGTTAGCGATTTTTGTCAGGCTCAGCACTAAGTCTCAAGGGCCTAAAGTAATGTTTGTTAGGCACATAGTAAATGCTTGATAAAAAATTTTTTTGAATGATTTTTATGACTTAAGTGTGATTTTGATCACATTTCTTTATCTCAGTTTCTTAACATGGTCTCTGTGGGTTGCTCCCAAGCCTTAACATGCATTCTGTGACCCAAAAGAGAAGCAGTCCTCAGTGCCACAGGAAATAACATTTCCAGGCTGTTCTGAGAATGATGTGTATCATGCGCTTATATAACCATCCCTGGCACGGAGCAGGTACTAAGTGATAGGAACTGCTAGAAGTGGTGGCACTAGCAGTAGTATAGATCAGTGCTTCTCAAGCCATCTGGAAAAGAGGCCCAGTGGGTTTTTTCCAGTCCATTTCAGACCAATATTTATGTGAAATACAATAAAAATTAAATGAAAAATGAAACAAAGGTAAACATAAAATTACTGTGTCAAACTGTTTAGAATTTTCTAAATGCTCACTCTCAGCATCTGTAGCACCTATTGCTCACTGGCAGTGAACAAACCACACTTTGAGTAGCCCTGGGATGGACAGTTTGGTGATAGAAAAGACAATGTCTTTCTCTTTGTATGAACTGGTTTTGTTTTGTTTGTTTTTTCCACAGTTACCCTTTATTATTGATAGTGTTTTTTTCTGAAAGGTTATACAAAATTTCTCGATGATTTTTCTCAGAGTAAAGGTGACCTTTGTCATTCTGGCCGAGATACTTCTGAACACAATCTTGAGATTTCCTGTATAATGATAGCCATTGTTCAGGAGAAATAGAAGAATGGAAGGAAACTCCCTAGCAGACGTGTATTTTAAAGTATATTTCATATGTAGGCACAGCCCCTTACAATAAAATCACAATGGCTATGTAAAATGACTTTTCAGTGATTCCACATTATTTTATTATACTGTAGGTTTTTGTTAAACTATAGAAACATTCAGAATCTCTTATTTTTCTTAGGAAAAAATAGGAAGTCTTCATTCTGTCCATAAAAATTACATTTATGGAGTTTGTAAGTCTTCCAAGTTTCTCACTGAATTCAATATAAGATCTATCAACTGACTAGAGTCAAATGAATATTTATAGCTCTAAAGCTATTTTCAGAAATCACACATTCAGATCAATACCTCAGAGCTGCATTACTTTCCTTCGGATACTGCTTTCCATAAGCCATTCACTATAAATAGGTAAAAGACATTTACCTGGAAAAACTGTTGTTCCATCTAACCTTTTTCTCCCCCTTTGCTGTGTACCATTTAACATTCGTGCTTATTTTGCCAAGGAAATAGTTAGCCAAGACACCAAGCCAAGTGTCATGTCTCTTATAAATCTTTCCAGTCATAGTCAGGATTTGGAACCATTTCTGTGTCATGGTCTTCCCCACAGTACTATCACCTCTTCTGCCACCATGTGTCTTGTTCTCAAGTATAGAACATAAAATGACTATGCCTAGTTGTTCTTTGCTTGTTGTATAGAAGCCTCCAAATTGTACTGTGATTCAAAATTGATTTCTAATTTTTTGTCAGGTCTTGTTCACGTTTAAGTATGAGCATGAGTTACCAAAAGCTACCAAGGACTTGCATTGGGATGATTCTGGTAGTGTTGTCATCCTTTTGTTTTGTACTGTTTCTGATTTATTCCCTTTTGTTTATTTAGTTTATCCCCTTTTTCTCTACTTCCCACTCTCATTTTTCTCTCTACTCCCTCTGGCAACCAAACCATTTTAGTGTGTTTTATGTGCCTCATTTACTTGTGTGTCTTTTAAAATGCATATTTTTGTGTGTCAGCATTTATTTTTGAGGGTTTTTTTTGTCCAGTCCAGGATACCATATGGCATTTATTTGTCATGTCTACTTTTTTTTAAATTTTAATTGAGTTATAATTCACATGCTGTAAAAATCATTAACATGTATAACTCACTGGTTTTTACTGTATTTGCAAGGATGTGCAACCATCACTAATTCCAGAACATTTTCATCACCCAAAAAAGAAACCATGTACCCATTTGCAGTCACTCCCCATCCTCCCAAAGCCCCCCAGCTCTAATCTTTCTAGATTAGCTCCAGCCCTAAACTACTTTCTGTCTTTATGGATTTGCCTATTCTTGACATTTCATACAGATAGAATCATGCAAGATGTGTCCTTTTGTGTCTGGTTTACTTCACTTAGCATAATGTTTTCAAGGTTCATCCATGTTGTAACGTGTATGAGTACTTCATTCCTTTTTATGATTACATATATTCCATTGTACAAAATTTTGTTAGTCTATTCATCGTTTGATGGACATTTGGGTTATTTCCACTTTTTGGCTATCATGAATAATGCTGCTATGAGCATTGGTGTACAGGTTTTTGTTTGGGTGTATGCTTTCATATCTCTTGAGTATATACCTTGGCATGGAATTGCTGAGCCATATGGTAACTATGTTTAACTTTTTGAAGAACTGCCAAACTTTTCCACAGCAGATACATCATTTTACATTCCTAGGTCCCAGTTTCTCCACATCCTTGCCAACACTTGTTATTTGCCTTTTTTTTAAAAATTTTTTAACCATCCTAATATGCATGAAGTGATATTTCATTGTGTTTTGGTTTGCCTCTCCCTAATAACTAATAATGTTGAGCATCTTCTCCTGTGTTTATTGGCCACTTTTGTATCCCCTTTGGAGAAATATTTATTCAGATCCTCTCCTCATCTTTAATTAGTTTTTTGTCTTTTTATTAATGAGTTGTAAGAGATCTTTATATATTCTTGTCTTAGTTACATAGTACTGCTGCAATACAAATGCCACAAATAGTGGCTTTAAAGAAAAGAAGTTCGTTTTCTCACAGTTTAGAAGGCTAGAAGTCAGAATTGAGAGTGTGGTTCTAGGGAGAGGTCCTTCCTTGCCTATTCAGCTCTAGTAGCTGCCAGCAGTCCTTGTAGATGCATCTGTCTCTATTGTCTGTCTTGCTCTTCTCCCTGGGTGTGTCTCTTGGTCCATTCTGCTCTTTTTATAACTCAGAAGTGATTAGATTTAGAATCCACCCTAGTTGGGTATGATCTAATTAACACAGAAAACCCTCTTTCCAAACAGGATTATATCCACAGGTATAGGGGTTAGGGTTCCAGCACATATTTTGAGAGGATACAATTCAATCCATAACAATTTTGGGTACTAGACTCTTATCAGATATGTGGTTTGTAAATATTTTCTCTCATTCTGTGAGTTGTCTGTTTACTTTTTGAGATTATACTTTAATGCACAAAATTTTTAATTTTGATCAAGTCCAATTTGTCTGTTTTTTTCTTTGATTGCTTGTGCTTTTGGTAGCACCATGAGCTTTTAAGCATGTTACTGGATGAATATGATCGATTTTTTACCAGCTTGACAGTTTTTCAAAAAATGTATTTACCACATATTACCTGTCCATTCCCCCATTAACAGTCAACTACGTTGCCTCCAGCTTTCCAGCTTCACGATCTCACAAACAATCCTTTGATAAACATCCTCATATGTGTACCTTATAAAGGAGTGTGAGAATTTTTCCGAGTGAAATTGCTGGGTCAAAGAGTATACATATGCTTATTTTGACTGAGTACTGTCAGATGTCCTTCGTAATTGATACATCCATCTACTCTCCCACCAGCAAACCATCAAGGGTTCCTGTAACTTTTTATCCTTGCCAATACTTGTCATTATCCAGCTTTCAAATTTGCTAGTTTAAAACATGGAAAGCATGATCTCATTGTTATTTAATTTGCATTTCTGTGATTACCCATTAATTTGAGCATCTCTTTATGTGCTTGCTTCTTTTTCTTATGAATTGACTGTTCATATCCTTTACTCATTTTTGAGGGATTTCTGTCTTTTTCATGTTGATTTTTAGGGATTCCTTGTGAATTATATAGGCATTAGTCTTATATTGGTGGATCCTTGGTGGCAAAGTGGTTTAGAGCTCAGGCTGCTAACCAAAAGATCGGCAGTTCAAATCTACCAGCCACTCTTTGGAAACCCTGTGGGGCAGTTCTGCTCTATCCTATAGGGTCACACTGAGTCGGAATCAACTCAACGGCATGCAACAACAGTCTTATATTAATTTTAGAAAATTCAAATGACTTTTCCTATCATCTCTGCTAACTGTGACCATGGTGCCCTTCATTATACAGAAACTCATATTTAAAACGTAATCAGATTAGTTAATTTTTACCTTATGGTCTTTGTTTTTGGGGTTTTATTTAAGATAAGTCAGCCTTTATCCCATGTCACAGAGATTTTCTCTTACATTAAATCTTCTACTAGATTCAAAATTTTTCCTTTTGCAGTTAGGTCTTTAATCCATCACAAGCCTACCTTTGTATATGGTTTTAGGTAGGGATTCAGTTTTAATTTTTTATTCCTATAGTGAGCCAGTCATCCCAAAACTAGCTATTAAACAGCACTACTTTTCCCCAGTGCCTTGTGTATATTAACTTCTTCCTTATACATGAGCCTCCAAGATCTCTATTCTGTTCTCTTGGTTGATTTGTTCTTAGGCTAATGCTATATATATATATAGAGAGAGAGAGCATTAAATGTATATATATTTAAATGTAACTGTGATATGTCTTAATATCTGTTAGGGCAAGTTCTCTCTTTTCAAATCAACTAAATATTCATGGATCTTTTCTATATAAAATTTTAGAGCAAATTATTAAGCTCCTCAAAAATCCAACTGGAAATTTTTGAAGGGTATATTGTTAGGTGCTGTCAAGTCAGCGCCATCTCATAGCGACCCTATGTATAACAGAACGAAACATTGGAGGGTATGTTAAATGTATATATTAACTTTGGAAGAATTTATATCTTTAAATAGTAATCATCTCACTGAAGAGGATGGAATGTCTCTCCAAATGTTCAGATCAACTTTTATGTCCTTTAATAGAGTTTTAAGAGTTCTTTCATAGGCTTCTTAATTATTCTTGGTAAAGATGACTCCCAATAAATTGTAATATTTGTCTCCCTGAGGGACTGAATTGCTGGGCAGAGGGCTGTGGGGACCATAGTTTCGGGGAACATCTAGCTCAATTGGCATAACACAGTTTATAAAGAAAATGTTCTACATTCTACCTTGGTGAGTAGGTATGGGGTCTTAAAGGCCTGTGAGCAGCCAACTAAGATACTCCACTGGTCTCACCCCTTCGGCAGCAAGGGAGAATGAAGAAAACAAGATACAAGGGAAGACTAGTCCAAAGGACTAATGGACCACAACTACCACGGCCTCCACCAGACTGAGTCCAGTAGATGGTGCCCGGCTACCACCACTAACTTCTCTGACTGGGATCACAACAGAGGGTCCCGGACAGAACTGGAGAAAAATGTAGAACAAAATTCTAACTCACAAAAAAAGACCAGACTTACTGGCCTGACAGAGACAGGAGAAACCCCAAGAGTATGGCCCCCGGATACCCTTTTAGCTCAGTAATGAAGTCACTCCCGAGGTTCACCCTTCAGCCAAAGATGAGACAGCCCCATGAAACAAACGAGACTAATGGGGCACAACAGTCCAGGGACAAGGACTAGAAGGCAGGAGGGGATAGGAAAGCTGGTGATAGGGAACCCAAGGTTGAGAAGGGACAATGTTGACATGTCGTGGAGTTGTTAACCATTGTTGTAAAACAATATGTGTACTAACTGTTTAATGAGAAACTATTTGTTCTGTAAACCTTCATCTGAAGTACAATTAAAAAAAAAAAAACCAAAGGATTTGGAAGTTAAAAAAAATTATAATGTTTGTTACTGTAGTTTAACTGTTGGGATTTTGTTTTTGTCTTCTGATAATAAGCTTTCTGTTAAGTACTTACAAACAGAAACTCAAGAAAAAAAAATTAATTCTCATTGAGGAAAGGTGTACTTAACCTATTATTTTACTATTTGGAGAATTTTTAAATAAAATTCAGAGAGAACATAGGCCTGGTTGATATCATAGAGTAAATATTTAAGTTTGAGAATTATTATAGGTTATAACATGGAAATAGATTGGAAAAGCCATGTAGCATGGGTTGGAGGACTAAAAATTTAAAAAAAAAAAAAATGATAGAAAGTGTTATTTAACCTTAAGGAGACAACAAAAAAACATAGAACTAAAAAAGTAAACACCAATTTGTGATGCATTTTGCCTAGCAGTGACACCTCTTGTCGTTAGGAGAAAGTAGAGAACTTGAAATTGATCAGCTTATTTGTACTGTCCTGCTCTCACATTGTACACCCATTACTCTAGCCAAGCCAATAAAGCCAAAATATTATCTAAATTGGACACATTCAAAGATACAAGCATCTCCCAGTTATCTTCTTGCTAGATGCTAGTTTTTCCCATCAGTTTCCATTCCCTTAATAGTAGCCATGAGTTTACGATGACAGAAGAAAATTCAGCTCCATAGGCACTGGTTTGGAGACAGGTAACTTGAAATTGACATACCGAGTAAACAAAGGTGGAAGGACTTGTGAGAATTTCCAGTGGGTACAGAGAATATAAAGATAAATGGTGTGTGATTCTGTAATCAAGTTCACAGTTTAGCAGGAGAGACAGGTATTCAGCTAGCTCTGTGATAAACCATGACAGCTTTGTGATCCCAGGATGCTTAAGGAGCTAGGTAAGATTTCACAGAGTTAGCAACATTTTGGACGGGAGGCAGGAGTGCCCAGGTGAGAAATTTGGATGGTATCCTGTGAGCGACAGTGTTACTATAGATTTTTAACCTGGGCAGCAGCATGTTTCAATCTATATGTTAGAAATTAAATTCTGGAAGCAGAATGAAGGAGGTTGGTGGCAAGGAGACCAGTGAGGAGGCCAACATAAGAAATTTGTTAAGCTAATTAGGAAAATAAAATTTATAATAGCAACATATTTCCAGATCACCAAAAATAAACAAATAAAAGTTTATCCTCTACCCTTCTCCCCCTTCCCCGAACAGTTGACTTTAAAGAGGAAACACAACCCTCTGGTAAAGTTCTGCAAAGGTTGGTCCTACATCTCTCGGTCTGGTACACATTGTTTAAATCCATGTAGACACACAAGCCCAGCATCCAGAATCAGAGCATTAGAAGTGCTGTGGGGGCCACCATGGCTGCACCATCTACCATTAATCTCTGCTTCTGTCACTTTTTACCCTCTTGCCTGTGTTTTCAGGATCCTCTCTAGCCTCTAGTTACAAGAAATTCTTAAATGAAAATAAGAAGTTATTTCTGTTTTTAGTCCCACAGAACTTTGAAGAAGAACAACTTAATCCAAGACATAAAATAGAGATGCATGTAGTAAAGCCTGTAGTTGAGCTTCCTCAATAGAAATTGCTTCTTCAACTTTCATCTCTCTTGCATCTTCTTTGACAGTCTTTCTCCATCTCCATTATATTCTAAGACTCTACTTACATCAGTTTCCACATGTTGTTCTGACTTCTACCTTGAACATTTTTGCTAAGTAAGGTAAATATTTCAGATTACAGAAATGAAGAGAAATGCAGCCCCAAATAGGAGATATCATTTTGATGATGATGATGACAGTGATAATAATGATGATAATAATTATAATAGTAAAATTGATACAGTACATACTGTGTGCTAGGCACTGTTCTAAGCATATACATTTCTAAACTCATTTAATGCTCATAATAACCCCATGAGATAGCTATAATTCCCATTTTATAGATGATAAGATTAGACACACAGAGAATTTAAGTAATTTTCTCAAGAACACACAGCTAGTAAATGATGGTCTTAAACACTAAATTATTCCCCCTTTCTTTGATATTTTAAATATCCCACGCTTTGAGTTTTGGACAGGGTAAAGTATTCAAAAGTTTCACCTTTAAAAATATGAATTCCAATAGCCTTAAGTATCTCTTTTAACTATTACCTCCCTTGACTTGCTATCTAGATATACATGCAGGCCATTGCTGTGCTTAGCTATGAAATCTGCCTTCGGAGAACAGCAGGAGACCCAGAACTGTTGGGAATGATACAGAAACATATGCTGATTTTTTTTTTTAAACCTGTGTTTGTATTTTTAGGATATAGAAGCAATAAAATTTTATAAATATCTGTCACCACTCAGGACGATTTCACATTTGTCTTTGGTAATCAATGTCAGACAAAATAACTACTCCTCTATCAAAGATGCAGTTTCAAAGATGTGTGTAGTTCGCCTCTGTGTTCCAGCATTCCTGAGACCTATCTTTGTCATGTGGAGTGGTATGGGGAATGTGCTCTGGAAACCCACAGAATAGGCTACAAGATAGTTCCCGGAGCTGTCTTCTAGGTAAACTGTACTGAGCATGTTCATTTCTGATTTTCATGTTGTACAGATGACCAAAACAAACGTGAAAGAGGGGAAGTGTGTGCAGTGGGAACCTGACTCCTATTCTCTTGAAGCGTAAACATTAGTCAAAAGCCACAGGGAAAAGATGTTAATGTGCTAATTCCAGACAACTGACAACAGTGTTGTTCGTGCTAAGGTTGCTAAGTTGGCAAAGCAGTGACCATTTGTTACTGTCTCATGTCCGTGGATCTACTTGTCCTTCACATTTTTACATACAAATTCTTTTTCTTTTGTTTCTCGTTTGCACAGAGCATCATGGTCCACCATCAGGAACAAACTCAGCCAGGCAAAGCCCAGCCCTGCAGCACAGGCCCATGGGACAGTCACAGACCAACCACATACCTGGGGACAGGTGGGGCTGTTCTTCTCAGATTTTGTTTTCTGTGTCTCCTTTTCTCCCCACCCTCCATTACCCATCCACCCCCATTCCCCTGCAATTATACAGAAGCCAGCTGGTGAGGTCAGAATGATAGTTCTTGCATATTCTACCCTCAGATACCTTCCCTATCCGTCTCCCTCCCCCAAGGCCTTTGTCCCTCTTTCCAGCCCCCACCCTTGGGCACAATATAATTATCCAATCATGCCTGACAAGTGGGGATTAGAAAGAAGTGACAGTAGCATCTGGCTCTGCCACTCTTGGTCCTCATACCTTTGGCAGTGAAGCCCCAAACCTTCATAGGTTGCTGTCCCTCAGACTGCGTGAGGAGGCATAGCTGTGTGTACATATCTCTTTCCTCTTGTTGAAAATATTAGCCATGAAACAAAAACTAGATTTCTTGAAATTCAGTATTTTCCCAGGCATTGGTTCTATAGGAGAGCCATTTTTCTCTGTAGCAAGGTCAACTTATCTGCCCTCTGGTTCCGTTACTTGAGTATACAATTTCCCTTGATGCAAACTGCATTCAGACACCCTTTAAAAACAACGAACATGGAGATGTCGACAGACTTGAAGCTGTGCTGGAGTTAATGAGCAGGTTTCTGCCTGGCGTCTTTCTGGTTCTAGATCTCTTCTTTTTAGCGGTTGGTCAGATGGGGAATGGTGAGGTTTGGCTTTTAAAGTAAAACAGAGATCAATCTGCCTTTATTTTAGACTCTTTTTCATTTTTTTCAGTGTAGAGAGTGACTTGATTTCTCTCTCTTGTAGAAGTGCCCTAGAAGGTGAAATTGGAAAAGATGTCTCCACTTACAGACACTCGTGGTCTGACCATAAGCACCTTGCGCAGCCTGACACGGCAATGATTTCAGTTGTAGGCAGTCGGCACAGTCAGGTAAACAACCCCCGCCCCGCCCCCTGTCCCCCGCCCCAGGTGTGGACTGATATTTCGAATTACTAAATTACTGACACTGGTGAAAATTTATTGCTGATGCAGTTCAGATAAATGTGTTTGCAAAATTAATAATTTTTGAGAACCTGAGTATGTGTCCGGCATTCCATTAGCTTCTGTGAGAGGATGTGAAGAGTAAAAGTTCACCCTACAGTTGGAGAAATTTGAACCCATGGTTAAGTATTTAGACATAAGTAGCAGTGTTTTAGCTAATCAAAGTAGAGTTTTGATCTTTTTTTCCCCTCAGGAAAATTAGTCACAATCTACTTAAGGGAAGCACTTTCCAAAATCCTGTTTTTCAGGTTGTTCCATTGTACATTGACCAACTAGTAGAGAAGACATGTAGTCTGCCTATTAATTTAGGCTGCATCTTTAAAAATTAAGTAGCCCTTCAGCCAAAACTTAAATTCCTTCCTTATGATACAGACCTGCCTAGAAATGCATATCAAGAGTATTAAGTCATTTTTCCGGTTATAAAAGTAGTCTTTTTTCAAAATGTAAGTAAAGCAATCCGTGAAAACTTGTTTTTCTTTCACATTTTTCTCTCTAGAGCCTTGGCTGTTACCCAGTGGAGCTGGAGAGGGGGCCCCGGGGCTTTGGGTTCAGCCTCCGAGGGGGAAAGGAGTACAACATGGGGCTGTTCATCCTGCGTCTTGCTGAGGATGGTCCTGCCATCAAAGATGGCAGAATTCACGTGAGTCAGCTTCTGTCTGCAACCTTTGGTTCTGGCTTCAGACCGAGAGCTTTTGAAAGTAGTTGGTTCAAGGGAATGCAGAAACCTGAATCTAAGCAGCAGGCTTTTCCATCACTAGAACCTGAAAGGCCATACAGTATTGCAGTTATGCCACACTCGCCTTCTTGACTTTGGTCGGTAGGAAAAAGCAATTTTCACTTGCATAGGCAACATTTGTGAGAAAATGGATTAATAAAATATATTTTAATCTTAAAAAAAAGATACCGTCCTTCCTCAATATGACCAGACATGTGTCCAGGTTCAAAGGGGGCAATCAGAGAAGATTACACAGAATAGGTGACATTGGGAGGTGGATAGGATTTCAACAGAGAGAAATTGAGGAGAGAAGACATTCCAGGCTGAAGAAACAAGCAAAGAAGTAAAACGAAGGAAGCATAAATCATATATAGGTAACTGAGGCTGGTCGAGTTTGCCTAGATTTTATTTAGGAAACACATCGAGGAGCAGAGGAAGAGGAGAATGTAAAAGTAGGGTAGGCCCCATTAGGCAGGTCCTGGGCAGTGGCAAAGGAGCCATGGTGGCAAGTGGTTAGGCGCTCAGCTACTACTAACCAGAAGATCAGTGTTTCACACCCGCCAGCATACGAGATCAGCTGTTAAGAAAGGGCCTATCTAGATGACTTACAAATATTTGTTAAATGAATGGGGGATGAAGAGAAAGGAAGAGTGAAGGATGACTCAGAGGCTTTGCCCCTGCCTATACTATGAAAAAGTGTTAAGGAGGCCAACGGAAGAAGCGATTTGGCCAAGACCAATGATACACTAAGTTTTAGTCTTGTTGAGGTGAAGCTACCAGCTAGTGGACCAGGTTTAAATGTTTAGCAGGTGATTAGAACTAGTGGTAGCAACCCAGATTGTGACATTACCCAGATGATGATTGAAGCCTTTGTGGTGGGTAAGATCATTAAAATTAGAGAAATTTAGGGAGTAATGGGGCAACAGCAGAACTCTGGGTAAGGCCTGTAATTAGCCGTCCAGAGGAGGTAGAGAAAACTAGGGGGAGAGGGACGAGCAGAGGGGTTGTAGAGTCACAGAACCGGAGCTGGAGAGCATTTATGATAAGGAGAGGGACTGATGGCCAAGTGCCGTTAGTACAGCTGATCAAGTGCTGCTCGATCTAGCCTCAGTACACACTCTCATGGAGACAATTTAATAGAGTGGAAAGAACATGGGTTTGGAAATAAAACAGAAAAAGGCTCAAGTTCTAGCTTGCCACCTTGTAGCTGTGTACCACTGGATTACTTCTCTGAACCTCAATTTCCTCATCTGCAGAATTCAGATACAATACATAAAATACATGGATCAGAGTACCAAACCAGTTGCCATCCAGTTGATTCCAACTCAGAGCAATCCCATGTGTGTCATAATAGAACTGTGTTCCATAGAGTTCCTAATGGCTGCTTTTTTTTTTTAAACTGATTTTAATTTTTTTTTTATTGTACTTTAGATGAAGGTTTACAGAACAAACTAGTTTCTCGTTAAACGTTTAGTACACATATTGTTTTATGACACTGGTTAACAACCCTACGACATGTCAAAACTCTCCCTTCTCCACCTTGGGTTCCCTATTAAAGCTTTCCTGTCCCCTCCTGCCTTCTAGTCCTTGCCCCTGGGCTGGTGTGCCCCTTTAGTCTCGTTTTGTCCTATGGGTCTGTCTAATCTTTGGCTAAAAGGTGAGCCTCTGGAGTGACCTCATTACTGGGCCAAAAGGGCGTCCGGGGGCCATACTCTCGAGGTTTCTCCAGTCTCTGTCAGGCCAGTAACTCTGGTTTTTTTGTTTGTTTTTTTTTTAGTTAGAATTTTGTTCTACATTTTCTCCTGCACTGTCCGGGACCGTCTATTGTGATAGAGCAGTCGATGGTGGTAGCCAGGCACCATCTAGTTGTACTGGACTCAGTCTGGTGGAGGCCGTAATAGTTGTGGTCTGTTAGTCCTTTGGACTAATCTTTTCCTTGTATTTTTAGTTTTCTTCATTTTCTCTTGCTTCTGAAGGGGTGAGACCAGTAGAGTATCTTAGATGGCCATTCACAGGCTTTTAAGACCCCAGACACTACTCACCAAGGTAGAATGTAGGACATTTTCTTTATAAACTATGTTATTTGAGCTAGATGTTCCCTGAGACCATGGTCCCCATAGCCCTCAGCCCAGCAATTCAGTCCGTAAGGGAGTTTGGATGTGACTATGGAGCTTCCATGACCTTGTAATGGCTGCTTTTTTAGAAGTAGTTCACCAGGCCTTTCTTCCAAGGGACCTCTGGGTGCACTTGAACCTCCAGCCTTTCAGTTAGCAGCCAAGTGCATTTGTACCACCCAACAACTTCCATTGACCACAGTAGCACTGAATAATTAATTTCTTTTTCTTTCTTTCTGGCCAAGTAAACTTCTTAAAGTTTAATAAGAGGAATTTGGCACACTGTAGGGGATGACATATTTAGTCTTGGTTTTCTTAGTTCTTTTTCTTTCTTTTAAATTTGTTTGGGTATTTAAAAAAAAATTTTAATCTTCCATTGTACATAGTGTTACAAAAATTCAATTAAATAAAAAACGAGTTTGTAAATATAAAATAAATGTTAGTTCTAATTATAACCCTCAGATGTATCATCTCAACAAAGAAAAGGCAAACAGGCCTTAAAGCAGACAAAGTATATTTCTAAAAATGTATCATTCGTTACAAATGAATAGAAATTTTAGAATTCTGCAATTAAATCAACTTTTATTTGAAAACTAAACTCTGAAGTTTGAAAACAAAAGCAAATAAGCTGCTCTGCCCAGGTCTGCTCTAAGAGATAATAAATCATCTTTTCAGAGAAGAGTAATTTTTATGGCTACTAAATTACCAGAATGTTTGGCTTGGCAAGGATCATGGGAGTTTCACATATAATTGGTGCTCAATAAAATGTGTTATTAATGACTACTTTCTCTAGTGGCCACTGCCCAAATGATCAGAGCCAGGAATGTCTAGTTCACACATGCACCATGGAGCCACTTGAGTGTCCCTCTCTGCCTGTCCTCTGTCTTGCATCTCTTTTCTTCTCCCTTGCTTTTTCTGTTAGGTCAACAACTGTATTTTGTGTCCTGTATCTATTTTTCTAATGTCTTCAGCACCTGATGTAGTGCTTTGAACATTCACAGTAGATATTCCATAGATATTTGCTGAAAGAGTAGAATAAATGGATGATAACTTGTAGGTACTGAGATAATTATTTTTTAAAAAAATATTTTAGATTAGCTCCCAGCAATTATTATTGGAAAGACAGGTCTTGGGATTTATAAAGTCATTAGGAAACCATGTAATCCTATAATTCAGTAAAACAAGAAAATGTTAACTTGTAACATAGATGGAAAGCTGTTGAGAGCCATTGAGAGAATCTATAAATTTGTTGAGTCTTAAGCTGGCCCTTAAATCTGGTTAAAATCTAGAGAGAGAGAGAAGCGAAACAGGGTTTCTAGGCCAAGGACACAGAAAGTCAGCTGAATGGAAAAGATTCATATTAGGGAATAGTGTCTGATATAGTTAAATATTTAAAATAGGACAGATTTAGAAAATATTAAAGAGTTTTACATCTTCCAGGCAACATGTATTTTTCTAGGAAAAATTTGTTTTTACTTATTTTTAGTCTCACAAAAACTCTGTGAGGTAGATGGCATTATCCTCACTTACAGATTTAAAACTGATGCTCAGAGAGGCTAAGACACTTGCCCGGGGTCAGTCAGCCTGTGACAGCCATGCTGTGAGTCAGGTCTGTCATTCTGGAAGTCCAGTCTACGTTTTACTACAGCAGGCGGTGGCTGTGTCCGTTTGGATGATTCCTTGGGTAGTTTATCAACAGGCTGTAAGGTTATACAAGGTTTGTGTTAGAAAAATCAATTTAAAATCTTAATACATTTTTAGTGGATGTTGTTTTAAAAAATATAAGACTGCCTAAAAAGCTAGTGACCTTCTTTTGCAAAGGAACATGATTTTTCTCTATCCCTCTTCCTGTCTCTTTTCTTCTTTCGGTTCTCCTGTTCACATTTGTCTTTCCCTTTCATTTCTCCCTTCTTTCTTCTGTTCCCATAATTTGATTTTTCTACAAAACTGAAACCTTTATTCATTTTTATTAAACGATATATTTCCCATTATATTCTTAATCACATTTAAATTTTTTAAAGTAATTTAAAAGAATGTTTACATTTTCCTCTCAAAGGTGCCATTTTTTAATCTTTAGTTTTGTGTAGCCCAGTATAGAACTTTTTTCCACCTCTGAGGGCCTGTCTCCCATAAATCTAAGAGTCACTGTCCCTCTTCCTCCTCCCAATTTAAAGTTAATAAAAAATGACCCCTGGTGGCAAATCTGTTCAATTACAAGTTTGATTGCCATTTATTTTTGTTGTACTAAGAGAATAAGATATATACAGGTTTGGACAGTGGATTTAGGCCAAAGAATATAATTAAAATTAATTATAGCCTCAGTTATGTTTTACAAGATATTCTCAAAGCATTCTCCCAATGCTGTCTACTTTTGCTTTCATTTCTTTATCGACAGGATTGTATATCTAGTGCTAATTATCATCTAAATTCTACTTTAATCACTCATCAAGGGAAATCTGGGTATTGGCTTTTGTTTCACATATATTCTGGATAGTAAGTTTTTTATTGATTATGTTTATTACTTTTCCTCATTCTATTTATTTCCTTTTTTTAAAAAAGGTTTTTTTCCCTTTTTTATTTTGTATATCAAATCTATCTGTCTTATTCCTGAGACACTTATCTTTTTTCATAAATATGCAACAACCTTTTTTCATAGTTAAAATTTTTGCATTGTATAGGCTGAGGTGCAAGCTACTGTTAAATCTTCTTCATAGTGACTCACTTTAAATCTGGCTTTGGGCAAACCAGAAAACAAATAAATAAAGCAAGAACTAACATTTATTTTTACTTTGTTTATACTAATCATGTTTTATCTCATTAAATCCTCCCAACAGCCCCATCAGGTAGGCACTAATATTGTCCCCATTTAACAGATGAGGAAAATGAGGCCACTCCTCTAGGAAGAGGTTGGGACCAGAATGTGAAGCCCAGCTCCCTGACCACTGCCCCGTACGGCAGAGTTGTCCCACTAACCTTTCTCTGTTAAATAATGACTGAGTCCCCTTCGGTTATGTTACTTCTGGATTGCTTTCAGTAAGCTCTTACGAATATTTGAATTGCTTTGTGGAACTTCAGTAGTATTCCATTGTTCAGTCTTTCTGTTTTGAAACCAGTACCCTTCAGTTGTTTCTCACCTTGAAATATATTTGAAAATCTAGAAGGATGTCACTGCTATCACTACCATTAATCATCAGGTCCTTTGCAAAAGTTATACTTGACTTTTCCATATTTTTCCTTTTTCTTTTGAAACAATGACAGACATCATTTCTAGTAAATAGTAAGTGATACAGAGGCAACCTAATCTGATCCCTAATTTGTTTGTTTATTTTTTAGGGAAATGATTTCACACTAAAATCATTGAGTATAAACCAGTTACTGGCTTTAAATAAATATTCATATTAGTATATTCTCCATGCTTAGTTTTTTACAGTTTTAATCAGTAAATATTTAATTTTATAGAATGCCTTGTGTAAGTTAGCTTGGACTAAGTTATGCAACAATGACCTGGTTTACAGTAACAAACCTGTTTCTCACTCATGTCCATGTTGACTTCATCTCTTCTCCATGTTTTCTTCATTTCTGGTGTAGGCTGAAGGAGCAGCCCCTGTCTCAGTCTCCAGGCACGGGGAAAAGAGCAATAATGAAACTACTGGCTCTTCAGGCTCAAAAGTGACATATCACTTCTGCTCACATTTCATTAGACAAATCAGCTCTCTTGACTGATGCTGAAGTCAGTAAGGTTGGGAGGTATCGTCCTATCTGTTCACTCTCCAACCCTGTGCGTCTTGCTGGACAATACAGAAACCTCAAATTCCCCTCAGAATTGCTCATCACATCCCCATTTTGTTCTCTAGAACTGAACCTCTAGCTGAATCTGCTTCTGGTAATTTCCTATTTCTCCCACCTCAGCTATAGGAGGAAGCTGGCCCTATAGTGGTCTCTGTTCAGATCCACTTAGTATGTCTGATGTTATCTTGATTTCCTTAATTCCCCCCCACCCAGTCCTTCATAGGATGGGCCTATTTACATGTTATCATGCCCGTCCGCTCCAGGGAACACAGCAGGACCCATCTTCATAAAGAAAAGTCATCAATCCATGCATTCAGCCATCCTGAAGCTGAGCTTATGTGTAGAAGAATGTCCATTTCAAGATCATAGTTTCCAGACTTATTCAGGCATCCGTGAGGTTGTGCTGTAACTGACACAGACTCATGGCTCTGACCTCCTGGCCCCTGTTCCCAGAAAGGCTTCACACTGTTCATGCCGTGGGCCCACAGGCCTCTGACTATCAAACAATATTAGTGTTTGTGGTTACAAACTGGCAGCTTGCAGAAATGCTTTGTTTGCCCAGTACCATGTTACAAACTTCTGAATTTGAGTGAGTTCTAGTTATGCATACTGCATTATATTATTAGCCATGACCCTACAGGCATGTGAGTTTGGGCTCTTGCCTCAGAGCTAGACATTTTCCTCTGAGTAGTACTTTGGCAACATAAGATCAGATCTGATATGTTGTAGGTACACTTTCATTGTTTTTAAAAAATATCTTCACTGTTATGCTTTGGACTTCCTTATGTTGGAGGTGATAGGCTAACTCCTTATGTTAGGGAAAGGGATGGTCACCTTTTACTTTATTTCTAATTATATCGTAGTGGCTGTGAATGTGATCTGTAGAATTCCTACATTTACATATTTACTAAATATACATTCATAAATATTATGTTGTAAAAGACTTCAGTATACTTGAGGAGGAAATGCACTCCCTTTTTATTTAATGTTTAAGAGTTTGCACTGTCTTTCATCTTCAAATGAGTATCTGTTGTCGTTATTCTTTATCTTTTTGTTTATGTGGTCTTTATAGTACACCAAACTCTATTTCCTTTTAAATTAAACTGGAAGATAACCTTAACTAATATAAAATTTTTTCATTATTGGTACTATTAATTTTTACTACTAACCATGAAAAACTGGAACCCTCCTCTGATGGCAAGGGTATGAGATGCACAGGGGATTTGCTTCTTGGGCTGACTTTTCTTTTCCTCATCCATTTGGCCTTTGTTATGCAGGGAAGTCTGCAGCAGTATTGGAAATCCTATGATTTCATTCTTAGTGTATTAATATTTAAGAATATCTTTCATCTTCTTTCAATCTCTTCCATATTTCTACACCTTGTTTGAAGTCTCCTTCAAAATACTAAGTTGACTTATATGACATTGCCATTTCTATAGGTCAAAAAAGTTCAATATCAGCATATTGTATGTTTCAACCTAAATAAGTCAGTTTGGTCAAGGCCCAAGTAATAGTGAGAACTCTCTCCTTTTCAACGATTCTCTATCCCACCCCAAGCACTTCACTGGATCTGAAAGACAAGAACTGACTAATTCTTAATATGGCTGATTTTAAAGCCCTTTCTCCACTCTTCTTGGTGGCTTTGAAGTCCTTAAAGGTTCAGAACCAACAAGAATATATGTAGATATTTTAGGAATCTCTTTCTTTGATTAATACTTGAAAGTAAAACTCTTTCATTTTTCATTCCAAGACTATATTTTAGTACAGTTTAAGTATTTACCTGCTTATGGCATCAGTGCTATTCAGTTTGTTTTTAATTTCTTCTGAAACTCGTTATTAGCAAATTAGCTCTTTGTTTCTACACCTGTTAGTGTCTCTTGAATTGTAATCATCTATTAGTAAAATTTGTTATGGTTGTTTATTGCAGTGGGGGGTGGGGTAGAAGATGGAGTATCTTCAACATTCCCTATTCTGTAGTCTGGCTAATCCAGCTCTGCTCATTCCACTACTACGTATGATTCTAGCTCCTCACAGTTTCTTTTCACACTAGTTAATATTAACTCATTTAGGCCTGTAGAACTCTTCAGTCATGTTCATTTGTCAACGGACATCTTTTCCAAATTTATTTAGACATTCATCCTTCCTCTCCTTGTTATTATAATACTTTTAATAAACCCTAACTTGTTAAAGATTTTTCTGGTCTGCCCATTGATGTTGAAGTTTATCTTGATGTTTTTGTTGCTCTTTGTTTTAAAAGAAAAGATAAAAAGTTTTCAATGTGTTTAACATGGAGGAGGTTACCTTGTACAGATTCTTCACTTTTCCTGCTACTCCCCTTATGATAAAATTTAATATGTGGCAGTATGTTCAAGTAAACATTTACTATGATTACTGAATTGTCTTTACCCAAAATCCTTCTTGTTTTCCTGTTTCAGAAATTATTGAGGCAGGTTTGTAGTGTTTGCAAGATGTTAGTCATGTGCAGTAAAACATTGCACAGGTCACATAATAGAAGTACGTACAGGATATGGTGGCAGCACAAAGGAAGGAGTGGACAGTTCTCCCTGGCCGGGAGGGGCAGAAGCTTCTAAAACGAGGAGCCACCTGCCCAGGTTTTGGGAAATAAAGCCAAGATTCAGCTCAAGTTTGAAAGTACCCTTCATGGGGTTGATCATTCAAATATAGCTCTGTGGTGTCATCTGGATTGTTGTAGAGACCTCACCTCTTCACTTCACCTCTTCCACCACTAACCTTCAGTGGAATGTAGAATTTGAGTCTTGACTTCAGGATGCCCAGATCCTGACTGACTAGTCATATGAAACTTTTCAGTGTAAGATTTTTATAGCGTAAATAAAATTGCACATTGTCTCTTTTTATTGCTACCATCTATCCACTCCTCATCAACTGTAGCCATGATAGCACCACATACAAATGAAATATTTTACCAATGAAAGAGAGTCACTTAGCAGGCCTAGAGTTGACAGAAGTAGAATTGGAGAATGATGCATAGAGTTTCATTTGTTCCTATGACTGGTTGTTCCCTGCCTAGGTTGGTGACCAGATTGTTGAAATCAATGGGGAACCTACACAAGGCATCACACATACTCGAGCAATTGAGCTCATTCAGGCCGGTGGAAATAAAGTTCTTCTTCTTTTGAGGCCAGGAACCGGCTTGATACCTGACCATGGTAAGTAAAGTAGCCAACTGATAGCTGAAAAGTTGTGTGTTAAGGGGAGTAGCAGAAAACAAAGGAATATCGATTTGGAATGGACGGGTATTTTACTAGCTAATTCAGAGGTAGACACCAGGACCATCTAAAGCTAGTTACATAGCATAGTTATTATAGTGTTAGGAAACAAGCAACTTCAGGCAGGTCTTTTGTTGGAGTAGAATATATTTAAGCTTATTTAGAAAGAAGACATATAGTTGCTTTTGTAGAGAAATGTGTCTGTAAAAAACAAGGACATTAGAGGCAAACAATCTAAATGCCATGAAAACATTTTAAATCTCTTCAGAACTTCAACTATGTGAGACCAAATGGTCAACATTTATCCAAAAGCAAAGATGAGAAGGCAAGGAAGGGAAGGGAAGCTAGATCAATGGAAAAAGAACAAACAGAATGGAAATAATGAGAATGCTGACACATTGTGAAAACTGTAGGCAATATCATGGAAAAATCTGCATAACAGTTATTAAATGGGAACTTAATTTGCTGTGTAAACTTTCACCTAAAACACAATATTATTAAAAAAAAAAAAAAATTTCTTCAGAACATCCCAGTTTTCTCTCCTCCTTGGCTAATTACATGTTACCAACAAATGTTAATTACTTCCTTACATTATGATAATTTTCTCTCTTAATAAGTAGCATAAGAACTTAAAGCTTTTCCAGTCACTTTTCAAAAACAAGTTGCTATAGCCCTGCCTGGAAACAAGGAGTTGGACCTGGGGCCATGTCTGTACTCCTGTACTCATCTTCAACTTCCTTGTTTTCACTGTATGTTTTTGAAGATCAGTATTTTTTTTTAGTTGAGTGCACGATTAGAAATAAAGGCAGTATCACATCCACTTAGTACCCCCTCCCCGCCACGGTCCCCCGTTTTGAGGGTTAAATGACCTCCTACAGTCCCCTTCCAGCCTGATTCTCTGACTGTATTATCTTCCACCACCTGCTTGTAAATCATACATGACATCTTTGCTAACTGCACTGTGATTTTTTTTTTTTTTTTTTTTTTTTACATAGTCCTAGGCTTTTTCTCTTCCTTCTTCAGGTTTGGCTCCTTCCGGTCTGTGCTCCTACGTGAAACCTGAGCAACATTAAGGCTTTCAGGGCTTTTCTTGGTCTTTCCTTAAAAAGACTTGGTAAATTTGCATGTCTTGTAAATCTCTTCCTTCTTTTTTTTTTTCTTTTTAATTAAAAATGATGCTATTAAATACATCTACTCCTATCTTCTGTACTTTTCAGTTTTCTTTTGACATTAAATTTGATGGCTTAACTCAAGAAAATTATTTACAAATGCCCATGAACCTCATTCTAGTTACCACAGTTTGGTCTCATTTATTAAATTAGTGGTTTTGGCATATTCTTAAGCTATATCCATTGGTAATAGCTTAATTAGTAAGCTTCTTGGACCAGGTAATTTGGTCCAATTTTATTTTTTATTTCTTATAATAAGTTTAACATTGGGCTTTCCTACTTATAAATAATTTACACATTATGCATTTCTCTCACTAATTATATACATAAGTAATTAGAAAAATAAAAACTGTTATTTTGTGTATGTAAACAGCCTACCCTTTATGTACAAGTACAGATGTCTATACACATCTGCCTATATATACATAAACATATATAAACTTTATTTATAAAATATCCATACTCAGGCTGTCTAAGCAGTTAGTACAATTCAAATGGCTATCAAACTTAAGAACTTATTGTTTCTATTTATTATAGTTCTAAAATTCAATAGTGTTCCACTCATACTGCTTTTTTTTAATTTTTTTTTAAGGTGATTGGGATATTAATAATCCTTTGGCTTCAAGTGTGATTTATGATGAACAGTCACCATTTCCCCCATCTTCACATTCTGCTTCCATATTTGAAGAGTCTCATGTACCAGTAACTGAAGAATCTTTAACAAGAGTTCAGATATGTGAAAAGGGAGAAGAATTGAAGGACATTGTGCCTGAAAAGAAAAGCACTTTGAATGAAAACCTGTCTGAGATAATGCATCAGTGTGTAGTCCAGAAAAATGTGAATAAGAGGGATCCACCCAACAGTCATGAGCACAGTGGTAAGAAAAATCTATTAAAAGTAGAAAATGGTGTTACACGAAGAGGTAGATCAGCTAGTCCCAAAAAGTCAGCCAATCGATATTCAGAGGAACATCTGGAAAAGATTCCAGGTCCTCTAAAAAATGACCCCAAAAGAAGACCCAGAGAGCGATCCCTCAGCCCCAGGAAAGGGGAGAACAGGAGTTGTCAGGTCAGCACCAGAGCAGGTTCTGGACAAGATCGTTGCAGGAGAGGCCGAGGACGGTCTTCTAGCCCAAGAAAGCAGCAAAAAAGTGAAGGAAGCAAAGACCAACCAAGTGCTGAAGCCAGATTATTAGAGGGTGAGATTCGACGAGCAGGGGGCCGTGCTAGTGACAATGCTGAGCAGATCCAGGATGGGAAAGAAAAATCAGGTGTCATCAGGAAAGATATAAAGCAGAGTCAGTCTGGAAAAAATAGAACAGGGTCTCCAGAGAAAAAAAGCAAGCGACTGGATGAAAAGTCTCTTCCATCCAAAAAGGCTAATAACACTATTAGTCGAGTAGTATCTGAAAACGAAAAAGGAAAAAAAGCAACCTTAGGAGAAATAAGTTCTAGCAAAGATAAAATAGGAGAAAATGTCAAAATATCAGAAAAGAAGCTGAAGCAGGAACCCGAGGAAAGAACGATTTTAAACAAAATGGACGATCACGAAGGGAAAGAACTAGAGGCAGCTGACAAAAACAAAGAGGATGGAGGGCTCAAACCTGAAAGTAGTTCTCCAGTTAAGAAAACACCGATAACTCCAGGGCCCTGGAAGGTGCCGAGTGCAAATAGAGTCACAGGCACCGGTGTGGCCGAGAAACGGCTGTGACCTTTAGTATAAAACAAAGAAAAGCAAGTTTTAACCTTTTCTTACTAAAAAGCAGCGTTTTAAAAACAAAAGTAATTTTTTTCCGGAATTCTTACACACACATAAGTACATTTTAATTTGAGCATCAAGTTTCCTAGGCTGCATGAAGGGCCTTTAGGATTGCTGAGAACCAACTGTCCCCTGGCTGGGGCTGGCTGCCCCCCTCGCACTCAGGAAGGAGCTGCATCCGTGCGCTCATCTGACATGCCCTGCTCAGGCTGCCCAGCCCGTCTTCGTGAGTGTGTGAACAAATGACCTATGTTGATACTGACAATGTGATCACAACTTACTTTGTATTTGTGCCTAGCTATCTACTGTACCATGTCTGTTTTATCCTTCTCACTCAGATATTTCCACTAATGAAAAAGCTCAGTTTGGCCTGGAGGTTGATATTCTCAATAGCATGTTGCATGTTTACAGAAAGAAATATTTGAGTCCTTGCAGAAGAAGAGATTGTTAGCTTATCATTTAAAGATGGCAGTTGCCTCTTCTAACAGCTACTGACAACGTCCCAGTTTAGAAATAAAACCCCCCAAACATCACTACTTTAAAGAAAAAAATATAGGCAGACATTGATGCTTTCTTATGGCTTTTTATTTCAATTTGGTTTGAATAAAGTGTTTTAAATAACTGCTGAAGATGTTACTTACAATTGAATGTTCAAAATGAGGAAGTGCTTTAAGCAATAAAGAATTCACCTCCTGTTATTATTATCCAGCCTTGATGTAGTTACAGAGTCTCAGATAACCCTACTCTGGTTCAGCTATTTCATTACAACACCACGAAAAAGCATGTGGAAGTGCTTAGTGCTCTTAGAAGAAAAAATACCCAGTTGCTATTTCTGGATATTTTGGCCATACCTACTACTAAAGTCATTAGCCTTAGTACCTGTACAGAGACTGTGTAAGGGACTTAATCATGAAACTAGTCTCAGAGCCCATTGCCAGATAAAGTATCACCTCAGCCAATAGCAGCTGCACACATTTGGGTGTTTAGAAGCAAAACCTGTGTGAGGCCTCCCCAGCAGGGACAAAATGGATCTTATTTAATTTCTAGCTACATTAATCACTTTCTTGTTTAAAAGCAAGAAGGGGAGACTAAACATCTGCTTAGTGTATACAAATTTTCCAAGCTTTTTTTTTTTGTTGTTGTTATTAAAGTCTAATTAAAATTAAATATATTTGTGGGAAGGTAGAGACAGTTTTTAACTCCATAAAATAGATCCAGGTCTTTCAGTCTCCTGGTGTAGCATTCAGTGGCATCTATAAATAAAGCAACATTCTCAGAATAAAACCATTTTATGGAGTGTTTGAACATACTTGTTCTGTCCCCCTGGGTTCATCTTGTTACTGTGAAACACATTCTGTCTAGGTCCCTCCCTCTCGGAATCTGACTGTGAAACCATTTAATATAACAACTCAGTCAATCCCTGTAGATAAGACATGCTTCCCAGAGTGAGATTTTTGAAATCCCTTTTTCATCCAGAACTATATTCACCCACCTATTGTAACTAGTTGAATAGAGCAGAATTAGGAGGCTTGATAAATGGTAAGAATTTAGTACCACAGAAATGATTTATTTTCCCTGTAGTCCACAATTAGTGATACAAATCCTATTTTTCTTGTTACCTGTGACATAACTTTGATGTCATATGTTGTTAGTCTGATGTGGCTCTTCCTTTCTAAGTAACCTGTCACTGTACTAATTATATACTGACTTAGCAATGTGGCCTTGGAATGCTAAGCAAAATATGGATGTACTGGTTGTAAATGTTTATATATTGTACAGTACCTTTATATATACACTTGAGGTTCTGATTAGAGAAAGATCTGTAAATCGCTCGTTATTTTTTATATAGATATTAAAACAAAACAAAAAGAGTTCTTGGCCTTCCTTTCTTTCACTGTTAGATTCGTTTAATATGCTTTCTGTTTGTGGAGCTAGTTCCCATCATGGTCTCAGTCCTCAAATAGATTTTGTCCCTCCAAGTAACAAACATTCAAAGTTCTACAATAAGGAAGACTCTTATAATGATGACTTTATTTGTATAGCTACACTTTTATCAATATGTAAAGCCTGAAACTGGTTTGAATTAAATATCACTATACCTAACTTATTTTAAACTTTTCATTGTAAAGAAAATAGCTGTGCATAAATAATTCACTACCAGAATCCTTTCTTACATTGTCAGGGAGAGAAGTCTTGTTTTGTTGGAAATTCAGTTACTAGACATTTATAATCGATATAGTGTAAGTCCATTTACCACAAGGTCACAAAATTCTATTTCATCAGACTATGCAATTCATATGATTTTTAAATGTCATTTACTCCAGATTATACTTGTTTTAATGAGCCCTGGTGGCACAAGGGTTAAGCGCTTGGCTGCTATTGAAAAGGTTGGAGGTTCAAACCTGCCCAGCAGCTCTGCAGAAGAAAGACTGGTTCCTATAAAAGATTACAGCCTAGGAAACCCTATAGGGCAATTCTACTCTCACATGGGGTCACTATGAGTCAGAATAGATTCAGTGGCACCTAACAACATACTTGTTTTTAGAATGAAGTGTTTTGACTTGATCTAATTTAACTCATGGTATGAATGATGCCTGAAACCTATTTCACAGCCATGATTAATTTAATACTCTTGAGGGGAAAAATAAATTCCTACCATGAACTCACACTAGAAATAAAACCCAAACCCCAGGTCTCGGGCCTCACAGTGGAGATGCGTGCCATAGCAAAGGCTGCAGAAAGTGGTAGGGAAGTAGTTGTTTTAGTGGGTGTATTTTCTTATTGGGCATAACAGGTAGAAAAGTTCTAGGATACTATTACAGTGTCTCATTAAAGAAATTAGAAGGCTAAGATCCTATAAATACTGTGTTCTAACCTAGTTATATCAAACTTTATGGACCAAGCAGCTTTTTGGACAGGGTCAATCCTATTTCGTAAGTCTTGGACACAGAAAAGCATTTGGCTTTTTATTTCTACATGAGAATATCTTATTTTTTTTCTAACAGCAAAATTTTACACTTCAATACTCAGCTTATTAAACATGTGGACAAATTAACTTTGTTTAGTATGACCAACTTTCCAAAAGACTTGGGTTTAAAGAAAGCAAGGAGTATTCAGATTAGTTAAGCTGAATGACAATCTATCTTCCACAAAGATATGTGTGATTAGGCCAAAGCTTAGTCCATAGTATACTCAAGAAGCAAAGGATTACTTAAAATGACTAGTCAAGGGGACCTCATACAATCAAGAAAGCAGTGCCGGGAGCAAAGCGCATCCTTTGGACCGGGGTCCCTGCGCCAAGAAGCTCCTAGTCCGGGGGAACACTGATGAGAAGGCCGACAGAGAAAAAGCCTTCCCCTGGAGCTGACACCCTGAATTTGGACTTTTAGCCTACTTTGATTGTGAGGAAATAAACTTCTCTTCATTAAAACCATCCACTTGGGGTATTTCTGTTATGGCAGCACTAGATGACTAAGACAGAATTTGGTACTGAGAGAGTGGGGTGCTGCTCTAACAGATACCTAAAATGTGGAAGCGGTTTTAAAACTGAATGGATAGGCGTGCGGCCGCGACAGAGGACCAGCAGCAGCAGAGAACCTGCAGCAGCAGAGAAGTAGCAGCAGCACAGAACCAACAGCAGCAGAACCAGGAGACCGGTGAAAGACGGTGCTGGAGCCAACCCACGGAGCCAGAGAGCTGAATGCCTGTGAGCAGGAGGCTTCCTGGCGGAGTGGGGTGCCTCTGAGCACTTAACAGTGGAGCTAGGCTTGCCGACCCACGGAGCAAGGGAGCTGAGTGTCTGTGTGCACGAGGCTTTCTGGCAGAGTGGGGTGCCGCCAGGCACTTATACCGGTGGAGCTACAGAGCTTTGGAACACTTGCCCCAGCAGGGCAGATGCGGGCATGAGGCCCAAGGGCCAAGAGGCCACAGGAAACAGAAGCAGAAGCTGAAGGACAAGGGACACAAAAAGCCGAGCTGCTTCTGCCTCAAAAGGTATGGCCGTGACCAAAGGGGTTTCCAAGGGTGGAGCCATGGCCTCTGGTGTTTCTAAGGGTGGAGTTGTCACTCCGATGGACTAGGAGAATGGTGCACCTAAAGCCAAGGGAGCAGAACTGCTGTCCCACTGGGCCTGGTAGGCGGAGCTGAAGCCCAGGGCTGATGGGGCCTCCACTCAGAATCCAGAGACTGTGGCCAGTACCTAGAGTCTGGAGGGCACAGGGCTATTGTGTAAATTGTCTCAGAGAACAGATTATTTTCAAAGCCTTGAGGGCTAATGTTAGGTGTTCTGCTGACTTGCTTGGTGCCTGTTTTCACGTTTTTTCCTCTAATTTCTCCCATTTGTAATGAAAGTGTCTAGCTTGTGCCTGTTCTGCCATTGTACCTTTGGAAGGGGTAACTTGTATTCTAGATTTCACAGATGAAGAGGAATTTTTGGATTTTGGACTTGGAGTTAAGACTTTTGCTATATGATGGGGTGAATATGTTTTCCATGTTGCAAGGATGTGATTCTTTGGGGCCAAAGGGTGGAATGTCATGGTTTGAATCATGTCCCCCAAAAAATGTGTGTATCAATTTGGCTAGGCCATGATTCCTGGTACTGTGTGATTTTCCTGTATGTTGTAAACCTGCCTCTATGATGTTAATGAGGAAGGGTGGGTGGCAGTTGTGTTAGTAAGGCAGGACTGGATCGACAAGACTGGATTGTGTCCTGAGGCAATCTCTTGAGATACAAAAGACAGGAGTGAGCAGTGAGACAGGGGGACCTAATATCATCAAGAAAGCAGCGCCGGGAGCAGAGAGCGCGTCCTTTGGACTGGGGTCCCTGCACCCGAGAAGCTCCTAGTCCGGGGGAACACTGATGAGAAGGCCGACAGAGAGAAAAAGCCTTCCCCTGGAGCTGACACCCTGAATTTGGACTTTTAGCCTACTTTGATTGTGAGGAAATAAACTTCTCTTCATTAAAAAAAAAAAAAAAAAAAAAATCACTAGTCAATACATGTACAGATGAAATTTAATGAATTAACTTCTTGTTATTCGCAAATCACACACTATATTTGGAAGTGGTACCCATCTGGCCCATTATGAGTGCAGATTAAAAAATATCAAAAAAGTATTTCATTACTTTGAAAGAGGGTTATTTTTTACAGTGCAGAGGTCCACTTACCTCTAAAAACAATGAACCAAAACTAAAACTTAAACCCATAAGCTAATACTTTCTGAGACATCCTGGAGTTTAGAATTTTTCTACATGTCTCTGAAAGTTAAGAGAACCATATCCCAATTAGGCAAGTATTTGGTTATTCAACTGTCAATAACAGTGTTTAGTTTATATTCTGTATGGGCAATAATATACATATTTAGGATGTTTAGAGATTATACCTGCACAGCAATTTTAGGAGGGATAGTTTTTTCCCAGTAAACAGCAAACTATAAAATTAAGTCAACAGGGATTCTTCTTATCCTTCTGTGGTATTACTGGAGCCCTGGTGGTGCAGTGGTTAAGCTGCTAACCAAGAGATTGGCAGTTCTAATCCACCAGTCTCTCCTTGGAAACCCTATGGGGCTGTTCTACTCTGTCCTATAGGGTCGCTGTGAGTCGGAATTGACTCAATGGCAACAGGTTTTGTTTACAGTGTGGTATTACTATCCCAATTAAATGTATGAATGGCCTAATCGGTTCTGTTTTTCCATCTTGGTGTAATTTCTCAGTAACAGGTAAATATTACCAAAATATACTAGCTCTCATTCCTTAAGAAGCCCAAGTTTCTAGAAATTATTATACACGTATTAAGTGAAGCATTGGGGGGCAGAGGTAGAGAAACCATAAAATTAGAACTTTTCCATCCTTAAAAAAAAATTGTGTGAATGGGAAATTACTTGAGGTCTATTCCCCATTCATTCAACACATTTTTATTTAGCACCTACTGTGGGTCTGGCATGGTTCTGTATTCCTGTATTCTGGTGATTGCAAATAAAAAGTCTGTGCCTTCAAGGAAGACAAATGTAGACAAAAAGTAAACAAGAGTATCAGATTGTGATAATTGTCATCAAGGCAATTAACAGGGAGATATGATAACAGAAATAAAATGGGGAACTATATTAACTAAGATTATCAGGGAGGCTCCTCTGAGGAACTGAAATCTAAGCTGAGTTAAAAGATAAGAAGCCAGCCAGGGAAGAGCTTAAGAAAAATTATTCCAAGCAGATAAAATAAGCTTGCATAAAGGCCTGATATGAGAAAGAACTTGGTATAATGAACAAAGAGGAAGACTAGTGTGGTCGGAAGGTACTGAGATCAAGTTGGAAAAGTTGACAGGACTGATAAGGACGGACTTTGGATTGCAGGGGAAACCAGGAAGGGTTTAAGTAGGTGAGGAATGATATAATTTCCATAGCTCATTCAGGTAGCTGTGGAGAACTGACTCTAGAAGGCCAAAATGGAAAAACACCAGTGGGTCAACATAGTAGTCCAGGTGACAGTGAAGGAAGCTTAACCTAGAGTAACAGTGGAAATGTAGAACTGACATGACTTGATGGTGGATACAATATGAAGAAAAGAGAACCAAGGATAAACACTAAGCCTTGGCTTGGGCAAGTGGGTATACTTTGTTCCCTTACTAAGGTGGAAAACATTTACTCTCCCACATTAAACAATTGAAAAAAAATGGACAAACTGTGTGGGAAAAAAATGGGGTTTAAACATTGGACAATAGGCAGCACAGGATGGTGGAAATAAATGAGATGATTGCTATGATTGCCTCAGCTTATTGGTGGGAGGCAGTTTCCAGGCTGCAGTGCAAGGAGAGGGAACCTAAACAGAATCAAGCAGTCTTGCTGAATTGAGGAGACAGAGATGAAAATTTGAGGAGGCCAAAGTAGCTAGAATTTGTTTGGCAGGCTATCAGACTGCATAGAGAGGAGAGAGCTCCAAAGATGTGCAAAGGATTCAAGTCTTCACCTGAGTATTGAGCACAAGCATATGAGGAAACTACCCAAGAACAGGGAAAGAACCACCAAAAAGAAGCAGGCAGAAAAATTCCTGAAGCTCACACAAGGCTGGGACTGGTTCACGTTCACACAGCTAAAGTGGAGAAACTTTATAATACACAAGGTATCAAGTAGAGTACTCAGAATAGAATTGCTTCAGTCGTGGAGAAAATTAGCCCTAGACTAAAGGACAAAGCTTTAAAAAGCAAGCCTTGAAATGATCAAGCTGTTTCCAAGTAACTCAACTGCATTCCAGAAAAAAGCTCAAGAATATTTAAAATAATACAAAAGAATACACACATACATACAAAAATCCAATAGCCAAAAATTCACATTCAATAAAAAAATCACCAGAAATGCCAAAGAGCAGGAAAATATAACCCACAATGAGGAGAAAAACCAATCAATAGAAACACACCCAAAAATTATACAGGTGATAGGTGTTTTAATGTCCTGATTTACTAATTCTATTACAAATACATTCATTCTGTTAAAGAAGGTAGAGAAAAGAACAAGCATATTAAGGACAGACCTAGAAGATACATACACCAAAATCAAACTTCTAGAGACGAAAAATACATTGGATGGGATTAACAGCCTATTAAACACTGCAGAAGAATAGGTTTGTGACCTTGGAGGTATAACAAAAGAAATAATCCAAAATGAAAAACAAAGATAAAGAAGACTGGAAAGATATGTAGAGCATCAGTCAGCTGTGAGACAACGTCAAGCAGCCTGATATATATGTAAATTGGAGACCCAGAAAGACGTGGATGAAAGTGTGGTACATAAAAATTATTTTAAGAAATAATGGCCAACTCCACCAGACTGAGTCCAGTACAGCTAGATGGTGTCCGGCTACCACCACTGACTGCTCTGACCGGGATCACAACAGAGGGTTCTGGACAGAGCTGGAGAAGGATGTAGAACAAAATTCTAACTCAGAACAAAATTCCAACTCACAAAAAAAGACCAGATTTACTGGCCTAAAGGAGACTGGAGAAACCCTGAGAGTACGGCCCCCAGACACCCTTTTAGCTCAGTGGTGAAGTCATTTCCAAGGTTCACCGTTCAGCCGGGGAGTGGACAGCCCCATAATACCAAATGGAACTAATGAGGCACAGCAGTCCAGGGAAAAGGGCCAGAGGGCAGAGGGGGACAGGAAAGCTGGTGATAAGGAACCCAAGGTCGAGTAAGGATAGTGTTGATGTGTTGTGAGGTTGTTAACCATTGTCATAGGGCAACATGTGTACCAACTGTTAAATGAGAAACTATTTTGTTCTGTAAGCCTTCATCTAAAGTGCCAGTGGCAGCACAACTGGAAGAGTGCATGCAGACATTTTTGAAATGGTGTATCTTTGGCTATGTGTATTTTCACAAAAAAAAAAAAAAAAAAAGTTCAAGAAGGGAGAGGGTTGACATGTTGTAGGGTTGTTAACCAATGTCATAAAACAATATGTGTACTACTGTTTCATGAGAAACTATTTGTTCTGTAAGCCTTCACCTGAAATACAATAAAAAAAAAAAGAAAGAAAGAATGGCCACAATTATTCCAAATTTTATGAAAACTACAAACCCACAGATCCAACAGTTCAACAAACACACACACAAACATGAAGAAAGCTGCAATCAAGGTAAATTGCTGCAATCAATCAAATGATAAGCCAGAGGGGGAGAAAAGACATGTTACATACAGAGGACCAAAGAAAACAATGACAGCAAATTTCTTGTCAGAAACAATGAAATCCAAGAAGCAACGGACCAACAACCTCTTTAATCCTAGAATTTTATACCCTGCAAAAATTACCTTACAAATGTAAAGGCAAAATAAAGACTTTTTCAACAGGCTGAGCCTGTATACCTTGGTAAAAGGATTTTGGATTTTTATCTTCAAAGTGATAGCAAGCCATTAATGGATCACAAATAATGAGACTTGCATTTCAGAAAGGACATGACCTTTTTGAGAAGAATGGATTGGGTTTGGGGGAAGGAGTGCCACGTGTAATGTAAGAGCAGAAGCAGCAAAAACTTGTTCAAAAAACAAAGTATGTTGGCTTAGACTAGGGTGATGGAAGAGGAGATGGAGAAGAGTGGACTGATTAGAAAGATATTTGGAAGATAATTATTAGAAGACTTGGTGATTGACTGGATGTGTGGTATGATGAAGAAGAAAGAGTCAAGAATGATTCCCAAGTTTCTGACATGAGCAGCTGTACTTGCATATAATCTTACCCATCTGAAAAAGAACTTAAACCAATTATACATCATCAAAACCAAAAATGAAGCAACCCACAAGAATAAACTAGTATATTCTGAATACTGAATTTAAACTATAGAGAATTCACTGTGTAAAATTGTAAATAAAAACAACAGCATTTTTTATAGGAGGAAAAAATAAAAACATCAGCTTTCTTCATCTGGAATCTGCACTGAGCTCAATGTTGTGTTTGGAGTTGAGAGTTTGCTATTGTTCCTTATGGAAAATAGTAAAAGCATGATTTCTATGGGGCATCTGTTGAGACACTGAAGTATCTCTACTGAACAGTTGCTTGTAAATGTAAATCACTAAAATGGGATTTTACCTTTTTTTTTTTTTTTTTTTAATAATGCTCAT
Source organism: Dugong dugon (assembly GCA_030035585.1). Taxonomy (NCBI): domain Eukaryota; kingdom Metazoa; phylum Chordata; class Mammalia; order Sirenia; family Dugongidae; genus Dugong; species Dugong dugon. The sequence continues at coordinate 154,291,675 of CM057462.1, forward strand.
GCAGTATTTAGACTGGCTGCGTATTTTTGGTAGTCTGCTCCTAGTTTAGCAACCTTGCTTCCTACTTTTCAATCTTCACAGTTAGTAACCTATCAGTAAGAGATTTTTAAAGGTGCTTTAATCCTTTCATTATTATATTTTTTCTCCTTTTTTTGGATGGCATGTGTTTTCAGTATCGGAATGCATGCTTACTAATTGAGTGTGTTTAAATTTGGGGTGGTAATATGGATTTTGAGAAATAGGATCTCGCAATACAATCTGCCAATGAAGCTAGTGGCACTGTGGCACCACCTATCTGCGGCATGATGGTATGACAATGGAAACTAGAGATGTAATTTATTGTGGGCACCTTTCCATTAGGTTACATGGGGAGCCTCTTGTTTTCCAAATATGACACAGAAAAACCAAAACAAACCCATCTGGGCTCCCTATCACACAGGAAAGCCATAATTATGCTTGCAAGCCTTATCTCCCAGAAATAAAGGAAAATGTTTACAAAACTAACACATTCAGAAAGTATCACCTAATAGAATGCCCAACCTACACAACAATGAAGCTACAACTCCATTCTGCTGAGCTTCATGCATTTATTTCAAAAGGGACCCACCTTGACACTAAATGCGTTAGAACCAGAATAACATCTTGCCACATTGGTCCAAGGGCATAAAAAGTGGCTGGCGTAACATTTATGCCAATGGTAATGAATTAAATACAACAAGTGTTTATTGTGGATTTCCTAAGTGCCTGGCACTTCAATATGTACATGATAATCTCACTTAACCTTAACAACCTTAGTAGGTAATTAGTATTCCCTTTTAACAGGTGAAGAAATTGAGATGCACAGAGGTTAAGTAATTTGCCCCAGATTATGAAGCTAATAAATCACAGGGTCAAGAATGTGAAACCATAAAGCTCTGACCTCAATCCTGAACTCTTGAGAAATTCATCTTTGAACCTAATACAAATCTTCATATTAGGATGTATGTAACTGATAAACTGATTTTGCGTGAGTACACGCTTTACATATAATTAATGACTAGGTTTCTAAACTATTTTCATTAAAAATTCACAAAATCTTATCATTAAAAAATTAAGGCTTTCAATTTGCCTCAACTAGATTCTTCAGAGCAGATAACTTAAATGAGCCAGAGTCACAAATAAATGGCTAGACTTTTCATTAACATGTACCTGTGCACGTGTGTGTAACAGGGAATGGTGATAAAAGAACCTAAATCATCAAAGGTATAGCTTAGCTGATTATAGACACTGAAGATCTGACATTGTACTGAGGATTTGACACATGAAGCTGCACAACAGGCAAACTATTAACACTTCACTTAGTACTGTGACAGGAAACACGGCTCAAATGATCTATATGGAAACCATGTTGTATGATGGACATGGATGAGTACGTATGCATATACTTAGATTTCTCATGCTGAATGGCACAGCATATTGTATGCATAACTCTTTCATTAATAATTATACAATTATTAGGGTTAACTTCAAAATTATAATTAAAAATTTTTCCATAGTTTAACAGAAACTTGCAGTTTAAAAAGGTTATATTTTTCCTTCAACAACAACAAAAAAGCCTAGAAACTGAAATTATCCAGTAAAGTTCTTTTATTTGGAGCCAACCGAGAGTAGCTTAAATTTGATCTCTTGTTGCTAGAGAAATGAAATCTCTAATTCCATAGGTTGTCATTGAAAAGTACTGAGCTTGCATATTTCCAGTGAAGGATATTTGCTTCATGTTTGGGCAGCTACCATAGTTACCCAAAAGACTTTCCATGTAAATATAATGGCACTGAAGTGCCCAGAATAAATTTCCCAACTTAGAAAGTTATTTCTTTGTGTTACCATAACACAGTCTTTAGTCTTCTGACTATTCATATGGTTTCAAAACCATAAAAATGTTTTTCATATGCACACCCAGTTGGAAGAGAGTTTGTTCCTCTGAAAATGCCACTGGATAGATCTGGTAGAGCTGAGGGCACCTCTGCATGTGAACAAGCAGGTGGCGATCTCATTGTTTCTGAAGTCATCTCTTTCCTTTATTGGTAAGTAGTGATGCCAGCAAGGGGAGAGTCCCGGCAAATGACTCAGCTTATGATTTAATTTTCCACAGCTAAGAAAAGAAAATCACCAAAATAAGTTAGTTTCAAGACAAACAGGTGGGGGTTTAGAGGTACATGTACATGACTACCAACCAAGAATCGTTTATATAAGGAAAAAACGGTATCAATTATTACAACAGCAACCACAGAGCACCATGGGAAAAAACATTAAAACACTTCCAGGATCAAAAACGACGCACTGCAATTCTTGTGTTTTTAGTTTTCATTCATTCTGCCTCTGGACATTTCCCTAGATCAGAGGAAGGCCCTTACCCAACCCAAGCTATTAAACTGATGTGACATTCAATCTTGATTTTTTGTTCCATTCAAAAGTACAGTCTGTTGTATAAAATGAGAAAACCTAAGCTGAAAAGTCTGTGGACCACCAATTAAAATGCCTATTTCTTTACCTCAAGAGTCATTTCCATGCCAGTCACAAATAAAAAAAAAAAAAGAAGAGCATGTGAAGAGCAAAGATTATTATGTTTTAAGACTCAGACAGATGCTACAGAGTGGTAGTCATACTTACTCTTATATTAAATCCTAGAAGATCACTTATAACCCCTGAGACAGCAGAAAGGATAACTACTCGTGTGATGTTGTAGATTAAGGGATTCATTGTCAGTCCATAGAGTCTAAATGGTGTGTCCAGTTCCTACAAAAACAAGAAAGAACTGGAGTGAGATACATGGTTTCTCAATAGCCAACGGTGAAATTTCCTGGCTGTTTTTTAAGCCTTGTGTCGAGATGGCTGTTCAAAGTTATCTGTGCTTCATATTCAAGAGCTACCATAAAAAAATCCCTAATGTACTCTCACCTACTTTTCCACTAGCTAAGCTTTCTAAGGTAGATTTTAGAAATATGTCAGTTGTGGTAGAGAAATGTAATTTAAAAAATTTGACAGACATCAGCAATCATCAGAACCTGAGTAAGAAGACAGAAAATTTTTTCTTATACAGTCATTAACCCAAAACTATCAGGTCAGCATTTAGAACCTACACAGCCTAGCACACCCATCTATTATCAAGGCCTTTTCCACGACATAAACTACTGATTTAATTTAAATGGTAGTAAAAGCGTGTCATCGATACTACTTACTTTCAACAACTTGGTGGATAACTTTAATACATTGTTTACCAGCGTGAGCTGTTCTTTCTTATTTGGCTTTTTTTCCATCTTAAGATACAAATTAATCTAAGGGAAAGAATAGGGATTATGGTAGATTTTAGAGGAAAAAAGATACATGTTGCATAAAATCTGGTAGATTTTGAGGGTTATGTTTTCAAGTAAAATGAATTTTGAAACCCAGCAGCTACTTATACAGAACATGTCACATATCCAAGCCTCATCCCTAATCAATCATGTCTCTGCCAAAGAAAAACTACGTCATGAAGCAAAAATAATTAATGATCAAGCAATTTAAATATCAAAGCAATGACAAATTTAGTATTAGTTATAATATAATTAGCATGTAAACTCCTTGAATTCAAAAACTATATTTTACTCATCTTGGTATCCCCCAAACAATCTAATATCCTCATTAACCCACTAACCCACTGCCACTGAGTCGATTCTGACACATAGCGACCCTGTAGGACAGAGGAGAACTGCCTCATAGGGTTTCCAAGGAGTGGCTAGTGGATTCAAACTGCTGACCTTTTGGCTAGCAGCCGAGCTCTTAACCACTCCGTCACCAGGGCTCCAATATCCTCATTAAACATTTATGGAATAAAGACAGCTGCTTTTAACTTACTTTATTTTATCCCTTATAAAAAGAATTCTCCACTAGAATTCTAAGGCAAAAAAAAAAAAAAAAAGGTCATCTCATGATGTCAGATGTTCTTATTTTAAAGCTTACAGCTAAATTGAAATTTTTTAAAAATCTTTAAAAACTTTATACTACTCTGTATCTGTAAGAAACCGTTCTCAATCTTATCCATTCACATACTGAGGAGTAAGTTTTTCCAAACATTAAAAAATGTACTCTATGGCTAATACAGAAGAAATTCAAGAAGCTTATCAAACATATTTAAATTAGAAGTTCTCTTAAGATCTAATACTTGATGTAAAATATGACATTAAAAGCCCATTACCACCAATAAAAATACCTTTAGAGTGTATAAAATACTTTCAATCCTTTAGATTTTAATTTTCACAATCCTGGAAGCAGGTGGAAAAGATATTATCCCCATTTTATAAGGAAGAAACAAATATAGCAGAGCAAAGTGAGTTGTGAGGTCATAGAATACAGAATGGTAGAATCTAGACTCAACTCTGAATCTTCCCCATAATTTTTTGGCCTTTTAAAAAATTCATTTGATTTTAAATCAACATCTTCTTGCTGTTTTTCCTTTTGGCTAGAAAACCTGAATCTAGATTTCATAAGAAAGCTACCTTTTAGGCAATGTACACTAGTTCACTTATAATTGAACTATAGTTGTATTTTCAGAGACTTTTTTAAATTTATTGTATTTTTTGTTCTTGTTGAGAAGGTATATAGCAGAGCATACACCAATTCAACAGTTTCTACACGTACAGTCCAGTGACACTGATCACATTCTTCGAGTTGTGCAGCCATTCTCACCCTCATTTTCTGAGTTGTTTCTCCCTCATTAACATAAACTCACTGCTAAGGTTCCTATCTAATCCTTTGAGTTGCTGTTGTTAATTTGATCCCATATAGATAGATCTTAAAAGAGGACAATGCTTAAGGCAGACATTCTTTACTAGTTAAGCTAAACTACTGTTTGGTTTTAAGAAGACTTCAGGGAATATTTTTGGTTTAAGGCTTAAAGATTCTCTCAGGGCAATAGTTTCAGGGATTCATGCAGCCTCCATGGCTCCAGAAAGTCTGGAGTCCCATGAGAATCTGAAATTCTAGTCTGCATTTTTCCCCTTTTGGTCAGAATTTTTCTATAGAATTTTTTATCAAAACTTTCAGTAATGGTAGTCAGGCACCATGCAGTTCTTCTGGTCTCATGGCAAAGGAGGCAGTTGTTCATGGAGGCAATTAGCCACACATTCCATTTCCTCCTCCTATTTCTGACTCTCCTTCCTCTGTTGCTCCCAGTGAATAGAGACCTATTATTGTGCCTTGGATGGCTAACAACAAACTTTTAAGACCCCAGGCACTATGCAATGAACTAGGAGGCAGAACAGAAGCACTAACATATTATTAGGCCAGTTAACTGATAAGTCCCATGAAATCATGACCCTAAATCTCCAAACCAAGGAACCAAATCCTATGAGGTATTTGTATATAAGCAGCCTCAGCAGCTTTTTTTTTTTTTTTTTTTTTTGGTCGTTGTAAATATATCTATCACACAACTTTTGCCAATTCAACTTTTTATAGGTGTACAACTTACTGACAGCAATTACATTCAACGGATGTGCATCTCTACCCTTAATCAACTCCACATAAATCTTACAGTATTATCGTGCCACCTCTAACCAGTGAACCAAGCTAACAGGGACCAATCAATACCTGTTCAGTAAGTAATATCGAAACATTGCTGTATTTCTTATTGGTTTCAGACCCCAGTGAGGCCAGGCGCAGTAAGAAAAGCAGTAAAGCTGTTTCCCAGATCAAAAACTCCCAGTTATAAGCATCATTAAGGAAAGTTTTATGTCCTTGGAGAACCTATAGAAAGGACCAAAAAAGGTTAAGTTTTTCATTTGTCTTAAGATAACATAATAACTCTACCAATTTAAAAAAGCATTTGCAAGAAACCAATATTTTAAAACTCAAAGCACAAGAGTTTTAATACTCAAAGTATTAGCTATTTAATTAATCATTATGTATTTCTCTAAGTTTCTTAGATTTTCTCCTTCTCATGAAAGATAGCAAGGGTCTGGAAGTAACAAAGGAAGAAAGCATAATAAAATACATAAGACAAGTGCATTTCCAGCTACTTCAACACCAGTGCATCCGCTCATAATTATATACTGACCATTGTTTAAAGTATTAAATTTGCATTATGTTTAGTAGATCTCCTAAAACATGTGGCCCACCCCCACTGCTTTTAGCTTACAAACACCTTATCTTATCCCTTATAAAAAGAATTCTATGACTAGAAAATCCTAAGGATCACTTCTTTATTCCATTTTAGGGTCTGAATAACAACAGGAACAGCAGTAGCTGCTATTTACTGAGTGGTTATACATGTCAAGTTTTCTGGAAAAAATATTTTTTACTTTTTATTTTGTTGTTGATTGAAAGGTAAAGAAGTCTGCTCAAGCAAGTCCAAGGTAAGACAGAATTTACTGGAAATATACAGGAACTCTCACAGAAACCAAATGCACACCTTTTGAAAACAGGAAGTCCTCAAGCAGCTGCTGTCTCCATCTCTCCTCCCTTAACACCACTTGGGCTCCCATCTCCACTCTTCTTAGCTAATTGCATTGTCTTGCACAACTCTTGTTTTCTGTTCACCCATAACTTTGACTTGTACCAGCTTTGGTCTGCCATGCCACTCTACTGGCTCTACTGACCACTACTGACCTTTCTTCCCCAAAGCCCACCACTGATTTCTCAGGTTCTTAGTTCTAATTTCCAAAGAAGGAAGCATTTTAGCTTAGTCTGGGTCAGGTGTTCACCCCTATCCAATTAGTTATAAGTAGGGGGCAGAAAGTAACTCCTAGAAGCAACCTAGGCCCACCTCTTCAGCAGGGGCAATACAATTTGTTGTACAGCAATAGATAACGAATACATAAATCACAGTCAAACTAATAAACCAAACAAAAAGGAAAATATCTTAAAAGCAGCCAGAGAAAAGTATATTACTTTTAAAGGAACAGTAATAAAATTAAGAGCTGGGACTTCTCAACAGAAAAAATCGAACTCAGAATATAATGAAATGATGTCCTAAAAGTGTTGGGAGAAAAAACAAACAAACAGACAAAAAAACTGACAACCTAGAATTCTATACTCAGTGAAAATATCTTTAAAAAATTAAAGTGACAAAAGACATTTTCAGGCAAACAAATACTGAGAGAATTCATCATCAGAAGAGCTGCACTAAAAGAAATACTAGAAGATCTTCAGGCAGAAGGAAAGTAATTCCAGAAATACACAGAAATGTAGGAAATAATGAAAAGCAATGGGAAGAGTAAATATGTGGATAAATATAATGAATAATTGACTACATAAAACAATAATAATTATATCTTGTGAGTTTAAAATAAATGTAAAATTAAAATGCAGGACAACAAAAAACAAAAGGTGAAGGGGTAAATGAGAAACCTAGTGGATACTATCTTAAGAAAGTTATCAAAGCTAACACCACTAACAATCCAATAAACCAATATCATATGCCTCCTGATGTGATGCCCTGAGAAGGACACAATATCCTTCTGTGGTACTCCTGCCAAAAATGCATAAACTCTTTTTAATTGTGAGGAACTATCAGATAAATGCAAACTGATAGGCATTCTACAAAATAAGTGTCCTATGCACTTCAAAAACATCAAGGTCATGAAAGATAATAAAAGAAGGCTGAGAAAATGTTCCAGACTAAAGGAGACTAAAGAAACATGGCAACTAAATGCAACATGTGATCCTGAATTGGATCCTGGACTGAGGGGGGAAAAAAAAAACTATAAAGGACATAATTAACAAATTTGAAATGGGATGTGGAATAATGATATTGTTATCAATGTTAAATTTTCTGATTTTGACCATTGTACTTGGTTATGTAAAAGCGTTTCTTAATAAAACACATGGAAGCATTTAAGAGTAAAGGCAAATGATGCCTACTACGGTTCAGAAAAATATATGTGTATATAAATAGAGAACACATGCAAAAGCGTGCAGAAGAGCTCAAGTGACAGAGCAAATGGGGGAGAATTACAACAACTGGTGAAGCTGGTAAAATATATACAGGAGTTCTTTCTACTATTCTTGCAACTTTTCTGTATGTTTGATATTGTATAAAAATAAAGTTAACCAAAAAGCTCTATCAAAATTAAAAAAGTTTGTTCTTCAAAAGACACCATGAAGACAATGAAAAGCCAAGCCACAGACTGGGAGAAAATATTTGCAATGCATGTATGTGTATATATACAGTAAATAATAAAGAACTCTCCCAACTAGATAAGATAAACCCAGTTAAAAAAATGAGCAAAAGATCTCAAAAGACACTTCACAAAAAATACATACAATGGCTAAAAAATACATGAAAAGATGCCCAATATCATTAATCATCAGAGACATGCCTTCCCTCTGAGCTAGGAATCAAGACGAGGGTACCCTTGTTCTACTCAAATTGTGCTGGAGGTCTCAGTCAGTATAATAAGCCCAGAAAAAGAAATAAGGTAAGGGTTAGAAAGGAAGCGAAAAAAATGTCATTATTCACATATAACATAGTGTACAGAGAAAACTCCAAATAATCTAGATACAAACTATTAGAATCAATAAATGAATTTAGCAAGGTCATTGTATACAAAGTCAATATAGAAAAATTGTATTTCTACATACCTGGAACTAAAAACAAAATACAAAATGAAAATTTTAAAAGGATACTATTATACTAACATCTAAAAACATAAAATACATAGGAATATACCTAAATATGTACAAATTTCTACATAATAAGAGAAATTAAAGAAGGCCCAAATAGAGAGAAGGATATACATGCTCATAGATTTGAAGACTCAATATTGTAAATACATCAATTCTCCTCAAATTGATCTGTAGATCCAATGCAATCCCAATTATAATCCAGCAAAAGCCAAGAACAGGCAAGGCAAAGAACAAAAAAGCTGAAGCAATTTATACTTCCAGATATCAAGACTTATAATAATGCTATGGTAATTATGATAGTGTGGTAGTGCACAAGGGTAGACAAAAATGGACTAGAAGAACAGAAGAGAAAGTTCAGAAAGAGACCCATACATACACTTGATTTATGACAAAAACTGCACTTTAGGTCAGTGTAGGAAAAAAGGTCTTTTTCAATAAATGTAAAAAAAGAAAATCTTGACCCCTCCCCCACATTGTATTATACACAAAAATCAATTCCAGATGGAAAGTGAAAGGTAAAACAATAAAGCTTAGGAAAATATCTTCATGATCTTGGGGTAGGCAAATATTTTGTAAGCAGGACACAAAAAGTGACAACCATAAATAAAAACATTGATACACTGGATAATAAAATGAAGAATTTCTATTCATCAAAAGATGCCGTTAAGAGAGAAAAAAGGCAAGCCACAGACTGGTAAAAGATATTTGCAGGACATATATCCAACAAAGGACTTTTACTGATAAAATGTGAGAACTCCTACAAATCAGTAAAAAAAAAAAAAAAAAAAAAAAAAGGCAGTAACCTAATAAAAACATGGGTAAAAATAAGTAAGTAAACAAAATAGACAGGCATTTACAAAAGAACATCCAAAAAGCTAAAAAAGCTATAAAAAGTATCAATATCAATACTTATCAGGAAAATTCAAATTAAAACCACTACACACCAACCCAGATGGCTAAATTTTAAAAGGTAGACAATACCAAGTGTTGACAAGGATGCAAAGCAACTGTAACTCTCATACTTTGGTGTTGGGAGTGTGGAATTGGTACAACCATCTCAGAAAGCAGTTTGGAGCATCTAACAAAGTTAAATATATACCTACCTTACAATTCAGAAATTCAACATTGATGTATATATCCAAGAGAAACAAGTACAGCCACCAAAAGATATATACAAGAATGTTTATTGTACCCTTATTCATAGTAACTGAAATCTGCAAATAATCCAAATGTCCATGAACAGTAAAATAGAAAAATAAATGTGGTATATTCATTCAGTAGAATTTGATAAAGCAATGAGCTGCTGTTGAACGAATGTTGAAAGAAAGAACCTAGATACAGAAGCATACATACTTTTATGATTGCATTCTTATGAAATTCAAAACAGGCAAAAGTAATCTATGATAGTGATACAGGTCACGAAGGCTTCTTGGGGACTGATAATGTTCTATTTCTTTATCTGAATGTTGGTTACGTGGTAACATGTAACAATTCATCAAGCTACACACTGAGGATTTGTGCAATTTTCTGTGTATGCTGCATTTCGATAAAAAGCAAAAAAAAAAAGGAGGGCCTTTTCTTTATGAAATCAAGTATTCTGAGTTCAAAGGTAGCATATGTTTGTATACCAGTCTTATACTGACAAATCACAGAAAAATCTAGCATCAATATGTAAGGTATTCCAGAAATTTTCACCTCATTAAACTGCTCTTGAGACTAATCTGGAAACTAAAGATATGTAGTAATAAGAACCTATAAGCCCCAACAGTCAAATGTAGAGGTTTCAAGTGAAACAAGCAAACAACTTTCCTTAGGTAGATCCTACGGCTTCGAACGCAGAGGTAGTGTGTGTTTGAAATCTGGGCAGGTAGTCCCTTGTCTAGATAGTCTTTGGCCTATTGTTCTCCAAATTTCATCACTGGGGAAAAATATTCATAGATTTTTAAGTAAAGCCACTGATCCTTCCTATGATCTGTTTAGGAAAAGCCAATTACCTAGTGTTATGCATTGAACTGTCCCCCAAAAATGTGTGTCAACTTGGCTAGGCCATGATTCCCAGTATTGTGTGGTGGTTTTGTGATCTGATGTGATTATCCTATGTGTCATAAATCCTAACATCTATGAAGTTAATGAGGCAGCATTAGAGGCAGTTATGTTAATGAGGCAAAACTCAATCTAGAGGATTAGGTTGTGTCTAGAGTCAATCTCTTTTGAGATATAAAAGACAGAATCAAGCAGAGAGGAGAGGGACCTCTACCACCACGAAAGAAGAGCCGAGAATGGAGCACATCTTTGGACCAAGGGTCCCTGTGCTGAGAAGCTTCCTAGACCAGGGGAAGATTGATGACAAGGACCTTCCCCCAGAGCCAACAGACAAAGAAAGCTTCCCCTGGAGCTGGCGCCCTGAATTCGGACTTCTAGCCTCTTAAACTGTGAGAGAATTAACTTCTGTTTGTTAAAGCCACCCACTTGTATTTCTGTTACAGCACCACTAGATAACTAAGACACCTACGATAAAGCAAAACATGGAAAATGTAGCAATAAAGTCAGACCAAAAAATCCACAGGCAATTTTAAAAAGTAAAGACAAAGGTATATCTAAAAGCTTAAAGAAGAAGAAGGAAGCAGCAAGGCAGGGAAGGAGAAAAGGAAGGAGGAAAATGGAAAAGGGGAAAGGAAAGGGAAAAAGGTGAAGGAAAGAAAAGGAAAGGAACAAAAGAGATGTCCAAATGTGTGACTGAGGAGATTTAGAAACACTGAAGTTCAATGAAATTGACTAGAATTTAGTCTCAGCGTGCCTATAACCCCAACATAGTTATAACCAAATAAATACAAATAGTTAATTTTATAGTAATATAGCTAAAGAATACACATCAGAAGTAGGGTGTTCTTTATGGAGTCTAGGAAAGGAGATTCCAAAGAATAATTTATCAGTGTCTAGTACTGCTCAGGGGAGATGTCAATGAGACTATTCAAATATTATCTCTAGGAATTACCTTTACCATGAGTACATACTATGTCCCAGACACTTCTATATGTGCTGATAATTTGGTTTCTACCCTATAGAGCATTCTATATTTCAGCCATACTAACATTTAATTCTTCAAACTCACCACTTTCAGAAAAAAAATAAAGACACTGCACATGTGGTACCCTCTGTCTGCAGCTCTTCTTCCCATAGTCTACCCCTTGACCCCCTGCATCTCACTGTCTTCAATTCATCACTCTGGTCTCCATTTAAATATCATTTCATCAGGAAAGTTACCTTACCCTACAATTTGTTGAGGTCCCCCTGCTATGTGCTCCCATAGTACCCTGAACTTCCTCAATCATCATATCCATCAAACAATGTAGTAATTGCTAGATCAATATCTATTTTTCCTGCTACACTATAAGCTCTGTGAGAGTAGAAAACCACGTCTGTCCTATTCACCACTATATCAACCTTCAACAAATATTTTTTGAGCACTGAATAAATATCTGGTAAATGAAAACTGCAAGAGGAAATAAAAACTTTAAAAAAGGGGCGGGGGGGAGGGGGCTTGTGCCTATAAATGAAACTTACAAAAAGGACCCACGGAATCTAAGCTCTTTCCTCCTCTTCTAAGCAAAATTTCATCTAAAAGAGGATAGGAATTATTAAAAAACAAAGACTTCACCACCATTTACCACCTGAAGTAGAGATCTGTCCAATTCAACAAAAGGGAATGACTCTTATTCTCAGAAAACTCAGACCTGAGAGGAAGATGATGAGTAAAGAACCAAAGAAGGCTTAAAGGAAGAAAACCTGACACACCCTCTGTGCGGTGCAATGCAGATGAGCTGGCACAGCAGTAACACTGTGAAGACGGTATGAAAAGAAAACAAGGCATCACTGAACGGTGAGAAGGGAAAAAATAAAAACTAAGAGTAGCTTCTCTCTCAGACTCTGGATGTAAATAGGAGTGGGCAGTGGTGTCAAAGAACCTGGTCAAGAAAGTGTAATGATTAATGACTCACTGGAGAGTCCAGCAATCACAAAGATCAACAGTCCAACGATGCCTTTCCTGGGGGAGTGGCTCTTACCTCAGCTAAGAGAAGAGCTATGCTCCCTCCTAAGAAAAATGGATAAAGTGAAAAGGTAGAAAACTAGAGTCCAAGATGCCAGGTATAGTCTGACCTAGCAGTCTTGAGCTTCAAAATTTTTTAAAAAATGGAAAGTGAGAGAGGGTAGAAAGAGAGAGACAGAGATTCAAACTCATCATTGTAGACCCTTGCTAAGAAAGCACTACAGATTCTAAGCCAGGTCTTCCTCCATAAAGATTAGTAATGCTCAAGCCAGGAACAGTAGGAAAAATATTTCTTTTTACTCTCTGCCCACTCCCTCCCTACTACATAGGCAAAATCTGGAACTTTCCAGGGGATAAGGTAACTGTAAAACTGGAGGTTTACTTGGTCACTGATGGAGACAGAACCTGTGCCTCTATACCAGTGCTATTCAATAGAAATATAATGTGAGTCACACACATACTTTTAAATTTTCTAGAAGCCATATTAGAAAAGTAAAAAGAAACAGGTGAAATTAATTTCAATGTATTTTATTTGACCTAATATATTCAAAATATTTATAATAAATATAAAAATGATCAATGAGCTATTTTACTTTCTCGTATTATTTTTGAAATTTGATATTTTACATTTATAGCACATCTCAATTTGGACTAGTGCTCAATAGCTACATGTGACTAGTGCCTACTAGAGTGAACAGAACAACTTTATACTATTGTTCAGCTACACTAAAAAGCATTTCTGGAAAATAAACACACAAGTAACAATCAAACCTATTTTCAGAGAAAGATACAACCGGTAAAATTATCAACAGTCAAAGTAAACCCCTAAAACATACAGAACTCAAATTATAACTAAAAAACCTCGAGCTTCTTTCAGCTTGTCTCACAAGTGATATGAAAACAGTATGCTCATAAATCCTCAACGCAAGTAATAATGTCTAACAGCTATATTGTCAGTCAAAAATCACCAACTAAAATTACAGTGATCTTAGCGTCTTAAGGGATTTCAAAATTACCTTTATTACAGTTTCCAAAAATTAGAGAAATTAACAAGTATCCTAAATAGCAAAAGAAATGTAGCCACATTAAATTAAAAAATATATATATACTTAAAAAACACATAGTGACCTGGTCTAAAACTGAAGGTGAACCCTATAATAGAATCTCCATTTTTCATTGAAACAGATAAAACTTTTACCTGTGCACAACAAATGAAAGCAATGGAAAGTGTCAGTAAGAAGACGGAAGACACAACCACATCAACTGAACGCTGCGGACCCCGCCTCTGTGGAGTGAGATGCATGTGTTAGTGTTCTGGATCACTGTCGGCGTGGCAATGTCCCTCATATCGTTAACATTCTGAATTTTATTGCATTAATGTGAAAATAAAAGTTTATAGATATAAGAAGTTTCTTACAGGTTTTTAAAATATTTTGGACATTTTCAACTTCAACTAAGCACTGAAATCCATGCCTTCCCAAATTAAGGGGTGATTGGTTCAACAGCATATTTTCAGCTGGAACATTTCCCCAAAAGTCAGAAAAAAATGCAATATTTAATTTATCATTCTGTCCAAGGCAATTTAAATTTTGTTTCCCCTTCTATGCTCTATTACCCCTATCACCTTTGCGGAGCCCTGGTGGCACCGTGGTTAAGAGCGCAGCTGCTACCAAAAAGGTCGGCAGTTCGAATCCACCAGCTGCTCCTATGGGGCAGTTCTACCCTGTCCTATAGGGCTGCTGTGAGTCAGAATCGACTCAGCGACAACGGGTTTGTTTTGTGATCAGCTTTGCAGGCATATCACTTCTAACTTGATGTGCAGAAAGTTTGTCAGCCACTGATATAATCTGTACAACACACGGGACTACGCTGCCTGAGAAACTGCTTCCAGAAACTGTAATGGTGCATTCTCTACATATTCTTGCGTATGTTCTATTGTTAATCAAATAAAACTCACCTTTAAATAGGAACGAAGTGATAACCATATCTTAATATTCTCCACCTTTTTAAGTCTGAAATGAGGTATTTCATATTTCCTTGCTTTCCTGGCAGATGTAATATGGCTGAAGAGTTTTGCAAATAAAAATCTCTACAGGAGATTAAAAGTAAAATCACAAAGTAAAATATATGTTATATGTCTCTGTGGGTTTACTTACATAATTGTAAACAATATTCCCCGCATGTTAAAAAGGATGAAATTCTAATCAGTGGATCACTAAGACAGGCAGTGAAAAAATTTATTTAGTGGCTCCTTATACTGTTGCTTCTAAAGAACATTATATACTTCTTCACAATATGGTATGCTCTTGATATTTGCCAACACATAGTCTTTGGAGACCTTTGTGACTCCCCATCTTCACAAATTCAAATGTTTACACAGGTTTCTGGCTTACTCCCCAGTGATGTCTCCATTCAAAATCACATTTCTTGTGTATATCCTCAGTATTAAGTCCTCAATCCATAACTCTTACCAAATTTCCATAACTTTATTTCTCACTTGGCCAATTTTCACAGAAACATTATCACATTGAGAATTACCACATACAGTACGAATGAAAAACACAGCAAAGACACACTGAGGTGCAGATGCTCAGCAGTCTGCCAGGCTCACTCACTGGCTAAGCCACTTACTCCTACACATAAGGCTCAGCAAAAATCCAGATTACAATGTGCCATTTGCAATAAGAGTCAGTATTACAAATGTTAAGTCGATAAATACAAGAAGTCCACTATCAATCCTTCATTGTCCTTATTAACTTTTGGAAAAAAAAAAACAAATGAAGAAAACAAAAATACTGCAATGGAATATCATATACAAAAGCAGACATAAGAAGTTTTACTTGACTTCCTACTAACCTGTTTATACGTCCTCTCGGCCACACACATCATGAAAAAAAACATCCAAGTAAGACACAATCGTTCAAAAAAATTAATTACAGACAAAACAATAATAGGTATAACTGGTGGTGCCCCACAAAAGAGAGTCAAGATCTCCTCAGTAGAAATGGACTTTAGTTGATCAAGGCTCTTTTCACGGAAAAGTCGATGTACAAAAGGAAAAAATGCTAATCCAATGGTGACAACATTTCCCAGCATCTGATAACCTACTCCTTGCTGATAGGCGTTAACCTGGGGATTAATTTAAAATTTCCGTTACTACTGCATAGGCAAATGGAGTTATAAGGCCGTATTTATCAAATACTATTTAGATTATTAAAAATAGACAAATAGAAGTAAAATTTTAAAATGACATACAGATCTATGACTTTTAGACCATATTAAAAATTAGACTTTATATGAGATAAGGAATGTTTGTGGAGTATAACTGAGCAATTGTTCATGCTAACAGAGATCATACAATGTATAAAGAATAAAAAAAGCATACTACCAAGTACAGACTCTGACTACAAAATTTAAATATATATATACGTGTTTCAAAAGCAGAGTCATTTTGTTTTGATCACTAAGTTGACTCTATGAAATAGCTGCTTATCACTAACTAGATTATTTGAAAAGTCTGGAGACTTAGTAAACCTTACCCTGCTCATAATGATGCCACTTATTTCCAATACAGACATATCCATCTTTTTGCACTCATTCCCTTCCCAGATTATTGCACTAACTCGATCAGAGGCAGGACTTGAGTTCTGAAGCCAGAATAAATGGTTCTGAGAAGAAAAAATATATAACTGTTTGCATCCACTCCTTTCTTTCCTGCATTAGTTTTTTCCCCCTTTGTACAGCTCCCAGGCTACATTTGCCAATGTTCAGTCAATCACTCTATTATTATTCTATTCTCTCCCTCACAGAGCTCATCACTCCAATTACTACCTCTATGATGCTGATTTCTGACCCTTTTTTCTTAACTAAACCTTTCCTCTTAACTGGACACAGGCTAAAGGTCTTCTACAATGAGGAGAGACAGGATCCATGATGTTCAAGGTTGCTAAAGGTACAGAAGTGAGGATAAGCTTGCTGTATTCTTGGGATATGGAGGAAGAAAGTATCTCTAGAGCAACGAGACTACCCTGGGAGGAGTAGGAAGAAGTTAGGTAGGAGAGGTGCTAGAAGGCCTCACATATCACATTGTGAATTACTGAGTAGTTAAGCCTTTCTCTGGTAAGCAGGTCACAGAAAAGCATAGAAACCTCAAGAGGAAAAAGTCACAATAAAACAAATCCCCACCTCCCACTGCCATATCATGCCTAATTCTTCAAGTACCAGTTCCAGTTCCATTTCTCCATCATGGTCTTCTTTGACCATCACAAGCCTCACTAATTTTGTTCTTCTCTGAAACTAAAAGGCCTGATAGTCTATATCAAGCTAATTAGCATCTAACTGTATGTAGCTTCTATAGTGTTTCTTTACTTCCCATATAATCATCTTGTCTCCAAACTAAAATATAAGTTTCTAGAAAAGGACCATATGATATATTTCTTCTCTTTCCACCACAATGCTTAGCATAATGCTGAGCATTGATTGATTTATTCATTGATTCATTGATTTAGCCAACAATTATTTATTAAGCACCTACTATGAAAGATGCACTGTGGATATTATGGAGAACAAGACAGATGTGATCCTTGCAATCGAGTTTACAGATTTCTGAAGGAGACATAATTAAATAGTTACTACACGGCATGGTAAAGGAAGGAAAGAGTGCTTTTGGAGCATATAGGAAAGGCTTCCTAAAGGAAGTATCATTCAAACCAAGACCAGAAGAATAAAAAGGAGTGAGCTACAGGAATGAGTATTAGAAGGAAGTGTGTCCTACGCAAAAAAAACAGTATGTTAAAGGCCAGAAGTAGACAGGGCGTGGATGAATTTGAAAGACATTATGCTGAGTGAAATATGTCAATCACGAAAGGACAACTGTTGTATGAGACTATTATTATAAAGTAACAGTAAAGGTTATATACAGAAAAGAAAAAAAACATTCTTTGATGGTTACCAGGGATGAAAGGAGGAGGGAGGGAAAATTACCAAATAGATATAAGACATGTGTTAACATTGGTGAAGGGAAAGATAATACACAATATGAGAGAAGTCAGCACAACATGACCAAGGCAAGAGAGGACACTGACAGGAATGCAAGAATAAAGGGCAACTATGGTAACTACTATAGCTTAGACAATCCTGCAACAACAGTATTAACAAACAGTAATTTATGAATGGATAGCCAGATACGCCAAGAGGTGTGGGAGGGTGTAAGGGAGCACACCTACTGGCGGATATGGTTTGGTGGTGGATATTTCTAAATACATGACTGCAGGTGTTCCTCATATATTAATATAGACAATAAAGCACACAAGGGGCAGAGCAAGGAAACCTCCTAAATATAACCAAACACCTCGTGGGATGAAGCTCCTAGGCTTGAGGGTGAATAGACTTGGGGGACACCTACATCAACTGGCAGAACATAATTCATAAAGACAATGTTCTGCATCCTACTTTGGTGAATAGCATCTGGGGTCTTAAAAGTTTGCAAGCAGCCATCTAAGATACAACTATTGATCTCTTCCCACCCGGAGCAAAGGAGAGTAAGAAAACCAAAGACTCAAGGGAGCAATTAGTCCAAAGGGCTAATGAATCACATGAACCACAACCTACACGAACCTAGACCAGAAGAATTATGGTGCCTGGCTACCACTACTTACTGCTCTGACTGGGATCACAATAGACAGTCCTGGACAGAGCAGAACAATACTGTAGAACAAAAAATCAAATTCACAAAAAAGACCAGACTAACTGGTCTGATATAGACTGGAAGAACCCTCAAGACTATGCCCCTAAGATACCCTTCTGACCTGAAACTGAAGCCATTCTAGAGATCACCTTCCAGCTAAACAATAGACAAGCCCATAAAATAAACAATAACACCTGAAAGAAATGTGCTCCTTGAACAATCAATTAAATGAGATCAAAAGGACAATATTTTCCCAAAAGCAAAGAAGAGAAGGCAGGAAGGGGTAGAAAATCAGGATGAAAGGAAATGGGGAACCCAGGGCATAAATGGAGAGAGTGTTAACACATTGTGGAGAATGAAACTAAGCCCATGGAACACTTTATGTACAAACTGTCGAACAGGAATATAATTTGCTCTGTAAACTTTCACCTAACACACAATTAAAAAAAAAAAAAAAGTAGATGGGGGTTGGTACATTTAAGAAACTAGAGGGAGTTTAGTCAAGTTAAAGTACACCATGTAAGAAGCAGGGAGGGAATGGTCAGAGGTATGATTCTATTAGAGCAAATAAAGGATCAGAAGTAAATAATCCAGAAGAGAAAAAAAGTAATTAAAGAATTTTAAGGGGAATGGTATTATCAGATTTGTATTTTAGAAGTATCACTCTGGCGGCAGTGTAGAAAACGAAATGAAGTAGGACAAGCCTAGAGATGCTGTTTTAACAATCCAGATGAGAGATGATGATGGCTGCACCAAGCAAGGTGGAAACAAGTGGACGGATTCAGATATTTAGAGAGTAGAATCAAGAGAACATGACGATTAATTAGAAACACGGTGGAGAGAGTGGAGTCAAGAAGGACTCCAAGGTTTCTGCCTTGGGTGGTTAGTGGTGGGTGGTATTAAAAAATATTGGGAATAAAAGAAGTGAGCAAGTTGGGCAGAGGAGATTAGGAAATGATGAATTCCATTTGACATGGGGAGTTCATTTTATGCAATTATTCTTAGATATGCCTTAATGTAAATCCCAAAAGTGCTCAAGAGGTCAAGATCATCATGATGTTATGTATAATTAATAAGCACAAAAAAACCATTGCCATAGAGTTGATTCTGATTCATAGTGACCCTATAGGACGGAGTAGAAATGCCCCATAGGATTTCCAACAAGCAGCTGGTGGATTCGAACTGCTGACTATTTGGTTAGCAATCAAACTCTTAACCACTGCGGCACCAGGGCTCCTATAACTACTGAGAGTTAATGTAATTTAGAAGAAACTTCAGACTGAAAGTAAAGAACATTTAGATTCAAACTTTGATTGCAAAGTTGGAGAAAGCAGCATAAAACTTTAATGAGAAAAATATATGCTATTTCTTGTCAGTTTTAAAAAGCTGTATACATTTATTGGTGGGAGAAAGATGTGGCAGTCTGCTACTGTAAAGATTTATAGCCTCAGAAACCCTATAGGACCTCAGAAACCCTATGGGGCCTCGGAAATCCTATGAGTCAGAATTGACTCAATGGCAGTGGGCTTGGTGTTTGGTTTTATACATTTAATGACATATGTATAGCCATTATCTACTATTTGCAAGGCACTGTGGAAATATTTAGCCTGTAAGAACAAAAACCAAGGAGAATCCTATCACTGTCATCCAACATCTCAAAGTCTGCTGTGTGGAGGAGCAGGCAGACTTATTCTTTGTTGCCCTAGAAAAACAGAAGTAGAGCTGACAGGTGGAAATAACAGAGAGACAGAGCCAGCTAAATAATGAGAACCATTCCTTAATCACTCGATGTATCTAGGGATGGAGCAAGCTGTCTCATGAAATAACAAGCACTCCATCTCCAGAAGTATTTAAACAGAGGCTGACTAATCATCAGATGGGGATACTAATGATAATGCTAACATTTATCTATTGAGTGTTGGGAGGTGGGACCAAGATGGCAGAGTAGTCAGATGCTTCCAGTGGTCCCTCTTACAACAAAGACCTGAAAAAAACAAGTGAATCAATTATGTATGGCAATCTAGGAGCCCTGAATATCAAAGGTGAAGTTGAGGAATCGGACTGAGTGGCAGGAAGAGGGAGAGACGGTTCAGAAGCAGTAAGGAGTTGCCAGACCTGACCTGGCGGGAACCAGTACCCTGTGGGCTGGATCAGCTAGCATGTGCAGTGAAGCAGGCAGTGGTGTTCAGGATGCATTTTCCACATCAAGAGAGACTGAGCAGTGGAGAGTCTAGTCAAGCCTTCAGAACCAGCGAAAAGCGGCGCTCAATCGGCAAAATATAAGTACATGTGTCTAACCTACCACACAAATCAAAAAACACCCTGTTTGGGAAGAACCTCTCTCCTATTTACCTGCTCCCCACCCACTCTACACCAGGTCCCAGGCCAGCTTCAGTGACTGCCGTGTCCTCTGGGCTGGAAGCAGAACCTGTCACACACCCTGAGCCATTCTCCTGGCCTTGGAAAGGGAACAAATTAACAAACAGGAAAAAATAATCTTCCAGCTCCCCTAAGCTGGGAACTCAGGGCAGGCACAGCTCCCTAGGCACAGGCATAAGGGGTCCATGGACTCTGAATGCCCTTCGTGCCTGCATAGACTTGTGTGGGCCCATTTCAACAGCACAGACCCTTATTAGCACAGTATAACAGGGTATATACCTAAAGCCTAACTTCAACTGTACCAGCTATATAGTGTAGTGGCAGGTTTGTGACATTTGACACAGCTCTGGCCATTAAGCAGGGTACTCACCTACCCACATCAGGGGTCTGAGGACTGGTGGCTCCACCCACCACCACTTAGCCACCTGCGACAGGGGTCCAAGAATAAGTGGTACATCCCAGTCCTTACAGACAACAGCACAGGGTGCCCATAGTCCAGCTGCAAAACCCACCTACCTACATACTCTAGGGAATGGGGACACACTTTCCTCCCAGACACTCAGGGGCAACCATCAGCCCCCTGCCTTGCTCAGCATGTGACTCCCTACTGCAGCTCTAATCACCCTTGCCCATCTAGGACTGTAGGTGAGAGCCTGCACCACACACTTAGTGACCGACTACCTGGACACCTGAGCTGAATCCATACAAGAAAAGTAAACGGACTCCTGGGCTCACATACCTAGTAAAAGATCTAACCACCTGGTGACAGGATGTTAGAGCTTCAAAGGCGCCAATAATCAAACTAGCTCACACAAGCAGCCTATTTGGGCATATCAAAACAAAACAAGAAGCTAGGTCACAGTAAGCAAACATAAAATAAATAAATATAATAATAGATGGCTTGGAGATAACAGTCAATATCAAATCACATAAAGAGGCAGACTATGATGGCTTCAGCAAGCTCCCAAAACAAAGAATCAAGAAATCTTCTGAAGGAAGAGAACTTCTTGGAATTACTGGAGATAAAATACAAAAGATTAATATACAGAACTCTTTAAGAGATCAGGAAGGAGATGATGCAAAACACAGAACAAGCCAAGAAACACACAGACAAAGCAATAGAGGAACTTAAGAAGATTACAGATGAGCACGATGACAAATTTAACAGGCTGGAAGAATCCACAGAGAGACAGCAAATAGAAATCCAGAAGATTAACAATAAAATTTCAGAATCAGACAACTCAGTAGAAAGTCACAGGAGCAGAACTGAGGCAACGGAAGTCAGAATTAGTAACAATGAAGATAAAGCACTTGACACCAACTTATTTGAGGAAAAATCAGATAAAAGAATTTAAAAAATGAAGAAACTCTAAGAATTATGTGGGACTCTATCAAGAAGAATAACCTACGAATGACTCCAGTACCAGAACGGGGGAAGGGAGAGTAACAGAAAATACAGAGAGAATTGTTGAAGATTTTTTGGCAGAAAACTTCCATGATATCATGAAAGATGAGAAGATATCTATCCAAGATGCTCAACAAACCCTACACAAGGTAGATCCCAAAAGAAAATTACCAAGACATATTATAATCAAACTTGCCAAAACCAAAGATAAAGAGAGAATTTTAAGAGCGGCTAGGGATAAACAAATAGTCACCTACAAAAGAGAGTCAATAAGACTAAGCTCGGACTACTCAGCAGAAACCACGCAGGCAAGAAGGCAAGGGGATGACATATATAAAGCCTTGAAGGAAAAAACTGCCAGCTAAGAATTACATATCCAGCAAAACTGTCTCTCAAATATGATGATGCAGTTAGGGCATTTCCAGATAAACAGAAGTTTTGGGAATTTGCAAAGATCAAACTAAAATTACAAGAAATACTAAAAGGAGTCCTCCAGATAGAAAATCAATAACATGAGATAGCAACCCAAGACTAGAACACAGAACAGAGCAACCAGATATCAACCCAGACAGGGAAGTCACAAAAATAAATCAAAGCTAAAACACTGAGAATAGGGAAACAGGGACGTCAATATGTAAAAGACAATAACATTAAAACAAGAAAGAGGAGCTAAAAAATGTAGTTATAGATCTTTCACATGGGAAGGATGTCAAGGCGATATAAAGAAATAAAAGACTGGTTTAAATTTAGAAAAACAGGAGTAAATATTAGGGTAGCCACAAAGGAAAGTAACAGTCCTACACATCAAAATATTTACTGAGTGTTTACTCTTTGCCAGGCACTGTGCTAAGCACTTCATATTATCTCATTAGATATTTCACAACATTTCCAAGTATGAACTATTATGACCACATTACAGATGGGGAAAGAATTCCTACACTGGTTGGAAAGTGGAAATACCTTCTAAGGCAACTACAATTCTAGGTTATTTGATTTTGTATTAATATAAAACCTGAAATTAAAAGCATCGTTTGATTTATACATTATTGTAGAAGCAAGCTAATCCCTACTAAGTCATATACAATACTGTGATGTTTATTAAAATATAGTATAAAGTAGACCTACCATCCAAACAACTCTGATCATATAAAATGAACATCAAAGACCACTCTAAGGAAAATAATGAGAAAAATATTATTAAGAAAAATTTAAGCAAAGGCAACACTAGAGTCCTTCCGCCTGAGTTCTAATCCCACTATCTTCACTTGCAGGGTGTGTTCAATTTCCTCATCTCTAAACTGGGGATAATAATAGTACTTGCCTTATAGGATTACTGCGAAGTTAGATGAGATAATACAGTGCCTAGCACACAACAAAACAGAATAAATCTTAGCTACTATTATCACTGCCTTCATAGACCTCACAATAAATCTTAGCTGCTATCATCATCGCCTTCACAGACCTGCTGAAAAACATCCTCTTTGGAGTCGCGTTTGGTCCCTGAGTGAAGGGTGTTCACATGGGCCCCCTCACTGTCACTGGTGACAGACGATCGGCACTCTGGGCCATGCAGCAGGTCATCCCATAACATATCCTCGGTCTCAGAATCATGGCGAGTGCTTTCTGAGTCTCTTCTTGACATGGTGAGGTTTCGAGAGCCACCATTTGTGCCAGATCTGGAGCCCTTTAAAGGAAAAAATACACATTTTCATTCATTCTTAAAAACAATTAAACATCTGAAATAAAATTAAAACAAGTTATCTATGGCAATGGCTGGCAAGCTTTCGTAAGTCAACCACCATATATTCATTTGTTCACGAGACTTCACATACCAATAATACATTTTGACATTTAAATGTTAAACTCTGATGACTTTCTAGCAAGCAGGGCTTTAAAAGAACTCCTTCTAAGAAGTCATTGGGGCTTACTAACTAAGTTGTCCTGGGATGAGAGGTGACTCCTACAAGCACACCCAGAGAACCTCCCTAATTGGCTTGGCTGAGCCTACTGGCATACCCAAAGTGTACCCCACTCTAAATATTGTGAGCTTGACTGCAGACTTAGTCATGTTCAAGGGTCTAGCCCCAGCATGAAAAAGGATAATCAGGCAGAGGAAAAGGATAGACAACCCACCTATCCTGCGGTACAAACACAAATTTGAAAGTTTTTCCCTGACCCTAACTGTCTTGTCAATCAAAACAAAACAAAACCACACCACCATCATCTATCCTGCTCACTTCTCAATTACAAAACTCCAAATGTTACAATATGCCCACTGGTTTTCATGATGAGATTTACTGCTCCAATCTTCTTGAAAATCTATCCTCATCGTGTTAATCTCACTTACATAGGAATTATGTTTAAGAATAAATGCCACATTCCAAGTGACTATTAAATAACTTTCTCATCATTTAGGGACTGAATAATCTCCTTCTGAGCACTATCTATGATACTGGTAAGATTAAAGTGTAACCTTAAGGAGTTCACTCTCTTTCTGGGGTGAGCAGAATTTAAAAGCACTAGACAGACTGGCGGTGAGTTTAAAAGGGGAGGTAAGCACTACTTTTGTGCTACCAATAAAAAAAGGAATAGATAAAGTTATTATACTGAAAAATACTCCTTGAACACTGATCTCTCAAAAGGATACTTTACCTGGCTGAAAGCTGCTGATTCAAATTCTGACTCGGCCACACTATCTGAATCCCGCACCAGATGACACCACCTTGAAGGGGTTTTCTTTACCTGCCAAAAATCAAACCAACCAACAATAGGAAAACATGTTAAATACCTTGTTACTATTCAATGATTTAGGAATTAACTCCAGTATTTTTGTAAATTAAAACAAAAATTACCTGAGAATTTAGGTGCCTTGGAAATATTGATTTTCTATTCTTAACTTCATAGCCATTGTCGCTTGAGGCCCCTTCCACACTCCTACGCAATAATATCATCTGTGTCTGTGCTTCACCATCTTCCTCACTTGACAGATCATCTGAAATCCCATTACCCAAATGCCTAAAAGTCTCCTACAAAGAGAACAGCAATACCTTCACCGGGGACAGCCCAGAATATTCTACTATGCTGCATATGTAAAAACAAAGCATGTGAAAACTAAAAAGCAGTAGAGGTAAACTAAACTAAAACTGAACAAATCTATATGTTAATTGATAGCAGCAAAGAAAAATATTGAACTTGAAACTAAACAACCTAAATGATGTGGCAGTATTATGCGGTGATTAAAACCATAGGCTTGCATCAAACTCTTAAGTGTGAATGATAGCTCTTCTACTTACTAGCAATATCACCTTGGACAAGTTACTAAACCTCTCTGGGGCTCAGCTTCCTCATCTGAAAAGTAATAATAATAAAAACATCTATCTCACAGAGTGACTGAAAAAATGAGTTAGTATATGTAAAGTACTTGGAGCAGCAGTGCCTGGTTATAGTAATGACTTAAAAATATTAGTCAATTTTAAGTGCCACAGTCTAAAAAATAAGAAAACATTTCAGGCCTATAAAGTAAAACTGCAGTTAATTTTAGAGACAGAGCAGACCAAGTCTACCTAGAAAACAGTTTCCCAAACCCTTATTATACTATCATTTAAAAAAAAAAAAGTTGCATGGAGTTAATTCTGACTTACGGCAACTCCATGTATGCCAGAGTAGAACTGTGCTCCATAAGGTTTTCAATGGCTGATTTTTCAGAAGTAGATTGCCAGGCCTTTCTTCTGAGGCACCTCTCAGTGGACTCAAACCTCCAACCTTTCAGTTAGCAGCAGAGCAGTTAACCATCAGCCAAGCCGTTAGCACCATCAGGAACTCTATATTACCATTATCTCTCTGGAATATGACACAGCAGCCTCTACACTAATCTGTTCATTAAATCTACCAGCCTACTGTTAAGGCTGGATCAGCAGCAGATTCGATAACAAGTTCTAGCCCTAGAAAGGAGCCCTGGTTGTACAGTGGTTAAGCACTTGGCTGCTAACCAAAAGGTCGGTGATTCAAACCCACCTGGTGGCTTCATGAGAGAAAAGTCCTGGCAATCTGCTCCCATAAAGATTACAACCTAGGAAACCCTATGGGGCAGTTCTACTCTGTCATACAGGGTCACTGTGAGTTGGAATCAACTGATGGCACATGACAACAACAAGTCCTAGAAATTCTAAGAATAAACTACAGTCTTCACCTGATATTTTCCTTTTCACGCCTTATGTGTTTTACATTCCACTTATTTAAGTCAAATTATACAAACCTATTAGTACCTATTCTGTATCTGTAGCAGAGTCTAAGAATAGGAAGATTTTTAGACAGGAAAGAAAAGATTTTAATATTACATTTATACTCATCTAACTCTTACCCTACGCGACTTATCTCCATCAGAAAATTTTGCACTCTCTCTTGTTTGCCACATTCTCATCTCTGGTCGACACTGTCTCTTCTTAATGATCGGATGCAGACAACTTGTGTCATTCTCAGTTTCAGTCCCTTTGTTAGATATTAATTTTACTCTCTTTGTCCTATTTTTAAAAAGGAAAAAAATACATCACTAACTAGTTTTCCAAAAGTAACATCTTTCATGAAATCACTTTCTTCTGAGGAGTACAATATAGTATTCTGGAAGTGGAGAATCAGAAATTTAGAAATCGTATTTGTCAGGTCTCTAGCTTGCTAAGGGAATAGAAAGATAAAATATAGCTAACTCTATTCTCCAAAGACTCGTCCCAGTTAATTGAGAGGAAGCCTTACTTTTCAGTAGAGAAGACTGTGCATCTATTTTCAGGAAAAAGGTTGATAGTTTTCTCCACTTCAGCTCTCAAACACCACGCCAACTCCTACCTCCTACTGCCTGTTATGCCACTTCACAGAATGCCTTTCCCTCTCTTTGCCATCTATGTAAATGCTACCCATCTTCAAAATCCAGCAACCCTCAACTCTTTCATGGATGCTCCTGACTACCCCCAGAATAATCACTCCCATTTGCTGTCATGACCTGCAAAATCATGATCTAGGTAAAATTTATCTTTCACCCATTTCCCTTTCTGTGGTGCAGCCCATCAAGAAGAGGATCCTGCCCTGCACACCATTTCTAAAGAAGTATCACCTCACACACTGAAAAATACCTGATCATCATAAATCCTTCATTCTCTCAAGATGCTGGCCAATACGGCTTAAGATATTTTCCCTTTCAGAGTATTTATATTTTTGTAATCTTGTAGTCTAAAAGGTCATTAAATATCAAATAGAATGAATCTTTTATGGCAGAACACTAGAATTACAGATAACATGACACAGTGGAGATGATACTTTGAGTAAGCAAATCTTTCTAGAATCCTTAACAATCACACCACAATAATAATATGCCTACCCTGCTTATTCATATGACCTGATAATATTGTATACTACGTAAACACTAACATGAATACAAAATCAAGTAAAAATTCCAATGTAAGATTTCCCACCTGTTGCCAAAGAGAGTCCCCCAAAAACCACTAATACAGGGTATAGATTCCAAAGTTTCTACCCCTCTGACTTTATCAGAAGAGGAGTTATTTCCATTTTCTCGGTTCCCATCACCATTTACAGTTTTTCGTAATTTTCTACCAAAAAAAAAAAAAAAAAAAAAAGCTTCAGATTATTCAAGACATTTTCTATTTCTGCCTAAAACATCCCCATCAGATTACTACCTGAAATCAAGCATAGCGAACATCATATAATGAGGATAAATTATGTAAGAACATTTCTAACTGAAAGGCAAACAAAGGTTATACAGCAGAGGAAGCAACTGGGAATATATAAGATTACTATAAATTAACAAAGGTGATAAATTGCAAAGTCCTGAGCTATCATTTTCTTCAGTCATTAAAGATTTAGAACTGCTATTCAGAAACATTACTAGAAAGAAAAGTTTCACATGTATGAACCAGAGTCTTTTCAGGTACATTTATCACCACTAGCAGAAGGAGCAATATCTTTAAATATGAACATCAGAAATCTACCCCTCTGGCACAACGAATCATAGGAGTGGAAAGTAATAGCCACAGATCACTTTTTATTGATATCCTATGCAGTTAAAAGTTATATCCAATAAATACCAATGAGACACAGTACAGCACTAGATTTCCTTAGAACACATTAAATCCATTTAACTGAGTTTACAAGGAATCTTCTTTTTTGAAAAAAAAAAAAAGTTTTGAAAATAACATTCAAAAATAAAAACAAACACGTTGAAATTTACTGCATCAAACAGAAAAGTCATATTTAGTAACTGTTTACCAAAAAAAAAAAAAAAAAAACCAAACCTACTGCCATCTAGTTGATTCCGACTCATAGCGACACTATAGGACAGAGTAGAACTGCCCCATAGGGTTTCCAAGGAATGGCTGGTGGATTTGAACTGCTGACCTTTTGGATAACAGCCAAGCTCTTAACCACTGCACCACCAGGGCTGCTTAGGTAAGCAAAAGTCTACAGATATCCTAAGGAAAGATAACTTTCAGGGAAGAACACGACATATACCTAAGAAATTTTTTAGCAGCTCCAGAACCCAGACGTATCACAGAAGCAACAAAAGCATGACATTAATTCATGGGTAAAAAAGTCAAATCTTTATTAAAATTTGAGACCACTTAAAAATTCATTCTCATACACTTTTGAAAAAAGGTAACATTTTTAGCAGCACTAACTCAATGTACTAAGATCTTTGCATATAGTGAATTTTCACCAAATTTTGATTAAGGCTGAATTTCAAAGAAGAATGTTTTTTCAGAAACCATTATAAAAAAATAAATTTTGTTTTGTTTTGTTTTTTTAATTGTAGTTTAAATGCAAGTTCACAATTCAAGTTAGTCTCTCATACAAAAATTTATACATACATTGTTATGTGACCCCAATTGCTCTCCCTATACTATGACAGCACACTCCTCCTTTCCACCCCTCATTTCCCATGTACACTCAACCAGCTCCTGACCCTCTCTGACTTCTCATCTCACCTCCAGACAGAAGCTGTCCATTTAGTCTCATGTATCTACTTGACCTAAGCAGCACACTCTTCATGAGTATCATTTTATGTCCCACAGTCCAGTCTAATCTTTGTCTGAAGAGTTGGCCTCAGGAATGGTTTTAGTTCTGGGTTGACAGAGTCCAGGGGCCTTGCTTTCTGGAGTTCCTCCAGTCTCAGTCAGACCACTAAGTCTGGTCTTTTTACTAGAATTTGAGTTCTACACCCCACCTTAAAAAATAAATTTTAATAAAGAATAATATGGCATGGGAATTTTCCTTTTAAATGACTATACTAAATGACAAAATCCTACCTAGAAATAAGTTAAACATTCATAGTAATGTTTGTTAGCATCAAGGAGAAAAACAAAAAATAAATATTAATTTTTTAAGCCAAAAAATAATAAAAAATACACACAAAAGATTTTTAATTAATTTCACCAATTATTTTTAAAAGCTCTACAATAACTCTTCCAGAAAATATCAACTGCCAGTGTAGCTTCTCATTCTCATCTCACCTTCTTCTCCGATTTCCATTGTTTCCTGATGGCTTTGTTATCTGAGTAGACACAATCTGACAGTGGACAGTTCCCATGAGGAGCATAAGGCACAAGGGTCCAAGCACTTCACTTACGTTCACAAGAGGCATCATTAAGTATAACACAATTGCAATCACTGAAAAGGAGAAGTTTTAAAATATAAAACACTAGAGCTCATCTTTAAACTGATTCTAGTAACTAAACAAATTATATCTACAAAAATCTGTCACTTTAAAAAGTACATAAGCAGAGTGAAAACTTGACACCCTAGATCACAGACCAAATGAAAATGATACGTTACAAGGATTTGCCTTTCCGGCATTATGGTAATCTAGATATTCCAACAGGCTTTCCACAATAAAATAACTACATGCTGTATAAAACATACACTTTGAAGTGTTGTTCTGCTCTAAGGAAGAGTATTTTCCAAGGCTCAAGGTAACACAGGTAGTGATTGGCAAATCTGGGATTTGAAACCAGGAAGTCAGGCTCCAGAGTCCTCCCTCTTAACCCTATGCTATAGCGCCTCTTTTTATACATATATGAAATGTTTAAAGAAATAAGTGATGAAAGAAATTTTTTAAATATCAAAACTTATCTCCCAAAATTTCCATATATCTCAGATGATTTTATAGATGGTTCTTTCACACTTTAACATAAAGATAATTCTTGTGCTATATAACTGAACTATTCCTGTGTAGAGAAAAAAATAGCTATCAAATTCATTTTATTCCTAATATAACCATGATATTCAAATGTAACAAGAGCACCAAAACAATAAACTACAAACCTTGCTGACTTGTGAGTACGGATATAAATTTACCACTAAAAAGAATGTGCCAAGAAAGCAGGGAGTTTTGTCAATTTTGTTCATTGACATACATACGGTAATAGCTGGCACATAGTAGGCACTCAATATTTGTTGAATGAATGAATATGGTATCAAATTGAATTTGACAATATAACGAAAAGTAATTCGCTTGTATGTCAATTTGTCATACTGTGGTGGCTTATGTGTTGCTGTGATGCTGGACACTATGCCACTGGTATTTAAATACCAGCAGGGTCACCCATGGTGGACACGTTTAAGCTGAGCTTCCGGAGTAAGACAGACTAGGAAGAAGGACTTGGCGATCTACTTCTGAAAAAAAACTGGCCAGTGAAAACCTTACGAATAGCAGCAGAACATTGTCTGATATAATGCCAGAAGATGAGCCCCTCAGGTTGGAAGGCACTCAAAATATGACTGGAGAAGAGCTGCCTCCTCAAAGTAGGGTCAACCTTAATCATGTGGATAAGGTCAAGCTTTCAGGAATTTCATTTGCTGATGTGGCATGACTCAAAATGAGAAGAAACAGCTGCAAACATACATTAATAAACAGAATGTGGAATGTATGAAGTATGAGTCTAGGAAAATTGGAAGTTGTCAAAAATGAAATGGAATGCATAAAGATCAATATCCTTGGCATTAGTGAGCTGAAATGGACTGGTACAGGACATTCTGAATCAGGTAGTCATATGGTCTACTATGCCAGGAATAACAAATTGAAGAGCAATGACATCACATTCATTGTCAAAAAGAACATTTCAAGATCTACCCTGAAGTACAACGCTGTCAGTGATAGGATAATATCCATACGCCTACAAAGAAGACCAGTTAATATGACTATTATTCAAATTTATGCACCAACCACTACGACCAAAGATGAAGAAATTGAAGATTTTTACAAACTTCTCCAGTCTGAAATTGATCACACATGCAATCAAGATGCATTGATAATTACTGCTGACTGGAATGCGAAAGCTGGACACAAAGAAGGATCAGTAGTTATAAAATATGGTCTTGATAACAGAAATGACGCTGGAGATGGCAGGATACAATTTTGCACGACCAACGACTTATCCATTGCAAATGCTTTTTCAACTACATAAAACACAACTATACATGTGGACCTCTCCAGATGAGATACACAGAAATCAACTCGACTACATCTGTGGAAAGAGACGACAGAGAAGCTCAGTATCATCAGTCAAAAGAAAGCCAGGGGTCAACGGCAAAACAGACCATCAATTGCTCATATGCAACTTCAAGCTGAAACTGATGAAAATTAGAGCAAGTCCATGAGAGCCAAAGTGTGACCTTGAGTACATCCCACCTAAATTTAGAGACCATTTCAAGAACAGATCTGACGCACTGAATACTAATGACCAAAGACCAGACGAGTTGTGGAATGATATCAAGGACATCATACATGTCCTTGCAAAGGTCATTAAAAACCAAGAGGTCATGAAAAAAGACAGGAAAGAAAGAAAAGACTAAAACGGATGTCAGAAGAGACTCCGAAACATGCTCTTGAACTTAGGGCAGCTAAAGTCAACAGAAGAAATGATGAAGAAAAAGAGCTGAACGGAACATTTCAAAGGGTGGCTCAAGAAGACAAAGTAAAGTATTAAAATGACATGCAAAAACTAAAAGGTAAGAACATGCTCGGCATTTCTCAAGCTGAAAGAACTGAAGAAGAAATTCAAGCCTCAAGTTGCAATACTGAAGGATTCTACAGGAAAAATATTGAATGATGCAGGAAGCATCAAAAGATGATGGAAGGAACACACAGAGTCACTGTACCAAAAAGAATAGATCAGCGTTCAATCATTTCAGGAGAGAGCATATGATCAAGAACCAATGGTACCGAAGGAAGAAGTCCAAGCTGCACTGAAGGCACTGGCAAAAAACAAGGCCCCAGGAATTGACAGAATACCGATTGAGAGGTTTCAACAAACAGATGCTGTACTGGAGGTGCTTACTCGCCTATGCTAAGACATTTAGAAGACAGCTACCTGGCAAGCCTACCTGAGATCCGTATTTGTGCCTATTCCAAGAAAGGAGATGCAACAGAATGAGGAAATTATTGAATAATATCATTAATATCACACACAAGTAAAATTTTGCTGAAGATCATTCAAAAGTGACTGCAGCAGTCCATGGACAGGGAACTGCCTGAAATTCAAGCCAGATTCAGAAGAGGAGGTGGAACAAGAGATATCATTGGCAATGTCTGCCAGATCTTGGCTGAAAGCAGAGAATACCAGAAAGATGTTTACCTGTGTTTTATTGACTATGCAAAGGCATTCAACTGTGTGGATGATAACAAATTACGGGTAACACTGTGAAGCACGGGAATTCTAGAACACTTAAATGTGGTCATAAGGAACCTGTATATAGACCAAAAGGCAGTTGTTTAAACAGAACAAGGGGCTACTGCGTGATTTAATATCAGGAAAGGTGTGCGTCAGGGTTGTATCCTTTCACCACATTTATTCAATCTGTATGCTGAATAAGTAATCTGAGAAGCTGGACTATATGAAGAATGTGGCATCAGGATAGGAGGAAGACTCATTAACAACCTGTGATAGGCAGATGACACAACCTTACTTGCTGAAAGTGAAGAGGACTTGAAGCACATACTGATGAAGATCAAAGACTACAGCCTTCAGTATGGATTAAACCTCAACATAAAGAAAATAAAAATCTTCACAACTGGACCAATAAGCAACATCATGATAAATGGAGAAAAGATTGAAGTTGTCAACGATTTCATTTTACCTGGATCCACTATCAATCCCCATGGAAGCAGCAATCAAGAAATCAAAAGATGTATTGCACTGGGCAAATCTGTTGCAAAAGACCTCTTTCAAGTGTTAAAAAGTAAAAATGTCACTTTAAGGACTAAGGTGCACCTGACCCAAGCCATGGTATTTTAAATCGCCTCATATGCACACGAAAGCTGGGCAATGAATAAGGGAAGACCGAAGAATTGACAACTTTGGATTATGGTGTTGGCAAAGAATACTGAATATATAATGGACTGCCAGAAGAATGAACAAGTCTGTCTTGGAAGAAGTACAGCCAGAGTGCTCCTTAGAAGCAAGGATGGTAAGACTTTGTCTCATGTACTCTGGACATGTTATCACGAGGGACCAGTCCCTGGAGAAGGACATCATGCTTAGTAAAGTAGAGGATCAGTGAAAAAGAGGAAGACCTCAATGAGACAGACTGACACAGTGGTTGCAACAATGGGGTCAAGCTTAGCAATGATTATGAGGATGGCACAGGACAGAGCAGTGTTTCGTATTGTTGTATATAGGGTCACTATGGGTCGGAACCTACTTGATGGCATCTAACAATTCACTAAGACCATACAGGGTTCAAGCCAGAAATGCCAGGATAGAAAATCTATCTCAGAGCTGAGAAAAGTACTTGGCACAGTATATGGCACAGACTTAAGTATTTGTCAACTACATTAATTCAATAATTTAATACATATAATATAATTTTTACCACTTCTATACAAATAATCTCAAATAATAAGGAAAAGGCATTCCATAATAATCAATATTTGTTCCTGATTTGTAATTAATCTTAAATGCTAATGTCTTCTAAATACTACAATAGAAAAATATTTCCTTAACATGCTAAAGAATATACAGGTAAAATCAACGCACATTGTATCAATGAAGACACTTTGAGAATCAGGAACTAAATAAGGACGACAACTCTTACTGTCTTCATTATCTAGTGCTGCTATAACAGAAATACCACCAGTGGATGGCTTTAACAAACATAACTTTATTCTCTCACAGTCTAGTAGGCTAGAAGTCCAAATTCAGGGCACCATCTCCAGGGGAAGGCTTTCTCTCTCTGTCAGCTCTGGAGGGAAGGTCCTTGTCATCATCAGTCTTCCCCTGGTCTAGGAGTGTCTCAGGGCGGGGACTCACACAATATTAGGAATCATGGCCTAGCCAAATTGATACACACATTTTTGGGGGACACAATTTAATCCATGACATTTACTGTTACTACTTAACACTACTCTGAAAATGTTGCCTAATTCAATACAAATAAATGAAGTGAAATGAAAAGGAAGGGACCAAATTTTTACTATTTGCCAACAATATGACTATATAATTAAAAAATCTAAGAGAGGTACTGAAAAACTATTAGAATTAATGAGAGAGAGTTTAATAAAGTAGCAGTTTATAATTTTAAGTATAAGCTAATAGCTTTCAAATGTAACAGCACTAACCAGTTAAAATTGGTAAAACAAACAAAATAAAGTCTCATATCTGCAATCGCACCAGCAAAAACAAAATATTTGAGTTTAATTTTAGTAAGATCCAAGCAGGACTTATAAAAAGAAGAAGAAAAAAAATCCTACAAAACTTTACAGAGTGAGAGATAGAACAGAAGATTTGACTAAAAAAGAAATATATCATGTTCCTCTATAGGAAAATGAATATTATAAAAAAAGTCAATTTTCTCCCTCAAAAATATATCATTATCTATATCTGAGGAAGTGACAAAATTCCAATCCAAATCCCAGTTTGCTTTGTTTTGTTTTTAGGTTTTTTGGAACATGATAAAATAATTCTAAAATACTTTGGAAAGGCTAAACAGGCAAGAGTAAGCAAATGTTGAAAAAGCAGACTAGGGGAATATCTGTCCTGCTCAGTGTTAATACATACTAAAAAGCTACAGTAATTAAAGCAATGTAGTACAGGTTGCTATGAGTTTTAACCAACTCAACAGCACCTAACAACAACAGCAACAACAGTATGGATATAAAAATAAACAAACAAATCAATGGTATAGAATATGAAGACCAGAACCAGAGCATGGTGTATATGAAAATTTAAAATATATCATTTAATATATATCAACAAGGAAATTTCTCCTAAATTCTTAAACAACAAATGTAAGGAAAAATATTACACTTCACCCTCACAAATGACCAAAGAAATACACACTAAACAAGCAAAATACTTTTTCTAACATATCAAATTAGGTATCAATTTTTAAAATCATAATACTCAATATCAGTAATAAAACAGGCATTCTGATCCACTGCTTTCCAAAAGAATTGTGCTACCAGTAATTTTACTACATATACTAAAAGCCTTAAAATGTTTACATTTTTTAATCTTTTAATTCTATTTCAAAGAATAAATCCTAAAGAAATAATATAAAATACAGAAAATTCTGCTCATTATGGCATTATTAATAGAAATAGCCTAAATGCCCACAATATGATAATATTTATGTGAATTATGGTACTCTTATATAACACAATATTAAGCAACTATTAAAAGGTGTTCATGGTATATCCATATGCTAAACTCCTACACAGACATTAAAACAATGGGCAATGGGGATACAGTGGCAAACAGAACATACTGGGTCCCTGGACATAGATGGGGGAGGAAAAAAAAAATCAGGTAGTGATGTGTAAATGCAGAAATTACAACAGATATGATGAAATATTATGCAGCCATTAAAATGATAGTGATGAAGGCTTTTGCTAAAATGGAGAAAACCTCATTATAATGAGAAGTCCCAGTAAAATAATGCTATACTTTCCCTGTCTTTATGGTAGCTACTATCCACATGTGGCTATTTAAATTTAATTAAAATTAAATAAAATTTAAAATTCAGGTCCTTATTCACACTAACCACATTTCAAGTACTCAATAGCCACATGTATCTAGTAACTACTGTATTGGGTCATGTAAACATATAGCATTTCCATCATCACAAAAATTCTATTGGATAGCACTGTCACAACGTTAAAAGACTAAATTTATGAATTTGTAAATTCATAGATGTATTTTTCACTCTAAAATATAAAAAGTACCAAAAAATCTGATACAGATAAAACGAAATCACCCATGATCCTTTCATCCTAACTCAACCTTCTCCTACTCTTTGTTCTAACTCACGTCTTCTTGCATACATGTAATCATAGGATGTAATTATAGGTTAAGCGCTAGGCTGCTAAAGAAAAGGTCAGCAGTTCGAACACACCCAGCACCTCCATGAGACAAAGACCTGGTGATTACTCCCCTAAAGATCATAGCCTAGAAAACCCTATGGGGCAGTTCTACACTGTCACATGGGGTAGCTATGAGTTGAAATCAGCTTGACAGCACCTAACAACAATCATAGGATACACTGCCCACTTTCAGAAGGTATTCCTGATAGGCAATGGGGATGCAGTGGTAAAAAATATATATATATATACTGGGTTCCTACACACAGGGAGAGGGAGAAAAAAACATCAGGTAGTGATGCATAATGCAGAAATTAAAATAAGATTGATTTGATAGTGACTAGGGTGGACTATTTAGAAAGTATAGATAGGGATGACCTCCCTATGAAAGCTACATCTTAGCTAAGGTCTTAAAGATGAGAAAATAGTTAGCTGTGCGAAAAGCCTTAAGAACAGTCCAAGCAAAAAGGAAAGCTCTGTGAGGAACAGAAAAAAAGCCTGTTATACCTAGACTGAACAAGGAAGAGAGTGGTAACAGATGGTAGGAGATGAGGTCTGAGAGATGAGCTGGGAACAGATCAGCTGAGGCACTGTAGGTCATGGTAAGAAGTTCGGATTTTTATTATAAGGGCAATAGGAAGCCATTAAAGGGTTTTAAGCAGAAGAATGACATAACATGGTTTCTGTTTCTAAAAGATATTTCTAGTTGCTATAAAAAGAATGGTTGGAAAAAGCAGGCTCAGAGTAGATGTTATTCCAGTGGTCTGGGAAGAGATGCTGGTGGTCTGGACTATAATGGTGGCAGTAGAGGCTGAGATAAATAGAGTCAAGACACATTTTGGAGGTAGAACTAATAGACTTGGTGACATATTAGAAGTGAGAGTTGACAGTAGAGTAGATGACTTCATTTCTCACTTGAAAACTGGGTCATTGATAGTGTCACTTAATGAAATGGGAAAGACCTAAAGAGGAACAAGTTTATACATAAAAATAGCAAGAGTTCCACTGTGGACATTCACGCTATCTATTAAATCTCCATATGGAAATGTCAAGTAGGCAGTTAGAATTACAAGTCTGAAGTTCAGCAGAGAGATATGGCCTAAAGATATAAATCTGAGAATCACCAGTTTATCAGTGACATTTAAAGCAATGAGGTTTGATGAGATTACCTAGGAAAGAGAAGAGGGCTCAAGATCCAACCTTGAGGCAATCTAATATTTAAAGGTCAGAGAGAAGAAAAGACTGAGAAGGTCTTTGAGGCAGGTGAGACACGTGGAAAGAAATTCAAGATAGGAGGGGGAGTAGACAATTGTGTTGAACCACTACTATGTTCTCTCAGAGCAAATAAAGACAAACCCCAAATGCTATGTGTTCCTTCACTTCTTTTTACTTTAAACCATCAAATGAAAGAGTAAATGTAAGAACAGTAAAGTCTTCATTAAATGACAGCAAAAGCAGCAAAAAGAAACTGGCATAGCTTATTTCAGCTCCTCCAATTACCTTGCATGAGGTAAAGCAGTAATAGCCAAATAAAGATTCTTTGAGAGGTAACCTGAATCCACCAACTGCTGAACAATGGAAAAAACACAACTCGAACAAGCCCCTTCCGAGTTAGAGATGTCCATGGGATTTCAGGTTTGGCTTTGGCAAATGTTGAGCCTTTAGAGACACAAAAAACAAAACATCAAATATTTATGTACACTATACTGACGCCTACTTGTCACAATATATTAAAAACAAGTGAGAGCAAAAATTAGAACACAATCTGTTCAGTGAAGAGAAATTCTTTCGGGTATTTGTTAAATGCAATAGCTTCTTTCCTCAATCACTACTGCAGGAGCTCAAAATAAGTCAAGCTCACTTTAATGTTATACAATATATTTTTCTTAAATACACAACAGCAGGTTGCCAAGTTTATCTGCCTTTCACCTTTATAAAGACCGTGTAATTTATACAGCCACACAGTACTAAGGCAAAGGGGAAAAAATGTTAAAGCCTGGATGATGAAGACTGAAATCATTGTCAGAAAGATAAGGGAAGAACGTTACTTTCAAAAATTAAAGTATACCATCGTCTAGGAAAGATATCTAAAAACTTTTTTAAATCTTTAGTACTATTTAATAATAATACTATGAAATAACGTAGTACTATACATGAGAAACAAGCCAATTTTACAACTCACCTCTGATTAAATCAACATCAATCAAGTCTGGCTTGATGTGACCCATCTTTTTTGGTTTGTTTTTGAAGCCCTAGGATAAAACAAAACAAAAACAAACGAAGAGGAAAAAAGCCCTTTTAAATATAAAAGATACAGATACATTTCTTTTTCACTATAACTGACTCCCTTTTACTAGGGATATTTTAATCCTAATGCTCACCACTTACGTAGACATAGTGCCTCGCCTACTACCTGACACGTAGTAGGGAGGTGCTCAACAAATATTTGTTAAATGAAGACTACATAATGGCTACTTTAATTTTTGGTATTTCCTTCCTTGCTTTACTTCGACTTATTCCTGTTTTCTTTCTCTGATTCTTCATATATTAACTTGATTCACCGTAAGGATAAGGAAACCAAAATTCACTGAAAGGGAAACAGGCTTTGTGAGGCTGAACATGAGCACCCTCATTTGGTCCGCTAGTTCACTACAGTTGAAAAGTCATCCTTATGTAAGTCCCTGGCATGTAGCCACTATTGTCCACTGCTATTATAAAACCTCTGCCCTCCCATTGCGGGGCACAGAGATTTGTTTTGGTCCTTTGGCCACCCAGGACTGCCTCGTATGTAAATATCGCCAATAAACTCCTTTGCCACCACACTGAAGCTGCCCGCCTCTTTCTTCGGTCTCTCGGTATCCTCCATTTTTGGAGGCAAGTTTCACATTACTGGTCCGTGCCTGAACAACTGGCAAGCCAGCCAGGAGATTGAAGAAATGGTGAGTGGTAGTGAGGTCTCTGCAGGGGACATCCTGAGTTGGCCAGCAACTCCCATGTGGAGAGGTCTGGCCCGTATGCTTTTCTGTGGGGGAAACCCCAGGTTGGCCAGCAACCCCCAGGTGGGGAGGTCTGACCCGTATGCTTGATGTGTGTGGACTGCCGCGTGAGTACAGGGGCACCCTGAAAACGT
This sequence comes from Dugong dugon, assembly GCA_030035585.1. Taxonomy (NCBI): domain Eukaryota; kingdom Metazoa; phylum Chordata; class Mammalia; order Sirenia; family Dugongidae; genus Dugong; species Dugong dugon. Next base: position 154,331,325 of record CM057462.1, read on the forward strand.
CAAGCAGATAGCCTGGCTGTGGACAGATGCATGCCTTCATAAGTGTGGAAAGGAAGCTAGGAGAGCAGTAGCAGCTGTGGAATGGCCACTGCTCTGGGCCATTTGGCTGGCCACTGAAGTCTAGCTAGCTGCTGAAGGGTGCATGAGAGCCTTGCAGAAAGAGTTAAAGTTAGAAAGAGATATGCAGCAGACATGTGTTGCTACATCTGACATACTAAGCAGCAATGTCCGTGAACAGGATGAGCAACTAAAAACGCTCACCTGCAGATTTGTAAAGATGGGAGACTCAAGGACTAGGAGAACAATCCCCTAGTCACTGCTCAAAGCCCTCCAACAATGAGACTGGAGAGAGTTGGAGGCGCTAAGTAGGTCCCTGGCACTGAGAACACCCTGTAACAACCAGCACAAAGCAAGAGTTAAAATAGCAGGAAAAAAAATGGGGATAGCCAAAACGGGACTAATGAGGCACAGCAGTCCAGGTACAAGGACTAGAAGGCAGAAGGGGACAGGAAAGATGGTGATAGGGAACCCAAGGTTGAGTAAGGACAGTGTTGACGTGTAGTGGGGTTGTTAAGCATTGTCATAGGGCAACATGTATACTGTTTAATGAGAAACTATTTTGTTCTGTAAACCTTCACCTAAAGTGAGAAGAGCAGCACAACTCAAGAGCGTAGTCAATGTCACTGAACTGTGCATGCAGAAATTTTTGAAATGGTATATCTTTGGCTATGTATATTTTCACCAAAAAAAAAAAAAGATCGAGAAGGGAGAGGGTTGTTAACCAATGTTATAAAACAATATGTGTACTACTGTTTAATGAGAAACTATTTGTTCTGTCAACCTTCACCTGAAGTACAATAAACATTAATTTAAAAAAAATAAAAAGGGGATAACTTGTGTTGAGCAGCCTTGAAGAGACCTTAGAGGCCCTCTCTGGAATTCTCTGATAACTGTCCCCGCCAGGATAATTGAGCAGCAACATAGTCGCAGCTGCAACAGAGGGCCTGCCTCCATGTTACCAGGCAACTGGGCTGAACCCATGCTTGCACTTGGTATGGCAGAGGCATGGCTCCACAAATGACTGAGGGTTCTGCCAACTCTGCCCAGATCTTCTGACTTGCAGAAATAATTAAGACTGAAGATTAAGCCTAGGTCCTTCTGTCCTCCCTGGTGGGGAGGGAGGACCAAAGGCCTTATGTTACAATTAAAGTTCAATGAGGAAATGAAAAGAATTCTATGTCTTGGGTTTTTAGATACCATCGCACAGGTGACTGATCTCTGTAACACCTGTCACCAAAGTGAGGAAAACTTTTGCGTCTGAGGTCACCATCATTGAGACCCTTGCCCAAGTCTGATTATAGATAAGGTCTTTGGGTTTATCCTGACTATGGATAAACCCCTATTGTATGTATTGATAATGTTGATGTATTAATGTACACTTTTGTAAACTTTCACCTCCAAGCCCTGACAGGAATTGCTGCCATTAGGGCCATTTTTAGAGGGGCACATGGACACTGTGACATGGGCTATAGCTAATAGCCTGGCCATTCAATCTATCCACTGACAGCCCTCAGACTGACATATAAAGCAAGCCCCTATGGGGATGAGACATCTGGACCAAAAAAAAAAAATCAGTTCTGCTCCTGATAAGCTTTTGTTATTTATGTGGATGGTCACCAGAAAGGCCTCTATGCTGACAGGAGAAAACAACCAATGAGCAGACCACTCTTGCCAAATGATCACAGAGGCTGAAGCATCCTCTGCTCCAGAGCAAAGAGATGTACAACCGACCACCTCCTGGATTTAAGAGAGGACGGCCCATGGAGATTCACACACCATCCTAGATTGAGCCTACACACGTGGACTGTCACTGTCATCAGAAAACGCTAAACAGCACAGAAAAGCTGACCTGCCTGCAAGACCCTGGCCAAGGCTAAAACCTGCCCAGGGACAGATTCCCAAGCCAACAGTCCCAGGCATTCTCAGCAGGTAAATCGTATCAGGGCTTCTTATCCTATACAGAGGCTTCCACTGGATCTTGAATGAACTCTTCGTGTTCTATATCACCCCCAAGCTACAGGGGTGATTGAGCACTTCAATGGACAGGCTTATACGGCTGATGGGAGGGGACAAGACAACCCCACACTGAACAATACATCTCAGGCAAGCAGTCTAGGGTCTCAATGCAGCAGTTCCCTGCAAGGGCATTTCTCATTTGTGCCATATGTTTAATCAAACTGTCTATTCTATAAAATGTGTTTCTTTTGTATACAACTATTTCTGACAAAAGATCTGGGTTCTGACAGAGGTCACTGCCTCAAGACTAGGACAGACAGCCTGTCTGGCTATACCTGGGCAACCCTCACCTTAAGAACCAAGGGAGATAGGAGAGGGGAGAGGGGAATTGTTAATATTGTCTCTTTATCTTCCCAGATTATCTCACAGTGATGAACAGGCCCCTCATCCATAGGCCCCAATGATACAGGCTTTTGCTAGAGCAATCAATCAGACCAACTGTTGGCTCTGTCAACATCTGAACCAAGATGACTAATCATCTCCCCATATTGTTCTAGCTGATCTGTCAACAAGGAGGACACCTTGTGGACCAAGTGAATGTGTAACCTGGTGTACTAAGGAGATCAGGTGGTAAATGACTACGATTGTCCACGACTCATGGAAAACATCTTTTCAAATATGACAGCTGCCTGTGGGGAATGCTCCAACTTTAGAAGGAAATTTCTGTGTATTAAAAATGTAAATGGCATGGGACTAGATGGTTTGACACTGAGAACGGTACTTTTAAGGCTGAGTTTGACATTACTCTGGACATAGACAACTTACAGAATATGACTGTCATGGATTGAATTATGTCCCCCCAAAAATGTGTGTGCCTATTTGGCTGGGCCATGATTCCCGGTACTGTGTGGTTTTCCCATATGTTGTAAATCCTGCCTCTATGATGTTAATGAAGGAGGATGGGTGGCAGTTGTGTTAGTAAGACAGGACTCAATCTATAAGAATGGATTGCATCCTGAGGCAATCTCTTGAGATATAAAAGACAGAAGTGAGCAGAGAGACAGAGGGACCTCATACCACCAAGAAAGCAGTGCCAGAAGCAGAGTGCGTCCTTTGCACCTGGGGTCCCTGCATGGAGAAGCTCCTAGTCTGGGGGAACACTGATGAGAAGAAGGCCGACAGAGAAAGCCTCCCCAGGAGCTGATGCCCTGAATTTGGACTTTTAGCCTACTTTACTGTGAGGAAATAAACTTCTGTTAAAGCCATCCACTTGTGGTATTTCTGTTACAGCAGCACTAGATGTCTAAGACGATGACCAGGGGTCCAATGTACACTGACTGACTATACCAAATGTGAATTTGCCTGGTCTGGCAATGGTTAATACCTTGCTCAACTGCGCTAAGAAAGAGCTTTTGTATTACTTGTTCTAAAATGTGTGCTGTTCATATTGTGTCATATTGGGAGAAATATGCTGCTATTACATAAATGAATCAAGACAAGTTATACACACGTAAGATTGGACAAATGCAGCCCTTTGACCTACTCAGTTGGCTTGGATTAAGGCACAACTACAGTGGCTGGCTGGGATTTCTCCTCCAAGCAAGCTTGATCAATCTGCTGGGGGCAGCCCTACTACTAACCCTTATTAAATGCAGCTTCAAATGATGCACAGATATAACATCCAACAGAGTTATGCACCAAACCACGGACATGCAGCTCAATGTCGAAAATGCGTGATGGCATACTGCTTTGATTCTTTTTCTGGCACTCTGATAGGAGTTAGGCGGTAAACTGTTGGGGGAATGGTCTGCCTCTACACCTCCCATCCAGGCTGCCTAAGTAAAGGCCTTGGGCCCAGAATATTCTCTGATAAGGAGGCTGGGAATTGGGTCACCTTCTCTCTCCTAGTTCCTTCTCCTTATCAGAGAAGCCCTCCCTCTATGCCGGGCACACAGTAACTTTCTCTGTCCCTTGCATATACGCAGACACCATAGGGCACCTGGCCAACCCCACTCCTATAGCTGTTCCTGGCAGGGAGGGAATGGGGTCTCTTGTACTACGGGATAAGAGGGGAAACATGCCAGATTGTAGGAGCCAGCCTTGAGAGATGTACTGAAGGGGAAACAGGCTTTATGAGCCGAACATGAGCACCCTCATTTTGGTCCACAAGCTCACTACAGTTTGCTAAGTCATCCTTATGTAAGTTCCTGGCATGTAGCCACTATTGTTCATCGCCACTATAAAACCTCTGCCCTCCCACTGCAGGGCATGGAGATCTGCTTTGGTCCTGCGGCTGCCCAGGACTGCCTCATATGTAAGTCTCCCTGATAAACTCCTTTGCCACCCCACTGGAGTTGCCCGCCTCTTTCTTCGGTCTCTCGGCACCCTCCATTTTTGGACACAAGTTTCATGTTAATTTTCCATGCCTGGATACCCAGATAAACTACAGTAACTTGTTGAAGATGACACGGCTAGAGATGGAACCAAGACTAGATCTAACTCCTAATTCCGTGCTGTTTCCATTATACCATACTTGCTACCAATACTTTTTAGCAGCTCACGAAAGAAAAACAGGACAGGATTTAGAGAATTACAGAATAAAATGTGGGAATTCGTTCATCCTAACCCCATCTCCCATTAATATAAATAATCAAGAACTGTACAAAATTTGTGAAAAAGTTAGCCAAGTACCATCTAGTTCAAACAGTTTTCGAGTTGACTGGCCTATAAAAGAAATGCAGTCTAAGAGTGCTGGTTAAATGCATTTCACAAAGAGACATAAACATCCAAGTCTAGTCAAAGTGACTGAGATTAGGAAAATGAATAGATTAAACTATTAAATTGTATTGCCACCCATATGGAAAAAAAAACTGTTAATAAAAGGTCTGCAGCATATCTTTAAAAAAGAGAGGTCCAAACAGCAAGAATCTGCCTGCATTTATTCAGCACTTTCCAAAGAAGTGAGACTCTGAATCTGTAGATCTAACTATTAAAGTCAATAGAGAGATATACTTTTCTTGAAGGGCAGGGTTGATTCTTTAGGCTTTTCCACGTCTCTCAAGACTATCCAATTACATTTGATTACCAAGCAACCTTTATATGACTTAACCGCACATACAGCTTAACCCCATCCAATCCTGAGTTTGGAACACTAGATTATTTAATCTTTCTCCTAACCTATTATAAATAAGTAAACTGGCATTCTAAATTATACACCAGTTTTTGATTGCTTGTTTAGCATGAGATAAACCCCAAGAATCTGCTGAGCTCTAAGAGTAGTGTAAAAAAAAGTTTGAAAGCCCGAAAAACTTAAAACCATACTCTAAACCAGTGACTGTAAAAATGGGAGCTTACAGGCTAGATTCGGGTCACAAATACATTTTACTTAGTTTGCACAGGCAAAAAAAAGTCTTTTAAAAAACTCGATATTTCACATTAAATGCATTTTATCACTTCTTTTGAAAAATCTGAAGCTCTGGCAATATTAGGCCTGTACTGCCATATGGCAAAAACTGGCCAGAGCTAACTAGCCATTTGGAGTCCCTGGATGGTGCAAACGTTTAAGCACTCAACTACTAACTCAAAGGTTCAAACTCACCCAGACATCCCTCAGAAGAAAAGGCCTGGCAATCTGCCTCAGAAAGGTCACAGCCTTGAAAACCCTATGGAGTGCAGTTCTACTCTGCACACATGGGATCATCATGAGTTGGAATCGACTCAACGGCAACTAGTTTTTGGTTTGGTAATAGCCATTTATATGGAACTTTCGCTCTTTATATGGGATATTTGCTCTCCAGTTCATAATAGTTCCAATCACTCCTATATCCCTGACACTGAGGCCAGATGCCAATTGCCAAGTATTATCATGCCTGCACTATTATTTTTCTTAAACACTTCAAAGAACAAAGAAATGCCATACTTGCTAGACAAGAATTAACAGTGCAAATTTACAAAAAAAGTATAATACACTCTTCACATTAATGCAATAAAACAAAGCTAGGATCAAAAAAACCAATTTACCTTAATCTGAGTCTGTTCGATTGACTTTTCCCATATCTGCTGATCATATGCTCCAATCTGAAACAGGGAGCAGGCTATTTAAATGATGCAAAGGAAATCCTCATATTTAAGTCATGTCTCACAAAAGTCACAAAACTATTAAGCATCAGTATGATACCTGAAAATGTTTTTGCTTCTCAGAGATAGAATAAATTAATATTTCCAAGGACTATTTCCTTCAAAACTCTAAAACAGCAAGATCTAAAACTAAATTAAAAATACTTATGCCCAAAATATTTCATATTAAACACTACCTTAAAAGATATTTCCACTTAAAGAAAACCTCAATAGGAAAACTAAAGAGGAATTCAAAGGCAATGACAGCTCAATAAGATTGTTGACAGTACCAATCTGAGCTGTGCAGACAAAGGTTTCATGTCCTTAAGAAACATCGGTCTGATCAGGAGCAAACTTTCAGAGCTTTGTCCTGGTGTTGAATATGCAGACTGTAGAAGGAACTTGAAAATCTTATTCCGGGACCTGGAACTGGGTTTAAAAGACATAATGATCTCGTACATTGGTTTTTCCATTTATGCTGAGAAATACAGTAATACCTGGCGCTACCAAACCCAGGAGAAAGTAACGTGATATTCTTTGTGAAAGCTTTTTCGCAGGAACTATGCTTTATTAAAAAAAATAAAAAATACTGATATTACCTTCTTTTGGTACCACGATATAGCATCTCTCTCATTCGAGGCCATCTGTATCTCCAGCCAGAGAATGGGATTTCACTGAAAATGAAGGAAAGCCAGTTGGTGAGTCCGGTCGCTGAGGGACTCCCAGTTTGGTTAAGACTGGAAAACCGCTTCTCCCAGCCTCTCCATGAGCTGCTGACTGTCTCTTTCTCCGGCTGTTTGCCAGGAAAAAAACAACAAAAACTGGCGCAGTGGCGACCGGAGAAACCTCTGTGCGATATTTTGTGCGAATGTGTTTCTGGATGCAGGGAAAAGGAACGTGAGGGGAGGTCGCTAGAGCTGACTTCAGCCTCCTCCTCCCCTTCCCAGGACCCGGCTCTCACCTGGTGGCCGCTGCCCTGCAGTCCGGTGGCCGGGACCCTTCTCCTCAGTGGCCCCGGCCCGGCCGTGGGATCCCGGGAGAAGCGGCGGGCCCGGCAGGCTGCATCTTCCCCCAGAGGCGGAGACGCCGGCGGGGCCGTTACCATGGAGACGTCGAAGGTCGCCCCAGCTTCTGAAGCCGGCCGCCCAGCGCCCAGAGGAGGGCAGTCTTTTGCCACAGCAATCGCGCCCGCCAAACCCGACTTTGTACAGGGTCACCGAACTGACCATAAAATAAACAAACAATAAGCTAGAAAAAGAGGGGGGAAAAAGCGAAGGGGGTCTTAGCTAGGCCGCCAGGCGCAACGGCAAAAGGCTTTTGTGCCCCACCGGAAAACGCAGGTGCAAAGGCCCCAGGGCCCGGAAGGCAGCGGCTTGGGAGCAACGGGACTCTGAGCGGCCGCTCGTCTTCTCTAGGCCTGGCCGGGCCAGGCGGTGACTCAGCGGGCCGAGAGCTGGACGACAGCAGCCCTGCAGACCACCGCGGTGCCCGGCCACGGCTTCCGCTTTCCGGGTTTGGCTGAGAAGGTGGCTCCGCCCCCCGCCCGGGCCTCACTGCAGAGCCTGCGTCCAGGCTCCGGGATGAACAACTCGGAAGCCGTACTGCGATCCATGGCCAAGCGCAGCTCCCAGCCTCCCCACATCACCCTTCAGGTCTCAGCTTAAAAGTCACTGCCTCAGAAACGACTCTCCCACCCATCGATCTAAAGAAGGTCGGTCCTGATATTCTGATAGTTCATTTCACTGTAGCACTTATCACTGTTGAGAGGTTTCTTTGTGTTTAATACCGGTCTACCCCAGTGGGCTGTGGGCTCCTTGAGGTCAGAGGCTGGGATCTATCTAGCACGAGCCTGGCACATAGGTTCTCAGTATTTGTGAAATGAACGATTGTTCGTGTGAATTCACGCTGTCCTCGGACAAAGGGCTTGGCAGGCTGCGACTTAGTGACTTCTGTCCTTTCTCCTCGCTCAGCAGGTCTGGAACTTAACCAAGGAAGGAGAAACAAAACCTGACCCAGTCACAGGAACACTTTCCCAAATAAGGCTAGGGGAAGGTGTAGGCGGGAAGAATTGTTTCTAGGTTAAGAATTTAAGCAAGTTGGTGAAAGTCAGGAGAAAGGCACGGTTGGGCCCCACACTGAATATTTAAGAATATGCTAATACGGTTTTAAAGCCGCTTTCCTCCTCCCCTTCAACACTTTTTGCCATTAATGGAGCACTGACGCCTAGTGGCCATTTTCCTCACCTCACCTGAAGCAGTGTTCTGGCTTGCTTGGTAAAGCTAGTAACAGGTAAAGATTATAAGATAAAGATTGAGAAGCCTTAGAGGTGCGGTAAACATTTCTTATAATCCATGAAGTTGGCGTACGGTGAAAATTCTTTTAGCGATGCGGAAAACCTACTAAAAATATAAAAAGTAACTTGTACAGGCCTGATTTTTTTTTAATTTCACTTTTTCACCCATACTTGATTTATGTCACACACGTTGACGGTGCTTTCCTTTTCTGCTTTTGTTCCTTGACAGCTTTTCCCTTCCCTTAGAGCTAAACATTACAATTCTGTTGGGTTTCAAGACAAATGGCCAGTTTTGGAGGGAGTGGGGGAGACTTGGACAAATGAAAGTCAGTTTTGCTTATCTAAAATACTTGCTTTAAGATAAATTACATTAACAGCAAAAGCATTTTACTTCATTGAACAAGTGCACAAAAGAGGCTTTTGAGAAAGGGAGTGGAGGGAGAGTATCAGTTAAAATCATCTTTCAGAAGCCCTGTTACAAACTTCAGTGCATACTGAGGCTGCCACTGAACAAAACAAGCCTGGGGCTTGAACCCAGACCTGCGTTCAAATCACTGCTCCCACTTACTAGCTATGTGATCTTAGGCAGGTTATCCAACATACCAAGCCTGTTTCTCCCCTGTATTATGGAGGTAATTACCTTCCTAATAAAGCCTTGGGAGAATTTAATGAGATACCCTCATTTAAAGTGCCTGGCCCATTGCAGTTACACAATGTTAATTCCCTTCCTTTTACTTTCCTAATCAGAACTGAGGGCTGTCAGTAATTAGAACATGTACCTCAATTAAAGAGACTTCACACAAACGAAAACTGATGAGAAAAAACCCATTGTGTGCGTCACTTAACGTATCAATGACATTAAGGTCTATATGCCATCTTCTTTAATACTGCATGCACTTCCAGAAATATCTATGTCACCAGCAAGAAAACTGAAGATTGTTCTCACGAGTGGACATAAGCCAGTTTAAGGAGCAGCAGCGGGCATAACTGCCATAAATGCCAAATGTAATTTTTCTTCTTCCCATAAGCTAGTTGCATCTCAATACTGACTGAATTTTTCCCAGATATCTATGCCCTTTTCTTTAGGAAAAAAAAGAAGAGTTTTCAAAAATATTAGAAAATATTAGGGGATAAGGAGCCCTGGTGGTGCAATGGTTAAGCACTTGGCTGTGAAACAAAATGTGAGCATTCGAACCTAGGAGTGGCTCCATGGGAGAAAAGACCTGGTGATCTGCTCCTGTAAAGATTACAGACCCTATAGGGCAGTTCTACTCTGTCCTGTAGGGTCACTCTAAGTCGGAATCAATTTGACAGCACACAACAACAGAGAGGGGAGGGAATTACTAAACCTCTAAAAACAGTTTCCAGGTATCTAGAATTCACATATATGTGCTATTCATTTTATGATGAAACATCAGTAAAGGACAAATCAGACTTTGTTTATTAAAAAAATACTTTACAGGAAAAAAAAAAAACCTCTATGCATTCCATTGTCCTATTTTACAAAGAAATAGCTTAACAATTTAACACACTTAGACAGCTACAAAAAAAGCACTGTGTTAAAAGGATTATTATTCACACAAATTTAGATTTAAGACTATTCATTAAAAACTTTTTTAAAACACTTGTTAATGTCAATAAAACTAAGGCCACACAACGCAAATAGTCCACCAGGCAAATTATACATTTCATCTATATGCAAAGACCTCTTAGATAAATTAAAGCCACGGGAAAAAAAGTCTTAGCTGCCAATCAAAATGGAGTTTAGTCACAGAAAACACTATTACATGAAAATTTACAACATGTGATAGAAGTATACATAAGTATTTTAGAGAGAATTGAAAGTGCTATATTAAGAGACAGTGGTCTCCTCAACTACATGCACAAGTGGATCCTAAAAAACATATGAAGAAAATGGAAGGCCATAATATTTATGGAGAGATACTTGCTTTTAAAGCAACAAACTTTCAGGATGAGGATAGGTCCCTTAGGTGCTAAAGAAAAAAATGTGTCTTGTGCATTTCTGCTATCTACTGCATGACCAATAAATACAGATACAACCTGTTTTAAAAAAATACAACTCAGCAAAAAGGTGAACTTCTGACATGTGCTAGTGAAAGGTTCTTTTTTTGTAACCTGTAGCATTGATAAAATAGACTCAATTATCCTAAAGGCATAAATGCAAATTAAATTTTTAATGGCAAATATAGATGAAAATTTTATGGGCTAGTATTGATGATCAAGAATATATTCACCAAGGGTTTTCTTGGATTTGGGAGTCTTGTTCCTATATTAGCTTGCATTCTAGATAGAATATTTATATAGGGAAAGGCAGTAAGTAAGTTTCCCCAGGGATTGTTAGTGTGAACTTTATGCCTATTAAAACTGAGGCAAGACATCTTTTCTAAGGTTTAGTAAAGAATTTTATTTTGTAAGCTCCTTTTTCCCCCTACAAGTGGTTGTAATATTAGTCAACTGATGTTCCAACTGTTTCTAAGAGGAAAGGGCACTTTTCAAAAGTCTTTAAATAAAGTACCAGTTAAATTCTAAGTTATGAATAAGCAAATTAAAAGTACAATGACACCTAGGAGTTCATATTTAAAGAGTTAAAACTTTAAGGGGGAACTAATATGTAGGTTTTTATTATTGCTTTATGAATTTGGGATACCTTTAAATCATAATCCTACTCCTAGCATATCCTGGTAATTACAGAATGACCTCTGGGGCTGGGTGGGGGAAGACTTTTTTAATGGATACCATAAAATCATTCTACTTACTAAGTTAGGAATATTCATTTATTGGGTCCTTTCCATAAGAACATTTTAAAAATATCCCTCTGCTCCACAAAATACTAAAACTTATAGCCACATTCTGCAAGTAATCTCAGAGTTGGCACAACAGATAATATACCAAAAAGGAAAAGGAAGATCAGCTTAAATTTCAGTTACAACTTCACTGCCATCACTACTTTACAAATCAGAAGATGCCAGATTGCTCCATGCCTCACTCCACCAAACCAAATAATTTAATGATTTAGAAAAGTTGCAGTCATTTGTATCACTAAACTAGGATACAGCTTTGAAAGCAGTAAGAAACTCAAAATTGCCACTTTTTATATTCATCAGTCGTTAAAGCATGCTATTAAAATCTAATACTTACATAGGACATTCAGTGTTTCCAGATACATTACTAGCTAAATGTTTCTCTCTCCATTCTACTGAATTCTAACATACAATGAATTTATTAGTACATGATTTTAAACATTTTTATACTCCTTTAATGTGTTTATATTGGAGGTGAGGGTAGAATGTTTTATAAAAGGAAAATGGGGATTAGCATTTGATTGTAAGGTCTTTGCAGATCCGCTGGTTCCTGAGTGATTATACACAGTGCTGGCTGTCAGGAGACAGTCTCCTTGTTTATTAGCAATAACCAGCTTAGATGACGGATGGCATCTGCTGGATGGCAAGTGGGAGATGGGGGAATTGGATCTTGGAAGACAAGAAAAAGAAAAAGAAAAAAAGTTTTTGCTTTAACAACCTTGCTCTTCATGATTATTTCAAAAAGCAAATGTTGCCTGAGAAGAATTTTACTTTGTATAGCCTGGTAAAGCTCTATGAAATTCTTCTGAACAAACAAAAACAAGAAATAACCCAAACCACACACTTTGTGATTAATCCCTTCCCCCCCACCCAAAATTACAAAAAAAAAAAAAAAAAAAAAAACACCCGCAAAGGCAGGTCCCTTAAAAACTAGTCTTGATAAACTAGAATTTACCCCAGAATTTATTCCCAAGATTTAAAAACACCCCTGCAATAATCACATTACCTTTCATACCATTCTAATTACCTTATTTACAAAGATAACTAAAACCAACATCACTTCCAATTCATAAATGGTTTACATTGAAATGTGTTTCTCTATTTGTCTTCATTCTTTGTAACAAAGAATACATACATATACATATATATAAGGAATAATACAGATTCTAACTAATCACTGCAGTATTTGCTGATGGTTACTTTTCTATCGGTTTACAGTGACCTCTATACTTCGCTAATATGCATTTAACTACACAACAATATTGCACAAAGTAATATTTATATAAGATTTAACCTATTTCAGAATCTTTTAGAGAAAATTCGTATTTGATATTTCAAAAGATGCAGCTAAGTTTTCATGGTGACAGACGTAATAAAGCAGCATCTTCTTTGTTTTTTTGCCTATGTTAATGTAAGTGTTCCTAATCTCACCCTCCAGGAAAAAAAATCTCCAGATTGCACTATAACCAGGTAGATAACAAGAATCTGGTCTTAGGTGTGGGGAATACTCCTCCTTTAATAAACAAAAGGTCTATTGTATTATTAACTAAGAGAAAGTGAAATGTGTATCAGATTGACATTCTAAAATAATAGAAAGTTAAGACCACACTAGCTATAAACAGTGCCTTTTTGAAAAAAAGAAAAATTTAAATACTCAGGCACTAAGCATTAGGCTACCTGAAACTCTAGGATTAAGTCTAGTGCCATATCTTATTAGAAAGTAGCAACACAGTAATAGTGAATAAACCCAGGTATTCACTAGTTAAAATTATGAATTGAAGTATATCAATAATACATCTTTATCATGAAGAGGGTGATGCCAGATGACAAGAATAGTTTTACCAAAGTTTTTGATGCTCAGAATATGGCAGCCGCATGAAAGAATGATATCATTCTTTAAGTTTGATACTCGTGATGAGTTTACGAAGCAAAAGAATCCACACAAAATGTGAGGATGTGAGGAAGCAGAGCAATAGAGTATCATGTCAGCATTATCTCTTTTACTGAAAATGTCTCCTACAGTTACCAGGTTATTCTAGAAGAGATTAATGAACCATGGATAATGAATGACCAAGGACTATTCATCTTAAGATTTTTTAATTGAAATATCCACTGGGCTTTAAATAACAGATATCAAAAAAAAAAAAGAAAGAAAGAAAAGGAAAGAAAAGCAGTGCTGTGCTTTCTCTTTTGTTAAGAAACCAGAGAGTCACTGAATTTTCCTTAGAAACTACTTGTTCTTTGTGGTTGGAACTAAGTAACTTACTTGCCCGTGTGCAAGATGCAGAACTCTTTCCTGCAACCTATGCCATTTTTACTGTAGAACTGAACCTGTGCCATAAAGACACAGTACAAATCCATGAATCTGATCTTCTATCATAAATACAGCAAATATGGCAAGAGTCAAGGCAAGATAAAATTAAGGGAAGTGAATAACTTACCAAATTAAGAATCTGTTATTCCAGAGAATTCTCATTTTGATTTGAAGAAGAGATTGAATTGTTACCTCACACCTTAAAACAGAAAGTAGCAGCAGACCCACTATTACATACTGTACTAACGGGATAAGATACAACTCTTAACTTTGCATAATCTGTGTAAAAAAGATATGCTTGACATTTGTGGAATGTCATTTCTCTTTATAGAATTATAGGCAAGATTTCTCCAATAAAACTTAACTTAAGCCAGTTATAAAACTATAACTTCACATCAAAATTTAAAAAAGTTAAAAAATGTGTTTGAATATGTACATATCACACAGGAGTGCTTGAATGTTCCTGCAGATTATGTTGCTGGTCAGATTCCAGTCTACTTTCCACCTTCAAAGCTGGAATAGGCTGAGTCATCTGATCTTGGGGTAGATTAAGTTCTGACGAAGATGGGCAGGATGATGATGTCAAAAGCTGCATCTCTGTGCATGTTTCTTCAGATTCAGTTTTTAGCCTCAGACACTGGGAGTCAACTTCTAATTCTCGCTTTCCAGTTAAACCACAGTCCATGTTAGAAGTGCTTTCTGTGTTTTGAGGGGCTTCCACAATAGGGTGGTACTGTTTAAGCCTTATATGCCAGGCTAAACTGCACACTGCTGACACTGTTTTGAACTGATGAATGACATTTCTGGGGATGAAGTAGATATCATTGTCGCATAGCTGAATTCTAGCATAACGAATGCCTTCCCGCCTCATTTGGTTTAGTTTAGCTTCATCCACCCACTGTACACACTGAAGAGAGGAAAAAGGGTGCATGGTACTTAAATAAATACACCATAATTTAGTCAAATAAAATATTATAATTAGCACAGGAAAACAGTGGGGCCAAAGTATGTTATAACAACAAAAATAAAAGTAAGCAATATTCAATGGAATACAGCTTTCTAAAATTTCCTGTAATGCTTGGGAAACATTTTCCTTCGTATTTTACTACCTCTCTAGTAACAAAGAGCCCTGGTGGCACACTGGTTGAGAGCTTGGCTGCTAATCAAAAAAGGTCAGCAGTTTGAATCTGCCAGCCGCTCCTTGGAAACCCTATGGGGCAGTTCTACTCTGTCCTATAGGGTTGCTATGAGTCGGAATCAACTCGACGGCTACAGGTTTGGTTCGATTTTTTGATTCTAGTAACAAAATACAGTTAAAGTCAGGATGGCCCAGGGGATCATTTAAATAAGTATTTCAAAGCATAGCTAAATATCAATATTCTTTGCCACGCATAAGGCAGCATTTCCCTCAGTGTGCTTTGATCTTTTGCAGGCAAGGGCACATAGCTGTCCATGGTCAGAACTGACCAGCCTAAGTCCTGTAATCATCCCAGGCCCACCTGGCACCTCAAAGATTGAAGGGACCTCAAGTATTCTGCTTGGGAAGCTCTGCTTTAAATGATTTTCAACACACACCTCCCCTGCCCCTCCCACCACACACTGCCTACATACCCAACTATAAGACAAAATGCAAAATAAAATGGGTACAGATATTTATTTTCAATGTCTCATTCAAATGGTAATAAAAAGGCAAAAGTTATTACCTGGGAAACTGGAGGTTCATGAAGGTCTAACTGAAGTCTCTGTACAACATCAGTAAAATCCTCAGCATGAAAACAAATCACGTCTTTGGTTATGCGAGGTTGGTCACTCCTATGATTAACAAAATTAAGTTTTAGGGACAAACATCTCACAATGGAAAATGATGACAGTTTTCCTGTTCCTGGAAATGCTACCACCAGCACAGGAACAGATGCATAGTTCCTAAGGACTAAGTATGCATTTGCTTCTTTAATCAATTTTTTAAAAAAATTAACAAACACACCAATGAAGCTGTCTTTAAAAAAATAACAAAAAAAAAAAAAACTGAAAATCAGAGTAGTTGTAGCAAAATGTCAAACAACAATGGCTAAAAACAAATACTTTTATTCTAAATTAGTTGTACTTGCAGCCCTCCCACCACTTTGCCCCACCATCTCCACACCACCTTATAATGTTATCATCAAGAGGGGATGCAGTGGAGAGAACACATCTCAGCCACATAAATACCACACCTTCTAGTTTTCAAGGGCATAGTGGTTAACAGCTCAGCTGCTAACCAACAGGTCAGCAGTTCAAATCTACCAGCCGCTCCTTGGAAACCCTATGGAGCAGTTCTACTCTGTTCTACAGGGTCACTATGAGTCAGGATCGACTCAACAGCAATGGGTTTGGTTTGATTTTGTTTTGTTTTCTAGTTTTCAAAGTAGAGGAAAAAACTGAATAATCTTCAACTTGGAATATTTACTATCAAGCCATGACTGAACTATACATCTAAAAAAGTAATACTGAATATATAATATACATTATTTTATATAATGTGTAAATTAATATATATAAAGAGAGGGCCCTGAAGGGTCATGAATATGAAAAACAAAGCAAAATACAGTTTTTAAATAAGTTAACCTCCATGTGCTGAACTTTGTTAAAACTGAGCACCAAATTTTTTTAATAAAGTCGACATTTTCTTAGACAATGTTAGTCAACCTTGCAGTTGAGTCCTTTTAACTTACCATTCACCAAACTGTACAGCTTTCAAAACCCCAACAGCAGCCGTACTCTGCCAGTCAAACCCCTGACCTACATGATCAGCATGAGCTCTTGTCCTATCTTCAAAGAGGACTTCACGGGGTTCACTGGTCCGAGGTAGGTACTGCAGATTTTTAATTTCATTCATTGATCTAGAGTTCATTTGGTTGTGAAGCAAAGGGAAAGCAAGGCATAAAGAGATGATGAAAAAGAAAAAAAGTATTAATAATGGTTGAAAAGGGTTCAATGATTTTGATCATTAGCATTTAACACACTATATTGTAACTCTTAATGTGATGACCTTCCTCTCCCTGTAGGCCATAAGTAGAAATTACATCTTTGATAAGATTCAAATGTAGTGTTTGAATCTATAAAAATCAGTTGTCTAGCAAGAAAAAATACAAAGTTTAAGGCAATATGTTTCTTTACCCTTAGGCATCCTTATTTCTATCTCTCAAAATATCCTACTAGACCTCTGGCTCAAGATGGTAAACTGACCACCCATATGATCTCCTCCTTCCACATTAAAATGAAAGTAAAAGGCTTCAAACTAATATGGTAGGAGTGAGGGGCAGGGGATGGGGGTACAGAAAAAACAAAATTAGCCATGAGTTGAAAACTGCTGATACTGGGTGATGAGTACAAGGCGATTATTATATTATTCTACTACTTTTTTCTGTGCTCAAAAATTTCTTAAACAGTTTAAAGATGATAGTAAAGGAATGAATAAGAAACAACAAAGGTAACAGGAAATGAATTAGTGAATGAGCAATATCAACAAATTTCTGGAAGACTGAAAATAATTACCAGTGTCCTGAACTAATAAAACTGAGCAAAGAAAGCCACAGGCCTAGAATACACAAGAGGAACTGCAGGCAAAAAGGCAGCAGGCCTGCCCAACAGACTCTGGAGAAGCCTAAAACTCAGACAAGCCAGTCATAATAGAAATGAAGTGAGGCTGAAACAAGGGGAATTAATGTAGAATTCTACAAATGAACCAGTCAGCTTCCATACCACACAGGCAGAAATGTGAACAGTCAGGCATTTACCCCCATATGGTGGACGATGGGGTGCCTTACCAGCATCCATCCCTCTCCTTTATTTCCCTGACAGAACCCTGATTTTGATTAGGTATCTACTTCTACCCCATATGTGACCTCATTCACAAACTCCAGACGTAGGTTCTGATGAGTCTGGACAAACTGGGGTAAGCTCATTTTCCTTTCCAGTAACTGACTGAGGATCTAATTCTGGATAATAATGAGAGAAGAAATCTGCTTAAGAGACTTCTGGGAAGTTTCCTAGCTCTTAAGAAAGAAGTTCAAGAAAAGATAGCCTCTTCTACTAGATACAACCAGATCCAGATATGATGCATAGAACTGGGAGCCAGGGAGTACAAAGCCTAGGCAAAAAGAATGAGTCGAGAGAAGAAAAGGACCTAATTCCTTTAGGAATCATTAAGCCTCAGACTGTATGGTACCTGGAACCAACCTACTCCGGGCTTCTTGATACATAAGATAATAAACATTTTATGGTATTAATCTGTTTGAGTCAAGATTTTTGATGCCTGTGGCTGAAAGCATCCTAACTACTAAACTTCACCCAAAAACACAGCATGTTCTGTAAAGAAATTCATCCTGCCGTAAGAACCAAACTAGTGTAATCCTCTGGCACATGGGCATGTCCCTTAATGTCCAGCTCTATGCCTGTCAATTCTAAAGTGAAACCTGCTGTTAACAAGCATCATCTACATATAAACAGAACTCCCAGTAAGTCCAATGCTTTATTTCTAAGGATGAATGGGGCAACCAAGAATCACCAGATATTTGAAGACAGCCTTTAACAGTCTGACAGAGAAGGACCAAAATAAACAATGCTGAAATTTAAAAATTCAACAGAAAGGTCAGAAGACAAAAGTCAAGTAAATGTTCCAGAATCAAAAGCAAAAAGATAACAGGAAATATGAGAACAATCAAACTAGGAGATCTATTATTCAACCAACAGTAGTTTAAGAGATAACAGAAAATGGAGAAGAAATTATCAAAACAATTAAATAAGAAAATTTTCCATAAATGGAGACATAAATCTTTAAAGGCCCACCAGACACCAAAGAGAATAATTTAAAAAACAAGAAAAAGACCCATCACTGTGAAATTTCAGAATACCAATGATAAACAGAAGATGCCGTAAGTTTTCAGAAAGGGGGAAAAAAAAATCGGTCACCTACAGAAGAATAAAAATTACACTGGCATTAATACTTCTCATAAACAATATTAGATGCCAGAAGACACTGGCAAATGCCAAAAACTCTAGGGAAAAATACAACCTCCGGACCCAGCTAAACTATGAATCATATATGTTACTTTATTGTTGGGTGCTATCCAGTCAATTCCAACTCATAGCGACCCCATGTGACAGAGTAGAATTGCCCCACAGAATTTTCTTGGCTGTAGTCCTTACAGAAGCAGGGCTCATTATCAATCATATATAACAACAGAAAAAGAATTTTTCAGACATATAATGACTCAGAATACTTCCCTTTTCTTAGAAAATTACCTGAGAATGTGATCAAGCAAAAGAGGGAAATAAACCTAGGAAGGCAACAACTTTCATTAGCAGAAAAGCATTAAATGGGAAGTCCCAGGTTGATAAGTGTAAAACAAGCCATTCACACTGAAGCAGAAGAACATACAGCATGAAAAGATCTCCAGGTAAAAAAGTGATCTAACAGGGCAGTCAGTATGATTGAAACTCTAGAAAGACTTGGGGATATGATAATAATACAGGATGCAAAGTAAAAATCTAACTACCAATACCCTCAAAGACAAAAAAAAAAACAAACAAAAAAAAGCCATATAAGAAAGTTGTAGTCAAACAGATGAGAAAGAATGGATGTTAAAGAGAAAAAGTAAGAAGATGAAGACATTAGCAGTACAGTCAAGACAAGTTTATGACCCTCCTCAAAAAAAGGCTGATCAGAAACTGTAAAGAAAACAGAACAAATTTAAAAAACAAAAAACATGATCCAAATATGAAACAAACTGTGGGATGATTTTTTTGATTATCTACGCAAAATATAGGAAGGAACCTTTTGCACAGTCTTTTTATGAGTGGCAATATAACACTGGAACCTTAGAAGAGATATTTTTAGTCTACTAGTTGGGTCTACAGTAAACTTACCTAGTCATAATATTATGCCATTTACTCACTTTCTAGTTTTAGAGTCCACCTACAGACAAAGCGTGTAAGACTTAAATTATGGTTTTAAAGCAGAATATGAATTAATCTCAATAAAGTAAAATTACAACTGACAGAAAGTAGAAGTGGGCAAAGTAGGGGCACCATTTCTTTATCTTACTAAGTGGGGAGTCATAAAATACTTTCTACAGTTAATAAAACAAAAAAGAGATTTAATATATATTATTTAATGTTACCAAGGTAACAAAGTACAGTGGTTATTTAATTATTTGAGGAACAAGTGGAGGGAAGAAATCCCCATCTATTGTACCAAGAAATCAACACACTGTCAAAGCCTTAAAAAAAAAAAAAAAAGGCATTAAAAACAGAAATGGTTTTTGCCTCTGGTAAAAATGTGTCTGCCTCAAGGATTTGAACAGGCACTTCGCCAAAGAAGATACTCAGGTGGCTAACAGACAGATGAAGAAATGCTCATGATCATTAGCCATTAGAGAAATGTAGATCAAAACTACAATGAGATATCATCTCACCCCAACAAGACTACCATTAATCCAAAAAACACAAAATAATAAATGCTGGAGAGGTTGTGGAGAGAGTGGTACACATATACACTATTGGTGGGAATGTAAAATGGTACAACCACTTTGAAAATCGATTTGGCACTTCCTTAAAAAGCTAGCCAATAGAAATACCATACGACCCAGCTATCCCGCTCCTTGGAATATATCCTAGAAAAATAAGAGCCATCACACAGATAGATATGCACACAACCATGTTCATTGCAGCACTGTTCACAACAGCAAAAAGATGGAATCAGCCTAGGTGCCCATCAACGGACGAATAGATACACAAATTATGGTATATCCACACAATGGAATACTACACGACAATAAAGAATGATGAATCTGTGAAACATCTTGTAACATGGAGGAATCTGGAGGGCATTATGCTGAGTGAAATTAGTCACAGAAGGGCAAATGTTGTATAAGACCACTATTATAAGAACTCAAGAAATGGTTTAAACACAGAAGAAAACATTCTTTGATGGTTACGAGGATGGGGAGGGTGAGGGTTACTCACTAGATAGTAGACAAGAATTATCTTAGGTGAAGGGAAGGAAAGCACACACTACAGGGGAAGTGAGCACAACTGGACTAAACTAAAGCTAAGAAGTTTCCTGAATACAATCAAACACTTTGAGGGACAGAGTAGCAGGGGTGGGGGTTCTGGGGACCATGCTTTCAGGGGACATCTAGGTCATCTGGCATAACAAAGTTTATTAAGAAAATGTTCTGCATCCTACTTTGGTGAGTGGCATCTGGGGTCTTAAAAGCTTGCAAGCAGCCATCTAAGATGCATCAACTGGTCCCAACCACCTGGAGTAAAGGAGAATGAAGAACACCAAAGACACAAGGAAAGTAGTAGCCCAAGAGACAGAAAGGGCTAACCAGAGACTTCATCAGCTTGAGACCAGAAGAACTAGATTGTCCCCAGCTACCACCAATGACCGCCCTGACAGGGAACACAACACAGAGTCCCTGACGGAGCAGGACAAAGGTGGGGGGCAGAAATCAAATTCTAGTAAAAAGACCAGACTTAATGGTCTGAGACTGGAAGAACCCCAGAAAGCAAGGCCCCCGGACTCTCTGTCAACCCAGAACTAAAACAATTCCCAAAGCCAACTCTTCAGACAAAGATTAGACTGGACTGTAGGACATAAAATGGTACTCATGAAGAGTGTACTTCTTAGCTCAAGTAGATACACAAGACTCAACGAGCAGCTTCTGTCCGGAGGTGAAATGAGAAGGCAGAGAGGGTCAGGAGCGTGCTGTCACAGTATAGGGAGAGCAATTAGGGTCACGTAACAATGTATGTATAAATTTTTGTATGAGAGATTAACTCGAATTGTAAACCTTCACTTAAACTACAACAATAAAAAAAGTTCTCATTCACACAAGAAGATTCAGTGTTTAAATTCTAATTCATCCATCAAAACCCTATTTAAAAGATTTCATTCTAACTCAAAGTGCTTTTGAACACCTCACTGAAGAATATTTAATCCCAACAGAAACAAAATTTGATCACACCTCAAATCAGTAGTAGAAATCATAGATTAATGAATAAACGATATTGGGACAGCTGGCTAACTACTTGGGAAAAAAATGTTAAATCTCTCTATATATATCAAAACCAATTCTAAGTGGATTAAATATGTAAATGCTGAAATCAGAGATGTACTAGGAGAAAATGTAGGTGAATATTTTATAATCCTGAAGAAGGGAAGGCCTTTCTAAGCCTGCTACTAAAGCAAAAACCTCAGAGGAAAAGACTGATAGATCTGACTACATATAAATAAAAAAGTCTGTGAACAAAGGAGAAAAATATAACACTGAAGCTAAAAGAAAACAATGAAGAGAAAAATTTGCAATATAAGGGAAAAAAAGGTTAATAGTCATAATATATAGGAAATTCTTACAAATGAAGAACATCCCAATAGAAATACGTGTAAAAGAAATTAAAAGAGCATCACAAAAAAGAAATACAAACCCCTCAAAGAAAGGCAAATTAAAATGAGGAAACACTTTTTTCCAACCAAATCAACAAAGATTAGAAAGAATGGAGGGTGTGGGGGAAAGGGCATATTATGTGGGTGGGAGTATAAATTGGTATATTTTTGGAGTTCCAATTTGAAATGTGTATTCTTTGAGCCAGCAATTCTCCTTTTAGGAATTTCTACTAAGAAATACACATTTGCAGAAAGATATCCCTCCCTCCATGCTTCCATCCCTCCATTCCTCCAATCATCCATTCATCTACAATCAATGGTGTGCTGGCGCATGTTTAACAACTGGCTTGGGGCAGTCGTGGCTGATTTATAGGTGGTTTGTGTTTGATTTGCTGATTTATGTAGTATAAATACTCCCAACATGGCCGATTTCAAGCTACCAATATGATACCACTCAATGTGCAACTGAGAAGTGATGTTAATAATGGCTCTTGTGACCTAGTACAAGCTGGCTCTATAACACCATCAAAATGCTATTTATACTGAAAAACTGGAAACAATTTACACTAATAAAGAGCTGGTTAAATAAACCTTGATACAATCATATAGTGAAAATTACATCATCATTTAGAAATGATGATATGGCTGCATATGATATAACACAAATCAACCTAAGCGTGGGGGGGAGAGGACCCAAGTTTAAAAATAAACATCATGTACAGAATTAGTTCATTTTTTTGTACAAAAATATTTAAACATGAGTATATATGGACTAAAATCTGAAAGGTTAACAAACCTAAATGGGTGGGGTTATGGATTTTTCACTCTTTTGTATTAGCTGATTTCCTTTTTGGAAAGATTATAGAATAAAAAATGCATATAATACTTAATAATTTATTAGAATTTCAAGATTCATTATCAGCATGGACATAACTGCTGTGGTTCCAGCATATGTGCAGAAATTCCAATTAACTGACAAGTTTTACCATACCACCACCCTGCATTCATATTAGTATTTACAAAGTATTTTCATGCGTTATATCTCAAGTGTTGTTGCTGTTGATAGCTGCCATCGAGTCGGCCCCGACTCATGGCAACCCCATGCACAAAGGAACAAAATGCTGCCCCGTCCTGTTCTATCCCCATAACCAGCTGCAAATCGATCTGTCGTGATCCATAAAGTTTTCACTGGCCGATTTTTGGAAGTAGATTACCAGGCCTTTCTTCCTAGTCTTTCTGAGTCTGTAAGCCCTACTGAAACCTGTTCAACATCATAGCAACACGCAAGCCTCTAATGACAAACAGGGTGGTACTGCCCATGAGATGCACGGGGCGGGAATCAAGCATAACAAAAGTTATTTAAGCACTTAGCTGAGTATCATTTTCCTATGAGCTTTAAGGTAAGGTCTAGACCCGTCCATTAAAACTCACTTTTTGGACTTATTTTGGGTTGCTTTTTCCATACCCAAACCCACTGCTGTGCAGTTGATTCTGACTCATAGCAACCCTACAGGACAAAGTAGAACTGCACTACAGGGTTTTCAAGGCTGTAATCTTTATGGAAGCAGACTGCCACATCTTTCTCCTGCAGAGCAGCTGGTGGGTTCAAACAGCCAACCTTTTGGTTAGTAGCTGAGCTCTTAACCATTGCAGCACCACGGCTTCTTGCTCCTTCCACAGTCTAAGCAAATATAAATCATTTTTAGTTTCACTAAATGAGATTTTTCATAGCACTAGAGTGAGTTAATCTACATTTGTTTTATGTGTCTGAAACACAAAATACGTTAGCTCAACATGAATCACTGAAGCCTTGCAATATAAAGGAATACATTATTGGTTCCATTCAGGAAACACTGATAACCTACTATGTGTCATGAAGACAGAGGTGAATAAAACACAGTCCCTCTCCTCAAGGAGCTCAAAATCTAATAGAAAACAAAAACATGTAAACAGATCATTAATGAACAGAATGTTGTGGGAACACAGAGAAGGGAACAATTAATCGTCTAAGGGACCGAAGAAAGGCTTCACAAGGGAGGTGACACCCAAGCTTTGAAAATTTATGAAAAGTTTGTCAAGCAGAAAGGGTGTGGGAGAGGATGCTATTCCAAGTAAAAAGAACGGTGCTAAAGCACACAGCTGTGTAGAACCATGGTTTAGAAACTGAATTGTGTTGCAGGAGGGTACTAAAAACAGGTACATCTAGAAGAGGTATTGCTGAGGCCAGATTATGAAAGATCCTTTTAGACCACACTAAGAAGAAGTTTGTTCTTTTATCTTGCAGGCAGTTAAAACCCAGGTTTTTGGAAAAGAAGTAAAAAATTAAATTTGTTTTTAGAAGAACTCTGATGACTGTGTAATGAGTGGACTGGACTGAGGAACAGATCACTAAAAGATTTATTTAAGGGAGCTCTTAAAAGAACTTGGACAAATGGTTTTTAAACTGTATTTGAGTTTCAATCATTTTTTTATAAGCATTTTTTTTTTTTTTAAAGTGCTTTTACTTATTTGAGAAGAATAAATGTTTACCGTCGTCTTTTGAAGGGTGACTTTGGCATATCTGCTGTAGGGATCATCTGCTCTCCTGGCCTTACCCACATTATAGGCCCATCATCACTCTGGGACCTACACTGGAGCCGGAGGCTGGAAAGTGTACCCCAGGGCAAAGTCATCTAGAAATCAGATGAATGAGTCACATTTTAAAAATATTTTCCAGACTATTTACAAGTTATCCCCCACCAAAAAAGGTTGTATGAAACTGTGTGTGTGTGTGCGTGTATAAAGAAATAAATGCTACATTAAAACAGTGATTTACAAAAAAAAACTGAGGTTAAGTCCTTTGTACTAATAATTTTATACACATTTCTATTCAAAACACTAGATAAAATTTAATTTTAACAGGCAAGATAAACTTAATACTCTTTAATGGAAAACTGTTCTCTTAATGGTCAAAATTTTAATAATCTGAATTAACACTCACTTTCAGAAATGGGGATTCTTCTAACATATCAAGGAACTCTGGGAAATAATCGCCAACTTCTTCATCTACTGCTCCAACAAGACTTATCTGCCGCATAGGACCTGCTCGGTAGGTGCCACAGCAGTACGTCCTATTGACCTGAGAAAAAATAAAAGGGGGGAAAAAGGACTGAAGTACACTATAATATAATTAGTTAGAATAGGGTATTTCCAATGTTGCTATTTCTTCTATATACAAAGAACTCAATGGTCAGCACCTTGGATAAAGTCAAAGTTACAGAGGCACCTAAGCACACTGACAAATATATTAATACAATATGTGCCGCAAACAGAAATTTCAATGTGTACCGTAGCCTATGGTTCCAGTACCTCAAAGAAACATTGAAAGCATTAATATATACTTAAACTTCTCTAAGAATGATGGCTTTTGAACCTTGTAAACCCTTTAAAGTGGTATTTAGGAAAAAAAATCTAAATAGTAAATAAACAGTGAAATTGACAAGATAAGGAGAAAAAAGACTAGATTAATCTTGCACATCCATTTTGTCCTCCCTAGCTTGAAACTCTTCACATCACACCAGACACCAGGCTGACATATTTAAAGGCCATTGATCAACTGGCCCCATTATCAAACTCACTCTCCCATTAGTTCTATGTAAGATCCTCTACCCTGAGCAGGGTGATCTTTTTCTTTACCCAGTTTATGCCAAACTTATTTCTACCTCCAATGATTTTTCTCGAGACTGCTCCCTTTGGAATGTTCCCTCTTCTGTCAATCTAAATCTTATCCACTTTCAAAAATCAGTTCAAGTCTTCTTTTCTTCCAGAAGCCTTCCTGAACATCCTCATCTTTCCCTTTCCTGAAGTCTAATGTTACCCGTGCGCACACATACATTTTATCTGTATCAATTCGTTAGTGAATTCACGGCATTTCCTATACAAATTTGTAGCCCAGAGCATCCTATCCAGCATTCAAATAGTATGTACAAATTGATTCCATACAATCTGATATTATTCCTCTAGTCATTTCATCATGTATGTTCTTACTTTAAACTCTTACCGTCCAATTTAGAATGAATCTTTCTCAAGCACAGAGACAGATTCTGTGTGTACAGATGACAAGACTAAAAATGCTGGATTCTAACCAGGATTTCCACCTCAGATCAGTTACCAGCATTTCCTACCTCAGTTAAGATGCAGATTAAATTGAACAGCATAACATACTGTTGCACCTTTATAAGGTGGGACTCTACTGAACGTTCAAAAACAAATTTTTAAAGAATCAACTGTTGCTGCTTTAAATGCCACTTATTTTGCTTAGACAGCAGTTCACATAAATGACAATCTAGTATTTCTTACACAATTCGCCACTATTAGTTCTTCAGCAGCATTTTCAGAATCAACCTACTGTATTCTTTTTCACAGACAATTTAACATCACCTCTGCACATAAACACATACAAACAGAGGGAAAAAAAAAGATCTTAGATCTTGTTCTCAAATAGGAGGTTCTTAACTCCTTACAAAATTTTCCCCAAGGGACCATGCTCTTAGGGAACATCTAGCTCAACTGGCATAACATATTTTATAAAGAAAAAGTTCTACACTCTACTTTGGTGAGTAGCGTCTGGGGTCTTAAATGCCTGTGAGCAGCCATCTAAGATACTCCACTGGTCTCACCCCTTCGGAGCAAGGGAAAATGAAGAAAACTAAAGATACAAGGAAAAGATTAGTCCAAAGGACTAACAGACCACAACTATTATGGCCTCCACCAGACTGAGTCCAGTACAACTAGATGGTGCCTGGCTACCACCGACTGCTCTGACAGGGATCACAACAGACGGTCCCAGACAGAGCAGGAGAAAATGTAGAACAAAATTCTAACTTAAAAAAAAAAAATATACCCGAGTTACTGGCCTGACAGAGACTGGAGAAACCTCGAGAGTATGGCCCCCGGACACCCTTTTGGACCAGTAATGAGATCACTCCGGAGGTTTACCTTTTAGCCAAAGATTAGACAGACCCATAGGACAAAACAAGGGGCACACCAGCCCAGGGGCAAGGACTAGAAGGCAGGAGGGGACAGGAAAGCTGGATAGGGAAACCAAGTTGGAGAAGGGAGAGTACTGACATGTTATGGGGTTGTTAACCAATGCCATAAAACAATATGTGTACTAACTGTTTAATGAGAACCTGGTTTGTTCTGTAAACCTTCATTTACAGTTAAAAAAAAAAATTGTTTCCCCCAAGACACCTTAGGTGATTCTCAAGCAACAACCACCCAGGCCAGAATTACCTTGCATATATTTGTATGAATTACCTTCTACACATTTGTCTGATAATGCTATCATGGAAGGTAGCATCAGAAAGAGGATCATCATTGGGTATAGTCGTAAGGAAGAGGAAAGAAAGGAAGCTTTTCTAAGTAGTAATCTAACCTTTCTGAACTAAACACCCTAAAACAAGCAGATTTAACCTTCAGTACAAGTTCTAGGAATCATACACTTTCATGGGTAATAAAAAATGTCAGTCTCCCCCAAACACCTTCCCTACCTATGCTCAATTATCAGAAATTCCTTTATCAAAAAAAACTTTTAATCTGTACAGGCATGGTACTTTATGGGAGGAATGTTCTAAATACCCAGCATAATTTAAATCTCCCATAATGTAAGACCAATCCTGAAGAAGTACACTGCCAAGTAGCAGTTTTTAATTTACTTTGCCTGCTGGCTTTCCAATTATGTAACTCTTAATGCATTATTAATTTAAAGGAATTCACATTACTTTACATTTTGAACACAAAGGGAGACTGAATTAATATTTTGAATTGACATTACTCCAAGTTGACCTAGTTCAAATACTGCTAAATTCAACAGCACTGAACTTAAAGACAATTTAAAAATGCAAATACCTAGGACAGTTAATATATGACATGAGTTAAGTATAAAACATCCTTCCTATTTGGAAAGAGAAAGTAAACCTGAAAATGGGGACAGAGGGAACAACAGAAAAAAAAAGAGGGTAAGCTATGACTATGAAAGATAGCAAACTTGGATGATCTCATAATTCTGTCTAGGCCAACATGATTATCTTCATCTATACACAAAGAAAAGCTGTGTGCAAAAATACTTCTCATCCTATGAGGTTCTTCAGGTTCACACCTTTATGGGAATTATGATGAATACCAATGTTGTATCCAAGAGTGCTAAAGAATTACCAACATTCAATTTTTAGTTAGCGACAAGAGAGCCATCAAGTAAATAAAT
Source organism: Dugong dugon (assembly GCA_030035585.1). Classification (NCBI taxonomy): domain Eukaryota; kingdom Metazoa; phylum Chordata; class Mammalia; order Sirenia; family Dugongidae; genus Dugong; species Dugong dugon. Next base: position 154,359,561 of record CM057462.1, read on the forward strand.
ATACTGCAGTATTTGATTTTGAAAGCTGAAATGTACAAGGCCTATTTGAAAAACTAGCTAAATTAGACTAGCTAGAGGAGGGCCTTATTAGGAAAACCACAACCTTCCTGCTTTCATTCCTTTACTTACACAAAATCTGATTTCCTTTACTTGTATTTTTCTCTCAATACCAGCCCGCACCTGCCTTCACTTCCTTTCATATCTGCCTAGACCTCATGGTTTATTCCTTTCTCATAAACACTCCCACGCTCCATCCTAGTCCTTCCACCAGCCCTGCCTGTAACACCCAAGCCTGAAACATTCTAACCATCAGTCATACCTCGTCCTACACCTACACTGTTACACACTACTGGGGGGAAAGGGCAAGAAAAAAAAACACCTAAATTGTGTATTAGTACCACCAAGAATTTATTTCCAATTTCTGTTGTAATCTCAATGTCACTTGGCAACCTCCTGCATGTCTACTCAGTTTGCTTTCCAATAACCCAAAGCACTCTTCCTATTTTCTACTCTACCTCCTTTACATTCACCATATAGCTTCTATGTTCTCTAAGAAAGATGAAGTGAATCAGGTCAGAGTTCTCTCAATAATCTACCTTGCTATCCCCACACCCTCAACATGTATATAAATCTTTCCCTCTCATTTTTTAAAAGTAACCAGTAATCTCCACTAGTCCGAGGTTAATTCTTCCACCTGAGCTTTAGTTGCCACGTCCTCCTATCCTGAGATTCTCAGACCTTGCTGTATCAATTATCACATCTCCATAACTACTATTTTCCTTTCAGCATATACACAGTTGCCATCAAAGAAACAACCACTACAACTACAAACTTTCTTACATGAGTCCTTCTCTACCAATGCTCTCTTAAATCCACCCACTGCTGTCGAGTCAATTCCATCTCAGAGCGACCCTGTAGGACAGAGTAGAACTGCCCCATAGGGTTTCCAAGGTTGTAAATCTTTACAGAAGCAGACTGCCACAACTTTCTCACATGGCACTGGGGTTAAAGTGCTTGGCTGCTAACCAAAAATGTCAGCGGTTCTAACTCACCAGCTGCTCCACAAGAGAAAGATGCTCTCTCTTAAGCCCCTCACTATTCATTTTACCCTGCCCCACTGCATACCAGTTTTAGTAGAATAACCACACATTTCCACCTCCAAATGTAGTCTCCCTGACTGGTTTAAGCCACTCAAAAGTACTCCCATTCATCTCCTTTGCTACAGTGATAGCTTCAGACTTAAGCCAACCAGCACATGTCATTCCCCAGGCCACAGTCACTGATTTAAGATTAGTACATATTTAAGATGTCCACAGCTCAAGACTTAACACACTTAATAAAAAAACTAAACCAGTTATTGTCGAGTCGATTCCAACTCATGTGTGTCACAGTAGAAAACTGTACTCCATAGGGTTTTCAATGGCTTATTTTTCAGAAGTAGATCATCAGGTCTTTCTTCAGAGGTGCCTCTGAGTGGATTCGAGCCTCCAACCTTTCAGTTAGCAGCCAAGCATGTAAACTGTTTGTACCACCCAGGGACTCCAGTTTGTGCTACAGAACCATAGAAAAGCTAAGTATCACAGAAAGTGGGGAACAAAGCATGGAAATGAAAACAAAGGAGATGGGTTTAAAATGTGTATAAAGATCAGTTAGATCCCTCCTCTTAACCTTCCATCTCCTCACCCCATACTCCTGTTTGTACCCTATTTTGTGGAGAGAACCAAAAAGATTACAGATGCAAAGAAATAAGGCACAAGTATTGGGAGAGAGCTATTATACTTAAAACAGGAGATTTAAATAAAATTCCATATATTTCCAATGAAATCACCTATCCACTTCCATAGCTGAACTCTGAGAATTGTAGCAGACAGGGGTATAACCTACTTAATGCCACTGGCAAAAAAAAAAAAAAGAGTGGTATATTTTAAGCTGCAGAAGTTAAAAGCCCCAGAGAAAAGATTTCTAAATGTCTGTATTTGGGGCTTTTCTCCCAATGATATGGCCAGATCCCCACCCAATCATCAACTGATAGGCTAGGTGTTTAAAGAGTTTCTAATCAGTTTTGTACTTACTTGTGTTTAAGTATGAACAGACCATCAGACATTTAATGAAAACAGCTAACATAAATGACTAAAACAAATGAGGACCCGAAACAGAGAACTCAGAATAAAAAAAAATCCCAAAACAAGTATAATTAATATCAGAGAAATGAAAGAAAATATTGCATTCATGAGACAATAATAGCAGTTATAAAAAAGAACACAGAACAAACTCTTACTTTCGAAACATTAGAGCTGAAATAAATTCAACAGAAGGAACAGAAGACAGTTAAATCTCCCAGAAAGTAGAACAAAAAGATAAAGAAAAATATAATATGAGAGGAAAGATAAGAAAATTAGAGGCTCAACCAAGAAATCTAGCATCCAATTGACAAAAAAAGAAAGAACAGTGAAAACTAAGAGAAGGAAACTGACAAAGAAATAATACAGGGAAATCCTAACTGAAGGTTATGACTTCCCATATTTAAAAGGCCTAAATACTCATCAGTGAATGTAGAAAGACTCACACCAACAAGATATGAGAGATTTAAAGGGGGCTTCAACTACACTGGTAATGTTTTATTTTGGGGCCAGGTGGTAGAAACACAGGTGCTTGTAACTATTCCTTATACCTCTTTGTATGTGTGAAATATTTCACAGTAAATTTGGGAAGGAAAAAGAAAAGACGACAACCCATTTCAAGGCACAGTATCTTTGTATTCTAAAATTCTGCAATAAAGAGAAGGTTTTAAAAGCTTCTGGAGAAAAAAACAGGATGCCCAAAAAGGATCAAGAATCATTATGGCATTGGATTTCTCAACAGCAATACTAAAATCTAAAAGGAAGTGGAGCAATTCCTTCATAGATCTGAATCTGAAGTAAAATTACTTCCAACCTAGAATTCCACACCTATCTAAATGCCAATGAAATACAAGGGTGGAAGAAAGACTTCTTCTAATGTGTAAGTCACTGAATTCAAGCAACAGGATAGCATGGAAACCAGGAATAGATGAAGAAGTCCCAGGATATATATGTGGATAAACAGATATCTACATATATGCTTGCTGCAATACACTAACATTATAAAACTGGAAACAACCTAAATGTACGAGAACAGCAGAATAAATAGTTATATAGCCACACACTGAATATACTGGCTAAAATGAATGAACTATCAAAGAATGTAATCAATGTCACTGAGTTATACACGTAAAAACTTGAATTGATGTATGTTTTTGTTATGTATATGCTAAACAAAATAATTTTAAAAAGTAAATGAACTAGTTACACGTATCAACATAATTCTCAAAAAGAATGTTGAACTAAAGCAAGCTGCAGAATGATGCATGTTACAGGCTATTTATAAAGTTTCACAGCACACAAAACAGTTATATATTTTTTATATGTGTTCACACACAGGTAGTAAGATATTAAAAAGATGCTTATAAATGATAAAATCACAAATTCAGGATAAAGATTTACATCTGGGGAGAAAGGAAAAATTTATCATTTCTTTTTTAAAAAGTGAAGAAAACATATAAGGCAGGAATTCACTTAATATTAACTTATACGTTTGGAGGGGTGGTGGTGGATAATTGACATAAGATCCTAAGCAGGCTGAAGAATACAATTAAGAAGCTAGGCAGAAGGAATTAGCCTGGGAGGAGGAAGTGGGATATCTTCTCTATTTTAACAGGAGGGAATGGGGAAAAGATGAAGAAGTGGTTTCTTAGACTAATGGAAGCCTTATAAAACCTTAAGAAGAGACAAGCTACTGAATGATCACTTATCTAAAAATTACTGTTTTAAATTTTGCACTAAGAGGTGAAACCAAAACCAAACCCACTGCCGTCGTGTCTATTCCAACCCATAGTGTGACCCTATAGGACTTCCAAGACTGTAAATCTTTATGGAAGCAGACTGCCACATCTTTCTCTCATGGAGCAGCTGGTGGGTTCCAATGGCTAACTTTCTGGTTAGCAGCCAAGCGCTTAACCCCTGTGCTACCATATGAGATTATCTCTACGATCCTTTACTTTATGATTCTATAAAATTCTAAAAGATGGTATCTTCAGGTCAAATGTACTTCAAAAGAAGGGAATCAGAGCAATGGTAGATGATACATGATTTAAAGCAGTGCTTCTTATACTTGCCTTATCAATGACAATTGGAATCACTTGGAATACTTATATAAAATACAGGTCTCATACCTCACTCCAGACCTAATCAATCAGAATTTCCAGGAGAGGAACCTGAGATTCTAATATGTATTTTGAAATAAAAGCCTCAGATTATTATTAGGATCTAACATGTTTGGGAAACTCTAGCCTGGAAATGGCACCAGAAAGCAAAGAACAAATTGAGTTCTACCACTTCCCAAGGTTTATGTATTGGAGGCACGGCAGGGGAGGAAACAAGTGATGGGAGGGTTGGAGGGAAATACAGACCAAAAATCAGAAAAAAGTAATGTTACTGGAGACTGGTGTCAGCAAAATGGTAGAGTAGGCAGCTCCAAACTCCCATCACTCCACAAAAACATTGAAAAAACAAGGAGAAACTATCAGAAACAACTTTGTTAGAATTCTGGAAAACAGTCAAAGGTTTACAGCAACTATGCAAAGATTAAATCAAGAAAAAGGCAACTTAAAACCAGTAGGAAAGCTTGGTGGCTTTTTTACTTGCCCATGCCCCATTCCCTCTACGGGCTGGCAGCTGGTTTTAAGATCACAGCTCACATTCCCAGTACAGAACCCGGGTCCTTGGTTCCAGAAGAGGCAGAACAGACCTTATCTGCAAATTATTGTGTTTTAATGTTCTAACCTTTCTCTGACCTAACTGAAGGACTGATGAAAGGGGATCGTCTGTTTCACCTAACTTAGAACCCACTCAGAGCAGAAAAGGGATAAGGACCGCTTGAAAATGTTATAAGGTGATCAAAAAAACCTGTAGTCACCTGGGGCAACCACCTAACAGAACAGAGCCTGAGAGGAAAAGGTGGGGAGAGGATTTCTTTGGAAAATTAGGGCATTCAAAAGAACTTGTGTATACTGGGGAATTTAGAAAGCTATGTGCGTGTCCAAAATGAGACACATGCTCAGAGAAGATTTGAGAAAACCCTAAGCTTTCACCAGTGGCTCATCTTTTCACCAGTGGCTCATCTACAGGTTAGGTGCAATAAGGAACTAAATGATGAGGCAGAATAGCAAATGGACTGGCTAAGTTATTAAAGGAATGCTCCCAGCAGCTCAGAGCCAACCCATGAAGACTGGGAGAAGCGTTTTGTTTTTGTGTTTGTCTTCTTTTTAAGCTCCTGGCGTTCAAGGAAGGTTAAGTCAAAATAGTGGCTGAACACAAGCTAAGCATTCAACAATCAAGAACAACAAACTCTGGAAAGAGGAAGAAACTGATTCCCAGCATTACCACATTATGACATTTGAATGTCTAGCTTTCAACAAAAAAATCACAAAGTGTGCACACACGCACATGCATACACACACACACAAAGTGCAGCCCATTCAAAGAAAAAAACAAATTGACAGAAACCATCCTTGAAGAAGTCCAACACTGTATCTACTTGGCAAACACTTTAAATCAATTGCCTTAGATATGCTCAGAGAGCTAAAGGAAATTAGGACCAAAGAACCAAGGAAAAACAGGAAAATGATGTATTAACAAAATGAAAATACTGGTAAAGAGGTAGAAATTATAAAAAGGAACCAAATAGAAATTCTGCAGCTGAAAAGTACAATAACTGAAATAAAAAATCCATTACAGGGATCCAATAGCAGATTTCAGGAAAAAATCAGCAAATTGAAAACTGAACAAGTAAATTTATGCACTCTGAGAAGCAGAAAGACAAAAGAATAAAGAAAAGCGAACAGAGCCCATAAGGGACCTGTGGGATACCATCAAGTGGACCAACATATGCATTCCAGGAGTCTAAGAAGGAGTAGGTAGAGAAAAAGGGAAAGGATATTTGAAGAAATATTTGTCAAAAACTTTCCAAATTTAATGAAAGACATGAATCTACACATTCAAGCAGCTCAACAAACTCCAAACAGGATAAACTCAGAGATTCGCATTGAAACACTGCCAAAAGACAAAAAATTTTGACAGCAGCAAGAGAGAAGTGACTTATCACCTACAAGGGATCCTCAACAAGATTAATGGTTGAATTTTCACCAGAAATCATGAAGGCCAGAAAGCAGTAGGATGATACATTTAAAATGCTGAAAGGAAAACAAACAAAAAAACTATCAGCAAAAATTCCATATCCAGCAAAACTCTCCTTCAAGAATTAGGGAGAAATTAAGACAGTCCAAGATTAAAAAAAATAAAACCTAAGGGAGTTTGTTACTAGTAAACCTACCCTACAAGAAATGCTAAAGGGAGTCCTTCAGGCTGAAATGAAAAGACACTATTGAGTAAATCAGAGCTGTATGAAGAAATAAAGAACACTGGTAAAGGTAACTACATTAGGGGAAAAAAAAAAACAACAACAAAAACCACTGCTGTTGAGTCAATTCCGACTCATAGTGACCTTACAGGACAGAGAACAACTGCCCCATAGGGCTTCCAAGGCTGTAACCCTTACGGAAGCAGACTACTACATCTTTCTCCCACAGAGCCACTGGGTGGGTTCAAACTGCCGACCTTTCAGTTAGCAGCTGAGTGCTTAACGATAGCACCACCAGGGCTCCTTTTCCTGATCTCAGGGAGAAAATAATTCAGTCTTTCACCATTAAGTATGATGTTTAGCTGTAAATAGGTTATAAATGCCCTTCACCAGGTTAAGGAAATTCTTTTCTATTTCTTGTTTGCTAGAGTTTCATCATGAATGAGGGTTGAATTTTATTAAATGCTTTTTCTGGAGCTATTGAAATACTTGTATCATTTTTCTTCTTCTTGAATTTATGTGATATATTGCATTGATTTTCAGAAATTAAATTCTCGTATATTGCTAGATTTGATTTGCTAAGAATTTGCTAAGAATTCTATCTATGTTCACAAGGGATGTTGCTGTTGTTAGGTGCTGTCGAGGTGGTTCCGACTCATAGCGACACTGTGTACAACAGAACAAAACACTGCCCAGTCCTGCACCATCCTCACAATCATTGTTATGCTTAAGCCCACTGTTGCAGCCACTGTGTCAATCCATCTCCTTGAGGGTCTTCCTCTTTTTCACTGACCCTGTACTTTACCAAGCATGATGTCCTTCTCCTGGGACTGCTCCCTCCTGACAACATCTCCAAAGTATGTAAGACGTAGTCTCACCATCCTCCCTTCTAAGGATCATGCTGGTTGTACTTCTTCCAAGACAGACCTGTTCGTTCTTTTGGCGGTCCATGCTATTGTCAATATTCTTTGCCAATACCACAATTCAAAGGCGTCAATTCTTCTTCGGTCCTCCTTATTCACTGTCAAGCTTTCGCATGCATATGAGGCGACTGAAAATACCATGGCTTGGGTCAGGTGCACCTTAATCTTCAATGTAACATCTCTGCTTTTCAACACTTTAAAGAGGTCTTTTGCAGCTGATTTGCCCAATGCAATGCGTCTTTTGATTTCCTGACTGCTGCTTCCATGGGTGTTGATTGTGGATCCAAGTAAAATGAAATCTTCTACAACTTCAATCCTTCCTCTGTTTATCATGATGTTGCTTATTGGTCCCGTTGTGAGGATTTTTGTTTTATGTTGAGGTGTAATCCATAGTGAAGGCTGTAATCTTTGATCTTCATCAGTAAGTGCTTCAAGTCCTCTTCACTTTCAGCAAGCAAGGTTGGTGTCATCTGCATCACGCAGGTTGTTAATGAGTCTTCCTCCAATCCTGATGCCCCATTCTTCTTCATATAGTCTGGCTTCTTGGATTATTTGCTCAGCATACAGATTGAATACGTATGGTGACCTGACGGACACCTTTCCTGACTTTAAACCACAAAGTATCCCCCTTCTGTCTGAACAACTGCCTCTTGATCTATGTACAGGTTCCTCATGAGCAAAATTAAGTGTTCGGGAATTCCCATTCTTCAAAATGTTATCCACAATTTGTTATCATCCAGAGAGTTGAATGTCTTTGTATAGTCAATAAAACACAGGTAAACATCTTTCTGGTACTCTGCTTTCAGCCAGGATCCATCTGATATCAGCAATGATATCCCTGGTTCCAAGTCCTCTTCTGAATCCAGGCTGAATTTCTGGCAGTTCCCTGTCAATATACTGCTGCAGCTGCTTTTGAATGATCTTCAGCAAAATTTTACTTGCCTGTGATATTAATATTGTTTGATAATTTCTGCATTCAGCTGGATCACCCTTCTTGGGAACTGGCAGAAATATGGATCTCTTCCAGTCAGTTGGCCAGGTAGCTGTCTTCCAAATTTCTTGGAACAGATGAGTGAGCACTTCTAGCACTGCATCCGTTCGCTAAAACATCTCAATTGTATTTTGTCAATTCCTGGTGCCTTGTTTTTTGCCAGTGCCTTCAGAGCATGAGGGATATTGGTCCATAATTTTCTTTTCTTGTTATGTCTTTATCTGGCTTTAGTATCAGGGTAATATTGGCTTCAAATAATAAGTTTATAAGTATTTTTCCTCTTCTATTTTCTGAAAGAGGATGTATAGGATTGGTGTTGTTTCTTCTTTAAATGTTTGACAGAATTCACCAGTGGGACAACCTGGACTATACTTTTCTTTGTGGGAAGGTTATTAATGAATTTATTTATTTGGAAAAATTCAATTCAAATAGTCTATTCCTGCTTAAGTAGGTTTTGGTAATTGTGTCTTTCAAAGTATTTTCTTTCCATTTAAGTTATAAATTTTTTCAGCATAATGTTGTCCATATTTCCTTATCTTCCTTTTAATGTTTATACCACCTGTAGTGAAGGCTCCCTTTCATTCCTGATACTTGTAATTTGTGCCTTCTCTCTTTTGACTTGATCATTATAGCTCAAGTTCTGTCAATTTTGTTGATCTTTTCAAACATTCATCTTTTTTCATTGATTTTTCTCTTATTTTTTGTCCTATTTCTATTTTATTGATTTCTGCGCTGATCTCCTTCTTTCAACTTGGATTGGGTTCAGTTTGTTCTTCTTTTCCTATTATCTTGTATTTTTATGCCTTTTCCCTTCCTAATATAAACATGTAAAGCTATAAACTTCCAAGTCTTCCTTAGCTGCGTTCCACAAATTTTGATATGTTGTGTTTTTATTTAATTTAGTTCAAGATACCTTAATGTTTATTGAATTTCTATTTTTGACTTAGCAGTTAACTAGAAGTGTGTTGCTTAATGTCCATATACTTGGGGATTTCCCCGATTTTCTTTCTGTTATTAATATGTAATTAAACTCCACTGTGGTCAAGAAGATCATCTGTGCAATTACAAACCTTTCAAAGGTATGTGGCACAGTACATGATCTACCCTGGTATTTAACCATTTTTAAGTACACAATACTGCCACTATCTATTTTCAAAATTTTTAATCACCCCAAACAGAAAATTTGTACCTACTGAATAACTCCTCCCCATTTTCCCCTCGCCCCAGTCCCTAGTAACCTTTCATCTACTTTGTCCCAGTAAATTTGCCTATTCTAGATATTTCATATAAGTGGAATCATACAATATTTATCTTTTTTATGTCTGGCTTATTTCACTTAGCATAATGCTTCCAAGGTTCATCCATGTTGTAGCATGTATCAGAACTCCATTTCTCTTTATGGCTGAATAATATTCCATTGTATGTATATATCACATTTTGACTACTCATTCATCTATTGATGTACACTTGCTTGTTTCCACCTTTTGGCTACTGTTAACTATGCTGTTATGAACTTTGGCATACATATATATGTTTTAGTCCCTGTTTTCATTTCTTGTGGGTATATACCTAGGAGTAAAATTGCTGGATCATATGGAAATTCTATGTTTAACGTTTTGAGGAACCACCAAACTGTTTCCCACAACTGCTGTACCATTTTACATTCCCGTTTGTTGTTGATGTTTTTATTATTATTATAGCCATCCCAGTGGATGTGAAGTGGTATGTCATTGTGGTCTTTGATCTGCATTCCCCTAATGGCTAATAAAGGAGCCCTAGTGGTGCAGTGATTAAGCATGCAGCTGCTAACCGAAAGATTGGCAATTTGAACCCACCAGTGGCTCCAAAGAAGAAAAGACCTGTTGATCTGCTCCCGTAAAGATCATAGCCTAGAAAAACCTATGGAGCAGTTCTACTCTATCACAAGGGGTCATTAAGAGTCTAGATCAACTCGATGGCACTTAACAAGAAGAAGATAAGGAAAAAAAGCAAGGATGGCTGTTACCACCACTTTTATTTAACATTGTACAGGATACCCTAACAAATGCAACCATAGCCCCCAGTGTTGGGAGTCATGATTAACTGCTAAAGGGTATCAGCGAAAATTCAGGGGTGATGGAAATGTTACAAAATAATACTGGTACTTGCATGACTATATATATATTTTTACCAAAATTCTTCAAACTCAGCATTTAAAATAGATGAATTTTATTATATGAAAATGTTATCTCTATAAAGCTGTGAATATATGGAATAAAAGATCCGTTTCTTATTTTCTAATAATTTCTATAAATAAAGAGAGGTGTCTAGAAGCCCTTAATTTGTTGTTTTAAATCCCAGTTTACAATTCCTAAAACACCACTTCTTATTATTCCTTCAGTTCTTTTCAGTTTCTCCTTATGCAGCTCAAAATCTCTGTTTCAGTCTCTGGGCAAGCCATAAAAATGCTTTTATAGTACTCGATTTATTTCTGTATCTTACATATTTTGTTTTATTAACATTTTATATTGCGAATTTACTTTATTAAACAAAATTGTTGCTGATATAAAAATGGTTAGCAAAAATAGCAGATTTTATATTATATAAATTTTACCACGATTTTTGAAAATAGTTTAAAAAAAAAATGTAAAGCCACCATGGAAGCAGGAGACATAATGCCATTAGGGAAAATACAGCCTTTAGTAAAACCCACAAAGCTGTTGCAGGAAGAAGCCTTTTCAAGCTGGTTGTTTAAAAAATATAAAGCAAAAAGTTAGCCAGCAATCTTCCTAACCTTGTGAACTTTGAGTAGAAAGGCATTCTCACTTTAAAATACAGCAGAAAAGCAGTACGAATGGGTCAAAGTGAGTTTATTTTAAGCTATACTTAGAATGAAAGAAAAAATAACCAAACCTACATAATATGCGTTGTAAAAGCAAGCTACTTAAAATATTTATTCTCCTTTTATATAAAAACATGTTGTGTAGTTGTTAGGTGCCATCGAGATGGCAACCTTATATATAACAGAACGAAATGGTGCTTGGTCCTGAGCCATCTTCACAATCGTTGCTATGTTTGAGGCCATTGTTGTAGCTACTGTGTCAATCCATCTCAATAAAAACATACTGATGTATAACATTTTAATCGTTTCTCACTTGTTTCCCAAGCTACATGCCACTCCACTAATTCCACTCTCTTAATCAGTACTACCAGTTCACTATATAATGTTAATCATATTAATTAAGGATCAGAAAGCATCTAATAGGCCCATTTTAGGCACTGCCCCAACACACAATAAGGAAATACCATTTTTTGTTTTTCTCCAGAACAGCGGACATTAACACTGAAAACTCCAGTCCTAAAGAACATTAGATTTTATAGAGTAATAAAATTAACAAAAGAACTCTGTTGTCATTGAGTCAGCTTCGATTAACGGTGACCTTACGTATACAGAAGAAACACCGCCTGCTCCTGAGCCATCCTCATGATTGTTGGTATGTCTGAGTCCACCACTTAAATAAAGTCAAAGAGCTATGCTCCTCAGTGATGTACCTCCATATTGTGTATAAATACAAAAATTTAAAAGAAAGCAGAACTTAATATATGCACATTTGCCAGATAAAGAGAGCAAAATCCTATTATGGTGGTAAGTTTTTTTTTTATCAATTCCCCACCCTCCTCAAAACACGCATACACATATCCTTCTTTTCCATAAACCCTCTTTAGTTACATAGCTGTTATCAGGTGAGAAATAGTCTCAGACGGTGGTATTTATAATAACTCTCCATTTAACTTCACTACATTTTTAATGTTTTTTGTTGTTTTCTTTTGCAATTCAAATACAGAGTTTAAAACCTATAGCCTTGTTACTCAAAGTGTGATCCACAGACCAGCAGCATCAGCAACACCAAGGAGCTTGTTAGAAACGTAGACTATAAGGCCCCACTCCATACCTCCGGAATCAAAATGTGCATTTTAACAAGATTCCCAGGTGAACTGTATGCAAACTAAAGTTTGCTAAACCCTAACTCATAGGATTTAATACCATTCAGAAACAGAAGAAAAAACAATTCCTTTAGAAGATCTGCCACTACTGGATTTTTATAAGGTAGGGAGAGCCAAGGATTGCACACTTATCACTTATCACAGCTATCACAATTCAAAGTTTAAACCCATTCAAAAGTTTTTAATTAGCTAATAATTACAAGATATAACACCTGAGTAAAAAAAACACAAACTATGTTTACTCCTAAAGTATATGTATACACGTTTAAGAGAAATACATTTGTAAGTGAACACTGTAATTTTTCTCCATTAACTAGCCTAAAGATTCCACAAAAAATCAAACTTTTTGGCCAAAACTATAATTTAGCTAATGATTATTTAAAACTTAATCAGATTTGTATAATCCAACAGAATTACAAAGATGCCATCAACATACTATAAAATGCAAATATTCTAAAGCCAAATGAGGTAAACTGATGATATCAAGTGAAGCATCAAGCTGAGACAGAAACTTGATTTTCTTTTCCTACTTCCAATAGAGGCAGGAAGCAGTATTCACAACAGATACACTTCTAAAACTAAAATCTGTTAACTGTTCCTTAATTGACATTATGATAAACACATAATACCTCACGAATTCCATAAACAGGACAGCATGGTTTTTAGAGCTAAATGTTGGGAATTTTCTCCTTTAAGATACAAAAATATTACTATCCTATAGGCAACATTCTTGAATTGAAAATAATTATGTACCAATGTTAAAAGAGAAAAAACCTCTATGTGGATCCTAGCTTTAGCCGGTACAATAATTCGAAAATATAAACGTTGTTGTTGTTGGAGTCAATTCCAACTCATTGTGATCCCGCAACAGAGCTGTAATTTTCTTGCACAAACAAAAACTACATTTTATTTCTTCCTGTTAGAGGAAATGACTTCTAAAGAGTGCTTCTCAAAACTTATTGTGTACATGAATCACCTGGGGATCATGTTAAAATGCAGATTCTGATCCAGGAGATCTGGGTTGGGGCCCATGGAGTCTGCATTTCTAGCAAGTTCTCTGGTGATGCCAAATTCACCCACAGAGCACACTTTGAGTAGCAAGGTTCTAAAGAAAAAGCGTTAACTTACAATATTTGGATGTCCATCGTTCCCAAAGCACTTGTCTTAATAAAGTTTTCAATTAAACTCTTAATTGATCAATCTAACACTTTTCTACCCTCATCTTACCTGGTCCGTCATATGGATGTTCTACTTAATCACGCCATACTCTTAAACAACATCTTCTACCACTACAAACCAGATTTTTCAACTCTGTACAGTAGTGACTTTGTGATCAGCACTATCATCCAGTAATTTGTCCAAACTACACTTTAAGACTCTACTACCTCTCCCTCACCAAGTCCAGTTGATCCCATCTTCTAATTATTTCTCAAATCTCATTGAGAAATAATCAATCCCATTCCCTTGTCTAGTTGGGATCATTTCTGATCTGGTTACTACCATAACCTAACCAGTTTTCTTCCTTCCTATCTCATTTCCCCCCTCAAATCTATCCTCTGCACTACTATGTAATCCTTGCAATAACATTCCCCTCATTAAAGGTCACCAATAACTTCCTATTACCTTTAGGAAAAAGCCCTAATTTTTAGCACATCATATAAAGCTCTTCACAATCTTGATTTTGTCTATCTCTCTGGTCTCAACTCATACCACCCTTAAAGCACAGTACTCTTATCACATCAAGCTATTTGCAGCTTCCTCAAAGTACCACTTTCTCTAATGCCTCTGTGCCTTTCAATAGACTACTATTCCCTTCGCTTAAAATTATCCTTCCACTGCTTTCTTATCTAAGTACTAATCGTCTTTCAAAACCCTCCTCAAGCAACAAACACATCCTTTAAAATGCCTTTTCTAATCACTTCAAGTCTAAGTTAGGTACACCCCACAAATTATGTCCTCCCCTTTATTACAGTGCTCTCCCTATGTATATCTCTACTCTAGTATTTATCAAACTGTGTTACAATTGCTGGTTTACTCATGTCCCCCACTAGTCTATGAGCTACCTAAGCTTATCAATTAGTCCGTTGATGAACAAAGTGTCCAGTACATGGTAGGTTCTCAATAAATATTTGCTGTAATACATTATTTTGAAATATACTCATTAGTAATTATTATGGCTAAATATTTAAATTTTAAATAAATTTCAATAACTGCGTTTCTAAGGTAATCAAAAACTTAGCTATTTATAGGCTTAACGGAACTTCGTAACAGAGTTCTCAAAACACCTAAGTTCAAAACACCCTATGTATTCACCTAATTCTCAGCAATCTAAAGGTATTTGTTAAAAATATTAGAAACAAGACGTTTTGCATATTGTTTTAAATGGAGATAGTTTAATTTCACTGACTGCAGTGTTAAACAAATAAAAGTACTAGTCTCTTCTACAGATGAAGTAAGGAGGGAGTATGATATAATGGCCTGAACATTGTTCAGATTGACCAGGTTTGCATCCTGGATCTTCTATGTACTAACTATATGACTTTGGATAACAATGAACCTCTCTAAGTCTCAGTTTCTTCAATAGAAAACAGAGACAAAATTGCTTACCTACCCCTATAGCCTGTTTCAAATATCAGATATGAATGTGAAAGTATTTCTATAAACCATGAAGTACTAAATAAATGTTAACTAGTGTGTTAGCTTCCATGCCAACATCAGCCACGGATTTTACAGGTATATATTTAAAGTTTCATGGGCTATTTCAACCTCCCATACCCACCCCATACTTCTCTCCAATGACTGAAAATTCATAAACAAAATAAAGTTCCAGGACTACCAGAGCACAAGACTCATCTGACAGTCCTCAATATTCTTACGTGATTAAAGTGTTTAGTGAGAAATATATCTAATTTAATAATCTGATATGTTCTTAAAAAGTTATTGTGTAAATATCAAAGTAAATCTCAAGGTAAGTTGTTGGTACAGTCATGTAAATTTCAGCTCCATTTTTAAAAAAAGAATTAGAGGACAAAAATCAGCAGGGAATTTTTAGAGATATCTTCTTTTATTAACTACTTAGACTAGGTACTGTCTGTTAATACATAAATTTGATTCACTATCTGATAACTAACATGAAAGTTAAAAAGTCGCCCTTACAAAACCAGGACTTCTCCCCCCACATATTTCTGCTTTATTTCTCAGATATGCTTGTTGGTCTATCAAACAGAAGAGAAAATTTGCTGCATTTTTCTAAACTAAAAAAGTGATAGAACATGTTAACTGTGCTCTCAGCTATATCTTTTCCTTGTTATATTGGGACTTATAGGATGACAGACTATATTAGGAGAACTATTTCAATTTCTTCTGCAATATTTATAAAAATATGATTTCTTAAGCTTCAACGGGAAAAACTCCTTTTAAAAAAAAAATATAAGAAAAAGAAAAAACAAAATCTACAAAAGTCAGCACTTCGGTACCTGATTGTGGTAACAAGGCCAAAATCCAAGACGAAGCCCTTTATTGCACATCGTGTTCCATTGTCTTGGGCAGCCCCATCTTGCGACCTCTCCAGATTGGCTGCTCCTGCTCTCTCTACTGCAGAGAGAACTTCAATTAGAGAAATTCTGAAGCTCATAAATCTAAACTGGGTACTCCCCTCACTGGAGGCATGGATGGTAAGAATCACTAAAAAGATTCAAATTAGAGAGGTTTCAAATAAATCTAAATGGCTTGAAACCACTGTAATGCAGGCAGCTGAGAGTCTTACTATGCAACAGTCTACTTTACCTAAAAAAAAAAAAAAAAACAACTTAAGGGAAAAGAATGGCAGCAAATTACTAGGTAACCTGAAAAACCAGGCTATAAAATCATAAATCCCTAAAAAGTGAAATATTCTTTACTAGTATGGAATTTGTAATATATGTAGTATAAAATCATAGCTGACCATTCATAATCCTAATGAAAAAAGCAAGCAATAAAAAAATTGGACACATTATTAATTTCTTTTTATGCCCTAAAATAAGAACTTCATTAAAAAAAAAAAGTTCAGTTAAAAAAACCACTGGTTAGGAAGGAGAGGTTTCCCTGCTGACTTAAGCCTAGCTGCCCAAGCAAGGCTTCAGAAAGTGTCTTCACCTACAACAGTGTGTAGGCAGGAGGAGCAGAGGCTATGGCGGTCTTCCTAGTGACACTTCCAAGTCACACATGTAGGGTATGTTTCTGGGATAGACTGCCAACAAGTTACTGAAAGAAGAGAAGCAAAAACCTGGCAAATAAATAGGCCAATGCCATCATGTGTTTTACTATGACATATAAGATTAAGTCTTAAGTAAAGTTATCCTGAGGCCACTAAATGTGAATCACATCCTCCACCGTAGCATTACCTGATTTTGTGAAAGATCAAATAGTTTTCTTCAAGCTGGTTTTCCAAAAAGACTTGTATTAATGTGCAACATATACAAAGCATTTCTTAGACCAAGCAAGTAACAAAACCCACCCCAAAGAACTTCAGCAATGAAGATTTTTCAGTGACAGAAAAAAACAATTTGAAACACCTTTCCCACCATGAATTTTTATCAAAAAGTGTGCTGGTACATGCTATGCAACAGAATGAGGTTACTACTGTTGTGATAATGTAACTATATTTACTAAATAATTTAACAATGTTTTTATCTTACCTGAGTGTGAAAATTTGAAATGGTTGTTGTTTCTATATCTTTCTTGCCCAGAATTTCCATTTTCACTGGAGTGTTGGGGAAATTAAAAGCAAAGTAGTCCAAGAAGTCTGGGAGATAAGCAGCCGCTCCATGCACTATTGCTAAAGCATAGTAAGCTGCATTTTTCTCATTTTCACTGAATGTCAAAGCAAGAAACTCTTCAGAAAATCTCTCCATCTCCATTGGAGACAAAAATGAGAGTTCATCCATGTAAGCGTGAAGGACAAGAGCACCACCATTGGACTGGTGCTCCTCATGAATAAAGTTGCTAAATTTAGTACCTGTTTTTAAGAAACTTCTACGAATAGAATGCTCCTGGTGAGTCATAAAAGGTGTTTGTACTCCCTGGGGTACCCGATATTCTTGCATGCCCAAATTTAATCGGCACAGCTGCTCATCTTTCAGATATCTGAAGGACTCCTTATTAACTCCCGAAGTGCTATTTATTTGTCCTTGCGTGAGGATTTCCTTACTGATGCGGGTCAGACCAGCACAGACGGTTTGTACTTCCTTATTATACATTTTAAGGCGTCTTCCTCGCATATCTTCTCGATGTTTCTTTTTCTTTTTCTTCTTTATTTTCTTCAAGACAAAATCATCAGCTCTCTGGGTTTTACCATTTTCATCTGGTGTTTCTGGCCACAATAATTAAAAAGAAGTTAGTTGCTAGGCCTAGTGTCAAGACATAAGCTTCTTAAGGTATTTGATTTCAAACAAACAGCCTATTCTCAATCTCTGAATTTGTCATTACAACTTAAATGTTTAAAAAATGGAGACAAAAATCTTAAAATACATTAATATTCTGGGTTGAAGATAATGCTAAAAAGTAGTTAATGCAAGAGTAAGCATATAATTTAATACGACTTGCAATCAAAACTAAAGGAAATATTCAAGTAATTCCACATGTGCCATATCGTATGGGATATTTGTTCAGTAACCATTGTAAAATCTAAATTTAAACTCATCATATTTTGCTGTCAGTCTACAAATTACTATGGTACATATAGGTAAATCAAACAAAGACAAATTAAGCCATAAGACACCATTTTTGCCTAACAAATTGGCAAGATTTGGGGGTGGGCGGGGAGGGCATTCTCATATACTGATGCTGGAAGTATATACTGGTACAATTGGCAGTACGTATCAACAGCCTTGAAAATATTTATAACTCTCAGACTCAAAAATCCCACTTCCAAGTGAAATTACCCTCAGAAAATAATTGAAGATATACGAAGATGTCCATGACCACAGTATGGAAAACAACAAAAACATGGAATCCGTTTAAATGTCTAATAATAGGGGATTGATTAAACTCTGTTACCTACATACTATAAAATACTATCCAGTCATTATAAATTACATTATAGATTCAAAGAACTGACATACAATTTACAAGGTTTAAAATGATTACACTGTCACTATTCTAGAAAGCCTTCTCTAACAACTCTCCCCCTACCCCATTTGGATAGCTGCTCCAGCATGCTACATGTTCCTATTGTACTTCCCCTACCACAGCACTTATCACACTGTGTTACTGCATATTTAATTTCCCATCTCTCCTCTAAACTGTAAGCAATCTAAGGTCAGAGACTATATATGTTACTCACCTTTCTTTCCAGAGCACCTAACACATATACAGTCTGGTCCCATTTTTATAATAGTAAACATTTACTCATTCAAACATTTACTAAGCACCTACTATGTACCAGTTACTCTTCTGGGCACTGGAGATATGGTGCTGAATGAGACAGACACAATCCCTACTCTCTTGGAGCTTACAATCTAATTTGACAAGAAAAAGTATCAAGTAGTAGTATGGGATGAGCAGGCTACACTAGATGTTAGGGAAGCTCTCTTTGGGAGGTAGCATTTAGGCCGAGACCTAAATAGTAAGATGAGCCAGGCATGTGAAGATCTAGGGAAAAATACACCAGGAAGAAGGAATAGGTAACAAAAGACCTAAAGAGAGGAGAAAGTCTGGCTGATTTATATACATTTTATGTGTACAACACAGAAAAAGATCTGGAGAAATATACACCAAGGTATTAATGATGGTTGCCTATAGGCAGTAGATTCTAAATATCTAGCTTTCTTTTGTTTTGCTTATCTATATTTTCTAATTTTCTATAATAAACATGTATTGCTTTTATAATTGTTTTTAATTTTTAAAGCATTATCATGGATTGACAAACTCAATACAGAATGGCATCTTTAATTTACTAGTTGGAAAACATACCTAGCAAAAAATCTTAAAGATGAACTATCAGGTATTGCCCTGACTAACCTTCAAGCTTGATCTGGTATTTACTGTATAGAATTTATCTACCATAACAATAGTATCTCTGACATGATTCAAGTAATTCAGTGTTAACACAGATACTCCAATTAATCCTACTATTACACCTGGGAAGAATCAAGTTCAATAAATTTTACAGTAAAGAATTTACTTGGTATAATATGTAAATATATGATATTGCAGTGCTCTAGGCAAAATCATCCAAAGCAAATATTACAACAATTATGAAACCTTATAAAGAAAATATTTAAAAGGGCAAGTTAAAGACTTTTAAGTATATAGATACTGAATAACTTTCATTCTGTTTGAGAACAAAATGAAAACCTTGCACTTGCAAACATCACTTGTAATCAAACTGAGATCATATACCAAAATATACATATAACCAGTTTGCATAAGTTAGTAAGAGGAAAAAGCAGTCAATCTTTTATTCTGTATACAACTAAATCTTTGAGAATTAGTTAAAACACTTTGTAAGTCATTTATATTTCTTACCAGATAAAACTAATCTAAATACATTTCCCCATATATCAAATCAGTAATTCAGGCAATTCTCCCAAGCAGCAAAATGCTAATGCCATTAAATATAAAGGTTAGACCCATTTTAAAATAGTCACCTAATTACCCTCTGCTAAATGTTTTAGCAATTTCACAGGAAAAAAAAAAGAAAAAAATCTCTCTGAATAGATTCTGTTATTTTAACTTTTCAGAAGAGGTATTTGGTATGCAAAAGATGAATTGTGACCTAGATCTGCCAATAAAATTAACACCCAGAGTGAGCTGCCTTGATTGTAACACATTTTCTATATTACCATCAGTTTACCACTGTATTTCTAACACGGCCAAGTCTCTGTGGGTTTTATTACCAAACTCATTTATACGAAAACCATTCAATTAGTCCAACATGACCCATCTCAAAAAAAAAAAAAAAAAAAAACACTGTACAAGAAAAATGAAAAAGACCTTAAATTGACTATAATCTCATATGTCAACATGATAAAGGTTTAAAATATGAAATAAACTTTAATCTTTCTCTTGGCTAATCCTATTTTTAACATTTTTACTCTTATCTAGGGCTAAGATTTGTGTCATACCAGCGAATGAATTTCCATGAAGAAACAATTTTTTTTTAATTATATGGCGACAGCTAATTGAGAATGGCATACCTATACACAAGTTTTTAAAGGTTAGTACAGTAAGTCAGCCATCGTCACCTTATGAGAAAGATACTGACGCTGCCTTGCACTGAACAAAAAATGTTACTTAAAAGTCAATGTCTAAAGTCTTCATTATCTTCCCATTTCTGGTGTAGTATTTTAGTTTTCCAATGTATGCAGGAAGTCACATTTTGAGTATTTCCCCACAGTGCAAAAGTTAAAATTTATTGACATAAATTCTTTATAGGAAAATAGCCAAGCTACACTATATCTGTGATTAAGGACCGTATCTAGAAAGCTTTCACATATCAAACTGTGAGATTAAAAAAACAAACTTTCTACATTAAAACCTTAAATATATAACACCATTCTTATTGCTGAATTACAGCTTAGAAGTAAAAAACATGCAATTAATATTCTCAACTTCTAAAAATCATGATGGATAATAAAAGCCAAATAATTATAATTTTTTACATTTTATTAATCACATTAAAGAAAAGGGCTAAAGTTATTTTCTGAAAATAAATTATTTTTGGTCTTATTAAGAGTTGTTCCAGTTCTACATAAAAACTTAAGAAGACAAAAAACTGCTTTTTGAAGGCCAACTTTTAGTGTATCATTGTGTGTTTATAACACCGCCTTACTTTACCCCTCATCCTTCCACATGAAGGTGTTTTAAGACTGGCTGGCTGGATTTGAATCCCTGTTCCACCACCTCCTAGCAAGATAACCTTATACAAATTAATTTCTCTATACCTTGTGCTCTGTACCTTGGTGAAAAATATCAGTACCTCCTCATAAATTAGTGTACAAATTAAATGAAATGATGTATAAAGTACTTAGAATACTCCTAGTACTGAATATATTTTCACTACTATTATTACCTAAAAATAGCTGAATTCTATGGGAAGTATAGTGTGCTAATTAAAAGCATATGCTTTACAGCTGACCTAGGTTAATGTCCCAGCTCCACTGCTTACTAAGTCTCTGGGTAAGCTCTTAAATCTCTTTAAACCTCAATTTTCTCATATTAAAATGTTATTAATACTAGTATCTATCTCACAGGGTTATTGTAAGGACTAAATGAGACAATGAATATAAGGCACTCATCACAGTACTTGACGTTAAATAAATCAGAATCTTGATTATCATAATCATAATGGTAGTATTTGACAACCTTTCTTGGAATAACTGGCAAAGACTTTGGGCTATCAAAACTAGAGCCGGAAATCACCAACCTGGAGTACAATGTAGTGTACCAAATGAGAATGACACAAAAAAGAAAAAAAAAATCTTAGGAAGAAGGGAGAAAACTATTATTCACTGAGTGTCTGCTAGGGACCATATATCTCATTTCAATCCTCAAACAAACCAGTGAAGTAGATAAATGCCTCCTTTTCACAGAGATGGAAACAGATGTGTCACCTATATTGGGTCACAAAACTAGCAAGTGACAGCCAAGACTCAAACTCTCTTGTCTGACTCCAAAACTCATGCTCTTCCAATACACTGCACTACAGTGTATTGTTTCTTTTTGCCTCCACTATCAACTCTTCCCACAACACACACCTTAGTTGATCAACTAAGATTATCTAATTACAATTAATGGACTTGAGGTGGCTTGGAAGAATCTCCAATAAAGGGAGCACAACTTCAATTAACAAATACTTAACTGTTGACTACATGATTATTCTACATGATCACAAAGACTGAACGCACAAGACAGCCAATGGCATTTTTTATGTTACACAAATGCAAAAATTTTCAAGTCCTTAAAGACTTTTTTGCCTTTCCCTAGCAGGATAGGGATAAGTATCATTCCCTGAAATTGTTGTTCTGATATATGACATTACCTGTTCATATTAGTTTCCTGTGTAACCTCAATATAATTTTCCCACTCCTTTAACCAAAAACAATCAAGTATTTCTGGATTTAAAATTCCTGCCACTAGGTTTTTTACATCACAGAGAATTTCCATTATTTGTCTAGCTTAGGAACACTTCCCCTGTGATAGCAGTTGAGCTATCGGTCAAAGATGGAAAAAAAGAGAAAGCAAGGCTGACTCAACAAGGGCATATGTAAAAGCAGTCCTGTCATTTAATGACACTGGGGCAAAGAGCTATGGGGATCGATACCCATACCCTTTCTTCCCTTTAAAAAAAAATTTACGTATCATTAAAATTGTAAATTTACTAATCAAGAATAATACAAAGATATTTCTTCTTTTGATGGGTTTTATGATGAGTAATGTTTGTTCTATGCTTTTATGAGTAATAAGAGGGAAAGAAAATGTGATTTCAAAAAACACAAGTAATTGTCCGTTTAGTTACTCAAGCCTGTTGCTTACAAGAAATTTTTTTAAAGTTTTAAATATATCTTTATTAGCTTATCAATCCAAACATGCTTAGTGAAAAGTGAAAAAACAACGGGATCGTGAGTCAGAAGAATTGGGTTCTAGATTCAGTTCTATCACTTACCAACTAGAAAATTTTAAGCGTGTCACTTAACCTCTTTGAAAATCATTTTACTTCCTGTTTTACAGATGAAGCAAGTTGACCTTAGCATTTACAGATTAAGTTTCTGTTCAACTATTCATGAGCAATTCCAAACATCTGGGATTAGTATTAATTTGTGATTAGTCTATGCATGAATTTGGATTGAGTGCTGTTGAACTGGAGTGTAGAAACAGGTCTCTTAGCTAAATGACCTATCTCAGGGGTCAGCAAACTTTTCCTGTAAAGAGCCGGACAGTAGGCTTTGCAGGCCATATGGTCTCTGTCTCAACTACTCCACTCTGCCATTGTAGTATGAAAACTACCAGACAATACTTAAATGAATGAGCAGGGCTGTGTTCCAACAAAACTTTTATTTCTGGAAACTGAAATTTGGATTTCATATAATATTGCATCATGGGCTTTTCTTCCCCCAACCATTGAAAATGCAAAAAAAAACTTTCAAATGGCTGGGAAAAAACTTAATTTGCAGGCCATACAAAAACAGGCAGTGGAACAGATTTTTGACAAAGATGCACAAGCAATTCAATGAAGGAAGAATAGTCTTTTCAACAAATGGTGCTGGAGCAAATGAATATCCACAGGCAACAAAAAAAAAAGAATCTCAACCTAAACCTCAAACCTTGCGCAAAATTAAAACTCAAAATGGATCATAGATTTAAAAGGTGAAATTAGAAAACTTTTAGGAAAAAAATGGGACCTAGGGCTTGGTATCAGATATTAAAAGCAAGATCTATTTTTTTTAAAAAGCCAGGAAACTAGGCATCAAAATTAAAGCTTTTGCTCTGTGAAAGACGCTGTTAAAAGGATGGAAAGGTAAGCTACAGACTCATAAAAAATATTTGCAAACCACGTATCTGACCAACGACTCATATCTAAAACATATAAGGAACTCTAAAAACTTAACAGTTAAAATAACAACCTAATTAGAAAGTGGGGAAACAACACGGAGACATTTTACTGACAAGGATATATCAAATAATGTTCAATATCACTAGCCATTAGAGAAATGCAAATTGATTATGATAAGCTATCACTATATACCTATTAGAATAGTTAAACCAAAAATAGTGACAATACCAAATACTGGCAAGGGTGCAGATAAACTGGATCTTTCACACACTGCTGGTGGGAATATAAAATGGTACTGACACTGTAAAAATAGTTTGGCAATCTTGAAAAACTAAACATACTCTTACCATATGACCCAGCAATTACATTCCCAGAAGAATGAAAATTTGCATTCACACAAAAACCTAAACATGAATGTTCATAAAATCTTTATTCATAATAGCTAAAAACTAGAAACAACCAAGATGGCCTTCAACAGGTGAACGGTTAAACTGTGGTATATCCATACCATGGGATACTACTCAGCAATAAAAAGGAACTATTGATACACACAACTTGGACGGATCTAAAGGACACGATGCTAAGTGAATGAAGTCAATCTCAAAAGATCATACAGTGTATGATTCCATTCATATAAATTACAGAAATAACAAAATTATAGAAATAGAGAACAGACTAGTGATTGCCAGGGGTTAGGGATTAGGGGACAGAAGGAAGTAAATGCTTAAGACTATAAAGAGTTAGCACAGAGATATGTTTGCAGTGATTGAATAGTTCTGTATCTTGATTGCAGTGGTGGTAACACTAATCTACTCTGGTGATAAAATAGTATAGAACTATATATACACATTGTACCAACGTCAATTTCCTGGTGTTGACATTGTACAAGAATTATGTAAAATGTAACCATTGGGGAAACTGGTGAAACGTAGAGACCTCTACATACTATTTTTGCAACTTCCTATGAATCTGTAATTATCTCAAAATAAAAAGTTAAAACAAAAATAAGCAGATTTTGCCAACTCCTGAACCTATCTGATTGTCCAACATCTACAATTTCACAGAATTAAATAGGATCACATATTATTTTATAATATTCTGCATAAAATATAGTCAAGTGAAACTGAAAAATTTTATTTTTTATTTCACATGACTATATTTTACAGAGAATATTATAAAATATAGTAGTATAAAAAAAATCTGAGGATAAGCAAAGCTAAGATGTAGCTCTGTAAGTAACAAGGGTATACTCACTCTCCTTATTAATCTTAAGAGTTGTTTCAAAGACTAAGCATGATAAAATAATAAAAACTAGTATTAATTGAGTGCTTACTATCAGCCAGGCACTGTTTTAAGTGCTTTCCAAATATTGTTGCATTTCATTCACATAACAACCTTGTAAGGAAATACTACAACCTCATTTTACAGATAGGAAAAGTGAGGCAGAAAGAGGTAAAAGCAATTTGCCCATGGTCACACAGTAAGTGGTAGAGCCAAGATTTAAACAGATTGACTCCAGAAACATGCCTTCTGCATACCACTGTAGCAAGTATAGAGATGTTCAAAGAAACAGGGGGGATACATATCTGGTCAATGTGTGGAAAAGCCTGAATTAAGCAAGGTTAAACCAGTTTATTTTCTGTAGGATTCACAGAACTTTTAAAATGTTAGTACATGTCATGCACATAGTATGCAGTCTTCCCTGAATATATCTGGCTAGGGAACCCTCTTCCCTCAGAATACAGTCTGGGTATATAACCCAACAGTCTCTCAACCAAAAATTAAAATGTTTAAATGGCCTGATCTTAACCCACTTCTCTTCTTCACATACTGGCAAACTACCAATGCTTTTAGCTGCACTATTCCAATGTGGTAGCCACTAGCCATATGTGACAATTTAATTATAAATTAAAATTAAATAAAACCTAGTTCCTCACTCACACTAGCTACATTTCAAGTCTTTCACACTTGTCTCGAGAGTCACATGTGGCTAGTGACTTACCATATTAGCACAGATACAGAACACTTCCATCATCAGTGAACTTTCTACTGGACAGCGCTGGGTTGGAGGGTTGTTTCTTTTTAAAGAGTACAGGACCTTGCAATCTTCAGAGAAAATATATTATGAATTATTACACTTCATTGCCATTTCCCCCTCATAAAAGGGGGCTAGACAGAGATCCTTGATGACCTAAAGTTTCCCACTGTCACTATGATGTCAAGGTACAGAGAAAAGGTAAGCAACAGTGGAAAAAAATGAATAGCATAAACAGAAGGCAATGTTGTACAGCTGGGAAATGAAGCCTGTACTGGGATTCAGGAGATAAGGGTTCTACTCCTTATTTTCCCAACGATTCATTGGGAAAAAACATTTTTTTTTTTTTTTTTAAACTTGGTACTAATTAACTGTGACTTGATTAGACAAGTCTCTTCACTACTTCGGGCCTCAATTTCCTCTTCTATAAATTTAAACTGAATGATCTGTAAGAGTCCCTCTAGCTCTGCATGGTTAAAATACACAGAAATGAGAAGGTGGAGAACAAAAGTAAAAATAAAAGAGCAGGATCATTGCATACTGGTGGTGGAAAATGGCACTCCTGTCAGCTGCCACAGTTCTATTCCTGAGGACAGGACTTGGATACCACCAAAGGAAGAGAGATTTAATTCAATACCTAGTGAGCAAATATCTGCAGTGTCTGGAAGAACAACAACAACAACAAAAGGATTAGCCCTAAGTTAAGACTAGATATACAGAAACAACACAAGACTAACAAAACTTTACACTGAAATGCTGGTTCATTAACATGTAACAGCCTAACCAGGCCAGAACTAAGAAACATAGAAGTATCCTAAAATCTTGAGGAGATACAATTAGTTATATGATATACAAATTACATACAGTATAGTCAAAATTCATACCCTATTTCTTCCACAAAAAAATATAAATAAATGCTACAAATAACTCTGGAATGGGAAGACACTGGTTTGGGCCAACCTAATTTCTCTAGAACCTACAATTAGGTACTCCTACATTTTCTGGGTTAAATACTCTTTACTTTAGTGTTACTGGAATTAAATAGACTTTCAAACTGTTGAACTAGGCAGAATAAAATGCAACTGCACACTTTCTACTTTTCAGAGGCATTATTGGCCCTATTTTCTAGGATCAAAAGGGAGAAAACCTTCCCCATCTCTATTCTAAGAACAAAACAGACAATATATGAAAAAATGACTTTTACTTCCAGATAAAAAAGAACCAAGAAAACGGTTTGATATTTTACTTTGCAGAAGCTGGCAACCAGTGAGTCGTGTAACCTCTAGAAGAATTCAAACTCATTAGTGCGAGCGAGGGTGATTATTAAAGCTTTCCAGCAAGGAAAACAGGGATAAAGGATTTTAGCGACAAGCCTTTACTTTAGAAAGGCAATTTTTAATATCCCACCTACTAATCCGATGCCAAGGACCGCGCCGCGCAGAAACCCTGCCGAATTTGAAAACAAACGTTAGTGGAGGCTCCGGGACTGGTAAAAGGGGCTGGTAACTGACAGCTCGGCCTCGGATCGAGAAACCTCAAGTAGGTCAGACTGTGTCAACGGTCTGAAATTCAGAGTCCACCCCAGTGGGCTTAGGGGACTAGAGCAGCAGGAGGTTTGGCGTCGTTCAGTACTAAAGGGGCGGGATATCAGAACTGAAACCTAGAGCCCAAGCCCGGGGCAGTTTGCCTGCTCTCACCTCTCTTGGGGGCCTTGATCACTGGCACCCCCCCACTCCTCTCGCCGTTTTCCTGCTTGTCCTTGTGCTTGAGATCTCCCGGAAAGCAGGGAGTAGGGTCACCATCCGGGCCGCGGTGGTGATGGTGCCTGTGCCGCTCCTTGTGGCCCTTATGTTTGGGCCCGGCCGCGCTCACCGTCAGGGGCGAAAAGGTGAAGAGGGCCGAGGTGCCTGGGGCCGGGAGCGGAGCAGCGACAGCAGGCCCGGCGGGTGCCAGCGAAGGTGGTGGCGGAGGCGGCAGAAGCAGAGGCTCAACAGGGCCTGGAACGGTTGGGGTTGCATTCGTTGGCGGCAGCGGCCCGGGATGTTGGCGGCTACGACGCCGCCGGTGAGGGGGCGCAAGAGGGGGGTCTTGGCTCGGCCGCCCCCGCTTCTCCTGAGACCCCCCACTGCTCGCCCGGCGCTGCCGCTTGACGCCCCGCGGCGAAGCCCCCGTATGGGGTTTCTCTTTCCCCTCTTTGTCCGGCTCCTCCGGCGCCGCCACCGCCCGTATTACGCGCACAGATCCGACCTGCGCAGCCATTTCACCCACAAACACACATTTAAATGGCCCGACCGCCCCCCCGTCCGCGAATCGCGCAAGCGCCGTCCGCGCACGGCCCGCTGGGCATTGGAGTCTCTCCTCCACCCTCCACTTCTCGGCTGCTCTCGGGGTTGAGCGGAACATGCTGGAAGCGGCTGTTCCTGCGTTTCTCCGCAGGCCTCTCCAACGGAGCTTCTATTGTAAAGCACCCTGGGCTGCGCAAAGCCTCATGGGAGTAGTAGTTCCCCCTCTCCTCTCGCCGCGTCCCTGGCTCTGTGAGTGGAGGATCGGAGAGGGAGCGTGCGCCGAGTCACGCTTCGGGCTGCGACGCAACCGCCACTGGGCGGCAAGTTGCCGCCAACCGCCTTAACGGCCGAAACAATATTAATGGCTTTCAGTCTTTCCGCGCGTACCCGTTACCATCTTCCTGTGCCCCTTCGTCATTTTACACGAAGTAGGTGGTCTCCATAGTTACTTGTAATTTTCATAATTCTTATAACCTTTGTGAGGTAAAAGAATCTCCAGTCTTACTAACAATGAAATGAAGGAGTAGGGGGAATTAAGTAATATGCAGAATCAGGGCGATTTTCCTTTAAAACATAATAGGGCTGCAGTTCAGAAATTCATGAAGATGTCTGAAGATGGTTACAACTACAGGCATAACAAGGCAGGTGCAAAAACTGCCTGGGAGCGTAGAGCGTGGCCCCACTTCGCCATGAGTCACATCCTTCTTTCTAATGCCTATTAAGGTAGAGACCGTTTATTTTGAATACATCCCTACAGTTACAAAAACTTGATGGAAAACCATGTTTAAAAAATATTTTTTTAGGTACGATATTTTGCAGTTTGGGGTATGAGGTTGCATAAATGAGAAAAAAAATGTATCCACGAGAAAACACTCCAGATATCGTCATCGTTCACAAGGGATGGCTGCTGCTCAGAAATTCATTTACAATTTGGTTGTCACTTCAGATTTTATCTAGGATTCTTTGACTATAATTTGTACATGATAAAGATATATGGAAATATTTGACCATTAAGTGCTCAGCAGATAAAATTACTGTGGTTTGGTGTCATTAGTGCCTGGATAAACATTACTTCAGCTAAGTGAACACTACTCCAATAAAGTTAGCTTAAAAATAAAAAGTTTATTGAGTACCTATTACATTCATTGTACTGCGATAGTTATGTAACAGTATTTCGTTCAATTTGCACTATCAAGATTCCTAATGAAAAATGTAGCGTAAATGATGTTTAAGTACTAGTTTCTAAAAGTTACATTTTGTTAAAAATAAAATTGTTAAGTCATTAGAGGAAGGAAGTCAGGTGAATCCTTTGTAATAATAATTACTAACTTATCTGTTATGTAAAATAGATTTGAACGATCAGGTTTTCTTAAGTAAAGATCCATAATCATATAGAAATATTTTTTTAAACCAGCAATTCCTTTGTTTGATTTTATATATAAGTTGCACATGTTTTACAGGACTTTTCAAATGACGAAAATGCTACCAAAAGATAGCTATTTCGTTGGTTATATTTCAGTAATTGGAAATTGGTATATCTAAAAACAATGATTACTGTCATATTTACATATTTTATTCCCTTAAGTAGGAGTCCCTATTTAATGGTTAATGTAGAGAGCTGAGAGGTGGAGGTTCAAGTCCACCCAGAGGTAACTCGGAAGAAAGCCCTGGCAGTCTACTTCCGAAAAATCAGCCATTGAAAACCCTGAGGAATATAGTTCTCCTCTAACACACACGAGGTCACCATGAGTTGGAGTTGACTGGACACCAACTGGCACTGGTACTGGTATTTCCTTAAATATAACTTCTCCTTTTCTTACTAATATAGTTTCCTAAACATTTGAAAAAGATGCGCAAGGTATACTCCATTTAAGGCAAAAGTAACTCCTAGGGAATAATCATTGTCATGGCAGCAATTTTGTACTGCAATCACAAAGTAAGATTTTTTTTTTTTTTAAACACTTCTTGTGGTAGATTCTGACAATGTAAAAATATAATATGTGAAATCCAACTCTTAAAATCTTTTAAACTGTATACCGTATTTATGTAGAAAAGTAAAATGGAATTAAAAAAAGAAACCTGTTGCCATCGAGTTGATTCCGACTCATAGCAACCCTATAAGACAGAATAGAACTGCCCCATAGTGTTTCCAAGGAGCAGCCGGTGGATTCGAATTTCTAACCTTTTTGTTAGCAGCCTGAGGTCTTAACCACTGCACCACGAGGGCTCCATAAAAATAACTATTTTCCAAAAATGAAAAATAAATCCACTCTGTAACCGTGTTTCAAATATAGCATTCTCTGCATAAGCACAAGTAACAAACCTTTATCTGCTGTTTCCAACCCAAGGTAAATGAGATGAAAATGCAAAACTTCTGGCATTTGTTTCCATATTGCTTTTCTTTTAAAAGCTATTCAACATATTAGCATATTTTTGTTGTTGATAATAATATAGACCACATTTATTTTAGTCAGCAGTATTCTAGTAGTTTTATTTACAGATACATTTGCAGCCTTGTTATTGTTGGGGCCATAGAGTCAATTCCAACTCGTAGCAACTCCACGTGACACAGGAGAACCAACCCATAGGATTTTCTTGACTGTCATCCATGTGGAAATAGATCAGCAGGTCTTTCTCCCATGGAGCCGTTGGGTGGGTTCGAACTGCCAGCCTTTCCGTTAGCAGCCAAGCACGTAACTGTTGTCTGAATCCAAAGTTGAATTAAATATTCCAAGTTGGTGGTGGTTTCCTTGGTCCTTTGGGTTTTGAAAAACGATTTGCAAATCCTGGAAATAAAAATAAAATTCAATAAAAAGAGTAAGATTTTTATATAAAAATGAATTCTCGAATGTTATAATACATGTAAATATATTTTATAATGTATGTTTTATAATATATGCAAATACATGCTTTTTTTGAAAAGGTTAGGCAGCGACTTCGATAAATGTAGTAATAGATTATAAAGGCTTTATGCTAATTAAAGCTTACATTATAACAACAGAATACTAATAACATTTTAAATTTGTAGAGCACTTACAAATTTAATAATGGTAATAATTGGAAGAAGAACTCTGGTTATAAAAGCCTTTAATAATTCAGTACTGTATATACCATCCTTTATCTGTGTCTTTCCACATCCACCCACCCATCAGAAAAACAAAACTGGGAAATCTCAATTTCAGAAAAATAAGCCCTATTACTTTACACAAAAAATTATTGTATTAAATGCTCTACTTTGGCCCATAAAGCCCTTAATTTACTAAGAGATTATGTTTGAAGAACTTAGAAAAAAATAATGTAATAAACAATATTGAAAAATAACTGGTTAATTAATCATTTTTATTTCTTTCTCTCCCTCAAACATTCCCTCCCACAAAGAAGGAGGATAAGGACAAATTTCACAACTTATGAAGGCTTATTTCTTGGTACTTTCAAAAGATTTGTAGGTTGATGACACTGGTTCTTTTTTTTTTTTTTTTTTTTTTTTCCATTTTTCTCACTTTTTATTCAGAAAGGAAAACTGAAGCATTGAGAGGATAGGGAACTTTGTGCTCAAGATCACTTAGCAAGTAAAGAGACAGCTGGTATTTGAACCCATGCCTTTCTTTCTTTCTTTCTTTTTCCTATTTAGAAATCTTTTTTTTTTTTTTTTTTTTGACATTGGTTCTTTATGACTTCCTTACTTCGATGGAGGTATATTTTCAAGGTACCTTCCATACACTTAGTAATCTTATCTATTGCTGTTGAGTCAATTCCAACTCATAGCGACCCTGTAAGACAGAGTAGAACTGCCCCACAGGGGTTCCAAGGCTGTAAATCTTTACAGAAGCAGACTGTTACATCTTTCTCCCTCAGAGAGGCTGGTGGTTTGAACTGCTGACCTTTCAGTTAACAGCCAGGTGCTTAGCCACTGTGCCACCAGGGCTCCTAGTAATCCTAGAGACTCAAATAGAACAGAGGTATGAAATACAAAGAAAGAACAGAGAATGGAAAACAGAGATATTCCTAAACCATTAATTTCATCATTTTTCCAAATGTGAGTATTATCTATTTAAACAGAACTGATGTAAGGGATCAAATGAGATACTTGTTAAAAAGCATCCAGCACAATGCCTGGATGTTGCTTAAAAGTCTTTGATGAGTAATGGGATATATGTTCGCCCACCTACATTTTCCACCTTCAGGTTTCTTGGGAAGTTGTTTTCCCACTTGTAGTGTGCGCTGCCACCAGGTGAGGACCTATATAGCCGTTTGAAAAAGAAGAAACGGTGCATGTGCCGCAAATTACTGTTTTTACAGGGTGTTGTATGAGGTGTTGCATCCTAGAGGTGTGATTGTGAAAAACTTTTGTCTCTTTTGGCTTTTGTACAGCAAGATAAGCCTAGTAAGTGTATTTCTGGATTCGTGTGTGTTGTTTGGAAGTTATGTTTCTCACAATGATTCCATGTTCACGTGAATACCTCATTTTCAGGTGTCATATATTGTATGCACCTGTCAAGGGATCTAGAAGGTGATGCAAAGTCCAGAGGGACATATGTGTCCCACATAATATTATTCAGAATCTATATTACCTACCAAAAATTCAGACACACTCAGTGATTCAGCATGCGTTCCATTAATGAAAAAACATGTAAGCAAAAAATTTTTTAAATAATTTGTACATGAAAGGGTTAAATCTGAACCTACAAAGAATTATACCAGGACTAGAAGAGAAGGAAAGTAAGGAGGAAAAGAAGAGAAAGAAATCCACTACAATTAAATGTATCAATGGTGGTAATAAAAGATTTGGGGAGGGGGATGGGTACAGTGTACTTCATGTAGATTTTACTCCTCTGAGTGGTAAGAAAGAAGATGTTGTTTTGTTAGGTGCTGTTGAGTCGGTTCCAACTCATAGTGACCCTGTGTAAAACAGAACGAAACACTGCCCGGTCCTGTGCCATCCTCATAATCATTGCTATGCTTGAGCCCATTGTTGCAGCCACTGTGTCAGTCCATCTGATTGAGGGTCTTCCTCTTTTTTGCTGACCCTCTACTTTACCAAGCGTGATGTCCTTCTCCAGGGATTGGTGTCTCCTGACAACATGTCCAAAGTACGTGAAACAAAGTCTCGCCATCCTTACTTCTAGGGAGCATTCTGGCTGTACGTCTTTCAAGACAGATCTGTTCGTTCTTTTGGTAGTCCATAGTATATTCAATATTCTTTGTCAATACTATAATTCAAAGATGTCAATTCTTCTTCGGCCTTCCTTATTCATTGTCTAGCTTTTGCATGCAGACAGACTATTGAAAATACCATGACTTGGGTCAGACACACCTTAATCCTTAAAGTGATATCTTTGTTTTTTAATAGTTTAAAGAGGTCTTTTGCAGCAGATTTGCCCAGTGCAATGTGTCATCTGATTTCTTGACTGCTGCTTCCGTGGGGATTGATTGTGGATCCAAGTAAAATGAAATCATAGACAACTTCAGTCTTTTCTCCATTTGTCATAATGTTGCTTATTGGTTCACTTGTGAGGATTTTTGTTTTCTTTGTGTTGAGGTGTGGTCTACACTGAAGGCTGTAGTCTTTGATCTTCATCAGTAAGTGCTTCAAGTCCTCTTCACTGTCAGCAGGCAAGGTTGTATCATCTGCATATCACAGGCTGTTAATGAATCTTCCTCCAATCCTGATGCTGTATTCTTCTTCATATAGCTTCTCTGATTATTTGCTTAGCATACGGATTAAACAAGTATGGTGAAAGAATACAACCCTGATGCACACCTTCCCTGCCTTTAAACCACGCAGTATCCCCCGTTCTGTTCGAACAGCTGCCTGTTGGTCTATGTACAGGTTGCTCATGAGCACAGTTAAGTGTTCGGGAATTCCCATTCTTCAAAATGTTATCCATAATTTGTTATGATCCACACAGTCAAATGCCTTTGCATAGTCAATAAAACACAAGTAGACATCTTTCTGGTATTCTCTGCTTTTGGCCAAGATCCATCTGACATCAGCAATGATATCCCTGATTCCATGTCCTCTTCTGAATCCAGCTTGAATTTCTGGCAGTTCTCTTGTCAATGTACTGCTGCAACTGATTTTGAATGATCCTTCAGCAAAATTTTACTTGCATATGCTATTAATGATATTATTCAGTAATTTCTACATTCTGTTGGATCACCTTTCTTTGGAATAGGCATAAATACGGATCTCTTCCAGTCAGTTGGCCAGGTAGCTGTCTTCCAGATTTCTTTGCATAGACGAGTGAGCACTTCCAGCGCTGCATCTGTTTGTTGAAACATCTCAGTTGGTATTCCGTCAATTCCTGAAGCCTTATTTTTCACCAGTGTCTTCAGTGCAGCTTGGACTTCTTCCTTCAGTACCATTGATTCTTGATCATATGCTACCTCCTAAAATGACTGAACATCGACCAATTCTTTTTGGTACAGTGACTATGTATTCCTTCCATCGTCTTTTGATGCTTCCTGCATCATTTAGTATTTTACCCATAGAATCCTTCAGTATTGCAGCTCGAGGCTTCAATTTTTTCTTCAGTTCTTTCAGCTTGAGAAATGCCAATTATGTTCTTCCCTTTCGTTTTCTACCTCAAGGTCTTTGTACATGTCTTTGTAATACTTTACTTTGTCTTCTTGAGCCACCCGTTGAAATCTTCTGTTCACCTCTTTAACTTCATCACTTCTTCTTTTTGCTTTAGCTACTCGATGTTCAAGAGCAAGTTTCAGAGTCTTTTGACATCCATTTTGGTCTTTTCTTTCTTTCCTGTCTTTTCAATGACTTCTTGCTTTCTTCATGTATGATGTCCTTGATGTCATTCCACAACTCATCTGATTTCAGTCATTGGTGTTTGATGCATCAAATCTATTCTTGAGATGGTCTCTAAATTCAGGTGGGATATACTCAGGGTCATACTTTAGCTCTCGTGGACTTGCTATAATTTTCTTCAGCTTCAACTTGAACTTTCACAAGAGCAATTGATGGTCTGTTCCACAGTTGGCCCGGTGCTTGTTCTGACTGATGATATTGAGCTTTTCTATTGTCTCTTTCCACAGATGCAGTCGATTTGATTCCTGTGTATTACATACAGCAAGGTCCACATGTATATTGCCGTTTATGTTGGTGAAAAAAGATATTTGCAATGAAGAAGTTGTTGGTCTTGCAAGAGTCTGTCATGCAATCTTCGGCATCATTTCTGTCACCCAGGCCATATTTTCCAACTACCGATCCTTCTTTGTTTCCAACTTTCGCATTCCAATCACCAGTGATTATCAAATACGTCTTGATTGCATGTTTGATCAGTTTCAGACTGCAGAAGTTCTTAAAAATCTTCAATTTCATCATCTTTGGCATTAGTGGTTGTTGCGTATATTTGAATAATAGTCGTATTAATTGGTCTTCCTTGTAGGCATATGGATATTATCCTATCGCTGACAATGTCATACTTCAGGGTAGATCTTGAAATGTTCTTTTTGATGATGAATGCAATGTCATTCCTCTTCAATTTGTCATTCCCGGCATAGTAGACCATATGATTGTCTGATTCAGAATGGCCAATATCAGTCCATTTCAGCTCACTAATGCCTAGGATTTCAATGTTTATGCATTCCATTTCAATTTTGATGATTTCCAGTTTTCCTAGATTCATACTCCATACATTCCACGTTCCAATCATTAATGGATGTTTGCAGCTATTTCTTCTCATTTTGAGTTGTGCCACATCAGCAAATGAAGGGCCCGAAAACTTGACTCCATCCATGTCATTAAGGTCAGCTCTACTTTGAGGAGGCACCTCTTCCCCAGTCGTATTTTGAGGGCCTTCCAACCCCAGGGGCTCAGCTTCCGGCAGTATATCAGACAGTGTTCCACTGTAATTCGTAAGGTTTTCACTGACTGTTTTTTTTTTTCAGAAGTAGACTGCTAGGTCCTTCTTCCTAGTCTGTCTTGATCTGGAAGCTTAGCTGAAACCTGTCCACCATGGTGACCCTGTTGGTATTTGAATACCGGTATCACAGCGACACGTAAGCCACCACAGTATGACAAACTGACAGACACATGGAGAGAAAGAAGATAAGAGGAAAGATACTTCAGGTTAAATAGTTCACACAATAGTTGCAAAATCATCTCATCAGTCCAGATGGTTTGACTGTAACCCAAATGGGCTAGGAATAGAGTAAGGGTGTATTATGCAAGTACTATCTGAAATCTGAGGAATGCTTACATTTAGTCTCTTTCACTGATCACTTCTCGATAGATTAGAACAATAATGAGCTATCTTTTTTCCATATAGGCTAATTCAGGAAAGATAAAAATGTTTATGAAACACATTTTTTCATTCAAAATCAAAATGCGTTTTGAGTAACATATCATTATAATTTATATTACCTCGTTTATAAAAGGTAACCAATTAAAAAATTTGTGCTGCTTTTGAAGTAGGTAGAATGTTGAAATCTAGGTATATTTGGTGAGAACCAACATGAAGGTAACTTACTAATATTTTATCCTAATATTAGATCACAGACTGTGCCTTAAAGGTAGACCATTTGTTACTCAAGTGGTATCAGTGTGTTAGAGAAAAGAGGAAGCTGGGAACATTTGTGTTCTAGGCGGAGTTGGGTGCCTTTTTCATAGGCACACAGTATGAATTTTTTGAACTAAATGGTTTTATAAGAATCATAACTTTTTTTTAAATTATAACATTTTAAAGCTTAGCATTTATGTAATCAAAAATTCTGTGGCTGAAAAAACTGAAATCCAGAATTCTAATTAAACATTTTGCCAAGGTGAGATAGGGACCTGTCTACCAAAATCTTTCATTGTTTTTTCCTCAGGAATATAATTATATTACCTCCTGGGCAACCGGCTGCCCAGCAATATTACATTTCCCTTCAATTCCTTTACAATTCAGATACAGACACATCTCTAAGTTCTCTTGAAAGGAATGTGAGTGGAAGTGATATTGCCTCTTCTAGGCCACTGCCACACTTCCTCTACAGTTTTCTTTATCTTCCTGTCAGCTGCACTGTGGATGTGGCAGGAGCCCAATTTTTACTATATAGATAAGAGCAATGCTATTAGAGCAGCATTACTTAAGGTATGGTCCAGGAACTCCAGGGGGACCCCAGATCTTTTCAGGGGGTCTGCTTTTTGGTTAATAATGTATTTTAGTAATGATGTCCTACATTAATTGCTACACTTCTTACAACAGAATTATAGTATACTACCTTATGTAGTATCAAGAATACATATCAGAATAATAGAATGCTTAAAATGATATAAAATTGGCATTTTAAGTTTATAGCTTATACTTAGAGGCAATTGGGTAAGCATTTTCTTTAATCTATCAGAATTGTGCTCCATCTTCTGTTGAATGAGTTACACCATAACTGTTGCTGATAGCAGCAGCTTATGTTCTTTTTTATCATACTTTTGTTTTTTATAACTTTGCTGGAGTATGACAGCATCATAGAACTTCTTCATTTAGATATTCACATTCATCTACATGCCAACATAATAATTTGGTTGTTGTTACTTGTGTTGAGTTGGCGCCTACTCATGGTGACCTTACGTACAACAGAATGATAAATTACGTAGTCATGCACCATCTTCACGATCTTTGCTATGTTTAGCCCATTGTTGTGGCTATTGTGTCAATCCATTTCATTAAGGGTCTCCTCATTTTTGCTGAACTACTTTACCAAACATGATGTCCTTTTTTTGAGGTTAGTCTCTCCTAATGACATGTCCGAAGTAAGCAGGAAGAAGCTTTGTCAATCTCACTTCTAAGAACATTCTGGTTTTATTTCTTCTAAGACTGATAATGTTTGTTCTCCTGGTAGCCCATTGTATATTCAGTGTTCTTTGCCAACACTACAATTCACATGCGTCAATTCTTCTGTCTTCTTTTTTCATTGTCCAGCTTTTGCATGCATATGAGATGATTGAAAAGACCATAGCTTGAGTCAGGGACACCTTAGTCATCAGAATGACAGCTTTGCTTTTTAGTACTTTAAGAAGGTTTTTTGCAGCATAAAAAGATTGAAGTTGTCTAAGATTTCATCCTACTTGGACCAACGGTAAGGATCCTTGGTGGCACAGTCGTTAAGCGCTCAGCTGCTAACCAAAAGGTTGGCAGTTCGAACCCACTAGCCACTCCAGGAGAGAAACGTGGCAGTCTGCCTCCGTAAAGACTGCAGCCTTGGAAACCCTATGGGGGCAATTCTACTCTGGCCTATAAGGTCACTTTGAGTTGGAATTGGCTCAACAGTGATGGGTTTATGGGATCAACAATCAATGAAGTCAAATGAGGTATTGCATTGGGCAAATATACTGCAAAAGACCTTAATAATTTGATTATCTAGTTTTATTTTCCACATATGTTAGGCAGTTCAGTCCTATGTGAGATGTTAAGAGGTAGCTGAGGTCAAATTGCATGGAAAAGAATATAAACATAACGAACTACACGCACAACTCTAAATCATTTATATTTGTATCTCTTATACTGTAAACAAATAATTTAAGTAAACATTTTTTTAACTGCTGGAAAATGACACACATACCAAAATTCAGAAAGGAGCTGGAGTTATTTGACTGAACAGATTCTGCAGGTTTGCTTGCTGGGGAAGAATTACAGATACCTAGAATCAAAAGAAAAAAACTTAAATAAATTTTTGTATGAGAGACTAACTTGAATTGTAAACTTTCACTTAAACTACAACGATAAAAAAGAAAAAAACCTTAGGGGAAGAATGAAGACAGGCTTCGATTACTATTGATCAGATCACACAATTATTGGCATTAAACATTTCCTCCAGGGTAATTAATACCCCCAAATAAATACATCACTATTAAATGTAACAAAATGTAAGTGCTTAAAAAAGAATTGAAACTTTATAATCTTCTCATTTGTGGGTTTTTTTTAATGGTTTCTTTTCTTTGCAAATAGATTGTATAATAAAGCCTAACACCAAAGAGACTTGCCAAAGGATTCAGGAATAAGATCCATTATATCATGAATCAACTTATTTTGGGATTCATATTTTGGCTTTGGACTACATCCTATTTTGCACTCCGACCACTCTTAATACACTTCTAAACCATTTGTTCTCCACATTCATTAATCCATGGGCTCGTGAAGATTTTTCTTACACTGTCCTCTACTCCTGGAATATCTTCCTTCACTCCTCTTTCCAGCCTACACTTCTCCCATTATAGATGCTTCTGAGTTAGGCCCATAATCTCCCAGGAGCATTGTTCTGTTGCTTTGTTTTGCTGTTTTAGCTGCTTATATATAGGCTTGAAGATATTTTTTTTTCTTCTCAGTACTTTAATGTACTCATATATCAGTTTCTGCTCAATTTTGAAAACAATGCAGTGAGAACTGAGTTCACATTTTGCACATGCTCTACCTAGCAGTGAAAACAGATAATTATACGTTTATATAAACTTTCTAAGAAACAGCATGTAAATGGGGAGAAATTATTAAGTATTTCCTTTTTTGGTTTTTAACATTTTCAGAATGCAGTATGAGGACTGTTTGTGTGTTGCACGTGTGTTGTATGCATAACCAAACACACAGGCTTCTGGTACTAGGATTCTAGAAACTCACTCCTCTACCTTCTTGGAATGACTAGAGCACAAGGTGAATTTCAATCAGATTCAATTAAAGTATGTATTTATTGAATACCTACTATGTGCCAAGCATTGGGCTAGGCATTGAGGATCCCACTGCCATCAAGTAGATTCTGACTCATAGGGACCCTATAGGACAGAGTAGCCCCAGAGGGTTTCTAAACTTTTACAGAAGCAGACTGCCACATCTTTCTCCCAGAGTGGCCAGTGGGTTCGAACCGCCAACCATTCGGTTTGCAGTCGAGCGCTTTAACCACTGCGCAACCAGAGCTCCTCACATTGAAGACAGAGACATGAGTAAGAAGTGGGTAGAGGTGAAAAAGTTCAGGAGATATCAGTCATTTCTATATTACATTTCCCTCGGGGGAAAAAATTACCCCAAAATGGAGTATTGGCTTTTGTACAAAAGGAGGCAAAGATTCAGTACATACATAGCAGAGGAAACTGCTGTTTTGCATATTGGCTTGTCATAGATATTTTTATTTGACTGCTCAGCATGCATTCCCCTTTCTTCTGAAAATAGAGCTTGAATTCTCCTCTAGGAAAACGCTCCTCCCCAGTTCTCAGTTTCCATGCTTCCAGGGGAGGTGATTTTACCATAAGATCAAGGACCTATGACTAGGGCTGATTTTCAGTTGGTACATTGACATGGTCATCAGTTGTTTAGGACCGAACTTAATAATTCTTAAGTAGGAGGTATAGCATTGTCCTGCTTAATCAGAGCATTGAATACACTGGCAATAAATTAGTCCAGGGATGGGCAAATGAACCAAGCCGAGACAATCAGGCCCAGTCAGCGCTAGTCATGGGACTTTTGCTTGAACAACCAGAAAAGAGTTACTTTTTTCCATTATAAGACTGAAACTACATGGCAAAAACTTGCCTATGAATGAATCAACACAGAGTGAAACAAAGCCAGGAGATATTGAAGAAGAAATTAGGTCCTGATTACATCATTCAAATCCTTGTTTACAAACCAACAAATTCCCCTTTACCGCGTAAGCCATTTTACATTTCCTCCTAAAGTTAGCATCTTGACTGACAGCTTCTACTTGGGTTACCCTATAATTTATTCTCCACAGAGCAGCCAGAATATGGTCTACGACTTCCCATTAGATTTAGAATAAACTGTAAACTGCTTAACATGACCCATAAGGATCTAACTACTCCCTCTCCCCCTTCCCCATCTTTTCAGTCTCTACTCTTTACTTACTACCCTGCAGCTACAGTGACTTCCTTTGGGTTCCTATAACATACTGTTAAGGTTTGGCTTGTGTCCCCCAGAAATACGTATTGT
Organism: Dugong dugon; assembly: GCA_030035585.1. Lineage (NCBI taxonomy): Eukaryota > Metazoa > Chordata > Mammalia > Sirenia > Dugongidae > Dugong > Dugong dugon. The sequence continues at coordinate 154,400,670 of CM057462.1, forward strand.
AAATCCTAACCTTACACCTGTGTTTATAATCCCATTTAGGAATTGGTTGTCTTTGTTATGCTAATGAGAGAGGATTAGTGTAGGGTATTTTAAGTCAATCTCTTTTGATACATAAAAGAGATTAAACAAGCTAGCAAATGGAGATGGCAGAAGAGAGATGCCAAGCCACATGAAGATTGCCCAGGAGCAGAAGCTCAAAAGAGACAAGGACCTTCCTCCAGAGCTGACAGAGAGAGAGGGCCTTCCCCTAGAATCAGCACCCTGAATTCGGACTTCTAGCCTCCTAACTGAGAAAAAAAATTCTGGTTGTTAAAGTCACCCACTTGTGATATTTCTGTTATTGCAACTCTAGATAACTAAGACACATACTAAACTCTCTCACACCTCAGAGCTTTTATATATGTTGTTCCCTCTATCTGGAGTGCTCTTCTCCCCACTCTTCACCTAGCTGGCTCCCCTTTCATGCCTCAGGATTGTCACTTCCTTAGAGAGGACTTCCTGGACCACTTGTTCTAAAGTGGGTCCTCTTTGTTATTCTCTCTCATGACTACCCTCTTGATTTCCTTAATAGGAATGTATATATTTGTGAATTTATTTGTTACTGTCTGAACGTCTCCCTAGGCTCAAGCTCCGCAAAGTCAGGGCCCATGTCCGTTCTGTTCAACATCATATACCCAGTGCCTTGCAGAATGCCTGGCCCTTAGAAGGCACTCAGTGAATATTTATTGAATGAATGAGTGACATTAGCTGGGCCTAGATGTTAGTATAAAATAACAGATGAAGAACCCTGATTTCATAAAAAGTAAGGCCACTTTATCTACAGACCAAGTTACAGGGATTCATGCTAAAAGGAGTCCCAAGGTGGCACAAACAGTTATGCACTAGAGTACTAGCCGAAAGGTTGATAGTTCAAACCCACCCAGAGGTACCTTGGAAGACAGGCCTGGCCACCTGCTTCCAAAAGGTCACAGCCTTGAAAACCCTATGGAGCAGTTCTACTCTGCACACACACAGTCACCATGAGTCGGAATTGACTCAACAGTAACTAAACAACAGGCTGAAAGAATGGACAGAATTATAGAGCCATCTAGAGGGGGCAGAAGACACATATGCAAATACAGGCATATCAAGGTCAATTGTGAGGGCCAGTTATTTTTCTTCATGTAAGGACAAAAGACCAAAGGATCAAGGAGGCTGAGAAATAGAAGTATAGTACTGCCTATAGCCAGAAAATGACCTGGGGGCTCTTATCTAGAGAAAGATCGGGAGTCTCTGAGAGTCCCACCATATCTCGAAGCTGTGCCAACCTAAGTCTACCTGGAATTTCTGTATCTCTCTTAGACATCCTCAAGACAGGGTTGGAGCTAGAGAAAGAAAATCAGGTGTTTTCATAAGCTAAACTGGTCAAACCAATCTTTGACTTGCTACTCAAGTCACTCATTTTGTTGTTGTTGTTTTTGGCTGTTTTATTTCCCATGCTTTCTACTGTAATTTCTTTTAGAAATATTTAAATTCTATTTTTACCCACCTTAGAGGAAAGGACATATTTTCCACCCATACTTTATCATCATATGTAAGGAATTATTACATTTCAGAGATCAGAGATGTCAGACTAGCTCAAGAATCAGGAGTTTATGGATAGGGAGAAAGAGTGAAAACACAGAAGAAAAGAGAAAGATTCATCTATAAACCTTCTTACTTAGGCTATGCATTAAGTCAAGTTTTCTCAGTGCTCTTTGTCCTTCCCTGTAAACCAAAACCCAAACCCATTGCCATCAAGTCAATTCTGACTCATAGTGACCTATGGGTTTCCAAGGAGCCCTATAGTGTTTCCAAGGAACAGGTGATGGATTTGAACTGCCGACCTTTTAGTTAGCAGCCGAGCTCTTAACTCCTGCACCCAGTAATACAAAATACTTTTTGGGTCCTTCATGATTAGCCAAATGGCTCAAATTTGTGAAAAGTATATAGCCATATTTTATGTGCTTTGTAGTTGTAAGTAAGGATTTCTAAGATAATTTCCCAAAGTCTCAGGAGTCTATGGCTTTTATTTTCATTACAATATAGCAAAAATAGTAAGCAACAGGCTTTTATTGCTAATAATATTATACTTGGTACAAATTGAAACATGTCAATGCTTTGCTTATTTCATAAAATCAACACATTTGTTTCACAATATGCTTTGCTGTGACTGTTTTCAAAGAAAATACATCTGAGGTTAGACTGTTGGGAATTTTAAATAGCACACTTGAATGACAGCATTTAGGATGGGTAGAAATTGCCAAACATCATACTGATTATTATTCCTGTCTATTAAACAGAAAACTTTCCCTCTCCTTACTCTGTGCCCAATATTAACATCATGGAGCCCAGCAAGCTACAAGGCCTTAGGGAGGATCTGTTAAGGAATAATACTATTAATTTTTGCACAGGATGCTTATATAAGAAAAAATTACATAATCACAAAAGTGGTATGTATATTAAAAAAAAAAGTATAAAAAACTTACTTTTTTTCATATTCCGTAAAATTTTCAAACTCTACAAAAATGAAGAAAAAGAAAATGTTAGTTTTTCCTATGAAATCCAAAATATTTTCATGAAATAGAAATATAGACCTCAGCCAAAAAGATAAGCTTCCTAAAATAGCCATGAAAATGAACAAATTATTTTTTTATCTTGCCTTTTTAGTTCAATGAAGAGTCTCTCCTTGATCTTATCTTGTTATTTTTCCCCACCCCAAAATTTTACATACTTAGAAATAGTGCTATCAGAATATCAGGGGAAAAAAATTAAGTTCCTACTTCTCTTCTTTATTAGGAGCATTCCAGAACCCACAATAACTTCTGAGAGTAGCTGTGATACATAGCCATTCCCATTCTAGCCAAAAATTTCTGCCAATCATACTCTACTCAGTTTACTAAGACTGGCTTCCATACTGTTAGCCATGCTATTTCTCCCTTCTTTTAGCAGACCCATGTCCTCTGCCTCCTTTATGGTGGAGTCTCAAACTTATCTCTTCTGGAAACCTACACAAATTTCTTCTTTATTCAGTGTTTCCTCAGCATGTATGTTTTTAATCTGTTCCATTCGTGTTTTATTCTCCTTGATAATTCATATGTTGTTTCCCATATAGGTATTCTGTTCCACCAGATTAGTCTTTTCAAGGGCAGGTAGATGTCCTCCATGATATTTCTGTCTTCCTAACATCTAACAGAAATGTGCTCTTCTACATAGTATATGGAGCCCTGGTGGCACAGTGGTTAGGAGTTCGGCTGCTAACCAAAAAGTTGGCTACTAACCAAAAAGTTGGCAGTTTGAATCCACCAGCCACTCCTTGGAAACTCTATGGGGCAGGTCTCCTCTGTCCTACAGGATCACTATGAGTCGAAATTGACTCAACAGAAGTGGGTTTGGTTTATATATGTATATATAAAGAGTAGATATCTTTTTTTGAAAAATTTTATTCTATTTTAAAATAGATTATTTATAATTCAAAATTAGAAAGTATAAAGGGAATATAGTTAAATTTAACCCTTCCATGCTTGTTCCCCATCTACCTAGTTTCTAACCTACCCCTATAGAGAACTGCTGCTGTTAGTTTCTTATTCTAGAGTTAATTATGAATATATAAATAAATAAAATATATGTATATTTAGCCCTTTTAAGTAAAAGTTAATAAATTATATATAAAGACATCAAGAGTCCTCATTTTATTTTCAGCTTTGTAGTATTCCGTTGTATGGATGTGCCATGATTTATGGTTTATTTAATGAGTTCCTCTAATGATTAACATTTGTGTTATTTCCAGTCGTCTGCTCTTAAAAGTAATGCTGCAGTGTCTAACCTCATAGCATATTTGTAGGATAAATTCCTAGGAGTGAAACTGTTGGTTCAAACGATATGTGCATTTGTAATTCTGATTAAAAAAAACAAAAGCAAATCCATTGCTGTCAAGTCGAGTCCAACTCATAGCAACCCTATAGGACAGAGTAGAACTGCTTCATAGAGTTTCCAAGGAGCAACTGGTGGATTCAAACTGCCAACCTTTTGGTTAGCAGCTGTAGCCCTTAACCACTATGCCACCAGGGTTTACAATGCTAAATTGTCCTCCTCTATAGAAGTTGTATCATTTGACATCCCCACCAACAATGTAGGAGTGTGTAATAGAGTATATAATCAAACTTTTTGAATTTGCCAATCTGATCAATGAAAAATAGTATGTTACTATGATTTTAGTTTGCACTTCTCTTATTATGAGTGAAGCTGAACGTATCAGGTGTTTAAAGGCTAGACCATGTATGTTTATTTTTCTTTGAACTATCTGATCTTCTATTTTGCCCATTTTTCTTTTAGGTTATTCTATGAATTTCTAGATATTCTTTATATGCTAGAGAAATAACCTCTTTGGATATGATGCCAATTGTAAATACTTTTCTCCAATTTGTTCTTTAGCTTTTGAGTTTTAAGGTTTTTTTTTTTTTTCTGTTTAGTAATTTAACTAAATACATATAAATATTTTTTCTTATAGCTTCTGGATTTTGAGTCAAATTATAAAAGTTAAATGAGAAACTATTTTGTTCTGTAAGCCTTCATCTTAAGTGAGAATAACAGCACAGTTGGAAGAGCGTAGTCAGTGTCACTGAACTGTGTATGTAGAAATTTTTGAAACGGTGTATCTTTGGCTACTGTATTTTCATCAAAAAAAAAAAAGGTTGAGAATTTAGAGGCTTAATATGTTGTGGGGTTGTTAACCAATGTCATAAAACAACATGTGTACTACTGTTTCATGAGAAACTATTTGTTCTGTAAGCCTTCACCTGAAGTACAATAAAATATAAAAAAAAAAATTATAAAAGTCACTCCCACTCCCAAGTTATAAAGGAATCTTCCAAGTTTCTTTTTTTTTTTTTTTTTTTAGTACTTCTATGGTTTTGTGTTCTTATTTTTTAAAATTTAAATATTTTATCCACCTAGAATTGATTCTGGGGTAAGTGTGAGATATGGATCCCACTTTAGTTTTTGTTCCCCCGCCCCCTGCACCAGGTGGTTGTCCAGTTGATACAACACCAATTATTAAAATGTCCATCTTTTTCCCACTGATTTGAGATGCCATCTTCATCATATACTAAATTCCTAAAAATATTTGGATCTCTTTTCTGTGCTTTCTGTTCTCGTCTCTTGGTATGTGGTTATTTTCATGCACCAGTAACATATATCATTTTAATTGTTGAGGCTTTACAATGTTTTAATATATGGTAAGGCTATCTTCTTTTCATTGCCTTTTTTTTTTTTTTTTTTAGTTTTCTGGCTATTCTTGCTCTTTTTTCCCCCCCATATGAATTTTGGACTAGTTTGTCTAGTTCTAGGGGAAAAAAAGTTAGTATGTTTATTTGATATGTTTTCAATGTATAAATTAATCTTAGTGAGAAATAAACTCAGTTAACTAAGTTGTGTTGTTTGCTTCTTTTTGGTTTGATTCTATTAATTTTGATTACTATGAAACCAGCAATCCATTGTGAAGATTATCTGATTTTCCATCATAATGATAGGGGAGGAAAACTTTCAGTAATGGAAAGACCCTGACATGTTTTCTAAAACTCCCATCTTCTTTACCCTACTCCTTGTGAAACTTTTCCCAGGAGTATTCAATATCTGTTTTGAAGATGTTGAATTTTCCATGGTGTCAGGATAGCTAGTAGAATAAGTTTCTACAGATTTGGCGTGCATACCTACAAAACAGACAGACAAGGAAAAAAAGAAAAGAAAAAGTGTTTTGTTGCATAGTTTCTTAAGCTTTCAAGTTATATAGGTATATATTCAGTAATTCTTAGCTTAGCCTTTTTAGACATTATATTTAGTATAGATTATGGATTTTTTAATCTGTTCTTTTTACCTTACTTAATCATTCTTTATACCTTTTCCATTTAGATGCTACTTTATTATTAACCTTTAATGTTCTCATTTTTCTAACTTTTTTTTTGAGAGACAGTACTGCTACTTACAATCTTCATCAGCAAGAAAGAAGGACTCCTGGGTTCTTTCTGGGAGAGGAGGTGGTGGGGAAGAAGAACGATCTCGATGTAGCTCTATGATAAAAAGAGTATATACAGCAAAGCAAAGAAATCCATCAGTTAAAATTCATAAGTCAAGACCTCTTTCAGCTTTGGACAACTTTTCCAATTATTCAGTATTAATCTAAACCAGACCAAAAAATCAAACTCACTGCCCTGAGTCGATTCCGACTCATAGCGACCCTATAGGACAATGACTAGTACCTGAAGAACTTTGTTCTTCTAGTTTTTCAGCCAGTGAGCCTCTGATTTATCAAAAACTTACATGTCACACCTCCCTTACAAAAATATTCTTTCAAAGAATTTGAACCTGAATTTAATCATGCTTCTAGATCTAACTACCTTAGTATAGGAAATTCTGCAGGTAGAGGGACGTGTTAAATAAAGCCATGGGAATACAATTAGCCAAATCCAGAATGTTAACAGCCTTTAGAACAAATGACCCACTTTCTTGAACAAATAATTGGTGTGAGAAAATATAAAAAGAGAACTGTTACGTATTAAAAGATTTAAGAAACATAAACTAAGTGAAGTGTGTAGACAATCTAGATTCAGATAAACCCAACTATATAAAAAGGCATTTTTGAGATAACTGGAAAAAATTCAACACAGTCTGGATATTAGATAATAAACAAAATTATAAAAGATTCTATTTGAAATAATATTTTAAAAGGGTTATATATCAAGGAGCAGAATTCTGAAACCTTATCTTCACCTTGCCCTTGACAAAACAAAACTCCTAGCCTGGGAAAACCAAAAATAAATCAATAAATAGTGGAAGCTATTATGGAAACCTTGATGTCTCCTGAGGTGAATTACTCTAAACTTAATAAGCCATTTTTACAGTATAGATTCTTAGAGCTAAATGTCATCTAAAGCCAAAGGAAATTATTTTTACCTGAGTTGGGACTACGGAGTTTTACACTCTAAAACAGAAAAGGAAAAAGTGAGACAAGAATATGTACATAAATCTATTCAAATTCAAAGCAATAAATCACATATTTGACATTATATTTCATGTACCTATGAAGATAGTTATGAAATATAGGCCCTATTTTTCCTAATTCATAAGTGTGCTGAATTATGAAAAGTTATCCTTAACTCTTACAGTGATTGTTATAGCCTATAGCAATTAGTCCTAAATTGATCCCCTCTGAGTTATTTATTTTCTTTCTACTTAGAACATTTCCCTGAAAATTTAATTAGAGGTTAGTTGTTGAAATTGAATAGCTATTTCAGGACATTGGAAAGGGTATGATTGTCTTTTCTCTTGGAGTTAAGATAAAGATCAGTACATGTGTGCAGATTATTAACAACAATAAAAGCAATTATTAGTACTTTAAAATGGCAGTTTAAAAAGGTAGAAGAATAGTTGCCTACCATACAATTGTAGGCACTTTTAAATGTTTATTTAGTTAATTACTTTTCTGACATCTGAAATTTTAAGATGATTGGTCCATAGAATATATAGAGATGCATAATAGATTGTTAGAAGTAATAGATTTTTCTGCCAGAAGCAGGGAACATTGTTCCAAAAGGTTAATCTTAATATGCACATTTCTTATTAAAAAATTTACTCCCAAAACAATATGCATAATATGCAAAAATCCACAATTATAAAAAGGAACGCATTATTACAGTTAACATGATACAGTCTACCAAATGACTAATATGAACAAGCGATCTATTTATGAAAAATTTCTTATTTTTGCCTTACCATCCTTCCAGACTCAACGGAAGTGTTTCTTCTTTCACTAAGTCTTTCCTTGATCACTGCCTACCTGAAGGTATCTCACACACTCCAAATCTCTTTATATTTCATATGGCACTGACCACATTTGCCTTGTTATAATAAATATAGACAAAAAATAAAGACTTTTGTACATATCCTATATCTCCAGTACTAGACTATAAGTTCCTCAAGGGCAAGAATTATGTCTTATGCATCTTTTTATCTCCCACACCTTCTAGAATGTTGTCTTATAAATAGTTAATATCTGCTTAATTGAATGGTGGGTGTTAAAATGCAATAGTTGGTTGAATCCAAATTAGTAGAATCAGAAAAAAAGTGATTGACCTTGCTTGGTCTAAGTCTCACAGAGTCATCAAATTTCTTTGATTCAGATGTTCCACTCCATTCCAGTGATGTTCCCATTTTTACCTTCACAATTGAAGATAAGGGCTTAGGAGCACTCGGTGGGATTTCTCCTGGAAAAAAGTAAATATGGTCCAATTCCTAGAAGCATGGTTATTTTAGAAAGCAAATATTACTCAGCAATAACACATAGAACACTGAAAGGACCTGAAAGGTAATCTGGTTCATCCACACTTACTGAACTGTACTCACCGGCTTCCTCAACCACAATAAAAGATTCAGGTGTCCGTTCAGGCAGCGGAGGGGGGATTTCATCATCTATCTTTGGAGAAGTTGCTATCCAGAATGTCAGAGATATAATCGCAATTTTTAATTAGAACAATCCAAAGAAATTTCTTATATTCTAATCTTGGTTAAATTCCTTAAGGCACTATCAATATCCCTTAAGGAAAAAACAAAATAAATCCTCTCATCTTAAGTTGCAAACCCAGGAGGTTTTTGCTTACTGTTCAACATGTATTATTACTTTTAAAAGCCTGGAAGTATTTTCACTGAGTCACTAAGTATATTACAAAGCACCTCGATATGGCAAAGATTCAGTTACAAAGTAAATAAACTCATAAACATTTTAGCATCTGTCCTTCATTCTACACAGAAGCCAAGAATATGGATGCTTTTCCTTTTCACAAAACAATAGTATAACAGTTTTCTATATTTCTATAGAAATGTTCAGAATTTTTATAGAAAATGGTTTTTTAAAGGCTATTGTAAGAAACTGCCACCAGATGGCACACATATCAATGTTGCTACAATCCTTGAAGATAAGGGTTTGTATGTTGATGCTGAGATACGTGTAAGGTATTATGGGCACCTAGAAAAAGAAAATACCTTTAAATTCAAAAACAAGATCAAAATATATGAAATAATATAACCAAAGGAAGAACTTCCTAGATCCAGATAAAATATTTTTGCAACAAAGCTACAAATGAATTGCATATCTATCTATTAAGAAACTCTGTACAATAAATGATGATATCTGTTAAGAAACTCTGTACAATAAAAACAAAAGTTTTCTCTACTTCCTATCCAGGTAGAATTTTCTTTATAAATTATCTGATGCTATACCTAAGAGATTTAAACTTGCTCTTTGCTTTCCTTCACCTTCTTCCACATAAAACTGTTATAATAATCTCTAACAGGAAAATCACTTCTGCTTTCAAATCACCCAGTAAAATAAAACAATGTGTATAGTATGCAAAGATACACAACTATGAATGAGAAAGTATGAAAGTAAAGGTATAGATAAAATAAAAATTCTACACAGAATACTGAGCACATGTGGCTAAGAGTTCAGACTGCTAACCAGAAGGTCAGCAGTTCAAATCCACCAGTCACTCCTTGTAAACCCTATGGGGCAGTTCTACTCTGTCCTCTAGGGTTGCTATGGGTCAGAATTGACCCGATGGCAACTAGTATATAGTATAATATAAGTTACTCTAAAAGGCTGGAAATTAGATCCTCCTTTTCCAACTCCTGCAGGAGAGGAATTCAATTCTTAGCAATAAGTTCAATTCATTACAGCCAAATGATTGTACAACAAAAATTCTGGGTGGCCCTTGTGGTGCTATTGACCAAATCTTTTCTGCTGTTCTTTTGGAAACTGCTTCTCATTGTGGGTCTTTGAGATAACGTTTCAGGAATGAGGATTGCCTTCTTTAGAGGCACACCTGCTGCTATAGTTCCTGTACCAGATCTGACTGCTCACTACTGCCTGTTTTGTGGAATATTATATGTTTGATACCGCTATTCTCAACTTATCACATCATTAAAGCCTTCCTGAAATTTATTTATTTGAGGAGGAGGACGAAGAGAAGAAGAAAGAGGAGGGAAATAGGGAGGAGAAACCAAATCTATAGAAATGAAGTGAAATCTAAAATGGCATACAAACTTTTAAAAAATAACTTACCCATTACTACTGTCTTTTGGTTCAGCGGTGGGGGAAAATTAGTCAGAGGATTCGGTGCTAAAGAATCATGTGAATTGTAATAAGAGAACAGGGTTGTAGAGGATTTTGGCAACAAAGAACAAGGAAAAACAGCTCCATCCTGCTTCTCAGGTGAATCAAGAGACATCTTAGAACCAGCACTAGCTGAAGGCAGTGGTGAAAAATAGGGATCTTCTACCAAAGACATGTAAGAATATACACTAAAATCACTGGGGTCGTGCTGCTTTACATTTGAGGCATCACATACTTGGTGCTTAGGGTCACTTGGCAGTGAATTATTCAGTTCTGCTGATGAAGCATGCATCAGTTTTTGAGACTGCAACTCCACAGGACAAGAATTGTACGGATGAGATTCCAAATAAGAAAAATTTTCCTTGATGTCCAACTCTTTTGTTTCTCTCTGCTGTATCAGTTCAAAGCCAGTTGATTTGGTCCGTATTATTGGCCGCTTTGAATTAAAATGTCTTCCTGCTGAATTTATAGGTTTTGAATTAGGACATGCCTCAAGCAAAATGGAACTCAAGTCCAAACTTTGATACTTTTGAAGAGGCTCCCCAGCCATTGGAAGTGCTTTTGTCTCCCATTTCATGGTTCTGTCACCATTTTTGTTATAACCACAGTTTAGCTCCAAAAAGTCAAAAGAAGTGGTCGCTTTAGCAGGGTACAAAACAAACCCTTTGTTTTCACTTATTTCAGGAGTCTTAAAGTCAAAGGAAGAAGCCTCTGCTTTTTCCACCTTTGTCCTTTGTTGGTTCTGTTGGTTCACCATCGTTGCTTCTTTTATGGAGCTAAAACAGAAAGAGTAATGATAATACAATACCCCCAAAGAAGCCTCTTCCAGTATCCTTTTGCCAGCATCATAATAAGTTACAAGCATGAGATTCACCTCTCAGACACAATTAAATAGTATTTAGACAATGTGTAAAATTGTACTCACCTTTTTGGTAAGCTAAGAGGATAAGGGTCTACTTCTAGAGTGGAATTTTGCTCAGGAACTGAATACTTTACTTGAATCTTCAAGAGAAATAAATTAGAGATTGGCTTTTAGCAATGTCAAATGAGATGTTTGGGAAGACAGGGAAAATTTTAACCAAAATAAACTTTTTAGACTGATACATTTGTTCGTTTACCTGCTTTTACTACTGTTATTCAGAAGTCTGAGAAGTAATATTTCAGAAAACAGATTTAAAATAATTCATGAAAGGGTTACATGAGCTTCCAAAATATTGAACCTAGTAAGAATTTATTCACATACTGAGATCAAAAGGATTAGAGTGAAGGATTAATAGTGTTATAGAAACTAAAGAGGATTTGCTTATAGCATGATCTTTTCAAATCTGAAAGTTTTAATATGTTCTTGGGATAACTTTATTCTCAAGAACCCCCTGCTTTCAGAAATTTCATTATCTAAACCCTTAACATTAATAGATGTCCTTCTGGTCCCTCTGCTTCTCTCTCTCTGACTTCATCTTGTTCCATTCAGTAGGCTCCAGCTACACAGATTCTCTTGCCATTCCTCAAGCATGCCAAACTCATTCCTAATTCAAGGTTTTTACACTTAACTGTTGTTCCCTTTGATTGAAAAACTCTTGCTCCAGATTTTGCATGGCTGACTTCTTCTAAGTAATTAGATTTCTGCTTAAACGTCATCTGCCATAAGGAAAACTTGACCACTCAATCTAAAACCACACTCCCACACAACTGCCTAGCCACTCTCAATCTCATACACTGCTTTATTTTCTTACAGCAATTTCCAGTTTATGATATTTGTTACTGTTGTTATGGAATCTAAGATACCGTCGACTGTTAAAAAAAAAAAAAATCCTGCTTTCAGAGTTGTTAAAACGTAAACAAAAAAGTCACTGTCAGTTGTAAAATACCACTGATCACATATGATGCATCCTAATTTCAGAAGATGCTAAAATGTCAGGAAACATGCATCTTAAAATATACAATAGTTTTTATTCTATTTATGATCTATTTTCCTCCACAAAAATGTAAGCTATATTAGGGTGGGAATTTGTCCTGTTTATCACTATATCTTTAAGGCTTAAAACAATCACTGGCATATAAATATGAACCTAATAAATATTTGCTGAATGAATGAACCAGCTGATTAAGATCTAATTTTACTAGCTAGCTTTTAAATCTCTCCATGATCTAACTTTACCCTATCTAAACTTTATTTTCCACTATCCCCCCTGACATATTGTAGATACTTAATAATAAATTTAATTATTATTAAATTTGCTCTATTTATAAATTTAGTAGCTAGTATTCTTACTAATGAGAATGGACTTTACAATCAAACAAATCTAGATTCAGGTTCTAGCTCTTTGCCTTACCAGCTCTGAGACTTTAAGCAAACTACTTAACCACTTTAAGTCTCAGTTTCCTTCTACAAAATGGAGATAATAGTATACATGTTTTTTAATATAACAGCTTTATTGAGATATAATTCACATATCATATAATTCATCCATATAAAGTGTACAATTCAATGGTTTTTAGTATATTCACAGAATTGTGCAACCCTCATCACAATCACTTTTAGAACGTTTTCATCACTCCCAAAAGAAACTCTGCACCTATTAGCAGTCACTTCCGTATCCCCCAGTCTTGTCCCCCACCCCAGCCCTAAGCAACCACTAATCTATTTTGTCTTTATGGATTTGCCTATCCTGGACATTTCATATGATGCAATATGAAAGCAAACAATATGTGATCTTTTGTGATTGCCTTCTTTCACTTAGCAAATGTTTTCAAGATTCATCCATGTTGTAGCATGTATCAACACTTCATTACTTTTGATTGCCAAATAATATTCCATTGAATGGATATACCACATTTTATTGATCTGTTCATCAGTTGATGAATATTTCGGTAATAGTATACATTTATAGATTTTTTTAGATTACATGTGAATGCTTAGAACAGTGCTTGGAATATGATAATCAGTGAATACAAATTTCATTTTGTATTGATACTATTTATAGCTATTATTTTTTAGGATTTGGAGGATGTATCCAATTGATGTTTCCTAAAAAAAAGAAAAAAATTCATAAAGCTATATTAATAGTTCAGATATCAGGTACCCTTCTCTAACCTCATATGAAGAGAAATTAATACATAATAGTATTTTACATCGTCAGCAATATATGAGTGATCCAGTTTCTCTGCATCCTGACTAGCACTTGGTCACTACTTTTTATTTTACCCATTCTGATAGATGTGTAATGATACCTCATTGTGGTTTTAATTTGCATTTTCCTAGTAGCTAATGATGTTCATGTGCTGATTTCCATTTGTATATCCTCTTCAGTGAAATGTCTCTTCATGTCCTTAGCCCACCTTCTAACTGGATTGTTTGGTTTTTTTACTGTTCAGTTTTGAGAGTTTACGTATGTACTTGAAATACTAGCCCTTTGTCAGATAAGTGATTTGCAAATATTTTCTCCTACTCTACAGTTTGTCGCCTCATCATCTTAACAGGTCTCTCACTGAAAAAAGTTTTTAATCTTGATGAAGTTCAATTTATCAGTTTTTCCTTCGGTGGCACATCTAAGAACTCTTTGCCTAGTCCTAGGTCCCAAAGATTTTGTTCTATGGTTTTTTTTCCCCTAAAAATTACATAGTTTTGCATTTTATATTTAAGTCTATGGTCCATTTTGAATTAACTTTTTATAAAGTGTTATACTTAGGTTGAGGTTAATCTTTCTGCTCCAGCACCATTTATTGAAAAGGCTATCTTTCATCCATTGAATTGCTTTTGTACCTTCATAAAAAAAAAAAAAATCAGTTGGGCATATTTGTGTGGGTCTATTTCTGGGTTATCTGTTCTATTTCATAGATCTATGTGTCTGTCCCTCTGTCAGTACTACACAGTCTTGATTATTGTAGCTATATAGTAAGTCTTGAAATCCTCCCACTTTATTCAGTTGCTTTAGCTATTCTAGTTCTTTTGAATTTCCATGTAAATTTTAGAATAATCTTCTCTGTAACTACAAAAAGTCTTGTTAGCATTTGGATAGGAATTGTCTTAAACCTGTGTATTAATTTGGGGGAAATTGGCATCTTTACAATGTGAGTCTTCTCATCCATGAGCATGGTATATCTCTCCATTTGTTTAGATCTTCTTTTGTTAGTGTTGTGTAGTTTTAAGCATACATGTCCTGTACATGTTTTATTAGATTTATGACTAAGTATTTCATTTTTTTGAGCAATTATAAATGGTATTTTTAATTTTGGTGTCCACATGTTCATTGCTAGTATACAGAAATACAATTGATTTTTGTTTATCTTGTATCCTGCAATCTTGCTAAACTCAGTCGCTAGTTCTAAGAGAGTTTTTGTTTGGTTTGTTTTGTTTTTTGTAGATCCTTCTGATCTGTTTGCCTTTTATTTCCTTCTCTTCCCTTATTGCAGTACTAGAACTTCCAGAACTCTGTTGACTAAGAATGGTGACAATAGACATCCTTGCCCTATTCCCAATTTAGAAGGAAAGCATTCACTCTGTCATCATTAAGTATAATGTAAACTATGGTAGACTCTCTTTATGAAGTTGAGGAAGTTCCCCTGTATTCATGCTTTCTGAGAATTTTTTATCAGATTGGTATTGGATTGCTTTTTCTTCATCCATTGATATGAGCATGCGTTTTTTTCTTCTTTAACTTGTTAATATGGTGGATTACAGTGATTTTCAAATATTGAGCCAGGCTTGTATCCCAGAAACAAAGCCCCTTTGGTCATGGGTGTATATATTGCTTATCTTTTTATATATTGTTTGCTAATATTTTGTTAAGGATTTTTGCATCTGTACTGAGTGAGTTATGATAGTTGTGTTCTTTGAAGAAGTGGTCCATTTTGTCTGGATTGTCAAATT
Organism: Dugong dugon; assembly: GCA_030035585.1. Taxonomy (NCBI): domain Eukaryota; kingdom Metazoa; phylum Chordata; class Mammalia; order Sirenia; family Dugongidae; genus Dugong; species Dugong dugon. Next base: position 154,415,723 of record CM057462.1, read on the forward strand.
CATGTGAGTTGATATACTACTCCCTTATTATCCTTTTGATATCTGCAGGGCCTACAGCAGTATCCCCTGATATTGGTAATTTTCCTCTTTTCTCTTTTTTCTTTGACAGTATTGCTAAAGGTTTCTCCATTTTATTTATCTTTTCAAAGAAGCAGCTCTTCATTTCACTGATTTTCTCTATTTTTTTCAATTCCCTTGATTTCTGCTTTTATCTTTATCATTCCTTCATTCTACCTTCTTTGGATTTATTTTGCTTTTTTTTTTTTTTTCTTGATTCTTGAGATGAGGGCTTAGGTTATTAATTTGCTAAGACTTTTCCTCATTTCTGATACAGGCAGTCCCCAGATTACAAACAAGTTCCATTCCTAAGTCTGTCTTTAAGTCTAATTTGTATGTAAGTCAGAAGAGTTAGGTACGGTTTGTATCTAAAGTCAGTTAGTCAAATGTTTGTCTTAGTAAATAGTATATAGTATACTTTTCTATGCATAAAAGACATTAAAGAAACACTTCCAGATACACTGAAACATCTTTTACAGTAATAATAATAATAATAATATGTTTTGATGCATGTCACAAAGTAGCACCCATTTGTTATTATGAACCATTGTATGCACCTCAGATTTTTAGTATAATAGGCCTTATGGGATTTGGTTCGTAACTATAAATTATACATAAGTCAGACGTTCATAACCCAGGGACTGCCTGTATATGCATTTAGTGCTATAAATTTCCCTACAGCTGTAGTTGTGTCCCAAAAATTTTGATACTTTGTATTTTTATTCAGTTCAGTGTTTTTTTATTTCCCTTGAGATTTCCTATTTGACCCATAGATTATTTAGAAGACTGTTTAGTTTCCAAGTGTTTGGATAGTTTTCTGTTTTCTTTCTGTTATTGATTTCTAGTTTGATTCTGTTATGGTCAGTGTTATGGATTGAATTGTGTTCCCAAAAAATATGTTGTAAATCCTAACCTGTGTGGTTATAATCCCATTTGGGAATGGGTCCTCTTTGTTATGTTATTGAGGTGGGATTAGTGCAGGGCGTATCTTAAATCAATCTCTTTTGAGATATAAAGAGATTAAACAAGCAAGCCAGAGAGAAGTGGGGTAAGAGAGATATCAGGACACATGGAGATCTCCAAGGAGCCAGGAAGCAGAAGTTGAAGAGACAAGGACCTTCCCTCAGAGCTGACAAAGAGAGAAAGACTTCCCCTAGAGCTGGTGCTGTGAATTTGGACATCCAAGCTCCTAAACTGTGAGAAAATAAATTTGTTTGTTAAAACCATCCACTTGTGGTATTTCTGTTACAGCAGCACTAGATAACTAAGACAGTCAGAGAACACACTTTGTATGATCTCAGTTCTTTTAAATATGTTGAAATTTGTTTTATGGCCCAGGATATGGTCTATCTTGGTAGATGCTGTATCAGCACTTGAAAAGAATGTGTATTCTGCTGTTGTTGGGTGCAGTGTTCTAAAAATGTTGATTCAATCCTGTTTGTTGATAATGTTGTTGAGTTTTCTATCCTTGCTGATTTTCTGTCCAGTTGTTTATCAACTGTTGAGAGAGGGATGTTGAAGTCCCCAATTTATTGTGGAGTTGTCTGTTTCTCTTTTCATTTCTATCAGTTTTTGAAGCTCTATTATTTGGTACATACACATTTAGAATTGCTGTGTTGCCTTGGTGAATTCATCCTTTTATTATTATATGATGTCTTTATGTCTGTGGTAGTTTTCTATGCTCTGAAGTCAACTTTATCTGACACTTATGTAGCCACTCATGCTTTCCTCTGATTCATATTTGCATGTTACACCTTTTTTTTTCAACCGTTTTGTTTCAAACTACCTGTATGTTATATATGAAGTGAGTTTCTTATAGATAGCATATAGTTGGGTCATGTTTTTTATTCACTCTGCCAATCTGTCTTTTAATTGGTGTAGTTAGACCATGTACATTTAATGTAATTATTGATATATTAGGGCTTAAGTCTGCCATTTATTTTTTGCTTTCTGTTTGCTCTGTTTCTCATTTCTGTTTTCTTTTTCCTGCTTTTTTTTAGAATTTTATTTTGATGTACCTGTAGCATTTTTGAATGTATCTCTTTGTGTATCTTTTTTAGTGGTAGCTCTCGGTATTACATTATATATACATAACTTATTACGATCTCCTGGTATTGTCATTGTACCACCTCCCTTTATATCCCTTACTTTCCTCTGTTTATAACATAATTGTCTTATATATTTCTTCTACATACATTTATAACCCATCAGACAGTGTTATGATCATGGCTTCACTCATCAAACATAACTTGGAAATCTCAAGAGGAGAAGGAAAGTCTATTGTATTTATGCCATGTTTTGGCTTGCCATGCCATTTCCTTCCTTCCTTCCTTCTTTCTTTCTTTTTTTTCCTTCCTCGCTTCTTTTCTTTCTTTCTGATGTTCCAAAGTTTCTTCTTTTATTGCTTCATTTTGGTTTAGAAAACTTCCTTTCCCATTCTTTTAGGGTAGGTCTGCTGGCAACAAATTCTCTTAGTTTTCCTTCATCTTCAGTCCTGAAGGATATTTTCACAGGGTAAAGGATTCTGGATTGACAGTTCTTGTCTTTCAGCACTTGAAAAATATTGTGCCACTTCCTTCTGGCCTCCATGGTTTCTGATAAGAAGTTCACTTTATTCTAATTTTTTTTCCCTATAGTTAAGGTATTGTTTTTCTCTGGCTGCTTTCCAGGATTTTTCTTTTTCTTTAGTTTCAGAAGTACAATTATGATGCATCTTCTAGTACGTTTTCAGCCCCACCCTCTTTCTCCTCTCCTCCTGGGACTCTGGTGACAGGAATGTTAAATTTTATTATAGTCCTATAGGTCCCTGAGACTTTGTTTAGTTTTTTCAGTCTATTTTCTCTGTTCTTCAGATTGGGTAATTTTTATTGTTCTATCTTCTGGTTCACTGATTCTTTCCTCTGTGCCTTCTGTTCTGTTATTGAGCCCATCCCCTGAGCTTTTGTATTTCAGTCATTGTATTTTTCAGTTCTAAAATTTCCATTTGGTTCTCTATATCTTCTGTTTGTTTGCTGAGACTTAATATTTCTTTGCTTAGGCTTTCTATTTTTTCATTTGTTTTAAGCCGGTTTGTAATTGCTTATTTAAGCAATTTTATCATGACTGCTTTAAAATATTTGTCAAATAATTCTAACATCTCTGTCACTTGAGTGTTAGCATCCATTGTTGGCATTGATTATCTTTTTTTCATTCAGTTTGAAATCTACATGGTATTTGGGAGAACAAGTGATTTGTAATTGAAACCTGCATATTTTCATATTATAAGACTCTGGAACTTAATTAAATCTCTTGTTATATGGCTTTTTCTGACACTGCTCTGGCAGGGGAGAGAAGTATGGGGGTGGGAGAATACTGCCTTGTTACTGTTGGTTCCTCATTTAGCCTCTGTTGACGCTGATGGGGAGGCTCCCCATGTGGCCTTCACTGATGCCATGGTGAGAGTGGCCTCATTACGTCTGGATGATGATGAAAGTCCCAATTCTCCACTAGGCCTCTTCTGACACTACTCAGAGGGGAGAACAAAGAGAAAACCCACTGACACTGGGGAGAGGGGAGCTCATTATGGTCCAGCAGGTCTGAAAGTCCCAGCTCTATACTTGGCCTTCTCTGATACCACCCCAGCAGGGATACTGGGTCACCTTATTACAGCCTTGCCAGGGTGAAAGTCTAATTGTCTCACTAAGCCTTTGCTCACATGAGTGGACTTGGGGCCAGTATTTCTTTGGTGTTTGACTGGAGTAGAGAGCTTACTGTCTAAAAGTTTTCTGTCTGGCTAGACCACCCCTTTCCTGGTCCTTTGGCTAGAGAAAGCAAAGCTTTTGTTGGGGCTTTTTTCTTTGTTAGTTAGTTTGTTTTTGTCTGCACTGTTGGCATTTCCAGGCCATTGTTTTTTTTTCCAGCCCCAAGTCAGGGATATATGAGATGAAAAGAAAACCCAGGAAACTCAACACCATGTCATTCCTTGGGTCTCAAGGTCCTTAGCTGGTTTGCCTTCTTCTTTCCACCTTTCAGGTTTTTTTAGTGTTTGTTTTACATATAATGTGCAGGGTTTTTAGTTGTACTTAGTGAGAGGAATAGGGAAAAGTATGTCTACTCCATCTTCCAGGAAGGCAGTCCTCTCTAGATGGCTTTAACCAGTTCCTTCCATGTTCTTTGTTCCCATTTACTGGCTAAGGACCCATTCCAAACAACCAAAATTACTGGAGCTATTATACTGCTAGTACTGCTGTTGTTGTTGTCAGCTGCCGTTGAGTCAGCCCCATAGGGTTTTCTTGGCTGTACTCTTTACAGAAGCAGTTCACCAGGCTTTTCTTCTGTGGTACTGCTGGGTAGGTTTGAGCTGCATTGGGTTAGTAGCCAATTACAAACCACTTGTACCATCCAGGCATCTTTTATACTTCTACTGTGTTAAAGTTGAAGCCCTGGCAGCGCAGTGGTTAAGAGCTATGGCTGCTGACCAAAAGGCCAGCAGTCTGAATCTACCAGCCGCTCCTTGGAAACCATATGGGGCAGTTCTACTCTGTCCTGTAGGGTTGCTATGAGTTGGAATTCACTCGACAGCAATGGGTTTGGTTTTTTTGGTTTGGTGCTAAATTGAGTATTGACACTTCCTAGAACCTAAATAAAATATTAGCCCACATACTCCAGCAACACATTAAAAGCGTAATATTCCTTGTTCAAATAGGATTTATTCTAAGAGTATAAAGATGATTTGATATTAACAAATCAAATTATAACATTTACTGTATTAATCGGTCAAAGGAGAAAATCCATGTGATCATCCCATAGATGCAAAAATACTCAATAGAATTCAACATTATTTCTGAAAATTTTTCTTAATAAAATAGGAGGAATCCATGAATATTTTCGTCAAGCAATTAATAAATACCTTCAATCAAAAGTCAGCATTGTGCTTCGTAGTCAGACACCAGAATCATTCTTAGTAAAGTCAGCATGCAAGTATTACTTCTATTGTTTAACACTATTCTAGGAGTACTAGCCAATGAAATATAGATACAAACAGGAAATGAGTAACAATTCCTGACAACTATAGCCTTATTTACATGTCTCTCCACCAGGTTGTTGCTTCTTGGAGTTGACTAAACATTAACAGTAGGATTGCTTAGTTGGTTCCCTAGCCCCCACACAGGCTTTCTTCTCTTCTACACCCACCTATCTTTCTGAGGTCTCAACTTGCTTCACCATTCATTGGCAGGCATTATGATCAGGGCTATGTCCTTGTACACTTGTATTTCTAATACTGGGGAAATAGTAGACCCTCAGTGAATTCTTTAGATTATTAATCCAAAAAGTGATATTTAAAAGTAAAATATTTATGTTGCATATACCCTCGATAGTAAATCAGTAATTGTCTTCGTAAAGTTTGTTAAGAACCCAACACTTTGTAATTACACAGTAAGTATTGGACTTATCAATTTTTGTGATGAGATCAAAACAGCATACCTTAGAACTCTCAGTTTTTTAATTGGATTGAATTGTGTCCCCCAAAAAGATAGGTTGAAGTTCTAACCCCTGTACCCGAATGTGATCCTGTTTGGAAATAGGGCTTTTCTTTGGCTGTATTAATGAATTCATGCCAGAACAGGGTGGGTCCTAAACCTAATCCCTTCTGAGTGATGTCTTACAAAAAGGAAAAACAGACACGAGAGAGACACACCCAGAGGGAAGAGACCAGGTGAGGATCTGTCTACAAGCCGAGGAATGCCAAGAAACACCTGGGGCTACCAACAAGAGAAGACCTACCCTAAATCAGATGCCCTGATTCAGACTTCTAGCCCCCAAAATTGTGATACAATAAATTTCTGTTTTTTAAAGCCACCCACTTGTGGTATTGGTATCTTTGTTACCGCAGCACTAGGAAATACGACAATTGGCATTTAACCAAATCATAATTGATTTTATAGCTAAAAACTTTAGCTAAAAGTTCTTTGGATATCCTAAAATATTCTCAAAATTTGATGGGACATTTGCCACCAAAATAAGGTTAAAGTAGCCTAAAGAAATCACACTGGGGCACAACTATGACTTGACTTTGTGATCATCAGTCTCACTTCTATCTCACCACATAAAACTGTCTAAAACATAGAAATAGAACGTACACTCCAATCGCTTCTAAATCTGGCTGAAAATTGCATGCAAGAGATTAATTTTCTAAGTTAAAAAGTACCTCAATCAATTCATCCTTTTCCGTAGAAAATTTGCAGTGCAGTCTCCTGCACACTTGACGCTCCAAGTTAATCATAACAATAGGTGATAAGTTAAGTCTCACAACTAACCTGAGATCCCATGACTAACAGCAAACATGAAAAAAAAAACTGACAAAATATCAAGTTTAAACTTTACCTCTGTTCCAGAGTGTTTATCCCTGAAAATATCCATCTGTCTCTTAAATAGTTCTAATACAGCACTGTAGACCAGCTCATACTGTTCCTGAAGAGCATCACAAGTGAAAATTAAAAAAAATAAAAAAAAACTTGGTGAACTACAGAACCAGATTTCAGGAATATAAACACCAGTCAAATCCTACTACAGCAGACTTGAAAAGAGCATCATCATTATGCTTATGTGGCGTCCCTGGGTAATGCAAACAGTTAATGTTCTTGGCTGCTAACCAAAAGGCTGGAGGCTTGAGTCCACCCATAGGGACCTTGGAAGAAAGGCCTGGTGATCTACCTCCAAAAAATCAGTCAGTGAACACCCTAGGGAGCAAACTTCTACTCTAACATACATGGGGTCACCATGAGTCAGAATCGACTCCACGACAGCTGGTAACGGTGTTCACATTTGTGTAGTCCGTTTTGGATTTTAAAGTGCTCTTAGGTTGCTAGAAAACAGCCAAATATTTGATCTACCTCTAGCTAAGGTACAGGGTCTTATGGCATGGTTTTTATCTTACAACGCCACTTTCTGACTCATGTTTCCCTCTGTCATCATTATTCTGTTTTCTTTGCTCACATTTAAAAAGTTATATTTCATCCTGTATTTATTTTTTTTGTAAGTCACCTCCATCATTTCTGGAAAAAGATAGATAGGCTGTGGTTGGTGTAGAGTAGATAGCCTGAATATTGGTTATTTAACTTGATCCTCACAATTGCCCTGTGAAGTAGCTGGGCTGTTTGCCCCATTGTAATCAAGTTTTCTAAGTTCAATTAGAAGTAATTTCAAGGTCCTAAGTTAGAACCTGAATCTTCTGACTCTTAGTTTAGTTCACTTAGACCAAGCTGCTGAAATTTTCTCCTAGCAAAGTTACCACAGAAAAATAGACCACTGAATAGGGTTTGGAAATTTGTGGTTATAAAAGGATTTTCACTGTAGAGAAATGAGACCTCTACTATTACGAGGTTTATTGTTTTGCCCTGGTGCCTGCTCAAGCTCTTGATTCTTTATCTACTTTTCATCAGAATAGGCCTATTCAGGGTTCTCCTTGACACTTTAGACAATCTTACACAAATAAAATACAGCTTACTCCAAAGATATATTTAGCAAAAGAACAATGCAAAGAAATCAGACAGGAAGCACTCATCTGGTTACAGTGCCATTTCCTGGCTAGAATAGTATCAGAAAAACCAGCTAAAACTATTAAGATATTGGTTCAGCTAGTCTTTGACAATGCAAAATGTGAAGGTAAATTTCAAACTGTCTCAGCTGTCTTCTAATTCTTAAAAGTCAGCCTGAAATGGAAATTTTTTTGCAATGGATATGGTTTTATTTATCAATTTAAAACCATAATCTAATATTTTACAAGTAGGTTGCATACTTCCTGGAGTCTTTATCCATTTACATGGATCATCCTTCTTTTCAGTCTGGCAGCACTAACCCAGGCAGTGTTTTCATTTCATATAAACTTTCCCCCTCACAAGTTGAATATAGAAAACGCTTACAGTCAACACATGAAAAAAATTATTTTTTTCCACTAACTATTAGTGGAAAACCAGTGTGGGCCAAACAGATAGATTTGCATTATAACAGCTCCTCATTTTTTCCCCTGAATGTACAACATCTAGATTAAAATGTCTGAACTTCTCACTGACAATTGTTTCATCTCTGAACCTATACGAAGTTCATTTGTTTAAGTACCTTAAACACTTTGGGTCTGACTGTTTAAGTTTGTGAAAAATAGTTCTAACAAGCTATGCAAGTGCCTGTTACATTATGATCAATAAATGTTTGATGAATAAATAGATGGATGAATGATAAATTCTATCTTAAAGATGGAGACCGCTTAGAAATGTGGTTAAAATTATGGGTGTAGAAATTTGGGTGAAATTAATAATGTAGACAGTAAGAGATTTGGGCTGGGAATGTTTCACCCAGGAGGAAGAACTTGAGCTGCACTTCATGAGGAGAGGGGAAGAGCATTCCTAATGGAGTGAACAAGTGTGGACAATCTGGGGTTTATTAAAAGATTGTGAACTGGACATAACATTTCACACATATAGTGTGTGTGATTGTAATTATTCTTTTTTAAAAAGTATGCATACTGTAAGCACCAGGAGACTATAGAAAAATAGTAAAAGTGACTATCTCTAAGTGATATGATTATGGCTGATTTTATTTTTACTTTTCAGTATTTCCTAAAATAAGCACAGAGACTGCCTTTTTCAGATTCTGTTACCACGTCCTGAAGTAGAAATCACAGATTTCTGCTTTTCTATGGTTTCAGAGATGGATTTACTACTGCAAAATTCAAGTTAACCCAACTCAGCTACTACTTTCTAATAAGTCAAACAGCTTGTTGAATTTTTTTCAATATCCTTTCTAAGTAAGAAATGTTATATTGGTTCTTTAATGTTTTCTAGACAGTAAGATACAAGGAATAAAAGAAACTTGACCTGGGGTAGGGAATACAAGGGAAATATTGGTATACTAGAGGAAATGGGAATGAACTAAAGCACTTGTAGTACATTGGTAGCACAGCTAAGGAGTCAGCTGGTTTTGGATGCCTTACCATTAAACATAGAGATGGAGCAAGACCGAGACACATGTTCTGATCCAATCACCCGAGTCCATACCTGAGTTTGAACAAATGAAGGCCTCTGTGTCCGCATTTCCTGGATCAAACTAAAAATATTGAAGTTCTGAGGAATTATCTGCCAAATAAAAGGAAAAAATATCTTACTCCTTTTGATCCTATCTTTGTTAATAAATTATTGCCACTTTTTTATAGTCTTATACTTCTATGACAACTGCTCTCCTAGCATGGGGTAATAATAGACAAAGAATACATTTTTTAAACTAAAGAGGATCTTCATGACTTGCACCACAATTCAGAGACTGGTGATTTCCCTAGGAAAGTGTAAAGAAAATCTTCTGAGTGGTTTCACGTGGACTTTAATTCCCCAGGAGCTCAAGTATCTGAAATTAAAGTTACACTGTGAGAGAAGGCTCAGTAGAACAAGAAAGAGAGAGTTATATGTAATACAAGAAGCTGACAGATAGCTCTGAAAGCCATATTATAAATCTACCATTTGCTAACAGACTTTAAAAAATGACCTATAGATTGGAACATGAAATTTGATTGCAATAAATTGAGGCTATCTACTGAGACAGTTTAGATCAAGGAAGGGTAACAATATAATTTAAGGTAGAGGTTCTCAAGCGTTAGCATGCATCAGAATCACCCATAGGACTTGCTGGGCTGTACTTCCAGAGTTTCCAGTTCACTCAGTCTGGGTTGGGGCCCAAGAATTTGCATTTCTAACAATTTCCCAGAAAATACTGACGCTGCTTGTCTGGGACCACACTTTAAAAACCAGTGACTTAGGAGCTAATTGAATCATCTGACTGACAAAGCAGGTGTTTGAGTGAATATTCCGGTAAAGATGAATTGTGGAGATAAATGTTTTGAGGAACTAGACAATTCCTAAGTGTGAAAGCAGCAGGCTAAGCAAATGGGAAGTGCCTGCTAAGAGAAACTCACCCCATCTTTTAGCAACATCCATGTATAATCAACAGCACAGATAACACCAGTTCTTCCACAGCCGGCACTGAAATGAAAGATCACAGTAGCATTTATAGCTGCAGATGATGGGTCTTTGACAAAAAAAATTAGAAAATTTCACTGGTATATTTGAAGAGGAAGAGCCTGAAGGCAATGGAATTTTCCAAACTCTATCATTTCCCAGAGCATGTTTGTCAATTGTCACATACCACAATGAATCTCAGGACAAATCTTAGGCAACTTCTCACAGCAAGAATCTCTAGACCTATTCTGTTCACAAGCAATTTATCAGAAAAATATGAATTTAATGCTCAGGATGAATTTAATATAGTTTGTTTCTACTATTGACCTTTCCCTTTTAATCACTCTCATTTCTAAGCTTCTTTTCTTTCTGATCAGTTGGAATAAGTGAGGCTGGGATCAGGAGCTTACATTCTGTGTGCTCATACCACCTTAAATTCCAAAACAGTGAGTCTTCTGTTTTAGCAGGATTCCTGGCCAGACTGACATTTGGTTTGTTTTGGGTAGAAGGTTCCAATACAACATCATACCTGCAGTGAATGCATATGGGAACACTGTCATCTTCTTGGTAACAACGCACATCCCAGATGAGCTCAAGAATAGGGTCTGTAGATGAAGGCACATCATGATCTGGCCAATTCTTGTAATGAAATTGGTGGATAGTTCGAGTTTCCTATAAAAGATAGCCAGAATAGAAGGCAAGTTCAAGGTTAGGACTCCATCTTATTCTGCCACAAGATTACTCTGACTTAGTAAATAGCATCTATATCCTTTTTGTAATTTATGCTACTTTATTTCCTGTAGACCTCAGGTGACCGGTACCTTCTGAGAACAATTGAAAATGATTTCACGTCACGTATGATTGACCTGTCTCCATATGCCCTACTCACAAAAGGAGGTAAATATGAGGAGAATCCAAACCAGAGCTTCCAGTCTGGTGTGCCTCAGATGGGTCACAGACATGCTAATATATTAAATCTCTTAGCCTCAGAGACACTGGGCAGGATCTAGGGAAACCTGAGCTCTCAAGTTGGTCTCCAGCCTCTATTCACTGCACAGCCTCCATTCACCCTACAAATATTATTATTGTGTAAGTGTGTCACAGTGTGAAAAAGGTTGGGGAGGACAGTTATACACTAAAGATCTCTTTTGAATATGAAGACTTATCTAGGACATCAAAGATCCCACTATTCTCCATTGCCTTCTGCCCAGCCTGAGTCACACACATATGTATTTACCTGCCTGATCCATGTAAGCATTTGAGTTTACCCCTCCTGTTCTGTACTTACACTATTGAACTGGGCTTTTAGAGTCCTGATTATGTAATCAGACTTTCTTTTTTCAGCTTCCTAAGAAGTAAAAGATTAAAATATTAGTTATTTCTAAAGACAAGCTCCCTGTAAAGTAGATCCTGGAACTTTTGCTCAGCGATAATGGGAGCAGGCACCATACTCACACAGGATACAGAAAAAGGGCCAACTTGCAGTTGCTTCTGTCCTGGCTCAGCCCAGTAGCGCTCACACTTTTTCTGTTGCACAAAGCAGAATGTAGTGATTTCCCTTCATTCTAGCCTCCTCTGGATAACAAAACCTACCCCCTCATTAGAAGGCAATTCAGCTCTGTGTCCTTCACCTTAGGTTAGGAATGTCTCACTTCCTTAAGTTTCAACCCCAATATCATGTTCTGGAATCCCCGAGGATGAGAAAACAAACATTAAAGGATACACACGTTACAGACTTCCTGGAAGTCTGAAAAGATAAATATAAGAATCTTTGCTTTATTTTTCAATACTTCAAAAGGAGCTACAGAAATCATGTGTACCAAAACAAAGCCGTATAAGATAACTGAAACACCAGGTTTCCCTGGTTCTGACTGGAATTGTGTCAACTCAGCATGGCACAGTATTATCTCATGTAGGTTAGAACAGTGCTGTCCAGTGGAAATATAATGTAAGCCACACGTGTAATTTTAAATTTTCTGATGAACCAAAAACCAAAAAACCCATTGCTGTCGAGTCAATTCCGACTCATAGCGACCCCATAGGACAGAGTAGAACTGCCCCATAGGGTTTCCAAGGAGCAGCTGGTAGATTTGAACTGTCAACCTTTTCTGGTCAGCAGCCAAATGCTTAACCACATTCAAAAACAACAAAAAAGTGAAATTAATCATAACAATATATCTCACTTAATCCAATATGTCCAAAATTTTATGTAATCAATATAAAAGTTATCAGATACTTTACATTTTATACTGTCTTTAAAATCTAGTATTTGTTTTATATTTATAGCACATCTCAAATATTTCACTGGAAAATTTTTATTTAGCTTTCATAAAATTTACTGTTGAAAAAGTAGATTCACCTACCCACTTATTTAAAATACACTTAAGAGTTTTCCCATAACTGAGTTGATTATCAGTTTTTAAATTTAAATTAATTAAAAGTAAATAAAATTTTAAAATTCAGTTTCTTGGTTACACTAGCCATATTTCAAGCATTCAAAAGCCACATGTGGCTAGTGGATGCCATGTTAAACAGCACAATATTAGGTATCTGATTAATAAAAATGGGAAAATAAATTGTTATTTTAAAAAGCATATCTTGTTTGTACTTTAAAACATGGAGTCTACTGGGAAGATGGAGCCCTGGTGACATAGTAGTTAAGAGCTCGACTACTAACCATAAGGTCGGCAGTTTGACCAACTGCTCTTTGGAATGGACTCCACAGCAACAGGGTTTTTTTTTTTGGCACTGGGAAGATTGACAAAAAGGATTCTTAATGATAAACAAAACGAAACAAAAAAGGCCCTGAGAGTCATATGGTATACCCAAACTGAAAACTAGGAACATGAACCTAATTTTTACCTAGGCATGATTAAGGAAAGTTCTGCTATCAGTTTTCCCTTCCTTTTTCTTCTTTCGCTTATGTTAAGGTAGACAGGCGCTAGCAAGCAACTCACCTTTCCCATTTCAAACTCCATGCATGCCATAACAATGATCTGGGGGATAAAATAGATAGAAACTTAGATGTCTATTATAGTTAGAAACAGCATGGGTCCCAGGGCTGGAAAGTGCTAATCATTCTTTTTCTGTTTGGTTTAGTTTGGTTTGTTTTTTTTTTTCAATTGTGCTTTAAGTGAAAGTTTACAGTTTGTCATTTTCTCATACAAAAATTTATACACACATTGCTATGTGGCCCTAGCTACTCTCCCTATAATGTGACAGCACACTCCTCCTTTCTACCCCGGATTTCCTGTGTCCATTCAACCAGCTCCTGTCCCTTTTTGCCTTCTCATCTTGCCTCCAGACAGGAATTGCCCATTTAGTCTCATGTATCTACTTCAGCTAAGAAGCATTGTCTTCACGAGTATCATTTTATGTCCCATAGTCCAGTCTAATCTTTCTCTGAAGAGTTGGCTTTGGGAATGGTTTCAGATCTGAGCTAATGGAGAGTCTAGAGGCCATGTTGTCTGGGGTCCCTCCAGTCTCAGTCAGACCATTAAGTCTAGTCTTTTTACTAGAATTTGAGTTCTCTGCCCCACTTTTCTCCTGCTCTGTCAGGGACTCTCTGTTGTGTTCCCTGTCAGGGCAGTCATTGGTGGTAGCTGGGCACTATCTAGTTCTTCTGGTCTCAGGCTGATGGAGTATTTAGTTTATGCGGCCCTTTCTGTCTCTTGGGCTAATATTTTCCTTGTGTCTTTGGTGTTCTTCATTCTCCTTTGCTCCAGGTGGATTGGGACCAATTGATGCATGTTAGATGGCTATTTGCTAGCTTTTAAGATCCCAGACACCACTCATCAAAGTGGGATGCAGAACATTTTCTTAAACTTTGTTATGCCAGTTGACCTAGATGTCCCCTGAAACCATGGCCCCCAGACCCCCACCCCTACTACTCCGTCCCTTGAAGTGTTTGGTTGTGTTCAGGAAACTTCTTAGCTTTTGATTTAGTCCAGTTGTGCTGACTTCCCCTGTAGTGTGTGTTGCCCCTCCCTTCACCTAAGATAATTCTTATCTACTATCTAGTTAGTGAATACCCTTCTCCTTCCCTCCCCACCCTCCTAACCATCAAAGAATGTTTTCTTCTGTGTTTAAACCGTTTCTTGAGTTCTTATAATAGTGGTCATATACAATATTTGTCCTTTTGTGACTGACTAATTTCACTCAGCATAATGCCTTCCAGATTCATCCATGTTATGAGAGGTTTTGCAAATTCACTGTTGTTCTTTATTGTGGCATAGTGTTCCATTGTGTGAATATACTGTAATTTGTTTATCCATTCATCCATTGATGGGCACCTAGGTTGTTTCCATCTTTTTGCTGTTGTGAACAATGCTGCAATGACAATGGATGTGCATATATCTATTTGTGTGACGGCTCTTATTTCTCTAGGATATATTCCAAAGAATGGGATTACTGGATCGTATGGTACTTCTATTTCTAGCTTTTTAAGAAAACACCAAATCAATTTCCAAAGTGGTTGTACCATTTTACATTCCCACCAGCAGTGTATAAGTGTTCCAGTCTCTCCACAACCTCTCCAACATTTATTATTTTGTGTTTTTTGGATTAATGCTGGCCTTATTGGGGTGAGATGGTATCTCCTTGTAGTTTTGATCTTCATTTCTCTAATGGCTAATGATCGGGAGCATTTCCTCATGTGTCTGTTAGCTGCCTGAATGTCTTCTTTGGCAAAGTGCCTGTTCATATCCTTTGCCCATTTTTTAATCGAGTTATTTGTCTTTTTGTTGTTGAGGTTCTGTAGTATCTTGTAGATTTTAGAGATTAGATGCTGACCGGATTTATTGTAGCCAAAAATTTTTTCCCAGTCTGTAGGCTTTTTACTCTTTTGGTGAAGTCTTTTGATGAGCGTAAGTGTTTGATTTTTAGGAGCTCCCAGTTATCAGTTTCTATTCTGGTATTTGTGCATTGTTAGTAATGTTTTCTCTTCTGTTTATGCCATGTATTAGGGCTCCTAGCATTGTTCTTACTTTTTCTTCCATGATCTTTATCATTTTAGATTTTATATTTAGGTCTTTGATCCATTTTGAGTTAGTTTTTATGCATAATGTGAGATATGGGTCTTGTTTCATTTTTTTGCAGGTGGATATCCAGTTATGCCAGCACCATTTGCTAAAGAGACTGTCTTTTCCCTGGTTTGGTTTGTTTTTAACAAAAAAAAGAAATACTGATAGATTACAGAAAGTTGCTCCTCCCCTTCCTTCTTTCTGTCTCCACTTCCCTCTTCTCTATTCAAGTCAGTAAATTAACTTCTTGTCACCAGATGAGCCTGTCAAGGTGAGAATTTTCATTTCCTTGAGCGAGAGTGACATTGTGACCTTGACTAAAAGGTGCCTGAACACTGAAATTCCATCAAAGAGTCAAAAAAAGCATTAGTTTAATTAGACAAGAAACCTTAGTCATGTGTTTCCTGACCCCTTACCCCTTCTATCCCTAAAAACTAAGGTATTAAATAACAACTCTGCACTTACCAGGATATTGTATTCCCAAATCATCCTCCAGAAGTCCAGGAGAGTCGTAGGCAAAGGACCCTGGGTAGCAATATAAGCCTTGGGTCCATAAACTCCCTAAAGAGAGACAGAAATTACATACGATGACTACAAATAGTATCTTATTCTTGCCTCATGCTTTTCCCCTATTTTTTAGGTACCTAGAGAAATATGAATTGCTTTTATTTCCTTTCAGTGTACCTTAATGAAGTTGGCATTGATGTAGCTGGAATCCTCATCAGAAGTTATCAGGGACAGCTCTACCAGGCTATGATCATCTGTAATAGAAAAGAAAGACATAGTGTAATTAAGCAGTCTTAGAGAGTTTCCTTAAGTTGAGGTCTAACACTGAATAGTGGATGCTTAAAAGTGATGAGTGAGTGAGTAAATGAATGAATGAATGCTCTTTTGCAGCCATAAGGAGTATAACTAACTTGCCAAAGCCATGTTCCAGGATTAAGAACAGCAATGGGCAACAAAGAAGATAGGAATGGTTGAATTTGGGAGAAGGTACAAATTTATAGGGAGAAATGGAACTTACAGGGCAAGATATCCTTGTATCTGTTTTTCTTGATATTCTTGGGCATCTCAGCCACAGTTGTGGGATAGATTTTGTCTGTCTTGTACTTGGTAGATTGCCTTTTCAGCTTCTGTAATAAAATTCCAGGAATAATTAAATCTTCCAAAGGAAAGTAGGTAAGAAGCTGTTTTCCAACATTCTACTTCAGCCCTTTTATCATCTTCTGGAACTGGCTCCATTCAGGACAGAACCTCAGGGCACAAGGACAGTTCAGTAACATTTGAAGAAGTGAAAAAATTACATTTGCTGCAGCTGAGCCACAAATAGCTAAAACTTAGAGATGAAACTGATGAATATTTTAAAAACCAAATTATCTTCAAAAAACAAGCTAAATGCTCCACCCAAAGAGTCAGATATTAAAAGTTTAATTTTCTTTCTCCACAGCTGCTATTGAGTTCAGTGGTCAAAAGGAAAGTTTAAGTTCCATTAGTTTTTTCACTTCAGATCACTTTTTTCTTTAATGTAAAATAGAGCTTTAGCTGAATAAAATCTCTATATCCAGCAAAATTTCAAAGAATTCCAAAAGTAGTCACTTTTTAAAAATATGACCCAAACTTTAAGCTCATCCCTTAACCAAACAACAATCTTTAAACAGCATCATATTCTATTGGCCAGGCAGAGTTTAGTTTAATGTGGTTGACCAAGACTCCTCAAGATAGTGAAGTAACTCCTTAAAATTATTCCCACTTGACAGTATTATACTATGAACTAAAATATAGGTCTAAGAAAATGATAGTTTCTCTTTGGCTCCTTTTAGGAATCAACCTTGCCCTGACTCTTGTTTATCTCCCTTATCATTCAAAGAAACTGTATCTAGTAGATCTGATTTTTGTGAACCTCTACTCAATTTGGGAAAGATAAAGGGAAAACATCTATGACAGCCAATAAATATTTGTTGACTTGAACTAAGGAAAATAATTTTCATTATTTAGCCATTATTTAATGGTGAGTTCATCGCATGAAAAGCATTAATTACCTCCTGTGTGCTAGATCGCTCAGCATCTACTCAGTCTTCATTCTCTTTAACTTCCTTCTTGAAATTTTCTCCTCCCTTAGCTCTTATTAGTCTATATTATCTTCTCCTCTATCTCTCTGACTCCTCCTCCTCATTCTTTCTTACTGGTTCTCTGTCCTTTTCTGTCATCTAATTGAGAAATACCCAAAGTTCTAAAGTTACGTCCTCAGCATTCTGCTCTTCTGTTATTATATACTTTTGCTCAGAGATACCATATACTCTCACTGAAGGCAGACAACAAGTGTTTGTTGACTTATTTAACTAATTTAAATTTAGTTATAATTCTAACCCCTATTGGGTAACTCTCAAATATCTGTATCAAACTTTGATTACTAAGTCCCAACCATCTCCCAGATATTTCCACTTGAGTATGTTACTGCAATCTCAAACTCAGCACATTTAAAACTAAAATCATCATTAATTATTTGATATGTTAATGCTACTAGGTTTCTCCCAGGCAACCATACTCTAGAAACTGAGAATCTCCTTTAGTTTCCCTTTCCCACAATTCTCACCTCTAATTCAGTCAGCAAGACCTACTGATTTTTCTCACGTCATATCTTGCTTCCTTCCCATGCTCACTACAGATACCTTAGTTTCAATCGCTTTGCCTTAAAACTTGAACTATCATTGTTGCTTCTTAACTCCATACTTTTCTGTCTTTTCCCATTCAAATCCATTGGGCATCATTATGCTAAATTAATCTTACTAAAATACTGCTTTCATTATCTCTCCCTGCTCAAAACAACTGCACTGTATCCCCCTTGCCACTAGGAAAAAGTTCAAACTCCTTAGCCAGGTACTTGAGGCTCTCCCCAAGCTAACTTTCCCATATTTCCCACTGTCCTTTAATTATGAAGCTTCTAAAGATGACTTTTAGGTTCTTTCAAGATTGTACAAATTGATGTCCCTGACACTTAAGTGTAATATCACTTCTTTACAACTATGGCTTTCCTTTTCTTCTCATAAATGAATCCTTGATGCTGCTTTTGCATTTCTTAGCCATGATTATGGTCTATTTTTTTCCACAGGGTGAACTAATGAAGGAAAATAAGGAAACAGAGTAAGAACTTCCCACAAGTAACTAGGAACAAGGAAAAATTTTTAAAAGGGGGGGTTGTTATTACTGTTACTTGGTTGCTTGTCTTTCATATAGTACTTTCACATAACTAAAAAGGTGTGTGTTTATCTGTAGGAGCAGACTTAAGGAGGCTTAACTAAGTGGTTAAAAAAACCAAAATGGGTGAGCAAAGGAGAACTAAAATATAAGTATCATAACTGAGTGAGAGAGAGAAGAGGTGGTACAGAATCAAAATTTGATCCAATAAAACAGCCATATCCATCATTAGGTTTCAAAATTGGCTCGAGATAGCATGGAAACTATCTAAATGACACTTTAAGGCGGGGGAAAAAGAGTCGGAGTTATGAGATGTTTGTTAACGGTGCATTCATAACACAGAGAATTACCAAATACCTATTTCTAATTAAATTTATACTTTCCAGATAATAAACAGATAATTAAATTCTCATAATGACATAGTAACATATAGGAACATAAGATTTTTTCAGTTAAGGATGCCAAATGAAACAGACAACTACCGCCTGTTATTTGCTAAACTACTAATGCTGGTATGTGTTGTTCCAATGACCACTTTTCCTGTTTTTAGAGTTAGATCAGACACAGGCCACCTATTGAAAAGCAAGTATACAGTCAGTTTTTAAATCCTAGTTCCTTGCCATGGTTTGAATTCTCATGGATTTTTGGAATTGGATTTGGGAGGAGAGATGCTGAATTGATATCTGTACAGCATATTTTTACACCAAGACGGGTACAAGTAGGCTAGTTTGGGAATTTAACTGCGGACATGGCTCAGACACATGAGAGACTATAAACTATTTTTACTGAAGTTAAACCAATTCTTCGACTCTCTCTACTGTTATGCTGTCTGCTGAAAAGTTCCCAAGTCTCAGAATATTTCCTTCTAGAAATCTCCAGAACTGAGCCCAGTGCATACTCTTTGTTACACTGTTTTTATTTATTTTGTTTTGCTTTGCTTGTGGAATTCTTTCCAGGGAAAATGCTGTAGGCAAAGCCCCGTTTGTAAGATACTCTTCAATTAATTTGGTAGAATGTCACAGATAAATGTGTTGTGTATAACCTATGCCACCTTCAACAACAGAGCAGGATGGCTTCTCCCCCCTCCCCCCCCCCCCCTTTCTTTCTACTCCTTTCCTCCTGCTGGAGTCAGACATCTGGTTGGATGACAAAGGGAAATACTCTTTTAGCAAAATACCACACAGGAAATGCCTACAAAATTATTCATTTGGAAAGTATGAAAGAGCTAATTTTTTTTTTTTTATTTAGATACCATACCATGAAGTCAGACCACTGTGAAGCCCTCCTTTTTTAAGTTCCCCTTTTCTACCCTCCAGACCTTCAGGCTCCATCATCCTAGCTGAGAACAAAACAGGACAGAAGAACTGATAAGCTTTATGCACCAGAAGAGGAGGAACTCTGAGCATAGGGAACAAAAGGGAATAAAAGAGAAAGCAGGGCCATGGGGCTGGATTGGGATGGGGAGGAGGGATAGGAGGTCAAAAGGAGAAGGAATTTCTGTGTCAACCACAAGGTAGGGGATGTGGGTGCTCTAGAGGTGGCACCAGCAAGAGAAATCAGAGGAAGAGTTTCTGAGAAAATAAAGTGAAAGGGCCAGCTCCCCTCGAGGGCCCTGAAATAGGTTGGAATGTATAACAAGCCGGATTTTGTGTTTGTTTGATAAGGTAATAAGATTATTGTTTTGTGGACTATATTGCCCACTTCCTTTCAAAATAGAAGAGAACTAGGGTCCTGGCAATAAGACTCGAGAAATCAGGACTGAGCCTTTTGCATTACTAGTAAATGAATTAAGGTCACTCCCAAAGAGAACAGAAACACATACAAGACCACAGTATCTTTGTCTTGAAGGACCATGTTATTGTATATAAGACATAGCATAAGTTGCATTTTACCCATTGCTGTCAAATTGATTCTGACTCATAGCACCCCTATGTGATAGAGTAGAGCTGTCCCATAGGGTTTCCAAGAAGCGGCAGGTGGCTTTGATTTGCTGACCTTTTGGTTAGCAGCCAAGCACTTAACCATTGCGCTGCCAGGGCTCCGAGTCACATTTTAGAGAGGGAAAAATCAAACTTGGGCCTCCTGTGCTAGGTGGTAGAGATGAGTCAAAGTTGGGTTGTCTTCAGAGCTACTCAAGGTATTCCTCAGTGCCTTACAACTGCTGGTCCGTATTATCTTTTCCAAGCCTCCAGCAGGACAGAGAAAGCATGAGTGCTAAGAAATGGAATTACAAAAGTATATCAGTAGGAATGGAGGACAAGACTAAACTTTCTCTGAGTGTGCACACATTCATCTCCAACTAAGAGAGGTTGAGTGCCAGTCCAGTAGTGAGATAAGTGGGTTGGTGGGTAGGCAATAGCTACACTAGGGTGAGTAAACAAGAGATTCAACTTTAAATACACAAAATGTGAGAAAATGGCAAGAAATGTGTTAAAACATCCTGTAAGTAAATGACAATGGGGGCCTGAATGGTCCCTAGTGAGAGACTGGAGATGGATTTGGGAGAAATCAGTGTTAGAGATGATGTGATGTATTTATTCTGGTGGTAGCAGCAAAAAATTGACCTTAAAGTGCACAAAAGTCAAGAAATGCTGATCAGTATGTTCAAGTGATTGGCTGATTCACACTAATGAGTCATTTCAGTTCAACAGATGTTGTGCACTTGTTATGCATGAGTACTGTGCTCAAGCCTGCTTGGTTAGTATTGTTACTATAAATAAACACAGAACCAAGATGCATCTAGATCTTCTCTATAGAATCAAGATGTGTAGCCAGGTCTTCTCTGGTGCTGTCTGACTTCTGGCGAAGCTTAAGCCAACATTGGCACTTAAACCTGGACTTCAGAACCGTCTATCTTATTTCTATTAGGGCTCATTGAATCCTTCATACTTAATAAGTATGTCCTCCTATTTGATAAATAAAATACCTTTTCTACAAAAACACCCCACCCCCCAAGAAACATAGGTGCTAAAATTCACCCTTTTTTTTTTTTTTTTGCTTTTTATTGTTTAAACGGAATCCAACAACACTACAGGAAATTTTTAAATATAGACCTTTTAAATAAAGTAATACATAATTTGACAAAAATTTAGAAAATACAGAAAAGCAAAAATAATGATAAAGATGACCTATAATCTCACTACCCAGAGTTAACCATTCTTAATATTCTTTTATCTATACGTATATAATAAAAATGAGATCACACTGTATAATGGGTTTTGAAAATTATTCTTTTCACATATCCATGTGTGTTCTTCTACATTATTTTTAATGGTGGCAGAGTATTCCACTGTACGGTGTGTAACATAAGTTACTTAACCTGTTTCTTTATACTGTTAGACATTAAAGTTTTCAGTCTTCATTATTCTAAACAGTACTGCAATGTGTAGCCAAAACTATACACATATCTTTCATTATGTCCTTTGCATGAATCCTTAGGAGTGTTCAAAGACTTGGCCCATTTTATAGGCTTTTGATATATGTTGTTGTTGGTTGTCATTGAGTCAGTTCCCACTCATGGAGACCCCATTGATACATATTATCCAAGTATATATCAGAAATGGGATACAAATTTTGCCTCCTGAAATGTTGTACTAGCAACATATGAGATTGCATATTTCTGAACTCTGACCAACACTGTGGCTGTGTGCCTTCTAGTCGATTCTGACTCATAGCAACCCTGTAGGACAGAGTAGAACTGCCCCATAGGGTTTCCTAGGCTGTGGTTTTTATGGGAGCCAACACTAGGATTGTAATATTTTAAATACAGATGCATTGGATAGGTAAAGTGGTATTAGTGGTATTTCTGTTATTTGTACTTCTATTTGTAATTTCTCCACTCCAAAATATTTTTTGAAAGGAAAAAGTTACACCATAATCAAACTGTCTTATCTACATGAAGCTGTGTTCATATTTCTGTATTCCCTTCTAGTCTTTGTACAAATGCATACAGATATCCAATTAGCTCATATATGCATATTGCTTACATCATACTACACATCTTGATTCTATAGAGAAGATCCAGATGCAGCTTGGTTCTATGTTTATTTATAGTAACAATACTAACCAAGAGGCTTGAACACAGTACTCAAGCTAAGCTGTTATTTTTCATACACAATTCATACTTTTACACATGCTTTCTCATGAACATGCTTCAACTGCCTGTAATGTAGAAAAGAAAAAGTATATCTAAGAAGCTTTAAACATAAACAAGTGCAGCAAAATGACCAGCATATAACACCCAAGGAGCCTTAACCTAAATATAATAAAATAGCTGAAAAGTACATGTCATAAACCACCATCAGCTGCAGTAAAACTCGCTAAAGAGGATTCCTATTCCTTTGTAAATTGTAATCTGTGTGACATAGGATACCACAATGGAAGAGGATAGTCCTTAAGCTTAGAGGAAGAAAAGTAAGACAGCACAAGTGTTTGTCGGTGTGTACCAAGTACTTTCCAGAAGAGTCATGCTAGCCACAGCCTGGGTTCAAACATGGAGACAGTGACCTCATACCATCACAGGCCACTAAAATCACCATGCTCATCAAGCATATACGTTTTCCTCTAAAGCAGAGAATATGCTGACCAGCCGATGCAAACTTCTACTCTGTGTGACAGCTCTTTTTTTCCCTAAAAGATTAATAAATCGGCATTCTGGTTTCTGGTGAATTTCTTATGTGTTTCTTTATTGTGAGCCAGTTGTCTGATCTTGATAACTGTGGGCATACTTTTAAAAATTTGAGTATTTAGACAAGCAAAGGTAAAGCTTGGGCACTGGCCAGTGGTGATCGCAAATAGATAATGCCACCATAAATGGCTAGTTGACCTCTCTCAATGTCATTCTTATCTCAATACACTCTATGATCACAACAGTAATTGTATATATTGAGCCTTGACAGAATTCATAAAAATGATTAGAAAAAAATTAAGACTCAGCTACATGCAACAAAGTGGATGAATTTTATAAACATAATCTAGAGTGAAAGAAGCTAGACATAAAAGAAAGCATTTAATTTTATTTACAAAAAGTTCAAAAACTGGTAATATTAATCTCTATTGTTTTAGTGATGCAGAGCTCAGTGGTGCAGTAGTTAAAAGCTCTGCTGCTAAACAAAAGGTCCACAGTTCAAATCCACCAGCCCCTCCTTGGAAACCTTAGGGGGCAATTCTACTCTGTCCTATAGGGCCGCTATGAGTTGAAATCAACTCATCAGCAATGAGTTAATGGTTAATGGTTGTTTAGTGATGAATATGCAGCTATTAAAGCTATGCAGAAAAACAAAGAAATGATTACTCTAAGTATCAGGGTAGTGTTTATCTCTAGTCTGGCTAGTAGGTTGGGGGATGATCAAGAAAGATATGCAGGAGGTTTCTGGGGTCTGGACACTTTTTTTTTCTTGGCCTGAGTGTTGCTTTTATAAGTACTGGCTTCATTATTAATTGTTAAAAGGCATATATATATATATATATATATGTATATATATATATATATATATATATATGTATGTATGTATATATCCATAAAACCCATTCGAGTTGACTTTTTGTGTGTAAATTCTATTTTACAATTCTTAGAAGTTTAAAAAATTAAAGCTAATGAATAAATTGGAGGCAACAGAGTGGAAGGAGGTAGTGAGAGCACAGGCTCAAAAGTTAGGTAGCTTTATTTCAAATCCAAGTGCCACCACTTATGAGCTGTGTGACCTTATTAGGTAAGTTACTTAACCTCTCTAGGCCTCAGTGTTTACTCCGTGCCAAATACCAAGGACACCAGGATAAGCAGAACTAAATATGAGCCTTGCCTTTGTGGAGCTTCAATCTGTTGGGTGATTGGACATTAATCAAATAATTACACAAATGTAAAATTGGAAATGTGATAAGTGCTACAAAAAAATGACAAATGGTGCTAACGAGAACTTGTACTAGGAGATTTAATCTATTCAGTTAGGTCAAGGAAGGCTTCTCTGGGGAAGTGACATCTTCAGTGAGATCTGAAGAATTAATGTTACATAGGTCAAGGAGAGTGAAGGATGTTCAAGGCAGATGCAATGGAATGTGTGCAAAGGCCCTGTGGCAGAGGAAGCACTGCAAGGATGAAGAACTGAACATGCTGTAAGAATCTGGAGAGGCACGTGAGGACTGGAGTATGCAGGACTTATTTTAGCCATTTTAAGAGGTTCTTTAAGAAGTAAAT
The DNA here is from genome assembly GCA_030035585.1 of Dugong dugon. Lineage (NCBI taxonomy): Eukaryota > Metazoa > Chordata > Mammalia > Sirenia > Dugongidae > Dugong > Dugong dugon. The sequence continues at coordinate 154,440,172 of CM057462.1, forward strand.
GAGGTTCTGTTTGTGAAGTACTTTAGCACAGAGCCTGAAGCACAGTTCCAAGGGTTAGCTGTCCTGACTGTGGAATTCAGATGAACAGAAAAGTTATACTATAAAAGAAAATGGAGATTGAAAATAATCATGGAAAATTTTCAGACTCAGAAATCAAATTAACATAACAAAGTACTATTTTACACCAATTACATTTTTTAAAAGTTTTGATTTTACCTGATGCAGCATAAGTATAGAAGTTAAGAGACTTTGGAAACAAACACACCAGTTTCAAACCCCAGCTTTGCCATTTAGTGGGTAAAATGAAGATAATACTTTCTTCTTGGGGTTGTTGTAGAGATGAACTGAGATCATATATGGTAAAGCACTTAGCAGATTGCCTAGCACATGGTAAGGAGTCAATAAATTATATCTATTATTTTCTTTTACAGTTATTAAGACTAGCAAGGTGGTACAGAAAATGATAAATTTAGATACTGACAATTAGAAAAACTCTTTTAGAAATAAATTTGGCAGTACTTAACCATTTAGAAGAGCCCTGGTAGTGCCATGGTGAGGAACTCAGCTGTTAACCAAAAGGTCGGCAATTCGAATCCACCAGCCGCTCCTTGGAAACCCTTTGGGGCAGTTCTACTCTGTCCTGTAGGGTAGCTATGAGTCGGAATTGACTCATTGGCATAGAGTTTAACCATTTAGATGCTAATTCTCTTTGACCCAATAATAACATTTTGGGGGATCTAGCCTCAAGATGTAATCCAAAAGAAGGGAAAAACGACATGGACAAACATATTCATTGCAGTGTTATCAATAATCGTGAAAAATTTGGAACAACCTAAGTGTCCACGGTACAGAAATGATTAAATTATTTGGATGCCTCCTATGTGTCAGGTATTTTATATGCTTATTCTGTTATCTTCACAGCTGTGCAAAGTGAATGTTATTTGTTCCCACTTTTTGATGACTTTGTTCAAAGTCACACAGCTAATGATAGGCAGAACCTAAATTTAAACCCAGATTTATGTGACTACAAAGCTGTTACCAGTATAGATGGTAAAAAAGACTACCTGAATTCAAAACTCAGTTATACTGCTTACTAGCTGTGGACCCTGAGCAAGTCAATTAACCTGTCTGTGCCTCAGTCTCCTAATCTATAAAATTGAAATAATAGCAGTACCTTCCTCAATGGATTAAATGAATTGATATATAAAAGTACTCAGAACAGTGTCTGGCACATAGTAAGAGCATGGAAGTATTGGTTATTATTATTATTATTATTTCATTATGCCATGCTGCATCGTTGTTGTTGGTAGGTGCCGTCGAGTCGATAACCCATAGTGATCCCATGTGACAGAGTAGAACTGCCCCATAGGGTTTTCTAGGCTGTAATCTTTATAGGAGTCTTTCTCCTGTTGAGCCGTTGAATGGAATCGTACCACCAACCTTTCAGTTAACAGCCGAGCACTTAACTGTTGTGGCACCAGGGCTCCTTAGCCATTAAATATTATAAATTTTTGAATCAACATGGTAAATAATTTTGGTATAATGCTAAGCGAAAATGTGAGAATACAAAATTATATCTATGCTATAATTACAATAATATAAAAAGTATTATATAAATGGACGAGAACTAGAAGATCCACAAAATAAAATTTGTTTTTTGGAATGCTGGTACTGTGATGAATTTATTTATTTTTTAACCTTGCAATAATATTGTTTTATAAGAATAACTACAATAAGGGCTTTTTAAAAGGTACCTTTATGAAATTTTCAATAATGTGGTTGCATACTGCTGTTTCTGCTATATGAAAACTATATTAACTGGTGATTTACTCTCAGGCTTTGAGGGACTCAGCATTATTGGCTGAAATGAAGCAAGGCACTGTTGCATAAAGATTAATTTCACAGGCTCTTAATAATACAAATCTGGGTTAAGTTCTATCTCTACAGCTTAACAGCCGAATAAGTTTAGGCCAAATACTCTCAGGGCCTCAGTTTCCTCATCTGTAAGTCAGAGATAATAATTGTAGCTACCTCACAGGGTTTTTAGGACTAATAAGAGTGAATGTGATGCTTCCCTGACACCTTATCAAAGACTATCGCAATTGTAATTAAATAATAATTAGTTGTTTAATGTTGCCTCTCCAATTAGAAGACATGCTCCACAAAGCAGGAACATTGTATTGTATCCTCATATTTGAATGAATGCATGAAAACCTTACAAGGACATTCAGTGGCAGCTTCATCTAGAGAGATTAAATTTAGTCCTGATACAAGAAGTTCTAAGCATGGTATTGGCTTCAGCTGTCACACAGGGCTGCCACATCTAGTTATGAATATTGTGCTCTGAATAGAGATACCCGGCCAAGGGGGGCTGGGGAGAGTGGGGACTGAAACCTAAGCCCTGGACCTGGATACAGGGGGTAGAGGAGGTCACAGGGCCTCCACCTGGAAGCAGAGAAGCCATTTGGTAATATGCATAAAGGCACTAGCCTTCAGACTAGCAGTAGCCATGTGTCACAGCATCAGTTCACAAACTCCAGAATCATCAAACCCTGGGAGAAATATATTAAGGAATTAAGGTGGGATGTGGGATGTGACCAGCTAGAAAACCCTCCAATTTAATGGCAGTATTTACCTTGCTCAAGAAAGCAGCCCGGCCCCATTCAACACTCCCTCACTCCCGCAAAGCTACACACTCTGCTATCTCAGATGAACCTTTAGGTGAGGCTGAGGGCAAGACTGTTTTTCCACTGGAGGACATGAGTCAGTGAACAGTGAGGTTCCACTTAATCACCACCCCCAAAAAAAGGTCCTTAAAATCAGGAGCTAGAAAACCAAGGAAACGATTAGTATAAAAGTCAGGATAGTGATTACCCCTTCAGCAGGGCGGGGTGTAGGTGGGGGTCCTTCTAGGGTCTGACAATGTTCTATTTATTGACTAGGGTGGTAGTTGCACTGGGGTTTCTTTGTAATTAGTATACTGTACTTATTTTATGTACTCTTCTAAATGTGTTAGTATATTTCATAATTTCAAACAGAAAAAAGAAGACAAACTATAGAAGGTTTTTTAACGGGAAAAATGATCAGATTTGTATTATTAAAAGATCGCTTGAGTGTTGAATGGAAAATTGATCGAAGTGGAGCAAGGCTAGATGCAGAGAAACCAATTAGGAGGCAGCTGCCATACTCTGGGTGAGATATTATAATGGTCTGAGATAAGAAAGGAGCCCTGGTTGTGCAGTGGTTAAAGCACTCGGCAGCTAACCAGAAGGTTGGCAGTTCGAACCCACCAGCCATTCCGCAGGAGAAAGATGTGGCAGTCTTCTTCCATAAAGGTTTACGGCCTTGGAAACCCTATGGGGCAGTTCTACTCTGTCTTATATTATCGCTTCGAGTCGGAATCAATTTGACGGCATTGGATTTGGTTTAGTTTTTGGAGATAAAAGGTAAAATATTAGGGATATAGTTTACATTATTATTAAAAAAAAAAAAAAACACAACCAGAATAAAACAGAGGCTGCCCTCACTTTTTACCTCTATGCCTTGGGTGCATTTGGCTTAGGAGTTATAGGCCAGGGGCAGGCCCATGTCTAAAGAGACACATGGGTTAGGATGTCCTCCTTCCCTCCTTCCCTGGTAACTCTCCCCAGAGGGCTTCAGACTGACTGGCCCATGGCACTGAGAGCGCTTTATTTATGATACCACAATATTACCTGAGTTGAACGGATCTCTATCATAATACTAATCACTCAATCATAATAGCTAAGCACTCAAGTTTTTACAGAGTGTTTTTACATTACTGTGGTGTACCAGAGTGCTAGCTCCATGAGGGCAAAGATTTTTGTTTCGTTGACTGCTGTATCCTCAGTGCCTAGCCCTGTGCTTGGTACGTAGTAGGTGCTCTATAAACATTGCTGAATAAATGACCACATTTAATTATTATTGATGTTAAATCATCACAACAATCCTGTGAGGATAGGAAAGACTAACCTATTATCAACATTTTATAAATTCAAAAACAAAGGCTTGGGGAGATTAAGTAACAGGGCAAATAGTCTAGAATTTAGTTGGCAACAGACTCATGATTTAAATCTAGGTTTTGTACGTTAGTTTCCATGTTTTTTCCACTTCTTCACCTCTAAAGAGCTAAGGTCTGAAGTTATTACAGCTCTGAAACACCAGCTGGAAGTATTCCAAAATACACAATAGGTACTCTCCGATAACCCTACTTAATCTGATGTACTCAGTTATAGAATCAATAAGGCCTATCCAGCTGATCACTGCATCAATAACCACAGTACCCTCAGAGGAGATGCGATGTTCCTCTGGGTTATCAAATCCAGTTGACCTTAGGCTGCCGCGTTCTCAATGTTTCTCTCCATTCCCTTCACTCGCTCCTACTCTCCATCCTAGCCTTTTACATCTCCAAGCAAAAGAAGGTTAAGGAAACCCTGTTACTGCAAAAACATGTGTTCTAATATTTTTTCTTCACCAAAAAGAAAAGAAATGAAGCAGCAGGTAATTTAGGTGCTTTAAAAAAAAATTTTTGTCATCCAAATGGAATCCCAAAGGAAGGCTAAAAATGTTCATTGAGCCATGAAAAGTTAGTCTTGGTCTCTTTCCTCTTAATATAAAATAAAAAAAGCAATTTGAATCATTAACCACAATGCAGATACCTACGGAACTCTGGATGTTCAATTAATATTAGTATATATACAACTGGAAGTATGTATGTCTTCTGTTGGATTCCTATTTAAGTGTCAAAAATAGCAAGCAAAATATCGAAGTCACTATTTTGGGGAGAATAACTTACATACAAACTGCTCAGGGAAGTCAAACTTTTAGGTTGCCTTCCTTCCCTCCTGCCCCCTCTGAGGTCTAATATTCATTTTAATCCAAGAGCAATTTGGTCTAGGAGAGTTGGACCATCAGAGTCAGTTAAATAGTCTATGTAACTACCCGAGAGTGTTACACACAGGACTCACCAGAAATTCATTGGCAAACTCCTCTTTCTTAATTTTCTTATCTTGGGCCTCATGCAGGAACTTCTGCAGAATTTCTCTTTGGTCCATGCTGCAGAGCAAGAGAGACAGTCTGCGAATAGTATGAATAGGCTGAGGCGGGGCATGTCAAATGTGTGTCATGGCCGAGACACCACCAAGAAGCCACTGCCGCTACCTGAGCAGAGTGTGCTGAAGGCTGTGGTTTACTGACTTCATCACAAGCCCTAGAGGAAATTAGTGCGTAACCAGCCTCTGTGGTCACACAACAAAGCCATCATCTCACTGCAGGGCCCTAGCGCCTTCATTTTCAACAAAGGAACCTGGTTACAATTTAACTTTTCAATAAACAAGAGGCTATCCAGAACATAACGTGTGGTCTGCTTAGCTCTGAGACTGTTCACTCTGCCTTTAAGCAAAATTCACCTCTCTCTTCTTGCTTCCCAGAGAAAAGGCAGTTACAGGTCTCATGACTGGTTTCTGCCTCTCCCCATCTCTCCAGTGAGCACAAAGGCCCTGTTGACACCTTCTGTTTCCTTCAAGTTCTAAATGACCTCTGCTTCAGTTAGGCCCAGAAAGAGAGACAGATACTGCTTGGAGTTGCTAAACTTTGCAGGGCACTCTTTTCCCAGAGGTTTCTTGCCAGTATGATCGGTGGCAAAATTCTGTTCATCAGAGAAAGCATTTTTATTCAGAGTTTTTATTCTTAAGTACCCCATAGACCTCAAACCCTCTTTGGGGTGAAGGAAAGTCAGCTGCTTCTGACAGTCTATACCTCTCTCAGGGCTGGGGAAGTGCTGACCTCCGTTAAGGGAAGTGTGGGTTACAGGACCTCCCCCACCCCCAAGGGCTTTTTGAGCTTCGGTTGGATATGAAGACTGAAAGTAATGGCCAATATACGATCTGGAGCACAGTGGCCCCCAGCAGGAGCACTGACCCAGCAATGGCATACTATCCCCCATTTGTAAGGCTGATTTACCATGAGGGAACAGAAAGAAAGCAAAAACAACCACCTTGCTGACAGCAGGCTAACTTTCAGGAGTGGAAAGCCTGTTTCTAGAGAAGACATTTCTACTCTGCAGCCAATGTCCTGGAAAAGGCCTTTGTTTCAAGAAGCCATGCTGTGCATGTGGCAGTTAAGCCCTGTCTGACAGGAAAGCTGTTCCAGAAAAAGCTTCTGCATCTCAGTTTGCATACGTTTTTTTCCTCAATGGGTGCAAATCTGTCCAAGAGTGTCTAAATAAGTGCGAGAACACCCAGAAATCAGCATATCGTCTCTGTTTGGAAGTAGAAGTTCAGTGAAGAATATGTTAACATTAGTTGTAAATAATCCTGAAGAAAACTGGGAAATGTATCATTAGGACTTCCTTATGTAAGATATTAGCAGTCCTTTTAGTTTTGCAACATTATTTAAACTCCCTTTAGGAAATCGTGATTCTTAGTAAGCTACTTCCATTTTATTGAGTCCTGCCATAGGAAAAGGGAAGGTCATTTAAATATGTTGGTTATAGGCAACTTGAAGCCAATATTCCAACTAAAGAATTTCAATACTAATCCACTTAAAGTAAAATGAACCGTAGCAGTTCAGCAATATTTGTCTGGCATACAATCACGTTTCTAAAATTAACCCCATCTAGCCTTAAAGGAGAGTTTCTTGCTGCTCTGAGCAATGCAGTGTTTGATATGGTTATTCTAAAACATATAAAATATAGGAAAAGGTTTACATTTTAAAAGAAGATACAGAATTTCAAGTTCACAATAACTATAAGCATGTAAAAGTATATACTGTACGGAGTTAAACAGAAACTAAAAATGGCAAAAAATCAATTGTGTGAGTGCTGGGATTAAGGATGATTTTAAAATTTTTTCTTTTATTGTACCACTTTTTAAATTAAAAAAAACACAAAAATCCTTTAATTCATTCAACAAATTTATTGAGTATCTACTAAGTCCTAAACACCCTGGGTATACAGTGTTGAACAAGCAAGAATATGGTAAAAACACACACACACTAAACCAGTTAATAAAGCATTTCAGAACTAAAGAAATAGACTTAATCACTGAGAAAAATAAAAACATTCCAAACTAACTTTCTTATTTGCCAAGTAGCAAAGTATAGCCCTAAAAGGAAATGATTGTTTTTGAACAAATGAGAGATACACAGTTTCATAATCTGTGTCCTCTTACAATGTCCTCACTTCCATCAAAACCAGAACTTTATTAATTAAAGACACTTCATAAAATAAAATTTAAATCAATTTTCCTCAAGCCCCTATTTTATTGTCTCTTCTTAGGGAGGAAGGAGGTGGAGGTAGATATGAGATAAGAAAGAAAAAATTGCTTAGATGTCATCCATAGTTCTTTTGTCCTAAGCCTAAGGATCTGCAAATAGAGTCTTGGCATAACTGCAGCTCTTTTTTAAAAGCAAGCAGCAAGGCAAGTCTTAGGAGTCTGTTCCATTGTAAAACCAAAAGGTATAGAAACATTGTGAAATAACCAAACCTCAAAAACCCACTTAGCTACAAGGCCATTTCCTGAGCAGACCACTTAAGCAAACAAAAAACAATTTGAAGGAGAAAACAAAAACGCTTCAGTTTTATTTTGAACAAATCTAAGCCTAGAACTTACTTAATCTTTCACACTTCCTTCTACAGATACTGGAGGGCAATAGGAACAGATTGTGTTGACTCATTTGTATCTTGTGGGATGATCAAGAGTTGGGGAGGGGAACAAGTCATGCAGCAGAGGTTGGCAAATATATAATTTAAGAATTTACAATGAAACATTTAAACCAGTCTGGCGTAAGCCCTAAGTGAACACAAAAATTCCATGCAGTAAAAGACACTGTATCAGAACCATCAACAGTGAGCTCTAGTAGGAAGTAAAATTCTGAATGAGCACCTTAAGAGGAGTCAATGAGGAAGGAGGCACCACTCACAGCTGCCTCACGTGGCTCTGGTATTTGGTCAGAAGGAAGATGATAACCGAGGAGTGTCAATCACACTGTCCAACAAGAGAGGAATGTGCCAGTTCGGGGGTGGGGGGGCACATCAATATCATGGAGATCAGGAATTAGGCGACCATAAACTTTAATCAAAGAGGCTATCGGGGGCTATTATTAGGGCAAGATAAACTGCTCAATAGGAAAGACATTATTTCTCAGCACATCCTTCTCTCTGTGAAGAGGCATGTATTACCCTGGAGAAGCGGTTTACCCAGTCCTAGCTTTAGTTTCACTACTCTTGCCTTTCTCTACATCTCAGGGTCATTGATTTGATACGGGCTATGTGTACTATCCGTGGAACACTCAGTCCTTTTTTTTTTTTTTTTTAATACACTGTCTTAGTCATCTAGTGCTACTCTAACAGAAATACCACAAATGGATGGATCTAGCAAAGAGAAGTTTATTCTCTCACAGTCCAGTAGGCTACAAGTCCAAATTCAGGGCCTCAGCTCCAGGAGAAGGCTTTCTCTCTCTGTCGGCTCTGGAGAAAGGTCCTTGTAATGCATCAGTCTTTCCTTGGTCTGGGAGCTTCTCTGCACAGGAACCTCAGGTCCAAAGGACGCGCTCTGCTCCCGGCACCGCTTTCTTGATGGTATGAGGCGCCCACGTGTCTCTGCTCGCTTCTCTCTTTTATATCTCAAAAGAGATTTCATTGAGACACTATCTAATCTCGTCAACCTCATCAGTATAACCTCATCACAGTGATAGAATTTACAGCACATAAGGAGATCACATGTAATTTCATCATAGTGATAGAGTTTACAACACATAAGGAAATCACATCAGATTATATAATCATACAACACTGGGAATCATGACCCAGCCAAGCTGACAGATATTTTTGGGGGACACAACTCAATCCATGACATACGCTCAATCCTTTGTAAACATCCTCTTGGTCACTGCGCTGCTGCTGCTACAACAGAAATACCACAAGTGGGTGGCTTTAACAAACAGAAATTTATTTTCCCACAGTTGAGGAGGCTAGAAGTCTCAATTCAGGGTGCTGGCTCTAGGGAAAGGCTTTCTGTCTCTCTCGGCTCTAGAGGAAGGTCTTTGTCTCTTTTCAGCTTCTGTTTCTTGGCTCCTTGGTGATTTTCATGTGGCTTGGCATCTATTTTCCACCATATCTGCTCACTTGCTTAATCTGCTCTTTCATATCCCAAAAGAGAGTGACTTACAACACACCCTACAGTAATACTCTCGTTAATATAACAAAGAAACTCCATTCTCAAATAGGATTATAACCACAGGTCTAGGAGTCAGGATTTACAACATATATTTTTAGGGGATGCAATTCAATCCATAACAGTCACCAAAGCCTATTGGTTCTTTCTCCTCTGTGTTTTTTAGGTTCAACCTGTCTTTTCCATTCCCATGTTAACCACTATTCCCATTTTCACATCTGGATTCCTGCAGCGATAACCTCTTAGTTGATCTCCCTGCCTATATCTCTACCATTCTAGTATCTCCTTGTAACCAAGTCTGGATGAAACTTCTCAAAGCTCCACTTTAATGCTAAAAAACCAAAGTACTACTCATAGTCTATGGGAACAAGCCCAGATCCTTCAGCTTGTTACCAAGCCCTTTCTAATGAAATGTCCTAACCCAACCTATCCAATCATATCACCCACAAACCTTGTTCATTATACTACCACTTCTTTTGCTACTTCTGTTTCCTTTAATTTTCATCAAAATAAATAACCTTCTTTCGTAAAGCCCAGTTACTCTTTTCTTCAGAAATCCTACCCCTAACTCCATTTCACCATGACCTCCTCTTAGTCTGAATCCCTTCAATATAAATCAATATATTCAGATCTGGAAGTTTTCTTATTTTTTTACGTGTTCCTGTATCTCATAAGTTTATTTAATCATGAGATCCATTATACATTCCTAAGAGGACACATAATATGCCTCCTGTAATTTTAAACTTATCAAAGGCAATGATAGTATCTTCTATATTTTTGCATAACCCACAGTGCTTAACCTGGTCTTAAGCATACCTAAAATATTTAGAAAAAGTCTGTTGTGATAAAATATGTTATATAATATGGTTAGGCTTTGGTGAAAGATTCACTGACTTGGTTACTCACTACATTACTTCAGGTCTCTTGCCTGGCATAGTCTATGCTCCTTGTCGCTGGCTAGGTACTTCCTCTACGCTGGAAGCAGATGGGTCTTCCCTGCAGGGAGACCCAGGAACCTGACAAAGAATACTTTCCTGAATGCTTCTGCCCAAGCAGCAAGGCTATTATCATGAAAGAAGTAAACCCAGGTACAGTGTTGCAACTGAGGTGCAGAGTCCAGCCCCAAAGGGCTGTAATGGCCAGAGAGAAATGACATTCTTTATCTCCAGAATTGGCCTATGTTTCTCCCTTTATAAGCTGACACAGAATAATAAAATATCTGTAATGAAGCTTATTTGATTTGCTCATGTTTTCACGATATCATCCACAGCAGGAAAGTCCCCTACCCATTTTTCAGTCTGCTTCTTTATCACTACAGCTTTTAAGACCTCATTAAGTATTGCAATACCCCTGCTCCACAGCGGTATGAGTCCCTGTGGACTTCACAGTCAGCTTCCTACATACCACAAAGGGACTCATACTCTGCCTTAGGTTGCAGAAACACAATCCTCAAGAGGCAAAGGTCAACTGATAACTTGCAATTGAAGCAATTTTTTTTTTTTTTTTTTTTTTTAAGGAGAGAGTCAGGACTCTCTAGGTGAGGCTTGGCATCTGTATTAGTTTCCTGGGGCTCCCCTAAAAAATTACCACAAACTTGGTGACTTATAACAACAGAAATATATTCTCTCACAGTTCTGGAGACCAGAAGTCTGAAATCAAGGAGTCAGCAGAGTTAGTTCCTTTTGGAGGCTCTGAGGGAGAATCTGTTCCATGCCTCTATCCTAGTTTCTGGTGGTTGGCAGCAATCCTTGACATTCCTTGGCTTGTGGATGCATCACTTCATTCTCTGCCTTCATCTGTACATGTCATTCTCCTCTCTTTGTCCTCTCCTTTTCTTATAAGGACACCAGTCATTAGATTTAGGGCCCATTCTTTCATAAAGCCCAGTTACTCTTTTCTTCAGAAATCCTACCCCTAACTCCATTTCACCATGACCTCCTCTTAGTCTGAATCCCTCCAATATAAATCTATATATTCAGCTCTGGAAGTTTTATTTATCTTTTTACATGTTCCTTGTATCTCATAAGTTTATTTAATAAACAAATGCAGGATGATTTCATCTTAAGATCTTTAACTACCAACCTGTCTGGAACAAGGGAGAATGAAGAAAACCGAAGACACAAGGGAAAGATTAGTACAAAGGACTAATGGACCACAACTGCCACAGCCTCCACCAGACTGAGTCCAGCACAGCTAGATGGTGCCCGGCTACCATCACCGAGTGCTCTGACAGAGATCACAATAGAGGGTCCGGGACAGAGCTGGAGAAAAAGTAGAACAAAATTCTAACTCACAAAAAAAGATCAGACTTACTGGTCTGACAGAGACTGGAGAAACCCCAAGAATATGGCCTCTGGACACCCTTTTAACTCAGTACTGAAGTCACTCCTAAGATTCACCCTTCAGCCAAAGATTAGACAGGCCCATAAAACCAAATAAGACTAAATGGGCACACCAGCCCAGGGGCAAGGACAAAAATGCAGGAGGGGACAGGAAAGCTGGTAATGGGGAACCCAAGGTCAAGAAGGGGAGAGTGTTGACATGTCATGGGGGTGGCAACAAATGTCACAAAACAATATGTATTAATTGTTTAATGAGCAACTAATTTGCTCTGTAAACCTTCATCTAAAGTACAAAAAAACAAATCCTAAGCTAATTATATCTGCAAAGACCCCATTTTTCCATATAACATTACATTCTGAAGTTCGAGTAGACATAAATTTTGGGGGGAAACTATTCAACCTACTAAAGCATCCTGTTCAAAATATAATAAAACCTGAAATCTCATTTTTTTTGTTTGATTGTTCACTCAATATTGAGTCATTTATTCACTCATTTAATGAATACTTATGGGATCCATACACATGCAATGGAGGTGGGGTGCTACAGAAGTGTATAACAAATTGTCTTTCTTCAAGAATCCTTTATTCTAGTAGGGAAGATAACTACACAAATAACTACAATTTAAAGCCATTTGTCATAAGTGGAAGGAGCCCTGGTTGCCCAATGGTTAAGCACTTGGCTGCTAACAGAAAGTTCAGCAGTTCAAACCCACCAGCCACCCCATGGGAAAAAGATACAGCAGTCTGCTTTCATAAAGATTACAGCCTTGGAAACCCTATAGGGCAGTTTTACTCTGTCCTATAGGGTCGCTACGAGTCAAAATCAACTTGACGGATACTTGGTTTTTTGGTCATAAGAGGAGGCAAAGATCACTTTGTTGTTAGGGTTATCTGGATAGCTCCCATGGAGAAAGTGACATGAGGTCTTGAAGATGTCTATAGGTAAAGCCTGAGAGAAAGCAATACGAAGCATAGAGAATAGTAAGAGGAGGGTAGCTTAGTGAGGGGTTCAGTTTGACTAGAGCATCCGGCCTGTAGAGAAGAATTGTGCTTGATAAGACTAGAAAGGGTGTCTGGGGCCAGACCCTGGGGGGATTGAATACCAGGCTGAAGAGTCAGGCTTTATTTGATGGGCAATGGAGAACTACTAAAGATTTTCTTAAAAAACAGCTTTATTGAGGTATTATTTTTTTGTACTTTAAATTTGTTTTATTTTTAATTGTCGTAAAATATATATATATATAACACAGCATTTGCCAGTGTTTTTCACATGTACAATTCAGTGATGTTGATTACGTTAACCATGATGTACCACCATCATCAGTATCTGTTGCCAAGTTTTCAGTCACCATAGATACTCAGTGCTTCCTAAGTAATTGCTCTCCCTTTCCTCCTTTCTACCGGCTCCTGGTAACTATCAATAATCTTTGGTATCTATATATTTGTCTTTTCTAGGTATTTCATATAAGTGGGCTCATAGAATATTTGTCTTTTTGTGACCGACATTTCACTCATCATAATGTTTTCATGGCTGATCCATGTTGTAGCATGTATCAGAACACTGTTTCTCTTTATGATTAATATTCCATTGTATGGATATACCACACTTTGTTTATCCATTCATCTGTTGATGCACATTTAGATTGTTTCCATCTTTTGGCTATTGTGAACAGTGCTACGCTGTTTGTGTTGCTGCTTTCAAGTCTCCTGGCTATATACCTAGAAGTGGAATTGCTGTGTCATACAGTAGTTATATGTTTAACTTTTTGAGAAACCACCAAACTGTTTTGCACAGCAGTTGCACCATTTTGCATTCCCACTAGCAGTGGATGAGTGTTCCAATTTCTCCACATCTTCACCAATACTTGTTTTTCCCTTTTTATTTTTTTAATAATATTTTATTGTGTTTTCAGTAAAGATTTACATAGCAGTTTAGGTTTCCATTCAACAGTTTCTACACAAATTGTTCAGTGACACTGGTTACATTCTTCACAATGTGTGAATATTCACATTATTTCAGTTCTGGTTGTTCCATTTCCCTGTCCCCTTATATTCTCATCTTTGTTTTAAAGTAATTGTTGACCGTTTGGTCTCATATAGATGATTTTTTTTAAAGGAACAAGTAAGTATTTACTCTTTATTTTGTGAGCCAATCTGTTATTTAGCTAAAAGGTGAGCCTCAGGCTAGTTTCAGTTCCAGGTTTAAAGAATATCTCAGGGCAGTAGTCTTGGGGAGTCCTCTGGTCCAGTTAAGTATGTTTTGTTGTTTTGTTTAAGAATTTGAGGTTCTATCTAGCTCAATTGGCACAACACAGCTTATAAAGACAATGTTCTACATTCTACCTTGGTGAGTAGTGTCTGGGGTCTTAAAAGCCTGTGAGCGCCCATCTAAGATACTCCACTGGTCTCATCCCTTTGGGAGCAAGGGAGAATGAAGAGAACAGGATACAAGGAAAAGATTAGTCCAAAGGACTAATGGACCACAGCTACCAAGGCCTCCACCAGACTGAGTCCAGTACAGCTAGATGGTGCCCAACTACCACCACTGACTGCTCTGACCAGGGTCACAACAGAGGGTTCTGGACAGAGCTGGAGAAGGATGTAGAACATAATTCTAACTCACACACACAAAAAAAAGACCAGATTTACTGGCCTAAGGGAGACTGGAGAAACCCCGGGAGTATGGCCCCCAGACACCCATTTAGCTCAGTGGTGAAGTTATCCCCGAGGTTCACCGTTCAGCCTGGGAGTGGACAGTCCCGTAAAACCAAATGAGACTAACGAGGTACAGTAGTCCAGTGACAAGGGCAAGAAGGCAGAAGGGGACAAGGAAGCTGGTGATAGGGAACCCAAGGTTGGGTAAGGATATTGTTGATGTGAGATTGTTAACCATTGTCATAGGGCAACATTTGTAGTAACTGTTAAATGAGAAACTATTTTGTTCTGTAAGCCTTCATCTTAATTGAGAATAGGAGCACAGTTGGAAGAGTGTAGTCAATGTCACTGAACTGTGCATGTAGAAATTTTTGAAATGGTGTATCTTTGGCTATGTGTATTTTCACCAAAAAAAAAAAAAAGGTGAGAAGTTAAGAGGGTTGACATGTTGTGGGGTTGTTAACCAATGTCATAAAACAATATGTGTACTACTGTTTCATGAGAAACTATTTGTTCTGTAAGCCTTCACCTGAAGTACCATAAAAAAAAAAATTAAAAAAAAAAACTTACCTTGGCCATAAACAACCTTCATAAAGCACCCATAAAATATCTAGTTTTAAACAACATAAGTTTCTGGTAAGTCCTCTGTAATAAAGTAGTTACAAAATGTTAAAAAAAAAAAAAAAAAAAAAAGAATGTGAGGTTCTGTTCCACATTTTTCTCCTATTCTATCAGGATCCATCTATTGTGGCCTTGATCAGAATGGTTTGTAGTGGTGTCTGGGCATCATCTAGTTCTGGTCTCAGGGTAGATAAGGCCTTGGTTTGTGTAGACTATTAGTCCTGTAGACCAGTTTCTTCTGAGTCTTTGGCTTCCTTCTTTCTCTTTTGCTCCAGATGAGTAGAGACCAATAGTTGTATCTTTGATGGCTGCTTGCAAGTTTTTAAGACCCCAGACACTACTCACCAAATTAGGATGTAGAACATAAACTTCACTAACTATTATGTCATTTGATCTAGATGTCCCATAAGACTATGATCCTAAGCCTTCAGACTCAGAAAACCAAACCCATAAGGTGTTTATGTCTAAGAAGTATCCGTAACTGTATCCCCTATGTACTTTATTATATATATGTGAATATATATGCATAGTCACATACATGCATATACATATGCACACACCTATATATACACATATTCACTTATACATACCTATACACATCTATGCCTACATACATACATACATACCCGCACATATATTTCTTGGTTGTTGTTGCTGTTGTTTCAAAATTATATATGCCATAGCAATTACCAAAAGGTCCTTTTTTCTTGTGTACATCTTAGTGACATCATTTACCTTCATCTGGTTTTGCACACTTCACCCTCATTTGGTGTTACCTTTCCCATCACCAAAAATAACAAGTGTTTACCATCTAGAGAGTGAACCCCCATGTCTTAGTCATCTAGTGCTGTTGTAACAGAAATACCACAAGCGGATGGCTTTAACAAAGATAAATTTATTCTCTCACAGTCCAGTAGGCTACAGGTCCAAATTCAGGGCATCAGCTCCAGGAGAAGGCTTTCTCTGTTGGCTCTGGAGAAAGGTCCTTGTGATGCATCAGTCTTGGTCTGGGAGCATCTCAGCACAGGAACCTCAGGTCCAAAGGACCTGCTCTGCTCCCGGCACTGCTTTCTTGGTGGTATGAAGTCCCCATGTGTCTCTGCTCGCTGCTGTCTTTTATATCTCAAAAGAGACTGGCTTAAAACACTATCTATCTTATAGACCTCATCAGTATAACTGCTGCTAATCCATGTTATTATATCATAGTGATAGAGTTTACAACACATAAGGAAATCACATCAGATTACAAAATGGTACACAATCATACAATGCTGGGAATCATGACCCAGCCAAGTTGACAGATATTTTTGGGGGACACAGTTCAATCCATGACACCCCTTCCCTCCCCATCCCTGGTAACCACTAATGCACAATAGTTTCTGTATATTTATCTGTTCATGTTATTTCATAAAAGTGAGAACATACAATATTTGGGGTTTTTTTTTGTGTGTGATTGACTTATTTCACTCAACATAATGTCTTCCAGGTTCATCAATGTTCCAAGTTGCTTCAGAAACTCATTTTTCTTTATCACTAAGTAGTATTCCATTGTATGTATATACCACATTTTACTTACCCATTCAGCCGTTGACGGGCAATTAGGTTGTTTCCATCTTTTCGCTATTGTGAATAGCGCTGCAATGAACATAGGTGTGCATATGTCTGTTCATATCACTTCTGTTAGATCCCTAGGGTATATACCTAAGAGTGAAATTGCTAGGTCATATAGCAGCTCTACCTCTAGTTTTTTGAGGAACCACCATACTGTTTTCCACAATGGCTGTACCATTTTGCACTCCCACCAGCAGTGGATGAGGGTTCCAATTTCTCCACATCTCCTCCAACACTTGTTATCTTCCATTTTTTATCTTAACCATCCTAGGAGTGAAGTTATCTCTCTTTGTGGTTTTGATTTGCATCTCTCTGTTGGCTGACGATTTTGAGTATCTTTTGATCTGCTTGTTGTCCATTTGTATATCTTCTTTATTGAAATATCTGTTCATATCCTTCACCCTTTTTTTAAATTGGGTTGTCTTTTTGTTAAGTTGTAGGAGTTCTTTATATAGTCTAGATGTTAAACTCTTAACGATACATAGTTCCCCCAAATTTTCTTCCAGTCTATAGGTTCTCTTCACTTTCTTGTTAAAGTCCTTTGTTGAACAAAAGTTTTTAATTTTGATGAAGTCCAATTTATCTATTTTGTCTTTTATTGCTTGTGTTTTTGGTGTTGTATCTAAGAATCACTGTTAAAAAATAGGTCCCGACACAATACCCCTATGTTTTCTTCTAAAAGTTTTATAGTTTTAGTTCTTACATTTAGGTCCTTGATTTATTTTGAGTTAATTTTCAATTATGGTGTGGGGTGTGAGTCCAGCCACATTCTTTTGCATGTGGAATTTGGCTATCCCAGCACCACTTACTAAAGAGACTATTCTTTCCTCATTGCATGGACTTAGCACACTTGTCAAAAATTAATTCACTGTAGATGTTACCCGAATAGGGCCCGTGCCCTGGAGCAGTAGAGCCAATGAAACATACTCCAAGTCAGAAAGAGTGAGAAAGTTTTAATTTAGGAAGTGTACACCACCAGGGATCCAACAGTAATGCAGGCTGTCTATGGAGTCCCAAAAGGCATTTTTACATCAGAGCTTATATACGATTTTTACAAAGGTTAGACATGTTGTTATACATTGTAAAGAAATTATAAGAGACTCTTTACCATACTAAAGAGATACCTGCAGGACATTTCCTTATCTGACATCTGGGCTCTAATCTTCCTGTAGGAGGTATAAACCACAGGTAGCCAGACAGAGCAAAACAAAGGTATGTGAAAAGGAGAAGGCAAAGAAAAAAGAAAAAAACACTTACAGGTTCATCATGGCATTAGTTATGTCAAGCTCTCAGTCACCCATTTTGAAAAGGAGAAAATATGCTGGGGAGTATTAGGGTCACAGTAGATATATGAGTTTATTTCTGGACCTTCAGTTCTATTTCATTGGTCTATGTGTCTATTCTTATACCCGCACCAGACTGTTATGATTATTTAGCTTTATAGTATGTTTTTAAACTAGGAAGTGTGAGTCCTTCTGTTTTCCTCTTCTTTTTCAAGATTGCTTTGGCTATTTGGGACCCCTTGCAGTTCCATATAAATTTGAGGACTGGTTTTTCCATTTCTGCAAATAAGGCTATTAGAATTTTGCTCAGGATCTCACTGAATCTATAAATCACATTGAGTAGTACTGATACTTTAACAATGTTAAGTTTTCCAATTCATAAACATGGAGTGGCTTTCCATTTTTTAGGTCTTCTTTAATCTTTTTCAGCAATATTTTATAATTTTCATTCCATAAGTCTTTCACATCCCTTGTTAAATTTATTCCTAGGTATTTTATTCTTTCAGATGCTATTATAAATGGAACTGTTTTCCTAATTTCTTTTTCAGATTGCTTGTTGCTGGTATATAGAACCCAACTGTCTTTTGTGTAAAATGACTGAGGATTTGAGCTAGTTGGACAGCAATCTGGGAGAGTATGGGGTTAAGAAAGGCACACAAAAATAGAAATTGAAGTTTGGGGATATGGACTTGGGAAGAAGGGAAATAAATCAGACTTAGGAATCACCCACATGGAGGTGAAAAGTAAAGCTGTAAGAGTGGCTTGTATCTGTGAGAGATAGAGTAAACAGAGAGAAAAAAGTCAAATCCAAATCACAAAGTCTCCAAACTGCTTATGGCACAGTGCCTAAAATGTGCCATCCATTGGGCTAAGCCCTGTACAAAATGTATTATTTGGTTTATCCCATACAACAACCCTATGAAGCAGTTACCAAATCATCTCTGTTTTACAGATGAGGCGATGACGCACAAAGGAATTATGTTACTTGCCCAGTGTCACATGATTAAGTCTATGGTAGAACTGAGTTATAAAATCAGGCAATCTGAATGCATTCTTCATCTCTGGGCTAGACTGTCTTCTTCCTGCAGCCTGGTCAGTTTAGCTTTCCTAAGATAGAGTGGTCTAGCAGCAAATCACTTGGGTCAAAGCTGCTTTACCCATTTGCCTAGCGTAATCACAAAGGCCCCATATCCTCAATCTCAAGATACTGCAGTGTACGTGGAACTAGATTCACAGTCTGATGTTTTATGGGCAACACAGGATAAAATAGGGAGTTGGTATAGGTAAGAAAGGAAAGAAAAGAGAAAGAGGAGGGTGCTGGCCTCTGACATTTATCATTCAGTTTAGATTGCAGTTGCTGCGACTTGGTTCAAATGGGTAGGCAGAAGAATTTATTTCATAAACAGAACAGCATTAGTCAAATTGAAAATAGTGATTTCACCTAAGAGGTTAAATACAACAAAACTCACCAGCTTGAAGTAAGAGACAAAGAGGTACATCAAGGGTCTTAACTGGTAGCGAAAAAGCTAATTTCTACTAAAGAGAATCCTGAAATCTCATTTCTGGTTTACAAACCTATTGTGATTTATCCAGGAATAGAGGAAATAAACATAACTTGAAAAAGTAAAAATATACACTACCTCTTTACTTTTCTGCATTTAGGGGAGCCAGACAGATGGCTAGCTGAAGGGAGGGGAAGTGGTTAGTTCTGTTAAACTTTAGCCAAAGTAGTTAATACCTCTTCTCAAAAATAGATACAGCAATGCTTTCTTATTGACATAGAGGTTAAGTAGTCTGGTTTTTAGACTTATGGATGAAGGAGTCTCTACCTGATGATTGTCTACTAATTTTAGACTATTAAGGAATATTTTGAGATATACAGATCATAGAGACCATATGCTTTGCTACCAGTCACTCAGTTATGGTAAAGGCAGGGGAATATATACCCTCTATCAATTACCCAGGAGCCAAAGGGCTCTCTGACTTGCTGAAGACCCTGGAGAAAGTGTAGACTATGCAAGAACTAATAAAAACTCTCAGACTGAGTTATGTATCTATGAATTTAAACTCTGTCTACAACTGGCAGAAATTATCAGGACTGCAACAGAGTTTAAATTACTCAAGGAAAAATACTAATTTAGTTTTAGAGCAGAGGTCAACAAACTTTTTCTGTAAAGGGCCAGATAGTAAATGTTTTAGGCTTTATGGGTTATAAGGTGTCTATCATAACTACTCAGCTCTGCCATTCTAGGGTGAAAGCAGCCATTGACAATACGTAAATGAGTGAGTGTGGCTGTATTCCAACTTTATTTACAAAACAGGTAGCAGGCCAGATCTGACCTATGGGCCATAGTCTGCCAACCACTACTCTAGAGTGATGACTCTTAAACTCTAATATGCATCAGAATCACCTGGTAAACTAGTTAAAAAGTAGGCCCATTTTACCGGACCTATTGGGGCTCGAGGAGTTCCCGAGACTGATGCCCTGAGTTACTCTTCAAACCTTGAATCGAATCTATCCCCTGAAGTCACCTTTAAACTAAGTAAAAGAACTAAGTAAAGATGGTCACCCTTGAGTATTGCATTCTTTAAAAAAATTATCTATATAAGACCAAATGGACAACAGCTATATTAAAGCATATATGAGACGGTTGGGGGGCAGGCAGTTTACATCAATGGGAGTAAAACAACTAGAACAGAAATAAAGAGAATGTTGACACAATGTGAACAATGTAACCAATGTCACTGATCATTATGTCTAGAAATTGTTGAATGGGGCAGGTTTTACTGTGTATATTTTCACTAAAAAATAATTTTTTTTTTGTTTTAAAAAGGTAGGCCCATTTGCCTAGTGTAATCACCCATCCCTACAGAATCAGAATCTCCAGTGATGGGGCCTGGGAATCAGTAATTTAATAAGGTCCACAAGTGGTCTATGAACCACATTCTGAAAAACAGTGTGGTATGCAACTTGATTCATCTAAGCTGAGGTGGCTCTACTGTCCTAGATGTGGGCTGGCACTTCTTGTATCCTGTGGCAGTAACTGTCCTATCTTTCTCTGACCTTTCTAGTAGACGGACATACAAACTGCTGTTTTTGTCTTCCAGACTCTAAAATGCATAAAACAATTCTGCTCAAGTGAAATTTTAGGTATGAATTTGAAAGAAAATCCTCAACTTAAAATAGTAAGATTTTTCATACTGGAAATCCTTTAGATTGAAAAATTAGTAGAAAAGATCTTTAGCAAAGGAGTATCATCTGGGGTCTTAAAAGCCTGTGAGCAGCCATCTAAGATACTCCACTGGTCTTAGCCTGTTTGGAGCAAGGGAGAATGAAGAAAATAAAATACAAGGGAAAGATTAGTCCAAAGGACTAATGGACCACACCTACCAACACCTCCACCAGACTGAGTCTGGTACTACTAGATGGTGCCCGGCTACCACCACTGCCTGCTCTGACAGGGATCACAACAGAGGGTCCTGGACAGAGCTGGAGAAAGATGTAGAACAAAATTCTAACTCAAAAAAAAAAAAAAAAAAAAAGAACAGACTTACTGGCCTGAGAGACTGGAGAAACCCCAAGAGTATGGCACGTGGACACCCTTCTAGCTCAGTAATGAAGTCACTCCTGAGGTTCACCATTCAGCCAAAGATTAGACAGCCCCTGTGATGGTTAAGATTGTATGTCAGTGTTTTAATGTAATCACTCCCGTGATTGAATATACTGTGAGTAGCCAATCAGATGAAAGGGAGTTTCCTTGGGGGTGTGGTCCACATCTGAATATAAGCAGATGTTCTGGCTTTTTGTTCTCTCTGGATCCTGCGGCTGCCTCCTGTCATCTCATCTCCTGTTCTTGGGACTTGAGCTGTCAGCTTATCTGCCTAACCTGGATTCATCAATCTGCACAGCCTGTGAGCAGGAGCCCTGCTCTCTGGCCTGCCGATCTTGGGCTTGCCAGCTTCTGTGGCTGCATGACTTGTGAGAGGCCTCTACCCTGATCCACGGACATGGGATGTTCTAGCCTCTACAATTGTGTGAGCTGTTTCCTTGATATAAGTCTCTCTCTATATATACATTTATACACTTTACTGGTTTTGCTTCTCTAGAGAACCCAGCCTAAGACATTTGGTAGTGGGAGTGGTTCTAGAGAAACAAAATTGTAAGGATGAGTTTTCTAAATTGGTTCTCAAGTCTGGTTAGTCTTAAAGACGTTGATGACTGCTTCCAGCAGTAGAGAGGTCACTGCTAGTCCATGGAGCGAGGTGGCGATACAAATATGCAAAATATCTCCACCGATAGATCAGGTATTGGTGAAAGGTGAGGCTCAGGGTGAACACATGTGTGATATCTTTCTACAGCTTTGTCAGAATGAGAGGTATAATGAAGCTGGTTGGTTTGTCCTACTTTCGCTAGACAAACTGGTGGAGCAAACAGATGCACTCAGGGCTTCAGAGTCAAGGCTCAAGTGTCGCATACACGACTTCAAGGCTTCCACTTGTGCTTTTAAAGAAAGCCTTATTTCTTGTAGTAACAGAGCCGAAATTGCTGAAAACCAAACCCAGAGTCTTATTGTAAGAGTGGCTGAATTACAACCCCAGCTCAACTGCAAACCTCGAGAGGTGTCTGAAGTTAAGGTAAGGGCATTGAATGGGAAGAGATGGGTCCTGAGACTTGGGATGGGGACATATGAGCAGATAATCAGGAAGTTGGGGACACTGCGCCTGTAAATTCCGTTGAATCACTCCTGCCAGCAGAACCAGTCCCATCTGAAGAGATTACTTCATGTTTGTCTGCTAAACCACCCTGCCCAGAAAAACTATTAGCTCCTCCACTCCCATCCAAGGAGATTGGCCCTAGCCCAGCTGCCTCTAAAGAGCCCTTGTCTGAGTCATTGCCTGGAGCATCGCCTGAGGCAAATGCTTTACAAGTTAATGCTGAATGTTCTCAAAACAATTCCACACTACTGATTCTGGCTTCTAGACCTATAACTAGACTTAAGTCCCAGTGATCCCCAAAAGGTGAAGTACAAAGTGTAACCCAGGAGGAGGTATGCTACACTCCAAAAGAACTACTTGACTTTTCTAATATGTACAAACAGAAACCTGGGGAATATGTGTGGCAATGGCTATTAAGGGTGTGGGATAATTGTGCAAGGAACGTAAAGATGGATCAGTCTGTGTTTATTGATATGGGTCCACTAAGCACAGACTGTTCCTTGAATGTTTCAGTGAGACAAGTTAGGAAAGGATCTAATAGTTTATTTGGTTGGGTTGCTGAGGCATGGATTATGAGGTGGCCGACACTAAATCAAGTTGAAGTACCAGACCTGCCTTGGTATACTGTAGAAAAATGTATCCAAAGGCTTAGGGAAATTGGCATGCTAGAGTGGATTTATCAAGTTAGACCCACAGACCCACACATGGAGTGTCTCAGGGACACACCTTTTACCACAACTCTGAGGAACAAATTTGTGAAGGGAGCTCCAGTATCTTTGAAGAGTGCTGTGGTTGCTATTTTATGTAAGTCAGATTTGACAGTGGGAACTGCCCTAACTGAATTAAGACACCTAACTACAATGTGGCTGATTGGACCCTGTGGTAGTAGGGGCCAAGTGGCTGCACTCAATTGACAAAGGCAAGGTGGGTGTGGTTACAGTAGTGGACAGAGGAGTCAAAACAGTAATCAGAATAGTCTGACTTGTATGGACTTACGGTGTTGGCTACTTAGTCATGGTGTCCCTAGGAGTGAAATAGATAGGAAATCTACTAAATATTTACTTGATCTATACAAATGGATGAATTCTAGGTCAGGTGAACAGCTGTCTAACTCGAAACGCCAGAATAGAGAGTCACGGTCCCTTAATCAATTCCCAGATTTGAGAGAGTTTAAAGACCCACAATCCCTTGAATGAAGGGGAGGATGGGTCCCACTGAGGAAGGACTCCAATACACTGCCAAAAATTTTTACTGTTAATCTTTTTCCCAGGCTTCCCCAAAGGAATCTACAGCCTTTTACAAGAGTGACTGTTCACTGGGGAAAAGGAAATAAGCAGACTTTTCAGGGATTACTGGATACTGGCTCTGAGCTGACACTAATTCCAAGAGACCCAAAACATCACTGTGGCCCACCAGTCAGAGCGGGGGCTTATGGAGGTCAGGTTATTAATGGAGTCTTGGCTCATGTCCATCTCACAGTAGGTCCAGAGCATCCCCAAACCCATCCTGTAGTGATTTCCCCAGTTCCAGAATGCATAATTGGAGTAGATATACTCAGAAACTGGCAGAACCCCCACATTGGATCCCTGACAAATAGAGTAGGGGCTATTATGGTAGGAAAAGCCAAGTGGAAGTCATTAGAACTGCCCCTACCTAGGAAAATAGTAAACCAAAAGCAATATTGCATTCCTGGAGGGATTTCAGAGATTACTGCCACCATCAAGGACTTGAAGGATGCAGGGGTGGTGATTCCCACCACATCCCCATTCAACTCGCCTATTTGGCCTATGCAAAAAACAGATGGGTCTTGGAGAATGACAGTAGATTATTGAAAAGTTAACCAGGTGGTGACTTCAATTTCAGCTGCTGTTCCAGATGTAGTCTCACTGCTTGAGTGAATTAATACATCTCCTGGTACCTGGTATGCAGCTATTGATCTGGCTAATGCCTTTTTCTCCATACCTGTTTCAAAGGACCACCAGAAGCAGTTTGCCCTCATCTGGCAAGGCCAACAATACACCTTCACTTGCCTACCTCAGGGCTACATTAACTCTCCAGCCCTACGTTATAATTTAGTCCGCAGGGACCTTGATCGCCTTTCCCTTCCACAAGACATCATACTGGTCCATTACATTGATGACATTATGCTGATTGGACCTAGTAAGGAAGAAGTGTCAATGACTCTGGACTTATTGGTAAAACATTTGCGTGCTAGAGGGTGGGAGATTAATCCCACAAAAATTCAGGCACCTTCCACTTCAGAGAAATTTCTACGGGTCCAGTGGTGTGGGGCATGTCGAGACAGTCCTTCTAAAGTGAAGGATAAGTTATTGCATCTTGCTGCTCCAACAACTAAAAAGGTGGCACAACGCCTAGTGGGCCTCTTTGGATTTTGGAGGCAACATATTCCTCATTTGGGTGTGCTACTCCAGTCTATTTATCAAGTGACTCGAAAAGCTGCTAGTTTTGAGTGGGGACCAGAACAAGAGAAGGCTCTGCAACAGGTTCAGGCTGCTGTGCAAGCCGCTCTGCCACTTGGACCATATGAGCCAGCTGATCCAATGGTGCTTGAAGTGTCAGTGGCAGATAGAGATGCTGTTTGGAGCCTTTGGTAGGCCCCTATTGGTGAATCACAGCACAGACCCTTAGGATTTTGGAGCAAAGTTCTGCCATCCTCTGCAGATAACTACTCTCCTTTTGAGAAACAACTTTTGGCTTGTTTTGGGCCCTAGTAGAAACTGAATGCTTAACCATGGAACACCAAGCCACCATGAGGCCTGAGCTGCCCATCATGAATTGGGTGTCATCTGACCCACAGAACCATAAAGTTGGACGTGCACAGCAGCACTCCATCATTAAATGGAAGTGGTATATTCGAGATCGGGCCTGAGCAGGACCCGAAGGCACAAGTAAGTTGCATGAGGAAGTGGCCCAAATGCCCATGGTCTCCACTCCTGTCACATTACCTTCCGTCTCCCAGTCTGCACCTATGGTCTCACGGGGAGTTCCTTATGATCAGTTGACTGAGGAAGAGAAAACTCATGCCTGGTTTACAGATGGTTCTGCGCGATATGCAGGCGCCACTCGAAAGTGGACTGCGGCAGCACTACAGCCCCTTTCTGGGACCTCCTTGAAGGACAGTGGTGAAGAGAAATCCTCTCAATGGGCAGAACCTCGAGCAGTGCACCTGGTTGTTCACTTTGCTTGGAAGGAGAAATGGCTAGATGTGCGATTATATCCTGATTCGTGGGCTGTGGCCAATGGTTTGGCTGGATGGTCAGGGACTTGGAAGGAACATGATTGGAAAATTGGAGACAAGGATTTATGGGAAAGAGGTATGTGGATAGACCTCTCTAAATGGGCCAAAGCAGTGAAGATATTTGTGTCTCATGTGAATGCTCACCAAAGGGTGACCTCAGCAGAGGATGATTTTAACAATCAAGTGGATAGGATGATGCATTCTGTGGAAACCAGTCATCCTCTTCCCCAGCTACTCCCGTCATTGCTCAATGGGCTCATGAACAAAGTGGCCATGGTGGCAGGGATGGAGGTTATGCATGGGCCCAGCAGCATGGGCTTTCACTCACCAAGGCTGACTTGGCCACAGCCTCTGCTGAGTGCCTAATCTGCCAGCAGCAGAGACCAACACTGAGTCCCCGATATGGCACCATCCCTCGAGGTGATCAGCCAGCAACCTGGTGGCAAGTTAATTACACTGGACCACTTCCATCATGGAAAGGGCAGTGTTTTGTTTTTACTGGAATAGACACTTACTCTGGATATGGATTTGCTTTCCCTGCATGCAATGCTTCTGCCAAAACTACCATCCGTGGACTTACAGAATGCCTTATCCACCGTCATGGTATCCCACACGGCACTGCCTCAGATCAAGGGACTCACTTCACAGCAAATAAAGTGTGGCAGTGGGCCCATGCTCATGGAATTCACTGGTCTTACCATGGTCCCCATCATCCTGAAGCAGCTGGCTTGATAGAACGATGGAATGGCCTTCTAAAGACACAATTACGGCACCAGCCAGGTGGCAATACCTTGCAGGGTTGGGGCAATGTTCTCTAGGAGGCTGTATATCCTTTAAACCAGTGTCCAATATATGGTGCTCTTCCTCCCATAGCCAGCCAGGATTCATGGGTCCAGGAATCAAGGGGTGGAAATGGGAGTGGCACCACTCAACTATTACCCCCAGTGACCCACTTGCAAGATTTTTGCTTCCTGTCTCCTCGACCTTATGCTCTGCAGTTCTAGAGGTCTTAGTTCCAAAGGGAGGAATGCTCCCACCTGGAGACACATCACTCGTTCCATTAAACTGGAAGTTAAGAATGCCACTTGGCCAGTTTTGGCTCATTATGCCTCTGGATCAACAGGCAAAGAAGGGAGTTACCATACTGGCTGGTGTGACTGATCTTGATTACCAAGAGGAAATCGGATTGATATTACATAATGGAGGTAAAGAAGAATATGTTTGGAATGCAGGAGATTCCTTAGGGCATCTCTTAGTACTACCATGCCTTGTGATTAAAGTCAGTGGAAAACTACAGCAACCTAATTCTTACAGGACTACTAATGACCAAGACCCTTCAGGAATGAAGGTTTGAGTCACTCCACCAGGCAAAGAACCACAACCAGCTGAGGTGCTTGCTGAGGGCGAAGGGAATACAGAGTGGGTGGTGGAAGAAGGTAGTTCTAAATACCAGTTATAGCCACGTGATCAGTTGCAGAAATGGGGACTGTAATTGTTATGAGTATTTCTGCTTTGTATGTGTGCATCAAATATTTTTGTCTCCTTCACTTATAAAATGTAAGTTATAAATGGGACTAGTGCGTTTTCAATTGTATGCATGTTAGTTGTATCATGTTATGCACAAGTATGACTTTCTAACGGTCTTTATTCGGAGATTATGTATGGTTTAAGATGTGTACATATGCCAAGTTGACAAGGGGTGGACTGTGATGGTTAAGATTGTATGTCAACTTGGCTGGGCCATGATTCTCAGTGTCTTAATGTAATTTACTCCCATGATTGAATATACTGTGAGTAGCCAGTCAGATGAAAGGGAGTTTCCTTGGGGGTGTGGCCCACATCTGAATATAAGTAGACATTCTGGCTTTTTGCTCTCTCTGGACCTTGCGGCTGCCTCCTGTTGTCTCATCTCCGGTTCTTGGGACTTGAGCTGTCAGCTTATCTGCCGAACCTGGGCTTCATTGATCTGCACAGCCTGTGAGCGGAAACTCTGCTCTCCGACCTGCCGATCTTGGGCTTGCCAGCTTCTGCGGCTGTGTGACTTCGGAGAGGCCTCTACCCTGATTCATGGACTTGGGATGTTCTAGCCTCTACAATCACGTGAGCTGTTTCCTTGATATAAATTTCTCTCTATATATATATTTATACACTTTAGTGGTTTTGATTTTCTAGAGCACCCAGCCTAAGACAGCCCATAAAACAAAATGAGACTAATGGGGCACAACAGTCCAGCGACAAGGACTAAGAAGGCAAGAGGGGACAGGAAAGCTGGTAATAGGGAACTCAAGGTTGAGAAGAGACAGTGTTGGCATGTTGTGGGGTGGTTAACCATTGTCATAAAACAGTATGTGTACTAACTGTTTAATAAGAAACTATTTGTTCTATAACCCTTCATCTAAAGTACAATAAAATTAAAAAAAAAAAAAAAAAAAGATCCTTACAAAAGGACTGAGCTAAATCTGAAGGAATATTGTTCTGTGTTCCTCTTTTTTCCCCAAATGTCTCAAGCAAAGGCCTGCCCTGTTGCCTGGAATTCCACTTCTAACATGTCATTATTTTGTATCTTGAGGTCTTTACTTCAACAGGACCTATTAAAACTCATATAAAAACAGAAAGTGTAAACACCTCATGGGATGAAGTTCCCAGGCTCAAAGGCAAAGAACCATAGACTTGGGGAACATCTACATCAATTTGCACAACATAGTTCTTAAAGACAATGTTCTGTATCCTACTTTGGTGAGCAGAGTCTGGGGTCTTAAAAGCATGTGAGCAGCCACCTAAGATACAACTATTGGTCTCTTCTAGTCTGGAGCAAAGGAGAGTGAAATAAACCAAAGACTCAAGGGAGCAATTAGTCCAAAGGACTAATGGACCATATGAACCACAGCCTACATGACACTGAGACCAGAAGAACTAGATGGTGCCCAGCTACCACTACTGACTTCTCTGGCTGGGATTACAACAGAAGGTCCTGGACAGAGTGGGAGAAAAACGCAGAGCAAAAAGATCAAATTCAGCTCAGATTATTTGGTAGAAACCATGCAGGCAAGAAGGCAATGGGATGACATATATAAAACCTTGAAAGAAAAAAATTGCCAGTCAAGAATAATATACCCTGCAAAACTCTCATTCAAATATGATGGTGAAATTAGGACATTTCTAGATAAACACAAATTAAGGGAATATGTAAAAACCAAACCAAATTTACAAGGATTATTAAAGGGACTCCTTTGATTTGAGAACAAACATAAGCTCACAGGCTGAATCTAGGACACAGGATCGTAACAGCCAGATACCAATCTCGGAGATGATCTCTCAAGGCCTATCCAAAACCGAAAGAAATACAACAGGGACTCAGAGCAGTTAATCTGTAAACGACAACAACATCAGAACAATAAAAGAGGGAATAAATGGTGGAGGTATACAACCTTCTAACGGAGAGAAAGGCAAGGCGATACCAAGTAATAACAGACTGCTTCAAACTTAGAAAAATAAGGGTATATTTCACGGTAACCACAAAGAAAATTAACAAACTTATTCATAAAAATAGAGGAAAAACAAAAAACAAAACCTAAGAAACAAAAGAAATGAAAAAAAAAAAATCCACAAACAAAAGGAATTCAGCACAGGAGAGTAAGAAGAACAAAGAAAATGTCAGCACCATAAAAAAAAGCACTACAAAATGACAGCAATAAACTCACATCAATAAATAATTACAGTGAATGTAAATGGCCTCAATGCACCCATAAAGAGATGGAGAGTGACAGAATGGATAAAAAAAACAGAATCTATCAATATGCTCTCTATAAGAGACACACCTTAGAAAGAAAGACGTGAATTTATTACAAATCAAAGGTTGGAAAAAAATATATAAAGCTAACAACTACCAAAAAAGAGCAGGAGTGGCAATACTAATCTCAGATAAACTAGACTTTAAAACAAAAATCCACCATAAAAGACAAAGAAGGACACTATATAATGATTAAGGGGACAATCCACTATGAAAACATAATGGTAATAAACATCTACGCACCCAATGACAGGGCTCCAAAATACATAAAACAAACTCTAACAGTACTGGAAAGAGAAATTGATAGTTCCACAATAATAGTAGGAAACTTCAACACACCACTCTCAGTAAAGGACAGAACATCTAAGAAGACACTCAGCAAAGATACAGAAGACCTAAAGGGCACAATCAGCCAACTTGACCTCATAGACATATGCAGAACACTCCATCCAACAGCTTCAAAGTACACATTCTTTTCCAATGCACATGGAACATTCTCCAGAATAAACCACATCTTAGGCAACAAAGCAATCCTCAACAAGATCCAAAACACTGAGATAATACACAGTATCTTCTCTGACCACAATGCCATCAAGGTAGAAATTAACAACAGAAAGAGCAAGGAAAAAAACATCAATTACATGGAAACTGAATAACACACTGCTTACAAACCACTGGGTAATAGAAGAAATCAAAGATGGAATCAAAAAATTCCTAGAATCAAAGGAGAATGAAAACACATCATACCAAAACCTTTGGGACACAGCAAAGGCAGTCCTCAGAGGACAATTTATAGCAATCGATGCACACATCAAAAACGAAGAAAGGGACAGAATCAAAACATTAACTACACAACTCAAACAAATAGAGAACTGCAAAAAAAGCCCACAGCCACCAGAAGAAAGGAAATAATAAAGATCAGAGAAGAAATAAATGAAATAGAGAACAGGAGAACAATAGAAAGAATCAACAAAGCCAAGGTTCTTTGAAATACTCAACAAACCACTGGCCAGACTGACAAAAGAAAAACAGGAGAGAATGCAAATAACCTAAGTAAGAAATAAAATGGGCGACATTACAACAGACCCAACTGAAATAAAAAGGATCATAACAGAATATTATGAAAAACTATACTCCAACAAATTTGAAATCCTAGAGGAAATGCATAAATTTCTAGAAACACACTACCTACCCAAACTACAACAAAGTGATGTTGAAAATCTGAACAGACCCATAACGAGAAGAGACGGAAAAGGTAATTAAAAAAACTCCCAACAAATAAAAGCCCTGGCCCAGATGGCTTCACTGGAGAATTCTAGCAAACATTCAGAGAAGAACTTGTATGAGTACTACTCAAACTATTTTAGAGCATAGAAAAGGAAGCAACATTTCCAAATTCATTCTGTGAAGCCAGCATAACCCTGATACCAAAACCAGGCAAAGACACCACAAAAAAAGAAAATTACAGACCAATATCTCTCATGAATATAGATGCAAAAATTCTCAACAAAATTCTAGCCAATAGAATTCAGCATTATAGCAAAAAAACCAAAAAAAACAAAAACAAACAAACAAAAAAAAAACACACACCATGACCAAGTAGGATTCATACCAGGTATGCAAGGATGGTTCAACATTAGAAAATCAATCAACATAATCCACCACATAAGTAAAAAGAAAGGAAAGAATCACATGATCATCTCAATTGATGCAGAATAGGCATCTGACAAAGTCTAACACCCATTCTGGATAAAAACTCTCAATAAAGTAGGTATAGAAGGGAAATTTCTCAACATAATAAAGGGCATCTATGCAAAACCAACGGCCAACATCATTCTTAATGGAGAGAAGCTGAAAACATTCCCCTTGAAAACAGGAACAAGACAAGGATGCCCTTTATGACCACTCCTATTTAACACTGTGCTGGAAGTTCTAGCTAGAGCAACAAGGCAAGAAAAAGAAATAAAGGATTGGTAACGAAGAAGTGAAACTGTCCCTGTTTGGGGATGGTATGATACTATACATAGAAAACCCTAAAGATTACACGAGAAATCTACTGGAATTAATAGAAAGATTCAGCAGAGTAGCAGGATACAAGATAAACATACAAAAATCAGCTGGATTCCTATACACCAATAAAGAGAACGATGAAAAGGAAATCAGGAAAACCATACCATTTATAATTGCCCCTAAAAAAATAAAATACTTAGGAATAAATCTAACCAGGGATGTAAAAGACCTATATAAAGAAAACTATAAAACACTACTGCAAGAAACCCAAAGGGATCTATATAAATGTAAAAACGTACCATGCTCATGGATAGGTAGACTGAACATAGTGAAAATAACAATTCTACCCAAAGCAATTTACAGATACAATGCAATCCCAATCCAAATACCAACAACATTCTTCAAAGAGATGGAAAAACTAATCATTGACTTTATATGGCAAGGGAAGAAGCCCCGAGTAAGTAAAGCACTATTGAAGAAGAAGAATAAAGTTGGAGGACTCACACTACCTGACCTAAGAACCTACTATACAGCTACAGCAGTCAAAACAGCCTGATACTGGTACAACAACAGACACATTGACCAATGGAACAGAATTGAGAAGCCAGATGTAAATCCATCCACCTACGGTCACCTGATCTTCAACAAGGGCCCAAAGCCCATCAAATGGGGAAAAGACAGTCTTTTCAATAAATGGTGCTGACAAAACTGGATATTCATCTGTAAAAACAATGAAACAGGACCCATACCTCACACCATATACAAAAACTAGTTCAAAATGGATCAAAGACCTAAAAATAAAGCCAAAAAGTATAACGTTCATAGAAGAAAAAATAGGACCAATGCTACAGGCCCTACTACGTGGCATTAACAGGATAGAAACCATAGCCATCAACACACAAACCCCAGAAGATAAGCCAGATAACTGGGATCTTCTAAAAATCAAACACCTATGCTCTTCAAAAGACTTCACCAAAAGAGTAAAAAGAGAACCTACAGACAGGGAAAAAATTTTTGGACAGTACAAGTCAGACAAAGGTCTAATCTCCATAATGTACAAGAAAATCCAACACCTCTACAACAAAAAGACAAATAATCCTATTAAAAAATGGGCAAAGGAAATGAACAGATACTTCACCAAAGAAGACATGCAAGTGGTCAACAGACACATGAGGAAATGCTCGTGATCACTAGCCATTAGAGAAATGCAAATTAAAACCACAATGAGATATTATCTCACCCTGGCATTACTGGCATGAACCTAAAACACTGGAAATAACAAATGTTGGAAAGGCTGCAGAGAGATCAAAACTCTTATGCACTGCTGGTGGGAATGCTACAAATGCTATAATGATACAACCATTTTGGAAAATGATATGGCGCTTCCTTAGAAAGCTAGAAATAGAAATACCATACCATCCAGCAATCCCACTCCTAGGAATATATCCTAGAGAAATAAGAGTCATGGTTCGAATAGACATATGCACACCCATGTTCATGGCAGCATTGTTCACAATAGCAAAACGATGGAAACAACCTAGATGCCCATCAACAGATGAATGGATAAACAAACAATGGTACATACACACAATGAAGTATTATGCAACAATAAAGAATATTGATGAATCTGTGAAGCATCTCATAACATGGATGAAACTTGAGGACATTATGCTGAGTGAAATAAGTCAATCACAAAAGGACAAATATTGTAGGAGACCTATATTGTAAAAACTTATGAAAAAGTTTACTAACAAAAGGTAACAATCTTTGGTGGTTATGAGGGATGGGAGGGATGTGGGGGGAACTGAAAAGATAAGTGGTAACTTTGGTGAAGGGTAAGACAGTATACAGCACTGGGGAAGCCAGCACAATTTGTACAAGGAAAGGTCATGGAAGCTCCATAGACACTTCCAAACTCCCTGAAGGACTGAATTGCTGGACGGAGGGCTGTGGGGACCATGGTCTCAGGGAATATCTAGCTCAACTGGCATAACACAGTTTATAAAGACAATGTTCTACATTCTACCTTGGTGAGTAGCATCTGGGGTCTTAAAAGCCTGTGAGCAGCCATCTAAGATACTCCACTGGTCTCACCCCTTTGGGAGCAAGGGAGAATGAAGAGAACAGGATACAAGGAAAAGATTAGTCCAAAGGACTAACGGACCACAGCTACCAAGGACTCCACCAGACTGAATCCAGTACAGCTAGATGGTGCCTGGCTATCACCACTGACTGCTCTGAAGGGGATCACAACAGAGGGTTCTGGACAGAGCTGGAGAAGGATGTAGAACAAAATTCTAACACATACTAAAAATAGACTTACTGGCCTGAAAGAGACTGGAGAAACCCTGAGAGTATGGCCCACAGACACCCTTTCAGCTTAGTGGTGAAGTCACTTCCGAGGTACACCGTTCATCTGGGGATTGGAGAGCCCATAAAACAAAACAGGACTAATGAGGCACAGCAGTCCAGGGACAAGGACTAAAAGGCAGAAGGGGATTGGAAAGCTGGTGATAAGGAACCCAAGGTTGAGTAAGGACAGTGTTGACTTGTAGTGGGGTTGTTAACCACTGTCATAGGGCAACATGTCTACTAACTGTTTAATGAGAAACTATTTTGTTCTGTAAACCTTCATCTAAAGCGAGAATAGCAGCACAACTGGAAGAACTTAATCGATGTCACTGAATTGTACATGTAGAGATTTTTGAAATGGTGTATCTCTGGCTATATATATTCCACCGAAAAAAAAAGGTCTAGAAGGGAGAAGGTTGACATGTCGTGGGGTTGTTAACCAATGTCATAAAACAATGTGTACTCACTGTTTGATGAGAAACTATTTGTTCCGTAAAATTAATTACAATTAAAAAAAAAAAAAAGATCAAATTCCCAAAAAAGACCAGACTTACTGTCTGACAGAAACTGGAGGAACTCCTGAGACTATGGCCCTAAGACACCCTTCTGACCTGAAACTGAAGCTGTTCCAGGAAACCACCTTCCAGCCAAGCAATAGACAAGCCCATAAAATAAACAGTAATACCCGAGAGGAACATGGTCGTTAGAACAATCAATTATAAGAGATCAAAAGGGCAATATCTGCTCAAGGCAAAGATGAGAAGGCAGGAAGGTGTAGAAAATCAGGACAAAAGGAAAACGGGAATGCAGGGCAGAAATGGGGAGAGTGCTGACACATTGAGGAATGAAGCCAAGGCCATGAAACACTTTATGTGCAAACTATCAAATGGGAATCTATTTTGCTCTGTAAACTTTCACCTAACGCACAATTAAGAAAAAACAAAGTGTAAACTTTCTGCAGGCCTCTGGGAACTGCTCCCAACTTTAACAATCAGTAGAAAATAAATTCTGTACAAATAAAGAAAGTGACTTTTTATTTGTTTGTTTTAATTGCCAGAAATCAGTCACCAGATCAGTCAAAGAGGAAATGATATTCGGGCTGGGGAATAGCTTTACCTCTTCAGCTCTCCAGATTTTCCTAGGAAAAACAGTGAAAATCCAAGAGTCAAAGGGATGGTCTTCAGGAACTTCCTAAAGAAACCAGGGAATGAACTGCAGATACCTCCAAAGAAATGCTGCTCTTACTACAGCATCTGTTGATCTTGGAAGTGGAGGGGAACGCTCCTGCCCAGCATTTATGACAGCGAATGTGCTAATGACTACCAAGACATGGGCTTAGAATACCTTCTGTAGTTATCACTACAGCAGACGAGACCAGTTGTTTTTTGTTAGATAATATTAAGATGATTCTGAACTTTCTCAATTCATACCCAAAGGTATTAGCAAAAGAAGACCCAGAAATTTACTAAGGAGTAAGTGAAGCCAGGCTGAGATTAGACCTCCATCACCAATATACTTTGTAAATCATTATGTGTGAAAAATGGAGATTAGCTTTACAAAGTCAGCAGTAAATGTCTTAGGCAGCACGGCTCCAAAGTCTAGTCTCCACAGGCTGAGCTTCTATTTCCCTTTTAATATGGGGAAAAAAAATCTTGGCATTTTCAGCAAAGTAGGGAAGGCTGTTAGCCTACTTGGTTTCCAACTTAGACAAAAAGAGTCAAGAATTGGAGCTCCAGGTATTACTGCAAAAATAATTCAAATGCCTAGGAAAACCAGGGGCCCTGACATACTTACCCAACCTCCCTGGCCCTGGATGAACTGCCGGATGGCACTGTCCCCATTGATCATATTTGTCACAGGCATGGCCACCCATGTTGCAACTTCTGGGGCCATGCGGGCCACACACTCAAGAAGTTTCACTGACACTGCCAAAAAGGCTCTCTCATAAACTAAGCTGGAATCCTGAGCACACCAGGTTGTACTGAGAGATTTCACTGTGTCTTTGAGTATAGCTTCTGCCTGGGGAGAGACATAGGAAATGTCAGTGGAGGATCACTCATGAAGTGCAGGATGCTACAGATGCAGGAATCCAGTAAAGCAAGTGTTTCCCAAAGAATGGCAAATGTACCAATGGTGGTACATGAGTTAATCTTAGTAGGTAAATGGGTAAACTTCTCATTTTAATACTGTTTTTTAACTTATTATTTTACTTATAACTTCTTGTATTTATTTATATTTTTATATTATAAGTTATTTTAATGGCTACTAGGAAAATATATAAGTAGCCCATCAAACCCATGATGTCAGGTATCATTGCTTAAAACCCATTGCCGCCAAGTCGATTCCAACTCATAGCAACTCTATAGTACAGAGTAGAACTGCCCTAAAGGGTTTCCAAGGAGCGACTGGTGGATTCAAACAACCTATCTTTTGGTTAGCAGCTGAGCTCTTTAATCACTGCACCACCAGTGATCCTATCATTGCTTAGGATAAACAAAGTGATTGAAAGAAAAACTTGAAAGAAAAACAGTAAGTACATACAGGTAATGGTTGCAAACCATCATTATGATTCATTATGATGAATGCATTCATTATGATGAACGTAATTAATGTCACTGGATTATACACATAAAAAATGCTGAAACAGAAAATGTTTTGTTACATGTATTTTTATCACAATAAAAAATATTACCTACAAGACAGTACAGCTGGTCAAATTGTGAAGGTATTGCTTGAGTTACTCTTAAGTAAACTCCTAAGTAAAAAACCAATTAGTTTTTCCTCTTATTCTTCCCTTCCCAAATAATTCAGTCCAAAATCCATTAGGTGGGGCTGAGCAAGGTCTACTGGGGTGTAGAGAGGGGTACACATTGGTCAGAATAGAGTGTTGAAGCCCAAGCAAGCTAAGAAGGGCATCCACATGGGAGGACACCTACATCTTGGTTTCTAAAAACCATTCTCCATTAAAAGAAACCAAGGATCTCCGGAGAAATGGCTGATTCCACGGTTAGGGCATGGAAAGTAGAAGATCTTGTGTCAGAAAGTAAGGAAGTACCCAACGATTAATAGGGACAAGTCGAAAATACAAAGTCCAACTAAAGGGACTCCTACTGGCCAAATCTGGGGCAATTTGGACATCTAAATAATGATATTAACAGATTATAACTCATTGAATAAGGTAGGAATTCATAAGCCCAAACTAATATAAAGAATAAATGAATAAATTAAAACTTTGATGAGATATTTACATAGTTTCAAAGAATGTCTCTATAAAACTTATTAATTACAAAGGAAAAAGAGTAATTTTATAGTGAAGGGTGGCAGACACCATCATAAGTGATCAAAGTCAACACCAGTAATGGAACAAACTCAAATTTTGTGCACTTGATAGAATGCAATGAGAAGAATACAGAAATATTTCTGTGATACTCCTACCAAAGGTATATATCTTGAATCTATCCATGAGGAAACATCAAATAAACCCGTTAATTAAGGGCCATTCTACAAAATAACTACTCCATAATACTCAAGTGTCAAGGTTGTGAAAATCAAGGAAACACTGAGGAAACATTCCACATTGAAAGAGACCAAGATGTCTTTAGTCTAAACAACTAAAATGCAATGTATGATTCTGGCTTGGGTCTTTTTGCTATAAATGGTATTGGCACAATTAGCAAAACTTGCATAGAATCTGAGGATAAGATGATAATAATATATCAGTGCTAACTTCCTGGTTTTGATAGTTATCTTGTGGTTATAAAAGAGACTGCCCGTGTTTGAAGGAAATACACATTAAAGTATAGGGGGTGGTGGAACATCCTATCAGCTGTTTACTCTCAAATGATTCACAAGAGAAAATTCTTTGTACTAGCAACTTTTCCGAGTTTGAGATTGTCTCACCACTTTTAAAAATGAGGGGAAAAAAGTATATTCAGTCATCAGCTAACCTAGGACAGCCTCAAGACAGAAATTGGGAGTTATAAGTCCAGTTCTGTCTGAATGTAGAGTAGGCATAAACCCAAGATGTCTTCAGTAGGAATAATAACACCTAACACTCAAGAGTGTGGTTCTGGAAACAGTCTGGGTTCAAATCTTAGCTTTAACATTTACTGAGTGATCTAATTACTTGTTTCCCTCTGCCTCAGTTTCCTTAGGAGCCCTGATGGCACAATGGTTAAGCACTCGGCTGCGAAGTGAAAGGTCAGTGGTTGGAACCCACCAGACGCTTCACAGGAGAAAGACATGTTAGTCTGCTTCCATAAAGGTTCACAGCCTTGGAAACCCTATGGGGCAGTTCTACTCTGTCCTATAGTGTAGCTATGAGTTGGAATCAACTCAAGAACAGA
Source organism: Dugong dugon (assembly GCA_030035585.1). Taxonomy (NCBI): domain Eukaryota; kingdom Metazoa; phylum Chordata; class Mammalia; order Sirenia; family Dugongidae; genus Dugong; species Dugong dugon. The sequence goes on from CM057462.1 coordinate 154,478,348, forward strand.
TTTTTCAGTTTCCTTATCTACTTAAATGGATATCAATTCAGGAAACACTTATTGAAGGCCTATTGTGTACCAAAAATCAACTCAATAGCACCTAACAACAACTGTGTACCAGGCACTGTTCTTGCTTGTGTGAATACAGCCGTGAACAAAGCAGCTAGATGACTGCTGTCATGGTGTTAGATGCAGATGGAGAGGGATTGCTCTAGGGATAAGTTTCTACAATACCTCATAGAGTAGTGTAAAGACTAAATGAGATAATAAATGTAAAGTATATAGAATAGTGCCTGACACCTGGTAAACAATGAGTTAATATTAGCTATTGTCTTAGTTATCTAGTGCTGCTATAACAGAAATACCACAAGTGGATGGCTTTAATAAACAAATTTATTTTCTGACAGTTTAGGAGGCTAGAAGTCCGAATTCAGGGTGCCAGCTCCAAGGGAAGGCTTTCTCTCTCTCTCGGCTCTGGAGGAAGGTCCTTGTCATAAATTTTCCATTGGGTCTAGGAGTTTCTCATCACAGGGACCCCGGGTCCAAAGGATACACTCTTCTCCTGGCTTATCTCTCTTGGTGGTATGAGGTCCCTCCCCTCTCTGCTCAATCCTCTCTTATATCTCAAAAGAGACTGACTCAAGATACAACCTAATCCTGTGGATTGAGTCTTGCCTCATTAACATAACTGCCTCTAATCCTGCCTCATTAACATCATAGAAGTTGGGATTTATAACACATAGAATAATCACATCAGATCACAAAATGGTGAACAACCACATAATATTGGGAACCATAGCTTAGCCAAGTTGACACATTTTGGGGGGACACAATTCAATCCATAACAGCTATCATTATTGATATTAGTCAGCAACATCTCAACAGTATTTTATGATCTTTATCTCCAATACAGAGTGCAAATGCTCCTGCCACTAATCAGCACTGTATTTATAATCCCATTTGAGAATGGGTTGTCTTTGTTTTGTTATGTTAATGAGGCAGGATTAGTGTAGGGTGTTTCTCGAGTCAATCTGTTTTGAGATATAAAAAGAGATTAAAGAAGGGAGCAGAGAGAGAGAGATGGGGTAAGATAGATGTCAAGACACACAATGATCTCCAACGAACCAGCAAGCAGAAGCTGAAGAGACAAGGACCTTTCTCCAGAGCTGACAGAGAGAAAGCCTTCCCCTAGAGCCAGTGCTCTGAATTCGGACTTCCAGCCTCCTAAACTGTCAGCAAAGAAATTTGTTTATTAAAGCCATCCACTTGTGGTATTTCTGTTATAGTAGCACTAGATAATTAAGACAAGCATTCTAATGAAAAGCCACATGAGGCTTCTTGTTGTTGGTGTGTGCTGTCAGTCCATTCTGACTCATAGCAACCCTACAGGACACAGTATAACTGCCCCATAGGGTTTCCTAGGCTATAATCTTCATGGGAGCAGATTACCATGTGTTTTCTCCCGTGGAGTGGCTGGTGGGTTTGAACTGCTGACCTTTCAGTTAGCAGCTGAGCATTTAATCATTGCACCACCAGGTCTTTTTAGATAAGGCTTAGTGGGCTGCTATCAGGGTTTATCCCTCATTGCATCAGACTTGTCAATTGCCTATTCTTCCTGTACATAATTTCACTTCTTTACTGGTAGAACCTGGGGGCAAAAAGATGCTCACTCTCAACAAACTGGGCTGCTGTGCAGAATAAGTACTAAAACAGATGCACAAAAGGTATTTTGTCAAGATAAAGTACTATAGATAATGCTCTATGCTACAAAGCACAGCGATGATGAAAACCAAGTGAGGCACTCTGAAGGTGGATCAGCTTATGTCAAGAGCTTTTCATCTCAATCTCACTTAGGTTTTGATTAACTCTCGAAGAACTGGCAACTGGTAAATTCTAGCTGTATCTGCTTAGATGAATATAAGCCCCAATCTTTCACAAAACATTTCTAGTCACAGTAGTATAGGAGTAGCAAGAATAGGGAGTCTGAAATATAAAAAGAGCAGCAAAGAATAAAAGGAAGCAGGAACTTCACCTTTTTCTGAGTGGTTTCTGCAATGACACTTCTGGCAGAAGCCTCCAATTCGCCATTGAACTGGTCACCCAACATCCGAAGGCGACCAGCAATGATGGCCACGTCGAAAGAACAAGGCTCTCCTAGGACAGACGGAACACAGTCACACTTGTCACAATCTTTGAAAGAATGGCTAGTACCAGGGATCTGGGCACTGGGGAACATTCTCTAGACTTTTAAACAATTTTGGCTTTGTTCACTCCTAAGAACAACTTCAATGTTGTGCAGACACCAATAGTCAGAAAATCTCCCTCCACTGATACTCTCTCCCCCTTCCATGAAGACTTCAGGTGTTGCTGAAAGCTTACATTTTGGCTTTTGAAATTTAAGAGGAAATAAAGAAAGCATACTCAGAATCTCTTGCCGACCTTCAACCACACCCTCAGGACAGGAACCTTACCTGAATCTGGTTCATCTTCACAACATAGGATCCGGTTAGAAGCCTGCAGTGTTGGGTTCAAGAAGTCTGAGAGCAGAGTGTCCACAATGCCTTTCGTTTGCTCCTCAAAAGTTCCAGGCATCTTCATTTCAGATGTTTGCTGTTGAGTTTTGCTTTTCCTCAAAACAGGCAGTGTTCAGCTCAGCGGGAAGTCAGAAACACTGGTAAACCAGAGATGTGTCTACCTAATATAAAGTTTCCCAATGGGACATGTAGCCCTGGAGCCTTTCCCACCAGCTTTCTTCAAAAATATCTGCTCAGAAAGGCGACACTTGTTGGAGAGCTCACCCACATACAGAACTGTAGGCTTTTTGAAGACACTTTTCTTTCCTTACCTCAGAACCACACCTTAGCCAGTAGTATGTAGATTAATGAGTAACTTTTTTATACATAGGTAGCCAATCAAGAATTAAGGAACAGCCTCTTGGATAATTTCATTAATACTTCCTGTTATGTTCTGTGTATGGTGTAATCTAACAGAAGGATTTGAAGTTATAATAGACCAGCATTCCAATCCTGATTATGGTATTTATTTGCCACAATCATATATCTACTATTTCCTGAGCACCTAGGTACGCGGTACTGTAGTAGGCACTACAAATAGCACAGAAACATGACATAGCCAGTTCCTGTCCTTGTGGACCTCACATTTCAGCAAGAATGACATATTAAATAACTAATCAAGTAATTTCTTGTGATATTGAAATAGAGTGCTATGAAAGTGTAATAGGGAAAAAACCTCCAGGGTTGAGAAGGTATCCTTGAAGTAACATCTGAAATGAGTTCTGAAGGATAAGTAGGGCTTCGTTAGGCAAAGAGGAAAAATGAGACTGTTCTAGGTGGAGAGAACACCATGTGTAAAGGCTGGGAAGGTGGCAAAGAGGAATTTGAGGAACTGTAACTGGGGATAGGAGCCCTGGTGGCACAGTGGTTAAGAGCTATGGCTGCTAACCATAGGGTTGGCAGTTCAAATCCACCAGCTGCTCCTTGGAAACCCTATGGCGCAGTTCTTCTCTGTCCTCTAGGGTCACTATGAGTTGGAATCGACTCAACAGCAATGGGTTAAATGGGGATAATACAAAGTACTTCACAGGGAAATTATGAGGATTAAATAAGAACATTGTGTGGAATGACCTAGCTGTGTCAACCTTCCTGAGTGTTAATATTTAGGAAATGTTAACCAGCTCCTTTTTAGCCCAAGGCCAAAGGATGAGGATAAAAGGGAGTTGAGATTCACTCTTAACAAAAGGATTTTTCTAACACGGTTAGGCTCCTTAGAAATCAGCCTATCATTGTTTTAGGAGATATCAGTGTTGGACAGTTACCTGTAGTGGCTGTCTCCTTGATGTAGCTGAACCCAGTTTTTGGGTTTGAGTCTCAGAAGATTCAAACCTAATCAGCCCTTGCAAGGCATTTTGACCTGGTGACATTATTCATAACAGCCCTAATAAGAAATTCAAGCATGAAGAGTAAAATATTGTTCAGAATGGAATTAATGTCTTGCAAAATAATCACAGCCAAATCTACTGCTTTCTCTTCCATTCTAAAAAAGAAACTATATTAGGTTGCTTTGGGGCTTGGAACAGGAATTATAATATAAAGGGCCATTTTCATTTGTCATTATCTAGCATTCATTCCCTCTAGAGACAAATGGGCTGAAAATTCAGTTACTACTAAGTAGGCTTCAGACTTCTATTGTCAGAAGGGCCTTTAGAGATAATTTTAGGCCAACTTCCTTTCACACTAGAGCTAGCCATTGAAAATTTAAGAATTCCATCTGCAGGGGCAACAGAAAGCAGCTTCTCCCCCACTGCCTGCATGACCCTTACACTGAAACTGTACTGAAAGAATGTGCCCTGGCCCTGGTGCTTTAGCTATAGATTCTCCTACAGCCTTCCCATTGCCATTGAGTCTGATGGTAAGGTATATGATTAGCTATATAACTGCATGCTGGCAAGAGCTAATCTTAGATTCAAGAAGGGGAGGTAATGTTTTTTCCATTAACACCATCAAAACTGACCACAACTTCACCAGACTGAGTCCAGCACAGCTAGATAGTGCCTGGCTACCACCACCGACTGCTCTGACAGGGATCACAGTAGAGGGTCCTGGACAGAGCTGAAGAAAAATGTAGAACAAAATCCTAACTCACACACACACACGAAAAAAGACCAGACTTACTGGTCTGACAGAGACAGAAGAAACCCTAAGAGTATGCCCCCGGACACCCTTTTAACTCAGCACTTAAGTCAATCCTGAAGTTCATCCATCAGCCAAAGACTATAAAACAAAATAAAATGAGACTAAATGGGCACACCAGCCCAGGGGCAACAGTGAGAAGGCAGGAGGGGACAAGAAAGCTGGTAACGGGGAACCCACGGTTGAGAAGGGGAAAGTGTTGACATGTCATAGGGGTGGCAACCAATGTCACAAAACAATATGTGTATTGTTCAATGAGAAACTAATTTCCTCTGTAAACCTTCATCTAAAACACAAATAAAAAAATAAATAAATACTGACCACAAGACCATCAGATATCTTGAACACAGACTGCATCAAGGAGCCTCCCTCTTCCTTCCCTTCCCCTTCTCCTCGGCACATAGACCCCTCCAGTTTCCCAACCATGTAAACCTCAGGTCTGTGGCCCCCTTTGTTTCCCTTCACCCACAGCTTATCAAGTGGGCTATATACACATAAAACAGATCTCTGTGTCAAATCACCTGGGGACAAAGGACATTGTGGGGGTGGGAGTTGTGGAATGGGTCCAAGATGAAATTTTACCCTTTCCTCTGTCTCAATTACTGTGTAAGTAATGAAGCTTATGAAAACATCCCTGGGTATATGTCCATTATTTAGTGAGCTACGGCCTTGAATAAACTTACTTTCATTTTTCACCTCCGGCTCATGACAGTATCACATAAATTTACAACATGCTCCCATACAAATGCAAACAAAGAATGTATTATTTTAAGAGACCATCAAACTGGTGTTAAAGGGCTTACCCAAGTCCACAAATCAGTTAAGTGGCAGAATAGAAATTTAAATCTAAGTCTGTCTTACTAAAAACTCATACTTTTCCCACAATAATAAACCATCTTTCACATTTCACTATTGATACATTTATAGGAAAATGCTATATTGGAATCTAATCTCGACTTCTTTGCATTATCTTATATAATCAGTGTTGTAAGACTATATGAACAGAGTACCCTCCCCACTGCACAATGTGAGATAAATTTTCCTCCTGTTTACTTCTCTTTGGGCCTTCCACATAGCACCCTGCCAAACCACTCCTTCCTCCCAACCTACTTATCTTTACACTTACAGTTCTAATATTGTGCTCCTAATTATTACTGATTGATCAAAGACTACAGTCTTCAGTATGGATTACACCTCAGCATAAAGAAAAAAAAAAAATCCTCACAACTGGACCAATAAGCAACATCATGATAAATGGAGAAATGATTAACGTTGTCAAGGATTTCATTTTACTTGGATCCACAATCAACGCCCATGGAAGTAGCAGTCCAGAAATCAAATGACGTATTGCACTGGGCAAATCTGCTACAAAAGACCTCTTTAATGTGTTAAAAAGCAAAGATGTCACTTTGAGGGCTAAGGTGCGCCTGCCCCAAGCCATGGTATTTTCAGTCACCTCATATGCATGTGAAAGCTGGACAATGAATAAGGAAGACCAAAGAAGAATTGATGCCTTTGAATTACGGTGTTGGTGAATACTGAATATACCATGGACTGCCAGAAGAATGAACAAATCTGTCTTGGAAGAAGAACAGCCAAAATGCTCCTTAGAAGCAAGGATGGTGAGACTTCATCTCATGTGCTTTGGGCATATTATTAGCAGGGACCAGTCCCTGGAGAAAGACATCATGCTTGTCCTTAAAGTAGAGGGTCAGCAAAAGAGAGGAAGACCCTCAACAAGATGAAATGACACCAGTAGCTGCATTGACTGTGAGGATGCTGCAAGACCAGGCAGTGTTTCCTTCTGTTGTATACGGTCGCGATGAGTTGGAACCAACTCGAGGACACTTAACAACAACAAATTATTACTGGAAAATCATGGGGCCAGAATTTTTCACTACCACTTGCTTCTCTTGCCATCTGGCCACAATACTTTACATTCCTCCCCCAAAAGCTCCATATTATTATATCATTGGCTCAAAGTCATCATCAGTACCAGGTCTGCATGAGAGTGAGGATACTCGGGTACAACTCCTCTCAATATGGAGACCTACAACTAAGAAAACGGGGTCCCTGGGTGGCAAAAAATGTTTGCACTTGACTACTAATCCAAAAAAAAAAAAAAAAGGTTGGTGGTTCAAATCTACCCAGCGGCACAGCTGAAGAAAGGACCTGGTGATCTGCTTCCATAAAGATTACAGCCAAGAAAACTCTACGGAGCAATTCTACTCTGTAACACACGGGGTCACCATGAGTCAGAATTGACTCGACTCAACAGCAACTAAGAACACAAGTTATTTACCTGCCAACCCCCATCACCCAATATACATTAGTGTGAAAGGGATAGCATAATTATAACAGAATTTCCATTGGGAAAGGGGGGAGAATGGGACATATAGAACAGTCACTAGTCCACAGCAGTAAAATTAAGGTCAGGAACCATGTAAATGATTGCATATGCAATGTTCCACAACATTGCTGTTATTCATGGGTACTCATTACATGGGTTACATACTGCTAAGACAGACAGTAGAACGTCATTGTTCTAAAAGCACAACATCAATGACTTTTATGGATTTTAAAAGATGAATACCCACTTATATTACAACATCAAACCACAGGAAGGAATATTAAAAGATTAACTTCATGGTATACCCAAGCTTTGGTCATTTTGCTTATAAATTAGTAAAATCAGGCTACAGTTAAGATAAATCAATTCTTCATTGGGATCATTTTAAAATTACACTTTCCAAAAGCAACAATTTCATATCCTGCTATGCCTCTTTTATTACAGAAAAGCAATCAAACCCACTGCCATTGAGTTGATTCTGACTCATAAAAAAGCAACCAAATAGAACTTAGTCTTCTAAAAGTTCCAACAGTTGGGATCACCTTAGTAACATTACTTATTTGACTGCTGAGCCATACCTAATTTTCCTTAGGTTATCATTTCAGTTACAGTGTTTAATTTCAAAAAATCAGTTTACTCAATTTCTACCACCTGCATCCTATTCCCTTGTAACACTTTAAATTGGCAGCACTTGACACTTAAATTTTATTTCTTTTAGTACCTAATTAAACATCCATGGTTTAACTGAACAAGTCAAAATATGGAAAAAGCAATTGTGAAGCTGTTCTGATCCCTCCCCCTCTAGTCCCTGGTGATATATGGTCTAGATCACTGGTTCTCAACTGGTAGGAATCTTTGGCAATGTCTGGAGACATTTTTAATGGTTACAACTAGGGGTTGTACTGGCATCTATTGGGTAGAGGCCAGGCATGCCAATAATCATCCCACAGTGCACAGGGATGCCCCCCACAACAAAGAATTCTCTGGCCCCAAATGTTAATAATGCCGCTATTGAAAAACCTGGGTCTAGATGGAATTCCATTATTTTCTGTACAGTTGATATAACAAAACACAATTCTTAATACACTTAAGCTAATTACTTGGTCATTCATTCAATAAATACTTATTAATTACTATGTAGTAGACACTGTGGAGATAGACAATCACTGTCCTTAGAAATTGGAAGTGGGGGGGCAGACTCTTCAACAAACATCTCACAAAACCCAAGCCCTTACCAGAAAATTCAACAGTGTTATTACGTCTGTGAAGAGCCTAGCTGAGAAAAGTGATGGGTGAAAAAATATCTGAAGGATATGCAGCCCACCCGTGTACCTAGACAACAGAAGTACTTGAATTAGGTTGATCCCTGAAGGCTATACACTTGGGTCATGTTTTCTTAAGCCCTTGAAGAAATGCCTTCATCAAGCTCCAAGTTTGCTATGCTCTCTGCTTTCAGTGAAGAACAATGTAAGAAAGTCACATGCAGTTCTTTACTAACCTCCCACAGGAATCTTGTACATATGACTCAGTGCCAACTAGGTGAAACTACATGGCAATTTCTCTTAGAAATTAGAATTAGAAAGTTTCTTCCTCTCTGATGACAACTATATATCTCTGATAACAATCATTTATCTGTTTCCCTTCACTCCAACTGCCAGCTCTCTCACAGAGCCAAATCTGAGGCTCGACGATATCAACTACATAGGCTGCTGCAGCCTGAACTTTTGTGTACCTCCCCATCTCCACCCGAGCTGGTCTTAACTGGTATTTTCATTTTCCCTGTTCTGGATTCTCTGGTCTTACTTACAGTTTACCATCATTTTATCTGTTATCAGAAGTTGTGTCAATTAATGCATAAAATATGGCCAGGTATGAATAAAATTAAAAGTGAGGAAGAAAGACAAGAAAATACGCAATCTCAGTAAACAATAATAAGTAATCATAATGCTTGGAGGTATGCATTGGCTGCTTTGACAGCTTGAAGGAGACCCCTAATGAAGGCAGTAAGGATCACATAAAATTTCCCAAAGGAGTTCATAATTAAGCTGAACATTGTTACTTAAATAAAGAAGATATGGGGGTGAAGAAATGTTCCAGGCAAGAAATAAAAGCAGCTGCCAATGCACAGAGCTGAGAGAGAGCCCAGTGCATTCAGTGAACTGCAAGCAGTTTGCTTTTGCCAGAAGAGAGGGTGTTTTTGGGAGTCATAAGACATGACACTAAAGACGTAAGCAGAGCACAGATCATAAAGGACTTCATATGCCACAGTAAGGACTTCAGACTCTGGCCTAAAAAGCATGATGGGAAATATGAGAATAGTCAAGAGTTTATCGCAAATAATGCAGGGTAGAAAAGATGACCCCCATGTAAGGGAATCAGTTTTCAAAAACAATCCGTAAAATTGATTAGAAAAAAATCCAGATCCCATTTTCACCCCATCCCTAAACTGCAATATCCGTTACCAACATGAACCTTTACAATGTCACCATGGAAAAGTGGGGCCATTCGCCAATAGGCCTAAGAGGAGTAAGTCAATGGTCTTTGGAAAAAAACGTTAAGAATCCGCATACAATCCAGCAATCTCACTCCTAGGAATATATCACAGACAAATAAGAGCCATCACATGAGTAGACATATGCACACCCATGCTCACTGCAGCATTATTTACAATAGCACAAAGATGGAAACAACCTAAGTGCCCACCAACAGACGAATGGATAAACAAACTATGGTACATACACACAATGGAATACTACGCAAAGATAAAGAACAATGATGAATCTGCAAGATACCTCACAACATGGATGAATCTGGAGGGCATTATGCTAAGTGAATAAGTCAATCACAAAAGGACAAATACTGTATGAGACCACTATTGTAAAAACTCATGAAAAGGTTTACAAACAGAAAAACAATCTTTGATGGTTACTAGGGAGCAGAGTGGTGGGGAGGGAAAAACACTTAACTAGACGATAGGTAAGTGGTAACTTTGGTGAAGGGTACGACAGTACGTAATAGTGGAGAAGTCAGCACAGCTTGACCAAGGCAAGGTCACAGAAGCTTCACAGACACATCCAAACTCCCTGAGGGACCGAATTACTGGGCTGAGGGCTCGGGACCATGGTCTTGGGGGACATCTAGCTCAACTGGCATAACATAGCTTATAAAGAAAATGTTCTATATCCTACTTTGGTGAGTAGCATCTGGGGTCTTAAAAGCTTGTGAGCGGCCATCTAAGATATGTCCACTGGTCCCACCCCGTCTGGAGCAAGGGGGTATGAACAAAACCGAAGACACAAGGGAAAGATAAGTACAAAGGACTCATGGATCATAAGTACCACAGCCTCCACCAGTCGGCCCGGCTACCACCACTGACTGCTCTGACAGGGATCACAACAGAGGGTCCTGGACAGAGCTGCAGAAAAATGTAGAACAAAATTCTAATTCACAAAAAAAGATCAGACTTACTGGTCTGACAGAGACTGGAGAAACCCCGAGAATATGGCTCCTGGACACCCTTTTCAACTCAGTACCGAAGTCACTCCTGAGGTTCACCCTTCAGCCAAAGATTAGACAGGCCCATAAAACAAAACGAGACTAAATGGGCACACCAGCCCAGGGGCAAGGATGCGAAAGCAGGAGAGGAAGAAAAGCTGGTAATGAGGAACTCAAGGTTAAGAAGGGGAGAGTGTTGACATGTCACATTGGTAACCAATGTCACAAAACAATATGTGTATTGATTATTTAATGAGAAACTAATATGCTCTGTAAACCTCCATCTAAAGTAGGATTAAAAAAAAAAACCTAAGAATCCTGATTCCTAGATTTCCCATTCTCCTTTGCATCTACTATCACATGGATTTACAAACAGCTGTAAAAAAAAACACTAAGGAACTCTGACAGCTATCCATCTCAGGACAAGCACCCAGAATACATTATGATTTTATGTCTCCAATTGTTCTGATCACAGTTTCTAACACGGAAATAAAACTGTTCAGTGTCTCAGTCCTTGCCTCATTTTGTTTCACAGAGATCTGCATTTCCACGTGCTCAGGTTCCAACAAGAGTTCTGTTAAGAACAGGCAGCCAGTGTCATCCTGAGCACTGAGGTAGGCTTTCCATGGCTGAGCCCCGGCCCTGCTCATTGCAATGGTCTGGATGTTCACTACTTGCAGGGCCATCTGGAGGGTGTCAGGATGGACTGCTCCCTGCCAAGGCAACACTTGCTGATGAGCAACTTTGAGGCTAAGCCAAGTTTTCTCAAAATACTCAGCAGTGATCTGGTGACTGGGGACTAGTGTGAGGGTTCCAGAGTCAGGGAGTTCTTGTATCTGCTCCTTGTTCTCTTCAGGAATCAACGGTCCTAAAAGGATCAGAAAGCTTCTGTTAAGTGAAATTTTTAATCTATAGGACTACATTTCTTATCTAAATTCTCCAAAGTATACAATGTGACTTTTATCTTTGGATAAATGGCTTAAATAACCAATGATGAATGTCTTTCTTGTTCAGAAAGGCTTGAACTCAGGTAACAGTCTGAGATTTAGCTAGAGCACTCTACTTTCTACCAGTCATTGAAAAAGATAAAGATTTATTATGATAAAATGTAACATAAGGGGTATTTTTACCTGATGTGGCAAAGGATGCAGTGTTAGGAACCTCTGGGCCATGATGCTCTGCCCGCTGGAGTTTAGAGATGGTTGCCCAGTGGGCTTTGCCATACACTGGCACCAGTGTGTTGAAGTCTGAGGCCCAGCTATTCACAGGTCTTTCTGTCTGATCCTCCAAAAGTCCAAGAGAAGGGTCAGATTTAGGGCTACACAGGATCTGCTTAACTTCATCAATACCGGCTAAGAGGAGGCGATAATAGAAGAGACCTCGGTCCCGTACGGCCATATCCTTTTCTTCCTCTGAGGTAAAACAACAGATTGAGTTAATTAAAAACAAAAACATAATAGATGAGAAAAAAAAAAGGAGAGAGGAAACTAGAAAACATTCAAATTTTCATCTCATGTCCCAGACCTGACTCACCAAACAATAAAAGCTGTAAGAATTTCAATTGTGGGTTCAGGCCAGTACTACTTCCTTCTGAAGAACCTACCTATGCAGTAATATAACAAACGCCCCAGCATGTCCTGGCACTCAGCAGGTCGTGAGAGGAAAAGGCGCAGCAATGCAGTAAGTAGCTCCATCTTTACAGCTGGAAACGTCTCTGACTTCACATTCTCTACAAAGTCCTCCAACACATAAGGAGCATTGGGAATTCTTTCCCCGTGGACCCCAAGTAGCCAAATAAGTGCCTGCTTCCCCTAGAGAATGAAGGAATAAGAAGAGGTATTCAACACTTGGCTGTTCAGAACACAGACGATAGCAGACAATGGCTGGTTTTGCTTTTTCCCTAGGGCCAGGAGAAAAAGTATAATCTTTTGTTTACTTTAACTTATATTATATCATTTCACCCACTACATCCCCTACAACAAACAGGAATGAAACTCCAAGGCACAAAAGGGAATGAAACTAGACACAGTTTCAAGACTCATACCTATGTTGATAAACAGTAAGTATTCTCAGCTTCGGGGCCTCTACCCCGATTTGGGGTTTAATGTTTCATTTCAGTGGAAGCTACTAAAATAATTCCTCCAAATTACTCCAAAACAGTGGTTATTAACTTAGAGAAATCTGTAAAGCTTCCTTAAAAATATGTGTCTAGTCTCCCCTACCCCTGAAGATTTAAGTCAGTAGACCTGGGTGGGGTGAAGTCCAAAGCTTTATCCAAATTCCACAGGTGATTCTGATGCTCATTCCTGCTGAAAATTCCATGGTCTAAACCTCTGACTCAAAACTGTTCAAGAGAACAACAGTATCAAAGTACATGTAATAAAAACCATAAACCCTCATGTTTTTACAATTTATAACCCATTTACAACCAAAAAAGAATTTGAGATGGCAATCAATTCTAAGAGTGTCCACTTCAGAGCCTGGGTAGAAAGAATAATGTGATTCCATTTCCAAGGGCAGGATCCTAAGCATTCCCCTTCCTCTTTGCTGTGAAGTAAAGGAGGATAACAGTCTACCTCACTATCTTGAATGTTCTCCTCACAGCCGGGCAGCGCCTGACACACAGCTTCGGTACACTGAGGGCACAACCAAACCAGGTCTCGGAAAGTCTGCACCACCGCTAGAACACAGCCCAAGATACAAGATCACAAGGTTAGAGACACCATGCTGGAAGGAGTCTTAAGAGATATGTACTCAGATTAGATTTCTGGATGAATTTCTGTAAAATGGGTGTGGAAAGTGTGATCAATGATTATCTAGGAAATGTCTGACATGGGCAATCATTTCTTGAATGAATGGTGCTCTTAATAGATTGCCTCAAGAATAAATGGGCTAATGTATGGAAAAGTACTTTGGAAAATTAAAGATATATGCAAATGTGGGGTAGTGTTGTTGTTGATTGATACTCTAAAGACAGTACAAATAGAGCTACCAGAGCCAGGGCTAAGGTGAGGCAAGAAATATACATAGGGTGCAAAATGTAAGTAGACTCTCAGAGTTGACACTTGCGGAAACCTGAGTAGGTATCTCTTTAAATTCTGCATTTTAGGCATTTCATTTGCCTTACCCTTGTCCCAGCCCTGGAAGACACTGCCTATAGTAGACTTCCCTAAAGCAAAAAGAGGCGGTACCAGTTACCATTGAGTCAATTCTGACTCATGGTGACCCCATGTGTTTCAGACTAGAACTGTGTTCCATAAGGTTTTCAATGGCTGTGATCTTTTAGAAGTAGATCACCAGGCCTTTCTTCCAAGGTGCCTCTGGATGGATACGAACTGTCAACCTTTCAGTTAGTAGTTGAGCACTTAATCGTTTGTGCTACCCAGGGACTCCTAAGAGGGGGCTGTTGTTGTTAGCTGCCATCAAGTCAATTCTGACTCATCGTGCCCGATGTGACAGAGCAGAAATGCTTTACTGTAAACTCTGTGGGAGCAGATTGCCAGGTCTTTCTCCCACAGAGCCCCTGGGCGGGTTCAAACTGCCAACCTTTCGTTTGTACCACCAGCGCTCCTTGAAAAGAGGTGGTAAAGGTGGGGAGAGAACAAGCCAATGTCATCCTAGCACCCCTCCATTATCTACAGTATAGCCCTATAGACTTGCCGCAGCCTGTGTACCCTATTAGATCCTTCCTCTCCAACAGGAACAGATGACAACGCAAGGAAGAGTTTTAAAAAACTCTATATGATTTATCCAACAATAAATATTTTTTGAGCAACTACCATAGACCAGGCCCTTGACAAAAAAATCTGGAAGGGTAGACATTACCTGTGGTGATGTGCTCCTGTCGAAGCCCCAGCAACTCTCTTAGAATCTGCACACACTGATCTGTGTAGGTCCTGGCAATGCCACCTATGGAGGAAGACAATGCAGAGAGAAAGGTGTCAGGTCAGATACTAGGACCTCATTCTAAAATCATTTCCCACCAGCCAAAGAAAGAGGACCAGAAATATATAAAAAAAAAAAAAAAAAGAAAAAAGCACCCCTTGCTTTTTAAAGAAGATTCTAAGTTTGCTATAAAGGGAAATTTGTTAAAAATGAATCCTTCTTTTTTTTTTAATTAACCACTAGAAAATTGGAAGTTCATGGAAAAAAAATTTCCCGCTGAACAGGGTGGAAAACATTCAGTAACAAAGGTATTTACATGGCAGCAAGATATGAGGCACAGTGCTTATTATAGCATGTCGGCACAGGAATGTTCCTGGCAGGGAACACCTGACAGCAGTCTATGGACTGCAGGGTTTCTACTCTCCTCTTTGCTCCCACTTCTCTATCCCTACAAATAACCACAGTTTATTCCAAATTTGAGGGTTCCTCGTCCTTCTCTATTTGAAGGCCTCCAAAACTTAGCTCCCCAGCTGCTTTCATTTTATGAATCACTCCAGCCTTAAGTTCTAGACAGAGTAGTAAGAAAATGTCATTGGATTTAAGATCTATTCTGTGTTAATCTCTACTCAGCACAATACATAGGTCACAGCTGAAGCTCAAGAAATGACTGGTGGTGAACTGATATCAGGCTTTGAGTCAGGGGGGCTGGGTTCCACTCCTAGTTCCAGAATTATACGACCCGTGGGCAAATTAATAATCTTTTTGTGTCTGGGTTTCTTATCTTTAAAATTATGTTAATAAAACTTGTCCTCTTGCCCTGACTGCCCCACAAGACTGTGGTATGACATACAGAAAAGCATTTTGGGTAGCAGACAACAAAAGGCAATACAAATTCTAAGCACTGCAGCTTAAGTTAAGCCACCAGGGCTCCTTGAAAAGAAGGGTTAAAGGTGGGGAGATAATAAGCAAGATACCTGTATTCTCTATCCCGGGAAATATGGCAAGTCCTGTCTTATGAACAACAAAAACTCCCTCCCTCTTTGTTTGTAGTCACTGACCCAAGCCTTTGGTTCAGCGTACCTTGTCTCTGAGGCAAGATTCACTCCCTTTTGCTCTCTAGAATTCCTCTGGCCACAGCTTTCTAGCTGGCTGGTCTAGGCACTTAGGAAGGAAAAGCAGCAGACACCTACCTATGGCAAAGATGGCGGCCTGTGCAAAGTCGGCAGACACATCAGTGCAGTACCCTCGAAGCTCTTCTAGCACCTGCTGCACGTTCTCATCATTAACCAGCTCACACAGCACCTCCACCTTCTGCAACTTGATGTAGTGGGGCTCTGAGTAGGAGCAAAAAAACTTCTTGTAGTGGGTGCTAAAGTGACCAGGCAAACTATGCAAGATCTGGCGTACATGGCAGAGGGCAGCAAAACAGAGCTCACGGCTCTCTGAAGAACAGGCAGCTAGCAAAGGTCCCTTGACTTGTACAAGCACATCCTTTTGTACGTGGGGGAAGTTTCTGGCCAAGATCAGAAAGAGTTTGGTGGTCCCCATCACCACACTTGCACTACTGCTCTTGAGAAAGCTGTCCAACAGATTGAGAATGTCAAACAGCTCCTCCTCGCTGCGGGGCTGGTAGCGCAGCAGAAAGTTCAGTACTTCACCCTGGCCCCATTGGTCCAGTTTTGACATTCTATCCAAAAGAGGAAACAAAAACACTATTTTAGCAACAAAACGAGGACCATCTCCATGCTACTGTGATGTCACCAGCTGGCTGTACATCATAACAAGGGGAGAATTCTTAAACATAGGCTCTGCCATAAATGAATCATTCTTTATATGGACTTGTTAAAGTTTACACAAAACAGGCTTTAAATTCCAAGATGAGATGACAGTACACATGCACACTCATATAAGATCAAAGATGTCATCAGTGTACCCTGGATCCAGATTCTCTACATTTTAAGGCTGTATAAACGCTTACTTTTGGGGACACAATGGTTGCAGAGGAGGGCAGAATCTGTCACCACAGTTAATGGTTATGGTTCACTATCTTTTCTACTCTACAGAAATTGTTCAAGACCTCTTCTTAATTCCACACATCAACAAGATTCCACCAGGATGCAGATCCCATAATAAAAAGAGCACTGAGGCATCCAAACCGATTTAAGAGATGATGGGCAATGGGCTTATTGATGACAACGCCCCCTTCCTGCTTCAGAATTTCCTCTAGAGACCTCAGACAGTTCACAACCACAATCGGATCCTGGTCACGCAGCAAACTGTATAACTCATTTACCAGGGCACCATCTACAAAAGAGAACAAAGATCTTGGGTAAAGAAGAAAAGCTTCAGCATCACAGAGATAGAGCCAGAGTAATAACTCCAGGCAGACAAATCTGAGCTTCTATAAAGTGACACAATGACAAAACGAAAGAGGCACTAACAACGTGCAAGGCAACAAGGCTCATCTCTAGCCTGGTCTACATTAACTAGTGCAAAGGAGCTCATTGGGCCTGGAAGAAAGGACTTCTTTGATCTAGAAAATATCAAGTCCTGCATTTTACTCAAAGAAAAATGTATAGAAGTGGGGCTACATTATTATTCTCTACCAAAGCTATATAACCTTTTACAAAGTCATACACATAATAGAGGCTCAAATGAATATTGACCATGATGGATTACACTGAAACTTACCCACTTCAGAGTCTCCATGAAGATTATGCATCTTGGCACAGCCAAGGACTGCCACCCTCCTGACATATGAAGCCTTATCCCGCAGACCACTGAGAATAGGCTGCTGGATATATTCCTGCACACCAGGCATCCTAAACAACACATACTGGAGTCAGCCAGATCCTGAAATACTAGTTTTGACATAACAACACCTATTGTACTTAACAGAGAATTTAGTAGATGTTTGGCTGTGCCGTCTCTCAGACTATGAAGAATTAAGAGAAAGCCTCTGCCATACTTAAAAAGCCAAAATTTGACTTTTCTTTTGGAATAATACTGCAAAGGCAGTACCAAACCAAAAAAACCAAATCCCTTGCCATTGAGTTGATTCTGACTCATAGTGACCCTATAGGACAGAGTAGAACTGCCCCATAGGGTTTCCAAGGCTGTATTCTTTACAGAAGCAGATCGCCATTATCTTTTTCCCACAGAGGAGCTAGTGGGTTCAAACTGCTGAGCTTTCAATTAGCAGCTGAATGCTAAACTACTGTGCCACCAGGGCTCTTTGCAAAGGCAGTACAAAAGATACATACGTAGTCGTGTTTAGAAATTTTTAACCAAAACCATGGACTATTTCACTGAGAGTGAGAATGGAAAATTACCTTTAACAAAACCATATAATATAGTTTATTAAGCCAAAGCAATGGCAGAAAAATCTGAGTCTAGGGTACAATACTATTTTCCCTAGTATTAAAGAGATCAAATAAATTGGCCTCGTTAAACATTTGCCCCATGTCCACCTGAACTCATCAGCCACTGAGGAAGGGACGGGGAAGAGGAGACTCACCTGAGGCTACACATGCTCCGTAGTGCCAGCCCTCGGACCATTGGGTTGGGATCCGAGCAATCTTTGCACAGTGTGTTGATGGCAAGAAGAGCCAGATCTGGTTTCAGGGGGGCATATGTGCACATGTACAAATAAACCAGCTTCTTCTGAACAATATCTACAGTGGCACTGGCCTTCACCATTTCCATGAAAACACTGGACATGTCCAATCCCTGAGTCATGTGCCTGAAACCAAGACACACGGCAGGAAGAAGTAAAATGCAAAATCCCCAACCTACACAGAGGAAGTTTTACTTACATATGCCTTGGTTATCCAACCAGATTGTGATCTGTTAGAGGGAAGCAACCAGGCCTAACTTTGTCTATTACACAATACTTTACACCATGGGCCTACAATAAACATTGTTTTTCCATTCATATTTAGACAAACACTTATTGAACCACTATACGTTCCAGCGAAATTGAGCTTTTACATTCCAGGGATATGCGCTGGGGACACGATATTGAAGAAGGGATGGTCTCAGACCTCTAGGAGCTCAAAGTCTAGTAAGAAGCCAAGAAAGACCATCCATAATTACAGTACAATGTAATCAAGTATTATAACTGAAGTAATACACAATGTGCAGCAGGAATCCAGAGGACTGATACTGCCAGGAAGTCAAAAGTTTCCTCACAAAGGAAATAACTTCAGCTGAATGAGCAGGAGCTCACTAGAAAGGTAATGATACATGCTATGAGACACGTAGACATGAGCAAGAATGGCATTCTTTTGATCGTCTATATGCAGGTAGTTGAATTAGGTTGGGTTTTCCTTGGGCGCTATGATAAGATTGGATTTTATTTTGTTCATTCGCTGTTTCTCAAACTGTTGTCTCCTATCACAATCAATTGGGATGTTTGTTAAAAATGCAGATTCCTGGGTTCCACCCCATCCTACTAAAAATATTTACATTTTTTTAAAAAAGCATCTCAAAGGACTTTTGTGCATACTAAAGTTTGAGAACCACAGCTGTAGGCAATAAAGGCAAGTATTTAGATTTGTATATTGAGAAAATTATTCTCATTGTAATGAGACGGAAAGGTGACCTACTGGTAAGCTACTGTAATTGCCTTGGTAATGAAGGCCTGAACCAGAACAGCAGTGCCAATCAAAAAAGAGAACTATGAATCCATAGCATCTGACATGAGAACTCAAGAACCATGTGTCATCAAAGCTGACTTCCAAGACTCTTTCTGGCTTGGTTGACTTGCTGGTGACATTCAAGACAAATATAAGCACAAAAGCAGGTTTGGGAAGGAGGGAATGATGTAGGCGCTATTTTGCACACGTGTTTGTGAACTATCCAAATGGAAATGCCAAGCAGTAGCAGAATATGCGGGTCTGAAGCTAAGAAAGCAAGTCTGGACTAAACATATATAGATCCAGGAGTCTAATATAAATGTAACTGCCGAAGCCTGTGATTTGAATGTAATCCACCCAGGTGAGTAAAAGAAGTCCCACAAGGGCGACTGCGATAGCACTCCAGAGAAACAGGATAAAAATCAAATCATAAAACTGCCATGTATGAAAGTTCTATTTACTCATTCTGACTGGCCTGGGGTAGACAGCCCTGATGGGGACTGCAGTGGGGGAGCTACGAGGCTAAGGGATTCAGCCGATACCTAATCACTCGCTGGATGACATTCCGGTAGCGCAGCCTATCAGCCTGAATGTGAGGGTTACACATAGCCTTCTTCAGCTCCTTCACCACGTCCTCCGAGCCAAGGTAAGGCATCTTCTCGAACACTCACGGGGTAGTTCCCACAGATCCCACCTAGGTAACTCGTGCTCCTAGCCCCTAAGGTGGGGACCTGCGTAAAGAAAACGTCAGTCAGCGAACGGACTAAAGGCGTGACTCCACCCCAGCCTCACTACGCCAGGTCCCGAACCCTGGACCTCGGCCATTCAACCCTGTTACCTTCCCAGAAAGCCCCACGCTAGGCTCTTCAGGCCCTTCCGCCGACCTCCAAGCCTAGTTCGCTCCACCCATAGATCTCTGAACCCTCAAAGACGGCGTCTCGGCCCTCTTCCCGATTTCTTATCCCACAGGCGAGAGCCCGCGAACCCCTCCTTCTCCAATTCCAGCCTTTCTTGCGCCTACGCGTTTGTTGTTACCGATAGGCCCAATCAGGCTTTTCCGGAAGTCCCGCCTCAGTTGCCAATCACCCTCTCCCAGCGAGCGCGAAGCTGAGCGTATACCGCGACCTTAGGGCGCGCTTCTCCCAACCTTTCACCTCAAGGCGCAGCCGCGCAGCTCCCTTTGATGGGCTATCGGAAATCGGCTAATCTGGCCTGTCTCCGCCCAGAAGCGCGCGCTTTGAGTGCTGAGGGTGGAAGTGGTGGTATGTCGACTGTCTTCCGCGGTTTGGATACCAGCGCAGCCCCCATGGGCAGGGCTACTTTCTTTTTTCTACCCACTCTAGTAACTTCTTACTCCACTGTGTTGGCTTTCCCTTAGGTTTCTTGGCCCTGTTCCTGCCTGAGCAGGACTTTTTTAGGGGCGCCGTTGGGGAAGCCTCACGCGGGAGCCTTATCCCCATGAAGATTCCACTGGTAACTCTCCAACCTCGTCACCATGAATGGGGTCCTGATCCCCCATACACCCATCGCTGTGGACTTCTGGAGCCTGCGCCGGGCTGGTTCCGCGCGGCTTTTCTTCTTGTCCCACATTCATTCGGACCACACCGTGGGCCTGTCTAGCACCTGGGCCCGGCCCCTCTACTGCTCCCCAGTCACTGCCCACCTCTTGCATCGTCGCCTACAGGTATGGGGGGCTGGAGTCGGCCTCCATGGAGATGGGTCAGGTATCTGGGGGACTCCAGACTTAAGGGCGGAGACTTTGGGGGAGAAGGATATGTGTCACAGCCTTGGAGCCTAACCGAGTGGGAACCAGGAGGACTGATTTTCCAAAATTGGGAGTTGTTTAAACACAGAAGTGCTTCTTTAGCCCAGGATAGAAATGTGGCTTCCAAATGGCCAACTTGGGATATTTCAGCTATAAATTGGGGCGGTCTTTTAGTCCAGATGAGGACTATTCATACTTTTCACATACACTAGGCCGGTGTTTCCCAAACTTACTTCATTTTAAGAATCCACCTAATGTGCTGGTTAAATATACAGATTCTCTAGGCTCTTCTCCCCCACACCCCGTCTGATTCAGTAGGTATGGCTGGTGCAGGTCTTGGAAATCTGGCTGGATTTTTAAAATCAAGTGGCCTAAGGGATTATTATGATCAGGAAAGCTTGGGAATCACCAACTACACTGTTTTCTGAACTCAAAGTCATACAAAGGGTGGGGTGGAAAGAGGGAGGAGGAAGGACTGATTGGTTGGGATCCCCTATTACAGCTTCTGCTCCAGGGAGTTTCGGGATTTGGTCAGCTTTCCCTGATTCAGGAAAAGGATAGTCCCTGCTCCAGGGAGGTATCAGGGAGGAGAGTCTGTGGTCACTGGGATGACCAGCTGTTTCCTCAGGTATCTAAGCAGTGGATCCGAGCCCTGGAGGTTGGTGAGAGTCACGTACTGCCTCTAGATGAAATTGGGAAAGAGACCATGACTGTAACCCTCATCGATGCCAATCACTGCCCTGGCTCTGTCATGTTTCTCTTTGAAGGATACTTTGGAACCATTCTCTACACAGGTGGGTCTCTGAGGGGTCCCTCCCACTTTCCCAGCATAGACACTACTTTTTTTGAGCAACCTTAACTCAATAGAAGTCAGGAGACCATCTGGCTTCATCTCATATAGGAACGGTGACCCTTTTTCCATCAATTTCTCACTAGTAGAGTAATTAGAAAACAGGAGCAGAATGGGGAAAGTTCAGCAAAGAAGGTATACACAAAGAAGCCCAATGCCTAATCAGATGATGGTTTTTCCACAGGCTAGTAAACAAATGCCCATCTGTTGTTGGGGTTGAGAGAGGCTTGTCTTCTATTCTTTTGACTTAGGTCTCTGGTCATCATGGTGACCACACATTCTCCCTGATAACTCCTGGAGCAGGGACCATCCCTTTCCTGAATCAGGGAAAGCTGACCAAATCCTGAAATACCCTGGAGCAGAAGCTCTTATGGGGATTCCCAAGCAATCCTCTGCCCCTCTTATATTGTCCTTCCAGGTGATTTTCGATATACACCATCCATGCTAAAGGAGCCAGCCCTGAGATTGGGGAAGCAGATCCATACCTTATACCTAGACAACACCAATTGCAACCCAGCCCTGATTCTTCCTTCCCAGCAAGAAGCTACCCGCCAGATTATCAAACTCATTCGAAAGTACCCACAACATAACATAAAGATCGGTGAGTGGTTTCTGTTCCTTTTTCTCACCCATAGCCAGTAAATCTAGGTTCTTTGAATGTTCTCACGTCTTTCAAGTCTTTCTACACATCTTATCTCCTCCATGAAGCCTATCCTGATCACCTTATTTAAAACAACCTGCCAGCCACCCCCATCCCCACGTTCCTAACTCCTGATCCCCCATATAGTTCTACTTTTGTGTCTTTTTATAGTACTCATCACCTTCCAGTATACTCTTTCCATTTTGTTTTAATGTGTTGCTGCACACACACACTTTTCCTTCCCCATCGTCCCCCCACCCCCGGCAGCTGTAAATTCCTTGAGAGTATGGATGAAGGTAGGAAGGAACTTTTATGTTTATGTTGTTGAGAAGCAGCAGCCAGTGTGACAGGAGTGCAGTGGATGAAGGGGAGAGTGGCGGGAGAACAGGCTGAAGAGGCAGGTGGGGCTGGACCAAAGAGTGCTTATAAGCGATTTTGAACTGATCCTAAATATAACCATTGTTCTTAGTACAAAGAGCTGTTGAAGGGTTTTTAGTAGGAGAGGGACAAGACTGCACTTATTACCTTGCAATGTATTACATAACTTACCTGTTATTGTGTTCTGTTTTTATTGTCTATCTCCCCCTGCTAAAATGTAAGCTCCATGATAGCAGGGCTCTTTGTTTTACTTATGGATATATCCCAGATGCCTAAATTAATTACTGACAGAGGCATTCAAAATATTTGTTATGTAACTGAATGAAATTTATCACAACCTAGAATTTAAATGAGTGTTGTGCTTTAAATTGGATACCTTGAAAAAAATAGCTACATGCCTGTTCCAGTGATTCTACAATGGTACACATTTTTGGGACTCTTCTTTTGGAGTTGTGTTTTGAGATAGTTTGTAAGAATCCATCTTTGTTTAAAAAAATATAATAGATTTAGTTCTGAATGATTTTTTTGCTGTTTCCAAAATTATAGTAAGTCTTCAAAAGGAAAAAGATTTGCCACCATTCGTGAATATTTTGAAACTCTGAAAGAAGTTTCAAAGTGGGGTTAAACAAAGGCATTCAAAAATTATATAGCCTCGCAGAATGATTACTGAATTGATTGAGAAATAGTCTCTACTGTCAGGATTGCTTGAATGCAGAAATATCAGTCCTATGAGAAGAATGTAACTAGTGTCATTGAACTATACATGTAAAAATTGTTGAATGGGTGTATGACGCTGCATATATTTTCACCAAAAATAAATATTAAAAAAAAAAAAAAAAAGAAATATCAGCCCTAACCAATCTTTAGCTTTTCAGAGCAGAATTTATCTAGAGAGGCACAGCTGTCTAGAAGGGTGCTGTGGTAGGGGCTTGATTAATTTTGTAAATATTTAATAAGCCCCTACTATATGCCAGATTAATCAATTTCTGACCACAGAAGTTGGTAAAAACTTTAATTTCTTCATCTTTGGTCTTAGTGGTTGGTGTGTAAATTTGAATAATAGTCATATTAGCTAGTCTTCCTTGTAGGAGTATGGATATTATCCTTTCACTGACAGCATTCTGCTTCAGGATGGATCTTGAAATTTTCTTTTTGACAATGAATGTGGTGCCGTTCCTCTTCAATTTGTCATTTCCAGCATAGTAGACCATATGATTGTCCAGTTCAAAATGGCTGATACGAGTCCATTTGAGTTCACTAATGCCTAGGATATTGATACTTATGTGTTCCATTTCATTTTTAACAACTTCCAATTTTCTGTGATTCATACTTCGTACATTCCAGGTTCCAATTACTAATGGATGTTTGCACCTGTTTCTTCTCATTTTGAGTCATACCACACCAGCAATTTAGGGTCCCGAGAGCTTTACTCCATCCCCGTCATTAAGGTTGACTCTACTTTGAGGAGGCAGTCTCATTTTGAGTGCCTTCCAACCTGAGGGGCTCATATTCCAGCGCTATAACAATGTTTTGCTACTATCTGTAAAGTTTTCACAGGCCAGTTTTTTTCAGAAGTAGATCACCAGGTTCTTCTTCCTAGTCTGTCCTAGTCTGGAAGCTCCACTGAAACCTGTCCACTATGGGTGACACTGCTGGTATTTGAAATACTGGTAGCATAGCTTCTACATCACAGCAACACACAAGCCACCACAGTAAGACAAACTGACAGACCACTAATGCCAAAGATGAAGAAAATGAAGATTTTTACCACCTTCTGCAGTCTGAAATTGATCAAGCATGCAATCATGAGGCACTGATAATTATTGTGATTGGTATGCAAAAGTTGGAAACAGAAGAAGGATCGGTACTTAGAAATATGGCCTTGGTGATAGAAATGATGCCGGTGAACACATGATAGAATTTTGCAAGACCAACAACTTATTCATTGGAAACGCCTTTTCTGAACAACATAAACAGTGACTATGCACATGCACCTAACTGGATGGAATACACAGGAATCAAATTGACTACATCTGTAGAAAGAGATGAAGAAGCTCAATATCATCAGTCAGAACAAGGCCAGGGGCCGACTGCAAAAGAGACCATCAGTTGCTCATTTGCAAGTTCAAGTTGAAGCTGAAGAAAGTTGAAACAAGTCCACGAGAGCTAAAGTACAACCTTGAGTATAACCCACCTGAATTTAGAGACCATCTCAAGAATAGATTTGATGCATTGAACACTAATGACCAAAGACCAGACGAATTGTGGGATGATATTAGTAATACTATACATGAAGAAAGCAAAAGTTCATTAAAAAGACAAGAAAGAAAGAAAAGACCAATGTGAGTGTCAGAAAAGACTCTGATACTTGCTCTTGAATGTAGAGTAGCTAAAGCGAATGGAAGAAATGAAGTAAAAAAACTGAATAGATTTCAAAGGGTAGATCAAGAAGAAAAAATAATGGTACCATAATGAAATGTGCAAAGACCGGGAGTTAGAAATCCAAAAGGGAAGAACACACTCAGTATTTCTCAAGCTAAAAGAACTGAAGAAAAAATTCAAGCCTTGAGTTGCAATATAGAAGGATTCTATGGGCAAAATAGTAAATGACACAGGAAGCATCAAAAGAAGATGGAAGGAATACACAGTCACTGTACCGAAAAGAACTGGTCGACATTCAACCATTTCAGGAGGTAGCATATGATCAAGAACCGATGGTATTGAAGGAAAAAGTCCAAGCTGCACTGAAGGCATTGGCAAAAAAAAAAGGCTCCAGGAATTGACAGGATACGAATTGAGATGTTTAGACAAACAGCTACAATGCTGGAAGTGCTCACTTGCCTATGCCAAGAGAATTGGAAAACAGTTACCTGGTCAACCGACTGGAAGAGATCCATACACGTGACCATTCAAAGAAAGGTGATCCAACAGAATGCGGCAATTTTCAAACAATTTCATTGATATATCACACACAAGAAAAATTTTGCTGAAGATCATTCAAAAGCAGTTGTAGCAGTACATCGACAGGGAACTGCCAGAAATTCAAGCCAGGCTCTAAAGAGGACATGGAACAAGGGATATCATTGCTAATGTCTGATGGGTCTTGGCTGAAAGCAGGGGATACCAGATGGATGTTTACCTGTATTTTATTAACTACACAAAGGCATTCGACTGTGTGGTCATAACACTTTAGGGGTAACATTTTGAAGAATGGGAATTCCAGAACACTTAGTTGTGCTTATGCAGAACCTGTACATAGACCAAGAGGCAGTTGTTCAAACAGAACAAGGGGATACTGCGTGGTTTAAAATCAGGAGAGGTGTGCATCAGGGTTGTATCCTTTCACCGTACGTATTCAATCTATGCTGAGCAAATAATCTGGGAAGCTGGACTATATGAAGAAGAGATTGGAGGAAGACTCATTAACAACCTGTGATATGCAGATGATACAACCTTGCTTGCTGAAAGAGAAGAGTACGTGAAGCACTTACTGATGAAGATCAAAGACTACAGCCTTCAGTATGGATTACACCTAAACATAAAGAAAACAAAATCCTCACATCTGGACCAATAAGCAACATCATGAAAAATGAAGAAAAGATTGAAGTTATCAAAGATTTTGTTTTACTTGGATCCACAATCAACGTCCATGGAAGCAGCAGTCAGGAAATCAAACAATGTATCGCGTTGGGCAAATCTGCTGCAAAAGACCTCTTTAAAGTGTTAAAAAGCAAAGATGTCATTTTGAGGACTAAGGTGCACCTGACCTAAGCCATGGTATTTTTAATTGCCTCATATGCATGTGAAAGCTGGACAATGAATAAGGAAGCTCGAAGAAGAATTGATGCCTTTGAATTATGACGTTGGCCGAGAATATTGAATATCTCATGGACTGCCAGAGGAACGAACAAATGTGTCTTGGAAGAAGTACAGCCAGAATGCTCCTTAGAAACAAGAATGGTGAGACTTCATCTGATGTATTTTGGACATGTTATCAGGAGGGACCAGTCCCTTGAGCAGGACATCATGCTCGGTAAAGTAGGGGGTCAGCGAAAAAGAGGAGAACACTCAATGAGATAGATTGACACAGTGACTGCAACAGTGGATTCAAACATGGCAATGATGGTAAAGATGGTGCAGGACCGGGCAGTGTTTCATTCTGTTGTAGATAGGGTCGCTATGAGTGGGAACCCACTTGATGGCACCTAATAACAACAAAAGAAATGTATAAGTTCTTTTCAGGAGTTCACAATCTGCTTGTGGACTTGAAACAGACCTTCAGAAAAGGTCTAAATGAAACAAACAGCATCTGTTCCTTCTATTACCATAAGCTTTACCCCAAATCAGGTCTTCATTTCTTTCTACGTAAATATTGGGCCTTCTAACTGGGACCTCTGCTTCTAGCTTCTTCTCAGCCAAGCCATTGAATAACACTGCTGCTGTATTATTTTTTTTGTAAAGCCCTGCTCTGATCATATTCTTCGTATAATCAGAAGTCTTTTATTTTCTCCTGTAACCTACAGACTTCTTATTCTGACACCCAGAATCCTCCCCTGTCTGGCTCAAGCTAAGGCTTTTGGCCTAGTATTTCATTTTTCTTTCTACCCTTCCATATACTCCATGATCCAGTCCAACCGGGATGATCGCCATTCCACCAACACACCCTGATGTTCCCTGCCTCTATAATTTTGTTTATACTGAGTCTCTCTGTTGCATTTGACAACTTTTATCTCCTGTGCTTCAAACAGGTTGGTCCTGTTGCCCACTTGATATCTACCCCAGGTACGTCACAGATACCTCAAACATAACACATCCAAACTGAACTCATCATTCTATCCTTCAACCTGTTATTTGTCCTGAATTCTGAGTCTCCATCAATGACACTACCTTCAGCTAGAGATCTTGGAGTCATTCTTATTGCAGTTCTCCTTCATATCTACTTACTCATTCAGTCTTGTCTGTTTTGCCTTCTTAACATTTCTTCAGTTCAGTTCTTTTTTTCTATCCCTGTTGTTCTTGTTAGTTGCTGTTGAGTCAGCCCTAAACTTATGGGAACCCCGTGCACAATGGAACGAAATATAGCCCAGTCCTGTGCCATCCTTGTGATCTCTTGTGGGTTGGACTGTTGTGATCCATAGGGTTTTCATTGGTTCATTTTCTGGTGGTTCAGTGGTAGTATTCTCACCTTCCATGCGGAGACTCGGGTTCAGTTCCCAACCAATGCACCTCATACACAGATACCACCATCTGTCAGTGTCGGCTTCAGTGTTGAGTGTTGCAGTAATGCTGAACAGGTTTTAGCAGAGCTTCCAGACTAAGGTGGACTAGGAAGAAAGGCCTGGTGATCTACTTCCAAAAATCTATCCCTATTAAACCAAAAATAGTTTCCTTGGCTATAATCTTTATGGAAGCAGACTGCCATATCCTTCTGTGGAGCAGCTGGTGGGTTCAAACCACCGTCCTTTTGGTTAGCAGCCAAGAGCTTAACCACTGTACTAGCAGGGCTCCTCTATCCCTATTAACCAAACAAACAAAAAAATACCCAAACTCATTCCCGTCAAGTCAGTTCCAATTCTGTCTTTATCCTCTTGCTGTGACGGCCTTTGTATTGGTCTCTCTGCCTCCATCTGTGTTCTCACTTTCTTTTTTAACATATATGTATATATATTTTTTCTCATTCAAGTATCTACGCATACATGTACATATACTTATATCTGTGTACACATATGTATTCACTTTACTTACCTGTATATGTGTATATGCCTATACACATATGTATGTGACCATACACATTTTTTGATTATTGTTGATGTTGTTGCCAAATCATATATGTCATATTCTTTAGCACAAGCATCTTTTTCTCTTGTGCGATTCTTAGTGGCATTGTTTACTTTGGTCAAGCTGTGCTCCTTACACCCGTATTCTGTGCTACTTTTCCCATCTCCAAAAATAACAAGTATCTATGCTCTCAAGAGTGACTCCCCCCTCTCCCCCACCCATCCCTGGTAACTACCAATGAACATTGGTCTCTGTATGTATATATATTTTTGTTGTCTTATAAAAGTGAGATCATACAATATTTATCCTTGTGTGATTGCTTTATTTCACTCAGCATTATGTCCTCCAGCTCCATCCATGTTATAATGTTCCGCACACTCATCATTGTTCTTTATGGTGTGTAGTATTCCACTGTATGTGTGTACCACACATTTTGCTTATCCACTCATCCGTTGAAAGGCACTTAGGCTGTTTCCATTTTTTTGCTATTATAAGTAATGCTGCAGTGAACATAGGTGTAGCAGATTGTACTTCTTGAGGACTGAGACTTCTGTTTTTTTGTCTTCATACTGCCTAACACTTGGTAAATGCTTTCCTTTTTGAGCTGAATGAATGAGTGGATTCTGCGTGCTGCCCCCCACCATTCTCATATATCTCAGGTCAAATGTCACCTCCTCTCTGATACACTCCTTGATTGCCCCATGAGTTTTTTGCATTTTTGTTAAACATTGGTTGATTTATTAGGATTCCCCAATAGCTTGATTCTTTTCCTCTTCTTCTAATCCTTTTAAAATAACTCAGGACTCTACAGCCTGGGAAAGGAGTCCCTGCTGGAGCAGCTGGCCCTGGAGTTTCGGACATGGGTTGTGTTGAGTCCTCGGCGCCTGGAGTTGGTGCAGCTGTTGGGTCTGGCAGATGTGTTCACAGTGGAGGAGAATGCTGGCCGCATCCATGCCGTGGACCGTACAGAGATCTGCCTTTCCACCATGCTGCACTGGAACCGGACCCACCCTACCATTGCTATCCTTCCCACAAGCCGGAAAATCCACATCTCCCACCCTGATATCCACATCATTCCTTACTCTGACCATTCCTCCTACTCTGAGCTTCGTGCCTTTGTGGCAGCACTGAAGCCCTGCCAGGTGGTGCCCATTGTCAGTGGACAGCCTTGTAGACATTACTTTCAGGACAGCCTGAACCCCAGGCTGTCTATGCCCTTGATTCCAGCCTCTGTGCAGCAATACATGAGTTCCAACTCTAGAAAACAGAGCTTCCTCTGGCTGCTAGAAAGGAGGCTAAAGAAGCCGAGAATCCAGGGTGTTGTGTTTGAATCCCTTGAGGAAAATGCTGATCAGTGTCAACCTGATAGGGACTCAAAGAAGGCCAAGAAAGAGAAGCTTTCTCCCCAGCCTGGGGACCTTGAGCAGCAGCCCTCCCCCTGTACTTTGCAGGTCAAGAAGCAGTTGTTGCCAGACCGCTACAGCAAAGAATGGGATCTATTAGTCCCTTTCTGTGAGTCTCAGGGGATGGCAACTGTGGTGACTGCCCCCTTGGGCTTGTCGGTGCAGTTAAGGTGTACAGATGAGTTTATCTCTCTGAAAACTGGGGAGGAAATTAGTTTAAGGCCCCACTTGTTACCCAGGGGAGACAATGATGGCCCAGCAACCACAGGGAACCAGAGTGCTTGGATTGGCAAAGATTCTTCTCTGTCTCCCAGCAGCAGGGCTGGCCCTCTTCTGACTTCTGGGTTCAGGGGCCTAGCACTAAAATACCTCCTGACTCCAGTGAACTTTTTCCAGGCGGAGTTCTCTTCCAGGAGCTTTGACCAGCAAGTGGAAAAATACCATAGAACCCTCGCTGAAATACAGAGGAGTGCACAGACTGACACCCTTGTTTGATCCAGCACTGTGGTTTTGAAGATAGTGGCTGATGGCACTATTTGTTTTGGGCCTTGCTTTTCTATCTTCCCGGATCCCTAAGGGCTCACCCTGCAACAGCACTTCCTAGTCCCTATGGAATCCTTAGTTTTATAGTTGAGTATGTTTGAAAAGCACGTCTCATCATAATCCCTTCACAGTATATGTGAGAACATTAAAGGTTCTGAGAAGTTCTTCAGGAATTTAATCTGTTTAACTTCGTCTAACCCAGTATTTCTCAAACTTTTTTGAACATGCAACCCTTTTATGTGGGTGCAAAACAGAGATAAGAGTCAGAATCAAGAAGGAGCAGATTATTTTCCATTGTTATTTTGTGTGTCATGTCCCATATGCTGTGTCCCCTTCTCCCTCTCCCCAGACTAAAGTCCCTAAGTAGTTCTATTTTTAAGTTTATGAACAAACTGTGGTACTGGACGGTCAATATGATTTGGTTAAGTGGTGGCCCAGGCAGCACGTTCCAATCCTGAGTGTCACTGACTTGCTGTGACCCCATCCAAGTGACTTCCTGTTACTGCTTCTTGGAGAGAACAGGAAGCGATGAAGAGGCCTTCTTGGATCAGTGGTGAAAAATTCCACCCCTGACTCCTTCATGAGGGACTGCAGTTAGTGTCACTGAGGACCTATTGGAGCAGAACCAGCTAGGGGATTGGGTACCCCTCATCAAGGCAGTACCTGTAGCCCAGCTGAACAGTCAGGCCGCCAGCTGCTCTGGGTCCCTGACAATTTGGCTGAAATAAAGTTACAAAAGATCACGTGTGCTGTGAGCTATTCCTCTGATTGTTCGCATAGCTGGGATGTTTGTTGCCCCTCCTCCCCCCTGGGTTGAGTTAAGTAGGGAGCAGGAGCACACATCCTGTGTGTTTTCGTATCCAGGGAAGAGACCAGGATGCCAGCTGGCTGGAAGGGTGGGAGTGTGCAGTTCTGCCCTGTCCTGCTTAGGACTTGACAAAATGCCAAAGCCGTAAGCAGGCCAGCAGGTACCATGGCTGTGAGGGAATGGGCTCAGAGGGCACAGGCTTGTAGAGCTGGACACGTGAATAAACACAGCTTCAGAATGGAGCCGTGAGTCTTAGAAACGAAGAATGTTCTTTTCTGGGGGTAGTGGGACGAGGGCAGCAGGGTTTTCTGCTTTTGGAAGGAGATATGCAAAACAAAGTCTTGCTCTTGAGCAAGCTGTACGCTGCTCTGTTTTGTCAATGACCTTGGCTGTAACCCTCCCATGGGCCTCATAGGAGATGCAGCAGGCAAGGCGTGTGGTACAGCAGGAATACATGGGCATTGTCCTGGGCTTGAATCCAGGGCACCCTGGGCTAACTGCTGAAATAGTGGAGCCTCAGTTCCTCATCTGTAAAACGGGCTCAAATACCTGCCTTTTGTAATTGCTCTGGAGATCATATTAAAGTTGGTAAAATTCCTAGCTCAGTGCCTAGTACACAAATGTTGCTGTTAGCTGACGTTGAGTTGGCCCCATCTCATGGCGACCCCATGCTTCCCCGTCCTGTGCCATCCTCATATGTGATCCATAGGATTTTCTGTGGCTGATTTTCAGAAATAGATTGCCAGGCCTTTCTTCCTGGTCTGTCTTAGTCTAGAAGCTCCGCTGAAACCTGTTCAGTATCATAGCAACACAGGTGGTGGCTTCATATTAGGTGCATTGGCTGGGACTTGAACACAGGTCTCCTGTATGGAAGGTGGGAATTCTATCAATAAACAACCAATACTTCACTAGCACACGGTACCAAAACCAAACCAAACCCATTGCGTCAAGTGGATTCTGACTCAGCGACCCTATGGGACAGAGTAGAACTGCTCCATAGGGTTTCCAAGGAACGGCTGGTGGATTTGAACTGCCAGCCTTTTGGTTAGCAGCCATAGCTCTTAACCACTGCACCAGCAGGGCTCCTAGCACATGGTACCCCACTGCCTTTGAGTTGATTCTGACTCAAATGTTGGTTCTCTTAGCCTCTGGTTATCTTTAAAAAAAAAAATTATTCTGTGTATAAAGAGAAACTTTGGAAATCATAAAAATATAAAGAAGAAAAAAGCAGTTATTTCTCCATGCAGTTCAATTGATATGTTTTTTTCTAATCTTTTTCTGTGTATGTAAATGTGTCAAATGCATACATTTTTTTTAAAATTGAGATAATACTGTATAGGTTTATGTCCTGCGTTTTACTTCCTTAATATCTCGGGCATTTCCCCATGTTATTAAATATTATTCAAAAAAGTCATTTTTAATATTTACATAATATCCTATCACGTGGATCTACCTTAGTTAAACCATTTCGATATTGTTCAACATTTTGTATGCTATCTTTTTACAATTATACATACTACAATGAGCATCCTTGTGCATGTATGTTGGCATTTTTGTTTATTTCCTTAGAGTAATTTACTGGAAGTGGAATTACATTTTTAAGCTCTTGATGCAAATTGTATCAAAACTGCCCTCCAAAAAGGGTTGCTTACCATCCTTTCTGCAGAAGAGGATAGCATTAAAATACCTTGAAGACTCGTTAAGTTCATATGATATCATTAGAATGGCACATGTTGACATATGGAAAATTCATCTCGTGTTAAGTCAATATTTACTAAGCTGCATAGCAAGTCTTAGCCTAACTTCTTTGAGGAGCCTCTAGCTATCTCATATCTGTGTGACCCAGAGGTGTCTGGGAGAGATAAGGTAGTCCTCAGTAGAAGGGCCCCCATATTGGCGTTATCTTCTAGCCACGAGGGGAGCCTGTGTATTCTTGGCACGTGCTGTGTCACACATGTTCCTTGAAGTAGGATTGATATGAATGCAGATGAGGAAGTAAAAAGGCTTAGAGGAATTTAGTTGTTGGCCGCATATTTGTGTTTTGATAATGGAAAAATTCCTTATTGTTTCCTTAAAGTAAATTGTCTTTTTTTTTTTTTAAATATACTTTAAATGAAAGTTTACAGTTGAAGTTAGTTTCTGATACAAAACTTTATATACACACTGCTGTGTGACACTAGTTGCACTCCCCATACTGTGACAGCATGTTCCTCCTTTCCACCCCGGA
This sequence comes from Dugong dugon, assembly GCA_030035585.1. Classification (NCBI taxonomy): domain Eukaryota; kingdom Metazoa; phylum Chordata; class Mammalia; order Sirenia; family Dugongidae; genus Dugong; species Dugong dugon. The sequence goes on from CM057462.1 coordinate 154,511,807, forward strand.
TTTCCCATGTCCATTCAGCCAGCTCCTGTCCCTTTCTGCCTTCTCATCTCGCCTCGGGACAAGAGCTGCCCATTTAGTCTCATGTATCTACTTGAGCTAAGAAGCACACTCTTCACCAGTATCATTTATGCCTTATAGTCCAGTCTAATCTTTGTCTGAAGAGTTGGCTTCTGGAATGGTTTTAGTTTTGGGCTAACAGAGAGTCCAGGGGCCATGTCTTCCAGGGTCCCGCCAGTCTCAGACCATTAAGTCTGGTTTTTTTACTAGAATTTGAGTTCTGTACCTCACTTTTCTCCTGCTACGTCAGGGACTCTGTTGTGTTCCCTGTCAGGGTGGTCATTGGTGGTAGCGGGGCACCATCTAGTTCTTCTGGCCTCAGGCCAATGGAATCTCTGGTTTACGTGGCCCTTTCTGTCTCTTGCGCTAGTATTTTCCTTGTGTCTTTGGTGTTCTTCATTCTCCTTTGCTCCAGGTGGATTGGGACCAATTGATGCATGTTAGATGGCTGTTTGCTAGCTTTTAAGATCCCAGAGGCCACTCACCAAAGTGGATGTGGAACGTTTTCTTAATAAACTTTGTTATACCAACTGACCTAGATGTTCCCTGAAACCATGGTCCCCTGACCCCTCACCGCTACTACTCTGTCCCTCAAAGTGTTTGGTTGTATTCAGGAAGCTTCTTAGCTTTGGTTTCGTCCAGTTGTGCTGACTTCCCCTGTAGTGTGTGTTGTCCTTGTCACCTAAGATAATTCTTGTCTACTATCTAGTTAGTGAACACCCCTCTCCACCCTTGTAACCATCAAAGAATGTTTTCTTCTGTGTTTAAACCTTTTCTTAAGTTCTTATAATAGTGGCCTTATACGATATTTGTCCTTTTGTGATTGACTAATTTTACTCAGCATAATGCCTTCCAGATTTCATCCATGCTATGAGATGTTTCACGGATTCATCGTTATTCTTTAGCATTGCGTAGTATTCCATTGTGTGAATGTACCATGATTTGTTTATCCATTCATCTGTTTATGGGGACCTAGGTTGTTTCCATCTTTTTGCTATTATAAACAGTGCTGCAGTGAATATGGGTGTGCATGTATCTATTTGTGTGATGGCTCTTATTTCTCTCGTCTGGCTTCTTGAAGAGATCAGCAGTTGCTTTACCTGTTTGATTTTTCAACACTCTCATATCAAAATGCTGCATAGCATGTATCTTTAAATAATTAAAATATATTTTATTTTTAGAATCTAAAGATGGCGCTATAGATTTATAAAGATCTTGCAAGTTAGGCTTGAAGGTACTGGGAGAAGGGTTCCCTAGAGATCAGTTAGTTATTTGTTTCATGATCTGTGGGGAAACTTGTACTTTTCCACAAGGAGACTTACAGTGGCTTAAGTCCCTTTACAGAAAAACATTTCCTTGACTGGCTTTGGAGCCCTGGTGGCGTAGTGGTTAAGAGCTCGGCTGCTAACCAAAAGGTCGGCAGTTCAGATCCACCAGCTGTTCCTTGGAAACCCTAGGGGACAGCTCTACTCTGTCCTGTAGGGTTGAATCGACTTGATGGCAATGGGTTTGGCTGGCTTTAGGGGACCGTCTTTCACTTCTATCCCAGGTTGCCCTTTGTGATAGGAAATAGAAGATGAGTGAGTTAGCTTGTTCTTTTTTCAAGAAAAGGGATTTGTACCTGGGACCCCTGGTGGTGCAGTGGTTAAGTGCTTGGCTGCTGACTGAAAGGTTGGTGGTTCAAAGCCACAGCTGCTCTGTGGGAGAAAGATGTGGCAGTCTGCTTCCGTAAACATTACAGCCTTGGAAACCCTATGTGGCAATTCTGCGCTATCCTACAGGGTCTCTATGAGGCAGAATTTGACTCGACAGCAATAGGTTTGGTTTGGTTTGGTTTTCTCTATCTCAAGTCCACTCAGAAAAAGATGGTTTTCTCTGCATTCTTGGAGTAGTTCTTTTAAGCAGGAGAGATCCTTATCTGGGGCCCAGTGCACATGTCTTCGATGCTGCCACTAGTGAGTAGCTGTCAGTCTGTTACCTGCTTTCCATCTTCCACCCTCCTCACCAGCCCGTTAGTTGCTATCAAGTCAGCTCCCACTCATGGTGATTCCACGTACAATAAGTGAAATGTTGCCCAGCCCTTGGCTGCCTTCATGACATTTGTATACTCGAGTCCATTATTGCAGCCACTGTGTATTTTGAGTGCCTTCCAACCTAGGAGGCTCATCTTTCTGCACTACATCGGATAATATTGTGTTGTGATCTGTGGAGTTTTCACTGGCTAATTTTTGGAAGTAGATTGCCAGGCCTTTCTTCATAGTCTGTCTTAGTTTGGAAGCCCTGCTGAAACCTGTCCACAATGGGCGACCCTGCTGGTATTTGAATACCAGTGGCGTAGCTTCCAGCATTATAACGACATGCAAGCCACCACAGTATGACAAACTAACAATCGAGCGGTCAGTCCCTGCTACAGCAAGCTATTCTGTCTTGGGTACATGCGCTTCTCGTAGTCTCTTTCCCAGGACATCTACCTTCACTGGTGCAGAATGATTCTGCTCTTCCATGTAGTCACCTGAATCTACAGCTGTCTGTGGGGATTCTCAGAATGGTTAAGCTTGTCTTTATTTTGACCACAATGCTTTTACTCAGCTATACCCTTCCACCACGACTATGTTATTCCTAGATAACTTTCTGTTTGAACATATCCTTGCTTGACTCACCAGATCATAGAAAGCACCCAGAATCTTGGGCTTGGTTCTTCTGAACGGATAGTTTATTGATAATCATCTTTCAATCACACAAAACTTCTGGACTACCCTTGGGTTAGTCTTGCCCTTACAATATTTACATATTTAAACACTCTTTTATTACAGCTATCGTACCAGTCCTGGCTCTTCTCATAATTTATAGTAAAATAGGGGAGTGGAGGATGAAGAGTTTGTGCTGCCCCCAGTGCTACAATCCCATCCTCAAAGTGCTTACTGAAAGGTGTGCTCTTGAGGGGCCAAAAAATTTGGGTCAGACTCACTCACTGAAGCTAACCAGCCTTTGTAGAGACAAAACATCAGGGTGGGACCAGACTGCTGGTGCTTAGAGTCAGGATTTGGGGAAAACCTGCCTTTAGGAGGGAAAAAACCTTAATCAGCTCAACTTCTTCAAATTCCCACCCAGCTTCCAGGCTTAAGGAGCCCTGGTGGTGCAAATGGTTAAGTGCTCAGCTGTTAAAGGTTGGCGGTTTGAACCCACCCAGTGGCTCCTCAGGAGAAAGACCTGAAGATCTACTTTTGTAAAGATTGTTGTTGGGTGCCGTCAAGTTGATTTGGACTCATGGCGACCTCGACCTCATGTGATAGAGTAGAACTACCCCATCATGTTTTCTAGGGTATAATCTTGATGGGAGCAGATTGCATGTCTTTCTCCTGCAGAGCCACTGCATGGGTTCAAACCACCAGTCTTTCAGATAACAGCCAACCATTTAACTGTTGTGCCACCAGGGTTCCTTCCATAAAGATTACAACCAAGAAAACCCCATGGGGTAGTTTTACTCTGTCTCATGGGGTCGAATCTACACAATGGCACCTAACAACAACAACATTCCAGGCTTAATCAGTCCACTTTCTAACTTCACTCTCAATAGTGGAATAAAAATCCTTCTTTTATTATCTCATACTAAGAAGACATTTCATCTACTCATTAATTTTCAAGAACCCAAACAACTCAGCATAACATTTTAGTTCCATATAATGCAAGCCTTTTCTCCCAGGATTCCCCTGTTTGCAAGGCAGTGTGCTATAATGGGAAAGGCATGGAGTTAGATGGGTTAAGTTGGGAATAGAGATCCTGCAACTTACTAGCTGTGTATATAATCTCAAGCAAGTTACTTTTTGGCACCTCAATTTTCTCATCCTTAGAGTAGGAATAATAATGCCTATCTCTTAGTGTTTGGAGGAGAATGACATGAGATTAAAGAGGCTAAAGCACTTCACAAATTACCTTATCCTCCCTGCCACACCTTAAATTCTGGTTATAGTGGATTAGTTGACATTCCCAATCCATGCCCTGCATAGTGTTATTGGCTAGTCCTACCTTCCAAGCCTAGAAAAGTCTACTGAGATCAGCTGATGAAGGCACTCCAGACAGGGAGATCCCTGGAATCAGGTCAAACCCATTGCCCAAGGCATCCAATGATGTATTTTTCCATATGGAAAAGAGATTAGGGTCAAATCATGGTAAATTTCAAGTGTTGAGCAATTTTACCTGAAATATCTTAAGGGCAAGGCTGAAGTGCAACAGAAGAACAAGTGGTAAATCAGAAGCCCAGAGAGTCCAAAGAGGTGTGCAATGACAAGTAAAAGAAATGGGAAGCTGCTTAAAGATACCAGAGACTTTGTACAAGCTGTCAGGCTGAGCCAAGCGTTTCAGAACATTTTAGGTAAACAAAGGGCCAGACACTAAGTTTGATCTGCTTCTAGTTTTTTCTGCCACACCAGCCCCATAAACCATCAGCTGTGATCAGTCCTAGAATTTTCCTTTTCAATTCCTACACAAGGAAGGAAGAACCACTGCAGAAAAGAATCACACAACCGGTGTCATTACAGGTTTCAGTGTCTGGTATCTTTAAGCAGCTTCTCATTTCTTTTACTTGTCCTTGATGTACTCCTTTTCCCATGTACTTCAGTAGTTATTCCAAACCTTTATGACCCTCAAACTGTTAGGCTTAAGAAGCCTTAAGGAGACACTTTTGAGCACCAAGAGTACTAAGCCACCATACCCTGAGGTAACTTGCACCAGACTGGACCATAGGAACAAGTCTGGTGCCCCCCTCCCCGCTTATTCCAGAGATAGCAGAAATACTCCTTTCATACTTCACAGCCCTGTTTAAATCTCAGTCACTGTCAGGAGCCTAAGCCTTTAAAGTCCAACATCCACCCTCTCCTCCCCTCCCAGATCCTTTCACTAGGGTCTCAGGTCTCCTGCTCTGTGGTAAGCAAATTCCTTTGTGTTCTCCACATCTTTTCTCAAAGTCTCCTTCACCCTCCTTTCCTAAATTGATGGCTGGCTCTCCTCTGAGCACAGTGTTTTCTGACTAGCCCTCTCAAGCAGAGACCATTTTCTCTCTCCCTACGTCAGTGTATGAAGGTGGTGTTGATATCTTCTTGCTGCCTCCTGACCATTATTCCCATTCCTTCCTGTGAAAATTTCTCCTCCTTTTTAAGTGCATGCCATCTGGCTATACCATTCTTGCCCCACTTCTCCTTCACAACTATGTCGTCATTCTGGATGCCTTCAGCACTCTGGCTCCTCAGTTTCCTTGGCCTCCTCATCTACAAAGACCTTATTTTCCCTCTATCGCACCACCATGTCGTTACCAGAAATAGCACTACATTTGAAATCTCACTTTTGAACCTCCTTTTCTCCTTTGCTCAAATACCTCCTTTGCCAATGTTTTACTACTCGTAAGCCTTCTCCTACCTTCACTTCCCACCTTGACCTGACTGTATCCCACCATCTATCAATATAATATCACTCCCTTGCTCCCTCTCACTCAGACATATTTGCTTGAAATACTCCATTTCTGGATAAAGCATACTATCTATCTACTATTTGCCTGCACTGGAACAGCTGGATGTTGCTGGAGAAATAACTCTTCCAGGCTGACTGGTTTCGTTTTAAATTCATGGTCTCATGCATCAAAATGGCCTTGCATACTGCAGAGCAATCCTATTATGTTTCTCTAGGAGGCTCAGTTTCTCATTCTCCCTTTCTCTTTTCTTTCCCCTCCCACCCATACTACTACTATTTGTCAGAAAATCCTGTTGACTATACCTTGAAACATATCCCAAATCATACTTCTTTTTACATCTTCACCTCTACCACCCTTGTCGAAGCATCCTTTGTCTCTTATCTGAGTTATTGCAAATGTGTCTTAAATGTTCTCCCTGCTTCCCTCTCTCAACCAAATATACACTCTAGTCTAGCCCTGATGGCGCAATGGTTAAACACTCGGCTGCTAACCTAAAGGTTGGCGGTTCGAGCCCACCTGGTGACTCTCTGGGTGAAAGACCTGGCGATCTGCTTCTGTAAATGTTACAGCCTAGAAAACCTTACTGGGAAGTTCTACCGTCACATGGGGTTGCTATGAGTCAGAATCGACTTGAAGGCACCTAGCTGCAGCAACAGTCCCCCACAGCAGGTAGGGAACTGCTTCTATTTATATAAATCATATCATGTTGCTCCTCTGTTCAAATCCTTCAGTGGCTTTCCAGCTCATTCAGAGTGAAGATAAAGTTCTTACAGTAGTCTGCATGGCCTACACGACCTGCTGCACATCTCTTACTACTTTCCCGTCTTCCACTCACTCTTCTCCAGCTGCACTGACCTCCTTGCCATTGCTCCAATGTGCCAGGCAAGCACCCACCTCATTTCTTCCCTCTCCTTACAGTGTTTTCCATCCAGAAACCCACATGGCTCCCTCACCTCCTTCATGTTTTTGCTCAGTGAGACTTTTCTTGGTCACTTTATTTAAAATTGTAACCACCCTGCCTGCCACACCCTATCCCCCTTCCCTTTTTCTCTGTAGAGCACTTACCACTTTCTCACACACTATAGTATTTACTTATTTAGTTTAGTCTGCCTTGTTCTACTAGAATGTAAACTCCAGGACAGTATTTTTTTTTCCTGGTCTGTTTTGTACACTGCTGTATCTGTGGTGTTTAGAAGATATGATGGCAGATTCTTAATAATAAACATTTGTTGAATGAATAAATCAATGAATCTAGAGGAACAGATTGCACACCTTCTAGGAAATCCTCCTTCAATATTATTTCTCCCAAACAGGGAATAAAACAAGAATTCTTAGCCCTCAAGGAGCTAACAACTACTGAATGCTTAGTTTATCACGCAGTTAATATTATCTCTATTATCTTGCAACTATCCTGGGAGAAAACTTGTGTTCATAAACTCATTCATTCAACAAATATTTATTGAATAGCTACTGTGTGCTAGGTACTGTTTAGATATTGAGGATATAAAGTAGTGAACAAGACAGAAAATGTCCTGCTCATATGAAACTTACATCCTAGAGGAGAGAGACAGGTAGTGATGGATTGAATTGTCTCTCCCAAAAATGTGTGTCGCCTTGGCTAGGCTGTGATTCCCAGTATTGTGTGATTGTCCACCATTTTGTCATCTGCTGTGATTTTCTTATATGTTGTAAATCCTGCCTCTACAATGTTAATGAGGCAGGGTTATAGGCAGTTACGATAATGGGCAGGACTCAATCTACAAGATTAGGTTTTGTTTTAAGTTAATCTCTTTTGACATATAAAAGAGAGGAGCAAGCAGAGAGACATAGGGACCTCATACCAGCAAGAAACAAGAGCCAGGAGCACAGTGTGTCCTTTGGACTGGGGGTCCTTGTGCTGAGAAGCTCCTCAACCGGGAAGATTGATGACAAGGAACTTCCCCCAAAGCCAACAGACAGAGAAAGCCTTCCTGTGGAGCTGGCACCCTGAATTTGGACTTCTCGCCTACTAGACTGTGAGAGAATAAATTTCTATTTGTTAAAGCCATCCACTTGTGGTCTTTATGTTATAGCTGCACTAGATAACATCAAATTGTGATAAGTGCTAAGGAGAAAGTAAAACTGGCCAGTGGAGGTGGGGAGCAGTTTCTATATGATAGTGAGGGAAGGTGTCTCTGTAGAGTTGACATTGAAGATGAGATTTGAATGACGAAAAGGAGTCAGTCACGTGAAAATCCAGGGGAAGAGGGTTCAGGTAGTCTCAGTGCAAAGACCGTGGGATGGGAATGAGCTTTGTGCCCAAGAACATCAGCCTACGTCCAAGGAGGAGAGGAGGAGCTGAGCTCAGAGTGCTAGGCAGAAGTCAGATCTGGTAGTGATTCACAGGTTAAAATAAGTTTGGATTTTATATTAATTGTTATGGGAAGTTATAAAAAATGGCCTGGCGTCATCAGACTTCCTTGTCTAACTTCATAATGGGGGAGGATAATCTCCATCATCAGCCTAAAGCTGATTCCTATCAGTGGAGGCCAGACATGCCTCCACTCTCCAACTTTTTTACCAATTCTGACAGCAGCCGTCCTTCCTACTGCACTCTCTACTTCTCTTCTGGGTTTGATAATTGTTGCAGTGGCCACACAGAACTCATAGATCATATTCATGATTAGTGGGTTTATTAGGGAAATAACAGGTTACAATTCATGATCAGGATAAAGAAGCATGTAGGCAGAGTCTCCCTTCTTCAGCCCCCTCAGGACAGGCCTTCTCTTGGGCCCTTAAGGACAGGCTTTTCTTGGCCCTGCAGTCTGTCACCACCAACTCTGCCACAGGGCCCCTTCTGGGCCTGTTGCTGTCTTCAGTGTTACAGTCCTTGACCTGTGTTGCAGCTCTTTTAGAAGGTCCCTTGCCTCCTCTCTGTCTCTGCTTCTTCTTTCTACTTTCTTCCATCTGCTTCTTCCTGCTGCTTCTCTTCTGTTTCTTTCTGTCTGAAAAACCTCTGTGGGGTTGGCTGCATATATACAAAACTCCTTGTCAGTTTCAAGGCATGGCCCCTCCCAGTGAGGAGGCCACAAACTGACCAATACCCTCTTAGTAGGCCACAGACACTTCATTTGCATAGTAGGCTATAATCACTTCATTTACATAGTCTATTGTCCTATCCCTGCAAGGTGCATACCAGTCACAGGGCAGGCTGCTGCCCAGGGCCAGATAAAAAGTATAAAACACAAATTGTTTACAGCTTACCCAAGAAATGTCAGTCAACCTGGACAAAAGTAACAGGTCCTCTGGGGTAGAAAACTAGGACAAAAGTATCTCCTCAGGGCTTAGGGGAAAAATCTCTCAAGATGTTTTTCTGAAGAACCAAGGTAAAAAGCCACATAAATGAATTCATTTCACCACAAAAGCTAATAAAACCAGTTGCCATCAAGTTGATCCCAACTCATAGCAACCCTATAGGACAGAGTAGAACTGCCCTATAGGGTTTCCAAGGAGCACCTGGTGGATTTGAACTGCCAACCTTTTGGTTAGCAGCCATAGCTCTTAACCACTATGCCACTAGGGTTAACCACTACCCCACCAAGTAGGGGAATGATGTGATATGATAAATATTTTAAAAAGCGGCAGATGGAGAATAAGGCAAGAATGAAAACAGGAATACGAGTTAGGAAATTTGCAGCACTGAGAGATACTGGTGAACTGAAGTGGGTTTTTGGAAGAAAGGGGCTTTGCATTGTTTGGATATGAATTTTTTAGAGTCATCTCTTTAATACAAGCAGCTACAGGGAGAAAGACATACCTTCTCCTCCACCAAACTTTTACAAAGGGAAAGTATATATATATATATATATATATATATGTAGGGGCCCTGATGGCGCAGTGGTTAAGAGCTCTGGCTGCTAACCAAAAGGTCAGCAGTTTGAATCCACCAGCTGCTCCTTGGAAACTATGGGGCAGCCGTATATATATATATATATGTATGTATATATATGTGTGTATATATATATATATACACACACACAGCCATATATGTATATATATTCACAAGTGTATACTAGTATACCTAAATATAGAGAAATCAAGAAAGAAAGGAAAAAATGAGTGAGTTCATTTACAGTGTAAGTAAATAACAGAAATATTTTGTGAACTAACACTATTTCCTATAATAGACATGTTTTATAACTTTATGTACTTTGAAAAGAAAAACAAACATGTTTCACTGGCTTTGGAGTGAACACGAGCCTTGGGGTGAGAAGTGACATTTCCTGAGATACTAGGGAAGGCTCTTCAGTAAAACATTTTATTTATCAGAGAGTAATTATTTATTTTGTTTTTAAATTGTTATTATGAAATTTTAACCATAAAAATTTATAGAGAATAATGGTCCTGATCATTGAATATCTGGATCTATAGAAGAGATTTATAAGATATAATGAAGAACAAAGCACAGTAAAAGTCAATCTAAATTAGACATTTTGTTTAATTTACCAAGTTGGAATATTCTACATCCTACAGAAGATGTCCTGAATGAACAAGGTTATTTTTTTAAATTGTTCTACTGTGATAAAAATAAATATAAGAAAAAATTTTTACATGTATAATTCAGTGACATTGATTTCCTCCATCATGTTGGACAGCCATCACCATTATCTGTTTCCATATAATTCCACCACCATTAACAGAAACTCAGTGCCCTCTAAGCTAAGACTCCCACTTTCCCCCTTCCCTCCCACTCCTGGTAACCACTAATGAACTTTGGTCTATATACATTTGCCTATTTCACGTAAGTGGGATCATGTAATATTTGTCCCTTTGAGACTAACATTTCACTCAGCATAATGTTTTCAAGTTTCATCCATGTTGTAGCATGTATCAGAACTTCATTCCTCTTTATGGCTGAGTAACATTCCATTGCATGGATATACCACATTTTGTTTATCCATTCATCTGTTAATGAACATTAACACTTTTGGCTATTGTGAACAGTGCTGCAATGAACATTAGTGTACAGGTACCTGTTTGAGCCCCTGCTTTCGGTTCTTTTGGGTATATACCCATGAGTGGAGTTGCTGGGTATGAGTCAGAACTGACTCGATGGCACCTAACAACAACATGGTAATTCTGTGTTTAACTTTTTGAGAAACCAACAAACTGTTTTTCACAGTGGCTGTACCATTTTGCATTCCTACCGGCAATGGTTGAGGGTTCCAATTTCCCCATGTCATTGCCAACACCTGTTATTTCCCACTTTTTTGATCATAGCCATTCTAGTGAATGTGAAGTGGTATCTCATTGTGGTTTTGATTTGCGTCTCCCTAATGACTAATGCCACCAGTCTTGTGTCAGACTGAAGAAATCCATATTTGTGCCCCCTCCAAAGAAAGGTGGTCCAATGGAACAATATCATTAATATCACATGCAAGCCATATTTGGCTGAAGATAATTTAAAAATGGTTGCAGCTGTACATTGACAGGGAGCTGCCAGAAACTCAAGTCGAATTCAGAAGCGGACGTGGGATGAGGGATATTACTGATGTCAGATGGATCTTGGCTGAAAGCAGAGAATACCAGACAGACATTTACCTGTGTTTTACTGACTATGCAAAGGTATTTGACTGTGTGGATCATAACAAATTATGGATAACACTGTGACGCACGGAAATTCCAGAACACTTAATTGTGCTCATGTGGAACTTGTACATAGTCCAAGAGGCACAAACAGAACAAGGGGATACTGTATGGTTTAAAAGTGGAAAAGGTGTACGCCAGGGTTGTGTCTTTTCACCCCCCTGCTCAATCTGTATGCTGAGCAAATAATCAGAGAAGCTAGACTATATGGAGAAGAACGCGGCGTCAGGATTGGAGGAAGATTCATTAACAACCTGTGATATGCAGATAACACAACCTTGCTTGAAGTGAATAGGACTTGAAGCACTCACTGATGAAAATCAAAGACTACAACCTTCAGTATGGATTACACCACAACATAAAGAAATTCTCAAACTAGACCAATAAGCAACATCATGGTAAATGGAGAAAATATTGAAGTTGTCAAGGATATTTTACTTGTATCTACAGTCAATGCCCATGGAATCAGCAGTCAAGAAATGAAACGACATATTGCATAGGGCAAATCTACTGGACAAGACCTCTTTAAAGTGTTAAAAAGAAAAGATGTCACTTTGATGACTGCCAGAAGAACGAACAAATCTGTCTTGCAAGAAGTACAGCCAGAACGCTCCTTAGAAGCAAGGATAGGGAGACTTTGTCTCACATACTTTGTCCATGTTATCAGGAGGGACCAGTCCCCAGCAAAAAAGATGAAGACCCTCAACAAGGTAGACTGACACAGTGGCTGCAACAATGGGCTCAAACATACCTACTATTGTGAGGATGGCACAGGACTGGACAACTTTTTGTTCTGTTGTACATGCGGTCACTATGAGTTGGAACTGACTTAATGGCACCTAACAACAACGACGACTGATGACTTCGAGCATCTTTTTATGTGCTTGTTGGTCATTTGTATATCCTCTTTGATGAAATGTCTTTTCAATTCCTTTGCCTATTTTTTGATTGGGTTTTTTGTCTTTTCGTTATTAAGTTGTAGGAGTTCTTTATATATTCTGGATATTAAACCCTTATTAGATGCATGGTTCCCCAAAATTTTATCCCAACTTGTAGGCTGTCTCTTCACTTTGTTGATGAAGTCTTTTGATGCACAAACCTTTTTAATTTTGATGATGTCCAGTTTATCGATTTTGTCTTTTGTCGTTCATGCTCTTCGTGTCATATCTGAACAAGGTATTTTTAGGTTTATGGGATTGTATCCTTCCTTTGCAAAGCTCCTAGTGTATACATAATCAAAACCTGCACTCCCTTTTAATCAAGATAAGACTGAAAAATCCATATGTAGTTCTCACAGACTTTCTGATTCCACAGACAGTATCAATGAAGATGAACAGTAGTGGACTAAGCATATGTTTTTGAAATAGAACTAGAGGAATTTGCCAATGGATTGAATGAAAGTGGCAAAGAAAAGATGTCATCCTCATTTCAATGGATAAGGAAAGTGAGGTTCATTAATTTGCCCACTCTTATACCCAAAAGAAAAAAAAAAAAAACCTGTTGCTGTGTTGTCAATTCAAATACCGTAGTAACTAGAAAAGTCAACATTTCTACTCACATTGGACTCCAAAGCCCATGTTTTTCTTCTAGATTGTACGTCCTAAGAGCAGTAAGGTTGGGCAGGTAGAGAAGTTTATTTCACATCAGAGAATCTACCCTCTAGAGTTTTGATAAGCACCCCTGTGCAGTGGTTAAGCACTCGGCTGCTAACCCAAATGTCATGGTTTGACCCCACTAGCCACTCTACAGGAGAAAGCTGTGGCAGTCTGCTTCTGTAAAAATTTACAGCCTTGGAAACCCTATGGGGCCGTTCTACTCTGTCCATTAGGGTCACTATGAGTTGGAATTGAGTTGATGATGATGGGTTTTTTTGGTAGGGTTTTGATATAGCACCTCCACCCACCCTCACCTCTAATGGAGAGAACCACTTACTCACCCCTTGTTGACTGCTTACAAATTTTATAAAAGAAAATAACACAGAAGTAATAATAGAGGTAAAAATAATAATAAAAGATTAACTTACATTCACAGCCAAGGATGAAGATTGTTATTTTGAAGTTTCTTAAAACTCTATCTTATAGTTAACTGAATTCTGATGCTTTGAGTACTGTGAATAACCATTCAGTAATTTACTTAGCAAAACATTTATCAGTACTAAGTACGTGTCAGAAATTGTGTCAGGCAAGGGATACTTCATTAGGACTTTTTTAACTTATGAGTTTGTAGGAAGTACAGGAGGACTTAGCACAAATAACATTCAATTATGAAATTGTTTTGGCTTTTGTTTGGAATTGATAGGGAAGGACATAAGGAATGCAGGTGCTAAAAACTGGTTTAACAGTTGGTAAAGGTGAGATGCTACAGGACTGAAAAACCAAACCAAAGCGAACTCGTTGCTGTTGAGTCTATTCCAGCTCATAACAATCCTATAGACAGAGTACAACTGCCCTATAGGGTTTCCAAGGAGCAGCTGATGGATTCTAACTGCCAAACTTTTGGTTAGCAGCCGAGCTCTTAACCAGGACTGAGGAGGCAGGATAATGAGAAATGATGACCACCAAGGGAAAGGGAAAGAAAAGCACTATACTTTGGTTTTGCTGAATAAAGGATTGTTATATGAAGAAAATGAGAGAGAGAAAGCTGGTTATGGGTAAATAGAAATGATTAAGGGGGGAAGTTGGTCTGAGGAAGGAGTAAACACTGGTTGTATGAGAATTCAAGGCATTTACTCTTCCCCCGGAATAATCTGTGGACTGACACTTGAAAATGAGGAAAATTAGGTAAGATCTCGTCCATTATTTCTAAATTCTGCAAACCTCCTCCCTTTTTTAAAAAATTGCTTATATTTGATTCTTCCTCTTCAATCCCACAGGCACACTCTTAATAATCCAAACTCCTAATCCAGTCTCCAGACTGTTCTGTTCTAACCCTCATCACTCATGCTAGATTCACCTTTCATGAAACCAGTTAAGGGGCTAGACCAACTTTTCCTGGTTACTCCTGTGAGAGGAGAATTGATGGAGAAAGCACTCAGAATGACCCAGTTCATGATTTCCCAGATGTAGCTGAAGTGAACAGCACAGACCCAAGCAGCTTCCTTGGATATTGACCAGAATAGATTCTGTCACTCAGTTGGACAAAACCATCCTTTCCAGTTTCTATCAGTCACCATTCATAGTATGAATAATCCTCTGTAGGAACCACATTGCTTCTGTCCCTACTATGGCAATAAAACTACTCTCACCAAGATCAACGGTGACCTTCTAATTGCCAAATCCACTGAACACTCTTCAGTCCTTATCTGGCTTAACCTCTCAGAGCCTTTGAACATCACAGATTAGTTCCTTCTAGAAGATCTCTTCTAGTTCTCTCCTTAATCAGTTAAGAATGATTTTGGCTGCAAATAACAGAAAACTTGTCTAATAGCTTAAAACGTAAAGACATTTATTTACATAAAAAGAAGTCTAGGTGATCTATAGACTCAGTGCGACCCCTATCAACATTCCAGCAGCCTTTGCAGGAATCGAAAAGTCAATCCTCAAGTTTATACAAAATTTGAAAGGGCCCTGAATAGCCAAATCAATCTTGAAAAGGAAGAACAAAGTAGGAGGACTCAAACTTCCCCATTTCAATACATACTACAAAGCTACAGTAATAAAGACAGTCTGGTACTAGCACTGTACTAGTATAATGGTAGGCACATAGACCAATGGGATAGAACTGAGAGTCCAGAAATAAACCCATAAATTTATGGCCAATTGATTTTTGACAAGGGTGTTAAATCTATCCAATGGGGAAAGAATAGTCTCTTCAATAAATGATGCTGGACCAAAAGAGTAAAAAGACAACCTACAGACTGAGAAAAAAATTTTGGCTACGACAAATCCAGTCAGCATCTAATCTCTAAAATCTACAAGATACTGCAAAACCTCAACAACAAAAAGTCAAAATAACCCAATTAAAAAATGGGCAAAGGATATGAATAGGCACTTTGCCAAAGAAGATAGTCAGGTGGCTAATAACATACATGAAGAAATGCTCACACTCATTAGCCACTAGACAAATGCAGATCAAAACTACAATGAGATATCATCTTACCCCAACAAGGCTAGCATTAATCAAAAAACACACAATAATAAATTCTGGAGAGGTTGTGGACAGACTGGAACACTTATACACTGTTGGTGGGGATGTAAAATGGTACCACCACTTTGGAAATCGATTTGGCACTTCCTTAAAAAGCTAGAAATAGAAGTACCATACAATCCAGCAATCCTGTTCCTTGCAATATATCCTAGAGGAATAAGAACTGTCACACGAATAGATGTATGCACACCCATGTTCACTGCAGCACTGTTCACAATAGCAAAAAGATGGAATCAACCTAGGTGCCCATCAACGGACAAATGGATAAACAAATTATGGTATATCCACACAATGGAATACTACACAACAATAAAGAACAACGATGAAGCCCTGAAACATAACATGGTGGAATCTTGAAGTCATTATGCTGAGTGAATGTAGTCAGTCACAGAAAGACAAATATTGTATAAGACCACTATTATAAGAACTCAAGAAAAGGTTTAAACACAGAAGAAAACACTCTTTGATGGTTATGAGGGTGGGGAGGGAGGGTGAGGGTTATTCACTAACTAGATAGTAGATAAGAATTATCTTAGGTAAAGGGAAGGACAGCACACACTACAGGGGAAGTCAGCACTACTGGACTAAACCAAAGCTAAGGAGTTTCCTGAATACAGTCAAACACTTTGAGGGACAGAATAGCAGGGGTAGGGGTCTGGAGACCATGTTTTCAGGGGACATCTAGGTCAACTGGCATAACAAAGCTTATTAAGAAAATGTTCTGCATCCTACTTTGGTGAGTGGCATCTGGGGTCTTAAAAGCTTGCAAGCGGCCATCTAAGATACATCAGTTGGTTCCAACTACCTGGAGTAAAGGAGAATGGAGAACACCAAAGACACAAGGAAAGTATTAGCCCAAGAAACAGAAAGGGCCACATAAACTAGAGACTTCATCAGCCTGAGACCAGAAGAACTAGATGGTGCCTGGCTACCACCAATGACCGCCCTGACAGGGAACACAACAGAGAGTCCCGGATGGAGCAGGAGAAAGGTGGGGTGTAGAACTCAAATTCTAGTAAGACAACCAGACTTAATAGTCTGACTGAGACTGGAGGAACCCCAGAAAGCATGGCCCCTGGATTCTCTATCAGCCCGGAACTAAAACATTCTGAGGCCAACTCTTCCGACAGGGATTGGACTGGACAGTGGGACATAAAGTGAGGAGTGTGCCTCTTAGCTCAAGCAGATACAAGAGACTAAATGAGCAGCTTCTGTCTGGAGGTGAGATGGGAAGGCAGAGAGGGTTAGGAGCTGGCTGAATGGACATGGGGAGTCAGGGGTAGAAAGGAGGAGTGTGCTGTCACAGTTATGGGGAGAGCAATTAGGGTCACATAACAATGTATGTATAAATTTTTATATGGAAGACTAACTTGAAATGTAAACTTCATTTAAACTATAACAAGAAACAACAACAACAAAAAAAATGATGCTGGAAAACTGAATCTCCACATGTAAAAAAATGAAACTGCACCTATACCTCATACCATATAAAAAATTAGCTCAAAATGGATCAAGGACTTAAATGTAAGAACTGAAACCATGAAACTCTTAGAACACAACATAGGAGTAGTGCTTTGAGACCTAGTTTTCAACAATGGATTCGGGGGTAATGAGTATGACACCAAAAGCACGAGTAACAAAAGAAAATAAATTGGATTTCATCAAAATTAAAAACTTTTGTGCATCAAAGGACTTTATCAACAAAGTGAAAAGATAACCTATAGAGTGGGAGAAAATATTTGGGAACTACGTCTGATAAGGTTTTAATATCCAGAAGATATAAAGAACTTCTATAACTCAACAACAAAATAAAAAACAGGCAAAGGACTTGAATAGAAATTTCACCAAAGAAGATATACAAATGGCTACAAACACATGAAAAGATGCTCAACTTCATTAGTCATTACTTGTTGTTGTTAGTTGTCATCCAGTTGGATCCAACTCATGGCGACCTTATGTATAACAGAATGAAGCATTCCCTGGTCCTGTGCCATCCTCACTATCTTTGATATGCTTGAACCCATTGTTGCAGCCACTGTGTTAATTCATTTCATGGAGGGTTTCCCTTGTTTTCACTGACCCTCCACATTGCCAAACATGACGTCCCTTTCTAGTAATCGGTCTTTCCTGGTGACGTATCCAAAGTAAGTGAGCTGAAGTTTTGCCATCCTCACTTCTAAGGAGCATTCTGGCTGTACGTCCTCCAAGACAGATTTGTTCGTTCTTTTAGTAGTCTACGGTGTATTCAGTTTTCTTCACCAACACCACAATTCAAATGCATCAGTTCTCCTTTGATCTTTCTTTTTCACTGTTCAACTTTCACATGCATATGAGGAGATTGAAAAGCCATGGAATATTGTTCAACCATAAAGAGAAATGAAGTTCTTATACATGCTACAACATGGATGAACCTTGAAAACATTGCTGAGTGAAATGTCAGTCACAAAAGGACAAATATTGTATGATCCCATTTACATGAAATATACAGAATAGGCAAATGCATAGAGGCCAACGTTTATTAGTGGTTACCAGAGGTGGGTGGGAGGGAGAAATATGGAAATATTGCTTAGGGGGTACAGAGTTTTTGTTAAGAGTGATGAAAATATTTGGAAATAGTGGTGATTGTTGCACAACAGAGTGAATGTAATTAATGTCACTGAATTGTCCACATAAAAATGGTTGAAGTGACAAATATTTTGTTATATATATTTCACCACAATAAAAATAAAAAAAATAAAAAGAAGTCTAGAAGTGGACAGTTCCAGGTTCCCTGAGAAGCTCAGTCATATCAAGGACCCACTCTTTCGTCCTTAGCATGTTGACTTTTTCCTTCATTGCTATTTGTTGTCATTTTGTGGTCACAAGATGGCTGTGGCAGCTCCAGGCCTATCATGTCTTCATGCCTTTGTCCCAGCAAGAGAGAGGCAAGAGCAAAAGATTTTCTTCTCTCAAGGCACTGTCTTTTTTTATCCAAAAAGAAAAATTTTCCCAGAATCTTCCCAGCAGACTTCTTATTCATATTCCATTTGCCAGAACCGAGTCCTATGCCCATCCCTAGACCAAACATTGGCAAAGAGAAATGGAATAATCAGGATTGTTTTAGACTGCTTGTGATTTATCTTCTTAATGGGAGGAGGAACTTACCTTGCTTGAAATCAAAGGATCCTTCTCTCTGAGCAAAACTGGAATTCTATTAATAGGGAAGTGATATAGGGAGTGCCTCTTGGGTAAGTGTGACAGAGACTGGCTTTTTTTTTTTTTTAACCTAAATCATATCTCTTTTCCTCCTGAGCACACAGCTAGATTACATTTCCTAGTCTCTCTTTGCAGTTAAGAGCATCCACATTGCTGAGTCCCCATCAACGTAAGCTGTGCAGAAGATATGTATGTTTTTGCTACCTCCAGGCCTGGCCTATAGAAACTTCCCACACAATTCTCCATTATTTTCACTCTTTCCTTTTCTGCTGACCAGATGCAAAGGATCCAGTGGAGAAATCCAGGGAATGGTGAAGCCACAAGAATTCAGATGGAAGGTGCCTGCTTCCCTGAATGACTTCATGGTGTACAGCAACCCCCTCAGCCCTGGTACTTTAGCTCAATGGACTGATGATATGAGCAAGCAATAAAACTTATATATGTTAAGCCACTGAGATATGAGGTTGTTTGCTACAGCAGTTAGGTAACCCTAACTATTCATTGACTAGGCAATGAACCATGTCTGCCACAATCCCCTACCCAAGCTTTTGCTGCTAAGGACAGCCTAAAGGAGTCTTGGACAGAAAAAACCTGGGGATACCTCAGTCTTGCAACCCTGGAGGAAGAGATTAAACAGGGAAACTGTTCATTCAGGGTTGACATTCACATTCAAGGCCACAAACATCCTAAAAGAAATTATTGTGGGCCTAGTGTTCAGATATTATTTTCTAATATATTTTCCCACTAAAAGGAACCAGGACTCCTCAGAGAATGGCTGAATGGCTGATTCCAGAGCTGAGGCAGGGAAAGTACAAGATGAGTCTAGAACACCTTATTATGGCAGAAAGTAAGGAAGTGCTGAAAAAAAAAAAAAAGAGGATGCTAAAAATCATGGGAGCCAGCTTGAAAAGAGCTAAGAAATTTTAGCACCAAAATAATTAAGGACAGTAATGAATTATAAACTATTGAAAAACATAGGAGTCATGTTGTTGTTAGTGGCTGTCAAGTCAATTTTGACTCATGGAGACCTCATGTGTGCAGAATAGAACTGCTCCATAGGGTTTTCAAGGCTGTGACCTTTCAGAAGCAGATCACTAGGCCTGTCTTCTGAGGTGCCTCTGAGTTGGTTCATAAGCCAACCTTTTGGCTAGTAGTCGAGTACTTAACCATTTGTGTCACCCAGGGACTCCCTAGGAGTCCATAAATCTATACCATTAATAAATAGATAACTAAATAAATAAATAAGGGATAAGGGAGGATTGGTACAGGCAAGAATCATCCATAGATACTAAATCTAGGGGAAAATGTTTAATGAGGAGCAGGATATTTGCATGGTCTGAAAGTGTTTTCCCATGATTGCTTTGCACAGGATCTGCTCTACCCCAGTGCTAACTCAGGTTTCTGCCTCTTTCCTGGATCACCAAGCAGATATGCTCACCTACTATCTGTCAATGTCTTAATGTTTCTAAGGTCAGCTGAATGTGGGGGGACTTTACACCATCTCTAATTCTCTTTTCCTGCAACTCTGGGGGTGACCTAGACTGGAGCACTGTGTTCCTTCTGACTTTGTTCTTTAAACAGAAGGAAGTTTCTATGAAAATAAGCAAACAAAACTGCCCCGTGGGATTGAACACTTTTGCTAACCCTGGTCCTCTAGGGAAATAAACTTCCCTGTTCCCAACAGAATGGAACTGCTTCCATTGTTTTAAGCCAGGGAGAAACCCAGATGACTTCCCTTAAAAGGTAATATAACCACTTTAGTACACCTTCACAAAAATGTTGGCTTTTTTGTAAGGAGGTTGGGATCCAAGGAGGTTAAAGATGTGGAATGAGTGAGATCTGAGGAACAGAGTTTGATAGTAGAATCCTGTGTTAGCCACATGTTTCCCCTCAAAGAAGATAAGCAAATACTCATAGTGTAGAGCGGTTTCTAGGTTCAGATCATTGCTGTTTCCAGCACTTGTGTAATGGAGAAAATGCACACAGATTATACTATAAATTTATACCAAAGCCATTGCCAATTCTGACTCATGGCAACCCCATGTTTTAGAGCAGAACTGCTCCATAGCGTTTTCTTGGCTGTAATCTTTATGGAAGCAGATCACCAGGCCTTTCTTCCACTGCATCACTGAGTGGGTTCCCATTGCCAACTTTTAGGTTAGTTGTGGAGTGCAAACGGTTTGCGCCACCCAGTCTACCTAACAATGCTCCTCACTTTAGGAATCATAACATTTTACACAGCAGGAAGTATATTTGAAGTCCTACAGAATCTCTTGGTGCTGGGAGCTGGCAACTGTTAACCTAGTTTTCATGCAATGTCCATTTTCTCAGAAGTTTGTGCAGTTTCCTGAATACCCGGCCTTACTGTCTCCTGGTAGAGGCAAGATAATTGTTAACATTCGCTTACTGCATGTTTTGAGGGTTTGGGCTCAGAACACAGCTATTCTTTCTCATCTCCTAATGCAAATATAGGTTCCCAAGGCGGCAATGGGAGAGTCCCCCAAGTGTCACATGGAAGCTTATAGATCCTGTACACGGATGTCATACTGCTAAAATATCTTTACGTGGCAACGAAACCTTAAAGCCTAAATTGTAATTCCTCACCAGCAGGGGGACTTCCCGGGTAGGCAGTGCCTCCCCGCGTGCTGTCCAATCTCTGGGGCGTGTCACACTAGATTGTGGTGATATCACACTGGCTGAGATGACATTTTACAGCAGGATCCCCTACCGCCACCAAGCACCTTTAAATCATCGCGGAGGCAGCCGTGCGGAGGGGGCGGGGAACCCGGCTCCTCCATTCCAACCACGCTGGCTCCCCACGGAGGCCCACCCACTCCCACGGCCGTCAGTGCTATGTCGGCGTCCTAGTCAGCCGGCTCTTCCGCACTTCCGCCTCAGTAGGTGTCATGGCGCGGGGCGCGTGAATGGTTCCGGCGAGTCAGGGCCGGCCGGATGGGGGCGGCTGCTCGGCGCTCAGCTCGTCGGGTCTGGCGACAACGGCGGCTGCGGAGCGAGGGGCTCGGCGGTGGCCCCGGACGACAGCGGGAGGCCGAGGCGGGAGCGCGCGGTGCCGAGGCGGCGGCGGCGGCAGGAAGGGGCCGGGGTGGGCGGGAGGCTGAGGAGGCTCCCCCCGCAGGGCGGGCGCGGGGGCGGCTCCGGGGGGCGGGGGCCGGGGCCCGCGCTGGTTCGCGCGGGGGGTATGATGACCCGGCGGCGGGGCCCCGGATCTCGTCTCCTCCGCCGCCTCCTCACAGCAGCCCCAGCTCGCGGCTGAGAACCAGACACACCGGCGGTGAGTGAGTGAGCGGGAGGGCGGGCCTCTGCCGGGAGCGATCTCCCATCCGCTCCCCGAGGCGGGGCCAGGCCGCCTGCGGGCTTTCCGTGGGCGCCTGTCCTGCGGGGGGCGCCTCCCTCAGTGGGCCTCTGCCCCGGACCGGACTCCGTGTCCTGCAGCCCGGCTGTTCACGGCCGCGGGAGGGGATTGTGTTCCTAAGAAAGTGGGGAAGCTCGGGTTCGTTTTCGGGGCAACTCCTTCTGTCTCCTGCCACTTCTCTCCTGGGCGTGTTGTTGTCCTTAAATGACAGGGGGCCGCCTTGCCCCTCCTCACCGGGCCGGTTTTTTCCTGGCTGTCGTGGCAGGTTCCCAGTGTGGGGCTTGTGCGTGTGTATTTCACAGCTCTGCTTATCGCCGTGGTTTGAGGTTATTTTTGCTGTTTGGGACCGGGAAGCGGTGTCTGGAAAGGATGGTGGTGGTGGGGTGGGTGTGGAAGCTTTCCTATCTTCTCTGCTAATGTTCTGTAATCGTTAAGTTTGTAATTTGTAATGACGGTGGAGACTACGTGGGACCAGCCCACCTAATGTGCATCTGTGTAAGGCAGATCTAGGGGTTTGGCTCAAAGAGAAACTTTAGTTCCTTTGTCGCCACTGTCAAAGCTTTCGTTAAAAAAAAAAAAAAAAAAAAAAGGAGGTACACCCAAACTCCTTGGGTAAAGCCCACACTGTTCACAGGTCTGTGGGGAAGAGGCCCTTTTTGTGCCTAGCAACCAAGACCTGGGTGGGGCTCGGTCTCCTGGAGCGCTGGTCTAACCTCCAGTTTGTTGTGGTGACAAACCCGAGAGCAATGGCCTGTGTTTATGCTGGGCGCGCTTTCTTTCCTGTTTAGGTGGGGTGAGGTGGGGGCGAGGGCTGGGGAAGGGAGGGGGGACCCAACCCCCAGCTCCAGTGTGTTTTTCTCCATTTTTCACTGACTCAGTTGTAGAGTTATCTTGAGGCAGCCCTAGATGCTCTTTCTTGACTATTAGTGTCACTTTGGGAATTCTCAGTAATCGCATCAAAATATCCATTTCAACTACAGACTCTTCTGCTCCAGTCTATCCTTAAGCTTATCTGTTTCCTAGTAACTCTGTTGTAAACAGCGATGTGGCTTTCTGCTCCTGATCAAGTGGGGTTAAATGAAATGGCTGATGCCCTCTGTAAAACCTACAATTTTGCTCTTGTTTGTGTAAAGCTATTTTTGATTCCTGGTCTGTAGTTTTCTGTTTTTTTTTTAAAGATCCTAGAGAATGCAAATCATTACCAGCTTTTTTTAATATAAAGCTAAAGCTTTCAGTAAAACATTTTAAAATCTACTGACAAGTCATTTTACCGAATACTTGTCGTTCACATAGTGATTTGGATCATTACATGTAATTATCTCAGGGTTCTGTGTTACAATATTGGTATGATGATAGGATGAACAATGTCATTGACTTTAAGATACTGTTCCTGGTTTGAAGGAGGTTTTGATAAAGTACTTGTTTGAGCTGGAGGCAGCCAAGCTAGTAAAACATGTGAGAAGTAAAACAGTCAATGAGAGTTTGTGAATATACTTGATCCTTTTGGCGGTAGGATTTTTTGCTGGTGATAGCCTATCTCTGGAAACACTGTAGCTTTACGGGTTTAGAGCAAATTGATTGTTAGCTTGAGATTTAAAACCAAACCAGAACTCCCTCCTGCAAGAAAGAAAGATAATCTCAGAATGTACAAGTCTCTGGAAAATCTAATTCTTTCATTCTGTGGTTTTGTTTTTATAAGCACAGCTCTGCAGATGGTGGTGTGTTGGTAGAAATCATTGAGCCAAACCTGCCTGGTAAATTTCTTATACTTGGAATTTGTGCAGTTTGTTTTTATGCATTGTAACTGGTCGTTTTGTAATTTGAAGAGATTTTACAAACATGAGCTTTTTTTTTTTTTTTTAAACTTTTTTCTTTTATTGTGGTAAACATATAGGTAACAAAACTTTTGCCATTTCAATGGTCTTCACATGTATAGCGCAGTGACATTAAATAAATGTTCATCATGTTGTTCAAAATTCATTCCTGAATTTTTCCATTACCTATGAGCTTCTTGATCTGCCCCTTTGTTTTCATTTTTGTGACTGTATAAAGCAATCTACTATATTTTTTCAAGGGTTTTAAAAATTTTACTATAATTAATTCTCCCCAGTTTCTTCCCTTATGGTTCGTGCCATTCTGAACACAAATTATCAAAATTATTTTTCCTTTTAAGTATCACTTTAGCAATCACTGATTTGCTTATTGGTTCTTTTTTTCTTTTTTATTCTCAATCTCTCTTTAGTTGTAGAACGCCAATTCCTAAATACCTAATGTATTTTGGTAGCACATAATTTGGTACTTAAAAAAAATTTTTTTTACATCCTGTTTTTGTATTTTTTCCTATTTTTTAAAAAATGTGTGGTATCACCTCAGCAACATTCTAAACTCTTTGAGGATAGGAAAACTTACATTGTATTCCTTTTGGCTTCAAGGGCACCTGATATAGTGCTTTCCCAGAGTGCTTAATGAAGAACCAGAAGACCTGAGTTCTTTGGCAGCATTGGTCCTCATTAAAACTGTTGCCAGCGAGTCAATGACTCACAGTTGACTCTATAGGACAGGGTAGAACCGCCCCAAAGAATTTCCAAGGCTGTAAATCTGTAAGGAAGCTGACTGCCACATCTTTCTCCCAAGGAGCAGCCGGTGGATTCAAACTGCTGACCTTTAGGTTAGCAGCCAAGTGCTTAACCACTGCACCGCAAGGGCTACTCTGCTGCTCTTTAGTTCTGTGTAAAACTTGCTTGGCCTTTTTGGGTCTCCTTTTTCTCACCTTGAAATTAAGGGGCTTTAGCAAGAGTCAATTTTAAGGTCCCTTTGAGCTATGGAGTCCTTGTACTTTTTTGCCAGTGTTTTCTGCTCTAATCAAATAAATCTCCTTACTCTAAACTATCTTTCACATTTCCGCATCCCGTGGCATACTTGCAAAAGTCATTCTCATTCTTCTAAAAGAATCTCTTCCTCCTTCCATCTGCCAAACCGTTGTTACCTTACTTAAGTCCTGTTTTCCTTAGGCCTTTGCTGGCTGATCTAAACAGGATTCTTTCTCAGTGTTGTTTATGTTTCATATTGACCTATGTTTTGTCAAATTAGACCTTTTCCTTTAGCTGGAAACTCCTTGAGGTATAGTTTGTGTTTGTTTTTTTTTTTTTTTTTTTTTTTTTTTACAATTTATGTTATTTGTTGTTGTTGAGAATATACACAGCAAAACATACACTAATTCAACAGTTTCTACTTGTGTAATTCAGTGATACTGATTATGTTCTTCAAGTTGTGCAGCCATTCTCACCCTCCATTTCTGAGTTGTTCCTCCCCATCAGCATAAACTCACTGCTCCCTAAGGTTCCTATCTAATGTTTGGAGTTGGCTTTTGTCAGTTTGATCCCATATGATAGATCTTAAAAAGCATAGTGCTCAAGGCAGACATTCCTTACTAGTTAAGCAAAACTATTGTTTGGTTTTAAGGAGACTTCAGGGGATGTTTTTGATTTAAGGTTTAGAGGTTATAGTTTTCTTTATTCCAAACTTTATAGACCTTGTAGACTATACTGTGCACATACTAAAGTAATACGTTTTAAACAAACATAAAGCATCTTTTTTTTTCTTTCTGTTGCTATGGATTTGTCGTTCCAAATAAATCTGAGAGCTGTTGAAATTTAGGAAAAAATATCCTGCTTAGAAGGAAAATACCTCTCAGCCAGTTTACCAAACTATTAGAAAATTGTTTTAAAATGTTGGAAATAACATTGAGTTGTAGAGTTACTCCACTAGCAGCTAACAACTATTGTACACCCTATTTTTGTATACCAGTTGGGGAACTGACTTGTTTCACATGGCTCTATATGAAGGAAGTGCTACAGGAAAGAGGGTGGGGAACTATGATTCAAATGGTATCCTTAGAGTTTTATTTTTTTCATCTGTATCACTATACTTAGAACACACACATATATATGAATATATATATTCTCTTGCAGACAAGAGACTAATTTCTATCTCATCATGTGAGTATTTATCTAATTTAGTCAGAACTACTTCTGAGGTCTCTTCACATTTTTATATGGAAAGGTAATGTGATCTTTTCATGGTCATTCATTCCAGCAAACATGTGACACATACTATATGCCAGCTGCAGTGATAGATGTTATTAAGGATTGCACAGGACCCGGCCCTCAGGGAATTTTCAGTTTAGAAGAAAAGTCAAGTGTTAAGTAAATAGTTACAGGTAGTCATACTCAGAATAAAATCCGGAATGACCTAGAAATCAATAAATGATCTGGCCCCTGCTTCTTCTTTGGGACCTACTTCTACTAGTTTCTCCCTTGTTCCATTCTCCAATATTGGTTTCTTATTCAAACAGACTGGGAGTCTTCCTTTCTTTGCACTAACTGTTCTCTTTGACTGGAATGACTCCTTGTTGTTCATATCTCAGCTTAAATGTAATCACCTCAGAAGGCCTTCCCTGACCACTAAATCTAGATTGTCCCTCCTCCACCACAGACTGTCTCTTTCACCTCATTATGTTTTGTTTTATCATTACACTTAACATTAGCTGGTATTTGTGAAATGTGTGCCTCTCCACACTAGAATGTAAGCCCATGAGATCAGAGATATTGTCCATCTTGAATACCACAATATCCCTTATATCTAGAACAGTTCTTAGCAGGCACATAGTAGCTGCTCCGTATATGTTTGTTAATTTGTAAATGAAATAAGTGTGGTAAGTGCTAAGAAGTAGTGGAAGATGCTATGGGTGTCTTTACCAGGGAACCTAATCTGGTATGGGGTGGTCCTAGGAAGGCTTCCTGAGAATATTTGTCAGCATAAAGCTGACTGATAATAATCTAATTGAAGGAAAATAGTTTCTCATGCATGTAACAGTCTGAAATAAATGTTCCAGGTTGAAGTGAGTTTTCCAGGTTGCCAGGTGGTTCTTCCGTCTTGTTCTCCCATCCCTTGGGTATTGTCTCATGGTAGAAGCTGGGTCTCCATGGGTTTCTGCTAATGGAAAGGGAAAGGAACACAAAAGGCTCACTCACATAGCACTTGCCAGTGGAGAAGGAGGACTGGTAAACATGGCCTAGGCATGTTCTCGGCATGAAGGGGAGAGCAGATTTTGATCAAACAAATAGCCTCTGCCACACTGAAGAAGTGAACTTTTAAAAGCAGGGATTAGAAGGATAAATAGGAAAAGAAATGGCTAATAGGGGAAAATGAAGTTCAGAGAGGGAACATTCTGTGTGAAGGACCTCAGGCATGAGAAAGTAAGGCCTACTCCAGGAACTGAGAGAAATTTAGTACTACTGAGAGCTTCTGGAGGAAGAGTGGAGTGAGGCTACAAAGGTAACCAGGGTACAGATTTTGTAAAACCTGGTAATCCAAATTAGAGATTCTAGACTTTATCCTAAGGTTTTAAGCAGAGGACAGATAAGCATTTTTAAAAGCTTTAGTTGTAAGGTTGGAGAATGGATGGAGGAGGGGCAGTTTAGAAGAGGGGTTTGAGAGTATAATTTGGGGGAAACCTGTTAAGTCCAGGATTGTGCAGTAGGGATGGAGAAAAATGGGTGGAGTAGAGACAGATTTAGGTGTTCTGGTGAAAAAGTTGTTGTCTTCCCAAACTTGTCTTGCTTTATTTTTACAGAACATGTAGTCCTATTTACCTATTTTAATGATATGAATACTCTTTATATATCAGAGTGTGTGCTGGAAAATACGTCCATCTGTGTATATGTTAGCTGAGAACAAGTGCTAGAAGAAAAGGTCAATACCAAAACCAAACCCGTTGCCCTTGAGTCGATTCCTACTCACAGTGACCCTATAGAACAGAGAACTGCCCCATAGGGTTTCTAAGGAGTGCCTGCCTGGTGAATTTGAACTGCCAAACTTTTG
The DNA here is from genome assembly GCA_030035585.1 of Dugong dugon. Classification (NCBI taxonomy): domain Eukaryota; kingdom Metazoa; phylum Chordata; class Mammalia; order Sirenia; family Dugongidae; genus Dugong; species Dugong dugon. The sequence goes on from CM057462.1 coordinate 154,539,550, forward strand.
GTTAGCAGCAGTAGCTCTTAACCACTATGCCAGCAGGGTTTTCTATTTTAGGTTGATTAGGCTGCCAATTGTTAAATTGTATCAAAGAGGCAAAGATGAAAGGAAAGCAGCAGAAGTTTATTGTTGGTGTGTCTGGGAAAAGATGGAAGTTACTAAGGCCTAAGGGCAAAAGTTGTAGAAAGATTTCCTTGGTTGTCACACCCAACTGTTCCATTCTGGGTTATAATATTTGAAATTCTTTATAGTAAGATTACCTCTCAGTAGTACCTGTAGTGTGGGATACCAAATAAATGTTAAATGCGTGGGACCTTGCCAGGGAGTGGAGAAGCTGTTAATTGGAATGTCTTTGGAAGCCTTGGCTTCTAGCAAGACTCAATTCTATCTTTTTAGCAGTTAAGTACAGGAACCAATAGCCTTTGCCTGTCAGTTCTAGTTTATGATTAACATAGTGAGCAAATTTGTCATTATGTTTAGATGGTTAAGTCCTTGGAAAATCTGCTTTGAAACGAAATCTTCATTCCCTGCTGGAGTCAAGAGGTGCAGCATTTTCAGGAAGTCAGAAATAACTTTAATTTATTGAGAGCTGTTCCCATGTGAATTGAAAATAATTTGTAATTTGCTTAACAGAGTCTGATACATAGTAAGTTTTCCATTGATGTTAATTCTGTTCCATATTTTTGCTTGGCCTTCTAAGAGAATTGCCTCCCCATTTGCACAGGCCTAGTTATCATTTTGTGGAACATGGTATCTTTTTCCAGTGTCTAGAAATTGTTTTTAGCTGAATTCCAGAGTAATATATAAGTAAGTCTGTTGATTTTTCTAGCCAGTTTGGATTCTGTATTTTCTTCATACCTTATGCTAGCTCAGGTCAGAATGAATCTCAGCCACTTTGTAAGAGTCTTGGTGGTCTGATATTAAGTGCAGCATGCTCTTGCTGTGGGCAAGGCCACTGAAATTCTGGGTGGTTTTTTCCCTTTGGGTGGACTTTAGTTTGTATTATGGAATAAAACTATATTTATTTATATGCTTAAGCATTCTGAATAGTTTCTTAGAACTTGTGCTTATTGCAATATGAAGATTTGAAACCATCAGTATCTGTTATTTTGTTTATTGGGTGAAAAGTTGTCAATAACATTCTGATAAATGCAGTATTTTTAAAGAGTATCTCATAAACATACTTAAAAAATTTGCTATTACATTTCTGGAATTCTTTTCAGTACTATTACTTTATGTCTCTTAGTTATAGACATAGCTACAAATTGCAGATTTTGTATTCAAATACTTTTAAGTTTATAAAGTTTGTGTTCATGATTTTTATTTATAATGAATTGTTAAAGTTAGTAGTTCAGCAGATACAATGGAAAACAAATTTTGTTTCCTTTCATTGTTTAGCACTTCAGCTCAATTTTATGATAGATACTTTTGCATATATTTTAATAGATAAATTTGTAAAGGAGCTGCTTGGTTATTTTTTAATTATTATATTTGGTATTGTGTCAGTAATACAGGTAGAACAAGATTTATAAAGTAGTAACACTGGTGTTAAGTTACACTGCCTTTAGCTTTTAATTTACACATTTTCTCTTTAAGCATCATATGAACTATGAAAACTCTTGCTTAAAATATATCCAAACTGCATTTTAGAAATTGAAAGTTGAGGATTTATTCCTCGTTCCAGCTGTCTAGTTTAGAACAGATGGTTTTTAGTTGCATTCAGGCACAACGAAATGAACACAATTGCTTTTTGATGTTCTGTAACATCCTTTGCCACGCTTCCTTCCTTTCTAGTTGTGTGTTTATTCTCTTACGACTAGTAAAATTATACTATGTGGATTCGAGCGGAAACTTACATCATATCTCAATAACTGCACAGATAAAAGGGAGGGACATTTTGAAAAACAAGCATTTGAAAGCAGTATAGTTTAATATTAGTGGTGAGGATTTGTAGTAGATATGAGGTTGGTAGGCAGGGATCAAATCATTCATCCAGCAAATACCGAGTGCCTAGATATTGCCAAGGAGCCCTGGTGGTGCAGTGGTTAAGTGCTGGGCTGCTAACCAAAAGGTCAATGGTTCAAACCCACCAGCCACTCCTTGGGAAAAAGACCTGGCAATCCACTCCCATAAAGATTACAGCCTTGGAAACCCTATGGGGCAGTTGTGCTTTGTCACGTGGGATTGCTATGAGTCAGAATAGACTCAACAGCACCTAACAGCAACAGATATTGCCAGAGTCTGTTTTAGGCTCCAGTGATAACAAACCAAAAACAAGACTGACATGATATTTATGTAGTTTATACGGTAGCTGGGAATGTAGCATTAAATGAATCATTACAAGTTATAGGGAAAGAACAAGGTGCTGTGGGAGTGCATTGGGGGTGGTGGCGATTGTGGTGTGTGGAGGGGGGAAGGGGAGGGTGTCAGGGAAATTTCCCCAGCAGCTATCAATGTGTTAGAGGGCCTGGAGGTGACAGAATATGGAGTAACCTTCCAAGAACTGAAAGCAGAGCAGATGGCTGGAGTGGCAGAATCAAGGTAGGAAGATATTGGAAGGCAGTGGCCAAATTTTGGAGAGTTTTTAAAGGCAGGTTGAGGGTTATGGACTTTATCCAGAAAGCAATGAAAAGCCCTGGGGGAGGGAGGAGGTTAAGAAAGAGTGAGCAAAGTGCAGTCATCCAATCTGCATTATTTAAAGGATCCTTTGAGTGTATTCAGGAGATCTGTTTGGAGGCTATTGACAATTTGAACAAGAATGGTGCCAATACTGGTAGAGAAAAATGACTGATTTGAAATATATTTAGGAAGTAGAACTGGTAAGATTTATAAATTAGATATAATAAGGGGGAGGAATGAGTCAGGATAATAATAAGTGTGTGCCAGGCACTAAACACTTCACATGTATTAAATCCTTTAATCCTCAGAACAACCCTATGAGGTATAGGTATTGCTATCACCATTTTATAGATGAGGAGGAGTCCTTAGATGGTGCAGATGGTTAAGTGCTCGACTGCTAGCCAAAAGGTTGGTGTTTGGAACCCATCCACAGGCACTTTGGAAGACAGGCCTGGCGATCTGCTCTTGGAGTGTCACAGTCTTGAAAACTATGGAGCAGTTCTGCTCTGACACACTTGGGGTCACCATGAGTCGGAATCGACTTGACGGCAACTAACAACATCATAGATGAGGAAATTCAGGCTCGTTGCCTCCCGGCTTGAGATATTGGGTGTGTGGTGCATCTCATAATTGAGATAGAAAACTGGGGATGAGATGGAGAGGGATAGAGGATCATAAGTTCAGTTTGGGACATGTTGAATTTGAGGTGTTGGTAAGATACCTGGGTGACAGTAGCAAGTGAGCATTTGGATATGAGAGTTTGAGGTTCGAGAGAACTCTAGAGAAATCTGGATTAGAGATACAGATTTGATAATCTTTTGCAGATGGCTAATCCTGAGGCATAGTTACTGAAAAGAAGAAAAGTGTGGAGCAAGTAAAGAGGGATTAGGATAGAACCCCAAGACATCTGAGAGTCAAATAGTTGAGAAGGGCGAAGGTAAATATGAAATGGCTTGTACGCTAGGTCAGATGTTTGGACTTTATTCTCAAAGTAATCACGCTGGGTTTAGTCTTTGGGTTTATTGGGTTTGAGGTGCCTATGGGACATTCAGAGACAGAAAGAAGCTGGGCTATTCTTACTCTCTCCCTTCACATTTTTCTAAGATAACTTCCCATGGTGTCTCAGAAGATACTCTCTAGGCTTATCATCCTGGTTACTTTCTTTCTGGACACTTTATCAATGGCCCTCTTAAAATGTAGTAGCCAGAGCTAAACACTGTATAATCTGAGCAGAGTGGATAGCCTTCACTTTGTCTACCGTGTTCTGGACACGATTTCTCATGAATGTAGTTTAAGTTTTGAGTCAGTTTATGAGGGGAGAGGAACATTATTACATCATGTTTCTCTTATCAGCTGAAAGTGCTTTTCATATATGCTGCTGCTAAGCCTTGCATCTCTTATCATCGTGCTTTGGATTATTCATATCTTGAACCTAAGTACAGGAGCTTTTGTTTGTGTTAAATGTCATCTACTAGATCTACCTTGTAGCTTCTACCCTATTGTGATCTTTTTTGGACCTGTTACTTAGCATGTGAAGTATCCTGCCCAACTTTGGTTCATCTGTGAATTTTACAAGCATGCCATCCTTGTCTAAATTTAGATAATTGATTAAAAAGTCAATCAGGCCAGGGATGAAGACAGAGCTCTGGAACGTGCTCTGGAGCCAGAGAGCCTGGGTTTGAATTCCACTGCTGCCACTTTAATAACTGTGTGATTTTGGGCAAATTATTTTAACCTCTTTGTACCTTAGCTTCTTCATCTGTCAAATGGAAATAATGATAATATTTGTTTTCAAAGGGTTGTGCTGAGAATTAAATGAGTACTTCATGTGATGTGCTTAGACTACTGCTTATTATATTGTGATCAGTCATCTATTATTATTACTTGTTATTTTATAGACTATCATAGATGTTCATACCCTTTAACAATATATCCAATTACTGTTACATTTCAAGGAGTAATTTAAAAATCCATTGCCACTGAGTCCATTGTGACTAATAGCGACCTTATAGGACAGAGGAGAACTGCCTCGTAGGGTTTCCAAGGAGCAGTTGATGGAGTCGACCTCTTGGTTAGCAGCCAAGCTCTTAAAGGAGTGATTAAGGATGTGTAATTAGACCAAAAAGTTTAACCTTTTAACAGAAGCATGTTTTGGAAAATGTATAAGTAAAATCCAGACCAGGGATAAGTTTATTTGTGGTTTTTCAAAACTAAAAGTTTTCTTGTATACTAATTGAGGTGTTGTGTAAAATCAAGGTGGTCTAATTCTTCCTCTCTCTCAACATAGGTATGGCATCACAGCTGCAGGTGTTTTCCCCCCCATCAGTGTCGTCGAGTGCCTTCTGCAGCGCGAAGAAACTGAAAATAGAGCCCTCTGGCTGGGATGTTCCAGGACAGAGCAGCAACGACAAATATTATACCCACAGCAAAACCCTCCCAGCCACACAAGGACAAGCCAACTCCTCTCACCAGGTAGCAAATTTCAGCATCCCTGCGTACGACCAGGGCCTCCTCCTCCCGGCTCCTGCAGTGGAGCATATTGTTGTAACAGCCGCAGATAGCTCGGGCAGTGCTGCTACATCAACCTTCCAAAGCAGCCAGACCCTGACTCACAGAAGCAACGTTTCTTTGCTTGAGCCATATCAAAAATGTGGATTGAAAAGAAAAAGTGAAGAAGTTGACAGCAACGGTAGTGTGCAGATCATAGAAGAACATCCCCCTCTCATGCTGCAAAACAGGACTGTGGTGGGTGCTGCTGCCACGACCACCACTGTGACCACAAAGAGTAGCAGTTCCAGTGGAGAAGGGGATTACCAGCTGGTCCAGCATGAGATCCTTTGTTCTATGACCAATAGCTATGAAGTCTTGGAGTTCCTAGGCCGGGGAACATTTGGACAGGTGGCTAAGTGCTGGAAGCGGAGCACCAAGGAAATTGTGGCTATTAAAATCTTGAAGAACCACCCCTCCTATGCCAGACAAGGACAGATTGAAGTGAGCATCCTCTCCCGCCTAAGCAGTGAAAATGCTGATGAGTATAATTTTGTCCGTTCTTACGAGTGCTTTCAGCATAAGAATCACACCTGCCTTGTGTTTGAGATGCTGGAGCAGAACCTATATGATTTCCTAAAGCAGAACAAGTTTAGCCCACTGCCACTTAAGTACATCAGGCCAATTTTACAGCAGGTGGCCACAGCCCTGATGAAGCTCAAGAGCCTTGGTCTGATTCACGCTGACCTTAAGCCCGAAAACATAATGCTGGTGGATCCAGTGCGCCAACCCTACCGAGTGAAGGTCATTGACTTTGGTTCTGCTAGTCATGTTTCCAAAGCTGTGTGCTCAACCTACTTACAGTCACGTTACTACAGGCAAGTGGCAAATATTGAAGAGCGTGTTTTAGACTAGAGCTCTGTCTTTATAGTTAACATACAGTATATGACAATGGATTTGTTTGTTTGCAGATTTCTAAGAAAGAAATAGGACAATATGTTTTAGCTCAGTTACTCTGTGTGGCATTCCACTATGTAACATTATCTTATTTTTGAAATTCTATTTAGCAGTAGAAAAATTAACTCAGAGTTATTCTGAAAGTTGTTGCTAGTTGAATTATACTAGCATCTAGTTCTTTCTTTAGTACCATTATGCTGTTTCCCATTTTAAATATATAAAGATGTTTTCTTATTTGTAATGAATCTAGGCATATGCCATTTTTTCCCCAAGCTCATTTCTTGACAGGTAAAATGCCTTGGGGATAAATCCAGGTTAAACTCTAGCAGCATTTTATTCTTTTACATTTTTTTTTTCTTGTATAATAGTAAAACTTGGATTGGATGATTGCTAAGGTCTCTTTCTGTTTTAACATTCTCCAAGATACTTTGAACTTACTTGGCTACAGTAGAATGGCCTTGACCCACGTGCCTTATGCTTTAGTGGTTTATATTTCTAGACTGATACTTCTAACATGGCTGGAGCCCTGGTAGTGTAGTGGTTAAAAGAGCTCTGCTGCTAACCAAAAGGTCAGCAGTTCGAATCCACCACATGCTCCTTGGAAACTCTGTGGGGCAGTTCTACTCTGTCCTATAGGGTTGTTGTGAGTCAGAACCGGCTTAATGGTACCTAACAGTAACAACAAGGCTACCTTTTAAACATATAATAATTATTGGGACAGTACGTAAACATTGGTGTATACAATCTTGTCTGTGCCATAGCCAAGGAATGTTACTGAAAGAAGGGAGAAAGTTTTATTTTTCTGGTGGGGGCGGGGAGGTGTGGAGAAAGCTTTTTAAATGAGCTTTTTTTTCCTTAGCACGTATCTCATTTGTTTTTATCTATTCTTTTTCTATGACATTTTTCAGTCGAGTGAGGTGGGGTAAAGAAACTCTTAAGAGCCTTTGGTTTCTGGTTTCATGTTGCTGTAGGCAACCTTGGCCAATTTTGAGAATCTCACCTCCATTTATTTATTTGTGACTTAGGAGGTACAGGTTCCAACCACATTTGCTCCTGATATTCTCCTTTCTTTGAGCAACTCCACCACCCTACCACCCCCACATCCATAGATACAAACACACTCTGTAGGTGCACTGAAGAGTTCAGCTCTGCACCCCATTCTGAGTGCTGGGGAGGTAAGAGGCAAATAACAGCTGAGAAATGAGGATTTGATCGACTTTTCCCTTTATAGATCTTCTCTCTAGTCAGTGCCTGCATGTGTTCTTTAACTATTTGTCTGCCCTGTCACAGACAAAGTGCAGCCCCTTGTGGTAACAGAAACCAGAAAACCAAACCTGTTGCTGTCAAGTCGATTCTGACTCACAGCAGCTCCTATAGGATAGGGTAAAACTGCCCCAGACAGTTTCCAAGAAGCGGCTGGTGGATTTGAACTGCTGATCTTTTGTGCCATCAGGGCTCCAGCAGTTTTAAAACAGAAAAAGAGAGGACTCAGTAACGTGTTTAATTTTTGTTTATAGCATTTTAGTTATTAACTATAAGTGTAATTTCAGTGGAGCTAAGTTTACCCATTAAAAATGAGACTTCATTTTGTGTATACCCCTTAAAAATAGGCGTTCATTCTGTGTATCAGGATGTGTTCAGTATCCAGGGCTTGACTACTTTTAGGATTTAACATGAGTGTTCTGTTCTGTCACAGTAATGCTTGATAATGAGCCTAAGGCAGATGGAATAGCAACTCAGGCATTCCTTCTTTATCATTAGTTTTATTCACAGTGGATAAGCCTCTTTCATGTTGCTTGGTGCCTGATTAGAGTCCATTAAGTCATCACCTTCTTGTCTTTCAGAAAACCTCAGTGAAATCCTTTTGGCTGGTGAAGCATTCTGGCTCCAAAGCTAGCCTTCGTCCTACCCTTCTTTTTATTTTACATTACTTCATCTTGCTGATAATGACAACATGCCAAAATATTATCCATTGACATGAATTTTTGCCATCCTACTGTCTTCGTTGGCCATGGGCATGGCCAAATGACTCGGGCAATGGAAATGATACACATTATTTCCTGGCCCACCCTGAGTGTAGACTGTCTTTGGGGCTTGAGCTGTAGGGACAAAGGTTTGCCATGCTTGCAAGCTCAGTGGTTTTCTATTCTGAACGAACTAAAACCAAACCAAACCCATTGTTGTCGAGTTGATTCCAACTCACAGCGACCCTATGGGACAGGGTAGAACTGCGCTATAGGGTTTCCAAGGCTGTAAACTTTTAGGGAAGCTGACTGCCACATCTTTCTCCTATGGAGTGGCTGGTGGGTTTGAACCACGGACCTTTTGGTTAGCAGCCAAGTTCCTTAATCACTTCACCACCAGGGCTCCTTCTGAACAAACTACATGGCCTTTATTTCAGTCTGAGATCACTTTATTGGTTATGTATGTGAGAACAAGTTCTAGAGAAGGAAAAGAATTTTTTCAGTTTATCCTAGACAAACAATCCAATTTCATCTGACAGTGAAACTACAGTTTGACCTAAGCCACAGATGCCGGAAGTTAGACTTTATGTAATATCTTTGATCTGGTGGGTAGGTTTGATGTCTCTGAAATGGGAAAGAAGAAACGAGTATTCATGAACATGACTGGAGAATGATGTGTGCTGTGAAGTGATCCTAACCTCAGCTTGCTCTGGAATCCAGTGAAATAAAGCTTTATGGCCTTGGAGGACTTTTTCAATTTAAAGAAGTTTGAAGTTAGGAAATCATAAAGGGTTGGGGGATTTGTTATTTCCACCAGCTGACTACAGTAATTAGAGCCTGTTTAGTGTTTGTTCTTTAAGGATGGGCCGTATGTTCAAAGAGGAGGCTTACCATGTCCAAATTGCAATTAATGCCATTTTCCTAGTAAAGCAAGTGCTGCCAGTTTTGTTTTTTCTTTCCTATGCTTCAGTAGGTAATCTTTTTTACTGCCCAGTTGTTGTTAGGATGGCAGAGCCGGAAAGGGACCTAGACTAATTCTCTAACTCGGCCTTCTTATCACACAGATGAGTACTACCAGAGTTTCAATGTCTAGGGTTTATATTAAGGGATTGAGAAATAATGGAGGCCAAGGGTAAAGATGATAGAGTAATGAAGATGCTTCCAAGAACTACAACCTGAATTCAGAGTTTAAAACATTCAGTCTTCAGACATGAGTCTGCTCTACTGATTCTTTACTGTTCAGTATGAGAGAAAATAACTCCTTGCTTCCTAGGGGGTTAGATAAGTCTAACATTTCTAGACTCCAGTGACAGTGAAAAGCCCTCAGTGGACTGAGCAGCATTATTATTATTATTTACTGCCTTTATTTATTTATGTGATTCTTGTCTTTTTTGTGTGGTAGATGTGTAGAATTGCTGGTTTGAGTGAGCTTTTCCTGAAATCCTTTGCTGCTTTTGTCATCCCCAAAGCAGGGTGAGACCAAATGGAAAAACTGGTTCTTTTCCAGCTAATCTTCAGTTTGTTTTTTTGAATGGGGATCAGCAGCTGGAATTAGTATTTTTCTTAATTTCACAAAGCTTTAAGCTTTAGAAGCCTAACAATTATTAATATTATTGCTACCTTCTTAAAGAAATAAGTTATTGCCTGGCCTGGTCGCTCCCTGTGACCTACCTCTTGTACTTTAAAATGCCTTCCTAGTATGGTGGGAGTGGCAAAATCAACCTGCCACTATCCATTTGATGCTTAGGAATGTTCTAAGCCCAGTTTTTATTTTGGCACAAAACCATTTGCATTCTCCCTGCCAGCTGTTTTTGGCACTGTCATGAACTTGGAAATGAATGATTCTGCTCACTGAGAGTAGAAAATTTTGTTCCTTTTCAATTTTAGAAAAGCTTTTACGTGGTTTCTGGGTACTCTTGCCCTTTAGTTTATTAATGATCCTACGATACTTAATGCTGTTTTAAAAACATGCTACACTGGTGGGATTTAATTGAACTCTGTAATTCCATCAGTAATATGTGCCCCTAGCAACCTTAAATAGGAATATCACTTTCGAAGGTTGTTTCTTTGGCTAGCAAAACCACAGTTTACGTAAAATAGTACATAAACTGATGATGTTGGTGGTTTCACCCATAGCTGTCAAATAGTGTAAATCTGAACAGGCCCGAATCTTCTGATGTTAACTGTACAAGGATCAGAAAAGCCTCTAGATTCTGTGGAGTCCCCCAATTTACCCAGTTTTCTAAGTGCAACTATTAATATTTAATTATTTGGGTAGGATATTCTTATTTAGTGAAATACTGTATACCCTGTCTCCCTCAATCCTTGCCCCTCGCCCCCCAATAAAGGCAGCAATAAGCACATATTACTTGATAGTAAAGTTTGAGAAACCTATTAGACATTCCATGAGGAGACACTGCCAGTTAGATGGCTCTTTATGGAGGGATCTACTTTTCCATTTGTTGTTGTTGGTAACATGCCATTGAGTTGGTTTCGACTCATAACGACCCTGTGTACACCAGAATGAAACACTGCCCAGTCCTGCGCCATCCTCATGATCATTGCTATGCTTGAGCTCATTGTTGCAGTCACTGTATCATTCCAGCTTGTCCAGGGTCTTCCTGTTTTTTGCTGACCCTATACTTTACCAAGCATGATGTCCTTCTTCAGGGACTTGTCCCTCCTGATAGCAGGTCCAAAGTACGTGAGACAAAGTCTCGCCATTCTTGCCGTCAATGAGCATTCTGGCTGTACTTCTTCCAAGACATGTTTCTTCATTCTTCTGGCAGTCTGTGATATATTCAGTATTGTGAGCCAACACCATAATTCAAAGGTATCAATTCTTCTTTCGTCTTCTTTATTCATTGTCCAGTTTTTGCATGCATATGAGAAGATTAAAAATAGCATGGCTTGAGTGAGGCACATCTTAGTCCTCAGAGTGACGTCTTTGCTTTTCAGCACTTGAAAGAGGTCTTTTGCAGCAGATTTGCCCAATGCAGTACTTTGTTTGATTTCTTGACTGCTGCTTCCATGGGCATTGATTGTGGATCCAAGTAAAATGAAATCCTTGACAACTTCAGTCTTTTCTCCGTTTACCATGATATTGCTTATTGGTCCACTTGTGAGGGTTTTTGTTTTCTTGATGTTGAGGTGTAATCCATACTGAAGGCTGTAGTTTTTGATCTTCATCAGTAAGTGCTTCAAGTCCTCTTAGCTTTCAGCAAGCAAGGTTGTATCATCTGCATACTGCAGGTTGTTAATGAGTCTTCCTCCAGTCCTGATGCTGCATTCTTCATATAGTCCAGCTTCTGGGATTGTTTGCTTCACATACAGATTGAATAAGTATGGTGAAAGGAAACAACTCAGACACACACCTTTCCTGATTTTAAATCACGCAGTATCCCCTTGTTCTATTCAAACACAGCTGCCTCTTGGTTTAAGTACAGATTCCTCATGAGCGCAATTAACTGTTCTGGAATTCCCGTGCTTCACAGTGTTATCCATAATTTGTTATGATCCACACAGTTGAATGCCTTTGCATAGTCAATAAAACACAGGTGAACATTTTTTTGGTATTCTCTGCTTTCAGCCAGGGTCCATCTGACATCAGCAATGATATCCCTCGTTCCACCTCATCTTCTGATTCCAGCTTAAATTTCTGGCAGCTCCCTGTCAATGTACTGTTCCCTGTTGATGCAACCACTTTTGAATGAGCTTCAGCTAAATTTTACTAACATGTAATATTAATGATATTGTTTGATAATTTTCTGCATTCTGTTGGATCACCTTTCTTTGGAATGGGCACAAATATGGATCTTTTCCAGTCAGTTGGCGAGTTAGTGGCCTTCCAAATTTCTTGGCATAGATGAGTGAGCATCTCCAGTGCTGCGTCCATTTGTTGAAACATCTCGGTATTTTGTCAATTCCTGGAGCCTTGTTTTTCGCCAATGCCTTCAGTGCATCTTGGACTTCTTCCTTCAATACCATTGGTTCTTGATCATGTTCTACCTCCTAAAATGGTTGAAAGTCGACCAATTCTTTTTGGTACAGTGGCTCTGTGTGTTTTTTCCATCTTTTTTTTTGCTTCTTCCTGTGCCATTCAGTATTTTGCCCGTAGAATCCTTCAATATTGCAACTCGAGGCTTGAAGTTTTTCTTCAGTTCTTTCAGCTTGAGCAATGCTGAGTGGTGTTCTTTTTTGGTTTTCTAACTCTAGGTCTTTGCACGTTTCGTTATAATACTTTGTATTCTCAAGCTGCTCTTTGAAATCTCTTCAGCTCTTTTACTTCATCATTTCTTCCGTTTGCTTTAGCTGCCCTATATTCAACAGCAAGTTTCTGTTAAATGAGGAGTCTGCTCTAGATGATCTTGGAATTTCCTTACAGATCTAAATTCTATGACCTGTAAGAAGGAAGAGAAATTATTTGGAGAAGATGAGAAAGTGTTAAAGAGCTTAGATCCTGGAGCCAGACTGCCTGGGCTTATGTCTTCTAGTAATTGTGTGAGCTTAGGCAAGTTACTTAACGTCTCAGTGCCCAGCTTATCTGTAAAATGGATATAATGCTTTATTACATAGAATCAAAAAGACAGCATTATTTGTGTACCACTAAAAGTTAAAATACTGCTGTTGAACTTAAATATATCATCCTTTGTAAGAATCATCTTAATTTCAGAGATGTTAACTTGTGCATTTTCGAATTGATGATATATAGTTGTATTGTTGTAAGGATTAAATCACTTGACATTTATAAATAATTTAGAACAGTGTGTGGCACATATTAAGCACTATACAAGTGTCATGTATTATTGATAGTAGTTTTGCCTCTTATTATTATCATCCCCTTTTGAACGCATTTATTTATTAACTTTAGTCACAATATATAAAATGTCCATGTATACCACCATGCCAAATAGAATTATACATTTGGATGCATACTTAAGTTTTACTTATTGAGGGACCATACAGTATACTCCAAAACCAGATTGTTGCAGTTCACATTTTAGCTCTGCCACTTACTAGCTATGTAATTTGGGGAAAAGTATTTAATCTCTCTTTGCCTCAGTTTCTGCCTCTGTAAGTGGGGTAATAATTGTACCTTAAATGTGTTTCATATATATAAAGCTCTTCGTTTATGGTATTACCTTAGTCTTTTCTTTAAGGTTCCTTAGGGTTATGTTTCTTGCTTGGAGCATTAATGGAAATGAATGTTTGCAAAAGCACACAAACAGTCAAAGTTTTAAAATAATGACAAATATAACAATAGTTGTTATATCTAACGCTTACATAGGGCTTACTGTGTGCCAGGCACTGTTCTAAAAGCCTTAATATATTTATTTATTTAAACTTCACAACAATTGTAAGAGGTAGGTTCTCTTATTGTCTCTATTTTATAGATGAGGAGTCTGAGGCATAGAGAGATGAAGTAACTTGCCTGTAGCTATGATGTAAATGATGAAATTGGGATTCGTGTCTTGGCAGGCTGGGTCTAGAGTCTGTGCTGTCAAACATCACATCTCTTCAGAAGGCATTTCTATCACAAAGGAGTATTTATTAACCAGGCCCTTTAATTAATTTTATTTTCACAATTTAAGAGGTGTTAAGAATTTTATCTATTGTCTATGACCCCTTATCTGTAATTCCAAAGTTCAGAAAGCTCTCAAAACTTAAAAGTCTTTTCCTAAGTTTGGTATAAACTTATTTATTGGCAAGACCTGACTTCAACCCATATAAGGCTATTTAAAGTCTTTATTTAGCCAACTTATTGTGACTGTTCATACATGTTTTGCTGCAGAAATATTCATCTGTTTGATTATGGGATGATGCCCAAATTCCGGAGCTCTTGTGGCACAGTGGTTAAGTGTTTGGTTTCTAACCAAAAGGTCAGCAGTTCAAATCCACCAGCTGCTCTTGGAAACCCTATGGGGCAGTTCTACTCTGACCTGTAGGGTTGCTATGAGTCGGAATCAACTCAACGGCAGTGGGTTTGGGTTTTTTTTGGCCCCAAATTCCATTGAGATGATTATACAATATACAGTTCATGCACTATATTACCTTTCTGAAATTAAAAATATTCTGAATTCCAAACACATCAGGCATCAAGAGTTTGGGATGAAAGATTGTGTACCAGCGATTGTTTTCAGTTTCATTAAATAAATGTACCTTTGACTGGTACTAAAACAGGACTTGGTCAGCATAATTAATTTCCCAGAATGTTTATTTTTTATATCATATTTTTATTTTTGCTAGAGCCCCTGAAATTATTCTTGGATTACCATTTTGTGAAGCTATTGATATGTGGTCACTGGGCTGTGTGATAGCTGAGCTGTTCCTGGGATGGCCTCTTTATCCTGGTGCTTCAGAATACGATCAGGTAAGAGTGTTTGTTTGGATGGAAGTAGAAAGCAAGTATTTACTAGTGAAAGAGACTTTAGAGGAAGAGAAGTACTAGTGAAGTAATTAGGTACCAGGGAAAGAATAGTTCAATTACAAAGAATTGTTTAAAGAGTAATATAATTTTCTCTACCTGCTTCTTGGTCTAAAGTTATGTTTGTAATTCTGTTATTTAAAAAATTATTGTATTTTTATATTATTCCAGATTGGTACTTTTCCAGCTCTGGAATAATTTATTAGAGACTTACCTTTGGTTAATTAATATATCTTGTGAGTTAAGATATGAAAGAAAAGTAAGATGAAGAATTGAAATTTTAAGAATGAATAGGGCAGTTCTATGTTGTCCTATAGGGTCGCTATGAATCTCAGTTGACTTGGTGGCAGCCGGTTTTGGTTTTACATATGGCACACACTCTGTCAATCTAAAACACGTTAGATCCCAGAAAATGTGATGTGTATTGAGTCCCTGTAAAATAGGACTTATGAGGGAAATCATCTGAGCTGTAGAGTATTTTAATAAACAATCAGTGTCTCAAAAGATACAAGCTTTAGGAGAAGATATATTACAGTTTCCTGAGGAGTTGATCCATCAAGGGAAAAAGTGTCACCATGGAAGTTAATTGTGAATTCTCACTTTTCGTTCTTTGTTAAAAAAAAAAAAAAAATAGTTCTACCCAGTAGGCTGTAAGCTCCTTGAGGACAGAGACTGTTTCGTTCCACCAGTGTATCCTCTGCTCCTGACACTGTGTCTGGCACATAGTAGGTACACAAGTATTTTTTTGAAGAAATAAATGGTTAGTTACCTGGAATAATTAGAAAGAAAAAAGAGCAGTGTTTTCCCCTATTCAGTCTAGAATTTTGGCACCTTGTTCCATTGTAGAGTAGATGTAGCATTTATCAATTTCCAAAAATTTGACTTTTGGGGCTTGATATTTAATGAAATGAAAAATAGGGGCTACTTTGTGGTAAGTTAATATTCACATTGCATCTTATAATTTTTTAATCTCTTTCTTTGTACCTTGTGAGAATCAAGGTAGCTACTTTATTTTACCAAAAAAAAAGTATGAAGAGGATTAAATGATTTCAAAACCACAGTCTTGGTTGACCTAAACCATTGATTCTTACTCCTTTTTGGGTCTTAGACCCTTTTGAGAAACTGATGAAAGCTATGGATCGTCTCAGAAAAATACACACAAAGTGCTTTGTTTGCTATTTTAGGGGATTCATGAACCCTTGGATAAGAAACTTTGCTCTGAGCAATTACAGCCTCTCAGAGTGCCATCCATAGGCCAGCTGTTTTGTGGACATCTCTTCAACCCTAGTAAACAGGTTGAAGTTGTAAATTTTCCTAGGAAGTGGATCCAAAAACAATTAGTTTTAAAAGCTAAGGTACAACTGGGGCTTTCTTTGTAAAGAAATGATCTGGTAGTTTTGAGAATTTTTTGTGTGCTGTGTAGGTGTGAAACCAGGTGGTAGGATAAAGTAGTTTTTCCTAAGCTGAATAAATAGGATGCTGCTGTTGTAGAGCAGTACTGGAGATTTTATCTTGGTATGTGATTGGTTTATACACAAAGATTTCTATGACAGAATCCTTATTCTTACAGCTGAGTTTTCTGAGGTATAATTCACATACCATGTAAGTCAAACATTTAAAATGTACAATTCAGTGGTTTTTATCATGTACACAGAGTTGTGCAACCATCACCACAATCAATTTTAGAATATTTTGATCGCTCCGAGAAAAAAAGAAAAAACCCTATACGTATTAGCAGTCACTCCCTTGTTTTCCCCTAACCCACCCCCCCTTCCCCATAAGCCCTAGGCAACCACTAATCTACTTTCTGTCTTTATAGATTTGCCTATTACGGACATTTCATATAAATGGAATCATACAATATGTGGTCTTCTGGGACTGACTTCTTTCACTTAACATAATATTTTCAAGGTTCATCTGTGTTGTAGCATATGGCAATACTTCATTCTTTTTTATGGCCAAATAATATTTCATTGTATGGCTGTACCACATTTTATTTTATTGATTCATCAGTTGATAACATTTGAGTTTTTTCCAGTTTTATACTATTAAGAATGTCACTATGAGCATTTGTGTACAAGTTTTTGTGTAGATGTATATTTTCATTTCTTTTGGATATATGCTTAGGAGTGGAATCACTGGGCCATATGTTAAGTCTGTGTTTAACTTTTTGAGGAAAAGTTAAACTGTTTTCCAAAGTGGCTGCATCATTTTTATGCTCCCACTAGCAATGTATGAGGGTTCTAATTTCTCCACATCCTTACCAGCACTTGTTATTATCTGTCTTTTTTTAATATAGTCATCCTAATGTGGTGACACAGTATCTCTTGTGGTTTTGATTTGCGTTTCACTAATGGCTAATGATGTTGAGCATCTTTTCATATGCTTATTCACCGTTTGCATGTCTTTTTTGGAGAAATGAAATGTCTGTATAGATCTTTTGCCCATTTTTAAATTGGTTTATCTTTTTATTATTCAGTTGCAGTAGTTCTTTATATATTCTGGTTAAAAGTCCCTTATTTATATAACTTGGACATACCCATTTTCTGGGTCATCTTTTCACTTTCTTGATGGTGTCCTTTGAAGCACAAAAGCTTTTAATTTGATGAAGTGCAATTTCTTTATGTTTTGTTTTGTTGCTTGTGCTTTTGGTGTTGTATCTACGAATCCTATGCCAATCCATGAAGATTCACCCCTATATTTTCTTCTATGAGTTTTTTATTTAGCTATGCTCTAAATAGATCTATAATCAGTTTTGAGTTAATCTTTGTGTAGGGTATAAGAAAGGGGTCCAACTTCATTCTTTTGCATGTGGATGTCCCGTTGTTCCATCACTGTTTCTTGAAAAGACTGCTTTCCCCCGTTGAATTGTCTTGGCTTCTTTGTTGAAGATCAGTTGATCATAATGTGAGGGTTTATTTCTGGGCTATCAATTCTGTTCTGTTGATCTATTTATATATATATATATATATATATATATATATGTATATACACATACACACACGTACATATATGTGTATATATACACACATACATATATACACACACACATACACACGTGTGTGTGTGTGTGTGTGTGTGTATGCTTTGGCCAACACCACACTGTCTTGACTACTATAGTAAGTTTTGAAATTGGGTAGTGTGAGTCCTCCAACTTTGTTCTTCTTTTTCAAGATTGTTTTGGCTACTTGGGGCCCCTTTTGTTTTCATATGACTTTTAGGATAAACTTATCGATGTCTTCAAAGAAGTCATCTAGAATTTTGATTGAAATTCATAGACTCTGTAGATCAGTTGGGAAGTATTGCCATTTTAACAATATTAAGTCTTCTGATCCATGAACGTAAGATGTCTTTCTCATTTATTTTATTTTTTTTAGTAGTGTTTTATAATTTTTAGAGTACAAATTTTACGCTTTTGCTAAATTTCTTTCTGTTTTATTCTTTTTGATATTACAGTGAATGGAATGCTTTTCTTAATTTTATTTTTAGATTGATTATTACTGTTGTATAGAAATACAATTGATTTTTGTATGTTGTCTTGTATCCTATAATCTTGCTGAACTCATTTATTAGTTCTAATGGTTTTTTAGTGGATTCCTTAGGATTTTCTGTGTACAGGATCATGTCCTCTGCAGATAAACATAGTTTTACTTCTCCTTTTCCAATCTGGATGTCTTTTTTCCTTGCTTAATTGCCCTGATAGAACCTCCAGTGTAGTGTAGATTAGAAGCAGCAAGAGTGGACATCCATGTCTTGTTCCTGATCTTCAAGGGAAAGCATTTAGTCTTTCACTATTCAGTATGTCATTAGCTGTAGATTTTTCATAGATACTGAAATTCCTGTATCTGAGATTTTTATAGCAAATGTTTGTTAGTCTTTACCAGTCTTGAAGTCAAATGTGTGTATCTTCTCTAGATAGTTCATGCCTTCAGATTTGTTGGAAGCACTTTAATTGTTAAAACAGCAAATCACAATAATACTTTTCTTTGCATAAATGTGGGGGTATTATTGTTGTTGCTTTTTTAAGCTGTGTGAAAGCAGCATCTGGGTGATAGCTTCCCATTCTACCTTCACAGTGAAACTCTTCCATTGTATAATATTAAACATTTTAAATGTTTTAATTCTATAAGTACAACATTATAAAAAAAAAAAATTAGATGCAGTAAGCCAAGAGACAAAAAAGCACCTACTTTGTGCCAGGTACTCTAGGCACTGGGGATACAGTGCTAAATAAAACAAACATTATCCTTGCCTTCATGAAGACTATAGTTTGATGATGGGGAATAGTAAGTGAATAATCATACGAATAGTTGTATAATACAGTTGAGATACATTTTATGAAAGAAAAGTGTAGTTTGCTGTATGTGTGCGTGTACATGTATCTCCTGACCATTTGTGTTCTAAATACCTCTTGGTTATACTCATTTTTTTCCCCATTGCTACCATGCTAGTCCAGGCTATCATCACCACTTACCTGAGCTGCTGAACAGTCTCCCTTTATCTAATGGCTTCTCTCTGGTCTTTTTTCCAGAGTCATCGTTTCAAAACACAAATTTGAACATGCTACTCACCTGGTCTTCAGTGGTTTCCCATTGCTTTTAGAATAAAGGGCCAAAGCTTTACTATGGCCTCTGCGCCCCTACATCGTCTGTCTGTCTCCTTCCTTTCGCCTGCTGTAGATTTATTTTATGCAATTTTTTCTTGCTTTCCAGCCCCACTGGCATCATTTCAGCACTGGTGAAGGATATGCTTCCTTCTAGCACAGACTCTTGCACATATTGTTCCCATAATCTAGAAAGCTTTGCCATCACCCATTCCTTTCATTTAGTCAATGCCTATTCATTTATCAGCTCAAAGTGTCACTTCCTCAAGGAGTTTTTCTTCACCAGCCCCCAGTCTGCATTAGGTTCTTTGTTATGTACAGGTAGTCCCTGATCTGGGGCTCAGCTCTGACAACTGTGGTAATTTGGTTCTGGCATAAGTTGAATACCTCATTTTTTTAGTTTTCATTATTATTGCCTTTTATTATCAGTATCTTTGTAAATCTGATCTTTACTTGTCTTTGGGGGTTGACATGAGAACGATAACATCAGCAAGTTACACGCTGCAATATTGTATGTAGTACATATTATTAACGATAAAATATCCAAAAAGGATGGTGGTAAGTGTGGTTCATCATAACTCGAATATGTTGTAAGTCGGGGACTACCTGTATGTTTATAGAAGCTTATGTGTTTTCTTCAAAACGCCAGCTTATTTGAATTATGCATTCAGTGTCTGTCTCCCTCCCTAGACAGAAAGCTCTGTGAGAGCAGGAAACATGTCTTTTTCAAATCACCACTGTTTGGCTCAAACTTATGAAAAGAATGAATGTATTTGTGCTACATAAAGTTATGTTCCAAATATAAGCTTATGGATTTAAAGAACCATATGTACTATATTTCATCAAACCTAAGACACCTTTAACTGAAAAATGCACCACTTTTTTATACCTCTAAGAAAGAGTGAATGCTGCCAATTAAACTATGATAGCTATCAATTCTAAGACATTTCCTGGTTTCAAAGATATTAATGTAAAAAAAATGCCACTCAGAATCAATGAACTGTAGTAATTTAAAAAAAAAGTGAGATTATATTTAATTTGCAAGCTGCTTTTCTACTTAATATATTTTGAAATACCTTTACATGTCAGTAGATGTACTTCTACCCTGTCGTTTTCGATGTCTGCATGGTATTTCATTTTACAGATTTTATCCTGGATTTTAAAAATATTTCACTTTTTTGTATGCAAAAAAGTTCATGTTTGAAATGTCTTATTGACTTTTTTTTTCCCTTCCCATTTTCTATTTTGCTAATGCTATGTTTTGGTTTTCTGTTATGTAGCCTCCACAGCTTTGGAACAATATCCTGCTGTTTTTTAAAATCGTCTTGTGATGGCAGGCCAGGAAGCGATACTTTGCTGACTCCCAGTTTACATTCTTAAAAATCATTAAAAAGCTCTGTTAATGTGGCTTATATCTACCAATATATACTGTACTAGGATTAAAACTGAGAATTTGGGGGAGGTAGAAAGTAAGATTTATTTTCTTGCTTACAATTTCCTTCTCTAATTTCATCTAAGTATAACCAGTCATATATGGAGGGGAGTGAGTAGTAAAAAATTGCCTCTTATGTTGCTCTCCTAGGTGGGGAGAATTGCAAAAGCAAACAGTTGTGTGAACAATAAAACTGAGGAAATTTTAAAACACAAGAACATAGAAGCAAGCATTTCATTAGCTGTCAGAACAATGATATCGTCACATTACCTCTACTGTACACTTGTGAGAAGAAAGTGAAAAGGACAAATAACTTTTTCGTATTATTGTGAAAATAGTTTTGACTTCATAGACCCCCTGAAAGGGTTGTAGGGACCTCCAGGCGTCCCCAAACCACACTTTGAAAACTGCTGGCCTACTACATAGTAGGTGTTCAATAGATGTTGAATGAACGAACATGGTACCATGCCTCTACTGATGTGGGGATAGGAAGATACCCGGCCACCCAGCCAGCTGTTGCTGTCGAGTCGATTCTGACTCATAGTGACCCTAAAGGGCAGAGTAGAACTGCCCCATAGGATTTCCAAGGGGCACCTGGTGGATTCGAACTGCCAACGTTTGGGTTATCAGCTGAGCTCTTAACCACTGCACCACCAAGGTTTCCATAGGAAAGCTAGACAGTTTAAAATTAAGTGTTAAATTTTATGGTATGAGAGAAAAGCTCTGTAGTAATTTATAGAAGGTAAAATTGACAAGAGCTAGAGTAGCCAAAGAGGAAAGGTTGAGGAAGAATTTTTTCCTAATCTTTCTAATTTGATACGATTAAAAAACAAACCAAACAAGGAAAATATCTTGGTAATATATAAACAAGATTTTGTTGGAAACTATTCTGTTTTATCCTAGATATCTCCTTAAATTTTCTGAACTTAGTATCAGGAGTCTACAAAAAAACCCAAAAAAGATTACATGCAGAATTTTCAGAACTAGGTTTTCCTTGTAAATAGCAGATGTAGTGACAAGGAAGCTACTGCATAGATATTTGAGAATTGCTTGTGGATGGGTTAGCATACATGTATGTATTTACAGATAAATTTCAATTGTATTGATTAAGGAGTTAATTTCTTTACAATACTTTCCTCTTTTGCTAGAGATAATGTTTTAATGTAAAAGTCTTTGATGATTTCCTTTTTCACTCCAAATTGATGTGTTGATGGTTTTGATGTTTCAGATTCGTTACATTTCACAAACACAAGGCCTGCCAGCTGAATATCTTCTCAGTGCTGGGACAAAAACTACCAGGTTTTTCAACAGAGATCCTAATTTGGGGTACCCACTGTGGAGGCTAAAGGTCTGTCTTCCCAACTGTACTACCCATTCCTGTTCTTACCTCCGCTCCCCCCATATATACATTTGCATTCAAAGTTTAGTTATTAAGTTCTTAAGGTGGTAGAGGGAAAAAGAGAGGAGGAAGCGATGTTTGTGGGAGGACATACTTTGAAAATTATTTCATTGTACCCATTTGGCCTTATCCTTAGTTAAAAAACAAAACAAAACATTAAGTGCTGGTTCACTTGGCTGCAGTTTTTTGTGTGTATTTTCATCAGCAGCTGAGAGGGGGTGTAGAGAGTAATGCTTACCATTAAGTGCCATGAAGAACTAGAGTAATTTAGTAATGACTGTTTTTTAGAGAATTCTCAATAAACATGACAAAACTCAACATATGTTTGTAACTGCCTGCATTTAATGCCTTAAATGTTTTCTTGAAATCAATGTCAACTTTTTATTTCTGACCCTGCTCCTTTAACTTGAGAAATCTCTTGAGTAATTTAATAACCCTGTGGCTCTCTGCCTTCTGAGCCTGTTGCAAACACTTAGCATTTGAAGTATTCATTCATTTGGAAGTAGCTTTAAGAGAAAAATGGTAATGTTACTTCTTACGTGACATTCTTCAGGAGCTGTGTTGTATCACCGTTACGTGTTTGCTTATCACTTAAAAGGGTGGCCAGATTAGCAAGGTCGTATCTCTCCACTGGAGGATTTTCTGGTTGTAAATTACTTTCATGTTTGCCATCTATGGTTGACAAGGTGACAACACTTGTTTCTTTGTGTTCTGGCTTTAATTTAAAGTATGAAAATAATATACAGATAGAATTTTTTTTTAAATCATATTTTATAGACACCTGAAGAACATGAATTAGAGACTGGAATAAAGTCAAAAGAAGCTCGGAAGTACATTTTTAACTGTTTAGATGACATGGCTCAGGTGAGCGTGGAAAGTTTCTGAAATCCAGACATTTATGTATCATTTTAATCAGAGACATAATTCCATTGGCTATACTAATGACAAGTTTAATCTGTTATCTTTCTAGTGTATCTTCTCAGTTTTTGTAGAAAAAAATGCATTAATATCCTGCCATGTATTAAAAGAACATTTCAATCCTAACGAAAGATACTTTCAGACATATATGTTCTCCCTTGTTTTTGCTTAACTGACCTTGTTGCATGTCAGTATTTTGAAATCTTGTTTATGAAGAATTCTTCTTCATCTCATTTTTTCTACTAAATAAGTACTTATATAAGAGCTAACATTTTTTGAGTACTTATTATACTCTAAACTGTTTAAACACCTTACATTTACTATGTCATTTAATCTTTTCAGTAATGGAGACTTTTATGTGTAAATAATGACAATCACTTTTGTTTAACTTGTTGCAAATTTTGAATGAAAAGAATTTATTCAGCTTTATTCTACCAGCAAATTTAGGTGGAGACTGTAATTATGCAGCATAAGAAGTGCTTCCTCCTGTGAAAACGATTATACTGTAATAAAAAGAATTTCCTCAGGCCTCTCTCTTGATCACTGTTTAGTTTGGAGAGGAAGAAGGTATTTAGTTTCAGTATTAAAATTTAAGTGGTGAAGTATAATATTTCTTAATTTTTCTTGAAAAGGTGAATATGTCTACAGACTTAGAAGGAACAGACATGTTGGCAGAGAAGGCGGATCGAAGAGAATACATTGATCTGTTAAAAAAAATGCTAACAATTGATGCAGATAAGAGAATTACTCCTCTGAAAACTCTTAACCATCAGTTTGTGACAATGACTCACCTTCTGGATTTTCCACACAGCAATCAGTGAGTATGGGATAGTTGGGGACATTTTGTCATGAGAGGGTTCTCAATTGGGATACCATCTTAAAGTAAAATGGAGCAGCAATTTTAGCGCTTATATATTTGGCTCAGAGCCCTGGTGGCACAGTGGTTAAGAGTTTGACTAACCAAAATGTTGGCAGTTTGAATCCACTACCTTCTCCCTGGAAACTCTATGGGGCAGTTCTACTCTGTCCTATGGGGTTGTTGTGAATTGGAATCAACCTGATGGCAGCGGGTTTGGTTTTTTGGTGTATTTGGCTCACTGATGCTTTTCCTTCTCATGAGGTTAAAAATTAAATGTGTTTTTTTTCCTCTTTATGGTTATATGAAAACCCTTAGTTCATTTTATCTGAGAGTATTTAGGAGGGGAAAAAAACTTTGATCCATGTTCATCATGAGTTATTTGCTGTGTGTTTAAATATAGCAGTCATTTCAGTGGATCTTCAATCTCTTTTTCAGTGTTAAGTCTTGTTTTCAGAACATGGAGATCTGCAAGAGGAGGGTTCACATGTATGATACAGTGAGTCAGATCAAGAGTCCTTTCACTACGCACGTTGCTCCCAATACAAGCACAAATCTAACCATGAGCTTCAGCAACCAGCTCAATACAGTGCACAATCAGGTATTCAGTAAATATTTTTGGAAATTCAAGGCTAAGAGGGATAGTATAAAGAAACTAGTGAGAGTACAGTGTAAGGTAAAGAAACTAGTCTTTGCTTTAATGGTTTTGTTGCTTAAGAATTTTCTACTTGGCAAAAGTGATGGAAAACCAGGGTAGGCTGATAGATACTCTCAGATCATTGTTAATGCCTACGACTCACATGCTGATAAAAATTATGTACAAAGGCCTAACTATGCCCTCATAGTCTCAACATTAAATAAATGGAACCTGACTGTTATACTGCTGTTAGTTGTACTGACTTTAGCCAAATGACTCTCTTTCTCCTTGTTAAGAGGAAGATTTTATATGTCTCATTACATGTGTTGAAGGGTGTTTCCAGTAATTAACTGTAAGAGGTGATTTTGCATTAGTTTGCTAACCAGGGATATTTACATTGAAGTTTGTTTCTGAAAATGTAAGCTTCCCAATTTCTTAGCTAGATCTTTTAAAATGATAAGCATATGAAATTTAGTAGACTTTCAACAACTTTTTGCACAGAAAGAAGAGGTCGGGGTTTATATAGCCTCAACTAGTACAGGAGCATTTTTTTGTTCTTTGTTTGCTTATTTGATCTTATGACTTTAAGTTAGGGATTGGGAAATCTTAATTTCTTAAGCAGCGAGTTATTTCAGAAACAGCTAGTGTGTTTTTTTTAAACTTTGTTCTAAGTTTTTCTGGATACATTCTGTTTATGTAAAAATACTGTTATTTCTACTTCATACTGGTATACAGATATAATCTTTTTGTTTTTAGGCCAGCGTTCTAGCTTCCAGTTCTACTGCAGCAGCTGCTACCCTTTCTCTGGCTAATTCAGATGTCTCACTGCTAAACTACCAGTCTGCTTTGTACCCATCCTCTGCAGCACCAGTTCCTGGAGTTGCCCAGCAGGGTGTTTCCTTGCAGCCTGGAACCACCCAGATTTGTACTCAGACAGATCCATTCCAACAAACATTTATAGTATGTCCACCTGCTTTTCAAAGTAAGTGGGGAAGCTCCTGTATTATATGTTATTCTATCAGACCTACCTGCTTTTGGCAGATCCTTATTTTAGGTCTCTAGTTGTTTAGTTCTTATCTTTAACAAATTTAAACTCTTGTCTCTGATAATGAAAGTAACTGAAATTAGCTGATACCACAAAGTGGATTTCTCCTTTTTTATTAGTTTTTTATCTGATTATAATACTTCCTGACACATTGTTGAAGTTCGGTTCATATTTCCTTAATTGAACTGCCTAAATGAGTTTTCTTGCCCATTGAGGCCCTGTACCAATGTCATGTATCTTATAAAGTTTATATCTCTCAATATACAGAATATGTAAATCCTGAAAAAATTGGTTATAAGCAGAATTGCTGTATATTGAACCTTATTTATCATATTATTCCATTTAAAATAAAAATTAGTGTTCCAAGTAAAAGGCAATTTTATTCTAAAATGTAAATATCATATTTAAAAATGCAGAAGCCTTTTAAATCACTTTCAGAGAAATAAAGATCATTCTATAAGCTAAAATGCTTGGGTGGGGGAAGGGATTAGGACTATCTGCTTCAGCTTATGAATCATATTGTTCCTGCAACAGGGGAACAGGGGAACACGATAGCTGAGAAAGGAGGTGCTGTCTCCATGTGTTACAATAAGATTTTAATTTTCACATTCCCATCCTTCCTCATTTTCTCACTGTTGTACTGTAAGCCAGTCTGTCCAGTTCTTTTTTTCTGAAATATGGAAAATGTGTATTTTTTGATTTGGTGAGCCATTTAAATGGTTAAATTATTTTAAGGAAATTTCCTGATGACACGCTTGACTTCCGCAATAGAAAGTCAGCGTCAGTACCTCTGGGAATAAACCGGGGTTCAGGCTTCTCGTAGCACTTTACACAGAAGCAGGTAGCATTTTTATCTTTTTACTTCAGTTACTTATTGATTGTGACTCTTGTTTGTTTGGTTTCTGACAGAGTCGGAGCAAGCAGAAGGAAAAGAGGGGCTAGGGGAGACTGAAAGATTACCGGGAGGACGGGAGAGCAATAGCGATGTAAACCAGGGAGAAACCACAGGGAGAGCGGAGGAGCAAATTCAAAACCTGTAAATGCAAATTTAGCGTCATTTACCAAATTATTTTCTATATATGCTTCATAATAGTAAATTCTATACTTCGGGTTATCATATGTTGAGTTGTGCTTCTACTAAACATAGCAAACTAGCCTCTCCTTCTCCCCCCTTTTGCAAAATATGAATTTCATTGGGACAATTTTCAGATGTGAGACTCTGAAGTTTTCTGCTGCTTCTCAGATGATACTTAAGAAGTGGGGCAGAAGAACTTTTGAGTTCATTTAACAAAACAAAATATAAACTGAAGAGCTAGGGGGGCAAAGTAGGATATCCCCTTTTGGTATAATTAGGTAAGTATAAGCGTTGGGTCCCCCCCCCCCCCCCCCCCCCCCCCCGTCTAGGCAATCTAAATAACCTGATGCACTAGGTAGAGCAAAGTTTTAAATTTTCAAGTAAAAGGGAGTTTTAAAATTAAGATGATTGATGCTACCTAATATGTAGTACTCTATGTCAGATACTATTATAAGTGCTTTTGCATGTATTAACTTACCTCACAAAAACCCTGGGAGGTAGCTAATGTCATTATCCTCAGTTTATAGGTGAGAAAATTGTATACAATTCCTTCATCTGCCTAAAGTCTTACAATGAGTTAATGGCAAAACCATGATTTAAACCCAGGCAGTGGGGTCTGTAGCTTATGTATTTTTAAGTGTTATTCTGTACTGCCCCTTAGTATTTAGTCTCCAGTAGTTGTAAAGAGTTTTCCATTGCTTTGCCGGCCACAGCCATATGCTGGTTTCTGCCCAACAGCCCTTTATTCCAGGGTTCCCCTTTTCTTTCATCGTTTGCTCTTTTACAAAATGCCTGTATACCTAGAGGAGGATAGACCTTCATCAGCTAGGCAGTTTTACATTTCTTTCCATACTTACAAGGTTCTTTTTTTTTGTAATTGTGGTAGAATGTATTTAACAAAACATTTGCCATTTCAACCATTCTTATGTGTACAGTTCAGTAACATTAACTATGTTTACCATGTTCTGCAGCCATCACCACTACTTGGTTTAATGGTCTATGTCTTATCATATAAAACTCCCCAGAACAAAACTAATCCTTCTTAGTTCAAAATAATGGGAGAAACTTCCAAAACTGTTACCTTTGTTAATTGTTTCCACTTGTGGTTCCCTGGAGAAGCTACTTTTAAACTAGTTTAATTGCTGTGGATTAGCCTAAATTATAGCTGACTGATACTTATTTAGAGTCATATTTGTAGGCCAATACTATAAATTCTAAGGAGCTCTAGTGGTACAGTGGTTAAGTGCTCAACTGCTAATCAGAAGGTCAGCAGTTTGAACCCACCAGCTGCTCCATGGGAGAAAGATGTGGCAGTCTGCTTCTGTAAAGATTTACAGCTTTGGAAACCCTATGGGGCAGTTCTGCTTTGGCCTGTAGGGTCACTATGAGTCAGAATCCACTTGACAGCAACAGATATACTGTAAAGACAGCTATCCATACTATTCCCATTGACTAGAATAGATACACATTTTGCTTAGTGGTAACTATTCTATAATTTTGTCCCTTTTTACTCGTCACCTTGGGAGCCACAAATGAGCTTTTATAGTGAACATTACCTCCTGAAATTTCACTTCCTCAGTTCCTCCAATATGTAGGAGGTTATTATTACAAGACTAACACTATCTTGTAGTTAGCCATCTGTCCTGGGAATATAGACAGAGATTTGATGTTGCTTAGCTTTCTTATTAGATAGTGTAGTCTAAGGAAGCATGGCATTGTTTTAATCTTGATATCTGGATTGGTTACCTCCTCTTTTTTTTCCCTAAATATAGGAGGCATGTTTTTTAAAAGTTACCTTTAGATGTTTGAATTCAGATTTTATTCCTCCCTCTTATTTTGTACATTTCTAGATTGTATTTTCCTTTATGCCAGCCTGTTAGTAAATTACTAAAATGGAAAATTGGAAGACTGATTTGCTGAAAACAACAGTATTTTAGGGTTTATGACTTATATGGTACCACCATAACAGTATTAAGAGAAATTGGTTGGTGATAGCTTAGAAAATGTCATTGAAGGAATCTTCTAATTAAAATGAACATATCCTCACTTAACAAAATTGTAGGCATTGGTGAATTGGAGGCATTATAGAAACTTAAAATTCTCTACATTGAAAGTTTTGATAGGTTTAGAAGAGAGCTTTGAAGTCTCTCTTCTCAAGTCTTGGCAAAAGGGAGAACTGTTGAGCCCCCTTTTCCCAGGATTTCTTATTTGTAAGAAATATTTATTCAGAATTTTTGCCCAGAACATAATGAATAAAAAGATAAATGAGACATGATTACTGTTTTAAAGGTGGTCACAATAGAGTAAAGCTGACATCACAGGCCTTTCCTGAAAACATTTTATTAAAAAGATTTTTGCTGCTGTGGCAGCAAAGAGTTCTTGATTTTCGTAGCTGTCCATTAGCCACAAAAGAGCCTTACTAGAAAGTTGTCAATGACAAGGGAAGATTTTGAAAACAGGAAGAAAGTGTGTCCATAAAACCAAAATGCCTGTATTTTTAATAGGCCCTGGTGGCGCAATGGTTAAGCATTTGGCTGCTAACCAAAAAGGTTGACAGTTCGAATCCACCAGCTGCTCCTTGAAAACCCTGTGGGGCATTTCTACCCTGTCCTTTAGAGTCACTATGAGTTGGAATTAACAGCAACAGGTTTTTTTTTTTTTTTTTTTTTTAAACTCTTGGCATAATTTCTTCAGTTCACATACTGGTTAAAAATGAAATATGTGACTAATTTGTGAATTGAGTTAAATTTTGAAGCGTGGGGAAATACATCCACTTAACACATTTTAAACAAAAGGGTAACTTAGATTATAAATTACTGAGCTTTTCACAACTTTTTCTTATCTGATTAACCAAAAGTTGAATTATATTGAAGACTTTGCTTTTAATACATTACAATTGAAAAACCACTTTTACTCCTAGTATATTAAAAGGTAAATGTAATTTACTGAGCAGGATTTTTTTTTTTGGCCTGTATGGTTAAGGGGGATGAGTGTTTCGTTTTAAGTTTTGTTAGATAAAAACAGAATTTAGAATTTCCTTACACCAACCCTCCCTGTCACATATCTTATTAATGTAACCTGAAGGGAACCAAGTCTCCCTTTTCTTAACTCCCAAAACTTTAATGGAACTTTGCCTTAAATATCTAGAATTAAAATCTGGTTAATAGATTATTTGAGCAGAAAAGCTAAAAACAAACCAAAAAAACTAAAACAGTAACTCCAGACGTAGCAAAGCAGTTTAACTATGATGTTGTTTTCAACAGCTGGACTACAAGCAACAACAAAGCATTCTGGATTCCCTGTGAGGATGGATAATGCCGTGCCAATTGTACCCCAGGCACCAGCTGCTCAGCCACTACAGATTCAATCAGGAGTTCTTACGCAGGTAAAAGCCAGAGCAACTTGGATACTCAGTATTGCTGAAGCATTGTTGAGAATCAGATATTTTGTCCTAGCAGATGGTATTTGCTTTAACTAAAAGATCTTTCTTGGTCATGATTCAGTGGACTTAGAAATGGAACATCTATATGGGA
This sequence comes from Dugong dugon, assembly GCA_030035585.1. Lineage (NCBI taxonomy): Eukaryota > Metazoa > Chordata > Mammalia > Sirenia > Dugongidae > Dugong > Dugong dugon. The sequence goes on from CM057462.1 coordinate 154,569,493, forward strand.
CAATATACTCATTCCTAACACTATTGCAACTCTGCTAGTGTCTTCCTTAGACTTGCAGGGACATTGAGAATTTATCTTCTGAGTAAGCTTACTCTAATTTTGAGGGATGAAGTTAATTTTTTACCTTGGAGCTCTTAAAGGTATAATAGTGCACATGAAACATTTGATTCTAAAATATAACGTTCCCCTCTTGCTCACTTAGTGGCCCTGTTGCTTACTCTTTCAGAATTTCATCTGGTTTGAGAGGCTGGATCACATCCGGATGCCTCTTCAAGTATTACATTCCTTCATTCCTTGTGTTTAACTAGGCTGTAGAAAGCTTTCAAACTCTGTACTTTCCATGGAACATGTTACTAAGATGATCAAGAAAATCATAAAGTATTTATATAAGCAACAAACATTTTAAATTCTGTTTGTGGCCCATGACACAGGGAAAACTGTGAAATCCAAAATCCCTATTTTGTGAGGAGGAGAAGGAATTCGTAATAGATGCCTTTGTTAACTGACTTGTAGAACTAATCCCCTGAATCTGGCCCAGGAAGGATTTCTATACTTTTTTGCTTTAGGCCATTGACATTTGACCTAGTGGGTGAATGCTGTGCATAGTTGAAGGGGAAGGTTGTGTTTGGTACATGCATTTAGGGGATATGAAATTATTGTTTTTTGTTGATGATAAACTTGGGGGGAATAAGAACCCCTCTGAATCCAGAATAACCTGCCTCCGTGTTTGTTTCACTCACCTGCCTAATCTACGTTTCAGGGAAGCTGTACACCACTAATGGTAGCAACTCTCCACCCTCAAGTAGCCACCATCACACCGCAGTATGCGGTGCCCTTTACTCTGAGCTGCGCAGCCGGCCGGCCGGCGCTGGTTGAACAGACTGCCGCTGTACTGGTAATTCCCCTCACTTGATTGTGTTACTAACGGAGTTTCTTTGGTTTCTTTCTTTTTTTATTTTTTCCTGTCTGTTTTTGTTCTGTTTTCTTCTGGTTTCCTCATTTTTCAAAAAAAAATTTTAACTTAGACTTTGCAGAGGGCATGGAAGCATGTGCCATCTTGTGGCTGTGTTCTTGCTACATCTTTTATAATGTTTTATTGTTTTCCTCCCCAACATTTGCTGAAGCACTGTTTGACTCTGATGTTCCTTGTGGCTCTGTAAAGAGCCAGATCCCTTGATTCTTCTTTGCCAGCTTAGTGTGAGAAAAGCTCTTGGTGTAGCCTCAGAAGAGCTTCAGCACACTTATCTGCTTTCTGCCCTATCTTTCACCCTCTGATCCTTGAGAATGAAGGAAATGGCCTTTAGTTTGGCTCTGCTACAGGTACCCGGATGGCCAAAATTTGAACTCCTTGGCAAGTTAGCTTCCTTCTTTATTTTGCTCTTTTAAGCTTTTAAAACTTCTGTGCATATAGAAATGCTTAAGATGCTCTTAATTCATAGCTTTATTAGTTGATATTAACCTTCCTTCTACGAACACATGAAGATAACTCTTTTTGCCACTTCCAATCAGTGGCATCTTATATCCATTTAAAAATACTCCCTTTAGAAAAGTGCCTTTAGATCATATTTCATTAGTTGATTGAAATTAAAAGTGAGCTAATTTTTAGGGGTCCATGGAGAAATGTTTTATAAATAGATCTTTATACAAAGGTGAAAGTATGGCCAACAAACTTTGTGCAAATACTACACCTTTGTTATTAAAAGTCATGATGGGGAGAAATTACTGACTTCAGCGGCAAATGTAATAGTATGGGGCTTAGAGATAGGAAAAACAAATAAGCAGGGCTTTGAGTTGTATTTTAGGATTTGTCACCTTAATAGGGATGTTTGGATGTCTTTTGGTTTATTTGGGGGAGTTAGAATTGCTTATTGGAGATCCAGCATTTCGTTACTTGAAACTTCAAAATTAGGTAAACATTTAAAAACCTAATTGATACTTTTGAATCCTAATATTTCTACATCTTTCAGAGTAGCTTTAAATAATGTCTTGTTGTTCCTCAAGTACTCATATGAGTGAAAACACTTCCAGAAACATGCTTTAGTTTTGGGATGTGTTCTGTTTTCATCACCTCCAAATTATCTTATAAGCATAAAACCTGAATGCAAGGGAGTCAGATATATTTCCCAACCTTGATTGATCCAAGCCACTTGTGCACTTATGGTTTCAAGGTTGGAAATGTTAGTTGACACATCTCCTTTGCTGCTTCTCTTAAGTTTGCATTAGCTGTTTGCTAAGCTTTGCGTATTTTTGTCCTTCCTCTGTCAAAACAGTTCGTCGCTTGGAACGCCAGATTTCTGCCTCACGTTGGAATGTTATTTCTTGCTCTGTATTAAACTACATGCTTTGTCTTGTGCAGGTGTTGGCTTATGGAAAGACGCATGGTGTGATTTAACATATTTCTCTTATTTTTTGTTTTGTTTTGTTTTAAATTCTGCTTATGTTAGCAGACATGTTTGCAGTTTCTCTGCTTTGAAGGCTTCTTGTTTGGAACCAATATTTGTAACAAGTGGATCTGTTACTTGCAGAAATATTTTTAAAACAGTGTGTGTTGATGGGTTTGCAGTTCAAAATTCAAGAAACAGAACCATATGTGTACCCAAGCACTGTAGGTAATTGTACTGCAGAAATTTAAGTTTAAAAAGGAAACTTTCAAATCTGTTCCCACTTTCTCAGAAAATGCCAGAACTTCTCTGAGTAAGAAGCACGGAAAACATATTTGTTGCTCAGTCTATTGCAAGTGACATGGCTTGTTAAAAACTAGAAATGATGTATTTGCCTGTAATGATTAGTTTTTATGTTGAAGTTTCTTTCTATAAATGATACTTCAGACAACTTAAATATATCTTAGGTAACTATTAAAAACAAAATATGATGCACTTTGCATCTATTTTTTGAATATTTTACTTACTGCCTTATTTTTGAATTCTGCCATATGGCTATACATGATGAGGTTAGCTTTCTCTTGCTAGCGTAAGCTTATTTGCCAAAGGAGTTTGGCCTTTGGTCATCCACATCTGGCTCCATTTTCCAAGTAACTAACCTTTTTAAAAAGTGAAAAATTCTGCCCTTTGTTTTATGGGTGAATTTACCTGATGTCTTATCTGACTGAGACTCAAATTTTAACATTCTTGTTTTTAATCTCAAGGGAGTTCTCATAACTCTTTCTAGGAATATATGTTAAAATCTTTGTTAAAACAATACTCCAGCATTTAACCAGCACCTACTGCTGAACTTTCAGACTCCTTTCCTCCACAGTGTGATCGAAACTCTTACCACAGGGGTCTTCTTTTCTTTATCCCCTGGTGATCAGTCTATGGGAGGTGGCCAAGAGAAAGCAGTGTGTTCTCTTTCCCTGTTGATAAGATTTGTAGCCTTGAGCCCCTCTGACCTTTCTTTTTTAATCTCTGCAAGTTAACAATCTACAAGCAGCTTCTTTTAAGATACGAAATTTTCTTTCATCTAAAAAACAAAAGAAAAAACCAAAAATGAGTTAAGTCTTGGGTCTCTCTGTGTGTGTTTCCTTACAGCAAGCTTGGCCTGGAGGAACCCAACAAATTCTCTTGCCTTCGACTTGGCAACAGTTGCCTGGGGTAGCTCTCCACAACTCTGTCCAGCCAACAGCAGTGATTCCAGAGGCCATGGGGAGTGGCCAGCAGCTAGCTGACTGGAGGCAAGTGCCCTGTGTTCTTCTCGGGATATCTGTAGGGGCACATCCCTTTGGGTAGAAGCACTTGGTGATCTGGAGACACTGGGAAATAAAAAAAAGGAAAGGAGAAATTTATCTCTGTTTGAACCCTCTGAAGAAAATCACCCATATCAGGCCAGGAGATGGAATTATAAGAAAACTTTGAATAAGGGAAAATAAAAGTAGGTTCTAAGATCAGGAATCATTTACTCCAGATTTAAAGAAAGTCTTAAGCGCTAAGAAACCATACATTAAGAACCTAAAGCTTTGTAATCCAGGTCTCCAACTTTATAAATAAAACATGGCTATGTTTAGTGATTTTAATTGCTTTTAATACCTGTTTTGGTCCTGATTCCCTAGTGTTTTTGGATTCATTCCTCTGTTTCTTTCTGTTGCCACAGGAATGCCCACTCTCATGGCAATCAGTACAGCACTATCATGCAGCAGCCATCCTTGCTGACTAACCACGTGACATTGGCCACTGCTCAGCCCCTGAATGTTGGCGTTGCCCATGTTGTCAGACAACAACAATCCAGTTCCCTCCCTTCAAAGAAGAATAAGCAGTCTGCTCCAGTCTCTTCTAAGTAAGTCTCTGTTAGAGCTGATAGTTAAAACTATGCCAGTTTGAGAGATCTCTTGCCCGGCATTTGGAGTGTTGTGGTGTAAACACTTTCAGTAAGAAGCAGCAAGTACCTGCCAAATTGAGGAAGAGCTAACTTTTTCATCTGGACATGCAAAGAGGTGTGTCCTAGTTATGATCATCCTTCCTCTCTGCTACCACTTTGAATCCAGGACTTCTTTATAATGATGTTTTTATTTTTCTGCCCACTTTACAGAGTGAAATTTGGCTCCAAGTGAAAGAGGATATAAAAATGAAATTTCTTTTGTATTGTGGTGCTCTTGTGCCCAGAAACGCTAGCCAGAGTGGTTAGTTTCTTTCTCACTGGAATTTTTATAGTTCAGTGCATTAGCTTAATGATAAGGTAAAAAAAGGAATCAAAGAACAAATGGAAAGAGTTATGGGGAAGGGATGTACAATTTTGGGGGCCAAGGATTGAGCAGGCTTTCCTCCTGACCCTTTCCTCTAGGTCCTCTCTGGATGTTCTTCCTTCCCAAGTCTATTCTCTGGTTGGAAGCAGCCCCCTTCGCACCACATCTTCTTATAATTCCCTAGTCCCTGTTCAAGATCAGCATCAGCCGATCATCATTCCAGACACTCCCAGCCCTCCTGTGAGTGTCATCACTATCCGCAGTGACACTGATGAAGAAGAGGACAACAAATTCAAGCCCAATAGGTAAGACAGGTGGGGCGGTTCCCTGACTCTGCAGCTAAAACTTTTAGCCTTAGAATCTTAGATTAAGCAAGTGGCCCAGTTTTTTGGCTGTGAAAGGGAGGGTTAAAAAGAGATTTTGGCCTTGGGTGAGTTTCTGTAACTGAGCATTGTACAGTTTTTTATAATAATGTACGTGTTCATCAATTGAAGCAGTCTTGCAGATACATTGGATAGCAGATTTATATTAAGTTGACAGGCTACTCTGGCTTGGAATGCACATTATACTATAGACATGATCCTTGCCTTCAAGGAATGTTATAATCTGAAAACAGATACCACAACAGAAGCATATAAACAATAGTTAATTGTAATGAGTAGGTGGATAAGAGATTATTTGAAACTCATGAGTTCCAGAATGCAATTGCTTAGTCTGAAAAGGCCTCTTGGAAGAGGTAGAATTTAAGTAGGGCTGCCTCCCACCCCACCAACGCCCCTCTCCCTGCTATATGATCTGAAATGCTTAAGAAATAAAATACCAGATTCTGTCCTCTTATCCCAGCCCCTTAGTCTAAGTCTTTAACTGGGCAGTTAACTAAGAGGGAGTGGGAAGCTTAAGAACTGTGACACACACATCTCTCTCAAAGTGTGAGCACAGTCAGTTGCGGTATTCTTCATTGGGTTTTGGTGTTAGGCATACAGAGGAGGGAATGATTCTGCTTTTTACTTAAGGAGGTAAGAGTCACACATGAAAGCAACTAGGAGACCTTACAGAGTCATATATAAATAAAGTTTAAATGAACTTGAAAGAGTAAGTTTAGAACAAAGTGATTCAGATCTGTAAAATGGTAGACTTGAAACTAAGTTTTGAAAGTAGCCATTGGACTGACTGGGGAAGAGAAAAAGAGAGAAGCCTTTCAGTGAAGAATGGCTTAGTAGTGGTGAAAATTGTGTATGAGATATACCCAGCAGGATTGCTTTGATTGGAGCTAAGTCTGTTGGAAAATAAGGAAAAACTAAAGTTAGTAAGGTGGGGATCAATTAGTGAAGGAATTAAAAAAAAAAAAAAGGTACAGTGAGAAGTTTGATTTAATATAGTAAGGGGTGATATAAAAAAAGTGGTCTTAGAAGAATATCATTAAAGTAATTGTGCATCAGCAACTTGAAGAATATAGTCAGTGTCACTGAATTGTACATGTAGAAACTGTTGAATTAGTATATGTTTTGCTGTGTATTTTCTTAACAACAACAAAAGCAAAATTATAAAATAATAATTATGCATGGAAATGGTTAAGAGGCAGTGTGGAGTAGTTGTTAGAGGTGTGGACTCTGGATTCTTCTGTCCAGGATCTGAATCCTGTGTTTACTACTTATCAGTGTGTGACCTTGGCCAAGTTCCTTAACCTCCCTATGTCTCAGTTTCCTCATCTGCAAAATGGGCATAATAGAACCTACTTCATAGGATTGTTGGTGAGGAGTCAATGAGATGCATGTAGAGTGTAAGAAGAGCGGCTGATATGTAATAAGCATTCAGAATTTTGCTGTTGCTACTATTTTGATTACTGTCATCGTCATCATTGTTATCACAGGAAGACTGGAGACGGTCGAAGAAACATTGCTGAAAGGACAGTTGAATTTTCATGTTATTTTCTTCTCTGCAGCTCTGGCCTGAAGCCAAGGTCCAACGTCATCAGTTATGTCACTGTCAATGATTCTCCAGACTCTGACTCTTCCTTGAGCAGCCCATATTCCACTGATACCCTGGGTGCTGTCCGGGGCAATAGTGGACCTCTTCTAGAGGGACCTGGCAGAGTCGTGGCAGATGGAACTGGCACCCGCACCATCATTGTGCCTCCACTGAAAACTCAGCTTGGTGACTGCACTGTAGCAACCCAGGCCTCAGGTGAGTTTGTCTTCACAACTAGAGGTGAATTCTCCTTGGAGCGTGTATGCTGTCATCTACTCCAGATTACTTGCAGCAGTGGTGTAGGGACTAGTGGCATAGATATGCTGAAGGAATACTTAATTCAGAAATGAGTTTCATGCAGCACAAAATTATTTTTGGCCATCAGTTTATTTTTCTACTTTTATTTTGCTGGATTAATGTAAAAATGAGTTTGTAGTTTCAGAAACACATTCGCTATTGATGGGAGAAGGTGGACAAGACACATGATATGTGGCAGAGAGGATTAGCAGGCAGTTAGATTTGCCACAAGTGATTAGACAATACAGAAGTGGACAGGAACTGATAATATTAAAAATAACTGCAAAACTTTTCTGGCAAATAACACGTCTTTTAGATCTTTTCTCACTGAATGTCATAGCTGTGATGTTTTTGTTGGTTTTATTATCAACCTGATTCTATCCTTTTTTGCTCTGTTAGGTGCTGGACTTATGTTTCCTAGTTCAGTTATTGCATTATTGGATGATGCTAGCTGCAATAATAGAAGTTTACTTTTCACTCAAGTAACTTCCCAATGGAAATGTTTCTGGTTGGTAGGCCTGCAGTGAGTTAAGGACCATCTTGTGGCTTAGTCGTCCCCTAGAGCCTGGCACCCTCTAGTCAGAAGGAAAAACAAAGTTTGGAGGGGACACACACGCTTCTTTTTTTTTTCTTCTCCCCCATACAAAATTTTATACATACATTGTTATGTGACTCTAATTGCTCTCCCCATACTGTGACGACACACTCTTCCTTTCCAGCCCTGGTTCCCCATGTCTATTCAACCAGCTCCTAACCCTCTCTGCCTTCCCATCTCAACTCTGGACAGAAGCTGCCTGTTTAGTCTCTTGTATCTACTTGAGCTAAGAGGCACACTCCTCACAAGTATCACTTTATGTCCCACAGTCCAATCCAATCCCTGCCTGAAGAGTTGGCCTCGGAAATTGTTTTAGTTTTGGGCTGATAGAGAATCCAAGGGCCACACTTTTTGGGGTTCTTCAGTCTCAGTCAGACTATTAAGTCTGGTTGTCTTATTAGAATTTGAGTTCTACACCCCACCTTTTTCCTGCTGCATCCGGGACTCTCTGTTGTGTTCCCTGTCAGGGCGGTCATTGGTGGTAGCCAGGCACCATCTAGTTCTTCTGGTCTCAGGCTGATGAAGTCTGTCTCTCGGGCTACTGCTTTCCTTGTGTCTTTGGTGTTCTTCATTCCCCGTTACTCCAGGTAGTTGGGATCAATTGATGCATCTTAGATGGCCTCTTGGAAGCGTTTAAGACCCTGGATGCCACTCACTGAAGTAGGATTCAGAACATTTTCTTAATAAGCTTTGTTATGCCAGTTGGGCACACATACCTCTTAACCTCCTTAGCCTGGAAATAGTGAAAACTAATCACATAGCCTCACCTAGATGCACGGGGGCCCAGGAAATGTAGTGCTTGTCTGCTGCTTCCCAGTGGCAACTCCACACCAAGGAAGGGGAGCATAAATTTTTGGTGTCAGAGCAGCCATCTCTGCCATACTCATATAATGTTTTCCTGTGGGTTATGTTAGTGCTATAGACACAAACAGGGTTCTAATTTGAGAGAGTATTGTAGTGCTAACTGAAAGGTTGAAGGTTCTAGTCCACCCAGAGGCACCTTGGAAGAAAGGCCTGGCTGTCTAATTCTGAAAAATCAGCCATTGAAAACCCTATGGAGCACAGTTCTATTCTGACACACATGTGGTTGCCGTGTGTCGGAGTTGACTCAATGGCAGCTGGTTTTGTGTTAAGTCTGTGTGGTTCTCCTCAGAAGTAGACAACTTCCCCATTGCAGACAAGGCAAAATTTCCTAATGCCAGGCTACTTAACAGAATTATTGGGAGCTCTGTCCACTGTTGGGTCCAAAGAATATGTACTACCCCACAGGTCACTTAATAAATGCTTTAGTTTTCCTTGTGGGAACACAGAGGGAAGCAAATTTTGAAAATTGATTTTACCTTGCGTTCAACTATTCTGCAGTTTCTTAGAATGCGAGGAAAGCAAATGCCCAACAAGATATAATCTTGCCTTCCTTTAAACCTTTTTGACTCTTCAGTATCCTAAAAATTAACCAATGTCTTACTCAGTTTTATGTTGACTTTTCTGTACTTTTTAATCCCTTCATACATAAAACCATAGGCTCCTTGGGGGTAGGGAGTGTCTTGTTTACTGAAGTAAACCTTTTGAAGATCCTTTATGGAGCTTTGTAGTAAAATAGGAAATAAATGGATAATACAGTCTCTATTTTTCTGGTATAACTGTAATTAAGGAAATAAGATACACATGAAACCTTCACTCTTGCAAACCACATACAGATGTGGACTAATTAATGATGCCATCTGAGGTTTGGCTCAGTGATACTAAGCAGGTATCTGCTCATGACTGAGTAAGCCCTGGCCCTTTTTCAGGTCTCCTGAGCAGTAAGACCAAGCCAGTGGCCTCAGTGAGTGGGCAGTCGTCTGGATGCTGTATCACCCCCACAGGGTATCGAGCTCAACGTGGGGGGACCAGCGCGGCACAGCCACTCAACCTTAGCCAGGTAAGCGCTAGGGGCTGCTGCCTTCTGTTTGGGGGCCCCCCTTTTGTTACTCTCTGGAGAACCCCTGTTCTGGCTGGACTGCTAAATAAAGCCAAATGAATCCCCTTTTGTGTCAAAAAGTTTGGTGTTCTGTGGCCTGCGTCGTATGTGCATGTGCTGTCCCTTTATTCCCTGTGTAAGTGTGTTTGGAATGTAAACTCCAGGTTTTCCATCAGACTGCCCTAGTCTATCTTGGAAGACTGGAGAAATGTCTGGAATTTAGAAAGAGCTTAGGATGCTTTATTAATGCCTGGTACTGCACCACCACATGCTTTGCCATGTTGAAACCAGATTCTCTTCCTTTATCTCCCTGGCCATAAATAACCTGAGCCTCCCACTGTTTACTTGAGTCAAGAGACAGTGAAAAACTTTCTGGCCACTTTATCAGCTCTGTCTGGTATTACCTACCTGTTGCTAGAGGCTGGGGTTTGTGACTTTTTTCCCTGTCTTATCCTCTGATGGTGTAGCGAGAGTCACTTTCCTTCTATTTGTGTTCATTCTTTCCTCAGCTAAAATCCTGGTGGTTATATGATGTCTACCAGTAGTGTGAAAGTGTAACTATCAGGGTGTAACTGTGTGTGTGTGAGAGGGAGAGAGCGAGAGCATGAACATGCACACAGTCAAGTGCAAACGTAAGCTTGAGTTAGCACATATGTTTTAGGCTCCATATATCAAGAGAAATTACGAAGAACTTAGAGAAGACCAAAAGAAAGCAATGGCAAGAAAGAAAGGTTAGGAAAAATTCAAATTCTTTGACATGGGGTGAGTTGAGTCAATAGTTATTAACTTGCAGTACTGGGTAACCCAATGAACTCTTGATCCCCCCCCTTTTCCTGTCATATTTAATAGCGAACTGCTGTTATCTAGGTTAGGCTCTATTTTGCCAAGAGGCAGAGGGATGGATGGCTGACTTCTGACAGCATTGCCGTCTGGGAGATTCTATGCTGTGGTAGGCCAGAAATAGTACAAGTCAGAAACTCAACTCTCCAATCTTTGATGCCTTGAACCAGAATGAACTCAAGATTCCTCACTCCCTTCTTCCTCCTTCCAGAACCAGCAGTCATCGGCAGCTCCAGCCTCACAAGAGAGAAGCAGCAACCCTGCCCCCCGCAGGCAGCAGGCATTTGTGGCCCCGCTCTCCCAAGCCCCCTACGCCTTCCAGCATGGCAGCCCACTGCACTCAACGGGGCACCCACACCTGACCCCAGCCCCTGCTCACCTGCCAAGCCAGCCTCACCTGTATACGTATGCTGCTCCCACCTCTGCAGCTGCATTGGGCTCCACCAGCTCCATTGCTCATCTTTTCTCCCCTCAAGGCTCCTCAAGGCATGCTGCAGCCTACACCACCCACCCTAGCACTCTGGTACACCAGGTCCCTGTCAGTGTTGGGCCCAGCCTCCTCACTTCTGCCAGCGTGGCCCCTGCTCAGTACCAACACCAGTTTGCCACCCAGTCTTACATTGGGTCTTCCCGAGGCTCAACAATTTACACTGGATACCCGCTGAGTCCTACCAAGATCAGCCAGTATTCCTACTTGTAGTTGGTGAGCATGAGGGAGGAGGGGTCATGGCTTCCTGTTCCTGACCTTCAGTTCTTATTAGTGGGCTATGGTGAGCTCCTCCCTTATCCTCTCTTCGAACTTCTTAGCCAGCAACTTGTTCTGCAGGGGCCCCCTGAAGCAGAAGGTTTTTCTCTGGGAAACCTGTCTCAGTGTTGACTGCATTGTTGTAGTCTCCCAAGTCTGCCCTATTTTTTAATTCTTTATTTTTGTGACAGCATTTTTGGTATTTGAAAGAGTTCAGGTGCCCGTCTTCTGCATAGTTACCGAGAGATCATTCTAAAGCTACCCTTTGAAAAACATTTTGTCTCTCTGACTTGATTTCTATAAATGCTTTTAAAAACAAGTGAAATCCCTCTTTATTTAACTTTGTTTTATTGTAATTGCTGGGCAGAGGAAAGATGCTGATAGAAGGACTTGGAATGTGGCAACAAGTGAGAAAAGAAAAATCATTACTTTCTGTTTGTTTAAAAACAGACTTATTTGCCTATTTTACTTCCAAAGCAACTGACACACGTCTGTATTTTACCACCAGGCATTTCTCCTCAAAATTTTATGAGGTATCTCTGTTTATGGGACGTTTAAATTTAGAGTGTTCTAGTTTTGTTTTCATATCTCATTATATTCAATGGGAAATTGTTATTTTTGCAAAACTGGTTACATACTACTTTGGGTTACTATTGGGATTCTCTCAGTTGCTCCTTTGTTGGAAAGTCATGTTAAGGCAGCTCACCATTTGCTGGCAACTTCGTGAGAGAGTCTGTATGGTGACAGCACCATGTATTCTTTTTAAATTGTTTTTGAAAGTCCTTCTCTTCCTGATTCAGCTTAAAATTTCATTATTAGAAAAGCCATTAAATTAAGGTGGTTATTATGTGGTGGTCGTGGTTGTATTATATGTATTATGAAATATTGGCATTGATGAGCTTTGCCTAAGTGTTGTTGGCATTGGTGAACTTTGCCTAAAGATGAGTATGAATTTTCAATAATACACCTCTCTCTCTTTGCCTCATCTCTCTGTTCTGTTGTATGTGATTTATTTGGGGAGAAAGCTAAAGAATCTGAAACCGGATAAAACATTGTTGTGTATAGCTTTTATACTTTAAAGTCGCTTCCTTTGTATGCCAGCAGCAAACTGAATGCTCTCTTATTATGACTTATACAATAAGTGCATGTAGGAATTGCAAAAAATATTTTAAAAATTTATTACTGAATTTAAAAATATTTTAGAAGTTTTGTAATGGTGGTGTTTTAATATTTTGCATAATTAAATATGTACATATTGATTAGAAAAATATAACAAGCAATTTTTCCTGCTAACCCAAAATGTTATTTGTAATCAAAATGTGTAGTGATTACACTTGAATTGTGTATTTAGTGTGTATCTGATCCTTCAGTGTTACCCCGGAGATGGAATTGATGTCTCCATTGTATTTAAACCAAAATGAACTGATACTTGTTGGAATGTATGTGAACTAATTGCAATTATATTAGAGCATATTACTGTAGTGCTGAGTGAGCAGGGGCATTGCCTGCAAGGAGAGGAGACCCTTGGAGTTGTTTTGCACAGGTGTGTCTGGTGAGGAGTTGTTCAGTGTGTGTCTCTTTCTTCCCTTCTCCCTCCTTCCCTTATTGTAGTGCCTTATATGATAATGTAGTGGTTAATAGAGTTTACAGTGAGCTTGCCTTAGGATGGACCAGCAAGCCCCCGTGGACCCTAAGCTGTTCACTGGGATTTATATCAGAACAGGATTAGTAGCTGTGTTGTGTAAATGCATTGTTCTTAGTTTCCCTTCTGACACTGAAAAATTAAAACAGCAGCTTTTCTCCCTTATCTGCCACCTCTACCCCTTTCCATTTTGGAATTTCAGCTGAGTTCTCACAGAAGCATTTTCCCCATATGGCTCTCTCACTGTGTATTGCTACCTTGCTTCTGTGAGAATTCGGGAAGCAGGTGAGAGGAGTCAAGCCAATATTTTACATATGCTTTTTATTTTTTTCAAGTATGTGCAATCCTTTTAGAATGACATTTTGTTTTTTCCTTTTCCCATGTGACAGTCCTTCCTGCAAATAGTTGACATTCCTAGTAAAATATTATTGTTGAAAAAACATATAACAGATGTGTTTATGCCAAAGAGCCTGTAGTATTGCTTACTATGTCCCCATACTTTGAAGAGGAGTTTTGTGATGCCGCTGGTGACAGGGAACTCACAGAAAGGTTTCTTAGTGGGTGAAGAATATTAAGAAGAAACCAAAGCCTGTTGAGTCATTGGGCTTTGGAGCTTTCTTTTTAACAACTTGTATATTCTTGGGGCCCTTCAAGCTGTGAAATTGTCCTTGTACACTCAGCTCCTGCACGGATCTGGGTCAAGTAGAGGGTACTGGGAGTGGAAACATTCCTGCCTATAAAGGATTTGGGGGAAGAAGGTTAACCCTAAGATACAGATGTGTTCCATCTGAACTGAAGATGATCTGTTCGGGGGATAATTCTAGGACTGGTTCTGTGTAGAGATGGTGTCAAGGAGGTGCAGGATGGAGATGGGAGATTTCATGGAGCCTGGTCAGCAAGCTCTGTACCGGGCCAAACACTGAGGAGCTGTCAAGGTATTTGGAGTTTCTTCATTGTAAGGAGTAAGGGCTTCCAAGATGGGACAGGTAGTCAGTACAGCCTACCAGGAACATGTTGGTGTTTTCTGTGCTTTTTAGTCATTATATTTAGTTGTGTTTTCACTATATTGATCAAGATAGCTAAGCGGTTTGTATAGTTTCTGTCACTAGTGCTAAACAGTTTTCTAAACAATGTGTGTGATCTTTGTGTCTCCTTTTTGCCAAGCACATTCTGATTTTCTTGCTTAAACGCAGGTCTGGTTTCTAATGGAAACATTTTTGTTCCTTATCTTTCCTCTATAAGGGACAAGATTTGTTGTGTTTGTAAGAAGTGAGATGCAGGGGGAAAAAAAAACAAACATCCTACCCCTGCGCCCCAGTCGAATAAGTAGATATCCATTTTTAAGATAGGAATCTTAACTCTACCAGAAAGACAATACCAAGAGCTTGTATTGTTACCTTAATCACATTACTAGCAGTGTGCGACTGTAAGATTTTTAGAGATTTTCGGTCTCGGTCTGCAAATTGGCAGATAAAAACTCGCCTGTGTCTGCTGAATGTGTACGTGCTTGATGTGGCTTTAGATTGGACCCTGGGGCTTAAGTTTGCTAGCCCTGTCTGGATGAGTGGAGCCCCGTGAATTTAGTGAGCAGCTGGCCCCAGGTCACAGTGGTCCGACCTCAAACCAGCTTAAGGAGGTCTTAGGCTTTAAGTCCTCTCTGAGTACTTGCATTTCCAAGTTCTCCCCTTCAGCATAAGAGAGAAAGTAGGGAAGGGTTAAGTATAGCCACTCTAGGCTCATCAGGGCACGTAATCACTCCAGAGTTTTAATAGCTCCCAGGAGGTGATACCACTGTCAGTGCTCGGCTGAAATACCAACCCCAGGAATAAGAACTCCGGCTCAAACAGTTCTGGCCATTCTGAGCTGGCCAATCTGAGCCTGCTCATCCACTGTCTGTCGCTAGAGGGGCTAAGTTGGGCTGCCCTTAGCCAGGTAAGCACAGTGATGTGTGTTTTATTCAGCATTATTACACAAAAATCCACTGGTTGGGATGGTTTGTTTTAGGATAGGAAATGAAATTGCCTCTCAGTGACAGGAATGGCCTGAGCCTGCTTCCTATTTTGATTTTGTTTTTAAACTGATGAACGGTGCAGCATGTCTACATGGTTGTTTGTTGCTAAACTTTATATAATGTGTGGTTTCAATTCAGCTTGAAAAATAATCTCACTACATGTAGCAGTACATTATATGTGCATTATATGTAATGTTAGTATTTCTGCTTTGAATCCTTGATATTGCAATGGAGTTCCTACTTTATTAAATGTATTTGATATGCTAGCTATTGAGTGTGATTTAAACTTTTTGCTTTCTCCCTTTTCTGGTCGTACGCTTCCTTTTACAAGTCTCTAGAAACAGATAGTTTCTGAGAATTACTGAGCTATGTTTGTGATGCAGATGTACTTAGGGAGTATGTAAAATAATCATTTTAACAAAAGAAATAGATATTTAAAATTTAATACTAACTACGGGAAAAGGGTCCATTGTGTAAAACATAGTTTATCTTTGGATTCAATGTTTGTCTTTGGTTTTACAAAGTAGCTTGTATTTTCAGTATTTTCTACATAATATGGTAAAATGTAGAGCAATTGCAATGCATCAATAAAATGGGTAAATTTTCTGATTCACATGGTTGTTTTTGGCTTGTGTTATGGGGGACAAAGGGAATTGACAAATGCCATCTTTGGAGGTAGCTAAATATATTGCATTTGAACATCAGTGGAGTATTACAGACAAATTCATTCTTCAAACAGATCTCCATAATGGAAATGAATAGGGGTTGGTAGGGAACACTTCCCAAGAATGGAGTTGCCAGGAATCTGGATGTGGCCTTAGAAAGAGGCAGAAGACTTCTGACAGAGGTTGATTAGACTTTGTTTCCTAGTATGTTTCACCAAGCATCTTCAGTTGCAGAATGAAAATAAGAATCGCCACAAGATGATATTTTTCCCTCCTTTCAAGCTGCACTGTGAGAGGTTGGTCCTTTTTAGAGAAGGAGCAGCTCTGATCAGATTTCTCTTGAATCTAAAGTGAATAAAATTTCTACTGAGAGATTTGTTTATAGAAATGTTCATTTGTTTGACTTCTTTTGACATGTGTGTGTTTCAGGCTAAGTCTTACAGTGGCCGTTAATTCATTTTGGGCTCCTGAATCTTTGTTGGGATGTAGAAACAAACACCTAGAAACACCCTTTTGAACCATAACCAAGAGAATATATCAATTGTCTGATTGTTCTCTCCCAGTAACAGAGAGGTCAGAATACATTTGTTGTGATATAGACTGTAACATATAGGTTTTTTCACGTTTCTTCCTAAATGAATGTGAAATTAGTGTGAACTTGCTGAACACTCACCAGTTTTGGTAAGCAAATATAGCTGGAAGCTTTCAGGCTAAGGAAAGCTACTGAAGACCAGCTCTGCTGTCAGTCTCACTTCCAGACAATCGCAAGTTAATTATACAACTTCTTAGCGACCTATTTGTTGTTGTTGTTTTTATCTCAGTTATATTCTCTTAAGAGATTGAGATAGCCCCCTAAAGTAATTGGATAGTCGGTGGGGAGAGAGGGGAATCTATGTTTTAGTCAATTGGCATGTTGAGAATTTACTTGACCAGCTTTTACCTGCTTTGTGGAAAACTGTCCACATGGGGTGAAATCTAAGCCTTGGTTTCCCTGTTAATCAAGTGATGACATCAGGTGCTTGGCGCAAGATGGCGCCAATGAGCTATAAAATAAGTTAGAACAAATCTTGACCACTATGGCCTTTTTTTCGCTACTTCCTCCGCTTAAATTTCATCTCCCCCTCTTCCAGCTTCCACTGAATAAGGCAGAAAACAATCCATTCTAGCATTGCCAACAAAGGAAGGATTAATGAAGGATGTCAGTTTTGTAAAAAGTCAGCATTGGAAGCAGTCCTAAAACAGGAATAGAGTTTGCTGAGTTTTCTCTGGGGCCTATTTGCCTCTGTCTCCTACAGCTAGCTCCTTTCCCTGGCTGACTGCCCAGAGGCGCTTCTACCCTAGGATTTCCCACCTCCCCTCTCCTGGGGAACCTACAGCCTAGGAGGGAGGTGGTTAAGGCTTCTGGCTCCTCTGCAGTGGGGCCATCTGTATTTGATCAATCCAGGCTGAAAGGAGGGGGTGGGAGCTGTAAAGACACTGTGAAAGCATTCCAGAGTAGTGAGAGGGACCTAGAGATCCAGAAAGAGAAGGCACCGCCCCCCACCCCGCCTCCAAAGCTAAGCCGAGGGCTTGAGCGGAAGAGACAGACTGCACTCTACCCTGGCCCCACTCTCCCAGCTGCCATGGGGCCCCGCACTCCTTTCCTCGTCTTGCTCCTTTTGTCATGGTCGGAACCCCTTCAAGGACAGCAGCACCACCTTGTGGAGTACATGGAACGCCGACTAGCTGCCTTAGAGGTGAGGGACTCTTTTCTAGTCCAACCTGGAAGGATTCCACATCTGTTGGTTCACCCCGTTTGTCAGGGATCTGGGGATGACAAGATCGGGCTCTAGAAGAAACTACAGAGTATCCCGTCTTTTAATAAGTAGACCCTCAAAAGTGCAAGGCCTCCTCTTTGCCCACATAGAGCAATTCCAAGGCAAATATACATTTGTGTTTCATACCTGGGATTAGATGGGTTAAGGGGACAGAGTGGAAATGAGAGCTAGGATTGTGGGAAAGCATCTCAGTAGAGCTGATAATTCTGTTGAAATTGGAGGCTCCTGAGAATTTGCAGCTTCCTGCCTTAAGTTTGAGGTTTGTAGCATCCAAGAGGAGAATTGTGTGATGGAGCAGAGACCCCCTCCCACCTTGGTGCAGTTAGACTGCCCTAGAGGCTCAGATGATTCAGTGGTACTGTTTCCAGAGAACACAGGCTGGAGAATGTGGAATAAGGGTAGGGGCCTAGGTGAGTCAAGCTGGGCTTTTTGCACAGTTAGCATTGCTGAACATCTGGTTTCCCTTTTTGTGGGGGTTGAAGGGGATGTTGAAACCTGGTAGAGTTTGTGCTCCTTTTCCCATTCCTGACTCCCTGGTTGGGCCTCTTCCTGCCTGGGAGTTGTAACCCTTCAGCCCTCTCTCCCACGCCCCCATCCCTTTAGGAACGGCTGGCCCAGTGCCAGGACCAGAGTAGTCGCCATGCAGCTGAGCTGCGGGACTTCAAGAACAAGATGCTGCCGCTGCTGGAGGTAGCTGAGAAGGAGCGGGAGGCACTCAGAACTGAGGCTGACTCCATCTTAGGGAGAGTGGACCGTCTGGAGCGGGAGGTTGACTATCTGGAGACCCAGAACCCAGTTGTACCCTGTGTAGAGGTTGATGAGAAGGTGACCGGTGGCCCTGGGACCAAAGGCAAGGGCAGAAGAAATGAGAAGTACGATATGCTGACAGGTAAGTGACCTGAAGGCAGGCCCCTAACACTTTCAGAACCTGCATTCTTCCTTGGTTCTTTCCCTTTTTTCTCCTTGTCCCAGTCCAACGTGGTTCTATCTTCTGGGAATCTGTTTTGGGCAGATCTCTGTTATGGAAGGTCCATTAAAGGAGAGTTTCTGGGGACCCAGGCTTCTGTTGTGCCCTGTCTTTCCCAAACCCCCAGAAGAGTGGAGGCAGCCACTGGGCAAATGCCTACCTTTTACCAAATAGCCCACCATGGGGGTTCTTGCTGTAGACGTCTAATTCTCGCCCGTCTTTCCTTTTCCTGTGCTTTTCTCTTTCCCCACCAGACTGTAGCTACACAATCTCTCAGGTGAGATCAATGAAGATCCTGAAGCGTTTCGGTGGCCCAGCTGGTCTATGGACCAAGGATCCGTTGGGGCCAGCAGAGAAGATCTACGTGTTAGATGGGACGCAGAACGACACAGCCTTTGTCTTCCCCAGGCTGCGTGACTTCTCCCTTTCCATGGCTACCCGGAAAGCTTCCCGAGTCCGGGTGCCATTTCCCTGGGTAGGCACAGGGCAGTTGGTATACGGTGGCTTTCTCTATTATGCCCGGAGGCCTCCTGGAGGACCTGGAGGGGGTGGTGAATTAGAGAACACTTTGCAGCTCATCAAATTCCACCTGGCAAACCGAACAGTGGTGGACAGTTCAGTGTTCCCAGCAGAAGGGTTGATCCCCCCATATGGGCTGACAGCAGACACCTACATTGACCTGGCAGCTGATGAGGAGGGCCTTTGGGCTGTCTATGCCACCCGGGAGGATGACAGGCACTTGTGTCTGGCCAAGTTAGACCCACAGACACTGGACACAGAGCAGCAGTGGGACACACCATGTCCCAGAGAGAATGCCGAGGCTGCCTTTGTCATTTGTGGAACCCTGTACGTTGTCTATAACACCCGCCCTGCCAGTCGGGCCCGCATCCAGTGCTCTTTTGATGCCAGTGGCACCCTGACCCCTGAGCGGGCAGCACTCCCTTATTTCCCCCGCCGATATGGTGCCCACGCCAGTCTCCGCTATAACCCCCGAGAGCGTCAGCTGTATGCCTGGGATGATGGCTACCAGATTGTCTACAAGCTGGAGATGAGGAAGAAAGAGGAGGAAGTTTGAGGAGCTAGCTTTGTGTTTTGAATCTCTCTCACTGTTGTATGTTTATTGTTGTTGTTGGGTGCTGTCGAGTCCCACTAAATTTCCTGCTCCTCATTCTCCAAATGTGGGCAAATTATGGTTCAAATCCCCTATTTTTGGCCAACAGAAGCCAAATTCTCACAGCCCTTTGGTTCCACATGGAACTCCAGATCTTGAGTAATCCTCTTAGAACTAAAGAGTGAAAATCCTAAGTAGGCACTCCCGCTCTCCTGCTCCGTGGCATCAAGTTTCAGACCAGTGGAAGACAACCCTATGGGGGCAACCCCAGGGAGCAGAGAACAGAGTATTCCTTGCCTTCAGTGTGAGTAGGGGAAGAGGGGAATAGAAGACTTTCAACTCTACCCTCTCTACCTTACAGTCTCTTTAGTGCCCTGAAGAATGGGACTTCCTCGGCATCATTTTGTATTGCAACATTTTGTATTAAAAAGAAAATCCACTTCTCCTCTCCTGTGCTTGTTTGGGGCAGCCCTCAGATCAAATTTCTCTCCATGACCCTCCATTTTCCTCCGCCCGTCCCACTCCTATTCCTTCACCCACATTGAAGACTTGGCTGGGCTCCCTTTGCTGAGGGAAGAGGGACCTCTCCAGTTACAGATTGTACTGTGAGGCGCCAGGGGAAGTGGTAGAATCCTACCACTTCAGGAGGCTGGGCAAAGGCCTCCCTCCACACAGACCACCATCCACAGCAGCCTTCCCAGAACCACCAATGGCACTGTGCCTCTGGCTGTGAGAGATTGGGGCCCAAGGCAGAGTTTCCAATTCAAATTCTCAGATGTTTTTGAACTAGAAAATGGATTTTAATTGCGTTGTAGTCTAGGGTGGAGACCAGAGCCCTGAGTGCATATGTGTTCAGTGAGAACTTTAAGTCTCACCTCTGGAGTGAACTGTCCCCCACCCCAGACCACCTCCCATCTCCGGCTCTGGGCTCTTCCCCAGACCAGGTTGCACAATCGTTCTTGGTCTGAGCCTCTCTGATTTTCCTGCTGCCACAGCGTCTGCGGTTTGGGTAGGGAGGAGGGCAGTGACCATGTCCCAGATGTTGGTCCTACCAGTTCCCCAACTTTTCCTTTCTCCACTCTCATCACCCCTACCCTAGTCCCAGAACCTGGCTGAAGTCTGTCCAGGAGTCCTGGAAACTTGACCCTTCCTGACCTAGTACCCTGGCCTTTGGCTCTGGATTGCAGAAGGCAGTCTGGGGAACGGAGAAAAGATGAGAGAGGGGAAAGCCCTGGGTCTTGGACTCTAGTCTCTAGGAATCTGCTGATCTCTGTACCCGGTCCCCCACTGCACCCCAGTTTATCCCCGTGTTCCACATTCACAGGAGCAAGGCTGCAAATGGACAAGACTCTATGGGGAAGTTTACCTCAGGGAGCCGTGGGAATCCTCCTAGTTATGTATCCTGATTGGGAGAGGTGAGAAATAGGAACACAATCTTCTCCCCAAAGTATGACCTTCCTCCCCATCTCAGGGTAGGGTGGATCAGTCAGGGCCCTGTGATCCTCCTTCTGTCTTCTTTTCTTCACCCCTCAGGCAGAGCTGCTCCTGACATAGGCTGGTGAGGAAGGGGAAAAGAAAGGCAACAAAGCACCTCACAAAGGCGCTATTGTGGGGAGTCCGAGGAGGGTGCGGGCTCTCTCCCATTCAGTTCTCTCCTAATGTGGGGCTGGCAACAGTAATCACCCCCTGTCAGCCCACAGAGGGGTCTGCCCACAGAACATCTGGCTCCAGCTCAGGGTGCACAAGGAGGAGGGTGGAGGAGGAAAGGAGTTCTCAGTGGAGGCCTGGAGAGGGGTCCAGACGGTGAGGAGGAATGGCAGCATGGCACCGTGACTGTGTGATTGTGTGCGTGTGTGTGTGCACGTGTGCAGACGTGGGTGCTTGGCTCCTTCTTAGTGTGACTGTGTGTGTCTGATTGTAAGTTACTGGAGGGTGGAGCCGTGTCTGTGGAATTACCCTGATAGCACCAAACATTGGGAATGGCATAAATAGCTCTGAAACTGTGTAAATGACATCAGTGTGAGCAGCGACTGTAAGTACCTCTTTAAAGTCTCATCAATTCCATGAAAACCGGGTCCTTCCCCCTCATACATACGTGTGGTTGTCTTTGTGGCGTCTTTCTTTGCCTGATTCTTCAATGAGAAAGGAAGAAGCAGTCTTTTTCTTTTAGGCTTAAAATTTCTCTGGAGAAGTTCACTCAGACTTTTTCTGAAAGGGCAGAAATTTCTGAGGCTTTGTCATTTATTACTTTTAGCTTTCTTCTTTTTGGCTCCTGTACAATAGCTAGTGCTATTTTGGAAGCGTTCTGGAAGGTGAGTGGAACTGTGTGGGCAGATCCAGTGAACTGTCCAAATTCATTAAACAAAATTATCTGCTGCTCCAGGAGACAGAGCCTCAGTAGCTGAATCCTATCATCAAAAACCAGCCTCACCATCCCTTCTCAGACCCTCCATGACTCATGGCTTGACAGAAATAGGTTATGACCTCTGGTTTGGGTTGAACAAAAGACAGCGGGAGGCAAAGGCCCTAATCGGGGGTGGGGGGTGGGGTGGGCAGGGGGTAGAATTAAGAGCCCAAAGGAAGTTCCACATCTGCCCTCAACACCTGGCCCTAAAACAATAAACAGCCAGAGACAAGCCAGAGACAAGGGTGCTGGAATAACATGAAGAACCAGGATGGACTGCTGCTGTGGAGACAGCTGTTTGCCAGATCATCTAGCCCTGATGTTGCTTCTCTTATCACAAGGCAGGGTGGAAAGGGCACCCCTCACCCTCACCCTGGTGCCTAAAGCTTCCTGCCCTAACTTCCAAGTTCTCTTTGTTCTCAATATCTTGTCCCTCCTGATTTTGGTCTTAGAGCCTGCCTTCCCTAGAAATCAGTGTTCCTCTTGCTCATTTTAATCAAGGAACGTGAGCCAATGTTGTCAGAGCCCTGGATAGTGGGGAAGAGGGTGGGCAGAGATGTAAAGAATGAAGTTGTTCAGCTGTCGGCGCTTCCTCTGGGTTGGGGCTCTTCCCTCCTCCTCCTCCAGGTTCAGACTTTCTGGATCCCTTCTCAATCCCTCTTCTTGTACAGGCACCCCCCCCCACCCCACCCCCGCAGAGCCCCCTTCCACTGCTCCCCCTTTCTCTAACTGGTTTGGGTCAAAACTTGCTCATTTTGAGAGCTGCTGAACTGCCCTGGTATTTCTCCGAGCCTTCAGGTCTGTTTAAGACCTGCTGTCCTGCCTCTCTGGGGCTGCATTTGCAGCGTGGTCTCTGGTACAAGAACCAAAAACCAAACCCATGGCTGTCGAGTCAATTCCGACTCATGGCGACCCCATGTGCTACAGAGTAGAACTGTGCTCCATAGGGTTTTCAAGGCTGTGTCCTTTTGAAAGCAGATCACCAGGCCTTTTTCTGTAGCACCACAGGGTGGGTTCAAACCGCCAACCTTTAGATTAGTAGACGAGCACAAACCGTTTGCACCACTCAGGGACCTCTCTGGTACGGGAGGCCTTTTCTAATTCCTTCATCTGAAGGCAGGGGCTGTTCTGCTGGCTTTAGCTCCTGTCAGCAGCTTCAGCCTCTGCTGGCTCCTCTGCCCTCGCAGCCTGGAAGCTGAGTGCCTCCGCCTTTGCTGCCCCGGCCGTCAAGGCTGGTAAGCTCTCCTCTGCCTGCCCTTTAACTTCTGCTCTCACAATGCAGAGTTTTAAAAATTAAATCTTTATTTATGGATTTAATAACTCCACCAAAGAATTGTAAACATGGAAGCCTATGTATTACTTTAAAGGGCAGAGTTGAGGAAGTAAAAACGAAGAACTCTCAGCATCCTTTCACCATAACTTGGGTTCTGACAGTACCCAGAGTTGGATACCTCTCCAGAACATGCTGGCGTGACCTAGGCTGCCAAGTCAGCCTCTGGGGTCTGCTCAGCTCAAACTCCACCTTCTTTGAGAACAGATTCTCTTACTCCCTGGTCATAGCTGTGTGGCCCAAAGGGAACAAATCCAATTCTCTCTCCTGGGCGCTTAGAATTGCAGAACAGAGAGGTTAGATCTGAGGAAGTGTATGGGGCATCTTCTGGCCTGCAGCAGAGAGGCAGTGTGAGCCAGGCTGCAGAGGGTAAAGGATGAGGCAGAAGTGAGATAGCAGCTGATTCTGACAGGTGTTCACTTTCTGGTTCCAGCCACCCCTGCCGAGGTCATACTACCGTATTTTTCACAAATAACTTCCCCAGGTAAATAGCGCGCATAGTGTGCATGGGAAAATATGGCACAAGGAGGCTGTGCAGTTGGCAAAAAAGGTATAATGCACGTTCTGCAGGATTTCTGAATCCTTAAATACCCCATTTTTGTTGTTTTGCTTTTTGTTTTTTTTGCTCACGTTAGTCTAGTGGGTTGCTTTTTCCTATAACCCAAAGAAGCTTGAATAAGATTCATCCTCATTTTCCCCTTAACTCCCCACCAAAAAAATCACTCCATCCCCTGGGCTGCTGGGCAAATGACCTTGACCCTTTAGAGTGTTCCTCCCTACACATGACCCAGAGGACTCAGTAGAATAATGAAAGAACTCGTGCTAGGCCTGCCCTAAACCATTCTACCCAGACTTGTTCAAATCATGCCTCCTCCATGACACCTTCTAGATGGCCTGGTCAGAGTTACCCTTCCCATCGTGTTCATCCATGGTGTGTTGTTTCTTCCTCCATCATAACTTGTACCTACCCAATAGGACTGTCCTGTGAGGAATAAAGATGATACATGCAAGCTCTCCAGCAGTGCAGACAATATGGGGTGGCTAGCTCTGAAACCTCACTTCCTCTGGAAGCCTCTTCTGACCACCTCCCCTCGCCCTCACACAGGGTCAGGTGCCTTTCCTAAGGACCCTATTCACCCTGTGCATATCCTGCTTAAAACATGTGTCACAATTTGTTGTATTTGGCTCATCTTTGTGTCCCCAGGGCCTAACACAGAGCCTGGTTCATAGAAAAGGCTAACTAAATACTTGCTGAATGAATAAATGCCGGTATGTATCTGTGTTCTCCCATTAGACTGAAACTTTGAAACTCTAAGCATGTTTGTCTCTGTCCCCCATAGACCTAACTCGGGGAGTGGCACATTTCTGGCAAGCAGTAAATGCTCTTGGTAGCATTTTTCCGTTCACTTGAGCAAAGACAAGCGCCAGATAAAAGCTGAAAGCAGTCCCCTTCCAGCTGAAGATTACACTAGCCCTTCCACAGTTATAATACCTAACTCTAAAATCTAAAGAGAAACTCTCATGCTTGGCTAACATACACGTGACCTTAGGAGGAAGATAATAACTATTAAAGATGATGGGAAGACGTTTGGTGTTCAGCATCTGGTTCATAGCAAGGATTTTGGAGATTCCCACCCCAGCCCTGACTCACCTCTGTGAGCCTCAGTTTTTCCATCTGTAAAATGGGGGTAATAGTACCAACTTCACAGAATGTTGTGAGGATTAACTGAAGTAATCATTCTAAAGCAGTAAGCCCAGTGCCTGGCACAGTAGGTGTCAGTGAATATTATTAATACCATACTCATTGGATTAGTCTTTTCAGCTAGCAATGCACTATCATGTATTTTATCTCCTTTGAGCCTAACAATAATTCCTATGAGGCAGGCAGGTGACATATGTATAATCATTCCTATCTCCAACTGAGGAGCCCTGATGGTGCAGTGGTTAAGAGCTCAGCTGCTAATCAAAAGCTTGGCAGTTCAAATTCACCAGCTGCTCCTTGGAAACCCTACGGGGCAGTTTTACTCTGTCCTATATAGTTGCTATGAGTTGGAATCGACTGGATGGTAACAGGTATCTCCAACTGAAAATCCTGAGGATTATCCCGTTTCCCATTGCTGCTGAATCAATTCAGACTCATAGTGACCCTATAGGACAGAGTACATCTGCCCCATAGGGTTTCCGAGGCTGTAACTTTACGGAAGCAGATTGCCGTATCTTTCACCTCCAGAGTGGGCTGGTGGGTTCAAACCAATGACCTTTCGGTTAGCAGCAGTGCGCTTAACCACTGGGCCACCAGAGCTCCCCTGAGGATCATAGAAGTTAATACTATTTGTCTAAGCCCACATAGCTCGTAAATGTTGGAGCCAGGCCCAGAACCCATGTCCTGGGCTGCGTGGAGGAGTGGAAGAAGTCAGACTTCTGAACTTATGACAGGCTGAGTTCAAATCCATTCTCTACCCATGTAATCCTGGGCATATTACTTCATTTCTCTTCAGTGAATGTGGGGAATGAATGAGCTAACATTGACAAAATATCTAGCAGAGCATCTTATATATAATGTTATTGTTAGGTGCCGCTGAGTCAGTTCTGGGTACAACGGAACAAAACACTGCCCAGACCTGCACCTTCCTCACAATCTTTGCTATGTTTGAGCCTATAGTTGCAGCCTCTGTGTCAATCCATCTTGTTGAGGGTATTGCTCTTTTTCACTGGCCCTCTACCTTACCAAGTATCTTAGTTATCTAATGCTGCTATAACAGAAATACCAGAAGTAGATGGCTTTAACAAAGAGAAATTTATTTTCTCATGGTTTAGTAGTCCAAATTCAAGGCGTCAGCTCCAGGAGAAGGCTTTCTCTCTCTGTCAGCTCTGGAGGAAGGTCCTTGTCATCATCAATCTTCCCCCAGACTAGGAGCTTCTCTGAGCAGGAACCTCAGATCCAAAGGACGCACTCTGCTCCTAGCACTGCTTTCTTGGTGGTATGAGGTCCCCAGCTCTCTGCTTGCTTCCCTTTCTTTTATTTCTTGAGAGAGAAAGGGTGGTGCAGGCCACACCCCAGGGAAACTCCCTTTACATTGGGTCAGGGATGTGACCTGGGTAAGGGTGGTGTTACAATTCCACCCTAATCCTCTTTAACATAAAATTACAATCACCAAATGGAGAACCACACAATACTAGGAATCATGGCCCAGCCAAATTGATACACATATTTTTTGGGGGGCATAATTCAATTCATGACACTAAGCATGATGTCCTTCCCTTCTAATAACATGTCCAAAGTATGTGGGACAAGTCTCGCTATTCTCGCCTCCAATGAGCATCCTGTCTGTACTTCTTCCAAGACAGACTTGTTCATTTTTCTGGCAGCATATAGTATATTCAATATTCTCTGCCATCACCATAATTCAAATGCATCAATCCTTCTCTGATCTTCTTTATTCATTGTCCAGCTTTTGCATGCATATAAGGTGATTGAAAACGCCATGGCTTGGGTCAGGCGCACCTTAGTCCTCAAAGTGACATCTTTGCTTTTCAACACTTGAAAGAGGTCTTTTGCAGCAGATTTGCCCAATGCAATACGTCGTTTGGTTTCTTGACTGCTCCTTCCATGGGTGTTGATTGTGGATCCAAGTAAAATGAAATCCTCGACAACTTCAATATTTTCTCCATTTATCATGATGTTGCTTATTGGTCCAGTTGTGAGTACTTTTGTTTTCTTTATGTTGAGGTGTAATCCATACTGAAAGCTGTAGTTTTTGATCTTCATCAGTAAGTGCTTCAAGTCCTCTTCACTTTCAGCAAGCAAGGTTGTTAATGAGTCTTCCTCCAATCCTGACGCCATGTTCTTCATATAGTCCAGTTTATCGGATTATTTGCTGAGCATACAGTTTGATAAAAATGGTGAAAGGATACAACCCTGACACACACCTTTCCTGATTTTAAACCATGCAGTATCCCCTTGTTTTCTTCGAACGACTACCTCTTGGTCTGTGAACAGGTCTATATATAATTAAGCGTTCTGGAATTCCCACTCTTC
This sequence comes from Dugong dugon, assembly GCA_030035585.1. Classification (NCBI taxonomy): domain Eukaryota; kingdom Metazoa; phylum Chordata; class Mammalia; order Sirenia; family Dugongidae; genus Dugong; species Dugong dugon. The sequence goes on from CM057462.1 coordinate 154,596,559, forward strand.
GAAATGTTATCCATAATTCGTTATGATCCACATATGCCTTTGAGTAGTCGATAAAATGCAGGTAAACATCTTTCTGGTATTCCCTGCTTTCAGCAAAGATCCATCTGACATCAGCAATGATATCCCTTATTCCATATCCTCTTCTGGTTCTGGCTTGAATTTCTGCAGTTCCCTGCTGATGTACTGCTGCCACTGTTTTTTGGATTATCTTCAGCAAAATTTTACTTGCTGGTGATATTAATGATATTGTTCGATAATTTCTGCATTCTTTCTTCGGAATGGGCATATATACGGATCTCTTCCAGCTGGTTGGCCAGGTAGCTATCTTCCAAATTTCTTGGCATAGGCAAGTGAATGCTTCCAGTGTCTCATCCGTTTGTTGAAACGGTTGGTATTCCATCAATTCCTGGAGCCTTGTTTTTTGCCAATGCCTTCAGTGTGGCTTGGACTTCTTCCTTCAGTACCATTGGTTCTTGATCATATGCTACCTCCTGAAATGGTTGAATGTCGACCAATTCTTTTTTGGTACAGTGACTGTGTATTCCTTCCATCTTCTTTTGATACTTCCTGCGTCATTCAATATCTTGCCCATAGAATCCTTCAATATTGCAACTTGAATCTTGAATTTTTTCTTCAGTTCTTTCTGCTTGAGAAATGCCAAGTGTGTTCTTCCCTTTAGGTTTTCTAATTCCAGACCTTTGCACATTTTGTTATACTACTTTATCTTCTTGAGCCACCCTTTGAAATCTCTTCAGCTCTTTTACTTCATCATTTTTTCCATTCGCTTTAGCTACTCTTCATTCAAGAGCAAATTTCAGAGTCTCTTCTGACATCCATTTTGGTCTTTCTTTCCTGTCTTTTTAATGACCTTTTGCTTTCTTCCTGTATGATGTCCTTGATGTCATCTCACAAATCGTCTGGTTTACTGTCATACTTTGGCTCTTGTAGCCTTGTTCTAATTTTCTTCAACTTTGACTTGAACTTGCATATGAGCAATTGATGGTCGGTTCTGCAGTCAGCTCCTGGCCTTGTTCTGACTGATGATACTGAGTTTTTCCATTGTTTCTTTCCATAGATGTAGTTGACTTGATTCCTAAATACAATGCCATTCCTCTTCAATTTGTCATTTTCGGCATAGTAGACCATATGATTGATTCAAAATGGCGGATACCAGTCCATTTCAGCTCACAAAATCCTAGGATATCAATCTTCATGTTTCATTCCAATTTTTGTAGATTCATACTTTGTACATTCCACATTCCAATTATTCAGGGATGTTTGTAGCTGTTTCTTCTCATTTTGAGTTGTGCCACATTAGCAAATGAAGGTCCTGAAAGTTTGACTCCATTCACGTCATGAAGGTCAACTCTACTTTGAGGAGGCAGCTCTTCCCCGGTTGTATTTTGAGTGCCTTCCAACCTGAGAGGCTCATCTTCCAGCACTATATCAGATAATGTTCCACTGCTATTCAAAGGATTTTCATTGACAAATTTTTTCAGAAGTAAACTGCCAGGTTCTTCTTCCTAGTCTGTCTTAGTCTGGAAGCTTTGCTGAAACTTGTCTACCATGGGTGACCCTGCTGGTATTTGAAATACTGGTGGCATAGCTTCTAGCATCACAGCAACACACAAGCCACCACAGTACAATAAACTGACAGATGTGAGGTGGCTGACAGATGCATGGTGTATATAATAGGTGCTCAATAAATGTTCGTTCCCAGGCCCATGACTCTTGTTGTCTTGATACGTGACAGTAGGCCGATGGCCATCTCTACTTGACACTAAAAACATCTGTCTTGAACCACTGGTTTTTCAGCTGCCTTCCCTCTCCATTTGGTACATCGTTCTATAGGAAGACATTGCACGTTTTCCACCATGTTGTTGCCATCAAGTCAACTCCAAATCCTGGCTACCTCCATGTGTACAAAGTAGAATTGCTCTATAGGGTTTTCAAGGCTGTGACCTTTGTCTTCCGAGCTGTCTCTGGGTGGGTTTGAACTATCAACTTTCCCTTTCTTAGTTAAGTGCTTAACTGTTTGTGCCACCTAGGGATTCGTTTTCCTACCACAGGTCTCTGCAATACCAGTAACAACATGATTGACAGGTAGCCTGCACTAGCCTTCAGGGGAGAAAGCAAGGAGTGCTGAAGCATCCCCCTTTTCTCTGTGCCTGGACCAGCTCTGCCAGCAATGGTGTGGGAGTTTTTGACATTGTGCTTCCGAGCTGCCCTTTTCCTTCCACGGTGTTTTGTCTCAAAGATATTTAAGTTGTTCAGCATGTGCCACTAGTAGCTGTCACTATTGATTTTTTTCGACTTAACTGCTGTTGATTTTGACAGATCGATCCTTCAGTGCTGTTTTGGTTGCACTTAGTCTTCCAGATATTTATTACTGTCCTATTGCACATGATTTTTGTTCTGTAGGTGCTGAATTTTGTGTTCCAGACCTGTAAATCCATGCCGTTGTCAAATGCATCAGCTGTTCTCCGTCTATTCTGATTGCCCTTTTGGAAGAAGGAAGAAGGTGTGGAAAGAGCATAGGGAGGGGAGTAAGATGACCTTTATATATCTATGTGATTGGTCCATGTGGCTGAGTGTCCTGGCTTTGCTACTCATTCAGTGTGTGACCCTGGGCAAGATGCTAACCTCTCTGAGCCTCAATTTGTTCATTTGTAAAACAGGATTATGTTGCCTGGATTCCTATCTCATATGATTGGCAAATTCAAGCCTTAATGCCTGTTACGGATTGAATTGTGTCTTCCAAAAATATGTGTTGTAAATCTTAACCCTGATACCTGTGGTTCTAATCCCATTTGGGAATGGGTTTTATTTGTTACGTTAATGAGGCAGTGTTAGTATAGAGTGTGTTTCAAGTTAATCTCTTTTGAGATATAAAAGAGCAAATTGAGCAAGCAGCAAACAAACAAAAAAAAGCACTGATGGGGGAAGATAGATGCCACGCTATATGAGATCTCCAAGGAACCAAGAAACAGAAGTTGAAAAGAGACAAGGAACCTCTCCCAGAGCCGAGAGAGAGAAAACCTTTCCCCTAGACCCGGCACCCTGAATTTGGACTTCTAGCCTCCTAAACTGTGAGAAAATAAATTTCTGTTTGTTAAAGCCACCCACTTGTGGTATTTCTGTTTTAGCAGCACTAGATAATTAAGACAAAACCTAAAGCTTTTAGAACTTCCAGGGAAGAACCTTAGGAATGGTCTAGTTTGGCTTCTTCATTTTACCATTTGAAGAAACTGAAGTCCAGAGAGGCTTTTGAAGACAGGGATTATGCCATATCCATTTTTCTATCCCCAGGATCCAGGAAGAGTCAGGCACACACTAGGTGTCCAATAACTTCTTTGTAACTGGGTTAAGTGACCAGCTCCCAGTGACATGTCTATGATTTAGCCCTCTTGATGACTCAGAGTTATTCTCAACATCAATTACTATACAATGCTGCTATGCCATGATGCCTTCAGAACCAATTATACTATGTAGCATGTGGCTATTATGCTTTTCTACTTGGTGTTTCTTCTTTCTCATCCCTCACTGTCACCTGTCAGTTCTCCATGCAGCCACTGGATCCACTTTGAGGAATCTTCATCACTGTTTCTAATCGGCTGTCCACTCCAGACTGGGGCAGAACAGGAGCGAATGGGCTTTGAAAGACTTACAGCTGGCACCCATAACTTGTGCCTTTATTAGAGTCATAAGGAGTGACAGAATATTCCATAAACTAGAAGTGTAGCTTATTTTAAGCTGGAAGAAACCTTGAAAGACATCTGACCTAGCCCCCTCAAGTCATGGAAGTATTTTCTAACTCACGGTTCCCCTGCCTAGTGCTTTACACATGATGTTTTCAGTTTGCTCAATGGCCTATAAAGCAGCTGCTTGTTTTATGCTGGCCATGGCTGAGGAAGCAATGGTTTCTAGCCCCTGGAATCTCCACTCAGTGACCTGGATTCTAAAGCATGTTTCCCCCCACCAGAGGAGGGGAGGTAAATACATACAGATGAGGATTTCGCCTCTGATTTCCTGATTATGACCTGCTAGGGGACCTTCTTGTCCCCTCTCTGTCATTTCCAGCCTTCATGAGTCCCGATGGAGGTGAAGTATTTTTTACTGTCACATATTGCTTAGATATCTAGAGAAGCTTTAAAAATGTAAACTAGAAACACTTAAGGATAATTAAGTAGATAAGAGGAGACATAGGGGAAATGTTAATTGTACCACTGGATTGTAAATTGAGATAGGAGTAATCTCATTTAAGCCAAACTTCAGTATTCATTTGAAAGCCTATAAATTGCAGATGAATTATCAGCCATAAATGGTGATTTATGTTCTGTGGCTTTTAATGAGGGCAAGTGAGGCAGCAAAACACTTATTGGTTCATGGTCTGGAAAGGATCAGGTTGGTTTACCGTCTTGCTGAGGGCAGTGTAGTGGAAGGGCACGGAACGGACATCTAAGGTTCAAGATGTAGTTCAACTGTTTTTTTGCCTGTGTGATTTTAGTTTCCTCCTTTGCAAGATAATAACAGTATTAATATTTCCCTCCCAGGTGTGGTGCAATGACTAAATGAGATAATGTATGTGAAAATGTTTTGTAAATTATAATGCTCCACTGATGCCAGCCGCTATCATTCCTTATTTAGTACTTAGCTTAGAGTGCTCGTGTCTGTGCTGGGTTTGGGGCAGCCAAGGAATGGGACAGGCCAGGAGCCTGTCAGGCAAGGAGAAGCAAAAGGATATTGTACAAGTGGAAAGTTGTAATTAGGGCATCTATTATTACAAAAAAATGCAACCTGTAGATATACCAGACTCAAAAAGAGGATCCAAAGTCTGTCTTACCTGGGCCACTTCATGGGATTGAACTGCTGTGGGTGGTCATCAGCAGGCAGGAAATACAAAGCCAAGAAGTGGTGTCCAGCCTGCAAGGTCAAAAGGCCATGACATGTTAGTGCAAGACTCAATGCTTAGTTCATGGAACAGGAAGAAAATCGGGGGAGACAAGGGTGAGCTGTAGGGAAGGCAGCTGAGAGACGTTCAAGCCTGAATGGAGCTCACGTGAGAGGAGTATCTATGGGAATATTTCAAGCTCAAATCCAACTGGGATAGATGAGTGATTAACTAAAACTTTAATGAAGATTGGTTGACTATTTCCTACATGCTATGTGCTTATTTAAAAAGAGTGCTGATGACACAGTGGATAAGCTCTCGGCTGCTAACTGAAAGGTCAGTGGTTTGAACCCACCAGCCACTCAACAGAAGAAATATGTAACACTTTGCTTCCCTAAAGATTACAGCCTTGGAGGCCCTATTGGGCAGTTCTACTCTGTCTCTGGGGTCGATATCAGAATCGACTGGACATCAACATTCACAGCAGTGAATAACACAGACATGGACTTGTCTTCACAGCTTGTGTACTTGTGGGATAACCAGTACCAGCTGTCATCAAGTCAGTTCTGATTCATTTGACTCCATGTGTGTCAGAGTAGAACTGTGCTCCACAGGGTTTTCAATGGCTGATTTTTCAGAAGTAGATTGCCAGGCTTTTCTTCTGAGGTGCCTCTGGGTAAACTGAAACTTCCAGCCTTTCAGTTAGTAGCTGAGTATGTTAACCGTTTGCACCACCCAGGGACTCCTGGGGACAAAGAGATGAATAAATAGGCAACTACATTACAGGGGAGTAGGGGCTATGATTGTGGCTGTGGAAGCCCATGGGAGAACCTTCTACCCCAGCCTTGCTGTGGGTGGAGGGGGACCCACTTCTGGAGGCTCCTCATCCTTGAGCCAGAATAACACCTGTGTGGGCTCCCTTCCACACCCTGTCATGGTCACTGCCACCCCTGTCATGATCACTCAACTGGGCTATAGCAAGATGCTCCCAAGTGGCCTCCTTGCTGAAGAGTCCCTCCTGGCTCCAGCACGTTATACAGGATACTGCTCTTAACCTCATTGTATGTCATTATTTGTTTATGGACCCATCTCCTCAGAATAGACTGTGAACCAGCCCCTTGAGAGCCAGGACTCTAAACTCTTATTTACAGCTTCAGTGTTCAGCTCAATGGATGTGTGAGGAAGACAGAGAGAGGAAAAGACAGGAAGGCACAAAGGAAGAAAGGAGGGTCCCTCACTGTCCATGGATGTTCTCTTCTTCTGAGGATGTTCAACATAAGCTTGAGGAGTGAGTGCCCCAGACACCATATTGTTTCACAGGTTTAAACTCTCCCTGAAGCAGCTGCTTCTCTCCTGAGGGTAGAAATTAGGCCCAAGGGCCTCCCGGCTAGGAAGCTACAGGCAGGAAGCAGGAGCTTAGTCTCTTTTGCATGTAGCTTTCTTTGCAGCTCTCCTAGGAACAGGGCTGGGATGCCCATATATGTCTTCTGGAGACTAGACTCACAGATGTCAACCATGAATTCACCCTTGCATTGGGCTGAAGCTTCTGCAGGGCGCTTACCTCTGTCTCCTGCTACCCCACAGAAATAATAAACAGCAGCACTATTTGCCAAGCCCTTTCCACCTGCCGGACATGAACTAAATGCAGTGATCTCATGTCATCCTCAAAACTGACCCCCAACAAATACTTAGTGAGAGCCAGGCTTTGTGCCGCTGGGGGTTGAGGAGGACATAGTGATGACTTCTATCCCCTCAAGGAGCTTACAACTCAGTTGGGGTGGAGGGGCATGAAGGTGCTTAAAGATGGGTGATAAGACAGGTATGACATTGGCTCTACTACCTAAGAGTACCTAAGCAGTTTAAGAGAAATACCTTAAGAGAGAGACAACCTTTCATGAGAATTCCAAGGAGAAAGAGGTTATTCTCAGATGAGGGAGATTTGAAGAGGCTCCATAAAGGTGATAGCATTTGAGGCGGGCCTTAGAGGAAGAATTGGATTGCACTAGCATGAGCAAAGGGGTAGAAGTGGCTAGGCACGGGGCATACTCAGGAAATAGCAACTAGTCTAGTTTTATGAGAATATAAATTGCCTCTAAAAGTGTAGAAAGAAGTAAAAACCAAAAAGAAAAAAAACAGAAAACAGAACTGGGCTTTATTGCTGAGAGGTCTCATTCAAGTACAGGTAAATATGCCGAGGTGTCCCTGGGTGGTGCAAATGGTTAACACAATCAGCTGCTAACCAAAAGACTGGAAGTTCAAGTCCACTTAGAGGCATCTCAGAAGAAAGGCCTGGTGATCTACTTCCAAAAGATCAGCCACTGAAAACCCTATGGAGCACAGTTCTACTCTGACACACATACATGGGGTCACTATGGATTGCAACAGCTCAACGGCAACTGCTTTCTGTTTTTGTTTTTTAATATGTTGAAGCTGTGTGAATAATTGCTACCATTTATTGAGCTAAAACTAAATGCATTGTCTCATTTAAGCCTTACGACAACCCTACAGAGTACAACTGTTATTATCCCCATTTTACAGATGAGGAAACTGAGGTTTCGACATGTAATTTGCCTAAGATTACACATCTAGAAAGTGGCAGAGCCAGAAATCGTACGAAGGCCTATCTGGCTCCAAAGGCCATGCTCTTGTCCCCTTCACTGCAATGACCGCATGTGAATGGGTGAGCTTGTCAAGGAAAAATTATAGACCGAAAAAGACATTCAAAATTCAAGGGAGCATCTATCTACGTTCAGGGGCCAGGAGAATGAAGAAGTGCCCATGAAGGAGAGAGGCTGAGTAGAACTAGGCAAAGTCCTTGATTCTAAAGTCAAGAGAGGATAGAGGTCTGAGAAGGAGGAGGCAGCCAGAAGTCTCAAATATTCAGAGAGGTCAGGCAGGATGAGGGCTGAGAGCTTTGGAGATGCTGGAGGGGATTTGCAGTGGGGCACAAAAGTCAGACTGAGGGGGTGTGAAAAGAGGTGAGGCAGTGAAACAACCAGTCACTCACTGAAGAAATTCAGTGATTAGAAGGAGGACAGGGAGAGTAGGAGAGGAGGAAGGAAAGAGAAGCAAGGTTGAGGGTGAGTTGTTTTTGTTGTTGTTGTTTTTTAATGTATTATCAATTTTAAAATTTTCAAATATATGTACAGAAAATAATATAATAGGCAACCATGAACCACTACTCGGATATAACAAATGTTAACATTTATGATACTTGCTACAGATCTTTGTCTTTTTAAAGGGCAATATAAATCTACAGATAAACTTACAGCTAACCCCCATCCCAGCTCTACCCTTTCCATTTTCCCTTCCCATACAGGTAACCACTATCCTTAAATTAGTGTGTGTTCCATATGTTTTTTTAAAAAATACATGTACTGCCTATATCTGCATCCATACAGTTTATAGTATTGTTTTGTGTGTTTTTAAAATTCACATAAAAGTTATCTTGTGTAAATACATTTATATTATATTATAAAAATCTCAGCATTGTTTCTGGACTTGCCCATGATACATGTAGCTTTGGTTCATTTACTTTAACTATTTATTGTATTTGGAATCCCTGGATGGTACAGACAGTGAATGTGCTCAGCTGCTAACCAAAAGATTGCAGGTTCAAGTCTGTCCACAGGTGCCTTGGAAGAAAGACTTGGTGGTCCATTCTGAAAAAACAACCATTGAAAACCCTATAGAACACAGTTCTACTCTGACACATATGCGGTCACCATGAGTAGGAGTCAACTCAGTGACAACTGGTGGTGATGGTGCGTCATTGTATTAATAAGCTATATCCTTTCCTCTACTGCTAGATATTTTCGTTGATTCCATTTCTCACCATTACAAACAGTGCTGCAGGGGCCGTGCTTGTTCATGTCTCCTTGTGCATACGTGGGAGAGTCACTCTGTAGACACCTAGGAGTGGAAGGACTGGTGTGTCACAGGCTTGTCCATCTCAGTTTCACTGGGCATTGTCACAGTACTTCCCAAGGTGAGTGTTCCACTCTGCAGTCCAGATCCCCGAATCCCACCAACACTCAATGCTATCAACGTGTTGATTTTTGCCAGTTAGATGGGTATGAAGCCATATCTCACTATTGTGTTAATTAGCATATTAGGGACAAATTTTTAGGATAAGGGAAAACTTTCATTTTTTTTTCCAAAGGAAAAGGCAGGGACTGAAGATATAATGCAGAAAGAGGTAGAGGGAACCTAGAGTGAGGGAGGAGAATGGAGGGAGGAGTGGGTACAAGGCTTCACAGAGCTGAGAGCAAGGGGCTGAAGATAGAAAACCAAACCTGTTGCCTTCGAGTTGATTCCAACTCATAGCAGCCCTATAGGACAGAGTAGAACTGCTTCATAGGATTTCCAAGGCTTTAATCTTTACAAAAGCAGACTGCCACATCTTTCTCCAGCGGAGCGGCTGGTGGGTTCGAACCACCAACCTTTCGGTTAGCAGCCAAGTCTTGTTGGGAACGTAGTTTGCAAAATAATGAAAAATAATCTGCTGAGAGCGAGGGAAGGGAAGCAGTTCAGAGCCTGAGGAGAGAGAGAAGCAGAACAGCCCCTAAAGTGAATAGGGCAGAAGCCAGCATGACTGAGAGGACTTGAGGGACCAACTCCTCATTGCCAGCATCTCCTTCTTCTCTTGGACAATATATTCAACCAATAACTAGCAACTGCTTACTTTTTTGGGCCCTGTTATAGACTGAATTGCATCCCCCAAAATATGTGTTGGAATCCTAACCCCTATACCTGTGGATGCAATTCTGTTTGGGAATAGGGTTTTCTTTCTTATTTTAATGAGGTCATATTAGTGTAAGGTGTGTCCTAAACCTAATCACTACTGAATTATAAAAAGCGCAGATTAGATACAGAAGGAAGTGCAAGGCAGAGAAAACAGACCCCACGTGAAGATCGCCAAGGAACCAAGAAATGCCAGGGCTATGGAAGCTGAAAGAGACAAGATCTTCCAGGGCCGACAGAGGGAAAGTCTTCCCCTAGAGCTGGTGCCCTGAATTCCAGCTTCTAGCCTCCAGAACTGTGAGAAAATACATTTCTGTTCTTTAAAGCCATCCACTTGTATTTCTGTTACAGCAGTGATGGTGACACTGGACCAATGGGTCTGCGCCCAGGGTGCAAGAAGCCAATCTCTCCGATGCTGTTTTTGAGAGGAAGAAAGAGTTCATTGCGCGAGCTAGCAAGCAGGAACTCAGAGGTATCGACCTCAGATTGAGTTCTTCGATTTGAGTGAAAAATCACATTTTATACATACTCATGTGGGGTGGAGGAAGACGGTGGACAGGTTCAGAAATTTCTAACTATTCATAGTTTCTGTTGATTACTTACAACGAGGCAGGGCTAAGACTTGACCCGGAAGTGGCTGAGGGACTTTTTGCTTTTGAAACGGGCTCGGGTACTGCCGATGACGTATATCCGGTGACTTTGGTTCCTAGAGGTGAATCTTATTGGTTCCTTGACATGAGCTCTCTTGTGTTACTGAGCATGCATGGCGGGCAGGGGTCATCTGTTGGTCATCTTTGTCTGTTCTGCACGTTTGACCATTCTGAGCTGGTTTGATCTGGATCTGTCCAGGATTCTCCAGAGGGTCTGCAAAACAACTTAGAGGAAGTGAGTGATGTGGTGGGGAGGTGACTAGACGTGGTCTGATAACCGATGGAGTACTAATTAATTAGATGTCTTCAGCCTCTAGGGTCCTGTAACACTAGGAAACTAAGGCAGGCCCTTACTACGTGCATTTGATAGGCATTTTCCCATTTAATCCTCACAACCACCTACATTTGTGCTATAGGCTTAAAGCAAAAAATATTTAAGGATTTTGATTGGTGTAGGGTTTATATAAAGTGCTCAGCTGCTAACGAAAAGGTCGGCGGTTCGAACCCACCAGCCGCTCTGCAAGAGAAAGATGTGGCAGTCTGCTTTCATAAAGATTACAGCCTTGGAAACTCTGTCCTATAGGGTCGCTATGAGTTGGAATCGACTTGACAGCAGGGGGTTTGGTTTGGTTTTAAGATTTATATAAGTCAGGTAATATGTAGTGTGGCTGCCCAAAAAGATGATACACTCTAGGCTGCATTAATAGAAGCATAGTGTTAGCTGTATGTGTCGGGGGGTAGGGGAACAGTCCTGTATTTCTCCGCCCTGATCAGGCTGGAGCAGGAATGTTCTTTTCTGTCCTGGGTGAAGACAATTAGAGCTGCTACTATTTATTGGAAACCCTGGTGGTGCAGTGGTTAAGAGCTATGGCTGCTAACCAAAAGGTCGGCTGTTTGAATCCACCGGGCACTCCTTGGAAACCCTATGGGGCAATCTACTCTGTCCTATTATAGGGTAGAATCAACTCGACAGCAACAGGTTTGTTTGTTTGTTTTACTATTTATTAGGCACCTACTATGTGCCAGGTTCCTAGAAGATGCTTTGCATGCATTCTGTTTAATCCTAACAACAATCCTGAAAGACAGATGTTATTATTCCCATTTTACAAGGAACCTGAGACTCTAAGAGGATAAGTCACATGCCAAGGTCACTGGGAAATGTGAAAGAGAATCCTTACTAAGGAGAAGACCTATGGGCAATAAGAGCACTGTCTCAAGTATCAAAAAGGTCATCATAATGCAAAGGGATGAAAACCTGTTGCTGACGGTCAATTCTGACTCATGGCAACCCCATGTGTTACAGAGTAGAACTGCTCCATAGGGGTTTCTTGGCTGTAATCTTTATGGAAGCAGATGGCCAGGCTTTCTCCGGTGGAGCTGCTGGATGGGTTTGAACTGTGAACCTCTAGGTTAGCAGCTGATCACGAACTGCTTATGCCACCTAGGCTGCTTTATCTGGCTCCAAAGTGTACAACTAGGCTCAATGGATATAAATTGCATGGAGAAAGAGTTCCACTTAAACAAAGGAAGAAATTTTCACCAGTTGGCATTGTGCCAGTATGTTTTATGCTACTTTTAGTGGTGGTGAGCTCCCTGTTACTGGAGGTGTTCAAGCAAAGGCTTGGATGAATGTTGGGTGGGGCTGTGCAGAGGATGCCAGCATTAGATGAGAGGTGAAACTAGATGCCCTTCACAATATTTTCCAACATTCCAGTTTTGTTCCATTTTTCAGCAAGATAAAAAAGAATATCAAGGGGGAAGAAGTTCAAAGGTGTTGGAATGGCAGGTCACAGGCCAATGTCCACATGCTGCATTTCAGGGAATGAGCGGGGTTCTTTGGCCATTAGAGTAAAAAGTAGAACTGAGATCCTACCTCGCTCTACCCCACACACAACCTGGCCTCAGCTGACGAGGGCTCCTGGCGATGTTAGAGGAAGAAATTTGGCGTGTGTGTTTTTCTGCCCAAGCAATTCTGCATCCATTTTTCACCAGCTCTGGCTCAGGCAGGTGGCTGGCTGTGGTCTGAATCTGATTTGTTTGTGTTTGTGCGGCAGGCAGCCGCTGTGGCTGGTTGCAAAGGGAGAGATTTGCTTTGCACATAATTTAATCCAAGGGTTAAGTAATGAGTTTGCTCTCCTCAGACAACGGAGTCAACACGCTTCCTCCAACTGCTTTTGCTTGGTCATTAATGGCAATGCTGCTCTGCGGGCCTTGTTAGATAGAGCCCCGGCTCATGTGATCACAACTCAGTGGTGATTTACTCTAACTCCCGATATTAAAAACCGCTGAGTGAGATGTGTGGCATGAATAATGCTCTGTAATGAATTTGTTAATGAATTTTGTCTCCACTCCCAAACAGAAGGGACTGGCAGAAAAAGGGTGCAGAACAAGGGTGCTGGACTAGGGCAAGACCGGGATACTCTGCAAATCAGCCTTCTTAATGATTCTGGTGAGAAAATAATCAGATAACTGCTTTTGAAAAAAATCCCACGTCCTGTTCTCAGTAGGGACTGCCATTAATTTCAGGGTAGAAGATGGCTTGGCATCTTTCTGGTATTCTTAAAATAGAATAAATAAGCAGCCACCTTAAAAAAAAATGGTTATGATCCAAGGTTTGAGTAATCTTTGCTGGCTCCTGATTTGCATATATATGATAAAATGTGCCCCTGTTCCAGAGGTTGATTGCTGGGAAGCTGAACTCACGAAGAATAAAAATTTATTCAGCAACAGGTGAGGAGGCAGTGGGACTTCCTGTCAGCTCCTCTGGGATTGGTGCCTGTCCCCAAACCCTCATCTGCTGGGCCAGGGTGTCCTGGTCCAGGCCAATGTCCAGGGCTGGCTTCCTGGGCACATGACTTGTGCAGTCACACAGGGCCACGCGCTTAGAAGAACCCCCAACTGGTTTAACGTTCCGCTGTTGCTGTCTTGAAACTTTTAATTCTTGAAAAAGGGGCCTCACATTTTCATCTTGCACTGGGCCCGGCAATTTATGTAGCCAGCTCTGCCAGTGGCTCTTTCATGGGTGAACAGCTCTGCCCTGTGTTCATCTGCCCTTTCCCAACCTTGCCCTTTTCTCAGTGGGCAAAGTGGTAAAAAGTTTGCTCTAAAAGTATGTGCATCTGGGGTGTCTTTTAGAAAGACAGGCAGTTTATTTCTTTTTAATGCCCTGATTAAAAAGTAATACACCTTAACTGTGGAAAATTTGGAAAGTACAAAGAAGAAAAAAGTCATCTATATACCCACCTGTACCAGTTTTCCTGCATAGCTGCCATAAAAATGTACCACTAACTGGGTGGCTTATAAGAATAGAATTTATTCTCTCACTATTCTGGAGGCTAGAAGTCCAAATTCAAGGTATCAGCAGAATCATGCTCTCTCTGAAGGCTCTAGGGGAAGATCCTTCTTTGTCTCTCCCAGCTTCTGGTAGCCCAGGCGTTCCTTGGCATGTAGATGCAGTGTTACAAGGTGTTCTTCCCTCTGTGTGATACGTGTGTGCATCTCTTTATAAGGACACCATTCAGATTGCATTAGGGCACATCCTACTCCAGTGTGAGCTTATGTTAACTGATAATATCTTTGAAGACCCTATTTCCAAACCAGGTGGAAGAGGGAGAGTTAGGACGTCAGCATCTCTTTGGGCAAACACAGTTCAATCCATAACACCACCACAAAACAATGTATCTTTTCAGCACTTTTTCTATAAATTGTTTTGTTTTGCTTTTACATCATTGGAAATATACTGAAATAACATTTTGGAAGATGCTTTTTAAAAATTCCCAATATAACATAAGCATTTTCCCCATGTCGTTATTTTTTCTTCAAGATTTTTTTGATTACTGCATAATATTCCACCATACAACAATACCATCATTTGCTCAATCAATCCATTGCTGTTGGGTCATTTATGTTTATTACAAATGACACTCCAAAGAGTACCCATATAGATTAAAAGCAAAACAAAAAAACCCAAAACATTATTTTCTTGGAGTAAATTCCTAGAAGGACTGGGTGATGCAAGCAATTTGCAATTGGCTGCAAACCCAAAAGCTGGCCATTCAAACCTACCTAGTGGCTTCATGGATGAAAGATCTTGCATACTGCTTCCATTAAGATCACAGCCAAGAAAACCCTATGGAGTAGTTCTGTGCTGTAACACACAGGGTTGCCATGAGTTGGGGGCCAACTTGACGCCAGATAACAACAACAAATTCCTTGAAGTCAGACTTAGTAAGACCTTTCACATACATTGCCAAATTGCCTTCTGGAAAACTATTCCAATTTACAGTGAAGAAGGGAGGCTGCAGGTGGCTGAAGGAGAGGTAGAGGAAAGTGACAGAAAAAAAGGAAGCTCAGCTTAATTCTTTGGGCCCTGTGGGTCAACAGTTGACTTCGCTTTCTTTCCGGTACCTATCACGGTACACTACAGTGACTTAGGCTAGTTTTTCCACTACTCCAAACCTCTTTGCGGAAGGTTGCTGGTCCCTGGCCTTTTACTACCTCCAGCAGCTCTGTCACAGGTCACGTGAACCACAGCCATGGTGAAGTGGGAGTGCCCAGGAGCTGTTTCACATCCAGCCACTGTAGGATTTGTTGTTGTTGTTAGGTGCCATAGAGTCGATTTTTGACTCATAGTGTCTCCATGTTACAGAGTAGAACTGCCCAATGGGGCTTTCTAGGCTGTAATCTCTACGGGAGCAGATCGCCAGGTCTTTTTCCTGTGGATCTGCTGGGTGGGTTCTAACTGCCAACCTTTTTGTTAACAGTTGAGCGATTATTCATTGCGCCACCAGAGCTCCTTTCACTGTAGGGTACTGGCCTTGTATGTTCCTGGAAGGTTGCTACTGGGGAAATTTTAGGGTGCTCAGCATGGTTTAGGAGCCCTGGTGCCACAGTGGTTAAGAACTATGGCTGCTAATCAAAAGGTTGGCAGTTTGAATTCACTGGCTGCTCCTTGGAAACCCTATGGGGCAGTTCTGTTCTGTCCTGTAGGGTCACAATGAGTCAGAATCAACTGGATGGCAATGGATTTAGCTTGGTTTATGTAAGGTCGCCATGAGTCGGAATTGATTCTGTGGCAACAGGTTTGTTGTTGTTGTTGTTGTTTTTTTGGTTTAAGGTCACTTTACTCTTTCCAAAGTCTCCTGGGGAAGGGAATAGAAATAATATTCTAAGCTCTAAATCCTCTACTGGAGTCCCTGGGTGGTGCAAATGGTTAAGCACTGGACTACCAACCAAAAGGTTGGAGGTTTGAACCCACCCAGAGGTGCCTTGGAAGACCCAAAAACCCATCGCCATTGAGTCAATTCCAACTCACAGCGACCCTATGGGACAGAGTAGAACTGCCCCATAGGGTTTCCAAGGAGCAGCTGGTAGATTTGAACTGCTGACCTTTGGGTTAGTGGCCGTAACTCTTGACTACTGCGCCACCAGGGTTCGAAAGACAGGCCTGGTGATATGCTTCTGAAAGGTCACAACCTTGAAAACCCTATGGAGCAGTTCTACTCTGCACACACGGAGTCACCATGAGTCAGAATTGACTCAGTAGCAACTAACACCAGCACCACAGCCTCTACCACCAGTACAACAGCTGCTCTCTAGTCGATTCTAGAGAACTGTGCTCCACAGGGTTTTTAATGCTGATTTTTCAGAAGTAAATCTTCCAGAGACACCTCTGGGTGGACTCGAGCCTCCAACCTTTTTATTAGCAGACAAGTGCATTAACCTTTTCCACCACCGCGGGACTCCATACCCTCTACTAAGGGTCTCCAATGAGAAAGGAGAGCTACAGAGAAGGCCCTTCCTCATGGGCGTGGACGGCTGCTGCTCTTCCAGGTTCATTACAAATGTAAATAATCTCTGTTTGCCTTTACAGAATGAGTGTGCCAGTTACTTTTAAGATCATTTAGACTTCTATTTAGGTTTTTGGAAGGGGGGATGGTGGGAGGTTGATCTGTTTACTATTGAGTCCTTGGCCTGTCTCACTATGTGGGAGAAGCTGCTATATGCTTCTGGTGGGGAGGGAGCTTTGGAGCCTTCTTTGAAGTGCCACTTGGAAAATCTTTAAATGTTTCCACTTTAGATCTGTGGCCAGGGTGACTCCCATAAACTGGCTTCTGGGAGGGGAGAGGAGAGGTGAGGAATGTGTTCTGGGCGGCATGTGGTTGAAGTGGCATTTATTGACCAGCTGTGCAGCAGACCCCAAAGGATCCACAGCGCCTCCAGGGCTTCCTTTGACCCTGTGTGCCTGGAGCAGGGAAGGGAGGAGGGCAGGGGTCCCTCTTTGTATTTAGCTGCTGTGGTTCCACAGACCTGGAGCTCTTCTCTGCTTTGAAAGACCCTTTCTTGCCTTGGCGATTTCTCCATCTTCTGGAGACATAAACTGTCTGAGTTACATTGTTTTCCCTGAACTTCTTTCTGCCTCTGCTCATAAGCTACAGTTCTACTCCCCTGGGTCTTGAGCCAGGCACTGCTGTTCCAGGGCCCTGACGTGAGGTCGTGCACACCCACAGGCTGGATCTATACCAGGGGAGAGTTTCCAGGGACAAGCCGCTGGCCTTTTGGCTCTTCCTCACTAGGCCCGCCCCCAGTGGGAAGAACAAAGGGCTCTACAGACCACCATGAAGAATGTCCTCTGTAGAGAAACCACACTGCCAGCAATGGGAACGGCTGGCTGCCTTCCTGTGCCTTTGGGACTTCTCCAAGTCAGCTTGGAAACAAGGATTTCTCAGACTGGGCTCTGTGGACACAGTTTTAGGTTCTGCAGATTCTCCAAAAATTATTTGAATTTTTACTTTTCAATTTTATGTTGTTTTACACAAATCCTTATACCATTTATAAAGACAAAACTTATTTTAAGTTAATGTTTCTGCAGATGGGTTCTCAGGGATCCTATGAGAATTTTTCTCCTTTAAAAGGGACTAAACTTTACACAAGTTTGAGAAACACCACATAGAACCTCTAATGATAACAACTGCTGTTGATGAGCCCTTCATCAAGAGCAAACCCTGTGCAGTAGCTCAGTTAACTCCTTCAATAGTGTTCTGAAGAAGGCATCACTCTTCCCATTTTCCAAAAAAGTAGAGCAAAGCTTAGAGGTTAAATGGCTAGCCAAGTTCACGCAGGCCAGGAAGCCAAGATGTAAATGCCTGTCTCCCTGGGTGTGACAAACGGTTAAGTGCTGACTACTGACCAACAGGTTAGCAGTTCAAGCACCTCAGAAGAAAGGCCTGGCACTTTGCTTCTGAAAGGTCACAGCCATCAAAACCCTATGGAGTGTAGTTCTCCTCTAATGCACATGGGGTCTCCATGAGTGGAATCAACTCAACGGCAATTTTTTTTGTGTTGTTATTGTTGTCGAATGTTACCCTGTGTCGGAATCTCTACAACAACCAACAACAAGAATAGGAGAGATGTGCTGTGGAAAGCTGGCTCTGGGGGCACTGTGGAGAAGGGAGCGTCAAGACTGAACTTAGGGACATCAGATGGGAGGCTACTGCAGTAAGGCAGGTGAAAAATGGGGCAGTCTGAGTTAAGACTTCCCATCACACTCAGACTAAAAGCCAAAGCCATTACAATGACCTGTCATGTCCCACACAGGCTGACCGATATCTCTCTGAACTCATCACCTACTCAGTCTTCCCTGGCTCAGCCACTCCTAGCTGATCCTCAAATATGCCTGTCATACCTGACCTCAGGGCCTTTGCACTTTCTCTTTCCTCTGTGTTTAATGCTCTTTTCTTCAGATGGATACATGGTTCACTCCCTTATCTTTTTCAAGTCTTTGCTTAAAGTCTCCTTTTCATTGAAATTTTCTAGCTATTTTATTTAAAATAGTACCCCACTTTCCACTCCCTATCCCACTTCCATGTTTTATTTTTTTTTCCATTCACCACACTTAATCTTTTATCTGTTTACTTTCTGTCTCCTTCAGTAGAACAGAAGCTCCTTGAGGGCAGGGATTTGTCTGTTTGCTTACTGCTGTATCTCCAGCATCTATAGCAGTGCCTGATGAGTGCATTGTCGTTGTTAGGTGCCCTCGAGTCAATTCTGACTTAAAACGAATCATGTGACAAAGTAGAACTGCCCTATAGGGTTTTCTTGGTTGTAATCTTTACAGAAGCAGATCACCAGGTCTTTCTCCCATGGAGACACTAGGTGGGTTTGAATAGCCAACCTTTTGGTTAGCAGCTGAGCACTTAACTGTTTGCACCACTAGGGCTCCTTGTCTCACACATAGTAGGTCTCAACAAATATTTGCTGAACGCATGAATTATTGACTTCATGGATGCAAGAAAAATATTCATGAAGGCAGGGGTAGTAGCAGCTGGGTTGAGAAAAGGGAGAGATGGGGAGAAATTTAGGAGAGAGAGCCAGCAGGACCTGGGATTGTTGAATGTGGGGGGCAAGGGAGAGAGGGGAGTGAAGGCTGACTCCTAGATGTCTGGCTTGTGCCATCAGGTTAGTGGAGAGCGATTACAAGTAGCTAGGATAGTGATTTTAAACTCTGCTTGAGGATCCCTGCGGGTTTCCTGTAGCTCTAAGTGGCCAGCACAGGAAAGGGAGAATGGAGGAGCCAGGATCCAACCAGAAAAAATCTGCATTTATCTATTCTGTTTTTGGTTTCCTTGTTTTGGATTGGTTTAATTTTTAAATCACTGAGATAGGAAATTGTAAAAGATTACAGTTACTGAGCTCTTACTATGTTCTAAGGTTAGGCCAAACATCTAAACTGGATTATCTCATTTTAAGGAGCCCTGGTGGCACAAAAGGAGCCCTGGTGGGACAATGGGTAAGAGCTCAGCTGCTAACCAAAAGATCGGCAGTTTGAATCCACCAACAGCTCCTTGGAAATCCTATGCGGCAGTTCTGCTCTGTCCTATAGGGTGGCTATGAGATGGAATCGACTTGATGGCACTGATTTTTTTGTTTTGGTGGCACAAATGCTTAAGTGCTCAGCTGCTAACAGAAAGGTCAGCGGTATTTTTACCCACCCCCTGGCTTCATGGGAGAAAGACCTGAGGATTTGCTCCTGTAAAGTTTACAGCCAAGAAAACCCTATAGGGCAGTTCTACTCTGTCACACAGGGTCACTATGAGTAGAAATCGACTTGAGGACACCTAATAACAAAAGCATCTCATTTTATCTGATGACAACTCTAAACCATTGCTGTGGAGTGGAGTCCATCCCCCACTGAAGGGCAGCTGCTACTCTGATCTAGCCAATTCTTGCTGCCTCCTTTTACAGTTTTTTTTTTTTAAGCTTGGAAATCTGGATCTTTGTGAAAATCCTCTAAATTTTACATGTTGGCAAATACAGTAATAAAAAAAAAAAAAAAAGGCAAAAACATTGGACAGTCCAAAGCAATCACCTCCCTCTGAGGGCAGCTGCTGCCTGCAGGCCCTGATTTGTATCTTCTGACAAGTATTCTTAACCTCTTTGGGTTGTGATAGTTTCCTGTGAAAACTATGGCCTTTTCTTCAGGAAAAAAAAAAAAAAAATCCCTGAACCCCCAAAGATACAACATTTTCCTTCTGGGTGTTTCTGTGCCCCTGGAGTCATCCTCGTCTAAAGGCACACTTTATAAAGGCAATAGCGACAAGAGTTTCTGGTGAACAGGCCTGAAGTACGGGCTGACCCAGTGGTACCTGGTTGAGCGTGATCTGTATCTGAATGGGGTCATGGAGAATGCTGGCGTCAGTAACACCCCAATCTGTGTACCTTTTAGTCACAATCCTGGTAATCGTGATAGTCGTACCCACCTTTTGTCGTCAGGCTTGGATAATTCCCTTTTGTGCCTCTAAGCATGGGACGGGTTGGAGGGGGAAGCAGGCAAGGGGCTGAGAGTCCTGGAGACGGGTCTGGAGGAGGTAGAAGAGCAGGTGTGGAGGGAGTGAGGGGGGCTTGATGGAGAGGGAGCTTTTGAGCTGGACTTTGAAGGGTAAATAGAAATTTAAAAGAGGGATTTAATTTTTTTTTCGGCTCTTGGGCAAGGAGGAGGGGTTGGAATGTTCTAAATACCGAGGTCGTCTGCATCTAGAACAGGTGTTACATACAAGAGGCTCTCCTTCCCGCCAAGCATGTGTCCTAGCCAGGCTCCTGAACTTTCACAGGTGGATGATAGCCCATCTCTACCTCAGCCTGTTAAAGAATATGGATCTGCCCTAATTGGCAGCAGGGAGGAGCTGAACTCCATGTACTTGTCAAATAGCATAACTTTGAGCTCCCTGCAGCTCAATATTTACCAAACACTTGGTTGCAAAAAATGGCATTAATGGAGGCAAAAGACATGCAGCCCTACCATTCCTCTAGATTCCATAAATCTTACCCACAGATTAAGTCAGATCTTCAGAGAGTTGGGTGTCTGAAAACATAATTTTGGCCTCTGGTTGTCTAGCTTTACCAAACTGGGCTTCTTTGTTAGGCTACTGGCCTAACTCTTTATGTACTTATCATAAAAATGTTAAGGATGCAGTTCATTGTATCAGGTGAGGTTTTATTTTTTGAAGACTTGTGTGGCAGCCTCCAAGATGACCCCCAAAGATCCTTGCCTCCTGGTGATCCATGCCTTTGTGTAGTCACCTCCCTGACAAGTAGGGCTGACCTGTGTAACCAATAGGATATACCAGAAATGATGGAGTTTGACTTCTAAAGCCAGGACAAAAAAGATATTGCGGTTTCCACCATGTTCTTCCATATACTGCTCACTGTGGAGGAAGTCAGCTGCCATGTCATGAGGATACTCAAGCAGCCCTATGGAAAGGTCCATGAGGCGATGAACTGAGGCCTTCTGCCAACAGCTACCAATAACTTGCCAGCCATGTGAGTGAGCCATCTTGGAAACAGATCCTCCAGCCCTAGTCAGGCATGCAGATGACTGCGGCCTAGCCTGACATCTTACCTGCAGCCGCATGAGAAACCTTCAGCCAGTGCCACTCAGTTAAGTTACTCTTGAATTCCTAATCCTCAGAAACAATGAAAGATAATACTTACTGTTGTTTTGAGCTGCTAAGTTTTGGGATTATTTGTTATATATCCAAAAAACCAGTTGCCATTGAGTCTACTGTGACTCGTGGCAACCCTATGCGTGTTAGGGTAGAGCTGTGCTCCACAAGGTTTTCAGTGGCTGGTTTTTGGGAGTTAGATCACCAAGCCTTTCTTCAGAGGTGCCTCTGGGTGGATTCGAAGCGCCAACCTTTTGGTTAGCAGCAAAGAGCATTAACCATTTGCACCACCTAGAGACTCCAACTTGTTACATAGCAAAAGATAACTGATATAACTTGCTAGAGAATTTTCCTCAGGCCATTTCTCCTGGGATTGTTTTGTTTGTTTTTATTATTTTTTATTTTTTAAATCAGGGTCATATATGTGCATGTATAAAGAAGCAAAGAGCTCTTCAAGGCCTGTTAACAGCCAGTTCCCTCCATTTCCCACGCTCTAGAGGAAACCACTTTCAACTCTTGTAAGCTGTTTCTCTGGTACTAATTTCCATGTTTCTAACTAACAAGCTTATACTGCTGCTTTTTGACTTTTCTGTTTTAGACATAATGTATTAATTTCCCACTATAAAAGATGAGGATTTAGCTCCTTTTCACTGTCTCCACCCCAATACATGAGCACACTTTCTTCTTTTCTCAATATATTATAATGTAAGTTTGGTTAGCTCAACATTTAGTGATTGCTTTATTCTGACCACATAAATGCTATTCATAGTGGAGTTACTAGTTTTCCTTTCTTGCACTATTTGATTTTTTTCACACTGGAGATAATTATCTTATTTTTTGTGCTTAATTTCTATGTATTTATTATGAATTCATACCTGAACTTTCCCCCCAATTATCTACAATTTTCAGTACTTTCAAACATATCAGGTATTCCTTCAGTTACCTCTGATGGAGACAGCTGTTTGGAGATAGCTCCTGAAACATTCTGGTGGTCTCTAGGCCTGTTGCATGGCTAATATCCTGGGATTTTCCTTTACTCTCATCCTGGAGGGTCCCTTTGCCTCTCTCATATTTGAATCTCCTGTTTCTTATATTTCGATGGATTTGTTTTTATTTAAAAGCACAGTGAATTGCATACCTTGGCCTGTTTCTCTTTTTACATTGGCTGCTAGGAAGCTCAGAATTCAATCTATGACCACTTAAAGTAAGGTATATAGAAACTTACAGAATGCCTTTTTGGAATTTTCTTTTTACCCTTGGATTTATCCTATTTCTCCCAACATTGCTTTTCTTTCCCATTTATGATTTCTCTCTCTCTTTTTTCCCCCCAATTTTGTTGCTCTTTTTTTTAAATTTTCTTTTATTTTTTCCCATACAAAAATTTATACATACACTGTTATGTGACCCTAATTGCTCTCCTCATACTGTGACAGCACACTCCTCCTTTCTGCCCCTGATTCCCCATGTCCATTCAACCAGCTCCTAATCCTCTCTGCCTTCCCATCTCACCTCCGGACAGAAGCTGCCTGTTTAGTCTCTTGTATCTACTTGAGCTAAGAGGCACACTCCTCACAAGTTATCACTTTATGTCCCACAGTCCAATCCAATCCCTGTCTGAAGAGTTGGGCTCGGGAATTGTTTTAGTTCTGGGCTGATAGAGAATCCAGGGGCCATGCTTTCTGGGGTTCCTCCAGTCTCAGTCAGACCATTAAGTCTGGTCTTTTTACTAGAATTTCAGTTCTGCACCCCGCCTTTCTCCTGCTCCATCCGGGACTCTCTGTTGTGTTCCCTGTCAGGGTGGTCATTGGTGGTAGCTAGGCACCATCTCGTTCTTCTGGTATCAGGCTGATGAAGTCTCTGGTTTATGTGGCCCTTTCTGTCTCTTGGGCTACTGCTTTCCTTGTGTCTTTGGTGTTCTTCATTCTCCTTTATTCCAGGTGGTTGGGACCAATTGATGCATCTTAGATGGCCACTTGCAAGCTTTTAAGACCCCAGACACCACTCACCAAAGTAGGATGCAGAACATTTTCTTAATAAGCTTTGTTATGCCAGTTGACCTAGATGTCCCTTGAAAGCATGTTCTCCAGACCCCTACCCCTGCTACTCTGTCCCTCAAAGGGTTTGATTGTATTCAGGAAACTTCTTAGCTTTGGTTTAGTCCAGTAGTGCTGACTTCCCCTGTAGTGTGTGCTGTCCTTCCCTTCATCTAAGATAATTCTTCTCTACTATCTAGTTAGTAAATAACCCTCACCCTCACCCCCCCACCCTTGTAACCATCAAAGAATGTTTTCTTCTGTTTAAACCTTTTCTTGAGTTCTTATAATAGTGATCTTAAACAATATTTGTTCTTCTGTGACTGACTAAATTCACTCAGCATAATGACCTCCAGCTTCCTCCATGAAGCTGTTTCACGACTTCATCGTTGTTCTTTATCCTTTCATAGTATTCCATTGTGTGGATATACCATAATTTGTTTATCCAGTCGTCCGTTGATGGACACCTAGGTTGATTCCATCTTTTTTGCTAATGTGAACAGTGCTGCAATGAACATGAGTGTGCATATATCTATTCGTGTGACGGCTCTTATTTCTCTAGGATATATTCCAAGGAGCAGGATAGCTGGATTGTATGGTACTTTTATTTCTAGCTTTTAAAGGAAGCACCAAATCAATTTCCAAAGTGGTTGTACCATTTTACATTCCCACCAACAGTGTATAAGTGTTTCAGTCTGTCCACAACCTCTCCAGCATTTATTATTTTGTGTTTTTTGGATTAATGCTAGCCTTGTTGGGGTGAGATGATATCTCATTGTAGTTTTGATCTGCATTTCTCTGATGGCTAATGATCATGAGCAATTCTTCATGTGTCTGTTAGTCGCCTGAGTATCTTCTTTGGCAAAGCACCTGTTTATATCCTTTGCCTATTTTTAAATTGGGTTATTTGTCTTTGTTGTTGAGGTTTTTCAGTATCTTGTAGATTTTAGAGATTAGATGCTGATCGGATTTGTCATGGCCAAATTTTTTTTCCCAGTCTGTAGGTTGTCTTTTTACTCTTTTGGTGAAGTCTTTTGATGAGCATAAGTGTTTGATTTTTAGGAGCTCCCAGTTATCTAGTCTCTCTTCTGGTGCTTGTGCATTGTTACTTATGGTTCATATTGTGTTTATGCCATGTATTAGGGCTCCTAGCGTTGTCCCTATTTTTTCTTGCATGATCTTTGTTGTTTTAGATTTTATATTTAAGTCTTTGATCCAGTTTGAGTTAGTTTTTGCACATGGTTTGAGGTATGGGTCTTGTTTCAGTTTTTTGCAGATGGATATCCAGTTATGCCAGCACCATTTGTTAAAGAGACTGTCTTTTTCTCAATTAATGGACTTTGGGCCTTTGTCAAATATCGGCTGCTCATAGGTGGATGAATTTATGTCTGGATTCTCAATTCTGTTCCGTTGGTCTACATATCTGTTGTTGTACCAGTACCATGCTGTTTTGACTACTGTGGCGGTATAATAAGTTCTAAAATCAGGTAGTGTGAGGCCTCCCGCTTTGTATTTCTTCTTGAGTAATGCTTTACTTATTTGGGGACTCTTCCCTTTCCATATGAAGTTGGTGATTTGTTTCTCCATCTCATTAAAAAATGCTGGTGGAATTTGTATCGGGATTGCATTGTATCTGTAGATCACTTTGGGTAGAATTGATAGTTTCACACTGTTGAGTCTTCCTATCCATGAGCAAGGTATGTTTTTCCACTTATGCAGGTCTCTTTTGGTTTCTTGCAGTAGTGTCTTGTAGTTTTCATGGTATAGGCCTTTTACGTCTCTGGTTAAATTTATTCCTAAGTATTTTATCTTCTTGGGGGCTATTGTAAATGGTACTGATTTGGTGATTTCCTCTTTGAGGTTCTCTTTGTTGGTGTAAAGGGATTCAACTGATTTTTGTATGTTTATCTTATATCCTGAAACTTTACTGAAATCTTCTATTAGTTCCAGAAGTTTTCTTGTGGATTCTTTGGGGTTTTCTGTGTATAAAATCTCTCTCTCTTCTTAATGTTGTTATATTCACCATATCTTTGTTAACCATTGTCATGGTTTGAATTATATCCCCCCAGAAATGTGTGTATCAATTTGGCTGGGCCATGATTCTCAGAATTGTGTGGGTGGCCTCCATTTTATGATTGTAATTTTATCTTAAAGAGGATTAGGGTGCAATTGTAATACCACCCTTACCCAGGTCACATCCCTGATCCAGTGTAAAGGGAGTTTCCCTGGGGTGTGGCCTGCACCACCTTTTATCTCTCAAGAAATAAAAGGAAAGGGAAGCAAGCAGAGAGTTGGGGACCTCATACCACCAAGAAAGGAGCGCTGGGAGCAGAGTGCATCCTTTGGACCTGAGGTTCCTGCGCAGAGAAGCTCCTAGTTCAGGGGAAGACTGGTGATGAGGAGGACCTTCCCCCAGAGCCGACAGAGAGAGAAAGCCTTCCCCTGGAGCTGATGCCCTGAATTTGGACTTCTAGCCTACTAGACTGTGAGAAAATAAATTTCTCTTTGTGAAAGTCATCCACTTGTGGTATTTCTGTTAGAGCAGCACCAGATGACTAAGACAACCACCTCAAATCCTTTTTTGATGAGGAGGGACATAAGTACATGAATTTTAGCTAGTCAAAAGCTAGAGTGTCAGAGGGTTGAACACAAGGCAAAACCCTTGAGGGTGAGCCAAGAATCAGGTGCCAGAGGTGAAAGATGAACTCAGCAATCCAAAGAGGCAAGGGTAAGCTAAAAATTCAGATGAGGATCCAGGGGAGCCAGGGGGAAGTAAGATCAAGTTTAAACAAGTGAAGAAGCTGGGACAGTTTTGCCATGAACTAGTTGGGGTTCTTAATTTGCTTTATAGCTCAGCAGAAGCGTTGAGTTGGGGGTTTTGAGGAATGCCAAAGATGCCCTCGGTCCCACCACAGGCTAGACTCCTTTTCCAGTCCCTCACCCCCACTGGCTTCTGCTCTTCCATTCTGCTTCTCAGTCACCTCACTGTTCCTGCCATTGTGGGGGTAAGTTGCAGAGAGAGGAAATGAGGGAAGGATGAAGTGGAATAAGATTTACAGTGATCTCATTAACAGATAACAGTCTTATTTTATAGGGAGCAGATGCCTATGTGTGGAGTGTTATTTTAAGAAAGCTGGAAAATTCATTGTGTCCAAGGTAAGAGGAGATCCTTCTTCAGTCCATGTGAATTTCTTCAACTGTGCCCTGCACCCCATCCTCATCACCTTCCCCAGGATCCCCTTCTCTCTTATATCTTTGATTTCTTCCTCTCTCCTGATTCTTTCCTCTGTAGATACTCAAGTTGTTCTCATCGTTTATAAAATTCTTCCTTGATTCCCTCTAGTGATGTTTCTATCTTCTTCCTTCCCTTCCCAGGCATATTTCTTAAGTTTTCTGCACCGCCACCTCCATGTTTTCTCTGTTTCTTTCCCCACGCATTGTACTGTGGATCCACTCCAGTGTCTTCTGGTTACTCTACTCATCTCAATCCTGATATTATTTGACCTGTTTGCATTATCTATTGATCCTTTACTTCCTCCTCCTTGAAAACTCTCTCCTCCTTGGCTTTCATGACTCACTTTTAATTTTACTTTTCCTCTGGTCTCTTCTTTCCTTCTTTCAGCAGATTCCATTCCTCCACCAATCCCTTAGATGAATGGTCTGTTGTTGGTCCTCTTCTCTTCTCATCCTGTACGTCCTCCCTGGATGTGTCATCTTGTCCTGTGGCTTTATGTCTCAGTGCTGCCAAATGTAGTTATTTCCAACCCATAACCCTCTCCCAAGCTGCAGATGTATGTGTACAACCATGCATCCCAAACTCAAGCTCTCCATAAAGAAATTCATTTTTTTGCTCAACAAGTCTGTCCCTCTCCTGGATTTCCTATTCTGGAGAATGGCATGGTCATCTGAGTCAGAAACTGGGCATCATCCCTGATGCTCTCTTATCCCTTTTCTACCCAGACTCTCAGTCCACACCAGTTAACATAATCTTGATTCTGCCTCTTACTGTCTCCCAGCCTCAGTCTCATCTCTCCATTCCCATAGCCACTGCCTTAGTTCAATCCCCCAATGCTCCTAAAACCAAAACCAGTTGCTGATGACTCCAACTCATGGCAACCCCATTTGTGTTACTGTAGAACTGTGCTCCATAGGGTTTTCAATGGCTGGTTTTTCAAAAGTAGATCGCCAGACTTTTCTTCCCAGATGCCTCCAAACTTACAGTTAGCATCCAAGCACATTAACTGTTCACACCACCCAGGGACTACCCTAAAGCTCTTACAACTGCCTAAATGGTCTTCCCACTCTCAAGCTTCCCTCCCATAATACGTTCTCTCTTGTGCACAGAGTGGTTATTAAAAATACGAATCTAGGTGTTATGTTCACCTGTGTGAAACCACATCGGCGCCACTATATTTAGGGAATATCCAAACTCCCCATCTCGGTCTCAAAGGTTCTTTAGAGGAGGGCCCTGCCTGCCTCCAGCCTCAGCTCTCCCAGGGCTCCTACCTTTCTGTAGTCTGCACTAGTCTGTACTGAACTGCTCACTCCTTAAGTCTTTTTTTTTTTTTTAATTGTATTTTAGATGAAGGTTTACAGAGCAAACTAGCTTCTTATTAAACAATTAGTACACATATTGTTTTGTGACATTGATTGCCACCCCCATGACTTGTCAACACTCTGCCCTTCTCAACCTTGGGTTCCCTGTTACCAGCTTTCCTGTCCTTTCCTGCCTTCTCATCCTTGCCCCAGGGCTGGTGTGCTCATCTAGTCTCATTTTGTTTTATTGGCCTGTGTAATCTTTGACTGAAGGGTGAACCTCAGGAGTGACTTCAGTACTGAGTTAATAGGGAGTCCAGGGTCCATACTCTCAGGGTTTCTCCAGTCTCTGTCAGACCAGTAAGTCTGTTTTTTTTTTTTTTTTTTTTTTTTGTGAGTTTGGATTTTGTTCTACATTTTTCTCCAGCTCTGTCCAGGGCCCTCTACTATGATCCCTGTCAGAGCAGTGGTGGTAGCCGGGCACCATCTAGTTGTGCTGGACCCAGTCCTTGGAGGAGGCTGTGGTAGGTGTGGTCCATTAGTCCTTTGGACTAATCTTTCCTTTGTGTTTTTGATTTTCTTCATTCTCTCTTGCCATAGACAGGGTGAGACCAGTGGAGTATCTTAGTTGGCTGCTCGCAAGCTTTTAAGACCCCAGGTGCTACTCACCAAAGTAGAATGTAGAACACTTTCTGTATAAACTATGTTATGCCAACCGAGTTAGGTGTTCCCCAAGACAATGGTCCCCAGCCCTTAGCCTAGTAATTTGGTCCCTCAGAGAGTTTGGATACATCTATGGACAATCCTTAAGTCTTAATGCCACTGAACTTACTTTTTCCTACATCTAAAGTCTTTATCCCTGCCTTCTTCACCAAGCTCACTTCCACCATCTTTCCAGTCTTAGGTAGCTCTTTCCCCAGCTTTCACTGACCCAGCTTCCTCTCTCTCCCCTCAACTGGTTGAGGGACCTCTCCTGGGTTCTTACCTTTGCCTCTGTTAGACACTATCATATCACATTGTAACCTTTTGTTTTCTTGTCTATAAATAAGATGCTTTGGGAGCAGGACCTTTATTTTTTATTTTATTTTATTGTAGTACTTTAAGTGAACGTTCACAATTCAACTTAGTCTCTTATACAAAAATTTATACATACATTGTTATGTGACCCTAATTGCTCTCCCTGTACTGTGACAGCACATTCCTCCTTTCCACCCCTGATTTCCCATGTCCATTCAACCAGCTCCTGACCATCTCTGCCTTCTCATCTCACCTCCAGACAGAAGCTGCCCATTTAGTCTCTTGTATCTACTTGAGCTAAAAAGCACACTCTTCACAAGTATCAGTCTAATCTTTGACTGAAGAGTTGGCCTCGGGAATGGTTTTAGTGCTGGGTTGACAGAGAGTCTGGGGGCCATGCTTTCTGGGGTTCAGGACCTGTTTTTAAAAAACAAACAAACAAACTGTAATCCTTGTACCTGGCACAGTTTGGCCTGTTGTAGATGTTCCACAAATGCTTATTAAATGAACGAATGGCTATATTGCAGAAGAAAGTGTTGTCAATACTGCTTTCTTTACAAAGCTAATGCTTAATAATAATAAACTTTTTTTTTTTTCTTGGATCTCAGGTGCACAGGGTTGGATTAATCTACTCCTCAGCTTATGTCACGCTATCACCATTGTTCCCTGCAAGACCCCTGTCATTGACTCATTCATTCATTCATTTTATCCCCATTCCCTAGTCCCATCATTATTATAATGTGTTTAAAGTTGAATTTTTGAAAAACATGTATGGTTGTTTGTGTGCATGTATTTTTAATTTATGCAAATGGAATTCTGTTATATAGCTCATTTTCTTTCTTGCATTTTCTATTCAGGATGATGTTTTCACAATTCAACCATGCTGTTATGTTTGCATCTAGCCTGTTGCTTTTAGCTGCTTCATTTTTGTCCTAAAAATAAACATTTAAACAGCATTTTTATTCCCATGGTTTTTTGTTTGTGTGTTTTTCTATTTTAATTTGATCTTCATACCAGTATTGTGAGGAAAAAAATACAACAAACCAAACCCATTGCTGTGGAGTCCAACTCATAGCGACCCTGTAGGACAAAGTAGACATGTCCCATAAGGTTTCCAAGGAGCAACTGGTAGATTCGAACTGCCAACCTTTTGGTTAGCAGCTGAGTTCTTAACCGCTGTACCACCCGGGCTCCATTATGAGGAAGGCAGGGCAAATTTTAATATCACCGTTTTATTGAGGAGGAAGCTGAGGCTCAGAGAGATTAAGTGACCCGTCCTAGTTATCAGCATGCTTATGGTAGAACCTGAATGTGGTTCCAGTCTTCTGACACCAAAGCTGTACCCTCCAGGATCATACTCCCTTCTCAGCGTGGGTGTGGCCAGAGTTCTCCATAAGGTGGTGGAGAACTGAGCCTGCCTTCAAGGGTAGAGGCAGAGGGTCCTGAGGCAAACCTCCTACCAGCATTCCTGTTCCCTCAAAGTCGGAATCCACTCTGCAGCACTTAACAACAACAACAAGGCAGCTGAGAGGAGCCTTGGTGATGCAGTGGTTAAGTGCTCGACTGCTAACCAGAAGGTGGGCAGTTCAAATCCACCAGCCTCTCCATGGGAGAAAGGTAGCAGTCTGTTTCCCTAAACATTTAAAGCCTTGGAAACCCTATGCGGCAGTTCTACTCTGTCCTATAGGATCGCTATGAGTTCCACTTGATGGTAATGGGCTTGTTTTTTTTGGTTAGGGCAACTGGGAATGGAGGTGGGATGAAGGACACCATGTAAAACCAGCAGCTTTAGGGGTGTTGGAATTTAAGTGGGCCAGGATGGTAGGGTGATTGCTTAACTGTATGTAACAGACACTTGACTCTCCCTTCTTCATTTACTTCCCTGAGCCATTGTTCAGTCACCTGCGGTAAAATGGCCCCCTTCCCCACAAAGCCTAGTCCCCCAGGGTTTATCCCATTTTCCCACTGTCATCATTGTTTGTGTCTCAGATGTAGGGTCTGCTTTGCAAGTTTTGATAAGTGACATCTGTGCTTGTTTGTCTAAATAATAAAAGTTATCAAGAACTATGGGGCCCTGGTGGTGCAGTAGTTAAAAGCTCAGGCTGCTAAGCAAAAAGTCAGCAGTTCGAATCCAACAGCTACTCCTTGGAAGACCTGTGGGGCAGTTCTACTCTGTCCTATAGGGTGGCTATGAGGCGGAATCGACTTAATGGCTATAGGTTTGGCTTTTGGTATCAAGAACTATAAATGAACCACCCAAAATGAGCCAGGTGGACCCTCTGTAAATCCTACCCATGAGAGAGAGTTTCCAGGGGCTCAGGTTCCTGCCTTTCTCCCTGTCCTCTCCCTACTACTGGAAAAAAACATAATTCACAACTAATGTTTGTAGTTAATTAGAAGCACATTGTTTACAAAGTACTTTAGTCTGTGTTCCCTCATTTAATACTCACTTCTCCAACACATGTTGTTACCACTTTTCCCTTTTTAGAGATGAAGAAACTGAGGCTCAGAGAGGGTAATTAACTTTCCCGAAGTCACACAGCACAAAAATGGCACATTTGGGACTCAGATCTAGATCTTCTGATCATAGATGCTATGCCTTATCCACTAAACTCTATCAAGGGCAGGTGTCCAGTTTCTCTCTAGGAGAATACCAGACCAGTGTCCAAGACACAGCATGAAAACGATCCTATGAAAAGAAATTGCTCCTGTCTATCTTATGAGTCAGAATCACTTCAACGGCAACAAGCTTTTTTTTTTTTTTTTTTCCCAGTGAGTACCTCAACTGGAGCAAAAATCATCCATTATTTAACAACTGTGCCCTGAGCCCCTGCTGGGAGTGCAACAAGCTGTGTGTTCCAGGTTGCCTTCTGTCCTCAGAGTTACAAAGTTGTCTTCCAGTGAGTCATAGGTGACGAATTCAAATCCATGCACCGAGAGCTCTCTGGTAATTCTTTTCTAAACCAGGCAGGGGTAGGATGGGGGTGGAGTTGTTGCTGGATATAAAGAAAACAGAGGGAAGAGGAAGAGAGAGAAAAGAAATGGAAGGGGACAAGAGGAGAAAAAGGAAAGATGGATGACAAGAAGGAAGGATAGATGTTTACCTATTTTTTTCAAAGAAAGCAGGTAAACTTTCTAAGTAGCTAACAAATTTACATTTGCTAGCATCTTACAAGGAGTCCCTGGG
Source organism: Dugong dugon (assembly GCA_030035585.1). Lineage (NCBI taxonomy): Eukaryota > Metazoa > Chordata > Mammalia > Sirenia > Dugongidae > Dugong > Dugong dugon. The sequence continues at coordinate 154,628,556 of CM057462.1, forward strand.
TGTCTCAAATGGTTTAGCACTCGACCACTAGTTGAAAAGTTGGTGGTTTGAACCCACTCAGAGGTACCTTGGAAGACAGTCCTGGTGAATTGCTTCTGAAGTTCACAGCCATTGAAAATGCTATGGAGCAGTTCTACTCTGACACACATGGGCTGACCAGGAGTCAGAATTGAAACAATAATTTACAAAGTACTTTCAAGAATGTGATCCTGCTGAATCTCATCAAAACCTGTGTTTTAAGTAAAATGTGATTCCACTTCACAATGAGGGGACTGAGATTCTGAGAGGTTAGGGATTATTTAACCTTGGAGACAGTCTAGAAGAACTGGAAAGACCTTGAGTTTTGATGCCTAACAGATTTGGATTCAAATCCAGACAACCTATGAATTATCAGCATGACCTTTGTTAAGGTACTGAACATCTCTGAGCTTTGATTTCCTCTTCTGTAAAATGAGGATGATAACAGCACCAATCTCTTACGGTTATTCTGAGGATTGAATATGATATTGCATAGCACCAAGAAACAGCTCAACACATGCTAATTACATTGTTTCTGTATTATTGTCATTATCACCACTGAAAAACCGAACCCATTGCCATCAAGTTGATTCCAACTCATAGTGACCCTGCAGGACAGAGTAGAAATGCCCCATACAGTTTCCAAGGAGGGCCTGGTGGATTCAAACTGCCAATCTTTTGGTTAGCAGCCATGGCTCTTAACCACTACGCCACCAGGGTTTCCTTATCACCACTACTATTACTAAAGTATCTGGTACTACTATTACTTACAAGAGTATGCATTCAACAAATGTTAGTTTCACCCTTGAAGACCCCACTTGCTTAAGGTAACATAGGAAGTGTCGGAGGCAGGCTGGCCCATAGCTTTTGACCTTAGTAGTACCAGAAGATAGTCTTCCCACAGTACCCTGCTTCCCACTTCTCCATTGTTGTGAGGTGCTGTCTAGTGGGCTCCAACTTATAAAGACGTTATATATAACAGAATGAAACGTTGCCCGGTCCTGCGCCATCCTTACAATTGTTGCTGTTATTGCAGCCACTGTGTCAATCCATCTCATTAAGGGTCTACCTCTTAAGGAGCCCTGGTGGCACAATGGTTAAGTGCTCATCTACTAACTGAAAGGTTGGTAGTTCGAACCCATCCAGTGGCTCCCTCTGGTGATCTGCTTCCACAAAGATTATAGCCTAGAAAATCTTATGGCAGTTCTACTCTGTCACCTGGGGTCACGATGAATAGATGTCAACCTGATGGCCCCTAACAACAGAACTAACTTTTGGACTTAAGGATATCTCCCATCCCTGAGCCTTCTCTATTTAGTGCCTTAAAAATGCAACTAGACCATGTTGTATACCACATGACCCTAAAATTCTTTCCATTTCCAAAAACATATCCAGAGATCTTATAATCATTCTTCAGAATATCCAATTATCCTCTGCTGCTTGGGGAAGAACTGGTATGCCATCTGTATTGTAGCCTAGTACCCCAGGATATGATGTTTCCTCTAATTATTTTTAAGTTTGAGAAGATGATCAATTCTGTGCAAACAGCCAACTAGGAAGCCTGAAAATAATGGGCAGAGTTTAATGTTGAGATTAATCTTAAAGTTAATCAACACATAATCATCTTTGTGCTACATGCTGATTAAGTATAAATGAAAGCTATTCATGTAAATGAAAATAGTAATATTTTGTACAATCAAACCAAGTACTTCGAGGGACTTCTAGGGGAGAGCAGCAATCCTGAATGTGGGTAATACAATTATACCTACCAGTGTCTCTAAATTACTTAAGGAAAGAATTGACCACCTAGTACCTAAGGTGCTTAGTACCATGCCTGGCAGTTGTAAGTGTTAAATAAACGTTAGCTCCTCCTTTTCCATGTCAATTTCCTCTTCTTCTCCTCCTTCTCCTTCTTATTTCTTAGCTTTAACAATGTATATTGCTCCTTAAACTAAAATGGCCCCAGGACCACAACCGTAGTTCTCAGTGTTTGAGAGTGAGTAACTTTGAGCTAGGGGCCTGGAGACCCCTGTTTGGACATCTGGAAAGAAGAAAAAAACTACTCTGGAGAGAATAATGGTAGAGTTCATTAGAAAGTTCCAATAACAAATGATACTGTCTCACATAAGAAAAGCAACGGATAAAAAAATACACAGACTACATTTGTGGAAAGAGATGAGGGAGAAGCTCAATATCATCAGTTAGAATAAGGCCAGGGTTCAACTGCAGAACAATCAATTGCTCATATGCAAGTTCAAGTTGAAGCTGAAGAAAATTAAAACAATTCCACGAGAGCCAAAGTATAGCCTTGAGTATATCCCACATGAATTTAGAGACCATCTCAAGAAAAGATTTGACGCGTTGAACACTAATGACAAAAGACCAGAAGACTTGTGGGATGACATCAAGGACATCATACATGAAGAAAGCAAAAGGTCATTAAAAAGACAGGAAAGAAAGAAAAGACCAAAATGGATGTCAGAAGAGACTCTGAAGCTTGCTCTTGAACGAAGAGTGGCTAAAGTGAATGGAAGAAATGACGAAGTAAAAGAGCTGAACAGAAGATTTCAAAGGACAGCTCAAGAAGACAAGGAAAAGTATAATGAAATGCGCAAAGACCTGGAGTTAAACCACCAAAAGGGAAGAACACATTCAGCATTTCTCCAGCTGAGAGAACTGAAGAAAAAATTTGAGCCTCGAGTTGCAAGACTGAAGGATTCTATGGGCAAAATATTGAATGACGCAGGAAGCATCAAAAGACAATGGAAGGAATACACAGTGTCACTGTACCAAAAAGAATTGGCCAACATTCAGCCATTTCAGGAGGTAGCAGATGATCAAGAACCAATGGTACTGAAGGAAGAGGTCCAAGCTGCACTGAAGGCATTGACAAGAAAAGGCTCCAGAAGTTGTCAGAATACCAGATGTTTCAACAAACGAATGCAGCACTGGAAGCGCTCACTCATCTATGCCAAGAAATTTGGAAGACAGCTACCTGCTAACTGACTGGAAGAGATCCGTATTTGTGCCCATTCCAAAGAAAGATGATCGAACAGAATGCAGAAATTATCAAATAATATCACCCGCAAGTAAAATTTTGCTGAAGATAATCCAAAAACGGTTGCAGCAGTACATTGACAGGGAACTGCCAGAAATTCAAGCCAGATTCAGAAGAGGATGTGGAATGAGGGTTATTACTGCTAATGTCAAATAGATCTTGGCTGAAAGCAGAGAATATTGGAAAGATGTTTACCTGTGTTTTATTGCCTATGCAAAGGTATTTGACTGTGTGGATCACAACAAATTATGGATAACATTGCAAAGAATGGGAATTCTAGAACACTTAATTGTACTCATGAGGAACTCGTACATAGACCAAGAGACACAAACAGAACAAGTGCATACTACGCAGTTTAAAATCAGGAAAGATTTTCGTCAGGGTTGTATCCTTTCACTATGCTTATTCAATCTGTGTAATGAGCAAAGACTCAGAGAAACTGGACTATATGAAAAAGAATGCGGCATCAGGATTTGAGGAAGACTCATTAACAACCTGCAATATGCAGATGACACAGCCTTGCTTCCTGAAAGCCAAGAGGCCTTGAAGCACTTGCTGATGAAGGATCAAAGACCACAGCCTTCAGTATGGATTACAGCTCAACATAAAGAAAACAGAAATTCTCACAACTGGACTGATAACAGTATGATAAATGGAGAAATATGGAAATTGTCAAGGATTTCATTTTACTTGAATCCAAAATCAACGCCCATGGAAGCAGCAGTCAAGAAATCAAAAGATACATTACATTGGACAAATCTGCTGCAAAATATCTCTTTAAAGTGTTAAGAAGCAAAGATGTCACTTTGATGACAGAGGTGCTCCTGACCCATGGCTTGGGTCACCTAATATGCATGCAAAAGCTGGACAGTGATTAAGGAAGACCAAAGAAGAATTGATGCCTTTGAATTCTGGTGCTGGTGAAGAATATTGAATATACCATGGACTGCCAGAAGAATGTACAAATCTGTCTTGAAGAAGTACAGCCAGACTGCTCCTTGGAAGGGAGGATAGAGAGACTTTGTCTTATGTACTTTGGACTTGTTACCAGGAGGGACCAGTCCCTGGAGAAGGACATCATGCTTGTAAAGTAGGGGGTCATCAAAAAAGAAGACCCTCAAGGAGATGGATTGACACAGTGGCTGCAACAGTGGGCTCAAACATAGCTACTATTGTGAGGATTGTGCAAGACTGAGCAACGTTTTGTTCTGTTATACATAGGGTCATTATGAGTCAGAGTTGACTCAACGGCACCTAACAACAACTTATGTTTAAGCAGGGTAATAATATGATTTAGGCATTTCGGGGGATTGCTGTCTAACCTTCAGTAACCCCTTTGTCTAAGAATCCTCCCTGCCTCATCCTATTTAACTTATTAGGATGGTTTCTCAATACATGTTAGTATATGCTTACTTGTCCTGGATTGGATGGGATCAAGAATGGATACACACTGGGTTCAAGTAACTCAAGCTGGGCCAATCAGATTCTTTGTCCTAGGAATCTGGAGTTGTGTTCAGGGACAGTGAATCAATTTCCGTTTATATGAGAACATGTAAACTTGAGAGTGGACTAATGGCTATCAGGTAGAGAGAAACAGATAAAGTCAGTCTGCAGAAAGAAAAGAATGAAATAGTTGTGAAGAGAGAAGCAGAGATGACATTCTATGTGATTCTAGAGTAAAAGAAAAACAAAATGGCTGATTTGATTCCTGTTGGCTTTCCAGCTCCTGGTTTAGATCTCTCCTGAGACCCAGCTCCCTCCCTGATCTTGGGTTCTGTGAGATGCTCTTGAATCCATATAATAAACTTCCCTATTTTGTTTAAGCTAGTTTGAGTGGGTTTATGTTGTTTGCAACCAAAGGAACCTTACTGAAAACACAGTATTTAATCAGATTACTTCCCCAACACGTTTTACTAAGAGAAAAGGAATTTGGATAGTTTTGTTGGGGAGTAATATTGCTCAAAACAGACATTGCTGCTTCCTTTTTAGAGGCTGTTATGGATTGAATTGTGTCCCCCCAAAATGTGTATCAATTTGGCTAGGCCATGATTCCCAGTATTGTGTGATTGTCCACCATTTTGTCATCTGATGTGATTTTTCCATGTGTTGTAAATCCTACCTCTATGATGTTAATGAGGCAGGATTAGAGGCAGTTATGTTGATGAAGCAGGACTCAATATACAAGATGAGGTTGTGTTTTAAGTCAATCTCTTTTGAGATAGAAAAGAGATAATCAAGGGGAGAGATCTGGAGACCTCACACCACCAAGAAAGTAGAGCCAGGAGCATGCATCCTTTGGACCTGCGGTTCCTGCATTGAGAAGCTCCTAGTCCAGGGTAAGACTGATGACAACGAGCTTCTCCAGAGCCGACAGAGAAAGCCTTTCCCTGGAGTTGACGCCCTGGATTTGGATTTCTAGGAGCTAAACTGTGAGAGAATAAACTACTGTTTTTTGCAGCCATCATTTGTGGTATTTCTGTTATAGCAGCATTAAATAACTAAGATAGAGGCTAATGTAAAGGTTATTTAACTTTCTTTAAATCACTTTCCTTGTTTCTCTTCCTGCTCTGGAGTAATGAGGCCAGAATGGGAATGCGTGAATATGGTGACAGTGGGGCAGGAACAAGACACAAACAACTGTATGAGAGACTTCCTGTCCTGTGTGATGTTGAGTTCTCAGAATAGCAGTAACTGTGCCCAGGACTCATCATCTAAAGCTCAGCAGACCCTGCTTCCTACAGAATTCTCAAGGGCCTCAAGGAACCCATTGCCACAGTTCTTGCTGCTGGACCAGGATTATCCACCCAGTGGGATTTTGAGGTGAGAAGAGCTTTTGGAGGCTTAAAAGTCAATGGTCCAGCAAAAAATAAAATAAAATAAAATAAAAAGCTAAAGAATGGAGAAATCAATTTCCAAGAAATACAAATCCACCTCTATTTATTAGAAATAGATGCAATGCATCTGATAATAGTACCAAATATGGTCTTAATTTAAAAAAAAAAAAGTCCTTAGTTTTCTTCTCTGTCCTCTGTGGCAGAAAAACTCATTTCCCAAGTAGTTTGGAGTGGTAAGAAATGGAGGATGACTGGCAAGGGACTCCAAATGTGTTTTCTGTGTTGGAAGTAATTAAAAATCCAGAAAGTATTTACACATGTGAGCTTGGCTAAGCTAGCAAGGTCCAAGTTTGGGGTTAGCCAAGTTTGTCCAAGTGTGGAGGATGAATCTGTCTTACTGAACAGAGAATTTCTCTGTAGATCTGAAAACAAATTTCCAAGTCTCATCCATGCACGTTGATGGGTCTTAGAATGTGAAATTTTGGGACCACTCAGAAAATTCTATGTTCAAGAAGATTAGACACTTCAGAAGAAAGATTTCTCTGGTCATCCAACCAGCAAACATTTGGTAGACATCTGCTTGGGCCACAACACTGAACTGGGAGAAGCAAAAGACAAGAGAGAGACATTGGAAGAGGCTGCATAGGCCTGGCTCACTATTATTTACTCCCCATTGCTAACTGCTACATTGTTTCATGACCTTGTTTTTTCCTCCAGTTCCAGTCTCTACAGAAGGTTTAAGATTAACCGCTGTTCCTCCTTGGAGGATGGAAAATAAGTGATAATGATCTAAGAATGACAAACAGAACAAAGCACCCATCTTGGGACAAGAAAACCAGGATGTCACCAGATAACCCCCAAGAAAAGATTAACTCATCTGAGACATGACCACCTCAAGGGGGAACTAGCAGAGACTTCTAAGACCCATAATACTGTCCCTATAAAAGCCTTCAGCCGATCTCCAGTGGGGGAGACGGGTCTTTTGGAGGAATCTATTCCCCTCTGTCTCCTATATATTGATATATAATAAAACTCTTGCTGCTCACCTCACCCCTGTCTCAGAATTGGCTCTTGCAGCAGGCGGCTCCAATCCGCGTTATTGCGGTAACAACATCAAAAGTACATTCACCACTTTGAGAACCTTAATATCTCATTCATGCATTCAGGCAACATTTATGAAGCACTTGTTATGTGCCAGACACTATTCTAGGCAATGGAATAAAGCAGTGATCTAGGATTGATGAGACCTTTGCTATCATGGAGTTTAAATATTAATATAGAGAGAAAATAAATAAGTGAAAAAGTAAGTCAGTAAAAAATAAATATATAAGCTAATTTTCAGAGAATAAAGGAAATAAAACAGGGTAATGAGGTGGAGTGGAGTTGGGGAATGAAGCTATTCTAAATATGGTGGTCAAGGAAGTCCTCTCTGAGGCTGGAATAATGAGAAGGAGACAACCAGGTGAAGCTCTTGCCGTGGGAAGGGAGGAGGAAGAACATTTTAGGTGAAGAAAACAATACAAAACCCTGAGGAATGTTTGAGGAACACAAAAATGACCAGTACAGCTGGAGAGTGATAGATAAGTAGATGAGGCTACAGAGGAGAGTGAAGGCCAGATCATAGAAGCCTCACAGAACATGGAAAAAAGTTGGGTCTTATTTTAGGTGTAATGACAAGTCTTTGGAGGGTTTTAGGCATGGAAGTCATATGCTCTGATTTGTTTTAAAATGTGAAAGTCCACTCTGGCTGTTTTGTGGGAGAATGGACTCCAGGAGAGCAGTGGTGAAAGCAAGGAGGCTAGTTAGAAGGTAGAGCAGTGTCTTAGTTACCTAGTGCTGCTATAACAGAAATACCACAAATGGATGGCTTTAACAAACAGAAATTTATTCTCTCACATTCTAGGAGGCTAAAACTCTGAATTCAGGGTGCCAGCTCCAGGAGAAGTTTTTCTCTGTATGTTGGTTGTGGGGGAAGGTCCTTGTAATCAATCTCCCTCTGATCTAGGAGCTTCTCAGCACAGGGTCGAAAGGACACGTTCCACTCCTGGCTCTGCTTTCTTGGTGGTAGGACGTCCCCCTTCTCTCTGCTAGATTCTCTCTTTTATATCTTAGAAGAGATTGACTTAAGATACAACCCAATCCTGTAGAATGAATCTTGCTTCATTAACATAACTGCCTCTAATCTTGCCTCATTAACATCATAGAGCTATGATTCACAACACACAGGAAAATTACATCAGATCGCAAAATGGTGGACAACCACACAATACTGGGAATAATGGCCTAGCCAAGTTGACACATTTTTGGAGGACACAATTCAATCTATAACGAGCAGCAAGCTCAGAGGACAGATGTTGGTGACTGGGAGCAGGATGGTGACAGAGGAGATGTGACACGTGATCAGATTTAACATACAGCCTGAGTGGATAGGACTTGCTGTGGTTCTGGTATTGGGGGTGGGTGAGGGAATCGAGGATGACTCTTAGGATTTGGGCCTCAACAAATGCACAGAGACACCAACTAATATAGGGAAGATGGGAGAAGGAGATGCTATAGTGGGAAATTGAAAAGCAGGCTTGGAGGGAAAAATGAAGATACTATTTTGTGCATGTTATTATATAGCTTGGCTGGGAAGACATCACAAACAGGCAAAAAAACACAAGTAGTATAGAGAGTGTGGTATCCACAAGAGACCTCAGATATGTACAATCCCCTTAATGCTTAAAACCCTTATAGCAAAGGGTCCTGTATCTCAAAGATCTAGCTCCATCGCTTACCTAGATGATCGTGGGCATGTACTTAATTCCCCAAACTTATATTCCCCACCTGTAAAATGAGGATTAAAATAGTATCAACTTTATAAGGTTGTGATTAGGATTAAAAGAGATTGTACACACAGAGTATTTAGCAAAGCTCCTGGTTTGTGGTAAGCATTCAGTAAATATTAGCTATTGGTAGTGTTAATGATATCATCAATAAGTTATTTTCCCTGCCAAACAGAACCACTTGCCACCAGTTTTTCTAATCCTTGTAACAGTCTTTGTCTCTAATAAAGAACGTGATCATATGTGGTTGGCATTTTATCAGGGAAAGGGTGGAGCTGATCTCATTATACTTAGAATCATGGAATTTTTAGAGTTCGAAGGGCCTGGAATAATTAATCCAACTCTTTTACTTTATAATTGAGAAAATGGAAGCCTAGAAATATGATGGGATTTGTCAGAGGGCACATATCTGGACAGCGGCCAAGTCTAGAAATCTAGTCTTTTCACTTCTAAGATAATGTTCTTCATTATGCTTATTTGGTCCTATCGTCAAATAGCACTTAAATTTTACTACCTTCACCCTTTCCTAATCACATCTCCCCTTCCAACTACCTCGCCTATCTAAAGTCCAAACCTGTGTCTAAGACGAAACATCATACAAGAATATCCAGGAGTGGAGAGGGGGAATAAGATGAGCTTAAGACACCGCCCTCCTTATTTAACTATATTCAGAACACTTATTTTTCACTCTCTATTTGACTCTAGAGAGGCTAGGAGTAACAGAGAGGTTGAAAAATATAAATCGCTAAACAGATGTTGTGGGTTATTATGATTTCGTCAGTAGTTCCTGTAACCTAGGAAAGTTGTTATTTCAAATATCTCATTCTTTAAAAAAGCAATTCTAGTGCAACAAAACAAGTTGGAGCTAGAATTTTCACCTTCAGAGCAGAAAAAGGCTTAAATGTCATATCAGGGTGCTTTCAGCTGCAAGTAATGTAATAGCTGAATAAAAGTGACTAAAGCAGTAAGAGATTTGTTATCTCACATAACAAGAATGCCGGAGTTAGGCAATTCAGGGTTGCTTAACTCAGTAGCTCACCAAGCTTGGGGTTCCCTGTAGTGGTTACTTTGGAATTCTGCAAATGTTTTCCTGTGGTCACAAGATAGCTGCAGCAGCTCCATGGGTGACTTGGTTGAGTTACCAAGTAATATGATGAGTCCAAAGACATGAATGGGCTGAGGAGAGAATGCTTTTCTTGAGTACAGGGTGAGAGTGAATAGCAGAACAAAATCTGAGTCCTGGCAACAAAGGAAATGGGTAGGGGGTGGCTTGGATGTTGAGTAGGCAGTTTATATCATCTGTCATGAGCCCTAAGAGAATACAAGTAAGAGAAAAGATCAAAATTGGGTTTATCTAATCAAGGAAGGAAGTCCCTGGGTGGTGCAAATGGTTAACACTCTCAGTTGCTAACCAAAAGTTTGAAGGTTCAAGTCCACCCAGAAGCACTTTGGAAGAAAGTCCTGGTGACCTACTTCCAAAACTTCAGCCATTGAAAATTCTATGGAGCACAGTTCTACTCTGACACACATGGGGTCACTATGAGTCAGAGTTGACTTGATGGCAAAACTGGTAATCAGAGAAGGCTTTTTGGAGTGCATGAGCGCCTAGTAAATCTTAAAGTCCTAGAGGGACTTGGTTTGTGTGGCATGTGGAGGAAAGAAGGCAGTAGAGGCAAAGAGAGAAACCGAAAGCAAATGAATTGGTCCTCACCAAAAATGATGAACAGTTGTATTTGACTTTGAGTAGAGAAGTAGCACTGGCCAGGGAAGTTTGTTTGAAGATCTTAGTCTTTCTTGACTTTAAATCACTTGTCTTTGGAATGGAAGATGATAGACCTCTCATCAAGTGAGCCAACCTGGCTGTAAGGAGCACCTTCATCTATCACCACTCGGGAGTCCTAGGTAAAGATGCTATGTCTGTGAGGAGTAACAGTGGGTCATAAGAACTATTTCTGGCTCCTGCCTATGACTCACTGGATGACTCAAGGTAAGTCTCTACCCATCTTGGAGTCCCAGACTCCCATCCATGAAGAACAGACCACATCAGTAGTTCCCTCCTGGTGGCAAGGTTGTCTTTGCAGAGACCACTAGACTGCCCTCTCTGTCCAGGGACTCTCTCTTTTCAGCTTTTCTGGCTCTTTGTTTCCCTCCCGTTTCCCTACTTTATTTTTCTTTTTCTCCTTTTCCAAATAGCACTGTTCCAAAGTGGCTCAGGCATGTGTTCCCGGGGACAGCTCTGCAGGCCGCCCCTGAGCTGTGGGAGCAGGCCCTCAATTGCTTCCTATCGGCTACTCCATTTGCAGGATAAATAATGTGAACCAGAGTGCCTGCTCCCATGGGCTGCGGGCAGATTTTCATTTTGCAGCAGGTCAGCTTCCATTGCACTAGGGGGGTTTTGAATGTTAATAGGCATTTCTCTGCAGGTGCCCTTCTCAGTTCTTTATACCACACCAGTCCCGGCGGGGAGACCTTCCTTTGGAATCCTACCGAGAGACTATTACTCTTCTCATTGTTTTCCTTACAAATTAGTTTCTGGATTTAATGGCTCTGGTTGCTGAGCTGACTTCAAAAATTGGGGCGGAGGTGGGGTAGGGTGAGCTGGAGCACCCATTATGGGTGCCTGGTTATTGGCTGCCTCTGGGAGTGTAGGGTTTGGGATTTAGGTGGAATAAACACTCGTAGGTTTCTTGGGGTTGAGAGTAGGAGCAAGCCTCCTCTTCCCTTGGAAGGAATTATGTCTGTTGTTAATGTATGTTTAAGAAATTTATAGAGATTGTAGCACAATAATTCGATAGAGAACAGATTCTCAGTGGGATGTGGGGGAGTGTTGTTCAGTTGTGGGAGAGATCTGGAATGATAATGAGAACTAGGGATTGAGCGTTACTGGATGAGTATCTTATTCATGCCCCCAAAACCAAACCAAACCCGTTGCCATCAAGTTGATTTGGACTCATGATGACCCCATGCGTCACAGAGTAGAACTGCTCCAGAGGTTTCCTCGGCTGTGATCTTTACAGAAGCAGATCATCAGGCCTTTCTTCCATAGCACAGCTGGATGGGTTTGAACCGCCAGCCTTTAGGTTAGTAGCCGAGAGCAAACCATTTGCACCACCCAGGAACCTTTTTGTTAATGCCACAGAGTATAAAAATTTAAAAACCCCGGGGTGCCCTGGTGCTGGGAATGTGGGCAAAAGTGCAAAGGGGATGGGTGGGCGAGGACAAACTTGAGAATCACAGCTCCAGGAGAGCAGGGATGGGATGGGGTGTGGCAGGCACCGAGGGGATGACAGAGTCTGTGAGAGAGCTGGTCAGAGCTGGTAACCTAAGTGATTCATCTTTGGGTTTAGGAGGTGTTAGTCATCTCTGCAGAGAGCTGGGACCAAGAGGAGCCCTTCAGGCTGGAAATTGCAGCTGAGTGGGCATTCCATGAGGGGCTGGAGCTTAGAAATAGGAAGATGGAAGTGGACAGTGGGAAAAACAGTGAACAGGGAGAAGTTTTATAATAAAAACTAGGCCAGGAAGTAGGTGAATGTTCCTTCAGCACAATAAGGCCAGGATAATTACTTCCCAAAGAGTAGGGTAAATGCTGTGTTAATGGGAAGAATATGCACTCCTTACATATCCTAGACTGCGGTCGGTTGGAAGAAAATTAATTGTTGCTGTAGCAAAGAGTGTTTGCTTTTTTTCCATTCAGGGAAAAGCAGACTGCAACATTTGATGGTGGAGAGAGGCTGAAATGGAGTTGAAATACCCACTGTCTGTTCATCGTTCCTCCCCTAATCCACACACACATATCCACAGAGTTCTCTCAGTGGACCAGCAGAGCCCTGAGTAGAGGAAGACCACACTCACGTTTACCTGAGGGAATGCCAAGACCAAGAAGAAAATGGAGCTGAAAATATCCTGACAGGAAACCAAAAAACCAAACCAGTTGCTGTTGAGTTGATTCCAACTCATGGTGAGCCCATGCATGTCAGAGTAGAACTGCTCCATAGGGTTTTCAAGGCTGTGATCTTTCGCCAGGCCCTTTCTGAGGCCTCTCTGGGTGAGTTTGAACCACCAACCTTTTGGTTAATAGACAAGTGGTTAACCAAGTTTGTGCCACCCAGGGACTCCATCCTGGCAGAGGAAGGACTTAAAAGGAGGACTGTGGAGGAAGACAGGAAGAAGTAGGACAAGGAAGAGGATTAGAGAGTGAGGAACAGTTTTCAGAGGCGCCGCCTTCCTTTATGTCATGTAATAATGTTGTTGTTGTTAGTTGCTGTGGAATTGGCTCCTACTCACAGTGACCTAGGTATAACAGGATGAAACGTTGCCCAGTCCCCTGCCATCTTCACGATCCTTGTATGTTTGAGCCCACTGTTGCGGCTATTGTGTAGTGCCTTCTAACCCAGGAGGCTCACCTTCCAGCATTATATTGAACAGTATTCTGTTGTGATCCACAGGGTTTTCATTGGCTAATTTCTTTCTAGTCTACCCTGGAGCCCTGGTGGTGCAGTGGTTAAGAGCTACGGCTGCTAACCAAAAGGTTGGCAGTTCAAATCCATCAGCCACTCCTTGGAAACCCTATGGGGCAGGTCTACTCTGTCCTATAGGGTCACTATGAGTTGGGATTGACTCAACTGCAATGAGTTTAGTTTTTGGTTTTAGTCTGTCTTAGTCGGAAGCTCCACTGAAACTAGTCCACCATGGATGATCCTGCTAGTATTTGAAATACTGGTGGCATAGCTTCCAGCATCATAGCAACATGCAAATCACCACAGTATGACAGACTGACAGATGAGTGGTGACACGTAATAATAGCTATTGTTTATTTGAGGACCTGCTCAAGAAAACCCTACAGGGCAGTTCTACTCTGTCACATGGGGTTGCTATGAGTGGAAAATCAACTCAACAGCACGTAACAACAGCAGCTGCTCTGTTCTAAGCACTTTTACATTGATTATCTCATTTAACCCTCACAACAATACTAACAAAAGGCATTATTATTATCCATCTCTGTTTTATAGATGAATAACCAAAGGATTAGAAAGGTCACGTGGCTTGCCCAAGGTCGTTCCATTAGTGAGCCATGGAACGAAGATCCACCTTGGGCCATGTGACTCTAGAACTCAGGCTCTCAAACTCCACACTACACTGGTACAAGTAAACGGAAATGAAATAGGCACAACCCTCAATGCTCTGGGTCTTTCCAGCTTTTGGATACCTTTGACAAAGAAATGCTTCAGTTGCCACCAGGGATGTGACTGACAGTGTTGAATTGAGCCCTGTGATCCTGGGAAACAGCAAAGAAACAGAAACCTTTGTGTTCCAGAAAATGACTCACTGCCAAGAACCACCTTCCCCATATGACTTAGATAGACTTATGCATGCTGGAAGGGTAAATACAAATTGAATATATATGTGTATATATATATAGAGAGAGAGCCCCGGTGGCATAGTGGTTAAGAGCTTGGCTGCTAACCAAAAGGTCGGCAGTTCAAATCCACTAGCCACTCCTTGGAAACCCTATGGGACAGTTCTACTCTGTCCTATAGGATCACTATGAATCAGAACTGACTTGACTGCACCTAAAAACAACACACACACACACACACACACACACATATGTGTGTGTGTGTGTGTGTATATGCCTAGTGCAAAAATGGAAAGAGACTGTCCCCTCCCTTTTCTTAGAGCATTTACTTTAGAAAACCTGTAATTGTAAATTCTTTCTCTGCCTCTATTGACATGTATATAAATCCTTTTAAAAATCTAAAGAAGCTTCTTATCAGTTCTACAACCCAGGAATGTTTCCTCAAGGAACCTGGGAACTATCTCTTTGAAATGTAATCATCAGGGAAGTTAGGGTCCCTGTCTCCCAGTTTTTGTGGGAACATAGGAGCCTAACCTCCTGTGACATCTTGCTATCCAAGTTGCAAAACTATGTCCTGCCATAAAGATACCAGAAGTTTATTTTTCCTTTGGACAAAGTCAATTAATAAACACAAGTGGCTACTCCAATTACCATGTGAATTTAGGATGAATTATGTGTAACAAATGGTGCCTTCAAGTCTTGCTATTTGAGGATTAGTTATCATTTATTTTGAGGATATATTGTGACTGAGATGGCCTTAATATTTCCCTCAGCTTGACTGAACTTTAGACAGGATTCTTCCTGCCATATCTCCCTGTCCCTCTCCCCTGGCCCTTACAGAATACAGGTGGACTAATCACAGCAAAAGAAAGCATTCTGACCAAATGGCCCTAAATTGCAAGCTCAGTAAATTACTCACCCATCCCATTGATCAATCCCCCTAACCTCTTCCAGTACTTTTCCACTAGCCCAAACCCAGCCCTTAAAAACCCTGTCGTCCTTTATTTCAGTGGAGTTAAGTTCACATTTAGTTCTGGTCGCTCTCCCCTATTGAAATAGTATTTGAATAAAGTTGTCCTTGCCTGCTTAACATTGTGTGGTACAATTTTCTTTGATATGACTCACTATTCAAGAGAGTGAAAAACAGCTAGACTATATTAATAAAGAGGAGTCCACATTCGATAGTCCTCTTACAGACCCTGCCGGCAACTTTGATTACCCAGGCAGAGAAGATGACCAAAATGGTAGATAATTCCTCTGCCATTTGGAGATTTTGAGGAAGGAGGTGACTGTCACATGGATTACGGGATTGGATCTAGTCAGTGATGGCCATTCCAGCCAGCCATGTCACATGACAACTAATGAGCGACTCAGAGCCAGTGGTGGCCCAGGACAGCAAAGGTCACAGAAGATATGAACCCACCTTAGCACCCATTTGTAGAAGTCAATGCTCTTTAGTCAGCTGCATGTAACAGAATTGGGTCATGGTCAAGGCAAACTTTCCAGAAGACAGAGCCAGGGACACTAGAGAAGAGTGGTGAAGGGCCTCTGTTTATTCATTCATTTAATCAGCAAACGCTTACGCGCAAGTACTAAGGCAGGCACTGTGCTAAATGCTAAGGATGTCTTAGTTTCTTAGTGCTCCTATAACAGAAATACCACAAGTGGGTAACTTTAACAAACAAAAATCTATTTTCTCATGGTTAAAGAGGCTAGAAGTTCAAATTCAGGGCACTGGCTCTAGGGGAAGTCTTTCTCTCTCTGTCGGCTCTGGGGGAAGGTCCTTGTCTCTTTTCAGCTTCTGTTCCTTGGTTCCTTGGTGATCTCCACATGGCACCTATCTTCTCCCACCTGTGCTTGCTTCTCTGTGCCTAATCTGTTCTTTTTATATCTCAAAAGTGACTGGTTTAAGACACACCTTACACTGTATGGCCTTATTATCAGAACAAAGAAAACCGTATTCCTAAATGGGATTACATCCACAAGTATAGGGGTTAAAATTTACAACACATATTTCTGGGAGACATAATATTCAATCCATAACACAGGCACTGTGCTAAATGCTAAGAACACAGGACTTGATTTATGTTCTCAAGGTTTTAAGAGTATAGCTATACAAATAAACAAGCAAAAAATCAATTACATGTGAAAAGCAGGAGCAAGCCCAGTGTGTTAGCCTGGGGTGGGTGAAGTCAGGCGCCAGCTCCTGGAAAAGCTGATATCCAAGCTGACCCTTGAAAATGAATAGGAGTGAGGCAAGCCTGGGGTTAGGGAAGCAGTGGCAGGAGAGGTGAGTTTTCCAGGTTGGAGAAAACAGCACATGTAAAGGTCCACAGGGGAGAGAGAACTTGATGAACCTACTTCTTTATGGTTGAAAACTAATGTCAGGGGAAGTGAACAAAGCAACCTCATGAATGGCCTTATATACTCTGTCAAGGAGTTTGCACTTTATCCTGGGGCAGTGAGGAGCCATTAAAGAGTCTCAAGAACAGAAGCAGCAAGGTCATCCTGACTGAAGTGTAGAGGGTAGTTTCAAGGGAGACCATGTAGTGGGCCATTGAAATTTTCCGAGCAACAGATAGATAATGCTGCTGTGAACCTCGGGTTGTTGCAGGACACCTAAAATCCAGGGGAGAATTCAAGCCTTCCAGCTGAAGCCTCAGCAATAGTGGAGCAGAGACAAACCATTCCAGCTGTACCTTTTCTAAATTCATGACCTACGAAAATTATGAGATAATAATTGATCATTGTTGTTTTAAGCTACTCAGTGGCGGGAACATTTGTTATGAGTACTAGTTAACTAATACAGGGATTAAGATGGATTTGGCCTGAGACTAAGAGTTGATTTTCAAAGTTTAATTGAAAGGAAGACCTTTTGTTCCCTTACAGGGCATCCATTCCACCTCAAAGCTTCTTCCATTTTGTCTTAGGCTGGATTCTCTAGAGAAGCAAAACAAGTGAAGCGTGTGTATGTATATGTGTACGTATATGTATGTATATATATATATACAGATAGATACAGAGAGAGAGAGATTTATCTCCAGGAAATGGCTCACGTAGCTGCAGGGGCTGACGAACCCCAAATTGGCAGGTCAGGCAGCACGCCACTGGCTCACAGGCTGAAGAGGCCGATAAATCCCAAGATCAGCAGGTAAGCTGCTAGCTCAAGTCCCAAGAACTGGAGGTTGGATGATGATGAGCCAGGTGCAGGATTCAAAGCAAGAAAAAAGCCAGTGAGCTTTACCAGAAAGTCCATATGTATTGGATGCAGGCCACACCCCCAAGGAAACTTCCTTTCAACTAATTGGCTGCTCATAACAGATCTCATCATGGAGGTGATTACATCATTACATAACTTGCAAACTACATCACAACTGCAAAACTACTAAGAATCATAGCTCAGCCAAGTTGACACACAACCTTAACCATCACACATTTATTCACTCACACATCCATCTATCCATCATCTATCCAATCATCCAACCATTCATCCATCCATCCATTCAACAAACATTTAGAGTGTAAGCTCCATGACAGCAAGACTCTACCTTAATCATTTTTCTGTCCCTGATATCTAGAACAGCACCTGGCACATAGTAGGTGTTCAACATATATTTGATAAAGGAACAGATAAATAGTTGCTCCTCTCCTCAGAGAGTTCTCAATGTAATGGTAGCAGAAAAGAATATCAATAATTATAACCCCCAAAATTCTATAATAGAGACAAGTATGGGGTATTATAGAGGACAGAGGAAAGGCATGTAACTCAGGGTAACAGGGTGTGATGGAGTTGGGAAAGGCTCTGATGCTTGAGTTGAGTTTTAAAGGATGAGAAGGAGCTGCCTAGGAAGTAGAGGCAGGGCTGGCATGTGGTGCAGACACAGGAAGGTATGAGAGAATGTAGAATATACAAGAGGTAGAGTTCTGGGCACCATGCATCTGTCAGTTTGTTGTACTGTGGTGGCTTGCATGTTGCTGTGATGCAGGAAGCTATGCCACTGGTATTCAGATACCAGCAGGGTCACCCATGGTGGACAGGTTTCAGATGAGCTTTCAGACTAAAACAGACTAGGAAGGAGGTTTACTTTTGAAAAAATTGGCCAGTGAAAACCTTATGAATAGCAGAGGAACATTGATATAGTTCCAGAAGATGAGTCCTTCAGGTTGGAAGGCACTCAAAATACAGTTGGGGAAGAGCTGCCTCCTCAAAGTAGAGTCGACCTTAATGACATGGATGGAGTCAAGCTTTCAGGAAGCCTCATGACCTGGCCTCCGGAGCAGCAGGAACATTTCCAGGCTAGTGCTGAGCCTTTAAGGAAATTTGGTCTCTGTTATGGTTTCTCCTCTCCACCCACCACCAACTGGCTTATTCTCATCTCACTCACTTTTTTCTACCTTACCTCTTATTTTCTCATCATCTTGGTCCGCTCTTAATTTCGGTTCATTTTTGTCTGTCTGGTTAACACCTGGACAGCCTTCAAGATTCATTTTAAGAATCATCCATTTTATGACAGATTTTCCTGATCAACTGGCCCCTTGGTAAAACTGACCACTTCTTATACCCCATCTCTACCTTTCGTCAAGTCTGTTTCAATGCTCACTGGTGATGGACTCATTTTTTTGGCTTTTCCCAGTTCAAATTCCTCAGAGAGAGAATCTTATTGGTCTGTCTTATATAGTTGTTTGTTACTAGCCAGCCTAAAGTTTGGCTGCCCTTGGGACAGGTGTCTGTTCTTGGTCCAGTCAGCTGTGGCACAGGGTTGTGGGCAGGGCTATGAGGTACAAGAAGAGCCCTATAGGGATACCTTTTCAGCAGAGTCTGTTGGCAGAGAAAATTCCCTCTGGGGCTATGAGCTGTGGGAGAACAAATGTCAGGCTGAAAGTTTTGGATCTTATAGCAGACAACTTTTGGTGTCACATCACCTTGGTCCATCTCTGATTACAGCAGCTGCAGAGGTGGATAGTTTTGTGCTAGCTCAGACTCATTGCTCGATGACAGATACCATGTCATGCACACTCACCACCTTCTGCCTCTGGACATCTCCAAGGCCACAGGAACTGCTCCACTTGGGAAGGAGTAGGTGGTTAATATGCTCTGGGACAACTTCAAGCAGTAGAGCGACCAGAGCTAGTGGATAAATGTTCTTGCCTCTTGTCTTTCAGGTGGAGTGACTTAGTAAGTGTCTCAGGAGTACTAGTAGAAATGAGCCCCCAACACCTTCAGTAGTTGTCTCTACTGTATTATACATTAGATTTTTCTCTTTCCTTGTTTCTTTTTTTGCTTCTTCATGCCTGCTCTCTGGATAACATCATAAGCTATCTGCATCTAAGTTTATTTTTTTCATTATTGTTTTGTTGTTGTTGAAAATAATATCCAGCAAAACATACTAATCCAACAATTTCTTCATGTACAATTCAGTGACATTGATTACATTAAGTTGTACAACCTTTCTTACCCTCCTTTTCCAAATTGTTCCTCCCCCATTAACATAAACTCACTACCGCCTAAGCTTCCTATCTAACCTTTCAAGTTGCTGTTGTCAATTTAATCCCATATAGATAGTTCTTTAAAAGAGCACAATGCTCGAGATATACATACTTTACTGATTAAGTAAATTGTTGTTTGGTTTTTGCACCTAAGTCTTAATCTTAGACTCTGCTCTTAGGGGAACCCAACTGAGATTTATTCTGATGCGAAAGGGAGCCCTTGAAGCATTTCTTCTTTTTGAAAATAATCTTATAATGAACTCTAAACACTATGTTGGGCAGAGAGGATACAAGCATAATGTGTTACAGTCCCTGAATTTCAGGAGCTTACAACCTCTATTATAAACTTTTCAAAATATTTTTATTTGCATTATCTCATTTGGCCCTCTCAGCAAACTTTCCAGGAAAGTAGTACAAACATCATCATCCCCATCTTACAGAAAAAGCAAAAGGAGACATACAAAGGTTGAAGTAGTTTACAAGGCCACACAGCTAAAAAGCGGCCTTTTAAGCAATTAAAATCTTTGGCTGTACATAGTTTATCTGGTTGCTCTGAGAAAATAATGTTAAAAAGCAACACATTTGCTGTAATTTAATTATTTGCTTGCCTTCATTACATTTTCTTTGCGTTCTCAGTTTCGCCTCAACTTTCCAAATATTGTACTGGCTTTTAATCAGTGCTGTATAATTTCTTCAGCAAAATTAGGTCCATGTACAACGTGTTAGCATAACTTTTCTTTTACAGTTTAAATAAAATTTCACTAAACTTAAAAGAATAAAAAAAAGAACCCTTTGACTGCTATTGCGTAATTTTAAGCACAACAACATGATTAGATTTGCAATTTAGAAAGATAAGACCGCGGATACTGTAGAGGAGAGACTGGAAGAGCAAGATTCTGCATTCCCTCCCTAAGTGGTTCTATGCCTTTCCATGACTTTAAATAACATCTTTATGCTGATGGCTCACACATTTATATCTCCAGCCCCAACTCCTCTTCTGAGCTCCAGATTGGCATATCCAACCTCCCAACTGACATCTCTACTTGCGTATCTCACAGGCACTCAAATTTAACATGTCCAGAATAAAACTCTTGATTTCCACCCTTCCCCCAAACTACTCCTCTCCCAGTGTTTCCCATATTGGTAAATAACACCACCGTAGCACCAGTTGTTCAAGCCAGAAATCTAAAAGTGTTCTTGATCCATCCTCCCGCATCCCCTGTATCCAATCAATTGACAATTTGTACCTTTCAAATATGTCTCATATTTATTTAATTCTTCCTGTGTGGGGCATCTCATTGGTCAAACCACCATCATCTCTTGTCTGGACTATAGTTACAGCTTCCTAACAGTTCTGTCTTCTTCCACTCTTGCTTCTGTTGGGTAGGGGTTGGAGGAAGGGAGAAAATTTTCCTTCCTGTTGGCTTTATGTTTCCATTTTGAAGCACCTCCATTAGAAGAACAGTTCTGGCCTTCTCAGTGATCTGAGTGGTGAGTTTGGAAGACGGGATGAGCATACATGGCTTAGCTACTTGCTTTCCTTCACACTGGGATCTGCTTGCCTCAGGGAGGCTGTATTAGTTTTCTATTGCTGTGGTAATAAATTACCACAAACTTAGTGGCTTAAAACAAGGCACATTTATTATTTCACAGTTTCTGTGGGTCAGTAGTCCAGGCATGGCTTGACTGGGTCCTCTGCTCAAAGTGTCACAAAGATGCAATCAAGGTATTCCCAGGCTGCATTTTCATCTGAAGTCTGAAGAATCTGCTCACACGGTCATTCAGGTTATTGGCAGAGTTCATTTACTTGAGGTTATATGACTGACAGCCTTTTTTTGGGGGCTGGCAATTGACTGGAGGCTACCCTCAGGTTCTTGCCATGTGGGCTTGCTCCACATGGCTGCTTACTTCATCAAGCCAGCAGGGAGAATCTCTTGATCCAGCCTTCTATGACAGTGTCTTTTATAAGGTAATATAATCACCTACCTATTAGAATGTCTAAAATTAAAAAGACTGACCACACCAAGTACTGGTGAGGATATGGAGGAACTGGAACTCTCTATTCACTGCTGATAAAATGTATAACTACTTTGGAAAAGAAGTTTGACAGTTTCTTAAAAAGTTAAACATACCATTGAGCCATCCATTCCACTCCTAGCTATTTATCCAAGACAAAAGGAAGCATATGTTCATACAAATACTTGTACATAGATGTTCATGGCAGCTTTATTTTAAGAGCCAAAATGGGAAACAATCCAAATGTCCATCAACAGGTAAATGATAAATTGTGGTATATCCATACAATAGAATACTACTCAGCACTGAAAAGGAATGGACTATCAATACTTACATGGATAAGCATGAATTCATCTCAAAATAATTACGCTGAGTAAAAGAAGCCAGGTTAAAAAAGAGTATACCCACTCCTCACTTATCAACATCGTTAGGTTCCAAAGACCAGGTTCTTATGCAAAAATCAGCAGTATGTGAAAATGGAGGATGACCACATCAGATCCCAAAATGGAGGATGACTACATCATTATGTAACTGCCAAACCACTGAGAATCATGGCCCAGCCAAGGTGACACATAACCTTAACCATCACAGCCAGCGTTACTCTCGCCTCACACCCGGCGTTCATTATTGCCCGACGTACATCGTTAATGTGCAAAATAGTCAGATAGTAGATTTTTTACTATTGCTGTAAATGTAAAATGTCTGATAATGAGATAGTCAATAATTGAGGAGTAGGCATATATACCATATAATTCCATTTATATACAACTCTACAAAATGAAAACTATCAATAGTGACAGAAAGCATATCAGAGATTGCCTGGAGAGGTGGGTTGGGGAGGAATGGGGGCAGGGAGGGGATTACAAAGGGACATGAGGCAACTTTTGAGGATGATGGATATGTTCACTATCCTGATTGTGGTGCTGGTTTCATGGTGTATGCATATGTTAAAACTTAGTAATTGTACACTTTAAATATATGTAATTTATTGTATGTCAGTTATACTTCATTAAAGCTGTTAAAAATAATCCTTCAATGGCTTTTCATTTTATTTTGAACAAAATTCAAGATGCAGACTCCTTACCATGCCTATAAATCTCTGCATTTTTGGTGTCAGCCTGCCTCTTTAACCTCTTCTACCTTTCTTTTCCCCTTCTTCTCTAAGCTCTAGTCACATTGTCTCATTTCAGTTCCTCAAGACCCTAGGGTCTAGGCATAGGTTTTGCCTCTACCTAGAATGTTCTCTTCCTCTTTACCTTTATTCCTTTTAGATGACTGCTTCCTTCTCATGTTTCAGGTCTCAGCTTAAATGTCACCTTCACAGAAAGACTTCATTGACCACTCAATCTAGGTGGATCCCCTGTTATTCTCCATCTTGAACTCTCTTGGTGTCCTTCACAGCACTTAGCACAAAATATAATTTTATATTTATTTGTTTACTTGTTTATTTTTTTCTCTCTCCCACAAGTCTATGAGGTCTGTGAGGGCAAAGGCTGTGCCTGACACACAGCAGTTACTCTGCACATATTAGTTAAGTGAATGAAAAAATGAGGCAGGAACATCAATTCAAAGGCTTGTGTTTTCCAGATGAGAAATGATGAGATTCTGAAGCAAAACAGTAACAGTGGGGGTGGGAAGGAAGGGATAGAGAGGAGAGATATTCTAAGAGTCAGAATCAATAGGACTCATAATAAAGAAGATAATGATAACCTCCAGTTTCTGAGTAGAGATTAAGTTCTGGACATTGTGGTATATATCTCTCTTTGCTTTCTCCAATCTCCCTTTCTTTCCAGCAGAGCCCCAATTTTCATTGGGAATCCATTCCTCCCCCATTTTGTTACCAGTGACCTTGACCTAAACTGGTCAATGTTTCATGGTCCCCCGGCCACAGTGATTGACTCAGGGTGGGGGTGTGTGACCTCTGCTTGTCAAAACAGAATGAATTTCAGGATTTCTGAAGGAAATGCAAAGACAAAGACCCTCTCATTTTTCTGTTATATTTGATGTATTTGATGGTAGCACAACTGACAGCCCTTCTGTAATGAGAAGTGGAAAGTAGGTCTGAGGATGCAGCCAACACACAGAAGAGGAGGAGAGAGATCTGAGTCCTAGTGATGTCATCTGAGTTCCTAGATCAAGCTCTGTGTAAGCCCAGAACTACCTATGGCCATTCCAATTAATTTCCTTTCCACTAAAACGTTTTGGATCTTCTATCACTTGCAGCTAAGAGTCTTCCCTGATGCCAGTATGTTTGGGGGACCCCCTGGTGGAAGTGTCAGATGACAGTTGGATACTGTATATGGGTCAGAAACTCTGGATAGCAGTCTGAGCTGGAGACATAGACTTAAGAGCCAACTGTGTGCAGGAGGAGTTGAAGCCAGTGAAGTGGATGAGACCACCTAGGAAGATGTGCGCACTGAGGAGAAAAGCGCCAAGCACAGGGTTTCTGAGGAGTATCAGCATTATGAGCTGCACAAGTATATTAGTTACCTGTGGCTGCCATGACAAAGTACCACTAAGTGGGTGGCTTAAAACAACAGAAACTTATTCACAACTCTGGAGGCTAGAGGTCTAAAATCAAGATGTCTGTAGGGTTGGTTTCTTCTGGAGGCTCTGAGGGAGAAATCAACCCATGCCTCTCTTCTAGCTTCTCTTGGTTGCCGGTAATCCTTGGCTCTCCTTGGCTTGTAAACGCATCACTCCAATCTCTGCCTCTGTCTTCACATGGACTTCTTCACTGTGTGTGTCTCTGTGTCTTCTTTTTTTGTCTTATAAAAACACTCGTCATTGCAGAAAGGGCCACATAAACCAGAGACTCCATCAGCCTCAGACCAGAAGAACTAGATGGTGCCCAGCTACCACCAATGACCACCCTGACAGGGAACAAAACAGAGACTCCCTGACGGAGAAGGAGAAAAATGAGGTGCAGAACTCAAATTCTAGTAAAAAGACCAGACTTAATGGTCTGGGTGAGACTGGAGGGACCCCAGAAGACATGGTGCCCGGACTCTCCGTTAGCCCAGAACTAAAACCATTCCTGAAGCCAACTCTTCAGACAGAGATTAGACACTACTATAAGACATAAAATGATACTCGTGAAGAGAGTGCTTCTTAGTTCAAGTAGATACTTGAGACTAAATGGGCAGCTCCTGTCCGGAGGCGAGATGAGAAGGCAGAGAGGGTCAGGAGCTGGTTGAATGGACACAGGAAATCCGGGGTGGAAAGGAGAAGTGTGCTGTCACAGTATGGGGAGAGCAACTAGGGTCACATAGCAATGTGTGTATAAATTTTTGTAAGAGGAACTGACTTGAACTGTAAACTTTCACTTAAAGCACAATTTAAAAAAAAACAAAAAACACTCATCACTGGATTTAGGGTCCATCCTAATCCAGGATGATCTTATCTTAAGATCCTTACCTTAACTATATCTGCAAAAATCCTTATTCCAAATAAGGTAACATTCTGAAGTTCTGGGTGGATATATCTTTTGGGGGGCCACCATTCAACCCACTACAATGAGTAAGAATACCCTGTGGAGGAGAATAAGAAGGGCCTGCCAGAGAGATAGGAGGAAAATTAGAGGGGTGAGGAGATTAGAGAAGTAAAGAGAGGAGAATGTTAAGAAGAAAGTTCAGAGCAACAGTCTTAGATGCTGTGGAGAGGTCAGGTGGGATAAGAGTGGAAAAGAGTTCACGTACTTGGCAACTAGGAGGTTACAAGTGATTTTGGCCGGGACAGTTTTAATGGAATGTGGGGGCAGAGAGTGAAGGTGAAGAAAGGCAATGCCGGCAATAAGTGTGACTTACTTTTGCAAAAAATTTGATTGTGAAGGACAGAGGATAGTTAGAGAGGAATGCAGGAGTTGTTTCTGGTCACAAACCTTTGAAGTCTAACTCTCTGGTCTTCCCAGAGCTACTGTAAGTTACCTAATAATATCTGATAATGCATTTCTTTTTTAGTTAACTATTAATGTCTGTTGCCTCTAATTAAGAATCCTTGATAAGATAGTGAGCTTGAGTAAAGTAATGAAGGTCTGAAACAATTGTGGAGAAAAGGAGTTGTTAGTTGCTGTCAAATTGATTCTGACTCATGGTGACCCCATGTGTTACAGAGTAGAACTACTCCATAGGGTTTTCCTGGTGATAATCTTAACGGAAGCAGATCACCAGGCCTTTTCTTCCATGGTACTGCTGGGTGGGTTTGAACTTGCCAACCTTTAGGTTAGTAGTTGAGCACAAACTGTCTGTGCCATCTAGGGACCTTGGAGAAAAGGAGAGGGCTGTGAAAAAATATAATAATAATGGAAGATAATTGAGCGTGTCTTGTTGAAGGGAAAAAGCCAGCAGAGGAAGAAATGTTGACGATAAAGGGTTGAGAGGGAGTGATTGAGGGAACAATGGTCTCAAGGAGGAGTAGGGAGAAGATGGGATCCAGGATGGAAATGGTGTGCTTGACCATCGAAATGTGGAGGGACACCACTTTCACTGAGCCCAGAGGGTAGACAGTAAAGATGGAAATGAAGGAAAGTAAATTGTATGGTGGTGGCAGGAGGTGGGTGGAGTAAATCAGTGCTGATGGCCTCTATTTTCTCTGTTGGGGAGGAGGTGAGAGAAAGGTGATGACATGGAGGTGGAGTAGACATTTATCATATTATGGCTCCTGGGCTTCTTTGTTTTTCTTTCTTTCAATTTTAAAACAATCTCACACAGAAAAGTCTCAAGTACAGTACAAAGAACTTTTTTTTGTCTTAATTATTTGAGAATAAATTACTAACAGGGTACCCCCATCACCCCTGAATACTTAGTGTGTATTTTCTACAAACAAGAATATTTGCCTGCATCACCACAACAAAACCATCGAAATAGGGAAATTCAGGGAGATATAGTGCTACCATTTAATCCTCAAACCCTCTTCAAGTTCCACCAGTTATTCCAGTCGTGTCCATTAGAGCAAAAAGATTCGGTCCAGGCTCACCCATAGCATTATATGTCATGCAGTGCTAGTTTCTTTTTATTGGGAATAATTATTCTTTGATTTGCGTGACTTTGACACTTCTGAAGATTACAGACCAGTTATTTTGTAGAATGTTCTTCAACTTGAGTTTGTCTGTTTTTTCTTCCTGATTATATTCAAGTTATGCACCTTTGACACAGATATCACAGGGGCGATGCTATGTTCTTCTCACTGCATCCTATCCAGTGGCACATAATTTCTATTTGTCCCCTCACTGATGATGTTAACTTGGATAATTAAGGTGATGTCTACCCAGCCCTCTCCACTATACAGTTACCCTTTAAAAAAAAAAATTTAATTTTTTAAATGTAATTTTGACACAATTCCAAATAATACAGAAAAGCTGAGAATGCATAAAACCCTTTTCCTCTCTTGAACCGTTTGAGAGCGAGTTGCTGACACGATGCTCTATCACCCTTGAATACTCAAGAGTTCTTTTTCCTACAAACCAGGACATTCCCTCCACAATCACAATAAAACCATCAAAACCAGGAAATTAACATTGATACTTTACTACCATCTGATCATCAAACCCATTCAGGTTTCATCAATCGTCCCAAATATCCTTTACAGCAGAAGAAACCAGTTTAGAATCACGTGTTGCCCTCAGCTGTGTCTCTTTAGTGTCCTCTGTCAGCTGCAGACCCTCAGTATTTCCTTGACTTTCATGACCTTGACACTTTCAAAGGTTATAGGCGGTTACTTTGCACAAAGCCCTTCATTTTAGGTTTGTCTCATGTTTTCCTAGGATTGGATCCAGGCTAAACATCTTTGGCAAGAATGTCACAGAAGTGACATAAACTTACTCTTTTTTCCTTTGTAACTCATGGGTATATTTTGAGGAGGTACCTGGGGACTACTAAACTTTTAATTAATTAATTGATTGCTTTATATCAGCAGCGACTTATGCATTTCCATTTTATTCAAAGGGTTAGATAATATGTTACGACTAGTATTTTCATGTTCAGTTTTGTTTCCAGATTTGGCCAGTGTGAGCTCCTTCAAGCTGGCTTTTGTGTCTTTTTGACATATCTCTAACATTGTTTGAGCACTTCCTTAATTTTTGATAAAACAAGATGTTTCAGGTTAATTTTGTACTTTCCCTGCCCCACTGATGGGATTAGCCATTTCTCTAAGAAGTCCTGGTTGGTTTTACTTGAGAGTGGTGTTTAGAAGTTATGATCTGGGCACTAGGTATGCTTATTACAATCGAAGGTGTTGCTGTTCTGGGTCCTCTCTCTCTGGGACAGAGCTAGAGAATATACGTACATGCACGTGTGTGTATGTACACACATTTACATTTGTATTTATTTCTACATCTATTTATACTGAAAACCGTGAATTCACACCAACACCTCCAATTCCAATCCAAAATCATAGTGTTCATTCTAGTTTTGTCCCTTTCCATATTTGTAACTCCTATCTTCAACAGTGAGAAACCTAACTTCATTTTTCTTAATATTATTTTACTTATTTGATCAGTTTCCTTATATGTAACCCATCTCCCATGGCCACCCCCCCTCACCAGTAAGCATCCCCTCTTCACCCTCTTGGGCTCTGATACCCAGTGCTGAGCACTGCAACAACCTTCTGCACAGATGCCCTCTTCACCCTTCCTGGGCTCCACATCTCCACATGCAGTCCCCTTACACTGATACTCTCCGGGTCTCTTTCAAGACCTGATACTCCTGTTGGCATAAACCCCCCGCCGGCCTGTGAGTAGCCTCCTTACTCCTCTGACACCCTGCCCTGAATCACCTTTTTATGACAGTGTCCTTATTCCATCCAGGCTTCAACACCCTGCATTGGTGCACGCCCTCCTCACCCCCTTGGCTCTGACACTCCTGCATGGGTGCCCTCTTTACTTACCCCACTCACACTCCATTATCCTGTGCCACTCGCCCTCCCTTGGAGGGGCCCCCCCTCACCCAACTCAGGCTCTGACAGCCTGCACTGCACCTCCTCCTCCTCCCCAACCTCACCTTCATCAGACTCCAACACCCCACTCTAGGACACCACAGCTACTTCCCCTCCCCCAATGCAGATGCCTAATTTGCTTGGCCCCATCTCATGGTTTCAGAGGAAATTGTTCTGGCAGGAAAGAAAAGAGGAAGAGGAATAGAAGGAGGAAGAGGAATCCCTGATCAACGTTTGGACAGCTTTTCTATCTTTGGAGAATTTCCCCCAGCATGAGCCCTCCCTTTCCAAGGCAGAAGCCAGAAATCCAACTCCCTCTTTCAGTCTCCCTTGCGGCTAGGGTGCAGATATATGACTCCGCCAACCAGCTGGACCCATAAACCTAAAGCACCAGTTGCTGTTGAGTCCGTTCTGTCTTAAGGCGACCCCATTTGTTGCAGAGTAGAACTGCACTCCATAGGGTTTTCAAAGCTGTGAACTTTCAGAAGCAGTTTACCACAATTTTCTTCCCATGTGCCTCTGGGTGGGTTTGAACCGCCAACCTTTCGGTTAGTAGTTGAGGGCTTAACCATTTTCGCCACTCAGGGACTCCTGCTGGACCTATATGAGGCTTTAATTCAGAAGCGAACAACAGGAGCAAGCAGAAACTACCTTTTGAAGAGAGTAGTGGTGCAGGTTTTCACTTTTCAGGGAAAGTGTGGTGGAGCTTCTTGCATCAGGCCCTCAGTATCATCTATGAGAGCTGCAGTGTGTGTGGCGAGTGGCAGGGACAGTGGTGTCTTCACAGGAACCCCTTGCAGAGTGGCTTGGGCATGTCTCTGACCGTGCAGCCTCTAAGCCTGACTCTCTAGCCCTTCTGGAGATTCAGTGAGTCATTCAGCGTTCTTTAATAACTCTTTTTCTGTTTAAACTAGTTAGAGTGGAATCTGCTGTTTGCAACTAAGAACGCTGACTTTTGTCTCCCTTATGATGCCACTATAAATATTTGTTGATATGGTTGTTGTTGTTAGGTGCCATCGAGTCGGTTCCAACTCACAGCTACCGTATGTACAACAGAACGAAACACTGCCTGGCCCTGCACCATCCTCACAATCATCGCTATGCTTGAGCCCATTGTTGCAGACACTGTGTCAATCCACCTTGTCGAGGGTCTTCCTCTTTTTTGCTGACCTTCTACTTTACCAAGCATGATGTCCTTCTCCAGGGATTGGTCCCTCCTGATAACATGTCCAAAGTACATGAGATGAAGTTTCGCCATCTCGCTTCCAAGGAGCACTCTGGCTGTATTTCTACCAAGACAGACTTGTTCGTTCTTCTGGCAGTCCATGGTATATTCAATATTCTTTGCCAACACCGTAATTCAAAGGCATCAATTCTTCTTTGGTCTTCCTTATTCATTGTCCAGCTTTTGCATGCATATGAGGTGATTGAAAATATCATGGCTTGGGTCAGGCACACCTTAGTCCTCAAAGTGACATCTTTGCTTTTTAACACTTTAAAGAGGTCTTTTGCAGCGGATTTGCCCACTGCAGCACGTCGTTTGATTTCCTAACAGCTGCTTCCACGAATGTTGACTGTGGATCCAAGTAAAATAAAGTCCTTGACAACGTCAATCTTTTCTCCATTTATCATGATGTTGTTTATTGGTTCAGTTGTGAAGACTTTTGTTTTCTTCATATTGAGATGTAATCCATACTGAAGGCTGTAGTCTTTGATCTTCATCAGTAAGTGCTTCAAGTCCTCCTTGCTTTCAGCAACCAAGGTTATGTCATCTGCATATCACAGGTTGTTAATGAGTCTTCCGCCAATCCTGATGCTACATTCTTCATATAGTCCGCCTTCTAGGATTACTTGCTCAGCATATAGATTGAGTAAGTATGGTGAAAGGATATCCCTTTCCTCTGTATGAATGACTGACTTTTGGTCTTTGTACAGATTCCTCATGAGTACAATTAAGTGCTCTCAAATTCACATTCTTCATAGTGTTATCCATAATTTGTTATGATCCACACAGTCGAATGCCTTTGCATAGTCAGTAAAACACAGGTAAGCATCTTTCTGGCATTCTCTGCTTTCAGCCAAGATCCATCTGACATCATCAATGATATCCCTTGTTTCATATCCTCTTTTGAATCTGGCTTCAATTTCTGGCTGTCCCGTGTCGATGTACTGCAGCAGTTGCAGCCTGAAACATTAGTAAACAATGTATCACAATTTATCAGTGTTTTAAAATCAGGAGTACATATCAGTATCACCAAGGAAGTTTTTTTGTTTGCTTGTTTGTTTGTTTCAAGTGACTGAGCATCTCCCAGGGAAATTCGTATTTGGCAAGTTTGAGACGAGGCCTAGGAGTCTATGCTTTTTAAAAGCCCCCTAATTAATTCTGATTTGCCACCTATGAATAAGAAGAGTTGAACTGATAGGTCTTGGCTCTCTGGTGCTGTCTATTTGACTGGATGAATAAAACAGATACAGGTAACCAGCAGAAATGTAGGGAAGTCATGTGGGTAGTGGAAAGAGCGCATGCTAGGAGTCATAAAATCAGGCAAGACTGAGCAGCCCTCTAAGAACTTGGAGTTAAGGCTGCCCTTTGTTGTTGTTGGGTGCCATCATGTCAATTTTGACTCATGTGACCCATGTGACAGAGTAGAACTACCCCATAACATTTTCTTGGCTATAATCTTTATGGAAGCAGATCTGCAGCTCTTTCTCCTGTGGAGCTGCTAGGTGGGTTTGAACCACCAGGGCTCCTTGAGGTTGCCCTTAAAGACAAACTAATAAAAACCTTCAGTGGATGTGGTTTTATGTCTGTGGGAATAAACCAAAAAATTGTCTGTAATATGGGGTTGAAGAATTTGGAAACACTCAAACTCCAGTGGAGGTGTTATGGGAGGAATCTCAGGAAAATAGGACTAAAAAGTGACTGCAATTTAATGAGTAGTAATCTAATGACTGGCGCCTGGTGGTGCCGTGGTTAAGTGTTCAGCTGCTAACCAAAAGGTCAGCAGTTCAAATCCACCAGCCACTCCTAGGAAACTCTATCAGGCATGTCTACTCTGTCCTATAGGGTCTCTATGAGTTGGAATCGACTCGATGGCAATGTGGTGTTTTTTTTTGGAATCTAACGACTAGATTTTAATTAGTCGCATTATACCCATTTTAGAAAAAAATCTGTGTACACTGAACAGGATTGGTCACAGCGGGCTACTTTTGGGTAGTTGCTGCTCACCGTTTTCATTCAAATGTTGCATTGAAAAGCAATGTAAATCCAACTCCAAAAAACAACCTGAAAAGTGATGTAAATATTTCCTGCAATCCTTAAAAAAAGAAAAGGGATTATTTTGCATAATATAGAGTAAAACATCCTAAATGTCCTTTTTGCCTAAGTGTTTCCTACTCATCATGGCAGCTGTTCTTCAGAAAGCTCCCTTCCCTCTTTCCAGAATCCTCCGTCCCACCTGGCTGCTTCTTTACTCCTGTCTATCTCATCTCCCTCCTCTTTCTCTGAGGGTCTCGCTTTTTTCCCCTGGTGCCATGCCTCTTGTAACATAAATTACTTGTAACATACATCTGATTAGCTTTTACCTTTTCTGTTCCATCCATGTCCTAATCCAAAAATTAAAGTATAGGGAAGTTGAGCAGGAAATCAGAATTTTACTTAGAAAGCAGAGAGAGGGGATAAGACTGTGAATATATTAATATTTTTTTCCTGTCTAAAATACAAGGACTTTATTAGTTAAGGTTCTTTTGGTATAAGTAACCAAAACCAGCTCAAGCTAGTTTAAGTCAAAAGGAGAACTTATTGTACATATTCACTGAATCAAAAAAAGGAGTTGACGAATGAAATGTCTGAAAGAGTGAGATTCAGGGCAGCTCTGGGGGCTTCAGCATTAGCTCCTGTGTGGGTCCTTCTTCTAGAATAAAAACCAGCTGCCATCAGGTTGATTCTGACTCATGATGAACCCATGTGTGTCAGAGTAGAACTGTGCTCCATAAATCATGGCTAATTTTTCAGAAATAGATCGCTAAGCCTTTCTTCCGAGGTGCCTCTGGGTGGACTTGAACCTTCAACTGTTAAGTTAGCAGCCAAGCATGTCAACCGTTTGCACTACCCAGGGACTCCTCCTCCTCTAGAATTGTTGTTAGTTGCTGTTGATTCTGACACATGGAGACCCCATGTATGCAGAGTAGAACTGCCCCATAGGGTTTTCAAGAGAGTGACCCTTCAGAAGCAGATCACCAGACCACCAAGGCATCTCTGGGTGGGTTTGAATCACCAACCTTTTGGCTAGTAGTCTAGCACTTAACCATTTGTGCCACCCAGGTTGCCTTAGGAGCGGCTCGTGGATTCGAACTGCCAACCTTTTGGTAAGTAGCTGTTGCTCTCAACCACGGTGCCACCAGGGTTCCTCCTTTAGAATACAGGTCTCAAATTTTTTCTTGTGACCCAGTGAGGAGGGGCAAAGACCTTGAAAGCTTTAGTGATTCCCACTTTCCAGTGTATAAATTTTACATGAATTATCACTGCACTGATAAAATTGTAAGGGGAATATGTACACATATGTATATATAGGGGCATGGATGATCCTTATTTGAACTATAATGTGTACTTTTTAAGGTTAATTATAGGCTCAAAAGATCACTACACACAACAACCATAACAAACTAAACTTATCATTATAAAGCTAAATGATCATGAAGACAAATATACAGTAGTTTATAGTTAATGTAATTTATAATTAATGCTCAGTGTAACTAAGCTATCAAAATCCACAGTCAATTCAAAGCAACACTGCTGAAGCACTGAAATAGAATGTCATTACCCCAAATTGCAGGAATTCCAGCTATCTGTGGGTATGTGCACTGTGAGAGCACAGTGTCATTGCCAGCCTCAGCATGGCGACAGCCTCCTTAGCAGGATACTAGATTAGAGTTTTCAGGACACTCATGTAACAATTGGTTTCTGAATCCTAAATTTTAGTAACTCATAAACAAAATAAACTGAAAAACCCAAACCTGTTGCTGTCGAGTCAATTCCGACTCATAGCAACCCTACAGGACAGAGTAGAACTGCCCCATAGTGTTTCCAAGGTTGTAATCTTTACGGAAGCAGATTGCCACATCTTTCTCCAGTGGAGTGGCTGGTGGGTTTGACCCTCCAAACTTTTGAGTTAGTAGCTGAGTGGGTAACCGCTATGCCACCAGGGCTCCTTCACCAGAAAATAGAGATAAATAGCTGCCGTTTAGTTGACTTCAACTCATTCTGACCTTATGTACAACACAATGAAACATTGCCTGGTCCTGCATCATCCTCGTTATCACCAGCGTGTTCAAGTCCATCATTCTGGCTATTGTGCCAATCCATCTCCCCAAGGGTCTTCCTCTCCCTCTCTGGCCCTCTACTTCACCCAACATGACAATTGATCCCTTCTGGTGATGTATCCTAAGCAAGCGAGTCAGATGATCTGTTGTGATCTACAGGTCTTCACTGGCTAATTTTTGGAAGTACATCACCAGGCCTGCCTTTCTTCTAGTCTGTCTTAGGCTGGAAGCTCTGCTGAAACCTGTCCACCATGGGTGACCCGGCAGGTATTTGAAGCTGGTGGCATAGCTTCCAGCTTCATAGTGACATGCAAACCACCACAGTATGACAAACAGGTGGTGGTTCTAGATAAGCAGTCCCTTATTATATATAAAAAGCTACAGCACCGTGTGCCATTTACACAGAAGAATAGAAGCAATGACTTGCATTTTGGGTCAGTTTGAGGCTTTCCAGGGGGCTCCCATAGAGCTTTGGGAGTCTCAGCTCTGGAAATAATGTCATGAGCCTATCTTAACAACTCACAGCTCCTCATCTTTCTCAGATCAAAATCTCCAAATCCCAAGGCAGAAATTCTGATTAACCCAACTAGAGCCAGATGCCCACCCTGGACCAATTACCCATGTGGAAGGTAGTGGTGGACTTTTAAAAGAAAGGTGGATGAGGAGGGAAATTCCTGGAGAAGAGGGGTTCTAAGGATGATAGCATCCACTAAAACAATAGCAACAGCAATAAGTACTGTATCAGGGTCATAAAATTTACACCACACCTTGGACATCCAGAGGAAGCTGTAATCTTTAATTTGTCTCCAACCTCTAGGTAGCTGGAAAAAAAAAATCTACATTCAGTTCCATCCAAGGCAACGATGTAAGCTATTGTTGTTGGGTGCCATCAAGTCAATTTTAACTCAAAGGATGCCATGTGACAGAGTAGAACTGCCTCATAGGGTTTTCTAGGCTGTAGTCTTTTTTTTTAATTTTTATTGTTGTGCTTTAAGTGGAAGTTTACAATTTAAGTTAGTCTCTCATACAAAAATTTATATAAACATTGTTATGTGACCCTTGTTGCTCTCACTATACTGTGACAACACACTCCCCCTTTCCACCCCGGATTTCCCGTTGTCCATTCAACCAGCTCCTGACTGTCTCTGCCTTCTCATCTCACCTCTGGACAGGAGCTGCCCATTTAGTCTCATGTATGTACTTGAACTAAGAAGCACACTCTTCACGAGTATTTTATGTTCCATAGTCCAGTCTAATCTTTGTCTGAAGAGTTGGCCTCGGGAGTGGTTTTAGTTTTGGGCTAACAGACAGTCTGGGACCATGTCTTCTGGGGTCCCTCCAGTCTCAATCAAACCATTAAGTCTAGTCTTTTTACTAGAATTTGAGTTCTGCACCCTACTTTTCTCCTGCTCCATCAGAGACTCTCTGTTGTGTTTCCTGTTAGGGCGGTCATTGGTGGTAGCTGGGCACCATCTAGTTCTTATGGTCTCAGGCTGATGGAGTCTCTGGTTTATGTGGCTCTTTCTGTCTCTTGGGTGTATACTTTCCTTGTGTCTTTGGTGTTCTTCATTCTCCTTTACTCCAGGTGGGTTAGGACAAACTGATGCATCTTAGATGGCCGCTTGCTAACTTTTAAGACGCCACTCACCAAAGTGGGATGCAGAACATTTTCTTAATAAACTTTGTTATGCCAATTGACCTAGATGTCCCCTGAAAGCATGAACCTCAGACCCCTGACCCTGCTACCCTGTCCCTCGAAGTGTTTGTATTCAGGCAACTTCTTAGCTTTGGTTTAGTCCAGTTGTGCCGACTTTCCCTGTAGTGTGTGCTGTCCTTCCCTTCACCTAAGATAATTCTTGTCTACTATCTAGTTAGTGAATACACCTCTCCCTCCCTCCCCACCCTTGTAGCCATCAAAGAACGTTTTCTTTTGTGTTTAAACCTTTTCTTCGGTTCTTATAATAGTGGCCTTGTACAATATTTGTCCTTTTGTGACTAAATTCACTCCGCATAATGCCTTCCAGATTCCTCCAGGTTATAAGATGTTTCATGGATTCATCGTTTTTCTTTATTGTTGCATAGTATTCCATTGTGTGAATATACCAAAATTTGTTTATCCATTGATCTGTTGCTGGGCACCTAGGTTGTTTCCATCCTTTTGCTATCGTGAACAGTGCTGCAACGAACATGCATATGCATATATCTATTAGTGTGACGGCTTTCATTTCTCTAGGATATATTCCAAGGAGGGGAATTGCTGAATCATGTGGTACTTCTATTTCTAGCTTTTTAAGGAAGCATCTAGGCTGTAATCTTTACAGGAACAGATTGCCAGGTCTTTCTCCTGCAGTTCTGCTGGATGGGTTCTAACTGCAAAACTTCCTATTAGCAGCCAAGTGCTTAACCACTGTGCAACCAGGTCTCCTTAATATAAACTATACGTCTAGGTAATATTCACTTTTTCTGTGTTAAAATGCTTGGTCTCCCAGCCTTCTCAATCTTTCTCAATCTTCTGTTCGTTTACCACCTCCCCTCCTCACCACCCCCTTGGTAGTTCCTGGTTCCTGGAGTCTCCGGGCTATATCTCTTCTCCCAAGTGCTAGTTACTGCCTGTACTTCTGAAGGCTGCAGCTAGTATGATTTGTGATTTGGTCTCTTGTCCTAGTCAGAGCCCTGCATTGCTCCCTGGCTAATTCAGTCACTCTGTAGGGTTCTTGGCAAGATGAAGATCCCTCTTAGTTTCTGGCTCCCCAGCTCTGGTGGTCTGCTAACAGCCTTATTTATGTGGAGCTCCAAGAAGACTCTGGAACTGAGAGAGGCTCAGGAAAACACATTAGACCTTCACTGTGCCTGATATGGCTACTGGGCCCCCATATCTATGCTTCGTCATTGAGGTCTCTCTGTCCTTAGTGTTGTCCCCTTATCTGGGTGTTTCAGAACTCAGTCCTCTGTGTGTGTGTGATGAAGTCAAGGATGGTTTCTTCCTTTCCTTTTCTTTCTCATCTGTTTCCCATAATCCCTCAGAACTGAAAGGAAAGGCTCTCATCCGTTTCTCTGTGTCATACTCTCCTTCTACCACAGAGAGTGCTTCATGGCTTGGCACTCTAAGAGCTGGGTCCTCCAGATCTGGTTCTTGATACACTAAAGGGGAAGATAAAGGAATCTGAAAATGATACCCTGTGTTTATTAACATTTATTATGTCCCAGACACTTTCTAGCTACTTCTAAGTGTTATAGTGCCTAGTATACAGAAGATGTTGCATAAATATTTTCTGAATTCGTGTTTTAGATGTACTCATTCATTAAATTCTCACAACAGTCCTCTGAGGTAGATATTATTATCACTCTCATTTCACAGATAAGGATACTAAGTTATAGAAAAATTCAGTAACTGTCCAAGGTCAGTGGCAGAATCTAGATTCAAGCCCATGCGTTCTGCCTGAATCTGTTATTTTAGTTAATTGGCTCTTTTACCTCTCTCAGGGCAATAGCCTGGATCTTAAGATTAGAGTCTTTCTGAGAAATCTCATTTTAAATGTCAATAGCAGAATATTAACTCTTTTTTTTTTTTTTTGCTGTCTTCTGGAACAATATAATCTCTCCCCAGGCAGATGTGTGCTAAGAAAAAAACGAATACTCTGAAAGACAAAAGAGAAAAGTGCATTAACAATTTTTCAAAATACTACCCTCTTTACAATAATAATATTGACAAGGAAAAATAATAATGGTATACTAGTCAGTTGCTGTCGAGTGGATTTTGTGTCATGGTGACCCATGTGTCAGAGCAGAACTGGGCTCCATGGGGTTTTCAATGGCTGGTTTTTCAGAAGTAGCTTACCAGACCTTTCTTTTGAGGTGCTCTGGGTGGATTAGAACTTACAAACTTCGGTTAGCAGCTGAGCACATTAACCGTTTGCACTGGGGATTCAGTAATGCTATAGAAGCATGCAAATAGGAATGCCACAGGGGCAAACATGGATGGTGCCCATCTGAGCACTGTTGTAGGAGAGGAGTTCTTGGCCAGGCAGACTTGACTGCTAAGATCTTCTTGACAAGGCTACTTCTGTTTCCCTGAGCAGTCCTCAAGCTACGTAGCTGAAGGATATGTCCCAAGATGATGAAAATCTCTTACAGTTGCTAGAGGATTTACTGCTCTCAGGTTTCTCACATACAGGGAGAAGATGTATTGGTTAGGTAGACTCAAGACTCTCTGACCTGTTGGACTGTTATAAATTTTTATGGTAACTAAATAGACTAACATTTTGTAAGCTAGGGTAACTTGATCTTCCCCTGAGAGAGATCTCCTATTCAGCCCAGAAACTGGACTGAGCTGACAAGGCTGAGGACCATA
The DNA here is from genome assembly GCA_030035585.1 of Dugong dugon. Classification (NCBI taxonomy): domain Eukaryota; kingdom Metazoa; phylum Chordata; class Mammalia; order Sirenia; family Dugongidae; genus Dugong; species Dugong dugon. Next base: position 154,666,753 of record CM057462.1, read on the forward strand.
CGAGGGGGATGGTGAGTTAACCAAGGCCAATACCTCCTCATGGAACCCACCTGGGCATCCTGGCAGCCCCAGGGATCACTTCTGCCTCTGTCTGAGTCTGGATTCCCCAGAAAGAAAAGCCTGAGACAAAGGCTTAAACAGGAGGATTTTATTGGACAGTTGGAACCAGAGAGCATGAGTGAGAGTCAGAGGGAGTGAGCAGGGACACAGAGAGAATGGATTCAAAGATGTATTATCAAGTGGCTACTTACTGGTTGCTTGGTTGTGTGGGACTGCCTGAGAAGCCGCTTGACATGAACACAGAACTGTCTATCTGGGGAAAAGAACCAAACCAAAACAAACTCGTTGCCATCCAGTTGATTCTGGCTCATAGCGACCCTATAGGATAGAATAGAACTGCCCCATAGGGTTTCCAAGGAGTAGCCGGTGGATTTGAACTGCCTACATTTTTTTGGTTAGCAGCCTTATCTATTAACCACTGCACCACCAGGGCTTTGGGGGAAAGAAAACGGGGAGCATCTATCCATCAGTTCCCTTTCTTCTTTGGACAAAGATTTGTCCCTCCACCAATTGGCCAAAGGTTAACTCCCCAGCATCCCCAGGTCCCCTCCATGTAGTCAGAGAAGCCCTGGTTGGGAATCAAGAAGTGCTGAGGTGATGGCCATCAGGCTTAACAGCATGAAGATGGTCTTAGCTCCCTGAGAACTGATCACGGCCTAAAAGACAGATGTAAGTCTGAGAGTATCTGAAGAGGTACCTGAGAGATACGCACGTATACTGGGTTGAATAGTGTCCCCCTAAAATTCACCTAACAACAAAATTCATGTCTACCCAGAACGTATGAATGTGACCTTATTTGGAAATAAGATCTTTGCAGACATAATCAAGTTAAGATGAAGTCATAGTGGATTAGGGTGGGCCCCAAATTCAATACGATTGTTGTTGTTAGGTGCCATCAAGTTGGCTCCAACTCATGCAACCCTTTGTACGATAGAATGAAACACTGCCCAGTCCTGCACCATCCTCACAATAATTGCTATGCTTGAGCCCATGGTTGCAGCCACTGTGTCAATCCATCTTGTTGATGGTCTTATTTTTATCTGACCCTGTACTTTACCTAGCGTGATATCTTTCTCCAGGGACTGGTCCCTCCTGATAATCAATATGATTAAAGTCCTTGTAAGAAGAGGGAAATTTGGACATAGAGACACAGACACACAGGGGAAAAGGCCATGTGAAGATGGAGGCAGAGACTAGAGTGATGAATCTACAAGCCAAGGACTGCTGGCAACCACCAGAAACTAGGAGAGAGGCATTTCCCCCTCAGAGCCTTCGGAAGAAACTGACCCTGCTGACACCTTGATTTCTGACTTCTAGCCTCCAGAATTTTGAGAGAATAAATTTCTGTTGTTTTATGCCACCTTGTTTGTGGTATCTTGTTACAGCAGCAAGGAAATTAATACAGCATGTAATACCTACCTTCTTCAAATTGCCACATAACAAGCAGTAAGAGACTGGGCAGGTTGTTTCAACCCCCAGGGCTTTAGTTTCCTCATCTATAAAGGTGGGGCACGGGGATGGTGAGGGAGTAGTAAATTCATATTTAAGGCCTCTTTTGGTTCTGACATTTTGCCTGGAACAAAATTTCCAAATGTGACCTAAGGAGAAAGGATGGGTCAGGAACCAAACTAACAAGTAGAAGAAGGCTTCCGGGGAAAGTGTGTCTTGAGAGTCAAGGTGAAGGAGATAGGTTGAGGGTAGAAGATGTGGGAAGGCTGTCAGAATGTGAGGGACAATGAAAACCCAATTTGAGTTGAACAGTAGGTGATTTGCAGCCTGAGCAGAGATGACAACTTTGAAAGGCCACTTAGTGGGGGTTCTGAAGACAGTGTGGTGTGATGGAAAGAGTGGGCAGGAGTCTGGGCATAGATCCCAGCTTTGCCACTCACCAGCTATGTGACCTTGAGCAAGTCATCAAGCTCCTCCAGGTCCCAGTTCTTCATCTGTAAGGTGAAGGAGGTATTTCAGGGCTCTTGGAGCCCTGGTGATGCAGTGGTTAAGAGCTTGGCTGCTAACCAAAAGGTCGGCAGTTCGAATCCAGCGGTCCCTCCTTGGAAACCCTTGGGGGCATTTCTACTCTGTCCTATGGGGTTGCTACGAGTCGGAATCGACTCAATGGCAATGGGTTTCGGAGGCTTGGGTGTTTACTAAGAGCAAGATGGACCAGAAGGAAAGGGACCTCACTAGGTGAAACTAGTGCTCAGCAGCTGACCCAGCAATGGGGGTGGAAATGGCTTATTCATTTTCACAGGACAAGGAATGAACATCCTTATTGATAGGGTGGGCAGATACTCAGTTTAAGGACTTCTGATGAAATAGTTTTTACAGGTAGTATAGAACCCTGAAGGGAAGCTGGAATAACAAGCAGGTGGCACCAGAGAGGTGAGCCTGGTGTTAGCTGGATCCAGATATCTGGCTGGGGTCCAAGGTTTGAGTTCCATTCTGCCAGGAGGAGGACTTTAGTCAGTCCTTACAGAAGGCTACCGTGGCAGCCATGTTAAGTGACTACCAAAGACTCAAGCTCTCCTTCCACAGTTTAGAGGTATCATTAGGATGTGGCTGTCTAGACGGGGACCATAGTTCCCTGTCTACTTACCTCTACCTCCAGCCAAAAGAATGTAAGAAGAAATGATGTGTGTCATTTCTGTGTTGAGAAGATTAATTATCAGCTGTGTTGTGCCCCACTCTCTTCCCCTTCCACAGCAATCTTGGAGGCTGAGTGCTAAAGGTGGAGGCATTACAAGGTGGAAGGAGCCTGGATCTCTGAGTCACTGCTTGGAAGAGAGTTTTCCAGAACATTCTCATTGGACTTTTCATGAGCAAGAAATAAACTTGTATACACTGTGTTAACCCACTCCGATTATGGGGTTATTGTTGTTGCAATTAGCTTATTCTATCTAATACGACTATCTAGAAACTTCCAGTGAGCCCCAGAGCAAAAGCTCAGTTATTGGGGGAACTGCAATTTGGGCAACCTAAGGATGAGGCTACTGCTAAGTCTTGGATGATATTTATTTAAAAATATTTATGGAGTGCCTACTACGTGCCAGACCCTCTTCTAAGTTCTGGGGATGCAGTGCCAGGATGATAAAGTCCATGGTCTTGTGAGGCTTATGTGCCAGGTTGGGGAAACAGATAATAACTGACATGCTAAATGCATGACTTATAAGATCAAAACATAACCTACTTTTTATCTTCCATTGCCCGCTGGAAGTGTGTTCAGTGGTGGTGATCTTTCCCTGGCACTACAATGGAAATGTGGACAGATCTCCTAGTTTTTCTGCCCACTCATAGGTTATAGACAATCCTCTGGTCACTATAAGTTGTAAAAACAGCCTCAATTAAAAAACTAGCATGCCTGGTGCAAGATAATGATTAAATTGTTCAATTTCATTCAAAGGCTGAATTAGCTCCTCTGAGTTAAGGCCTGTAGTTAATGGCTTCTTAACTTCAGAGACCTGGGGACTCTGACCTGGTATTAGATGATACTAAATAATTATTGTTAATATGTTAAGTGTGATAATAGCATGTTATTCTTAGGTTAAAAGGAAGTCTGTATTTGTTAGAGTTGCGTACTGCAGAAGTGTTTATGGGTGATATATTATGATGTCTAGGATTTGCTTAAGATAGTCCAGAAAAAAATAACTGGGGCTTCATTATCACTCAAGTCTCTACTCTGGCGTATGTTTTAAAAAGTGCATATTACAAGTTACAATCTGGCTGTTGTGTACAGAATGGATTGCAGGGGCAAGAGTGGAAACAAAGAGACTAGTGAGGAGGCCTTTGCAGTAATCCAGAGAGGAAAGAGGTGATGGCAGTTTACAGAAAGGTGGAAGTACTGAGGGTGGAGATGGAAAGAAAGAGGGAGAGATTATATACAGAGAGCTAACGGAGCTTGCAGACTGGATATGAGGGATGTGGTCCCAGGTAAGACTAACATGAAATTGACTAATATGTGGGAGCCTACTTTTCCACACCAGGGCTCACATCCTCAAATTAGTCCCCACCAGGTTAGTTAGCTAAGGCTCTTCAAATTATTTATATCTCAAGTGAAATTGATCCAGATTTCCAGGCTTGTCTTCTGAGGTACCTCTGTGTGGGTTTGAACCGCCAACTTTTAGGTGAGTAGTCAAGTGCTTAACAACTTGCACCACCCAGGGACTCTCCTGTCAGCATTTAGGGAGCTTTAATTCGGCCACCTGTACTGGTTCCAGCAAAGGAATTCTCAGAGCCCTGGTGGTACAGTGGTTAAGAGCTCAGCTGCTAACCAAAAGATTAGCAGTTCAAATCCACAAGCCGTTCCTTAGAAACCCTATGGGGGCGTTCTATTCTGTCCTATAGGGTCGCTATAAGTTGGAATCTACTCAATGGCAACAGGTTTGGTTTTTGGCGGTTTGAGATCTGCCCAGAGGCAAAGTCGTTAGTTGGTAGCTATCTGTTTCTGGTGCAGTTCTTTTCTTTTTCTTTCTGTGCAACTGGTGATACAAAGGGACAAGTGCAGCTGTCACCGTGGATCTATCAGTGACTTGGATTTTCCAGATATAATCTTGTTTTATGGATCCAGGTCTCTTTTTGCCTGAATTTTTTCCCTATGTGTGAAGCATTTTCTGTTGTTGTTGTTGCTAAAGTGCTCCAATGTCCTGGCACTAAAATATTAAGAAATCAATAACAATAACAACAAAGTGCCCATATTGATCATCAGGAAGGGAGGCTCTGAATGGTGCTGGAATACAGTTGGGACTGTGCCATGTGAGATGGGCAGACCTCACCCCTCAACTGACAGCAGCTGCTTAGCCCGTTCTGTATTCTATCATCCTTCCTGACCCTTGATTTCCTCCCTCTGGTTGGCTTATCTTGCCATGCTCTCCAGAAAATTCGGTCACCCTGTACCCAACTGTTCTCTGGCCAATGATTTTTAGCAGCTTATTGAAGCTTGTTGTGTTGTATCTAATCCTTGTGTGGCTCAGCCATGTGTGCTGCCATTAGGGAACATCATAAATCACCGCTTAAACCAAACCAAACCCGTTGCTGTTGAGTTGATTCCGACACATTCCTATAGGACAGAGTAGAACTGCTGCCATAGGGTTTCTGTGGCTGTAATCTTTATGGAACCAGACTACCACGTCTTTCTCCCAGGGAACGGCTGGTGGGTTTGAACCACTGACATTTTGGTTAGCAGTCGAGGGCTTAACTATCAAAAAACCCACCACACTTATTGCCGTAGAGTCTATTCTGACTCATAGTTACCCTTTCGGACAGAGTAGAACTGCCCCATACAGTTTCCAAGGAGTGCCTGGTGGATTTGAACTGCCAACCTTTTGGTTAGCAGCCATAGCTCTTAACCACTACACCACCAGGGTTTCCTGCTTAACCCCCAGGGCTCCTTAATAAGGACCATCATAGTCACTGTAATGGTTGGAATGCAAAGTCACCCCCTCCTTTGTGCCCAAGTGGCAGCTGCAAGGTCCTGGAATAGGTCCCCCCACTGTCCTCCTAAAAGTCTCGTTATCTCCTGAATTTAGGGTCTCATGTCTCACTATTCACAGCACATTTTTCTTTAGAACATGCTCTTTCTTGTGCTTTCTCTGCTATCAGAGATTGGCACCTGCTCCCCAGCTGCCACTTACAGAATTCCCCAATAGGAACCAGCCCTAGCTACTTGCCTTGAATTATATTTTCTTCTTATATAATACCTTCTTCCCTAGTATTGCACCAGGTGCTGGTAATACCTTTTAGGGTTTTTGTTAGGATTTTACAATGAGATAAAATGTGTGAATGCCCTTTACACAAAGGCTAGGAATCATTGTAATAACAAACAAGTGTCTATAAGCGGTGGGGAGCTGTATATACAGCAACAGGTAAATATGTCTTTTTTATTCAACAAACCTGTATCGAGTATGTTCCAAGCACAATGATAAATAAGACACAGTCCTTGCCTTTAAGAAGCTTAAAGTCTGGTATATACAGGTAAGAAAACAGGCACTTACAAGACAGAATGATTGTTATGGATTGAATTGTGTCCCCCAAAAGTGTGTTAACTTGGCTAGGCCATGATTCCCAGTACTGTGTGGTTGTCCACCATTTTGTGTTTGGATGTAATTATCCTATGTGTTGTAAATTCTAACCTCTATGATGTTAATGAGGCAGGATAAGAGGCAGTTATGTTAATGAGGCAGAACTCAGCCTACAGGATTAGGTTGTATCTTGAGTCAGTCTCTTTTGAGATATAAAAGAGAGAAGCGAGCAGAGAGGAGGGGCACCTCCTACCACCAAGAAAGAAGAGCTGGGAGTGAAGTTTACCTTTGGACCTGGGGTTCCTGCACTGAGAAGCTCCTGGACTAGGGGAAGATTGATGACAAAGACCATAATATTAACCATCACAAGTGGTAAGGCTGGAGAGGTAGGCAAGGCCAGATTCAGAAGGATTTTGAACGTTTTGAAAGGTTTTAAGCAGAGAATGACATGATTTGGATTTGTCTGCCATATGGGGAACGTTTGGAAGAAGGAAAGCCTGGATGATGGAAATCAGTTAGAAAGCTACTGAGATAAGCTAGTCAAGAAATTATATTACTGTGATCTATGATAGTGCTGGAGAATTGAAGAGAGTGCATGGATTCAAGAGATATTTAGTAAGTAAAATCAATAAAATCTGATATTTAATTGAACATGAAGGATGAAGAAGAAAAGCCAAGGGTAACAATTCTCACTTCTAGCATGGAGAACTATACAGATGGTGGTGAGATCAGGACCATGGAAGGAGGAGAATGGTTGGGGTATAGAAATAATTTCAGTTTGGCTTGTAACTAATTTTCCAGGTCTATGGATTCCATTTAGAGATATCCATAGTACTTGGATATACCACTATTTATGTTTTATGATGCTCGACTGCTTACAACCCCAGGAAGGGACAGAATGATGGACTATATGATTATCACATGACAGCTGATGCTGACTAGATGTGAAATAGACGTCTGACACAAGACTGTGAATATATTGGCTGGCCAGCGATTTCAATGTGTGGTCTGGTTCAAGCAAATGTGTTATGCCAATCAGAGTCTGTCTCTGGAGAGTTTCAGCCAAGCCAATGAGTATTGCCAATAAGTAATAGACATTGGCATTGGAAGATATTGTAGACTCAAGAGCTGTGGTAGCCATTGAGATGATACGTTATTTGCTGAGAGTGAAGTGAATCAGTCTCCCATTGTCTTCTTAAAAGGCCTGAAAAGAGGGGAGGATGGAATAAAAATAGATTGATGAAGAACTAGGAGATCATGTTATAACCACCTTTGAGAGAAAGACACACAGAGAGACAGAGACAGAGAAAGTGAAGATGCCTGGTTTCTTTTCCTAAAAATCTCAGTTCCAGTTCCCGTGAGCCATTTGCCATTGAGTCAGTTCCAACTCATGCTGACCCCATGTGTGTCAGAGTAAAACTGTGCTCCATGAGGTTTTCAATGGCCAGTTTTTTTGGAGGTAGATCACCGGGTCTTTCTTCTTAGGCTCTTCTGGGTGGACTGTAAGTGCTAACTTCTTGGTTTGTAGCCAAGTGTGGTAACTATTTGCACCACCAAATGACTATATTATATGCTTATATTTAAATTTTTTTACTTTATTTATTTTGAGTGTGTAACCAGAAAAGCTTAATTAGAAGAAAAATTGGTACCAGGAGTGGGGTTTTAAGTCACAGAGCCTTAAAACATGAGGCTAATGATGGTATCACTGGGATGAGATATAATTTAAAAAAATTCCTTTATAGCATGGGAAGCTTGCAGGCTGTGATTTTGATGGAAAAACAACTAATTAAGTAGTGAATACATTGCTATTCCTTGAAACCCAGGCCATGTGCATCCCAAAGTGGAGGCTCTAGGAGGCTTGATGCCTGAATGTAAAGATAATGAAGCAGATTTTTTTTATTGCTTATAACCTCAGATAAAGGCCAGGAGCAAAGAGATAGGTTTCTATCCAGAATTTCCGGACTATAAGCAAAAAAGAAAGGCAGGGTGATTACGTAACTCTGGTGCAGAAAGCCCATTTTGCCTGTAGCAGGAGCTCTCTAATTACTTAGAGCAAAATCCAGAAATGGATGGATCTTGCCAATCTGTGGACCAGTCTTAATTTTCTGTCTCATTGAGTTTCCAGTGCCAAAATTAAGGCTTTGATTGACAAAGATGGATATTTATGCCATTGGAAAAGGATTATTTGGGAGGAGAATGTGTAACTGAGGAACATGACACCCCCACAAATTTCTCAAGGCATTTCTCACTCTGTCTTCCCCAGGAAATGAGGAGATCCTTCCCACTGAGGGGCAGCTCTCACAGCTAGGGCTGGAAGGTGGACAAGGAAAGATAGATTAGGAAAGGCACACCTAGCACTGGGTGGCTACATTCCTTCTATACCATTAAGAGAAAGACTGTCAGACTGAAGAAGTAAATCCTGGGCTCTCAACAATAAAAGATTTGTGGGCCTGGCCCTCAGGATTAGCTGCTGTTAATAGTAGGCAGCCTCCCAATTGCATTGGCCTGTCCCCTCTTGCTTCACAATTTGCTATGTACTTGGATCAGGAACCACAGTACAGCCTTCTCCTAGAGGTCTCTTTCTTTCCTCTGTGTTTCTAAGTAAATGATTTTCTTTTTCTGCTGCTGCCTTGTTTTTTGTTCCATTGTTAAATGTTGGAGATATGTTGTTATTGTTAGGTGTTGTCGAGTCGACTCCGATTTATAGTGACTCCATGTGACAGAGTAGGAATGCCCTATAGAATTTTCTAGGCTGTATTCTTTACAGAAGCAGATCACCAGGTCTTTCTCCCACAGAGCCTCTAGGTGAGTTTGAACTGCGACCTTTCAGCTAGCAGCCAAGTGCTTATCAGTTCTTCCACCAGGGCTTCTTATTGGGAGTATGGCAGAGGCTAAATTTACCATTTAGTTCATAGATTGTAGGAAGGTAAGGAGTCACATTCAGACAGGATCTCACTGTCTGCTGGACAGGGAGAGGCCTATGCTCCAAAGTCGTCCCTCCAGCCAAGTTCCCTGCCCCTCAGGGCTGTGTTTGATGTCCTCAAATTTTACTACTTAGGGGTAGGGTGTGGGAAGGAATGGTAAATGGTATTTTGTGGGAAAAGGGTTACATGGCTGTCTTAGTTATTCAGTGCTGCTATAACAGAAATACCACAAATAGGTGGGTTTAATAAAGAGAAATTTATTTTCTCACAGTTTAGTCTGGAAGTATGAATTTAGGATTCTTGCTGTAGGGGAAGGCTTTCTCTCTCTGTTGGCTTTGGAGTAAGGTCTTTTTCTCTTTTAGCTTCTGCTCCTGGGCGATCTTCATGTGGCTTGGCATCTCTCTTCCTCCATCTCTGCTTACTTGCTTGCTTGTTAAATCCCTTTTATATCTCAAAAGAGGTTGACTCAAGACACACCCTACACGAATCCTGCCTCATTAACATAACAGAGACAACCCACTCCCAAATGGGATTATAACCACAGGCATAGAGGTTAGAATTTATGACACATATTCTAGGGGGACACAAATTCAATCCATAACAATGATCAAATTACTCTGGAAAATGTTGGGTTAAACGCAGAGAGACTTTATTATAGCATTTTACCGCTATTGTCAGTGCATCAAATTGTGTTAACGTGCAACTCCCAGAAGGGACTATTACGGCCAGAATTTCCCAAATTTACTTGATCACAGAACAACTTCCTAGTGTGCAGTGTTTTAAGCAGCACCGGGGAAGGGGAGAAAGATATTATGGAGGTGGGAGGTGGGAGGCGGGAGGGAGGAAGCTTATGAGAACATCTCAAATCGGCCTCAAGGGGTAGCAGCCACCTACTCTATATTCCAGAGTAACTGGCCTTGACTGGAAATCTCAACTCCTAAGGAGTGCTTGCGTGTGTGTGTGTGTGTGTGTGTGTGTGTGTGTGTGTGTGTGTGTGTGTGTATGTGTGTGTGACAGAGAGAGAGACAGAGAGGGAGAGAGGGAGAAAGAGAGAGAGCACATGTGTGTATTTGTGTGTGTGTGTGTGTGAGAAGCCACGTGTTGTGTGTGTCCACGCACCCACACATGAAGGCACAATTCCTGACTATCAGCTCAAAGGCAAGGACCAGACTGATTTTTACCACTTAACTCCTAAGGCCTCTCATCCCTTAATATTTGCTCAGGTGTCTTGGAGGACTCCCTGTTAAAGAAGGCATAGCCTACCTCACACTCCTCTAGTTGGTTGGAGGCTGGGAAAGGTTGGGTGTGGAGCTCATTATCATTCTTAAAAGTCTAGGAAGGAGAAAAGACGAGTTAAGAGGATACTGGTGTCCTTGCTCCTGGCCCAAACTCCTGGTGAGGTCAGGGGGCTTTCTCTCTTTGGCCCGACCAACACACTGAGGACATGTTGGAGGAGCCTTTGCAGTGAACTTCTCTCAAATTGACACCCTCTGTTTATTTTTTCACCCCTAATTACCCTCTCAACTCATGACGTGGTTTAGTTTTAGAGGTTTCCCATCCACCTCATTAACAGTTCGTAAAAGCTCCTGTCTCATATTTCTACCATTTATACCCTTAATTAAACACAGTGGCCTTTGTTATCAGAGAATAATGGCCTTGTTAGAATTTCAATGGGATGACTCACAGCTCTTGCCTGACTGATTTTTAAGTATTCCTTCCCCTTCCTCCAACCCTTTTGTCTGCCGTAGGGTCGTAGGGTTGTCTAGAGCCCTGTCTCCCTAGGATTCTCTGTTCCCTTTTGGTTATTCTTTTCATTATCAAGAGGAAGATGGCTTGGGATTCTGGCTGCTCTATTTTGTGTTTTGGTTCTGTTTTGTTTATTTTTTTTGGCATCCTTGGCTGCTTCCTCCACCCCAACCCGGAGTTACCAGGGAGGAGGTTTGTTGTGGATTGAATTATGTTCCCCAATAATGTGTATCAACTTAGCTAGACCATAATTCCCAGTATTGTGTGGTTGTCCACCATTTTGTCATCTGATGTGATTATCCCATGTGTTGTAAATCCCAACCTCTATGATATTAATGAGGCAGGATTAGAGACAGTTATGTTAATGAGGCAGGACTCAATCTACAGGGTTAGGTTGTATCTTGAGTCAATCTCTTTTGCAATATAAAAGAGAGAAGTGAGCAGAGAGGAGAGGGATCTCCTACCACCAAGAAAGAAGGGCCGGGAGCAGAGTGTGTCCTTTGGACCAGGGGGTCCTGCGCTAAGAAGCTCCTAGACCAGGGGAAGATTGATGACAAGGACCTTCCCCCAGAGCTGACAAAGAGAGAAAGACTTCTCCTGTAGCTGGCACCCAGAATCTGGATTTCTAGCCTCCTAGACTGTGAGAGAATAAATTTGTTTGTTAAAGCCACTCACTTGTGGTATTTCTGTTATAGCAGCACTAGATAACTAAGACAAGGTTGATTGGGACTTTTTAAAGCTTTGATATCCAATGTGGGAACAGAATAGCACTCCTTAATTAAATGCACACCAGGACTCAGATCCCTGATCTTACACCTGCTGGTCCTCCCACCTCATCAGAAAGTGCTGCCTAATTACCTTTTCCTGATGGCCCAGTTTATATTCAAGCCTTCTTAGTGAGACTGGCCAAAATATTGAAAGAATCCATCATCGGAGGCACTAGACATCAGGTATCCACCACCCCCCGCCCCAGCAGAGGGAGAAGGCTGCCTGGGGCAGAAGCAGCTCTTTCAGTCTGGTGACATTCGGTGGCATGGACCCAGGCTTTTAGAGGAGAAAGGAAGAGACAAGGTCTGTTGTTGTTGTGTACCATCAAGTCGACTCCCACTCATAGCTATCCTATGGAACAGAGTAGAACTGTCTCATGAGGTTTCCTAGGCTGTAATCTTTACGGAAGGAGATCTCCAGGCTTTTTCTCCTGTGAAGGTGCTGGTGGGTTTGAACTGACAACCTTCTAGTTAACAGCCGATGGCTTAACCATTGAGACAACAGGGCTCCTCCCCAAATGGCCCCGGGCAGTGTTTGGGGGGCCAGTGGGGTGACCTGCACTTTGGCCGGGGCAGGGCAATCAGTCAGTGGTCTGTCCATTGTGGCCTGGGACCAATCTGCCTTGTGGAATCCACAGTTTCCCTAGAAAGGGATAAACCTGTTGTCTGTGCTGGCTGTCCGTTCTGGTCCTAAGTGGCCACTCTAGACTATAGGGGCAGTGGAAGCATTTTATAGAAACTTCCAAAGATGTATTCTCTTTAGCCTATTTCTCCCCGTGCTCTGTGGATGGTGTAGGGTAGTTCAGGGTCATTGTGATGCTGTTGATTTTAACCTACAGGAGAAGTCATCTACTCATTCATTCACATTTCAACTTATTGAGCAAACATTTATAAAGCACCCACTATATGCCAGACATGATGCAAAGTACAGTGGGGACATCAGCTCTCAGGTGGCCTCTACTCTGGTTGGGGAGCCCCTAACTATAATGTGCAGAAGCCATAAATTTTGATCTAGAACATGCAGAACTCAGGGAAGATGGAGGAAGGACATTTGATCTGGAGCATAAAGGATGAGAAGGGTTTCGTGGGGCCAAGGAGGGGTGGAAGGACATTCCAGGACAAGGGAACAGCATAGCAAAGTCACAGGGAAGTGGAAATGCATGCGTGCTTGGGAAATGTAGTCTGTGTGGACAGAGGATGTGAAAATGTGGAGCCAGACAGCAGCAGGATTTGAATGCCACAGGAAGGAAACTGAAGGAATGAGGGGCTCTAGGAGAAGTGGTATTAGACCTTTGTTTCAGAAAGATAGCTAACTGGATCCATACGAAGGTAGATTGGCAGTGAGTTTCCACCTTTCTCTACCAGGAAATCCCTTTCATTAATTTATCCTCACAGACGTCACAGTTTGACTTTGGCCATCTAACAAATTACATTTATTACTAGCTCATGAGGCTTTATTGAGGTGAATGCACAATTTCCAGTAGTTCTTCTAAATACTAAAGACCCCTAGAGAGTGCCAGTCTGGGAACCAAGGGGTATGAGAAGTAAGAGAACAGTCATCTGGGCCAGAAATGATGAGTCCTGAATTAAGGCAGGTGTGCAGTTTAGGAGACGAGATGACAGGGATGAGACATTCTGTGGGTGGAATGGACAAAACTTGGTGACTGATTAGATGTGGGGGCCAAGGAGAGGGAGGAATCAAAGGTGATTCAGAGGCTCTGGGTCTGGCAACAAGAACATTAATGGTACCATAGCCAAGAGAGGGGACTCAGGAGGACTAATGGTCTGGAGGGAGGAGAGTCAGTGAAGAGTGGGATGCACTGAGTTTGAGGCCCCTGTAACCATCTACAAGAATCCCTGGGTGGTGCAAATGATTAATGTACTTGGCTGCTAACAAAAAGATTGGGGTTCTAGTCCACCCAGAGGGACCTTGGAAGAAAGGCCTGGGATCTACTTCCAAAAAATCAGCTGTTGAAAACCCTATGGAGCATAGTTCTACTCTGACACACATGGGGTTGCCATGAGTCGGAGTTGACTTGATGGCAACTGGTTTGGTCTTTTTGGTAGCTGTCTTAGTTATCTAGTGCTGCTATAACAGAAATATCACAAGTGGATAACTTTAACAAACAAATTTATTTTCTCACAGTTTAGGAGGCTAGAAGGCCAAATTCAGGGTGCTGACTCTAAGGGAAGGCTTTCTCTCTGTTGGCTCTGGAGGAAAGTCCTTGTCTCTTCAGCTTCTGTTTGCTGGTTCCTTGGAGATCTCCTTGTGTCTTGGCATCTAACTTCCCCCATTTCTGCTCACTCGCTTGCTTGTTTAATCTCTTTTATATCTCAAAAGAGATTGACTCAAGACACACCCTGTAGTAATCCTGCCTCATGAATGTAACAAAGACAACCCATTCCCAAATGAGACTATAACAACAGGCATAAACCCATTGCTGTCGAGTCGATTCCCACTCATATGAGTGACCCTCCAGGACAGAATAGAACTATCCCATAGGATTTCCAAGGAGTGGCTGGTGGATTTGAACTGCCAACTTTTTGGTTAGCAGCCAAGCTCTTAACTGCTACGCCACCAGAGCTCCACAGGCATAGAGGTTAGGATTTACAACACATATTTTGGGGGGACACAATTCAATCCATAAGGGTAGCCATCTACTTGGTGCTCTCCCATAGGATGGGAGAGAGGTTGTTGCTTTGGACATCTCAAGACAGTTTCTCAAAGGCAGGGAAACCGAGGCTCACTTAACCTCCCATCTTCAGACTCCATGGATAGGACTAGTGGATAAGACTGGCACCTTCCCAGGTATCTACCTTCTCTCTTCTTACCTCCTGTTCCAATCAGTCCCAATCCTGTATAGTCTACTGCCTAACATTTTCCTGTATTGGTCCCTCAGAGCCTGGGCAATGCTTGTTGACTATAAGAAGAAAAAGATGGGGTTAGGAAGAGGGGTGGGTGGAGGGCTCAGGAAAGGTGCCCAGGGCAGCACTCCATGCTGTCTCCTGTCCCTGCCTGTCCCCAGCCTGCAGTCTGCCAGGTTGAGAGCAGATGCTCAGTCATGATCAACCTGTCTGTGTCTGCTGTTGCTCTGTGGAGACAGAGGCAGGGATGTGGTAATGGGAAGCAGATGGCTCATCCTGCTGTAGTGGGGACTGAACTGCAATAGCATTGGTTGGGGGTGACCTTCAGGGCACTGAGCAGAGTTTCCAGAATGGGTGCCTTTGCTGCTAACACCCCTTCCATTCAAGTTAACAGTGTGCTGCTTGCAGAGCTGCCAGGTGATGCCCTGGTATTCCCTGGGGGGATAATCCCACCCTAACGCTGTCCATGGAGTCCCTGTGTGGCCCAGATGTTTGACACATTCAGCTACTAACTGAAAGGTTGAAGGTTCAAGTCCACCCAGAGCATCCTTGGAAGACAGCCTTGGTAATCTACTTCCAAAAAAATCAGACATTGAAAATTCTGTGGAGCACAGTTCTACTCTGACACACATGAGGTTGTCATGAGTCAGAGTCCACTCAACAGCAACTGGGTTATTTTTTATTTAAGACTACCTATGAACAGACCAGGGTAGACAATTCCTGCCATGTGGAATTCAGAACACAATCACTCCGTGATCTGAAATCATGTCAGGGTCTTCTTTACTTAGGAACAATTGTCCCACCAAAGTCCAAAAACCAAACTAGTTGCCATCAAGTTGATTCCAACTCATGGTGACACCATGTGTGCAAAGTGGAAATGTGCTCCATTGGGTTTTCAGTTGCTGATGTTTTAGAAGTAGATCACCAGACCTTTCTTCTGAGGTACCTCTGGTGGATTCAAACTGCCAAACTTTCAGCACTTAACCGTTTGAATCACCCAGGAACTCTCCCACCAAGATAAAGCCTTGGTAAAGTGAAATCTCTAATTCTAGGTTCAGATGTTTTCAGTGTGTGGACCTGGACTTGACCATGCATCAGAATCATCTGCCAGCTTGTTAAAACACAGACTCTTGTAGTCCAACCCAGATTTAGTGCATCAGAATCTCTGCGGGTAGGAATTTACATTTTCAACAAGCTTTCCAGGTGGTTTGAATGTACAGTAAAGTTTGAGAGCCACTATGGGAGATGGCCCTCACCAATATGCTTGGTTCTCTAAAGACTGCTTTCTGAATCCGATGTTTGGTATTGGTGAACCTGGGCTCTTGCCTCTGGTCTTGGCTCCTGTGTCCTCCTCATCCCTGGCAGTAGGTGGCACCCTTTCTGGCTGACTCACAATGATGGCCATCTGTATACGCAGGACACTGGAAGGGAGCCAGACAGTAAAAAGACCCCAACCCTGATCACTGGGGGAAGACACAGAGTATATGCATGAAAAGAAAAATAACAAGACAAGGCAGCATACTCCACCATCTAATCAGGAAGTGTGCCCCAGCAGCTGGCTTCAGGAATGCGGAGAGGGTGATTCCTCTCCCCCGTAGGGATCTGTGAAGGCTTTTCCAGCTGGACAGGCTCGAGTCAGGCCCTTGAGAATGGATGGAATTTAGGTTTTCCAGCGGGCGGGGAGAGCATCCTGAAGGTAGAGAATCAGCATAAGCAAAGCAAGGTGGGAAAACGGGCGGTGCATTTGGCAATAGTAATTGGGGTGGGGATGTAGGGGAGAGTCAAGTACTGGGGAGTCTTGAATGCTAAATTAATGCATAGCCAGTTTCATATGAGGGAAAATCCTTGGTAATTTTTAAAGTTCTGTGAAAGCATTCATTATTCTTTTACCCCCTGTGGGCAAAAGGAGAGTCAGTAAAAATGAGTAATGGTGGGATATTAAAACAAAACAAACCCGTTGCCATTGAGTCAATTCTGACTCATAGAGACCCTATAGGACAGAACAGAACTGCTCTATGAGGTTTTTAGGAGCCCTGGTGGTGCAGTAGTTAAGCATTCTGCTGCTAACCAAAGGGTTGGCAGTTTGAATCCACCAGCTACTCTTGGAAACCCTACAGGGCAGTTCTACTCTGTCCTATAGGGTTGCTATGATTCGGAATCGACTCGATCGCAATGGGTTTGGTTTTTTTGGTTTATAGGGTTTCCAAGGAGCAGCTGGTGGATTTGAACTGCTGACCTGTTGGTTAGCAGCTGAGCTCTTAACCAAAGGTATTAGGCTGATAAAACTAACAGCGAAGTGGAGAACAGCTTTTTAGTGGTTACAAAGTAGTTGTCCAGGGGCCAAGTCTGATTAATTTGTCAAGCACAGTTTTTTTTTTTTTAAATTTTAATTTGAATATTTTAAAATTTTTCAATGTTTTACAGGTGTACAGTTTATTGAAATCAATTACAGTGATTAACTGTGCAACCCTACCCTTAATCAATGCAATTTTTTGAATGTCTTTAGATAGTTCACATCTCCAGTTCCCATAATCTGCGCTCTACCTTTGTTTTATAGTCTCACATGTTTATGCTCCCTGCCTGGCCTCTGAAGGTATTAGAAGTTTCAACCTCTGGGTTGACACAGAGGAAGGTGAGAAGCAGATATTCCAAGCAGGGGAGACTACACCAATAGTCCAGAAGGAAAACGGGTGGTGCAAATGGTTAAGTGCTCAGTGACTAGCCAGAAGTTTGGTGGTTCGAATCCACCCAGAGGTGCCTCAGAAGAAAGCCCTGGTGATCTATTTCTGGAAAATCAGCCACTGAAAACCCTATGGAACACGGTTCTACTCTGACACACATGGGGTTGCCATGAGTGGGAACTGACTAGATGGCAACTGGTTTGGTTTTTTTGTTTTGTTTTAGACAAAGAAAGGAATGGTTATATAGGAAAGAAGACAAAACAAAAGAAGGATAAATAAATGTGACATATTGACTGAGGGGAAGAGAGGATTCAGAGAGTAAGCCCGTCGAGCAATGACACTGAAGCTCACAGATGGCTGAGGGAGCTGGCTCTGAGAGAATACCACTTTTGGATGTGTTGGGTTTAGTTTGCCACAGGATGTCGAAGGGCCTTGCCTGCCAGCAGTTGGCAATTTGGGCCTGGTGCACAGGAGAGTAATGGCAGCTGGTGGTGTGAACCAGCATCAGCATGGAGGTGGGGGGTGATGTGGTGCTGATGGTGGTGGGTGAGATTGTCCAGGAGAGGATGGAAAATTGCGAAGAGGCCAAAGGATGGGTGTGGAGGCCCTCTCACTTCTAGGAGCATGCATGTAAGAGTCGGGGTGCAGCAAAAGTGGATCCAGCGAAGGAGACTAGAGTCACATTAGGAGAGAACTGCAGGAGACCCTCCAGGAACCATGAAGAAAATGGATTGGGAACTCACAGTTTAATAAGCCATAGGTTTTGGGTACTGGTGACAAGGCTGGGTGGTGGTGGTGTGGGGGAGGTTGGCGAATGTTCATGTGGTTTGGCTCCACTCCCTAAGTAGGGGTACACTTGGGTGGTGGAGCTCCAGTGGAGCTTCACCAGAACGACTGGCACAGGGCTCTCTGCAAAAGCTGGCTATGAATTGGACAGTGGGAGGATGACCTCCCCTGTGACATGTCACTTTGTGCTCAATAAGCAACTGTGCTTGGACAAGGCTGAGCTGCTAACACTTCTCCTGAGCTGACTTGCCCTGCCCCTCTCCCCAGGCATCCCAGAACATCATGGTCCTTCTCAGCAACTCCAACCAATGGCTACACTTGGGTAAATGAGCTGGAGCTGCTGGAACTTTTAAGCCTGCCTCAGCCACTTAAACATCCAGGTTTGTTGAACACAAGCTAGCTTTCCATTTGGGCATTAGCTGTTCCTCGACACCCCATAAAGTTGAAGAGACTAACCGCTGAGTTGTGGTTTAAAGTGGGGAAGCTCACGTTAGGGGGTAGGGATTGGAGTTCAGGATGAAAATTGTTCTGGTGCTGCTTGGCTTCACATTATTCCCAGAAGTGAAAATCCAGCTGGTTTGTTCCCCGATTTGGTCTCTGAAACAATATCTGGTATTTATAGAGGGCTGAACCAAGGGCCAATCAGCTCAGACTGAAAATGCCTGAGGCCAGAGTTCTCTGGAGCGACTGACTATCTCTTGGCTTTTTTCTCTCTGGAGTTCAGCTAAGGTTTTCTCTGGAAAACTTTCAAGCTCTGAGAATTTGGAAGAAGTACCAATGGGGAATCGACACGAAAACACACTGTCTTTCTCTTGGCGTGGTCGCCTTGTTATACTTGATGGCAAGAAGGTGGTTGAAGGACAAGGAGAATGGATCAGCGGGGAAGGCTGAAGGAGCAGCTGCAGCGTTTGGGGTCTCTGAGGGAGATGGGCAGGCAGGCCAGGAGGCCCATTGTCTCCGGTTCATGCAGCCTCTAGCACCTCCTGCTTTGGAAATCATGTGCTAACCCACTGGGCAGAAACCAGAATTGGTTGTTGTAAGCACAAGCCTGCCAGCTGCAAGGAAAAGGAATTGTGAGATATTTGACATTTAAAAAGACAGCTAGAATGAGTGAGATTATCGACTGACACATTCATGAAATGTCACCACTTTTGTTTCTCTTCAACGTTCAGTGCTTAAATTATTCTAAATTAATTACACAGCTACTTGATTTATTCTATACATTCTCCTCTCTGCTCCCTCCCATCTTCTCCAGGCTTAAGAACAGCTTCTTCCCTTTGTTCTTGAGAGTCACTCCAGTGTGAAATGTGAGCTGGGCCTTCCAGGAAAGAGGAGCCATCTGGGCAGCAGTATTGCAATACATTGTCAGGGTGCAGGTCAGAAGCTGAGTCTGACCACAACCTTCAAAAGCTATTGATGTTGTGAGTTGCTGCGGAGTTGATGCCAACTCATGGCGACCCCGGGTGTGCAGAGTAGAACTGCCCCACAGGATTTTCAAGGCCTGTCTTCTGAGGCATTTCTGGGTAGGTTCGAACAGTCAACCTTTCAGCTAGCAGTTGAGCACTTAACTGTTTGCGCCACCCAGAGACTCCTATCAAGGCTATTAAAAAAAAAAAGCCAAACCTGTTGCCATCGAGTCAATTCTGACTCATAGTGACCCTATAGGAAAGAATAGAACTGCCCCAGAACTGCTCCATGGGGTTTCCAAGGAATGGCTGGTAGATTTGAACTGCTGACCTTTTGGTTAGCAGCTGAGCTCTTAACCACTGTGCCACCAGGGCTCCATCAAAGCTAGTATGTCCCTGTTTTAAGGATGAGGGAAAGGAGGTTCAGAGAGGTGAAGTGATCTGCCCAGGATGGACCAGGGGAAGCATGGGGAGCCAAGACATAAACCCAGCTCTTCTGGCTCCCAGCTCTTGGGTTTACCAAATGTGTTGGTGTTGAAAAAATGAATCTATCCCTATGTGGCAAATCTGGCAGGAAACAGTATCACAGGCCAGGCAACTACTGGGGTTAAATAAGCTGGAAAATACAATCCTACCCCCCAGCCTTGTTGCCAGGGAGAGATAGACCAGCCAGGAGCATCAGGGCAGCTGCCAGTTAGAATCCAGGAGGGATGTGAGGAAACTCTCTGCATGTTAAGTCAGGCATATTGGGATCATTGGGAAAAGAAAGTTCTTGGTAATTTAAGGAAGACAGTATCTGAAGCTTGTCTGTCTCTCTGATTTCACAATCCATTTTAACCGCTGTGTATCATCGTCAGTAATTTCTCCAGGGAGATGAAGGACCACGGTACAAAGGGCCATAACCCTTTCAGCTGTGATTAGCAAGTCCTCTGTCATCACAGGGGCTCGCATTTCCAAAAAACACTTAGAATTTCTAGCCACATGTTTTCATTCCTTATTGCTCTAGCCTAAAGAGTCCCCACAAACGTGGCTCAGTCACAGCCTGCAAGGTGAAGTGGCAGAGAAAAGAAATGCCACATGTCTCAGGAAAGCCTGGGGCGCCTGCCCATGTCGGTGCTCTGTGTCTCAAGATAATCCCTGATGTGTCACCAAACTTCCCCAATCTGTGCAGGAAAAAAAGAGCCACCTCAGGGAAAAGAGTCACAGTCCTTCCGCCCCGGTCTCCAGTACTAATTTACTGTGAGTTAGTCCTCAGCTGCGATCCCTGCAGGAGGAGGGAAAGAGACACAAGGAGAAAGCCAAACCAGCCTGTGTGAGTTCTTGAGTTTGCAGGATTCCTCTGAATCCTCTGAACTCTTATCTCTGCCCCGCCCCCTGGCAGCCCATCATCACGTTTCCTTTTCCATCAAGTCTAATGGCACAGGCTTTGTTCAAAGCTGCATGTTGGAAAGTGGTGAGCCCTCCAGCCTGCACTGAGCTCAACACTGGCTTTCCAGTAGAGCTACTCAGTTCCACCAAGACCTCCGCTCTTCCTTGCATTGTCCATCATAGAACATGTTTCTAGGGTGACTGGCTGGGGTCAGGTGCAACAGGTGGACTCCATACTTTTTAGCTCTTCCTGGAGGAGTAACTCTGAAGTGAGGGAATCAGATTAGGATATAAGACCAATGGCTCACAAAAAGCCCATTGCGGGACCCTCTTTGGAGAGGGAGGGGATCGGGGTCTCAGAGGGCACATTTAGGGGTGCACCATGAAGGGTGTATGCATAGATGGGCGGGCTAGGTAACCCTTCTCTAGGATGCCTAAATCTCTGACATATCTCTGGCACTGTCCTTATCACATTATAATTTTCTACTTATATGTCTGTCTTCTCTTCCTCCTCCTTGAAAGAGCTGTGTTATTGGAAGTCACTTTAGCATGGTAGGTAACTGTGTGAGCTCTGAGATCAAATTACCTGTCTTCAGGCGTGCGGCCTTAGGCAAGTTTCTTAACCTCTTGAATTAAATGAGATAATACATGTAAAACACTTAGAACTGTGTCTGGAGTAAACTGCTTAGTATATGCTAGTTATTATTATTAATTTGTGTATCCTCAGCCTTGGTATACACTAGATGCTCAATACACATTTATTGAATGAATGAATGAATGTGTACTCAGGAAAAGGGAGGAGCTTGCATTTATGGGAATAAGTCCAGTCGAAGTTCTTGAGTGTTCTGGGGCTGAGGTAGGGTAGGAGAGAGAAGCTGGCTGGCAGGGTTGAGTTTTGTGGGTAGGTTGGGAGTTGGCCAGGGAATTTGCAGTTGTGAGAGATGACTTCCATAGGAGGTCGGTGAAAGTTGAGTTTAGCATAAAACAGCTGGTTGGCTAGCTTTGACCTCTACAGCTGTGCTTGGTCCTGCACTAAGGATCACTAACCAAAAAAAAAAAAAACCCCAAAAAACAAAAACCAAACCCATTGCCATCGAGTCAATTCCGATTCATAGTGACTGAATAGGACAGAGTAGAATTGCCCCATAGGGTTTCCAAGGAGTGGCTGGTGGATTCAAACTGCTCACCTTCTGGTTAGCAGTCAAGCTCTTAACCAGTACACCGCCAGGGCTCCAAGTGTCACTAATATGTGTTTATCAGTAGGGCCTCCAGAGATAAGGATGGATTTGTGGACAGAATGTTAGCAAATGGCACCTTGTGGGGTGAGTATAGCGTCCTCAAGAGTTCGGTCCCTGCAGACGTAGCTACAAATAGTCTTTGGTAAATCAAGTTATATTGCAGCACCTTGTATTAGCTTGTTATGAAAAATCATTTGATGGAGCCCTTGATTGATTTGTTTTTGTTCATCAGCATTTTTATCGATCAGCTTTGCTTGGACACATCTCCATTATTATTCACATCACTTTCTTTTTCCTGACCTCTAAATGTTGATGGTTCTTGAAGAGTCTCTGTTTGAGACTCTCCTTGCCTACTTATACTCGCTTAGCAGTGTCAGCCTCCTGGCTTCATGTCTCATTTTTGCATGCGAGCTTTCTATAAATTAACGTCTCACGCCTGACCTCTCTGCCAAGCTGCAGCTTGAACTGCAGCTGTCTGACAGACATCTCTCCAGCATCTCAGACTCAGTTTGTCCCAAACTGGAGTCACCATTTTTCCTTGTTATGCTGAGTTCCTGATTTCTATGGAAGGTTCCTTGAGTTAAAACGTACAATATTTTTGAATACTCTTTCCTTCTTCCTGCCTTCCAGGTCTCATCAGATGTCAGCCCTCTCCCTCTGTAATCACCACAACTTATACAGGTATCCTTGTCTCTCTGTGTACCTGTGCCTGGCTCAGGCCTTCATCCCCTCTTTGTTTTTTAAATTTTTATTGTGATGAAATTTGTATACCAAAAACACTTGCCGTTTCAACCATTTTTACATGTACGATTCAGTGACACTAATTAATTACATTCACCATGTTGCACAACCATCACCAGTACCCTTTTGCAAATTTTTCATCACCCTTAACAGAAACTCAGTACCCCTTATTTCTGCTCCCACCCACCTCTGGTAACCACTGATAAATGTTGGTCTCTATGCATTTGAGTATTCTGGATATTTTATACAAGTGGGATCATACAACATTCGTCCTTTTGTGTCTGGCTTATTTCACTCAGCATTGTTTTCAAGGTTCATCCAAGTTGTAGCGTGTATCAGAACTTCATTTCTTTTTATGGCTGAATATTCAATATTCCATTGTATGGATATGCCACATTTTGTTTATCCATCTGTTGATGAACGTGGGTTATTTCCACCTTTTGGCTGTTGTAAATAGGGCTGCAACGAACACTGGTGTACAAATATCTGTTTGAGTCCCTGCTTTCAATTCTTATGACTATCCAAGAGTGGAATTGCTGGGCCATATGGTAATTCTATGTTTTTTTTTTTTTTTTTTTGAGGAACTGCCAAACTAATTTTCACAGCAGCTGTACCCCTGGACACATGGTAGGATTGCATTTCTTGAGCGGCTGGTGGATTCAAACTGCTGACCTTCGGTTAGCAGCCAAGGTCTTAACCACTGTGCCACTGGGGCTCCCTTATGTGTGGGGAGGACATGTATTTCTGGGCAATGCATTGTGAAGGAGAGTAATGTGTGTTACTTCCAGGCCAGAGCACTTATGCCAGTATGAGACCCTTCGGAGTGCTCTTTCCCTCCCCCACCACCCCAGACATGGCAACTAGCCATTTGAAATGTTGGCTGCTCTCATCTTGAGTCCCTCTGCTAACCTGTGATGGACACCTCGCATGAATGAGAAAAAGCCCTTGTTCTCAGCTGCTGAAATCTAAGGTCGTTATTGCAACATAACCCAGCCCATCCTGATAGACACTTATCTACCCTGATGGCTCATCAGCTCCAGCTGTGACCAGCACACCCTGAATCCTGCTGGCTGATCAGTGCCCTCATGGAAGGTTCTCGCATGGGGAAGCTGCATCTTTAGGCAGGAGAGTGCTTCTCTCAGTAGTTCAGTTCCCTGGCCTCTCACTGTGGAGTGTCAGTAATTTAGATGTAGATGTGCAGGAATGGATGGTACCTTCCACTCTCCTCTCTGTGGGTTGCCTTCTAAATTAATTAAAAGCTGAGGGTGAGTAGAGAGAATATTCTATTAAATTAGAATGCTTTTTTTTTTTGTTTTCCAGTTTGCGATAGGATTTTCCTATCCCTTTGCCAAGTTTTGCTTTACAAGAGTTAACAGGATTCCTCTCCTGGTGGGTAAGAGCATCGTACTTTCCAGACACGAGTGTGTGTGACCCACTTCCCCAGAGAAGCTTCAGCATCTGGAGGGGCTGCTGGTTGAGCTGAACAGCTGAGGAGACAGCCGAGCCCCCCACATACCGACTGCTTGGTGAGCCACAAGCCTGACAAAACACAGGTAGATTCCCAGCCATATGGGGCATGCAGATGTTCCTTGGACAGAATAAAAAAATCAACAAGCCCTTCTGCTGAACCTCTGATTGAAGGAAAGTGGTTATCTGTGTGAGAATCATAGATTAAAAATAAAAGCTTTGCAGTGTCCTGTGCTGGTGTTCACAGCTAAACCTCAGGAACATAAAATGACAAGAGAAATGGGCCAGAGACAGAGATTTAATTGAATAAAAACTCCAGGCTGTGACAGGGGTGCAATGACACGAAGCAGTAATTAACAACATAATTTTTTAAATGACGATGCAATTAATTACCATCCTGGGTAAGCAGGGTGTGAGGAAGGCATCTTTCAGCCCAGAAACAGCTGAGTAAAGGAGGAGGGGACTTTGCTTTTTTTTTTTTTTTTAAAAAAAAATCTACGTGCAAATAGCCCTGGTTATTGTGTCTTCAGCAAAGCTCACAACCACCTAAGAGATTTCTCCGGCTGAGGAAGCCAACAAATGAATCAACTTTGTATTTCATTTTATTCTCATCTGTGAGGGAGAGATATTGGGCTAGATAATGAAGTTGGCAGACATTCAGGTTTCATTGGTGCTGCAGGTTGAGAACGAGATCCCCCTGAGGGTTCTGGGGGGTGAGGCTCTGGGAGCTAAAAGCCTCCCAGGGGTGGGCTTCCAAGCCTGTAGGGATTTACTGAGACTTCTGGAGCTGGAATGGTAGCCATTGGTTAGGTGGTGTAGGGGCTGACCATAATCTTCTCAGAAAATGATTTTCTGAAACCACTTGGGCTGCTCACTCTTGTGAGATAGCTGCTTGAGTATAAGAGGAATATCTGAGATCAGTAATTATCCTCTGATTCACATGATAGCACTCCTTTCTCCAGAAGGTTTGGATCCTCACCTTTGAATCCTCACCTGCCTAAGGGTTTAAAGATGACAGTTGGACATGCATTTTGAGCTCGCTTCTAGAAGGATCTCCTCACTAATTTCTGGCTCCTTGTGACTCAGGAAACTCAGTCGTCCCTTTCATAGTTGCAAGGCCCACAGTGTCTGCTCACTGATTGAGGTGGCTATCTTGATGGAGTCAGTCCAGAGTCAAGAAACAGAATGAAGTTTATCATCTGCTGGGAGTCTTGTCATGACCTTGGGTTTTTTTCTCATTCTCAAAGGAGCCTACAGCTTCAGGACAGCCTGACTAGGAGGCCTTCAGGAGAAAATTTTTGTTCACATCAGTGACACATTAGCCCCTAGCTTAAGGCTCAGTACAGGGTGAAGTTTGTGTTTATCTACACTTAATTTTCTAAGCTGCGAATGTCTTTTTCCACAATGCCCCTTTACCGCATGTCCTTTCTGGTCATTTTAGGGGCTAGAAGATACTACTCAAAGTTATATCAGCAGAGAAACTTGATAATTTGGCTTAAAATGAGGATTACTTATTGAGTTGCTGGTCCTATATCATCTGACATAGATAAAGAATAAGACACAAGGTTGGTGAATAGCGTTTAGGTTCTTGACCTTCCATTGTTGAAAGTAGGGGTTCTTCAGCAGACTTGCCTTGTGTGAGTCATACACACAGCTCTGGAAACTGGCCTTGCTGAGTCACAAGTTAAAGTGGAAACTCACCTCCATGTGTTTACCAGGGCTATACAAACTAAGATGAGCAAATCAACCTGGTTATCGGGTACAGAGGGGAAGGCCACTATCAAGTCAACAGAAATATGCTATTACAATACAGAATAGTTTAAACTTTTTTTTCCTAAACTGAATTTGACCTTAAGTAGAGATCTAAAGGAAAAAGAAAACCCTCACTAACACTGAAACAAACAACACTGAAATACTTAGTAATTTATAGAACTAAAGTTTAAGATGAATATTCCAGAGTCTGTTTCCAGAGTCAATAGGGCTGAAATAGGCCTGGTTTCAATCAAGAAGATACTCTTCTGACCAAGAGGGCCCCCATGGTTACTTGGATTACAAAACTATCCATTCAGAAAGGAACATTTTATCTAGGTTTTTCTTTGATCTGCTTAGGCATTTTAAACAGTTGCTCTGATTTTATGGAATTATAAAGCTATGTATAATGCAGAAACCATTCTGGAACATATGTGCCTCTTTTTCTTTACAATGAAGGTTACTTCTGAGAACAAAGATCCTGTTTTCAAACAAATGTGATCATTAACTGTGGAGCATCAGAAAACATATGGCATGTCTAGTTTCTGCAGAATCATTCCTAAGAAAATGACTAAGTTCCCATGAGGAATCAATAGTGTCAATTCATGAGGAAAGTAAAGGAGGAAGAAGAGCAAGGAACCCTGCACAACCAGCTGAAGGTTCACAAACACCTCAGAGTTCTAATTTCAATATGGCACCAGGAGTCCACATCTTGGTTGATATCACACCAGTGAAGAGCTTCAAAGAGTCATATTTAGCCTCACAAAGGCTCTTGGATTTGCACCATTTCCGCAGGACACTGAAAATGCAGCCATAGCTCCATCCCACTTCCTTCTTCTTCAGGGTGGGGAAGCTCGGTGGAGACACCAAATTTCCGAAACGTGATCCACCTCCCCAGAAAAGACTGCTATTTTACATTGTATTTTATAGAACCAACCATTGGGATCTCTGCCCTTTATTTTCCCCTACTTTTTTATCTTCTTTTCTTGACAAAAGATCCATACAAAGTGAAAACCACAAAGACATCACCTTGGGAGACAGAAAAGACTAAGACAGATCTGACCACACAACAAGTATCTCGACCTTAACCTACACAGGAGCAGTTAAGACTCTGGAGTGAGACACTCACTGCCACTGCTACTGCACAACACTGTGTTTAGACCGTTGAACAAGTGCAAAAAGAACATTGCTGAGTCCCATTCGTGTCGCTTGGCCATGTTGCTCATGGTGTCGGAGGTGGTTTCGGAGATGTGCACGAGCTCTCGCTGTCGAAGCTGGCAGCTCGGCCCTGCCACTGTGGGGAGGAAGAAAAGGCGGTCATTGATGGCCAAAGGGATTTCTACTGCAACTTCCAAAACTTATCTGGCCCATTCATTGAATTCACCTCTCCCAGCTTCTCATCAGCTTTCTTGTGTTTTGCTGTCAGCCATGCAAAAACATAAGAAAATAGCTTTAGAATTTCCAGTTTGAAATACCTGATTTTTAAAAAAGACCTACTACGGGGATAATTAAAGCTTTCTTCACTGTGTGCAGCATTTGTGTTTGTGTGTGTTAATAAGGTGCTAAGACTGGACCATCTCTGAGTGCTTCAGCCATTTCTCACACTGAAAACCAGATTACGTTAGCAGCAAAAGAGGCAGTCTGCAGAGTGTGCCCTTCCTTTCTGCCAAGAACCCACGATCATGAATTATTAGCAATTTTTCTGGGAGCTGTTAGTACAGCTAAAAACTTGATGTTGTTTTAGCTCTGGACTCTCTTCTTCGGTCTTAATGCTTCCTGTGGGCCTTTGCACCCCACTTGTGAAGAGGTAGGAGATACTAGGAGGTGGCAGCCCCTTCCCCTCTCTGGCGCCTCCAACCCCATTCTTCTCCCCTGATCCCCTGTCTCACAGACTGCCTCCTCTCACCCACCTCTAACTCCTCTGGGAAAGTGGGTGATGTAATGAGGCATCATGGAGTGAAGGAGGGAACTGAGGATGGATGGACTTGCACCTTGAGCAATTCAACCCTTCTTTAAACTGAAAGCCAGTCATGGCTACGCCACATCTTTTGGGCAAGCATCTGACCCAGGGAGTATTCTTGACCTGTCTAAGGTTGTATAACTTCAAAGCGAGTCAAGTGTCCACTGCTCATCTCATCCTTTTTATGGGCTGAGACCAGTGCCCTCCCAGGTACCCACAGGACAGGGCACCAGAGAGAGAGATGAAGTAGGTGGTCAAGATGGCCTTCCTGAGCCTTAAGCGCAGCCCTTTCTGTTTCTCCTGTGCTTAGGGGCCTCCGTTGTGGGGTGATGGGGCTGAGGAGAAGCTGCAACAATGTATTTGTGCACGGAGGGGGGATGGGGGAAGGTGCAGTTCTTCCCTCAACACAGTCACATCTAGACAGTGCTGAGCCACCTAAGGAAAAGACCATTTGCCACCCAGCATTACCTATGGAATAGAGGGGAAACCTACAAAGCTGAGTAGAGACCCAGACCTACTGAACTAGTTTGATGCTCCCATTCTAAGGACAGCTCCTGTTATCCTTCCCTGGACTCTTTAGTACTCCTTGTATAGGCCACCTAAAGATCTATCAGGTATTGATGACCACCATTATGTGACCTGACTGACTAAGCACTGGCCAGTTGCTGTTGAGTCGACTCCGACTCACGGTGACCCCATGTGTTTCGGAGTACAACTGTTCTCCATAGGGTTTTCAATGACTGATTTTTTGGAAGTAGATCACCAGGCCTTTCTTCCAAGGCCCCTCTGGGTGGACTCGAACCTCCAACCTTTCAGTTAGCAGCTGAGCATGTTAGCCATTTGCATCACCCAGGGACTTCTTATGTGACCTAAAAAAAAAAAACAAAAAACTGACTCATAGTGACCCTATAGGACAGAGTAGAACCACCCCATAGGGTTTCCAAGGAGCAGCTGGTAGGTTTGAACTGGTGACGTTTTGATTAGCAGCCATAGCTCTTAACCACTATGCTGCCAGGGCTCTGAGCAATCTCAGCATGCCGGAGCTGGAGGCAGGCCTGGGAGATCATCCAGCCGAACCCTATTGTTCTTGCAGATGAGAAAAGAAAAACACAGAGTAGTCAAGACACAGCTAGTCAGGGGCAGAGTCAGGACCTGAAACTAGATCTCCTAACTTTCCATTCCGTGCTCTTTCCACTCCATTCTGCTGCTACCTTAGCATGTGGCCACACCGGGGGAAGAAAGGGACACAGAATGTAAGAAGAAACCTAACCTCTTTGGGTCCACACCAGGTACTTACTCCTAACTCCGGGTGGCAGTCTCTCTGCTTGCAGCATCCACGTGAATGAAATCACAACCGAGGGTTTCCCTGGTGAAATATTTTAGATAAATAAATGCCTGGTTGCTGAATTCATTGTGACTTCTGACTCAAGTGTTTCTTAACCAGAAGGTGACACAAGACGATTACTAATGCTTTCATTTAACAGATACTCATTTTAGGAGTTGTACTTTTTCTCTTACAACCTTTAATGTTGGTGCAAGGTACATCGTAATTACTGGCTTGTCCCCTGGGTAAGCATGCCACTTAAGCAGCCTGATTGATATGCCAGGTCAGAGAAGAGGAAATGAAATGGCTACACAGGCTATCTTTTTTTTTCTTTATGTAACAGATCAAATAGTAGTCACACGAAGCTTAATTGTTTATCTGGGACGAATGAAGCTCCCCTGCTGGTCCCCACTTTTTCCTATGAAGATAAACAAAGGGAGGAGATGGGGTTCATCATGGACAACGGGAAGGTGAATGATTCCAGGATGATTGTTGTCATGAGGGCTCTGAAAGAGCAGAGAACTGGTCCCCAGCATGCAGGGGACTATTGTTCCAGGGTGGCTGTGTTCCAGTCAGGTTTTTTGTTGCTCTGAAATGGGTCACGTTCCAACAGAGATCTAAAATCTCTGGCAGACGATCCAAACTTGGCCTTCCTTAATAAAACAGCTTGGAGAAGGTCGCTGGTCAACCTGGGCTCTGTGTGTGGCAATGCCAGTGACAAGCAGCACAGGGCAGGAGTGCCGAGAGGGGAGGGGGCTGCAGCCCCTGCTGGGAGAAGGGCACCTGCTACGGCTTAATTAAAAGTTTTATTCATGAGAACAACCCAAGCAGGGAAACATGTCTTTTTAGTTCATTTGTTCCCCTCAACTTTATTTTAAACCCAAAACAAGCAAGCAAGTAGGGTACCCTCTGCTCTCATTAATAAAAAAGAAATGATCACAGCAGTTGAAACTCCTCCAAGAAACCAAAACCCCTTGCCACTGAGTCTATTCCAATTCATAGCAACTCTATAGGACAAAGCAGAGCTGCCCCATAGGGTTTCCAAGGCTGTAAACTTTATGGAAGCAGATTGCCACATCTTTCTACCCCAGAGCAGCTGGTGGGTTTGAACCACCCACCTTTTGGTTAGCAGCCGAGAGCTTTAACCACTGTGCTGCTAGGGCTCCTCCTCTAAGAAAGGTTCAATATAAGTACAGAGAGCTTTACAGATACGATGCCATTTATCTTCCAGGGAGCTGGAGAATAAGATTTCTGTATTATACAAGTGAGAGAAACAAGTTCTAGGAGCAAGGCTCTTGCTCATAGTCCAGAACAGGGCTAAAAAGAAGGCAGACGTGGGGCTCTAAGGAAGACGGATGTATGTGCAAATACCGTGCATCCCATAAACACAAAGAGTGCTGACTTAATATTAGCCTGGCGAGATTTAAATGCATTTTTATAAAGATACTTGAACTGTGGGTGCTAAAGGTGTAGGCAAAAATTTATACAAATTTGAGCTGGTGAAATCCTAATTTGCCAAGGCAAACGTCGTTTTTGGCTTCTTGATACAGAAAAATGATTCGCTGAGCAGAAAATGGTAGGGTAGTGAGTAGGGAAGGATGGTCTCAGGAGCCTGGTGTAAGAGGTCAGGAAGAAAGTAAGCCCAAAGGATATGAATCAATTTATTCTCTTTTCGTTTTTCATATACTGTTACTTTATCTTTACTGTCTCATCAAATATCCATATCCAAAGGCTTGGTTCTACTTTATCTTTCTTTCTTTTGTAGTCTGGACTAGTGAGTTAGAGTTCTCAAAGAAACAGGACTTGAAATCAATTATTTGGCTTAATTAGGTTATATTCATTATGAAAGAAAGTGATTCTGGGGCCAAGTCTCAACATCTCCCTGCTACCCAGCACCCTCACCCCTCACTCCAGCCGCTGCTCTGGTGGTTATTTCCAGTTTGCCATGGACTGGCCCAGCCTAGCAACTGGGGTAGGTTCTTACAGATTCCAGATTAGAAAGGCAGTCACAGTGCAAGATGCTGGCTCATGGGCCCAGTCATCATTTAGGTCAGAGATTTATAGAAAAGCAGAGATGGGAGGGGCCTTAGAGATCATCTCCTCACCTACTCCCTCATTTTGCCAATGAAGAAACTGAAGACCAGAGTGGACCAGAGTGCCCCATAGCCCACAAGAGGTTCAGCCAGCCTCTTAGCTTCCATTCCATGCCTGTGCCCCTAAACCATCCTAAACAGTTTAGTGTGTTTATCCTACTCTTAATATATCCAAAGGACTAAAAAAAAAGAGGGGTAGGGGAAGAGGGGGAAGAGGGGGGCACACAGCACCCACCCTAGGTTGAGTCTACCCTATGGTCAGTGAGAGGTCAGATGTTGGCTCTGGGTCATCTGAGTCCTGTCCAGTAGCTGCCTCCTGTGTAGGTGGAGGGTGGTACTTCACCCACACTCTGCAGAAAGGCCTTCTAGAAAAGAGACTTTCCCACATGCGGGCAGAGGCTCCCCTGAGGGAGCCAGCCAGAGATCTGAGATTGGTCTCACGCATTAAAGCCCCACAGCTATGGTAAAATCAAGGCAACCACTGGCAGAAATGTGAGGCGCAGATTGAGAGGAACTTTGCATCTATGCTTTACTCCTTGAGGCTGGCCTCAAAGGTAGTAGTGTCAGAGGGTTTTGCAAAGCACATGCATACCTAGGTGGTAAAACAATTAGCCTGGCTCTCCCCTAAGTGCCTCTCTCTCCCACAAGATTCTACATGTCCAATCCTCTCAGCTCTCATTGTCTCCTGAGACACCTCACACTGCTGGAAACAGGTAGAAATGGACTTGTCCACCCGAGGAGGAAGGAGCTGCAGGTCCTCTGGGTTTACTGCCCACACTTTTTTGCATCAGAGTGTGGGGCGGGGATGACTCTGCTTTTAAACTGAGGGGTAGGGATGATGCTTTATTTTTATTAGTAGATTTTCCAATGTTGTAAAGCTGTCTAGACTTCCCAGGCTTGAAGGCTGTTAAGAAGAGTAAATAACCACACAGATTTCTAGGATGTAGACTGGGAAAGATGAGACTGATGAAAATGGGTCTAAGGCTTGCCTGGCCACTCATTCCCATTCTGACCATTTGAGAAAAAGTAGGCCTGGGGACCACTTGGGTGAGAAGCCACAGGACCTAGAAATTGGTAGGGTTTGATGGAGGGCAGGGCAGACTATAAATGTCATTTGAAGGGACTTTTTTTTTTTTTTTTTTTTGCAGTTGAGAGGGAAGTGACTGGCTCAAGGTTACAGAGCAAGTCAGGAGGGGCTGGGATTGGAGTCCAAGTTCGGGACTCCCAAATCAGTGCTCTTTCCATTTTGTCTCTGTTAGATCCAGTCCCGTGGCTTCCGCCACAACGTGCAACACCATGAGACCTTGCTATCTTACCCCCAACAGTGATCTCCATTCTAAGCTGACTGACTGGCCCAAGCCTCAGGGAACTTACTGCTAGACAGTGATAGAATTTCTTGCCAAGTTCTGATTTCACCCCCTTGGAGCTTTCTCTTACAGGAGGAACTTGGCCCAGGGGTTTTGTGAAAGCATTCCAGGCCTGGCACAGTGGCGCTGCTGAGAAGGCTTCCTCAAAGTTCTCACTTTCCATTAAGAACTCAGTTTGCTTTCAATAATGCCCAACACCAGGGGCTCTTTGCCAGGCAGCTTCCCACCTTTTTCCTCCATCTCCTTTCTGCAGGTTACTTGCTGGATGGGAAGCATGTGGCCCTTACCTCCCTCCCCGTGAAAGGCCGAGGGTCTCACAGAAGCCAATTGCCATTCTCCAGCCAATGCAGCCATGCAGCAAACATGCCAGGGGTTGAGCGTCACCTCACCCACCTCTTTGAAGGATTTCTTTACCTCCACCAAGGAGTGCCAGTGTGCGATGGGCTTCCGAGGGTACGCCAGCATCTCGTTCCAGTGGTCCCTGCCCAGGCCTTCAGCACTGATCCCCACACGACAGACTCCTATGATCTCATTGTGGCCCACGCTGAGGGACAAACAAAAGGGCCCGGCATTGGTGACCAGACATGCTCTCAGAAAGAGGGGTCCTAGGGTCTGGAACTCTATGCAGCAGGTCTAACTCAGGACTCTGAGCTTTGAAAAATGCTCAGCAGGGCCTTGGAGTGCTAGCAGCAGTGGAGCTTTGTGCAGCCTCCTTGGGTGGACATTTGACATAGACAGATGAACAAAAATGAACTTGTTTGGAATCTCTGGAAATGGTGGGCAGATGGCCTGATGTTGGGTGGGGGCGGGAGCATTTAAGTCTCTTCCCTTATTTGACTTAGCCAGCACATCACAGTCTTGCTTGAGCCATCAGCCTTTGGAAATAAATCAACCTGTTTTGAGCATCACTGCTTTATATCCCCAGCAGCTGGGATGTGATTTATTCACTTGGTAACAACATCAGTCATCACTCAAATACGTTCACCCAGTACCTAATATGCCCAAGAACTTGTGCTAAAAATCCTGGACTGAGGCTTTCCTGCATGGTTTGTTTCTCTTTTACCTAAAGGGACAACTGGAGAGAAGAACCCGTTGGGGCTGGAGTAGTTGGAAAATATTCTTTAGCTGGCCTTGATGGAAGAGCAGGATTTGAATAAGTGGAAGCCAGGAAGTGTATCTGAGGAAGGCAAGTCAAGCTGGGTGGATATGCTGGGTCCGGATTATGGAAGAAGGCTTTGAGAGTCTGGGGGAAGTACCTGGACAACAGTAGCCAATGATGGTTCTTGAGAAGGGCAGGGCCAGGAAGAACATGGTCTTTTGATATGCCCTTAGTACATGGCTGGATTGAGGCAGGGAGTTACTGGAGGTAGGGGTCAGCTAGAGGACCGCATGACCATCCCAGAGTGAGAATAGCAGCAGCAGCAGAAACGGGGAAGATAGGGAGCTATTTTAAAGGACAGATGATAGGACTCATGGAAACTCTGGTAGCATAGCTGTTAACAGCTACAGCTGCTAACCAAAGGTCAGCAGTTTGAATCCATCAGGCACTCCTTGGAAACTCTATGGGGCAGTTCTACCCTGTCCTGTAGGGTCACTATGAGTCGGAATTGACTTGACGGCAATGGGTTTATAGGACTTACTGTCAGATGGAGGGACGGGAATAGTTGGCAGTGAATCCATGGAGACTGGTGGGTGGAGCTGATGGAAGTGGGTCAGCTGGGAAGGGAAGCTTGAGCCCTCTGCTTAGGGGCCATCCATGCTCTTCCTCAAACTCCTGTGTCCTTGGGTATAGCCACACTTGAGGCCAATGTGAGCCTGAGCCCTGCACCACAGGTCCAAAGTCAAGGAGCCCTGTGCTGTGTTGGAGTAGGAGTGGGGTTGGGGGGGGGGAGGGAATCATGCCCCTCTGGGACCCATACCCACCGATCATAATCCATAACTGAGATGAGCAGGCTGACTTGATCCATGTTCTCCGGGGGAATATCAAAGATGATGGCCTCATTGTAGACAGGATTGAGAGTGTTCTTCTTTATGGTTGTTTTCTTCTTCTTCAGCCTCCGCCCATCACAAAGCAGGGACACTTTGACATATGGATCTGGGCCAATGGGGCAGTGGAAAGGGAAGGGAGTGTGTTAAACAGATGTTCTCGAACATCATTTGCAACAGGGGGATTGAAGCCCTGGGCCTACTGCTGCTCGTCAGATGGTATCAGTGGGTTGTTACAATAATCAAACCACCTTGTATTTATGTAGCACACCTGTCTCTGAGGACACTCGGTGCTTAATAAACACAGAGTCTTCAGCTACCTCAGTATTCTTGGGAGAGTGCTTAATGGGCTTTCGCTAATGGGGAAGCTGGTCCCAAATCACACAGGACACCTGCCCATGGGCATGCAGTTCACAGCCCTAAATCTTGTCCCCATGATGGCCAGCTGGCTCCAGAGGGTGGTGAAGCTGAACAAAGGCACTCTGTTTCTTTCACCTATTGGAGTCCTTTTTCTCTGGGGGTCTTGTCAGCCTTATTAACCAAAGGGTAAGCGGAGGGGGAGGTAAAAATAGAACTCAGTGATGCCCAAGGAGTAGAATAAAATGAACAGTGACATCACAATGCTTTTCCTGTCCTCCGCACCTGACAACATGTATATGGGGCCTATTGTCTCAGAAAATTTATTTCCATTGGCATCAGTGAGAGTAGTGGTCCTGCTCGCTTCTTTGCCGGAAGCCATTTCCTGCTTCCTTCCAGGCAGTGGAGGAGGAAGGAGCTGTGTGGCCAGGGGCAGTGAGGTGGATCTCCTGAGATTCAGGGCACCTGGTTGACATTTCATTTCTCAGTGGGATCTTGGGTGCTCTCTATCTGGAGAGAGACTCTAAGTAGGAGATATCTCTTTACTGAACTCCCCTCTGCCTCCCATCCTTGTTTCTCTTTTAGTTTCTTGAATGGCTATTACATGGTCATCTTTCTACCCTGAAATTTTCTACTCATCCATGTGAAGTGACACCTATTGTACCTCACAGCGCGATGTCTGGGTCACCATCATAATTATTATTTACGCCGAGCAGCTGCAGAAATAGGAGGGCCACTCACAGGTAATAATAGCTTTTGAGATGCTGATGTTCTGAGACACCTTCTTGCCCAGAAGCCAAGGCTCTTGTGACTCTGTCGAGAGGCGCGGATCAAAGCAGACGCTCCCCCAGCTCTGCCATGCATAGGCTCTAGCCTGTTATGATTCTATTTCCTGGGCAGCCAAGCACCCAGCAGCCCCTCACACTCCCTGACCATCATTCAGGTGGGAAATGAAATGCAAAGCTATAGTGGAAACTAAAGAGAACTGCGACACCTGATCAGAAACTCCAAGCTTAAAGGCATTTCTGCAGACATCTAAATGAGCCGCTGACTAACTGACTAACCGATGTGACAGCAGCAGCTGTGCCTTAACCATGGGGACACTTGAGTTTATGGGGGAACTGGGGAGCCCATGAAGTGTCTAATCAACCTGCTGCCTCTGACTACACAATTGAAAGGGCCTTCTAGGGACAGGGGGATTTTCAAGAAAACGAACAATTTTTGAATAAAAAGGAAGATTTCTGAGAGCCGGGTGAGACAGGTTTCCACAGCCTACATATATATATGTATATATGTATATACGTCCCCAGGGCATTGCTCAGGTCCAAGAAAACAGGTGGGAAGAGTTAGCCCCCAAACCTGGCTTTAACGTGGTGACTTCTAAACCCCTTAAGGGTGTATGTTGCCTTGGAAAGAGTTTTTCAGGCTTAAGGTTGCTCAGGTGTTGTCTTGTGCCCTGCCATGCCTGTTTCCACGCACTGTAACATCAGAGCAAATTTCCACGTCACCAGGCTTGTAAAAAGATAGGCAGAGCCGCCTGTGCCACTGGGCCCCTTCCTTCCCCCGACTCCATCCACCCCTGCAAAGCAGATCCAATTTGTAAAATTCAGTGTGTATGCATCATGCAGCCCTTGCAGGAACCAAAGACCTCACCATCGTCCAAGCAGCTAAAGCAGACAGGTGACTGTTCCCTTCGGTTCTCTGGGGTAACAGTCTGTGGCATCTAGCAGAAGGTGGCCCCAGATGACCTCTGAGGTCCTTCCCTCCCTAAAAGCCTATGATGCTCTATGCAAGTGAGGAAGGGGACACAAAGACCAGCAGTGTATTTCAGCCTCATTGTCATGAAAGCCAGCAAAATTCAGCATCTAGTGTGTATCAGGTACTGTGCTGAGATACACATACATCATGTCATGTAAACTATATCAACCCTATGAGCTATTATCATTATCTTCAATTTATAGATGGGAAAAGTGGGACATAGAGAGACCAAGAAACTTGCCTAAGATTTCAACCCAGGTTTGTCTGACTCCAAAGCTCACATTTTAAACCACTAAACTCAAGGCAGTGTACCCCAGATGTGGCAGAGATGGATGGTTTACTCACTCACCACCCTTGTGAGCATCTTGGTCCTTACTATTATTATTATTATTATTTATTGTTATGCTCCAGCAGATAGGATAGGCTTAGACAATTGATTCAGGGCTAGTTTAGGTCAAGGAGAATATGAAGGTCCTTGTTTTTAGAGGTCAATAGCACACAAATCAAGAACAGACAATTAATAAGCTCCATTTGCTCTCTAGGTCCCTGTGTGGTGCAAACGGTTTGCGCTCAACTGCTAATCTAAAGTTTGGCATTTCAAGCCCACCCAGTGGAGCCACAGAAAGAAGTCCTGGTGACCTGCGTCTGTAAAGATTACAGTCAGGAAAACCCTACGGAGCACTTCTACTCTGTAACACATGGGGTCACCATAACTCAGAATCAACTTGACAGCAACAGGTTTGATTTTAGTTTATTCATTCTCGTTTAGTCCAACCCCAAACCACTCTGGGCTGAAGGTGACCTCAAACTCATTCTCAAAAATGGAAGATCCACTTACAGAGGCTGATGGCAGGTACACTCCCACTGCATCACTCTCTGACCAGTCTCCTCATGCTACAAACTCATCATTCATTCATTTGTTCTTCATTTAATATTTATTGTCTATTAATTGCCCTGTGCTGTTCCAGGAACTTGCTTAGATCAGTGAACAAAACAGACAGAAATCCCTAATGAAGAAAAGGCCCCTGCATTTTCAGAATCAAGCTAGATTTAACGTCAGATTTGAAACTCAGGTAGAAAAGAGGGGTTTAGAACTCAGCATGGAAAAATCCCTCCTTCCAAGCCCTCTGCCTTGGAGCAGCCTTGCTGATTACCTGAGTGACTTCACCATAAGCTCACTCTCTAGCACACCAATTTAATTACATCAGAGAAGATAGGGTGGAGACTTGGGCAGCAAAATCCTATTTCCCTCAGCAGCCTTGAGAGTCCTCAGTGAATTTCCGTCCCTGGCACACACTTATTTTGATATTAAAATGCAATCTACGTTGGCTATATTTTTGAAGGAAGCAGACTTGCTGCTGCCTAAGAGCCTTTAGCAGGTCAGAAGACGTTCCCTAAGCTCTCCACCATGTCTGCTGTGTGTCAGGTGGCTCCAGTGAAAGGAGAGGCATTAGGGCGCTGCTATCTCAGGAGCTTCTGGCCTTGAATGGGTGAGTGGGGCAGACAGACAGTGGAGCTGGGGCAGAGGCTCCCAGGGATTCAAAGCTGCAATAAACACACATCACTTCAGCGTCTCCCAGCCACCTTTCTCTGGAACCTCAATTTTCAAGGCCTAATACCTCGTCTTCTTCCAACTGCACCAGGTGGTGCCTGGGCCCAATGTCACCTCTGTATGGCAACTGTGGTTATACTAAGGAATTTCCCAGGAAATGAACAATAAATAAACTGAAAAATCTTCCATAGATTCCCATGCAAGCTCAGAGGCCCCTCCTGAGCCATTTTATATTGGTGATCTGAATCATCCACAGGGGCTCCTGGGGAGAGGGGAGTCTAGGGAACAAATGCAGCCTCTCCCAGCAATTGCTATTCTGAGTGCAGCCTAGACTGTTCCATGTGCCTGTTCTTTGGAAGGTCTCACCCCATTTCACCTCTCAGGGCTGTTTGAGCCACTGGGGATGGGGGAAGGCTCCCAGGACTCAAAATACCCCTCTGTTATTTGCAAACTCAAATGCCTTCTCCTACAACCACTTGCAGAATCATGGGGGCAAGGTTCAAACCTCTGACACCATGTCCAGCCTGCAGGTCCCACAGCTGCCCCCAAACAAGCATTTCCTCTGTTGCTAGAATAGTACTCAATTTCTCCTTCTGTACCCAGCAGCTCCCCTGGTGCTGAGGCCGAAGCCAGGAGTCCTGCAGGAAAAACTCAAATACAAATGCACTTTGCTTTTCAGTGGATTTGCTCCTGTGACTCAGTACGCAGGGCTGCAGTAGGCCTGTGTGGACCCACAAACGTTTAACACATTCAAACCCGACATAACCCTTCTGGAAGTCCTGGGGCCTCACAGAGACTAGGAAGATTTTCCTTAACTCTGCTCACATGTATTTACTTTTCAGCCTCTCCCTTCTCTGAGAGAACAAATGATAATAATAGCTAATATCTACTGAGTGTTTATTATGTATCAGCACAATTCTAAGCATGTTATATGAATTAACTTGTTTATCCTTGAAGTAACCCAAGTAAGTAAGGTATTATCATTCCCACTTTTCAGATTAGGACACCAAAGCCTTTAGACAACAAGGAAGTGGCAGAGCTGGAATTCAAATCCAGGCAGTTTGCCTCCAGAGCTGGTTGCTTCTATCCTAATAACAGTGACATTTCTTTCCCCTTCTCTCCAAATACCCTTCTAAATCCCATTGTCTGAGCCACTAGGGGGCCAGGCAACAGGGAGGTTGGGTAAGGGAGGTACCTGAATAGCCTGTGATATCCATTGCCTTGAGGTTCCGACATTTGATCACGGTGAGGGTGAGCCTGCCTGCTGTGGGCAGGTAGCAGAGGGAGAACATGATCTCTCCCAAATCCACACTTTCCTGCAAAGAAGCAGACAAGAAGGCAAATGAAGGGCACCTGGGCCTTGCTCCCTGAGCAGCTGCTGTGGGGTGCTCCAGGCCCCAGGAGAAGGCTCTTTGAAGCAGACTGCCAGGTCTTCAAGACCCAAGGGTTTTGCTTCCACGCTGGGAATAACCGGGTATAAAAGGCAACAATAGTAATGTTATGGATTGAATTGTCCCCCCAAAATATGTGTTGTAAATCATAACCTCTATGCCTGGGTTATAATCTTATTTGTGAATGAGTTTTATGTTAATGAGGCAGGATTAGCATAGGTGCGTCTTGAGTTAATCTCTTACAAGAGATAACAGGGGCAAGCAGAGATGGAGGAAGACAGATGAAGATCTCCCAGGAAGGAGGAAACAGAAGCTAAAGAAACAAGGACCTTCCCTCAGAGCCACCAGAGAGAGAAAGCTTTCCCCTAGAGCTGGTGCCCTGAATTCAGACTTCTAGCCTCCTAAACTTCAAGAAAATAAATTTCTATTTGTTAAAGACGCCCACTTGTTGTATTTTTGTTATAGCAGCACTAGATAACTAAGACAAGCAATATTTCCTCTTCAGAATTTGTCTCCAACAACGTTGTTGTTAGTTGCCATCAAGTTAGCCCCAACTCATGGCGACCCTATGCACAATGGAAAGAAACACTGCTCCATCAGTCCTGCACCATCTCCATGATCAGTTGTGGATCAGACCGTTGTGATCCATACCGTTTTCATTGGCTGGTTTTTGGAAGAAGACCACCAGGTCTTTCTCCCTAGTCTGTCTTAGTCTGGAAGCTCTGCTGAAACCTGTTCAACATCATAGCAACATACAAGCCTCCACTGACGAAGTGTGGTGGCTATGCTTGAGGAGCATTTGCTGGGAATTGAACCTGAGTCTCTTGAATGGGAGGCAAGAATTCTACCATTAAACCACCACTGTCTCCATCTCCAACAATACTCCCTCTCAGTTTTGATCAGATTCTGTCCTAGTTTTCACAGTTCTGCTTTGGCCTGGCTTGCCCTACATGTACCCCTTGGCTGCAGCCTCCAGACCACCAGCTGCTTTGTGGCCCATTTCTGTTCTCCTCCAGGTCACCCTTCTCATTACTGACCCCCTTGACTTCCCTGCCCCTTCCTGGCATGTGGGTCATGACCAAATCCTGTCTAAGACACATGCTTCAGCCACCAGGCATTCCCTCTCCCAGCAGATCCACAATCCTTTTCTGCTTCTGCCCTTCAGCTCAGTCATTTTTCTGTCAATCCTTCTTCCTTGGCAGCTTTCTCACCTCTACCAAAACACACCTAACACTCTAACTTCCTGTCCTCAGGGTGGAAGCACAAGGAATCTGTTACCCTGGTCAGGATGTGCTGCCAACCAAGGAGACATAGGACCCCATCCCACGTTTGAAGCCAGGCCTTGGATCCACGTTGTCCTTGTCCTTAAATGTGATCAGCCTTCAAAAATAAACCTGAAACAAAAAATGTCCCCAAAGTCTTCTTAAAACCAAACAATAGTTTAGCTTAACTAGTAAACAATGTCTTCCCTGAGCATTGTGCACTTTTAAGAACTATCTATATGGGATCAAATTGACAACAGTAACTCGAAAGATTAGATGAGAAACTTAGGGGGCAGTGAGTTTATTTAATGGCGGAGGAAAAATTTGGAAAAGGAGGGTGAGAATGGTTGCACAACTCCAAGAATGTAATTAATGTCACTGAATTGTACATGTAGAAACTGCTGAATCAGTGTATGTTCTGCTGTGTGTATTCTCAATAACAAAAATAAAATAAAACTGACAGAGCACACGCTCTCCTGCCTCTCCTGCCCCAGAATCACCATGGGATTCCAAATCTCAGGAAGTTTCTGAGCAAGAGGGGAAAAACATCGAAGATGGTAAGGATGCTGGTCTGTTGTATTAAATAGAACCTTGCCGGATTGCTTCCTCTTCCTGCTTCCTGTCCGCCACTTGATGAATGAGGGCGCTGTCACCGTGAACTCCCCTACCCCCTCATTCTCCCCTTTGCAGGCTTTAAGGCTGGCCTGGGGCTCCGAGATATGGAGGTGTTTTGTCTCTTAGGGCTCCCAGGCCCAGGCTTGAGGAGAAAGAGGTGAGGGTTTGGAAAGACCGATTTCCAATTAGGTCATCCATTCATTCATCCACTCATTTATTCAGTCAGTCAACCAACAAATACCTATTGAACACCTGCTACGTGCTAGGTGTTGATCTAGGTATTGGGGATATAGGAGAGAACAAAACACTCTGCCCTCCTGGAGCTTATATTTTAAGGGCAATGGACGATAAAAGGCTAAACAAATAAAATGTTAGACAGCAAAAAGTGCCAAGAAGAAAAAAATAAGACAGGGAACAGGGATATGAAATGCCATTGGGGAGGCTATAGGTGTTGACATTTTAGACAAGACGGTCAGGGAAGGCCTCCCTGAGGTGATGTCTGAGAGAGGAGTCAAGAGTGACACCAAGGTTTTTTTTCCATTCTCCGCCAAAAGAACCACCCACCACTGGAGACTCCTACAGACACTGGATGCTAGGTTTGGCCCCACCAGGAGAATAATCCAGCTCCCCACGCCCTCCACCCATTCCAGAGCATGTGGTCTCAATGATCTCCTCTAGGTGGTGCTAATACCCACCCTTTCCCTAGCGCTAGGTATGTCTTTTTTTTCTCCCTGCCCCACCCCACTTCAAATCCCAGGGGCAACGAGAGGTGGAACCTGCCCCCAGCTTCCCATAAGGGGGTCTGGCTGGGGCCAGAGTCTCACACTTTGCAGAGACAGCCACGCCCTGCAGCACGTAGAACTCGTGGCCAGCACAGAGCCAGTGAGCCAAGACCAACATCTGCGGAACTCCTGTGCTCTGCAAAGCTCTTCCATGGACGGCATCTGCACCTCTGAGGCTCACAGCAAATGTGCAGGGCAAAGATGATTGTCATCACTTCCTCCATTTCACGGATGAATAACTTGAGACTCAAGTTTAAAAGCCCTGCCCAGGTGTATACAGCTGGCAGGAGATACAGCTGAGTCCCCACTCTTAGGAGAGTGCTCCTTGCACTCCATCTGTGAGCAGCAGCCCCTCCCAGCTCACCGAGGACGCATCTCAAGGTAACCCTGGCTCCTCTATACCCAAGAACACAACTTTATCCATTTGTTTATTTGTTCACGCGTTCATGTTTACTGAGTGCCTACTAGGGACCCTGTACTTTGTGGAGAGTATACAGTTTCTCCCCTCAACACACAGTTTAGT
Organism: Dugong dugon; assembly: GCA_030035585.1. NCBI lineage: Eukaryota > Metazoa > Chordata > Mammalia > Sirenia > Dugongidae > Dugong > Dugong dugon. The sequence continues at coordinate 154,709,535 of CM057462.1, forward strand.
GGGGTCACAACTGGTTAAAACAAGCAAGAACAACAAGAAGTGGCAGGCGCTAGGGTCCTCAGTTTCCTCTGGTGCATCTCCTGTCTCCCTGGGGGATGTCAAGAGAGACAGACACAGGAAACTGCCCTGTGACCTGGCATTGTGGGATGTGACTGTCCCCTCACTCAACAAGGATCAGATCAATGTGAATCAGCTGAATGTTCTATCTCTGACAGAGGCACAAAGGTGCAAGAAGTCTCAAACCCCTTTATTTTCCTTAATAACCCTCTGAGGTTCAATCATGCCCAAAGTTACAGAAACCCTTGTCAGACTCAATAAGCATAGTAATAAAAAATACCTTACTGCACACTTACTATGTGCCAGGCAGTCTGCTGAATACTTTGCTAAAATTATCTCTGTAAGTCTTACCACAGCCCCATGAGGTAGGTACTCTTACCATCCACACTGTACTCAGGGGAAAATGAATGGTTACTAAGTTAAGTAACTTGCCCAGGGCTGCATAACTAGTGAGTGGTGAGGCCAGCCTGTGACCACAATTAGTCTGATGCCAGACTTTTATCTATCAGTCACTGAATTGTACATGTTGAAATTATTGTGCTCAGTAGTGCTCAGACACCCTCAACGGTTCCCCTTGTTTGGCCTCTGGATCAAGGCCCATCTTCTTAGCTTGCATTCAGAGCCCTCAACAATCACGCCCCATCTCACCTCCTCACCCGATTATCTCTCTATGCCAACCCTCTGCTCCGTGTGGGCTGCTGTGTTTTTGGTCTCTTTTTGCCAAAATGCCTCCTGTTAAGGGTTGAACTGTGTCCCCCTCAAAAGATATATTGAACTCCTAACCCTGGTGCCTGTCAAATTGGAAATGGGTTCTTTGCAGGTGTAATCAAGATGATGTTATTAGGGTGGGCCCTACTCCAAAATGACTGGGGTCCTTGTAAGGAGAGAAGAAGAGGCACAGACACAGGGTAGATGGTCATGTGAAGACAGAGACAGAGACTGGAGGTATGCTGCCAGAAACCAAGGAATGCCTGGGGCTACGAGAAGTTGGAAGAAGCAAGGAAGGATCCTTCTCTAGAAGCTTTGGAGGGAGGATGGCCCTGTCAACACAGTAGATTTCAGACTGCTGGCCTCCAGAACTGTGGGAGAATAAATTTCTGTTGTTTTAAGCCACCTGTTTGTGGTAATGTGTTATGACAGCCTGAGGAAACTAATATAGCTCCCCATCTCTTTGCTTGGGAATCCTGCACGTCCTGTACAGCCAGGGCCATGTCCCTCTCCAGGAACCCTTGCCCAGGGCCCAGCCCACAGCAAGCATCTATCTCCATGTCCCTGCATCACTTTCTGCCCCTGAGCTGCTCACAGCAGTTACCAAGTGCCCCTTTTGCTCTGCAGCTGTGCCGCCTACCAGAGTCCGCTGACAAGACCAGAGGCTCCTTTAAGCCAGGGACTTTGTCTTACATGTACTTATGCTTCAGGGGTGCCCAGACCACAAAGCAGGAGCTACACAAATGCCTGTGGAAATGGATGACTACATTTCAGCCAAATGGAGATTGGGAAAAAAGTCTGCTATCACCTTTTCTCCACCAATGCATCCCGCAGATGGCGAGCTGAGCTTTCAAAGGCTGTCTTTCCAGGGGGAGTCTGAGTTGATTTGTTTATGGACTTGGGAGACTTGCCTAGGGATATGAGGGATAAAAACCAGTTGTCATCCAGTCAATTCTGACTCATGGCTACCCCATGTGTGTCAGAGTAGAACTGTGTGCTCCACAGAGTTTTCAGTGGCTGATTTTTCAGAAGTAGATCACCAGACCTTTCTTTCAAGGTGCCTCTGGGTGGACTCAAACCCCCAGCTTTTTGATTAGCTGCCAAGCACATGAACTGTTTGTACCACCCAGAGGCTCCCAATATGAGGGATACCTCAGAGTAAATCGAACCCTCTGGGGCTCTATGAACTGGTCTCAAGGATCGCTCCCTCCAGGGAGAGCATGCATCCGCAGGGCTGTCCTTTCTCAATAGGACTGTAGCAGGCTGGAGGACCTGAGGGGAGCTGAATCTGTGGTGCAATGTGGAGCCCCCTGACCCCCACACCTGACAGTGAACTACACTCTCCATTCATGGGCCCAGAGAGGCAAAGGGACTCGTCCAGTATCCCACCATGACTTGGAGGCAGAGAGGAGACAGGGGCCAGGGGGCCTGAAGCCCCATTCCAGCTCTTTCTGCTGTGGGTGATTGGGCCTCACTGGTCCTACCAGCAAATTAGCTGCTCTTGGTTCAGGGGATGGAGGGGGATATTGCTACCCTGTACACACAGGCAGCAGAGGACTAGGTTATTTGATAAAGGAAAATAAATAGGTTAATTTTGAGTAAACAGAGAGATGGGAGCTAAACAAACAGAGAGTCAACATCTCCTGGTAGCCACCTTCCCTCCCTCTCCAGAAAGCCCGGCCCCAGCTTGGCCCCACAGCTTCCTCGGCATGTCCTGTCCTTACACTGCCCTCTTGCTGAGGAGGTTTCAGGCCAGGTCCTGCACACCTTACTAGCCTTTGATTCTCATTAGGGATGTCTGAGACTTTGGGTTTTAATAAAACCAAGGGTGACCAAGGGCTGCAGAGCTGTGGCATGTTATTGCTTTCATCTTCACCTGCTATTAGGAGAGGCTGCCTTAGGCCCCTGCCTGGTAATGAGCTCCCTGGTGCTGGAGAGGTCACTGCTGTCCATAGTGGAGGAAACCAGCCTAGCGCTTTCAACTCTTTCTAGCCGGGGGCTGAGAGGGTGGACCTGAGCAACTGGCTAAGAGTCTTGGCTACTGCTACAAGAGGGTGAGCCTGCGGCCAGGGGAGGGGAAGCCAAATGTTTGCTCCTGGATAAATCTGTCCTTAAGTGCAACCTGTCCACCTGCCATTGCTGCCCATAATAGCAGCACTTTCCCCTGGCTGCAGTGCCCAGGCGATGGGCAGTAAGATTCTTAAGGACACATCCACTGCACAGCATTGCTCGCCCTGGCTTTCCAGGCGCCCATCTGCAATAGCTCGTGAAAGCACTTCTCTCTGGATGATGCACTCACATAGCCCTGGGCATAGAAAAAATATTCCTATCTGTGAGCTGCCCAGGAAAGTGCAGTGAGCCATGAGCAGGAGACCCAGGCTTTAGCCCCTCTGCCACTAACTAGCTGTGAGAGCTTGAGCAAGTCATTTCACATCTCTGGACTTCAGTCTGTACAATGTGGGAGTTGTTCTAGATGATCAGCTGAAAGAACATAGGATTCAAATGGGAAAATCTATCATCATCAGCCATTGCCCACTGAGCTAGCCAAGGATGCTTAACTGGTGTCTACTGCCCATCTTGAAGAATCTAGCAATTTCGTTTTGAAACCCAAATGCTCTCATTCCTTCAGCTGCCTCCCAAATGCTTTGTTCTTCTCCAGGGCCAGCCACGCATCCTCCTAAACGGGCAATGAGTGGCATCAATGTCTCTGTAACAATCCTGGGAATCCAGGCTGAGTGAAGCAAAAACAATGCTTGCCTGTCTCTTAGAGAACACTTCTGGTCTCTTAATCATTAAGTGACTTGTCTGAATCTCTCCTCATCAGCAGAGAAGCAGCCGCTACGCTTTCAGGAAAGCCACAGGGACCTAAAAGGATCTCTGAAGCACTGGGCAGGAAGCGCTGTTAAGTTACTCCCAGGCAGGGGGACCTGGAGCAAAGCCAGGTTGAAGTCAATTTGGCTCCACTGGGTAAAGAGATACCCAGTGAGCACCCCGTCTGTGGAGGCCATGGCTCATACTGGGGTACAAAGCTAGGCCAACCCCCCAAGTTTCTGCTCTCATAGCACGGTGGGCCTCCTCTTCACAGCATGTGCTCCAATCACCACTTCTACCTTGGTTTTGGGGTTCTGTGACTGACACTCATGTTCCTCACTAGAGTGTGGGCTCTCTGAGGGCAGGGATGGTGTCAGGTCTGGTTTTACTCACCATTAGAGCTCTGATGTCTAGCCCAGTGCCTTACATATGGTAAGTGCTCAATGAATACTTGCTGACGAGCAAATGGTTGAGAATATGGATTTTCAGTCAAGCAGCCCTGAGTCCAAGTTCCAGCTCTCTGACTTGGGCAAGTTACATAACCTTTCATAATCTCAGTTTCCTAATCTATAAAATGGGGCTAATGAAAGCACTACTTCACAGCATCTTTTCAAGGATTAAATAAGATTAGTAGTAGTTCCTGGCACTGAGTAAGCTCTCTGTAAGTATTAGCTGCTATTATTATTATTAAGAGTTCACAGTCTTGGAGCAGAGGAAGGGGAGAGAAAGGCATGTAAGTAATACCGTCCAGTTTGATCCATGCTATAATAGGGGGCAGTGATGGTTTAGTGGTAGAATTCTTGCCTTGCAGGCAGGAGACTCTGGTTCGATTCCTGGCCAGTGCACCTATGTGCAGCCACCACCTGTCTATTGTGGAGGCTGGCATGTTGCTATGATGCTGAACAGTTTTCAGTGGAGCTTCCAGACTAAGACTAGGAAGAAAGGCCTAGTGAGCTACTTCCAAAAATCAGCCAGTGAAAACCCAATGGATCACAATGGTGCATGGGGTCGCCACGAGTCGGGGGCCAACAACAACATAATAGAATTGTAGACAAGATGTGGCAGAGTAGAGGAGAGAACAATAAACTGTGCAGGGATTTCAGGGCACGCTTTCCAGAGGGGAAGAAGGGGCATGGAATGTTCAGGGGGTATGAGAAGTTCTGGGTGGTGGAGGGGATGGGAGAGGGAGAGTAACACAGATGAGGCTGGGAATGGGCAGGGCTTGACCTTGCCTGCCTTGTGACCTTGACTCTGCAGGCTGTGGGAGACCATCTCTACACCTGCTCTTCCTTCTGTAACCAGTCCGCGGTGCCACCTCCCACCCAGACGCCCACACTGGGGACCATTTTCATGTATGTCATTCACTCCTTAGGCACTTACTAAATGTTCATGAATATGGAGAGACTGTGGTGAATAAGATAGACAAAGTCCTAGCCCTGCAGGAACTTGTATTCTAGGGGAGGGAGACAAACATAAACCAAGCAAGGTACTATTGAGTGTTGTAAGTAAGCCAGTGACTCCATAAAGGGTAATGAGTGGGGCAGGGGGCCACTTTAGACAGAGTGGTTGGGGAAGGGTGCTTGCGACCTGGAAGATAAACCACACCAGAGTTGAAGAAGAGCACTTGAGCAGAGGAGAAACAGGCCTGGCCGGCGAAGGGTTGAAAGGTGGCCGCCGGGTCTGGAGAGTAGTGAGGAGAGGGGTGAGGACCAGAGGGAGGCCAAGGGAGGCAGGGCCAGATCCCGTAGGCCTTGAATTCAGTTTTGTTTTTTTCCCAGTTGCCATCAGGTTGATTCTGACTCACAACAATACCAAGTGTGTCAGAACAGAACTGTGCTCAATAGAGTTTTTTGGAATTATATTGCCAGGCCTTTCTTCCAAGGAGCGCCTGGGTGGACTCGAACCTCCAACCCTTTGGTTAGCAGCTGAGTGCATTAACCACTTGCACCATCCAATACTCCAGGCTTTGAAAGGCAGACACCTTTCCAAGTGTGAAGCAAAGCTATCAGAGGATTTGAAGTGGTTTGGAGACCTCAGCTGGCTTGTAAAGAATGGATGGCAGGGGGAGGGAAGAAGCGAGTTAGACTAGATTTCTCTCTCCTTCAGCGTCCTCATCTAGTCAGTTACCCAGCTGTGCTGATTCTTCCTTCTAAGTGTCCCCAGACTCTGAGGCCTCTCCTCTCCTTCCCTACTGTACTAGCGTAGCTCTGACCCACACTATCTCTCACCTGGACCAGCCGAGCTTTCTAACTTCTCTCTGCTCACCGTTCTCCAATCCGTCCTTCTTTGCTATAATCAAGGGGTTGCTCTCCTGCTCAAAATTCCTCCATGACTCCCCATTTCACATCTACCCTGTAGTTGGAAAAACTCCTTCTTCAAATGAAATATTATCTGGAAGCCCTAATATGTACAACAGATGAAAAGTAGGTTAGAGACAGGGCACCCAGAGCTCCCACATTCAACCCTTCAGCCCACTTCCTTGGAATTCTAGGACTCAGTTTGAAAATCACTTATCCATGGAATCACATCCAAACTTCTTAGCCTGGTATTCGAGAATCTTCATGACTTGGCCCTCACCTTTCTCATCAGCCTCCCCTTCCTCCATTCTGCTTCCAAATCCTCCAAACCCACTGCCATCAGCTGATTCCAACTCATGGTGACCCCATGTGTTACACAATAGAACTACTCCATGGGCTTTTCTTGGCTATAATTTTTACAAAAGCAGATCAACAGGGCTTTCTTCTGCAGTGCCACTGGGGGGTTCAAATCATCAAACTTTAGGTTAGTAGTCAAGTGCAAACTGTTTGAGCCAGCCACCCAGGGAACTTTCATTCTGCCCCAGGTCCCCAAAACAACCAGCCATAGTAACCATTAACATTTATTGAATGGGCATACTATGTGCATCCTAGCCTAAGTGCTTAGACATATTCGGCCATATAAACTTCACAAAAGCCTTCTAAGATGGGTACTATTATTATCCCCATTTTTCACATGGGGAGACTGAAGTACAGAGAGGTTATATAACTGGTCCAAAGACACACAGCTAGTAAGTGGCAGAGCTGGGATATGAACCCAGGCAGCCAGGCTAGAGGGCCCATACTTTTAACCACTACATCACACGGTCTCTCTATGACTCCTCCCTCTCCAGATTCTCAGGGTTCTTTCGCACCTCCATGCCTTCGCCTCTGTTCTTTCCACTGCCTGAAATAATCTCGCCTTACCTCTTACGATCCTGGCAAACACTCATCTTTCTAGGCCAGTGTCTGGAGCAGGAGATGGGTGAAGGCCTAAACCTTCAGGTGCTTGTTAGCAAGGAGATAATGAAGCTAAAGCCACGCTCCCTGGTTCTTCAAGAGTACCCCTGGCTGAGACCAAAGCCTTGCCTTTTTGCAAGGCCTCCTCTTGGACTCCCTGGTCTGACTCGGGGTGGTGGTGGTGGGGTTCTCCCATTTCCCTGGGTAGTGAAGGCCTAGAGAAAAGTGTTACAAATGGTTAACTGCACTCAGCTGCTAACGGAAAGTTTGGTGGTTTGAGTTCACCCAAAGGTGCCTAAGGAGAAAGGTCTGGAAATCTACTTCTGAAAAATCAGCCGTTGAAAACTCTGGGGAGCACAGTTCTACTCTGACACACGTGGAGTCAGTCAGCAATCATCCCCAGGGAAATTAGAAAAGCAAAGAAATGCAGAACCCGTTGCTGTACAGTTGATTCCAACTCACGGTGACCCCATGTGTTACAGAGTAGCGAAGGGGCATACATTTCTGAGATGATATGGGCGGGATCTGGTGACCCGTTGGATGTGGGCGCTGCGGTAGAAGAGCGTGGAGACTGACGCTCTGCCCCGCCCCTGCGTCCCCAAGGCTGGCTCAGCTCTCTGCTGGGAGAAGAGAGCGTGGGGGTGGGAGCGCCTTCCCGCCGTGCAGAGAGAGGGCTCCTGCTGTGAGCACCGCCTGGTGACGTGGGTTGATTCCCTGCTCCTCCTTGGGCCTGGGCCTCTGGGGCTTGGGCAAGAATCCTGGGGGCGGCCGAGTTGGAAGGGAGGCATGTGTCTGCTGTGACACTCCGGGCTTCCTGCTGGGTGCTAGGGCAGGTTATATTTATTTTGAGTTCCACGCCTGCTTTTTTCTCTCAAGTGCTTTCCTGCCTCAAACGCTTTGTAGCGTTATGAATAAATGATCGACCAAAATTGAGGTGCCTTTAAACGAACTTTAATAAACTCCAGCTGCAGCCTGCGGCGTGGACGCTGGGAGCTCAAGCCAGTCCCGGGTGGAGGAGAGGGAGACTCTCGCCTGTGAAGGGCAGACGTGTGGGGAGGAAGTGGGCAAAATCTGTGGCTGGGCTTGGTCCCGGGGGACCGTGGAGACACGAAAGCACAGCAGCAGGAGGCAAGTGTGTCTGTATCTGAGCATCTTCAGGGAAACAGATGGTTTTATGTAGGAAACTTGTTCTCAGTCTCTCCTTTGTGAACCTGCCCTTAAAAAGAGGTTTGGTGCTTCACAGGCACCATTACTTTTGGGCAGATATCAGTGAGTCACAATCACACTGGGAGGTACCAGTTTCTTCTTAATGACTTTTAAAAAGGTGGGTGGAAAGGGAGAGGGGCAAAGAGGGGGTGGAAAGGAGTTTGAGGGGAGCTGAGTATGGAGAAGTTTTAAAAGAGACGGAGGCAGTGCCTGGTCAAGCGAGAGACTCAGTGCCATGAGGTACTTGTCCATGAGAGGTCAGGGCCTACCTCAGGTCAGCCCCTTCCACTCAGTGTCTTCATTGGTGACAGAGAGAAGAAGGGGGGAATAAATGGCACATTAATGAAGTTAATGATTAAATCTGTTTTCATTCCTTGCCTCCAGTTGTCCTGCCGTGTGGCTGTCAAACAGTTTACAGAGGGTGGGTACCGTGGTACTGAGGTAGTGGAGCTCTGCCCCCTCAGGTCTGTGGCAGCAGAGGCTCTCATAGGAGGGAAGATGACTTGGTTCCAGTGGGGTGGTCTTCTGGGGCAGCTGAGGAATGTTTCTGCAAACAGATGTCCCGGGAGTGGCCAAACAGGCAGGGCTTTGGTCTCAGCCGAGGATACACACTTGAACTACCAGCGAGGGGGGTGGCTTTAGCTTCCTCATGTCTTTGCTGACAGAGGCACCCTGGAGGTTTACATCTTCACCCATCTCCTGCTCCAGACACTCCAGAATCTCTTGGTCTTTTCATGGTGAGGCTGCTCTGTGAAGAGTTTCCTTACCACCTTTGACAGAGTGGACCATCCTGTTCTTGAATTGCCCCTTTCTTTTGGGGTCTCCTCCTGCCTTTCCTCTGCTCCTTCTCAGTCTCCTCTGCTGGATCCTCTTCCCGTCCCTGCCTCTAAACAAGGGAGTTCATCAGAACGCAGGCCTGGGCCCTCTTCTCTGCCCGCTCTCCCTCCCCTTAACTTAGATGCTCATTTCCATGCTCACAACTCCCAAATTTATGGCCCTTCATGACCCCTCTTCTGGGCTCCAGACTCAGCTATCCAACATGATATCTCCATGTGGCTGTCCCACAGAAATCTCTAACTTCTCAGATGCTCAGAAGTGAAATTTTGATCATCCATTTACATTCTCCTCTCATTTCCCCCCAACTTAGCAAATGGTCCCTCCATCCACCCAGTTGCTCAAGCTAGAAATGAGATCTCATTGTTGACACTTACCTCCCTCTCTCCTTCACTTGTAGTTCATCACCCAAAAAAACCAAAAGCCAAACCTGTTGCTGTCAAGTTGATTCTGACTAACTGCCCCATAGGGTTTCCAAGGCTGTAATCCTCATGGAAGGGGATTGCCACATCATTTTCATGCAGAGTGGCTGGTGGATTTGAACTGCTGACTTTTTGGTTAGCAGCCAAATGCTTATCCACTGCACCACCAGGAGTCCTTAGGTTATCACCAACCCAAAACCCATTGTCACTGAGTTGATTCCGACTCATAACGACCCTATAGGGCAGAGTAGAACTGCTCTGTAGGGTTTCCAAGAAGTGGCTGATAGGCCCGAACTGCTGACCTTTTCGTTAGCAGCTGAGCCTTAACCACTATGCCACCAGGGCTCCAGGTTATCACCAAGCCCTGTCAATTCTATTGACAAGCTCCCCAGGTGATTCTTGTGTATCCTCAAGTTTAAAGCATAAGACAAAAGAGGAGACTCTGAGGCTTCCCTGGGTCACACCCTATTAGAATCTGTGTGACACAGAACATATCCTAATAGTCATTAAATATCAGGGCTGCCAAGCAAAAGTTACAACCATAAAGAGCCTCTTCTCCTTTGCTAGTTGCAAACAAGGGTTCTGATGGATCAGTGCCATGTGGGATCCTGGGCTGGCTCCAGGCCCTCGTGGAGCAGCTTGTTCATCATCACCTTTTGCTTGTTTCCTGTGCATGACAAGGTACACTAGATCGCTAAATTTCAGCAAGAAGTGCTGCACCCAAATTTAAAGGGTTTAAGAGAACTGCATGACGAGTAACAATAGTATTTTATGATGCCTTCAAGACGTCTCACACCATTCTGTGAATATTCCTTATTTCAGTAGTTCTCTAAGTGTGGTTCCCTGACCAACAGCATCAGCATCACACGGAACTTGTCAGAAATGCTAATTCTTGGGCTCCACCCCAGACCTACTGAATTAGAAACCCAGAGGATAGGGCCCTTCAATCTATGTCTTAACAAGCTCTCCAGAGGGAGTGTCAGGCACAGAGAACCACTCCTTTATTGAGTTAAAAGAACCAGCTGAGCATGTACATTGTGACCAGCAGCCAGGATCATGAAGTTTCTTTCACCTCTTTGGACCTTCTTATTTTGGTGATCAAAGTCAAATTCAAGAAAGGAGAAGGGGACTAACAGTTATGGAGCATCTACTAGTTGTTAGGGACCATGCTGGGCACTTAATATGCATTAAATTCATTTCACCTGTACTACATCCCTCAGTTGTTAGGGGCCATCAAGTTGGTTCCTACTCATAGTGATCCCATGTACAACAGAACGAAACACCGCCGGGTCCTGCACCATCTTCACAACCATTGTTATGCTTCAGACCATTTTTGCAGCCACTACGTCAGTCTGTCTCATTGAGGGTCTTCCTCTTTTTCGCTGACCCTCTACCAAGCATGATGTCCTTCTCCAGGGACCGGTTCCTCCTGATAACATGTCTAAAGTACGTAAGACAAAGTCTCACCATCCTCTCTTTTAAGGAGCACTCTGGCTGTACTTCTTCCAAGACAGACTTGTTTGTTCTTCTGGCAGTCCATTCAGTATTCTTCGCCAACACCATAATTCAAAGGCATCAATTCTTTTTCGGTCTTCCTTATTTATTGTCCAGCTTTTGCATGCATATAAGGTGATTGAAAGTACTAAGATCAGGAGCACCTTAGTCCTCAAAGTGACATCTTTGCTTTTTAACACCTTAAAGAGGTCTTTTGCAGCAGATCTGCCCAATGCAATATGTTGTTTGATTTCTTGACTGCTGCTTCCATGGCGTTGGTTGTGGATCCAAGTAAAATGAAGTCCTTGACAATTTCAATCTTTTCTCCATTTATCATGATGCTGCTTATTGGCCCAGTTGTGAGGACTTTTGTTTTATGTTGAGATGTAATCCATACTGAAGGCTGTAGTCTTTGATCTTCATCAGTAAGTGCTTTAAGTCCTCTTTGCTTTCAGCTAGCAAGGTTGTGTCATCTGCATATTGAAGGTTGTTAATGAGTCTTCTTCCAATCCTGATGCCCCGTTCTTCATATAGTCCAACTTCTCGGATTATTTGCTCAGCATACAGATTGAATAAGTATGGTGAAAGGATACAGTGCTGATATACACCTTTCCTGATTTTAAACCACTCAGTATCCCCTTATGAACGACTGCCTCTTGGTCTAGGTACAGGTTTCGCATGAGCACAATTAAGTGTTCTGGAATTCCCATTCTTCACAATGTTATCCGTAACTTGTTCTGATTCACGAATCAAAAATCATAAAGTCAAATGCCTTTGCATAGTCAATAAAATACAGTTGTTTTAGTCATCTAGTGCTGCTATAACAGAAATACCCCAGGTGGATGGCTTTAACAAAGAGAAGTTTATTCTCTCATAGTCCAGTAGGCTAGAAGTCTGAATTCAGGGCGCCAGCTCCAGGGGAAGATTTTCTCTCTCTGTCAGATCTGGAAGAAGGTCCTTGTCATCAGTATTCCCTTGGTCTGGGAGCATCTCAGTGCAGGAACCTCAGGTCCAAAGGACGTGCTCTGCTCCTGGCACTGCTTTCGTGGTGGTATGAGATCCCCCTGTCACTTCTCTCTTTTATATCTCAAAATAGATTGGCTTAAGACACTATCAAATCTTGTAGATTTCATCAATATAAGGGCCGCTAATCAATCTTATTACATTGTAGTGATAGGATTTACAACACAGAGGGAAATCACATCAGATGACACAATGGTAGACAATCATACAGTACTGGGAATCTTGACCTCGCCAAATTGACAGACATTTTGAGGGACACAATTCAATCCATGACAACAGTATTATTCTGATATTCTCTGTTTTCAGCCAAGATCCATCTGACATCGGCAATGATACCCCTCATTCCACATCCTCTTCTGAATCCCACTTGAATTTCTGGCAGTTCCCTGCCAATGTACTGTTGCATCTGTTTTTGGATTATCTTCAGCAAAATTTTACTTGCATGTGGTATTAATGATATTGTTCAATAATTTCTGCATTCTGTTGGATCACCTTTCTTCGGAATGGGCACAAATATGGATCTCTTCCAGCTGGTTGGCCAGGTAGCTGTCTTCAAATTTCTTGGCATAGAAGAGTGAGCACTTCCAGCATTGCATCCCTCTGTTGAAACATCTCAACTGGTATTCCATCAATTCCTGGAGGCTTGTTTTTTGCCAGTGCCTTCAGTGCAGCTTTGACCTCTTCCTTCAGTACCATCAGTTCTTGATCATATGCTGCCTCCTGAAATGGTTGAACGTCGACCGATTCTTTTTGGTACAGTGACTCTAGGTATTCCTTCCATCTTCTTTTGATGCTTCCTGCGTTGTTCAATATTTTGTCCATAGAATCCTTCAATATTGCAACTTGAGTCTTGAATTTTTTCTTCAGTTCTTTCAGCTTGAGTAATGCTGAGCATGTTCTTCCTTTTTGTTTTCGAACTCCGGGTCTTTGTACATTTTTTTTATAATACTTTACTTTGTCTTCTTAAGCTGCCCTTTGAAATTCCTCAGAAGAACCCCATATTATTGCCATTTATGAATAAAAGAACTGAAGGTCAGATAGGTTAAGTAATGTGCCTACGGCCTCATAGTGATCAACCAAGTTTGGATTTGGACTCAGATCTGTTGATTCCAAAAGGCCTTGCTCTTCTCCATTATCCCACCCAGCCTCCTCTGGAATAATCCATGCTCTGTGCCCTCTCCATCCTACTCCCTGTCCCTGGTTATTGCTGATCAAGTTTGCTGAGGACTTCTGCGGGTTTTGAAAGGGAAACTTCTTGATGTTCTGGAAGTGAGAAGCACTGGAGGGGAAAATTCTGGGACTTAGAGGATTTACCTCCCTTCTGCCTGCCCCTGCCTGCTTCCTCTTGACAGGAGACAAGTGGATGGTGTCAGCCTGCGTTACAGATCTTGAGAGGATCCATCTCCTGCTCATTTGAACCAGGGTTTCATACCCGTTCATTCCGGTTCAAACCCCTGCTGAGAATTTGCATTTCTAGCAAGTTTCCTGCTGAGAATTTGTATTTCCACTTCAGGTGTACTGAATCAGAATCTACAGTTTAACAAGAGCCCCAGGTGATTCTTACGTATAACCTCCTGGGAACTCGCTAGAAATATACTAGTACAGAGTTCTTTGCTGGGAGGTTGTTCTGAATCAGGCCTCAGGCCTCCCTTCCCCCTCTGCTCACCCTGAGGCATGATAATGAAACACAAAATTAGCTCCATTACTGTAACTCCTCCAAAAATTAAAGGCCACATGTTCTGCCAGAGCTAGCTAATGTCTCCCACTGGTAAGCAGGTGACACTAATGGTTATTTCCTCCGATCCAGGCACCAAGTGCAGAGTGGCAGAAACTGAAAGTGAGAGCTCAGGCTGGGAGGCAGCCCTGGGGGTGGAAAGGGAGGGGTCCAAGGAGAAGCCCAGGCCACTGTCTGCCCCGTTACCAGAGCCACAGCAAGGAGGGATGCCTGAGCTGGACAGCAGAACTTCTTTCAGATTCTTCTCTGCTTACCCTTCCTTCCCTCTCCTAAAGGGACTGGGTGGCCAAAAATGGCTCTTTGCACAGAATGCATCTTCTTGAACGTTGGAAAATCCCCAGCTCAGAAATAGCCCAGCCTAGTGTCAAGGCAAGGCCTGACCCCACAGGCCACTTCCTGGCAGAGCTCAGCCTTGCCCCTCCAGCAGGGTGTCCCCAGAGTTCCCGCTGCTGCTGAGAAGGGGGCCTGCTGCTCCTGGATCTCATCACGTCTCAGGCTCCCTCCCCAAGTTGATGCCCAGCTTTGCCTGCCCTCCCACACAGCAGCCAGCATTTCCTCTCTCACCTCTTCTTTCCTCCCCCACCCCCATCTGCCTCTCATCTCACAGTAGACAGAGCCATCTCATGTCTGTGTCAGCTGAGGCAACTCTTCCTCAAGGTTGTAGGGTCCTAGCCTTTCCCAAGCGCTTTCTCATCTGGCCCAGTAATGGGAAACTCCTTGCAATTGGAAATTCTTAAATCTGGGATGTCTTCTGTCAACGTGTCCACATACCCCACAGCCTCTGCAAAGCACCTGGCAGCCCTGTTCTAGCCCCACCCACACCCTTCCTGGAATCCTTGGGGCTGTGAGGGCTTAGGGGGAAACCTAGGCCTGCCTAACACTTTTTTGTAATGAGTTTCCAACTAAGCATCCTCTGCGGTAGTTTCAGAGTAAAGACCTCCCTGTGATAATCAGTGTTAGAACTCAAAGGTCCTCAGAGATTACAAAGACCTCTTCCCATTTTACAGGTCAGAAAACTGAGGCTTTGAAAGGCTATGTGGCCCAGTTGATGCTAGATGGAGTTTTCCCAGCTCCTAGCCCACCTTGGAAACCTTTTCTCTGTTTTCCCAATTCAGATAAATCCCTCATATACAAATTGAGTACCTAGTAGACACAAGGCCAGAGTTCAGGGCTTCAGGGGATATATAAATGACAAAGACCAATGGGTGGCAGTGGGAAGTTGGGAGCTCTGGATTCCAGGGACCAGCTACCTCTAACACAGTAGGGGTGATTGTAAGGAAACACCTTAAAGATACTATTAATAGCTGGCATTCATGGAGCACTTGCCATGTGCCAGGCACTCGGCCAAGACCTCTGCATGGATTCTCTCCTGTAATCCTCACAACAGCTTTATGGAGTAGGGATTATCCTCACTCAAGTCTTACAGATGAGGAGACAAGCACAGAGATGTTAAATTAGCCAGCCCACTTAGAAAGAGAGAAGGAGAACATGGCTCGAACCCAGGCCGTCAGACTCCAGGGTCTACCCTCTTAACCACCAGGCCAAACCAGCTTGGTGTTCTGAAAGGTTGCCATTGAGAATCAGGTGTATGTTAATTATTGCCCAATGTTTTGGTTTCCCTAATGCTTCTGAAGCCCTAAGTAGTCTGTGACAGTACTTTATGGATATTATCTTGGTTACTCACTATTAAAAACCTTTTTAAAAATCTCATTTATTTGTCACAGCAAATTTTATGAGTTAGGTCTTATTATTACCTCCACTTTATAGATGAAGAAATTGAGACTTAAACCCGTTGCCACTGAGTCAACTCCAACTAATAGCGACCCTATAGGACAGAGTAGAACTGCCCCATAGAGTTTCCAAGGCTGTAAATCTTTACAGAAGCAGACTGTCTTATCTTTCTCCCATGGAGTGGCTGGTAGGTTCAAACCTCTGACCTTTCCGTTAGCAGCCGAGTGCTTTAACCACTGTGCCACCAGGGCACCTAACTGAAGCTTAAAGGTGTTAATAAGGTTTCAGAATTTGAAGACCACAATCTGAACTGCCTCCATGACATTGTTCATTATGCTATGCTTTCTCTGTGAGGCCCTCAGTAGACAACCTCCTCCCGCCCTAGGACCAGAGCCCTGGTGGTGCAGTGGCTAGGAGCTCGACTGCTAGCCAAAAAGGTCTGCAGTTCAAATCTACCAACTGCTTCTTTGAAACCCTATGGGGCAGTTCACTGTGTCCTATAGGGTCGCTATTAGTCTGAATTAACTTGGCAGCAACTGGTTTTCCAGAGGCCCTAGGACCAGGATTAGTTTAGGCTCCCAAGCATTTGGTTTGTTCGTACTTTATTGTAATTTTCCAGTTGTTCAGTTGACTTCAACTCGTGGTGACCCCATGTGTGTCAGAGCACAGCTATGCTCCTTAGAGTTTTCACTGGCTGATTTTTCAGAAGTAGATTACCAGATCTTTCTTCCCAGACACCTCTGGGTGGACTCAAACCTCCAGTCTTTTAGGGGTAGCAGCCAAGTGCATTAATGTTTGCAACCACCCTGGGGCTCCTTTTACTTTATGGACATTAGGATTCAGTGACTATTCTTCCTGTTTGTATCCGCTGGTAGCAGGCTTCAAGTCAGATGGGTGGCTTGCCTCTCGCAGGGTGTGCATTTCATGTAGTGGTCTCTGTGGACTCCATTTTGCATTCTTTCACTTTTCCTTTTGTTACATTTGTATGATGTTTTACCGTTATTTTTAATCTTGTTATATGTCTCGTAACCTAGTTTAAACCCCTTTTGGAACAGCACAAGGTAACAAACAAATACATGAACATTTTTTATTACTTGCTGTGCAACCTCAGACAATTCACTTGATCTCTCTTGGCTTAATTTCCTCTCTCTGTAGAATTAAAATAATGCCCTTTAAGAAGACTTGTTGAGGATTAAATGCAACAGTGTGTGCAAATATATGCTGTAAATTCAATAGTGCTATAGGAAGGCAAGAGCCCTGGTGGCACAGTGGTTAAGCATTCAGCTGCAAACCAGAAGGTCAGCAGTTCGAATCCACCAGGTGCTCCTTGGAAACCTCATGAGGCAATTCTACTCTGTCCTATAGGGTTGCAGTGAATCGGAATCGACTTGACAGCAACAGACTTGGTTTTGGTATATAAAGGCAAGGAGCCCTGGTGGTGCAACAGTCAAGTGCTTGGCTGCTATCCAAACGGTCAGCAGTTTGAACCAGCCATTCAATGGGAGAAAAGACCTGGTAATCTGCTCCAGTAAAGATTACAGTGAATCCTATGAGACAGTCCTTCTCTGTCATATAGGGTCACTATGAGTCACAACTGACTTGACAGCCCACAACAACAGAATATATAAAGGCAAGGTGGACTTGTTATTCATATTATTGTTATTAATAATAAGATGGGTACCTGTCCCTGGGGTGCCTGTACCAGAAGTGGTCTGGATACAGGGATCGGTAATCAGGGCCTGGCTGAGACCCAGTCCTACATCACTGGGAAGACACACCCAGGACTGTGCAACCTGAAGGAGCTGCTGATGGGATTCTGGGAGTAGCCCAATATCGCTCTGGTAGGGAAACAGAGCTGGGCCGAACCTTACACTTCCCAAGCTGCCTCTGCTCTCTGCCCACTGGGGGCTGACTGACTGAAGAGGAACAGGTGGTGTCTCCAGGGCCACCACAGGCTCCTGGGGAAGGTTGACAGTTCCCTGTGAGGTCGTAGGCTCTCGAGAGAGTCTTCCAGGATGTCTCAGCCTCATCAGACTAGCAGCCCCTTTCCCTCCCCGATTTCGGGGGACTCAAGGGATTCACTGATACTAGCTGAGCAGCAGCTGTGGTCTGTGGTGAGAACGCAGGCTGGGGCTGGCCAGACCCGAAAGCCTGTCTTCACTACCCCACCTCTGAGCCTTGGCCCTGCACGCCTGAGTCTGCCTTCCTCCTGTTCTCCACACCACATCCATACCTTCTTTCCAGAATTCTTTCAGAATCACTGAATCTCAGAAATCTACAGGACTAACCTAGCCAATTCATCAACCCCTCTCACAGCGTCTAGCTCATTCCTGCCTCTCAGTGCATTTGTGTGACCTTCTAAGCGATAGGAGAAGTCTGGGTTTCATCAAGATGTTAATGGTAGCTATCTAGGGACAGTGAGTTTATGGTGAATTGTGTTTCTTTTTTGTGGCTTTCTGTATTTTCCAAAATACCTAAAACAAGAATGTTATACTTTGCCTTGAGGCCAGGGAGGGTAAAATATATTATAGTTATGCCACATTCAAATAAAAGGATTTTAGTTTTGGTTCTTTGCTCTATCACTTTAAAACTGTAACTCTGGAAAAGTTCCTCTGTTTTCCTCATCTATAAAATGAAGGTACTGATTTCTCACTGTACCAAGGGGGTTAAATGAGATCACGTATTAGGAAAGTGCTTTATAAACATGTTAACTTATTGCCATCAAGTCAATTCCGACTCATAGCAACCCTATAGGACAAAGTAGAACTGCCCCATAGGGTTTCCAAGGAGTGGCAGGTGGATTAGAACTGTTGACCTTTTGGTTAGCAGCCAAGTTTTTAACCACTGTGCCACCACAGCTCCTCATAAACCTGTTAGATATTATTATTGTTGGAAGTCCCTGGGTGACACAAATGGTTTGCACTTGGCTACTAACTGAAAGGCTGACAGTTTGAATCCACCCAGTAGCTCCACAGAAGAAAGCATGTTGATCTACTTCCATAAGATCAGCCACTGAAAGCCCTGTGGAGCACAATTCTCCTTTGACACACAGGGGTTCGACCATGAGTTGGAATCAACTGGACAGCAACCGGTTTGGCTTTATTATTAATTACATTCAGGAGGAATAACTGTGTCAAGAATCTTACAAAGCCCTTTCTTGTTGAAATTTTATTACATCCTCACCATAATCCTGTGAAATAGAGGTTATTCTTCACATTTTACTAATGAGAAAACAGAGAGGTGATGTAATTTGTCTGAAAGCACACAGCAGACAAATTCAAGATTCAAGCCCTGGTCTCCGGACTCCAAGTCCTGCTTATCTGCAGGTTTCTTGAGGACTGGGACCAAGTTGGCCCTTGGGTCCTTATCCCTCACACAGCCTTTGTGCATCCTGACGGACAGACGAGAGCTGACTGTGTGGCCTTGAACAGCTTTGCTCCCTTATCAGTGTCTCAGCTTCCTCATGAATGAACTGAAGAGATAATCTTTATCTTCCTTTCTCAACATGTGGGACACAACCTGAAGCAGAAGCAGTTACTGCCTTATTATACCAACCATCCATACAGGTTTGTAATAAGCTGCATAATCTTCAGAACACAAGGTCTCCCTGAAATCCTTCATTTCCAAATGCAGTTCCTTTGGTCAACCAAAAAGTGTCCCTCTCTTCAGGGCTAGAGTCCTCTTCAGGGGAAGTGACAAAAAGCCAATCAAGTAAGTTCGAAAGGGAGCCAAGCCCCTTGCTGCTTCCCCCAGAGGTTAAGGGGACCAGGATGGTTCTGACCTGCCAAGCTTGAGGTGGGCAGCAGGGGACTCTGCTGAGAGTCTCCGTTCCAGTCTCACTTGAGAGAAAACAGCTCAGCCAGTTTCTTTGGTAAACATTTCTCAAATAGGGCTGGGGGACTATTTCTCCTTAGGGAACACTCATTCCCTAAAGAGAGCTGGGTGTCTGCCCAGTCTTGGATACGATCTACCAATACAAAAAAAAAAAAAAAGCCCTGTCAGCAGGAATTGGAATTACAAAGGCACTCGCTGCCTGCCTTTTTCCTGGGCCTCTTTTTCAACCAGACCTACCAAAATGGCCTAAAAGCAACAGGAAAGTTTGGTCCCCACGTTTCCTTGTTAAAAGCCATCTGAGAGTCCCTCAACTCCCCACCCGACACACACCTTCAAAATGCCTTTCCTAGGACAGCTTGCCAGCTCCAGAATTCTCCCGAATACACTTCCCTTTCCCACTGCCCTCTGGGTACTCAAAACGTAGCTGTTCTACGTCTCTTCCTTCAGAACTCCTGCTTTTTCACTTGCCAATTAATTTTCAGCTAGTTGATCTGATGTATTTATCATGGGGAAGTATTGCAGAGGGCTAGTTAAAGCGTCACTCCAGCAGGGCTCTTTGAGGATGACTCAGCTGGAGAACGTTTCTGACAATGTGGGAGAGACATTTTCGAGCAGGTGCTTCAAGTCACAAAACCAGCCCTGTCCCCAAATTCTCAAGAAGGGAAATGCTCCTTTCCGAATTAAGTCATATTTTCATGACACACCACCAGCACTGTTTTTCCCTCTGGAAGTTGGGCTGTTCCCAGAGCATAGTCGGATGTGTCACTACAGAGACGGGAGTCAGCCAAAGGCTTGGGAAGAGAGTGGACTGTGCTCAGCCCCACAGGAAGACAGCCCCAAGCCAGTGCTGTTCTACTGTGCGGGGAGCAATCTCTCCCTATGGCACTTTACAAAAGGGGTGAACTCCCTTATTCAAACAAAGTGTGGACAACTTCCTGGACAGCAGAGAGTCCTCCAGAGAAGGCACGCCAGGTCGGGAGGGTGGCTGAAGCAGTGGCTCTTGAACTCCCCCTTCACCCCTCTGAGTTTCGTCTTTCTTTTCCTTCTGTCTGGTTTTTCTCTTTGGTTGTGGCTGCCCCACCACACGCTGCCCCTGCACTTTCTTCAAATCTCCAACCCAAGTGTAGGCTCAAATCCTACTCCTGCTTCCTGCCAAACCATTTGCTGTCGAGTCGATTCACACTCATAGCAACCCCTGAAATAGTCTGGTAATTAAAAACAAAAAAACTTCTCTAAATACTAAGGATGAACAAAAGGAAATAACCACAGGCAGTGCAAAAAAAGCTGTAGGATTCTTCCATTGCTGGACTCCAGCCCCCAAGGACTGGGACTACCTCATAGGCCCCTCCCTGAGTTCTTGCCCTGGCAGTTCTTTGCCCATTTCCATGGAGTGGCATCCTCTCTTTTCTCGACATTTATCTGTGGTCTCCTAAACAGCCAATCCCCTTCCTGGCTAAGGCCCCATCCAATCCTCCTACTCAGCTGGGGCCTCGCTCTCAGGCCTCATTTTGGTGGGAAGGGCTGGTTCATTCTCAGCAGAATGGCAGAACTAAGGGGGTAGAGATGGAAAGTGACTTCCCCCTTCCTATCTCAGGTGGCAACTCCTATACTCTCATACACAGGGCCGTGGCCCTACACGCCCCCATTACAGGCTCGCAGAATACCAGCAGTCAAAGGGTTCTAAGGTAACAGGAGAAAACAAATGCCATTTAAAACCACAATGGCCTTCTATGGCCAGCGGATCCTGCTAAAGGCAATGTAACAATCTCAGAGTCCCTGCTGCTCCTGGGGAAGATGATCTGGTCGTCCAATTGGATATCTTATTGGTTTTGAATGTGCAAAGATGGGGCTGGAGAGAGCTAAGTTGTCCAGCACCACAGAGAGGCCTTGTTTATTTATTTATTCATGTTTTGAAGCATGGAACCCAGAGGGATGATGGAGAGAAGTCAATAAGATGATGGAAGCAGGCACTGCATGGAGGGTGTGGCCAGGGATGACTCCTGGTGTAGGCGTCAAGGGTTTTCAAGGACAAGCACATCTATGTGCCACCTGAAGCTGTCCACATGCAGTGGCAAGGTAAATACCCATTTTCCCTGACCTGTGACTACAAGCCTTCTGCTGAAGTGCTGCTGTGTACTTGATTTTGCTTGGGGTGGGGTGGACCCTGAGCTGGGTCAATGAAAGAAGAGTCACCAGGAGCAGAGAGGAAAACAACATTTCAGGAGAGGCAGAAAATTGGAGCCAAAGGAGATCATGAAAATATTTGCTCTCCCTACCTCAGGAATAGTCAGGAAGCTTGGGGAGAGCCCTTGTTAGCCAGCTCTTGAGATGCAGTAGGGAGGAAGGTTAGGAACACATGCTGTGGAACCATCCTGCCTGGGCTTGACTCCTGGCTCTGTCCCTTACCAGCCTTGTGACCTGGAGCAGATTGCCTATGTTTCCTCATCTGTAATCTGGGAATAAGAATAATACCTCTCCTGCAGGGTGGTTGTGAGGATTAATATAAGCTCAGGCACTCAGAACAGAGCCTGGCACATAGGAGGTGGAGAAGCAGCTGACATCCCACTTACACCTGTAACAGGGATTCTACACATAAATAGTAACCTGAGTCTTATTCTCTCACTTCTTCCCTACCTCACCCTACTCTCTTCCACCCCAAGCATACTCGGACACACGCTTTCTGATGACAGTATACAAGAGCTCCTAGAGAAACCAGTCCCAGAGTCAAGGATGTTGGTGGCCTCCCTAAACTACAAGCTGTGATAAGTCCAGATCATCATCAGCGTTTCCACTGCCATCGAGTTGATTTTGAATCATGGTGATCACATGTGTTACAGAATAGAAATGCTCCACAGGGTTTTCTTGGCTGTAATCTTTACGGAAGATCACCAGGCCTTTCTTCTGCAGTGCCAGTGAATGGGTTTGACCCACCAACATTTTGGTTGGTAACCAAATGCAAACTGTGCCACCTAGGGACCTATCAGCAGGATAGAACTGTAAAATGAAAGACATGGAAATTTTCAGAAGCAATCATTGGTGCTTCTCAGGCCAACAAAGATGGAGGACAACACCAGCCCACGCTGGCCAGAGAGTGGTGAATGCTCAAATACCCTGGCCCAGCTCCTCCATTCCAGGGGCCCCTCATTACTATAATTCCTTCATCCCAAGGCCAGAAGAACTCCATGGAAAGCTCTCCATTCCAGGTCCTGCTGCAGCTCTTAAGAGACCCTCAAGGTCTCAGGACTTTGTCCAGAACAAAAGAAATTAAATATTCATGGAGAATCAGTAGGTGTCAGTTCAGACATGAGAGGAAAACATGGCTACAGAGGATGACTGATGAGGATGAAGGAGGGCCAGATGGGCAGGGGTGGGAAGGGAGCTGGCTGCTGTACTGGCCACATTTTTCTACATTGTTGCTGACACTAAAGCACCATAAAAGTATGTTAGCAACTGGATAAGGGTTGACCTAGACCCTACAGCTGGCCCTGCCTCCTTCCTCCTTCAAGGTTTAAATATCTACGGCTTTGGAGATGGGGGTTAGTTGGCTCAGGCTTCAAGGTACTTTGATAAATGGCCTTTCTTTCCTCCTTGGTTTTCCTACTGACATCGTCTGTTGCTTTTCTTATTTCCAGAGTCTTACCAGGTCTTTCTTGTAAGGAAGAGACTATTGGCAGAAGGGCATATAGTCTTTGCTCTCTGCCATTTGACACATCACACCTTGGGCTCCAGATCCTCCTCCCCTTCTCCTTCCATCTCCCTACAGGACAGAGGCTCATAGGCACAGAAGAAGGCAGAGGGTAAGGGCCAGGGAAGGGAAGGGAGAGGACTAATAAAATAAATAATAGGGCAAGAGAATTGCATACAAAATCCTAGACATGGTAGAATGATTTGGAAAAGGACAGCGACAATGGTCGCACAACTTGAAGAATATAATCGGTGTACGTGTAGAAGTTGAGATGGCATATGTTTTGTTAGATACATTTTCACCACAATAAAACAAAACCAAAAAGCCTAGAGACAAGGAAGGCCGTAGGAAGACCACAGGGCTGGCTCTCATGAGACCTAGGTTCTGTATCCAGATTTGCGCTGCCTCACTGAGCTGCCCTGGACAAGCTGTGTGACTTTCTGGTCTAACTTGCTCATCTGTGGCAGAGGAGGCTGGGCCAGATCATCTCCAAAGTCCTTTCCAGCTCTGACCCTCCCCAAGTCCATGAGAGCGTGGCGTCATGACACAGTGGTCTGTAGTAAATGACAAAACCCTCAGAGACTGCCCCAATTATCCCAAGCCATTGCTATTCTGGTCACATTTAATCCACCCGTTCTCACCCCCCTGACCCCAGTCTCTTTGAATTGCTGTTGACCTAAAGTACCCAGTGCAGTCCCTTCCTCCCAAATGAATCCTGGAGTTAGTACATCCGTGACAGTGTCCAGAGGGGACGTTTGGCTGCTGCTTCCCTTGCGACCCAATAATCTCTATCCAGGAGAAAATGTCACTGTGGGTTATCAGGTGATGGAAGCAACAAGACAAGTGCACCTACTCCGTGCAGCAGGCAGGGGAAGCACATGCAGTACACCAGGGGCTGAAAGGAATAGATTTTTATTGATGTCTGAGCTTGTTGCCAAATGTTTTCCCATTCATTCTCTTGTAAGGGAAAGATTAGATATTCATACCACCAAGAAGCACAGCATACTAATGAGGAGCACGTTGGGCTGGGGGCAGGGCAGGGTCAGCTTGGCTGGCCAGCCAGCTCCACTTTGTCAAGCGAAGGAGGGCAGGGAGGCTGGGCCACTGTCTGGTTGCCTGTGGGAGCTGGCTCTGCAGGCAGCTTGCCAGAGTGGGCAGCAGGGCTGTCTGAATGCTAGGGAATTTATCCAGGGTGAGAGTAGAACTGTCTTTACTGTTCTGAGCCTCTGAAGCTTCCTAAGGCCACTTTCTCTGACGCTGCAAGGGAGCAGCTATTGTGAAAGGCGGGTTTAGAAACGACTTAAATGAGAACACTCAAGGCCGGTGGAGCGGCTATTGAGCAGCCCTGCTTCCAGTCAGGTCAGAGCCCTGTCTGGACCAGTTAGCTTTGTTTTCCAGCACTGCATGTGAAGCCTTTTACCCCATGCACCCAGGAGCAGCTATTGGTTCCAACTGGCCCAAGTGAGAGGGTGTGAAAGTGTTGGAGAGCAAAGAAGTGGTCCCACACAGCTGCCGTCTGCAGCGGCAGGGCCAAAAGAATAAATGGGAGGGTATTTGACCAGGCATTTCCGCCTGGGAGGGGATACCAGAGCAGAGCTCAATAATACAGAGAATAATAAGGATAATGAAGCCAGGCCCGAGGGAGTATGGGGTAAATGAACAGCCAGCAAAGACAATCAGGTGGTGTTGCAGGTCCCGCTGAGCAGCAAGTAAACACGGGAGAATTCCTGCCCCTTGCTACCCAGGTAGCTTCTGACTCAGGCAGCTGGGGGCCAGGTAGCCTGCAGGGCTACAGCCAAGGCTCACTCAGGCAGCAGGGCCGTGGGCTTCATACATTATTCACAGCAACTCCAGCTTCAGGGCTCCGAGAGCATCTTCACAGGTTGGAGCAGGCAGCCCAGGCCCAGGCAGCCCTGCTACCTTCACACCTCCTGGGGCTGCTGAGTGCCCCTGACTTTCCCTGCAGGCCTCTTTTGGAAAGCTCTCCCTCTCTGCTTCAATCCTGCCTTGGTCTTGCATGCCAGAGGCCAGATACTGGAGAATTTAAGGACAAATTCTAGGGATCCTAAGCCCTTCCTGCAAATTCCTGCTGGAATGTGTTGTCTTGGGCTGAGTTGTTTCTGAGTAGGATGGGTGCTCACTCCACTCCCCACCTCACTCCCAGCTTTTCCCCCAAGGTATGATGGCCCATACGTGGGACCAGCCTGCTGGCACACTGCAAAACCAACATTAACTAGTTGCCATTGAGTGAGTTCTGACTCATGGTGATCCCATGTCTGTTAGAGTAG
Organism: Dugong dugon; assembly: GCA_030035585.1. Classification (NCBI taxonomy): domain Eukaryota; kingdom Metazoa; phylum Chordata; class Mammalia; order Sirenia; family Dugongidae; genus Dugong; species Dugong dugon. The sequence continues at coordinate 154,734,617 of CM057462.1, forward strand.
AACTATGCTCCGTAGGGTTTTCAATAGCTGATTTTTTTCAAAGTAGGTCACCAGGCCTTTCTTCTGAGGCACCTCTGGGTAGACTCAAACCTCCGACCTTTCAGTTAGCAGCTGAGCACTTTGACTGTGCCACCCAGGGACTCCCAAACCAACATTCCTAGTCCTTTAAATCTCATTTCAAGGCCAACACCCTCCAGAAAATTTCCCTAAAATAATAAAACCCGTGCCCCCAACCTTCCACAAATGATCTTCTACCCTAATCAGGCTCCACCGAGAGGGCTCTTCTTAAGGCTGATGATGATCTCTATGTTGCTGAATGAAACGGTCAATTCTCAGTCCTTGCTTGATTGACCACAGCATCTGTCATGGATTGAATCGTGTCGCCCAAAAGTATTTGTCAAATTGGGTGGGTCATAATTCCCAGTATTGTATGACGGTGTACCATTTTCTAATGTGATCTGATTTCCTTATGTGTTGTAAACTCTATCACTATGATAAGATGGATTAGCGACAGTTATACTGATGAGGTATGCAAGATTGGATAGTGTCTTAAGCCAATCTCTTTCGAGATATAGAAGAAAGCAGCAAGCAAAGACACATGGGAGTCTCATGCCACCAAGAAAGCAGTGCCAAGAGAAGAGCACATCCTTTGGACCTGAGGTTCCTGCGCTGAGATGCTCCCAGACCAAGGGAAGACTGCTGCATCACACGGACCTTCCTCCAGAGCTGACACAGAGAGAAAGCCTTCGCCTGGAGCTGACATGCTAAAAATTTGGACTTGTAGTCTACTGCACTGTGAGAGAATAAATTTCTGTTTGTTAAAGCCACCCACTTGTGGTATTTCTGTTATAGCAGCACTAGATGACTAAGACAACATCTGATACAGCTGATCCTTTCCCCTCTCCTCCTGGAAACAATTTCTTTGTTTCCCAGGACACTACATTCTCCTGATTTCCATCCTGTTTCACTGGCTGCTACTTTTTAGTCTCCTTTGCTGGTTTTTCCTCACGGCTCTCATGTCCAATCATTAGAGTGTTCCACGAATTGCTCCCACTGGGATCTCAACTAGCCTCATGGTTTTTAATATCATTTATATGCTGACATCTCCCAAATTTATATCTTTAGCCATGGCCTTTCTCCAGGACTCTAGTCTTTATATCCAAGGATAGAGCCATGGGACATTCTAATGTTTAGACGTGGGAGCCATGAGGAACTTTCCACTTAACATCTCCACTGGATGTCTAAAAAGCATCTCAAATATAACATTTCCAAATCTGAACTCCTGACCTTCCTCCGCAAACTAGTTCTTCCTCCAGGATTCCCCAACTCAATGAATGGCAATTCCATCTTCAGTTCTTAGGCTGAAAATCTTGATTCTTCTCTTTCTCTACCATCTAGATTCTACACTCTACAATTATTGCTGGTTCTACTTTCAAAATATATCCAGAATCTAGCCACATCTTACATGTCCACCACCATCCTTGTTCATCACCTTTTTTTTTTTTTAAATTGGCGATAGCCTCCCAACTGATTTCCCTGCCTTTGCCCTTGTTATATAGTCTATTCTCAAGCTGTCAGCTTGTAGTATCTCATTAAACTTTCCTGCCCCCTTACCTCTCTCACTTCATCTTCTACCTGCCCCCTTCCCCATAGTCCCATTTCTGCCTTAGTCATACTGACGTCCTTGCTGTTCTTTGAACAAGCCAGGCACCGTCCCACCTCAGGATCTTTGCATTTGCTTTTCTCTCTACCTGGAACTCTCTTCCTCTAAATGTCTGCATGACTCCCTCCTTTCTGTCTTTCAGGTCTGCTCAAATGGCACCCTCTTAGGGAGGTCTCTCTTGACCACCCTGTTATACCTTGCATACCCTCTTCAACCTCACCACTACCTATGACACTTCCCTGCTTGTTTCTCCATGCCATTTAGCACTACCTGACATACTACTTATCTTGCTTACTCATTTGCTTGCTGTATGTCTCTCTCACTATAGTGTAAGCTCCGTGAGAGCAGGGACTTTTTGTGTGTGTGTGTGTTATACTCATGGTTAAAGTTTATTACAATGAAAGGATATGTATTAAAATCAGCAGAAGGAAAAGGCATATGGGGTAAAGTCTAGGACAAACCAGGGACAAGCTTTCAGGTGTGGGGACTTTTTTTTACTACTACATCCCCAGTGCCCAGGTCTGTGCTTTGTACCTGGCAAATGCTCAGAAGATAATTGTTAAATGAATAGTTCCTGAACCATTCCTCCTTTTACTTCCTCAGTTCTCTTTTCTCTTGGGTCTTCTCCTGCTGGTCCTCTTTGCTGGTCCTCTTTATCCTTCTTCCTGACTATGGGTGTTTCCAAAGCTCACTTCTTGTTCCTAAGTTCTCCTTCTGCCATCTATATTCCCCCTCCCAATCACTCACTCTTCCAGCTTTAACAATTGCTTCTCTCTATCCCTTTTCCTTTTAACACAATTTAAATAATTGTGTTCCTGTGATTACATTTCTACTTGCTCTGACACCCCTGTGTGTCCCTTTGATACCCAGTTGTTCTAGGACCCAAGTTTTGAGGGCTCATTGAAGATGTGTTGAGTGGATGAAGATTCATTATGCCTCCTTCTTGCTCCTGCCCACCTCTGGGCCAGGATAGACCTGGGAGCCTTAGCTCTAAGGCAGGCACTTGGAAGGTGTGGCATCAAGCTGCTGGGAGGCTTCATCCCAGGGTGACTTAATGAGTCACAGTGAATCAATTAGCTGATTCTTTGGCTCTACTGGAGAACGGCTTTGTGGCCACTCTTGGGTCTCATTCAACTTGAGTGTGTGGGCATGAGAAAGGGATGCAACTGAACTTTTCTCTGGCAAGGAAGGCAGGTTCATTACAGGAAGCCAGCCTTCCCTCACACATACTGGGCTAGTGAGGACATGTGCATCCCCTAGGACAGCCCAGAACTTCTTCTCCCATTACACTCTGAGGCCTTGAGGACAGGGCTAGAGTTGAAGTCGTCTGCATTTATAGTAGGCTAGCCTGGTGCCTGATCCATAGTAATTGCACTACAAATAGTTATTGAACCCACCACTCATCTGTCAGTTTGTCATACTGTGGTGGCTTGCATGTTGCTAGGATTTTGAAAGCCATGCACCTAGTATATCAAATACCAATAGGGTCACCCATGGTAAACAGGTTTCAACAGAGCTTCCAGACTAAGACAGACCAGGAAGAAGGGCCTGACAATCTACTTCCAAAAATTAACCAATGAAAACCCTATGGATCACAACAGAATAATGTCTGATATAGTGCTGGAATGAACTCAAACATACCATCGATCACGAACATGGCGCAGGACCAGGCAACATTTCGTTCTGTTATACATAAGGTCGTCATGAGTTGGAGCCAACTCCACAGCAACTAACAACAACAACAAAGTTATTGAACAAAGAAAAGGAACACAATCTTATGTGAGAGAAACTCCTGACCAGTTCTTTCTAGACCCTTCCCTGCAATCAAAAACATGCTCCCCTGCCTCCAACGCCCTCTTATTTCACTCTCTGGCGTTCATTGCCATTAAAGCCTGGCCTAAAACTTTCCTTTCCTAGAAACTTTTCCAGATCAATCTCATCCGACTCTGATGTATTTTCTCCATCTCGCTTCAACAGTTCTGCACACAGCTTGTAGTACAGCAGCTTGCATAATTTTATTGTAGGCATCCTGAACTGGACTGTCTCCAAGGAGGTGCCCTGTATGTGTGTGTGGAAAGGAGCCCAGGTGGCACAACAGTTAAGCACTTGGCTGCTAACTGAAAGGTCAGTGGTTCAAACCCACCAGCCACTCCATGGGGGAAAGATGTGACAGTCTGCTTCTGTAAATATTTACAGCCTTGGAAACCCTATGGGGCAGTTCTACTCTGTCCTATAGGGCTGCTATGAGTTGGAATTGACTTGATGGCAAAGGTTGTTTTTTTGTTTTTGTTTTTTTCCTTGTGTGTGTGGGACAGGGCATAGTCTAGATTCCTCACTAACCTGGGCTCTCTGAGGTAGAGGGTTCTTTCTTAGCCATTCTTTCTTTCTCCATAGCCCAGCTCAACTTTCTGTATCCAACAACTGCTCAGTGATGCAACTGAGCAGCACATGGTTGACATTCAATAAATGTGTGTTGAAGGAAAAAAGAGTGAATGTCACACCCAACGCCCATAGAAAGAAATGCTGGGGAAAAGATAAAGGTATCTAGTGACAGCACAAAGTTGTTGTTGGGTGTCATTGAATCAGTTCTGACTCATAGCAACCCTATGTACAACAGAATGAAACACTGCCCAGACCTGCACCATCCTCACAATCGTAGCTATGTTTGAGCCCATTGTTGCAGCCACTGTGTCAATCTGTCTCGTTGAGGGTCTTGCTCAACAGCACAAATACTGCCCTCCAAATGACCATATTTTGAGAGAAATGAGAAGCCTAACCAGACCCCAAAGGAAAAACAAACAAAGAAAAAAAAAAAAAACCACCACACTTCCTAATCTCTTGATGAGCTGCACAATGTCAGGATCTATCTTCTGCTCCAAACAGCAACAGAACCACATTCTCCTTTGCCCATACAAGGATCATACGCTCTGTTGAAGACCTGAGTTCAAATCTTGACTCTTCTACTTTCTGTCTATTGACACTGGGTTAGTCACTTAACCTCAGAAACTTTCTTTATTTACATTTGTGTGTGTGTGTGTGTGTATAAACCAGTTGTCATCAAGTCAATCCAACTCATGGTGCCCCCATCTGTGTTAGAATAGAACTTTGCTCCATAGGGTTTTCAGTGGTTGATTTTTTGGAAGTAGATCACCAGGCCTTTCTTCCCAGGTGCCTCTGGGTGTACTCAAACCTCCAATCTTTCAGATAAAAGCTGAGTGCATTAACTGTTTGCACCACCAGATGAGAAATAAAATAGGAATAGTAATGACCACCAACCAGCCAGTCAGATAGGGTGGTCTGGACCGAAGCGGAATGTTGGGTCTGGGGAGTGGTACAAACAGCTACCCACAGGTTGAGCCAGAGGAAAGGTACCATGGGAATGGGGCTCAGAAAGCTGCTCTGTGCCTGTGCTGTCCAAGGCATCTTGTGTATTTTATTCTGATAATCCATATATAACTACTATAAGCTATATACTATTATTGCTCCCATTTTAATGATGAGGAAACTGTGGCACAGGTTCCATATTGTTCCCAAGGTATCAAAGCTAGAAAGTAGGGAAGCTAGGCTCCAACACAGGTTTGTTTGGCATCAAAGCCTGAGCTCCTTTCGAACAGCTCTGCTAATTCCCAGGGTAGAGGCTGTTGCATCACTCAGGGTCTCCCTTCTTCACTTCAGGCCCTGGGTCCAGGATCCCTGGAAGTATACGGAGCACCCAACCACCCCCAAAATAATATCCACGCACATGCACCCACACGCACACACACACACACACACACACACACACACACACACACACACACGCACTCTCGAATGTACAACCTGGTCTGCCGGGGAGCTGGTAAGGCAGGGAGATGGCCAACTCCATTAGCACCACCAAGCACAGCACATATTCATGGCCCCAATTACCAGCTTTCATCTCCTGCCGCTGCTGCAAAGGCATGGGAATAGAGACAGGAATAATGTGTGCACTGGGGTCTGAGGCCTCTGTAGCAATAACTACAAGATTACAGAAATGTTAGCAAACGCTGGTGACGGCAGCTCTATTATAATGATAAATCTACAGCTTTATATAGAAATAATGAGACTGGGGGCAGGAGAGGGGGGAAGGGATGAGCAGTGTGATTCAGCCAATCAAGTTCTGGGTGGAGGGAAAGTGGCAAACTCCCGGGAATGCTCAGGAGGCCACCAGGGGATCTCAGGCCAGGCAGGAGTAAGGGCAGCAGGATGCCCAGGGGCAGCCCTGCCTAGGGCTGGAAGGGATTTGATGAACACCTTGATTTCCTTTCCAAGCCTGACTTTCTTGATTTGGTACAACACTAGAGGCCTCCGACTGCCCTAGCAGGTCCAGTTTGCTGCTCTCACCCAGCCTAGCAGGGAGTGAGGTGAGGGGATATAGGGAAATGTGGAGGGGTGGGATAGGGAGTAGAGGTCTATATTAGCTACTTGCTGCTCAGGCATCCAGTCCATAACAACCGGGGAGTGGTTGCTCCTTGTGGCTCAAGATCTGCAACTAAGGAAGAACTAGAAACCCTGGAGGAGCCCCTGGGTGGTGCAAACTGTTAATGTGCACGGCTGCTAACCAGAATGTTGGTGGTTTGAGTCCACCCAAAGGCACCACGGACAAAAGACCTGGTGATCTACTTCTGAAAAATCAGCCATTGAAAACCCTATGGCGCACAGTTCTACCCTGACACACATAGGGTTGCCATGAGTCAGTCAACTTGGCAGCAACTGGTTGAGAAATCTCGTGTCATGGATTGAATTGTGTCCCCCCAAAAATATCTGTCAGCTTGGCTGGGTCATGATTCCCAGTATTGTATGATTGTGTACCATTTTGTAATCTGATTTGATTTCCTATGTGTTATAAACTCTATCACTATGATGTAATAAGATGGATCAGTGGCAGTTATAATGATGAGGTCTGTGAGATTAGATAGTGTCTTAAGCCAATCTCTTTTGAGATATAAAAGAGAGAGGTGAGCAGAGACACATGGGATACCTGGAGCAGAGCACATCCTTTGGACCTGAGGTTCCTGCGCTGAGATGCTCCCAGACCAAGGGAAGACTGATGCATCACAAGGACTTTCCTCCAGAGCTGACACAGAAAGAAAGCCTTCCCCTGGAGCTGATGCCTTGAATTTGGACTTGTAGCCTACTAGACTGTGAGAGAATAACTTTCTCTTTGTTAAAAGTCATCCACTTCTGGTGTTTGTTATACCAGCACTAGATGACTAAGACAGCTGTGATGTCCACTTACCCTTTAGTAGCATTGAAGGTTAATGTCCATTGGTTGTGAGAAAACAACACAAGTGTTCCAAGCTTTGCTACTTTGAAGCAACTCAAGCACTGGGGTGGGGACCAGAGCAACAGACCTGCTTGGTTCCACCTGCCAGAGCCGACTCTGACTCTCTGATACAAGTGCAAGGAGTGAGGTCGGGCTGTATTGGGCCTCACTGTGGGAGGACGGAGTTGCTTTTCTCTACCTGACACCATAATGAAGCCTCTAGCCTTAGGAGACCACAAGGGAAGAGCTGAACCAGATGTAAACTTCAGAGTGATTTATAGATCAGAGCTCCTGGACTTGGGGCCGGCGCACAGCTGCTGTTCTGGCCCGCCCTGTCTGTCCGCCCCGTCTGCCGGCCCCGCTGCTTGTGCTGTTCTTGAGGATGACATTTCAGGAAAGCAAACTGGGGAGAGGCATTGGGACATTTGGCTGGACTATTCAGATTCAGCACCAGCTACGAGAAGGGGGTGTCCCAGAGATGCTCTCTGGGGCAACCACAGAGCCCACTGAGCGTTCCCTTTATTTATTTATTTTAACAAATCAGGATTCCTACCATTTTCTCACCAGAGCGAGTCTGATTGTCCCAGTCTCCTTTCTCACAAATTCAACACAGAGATATTGACTATTGATTGCCAAAGAGAGAGGCTACAAACCGAGTGGGGTCACCCCTGCCCAAGAGACATGGTGCAAGAAATATCCAGAAAGACACCGGGCCAGTTACCACTCAAGATACCAGATATGAGGCCATTGGGGTTTGGTGGAAATGTCCCTGCTGGGCCTCAGCTGCCCAGGTGGGCTTAGAGAAAGGCACACCATCTACCCCTGCAGGGTGCAATTACACAGCTTCTTCCGCACCCTACCCCAGTGGCCTGGAGACACATCATCTACATGGAACCGAAAGGCTCTGGATATACCCTCTCTCATTTTCTGTGCCAAACTTTGTCCTCCCTTCTCTTAAAGTCTCCTTGAGCGTCAGCTCCTTGAAACCTTCTCTGGTTAATTCCAGTTGATTGTGAACAGCCTAGCCCTTCCTCTCCAATGTGTGGACTAGCCAGGTCTCCTTTCAGGTCTGCTTGCCCCAAATCCCAGACTGGACTGGGAAGACACAGCCCAAGAGAAGGGATGCTGGTGTGTGGCAGTCATTAGTGGTGTTCATTAAATATCTCTAGTTCTCCTTCTGGGAACATGGTAGGATTGCTTTGCCCTGTCCCTTTGATGTTAGGAGTTGCCATGTGTCTTGCTTTGGCTAATGAAATGTTAAGTGCAAGTGACACATGTCACTTCTATGTGGAAGCTTTAAGAAATAGTGAATGAGACAGTACACAATACTGGAGAAGTCAGCACAACTTGACCAAGGCAAGGTCATGGAAGATTCATAGACACATCCAAACTCCCTGAGGGACCAAATTACTGGGCTGAGAGTTGGGGACCATGGTCTTGGGGGACATCTAGCTCAATTGGCATAACATAGTTTATAAAGAAAATGTTCTACATCTTACTTTGGTGGGTAGCATCTGGGATTTTAAAAGCTTGTGAGTAGCCATCTACTCCACTGGTCCCACCCCATCTGAAGCAAAGGAGAATGAAGAAAACCAAACACCCAAGGGAAAGACTAATCTAAAGGACTAATGGACCACAACCACCACAGCTTCCACTACACTGAGTCCAGCACAACTAGATGGTGCCCGGCTACCACCACTGACTGCTCTAACAGAGATCACAATAGAGGGTCCTGGACAGAGCTAGAGAAAAATGTAGAACAAAATTTTAACTCACAAAAAAAAAGACCAGACTTACTGGTCTGACAGAGACTGGAGAAACCCTGAGAGTATAGCACCAGGACACCCTTTCAACTCAGTACTGAAGTCACTACTGAGGTTCACCCTTCAGCCAAAGATTAGACAGGCACATAAAACAAAATAAGACTAAATGGGCACACCAGCCCGAGGACAAGAAGGCAGCGGGGGACAGGAAAACTGGTAATGGGGAATCCAAAGTCGAGAAGCAGAGAGCGTTGACGTGTCGTGGGGTTGGCAACTAATGTCACAAAAAAAATGTGTATTAATTGTTCAGTAAGAAACTAATTTGCTCTGTAAACCTTCATCTAAAGCACACACACACACAAAATAGTGAATGATTGCCACGTCCTCTTCCTCCTGTTGCAGTAACTGTGGGAGCCCACGTCTAGATGAAGCCATTGCCAGCTGTGATCCCTGATTAGCAAGGTAGAGTAGAGCCCCCAGCCAAGGTGCAAAGCACATGCAACATGACTGAGTAATATACCTTTGCTGTCTTAAGCCACTAGAATTCTAGGATTGGTTGTTACTGCAGCATAACTTGATTCATCCTGATTAATATAGCCTGTTCTTGATTGGTTGTTACTGCAGCATAACTTGATTTATCCTGATTAATATAGTCTTGTTCTTGATTGCATATTCTAAATTCTTGTAAATTCCGAATATATTCCAATGCCCTCAGTAGATTCTACTGTTTGAGTCAGTCTATGGGCCTGGCCCAAACCTTATCCATGATCGAAGGGATGCATAACATTATTTTATAGGTGGTAGACCTGAGGCCTAGCAGGTATAGAACCACCCCATAACAGTGATCAGAAGCAATAGATAAGAATTCACTTCCTTTTCTACCCACATGGGGGCCCTACTACCCCCTCTCCCCCACCAACTTGAAAGAGAGTGCAAAGATTTCCCCAGGATGGGTTGAACCATTGGGCAGTTTCCAGAATTCCCTTCACACCCTGAGGGGCAAAGGTCCATTTGTCTCTGGAGGAGTGAGGGGGTTGGGGACATGCCCTGCCCAACCCAGAACTGCAAATCCTCAAGAAGCTGGGGGGCAAGGCTGTACTCACACTTGTGGCGTACTGGATGTCCTTCCAGATGGAGGTTTCCTGGGACAGGTCGGAAGCCTCAAAGAGGTTGTCCAGGATGACCTCCCCAATCATGTCGTGGCGGGAGAATCGGTCGAAGTCGAAGACACTGAGATGCAGCTTGCGGTCGGCCAGCTCCTCATAGGGCACAGGGAAGTGGAAGTTCTCATCGAAGGTGGGGTTCAGTGTCTTGCGGTGCACCCGTGTCTGCAGCTTGCATTTGCGGTCAGGCAGGAGGTAGATCTTGACATAAGGGTCAGAGCTGCCGCAAAAGTCCTTGGCAGGGAGGTCGAAGGCCTTCAGGATGCGCACGATCAGGGTCTCACTCTCGTAGTCGTAACGTAGGCTGAAATTGATCTTCCCGCAGCTCTTGGTGGCCTCAGACTTGGCATCGTCCCCATCCACCGACTTCTGCTTGTAGAGCTCGGGCTTGATGCGGCCAATGCTGGTGGACTGCTCTGCCGCAGGCGGCAGCTCGTTGCCGTAGTCAACACTGGAGACGTGCATCTGCCGTGGCAGGTGGCGCTTGAAGGAGGTGTGCCTGGTGGTGGGTGGGAGAGAGCACAGAGAGTGTGGTCAGGGCTCGGGGAAAGGGGATGCAGGCAGACACACCACTGGCGGCTCTGGATCATCCTACCTCTTGTGGAGCCCCTTTGGCTTCCCTCTTGTTGACCCTACTTTTCCTCTGCAAACACCCTGTGCATAGGGGTTATTGTGAGCATTGTTGTTGTCATGTGCTATAGAGTTGATTCTGCCCATAGTGACCCTATATGACAGTAGAACTGCCCTATAGGGTCTCCGAGGCTGTAATCTTTATGGGAGCAGTTCACAAGGTCTTTTCTCCCATGGAACGGCTGGTGGGTTCAAACTGTCAACATTTAGTTAGCAGTTGAGCGTTTAACCATTGCACCACCAGGGCTCTTTGTTGTGAGGATTACATGTCTTAATATTTATAAAATACTTGGAATGGTGCCTGGTATATAGGAAGCTCAATAAATGTTAGCCACTGTTATTATTAGTCCTGCTTTTCTGCTACCTGCTTTCTAGGTTTCTTTCCTAGTGGACATGACTCAGCTTCCCTCATCAAATCCTTAGGAGAAGGATAATCCTTTCTTAACCTCAGTGTAGTGCTGTCTTCATTATCATCAATATCATCATTGTCATCACCACCACTACCATTATCAGTTACCGTCCAATTGACCCCAGCTCAGGGTGACCCCATGTGTTCCATAAGGTTTCCAATGGCTGATGTTTTGGAAGTAGATCACCAAGTCTTTCTTCCTAAGCACCTCGGGTGGACGTGAAAGTCCAAGCTTTCAGTTAGCAGTTGAGTGCATTAACCATTTGTACCACCCAGGGACTTCCATAAAACCAAAACCAAACCTACAGCTGTTGAGTTGATTCTGACTCATAGCGACCCTAGAGGACAGAATAGAACTGCCCCGTAGGGTTTCCAAGGAGTGGCTAGTGGATTTGAACTGCCGACCTTTGGCTTAACAGCCTTAATGCTTAACCACTGCACCACCAGGGCTCCGTAAAAACCAGACCAAACCCATAGCCATCAAGTCAATTCCTACTCATAGCGACCTTATAGGACAGAGCAGAACTGCCCCATAGGGTTTCCAAGGAGTGGCTGGTGGATTCGAACTGCTGACCTTTTGGTTCACAGCTGAGCCCTTAACCACTACGCCACCAAGGCTTCCCAGGGCTCCATAGTTAACATTTATTGAGTGTGTATTATATGCCAGGCACTGAAGTGGTTAAGACCACGGGCTCTGGAGCCAGATTGTGTAGGTTCATTTTGGTTCGGCCACTTTCTAGATATGTGCCCTTGGGCAAGTTGTTTAACCTCTCTGTGCTATAAAATGAGGATAGTAAAGGTAGCAATTTCATACGACTGCTGTGAGGATGAAATGAATTAACATATATAAAGTGCTTAGAACAGGGACAGGTGCATAATGTACTACATATGTGTTAGCTTTCATTATTACCTACATTTTTTTCATTGGCTCCTCACTACAACCTTATGAGAGCCGTTAGCCCTATTTTACAGTTGGGAAAAGAGAGGCTTAGAGAGGGTGAGCAAGTTGCCCAAGGTCATACAATAAACCTTGTCAACGTGATGACCCCCAGCACCTTCATTCCTGACCTCCTCTCTAAAGACCAGGCCTCCTTCCCTCTGGCTGGTCCCCTGGGAGCCTGGGGAGCCATTGCAGGGGCCTAGGAATTCACAAAGGCCCTAAGCCTTAAGCACAACGCCTCACGCATGTTTGCATCACATCTTTTAAAAGTGTTTCTGCATTGTGGCTTTACTGACATATTCCTAAACACACCAGGAACTTTTATGCCTCTGGGCCTTTGCATGTTCTCTTCCCTCTGCCTGAAGCCTTTCCTTCCAGCAGAACGCCCTACACACCCCAACAATCTCCCCACCCCCACCCCCCACATCCCAAATGCACATCACTTGCACAGAGCCCCACCTTAAATCTACCCCTTTTGTGAAGCCTTTCCTGGTGCCCACCTTCTAGTTGGTCTCCCACTTCCCGGTAAAGTACAGCACCTGATATAGTCCCCTGTTCAAGCACATGTCATATTTCTGGTATCTGTCCTGCACAGGCTGGAATCTCATTAAGGTATGGAAGGAATAAGGGAATGTGGACTGTAGGGGTTAGAGCAGCGAGGTGTTAGCCCTCACCTGGTAGACGATGCTGGCTCTGTGGTCTGCCGCTGCAGCCGCGTGTGACGCATAACGTGCTCCTTGACTGACATCTGCACTTCAGCTGGGATATCTGGGGACGTGTGACTGATCTTCACGGCCGCCTCGAGGAAGCCTAGGGTGCTGGGGTCCTTCATCTTGTCTGCCATGTTGCTTCTGGAGCTGGGGCTCTGGAGGACCTCCAAGGGGGGGTTAGCAGAAGAGGGACTGGAGGCCTCCTTGCTCCTCCAGGGCATCCAGCTCAGCTTCCAAAAGAGAAAGAGAAAAACTGCCACCAGGGCCACGCCACATACAATCACTACCGCTGTGAGGAGGCTGACAGAGGTGCCTGCCCTCGGCACGAGCCAGGCAGCGGGGACAGAGACAGACAGAGGAGGAGAAGTGGGTGAGGGTGTTGGAGGAAAGGGCACATGGGAGGGACAGAGACGAAAGAAGAGAAAAGAGTGGTCATGAGAAAGTTGCCAGGTCAGAGAGCGAGATGGTTTAAGGGTTGACTCTCGAGTGTCCACGTTGTGAAAAATCTGCAGCATGTGAGCACCTCAGGTTGAACTTCTCCTGTCCCTCCACCACCCACAGCTTGGGAAGCACCTGGGCTGCCTCCCTGCTGCCTTTTGGCATGTGCGCATGGAAACGAAAGTAATTCAAGTAGCAGCCTAAGCAAAATGTGCAAATTCGTGAAGCGTTCCACATTCGGATGCTGTTTGAATTTCTGTTAGGGCTGTTACTACGGCCAGGCTTATAACAGAGTCATTTTTGTATACAGCTCTCTTATGCAACAGGCTGTGAGACCCTGGGGAGCAGAGGCTCTGCTAACTCATCCTCCTCATTTCCTCACCTCACCCCAACCCCAACTACAACTGAGCCTAGAGCAGGGGCTCAATCAGTATTTACTAAGTTGACTTGAAGTGAAGGAGATAGAGCATAATCTCTTTGAGGGCAGGAATTTAGGTCTATGCTTCTTGCATACTCCCAGAACACTGCATGTAGTAGGTTCAATAAACACTCACATTAAGAGAGAATCTGTCCCACGTGATATGTTTCAAAGCTAAATACAAATGATTCTTATAGCTGCCATGTTTTCCATTCCTGTGGATATTCGAGAGCTTTGTCAAACGTTATGGTTGGTGAGCGGGGGCTCTGCTCTCAGAGGCGGGCACTCACTGCCCCACCCTTGCCCACCCCTGCCCCCATTATCCCAGGAAAGCTGTGAGGAATACCCCCATTTTGGAGAAATTATGAAGCAGACCTCCCTCTTGCTTCTGCTCCCCAAATCTGAGAATGAAACTTTGAGCCCAAGGTCTCTTCTTGCTCTGGGCAGAAAGGGGAGACAGCGCTGAACCAATGGCACACGGGGCAAGGTTTGCAAAATGGCCCCTTGTGAACAAGACAGCAGAAGAGTTTTGTTTGGCTTGTATGATGACGGAAAAGTTGAGAAATTCCATCATCATCGTTATCATCATCACCATCATCATAACAGATTGCTGGCTTCTCTTGAAAAAGCTGATGACTTGGTAACTAGACCTATGCTCCTGCATGCTGGGAGGTGGCCAACCCCTTTGCAGAGGTGTGTCCTCACCAGCTCTCCCCTCCTCTCCCTGATGCCTGGCCCCTGCAGGCATATGGGTTTGTAGCCTCTGGACTAGTCTGTCCCAGTGCTTTAATAATCTTAGGATTTAAGGTGAGAAATGACCTCAGAAGCACTGAAGCCAGGCTGTCCTTCTACAGATGGGAGCAGTGGTCCAGAGAAGGGACTTGCCCAGGGTTACATGGTCAGTCAGAGGCTGGGCCAGGGCCCAGATGTCCACTGCCCGGCCTGGCTGTCTTTCCATTGTCCCAACCTGTTTGTCTCTCATCAAACTGCAGGAGACTGTGAACATGTGTTTTTCATATTTGTGTAACTCAGGGCCTATCATAGAAACTGGCACATGGGACGAATGAAGGGATGGATGAAGGGATGGATGGCAGATAAGAGGGCTATAATCGTCTCTCATCTCAAGTAAGTTCGACCAACATTGACCAAGCACTTGTCATCTGCCAGGTTCTGTGCTAGGCTTGGGCTACATAGATGCCCAGGGGGACCCAAGGCACTCTCACAGCACACAAGCCCCAGGGAAAGCTGTCCCTTGTCCAGAGGGATCTAAGAACAATAGCCATCATCTCTGGGGAGCCAGCATTGACTCTCTTACTATGGGGTACTTGCCTTGATCAGCTACCACCTCCATGAACTAGGGAAGAACAGCAGGGAATCCTCAAGTCCTTATCCACCTCCTCCCCAGCCCTCTGCATAGAGACATTGGAGCCTTTCTCCAGCTAAAGTCTATCCAGAGACTGTCAGGGACCAGGAAAGCTGATTCTAAGTAACTTCTAGACTAAAAGTCTCCACTATGGTGTGCCTGCACCCCAGGGAGTGCGAAAAAAAATCAGATGATTTTAATATTATTTATTATCTTAAAAATAAGAAACTGAAACTTTAGTATACAAGTTGATAGTCATTATGAGCTGAAATCGACTCAACAGCACCTAACAATTATTGAATTTAGTCAATTTATTGAACATTTCTATGTCGAAGGTTCAAGGATTGTTTTTTTTAAATGTATTCACTCATTTACTCCTCCCCAATAAAATAGGCACAATTATTATCTCCGTTTTACAAACATGGAGACTGAGGCACAGAGGAGTAAATAAATTTCCCAGGCCACACAGCTAGTAAATGGTGGAACTGGGATACAACCTAGACAGTCTGGCTGAGCAATATCGCCTCTGTAGAACATGTATATAATTTGGGAACAAATATACATCTGTCAGAAGTACTCAATCAAAAAATTCCTTTTTTTTTTTTTTTCACTCTTATGAGTTCATGATCAAAAAGGCTTGGAAGCTGTTTCTTTAGGCCCTTGCCCACTAGGGTTCACCAGGAATGCTACCACAAGTATACGCATCCTTATTCTAAGTATCTGGCCATCTCTAGACCCTTCACCCCTATTCACTGCTACAGCTGTTCTGAACGCATTCTCC
This sequence comes from Dugong dugon, assembly GCA_030035585.1. Lineage (NCBI taxonomy): Eukaryota > Metazoa > Chordata > Mammalia > Sirenia > Dugongidae > Dugong > Dugong dugon. The sequence continues at coordinate 154,750,179 of CM057462.1, forward strand.
GTAATATGAGACACCTTAAAACAAAAGGTACTTCTAGGGCTTTGCTTTCCTTTGATCATACATCTTAGTTGTTCTGATAATAATTAGAATTTTAATGAGAAGAGGCAGGTGGGGAGAATGGGGAGAATCCAGAAAGCATAGAGTGCATTTAAATGTTCAGCCCTGACAAAAAAATGGAATTCAGAAATGAAAAGAGAAATGGGGGAGGGGGTGAGCTGGGGGAATCAATTTTTCCTTGGTATGGTTGCTATTTTGATTGCTTCTCCACGTGACCGCCCTGCTGCTGCTGCCTCTGATCTGTGATTGGGGAAGGCAGAGGGTATGGATTACTGGGAATCAGCACCCAGCACTCAATACTGGTTATGTAAGACCAGGAGGCCCTTCCTATGCCTGGAGAATCTTCTTCCAGGGTTATGAGAGCCTGGGCTTTTGACATCGCACAGGCAGGCAATGTAAAAGAATTAGGTCCTGAACGCTGAGCAGGTTCACATCCACAGGGCATACAGAGCAGTGAGCAAGGCTGGTAAGACCAGACTCAGGTCGGTGGGTGATTGTAGAGGATTTAGCCTCTTTAAGATCACTAATATGTGGCCTTGAACCCAACCAGCCCTTTCCTTATATCTTGGTTAAAGGTGCGTTGAGGCTGGGAAGAGATGTAGTTCCTGTGTGGCCTAAAAAAAAAAAAACAAAACCAGTTGCTGTCGAGTCAGTTCTGACTCACAGCGACCCCATGTGTGTCAGAGTAGAATTGTGCTCCATAGGGTTTTCAGTGGCTGGTTTTTCAGAAAAAGATCTCCAGGTCTTTCTTCCAAGGAGCCTCTGGATGGACTCGAACCTCCAAACTTTATGTTAGCAGCTGAGCACATTAACCGATCGCACCACACAGGGACCTATGTCACGTGGGGCCTATTTGAAGGCCCAAATTACCTAAGGAATGTGCCCTCGCCCCCATCCCAGGCCTGTTGGAGCCAACCCACTGGGACACTTTGGTCCCTAGGAAGTCTCAGGTGCACAAGAAGCCTTCAAAGTCATTTTCCCATTCATGTCTTATTTAAATCTCTACTCTATGAGAACATTGATGGACACCTCAGCTACATTTTTGAGTGATTCAGGGCTCTTCAAATTTATACTATGAACTAGCTTCAGGACAAGAAAGAGATAAATCTCCAGTAAGGGAGAAAGCCTTTGGCACAGCACTGGAAAAGGAAACACATTCCTAAGTATTTGTAGTCTTCTCTCCTCTTCCTTCTTTATTTCCCCTTTAGCCTGGAGAGAAAGGAGCATTGTCCTGCTCAGACTGGGCTTATTCAATACTCATGTGCACTGTATGACTTTGGCAAGCTCTCTCAGCCTCCCTTTCCTCATCTGTAAAATGGCTTAATAATAGTATCTATCTCATAAGGTCATTGTGAGGTTTAAACGGGAACAAAACTGTATCAGAAGTACTGAGGAGCGTGCCCAGAATGTAGTAAGCAATATAATAAACACTAGCTACTTGTATTAGAATTGGAGTCCTGGTGGCGCAGTGGTTAAGAGCTTGGCTGTTAACCAAAAAGTCAGCAGTTCAAATCCACCAACCGTTCTTTGGAAACTCTACAGGGCAGTTCTACTCTGTCCTATAGGGTTGCTATGGGTCGGAATCGATTGGACGGCAACAGGTTTCGGGTTTTATGAGAATTACCTATGCCCAGGTACCTATACCTAGTTTCAAAACTTGTTTAGTGGGCAGAATACTTGGAAGCCGTGAGCACTGCTAAATGGAAACAGCTTTTACTTTATCATTATAAACCATAAACAATTTTACTGGCAGAAATAATATGACTATTTCGTATTCATATACATTTGTTTGCATTGAATACAATTGTTCGGTTGGTATCATCACCAGCTAGCTGGTCAACAGTATCGCGCTCCCAAGAAGTAAGAAGAAAATCATGGGAGAAAAATCTACACTTGAGAAAATCCTGCACTCTTTCAATTTTTTCTTGGAAATTGGGGAAAAAGAAGCCCACTGCTCAATATTAGGCATGAAACACCATTGTCTAGGTATCAGAGGAATCCAGTATCTGGTTTGAAAAATGACAGTAGCCAATTACTCAGCAGCCTTTGGGAGAGAAAAGACTCATGGAACAAGGCTTTGGAAACACATACTAGTGACGTGGCACTGTGCAGGTGTGCATGGCTTCTAGACCTGGCCAGGGAACTGAACTTCGCCAGGTGCTCAGACCCCAAGCAGACATCTCAGGTGGGCACCAGCTCCAGAATGATCACAGAGCACATTCCATTCACATTGCTTGCTAATTACGTGACCTTGAGAAAGTTACTTAATCTCTCCAAACCTCGGTTTCTTCTTATTTAATGCCGATTCTAACTATCCCTTACTTCACATTATCATTGTGACTATTAAATCAGCTAAGACTCTGAGCACAGTGCCTGGTACATGGTGAACTCCCCCAAAATGTAAGCTTCTATTATATTCTTCATGCTTTGTTTTTGAGTGGAGGTAATAGTTTACTATACACAAAGCAGACCCAAAGCTAGGCCTGCTGAGGCAGGGAAGGAGGATGTTGTAAATTCTCAGGATACCAGACCAGAGGGCAAAACATCTGAGAGACCTCAGTCTGCTCCTCTGTCCTGGGAAGTTAAGATCCCCCTGAAGTCCAACAGGACAGGACTTGCTTGTCACCCTAAGTGAGGCTGTCTGGCTGGGGTGATGGCTCCTGGCCTCCTTTTTCTGCCTAGAAAATGCTAGGTTATTAATTAGCAGCCCAGGGCTTTCTTATCTCCCCCACAGACACTTCTTTTTCCAAAGACAGAGCCCTGGTGCCCCTCCCTGTCTCTCCACCCATAGTGTTAGGATTCATCAGCAGTTCTTATCGCTTGCTATTGTTCCCATTTTTCGAATGGTCTCCCATGTCAGGAAAATCCATTTTGTAACAGTAACAGGCATTCTTGCTAACAGATTGTAATTGAAGAGATAAACTGGGGAGAGGAAGCAAAAAAGAAAGGACCACTTTCCCCGCTCACCCCAAAGCTGGAGAAAGCTTGGTTTCAGGGCCTGGGGGTGCTACTGGACCCTCAGAAACGGTAAGTGCTCCGATTGTGCAGAGTAGGAGCTGCCTCAGGCGAGGAGCTCTCATCCAGACACAGAGTCACCGACAAAGTGCAGCCCAGAGACCAGAGATGCAGAGGCCCAAAAGTCCAGAAGGAACAGTGGCCTGTCTTAGAATGGAAGAGACCCCAGGCACAACCATTAATATTAATACTAATAATATTATTTGACATTTATTTCTATATATGGTAATCACTGTACGCTTTATATTATATCATTTGATCTCTAAGTCCCTATGTGGTGCAAATGATTAAGCTCTCGACTACCAGACGAAAGGTTGGTAGTTTGAACCCACCCAGACACTCCTGTACAGACAGGTCTTGCGATCTGCTTCTGAAAGGTCACAGCCCTGAAAACCCTATGGAGCACAGTTCTACTCTACACACTCGGGGTCGCCATGAGTCAGAATCAACTCGACCGTCAACTACCATCAACAACAATTTAATCTTTACGGCCACCCTAAGAAATTAGTATCCACCTCTCACAGACAAATAAGTTTAGAGATGCTAAGTAATGTGTTCAAGGGTATACTGTATTAAGTGAAAGAGCTGGGATTTGAACCTAGGACTCTATGATGCCAAAGTTCAAGCTCTTGAGCCAAGCATCTCTGAGGGTCTTGGAGGGTGAGCTGAAGAACTATTGGATCGACAACTGGGCAGAGAAGCTAGGGAGACATTTCTTAGTTATAAGCAGGGGAGGTTGGAAGGGAGTCCTCTGCACAGCGGCCAGACCCTCTGAACCTTGGCAGAACCCTGGAGACTTGAATTATTACTGTACCCCTCAAAAACACACACACACATACCCATCTCTTTCTTCTTTCCTGGAAAGTGAAGACGCTGAAAGTTATCCTTCAGCCACCAAGTAAATAACCAATGGCCTCTGGAAAAGTCCTGTCCAGAGATGTACCTGAGAGAAGTATCTGTGTGAGTGTATATGTATGTGTGTGTGTGTGTGTGTGTGTGTGTGTGTGTGTGTGTTGGGGAAACAGGGGCTGTTCTGTTCTGAGGCTCACAGACATGGTCCATTAATAATAAGCTCTGATGTTTGGCTTGTAAATTTATTAGGAGAACCCAGTGTAATTAAAATTCGGGGCCGAGGGGAGGGGGAGTGGAGGGCCTTTGCTTCCTTTCCTTCTTCCAGAGATCCAGACCGAGCTACCAATGGGGATAATCAGCAGAGTCCAAATAGAGAAGGAATTAGTGCTCCTGAAAAAGCTGTGATGAAGAGAGACAATGCTGGGCTAATTATGGCCGCACCAAGCTTTATGACTGGGTGCCTGCTTCCACCATCATTAGGGGATTCAGGGACAAATCGGAGACTAATGTCGAGCATTATGGCTAACAGAGCATTGGCTCTAATTTCACAATTATTAGAATTATTAGTTTTGCAGATGGAAACTGTACCTTTTTGCCTGATTGGTCATGCCATGTGGCCCCTCTCACTGTGGGGATCAAGGATGGGTGATGTAGGGGAGGGGTAGACAGAGAGCCAGGAAGATTCTTTTCCCTTTATGCTCCTCTTCCTGTCCATAGCTGCACCTAGCAAGATGGGAAGCCTATCCGGGTTCATGCAGAGCAAGAAACACAGCTCAGCACCCCCGAGAGAGAGAAGGGAGGGATGACATAGTGCCATTATACCTGGGAGCCTCCAGAGGTGGATGCCCTACTCACCTCCACTTTCAAAGACACCTCTGATTTCAGTTCCTAAATGTGGCTCAGCCCTTCAAGGCTTCATTTCCTAAGCAGGACCAGCAGGAGTTCCACCTGGCTGGGTCAGGACTTTCTCTTACCAGGCTTTCCCCCACTCCAGACAACCCTACACAGATCCTGAAGAAACCTGGCCTGACCCAGCTGCCTCAATTCTAGTACTAATTGTTTGCAGCCTTATGTTCTTCCCCCAACTCTGTGGGCAGCGAAGACAGAGTAAAGGTAGAACAGCTAGAAGAGAACGCATGTTTTCAACAGAGCTTGGAGAGATGGAGTATTCTGGACGTACCATCCTCACTTTTGAAGTTCCCATAGCCAGAGGGAGAAAAGAACTTCTACAATTATAAATCTAAGGGCTTCACCACTCCTACTTACTGGACCCTGGTTCTAGAATATTAAAGCACAAAACATACTATGAAATCATTATATCATTTCCATGGGTTCTAAAGGATCATGCATTGTACCTTTCCTCAAAGAGGGCAAAATGCGAGGAACTGCTTCCTTCCAGCAAGGAGGAGTGAGGGAGTGGCTGATTATTCAGTTATAGAAACAGGACTTTTGTGTTTTAAGGAAATGTTGTGCATATAATTTACTATCACAAACAGGAAAAAAAAATCTGTGTTGCAAAAGGCCCACTTCAAAGCCAGGTGGCTGAATCACAGAGCTTCTCTGGACTCATTAGAGAAGTGGACAGACATCATGTTCATCTCATGGTCACAGGTAAGCTGGAGACCATTCCTGGCTGTCAGCCTGGGAGGAGCAGGGCAGCTTGGGGTCTACTGTCAGGTTCCTGCATTTTCTGGGACATCTCTGCACCTTTGCTCACTATCTCAAGTCCAGAACCAAAGCTGCCAAGCCCAACCCTCTGCACCTTGGCCTATGGAAAAAGTTTGTTCACCTCCACAAGGTAAATGACACAAGGAAACAGGGAGAACTGCCTGTTAAGTGTCCACTTTGGGAGGGAGGATTAAGGAAGAAAGCACTTTGTCTTCAGAGATTTTAAAGAAAAAGGAGAACTTGTCTTTAGCTGAGACAATTTGTGCAGAGGTGTTTCCAAGCCAGGGTTGGATTCACTGAGATATCCTATGCAATTTCTAGCCCAGGCATTGGCATAAAGGAGGTTCTCCATAAGTGATAGAGTCTGAATGTCAATTGCTGAATCTCAAGGTGTTACTAGAAATCCCGTGAGCTAGAGACTTAGAGGAGGAAGGCAAGGGAAAACATAAAATAATAAAGGGAACTGGGTATGTTCTAGCCACTTGCATTTTTCAAGAAATTGCAAATGAAAAGATCTAGTGTTTCTCTGCCTGGAGAATCTGGACCCAGGCAGTGGCTCTGGGATATAGGGAGGTGGGACACCTGGGGCCTTGGTCCTGTACTCCATAGTAGTTCCCCAGATCCCAAGCTCACCTAAACTCCAAAGCCCCAAAACCACTCTCAACCACTTTCTTTCTTTTGCTATGATCAAGGGTCTTCTCTGCCTCCTCCCATTCTCTCCAGCCCCCACAGCTTGGCCCTAGGGCTTCCTGAGGCTCGTGACTCAGCAGCCAAAGTTAATGTTCCCCAGGGCTGACAACTCAAACTCGCCTTCTAGAGAAGCCTGCAGGGAAGGCATACTGATTCATTGGGGCTGGCTGGCTCTCACCCCTCAGCCTGTCTCACCCTTAGCCTGTAGGTCCAGGTGCCTGTCACTCCAGACTACAGGATGTCCCTATGAAGTCAGAACACCAGTGCCTCTCTCTATCAGGATTTGCTACTACCCACCACCCCTCCCCGCCACACCCAGCTCCCACTACTGCATTTCTGCTCAGGACAGACAGGAAGGGCAGCCTCCATCCCAGGTGGAATAGTACAGGTGTGTTTTCGACTCAGATCCCTAGAGTCTAAGGGGTCAGGACTGACATTAAGGGCCCCACTGTAGATGGATCATTGGAGGAAAGGATGGAAGGGAGCTGGAGAGTGTGGTGAGGCAGGAAGAGACTCCCTGGCTTGGGAAAACTGTTGTCTGGTGGGTATGAGAAATTGGGTAGTGTAGGAAGGGATGGCACCAGAGAACCAGAGTCTAATAATACTTGCTGGGCCTAATCTATTCTGAGAATCTCCAGGAAGGAGAATCAACGTCCTCAACCTCCATCATTGTACTATCCTCTAAGAGTTCTTCCTTATGTCTGATTTCAGTCCCTTCTGCTGCAGTAATCAAACCATTGATTAAACATTGCCATGGCCGGAGACAGAGCAGCGCCCCCTACCACCCACAAACGGCTAAGGTGGGCTCCAGTCACCCCAAGACTGGACTCAATCTCCTCACACACACAAGCTTTCGGTTAGCCCACTACCTGCGTCTCTGCTCCTAACTGGGGATCTACCGCTATCTCTGACCTTTGACCTGAAGTGAAAACAGGGCCCTGGAACTTGCGGCTGCTGGGGAGCTTATCCCACCTGTACCTGCTTCCCCAGCCGCGGCTCCAGCCCACGGTTCTTGTCCCTGGAGAAGCGCGTGTGGACGAAATTCCCGCCTTTCGCCGCCCCCTCCTACCCTTCCTGCGCCCGCGGTGCCGACCTGCCGGGCAACTCCCGCGCACCCCCAGACCCCGTGCCACTGGGGCCGGCGTAGGGGAGTAAGTAGGGGTGGAGTTTGAGGCGCCTCGGTTCCTGCAGGATCTCCCCACCCCCACCCTGCATTCCCTCGAGGCCTCGCACTGTCCTCAGCCCCTCCCAGAGGGGACGCGACCCTGCACTCCCTCCCGCCCAGGACTCTCCAGACGCGGGGATCCGGACAAAGAAGCCCCGCTGCAGCCGGAGAGCGTGGCTGCAGGGCACTGGTGCAGCAGGTAAATACCAGGGGCTGGCCAGCAGCCACTCGGGCGACCCTCCCGGGGCTCCGGCCGCCAGGGCGCGACAGGCCATTCCCGCTGTCGCGACTCCTGAGAGACGCTGCAGCTGCGCGCCGGGCCCCAGCCCCGTGGGGCTGGGGCCCGGGACTCACCGGCTCCGGCGATCTCGGCTCGACTCGGGCTCCCGCCTCGGCTCCGCGGCCGCCCGGGACTGCGTCCAGCTCAGGGTCCCCGCCACTCCGGCAGGAGGCACCCGCTTGGCAAAGTCGGCGAGAGGCACCGACTCAGACGCGCGCCGGCCGCGAGTCCGAGTGAGTCAGAGAGAGACCGAGGGAGCGAGTTGTAGGGGCGGGGGTGGGGGTGGAGGGGCAAGTGCGACACCCTCCCCCACCCTGCCCCCCGCCCCCCGCCCCCCGGCGGAGATGCAGAAAGCACTCGCAGCCCGCGAGACACCCGGACACAAAGACCTCGTGCCAGCCACAGACCTAAGTTTCTCCCTGAGAGACACAGGGGGCTCGAGCCACCTCCCCCGAAAGAACAGATAAACCGACCGATGGACAGACCCTGGGACCTCGACACCGCAGCGGAGACAAGCGTTCTTCCTCAGCCGGGATGTCCCTCTTCTCCTGCTTGCTCCACCGACCCCTCCCCTGGCAGATCGCGTCGGAGAGACGCGAGGGCAACTGAGGCCCCGAGGGGCGCCGCGTTCCGGGAGCCAAATTTTCCGCGGAGGCCCCTGTAGTAGTCCCACGGGAGGGGGCAAGAGGATTCTCTCTCTCCGGAGTCCCCTTCGTGTCTTGCCGATTGCCTGGCAGACGATGGGCCAGGGCATTTACTGGGGTTGGTTCCGAATCGAGAATCCCGAGCTGGAGTTCTCACACTAGGTTCCCGGGCTCCTTGGGGAGGCGCGAGAGCCAGGGCGAGTCTCCAGGAAGGGAGGGGGCTCTGGGTCTCCCGTTACCTTCGTTGGCCGCGCTCAGGCTCCCCTCCAAGGGCTGCAGCTCGAAGCTCCGACAAGTCTCCACGTCCAGCCCGAGAGGGGGCGGCCGGGCCCGGCACAGTGAGGCCAGGACCGCGAGCGCCGCCTGGCACCGAGGCCCCGCTGCCTCCCACACCGCGCTCATGCCCCGGACACCCCCGCCCGCCAAGCAGCCGCCGGAACCCGCGCAGCAGCCGGACTGGGCGGGGCAAGGCGGCCTCAGAAAGACCCTCCACGCAGCGGCCCCCTGCGGCTCCGTTCGGCTTTTAACCACTTCTCCGCAGGGTCCCCGCCCCTCACGTGGCATCCCGCGGCAGCTGGCAAGTCTGGCGCCTCATGGCCGCCCCCTCTGCATTGAGGGGCAGGCCTAAGTCCCCGCAGCCGCGAGGCCGGGAAGCCCGACTGTCCTGCGTCTTGAAGGGTGCAAGGCCAGGAAAAGAGCCCGGGATCCGGCTCCGCATTCACTGCCTTGTGCGACCTTGGGCGTCTCTAAGCCTCAGTTATCCTTTCTGTAAAAGGGGTATAAATGATGACGAATGCTTCACAAGCTGCCTGGGGATATAAAGATAGTGCTTGTATAAACACTGGGTAAACAGCCACACGCCACGCAAGTGGCAGTCCAATAGATAAACCCGTAAAAGAAAAAGGGATGACTGGGCTGAGGGTGAGAAGTTCGCAGAAGGACCTTGGTCGAGGTTCCTGATGGGAGAAGTTAATCAGACTTGCCCCAAGTCCCGGCTTTGCAAGCGAAGACCCCAAAACTGCTGGCAGACGCGAACTAAGACTTTCCGAGCCCTGCAATCCTGAGGTCCGCGGTACCCTCACGTTGCTATGGCGACGGGAGGCAGCGGCCGTCTCTCTCCATGGCAACTGGAGGGGAAAGTTTCTGGCAAATAGCAGTGGGGGCCATTTCAAGAGGGCGATTCGTTCCCGCCAAGCCCACTTTCCCACATCAGCGCAACACCACCAGATACAATGCATCTTACTATTTATTAAGCACAATAAGGACCAGAAAGACTAAAACCCAAACAGGACTGAGGCTAGAAGTAGCCTAAACTCCCCTCCAGGAGATGTGGCGTGAGGCCCAGGAGATGGTTGGCTGAGGGGCTCCGAGGCGTCTCACTCAGCCGTGAAGAGTCTGTGGGCCATCACCAGGCGGAGCCGGGAGGGCAGGACCCTGCGAAGGCCCTACCACTGGAATCTCGTATCCTCGGCCTGTCGATTGGTGAGCCCTCCTTCTGTGTGGGGTTCACCCGAAGCTCCCGATTTGAGTTCCTTGGCCTTCCTGGAGCTGGGAAAGAAACTTTAGCTGGCGCCTCCGGAAGCCGTGGGACTTGGGTGAGCCCCCGCAGTGAGTGGGGGAGGAGGGTCTTTCCTCTAATCAGCAAGCTAATTGGAAATGGCTCGGGCGGCGACTCACTTTCCGGAGAGAGGAGATTCGGAGCCCCAACTCCTGGCGGTCTCCACTGCCGGCCATCTGCGCCAGCCGGCCCTTGGACTTGCTAGCCCTGGGCAGGTAGTGCCCCGGGCACCGCGGGGCAAACCAAAGCCTGAGAGGACTCTACTCCAGCCAGGCGGCTTTTCGGCTCAGGACTAGAGCCCTGGCTCTGTCCACGGTGCTGAAGGCCCAGTTGGTGCAACAATCCCGTGAGCACAGGGGAGGGGAGGGGGAGGAGCAATTGAGTCAGACTTGCAGCTTCCACCCTGACCTCTGGAGCTTTCGAGAGGAGGGGGCGAGGAACTCTGGCGGGAGGGACTGAGCAGGCATGACCCTGGCGGCCCTATGCAATCCAGGCCGCCTTCCTGCGGGAGGTGCTCGGTTGCTGTTCCAAGGACAGGTGAGGTTGTAGCGTCCCCATTTACCTTCCCGGTGTTTCTAGAACCCACCTGAGGAGCCCAGAGGCCCCATGACTTTCCCCACCACCACACGCTGCAGACCTCAGCACCCGGGAGAGACAGGAGCTCAGAGGCCCCTCGGCTACGTGCTCATTAGCAGTTCCTGAGGCGGCAGGTTTTTTATATAAAATAATAACCGAGACGAGCTGCTCTCTGCCCGTGTTTATGGCAACTCTGTCACTCCGCGGCGATTTCTCCCCCCCCCCCCCCTTCCAGAGTTCCCAGGGAAATTCGCAGAACGAAGCGCCTTGTTTTGCCACTGCAGGGAATGAAAAAAAAAAAAAAGTACCGTTCCAAGGGCCCAGGACTGTGATGCAGGGAAATCAATATTTTGCTTACAACGAGTGGGGAATTTGCGTTTAAACTGAAGGCAAAGGAGCCTGTTCTGAGCAGAGCAGGTGGCAGGAGCCGAGAATTAACAGATAATTTCTCATTGTTCCCCGATTCAGCCTCCACACTCAGCAGGCGGTTCTGCGGCGTCTCTGGTGCCCCGGCAGCAGTTCTGGACCTGGCATTTCTCAGGCTAGCAGGTTCTGCTCTGCCAGGGCTGCAGGAAGGGGCGAGGGCTCCCGGGTCAGTCAATGACTATTTGGAGTACCTGAATGAGTGCGTATGAGAGAGAAAGAGACAGATACAGACAGAGGAATAGACAAAAGAAAGACACAGAGATAGAGAAGCAAAGGACAGAGACACATGAGAGACAGGGATCAGAGATACAAAGGAAAAGGCACAGAGAAACAAAGAGAGAGACATACACAGAGACAGAGAAACACATTCAGAAAGAAAGAGAAAAAGTATTTTCTCCTTATATTAAGAAAAAGCCTACGCTAGTTGACCTATTCATCGACTCCCCCCATTCTCTCCATTAATCACCAATACCATTGTGGTCACACAATCAGCCACAACGCAGAGAAAAATCCTTATGTAAAGAAGGGAACTTTTCTCTACACAGCCCCTTTCCCTCACAAAACCATACTCAAAACACATCTATGTTTAGTCTCATATGAAGAGACCAAATTCAGACTCACAGGGTCCCACCTATATCTGGAGAGAAGGAGGTGGAAAGAAATACATTTGTCACCCCTCATTCCTGTTTCTCAGGTAAACATCATTCTGAGCTTGGGTTTGGGGGTGGGGAGGAGAGAAGGAGGAGCAGAGAGAGTCAGCATGGCACTCACATCCACTCTCTGAGACTCAATTTCCTTATCTGCAAGATGATGAAGTTGGATTAGGGGCTCTTGGAGAATCCTTCCAGCACCAACCTTCTAGTATCCTATATGAGGGGAAAGAAAGAGGCCAAGTCGGGGGAGGAAGGAGGGAGGGCAACTCAGGGGCAGTTTTCCCTGGCTCTGCAGAAGAGGGTGGTGTTACAGGTGTCCAAACTCACCTTTGACTTCCCTTCCCCATTGCTCTCATCTCATCTAGAGTGATGGCTGGAACATTCTTAATCTGAGGCCCCTCAGGCCAGACTGCTCATAATCTGGGAGGTTGAACGTGAGGATGCTGAGGAATAATCCAGAGGCCTACCACTCCTATGTCCTTCTCTCCTCAGAAACAGGCAAAATGCACATCTCCTGAAGCCAAGTGTCCTAGGCAGAGGCTTGGCTGCCCTTGGGCAGGTTCCCATCTTGCTATGGGCAGCAATGTCTTGTTAAGTTGTGCTACAAATAAAATAAACTAAAACTAAGAAAAAATATTTTTAATTGAACCTTAGTAGGAAATTGCTAATGCTGTAGGCGGAAGAATGAGATCCTTTGACATGAGCTGATGTGTCATATTGTCTTTCCATTTCAATGCAATTTCTAAATACAGAGCCCTTTCCCTATTCCCACCTCCCCACCAAGCCCCCAGCAGAGATGTAAAGGGAGCAATCTGACGTTCATAGCTGGATTGTCTGATGTGCAGAGAGAGAGAGAGACACAGAAAAATAGATATGTACAAGCCGATCCACTGCTTTGCCAAGTGGTTTGGAGCCAAAGGGGCTCTGACCTAACCTGAGGGCTTGTGATCTCCTCTCTCTGCCTCCCCTCTGTCCTGCTTACCGAGGCATATGACCACCGTCTGCAAAGGTTTTAAACTTACTCTAAGAAAGTAGACATCAGTTCAACTGATCTACTGAGTGTGAATAATTAAGTTAGTGTACTATACTGGTGAGTAAGGGGTGAGGTAGGGGTGGGGATGGTGGGAAGGTGGTAACTTTATACCACTGTTTGGAACAAACTCTGTTATGGAATCCTTATGGGGGATTTTATCAGACAACTTTATCAGTATTTCTAGCAGATGTCACCCTCTACCCTCTTCCCTCAACACTCCCACCAACATAGCAACTAAAGCTGGGTGATTTTGCCCTTCCACACCATCAGAAGAGTTTTCAGGGAAGATACAGAAGACACAGCAGAGCCCTGAGCCAACGGCCAGGTGTTTCTGAGAGAGTTCTGTCTTGCTTTTATTCCAGGAAAGATTCACGGCAATTCAACCCTCCTCAGCGAGAGGTATATTTGCCTGTCCTATTCCTTCCCCATTTCAGAGGTCTCATCTCTCTTCTGTGCTCTCTGCCAAGTGTTGCAGATCAGACTTGGGAAGACTGGACAGGATTTGCTGCTCCCAGCTGGGCTTTGTGGGCTAAATAAAGCAGGCTGGGGTCTGTGGGAACAGAGTAAAAGGTTCACTGTCAGAAGGCAACAGCATCCCTGAGATAATTTTAGGGCCCACCCTAACCATGGTAGGGTACAGGGCTCTCTCCTCTGCATAATATGAGAAATGAAAATGATATTGGAGGGGGAAGGCTAAGAAGGAAGCCAAGTGCGCTCCTCTTCTCACCGACTTTAGGTAGAAGAAAGCACAGGTTTTGTAGTCAGGCAGAACAAAAAACAAACAAAAAAAAACCCCACCACACCCATTGCCATTGAGTTGATTCCAACTCATAGAGATCCTATAGGACAGAGTAGAAGCGTCCCATAGGGTTTCTGAGGCTGTAATCTTTACAGAAGCAGATTGCCACATCTTTCTCCCGAACAGTGGCTGGTGGGTTTGAACCGCCATCCTTTTGGTTAGCAACTGAGTGCTTAACCACTGCACCAGCAGTGAACCTGCTCAAATCCTGGGTTGATCACTTACCAGCTACAGCACTTTAGGTGCTGAAATTTAACTCTGAACCTCAGCTTCCTCATCTGTGAAATGGGAACTATAAGACTTGCTTCACAGTGTACAAGGACTATGTGCCTTAGGTTAAATGCCTAATATATTGTGACTGACTCATAAACCAAACCAAATCCATTGCTGCTGAGTCGATTCTGACTCATGGTGACCCCATGTGTGCAGCGTAGAACTGCTCCATTGAGTTTTCAAGGCTGCGATGTTTCAGAAGCAGATTGCCAGGCCTATCTTCTGAAGTGCCTCTGGGTGGGTTCAAACTGCCAACCTTTCGGCTAGTAGTTGAGTGCTTAACCATTTGCACTATCTTCATAGCAGGTGTTAAATAAATGATAGTTCCTATCTCCTTTCTTCCTTCTCTCAGACAGTACAGGGGCATCCAGCAAGCACACTGTCCAGAGGGTGCCTTGTACTCCTCTGTGGGGCAAGTCCGTGAAGATTGCCAAAGGAAATTTATTTTATTACTATTATTTGTAACAACCCTGAGGAACAGAATGAGTGCATACTAATCGTCCATTTGGTAGGTGAGGAAATTAAGTGGCTGACCCATAGACAGAAGCTAGGAGGTGGCAGAGAACCAGAATCCAGGCCTTCTGACCCCAAGTCAGTGCCCCTTCCACATCATGCTGGGGTAGGATAGTGGGGCTGTTAATCATTTTTAATTATTTTCTTAAAAAAATTATATTTTAAAATTAACTTTATAATAAACAAGGAAATATTTGGGGATAAATTACAGAGCAGTGAAAGATTTATTCCTGTGCCTCTCTGCCTTAGCCATTCCAATTGCCTCTTAGACCCAAACCTGGGCAGTTGCTGGTCTAGAGGGAAGATAGTGTCACTGATAAAACACAGGACGGGGGCCAGACAGGTTCACGGCTCAGAGCATGCTTGCTTGCTTCACTCTAGACAGGGATAGGACTCTTCAGAGGGCAGTGTGGGGAGTCTTGGCTGAGCCTGGGTTGTGTCCTGTGATTAGAGCTCTGCTTCCAGGAATGGGCCAAGCCAAGATTCTTGTAAGACCAAGACCCCAAAGACTGGAATTCTTGCTCAGGGGCCTAGAGAGCGCTCGCAATCTCAGGGCTCTGGCTGTTCCACTAATGAAAAGAAACCAGATAAAATGCTAAAACTAATTAAAGTGACAAATCCAAAAAGGCCCTGTCAAAACTAGGAAGCCTTAATCCTTGATTTCAACAGAATTCAAGCAGGAAGAATCAACAGAGCATGCTCTGGGTCGGGGCCTAGAGCTCCCTGTGGAACTGAGGGGCTGAGCCCCTGAAGAGAACAAATCTGTTCACCGAATTCTATCCAATCAGTAGAATAAAAATCTCCTCCTGTCCCAGCCCCAAGCCTTATCTACATTCCTACTGTTTGCTAGAGGCACAGTAAATCGTTTTAGTGAGTCAACCCCCAACCTTTATTAATAATCCTGCACAAGTAAAAAGTGAGGTACAGTTTATACAACACTCTCACATATGTTGCGCGTTTCACACTCAAAACAACCCTGAGAGGTGGATATTATTATCCTCATTTCACTGGTGAGTTTTCAGAGAGGTTAAAAATAACGGGCTTGGGGTCCCACAACTAGTAAGTAGCACAGCCAGAACTGGAGCCTGTCTTTTCACACCCTTCATTCATTCATTCACTCACTCATTCAGCATTCTGGAGATCCTACGAAGACCCATGTCTGTCTAGGCACGTGGGACGTCATCCTATGCTGCTTCCAGCATACATCATATGCAAAGCCCTACGCACACTGACTCTGTCCTTGGGGAGTGAGTGCACATAATCAGTTGTGGAGAGAGGCCACACTTGAAATTGATTTAAAATTAGTTCTTTGACCTCTCTGCTGCATAGTTGCCCATGCCCACATCAACTGTGAAACTCTCTTCAGTGACATGATTTACTCTGGATTTCCCGCCCTTCCTGATTCTTTCACCCTCTCCTCTACCTCCTTCCAACCCTTTCATTTTCCCCAGGGTTCAGCTCTCATTCCTTCTTTCTTTTGTCTCAGAACCTCTCTCCAAGTAATCTCATCCACTCCTAGGCCTTCAAATACTAAACACTAATATTAGTAGTTATTTGTTGTTGTTAGGTGCTGTCAAGTTGATTTCGACTTATAGTGACCCTTTATGACAGAGTAGAACTGCCCTATAGGGTTTTCTAGGTTGTAATCTTTAGGGAAGGAGCCCTGGTGATGCAGTGGTTAAGTGCTCAGCTGCTAACTGAAAAGTTGGTGGTTTGAACTCATCAGCTGCGTGGGAGAAAGATGTGGTAGTTTGCTTCTGTAAAGATTTACAGCCTTAAAAACCCTATGGGGAAGTTCTACTCTGTCCTACTGAGTTGCTATGAGTTGGAATTGGTTTTTGTTTTTTTTTTAATCTTTAGGGGAACGGATCACCAGGATTTTTCTTCAGCAGAGCCACTGGTCAGTTCAAACAACAACAACAACAAAATCATAAAAATAAATAGCATAAAAGCACAGGAGGAGTCCTGGTGGCACTGTGGTCAAGTGCTCAGCTACTAACCGAAAGGTCAGGGGTTTGAACCTACCAGCCGTTCGTGGAGAGAAAGATGTGACAATCTGCTTCCATAAAGATAACAGACTTGGAAACCTTATGGGTCAGTTCCACTCTGTCCTATAGGGTCACTAAGAGTCAGAATTGACTCAATGGCAATGGATATACAAGCAGAAACACAAACATATGCTTGTACATGCATGTTCATTGCAGCACTATTCACAATAGCCAAAGGCTGGAAACAGCCTAATTGTCCATCAACAGATAAATGAATAAACAAAATGGGAACATACATACAATAAAATATTACTCAGCCATAAAGAGAAATGAAGGCCTGATACAAACCACAACGTGAATGAAACTTGAAAACATTATGCTGAGTAAAATGAGTCAGTCACAAAAGGACAAATATTGTATGATTCCACTTATATGAGATAGCTAGAATAGGCAAGTGTATACAGACCAAAGATTATTAGCGGTTACCAGGGGCACTGAGCTTCTGTTAAGAGTGATGGAAAAATTTGGGAATAGTTAATGGTGATGGTTGAACAACATGAACATATTTAATGTCACTGAACTGTACATGTGAAGATTGTTGAAATGACAAATGTTTTGTTACCTGTGTATTTGCCACAATAAAAAATACTTTAAAAAAGTAGTAGTGGTATCGAACATTTACGAACACTTACTCTGTTCCAGGTGCTAATGTACTCGCTCAATATGAATTATATCATTTAATACTCACAACAACCCTACTATTATGGGCAGTTTACAGGTATCGAATGACAGAGCCAGAATTTGAACCCAGGCAGTCTCACTCCAGAGCCCACACTAAAGATTTCCAATTCTTTATCTCTGGATCATCTCTCTCTCCTTGGTTTCACTTGTGCATTTATAAATTCCTGTTCTGAACCACTGAACCTCAGACATCTTGATTCCAAAAATGTACAAGATAGAATTCATATTTCCTTCCTAAACCTGCTCCACCCCCTTAAAGAAGGTCATAACTAACCCTACTAGTTGCTTAAACTAAAAATCTCAGACCCTTCCTTGATGTTTCCTTCTCCTTATCGGTCAACAAATCCTCCTGTTTTTTTATCTAAAATGTTTTAAACCTTCTCCCTCATCCACTGTCACTGCCCTTGCTCAGGCACTCAACATCTCTCTCCTGGACTACAGCAGTCACCTCATGGGATAATATGACTATGTCATACTTATATCATAGACATCCTGAGGCCTCCAGGATGAAGCTGAGACTCCCTAGCATGGCGTACAAGACCGTTTCAGACCTGGCCTCCATCTACCTTTCCAACCTCCTCTTCAAATACTCCTGGTGTCCTGGGCAGGCTGCCCGAGCTGTGGTCACACAGTAATAAGTCCTGTCTCTCCTTACTCCGCACCCCACCCTCCATGCTTTTGCTCAATATGGTCCACAGATCCCCTTCTCTTCCACCTGTGCACTCCCTAGATTCTGGAAATTTGCAACTGCTTTCCTTCTTCCATGAACATCTTTTCTTTTTCCCTTATCACCTGGCTGTTTCTTACAGGATGAAGTGGGGTTAAGAATGTGAGCTTTGAACACCATGGACAAAAGGAAAGTATTAGCCCAAGAGACAGAAAGGGCCACATAAACCAGAAACTTCATCAGCCTGAGACCAGAAGAACTAGATGGCGCCGGGCTACCACAATGCCCGTCCTGACAGGGAACACAACAGACAGTCCCTGATGGAGCAGGAGAAAGGTGGGGGCAGAACTCAAATTCTAGTAAAAAGACCAGACTTAATGGTTTGATTGATACTAGAGGGACCCTGGAAGACATAGCCCCTGGACTCTCTGTTAGCCCAAAACTAAAACCATTCCCAAGGCCAACTCTTCAGACAAAGATTAGACTGGACTATGGGACATAAAAAGATACTTGTGAAGAGTATGCTTCTTAACTCAAGTAGATACATGAGACTAATGGGCAGCTTCTGTCTGGAGGTGAGATGAGAAGGCAGAGAGGGATAGGAGCTGGTTGAATGGACACGGGAAATCCAGGGGGGAAATGAAGAGTGTGCTGTCACAGTATAGGGTCAGTATAGAGAGCAACTAGGGTCACAAAAGAATGTAAGTATACATTTTTGTGTGAGAGACTAACTTGAACTCTAAACTTTCACTTGAAGCACAACAACTAAAAAAAAAAGAAGGTGAGCTTTGGAACTAGGCGGCCTGGGTTGAAATCTTGATTCTGCCACCTAGTAGTTCTGTGACCTTGGGCAAGTGACTAAACCTCTTTGTGCCTCAGTTATCTTGCCCATGAAAGGGAGAGGATAATAGTAGCACCTCTCCCATCAGTTTCCTGGCAGGTTTAAATGAGGAGTTAATATATATGAAGCACTCAGAACAGCTCTTTCCCTGACTTTCAAAGCTGACTAAATGCCCCCTCTCTAGTTAGAAATGTCAGCATTGCACCCAATGCTTGGCTTTGTCTAGAGTTCAGCAAACCATGCTGTTGACTTGTTACCAGACTGTAGTAACAACCCTTGTGCTGGGGTCTGTCTCTTATTCATCTTTATGCCCTTAGTGCCTCCCACTGGACATTCAGTGAATGCCTCTTGCTTTGAAGAGAGGTGAATACCTGAAGGTAATATCATGCAAAGTGAGTGCGTGAGTGCCAGAGGAATTCCAGAATAGAGGTTGAGCCTAAGTTAAATGGACCAAATCAGGAAGACTTCCTGGGCGGGGGGAGTAGAGTTTTGAGTTCATTGTTTTTGGCAGGAGAGACTTGGACTGAAACACCTTCATTCCAAGCTGCAGGAACTGCCTGTGGCAAGGCTTTTAAGGAAAAATAAGCATATCCGTAGAAGGAGGAGTGAGCAAATTTTCTAGGTTGGAGCACTGATTAGGGACAAAGTCGGTGAGAGAGGACCTCAGCTCTTGTGCATCAACATACTCACAGCTCCAACACTCAGTCTTGCTCAACTGGATTTTTATCCTGAGCCCAGGTTTCTTTGGCCAGTCAGATGGCAAGGAGGAGGAAGACCCAACCCCTGTCCTGGAGGAGATCATGACGAAGCCACAGGAAGCAGGGAGGAACCAGCTCGGAAATCCTCTGTGATCACACCAGAGTTTGGCTCATGAAAAGTTTCCTTATGAGAAGAAATTGCTCCTTTTTCTCAAGCATCCGCCATCGCTCTGAAGCAAGCATGTGTCTGCTGGGGCAGCTGACTGTTTTCCAGGATAAATTTCTGATGATAACACAAAGTCGTTACAGTGCAATTAGCTCTGCTAAGGGGAATGCGAAGTTTCCTTCCCTTTTTTTCCCTTTCTACCTTTTCATCTCTGGGCTCTTTCTCTCCCCTCACACGTTTCTCATTTTTCTCAGACTCCTCCTTCCCCGCCACAGACCTGGTGGTGTGTGTGTGGTGGGGTAGGGGTGGGGGGTGTCAGAGACTGGGTCTTGACCCTCAGGCCTCCCAAATTAGCAAAGTGCACACAGGCCTGGGAGTGGCAGAGAACAAAGGAGTGAGGAAGAAGAGGGGAGAGAGGTTGCCCTCGGATGAGAACATGTGTAAAGTTAAAAAGAAAGGGCAACTTGCACTCCAGGGTCTATGGCAGTGAGCTGCACCCTAGAGACTCCGTTGAATGCCCTGGTGTTAGGGGAATTTTCTCCTGGCAGTAGCGAGACAGCCAGTGCCAAGGCCAGGTTAATGGGGCTGTGGGTGGGAGAAGCTGTGTTTGTTTATGCGCTGGTAGGAGCAGCAGTTAAGCTTAATGGGAAAATACTTTGTTTCATTCTAAGTAATTATTTCCGCTCCCCCCAACACACACGCACACCAACACTTAGACACAAGTATAAGCCACATTCAGACACACACCCCAGGAGGATATTCCAGCCATGTTCCTGAAAGCACCTGACAGATTCTCTGGCACGCTCTCCCTCTGGGTGGCTACTCCACCTTCATGAAGCTTCAGTAGTGTTTGCAAGGCAAGGAGGGGCAACTTCGGAAGCTGCTGAGACAATTAAGCAGAGAAGGCCCAGAGCCCGTGGAGGCCTCTGTTCCTGAGTGGGCTTCTTGAAGTTGGGATGGAGAGCCGCTCACTGACCTGGCAAGGAGAACTTAGCAGTGGTTGATGGAGTCCAGCCTTGCTGCCTAGGAGAAGAGGCAGAGCAGAAGAGGCAGAAGGGAGGAGAACAAGGAAAATGCCTAAGCTTATGACTTAAGGAGGAGGAATCAGGGGCAGGAAGTTACTGAGGAGTGGGTTCTGTGCAGGGGAAGCTTCTAGTGAGAGCAGGCTTGGGAGCAGCAGCCGGCGGCAGTGCCATAGCTCTGGGAAGGCCCAGAGCAAGATTGCCTCCAGCTCCAGCAGGAGGTGGGTTGGATGGCCTGGCTTGTCTCACATCCAATTCTTTATGATTCTCATTCATGAAAATTTCCAAAAACCAATCACTTTCCTCACAGCTGTGCGCACCTGGGGTGGGGGATAGTAGAGAAGGCGGTGGTGGCTTTTCATTATTCATTGGATTAAACTGTTCGAGCCAAACAGCACAACAAAGGGAAATCAACTGTTTTCTCTGAAAGTCATTCTAATTGTCAGCTGAGCTGGTTGGTGAGTGAGATGTTGTCCTAGGAGGCTCAGGGTGGCTTCGCATTGCCTTAGGGTTTGTGAGCAAGCTTGGGGAATACATTCCTCAGTCCCTTTCAGTCACCTGAAAGCCCTGATAAGCCATAAGACGGTTCCTTGGCTGAGAAGTATCTTCCTTGAGCATCCCTCAGTCCTGACTACCCCTCATTCCCAACCGGGCTAGGCCTGGAGGCATACAGGTTGAGCCATCCCTTGTTTTGAGCATCTTCTTTCGGAGGAGTGCCCCGTCTTCCTAAGCTGGGTTAGACTCCCATGTTGTTGTTGGTTATCCCTGAGTAGGTCCCCAGCCCATAGCAGTCCTGTGTACAACTGAACAAAACACTGCCTGGTCCTGTGCTATCCCCATGATCAGCTGCAGATCAGACCATTGTGATCCATAAGGTTTTCACTGACTGATTTTCAGAAGTAGATAACCAGGTCTTTCTTCCTAGTCCATCTTAGTCTGGAAGCTCTGCTGGAACCTGTTCAGCATCATAGCAACACCCAAGCCTCCAATGATGGATGGGAGGTGGCTGCACGTGAGGTGCTTTGGCCGGGAATCGAACGTGAGTCTCCAGTACGGAAGGCAAGAATTCTACCACTGAATCACCAATGCCTCATAGACTTCCATAAAGCTTTCTATTTCTGCTGATATAACTGCCTTCAGACTTTATGGTGATTACTTATTTAATTATCTGTCTCCTACATCACACAGGGACAAGATCATTGGCACTGGGTTGGCAAATTTTGTGTCTTTTTTTTTTTTCCACTTTGATATTCCTAGCCCTTGGCGTAGTATCTGTTACCTAGTAGGTGCTCAATAAATATTAATTGGATGAATGAATTAACAGAGATAGGAGTTTCAAAAGTTGGGAAACGTTGTTTCTAATTTGATCAATTCCTCCTTGCCAGAGAGGGAAAGAATAAAGGCAAAGGGGAAGGTTCACTGACCACAGAGTTCTAGAGCAGGAGACATGCCCTCATCCTCAACCTGAATTCCTAAAAAGTGTGCCACGTGGTAAGAACAACTCATTTTCAGATCTACCAGGTAAAGCTTTGAGATCTTCCTATATAGCTCAATTGTCTGGACCAGGGCCATGGGGCACACCCTCCCAGGGGACCTTAGTTGTCTTTCCCTGATCTCCCCTGGCACAGGCACTAGGTGCTACCAGGGGAGAACATCAGGGAAGGATGCTGCCTGATTGACTTGGTGGCCAGAAATCCTCTTCTTTGAGCCAGAGGCCTCATTTCTTCCCCTCGGTTTCACCCTGGGAGCTGTTTCTGATTCCTGCTGCTACCTACATGTTCTGCTTCTAGGAGGAGCTGCTCCATCCCTTAACGTTCCCATCAAAGTGAAGAAAAAATCCTTTCTTGGTTCCCCTCAGCAGCAATGTCAGGATGGCAATTTGAAAAAGAACCTTAAGAACTACTTAGGAAGGAATTGTTGTTGCTATTAGTTGCCATTGAGTCGGCTCCAACTCATGGCGACCCTATGTATAACGGAACAAAACATTGCCCAGTCGTGCATCATCGTCATAATCATCGGTATCTTTGAAATCATTGTTGACTATTGTGTCAATCCACTAACTGAGGGTTTTCCTCATTTTTGTTGGTGCTCTACTTTACCAAACATGATGTCCTTTTCTAGCAATTGGTATTTTATGATAACATGTCTAAAGTAAGCAAGTTGAAGTTTTGCCATCCTCACTTCTAAGGAACATTCTGGGTGTATTTCTTCTAAGACTATTTGTTTGTTCTTTTGGAAGTGCATGGAATATTAAATATTACTCACCAACACCATAGTGTGAGCCCATCAATTCTTCTGCTATCTGCTGCAAAAGACCTCTTTAAAGTTTTAAAAACCAAAGAAGCCACTTTGATGACTAAGGCACTTCTGACTCAAGCTATGATCTTTCCAATCACCTCATATGCATAGCTGGGTAATAAAAAGGAAGACAGAAGAAGAAAGAAGGAATTACAGACTATATAGATAATTTTTGGATACTCAGATTCTCAAAGCACAGCCTTCTGATCCTAGAGTCACCAAACTCCAGTCCAAAGAGTGGGTACCATGTCACAGGCACCTTGCCTGGGTTCTGGCCTGACAAGGTTGAGCCAGTGAGGTAGGGGCTGTAGCTGGGTTCTCAGAGGTCACCAGCTAAATGACAAGAATGAGGGGGTCCTGACAGTTACCACAAGCCCTGGAGCAACAGCCAAACTGATCACTTGTGCAATATCAGAGAGACCAAGACTAAAGGCCACCCAGGACCAGAGATGGGAGCTAACATTCCAGTTGCAGACCCAGAATGTCAGAGGCCAGCGGGGATGGGGTCAATACAAAGCAATTCAGGTCCCAGGGCAATTCACAAACACTTGTGAATGTTCAAAACCTGCCTTTATGGGTGGTAGTGTGCTGTATGGTTGAGTAGCTTGAGCAAAGTTAGAGGATTTGAGACAGGGCAGAAAGCTTTCCTTTCTTCTAGTCATTGCCAGTCTTCATAGCAGTTGGCCAAGCCATGCCAACCTTCCAGATAAAAACATAAAAGAAGACCGTAGTAAATTGTCATCTAGAGAGTTGAGTGACACTTATTTTCAACCCAAGACAATTGTCAATTGCCAGGATCCAGAGGATGTTAAGAGCATGGATCTTGGAGTTAGCCAGAGACGGATATAAATCCTGGCCATGTAATTTATTCAACGTATATAACCCTCCCAAACCTTGGTTTCTTCACCTGTAAAATGGAAATAATATGACCACCTATTAAGGTTGTCAGGACCCCGGTGGCACAGTAGTTAAATGTTCGGCTACTAACCAAGAGGTTGGCAGTTCAAAGTCACCAGCCACTTTGCAGGAAAAAGATGTGGCAGTCTGCTACCATAAAGATTTACAGCCTTGGATACCCTATAGAGCAGATACACTCTGTCCTATAACGTTGCTGTGAGTTGGAATTGACTCGACGGCAGTGGGTTTTTTTTTGGGTTATTAGAGTTGTCAGACTTTGGGCGTATTTGCTTCAAAAGACCTCGTGAAAAGCATTAAAAAGCAAAAATGTCACTTTGAGGACTAAGGTGCGCCTGACCCAAGCCATGGTATTTTCAATAGCCTTATATGCGTGTGAAAGCTGGACAATGAATAAGGAAGATTGAAGAAGAATTGACGCCTTTGAATTATGGTGTTAGAGAATAATATTGAATATACCACGGAGTGCCAGAAGATCAAACAAATCTGTCCTGGAAGTACAGCCAGTATTCTCCTTAGAAGCAAGAATGGCGAGACGTCGTCTCAAGTACTCTGGGCATATTATTAGGAGGAACTAGCCCCTGAAAAAGGACGTTATGCTTGGTAAGGTAGAGGGTCAGTGAAAAAGAGTAAGACCCTCCACAAGATGGATTGACACAGTGTGCTACAACAATGGGCTCAAGCATGGCAACAGTTGTGAGGATGGCACAAGACTGGGCAGTGTTTCGTTCTGTTGTACATAGGGTCACTATGAGTTGGAACCGACTTGACAACACCTAAAAACAACAAGGTTGTCACGAGTAGTAAATGTAATAATGCCTGAAAAAATGTAATATACAGTAAGTGCTCAATAAATGGTAGCTCTGATTATTATTTGGAATCAGTAAGTGATTACTAGGTGACCTCAAATACAAAGGGATGGTCTTGATAAAGTCCTCTATTACATAGAGATAGATAACTGCTGTTGAGTTGACTCCAACTCATGATGACTCCGTGTGCAATAGAATGGAACATTGCCCGGTCTTGTGCTATCCTCACAATCGTTGGCATTTTTGAGTCCACTGTTATGGCTGTTTCACTGAGAGTTTTCCTCATCCTTGTTGGCCCGCTACACCAAACATGATGTGAAGGACGATTGATCCCACCTGACGAGGTGTGCAAAGCAGGCAAGCCGGACAATGCTCTGTTGTGATCCGTACGTTTTCATTGGCTCATTTTCAGAAGTAGATAACCACGTGAGAACAGTAATGCCCACAAAACAAAAATTGCCCAACCTGAATAATCTGTTCCCCGGTAAGGTAAACAGGCATCTTTGCTGGCCCAGGAACCTTCAGATGGTCCGTTTCCCTCAACACTGAGGTGGGCACTAGTCGGGAAGGGGTCTGGTGGTTAAACTGAGCTCTTTAGCCATAAATTATGAATCAGTGACCTTTTCTAGCTTAATTACTCCCACTGCTGGATAGTCTAGGCTCTGGAGCTAGGCCCTGGGGGGCAAATTCTGCTTGCAGCCAGCAGAGCCCAAGGCCCAGAACTTCTGCTTTCATCTGCTCTGGTTCATGTGGCTATTTCTGCTGCAGGAAAATTCTCTCTGTGTGATGAAGTTCACACCCTAGTCCAGGGGCTGGCCCCTTTGGGCCCACTTAATCCCTTTGACCTTTGCAGAATCAACCTGATTCTTCTTTTGAGCTTGTTGACATCATCTCCAGCTCATTTTTGATAAAACTGAGCCTGAAAGTTATTAGTAAAGCGGTCAGGCTAATGTATCTGTGAGTTCTTTATTGAGGTGATAGGTAGAAACAAACGAATTCCAGCTCACCCAGAGCACAAGACATTTGATGAAAGGGTGGCCCTCTGAGGCCTAAGGGGACTGTGGTTATTTGGCAGGCTTGGGAGAGGAAAAACGAAGAGGTTGATTTTTTTTTGATAGAAATGTTCAAATACATACGAAAGCATATAAAACATATACAAAAACAGGTTGTAAAGAGTAGTAAAATGAAATCCCATTTAATTCATCACCTAACTTCAGAAACCATCAACATTCTCTGATTTTGTTTCATCCCTTCCCCCCGTTCCACCTTTTTTCCCCAGAAGTATTTTAAAGCAAATCCCAGACATTATATCATTTCACCTGTCAGTTCTTCAACACGTACTTCTAACTGATAAAAACTTTATACATACATTGTTGTTTTTTGGTGCCATTGAGGTGGTTCTGACTCAGGGATTCTATGTACAACAAATGAAACACTGCTCAGTCCTCCACCATCCTCACAAACATTGCTACATTTGAGCCCATTGTTGCAGCCACTGTGTCAATCCATCTCACTGAGGTTCTTCCTCTTTTTCCCTGACCCTCTATCTTACCAAGCATGATGCCCTTCTCCAGGGACTGGTTCCACCTGACAACATGTCCAAAGTATGTGAGACGAACTATTGACATCCACGCTTCCAAGGAGCGCTCTGGCTATACTTCTTCCAAGACAGATTTGTTCGTTCTTCTGGCAGTCCATGGTATATTCAATATTCTTGGCCAACACCATAATTTGAAGGCATCAGTTCTTCTTCGGTCTTCTTATTCATTGTCCAGCTTTCTTATGCATATGAGACTATGTGGCTCTAAATATATATGACCTTACATATATGTAAATATCATCACCTCTAACAGTGATGAAGAGCTCTGCTGCTAACCGAAAGGTCAGCAGTTCGAATCTACCAGCCGCTCCTTGGAAACCCTATAGGGCAGTTCTACTCTGTCCTATAGAGGTGCTATGAGTTGGAATTCACTCCACAGCAACGAATTTGGTTTCTTTTTTTTTGGAACAAAACTAACGAAATAATAATTCTCTGATATCATCTAATGGAGTCCCTGGGTGTTGCAAAGAGTTAAGCACTTGACTACCATCTGAAAGGATGGCAGTTTGAACCCAGCTAGAGGCAGCTGGGAAGATAGGCCTGGCCATCTGCTTCTCAAAGGTCACAGCCTTGAAATTCCTATGGAGCGCAGTTCTGCTCTGCACTCAGTACCGACTCAGTGACAACAGTTTTTTGTTTGTTTGTTTGTTTATTTTGTTTTAATATCATCTAATACCCAGTCAATATTCAAATTACACCAGTTGTCTGAAAAAATGTCTTTTTACAGTTGGCTTACTTCAATTAGGATCCAAACATGTTTGTTTGTTTTTTTAATCAGATTTATTGCAGTATAAATTACATACAATAAAATTCTTAAATTTTAAGTACAATTTATGAGTTTTGGCAAATATATATTCTCATGTAGCCACTACCACAGTGATGATACATAATAATTCCATTACCTCAAAAAATTCCCTTGTGCTCCTTTGCTGCCACTCCCTTCCCACACTCAGCCCTTGACACAAAAGTGGTTTAATGATTAATTCTAGCTTTTCCCATGCACTGTTGGTGACTCAGTGGAATGACCTAACAGCAGCCAGGCACAGGCAGTCAGTAGTGTGGGGGTAAAGATGGGAGATGTGGGGAAAAACCTACATTTTCCCAAGACAGGAACTGAGCCCCAGAAAATTTTGTTTCAGGCTTGGGTTTCTTGGCAATGTGTCTCAGAGTCCTGGGTAGAGAGATACATCCCTTTGTCAAGTGATAATAGCTGTCCTCTGGGATAGGTCTCACACGATCACTACAAAACGGAGGTAAAGTTCCTAGAGGGCTTGGGGCTCTCCCAGAGTCCCTATGCTGTCCCTGTCTCAGAAGATGTGGCTGTCTCTTCCATTCAAGGATTTAAGGAACGATTACTGGGCACCTATTCTGAACTAAGAGCTGAGGGAACAGGCAAGGAACAGACACAATCTGGATGATGCAGGAGCTCGCTGTCTGGTTGCAAATGAGTGCAAAGAGCTGCAGGAGCCACAGGAGGGAGCCACTGAGTCTTCCAGGAGCCAGGGAAGGCTTCCAGAAGAGGTGACATTTTGAATAAATTCTGGAGGTGTTTCTGAGGAGCCAATGATTCACATCTCCAGAGGTGAAGCCAATATGGTGCTATAGAAAGAAGCACCACTCCCTCCCTCCACAGCAAAGACCTGAAAAACTAAGTAAAACAGAGACAAACATCAATCCTGGAATCCTAAGCATCAAATGAAGAAATAAAGAACTCGTCTAACCACAGAATGGAATAAGAAACTGACGGAGAACAGGGAGCAAGGAGAGACACATGCAGAGGTCCCCTATCAGCTAACACAGCATGGATTCGCCATCTTTGGCCTCCTGTCGGAGATCAGGGGACAGGAAGTACAGGAAAGCAGCTTCACAGAGCTTCCAGCAGGAGAAAGAACAACCAGTGATATAGACTCTCCCACTCCCTACCGTTCTCCTCCCACCCCCCACTCGCCTGTTCTGCTCCCCGCTGGCTGCAGTCCCTTGGCCAGGAGGCACCATCTTTGGCCCTATGCCACGTGTGAAACTGGACCAATGGGTCCACGCCCAGTGTGCAAGAAGCCAATCTCTCAGATGCTGTTTCTGAGAGGAAGAAAGAGTTTATTTCTCAGACTAGCAAGTAAGAACACAGAGGTATCGAACTCAGATTGAGTTCCTTGATTTGAGGAAGCATTCACATTTTATAATTATACATATTCATATAGGGGTGGAGGAAGGTGGTGGGCAAGATCAGGAAGTTCTAACTATTCATAATTTCTATTGTTTATTTATCATGAAGCGGGGCTAAGACTTGGCCTGGAAGAGGCCGACAGACTCTTCGCTTTTGAAATGGGCTTGGCTACTGACAACGTATACCCAAGGTAGTCTGTCGGTCATCTTTGTCTGTTCTGCGCATGTCTGGCCATTCTGAGCCAGTTAGATCTGGACTCATCCAGAGCTCTCAAGAGGGTCTGCTAAACAACTTAAAGGAAGTGAGTGACATGGTGGGGGAGGTGACTAGACATGGTCTGATAACTGAGGGAGTACTAATTAATTAGGTGTCTTCAGCCTCTAGGGTCCCCTAACACTTGGTTTCATCCCGCCCACACTGGCTGGCTCCCTAAGAGCCATTCATTTTTTGCTAGTGTTTCTCATTTCTGCTTCTTTTGGTTTCTTCTGTGCCTCTCACCACCTCCCCCTCCTTTCTCTTGAACCCCTGGCTCCATGTGCTGTCTTTGCTTCTTCTTGAAAGGCTGTGAAGCATGACTCGACTGGGGAACTGCTTCCCCTGCCAGTGCTGCCATGTTGGTGGGATTCCCAGGGATTTTTGTATTGTTTTGTTCTGTTTATTTGTTTATTTTCTTTTTCTTTTTGTGGCTTAGGATCACCTTCTAGCCAGGCTGTACTGTGCAGCTTGGGAGCCACTTTCTTGGTCTGTGCACCTGGTGCCACTGAGATCCCTGGGGGCATTTCCTTTTTTTTTTGTTTTTGTTTTCCTTTCTCTTTTTGTCTTTCTTCATTACTCAGTTTCTAGTCTTTCTATACTTACCTTCTTTTCCTGTCCCCTGAATACCTGGCGCTGTGTGACATCTTTACCCCTTCTAGTCAGGCTGTACTTCAGAGCTTGGGAGCCACTTCCCCGGTCTTCACATCCAAACTGATGGGATCCCTGGGAGCTTTTCTTTTCAATTTTTATTTATTTTTCCCTTTGTCTTTTTTTTCTTCTCCATTTCTTGCTTTCTCATCTCTCCATTCCAATGGTAAGTTCCCTTAGCACTCTTTTTTTGTTGTTTGTTTCTGGATCTTATTTCTCTCTCCTCTCTCTCCTCTTTCCCACATCCATCTTAGCTACACACATCATAGTCTCCCCCCTCCTTCCTGCCTACCTGCACTATGTGCATCACACCCTGGAGCAGCACACATATGGCCTACTGGAACCCACCCTGTATGATTCCTGGCCCTCCATGTCAGCCGTGGTATGTGCCACAAGCAACCCATCCAAGCCCCTCCCCTTCAGCTGAATCTGCCCTGCTGCACCATAGCTGAGCAACTGGCCCTACCCACTGGACAAGGAGGTAAAAAGTGTCATGCCCACAGATGAGCAAGCAACAAAGAACACATATAACCAAATAAAAGGAAAAAGCAGAACAAAACAAATAAATCTACAATCAATAAATGAAGAAAATAACTACTGAATGTCCCAAAGACACTAGGCAATATCAAAACATAAAAAAATTGGACAGGATGGTTCCAGTAGGTATCCAAAATAAACAATGAGATGACTTTCCAGTAGAAGAAAAGGCACTAGAACTACCTGATAGGGAATTCAAATCTCTAATATTCAGAGCTACGCAAGAGTTGACACAAAAAGCAGACAAAAATGAGGAAAAAATAGACATATTCATGGAAAAGGTAGACAAATTCATGGAAAATACAGACAAAAAATGGAAGGATTCAGGAAAATAATACAAGAACAAAATGTCAGAATAAATTCACAACCGGAAATCATACAAAAACAATTAGAAATCCAAAAGATAAGTGACAAGATTTCAGAAATGGACAGTGTCATAGAAGGGTTGAGGAGCAGGTTTAAAATGATGGAAGACAGGATCAGCAAAATTGAAGACAAATACTTGCATACAACTCTGCTTGAGGAAAAATCAGAAAAAAGAAAGACACAAAATGAAGAAACCCTGAGAATTTTGTGGGATACAATCAAAAGCAAAAATTTTCAAGTGTTCAGAGTTCAGAATGGGGAGAAAACAGAAAACACAGAGAGGCTCATTGAAGAATTGCTGACAGAAAACTTCTCTAATATCATGAAAGTTGAAAAGCTGACCATCCAAGAAGCTCAACGAACCCCATGTAGGACAGATACCAAAAGAAAATCACCAAGGCATATCATAATCACACTCACTAAAACCAAAGACAAACAAAGAATCCTGAGAGCAGCTCGAGAAAAATGAAAAGTCACATACAGAAGAGAAACAATAAGACTAAGCTCTGATTATTCAGCAGAAACCATGCAGGCAAGAAGGCAATGGAATGACATATATAAAACCTTGACATAAAAAACTTGCCAACCAAGAATAATATATCCTGCAAAATGCTTGTTCAAATTTGATGGTGAAATTAGGACATTTCCAGATAAACAGAAATTAAGGGACTATGTAAAACCCAAACAAAACCAAACTTACAAGACTTATTTAAGGAAGTCCTTCGATCTGAGAACAAACAACATCAGACAACACACTGAATCTAGGACACAAGATTGTACCAGCCAGGTACCAACCTAGGAAATGAACTCTCAAGGACCATCCAAAACCGAAAGAATTACAACAGGGAACAAGAGAGGTTAAACTGTAAATGACAATAATGACAGAACAGTAAAAGAGGGAATAAACTGTGTAGGTATAGAACTTTCTAATGGAGAGGACGGCAAGGTGATACCAAGTAATGATAGGCTTGTTCAAACCTAAGAAGATAAGGGTAAATTTCAAGGTAACCACAAAGAAAGTTAACAAACCTACTCATCAAAATAAAGAAGAAAAATATAAAGTCTCAGTAAAAACAAAATCTACAAAAACAAAAGAAAAAAAAATCCACAAACACAAGGAATTCAGCACAGGAGAGTAAGAAGAACAAAGAAAACATCAGCACCACAAAATGACAGCAATAAACTCACACCTATCAGTAATTACACTGAATGGAAATGGCCTAAAAGCACCCATAAAGAGAAACAGAGAGTGACCAAACTGATAAAAAAAAAAAAAGGATCCATCAATATGCTGTCTACAAGGGACACATCTTAGAAACAAAGATGTAAATTTATTAAAAATCAAAAGATGGAAAAAAATATATCAAGCAAACAGCTACCAAAAGAGAGCAGGAATGGCAACACTAATATCAGATAAAATAGGCTTTAAAACAAAATCCACCATAAAAGACAAAGAAGGGCACTATATAATGATTAAAGGGATGATCCAACATGAAGACTTAACCATAATAAACATCTACACACTCAATGACAAGGCTCCAAAATACGTAAAACAAACTCTAACAGCACTGAAAAGAGAAACTGACAGTTCCGCAGTAAGAGTAGGAGACTTCAACACACCACTCTTGGTAAAGGACAGAACATCTAGAAATAAATTCAACAAAGATACAGAAGATCTAAAGGGCACAATCAGCCAACTTGACCTCATAGCTATATATACAACACTCCACCCAACAGCTGCAAAGTACACATTCTTTTCCAACGCACAAGGAATGTTCTCCAGAATAGACCAAATCTTAGGCCACAGAGCAACCCTCAACAAAATCCAAAACACTGAGATAATGCAAAGTATCTTCTCTGACCACAACACCATCAAGGTAGAAATTAACAACAGGGAGAGCAAGGAAAAAAAACTGATTACATGGAAACTGAATAACACCCTGCTTACAAACCACTGGGTAATAGAAGAAGTCAGAGATGGAATTTAAAAATTCATAGACTCAAATGAGAATGAAAATACACCATATCAAAACCTTTGGGTCACAGCAACGGCAGTCCGCAGAGGACAATTTATAGCAATAGATGCACACATCAAAAAAGAAGAAAGGGACAAAATCAAAACATTAACTACACAACTTGAACAAATAGAAGGGGAACAGCAAAAAAAGCCCATAGCCACCAGAAGAAAGGAAATAATAAAGATTAGAGCAGAAAAAAATGAAATAGAGAATAGGAAAACAAAATAGAGAATCAACAAAACCAAAAGTTGGTTCTTGGAAAGGATCCACAAAATCAACAAACCACTTGCCAAACTGACAAAAGAAAAACAGAAGAGGATGCAAATAACCCAAATAAGAAATGAATTGGGGGACATTACAACAGACCAAACTGAAATAAAAAGAATCATAACAGAGTATTATGAAAAACTATACTCCAACAAATTTGAACACCTAGAGGAAATGGACAAATTTCTAGAAACAAACTATCTACCCAAAACTAACACAAAATGATGTTGAAAATTTGAAAAGACCCATAACAAGAGAAGAGATTGAAAATGTAATTTAAAAAAAAAAACTCCTAACAAACAAAAGCCTTGAACTACCACAGCCTCCACCAGACTGTGTCCAGTATAACTAGATGGTGCCTAGCTACCACAACTGACTGCTCTGACTGGGATCACAACAGAGGGTCCTCGACAGAGCTGGAGAAAAATGTAGAACAAAATCCTAACTCACACAAAAAAACCAGACATACTGGCCTGACAGACTGAAGAAACCCTGAGAGTATGGCCCCCAGACACCCTTTTAGCTCAGTGGTGAAGTCACTCCTGAGGTTTACCTTTCAGCCAAAGATTAGACAGCCCCATAAAACAAAATTAGGCTAATGGGGCACAACATTCCAGGGGCAAGGACTAGAAGACAGGAGGGCACAGGACAGCTGGTAATAGGGAACCCAAGTTTGAGAAGGGAAAGTGTTGACATGTTGTGGGGTTGTTAAACATTGTCATAAAACAATATGTGTATTAACTGTTTAATGAAAAACTATTTGTTCTGTAAATCTTCATCAAAAGTAGGAAAAAAAAAAAAAGCCAGGGCCCAGATAGCTTCACTGGAGAATCCTACCAAGCATTCAGATAAGAGCTTACACGAGTACTACTCAAACTATTTTGGAACATGGAAAAGGAAACAACACTTTTGAATTCATTCTATGAAGCCCACATAACCCTGATACCAAAACCAGGCAAAGATGTCACAAAAAAAGAAAATTACAGACCAGTATCTCTCATGAATACAGATGCAAGAATTCTCAACAAAATTCTAGCCAATAGAATTCAGCATCATATAAAAAAAAAAAATACACCATGACCAAGTAGGATTCATACCAAGTATGCAAGGATGATTCAGCATTAGAAAATCAATGAACGTAATCCACCAATAAATAAAAGGAAAGGAAAGAATCACATGATCATCTGAACTGATGCAGAAAAGGCATTTGATAAAGTCCAACTCCCATTCCTGATAAAAACTCTCAATAAAATAGGTACAGAAGGGAAATTTCTCAACATAATAAAGGGCATCCATGCAAAAACAAAGGCCAACATCATTCTTAATGGAGAGAGGTTGAAAACATTCCCCTTGAAAACAGGAACAAGACAAGGATAACCTTTATCACCACTCCTATTTAACATTGTGCTGGAAGTCCTAGCTAGAGCAATAAGGCAAGAAAAAGAAATAAAGGGCATCCAAATTGGTAAAGAAGAAGTTAAACTGTCCCTGTTTGCAGATGATATGATACTATACGTAGAAAACCCTAAAGACTCCATGAGAAACCTACTGGAACTAATAGAAAGATTCAGCAGAGTAGCAGGATACAAGATAAACATACAAAAATCAGCTGGCTTCCTATACACCAACAAAGTGAATGATGAAAAGTAAATCAGGAAAACAATACCATTTATAATAGCCCCTTAAAAAGTAAAACACTGAAGAATAAATCCAACTAGGGACGTAAAAGACCTACACAAAGAAAACTACAAAACACTACTGCAAGAAACCAAAAGAGATCTATACAAATGGAAAAACATACCGTGCTCATGGATAGGTAGACTCAACATTGTGATAATGACAGTTCTACCCGAAGCAATCTACAAACACAATGCCATACTGATGCAAATACCAACCACATTCTTTAAACAGATGGAAAAACTAATCATTAACTTTATATGGAAAGGGAAGAAGCACCGAATAAATAAAACACTATTGAAGAATACAGTAGGAGTCTCGCACTACCTGACCTCAGAAACTACTATACAGCTACGGTAATCAAAACAGCCTGGTACTGGTACAATGACAGAAACATTGACCAATGGAACAGAATTGAGAACCCAGATGTAAATCCATCCACCTACGGTCACCTGATCTTTGACAAGGGCCCAAAGTCCATCAAATGGAGAAAAGACAGTCTTTTTAACAAATGGTACTGGCAAAACTGTATGTGCATCTACAAAAAAAATGAAACAAGACCCATACCTCACACCGTATACAAAAACTAATTCAAAATGGATCAAAGACCTAAATATAAACCCCAAAACCATAAAGTTCAGAGAAGAAAAAATAGGATCAACCCTAGAGGCCCTAATATATGGCATTAACAGGATACAAACCATAACCAACAACACACAAACTCCAGAAGATAAGCTAGATAAATGGGATCTTCTAAAAATTAAACACTTATGCTCATCAAAAGACTTCATCAAAAGAGTAAAAAGAGAACCTACAGACTGGGGAAAAAAATGGCTATTACAGATCAGACAAAGGTCTAATCTCTAAAATCTACAAGAAAATCCAACACCTCTACAACAAGAAGATAAATAATCTTATTAAAAAATGGGCAAAGGAAATGAACAGACACTTCATCAAAGAAGACATTCAAGCAGCTAACAGACACATGAGAAAATACTCGCAATCACCAGCCATTAGAGAAATGCAAGTTAAAATCACAGTGAAATACCATCTTACCCCAGTATTATTGGTAAGAATAAAAAAAAACCAGGAAATAACAAATGTTGGAGAGGCTATGGGGAGATCGGAACTCTTATGCACTGCTGGTGGGAATGCAAAATGATACAACCATTTTGGAAAACGATGTGGTGCTTCCTTAGAAAGCTAGAAATAGAAATACCATATGATCCAACAATCCCACTCCTAGGCATATATCCTAGAGAAATAAGAGTCATCACACTAATAGACACGCACATCCATGTTTATTGCAGCATTGTTCACAATAACAACAAGATGGAAACAACCTAGACACCTGTCAACAGATGAATGGATAAACAAATTATGGTACATACACACAGTGGAGTATTATGCAATGACAAAGAACAATGATAAGTCTGTGAAGCATTTCATAACATGGATGAATCTGGAGGGCATTATGCTGAGTGAAATAAGTCAATCACAGAAGGATACTACTGTATGAGACCACTACTGTAAAAACTCATGGAAATGTTTACACACAAAAAGAAACAATCTTTGATGGTTACAAGGGAGGGGAGGGGTGCGAATGGAAATACCCTAAAGAGACAATAGATACGTGGTGAAGGGTAAGACAGTATACAATACTGGGGAAGCCAGCACAACTTGCACTGACAAGCTGTACAAGACAAGGTCATGGAACCTCCACAGACACATCCAAACTCCCTGAGGGATCAAATTACTGGGCTGAGGGCTGTGGGGACCATGGTCTTGGGGGACATCTAGCTTATAAAGTTTATAAGGAAAATATTCTACATTCTACTTTGGTGAGTAGCATCTGGGGTCTTAAAATCCTGAGTGGCCATCTAAGATACTCCATTAGTCTCACCCCTCTGGGAGCAAGGGAGAGTAAAGAAATCTAAAGAAACGAGGGGAAGATTACTCCAAAAGACTAATAGACCACATCTACCACGGCCGCCACCAGACTGAGTCCTGTACAACTAGATAGTGCCCAACTACCACCACTGACTGCTCTGACCGGGATCACAGTAGAGGGTCCTGGACAGAGCTGGATGAAAATGTAGAACAAAATTCTAACTCACAAAAAAAGATCAGACTTACTGGCCTGACAGAGACTGGAGAAACCCCAAGATCACGGCCCCCGGACACTTTTAGCTTAGTAATGAAGTCTCTCCTGAGGCTCACCCTTCAGCCAAAGATTAGACAGCTCCATAAAACAAAATGACACTAAAGGGGCACAACAGCCCAGAGACAAGGACTAGAAGGCAGGAGGGGACAGGAAAGCTGGTAATAGGGAACCCAAGGTCGAGAAGGGAAAGCATTGACATGTCGTGGGGTTGTTAACCAATGTCATAAAACAATGTGTGTACTAACTGTTTAATGAGAAACTAGTTTGTTCTGTATACCTTCATCTAAAGTACAATAAAAAAAATTGAAAAAAAAAAAAAAAGGATTCACATCTCCTGATTCTGAACCAGGACTAGAAGTATGGATTGGAAAGGGATCAAATATCTGCATTTTTACAGACGAAGCTGAACTGGAGAAGGCAGCTTCGATCCAAGGTACTCATGGGCTCCCTGCTCCTCATCATGAATGATTTTGAATTAAATGCACTGAGGTGCATATAGGATGTAGAAAACAGAATAAAACGTGAAATAAATGAGACAGTATGTAAAATGTTATTGTGATCAGGTCAGAGCATCATGAGAGTGGACCCTGGAGAGCAATGCTGAGAAGTTTGTCGTAGACAGGGTGGGCCAGGAGAAGCTGTGGATAAGTTCAGAAGGGCCTTGCATATGAAGAGAGGAAGGCTTCCTGTTTAGACCTCACCCATCCACAACACACTCAAACACCCACCTACCCACAAATATGCAGACATCTGGCTTTGAGCCTCTAGCATCTCACATTACATAAATACTTCTTGCTAATGCCAATAAGTTATCTCATGAATTTCTAGATGACTGTCCTGGCTTTGGATTTCTTTTGTATATCTCTGCAGTACTTAGCATAGGTTCTCACTGCTGGCAAAAGCCTGTTTTATTCATTCATTCTTTTATTCAACAAATGATTAAAATCACCAGCCAAGCACAGCAGATACCGTACTGAGCAAAAATAAACTCCCTGCCCTTGTGAAGCTTATAACCTAGTGAAAGAGATGGGCAGTGAACAAATAAACAATGGTATAATATTATATCAGAGCCCTGGTGATGGCAGTGGTTAAGAGTTTAGCTGCTAACCAAAAGGTCAGCAGTTCAGATCCACCAGCCAGTCTTTGGAAACCCTATGAGACAGTTCTACTCTGTCCTGCAGGGTCACTATGAGTCAGAATTGACTCGATGGCAATGGGTTATAATATTATGTAAGGAAATAATAAGTGCCAAGAATAAAAAATTAAGTGAGTGAAAGGAGATGGAGAGTGATAGTTGATGCTTTTATTTGTAGGATGTTCAGAGAAGCTTTTCTGAGGAGATAATATTTGACCAGGATAAAGTGAGGAAGGGAGACATTGGATCGTCTAGGGGAAGTAAATTCTGGTAGCAAGACAAATACAAGGTTTTGAATTGGGAATATGTTTAGTGTGTTTAGGAACAACAAGAAAGCCAATGTAGTCAGAACCAATTGAACAAGGGGAAGAGGGTAGGAAGCAAAGTTGGGAGGGTGTGTCGGCTGCACTGTCCAATACAGTACCCAGTAGCCACATGTGGCTATTTAAATTTAAATTAATTAAAATTGAATAAAATTTAAAAATTAGTTCCTCAGTTGCAGTAGCCACATTTCAAGTGCTCAATAGCCCCATGCGGCTAGCGGCTGCCATACTGAACAGCGGAGATATAGAACATTTCCATCGTTGCAGAAAGTTC
Organism: Dugong dugon; assembly: GCA_030035585.1. NCBI lineage: Eukaryota > Metazoa > Chordata > Mammalia > Sirenia > Dugongidae > Dugong > Dugong dugon. The sequence goes on from CM057462.1 coordinate 154,787,954, forward strand.
TATCGGACAAAGATGATGTAGAGTCCTGTAGACCTCAGTGAGTGCTTTGGGTTTTATTCTAAGAGTGATGGGGAGTTTGGGAAGGTTTTGGGCAATGGGTGTGGCATAATCTGATTTACATTTTAAAGGATCATTCTCACTACTGTGTGGAGAGTACAGTTTATGGGGGCAAGAGTGAAAGAGGTGAGATCAGTTAGGAGATGCTGCAATAATACAAAAGAAAGATAATGGTGGTTTGGACCAGGATGGTAGTGGTGGCGGTGGTGAGACTTAGTTGAATTTTGGGTATATTTTGAAGGTAGAACTGAAAGAATTTGCTGATGGATTAGTTGTGGTAAGTGGAGAGAAAAGAGTCAACAACAACTTGCAGGTTTTTGATCTGAGAATTGGGTTGTTGTTTTGTTGTTGAGTTGGTTCCAACCCATAGTGACCCTGTGTACAACAGAATGAAACACTGCCTGGTCCTGTGCCATCCTCACAATCTTGTTATGCTTGAGCCCATTGTTGCAGCCACTGTGTCAATCCATCTCTTTGAGGGTGTTCCTTTTTTTTGCTGACCGTCTACCTTACTAAGTGTGATGTCCTTCTCCAAGAACTGGTCCCTCCTGACAATATGTCCAAAGTGTGTGAGACGAAGTCTCACCATCCTTGCGTCCAAGGAGCACTCTGGCTGTACTCCTTCCAAGACAGACTTGTTCAATATTCTTCACCAACACCATAATTCGAAGGCATCAGTTCTTCTTCTTCGGCCTTCCTTATTCATAGTCTAGCTTTCCCATGCATATGAAGTGATTGAAAATATCACGGCTTGAATCAGGAGCACCTTAGTCCTCAAAGTGACATCTTTGCTTTTCAATACTTTAAAGAGATCTTTTGCAGAAGATTTGCTCAGTGCAATACATCTTTTGATTTCTTGACTGCTGCTTCCACAGGTATTGACTGAGGAATTCAAGTAAAATAAAATCCTTGACAACTTCAGTCTTTTCTCTGTTTGTCATGATGTTGCTTATTGGTCCAGTTGTGAGGATGTTTGTTTTCTTTATGTTGAGTGTAATCTGTACTGAAGGCTGTAGTCTTTGATCTTCGTCAGTAAGTGCTTCAAGTCCTCTTCACTTTCAGCGAGCAAGTTTGTGTCATCTGTATATTGCAAGTTGTTAATGAGTCTTCCTCCAATCCTGATGTCGCGTTCTTCTTTGTACAGTCTGGCTTCTAAGATTATTTGCTCAGCATAGAGAATGAATAACTATGGTAAAAGGATACAACCCTGATGCACACTTCCTTAATTTAAACCATGCAGTATCCCCTGTTCTGTTTGAACAACTACTTCTTGGTCTATGTACAGGTTCTACATGAGCACAATTAAGAGGTATGGAATCCCCATTCTTAGCAATGGTATCCACAATTTGTTATAATCCAGACAGTTAAATGCCTTTGAATACTTAATAAAACACAGGTAAACATCTTTCTGGTATTCTCTGCTTTCAGCCAAGATCCATCTGACATCAGCAAATGATATCCCTGGTTCCAAGTCCTCTTCTGAATCTGACTTGAATTTCTGGCAGTGCCCTGTTGATGTACTGTTGCAACTTTTTTGAATTATCTTCAGCAAAATTTTACTTGTGTGTAATATTAGTGATATTGTTTGATAATTTCCACATTCTGTTGGATAACCTTTCTTTTGAATGAGCACAAATATGGATTTCTTCCAGTCAGTAGCTGTCTTCCAAATTTCTTGGCACATATGAGTGAGCGCGTTCAGCGCTACATCTATTTGTTGAAACATCTCAGTTGGTATTTAGGCAGTTTCTGGAGCCTTGTTTTTCACCAATGCCTTCAGTGCAGCTTGGACTTCTTCCTTCAATATCGTTGGTTCTTGATCATATGCTACCTCTTGAAATGGTTGAACGTCAACCAGTTCTTTTTAATAGGGTGACTATGTATTCCTTCCATCTTCTTTTGATGCTTCCTGCCTTATTTAATTTAATGTGCTGGAGATTCCTAGGGCATAGAAGTTTTGGTAGGGGTGAGGTGGTATGGAAATCACACATTCACTTTGCACATGTCGAGTGTGAGATGTCTATCAGACATAGATGCAGAGATATAAGGAAGCAGTTGAATAATGAAGTACAGTGGGGGAAGGGTGGTCAGAGCTAAACCATGAGACTGGATGATATCATCCAGGGAAAGAGTGAAGATACAGAGAAGAGATCTAAGAACTGATTCCTGGGGTTCACACCATTTAGATGGTGGGAAGAATAAGAGAATCTACAAAGGTAACTGAAAGGGAGCATTCAGTGAGGTAAGAGGAAAACAGGAGAGTGTGGAGCATCAGAAGCCAAGTGAAAAAATTGTTTTAAGAAGGATCAACTGCACCAAATCATCTAAGAGTATAACCACTGATCTGAGAGATAACCACTGGATTTGGCAATGTGGAACTCACTGAAGACCTCGGCAATGGCTCTATCAGTGGAGGAGTTGGGAGAAAAACATTATCAGAGAGTATTCAAGACAGAATAGTAGGTAAGGTTGTGGAGATAACAAGTATGGACACATTTTCCAAGGAGTTTTGCTATAAAGGGGCACAGAAAAAAAAATGAGGCAGTTGCTAGAGAAGATTGTGGGGTCAAGGGAAAATTTTATTTTTAAGATGAGATCTATTATAGCATGTTTGTATGCTGATAAGGATGATCCAGTAGTGGGGGAGGGGGGGAGAAAGTGATGATGCAGAAGAGAGAAAAGTGAGTGCAAGAGCACTGATCTTGAGGGGAGAGGGAAGGAGATCCAGAGCATAGTGGAGAGTTTGGCCTTGGATGGGGCCATGGACAGTTCATTCCTTGTAACAAGAGGGAGGTGGACTGTATGGATTCACTGTGCAGGCAGGTTAACGGATATGCTAGTGGGAATTTTTATTTTCCCAGTGAAATAAAGTGCTAGATTAGCAGCTGCGAGTGAGGAGGAGAGCATAGGTATAGGGGGTTTGAGGACAGAGGAGACAGCATGAAATAGTCATTTTGGAGAGCAGGAGAGAGATTCAACTAGGTGAAGGTGGGAGGCCTGCACAGCAGCAATGAGGGCTCACTCAAGGTTTGTGGTCATGAATTTAAAGTGAGACAAATCAATATGGTTGTGTATTTTTGCAGCCATGATTGAAGGTGAGAAGTAGGCAGAGAGCCAGATTTAATCAGGATTGGGATTTTGCCAGGCAAATACCAAGAACAAGACAGGGGCAAGATAGTTCATTATAATGATGCAAAGCGGTGATTGTATTGATGGACGTGGGAATCTAAACTGAGTAAGGAGGGTGGTGGGACATGAGCAGGGCAATGGAGAGTGGAAAGGTGGCAGAGTCATGGTTTGAAGGTTCTGACTGTGTACGCAATATAGTTAATATACTAATGGCATATGTGCATAATATAGTTAACGACAAATGGGAATGGGTGACTAAGGAGGAGAAGGACAACAGGATCAAGGGCAGTGAGCAAGTCAAGGAGCTAATAGGCCAGGGATGTTTCTATGGATATGGAAGTCACCAAGAATCGTGACAAGTAGAGAGGAAATAGTAATCCTGGGGATAAAATAGTGAATGGGGGAGTGTTTAGGAGGACAATAATTGCAAAAAGGGAGGATACTGGGTGCTGAAATCCGATAGAGTGTGTGCTTCAAAGCAGCTGGGGAATTCTAGGGAGGAAGGAGAAGAAATAGTGTGAAAGTGACAAAGAAGAGTGTATGCCCACCCTAACTCCAGGCCCAGTGAGGGGTACGTGGTCTGTGATGGAAAACACAGCTATTCCTGGGCCTGGGAATGAGCTGTGAACCAGATAGACAAGGACCCTGATCTTATGATGACTATATTTCAATTGAGGAAGACAGATATTATACAAGTAAACAAATAAATATACAAGATAGTGTCAGATAATGAGAAGTGCTATGAAGCAAATGAAAAATGTGATGTTATTGAGAGTGACTGTGGGAGTGGAGGTGGGGATGTTTTAGTTTGGGTGGTCTGATCAAGTTGGCCACGGGGCCAGATGGTCCAGGCAGAAGAAAAGGCAACTAAAAAGGCAAGTTCAAAAGCACAGTATGATTGAGGCAGGATCAGGAAAGATGAAGATTCCACCAGACTTAGGAGACTGGTTTCCAAGTCTGAGAGAGGGACTTTGCTGAACAAAGCCTCCAGGAAACAAAGATCAGAGCTAGCATTGTTTGTCAACAATGCCTAAGGATGTATTAGAACTGAAAATAACATTCTAGATGAATCCCTTTATGCAGCTCAGAAAAGTTACAGTATTCCCAACACCTGCTTTCTATAAAGTTCCTTTTTTTTTGCCCTTAACCAAATTCTTTTCCCTTTGTCTAAAATCTAAGAACATTTTTCTTCTGTTTGCAATGCTGGCTGAACATTAAAACTGCGTCATTGGTTTTCCCTCTCACTTGTTCCGGTTTTTTATTTTATTGTTATTCAGTGCAAAACAAAAAGCTGTGATCAGGAAGACAATAGAGGGATGGCTGGAGGAAGCCTGTCCAAACAACCTCCTGTTTAGTAGTTTTGCTTCTGTGCATCCTTAAGACTTTCATATGCATAAAAGTCCAGAAATTTATCACAAATGGCAGAAAATTGCATTCCATTAATTTCAGAGCCTTTGGCTCTGACAGCTCAATCTTCAAGAGCAGTGGCTTCTAGGATGTTCAAGGAAACAGAACACATCAGAATAAAAGCCATTCTGCTTATCTGCTTCATATTTTAGAAGAATATGTTTCAGCACATTATCCAGAGAGATTTTGCTCAGAATCTCATTGGTTTGCTTTAACATCAGCTTGCCTGCACAAGCCCTTGAATTCAACCTGGAGACAAAAGCTTAGAAACTGTGGGTGAGGCTGGTGAAAGGGAACCTCTTAGAGAGGCCCAATTAAGAAAATCAAATGCTTTTCAAAATGAACTGAGAATTACTTGAGAAGCAGAAACTGAAAAGATAATGCAGAACCTTAGAATCTGATTACCCTCCTTGTACTCCTGATGTTTTTGTTCATTCAACCTCTGTTGGATTCCTCTAGTGACAAGAAGCTCACTACCTCCTAAGACAGTCCATTCCATTTTAAGCAGTTTGAACTGGGAGAAAGTTCTTCCTTCGTAAGAGCAAAAATTGATCCCCTGTATCATTCACCCATTGATCCCAGTTCTACCCTCCGGAACCTCCTTCACACAACAATTCTTCATGAATCACAAGGCAACCTTCCCGTTTCTCTTGGATTCTATATCCCTGGTTGCTTCTCCTTGGGATTGCTGCTTTCAACGTCTCTTCTGCTGCCCATGGCCTTCTAAAATCCAAAATGATGGGACATCCAAGGGTGCTACTCACATTCAAGCATGTTTTTATCCTTGTGTTTGGGAAACATTGAGCAGAGTGACAGATGAGCTGCAGAGGCTAAGGGACTGGAAGCAGACTGTCCACCATGCAGTCTCTCCAGCAGATGGCTGGTGCTGCCCTACAAAACCAAAACTCACTCATTCCCGTTCCTTCTTCTCCACTAGGGCTCAGGCCAAACAAAACAGAAGCACAAGAATTTCTCACGCTTTTTTTGGGTCATGAATCATTTTGAAAAGCTGATAAAAGCTATGGGCACCCTCTCTAGAAAAATGAACCTACTCATAAAATATTGCATTCAATTTCAATTTCATCACATCTACACATCCCACTCTGAATCCCATGAATGAACTGCACTCCCTCTCGTGGGGTCCACAGACCCTGGGTTAAGAATCTCCCCTATAAACAAAACCTGTGAGACAGATAGGGTTAACTGTGCTGGTGAAATAAAAGAGCTGTTAAAAGATTACCACCTAGAAGTTGGGTAAACAGGAACCACATCCTGTCAACATAAAATAAGGTTAGAACAACCCATGAATTAATACTTCTTATTTAGTGTTTTTCTAGTCCCTTCCCCCCTTCTTATAGGCTTCTCACGCACAGAAAAAAATGTGACCACCGTCTTGGTCCACCAAAGGGGAAAAAGTAGTGCAGAAGATCAGTGTGCCTGTGCCATATCCCATTATAAGTGATGCTAAGGGCCGCCAAGGGGACTCCATCTTGAATATCAGAGGTTCCATCTTGGATTCCAGATGCACGCAACCTAATTACTATGAAGTGCCATTCCGAGAAGTGCCCGCCCCTTCAGAGAAACCCACTGAATATTCATTGCTCTATTATCTCCACTGAACCCATATAAGCCCTAGCCTTACTTCCCACTTTGAGTCTGTCTTTTGGAGAGGCATGAGCCCTCACTGACTCCTTCTACTTGTCACAAGTAAAATAAACCTGTTAGAGCTGAACCCCAAAATTGTCTCCTCTGTGTATTCTTACAAGAGAAAGACAAGGACTCATTGAGTCTGGAGGGCATCCGTGCCCTCGATGGTAACACCTGCACCAAACAGCCTTAACTCTTCCATGGCATTTCAAAAGGTTTTTCCATTGAGGGCTTGAAATGAGTCATCCACCCATCCTTTTGATCAAATTTACCAAGTATATACTATGTGGCATACACCAGGAATATGGCACTAAGTAAGATGCAGTCTCCATTCTTGGGGAGTTCACACTTTAGTGGACAGAGAGCAAGTAAGCCATTACTCTTACACAATTACATTAGTATAATGACAGCACTAAACGTGCTTGGCTGCTAATCAAAAGGTTGGAAGTTCGAGACACCCAAACGCACCTCAAAAAAAGGTCTGGCGATCTACTATGGAAAACCCTACGGAGTACGGTTCTACTCTGACACACATGGGGTCGCCATGAGTCAGAGTCAACTTGATGGTAACTGTCAGTGGTGGTGGTGGATAATAGGCATAAGGATAGGTGCATGGCAACACAGAGGTGAGTCATCTAACCCAGCAGTGGGGGTTCTGGGGGGACTTCTCAGAGAAGGCTGCTGAGTCTTGAAAAAATTTCAGATTACATAAAAAAAAAATTTCACTTCCCAGCTTTGGTACTAATTCAATTGGCCAAACTGGCCACACTCTCAGCACAATCTAATCCTCACAGCAAAGACTCTCTTGCTATTCATCTGCTCCAGAGGATTTCACAGTAAACACTCCAAGAACCAACCTCTCCTTGCCCATCCTCCTACCTCCACCCTGGGGCACACCGTGGTTGTAGCCCACAGCTGCTGCACCTTTAAAACATCACTGGCCCCCAGGCAGGTAAAAGTGGGACAGACTCTGGTTGCTAATGAAGAGATGATGTTCCGCTAATGAAAACAGGATGTGGTGCTGGAAGCCCACTACGGATGAATAATTACTTCCTAATTAAACCCTGCCTTTTGTTTCCCACTCGTTTATTCAGCATTAGCTATGAATGAAGTTTGCTTCATACAAGACTCAGCTCTGACACATGCCTATGGAGACACCAAGGAGTTATTCCTCTTGTGGTGCTTATTATACCACTTGGTGCTCTTTTTAAAACTCAGGATGTATATATAACCTTTGTAGGTGGAAAAGTTCCCGATAGCTCTGGATTCTCTTTAGAAAGATGATGTGCACTAGGATTTTTCTTTCTTTCTTTCTTTTCAGAACAAGCTTTGCTTTCAAGTTCTCCTTGGCATGATCGTCTCCACTGATTAAATCCATACTTCAACACAATAATGACCAACTTTGTTTACCCTTCATGCCCGCTGTAGCCAGGAGGGGAAGGGTGAGAAAAGATCTCCTTAGCTCAGTTTTTGGCAGAAGGATAAGAGGGGAGGCTGTCATTTCCTGGCACAGAATAGGGCTGACTAGAGAGAATTAGGCAATTTTTCAAGTCCTTGCAAGTTATTTCTTCATAGTTTGGATCTATCGTCTTTGCAATTTTGCATAATATTAGAAATCTTCATTGTCACATGTATTCCAAAGCCAAGACAGGATTTTTCTGGGCTAAACAGGCTTACCTGGGCAGCTCTTTCTGGCATGGAGAATTAGGAGCTGCCTGCATTGTGCAAGGATTGTAACCCCAGATGGACAAGGGACAGCATCCCTGGAGAAAGAAAGGGGTTGAGGTGGGAATCAGGAGTTGTGACAGTTATTAGTCCTGCTTGCCAGGTGTCCTAGGCTGGGTTCTCTAGAGAAGCAAAACCAGTAAAGCATATAAATATATATATAAAGAGATTTATATCCAGGAAATGGCTCATGTGGTTGTAGAGGGTGGAACATCCCAAGTCCATGGGTCAGGCTGGAGGCTTCTCCTGATTCACGTAGCTGCAGGGGCTGGCAAACGCAAGATCAGCAGGTCAGACAGCAGGGCTCTGGCTCAGAGGCTGTGAAGATCCAAGAATCCCTGCATCTGCAGGCAAGGTAGCAGGTAAGCTGCTAGCTCAAATCCCAAGAACTGAAGGTCAGACGAACAGGAGCCAGCTGCAGGATACAGAGTGAGCAAAAGCCCACGAGCCTTGCCAGAAAGTCCACCTACATTGGATGCAGGCCACACCCCTAAGGAAACTCCCTTTCAAACGATTAGCTACTCACAGCAGATCCCATCACGGAAGTGATCACATTATATCAAATTGAATCATGGAGGTGATAACATCATTATATGACTGCCAAACTACATCATAACTGCCAAACCACTGAGAATCCTGGCCCAGTCAGGTTGACACACAACCTCAACAATCACACCAGGCATAGGATAGGATGGCACTTCCTGGTCTCCTTGTGCTTGGGTCTATATGGTTAGGTTCGGCCAACAAGTTGTAAACAAAAGAAACATGTGACACTTTTGGACTAGAGCATTCAATAGCTGGTGTGAGAGCCTCCAGAGCATTGAGTTGATGGCAGCTGCATCAGCATGGGTACCTGGGTGACCACAATCAGCAAACTTCCTCCCACTAAGCGTGTCACTTTATTTATAAATTATACTTATGTACTACCATCATTAACTGGTACTTTAAGGTCATTAGAGTGAGGTTTGCTGTTGATAAAAATGAATGTAAATCTTACATTTTGAAAAATATTTCTGATAATTTCTTTTTTTTTTTTTTGGTTAGTATCTTGTCAGATCTGATTAGATTATCACTGTCTTAACTGCATAACATGGCAGATGCAGAACTTGTGTCAGGAGTGAAAATGTCATTTCTGCCGTTCTCTGATAATTCACTCAGGCTGACGAAGGAATCCTTTCAAGGCATTTATCTATTTTATGAGGGTTAATTTAGTTAAAACTGAATAACATAATCTTTAGCTCAATACAAACTAAAAAATATTGGAATATGGAAAAAAGAAAAAGTGAATTGACAAGCCAGGATACCTTGTTAACCCCTCTGGGTGTGAGTCTCCCACACTTGCCTCTGGATCAGAGTGGGCTCAGAACCACCTGACATGTGGGCTAAGTAAGGACTCAAGTGTCAGTCCATATATTAAATATTTCTTTCTTATTTTCCAAATTATAAAATATAAATACTGCATTTTATTGATTCAAAGACACGCATTTTTTCACATTTTAATATCTCCGAAGTTAGGATGAATTGTACAACTGACATGTCATAGCTGAATTGGTAGCTTTTAAAAAATTCTTCTTAGTGGCACGTAAAATAATGATGTGTCTTACAATCAGCAGTATCTTTGGTAGATGAAGCATGGTGAATAGAAATTCTAGGATTTCTTCTCTCACTATAAATGGATAGTTTTGTGATCACTTTTAGAGACCACCACCCTAGAGCCCTGGTGGCATAGTGGTTAAGACTATGCCTGTCAACCAAAAGGTCAGCAGTTTGAATCCATCAGCCGCTCCTTGGAAGCCCTATGGGACAGTTTTAATCTGTCCTATAGGGTCGCTATGAGTCGGAATCAACTCGACAGCAATGGATTTGGGTTTGTTTGGGGTTTTTTTGGCCCTAGAGCCTTGCTATTCAAAGTGTTCTTGTTTTTTTTTTTTTTTTGGAACAGTACCATGGGCATCACCTGGGATCTTGCTAGAAATGCAGTATCTCAGGCCCCACCCCAGACCTCCTGAGTCAGATCTGCATTTTAACAAGCTCCCCTGGTGATTCATGTGCACAGTAAGACTTAAGAAACCCCATTGTAGAGGCATTGAATTTGGCACATGTCTTCTGGGGGCTTCCACTGTATTTGGTGAGAGCAGACATTCTCCAAAGGCAAATACTTTATCCATATGGCTAATAGCTACTCATTTAAGACTCAGTTTTGGAGGCATCTCCTCAGTGGTGTGCTGGTAAATATTTAACTCGGTATTTAGAAAACACCAACATCATTGGTGTAACATTTGCCAGTTTCCAAGGCGTAAATACTCCTCCCATGGTTGCAGTGGTTAAGAGCTTGGCTGCTAATCAAGAAGCTGGCAGTTCGAATCCATCAGCCACCCCTTGGAAACACTGTGGGGCAGTTCTACTCTGTCCTATAGGGTCACTGTGAGTCAGAGTAGACTTGACAGCAGTGGGTTTTTTGGTTTTAATAGTTCTTTTGGCTAGAAAAATTCTTGGGAATTTGACAATTGACTCTCTAGAGCCAGCATGAGTCAGTGGCAGCTCACCACCGCATCCTCCAGAAGGTTGTTCCTGACCCCGCACCCTCTCCCTTTTCTAAGATTGTGTAAGAAACCCCAGCTGTGCATATTTCCCTCAAGGCAAAACCACACTGTGCTGCTTCATCTTGTTCAGTGTCAGTGTGGTAAGCAGAATGACGCCCCCACCAAAGATGTCCATGTCCTAATGCCCAGAATTTGTGAATATGTTATGCTACATGGCAAAGGAGAATTAACGTAGCAGATAGAATTAAGGTGCTAATTAATTTACTTTGAGATGAGGAGATTATCCCGGATTATCTGGGTGGATCCAATGTAATCACAAGAGTCTTTATAAATCAAAGAGTGAGGCAGGACAGTCAGTCAGAGTGATGCGATGTGGGAAAGACTTATATGAATGTGGCAACTCTAGAAGCTGGCAAAGGCAAGAACACAAACACTCCCTTAGATCCTCCAGAGAAGAATGCAGCCCTGCTGATATCTTGCTTTTAGCCCAGTGAGATAGGTTTTGGACTTCTGACCTCCAGAACCATAAGATAATAAGTTTATGTTGTTTTAAGCCACTAAATTTGTGGCAGTTTGCTACACAGCCGTAGAAAACTAATACAGTCTGTCTTTCCCTATACATCAGTGGTTCTTAATCTTGACTACACATTGGGGTTACTCTTTGTTGTTAGGTGCCATCGAGTCGACCCCCAACTCATGGCAACCCATGCACAACCAGAGAAACGCTGCCCAGTCCTGCATCATCCCCATGATCGGTTATGGATCGAACCATTGTGATCCATAGGGATTTCAGTGGATGTTTTTCAGATGTAGATTACCAGACCTTTCTTCCTAGTCCATCTTAGTTAAAAGCTCCACTGAAACTTCTTCAGCATCATAGCAACATGAAAGCCTCCACTGACAGACGACTATATATGAGGTGCATTGGCTAGGAATTGAACTCAGGTCTCCTGCATTGGGTACCCTGGTAGTGCAGTGGTTAACCAAAAGGTCAGCAGTTGGAATCCACCAGCCACTCCTTGGAAACCCTATGGACCAGTTCTACTCTGTCCTATAGGGTCCCTATGAGTCAGAATTGACTGAATGGCAATTGGGCTCCTGCATGGAAGGCGAGAATTCTACCACTGAATCACCACTGTCTACTTGGAATCACTAAGGATATATAAAAACTACAGATTCATGGGTCCCTCTGGGAGAGACTCTGATTTCATCATGGTCTGGACATAGGGATGTTTAAATGTTCTCTGGTGATTACAATTTGAGAAACCCAAAAATCTGTTGCTGTCGAGTAGATTCCAATTCATAGCTACCCTTTATGACAGAGTAGAACAACTCCATAAGGATTCCAAGGCTGTAAATCTTACAGGAACAGACTGCCACATCTTTCTCCTGTGGAGGGCTGGTGCGTTCCAACCGCTGACCTTTTGGTTAGCAGTTGTGCACTTAACCACTGTGCAACCAGACCTTCTAAAATTTGAGAACTAGCACTGAGACCTTGTTAGAAATGCAGAATTTCAGGCCCTACCCTAGATCTACAGAATCAAAATCTGCCTTTTAATAAGATCCCCAGGTGATGTGTATGAACATTAGATTTGAGGAGTGCTATTCTAGGTTGCAAACCCTGGTATCATAGTGGTTAAGAGTTACAGCTACTAACCAAAATGTCGGCAGTTCAAATCCACCAGGTGCTCCTTGGAAACCCTATGGGGCAATCTACTCTGTCCTATAGGGTTGCTATGGATTGGAATTGACACTATGGCAACAGTTTTTTTTTGTTTTTTGTTTTTATTCTAGCTCAGTGGAGCCCTGGTGGTGAAGTGGTTAGGCGTTGGGCTGCTAACCAAAAGGTTGGCAGTTCTAATCCACCATCCTTGAATCCCAATGGGGCAGTCCTACTGTGTCCTATACGGTCACTATGAGTTGAGTTGACTCGATGGCAACAGGTTTGGGGTTTTTTTTTTTTTTTTTTTTTTTGGCTCTAGTTCATGAGTGTCTTGAGAAGGGGGTGTGTATCCCAAGGACCCAGCACAATGCTTGCCTAGAGTAGGCACTACGTAAATATTAAGGAATGGAAAATTGTGTTCTGAGCAAACAAAACTTGGGTGCTAGAGGGATATAAGAATAAACTTAGGGTTTCAGAAAGGTCTAAAATGATGATTTTCAAGCTTGTGTTTTTTAAGAGAGAGAAAGTATTTTCCCTTTAACTGAATTCTTATGTAGAACTTGAATATGTAAGACAGATGAAAGTGGCTCTGCCTCTCCCCTGGCCTCCAGGAGTCCCTCCCTAGGCGGTATCCTGGAACTCCGAGAACACGGCAGGAAACTTGCTGGAGGAGAAGATAGAAGAGGCCTAGAAACAGGTTGCTGAGTACAGAGGGGCCGGAGTAAGAGCAGGCGAGGGGCAGTGTGACCCACAAGCAGGGGCCACTCCTGGGAGATGGTTGTACAGATAAAAAGCGGTGCAAGTCCAAGATGTCAGAACTAACCAGAGAAAACAGACCCAGTGCAAAGTAAGCAGAGCTCAAAGCCCAGAGGTGACAACTGGGAGGAGGAGGAAGGCAGATACAGATCCCAAGCATCCAGACAGGGCTCAGAGGAGGCAAAAGAGAACAGGGAGGTCAATGTGCCTGCCACCTTTTTGTCATTTCCATCCATGTGTCACCAGAGTCCAAAGTCCAGAAAAAGAGAGTTTGATTGGCCTAACTTGGGGTCCCTGCCTCTCTTGGCTGGGGCATGACAGGTCACCTCCATTTACAGTCCTGTCAAACTGTTCCCAGTGGGAAGTGGTAATTCCCCCCAAAGGAAATCAGATGCTAATAAGATGAGCTGTCAACATACAAAGTTTATTAAGAAAATGTTCTGCATCCTACTTGGTGAGTGGCATCTGGGGTCTTAAAAGCTAGGGAGCAGCCATCTAAGATACATCAATTGGTCCCACCCTACCTGGAGCAAAGGAAAATGAAGAACTCCAAAGACACAAGGAAAGTATTAGCCCAAGAGACAGAAAGGGTCACATAAACCAGAGACTTCACCAGCCTGAGACTGGAAGAACTAGATGGTGCCCAGCTACCATCAATGACCACTCTGACAGGGAAGACAACAGAGAGCCCCTGACGGAGCAGGAGAAAAGTGGGGTGCAGAACTCAAATTCTAGTAAAAAGACCAGACTTAATGGTCTGACTGAGACTGGAGGAACCCCAGAAAGCATGGCCCCCAGACTCTCTGTCAACCCAGAACTAAAACAATTCCCGAGGCTGACTCTTCAGACGAAGACTAGACTGGACTGTGGGACATAAAATGATACTCGTGAAGAGTGTGCTTCTTAGCTCAAGTAGATACATGAGACTAAACGGGCAGCTTCTGTCCGGAGGTGAGATGAGAAGGCAGAGAGGGTCAGGAGCTGGTTGAATGGAGATGGGAAATCAGGAGTGGAAAGGAGGAGTGTGCTGTCACTGTATAGTGAGAGCAATTAGGGTCACATAACAAGGTATGTATAAATTTTTGTATGAGAGACTAACTTGAATTGTAAACTTTCACTTAAACTACAACAATAAAAAAAAAATTTTGATTCATGTTTGGAAGAAAAAAAAAGAATAGGCCGTCAAAAAAAAAAAAAAAAAACACTTTTCTGTTATAGGCTATCCCCATTTTTCAGATAAGAAACTGAGGCTCAGGTTGGTTAGAAAACTTGCCCCATGTCTGCATAGATGGTATCTTAGTTTCCTAGTGCTGCTGTAACAGAAATACCATAAGAGGGTGGCTTTAAAATACAGGAATTTATTTTCTCATAGTTCAGAAGGCTGAAGTCCAGATTCAGGATGTGACTCTAGGGAGAGGTCCTTGTCTATTTCAGCTTCTAAACCCACTGCCATCCAGACGATTCCAACTCATAGTGACCCTATAGGAGAGAGTAGAACTGCCTCACAGGGTTTCCAAAGCTGTAAATCTTTACTGAAGCAGACTACCACATCTTTCTCCCGTGGTGTGGCTAGTGGGCTCAAACTGTTGTCGATCTTTAGTTAGCAGCTGAGCACTTAACCACTGGGCTTTGAGATTCACCTGCGTCCTTCATTATCAGACAGCATTCCCCGTATGTACTCAATTTTGTGTGTGTGTGTGTCTAATCTGCTCTTTATATTTCAGTAGTGGTTAGGTTGAAGACACACTCTACACTACTATGGCCCCATTAACATAACAAAGAAAATCCTTTTACATCTGGGAGTACTGCAGGATTACATCCACAGATATAAGAGTTAAGATTCCAGCTCATATTTTGGATGGGACACAATTCAGTCCATAACAGATAGTAAGCATTGGCCCAGTGTGGTGTGATGCCTGGTGCTCTTTGCAGGGCAGCATGTTGTCTATTAAGAGTATAATGCCTGCGAATGAGGCACATGGACAGGGCAAGACCAGCAACAAGGTTGTCCATAGGGCAACTCAGGAGCCCATGTGCTCCCTCTTCCCAGGTTGAGGTTGGGACTGAGCCTATGGATGGGAGCCGGGAAAGGACAGCAGGGAGGAGCCAGGCAAGTCAGCACAAGTTAGGGAGGATGGTCCTCCCCACCAGGCATCCTTGCTGACCCTAGCCTGAGGCTGCTGCCCCTTCACTCCCATTTTAAGCCCCCTTCTTGGTGTCAGGAGAATATTACTGGTTAGTATATGGTTCTCCTTGACTGAAAGCAGGACTGTACACAACTGTGTTACTCCCAGAAGCTTTTGGAGCAAAGCATCCACTGTATGCCTGGCACTAAATTCCAGCCCTCATACAACTCACAGGCTGGTGAGGGGGAAAAACTTGAAAATGGACTCCTCTGTACAAGGCATTTAGTGTCATGACTGTTACTGCTGTTAGTCGTCGTCGAGTCAATTCCAACTCATCGTGACCCCATGTGTGCACTGTATAACTGCTCCAAGGGTTTTCAAGGCCGTGACCTTTTTTCCAAAAGCAGATTGCCAGGCCTTTCTTCATAGGTACTTCTGGGTGGGTTCAAACCGCCAACCTTTCAGCTAGTAGTTGAGTGCTTAACTGGCAGTATAACATAGTAGTTAAGAGCCAGGACTCTTTGACCCAATTGCTGGGTTCAAACTCTGCCTTCTGCCACTTACAAGTTCTGTGACCTTGGACAAGTGGCCTGGCCTCTCTGTGGTTCTCTGTTTTCTCATTTATAAAACAGGCATTGTATCAGTTTCCTAGGGCTGCCATAATAGAGTACCACAAACTGGGTGGCTTATAAGAACAGAAATTTTTCATCTCACTGTCTGGAGGCTAGGAGTCCAAATCCATGTGTCGGCCGGCCATGCTCCCTCTGAAGTCTCTAGGGGAAGATCCTTACTTGTCTCTCCCAGCTTCTGGTAGCCCCAAGCATTCTTTGGCTTGCAGCTAGCTGCACAACTCCATCATCACATGGCATTCTTCCCTCTGTGTGTCTCTCTGTGTCTCTCCTTTTTATAAGGACACTGCTCAGATTGGATGAGGGCGCACCCTACTCCAGTATGACCTCATCTTAACTGAACTGATAACATCTTCAAAGACCCTTTTTCCAAATAAGGTCTTGCTCACAGGTACCATGGGTTAGGACTTCTACATATCTTTTTGAGAGACACAATTCACTCCATAACCATCATAACAGTAACTACCTCATTGACTGTTGTTATGAGATTCAACAAGTAAGTATTTCTAAAAGGGCTTAGCAATTGCTATATAAGTCTTTGTTAAATAAAACCATTAACAGTAAACCCAGGAGACTAGAGGACTCCCCAGGACTAGTGCCCTGAGTTACTCTTTAAACCTTGAACGGAAACTAGCCCCTGAAGTCACCTTTTAGCTAAATAACAGATTGGCTCACAAAATAAAGTCTATCACCCGTGAGTACTGTGCTCCTTTAAAAAATCATCTGTATCAGACCAAACAGTCAACAGGTACTTTTAAAACAAAGATGAGAAGGTTAACCAGAATGGGAATAATGAGAATGTTCATGCATTGTGAAGAATGTAACCAATGTCACCGAACAACTTGTATAGAAACTGTTGAATGAGAACCAAACTGCTGTGTACACCTTCACTGAAAATACAATAAAATATTATTAAAAAAATAAAGAAGAGTAAACCCAGGGCGCTGAAGAAGCACGGAAGAGAGATACCTAGCCACACTTGGAAGGCATGGGGGACAATTAGGGGAGCTTGCTGGAGTCAGGAGTAGTTTCAACCTGAAGAAGTCTGCTGAGGAAGACAGAGGTGGGGTTCTCCAGGGGCATTTGTGGCATGTCACTAGAGGGAGGTGTGAGGGTGGTGGGTGCGGCTTTGGCTTCTCTGGAATATTCCCCACTCTTCCCCAGGCCCAGCAGGGGCAGGCTGGCTCCACTCAGCCACACAGTCAGCTCTTGGAAAGGAGAATGTCAACAAAAGACACACTGGCCTGTCTGAGCCCCATGAAGACTTCCGACTGCCTGGAAGTAGGATCGGTCTCTCTCCTATCAAAGCACAAACCACTTGCAAAATTTCATACCAAGTCCAGCTACCTGCCGTTGTCTCTGAGTTGTCTCTACATATGAGTCTGTGTATATCCAAAGGATTAAAAAACAAAAACAAAAATTAGCAAGCTAAGAATGATTAGAAAGGCAAATCCAACCCTCCTTTAACCCATTCCCAACTCGACTCCTACCACCAAAACTGTCTTTAATCATCTCACAGGACTTCTATCGTCATCCAGACATTTCTGGATAAACTGCAGTTGTTACAGTTGTCGATGCTGCAAGGACCCCAGCCCAGAGAGTATGGATAATTAAAGGCAACCTGCTTCCTACAATTGCAACGAGTCATCTTTGATGTGAGCCACGCATGCGCTAATGAGCTCCTTGGCTGATAAAAGGAGAGAAGGCCGCAGACAGGAGTCAAGGCACTGTCTGCAAAATGGGGCACCAGAAACGCTGAAAGCCAACGCTGCTTACACGGTTTTTCTCTGGAGTCTGCAGACCAAAGCTGGGAACTCACGTATGACCAAATGACACCTGAATCCCTTGGTCTTACCTCTCTATTCCCAAGCTCTCTGAAGAGTATCGATTCAATATTGAGATGACTCATTATTTCCAGTTCTTGCCTTGTTTGCCATTTTTTTCTTCTTTGCACAGTGAATGGTGCTGGGGAGTGGGTTATTGATGAGGAGGTGACACAGGCTGAGAAAGGGCTCCCAGCCTGGAGGTTGTCTCCTCTTGAGATGTCACACGTACCACAGGCCTTAATGAGGCTGATGTGTAGTGAATAAGAAAATTAGTTTCTTGCTGTGTGTCGTTATTGCTGACTGTTTGCCTGTTGATACACCAAAACTGCAGCAGACCAGCTCATTAAGTGGCTTAGATGAGGAGGGCAACCACATTCTCAGGTCAGATGGTGGGGCGGGGGTGAGGTGGGAATCAAATTTGCCAGCCAGCCCACATAATCCCAGAAGATGCTGCTGGAATTGCTGTCTCCTTGCCTTTCAGCCCAGAGAGGAGTAGGCAACGTACCGGAGAGTAAAATGGAATGGCATTAAAGTAATGATGCAAAAAATTACTGGGCTTAGCATTCTTTCTCTCCTTTGCCTGCAAGCTTCTCAAGGGCCAGGGCTGTGTCTTTTATTTATTCTGAAGATAGCCTTCCATCTATCTACCTGTGGGAGGTAGGGCCAAATCCTTGCCCTACCTGTGCTCTCACTAAAGCAGATTAGAGGCCTGGGGTGGACACTTCTGTGATGGAAGAGGGCAGAGTAGGAAAGACCACCCCAAGCCCTTACCAAAACAAAAAACAAAAAACCGAACCTACTGCCGTCGAGTGGATTCTGACTCATGGCAACTCCAAGCGTCATAGAGTAGAACTGCTTCATAGAGTTTTCTTGGCTGCCACCTTTATAAAAGCAGATCACCAGCCCTTTCTTCCACGGTGCCACTGGGTGGGTTTGAACCACCAACCTTTAGATTAGTTGCTGTTGTTGTTGGGGGCCGTTGAGTCAATTCCAACTCATAGCAACCCCATGTTACAGAGTAGAACTGCCCTATAGGTTTCTTGGCTATAATCTTTACAGAAGCAGATCTCCAGGTCATTCTCCCTTGGAGCCACTGGGTCGAAAACCATTTGCACCACCCAGGGACTTCCTGGGGAATGCTGTTTTTCCTTCATGCTGCCTGCATCCCTGACATATTAGCCCCTTTGCCTCAGAGCGGGGAGCTGGAAAAGGTCAGGCAGAAATGCCCAAATGCTCTGTTGCAGGCTTCAGAGGAGCTGTGGACCCCTATACATTAAGTTTTTCCAAGACACATGCATTATGGAACCCCATAATTTAATCTTCAAGCAACTCTAATGGGTAGGAGCTATTACTCCCAATTTACATATGAGGAAGCAAACAGAGAAGTGAAAGGCTTGATTAACAGCTGGTAAATGGTAGAGTTTGGGTTTAAATCCAGCTTTTTCTTCTCCCGTAGCTGGTGTACTCAAGTCTTTCTCCCACCAAATATCCATTTAGGGGAAGACTAAATGTGAATAAAGGGTGAGGTCACTGGTAAGACACATTTGTAAGTGCATAAATAAAGCAGATTTTGGGGCCAAGCTGTTCCTGAGGGTTAGCTGTAGTTCCACAACTTTCTCTGCTGCCCAAGAAAGCTAATCAGGATGCAAGTGTGTGAGAGCCGTGCTATTATATCTGTTCTATTAAAAAAGCTAATCAGTCTCCAAACTGGGTACTTTAAGTATTATGAGGAACAAATTGTTTGCAACACCCCTCACATCTGATTATGACATCCACTGAGTGGTTCTCAAAGGAAGTGCTGCATAAGAAGCAGATTCGTGGGGCCAGACCCCACTAGTCAGTCTGCATTTTACATATGGCCCCACTTTGAGAACGGCCTCGTGGAGTATGCTGCGTCTTCTCTATGAAGTCATGGGGTAGGGAGGGAAAGGTATTAAGACTAGAGTCAAGAGTCCTGGGTTCTAATCTCATCCCAGCTGCTCCCCAGCTGCATGACCTTAAACAAGTTTCTCTGGGCCTCAGTTTCCTCTCAGGGCACCAGACTGGATGATATCTGAGGCTCCCTCCAGCTCTAATGGTGGATGCTTCTGCGGTGGGGCCCAGTCCTGTCCATAGGAAGTAAAGCCACATGCTTTATGAAAAAGAAAACCAAACCAGTTGCCAATGAGTTGTGTTGCAGAGTAGAACTGTGCTCCATCAGCTTTTCATGGCTGTGATCTGTCAGAAGCTGATCACCAGAACTTTCTTCTGAGGTGCCTCTGGTGGGTTTGAACTTCCAACCTTTTGGTTAGCAGCCAAGCGCTTAACCATTTGCACCACCCAGGGACTCCAAGGCGGAGAGGAGGGAAGGGAACTGGGAGGAGGAAGTGAGGAGGGAGTAGGTATTCACAGACAGATGTGATTCTGACACCCAGTTAGCAAGGTCCATGGAAACGGCTGTGTCCAAGATGTTTCAAAGCAGTTGAGCCACCTGGACCTGCATTCCTGGGAGCTCCTGTTGCAGCCCAGCCAAAGGAAGAGCTGACTTGCTGGGGCTCCATCCCCTCTGCAGTCAGATTTCCAGTACAAAGATTGTAGACCACACTTATGCTGGAAGGGATTCTAATGGAGTGGAGAGCACTCACGTGAGGGTCAGAAGCCTCGGAAGCTCTTCCTTGCTCTGGCACCAACCCGCTGTGTGTCCTTTTTGAGTTCCTCTGCCTGTTTGGTTTCAGGGCCACACGACAAAACAAGGCTCTGGGATTAGTTCGATACCCAAGGCGCTTCCAGGCCTACTACTTGATGAGTCTCAGATTTCGCTCCCACCCTGCAGAATGCTGTGTCTTGTCGATCTGTCACAGTCCGATCTGTCACAGTCCCTGAGCTGTTGAAGACAGCCCCTCGCTGATCCACGAACCAAAGGTGGATGAAGACTGACAGAGGGAGGAAGCTGTCACAAGCCTCAGTTCTATGCAAATGAAATGTCTCAGCTCAGAATTGCCACTTGTTCCTCTGCACATGCACCAAATTAATGTGCCATCACTACTCAACAGCCTGTTTTTAATACTGCAGCTGAGATCACTTTGCTCCTGAAGCACTGTAAGGAGGGGGCAAAGTGCAGCACCAGCTGTGCCAGTGAAAATGGCTTCATGTTGGAAGTGGGATTCTCTCCATACTGCTATGAATCTGTGTTGCAAAGAAAGCAGGGGACAGACAGTGTGAAGAGAGACAGGAGGATGGGAAGAGGGCAGGAGTAGCCCTCTTACCTGGGTTCGATGTTCTCACTCCTTCCCAGGCTCCTTAGCCAGATTGGAGGTGGTGGCGGGGCAGTGGGAGCACGGCCTGCCTGAGCCCTGTCCGCCAGCTCTGCAGCACTGGGAGCAAGGGCCACAAAGAAGCAAAGAATCCTTTCCCATCCACTCAGCACCCATTTACCCAGGACTTACCAAGTGCCGAGCCCTTGCTAAGTGTACCAGTAGCAATACTAGCACCTGTTGCCATCAAATCAATTCTGACTCTTGGCGACCCCATGTATGTCACAGTAGAACTATGCTCCATAGGCAGTGTTATAGATTAAATTGTGTCCCTCCCCCAAAATGTGTCAAACTGGCTCGTCCATGATTCCCAGTATTGTGTGATTGTCTACCATTTTTTCATCTGATGTGATTTTCCTAGGTGTTGTGGATCCTACCTCTATGAAGTTAATGAAGTGGGATTAGTGGCAGCTGTGTTAATGAGACAGGACTCAGTCTACAAGATTACATTGTGTCTTAAATTAATCTCATTTGAGATATAAAAGAGAGAAACGAGCAGAGAGACAGGGAGACCTCACACCACCAAGAAAACGACACTGGGAGAAAAGTACATCCTTTAGACCAGAGTTTCCTGTGCTGAAAAGCTCCCAGACCAGGGGAAGATTGATGACAAGGACATTCCTCCAGAGCCAATAGAGAAAGAAAGCCTTCCCCTGGAGCTGGCACCCTGAATTCAAACTTCTAGCCTACTAGACTGTGAGAGAATAAACTTCTGTTTGTTAAAGCCATCCACTTGTGGTATTTCTGTTATAGCAGCAATAGATAACTAAGACAAGCAGGGCTGGATTACCCAATAAGCAAGGTATGCACAGGCTTACTTGTGCTTACTTACTAATTTGTAGTGCACATTTTCACCTCTTTTTCACCACATAAACTCATGTGAAATTGTTCACTACAGGTTTGTAAGTAAACACAATTAACCTCGTGGGTACCTTGCTTACTGTAAGCCTGTGTCTTGCTTACTGGTTAATCCGCCTTTGTTCATAGGGTTTTCAATGGCTGATTTTTCAGAAGTAGATTGCCAGACACCAGTAGACTCTGAGACACCTCTGTGTGAACTCAAATGACCAACCTTTTGGTTAGCAGCTAGTGAGCTAACCGTTTGCACCACCCAGGGATACGCCAAGTATAAAGGATGCAGAAATGAATAGGAGCCTCATCCTTTCCTGCCTCCAGCCTTGGGTCCCGTCTCAGTCCAATTTCTGCCAACAGGAGCTACCTGGGGAGCAGGGAGGAGACTGTTCCCTGCAAGGCCCAGCTGTAAGAAGCCAAGCTGGATGGAATCTCCCTGGATAAAGAGAAGCCGTACAGGCCCAGGGGCAAAGCAATCTGATGGAGAAGCTCTACTTCTCTGTTATCAGGGAAACCTCTCTCTGCTCTCCTGTTTTTCCTGCACTGTCCTAATTCAGGTTCCCATAAACATCACCTAGATACTGCAATGGCCTCCTCACAGAGGTGAAGCAGATGGGGGCTGTGGCCTCTGCTAAAGTTCATGGATCAGTGTCTCAGGGTCTCATGTTCATTCCAGTTCCTGTAAGTTTTTTTTTTCTCCTTCCTTTCTTTTCCTTTTTTCTCTTTTTTTTTTAATCACAGAAAGCTGGGTGATGAATAAGGAAGACCAAAGAAGAATTGATACCTTTGAATTATGGTGTTGGCAAAGAATATCGAATATAATTTAATATACCATGGACTACCAGAAGAATGAACCAGTCTGTCTTGGAAGAAGTACAGCCAGAGTGCTCCTTGGAAGCAAGGATGGCAAGACTTCATCTCATGTACTTTGGATATGTTATCAAGAGGACTCAGTCCCTGGAGGACATCAAGCTTCATAAGACAGAAGGTCAGCAAAAAAGAGGAAGACCCTCAAAGAGATGGATTGGCACAGTGGCTGCAACAGTGGGTGCAAACATCACAATGATTGTGGGGATGGCACAGGACCAGGCAATGGTTGGTTCTGTTGTACATAGGGTCGTTACATGTTGGAACCGACTGGAAGGCACCTGACAACAACAACAAGAACAGTCTTGTTAACATACTACCTCAAGTAAAATTGCAGGAAACGTACCACGCTGGGGAGCTAGGCTGGGAGGGCCGCCATCCCCCTGTTCACCATTCTCCCTCTCAACTGGTCTCTTGTCTTCCAGGCTCTACCCTCCACTCAGACTCCTCAGCCCTGCCAGGTAAAACTCCCTGAATCCCACTTTGATGGGTCCCTCCACTGCTAACAGACTCTTCAGATTTAGGCTGACGGATAACCATGCTTATAAGAACGACTGTCACTACCACTTATTAATCATCAGCTACATTCCAGAAGCTGTTCTGGATGCTTTGTGTGCATTACCTCATTTAGTCTTCACAGCAATCCTACGAGGTAAGAGTACTAACCGCATTTTACAGATGAGAGAACTGAGCTTCAGAGAAGTTGCCTGAGGTCACAGTGTGAAAGTGGCAGAGCCAGGACTTGAACCCTCAACCCATGCCCTTGTCACTACTCTCCAGTGTCTCTGTCCTTCCATGTGTCCAATAGATAATCTCATAAACTGTTCTGCTAAGAGGCAAAGTTCAGAGTGAGGAACCGTTCACGGCCATCTTTGAATGTAGAATTTCCCAAGGTGTGTTCTGTGGAATTACTCCTTGAGATGTTGGGGAGAGCGGGGATCCCCATGTCAAATCCACATAGGAGAGGCTTCGTTTCTTTCTGCCTCTTAGGGATTCACAATGCACAGAGTTCTGAGAAGCTCTCTGAGAAGGCCTCGGTCCATCTTTGATGCCAGGGTAGTTTAGTGAGACAATATTTTGCATTGTGTTCTCACTGTATTTTTTCCTTCCCTCAACCCCTTTTTCGCCAGAAGGTAACCAGGCTTTTGTGCCCCCTTGACTAAAAGGAGATTTGTTTTACAGGATCTTGGTAACTATATGTTGACCACTCTCCCTGCCTTTGATTGGGGGAAATTATGCTAGACCCTCACAGAGGGGGAGGAAAAAGTCAAGTGCTTTTGCCTGGTGGAGGGAGGGGTGGAAGGCAAAAGCAGACACACACACTACACACCAGTTGCTGTCAAGTCGATTTTGACTTATGGTCACCCCATGTGTTGTAGAGTAGAACTGTGCTCCATAGGGTTTTCAGTGGCTGTAATTTTATGCAAGTAGATCACCAAGTCTTTCTTCCAAGGTGCCTCTTGGTGGATTTGAACTGCCAACATTTTGGTTAGCAGCCGAGTGCTTAACTGTTTGCACCACCAAGGGACTCCTAAGAGCAGAGGAATTCTCTAAGACTGAAAAGGGAGCAGAGGTTGGTGGATTCTGGGAGAAGTCGGCACCAGGAGCCTTTGGAAGTTGTCAGAACCTGATAGGGCCTGTGGGGAAGCCAGGCTCCAGGCACTAAGGCTCCTAGTCTCAGCAAAGCTGCCTGTGCCCAAGGCTGGCACAGGGCATAAAGCAACTCCCCTTCAAGTGGCCATGTGGGCTGGACCAAGAGTACATTGTTGATGTCCACTCAGTCCTGAGCCCTGAGGGTCCTGCTCTGTGTAATACCGTAAGACTTTGTCACAATCCTGGTGGGGCATGGTAGGATTGGGAAAAACTCTCAGTAACGACTGAGGGTGGATTTTCCATGAGCCCAGTGGGTAGGAGGCTTAGATTCAGAGTCCATTGGATTTTAAGAAAACAAGGTAACATGACAGTTCTTGCACATCCAAGTTCGAATTTAAGTTTTTACCTGTTAGACTTTGATAACTTATGAACCACAAGAGTCTCTTTAAACACCTAAAATTTATGTCAGCAACTGTTGGAATTGTTGGTCAGCAGAACACATTTTGGGAAATTCTGACTTCAGAACACTGGTCTCCATGTCTATGACTTAATCACCCAGGAATAATGGGGTCAGCCAGAGCAGGATAAGGGTGGGGGAAAGAAGGAAGGGAGAGGGGAGAGGGAGAAAGCAAGGGGGTTGAGGTTGGTAGAGACAAACTGAGCTAGAGGGCAACAGGGAGAAAGGGACAGAGAGGGGAGCAGAGGGAGAGAGAGCAGAGGAGAGGGAAGGGGGAATCCACTGCAGGAGCAGGTGGGGACTGGGCCACGATGCTCAGACACCTTGGACAGGGCAGCACGCCACCTTGCTTGTGAGAAAAACAGACCCTGAGAGGTAGCACACCAGATGGGCACTCTATGAGCTGGAGAAGAAGGCTGGATGTGAGGCTGAGAAAAAAGCCCAGCTCGATTCTGAGAGCAAAATCCTTTCAGAGAGGCGCTGAGGTGCTGATGAGCTTCCACAGCATCCACTGCAGAACTGAGCAATTGCTTAAGCTGGAGCAGAGTAGCTAGAGCTAGAGGCTTGGCCAGGGGCTGAGTCCTTGAGAGTCTAAGACAGGTAGTGTCTGGGTTCTCTCCGCTTGTCCAAAAGGCGATGCTAATGACTTGTGCCTTCTGGAAGCCCATCTCCCTCTCTGCCCTTTTCCTTCTTCAGAATCACTCCTCCCACCCACATCCAGTCCCTTTCCAGCACCATCAGAGAAGACATCTTATAAACTCATCCTCACTAGGATATGAGTGTCTTAAACTGTTGTCTCTCCCAAAAGTATGAGAATGTGGGGAAAGAGCAAGAATAATGTCTCTGTTGGTGGGATTTTCATATGTAGTGCCTAAACAAGAGGATAGATGTGTAGGAAGGGAGGTGATTGGGTATCTGGCTGAAATTCACTCTGAGTTTTCTTAGGGTGAGACAGATGACTGAGCTAAAAATTCAAACTATGACCATGGAGCTGATGCCACAGTGAACAGGATAACAGGAGACTAGCTGTAGACCTGCCTTTGCCAGTTAGCTGTGTGACTGGGGCTGGTCAGTAAACCCAACGCTCCTGTCCACAAGGAAAAGGGCTCAGTCCAGACACTTCCTTCTGTAGGGTACTGTCTTAGTCATCTAGGGGTGTTATAACAGAAATACCACAAGTGGATGGCTTTAACAAAGAGAAATTTATTCTGTTTCAGTCTTGTAGGCTACAAGTCCAAATTCAGGGCATCAGCTCCAGGGGAAGGCTTTCTCTCTGTGTTGGCTCTGGGGGAAGGTCCTTATCATCAATCTTCACCTGGTCTAGGAACTTCTCAGGCCCAGGGACCCTGGGTCCAAAGGATGTGCTCTGCTCCTGGTGCTGCTTTCTTGGTGGTATGATGTTCCCATGTCTCTCTGCTTGCTTCTTCTTTTATATCTCAAAAGAGATGGCTTAAGACTCTATCTAATCTTGTAGATCTCTTCAATACAACTGCTGCTAATCCATCTCATTAACACCATAGTGATAAGATTTACAACACATAAGAAAATCACATCAGATGACAAAATTGTAGACAATCATACAATACTGGGAATCATGACCTAGCCAAGTTGATACACATATTTTTGGGGGACACAATTCAAATCCATGACAGGTACCTCCCAACTCTAACATTCTTAGTGCCATAAATGGAATTTAATGTAAAACACAACCAAATTAACCCACACAGATTCAGGATATTCAAGGTTATTCCCGAAAACCAAAAAAACCAAACCCATTGCTGTTGAGTCGATTCTGACTTGTAGTGACCCTACAGGACAGAGTAGAACTGCCCCATAGGGTTTCCAAGGAGTGTCTGGTGGATTCAAACTGCTGACCTTTTGGTTAGCAGCCATAGCACTTAATCACTGCGTCACCAGGGTTTATTACTGAGCTATATAAATAAATAGTAGTTCATTCAAAGAGTTATACTCAGTGACACTTTTCCTTCCTTCTGGGTCCCATGCAAGTGGATGGAGCAAGGAAAGAGGGGAAAGGAGGGTCTGCGGGCTCTGCCTCCCTCAACAGAAGGAACAGCTCTCTGGCTTCTACCAGCTTTAGGGCTGATGCCTGAGGCCCAGCCTGTCCCAACCTTGTCTTAGGGGAGGAAGATGCCACACCATGATCTAACCTTAAATCCCTTTCAGGCATTATTCCCACAACAAATTGGAGGTTGTATACCATTCAGAACTTCTGGTTACAAATGTCAGAAACCAAACTCAAACTAGTTTAAACAAACAAACAGCAAAAAGGAATGTATTGCCTGAGATAATGGAAATCCCAGGGTGCATCTACTTTCAGATCTGGCTGGAACCAGGGGCTAAGATCATTTCACTAGGGCTCTCTCTTTCTTTCTTTAACTCCTACTTATTTCTGTTTGACTTCATTCTTTGGTCAGCCTTTTTCCACCTGGTAGGATAGATGGCTACTGGCACCATCAGACTGGTATCCGCACAGTTTAGCAATTCCAGCACTTTAGAATCTGTCTTTCTCAATTGCCCCACCAGAAATATCTAATTGGCCAGTTTGGGTCATAAGCTCCACCCTGAACCAAATTCTGTGGCCAGGGGGAAGAACTACTATGAGTAGACAGACCTGGGTCACATGCCTACTACCCTGTGACTGGTAGGATTAAATGGAGGTCAGCCCCATTTGAACCCCATGGAATAGGTTAGCTACAGGAAAGAAGGGGTTCTGTTACATGAAGTAGAGGGTGGAGAAGGGATTCTAGACAGATGAAAACATCAGATTTCCTCAAACAGATTATTTTAAAGCCTGTTTTACAGATGAGAAAATTGAGGATCATATTTGTTAAATAACTCATGTAAGGTCACAAAAACTAGTAAGTTGCAGAACTTAGACTTAAAACCATATTTCTCTGCCCCCCAAAGTGCATGTTTTTAAGGACAATGTCCCAGCATCCCCAGGAGCCCCGTCGTTTCATCTCCAAGGAGTTGGGGCTTATCAGTCAGGGTTCCCAAAGTAAATTGAAGTTGCTGACCTTTCAGGGAAACTGATGATAATTTAGAGACCACTGAACCTTCAAGGAGCTTGCTGTTCTACTCTGTTCTTCTTCCTTTGCCTTTCCCTAGTTGGAAGGAAGGAACTTGGGAAACCACAAACATGCTTCTCCTTACCATTTCCAAGGCTGAATACACAAGTACGTGGAATAGGCTGGATGTCACCATTCGTGGCAAAAGTTCTCAACCACGGTGTGGCCACACTGGTGTGGTGAATCATTTGTGTGTTGCAAGTAATTTGTTCGATTGATAGTTAAAATGCTGAGTTTGCAAATAATTTACTTTAAAAAAGGAAAAGAAAATTCCAAGTTATCCCTACAACAACATCCATTGCATTCACTTACATTTCTTATATGCTTTCTTGAGTGGGAAAGAGAGTTGAAGTTAAAGCAATCAGGCGTGAATTTGCCACTACCCTGGGCATAGCCATGGAAGATTGTTTTGCTAGTGTGTCCTCTGGGGAAAAAACATGTTGGAAATTATTGATTTAAGGGAAGACCTCTGCCCACAAACATCTCCTCAATGCCTACTTTCAGTTCCACTAAGTAAAGATATATTGGTTTTAAAAGCTAGGTTGGGAGAGTGTTCGAAGTCACTCATATTAGTGTGAATTATATGATACCTTTGTACAAAAATAAAGTATTCTAGATCTCCCAGGTGAATGGAGACATTTCTGAATACTTTCAGATAATAAACACATCTGAAGGATTAAAAAAAAAAAAAAAAAAAAAAAGCCAAACTTTAAAATTAAGCTTTAAATAGAGTTGAAAGCCTTGAGTTAATAGATCATTTTATGCAAAATAACTTTCACATCAGTGAGCATCTTCCAAAGTGAGTGACAAGGTAGGTAGCAGATTTTTTTGGCCGTTGTGGCAAAGTGGAGCTTTATCCTTTTAGTTCTTTTTGCCTTTTGGGTATTTTTAATGTAGTTGTATAAGGAAAAACCAGAAAACTTGGGCTCAGCTATTCAGTCGTTTGGGACAAAAATGAAAAGGAAAAAAAAAGTAGGGTGGAGGAACCTAATTCTAGGACTTCTTGGAAGTCAAAAGTGACCACAAACACTCTCTGGTAAAATAAATGGCAAAAGTAAAGTCTACGTGGAGTAACCTATTTCAAAATAAACACTCTGAAACAGGGAGAGGAAGGGTAAAGGAAGAGAAAAAGGGGTGGTGAAGAGCAGGCTGAAGTTGTAGTCTTAAAAAAAGAATTATTTTCAATAATGCACAAAAAGAAAAATGTAGCCATGGGATACCCAGTACCCTACAAAGTGTAAAAGCTTTGCCACAGCAGTTACAAAACCCCTGGAAGAGAAGGATGCTTATGACTAATCAACACAAAATCTTAAATCCACCCATCACAATGATGAGGGTTTTGGGGTTTAATCAGATTGCTTTCTGCATGCCCAGCACTGAAGAAATGGAGTGGAGATAACGAGTAATTTGAAGTATGAAACTCAGGCCAAAGCTAGGGGTTCTGGGTAATCCATAGGTAGTTTGTGGAGATGAGAGTGAACAGCAGCAGTATTTGAGGTTAGAGACAGTAGGGGCAAGGAAGGGGAAAGGAAAGTGAGACAACAGCCAGGACAAACTTTACCAGTGGAAAAAAATTTGCTGAAAGTTGATTCTGCCTTCTCCCTTTCTAGGAACAAAATAATGGTTACTAAAATTTTATTTGTCCCTGCCTTCCTCTCACTCCCACTCCAAACCCCATGGACACTAGAAGGTTGAGACAAGGCAAAGACAAATATGTCTTGGGGAGTTGGCTCAGTAGCAATGCTGGAGGCTCCAACGGATTGCCCAAGGCTAGCTACAACGCACAAACAGGATTGTGCTGGGTTATGGATGCCATGAGGCAGTGTACACAAAGACAGCTTGGTGGGAACTCTCACACAGATGGCTAAGAGAAAACCAGCCTGGCCAGCAGCCATACGTAGTGTCATTTTAATGTGTAGCCCTCCAGGACTGGAAGAAGGCTGGCTAAGGCAGCGTTCTCTAAGGGAGACTGTGTTATTTGCTTTGCCCACTGTGGACACCAACATCTTACTAGCGATAGTTAGATGGGACTCTCCTGGTCAGATGCCATTTGTGAAAATACTTGGAAATGTTCTTTAATTTAGACTTCAATAAAGATAAGAAAAAGGTTAATGAGAATGAAAGGTTAATGAGAATGGCTAGGCTTCACATTATATAATGAAAACGACCTAAAATTTACTATAATGTTAACTTGGGAAAATTGCAAACATTTTGCAGTAGGGTTCTAACATTGACTTTCACTCCTTCTGAGCTAAGAAACTGATGAGACTGTTGATTTTATGTTCTCCAGGTACAGCTGACCTGCTTCTTCATTCCGTCTAATTCTTAGCTCACACCAGTCTGTGTTCAAAAGGTTATTTTTTCTGTTATCAAGGCTCTTGTTGCTAATTGCAGAGACTTTTCAATCCCTGTATCTGTAATTTCTCAAAGTTCAGATTTTAAATAACAAGGCCACATCAAATGATATCTAGGGAAATTGCTTTTTCCAAAGTGGACTGCAAAATGCCTACTGTCAGTTATTTATAACGCACAGACGGCACCTTTCTCAACTTGCAGTGTGCTGTTCCGCTCCATCATTAGCACCTGCTTGCCTCTGCTCAGCTACCTCCATGATGGGTTAGGTTTGGTAACTGGCTCCTTTTGTTAGTGAGAATTACTTCCATACTGGATTTTAGCTTTCCCCTTTGGAAAGAAATGTAGATTCTAGGACACTTCTTTTTTTATATATAGTTTATTTTATTTTTGTTGCTGTTATTGAGAGCATACACAATGGAACATGAACCAATTCAACAATTTCTATGTATGCAATCCAGTGACACTGATCACATTCTTTGAGTTGTGCAACCGTTTT
Source organism: Dugong dugon (assembly GCA_030035585.1). NCBI lineage: Eukaryota > Metazoa > Chordata > Mammalia > Sirenia > Dugongidae > Dugong > Dugong dugon. The sequence goes on from CM057462.1 coordinate 154,818,464, forward strand.
CACCCTCCTTTCCTGAGTTGTTCCTCCGCCATTAACATAAACTCACTGCCCCCTAAGTTTCCTATCTCTTATTTCCAGTTAACAATTGTCAGTTTGATCCCATGTAGATAGATCTTAAAACAGCACGATGCTCAAGGCAGACATTCTTTACTAGTTAAGCTAAACTATTTTTTGGTTTTAAGAAGACTTAGGGGATATTTTTGTTTTTTGGTTTAAGGCTTAAGGTTTAAAGATTATCTCAGGGCAATAGTTTCAGGGGTTCATCCAGCCTCCATAGCTCCAGAAATTCTGGATTCCATGAGAATTTGAAATTCTATTCTGCATTTTCCCTTTTTTTGATCAGGACTCTTCTATAGAATGTTTGCTCAAACTATTCAGTAGTAGTAACCGGGCATCATTCAGTTCTTCTGGTCCCATGGCAAAGGGGGCTGTAGGACACTTCTTGAACAATCCCATTCAGCATCCCCCTTTGGTTTCAGCTGGTTAGGGCTGTACTCTTTAAGTATTTCACATTTGTAGATGAAGGCAAGAAAGAACTTGAAGACTGTACTACTGCTTAGGAGAGTGATTTTATCCAGGGTGCCTAGGTGCCCAGCCAAGGAGGAAAACAGGGCTGAATTCTCATCCTGCAGGAAGAGATGCCTTTTTGCACAAAGACACCAGCTATCCACCAAGCCATGCATGGTGGAGCTGTGTCCACACGGAAGGAGTGTCCTTTTCAAATTTTCACATTCCATGGGCTGACAGCAGCCTTCCCTGAAGCAGATGCTATGGAATGGGGAAATTGGGTATTTTAAAGAGCCTAGAGAAAGGTTTAGTTGGATTGTTAGTGGAGGAAAAGTCAGCATGATCACCCCTAAAGTGGAAGCAAACAATAATCAGTCAAAAGACCTAAGACTGAGTCTAAAGATCTGCTCCTTAGCAGATTCTCCACTGAGGCCTGCTTCACTTTCATAGTCTAACTTCTTTTTTCTCTCTTCTTACATATTTCTAAAAAGTGAGAGCTGACTTTTCTATGTGAAATTGGGAAGAAGAAGGCTTAGATAATGAAACAAATAACACAGAGCACAGTAGCCAGTTTAAAGATGCATTAGATGCCATAGCCCCACATATATACCCATCTGTACAGTGGAGTAACCCTTAGGACTGACAACACTTAACCACAGGTGAAGGTGGCTGGGAGCCAAACACACTAGGCTGACATGCATAGAGAGGGCAGCTTTGTTCAGTGGTGGTGTTTGCCCTGAAATCCTGCTTCTGTGGACTTCTCCTTCACTGCCTCACCTTTGCACATCCTCCCTTGCTGCGCATTTTCTGTGTTCTGGAATTCTCACTGCCTCCCAGACATTGTGGTTTGCTTTGATTGATGTTCTTTGTTCTTTGTGTAAATGGAGTACTGCTGAACAGAATAACACAGTCTTCAGCCAACTCTAGGCATTCCTTTTGTTCCTACATTCCCTGCTCAGGCACAGCAGCAAATGTGGAAACAAATATTTTTGAGCACCTACTACATACCAGACATGATACATGATTCTAGGCACTGGGAACCCAGTGGTGGTCAAAGCAGTAAATCATCCTTGTTCACATGGAAACTGCATTCTAGAGGAAGAGAGAGGGACAATAAACAAAATAAATAAGTGTATAGTATGTCAGATGGTGACAAATGTTAAAGACAAAAATAATAGTGTAGGAGAGTGTTGAGGTGGGAGGAGTGGTTTGCCATTTTGTAAAGGGTGGCCAAGAAAGCTCTCCACCACCCGTCTGTCAGTTTGTTGTACTGTGGTGGCTAGCATGTTGCTGTGATGCCGGAAGCTACACCACTGGTATTTCAAATACCAGCAGAGTCACCCATGATGGACAGGTTTCAACAAAGCTTCCAGACAAAGCCTGACTAGGAAGAAATGGCTGGTGGTCTACTTCTGAAAACTAGCCGATGAAACCCTTATGGGTCACAACAGAACACTGTCCAGCTCACTTGCTTTGGATGTATCATCAAGAAGTGTCAATCGCCAGAGGGGGACATCATGTTTAGTTAAGTAGAGGGCCGATGAGAGCGAGGGAGACCCTTGGTGAGATAGATTGGCACAATAGCTGCAACAATGGACTCGATTGTGAAGATGATGCAGGACTAGGCAATGTTTTGTTCTATTGCATGAGTCAGAGTCACCTCAGTGGCAGCTATCTATCTGTCTGTCTGTCTGTCTATCTGTTTGTCTAAGAAAGCCCTCAGTGAGAGGGTGACATTTTACTACAGCTCTGAAGGAGATAAGTGAGCTTTGACAATATCTGAGGAAAGACAGTATCTGAGGAAAAAGCTCACAGTAATCCTTTTGTAATTCTCACTCCTCTGATTGGCTACATTGGGTTTATATTTTGCTCACTCATACCAAGTGTATTAGTTACCAGTTGTATGTAACAAAGCATCCCAAAACTTACCTGCTTAAAATAACAAAAATATATTACCTCATGGTTACTGTGGGTCAGGAATCTGGAGGTGGCTTATCTGGGTAGCTTTGGCTCAGCAACTCTCACAAGGCGTAATCAAGATGTTGGGAGGACTGCAGTCATCCCAAGGCTCAAATGGAGAAGAATCTGCTTCCACGATCACTTATGTGGCTATTGGCAGAATTCAGGGCCTCAATGGGTGCTGGCTGGAGATATCAGTTCCTTGCCACTTAGGCCTCCTATAGGGCAACTCACAACACAGCAAGCCAGCAAGAGAGGCAGCAAAACATAAGTCACATTCTTTTCATAACCTAAATGTGACCTCCCATCATTTTTTCCATATTATATTCGATGGAGGGGAGTCACTAGGTCCAGCCCACACACAAGGGGAAGGGATCACATAAGGTGTGAATACCAGGAGGCAGGATCATCGAGGTACCTTAGAGTTTGTCCACCACCCCAAAGTAAACAAACACATGCACACCCTTCAATAGTCACCTGTACTCCACCTCCCAGTCAATTTTTCCTGTAGCAGCAGAGTGGTCCTTTCACGACACAGATGAGAACATAGCCCTTACCTCTGCAAACCTATCGCGTCTTAGAACAATCTCCACAGTTCATGATCCAGCCTCTGCCCATTCTTCTACCTCGCATCCACCACCCATTTGACTCACTGCTCTAGCCGCAGAGCCTTCATGCTCTTGCTTGGGTATGCCAAACCCACTCCTGCCCTTTGCACTAGCTGTTCCTTCTGCCTACAACACAGCCCTCAGATTCTCATGTGGCCCCCCTCCTCCTCATCACTCAGGCCTCTGCTCAGCTGTCACCTTCTCAGGGGGGCTTTTTCTGACATACCCCTGCACCTCATCTCTCTCTCCTCTTACTCTATTTTCCTCACACCACTTACTACTATCTGAAGTTGTGTGTTATTTGTTCATTTGTTTGTTATCCGTCTCCCTGACTAGAAGGCAAGACCTAAGAGGACAGGCACTTTTGTCTGTTTTGTTCACTGCTGTATTCCACTGCTTGGGACTTAGAAGTTTCTCAGTAAGTGTTTCCAGAATAAAGAATGAATGAATGGTGTTGGCATGTATATAAAGAGGAAATCATGTCTAACACAGTAATAATAATATTATCCATCTGAGTTATACATATATATATATATATAAAACCAAAACCTGTCACCGTTGAGTTGATTCTGACTCATAGCGACCCTATAGGACAGAGTAGAACTGCCCCATAGGGTTTCCACGGAGTGGCTGGTGGATTAAAACTGCCGATCTTTTGGTTAGCAGCCAAGCTCTTAACCACTGTGCCACCAAGGCTCCATATATATATGTACATGTATAGATACACACACACACACACATATATATACATATATATATGTGTGTATATATATATGTATATATATATATATATATATATATATATATATACACACACACACACCAGTTGCCATCGAGTGGATTCCTACACATGGACACCCCATGTGTGTCAGAACCAAACAGTGCTCCATAGATTTTCTTTTTTATTTATTGTTGTAGTTTAAGTGAAAGTTTACTATTCCAGTTAGTCTTTCATACAAAAATTTATACATACATTGTTATGTGACCCTAATTGCTCTCCCTATACTGTGACAGCACACTCCTCCTTTCCACCCCTGATTTCCTGTGTCCATTCAACCAGGTCCTAACCCTCTCTGCCTTCTCATCTCACCTCTGGACAGAAGCTGCCCATTTAGTCTCATGCATCTACTTGAGCTAAGAAGCACACTCTTCAAAAGTATTATTTTACATCCCACAGTCCAGTCTAATCTTTGTCTGAAGAGTTGGCCTTGGGAATTGTTTTAGTTCTGGGTTAACAGAGAGTCCAGGGACCATGCTTTCTGGGGTTCCTCCAGTCTCAGTCAGACCATTAAGTCTGGTCTTTTTACTAGAATTTGAGTTCTGCACCCCATCCTTCCCCCACTCCATCAGGGCTTTTCTGTTGTGTTCCCTGTCAGGGCGGTCATTGGTGGTAGCCGGGCACCATCTAGTTCTTCTGGTCTCAGGCTGAGGAAGTCTCTGGTTTGTGTGGCCCTTTCTGTCTCTTGGGCTAATACTTTCCTTGTGTCTTTGGTGTTCTTCATTCTCCTTTACTCCAGGTGGGTTGGGACCAATTCTTGCATCTTAGATGGCCTCTCACTAGCTTTTAAGACCCCAGATGCCACTCACCAAAGTAGGATGCAGAACATTTTCTTAATAAACTTTGTTATGCCAATTGACCTAGATGTCCCCTGAAAGCATGGTCCCCAGACCCCCGCCCCTGCTACTCTGTCCCTCGGAGTGTTTGGTTGTATTCAGGAAACTTCTTAGCTTTGGTTTAGTCCAGTTGTGCTGACTATGCCTGTAGTGTGTGCTGTCCTTCCCTTCACCTAAGATAATTCTTGTCCACTATCTAGTTAGTAAATAACTCTCATTTTTCCCTCCCCACCCTAGTAACCATCAAAGAATGTTTTCTTCTGTGTTTAAACCTTTTCTTGAGTTCTTATAATAGTGGCCTTATACAATATTTGTCCTTCTGTGACTGACTGAATTCACCCAGCATAATGCACTTCAGATTCCTCTATGTTATGTTTCATGGATTCATCATCATTCTTTATCATTGCATAGTATTCCATTGTGTGAATATACCATAATTTGTTCATCCATTTGTTCCACAGGTTTTCAGTGGCTGTTTTTTTGGAAGTGGGTTGCCGGGTCTTTCTTCCGAAATGCCTCTGGGTAGATTCAAACCTCCAATCTTTTGGTTAACAACAAAGTGCTTTAACCATTTGCACTATATGTGTGTGCGTGTGTATAAAATACTAAGCAATTTACAAGTATAGTTTCATTTAATCCTCACAAAGACCATATGAGGTAGGTGCTATCACTATCCTCATTTTATAGATGAGGAAACAGAGGCTTGGCAAGGCCAGGAAGCTTACATGAGGTCACACAGTGAATGGAAGAGCTGAGATTTAGACCCAAGGTCATGTGACTCCACAGCCCACACTCTTAACCACTGAGGTAGATTGTCTCCCAGCAGTAAAGCAACTAAAACAGTGTCTCTCAGGCTGGCCACTGTTCCCTAGGAGGACTGATGTACAGACTAGGATAAGAACCTTTTCTTTAAGGAATCATGTCTCACATGTCAAGATCTAGCGGAAAATATTAATTCAGTGCCTACCTCAGTCTGTAATTTAACAGAAGTCTTTAATCTCAGGCCCACTTAAGGCAAAATTGTGACATTTGGCTTGGGGCTACCCAGAGACCCATTGAGACTGGGGCAGCCCTACATTTCTGCCCTCCTCATCTCACCCACACTTACCCATGCTTTGTGCTCTTCCATCAGAGTTCTTCTCTGGTGGCACAGAGGTTAAAGCAGCTCTGCTGCTAACCGAAAGTTCCACGGTTCAAACCCACCAGCTGCTCTGCAGGAGAAAGGTGCGGCAATCTGCTTCTGTAAAGATTTATAGCCTTGGGAACCCTTTGGGGAAGTTCTATTCTGTCCTATAGGGTCACTATGAGTCAGAATCGACCTGACGGCAGTGGGGTGGTTGGTAGGTCGGTGACAGTGAGAGGACAGCGACAATGAGAGATAAGCCAGGGCTCTCAGCCTCCACCACTTGTGAACAAATGCAGCTCCTACCCCTCGATGTACCATCCCCGCCTTTCTCAGTACATCCATGGCAATGTCATCCACCATCTGGAGCACTCTGCCCAGCAGTCCTTGCTCCTGCCACAGTGGATTTCCTTTAGTCCCTGAACTTGTCATGCTCCCTCACCTCCTGGCTTAGCTCACTGCTCGCCCCTTTATGTAGTCATTACCTCTTCTCACTTGGTTCATAATATCACCTATTCATGATTGGGTTCTCAGTGTAAATGTCACTTCCTGCCTGGGCTCTCCCTGGTACCCAAGACTTCCTACCCTAGGGGACTACTACCTTCATTCATCATTACCTGGGACTTAAATAGAGACTTCATGAAATCAGAGACCATGCCTATTGGACATCTCTGTGTGCAGACCAGCATTTACTCCCTCTTTTCCAGGAAAAGTTTACTAAATTCCCTTTGAGGAACCTCCTCACTCCCCGTTTCACCCATGTGTGGGACTGACACTGTCATGGATTGAATTGTGTTCCCCAAAAATATGCTTATCAATTTGGCTAGGCCATGATTCCCAGTACTGTGTGATTGTCCACCATTTTGTCATCTGATGTGATTTTCCTATGGGTTGTAAATCCTATCTCTATGATGTTAATGAGATGGGATTAGCAGCAGTTATGTTAATGAGGTGGAACTCAATCTGCAAGATCAGATTGTGTCTTAAATCAGTCTCTTCTGAGATATAAAAGACAGAGAGAGCAGCGAGACAGGGGGAGCTCATACCACCAAGAAAGAAGCACTGGGTCCCTGCACAGAGAAGCTCCTCGACCAGGGCAAGATTGATGACAAGGACCTTCCTTCAGAGCCGACAGAGAGAGAAAGACTTCCCCTGGAGCTGGCACCCTGAATTTGGACTTCTAGCTTCCCAGACTGTGAGAGGATAAATTTCTCTTTGTTAAAGCCGTTGACTTGTGGTATTTCTGTTATAGCAGCACTAGATGACTAAGACAGACACCAACACCCAGCTCCACTTGTGGAATTTAAACTAACTGACACATCTGACCTCCATTCCCCCTGGAAAAATGATTGGTCCAGGGTTGACATGTGACTTGGTCCAGTCCAATCAGACTGGACCTCAAGACTCTGTCTGGAAATGATGAGGCCTGGACTACCCCTGCTGGACATGTAACCTCCTGGGGTACTTGAAGCCACCCAGGACCAATTGGGGGTGTGGGTTGGACTGGTGAAGTCTGGCCAGCAATAGAGCCAAGCAGAGCCAGGAAAAGGAGTCCTGGTCACATTATTTGAGCCACTGGGTCAAGCATTGCCTGAAATTAGAACCACCTCTAAACGTCGCAGTTATATTGACCAATAAATTGCCTTTATATTTAAGCCAGTTGGAAGGTTTTTGTTTCATTTTATTACTTGCAGCCAAGAAACATCTTAATTTTAATTCTACCTTATTCACCACTGTATCCTCAGCCCTCAGCACAGTGCCTTGTGCTTAGTTGTGGTGGGTGTATGAAGAAGTGTCTTTGCTCTGGGAGGAAATCTGGGGACTAACACCCCTATCAGGACTGGCACAGCTCAGGCACTGGAAGCACTCAGCTGTCTCTAGCCTGTTATCTGAAAAGGCTGTTTCTACACATGGACTGGTCAGAGAGCCCTTCCACAGCTCCCTGGACCCTGAAGACCCAAGAGCTCTTCCTTCTGGCTGCTGAGACACAATCTTCAACTCCTAATCCCACCTACAGAATCATCCTTGACTAGCTTCGTTCAAGCTCCCAGCCTGCCTTAGTAGGCCATGGTAACTCAGAGCTGGTTAGCCTGGGGCTCCTTAGATCACAGATTTGGGGCACAGCTAACTTGCCGTTTTGAAAAATCCAGGTTGTGACCAGTTCTTTCACTCATGCCCAGAATAAATTCTGTGCCCCATCTTGTGTCCACAATCTGTTTCTATTCCTGTTGTTGGAATTATAGAATTTGAGAAAGAATCATAGAAGTCATCTAGTTCAACCCCACCCACAGGGTAGGTGTCACCACTGCTGCAAATATCACTGGGGTCTAGCCTGCCTTGGCTTGAACACAACCAGGGACCGGCTGCTCCATCCTTTGCGAGGCAGGCATATTGTCAGACAGCTCAGATTGTTAGAAAGTTCTTCCTGAAACTGAGCTGGAATCTGCTTCCTTGTCATTCCACCTAGTCCTGGATCTGCCATCTGGAGTCCCTGGCATCAGCCTGATCTCTCCCCCACGAGGCACTACTGGGATATCTGAGGACAGCCCATAAGTCCCTGAAGTCTGCTTGACTCTGGGCAAAGCATCCCTTGTGCCCTCACCCAGTCCTCATATGACTTAGTTTCGCCATATTACACTAGCATATCATCCTCTGGATGTCCTCCAATTTGTTGCTGTCCTCTGAAAATATGGTTTCTCAAGAGATCTCAACAGTCTACATATGGCCTCTCCAGCATCAAGTACAATGGAACTATCAGGTGTCTTGTGCTGAACTCACCACACCACTTAATGATGACATATGAATGTTCAATGCCGTTTTTTGTAGCCTCGCCATACTGTTGGCTCAGTGTAATCTTAGAGAAAATGAAAATCCCTCTGATGGATTTTCCATATTTGAACATTTGATGTATGTGGCTCTACATGGATTTCTCTTAAATTTTATCTTGCCAGTTTCAGACTGGAAACCTTGGTGGTGTAGTGGTTAAGAGCTACGCCTATTAACCAAAAGGTCGGCAGTTGGAATCCACCAGGTGGTCCTTGGAAACCCTATGGGGCAGTTCTACACTGTCCTATAGGGTTGCTATGAGTTGGAATTGATTCGACAGCAAAGGGTTATGGGTAGTTTCAGACTAGGCAGATCATTAAAGTAACCATCTAATTTATCATTCAAATCGAGATGCTTTTGAGAATGAAAGGGGTACTATTATTGCTATTAATTGAGTCAGCAGGCATAACCAGGACCATTCCAAACAAATCTGGACACAGGGCCACCCTAAACATAGTGCTTAGGATCACAGAATCCAGGTTCAAATCCCAGTGCTATCCTTTACTTAATTTTTTTAAGTTTCTGTTTTCCCATCTTAGAAAGGGAAATAATATTCCTACATGGTAGGATTAGTGTCAGCATTAAACAAGATGACGTACGGAAAGCATTTAACCCAGAGCCTGGCTTACATTAAGTACTTTGAACATACCACCTGTTATCTTTAGCTTGGGATCTTTTTGCATTTGACCAGCTACCCCTCTCAACACTGTGTCATCTCGGAATCTGATAAGTACAGCTTCCACGGCGTTATCTGAATTATTGCTTAAAATAACCTGTGTCAGCATCAAAGACAGAGCCCTGTGGTGTGCTTCTGGCATTCTCCTTCCAAGTTGATATGATTCCCAGGCAACTGTTCTTTGGTTATGGCTGTTAGACCAGCTAATCAACTAACCCAGTGTATTAGAGGCATTGATGGGTCAGTAGTAGAATTCTCACCTTCCATACTGGAGACCTGGGTTCAATTCCCGACCATTGCACCTCATGCACAGCCAATACTGATCTGTTGGTGGAGGTTTGTGCATTGCTGTGATGCTGAACAAAAGGTCTGTGGGTGGCATAAATGGTTTGCACTCAACAACTAACCTAAAGGTTGGCAGTTTGAACCTACCCAGTGGTGCCATGGAAGTAAGACCTGGCAATCTGCTTCTGTAAAGATTACAGCCAAGAAAACCCTATGGAGCAGTTCTGTTCTGTACCACATGGGGTCTCCATGAGTTGGAATTGACTCGACAGCAACAGGTTATAATGTTAAACAGGTTTCAGCGGAGCTTCCAGACTAAGACAGACCAGGAAGAAAGTCCTGGGAAAATCAGCCAATGAAAACCCCACGGATCACAGTGGCCTGATCCACAACCGGTAATGTGGATGGCACAGGAATGAGCACTATTTCAATCCATTGTGCATGGGGTTGCCATGAGTCGGAGGCCATCTCTGAGGCAGCTAACAATAACAACAAAGTTCAGTAATAAGAGACCCAATCACAATTAAGAGACTTAACAGATATGCGAATTTATTTTTCTCTCACGTAACAGTCCAGAGAGACCCCACTTTGGCAGGGGACCATCCTCCCACAGTCAGTCAGGGAACCAGGCTGAGGGCTGCACTTACATCTTTAGCCTGTGGATTCCTCAGTTGCTCCGCTCATCTGCATTCCAGCCAGCAGGAGGGGGATAAGGGCATGGAGGTGCGTGTGTGGGAGGTTTTGGGGCCACACCTCAAAGTGGCAGGTATCACTTCTGCTCTCATGCCAGTAGAGGGAACCTTAGACACAAAGGTGCACCTTCCTATATAAAGCCAAAACCAAACCAGTTGCTGTCGCATTGATTCTGACTCATGGCAACCCCATGTGTGTCAGAGTAGAACTGTTCCATAGGGGTTTCAAGGCTGTGACTTTCTGGAAGCTGATTGCCAGATCGCTCTTCTGAGGCACCTCTGAGTGGGTTTGAAAAGGTTGGTTACTAGCCAAGCTCTTAGCTGTTTGCGCCACCCAGGAACTCCTACCTTACTGTTTGGTATGTGGGGAATGCAGTGCAGCTGGGCAGCGAGGGACAAACACCATCCTGTTCCTGTGGAAGAAAAGCACAGGAGACTGGTGGACAGCTAGCACTTAGCATCTCTCCCATCCACCTGATGCATCATCGTGCAGCCCACATTTTCCATCTTGTCCTCAAGGAAATAATGTGAGACTCTACCAAATACCTTAGGAAATCAGCATACTGCTCTGCTACTGGCCTCGGAACCCTATCTCCAGGGACCAATTACCCAACAAGCAAGATGCGCATGGGCTTACTTGTGCTTACTTACTAATCCGTAGTGTGTAATTTCACTAGTTTTTCACCAAAGATGTGGTGAAACCCATGTGAAATTGTGCACTACAGATTAGTAAGTAAACACAATCAAGCCCATCCACACCTTGCTTACTGTAAGCCTGTGCGTACCTTGCTTACTGGTTAATCCACCCCTGCCTATCACAAAAGGAAATCATTTCCAGGGCCTCTTAAGAAGATGGTTCCCAGGAGACCTGAACTGTCTCTGAAAAAAGGCTTCACATTTTGGGCAGCGAAATCCATTTAATCTTTCCATTAATCTGCATGGGGAAGAAACAAAAAGGAGAAGGCAGAAACACAGGGGAGTTTTAAAAATGAAGTAAAATGAAATTCCAAGCTTAGGAGCTATATGGAAAAGTAGAGCAGAAAAGGAATTCTACATAAAAGTCAAAATAATCTTGTGGGTTGTTCAATATTCCTCTTTCAACAGTCCCGAGCTTCTTTAAATAGGTTGCAGGACCCAGCTTTCTGAGGCAAGTAACATAAGCACAATGTTCTGCTATTAAACTCCAGCCTGTAGCTATTAAAGTCAAGCACTGGGGATAGTCATCCTCCTCCAAGAGAATTTATTCATTCAACAAACATGTACAGAGAAGCTACTTGGTGCCAGGTACTGTGCTGGGGATAAATAGATAAATAAGTTGTGGTCTCTGCTCTTGAAAGTCTTTCTGATTAAAAGGTATTTGTCAGTCAAGGTTCCTAGTTGCAAAAATCAGAAACCAACTCTGGCTATCTTAAGCAGAAAATGAATTTATTAAAGAATATTAGTTAGATCCCAAAATCTCTGGGAAGCTAGACAGCTAGGGATAACACCCTCAAAAGACTTTGCAGAACTAGTCTACAGGAGACACCGCTGATCCTAGGGATTGGCCCAGACCCACAGCTTGAACTGGTGAATCTGCTGATACAGGTCCTCAGGGGCTGTCATCGGAATCTTCTGCCACTGCTGCCCCCGAGGCTGAGGTAAATGCAAGCCATGCTTGCCAGAATGTATTCCTCACAGTTCTGGTTGCTTTGTATCACCACCTCCAGATTCCGAGTCTTATGTGGCTATATGTGGTTGGCGGTCACATGTGTAGCTGCAAGGGAGGCTGAAAAAGTATTTGCCTTCGAAGGTGGGATGTGGAGATTCACAAAACAGAGAGTTCCCCAAACACAGAAGGATGTAAAAAGGCCCTGCATGGCCATTACAAGGTGAAAACAATACATGTAAATGCAGATATAAGTCCTTTTTGAACTTCATGAACAAAGAGTGTGGAAACACAGAGGATAGAGAAAATCTGATGGCTTAGGTCTGCGAAGATATCACTGAGGCATTTTTTCACTGACGTTGAGTCACAATGGATGAGCAAGAACTTCCTGGAGAAAGATTCTGGGAGGGTACTGCACGCAGAGGAGAAGCATGTGAAAAGGCATGGAAGTGGGACAGGCTCGATGTGTCTGCTCAGAGGGTCTGTGGGCAGAGGCAAGGGTGTGTGTCAGCAGTGAGGGCTGGATAGGCTTAGAGGGGCAGGGTGGGATCAGGTCATGAAAAGCCTTGCATGGCAGAATAGGGAGTGTGGATTTTATTCTGAGAAAGGAGAGTCACTGGAAGTATTTAAGGATGAGAATGATGCAACGTGCTAGTTTTTAAGAAGTAAACTGGAGCAATGTATAGGGTGGGTTTGAATAGGAAAGAAAATGAGAATGGAGAAAGAAATCAGAGGCTAGTGCAAAAGACCAAAGGAGAATGGTGCAACCCTGAATCAAGGCACTGGGAGCAGGAATGAAGAGAACTTTGGATCTGAAATGGGTATGTCCAATGGAAACCCAAAATATTGGTCTGGAGACATAGATTTGGGAATCACTAGCATTTAGATGGTAGTCTACACAACAAGAGAGGGCACAGGACAGTGAATAGAAGTTGAGGGAGGCCAGAACCCTCAGGGAACGCTCACATTTAAGCATTAGAATGCCCAAATCAAGTTCCCAGTCCTCAACTGGCTACCATCAAGTTGATTCCGACCCATAGTGACCCTATAGGATAGAGTAGAACTGTCCCATAGGGTTTCCAAGGAGTGGCTGGTGGATTCAAACTACTGACCTTTTGATTAGCAGACGAGCTCTTAACCACTGTGCCACCAGGGCTCCTCTCCAGTCCTAACACCTAGTTAAAGACAGGATGTGCACAGGGCATAGGCAGCCACCCTGGATATCAGCAGGAAGAGGAGGGAGGTCCTGATTCAAGTTTCTTGGTGCTTATTGTTGTATTAAAGTATGTAGAGGGCCAGGAGCAGATTATCCAATAGGCAAGGTAAGCACCGTGTTTACCTTGCTTACCAGGTCGTCTGTAGTGAACAATTCCACATGAGTTTCACCATATCTTTGATCTTTGATGTCGTGAAACCCATGGGAAATTGTTTATTACAGACTAGTAGATAAGCACAAGTATGCCCATGCTTACCTTGCTTACTGGGTCGTCCGCCCCTGTCAGGGACTGTAAATTTGAAAAGAGGCTTTGATTCTGTAGGAATGTGCTGTGGGGTTGGGAGAGAGATAGATGCCAGCTATACCTAGAAGCAGAATCTGTGAAATTGTTCACTACAGATGATCTGGTAAGCAAGGTAAGCACTGTGCTTACCTTGTCTATTGGATAATCACCCCTGTAGAGGGCATTGTCGTTTATTGGCTACACAGCACCAGTTTCCTCTTCTCATTGTGATGCTCCTGATTTCCTTTTGGGGAATTATGTCTCACCCATTGTGTGTAGTCTTGGGTGTGTCAGTCAAAGTGTCCTGTTCACCTTTGGCTAGGAGGTGGGCATGGGACCCAAGGCAGGGCAATCAAACCCTCTCCAAGGGCTTCACTTCTAGAACAAAGTGAAGCAAGGCTGGAAAGAAGTGTTTGGAGTTGGTTCAGTGCAGCAATATCTTCCTGAGGAGACCATGCTCCATGAGATCCTGAGCTGCCTAGCTCAATCCTTCTTTAAACCTGGCTTTCCAGACTTCCTTTCAATTCTGTGAACTCACTGGGACTATCGATTGGATTTCTTTCCTGCTTAGGGGAACCAAAGTCTGTGGCTTGCAATCAAAGAACTCCAACTGACTCACAGAGTGATAGACACTCATATGAACAATACCAAACTCCCAACAGAGGAGGCCAAAAAGGAACAGGGCTCTCATGCAAGTGAGAACAAAGATCAGGAGGTTTAGATGCTAGCTGTGACTCCATCCTCACTTGCTGCAAAACCTTGGACACGTCCATTTACCTCCCTGAGCCTTTGTGCTCTCAGCTGCAAATCACAGCACTGGGTTGGATGATCCTTGGGGTCCAGTGGTGTGCTGGTAAATAGCTCTCTAAGGGGGGCGGGGGGGGGGGGGGGAAAGGCCTTGATCTGTGTTTTATAAACTGATTTCCATGGTGTAAATACTCCCACCATGACTGATTTCAAGCTATCAATGGTTTAACAACTGGCTTACAAAATTCCTGAAATTTTTGCTGTTAGCATCAGGGACCAGCTGGCTCTGGCACACCACTGTTAGTGTACCTTCTAGGGATGGCTTCTGGTCTGTGCCCCTCTAAATTGGGAAGTTGCAGGTCTAAGTCTTTGGCTCCTACTGGAAGGGGAGAATGTAGGGCAGCATTTCTCAGACTCTGTGGTGCATCAGACCACTTAGGGAACTTGTTAAAATGTAGATGCCCATGGACCACCAACAGACACTCTGAATCAGCATTGAGAGGGAAATAGGAGGGCCCCCTCCAGGAATCTGCATTATTAACAAGGTTCCCAGATGATTCTAATGATGGAGGTGTGAGGTCCATACTTTGAGAGACACTGACCTGGGACATGGAAGGGGATATGAAGATGGGATAGGGTGAGAGTGGTTGTGGGAAATGGAGTCAGGCAAAGGCAGAGAGGACAATTACAGAAGAAACGAGGAGCCAGAGGGAGGGAGGGAGGAAATATTTTCAGCTAAACATCCAGACTCAGAACACCTTGCAGAACGCCATGTACCAGAGGGCTTTTAATAAAATTTGATGTTGATGATGATGATGGAGTTGATGGAGGGCAGTCTGCTTTGTTAACCTGCCTTACAGGGCTGGTAGGAAGCAGAGCCATCTGGTGCATATTTGCTACGTTACAGAATCTGTTTTGCTTTCACTAGTGCTACTCAGCCAAATTTATATCTGTTTCTGGCTGCAAAACTTGCCTGGTATTGGACTAAGCCCTCAGCTCTGAGCAGGAAGAATCCCATGCCAAGGACGTGATCAGTTTTTCCTCAGCCCAGGGCTAGGTTGAAATTCTGAGCCTCCCTAGAGCTTGAGCCCTTATTCCAGGGGGTGGGAACACAGGAATGTTTCCAAAATAATGACTGGAAGCACCAACCAAAGGAATCTGTGCCCACATCACCAAACCCTCTGTCCCCTGGCCACACAAAGGGTGAGGGGCCCCAACCTCACCGCTTTTTCACATCCTAATTTCCATTAGTCCATGGCTTTATAGCTTCTTAGGGGCAGGGACTGGGTCTTGTTCATCTTTTCAGGCCATGGCCTGGTCCATGGGAGCTACTCAATGGGAGTCTGTTAGGTAGCTAGTAGGATGGTTGCAGGCAGGTGATGATGGTAAGGTACAGGGACTGGGAAAGACCATCAGGGCTGGCCTAACTGAACAGATACAGACAGAAGACTAATTGACCAGTGGTAGGGGGGTGGCTGAAGTTTGTTGCTGTGTTGTTGTTGTTAGCTGCCATCATGTCAGCCCCTGACGCACGGAGACCCCATGCCCAAAGGAATGAAATGCTGCCCAGTCTTGCACCATCCCCATGATTGGTTGCAGATCAGACGGTTGTGATTCATAGGGTTTTCATTGGCTGATTTTTTGGAAGTAGATCACCAGGCCTTTCTTCCTAGTCCATCTTAGTCTGGAAGTGCTGCTGAAACAGCATCATAGCAACACACCAGCCTCCACTAACAGGTGGATTGTGATTGCACATGAGGAGAATTGGCCAGGAATCGAACCCAGGTCTCTGAATGGAAGGCGAGAATTCTACCACAGAACTACCACTGCCCCTGACTGAAGATTGTTGTTGTTATGTTGTTAGGTGCCGTTGAGTCAATTCCAACTCATAGCTACCCTATAGGACAGGGTAAAACTACCCCATAGGGTTTCCAAGGAGTGGCTGGTGGATTTGAACTGCCGACCTTTTGGATAGAAGCCGAGTTCTTAACCACTACACCACCAGGGCTCCAGCTGAAGATTAGAGGTCTAAATATCCTGAAATGCGCTCTTCTCAAGGAGGAGGAAAATGAATCTGCTTAAAGCTGCACACACAGTGAATTAATAATAATAATACGGTTACAATACAGTACAATAAAAGCTGACTGATGTTCCTCCCTGCCACTGTTACTCCCCAAAACAAAACAAATCAAAACAAGACAACTTTCAGGAGAGCTGGGGAGGGGGAGGTACGTGCTGGTATAAGAGGTTCCTGAGGCCGACCTGAGCATTTGTCTCTTAGTCTTTCACCTCACTCCTCCCCCACTGTTCCAAAGCACAGGGCCAGAATTATTCTTCCTTGGGCTGGAACACCGGACACCGCTCAACCGCCCTCTGGAGGCTGGAATGATACTTCAAGCTGCACGCCCCTTCTCTGACTTTTCCCACTTAAAATTCTTCAGAAAGCCTTCCTTCCACTTTGGCCACTCCCAGCTCTTAGCCCTGCTTGCCTTGCATCTCCATAGCTCAGCTCAGACAGATGAAATGCTGGCTAAAACCTCCGGTCCATGGGGCAGAGACCTTGTCTTTTGTGTGTCATAAAATGCCTTGTCCACCTGCAGTGCTTTGTAAATAATAAATGGCCATAATAAAGAAGCCGTCTCTTTGGGGTCAGGGAAACATGTTTGCAGAAACCCAGTCTCCCCCACCAGGTCTGGCTCCGCCTGGCGCGGCTATTGCCAGAGCCTGAGGACACACTGCACGGAGATTTCCTAAGTCACGTATGACCTGAAAACTTGGGGTCCCAAATAGAATAAAAGGCACAGCGCCAGGATTTCTTGGCCAAGGGAGGTCAGAGAGCAGGCTGCTGCCATACTAGGTACTTGAAAAATAAATGCACTGCGGAAATGCAAGATGTCCTTCTTTGTTATGACTTCAGATTTTATTGTTCTGCTTAATCTGGCCTTCTTAAGTTACAGCGGCACAGGCCCTTTTAGCTAAATACATAGTAATAATTTACTATTGAAGGAGAGATTGACAGGCAATAATGGGTATAATTACTATAATAATGACTTGCCAGTTTAGTATAAAGGAGAAGGGAGACCTCTTTCCAAATGGTGAGTAGGCTGAAATAGACAAAGGGAGTTTCATTACAGGAAATATGGGGAGGGTAGGGACACGATTACCCCATGATCACTCACTATGATGACCCCATAAAACTGATGCTGATAACAGGTAGAATCAAACTCTGGTGCATCCTGCTGATCTCTTACTATAGGTAAGAAATGACACTTCCTCTTTTTGAAAATATGCTGCCAAGATCTCCCCTTCTTGTTCCTTGCTGCAGGGTACCATCAGGGCAAGGAAAGCTCTGATGGTCCATCTATGCAATATTTTGGCTGCAGAAACAGAGCATGTTCATAAGAATAGCAGCTCCCATTTATTCCAGCCTTGCTGTGTGCCAGGTACTGTGCACCATCTCATTTAACTCTCTCCACCCACTCTATAAAGTGAATCCTGTTATTACCCATTTTACACATAGGAGACCTTAGGCTCAAGGTCTGTGGCCCAGGTGGGTAGCCAGGATTCAAATATGAGACTATTTGAATCCACGGCCCAAGATTTTAACCACTATGATCTAGCACCTCTACTGCCCCTTGGAAATTTTTCAACAGCTGAAATAGTTTACTCAGTGTAAGTGGCTCAATCTTGGCAGCTCTGGTCAAGGGAGAATCATTTGCAATAATCCAAACTGATGGGAAGGACAACAGTGGCATGGATAAGCCCAGTGCACGGATACTCAGGAAATCACTTAGATTTGGCTCTGGATTGTCTAACTGGGATTATTAGCACCAAGTTTCCTCTCCAAATGGTGTGTCTTAGTCATCTAGTGCTGCTCCAACAGAAATACCACAAGTGGATGGCTTTACAAAGAGAAATTTATTCTCTCACAGTCCAGTAGGCTACAAGTCCAAATTCAGGGCATCAGCTCCAGGGGAACGCTTTCTCCATCGGCTCTGGAGGAAAGTCCATGTCATCAGTCTTCCTTTGGTCTGGGAGCTTCTCTGCGCAGGAACCTTAGGTCCAAAGGACACTCTCTGATCCCGGCACTGCTTTCTTGGTGGTCTGAGGTTCCCATGGGTCTCTGCTCGCTTCTCTTTTATATCTCAAAAGAGACTGCATTAAGACACTAATCTTGTCAACCTCATCAGTATAACCTCATCACAGTGATAGAATTTACAACACATAAGGAGATCACATATAATCTCATAATAGTGATAGAGTTTACAACACATAAGGAAATCACATCAGATAACACAATCATACAATACTGGGAATCATGACCCAGCCAACATGACAGATATTTTTGGGGGACACAACTCAATCCATGACACGGTGTTTTTCCAGGGCTGGTATTAAAAATAGCCCCATGTCGGAGGGCTGTGGGGACCATGGTCTCGGGGAACATCTAGCTCAATTAGTATAACACAGTTTATAAAGACTATGTTCTACATTCTACCTTGGTGTCATGGTTTGAATTATGTCCCCCAAAAAATGTGTGTATGAGTTTGGCCATGATTCCTGGCACTGTGTGATTTTCCTATATGTTGTAAATCCTGCCTCTATGATGTTAATGAGGGAGGATGGGTGGCAGTTGTGTTAGTAAGGCAGGACTGGATCTACAAGACTGGTTGTGTCCTGAGGCAATCTCTTGACATATAAAAGAAATAAGTGAGCAGAGAGACAGGGGGACCTCATACCATCAAGAAAGCAGTGCCGGGAGCAGAGCGTGTCCTTTGGACCGGGGTCCCTGCGCACAGAAGCTCCTAGTCCGGGGGGAACACTGCAGAGAAAAAGGCCGACAGAGAGAAAAAGCCTTCGCCTGGAGCTGATGCCCTGAATATGGACTTTTAGCTTACTTTGACTGTGAGGAAATAAACTTCTCTTCATTAAAACCATCCACTTGTGGTATTTCTGTTGGAGCAGCACTAGATGACTAAGACACTTGGTGAGTAGCGTCTGGTGTCTTAAAAGCCTGTGAGCAGCCATCTAAGATACCCCACTGGTCTCACCCTGTCGGGAGCAAGGGAGAATGAAGAGAACAGGATACAAGGAAAAGATTAGTCCGAAGGACTAATGGACCACAGCTACCAAGGCCTCCACCAGACTGAGTCCAGTACAGCTAGATGGTGCCCTGCTACTACCACTGGCTGCTCTGACCAGGATCACAACAGAGGGTTCTGGACAGAGCTGGAGAAGGATGTAGAACAAAATTCTAACTCACAAAAAAAAAAAAGACCAGATTTACTGGCCTGAAAGAGACTGCAGAAACCCTGAAAGTACGGCCCCCAGACACACTTATAGCTCAGTGGTGAAGTCACTTCTGAGGTCACCGTTCAGCCAAGGATTGGACAGCCCCATAAAACAAAACGGGACTAATGAGGCACAGCAGTCCAGGGATAAGGACTAAAAGGCAGAAGGGGACAGGAAGGCTGGTGATAGGGAACCCAAGGTTGAGTAAGGGCAGTGTTGACATGTAGTGGGGTTGTTAACCACTGCCATAGTGCAACATGAATACTAACTGTTAAATGAGAAACTATTTTGTTCTGTAAACCTTCATCAAAAGTGAGAATAGCAGCACAACTGGAAGAACGTAATTGATGTCACGGAACTGTGCATGTAGAAATTTTTGAAAAGGTGTATCTTTGACTACGTATATTTTCACCAAAAAAAAAAAAAAAAAGAAAATGGTCAAGAAGGGAGAGAGTTGACATGTTGTGGGTTGTTAACCAATGTCATAAAACAATATGTGTACTGACTGTTTAATGAGAAACTATTTGTTCTGTAAACCTTCACCTAAAGTAAAAAAAAAAAATCTATTCTCAGGGAAAAAAAAATAAATAGCTCCAGGTCTCAGAGAACCCTTTGGCTAGGTGGGAGAGGGAGTGACTGACTGTGAAGGAGGGGTGGGATAGGGGGAACCACTATAGCATGAAAATTTTACCACAGGTAATCCATAAAGCTGATAAAGTTGATTAGATTTGCTCTTTCTAATTAGCAGAGCTATATGACTGTGGCTTCTTCATACCTCTGAGACTTTTAAAAAAATCTCTTTAGCCTTCAGTGAGGAAAATGGAGGAAAATTAGTAGTGCAGATGCTTCAAGGTTTTTATTGTCTAGCTCGATCGTCTGCCAGAGACTCAATTTATTCCAGATTGCGAGTTCCATGAACCATATTAACGTGCAAGTAGAGAGAAGGTCTCAGTTCAAAGCCTGCTCTGGACTAAAGTCATTGCCTCACAAATGACTCACTAATTTTTTTTTCTAAATTTTATTTATTTTGTTGTTGTTGTTGAGAATATACAGCAAAATATACACCAATTCAACAGCTTCTACACGTACAATTTAGTGACATTGATTACATTCGAGTTGTGCAACTATTCTCACTCTCCTTTTCTGAGTTGTTCCTCCCTCATTGCCCCCTAAGGTTCCTATCCAATCTTTTGAGTTGCTATTGTCAATCTGATCCTATATAGATAGTTCTTAAGAGAGCATAATGCTCAAGGCAGACCTTTTTTTACTAGTTAAGCTAAACTATTATTCGGTTCTAAGATGATGTCAGGGGATATTTTTGGCTTAAGTTTAAAGATTACCTCAGGGCAATAGTTTCAGAGGTTCATGCACCCTCATGGCTCCAGAAAGTCTAGAATCCATGAGAATTTGAAATTCAGTTCTGCATTTCCCCTTTTGATCAGAATCTTCCATGGAATTTTTTATCAAATTGTTCAGTAATGGTAGCTGGGCACCATCCATTTCTTCTGGTTTTATGGCAAAGGAGACAGTTGTTCATGGAGGCAATTAGCCACACATTCCGTTTCCTCCCCCGACTCCCAAAGAATGAAAGCAGAGACTCAAAAAGAGACTTGTACACCAATATTCATTGAAGCACTATTCACAATAGCCCAAAGACAGAAATAACCTAAATGCTCATCAGCAGATGAGTGGATAAACAAAATGTGGTACATACATACAATGGAATACTACTCAGCCAGTAGGAGAAATGAAGCCTTGATACATGCTAGAGTATGGATGGAGCTTGAAGATATTATGCTGAGCGAAATAAGCCAATCACAAAAGGACAAATATTGTATGACCTCACTTATATAAAAAGACAAGAAAAGGCAAATGTATAGAGACCAAAGTTTATTAGTGGTTACCAGGGGCAGGGGGGTGGCGGAAAAAGAGGGATAACGATGATGAAAAAATTGCATTAATTAAGGGTAGGGTTGCACAGCTAGTTACTGTAATGGCGGTCAATAAGTTGTACACCTGGAAAAAGTTAAACTGGCAAAAGCTGTGTGATAGATCTAGTTACAGCAACAAAAAGTAGCTGCCAAGGCTGCTTATGTATAACCTAATACTTCATGGGATTTGTTTCCTTGGTTTGGAGGTTTATGGTCATGGTTTCATGGGACATCCCAGTTAATTGTCCTGATAATATGTTTAGTGCCTCTGTTCTACCTTTGAGTTCATCGCGTAGTGCCTGGGGTCTTAAAAGCTTGCAAGGCACAACAATTTGTCTCTATTCATCTGGAGCAATAGAGGAAGGAGAGTCAGGAATAGGAGGAGGATATGGAATGTGTGGCTAATTGCCTCCATGAACAACTGCCTCCTTCGCCATGAGATGAGAAGAACTGAATAGCGCCCAGCTACCATTACTGAACATTTTGATCAAAGATCCCATAGAAGAATACTGATCAAAAGGGGGAAAATGCAGAACAGATTCCAAATTCTCAACTCACTAATTTTTAATTAATCCTCTGATCCATCCCAGAGTCTTCCTTATCCTCTTCACAAGCAGAAAATGAGATGACTCATGTAGCTTTGGTGCCTGTTGTGACAGGAAATGTAGTCAGGGCAGCAATCACCCCTTTCATCCTCAGGGAAGCACAAATGCTTCTAAAAGCTCAAGGGTGGAGAGCTGGGGTAGAGGGAGGATGGAAGGAGAAGAGATGTGTATGTCTGAGGGCAGGGGTGGCTATGGATGTGGTGTTAGCTATGGTGGTGGTGTGTGTATGTGTATCGTATGTGTTTATGTGTATGGTGTGTATGTATGTATATGTGTGTGTGGTATAAGTGTGTGTGTGTTGTGTAGATCAAGTGTATGTTGTGTGTGTGAGTTTGTGTGGTGAGTGGATATTGTGTGTGTGATACGGTATGACTGTGTATGCTGTGCAGGTCAAGTATGTGCTGTATGTGTAAGAGTGTGTGTGTGTGTGTTGCATAGGTCGAGTTTGTGGTGTGTATGGGTGTGCAATGTGGTGTGGTGTGTCATGCGGTGTGAGTGTGTGTGAGGGGGTGGATGCGGTGGTATTGGTGGTGATGGTAATGGTGCGTATGTGTGTATGCGAGAGTAAAGGTATCTCAATAAAAGAAGTTGCTTGAAAAGGGAGTTTTTCTATCCCCTGGAAATTTGATAGAATAGCTTCGTCTTTGGCTAAAGTTTCTGTTCAGAGGGTCTCTGATACTCTGGATGAAAAGGGCAAGCTGGGTCTCAGTCAAATAAAATGCGTGTTATAGATGTTTTTGGGAGACACATTTAAAAACCAGTGCTAAAAATGCAGTGGTTTCAGTTTCCTTACGCTGGGAGAGGACAAATATTTAATTTTAAAACAATCCGAGTCTCCAGCACTACACCGTGAGGGGAATGAAACAAGTGTACACCACCTTCTTTTGCAGATTCATGTCTGCTCCTGTGATGGCTTCTGTTTGTTAGGGCGTGGATGTAATGAAATTGTCTCTTCGTGGAATATTAAAAAGGGCTTTTGGTCTACTAGGCATGGGAATGAATCCTGCAGAAGCAGCTGAAGTCACCGCTGATACGAGGTACCATCTATGGGCGGTAAGGGGTTGGAGGAGCCTTCCCAACAACCAGGAAATGAGTAATCATAGCTGCAGGATTGTGTCAAGCCAGCTCTGGCTTCCTGGAGCTGAGGTCCTAGTCCAGGGAAACATCATGAAAACGGACCAGTCCAGACGAATCCAGCAGCTGCAAAAGTATTTCCACAGAGAGGCTTTTCCTTAAGCCCAACTCCACTGCACAAAGGCATTCCAAAGAAATGCAAATGAACGAAACATATGAAAAGTTTAACTTCACGAGTCGTCAAGGAAATGCTAATTAAAACACTAATTCAATACCAACTTGGCAAAGGTTTTTAAAATGATCATGCCAGGGTACTCTGGTACGCTGCTGGAAGAAATGTAAATTGGTATAAACTTTCTGGAAGGCAGTTTGGCGATACATATCGAGAGCTTTAAAAATGTTCTGACCCTTTGATCCAGGAATTCCATTTCTAAGAATTTATCATAAAGGACTCAGCAGAGCATAAAGATTTCTTTGCAAGGATGTCCACTGCAGTGTCATTTATGAATGTGAAAAATTGGTATTAACTAGAATACCCCAAAATGGGGAATTTTAAAATGGATGGTAAACTTCCACATGCTGTGTTGCCCTACAAAATCATATTTTCAGACACTGTCTAATAGTCAGACACAATGTTAAGTGAAAAAAACAGCATACAGAAAAGTATATGTATAGTCATAGAAAAAAGAGCCGGAAGGATATACATCAAAAGGTGAATATCTGTTTTCTTTGGGGAAAGGGGTTATGATTTTTTCTTTATACTTTTCTGGATTTTTTTATACAGAACGTGGGGTGTTATAATAATAATAAAAAAAATAGGTAATTTAAAAACAGAATTACTATGAACAGCAATCACAAAGGCAGTAGAGGAATTCACTTCAGTTAGATGGAAAGGCACTAACATTTATAAGCATCTTCTACATGCAATGTGATCTCCTACGTATGTCGTCTCCTTTAATCCTCACAATGGTCTCTTCTCAGATCCCCAACACCTCTCCCCTCCCTTCACTTTCAGCCCATGGCCTTGCTTCCTATTTCACTGAGACAATTAAAGTAAAAAGAAGAGAACTTCCACAATCTCCCACCATCGTATATGCCACCTACCTGCACGTGTACATATATATCCAGCTGTCCTCCTGCTGTTACATATGACTTGCCTGTGCTCCAATCTAAAGCCAACCTCTGTACTTGGACTCTGAATCTAATCTCCTTTTACCTATTCAAGGACATTTCTGCAGCAATTGTCTCCTCTCTATCTTGCATTATCAATTTTCTCTTTCTATTGGATCATCCCATTAGCATATAAATATGTTATAATATCTCTCACAATAAAAAAAGTCCTCTTGACTGCCAGCACCCTCCAGTTATATCCTTCCCTTTTGCAACAGAACTCCTGAAATGAATTGTCGATATTCTCTGATAATGATTCCTCCTATTTTCTTTTCAACCTCTATAGTCAAGCTATCACCCCCACCCTATTCCATTGAAATTGTTCTTCTCATGTTCACCGTTGACTTCCATGTTGTTAAGTCCAGTGGTCAATTTTCAGTCCTCGTCTTGCTAGCCTCTCGGTATTCTTTGACATGACTGATCAATCCTTGATCCTGAAACAGTTTCTTCACTTGACTTCCAGTAGTCTACACTCTCCTGGTTTCCTCCTACCTCACAGGCTCTTTTTGTTGATTACATCCTGCTGAAATCCCCAGGATTCAGTTCAATTCTCTGATCTCTTTTCCTCTCAAAATATTTTCTTGGTAAATGTTTTCAGTATGTGCTATGACTTCTAAATTTATATTTCCGACATGAACCTCTCCCTTGAACTTCAGATAGATAGACAGAGAGATAAACAGACAGATCCACCACTCTCCTGTCAAGTTTGTTGTATTGTGGTGGCTTGTGCGTTGCTATGATGCTGGAAGCTACACCACTGGTATTTCAAATACCAGCAGGGTCACATGGTGGACAGGCTTCAGCAGAGCTTCCAGACTAAGGCAGAGTAGGAAGAAAGGCCTAGTAATCTATTTCTGAAAATTAGCCAATGAAAACCTTATGGATCACAGCAGAAGTTGACTCACTTGCTTTGGACATACCATCAGGAGGTATCAATCGCTGGAGGAGGACATCATGTTTGGTGAAGTGGAGGGCCAATAAGAGTGAGGGAGACCCCTAGTGAAACGGACTGATAGAGTAGCCACAGTGATGGAATCAAACATGCTGGTGATCATCAGGATGATGCAGGACCAGGCAATGTTTTGTTCTGTTGTACGTAAGGTTGGCATGACTCGGAGTTGACTTGACGGTATCTATCTATCTATCTGTGGAGCACTGGTGCTGCAGTGGTTAAGAGTTTGGCTGCTAACCAAAAGGTCAACAGTTTGAATCCACCAGCCACTCCTTGGAAACCCTATGGGGCAATGCTGCTCTATCCCATGGGGTCATTATGAGTCGGAATCAACTCTATGGCAACGGGTTTGGGTTTTTTTTTTTTGGGGGGGGGGGGTACTACCTATAAATACACACACACATATGTGTGTCTGCTTGTGTGGGGATCTATATATCATCTCAAACATAACACAATCAAAACCCAAACTTCTGATTCTCTTCCCCAAACTCCTGGTCCCTCTATTGTTTTCCTCGTGTCAGTTACCATTGTTCTTAGCATTGTTCACGTTAAAACCTTGCACTCAACCTTGATTAATCTCTTTCTCTTCCATTCTACATCTAACCTATTAGCAAATCTTGTCTCTTCCACCTTCACAATACATCCAGAATCCAACACTTCTCACCACCTCCACTGCTACCAACCTGGGCCAGGCTGCTATCTTCTCTCTGCTGGATTTTTTTTTCCCAGAGCCTTCCAACTTGTCTCCTTAATTACACCCTTGACTCTCTACTTCTATTCTCAACACAGTAGTCACAGCAGTCCTGCTAAAATGCAATTCAGGTCATGTCATTCCTTCCCCTCTTACTTGGAATAAAAGTCCATGTCTTTTCAATAGTCTATAAGGTCCTGTGTAATCTGAACTCCTATTTCCTCCTCTACCCTCGTCTTACTTCTTTCTACCTAGCTCACTCTGCTGTCTCCACAATGGTGTCCTGGCTGCTCCTAGAACATAGCCGGTGTGCTCCCATCTCAAATACCTGCCTGGCTTGTTCCCTCATAGCCTCAGTCTTTGGTTCAAACATCACCTTCTCAATGAAGCCTTCCCTGACCATCATGTTTAAAATTGCAGTTTCTCCCCCACACCGAGTCGCACTCCCTACCTCTTTTCCTGCCTCATTGCCTCCATAATATTTATCATCATCTGACATACTTTGCAGTCTACCTCTTAACTGATTTGTTGTTTACCTCCCCTACTAGAATGTAAACTCCATGAGGGCAGAGTCTTTTGTCTATTTAGTTTACTGTTATAGCTCCAAAACCTAGAACAGTGTCTGGGGTAAAATGTTGTTAGTTACCGACCAGTCGATTTGACTCATGGTGACCCCATATGTACAGAGCAGAACTGCTCCATAGGGTTGTCAAGGCTGTGACCTTTCAGAAGCAAATTGCCAGGCCTGTCTTCTGAGGCACCTCTGGGTGGGTTCAAAGCGTCAACCTTTTGGCTAGTTGTTGAGTGCTTAGCTGTTTGCATGACCCAGGAACTGGCATATAATAGGCACTCGGTAAACATTTGTTGAACGAATGAATGGATAAACTAGCAGTGAATGAGAAGAACTTAGCACCCTACTCAGCGCTTTAGAAATGTGTTGCTAATTACAGGAACAGAAAGGAAATTGGCCGCAAGTATTTCTTTTCTGTTCCCATTAGATTCTCTAATGAACTGCATGGTTGTGTTATTATTCCAAAAGCAACAGCTTTCCAGTGTTTAACAATGTGCTAAATGCTTTTGCTGTTTGTTTCCATTTCGCTTTTCTGGAAAGGGTAAGGGGATTCGCCTGCTGGTTTTCCACCCCACTCAGCATCAGGAGGCTGGTTTTCTCTTTTGCATTTGGTTTCTCCTCTTCTGGTATTCAGTTGATAACATTTTTGCGCACCTACTATGCACTATGTGTAGGGTTATCTATCTGAAGTATAAGTCCATTGGGTACCACAAAGCATAAACCAAATATTTGTACCCACTGCCTTCAAGTCAATTCTGACTCATAGCAACCCCATAGGGTTTCTAAGGCTATAAATCTCTAAGGAAGCAGACTGCCACATCTTTCTCCCTCAGAGACGCTGTTGGATTTGAACTGCCCACTTTTCAGTTAGCAGTTGAGCACCTTAACCACTGTGCCACCACAGCTCCTTATTTGTATCATAATCCTATGTTATCTCCACTTTTAGGGATTTTTGTGTTTAGTGTCTCCAGTGGTGAAAGCTCTCCCATCTCTGCCAGGCAACCCTTGATGCAAAGTGGGATGATGTGATGGTTCCCAACCTTTGCCATTACCAGTTACTGTCGAGCCGACTCCAACTCATGACGACCCTATGTGTGTCAGAGTAGAACTGTGCTCCATAGGGCTTTCAATGGTTGTGATCTTTCAGAAGTAGATCACCAGGCCTTTCTTCTGAGGCACCTGTGGTTGGATTCAAACCACCAACCAACCTTCAGTTAGTAGCCAAGTGCTTAACCGTTTGTGACACCCAGGGACTCCTGACTGTCACAGGAGAATTCTGTATCAGTGTAAAAAAAAATTCTAGGCTTCCTTCACACAGTAGTGGTTTCTACTGATTGAGGCTACTGATGGCACTTAGTGTACATTTGATTCACACACCGCTTACAATAACTGTGAAGCTGCCAGGGTTCCACAGGCTCTGAGACAGATGTCACCAGAAAGAACATCTTTCTTAGAGCCCAAACAACTGGGTCTCGCTCTTTGTTCAGTCATGACTGGCCATGCTTCCCTGAATGTCATGGACTGAATTGTGTCCCCCCGAAATATGTGTTGTAAATTCAAACCTCTATACCTGTGGTTATAATCCCATTTGGGAATAGGTTTTCTTCGTTATGTTAATTAGGCTGTATTAGCGTAGGGTGTGTCTTCAATCAGCCTCTTTTGAGATATAAAAAGAGCAGACTAAGCAAGGAAGCAAGCAAGCACAGCTGGGGAGAGACAGATGCCACATGAGGTCTCTAAGGAATCAAGGAGCAGAAGCTGGAAAGAGATGGGGACTTTCCTCCAGAGCTGGCACTCCATGTTAAAGCCACCCACTTGTGGTATTTCTGTTGTAGCAGCACTACATAACTAACACACTGAGATTCTATCCTCCAAAGTCAATTTTCTCATCTGTAAACGAAAATATGAAACCTGCCTAGCTACCTGTGCTAAGGTTGTACTTAGATCAACTGATGGATCGTGAAGGGGCCGGTAAACACAGACAAGGTTGAAGTCTTCCTAAACCCATGTGTCTTCAGCTCTCCTCTCAATACTCACCTACACTCTTTGCTCTTGTTTAATTCTCCCTTGAGTCTGTCTCTTTAGAAATATTAGCTGAGATTACGTTGAGGTGAACTTTTCTGTCTACTTCTGTTTATCTTCCAGTTTCGTTACACATATGTTGAGAGTAGATATACTATTTGGCTGCAAATTTCTCTTGGGAAGTGACAGAGTTTCCTCAGTCCCACTGCCCCAGAAAGGGCCCGCTGTCTGGTCCTCAGAGCACATCCTCTTCAGAGGATCCCTGGGGCCTGGAATCAGAGAGAACCCTCACTTGACTGGATGAAGGCATCCAAAAGTAAACCTGAGAGTCAGGTTCCTTCTCAGATCACAGTCTGAGTGTTTCTTTTGCCTTCTCTAAGCAGACTCACTTCCTCACTAGACATTTTTGCCATCTGCTTTCAGTCCCAATATTTTGGCAGCCAAACAGCATGCTGTTCTGCAAAAGAGTTGGGAAACTGCTAATGATCCGATATTAACAGCCTCTCAGCTCTCCAGTGTTCCTGCTCGGAACTCAAGGTTGAAATTAGGACATGTGGTACCCTAGTGTATTGCCTTTTGACCTAGACAAGAGAGGCCACTGCTTTGGGCCTCGTGCGTTAGAGCTCCATCTGCACTGCACAAACACAGAGGAACTATATTTATGAAGGGAAACATGGGCATTTTTGTCGCTTGGGATCTGCAACTCGACTGTGGCACAGCATGACCCATAACCTTGAATACTCTCTCTTGGAAGTAACACCATTCAGGCCCCAAAGTGGTGCTTCTCCACATCTGTTGTCTTATGTCCTTGAAACAAAAGGTGACTGGTCTGAATGGCAAGAAGATTTGTGGGTTGTTTTGTTTTTTTCGTTGGAGATGGACATTACTTCTGAATGTGTGTTGCCTGGGGAGGGGTGTGACTGATTGGCAAACATGCTTAGGTAAAAGAAAAGACAAATGAATTAACGTGTCAAATCCTTCCTCTCGGATAGCAAGAACTCAATGGATTCTTGCATAATGCAATGTCACCTTCCCATTGTACTGAATGTCCACTTTCTTGCTTCTCTTCATGTTCCAATTTGTAACTCTGGAGTTAACCACAAACCAGTATTCACAAAAATTGCACATGGCAGCTGAAGAATATTTTCCAGTATTAAACTATATATACATATATATACATATATGTATATATGTAAAGACCAGAGTTTCTTGACCTTGGCACTATTGATATTTTGGTTTGGTAAACTCTTTGTTGCGGGGGGTTGTATTGTGCTTTATAGGATGTTTAGCAGCATCCTTGCTTCTACCCAGTATATATCAGTAGCAAACCTCCTCTCCCCCAGTTGTGACAATCAAAAATGTCTCCAGATATTACCAAGTGTCTCCTGGACGGCAGAATTGCCCCTGGTTGCACCACCTGTCTAGACATAATATGAATGAAGAGTGATACCAATTCTTTACACTGGCAACTATACGGATATTAACACTAGAACAGTGAGAATGGTTTTATTCTGCTTTTTAATTATAATTTTAATTAAAATTTTTTATCGTTAATTATAATTTGTATTTTACCCTTAATTTCAACAGAAAATTAAAAACATATTAGAAGAAAGATTACTTTTTTAAAACATGTATGAAAAACATATGTTAAAATAGTTTACATTTAGTTTAGCTGCACTTCATGAGGAAAGTATGTTGAAATTTGGACACGTTGAATACAATTCCATTTTGTTTTTCAATCCAGATCATTACTGTCAATAGAAAACAAATGCTGTTGATTACATAACAATATAATTAGTGGTTTTGCTGAAATGGAAACATGAAAAATAAAATTTATAGGATAATATGCAATAATTTATTAATTATGTGTTTTTATCTTATAACTCACCCAAACACCACTAGTCCATTAGTAGAACACCAAAACATGCACAATAATAACTTAATTCAGACATCTTTGATATTTGACTTTCAGTCATATAAAAACTAGAGCTTTACACATTTTTGTTGATGTTGTTGTTGTTATTTTGAAGATATATTTATCAAAGCTGGAGGATAGAATATATTTTACTGGACAGTTTATTAATTTGGTTTATAACTTTAAAATATTTTTAGACATATGGTCCTTGGGCCTCCACTTGTCCTCTTGCCCAGGGCCTGGCACACGTGAGGGACAGACCTTGTTTCATCTCTTTGACCTCAGGCCTCAGCCCAGGACCTGAAAGGGAACCGTGCAGGTGCTGGAGCTGGGGGTGGTGGTTGAGGTAGAAGGGGGTGGGCTGGTTTAACAACCACAGGTCTAAGGAGCCAACAGGCCCTGGGAAAACTGGTTAACTAGGCAAAGTTGATTATTTTCTCACTAGGGGCTTCCCTATCCTACCTTAGATTCCAGTTCCTCATGCCCTACCCTAGTCAGTGCTCAGAATCCAACTCCAAAGCACAACCTGACCCATCTTCTGTTTAGTCATTGAACAAGTACAGTTGATCACTTCCTATACTCTGGAGTCCCTGGGTGGTGCAAACAATTAAGCACTAGGTTGCTAACTGAAAGACTGGAAGTTTGAGTCCACCTAGAGTCACCTCAGAAGAAAGTTCTAGTGATCTACTTCCAAAACATCAGCCACTGAAAACTCTATAGAGCATAGTTCCACTCTGACACACATGGGGTCATCATGAGTCAGAATCAGCTTGCTGGCAACTAGTATTTTGTCTCCTATATTCCAGGCACTGGCCTGCGCCATGGGATATAAAATGGCTCCTGCTTTTAAGAAGCTCATCTAGAGAGGGAGAGAGGCCTTACCAATCCCCACTTCTTTTATCTCCTTCCTTTTCTCCTGCCCTTTCTCTACCCCTAAGCCATAATATAGGAGAGAAATACATATTTAGGAGGCACTATATTTATTAATTAAGGAGCCTTGGTGGAACAAATGGTTAAGTGCTCAGTTGCTAACCGAAAGGCTGGCAGTTTGAACCTGCCCAGTGGCTCTGCCAAAGAAAGGACCAGGAGATCTACTTCTGTAAATATTACAGTAAAGAAAATCCTATAGGGCAGTTCTACTCCGTGGCACCTAGCAATAACAACAACGTATTTATAAAGTTCCATTTTAACTTTTTCATAATGTTGCTTTCTACTGTCTAAAGCAATTAATTAAATTTAATTCAACTGGCATGTATCGAGCTTCTATTACCTGACAGACTTGGATCTGTCCCCAGAGGATCCAAAGATACAGAAAAAAAAAAAAAACAAACGATGCCCAGCCTTAAGGAGCTCATATGCTAGTAGAGAAAGGCAGATAGGTGAGTGGTGAGCTCTTCTACACCGGACTAGGGCCACACAAAAGGTTTAAACTAAGCACAATGACAGCTCAGAGAAGTGAAAATATGCGCTTTTCCTGGAGAGTTCAGGTGGAACTCACCAAGCGGTGTTATTTGAGTTTAGGCGTACAGGGTACATAGACTCTCTCCAGTAGAAATGCGGGAGAAGGGCAAGCTGAGGAAGCAGCACTGCAAACGCACAATGAAAGGGGCATGCTCCTTAAAGCAAGGAGCTACCACCTGGCACTTAGTAGATGCTCTGTGGGTACTGGTTTCCTTCGACTGTATCCCAGCAGTGTGATGGTGCTTAGATAGAGTTTAGGTTGTTTCTAGAGACATAATCCTTAGCCCCAAAGTGCAATTGTTCTAGTATTTTCTGGCCCTAGACGCTGGAGCTGTGCCTTTTAGCAACCTTCAACATGTACCGAGGCAGCTGCCATCTCTGTAAACAGAGAGAGCCACTGTGGGGAAGGAAGGGCAAGAGGTGAGGCTCAGGACGCCCTGGCTAATAGGTTAATTAGCAGCATGGATTGGCTGCCAACCTTCTCTGGTGGTTGTGGAGATCAGAAGAGATAAGGCACATGGCGGTGGAAGGGCTCCTTGTTCCTGGAAATGCCAAAGAATTAGAAGACGTCACTCTTGTCAAGGAGCGCACATCCTTGTCGGAGAAGAAAAACATGTGCACGAAATGCATGAGACATGACTTGGAAACTTGGAAAGTTTGAAAGCAAAACATCAGCAGGTAAATCATATGGAGGGCCAGAAGGCTGCAGAATGAGGGGAGTGACACAGGTGGGGTAGGGTTAATCCTGGAGGGCCTTGTAGAGGAGATGCGTGTGGCTTGGTATGAAAGAAGGCACAGTGTTCTGGGCAAGCACTGCACCAGGGCAAGTCAGTTAGCAAGGTGTGTGGGAAGCACAGCAAACAAATGCAGCCAGATGGGGCAGAGGCCATGCAATGGGGAAAAAGGCTACAGAAGGGAGACTTGATGCTCTGAGGAGGCTTAAATGCTAACGCTCCTTAGAAGGTTGGACTGCATAACTTTTAAGGTCCACTCCAATCCTGACACCTTACCTGCAGACCAAAAACCAAAAACCCAAACCAGTTGCCATCCAGTTGATTCTGACTCATGGCGACCCTGGGTTATGCAAATGGATTGCGCTTGGTTGCTAACCAAAAAGTTGACAGTTTGAACCCGCACTGAGGTGTCTCGAAAGAAATACCTGGTGATCTGCTTCTGAAAGGTCATAGCCATGAAAACCCTATGGAGTACAGCTCTATTCTGAAACATATGGGGTCACTGTGTCCTTGCAGACAGAGCCTCATTTTTTTTTGGAGTGGGGGGGTTGCCTGCTTCTCCTCAGCCCAACCCAATTCCCAGGTCCAGGGGTATATCCTGAATGGTTTAATCTAACCTCAGTAGTTCCTTTCTCCTTGGTTTGGGGTGAGTTTGTGATCTGATCCCGGCCAATGAGCCTTGCAGGTGATGTGCTGGGGGCAGGGGTGGTTCTGGGAAGGGAGATACGTGGAAGAAAAGTCCATCTTCCTCTAGTAGAGGATGCTGTCTGGATGTGAGACCTGGAACTGCCCAGCATCTTGCTACCAGCCTAGGATGAAGCCAGTGCGGAGAGGAGCAGAGCAGAGAGGGTCACAGAGAAGAGGAGCAGGACCCTGACACCCTGCATGGCAGCAGCCCTGCTCATGTGAGATGATAAACCCTCTTTTATTTTACACCGTTTAGGAGTGGGGTTTCTGTTACTTGGAGTCAAGAGCATGATAATCTCTATCTATACCTGTATATTTATAATTATCCAGGCCAATTGTGATAGGAAAGCTTATTCTGGAAAGAGGAACACACCCAGGAAGCCTGGTATACACAAGCAACTACAGATATTTCAGTATGATTGGGGAGCCATGTGGCTAGAGATGGGACCAGAGGTATAGGCAAAGTCTTAAAGGGACTTGTACGGTCTGCTGGGGAACCTGGTCTTTGTGATATTTGGGATCTACTAGTGGGCGGGTTAAGTCGCTTTGAATAAAAAATCAGCAACCCATAGGACTGCTGAAGGGGGGATAACAAGGCTACTGTAGATGGGGGTACACACTGCACAGAGATTCAGGGCAAGAGCTTTGGTGACAGACCAAGGTTTGAATCATGGTAACACCACTTACAAGCCATGTGACTTTGAATAAACTTCTCTGAGCCTCAGTTTTCTGTGAGAGAATAAGTCCGACTCCTCAGGACAGCACGGAACTTCAGTGAGCTCTCCCTCTGATGGCCTAAAAGCCTGATTTTTCGGCAAAGGCTCACAGAGCACCTGCAAGATGCCAGACGCTGTGCCAGGGCTGGGTACAGTGTTACAAAGGACCATGTCTGCCATTGAGACACTCATGGTCAGCAAGGGCACTGCCACATGAGAAGGTAAATGTGATGTGCAAAATTCTCAGTGGGGACAGATTCAGGCTGCAAAAACGTGAGGTTTTTTTGGAAAGTGCGATGAAAAAAATCCAGTGGTTGTAAAAACTCAGCAAGTTGGTGACTCAGTTGAGCGACAAGGGGAGTCATCCCTCTCTGCCTATTCCTCACAACTCATTGCACAACAATTCTTTCTTTACCCTGAGACCTAGAGCTGCCACATTCCCTCAGCTCCTCCATGGTGCCAGTAGAGCAACCAGTACCCCTGAGCCTCCCCCACCCCAGGCTTCCTCCAGAACCAGTTGGTGTGAGTGGATTTTGACTCTTGGCAACTCCATGTGTATCAGAGTAGAACTGTGCTCCATAGGGGTTTCAATGGTTCATTTTTCAGAAGTAGATCACCAGGCCTTTCTTCTAAGGTACCTCTTGGTGGACTCAAACCTCAAACCTTGGTTAGCAGCTGAGTATGTTAACCATTTTCACCACCCAGGGACTCCAGGTCTCCTCTAGGGCCTTTTTTGGCCCACTCATTAGGGTCACTTCTCAGAGATGGTTTCCCAGCCTGCTTCCAAGGAAGGCCTGACATCTCTCCAAGGTTCTTGGACCACCTGTCCGCTTGGTGGCCCTGATCACTAATTTCAGGAAAGCTTTCCTATACAGCAACCTCACAAGAGCTACACCAAGTCCCTGCCTAATCAACCTTCATCTGAAAACTTCTCCCTTCAATGGGAGTTGGGCCAGGATTAAATCTGGCTGGTCAGCCCTAAACTGCAACCTTTTGTAAAGGACTGTAGAAATTTCTTTGAATTGTCATTATCCCAGCACTCTGCATTTACATGGCACCATTCATCAGACAGTTCACAAGTCTGTTACACTAGCCAGTCATTGAAATTAGCCCATTATTCTGATACTCCAGTTTCAAAGTTGCCACAAGATTCAATGACTCTTCTTCAGAAACTCCCTTCCCCAGCATTCAAAGCCATTCCCACCCCAACCTTGGAAAGCCAGGAGGGTATTATTAAACACGGAAGCAATGAAAAAAAAATTATAGTAGTACAACACGCATACAGAAAAGTGCACATATTATAAGGGTATACATCAATAAATTACCACAGTATGACTACCAACGTAACTACCACCCAAGTCAAGAAATAGAACATGATCAGCCCCTGCCCAGAAGTCTCCTTTATGCCCTTCACCATCGCAACACCCCACTCTCCTCCTCAAAGGTAACCTTTATACTCCTGACTTCTAACACCATAGAACTTTTTGAACTTCGTACAAATAGGATTGAACAATGTGTATTCTTATTGGGCTTCTTTTGCCTGATGTTATGTTTATGAGATTCATCTATGTTGTTCCATGTAGCTGCAGTTTGTTCGTTTTCATTGCTGTATAACATTCCATTGTATGACTATATCATAATTTACCAAATCTACTGTTAAAGGACATTTGGGTTGTTTCCATTCAGGAATTTTCTGAATAATGCTGCTGTAAACATTCTTGGACACTTTAGTGCACACGTGCGCTCGTTATATTGCAGTAATTTTTAATGGGCATTATCAAGGCCCATGTCACATGTACCTTGGATACAAGAAAGCAGATATAACTCACAAAGATTGGCATGTAATTCATGGAGATGTTACCAGCTTTTTGGATTTCAGTTTCTTTGGTCCCTTGGAAGGGTCATTCCATGTGAGGACTAGCTCTTGAGCTTCAGTAGTAATTTTGACTTTGTTCTCCTTGGGACCACCCCCTTCCAACCCAAATTTCTTTCTAGAGTTCAAGGGACTTGTGGGCAGAGCCATCTTTGTGCTCCCATTAATATATTTGTCTGTTCATCTCTTCATTGTAAAAAAAAAAAAAAAAGTATAGAACATTTTCTATGTACCAGGCACTATGCTAGGCTCTGAAGACACAATGTCCTTATCCTCAAGGACCTAGTGGGAGGATAAGTCAATTCACAATTATAACAGAGTGTGGCATGGGCTATAGTAGAGGAGGTGCTATGGGACTACTCAAAAGGACCCCGTAATCCAGTATTGGGGTTCATGGAAATTCCTGAGAGGAAGTGAGGTCTAAGATGAGATCTGAAGGGAGAGTGGGAATCAGCCCGGGGAAGGGGGAAGAAGGAGAAGAGATGGGAAAGAGATGAAGATGCACAAGGGGATTGATAGAGGGTTCTGGGCAGTGGAAAGAGTCCTGGGAGAAAAAAGAAAACTAGATAAGAGAGAGTGAGGAATGGCCCAGTCCACGAACTGCAATTATTTCACTATGCCTGGAGCTTAGAGAGTAAGGGGTAGGAATAGGGAGAGATGAGGCTGGGGAGATGGTAAAGAGCCTGACCATAAAGAGGGACCTGTGAGCCTTGTTAGGAAGTTCATATTCTATCCTAAGAGCACTGAAGAAGCACTAGAGGTTTTTAAATAGCGAGGAAATACAATCATATTTGTCCTTTGGAAAGCACTCCCTGGCTGCTGTATAGAGAATGGCTTGGAAGAGGGCAAGACTGCAGGCAGAGAGGTGAGCTGGGAGTCTGTTGCAGAGATGGTGATGGCTAGGACAAGAAAATGGGCAGTGAGGGTGGAAGGAAGGGAGGAAGGGAAAGAAGGAAGGAAAGAAAGAAGGAAGGAGGGGAAGAAGGGAGGGGAGAAGGGAGGGAGGCAGGAAGGAAGGAGGGAGGGAGGAGGAATGGAAGCAGGAAGGAGGGAAGGAGGGAAGAAGGAAGGAAAGAATGCTGAAGGCAAGAAGGTATGAAGCAAGGAAGGAGGGAGGGAGGAAGGGAGGAAGGGAAGAAGGAAGGAAGGGAGGAAGGGAGAGAGGGAGAGAGAAACAGAGGGAGGGAGGACGGGAAGGAGGGAGGGAGGGAGGAGAGAGGGAGGGAAGGCGGGGGGAGGGGAGGAAAGAAGGGAGGAAGGGAGGAAGGGACTGAGGGAGGGAGGGAAGAAGGAAGGAACCTGATAGGGATGAGAGCAGGGGGTCATGAGGGCAACTTCTTACCAAGTGGTCCGTTCTCTTGGTTGTGTTTTTCTGTGGTCCGCAAGCTGATTAAATAATCAGAGAAGGAAGCCTCCTGCCCACAACCCTGAAAGTCTTTTATTCAAACCAGTCACCCGGAAAGCGAGCCTCCCACTGGTGCTTAATTCACTCCAAGGAAAGATTAGAAGAACCAGGTTACCCGGCTTTGAAAAGTTGCTCATAAAATTCAGCAGGAGCCTGCAATCCTCAGAGACTTCTATTTTTACCAAAAACACACACAGAGAAGTGGAGAATTTTCAAATGAATTAGACATGAGATTGATCTTTATACACAAAAGAGAAAAGGAACAGTGATGCTGAGTTTGACACCCTCCCAATTTCCCTAAGCTGCTTCATCTGGATGACTTAAGTCAGGCTTGAGCTCTGGCCCTGACCCAGGCCCACACCATGGCAGGGTCCGGTGGCCAGAGATGCCCTGTGGTTTCATGAAGACAGTGAACACGGTACACAGCCACTCAGTAGGGTCTGCTTTCACTCAGACAGAAGCCACCCCAAATGTTCCACAGCCCTACATGAACAATAAGAACAACTTATACTATGAGTGGCAAATGGTGTTGAGGGGACTTAAAACCAGAGATGCTCAGGCAGGGTGGGGGTGATCTACCCTGAGCACCCAACTGGCTGGCAAAGCTCTGAGTCAGTGATTATTTCAAACTCATCATGTTCTGCATCCATCAAGTTGTGGTCTTCCTCAAAAGTGCTTTGCCAGCCACCTAACGCCTTTACCTCTGGCTTGGGTGAGTCAAGGACTCCGTATGTTCCTTTTATGCGCTTTGCATGAGCTAGATCTGTGGTTGTTAAACTGTGCTCCGCGGAACTCATGGGATCCATGAAGGTAGCTGAAGAGTCACTGAGCATGGATGCACTGAGCCACTACACACTTCACCCAGAGAAACTCCGCTTTTGAACTGGACTTCAGACAACACTGTAATCCTTTGGTAAAATTTTGTCAGGTAGACTTATATCTGTCTTCTCATGTATGGTTTTCTAGGTAGGAGAAGATAACCCTTAAAAAGCCTTTGTTTGTCAAAGGACTGGACAGGGATAACAAGCTCAAATCTTAATGAGGCCAGATAAGCAAGCAAATGAGCAAAGTAGGCTGGTGTAATATAATAGAGTCCTGCATGCATGGTTGGTCTAAAAGAGAGACCACACTCCTGTGGGGACCGTGGTCTCAGGGAACATCTAGCTCAATTGGCATAACACAGTTTATAAAGACAATGTTCTACATTCTACCTTGGTGAGTAGCGTCTGGGGTCTTAAAAGCCTGTGAGTAGCCATATAAGATACTCTACTGGTCTCACCCCTTCAGGAGCAAGGGAGAATGGAGAGAACAGGATACAAGGAAAAGATTAGTCCAAAGGACTAATGGACCACAGCTACCAAGCCTCCACCAGACTGAGTCCAGTACAGCTAGATGGTGCCTGGCTACCACCCCTGACTGCTCTGACCAGGATCACAACAGAAGGTCCTGGAGAGAGCTGGAGAAGGATGTAGAACAAAATTCTAACTCACAAAAAAGACCAGATTTACTGGCCTGACAGAGACTGGAGAAATCCCGAGAGTATGGCTCCCAGACACCCTTTTAGGTCAGTGGTGAAGTCACTCCCAAGGTTCATCATTCAGCTGGGGATTGGACAGCCCCATAAAACAAAACGGGACTAATGAGGCACAGCAGTCCAGGGATAAGGACTAGAAGTCAGGGAAGGGACAGGAAAGCTGGTGATAGGGAACCCAAGGTTGAGAAAGGACAGTGTTGACATGACATGGAATTGTTAACCATTGTCATAAGGCAGTATGTGTACTAACTGTTTAATGAGAAACTGTTTTTTCTGTAAACTTTCATCTAAAGTACAAAAAAAAAAAATTACCTATGTGAGATCAAATTGAAAACAACAACTCAAAAGGTTTGACGGGGGCAGTGAGTTGAAGGTAATTGTGATAGAATAATTTGGAAAAGAATAGTGAGAATAGCAGCACAACTGGAAGAATTAATCGATGTCACTGAATTGTACATGTAGAGATTTTTCAAATGGTGTGTCTTTGGCTACCTATATTCTCACCAAAAAAAAAAAAAAAAAAAAGATCCTCTAAGGTCTAGAAGGGAGAGTGTTGACATGTCGTGGGGTTGTTAACCAATGTTATAAAACAGTATGTGTACTGACTGTTTAATGAGAAACTATTTGTTCTGTAAACCTTCATCTAAAGCACAATAAAATAAAATAAAAGAGACCACTCCCTCACACCTTCATCCAAGTGTTGCCATGTAGAAAAACACAGGCCTGAAGTTTCTAGATCATCTAATGCATCAAGAGAAGACAGATACCAGCATTTTCTGTGAAATCCTGATTTTTTAAATATTGATCATCCAAATTTTTAAAAATGTGTGCTTAAACTCAAGCACAACCTTAAACGCAGTCTGTGGGCCACAAACTTCTGATTTAGATCCATCAAAGGAATTAAGTCATAATGTTGCAGAAGAGAAGGGTTTTGAAGACTTCAGGGATTAAAGAGGAAAAGCCATTTTCCAGGGAGTGGTTGGAGACACAGAAACCAGGAAGAGAAGGGGAGTTGCTGGTTCCAGAGGGCTAAGGACCTGAGCCAAGGCAAATCGGTACACCTGGGGAGGCAGGATCTTATACCAGGGGTCTATAAGGACAGGTTACCAAGTGCCAGAGCCTGGAAGGCCCAGGGAAGATCCCACAGCTAACCTGGGGTGGTGGAGCTGCCAGCAGAGCCGCCTGCCTCTGGACGGACCAGAAGGACATAGGCAAGGAGTAATGTTAGCATCCACCACCATGACACATCAAGGCCTTTGCCTATTTTCTGTGCCAGGGTTGTTGTCTAATTCCGAAGGAGGGGGAAAAAATCCCAGAAAATTAAACACGGTGGACTTCCTCAAGCCAGATTCAGTTTTATTTCAAAAACAAAGAAATACGTCATTCCTTTCAACCCAAATGACCTAGAACAGTGGTTCTCAAAGTAGAGTATGGACCCATGAGAATCTCAGAGACTTTTTCAGGAGGTCCTTGAGGTCAAAACTATTTTACTAATAATCCTAAGATGTTATTTACCTTCATCACTGTGTTGACGTTTGCACTGGTGGTGAGAAGCAATGGTGAGTGAAACCGCTGCCCCTTAACTTGATTCAAGGCACCATGCTACACTAGTAGTCAATGCATTCTTCACTGCCACTCGCTCACAGTAAAAAAAAGTGCCAGCTTCACTTAAGAAAATTCTTTTTTTATCTTTTCCCATACAAAAATGTACACATACATTGTTCTGTGACTCTAATTGCTCTCCCCGTACTGTGACAGCACACTCCTCCTTTCCACCCCTGATTCCCCATGTCCATTCAACCAGCTCCTAACCCTCTCTGCCTTCCCATCTCAACTCTGGACAGAAGCTGCCCGTTTAGTCTCCTGTATCTATTTGAGCTAAGAGGCACACTCCTCACGAGTATCACATTATCTCCCACAGTCCAGTTCAATCCCTGCCTGAAGAGTTGGCCTCGGAAATTGTTTTAATTCTGGGCTGATAGAGAATCCAGGGGCTGTGCTTTCTGGGGTTCCACCAGTCTCAGTCAGACCATTAAGTCTGGTCTTTTTACTAGAATTTGAGTTCTGCACCCCATCCTTTCTCCTGCTCCATCAGGGACTCTCTGTTGTGTTCCCTGACAGGGCGGTCATTGGTGGTAGCCAGGCACCATCTAGTTCTTCTGGTCTCAGGCTGAGGAAGTCTCTGGTTTATGTGGCCCTTTCTGTCTCTTGGGCTAATACTTTCCTTGTGACTTTGGTGATCTTCATTCTCCTTTACTCCAGGTGGCTGGGACCAATTGATGCATCTTAGATGGCCACTTGCAAGCTTTTAAGACCCCAGACGCCACTCACAAAAGTAGGATGCAGAATATTTTCTTAATAAGTTTGTTATGCCAATTGACCTAGATGTTACGTGAAAGTATGATTCCTAGACCCCTACCCCTGCTACTCTTTCCTCAAAGTGTTTGATTGTATTCAGGAAACTCTTTAGCTTTGGTTTAGTCCAGTTGTGCTGACTTCCCCTGTGGTGTGTGCTGCCTTCCCTTCACCTAAGATAATTCTTATCTACTATCTAGTTAGTAAATAACCCTCACCCTCCCTCCCCATGCCCCTGTAACCATCAAAGAATGTTTTCTTCTCTTTTTAAACCTTTTCTTGAGTTCTTATGATAGTGGTCTTACCCAATATTTGTCCTTCTGTGACTGACTAAATTCACTCAGCATATTGACCTCCAGATTCCTCCATGTTATAAGATGTTTCACGGCTTCATCGTTGTTCTTTATCATTGTGTAGTATTCCATTGTGTGGATATACCATAATTTGTTTATCCATTTGTCCGTTGATGGGCACCTAGGTTGTTTCCATCTTTTTGCTATTGTGAACAGTGCTACTGTGAACATGGGTGTGCATATGTCTATTCGTGTGACGGCTCTTATTTCTCTAGGATATAGTCCAAGGAGCAGGATAGCTGGATTATATGGTACTTCTATTTCTAGCTTTTTAAGGAAGGACGAAATTGATTTCCAAAGTGGTTGTACCATTTTACATTCCCACCAACAGTGTATAAGTGTTCCAGTCTCTCCACAACCTCTCCAGCATTTATTATTCTGTGTTTTTTGTATTAATGCTAGCCTTGTTGGGGTGAGATGATATCTCATTGTAGTTGTGATCTGCATTTCTCTAATGGTTAATGATCGTGAGCGTTTCTTCATGTGCCTCTCAGCCACCTGAATATCTTCTCTGGCAAAGTGTCTGTTCACATCCTTTGCCCATTTTTTAATTGGGTTATTTGTCTTTTTGTTGTTGAGGTTTTTCAGTATTGTGTAAATTTTAGAGATGAGATGCTGATCGGATTTGTCATAGCCCAAAATTTTTTCCCAGTCTGTAGGTTGTCTTTTGACTCTTTTAGTGAAGTCTTTTGATGAGCATAAGTATTTGATTTTTTGGAGCTCCCACTTACCTAGTCTCTCTTCTGGTGCTTGTGCATTGTTACTTATGGTTCATATTGTGTTTATGCCATGTATTAGGGCTCCTAGCGTTGTCCCTGTTTTTTCTTCCATGATCTTTATCAC
This sequence comes from Dugong dugon, assembly GCA_030035585.1. Lineage (NCBI taxonomy): Eukaryota > Metazoa > Chordata > Mammalia > Sirenia > Dugongidae > Dugong > Dugong dugon. The sequence goes on from CM057462.1 coordinate 154,860,829, forward strand.
TTTAGCTTTCATATTTAAGTGTTTGATCCAATTTGAGTTAGTTTTTGTGTATGGTGTGAGGTATGCATCTTGTTTCATTTTTTGCAGATGGATATCCGGTTATGCCAGCACCATTTGTTAAAGAGACTGTCTTTTCCCCAGTTAATGGGCTTTGGGCCTTTGTCAAATATCAGCTGCTCATAGGTAGATGAATTTATGTCTGGATTCTCAGTTCTGTTCCACTGGTCTATGTAACTGTTGTACCAGTACTAGCCTGTTTTGACAACTGTGGAGGTATAATAGGTGCTAAAATCAGGTACTGCGAGGTCTCTCACTTTGTTCTTCTTTTTCGGTAATGCTTTACTTCTTCAGGGCCTCTTCCCTTTCCATATGAAGTTGGTGATTTGTTTCTCCATCTCCTTAAAAAATACCATTGGAATTTGGATCGGGATCGCATAGTATCTGTAGATCGCTTTGGGTAGAATTTACATTTTCACAATGTTGATTCTTCCTATCCATGAGCAAGGTATGTTTTTCCACTTATGCAGGTCTCTTTTGGTTTCTTGCAGTAGTGTCTTGTAGTTTTCATTGTATAGGTCTTTTACGTCTCTGGTGAGATTTATTCCTAAGTATTTTGTCTTCTTGGGGGCTATAGTAAATGGTATTGATTTGGTGATTTCCTCTTGGAAGTTCTCTTTGTTGGTGTAGAGGAATCCAACTGATTTTTGTGTGTTTTTCTTGCATGCTAATACTTTGCTGAAATCTTCTATTAGTTCCAGTAGTTTTCTTGTGGATTCTTTGGGATTTTCTGCGTATAAGATCATATCGTCTGCAAATAGAGATCCCTTTACTTCTTCCTTATCAATTTTGATGCCCTTTATTTCTTTTTCTAGCCTAATTGCCCTGGTTAGGACCTCCAGCACAATGTTGAATAAGAGTGGTGATAAAGGGCATCTTTGTCTGGTTCCCATTCTCAAGGAGAATTCTTTCAGACTCTCTGCATTTAGGATGATGTTGGCTGTTGGCTTTGTATAAATGCCCTTAGTTATGTTGAGGAATTTCCCTTCTATGCCTATTTTGCTGAGAGTTTTTATCATGAATGGGTGTTGGACTTTGTCAAATGCCTTTTCTGCATCAATTGATAAGATCAGGTGGTTCTTGTCTTTTGTTTTATTAATGTGATGGGTTGCATCGATTGTTTTTCTAATGTTGAACCATCCCTGCATACCTGGTATAAATCCCACTTGAACATGGTGAATTATTTTTTTGATATGTTGCTGAATTCTATTGGCCAGAATTTTGTTGAGGATTTTTGCATCAATGTTCACGAGGGATATTGGTCTTTAATTTTCTTTTTTTGTGGTGTTTTTACCTGGTTTTGGTATCAAGGTTATGCTGGCTTCATAGAATGAGTTTGGGAGTATTCCAACCTTTTCTATGCTCTGAAATATCTTTAGTAGTAGCGGTGTTAACTCTTCTCTGAAAGTTTGGTAGAATTCTCCAGTGAAGTCATCCGGGCCAGGGCTTTTTTTTGTTGGGAATTTTTTAATTACCTTTTCAATCTCTTCTTTTGTTATGGGTTTATTTAGTTGTTTTACCTCTCTTTGTGTTAGTTTAGGTAGGTAGTGAGTTTCTAGAAATTTGTCCATTTCCTCCAGGTTTTGAAATTTGTTAGAGTACAATTTTTCATAGTATTCTGTTATGATTCTTTTAATTTCAGTTGGGTCTATTGTGATATCACCCATCTCATTTCTTATATGGGTTATCTGCTTCCTCTCCTGTTTTTCTTTTATCAGTTTAGCCAATGGTTTATCAATTTTGTTGATCTTTTCAAAGAACCAGCTTTTGGTCTTGTTAACTCTTTTATTTGTTTTTCTATTCTCTATTTCATTTAATTCTGCTCTAATTCTTTTTATATATATATATATATTTTATTGTACTTCAGGTGAAGGCTTACAGAACAAATAGTTTCTCATGATAGTAGTACACATGTTGTTTTATGACATTGGCTAACAACCCCACAACATGTTAACCCTCTAACTTATCAACATTTTTTTTTTTTTGGTGAAAATACACATAGCCAAAGATACACCGTTTCAAAAATTTCTACAAACACAGTTCAGTGACACTGACTACACTCTTCCAATTGTGCTGTTATTCTCACTTAAGATGAAGATTTACAGAACAAAATAGTTTCTCATTTAACAGTTACTACAAATGTTGCCCTGTGACAATGGTTAACAATCTCACTACACATCAACAATATCCTTACTCAGCCTTGGGTTCCCTATCACCAGCTTCCTTGTCCCCTTCTGCCTTCTGGCCCTTGTCACTGGACTCCTGTACCTCGTTAGTCTCATTTGGTTTTATGGGGCTGTCCACTCCCAGGCTGAACAGTGAACCTCGGAGGTAACTTCACCACTGAGCTAAAAGGGTGTCTGGGGGCCATACTCTCAAGGTTTCTCCAGTCTCCTTTAGGCCAGTAAATCTGGTGGGTTTTTTCTGTGAGTTAGAATTATGCTCTACATCCTTCTCCAGCTCTGTCCAGAACCCTCTATTGTGAGCCTGGTCAGAGCAGTCAGTGGTGGTAGGTGGGCACCATCTAGCTGTACTGGACTCAAACCGGTGGAGGCCTTGGTAGCTGTGGACAATCAGTCCTTCAGACTAATCTTTTCCTTGTATCCTGTTCTCTTCATTCTCCCTTGCTCCCGAAGGGATGAGACCAGTGGAGTATCTTAGATGGCCGCTCACAGGCTTTTAAGACCCCAGACACTACTCACCAAGGTAGAATGTAGAGCATTGTCTTTATAAGCTGTGTCATGCCAATTGAGCTAGACGTTCCCCGAGACCATGGTCCCCAGAGCCCTTCACCCAGCAATTCAGTCCCTCAGGGAGTTTGGATGTGTCTATGGGGCTTCCATGACCTTTCCTTGTAAAGGTTGTGCTAGTTTCCCCTGTATTGTGTAGTGTCTCACCCTTCACCCAAGATACTACTTATCGATTGCCTATTTAGTATTTCCCCCCTGGTAACCAACAAAGATTGTTACATTTTGTGTGTGAACTTTCTTGTGCGTTTTTACAATAGAGGTCTCATACAATATTTGTCCTTTTGTGATTGACTTATTTCACTCAGCATAATGTCCTCCACTTTCGTCCACGTTATGAGATGCTTCACAGATTCATCGTTGTTCTTTCTCGTTGCATAGTACTCCATTGTGTGTGTGTACCACAGTTTGTTTATCCATTCATCTGTTAATGGGCATCTAGGTTGTTTCCACTGTTTTGCTATTGTGAACAATGCTGCCATGAACATAGCTGTGCATATGTCAATTCTAGTGACGACTCTTATTTCTCTAGGATGTATTCCTAGGAGTGGGATTGCTGGATCGAATGGTATGTCTATTTCTAGCTTTCTGAGGAAGCACCATATCATTTTCCAAATGGTTGTACCATTTTGCATTCCCACCAGCAGTGCATAAGAGTTCCGATCTCCCCGCAGCCCCTCCAACATTTATTATTTCCAGTGTTTTTGATTCGTGCCAGTAATGCCAGGGTGAGATGGTATCTCATTGTGATTTTAATTTGCATTTCTCTAACGGCTAGTGATCGCGAGCATTTCCTCATGTGTGTGTTGGCCATTTGAATGTCTTCTTTGGTGAAGTGTCTGTTCATTTCCTTTGCCCATTTTTTAATAGGATTATTTGTCTTTTTGTTGTAGAGGTGTTGGATTTTCTTGTAGATTAATTATGAAGATTAGACCTTTGTCTGACTTGTATTGTCCAAAAATTTTTTCCCAGTCTGTAGGTTCTCTTTTTCCTCTTTTGGTGAAGTCTTTTGAAGAGCATAAGTGTTTGATTTTTAGAAGATCCCAGTTATCTAGCTTATCTGTTGGGGTTTGTGTGCTGATGATTATGGTTTGTATCCTGTTAATGCCATGTATTAATGCCTGAACTGTTTGTCCTATTTTTTCTTCTATGAACTTTATAGTTTTAGGCTTTGTATTCAGGTCTTTGATCCATTTTGAAGTAGTTTTTGTATACTGTGTGAGGTATGGGTCCTGTTTCATTTTTTTGCAGATGGTTATCCAGTTTTGCCAGCACCATTTGTTAAAAAGACTGTCTTTTCCCCATTTCATGGACTTTGGGCCCTTGTCTAAGATCAGGTGACTGTAGGTGGATGGATTTACATCTGGGTTCTCAATTCTGTTCCATTGGTCAGTGTATCTGGTGTTGTACCAGTACCAGGCTGTTTTGACTACTGTAGCTGTATAGTAGGTTCTGAAGTCAAGTAGTGGGAGTCCTCCAACTTTATTCTTCTTCTTCAGTAGTGCTTTACTTATTTGGGGCTTCTTCCCTTTCCATATAAAGTTACTGATTAGTTTTTCCATCTCTTTGAAGAATGTTGTTTGTATTTGGATCGGGATTGCGTTGTATTTGTAAATTGCTTTGGATAGAATTGACATTTTCACAATGTTGAGTCTGCCTATCCATGAGCATGGTATATTTTTCCATTTATGTAGATTCCTTTGGGTTTCATGCAGCAGTGTTTTGTAGTTTTCTTTGTATAGGTCTTTTACATCCCTGGTCAGATTTATTCCTAAGTATTTTATCTTTTACAAGCTATTGAAAATGGTATTGTTTTCCTGATTTCCTTTTCATTGTTCTCCTTACTGGTGTACAGAAATCCAACTGATTTTTGAGTGTTTATCTTGTATCCTGCTACTCTGCTGAATCTTTCTATTAGTTCCAGTAGATTTCTCATGGAGTCTTTAGGGTTTTCTATGTATAGTATCATATCATCTGCAAACAGGGACAGTTTAACTTCTTCATTACCAGTTTGGATGCCCTTTATTTCTTTTTCTTGCCTTATTGCTATAGCTAGAACTTCCAGCACAATGTTAAATAGGAGTGGTGTTAAAGGGCATCCTTGTCTTGTTTTTGTTTTCAAGGGGTATGTTTTCAGCCTCTCTCCAGTAAGAATGATGTTGGCCGTTGGTTTTGCATTGATGCCCTTTATTATGTTGAGAAATTTCCCTTCTATACCTATTTTATTGAGAGTTTTTATCAGGAATGGGTGTTGGACTTTGTCAGATGCCTTTTCTGCGTCAATTGAGATGATCATGTGATTCTTTCCTTTCCTTTTATTTATGTGGTGGATTACATTGATTGATTTTCTAATGTTGAACCATCCTTGCATACCTGGTATGAATCCTACTTGGTCATGGTGTATTATTTTTTTAATATGATGCTGAGTTCTATTGGCTAGAATTTTGTTCAGAATTTTTGCATCTATATTCATGAGAGATATTGGTCTGTACTTTTCTTTTTTTGTGACATCTTTGCTTGGTTTTTGTATCAGCTTTATGGTGGCTTCATAGAATGAATTTGGAAGTGTTGCTTCCTCTTCTATGTTCTGAAATAGCTTGAGTAGTACTGGTACAAGCTCTTCTGTAAATGTTTTATAGAATTCTCCAGTGAAGCCATCTGGGTCAGGGCTTTTTTTGGTTTGGAGTTTTTTTTATTACCTTTTCAATCTCTTCTCTTATTATGGGTCTGTTCAGATTTTCAACATCACTTTGTTCAACATCACTTTGTAGTTTGGGTAGGCCATGTGTTTCTAGAAATTTATCCATTTCCTCTAGGTTTTCAAATTAGTTGGAGTACAGTTTTTCATAATATTCTGTTATACTCCTTTTTATTTCAGTTGGGTCTGTTGTAATGTCCCCCATTTCATTTCTTATTTCGGTTATTAGTGTCGTCTCCTGTTTTTCTCTTGTCAGTCTGGCCAGTGGTTTGTCGATTTTGTTGATTCTTTCAAAGAACCAACTTTTGGTTTTGTTGATTCTTTCTATTGTTTTTCTGTTCTCTATTTCATTTATTTCTGCTCTGATGTTTACTATTTCCTTTCTTCTGGTGGTTGTGGGCTTTCTTTGCTGTTCTCTTTCTGTTTGTTTGAGTTCTTTAGTTAATGTTTTGATTTTGTCCCTTTCTTCTTTTTTGATGTGTGCATCTATTGCTATAAATTGTCCTCTGAGGACTGCCTTTGCTGTGTCCCAAAAGTTTTGGTATGATATGTTTTCATTCTCACTTGATTCTAGGAATTTTTTGATTCCATCTCTGATTTCTTCTATTACCCAGTGATGTGTAAGCAGGGTATTATTCAGTTTCCATGTAACTGACTTTTTTTCCTTGCTCTTTCTAGTGTTAATTTCTACCTCGATGGCATTGTGGTCAGAGAAGGTACTTTGAATTATCTCAACGTTTTGGATCTTGTTGAGGATTGCTCTGTGGCCTAAGATGTGGTCTATTCTGGAGAACGTTCCATGTGCATTGGAAAAGAATGTGTACTTTGCAGTGGTTGGATGGAGTGTTCTATATATGTCTATGAGGTCAAGTTGGCTGATTGTGCCCTTTAGGTCTTCTGTATGTTTGCTGAGTTTCTTCTTAGTTGTTCTGTCCTTTACTGAGAGTGGTGTGCTGAAGTCTCCTACTACTATTGTGGAACTATCAATTTCTCTTTTCAGTGTTGTTAGAGTTTGTTTTATGTATTTGGGAGCCCTGTCATTGGGTGCATAGATGTTTATTATGGTTATGTCTTCATGATGGATCATCCCCTTAATCATTATATAGTGTCCTTCCTTGTCTTTTATGGTAGATTTCATTTTAAAGTCTATTTTATCTGAGATTAGAATTGCCACTCCTGCTCTTTTTTGGTAGTTGTTAGCTTGATATATTTTTTTCCAACCATTGACTTTTAATAAATTCACATCTTTGTTTCTAAGGTGTGTCTCTTGTAGACAGCATATTGATGGATCCTGTTTTCTTATCCATTCTGCCACTCTCCGTCTCTTTATGGGTGCATTGAGTCCATTTACATTCAGTGTAATTATTGATAGATGTGAGTTTGTTGCTGTCATTTAGTAGTTTTTTTTTTTTGTGGTGCTGAAGTTTTTTTTTTCTTCTTATTCTCTTGTGCTGAGTTACTTTTGTTTTGGGATTTTTTTTCCTTTCTTTTGTTTTTGTAGGTTTTGTTTTTGCCAAGACTTTATGTTTTTCGTCTTTATTTTTATGAGTTGGTTTGTTAACTTTCTTTGTGGTTACCATAAATTTTACCCTTATCTTTCTATGTTTGAAGCAGTCTACCATTACTTGGTATCACTTTGCCTTCCTCTACATTAGTAGGTTCTATACCTATCCCGTTTATTCCCTCTTTTATTGTTTTGATGTTGTTGTCATTTATCGATTAACTGCTCTGATTCCCTGTTGTATTTCTTTTGGTTTTGGATAGTCCTCGAGAGTTCATTTCCTAAATTGGTATCTGGCACATACGATCCTGCATCCTATGTTCTGCCTGTGAGCTGAAGCTGTTTGTCCTCGGATCGAAGAACTCCCTTTAATAATTCTTGTAAGTTTGGTTTGGCGTTTACATATTCCCTTAATTTCTGTTTATCTGGAAATGACCTAATTTCACCATCAAATTTGAAGGAGAGTTTTGCAGGATATATTATTCTTGGCTGACAATTTTTTTCTTTCAAGATTTTATATATGTCATCCCATTGCCTTCTAGCCTGCATGGTTTCTGCCAAATAATCTGACTGCTCTGATTCTTATTATTTCCTTTCTTCAGGTGCCTGAGGGCTTCTTTTGCTCCTTTCTTTCTGCTTGTTCCAGTTGCGGGGTTAATGTTTTGATTATGGCCCTTTCTTCTTTTTAGAGTTGCATTTATTTCTATAAACTGACCTCTGAGCTCTGCTTTTGCTGTGTCCCAAATGTTCTGGCAGGATGTGTTTTCATTCTCATTTGATTCTATGAATTTCCTTATTTCATCCTTAATTTCTTCTTTAACCTAGTAGTTTTTGAGCAAGGTGTTGTTCAGTTTCCATGTGTTTGATATTTTTTCCTTGCTTTTTCTGTTGATGATTTCTACTTTTATGGCTTTATGTTCAGAAAAGATGCTTTGTAATATTTTGATGCTTTGGATTCTGTTAAGGCTTGCTTTATGGCCTGATATGTGGTCTATTCTGGAGAATGTTCCATGTGTGTTGGAAAAGAAAGTATACTTAGCTGCTGTTGGGTGGAGTTTTCCGTATATGCCTATGAAATCAAGTTGGTTAATTGTAGCATTTAGCTCGTGCGTGTCTTTGTTGAGCTTCTTTCTGGATGTTCTGTCCTTCACTGAAAGTGATGCGTTGAAGTCTCCCACTACTATTGTGGAGCTGTCTGTCTCTCTTTCTAGTGCTTTAGAGTTTGTTTTGTGTATTTTGGAGCCCTGTTTTTGGGTGCTGTCTTAGTCATCTAGTGCTGCTCTAACAGAAATACCACAAGTGGATTGTTTTAACAAAGAGAAGTTTATTTCCTTATTGTAAAGTAGGCTAAAAGTCCAAATTCAGAGCATCAGCTCCAGGGGAAGACTTCCTCTCTCTGTTGGCCTTCTCATCAGTGTTCCCCAAGACTAGGAGCTTCTCTGCGCAGGAACCTTGGGTCCAAAGGACATGCTCTGCTCCTGGTGCTTCTTTCTTGGTGGTATGAATTCCCCACTCTCTGCTTGCTTCCCTTTCCTTTTATCTCTTGAGGGATAAAAGGTGGTACAGGCCACACCCCAGGGAAACTCCCTTTACATTGGATCAGGGATGTGACCAGTGTAAGGGTGGTGTTGCAATCCCATCTTAATCCTCTTTAACAGAAAATTACAATCACAAAATGGAGGACAACCACACAATACCAGGAATCATGGCCCAGCCAAATCGATACACACGTTTGGGGGGACACAATTCAATCCATGTCAGATGCATAAATATTTATTACAGTTATGTCCTCCTGGTATATTGACCCTTTAACCATTATATAGTTTCCTTCCTTATCCTTTGTGGTGGATTTTACTTTAAAGTCTGTTTTTTCAGAGATTAATATTGCCACTCCTGCTCTTTTTTGAGTGTTGTTTGCTTGATATATTTTTTTCCATCCTTTGAGTTTTAGTTTATTTGTGTCTTTTAGTCTAAGGTGTGTCTCTTGTAGGCACCATGTAGACGGATCATGTTTTTTTATCCAACCTGCCACTCTCTGTCTCTTTATTGTGCATTTAGTCCATTTATAGTCAGCGTAATTATTGATAGGTATGAATTTAGAGTTTAGTGCAGTCATTTTGATGTCTTTTTTTTTGTGTTGTTCACAGTTTCTTTGTTCCATTTAATTTTCTTTGCTGAGTCGTTTTTCTTTATGTATTTTCTTTTCATCTTTTTCATTGTTGTTGATTTTGTGTTTGCTGAGTCTTTATATTTTTCTAGTTTTTTATTTTGACTTGTAAGATTGTTAGTTTCCTTTGTGGCTACCTTAATATTTACCCTTATTTTTCTAAGTTTAAACCTGTCTTTTATTTCTTTATATCGCCTTGACTTCCTCTCCATATGAAAAATCTATATCTATATTTTTTAAGTCCCTCTTTTTTGTTTTAATGTTGTCATCTTTTACATATTGTCATTTGTTTCCCTGTTTTCAGTGTTTTAGCTTTGATTTACTTTTCTGACTTCCCTATCTGGGATGATATTTGGTTGCTCTGTCCTGTGTTCGAGTCTTGGGTTGTTATCCGCTGTTACTGATTTTCCAACCGGAGAACTCCCTTTTGTATTTCTTGTAATTCTAGTTTGGTTTTTGCAAATTCCCTAAACTTCTGTTTATCTGGAAATGCCCTAATTTTGCCAACATATTTGAGAGACAGTTTTGCTGGATATATAATTCTTGGCTGGCAGTTTTTTTCCTTCAAGGCTTTATATATGTCATCCCGTTTCCTTCTTGCCTGCATGGTTTCTGTTGAGTGGTCCGAGCTTATTCTTATTGACTCTCCTTTGTAGATGACTTTTCGTTTATCCCTAGCTGCTCTTAAAATTCTCTTTATCTTGGTTTTGGAAAGTTTGATTATAATATGTCTTGGTGACTTTCTTTTGGGATCTACCTTATGTGGGGTTCAATGAGCATCTTGGATAGATATCTTGTCAACTTTCATGATATTAGAGAAGTTTTCTGCCAACAAATCTTCAACAATTTTCTCTGTATTTTCTGTTGTCCCCCCCATTCTTGTACTCCAGTCACTCATAGATTTTTCCTCTTGATAGAATCCCACATAATTCTTAAGGCTTCTTCATTTTTTAAATCCTTTTATCTGATTTTTCTCAGATAAGTTTGTGTCAAGTGCTTTATCTCATTCTCACTGATTCTGACTTCCATTGCCTCAATTCTGCTCCTATGACTCTCTATTGAGTTGTCTCATTCTGAAATTTTATTGTTAATCTTCTGGATTTCTGATTGCTCTCTCTGTGAATTCTTGCAGCCTGATAAATTTGTCATTATGCTCTTCTCTAATCTTTTTAATTTCATCTATCACCAGTTCTGCGTTTTGCTTAATTTCCTTCCTAATTCCTTGAAGAGTTCCATATATTAATCTTCTGTATTCTGCCTCTGGTAATTCCAAGAAATTTCCCTCCTCTGGAAATTTTCCTCCTCTGGAAAATTTCTAGATTCTTTATTTTGGGAGCATGCTGAAGCCATCATGGATTGCCTCTTTATGTGATTTGATATTGACTGTTGTCTCTGAGCCATCAATAAGTTATTATATTTATTTATTTTATGTTTGCTTCCTGTGCCCTAGCTTCTTGTTTGTTTTCATATGCCCAAATAGGCTGCTCATTTGAGCTAGTTTGATTATTAATACCTTTGAAGCTCTAACTTCCTGTCACCAAGTAGTTAAATCTGTTACTAGGTATGTGAGCTCAGGAGTCCACCCACTCCTCTTGTATGGATTCAGCTCAGGTGCATAGATAGATAGCCACCAAGTGTGTGGTGTAGGCTCTCACTTACAGTCACAGACAGGCATTTGTGATTGGTGTAGGCACAGGCATCTGGATGCAGCAGGGGGCGCACTTTGAACAAGGTAAGGGGCTGACGGCTGCCCCTGAGTATCCAGGAGGAAGGCATGTCCCTGTTCCCTAGAGCATGTAGGTGGGTGGGTTTTGCAGCCGGACTATGAGCACCTAACGCTGCTGGGTGTAAGGACTGTGGGGCACCTCTTATTCATGAGCCCTTATCACAGGTGGCTAGGTGGCCTGGGTGGAGCCTCCAGTCCTCAGGCCCCTGATGTAGGTAGATGAAGACCCTGCTTAATAGGCAGAGCAGTGTCAAATGCCAAGAACCTGCCACTTCACAGCTGAAACAGTTGAAGTTAGACTTTTGGCATATACCCTGTTGTACTGCGGTAGTGTGGGCTCTGCTGTTGAGATGGGTCCACACAAGTCTATGCGGGGGAAAAGGCCTCAAAGTCCGTGTATCCCTTATGCCTATGCCTAGGCAAAGGAGTTGTACTTACCCTGGGTTCCTGGCTTAGGGGAGCCGGCAGTTTATTTTTTCCTGTTTGTTAATTTGTTCACTCTCTAAGGCAGAGAGAATGGCTCCAGGAGTGTGATGGATCCTACTTCCAGCCCAGGGGACTCAGCAATTGCTGAAGCCAGTCCAGGACCCAGTGCAGAGCAGGGAGTGGGGAGGTAAATGGGACAGAGGTTTTTTCTTAAGGGGGGGTGTCTTAGGCTGGGTTCTCTAGAGAAGCAAAACCAGTAAAGTGTATAAATATATATATATAGAGAGATTATGTCAAGGAAACAGCTCATGTGATTGTAGAGGCTAGAACGTCCCAAGTCCGTGGATCAAGGTAGAGGCCTCTCCCAAGTCACACAGCTGCAGAAGCTGGCAAGCCCAAGATCGGAAGGTCGGAGAGCAGGGCTCCCACTCACAGGCTGTACAGATTGACAGATCCCAGGTTTGGCAGATAAGCTGACAGCTCAAGTCCCAAGAATGGGAGATGAGATGACAGGAAGCAGCCACAGGATCCAGAGAGAGCAAAAGGCCAGAACTTCTGCGTATATACAGATGTGGGCCACACCGCCAAGGAGACTCCCTTTCATCTGATTGGCTACTCACAGTATATTCAATCATGGGAGTGATTACATTAAAACATGGAGAATCATGGCCCAGCCAAGCTGACACACAATTTTAACCATCACAGGGGGTGTTTTTGATCTGCACAGTAGGCCATCCACAAGTACTTATCTTTCGTTGAGGGCTGCTTCTCACTGGTTCTGCATGGCCGAGTAGACTCTCAGCGGCTGGGTCTCTCCTGGTGTGGAATATGCCCCCCAAGCACTGATGCTTGCCTGCCTCATTGCTCACCCCGAGCTGATCAGGCCTGAAAGGCTCAGGCTCTTTCCAGGTCAGGTCTGGCAACTCCTTGCTGCTTTGGAACCATCTCTCCGTCCCCTTGCCACTCACTCTGGTTCCTCAACTCTGCCTTTGCTGTTCAGGGCTCCCAGATTGCCATATATAGTTGAATCACTTGTTTTCTCTGGTCTTTGTTGTAAGAAGGTCCACTGGAAGCATCTGACTACTCTGCCATCTTTGCCCCACTTCCACTTAAGAAAATTCTTGATGAAGCAGTATAAATTATTAATTTTATTAATTTTGACCCTTGAGTACATGTATTTTATCATTCTGTGTGACAGATTAGGAAGTGCACATAAAGCAGTTCTGCTGAATACCAAAATACCATGGTTGCCTTAAAGAAAAGTACTTGTGTGATGGTTTGAGTCACCAGCTGAACTAGTCTTTTTTTTTTTTTTTTTAATGAAATGCCATTTTTACTTAAAAGAATCACTGATAGACACAATATGCTTATTCAGACTTGGATAGCTGGCAAAATTTTTCTTCAAGATGAACAAAGTGAGCCTGTTGTGTCAAAGAAAACAACTGACAGTATTTGATGCCAATGATAAATTTTGAGCTTTCAAGCAAAGATTAGAATTTTGGAAAAGTTTGCATCTACCACTGTGAGCTTGACAGCTTCCTGATATTTCAAGACTTTTCTGATTAGATTGGTATTGATATTAACAAATAGCATTTTTTTTAAATCATATAATGAAATGTGTCAACACTTGGAAGATCTGCATAACTCAGTGAACTAATATTTTCCAAAGTGCCAATGTGTGATGTTGTAAAATCAAACATGAGTAGTAGAGCCATTCAATCTGCAAGAGAGGCCAATGGATTTTAATGTAATGGAGTATGGAAAATTCACTGATATGGTTTCAGATTCTACATCGTAACTAATCTTTAAGTAACTACACCTTGTAGAGTTGGTGTTGTATCAAAACAGACTTAGAATACTCTTTTTTCCAATTATACATGTATGAAGGTCAGATTTTCTTCATACAGTTAAGCAAAACAACGTATCACAACAGATTGAATGTCTTAAGCCAGACTTTAAAAAGTTTGCAGAAATGTAAAACAATGTGACTTTTCTTAATATTTTTTCTTTTGGTAAATACAGTTATTTTTTCATGAAATATGTTATTTATATTAACATTTAATAGGTTTGCTGTTTTAAAAAATTAATTCCTAAATGTGAAATTTTCAAATTCTCAGTTTTAAACTTGAATATGATAAATAAACATGTTGTTGTTAGGTGTCATCGAGTTGGTTCCGACTCACAGTGACCCTATGTACAACAGAACAAAACACTGCTCGGTCCTGCACCATCTTCACGATCGTTGCTATGTATGAGCCCACTATTGCAGCCACTGTGTCAATCCATCTCATTAACGGTCTTCCTCTTTCTCCCTGACCCTCTATCTTACCAAGAATGTTGTCCTTCTCCAGGGACTGATCCCTCCTGATAATATGTCCAAAGTATGTGAGATGAAGTCTTACCATCCTTGCTTCTAAGGAACATTCTGGCTGTACTTCTTCCAAGACAGATTTGTTCGTTCTTCTGGCAGTCCAATACTCTTTGCCAACACCATAATTCAAAGGCATCAGTTCTTCCGTCTTTCTTATTCATTGTCCAGGTTTCGCACGCATACGAGGCAATTGCAAGTATCATGGCTTGGATCAGGCACACTTTAGTTCTCAAAGTGACATCTTTGCTTCTCAAAACTTAAAAGAGATCTTTTTTAGCAGATTTGCCCAATACAATACATCATGTGATATCTTGACTGCTGCTTCCACGGGCATTGATTATGGATTCATGTAAAATGAAATCCTTGAAAACTTCAGTATTTTCTCCATTTATCGTGATGTTACTTATCAGTCCAGTTGTGAGGATTTTTGTTTTCTTTATGTTGAGGTGTAATCCATACTGAAGGCTGTAGTCTTTGATCTTCATCAACAAGTGCTTCAAGTCCTCTTCATTCTCAGCAAGCAAGGTTGTGTTATCTGCATATTACAGGTTGTTAATGAGTCTTCCTCTAATCCTGGTGCCTAGTTCGTTTCATATAGTCCAGCTTCTCAGATTATTTGCTCAGAATACAGATTGGATAAGTTCGGTGAAAGGATACAACCCTGACACACTCCTTTCCTGATTTTAAACCATCCAGTATCCCCTTGTTCTGTCCAAACATCTGCCTCTTGGTCTATGTACAGGTTCCTCATGAACACAATTAAGTGTTCTGAAATTCACATTCTTCACAATGTTATCCATAATTTGTTATGATCCACACAGTCAAATGCCTTTGCATACTCAATAAAACACGGGTAAACATCTTTCTGATAGTCTCTGCTTTCAGTCAAGATCCGTCTGGCATCAGTGCTGATATCACTTGTTCTGTGTTCTGTTCTGAATCTAGCTTGTATTTCTGGCAGTTACCTGTCACTGTACTGCTGCAACCATTTTTGAATTGTCTTCAGCAAAAATTTACTTGTGTGATATTAATGATATTGTTGGATAATTTCTGCGTTCTGTTGGATCACCTTTCTTTGGAATGGCACAAATATGACATTCAGTTCCAGTCAGTTGGCCAGGTAGCTCTCTTCCAAATTTCTTGGCGTAGACAAATGAACTTGTCCAGCACCGCCTCCATTTGTTGAATTGTCTCAATTGGTATTCCATCAATTCCTGGAGCCTTGTTTTTCGACAATGCCTTCAGTGCAGCTTGGACTTCTTCCTTCAATACTGTCAGTTCTTGATCATATGCTACCTCCTGAAATGGTTGAATGTTGACCAGTTCTTTTTGGTACAGTGACTGTGTATTCCTTCCATCTTCTTTTGATGCTTCTTGGGTTGTTCAATATTTTGCCCATAGAATCCTTCAAAATTGCAACTCAAGGCTTGAATTTTTTTTCCAGTTCTTTCAGCTTGAGAAATGCCCAGCATGTTCTTCCTTTTTGGTTTTCTAACTCCAGCTCTTTGCACATTTCATTATAATATTTTACTTTGTGTTCTCCAGCTGCCCTTTGAAATCTTCTGTTCAGCTCTTTTACTTCATCATTTCTTCCATTTACTTTAGCTACTCTCCATTCAAGAGCAATTTTCAGAGTGTTTTCTGACATCCATTTTGGTCTTTTCTTTCTTTTCTGACTTTTTAATGATCTCTTACTTTCTTCATGTATGATGTTCTTGATGTCATTCCACAGCTTGTCTGGTCTCTGGTCATTAGTGTTCAATTCATCAAATCTGTTCCTGAGATGGTCTCTAAATTCAGGTGGGATATACTCAAGGTCATATTTTGGTTCTTGTGGACTTGCTCTAATTTTCTTCAGCTTCAGCTTGAACTTGCATATGAGCAATTGATGATCTGTTCCACAGTCTGCCCCTGGCCTTTTTCTGACTGAAGATAATGAGCTTCTCCATCGTCTCTTTACACAGATGTAGTTGATTTGGTTCCTGTGTTTTCTGTCCAGTGAGGTCCACACGTATAGTCACAGTTTATGTTGTTGAAAAAAGGTATTTTCAATCAGTAAGTCATTGGTCCTGCAAAATTCTATCATTCGATCTCCGGCGTCATTTCTATCACCTAAGCCATATTTTTCCAACTACCAATCCTTCATATTGGTTTCCAACTTTTGCATTCCAATCACTAGTAATTATCAATGCATCTTGATTGCATGTTTGATCAATTTCAGATTGCAGTAGTTGATAAAAATCTTCAGTTTCCTCATCTTTGGCATTAGTGGTTGGTGCATAAATTTGAATCATAGTCATATTAATTGATCTTCCTTGTAGGCCTATGGATATTATCCTATCATTGACAGCTTTGTACTTTAGGATAGAAATAACCATGACCCACATAAATAAAAGCTCTTTGTAATCTTCAACAATTTTTAAGACTGGAAAGGGGCCATGTCACTAAGAATTTTGAGAACTGCTTTGATATAGAATAAGTTATACCTGTTTTACTCTGATACTCTGGACAGCCTGGATAAACCACAGCCACTAAGGGAGAAGAGGGCTACAGTTGATATTAAAATTTGCAATTTAAAATTCACTTGCTTGTATATGATATCATTTCATTCTCAACCCCTCTTTGAGAGTGCAGCAGGATCTGCCTTTCACAGAAGACAAAATGAAACTCTGAGAGGTGAAATATGTGGTCCCAGATCCAGGTCCCAGATAGGTCAGTCAGGATTGGAACCCAGGTTCTCTGGCTGTAAGCCCAGAGCTCTTTCTGCCTCGTGTGGACTTTAGCTCTGTATCTGAAATAAGCCTTGGTGTCTGTCCCTTTCCTTTCTGATCTTTCCCCTGGCTTGGTTTCACGGGCAATGTGAGGCTATCTTAAAAGAGGAACCAAAATTCTTTTACTACTTCAAACGTTCTAAAATCTACCAGGGCTACTGACCAGGGAAGGAGACCTGATAGCATAACAGTTAAGTGCTCGGCTACTAACCTAAAGGTTGGTAGTTCAAACACACCCAGCGACTCCTCAGGAGAAAGACATGGTCATCTGCTCCCGTAAAGATTACAGCCTACAAAACCCAATGGGGCAGTTCTACTCTGTCATATGGGGTCACTATGAGTCGAAATTGACTTGACAGCACCCAATAACAGCATTGATCAGGGATACGCTACCCACAGCCCACAGCCCTATATGACACGTGACCCATCTGTCCCTCATAGCCACTATCTGTGACTGAGGGAACAGGTGTGGTCACTTGATCTAGAGGCAGAGCCCATCCACAGAATGGTCTGGTCCAATTGGTTTCTCTTAGGAATTTGAGAGATACAGGGGTGTTCTAAGTTTGATGGTGAGTCCTGGAGCTAAAAGATCAACCAGACTTGGGGGCGGAGGCAACTAATTTTAGGCCACATGAAAGATGCTAATCAGAGGAAACTGGAGGTAAGTAGGAGGAAAGAGAGAGAGAAAGCAAAAACAAGTGGCCATCGGAGACAGAGAAGGGGTACTAGGTCCCTGACTTTCCAGTTCAAACTGTACCTCCTTTTCCGTCCTCCAGTATCCTTGAGGTGGCCTATGATACACCTAGAGTTACCCCTCACACCCCACCTTTTACTGGTGCCACCTCTCAGTTCCTTGTATTCTGGGGCTCCCTTTGTCCACTTGGTGCTCCTGGCAAATCTGCAGGGACCATTTGTTCTTTCTATGGCTTATTTCCATTAGGGAACCTACAGCATTAAAAGAGAGCTGCACGGTAGGCATTTTATTCACCCAAAGCCCATTTGTCTTAGGGCATTTCAGAACCAGACCCCATCCAGAGCGTGGCTTATGGATGAGGCCTGGGAGGTATCCTCCACGTTTGAGCACAAGCTGTTTTCCTTTCCCTTGGTAACCACACTTTTTCCTTCATTCCAAGTAAGATGCAGGGATCAAACACATCCTAAATTCTAACTTAAAATAACTTTAAATGGGGTTTAGACTCAGATGGATGGATTTCATTTAGCGGGATTTATTAGCTAAAAAGAGCTTTCCTCAACAATCAGTGTAATCCATCACATAAATAAAACAAAAGACAAGAACCGCATGATCTTATGAATTGATGCACAAAAGGCATTTGACAAAGTCCAACACTCATTCATGATAAAAACTCTCAATAAAATAGGAATAGAAGCGAAATTCTTCGATATAATTAAGGGCATTTGTACAAAACCAACAGCCAACATCATCCTAAATGGAGAGAGGCTGAAAGCATGCCCCTTGAGGACAGGAACCAGACACGGATGCCCTCTATCACTATTATTCAACATTGTGCTGGAGGTCCCAGCCAGAGAAGTTAGTCTAGAAAAAGAAATAAAGGGGATCCAAATTAGTAGGGAAGAAGTCAAAGTATCTCTATTTGCAGATGATATGATCTTAGACACAGAAAACCCCAAAGAATCCACAAGAAAACTACTGGAACTAATAGAAGATTTCAGGAAAGTTTCAGGATACAAGATAAACATACAAAAATCAATTGGATTCCTTTACACCAACAAAGAGAACCTTAAACAGGAAATCATCAAATCAATACCATTTACAATAGCCCCCAAGAAGATAAAATACTTAGGAATAAGTCTAACCAGAGAAGTAAAAGATCTATATAATGAAAACTACAAGACACTACTGCAAGAAACCAAAAGAGACCTGTGTAAGCAGAAAAATATACCTTGCTCATGGATGGGTAGACTCAACATAGTGAAAATGTGAATTCTACCCAAAGCAATCTACAGATACAATGCAATCTGATCCAAATTCCACCAGCATTATTTTTTTTTTTTTTATTGTACTTCAGGTGAAGTCTTACAGAACAAACAGTTTCTCATGAAACAGAAGTACGCATGTTGTTTTATGACGTTGGTTAACAAACCCACAACATATCAACCCTCTAACTTCTCAACCTTTTTTTTTTTTTTTTGGTGAAAATACACATAGCCAAAGATACACCATTTCAAAAATTTCTACATGCACAGTTCAGTGACATTGACCACGCTCTTCCAATTGTGCTGTTATTCTTGCTTAAGATGAAGGCTTACAGAACAAAATAGTTTCTCGTTTAACAGTTACTACAAATGTTGCCCTATGACAATGGTTAACAATCTCACAACACATCAACAATATCCTTACTCAACCTTGGGTTCCCTATCACCAGCTTCCTTGTCCCCTTCTGCTTTCTGGCCCTTGTCACTGGACTCCTGTACCTCGTTACTCTCATTTGGTTTTACGGGGCTGTCCACTCCCAGGCTGAACAGTGAACCTCGGAGGTAACTTCACCACTGGGCTAAAAGGGTGTCTGGGGGCCATACTCTCGAGGTTTCTCCAGTCTCCCTTAGGCCAGTAAATCTGGTCTTTTTTTGTGTGTGAGTTAGAATTATGCTCTACATCCTTCTCCAGCTCTGTCCAGAACCTTCTGTTGTGATCCTGGTCAGAGCAGTCAGTGGTGGTAGCCCACCAGCATTTTTTAATGAGATGGAGAAACAAGTCACCAATTTCATATGGAAAGGGAAAAGTCCCCAAATAAATAAAGCATTACTCAAGAAGAACAAAGTGGGAGGCCTTACACTACCAGATTTTAAGACCTGTTATACCACCATGGTAGTCAAAACAACCTGGTACTGGTACAGCAACAGATACATAGACCAATGGAACAAAGTTGAGAATCCAGATGTAAGCTCATTCACCTATGAGCAGCTAATATTTGACAAAGGCCCAAAGTCCATTAATTGGGGAAAATACAGTCTCTTTAACAAATGGTGCTGGCATAACTGGATATCCATCTGCAAAAAACTGAAACAAGACCCATACATCACACCATGTACAAAAACTAACTCAAAATGGATCAAAGACTTAAATATAAAATAGAAAACAATAAAGATCATGGAAGAAAAAATAGGGACAATGCTAGGAGCCCTAATACGTGACATAAACACAATATGAACCATAAGTAACAATGCACAAGCACCAAAAGAGAGACTAGATAACTGGGAGCGCCTAAAAATCAGACACTTATGCTCATCAAAAGACTTCACCAAAGAATAAAAAGACAACCTACAGACTGGGAAAAAATTTTTGGCTATGACAAATCCGATCAGCGTCTAATCTCTAATATCTACAAGATACTGCAAAACCTCAACAACAAAAAGACAAATTACCCAATTAAAAAATGGGCAAAGGATATGAACAGGCACTTCACCAAAGAAGATATCCAGGCAGCCAGCAGACTCGTGAAGAAATGCTCAGGATCATTAGCCATTAGAGAAATGTAGATCACAACTACAATGAGATATCATCTCACCACAACAGAGCTAGCATTAATACAAAAAACACAAAATAATAAATGTTGGAGAGGTTGTGGAGAGACTGGAACACTTATACACTGTTGGTTGGATGTAAAATGGTACAAACACTTTAGCAATTGATTTGGTGCTTCCTTAAAAAGCTAGAAATAGAAGTACCATATGATCCAGCTATCCTGCTCTTTGGAATATATCCTAGAGAAATAAGAGCTGTCACACGAATAGTATATGCACATCCATGTTCACTGCAGCACTGTTCACAATAGCAAAAAGATGGAAGCAACCTAGGTGCCCATCAATGGACAAATGGATAAACAAATTATGGTATATACACACAATGGACTATTCTGCAATCATAAAGAACAACGATGAAGCTGTGAAACATCATATAACATGGTGGAAGCTGGAACTTATTACGCTGAGTGAATTTATTCAGTCACAGAAGGACAAATATTGTATAAGGCCACTATTATAAGAACTTGAGAAAAGGTTTAAACACAGAAGAAAACATTCTTTGTTGGTTATGGGGGTAAGGAGGGAGGGTGAGGGTTATTCACTAACTAGATAGTAGATAAGAATCATCTTAGGCGAAGGGAAGGACAACACACAGTACAGGGGAAGTCAGCACAACTGGACTAAACCAAAGCTAAGAAGTTTCCTGAATATAGTCAAATACTTTGAGAGACAGAATCGCAGGGGTAGGGGTCTGGGGGCCATGCTTTCAGGGGACAAGACATATAGGTCAAGTGGCATAACAAAGCTTATTAAGAAAATGTTCTGCATCCTACTTTGGTGAGTGACGTCTGGGGTCTTAAAAGCTTGCAAGCGTCCATCTAAGATGCATCAGTTGGTCCCAACCACTTGTACTAAAGGAGAACAAAGAAAACCAAAGATACAAGGAAAGTATTAGCCCAAAAGACAGAATGGGCCACATAAGCCAGAGACTTCATCAGCCTGAGACCAGAAGAACTAGATGGTGCCCGGCTACCACTAATGAACGTCCTGACAGGGAACACAACAGAGAGTCCCTGATGGAGCAGTAGAAGGATGGGGTGCAGAACTCAAATTCTAGTAAGAAGACTAGACTTAATTGTCTGACTGAGAATGGAGGTGCCCCGGAAAGTATGGCTCCTGGACTGTCTATCACCCCAGAACTAAAACAGTTTCCGAGGCCAACTCTTCAGACAGGGTTTGGACTGGACTGTGAGACATAAGGTGATACTCGTGAAGAGGGTGTCTCTTAGTCAAGTAGATACAAGAGACCAAAGGGGCATCTTCGGTCCAGAGGTGAGATGGGGAGATAAGGGGGTAAGCAATTAGGGTCTCATAACAATGTATGAATTTTGTATGGGAGACTAACTTGAAATGTAAGCTTCATTTGATTACAACAGTAAAAAAAAAAAAGAGAGAGAGAGCTTTTCTCTAGCTCTGGACAAAAATCTCTGTTCCCTACATTTACCCAAAGCTTTAAAATGCCCCCGACAGGAAGTGTCAAGAGCTAAGGAACGCTGGTTTGGAAACATGTTAAGCAGAAAGTCTGACTTGCCATGGAGTAACTGAAAGGAAAGGTGGCAGTGTGTCCTCTTCCCAAATGCCAAGTATGCCCTTTTCAAGTCATGACTAGGTTGAATGGCTTTAATTTTCACCTCTTCACTCCCTCCTCTAAGGAGCCCTGGTGGTGCAATGGTTAAGTGCTCAGCTGCTAGCCAAGAAGTGGGAGGTTCAAACCTACCAGCCGCTCAGCGGGAGAAAAGACCTGGCTATCTGCTTCCATCAGATTACAGTCTAGGAAGCTCTATGGGGCAGTTCTACTTTGTCTTACAGGGTCGCTATGAGTCTGAATCAACTCACCAGCACACAACAACAATAATACCCACTTCCACACGGGGGCAGCGGTAGTTCAGTGGTAGAATTCTCACCTTCCGTGTGGGAGGCCCTGGTTTCATTCGTGGCCAATACACCTTATGTGCAGCCACTGCTGTGGAGGCTTGCATGATACTGAATGGTCCAAGTTGCGCGTGGGATTGCCAGGAGTGGGGGTCGACTGGATGGCAGCTAACCACAACCCTACTTCCTGGTTTCAAGTTGCTCTGGTAATCTCCACCAGGACAGCAGGCTGACACACACACACACACATACACACACACACACACACACACACACACACACTTACCTTTGCTTATATCCCTTGCCCTGTTCTTCCTAGGCATTACAATAATGATATAAAATACTTGCGCTGCTTTGAGTTAAAACTGAGAGACTATAGCATGACAAAGCTTCAGTAAAGAGACCACTCTCACACTCATCTGGTAGAAGTACAGATTGTCCAGCCTTTCTGAAGGGCAGTTTGGCAGCATGTACCAAGAGCTTTAGAAGGGCTCATACTCTTTGACATAGTAATTTGTTTTTTTAAAGAAATTTATCCAAAGGTACTAGTAACGTTCCTTAAAGCATATTTATATTAGAGGAAAAAAATAGAAGCAAGCTGAATGTCCAACAACAAGGAATTAAAGAAATCATTGTACAATCCATCCATGTGGCAATTAAAAATCTTACTTCCAAAAACCAACTAAGGTCATGAAAAACTGTTTATGAGACACCGTAAAGTGAAAAAAGGAGGACACAAAATCAGCTTACAAATTATCCTAATGTATAAAAAATTATATATAGGTTATATGGAGCCCTGGTGGCACAGTGGTTAAGAGCTCAGCTACCAACCAAAAGGTAGGCTGTTCGAATCCTCCAGCTACTCCTTGGAAACCCTTTGGTGTAGTTCGACTCTGTCCTGTAGGGTCCATATGAGCCAGAATAGACTGTATGACAAAGGGTATAAGATATATAATATTTTTATGTGCTTTATATATGTGGTATAAATTGTATTATATATACATTGTTGTTAGCTGATGTCAAGTCAGCTCCAACTCATGACAACCCTGTGCACAACAGAATGGACTGCTGGCCAATCCTGTGCCATCTTCATGATCATTGGTACGCTCGACTCCATTGTTGTGTCGACTGTGTATTTTGTGTGCCTTCCAACCTAGGGGGCTCATCTTCCAGCACTGCATCAAACAATATTCTATTGTGATCCATAGAGTTTTCATTGACTAATTTTCAGGAGTAGATTGCCAGCCTTTCTTCCTTAGTCTGGAAGCTGCGCTGAAACCTGTCCATTATGGGTGACCCTGCTGGTATTTGAAATTCTCTTTTTTGAGTGTTGTTTGCTTGATATATTTTTTCCATTCTTTGAGTTTTAGTTTGTTTGTGTCTTTAAGTCTAAAGTGTGTCTCTTGTAGGCAGCATATAGACCGTTGGTGCTTTTTAAATTCGTTCTGCCACTCTCTGTCTCTTTATTGGTGCATTTAGTCCATTTGGTATTTGAAATTCTAGTAGCATAGCTTCCAGCATCATAGTAACACACAAGCCACCACAGTACAACAAATTGACAAACAGGTAATGGATTATATATATACATGGGGTCGCCATGAGTTGGAACTGACTCAATGGCAACCAACAACAACAACAACATATATATTTCTGAAAGTTAATGTAATAACATAGTAATAGTAAATGTGGATTTATGGGTAAATTTTAATTTCTTCATATTTTTCTATATTTTCTCAAATTTTTCCGTGAACATATACATCCACATGTACTACCTTTAGAGTTAGAAAATAATAATGTTAAAATAATTTTTAAATTTTAAACATTAGAGTTGGGATCATGTGACTCTTGGACAAGTGATGGTGAATTTTACAGAGATGCCAGTCTTGCTTTTTTGGGGTGTTGTGGGGATCAAATGCAATCAGATAAAGTAAAATGTGGCATACAAATATGTTATTACTGTATTTTTGCACAAATAACGCATGCCTTCTACCTTTGTTTGTCAACCACGCACAGGGGAAGTTCTACAAATGTAGAAGGTGCACGTTATTTGCTTATGTCTGATATATTTTTTTAAATCGTCTATTTGAAGATGAAAATCTGAGCAGACAAAAAGTTTTCCATGACGTCGAAGTCCCAGCCTTGTGGCTCTAGACCTCACTCTTGCCTGACTCTCTTGTCTTATCTCCGGTTCCCTCATACCTTGAGCTCCAGCAGCACCAGCTTGGACACAGCTCCCCAACACTATGCTGTTTCTCCTCTTACCTCTGATCTTCCTGTCTCTCTGCCCACACTGCCCTCCCTCACTTTGTTTACTTGGCTTCTAATCTATTTTTTTGCATCATGTCAGGTGTCCAGGAAGACTTCCCTGCTCCCTCCAAGATGGTTAATTTCCTCTTATGAAAGCAACTGAAGCTCCCTGGTACCCATCTCTTCACAGCTGCATAGCATGTTCTGTTTAGTGCACCTTGCCAACTCAGCTGCGAACAACCTGAGGGAAGCAACCTTATCTCTTTGACCCAGCATGGGACCCAGCCTAAGGCACTAACTTCTTGTACTCTTTGTAACCTTATCTCCCTTGGATAAGTCCCTGCGTGGCACAAATGGTTAAGTGATCAACTACTAGCCAAAAAGCTGGTGGTTCAAACCTACCCAGAGCCACCTTGGAAGACAGACCTGACAATCTGTTTCTGGAAATGTCACAGTCTTGTAAACCCTATGGAGCACAGTTCTACACTGACACACATGGGGTTGCCGTGGTCGGATCTGACTCAATGCATCTTTTGGATAAAGAAATCTACAACCACAACGAAAACTACTCTCTCCTCAGGGCCACAGCATAAGGTTATACAGGTTGTGCACTGCACAGAGGGGCCTGGCTGAGGAGGCAAGTGTGGCTGAAATCCATGTGACCTGGCCTGGGCTTGCATTAGCCCAGAGGAATGGAAATCTTTTGCTTTGCACAAAGGCCCCATTGCTACACTGAGGGGTGAGTGTGAGACTATAACCACCTAGAGATGTATTAGGCTAGTGTATTAGACTATAAACCAAAAAACCAAACTCACTGCCATCAAGTCAATGCCGACTCCTAGCCACCCTATAGGACAGAGTAGAACTGCCCCACAGGATTTCCAAGGCTGTAATCTTTACAGAAGCAGACTGCCAAGTCTTTCTCCCAAGGAGCAGCTGATGAGTTTGAACCACTGACCTTTTGGTTAGCAGCCAACCACATTAACCACTGCACCACCAAGGCTCCATATTAAACTATACCCACCTAATTCTCAGAGATGCTATATAGGCCAGCCAAAAAGCAGAGAAGAGGTGACCCACAGGAATAGTCATATCCTCACAGATAAATGTCAACCAATGCAAAGCTTACTCTTTAGGAGCAAACTGCATTTTTATAGAAAAATTGATTAAATTTCATGTGTTAGCATAAACGTACATATAGTCTTATAAATCATATTAACAATGTTCCTTACAGTATAGCCAGCACTGTCCAATAGAACTTTCTGCAATGATGGAAATGTTCTTCACTGTCTGATATAGTGGCCACTAGCCACATGGGGCTATTGAGCACTTGACTGAGGAACTGAATTTTTCATTGTATTTAATTTTTATTAATTGAAATTTAAATAGCTACGAGTGATTAGTAGTTACTATATTGGACAATGCAGGTATAGACAGTGTTCTTAAATTTTAGTCCGCATAGCAATTATCTAGGTAGTTGTCACAGAAGTAGAGTCCCAGGCCCCTCCTCAAGGGAAGCTGATTCTATAGGTTTGAGTGGGGCCCAAGAATTTGTACTGTTTAACCAGCCCCCTAAGTGCTTTTCATACAGGTTGGAATTGACCACATTTAGAGAGTTACTATTAAATGGGCATTAGGGTATCATCGTGGTGTTGGTTTTAGGCCATTTTTTGACTTAGAATATTTTGGCCACTAAGCTACAACTTCAAGCTACACTGAAGGCATTGGCAAAAAACAAGGCTCCAGGAATTGACCGAATACCAACTGAACTGTTTCAACAAATGTCAAGAAATTTGGAAGACAGCAACCTGGCCAATTGACTGGAAGAAATCCGTATTTGTACCCATTCCAAATAAAGGTTATCCAACAGAATGCAGAAATTATAGAGCAATTATCATTAATATCACACACAAGTAAAATTTTTCTGAAAATCATTCAAAAGCTGTTGCAGCAATACATCAACAAGGAACTGCCAGAAATTCAAGCCAGATGTAGAAGAGGATGTGGAACAAGAGATATCATTGCTGATATCAGATGGGTCCTGGCTGAAAGCAGAGAACACCAGAAAGATATCTACCCGTGTTTTATTGACTATGCAAAGGCATTCGACTGTGTGGATCATAACAAATTATGGATAACATTGTGAAGAATGGGAATTTCAGAATACTTAGTTGTGCTTATGAACCGGTACTTAGGCCAGGAGGCAGTCGTTCAAATGCATCAGGGTTGTATCCTTTCACTATACTTATTCAATCTGTATGCTGAGCAAATAATCCAAGAAACTGGACTGTATGAAGAACAGGGAATCAGGATTGGAGGAAGACTCATTAACAACCTGTGATATGCAGATGACACAACCTTGCTTACTGAAAGTGAAGCGGACTTGAAGCATTTACTGATGAAGATCAAAGACTACAGCCTTCAGTATGGATTACACCTCAACGTAAAGAAAGCAAAAATCCTCACAATTGGACCTATAAGCAACATCATGATAAATGGAGAAAAGACTGCAGTTGCGAAGAATTTCCTTTTACTTGGATCCACAATCAACACCCATGGAAGCAGCAGTCAAGAAATCAAACGACGCATTGCATTGGGCAAATCTGCTGCAAAAGATCTCTTTAAAGTGTTAAAAAGCAAAGATGTCACTTTAAGGACTAAAATTAGCCTGACCCAAGCCATGGTGTTTTCAATTGCCTTATATGCATGTGAAAGCTAGACGATGAATAAGGAAGAATGAAGAAGAATCAATGCCTGGAAATTGTGGTGTTGGTGAAGAGTGTTGAACATACCATGGACTGCCAGAAGAACGAACGAACAAATCTGTCTTGGAAGAAGTATAGCCAGAATGCTTATTATAAGCGAGGATGGCGAGGCTTCGTCTCACATGCTTTGGGCATGTTATCAGGAGGGACCAGTCCCTGGAGAAGGACATCATGCTTGGTAGAGTAGAGGGTCGTCAAAAAACAGGAAAACCCTCAAGGAGATGGATTGACACAGTGGCAGCAACAGTGGGCTCAAACTTGGCAATGATTGTGAGGATGGCGCAGTACCGGGCAGTGTTTCATTCTGTTGTACACAGGGTCACTACGTGTTGGAACAGACTTGATGGCACCTAACAACAACAAGCTACAACTCCCTGCCTGAACACCCACTCTACTGAAATTCTGGAATGAAAGTAATGCTTCCTAGAGGTAGCTTTTCTAGCTTCGCTGTTTTCTCCTTAGGAGCTCAGATTCATTCGTCCACATCAATTTGCTAGGCTGTAAAGAAAATGAAATTCTTTCAGTGGCAACAGTTATTGCTTAAAGCAGCTACCTGAGACAATTTCCATCCTCCCTAAACTGTCCCCCACTCCTCAGTACCAGCCTCTCTGTTCCTACCTCCTCCCCACACACTGACACCTCACATAGAACAGGACTCTGGCCTCCTTGCCTCCTTAGATAAGAAATCCCTCATGTGAGTGATTTGAGGAAATGTCTTCTGTTCTTCCAGAGCAGGCCCTGTGTGTGGTCCCCAGCCTCCAAGTTGCCACTAAGTTCAGTTGGAGACAGAGAGGTGGCAAGAAAGAGTGATGCCAACACTTTCCTTACAGATTCTCCCAGCGTCCCATGGCCTCCCGGACTGAAAGTATAAAATGGGTCACGTGTATATTTATGCCCCAATTGCTGTGACCCTGAGCACCCATTTCACTTGCCCAAACAGAATCTAGCCCTTCTCCAAGGGACCCTGGGTAAACTCTGGGAACCTCCACAACCACCCAGGGCTACCTTGCGTTGTCTCTTGCTCTGACTTCCACTCACCTATTCAACTGCTTGAAGAAGCTTTCCAAGGCTGCCAGTCCTCAGCCTGGCACTGAATTCTGTGAGGAGCTTGGAACATGTCTCTTCTCACTCTGAGGCTGCACTTTGTCACCCGGGTCCTCAAGCATCCCAGCTTGTGCCCAGAATCTTGCTGAGTCTCCCATGAAAATAATCCCATCAGTTTCAGATACCTATCTCTCTAGAGGTCAAATCCAGGCCAAGGGGGCTGACAGAGAACAGATCTATGAAACTTTTGCTGCCTCCCTCCTCCAGCAGCAAAACACCAGCCCCAATACATAAGAATAGACACAAATAGGTGAGGGAGGAGGGTGGCAACATTTGCAATAACTGGGTTCTTGGTCAGCCAAAATTGTCCCTCATTGCACACAAATGAGAAACGACCCAGTTAGATAATCTGCATACGCCTGCCTTCTCCATGTCGTTATCAATTGTCTGTATGTGTTGAGCCAAGAAGAATAGAGTCAGCACCGCTTCAGCCTGGGTGGTGGGGAGGTGGGAGTGGTGAGGAGAAAGTCAGAAAGGTTTATTCTTATATATACAAACATTTTGCCTCTCCTGGAGAGCATCAGCTGTTTGTTCTTTTCTTTCCTTTTACCCACTTGAAGGCACAGTTCATTGATTCAGGCTTTCCATTGAATCAGCACGCTTTCAATAGACTCCAAGAAAGAGAAGTTAATTCCTGCTTGGAGGCCCTCAGGATTAACTGGGCATAATAGACTCTCTCTGAGCTCCTCCAGCGCTGGGGAAATCTGTTCTAGAGAACCAGTTCACTTTTTCTCTCAAACAAGTGCTAAGTTGAGGAAATAGTATCAGCAGAGACGGTTATTACCTACAGTCAGGGCTTGGCTGTGTATGCGGCCCCCCAAAAACCAAACCTATTGCTGTCCACTTGATTCTGACTCATGACGACCCCATGTGTTACAGAATAGAACTGCTCCATAGGGTTTTCTTGGTGGCAGTCTTTACAGAGGCAGATCACCAGGTCTTTCTTCCAAAGTAACGCTGAGTGTGTTCACTACTATAGGTTAGCAGTAAGCACAGACCATTTGCACCACCCACAGCCTTCCTACCAGGCACAGCCACATACATTTCATCAGATGGAAAGTTAAATTCAGTAAAGGAGTAGCTGGGAAGGCTTAGGGAGTGAATTTTTATGTCCTTGGATGAGATGGACCTGCTGACCCCAGGAGTGGCCTGCTAGCCAGCCACAATCACCAAACACAGAGAGCGAGCACCCCGGCACCTCAGCTCCAGATCCTTTCCAACCAAGCTGCCGTACACGACTTGGGGAGCGATCTCTGGCTGCCGTTCAGAGGAAGACAGATGGCCAAGAAATGATTTTTTTTTTGAGCTTCCTAACCAGATTTCTCTTCCATGTATCACAAAGCAAACCATGGCTTCAGTTTCATCCCCAGGATGGCAGGTGGCCACAGTCTCTGACTTGGTTGAGGAAAGTCTGGGATTTAGGTCAGGGCTTGCATTTTAATTGGCCCATTTTCATTTTGTGGGAAGTAGGGAGGGAGGGAGGGTAGGCTTGGATTTTCACAGCTGATCTTACATCAAAGAGAGAGGCAGCCAAGAGCAGTGAGATTAGGTAGGAGTCTGGAAATGCTACTGGGCATGGGACATGGCTGCCACACTGCACCACAAGGAGATGAAGAGAAGGCCTGCCATTGACTGCCACCTACATGTGGCAGGCCCTGTCCTCGGCATTTTGCATATGAAAATCAATTGCTGTGGAATGGGCACCAACTCATGGTGACCCCACATATGTCAGAGTAGAATTGACCTCCACAGGGTTTTCAGTGGCTGTTTTTTTTTTTTCCCAGAAGTAGATCACCAGGCCTTTCTTCTGAGGCACCTCTGGTGGACTCAAACCTCCAGTCTTTCAGTTAGCAGCTAAGCACGTTAATCGTCTGCATCACCCAGGTTCTTCTTTTACATATGATAGCTGGGCTTATTCCCTGCGTCTCTGATAGCCACCATTTTTTCCATGAGGAAATTTGTTCTCTTCATAGACAAAGTGCTCTCCCTGAAGGTCACCTCTGCTCACGTGGCTTCAATCACCCTCCACATGTTGGTAATTCACAATCAAGCCCCATTTTCCTTCTGAGTCCCCAATGCAGTTAAGAGCTTGGCTGCTAACCAAAAGATTTGAACACACCCAGCAACTCCTCAGGATAAAGACCTGGCAATCTGCTCCAGTAAAGATTACAGCCTAGGAAACCTTATGGGGCACTTCTATTCTGTCACAAGGGGTCGCTATGAGTCAGAATCAACTCAATAGCACCTAACAGTAACAACAAACTTTGAACATTGTTCCCTGTCTGGAGGCCTCTTACCCACAAATACTGACCCCCCTCTTTATCTCACCCTCACCTTGGCTGGCTGATTCCTGTGGCTCTGATTTCAGCTGAGATGCCACTTCCTCTAGGAAGTGCCCTGACCTCCCTCCCATGTGCTTGCATGCCACTTTGTTTGTACCCCTATTGCAGCATCCCCCACTAGACTGTAACCACTTGAAGGAGAGAAAGAAGGTCTTGCTCAGCCCCGGGTCCTCAGTTCCAGGCACATCTGGCTCATAGCAGGTGCTCAAAATACTTCCATTGAGTATGTGGATAAATGAACGAATGAACACGTCACTTGCCCAAAGTTGCTCAGCAAGTACATGGTAGAATTGGGATTCAAATCCAGCTCTGTTTGGCCTCAAAGCCTGTGGCCTTTCCTTGCACTCTGATGATACAAGAGTCATCACAGGGATTATTTAAAGCAAGGCTGGACGACCTCTGGAGCTAATACTGTATCATGGGAATAACTGCAGTGAACTCCTGAGGGTGCTTTGGATTTGACATTTGGAAATCCGCATTGCCTATTCATCATCCAACCACTTACTATTCTGGTCCAGAAGACAGGCCTCCTCCTGCTCTTCATTTGCAAATTGCCCAACTTAGGCTTTTAAGGTACCTCTTGCTTTCCCCTCAGAGCAAAGCCTCAGCTCCAGTATAGTTTGCTTCCTGGTACAGTTCGAAATGTTGGCAGTTTGAACTCACCCATCAGTTCTGGAGGAGAAAGACCTGGCAATCTGATTCCATAAAGATTACAGCCTAGGAAACCCTATGGGGCAGTTCTACTTCGTCACATGGTATAGCTATGAGTCAGAATCCACTCAATGGCACCTAACAACAACAATAGTCCTATGTAATATGCTCAGAACATTTGGAAAGGGATGGAGCCATTACTGTACTTTCTTATTAAAGGAAATTGCTTGTATTTCTGTCCTCAGACTGTGCCAACTTGCTGTTGATGTAATGTGACCAACTAGTATTGCAAAATTTAATCAGCCTGGAAAATTTCAGCAGAGGCCAAAGAAGAGACTCCCACTCAGCAGCAATCACTGTAAACACAAATCACAATATTTGTACTTCCACAAGCCACGGATATATTACGTTAGCTACCTCTGCTTTGTTTAGATGAAGAATGACATGTAGCTAGGGAACGCAAAGATTCAGAAAAAGGCCTGAAAATCCTCAGAAGTGGGCTGGATTAATCCTTTCCTGCAGGATCATTGGCTCCGATGGAGTAGGGAATGAACCCCAGGGCTCCACACGAGTCTCTGCATGATACAGTGATACCCTCCCCTGGCCCAGGCTTGTGATGTGATCACACAAGATTCTAACCATGACCCTGAGAAAGGGGAAGGAAAACAAAACAACAACAACAAAAAACTAGCTGCCATAGAGTCGATTTCAGCTCATGGCGACCCTATGTGTTTCAGAGTAGACCTGTCCTCCACAGGGTTTTGAAGGCTGTGTGACCTTTCAGAAGCAGCTCGCCAGGTCTTTCTTCCAAGGAGCCTCTGTGTAAGCTGAAACCGCCAACCTACAGGCTAGCAGCCCAGTGCTTAATCGTTTGTGCCACCCAGGGAGAAGAGAAAGGAACATCCTCTATAAAGGGGGTCTTTCATTTATTTCTCTTCTGAATCCTCGGCTGCTGAAATGAAAATGCCCTGTTTGGACCGGATTTCAAATAATCTAGCCAAATGGGGGGACTTGTAGATGAAGTGAGATTGGCCATAAATTGATCATTATTGAATCTGTGCAATCGTATCATGGGGGAGGGGTGTTGCTCATTGTATTATTCTCTACTCTTCTGTATATTTTTAAAAGTTTCTATAATAAAAAGGTTTTTTTTAAATTTTTTTAATTTTATTGTACTTCAGGTGAAGGCTTACAAAACAAATAGTTTCTCATGAAACAGTAGTACACATGTTGTTTTATGACATTGGTTAACAGCCCCACAACATATTAACCCTCTAGCTTCTCAACCTTTTTTTTTTTTTGGTGAAACTACGCATAGCCAAAGATACACCATTTCAAAAATTTCTACATGCACAGTTCAGTGACATTGACTACACTCTTCCAACTGTGCTGTTATTCTCACTTAAGATGAAGGCTTACAGAACAAAATAGTTTCTCATTTAACAGTTCTACAAATGTTGCCCTATGACAATGGTTAACAATCTCAGTACACATCAACAATATCCTTACTCAACCTTGGATTCCCTATCACCAGCTTCCTTGTCCCCTTATGCTTTCTGGCCCTTGTCACTGGACTCCTGTACCTCGTTACTCTCATTTGGTTTTACGGGGCTGTCCACTCCCAGGCTGAACAGTGAACCTTGGAGGTAACTTCACCACTGAGCTAAAAGGGTGTCTGGGGGCCATACTCTCGAGGTTTCTCCAGTCTCCCTTAGGCCAGTAAATCTGGTCTTTTTCTGTGTGTGAGTTAGAATTATGCTCTACATCCTTCTCCAGCTCTGTCCAGAACCCTCTGTTGTGATCCTGGTCAGAGCAGTCAGTGGTGGTAGCCGCGCACCATCTAGCTGTACTGGACTCAGTCTGGTGGAGGACTTGGTAGCTGTGGACAATTAGTCCTTCAGACTAATCTTTTCCTTGTATCCTGTTCTCTTCATTCTCCCTTGCTCCCGAAGGGATGAGACCAGTGGAGTATCTTAGATGGCCACTCACAGACTTTTAAGACCCTAGACACTACTCACCAAGGTAGAATGTAGAGCATTGTCTTTATCAGCTGTGTCATGCCTATTGAGCTAGACATTCCCGGAGACCATGATCCCCACAGCCCTCCACCAAGCAATTCAGTCCCTCAGGGAGTTTGGATGTGTCTATGGGGCTTCCATGACCTTTCCTTGTACAAGTTGTGCTCATTTCCCCTGTGTTGTGTACTGTCTCACCCTTCACCCAAAATAACACTTATCTATTGCCTATTTAGTATTTCCTCCCCCCCTCCCCATCCCTGGTAACCAACAAAGATTGTTACATTTTGTGTGTGAACGTTTTTATGGGTTTTTACAATAGAGGTCTCATACAATATTTGTCCTTTTGTGATATTGACTTATTTCACTCAGCATAATGTCCTCCAGTTTCATCCATGTTATGAGATGCTTCACAGATTCATCGTTGTTCTTTCTCGTTGCATAGTACTCCATTGTGTGTATGTACCATAGTTTATTTATCCATTCATCTGTTGATGGGCATCTAGGTTGTTTCTATCGTTTTGCTATTGTGAACAATGCTACCATGAACATAGATGTGCATATGTCTATTCGAGTGACAACTCTTATTTCTCTAGGATATATTCCTAGGAGTGGGATTGCTGGATCAAATGGTATGTCTATTTCTAGCTTTCTGAGGAAGCACCATATCATTTTCCAAAATCATTTTGCATTCCCACCAGCAGTGCATAAGTGTTCCGATCTCCCCGCAGCCCCTCCAACATTTATTATTTCCAGTGTTTTTGATTCGTGCCAGTAATGCCAAGGTGAGATGGTATCTCATTGTGTTTTTAATTTGCATTTCTCTAATGGCTAGTGATCTTGAGCATTTCCTCACGTGTCTGTTGGCCATTTGAATGTCTTCTTTGGTGCAGTGTCTGTTCATTTCCTTTGCCCATTTTTTAATAGGATTATTTGTCTTTTTGTTGTAGAGGTGTTGGATTTTCTTGTAGTTTATGGAGATTAGAACTTTGTCTGACTTGTACTATCCAAAAATTTTTTCCCAGGCTGTAGGTTCTCTTTTTCCTCTTTAGGTGAAGTCTTTTGAAGAGCATAAGTGTTTGATTTTTAGAAGATCCCAGTTATCTAGCTTATCTGTTGGGGTTTGTGCGCTGATGGTTATGGTTTGTATCCTGTTAATGCCATGTATTAAGGCCTGAAGTGTTGGTCCTATTTTTTCTTCTTGAACTTTATAGTTTTAGGCTTTATATTCAGGTCTTTGATCCATTTTGAAGTAGTTTTTGTATACAGTGTGAGGTATGGGTTCTGTTTCATTTTTTTGCAGATGGATATCCAGTTTTGCCAGCACCATTTGTTAAAAAGACTCTCTTTTCCCCATTTGATGGACTTTGGAGCCTTGTTGAAGATCAGGTGACCGTAGGTGGATGGATTTACATCTGGGTTCTCAATTCTGTTCTATTGGTCAATGTATCTGTCGTTGTACCAGTACCAGGCTGTTCTGACTACTGTAGCTGTATAGTAGGTTCTGAAGTCAGGTAGTGGGAGTCCTCCAACTTTATTCTTCTTCAGTAGTGCTTTACTTATTCGGAGCTTCTTCCCTTTCCATATAAAGTTAATAATTAGTTTTTTCCATCTCTTTGAAGAATGTTGTTGGTATTTGGATCGGGATTGCATTGTATTTGTAAATTGCTTTGGGTAGAATTGACATTTTCACAATGTTGAGTCTGCCTATCCATGAGCATGGTATGTTTTTCCATTTATGTAGATCCCTTTGGGTTTCATGCAGTAGTGTTTTGTAGTTTTCTTTGTATAGGTCTTTTACATCCCTGGTCAGATTTATTCTTAAGTATTTTATCTTTTTAGGGGCTATTGAAAATGGTATTGTTTTCCTGATTTCCTTTTCATCATTCTCCTTACTGGTGTATAGGAATCCAACTGATTTTTGAGTGTTTATCTTGTATCCTGCTACTCTGCTGAATCTTTCTATTAGTTCCAGTAGATTTCGTGTGGAGTTTTTCCATGTATAGTATCATATCATCTGCAAACAGGGACAGTTTAACTTCTTCATTACCAGTTTGGATGCCCTTTATTTCTTTTTCTTGCCTTATTGCTATAGCTAGAACTTCCAACACAATGTTAAATAGGAGTGGTGATGAAGGGCTTCCTTGTCTTGTTCCTGTTTTCAAGGGGAATGTTTTCAGCCTCTCTCCAGTAAGAATGATGTCGGCCGTTGGTTTTGCATTGATGCCCTTTATTATGTTGAGAAATTTCCCTTCTATACCTATTTTATTGAGAGTTTTTATCAGGAATGGGTGTTGGACTTTGTCAAATGCCTTTTCTCTGTCAATTGAGATGATCATGTGATTCTTTTCTTTCCTTTTATTTATGTGGTGGATTACATTGATTGATTTTCTAATGTTGAACCATCCTTGCATACCTGTTATGAATCCTACTTGGTCGTGGTGTATTATTGTTTTGATATGATTCTGTATTCTATTGGCTAGAATTTTGTTCAGAATTTTTGCATCTATATTCATGAGAGATATTGGTCTGTACTTTTCTTTTTTTGTGACATCTTTGCCTGGTTTTGGTATCAGCATTACGGTGGCTTCATAGAATGAATTTGGAAGTGTTGCTTCCTCTTCTATGCTCTGAAATAGCTTGAGTAGTACGGGTACAAGCTCTTCTGTAAATGTTTTGTAGAATTCTCCAGTGAAGCCATCTGGGCCAGGGCTTTTTTTGGTTGGGAGTTTTTTTTATTACCTTTTCAATCTTTTCTCTTGTTATGGGTCTGTTCAGATTTTCAGCATCACTTTGTTGTAATTTTGGTAGGCCATGTGTTTCTAGAAATTTATCCATTACCTCTAGGTTTTCAAATTTGTTGGAGTATAGTTTTTCATAATGTTCTGTTATAATCCTTTTTATTTCAGTTGGGTCTGTTGTAATGTCCCCCATTTCATTTCTTATTTGGGTTATTTGTGTTCTCTCCTGTTTTTCTTTTGTCAGTCTTTCCAGTGGTTTGTTGATTCTTTCAAAGAACCAACTTTTGGTTTTGTTAATTCTTTCTATTGTTTTTCTGTTCTCTGTTTCATTTATTTCTGCTCTGATCTTTACTATTTCCTTTCTTTTGGTGGTTGTGGGCTTTTTTTGCTGTTCTCTTTTTATTTGTTTGAGTTCTGTAGTTAATGTCTTGATTTTGTCTCTTTCTTCTTTTTTGATGTGTGCATCTATTGCTATAAATTGTCCTCTGAGGACTGCCTTTGCTGTGTCCCAAAGGTTTTGGTATGATGTGTTTTCATTCTTATTTGATTCCAGGAATTTTTTGATTCCATCTCTGATTTCTTCTATTACCCAGTGATGTGTAAGCAGGGTATTATTCAGTTTCCATGTAGTTGATTTTTTTTCCCCATGATCTTTCTATTGTTAATGTCTACCTTGATGGCATTGTGGTCAGAGAAGATACTTTGAATTATCTCAACGTTTTGGATCTTGTTGAGGATTGCTCTGTGGCCTAAGATGTGGTCTATTCTGGAGAATGTTCCATGTGCATTGGAAAAGAATGTGTACTTTGCAGTGGTTGGATGGAGTGTTTTATATATGTCTATGTGGTCAAGTTGGCTGATTGTGACCTTTAGGTCTTCTGTATGTTTGCTGAGTTTCTTCTTAGTTGTTCTGTCCTTTACTGAGAGTGGTGTGTTGAAGTCTCCTACTATTATTGTGGAACTGTCAATTTCTCTTTTCAGTGTTGTTAGAGTTTGTTTTATGTATTTTGGAGCCCTGTCATTGGGTGCATAGATGTGTATTATGGTTATGTCTTCATGATGGATCATCCCCTTAATCTTTATATAGTGTCCTTCCTTGTCTTTTATGGTAGATTTCATTTTAAAGTCTATTTTATCTGAGATTAGAATTGCCACTCCTGCTCTTTTTTGGTAGTTGTTAGCTTGATATATTTTTTCCAACCTTTGACTTTTAATAAATTCACATCTTTGTTTCTAAGGTGTGTCTTTTGTAGACAGCATATTGATGGATCCTGTTTTCTTATCCATTCTGTCACTCTCCATCTCTTTATGGGTGCATTGAGTCCATTTACATTCAGTGTAATTATTGATAGATGTGAGTTTGTTGCTGTCATTTTGTAGTGCTTTTTTTTTTTTTTGTGGTGCTGACGTTTTCTTTGTTCTTCTTACTCTCTTGTGCTGAGTTTCTTGTGTTTGTGGATTTTTTTTTCCTTTCTTTTGTTTTTGTAGGTTTTGTTTTTGCTGAGACTTTATGTTTTTCCTCTTTTGTATGAGTATGTTTGTTAACTTTCTTTGTGGTTACCATAAATTTTACCCTTATCTTTCTAAGTTTGAAGCAGTCTACCATTACTTGGTATCACCTTGCCTTCCTTTTTATTAGAAGGTTCTATACCTATGCTATTTATTCTGTCTTTTATTGTTTTGATGTTGTTGTCATTTATTGATTAACTGCTCTGATTCCCTGTTGTATTTCTTTTGGTTTTGGATAGTCCTCGAGAGTTCATTTCCTAGATTGGTATCTGGCTGGTACGATCCTGCATCCTAGGTTCTGCCTGTGAGCTGAAGCTGTTTGTCCTCAGGTGGAAGAACTCCCTTTAATAATTCTTGTAAGTTTGTTTTGACTTTTACATATTCCCTTAATTTCTGTTTTTCTGGAAATGACCTAATTTCACCATCAAATTTGAACAAGAGTTTTGCAGGATAAATTTTTCTTGCCTGGCAATTTTTTTTCTTTCAAGATTTTATATATGTCATCCCATTGCCTTCTTGCCTGCATGGTTTCTGCTAAATAATCTGAGCTTAGTCTTATTGTTTCTTCTCTGTATGTGACTTCTTGTTTTTCACGAGCTGCGCTCAGGATTCTTTGTTGGTCTTTGGTTTTGGTGAGTGTGAATAGGATACGCCTTGGTGATTTTCTTTTGGGATCTCTTCTATACGGGGTTCGTTGAGCTTCTTGGATGGCCAGCTTTTCATCTTTCATGATATTGGGGAAGTTTTCTGTCGGCAGTTTTTCAATGATCCTCTCTGTGTTTTCTGTTTTCTCCCCCTGTTCTGGAATTCCAATCACTCGCAGATTTTTGCTTTTGATTGTATCCCACATAACTCTCAGGGTCTCTTCATTTTTCATTTGTTCCTTTTTCTGAGTTTTCCTGAAACAGAGTTGTATCCAAGTGTTTGTCTTCAATTCCACTGATCCTGTCTTCTGCCATTTCAAATAGGCTTCTCAGCCCTTCTATGACACCATCCATTTCTGAAATTTTGTTGTTTATCTTTTGGATTTCTAATTGTCTTTGTATAATTTCTAGTTGTGAATTTATTTTGGCATTTTGTTCCTACATTATTTTCCTGAATTCTTCGAATTTTTTGTCCATATTTTCCATGAATTTGTCTATTTTTTCCTCATGCTTGTCAGCTTTTTGCCTCAGTTCTTGGAGATGTCTGAGTATTAGAGATTTGAATTCCCTATCAGGAAGTTCTAGTGCATTTTCTTCCAGAGGAGAGTCATCTGGTGTTTTATTTTGGATGCCTACTGGAACCATCCTGTCCTGTTTTTGTAAATGTTTAGATATTGTCTGCTGTTTTCTGTAGTTATTTTTCTCATTTATTGATTGTAGATTTGTTTGTTTCATCCCTTTTTTTTTAAATAAAATTTGACTATGTCTGAGCAGACAGACTGTGTGTTCTTTGTTGTTTGCTCATCTGTGCTCTCAATACTTTTCACATCCTTCTCCAACTGGCAGGGTCAGTCACTCAGATATGGTATGGCAGGGCAGGTCTAGCTGAAGAGGAGTTACTGGGATGGGTTGTTTGTGGCACTTACTACAGCCACCAGAGCAGGTCGGTAATCAGTGCAGGGCAGGTTCCAGTAGGCCTTGCCCGTGCTGCTTGGTGGAGTGATGTCAAGCGCACAGTGCAGGTAGGCAGGATGCAGTGGGGAGATGTTACGTGTGGAGCTAAGATGGATATGGGAGAGAGGAGAGAGGAACAGGAGCCAAAAACATACAAACAAACAAAAAAGAATGCTAGGGGAGCTTGCCATTGGAATGGAGAGATGAGAGACTATGAAATGGAGAGAAACAGAAAGCGGAAGAGGAAGAAAAGAAAAGAATGAATAAATAAAAATCAGAAATGTTAAAGAACCACAAAGTTCCCAGGGATCCCACCGGTGCAGCTATGAATTCTGGGGAAGTTGCTCTCAGGTGTTGCAATACAGCCTGTCTAGAAGGCGTAGAGGTATACAAAGCCTGGTATTCAGGGATCAGAAAGAGAAGGAAGATATAGAGGGATGAGAAACTGAGCAATGAAGAAAGACAAAAAGGGCAAAAGAGGGAAAAGAAAACAAAACAAATTAAAAAAAAAAAGAACAAGAAAGGCCCCCCAAAAAAAACAGAAAAAGAAAGAAACCAACGAAAAAGAAATGTTCTCAGGGATCCCTCTGCACGTCTGTGGAAGCTGAAGGGGAGTTCCTTGCCATGCAGCTCTGCCTGGCCAGAAAGGGCTCCCAAATCAAGAAAAGGAAAAGAAAGCAAACAAACAATTCAAAACAAACAAATGAACAAAAGCTCCGGGATCCCACCACCATGGTAGCCCAGACTGGGAAGCAGCTCCACACTCGAATGGAACTCCGCAGCCCCTCAGGAAGAAGCAAAGACGGTGCACGGAGCCAGGTACCCGAGCGAAAGGAGGGGGAGGCCGCCAGAGGCAAGCAAGAAATCAAAAGAAGCTGAAAAAAAAAAGCAACACTAGCAGCCAACAAATGGCACTCAGAGAGTCAGCTAATGCAGGTTGGTGTTTCTAGACAAGAGACTGTGTCCACGGGAAGCAGAGGAGGCTGAGTGTGGGTGAAGAAGGGTAGAGAGTGGGAAAGCGTA
Organism: Dugong dugon; assembly: GCA_030035585.1. NCBI lineage: Eukaryota > Metazoa > Chordata > Mammalia > Sirenia > Dugongidae > Dugong > Dugong dugon. Next base: position 154,900,724 of record CM057462.1, read on the forward strand.
TATCACAAATTGCTGGTGCTCTGCAGCCCCTCAGGAGGAAGCAAAGATGGCGCACGGAGCGAGGCACTCGAGCGAAAGGAGAGGGAGATGGCCAGAGGCGAGGAAGAAATCAAAAGAAGTGGAAAAAAGCAACACCAACAGCCAACAAATGGCACCCAGAGAGCCGCCCGCTTGGGAGTGTGGAATCCAAGCAGCCGGCGCTTCCCGGTCAAGAGACCGTGGCCACAGGAAGCAGAGGAGGCAAAGAGGGGTGGGAGGTGGGAAAGTGCACACCACAAATTACTGGTTGTTTGTCTCCTGCTGGACGCTCCGTGAGGCTACTTTCTCGTACCCCCGTTTGCTGGTCTCCGATAGGAGTCCAAGATGGTGAATCTGCACTGCGCTAGCTGGTAGGGGACCTCTGCATGAATCTTTCCTCTCTCTCCATTCTCTGTCAGTTTTCTCACTCCATTTGGTGCTTGGCTGAGTTCTTTATGTCTTCGTTTGATGTTTTAGGGTTTCAGGATTGTTGTATTCTCTGTTTGGCTTAGTTTTTCAGATCTTTGCTGTGGAGGGACGGCGTGGTGCTTCTGCCTAGAGCGCCATTTTGCCGGAACCGGTTTTTTTTTTTTTAATGCTGCATTTATTTGAGTATGTTGTTGTTGTTAGTTGCTGTGGCATCAATGTCAACTCAAGGCATCCCCACATGTTATAGAGTAGAACTTCTCCATAGGGTTTTCTTGGCTGTAATCTTAACGGAAGCCCTTTGCCAGGCCTTTTGTTCTTTGGTACCACTGGGTGGGAATCTGGTACAATTTTTCTGAGGAATACTTTGGTGTTATATATTCAAAAGCTTTTAAAATGTGCAAACCTGTGACTCAGAATTTCTACCTCTAAGAATTTATCCTGAGGAAATAATCATGGCTGTGTGAAGAGATTTGTCTACTGAGATGAAAATAAATAATCTAAATGTGCAACAATGTGGACTGGTTAAATAAATTATGGCACATTTATGATGGACTATTATGTAGTCATTAAAATAATGTTGGATCTGGTGATGGTGAGGAGAGATGGTGGAAATAAATTGAATAATTTCTTTGGAGGGTGAATTGGTATTATCTACTATCATTCAAAATGTGCATATATGTTGACACAGCAATTACATTTTTAAGAATGTTTTTCCCATTGATAGACAAAAATGTATAACTAGAGTGATTTTAGCATTCTTTATAGTAGGAAAAAGTGAACAATCTAAATGTTCAGCAAATGAAGACTAGTTGAGTAAATTAATGGACTACTTTCAGGCATTATTTGTATGTAATAATAATTATATCCAACATTTTTGAAAGCTTACTATGGGCCAGGCACTGTTCTAGGTGCTTTTTATATGTTTATTTGTTTAATGTACTGATACAAAAACATCTCTGTATCAGTTGACTACTACTGTGTAACAAACTGTTCCAAAACTCAGTGGCTCAAAGCATAAGCATTTTTATCATTCAGTTAGTTAACCTTATGCCTGACTCTGTAGTCAGCTGTGGGTTAGAAGTCAGTTCTGCTGATCTTGGGTGGGCTCTCTCATATGTTTGGCGGTCAGTTGGTGTAGTCTGATTTTTAGAATTAATCTGGCTGGGATGATTGGCCTCCACATGGTCTTTCATCTTCCAACAAGCTAGCCCAGGCTTGTTCATGCAGTGGTAGAATTCCAAAAGAGACAGTGGAAGCATCTAAGAGTTGGAACTGGCAGACCACTATTTCTACCACATTCTATTGAACAAAACAAACCCAGATTTAAGGGGTCAGAAAATAGTCTCTTCCTCTTGATGGGAGGAACTTGAAAGTCATGTTGCAAGGAGCATGAACATAGGAAGAAGAATAATTAGGACCATTTTTTAAATCAATCTACCACATTTCTAAGGTGCACAACAATATGTGTGGTATGTTCCTATTTGTCCAATAAAATATAAAACACACAGACACATTATCACATGCACACATGTATAAGTGGAAGATTTCTGTCAGGTGCACAAAATTACTCTTCACTATAGTCATCCTAAGGAGCCCTGGCGGCACAGTAAAGAGCTAAGTCTGCTAACCAAAAGGTCAGCAGTTTGAATCCACCAGCCGCTCCTTGGAAACCCTATGGGATAGTTCCATTCTGTCCTATAGGGTCGCTATGAGTTGGAATCGACTCAGGGGCAACAGTTTTTTTTTATAGTCATCCTAAGGAGCCCTGGTGGCGCAGTGGTTAAATGCTCGGCTACTAACCTAAAGGTCAGCGGTTTGAACCCACCAGGCACTCTGAGGGAGAAAAGACCTGACCATCTGCTCTTGTAAAGATTATAGCCTAGAAAATCCTACAGGGCAGTTCTATTCTGTCCTATAGGGTTGCTATGAGTCAGAATCAACTTGACGGCAATGGGATATTTATCCTGGTGAAAGAAACTAGAGCATGGGAAGAAAAAAGACATTCTTTATATTGAAAACCCTTTTATACTGTGTGAGTTGTTTTTACCATATGAATAAATTAATTTTATAATTTAAAAAACTAGCTGTCAAAATTAAAATATCTCCAGAAAAAGAATTATAAGGACATAGAACTAAAGGCAAATGAAAACGCAATATATCAAAATTTGCAGGATGTGGGCTGCAGCACTGAGAGGAAAATTTACAGCACTAAATGCTCACAGTAGAAAAGGTCTCAAATCAAAATTAAAAGAGAAAATAAGGTAAAAATCATATTACAGAAAAACATTGAAAAACATGAAAATGTTCATAAGTATTGTTAATGAAAACATGCAAGCTGTATGAACTACGACATACAAATAGGAGCATTAAAAGGGCTAGGAGATGCATAGCGAAATATTAATATGGGGTCATGAGATGGCAGGTGGTTTTTCATTTTCTTATTTGTGATTATCTGTATTTTCTAATTTTTCCTACAATTTACATTTCTTATTTTTTTCCATCAGACTGTAGAAATGAATGTCCTTTAAAAACAAGGAGCTCAGTTCCAGGGGATCTCAGAAGCAGCTTCGCCCCTCATGGTCTTGTTTCTTCTTTCCAGAGCTTTTAGAACACTGAGGTGAGGATTACAATTTCTACCAGAGTTTGACTGTCCAGGGGAAATTTGTGTCCAAGCTCAGGCCTAACTTTTAGTCTTTCTCTAACTCATACCATTAATAAGAGAATGAAATTATTAGCCCCATTTAACAGATGAGGAAATAAAACCAAAACAAACCCATTACCGTCCAGCCAATTCCAACTCATGATGACTGCATGTGTTAAAGAGTAGAACTGAGTTCCATAAGGCTTTCTTGGCTGTAATCTTTATGGAAGAAGTTTTCCAGGCCTTTCTTCTGAAGTGTCATCCAGAAAAGGGAATTACCTGGCCACTGTCACAAGCTACCAACTAGCAGATCAGGGCTCAGCTCAGGTCATCTCACTCTTCAGTCCATGTTCATGCCCTGACACTGTATTCCATCCCCCTGGGGAAGTCTTGAGGGAGGGCTTAGACTTAACTGCCCCAACTTCCAGCTTCCTTTGGTGTTTGGATTGTCCATTGGAAGCTGCCACATTCTGGGGATAGAGCAGTGAACAACTGAGGTAGTCCTTACTTCATAGAGCTTACGTTCTACCAAGGGAAATAGACATTAAACAGTGATTAAATTCTTCATTATAATTGTGCTGAGTGCTGCAAAGAAGTGCAGGCTCCAAGAGAAAATATAACAGGGACACCTGGCTTGGGCTGGAAGGTCAAGGTGGGCTTCTCCAGAACAGCGATCTTTGAGCTGCCGTTAGATAACTATCATCACCTGTGCTGGACCCCAAAATTCTTGCATCCTGGGCAATTTCCAATGAACACACCTTCAGACATCACAGGGCGGGAGAAAAAGGAGCACCAGCCTAGGACCAGAAGTTTTTGTATTGGTCTCAGTTTTACCACTCACTGGTTCTATGACTTTGGGTAAGATATTTACATCTCTGGGACCCTGATTTCTCATCAATAAAAATAAAGGAGTTTGATTAGTCAGGTGTTATGGATTGAATTGTGTCCCCCCAAAATGTGTGTCAACTTGGCTAGGCCATGATTCCCAGTATTTTTGTGATTGTCCACCATTTTGTGATCTGATGTGATTTTTCCATGTGTTGTAAATCCTACCTCTATGATGTTAATGAGTCAGAATTAGAGGCAGGATATATTAATGAGGCGGGACTCAATCTACAAGATTAAGTTGTATCTTAAGTCAATCTCTTTTGAGATACAAAAGAGAGAAGCAAGCAGGGAGACAGGGGGACATCATATCACCAAGAAAGCAGTGCTGGGAGCAGAGTGGGTCCTTTGGACCCGGGCTTCCTGTGCTGAGAAGCTCCTAGACCAGGGGAAGATTGATGACAAGGACCTTCCCCCAGAACCGACAGAGAGAGAAACCTTACCCTAGAGCTGGCCCTGAATTTGGATTTCTAGCCTCCTAGACTGTGAGAAAATAAATTTCTCTTTGTTAAAGCCATCCACTTGTGACATTTCTGTTATAGCAGCACTAGATAACTAAGACACTAGGGTTGGCAAACTTTTTTTTTTTTTTAGCACAGAACCTGAAACACATCAGAGCAGATCCATTGTAAAACCTTATTTGTTTGCCCTTCCCCTCCCAAACCCACTCCCTAGCTTCTGTGGCAGTCCCTAGTGCCCCATAGGGTTTTCATTGGCTGATTTTCAGAAGTAGATTGCCAGGCATTTCTTCCTAGTCTGTCTCAGTCCAAAAGCTCCACTGAAACATGTTCAGCATCATAACAACACACAAACTTCCACTGACAGATGGGTGGTGGCTGTGTGTGAGATACACTGGCTGGGAATCAAATCCCAGTCTCCTGCATGGAAGGCGAGAACTCTACCACTGAACCACCACTGCCACTGCTTATCAGCATACGTTGCCCTTATTCTTCTTGGCCTATTCTCTACCTCCTGCGTCTGCACACTCCTTTCCAATCTTTCCAGACTCTACTCAACAGAGTCTCACTACACCTGCCACAGTAGTTGTACCTTTGGAGGCACAGACTATAGAAGCAGAGAGTTCTAATTCCAGTTCTGCCACTTAGGACAGTAGGAATTTAGGCAAATTCCTATATTTTTCTGTTTCAGAGTCCTCATTTGCATAACAGGAATACTACTACTACCAACTTCAGAAGGTTGTAGTGATAATCAAATGAGGTAATGCAAGGGAAATTCATAGCAAAGTGCCTGGCACATGGGAAAGTCTCAATACTTAGTAGCTGTTGTTGATGTTCTTATTACTTTTGGTTTTGGTGATCTGCACCCCGCCCCCCGCCATGGCTCACCCATTCAACTACAGTCTGTGACATCGGCCTATAATTTTATACATGACACAAGACAGGAATAAAGGCTCTCTTTGTTCAGTGTCCAGCCTAAAAGACAGGCCTCACCTCTGTACCAAGTCAGGGTTCTTGGTTACAAGCAACAGAGATTGACTTGTGATCTTCAGTAGAAAAAGGTATTTATTGGAAAGAAACAGGTGACTTTTGGAATCTTTGGTTGTGGGAGAACCTGGCTTGGAAATGAGAAGTAATTAAGCTTGCCCAGAAAGCCAAGACAACCACTCTTCTTTTTTTTTGTTGAGCATTTCATTGTGCTTTAGGTGAAAGTTTACATAGCAAATTAGTTTTCCAATCAATGATTCTTACACAAATTATTCCGTGACATTGGTCGAAATCCCCGTAATATGTCAACACTCTCCTCATTTCCTCCCTGGGTTCCCTGTTTCCGTTAATCCAGTTTCCCTGTCCCTCCCTGTCTTCTCATCGTTGGTTTCGGGCGAATGTGTAATTGCCCTTTCGGTCTTGTATAGTTGATTGTTCTAAGGAGCACATTCTTCACGTGTTATAGTTTATTTTACAGCCCCATCTATTATTTGGCTGAAAGGTGACCTCCTGGAGTGTCTTCAGTTTCAGGTTGGAAGGTTGTCTTAGGGCAATAGTCTGGAGGTTCCTCCAGTCTCCTTCAGACCAGTTAGTTTGGTCTTTTTTTTTTTTTTTGAATTTGAATTTTGCTCTACATTTTTTATCCATTCTAACTGGGACCTTCTATTGTGATCCTGGTCATAGTGTTAGTAGTGGTAGCTGGGCACCATCTAGTTCTTCTGGTCTCAGGTTAGAGGAAGCTGTGGTTCACATGGGCCATTAGTCCTTTGGACTAATTGCTTCCTTGAGTTTTCGGTTTTTGTCGTTCCCCTTTGCTCCAGGTGGGAAGAAACCAATAGTTGTTTCTTAGATAGCCACTTGCAAGCTTTTAAGACCCCAGAAGCTACTCACCATGCTAGGATGTAGAACATTATCTTTATGAACTATGTTTTGTCAATTGACCTAGATATTCTCCCAGACTATGGTCCTTAGCCTTCAAGTCCAGTATTTCAGTCCTGATGTCTAAGTAGTTTCTATAACTGTGCCCCCTATGTGCTCTATTATATATATGCATATATATGAAGCATTTACAAATGCGTATGTAGAAATATCCACAACCATACCTATATATGTACGCGGGTATACTCCTGAATGACCTCCCTAACCTATTTAGCGTATGTATTATCCTATGTATTTACTCAGAAACCTGGTGGTGTGGTAGTTAAGTGCTACGGCTGCTAACCAGAGTGTTGGCAGTTCAAATCCACCAGGTGCTCCTTGGAAACTCCATGGGGCAGTTCTACTCTATTCTAGTAGGTCGCTATGCTTTGGAATCAACTCGACGGCAATGGTTTTTTTTTTTTTTTTGATTTATGTATCTACTCACAAATTATTGTTATTACTGTTGTTGCAGGATTGTATATGTGATAGCATTTACTGTAGTTGCTCTTAAAGCTTGCATACCTCTCAGTATCTTCCTTTGCCTTGGTCACGTTGTGCTGACTTCCCCTATGTTGTGTATTGCCTTTCCCTTCACCAGAATTAACACTTGTCTACTATCTAGTTAGTGATTCTCCCTTCTTCCCCCTTCCATCCCTGGTAAAGACAACTATTCCTTAGCAGCCGCCTCTTCCAGATCCAAAGTCTCAAGCAAAAGTATCTGACTGTTCCACTTGATGTCATGTGACCCTTAGGTTTCTGTAGCAGGAAATGGGGTGCGCGTCCCACAAACATGATAGACCAGTTGTCATAGAGTCGATTCTGACCCATGGCGACTCCATGTGTGTCAGAGTAGCCCTGCTCCATAGGGTTTTCAATGGCTGATTTTTTGAAAATAGATCACCAGGCCGTTCTTCTAAGATGCCTCTGGGTGGACTCTAACCTCCGACCTTTTGGTTAGCAACCAAACAACTATCTGCATCACCCAGGAACTCCTCCAAGATGATACTTACTGGGAAACTCCCAAGATCAAAAAGGAGAATTGGGTGATGGACAGCCAAAAGCAGCAACAATAAACAACACATCATCCCCCACAATCTTCAATGTCTGTTAGGATTCTTTGAGAGAGTTGGAGGGTCTCACTGGAGTTACAGACAGGGACAGGGCTGACATAGGGGACACCAACCAGGCCTGCCAGGTAACACAGAGTGCAGGATGTCTTCAGTGACCCTCACAGCTGAGGACTAGCTGAGGTCATGGGAGAAAATATTGTTCTGTAACATAGATCCCAGACTGAAAATTTTGAGAATCTTGGCTTATGAGAGAAATGCACAGAAAACTCCACCTCAGACCAACGTCCCTTCCTTGGTACAATGTGGAAAGATTAGAACCTTTTTCTGTACTCACAAGTCTGACATCCTGATCAGGCTTTACAATAACTCTATTTATTATGGAGCACCTGTCCCATACTATTTATGTCATTAATGCCCGTTTGTCCCTATTATGATGCATTCCTGCTTGGGGGTCTTGTCATCAGAGGACCAACCTCTTTATATGACACACTGAGTCATCATTCTCCAGACAATGGGTGTCACTGTCACTGGAAAATGTCAACGGGTTAACATATTTCCTTCCTCTCACAAAACACACTGGACACCATGCACCAAAGAGGCCTTCAGAATGCTCAGCTTCCCATCCCATCAGGCTTTTCCGGATGGACCAGTCTCAGTTTTTAGCAATTTCTGGGAGAAGATATCATCTGAGTCTCCTCAAATTAACCAATTACTGCAAACAATACATTTTCTTTTGTGGATATTGTCATATATACCTCCTTATTTACAGTTAACAACAACAACAAAAAAAGACAACTTCCAGGAGAAAAATTGCCAAATTCCACAAAACAACTTCAATCATTTGGTCAAATTAAGTAGAAAATCTTATCCCCTGACAGGAACTCTAACAGCCAGTTTCATGGATTAAACAGTTCTCTGTAGAAGAACTTTTTTCATTGGGGAATGAATAAACTCAGTTGGGTATGAAGCTTTTAAAGCTCTGCTTGAATTTTGAGGAAAGTCATTTCTGCTACAGATATACAATTTTAATTCTCTAAAATGAAACTTTATAATTTTTGAAAATTCAAGCTATAAAACCACGGCCTCTTTCTTATAGACTGTGGCAGAACCATCTTTGAAGTGCTGTGTGTTTTTCAAAACAGAGCTTTTGAACGACTGTCCTAAAGGACCACTCCTGATTTAGTAAGTGGATTAACTAAATTTAGCACTTATTCAAACTCTTTCTACCATTGGCACTCAACTTTTCTGGATCGTGGCCATATCTATATTTTCCTGTTACGACTTCACTTGCTGGCAAATGTCCCTCTCATACCCACCTGGGGAACGGAACTCATCAACCTCTGAACTCATCAACCAAATTCCAGGAGCTGGGTCCTTCTCCACGCAGGGTCTTGCCCCAAATTCTGCCTGTTCCAGGGCTTGTCCTCTGCATGGTCACAATTCTTGTCATCCTGGTCAAGGCAACCTGGTCACCCCTGGCAGATATTATGTCCACATCAATCCTTTCACCCACCTGTACCCTGGCTACCCCTCTGAGCTCACAGTCACCACAGTGGGGTCAGGGGAGGTTTTCCTCCCTAATCCATGGGCAAAATTCTTTGTTTTTTTATTTTTTTAGACCCCATCCAGGGAAATGTCACATTCTAATTTTCTTACAACTTCTCTAGTATATTCAACCTTTTTTAATTCTTGTGTTTCCAAAGTAATGATGTTGAAAATATTGATCATCATCACAATGTGAAACGTGCATTATCATGATTGAGCCTCACAACAGCTTGCTATACTCTTTCTTGCTAAGGTTGTAGCTATATACAGGTACTTTGGTTTTTTTTTTTTTTAATTTTTTTTATTGTACTTTGGATGAAGGTTTACAGACCAAATAGTTTCTCATTAAAGAGTTAGTACCCATATTGTTTTTGACAATGGTTAACAACCCCATACCATGTCAACACCGTCCCTTCTCAACCTTGGGTTCCCTATTACCAGCTTTCCTGTCCCTTCCTGCCTTCTAGTCCTTGTCCCTGTACTATTGTGCCCCATTAGTCTCGTTTTGTTTTATGGGGCTGTCTAACCTTTCGCTGGATGGTGAACCTCGGGAGTGACTTCATTACTCAGCTAAAAGGGTGTCCAGGAGCCATACTCTCAGGGTTTCTCCAGTCTCTGTCAGGCCAGTAAATCTGGTCTTTTTTTGTGAGTTAGAATTTTGTTCTACATTTTTCTCCAGCTCTGTCCAGGACCCTCTGTGATCCTGGTCAGAGCAGTCAGTGGTGGTAGCTGGGCACCATCTAGTTGTACTGGACTCAGTCTGGTGGAGGCCGTGGTAGTTGTGGTCCATTAGTCCTTTGGACTAATCTTTCCCTTGTATCTTGTTTTCTTCATTTTCCCTTGCTGCTGAAGGGGTGAGACCAGTGGAGTATCTTAGATGGCGGCTCACAGGCTTTTAAGACCCCAGACGCTACTCACCAAGGTAGAATGTAGAACATTTTCTTTATAAACTCTGTTATGCCAACTGAGCTAGACTGAACAGGTACTTTGGAATCATACTGTCTGGGTTCCAATTCCAAGTTACAAAATCTTTCTTTCTTCAACTGTAAAATGGGGATAATAATAGAAGATTATATGAAATGGTGCATGTGAAACACTTAGCAGAGTGCCTAGTACACAGTTGTTAGTTGCTGTTGAATTGACTCTGACTCATGGCAATCTTATGTACAACAGAATGAAATGTTACCCAGTCCTGCATCATCTTCACAATTGCCAACATTTTTGAGTCTATACTTCAGGTATTGTGCCAGTTCATCTCACTGAGGATCTGCCACACCTTCGTTGGCCCTCTGCTTCACCAAACACGATGTCCTCCTCTAGCAATTAATCCCTCCTGATGTCGTGTTCAAAACAAGCAAGTCAGACAATGTTCTGTAGTGATCCATCTGGTTTTCACTGGCCAATTTTTGGAAGTAGATTGCCAGGCCTGTCTTCCTAGTCTTAGTCTGGAAGCTCCACTGAAACCTGTCCACCACAGGTCGCCCTACTGGTGTGTGAAATACTGGTAGCATAGCTTCCAGCATCACAGCAACAAGCAAGCCACCACAATATGACAAACTGCAGATGGATGTTCAATAAATGGCGGCTTGCTTGTATCTCTCCTTGAGTATCTCCACTCTGTCTTACAGACTCCCCAGACTCAGTGGTCTCCTGGGCTAGAAGCCACTGCAGCCCTCAGTCTTCCCCTGCTCCAACCTTCCTACAATTCCCAGGACTTAAGTGTGACACTCTGAGTCTCTCCCACCTTGGAATGAATTTCTTTCCTACCCAGGAAGCTAGGAGGGCAGCCCTTGCCTCTTGACTCTGCTTTAGTCACAAACTTCTGGCTGAATAGAGTCCCTGGTGATCATCCTGACAAGACCAAAGCCCTGGGCCAGGTTTACAGCATAGGGCTCTTTTCTTCTAGGTCTGGGGTATGAAATTACCTGAAGTCCTTAAGAAGTTCCTTTCAAACTAAGACAATTGATTACACCTGATATCTTCTTTATTTCTAAGATAATAGAATAATTTTCTTTTCATTCTTGGTTTAGAAAGAGCCAACACATGGTGGTAGAGGGCTCTGCTCCCAGTGCAGGGGGCCACCAGCCCTGACAAGCCTCAGTGTTATGGTCCATCTGAGCACCAGACCATCTAGAGGCTGAAACTACCACAGACTGCTGACACATGCACGACGCATTTTCAAATGCCCATGGATGCAACCATGATTAATGCAATACAAAATATTATAAGATTTCCCCCAGACACCCTTTTAGCTCAGTGGTGAAGTTACCTCCAAGGTTCACCGTTCAGCCTGGGAGTGGACAGCCCCGTAAAACCAAATGAGACTAACGAGGTATAGGAGTCCAGTGACAAGGGCCAGAAAGCAGAACGGGACAAGGAAGCTGGTGATAGGGAACCCAAGGTTGAGTAAGGATATTGTTGATGTGTTGTGAGATTGTTAACCATTGTCATAGGGCAACATTTGTAGTAACTGTTAAATGAGAAACTATTTTGTTCTGTAAGCCTTCATCTTAAGCGAGAATAACAGCACAATTCGAAGAGCGTAGTCAATGTCACTGAACTGTGCATGTAGAAATTTTTGAAATGGTGTATCTTTGGCTATGTGTATTTTCACCAAAAAAAAAAAAAAAAAAAAAAAGGTTGAAAAGTTAGAGGGTTGATATGTTGTGGGGTTGTTAACCAATGTCATAAAACAACATGTGTCCTTCTGTTTCATGAGGAACTATTTGTTCTGTAAGCCTTCACCTGAAGTACAATAAAAAAAAATATTATAAGCTTTACTGAATTCATGGTAGCTTGTTGTCATTACTGAATATAGTTTTTCTAAACAGTGGATACTAAAAGCACGGCTTTGATTATGTGAGAGTGTTCAACATATTTGACATTAAAAAAAGGGAGTCTTCTTACTTTAAAAAGCTGGAAACCCCTAATGCCCTGGAAAGAACACTAGAAGGGGAGTCAGGTACGTTTTCTGGGAGTGTGAGCCTGCACAAATTGCATCTCTTTTCTAGACCTTGGTTAAGTGCTCAGCTGCTAACTGAAAGGATGGCAGTTTAAGCCCACTCAGGAGTTCCATGGGAGAAAGACCTGGCGATCAGCTCCCATAAAGATTGCAGCCTAGATTACCTTAGGGGGCAGTTCTACTCTGTCACATGGGGTCAGTATGAATTGAAAATTGACTCGAGAGCACCTAACAATACCCTGGACCTCAGCAACTTCACCTGTAAAATACTAGGGGTCAGAACTGACGACCTCTAAGCCGGAGCACTAAAATTTCATGAGTCTAAAGTCACTCTCTCTTAACTACCTAAACATGAATATTTATGAGAATGGCTGACATTTTTAAAGGAAAGGAACTATACAGATGTTCTCCATACCCACATAAAACAAACGGCAGGTGAGCATCTGTTGGTTTTCCTGTCCTACTTTTTGTTACTCATACCTTCCTCTATCAACTTTGCTTTTCCCATCATCGATGGCTGTTTTGAGAGAACCCCCCTCCTCTGTCTTCAGAATCCTGTATCTGTCTTTCAAAATTTATTAACATTGGTATTTTCTCAGCAATTATAAGATGGCTGTTATTGGCTCCCACCATTATTTATCCATTTCACTTGTTTCATTTTATTCTTGTTTTCCATGCCCTCCAAGACCTCTCCTTGAACAGATTGCTTTCTATTACCACAGTCTTAACACTCTGTTCTGAGCCAAATCGTCCTCTGTCACACTTTTACCATCTTAAATTCATCAGTGGGAGTTGTAATTGCAAACCCTCCAAATGTTGCTTAAACATTTGCCATTTTCCTACAACAGTTTATTCCAAAAGAATGAAATTTGCGCAGTTGAGCGATGTGTTTATGTGCTCACCATCAGTTACGGCTTTGTGCTCTACTCTGAGCAGAGGGAGTTCTGGGGCCTTTCCATCACCTTTCCAGTTCTACCGCCTACCTTCACTGCTCTAGCCACCTCTGCTCCGACCAGTCAGAATGCCTCTTTATGTCTGGACAACCAATCAGAAAACTCCTCATGCCAAGCTTTTATTAAGCATGGGAGGTGGGGAGGAGGGAGAAGCCTCTCTCATAAAAGAAAACACAGACGTTTCAAGGTTTCAGCTCAGGAAAGAGAATCTGTAGGTGGGGAGAACTGTATACAGTACTGCAAATTTTATCTTCTCTTCGGCGAAGGCATAGAGGAAAGTCTTAAGCTCTCCAAAGTAATAGAACACTTGAAATTCTTCTCTATTTGGAAAAGATTTCTTGCCATCATCACCGGGAGGAGCATGGCTACACCTTTAATATTCTGGCTCAGTCATAGACCCAAACTGTTTCTCCTGGATTACTTTAGAAGAGCTAAGGCAGCCTGGAATTTTCTATTAGACTTTGTTAAGTACTAAACCAAAAAAAAAAGAAAAAAAAAAAACTTGTTGCCTTCCAGTCTATTCTAACTCACAGCGACCCTATAAGACAGAGTAGAATTGCTCAATAGAGTTTCCAAGGAGCAGCTGGTAGATTCCGAACTGCCAACCTTTTTGGTTAGCGATCTTTGCTCTAAAGGAAATGCACAAAGAAAATACCGGAAACATTTTTCAAATCAAGAGTACAAAGTAAAGAGTGCTTATCCTATCACTGCAGTTTTATAGAACCTGGCCCGTTCCCTAGTCTATCTGAAGTGGTTACTCTCTAAGCCCAAGAGAAGTATAACACTAATGCCTCTTGCATGAGTGTCTTGCTTCCCAGCTTCTAGCCTGCCTCCCTTCTTCCAGGCAAGGAGCCTCAGTTACCTAGTAGAATCTTAACCTTTCAGCTATCACTAAATCAACAAGCACTTGCAGCCTCCTCAGTTCTGAGCCAGGCATAGGGGATGCAAAGTACACTGGGAAACCATCCCTACCCTTCAGGTTTGTACCCACTAGTAGAGGAGACTAACCAGCAAACTCTCAATTCCACTACCGGATTGTAAGTGTTATGATGGGGCATGCACAGGAAAGTGCTATCTAAATCAGACTGAGAGGTCAAGGAAGAACTTCTGGAATACGTCATGTTTGTGTTGAGATGTGAAAGATGAATATGATTAGCTAGATTTTAAAAAAAGAGAGAAATAAGAAGGTCATTGCAAGCAGCAGGGATAGGATGTACAAAAGCAAAGAGGTAGAAAATATCGTCACTCTGGGGAGCCTCAAGTGGCTCTGTTTGGTCGAATTCAAGGGTGTGAGGAAGAATAGTAGAAGAAGCCAGAATGGGGGTCAGAGGGCTGGATCACAAAGGGATTTATGTACTAAATGTATGAGTGTAAACTTTGTCTTGATAGGTCTGGAGAGCTATTGAAGAATTTTAAGCAAGAGATTGAAATGATCAGATTTGTGATTTCAAAACTCTGGCAGCAATGTTTAAAAAAAGAAAAAAGGAGAGACAAAAAGGACAGGATTCAGCCTGGAGGCAGTTACGGTAATCCAGGTGAGAGGTGATGACAGCTTAAGCTAAAGTAGTCTATAGAATTGTATGACTATTTAGATACTAGAATATTTCCCAACCTTGTGATTGAAACAACCTCGTAAATCCTAACAGCTAACTTGAGTACTTACGAGATACCATGTCAAGTGCTTTGCATGCTTTCATTTAACAATTTCTTATTGTTTCTTATTTCTTATTCTTCTGTGCCAAGCACAGTGTTAGGCACTGGGAATGGAAGAGTGGAGGGAAAAAAGACCAAACCCCTGCCCATATATAGTATATAAGAGAGTGATAAGTAATAGGGAAAAAAACATGAAGCAGGGAAAGGGGATAGGAATGTCAAGAGTGACCGGGGAAGGCCACATTGAGAAAGTAACTTTTGAGTAAAGGCCTGAAGGAAGTAAGAAGCAAAGCCTGTAACTAGGATTTTGAGAGGAGCCCTGGTGGCCCAGTGGTTAAGCGTTAAGCTGCTAACTGAGAGGTTGGCAGTTTGAAATCACCAGCTGCTCCATGGGTGAAAGATGTGGCAGTCTGCTTCCATAAAGATTCCAGCCTTGGAAACCCTATGGGGCAATTCTGTTCTGTAATATAGGGTCAACTCGATGGCAATGGGTTTGGTTTTTAGTATTCTAAGCAGCGGTCCTGAGGTGGAGGGAACTTACCATGTTCAAGGACCCCTGAACCAGTCATTATGGCTGGGTGGAGTGACGAGGGGAAGAGTAGAAAGAGATGAGGTCAGAGAAGTAGGGCCAGATCATTTAGGGTCATGTAGGCCATCGTAAGGACTTTAGTTTTTACTTTAGAGGAAAAGGGAAACCATTGCAAGGTTTCACACAAAGCAGTAATGTGATTTAACATGCATTTCAACAGGGTCCCTCTGGCCACCATGGTGGAAATAGCCTGAAGAGGGGTGTCTTAGTCATCTAGTGCTGCTATAACAGAAATACCACAAGTGGATGGCTTTAAAAAAGAGAAATTTATTTTCTCACAGTCTAGTAGGCTAGAAGTCCAAATTCAGGGCATCAGCTCCAGGGGAAAGCCTTCTCTCTCTTTCAGGTCTAGAGGAAGGTCCTTGTCATCAATCTTCCCCTAGACTAGGAACTTCTCAGGTGCAGGAACCCCAGGTTCAAAGGACTCACTCTGCTCCTGGCACTGCTTTCTTGGTGGTATGAGGTCCCCAACTCTCTGCTCGCTTCCCTTTTCTTTTATCTCTTATAAGATAAAAGGTGACACAGGCAACACCCCAGGGAAACTCCCTTTATATTGGATCAGGATGTGACCTGAGCAAGGGTGTTATATCCCATCCTAATCCTCTTTAACCACAGACAGAGATTATGATTTATAACACATAGGAAAATCACAAAATCGAGGACAACCACACAATACTGGGAATCATGGCCTAACCAAGTTGACACATATTTTGAGGGGACACAATTCCATCCATGCCAAGGGGCAAAGCTAGAAGCTAGATATCAGCTAGGAGTCCTGTACAATGACGCAGGTTAGAGATAATAAAATCTAAACCATGATGATGGCAGTGGTGATTGTGAGAAGTCGTACATTCTAGATATATTTTGAAGGTAGCGCCAATAGGATTGGCTTAGTATTTTTAGATGTAGTGCAAGAGAAGAAGAGATAAGGATGACACAAAAGATTTTAGCCATGGAGTTACCATTTATTAAAACAAGGAAACTTCAAGAGGAGCAAGATTCAGGAGAGAAGGGCAAAAAGGACAGAGATGCAGAGCAGTGGGGGAGATGTGGTGGTGAGAGCCTGTGGAAGTTCTCTTCTGATTGATGCAATTTTTTTTAGTGAGATCGACAGCATATCATGAGCTGAGAGGGAGAATGGAGTTGGTATTATTGGAAGTTCGAGGAAAGAAAAGCAAGTTTAAACAGTTATATAATATTCCAGTTTCCAAAGATGCCTGCAACAATATCTATCCCTCTCCCCATGCTCTTATTACAATGTGATGTTGGGATCATCCAAGAAGAGGTGGGGTCTATGTTTCTTTTCCTTAAACCCTGGGAGGTCTTTGTAACTGCTTCAAACAATACAATGTGGCAGACAGAAGTGACACTATCGGCTTCCAAGGCTAGGTCACAAAAGATGATACAGCTTCTACCTGGCTCTCTCTCTCTCCATGTTCCTTTGGAGCCATGAGCTACCATGTAAGAAGTCTGTCATGGTAGGGAGACCACATAGAGAGACCACATACTGAGAGATGCATGAGAAGCCCCAGATGTTCCGGTACCCAGCTTTTTGAGTCTAAGGATGGCACAGGTTGAAATCTCTAAACGGCTAAGGGGTCCAAAGAAGACAACAAATGATGCCCTCAGTTTCCCTTAGAGACACAGGAGGCAAGGTCATTGATGGTACAGAGGAAGATGGAAGGATAGATTTAAGGAAACGGAAAATATGGACTAGTTGCTGAGGAGATGGGAGAATGACAAGGACACGTAGAGGGATTTCTGGATAGAACTGAGGCCCAGTGTTGGAAAGCATGAATTTGTGTGGTGATGCAATTTTTTTTTTAAAGCAACATTCATTGGCCTGATTGGAGAAGTCAAGTGACTGAATTGATCCAGGGCTGGCATGCTCTAGGATGGATGGACGGAAAGACAATGAGGTAAGAAGGTAAAAGAGAATGGTGAGAGAGCAACTAAAGCAATGGACTGTGGCAGAAAAAGGAAGACAAGCCAAAGGGAGCAAAAATTTGGGAGCCAAATACCCAGTACTAGAACCAGAGGTCACAATGGGGTTGAAAGTATGTGATAGGGGAGTGAAAGAGCTTCAAGGGTGGGATGTTGTGATCAGAAGGTAGAAATTTGGGTACTAAGCTTCAGAGTTGGAGCAGTTTTAGGTGCTAGATCCAGGCCACAGGAGTGAAGTGGAGCAAATGTGATGGTCATGAAATAATGGGGGCACAAGAGAGGGGTTCTTTCTGTTATAGCGTCTGTCTGACATTTGTGCTCTACACTACACATTAAGTTAGAAAGCCTCAGTCACTGTCCTGAAGGACAGCAATTCCGAACCCAAGCAAAGGATCAGTAAACTCTTGGATAGGTGCACCTGGAGGTATAGGGTGTAGCTGAGTTGAGAGTTAGTTAAGGGAGAATCACGGGACTTTCACCTTTGCACAGGGTTGGTCTGGAGGAATGAATTTTCTGCTCACTGTCAATTAGTCAAGGAAGGCTTCATGAAAAAGATGCGCTTGCAAAAAATGGAGGAAGAAAGTGAACTAACATTTCTGAAGGGCCTGATATGTACCAGACTGTGCTAAGGGCTTTAGATGCAAATGTATTGTCTCCTTTCCTCTTCAAACAATTATTTAAGAGGGAAAATAACTTGCCCAAGGACAAAGAACTATGAAGTCAATGAGCCAGAACCCCAAGTGTCTAAATCTTAAGTCTTTTGCATTCTTCCTTTTTGACTGAAGAGAAAAAGCAGAGGATCTGCGTTGTTGGGAGAGGATTCAGATTCAGATTCAAACGCACCCTGTGCACTGCGCTCTCTCATACACTGATTCATTGGTCCACGTCTCAGAGGGGGACTGGAATCAAAGAAACACAGTGTGACAGCTAAAAAGTAATTTTCAATATTTGTCATGCTCTTGACTTGCATTTCTCAGGCACCACAAAGGGACTGTTTGACTCTGGGCAACACTCCCTAAAATTCCTTTTTCCTCTCTCATTCACGTTCCTTACCCACCACAGTCCACCCCATCCTCTCTCCTCAAAACTTCTTGAGAAAAGCTTCCTCCCAAACTCGTACCCTAGTATAGGCTCTTGTTTTTTCTCCTGCACGCTGGGAGAAATCAGGATGACACAGCTTCCTTAATGGGCAGGGGAAGAGGAGAGTCTGGAAATGCACATGCATTAATAGTTGATGTCATGTCACCAGAAGTATTCTTCCTGTTTTCTAGATGAAGAAAGAAGTTACGCACAGAGTGGGTAACCTGCTCACCTCATGCAGATGGTGAGAGGGAAATCATCGCTGAACTCCACATTGAACTTCTAAAGCACTTGGAGTTGACACCATACAATTTAGGGTCTCATTTTAGTCTGTCCTGTGATATTCCTGTTTTCTCTATTTTGTGTTCAACTGGAGTAGCTTTCCTTGGCCTTGGATTTCTAGTATAATTATCCCACCAATGTCTCCCTTAATTATGTAGCTGTTGTCTTTTGTTTCTTATTTTCATGTACCTGTATCACTTGTTCTGATGGTCCTCCAATCCTTTTGTGGAAGGACATGGAGTATAAAAGTATAAATAAATGAAATGGTAGGTTTTCTTAAAATCTATGAATACTACATCCTCCAGCTGTATCGTTAGTACCTAGAAGACAGGAATTGTGTCTCAGACTTCACTTGATCATTCCTGCCTCCCCGCCCCAGTACCTAGAGGGATACAAGGCAGGTGTTCCACAAACACTTATTATTTATTATGAATGCTAGGGTATGAGCTGGCATTTACCGGATGCTTAACTCTCTGCCAGAGGCTCTCCAAACAGTATTTTATCCACACAAGAAATAGCATGTTATTATCTCTGTTTTATTAGGGTGACCAACTCATCCTGGTGTGCCCAGGATTTTCCCATTTTTAGAACTGAAAGTCCTACATCCTAGGAAACCTCTCGGTCCAGAGCAAACTTAGGACAGTTGGTCACCCTGCATTTTAGAGATGACAATTCTGAGTCTCAAAGAGATGAGTTATCTTCCCCAACTTGTCTTACAGATTCAAGCCCAGGTGTGTCTAGAGCATGGAACAGGTTTACCAACAGGACAGACCGTGGAGTAGGAGAAAAGCAAAGTGAGGCTGCCCAGGGCACCAGGTAATAGGTGCTGGCTTACCCCAGTGAGCGGCCCTGGGCACGATCACCAGTGCACATGAAAAGTAGCTGTAAAGTCCTGTGGAGGAGGATGGGATGGTTTAAAGAGCTGGAGTGGCAGGGCTTGGAGCTGGTTTGAGAATTAACTACAGGGGGATAGTGTAGAAGAGCATAAAGGCAACCTCAGGAGGACTCTTCTCACCCCAGACAGGCTGCCTTGAAGCTCTTGTTGCACTCACCATGGTTTGCTCGTCTCCTGAATGTCTCATAGACTTGAGTCAAGCTGACAGCATCAGCTAACACTAAATTTGCCACTTACAAAGTAACAAATGAGTAATTATGGACCTGATCATTATTCCCTGCTTACTACTCACATGCCAAATATTTGTACAAACTACTACAGCATTTAGTTTACAGCTGTTAATAGGTAGACCATTAGCTCCCCGTAGTCGTCCATTTTTCCTCAGCAGAGAATCACTGAACCTTGAAGGAGAACAGCTGAAGACTTTAAGCATCATGAGAAGGATCACGTTTCTTTTTCTTTTTTTGCAGAAAAGGAGTTTAAAGACTCTCTAGTAATTTTTCCTGTGTTCTACATTTTTGCCCATTCCATTTCTTGGCCTCTGAATCTCTACCTCATTTCAAGTTACAAAAATGAGACCCTTGTGGTACTGCAGGTCCGAAACATGCAAATTACTGGCTCATAACAGAAGAAGGAGAGTCAGAAATATGAGGAGGAAATGGAATGTGTGGCTAATTGTCTCCATGAACAGCTGCCTCCTTTGTCATGAGCCCACAAGGACTGGATAGTGCCTGCCTACCATTACTGAACACTTTGATCAAGGATTTTATAGAAGAATTTGGATCAATATGGGGTGGGGGGTTACAGAAGAGAATTTCAAAATTTCAGGGAATCCAGATTTTCTAGAGCCATTGAGGCCAGATGAACCCCCAAAACTATTGCCCTGAGGTAATCTTTAAACCTTAAAATAAAAATATCCTCTAAGTCTTCTTTAAACCAAACAATAGTTTAGCTTTATTAGTAAAGAATGTCTGCTTTGAGCATCGTGCTCTTTTAACAACTGTCTATATAGGATCAAACTGGCAACAGTAACTTGAAAAGTTAGACAGAAAGCTTGGGGTGCCGTGAATTTATCTTAATGGGGGAGGAATAATTTGGAAAAGGAGGGTGAGAATGTTTGCACAACTTGAAGGATGTAATCAATGTCACTGAATTGCACATGAAGAAATTATTGAATTGGTGTATGTTTTGCTCTGTATATTTTCAACAACAGTTAAAAAAAAATTACTGGCTCAGAAATGGTTTCTGACTTCCCAGCCAATGAGATAACACATCTAATTGTTTTCCTGAGGCTCAGGGATGGCCAAGGGCTAAATGTGTTGGGCCCTATCATTCAACTGAACTCACGTTTACGGAGCCCCTACTAGGCGCCACGCACACAGTGCTCAGTGCTGGGCACACAAGGCTGAATGCTACAGGGCCTGTCCTTGAGGAACTCACCACATATTAAGGTACTCACAGTCGTAAGGCATTTCTGAAGGAAAAGTATGTCATTATGGTTTATGTTGCTGATGTGATTAAAAAGCAATTTTATGTCCTTCAAAAGTCCCAGAATGATAATAAAAAGGAGAAATACAAGGATGTGTTGACCAGCTATCAATTCAAAACAACAAAATGATGGGCAGAACAAATTTATTATGGCCTTGTATGGATGAACCAGTGAATTCAGCTTCATACCCTTGTTTGTGACCCAGTATTTTTCCAGATTCCTTTTTTTTTCAATCCAAAGACAGCAAATTTTAAATGGTGTGTCATATACGCTCTACGGTTTATTAGCTAAACAAGCTATATCTGCCACTGATGTTTGGGGTATCTGGTTTCTCTGACAAATTTTCATAAATCAGATTTATATGTAGTCATGTAATTCAGATTACATTTATACTGTTACAATAAGTGAAATTAACATTAATTGAAAGTTTTCAATTATCAAAGTGCTGGGCCTACCTGATTCTGGAAAAATGAAGTCTCACCTCGGATTGCTTTGATTTAAAACTCTGTCAGCAATCAGAACTCTGGAAGTCAATTTATGGGTCTGGATTTGAGAGTTTGCTACTTTTAATTAGGTATATAAATCCCCCTATTGCATTTTCCATTACAGCTATGTGCAGGCCCAACCCTGCTCTGTTGAAGTGCCTAATTTATCATTTGTTTGACTGGTGGTAAGTCTACCCTTGGAGACTTATCAAATGACTGTGATCTATCAAAGGTGGTTAGAAGATCAATATTTCAAATACTCTCTAATGTGGATAAAAGAAACTTGGCAATAATTTCTCCATGTTAGGTATATAAAGATTTATTTAGGAAATATGGTATTACAATAGACTCCCAAAAAGATTTTTAAAAAAATTTAAATCCCCTTCAGAGAGAGAAAAAATAAATTTATCTAAGGAATGATACTAAGGGTGGTATAGGAGGTAAGAAGAGGTAGATAAACTTATTCTTAACCTGTAACCTAGCTTCTCCAAACCTATATGTTTATTTCATTTCATTATGTACAGAAAATGATTTCTTTAAGTTTCAGTTTCTGAGGACAATGTCTTCAAGAGTTATATGTTACCAAGACCACCCAGAACTTCCGCAAAATAAGCCGCTGACCTGCTTAGGTCTGCAGGTCTGTCTGGATATACAACTGGTTTAGCAGTGGACCCATGCTGAAAGACAATGTGCAGAAGAGACAAGCTTCCTCTGAGAAAATCGATGGTTTCTGTGCTTATGGAAAAGAAAAAGAATCCACAATAAGAACTCTACACCCCCAAATAATCTTGTTATTTTTTCCCAGGAGTACTGTGGGGAGGGGGGCAGGAGCACTGGCCTATCACATGAAGACAAGTTTCACCTTTCCACCTTTCCTTCACATCAGCCACCTTTATATCTTTCCCCTAATTGGCTGAATCGGTTTCAAAGTCAGCTAGAAATTGTTCCCATTGCCAAAAAAAAAACAACCAAACAACCCCGTTGCTGTCAAGCCAATTCTGACTCATAGTGACTGTATAAGACAGAGTAGAACTGCCCTATAGGGTTTCCAAGGAGTGGCTGGTGGATTCAGACTGAGCATTAGAGGCTCTAAGGCTTAGTGGGACAGTTAATAGTGGTGTAAAATGTCAGGGTAACATTGAATGACCCCAAATTTTCCATTAAAGTCTCAAAGAGAGCATTTCACATAAAGCCTACCACTCGGGTTCATAAGACAGTATTGAACCCTCAAGTCTATAAATTATTGACCCTTCAAATCAAATTGTATTAGCTTTAGCTTAGATGGAGTCTGGTGTAATTATGCCAAGATCTGGGTTCAAGACCTCTGTCCAGCAGCTAACCCATGCATGCTAAGTCCCAGGGGAGGTTGTGTGCTTCAGCACAACCATCAGCATGAATGGAAACTCTGCTCTAGGGGATAGGAAGGCGGAGGGCAATTGCCATTTGTTGAAGACCTACTGTGTTCCAGGCACTGGGTCGGGTATTTTACGCAATGCAATCCTTCTTAATTTCAGCATAAATGTGATTTTCTCCAAATAAGATGGACAACAGAGGGAAAAAGTGGTCTGTATAGGCCATTAGAGCCCTTAAAAGTGTTACCAGCAAACTTTAGCATGTGATTCTCACCCTGTCTGTCTTGCTCATAGCTGATCCCCCAGGCCTAGCATAACCGTAAACTGTAACCCATTGCAGTCAAATTGATTTCGACTCATAGCGACCCTATAGAGCAGAGTAGAACTGCTCCATAGGGTTTCCAAGGAGCGGCTGGCAGATTCGAACTGCCGACCTTTTGGTTAACAACCAAACTCTTAACCGCTACGCCACCAGGGTTTCCAAACCTAGCCTAGTGCCTCACGAATAGTAGGTGCTCAATAAATATTTTTGAATGAATGCACATTTTAAACCCATTTCCCTTCAGATAAACAAAATCCTACATCCTCATTTAATGCTATATAGTTTAAGAACAATTAAGAATCTTAACGAAAAATTAATACAATGGAAAATTTTGAATAAGCTTTTTCAAATGACACGTCTCCCACTTTTTACCAACGCGTCTGGAGTTTAAACATGAGAGGAAGATCATAAGGAAATAATCATAGATGTACACAGGAAATCTGTACAGAGATATTAATTATGGAGTTATTTACATGGTAAAAAAAGTAGAAACAATGATTGGAGATGTCCATAATAAATTATATGACATCCGTTCAGTAGCATATAATACAACCAATAAAGGATTTTAAGGATATTTAATAAAATGGGGGAAATACTATATAATGTTACTTAAAAAAAACCAGAATACAAAACCCTGTGTGTGTGTGTGTGTGTGTGTGTGTGTGTGTGTGTGTATTACTATTATTCTAATGTATATACATTACATATGCATAGGAAAATGCTGGAAGGAAATAATATACCAAAACATTAGTTATGGGTATTTCTGGGTATTGGGATTATTAGTGCTGTATAGTTCTTCTTCATACTCATATTTTCAGTATTTTCTATTATTTTTGTAAGACATGCATTATTTACATAATTTTAAAAAGTTTCATTTTTTTCTAAAGAAAGAAGAGTTTGATAGCAGAACCAGGGAGATGAAATATATGTAGTTGATTTCTCCCTGTGCCACAAACTGCTCTGAGGAAATGGCAGAAAAAAACAGTTAGTTGAAAAGATTAGCTTTTATTTTTTGCTAACTTAAGCTTTTTAGGCCTTCTCCCCTTAGGTAGGCTAACGGTGCTATCAGCCACTTTGCTAATTTGACTCAATAATTTTGTTGTCATCGTTCTCCATGTTAGCCCAGGCAGTAGCTTCTCTGAAGCTTACCTTTGCATTCTGTGGAAAGGCTTCAACAGTGGATAAAGCACTTTTGTAAATAAGTTTTTGTAAAACTCACTGAGAGATCATTATGCACCTACTGTGCCCCAGGTACTGGGGCGGGCACTGGGGAAAAGCCCATTTCCTTCTGAAGTCCTTATATCACTCTGTAAATGAAGGTTACGTATTCCTTCCCAGCTGCTCCCACAATCTGAGGGTGTGCCAATAGCACTGCAATCAAACAGAAGGCTCAATTCAGATGAGAATTAATTGAATCAAAAAGCTCTGGTGGTCCTGTGGGCAGCTAGGGTTGGCCTGGTGGGAGCTCTGCTTGTGCCAGGTCCTGCTCAGATGAGAGAGCTTCAGGCCAGAAAGTACCAGAAAGAGCCAACAAGCCCTCATTACAACCTTGCAAGAAGAGATGGCAGATTCTTGGTTGGGAGGAGCCACTGGGAATGAAGAGGTGGAGAGGATGGAGGACTGATTATCAAATCCGAAGGAAGATGTCATTTTAAAGCTGTGCTACGTCTGCCAGAATGATGTCAACTATGACAATAATAATAACAATGTGATGATGATGATGAATAAGTAAGCAAATACGTAAATACATACAGCTACAGAGAGCAGCATGATGAGATGGAAGTTTCAGTCAGATCTGCCTCCACCACTTAAAATGTCATCTTGGGCAAGTTACTTAAGCTCTCTCAGTCTCAGTGTTCTTGTCTGCCACGTGGGGATAATATTATACCTCTTGCAAGGTTGTTATGAAGATTAGAAATAATACATGGAACATACAAGACACAATTCCTGACAAATATTAGGCATTTGATCACGAATCAGGGTACTGTAAAGCCAAAGTCTTATCCTGCACCACTCCATGCTTTTAGAGTTACCTACACCCATGGAAGCAGCAGTCAAGAAATCAAAAGACTCATTGCATTGCGCAAATCTGCTGCGAAAGACCTCTTTAAAGTGTTAAAAAAGCAAAGATGTCACTTTGAGGACTAAGATGTGCCTTACCCAAGCCATGGTGCTTTCAGTAGCCTCGTATGCACACAAAAGCTGGACAATGAATAAGGAAAACTGAAGAAGAATTGATGTCTTTGAGTTATGGTGTTGGCGAAGAATATTGAATACTGCCAAAAGAACAAACAAATCTGTCTTGGAAGAAGTACATCCAGAACGCTCCTTAGAAGCAAGGATGGAGAGACTACGTCTCACATATATTGGGCATGTTATCAGGAGGGATCATTCCCTGGAGAAGGACATCATGCTTGGTAAAGTAAAGGGTCAGTGGAAAAGAGGAAGACCCTCAACAAGATGGACTGACACAGTGGCTGCAACAGTGAGTTCAAGCATAACAGCAATTATGAGAATGGCACAGGACTGGGCAGTGTTTCCTTCTGTTGTATATAGGGTCGCTATGAGTTGGAACCAACCTGAAGGCACCTAACAACAACACTTGTATAGCAAAGGTTAAAAAGAGTGGGAGAAAACAACCAGAAAGTTGAGAAGGATCCAAAACCATGTGCTGGTGGGAGGGTTGAGGGAATAGACCAGAACTAAGGACTTGAATCTCAAATAAGGGCTAGAGCTCCCTCTTCAGGCAGAGTTTGGTGCGTGTAACTAGGACTGGGGGGCTGCTTGTGAAGCCCTGCTGGCACAGTGGTTAATTGGCTGCTAACCAAAAGGTCAGCAGTTCGAATCCACCAGCCTCTCCTTGGAAACCCTACGGGGCAGTTCTACTTTGTCTTATACGGTCGCTTTGTGTCAGAATCGACTCATGGCAATGGGGTTTTGTTTTGTTTTGTTTTGTTTTGTTTTGTTTTTAAATGAGTCACATAATCAAAGACAAAACCTATTACCTTCAAGTCAATTCTGATTCATGGCTACATAAAAACCCAGTATTCTTCTCTGCTTCATTTGTTATTCTGTAAAAAAAGCAACAAATAGTATTACTTATTCAATCAGCTTTGCACAACATTTCCTAAAATTGCTATTACTATACTTAATTAGATGATACATGATTTAGATCAAGGTTAAGAGATGTCAATACCATGATCTAATTAGGTAGAGTTCTCATTAATCTTTATTATTAACCACTGTTTTTTTCACCCAAAGCTTAAGTAGAGCTAACTCACCCTGACTCTTTCTTGGCTTGTCAGAATCCAGTTTGGCTCTTCTCAGGACAACCTGCATCGTTTCTATTTCACAAATACAGAACAAGCATTTATTGAACTCTACTGTTGCTGTTTTGTTTTGTGCTATTGAGTCAACTCCAATTCATGGCAACCTTATCTACAGGAGAATGAAATGTTGCCTGGTCCTGCATCATCCTCACAATCACCAGCATGTTTGAGTCCATTGTTGCAGCTACTAGTAGTGCCACTTCATCTTACCGAAGGTCTCCCACATCCTCATTGGCCCTCTACTTCACCAAACATGGTGTCTTCTAGTGATTGATCCCTCCTGATGACGTGTCCAAAGAAAGCGAGTCAGACCAATGTTCGTTGTGATCCATAGAGTTTTCATTGGCTGATTTTCAGAAGTAGATTGCCAGGTCTTTCCTTCTAGTCTGTCTTAGTCTGGAAGTTCCACTGAAACCTGTCCACCATGGATGACACTGCTGGTATTTGAAATACCAGCAGCATAGCTTCCAGCATCACATAAACACACAACCCATCAGTATGACAAACTGATAGACAGGTGGTAGTATTGAACACTAACTCAGGCTAAATGCCTCAGAAGGACACAAGAGAAGTATAAAGCATAGATTCCTGCCCACTATGACTTTCTAATCTAGTTGTATAGACAAAATAAACATATATGATGGTTATGTCACAAACAAAAAAATAATTAAGCGTGAGCTTGTCTACATCTGAGCCCAAACTTCATTCAACTCCACACCCCACATTCCCAATACTAGTACACTTCATGGAGCAACACAAGGACTCAAAAGATGTCCAGTGAACAAGCTAAGTAGCATGATTGACATAGAGAATAAATGCTGGATGACTATAGAAGAAAACACTTGCCACCTTCTAACACACTCTCATTTATTTCGTTTATAGTTTATCTCGCTCTCTAGATGTAGGCTTTCTGAGGGCAGAGATGCTTCTGCTCCATACACTGTGTGTCCACAGAGCATAGGCTAGTGTCTGGCACATTACAGACCCCTAATAAATATTTGTTGAATAAATAAATGAACGAATGTTTCAGCCATAACTTATCAACATAACGTACATAGATAAGACTGAGGTTCTTGGAATCTTGTGGAATTTCAGGGCCGAGGTTAATGACCACAAAATGAAATACTTACCAAAAACGTACTAGGGTGTTGGTTGCAGCTTTGCTTATAATTGTGGCAAACTGGAAACAATCTAAAAGAGAAGAATGGTTAAACAAATTATACCTCTATAGTGGGATATAATAAATCCATTGAACATAGCAACATAGATCCATACTCTTTAGGAAAGATATTTACAATACATCGAAACAAAAAAACCCATTGTCGTCGAGTCAATTCCGACTTGTAGCGACCCTATAGCACAAACTAGAACTGCCCCATAGGGTTTCCAAGGAGAGGCTGGTGGATTCGAACTCCTGACGTTTTGGTTAGCAGCCAAACGCTTAACCACTGTGCCACCAGCGCTCCACTACAATACATTAGAAGTGATGAAATAAAATCACAAAATACAATCACATTTTGTTTTATCATGGGAGGCTAGAGGTACATGAACAGAAAAAGAAAAAAGAAATCTAGATGGATCTATGCAGAATGTTTTCACCAGGCAGCAGGATTAAGGACTGGATTTACATTTTCTTCTTTAAACCTTTTCACATTGTCTGATTTTTTTTTTAAAAAAAAATATATGCATGCATTGTTTTAAGATCAGAAGAAAAAAGGTGTTTTAATTTTTTAAAAGAAGCTGTCCAGGGATCCCATCCTTCAACAACCCCAGGAGTGTTGATATGGCCTGCATGGGTCCTGAATTTGGTCCTGCACCCAGCACCTTCCCACATCCTCCTTTTCTATATCCTTCCTGGTGGCTCCTCTGTGATACAAGTCATAGTTGACTGTAACTGATTCAACCAGTCTGGGATTAACTTGAGGGGGTATTGATTTCAGATGGCTGTCAGATTTAATAGCCAGTGGTCATTACAGAGGTTTACATCTCCATCCTTCTTCTTGACGAAGAACACCCTGTATTGTCAACGACCTACTAACAATGAAATCCCCAAGAATTGCTGTCTCGGGTCCTGAATGTAACACTCTGTGCCCTAGTCAAAATTGCTCCCATATTCCTCCCCAAAAGGATCAATAGAGAGAATGGTCACTGGGTTGATAAGATAGCTAGGTATAAGCTTTGACTAGGGTGAATATGCCTTGGAAGCCACAGTATTTGGGGGCTGGGGAAAACTAAAGCATATTCCTCTTAACCAAGGCACCCAGAGCTGCGCTGGTAACACTAAGCGTCCTCTAGGCTTTGTGTAAGAGTACCAAACAGCAGCCTCATTGTGCTAGTTCTGGCCTAATTACCAACACTGGTTACTGAGTGCAAATCAGGTATTTTCTTTCAGAGATATGGTATTCACTGCTTCAGACATCTGAGGTGGGGTAGGGTAGCAGGAAGTAGGAACAGTAGGGACTTTTGGAGTAAGATTATTGACTTTGGACAAGGTCTTAAGTTCTCTGAACTTCAGTTTTCTCATTCATGTTATTGTTTGTTGGCTACCATTAATTCAGCTCTGACTCATGACTCCCCACGTACAACAGAACAAAATGTTGCCTCGTCTTGCACCATCTACGTGACCACTGATATGCTCAAGTCCATTGTTGTGGCACTGTGTATTCTGAGTGCCTTCCAATTTAGGGGGCTCATCTCTCAGCACCATATCAGACAATATTCTGTTGTGATCCATAGGGTTTTCATTAGCTAATTTTTGGAAGTCGATCTGCAGGCCTTTCATCCTAGTTAGTCTTGGTCTGGAGGCTCTGCTGAAACCTGTCCACCATGGATGACCCTGCTAGTATGTGAAATACCAGTGTCATAGCTTCCATCATCACAGAAACACACAGCCCACCACAATACAACACATTTGTAGAATTGTGTTATTAATGTATATTTTACATCATTTTAAAGAATACATGAGATTATAAAGTGCTTAGCTAACCAGTGCATGGCACATAGTGGGGATTCAATGAATGTTTATTTTTCTATCAATATCTGCTGGGCGTCTCCATCTGATTGAGGATTCTTATATGGACCTCAAGACCCTGGACAATAAAGTTATTGTTGTTTCTCATAGTCTGAATATTTATTACTTGATTTATTTAGAGGTCAGTAAGAAAGACGGAGAGTGGCCATATACTGAGATCCTGCTAAGTGCTAGAATCCTCCTGTATCCTATACTTACATCATGACCTTTACAACTCAGCATTACTGTGTAAATACCCCATTTTACCAATGAAGCTCCTAGAAGCTAAATAACTTGCCCAAGATTATATAAGTGACAGAGATAATGTTTGAAGATAAGACTGTCTGCTACAAAAGCTCATTTCTGTAAACCATATTGGAAGAAAGAGTATGAGACCCTGATAATTTTAAGGGGGATCCCTCCAAATAGGTGTGATAGAAGTCCAATCTTCCTTTAGTCTTGAAGTTCCCCAATTATTCAACTGGGGACTGAGTCTGAATATAGACTATGGGATAATAACAACAGTGACTCACATATTTTTGACAAATTACTATATGTTGGTCTAAGCATATTATATGGGTTTTCATTTAATCCTCACAAGTCCACAAAGTAGACACTGTTATTATCCTCATTTTACAGATGAGAAAGCCAACAGATATAAAGATAAATAATTTGCGCAAGCGGCAGAGCCTGGTTTGAGTGACCTACCATGTTGTTGTTAGGTGCCGTTGAGTTGGTTCCAACTCATAGCCACCCTATGTACAACAGAAGGAAACACGGCCCAGTCCTGCGCCATCCTCACAGTTGTTGCCGTGCTTGAGACCATTATTACAGCAACTGTGTCAATTTGTCTTATTGAGGGTCTTTTTCTCTGAGACTCTACTTTACCAAGCATAATGTCCTTTTCCAGGGATTGATTCCTCCTGATAACATGTCCAAAGTATGTGAGACATAGTCTTGTCATCCTTGCTTCTAAGGAACATTCTGGTTGTACTTCTCCCAAGACAGATTTGTTTGTTCTTTTGGCAGTCCTTGGTATATTCAATATTCTTTGCCAACACCACAGTTCAAAGGCATCAATTCTTCAGTCTTCCTTATTCATTGTGCAGCTTTTGCATGCGTATGAGGCAAGTGAAAACACCAGGGTTTGGGTTAGGCGGACCTTAGTCTTCAAGGTGACATCTTTGATTTTTAACACTTTAAAGAGGTCTTTTGCAGAAGATTTGCTGAATGCAATGCATCTTTTGATTTCTTGACTGCTGCTTCCATGGGTGTTGATTGTGGACCCAAGTAAAATGAAATCCTTGACAACTTCAATCTTTTCTCTATTTATCATGATGTTGCTTATTGGTCCATGGAAACTGGCATCTTGAGCTGACTGGTAGCACAGCCCCCTGCCCTGGTCAGCTGGGGAGCCCACACCCGGAATTCAAGGCTGGAGGCAATTCAAGCCTGGCCTGCCGGCAGTGCAATTCTCATCCTCACCCCTAACCCCTGAACTCCTCTGAGAACTAAGCAGCACTTGCCTCACATGCCCAGGGATGGATGAAAGGGTGACCACTGGCCACGTCCTCAGAGGTCTGTTCTCCATTCTCACCCTCCAGGCCTAGAGGCAGTTGTGGGAGCCCCTAACCCATGAGGACTGGGCCTGGTCCCTTGGATTTGCCTTAAAAAGGGAGCAAGGAGGCGGGCCAACGGGAGACTATGAGAGGGGGTCAAGGCAGGCAGCAGGCTCAGAGGTCATGGGAGGTAGCCTAGTGGGGAGGGGTGTCAAACCTGGCTGTAGCAGAGGCAGGCCTGACTGTTAGGACATGGGTGAATCCCATGGGCAGGAGTCCCAGCATAGACCATGCTCAGGCAGGCAGGAAGCTGGATTATGAACTGGAGCCAAGGCAGGATTCAGAAACAAGAGAGACCTAGTAACTAGACAGTCTGAAGCCAAACCCAACCCAGGACTGCTGTAAGGAAAGCCAGTTTACATACTAGTTAGAAATTGAAACCCCACATTTCCTGGGTGGTGTAAACCATTAACGATTAACATGCTCGACTGTAATTGAGAGGTGGGAGGTTCTAGTTCACCCAGAGGTGCCTCGGAAGAAAGGCTTGGTTACATACTTCTGAAAGGTCACAGTCATAGAAAACCCTGTGGAGCACAGTTCTACTCTGACACACGTGGGGTCGTCATGAGTCAGAATCCACTCCATGGCAACTGGTTACTGGTGGTATTTCCAAAAAGAATGTGACTGAGGTGAGATGTATTCACATGCTCTAACGGAGCACTCCTTCAACTTTTGTGACCATGACTCACCAAGCAACACTGTTTTACATGTGAAGCAGTTATGCAAATTTCCCTTCCCAAAAAGAAAAGTCATCATCAGGCTAAGAAAAGATACAAACAAAAATAATACATAGAAGAAATTTTTTAAATATAAATTAAATTTCACAGGATGGAAAAAAAATTATATAAAACTACATGCCAGTATATTCCATTACTGTACAGTATAAAATGGTTATTTGTTATAAAATATAGAATTATCCTTCCAAAGGCTCACAGCACACAGGAAGATTTTTCCGACACTGCTGTTTATAAAGTGAATAAGCAACAAGTCCTCGACCTCAGGTCTACACTGAGTGGTCATACAGTTCTTCCCAAATGACAAATTGTTCTTAAACGGCCAGGACTTGTTAAATCAGATGCAAGCAGTTAATGCCCTTGGCTGCTAACCGAAAGGCTAGAGGTTCAAGTCCACCCAGAGGAGCCTTGGAAGAAAGGCCTGATGATCTACTTCTGAAAAAATCAGCCATTGAAAACGCTGTGGAGCACAGTTCTACTCTGATG
Organism: Dugong dugon; assembly: GCA_030035585.1. Classification (NCBI taxonomy): domain Eukaryota; kingdom Metazoa; phylum Chordata; class Mammalia; order Sirenia; family Dugongidae; genus Dugong; species Dugong dugon. The sequence continues at coordinate 154,932,862 of CM057462.1, forward strand.
CACATGGGGTCGTCATAAGTCGGAATCGACTTGTTGGCTACTGGTAGCTCGTTATTAAAGTGGCCTTCAATTTTTTTTTTTTTTCAATCATACAGCCTTAGCTAGCAGTAAAAATTTTTGGACACAGACCCCATTGTAGGTAGATTTGTTTATTTGTAAGTTATATACATGCACTTCTATCATTAGCAAGTATTTGAAGGCTTAAATACACTTGAGATGAAATTTATCATAAATTTCAGTAGCAGTAAAGGCAGCATCTTACTGATAATTTCTCATGTCGGGGCAGTCATCATCTTGTCTGATATGATTAGATGGCTGTTGTTTTTAACCTCATAGTTTGTCTGACAATGAGCTTATACAGGATTAGGAACTGTGTCATTTTCTTGTTTACTTGGATTTGCATTATTGGTATTACCTTCAGTACACTCTTTTTTTAAAAAATATTTTATTATGTTTCTGGTGAAAGTTTACAGAGTAAATTAGGTTCTCATTTAACAATTTCCATACATATTGTTCAGTGACATTGGTTACATTCTTCACAATATATCAACATTCTCATTATTTCCATTTTGGTTGCTCTGTTTCCATTAGTCTAGCTTCCTTGTCCTCCCCCCTCCTCCGCCACCCCCCATCTTCTCGTCTTTGGTCTCGGACAGATGTTCACCATTTGCTTTCAATCGAAATGATTATTTCAAGAAGCACAGTTCTCACGGGTGATATTATTTATTTTATGAGCCCATCTGTCATTTGGCTAAAAGGTGATCTCTGGGAATGGTTTGAGTTTCAAATTTAAAGAGTATCTCGGGGCAAAAGTCTCAGGGGTTCATCTAGTCTCTACCAGTCCAGTAAATCTGACTTTTTTTTTTTTTGGGGGGGGGGGGAATTTGAGTTTTTGTTCTACATTTTTCTCCCATTCTATTTGGGACCATCTATTGAGTCCCTGGTTGGAACAGATGGTAGTGGTAGCCAGGCACTATCTAGTTTTTCTGGTCCCAAGGTAGATGAAGTCGTTGTTTGTGAGTACATTCCTTCTTTGCAGGGGTCTGACTCTTCAGCCACTCCACTTTGTTCAGGTTTGTTTAGTTAAACTAAATCATGTAATCTGTATATCCTTCCAAGAAGCACAAACAAGCTAATATACCCTGAAAGCAGATGAGTGAAGGAAGGCACAACTGTCAATGTCTGTGCGTGCATGTGTGCATGGTGTGTGTGTGTGTATGTGTGTGTGTAAAACTCAATGTTACCTCAGGATACCCCCTGAGTATGTGACATGGGATCAATAGGCGTACAGACCAAATAAACATCCATGGCTCAATCTATATATCAAATTTAAGTAAAGCTTAATTTGTTTCTTATTGTTCAGTAAAATATTAGCAGATGTTCCAATATGTTCTTCCTATACCTGCAATATATCAACTTGCACCTGTGGGTTGTCCATTATTTACTCTGGGGTATCAGAGGCTATGTTCTCACAGAGTTAGCAACTCTTGGGGTCCACATCTGTGGGTAGGTTTGGCCCTTGCGTGGGGTTTTGATCTCTCTCTGACTCAGGCGATCTACAAAGACGCCTCAGACCTTACATCATGGCAAACAAATCCTCCTTTGAAAATACACTAGAAGGGCAAGGAAGTGATTCACAAGATTTTTCCACCACCCCTCCCTTTTACAGGCCCAAGAACAGCCTCTAACCTGAATTCTGATCATTGTAAACAATAGACTAAATGACTTTCCTAGAAAAGTCTACTCATCAAGCAAAGGAGGAAATTAACAAATATGAAATCAACATAGCATGATTGAGAAAGAAGAAAATCAGATTTTCTTAAATTAATTGTTGCACTTTAAGTGAAAGTTTACAATTCGTTAGTCTCTCATACAAAAATGTATACATATATTGTTATGTGACACTTGTTGCTCTCCCTATACTGTGACAGCACACTCCTCCTTTCCACCCTGATTTCATGTGTCCATTCAACCAGCTCCTGACCCTCTCTGCCTTCTCATCTCACCTCTGGACAGGAGCTGCCCATTTAGTCTCATGTATCTACTTGAGCTAAGAAGCACACTCTTCACGAGTGTCATTTTATGTCCCATAGTCCAGTCTAATCTTTGTCCGAAGTGTTGGCCTTGTTTTGGGCTAACAGAGAGTCTGGGGGCCATGTCTTCTGGGATCCCTCCAGTCGCAATCAAACTATTAAGCCTGGTCTTTTTACTAGAATTTGAGCTCTGCACCCCACTTTTCTCCTGTTCCATCAGGGACTCCAGATTTTTTTTTTACATTACTAGCTCATTTTCCCCGTGCATTTCGTGATGTAGTTGTGCCTCCCACTTCATGGCCCTCCGTAACACACACCACTTTGGGCTGTAATAATTGATTTTTTGTGTTTGTCTCCTCCACTAGACTGTAAGCTCTTTGAGTTAGGATGGATACAATTTTGCAGTCTCAGTGCCCAACATAGAGCCTGGCAAATAGTAGGTGCTCAATATATGTTATTGAATGAAGACGCTCTTGGAGATAATAATAATAACCTGTAAGGATCAAAGGAGATGCTGTAAGTAAAGCAACTTAGCACGGAGTAATTGCTCAATAAATATACACATGATTGCACAAGATAATACACGCTCCATCAGCAAGCTCTTTTATTATTGTGTTGTATGACAGTACTTTATAAACCAAAAAAATAGTACATTGATTTATGGATTCCACTGTAGAAACCAATCTCCTGAGAAATTCGGAGAGCCCAGAGCCTCGACAGTCCCCGTTGTCACACTACTGGTGAGAAAGACGTCGAGCCAGGGGTATGGCCTTATACTTCGGAAGCTATTTTTAATTATAAAGGTGTACAATTCTATTTCCTCCCTCCTTGCACCCCAGTTCTAAGAAGAACTTTATAGCATCATGAACCTAGCTCATTTGGTTTTGCTATATCTGCTATTAGTCTACAGAACAATCTAATCAGTGGCACGTTAGTCAGCAACTCCAACACTGAGGTTCCACAGGTCTCCACACCCCTTTAAAGAGCCCTGGTGTCGCAACAGTTAAGTGCTCAGCTGCTAACCAGAAGATTGTTGGTTCAAACTCACCCAGCTGCTCTGTAAGAGAAAGACCTGGCAATCTGCTTGCATAAAGATTACAGCCAAGAAAACCCTATGGGGCAGTTCTACTCTGTCACATGAGGTCACCCTGAGTCAGAATCGACTCAAGGGCACACAACAACCATACCCCATAAACAGTCCTTTCTGGTGCTCCCACCAAGTGCTTGGCTTCTCTGTCAGATCCCGAACCCCTCACACAGCAGTGATAACATTTCCTTTCCGTTCATTTATTCAGTAAATATGCTTGTTTATTTTCTCTTATGCCTATTGTATACCAGGTATTATTCCACATGCTGAGCATACAGACACAAATCCTTGACCTCATGGAGCTTACATTCTAAGTAAAATCAGTATGTAAAATATATAGGGTCAACAGCAGTAAGTGCTGAAGAGGAAAGTAAAGCACAGGCATAGGGAGTTTGGCTGGGGGGCAGGTGTGCGTGTTAAAAGAGTAGTCAAGTGAGGTTTTTCTGAGAAGGTGACCTGTGCATAAAGCCGTGAAGGAGGAGAAGAATGGAAGCAGGCAGGTATTGGAGGAAGAGCTTTCTAGACAGAGGGAAAAAGATGTGCAAAGGCCTGAAACAGGAGGGTGTACAGTGGGACAGAGAGGAGTATAGTGGGAGATGATGTCAGAGCTGGATCTTGTAGGGCCTTGCCGGTACTGTGTGCATTTTGGTTTGTAATCTGAGTGAGAGAAGCCAGTGCAGGTAGCTGAGCGACATGAACTCACTTATGTTCTAGCAGGGATCACTCTGGCTGCTGTGTCAGTAACAGATGATGTAGAAAAGGGGGTGATTAGAAGCAGGGAGACCAGTTAGGGGGATATTACAGTAACCCAAGTGAAGGATGATAGCAGCCTGGACAAGGTGATAGTGGTGGAGTTGGTGAGAAGAGTCAGATTCTGGATATATTCTTAAGGTAGAAAATGCAGAATTTGCTGACTTGTAGGGGTTAGAGAAAGAAGCATCCAAAAATGGAGGCCTTGGATGAGATGCTACCCCTTTTGTTCTGGCACAGAATTGTGAAATATATGTTCCTTTCAGCTTTTGCCCTAAACCAAAGCCAATTTTCTAACTTAGCCTCTCTTTTTTTAACCATTGCTCAAAATGCATGCATTTCTTGAAAAGTAAATGTATTTGAAGTTTCTAAATAGTTTTACAGTACATAAAACACATGATGTGTACTGATTCTCTGCAATAAATATCAATCTCTAAAACTCCTTGCTTCCCACAGAAATTCTATCAGCAAAATTAGAATTGCAATTTCATTCCTCCTCTGTTGTCTGATTAAGGTTTCATTTAAGCCTTGGGCTTATTTCTGAAAGCCCTATAAACATTTTACACACCTACTCACATATTACCAGAGCCATTCTGAATTCAGCCTACAGTAAAATTAATTACCATGTCATGAGTCTGTCACGTTTCAAGAGAATCATAAATATTTACTCAGAGCAGATTCAATGTTACTTTGAAATGAAACAATATCAGCAGCAAATTTCTTTGTATTAGAGTACAGTTTTTGGTTGGAGGATTTTCACATTCCGACCATAAATATATCCATAAAGTTTTTAGAAGTCCATTTTCAACATGCAGAGAAGACAATAAACCAACACTCATCTCTCTTCAAAAGTCCTTAGGCCCATAAAATCCGCATGCGTTTTGAGTTGCTCCTGGGACTGCATCGTGAGGCAGGAAGCAGCAGAAACAGAAGCCAAGCTTGGGAGTGAGAGAAACAGCTACACATCTAGGAGGCTGATGGGAGGGGAGCTGCCATACGGCAGGAGGTGAAGTCTTTGCAGAAGAAAATAACGCAGGCTTGAACTATAAAACCCAGAATTTTCATGTAGTCTGCACCCTGAACTCAATCCCAAACCTCAGCCACATGGCGGACCTGGAGGTAGGCAGCAAGCTTGGTATCATGATAAGCATGCTGGACAGCATGAGCACAAAGCCCAGCTCTGCCATTTGGGCACTGTGTGAGCTCTCTGTGCCTCAGTTTCTTTATCTGAGACTGTGGTGAGGACCAAATGTAAGGTGCTTAAAACAGGGCCTAATACAGAATAGGTACTCTGGAGTAGAATATATGTGTGTGTGTGTATGTGTGTATGTGCATGTGTGTGTTACAATGGGGCAATGGTAGTTCAGTGGTAGAATTCTGACCTTCCATGTGGGAGACCAGTGTTTAAATTTCAGCCAACACACCTCAGTGGAGGCTTATGTGCTGCTATGATGCTGAACAGGTTGCAGCAGAGCTTCCAGTCTAAGACGGATTCAGAAGAAAGGCCTGGTGATCTACTACCAAAAATCAGCCAGTAAAAACCCTGTGGATCACAAGGTTCTGATCATGAGGATGGCACAGGACCAGGCAGCGTTTAGTCTTATGTATGGGGCCACCATGAGTTGGGGGCCAACTCTACAGCAGCTAACAACACATATATTAATTATAATATATATAATTAATTTAAGTCAAAAGGACTGACTTTGAGTCCCCAGTGACATGAATAAATGAATAAAATGTGGTCTTTCCGTCTAACAGCAATAACAACAATGAAAAGGAACTAAACACTGTTTTATGCAAAAACATGTATGAATCTCAAACACTTTGAGTCTGTTACTGAGTATCTTACCTCTCTCTCCCAGTTTCCTGTGGACACTAATGGTACTCTTGCATGGAGCTTGTAAGGGTTAAATAAGATGATGTTCTGCCAAGTGATAAAATGTATATACAAACGGGGCTTGCTATCACCAGGATGTTTTCTATTACGCTATTCCGTTATTACTATTCACCTCTCTACCCTGGTGGGTCTGAGTCAATCTCAGTGGCTGGGTTTCCTGGTTCTGGGTCCTTGACCTGCCCCCTTGCCATTCACAGCAGCTGATGGTCAGCAAAACTGTGTAACTCAGGCCCACCAGCCCCCACCCCATCCCCACCCTACTCCCACCCCCACCCAGGCTTCGTGTCCTTGCTCAGATCTGCTCCCTGGCCTTTACAAGGCTGGAGATAAAATGTGTGGGTTGAACTTGTTCACACTGATAATTTAGGTCTTTGTGCTTGGTGCTTGGATGACTAAAGTAACAGCTAAAAGAGGAGAGGAAAAGCTGCTGAGCCCAGCGAGATGAAGAGGTTACGCGTGGGGGAGTCAGCTCAAGGGAGCCAAGTGTCTTCCCCTCACTTGGTTTTTCCGGTTCCACTGTCTTCAGTAGAAGGAGGATTCCATGCCATTTCCTCTTCTCCAAGGGCAAAAAGACACAGTAGTTAAATTAAAAGGAAAAAAGATTTTAGGGCTGATGCATACCTGAAAGCTACGTCATTGAAGAGCTGTGGAACCCCAGCTATTTCTTTTCAATCAATTTCCTAAGTCAATAGGAGTTTTTCGGTAATCTTTTTTTCTGGGTTCTTTTTCTTTTTTTCATTTAACAGCTTTGTTGAGATATAATTTGCATATAATCCCTCACTGTAAGTGTATAATTTACTGATTTTTAGTTAACTTTTATAGTTGTGCAGCCATCACCACAACCCAGTTTTAGAGCACTTCCATCACTCCAGATAGAAATTTTCTGCTCATATGCAGTCACTCCCCACTCTAACCTCTAGCCCCAGGCAACCACTGATACGCTTTCTGTTTCTATAGGTTTGTCTTTTCTAAAAATTTTCTAAAAATGTTATATAAATGGAGTCATAACCTATGTAGTCTTTGGTGTCTGTCGCCTTTCACCCAGAATAAAATTTTTGAGATTCATACATATTTTTGCAGAAAACAGTGTTTAGTTCCTTTTTATTGCTGTTAGAGGGATAGACCACATTTTGTTTATTTATTCATTCACTAGTTGATGGACATTTGTATTCTTTTACGGCTTCTTTTGAAATGTTCCAAGTAAAGAAGTTTGCTCCATTTCCTTGAAGACATTCTTTGTTCATCTTTATCAGAAATCTTGCTTTGGGATCAGAGATGGGTCACTGAAAACACATCCCTCAGGGCAGCCTCTTCTAACATAAGAGCAAAGAGTCCACTAAAATTCTGTACACAGCCATCCTCATTAGAGGCAAACCCAAAGGCTAGGGTAGGGAAATCATTCATTTTCCAGTACTTGAAACAAAGGAATTTTCCAGCTGGAGAAGATACATAGAGCTGATGGCCTCCTTTGGGTTAGAACGTGCACAATTTGCAGGTCTCAAGTTGTACTCTTATCCTTGCCAGTAATTTCACAACAGTGCAACACTGCTGATCAAAAGATGGACAAAAACAAGGACAGCCAGGGGGACCTGGGCCCACCGCATCACACTAGCAGCAGAGGAGCAAGCCCCATGCCAAAGGAAGAGAAGCAACCAGAGAGGAGAACCAAGAATGTGGGCCCATCTCCTATCTATAATCCCATAATTCCTTCCTCTAGAAATATACCCCCATTACATGCTAATTATGCCTTCGTATTATATTTTGTTCTTGACTCATATCCAAGGAGTTCCTCCTAGAAAGAGGGCTGGGGGAGCAGGTAGTGCAAACGTAAGCCTTGAGTTGTCTCTAGAGGTTACAGTGTGGAGCCAAAAGGTAGATCAATAGAAAGTCATTGGTGTTCCTGGCGAAAGGACACAGAGGCTCTGCTGATAGAAGACCCCTTACTCAGTTGGTCAACAAATACACGTTAACTGCCACCGTGTATGTGCCAGACACCCAGCAAGGCACTGAGTTAAAGGGAAGATGTAGCTGCTAGCCTTGATGAGCTCACTGTCCAACAAGACAGAGCAACCGATAAACAAGTGCATGCAATCCTACAGGAAACCTTATACCAGAGCTCCATAAAAAGCACCCTGAGAACATGAATATGAGGGCACAGGATGTATTACAGAAGTACTGGCATTCCTTCTAGGCCATAAAATATGAGAAGCTGATCAGACAATAAAAGAGAAAGGAGAGAATAATATTTAGACAGGCATTTTAAGGTAACTTCGTCCTATCAGGGGTAAAGCTGTCCCCAGCCAAGCCAAAACCTCGATTTCCCCCACGACCAAAGCATTGCAGTTCTGAGACTGGCCGAGAAGACTAGAAAGAAGACCGCTGGCCATTCAGAGTGGACCAGCCACTTTAGCTTCTTAACCACATGTTTGGTAAACCAAGCCAGCTGGCAACAGAACAATGGGGAAAGGGATTTATTTTACAGCCAGCTCAGCTAAGTTACTTGAACTCCACTAAGTGTGCTCTTCTGGGCACTTAAAGTCTGATTAAAAGATTAATTAGTAAAACATAGCTCGAGTGTGCTGTGAAACAAAGCAGTGTTGGCTAGCTGGGAATAAGATAGGCCAAGTCCTACAACCAGAAGGCTTTCTTCCCAGCAGCCTCTTCTAAGCAGAGGAGTTAACAGTGGCTGCTTTGGGGAGCTTCCGGTTAAACATGGCAACTAGAACACATGCTTTCATCTCTGTTCCCTACCAAAAGTTCATTAAGATAATAGTGAAGTCATAAAAAATAAATGAATAAACCTACAAAGACTCAGAGAGTAGGAGAGAGAATTCAGCAGATAATAAACATCTGTAAAATGTTGAAAGCTGAGAAGCAGATGGATCAGGGTTAACTGGGAGCAAAGCCAGCAGAGAAAGAGGAAGTCAAGAAGAAGCAAGCCTCTTAGCGCTGCAGATCCCTAGAAAGGCTCAGGAGTTGGAGATACCAGGTACCACTAAAGATAGAAGTACATGATGGGGCTGAAAAAAGGACAAAATGATTCAAAGCACAAATGACTGAAAAACTAAAAGAAGCAATTAGACCCACCCATCCTTTCTCCTACTTTGCCCAGCCAGACAATTACTCCTTCCCCATCCCAGCAGAAGTCTGGGGATTTATTCTTTGGAGAGGTGAACCACTCAGGCTCCAGACTTGGGGATACTGGATCCAGCTGAGGGTGGCTATTAGATCCCATATTGAAAATGGGGAGTGCATACTGCAAACCCCAGCCCCCTTACCCTAGTCTGCTCTAGAATGCCAGAAGCCAGGCTTGTATTCCTCAGGTAAGGACTCCTCTCTGAAGAAAGTGGCCCGCTCAAGAGAAAATACCTACAGATACTGACTTTGGGGAGACCTCTAACAAAACAGCCTGTCCCCCAATCTGATCACCACTGCACAGTAAAACCCGCTAGCCAATAAGCCCCAACTATGCACATAGAACTTTTACTCAGTATTTTAGTGCTTCATTCTTAAAAATGAACGAGGATCATCAGACATTTGGGGAATACCTATAACGTACAAGAGATAAAACAAACCAGCAGATAAAAGAAACCTGGAGGAAGAACAGACAGTAAAGGCAGAAGGATAAAACTTTCTAAAATCTGTAAATATTATTCTCAGAGATAAGGTAAGATGTTGCATCAACAAATTAAAAAATGAGAGACTCTAAAAAAGAAATATTTGGAAATAATGAAGCACTCTTGGAAATTAAAAATATGATAAAAAAAATTTTAAACTCAGTAGAAAGGTTGGAAGATAAAATTAACAAGATTTCCCAGAAAGTAGAATCAAATGAAAATGAAAAAGGAAATTAAAGGATCTGTCCGACAAGGTCAACATTTGAATAATAGGCATTGCACAAAGACAAAGCAAAGACGGGGGGTCAGGGTAATTACTATGAAACAATACACGAAAATTTCACAAAACAGATATAGGTCTCTAGTCTAAATGGACCCATCCAGTAGCTAATGAATGAAAAAAGCCCCACACTAAGGTTCATAATTACGAAATGTCAGTACATCAAGGATAAAGATTCTGCAAGCTTCCAAAGAGAGGAAATTAAATTAAGATCACATACAAATTTCTGCAGCAAATCACAAATCAGAATGGCAATGATCTTCTCAACAGCAACACTGGAAGCTAGAAGAAAATGGAACAAAGCCTTCAAAATTCTGAAGGAAAATTATTTCTAGCATAGAATTCTATGCCTAACGACGTTAACAATAGAGGGAGGGGAGTAGAATAAAGACATTTTCAGAATTTGAGGCCTCAGAAAATTTACTTCCATGTACCCTTTCTCAGGAGGCTACTGAAAGATGTGCTTTACCAAAATAATCAATAGAGAAAAAATGTGGGATCCAGGAAGTAGAGGTTGAGCACACAGAATAGAGGCAAAAGAATTCCCAGGATATGGTGATGGTAATTTTCAGGGCCACAACTGTGCACCCTAGAGAGCAATCAATCCACATTGGAGCAATATATAGGGCTGAGTAGGAAGGATGGAAGAAAAGGAAGAAGGGAGAGAAGAATGGTGGAGGGAGGGAAGGAGAAACTGCTAGAATACTCAAGGCATGTCAGTGTATTGAGAGATTTGTCAGTTAAATCAGGGAGTTTTGGGGTTTTGCTTTTGGGGGGGGGTATAAAAAATTGCTTTTGTTCCTAGAAAGCCATTCAGAGAGAGGAGATAGAGACCCAGAGTAGAGCCGACAGGAGGAGAAGATGGGGCCAGAGGCGGGATGGGAATGAGGACTGCTGGGGGCAAGGCCTAGCCCCAGCCCAGGTCAGTCTCAGACCAGCATGTTAGGGGATGGTGGCCAGGCCAGGCCTGGCTGCTACTCAGTGACCCAGAGTACCCGGGGGTATGGGATCTACCAGGGACGGTGTGGGGCTGCTGGGGCAAACCAGGCTCTGGGACCTGACTGCCCTGGCTGGGGAGATACTAAACAGTACTAAGCAGTACTAAGTAAATTAAAAATGAGGTGATTTTTAACTCTAAAAAAAGATGTTGCTGTTGTTGGTAGGTGCTGTCTCGTCACCTCTAACCCACACAGACCATGTAGAACAGAACAAAATGTCACCCGGTCCAGCGTCATCTCCATGATCTTTGATGTTTGAGCCCATTGGTGCAGCCACTGTGTGAATCCGTCTCATTTAGGGTCTCCCTGTTTTTCGCTGACCTTCTGCTTTACCAAGCATGATGTCCTTGCTGATAGCATGTCCCTCTGGGTCCCTCCTGGTAACATGTCCAAAGTAAGTGAGATGAAGCCTCGCCATCCTCACTTCTAAGGAGCATTTTGGCTGTATGAGAAAGGAAAAGTAATGGAAGTACACCATGTGGTTAAGCTGTGACTAATAGTTATAACAATGTGAAGTCTGAAAATTGGTTTAAAAGACGGTTTAATGGCGTTGAGAGGATGGTGCAGGGCAAGAGTTTATGGGGAGGGGTGCAAGAGAGCTAAGTCTATGCTTAGTGCCATAGTAAAAAGTCAATGTTGCTGTTGTTGGCCCCAACTCATGGCAACCCTATGCGCAAAAGGATCAGACTGTTGTGACCTACAGGGTTTTCACTGGCTAATTTTCAGAAATATATCACCAGGTCTTTCTTCCTGGTCTGTCTTAGTCTGGAAGCTCCACTGAAACCTATTCAGCATCATAGCAACACGCAAGCCTCCACTGACAGACGAGAAAAGTCAATAGGTAACATTTGAAGTAGAAAAAAAAAAAATACAATAAAAGCATGTTTTTAAGAAATATGGAGGTAAGTACCAGATTAAACACCTAATCGTGTTGAAAGTGGGTATCACTGAGAATGGGCATGGGGGTGGAACAGAAGATTGTTGTTTTTGTTATAAAACTGGTTGTAGGTTTTGATCTTTTAGACTATGTATATTTGTTGCTTGGGTGGTGGAAAAGGATTACATTTAAAAGGTAGTTTAAAATAAAGAGATAACATGCTTTATCCTTAGGCAGACTTTGTTTAAATTGAATTTCTGCCACTTAGTAGCTATGAGATCTTGGACAAATCTTTAATCTCTCTGAGCCTCAGTCTCCCCATGTGTAGGCTGGGTCCTGAGAGGGTTATTGTATTAGTGTAGTAGGGCTACAAGAGACATTGTAAGGGCACAATTCTGGTGGCTAGAAGTCTGAAATCAAGGTGTTGGTAACACCAGTCTCTCTCAAGTTTCTCAAGGAGAATCTGTTCCGTGCATTTCTCTCAGCTTCTGGTGTTGCCGAGAATCCTTCGCGTTCCTTGACTTATAGAGGTCACTCCAATCTCTGCATCCATCATCCCATGGCCTTCTTCCCTGTGTGTCTCTGTGTCTCTTCTTGTCTTATGAGGACACCAGTCATATTGGATTAGGGCCTCATGGTAACTTGATTACATCAGCAAAGACTATTTCCAAATAAGGTCATAGTCACAGCTACCAAGGGTTAGGACTTAAATATCTTTTTGGGGGACACAATTCAACCCACAACAGCTATCATGAGGGTAAAATAAACTACCAAAACAAACCTGGTGCCCTGGTGTCAATCCGACTCAAAACAACCCTATAGGACAAAGTAGAACTGCTCCATAGGGTTTCCTAAACTGTAATCTTTACAAGAGCAGACGGCCAGGTCTTTTCCTTCCTAGTGCAAGTGGCGGGTTCAAACCGCAAACCTTTCGCTTAGCAGCGGAAAGTTTAACCACCGGGCCACCATGTAAAATAAGCGCGGCGCACAGTCGTTGTGAAATCAAAGGTATTGTTTTCATGACAAAGATGCCTTTACTTTCATGCACTTTTCCTGGCATGGGCTCTCTGTTACTTAGATTTTGTCAAGATTATTGTTCCAATAAAATACACTGGCAAAAAAAAATCATTCTCTTGGAAAAGAGTATTTGCCCTTTTAATATTTTATCCCTGATGTATTTTCTAAGACAAATACACTTTGGTGTTATAATTAAAACTCCTTCCAGTGAAGCCGCATCAGTTCATGAAGGGAGGTCAGGGTCGCAGCACTCTTTCCAATCAATAGGCCAGTGCGGCTGCCTGCGCGAGCTTCTGGGGCGGCTGCAACCAGGGCAGCGATTTCCTGCTCATCGCTTGCCGTGCACAAATGAAATCACTTCAAATGACCCAGTGTGCACTCTGCCACTCAGAAAACTGAATAAAGAATTAAAGAAAAGCAAAGAAGCAGCCGCATGATGCGGTAGAACTAGTCCTGTCTGAGCCTGCATTTCTTGGGTGACCCGAGTACGGGAAAACAGGAGGTTGGAAGGGCAATTCCAACACGGGGATGGCATTGTGCTGTCAGGAAATGTCTGCATTTCCTGGAGGGCGTTTCTGTGTTTGCTTGTGAAGTCATCAGATGCTTCCTCAAGCGGTTGATCTTAACCTGCGGTCTGGGGACAGGCTTCAGAAGGGTCTGCAACTTCCTGAAATGGTCTGCAAGCTTTAGTGTGAGTGTGCAGTATCTGGGTAGATGTACGTGGCTTCACTAGCTTCTCAAAAGAACCCGTGCACCTCAAAATGTGGCATTACTGCTGAAGGGCTGGCAACTTCTACTCTGGGGTACCCTGAATGTCAGCAGAGTAAACAAGTATTTCAAGCTCTGAGACGTCAGTGCTTGGAGTGACCGTGATCAACCCACAGCCACCTAGAAGCCCAAGGTGGAAGATGTCAGCCCGTTCTCCTTTCTTCTTCCTTGGACTTCCTCGGCAACCAAAGGCAGCTGTGTCCATGAAGGGCCCCACTGCAGGCCCAGTCCTGGACCCAACCCTCCTTCAGGGCCAACCTGGGCTCCACAAAACACAGTGGGTGAAGGTAATTCACACTCTGGGGTTAGACACAGTGCTAATTACTTTTCAATATCTCATTTACCTTATACAACAACTTGCAAGGTAGGCATTATCATCCCCATTTTGCAAAGGATGGAATTAAGACTCAGAGAAATTCACTTGCCCAAGGTCACAAGACTACTCGATTGCTGAGTCAGGTACAAACTCAGTGCTATCTCCACAGTGAAGGCTTCTCCTGCCCAATGACATACAAGATTATTTGGGATTGGCTGTTCAGAACCATTGGGTTATGCAGTCACACTTCCCTTATTGACATGGTTAGGTTCCAAAGACCAGGTTGTTATGTGAAAATGAAGGATGACCACATCAGACCACAAAATGGAGAATGACTACATCGTTACATAACTGCCAAATTGCATCATTACATAACTGCCAAATTACATCATTACTTAACTCCCAAACCACTGAGAATGATGGCCCAGCCAAGTTGACACATAACATTAACCACCGCAGCCTGCATTACTCTCGCCTCGCACCTCAGTGTTCGTTACTGTCAAATGTACATCATTAACGTGCAAAAGAGTCAGATAGATTTTTTACTATTATCATAACTGTGAAATGCTGGATAGTGAGATAGTAAGTGAGGAGTAGGTGTAATTTCCCTATAACAATATGTGGTCTCCATGCCTCTGAACATTTGCCCATCCTGTTTCCACTGTCTGGAATTCTTTCTCGTCCATTGTTTAAAACAAAAACCTGCTGCTGTCAAGTCAGTCTGACCCAAGGTGACCGACCCTGTGTGCATCAGAGTAGAGCTGTGCTTCATAGGGTTTTCAATGGCTGGCTTTTTGGCAATCTGAGAGAAATCTACTCAAACGTCAACACTCGTCTCAAGCGGCCCTTCTGTGAAACCCTCCCTAACCTCCTGCAACCCCCACTTCCCCCAGATCTCCCTGGCAGATCTGACTCCATCCCAGGTACCTATTACGGAAAATAGCACCTATGGCAATTAGTTTTAAATTGCTGAATGATGTCTCACAGCTGGAGATGAAAACTGCTATGGCCAATAGAAACTGCTCATTGGTGCCCCTCCCCAGGCGGTGCCCAGGGCATGCGCCCTACCTGCCATACCTTAGTTACGCCTCTGCTCCGGCCTTCTTTCTTCTCAGCTCCCATAGCACCATGCACATATTTTCATTAAAGTGCTTCGCATAATTGTTGTTTCTTGTCTATCCTTTTCATTTAACTGTGAACTCTATAAGGAAAGAAGTGTTTGTCTGTTTCATCTTGGAAAACAATGAAAATCATACATGTCCCTCGTTCTGGCTCTTCAGACTACTTATAACTTCCCCAAAGCACTAAGCTCTCCACAACTCCTTGCTCTTTTCTGTGCTGTTACCCCGCACCGAATACAATAGAATGCGCTCAAGTAAAGTAACCAGAATTTTGGTTGTTGGGAGGATGGATTGTTTCTTGAACTCTACAAAGCCACTCCTAATCATGTTTCCTTGCTGTGTTTCCCAAAAATGTTCTGAATTAGGCACAACTTTCCATAAGAGAGCATATTAACTCCTGGGGTAATCTCTGTTGTTCACTGAAGGAGACAGGAAGAAGCAGGATTACAGAGCCAAACTCTCCAGCCCTCTTGCGGTGGTGGAGAAACAAGAATGAAAATAGAAGAATTAGCCTCTCTAGGGAAATGTCCTCTGAAAGAAACCACAGCTGAATCAGACAAGACAGATTACTGGATGTTTTTATTTCTTGATGCAATTGGGCAAAACAGCAGGTTTCCATCCTGGCTGCACTCGCTGCTCTGGGTCTTTATTTATTGCTGGCTTTGTGGTCCTGTTTCTCTCTCCTCCAGAAGAGATTTGCTGGAGGCTGGCTCCTTCTCCATTAAGGTCACCAGAGAGCTGTTAAATGCTGGAAAATAGTAACTTCAGCAGAATGTCAGGAAAGATTTAGTGAAAATGAACTCTGCCTGTGCCCCTCAGTAAGGAGCAGAGCTGGCTGAAGAGCACACACGTAGAACCCAGCACCACCTCACAAAGGCAGGGGCAAACTGTACCAGTCCTGGGAGACAAAGTCCCCTGGGTCAAGGACTAGCCCACGCAGGAACTCCAGCAACTTGAGAGAGCCCTGTGAGAGTCCATCACGATCATCCCTACAATGACTTCCCAGCTACAACAGGTGCCCCAGCCATACTGTTTGCTTTCCAGAGATCACCAGCAAACCCCAAGCGATGATTCTTTCAATGACTAAAGAGGAGCAACGGCAACTTGGAACATGGAACCTGATATGAAATAGATGGCTGCATGTAAGCAATGTCTCTGAAATGTATTTTCCCTTTGTCTGGATTAAAAGCAGTTCCCTGTGGTTCCTCAAAAAGTCAGACACAGAACTACCATATGACCCAGCAAGTCCACTCCAGGTGGACTCAAAAGAATTAAAAGCAGGGACTCAGATACTTTCACACTAATGTTCATTGCACCATTATTCTTAATAGCCTAAAGGTAAAAATAACCTAAGTGTCCCTTAACAGAAGAATGGATAAACAAAATGTGGTATATCTATACAATGTAATATTATTCCAGCGTGAAAGGGAATGGAGTTCTAATACAGGCTATGACATGGATGGACCTTGAAAACATTATGCTGAGTGAAATAAGCCAGACACAGAAGGACAAATATTGTATGATCCCACTTATAGGAAATAATCTAGAATAGGCAAATGCGTTTGGTCAAGAACTAGCCCAAGTTTCAAAATATATTAGTGGTTACCAGGGCCTAGGGGAGGGGAGAATAGGGAGTTATTGCTTAATAGGTACAGAGTTTCCGTTTGGAGTGATGAAAACATTTTGGAAACAAATAGTCCGTTCGTGATGATCACACGATATTGTGGATATAGTTAATGCTACTGAATTACACACTTAGAAATGGTTAAAATGGCAAAATTTATGTTATGTATATTTTGCCACAATAAAAAAAATATAAACAATTTAAAAAGCAGAGCCCTGGCCAGACCTTCTACCTCAATGACTTTCATTTTCAAAGGGACTTTTCAGTTCTTCCCTTTTGTATGTCACAGAGGCCTTCAGGCCACAGGTAGATCATCTCTCTGGACAGGTCACGCATTAGGGGACATCCAGAAAAGGATTTTAGGAGGAATTAAAGGGTCAGGAGAAACCTTTCTGACGTTTTTGCTATGGTGCCCAGAAGTAAAGCTGGTAAGTGAATTCTTCCTCTTCTCTTTTCTTGGGCACAGTATATTTATGGCTCCACATGTTACATCCAAATGCATAGGTTCGTACTAGGTAACATTCAAGCCAATTTACTCTTTCACATTTTAGAAAAGGATGGGACACACAACTCAATAACGGTCTCTCAGTCAGCCTACCACAACGTCTCCCTGAACGTTTCCCAGGAGGGGTAATTGACTACTCTTCTTCTGGTAGGGCTGTGTGAGCCTGAGCAAGCCACTCTCTCAACCCC
The DNA here is from genome assembly GCA_030035585.1 of Dugong dugon. Lineage (NCBI taxonomy): Eukaryota > Metazoa > Chordata > Mammalia > Sirenia > Dugongidae > Dugong > Dugong dugon. Next base: position 154,949,940 of record CM057462.1, read on the forward strand.
ATTTCCTTCCTTCACACAATAAGAAGCAGCACTCCATAGTGCCCAAGGCCACATCCAACTCGCTGACATGGTGAATATTGCCTATCTAAGGAGAAAATGTATTTTCCAGCAACTTGTTTCCTTCTAGTTTTTATTAAAATAACGACTTTACTGGTTTTATAAAAATGATACATATAAGAAATTCAAACAAAATAGAAAAGTAGGCAAAAGAAAGCTTATTTAAAAAATAACCCTAAAAACAATGATCTAGAATTAGCCATCATTAATATTTGTTAAACATTATTCTAAACATGTCCTTGAGCACTTATTCAGATAGAAGGATGGGTAAATAGATGGATATAAATAATTTTACAAAAATGGGATTATACCACATATGTTTTTGGTAAAAGTATCAAATTTCATTAATTTTTTTATTTTTTGTTGTTGTTGAGAATATACACAGCAAAAATAAACACCAGTTCAAGTTTCTATATGTACATTTCAGAGACATTGATTACATTCTTTGAGTTGTGCAACCATAAAAGTATCAAATTTAATATTACTTTTGAATTTATTTAACTCATAAAATGAAATTTAATATTAGATTAACAAAAAAGAAATCGAAGTAAAACTGAAAATGCTCTACCATAAGAAATATGTAGTGGCAGAATGTGGTGGTAAAATGGCCACAAATTCTTTGTAACTTCTCCCACCGAAGGGTGAGATCTATTTCTATACACCCTTGAATCTGGGCTGGACCTGTAACTCCTCTAACCAATAGAAAACACTGGAAGTGATGCTCTTCCAATTCCAGGCCTAGCCTTCATGAGAACTGGCAACTTTCACTTTCTTCTTTCCATGCTGTAAGGAAGCCCAGGTAAGCTACACAGAAAGGCCATCCAGGAGGAGAATCGAGGCCCCCTGGTCAACAGTTCCATCTGGGCTCCCAGCTGATAACCAGCATCGATTTGCCAGCCGTGTGAAGAAGCATCCTAGAATTGAATCCTGTAAACCCCACTGAACTGCCCCAGTTGACACCTGGTGGAGTAGAGACAAGCTATCCCTGCTGAGCCCTGTCCACACTGACACATTGTGATTAAATATATGATCACTGTTGTTTTAAGCCACTAAGTTTTGCAATAGTTTGTTATGCAACAATGAATAACTAAAACAAAATCCCTCTAAAAAAATGTAAGAATTTAAAGGTGGGAGTCTTTTTTCAATTATTTATTTCACTTTTAGAGAGCCTCAAGTGACCCAAGCTGCAAAAAATAAAAATCACTCTTTACCCTTCCTATTACTTCCCTCTGTGACTTCTGAATTTCTTACTTATATATCAATGCCCATGGAAGCAGAAAAATAAAACAAGATTCACACTTCATATCATACACAGAAACTAATCCAAAATGAATCAAGGACCTAAATGTTAAATCTAAAACCATGAAGTTCTTGGAAGGAAATATAGGAGCAAAGCTTTGGGCCCTAATTTTTTCAATGATAGATTATCAAACACAACAATGAATGTACTAGCAACAGAAAACAAAATAGATAACTGGGACCTCATGAAAGTTCAATACTTATGTTCATCAAAAAACTTTGTCAAAAGAGTAAAGAGACAACCTACAGACTGGGAAAAAATCTTCAGGAACAATATAACTGATAAGGGTCTAATATTCAAAATATATATATAAAACTTTTACAAATTAACAACAAAAAGACAACCCGATCAAAAACTGGGCAAAGGACACGAACAGACGATTCACCAAAGAGGATATTCAAATGGCCAATAGACACATAAAAATATGTTCAACATCATTAGCCATGAGGGAAATAAAGCTCAAAACCACAGTGAGATACGATTTCAGTCTCACTAGGATGGTCAAGGTTAAAAAAAAAAACCAAAAATAAGAAGTGTTGGAAGGGATGTGGAAAAATTGGAACCCTCATTTGTTGCTGGTGGGAATGTAAAAATGGTACAGCCATTGTAAAAAGCAGTCTGGTGGTTCTCAAAAACTAGAAGTAGAGCTTCCATATGACCCAGCAACTTCACTCCTCGGTGTATACCCTAGTGATCTAATAGAAGTGACACAAACAAACACAAACACATATGTTCATTGTAGGACTATTCACAATAGCAAAAGATGGATACAATCTAAGTGCTCATCAATGGATGAATGGATAAGTAAAATGTGGCAAATACACACAATGGAATACTACTCAGCGATAAAGAAAAATGAGTTCTCAAAACATCTTGGAACGTGAATGAACCTGCAGGACATTATGTTGAATGAAATAAGTCAGTCACAAAAAAACAAGTATTGTATGTTCTCACTTTTATGAAATGACATGAGCAAGTAAATATACAGAAACTAAAGTTCACTAGTGGTTACCAGAGATGAGGGGGAAGAGGAAGATTCATTGTGTAGATAGTAGACACTTGTTATTTTGAGTGACAAGAAACATAACACCAAATGAGGATGAAGTGTACACATCTTGACAAAAGTAAACTATGTCACTAAAAAGTACACAAGAAAAAAGATCTGTCGGTAATTACTATGGCACATATAATTTTGAAACAACAGCAACAACATCCAAAAAATACATGTGCAAGTATATATGTATATATGTAGACATATATGTGTATAAGTATATATATGTGTATATATATAGGTGTATGTGTATGTATATGCATCTATGTGACTATATGCACATATATTCATATATATAATAAAGCACTTCAGGGACACAGTTATGGATACTTCTTAGACATTACCAAACACCTTATGGGAATGGGCTTCTGGATTTGAAGGATTAAGACCATAGTCCCGTGGGATATCTTGGTCAACTGGAGTAATATAGTTCATAAAGCTATGTTCTACATCCAAGTTTGATGAATAGTATCTGGGGTCTTAAAAGCTTGTGAGTGGTCAGCTAAGATACAACTATTGGTCTTTACTCATCCAGAGCAAAAGAGAAAGAAGGAAACCAAGGACTCGAAGAAGAAACTAGTCTGCAGGACAAATAGTCTACAAGAACCATGACCTCATCTACCCTGAGACCAGAAGAACTAGCTGGTGCACAGCTACCACTACCAACCATCCTAATCAACACCAAAATAGATGGACCCTGATAGAATGGGAGAAAAATGTGGAACAGAAACACAAATTCCTTTAAAAAAAAAAGACCCACTAGATTGGTTGAGATAGAAGGACTCTCTGAGACTATTGCCCTGAGATACTCTTCAAACCCTGAGCTGAAATTAACCCCCGAGGTCACTGTTTTAGTCATCCAGTGCTGCTACAACAGAAATACCACAAGTGGATGGCTTTAACAAAGAGAAATTTATTTCTTCACAGTAAAGTAGGCTAAAAGTCCAAATTCAGGGTGTCAGCTCCAGGGAAAGGCTTTCTCTCACTGTCAGCCTTTTCATCAGTGTTCCCCCAGACTAGGAGCTTCTCTGCACAGGGACCCCGGGTCCAAAGGACATGCTCTGCTCCCGGCACTACTTTCTTGGTGGTATGAGGTCCCCAACTCTCTGCTTGCTTCCCTTTCCTTTTATCTCTTGAGAGATTAAAGGTGGTGCAGGCCATACCCCAGGGAAACTCCCTTTACATTGGATCACAGATGTGACCTGGGTAAGGGTGGTGTTAGAATCCCACCTTAATCCTCTTTAACATAAAATTACAATCACAAAATAGAGGACAACCACACAACACTGGGAATCATGGCCTAGCCAAACTGATACACACAGTTTTGGGGGGACACAACTCAATCCATGACAGTCACCTTGTAGCTAAATAACAAAAAGGCTAAAAAAATTAATGAATATCACCCATAGGCACTGTGCTCCTTTAAAAAATCACCTACATGAGACCAAACGGTCAACAATTACTTTAAAACAGAAATGAGAATGTAAGGGGGCAGGGAAACTAGATTAATGGAAACAGAACAACCAGAACAGAAATAATGAGAATGTTCATGCATTGTGAAATATGTAAGCAACGTCACTGAACAACTTGTTGAAAGGGAACCTAAACTGCTGTGTAAACCTTCACCAAAAACACAGTAAAATAGTATTTTAAAAAAGGAAATTTATTGTCTTACAGTTCCGGAGGCTGACACCCCATATTCAGGGTGTCAGCAGAGCCATGTTCTCTCTCAAGACTCTAGAAGATCCTTTTTTGTCTCTCTTAGCTTCTGGTCCATTAAAAACACTTTGCTGTCAAGTCAATTCTGATTCATAGCAACCCTAGGGTTTCCAAGGTTGTAATCTTTACAGAAACAGACTGCCACATCTTTCTCCCATGGAGCTGCTGGTGGGCTCCAACCGCCAACTTTTCAGTTAGCAGCCAGCACTTTAACCACTGTGCCACCAGGGCTCCTTTCAGCTTCTGGTAGCCCCAGCCATTTCTTGGCTTGCAGCTGCAGCATAACTCCATGGTCACACAGCTGTCTTCCCTCTGTCTGTGTCTCTGTGTCTTTCCTCTTCTTTTATAAGAGACCACTCAGATTGGATCAGGATGCACCCTTCTCCAGTATGACCTCATGTTAACTGATAACATCTTCAAAGACCCTATTTCTAAGCAAGGTCATGTTCACAGGTACCGAGGTTAGGACTTCAACATAAATTTTAAGGAACACAATTCAATCCATTAACAGTTTCTAACCTTGCTGTTGGTGAGGTGTTTTGTTATTGTAGTTTTTGCTGGCTTTTACATTTAAATTTTGTGGAGAATCTGGCATCTTGCTTCTTTCCCCAAAAGCCCTCTCCTTCTTTCTGTCCTTCCTCCCTCCTTTCCTTCCTTCTTTTCTTCTTTCCTTTCTTTTTTTTTTTTTCAAGACCTCTATGATCACTTGGGAGCCTTGGTAACACAGTGGTCATGACTGTTAACAAAAGGGTCAGCAGTTCGAATCCACCAGCTGCTCCTTGGGAACCCTATGGGGCAGTTCTACTCTGTCCTCTGGGTCGCTATGAGTCGGAATCAAGTTGATGGCAACGGGTTTGTTTTTTGGTTTTGGTTATGATCACTTGAGCTACATCTGATCTAAACAAAGTGTTGGCCAAGATTTGGGGCCAGAATGAGAATGCTGACACATTGTGAAAATTGTAACCAATGTCACAGAACAATTTGTATAAAAATTGTTAAATGAGAACCTAATTTGCTATGTAAACTTTCTCCTAAAACACAATAAAATATTTTTTAAAAAATGATTTGGGAGCAGAGTCAAAGTAAAAATTCCCCGAGTCTCCCCTCAAGGTATCGCACGGCAATGTGGTTAGTGGAAAGGATCCAGTCCCATCACTTCCTAGCTGTGTGACTTAAGGCAAGGTACTTAACCTCATTCAGTCTCAGTTTCTTCATCTATAAAGTGACTAACATGGTGCCTGTCAAATAATAAATGCTTGAGAAATATTAGTCCCTTACCCTGCTCCTTCTTTTCTGGTCAGTGTCAGGACTGGCCAGACTCAGGGGTGGTGAAAGCCAGGTTGATTTGTTTGTTTAATCTAGGGGCAAAGGGATACAAGGATGTACGTAAAGGTGATCTTAATCCAGATTAATCCATGAGCAAAAATCCAGCCCCTTGTTTCCTGTCTTAAAGAGACTTGACATACATACTTGACATATGCTTGTCACACATACCCAAGAGCCTTCTGTGAGCAGACTTCATTTTTCTTGCCAGAAAATGAGGAAACTGAGTCAAAGGCATGTGAACAATAAAATAAAGCCATTAATTGGGGTGAATCCAAGTGGAGCACTGATTGATTTAGTTGAGGCCAGTCAGCTCTTTGATTATTTCAGTTCTTGGTGGCGCAGTGGTTAAGAGCTACGGCTACTAACCAAAACGTTGGCAGGTCTAATCCACCAGCCACTTCTTGGAAACCCTATAGGGCAGTTCTACTCTGTCCAATAGGGTCGCTATGAGTGGGCATCGACTTGATGACAACGGGTAAGGGTAAAGGTGAAGGTATGCTCTTTCCATGGCAACAGATTGTTTTTTGTTTTGTTTTGTTTTTAAGCACTTACATCAGGTAGCGCTGTAGTAGAATTCTCGCCTTCTATTCAGGAGACCAGGGTGGAATTCCCATCCCAAAGCCACAACCTGTCTGTCATCAGAGGTTTGTGTGTGGTTGTAATGGTGAGCAGATTTCAGCAGAGCTTCCAGACTAAGATGGACTAGGAAGAAAAGCATGGTGATCTACTTCTGAAAATGAAAATCCTGTGGGTCACAAGGGTCTGATCCCTTTGTGTATTGCGCCACCCAGCTCCACAGCAGCTAACAATAGGAACTCACACACACTCTCTCTCTCTCAGACACACACAAACACATACTCACATATCCTCAGTCACGCACACATGCACATACTCTTACACACACTATACCCACACATACATCTTCACACTCTTTCACATACATGCAGACACACACATATACCTTCTCACATTCACCCAGACACACATACTCACACATGGACACGTACACACTCGCATGCACATTCCTATACTCACACATACACACACCCACACACATACCCACACCCACATTCACACATGTGCACACCCTCTCATACATGCATTCCTGTAACTCTTCTCCCTGCTGAAAAAAAAAAAAAAAAGCAAATAAACACGCACTCACACACTCTGGCTCTTTAGCATCAGGAAACTGCATCTTGCCCGCTGGGAGCCGCCGCTACTGCCGCCACCGCCTGGCTCATCGCGGCTCCGCCACAGGGGAAGGTGCGGAGGGGCTTCAGTCCGGCCGCCGCAGCCTCTCCCGGCTCCAGACCCCGGGCTCCCCCTAGCGCCGCTGAGGAGCCGCCACTGCGGCTTGTGGAGGGCGGAGCAGCGGGGCTGAGAGAGCCTGGAGGTTCCAGAGCAGGATAGGGGGACAAGGATAGAATCACGAGCACTGGCTGAAGGTTTGCTGGCATGAATAACCTCATTAAGGTGCTAACCAGGGACAAAGACCGCAATGAAGCACTTTTTTTTTTTTTTTTGGACTTTGAAAGTACTTTAACATGGTGAATCTTCTTAAAGTTTTGACATATACAGACCTTGAGCAGGGGCCAAATTTTTTCCTTGATTTTGAAAATGCCCAGCCTACAGAATCTGAGAAGGAAATTCTTAATTAGGTGATTGTAGTATTAAAAGATGCAGAAGGCATCTTGAAGGACTTGCAACCATATAGAGGAGCTGGCGGTGGAATATGAGAGGCAATCCAGCATCCAGCAGATGAGAAATTGAGAGAGAAGGCACCGGGTGCAGTTGTTCCACTAGTAGGCAAATTAAAGGAATTTTATGAATTCTCAGGTTAGAAGCAGCTTTACAGGGTCTTCTGGAGCCTTGAGAAGCACCGCGCAGTCTCCCACCCAGCACCTAGAGCAAGAGTAGGGTCTTGCTAACCAGTTTGCAGAAATTCTTCATTTCACACTCCAGTCTCATGAACTCAAAATGACAAATCCTGCCATACAGAATGATTTCACCTATTATAGAAGAACATTGAGTCATATGAGGATTAACAATGTTCTAGCAGAAAGAAAAAATGAAGTAAATCATGAATTGGCAAATCGAATGTTTTTGTTTTATGTTGAAGTAACAGGAGCACTGAAAACCTTAAGTGATGTTGCAACAAAATTTGCATCAAAGAAGAAAAATTTATTTAAGCGCTATGGCTACTGTGTGCAGAGTTATGCCTGAAACACCAGAATACAGAAGCAGATATACAAATGAAGAGACAGTGTCATTCTCCTTGAGGGTAAAGGTGGGTGTCACAATATGACCATGTACATGCAGTGGAAGCATTTGCCGAAAGGTTAAAAATTAATGTGAAAGATTGTATCAAAGTTCTTAAGGACGAACCTCCAAATAGTGTAGTAGGTCTTCTAAATGCTCTCGGGTACACAAAAAACGTTTGAATGATGACAGCACCTCCAAGCAAATTACATCCATGCTGCAATAACAGTTCTGGAATAAGCATCTGCTGTAGAAAGAAGACAGTCTTCTGCAATGACTGAGAATGCACAGTTTTTTAGAAATTGCAATCACTAACTCATTTGTTCTTGCTTTTTATTTCTTTCCTCTGTTCCTCTTCCCTCCTTTTTAATCATGTTCTTGTTCTTAAGACTTCTTTTCTGGGCCAAAATCAGTAAAGTTATACTCTGAAGGACAGTGTCCTTTCAAATAGGCCATCTAAGGCAGCTAATTATGTATTGCATTAGGGTCTCTACTGAGAAAAAATCTGTGACTTGAACTAAATATTTTTAACTGTGAATTTTTTTGGAAAACTAATAGTTAACATTGCTTCTCCCACATGCCAAAACTACCTATTTTGCTATTATAAAACCCTCAATTAGTTTATTTTCTACTGCTTTTTTTTTGTGTGTGTGTGTTTGTGTGTGTGTGTGTGTGTGTGTAGCCAAAATGAAAATGTTTAAATTAACTGTGTTGTAAACAATGGCAAGTGTAGGAGGATAAGCCAGAACAGGTGTTTCTGAGAGGGTTTGGGCTCTGAGGCTACCTGCTTCAACCCTGTTTGGAGCAAGGGAAAATGAAGAAAACCAAAGACACAAGGGAAAGATTAGTACAAACAATTAATGGACCACGAGTACTACAGCCTCCACCAGACTGAGTCCAGCACAGCTAGATGATTCCCGGTTACCCCCACCTACTGCTCTGACAGGGATCACAGTAGAGGGTCCTGGACAGAGCTGGAGAAAAATGTAGAACAAAATTCTAACTCACACACACACACACACACACACACAAAAGACCAGACTTACTGGTCTGACAGAGACTGGAGAAACCCCAAGAGTATGGCCCCCAGACACCCTTTTAGCTCAGTAATGAAGTCTCTCCTGAGGCTCACCCTTCAGCCAAAGATTAGACAGGCCCTTAAAAAACAAAACAAAACTAAATGGGCACATCATCCCAGGGGCAAGGACAAGAAGGCAGGACGGGACAGCAAAACTGGTAATGGGGAATGCAAGGTCGAGAAGGGGAGAGTGTTGACATGTCGTGGGGTTGGCAACCAATGTCACAAAACAATGTGTGTACTAATTGTTTAATGAGAAGCTAGTTTGTTCTGTAAATCTTCATCTAAATTTCAAAAAAAAAAAAAAAAAAAGAAAAAAGAAAAGACCAGACTTGCTGGCTTAACAGAGACTGGTGGAGAAACCCCAAGAGTATGTCCCCAGATACCCTTTCAACTCAGTACTGAAGTCACTTCAGTGGTTCATCCTTCAGCCAAAGATTAGACAGGTCTGTAGGTCAAAAAATAACACAAGTGAGGAACGTGCTTCGTAGTTTAATCAGTATACTGGACTAAATGGGCACACCAGCCCAAAACCAATGACAAGAAGGCAGGAAGGGACAGAAAAATTGGACAAGCGGAAACAGGGAACCCAAGGGGGAGAAGGGTAGAGTGCTGGTGCATCATGGTCTTGGCAACCAATGTCACAAAACAATTTGTGTATTAATTATTTAATAAGAAACTAATTTGCTCTGTAAACTTTCACCTAAAGCATACATATACACATTAAAAAAAACCTATGAATCATGATGGTCTGATCCTCAACTGATCATGAGTATGTTACAGGACCAGGCAACGTTCAGTTCCGTTGTGCATGGGGTCACCATGAGTCAGGCCGACTCCATGGCAGCTAACAACAACATGAATAACAACAACATGGAGAGAGGGGTTAGGACAGAAAGCTGAAGAAGCAGCTTTAATGAAAGTCCAGTTGAGATTCTGGGCACAACAGTGCCCCGGGCAACCAAGCAAAGCCAGGCTGGGGGAGAAGAGTCGCTGTCCCTGTCTCTGTGCCGTGTCATAGCAGCCAGTCTGTCAGGGACTGTAAAGCCAAAGGAGCAGCTGCAGTGGAGACTCTTCCTGACACAGCGACAGAGGACCTTGTCTCAGGAGGGCCTTAGCACCAGCAGCAGCAGAGCCAGTAGCCTCCCTCAAAGGTTTGTGTGCCATGGGCTTCCACAAGAAGATCAAACAAAAGAACTTGAAGAGGCTTGTTGCTGAGGACCTGTGAGTTACCCCCTGGAGACCCCCAGAAATACCTGGGGGAGACTTTGAATGGCTGGTTGGACTGAAACCTTACATTCTCCTAGAAGAGTTCACATATCAGTGTCATAGTTACCTCTTTTTGTCACCAGACTAACGATATCTGAGATGTTCAGATATGCATGCACACACACAGACACACAGACACACAGACACACACAGTCAATACTCAGATTAACCCTACCCTCACAAAAACCCAGGCTATTGAGACTGGCTGGCTGGCTTCTGGGAACTCTGTTAGACTACATGTCCCAGCCCCCCTTGCAGTCAGACGAGGCCACGTAACCAAGCCCTAGCAAATGGAATGTAAGCAGGAATAACATGTGCCACTTGCAGGCCTGGACCATAACAACTTTCCACTTATGGTCCACATCTTTCCCCATCCCTCAGCTGAATGGAGAAGACTCCAGGGACCTAGAGAAGGGCAGAGCCACAGGATGGAGGGAACGTAACCGCTGAATGAATTACCACATGCAAAGTCACGAGATCATGAATTCCCACACTGGTGGAGCATGAGCGAAAAGTAAACTTTCATTGTGCTAAGCCACTGAGATTTCAGACTTGTTTATTATAAAGTTAGTGTTGCCTATCTTATAATAGCAGGAAAGTATTATTATCCCCAATACAATAAGGAAACAGAAAGTTATAGAGATTAAGTCAGTGACTCTCAATCCGGATGATTTTAATGCCCAGGGGACATTTGGCAATGTCTGGAAACATTTTTAATTGTCACCATGTAAGGTCACTATGAATCAAAGTTGACTCGATGGTAATGGGTTTAAGAAGCCCTGGTGGTGGCATGGTTAAACACTCAGCTGCTAATTGAAAGGTCAGTTGTTTGAACCCACCACCCAACTACAGGAGAAACATGTGGCAGTCTGTTTCTGTAAAGATTAACCACTGCTGTCAAGTCTATTCTCTGTAAAGATTACAGCCTTGGAAAACCCATAGAGCAGTTCTACTCTGTCCTCTAGGGTCACTATGAGACAGACTAGGAAAAAGGGCCTGGAAATCTACTTATTAAAAAAATCTGGCCAGTGAAAACCTTATGAATAACAGCGGAACATTGTCTGATATAGTGCCAGAAGATGAGCCCCTCAGGTTGCATGGCCCTCAAAAGATGATGAGGGAACAGGTACTTTCTCAAACTAGAGTTGACTTTAATGATGTGAGTGGAGTCAAGCTTTCGGGACCTACATTTAATGATATGGCTCGCCTCAAAATGAGAAGAAACAGCTGCAAACATCCATTAATTATAGAAAATGGAAAGTACGAAGTATGAATCTAGGAAAATTGAAAATCATCAAAAATGAAATGAAGGAGGCAGGACCAAGATGGCGGAGTAGTCATACGCTTCTGGTGGACCCTCTTACAACAGAGACCCTAAAAAACAAGTGATTCAATTATATACGGCAATCTGGGAGCCCTGAACATCAAAGCCAGAGTTGAGGAACTAGACTGAGTGGCAGGGGGAGGGGGAGATGGTTCGGACGCAGCGAGGAGTTGCCAAACCTGACTCGGCAAGAGCCTGAGCCATTCAGGCCTGATCAGCTCGGGGGTGAGCGATGAGGCAGGCAAGCAGCCATGTTCAGGAAGCTTGTTTTCCACACCACAAGAGACCCAGCTGCTGAGAATCTACTTGGTCATGCAGAACCAATGAGAAGCAGCATCGGTGAAAGATAAGTACTTGTGTACGGCCTACTGCAGATCAGAAACACTCCCTTAGGGAAAAACCTCTCTCCCATTTATCTCCCCCACTCCCTGCTATGCACTGAGTCCCGGACCAGCTTCAGCAATTGCCGAGTGCCCTGGGCCAGAAATAGGATCTGCCACATGCCTGAAACCATTCTCCCTGCCTTGGAGAGTGAGTGGGCAGATTCCTGAGCTCGCATACCTACAAACAAATCTAACCACCTGATGACAGGACATTAGAGCTTCAAAGGTGCCAATAATCAAACTAGCTCATATGAGCAGCCTATTTGGGCATATCAAAACAAAACAAGAAGCTAGGACACAGTAAGCAAACAAAAAATTAAAAAATATAATAACTTATAGATGGCTCAGAGACAACAGTCAATATCAAATCACATAAAGAGGCAATCCATGATGACTTCAGCAAGCTTCCAAAATAAAGAATCTAGAAATTTTCCAGAGGAGGAAAATTCCTTGGAATTATGGGAGAAAGAACACAAAGGATTAATATAAAGAACTCTTCAAGAAATTAGGAAGGAAAGCAAAATGCAGAACATGCAATAGAAGAAATTAAAAAGATTAGAGAAGATCATAATGACAAATTTAATAGGCTGTAAGAGTCCATAGAGAGACAGCAATCAGAAATCCAGAAGATTAACCATAAAATTTCAGAATTAGAAAACTCAACAGAAAGTCAGAGGAGCAGAATTGAGGCAATGGAAGTCAGAATTAGTGAGACTGAAGATAAAGCAATTGACGCCAATTTATTTGAGGAAAAATCAGATAAAAGGATTAAAAAAATGAAGAAACCCTAAGAATTATGTGGGATTCTATCAAGAAGAAAAATCTACGAGTGATTGGACTACCAGAAAACGGGAGGACAACAGAAAATACAGAAAGAATTGTTGAAGATTTGTTGGCAGAAAACTTCCCTGAGATCGTGAAAGAGGACAAGATATCTACCCAAGATGCTCATCGAACCCCACATAAGGTAGATCCAAAAAGAAAGTCAGCAAGACATATTATAACCAAGTTGCCAAAACCAAGATAAAGAGAATTTTAAGAGTGGCTAGGGATAAATGAAAAGTCATCTACAAAGGATAGTCAGTAAGAATAAGCTCAGACTTCTCAGCAGAAACCATGCAGGCAAGAAGGCAATGGGATGACATATATAAAGCCTTGAAGGAAAAAAATTGCCAGCCAAGAATTATATATCCAGCAAAACTGTCTCTCAGATATGATGGTGAAATTAGGGCATTTCCAGATAAACAGAAGTTTAGGGAATTTGCAAAAACCAAAACAAAATTACAAGAAATACTAAAGGGAGTCCTCCAGATAGAAAATCAATAACATTAGATAACAACCCAAGACTAGAACACAGGACAGAGCAACCAGATATCAACCCAGATAGGGAAGTCACAAAAGTAAATAAAAGCTAAAACACTGAAAATAAGGAAACAGTTGTCAATATGTAAAAGCTGACAACATTAAAACAAAAAAGAAGGACTTAAAAAATGTAGGCATAGATCTTTATATAGAGGGGAAGTCAAGGGGATATAAAGAAATAAAAGACTGGTATAAACTTAAAAAAATAGGAGTAAATATAAAGGTAACCACAAAGGAAACTAACGATCCTACAAGTCAAAATAAAAAACTAGAAAAATATAAAGACTCAACAAACACAAAATCAACAACAATGAAAAAGATGAAGAGAAAATGCATAAAGAAAAACGACTCAGCATAGACAATTAAGTACAACAAAGAAACTGTGGACAATGCACAAAAAAAGACATCAAAATGACAAGACTAAACTCATACCTATCAATAATTCCTCTGAATATAAGTGGACTAAATGCACCAATAAAGAGACAGAGAGTGGCAGATTGGATTAAAAGAAACACAATACATCTATATGCTGCCTACAAGAAACACACCTTAGACTCAAAGACACAAACAAACTAAAACTCAAAGGTTGGAAAAAACTATATCAAGCAAACAGAACTCAAAAAGACAAAATAGACTTTAAAGTAAAATCCACCACAAACGATGAGTAAGGACACTATATAATGATTAAAGGTCAATACACAAGGAGAACATAACTATAATAAATATTATGCACCCAATGACAGGGCTCCAAAATATATAAAACAAACTCTAACAGCAATGAAAAGAGAGATAGACAATAGTAGTAGGAGACTTCAACTCACAACTTTCGATGAAGGACAGAACATCCAGAAAGAAGCTCAACAAAGACATGCAAGAGCTAAATGTTACAATCAACCAACTTGATCTCATAGACATATACTGAACACTCCACCCAACAGCAGCCAAGTATACTTTCTTTTCCAATGCACATGGAACATTCTCCAGAATAGACCACATAAAGGTCATAAAGCAAGCCTTAACCAAATCCAAAGAATCGAAATATTACAAAGCATCTTTTCAGACTGTAAAGCCATAAAAGTAGAAATCATCAACAGAAAAAGCAAGGAAAAAAAATCAAACACATGGAAACTGAACAACACCTTGCTCAAAAACTACTGGGTTATAGAAGAAATTAAGGATGGAATAAAGAAATTCATAGAATCAAACAAGAATGAAAATATATCCCACCAGAACCTTTGGGACACAGCAAAAGCAGAGCTCAGAAGTCAGTTTATAGCAATAAATGCACACATCCAAAAAGAAGAAAGGGCCATAATAAAAACGTCAAGCTTACAACTCTAAGAAATAGAAAGAGAGCAACAAAAGAAGCCCGCAGGCACCTGAAGAAAGGAAATAATAAGAATTAGAGCAGAATTAAATGAAAGAGAGAATAGAAAAACAATCGAAAGAGTGAACAGACCAAAAACTGGTTCTTTGAAAAGATCAACAAAATGGATAAACCATTGGCCAAACCGACAAAAGAAAAACAGGAGAGGAAGCAGATAACCCATATAAGAAATGAGATGGATGATATCACAACAGACCCAACTGAAATGAAAAGAAATCATAACAGAATACTATGAAAACTTGTACTGTAACAAATTGGAAAACCTAGAGGAAATAGACAAATTTCTAGAAACTCACTACCTACCTAAACTAACACAAACAGAGTTAGAACAACTAATAAACCCATAACAGAAGAAGAGATTGAAAATGTAATTTAAAAACTCTCAACAAAAAAAAGCCCTGGCCCAGGTGGCTTCACTGGAGAATTCTACCAAACTTTCAGAGAAGAGTTAACACCACTACTACTAACGGTTCTTCAGAGCATAGAAAAGGATGGAATAGCCCCAAAATCATTCTATGAAGCCAGCATAACCCTGATACCAAAACCAGGTAAAGACACCACAAATAAAGAAAATTAGAGACAAACATCCCTTGTGAACATTGATGCAAAAATCCTCAACAAAATTCTAGTCAATATAATTCAGCAACATATCAAAAAAATAATTCACCATGTTCAAGTGGGATTTATACCAGCTATGCAGGGACGGTTCAACATTAGAAAAACAATCAATGTAATTCATCACATTAATAAAACAAAAGACAAGAACCACATGATCTTATCAATTGATGCACAAAAGGCATTTGACAAAGTCTAACACCCATTCATGATAAAAACTCTCAACAAAATAGGAATAGAAGGGAAATTCCTCGGTATAATTAAGGGCATTTATACAAAGCTAACAGCCAACATCATCCTAAATAGAGAGAATCTGAAAGCATTCCCCTTGAGAACGGGAACCAGGCAAGGATGCCCTTTATCACCACTCTTATTCAACATTGTGCTGGAAGTCCTAGTTAGAGCAATAAGGCAAGAAAAACAAATAAAGGGCATCCAGACTGGTAACGAAGAAGTTAAACTGTCCCTATTTGTGGATGATATGATACTATACAACGAAAATCCTGAAGACTGCACGAGAAAACTACTGGAACTAATAGAAGATTTCAGCAAAGTATCAGGATACAAGATAAACATACAAAAATCAGTTGGAGGAGGAGTCCGGCAAGATGGCACTCTAGACAAAAGCACCACACCATCCCTCTACAGCAAAGATCCGAAAAACTAAGCCAAACAGAGAATCAACAATCCTGAAACCCTAGAACATCAAATGAAGAGATAAAGAACTCAGCCAAACACCAAACTGAGTGAGAATACTGAAAGAGAACGGAGAGTGAGGAGAGATTCATGCAGAGGTCCCCTACCAGCTAACGCAGCGCAGATCCACCATCTTGGACTCCTATCGGAGACCAGCAAACGGGAGTACGGGAGAGCAGCCTCGTGGAGCATCCAGTGGGAGACAAAACAGCCGGGACGAAACAAAAAAATCTACAATCAATAAACGAGGGAAATATCTACAGAATGCCCCCAAAACAGCAAACAATACCAAAACATTTACAAACACAAGACAGGATGTCTCCAATAGGCGTCCAAATTAAAACACCAGATAACTCTCCTGTGGAAGAAAATGCACTAGAAGTACCTGATAGGGAACTCAAATCACTAATACTCGGAATTTTCCAAGAACTGAGGCAAAAAGCTGACAAACATGAGGAAAAAATAGACAAATTCATGGAAAATATGGACAAAAACATTAGAAGAATTCAGTAAAATAATGCAGGAACAAAATACCAAAATAAATTCACAACTAGAAATTATACAAAGACAATTAGAAATCCAAAAGATAAACAACAAGATTTCAGAAATGGAAGATGTCATAGAAGGCTGAGAAGCAGATTTGAAACCGTGGAAGACAGGATGAGTGGAATTGAAGACAAACACTTGGATACAACTCTGTTTCAGGAAAACTCAGAAAAAAGAATAAAAAAAAAATGAAGAGACCCTGAGAGTTATGTGGGACACAATTAAAAGCAAAAATTTACGAGTGATTGGCATGCCAGCACGGGGGGAGAAAACAGAAAACATAGAGAGGATCATAGAGGAACTGCTGACAGAAAACTTTCCCAATATCATGAAAGATGACAAGCTGGCCATCCAAGAAGCTCAATGAATCCCATATAGAAGAGACCTCAAAAGAAAAAAACCAAGACATATCATATTCACACTCACCAAAACTAAAGACAAACAAAGAATCCTGAGAGCAGCTCATGAAAAACAAGAAGTCACATACAGAGGAGAAACAATAAGACTAAGCTCAGATTATTTGGCAGAAACCATGCAGGCAAGAAGGAAATGGGATGACATTTATAAAATATTGAAAGAAAAAAATTGTCATCCAAGAATAATATATCCTGCAAAACTCTCGTTCAAATTTGATGGTGAAATTAGGTCATTTCCAGATAAACAGAAACTAAGGGAAAATGCAAAAGTCTAACCAAACTTACAAGAATTATTAAAGGGAGTTCTTCAATCTGAGGACAAACAGCTTCAGCCCTCAGGCAGGACCTAGGATGCAGGATCTTATGAACCAGATACCATTCTAGGAAATGAACTCTTGAGGACTATCCAAAACCAAAAGAAATACAACAGGGAATCAGAGCAGTCAGTCAATGGATGACAACAACATCAAAACAATGAAAGAGGGAATAAACGGCATGGGTATAGAACCTTCTAATGGAGAGGAAGGCAAGGCGATACCAAGTAAGGGTAGACTGCTTCACACTTATAAAGATAAGGGTAAAATTCATGGTAACCACAAAGAAAGTTAACAAACCAACTCATAAAATAAAGACGAAAAACAAAAAGTCTCAGCAAAAACAAAACATACAAAAACAAAATAAAGGGAAAAAAATCCACAAACAAAAGTAACTCAGCACAAGAGAGTAAGAAGAACAAAGAAAACATCAGCACCACAAAAAAAAGCACTACAAAATGACAGCAACAAACTCGCATCTATCAATAATTACACTGAATGTAAAAGGACTCAATGCACCCATAAAGAGATGGAGAGTGGCAGGATCCATCAATATACTATCTACAACAGACACACCTTAGAAACAAAGATGTGAATTTATTAAAAATCAAAGGTTGGAAAAAAATATATCAAGCTAACAACTACCAAAAAAGAGCAGGAGTGGCAATTCTAATCTCAGATAAAATAGACTTTAAAACAAAATCTAACATAAAAGACAAAGAAGGACACTAAATAATGATTAAGGGGACAATACATCATGAAGACATAACCATAATAAACATCTACGCACCCAATGACAGGGCTCCAAAATACATAAAAAAAACCTCTAACAGCACTGAAAAGAGAAATTGACAGTTCCACAATAATAGTAGGAGACTTCAACACACCACTCTCAGTAAAGGACAGAACAACTAAGAAGAAACTCAGCAAACATACAGAAGACCTAAAGGGCACAATCAGCCAACATGACCTCATAGACATATATAGAACACTCCATCCAACTGCTGCAAAGTACACATTCTTTTCCAATGCACATGGAACGTTCTCCAGAATAGACCACATCTTAGGCCACAGAGCAATCCTCAACAAGATCCAAAACGTTGAGATAATTCAAGTATCTTCTCTGACCACAATGTCATCAAGGTTGACATTAACAATAGAAAGAGCAAGGAAAAGAAATCAACTACATGGAAACTGAATAATACCCTGCTTACACATCAGTGGGTAATAGAAGAAATCAGAGATGGAATCAAAAAATTCCTAGAATCAAATGAGAATGAAAACACATCATACCAAAACCTTTGGGACACAGCAAAGGCAGTCCTCAGAGGACAATTTATAGCAATAGATACACACATAAAAAAAGAAGAAAGGGACAAAATCAAAACATTAACTACAGAACTCAAACAAATAGAAAGAGAACAGCAAAAAAAGCCCACAACCACCGGAAGAAAGGAAATAGTAAAGATCAGAGCAGAAATCAATGAAATAGAGGACAGAAAAACAATAGAAAGAATCAACAAAACCAAAAGTTGGTTCTTTGAAAGAATCAACAAAATCGACAAACCACTGGCCACACTGACAAAAGAAAAACAGGAGAGGACACAAATAACCCAGACAAGAAATGCAATGGGGGACATTACAACAGACCCAACCGAAATGAAAAGGATTATAACAGAATATTATGAAAAACTATATTCCAACAAATTTGAAAACCTAGAGGAAATGGATAAATTTCTAGAAACACACGGCCTACCCAAACTACAACAAAGTGGTATTGAAAATCTGAACAGACCCATAACAGGAGAAGAGATGGAAAAGGTAATAAAAAAACTCCCAACCAAAAACAGCCCTGGCCCAGATGGCTTCACTGGAGAATTCTACAAAACATTTACAGAAGAGCTTGTACCAGTTCTACTAAAGCTATTTCAGAGCACAGAAGAGGAAGCAACACTTCCAAATTCCTTCTATGAAGCCAGCATAACGCTGATACCAAAACCAGGCAAAGACATCACAAAAAAAAGAAAATTACAGACCAATATCTCTCATGAATATAGATGCAAAAATTCTGAACAAAATTCTAGCCAATAGAATTCAGCATCATATCAAAAAAATAATACACCACGACCAAGTAGGATTCATACCAGGTATGCAAGGATGGTTCAACATTAGAAAATCAATCAACGTAGTCCACCACATAAATAAAAGAAAAGAATCACATGATCATCTCAATTGACGCAGAAAAGGTATTCGACAAAGTCCAACACCCATTCCTGATAAAAACTCTCAATAAAATAGGTATAGAAGGGAAATTTCTCAACATAATAAAGGGCATCTATGCAAAACCAATGGCCAACATCATTCTTAATGGAGAGAGGCTGAAAACATTCCCCTTGAAAACAGGAACAAGACAAAGATGCCCTTTATCACCACTCCTATTTAACATTGTGCTGGAAGTTCTAGCTAGAGCAATAAGGCAAGAGAAAGAAATAAAGGTAATGAAGAAGTTAAACTCTCCCTATTTGCAGATGATATGATACTATACATAGAAAACCCTAAAGACTCCACGAGAACTCTACTGGAACTAATAGAAAGCTTCAGAAGAGTAGCAGGATACAACATAAACATTCAAAAATCAGTTGGATTCCTGTACACCAGTAAGGAGAACGATGAAAAGGATTTCAGGAAATCAATACCATTTTCAATAGCCCCTAAAAAGATAAAATACTTTGGAATAAATCTGACCAGGGATGTAAAAGACCTATACAAAGAAAACTACAAAACACTACTGCATGAAACCCAAAGGGATCTACATAAATGGAAAAACATACCATGCTCATGGATAGACAGACTCAACATTGTGAAAATGACAATTCTACCCAAAGCAATTTACAAATACAACGCAATCCCGATCCAAATACCAGTAACATTCTTCAAAGGGATGGAAAAACTAATCATCAACTTTATATGGAATGGGAAGAAGCCCTGAATGAGTAAAGCACTACTGAAGAAGAAGAATAAAGTTGGAGGACTCACATTACCTGACTTGAGAACCTACTATACAGCTACAGTAGTCAAAACAGCCTTGTACTGGTACAACGACAGATACATTGACCAGTGGAACAGAATTGAGAACCCAGATGTAAACACATCCACCTACAGTCACCTGATTTTCGACAAGGGCCCAAAGTCCATCAAATGGGGAAAAGACAGTCTTTTTAACAAATGGTGCTGGCAAAACTGGATATCCATCTGCAAAAAAATGAAACAGGACCCATATCTCACGCCGTATACAAAAACTACTTCAAAATGGATCAAAGACCTGAATATAAAGCCTAAAACTATAAAGTTCATAAAAGAAAAAATAGGACCGACACTTCAGGCCTTAATACATGGCATTAACAGGACGCAAGCCATAACCATCAACGCACAAACCCCAACAGATAAGCTAGATAACTGGGATCTTCTAAAAGTCAAACACCTATGCTCTTCAAAAGACTTCACCAAAAGAGTATAAAGAGAACCTACAGACTGGGAAAAAATTTTTGGACAGTACAAGTCAGACAAAGGTCTAATCTCCATAATCTACAAGAAAATCCAACACCTCTACAACAAAAAGACAAATAATCCTATTAAAAAATGGGCAAAGGAAATGAACAGACACTTCACCAAAGAAGACATTCAAATGGCCAACAGACGCGTGAGGAAATGCTTGCGATCACTAGCCATTACAGAAATGCAAATTAAAACCACAATGAGATACCATCTCACCTTGGCATTACTGGCACGAATCAAAAACACTGGAAATAACAAATGTTGGAGGGGCTGCGGGGAGATCGGAACTCTTATGCACTGCTGGTGGGAATGCAAAATGATACAACCATTTTGGAAAATGATATGGCGCTTCCTCAGAAACCTAGAAATAGACATACCATTCGATCCAGCAGTCCCACTCCTAGGAATATATCCTAGAGAAATAGGAGTCGTCACTCGAATAGACATATGCACACCTATGTTCATGGCAGCATTGTTCACAATAGCAAAACGATGGAAACAACCTAGATGCCCATCAACAGATGAATGGATAAACAAACTATGGTACATACACACAATGGAGTACTATGCAACGAGAAAGAACAACAAAGTATCTGTGAAGCATCTCATAACATGGATGAAACTGGAGGACATTATGCTGAGTGAAATAAGTCAATCACAAAAGGACAAATATTGTATGAGACCTCTATTGTAAAAACCCATGAAAAAGTTCACACACAAAATGTAACAATCTTTATTGGTTACCAGGGATGGGAGGGGTGGGGGTGGGGAATACTAAATAGACAATAGGTAAGTGGTATCTTGGATGAAGGGTGAGACAGTACACAATACAGGAGAAACTAGCACAACTTGTACAAGGAAAGGTCATGGAAGCCCCATGGACACATCCAAACTCCCTGAGGGACTGAGTTGCTGGATGGAGGGCTCTGGGGACCATGGTCTCGGGGAACATCTAGCTCAATTGGCATGACACAGCTTATAAAGATAATGCTCTACATTCTACTTTGGTAAGTAGTGTCTGGGGTCTTAAAAGCCTGTGAGCGGCCATCTAAGATACTCCACTGGTCTCATCCCTTCGGGAGCAAGGGAGAATGAAGAGAGCAGGATACAACGGAAAGATTAGTCCAAAGGACTAATTGTCCACAGCTACTAAGACCTCCACCGGACTGAGTCCAGTACAGCTAGATGGTGCCCGGCTACCACCGCTGACTGTTCTGACCAGGATCACAACAGAGGGTTCTGGACAGAGCTGGAGAAGGATGTAGAGCATAATCCTAACTCACAAAAAAAAAAAAAAAGACCAGATTTACTGGCCTAAAGGAGACTGGAGGAACCTCAAGAGTATTGTCCCCAGACACCCTTTTAGCTCGGTGGTGAAGTTACCTTCCAGGTTCACTGTTCAGCCTGGGAGTGGACAGCCCAGTAAAACCAAATGAGACTAACGAGGTACAGGAGTCCGTGACAAGGGTCAGAACGCAGAAGGGGAGTAGGAAGCTGATGATAGGGAACACAAAGTTGAGTAAGGATATTGTTGATGTGTTGTGAGATTGTTAACCATTGTTATAGGGCAACATTTGTAGTAACTGTTAAATGGGAGGCTATTTTGTCCTGTAAGGCTTCATCTTAATTGAGAATAACAGCACAATTGGAAGAGCGTAGTCAATGTCACTGAACTGTGCATGTAGAAATTTTTGAAATGGTGTATCTTTGGCTATATGTATTTTCACCAAAAAAAAAAAAAAAAGAGGTTGAGAAGTTAGAGGGTTGATATGTTGTGGGGTTGTTAACCAATGTCATAAAACAGCATGTGTGCTACTGTTACATGAGGAACTATTTGTTCTGTAAGCCTTCACCTGACGTACAATAAAATATTAAAAAAAAAATCAGTGGGATTCCTTTACACCAACAAAGAGAACCTCAAAGAGGAAATTGCCATATCAACACCATTTACAATAGCCCCCAAGAAGATAAAATACTTTGGAATAAATCTAACCAGAGATGTAAAAGACCTGTACAATGAAAACTACAAGACACTACTGCAAGAAACAAAGAGACCTACATAAGTGGAAAAACATACCTTGCTCATGGATAGGTAGACTCAACATTGTGAAAATGTCACTTCTACACAAAGTGAACTACAGATACACTGCAATCCTGATCCAAATTCCAATGGCATTTTTTAATGAGATGGAGAAAGAAATCACCAACTTCGTATGAAAAGGGAAGAGGCCCTGATTAAGTAAAGCATTACTCAAGAAGAAGAACAAAATGGGAGGCCTCATACTACCTGATTTTAGAACCTATTATACTGCCACAGTACTCAAAACAGCCTGGTACTGGTACAACAACAGATACATAGACCAATGGAACAGAATCGAGAATCCAGACATAAATTCATCCACCTGTGAGCAGCTGATATTTGACAAAGGCCCTAAGTCTGTTAATTGGGGAAAAGACAGTCTCTTTAACAGATGGTGCTGGCATAACTGGATATCCGTCTGTAAAAAACTGAAACAAGACCCATGCCTCACACCATGCACAAAAACTAACTCAAAATGGATCAAAGACTTAAATATAAAATTGAAAACGATAAAGACTATGGAAGATAAAATAAGGACAATGCTAGGAGCCCTAATACATGGCTTAAGCACAATATGAACCATAAGTAACAATGCACAAGCACCAGAAGAGAGACTAGGTAACTGGGAGCTCCTAAAAATCAAACACTTATGCTCATCAAAAGACTTCACCAAAAGAGGAAGAAGACAACCTATAGACCAGGAAAAAATTTTTGGCTACGACAAATCCGATCAGCATCTAATCTCTAAAATCTACAATATACTGCAAAACCTCAACAACAAAAAGACAAATAACCCAAATTAAAAATAGGCAAAGGATATGAACAGGCACTTCGCCCAAGAAGATATCCAGGTGGCTAACAGACACATGAAGAAATGCTCACAATCATTAGCCATTAGAGAAATGTAGATCAAAACTACAATGAGATATCATCTCACCCCAACAAGGCTGGCATTAATCCAAAAGACACAAAATAATAAATGTTGGAGAGGTTGTGGAGAGACTGGAATTCTTTCTTTCTTTCTTTCTTTATTTGTAATTGTACTTCAGGTGAATGCTTACAGAACAAATAGTTTCTCATGAAACAGAAGTACACATGTTGTTTTATGACATTGGTTAACAACCCCACAACATATCAACCCTCTAACTTCTCAACCTCTTTTTTTTTTTTTTTGGTGAAAATACATATAGCCAAAGATACACCATTTCAAAAATTTCTACATGCACAGTTCAGTGACATTGACTACGCTCTTCCAATTGTGCTGTTATTCTCAATTAAGATGAAGCCTTACAGGACAAAATAGCCTCCCATTTAACAGTTACTACAAATGTTGCCCTATAACAATGGTTAACAATCTCACAACACATCAACAATATCCTTACTCAACTTTGTGTTCCCTATCATCAGCTTCCTACTCCCCTTCTGCGTTCTGACCCTTGTCACGGACTCCTGTACCTCGTTAGTCTCATTTGGTTTTACTGGGCTGTCCACTCCCAGGCTGAACAGTGAACCTGGAAGGTAACTTCACCACCGAGCTAAAAGGGTGTCTGGGGACAATACTCTTGAGGTTCCTCCAGTCTCCTTTAGGCCAGTAAATCTGGTCTTTTTTTTTTTTTTTTTTTTTTTGTGAGTTAGGATTATGCTCTACATCCTTCTCCAGCTCTGTCCAGAACCCTCTGTTGTGATCCTGGTCAGAACAGTCAGCGGTGGTAGCCGGGCACCATCTAGCTGTACTGGACTCAGTCCGGTGGAGGTCTTAGTAGCTGTGGACAATTAGTCCTTTGGACTAATCTTTCCGTTGTATCCTGCTCTCTTCATTCTCCCTTGCTCCCGAAGGGATGAGACCAGTGGAGTATCTTAGATGGCCGCTCACAGGCTTTTAAGACCCCAGACACTACTTACCAAAGTAGAATGTAGAGCATTATCTTTATAAGCTGTGTCATGCCAATTGAGCTAGATGTTCCCCGAGACCATGGTCCCCAGAGCCCTCCATCCAGCAACTCAGTCCCTCAGGGAGTTTGGATGTGTCCATGGGGCTTCCATGACCTTTCCTTGTACAAGTTGTGCTAGTTTCTCCTGTATTGTGTACTGTCTCACCCTTCATCCAAGATACCACTTACCTATTGTCTATTTAGTATTCCCCACCCCCACCCCTCCCATCCCTGGTAACCAATAAAGATTGTTACATTTTGTGTGTGAACTTTTTCATGGGTTTTTACAATAGAGGTCTCATACAATATTTGTCCTTTTGTGATTGACTTATTTCACTCAGCATAATGTCCTCCAGTTTCATCCATGTTATGAGATGCTTCACAGATACTTTGTTGTTCTTTCTCGTTGCATAGTACTCCATTGTGTGTATGTACCATAGTTTGTTTATCCATTCATCTGTTGATGGGCATCTAGGTTGTTTCCATCGTTTTGCTATTGTGAACAATGCTGCCATGAACATAGGTGTGCATATGTCTATTCGAGTGACGACTCCTATTTCTCTAGGATATATTCCTAGGAGTGGGATTGCTGGATCGAATGGTATGTCTATTTCTAGGTTTCTGAGGAAGCGCCATATCATTTTCCAAAATGGTTGTATCATTTTGCATTCCCACCAGCAGTGCATAAGAGTTCCGATCTCCCCGCAGCCCCTCCAACATTTGTTATTTCCAGTGTTTTTGATTCGTGCCAGTAATGCCAAGGTGAGATGGTATCTCATTGTGGTTTTAATTTGCATTTCTGTAATGGCTAGTGATCGCAAGCATTTCCTCACGCGTCTGTTGGCCATTTGAATGTCTTCTTTGGTGAAGTGTCTGTTCATTTCCTTTGCCCATTTTTTAATAGGATTATTTGTCTTTTTGTTGTAGAGGTGTTGGATTTTCTTGTAGATTATGGAGATTAGACCTTTGTCTGACTTGTACTGTCCAAAAATTTTTTCCCAGTCTGTAGGTTCTCTTTATACTCTTTTGGTGAAGTCTTTTGAAGAGCATAGGTGTTTGACTTTTAGAAGATCCCAGTTATCTAGCTTATCTGTTGGGGTTTGTGCGTTGATGGTTATGGCTTGCGTCCTGTTAATGCCATGTATTAAGGCCTGAAGTGTCGGTCCTATTTTTTCTTTTATGAACTTTATAGTTTTAGGCTTTATATTCAGGTCTTTGATCCATTTTGAAGTAGTTTTTGTATACGGCGTGAGATATGGGTCCTGTTTCATTTTTTTGCAGATGGATATCCAGTTTTGCCAGCACCATTTGTTAAAAAGACTGTCTTTTCCCCATTTGATGGACTTTGGGCCCTTGTCGAAAATCAGGTGACTGTAGGTGGATGTGTTTACATCTGGGTTCTCAATTCTGTTCCACTGGTCAATGTATCTGTCGTTGTACCAGTACAAGGCTGTTTTGACTACTGTAGCTGTATAGTAGGTTCTCAAGTCAGGTAATGTGAGTCCTCCAACTTTATTCTTCTTCTTCAGTAGTGCTTTACTCATTCAGGGCTTCTTCCCATTCCATATAAAGTTGATGATTAGTTTTTCCATCCCTTTGAAGAATGTTACTGGTATTTGGATCGGGATTGCGTTGTATTTGTAAATTGCTTTGGGTAGAATTGTCATTTTCACAATGTTGAGTCTGTCTATCCATGAGCATGGTATGTTTTTCCATTTATGTAGATCCCTTTGGGTTTCATGCAGTAGTGTTTTGTAGTTTTCTTTGTATAGGTCTTTTACATCCCTGGTCAGATTTATTCCAAAGTATTTTATCTTTTTAGGGGCTATTGAAAATGGTATTGATTTCCTGAAATCCTTTTCATCGTTCTCCTTACTGGTGTACAGGAATCCAACTGATTTTTGAATGTTTATGTTGTATCCTGCTACTCTTCTGAAGCTTTCTATTAGTTCCAGTAGAGTTCTCGTGGAGTCTTTAGGGTTTTCTATGTATAGTATCATATCATCTGCAAATAGGGAGAGTTTAACTTCTTCATTACCTTTATTTCTTTCTCTTGCCTTATTGCTCTAGCTAGAACTTCCAGCACAATGTTAAATAGGAGTGGTGATAAAGGGCATCTTTGTCTTGTTCCTGTTTTCAAGGGGAATGTTTTCAGCCTCTCTCCATTAAGAATGATGTTGGCCATTGGTTTTGCATAGATGCCCTTTATTATGTTGAGAAATTTCCCTTCTATACCTATTTTATTGAGAGTTTTTATCAGGAATGGGTGTTGGACTTTGTCGAATACCTTTTCTGCGTCAATTGAGATGATCATGTGATTCTTTTCTTTTATTTATGTGGTGGACTACGTTGATTGATTTTCTAATGTTGAACCATCCTTGCATACCTGGTATGAATCCTACTTGGTCGTGGTGTATTATTTTTTTGATATGATGCTGAATTCTATTGGCTAGAATTTTGTTCAGAATTTTTGCATCTATATTCATGAGAGATATTGGTCTGTAATTTTCTTTTTTTTGTGATGTCTTTGCCTGGTTTTGGTATCAGCGTTATGCTGGCTTCATAGAAGGAATTTGGAAGTGTTGCTTCCTCTTCTGTGCTCTGAAATAGCTTTAGTAGAACTGGTACAAGCTCTTCTGTAAATGTTTTGTAGAATTCTCCAGTGAAGCCATCTGGGCCAGGGCTGTTTTTGGTTGGGAGTTTTTTTATTACCTTTTCCATCTCTTCTCCTGTTATGGGTCTGTTCAGATTTTCAATACCACTTTGTTGTAGTTTGGGTAGGCCGTGTGTTTCTAGAAATTTATCCATTTCCTCTAGGTTTTCAAATTTGTTGGAATATAGTTTTTCATAATATTCTGTTATAATCCTTTTCATTTCGGTTGGGTCTGTTGTAATGTCCCCCATTGCATTTCTTGTCTGGGTTATTTGTGTCCTCTCCTGTTTTTCTTTTGTCAGTGTGGCCAGTGGTTTGTCGATTTTGTTGATTCTTTCAAAGAACCAACTTTTGGTTTTGTTGATTCTTTCTATTGTTTTTCTGTCCTCTATTTCATTGATTTCTGCTCTGATCTTTACTATTTCCTTTCTTCCGGTGGTTGTGGGCTTTTTTTGCTGTTCTCTTTCTATTTGTTTGAGTTCTGTAGTTAATGTTTTGATTTTGTCCCTTTCTTCTTTTTTTATGTGTGTATCTATTGCTATAAATTGTCCTCTGAGGACTGCCTTTGCTGTGTCCCAAAGGTTTTGGTATGATGTGTTTTCATTCTCATTTGATTCTAGGAATTTTTTGATTCCATCTCTGATTTCTTCTATTACCCACTGATGTGTAAGCAGGGTATTATTCAGTTTCCATGTAGTTGATTTCTTTTCCTTGCTCTTTCTATTGTTAATGTCAACCTTGATGACATTGTGGTCAGAGAAGATACTTGAATTATCTCAACGTTTTGGATCTTGTTGAGGATTGCTCTGTGGCCTAAGATGTGGTCTATTCTGGAGAACGTTCCATGTGCATTGGAAAAGAATGTGTACTTTGCAGCAGTTGGATGGAGTGTTCTATATATGTCTATGAGGTCATGTTGGCTGATTGTGCCCTTTAGGTCTTCTGTATGTTTGCTGAGTTTCTTCTTAGTTGTTCTGTCCTTTACTGAGAGTGGTGTGTTGAAGTCTCCTACTATTATTGTGGAACTGTCAATTTCTCTTTTCAGTGCTGTTAGAGGTTTTTTTTATGTATTTTGGAGCCCTGTCATTGGGTGCGTAGATGTTTATTATGGTTATGTCTTCATGATGTATTGTCCCCTTAATCATTATTTAGTGTCCTTCTTTGTCTTTTATGTTAGATTTTGTTTTAAAGTCTATTTTATCTGAGATTAGAATTGCCACTCCTGCTCTTTTTTGGTAGTTGTTAGCTTGATATATTTTTTTCCAACCTTTGATTTTTAATAAATTCACATCTTTGTTTCTAAGGTGTGTCTGTTGTAGATAGTATATTGATGGATCCTGCCACTCTCCATCTCTTTATGGGTGCATTGAGTCCTTTTACATTCAGTGTAATTATTGATAGATGCGAGTTTGTTGCTGTCATTTTGTAGTGCTTTTTTTTGTGGTGCTGATGTTTTCTTTGTTCTTCTTACTCTCTTGTGCTGAGTTACTTTTGTTTGTGGATTTTTTTCCCTTTATTTTGTTTTTGTATGTTTTGTTTTTGCTGAGACTTTTTGTTTTTCGTCTTTATTTTATGAGTTGGTTTGTTAACTTTCTTTGTGGTTACCATGAATTTTACCCTTATCTTTATAAGTGTGAAGCAGTCTACCCTTACTTGGTATCGCCTTGCCTTCCTCTCCATTAGAAGGTTCTATACCCATGCCGTTTATTCCCTCTTTCATTGTTTTGATGTTGTTGTCATCCATTGACTGACTGCTCTGATTCCCTGTTGTATTTCTTTTGGTTTTGGATAGTCCTCAAGAGTTCATTTCCTAGAATGGTATCTGGTTCATAAGATCCTGCATCCTAGGTCCTGCCTGAGGGCTGAAGCTGTTTGTCCTCAGATTGAAGAACTCCCTTTAATAATTCTTGTAAGTTTGGTTAGACTTTTGCATTTTCCCTTAGTTTCTGTTTATCTGGAAATGACCTAATTTCACCATCAAATTTGAACGAGAGTTTTGCAGGATATATTATTCTTGGATGACAATTTTTTTCTTTCAATATTTTATAAATGTCATCCCAGTTCCTTCTTGCCTGCATGGTTTCTGCCAAATAATCTGAGCTTAGTCTTATTGTTTCTCCTCTGTATGTGACTTCTTGTTTTTCACGAGCTGCTCTCAGGATTCTTTGTTTGTCTTTAGTTTTGGCGAGTGTGAATATGATATGTCTTGGTTTTTTTCTTTTGAGGTCTCTTCTATATGGGATTCATTGAGCTTCTTGGATGGCCAGCTTGTCATCTTTCATGATATTGGGAAAGTTTTCTGTCAGCAGTTCCTCTATGATCCTCTCTATGTTTTCTGTTTTCTCCCCCCGTGCTGGCATGCCAATCACTCGTAAATTTTTGCTTTTAATTGTGTCCCACATAACTCTCAGGGTCTCTTCATTTTTTTTTATTCTTTTTTCTGAGTTTTCCTGAAACAGAGTTGTATCCAAGTGTTTGTCTTCAATTCCACTCATCCTGTCTTCCACGGTTTCAAATCTGCTTCTCAGCCTTCTATGACATCTTCCATTTCTGAAATCTTGTTGTTTATCTTTTGGATTTCTAATTGTCTTTGTATAATTTCTAGTTGTGAATTTATTTTGGTATTTTGTTCCTGCATTATTTTACTGAATTCTTCTAATGTTTTTGTCCATATTTTCCATGAATTTGTCTATTTTTTCCTCATGTTTGTCAGCTTTTTGCCTCAGTTCTTGGAAAATTCCGAGTATTAGTGATTTGAACTCCCTATCAGGTAGTTCTTGTGCATTTTCTTTCAGAGGAGAGTCATCTGGTGTTTTATTTTGGACACCTACTGGAACCATCCTGTCCTGTTTTTGTAAATGTTTTGTTTTTGTCTGCTGTTTTGGGGGCATTCAGTAGTTATTTTTCTCATTTATTGATTGTAGATTTGTTTGTTTCATCCCTTTTTTTAAAAAAAAAATTGACTATGTCTGATCAGGCAGACTGTGTGTTCTTTGTTGTTTGCTTGTCTTTGGGCACAATACTTTTTGCCTCCTTCTTCTACTGGCAGGGTTAGTCACTCAGATATGGTACAGCAGGGCAAATCTAGCTGAATAGGAGTTACTGGGAGGAGTTGTTCATGGCACCTACTACAGCCACCAGAGCGGGTCGGTAATCAGTGCTGGGCAGGTTCCAGTAGGCCTTGCCTGTGAAGCTTCATGGTGTGATGTCAAGTGCACAGTGCAGGTAGGCAGGATGCAGCAGGGAGATTGTTATGTGTGGAGCTAAGATGGATATGGGAGAGAGGAACAGGAGCCAAAAACATACCAAAAAAACCCAAAAAAGATTGCTAGGGGAGCTTGCTGTTGGAGTGGAGAGATGAGAGACTATGAAATAGAGAAAACCAGAAAGGGAGGAGGAAGAAAAGAAAAGAATGAATAAATAAGAATCAGAAAGGTTAAAGAACCACAAAGTTCCCAGGGATCCCACCAGTGCAGCTATGAGGTCTGGTGAAGTCGCTCTCAAGTGTTGCAATACAGCCTGGCTAGAAGGCATAGAGGTATACAACGCCAGATATTCATGGAACAGAAAGACAAGGAAGATATAGAGAGACGAGAGACTGAGGAATGAAGAAAGACAAAAAGGGAAAAAGAGGAAAAAGAAAACAAAACAAATTAAAAAAAAAAAAAGAAAGGCCCCCAAAGAAACAGAAAAAAAAAAAAACTTAAAAAGAAATGCCTTCAGGGATCCCTCTGCCCGTGTGTGGAAGCCGAAAGGGAGTCTCTCTGCCATGCAGCTCAGCCTGGCCAGAAAGGGCTCCCAACTCAAGAAAAGGAAAAGAAAACAAACAAACAATTCAAAACAAACAAACGAACAAAAGCCCTGGGATCCCACCAGCGTGGAAACCCAAAGCGGGAAGCAGCTCCACACTCGAATGGAGCTCCGCAGCCCCTCAGAAAGAAGCAAGGATGGCGCACGGAGCCAGGTACTTGAGCGAAGGGAGGAGGGAGGTGGCGAGAGGTAAGGAAGAAATCAAAAGAAGCAGGGAAAAAAAAAAAGCAACACTAGCAGCCAACAAATGGCACTCAGAGAGTCAGCTAGTGTGGGCTGATGTTTCTGGACAAGAGACTGTGTCCGTGGGAAGCAGAGGGGGCCGAGTGCGGGTGAAGAAGGGTAGACAGTGGGAAAGCATATACCACAAATTACCAGAGCTCTGCAGCCCCTCAGGAAGAAGCAAAGGTGGCGCACGGAGTCAGGTATTTGAGCGAAAGGAGGGGGAGGTGGTGAGAGGCAAGGAAGAAATAAAAAGAAGCAGAAAAAAAGCAACACCAGCATCCAACAAATGGCACTTAGAGAGCCACCCGTTCAGGCGTGTGGAATCCAAGCAGCCGCTGCTTCCCGGTCAAGAGACCGTGGCCGCAGGAAGCAGAGGAGGCCGAGTCGGGGTGGAGAAGTGTGGGGGGTCGGAAAGCGTATACCACCAATTACCGGTTGTTTTGTCTCCCGCTGGAAGCTCCGTGAGGCTGCTTTCTCATACCCCGTTTGCTGGTCTCAGATAGGAGTCCAAGATGGCGGATCCATGCTGTATTAGCTGGTAGGGGACCTCTGCATGAATCTCTCCTCGCTCTCCGTTCTTTGTCAGTTTTCTCACTCCATTTGGTGCTTGGCTGAGTTCTTTATCTCTTCATTTGATGTTTTAGGATTTCAGGATTGTTGTATTCTCTGTTAGGCTTAGTTTTTCGGATCTTTGCTCTGGAGGGACGGCGTGGTGCTTCTGCCTAGAGTGCCGTTTTGCTGGAACCCTGAGACTGGAACTCTTATACACTGTTTTTGGGAATGTAAAATGGTAGAACCCCTTTGGAAATCTATTTGGCACTTCCTTAAAATCTAGAAATAGAAGTACCATATGATCCAGCTAACTGGCTCCTTGGAATATATCCTAGAGAAATAAGAGCCATCACACGAATAGATATATGCACACCCATGTTCATTGAAGAACTGTTCACAATAGCAAAAAGATGGAAACAACCTAGGTGCCCATCAACAGATGAATGGATAAACAAATTATGGTATATCCACACAATTGAATACTACACAACAATAAAAAACAACAATGAAGCTGTGAAACAGATTATAACATGGAGACACCTGGAAGACATTATGCTGAGTGAATTTAGTCAGTCACAGAAGGACGAATATTGTATAAGATCACTATTATTAGAACTCAAGAAAAGGTTTATACACAGAAGAAAACATTCTTTGATGGTTACGAGGGTGGAGAGGAAGGGTGAGGGTTATTTACTAACTAGATAGTATAGAATTATCTTAGGTGAAGGGAAGGACAGCACACAGTACAGGGGAATTCAGCACAACTGGACTAAACCAAAGCTAAGAAGTTTCCTGAATACAATCAAACACTTTGAGGGACAGAGTAGCAGGGATAGGGGTCTGGGGACCATGCTTTCAGGGGACATCTAGGTCAATTGGCATAACAAAGTTTATTAAGAAATGTTCTATATCCTGCTTTAGTGAGTGGCGTCTGGGGTCTTAAAAGCTTGCAAACGACCATCTAAGATGCATCAATCAGTCCCAACCACCTGGAGTAAAGGAGAATGAAGAACACCAAAGACACAAGGGAAGTATTAGTCCAAGAGTCAGAAAGGGCCACATAAACCAGAGACTTCCTCAGCCTGAGACCAGAAGAACTAGATGGTGCCCAGCTACCACCAATGACCGCCCTGACAGGGAACACAACAGAAAGTCCTTGATGGAGTGGGGGAAGGGTGGGGTGCAGAACTCAAATTCTAGTAAGAAGACCAGACTTAATGGTCCGACTGAGACTGGATAAACCCCGGAAAGCATGGCCCCTGGATTCTCTATTAGCTCAGGACTAAAACAATATCCGAGGCCAGTTCTTCAGACAGGGATTGGACTGGACTGTGGGACATAAAGTGATACTCGTGAGAAGTGTGCCTCTTAGCTCAAGTAGATGCAAGAGACTAAACGGGCAGCTTCTGTCCAGAGTTGAGATGGGAAGGTAGAGAGGCTTAGGAGCTGGTTGAATGGACATGGGGAATCAGGGGTGGAAAGGAGGAGTGTGCTACCACAATATGGGGAGAGCAATTAGGGTCACAAAACAACGTATGTATAAATTTTTGTACAGGAAACATAAAAAATTTTAAAAAATAAAGATTAGTTTTTCCATCTCTTTAAAAAACAATGAAATGGAACACATAAAGATTGATATCCAAAGCATTAGTGAACTGAAATGGACTAGTAATGGCCATTTTGAATAGGACAATCATACGGTCTACTACGACAAATTGAAGAGGAATGGTGTCCATTCATCAGTAAAAAGAATATTTCAAGATCTACACTAAAGTATAATGCTATCCAAAACCCGTTGCTGTTCAGTCAATTCTGACTCATAGTGACCTTATACAACAGAGTAGAACTTCCCCATAGGGTTTCCAAGGAGTGGCTGGTGGATTCAAACTGCCAACCTTTCGGTTAGCAGCTGAGCTCTTAACCACTGCAACACGAGGGCACCACAGCACTGTCAGTGATAGGGTAATATCCGTACACCTACAAGGAAGACCAGTTAATTTGACTATTATTCCAACTTATGCACCAACCACTGATGCCAAAGATGAGGAAACTGAAGATTTTTACCAACTTCTACAGTCAGAAATTGATAAAACATGCGATCAGGATGCATTGAAAATTACTGGTGACTGGAATGCAAAAGCTGGAAACAAAGAAGGATCAGTAGTTGGAAAATATGGCCTTGGTAATAGAAATGACACCTGAGATCACATGATGGAATTTTGGAAGACCAACGACTTATTCATCACAAATACCTTTTTTCAACAATATATGAACAGCAACTATACACATGAACCTCACCAGATGTAATACACAGGAATCAAATCGACTACATCTGTGGAAAGAGATGATGTAGAAGCTCAATATTGTGAGTCAGAACAAGGCCAGGGGCTGACTGTGGAACAGACCATTAATTGCTCATTTGCAAGTTCAGGTTGTAGCTGAAGAAAATTAAATCGAGTTCACTAGAGCCAAAGTATGACCTTGAGTATATCTGACCTGAATTTAGAGACCTTCTCAAGAACAGATTTGACGCATTGAACACTAATGACAGAAGACCAGACAAGTTGTGGGATGACATCCAGGACATCATACAGGAAGAAAGCAAAGGGTTATTAAAAAGACAGGAAAGAAAAGAAGATCAAAATGAATGTCAGAAGAGACTCTGAAACTTGCCCTTGAATGTTGAGTAACTAAAGCAAAAGGAAGAAATGATGAAGTGTAAGAGCTGAACAGAAGAGTTCAAAGAGCAGCTTAAGAAGACAAAGTAAAGTATTATAATGAAATGTGCAAAGACCTGGAGTTAGAACACCAAACTGGAAGAACATGCTCTGCATTTCTCAAGCTGAAAGAACTAAAGAAAAAATTCAAGCCTAGAGTTGCAATATTGAAGGATTCCATGGGCAAAATATTGAATGACATAGGAAGCATTAAAAGAAGATGGAAGGAACACACAGAGTCACTGTAACAAAAAGAATTGGTCGACATTCAACCATTTCAGGAGGTAGCATATGATCAAGAAGCAATGGTACTGAAGGAAGAAGCCCAAGCTGCACTGAAGGCATTGGCAAAAAACAAGGCCCCAGGAATTGACACAATACCAGTTGAGATGTTTCAACAAACAGATACAGGGCTGAAAGTGCTCACTCGTCTATGCTAAGAACTTTGGAAGACAGCTACCTGGCCAATCAACTGGAAGAGGTTCATATTTGTGCCCATTCCAAAGAGAGGTGATCCAACAGAATGCAGAAATTATCCAACAATATCATTAATAACACACACAAGTAAAATTTTGACGAAGATAATTCAAAAGTGGCTGCAGTGGTATATTGACAGGGAACTGCCAGAAATTCAAGCCCATTTCAGAAGAGGACATGGAATCACGGCTATCATTGCTGATGTCAGATGGATCTTGGTTGAAAGCAGAGAATACCAGAAAGATGTTTACCTGTGTTTTATTGAATATGCAAAGGTATTCAACTGTGTGGATCATAACAAATCATGGATAACATTGCATAGAATGGGAATTCCAGAACACTTAGTCGTGCTCATGAGGAAACTGTATATAGACGAAGAGTCAGTCATTCAAACAGAACAAGGTAATGCTGAGTGGTTTAAAACCAGAAAAGTTGTGCGTCAGGGTTGTATTCTTTCACCATGATTATTCGATCTGTATGCTGAGCAAATAATCCAAGAAGCTGGACTATATGAAGAAGAACGGGGCATCAGGATTGGAGGAAGACTCATTAACAACCTGCTATATGTAGATGACCCAACCTTGCTTGCTGAAAGTGAAGAGAACTTGAAGCACTTATGATGAAGACCAAAGACTACAGCCTTCACTATGGATTCCACCTCAACATAAAGAAAACAAAAATTCTCACAACTGGACCAATAAGAAATGTCATGATAAACACAGAAAAGATTGAAGATGTCAAGGATTTCATTTTGCTTGAATCCACAATCAACACCCATGGAAGCAGCAGTCAAGAAATCAAACAATGCATCACATTGGGCAAATCTGCTGCAAAAGATCTCTTTAAAATATTAAAAAGCAAAGATGTCACCTTGAGGACTAAAGTGCACCTGACCCAAGCCATGGTATTGTCAATCGCCTCATATGCATATATATATATATATATATATATATATATATATGTACGTATATATACGTATCAGAGACTGCTAGAGTAAAATTCATGTTCTTTATTCCTCCTGGAATACATTTCCCAGCCTGCCTTGTGGTTAATTATGGCCATGTGACTGAGTTCTAGCCAGTGAAGCATGAGCAGAAGTAATGTACACCTCTTTTAGGCCTGGCCATGAAAACCTCTTACACATGCTCCTCCAAGTGTTTTTCTCCTTTTGGCTGGTTGGGATGGAGGTATCTACATGTTCAAGATGACATAGCTTCCTTCAGTCTGAGCCCTGAATGACTGCTTGGAGGAGAGTCCCCCAACAACTTGCTCACCTGCTCAGGGTTGCTATGTGAACCAGAAATACACTTCTGCTGTACACGTTTGGGGCATATGTGTTGCATTAGCTAGCAGTATTGCTCTGTAACTTGCTTCTTTAACCTAAAAATATATCTGGAACATTTTCTGTTGCAATACATATACTGTGTTTCCTATATTAAAAGGCATCCTTTTTTTTTCCCACAGTCTAACCTTCCTGAAATTAGAAGATGTCTCACATTTGAAATGTACATTTTCCAATGGGTTTGCATTAAATAATTGGTGCATATTGTTGTTGTTGTTGTCAGCTGCTGCTAAGTCAGCTCCCACTCATGGTGACCCCATGTACAGCAGAATGAAACTCTGCCCAGTCCTATATCACACACTATTCTATTGTGATAGAGTTTTCATTGGCTAGTTTTTGAACATAGATCACCAAGCCTTTCCTCCTTGTCTGTCTTAGCATTATAAATCGTAGTTTATTTTTAGGACTTTAAAAAATAATAATATAAATGTATTCTTACGGTTAAAAAATCAAAACAATACTACAGGATTTAAAAAGAAAAGTCTCCAGTGTAGCAGAAATGCTCAGAAAGAATAGCTCTTCTCTTGACATTCCAACTGAAATATTTTTGCTAACAAAGTGACAGAATAACCACAATTGAAGGTGCTGGGGCTGAAGAAATCTCGAAGATTCCAATCTGAAGAAGTAGAGAAAGCGTTGGTATAGATAGCCTAGTTATATCCAGGTCTAGTTTTGTGAACTACTCAGAATATATCTAACAATTACAATGAATGTTGCAAAAAATATATGTTCTTTTTATCAGAGGGACTATCCAAACAAACTGAACTTGAAAAAATCACAAAGCACTTCTTATAAGGGTTTAAGTGGTAAGTTGTGAGACAGAAATGTGAAATCAACTATTTAGGTTACCAGTTCCAAAAAGATGAAGAATCCCTATTTTTAAGGACAGATTTTATTTATGTTTAAGAAGAGCTACCAGATTGTTACCTTCTTATCTCCCAATAAACTGTCCAAGTTCAGTTCAGTTCAGTAAACTTTGTTAATTATGAAGCACCGTTTGATATCATATGAGAAATAGTTCAGTTCAGCAAACTTCATTAAATTATGAAGCACCTTTTGATATCATATGGGAAATAGAATGTTGGACCTAGGTTTGGGTTCAGAAATCACTTATCTCTTTCCTTAAAAGCTTTGAAATAAGTATGTACTTAAGAAAGGCTTTTGGGGGGGGGAGGCAGAACTAACTCTACAAAATATTAAATATGAGAAAGGTGATTTAAAAAATAAATAAGATGCACTGAAGTAAAACTTGGCATATGAAATAATTCTCCTTATAAAATGCATTTGCTGTTTTCTCTCTAAAGCACTAAGAAGATTTATGGCCACTCTACAGCTCTGTTTTGCCTCTTTTGATGGTTTCTGAGGTTCCTGGAGTCCCTAAATTATTCTTTCTGAAATATATTCTCTTTGGCATAGCAGAATTTTTTCTCACAGAAAGAAATGATGTCTCAAAAATACCATTTTGGGGCACAGAATAAAATATTCACCAAACCTTGCCTCCCAAACTCCCAACATCTATTTATGAAAACTTGCCATCAAAAGTCTTACAGTGACAGAAAAAGGTTCCTAAATTACAGCAAAAATAACTGATTTATTTTATAATTTTTGTATTCCCAAGCCAGTTTTTTAAACATTTCACAAATCTTTGTTTTGCTATGGAAAAGGACCTCTGGAGTTTTCTTCTTTGTCAATTACTAGTTATGCCCTAAAACACACATTTAAGAACTGATGAATCTTGGATTAGAATTCACATTTTAAACTAGTTTAGAAAGTAGCTTACAAGATTTGATGGAGTAAATGCCAGAGCCCCGCCACCCAATATCATTTCTGATAAATGAAGAAAATGCAAGTTCTTTGGAAGAAGATGTGATTTGCAAAGCTGGCTGAGCCAACATCTTCAAAGTAAAACAGCCAGCATTGACTCACTATTAATAGGCAGATTTACACCCTCGAATCCTGGGGTTACTCTGCTAGTGTGTAATGAAAACCATTTGGTCTTCTTATGTAAGTAATAACAAGTCTTGTTCAAGGAGACCAGTTTTATTTAAAGCTTTGAGATTGTTGGGTCCCCCTACCCCACCCCATCTTGGCTGAAGAAAAATAAAGTCAACACTGAAAGACTCTTGCTGCTTTCTTTGCTATAAAAAGGAGAAAAGTGCTTATTCTCCCAGTCCTTGTATTCACGGACACTGACTCATTTCCGTAGAGTTGATTCCGACTCATAGCGACCCTATCTATAAATGGGAGACTAGATAAGAAATTTGAATCACTGCACCAATGTCTAACTTGCTTTTGAAAGTTTTTATTTTGTTTATTTAATAAACGTTTATATATAGTGCCTGGTTTGTGCTAAGCACTGTTCCAAGCATTTTACCTGTATTAGCTCTCATGATAACCACGTAAGATTTCGCTGCTAATTTCTTCAATGCTCCCAAATTTAAAGTAACAGTGATTGATAGGACTAATATTTCAGTTTAAGTCTTTTTGTCCTTTAAGATTATTCCAAGCATGTAGAAATGAAGAAAAATAGAGTTAACCTTTAAAATATAATTTTGGAATCAATATCAGTAGAAAAATGACAGACAGAAAAGTGTCAAGGAAGTAAATATTTAACTCTGCCAGAGCTTATAGTTTGAGAAATTTATATTAGAACAGGCTAACATTTAACTATATAAGCTAACAGTTTGCATTATTATGTCAGAAAATTGGAAACTTTTGTCTCAAACGTACCATGAAATACAATGCTACAGGGAATATGCTAGTGTTACTAGATTATGGTTAATAGGATTTTCATGATGCTTGTTTAAGCATTTAGGGAAAATATCATCATGTAATAGAATGCTGTCCTACATGATAGAAGATCAGGTCCTAGTTTGGTCTTTCAGTTTGTGTGCCTTGAATGGTGTCATTTAAATGTAGAGACAACAATACCTCCCTTAATGAAGGTTGAGGATTGGACAGAGGGATTCTGATGTCCCTCCAGTGTCGTCCTAGGGCTAAATTCATGCATCAGCTTACCCTCATCTAGCACAGCATTTCCTGAACTGTGCTTTCTGGAACGCTAGCGTTACCCAAAAATAAAGGCTTCCCGGATCCAAAATGTTTGAGAAAGTCTCTATATTATGTGGTCTTCTTGGAGATGCACAATGTACCAAAGACTCTGAGAAGCCCTACGGTAAATAAACTTGTCTGGTTTGTTTAACCTAGCCTCAGTGTTCTGAGGATGTAGTTGGAACCACTGGTTTATCAAATGAACTCTGGACAACTCTGCTTCAATGTATGAGGACAAGTATGTTGCAGAGAAGAGAGCTGGAACCTGCATTCGGGGGCAGGGCAGGGGATTGCTTTGTTTGTTTGTTTTAAGCGGTATTCCTGTGGTGCTGCTGTTACCTTTTGATTCTTAGGTACAGTTGTTGCTGTTAGTTGCTGTCCAGTCAATCCTACTCATGATGACCCCATGTGTGCACAGAAGAACTGCTCCATAGGGTTTTCAAGCCTGTGAACTTCTGGGAGTAGATCACGAGGCTTATCTTCCAAGGTGCCTCTTGGTGGGTTTCAATTGCTAACCTTTCAACTAATAGTTGAAGAGTTAACCATTGTACCACCCAGGGACTCCAAAACCCAAACCAGTTGCCATCGCGTCGATTCTGATATATGGCAACCTCATATGTTCCAAAGTAGAACTGCCCTCCATAGGGTTTTCATGGCTGTGACCTTTTGGAAACTGATTGCCATACCTTTCTTTCGAGGCATCTGTGGGTGGGTTTGAATAGCTGACATTTTATTTAGCAGCTGAGCAGTTCACCACTGTGCCACCAGGGCTCCTGCACTGTACTTACTCATCCCTTAATGGAGGACTCTAGGTTGCTTCCAACACCTCACTACAGGAACAATGCTTCACTGTTCCCTCTGGTGAGAATTTGTCCGGAGTGTAACTACTGTGTCAAAGGGCAGATACACAATTAATTTCACCAAGTATTGCAACTTTGCTCTCTAAAATGACTGTTCCAGATTAAACCCATCCAGCAGTGCATGAGGGTCTTCATTTCCCCACTTACACCGACATGGCTGAGTTCCAAGTCGTTGTAGAGCATTC
Organism: Dugong dugon; assembly: GCA_030035585.1. Lineage (NCBI taxonomy): Eukaryota > Metazoa > Chordata > Mammalia > Sirenia > Dugongidae > Dugong > Dugong dugon. The sequence goes on from CM057462.1 coordinate 154,990,480, forward strand.
GTAAGGCTCCACCTTTAAATTTTCATATGAGACACAGATCAACAGTACAATGTCAACTGCCCTGCATTTGGTTCCCTCTTAGATTGTTTCAAATTGCCCTCACTGCCAGAAGACTAAGTTGTGAAAGCATCAAATCTGACTTCATGTGGCATCACAACAGGCCCAATAGGCTTGACATTGTCTCAAGTTGGCTCTGATTTGTTAATGACATAAACTCCGACTGTGTCTTTAAACTTCAGAGACCCAAACTGTGGCTTCTCTAACAGAAGGGTGACAGAGTTTATTAATGAAAGAATTAATAGAAATAGGAGAATCTTATTTTAAAGACAATACAGCATCTTCTTGGGTTGAGATAGAAAAGTAGCTCAAAGAAATTATTACAAACCTAAAGAATTAAAAGACAACATAAAAGACTTTTGCGTGGGACTCTCTGACTTTAGGAATCAGACTTTCTCAGGAAACCAAGGAGGAACCGGAATAGTTTGAAAAACATGCTTCACTGTTACACTCAAGATATGAGCAGTGACAGAATGAAAACAAAAATAAAGATCAATTAAGCCATAGAAAGAGACAGACTTCCTTCGAAGAACAGTTGAGATCTCAGAGACAGGATGGGCTGACATATAAAGAGGATGATGTAAAGTAAGGGGGGCTACTTTTTGAGTGTCACTAGGTCAGAAAGAGGTGTCCCTGGGTGGTACAAATGGTTAAACACTCAACTGCTAGCCAAAAGATTGGTGGTTCAAAACTACCCAGAGGCGCCTCTGAAGACTGGCCTGACAATCCACTTCTGAAAGATCACAGCCTTGAAAACCTTATGGAGCAGTTCTACTTTGCACACATGGGATCACCAAGAGTCTGAACTGATTTGACAGAAACTAACAACGACAACAGGTCAGAAAAAGTGACTTTGGCCCAATGAAATCTAACAGAAGTGCAGCAAGATCAGAGACAGGGAAGGTTTGAAAGACTTCCCAGTAGTTTCTGGGATCCAGGAAACTCAAGAGGTGCTCTCTTAAACAAGCAGATAAAAGGTTTGTAGAGAGAGCAACTGGGAAATCACCCTTGCAGACTGGACCAAGGAGGTAGGGAAAAGCTGGATCAGTTTAAGGGTAGGAGACCAAGAATTGGTGTAAAGTATGGAGGTTAGTAGTGGCTCAATGGTAGGATTCTCTCCTTCCATGCAGGAGACTAGGTTCGATTCCTGACCAATATACCTCATGTGCAGACACCACCCGTATGTCAGTGGAGGCTTGGGTGTTGCTATGATGCTGAATAGGTTTCAGTGGAACTTTCAGACTAAGACTAGAAAGGCCTGGAAATCTACTTCCAAAAATCAACCAGTGAAAGCCCTTATGGTCACAATGGCCCAATCCCTAACCCATTATGTAGATGGCACAGGACCAGACAACTTTTCGTTACATTGTGCATGGGGTCGCCATGAGTTGGGTGCCAATTCAATGACAGCTAACAATGTCAACAACTGAGTTGTTTATGGTATTGCTATTTATGGGACTCTACAGAAAGTACAGCAAAGATGAGACCAATAGCAGGAGAACGAGAAAGGCTAGTAATAGAACAAGACTAGAGCTGCACTGGATGCTGGCCTGGTGGGAGGCTAGCTCCTGGGTGAGATGATCCAACAGAGGAAGGTGAGAATGGTCATGATTTGTATAATCAATGAATGTTTTTTGCATACTCAGACCGCATTAATTTCCTATCTTTCTAAGGGACTTTCAAGACAATTAAAAGGAGTATTTTTTTTAAATATCTGTGACAGAAAGCAAATAAAACGAAAAAAGAAGGAAAGCACTTAACTGCAGCAAGCGGTGCAAGCCCTACATGGTTAGAGGAGGAAATAGACTACTTAGGATACAGGTTAATCTATTAGAATCTTCCTGAGAGGGGTAGAACAATAAAGCAAATGAAACACCAGCAGCAGATCACACCTCTATAAAAAAATATGTAGCAGAATGCAATGCTGAAACATCCAAAAGCTGTGGAGAGATGGGTTCTGAGGAGCCAGGTATTCTGGGGCTTTCCACAGCCAAGCAGCTGAGGGCTACATGTGCCACAGATTAGTGTGGTATCCAAGTTTGAGTCACTGGTCCAGTCTTAGGCAGTTGTGGATCTTCAATGGGGCACCAGCTTCAGAATATCAACCACTACTTCAGTTCATAAATCTGCTGAAGGTTAAAACAAACGTGGAGATGAAGGGAAGATCTTCCCTAGCATGGTGCCTGGCATGCAAATGTATTTAATTTCACCACCAGCAAGAGGGCCCAGCAAGCTCCTCTCAGCACAACTTCACCAACACCGTGCCCAAAAGGATTGATCCCACCCAGCCTCCATCCCTGTTTGCCTCAGCCACCACACAAAGCCCAAGATCCTTAAGTCACCACAAATCACCCAGACTCTCATCCCCGTGTGTCTCTGCTCAACCTTCTTACATTCCCTTCTCTCACTGCCCCCATCCCCTAACTTTCTCCTGTGCCCTCAGCCCTGAGTGAACTCCCCTAGATCCTCTTCCTCTTCTCTGATTCAGTCGGGCACCTTCCTGCTGTGGTAGATACCTGGCTCTTCCCTGAGGACATGCCGCCCCTGCAGATCTTCCACCCCCTCCTACTACTGGGCCTAGGGGGAGAGAAGAAGTTCTCCTTATTCCTCATTATCATTTCCAGGCCATTATTCTCCTCCTCCTTATAACCTCCAGTTCTTCTGCTACTCTACCAGAAGAGACTACCCAGTGGTTCCTCTCACACAGGCATCTCGGTCACTTCCTTTGTTCCTTGAAGATTTTAGCCCCAAGCTCACTGTCCTTCTCTCTTCATTATTCTTCCCATAATTGCTCTCAAAGATTTACCTCCACCACCCTAACCTCTCAGCTGCTTGACCTCATCTCCTACACCTTGTTCTCTACTGAACCTCAGCCATCCACTCCCATGGCTCTATTCTAGACCTTGTCATTACTGATAACTGCATTCCTCCATGCTTCCATTTTCAAGTATTCTTATCCATTGTCCATCACTTTCTACTTCCTATCTCCCCAAGTCATTCACTCTATTAACCCACCTTGAGGGAGAGAGAGAGAGAGTTACCAATATCAAGAATGAAAGAGAGGGACGGGGCCAAGGTGGTGGAGTAGTCAGATGCTTCCTGCGGTCACTCTTACAAGAAAGACCCAAAAAAAACAAGTGAATCAATCATATATGACAATCTAGGAGCCTTGAACATCAAAGACAAAGCTGAGGAATCAGACTGAGCAGCAGGGGGAGGGAGAGATGGTTCAGAAGCAGCAAGGAGTTGTCAGACCTGACCTGGCCAGCACAGGCACCCTGCAGGCTGGATCGGCTGGCACACTTGATGAGGCAAGCAGTGGTGCACGGGATGGTTTTTCCACATCAGGAGAGACCAAGCAGCAGAGAGGCTGCTCAAGCCTCCAGAACCAGCAAGAAGTAATGCTCAATCTGCAAAAGATGAGTACATGCGTTTAACCTACCGCACGGGTCTAAAAAACCTACCCTTTGGGAAGAACCTCTCTCCCATTTACCTGCCCCCTCCCTGCTCTGCTCCAGGTCCCTGTCCAGCTTCAGTGACTGCTGCACCCCCTGGGCCAGAAGTACGACCCGTCACGCGCCCTGAGCCATTCTTCCAGCTTTGGAGAGGGAACAAATTAACAAACAGGAAAAAATAATCTGCCAGTTCCCCTAAGTCGAGAACTCAGGGAAGGCACAGCCCCTTTGCCTAGGCACAGGCATAAGGAGTCCATGGACTTTGAATGCGTTTCACCCCTGCATAGATCTCTGTGGACCCATTTCATCAGCATAGGCCCTCATTAGCACAGTACAACAGGGCATATACCTGAAGCCTATTTTCAACCATATCAGCTACAAGGAGTGGCAGACACATGATATTTGACACCACCCTGCCCATTAAGCAGGGTTCTCACCCACCCACATCCGGGGCCTGAGGACTGGTGGCTCCACGTATGCCACCTAGCCACGAACAACAGGGGTCCAAGAATAAGTGATGCCTCCCACTCCTTACAGCCAACAGCATTGGGTGCCCATAGTCCAGCTGCAAAGCCCACCCACCTATGTGCTGTAGGGAACAGGGACACACTTTCCACCCAGACACTCAGGGGCAGCCATCAAGCCCCTGCCTTGTTCAGTGCATGACCCCCATTGCAACCAGATACCTGTGCTTACACCAATCACCCCAGCACATCCAGGACTATAGTGAGAGCCTGCACCACACACCTGGTGACCAACGACCTGAACACCTGAGCTGAATCCACACAAGAAAAGTAAAAGGACTTCTGGGTTCACATACCAAGTAACAGCTCTAACCACTAGGTGACAGGAAGTGAGAGCTTCAAAGACACCAATAACCAAACTAGCTCACATGAGCAGCCGATTTGGGCATATCAAAACAAGAAGCTAGGACACAGTAAACAAACATAAAATAAATAAATATAATAACTTATTAATGGCTTGGAGACAACAGTCAATACCAAATTACATAAAAAGGCAGACCATGATGGCTTCAGCAAGCTCCCAAAACAAAGAATAAGGAAACTTTCTGGAGGAAGAGAACTTCTTGGAATTACTGGAGGCAGAATACAAAAGATTAATATACACAGCTCTTCAAGAGATCAGGAAGAAGATAATTCAAAACACAGAACAAGCCGAAGAACACACAGACAAAGCAACAGAGGAACTTAAGAAGGTTATACAAGAGCATAATGACAAATTTAACAGGCTGCAAGAATCCATAGAGAGATAGCAATCAGAAATCCAAAAGATTAACAATAACATTTCAGAATTAAACAACTCAATAGAAAGTCATAGAGCAGAACTGAGGCAATGGAAGCCAGAATTAGTGAGACTGAAGATAAAGCACTTGACACCAACTTATTTGAGGAAAAATCAGATAAAAGAATTTTTAAAAATGAAGAAAGCCTAAGAATTATGTAGGACTCTATCAAGAAGAATAACCTACAAGTGATTGGAATACCAGAACAGGGGTGGATAACAGAAAATACAGAGAGAATTGTTGAAGATTTGTTGGCAGAAAACTTCCTGATATCATGAAAGATGAGAAGATATCTATCCAAGAAGGTCATCAACCCCACACAAGGGAGATCCCAAAAGAAAGTCACCAAGATTTATTATAATCAAACTTGGAAAAAAGCAAAGATAAAGAGAGAATTTTAAGAGCAGCTAAGGATAAACGAAAAGTCATCTACAAAACAGAGTCAGTAAGACTAAGCTCTGACTACTCAGCAGAAACCATGCAGGAAAGAAGGCAATGGGATGACATATATAAAGCATTGAAGGAAAAAATTTGCCAACCAAGATATATATATCCAGCAAAACTGTCTCTCAGATATGATGATGAAATTGGGGCATTTCCAGATAAACAGAAGTTTAGGGAATTTGTATAAACCAAACCAAAATTACAAGAAATACTAAAGGGATTCCTCCGGTTAGAAAATCAATAACATCAGATAACAACCCAAGACTAGAAAACAGGACAGAACAACAAGATATCAGCCAGACAGGGAAGTCATAAAAATAAATCAAAGCTAAAACATTGAAAATAGGGAAACAGTTGTCAATATGTAAAAGATGACAACATTAAAACCAAAAAGAGGAACTAAATAATGTAGTCATAGATCTTTCATATGGAGTGGAAGTCAAAATGATATAAAGAAATAAAAGATTGGTTTAAACTTAGAAAAATAGACTTAAATATTAAGATAACCACAAAGGAAACTAACAATCCTACACATAAAAATAAAAAGCAGGAAAAATACAAAGACTCAGCAAATACAAAATCAACAACAATGAAAAAGATGAAAAGAAAATACATAAAGAAAAATGACTCAGCACAGAAAATTAAGTGCAACAAAGAAATTGTCAACAACACACACAAAAAAAATATCAAAATGACAGCACTAAACTCATACCTATCAACAATTATGCTGAATGTAAATGGACTAAATTCACCAATAAAGAGACAGAGAGTGTCAGAATGGATAAAAAAAATGATCCATGTATATGCTGCATACAAGAGACACACCTTAGACTTAGACACACTAACAAACTAAAACTTAAAGGATGGAAAAAAATATATCAAGCAAACAACACTCAAAAAAGAGCAGGAGTGGCAATATTAATCTCTGACAAAATAGACTTTAAAGCAAAATCCACCACAAAGGATAAGGAAGGATACTATATAATGATTAAAGGGTCAATACACCAGGAGGACAAAACCATAATAAATGACACACCAAATGACAGGCCCCAAAATACATAAAACAAACTCTAACAGCACTGAAAAGAGAGATAGACAGGTCCACAATAATAGTAGGAGACTTCAACACATCACTTTCAGTGGAGGACAGAACATCCAGAAAGAGATCCATAAAGGCATGGAAGATCTAAATGGCACTATCAACCAACTTGATCTCATAGACACTCCAGCCAACAGCAGCCAAATATACTTTCTTTTCCAATGCATATGGAAAATTCTCCAGAATAGACCACATATTAGGCCACAATGCAAGCCTTAACAGAATCCAAAGCATTGAAATATCACAAAGCATCTTTGCTGACTGTAAAGCCATAAAAGTTGAAATTAATAACAGAAAAAGCAAGGGAAAAAAATCAAACACATGGAAACTGAACAACACCTTGATCAAAAACTACTGGATTATAGAAGAAATTAAGGACAGAATAAAGAAATTAACAGAATCAAATGAGAATGAAAACATATTCAATCAGAACCTTTGGGACACAGCAAAAGCAGTGCTCAGAGGTCAATTTATAGCAATAAATGCACACATCTAAAAACAAGAAAGGACTAAATTCAAAAAATTAACCCTACTACTCAAACAAATAGAAAGAGAGCAGCAAAAGAAGCCCTAAGGCACCAGAGGAAAGAAAATAATAAAAATTAGGGCAGAATTAAATGAAATAGAGAATAGAAAAACAATTGAAAGAGTGAACAAGACCAATAGCTGGTTCTTTGAAGAGATCAACAAAATCAATAAACCTTAGACCAAACTGACAAAAGAAAAACAGGAGAGGAAGCAGATAACCCATATAAGAAATGAGATGGGTGATATCACAACAAACCCAACTGAAATTAAGAGAATCATAACAGAATACTATGAAAAATTGTACTCTAATAAATTTGAAAACATAGAGGAAATGGACAAATTTCTAGAAACTCATTACCTACCTAAACTAACACAAATAGAGGCAGAACAACCAAATAAACCCTAACAAAAGAAGAGATTGAAAAGATAATTTAAAAACTTCCAACAACAACAAAAAACCCTGGCCCTGATTGCTTCACTGGAGAATTCTACCAAACTTTCAGAGAAGAGTTAACACCACTACCACTAAAGGTTCTTCAGAGCATAGAAAAGGATAGAATCAAACTCATTCTATGAAGCCAGCATAGCCCTGATACAAAAACCAGGTAAAGACACCACAAAAAAAGAAAATTATAGACCAATATCCTTCGTAAACATTGATGCAAAAATCCCTCAACAAAATTCTAGCCAATAGAATTCAGCAACATATTAAAAAAAAATAATTCACCATGATCAAGTGGGATTTATACCAGGTATGCAGGGATGGTTCAACATTAGAAAAACAATCAATGTAATCCATCACACTAATAAAACAGAAGACAAGAACCCCATGACCTTATCAATTGATGCAGAAAAGACATTTGACAAAGTCCAACACCCATTCATGATAAAAAAAAAAAAAAAAACTCTCAGCAAAATAAGAATAGAAGGGAAATTCCTCAACATAATTAAGGGCATTTATACAAAGCTAACAGCCAACATCATCCTAAATGGAGACAGTCTGAAAGCATTCCCCTTGAGAATGGGAACCAGGCAAGGATGCCCCCTCTCACCCTCTTATTCAACATTGTGCTGGAGGTCTGAGCCAGAGAAATTAGGCTAGAAAAAGAAATAAAGGGCATCCAAATTGGTAGGGAAGAAGTCAAAGTATCTCTATTTGCAGGTGATATGATGTTATACACAGAAAACCCCAAAGAATCCACAAGAAAACTATTGGAACTAATAGAAGATTTCAGCAAAGTAACAGGATACAAGATAAACATACAAAAATCAGTTGGATTCCTTTACACCAACAAAAAGAACCTCAAAGAGGAAATCACCATATCAACACCATTTACAATAGCCCCCAAGAAGATAAAATACTTAGGAATAAATCTAACCAGAGAATTAAAAGACCTATACAATGAAAACTACAAGACACTACTACAAGAAACCAAAAGAGACCTGCATAAGTGGAAAAACATAGCTTGCTCATGGATAGGAAGACTCAACATTGTGAAAATGTCAATACTAACCAAAGTGATCTACAGATACAATGCAATCCTGATCCAAATTCCAATGGCATTTTTTAATGAGATGGAGAAACAAATCACCAACTTTGTATGAAAAGGGAAGAGGCCCTGGATAAGCAAAGCATTACTCAAGAAGAAGAACAAAGTGGGAGGCCTCATACTACCTGATATTAGAACCTATTATACTGCCACAGTACTCAAAACAGCCTGGTACTGGTACAACAACAGATACATAGACCAATGGAAAAGAATTGAGAATCCAGACATAAATTCATCTACCTATGAGCAGCTGATATTTGACAAAGGCCCTAAGTCTGTTAATTGGGGAAAAGACAGTCTCTTTAACAAATGATGCTGGCATAACTGGATATCCATCTGTAAAAAACTTAACAAGACTCATATCTCACACCATGCACAAAAACTAACTCAAAATGGATCAAAGACCTACATATTAAATCCAAAACGATAAAAATCATGGAAGAAAAAATAGGGACAATGCTAGGAGCCCTAATACGAGGCATAAACAGAATACAAACCATAAGTAATGATGCACAAACACCAGATAACTTGGAGCTCCTAAAAATCAAACACTTATGCTCATCAAAAGACTTCACCAAAAGAGTAAAAAGACAACCTACAGACTGGGAAACAATTTTTAGCTATGACAAATACAATCAGCATCTAATTTCTAAAATCTGCATGATACCACAAAACTTCAACAACAAAAAGACAAATAACCCAATTAAAAAATGGGCAAAGTATATGAACAGGCACTTCACCAGAGAACACATTCAGGTGGTGTGATGGTTAAGATTATGTGTCAACTTAGCTGGGCCATTATTCTCAATGTTTTGGCAGTTCAAAGCATTTTGATCACTTCCCTGTTGAAATTTGACATGTGATCACCCTCATGATGGAATCTGCTGAGTGGTACTGGTTGGGGGCAGGGCCTGTGGCAGCTCACTGCTCCCTCAACCTTCATCTCTCTGCCCTCTACTGCATACTTCCTTTCTTCTTGCCCTGCCAAGGCTTTCGGCTTGTTCTGTATCCAGCAGCTGCCTCTTGTCGTCTGACCTCTTGGGACTTGAGCTAGAAGCTTACCTGCCAGTCTTGGGATTCATCCATCTTCACAGCCTGTGAGCAAGAGTCCTGCTCCTTGATCTGCCGATCTTGGGTTCACCAGCCCCTGCAGCTACCTGAATCAGGAGAAACTTTGTGGTCTTGACTGCTGATCTTGGGATTCGTCAACTTTCACAGCCTGTGAGGGGGAGCCCTGCTCTCTGACCTGCCAATTTTGGGTTCACCAGTCTCTGCAGCTGCGTGAATTGGGAGAGGCCGCTATCCTGATCCACCAACTTGGGACGTTTCAGCCTCTACAGTAGCGTGAAATATTTCCTTGATTGATATATTTATTTATTTATTTATACAATTTATACACTTTACCAGTTTTGCTTCTCTAGAGAACCCAGCTTAAGACAGGTGGCTAACAGATACATGAGGAAATGCTCTCAATCATTAGTCATTAAAGAAATGCAAATTTAAACTACTATAAGATACCATCTCACCCCAACAAGGCTGGCATTAATCCAAAAAACACAAAATAATAAATGTTGGAGAGGTTGTGGAGGGACTGGAACACTTATACACTGCTGGTGGAAATGTAAAATGGTACAAACACTTCTAAAATCAATTTGGCGCTTCCTTAAAAAGCTAGAAATAGAAGTATCATACGATCCAGCCATCCAGCTCTTTGGAATATATCCTAGAGAAATAAGAGCCATCACATGAATAGATATATGCACACCCATGTTCACTGCAGCACTGTTCACAATAGCAAAAAGATGGAAACAACCTAGGTGCCCGTCATGGATAAACAAATTATGGTATATTCACACAATGGAATACTATGCAACAATAAAGAACAACGATGAATCCATGAAACATCTCATAACATGGGTGAATCTGGAAGGCATTATGCTGACTGAAATTAGTCAGTCACAAAGGGACATATATTGTATGAGACCACTATTATAAGAACTCAAGAAAAGGTTTCAACACAGAAGAAAACATTCTTTGATGGGTATGAGGGTGGGGAGGGAGAGAGAGGGGAATTCATTAACTAAATAGCAGACAAGAATTATCTTAGGTGAAGGGAAGGGCAACACACAATACAGGGGAAGTCAGCACAACTGGACTAAAGCAAAAGCTAAGAAGTTTCCTGAACACAACCAAACACTTCGAGAGTCAGAATAGCAGGGGCAGGGGTCTGGGGACCATGGTTTCAGGGAACATCTAGGTCAATTGACATAACAAAGATTATTAAGAAAATGTTCTGCATCCCACTTCAGTGAGTGGTGTCTGGAGTCTTAAAAGATGCATCAATTGGTCCCAACCACTTGGAGCAAAGGAGAATGAAGAACACCAAAGACACAAGGAAAATATTAGCTCAAGAGACAGAAAGGGCCAAATAAACCAGAGACTCCATCAGCCTGAGACAAGAAGAACTAGATGGTGCCTGGCTGCCACCAACGACAGCCCTAACGGGGAACACAACAGAGAGTCCTTGACAGAGCAGGAGAAAAGTGGGGTACAGAACTCAAATTCTAGTAAAAAAGACCAGACTTAATGGTTTGATTGAGACTGGAGGAACCGCAGAAGGCACAGCCCCTGGACTCTCTGTTAACCCAGAATTAAAATCATTCCCGAAGCCAACTCTTCAGACAAAGATTAGACTAGGCTATAAGACATAAAATGATACTCTCAAAGAGTGTGCTTCTTAGTTCAAGTAGATACACGAGGCTAAATGGGCAGCTCCTGTCCAGAGGCAACATGAGAAGGCAGAAAGGGATAGGAGCTGGTTGAATGGACAATGGGAAATCTGGGGTGGAAAGGAGGAGCGTGCTGTCATATTACAGGGATAGCAACTAGGTTCACATAACAATGTGTGTATAAATTTTTGTATGAGAAACTAACTTGAACTTTAAACTTTCACTTAAAGCACAATTTAAAAAAAGGAATGAAAGAAGTGATATCACTACATATTCTAAAGACGTTAGAAGGATAATAAGAGAACATTGTGAACAACTTTGTGCCAATAAATTTGACTACTTAGTGGAAATGAACAAAATTCTTGAGAGATACAAATTATCAAAATAATAGACAGAAAATATGAAAATACCTATACCAATTAAAGAAGTGAAATTCATCATCAAAAACCTTCCCACAATGAAAACTCCAGGCTTAAAAGGCTTCTTGGATAAATTCTTTCAAACATTTAAGGAAGAAAGAATGCTAATCCTACACAAACTCTTTCAGAAAAAAAGGGGAGAAAACAACTGCCATCTCATTTATGAGGCCAACATTACCTTGATACCAAAAAAAAGAAAAAGATAGAAAATAAAACTATAGACCAATATGCCTCATGAGCATCAGATAAAAATTCTTAATAAATATTCGCAAGTCTAATGCAATTTAATAAATAAAGGTAATAGACCATGACTAAATGGGGCTTATCCCAGTAATGCAAAATTGTTTTATCATTCATAAATCAAACAAAAAATAGAATTCACCAAGTTAACAGAATTAAAGAGAAAACTATATAAACATCCCAACAGATGCAGAAAAGGCATTTGGTAATTTTGCAAAATTCAATACCCGTTCAAGATTTAAAAAAAAAAAATCTCGGCAAACTACGAATGGAAAAAAAACCTCAACCTGATAAAGAATATCTATGAAAAACCTACCTCTAACATCATAATCAATGGTGAAAGACTGAATACTCTCTCTTAAATACCAGGAAGAAGACAAGGGTGTCCACTTTAATCTCTTCTATTCAACACTGTACTGTAATTCCTAACCAGTGCAATAAAGAAAGAAAAATAATTAAAAGGCATATAGACTTGAAAGGACAAAATAAATTACCTTTATTCACAGATGGCATATTTGTGTAATAGAAAATCATAAGAAATCTACAAAAAAGTTTCTAGAACTAATAAGTGGGTTCAGCAATGTCACAGGATACATGGTAAATATTCAAAAATCAATTGTATTTCTATGAATAACAACAAACAACTGGAAATCAGAATTTTAAAATAGCATTTACAATAGCATCAAAAGTATGAAATACTAAGGAATAAACTAGACAAAATATATGTAAGACCTATACACCTACAAAAGACTGCTGAGAGAAATTAAAGATCTAAGTAGATAAAAATACTATGTCCGTGGATCTCAAAATTCTATATCATTAAGCTAACAATTCTCCCCCAAATTTATGTATAAATTCAATGCAGTTTGAATAAAAACCTCAGCAGCTTTTTTTGGTAGAAACTGAAAAGCTGATTCTAAAACTTGTATAGAGATGTAAAGGACCTGGATAGGACCTGGAATAGCCAAAGAAATTTTGAAAAAGAAGAGCAAAGTTGGAGGACATACATTACCTGTTTTCAAGACAGTGATCAAGACAATGTGGTATTGGCATAAGGATAGATCAACAGAACATAATACAAGCTAGAAATAGAATCTCAATCAAGTTGCAGAGTAATTCAGTTGGGGAAGAACTATTGGATATTTATATCAGAAAAAAATGAACTTTGACCCTTACCTCACACCATACATAAAAATTAACTTCAAATGGCAGGTAGACTCAAATGTAAAAATTGAAACAATAAAATTTTTAAAGGCAACCATAGGAGAAAAATCTTCTCAATCTTGGAGTCAGTGAAAGTGTGTATGTATGTTGCATGTATGATATATATATAATTTATTTCCTTAAAACCCGTTGCTGTCCAGTTGATTCCGACTTATGGTGACCCTTTAGGACAGAGCAGAACTGCCCTCATAGAGTTTCCAAGGAGCGCCTGGTGGATTTGAACTGCTGAAATTTTGGTTAGCAGCCATAGCTCAGGGTTTCCAATTTATTTTCTTAGTTAGGATATAAAAAGCACTAACCAAAAAAGAAAAAAAAAATTGATAAATTGTACTTGATTAAATTTAAACCTTCAGCTCTTCAAAAGACCCATTAAGAAAATAAAAATACAGGCATTGTCTTGGGTGGGAAGATTCCAAAGGTAAATTTACTAAGGCCACAGATGCAGAAAACTTTCCCATTCAATAGAAGATTCTGTAAGGCAGTTTCCTGGTTTGTTATCCTCCACTTTGTTCAATTTGGATTTTACTGAAGATTTGCCACCATCTGTATGCAAAGCTGTTAGTGGTGTTAGGCACCATTGATCTGGTATCTGCTCATCCCCCTAAATATGGTTTTTCTAAACAAAAGCTCATTGCTGTAGGGTCGATTCCAACTCATAGTGACTCTATAGGACAGAGTAGAACTGCCCCATAGGGTTTCCAAGGCCGTAAATCTTTGTGGAAGGGGACTGTCACATCTTTCTCCTTTGGAGCGGCCAGTGGGTTCAAAGCGCGGACCTTTCTGTTAGCTGCTGAGCGCTTAATCACTGTGCTCCCAAGGCTCCTTAAATATGGCTTTTACAACTGGATAATGAAGCCCAGAGAATGACCCCCAAACCCACTTAGTTCCTTTCAGAAATCAGACACTGAGTCCTTGACTTAGTGTGGGTTTGTGTGAGTTCAATTTTGTGTTTTTTATTTTTTTCCTTATTTTATAAAAGCAAAGTATGCTCATTGCTTAATAATTAGAAAATATAAATTAATTATTCAGAGCTTATTAGCTGCAAGTGACAGAAACTCAATTCAAGTAGCTTAGTCAGAAAAGAGCTGGTTAGGCCACCTAACCAATTCATCCTGAAGCATGATAATTTTGAGAACAGCTGGATCCAAGACACAGGCAACATGTCCAGGCTCAATGTCTCTCCACTAAGCACAACTTCCCTCATCTTGTGAGTCAGCTACATTTTTACCTACTACCCACTGCTTTCTCCAGACAGCCAGGGAGGATAGCTCCCAGGAGCTCAGGAGTCACATCTTTCCATTTAGCAACCCAAAAGTGGAAAGGCAAAGAAAGTCCTTTTCCCAAAGTTTGCATATCACACTGTTTTAGCCCTACTCCACTGTAACACAAATACCACAACTGGGTGACTTTAAAGAACAGAAATTTATTTTCACACAGTTCAGGAGGCTATAAGTCCAAATTCAGCATGTGGCTCTAGGATAAGGTCCTTCTTGTCTATTTCAGCTTTCAGTGCCCGGCAATCCTTGGAGTTCCTGGGCTTGTAGATTTGTTTGTCGGCCTCCATCGTCGTCTTCAGATAGTGTCTGTCTTCCCCCTGTATGTATCAGTTTCTGTGTCTAATCTGCTCTTTTTATAACGTAGAAGTGATTGGATTGAAGACACAGCCTGCACTAATACGACCTCATTAACAAAACAAAGAAAACCCTATTCCCAAATGTGATAATATCCACAGGTATAAACCAAACCAAACCAGTTGCCAACTAGTCCATTCCAACTTATGGCAACCTTATTGCAGAGTGGAACTGCTCTCCAGGGAATTTTTAAGGCTGTGACATTTCGGAAGCAGATTAGCAGGCATTTCTTCCAAGGCACCTCTGGGTGGTTTCAAACTGCCAAACTTTCGGTTGGTAGTCAAGTGCTTAACAGTTTGCGCCACCCAGAGACTCCATTCCATAGGTATAAAAGTTAGGATTCCAACACATATTTAGGGGGAACACAATTCAATCCAAAGCATATGCCAAGAAAAATCAATGATTAATCCTGCCTGAGTCATGTGCCTTGAGCCAATCCCTCTCTGCTGCCAGGGTATGAAGTAATAGGAATGGTGCTATCCCATATAGTAATTGAATACAATTCCAAGTCCCTCATGACTCTCCTGTACTGTATTGCCCCATTGTCTCTACCTTCTTAGAGAGTTCTGCACTGTACCAGCCTACACTAGTCTTCATGCAGGCCTTTTTCCTTCCTTCATTCATTCAACAAGCAGCCTTCACTGTGTCTCACCCTGCAGTAGGTGCTAAGATATAAGACTGGATGCAGTTTCAGCAGTTGACCAATGGGCCCTTCAACAGTCAAAGGCACTGCTACCATTAGGGGCACTACCTTGGGGCCAAGAGCTGACAACCACCGGTAGCACTCGTGTTGAGATGAGCCCTGTATGAAAAATATTCACCTGTTGCAAATTCCTCCAAGATCTCAAAAATACATCCACTTTTCTCTTGGCTCATAATTATAGGAGTACCCTCAGATTCCCCGGAGACCAAATTAGCTGACCTCTCATCTCACACTGTTGTGTAAATCTGAACGTTTAAAGTTACTTACTCTAAGGCATTATTTCTCTGACTCTCAAAGTTTCACTCCAAACCATTTGAAAAACTAATTAAAAAAAAACTAATTCCAGCAAAAGTTGCTTGTTACCTAATATGGAGATGAGGGGAAAAATGGTAATTTCAGTCAAACAGAACAGAAATTGGGAACACTCCAGTCATCCTGCCTAATTTCTATTGTGTATTTATAAACCTGTCTTTTCTATAACTAGATTTTGTTAGGGAATAGCAAGGAAGTCCCGCAGTTCTTTAATTAGTAAATACGTTTAACCTCCATAGGTATTAAGATATCAAAAAACTGTATTTGAAATGTAGCTCTGAGCTATAATGTATCTATCTCAGCATGCAGTGTAATTTCACATTTCTGGCTTACTGTGTGGATGAGCAAAACAATGAGGTGAAATCTTAGTGCCAACTACTTTGTGTATGTAACTCAACCTTTCTCCTCTCTTTTAAATTAAGCATGAAGTCTTAAAGCTAGTCTACACCCAACCTTTTATGCATTTTCCAGAAGAAACTGATGACCCTCAGCACAGGCACACAGAGAATACAAACATACACAGATACCTGTATCTTAATTTATACACAATTTATATAAAAGACAAATTGAGGATCATTTTTTTTTTTACTTTGACAAAGATTGCTTAAAATAGCATTAAAGATCACATTAATCAATGTTAAAATAACAAACATTCCATTTAAAAGCAATGTCTTAGGGACACATCTATGTGTAAAGACACATACACTAGTAAAGATTCAACAATTAATCCTGTAGTTGATGTCATTATTTTTGCCCTAACCACAGTAAAATTTCTAGGAATGGTCTGTTCGGAAGGCCACCTGAGCCCCAATCTCACTTTCCAACTCTGTGATGAGCCCATACGTTTGCTGATTACCCTTCAGGTTTCTGATCCAATTTAACATTTGGTTGGTGGCAGTTGTAGGGGAAAACGTGGCACAGCAGATTGGAAATTTTTGAACCTCCTGGAAAAGCTATTTGCTAAGCTTGTGTCAAATCTGCCTGAGTAGACTTTGGCAGCTGCAGAATCAAGGCACCCTACTACAGATGGTGCTCCCATCACGTGGCCAACGGCTGGCTGGATCCCTCATATCACAGAAGACTTCAGCCAAAGGGGCTGGACCCTTCTTGTGGGGCGCCTGCACTGCACATCAGCCACCATCACTGCCAACTGGGCTGCATCCCAAACACAAGCATGGTGGCAGCCAAGGGTGCAGAGGGTAAGGCTTGTTCTGCCCCTAGATTTACCACTACACATTATGACATGGATTTGAAAGGACCATGCTCTCCCAACAACACCACAGAACACTCAGAAAACTCCTAGTTACTACCCAAAATAGACCCTTCCTTCTAGCAATGTAAATCCTTCCCAATCCCACTCAAAAGATACCACCTGTCTACTTTGACA
The DNA here is from genome assembly GCA_030035585.1 of Dugong dugon. Taxonomy (NCBI): domain Eukaryota; kingdom Metazoa; phylum Chordata; class Mammalia; order Sirenia; family Dugongidae; genus Dugong; species Dugong dugon. The sequence continues at coordinate 155,007,561 of CM057462.1, forward strand.
CCTCTGGCCCCTGCCAGCCTGGGTCTGTTCTGCATTCATAAGGCTATACATAACCTCTTCCTCCAGCAAGACTTTCTGGCCCCTCCACACTGCTCGGGTTATTCCTCTATGCAGTGGTACTTAGAGGAGCCCTGGTGGCACAGTGGATAAGAGCTCAGCTGCTAACAAAAAGGTCAGTGGTTCGAATCTACCAGTCACTCCTGGGAAACCCTATGGGGTAGTTCTGCTCTGATAGGGTCACTATGAGTCAGAATCGACTTGACAGCAACGGGTTTGGTTTTGGGTTTGGGTAGTCCTTAGTCCTGACAAATTTATGATATATTCCATCAGTCACTGATTCTTTTACTCATTCCATAATTTTTTTTTAATTTTATTGTGCTTTAGGCAAAACTTTACAGCTCAAGTTAGATTCTCATTCAAAAATGTACACACATATTGTTTTGTGACATTGGTTGCAATGTGACAGCACTCTCCCCCTTTCCACCCCAGGTACTCCGTGTCCATTGGTCCAGTTTTCATGTCCCTTCCTGCCCATTCGGCCTTGTGTATTTTATTGAACTAAGAAGCACATTCTTCACATGTATTATTGTTTGTTTTATAGGCCTGTCTAATCTTTGTCTGAAACATGGGCTTCAGAGAGCTGGGGCCAAGACGGTAGAGTAGTCAGACTTTTCTAGTCATCCCTCTTACAACAAAAACCAAAAAAAAAACAAGTGAATCAATTATATATGACAATCTAGGAGCCCTGAACATCAAAGGCAAAGTTGAGGAATCGGACTGAGTGGCAGAGGGAGGGAGAGATGGTTCGGAAGCAGCATGGAGTTTCCAGACCTGACCATGGGAGAGCCTGAGCCCTTCAGGTCTGATCAGCTCATGGTGTGCAGTGAGGCAGGCGAGCAGCAGCACTCGGGAGGTGTTTTCCACATTGGGAGAGACCCAGCGGCAGAGAGTCTACTTGGCCATCCAGAACCAGTGAGAAGAAGCCCTCGATTGGCAAACAATAAGTACTTGTGTCTGGCCTACCGTGCAGATCAAAAACACCCCCCTTAGGGAAAAACCTCTCTCCCATTTACCTCCCCACTCCCTGCTCTGCACTGGGTCCCGGACCAGCTTCAGCAATTGCTGAGTCCCCTGGGCCGGAAGTAAGACCTGTCACACACCCAGAGCCATTCTCCCCACCCTGGAAAGTGAACAAATTAACAAACGGGAAAAAATAATCTGCCGGCTCCCCTAAGCCAGGAATTCAGGGTAGGCACAGTTCCTTTTCCTAGGCACAGGCATAAGGGATCCACAGACTTTGAGTGCCTTTCCCCCTGCATAGACTTGTGTGGGCCCATTTCAACAGCATAGGCCCTCATTACCACAGTAAAACAGGGTATATACCTGAAGTCTAAAGTCAACTGTTTCAGCTGTGAAGTGGCAGGTTCTTGACATTGGACACTGCTCTGCACATTAAGCAGGGTCTTCACCTACCCACTTCAGGGGCCTGAGGACTGGTGGCTCCACCCACGCCACCTAGCCACCTGCAACAGGGGCCCAAGAATAAGAGGTGCTCCCCAGTCCTTACAGCCAACAGCACTGGTGCTCATAGTCCGGCTGCAAAACCCACCCATTTATGTGCTCTAGGGAACAGGGACACATCTTACTCCTGGACACTTGGGGGTGGCTGTCAGCCCCCTGCCTTTCTCAGCCTGTGTCCCCCTGCTGCAGCTGGATGCCTGTACCTACACCAGTCACCCATGCCTGTCTAGAACTGTAGGTGAGAGCCTGCACCACACACTTGGTGGCTGACTACCTGGACACTTGAGCTGAATCCATACAGGAGGAGTGGATGGACTCCTGGGCTCACATACTTAGTGACAGGTCTGGCCACCTGGTGGCAGGACATTGGAGCTTCAGGGGCACTCATGATCCAGATAGCTCACACCAGCAGCCTATTTGGGCATATCAAAACAAAACAAAACAAGACGCTCAGACACAGTAAGCAAACATAAAATAAATAAATATAATAACTTATTGATGGCTCAGAGACAACAGTCAATATCTAATCACATAAAGAGGCGGACTATGATGGCTTCAGCAAGCTCCCCATATAAAAAACCTAGAAATTTTCCAGAGGAAGAAAATTTCTTGGAATTACCAGAGGCAGAACACAAAGATTAATATACAGAAATCTTCAAGATATCAGGAAGGAAATTAAGCAAAACTCAGAACACGCAATAGAGGAAATTAAAAAGACTAGAGAAGAGCATAATGACAAATTTAACAGGCTGCAAGAATCCGTAGAGAGATAGCAATCAGAAATTCAGAAGATTAACAATAAAATGTCAGAATTAGACAACTCAATAGAAAGTCATAGGAGTAGAATTGAGGCAATGGAAGTCTGAATTAGTGAGACTGAAGATAAAACACTTGACATCAACTTACTTGAGGAAAAATCAGATAAAAGGATTTTAAAAAATGAAGAAGAAACCCTAAGAATTATGTGGGATTCTATCAAGAGGAATAACCTAAGAGTGATTGGAGTACCAGAATGGGGGGGGATAACGGAAAATACAGAGAGAACTGTTGAAGATTTGTTGGCAGAAAACTTCCCTGATATCGTGAAAGATGAGAAGATACCTATCCAAAGTGCTCATCGAACCCCACATAAGGTAGATCCCAAAAGAAAGTCACCAAGACATATTATAATCAAACTTGCCAAAACCAAAGATAAAGAGAGAATTTTAAAAGTGGCTAGGGATAAATGAAAAGTCATCTACAAAGGAGAGTCAGTAAGAATAATCTCTGACTACTCAGCAGAAACCATGCAGGCAAGAAGGTAATGGGATGACATATATAAAGCCTTGAAGGAAAAAAATTGCCAGCCAAAAATTATATATCCAGCAAAACTGTCTCTCAAATATGATGGTGAAATTAGGGCATTTCCAGATAAACAGAAGTTTAGGGAATTTGCAAAAACCAAAACAAAATTACAAGAAATACTAAAGGGAGTCCTCCAGACAGAAAATCAATAACATCAGATAACAACCCAAGACTAGAACACAGGACAGAGCAACCAGATATCAACCCAGATAGGGAAGTCACAAAAATGAAGTGTGGGCTTCAAGAGTGGTTTCAGTTCTGAGTTAGCAGAGTGTCCACAGGCTGTATGTTTAGGAGTTCCTCCAGTCCCTTAAGTCTGGTCTTTTTTTGTAAATTTGAATTTTGTTCCACAATTTTCTCCCACTCTGCCCAAGACTCTCTGTTGTGATTCCTGTCAGAGCCATTGGTGCTGGTAGCCAGGCACCATCTAGTTCTTCTGAGCTCAGGCTGCTGGAGGCTCTGGTTCATGTGATCCTTTAGTCCTTTAGGCTAATATTTTTCTTGTGTCTGATTTTCTTCATTCTTCTTTGCTCTGAACAGGAAGCGACAAATAGATGTATTTTAGATGGCCCCTTGAAAGCTTTTAAGACCCCAGACACTACTCACCAAAGCAGGATGCATAACATTTTCTTTATGAACTATGTTATGCCAATTGACTTAGATGTCTCCCAAGACTGTAGTCCTCAGCTTTCAGCCCCAGCAACTTGGTCCCTCAAGGTGTTTGGATGTGTCCAGGAAACTTCTATGCCTTTGCCCTAGGCAAGTTGTGCTGACTTCCCCTATACTGTGTGTTGTCTTTCCTTTCACCAAAGTTGACACTTATCTACTATCTAGTTAGAGATTTCCCTTTCCTTTCCTTCCCCACCCTCGTAACCACCAAAGAATATTTTTTTTTCTGTATGTAAACCTTTTCTTGAGTTCTTATGCTAGCCCTCCAGATTCATCCATGTTGTAAGGTATTTTGCAGATTCATCATTGTTCTTTATCATTGCATAGTATTCCATTGTGTGTATGTACAATAATTTGTTTATTCATTCATCTGTTGATGGTTAAACATTCATCTGTTGATGGGCACTTACATTGTTTCCGTCTTTTTGCTATTGTGACTAATGCTGCAATGAACATGGATGTACATACGTCTATTCACGTGATGGCTCCTATTTTCCTAGGATATGTTTCTAGGAGTGGGATTGCTGGGTAGTATGGTATTTCTAGCTTTTTAAGAAGGTGCCATATTGTTTTCCACAGTGGTTGTACCATCTTACATTCGCACCAGCAGTGCATGGGAATTCCAATCTCCCCACAACCTTGCCAACATTTTTTTTGTTGTTTTTTTGTTTTTTCTTATTAGTGCCAGTATTGCCAGGGTAAGATGGTATCTCATGGTAGTTTTGATTTGCATTTCTCTAATAGTTAATGATCGTGAGCATTTCCTCATATGCCTGTTAGCTGCCTGAATGTCTTCTTCAGTGAAGTGCCTGTTCATATCCTTTGCCCATTTTTTAATTGGATTATTTGTCTTTTTGTTGTTGAGGTGTTGAAGTATTTTGTAGATTTTAAAGATTAGACCCTTGTCGGATATATTGTAGACAAAATTTTTTTCCCAGTCTATAGGTTCTCTTTTTACTGTTTTTGTGAAGTCTTTTGATAAGCATAAGTTTTTAATTTTTAGGAGCTCCCAGTTATCTAGCTTGTCTTCTTGTGTTTGTGCACAGTTAGTTAAGGTTGGTATTGAATTTATGCTATGTATTAGGGTCCCTAACATTGTCTCCATTTTTTCTTCCATGATCTCTATCTTTTTGGGTTTTGTATTTAGGTCTTTGATCCATTTTGAGTTAGCTTTTGTGTATGGTATAAGGTATGGACCTTGTTTCATTTTTTTACAGATGGGTATCCAGTTATGCCAGCACTATTTGCTTAAAAGACTGTCTTTTCCCCATTTAATGGACTTTGGCCTCTTGTCAAATATCAACTTCTCATACATGGATGGATTTATGTCTGGGTTTTCAATTCTGTTCCACTGGTCTGTGGGTCTGTTATTGTACCATGGGTGTATAATAGGTTCCAAGATCAGGTAGTGTGAGGTCTCTCACTTTGTTCTTCTTCTTTGGTAATGCTTTACTTATCCGGGGCATCTTCCTTTTCCACATAAAGTTGGTGATTTGTTTCTCCATCTCATTAAATAATGCTGTTGGAATTTGGGTCGGATTGTATTGTATCTGTAGATCATTTTGAGTAGTATTGACATTTTCACAATGTTGAGTCTTCCTATCCATGAGCAAGGTATGTTTTTCCACACATGTAGGTCTCTTTTGGTTTTTTGCAGTAGTGTTTTGTAGTTTTCTTTGTATAGGATTTTACATCCCTGGTTAGATTTATTCCTAAGTATTTTATCTTCTTGAGTCTATTGTAAATGGTATTGATTTGGTTATTTCCTTTTCGAAGTTCTTTACTGGTGTAGAGGAATCCAACTGGTTTTTGTATGTCAATCTTGTAACCTGTTACTTTGCTGAAATCTTCTAGCAGTTCCAGTATCTTTCTTGTGAAATCTTCAGGGTTTTCTATGTATAGGATCATATTATCTGCAAATAGGAATAGATTTACCTCTTCTTTACCTATCTGGATGTCTTTTATTTCTTTTTCTTGCCTTATTGCTCTAGCTAGGACTTCCAGCACAATGTTGAATAAGACTGATGATAAAGGGCATCCTTGTCTGATTCCCATTCTCAGGGGGAATGCTTTCAATCTCTCTCCATTTAAACTGATGCTAATTGGTGTTTTTGTATAAATGCCCTTTGCTATGTTGAGGAATTTCCCTTCTATTCCTATTTTGCTGAGAGTTTTTAACAGGAATGGGTGTTGGACTTTGTCAAATGTCTTTTCTGTGTCTACTGAGATGATCATGTGAGTCTTTTGTTTTATTTATGCGATGAATTATGTTGATTGATTTTCTAATGTTGAACTATCCTTGCATACCTGGATAAATTACACTTGGTCATGATGTATTATTTTTTTGGTATGCTATAATTCTATTAGCTAGAATTTTGTTGAAAATTTTTGTGTCTATATTCATGAGGGATATTGCTCTGTAGCTTTTTTATGGTGTCTTTGCCTGGCTTTGGTATCAGGGTTATGATGGCTTCACAGAATGAATTCGGTAGTATTCCTTCCTTCTTTATGATTTGAAATAGTTTGAGTAGTTTTGGTGTGAGCTGTTCTCTGAAAGTTTGGTAGAATTCTCCAGTGAAGCCATCCAGTCCAGGGCTTTTTTTTGTTGGGAGTTTTGTTTTGTTTTGTTTGTTTTTTTAATTACCTCTTCAATGTCTTCTTTTGTTGTGGGTCTTTTTAGTTTTTCTACCTCAGTTTGTGTTAGTTTAGGTAGGTAGTGTGTTTCTAGAAATTTACCCATTTCCTCTAGGTTTTCAAATTTGTTGGGTTACAATTTTTCATACTATTCTGTTATGATCCTTTTTATTTCAGTTGAATCTGTTGTGATATCACTCACCTCATTTCTTATTCAGATTACTTGCTTCCTCTCCTGTTTTTCTTTTGTCAGTTTGGCCAATGGTTTGTCAATTTTGTTGATCTTTTCAAAGAACCAACTTTCAGTCTTATTGATTCCTTCTATTGTTTTTCTGTTCTCAGTTTCATTTATTTCTGCTCTAATCTTTATTATTTCCTTTCTTCTGGTGCCTGTGGGCTTCTTTAGCTGCTCTCTTTGTATTTTTTTGAGTTGTAGTGTTAATGCTTTGGTTTGGGCCCTTTCTTTTTTTTTGATGTGTGTGCTTGTTGCTATAAATTGATCTCTAAGCACAGTTTTTGCTATATTCCAAAGGTTTTGGTAAGATGTGTTTTCATTCGCATTTGATTCTACAAATATTTTTATTCCATCCTTTCTTCTATTACCCAGTAGTTTTTAGGGAAGGTGTTGTTCAGTTTCCAGGTATTGGATTTTTTTCCCTTGGTATTTCCATTATTGATTTCTTCTTTTACGGCATTATGATCAGAAAAGATATTTTGTATTATTTCAATGTTTCGGATTTTTTTTTTTTTAATATATATTTTATTGTACTTCAGGTGAAAGCTTACAGAGCAAATAGTTTCTCATGAAATAGTAGTACACATGTTGTTTTTTTTGACATTGGTTAACAACCCCACAACGTATTAAGCCTCTAAATTCTCACCCTTTTTTTTTGATGAAAATTACAGATGGCCAAAGATACACCGTTTCAAAATTTTCTACATTCACAGTTCAGTGACATTGACTACGCTCTTCCAACTGTGCTGTTATTCTCACTTAAGATGAAGGCTTACAGAACAAAATAGTTTTTCATTTAACAGTTACTACACATGTTGCCCTATGACAATGGTTAACAATCTCACAGCACATCAAGAATATCCTTACTCCACCTTGTGCTCCCTATCACCAGGGGGCTTCCTTGTCCCCTTCTGTCTTCTGGACCTTGTCAGTGGACTATTGTACCTCTTTAGTCTCCTTTGTTTGTTTATTTATTTATTTATTTTTATTTTATTTAAACACCATTTCAAAACTTTTTACTTACACATTTAAGTGATATTGACTATGCTCTTCCAATTGTGCTGCCATTCTCGCCCAAGATGAAGGCGTACAGGACAAAACAGCCTCCCATTTAATAGTTACTACAAATGTTGCCCTATAGCAGTGGTCAACAATCTCACAATACATCGACAGTGTCCTTATTCAATTTGTGTTCCTTATCATCAGTTTCCTACTCTCCCTCTGCCTTCTGGCCCTTGTCACCGGACTCCTGTACATCGTTAGTCCCATTTAGTTTTACTGGGGTGTCCATTCCCAGGCTTAACATCGAACCTTGAAGGTAACTTCCCCTCTGAGCTGAAAGGGTGTCTGGGGGCCACACTCTCGAGGTTTCTCTAGTATTCTTTAGGCCAGTATATCTGGTCTTCTTTTTTTTTTTTTTTTTTTGGGAGTTAAAATTATACTCTACATCCTACTCCAGCTCTGCCCAGAACCCTCTGTTGTGATCCTGGTCAGAGGAGTCATTGGTGGTAGCCGGGCACCATCTAGCTGTACTGGGCTCAGTCCCGTGGAGGCCTTGGTAGCTGTGGACCATTAGTCCTTCGGACTAATCTTTTCCTTGTATCCTGTTCTCTTCGTTCTCCCTTGTTCCCGAAGGGATGAGATCAGTGGAGTATCTTAGATGGCCGCTCATAGGCTTTTAAGACCCCAGACACTACTCACCAAGGTAGAATGTAGAGCATTATCTTTATAAGTAGTGTCATGCCAATTGAGCTAGATGTTCCCCGAGATCATGGTCCCCAGAGCCCTCCGTCCAACAACTCAGTCCCTCGGGGGGTTTGGATGTGTCTATAGGGCCTCCATGACCTTTCCTTGTGCAGGTTGTGTTAGTTTCCCCTGTACTATGTACTATCTCATCTCTCATCCAAGTTACCACTTACCTATTACCTATTTAGTATTCCCCCCCCCCCATCCCTGGTAACCAACAAGGATTGTTACATTTTGCATGTGAATTTTTTCATGGGTTTTTACAATAGAGGTCTCATACAATATTTGTCCTTTTGTGATTGACTTATTTCACTCAGCATGATGTCCTCCAGTTTCATCCATGTTATGAGATGGTTCACCGATTCATTGTTCTTTCTCGTTGCATAGTACTCCATTGTGTGTATGTACCATAGTTTGTGTATCCATTCGTCTGTTGATGGACATCGAAGTTGTTTCCATCGTTTTGCTATTGTGAATAATGCTGCCATGAACATAGGTGTGCATATGTCTATTCGAGTGATGACTCTTATTTCTCTAGGATATATTCCTAGGAGTGGGATTGCTGGATCGAATGGTACGTCTATTTCTAGCTTTCTGAGGAAACGCCATATCATTTTCCAAAATGGCTGTATCATTTTGCATTCCCACCAGCAGTGTATAAGAGTTCCCGTCTCCCCGCAGCCCCTCCAACATTTGTTATTTCCAGTGTTTTTGATTCGTGCCAGTAATGCCGGGGTGAGATGGTATCTCATTGTGGTTTTAATTTGCATTTCTCTAATGGCTAGTGATCGCGAGCATTTCCTCATGTGTCTGTTGGCCATTTGAATGTCTTCCTTGGTGAAGTGTCTGTTCATTTCCTTTGCCCATTTTTTGATAGGATTGGTTGTCTTTTTGTTGTAGAGGTGTTGGATTTTCTTGTAGATTATGGAGATTAGACCTTTGTCTGACTTGTACTGTCCAAAAATGTTTTCCCAGTCTGTAGGTTCTCTTTTAACTCTTTTGGTGAAATCTTTTGAAGAGCATAGATGTTTGATTTTTAGAAGATCCCAATTATCTAGTTTATCTGTTGGGTTTTTTGTGTTGATGTTTATGGTTTGTATCCTGTTAATGCCATGTATTAAGGTCTGAAGTGTTGGTCCTATTTTTTCTTCTATGAATTTTATAGTTTGAGGCTTTATATTCAGGTCTTTGATCCATTTTGAAGTAGTTTTTGTATATGGTGTGAGGTATGGGTCCTGTTTCATTTTTCTACAAATGGATATCCAGTTTTGCCAGCACCATTTGTTAAAAAGACTGTCTTTTCCCCATTTGATGTATTTTGGGCCCTTGTCAAAAATCAGGTGACCATAGGTGGATGGATTTACATCTGAGTTCTCAATTCTGTTCCATTGGTCAATGTCTCTGTTGTTGTACCAGTACCAGGCTGTTTTGAGTACTGTAGCTGTATAGTAGGTTCTCAAGTCAGGTAGTGTGAGTCCTCCAACTTTATTCTTCTTCTTCAGTAGTGCTTTACTTATTCGGGGTTTCTTCCCTTTCCATATAAAGTTAATAATTAGTTTTTCCATCTCTTTGAAGAATGTTGTTGGTATTTGTATCGGAATTGCATTGTATTTGTAAATTGCTTTAGGTAGAATTGCCATTTTCACAATGTTGAGTCTGCCTATCCATGAGCATGGTATGTTTTTCCATTTATGTAGATCCCTTTGGGTTTCATGCAGCAGTGTTTTGTAGTTTTCTTTGTATAGGTCTTTTATATTCCTGGTCAGATTTATTCCCAAGTATTTTATCTTTTTAGGGGCTATTGAAAATGGTATTGATTTCCTGATCTCCTTTTCATCGTTCTCTTTACTGGTGTATAGGAATCCAACTGATTTTTGAATGTTTATCTTGTATCCTGCTACTCTGCTGAATCTTTCTATTAGTTCCAGTAAATTTCTCGTGGAGTCTTTAGGGTTTTCTATGTATAGTATCATATCATCTGCAAACAGGGAGAGTTTAACTTCTTCATTACCAATTTGGAAGCCCTTTATTTCTTTCTCTTGCCTTACTGCTCTAGCGAGAACTTCCAGCACAATGTTAAATAGGAGTGGTGATAAAGGGCATCCTTGTCTTGTTCCTGTTTTCAGGGGGAATGTTTTCAGCCTTTCTCCATTAAGAATGATGTTGGCTGTTGGTTTTGCATAGATGCCCTTTATGATGTTGAGAAATTTCCCTTCTATACCTATTTTATTGAGAGCTTTTATCAGGAATGGGTGTTGGACTTTGTCAAATGCCTTTTCTGCATCAATTGAGATAATCATGTGATTTTTTTCTTTCCTTTTATTTATGTGGTGGATTACGTTGATGGATTTTCTAATGTTAAACCATCCTTGCATACCTGGTATGAATCCTACTTGGTCGTGGTGTATTATTTTTTTGATATGATACTGAATTCTATTGGCTAAAATTTTGTTCAGAATTTTTGCATCTATATTCATGAGAGATATTGGTCTGTAATTTTCTTTTTTTGTGATGTCTTTGCCTGGTTTTGGTATCAGCGTTATGCTGGCTTCATAGAATGAATTTGGAAGTGTTGCTTCCTCTTCTATGCTCTGAAATAACTTGAGTAGAACTGGTACGAGCTCTTCTGTAAATGTTTTGTAGAATTCTCCAGTGAAGCCATCTGGGCCAGGGCTTTTTTTGGTTGGGAGTTTTTTTATTACCTTTTCAATCTCTTCTCTTGTTATGGGTCTGTTCAGATTTTCAATATCACTTTGTTGTAGTTTGGGTAGGCCGTATGTTTCTAGAAATTTATCCATTTCCTCTAGGTTTTCAAATTTGTTGGAATATAGTTTTTCATAATATTCTGTTATAATCCTTTTTATTTCAGTTGGGTCTGTTGTAATGTCCCCCATTTCATTTCTTATTTGGGTTATTTGTGCCCTCTGCTGTTTTTCTTTTGTCAGTCTGGCCAGTGGTTTGTCGATTTTGTTGATTCTTTCAAAGAACCAACTTTTGGTTTTGTTGATTCTTTCTATTGTTTTTCTGTTCTCTATTTCATTGATTTCTGCTCTGATCTTTACTATTTCCTTTCTTCCGGTGGTTGTAGGCTTTTTTTGTTGTTCTCTTTCTATTTGTTTGAGTTCTGTAGTTAATGTTTTGATTTTGTCCCTTTCTTCTTTTTTGATATGTGCATCTATTGCTATAAATTGTCCTCTGAGGACTGCCTTTGCTGTGTCCCAAAGGTTTTGGTATGATGTGTTTTCATTTTCATTTGATTCTAGGAATTTTTTAATTCCATCTCTGATTTCTTCTATTACCCATTGATGTGTAAGCAGATTATTATTCAGTTTCCATGTGTTTGATTTTTTTTCCTTGCTCTTTCTAGTGTTAATTTCTACCTTGATGGCATTGTGGTCAGAGAAGATACTGTGAATTATCTCAGCATTTTGGATCTTGTTGAGGATTGCTCTGTGGCCTAAGATGTGGTCTATTCTGGAGAACGTTCCATGTGCATTGGAAAAGAATGTGTACTTTGCAGCGGTTGGATGGAGTGTTCTATATATGTCTATGAGGTCCAGTTGGCTGATTGTGTCCTTTAGGTCTTCTGTATCTTTGCTAAGTTTCTTTTTAGTTGTTCTGTCCTTTACTGAGAGTGGTGTGTTGAAGTCTCCTACTATTATTGTGGAACTGTCAATTTCTCTTTTCAGTGCTGTTAGAGTTTTTTTTATGTATTTTGGAGCCCTGTCATTGGGTGCATAGATATTTATTATGGTTATGTCTTCATGATGGATCATCCCCTTAATCATTATATAGTGTCCTTCTTTGTCTTTTATGGTAGATTTTGTTTTAAAGTCTATTTTATCTGAGATTAGAATTGCCACTCCTGCTCTTTTTTGATAGTTGTTAGCTTGATATATTTTTTTCCAACCTTTGATTTTTAATAAATTCACATCTTTGTTTCTAAGATGTGTCTCTTGTAGACAGCAAATAGATGGATCCTGTTTTCTTATCCATTCTGCCACTCTCCGTCGCTTTATGGGTGCATTGAGTCCATTTACGTTCAGTGTAATTATTGATAGATGTGAGTTTGTTGCTGTCATTTTGTAGTGCTTTTTTTTGTGATGCTGAAGTTTTCTTTGTTCTTCTTACTCTCTTGTGCTGAGTTCCTTTTGTTTGTGGATTTTGTGTTCATTTGTTTTGTTTTTGTAGGTTTTGTTTTTGTTGAGACTTTATGTTTTTCGTCTTTATTTTTATGAGTTGGTTTGTTAACTTTTTTTGTGGTTACCATGAATTTTACCCTTATCTTTATAATTTTGAAGCAGTCTACCGTTACTTGGTATCGCCTTGCCTTCTTCTCCTTTAGAAGGTTTTATACCTATGCCGTTTGTTCCCTCTTTCATTGTTTTGATGTTGTTGTCATCCTTTGATTGATTTCTCTGATTCCCTGTTGTATATCTTTTGTTTTTGGAAAGTCGTCTGTAGTTCAGTTCCTAGAATGGTATCTGGTTCATGTTAACCTGCATCCTAGGTCCTAGGTCCTGCCTGAGGGCTTAAGCTGTTTGTCCTCAGATCGAAGAACTCCCTTTAATAATTCTTGTAAGTTTGGTTTGACTTTTGCATATTCCTTTAGTTTCTGTTTATCTGGAAATGACCTAATTTCACCATCAAATCTGAATGAGAGTTTTGCAGGATATATTATTCTTGGCTGACAATTTTTTTCTTTCAAGATTTTATATATGTCATCCCATTGCCTTCTTGCCTGCATGGTTTCTGCTGAATAATCTGAGCTTAGTCTTATTGTTTCTCCTCTGTATGTGACTTCTTGTTTTTCCCGAGCTGCTCTCAGGATTCTTTGTTTGTCTTTAGTTTTAGCGAGTGTGAATATGATATGTCTTGGTGATTTTCTTTTGGGGTCTATTCTATATGGGGTTCGTTGAGCTTCTTGGATGACCAGCTTTTCATCTTTCATGATATTGGGAAAGTTTTCTGTCAGCAGTTCCTCAATGATCCTCTCTGTGTTTTCTGTTTTCTTCCCCTGTTCTGGTATGCCAATCACTCGTAAGTTTTTGCTTTTAATTGTGTCCCACATAACTCTCAGGGTCTCTTCATTTTTCTTTGTTCTTTTTTCTGAGTTTTCCTGAAACAGAGTTGTATCCAAGTGTTTGTCTTCAGTTCCACTGATCCTGTCTTCCATGGTTTCAAATCTACTTCTCAGCCCTTCTATGACACCGTCCATTTCTGAAATCTTGTTGTTTATCTTTTGGATTTCTAATTGTTGTTTTTGTATAATTTCGAGTTGTGAATTTATTTTGGCATTTTGTTCTTGCATCATCTTCCTGAATTCTTCCAATTTTTTGTCTGTATTTTCCAAAAATTTGTCTATTTTTTCCTCATGTTTGTCAGCTTTTTGCCTCAGTTCTTGGAAAATTCCGAGTATTAGTGATTTGAGTTCCGTATCAGGTACTTCTAGTGCATTTTCTTCCACAGGAGAGTTATCTGGTGTTTTAATTTGGACGCCTATTGGAGCCATCTTGTCTTGTTTTTGTAAATGTTTTGATATTGTTTGCTGTTTTCGGGGCATTCAGTAAATATTTCTCTCGTTTATTGATTGTAGATTTTTTTTTTTTTTTTCGTTCTTGTGGTACAGCTGGGCAGATCTAGTTGAGGAGGAGCCACTGGGATGGGTTGCTTGTGGCACTCACCGCAGCCACCAGGACGGTCGGTAGTCAGTGCTGGGCAGGTTCCAATAGGGCGTGCCTGCACCGCTTGGTGATGTGATGTCTAGTGCACGGTTCAGGTAGGTAGGGTGCAGCGGGAAGATGGTTATGTGTGAAGCTAAGCTGGATATGGGAGAGAGGAGAGAGGAGGAGGAGCAAAAAGCGTACAAACATAAAAGAATGCTAGAGGAGTTTGTCGTTGGAATGTACAGATGAGAGACTATGGGATGGAGGAAACCAGAAGGGGGAAGAGAAAGAAAAGGAAAGAATGACCAAATGAAAATCAGAAAAGTTAAAAAACTGCAAAGTTCCCAGGGATCGCACCGATGCAGCTATGAGGTCTGGGGGAGTCGGTCTCAATTTTCACAGCTCAGCCTGGCCAGAAGGTACAGAGGCATACATCGCCTGGTATTCAGGGATCAGAAAGAGAAGGAAGAGATAGAGGGACAAGAAATTAAGCAATGAAGAAAGACAAAAGAGAAAAAGAGGTAAAATATGACAAAACTAATCAAAAAAGGAAGAAAAATAAAATTGAGAAAAAAAAAAAAAAAAGGGCAACACCAGCAGTCAGTGCCTACAAATGGGACCCAGAGAGCCCCCACTCAGGGGCGCGAATTCCAAGAAGCCGATAGTCTCGGGGTTAAGTGACCGTGGCCACGGGAAGCAGAGGGGCCAACGAACAAAGGCCCCAGGATCCCACCCGCGCGGGAGCCCAGACCTGGAAACAGCCACACGCCCGAACGCAGCCCTACAGCCCCGCAGGAGAGAGCAGAGACGGCCCTCGGAACCAGGCACCCAGGCAAAAGGAGGGGGAGGCGGCAGGAAAAGGTCCGCTAGGTGCCAGCAAATGGCTCCCAGAAAGCCCCCAGCCCGGGCGCGCGGAACCCAAGCACCGGCGCCCCCCCGCCCAGGGACCCTGGCCACGGAAAGCAGAGGGGTGAACGAACAAAGGCCCCGGGATCCCACCCACGCGGGAGCCCAGACCCAGAAACAGCCACACGCCCGCACGCAGCTCCACAGCCCCGCAGGAGAGAGCAGAGACAGCACCCGGACCCAGGCACCCAGGCAAAAGGAGGGGGAGGCGGCAGAAAAAGGTCCGCTAGGTGTCAGCAAACGGCTCCCAGAAAGCCCCCAGCCCGGGCGCGCGGAACCCAAGCACTGGCGCCCCCCCGCCCAGGGACCCCGGCCACGGAAAGCAGAGGGGCGAACGAACAAAGGCCCCGGGATCCCACCCATGCGGGAGCCCAGACCCAGAAACAGCCACACGCCCGCACGCAGCCCTACAGCCCCGCAGGAGAGAGCAGAGACGGCACTCGGAACCAGGCACCCAGGCAAAAGGAGGGGGAGGCCGCAGAGAAAGGTTCGCTAGCTGCCAGCAAATGGCTCCCAGAAAGCCGCCAGCCCAGGCGCGCGGAATCCAAGCACCAGCACCCCCCAGCCCAGAGACCCTGGCCACGGAAAGCAGGGGATCCCCAGCTGAGGCGGAGAGGGGTGGGTGGTGGGAGAGCGCGCACCGCAGTTTACCGGTCGTTCTGTCTCCGACCAGATGCTCTGCAAGGCTGTTCTTCCGTTTGCTGGTCTCTGATAGGAATCCAAGATGGTGGATCCGCGCTGCGTTAGCTGGTAAGGAATCTCTGCCTGAGTCTCTCCTCGCTCTCCGTTCTCTTTTAGTATTCTCACTCCGTTTGGTGTTTGGCTGAGTTCTTTATCTCTTCATTTGGTGTTCTAGGGTTTCAGGATTGTTGATTCTCTGTTAGGCTTAGTTTTTCGGATCTTTGCTGTGGAGGGACGGCGTGGTGTTTCTGCCTAGAGCGCCATCTTGCCCCTCCTCTGTTTCGGATTTTTTGAAGCTTGTCTTGTGGCCTAAAATGTAGTCTATTCTAGAGAATGCTCCATGTGCATTGGAAAAGAATGTATACTTTGCTGCCATTGGGTGGAGTGTTCTGTATATGTCTATGATATTGAGTTGTTTGATTGTGGCATTTAGATCTTCTGTATCTTTATTGAATTTCTTTCTAGATGTTCTGTCCTTCACCAAAAGTGGTGTGTTGAAGTCTCCTATTATTACCGTAGAACTTTCTATCTCTCTTTCCAATGCTGGTAAAGTTTGTTTTATGCACTTTGGAGCCCTGCCATTAGGTGCATGTATACTTATTATGGTTATGTCTGCCTGGTGTATCGACCCCTTAATCATTATGTAGTGTCCTTCCTTATCCTTTATGGTGGATTTTTCTTTAAAGTCTATTTTATCTGAGATTAATATTGCCACTCTTGACTTTTTTGGTTATTGTTTGCTTGATATGTTTTCTCCATTCTTTGAGTTTTAGTTTGTTTATGTCAGCATATAGATGGATTGTGGAGTTTGTGTGTGTTGTCGTTGTTGTTTTAAATCCATTCTGCCACTCTCTGTCTTTTTGCTGGTGCATTTAGGCCATTTACATTCAGGTAATTGATAGATACGAGTTTACTGCTGTCATTTTGTTGTTGGTACGTGTGTGTGTGTTTGTGATGTTGAGAGTTTTTTTGTTCCACTTACTTGTCTGTGCTGAGTTTTTTGTTTATGGACCTTCTTTTCATCTCTTTCATTGTTGATTTTGTGTTTGCTGAGTTTTTATGTTTTTCTTCTTTTTTATTTTGATGTGTAGGTTTGTTAACTTTCTTTGTGGTTACCTTGAAATTAACCTTTATTTTTCTAAGTTGAAACCAGTCTTTCATTTCTTGGTATTGTCTTGACTTCCTCTCCATATGGAAGTTCTATAACTACACCACTTATTCCCACTTTTTTGTTTTAACATGGTTATTGCTTACACATTGATATCTCTGGTTCCCTATTTTTAGTCTTTTAGTTTTGTTTTATTTTTTTAAAATTCTGGATCTGGGTTGGTATGTGGTTGATCTGTCCTGTGTCCTAGTCATGTATTGTTGTCTGATGTTGGTTCTCTAACCAGAGGACTCCCTTTACTATTTCTTATAATTTTGACCCCGTTTTTACATATTCCCTTAATTTCTGCTTATCTGGAAATGGTCTAATTTCATTATCTAATTTGAGAGATGATTTTGCTGCCTATATAATTCTTGGCTGGCTGATTTTTCCTTGAAGGTTTTATATATGTCATCCCATTACCTTCTTGCCTGCATGGTTTATGCTGAATAATCAGAGCTTAGTCTTATTGGTTTTCTTTGTAGGTGACTTTTCATTTTTCCTAGCCTCTCTCAGGATTCTTTCTCTTTTGTTTTGGCAAATTTGATTGTGATGTCTTGGTGACTGTCCTTTGGGATCTATCCTGTATGGGGTTTGTTGAGCTTCTTGGATGGATATCTTTTTGTCTTTCAAGATATCAGGGAATTATTCTGCCAGCAAATCTTGAACAATTCTCTCTGTGTTTTCCAGTATTCTCCCTCTCCTCCTGGTTCTGGAACTCCGATCACTCATAGATTTTGCCTCTTGATAGTATCCCACATAATTCTTAGGTTTTCTTCATTCTTTTTTCTGATTTTTCCTCAAACAAATTTGTGTCAAGGGATTTGTCTTCAGTCTCACTAATTCTGTCTTCTATTGCCTCAATTTTGGTCCTACGCCCTTCTATTGAGTTGTCTAATTCTGAAATTTTATTGTTAATCTTTTGGATGTCTAGTAGCTGTTTTATATGTTTTATAGTAGCTTATTTATTCTGTCGTTTTGTTCTTGTATTGTTTTCCTGAATTCTTCTATTGCTTTGTTTGTGTGTTCCTTGATTTTATCTGTGTTTTCCCTGATCTCTTTCTTAATCTCTTCAAAAGCTCTGTATATTAGTCTTTTGAATTCTTTATCAGGTAGTTCCATTGCCTTATCTTCCTCCACAAGGTTTTCTGGCTCTTTATTTTGGTCACTTGCTGGAGCCATCTCTTCCTACTTTTTTATGTGATTTGATGCTGACTATTGTCTCTGAGGCATCAAGAAGTTATTATATGTATTTATTTATTGCGTATTTATTATGAGCCCTGGTGGCATAGTGATTAAGAGCTCTGTTGCTAACCAAAAGGTTGGCAGTTTGAATCCACCATCTGATCCTTGGAAACCCTATGGGGGCAGTTCTTACTCTGTCTTATAGTCACTATGAGTCAGAATCAACTCAATGGCAACAGGTTGAATTTTTGTTTTGTTTTGTTCTGTTTTGATATATCCAAGTAGGGTGGTCAAAAGTGCTACTCTGGCTGTTAATCTGGCCACTTTGAAGCTCTCAACTCCTGTCTCCAGGTGGGTGGAGCAGCTACTAGATGTGTGAGCACAGGACTCTGTTCACTGTTCTTTCAGGGTGGCTGATGATGTAAGTAGTGTTTTGATGAGGTGATGTATCTGTCTTGTTTGACCCTTGGCCGTGAGTGCAGGTGGTGTTCTTCCTGGTCGTTTGATTGAGTGTTGTGCGTGTGCTCTACCACTTGCTGGATGGTTGGGGTGACGAAGCCGGTGTCATCAGTCACTGAGTAGGTGGTATGGAGACTTTTGCCTATAGTCCTGGATGGACAGAGCTGCATGGGGGTGTTCAGAGCAGGCACAAGTCTCTGGTTGCAGTGGGAGGAGATGCAGGATGTGGGACAAGGCAGGGGGCTGTTGGTTGCCCCTAGGTTCCTGGCTAGAGGGTGTACCCCTGTCCACTGGAGCACATAGTGGGGGGAATAGTGCACCTGGTCCTTGAGCACCTGGTGAGGTTGACTGGAGGGTTTGGGGGCACCACTGGCTCCCAGGACCCCATCATGGGAAGCTGGATGGAGTGGGTGGTACTGCTGGCCTTCAGGCCCCTGATGTGGGTGGTTGAGGCCCCTTCTTAGGGGGTGAGGTGGTGGTGAATGCCACATGTCTGCAGCTCCCACTTGGCTGCTGCCAGTGAAAATGGGCTTCAGCTGGGAAGTCTGCCTGCCTTATGCCAGTGTGGACAGGCTGTGCCAGCTCAGCCAGTAAGGCACTGTGTGGGTGATCAGAAGGGATGAAGGGCACTGAAAGTCCATGGATGCCTGCACTAGTGACTAGGCACAGAGGCAGGTGACTTGGACCAAGCCAAGAGCTACCAGCTTAAGGGGAAGGGTGATGCTGAACGCACAGATCTGCAACTCCCACTTGGCTGCTGCCAGTGAAAATGGCACAGCCAGCAAGGCACTGGTGCAGGTGATCAGAGGGGATGGAGGGCACTGAAGGCCCATGGACCCCTGGGCAAGTGGCTGGGCAAAGGGGTGGGTGCCTCTGAACTGGGGCAGTGAGTTTCTGGCTTATGGGGCATGGCAGTGTTGAATACTGCCAGACTGGTGTTGGAGAGGGGAGGAGGATAGATGAGGGGGAGGGAATGCTCCTTGGCCGGTGGAGTTCTGGTTGGGGGGTGTACTATGGTGCACATGATGGGTTGGGTGCATGCACTTAAATTTCACAGGTCTGGTATCACTCCTGTTTGATTATAGAGGTGCATGCAGAGTAGCTCCTGCTTAGATGGGGTGAGTTTCAGCTTAGGATACTTCTGCTTGTCTCAGTACGTCCACACTGTGCAGGTTCAGCTAGCAGAATGCTGGCAATCTGGAGATCCGTAATTCTCCATTTTCATTGTTTTTGAATTAGCTCTCCTTCCACCTGTTGCTCAGTCTGATTCTTCAGCTTTGTCTTTGACTTTTAGGGTTCTTAGATTCTCATATATATCTGATTCACTTGTTTTTTTGGGTCTTTGTTGTAAGAGGGACGACACAAACTGTCTGACTATTCTGCCATCTTGGCCCCACCTATTATTCCGTAAATGTTTATTGAGCGCCTACTACTACACTCACATGCTAACTGAAAGGTTGGCAGTTTGAGTGCACTGAAAGGAGCCTCAGAAAAAAGGCCTGGCAGTCTGCTCCCTAAAAATCAGTCATTGAAATGGTTTCACAACTCAAAGAATGCAATCAATGCAACTGAATTTTACATGTAGAAATTGTTGAATTGGTGTATGCTTTGCTGTGTATATTCTCAACAACAACAAAAATAACTTATTTTTTAAAAATCAGCCTTTGAAAATCCTATACAGCACAGTTCTACTCTAACACACATGGGGTCACCATGAGTAAAAGTCAACTCAATGGCAACTGGTTACTGTGTGCCAAGTGCTGGAGATACATTGTGAGAAAGACATTTTTGGTAAATAAGATAGACAAGGTCCCACAGTTAGTACTTTCCATCTAGACAGGAAGATCAGTAAACAGACACGTAAGTGATACGATACAGAAGTCAAGATATTAAAGGAGCACACGGGATGATTCCGAGAGATCTGAGAGTCAGATCGGCTTCATGGAAGACTGATATTGAAACGGAAACCTAAAAGGTGAGCAGGCATTAGGCAGGTCCAGAGTATGGTACCAAAGGTAGGATAGAGTGAGGAATGCTCCACGCAGGGAGGCCCAGAGGCTACCAGGGCCACCATAGACTAGAGAATTGAAACAAGTGCCAGAAAGGAGATGGAATTATAATGATTTGTGCCTGTTCGTATTTTGTCTTGTGCATGCTTTTAAATTTACTTACGGGTCCTATCTCACATATAGTGGTCTTATCCATCTATGCTGTTGTTGATGTGAGGTGATGTTGAGTCAGTTCCAACTCATAGTGACCCTATATACAACAAAACGAAACACTGCCCAGTTCTGCACCATCCTCACAAATGTTGTTATGCGTGAGCCCATTGTTGCAGCCACTGTGTCAATCCATCTCATTGAGGGTCTTCCTCTTTTTTGCTGACCTTCTACTTTACTGAACATGATGTCCTTCTCCAGGGACTGGTCCCTCCTGATAACATGTCCAAAGTATGTGAGATGAAGTCTTGCCATCCTTGCTTCTAAGGAGCATTCTGGCTGTACTTCTTCCAAGGCAGATCTGTTCGTTCTTCTGGCAGTCCATTCAATAGTCTTCTCCAACATCATAATTCAAAGGCATCAATTCTTCTCTGGTCTTCCTTATTCATCATCCAGCTTTTGCATGCATATGAGGCAACTGAAAACACCATGGCTTGGTTCAGGCATACCTTAGTCCTTAAAATGACATCTTAGCTTTTTAACACTTCAAAGGGGTCTTTTGTAGGAGATTTTCCCAATTCATTGTGTTGTTTGATTTCTTGACTGCTTCTTCCATGGGTGTTGACTGTGGATCCAAGTAAAATGAAGTCCTTGACAACTTCAGTCTTCTCTCTGTTTATCATGTTGTTGCTTATTGGTCTAGTTGTTGAGGATTTTTGTTTTCTTTATGTTGAGGTGGAATCCATACTGAAGACTGTAGTCTTTGGTCTTCATCAGTAAGTGCTTCAAGTCCTCTTCACTTTCAGCAAGTAAGGTTGTGTCATCTGCATATCAATGGTTATTAATGAGTTTTCCACTAATCCTGATGCCACGTTCTTCTTAATATAGTCCAGCTTCTTTGAATATTTGTTCAGCATACAGATGAATACATATGGTGAAGGGATACAACCTTGATGCACACCTTTCCTGATTTTAAACCAAGCAGTATCCTTTTGCTCTGTTTGAATGACTGCCTCTTGGTCGATGTACAAGTTCCTCATGAGCACAATTAAGTGTTCTGGAATTCCTATTCTTTGCAATGTTACCCATAATTTGTTATGATTCACACAGTCAAATGCATAGAAAATAAAACACAGGTAAACATCTTTCTGGTATTATCTGCTTTCAGCCAAGATCCATCAGACCTCAGCAATAATATCCTTCATTCCACGTCTTCTTCCAAATCCAGCTTGAATTTCTGGCAGTTCCCTGTCGAAGTTCTGCTGCAACTGCTTTTGAATGATCTTAGCAAAATTTACTTCCATGTAATATTAAAGATATCGTTCGCTAATTTCCGCACTCTGTTGGATCACCTTTCTTTGAAATGGATACAAATATGGATCTCTTCCAGTCAATTGGCCAGATAGCTGTCTTCCAAATTTCTTGACATAGACAAGTGGGCACTTCCAGTGCTGCATCCATTTGTTGATACTTCTCAATTGGTATTCCATCAATTCCTGGAGCCTTGTTTTTCGCCAATCCTTCAGTGCAGTTTGGACCTCTTCTTTCAGTACCACCAGTTCCTGACCATATGCTGTCTCCTGAAATGGTTGAACATCGACCAATTCTTTTTGGTAACAGTGACTCTGTGTATTCCTTCCATCTTCTTTTGATGTTTTCTGCATCGTTTAATATTTTCCTCCATAGAATCCTTCAATATTGCGACTCAAGGCTTAAATTTTTTCTTCAGTTCTTTCCACTTGAGAAATGCCTAAGTTTCAGAGCCTCTTCTGACATCCGTTTTGGTCTTTTCTTTCTTTCCTGTATTTTTAATGATGTTTTGCTTTCTTCATGTATGATGTCCTTGATGTCATTCCACAACTCTTCTGGTCATCGGTCATTAGTGTTCAATGAGTCAAATCTATCCTTGAGATGGTCTCTAAGTTCGGGTGGGATATACTCAAGATCATACTTTGACTCTTGTAGACATGTTGTAAATTTCTTCAGCTTCAACCTGAACTCACATATGAGCAATTGATGGTCTGTTCTGCAGTTGGCCCCTGGCCTTGTTCTGACTGATGATATTGAGCTTTTCTATGGGTGCTACCCTCAGATGTAGTCAGTCTGATTCCTGGGTATTCCATCTGGTGAGGTCCACCTGTATAGTCACTGTTTATATTAGTAAAAAAAGTTATTTGCAGTGAATAAGTCATTGGTCTTGAAAAATTCTATCATGCCACCTCCTGAGTCGTTTCTACCACCAAGGCCATATTTTCCAACTACTCTTCCTTCATCTTTGTTTCCAATTTTGCATTCCAATCACCAGTAATTATCAATGCATCTTGACTGCATGTTTGATTAATTTCAGACTGCAGAGGCTGGTAAAAAAAAACTTCAGTTTCTTCACCTTTGGCCTTAGTGTTTGCTGTATAAATTTGAACAATAGTGGTATTAACTGGTTTTCCTTGTAGGAGTATGGATAGTATACTATCACTGACAGTGTTGTACTTCAGGACAGATCTTGAAATGTTCTTTTTGATGATGAATGCAACGCCATTCCTCTTCAATTTGTCATTCCCAGCATAGTATACTATATGATTGTCTGATTCAAAATGGCCAATACCAGTCCATTTCAGCTCACTAATGCCTAGGATATCGATCTTTATAAGTTCCATTTTATTTTTTTATAACTTCCAATTTTCCTAGATTCATACTTCATACATTCTACATTCCTGTTATTAGTGAATGTTTGCAGCTGTTTCTTCTCATTTTAAGTCATGCCACATCAGCAAATGAAGGTCCCCAAAGCTTGACTCCATCAACGTCATTAAGGTCTACTCTACTTTGAAGAGGCAGCTCTTCCTCAGTAGTATTTTGAGTGCCTTTCAACCTGAGGGGCTCATCTTCTGGCACTATAACAGACAGTGTACTGCTGCTATTCATAAGGTTTCCTTTGGCTGGTTTTTTTTTCAGAAGAAGACTGTCAAGTACTTCTTCCTAGTCTGTCTTAGTCTGGAAGCTCAGCTGAAACCTCTCCACCATGGGTGACCCTGCTGGTATTTGAAATACCAGTAACATAGATTCCAGCATCACAGCAACACACAAGCCACCACAGTATGAGAAACTGACAGACACATGGGATTCACAATGATAAAAAGGTCAATTCACCAGGAAAACATAATAATCATAAATGTGTATGTGCCTAAAAATAGAGTCTCATACTATATGAAGCAAGATCTCTCCCTGAGAAATTGGTAGAACAACTAGACCAAAAAATTCTTAGACAGAAATGATCTGAACAACACTATAAGCTACTTTGACCTAACTGATGTCATAGAACACTATACCCTATGACTGTGAATGCACATTCTTTTTCAAGTGCACGTGATATGTTCATCAAAATAGTTCATATCCTGGTCCATAAAATGAGTCTCAAATGTCAAAAGATTGAAATCATAGAGAGTATGTCTTCTGACTACTATGGAATTACATTAGAAATCAGTAATAAAAAGATTTCTAGGAAAAGTCAAAATATCTGGGAGTTAAACCACATTCTTATAATCTATGTATCACTGAAGAATCAAGAGCGAAGTTAGAAAATATTTAAACACAGAGCTTAGTAAGCACAGATAGTGCAATGCTCCATAAAGCATTGTCGAATATACTACAACTCTTTGTAAATTTGCT
Source organism: Dugong dugon (assembly GCA_030035585.1). NCBI lineage: Eukaryota > Metazoa > Chordata > Mammalia > Sirenia > Dugongidae > Dugong > Dugong dugon. Next base: position 155,031,579 of record CM057462.1, read on the forward strand.
AAGACAGAGAGCTCTTTCTTTAACTCCCATGTGGTGTCTGTCAGGCTCCCTGTTAGCAAAAGATTCAACCTGGGCACCTGGTTGCAGAAAGGGACTGCTTAGTACTTGGAGAATGATGCCCAAATAGTGCCCATATCTTTTTTTCTGGAATAATCACATCTGATGAAATAAATGCCATTCCCATCTCTCTTGACTTCTTTTGGTAGCACCAATAATTCACAGTCAGTGAAAACAGAAAAGGGATGGATAAGAAAGGAGAGGATTTGCAGAGACATTTATAGCTTATCAATGGACATTCCTCAGGCCTCACTTTTCTGGGCATCTTGGCAGGATTCAATACCAGTAACCACTCATTCCTTCTCAAAGCACCCTCCCCTCCTGGCTTCTGAAACACAGCACGCTTCTGCTCCCACTCTTGCCACTCCTTCTCGGTTTTCTTTGCAGGTTCATCTTCTTCCACTCAGCCTTTAAGTGCTAGTTGGTCTCCAGTCTCATTCCCAGGCCCCTTCTCTTCTCACTCAGTACTGTCTTCCTTGGAAATTTCATCCACACCATCTTCCCAGTAATCAACTCTAGCACTATTACTACTGTTACATGCAGCCCCAGCTACAGTAGACTCTGGCTGTTGTCATTTTTTAGCTGCTTAACATCCACACCTCTTTCCTACTCATGGAGAATTCCCCTTTTTTTAAGTCTTGGTAGGAAGCAGAGCTGCATTCCATCATAGAAGCTGGACAAGTCAGATAACAATAGCTTTTCCAGCTTACCAAGCAGCTAGGGCATAGCAGCTGGGCTCAGGCAATCAGAGGTGCGTTCAGGGACTTGGTCAAAATCTTCCCAGGTGACAAAGATGAAGCAACAGTTGTGGCAGCAGCTTCCAGGGACCTGAGCTGGCGTGTCAGAGATGCAAGATGCAATATATCCTGTTTAACAGCAGCCACTGCAGCAATAGCAGTATCTTCCCCTCACCAAGGTGTGATTTGGACCCAGGTTCTGGACGTATAGTCTCCTTTCGATTCTTTCTGCCCATTTTACAATCCTAACTCTGCTACTCTCCTGGTGATTTTATGAACTACCCAATATCCATTCAGTAAATCCATTCAGTAAATAAGCCAGAATCGGTTTCCGTTGCCAGTGGTGATATGTCCAGTCCTGCCCCACACAGACGAACGTTTCCAACTAGTTCTGTTCTCTTCCATCTCCATCAGGGGCTGAGGCTTTTCTTTTACACCAAGTTACCATAAATCAGTGGTTTTCAAGGTGTAGTCACCATACACCTGAGGGTTACTGAGATACTTTCGGGAGGTCTGCCAGGTTGAAATTATTTTAATAATTACTGAAATATTATTATTCATCTTTTTCACAGTGTTGACATTTGCACTGATGGTGCAAAAGCAATGGTGAGTAAAACTGCTTGTGCCTTCTCATGATTCAAGGCAATGGCACCAAATTATCACAGTAGTCATTGTAGTCTTCACCTCTATGGCCTTGAAGGAAAAAAAAAAAAAAAAAGCCAGTCTCACTTAAGAATATCCTTCTTGAAGCAGTAGTTATTCATTTTATTTAATCTCGACACTCAAATACACATTTTTTTCCCGATAGTCCGTGTGTTTAAATGGGAAAGACACATAAAGTTTCTGCTACAACCTGAAGTACAATGGTTTTTTTCCAGGCAAAGCACTTGTGCAATTGTTTGAGTTGCAAGCTGAACTAGCCTTTTTGTTTTTGTTTGTTTTGTTTTTCATAGAACATCATTGTTAATTGCAAAAATTACTGATTGACGAATCGTAGTTACTTAGAATTGAAGACATCTTCTTACAAGTGAACAAGTGAGTCTGTCACTTCAGTGAAAACAACCGACAGCATTTGTAGCCATCAATAAAATTTGAGCCTTCAAGCAAAAGTTAGGATTTTGGAAAATGTCTATCCTCCACTATGAGTTTGACAGCTTCCCAGTACTTGAGGATTATTCTGATGCAATTGATGGTGATATTAGGGAGTGTGATTTTTTCTTTAATTGTAGAATAAAGTCTGCCAACATTTGGAAAATCTGCATAGTTTCAGTGAGCCAACATTTTTCAAATGACCAATGTGTGATGTTACAAAATCATGCATGGGTAAAATATCCTCTCAGATAGGGAACCCAAGGTGGAGTAAGGATATTCTTGATGTGTTGTGAGATGGTTAACCATTGTCATAGGGCAACATGTGTAGTAACTGTTAAATGAAAAACTACTATTTTGTTCTGTAAGCCTTCATCTTAAGTGAGAATAACAGCACAGTTGGAGGAGCGTGGTCAATGTCACTGCACTGTGTATGTAGAGGTTTTTGAAATGGTGTATCTTTGGCTATCTGTATTTTCATCAAAAAAAAAAAAAGGTTGAGAATTTAGAGGCTTAATATGTTGTGGGGTTGTTAACCAATGTCATAGAACAACATGTGTACTACTATTTCATGAGAAACTATTTGTTCTGTAAGCTTTCACCTGAAGTACAATAAAATATATAAAAAAAAAAATCCTCTCAGATTGGAAGAGAAACCAATGGAATTTAACTGAGGAAGAAAATTCATTGATACGGTTTCAGATACCACATTGCAACTGATCTTCAACAAATTGCTATTTGGCAAATTTTGATATTGTGTTTAAAAAGAATATCCACACTTATCTTCTCCCTTTTACAACTACTTACCTGTGTTAGGCTGTATTTTCTTTATATACTTCAACCAAAATAATATACCAAACAGACTGAATGCAGAAGCAGATGTCCAATAATCTTCAACAGGGAGACATTAAAGAGATTTGAAAAAAATGTAAAACAATGCTGCCCTTCTCACTAACTTTTTGTTTACAAAATATGGTTTTTCAGTTAAAATGTTATGTTGACATATAATGGATATACTATTGTTATTTTAAATGAGAAAATATTTCTATAATTCCTCAAGTTTAATGTCTAGTTTGGTAACTATCTATAGATCAGAGTTGTCAAATTCAACAAATAGAAATACACATGTTGCATGGGACATACTTATACCAAAAAATTATTCATCATTTATCTGAAATTCAAATATAACTAGACATTCTGTATTTTATCTGGTAATCTCATTATAGGCTCAGTCTACATAAAAAAAGGCTATTTGGAATCCTCAATAATTTTTAAGAGTGTAAACCAAAAAGTTTTAGGGTTGCTGCCTTACATGCCATCAAGTCCCCACCCTCTGTTCACAGGGCTTATAAGTATCCATGACTGTGGGCCATAGATGGTCCCCAGGATCAGTGGAGGGTCCACACTTTAGAATTTCTGTGTTTTCACTCCCTGGTCCCCTCTAGGGAAGGCAAGAGTCATCTTCCTCTGACAAAGGCTTGTCCAGGTTGTCTTTTCACTGCCTGCTCACTCTCGCCACAACACTGGTATTAACTAACCTTTGAGAGCAGCAAACCCCACTCTGCAGACACTCACCGGCCTTTGTTGTTTGACCTTTTAGCCCTGCTGCATCTTTGAGTCTTTATATCCACTCTGGGGTGGGCTGGACGAAGCAAAGCCATCCCAAGAGACCCAGAGCAGAGGGGTTAGGGAAATACGCAGAATATAGACAAAAATTTCATATAATACTTAGCTTACACTTGGTTAGGAGTCCCTGCATGGCACATCTGGTCAAGCAAAAGATTGGCGGTTCGAGTACACCCAGAGAGGCCTTGGAAGAAAGGCCTAGCAATCTACTTCAAAAAAATCAGCCATTGAAAATCCTATGGAGCACAGGAGTGCACATGAGGTCATCATTAGTTCCAGTAGATTTCTCATGGAGTCTTTAGGGTCTTCTATGTATAGTATCTAATCATCTGCAAACAGAGAGTTTAACTTCTTCATTACCAATTTGGATGCCCTTTATTTCTTTTTCTTGTCTTATTGCTCTTGCTAGGACTTCCAGCACAATGTTAAATAGGAATGGTGATTAAGGGCATCCTTATCTTGTTCTGTTCTCAAGGGGGGTGTTTTCAGCCTATCTCTATTGGAATGATGTCTGCTGTTTGTTTTTCATAGATGCCCTTTATTATGTTGAGAAATTTTCCTTCTATTGGAATGGGTGTTGGACTTTGTTGAATGCCTTTTCTGCGTTAATTGAGATCATCCTGTGATTCTTTTCTTTCCTTTTATTTGTGTAGTGTTTTACGTTGATTGATTTTCTAATGTTGAACCACCCTTGCATATCTAGTATGAATCCTGCTTGGTCATGGTGTATTTTTTTTTTTTTTTTTTTTTTTTGCTATGATGCTGAATTCTGTTGGCTAGAATTTTGTTGATGATTTTTGCATCTATATTCATGACAGATATTGGTTTGTAATTTTCTTTTTTGTGGCATCTTTGCCTGGTTTTTGTTATGCTGGCTTCATAGAATGAATTCAGAAGTGTCATTTCCTTTTCTATGTTCTGAAATAGTGTAGTACTAGTGTAAGCTCTTCTCTGAATGTTTGGTAAAATTCTCCAGTGAAGCCATCTATGCCAGGGTTTTGTTTTATTATTTTTTTTGGTTGGGAGTTTTTTTAATTACCTTTTCGATCTCTTCTCTTGTTATGGGTCTGTTCAGATATTCAACATCAGTTTGTGTTAGTATGGGTAGGTAGTTTATTTCTAGAAATTTATCCATTTCCTCTAGGTTTTCAAGTTTGTTGGAGTATAGTTTTTCATAATACTCTGTTATGATCCTTTTTATTTCAGTTGGGTCTGCTGTAATGTCCCCCATTTCATTTTTTGTTTGCGTTGTGTCCTCTCCTGTTTTTCTTTTGTCAGTCTGGCCAGTGGTTTATCAATTTTGTTGACCCTTTCAAAGAACCAACTTTTGGTTTTGTTGATTCTTTCTATTGTTTCTCTATTCTCTATTTCATTTATTTCTGCTCTGATCTATTATTTCCTTTCTTCTGGTGGCTGTGGGCTTTTTTTTTTTTTTGCCATTCTCTTTCTATTTGTTCAAGTTGTGTAGTTAATGTTTTGATTTTGTCCCTTTCTTCATTTTTGTTATGTGCATCTATTGCTATAAATTATCCTCTGAGGACTGCCTTTGCTGTGTCCCAAAGGTTTTGGTATGATGTGTTTTCATTCTCATTTGATTCTAGGAATTTTTTGATTCTATCTCTGATTTCTTCTATTACCCAGTGGTTTTTAAGCAGGGTGTTATTCAGTTTCCATGTAACTGATTTTTTTTCCTTGCTCCTTCTGTTGTTAATTTCTTCCTTGATGGCGCTGTGGTCAGAGAAGATACTTTGTATTATTTCAACAATTTGGATCTTGTTGAGGGTTGCTCTGTGGCCTAAACTGTGGTCTATTCTGGAGAACATTCCATGTGCATTGGAAAAGAATGTGTACTTTGCAGCTGTAAGATGGAGTGTACTATATATGTCTATGAGGTCAAGTTGATTGATTGTGCCCTTTATGTCTTCTGTGTCTTTGTTGAGTTTCTTTCTAGATGTTCTGTCCTTTACCAAGAGTGGTGTGTTGAAGTCTCCTACTATTGGAACTGTCAATTTCTCTCTTCAGTGCTGTTAGAGTTTGTTTTATGTATTTGGGAGTCCTGTCACTGGGTGCATAGATGTTTATTATGGTTATGTCTTCATGATGGGTCATCCTCTTAATCATTGTATAGTGTCCTTCTTTGTCTTTTAAGGTGGATTTTGGTTTAAAGTCTATTTTATCTGAGATTAGTATTGCCACTCCTGCTCTTTTTTTGTAGCTGTTTGCTTGATGTATTTTTTCCAACCTTTGATTTTTAATTAATTTACATCTTTGTTTCCAAGATGTGTCTGTTGTAGACAGCATATTGATGAATCCTGTTTTTTAATCCATTCTGTCACTCTCCATCTCTTCATGGGTGCATTTAGGCCATTTACATCCAGTGTAATTATTGATAGGTGTGAGTTTATTGCTGTCATTTTGTAGTGCTTTTTTTGTGGTGCTGACGTTTTCTTTGTTCCTCTTACTCTCCTGTGCTGAATTCCCTTTGTTTGTGGATTTCTTTTTTTTATTTCTTTGTTTTTGTAGGTTTTGTTTTTACTGAGGCTTTATGTTTTTCTTCTTTATTTTGATGAGTAGGTTTGTTAACTTTCTTTGTGGTTACTTGAAATTTACCCTTATCTTCCTAGGTTTGAACCAGTCTGTTATTACTTGATATTGCCTTGCCTTCCTCTCCATTACAAGGTTTTATACCTACACTATTTATTCCCTCTTTTATTGTTCTGATGTTTTTGTCACTTACAGGTTAACTTCTCTAGTTCCCTCTTGTAATTCTTTTGGTTTTGGATAGTCCTTGAGAGTTCATTTCCTAGGTTGGTATCTTGCTGGTATGATCCTGAATCCTAGATTCAGCCTGTGGTCTGATGTTGTGTGTTCTCAGATCGAAAGACTCCCTTTAATAATTCTTGTAAGTTCGGTTTGGTTTTTACATAGTCCCTTAATTTCTGTTTATCTGTAAATGTTCTAATTTCACCATCAAATTTGAACAAGAGTTTTGCAGGATATATTATTCTTGGCTGGCAATTTTTTTCTTTCAAGGTTTCATATATGTCATCCCATTGCCTTCTTGCCTGCATGGTGTCTGCCAAATAATCTGAGTTTAGTCTTATTGTTTCTCCTCTGTATGTGACTTTTTGTTTTTCTCGAGCTGCTCTCAAGAGTCTTTGTTTGTTTTAGCGAGTATGATTATGATATGCCTTGGTGATTTTCTTTTGGGATCTATCCTATATGGGGTTCATTGAGCTTCTTGGATGGTCAGCTTTTCATCTTTCATAATATTGGGGAAGTTTTCTGTCAGCAATTCTTCAGTGATCCTCTTTGTGTTTTCTGTTTTCTCCCCCTGTTCTGGAACTCCAATTACTCGCAATTTTGCTTTTGATTGTATCCCACATAATTCTCAGTGTTCCTTTATTTTTCTTCATTCTTTTTTCTGATTTTTTCTCAAATGGAGTTGTGTCCAAGTGTTTGTCTCCGATTTTGCTGATTCTGTCTTCCACCATTTCAAATCTGCCCCTCAGCCCTTCTATGACCCTGTCCATTTCTGAAATCTTCTCGTTTATCTTTTGGATTTCTCATTGTTGTTTTTGTATGATTTCTAGTTATGAATTTATTTTGGCATTTTGTTCCTGTATTATTTTCCTGAATTCTTACATTTTTTTGTCTGTATTTTCCATGAATTTGTCTATTTTTTCCTCATTTTTGACTGCTTTTTGCTTCAACTCTTGGGTAGCTCTGAATATTAAAGATTTGAATTCTCTATCAGGTAGTTCTAGTGCCTTTTCTTCTACTGGAAACTCACCCGGTGTTTTATTTTGGATGCCTACTGGAACCATCTTGTCCTGTTTTTCTATATGTTTTGATATTGTCTGCTGTCTTCAGGGCATTCAGTAGTTATTTTCCTCATTTACTGATTGTAGATTTGTTTGTTTCATCCTGCTCTTTTGTTTTATTTGGTTATGTCTGAGCAGGAGGGCTGTGCATTCTTTGTTGTTTGCTCATCTGTGGGCATGATACTTTTCCCCTCCTTCTCGAATGGGCAGGGTCAGTAGCTCAGATATGGTACATCAGGGCAGGTCCAGCTGAAGGGGAGTTGCTCGGATAGTTGTTTGTGGCACATACTAGGGCTAACAGGATGGGCTGGGAATCAGTGCAGGGCAGGTTCTGGTAGGCTGTGCCTGTGCTGCTTGGGGGGATGATGTTCAGTGCATGCTGCAGGTAGGCAGGAAGAGGTGGGGAGATTGTGATGTTGGAGCTAAGATGGGTATGGGAAAGAGGAGAGAGAGGACAGAGGAACAGGAGCCAAAACCATACAAACAAACAAAAAAGAGTGCTAAGGGAGCTTGCCATTGGAGTGAAGAGGTGTGACCCTGAGAAATGGAGAAAAACAAAAAGAAAAAGGGTAGAAGAACAAAATGAATAAATAAAAATTAGAAAGAAAAGAAAAGCCCTCAGGGATCTCACTTGTATGGCTATGAGGACTGGGTAAGTTGCCCCCAGGCCATGAAGTACAGCCTGGCTAGAAGGGGTAGAGGTGTCACAGAGGACCAGGTATTCAGGAGACAGGAAGAGAAGGTAAGTATAGAGAGATGAGAAACTGAGAATGAAGAAAGACAAAAAAGGAAAAAGAGAGAAAACAAAACAAAACAAACAGAAAACAAGAAAAAAGAAATGTCCTCAGTGGTCCCACTGTGCATATGTGCAGACTGAGGGAGTAGCTCCCAAGCCATGAAGTACTGCCCAGCTAGAAAGGGGTCCCAAGTCATGAAAAGAAAAAGAAAACAAACAAACAAATCAAAACAAACAAATAAAAAAAAGCCCTGGGGATCCCACCAGTGTGGCAGCATGGGCCACAGTCAAGTGGAGTTTCACAGCCTTTCAGGAGGAAGCAAAGATGGCACATGGAGCCAGGTATTTGAGAAAAAGGAGGGGGAGGTGGTGAGAGGTATGGAAGAAACAAAAAGAAGCAGAAAAAAGCGACATCAGCAACCAAGAAATGGCACTCAGGGAGCCGGCCAGTGCAGACAGGTGGAATCCAACTGGCATAAGGGTGAAGCTGGTGCTTCCGGGCCAAGAAACTGTGGCCGCTGAAAGCAGAGGAGGCCAAGCCCTCACTCAATTCTTGACTGTTTTCTGCTTTTAACTCAAATCCCACAGAGCTTAAATGTCACATTCTAAAGAAGTTTTCTCTAATGTTCCAGTATTAATTAGGTCACCTGTCTCCACAATGTCCTATTCTTTCTCTTCATGGTGTATATCATAATTTTTAATTTTATAGTATCTGTGTTTTCTTGTTTATTATTTGTCTCTTTCAGCAGATCATGACCACCAGGAGGACAGAGACGTGACTATTCTGTTCACCATTGTATACCTAACAAGTAAGTGCTCAGTAAATACTCATTAAATAAATGAATGAGGATAGAACTGAAACTGATCCTCTTTTTAGACCTTATTTTTTCTAATATATGCATTTAAAGTTATAAATTTCCCTGTAAGCACCACTGTAGCTGCATCTCACAAATTTGGATATGTTGTATTATCGAGATTCCAAAGACTAGCTTGAGAAGAAAAAGTAAAGTATTATAATGACATGTGCAAAGAGCTGGAGAGAGAAAACCAAAAGGGAAGAACACGATCAGCATTTCTCAAGCTGAAAGAACTGAAGAAAAAATTCAAGCCTCGCGTTGCAATATTAAAAGAGTCTATGGGTAAAATATTGAACAATACAGGAAGCATCAAAAGAAGATGGAAGGAATACACAGAGTCACTGTACCAAAAAGACTTGGTTGATGGTCAACCGTTTCAGGAAGTAGCATATGATCATTGAGTTTAAATATTTTCTAACGTCTCTCTTGATACTTCAGTGATATATAGATTATAAGAATGTGGTTGAATTTCCAGATATTTTGACTTTTCCTAGATGTCTTTTTATTACTGGTTTCTAATATAATTCCAGGGTGGCCAGAAGGCATACTCACTATGATTTCAATCCTTTGTCATTTGAGACTCATTTTACAGGGAGCATGTGGTCTATCTTGGTGAACATACCACGTGCACTTGAAAAGAATGTGCATTCTACGGTTATAGGATATAGTGTTCTATGACGTCAACCAGGTCAAAGCAGCTGATAGTGTTGTTCAGATCATTTCTGTGTAACTATTTTTTAGTCTAGTTGTTCTATCAATTTCTCAGAGAGAGGTCTTGCTCCATATAGTTTGAAACTATTTTTAGGCACATACACATTTATTATTATTATGTTTTCCTGATGAATTGACCTTTTTATCATCATGAATCTCATGCGTCTGTTGGCTTGTTGTACTGTGGTGGCTTGCATGTTGCTGTGATGCTGGAAGCTATTCCACCAATATTTCAAATATCAGCAGGGCCACCCATGGTGGAGTGGTTTCAGCTGAGCTTCCACACTAAGGCAGACTAGGAAGAAGAACACTTGTCTTAGGCTGGGTTCTCTAGAGAAGCAAAACCAGTAAAGTGTATAAATATATATATAGAGAGAGAGAGATCATATCAAGGAAACAGCTCACATGACTGTAAAGGCTAGAAAGTCCCAAGTCCATGGATCAGGGTAGAGGCCTCTCCCAAGTCACACAGCTGCAGAAGCTGGCAAGCCCAAGATCAGAAGGTCAGAGAGCAGGGCTCCCACTCACAGGCTGTGCAGATCGACGAATCCCAGGTTCGGCAGATAAGCTGACAGCTCAAGTCCCAAGAACGGGAGATGAAATGACAGGAAGCAGCTGCAGGATCCTGAGAGAGCAAAAAGCCAGAATGTTTGCTTATATACAGATACGGGCCACACCCCCAAGGAGACTCCCTTTCATCTGATTGGCTACTCACAGTATATTCAATCATGGGAGTGATTACATTAAAACATGGAGAATCATGGCCCAGCCAAGTTGACACACAATCTTAACCATCACAACACTGTAGTCTACTTCTGAAAAAAATTAGCCAGTGAAAACCTTATGAATAGAAAGGGAACACTGCCTGTTATAGTGCCAGAAGATGAGCCTCTCAGTTTGGAAGGCACTCAAAATACGAGTAGGGAAGAGCTACCTCCTCAAAGTAGAGTCAACCATAATGACCAGGATGGAGTCAAGCTTTCAGGACCTTCATTTGCTAATATAGCATGACTCAAAATGGGAAGAAACAGCTGCAAACATCCATTAATAATCAGAACATGGAATGTACAAAGTATGAATCTAGGAAAATTGAAAGTCATCAAAAATGAAATGGACCACATAAAGATCAGTATCCTAGGCATTACTGAGCTGAAATGGACTGGTATTGGCCATTTTGAATCAGGCAATCACATGGTCTACTATGCCAAGAATGACACCTTGCAGAGGAATGCATTGCATTCATTGTCAAAAAGAACATTTCAAGACCTATCCTGAAGTACTTGCTATCAGTGATAGTATAATATCCATATGCCTACATGAAAGACCAGTTAATACGACTGTTATTCAAATTTATGCACCAACCACTAATGCCAAAGAAGACAAAATTGAAGATTTTTACCAACTTCTGCAGTCTGAAATTGATCAAACATACAATCAAGATGCATTGATAATTACTGGTGATTGGAATGCAAAAGTTGGAAGCAAAGAAAAAGGATCGCTAGCTGAAAAATATGGCCTTGGTGATAGAAACGATGCCAGAAATCCCATGAGAGATTTTTGCAAGACCAAAGACTTCTTTATTGCAAATATCTTTTTTCAACAACGTAAACAACAACTATACAAGTGGACCTTGAAATACACAGGACGGAAGACACAGGAATCAAATCAACTACATCTGTGGAAAGAGATGATGGAAAAGCTCAGTATCATAAGTCAGAACATGGCCAGGGGCCGAGTGCAAAACAGAACATCAATTGCTTGTATGCAAGTTCAAGTTGAAGCTGAAGAAAATTAGAACAAGTCCATGAGAGCCGAAGCACGACCTTGAGTATATCCCACTTGAATTTAGAGACCATCTCAAGAATACATTTGAAGCACTGAACACTAATCACTGAAGACCAGATGAGTTGTAGGATGACATCAAGGATATCATACATGAAGAAAGCAAAAGGTCATTAAAAAGAAAAAAAAAAGCCAAAATGGATGTCAGAGGAGACTCTGAAACTTGCTCTTGAACATAGAGTAGCTAAAACAAATGGAAGAAATGATGAAGTAAAAGCTGAACAGAAGATTTCAAAGAATAGCTCGAAAAGAAAAAGTAAAGTATTATAATGACATGTGCAAAGAGCTGGAGAGAAAAAACCAAAAGGGAAGAACATGATCAGCATTTCTCAAGCTGAAAGAACTGAAGAAAAAATTCAAGCCTCGCGTTGCAATATTAAAAGATTCTATGGTTAAAATATTGAACAATGCAGGAAGCATCAAAAGAAGATGGAAGGAATACACAGAGTCACTGTACCAAAAAGACTTGGTTGATGTTCAACCACTTCAAGAAGTAGCGTATGATCAAGAACCAATGGTACTGAAGAAAGAAGTCTGAGCTACACTGAAGACATTGGCGAAAAACAAGGCTTCAGGAATCGATGGAATACCAATATAGATGTTTCAACAAACGGATGCAGAGCTGGAGTGCTCATTCATCTCTGCCAAGAAATTTGGCAACCCACTGGAAGAGATCCATATTTGTGCCCATTCCAAAGAAAGGTGATCCAACAGAATGAAGAAATTATCAAACAATATCATTAATATCACACATAAATAAAATTTTGGTGAAGATAATTCAAAAACAGTTACAGCAGTGCATCAACAGGGAACTGCCAGAAATTCAAGCCTGATTCAGGAGAGGACACAGAACAAGGAATATCATTGCTGATGTCTGATCGATCTTGGCTGAAAGAAGAGAATACTAAAAAGATGTTGCCTGTGTTTTATTGACTATGCAAAGGCATTCACCTGTGTGGATCATGATAAATTATGGATAACATTGCAAAGAATAGGAATTCCAGAACACATAGTAGTGCTCGTGAGGAACCTGTACATAGACCAAAAGTCAGTCTTTCAAACAGAACAAGGTGATGCTGAGTGGTTTAAAATCAGAAAAGTTGTGCATCAGGGTTGTATTCTTTCACCATGCTTATTCAATCTGTATGCTGAGCAAATAATCCGAGAAGCAGGACTATATGAAGAAGAACGGAGCATTAGGGTTGGAGGAAGACTCATTAACGACCTGCGATATGCAGATGACACAATTGAAAGTTAAGAGAACTTGAAGCACTTACTGATGAAGATCAAAGACTACAGTTAGAAAGCAGAGATGTCACTTTGAGGACTAAGGTGCGCCTGACCCAAGCCATGATATTTTCAATAACCTCATATGCTTGCAGAAATTGGACTATGAGTAAGGAAGACCAAAGAAGAATTGATGCCTTTGAATTATGGTGTTGGCAAAGAATATGGAATATTCCATGGACTTCCAGAAGAATAAACAAATCTATCTTGGAAGAAGTACAGCCAGAATGCTCCTTCAAAGCAAGGATGGCAAGATTTTGTCTCACGTACTTCGGACATGTTATCAGGATGGACCAGTCCCTGGAGAAGGACAGCAAGGAGAGGGTCAGCAAAAAAAGAGGAAGGCCCTCAACAAGATGGATTGATACAGTGGCTTCAACAATGGGCTCAACCATAACAATGATTGTAAGGACGGTGTATGACAGGGCAGTGTTCCATTCTGTTGTCCATAGGGTTGTTATGGGTTGGAACTGACTCAATGGCACCTAACAACAACAACAACATTTTGAAATGACCCTCCTTTATCTCTGATAATACTTTTTCTTGAAGTCTATTTTATCTGATAGGTTCCTCTATCTTTAACTAAAGTAAAATACAACCACACCACCTGTCAGTTTATCTTACTGTGATGGCTTGTGTGTTGTTATGATGATAGAAGCTATTCCACTTGTATTCAAATACCAACAGGGTTATCCATGGTGAACAAGTTTCAGCAGAACCTCCATACTAAGACAGACTAGGAAGAAAGGTTTCCAAAAATTAGCCAAAGAAAACCTTATGGATCACAATAGAACATTGGACAATATAGTGATGAGCCTCCTAGGTTGGAAGGCACTCAGAATACACAGTGGTTGCAACAATGGACTCGAGCATACCAACGATCGTGAGGATGGTACAGGAGTGGGTTGATGTTTCGATCTGTTATACATAAGGTCGCCATGACTTGGAGCCAACTCGCCAACCTACAACAACAAAATAGCACCATTTAAACTGCAACTTTCCCACATTTTTCCCTCATATTTTTATCTTAGTTCTGTGCTGAAACAAATTGGCAAAGTGGCATGAACCAAAAAGCTTATTTCCTGTAACCAGAAAGAAGAAGTGTCACCAAGAGGCTGATCCATCCCAATTTTCATCCCTGAAGCAGAGAACGCTCACCTAAAACATGGGCGGCCACTCCTCTCCCTGATCCCCAGGCTTTACTCTGAAAGTTTCTTCCCTGTATCATGAGAAGAACTTCTACCCATTTCTAACATTTTTATGCCTTTGGCTTTATTAAATTTAGGGCTTTCGATAGTGGATGAAAAGAAAATCATTTCATGTCTAATAAAACAGGGTTGGCAGACAAACCTTTTTGACTAGAGCCTTTAACTGTGAACACAATCCATGTAACTTTAACAAGTGTCTCAGTATAGTATAGACTCAGGGGAGAATTTTGCTGGCACTCTGAGGAAATCAGGTGCAATTGTGGTTAACTGTGGTTTTTCTTCTGTTTGAGCTTTTCAGAACATCTTCTGTTTTTGTTATGAGAAACAGCTGGAAATATAAATCTTCAGACTATAATACAAGAGCTCACAGGGTTTCCCCCTTAACATTCAAAGTTTGGGGATTTTGTTATTATTGCTATAGTTCGATTGCCAGAGCAACCTATTGGTAGTTTTAGATTGTTTTCAGTCTTATTGGAAAACTCCAATGCCCCTATTGGATGTCTAAGGTCATTAAATAAGGAGCCCTGGTGGCGCAAAAGGTTAAGCACTTGGCTGCTAACCTAAAGGTAGGCAGTTCAAACCCACCCAGTAGCTTCAAGGGAGAAAGACCTGGTGATCTTCTTCCGTAAAGATTACAGCCAAGAAAACCCTGTGGAGCAGTTCTACTCTGTCACATGCTGTTACTGTAAGTCAAAATCTACTCCATGGCAAACAGCAACAACAAGCTCATTAAAATACATAAATCAAAACCAATTTCCACATGGCTTTAAACATCATATCCTATGATTGTAGGAACCTCCATAAATGTTTATGGCAGGCAGCTACCTACCTAGGTGGTGGAATGAGCAGATTGTTCCCCATCAGTTACTCCTTTGAGTGTGACGTTGTATCAGAAGGCTCCTGTCACAGCTCCCCTGTCACCAATGAACAGGGAACATTAAGATTCATTAACACTTTGAAACATTTTTGTTAATCTGATCCATTGGTGGTTCACGAGGCTTCTTTGCAAAGAATTCTTGCCTGCAAAATCCTATCTTTCGTGTTTGCTTTTCTCTCTAGGTAGCTCTAGTGGTTTCCGTTATCACCCCAAAACAGATGGTGCCAAATATACATCTCCAACCCTGATCTCTTTTTCTTTCATTTCCTTTTCTTTTTTTTTAAAATATTTTATTGTGTTTTAGATGAAAGTTTACACAGCAAATTAGGTTCTCATTTAACAATTTTTATACAAATTGTTCAATGATAATTGGTTACAATTTTCACAATATGTCAGCATACTCACTATTTCCATTCTGTTTGTTCTGTTTCCATTGTTGAAGCTTTCCTGCCCCTCTTTGCCTTCTTATCATTGCTTTTGGGTAAATGTTGACCGTTTGGTCTCATAGAGTTGATTGGTTAAGGGAGCACATTAGTCACATAGTGGACAAAATATTGCTTATTTTATAACCCCATCTATTATTTTGCTGAAAGGTAACCTCCGAGAGTCACTTCAGTTCCAAGTTCATAGGGTATCTTAGGGTGACAGTCTCAGGGTTCCTATAGTCTCTATCAGTCCAGTAAGTCTGGCCTTTTTTAGGAATTTGGATTTTTTTTCTACATTTTTCTCCTATTATATCCAAGAACTTCTATTATATCCCTGGTCAGAACAGTCAGTGGTGGTAGCTGGGTACCATCTAGTTCTTCTGGTCTTAGCTAGTGCTGTTAGCTAGTGCTATTAGTGCTGTGGACTAATTTCTTCTTTGAGTCTTTGGCTTCCTTCATTCTCTTTTTCTCCAGACAAGTAGAGACCAATAGTTGTATCTTAGATGGCCACTAACAAGCTTTTAAGACCCTAGATGTTACTCACCAAACTAGGATGTAGAGCATTATCTTTATGAACTTTGTTACGCCAGTTGACTGAGTTGTCCCAAGAGACAACAATACATTTCTCGTCTATAGCTTCCACATGCTCACTCCCATGAGGCTGTGGTTTGCTGAAACCCAACTTTCCAAATCAAAATTCATTATTACACCTCCACACCTACATGCCCTCACTTATTCTAGAAATTATCTTTCTCCCAGCCACTCCAGGACTCCTCTCTTCCTTTCTCATTCAAGAAGTCACAAGACTCCATTCCATCCTTTCCAGTCCTAGTGGCCTGAAAAGAAAAAAAACAAGAAGACAGGAGGTCTAGGGGACAGGTGGCCAATGAACAAAAGGTCAATAGGTGTGAGGAAGTTTAGTTCAGATCAACATTTACTGAACGCCTTCTATGACCCAGAGGCCATACCAGGCACTGAAGACACAAAGCTAAATAAAGCACAACCAGTATTTTTTAAGGGCTTTGTGGCATGGTAGGAGAGACAAATAACTCAAATAACTAGGGTGCCACTGTGAGTCCCAGAGGAGGAGCAACAAGACTGGAGGAAGGGTAAATGGGTTGCAGCAAAAGCATCCTAGAGGAAGTGAGCGTCAGTTAAGGCCTAAAGATAGTGTAGATGTGATAGTTAATGTATGTGTCAACTTGGCTAAGCTATGATTCTCAGTAGTTTGGCAGACACTATGTAATCACCTTTCATTTTGTGATCTGATGTGAGCAGTCAATCAGTTGAAAAGGAGTTTCCTTGGAGTTGTGGCCTGCATCCAATATATATGGATGTTCTGGTAAAGCTCTCTCCCCCTCACCACCCTCTTCCTCTCTCCCTTTCTTTCTCTCTCTCAACCCTGTGCTCTTCTCATTGCCTGACCTCCAGGACATAAGCCTATAGTAGTCTTCAGCTTGCTGCCTGACCTACAGATTTTGGATTTGCCAGCCCCTGCATCCCTGTGAGCTGCCAGGGGCCTCCAGCCTGCCCCTTAACCTGCAGATTTTGGGTTCTGCAGTCCTGCAACCATGTGAGCCAATAGAGATCTTCAGCCTGCCGCCTGGTCCACAGATTTGGAACTTGCCAGCCCCCACAGTTGCATAAGCCATTTCCTTGAAGTAAATCTCTCTCTATATATTTATATGTATGCTTCACTGGTTTTGCTCCTCTAGAGAACTAAGATTAAGACAGTCAGGATTAGCCTACTGACAGGAGGCAGAGAGACATCCCAGGCAGAGGGAACAGCCTGAGCAAAGGCATAAAGGCATAACCACAACCACTTTGTATTTCTGGATCTTACAGACAAAGTTAGGGAGTGGACAGTGATATGGAGGTAATTTTCTTCACCTGAGGCAATTGCCAGAGTGGGTTGCCACCTGAGGACCATCTTCCAGAAACACTCCAGAAGTCTGCAGGAGTAAGACATTCCTAAGAGGGACATCATATTTGCATACTTTTATATCAGCCTGAGTTTAATCAGAAGCAGGCTCACCGGAGATTCTGGAGTCAGTGTGCCAGCTTGAGCCACTGCAAATGCTCCTGATTTTTATTTCAGTTGTTGGTTTGGAGCCTGGACTCAACACTGGCTCAGTTCTCAAGATAACTACTAAACTGGGCATAAGATGAGGAATGAGTTGAGCACAAAGATCAGTAGGTGTTATGGATTGAATTAAGATACATTGTAAATCCTAACCCCTACACTTGTGGTTATAATCCCATTTGGGAATGGGTTTTCTTTGTTATGTTAATGAGGCAGTATTATTGTAGAGTGTGTCTTAAATGAATCTTTTCTGAAATATAAAGAGCAGATAAAATAAGCAAGCAAGCACAGAGAAGATGCATGCCACATGATCGCCAAGAAACCTAGGAATAGAAGCTGAAAAGAGAAAAGGACCCTCCCCCAGAGTAGACAGAGACAGCCTTCCCCTAGAGCCAGCACCCTGAATGTGGACTTCTAGCTTCCTAAACTATAAGAAAATAAATTTCTGTTTGTTAAAGCCACCCATTTGTGGTATTTCTGTTACAGCAGCACTAGATAACTAAGACAGTAAGCAAATGGGCAGAGACTTTAGCCTTATAATCTATGTCTGGACAAGATAGTTGGTCATTATCTTTTGCACGTGGAACCAAACAGCAGGAAATAGACAGGAGGCCAAAGATAACAGGAGCTTTGCCTTAAAAATCCTGTGACCTGTCAACTTCTCAATTCTGTGCTCATTCAACCTCCAAAGACAGACTAGCAAATCTTTTGTGTAAAGGGACCCACCCACTGTTGTTGAGTCAATTCTGACTCACAGTGATCCCATAGGACAGAATAAAACTGCCCTATAGGGTTTCCAAGGCTGTAACTCTTTACAGAAGCAGACTTGCCACATCTCCTATGGAGCATTTGGTGGGTTCGAACTGCCAAACTTTTTGGTTAGCAGCCGAGCACTTTAACCACTGCACGACCAGGGCTCCTATAAAGGGACAGATCATAAATATTTTAGCCTTTGTGCGCCCTACCCTCTGAACCCACTTCCTGTGTTTGCAGAATCTGCCACTGTGTGAATTATGGTGAAAGGAAGGGCCGTACCTCCAACCAAGGCCAGATTCTGGCTCTCCCTTCTCCCTGATAGCCAGAGTATGGGCAGATTGGCCGAAGCACGGCCTAGGACCTGGATAAATGACACACAAAGAAGACGGGCAGTTAGAATTCAGCCAGCTCAGTGGTATAGTCTGATGTCCATAGCAGCAGCATTATGCCCCCTGAGGGGATAGTAGGTCCTAAACAGATTGCCCCATGGTGTGAACCTGGCTGGAGTATGACCTTCCCACTCTTCTTGCCCCACCCACACACCCCCCGCCACCCATTTTCTAAGCCCAGTGTCTTCAGCTTTCTCATCAATTCTTGAGAAACCTAATATCTTTCCACAAAGTTCCGTTTCCTGCTTAAGTTAATCAGAGTTTTGTTGTTGTTTGAAGCTACGAAGCATGCCTATTATAGTTAAGGATTCCAATTTTGTAGTCATCAGCACAAAAACAACAGTAAAACCCATGACATGGTATGAAATTGCCCAGAGAGTCCATGTAGAAAGAGAAGTAAGCTGGAGACAGACCACTTGGAAAAGAAAGATTTAAAGGAGGGGGAGCAAGTGGATCTAAAACACGGAACAGATAGAGAACATAACACGTGAAAAGATAAGAGATTTGTGTATAAGCAGGCAGAGCTCCAAGTTCCATACCTGGAACTAGAGCTATTCTAAGTGTAAATAAGGTACAAAGTGGGTCAGTGACCATTCACAGATGCCACCAGAGGCTAGAAGCCAGTAAGGGTCATTGACATGGAAGGGGAGGTCGCAGAACATGGAAACAGCAATGACTTTTCACTGAGCAAGTGTTTTTCAGACAGAACTCCTTTAATCTAATTTAATTTCTTAGCCAATTTTCCATGCAGTGCAGATAAACTGTTTCCAACGTTTTCCATTTTTTCATTTTTATATTCTTGAAATTATTTTCATTGGCAACAAGTCTTTTCCATTTAACATTTTATATCACAAAATTGATTCACCATCAATTTTTGATCCCTATCATATTCTACCAATTACAGCATCTGCCATTGTGAGTTTTCTTCTGTAACCATTTCTTTCTTATCAGATTTTATAAATTTGGTCAAGTAGATTTTACTCTTCTATTAATGTTTAATCATCATCAAGTTTTATCAAGTGTAACTATTATCAGTTTCATTGGGTATTGATCATATCTAAGTATTTACTTCTTAGTTAATCCATGAGAAAATTGTGAACAGTTTTATGACACAGAGAGAAACAGAGACAGAGAGAGACACAGGAAGGAAGGAGAAGAGAAAGAGAGAAAGGGGGAAGTAGAGCAAGACAGGTAGGGAGTGTGGAGGCAAGGACATCTTTTGACGGCAGTATTTCCGGTCTCTGCTTTCAGAGCCCTTGGTAGAGTTGCCTCCTGTCTCAGTTGTGGTTGGTGGGGCTGAGTAACTTGTTTGAACAGGAAGTTGTGAGCTGAGTGCCTGTGCTCCCACAGTTGCTTGCAGGGGCCCTGCAAAGTTCTCTGGTCTCTGACCCAGCATCCAGCAAAGCCCTCAAGGCTAGCAGCCCCATCAGTCTGAGCCTCAGAGCAAGGACCACGCAGAGCAGAGGATGGACATGACATGCTTATGAGAAATAAATCGTGGCTGGCTTAGCTCAAGCCACTGAAATTTGGGGTTTAATTTATAACTGCAGTATAACTGGGACTGTTTCAATTCATCGTTGTAGCTGTGTGGCTTTGGGCAAGTCGTTTAGCTTCCGTGACATTCAGTTTTCTCCTGTAGAAAATAGAGAAAATAAAACCTAACTTGCTGTTGTATAGGTTAGAAATACTGAATTTAAAGTACCTGGTGTATAATAAATAGACAGTAAATGATAGCTATTATTCTTATCATTATTATTAACAGTGTAGCTTAGTATAAATTTCAATCTAGTTTAATTTGAAAACTCAGCTGTGTTGTTTTCTTTTCCTTAATTTGTTTGGATTCAGCCCACTCCAGTGGCAAGAGGTAATGTATGTATGTCCTGTCACTTTCAGGATGTTAGAGGATCCAGCCCTCCCTTTCCCTGAGGAAAACCCCATTGCTATCAAGTCGATGCCAAACTCACAGAAACGCTCATGGTACTGGGTGGAAACCCCAGGTTCTGATCAGCATGACTTGTATCATCCAATAAACAAGAGACTGTGGTGGGAGAGTGGAAAAGCATCTTTATTTCATTGCACAAAGAAGGGAAGCAGTTGGGGCTGCTGCCGTCAAAACTGCTCAGCAAGTGTGAGGGGGAAGGTTTTTTTTAAGGGATTTACAAGTAGGAAGTTCACACAAGTTACATCAGCAATATTCTTAATCATACTACGCAGACACAATGGGGTTTACATTTAACTTCATGCATCACCAGGAGTTTAATGTAAAGTTATGGGGTGTGCCAAGCAAAAGGAAACAGGATTCTAGAGCTGCAGGGTGAGCTAAGCAAGCTGCTTGAGGCAGTAGAATTTTCCACAGCCTGGGGACCTCCATCTTACTCACAGTGACCCTCTAGGACAGAGTAGAACTGCCTTATAGGGTTTCCAAGGCTATAATCTTTACAGAAGCAGACTGCCACATCTCAGCTGAGTGGCTGGTGGGTTTGAACCACCATCCTTTTGGTTAGCAGCCCAGTGCTTAACCACTGCGGCATCAGGCCTCCTGCTCAAATCCTGGGTCTATCACTTGCCAGCTGTATCACTTGAGGTGAAATCTAACTCTGGAGCCTTGACCAAATTATTTAACCCCGCTGAGGCTCAGTTTCTTCATTTATAAAATGAGAAGGATAATAGTAAAGCCACTTCTCTTCACCATCCACAGAAAAGATGAAATAAGTTGCTACATTGAAAGTGCTTAGAACAGGATTCAGTAAATGTTTGCTATTATTACCTTGGTTGCTATGAGTCAGAACTGACTCGATGGCAAAAGGTGTGCTTTTTTGTTTTGGGGGGTTTTTTGTTTGTTTTAGAGGCCTTTGGATTTTAGTAAAGGTATGGAACAAGGACAATGTGTGCCCCTATGGAAAAGCCTTCTAATGGTGGAATCTCACACATAGTGTTACATAGGTGGGGGACATAATTTGGGGGGTAGGACATGTCCTGTGCAGGAAAGGGCTCTCCTAGGAGGGTCAGGGAAAATGAAGTTAAAAGCAGGTCAGATTTTTTTAACACGTCCAGGGGGCCGGCAGTCACCAGGTTTTCAGGCTTCTGGGCCTCAGCCCACCACTGCAAAAAGCCCAGGTTACTCCCTAGGACACTAGTGAGAACCCCAGTACACACTGGAACAATCTCACCCTGCAAGCAACAAAGGTGGCTCTGTGAGCTGTATTGTAAATCTGGGGTTAATAAAAATGAGAAAGATTTGTTGGATCAAACATCTGAGGACATTTAAGCCCTTGCCATGTATAATGTTAGGAAAATTAGAATCGTTTTGGCTTATAGCAATGATCCAAAATTAATCCCATCTTAGCAGCTGTGCATTGGAAAGAGCCCTGGCTCGGGAGTACAAACTAGATTATGAACTTCCTGAAGTAGGAACAGATCTGATTGTCTGGCACACAGTAAGTACTCAATAAGTGTTAGTTGGATATGGTCAGGAAGCCTGTGTTCCAGTTCTTGCTCTGCATTTAATTAGCAGGGTAACCCCAGGCAATTTGCATCCCACTCAGAGCTTAGTTTACCCACCTGCCTCTGAACTCAATGATACCTGAGATTCCATTCAGCAACAAGTCTGTCTCTTCCTAGCCTGGGAGCTTGCCAGACACTAAAGGAGGCCCTCAGGACTCACCCTCCTCATCCAGTGTGGGAGGCTACCTGCCTGAAGTGGGGAGTGGCACGTATGGTGGACTGGTGCCTGGGTGGCTCAAGCAGTTTGCAATCAACTATTAATCTAAAAGTTGCTGGTTCAAACCCACCTAGCGGCACCACAGAAGAAAGACCTAGTGATCTGCTTCCATAAAGACTATGGCCAACAAAACCCTATGGAGCAGTTCTACACTGTAACACATGGGGTCGTTATGAGTCAGAATAGACTTAAGGGCAACAGGTTTGGTTTTTAAGTATGGTGGCAAGGTGGGGTTCCATGTTTCTTTCTTTTTGATGGCTCAAGAGTGAGGCTGCAGACCCCTTTAATGAGTCTGAGGAGGCTAAGGAATTGAGCCAAAACTGTCAGGAGAAGTGGAGGTGCAACAAACTCCCAGAGGAGAGACTGAAGGGACAGAGGAGGGAGACAGCCAGAAGCGACAGGGGAGCAGGTTGCTCAGGAGTGTGGTTGGGGAAAGGGCAGGTGGAGTTAGTGATGTCAGCTGAGAAGCTGGTACAGGCTGGCAAGAGCTCAGCATTTCTCTGCCGAGCGGCCAAGGGGAGACAGGGAAGGCTGAGCTATTGAATCCCTTCTTCTCCTTCCTCCCTTTCTAAGAGTACTAGAGGACAGAACAAATTTCTTAAATTCTAGACCTAAGAAGTCAGAGTCATCTCCTACAGTGGTTGATAAACATCGTATACAATTTCAAATAGAATCAAATCAATAATTTAATTGAACAAGATTTCTTTTCATCTACATTGGGAAGCATTCATTAAACTGATGTTCGCTTTGTGGATATTAAGTTTGGAGGACTGCTCTGCCCTGCAGCTGGGAGCTCAGGATGGTAGGAGAGAGGGTAAGTCCATGCACTCCGGGCAGAAGGTGCCATAGAAAAGTTAATGAGTGCACCTGCTATAGGGTAGGAGGGAGGGAGACACATACTGGAGCTGGAAGAGGCCATAATATGGGAAGGCTTGGGTGATACTAAGGCTTAATGCGCTTAGCTGCTAACAGAAAGGTTGGAGGTTCAAGTCCATCCAGAGGCACCTTGGAAAAGATGCCTGGTGATCTAATTCCAAAAAATCAACCACTGGAAACTGTATGGAGCATAGTTCTACTCTGACAAACACAGGGTCACCATGAATCGAAGTTGACTCAATGGCAACTGTTTTTTCTGGTTTGGCAAAGGTAGCTTTCCACAATGATACGGAAGAGGTGAGACCTTCCCACCATGGGGATCAGTTTGTATGAAGGCCCAAAAGCCAGCTTGAATTCTAGATTCAGAGTTACATAGATTTACCCAGTATACAGAAATATTGAGAGGCATGGGACTCCCTTTTCTGTGGGAATAAGGCGTTGGCCCTTGGTTTCCCTTTAATTTGGTTTGCATAAGGGAAGCTTTCTTCTTCCAAGTCTTGAGTTTTAAACAGAAACTGGAGGTAAGGAGAAAATCCCTGTCTTCAGTCAGTGAAAATTGTAGCACCAATTTCCACTTCTTGTTTCAGCTATTTTGATATTATAAAATTGTGATGATAGGTTGAGAAGAATACTGGGGTAGGGGGACACACCTGAGTCAGGTAGAAAGAACTTAAAGAGGTCAGCATATCTGACACTCTAATCAGCACATGGTAATTATCTCTCCTCCACAAATGAGCTAATAATGTACTTGTTCCAACAATCTGATGAGGTGGGATTATTATTATACTCATTGGACAGATAAGGCTTAGAGATACTAAGGAACATTAATATTCTCTCTGTATGAGAGAGAGATATTTTATTGGTTCTGTTTCCCAAGAGAACCCTGACTCAGACAGCCTCAAACTCAGAATAGTGTCTGTCATCCACAAACTCAGCATTCATCTTCACCACCGGTAGGATATTTCATCTCTCTGAAATCACTCTGGTTATCCCTAGTTCAGGTTCCCATCATAATTTTAGGGGAAGTAATGATAGCAGTTCCATAAGCACAGGTATGAATTCCCCTGCCTGGTACTAGAGATCCAGCTTTGGTGAATCCATCACCAACTGGCCAGATTCTACTATAAACTTCAGTAACACCATAGACTTGGCCTAACTCCTACAAGAGCGAGGCATCTCTGCTAAAGTATACCATTGCCTGGTTTCAGAGGACCCTCTCCTCTTGCCTCTCTACTAAGCCTTGGCTATTGCTTCCACTCTACCAAACTCACCTTACCCTTCTTGGCCCTTTAAGCCTTGAGCACATCTTTCTGAAAATTCTCTGTCTTCCTGACCAGCTGAAACATTCCTTCAGAAAATGTATGGCTTGAGACCTTTGTGAACTCTTCCTGATGGGGCCAGTCAAAGAGAAGCTTAGTGGACAGGCTGAAGAGATTAGGGGTAGCCAGAGTGATCAAGAGTCCTGATGTCCAGGAGAATGGAAGATACCAAGAGGCAGAAATTCATCTTCAAAGACCTTTTTCTTCAGCTTGTTTAAATGCAGGTCAAAATTTATCATGAGGCAGTGGTAGTTCGGTGGCAGAATTCTCACCTTCCATGCAGGAGACCCAAGTTTGATTCCTGGCCAATGCATCTTATGCACAGCCACCACCAGTCTGTCATTGGAGCCTTGCATGTTGCTATGATGCTGAACAGATTTCATCAGAGCTTCCAGACTAAGACAGAGTAGGAAGAAAGGCCTGATGATCTACTTCCAAAAATCACCCATTGAAAACCTTATGGATCACAACAGTCCAATCCACAACCAATCGTGGGGATGGTGCAGGACCGAGTAGTGTTTCATTCCACTGTGCATGGATGTGGTCATCATCTGTCAGGGCCAACTTGATGACAGCCAGCAACAACAGCAAGAAGCTGTTTATTGGGTGGCTTTAAAAAGAATCAGGGTCTTCCAGTCATAACGCATAGCTTTGGACTTCCAGTTTGCACATCCTCACCCAAGATGGATATCCTGTAGGAGGACTGAGGCTCAGCAGCTAGGTGACCACTTGTACAAATTAGCACATGAACGCTAGTCATGCAGTGACACTTGTAGGCTGGTCTGATTCGAGAAATGTTGCAGAGGGATTGTGCATGCGGTAAGAAGAAAGTAGAGCAATAGGAACAGAACTGTGATGAGGCCCTGAAGGATGAAGTCTGGTAAATGGACAGCATATATGAAATGTCTGTGAGTATTTGCAAACAGCAAAAAAGAAAAATTTAACACACTCTTTCAGGTGGATTTTCTTGAGTTTTAAAAAAAAGTGAATAGAAAACGAGATGGTGAGTAGTTCCTCTTTTCCTATAATTTAGCAGGAATTGGGTAAAATAAGTATCATTTTTTCCTCATATGCTAAGTGGAATTAGCTTATAAAGCCATCTGGCCTTGGAGTTTTCTTTAATGGAAAGAAAGTGGGTGTTTAATTATAGATCCAATTTCTTTAAAAGTTGTTGGAATTTGCATCCGTTTTTATTTTTGTAAGGATTTGTTAACTTCATCCACATTTTCAAGTTTATAGGCATAAAGTTGTTCATAATATCTATTTTAAAAATCCAATTTACCTTTTTAATTGTAAAATGAAACACAGATACAGAAAATCACACAAATGTACAGCTTAGTGATGTTTGATAAGACAAACACCCTTGTAACTACCTCAGATCAAAAAATAGGGCTCTGAGAGTTAACCTAAAAGCCCCTCCACATACCCCATTCCTATCACAGTGCCCTTCCTTCCTCCAGAAGTAATCACCATCCTGGTTCTCGTAGTAATCACTTCCTTATGTTTCTTTAAGACTTCATCATTCAAGAGTACATCCTGAAGCAGTATAGCCTTGCCGATTTTTTTTTTTAACTTGGCATACCTTTTAAGCCTCTTTTAATCTACAGGTTTTCCCCTCCATCCCTTTCTTTTCTTCATAATATACCTGTTGAAGAGCACAGGGCATTTGACCTACAGAGTTCCTCACAATCTGGATTTTGCTGACTGCATAATCATAGTGCAGTTTAATACGTTCCTCTGTCCTCTGTAATTTCTACAGATTGGTATTTGGATCCGGACACTGCATCAGATTCAGGTTAGATTCCTTTGGCAAGACTACAAGCTGGGTTATGTTCTTTCATCAGGAAGCGTATAATGTTTTGTGGATGTTTTGTTTTATTTTTGGTTTTTTTTGTTTTGTTACCATTGATTGCAGATTCATGAATTCATTGGTGGTTGCAAAATGATGATACTCTAACTCTATAATTTCATTAGCTGGAATAATTTTATAAGTAGATGCTTCCCTCATCTACTACTTGGTTACTCAATGACATATTTATTATAGGGAAGACAGGATAAGCATTTGGTTCTTGTCATATATTTACCAGTTTTCAAAGTAATGAATTGGTTTCCTGTCATCTTCTAAAGGTGACCAGTTTTTTGTATTATTATGAACTCAATAATTCAATACATTTTATGGGTTTTGATCCTTTTTTTTTTTTTTTAACTCAAATTGTGCCAAGTATGGTCAGAGGAAACCTCTTTACATTGCTTCCTGAGTCCTTATGACAATAACAGCATTGTTAGCTTCCTTTATTCTCTTGTGTGACAAGATGCTCCAGGCTCACTATGAACACTTCCTGCCCAAGAACAGGAATCAGTCATTTCTCTAAAAATAATTTGAGCGGGAAATAGTTATTATAAGACTGCATGAATTGCTAAGAATACTCATTGTTACTAGCTTGGTCATCATTCTTAGACCTTTTTAATAGACCGAGTCATGAGGGATAACTAAATAAATATTCTTTTGAAATTAATCTTATTGAGGAATAATTTACATAAAATAAAATAACCCACTTAGTGTATAGTTTGATGAATTTCAACAAATGTATATATCTTTGTAACCACCATCCCAGTCAAGATATAAAACATTTTCAACATCCCAAAGTTATCCTATGACCTTTTTCAGTAAATCTACCCCACACCAAAAGCAATCACTAATCTAAATATTAAAGTTGTCAAGGATTTCATTTTACTTGGATCCACAGTCAATACCCATGAAAGCAGCAGTCAAGAAATCAAATGATGCATTGCACTGGTCAAGTCTGCCACAAAAGACCTCTTTGGAGTGTTAAAAAGCAAAGATGTCACTGTAAGGACTAAGGTGAGCCTGACCCAAGCCATAGTGTTTTCAATCGCCTCATATGTATGCAAAAGCTGAATAATGAATAAGGAAGACCGAAGAAGAATTGACACCTTTGAATTATGGTGTTGTGAAGGAATATTGAATATACCAGAGACTGCCAAGAGAACCAACAAATCTGTCTTGGAAGAATTACAGCCAGAATGCTCCTTAGAAGCAAGGATTGTGAGACTTTGTCTCACATAGTTTGGACATGTTATCAGGAGGGATCCGTCCCTGGAGAAGGACAACATATTTGGTAAAGTAGAGGGTCAACAAAAAAGAGGAAGACCGGCAACGAGAAGGGTTGACACAGTGGCTGCAACAATGGGCTCAAGCATAACAATTGTGAGGATGGCACAGGACCAGGCAGTGTTTCATTGTGTTGTACGTAGGGTCGCTATGAGTCGGAACCAACTTCATGGCACCTAACAGCAACAACAACATTGTTGCTTCATGGATGTTGGCAGGAGACAGCATTATTATTATGGCACTGCGAACAGCATGAGCACCGATATGTTTGCATCAGTTCTCGTTGCCCCTCAAATCCCATAGAGGTGATACAGGGGGTTCAAATGGTTGCATTGTAGCAATTGAACAATGAGCATAGGAAGTCCACCATTTTTTAGGAAGCAGTAAGCGTGCCTGCTCTTTGTCCTGGAGGGAGATGTTGCCACATGCATCAAGGTTGCTTGCAGCTAATACTACCCTAAAAAAATGACCTGGGTGAAAAACAGAGTCATGCATTCTTGGCATATCCAGCAAGAGTTGTAGATACACAAAAAAGACCCATGAAGGAGTGTGTTCAAATAATATATTTTCATTTCTCTTGGGTAAATACCAAGGAACAAAATTGCTGTATCATATGGTAAATATGTTTAACTTTATAAAAAAATTGCCAAACTGTTCTCCAAGGTACTTTTACCATTTTATGCTCCCACAAATAATATGTAAGAGTTCAAGTTGTTCTGCATCCTCATCAACACTTAGTATTATCAGTCTTTTTAATTTTAGCAATTTTGATGGTTGCCTCATTGTGGTATTAATTCAAATTTTCCTAATGACTAATGCTGTAGAACATCTTCTCATGTGTTTATCAGCCATTCGTATACGTTCTTTTGTGAAGTATCTCTTACAATTTCTGATCCATTTTTGAGGGTTGTTTTTCTCATTGAGTTTTAATATTTTTTATATGTTCTGGATATAAGTTCTTTGTCATTTATATGGATTGTAAATATTTTCTCCCAGTCAGTGACTTGCCTTTTTAGAAGGGCACAAGGTTTTGGTATTGAATTCCAATTTATCAAATTTTTCTTTTATGCTTTTTGTATCTAATAGATCTTTGGTTACCACAAGGTCACAAAGATTCTTTCCCTCCTCTATTTTCTCCTAAAAGTTTTCTTTTTAATCATTTTAGTTTTTACATTGAAGTCTATGGGTGTTTCAAATTGAGTTTTCTGTACAGTGTGAGAAAAAGAATCAAGGTTCATTTTCTTTCGAACAGATATCCAGTTTTCCAGAACCTATATCACAAGGACTATCCTTTCTTCCATTCGATTACCTTGGCACTTTTGCCAGAAATCAATTGACTGTACATGTGTGAGTCTGTCTCTGAAGTCTCTTTTCTATTCCATGTGTATATAGTCATCCCTCGGCATCTGAAGGGGATGGGTTCCAGGACCCCTCAGGATACCAAAATCCGTGGATGCTCAAGTCCCTTATATCAAATGGCAGTAGTATTTGCACATAACCTATGCACATCTTCCCATATACTTTAAATCATCTCTAGATTACTTATAATATCTAATACAATGTAAATGCTATATAAATAGTTGTTATACAGTACTATATTGCTTAGGGAATAATGACAAGACACGAGACTAACAATGCTGAAACAACAAGTGCCATAAAGACTGAGGATCTGTGAAATGGTGGGAGGCTACAGCAGGGTATACCTACACATCATTTCATTAGTGTGGATTCAGCATAGTGCTCAGCTGGACAAATTCAAGTTCTGCTTTTTGGAATTCCGCCCGCCCCCACCCACCCAATGCAGAACCCATGGATACAGATGGATGACTGTACTTTCACCAGTACCACACTATCTTGATTACTGTATCTATAGAACATGACTTTAAATCAGGTAATGTAAAACTTCCAACTTTGTTCTTTCTCAAAATGACTTTTGTTATTTGTCATGGATTGAATTGTGTCCCCAAAAAATATGTGTATCAATTTGGCTAGGCCATGATTCCCAGTATTGTGTGATTGTCCACCATTTTGTCATCTGATGTGATTTTCCTATCTGTTGTAAATCCTACCTGTAAGATGTTAATGAGATGGGAAGGGGGAAGTTATGTTAATGAGGCAGGACTCAGTCTACAAGATTGGATTGTGTCTTGAGCCAGTCTCTTTTGACATATAAAAGACAGAAGTGAGCAGAGAGACGAAGGGACCTCATATCACCAAGAAAGAAGTGTCAGGAGAAAAGCGCATCCTTTGGACCTGGGGTTCCTGTGCAGAGAAGCTCCTAGTCCCAGGGAAGATTGATGACAAGGACCTTCCTCCAGAGCCAACAGAGAGAGAAAGACTTTCCCTGGAGCTGATGCCTTGAATTTGGACTTCTGGTCTACTAAACTCTGAGCGAATAAAGTTCTGTTTGTTTATTCCATCCACTTGTGGTATTTCTCTTACAGGCAGCACTAGATGACCAAGACACTATTTTAGATTGTTTATTTTTGTATAAATTTTAGAGTAAGATTGTCTTTGATTTGGATTACACTGAATCTTTAGATTAGTTTGTGTAGAATTGATATCTTAACAATTTAGAGTCTTTCAGTTCATAAACGTGGTACATCTTTCCTTTTAACTCTTTATTTTGCTCAGCAGTGTTTTATAGTTTTCAGTGTATTGAATTTGAAAATATTTTGTTAAATTTATTTTTAAGTATTTTATGTTTTTGAGGCTATTATAAATGGCATTTTTATTTCATTTTCTAATTGTTCATACTAGTATATAGAAATATATATCTGTATTTTATATGTTGACTTTATATGCTGCAATATTGCTGAATTAATTTATTAGTTCTGGAAGTTCCTCGTAGATTCCATAGAATTTTCTAAATACACAATCATGTCATCCTTTTGAATTTATATGCCTTTGTTTTTCATTAGTTTTATTATGACATGGCTAGGTATGTTTCCTTTATATTTATCTTGTTTGAGGCTCTCTAATTTTGAAAATTCTTGATATTATCTCTTAGAATATTTCTTGTATGACATTCTCTCTTCTCTTTTTGGAACTCCAATTACACGTATGTTGGATAGTTTGTTATTGTCCCACAGATCTTGGAAGATGGGGGTTTTCTTTTAACTCATTTTTTTTCCTGTGTTTCATTTTGGATATTTTCTATTTTCATATTTCTAATTTCACTGATTCTTTCTGTCTTGTGTCTAGTCTGTTGAAAACCAGAGCAAAAGAATTCTTCATCTTTGATATTGTTTTTTAATTTATAGCTTTTTCTGTTAACTTTGCTTTATAGCTTCCATCTCTCTGTTGAAATTCCACATCTATTCATGCATGTTGTTTACATTTTCCATGAAATCTTTTAACATATTAATCATGATTATTTTTAAAGTTTCTGTCTCATAATGACATTTGGACTATTTCTGGGTTTTGTTACTGTTTTATTTCTTTATAGTGGGTCATATTTTCTTGCTTTTTTGATTGATTGCTAAATGTTGGTTATATCAAAAAAAACAGTAAATAATATTTATGGCCATAAATAATGGACACACTTCTTCTATCAGGCTGTTAATGTGGGGGTTGAGTCCATTTACTCTGCAACATTTACTCTGGACATTGTTGTTATTTTAGTAGCATTCAGTGCAACATAGACTTCAAATTACTCCAGTGGTGCCATGTGCTTAGTGTGCAACATGGAATACCAGTATTCCAAATATCAGTATTTCTGTTCTACCCTCGGATTTAAGTAGGTTTTGCACACCGATGCACTCTCAGCATTCTTGCCCTGTCCCATGGATATGCTCCTGTTGTTAGTATTCTATGCAAGATTTGTAGGGAAGCGGGGGAGTTTCTCATTTTTTTCTCAGTCTTAGGCAGGTTCTAGACACTTGAGCCTCAGGGGTGAGGCTCTCTTAGTAATCCTGTTCTTCCTCCAACAGCAAACAGCTGCTCCATCCTACTCATGCAGGGTCTGGAGCAGAGGTGGGTTTCCTGATAGCCAGAATCAGAGAGAACTTGGTGGAGACCGGGTGGAAAAGAGTTGGCAAGTGGGTGCAAACTCTGCTTAAGTCTGGAGCTCACAGGGATTCTAAACAGTTGTCAAAGCAAAACAAACTTCTTACTCTGTTGGGAACAGAAAGAAATGAGTTTTACTGAGGAATAGAACAACCCAGGTTGGAGAACATAAAGCAAAAGTATGAAATGCTCCAAAGCTCAGACGACATGAGGGATTTTTATATGAGATTCAGCACAGTCAGCATGACTGCAAACATTTAGGAATAACTTGTTTTTCAACTATTTTCTACATACCAGTTAATCTACAGACTTCTTGGAGCCAGCCTATATTTCTCAAGAACAGGGGGCAATTTGTGCAAACATTATTTCTGAGAGCAGCTGCAGTTCTGCCTCCTCTCTCCCCATCCTCCCTGACTCAGTGAGGATTAACCCAATACTCTGAGTTCAGCTCAAACACCTCTTATTTTTCAGGTTTGCTAGCACATTACCCCCTTTTGATCAAGCCTCCACCAGGGGGCACTCATCACATCACCCACAACAGACTCACTTTTATTTTGCAAGGGCTTTTATCTGTCTTTTCATTAGGGCTGTCTCTTCACTTTGCATTGATAGTAGAGCTCATTTTCAGGGTGGGTTCAGTTAGTTCTTATCGGGGTAGTTATAACAGACAAGAACATATCTGAAGAAAAATTCAGGCTGACCAAACAGCAAGGTTCAATGCACAATGCTTTAAAGGGGAGGCAGGGAAGAAGCAAAAGTTTAGCTGCTATGTAGCGTAGGTTTTTTCAGCATACATAATTCTTTGCATAGCAAGAGGGACTATATCTTGATTACAAACATTAGATAAGGATTTCATAAAGCATTTGAGCAATCTTATAATAATTATTAGAGCCCTGGTGGCACAGTGGATAAGAGCTCTCGGCTGTAAGCCAAAAGGTCAGCAGTTCATATCTGCCAGCTGCTCCTTGAAAACCCTATGGGCCAGTTCTACTCCGTCCTATAGAGTCACTATGAGTTGGAACTGACTCAACAGCAACAGTTTTGGTTTTTACAATAATTATTACAACAATCAAAGGAATCAATCCGGTTTGCAGTACAGAGAATAACCAGAAACTAAAGTCATTTGACAGCCAGCTAAAGATATCTAAGAAGGGAGAATCAGGTATAAGGGGTACTGAATGTAACCAAGTGGCTCTTTGATGAATCTTTCTAATATCGTCTAATCTGTTCTATTTCTCCTGAGGTATTTTCCCAGGTGCAGCAAGAGGTATTAGTAATGGCATAAACTTCCCCTTGTTGGGCTAAAATAAAATCAAGAGCTATTCTATTATCTAATACAACCCTAATGAAGGAGTCTAAAGATTTTTGTTGAGCTGCCATTCCATCTGCAAGATCATCAACAATTTGAGCCATCATAGCAGATAGATTAAAATGGACTTTTCAAGTTGTGGAATATCATAGTTGGGTAGGAGGACACAGAGGAATATCCATCCTCCCGAAGGTTTATCAGCTATGGTGTTACCTGGAGGCATGAATCTCTCTTATTCCAGATAATAATCTTTACATCACTAGTCCAATGCACATTTTCATTATAGCAGTGGACATCTAGGGGAATTCCTAAATGACCTAACGTACATTGATCTTTTATTCGCCAACCATCCAAGCAAGGCAATGACGAGGTATAGATTTTATTCCTTGGATTTGGTCCCTTTATTGTGTTATAATTTGATCCCCTACATAAAAACATATATCCATAAGAAGCACAGACCGTTATTCCAGTATAATTGTGCAGGAAAGGAATCATTTAATTAACATGCTCAAGCAAGTTTTCTGTTAAGGAATTATTACAAATGGACAATTATCCCAGCCTTATGGATGGGGATGACAGATCCAGCATTCAGTCAAATTGTGACACTAGCTACTGTTCGGGCTAATTAAACAAATGCATTTTCTTTCCATGCATCAGAAGAAATTACTAGAAAGAGAAGTATAAAGCTTAAATGGACCTTCATGTTAAAATTACTAAGCAAAAAGACCACAGTCATGGAGTAATGCCAACAGAATAAGAGTAGCTACAATTATAAAATCCACAAAAGATGCATGAAGTCTTGTTCTGTGATCTTGGGATTAGTTGTCTACCTCAGATGTCGTCTGCATCTGGCCACGAGGGCAACTTAAAGTGATCTTTAGTTCCTAGAAAGACAACTAGTTCCCAAAAATGTTTTAAACTTTTTTTTCTAAGCCATAACAAATGAATTCAAGGTTTGACTTCTCTTCATAAGTCTGATATGTAGTCCATTTTCTTTAAATATTTTGATCAGACATTTTCAGTGAATCAGCAAAGTAAAATTTATCTGCAGACGGCAACTTTAAAAAGTCCAGGGTTAACTTATAACAATAATTCTTAAAAGGGAAAGACCTGATACGAATTAATTACAAATCTAATGCAAGCCAAATAAAGTCAATTAAAAAAAAAACTTTAGATGAAAATATCTCTAAATATAATGATCAATCTTATTTTCAAAGAGCCTCAGCAGGGCCATCTATGATGGACAGATTTCAGCTGAGCTTCCAGACTAAGACAGACTAGGAAGAAGGACCCGGCAGTCTACTTCTGAAAAGAATTAGCCAGTGAAAAGCTTATGAATAGCAGCGAAACATTTTCTAATATAGTGCCAGAAGATGAGCCCCCCCCCCCCCCCCCAGGTTAGAAGAGCTACCTTCTCAAACTAGAGTCGACCTTAATGATGTTGATGGAGTCAAGCTTTCAGGACCTTCATCTGCTGATGTGGCACTACTCAAAATGGGAAGAAACAGCTGCAAACATCCATTAATAATAGAACATGGAATGTACAAAGTATGAATCTAGGAAAATTGGAAATCGTCAGAAATTAAATGTAATGCATAAAGATCAATATCCTATTAGTGAGCTGAAACTGACCATTTTGAATCAGACAATCATATGGTCTAATACACCGGGAATGATACCTTGAAGAGGAATGACGTTGCATTCATCATGAAAGAGAACGTTTCAAGACCTATCCCGAAGTACAATGCTCTCAGTGATAGGATAATATCCATACGCCTACAAGGAAGACCAGTTAATACGATTATTATTCAAATTTACACACCAACCACTAAGGTCAAAGGTGAAGAAATCAAAGATTTTTACCAGCTTTTGCAGTCTGAAATAGATCAAACATATAATCAGGATGCATTGATAATTACTGGTGAGTGGAATGCAAAAGTTGGAAACAAAGAAGAAGGATCAGTAGTTGGAAAATATGGCCATGGCGGTAGAAACAGTGCCGGAGAACGCATGATAGACTTTTGCAAGACCAACGACTTCTCCATTGCAAATATCTTTGTTCACCAACATAAAAGGTGACTATACACATGGACCTTGCCAGATGGAATACACAAGAATCAAATTGACTACATCTGTGGAAAGAGATGATGGAAAAGCTCAATATCATCAGGCAGAACAAGCCCAGGGACTGACTGTGGAACAGACTATCAATTGCTCATATGCAAGTTAAAGTTGAAGTTGAAGAAAATTAGGACAAGTCCAGGGGAACTGAAGTATGACCTTGAGTATATCCCACCTGAATTTAGAGACCATCTCAAGAATAGATTTGATGCATTGAACACTAATGACCAAAGATCAGGTGAGTTGTGGAATGACATCAAGGAAAAAATACATGAAGAAAGCAAGAAGTCATTAAAAAGAAAAGAAAGAAAGAAAAGACCAAAATGGATGTCAGAAGAGACTCTGAAACTTGCTCTTGAATGTCGAGTAGCTAAAGCAAAATGAAGAAATGACGAAGTAAAAGAACTCAACAGAAGATTTCAAAGGGCTGCTCGAGAAGACAAAGTAAAGTATTATAATGACAAGTGCAAAGAGCTGGAGATAGAAAACCAAAAGGGAAGAAGACGATCGGCATTTCTCAAGCTGAAAGAACTAAAGAAAAAATTCAAGCCTTGAGTTGCAGTAGTGAAGGATTCTATGGGGAAAATATTAAACAACGCAGGAAGCATCAAAAGAAGATGGAAAGAATACACATAATTATACCAAAAAGAATTAGTCAACATTCAACCATTTCAAGAGGTAGCATATGATCAGGAACCAATGGTACTGAAGGAAGAAGTCCAAGCTGCATTGAAGGCATTGGCGAAAAACAAGCCTCCAGGAATTGATTGAGTATCCATTGAGATGTTTCAACAAATGGATGCAGTGCTGGAAGTGCTCAGTCATCTATGCCAAGAAATTTTGAAGACAGCTACCTGGCCAACCGACTGGAAGAGATCCATATTTGTGCTTATTCCGAAGAAAGGTGATCCAATTGAATGTGGAAATTATCAAACAATATCATTAATATCACATGCAAGTAAAATTTTGCTGAAGATCTTTCAAAAGCAGCTGCAGCAGTATATCGACAGGGAACTGCCAGAAATTCAGGTTGGATTCAAAAGAGGACGTGCAACCAGGGATATCATTGCTGATGTCAGATGGATCCTGGCTGAAAGCAGAGAATACCAAAAAGATGTTTACCGGTGTTTCATTGACTATGCAAAGGCATTCGACTGTGTGGATCATAACAAATTACGGATAACACTGAGAAGAATGGGAATTCCAGAAGACTTAATTGTGCTCATGAGGAACCTATGCATAGATCAAGAGGCAGTCGTTCAGACAGATCAAGGGGATACTGCGTGGTTTAAAGTCAGGAAAGGTGTGCATCAGGATTGTATCCTTTCACCATACCTGTTCAATCTATATGCTGAGCAAATAATCCAAGAGACTGGACTATATGAAGAAGAATGCAGCATCAGGATTGCAGCAAGACTCATTAACAACCTGCATTATGCAGATGACACAACCTTGCTCGCTGAAAGTGAAGAGGACTTGAAGCACTTACTGATGAAGATCAAAGACCACAGCCTTCAGTTTGGATTACACTTCAAAATAAAGAAAACAAAAATCCTCACAACTGGGTCAATAAGCAACATCATGATAAAAGGAGAAAAGATTGAAGTTGTCAAGGATTTCATTTTACTTGGATCCACAATCAACACCCATGGAAGCAGCAGTCAGAAAATCAAAAGATGCATTGCATTGGGCAAATCTGCTGCAAAAGTCCTCTTTAAAGTGTTGAAAAGCAAAGATATCACCTTGAAGACTAAGGTGTGCCTGACCCAAGCCATGGTATTTTCAATTGCATTATATGCAAGCAAAAGCTGGACAATGAATAAGGAAAACTGAAGAAGAATTGATGCCTTTGAATTGTGTTGGCAAAGAATATTGACTATATCACAGACTGTCAAAAGAATGAACAAATCTGTCTTGGAAGAAGTACAACCAGGGTGCTCCTTAGAAGCAAGGATGGTGAGACTACGTCTTACATACTTTGGACATGCTGTCAGGAGGGATCAGTCCCTGGAGGCAAACATCATGCTTGATAAAGTAGAGGGTCATTAAAAAAGAGGAAGACCCTCAACGAGATGGATTGACACAGTGGCTGCAACTTCGGTCTCAAACATAACAATGATTGTGAACAAGGCATAGGACCGAGCAATGTTTCATTCTATAGTGCATAGTGTTGCTATGAGTTGGAACTAACTCAAAGGCATCTAACAACAACAACATCTGAAAGTAGGAAAATATTACGTTTTCATAGCTTTGTCTTTTGCATGCTTTATAGGATCCTTTAGAGAATCAGTCTAGACTAATTTTTCCCGTTTAAGGTCTTGTTATATGAATCAAAATAAACAATATATCCTTTTTCAGCACACTTTATAAATAGACTGATTTATATCTAAGTTTCTCAGAGTAGCTACTAAAAGCCCGGGTGCAAGAGGCAGTTTTTCTTGGAAGAGAAAAGAACTGGTATTTTAAAGCCCCATGGGGGAGGGTGGGGAAACACCAAACATGGTCTACAACCTGATACAAGACAGAAACTCAGACATAACATTCTGAAACAGAAAAACCACATAAACTCATTGGTCTGTGAGACCAGCTCAAAAACCAGGCTAGAACAATACCAAATAATACAAACATTGTAGTTTCTTAAAATGTATACTTTTTGGATGAGATTGATTTAGAAAAACAGGTCCTAGATACATTCATTAATTTGCCAGAGTCTCAGAGCAGGGATTTTATTCAGATCCTTTGACTAAAATTTGAGTATCAAACAAAAGTTCCCCAGAGGAAAGAAAAGACAATGCAGATGGGAACTTGTTTTTCTAAGATGGAAGGAAAAAGAGACAGCCAATGAAAACTTGTTTTCCCAAAGTGATTGTGGAAATTCCAAATTACTTCTAGTATATTCAGCTTATAATGTTTTAAATATGAAGCCCAAAGCAGCATCCCAGTATGGGAGAAATTCAGGCTCATTTATCAAGGATGTTTTAAAAGTCTTTCTAAAGTTAATTCATGAAAATTAGAGTCATCAATAAATAAATTTGGAAGATGTCTTTCTTTGCTCGTCATAAGGGCAAGAGCAATTTGAGAAGTAGCTTGTTTAGCTTCCCTGTCTACAAGGTTGTTTCCCTTAATTTCCTCAGTCTGAATTACTTCTGAAAGTCAGAAGATCTAGGTAAAGTTGGCAGAGTCCTCAGTAGTTTGTGGAGCCATGCTGCCACCATTTCAAGTGCAAGCAGCACAGGTACAGCCCAGTTGCCTGGTAATACAGAGATGGTCCCTCCAATTTTAGTCTTCAATTTTTCTTACTATTGCAGCTGTAACTATGTTGTTACTCGGTTATCTTGGCAGGGACAGTTATCAGCACATTCTAGAGGAGGTATTTAAGGTCTCTTCAAGGCCAATGAACACAAGCCTGTCTTGAAGTGCTTTTTATTTTGTTTCTCTTGCTTTGCACTGGATATTCTCAGTGCTGGGGACCCAGAAAACTGTTATATGGGAGTCTACATTTTCCCTGTCCAGTGAACGTTTCATTTCTTGTTCCTTTATAATTCGAATCAGATCTTTCATTCTCAAGTTAAAAGGACTGCCCTCTGCCCAATTATCATAGGGACTTGTTGTTGTTGTTCTTAGGTGCCGTTGAGCCGGTTCTGACTCATGGCGGTCCTAAGTACAACACAACGTAACACGACCTGGTTCTGCACCATCTTCACAATTGTTGTTTTGCATGAGCCCATTGTTGAAGCCACTGTGTCAATACATTTCCTTAAGGGTGTTCTTTTTCGCTGACCCTCTACTTTACTAAGTATGATGCCCTTCTCCAAGGATTGGTCCTTCCTGATAACAGGTCCAAAGTACATCAAACCAAGTCTTGCCATCCTTGCTTCTAAGGAGCATTCTGGCTGTACTTCTTCCAAGACAGATTTGTTCATTCTTCTGGCAGGCCCTGGTATATTCAATATTCTTCATCAACACCATAATTCAAAGGCACCAATTCTTCTTTGTCTTCCTTATTCATTGCCCACCTTTCACATGCATGTGAGAGGATTGAAAACACCATGACTTGGGTCAGGCACACTATTTTAGTCATATAGTGCTACTGGAACAGAAATATCACAAGTGCATGGCGTTAAAAAGGAGAAATTCATTCTCTCACAATCTAGTAGGCTAGAAGTCCAAATTCAGGGCATCACCTCCAGGGGAAGGATTTCTCCCTCTGTCATCTCTGGGAGAAGGTCTTTGTCATCAATCTTCCCCAGTCAAGGAGCTTCTCAGCACAGGGTTCCCAGATCCAAAAGACACGCTAGTCTCCTGGCTCTTGTTTATTGGTCGTATGAGGTCCCCATGTCTTTCTGTTCACTTTTCCCTTTTATATCTCAAAAGAGATTGGCTTAAGACACAACCTGATCTTGTAGATTGAGTCCTGCCTCATTGACATGTTGTTGTTAGGTGCCGTCCAGTCAGTTCCAATTCATAGCAACCCTATGCATGGAAGAACTAAACATTGCCCGGTCCCGCACCATCCTCACAATTATCACTGTGCTTAAGCCCATTGTTGCATCCACTGGGTCAATCGATCTCATTGAGGGTCTTCCTCTTTTTTGCTGACCCTCTACTTTACCAAGAATTATGTCCTTCTCCAGGGACTGATCCCTCCTGATAACATGTACAAAGTATTTGAGACAAAGTCTCGCCGTCCTTGCTTCTAAAGAGCATTCTGGTTGTACTTCTTCCAAGACAGATTTCGTTCTTTTGGCAGTCCATGGTATATTCAATATTCTTCACCAACATGAAAATTCAAAGGCCTCAATTCTTCTTCAGTCTTCCATATTCATCATCGAGCTTTAGCATTCATATGAGGCGATTGAAAATACTATGGCATGGGTCAGGCACACTTTAGTCTTCAAGGTGACACCTTTGCTTTTCAACACTTTAAAGAGGGTCATTTGTAGCAGATTTGCCCAATGCAATGCATCTTTTGATTTCTTGACTGCTACTTCCATAGGTGTTGATTGTGGATCCAAGTAAAATGAAATCCTTGACAACTTCAGTCTTTTCTCTGTTTATCATTATGTTGCTTATTGGTCCAGTTGTTAGGATTTTTCTTTTCTTTATATTAAGGTGTAATCCATACTGAAGGCTATAGTCTTTGTTCTTCATCAATAAGTGCTTCCAGTCCTCTTCAATTTCAGTAAGGAAGGTTTTGTTATCTGCATGTCACAGGTTGAAAATGAGTCTTCCTCCAACGGTGATGCCACATTCTTCTTCATATAGTCCAGCTTCTCAGATTATGTGCTGAGCATATAGACTAAGTATGGTAAAATGATACAATCCTGATGCACAACTTTCTTGACTTTAAACCACACAGTATCCCCTTGTTCTGTTTGCAGGACTGCCTCTTGGTCTAAGTACAGGTTCCGTATGAGCACAATTAAGTGTTCTGGAATTCCCATTTTTCACAATGCTAGCCATAATTTGTTATGGTCACACTATTGAATGCCTTTGCATAGTCAGTAAAACACAAGTAAACACCTTTCTGGTATTCTCTGCTTTCAGTCATAATCTATCTGACAACAGCAATGATATCCCTTATTCCACATCCTCTTCTGAATCCAGCTTTAATTTCTGGCAGTTGTCTGTTGATGTACTGCTGCAACTGCTTTTGAATGATCTTCAGCAAAATTGTATTTGTGTGTGATATTAATGATATTGTTCAATAATTTCCACATTCTGGTGGATCACCTTTCTTTGGAATGGGTACAAATATGGGTCTCTTCCAGTTGATTGGCCAGATAGTTTTCTTCCAAATTTCTGGGCATAGATGAGTGAGCACTTCCAGCACTGCATCCATTTGTTGGAACATCTCAACTGGTATTCCATCAGTTCCTGTAGCCTTGTTTTTTGCCAATGCTTTCAGTACAGCTTGGATCTGTTCCTTCAGTACTATCAGTTCTTGCTCATATACCCATTGCCATCAAGTCAATTCGGACTCATAATGACCCTATGGGACACAGTAGAACTGCCCCATAGGGTTTCCAAGGAGTGGCTGGTGGATTCAAACTGCTGACCTTTTGGTTAGCAGCCATAGCTTGCCTTAGCTCTTAACCATTGCACCACCAGGGCTCCTGAAATGGTTGAACGTCGACCAATTCTTTTTGGTACTGTGACTCTGTTGTTTTCTTCTTCTTCTTTTGATGCTTCCTGCATCATTTACCTGTTCAATCCTTCAGTGTTACAACTCAAGGCTTGAAGTTTTTCTTCAGTTCTTTCATCTTGAGAAATGGCAAGTGTATTCTCCCTTTTTTGTTTTTTTAGCTCCAGGTCTTTACACATTTCATTATAATACTTTACTTTGTCTTCTCAAGCCAAACTTTGAAATATTCTGTTCAGCTCTTTTACTTCATCGTTTTTTCCTTTCACTTTAGCTACTATACATTCAAGAGCAACTTTCAGTCTCTTCCAACATCCATTTTGGTCTTTTCTTTCTTTCCTGTCTTTTTAATGACCTCTTGCTTTCTTCATGCATGATGACCTTGACATCATTCCACAACTCATCTGGTCTTTGGTCATTAGTGTTAAATGCGTCAAATCTATTCCTGAGATGGTCTCTAAATTCAGTGGGATATACTCAAGGTCGTACTTTGGCTTTCTTGGACTTGTTTTCATTTTCTTCAACTTCACCTTGAATTTGCATATGAACACTTGATGGTTTGTTTCACAGTCAGTCCCTGGCTTTGTTCTGACTGATAATATTGAGCTTTTCCATCATCTCTTTCCACAGATATAGTCGATTATATTCCTGTGTATTCCATTTGGTGAGGTGTACCTGTAGAGTCACCATTTATGTTGTTGAAAAAGATATTTGCAATGAAGAAGTCGTTGGTCTTGCAAAATTCTATCATGCAATCTCTGGCATAGTTTCTCTCGCCAAGGCCATATTTCCCAACTACCAATCCTTCTTTGTTTCCAACTTTCGTATTCCAAATTATCAATACATCATGATTGGATGTTTCATCAATTTCAGGCTGCAGAAATTGGTAAAAATCTTCACTTTGTTCATCTTTGGCTTTAGTGGTTGGTGCATAAATTTAAATAATGGTAGTATTAACTGATCTTCCTTGTTGGTGTTGCTGTTAGGTGCTGTCAAGCCAGTTCCAACTCATAGCGGCCCTATGCACAACAGAACAAAACACTGGTCCTGCACCATCCTCATAATTGTTGCTATGCTTGGGCCCATTGTTGCAGTCACTGTGTCAATCCAGCTCGTTGAGGATCTCTCTCTTTTTCGTTGACCCTCTACTAAGCATGATGTCCTTCTCCAGGGACAGATCCTTCCTGATAATATGTCCAAAGTACGTGAGATGTAGTCTCTCCATCCTTGCCTCTAAGGAGCATTCTGGTTGTACTTCCTCCAAGACAGATTTGTTCATTCTTTTGGCAGTCTACGGTATATTCAGTATTCTTTGACACCACCACAATTCAAAGGCATCATTTCTTCTTTGTTCTTCCTTATTCATTGTCCAACTTTCGCATGCATGTGAGGTGATTGAAAACACCATGACTTGGGTCAGGCGCACCTGTCATCTTTGCTTTTCAACACTTTACAGAGGTCTTTTGCAGCAGATTTGCCCAATGAAATGAGTCTTTTGATTTTTCGACTGCTGCTTTCATGGGTGTTGATTGTGGATCCAAGTAAAATGAAATCCTTGACAACCTCAATCTTTTCTCTGTTTATCATGATGTTGCTTCTTGGTCCAGCTGTGAGGATTTTTGTTTTCTTTATAGGGTCTTCCTTGTACGTATATGGATATTATCCTGTCATTGACAGCATTGTACTTCAGGATAGAGCTTGAATGTTCTTTTTGATGATGAATGTGATGCCATTCCTCTTCAATTTGTCCTTCCCAGCATAGTAGATCATATGGTTGTCTGATTCAAAATGGCCAGTACCAGTCGATTTCAGTTCTTTCATGCCTAGGATATCAATCTTTATGAGTCCCATTTCATTTTTGACAATTTCCAATTTTCCTAGATTCATACTTCATACATTCCATGGTCCAATTATTAACGGGTGTTTGCAGCCCTTTCCTCTCATTTTGAGTCATGCCACATCAGCAAATGAAGGTCCTGAAAGCTTGATTCCATCCATGTCATTAAGGTCAACTCTACTTGAGGCAGCTCTTCCCCGGTCGTATTTTGAGTGCCTTCCAACCTGAGGGGCTCATCTTCTGGCACTATATCAGACAATATTCTGTTGCTATTCATAAGGTTTTCACTGGCCAGTGTTTTCAGAAGTAGACTGCCAGGTCCTTCTTTCTAGTCTGTCTCAGTCTGGAAGCTCTGCTGAAACCTGTCCACCAATGGCGATCCTACTGGTATTTGAAATACTGGTGGCAAAGCTTCCAGTATCACAGCAACATGCAAGCCTCCACAATATGACAAACTGACAGACACATGATGGAGTATATGGATTAGTTGATATAAATCAGGGAGTCCAGGCTAGTAAACTTCAAGAATTTCCAATTCTTCAGCAAATTTATAGGCGTCCTCAGGTAGTTTTGGAAAATCTTTTACAATACTACACAGTTCTGACCACATCTGTCTTAGTTATCTTGTGCTGCTGTAACAGAAATACCACAAGTTGATGGCTTTAACAAAGGGAAATTTATTCTCTCACAGTTTCAGAGGATAGAAGTGCAAATTAAGGGTGCCAGCTCCAGGGGAAGGCTTTCTCTCTCTGTCGTCTCTGGTGGAAGGTCCTTGTCATCAATCTTCTCTTGGTATAGGAGCTTCTCAGTGCAGGGACCTCTGGTCCAAAGAACATGTTCTGCTCCTGGCTCTTTTTGCCTGGTAGTAATGAGGTTCCTCTCCTCTCTGCTTGCTTCTTTCTTTTATATCTCAAAAGAGATTGACTCAAGATACAACCTACTCCTGTAGATTGTGCCCTGCTTCATTAACATAACTGCCTCCAATCCTGCCTCACTAACATCATAGAGGTTAGGATTTACAACGCATAGGAAAATTACATCAAATCAAACAATAGAGGACAACCACACAATACTGGGAATCATGGCCTAGCCAAGTTGACACATATTTTTTGGAGACACAATTCAATCCATAACATTCCACCTGTTGGCCCCAAAAAATTCACGTCCTTGCCACAGGTAAAACACTTTTACCCCATCATATCATCTCAAAATTCTTAAATCTACTCCAAGTCCAAATTTCATCCTAGGGCAAAATTTCTCTTCATTTGTGAAACCTAGAATACAAGTTATCTGCTTCCAAATTACAATAGTGGAACAGGCACAAGGTAGACATTTCCAAATAGGAGAAATTGGAGGGAAAAATGGAATAAAGGGCACTAAGATAGTCAAAAACACAGCAGAACAATTTACACTAGCTCTCAAGTCTTGAAAATATTCCTGTGTTCTCTGAGACCATCTTGGCAGTGGCCTTGCCCTCCAGACTTTGGGTATTG
This sequence comes from Dugong dugon, assembly GCA_030035585.1. Classification (NCBI taxonomy): domain Eukaryota; kingdom Metazoa; phylum Chordata; class Mammalia; order Sirenia; family Dugongidae; genus Dugong; species Dugong dugon. Next base: position 155,076,042 of record CM057462.1, read on the forward strand.
GCCATGCTCTCTGGACTCTGGGTGGATACTTTTTGGCCCTGGGCTTCAGCTCTGGCTTCCAGGAACACTAGGAGGGCAACTTTGCTCCCTTGGCTTTGGGCGGCCCCATTCTCCTAGTCCATCTGAGTGGTGACACCATCCTGTCGGCCCCAACAGAGCCCATTCTTCTGCTCCTTGGGCATGTCATCCCAACCCCCTCAAGTTGGGGCAGCAGATCTAGCACCATCCCCCCTGGCACTCGTGAATGGCAGCCCCACACTCTGCAACAGAGTTGATGAAGATCTGACTCTCTGAAACCTAGGAGGCTGTGGCACCACCCTGTGAGACCCATAGGCTTTGGTTTCAACATTTGAGACCCCAAAAGTCTTCGCCTCACCCTTTTTGACTGAGGCAACTCTGCTCCCCATGCTTCTTGTCTCTTCAACTTCTGCTTCTTGGTTTGTGGGCCTTTGGGCCTGAAGACAATCAGCTCTCTTGATCCATGGGTCTGGAAGCCTAGCTCCGCTGACAAGAGCCCTGTGGCACCCTACTCTGCCAGGAAGCCTGTTGTCCAAAGGCACCCATCTGTCACTCCATGGGTCAGCTCCCATGCCGTCTAGTGGCCATCTCCTAGTTCTGTTGCTACCGTTTCTCTGCCACTGTTTCTCACCATCTGTGCCATCTCCAGTATTACATCTCTCCCCACTTTCTTCTGATCCCTTACTACAATTGCCTTTGATGTTCATAATTCCACCAACAGTCTCTTCAAGGCAGTCTAGGCTTTTACTATTAGGCACCTTAAACTCTTCCAGCTGAGTCTTAGTTATCTAGTGCTCCTATAACAGAAATACCACAGGCAATAGCCCTGCCCTCCAGGCTCCGGGTGTTGGCCACACCCTCCAGATTCAGAGTGGAGGCCCCTCGGCCCTGGGCTTCAGCTCCAGCTTCCAGGCCCAATGGAACAGCAACTCTGCTTCCTCGCATTTTGTCTGCCCCAGTCTCCTAGTCGTCACTCATTTGAGTGATGACCTTACCCTCTTGGCCCCGGCAGTCCCCCTTATTCTGCCTCTTGGGCACATCAGCCTCAACACATCAGCTTTGGGCAGTGATCTGGCTCCATTCCGCTGGCACTCGTAAACAGCATCCCCACACTCCAGGACCGAATTGGTGAAGATCTGAATCTTTGAAACCTAGGAGGCTGTGGCCTCACCCTTAGAAACTCCAGAGGCCATGGCCCCACCCTTTGAGACCCCAGAGGTCATGGCCCTACCCTTTGAGACTGATACAGCTCTGTTTCCTGTGTTCCTTGTCTCCTCAGCTTCTGCTTCCTGGTTCCTTAGCCTCTCGGCCCCTCAGTCCTCACTGTCCACATCTGCCCTGGTAGGGCAAGTGTTCTAGAGGTCTTGAACTCCACTGATAAGTGTCCGGAGGCACCCCACTCCACCAGGAAACCTCCTGTGCAAAGGCACTCATCTCTCCTGCTCCATGGATTGGCTCCTGCACTGTCTCATTCTGGTCGCCTGGCTCTTCTGCTGCCATTTCTCTGTTGCTGCTTTTCACCATCTGCACCATCTCCAGTGTAACAGCTCTCCTCACTTCCTTCTGAGTCCTCACCAGAATTGTCCTTGATGTCCATAGTTCGACCAACAGTCTCTTCAAGGAAATCTGGCTTTTACTATTAGGCATTTTAAAACTCTTCCAGCCTCTATCCATTCACAGTTTCAAAACCACTTCCACATTTTAGGTATCTGTTAGAGCAGAACCCCACTCCCAGTACCAATTTTTAGTTATCTAGTGCTGCTATAAAAGAAATATTACAAGTGAATGGCTTTAACAAAGGGAAATTTATTCTGTCACAGTTTAGGAGACTGAAAGTCTGAATTCAGGGCTCCAGCTCCAGGGGAAGGCTTTCTCTCTCTGTCGTCTCTGGGGGAAGGTCCTTGTCATCAATCTTCCCTTGGTATAGGAGTGTCTCAATGCAGGGACCCAGTTCCAAAGGATGCGCTCTGCTCCTAGCACTGCTTTCTTGGTAGTATGAGGTCCTCGTCTCTCTGCTCACTTCTTTTATATTGCAAGAGTTTGACTCAAGACACAACCTAATCTTGTAGATTGAGAGCTGCTTAATTAACATAACTACCTCTAATCCTGCCTCATTAATCTCATAGAGGTAGGATTTACAATGTGTAGGAAAATCATATCAGATTACAAAATGGTGGACAATCACACAGCACTGGGAATCATGGCCTAGTCAAGTTGACATACATTTTTGGGGGACACAATTCAATTCATAACAAACCTCTACCCATTCACAGTTTCAAGATCATTTCCACATTTTAGATATCTGTTAGAGCAGTACACCTTTCTCAGTATCAAAATTCTGTCTTAGTTATCTTGTGCTGCTATAACAAAAATACCACAAGTGGATGGTTTTATTAAAGAGAAATTTATTTCACTGTTTTGGAGGCTAGAAGTCCAAATTCAGTGTGCCGGCTCCAGGGGAAGGCTTTCTCTCTCTGTCTTCTCTGGGGGAAGATCCTTGTCATTAATCTTCCCCTGGTCTAGCAGCTTCTCAACACAAGAACCCCGGGTCCAAAGGACAAGCTCCACTCCTGACTCTTCTTGCCTGGTGGTAATGAGGTTCCTCTCCTCTCTGCTCACTTATTTCTTTTGTATCTCAAAAGAGGTTGACTCAAGATACAACCTAATCCTGTAGATTGTGTCCTGACTCATTAATATAACTGTTTCTAATCTTGCCTCATTAACATCAGAGAGGTTAGGATTTACAACACATAGGAAAATTACATCAGATCACAAAATGGAGGACAACCATACAATAATGGGAATCATGGCCTAGCCAGGTTGACATCTATTTTGAAGGGACACAATTCAATCCATAATAGTGTCCAGGGAGTTAAAGCGATATGAGCAGTGTCTTCATCCATACTAGGATGGAATTTAAAAGGCATTTCTGGCAGAACTTCACCAGCTGTTTTCTCTGGAAAGAAAGGGAGTTCCAACAGAGTGTTATCAGAGGAATAGAAGGGCAGAAAAAGAGACAAAGAAGTGGCAGAGTGGGTAGGAGCTGAAATCTGACCTTTAAAATTCCTTATGTTTAGTTAATTTATAGACTGTGTCCTGCAGAAAAGTAATCTTACTGTCCGGATGTTTCTTACAGACCTCAAGGTACCAATCAAAATAGGCATCCCGCTGAGGTTGCTTAATTTGGGAGCCTCGATTTGCCAATCTACTGCAAAGAAAAACTAATTTAGAGAGATCAAAAGATCCCAAAAGTGGCCACTAATTTTTCACTGTCCACTGATTTTCCAAACTATCTCTGGTGAATGCCATACAGACAAGAATTCGCATGTTAAGACACCAAAAGGCTTGTTCATGTAACAGGCAGGAGTCTCGGAGAGTGGCTCTGAGTTGTCTCTGGGATGGGCTTTCTTCATGGTTCTAAAAGATAGTCAACAAATAGTTAATACTTACTTGCAAGAAAAACAAATCCAAGAATAAAACTCAAAGAGCTATCATTGCAAGAGTGTGGAGCTCAAATTCGAGAGGTTAGTGATGTTAATGAGGCAAGATTAGACCTTAAGACAACTCCCGAGAAATTGTGGAGGAAGCGGAGAGCCTAAATAGCTCAGCCAGTTCCAGGGCCCAGGTCCTCGAAGTCTCAGGGTTGTGAAACATTATGCACCTTTGAATTCCCACTTCTGACACCAGAAATGTCAAAGGAAAACAAACTTCTTACTCTATTGAGAGTAGAAAGAAACAAGTTTTATTGAGGAAAAAACAAACTAGGTTGGAGAGCATAAAGTGAAAGTATGAAATGCTCCGAAGCTCAGACAACATGAGGGGTTTTTATACAGGAGATTCAGCATGGCCAGCATGAACACAAACAATTATAAATAACTTGTTTTTAACTATTTTCTACATATCAGCTAATCTACAGGCTTCTTGGAGCCAGCCCATATTTCTTAAGAACAGGGAGCAATTTTCACAACCATTCTCTCTGAGAGTAGCTGCAGTTCTGCCCCCACCTTCTCATCCTCCCGAAGTCAGTGCAGATTAATCCATTACTATGAGCTCAGCTCAAACACCTCTTATTTTTCAGGTCTGCTAGCACAGTTATGCTAGCTCATATTTGGCCCATAAGAATTCATCAAAATTTCAGATATGTTCCTCACATGGTGGCCACCTACCACCTCTTCCTCCCATGTTCTGCCAAGAGTGAAACTGTTTATATACCCTGTCTCTTCTTGAAGGAGCTGGCCAACCTTATGATTTCAATTCACTAGACTGCCTTAGACCTCAGTTCTCTGATAGGCTCAAAATAACTTTCTAGACTATCCAGTTTGTTTTAGATGTTATGGTGGGAGTAACATTTATAAGGTGGGTTGTTTCTTACATTCTACACAGAGCACAAATGCTTCATTCTTGAAAGTTATTTTTACTTGATAGAATTCTAATTTGATAGGTTTTTTTTCATCACCAAAAGTATATCATTTCCTTTTCTTCTAATTTCCATTATTTCTGTTGTACATCTTGTGACTTTCTTCTGAAGGGGTTCTATCTTTGTTTCTCTGGTTCTTTTTAAGGATTTTTGACTTCAGTGCTCACCATTTAAACTATGATATATAGGCATGGTTTCTGAGTTTTGAGGGGGTTTTTTTGGTTGTTTTTTGCGGGTTGGGGTCTTTCTTGAGGCTTATTAAGATTAAATCTTCATCTTGATATTTTTCATCACTATTGATCCATTTTCATCTATTATCTCTTCAGACATTTCTCTGAACTTCTGGGATATCAGTGCTACATATTAGATACAATAATCTCTATGTTCTCCTTCCTTTCTTATTTTCCATATTTCTGTCTCTTAATTCATTTTTATGAATATTTTGCATGGATATCCTCCAGTTCACAAAATTTCTCTTCAACTGTGTCCAATTGTGGTTGAACCCACCCCAGTGAGTTCCTAATTGTGGTTATTGTCTTTTTCAATTCTACAATTTTACATTCACTTCTTAAAAATAATTTCCAGGAAGTTCCAGCAAAATGGCACTGTAGGCAGAAGTACCATGCCGTCCCTCCACAGCAAAGATCTGAAAAACTAAGCCTAACAGAGAATACAACAATCCTGAAATCCTAAAACATCAAATGAAGACATAAAGAACTCAGCCAAGCACCAAAAGGAGTGATAAATCTGACAGAGAATGCAGAGCGAGGAGAGATTCATGCAGAGGTCCCCTACCAGCTAACACAGCGCGGATCTGCCATCATGGACTCCTATTAGAGACCAGCAAATGGGGTACAAGAAAGCAGCCTCACGGAGCGTCCAGCGGGAGACAAAACAACCGGTAATTTGCGATATATGCTTTCCCACCCCCCACCCTTATTCACCCCCACTCGGCCTCCTCTGCTTCCTGCGGCCACAATCTCTTGTCCGGGAAACACCAACTGCTTGGATTCCACACACCCGAATGGGCCAGCTCTCTGAGTGCCATTTGTTGGCTGCTGGAATTGCTTTTTTTTCCGCTTCTTTTGATTTCTTCCTTACCTCTCACCACCTCCCCGTCCTTTCGCTCAAATACCTAGCTCCGTGCACCATCTTTGCTTCTTCCTGAGGGGCTGCAGAGCTCCAGTAATTTGTGATATATGCTTTCCCACTCCCTACCCTTCGTCACCCACACTCAGCCCCCTCTGCTTCCCGCGGACACAGTCTATTGTCCGAGAAACACCAGCCTGCACTAGCTGGCTTTCTCGGTGCCATTTGTTGGCTGCTAGTGTAGGTTTTTTTTCTGCTTCTTTTGACTTCTTCCTTACCTCTCACCACCACCTCCTACTTTCACTCAAATACCTGTCTCCGTGCACCATCTTTGCTTCTTCTTGAGGGGCTGTGGAGCTCCATTCGAGTGTAGAGCTTCTTCCCAGTCTGGGCTGAGGAGCTGCTGGGATCCCGGAACTTTTACTCGTTTGTTTGTTTTGAATTCTTTGTTTGTTTTCTTTTAATTTTCTTGAGTTGGGAGCCCCTTCTGGCCATGCAGTGCTGCATGGCAAAGAGAGTTCCCCCTCGGCTTGCACAGGCATGCAGAGGGATCCCTGAGAGCATTTCTTTTTTCATTGTTTTTTCTTTTTTCTGTTATTTTTTGGGGCCTTTCTTGTTTTATTTTTTTTTTTAATTTGTTTTGCTTTCTTTTCCCTCTTTTTCCCTTTTTGTCTTTCTTCATTGCTCAGTTTCTCATCTGTCTATATCTTCCTTCTCTTTCTGCTCCCTGAATAGCTGGCATTGTATACCTCTATGCCTTATAGCCAGGCTGTACTGCAACACCTTAGAACAACTTCCCCAGACCTCATAGCTGCACCAGTGGGATCAATGGGAACTTTATGGTTCTTTAACCTTTCTGATTTTTATTTATTCATTCTTTTCTTTTCTTCCTCCTCCCCTTTCTGTTTTTCCCCATTTCATAGTCTCTCATCTCTCCACTCCAAAGGCAAGCTCCCCTAGCATTCTTTTCTGTTTGTTTGTATGTTTTTGGCTCCTGTTCCTCTCTCCTCTCTCCCATATCCATCTTAGCTCCACACATAACAATCTCCCCACTGCATCCTGCCTACCTGCACTGTGTGCTTGACATCACACCACCAAGCATCACAGACATGGCCTACTGGAACCTGCCCTACACTGATTACCTACCCGCTCTGGTGGCTGTAGTAAGTGCCACAAACAACTCGTCCAAGTAACTCCTCTTCAGATAGACCTGCCCTGCAATACCATATCTGAGTGACTGACCCTGCCAATTGGAGAAGACGGAAAGTATTCTGCCCACAGAAGAGCTAACAAACAACACACATTCTGCCCGCTCAGACATAGTCAAATTTTTTTTTTTAAAAAAGGGACGAAACAAACAAATCTACAATCAATAAATGAGAACAATAACTACTGAATGCCCCGAAGACAACAGACAATATCAAAACATTTACAAAAACAGGACAGGATGGTTCCAGTAGGCATCCAAAATAAAACACCAGATGACTTTCCAGTGGAAGAAAAGCCACTAGAACTACCTGATAGGGAATTCAAATCTCTAATACTCAGAATTCTCCAAGAGCTGAGGCAAAAAGTTGACAAGCATGAGGAAAAAATACACAAATTCATGGAAAATAAGGACAAAAAATTGGAAGAATTCAGGAAAATAATGCAGGAACAAAATTCAAAACAAATTCACAACTAGAAATTATACAAAGACAAAAATTAGAAATCCAAAAGATAAACAACAAGATTTCATAAATGGAGGGTGTCATAGAAGGGCTGAGAAGCCTATTTGAAACGGCAGAAGATGGGATCAGTGGAATTGAAGACAAACACTTGGATACAATTCTGTTTCGGGAAAACTCAGAAATAAGAACAAAGAAAAATGAAGAGACCCTGAGAGCTATGTGGGACACAATCAAAAGCAAAAATCTTCGAGTGATTGAAATTCCAGAACAGGGGGAGAAAACAGAAAACACAGAGAGGATCATTGAAAAACTGCTGACAGAAAACTTCCCCAATATCATGAAAGATGAAAAGCTGGCCATCCAAGAAGCTCAACGAACCCCAAAAGGAGACACTCCAAAAGAAAATCACCAAGGCATATCATAATCACACTCACCAAAACCAAACACAAACAAAGAATCCTGAGAGCATCTCATGAAAAACAAGAAGTCACATACAGAGGAGAAACAATAAGACTAAGCTCAGATTATTCGGTAGAAACCATGCAGGCAAGAAGGCAATGGGATGACATATATAAAATCTTGAAAGAAAAAAATCGCCAGCCAAGAATAATATATCCTGCAAAACTCTTGTTCAAATTTGATGGTGAAATTAGGTCAGTTCCAGATAAACAGAAATTAAGGGAATATGTAAAAGCCAAACCAAACTTACAAGAATTATTAAAGGGAGTTCTTCCACCTGAGGACAAACAGCTGCAGCTCACAGGCAGAATCCAAGACACAGGATCGTACGAGCCAGATACCAATCTAGGAAGTGACCTCTCGAAGACTATCCAAAACCAAAAGAAATACAACAGGAAATCAGAGCAGTTAATCAATAAATGACAACAACATCAAATCAATAAAAGAGGGAATAAACTGCGTAGGTATACAACCTTCTAATGGAGAGGAAGGCAAGGCAATGCCAAGTAACAGTAGACTGCATCAAACTTAAAAAGATAAAGGTAAAATTCATGGTAACCACAAAGAAAGTTAACAAACATACTCATTTAAAAAAAGAGGAAAAACATAAAGTCTCAGTAAAAACAAAACCTACAAAAACAAAAGAAATGAAAACAAAATAAACAAACAAAAGTAACTCAGCACAAGAGTGTAAGAAGAACAAAGAAAACTTCAGCACCACAAAAAAAAGCACTACAAAATGACAGCAACAAACTCATATCTATCAATAATTACACTGAACGTAAATGGACTCAATGCACCCATAAAGAGACGGAGAGTGGCAGAATGGATAAGAAAACAGGATCCATCAATTTGCTATCTACAGGAGACACACCTTAGAAACAAAGATGTGAATTTATTAAAAGTCAAAGGTTGGGAAAAAATATATCAAGCTAACAACTACCAAAAAAGAGCAGGAGTGGCAATTCTAATCTCAGATAAAATAGACTTTAAAATGAAATTTACCATAAAATACAAAGAAGGACACTATATAATGATTAAGGGGACAATCCATCATGAAGACATAACCATAATAAACATCTATGCACCCAATGGCAGGGCTCCAAAATACATAAAACAAACTCTAACAACACTGAAAAGAGAAACTGACAGTTCCATAATAAAAGTAGGAGACTTCAACACACCACTCTCAGTAAAGGACAGAACAACTAAGAAGTAACTCAGCAAAGATACAGAAGACCTAAAGGGCACAATCAGCCAACTTGACCTCATAGACATATATAGAACACTCCATCCAACCTCTGCAAAGTACACATTCTTTTCCAATGCACATGGAACGTTCAACAGAATTGACCATATCTTAGATCACAGAGCAATCCTCAACAATCCAAAACGCTGAGATAATTCAAATTATCTTCTCTGACCACAGTGCCATCAACGTAGAAATAAACAATAGAAAGAGCAAGGACAAAAAATCAATTACATGGAAACTGAATAATACCCTGCTTACACATCAGTGGGTAATAGAAGAAATTAGAGATGGAATCAAAAAATTCCTAGAATCAAGTGAGAATGAAAACACATCATACCAAAACCTCTGAGACACAGCAAAGGCAGTCCTTAGAGGACAATTTACAGCAATAGATGCACACATCAAAAAAGAAGAAAGGGACAAAATCAAAACATTAACTACAGAACTCAAACAAATAGAAAGAGAACCACAAAAAAAGCCCACAACCACCAGAAGAAAGGAAATAGTAAAGATCAGAGCAGAAATAAATGAAATAGAGGACAGAAAAACAATAGAAAGAATCAACAAAACCAAAAGTTGGTTCTTTGAAAGAATCAACAAAATCGACAAACCACTGGCCAGACTGACAAAAGAAAAACAGGAGAGGACACAAATAACCCAAATAAAAAATGAAATGGGGGACTTTACAACAGACCCAACTAAAATAAAAAGGATTAAAACAGAATATTATGAAAAACTATACTCCAACAAATTTGAAAACCTAGAAGAAATGGATATATTTCTAGAAACACATGGCTACCCAAATTACAACAAAGTGATGTTGAAAATCTGAACAGACCAATAACAAGAGAAGAGATTGAAAACGTAATTTAAAAAAAACTTGCAACCAAAAAAAGCCCTGGCCTAGATGGCTTCACTGGAGAATTCTACAAAACATTTACAGAAGAGCTTGTACCAGTTCTACTAAAGCTATTTCAGAGCACAGAAGAGGAAGCAACACTTCCAAATTCCTTCTATGAAGCCAGCATAACGCTGATACCAAAACCAGGCAAAGACATCACAAAAAAAAGAAAATTACAGACCAATATCTCTCATGAATATAGATGCAAAAATTCTGAACAAAATTCTAGCCAATAGAATTCAGCATCATATCAAAAAAATAATACACCACGACCAAGTAGGATTCATACCAGGTATGCAAGAATGGTTCAACATTAGAAAATCAATCAACGTAACACACCACATAAATAAAAGAAAAGAATCACATGATCATCTCAATTGACGCATAAAAGGCATTTGACAAAGTCCAACACCCATTCCTGATACAAACTCTCAATAAAATAGGTATGGAAGGGAAATTTCTCAACATAATAAAGGGCATCTATGCAAAACCAATGGCCAACATCATTCTTAATGGAGAGAGGCTGAAAACATTCCCCTTGAAAACAAGAACAAAAGACAAGGATGCCCTTTATCACCTCTCCTATTTAACATTGTGCTGGAAGTTCTAGCTAAAGCAATAAGTCAAGAAAAATAAATAAAGGGCATCCAAATTGGCAATGAAGAAGTTAAACTGTCCCTGTTTGCAGATGATATGATACTATACATAGAAAACGCTAAAGACTCTACTTGAAATCTACTGGAACTAATAGAAAGATTCAGCAGAGTAGCAGGATACAAGATAAACATTGAAAAATCAGTTGGATTCCTATACACCAATAAGAAGAACGATGAAAAGGAAATCAGGAAAACAATACAATTTTCAATAGCCCCTAAAAAGATAAAACACTTAGGAATAAATCTGACCAGGGATGTAAAAGACCTATACAAAGAAAACTACAAAACACTACTGCAAGAAACCCAAAGGGATCTACATAAATGGAAAAACATACCATGCTCATGGATAGGCAGACTCAACATTGTGAAAATGACAATTCTACCCAAAGCAATTTACAAATACAACGCAATCCTGATCCAAATACCAACAACATTCTTCAAAGAGATGGAAAAACTAATCATTAACTTTATATGGAAAGGGAAGAAGCCCAGAATAAGTAAAGCACTACTGAAGAAGAAGAATAAAGTTGGAGGACTCACACTACCTGACTTCAGAACCTACTATACAGCTACAGTAGTCAAAACAGCCTGGTACTGGTACAACGACAGATACATTGACCAATGGAACAGAATTGAGAACCCAGATGTAAATCCATCCACCTACGGTCACCTGATCTTCAAAAAGGGCCCAAAGTCCATCAAATGGGGAAAAGACAGTCTTTTTAACAAATGGTGCTGGCAAAACTGGATATCCATTTGCAGGAAAATGAAAAAGGACCCATACCTCACACCGTATACAAAAACTACTTCAAAATGGATCAAAGACCTGAATATAAAGCCTAAAACTATAAAGTTCATAGAAGAAAAAATAGGACCGACACTTCAGGCCTTAATACATGGCATTAACAGGATACAAACCATAACCATCAATGCACAAACCCCAGTAGATAAGCTAGATAACTGGGATCTTCTAAAAATCAAACACCTATGCTCTTCAAAAGACTTCACCAAAAGAGTATAAAGAGAACCTACAGACTGGGAAAAAATTTTTGGACAGTACAAATCAGACAAAGGTCTAATCTCCATAATCTACAAGAAAATCCAACACCTCTACAACAAAAAGACAAATAATCCTATTAAAAAATGGGCAAAGGAAATGAACAGACACTTCACCAAAGAAGACATTCAAATGGCCAACAGACACTTGAGGAAATGCTCGTGGTCACTAGCCGTTAGAGAAATGCAAATTAAAACCACAATGAGATACCATCTCACCCCGGCATTACTGGCACGAATCAAAAACCCTGGAAATAACAAATGTTGGAGGGGCTGCGGGGAGCTCAAATCTCTTATGCACTGCTGGTGGGAATGCAAAACGATACAACCATTTTGGAAAATGATATGTTGCTTCCTTAAAAAGCTAGAAATATACGTACCATTCGATCCAGCAATCCCACTCCTAGGAATATATCCTAGAGAAATAAGAGTCATCACTAGAATTGACATATGCACAGCTATGTTCATGGCAGCATTGTTCACAATAGCAAAAAGATGGAAACAACCTAGATGCCCATCAACAGATGAATGGATAAACAAATTATGGTACATACACACAATGGAGTACTATGCAACGAGAAAGAACAACAATGAATCTGTGAACCATCTCATAACATGGATGAAACTGGAGGACATTATGCTGAGTGAAATAAGTCAATCACAAAAGGACAAATATTGTATGAGACCTCTATTGTAAAAACCCATGAAGAAGTTCACACACAAAATGTAACAATCTTTATTGGTTACCAGGGATGGGAGGGGTGGGGGGGGAATATTAAATAGGCAATAGGTAAGTGGTATCTTTGGTGAAGGATGAGACAGTACACAATACATGGGAAACTAGCACAACTTGTACAAGAAAGGTCATGGAAGCCCCATAGACACATCCAGACTCCTCGAGGGACTGAATTGCTGGGCGGAGGGCTCTGGGGACCATGGTCTCGGGGAACATCTAGCTCAATTGGCATGACACAGCTTATAAAGACAATGCTCTACATTCTATCTTGGTGAGTAGTGACTGGGGTCTTAAAAGCCTGTGAGCGGCCATCTAAGATACTCCACTGGTCTTACTCCTTCGGGAGCAAGGGAGAAGGAAGAGAACAGGATACAAGGAAAAGATTAGTCCGAAGGACTAATTGTCCACAGCTACCAAGGCCTCTACCGGACTGAGTCCAGTACAGCTAGATGGTGGCCAGCTACCACCACTGACTGCTCTGACCAGGATCACAACAGAGGGTCCTGGACAGAGCTGGAGAAGGATGTAGAACATAATTCTAACTCACAAAAAAGAAAAACCAGATTTACTGGCCTAAAGGAGACTGGAGAAACCCCAAGAGTATGGCCCCCAGGCACCCTTCTGGCTCAGCGGTGAATTTATCTCCGAGGTTCACCGTTCAGCCTGGGAGTGGACAGTCCCGTAAAACCAAATGAGACTAACGAGGTACAGTCCAGTGACAAGGGCCAGAAGGCAGAAGGGGACAAGGAAGCTGGTGATAGGGAACACAAGGTTGAGTAAGGATATTGTTGATGTGTTGTGAGATTGTTAACCATTGTCATAGGGCAACATTTGTAGTAACTGTTAAATGAGAAACTATTTTGTTCTGTAAGCCTTCATCTTAAGTGAGAATAACAGCACAATTGGAAGAGCGTAGTCAATGTCACTGAACTGTGTATGTAGAAATTTTTGAAACAGTGTATCTTTGGCTATGTGTATTTTCACCAAAAAAAAAAGGCTGAGAATTTAGAGGGTTAATATGTTGTGGGGTTGTTAACCAATGTCATAAAACAACATGTGTACTACTGTTTCATGAGAAACTATTTGTTCTGTAAGCCTTCACCTGAAGTACAATAAAATATAAAAAAATAAATGTTGAGAAGTTAGTGGGTTGACATGTTGTGGAGTTGTTAACCAATGTCATAAAACAACATGTGTACTACTGTTTCATGAGAAACCATTTGTTCTGTAAGCCTTCACCTGAAGTACAATAAAAAGAAGAAAAAAAAGACCAGACATAATGGTCTGACAGAGACTGGAGGAACCCCCGAAACTAGGGCTCCCAGATGCTGTTACCTCAGAACTGAAATTATTCCCAAAGCCCACTCTTCAGACAAAGATTAGACAGGAGTATAAAACAAAAAATAATACACATGAGGAACGTGCTTCTTAGTTCAATCAGATATACAAGACCAAATGGGCAGCTCCTGCTGAAAAGCAGGATGAGAAGGCAGTAAGGGACAGGAACGGGACGAATTTACGCAGGGAACATGGAAAGGGGGAGGGTGCTGTCTCATTGTAGGGACTGCAACCAATGTCACAAAACAATATGTGTATAAATTTCTTAATGAGAAATTAACTTGAGCTGTGAACTTTCACCTAAAGCACAATAAAAAAGAAAAAACAACAACAAACTCAGTGCCATCGAGTTGATTCTGACTCATAGCAAACCTATAGGGCAGAGTAGAACTGCCCCATAGGGTTTCTAATGCTATAAATCTTTATGGAAGCAGACTGCCACATCTTTCTCCCTCAGAGCCGCTGGTGCGTTTAAACCACCGTCCTTTTGGTTAGCAGCTGAGTGGTTTAACCACTGTACCACAGGGCTCCTTTTGTGTATCTGGAAGTGTTTCTTTAATGATTTTTATGCATAGAAAGGTACACTATATACTATATACTAAGACAAATCATTTGACTAACTGATATTAGATATGAACTGTACCTAACTGTCTTGACTTAACTTACAAATTCAACTTAAAGGCACACTTAGGAACAGAACTCATGACCTTTCAGAAGCAAATCACCAGGACTTTATTCCAAGGCACCTCTGGGTGGGTTTGAACTGCCAATTTTTCAGTTAGTTGCCAACTGATTAACAGTTTATGCCACACAGGGATCCTTTAAGGTACATAGTAATGTCCTCTCTGAATTTAATAATTTGAGTCTTCTTTCTTTTCTTCTTGGTCATTCTAGCTAAAGGTTTGTCAATATTGTTGATATTATCAAAGAACCAGCTTTTGGTTTCATTGATTTTATTGTTTTTCTATTCCCTATTTTATTAATTTCTGCTCTAATCTTCATAATTTCCTTTCTTTTATTGCTTTAAATTTAATTTGCTCTTCTTTTTCCAGTGTATTAGGGAGGAAGTTTAGGTTATTGACCCGAGATTTCATCTTTCTTAACAGGCACTTCCAGTGTAAATTGCCCTCTCTGAGCTCTACTTTAGCTGCATTCCTAAAGTTTTCGTATGTTGTGTCTACATTTTCCTTCATCTCAAAATATCTTCTGATTTACATTTTGATTTCCTCTTTGACTCATTGGTTATTTAGGAGTGTGGTGTTTAATTTCCACATACTTGTGAGTTTCCCAAGATTTTTTCTGCTATTCATGCTTAAATTTCATTTGTGTGGTAAGAGAATGCATTTTATACTATATCAATCATTTAAATTTTAATGAAGCCTGTTTTATGTCCTAGAATATGGTCTATTCTGGGAAATGTTCCACATGCACCTGAGAATGTCTTGTTGGGTGGAGTGTCCTTTAGATGTCTGTTGGTTTAGAGTATTGTTCAAGTCTTCTATTACCTTGTTGATCTTCTGTCTGGTTGTTCTATCCGTTATTGGAAGTGAAGTATTGAAATCTCCAAGTATATTATTGTTGAATTGTCTATTCCTCCCTTCATTTTGGTCAGTTTTGGTTTCATATAGTTTGGTGGTTATTAGGTGCATATATGTTTATAATTGTTGTCTCTTCTGATGAATTCACCCTTTTATCATTATAAAATGTTCTCTCTAGTAACGTTTTTGTTCTAAAGTCCATTTTGTCTTGTATCAGTATAGCCACTCCAACTTAATTGTGGTTGCTGTTTCAGCATGCTGTTATATAGATAAGTCAAAAATGGCTTGTAAGGAATCCCTGGGTGTGGCACAAAAGTTTAAGTGCTGGACTACCAGCTGAAAGGTTGGTGGTTCAGACCCACCCAGAGGCACCTCAGAAATAAGGCTGGCAATTTACTTCTGAAAGTTCACTGCCTTGAAAACCCTATGGAGTGCAGTTCTACTCTGTATGCATAGGGTCACCATAAGTCAGAATTGACTCAACGGCAACTAACAACAATAATCCAAATATTACTTGGAAAAATGGCCTCTGTGTATTGGCTCCAAGTTGTTTACTTCTTCATAGCAAGCTGAAGCCCATAGCCCAAAACTCTTGTTGGTGCCAAACTCAAATTTGTACTTATCCAATTGTTTTTAAAATAGCCCAAATAAGATTTTTAGCCACTTAGAGCCTGCCTGCTTTACATATCCCCATAAACTGCACCCAGTATCTGTTGGTCCTAAATTCCTGCAGTTATAAGGAGGTGGTGCAGTGGTTAAGCTCTTGGCTGCTAACTGAAAGGGTGGCAGTATGAATGCACCAGCCACTCCTTGGGAGAAAGATGTGGCAGTCTGCTCCCATAAAGATTTACAGACTTGGAAATCCCATGGGGCAGTTCTCTGTCTACATGGTTGCTATGAGTCAGAACTGATTCGTTGGCAATGGGTGAAGGAGCTCTCTGGCCCAGTGATTCTCCACTTTGCTGCAGGAGAACATTGTGCAAGAGAAGATCTTTTCCTCTTCCACAGGGTTTTTCACACTTTCCTCCCTTCTGGTGGCCCTCCAGATTGCTTGCCTCTGGAAGATCTCCTGTTGTGGAGGACCACCCCCTGCATGTGCCTCTCAATGCTTTGGCCTCAATAGTTTGTTTTGCAATGCTATCTTGTGGTCTTATCTTTTTCCTTGATCAGCCCCAAATTCCCTAAAACTCACTACACGTGATATTTTTCCATTCTTTTATTTTTCACCTATTTGTATCTTTGAATCCAAACTGTGTCCCCTATAGTCAGCATAATTGAATTATGATTCTTTGATCCTGTCTGATAATCTCTGCCTTTTGATTGTTTAATCAATTCGCATTAAATATTATTATTAATACGGTTGGATTTGTGTCTGCCATTTTACTTTGTTTTCTATCCCTCATGTATTTTTGTGTTCCTCTATTTTTGCTTTCTTTTGCATAAAATGAATATTTTCTAATGTAGCATTTTAACTTTTTAATGATATTTTTCACTGTATCCTTTTTTTTAGTGGTTGCTCTAAGGTTTAACTTAATAATAACTAGCTTCTGATTTTTATGCTAGCTTAATTCTAGTGATACCTAGAAGTGTTAACTCTCATATAGCTCTATTCCCTTCTCTTTTTTCTGGTATTATTGTCACACATATCACATTTATCAATATTACAAACTCAACAATAGTTATTAATTTACCATCTGTAGTCATTTTCTTAGCCTAGTACAACTTTGCTGTCATTCACTTCCTTTGTTTTGTAATTGACAAATATATTACACGTATATTCCATTGTTATAGGCCAACATACTATATGTATAATTTTATACAACTGCAATTTAAATCAGTTAAGAGAGGGAGAAAACATTTGAAGAAATGACTGAAAGCTTCCCAAATTTATTGAAAAACAATAACCTATACATCCAGGAAGCTCAACAAACCCCAAGTGGGATCAACAGTCTTATATAATTACATAATTACCGTTACCAGTGTGGATTCAAATTAGGATCTGGAGTCACTTGCTTTCAGCCTAAAGAACTTCTTTTTGTATTTCTTGTATGATGGATCTGCTAGCAAAATATTGTCCCAGTTTTATCTGGCAAACCCTTTATTTTATGTTTATTTTTTAAGGATAGCTTTGCTGGATATAGGATTCTTGGCTGTCAGTTTTTTTCATTGAGCACTTGATAAACCTGCCTTCTGGCCTCCATCATTTCAACTGAGAGGTCAGCCGTTAATCTTATTGGAGTTCCCCTGTATTTTTCTCTTGCTGCTTTCAAGATTTCCTCCTTGTCGCTGACTTTCAGCATTTTTACTATGATGTATCTGTTTGTGGATCTTTGTGTTGATCCCACTTGGGGTCTGTTGAACTCCTGTGTAGGTTATTGTTTTTCAATAAATTTGGGAAGCTTTCAGTCATTATGTCTTCAAATACTTTATCTTCTCCTTTCTCTCCTCTCCTCTGATACTTCCATTATGCATGGTGATGCACTTAATGATGTCCTCCATTTGTCTGAGGCTCTGTTCTGTTTTCTTCATTCTTTATTCTGTGTTCTTCAGCTTGAATAATCACTATCAATTTATCTTCAAGTTCACTTATTCCTTCTTGCAGTTGAAATCTACTGTTAATAACTTCTAGTGAATTTTGTTTTTCAATTATTGTACTTTTCAACTCTATTAAATTCATTTGGTTCTTTTTTAAGAGTCTCTCTTTACTGCTATCTTGTTTGATGTTCCTTTATCATACCTTCCTTTACTTCTTTAATCGTGGTTTCCTTTAGTTCTATAAACATGTTTATATTTGCTACTTTAAAGTCTTTTTCTGACAAATCCAAAATACGGTTGCTGTTCTTATTTTTTTTCCTGAAACATTCAGAAGTTCCTTTAATGAGGATACATTGGTAGCAAGCTCTCAGTTTTTTATCCAAAATGTCTTTACTTTGCCCTTTTTCTTGAAAGATAGTTTCGGGGTTTTTTTTGCAGGGGAGGGGGTACAGAATTCTAAATTGACAGCTTTCTCTTCATACGTATTATTCCACTGTTTTCTGGTTTCCTTTTTTGGTGTCAAGTAGCTGTCAGACATTACTGCGCCTTCGTAGGTAATGTCTTCTCTTTTTAAGACTGCTTTTTCTGGTTTGTTTCATAAAGATTTCTCACTCTGACTTCCCACTTTTGTAGGTCTTAGATTTCTTCTCCCTTTAGAACTCAGCCCAGTGGGTTTAGTTGTTGATTTGCTGGACTCCCCATATCTGAAGACATATGAATTTAATCAAATCTGGGAAATTCTCAGCTAAATTACCATCAAATATTTTCCCTACTCATTTTCTCTATAAGTGCTCCTTCTAGTGCTCTATTAGAGGTACACTGATCTTTAAGTATGTACTCTATGCTCTTTGACGTCTCTCATATATTTTATCTGTCTCTCAATACTGCATTCTGTCAAATTTCTTCATCTTGGTCTTCTGTTTCAATAATTTTCTCTTTAGCTATGGGTGGCACAATTGGTTAAGTGCTTGACTACTAACCATAAAGGGTGGGAGTTTGAACTCACCAAGAGGGATCTTGGAAGAAAAGCCTGGCAATCTGCTTTTGAAAGGTCACAGCCTTGAAACCCCTATAGCATAGTTCTACTCTGTGCACATAAGGCCACCATGAGTTGGAATCAACTTGACAGCAATAGGGTTTTGTTTTTGCTATGTCTAACCTGTTGTTTTTCACTTCTAGGTGTTTTCTTTTTTAAATGACTGATTTTTATGCCCATGTGCTTGTTTGTCCCCCAGCCCCATTATTTTTTTTTTATTGTGCTTTAAGTGAAAGTTTACAGTTTTAGTTACTCAAAAATTTATACATTGTTATGTGACCCTAGTTGCTCTCTATATGCTGTGACAGCACACTTCTTTACACCCCGGATTTCCCGTGTCCATTCAACCAGCTCCTGACCCTCTCCTGCCTTCTCATCTCGCCTCTGGACAGGAGTTGCCTGTGTCTCATGTATCTACTTGAGCTAAGAAGCACACTCTTCATGAGTATCATTTTATGTCCCAGAGTTCAGTCTAATCTTTGAAGAGTTGGCTTCAGGAACTGATTTAGTTTTTGGGTAACAGAGAGTCCAGGGGCCATGTCTTCTGGGGTCCCTCCAGTGTCAAACCATTAAGTCTGGTCTTTTTACTAGAATTTGAGTTCTGCACCCCACCTTTCTCCTGCTCCATCAGGGACACTGTTGTGTTCCCTGTCAGGGCAGTCATTGGTGGTAGCCGGGCACCATCTAGTTCTTCTGATCTCAGGCTGATGAAGTCTCTGGTTTATGTAGACCTTTCTGTCTCTCAAACTAATACGTTCCTTGTGTCTTTGGTGTTCTTCATTCTCCTTTGCTCCAGGTGGGTTGGGTCCAATTGATGCATCTTAGATGGCCACTTGCTAGCTTTTAAGACCCTAGACACCACTCACCAAAGTGGGATGCAGAACATTTTCTTAATAAGTTTTGTTATGCCAGTTGACCTAGATGTCCCCCAAAAGCATGATCCCTAGACCCCCACCCCTGCTACTCTATCCCTCAAAGTGTTTGGCTGTATTCAGGAAACTTCTTAGCTTTGGTTCAGTCCCATTGTGCTGACTTCCCCTGTAGCGTGTGCTGTCCTTCCCTTCACCTAATTCTTGTCTACAATCTAGTTACTGAACACCCCTCTCCCTCCCTCCCCACTCTCGTAACCATCAAAGAATGTTTTCTTCTATGTTTAAACCTTTTCTTGAGTTCTTATAATAGTGGTCTTATACCAATATTTGTCCTTTTGAGACTGACTAAATTCACTCAGCGTAATGTCTTCCAGATTCCTCCATGTTTCACGGCTTCATTGTTGTTCTTTATTGTTGCACAGTATTCCACTTTGTGAACATACCATAATTTGTTTATCCATTCATCCACTGATGGGCACCTAGGTGGCTTCCACCTTTTCTCTATCATGAACAGTGCTGCAGTGAACATGGTTGTGCATATATCTATTCGTGTGATGGCTTATTTCTCTAGGATATATTCCAAGGAGCGGGACTTCTGGATGGTATGGTACTCCTATTTCTACCTTTTTAAGGAAGCGCCAAATCGATTTCCAAAGTGGTTGTACCATTTTTCATTCCCACCAACAGTGTATAACTGTTCCAGTCTCTCCACAACCTCTCATTTATTATTTTGTGTTTTTTGATTAATGCTAGCCTTGTTGGGGTGAGATGGTATCTCACTGTAATTTTGATTTGCATTTCTTTAATGCGTAATGATGGTGAGCATTTCCTCATGTGTCTGTTAGCTGCCTGAATATCTTCTTGGGCGAAGTGCCTGTTCATATCCTTTGCCTATTTTTAAATTGGGTTATTTGTCTTTTTGTTGTTGAGGTTTAGCAGTATCTTGTAGATTTTACAGATGAGATGCTGATCGGATTTGTCATAGCCATAAATTTCTTCCCAGTCTGTAGGTTGCCTTTTTACTCTTTTGGTGAAGTCTTTCGATGAGCCTAAGTGTTTGATTTTTAGGAGCTCCCAGTTACTTAAGTTTCTCTTCAGGTGTTTGTGCATTGTTATTTAAGGTTCTTATTGTGTTCATGCCATGTATTAGGGCTCCTAGCATTGTCCCTATTTTTTCTTCCATGATCTGTATCGTTTTAGATTTTGTATTTAGCTCTTTGATCCATTTTGAGTTAGTTTTTGTGCATGGTGTGAGGTATGGGTCTTGTTTTTTGCAGATGGATATCCAGTTATGCCAGCATCATTTGTTAAAGAGATTGTCTTTTTCCCAATTAATGGACTTTAGGCCTTTATCAAATATCTGCTTCTCATAGGTGGATGAATTTATGTCTGGATTCTCAATTCTGTCCATTGGTCTATGTATCTGCTGTACCAGTACCAGGCTGTTTTGACTACCATGGCAGTATAATAGGTTCTAAAATCAGGTAGTGTGAGGCCTCCCACTTTGTTCTTCTTCAGTAATGCTTTACTTATCCGGGGCCTCTTCCCTTTCCATATGAAGTTGGTGATTTGTTTCTCCACCTCATTAAAAAATGCCATTGGTATTTGGATCGGGATTGCATTGCACCTGCAGATCGCTTTGGGTAGAGTCAACATTTTCACAATGTTGATTCTTCCTATCCATGAGCAAGGTATGTTTTTCCACTTATGCATGTCTCTTTTGGTTTCTTGCAGTAGTGTCTTGTAGTTTTCATTGTCTAGACCTTTTACATCTCTGGTTAGATTTATTCCTAAGTATTTTATCTTCTCGGGGCAGCCCCGTTATTTCTAATAGCCTCATTCGTTGTCTAATACTGTCTTTTCCATTACTTTACATATCTTGTATTTCATCCAATCTAAGCCAAGTATTGAAAGACACACCATTTTTTGTACCAACATTGCCAGTAAAATACTGAAATGGCATGTTTTACAAGTGTTAAAACTGTTTTTTAAATGTCTTTGAACACTCATCCAGTAATTCCAATACCTGCTGCTTCTCCTGATTTACTCATGACTTTTCATCTTTGTGACTCTGAATGAATCCAAGATTACTGAAACATTATTTATAAAACTTCTTTGAGATTGGGTTTAAATTGCTTTCATTAAGACAGAATTAATACTTGTTACTACTAAGTGCCCAGAATCACTTCTAACCTGAGATCACTTTAAATTCTCAGTTTGGCCATGTGGGTGATATGAGTCTGACTATGCATTTGTTTTAGTGTCAGTATGCGGATATAAATCTCAGGGGAGATTTTTTTTTCTTCCCTCTATCCACTGTTCTTCCCTTATCCTGAGGTAGAGTATTATGGTTCATTCTTTCACTCAGCCTGTTACCTTCTGAAAAATGACTCATTCAGATTTCACCTTTTTGTTGGCCCTGGGCTTTGTCTTTCTTCTAGAGCTTAGCCCATAACCAAAACCCTTAAGCCACAATGACAGGCAGAGTACTCAGAGCAATGGTCCTTTGAGCCCTGTTACTTCTCTGGATGTTTTTTGTTCTGCCCCCAATAAGACCATTTTTATTTTGAAAATTTTCAAGTTCACAAAAAAGATGACAATAAACACCCATCTTTCACCAAGATTCACCAATTATTCTGCCACATTTGCTCTCTCTATATATATACATTTTGCCTAACCATTTGAAACCAGAATGACACTTCATCCCTATTTTAGCATGCATTTCCTAAGAAAAAGGATATTCTCTTATATAAGCATAAAAACCATTATCATACCTAAGAAAATATCATTCCATAATATCATGTAAGAGTTCATATACAAATTAACCCAGGTGTCTCCAAAGTGTCTTTAACAGTTGGGTTTATTTAATTCAAAATCAAATCCTAGTCCATGCATTGCATTTGGTTGTTACATCCACAACAGCCTCCCCACTTGTTTTGCATGGCATTTACTCTTGACGAAAATCCAGACCAGGATCTTGTAAACATCCCACATTCCAGTTTTGCCTAATTATTCCACATTATTAGATTCAGGCCAAATATTTTTGGCTAAAATGCTACACAGGTAATGTTGCTTGGGTCCACTGAGGGGGAGGGGGTTAAGTATCTTTCTTCCTTGCTATCTCAGCTAAGCATTTAAAAGATATATATCTTATCCAGCATTTCAGGTGTTTTTACCATCAGGAGGTTCCTCAAGGTATGCAGTCTCCATGTTGTGAGAAACAGATGTCCTTTTGTATTAACTTTCCAGACCACAAACAGTAACATCTTTACAAATGGAAGAACAGTATTATGTTTACCACCACCTGAGGCCAGGTAGTACAAAAAGGAGCTTGAGACAAAATTTTCCATCAGGTGTTCTACTTACCAACTCTTTTTTCCATTTACTATTCCCTAAAAATTCAGAGCTTGAACTTTTTTTTTTTTTGGAGTCTAGAAGTCTAAGGGCAATATGCTAGTGAAGAACAAGCTAACTCAACAAGTTCACGTTAGATCCTCCCTGCATATTCCTTCTACATTCTGTGCTAACAAGCTAAATATTCAAGAGCTAAGGAAATATTTAACAGTCAGAATCCAGTATGGATTGCCCAATGGCAAAATCCATGTTTTTCCACCACTCAAAATGCATGTAGAAAGATAACAATTAGCAATTCCAGTTTGATGTTTTATTTGGTTACTCATGGACAGTTCTGGACAGCCTAAAGAAAAAACAGTCAAATTTCTTACAGTTTACACGTAACCACCGCTTCCACACCTCTCATTCATCGAACCCACTGCACTCTGGCTGCTGCTTCCACTCTAACAGCTCTTATTAGGGTCATTTATGGCTTCTGTATCACTAAATTCAATTCCACATTTATCTTTACTTCATCTCCTGCCAACACTTGAAATCGCTGATACCCCAATACCACTTCTTGAACGCCTTTCCCTTGTCTTCCATTACCACTCTCCTGGTACCACCCTAGAGAGTACTACTTTTAGTCTCCCTCGTGTCAGTTTGTTGTACTCCGGTGGTTTGCATGTTGCTATGATGCCGGAAGCTATGCCACCAGTATATCAAATACCAGCAGGGTCACCCACAGTGGACAGATTTCAGCGGAGCTTCCAGATTGACAGACTAGGAAAAAAGCCCTGGTGATCTATTTCCAAAAATTAGCCAATGAAAACCTTATGGATCACAACAATGTTCAACATAGTGCTGGAAGATGAGCTCCCTAGGTTGCAAGGCACTACACAATGCCAACAACAATGAACTCAAATGTGCTAATGATCATGAAGATTGTGCAGGATATTTCATTCTGTTACACATACGGTTTCCATGAGTTGGGAGCTGACTGAAGGCAACTAACCACCACCTTCTTCTTCTAGTCTTTTAAAAAATGTTTGTACTGCTGTCCTAAGTATTCTACTTTTCTCTATAAACTTCCTAGGAGATATCATCCTCTTCTATTGCATGAACTACCACCTATTTTGCTAGTGGCTCCCACAACTTCAACAGTTGTTTACTGAATGTCTACCATGTGCTAGGCATATTCAATGATGAATAAAAGAACTGACTCCTACATAATGGGTCTTACGGTCTCCACCTCCACGCCAGACACCGTATTTTTACGCAAATAATGCACACCTTCTAAGTTTGCCAACACCTGCCTCCCTTCACAAGATATTTTCAGACATGCCTGGCTAACCCAATTTTTAACATGTTACTGTAAACAAAAATTAGCACTCGTTCCCATCTACTTTATTTTGTAAATGTCTCTAAAATTTGACTTGTTATCCTCATCTTCACTGCCAGGTGGCTAGTTTAGCACTCACCTGGATTATTCACAGCCTACAACTGTCTCTACCTCCAATGTTCCCCAATTCATTCTTCACATTAAAATGATCTTTCAAAATGGCAAATTTGATTACATCACACCCATTCATCCATCTTAAAACTCTTCAAGGGCTCCACAGTGCCCTCAGTATAAGTTCCAAACGCTTTTTTCAAGACTCCGCTTGAAGAAAATTCAGCTCAAATCTCCAGCATAGTACTTTACCACTCCAACTTCCACTGTTTCAGCTGTACTGAACTTTTCAGTTCCTGGAATACATAAATGTTGTCTTTCAACTCTAAGGCTTACACATATTCTATTCTCTTCTCTCTCTTTGCCTGGTCCAGTGTCCTCATCTTTTATGAATGAGAGAGAGCGCCTCCATGACCAATAAAGTTTAGGTTAGATTCTTTCCTTATGTGTTCCTAGTATATTCTGTGCTAATGTCTATCATAACATTCATCACCCTAACATAGAGTTATAAACACTGTGAGAGCAGGGACTGTATTTATTTTGTTCACTACTGTATCTCCAATACCTGGCATATAGCATACATGTATTAAATGAATTAAAATTCTTAAGTCTCAACTCACAGAGGAGAAAAAAAAGGAATTCATTTGGAAACTTTTTCAATTCTCTAATTTAATAGAAATAACCAAAACAATGTGGTTTTCAAACAAGGCTTTAAACTAATCTAATACAACTTCTACAATACATTCCAGAGCATTTTAACAAGAAATATTTACAGGCAGCTAATGTATTAAATAACCATGAAAGGAAAAAACTTGCTTTTATTACACACCAGCAAATAACACAGGAACGAAACAATTAGAAACTGCAACTTTGTTTAAAAAAAAAAAATTAAATATGATTATTTAGAGAATACGATACCACAGAAACAGCACTTTCTCTTTAAGAATCATATTGAAGGGCATTAACTATGTGCAAAAATAATAATATGAAGGGAGGAGACCGGTTGAAATATTGAAAGCAAGAACTAGTAAAGCTGTGAATTTAACCCTTTTGTGTGTCGGTATGTCTACATAGAAAATCAACAGGCTTTCAAATTGTACAAATCTTTTCTTTTTTTTTTAAATAGGCTTATATACATGTTTCACTGTGTTTTTAAACACAGTAAATGCCTACTATTTTCAGAACAGGAGCAGACTTGCATTTCCTTCTTAAAATTGAAATTTAGACCCCAGTTGAAAGAGAATATTGCAGTGACACTTACAAAATCATTTCAGTCCCTTCCCATATACAAATTTGGTGAATTTAAAAGAACAGCATCTTTAATTTTAAAGATCACTTGTTTAAAAAGGGCTAAACTTAATTTTGTACATTTTGCAGTTCAACATGACAAATATATCCAAATTAACCTATTTTTTGAAGATAATTTTGCTTTTCACATACAATAAAAAATATATAAAGGACCACATAGGCAAACACAAGAAACTAAATGGAAGAAATGCTACACATGCATTTTGACCAAGTGAAAGAAACCATTATATCCAACAGTACATGTTGAAATCTGAAATGTCTATGTAAACTGTGGCATATAAATTTTTTTTTCTTAAAAAAGTACCTTCAATTTTTTTTTTTACTCGAATACCTACTTTTAAAAAAATATGCAACTTTCCCCAATTTGTAAAATAAAATGCCACAATATATTGTCATTAGCTCCAGCATACATTTAAATTTCTTAATTTTTAAAAGATAGACTGGGTGATATGCATACAAACTTTCCTATAAAATCACCATCATGGAGAGGATTATGACATGCTATTAGGCAACAAACTTAAAGCAGTGTTATTGCTTTTTCAAGGAGGAGATAACCAAAACAGAAATAAAAGAAAAAATCCAAGTCTGGTAAATGATCAAACTCTGATGCACCTCAAAAATCTTGTTACTGGATCTCACCTTCAGCAGATCATTAATGTATATGGTATGCATTAAGAATTCATGATACGAATTAAGAATTTGATTGTTTTAATTAAGGGAAGTGGGGTGGGTAGATTTTTATAAAACTACTGACTGATCCAATGCTGAGTATGCAAATATGCAAAGCTGACTTCAACAAGAAACAGAATTTTTATACTTCACATGCTGTGTGTGAACAAGGGTAGGTAAGGGATTTAAAGGCCAAGGGAGAGGGAGACACAGCATCTACCCCCTTTTTGGATAGTAAGTGACCCTTTAATAACATATGGTAGGCCACAATCCAAGGGCATAGTCAGAAAACCTGAATCTATTGGCTTATTAACACTAATCACTAATAATTATATGGCAGGATACCTGCTGAGGTAATTGATAAATCTACAGTTTGCACACTATAAACTTCTTTCTTCTATTTAAAGACATTATTTCTTTGGATTAACTAAAAAAAAATATCAAGATCTATTAGAAAAAAAGGTGTGACTTAACCAACTTTACAAAATTACTTTAAATTCCCTTGTGGAAGAAAGAGAAGACAGAAAGTATCTTGTTAATTCCAAAATAATAATAATTTTAACAGTGGACCCAATAACTTAAATCCTTTCTCTGTAGTAATGGTTTGATGTTTCTATATAAAGCATGATCTAAAATCTAACCATATTTTGGAACTTTCAAACACCTGACCTTGCAAAGCAATTCATTCACTCAGTGAATCAGCTGAGCCAAGTGCTGAGAAACACAAATTTAGGCCAGCGGGACAGATCGAGGAACATTTTGTTCTTAGTTTTCTGATGAAGAAGGAAACCGAAGTGTGGCAAAAACTTAGCAAGCTTTTAAGAAAACATTAGATCTTTCCCCCAAGACTAACATACTGCCTTTTTAACAAAGAATACAAATGTAAAAGAGCATCAAAACAAACTGCCTTCAGGTATTGATAGATATTCAATGTTAAGTCTTTTTAAAGCATAAATTTAACAGGAACACATACAAGTTATCTGGATAGCGATCAAGCTTTTACACTTTTTACCACAGTCTGTATTAGAGTTGAACAAATCAGCTTAGAAACACAGTGATCAGTGTGCAAGAAAAAAGCTTCAATAAAATCTAAAGTGAACACTTTCATTTAATGGTGCTTTGTTGATAGCTATCAATTTAATAATAATTCCTCAGAGGTATAAAATATCATCTGTTAACAAAAATGGAGCCTATTAAACATTGACAATAAAGTGGCTTTTTAATAACCAATCTTAAATTAAAAGAAACAGAAAACAAAACATAAACTCCATCTAACAAGGAAATATTTTTAAGGGAACACATCTTTTGAGGCCTTAAATATTAATATTTCTTAAAATTTGTTTCTCCCCCCAGATGGCAGAACCTATTCATGAATTAGCATCAAGAATCGTGAAAGAAAAGCGTGAAGAGTAAGTACAAAATATCAGGGTTCAAAGGCTTGACAAAAGGAAGTTATACTGCTACTCATCACTTTAGAAAATTTTCCAAAAATGTGCCCTTCCATATATGCCTACTTTTAAACTGAAATAAAAAACATGTGGGAAAGAGGGATAAGGGCATAGAAAAAAGTATTTTTGAATGATTTTGCCCCTCTAATAAGAAAACTCTTCTTAGAAATTTGAAATTTGAGTAAAATGATAAAACAGCTTGGTGTCTTTTTTGAAGTTTTTATATGTGTGTGTGTGTGTGTGTGTATATATATATATGTATATTTATAACAAAAACTGAAAGAAGAGCTAAAAGCAAGCCAGGGAATAAAGTAAGTCAAAAGCAACAATAAAAGCAATACTGTTTAAATACATCATCAGAAGGCCTGAATCATATTCTTCTTTACCCCCACCCCTTGTTAAGAAAAGAAAAACAACCCAAAGGAATTTGTATAATAATTTCTTTAGAGCACTTTATTTGATTCAATATGCGCTAAAAAATATTTACCTCTTAAACAATTACGTCAAATAATTTTCTTTTCTGAATAGTCTACTGTCTGAACTGCTTAAGCTGAATTTTTAAAAAGGCAAATGATTTGCCACAATTTGTTGACATCTGAAAAATATCTAATGGCAAATTCTTCTATTTTGGTCACTTCATATTCTAATGTGTCCATATAAAAGTAGGACTCAAATTTTTAATCCAACAAAAGAGAAGCCTGTACACAGTCTACAATGCACATTTTGGGATCTGAGCATCACAAACGAAGAGAAGAAAAATGAACCAGAGCCAAGTTGGTTTGTCTGCCTCAGATGCTGTAATCAGGGTAGCAGAGGTGGGTTTACTCCAGTGACCATTCAAGTGGGGATTGGCTCATTTTCAGGATTTACTTACAGGTCTCTTCTAAGTCCTTTAGGCCCCCAGTCCATGCAAATGTCCCACTTTGTGGACGGATGAGTAATCTAACCCCACCGGGTTTATTTCAATATTCTGATATTTCAATAATAAGCTGCTTCTGAAGATTTTTTTTTTTTTGAGAAGTCTGTTCTCTATTAAAATAAGATAGAACCTCAAAATATGAATGTGAACATTAGAAATAGACAGCATATATTACAAATCCATTCTTGATAGGAACATTAGTAAGAATACACATTAGCTTAAAAAACAGCCTCAGCAAATGTTGCTGATCTGCCAGAAGTTTTAGTTCACTATTTACAAATAAGACAAAGTGAAATACAGAAAATTTTACACATTTGGTAGTTGACAGATTACTGTTTGCCAATAGTGGTCTATCAGGAAACTGATACGAAGGAAGACTGGATAGGAGCCAGTTGTCACCTTCTCAAGCAAATTTAAATGTACAGAAAACTAGATTAATTTTAAAACAAACATCCTGCCTTTCACGGGAATAACTGTATGATCAGATGATTTGACTGGGAAGTGTACTTGTGTGGAAGAGTTTTCTGAAAATGACTACTAAAAATGTACATGATCCACTACTGAAAAGGTTACCATATTTATTACAACCACACCTTGCTCTTAAGTTCAACAGACAATTAAAGATGATTTAAATGATGATCAATGGTCCTGTTTCCTAGACCCTAAGTATGAGTAGAAAATGAAATTACTGTTGCGCTCTTTAAACCAATATAAAAACGAAGGCCCAACAGCATCAAAATGAGAAAGAAGTAATGGCATGATTCAATGAACATCTGAATTGACACTGAAGTGGAATCTGAGCTACTTTTAAGTAGAAAACAACCCAGTACGTATGTGTGTTGTGGGGAGGCATAGAAGTTGTTTAATAACTGCACTCTAGTCCAAAGAGACAATTTATCCAAGGACATGACCCTCAAATATTTACTAGTACACCCAGTATCCTGCACCAACCAATACCACGTGATCATCAACATTTGTCCGTCTCTAACAATCAGAAAACCACCCTTTACTAACAAAAATCTTCGTATCATTTCACTTTTGCCTTTTGATTTTACTTTTAAAGTTGCAAGTTAAATTCTTTCTCCCCTTTTTTGACAAGAATGTGTTTTCTGTCCATTATTTCAATCTAATACTGTGTAAAAGCTATCAGCTTCAAGAAGGTGGCCACAGTAGCAACACTTAAATAAAAGGGTTTTTTTGTTGGTTTTTTTCCTTCTCTTTCTTTTTTGCTAAACAAGTGATTTAAGTCCATGTCATTTTACTTTATATGTACTGGCCTCTCATCTGACTTTAGGCGTTTTCTGCGGGGCTGTATAAAGTCTTCATCAGAGTCCTCAGTTACCTCGCCATCATCCTCTTCCTGATCAAACTCTGGCAAAGGTGCGAAGGTCCTGTCTGAGTAGATCTCTGTGAGTTTATCTTCAAAGTACAATGCAACTGCTTTCCCTGCCTGAGCTACTTCTGAATCAGCCTGCAAGCAAAAGATAGGAATATTCACCTATTGGTAATGCATATTCCTTCACCAAGTTTGCATGGTCTGAAAAGCTTACCTTCAAATTAATCTCTTGTGTTTCTGCATAAACTTGAACAACTTTCATCATCTAAAAAGGATACCAGAGTCAAAAAAAAAGGGAAATTATAATCCTTTCTAAAGTTATGAGACTGTATAGGATTGGTGACGAAAGTCAGCCATACTAGGGAGAACAAATTGCTACGACCAGGTTAACTGCTTTCTAAAATTTATAGAACATGGAACCACTTTCTTTACAAAGATCTGTTACTAAAGCTACTGTGAAACCTCAATAATTGTCTCAAATTCTGAATTAGTGAGGTCAACCTGAACAGAAATTGATCTGAGTACTTCAATGTATTTAAAAGAAAAATTTCTGTGAAACAAAATGATATATGTTGTTTAAACAAATGGTCAAACCTTCAACAAACCACTTGTTTAGAATTTTATCTATATGTCATTATGTTCATTGTAAATTATTTAACTATTACTAAAGCAGGTAAAAGGGGGCTTCTTACCAGATGCCAGCTCTAGGTTCATGAAAGGATATTTAGTTGGACATAATCTGGGGATGTATTTTCTAAATTTATATTCAAATTAGAAAGGTGTTACTATATCCCGTGACATATTGCTGTCCTCAAGGTTTGCTATAAAGGTGACCAGACTTTTCATCTTACGAGGATTTTTCTTTAATTTAAAAAGTCATCTGGGTGCTTCCAATGACAGCTATGGGTACACTTTAAATAATTCAGTGTGATTAATTTTAGTAAGTCACATGGCACCCAAATTTCATAAGCAATAAAGAGGAGAGTTTTGGTATTAATCTTCTAAAGGTTTTGTGGATTCTCATCAAATTCCATGTTCTTCTCTTATAATGAAAATCTTTTCAACAATAAGAGATTTGCTTTTATCCCAAAGATAACAAAGACAATTTCCTTGAAAAAAGTATATATCACATTTCTTCTCAAGGCATAGGACTACTTTCCCTTAAACTTTATCCTCAAAAAAAATACATAATCAAAGTTAATAAAAGTTACATTGCTGAGATCAGAAAACTCAACATTATATACTCTGGGCTTCTATCCAAGATGAGCCACCAGAGATTAGTTTATGATTTCAGGGTTCTGTATTTATATGGCCAGGAATATAAAATCTAAAGACAAGGGTACAGGTGCAACCAAAGTCTTACCTAAATGTACCCGAAATGCAAGCTATTTATAATTATTTTCCTCAAAATATACTAAACTACAAAATACTTGCCATATTTATCCCAATCCTCAACTCATTTAGGAAGGGATATTCAAAGATATTCTTAATTTATTACACTTAAGTACATATTCCACACTACATACAGTCAACTTTCTTTTTTGGAGCTATGGATACAATCAAATTTTACTTTTAACAGGAATGAAGCAAAAATAAAAAAAAAATTTAATCAAATTAGAAAAACCTTTTGGTGAGAAAAACAAAATCCAAAAAAACAAAACAAGCAAAGAAACAGAAACTAACAACCCAAAACTCTATAGTTTGGAAGCTAACATACTTCATTAAACCTTTCACAGTTCTTGAAGATCAAACGGACATCAGCCACAAAGTCATCTGGGATTTGGTAGTGTTGGGAATGTTTTTTCTGAAGCTTCTTTTTCACGGTAGATAAATCCATTGGTTTCTTTATAATTTTATAGTAGTTTGGTATCTAAAAAAAATAAATCAGAATAAATAATAATTCCTTAAAAATGCCAAATTGTTTAATTGGAAAATGCTATAGCATATAACTTTAGGGAAAAAAATGTGTGACTGAGGCAGCTGCTTGCAAATTTGGGGTATAGTAAATGTCCTTTAAATCTTCTGCCCAATCATACCATGAAAATTACATTTTATTCATTCAGAGTACATTTCAGGCTCAGTGTTTAATGGAAGTCCCCAAAGTCCTATCTTTAATGACAAGCAGATTTGAAAGAATTTTACTTACGACCCCTGAAGAGTTAAAAAAAAAAAAAAAAAAAAAAAAGGAATAAGGGGGGGAAAAAGACCTATTAAAAAATGCATCTATGTTATAATTAGAATACTATGCATTTTAGAGGACATAACTTTATAACAGAGAACTCCAGACACAGCAATAGAGGAAGAAACTACACAAGTAAAACTTCTATTTACTGATCATGCTGGGAAGCACTAGCACCTCCCTTTGCCATAAATTTCTACCCTTGGGATATAACTGAATACAATGAAGTTATTTAAATAATCTATGAAAAGAAAACATTTAGAAGTCATTTTGTAATGTGAAGTACCTGAACATGGAGACTGGACACACTTCTGAGAATCAGATGATTACTACTTGTACAAAATATCTTCCTGTGTCAAGACTTTTGTGTTTTAAAATTCGTTTCTCAGCCTATCTGGGATGTAAGTCTACTACCACTTAATATTCTATAACATGTCTGCTATTCAGTAGTGTATTATTCAACAACTAACGGCTAACAAAATGTGTGTAGCATATTCTCATCCCACTTATGAAGCACCAAGCACCTCCGGTCTTGCTTTTATTATAGGATTTTAGAGCCTATATTCCTTACGAAAGTCATCTTACAGATAAACAAAAAGCATTGACTTGAAAATTCTTCCCAATCTTTTCTCAGTCTTCACTGTTCATATAAGAGGTTTATGAAGGCAGAGTTAGTGTGAAAGGTTCAATTTCACACTTTTATTCAAATGCATATTTTCACAAAGACTGTCTTCTTCCCAACAGAGCCTAGAAGAAGTGGAATCTTCGAAATAATTTAGACCAATACTCCCACTTTACAGTTTTAAAAGTAGAGGCAGAAAATTATGAAATTTCCTCAAATTAATAAAGTTTGTTAATGGCAGAAAGAAGTCAAACCTTCTGACTCCTAATTTAATATTCTTTCAATTATACCTGCTTTTCTTAGGTAATAAATTCATTAAGTATTAGAGCAACAAAATCCTCAAAAACAAATTATAGTTTTAATGACCGAATCTCACTTCTATTTAGCCCTAAGAAAATTTCTGATTAATAATAAGTGCTTACTATGTTATCACGTACTTTGTTAAACACTTTATACACCTATTAATCCTTAGAATAACCCAATGAGGTAAAAAAAAACAGTATTAGAAAAGAAAACTGAGTCTCAAAGAAGTTGAGGAGTTTGCTCAGAAGTCTGAGTTTTAACACAAACCATGTGAGGCCAGAGCCCATTCACTTAAGTATCACACTAGACTTCTTCTTCAGGGAGCTACTAGGGTTGCCAACTCACCGAAGCAGGAACTGGTTCCTGGAACTCAATACTTAATTCATGGCAATAGAGGTAAAGCAGAAGACGTTCACATTTCTGGCCCAAAACAGAAAAGAAAACACATGAAATAATTTTCTATCTAATAAGATATTCTTGAGAAGAAGTATATCACTACAATGTATTATCCCAATGAATTGAACACAACACCGCCTACATACTAGCTATCCAACTAAACATATACACTCAAAACCACCTTCCTTTCCATTTAGTTTTAAGGTCATCTTCTGTTCTACGTTAATCAAACTTATCAAAGATAGAGTGCCTTTATTCTAATCTGATAACTAAGGTATCTACTATTAATTCTTGATTATTTATACAAATGGAAAGGAGTCATAAAAGCAACATATAGCACATTGTGCAAAAGAACCTGGTGATCTATCAATTATCACTCTTTGCTCCTCATTGTAATTCCTTGAGGCAGGCAGGACAAGTGTTATTATCCCTGTTATTAACCCTTTCTTCAAATGATTCCACCCAAGTTCAAAATTAAACATGTCCATGTCTTCTCAATCCAGAATTTTTTTATACAATCAAAAATAAACTGAAATGCATTTCACATTTATAATTTTCTATTTGCTTATATTTCTATCAATATAAATTTGTATATCACTTGACAGACAGTAGAAAAAGGAATCTGCAAGTATATACAGCAGATAACAGCCAACATAAGCCTGATGATCACAGAACTATGTGAAAGATATTTTGTGTCTTTGGAGATCAGGCTTTCTCATGAGAAACTATTTTAACTCAAATTCTCTACAGAATTATTCCATTTATATGATTTCACAAAATGCCACCAGAACAAAGAAAATAACGAAAAAATCATTATAACTATTAAAAGAAAAAAAGCACCAAAATATTATCAGTCATCTTCATAGATCAATTATAGACCAAATTAAAAAAAAATAGTAACACAGGTACCTACACATATTCATGTGGATTCTAGGCTTAAAGTTCTGGTTGCAGAGTCTAGTTTGTTCATTCATTCATTCAACAAATATTTACTGAGCATATCCTATGCACTCTAAACAACTTTGAACAAGACAGATCTACTTCAAGGACTTTATATTCTAGTAGGAGAGGCTGACAAGTATCTATTATAGATAGGGTAGCTAAGAAAAGCCTTTCTGATGAGGTAACATTTCAGCAGAAATCTAAATGAAGTGAGGAGAGTATTTTGGATTTTTTAAAAACACGACAGGAAGCTATCACAGGATTTTAAGTAAAAAAGAGACAGGCTTGTTTATATTTTTTTAAAGAGCTTCTGTACAGCACAGAATGTAAGGGGGCAGAGTAGAAGCAGGGAGACTACTTTAGAGATTATTACAATAGTCAGATGAGAAATTACAAATGCTGTCTAGAGTGCTAATGGTGGTAAGAAATGGTTGGCATGATAATCACTCTTGATTTTTTTCATTCTAATAGGTTTCTGGCATGAATAACGGGTGAATGGTGATGCCGTTTATTGACGGAGAATATGGAAGAGGGTGGTTACTATGCTGTTATTTACTTGGTTTTTGTTTTTTGAGGGACAGGACTGAAAATCAAGATTTAGCTGGGACATGTTAAGTTTGAAGAAGCTGGAAATAAAGAGTCTTGAACTCATGGCTAGATATACAGATTTTGAAAGTCATCAACATCAGACGGTAAGATTAAAAAATTAAAATTTATCAGGCTACACCAAAGAAAAAAAATGATGTATAGACAGACACCTAAAGAATCCACAACAAGTCAGCTTAACAGACACTTACCCTTTGGTCCACGGGGCTTAACCCCTGTGCAGTTTTCCCCTTCTTACTATGCTGCAAATTATCACAATCATATTCAACTTCTGGTTTCCCAATATCTCTGCAAAAGGTGCATATCCAGTCCCCACTAAACATGGAAATAGGCAATTAGTCCACAAGATTATAACAAAGCCTGCTCCAGAGGAACCTCGCTCCCTAGAGGTGAGTCTACAGTTTACTTTCTTAGTTTCCAGTTTGGGGAAGAAAGGAGGATCTATTCTTGTCAAATCTCACAAGGTGAGGCTGTATGGTAAGACCCCCTACAATTTTCCTAGTCATCCTTCCAACAACTACCTCCTGGAAAGCATTATAAAAATGGTGTCTCTACATTAAAAGGGGGTCTCTTCCTGGCACAAAGTTAATATTCAGTACTTGTGGCATAAGACCAGTTCTCTGAGACCCCATTACTATCATCCCATGGACCCAATAATCACAAATTAAAAACAGTATAGGATATGAGTTTCTCAGGTATCTTGTACTCTTTTGGCATGTATTAAACATGCCAAAAATAACAAATTCTTTTATAACCAGTTAAAAGCCTAGAATACACTCACGCATACCTGCAAGCACATGCACCCTTTAATCTTTTAACTCGAAGTCT
The DNA here is from genome assembly GCA_030035585.1 of Dugong dugon. Lineage (NCBI taxonomy): Eukaryota > Metazoa > Chordata > Mammalia > Sirenia > Dugongidae > Dugong > Dugong dugon. The sequence goes on from CM057462.1 coordinate 155,111,957, forward strand.
CTACAACTTGTTCGCATCAGGATTTCTACCAAATATAGACTCCAAAATCATTCATTTGCATTTGTTCTCTCTATACAGTATATATAAAATATTTTTTCAAATAAGATTTACAAACAAGAATATACATGTATAAACGTAAGTCTAAGGATGGTACTAAGTAATCTATCTGTGCCAACAGTTTACAATTTCCTCCAAATCATTCCGCCTCTGAAAGAATTCAGTCATGAAATCCTGACATTTCAGCAGATGTCACTACCCGAAGAAAAGTACGAAAAATATTAATTTCAAAACCAAAATGCCAACCTTTTGTTTTCTAAAAGAGAAAAGAAAAAGAAGACCCTTGTTCTATCCCTGCCAAATACCTACACCTCCTAAGCTTTAGGTAAGAATTACATGTAATTCTTCAGAAAAACATTCTAGCCCTGTTTATATCCACTAGTTTTCTAATCCAAAAGGTTGAACCTTTCAAAGAGAGTAAAAAAACCCATTGCTGTTGCATCCATTCCAACTCACAGCCACCCTATGGGACAGAGTAGAACTGCCTCACAGGGTTTCTAAGGAGAGACTGGTGGATTTGAACTGCCAACCTTTTGGTAAGCAGCCAGCATTGTTTAATTAAAATCATTGGTTCTCAGTAATCTGAGAGGAAATGTGCATTTTTTTTTTAAAATCTATAAGCAGAAAGGAGCTTCATTTTCCCTCAGGAACACTAGTCTACTTTCACTTAAAAAAAATTGAGAGGTGGGAGGGAAGGATGGTATTTGAAAGAAAGAAATATAACTCTACTGTTTTATGTTCACTGAGATCAATACGGGACAAGAGACTGCATGAACATAAAATGCAAAATGTTAACTGGACAGGATCCAGAAGTCTTCTAATCTAAACGCTACTCTTTTTAGATGCAGAAACTGATCCCCCCAAAACAGTGACTTGTCCGAACTTATTAAAAGTTAGCTGAATACAAAACTATGCCCAAAATATCAGCCCAGTACACTTGCTCCACTTTCTTAACTGGTATCATCAGCTTGCCCTGTGTAGTCACCAATCAGTTTTAATGCTTGAAATCCATTTTAGCTGTCATCAAGTCAAAATAGTCTGAGGACAATGCTCATATTTCCCGATCTCTTTTTAATCACCTTTACCTCAAGTTTTTCTGATTTAAATAGGAATTCATTAATTGTTCATTCCAGAGTTAATGAGTAAGAGATATTCCTACAAGCTTATCTCAGAAAAGCCCTGAGAAATCTGCACACAGGCAGTCACTACCAATTAACTGTTTCCAGTGGTCAAGAGGAAACTATTCCTTAAAGGAGGGTAAAACCTAACAATTTCAAGACACTGAAGGTGTTCTTAGAAAGTACTTCTTTTTCTTCTTCTTTTAATAGCATTTTGAGAGTTGTTAAACTTTAGAAAAGTCAATTTTGACTAACTGGTATTCACAAACCAAACCAATGCCATAGATCCTATTAAGATTAATGGCTATAGACTAAAAAATTCAGCTTCAGAAGTAAATGAACTAACTTTGTCCAACACCCCAGCAGAGTTCCCTTGCCCCTTATTATTTAGTTTTATCTAGTTTTCTTTAGTGAGTTTAAACTGAAGGTCAGGAGATAAAGTCTATTCTTTAACATAGCACTCAAATCTTGGACATTTTATTACTCAGTTGTCATTTTTTCTGAAGGCACTGCCAAAGGAATAATAGGCTCCTTGTTTCATAAAAATAGTACGCACTGGTCAAGAAAGCCATCTGTCCTGATTAACTTTCTGCTATTTTTTAAGCTTATAAAAATAAACCTCCCAAAATAAATAAATAAATAATTGTTTCGCTGGTACCTTGGAAAGCTAAGAAGTGTCGGAACATGACAAGTTAGATGAAAGACCTTTGGACATTTTTCACAGCACAAGAGATCCCCTCCATTTTGGCAGACAGCACACCAGTCTTCATTTGGGTCATCATCTTTGCTGTTGCCATCTCCTCCAATCCTTGCCGACCTATGCATGAGGCTTCGAACTGGGGATTTTCCATTAACAAGACTGCTGAGCCCTGACTGTTTGCAGCTTTCACTCATATCCGTAGGTTCAGTTTTCACATGGTTTTCCAAGCTTGCTAATGCATCCAACTCACTCTCTAGATGCAGGTTAGTTGAGAGAGGTGGTGTCAAGCTACTCTCAGGACTGCTCAACTAAAATAAAACAACGACACAGTCTTAAAGAATCAATCCTTATTGTATGCAATATGTGTATGTCTATTTAAAAGTTATGCCAATATGGATACAAATACATTGAAATAACTTTTAAAATTATTTTGTAAACATCATTGACATAAAGGAGTAAAAGTAACTCCAAAATTATTTAGACATGTTAATATATGATTTTCGAGGGCCAGTCTTTCTAACATTGGTTCTCTCGGATATTAAGGAAATTAATTAAACCCTTAAGCACACTGATTGGGAAGTAGCATATGGATATACTTTTCCTACAGAGAGTTTCCTACGTCATACTATTTTTCACACAAGAATCTGCTGCATAGTGTTTGAGAAGTCTTCGAAAATATTCTGATCATCAATCATTCTAATAATGTAGGAAGATCCTCAAAATGTAAAGTAAGTCTTTCACCACCCTTTTGTACCCAGTTTTTATGGGAGTACTTTCCAAATCAAGTTCTGGATGAAGAGGTGACACTGCTCCAAAAACAAGGTAACTCTGATGTCTCCAGCTCTCTCAATCTACATATACTGAGCTGAATATACTAATACTCTGAGTTGAAATTCCTAAATGATAACCATGCGGAAATTGACGCATAGCCTGGGCAGGAAGAAAAACAAAGATGGAAATTTCCAAACAAACAGGAATTTCATTCTACATTATAATAATTAATAAACGTTCCAACTGAAGAACTTTAGAATGGTTAATAATTCATAAGTCAAAAGACAATCTTCCTGTCACAAAACTGTTTGATCATTAAACTTCTTTCATGTCAACAGCCTGGATGCTGAGCACAGAGATCCAGGATTGCCAAGAATCTTCTCTGGCCTGAGATTCAACATAACTATTGAGATGATTAACAAATTCAGAACAAAACATAACCCGATTTAGCATCATGGCAAAAATACTAATTACAAACTCAACGATAATTCCAAACAAGTACTTAAAACAATTATGTCTTTTATTTCTTATTAACTAGAGCTGTGCCTTAGACAAAAAAGTTGAGTTAGAAAAAGATAGTATTTGGATTGTGCCAGGCACTGAAGTTCAAGAATAAATAAGTATCCCCAGAGCCACTACTAAGTCTAATAGACTCAGAGATGGAAGAATCACTGCTGGACCCATGTGGGAGCTTACCATGCAGGCACTCCTCCTGCCATCCTCTGTCTTTTCTTGTTTCACAGCTCCTGAAAAGCTACATATTTCGTCTTCAGTCCCAGGTTCTTGCTTGACTTTCACTTGATCAGATTTGAAACTAAGACTTGTCTTCTCAGCAGTTCTCCCTGATGACCCACAGCTAATAAAAAACAATACAGGCCACATATGTTTAAATGTATGATATATATAAAAACAGTCATACAAAAAAAGCAATGTTCATTAAGATGACAACCATTTATTAACCTTACAGAAGATAAGGTCACCTCATGATACAGTGAAGAGAAATGTGATATAAGCCAAGCTTCAAACTTTTTAAAAATGTGGATCAAACCTTCACAAGATCCTAAAAATACATTGTATGGTCTGAGGTACTTACAGAAAATCATTTAAGGAGTCCAGTAAACAGTCATTCTCCCAGGCCAGTAGGATAGAATGTTAATGAGGATAGAATGTTAACGACTGCTTCTCTTCATAAAAGTAGTTATCGACTTTTCTCTACCCTCAAACAGCTGAGAAATAGCATCAACAATAGTGGTTTATAAAACCTCTTCAAAGGAAGGTTATTTTGGCTTTTAGGTGCAGGAGATTGGGGAAAAGGGATATGGAATAGCAAATAACCCAGAATGTCCTTAGGAAACGTGGTGGTTAATGTCATGTGTCAACCTGGCTAAGCTATGATTTTCAGTGGTTTGGCAGACTTTATGTAAACACCTTCCATTTTGTGATCTGATGTGAGCAGCCAATCAGTTGAAAGGGAAGTCTCCTTGTGGGTATAGCCTGCCTTCAGTATCTAAATGGATGGTCTAGCAAACCTTGCTCTCATTCTAGACCTAAAACTCATCTCATCACCTGACCTCCGATTCTTGAAATGTAAGCCTGCAGAAGTCTCTGCCCAGCCACCTGACCTGCAGATTTTGGATTTGACAACCCCTGCAACCCTGTGTTCTAGCAGAGGCCTCCAGCCTGCTACCTGGCCTGCTGATTTGGGGTTTGTCAGCCCCTGCAACGACATCAGCCAGTTGAGGTCTTCAGCCTGTTGCCTGACCCATGAATTTGGGACTTACCAGGCCCCACTACTGCATGAGATATTTCCTTGAAATAAATTTCCCTCTCCATACCACGCCCCTCTTTCTCTCTATATATATATTGCCATTGTTATTGTCAGGTGCCATTGAGTCAGCTCAGACACATAGTAAGCCTATGTACAACAGAACGAAACACAGCCTGGTCCTATGCCATCCTCACTATCACTGCCATGTTTGAGCCCACTGTTGCAGCCACTATGTCAATCCATCTCATTGAGGGTATTCCTCTTGTTCAATGAAGTTCTACTTTACCAAGCATGATGTCCATCTCCAGGGACCGGTTCCTCCTGATCACATGGACAAAGTATATGAGACAAAGTCTTGCCATCCTCACTTCTAAGGGGCATTCTGGCTGTACTTCTTCCAAGACAGATTTGTTCATTCTTCTGGCCAAAAAAACCCATTGCCGTCAAGTGGATTCTGACTCATAGAGACCCTACAAGACAGAGTAAAAATGCCCCACAGGGTTTCCAAGGAGCAGCTGGTGGATTTGAACTGCCAATCTTTTGGTTAGCAGCCAAACGCTTAACCACTGGCAGTCCATGATATCTTCAATATTCTTCACCAACACCGTAATTCAAAGGCATCAATTCTTCTTCGGTCTTCCTTATTCATTGTCCAGCTTTCGCATGAGGCAAATGAAAATACCATGGCTTGGATAAGATGCACCTTAGTCCTCAAAGTGACATCTTTGCTCTTTAACCTTTAAAGAGGTCTTTTGCAGCAGATTTGTCAAGTGCAATATGGCATTTGATTTCTTGACTGCTGCTTCTACGGGCGTTCACCATGGATCCAAGCAGAAATAAAATCCTTGACGATTTCAATCTTTTCTACATTTATCACGATGTTGCTTATTGGTCCAATTGTAGGGATTTTTATTTTATGTTGAGGTGAAATCCACAGTGAATCTACACTTCATTGGCTTTGCTCCTCTAGAGAACCCAGACTACTGAATTGGTTGTCAAGTCTGGCTAGACTTAAAGGCATTATGATTCTATTTCCAGTAATAAAGAGGCCACTTAAATCCATGGTGTGATGTGGCAATAGAAATACACAAAATATCACCACCATTAGATCAAATATTTTTAAGAGACAACTGAATGATTGTGTATTTGATACCTTTCAACATTTCTGTCAAACTGAGAAGCATAATGAAGTTGGCTGGTTGGTCCTACTTTTGCTAGACTAAGTGGAAATAGAAAAAGATGAGCTCAGGGCTTCAGAGTCCCAGCTCAAGCACCACATAAAAGGCCTGAGTTTGCTATCTGTGCCCTGAAAGAAGCCTTATTTCTTGTAGTGACAGAGCTGATATTGCTGAAAACCAAACCAAGAGTCCTATCCTAAGAGGGACTGAATTATACCACCAACTGAATTCCCAAACTCAAATGGTGCCTAAAGTTAAAGTGAGGACACTGATTGAGAAGAAATGAAATCCTGAAACTTGAGATGGGGGCATACTGGCAGATAAACTGCAAGCTGGAGACACTGAATCCCTAAAATTCTGCTGAATCACCCTGCCAACAGAACCAGACCCCTCATTTCCATCAGAAGAGATTAGCTTTGTCTGCTAAGCCACCTTCCTGGTAAAATCATTCTTTGTACCACCATCTGATGAGCTGTGTCTGAAGAGTCCTTGCCTAAGGAGTTGCTTCGGGCACATGCCTTGTAAAATACTGCTTAATATCTGGGCAGCCTGCTTTTGTTTCTAGACCTATAACTAGATTTAAGTCCCAGCAAGCCCAAGACATGAAGTACAAAGCGTAACCCATGAGGCAGTATGCTACACTCCAAAAGAACTGCTTGATTTTTCTAGTATGTACAAACAGAAACTTAGGGAATATGTGTGGGAAAGGCTATTAAGTGTGTGGAATAACAGGGCAATGAACATAAAGTTGGATCAGTCTATTGATAGAGCCCAAAAAGCAGAGATTCTTCATTCAATATTTCAGCACGAGAGATTAGAATCTAATAGTTTATTTGGTTGGTTGACTGAAAAGTGGACCAAGAGGTGGCCTATGCTAAATGAGTTTGAAATGCCAGAACTGACTTGGTATACTGTAGAAGAAGGTATCCAAAGGCTTAGGGCAACTGGAATGTTAGAGTAGATTTACCATGTTGGACACACAGACCCAACTCAGGGAGAGCCCAGAAGATGCATCTTTCACGACAACTGTGAGGAATAAATTTTTTAAGGGAACCTCAGCATCCTTAAAGACTACTGTGATTCCTCTTCTATGCAGGTCAGCCATTACGGTGGAAACTGCCCTAACTGAATTAAGACAGCTAACTACAATGTGAGATGCCTGAATCATGGGGTACCAGGGGTCAAGGGGTGGCACTTAATCGCCAAAGACAAGATGGATATGGTTACCATAATGGGCAGCAGAGTCAGAGCAATAATCAGAATAGTCTGACTCACATGGACTTAGGGAATTGGCTACTTAGTCATGGTGTCTTCAGGATGGGAGACCTACTAAATATTTACTTGATCTGTACAACTGTAAGAATAGGAGGTCATGTGAAGAGCAGTCTAACCTGAAATGCCAAAATAGTGAGTCATGGCTCCTCAATCAATTCCCAGGCTTCGGCCAGTTTACAGAGCCACAATCCCTTGAATGAAGGGAAGGCCAGGTCCCCTTGAGGAAGAATCCCACTACACTGCCAGAAATTTATACTGTTAATATATCGCCAAGCCTTCCACAAAGGAATCTATAGCCTTTTCCAAGAGTTACTGTTCATTGGAGAAAAGTAAATAATCAAACTTTTCAGGGATTACTAGACACTAGCTCTGAACTGACACTAATTTCAGGAGACCCAAAATGTCACTGTGGCTCACTAGTCAGAGTAGGGATGTATGGAGGTCAGGTTACAGGGTCGCTAGGAGTTGGAATCAACTCGACGACATCTAACAACAAGCTCAGGTCCACCTCACAGTGGGTCCCTAAACCAATCCTGTAGTGATGTCCCCAGTTTCAGAATGCATAATTGGAATAGACAAACTCATCAACTGGCAGAACCCCTACACTGGATCTCTGACACATGGAATAAGGGCTATTATGGTAGGAAAGGCCAAGCAGAAGCCATTAGAATGGCCCCTACCTAGGAAAATAGTAAACCAAAAGCAATATTGCATTCCTGGAAGGTCTGCAGAGATTGCTGCCACCATCAAGGACCTGAAGGATGCAGGAGTGGTGATTCCCACCACATCCCCATTCAATTCGTCTATTTGGCCTGTGCAGAAAACAGATGGATCTTGGAAAATGACAGCGGATTACTGAAAATTTAACCAGGTAGTAACTCCAATTGCAGCTGCTATTCCAAATGTGGTTTCGTTGCTTTGAGCAAATTGACACATCTGGTACCTAGCTACTGATCTTACCAATGCCTTTTTCTCTATCCCTGTTTTTAAAGACCATCAGAATCAGTTTTCCTTCACTCGGCAAGGCTAACAATACACCTTCACTATACTACCCCAGAGGAATATCAACTCTCCAGCCCTGTGTCTTAATTTAGTAGGGAGGGACCTTGATCACCTTTCCCTAACATAAGACATCACACTAGTCCATTACATTGATGACACTATACTGATTAGACTTAGTAAGGAAGAAGTGTCAATGACTCTGGACTTATCAATAAAACATTTACGTACTAGAGGGTAAGAAATTAACCCAACCACAATGCAGGCGCCATTCGCCACAGTGAAATTTCTAGGGGTCCAGTGGTGTGGGGCATGTCAAGATATGCCTTCTAAAGTGAAGGATAAGTTATTGCCATCTGGCCCCTCCTTCAACTGAAAAGGAGGCACAATGCCTTGTGAAACTCTCTGGATTTTGGAGGCAATGTACCCCTCATCTGGGTGTGCTACTTCAGCCTATTTATCAAGTGACTCATTTCAAAGTTTTGAGTGGGGCCCAGAACAAGACAATGCTCTCCAAAAGGTCCAGGCTGCCATGTAAGCTGTTCTGCCACTTCAACCATATGAATGGTGCCTGAAGCATCAGTGGCACATACATGTTGTTTGGAGTCTTTGGCAGACCCTTATTGGTGAACCACAGTGCAGACCCTTAGGATTTTGAAGCAAAGTCCTGCCGTCCTCTGCAGATAACTATTCTCCTTTGAAAAACAGCTTTTGGCTTGTTACTGGGCCTTAGTAGAGAATGAATGCTTAACCAGGGGCCACCAAGTTACCTTGTGGCATGAGCTGCCCATCATGAACTGGGTGTTGTCTGACCCACAGAATCATAAAGTTTGATGTGCACAGCAGTACTTCATCATTAAATGGAAGTGGTATATAAGAGACTGGGCTCAAGCAGAATCTGAAGCCACAAGTTAGTTATGTGAGGAAGTGGCCCAAATGCCAATGGTCCTCACTTCTGCCACATTACCTTCACCCTCCCAGTCTACACCTATGGCCTCATGGGGAGTTCCTTACAATCAGTTGACAGAAAACTCGCGCTTGGTTTACAGATGGTTCTGCGTGATATGCAAGCACCACACAAAAGTGGACAGCAGTAGCACTGCAGTCCCTTTCTGGGAATTCCCTAAAGGATGGTGGTGAATGGAAATCCTCCCAGTGGGCAGAATTTCAAGCAGTGCAACTGGTTGTTCGCTTTGCTTTGAAGGAGAAATGGCCAGATGTGTGACAGTACAATGATTCATGGGGTGTGACCAACAGCTTAACTGGATGGTCAGGGACTTGTAAGGAAGATGATTAGAAAATTGGTGACACAGAGGTATGGGGAAGAGATTATGTGGATAGACCTCTCTGAAAAGGCCAAAGAAGTGAAGATATTTGTGTCACATATGAATGTGCAAAAGAAAGGGTAATGTTGGCAGAGGAAGACTTTAACAATCAAGCAGATAGAACGATGTGTTCTGTGGATACCAGTTAAAGACTCTTTCCCTAGTCACTCCTGACACTGTCCAATAGGCTCATGAACCAAGTATCATGGGGGGAGGGATGGAGGTTATGCATGGGCTCAGCAACATGGATTTCCACTCACCAAGGCCAACTTGGCTACAGCCACTGCTGAGAGCTCAATCTGCGAGCAGCAGAGACCAAGTTCCCGGTATGGCACTGTTCCTGGAGGTGATCAGCCAGCAAGCCAGTGGCAGGTTGATTACACTGGACCACTTCCATCATGGAAAGGGCAGAGTTTTGTTCTTACTGGGAGAGACACTTAACTCTGGATACAGATTTGCCTCCCCTGCATGCAATGCTTCTGCCAAAACCACCATCTGCAGACTTACAGAACACCTTACTCACCATCACGGTATCCCACACAGCATTACCTTGGATCAAGTAACTCACTTCACAGCGAACGAAGTGCAGCAATGGACCCATGCTCATGGACTTCACTGGTCTTACCATGTTCCCCATCAACCTGAAGCAGCTAGCTTGACAGAACAATGGAATGGCATTTTAAAGACCCAATTACAGTGCCAACTAGGTGGCAATACCTTGCAAGGCCAGGCAATGTTCTCCAGGAGTGTTCTCCAGGAGGCTGTATATGCTCTAAACCAGCGTCCTATATATGGTCCTGTTTCTCTCATAGCCAGGATTCATCGTCCAACAGTCAAGGGGTAGAAATGGGAGTGGCACCATTCACTATTACCCTTAGTGAGCCACTTGCAAAATTTTTGCTTCCTGTCCTCGCGACCTTATGCTCTGTGGGTAGAGAGGTCTTAGTTCCAAAGGGAAGCCTGCTCTCACTAGGATATACAATACTCATTCCACTGAACTGGAAGTTCAGACTGCCACCTGGCCACTTTGGGCTCCTCATGCTTCTGGATCAACAAGCAAAGAAGGGAATTATCCTATTGGCTGCTGTAATTAATCCTGATTACCAAGGGGAAATCAGATTGATAGTACATAATGGAGGTAAAGAAGGATATGTCTGGAATACAGGAGATGCCTTAGGGCGTCTCTTAGTACTACCATGCCCTGTGATTAAAGTCAATGGACAACTTCTAGCAATCCAATTCCAACATGACTACTAATGGCCCAGACCCTTCAGGAATGAAGGTTTGGGCCACCCCACCAGGCAAAGAACCACGACCAGATGAGGTGTTTGCTGAGTGCAAAGGGAATACAGAATGGTTTGTGGAAGAAGGTAGCTCTAAACCTATGACCACGTGACCAGTTACATAAATGAGGACCGTAATTGTTATGAGTATTTCCTCTGTTTCTTTATACTTGTTCCTGTGTGTGTATATAGTAAATATGTTTGTTTTCTTCCCTTCCTTATGCCATTTATTATAAATACAAGATGTAAAAAGGGCTAGTGCATTTTTGCTTGTTACACATTAGTTGTATCATGTTAGGCACAAGTATGACTTTGTAACTGTCTTTATTTAGTGATTACGTATGGTTTAAGAAGATGTGTATAGGTTGTTAATTGCCAAGGGGTGGACTATGGTGGTTAATGTTACGTGTGAACTTGGCTAAGCTAAGATTCTCAGTGATTTGGCAGACATTATGTAATGTGAGCAGCCAATCAGTTGAAAGGGGAGTTTCCTTGGGGGTGTTGCCTGCCTCCAGTACATAAATGGATGTTCTGGCAGATCTCGCTCTCTTTCTCAACCCTGAACTCTTCTCATCTCCTCACCTCCAATTCTTGGTACTTAAGCCGGCAAAAGTCTCCAGCCTGTCACCTGACCTGCAGATTTTGGGTTTGTCAGTCCCTGCAACACCATGAGCCAGCAGAGGTCTTCAGCCTGTCGCCTGACCCACAGACTTAGGACTTGTTAGCCCCAACTGCGTGAGCCATTTCCTCACAATTGCATGAGCCATTTTCTTAAATTTCTCTTTATATATTTATACAAGCTTCACTGGTTTTGCTCGTCTAGAGTACCCAGACTAAGACAGGTAATGATAGGATAAGCAGACAGGTATGACTAATCAATTCTATCTAGAGCACAAAGAGAAACTGCTATCAAAAGAAGTGAGTAACTTTCAAGACTGTGTTGCTACTGAGAATGAGCACCTTTTTCACTCAATCTGTACTGTTCTTCTAAAAGCACTGATTATTTGGAGTATAATTATAAAAAGTCAAGCAAGTGTTTAATAGGATCAGTCTTCAGAATTTATATACATAAACATACAAACAAAAACATTCATATAACTTTCTTAAATCTTTCTTCCATTATGCTAAATTATTCAAATTAAAGAGTAAAAAAAGTCAGTATTTGTTGTATTTTATCTTTGTTACAATATTTACTCCTAATTCAATTACCCGTTTCTTAACTCTGTCCCCAAAAGGCCTATAATCAATGACTAATTCAGCAGCAATGAGTGCCCCTAGTACCAGGAAATTTCTCCAAATATCATTTCCTCTCTAACATGACCATGATTTCTGGGAGACACATGTGATTCTAGGTTTGAGGGAGGAAATACACAAGATAAACCTGGAATATCTTTTCATGCTAGAAAACAAGGAAGCTTTCAAAGACTTCTAGCATTTTATCAAAAGGATTAAGGATACTCACCACAATTTTCAAAAACATTAACTAATGTTAAACAAAGGACTAAGGAGCCAACTTGAAAAAATTCTAAAAGGTCAAAACGGGAACAGTGTAAGCATCAATAAAAATAACATCAATAATGGATTAAATGATGTAAAATGTTTAAATATCTGAGTTCATAAAGATAATAAAATTCTTCTGTCAACCTTGGAGGATGCTGGCAAACCAAGTTATTATTATGAAAACAGGTAAATAAAGAGAAAAAAAATCAAGTATTTATACTACGTTTCCTATAACCAAATAGCGCATGATACGAATTTCTTTATGTAAGTATTCTAAAGTAATAATCAACAAAGAAGAAATGATACAGTAATGAAAATATCAATGTCCAACCACTAACAAAATAAAGATCTAATCAATGATCAACAATAGCTGCTATCACAAAAAGATAACCAGACATTATGTGTCCCTGATAGAAGTATACACTACCACCAATGACGTATTCTTGTCTTTCCTTTCCCGAAATCAAACCTAAGCCTGATCAAACCTCCTTATATAAATACCAATGTACATAAAATACAGGAGACAGTATATTTAAGTGACAAGATGGGGAGATGGGGAAAAGTCTATAGGACAAATAATTACATTTCTTCAACAAATCAGTTATTGAAAGAGAAGAGATTTTAATGTGAATCTATCAGCTGAAGGCAATGTACACAGCTTATCTGAATCTGTTTCAAACAAACCATTTGTCAAAAAAAAAAAGAACAGTACCTGGATGTTTACTGATATTAAAGAACTACAGTTTATTTTTTTAGGTGTGATAATGGTTCTGTGGTTGTGTATTTTTTTAAATCCTTATCTTTAAGAAATGTATGTTGTTACTGTATGCCACTGAGTTGATTCCAACTCATAGCGACCCTGTAGGACAGGGTTGAAATGTTCCATAAGGTTTCGAAGGAGTGGCTGGTGGATTCGAACCACCGACCTTTTGGTTAGCAGCCTGAGCTCTTAACCACTTTGCCACCATACTGAAGTAGTAACAAGTGAAATAATCTGATATCTGAGATTTGCTTCAAAATACTCCAGAGCAGAGGAATATGAGTGGGAATACTGACAGGGTAATATTGGATGTAACGTGATAATTTTTGAATCTAGGTAGTAAGTATATGGGGACTAATTATATATACTATTTTTAAAAATATCTGAGCTCTTCCATGATAAAAAGAAAAAATATTAGTTATCAATAATATATACTCACCTTCCTCGACTGCCAGTACTAGAGGTACTAGGGGGTCTCACAGGTGTGTGAGAATTAGATAAACCTGAAAAATAATAAATCAAAATGAGTATCATTAACCATTGTCATAGGGCAACATGTGCACTAACTATTAAACGAGAAACTATTTTGTTCTGTAAGCCTTCATCTAAAGTGAGAATAGCAGCACAATTGGAAGAGCATAGTCAATGTCACTGAACTGTGCATGTAGAAATTTTTGAAATGGTGTATCTTTGGCTATGTACATTTTCACCAAAAAAAAAAAAAAGGTCGAGAAGGGAGAGGGTTGCCATATTGTGGGGTTGTTAACCAATGTCATAAAACAATATGCGTACTACTGTTTCATGAGAAACTATTTGTTCTGTAAGCCTTCACCTAAAGTACAATAAAAAAAAAGAGTATCAATGCATATAAGCATAACCACTATCTACCTACTAGTTACAGAATTCAAGATTCTCATAAGCCAGTTCAGCAATTCTCAGTAATCAGACCTAGCCCTTAGGTCAGGATGGCACGTGTAACCACTGGTAAACATCAACCACAGCCTTCTCTCAGCTGAGCCCAGACACTACCTCAAAATCCTTCTCAGAGCAACACTATCCAATCAATAAAAACTGTCAGAAAAGAGAAAGTTACCTGCCATTCCTCTGCAATCATCTGGTAAAATAGCATATTTAGATTTCCATTAATTATTCTTTCTTTCAGAAGTCCTGGAATAATTCCATAAAAGCTCAAAATTTATGTGACTTAAAAATACATTAATGATGCATCTCAGTCAAAACTCACATTTAAAATCAAACTACTCTTCCTCTAGAAATAATCAGGTGGTCTGTTTCAGTGAGAAATAACAGTTAATCTACATCAAAAAATATATTCCATAACCACTTCTGAACTATCAACCTGTTTAGAATTGCTTCAATCATTCATTTGTAAGAGTCCCAATTGAATCATCTGGCAATAGGGTTAACAAGACAACTGGGATTTTGGAAAGAATGGCATCTTATGGACATGATTAGTCAAATTTTGATAGTTACCAATAAATTTAAGTTTTTGTGTTAAAACTGCAATCTGAAAATTTGCTTGCTTTTCCTCAATTTTTTTTTTTTTAACCCTTTTGTTACTGCATTTTTTTCTCCTTTTTTTTCTTTTGGATGGCAAGTGTTTTCAGTATTGGAATGCATGCTTACTAATTAAGTGTTTTAAGTTTTTGGTTGGCGCAGTGGTTAAGAGCTCAGCTGTTAACCAAAAGGTCGGCAGTTCAAATACACCAGCCGCTCCTTGGAAACCCAATGGGCCATTCTACTCTGTCCTATTACTCTGTTGCTATTAGTCGGAATCAACTCGATGGCAACAGGAATATGGATTTTAAGAAATATGATCTTGTAATACAAGCCACCCAATGAGGTGACTGACACTGTGGCACCACCAATCTGTGGCATAACCATGTACCAATGGGAACTAGATATATAATTTATTGCTGGCACCTTTCCATTAGGTTACATGAGGAAACGCTGTTTTTCCATATATGACACAGAAAACCAAAACAAACCCATCAGGCTCCCTAGGCATCACACAGGAAAGCCATAATTATGCTTAGTCTTATCTCACAGAAACAAAGGAAAAAAAAGTTTACAAAACTAACACAACCAGGAAGCATCACCTAACAGAATGCTCAACCTATACAACGAAGCTCCAACTCCGGTCTGGTGAGCTTCACACATTTCAAAAGGGACCCATCTTGACACTAACTACATTAGAATCGGAGTAATGTACTACCTATGAGGTCCAGAGGCATAAAAAGTGGTTGGTATGACGTTAATCCAATAGTAACTAAGAGTTTTAAACAATGTTTGTAAAAGTATTACTTTACAGAATGTTTTAAAGTTGGGTTGAAACCAAAAACTCTTCAACTGACCATCTGTATTGTAAAAATAAGACATGGGAAGTATATGCATCTACAAACCCAGCAAAGAATGTGAAAACAGCCTGGTGGGGGTAAAGTGGAAGGAGTACCTTAAATTTCTGAACAGTATAGATTACAGATATATATTAACATTACTTTTAACTAGCTGAAGACTGCCAACAGTATTTGAACCAAAATAACTAGAACAACTGCAAAAAATATTATCTGATACTAAGAGAGAGCTTTTTTTTTTTTTAGGTGCTAAAGAAATGAGGTAGTTTGCTTTACCTGATGATCCGGGAGACAGGGCAGAGGGTCCTGGGGAGGGATTCATGGTGCTTGTAGGCTGTGGGGGTAAGTGACTGCCTGAGATATATCGGCTTAGTAGATTATCTAAACTACTTGAACCAGCATCTTCCAACTGAAGAGAAAGAAAAAATAAATTTACTCTGATTAAAGCAGAGAAGTTATTAATTTCATTAGTGTTACCGTATCTGCTCATAGTTTACTAATAAGCTAAAAGATTATACAATATCAAATTCAAATTAAATGTTTCCTTAGGCTCCCGAGGACCCACACAATGTAACATTATTGTGAACTGTAATTACTTTTACTCAACAAATAATACCCAGCTGCTCAAGACAAAACCCAATGATATACTAAATCCTTTATGTTCTACCCTGAAAATTCCTCTGACATACTCTGACACTTTTGCCTTTCCCCAAAACTGCTGCTGAACCAATTTATCAGTATTCTTTTCTCCAGTCTCTTTCCCTCTATTTCAATGTCCACAGTCTGCCAGAGTCACTCCCCTAAAGAGTCATGTCAATGCCCAGCTTTTAAACTTTGATAAGTTCTTATAGTCAACAAAATGCCCTTAGTCTGATATAAAAGGCTCCCTTACCACCCAAACAAAAGGGGCAGGCAATAGCAGGGCTGAGTCCTTTTCTGACTTAGAGGTAGTAGTATAAAGCCAGAGAACCAGACACTGTGACTTTGGACTAGTCCCCAATTTGAATACCCGTTTTCCTAATCTTTAAAATATCCTGCCTACATCACAGAACTGTGATGATTAAATGAAAGAACAAATAGTATTTAAATATTAAAATTACCTTAAATTTCACACTATTCTATATGAGAGATGGCCAAGTTGTTCTTGCTTCAATAATTGCTAATATTTTACTTGCTGGTTTCCCTTACCCCCTTTCAACCTTCTCTCTCTCTAGAGCCATGACTATTTTTTCAGGCAAATCTACTTCTGGTTCCAGACAGAAAACTGAAAACGTGCGTTTACTTCTTAGCATGAGATTTGTTGTACTCTTGCCTGTGTCTAGTGAAAGGACATCAAAGCAGAAACACTGGAGAAAACTCTGGATATAAACCAAAACAGAAGTGAACTCACAGAAAACCGATCAGAGTAGGGCAGCGCAAAACAAATCGCAAGCAACGGAGGGCATTTCTAAAAACAGTAAACCAATTTTCTTGTCAAAACCCTTAAAATACAAGGTAAGAGACATGACAGGCTGAAGGTAATAAGAGTATGCTGTGAGCTTGCTGGAGAGACAATTAAAGGATCTCGGTAGCTTTGCCTGCCCTGTGGTCACAGCTGTTGGCCAAGGATTCACCTGTAAGCTGTGTAGTTACAAGTAAATTCTTAGCTGCAACTGAAGTCAACTGGAGGATTTGTGAAGAGGGGAGAGCTAATGCGGGCCACAGATGTAAGTGGGGCTGCATCCCACCTAAAAAGAAACAAGGGGTGGGGGATTACATATGGTTCGATACAGTCATGAAAATCTCATGTTAATCCACCTCTGCCCTCGCTGCTTTTATACTCTCCATCTGCAATTTATACCTCTGGCCAAACAGACATCCCTAAGGCTAGAAGAGTGGACCAGGTTAGGAAAAAGCAAACAGTATGTAAAAGGGCTTCCTGACTCTATTACAGCCTCCAGCAGGGAAATGTTAACTGAAGCATTCATCTCCAATTTTCACTAGACACAGGCAAGAGTACAACAAAGCTGAAAGACTAACTGGAAAAAAAAATTAGTTTATTCATTAAACCAACGGGTTTTTTTTTTTTGGAGCATCTCCTATGTGTCAAGTATTGTTCTTAGTGACACAGCAGTTAATCAAAGACCCTTTGTGGCAAAGACTCCTGGCTGTTCTCCCAGAACCATTCTCCCCTACTTCTGGACACACAGCTACTCAGCTACATATTATATTTATTAGCCTCCTTTACACTAGGTATGACTGTGTGACTAAGGTCTTGCCAATTGAAGGTGAGCAAAAGTGCTGTGTACAATTTTCAAATCACTTGGTTAAAAGGAAATCTCTTGCCAGGGACTTCTACTCTACTTCCCCTGAGCTGGAAGTCACAAATAACCACTATACAGATCAGGACAGTGCCCTAGAGCAGGGGTCTGCATATTTTTTTTAATCAAGGGCCAGACAGAAAATATTTTAGACTTTCCGGGCCACATATAGTCACTCTCACATATTCTTCTTTTTATTCCTTAACTCCTTTAAACATGTATATAAAAAAAAATCCTTAGCTTGAGGGACATACAAAAAAGGCTGCAGGCCAGTTAGCCTTAGTTTGTCGATAAAGGATGTGAAGAAACAAAATGGAAGGAATCTGAGTCCCTAAATAACTGCACGGAACAAATGGTATGTGTTATGTAAATAATTTCTGTGAATTAAAAGGAAAAAGACAATCCCAAAAGAAAAGTGAGCAAAGGATTTAAGTAGATAACTCATAGAGGAAATAATTAATGAAATTCATTCAATGGGGAAGAAAGAGTCTCTTCAATAAATTGGACTTCCACATGCAGCAGAATGAATCAGGATCCAAGCCTCACACCATACACAAAAAATAATTCAAAATGGATGAAGGACAACCTAAATGTGAAAACTAAAACCATAAAAATCTTAGTAGAAAATGTAGGGGTGAAGCTGTGGGACCTAGTTTTTAGCAATGGGCTATCAGATATGACAACAAAAGCACAAGCAGCAAAAGACAAAATAGCTAAATAAGACCCTATAAAAGTTAAATACTTTTGTTCATCAAAGGACTCTACCAAAAAAGTGAAAAGAACCTACAGCTTGGAAGAAAATGTTTAGGAACCATATATCCGAAAAGGATCTAATATCCAAAATATACAAAATACTTCTACAACTTAACAACAAAAAGATATGCTTGTGCCCATCAAAAAATAGGCAAAGGACTTAACTGAAACGTCACTAAAGAGGATATTCAGATGGCTAACAAGCACATGGAAAGACACACACATCATTAGCCATTGCTGTTGTTAGATTCTGACTCACAGTGACCCCATGTACAGAGTAGCCAGGGCTTCAAACTCGTCTGCTCCAGATGGAACCCCCGCTAAGAATTTGCATTTCTAACAAGTTTCCAGGTGATGCTAATGCTCTGGTTAGGGACCAATTCTGAGAATCATTAGTAGAGCAGTGGATCTCTCAAAATTTATTATACATAAGAATCACCTGGGGATCTTGTTAAACTGTGGATTCTGATTCAATACATCTGGGATGGACATGCAAATTCTCAGCAGGGGTTCGAACCAGAAGAAACTGATCTGAAGCCCTGAGTAGAACTGCCCCATAGGGTTTTCTAGGCTGTAATCTTTATGGGAGCAGACTGCCAGGTCTTTCTCTCCCAGAGCAGCTGAGTGGGTTCACTTAACCATTGTGCCACCAAGGCTCCTTCATTAGCCCTTAAAACCACTGCTGTTGAGTCGATTCCAATTCATAGTGACCCTACAGGACAGAGCAGAACTGACCCATAGGGTTTCCAAAGCTGTAACTCTGTAGGGAAGCAATCTGCCACATCTTTCTCCAGACGAGTGTCTGATGGGTTCAAATCATCAACCTTTCAGTTAGCAGCCAATTATTTTAGCCATTAGGGAGATGGAAGTCAAAACCATAATGAGATACCATCTTACCCTCAATGGCATGGCAATGGAAAAACAAAGAGTGTGTGTGGCGGGGGAGGGGGAAGAGATAGGTACTGGCAAAGCCTCTCAACACTATACTTTTTTAGGCCTGCAATCCCAAACTATCTTCCTGATCTCTCTATGGACAGTAGAAACAGACATGGACTTATAATCAGAAGTCTGGGCTTTGAATTCCAACTTTTCCATTTCTTGTGTGACTCTGAGTAAGTCACTGGCTTCTCTCAGGCTTATCCATAAAATGAGGATGATAATAACATATGATAAGAGGTGATTTCAAACATTAAACTGATTTTCTATCTGTGAAAGTATACTGTAAATTAATTATAAACAACTTAGAAATATCATTTTTCATATATTCCAAAAATTTCCATTCTATATAGTCCAGTCCTCTTATTACCAAAAAAATACTCTTCACTTAGCCAAAAAAGATCTCACCTAATATCAGGGAAGCAATCAGATAAAGAGAATTCACAATGAATTACTGACTGTCTAACAATTTTGAAGTTACAGAAACATCCTTTCAAACAAATTCTTACATAAAAATATTAAAACACAGCCATAGAGAGTGTCAAGGGTCCTACTGGTCCAGCAGTCTCACTATTCTTTGCTCCCATGGTGACCCTTGATGCCTATTAACTCATGAAGTGTAACTCTCAGGTTATATTTACATTTAAAAATCAAATGCCTATTAATTCAAACGAATTTGTGAAATTTCAGAAGGCAATGAGAGAGATTTCTCATCAGGGAAATGTCACAGGTGAAAGGGAACAGAAGGCCTCAGAGTGAGGCCCTTAATCTTCCATTTACTCCTCCTCACCTTTACTTCCCCTCTCAGCAGACCTTCCCTGATAGCTGAACCTTCCAACCTACTTCCTTCTTTTTCCCAACCCGCTTGCATGAGGGGATGACTATCCCTTGTGGACCTAACAGAAGAATGACAACGATTTGACCATATTATGGTCCTAGGTCTCTTCTCTGGTTCCAAACTCACACCAAGAGTGCTTCATCCGACACAAGTTTGCCTTTTGGCAGGTGATAAAAAGGAAGGAACTAGCCTATTAGCAAAGGTGACATTAATCCATTATTGTACCTTTGTTTAGACAGTCTCATAATCTGCTAGTCATACATTCTGTGTCTTACAACTTTAAGACATTAAGGAATGCTGGTTTTGGCACAAGTAACATATGAAAATTCAAATATGTGTATTTCACTCTTTAGAAACTTTAAAAATGCTGGTCATGATTTAAAAAAAAAATACATATTCTAACTTCCTAATTCATGGGAAGTTTTCAACACCTCATTCAAACAAACCATGCAAATGTACAAACCTGTATGGGTGGAATATCTGGTAGTGATGGAAGGTTTTCTGGATTGGTAACTGAGGGGATAAGCTCTATTGCTGTAACAGATGGGCTGGTGGGACCTCGGTTTGCATTTGCCATAGTAGCTATAGTAGGGCTGGTTGGGTTGATTGTGGTGTTGTGCACTGATACAACTGGAAAGGGTCCAGCATGCCCTGGATTTGAGTGCTGTTAGGAAAGAAGACATTCTCATTACTTGATCTGCCAGAATATCCTAATATGAACTATACCTTCAAAAGAATTTCTAATAAAGGATTACCTGTGTCTCAAAAACAAAGAAGTAGACCTTCTGGAACTTACATAGAAAGAAAACAGGCCAAACTTAGCCTTTTTGTAAGTGATCATTTTTGTATATGATCTAGGGGAAAACAGGCTTCCCAATAATTTTTCAACCTGTCAACTGGCCTAGTGATACCTTATTTCAGAACAAGGATGCATGTAATACATGATCTGGAAGCCCTCAAGTTTTAAAACAGCAGGCCAAAAAGCCACCGTGCTATCTATATTCTTCTTTGATCCTTTATCTTTTTCCCTTTTTTTTAAAAAAAAATAATTGTGTAATGCAGCTTAATATGGCAGAAAGAACACTGAATTTACAGAAAGAAAATATGATATCAATTCCTAACTCTAACACTGTGTGGCTTGGGCAAATCATATCTCGGTAATGTAGTAATGGGGTAACGATGCCTCACTTGTCTGATTTTGAGGATTATTAGGAGGATCATTTGCAATAATTAGACAAAAATCTTTGGGGGAAAATAAATTACTATACATAGTTGGGTGCAAACAGTTTGCACTACTCAGGAACCTACACATATAGATAAATCATTTAAAATATTTTAAAATGCTAATATTCAGTGATTTCTGTATGGGCAACTCTAAAGTCTAAAGATAATGTTCTGAGGTGGTGGGATAGTCTGATTCTCTAGCTTCTGCCTTCTTTCAAATGGGGTACGCAGAGAGTGTTGAGAAAATGAATGTTCAGATTCTCAACTTTCGTACGTACTTTTTCCTAAAGACAACTTGGTTTGCCTAAAAATGTGCCATTGTCTGCAAATTCTACCACTTCTTTCACAATTACCCTTTTGCCATGTGACCAAAAAAGAGCACAGCCCTGACTCATTCCTAATCTTCTTATAGCACATTTCCCCATGATGAAAACAACTCCTGGAAAGGTAAGCAAAGATACAACTGGAAATAATGGTGTTGGGTGTTGAGAAAGTGACTGGCTCCAAAACCTGGGTAACTAATCTTCTAGTGGGTTCCAATACTTGATGCGCAACAAAAATTAAGAAAGACCAGATGAAGCTAACAACTGATAGATTTTTTAAATAATTTTGATAGATCATTGTGACTTATGGCTTCTAACCTAGACAAAATTCAAATAATGCAGGAATATCACTAAAATAAAACGTTTAACTCACAGATACATATTTTTGTGAACAAGTTTTATGAACATCACATGAAAACCAAAAACCAATAAACAAACCTGTAATAAAAATTGACGTTGAATCCAGACTCCAATAGTATCAGTGATACAAAAGTATATAAATGAATACGAGGGGAAAACAAGGCCCCATCTATCTCATAAAGATATGCATATATGAAAGAATTTTTAACTCAAGTTTTCTAATATTTTTAAACCATGTAAATATATTTATATTGTTTAAACAACTGTGCAGGAGTAACCATAATGATAATTCAGTCCAGAGACAAATTTTTATAGCTTAATAGTCCTACTGTTACTGGAAATTTAACAAAGAAATATTTTTATGGAAGTATTTTTGCTGCAGAAAATTACGACAGGCTGTTATATAAGTCTTCCAAGCATAAATATATTAAGATAGAATTCTGTAGAGGAAGTAAAAGAGAAATATAAATTCAAGGATAAAAAGGAGGGTAAAAAAGAGCCTGGTATGGTATTTGGGATTCTGGTGGATTCGGTTAAAAGAATGATCTAAGTGTTTTACTTTGTTAATGTCAACATTTACAATATGCTAGAAATTATGGCCTTTACAACGATTTAAACTTCTAAGAGAAATTTTAAATGTCAACTTTAAAATGTGAAAAAAAACAAAACCAAACCCATTGCCATCGAGTCAATTCCAACTCATAGTGACCCCATAGAACTGTCTCATAGGATTTCCAAGGAGTGGCTGGTGGATTTGAACTGCTGACCTATTGGTTAGCAGCTGAGCTCTTAACCACTGCGCCACCTGGGGGAGTGCATATTTTTCAGAAGTAGGTAACCAGTTGCCATCCAGTTGATTCTGACTCACAGCAACCCCATGTGTGTCAGAGTAGAACTGTTCTCAATAAGGTTTTCAATGGCTGATTTTTCAGAAGTAGATCACCAGGGCTTTCTTCTGAGGCCTGGTAGGTAGACTGAAACCTCTGACCTTTAAGTTAGCAGCCAAGTGTGTTAACTGTTTTTTCCACCCAGGGACTCTCCCTTCCAGAGGTACTTGGGTCAAAAAGTTGAAGGGCCACTGCTCTAAAAGAGTGGTTCTCAAACCTTAGTGTGCAGGCTGACCTGAAAGATTTATTAGTAAAAGTTTATGTATTTCCCAGTATTCCCTTCCTGAAAATTCTAATTCAGTGGGTATGGCTCACAATCTGCATTTCTGACAAGCCCCAAGTCCCACCTCAACCCCACCTGTGAGTATGAGGGTCTTTAAAGCATGCTTTCAGAAACACCATTCTAAGAATTATAAAACTAACTTTACTACTACAAATCTTACATAAAATTAGCCTCATTTTATAATTGTACCTCCTATACAAATATACTATTCAGACAAAGATTAGAAAACATGTCTCTAAATACAGTTATTTCTAAAATTAGGCATACCTACATCCTAAAAGGAATAATACTTGAATAGAGAGAAGCAAAAGAAAAAGAATTACAAATAGCATAGCTCTATTACTTTCAAACTCCTTTTTATACATGAGGATTGAAGAGTCACACTGGAAACTAAGAATCTAATCTTGATTTCACTGTTATCTCATGTGACTGTGGGTAAATCAACAGCACATTAGATTTTTCAGACTGTAAAATTAAGAAAGTGGACTAGATTAGGGGTTATTAACCCACAGTATATGATAGGTTTAAAGGGATCAAAGAAGCTCCTATTAATGCAAATTTTCCATGTAAATGTATTTTCCTGGGTTAATTAACCCAACCCCCGACCCCCACCACTACCACCACTGATTAAGAAAAAGATTTCTTTAGTTTTAAAATTGTATGATTCTTACAAATGTAACTCTAGGCATACTTGTCTTTGGAGGTGCGGCTGCATCATGGAATATTGAGGGCCGCTGTGTCTGGGTATCCCTGGTATTCGGGCAGCATTCTGAGCCATTCTCATCTGATGGGCTTGGAAAGCTCCACAGTTTATATTGCCTCTTTGCATTGTTTGTACACTGATCAATCTTGGAGGCTATAAAAGGAAGAGATTGCATTTAGTTGATAATATTTGTCTATAAATTTATCTTTCATTATAAAATGTTCACGGTTTAAAAAAAAAATTCAATCAGCATAGAAGAGTATACAGTAAAAAGTGTAAGCCATTCCCCTCATTTCCAGCCCCAATCCCCAGGAGGTAATCGCTATAGAGTTTGTGTATCACTCCCAAATATCCCTATCCCTTCTCTCTGTGTGTGCTTAAAGCATGTTAACAATCTATCCCACCCTGAAGTGAGTTTGATTTGGATGAGGGAGGTGGCAGTAGGAGAGACACAAAACAGGGAATGAGTTGAACAAATGACCAAAGAACATAACAGATCTGAGGCACAAACAGTGGTTCTTTGGCCCAAGACACAATCATATGTGGAAACAAAACAGATTTGGGAAAGAGCGATGAAAACTTGTGTGCCTCCACAGTACTGGTGAATTCGTTTTGTTTCCAATGAAAAATACTTACTTAAGGCCCCTCCTCATACCTCTCCCCCACCACCACCATACTCAGAGCAAATATTTAATAAACTCTGAGTTCTGTAACTCTGCTAGTAACTTTGAAATGTGTAACTCATTTATATAGGATAGAGTACAGACTTGGATGTTCCTAATTTGTATCAGTAATGTATTGATACAATACTCACCTGTTGTTGTAACATCTGAGGGGCTGCTTGTCTAGGATGCTGCTGTGTTGTTGTTGTGGTTGTTGGTACAGGTGCTGGTGGTTGCTGTATCCTCATCTGCTGCAACTGTTGATGTTTCTGTGCATACACTTGTTGCTGCATGTGCTGGAGTCGAAGCTGTGCTAAATTAATCTGTCCAGGGGTTTTACTAATGTGGTTTGTCCCTGGAGGAACTTGCCCAACTACAACATTAGGAGTATAACCAGGAGCTGGTTTACTCTCTATTACTAGATTACCTGAAAGATTAAAAGAATGAGAAGAATTTGCATATAATTAGCTAAGTCACCTCTACCTTGTGAATTAATCATTATCCTTTCCTACTTCCTCTGCCAACTGTCAGCAATCAAAGCTTCCAACAGTAAAGCAGGGATGCGAGTCAGGCTTAAAGATAATGACTATCAGAGAACTTCTAATACATTATAAAGCCAATAAATGACTTTTGAGTAATAAGAATAATATATTATTAGCTGCACTTATTCTTTATTTACAGAGATATGTACAGAAAACTAAAGAGCAAAAAGAGGTATTATTAGAGGAGGCCCATCTAGTCGATCTAAATCAATTCTCCCCTGACAAGACTCAAGGGTACTCAAGATTGCTAATACTGGTTCCAGCTGCCTTCTAATTACCAAAATGTGTAGGGCAGAGTACTACACTGCTACAAAATTGTCTTCTGTGGAAACAGTGAATGCTTGAAACCACTTATATCCCTAAAAGTAAGTGACAATTTTCCTTGTTTCTCACGGAGCACATTACTTTCTAGGGATAGATGGCAAACCTTAGGAAGGTATGATCTAAGGCAGAGGTTCGCAAATTTTTTCTATAAAGGGCCAGATAGTAAATATTTTAGGCTTTGCAGGCTACATAACGTCTCTGTCATTTGTTTGCTTGCCTGTTTTTACAACTCTTTAAAAACGTAAAAGCCATTTTTAATTCCCACCTGGTCTAAGGATATAGCCAACTCTTAATATAATTTTTTTCCTTTATACAAAGATTACTTCGTGACAGAAGGCCATCCAGCCTCTGCTTTTACAACTTCCAATGTTGGGGAACTGATTAATTTGAAAGTGAGTTTACTCAATTCACAGACATCTCTAACTGTGGGGAAGTTCTTTTTCTTTTTAAACTGAGCTGTTGTCTGTCTCCCTGTAACTTTCATCTAAGGTCCTTAGGTCCGCACTGTGGAGCAGCAAAAGCAAAGTCCATTTCTCATCCATGTGAAAAGAACTACTCTTACCTTTCAAACATTACTGAGGACATGACTTCCAGACACATCAATATCCTAGAGGTCCTCCTCTAGTGGACAATTTGGCACAATTAATACACAAACTACTAAGCATCTAAGAAATTCTTCCAGAGAATGGAGAACCATTTGCTAAGATTTCTGTGAGAAATAGTCAATATCAATTTTCAAAGGTGTGAGGAAGAAGCTAAAAATGGTACACATTAAAAAAAAACTATAGACTCTCAACTTTCTTCAAGATGTAATGACATGGCAATACAAAACCATAGCTAGAGTTACCAGTGGAAAATATATTGTTTTCCAAGTAGTTTACATGTTCAGGTGAAGTGAAAGTTAGATACTTTTAGTATCAAAAATTTGCTTTAGATACTTTCTCCTCCTAATTCAGTGTTCCAAAGAATACTCATAAAACTAATGATTTCTCACCTAAATTGACTACATTCTTTGCCCAGAAGGTGGGATCACAATGGAAACGTATTGCTCCATTAGCAGCAGGAACAGGATCACACCGTGCTTTCAAAATATGACGCAACTGAAAAGTAATCTTAAAGGGAAAAATACACATTAGTCTTAAATACTCATTGAGAAACATACAAGATAAAGGCATAAAAGCTCAATTTCAGGTAAGATGATATCAGTGAGTGTTTAAAAGACTATCTAAATTAACAATCAACCACACATGCTTGAACTTCTGCCATCTCTAGTAATAAATTACATTAAGATACTAGGTATATTCAAAAAATACATACTATATGATGCCGTTATATGAAATTCTAGAAAATGCCAGAAAGCAGATCATTGGCTGCCTAGGGCTGGGGGTAGAGGGAAGAAATGGCTACAGTAGGGCACAAGGAAACTTGGTGGTGATGGCAATTTTCTGTATCGTAATGTGGTGGTAGCTACATTTGTCAAAACTCAAATTCTACACTTTAAAACTGCAGTTTATTGAATGTAAATAATGTCTTAAAGTCAATTTAAAGGGGATAAAAAGATGCTACTTGTCTCACCAGTCGCTTGCTGTACAGTAGTGCCGTGCTGCTTCCACTTGCAATTGCCCAGTTTGTAAAGTTCATAACATGCTTCACCTGCCGGGAAAGACCTGTGATGTCATTCTGCTGCTGTATTAACTTCATCTGTCTTTCTTTTGTAACATTCTGAAACAAAACAAGAGCTTCACTGAAGAATTCTATACAAAAAAAAAAATACACTCAAAGTTGTCATCACAAATGGACACAATACCTACATTTCTTTAAAAACTGGGTAAATTGACAAACTCCTGATTATTTGATCAGCCTACAGAGGCATAGTGGTTAAGCATTTGGCTGCTAACCAAAAGTCGGCAGCTCATAATCCACCAGCTGCTCCTTAGAAGCCCTATTGGGGCAGTTCTACTTTGTCCTATAGGGTCGCTACGGGCCAGAAACGACTTGATGGCAATGGGTTCAATTATGATCATAGGAAAAGTCACTGTCAAAAGTGGGACTAAAACTTAGTTCTCTATGCTAAAAAAGGCATTCCACATATAAATTAGTGTTAGTTGATGTCTCTTTTCCTTCAGAAGATGAAATGTCTAAGCTAATGCCTTGCCATTAGGTTAATCCAACATACAGAGTTTATGGATAATGAGCTGGCCTTTAGAAATAATTTTACGTAACTTACTGCACTTTGAAACGTTTCAGGCCAAAGAAAATTTGTGTTACCAGTGCCATCTATTGGTCAGGCGTGAGGCTGAAGCTACATCTTATCTTTTAAATACTTAAGACAAAATGAAAAGATGAATTCCAGAGCTCTGAGAGTACAATTAGGGACGCTTTTGATACGACAGGAGTTCATAAAGAACAAGGGAATAGGTGAGGACTAAAGGAAAGACCAAATTTTGGAAAACACTGCAAAGGAAAAATAAACTGCTTTATGGGAACTAAGCCCCACAAAAGGCATGGGTGATGTCCTACGTATATGCTTTGATATTTAGCATGCCAAAGAACCTGTTTAACTCTTTCTTAAACCCTTTCATGAAATAATTCAACTTGGTTTACTGGACAATTTTTTTTTACTAAGGAAATCAGTTGCTTATTTTATAATGTAACTCCATGGATAAAAGTATTCGACAGACAGAAGTCTGGCTTACAATTTCACTGGAAATCTTCCCCTTATGAAGTTTAGGAAATACTCTATTTTAAAAGTTTAGGAATATATTTCACTAGAAAACATTTATTTTTTAAATTATCATCATGTAGGAGATTTATCAGTAGGTATTTACATATATTTTAGCCTTGAGGGACATCTTTTAATTCAAAAGATCTTGAAATTCAAGTTTTGAAAACTTTATTTTAGACCTGTAACTAAAATATGTTCATAGGAAGTTAAAAAGTACCCAAACTATAGTTACTGCTAAGTGCTTTCCATCCCACTGTCTTTTTTTTTTTTTTAAGCGGGGGTGGAGGTGGGGGAATCTCATAAAGTTAAATGCAACTGACTAGATGTGCAACAGGAAAGAGACTCCCAACTTTAACAATACACATGAGAGTAATCTCACAATTGTGCCTCAATGGAAAGATATATTTCAAAACACAGAAATTCTAAAGTAACATTGTGCTGGCATAATTTCTTTCATTTGTATGTAACTAAGCGCCTAATAGTTCTATACTATAAAAGAACGGATCAGAAAAACATCTATTAGGGGAAATTTGAGGTTAACAGTAACGAAGTTAAATCGTTAAATACTCCCACAATTCAAATTATTATTCAGAGGTGAATAAAACATAATCCCATAGCATCTGAGCCTACTTCAGAGTACCAAATTTTCAAGTGGGAAACTTCTTTTTTTAAAAAATTGAACTGCTCAGAAAATTCACATTTAAAATTTGCTGAGAATTAATTAACTGTGGGCTGTAGAGACCAGTCTTTGATTAAAATTAATTTGGATTTTACAAACTGACTGAATTCTCATCCAGAAATTTATATCTACATATTAATCTCAAAATACGGAACACAAAGCCCTGATATCACAAAATTATCAATAAGTTTACAGTTTATTAATTTCAAAATGAGTAGTATTTTAAGCAAAACTAAGGAAATATTTTAAAAATCAAGTGAAACACACAAATGAGTCAAGCAGAAGCTCAGTATATGCTTTCACATGGGAAAGTTAAATTGAGGCCCCCCATCCTAGGAAAAGAAAGAAAAATCAAAGGGGCCTGCTTCATCTTCTTTTACATTACATTTTAGTAATCATTCATTCATTCCCAAGAGGACATCATTATCTCCTACCTTATAGAGCTAAAAATCAATGTTATAAAATTGGACTGCAAAATAACTAACTAGAAAAAAAAACGATCTATTTTCCAACAGAAAATGTTTAAAAAAAATTTTTTTATTTATTTTATTTCCATACCCCTCTCCCCAACCCACCTAAAAGAGTTTTCAGTAAACATTTAAAACAGCTACAGAGCAAGAGAAGCAGTTTTTTATTTTGTTTTTGTTTTTTGGCTTTGAACCATACCTCTAGCTGCTGTAAGAGAGATTTTCCTTTCTTATTAATTTCATTGATAAGGGTGAAAATGGCCACTTTAATTTCCTGTTCTACTCGTTTGTTAGTCTCATTTACTTCTTTTATCCTGAATAAGAGAAATGCATCATTAGATTATCAACTTATCCTATGTGTCTGAATCATCAACTGTTACAGAAATTCATCCAACTGGCTACTTAACCGAGTAATTAAAATAAAGCATTGTCAAAAGGTACAATTTATGTTTTGGCAGACCTGACCACTCAATTTGGTCCACAAAAGTTATGTATATAGACAAAGAATGGATTTAATATATAGTAATTTTAAATTAAGCTCATAAAGGCAGGTTTATTAAATCTGAATGGTAATTTCCTTAAGTCAATGACATGAATGTGATATATAAACGTTTGACATCAACAATTGCTGTTGAGTGTCAAGTCTGGCACATTGGTTTTGTTTAATCTTGATGCTTTCAGAGAACAATGTATAAAAGAACAATCTTGCAACCAATAATTATTATCTTTTGAAAGGGTAGGAATTAAGTTTAGAAGCATTTATAATGCAACCACTTCAAACGTGTGTTCTGATATACCCCCTTCCATAGTATCTTCTCAAAATTGTTTCCTATTGTACAAAGCTAAGGGCATAAAACATTTTTGATCTATTTTAAAAAAAAAAAAGATGTTCTAGAAATAGCTAGGAGCACCCACTATGGCTATGGAAGTTTCAGTTGCAAACAGGAAGTGGGGAACCCTACCAATAAAAATACACAAAATGTCAACAACCATTACCAGGTAGCCTTCAAATTTCATACATTCTACTTCTGTACAAACTATAACTCACAGTTTCAACCCCTACACTGCCTTTCATTTGCCAAATTCAAATCTGAGTACCTTTAATACACTCTGAGTCACAGTAATGCCCCTTCTCTAGGGAACAACATGGTTTTGGTACTACTGCCTCTGTCTGTACCACGGTGCTTGTCTGGGCAATTATTTGAAAATTTTATTGAATTCTTCCTTTATCTTATTAAAGTCAGTGGAAAACATGTTTTAAAAATGAAATTCAAGTTTTAAAAACATCATTTTAGACCTGTAACTAAAATGTATTTACAGTAAGTTAAAAGGTACCCAAACTATAGTTACTGCTAAGTGCTCTCCATCCCACTTAGTGATGAAAATCTAGGTCTCAAACTTAACATGACTGAGCCAAAGGTGAAAATCATTAAACATGCTGAAAGTAGAAAACAGCCTCAGTCAGATGTTCACTGGCCTTAAGCAGGTATACTGTGTGTTCAGTTGTGAAAGATTAAAAAATTAATGTACATTTAAAAAATTACGGAGATAGGCCACTGAAAAATGGGTCTAAAAAGGGGCATATAATCAGAGATTTTAACACTTTTTTTTTTTTTAAAGCGCTCAGGAAATGAAGTCACTAATCTCTTCAACCCCATCCCTCCAACTCCTTCCAATCTTATAACACGTAAACCTCTTATTCTATATCTATACACAGATTCAGGAACACATTACAAAGTATGTACAAAAGTACAATACTGCCAAATGAATCAGCCCACTATTCTTCCTCTGAAAGGATGTCCATGTATAATTTATAGACGGTGTAGCTATCCTCTCCAACATCAACCAAAACATACCAGCATTATAACTTAAAACATTCTGACATTTCCATGAAAACCAACCACTAATGATCACTTTATATATTTATATATTTATTTGTAATCGCTTTTGTTTTCTCTTGGTATCACTTCTTAGGATGAAAAGTTCTACTACCTTACTTTCTAATGAATGTATAAAGCACTATTTTCCATCCATTCATTCAAATATTTAATTTTCTTAGCCATTTTAATCATCTTAATGAATTTCAGTATTCTAGAGGTACCTAAAAGTCCCAGTATCTGTGAATCTGCAAAATAAACAAATAATAACCCTATTCAGACCTCCATGAATTTACAAGTTTTAATTATACCACTTCCAAGTACTTGTCTTTCTTGATGAAGAGTCCTAATCTTGTTCATACGCTCTCTTATGGAAGTACTCCCACTCTCCCTGTCAATAAGTTTAACTTATTCAGACATGAGCCAAAATAGAATACTTTTTAAATAATAACAATGATGACTATGATGATGATAAAAATAACAGCAGCAGCTAAAATTTGAGTACAGGAATTAGTACTATGTTTTCTCCTCATAATAAAGCTACTAAGGTAAGTGGTGTTTTTAATGCTTGTTTTACAAATGGGGAAATAAATCTGTCCACTACTCTTGATACTCTAGATGATGCCTTCCACACAGTCTCTAGTGTAAATTTTATAATTCAACACACTATGTATTTGTTTCTTTTTCCAACCTGAAGTAAAGCTCACATACACTGGACTCTTAATAATTATGAAATATTCAAAGATGCATCCTATAAGAGTAGACAAAATTTTGGTCAATTAAATTTTGCTTTATTAACAAATACTCCAATTTCCCCCTCTTAAAACAAAATGTTTTCTATAGATGTTTAATACAATTTAGTATGAAAACAAACTTAAACTGGATCCACTTGTGTTTAACAATCCTTAAAAGTGGAATTATGGTTTTAAGGCAACACACTTACCTATTCTGCACCTGAGTAGCTGCAAAATGAACATAATTCTTCTTTTCAAGAAGCTTAGCCAGTAGATTCTCAATTGCACCTTTCTGATTTTGAAAAGCTTCTTCCAAAAACTGATACCTTAAAGCCAGAACAAAAAATGAATTTAGAACACAAAATCTGCAACTAAAGATTTTGGAAATGAAGAAAAAACAGCTGTATCAGTCAATCTTGAAACCTTATTTAAAGGATCAACTCTGTGCTGGCCGCTAGTACCTTACCCCATCTGCACTTGTAACTGCCAATTCCTCTCCTCTGACCAGAAAAGTCATTTTAAGAGAAAAAAAAAAAATGTTTGAGTAATCTTACATCAAAGTTTTGATTAAGGGTTACATTTTATTTTTACACTTCAACGAATGGAGTAAATTATATACATTTTAAATTAGAAAATACAACCACATTATAGAAAATATTTTTAAAGTGGAGAAAATCACCTATAGTTTCAACATAACAAAATCACTGCTATCACTTAAGTATATATAGTTCCTTAGTCTTTTTATCATGCATTTTAAAATGCAAGTGTACTCATAATGTACATGCAATTTTGCATCTGACTTTTTTATCTTTATAATCATAACCTGAAATAATTGTTCAGTACCATATGCTGTGTATTATCGAACTTTCCGAAAGGGTAGTATCAACTGACAGTATCACCAACCCTAGTTCTATTTTAACTTTGTCAGCATGAGTGGTACATGTTAAGATTTTCTCTAACTACAATAGTGAAAATTAGAGCCTGGTGGCTCAGTGATTAAGCACTTAGCTGCTAATCAAAAGGTCGGCAGTTCGAATCCACCAGCCACTATTTGGAAACCCTATGGGGCAGTTCTACTCTGTCCTACAGGGTTGCTATGAGTCAGAATTGACTCAACAGCAAAGGGTTTGGTTTGTTCATCTGTTTGTTTTAATAGTGAAACTTTAGACTTTATAATTCAAATATACAGTTGTTTGGTTACTAAGAAGCTAGAATGGTTTTGCTAGTTTTATCTTGTTTTATCTCCTTGTAAATACTCATTAAATCAACAAATATTTTTTAGCTCCTTCTATATGCTAGGGATACATGGGTAAAAAAAATCCATTATGGCTCATATTTTGTAGGAATTAGGCACAAATATGAAATGATACCACACTGTGATGGAGATATATGCAATCTGCAACAAAAACACAGTGCCTAAGTCTGCCTCAACACTAAGGAAAGCTTCACAGCAAAGTGAGTACATTATTATTCTATGCTAAGTGCAGTGGCATGTCTGGGAAACTATGGCCAAAAAAAATCATGCAAGGGTTACAATATGAGACAACAACTAATAAAATCCAGAGTCAGATTATGAAGGGGCAGGTACATCATACTAATTTTTAGAATTTATTCTCTACGTAATGGGAAACCATTGAAGAATTTTACCCAGCGTGTGATAATCAGAACTACATTCTAGAAAAATCATGAGACAGAAACACATAGGATGGATCTGAAGAAGGCAGCAGAAGAGAAAGATGAGCTGGAACTCTAAGAGAGTAGCTCAGATGAGAGATCAGGGTACAGTACTGGAGGGTATGGCTGAAAAAAACAAGCTGGAATAAAGGGCTTTATCAGAGAAAGCAGCAACTTTGGCAATTTAAGAGGTTACGTGGCTCCAGTTACCGCAAGGTCCAGGGTACGAACTGATAATAGGATGCATAGTTAAGGTACAGTCAAGAAAAGGTCACTGAAAATGAGGAGATCAAGGTGCTGGCAAAGTTATAATTGGCCACGTGGACACTGTAATCGTTATGGTAAATGCAGGAACTGAGGTAAAGAGACTATGAGCATATAGATGTTTGTGTCTTAGTGAGGTCTCGGTTAAGGCAGAGAGAAGAGGAAAGGTATGAGAAGCTGCACACATAAAGAAAACTTGGGCTAGATAAAGCGAAGCTTGCTGAGTGGTAGGGTTCAAGAGGTAAATGAAGAATGGAGAGCAGAAGAAGCAGAAGTGTAGAGCAATATGGAGATCAGTGCTACAAAGAACAGCTTCCCACTGAGGCTTTTGTGTACTAAGAATGTTTTTTTAAAGCAAAATTCTTTTAAAAAATCTGTCCATAATGTGAAGTCTAAACAAAACCTGCTGTCATCTAGTTGACTCCAACTCATAGTGACTCTATAGGGCAGAGGAGAACTGTCCCAGAGGGTTTCCAAGGAGTTGCTGGTAGATTTTAACCACTATGCCATTTGGTTTAGTGTTAAGTCAAGCACATTATAAATTGTACAAGATACTGATTAAAAGCACAAAAAGTGCATGGGTGTTTTAATTTAAAAGACAAATTTTAAAAAGTTCTACTGTTGTTAAGGGCACCCAAAGACTGTTCCTTCACTGAAGAGCACATTTCATTTATTCCATATATCACAATTTCCCTATTTCAAAATTAAATTTTACTATGTTAAATCTGTAAAAATAAAGTAGATGAGAATACTATGCTACGACTTTCACTTAAAGAACGTTAAACTGTGAGAAAAAAGGCCTTCTAAAGCAAAGTTTGATTTTATGTCAGCAAACAGTAGGTACCTGGTAGGAAGTTCAATGATCGTAATTCATAAAATTTACCTTGCACAGATTTCTCTTCTCACTGCCAAATAAACATGTTTTAGAATCCTTTTTCTAGAAATACCTTGTTGCATTCATGTGAACAACAAGTAAGCAAAAATACACTATTTTCCTACACCTGGGTAAAAATATTTGTCCTTTTCTCCCCTTATATATAAAGATTGAGACCTGGACTGGAAAAGATGAGTAAGTTTTTTTCTAGAGAGACAAACTTGGGAGAAAAGTAAGGGCTTTCAAGGGAGGGAAACATATCTGAATGAACAAAAGTACAAAGTTCTGAAGCCACCTGTCATTTTTAGGACTAGGAAAAGAACATAGAGGAATAGGAAGGTACCAGAAGCTACAGAGTCTTGTACGTTTTGCTGAGGTTGAACTTGGATAATAAATAATGATGAATCATCAAAGGATTGACTGAGGTAGAGGAGTGGATAGATCGCATTTGTCTCTGTTGACTTGAACAACAAAGGAGCAATATGGAATTGTTTTTATAGCAAGCTACCTCTGATTCTATTAGCTAACAAAATAAACTTATGTTTTCTATTTTAACTATCAAAATTATAGAGTTGAAATACTTTAGAAATAGGGAAGAAGAAGAGCCAATAAATAGCTTAAGTATAATTTTGATTAAATGTGTGAATACTGAAAAAATTTCTTAGATTTTAATCTTGCATATGAAGTAGTGATTCTTAACATGGGCTCCATAGTCACGAAGAGCTATTTCCAGTATTCCAAAATGTCTCAATAAAAATTATGTATAATTATGAGTTAGCACAGGCTAAGGAAAACTTTGAATTTTTGCCTAGTATAACAAAAACTCAGTATAATAACTTTAATACTACTGGTTATACAATTTTGATTAGAATTCATCAGGATGCTTATATGCAGTTTTTTATTATTGAGAAATAAATTAGTATTTAATAGTCTGCCAAGAAGTTTTGCAAAATGTGGTGTTTGTGAATAAACAATGGGAGAGAAATAATAAAAACATTTTATATATATACATATGTATATATATAAAAGGTTGGGAATCACTGAGCTTATAACTCTTGAATGTACATTTAGGAGCTTATTAGATCCTGAGCTGTACAGATAGAGATGCTACTCTATTTGTCAAGTAAGTATAGTATTATTCTATACATGTCAGTATGTATAAACAACAACTGGTAGAATTTTACTCTGACACATCTAGGGAACTATATCATCTTAGTTTTTACCCAAACTGAATATCTAGAGAAATATTTTTTTAAAGCTGATTACGAAGTTATTCTGAGTCAATTTTTTTTCCATTATTCATTTTCTAAAAATTAAGTAAAATTATCAGCATATACTACAGGTTGAAATCCACTGAACCTACTGTCCACCTTCAGAAATTCTACACTTATAGCCATGTTTATTTCTATGCCCCCCCCCCCAATCCTCTACATTACTTTGAAGGAAATCCCAAACATCAATCCATACATAGCAAAAGCTAGCCTTTTTTCAGAGCTTACTATGTTTTCAGGCACTGTGCTAAGTATCTTATACAGATTCCCATTTAACCTTGAGAAACACTATGACACTGTTACTGTTACTAGCTTCACAATAATAGTTGGATGATTTCAACAACCTTCTGTGTCTCACTACTTCTTTAGTAAAATATAAACTGGTCTAAAAATTAAATTGGTTAAAACACACAAAGCACTTAGGAATAATAATGGCTTAATGTTAGCTATTACTGTTCTTAACAATAATTTTAAACAACTTGCACTGTCACAAGCAAAGCCCCTTCATCCAAAACCTGTAACAACAATAACAACAACAAAAAGCCTACTCTACATACAAACACCTTCTGAGAGTGTTTTTGCAAAACTAAATTTAAAAAAAACACAGAGGCTATGT
Source organism: Dugong dugon (assembly GCA_030035585.1). Lineage (NCBI taxonomy): Eukaryota > Metazoa > Chordata > Mammalia > Sirenia > Dugongidae > Dugong > Dugong dugon. The sequence continues at coordinate 155,148,379 of CM057462.1, forward strand.
TCCTCTTTTAAGACTCCATATGGAGCGGAGACAACACAGCCACAAGAGATGATATACAGTTCAGGAAGAGTCACAAAGGGTAGGAATTCTGAGCAACAATGATAAGAATCTATAAGGGTGGAGAATTCTAGAAAGCTTGGGGAAGGAGTTAGAATTCTCACAAATAAAACAGGGAACAAAAGCCATCTTTAACTAAATCTCAAAGGGCACAGTAACATCATTTCACATCTGAGTTATATAAGACTTCACTACTAAAATGGGACATCAGTTTCTATTAGTATCTTCAACTTCACTAATTTTTTCTTCAGTAGTGCCTATAATGCAGTTAATATAATCCAAAATAAAACACAGAGAGAAAAAAGGTTGAAAAAAAGAACAAAGAATCAGTGAGTTGGGGGATAACTTTAACCACCCTAATACATGTATAATTGGAGACCCCAAAGAAAAAAGGAGAGGAGATAGAATATATTTGAGGAAATTAAAATTATGGGTAAAAATTTTCCAAATTTAATGAAAATTATAAACCTACAGATCTAAGAAGCTCAACAATGCCTAACCAAAAGAAAAATTAAGAAAACTATATTAAAGTACAGGCAGTCCACGGGTTATGAACAACTGACTTACCTACAATCCACAATTTTGAACCAACCTCCATAAAGCCTATTAAAAATTCGAGGTACATACAATGATTTGTAATAACAAATGGGCACTACTTGTGATGCTTATCAAAACATTATTGTTATTATTACTATATGATTATGTTAGGGAGCACTGGTGGTGCAGTGGTTAAAGCACTCAATTGCTAACCAAAGGGTCAACAGTTTGAACATACCAGCCACTAAGTGGGAGAAAGATGTGGCAGTCTGCTTCTGTAAATATTTACAGCCTTCAAAACACTACAGAGCAGTTCTACTCTGTCCTATATGGTAGCGATGAGTCAGAACAGACTCGACATCAGAGGGTTTGGTTTTCGTTTATTATGTTAAAGATGTTTTAGTGTATCTGGAAGTATTTCTTCAATGTTTTTTATGCATACTGTCTTAGACTGGATTCTCTAAAGAAGCAAAACCAGTGAAGCATACATATACAGAGAGAGAGAGAGAGAGAGAAATATTTATGTCAAGGAAATGGCTCACAAGGTTGCAGAGGCTGGCAAGTCCCAAGAACGTGGATCAGACATTAGGATGAAGGCTTCTGCCAACTCACGCAGCTGCAGGGGCTGGCTGATGAATCCAAGATCGGCAGGTCAGACAGGCAGGCTGCTGGCTCAGAGGCTGCAGAGGCCAATGAATCCTGAGATCAGCTGGCAACAAGGCAGGATGCTGGTTCAAGTTCCAAGAGCAGGAAGTCAGGTGATGATGAGCCAGACACAGGATCCAGAGCAAGCAAAACCAGTGAGCTTTGCCAGAACATCCATATATACTGGATGCAGGCCACACCCCCGAAGAAATTCCCCTTACAATTCACTGGCTGATAATATCAGATCACATCATAGAGATGATGACATCATTACATAACTGCCAAATTGCATCATTACATAACTGTAAGACTACATCATTACATAACTGCCAAACTACATCATTACACAACTGCTGAACTACCTTACATAACTGCGAAATGATTAAGAATTATGGCCCAGCCAAGTTAACACACAATCTTAATCATCACAGTCCATCCTCTTGTCAACTTACCACCTATACAAACAAACAAACAAAAAAAAACATTATCATCGAGTCAATTCCAACTCATAACAACCCTATAGGACAGAGTAGAACTGCCCCAGAGGGTTTCCAAGGAGTGCCTGGTGGATCCAAACTGCTGACCTTTCAGTCAGCAGTTGAACTCTTAACCACTACACCACCAGGGTTTCCACCACCTATATACATCTCCTTTAATCATACAAAATCTCTAAATAAAGACAATTACAAAGTCATACTTGCGCCTAACATGATACAACATGCGTACAACTGAAAACGCGCTAGCCCTGTTTACATTTTACATTTTATGAGTAAAGAAAACAAAAATATCTGATGGACACGTACAAGGAAAGAATACTCATAACAAGTACAAACCTCATTTCTGCAACTGGTCATGGAGTAGTGACTGGTGTTTAGAACTACCTTCTTCCACCACCCATTCTGTATTCCCTTTAACCTCAGAAAGGACCTCAGCTGGGTTGTAGTGGTTTGCCTAATGGGGTGGCCCTAACCTTCATTCCTGAAGGGTCTGGGCCATTAGCAATCATGTTGGAATTGGGTTGCTGTAGTTTTCCATTGACTCTCATCACAGAGCATGGTAGTACTAAGAGATGTCCTTAGGGATCCCCTATATTCCAGACGTACTCTTCTTTACTTCTATTATATAATATCACTGCAAGTTCCCCTTGGTAATCAAGCTCAATTACATCAGCCAATAAAATAATTCCCTTCTTTGCCTGTTAATCCAGAGGCACAAGGAACCCAAAGTGGCCAGATGACATTCTTAACTTCTAGTTCAAAGGAATCAGTTTGTGTCTTCTGGTGGGAGTACTCCTCCCTTGATAACAGAGCTTAAGGTCATGGAGACAGGAAGCAGAAATTTTGGAAGTTGGTCGCTGGGGTAATAGTGAGTGCTGCCACTCCCATTTCCAACCCTTGATTCCTGGACTTATGAATCCTGGCTATGGGAGAAAAAAAGCACCATATTTGGATGCTGGTTTAGAGTATATACAGCCTGCTGGAGAATACTGCCCAAACCTGCAAGGTATTGTCACCTAGCTGGCACTGTAATTGGGTCTTCACAAGGCCATTCCATTGTTCTATCAAGCCAGCTGCTTCAGGATGATGGGGAACATGGTAAGACCAGTGAATTCCATCAGCATGGTCCCGTGGCCATACTTCATTTGCTGTGAAATGACTTCTTTAATCCAAGTCAATGCTGTGTAGGATACCATGATGTTGGAAAAGGCATTCTTTTACAGACGGTAGTTTTGGCAGAAGCATTGTGCGTAGGGGAGGCAAATCTACATCCAGAGTGTCTATTCCAGTAAAAACACGATGTCCTGTCCATGATGGAAGCAGTCCAGTGTAATCAACCTGCCACCAGGTTGCTGGCTGATCACCACAAGGACTGGTGCCCTATCGAGGACTCAGTGTTGGTCTCTGCTGCTGGCAGACTAGGCAATTAGAAGTGGCTGTAGCCAAGTCTGCCTTGGTGAGTGGAAGTCCACATAGCTTAACCTTCATCCTCACAACCACGGCCACTTTGTTCATTAGCTTTTGAGCAATGAAAAGAATGGCTAGGGAAAGAGTGAGACTGGTTCCACAGAATACATCATCCTATTCACTTTGGTGTTAAAATACTCCTCTGATGAGGTCACCCTATGGTGAGCATTCATATGAGACACAAATATCTTCACTTCCTTGTCCCATTCAGAGAGGTCTATCTACATACCTCTTCCCCATACCTCCATGACACCAATTTTCTAATTATAGTCCTTCCAAGTCCCTGACCATCCAGCTAAACCACTGGCCACAGCCCACAAATCGGTATACAGTAACACATCTGACCATTTCTATTTCCAAGTAAAGTGAACAACCAGGTGCACTGCTCGAAGTTGTGCCCATTGGGAAGATTTCCCTTAACCACTGTCCTTCAGGGAGGTCTCAGACAGGGGTTATAGTGGTGCTGCTCTCCACTTTCAAATGATGCCTGCATATTGCACAGAACCAGTTAAAACCAGGCGCAAGTTTTCTTTTTCAGTCAACTGATCATAAAGAACTCCCCATAAGGCCATAGGTGCAGACTGGGAGAGGACAGGTAATGTGACAGGAGTGGAGACCGTAGGCTTTTGGGCCACTTCTTCACATAAGCTACTTGTACCTTCAGGTCCTGCTCAGGTCTGATTTCATGTATAGCACTTCCATTTAATGATGGAATGCAGCTGTGCATGTCCGACTTTATGGCTCTGTGGGTCAGAAAACACCCAGTTCATGATGGGCAGCTCAGGTCGCATGGTGACTTGGTGGGCCATGCTTATGTTTTCAGTCTCTACTAAGGCCCAGTAATAAGCCAAAAGCTGTTTCTCAAACGGAGAGTAGTTATTGACAAAGGATGGCAGGATTCTATTCCAAAATCCTAAGGGTCTGTTCTGTGATTCACGAACAAGGACCTGCCAAAGACTCTGAACAGGATCTCTATCTGTCACTGACACTTCAAGCACCATTGGATCAGCCAGATCATATGGTCCAAATGGCAGAGCAGCTTGCACAGCAGCCTGGACCTGTGTGCAGAACCTTCTCTTGATCTGGGCCCCACTTAAAACTAGCAGCTTTTTGAGTGACTTGATACACAGGCCAGAGCAGCACACCCAAACGAGGGATACGTTGCCTCCAAAATCCAAAGACGCCCACCAGGGGTTGTGCCTCCTTTTTAACTGCAGAAGGCGCAAGATGCAACAACGTATCCTTCACTCTAGAAGAAATCTCTCTACATGCTCCACATCACTGGACACTTAGAAATTTCACTGAAGTGGAATGCGCCTGTATTTCTGTGGGATTAATTTCCCACCCTCCAGCACACAAGTGTTTTACCAGTAAGTCCAGCTCACTGACACTTCTTATTTACAGGTCAAATCAGCACAATATAATCAATGTAATGAATCAGTGTGATGTCTTGTGGAAGGAAAAGGTGATCAAGGTCCCTGCGGACTAAATTACAACATAGGGCTGGAAAGATGATATACCCCTGAGGTAGGCCAATAAGGGTGCATTACTGGCCTTGCCAGCTGAAGGCAAACTGCTTCTGGTGTTCCTTAGAAACCAGAATTGAGAAAAAGGCATTGGCCAGAATAATAGCTGCATACCAGGTATCAGGAAATACATTAATTAGCTCAAGCAATGAAACCACATCTAGAACAGCAGCTGCAACTAGAGTCACCACCTGGTTAAGTTTACGATAATCCATGGTCATTCTCCAAATCCCTTCTGTTTTTTGCACCAGGTAAACAGGTGAATTGAATAGAGATGTTGTGGGGATCACCATTCCTGCATCTTTCACGTCCTGATGGTGGCAGTAATCTCTACAATCCCACCAGGAATGTGGTATTGCTTTGGGTATACCATTTTCCTAGGTAGAAGAGTTCTAATGGCTTCCATTAGCTTTTCCTACCATAATAGCCCTCACTCCACACATCAGGAAACCAATGTGGGGATTCTGCCAGTTGCTGAGTATGTCTATTCCAATTTTGCATTCTGGAACTGGACAAATCACTACAGGATGGATTCAGGGGCCCAGTGGGCCTTCTGTAAGACAGACTTGAGCTAATTCTCCATTAATAACCTAACCTCTGTATGCTTTACTCTGAGTGGTGGGCCACAGTGACATTTTGGGTCTCCTGGAATTGATGTCAGTTCAGAGCCAGTGTCCAATAATCCCCAAAAAGTCTGATTATTTCCTATTCCCCAATGAACAGTCACCATCATAAAAAGCCACAGATCCCTTTGAAGAAGGCTGACAGAGAGATCAACAATATAAATTTTTGGTACTGCAATGGGGTTCTTCTTCTAGGGGACCTGGCCTCCCCATCATTCAAGGGCTTGTGGGTTTGTAAACTGGCTCAAGTCTGGGGTTTCACTGAGGGGCCCTGACTCTCTACTCTGGTGATTCAAGTTAGACTGCCATTCATTTGACCTAGAATTCTTCTGCCTGTACAGATCAAGTATGTATTTAGTGACTGGCCATCTATTTCACTCCTAGGGACACCATGACTAAATAGCCAACATCATTAAGCCCATACGAGTCAGACTATTCTGATTAGTGCTTTCACTCCGATATCCATTACAGTAACCACAACCACCCTGTCTTTGTCAATTAAGTGCCACCACTTGACCCCTGCCACAACAGGCTCCAGTCAGCCCCAATGTAGTTGGTGTCTTAATTCAGTTAGGATAGCTCCCACTGTCAAATATGACTTACATAAAATAGCTATCAAAGCAGTCTTCAAGGATGTTGGCTTTTCCTTGTTCCTCACCACTGTGGTAAAAGGTGTGTCCTCTGGGCACCCCATGTGTGGGGCCGTGAATCTAACCTGATAAATCCACTCTAGAATGCCCATTTCCCTAAGCCTTTGGATACCTTCTTCTATAGTACAGCAAGGCAAGTCTGACAATTCAAATTGATTCAGTGTAGGCCACTGTGTAATCCATGCTTCAGCGAACCAACCAAATAAATTATATATTGGATGCAGGCCACACCCCCAAGGACTCTCCCCTTACAAGTGATTGGTTGATCACATCAGATCACATCATGGAGGTGATTACATCATTATATAACTGCCAAATTACATTACATAACTGCCAAACCACTGAGAATCATGGCCCAGCCAAGCTGACAATCAACCTTAACCATCACATAGAAAGGTACACTATATACTAAGACAAACATTTGACTAACTGACGTTAGATACGAACTGTACCCAACTGTTCCGACTTACCTACAAATACGACTTAAAGACAGACTTAAGAATAGAACTCGTTCATAATATGGGGACTGCCTGTGTATCACAGTCAATCTGTTGAAAACCAGTGATAAAGAGAAAATCTTAAAAGCTAGGAGAGGAAAAAAAGATACCTACAAAGGAAAAAAAGAACAGCAGACCTCTCACTGGAAATAATGCAGGCCACAAGACAGCAGAGTAAACATCTTTAAAGTAGTACAGAAAACTGTCAGCCTAGAATTATTCATCCAGCAAAAATATTTTAAATAAGCAGACAAAAGTTCTATGAATGATATGTTCACTATTTTGACTGTGATGATGGTTTCACAAGGTGCATACCTATATCATCAGAAAGCAGAGATCCCAAAGTGCTATAATCTCTGTATAAAGGTATAATAAGAGTACCCTGCTCCTCTAATACCTCTAAGGGACAAAAGGAAAACTACAATGGTGCTGTGGTGCTGTGGAAGAGCAGAGGAGGGATTCCTTGGAGATGCAGCCACAAAGCACTCCATACGTGTATTTTTAGACCAAGTGCACCATCTAGGTGTCCAAAACAACTTCATTCTGGAAATTTCATGGTCTCAAACTGGTAGTGCTTCTATGCACCTGGCAAAAGGATATCCAATCCTCTACTGAGGAAAGCATCTTAACTTTAGACATAATTTACCGAGAAAAATTAGTTCATAGTTAAAATTAACCATACATGCTTTCCTTTCAGCAGTGCGCAGCCAGCAAGATGACTATGCAAATTACTAATAAGAGGAAGTTGTCGGTGATGCCATCTTCAAAGCTGAACTGAATGAGCTTCTCACTCGGGAACTGGCTGAAGATGGCTGAAGTTCGAGTTACACCAATCAGAATAGAAATCATTATCCAAGCCACCAGAACATAGAATGCTCTTGGTGAGAAGGGCTAGTGAATACAGGAATTTTCCACTGTAGTTCAGAAGAGGTTTGGCTTCCCTGAGGGTAGTGTGGAGCTTTATGCTGAAAAGGTGAGGTCTGTGTGCCATTGCCCAAGCAGAGTCTCTGAGTTACGAACTCCTAGGAGGGCTTGCTGTGCAGAGGGCCCACTACGGTGTGCTGTGGTTCATCATAGAAAGTGGAGACGAGGGCTGCGAGATCATGGTGTCTGGGAAACTCCAAGGACAGAGGGCTAAATCCATGAAATTTGTGCATGGCCTGATGATCCACAGTGGGGACACCGTTAACTACTACGTTGACATGGCTGTGGGCCATATGCTGCTCAGAATGGGTTGTGCTAGGCATCAAAGTGAAGATCATGCTGGCCTGGGACCCAAGTGGTAAGACTGGCCCTAAGAAGCCCCCACCTAACCATGTGAGCATTGTAGAACCCAAAGATAAGGTACTACTCACTACTCCAATCTCAGAACAGAAGAGCCATCTGCGATGCCCTAGCCAGTCCCCACTGTGTAATAGGGTCTCCTTGGCAACTGGATCTGGGGTGTGGATGTTGCTCTGTAGAGACCTTTAATAAAATCTTTTAAAAAGAAATAAAATAAAATAACCACACATATAAGAAAATATGGCTCCCTGAAATAGAATCAGAAATAGGGAAACATGTACTAACAGAGGCAAAATACCCATGTATACTATATTTAAAGAATGAAATATAAGCCAAAACATATTCAGGCAACTATAAAAAGGTGGGGATCTGTTTGTTGATGGAATAGTTCTGTATCTTGATATCAGTGGTAGCTACACAAATCTACACGTGATAAAATGGCATAGAACTATATGAACACATTCTATCAGTGTCAATTTCCTTGCTTAGGTTTTGTACTACAGTTATGTAAGCAATTAACTATTAGGGAAAACTGGGTGACGAGTACACAGGACTTCTCTGTACTTTTCTGGGGCAACTTCCTATAAATCTATAATTTTATATCTCAAAATAGAAAGCTTTAAAAGAAGAGGTCTGGTAAATTTTTAAAAGAGCAAAATGAAACTTACTGAAAATAATTCAAATAACTAGAATTTAAAACACAATGGATGGGTTTTAATGACAGCTTAGACAAATGAAGAGAATATTCGTGAACTGAGCTTGGTCAGAGAAATCGTCTCTCTGTTTTGCATTCTGAATTTTAAAAATGGGAAATACAGAAGTTAAGGGATATGGAGCATGGAATAAAGAAATCTAACATACACATCTAACTGGAGTTACAGAACGAGAGAAAGAAAGAATGCAACCGAAGCAATATTTGGCAAGATTACGGATTGAAACACACAATCCATAAACTGAAAAGAAAAAAAGAGGTAAGCTTACAAATAATCAGAAAACAAAGGATACCTTCAAGAGAGTAACAGAAAGTCTGTTGGCCTCTTAAAGGCAAAAAGGTAATGTGCTAACACAGCAGCAAGTGATTGGCAACCTATACATAAAATGCTATATGCAGCAAAAATAGCTTTCAAGAATGACGGCAAAATAAAGATATTTACAGACAAACAAAAATCACTACCAGTAGACTCGCACTAAGGAGACATCAGGCAATGACAATGAATCAAGATGGAATGTGAGATGCAAGAATTAAAAAAAAGAATAGAGAAAGTGGTGTAAAAAAGTGGGGTAAATCTAAAACACTGACTACATATATACAATATTTGGCAGGGTAAGAAAATAGAAAGAATTAAAATGCATAATTACAGGGGGAAGGAAAGGGAAAAATGAAGTTTTTAAGAGGTCTAGTATTACTAGGCAGTGGACAATGATATTGATTAAATTTAGACTTTGATAAATGTACACACTGCAGTTTCAAGGGAAAGAACTAGGCCAAACAACAACGTATAACTTTGAAACTAGTAAAATGGGGGAGGATGGAATTATGAAAATCAGACAATCCAAAAAAAAAAAAGACATTTAAAAAACAGAGGAAAATAAACTAAAAGGAGCAAGAAAATGAGAAATCATTAAGTGAAATGGTAGATTTAAACTAAAATATTTTAGTAAATTAAATTTAAGTCACCACTCTCGGCTGCTAACCTAAAGGCTGGCGGTTCAAGCCTACCCAGAGGCATCTTAGAAGAAGGCCTGGTAATCTACTTCCAAAATCAGTCATTGAAAACCCTAAAGAGCACAGTTCTACTCTCTCTCACACACACACACACACACACACACACACACACACACACACACACACACACACACACACACACACACACACACGGTGTCACCATGAGTCAGAATTAATTTGATAGCAACTGGATTTTGGTTAAGTGCTCAGTTAAAGGATTAAAGATGCTCAGGCTGAATTTTTAAAAATCTGAACATCTTCATTTATAAGCAACAAGTCTAGGACATAAGGATAACAGCAAAGTAAAAAAGGAAGGAAAAAGATATACCATACAATTACTCACCAAAAAAAAACTGGCAGACAAAACAGACTTTAAAGCTAGCATGACTAAAGACATTAACGGTCAGCTCACTGGTTCAATTCACCAGTAAGATAATTTTAAATATGTATGCTCCTAACAATACAGTTTCAAAATACAGAGAGTAAACAGTGATAAAACAAGAATTTGAGAAATGCAGAATCACAGTGGAAAATTTCAACACATAATAGAAAAAGCAGAGAGGAAAAACTAAGGCTATAGATAGAACACACGTTTAACATGCACGAGAGGAGATATAGAACACCACACTCCAAGTAGAGTGTACTTGTTTTTTTGTTTTTTTTTTTTTCAAACACACCCAGAAGCTTTTAAAAAACTGATTTTGTATTAGGCCAGAGGTCAACAAACTTTTTCTGTAAAGGGCCAGGTGGCAAATATTTTCAAGTTTGTGGGTCATAAGGTCTCTGTCACAACCACTCAACTTTTCCTCTGCCTTTGCAGTGGAAATTAGCCATGGCTGTATTTGTCCCATGGGCCAGTTTGCCAAGGGCTATACTATGCCATAAAGCAAGTATTAACAAATACCAAAGGACTGAAATCATACAAACCACATTCTCTAACCACAAGGCAATTAAAGTAAAAACTATAACAAAAAGACAAGTCTTCCATGTGTTTTTAAAAGTTAAAAAACTACATTACTCTATAACCTATTCATTGTTTAAAGAAGAAATTACAATGGAAGCTAGAAAATATTTTTTATTTGAACTACTAAAAAAGCACCAAAATTTGAGACACAGCTAAAGTATACTTAACAGAAAATGTTCATATATTAGGGGGAAACATTTATCTCAAGGAGGCATAAAAAAGAAAAGTAAAATAAACTCAAAGAAAAGCAGAAGGAATTAAGATGAGTGCAGAAAATAACAGGGAAAAAATACAGTTTACTGGGAATCAACAAAGCCAGAAGTCGGTTCTTTGAAAAAACTAATATTGACAAACCTCTGAAAAAGACTGATCAAGAAAAACAGAGAAGGTGCAAAATAACTAATATCAGGAATGAAAAAGAGATCATCAATACAAATCTGAAGACATTAAAAAGATATTAATGAAACCTGATGTCAAGAAATTTGAAAATTTAGTTAAAATGGACAAAATTTATAGAAAATTACAGCTTACCAAAACTGACGCAAAAAAATAGAAAACCTAAACCATAAAAAATATGAATGTATAATTAAAAAATGGTTATAACTAAGCAATTCCTATCCAAAATACATATCCTAGACAACAAATGCACATATATCCCAGGAAATACATGAAGGAATGTTCATGGTATTTTTTGTAATAGTCAAAAACTAGAAAGAACCCACATGCTTGTCAATAGAAGAAAGGGTAAATTATAGCCAAGAGGTTCCCAAACTTTCTTGGTTCATGATGCCATTAGTGTCTCAGTAATTTTTTCACAGCACTCAAGGATAAATACCTAATAGGGCCATTTATTAAGTAGTTAGGTCCAAACAACCACCAAAAATTCAGTTTTTTAAAAAATATTTTAGTTATTTTTTTATTATATTTGTTTGTTAATAAATAGGTAAATACAAATGACTAAGCTTTTTTTTCCTATCTCACATTTCCTTAAAAGATAGGTAAGTATTAAAAAGAAAAAAAGCATCATAAGTTAAGGTTTATATGTATTTATAAGCAAAAAAATATGGCAACAGTACAAAGTATGGGGGCTGAGAAATGGAATTCTTCTTTGGGAAAGTCAATGATTCATGAAGTGGGAAGCAGTAAAATTTCTGAAGTAGACTTTAAGTTAAGGATGCATACCATCAGCCTAGAGCAACTCTCTAAAAATAAGAGGCATTATCTTAAAAATCCAAATGTAGAAATAAAATGGAATAGCAAAGAGTCATTAACTTAAAAGAAGGCAAGAAAGAAGCAAAAGAAGAACAAAACACATGAGAGAAACAAAAAACAAACAGTAAATGGTAGGCTTAAACCTAACCGTATCAATAATCACATTAAATGTTAACTGGATTAAACGTTTCAATTAAAAGATAGAACAAGGGCCCCTCAACTATTTATGCAAGTTAAAATTGATTTCTATGAAAATACATAATTGAAAACTCCTATATCCAGGCAGTTCTACTATTTTTTCCTATATGTAAATCAATAAATGGAACCCCTAGGTGATAAAAATAGTTAACATGCTAGGCTGCTAACCCAAAGGTTAGAGGTTCAAGTCCACCCAGAGGCACCTCACAGAAGAAAAGGCCTGGTGACCTAGTTCAGAAAAAAACAGCCATTAAAAACTCAATGGAGTAAAGTTCTACTCTGACAGACATGGGGTTGCTGTGAACTGGAATCAACAATTGATATGCTGATATAAATTAATAAATATTTCTTGAATGTAGGAAATGTTTAAATTTGTGTCAAATACTGTTTTAGGCTCTAAGAATTCATCAGTGAATAAAACAGAGACTTCTATCCTCAGGAAGGTTACGTTTTAATGGAAAGAACACTAACAAAAAAGTAGTAAACTATACAGAAAATGTATAGAAGGTGGTAAGTGCTATGTAAAAATAAATCAGGATAAGGAGGGATTGGTAGTGAATGTGCAAATTGCAATTTTAAATAGAGGGTTCAGAGAAGGTCTCATTGAGAATGTTATAGTAAACAAAGACTGGATGGATAGGGAGGAGCCCTGGTAGTGCAGTGGTTAAAGCGATCAACTGCTAACTAAAAGGCTGGCAGTTCAAACCCACCAGCCACTCTGTGGGGAGAAAGATGTGGCAGCCTGCTTCAGTAGAGATTTACAGCCTCAGAAACCCTATGGGATCGCAGTGAGATGGCTCAAGGGCAGTGGGTTTGGACAGATGTGACAAAATTAGCTATGCAAACAAGTGGAGCAAGAAAACTCCAGGCAGAGGAAACAGGCAATGTAATAACGCAGCATCATCCTTGGCATGTTTGAGAAACAGCAAGGAAGCCAGTATAGCTGTAGTACAGTAAGTGAAGGGGAGAGCAGTAATAAATGAAGTGTGTGTACAGGGCATTATAGGCTACTGCAAAGACTCTGACTGAACTGGAGAGTCAAAGCAGGTTTTAAGCAGGAGAGAGTGACACAGTCTAATTTAAGATTCACTCTAGCAGCTGTGTTAAGAATAAACTGAAGGTGATCTTTTTAATCTATAACTTACTGTAATTTTATGATGATATACACTTTGATATGGGTCTTTTTTGCAATTGTTGTGCTGGGCACCGACTAGGCCATTTCAGCCTGGTGACTCGATGTTACTTAGGAGAATTTCTTGAATTAGTTACTTGATTAATTGCCTTCCCAAAATTTTCTGTTCTTTCTGTGATTCGTACGGGTTGGCTGTGTCGGATATCTTTTGTAACTTTATCTTTTCTGTTTTCTCTCTGTAGTTTATTTTCAAGGAGACTATCGTGAATTTATCTACCAACCCTAATAATTAATCTTTTATTTCAGCTATCATACTTCCAAGAGCTCTTTCTTATTTTGGTTATTTCTTTTGCAGAGATGTTGCTCTTACTTTGTGACCAATAGCTTCTGATATCTTTCCAAGATGTCATAACTTTGTTTTAGTTTTATATTTCCTTTTGTTTCTGTATTCTTTCACATCTTTTCATGCCCTTTCTTCTCAGTGTACTTTGGTCTCTTTGACATGAGTGGCTGTGTCAATCAGAAGTGTTCACAGCTGTAACAGAAAATATGACTAACAATGGCTCATATAACAGAAAGACTAGAAGTAGGCAGTTGTGGTATTAGTTCAACAATTCAACATCTAACCTACAACCTCTGAAAATTTCTTGGCTTTTCTGTCATGAGTATACAATGATGTCAGAGATCCAGATATCACATCCAAATTCAAGGTAGGAAGATGCAGAAAAAAGGCTGAGACCAACAACATTAATTCCTTTTATCAAGAAAGCAAAAGCTTTCTCAAAATCTACCCCCTCAGCAAATTCTGCTTCTATTTTATGGGCCTGAACTGCCAGAAAGGTTGGCAAAGGAGATACTTAGTTTTTCTAGCCACTACATTTGAAGCTAGGCAAGAGGGATAGAGAATGAGAATTCTCAGTGTATCCCAGAAGGTACGCCACAGAGGCTTTCCTCAGATGTATGATCCTTGATCACACATGCATACTTAAATACAAACTACTTAAAAGCTGCTCAGAATCTCTGTGTATGAGAACAGGACTTATCACTTGGTAGGCTTCAATGTAAAGCAATCTGGGAAAGACCCAGCTTTTAAACTGGAAATGAACCCAAATGTCAATATTCAAAGGCTTCCTCTGACCATTCGCTATCTCTAGAGAGTGAAAAAGGCCTCTGATTCTTTCCCTCCTCCTGGGGGCGGTGGGGATAGGACAATGGAAAAGTGTCACTGCTATAAATCTGAAAGCAAGTCAGGGTAAGTGAAGGTCCCATGGTTTAGGGTGCAGATTTACACTTAATCTCCTTGATTTCAGCTATTTTAGAATATTTTTAAATTTATACGAAAATTGTGAAAACAGTATAGAGTTCCCCATATACGTCATACTCAGTTCCCCTTTTGTCTTAGTTACATAGTGCTGCTATAACAGAAATACCACAAGTGGATGGCTTTCAAAGAGAAATTTATTCTCTCACAGTTTTAAGAGGTCAGAAGTCCATATTCAGGGTGCCAGCTCCAGTGGAAGACTTTCTCTGTCGGTTCTGAGGGAGGGCCCTTGTTATCAATCTTCCCCTGGTCTAGGAGTTTATCAGCACAGGGATCCCGGTTCACAGGGTGCTCCACTCCCGCCGCTTCTTTCTTGGTGGTATGAGGTTCTCTCCTCTCTGCTGAATTCTTTTATATCTCAAAAGAGACTGACTCAAGATACAACCTAATCCTGTAGATACAGTCCTGCCTCATTAACATAACTGCCTCTAATCCTGCCTCATTAACATCATAAAGGTTAGGATTTACAACACACAGGACAATCACATATCATAAAATGGTGGACACACACACAATACTGGGAATCTCAGTCTAGCCAAGCTAATACACATTTTCGGGGGACACAATTCAATCCATTAACAACTTAATACCCCCAAGTTCAAATAAGGTTTCTCAGACTGTTGCTTGATTGTCAGCAATAAAGTTACACCGGGTACCTGTACAAAAAGGGCCTTATTAATCACAGTATTTACCATGAAGTGGGTAATGGGCATATTCAGTGGATCACCATAAACCCAATCCTGCATGGTAGACAGATGATGCATAACAATAGCTTCATCTGGGGTATTCCACTTGGCATTTCAAAGAGGAGGAAGACAGTCCTTCCTATCAGGGTAAACAAATTTTACAGCAGCTTTACCCAGTCCAACAAGCTAGTTGTCCTTTTTCAAATTTCATGCTGTATCTGAATCATATATCATCTTTGATTGTTCAATAGTGAGCTACGGATCCTGCATTAACTCAAACATGTTCTTGCATTCTGCAGCATTCAAAACCAAAGATACTACCCTAAGTTTGTCTATTATTTAGTAAAGGTTCTTCGAGAAGCTGAGAATACCATTCCATACAATGAGACAACTTTCACACTATATCCCTTGGTTTCAGTAGTTTCTTGTTTTTGCATTTCCCCTACCTGGACTATCTTCTTCATGGCCAGAGATTATACAGGTATTTTATTTCTTGTCCCAGATTAACTTTTCCCTTTGATAGTGGCCCTGAGTCTAGAGGCCATTGCTCAGACTGACCCAAATCTGAGGTTGGCCCAATGTCAGGATCCACCACAACACTCTCTTTTACTTTCATTTTAGCTATTAGAGATAACAATAACCAATGGATTGTACATGTAGCTTGTTTCTAATTAGTTTGCCTTATGTATTAATGAACCAATTCCTCAGGAGTTGGGTCTACCATTTCTAAATTCCATTGGTAACTTTTACCTAGAGTAACTGGGTGATACAAATGGTTAAGCACTGGACTACTGACCAAAAGACTGGTGGTTCAAACCTACCCAGAGGCACCTCAAGAAAAGCCTTAGCCTTCAAAAGATCACAGCCTTGAAAACCCCGTAGAATACAGTTCTACTCTGTACACATGGGGTCACCATGAGCTGAAATTGACCATGGCAACTAACAACAACTGATCACAGCACAACTGCAGTTCCATACCATGGGCTGCTAGCCTTTCAGGAATCAAAGGTTTGTCAACCCTGCCTCTCATCCTTCCTCTTCCCAAGCCACATGTTTCAGTTAGTCAGGGTCATTCTAGCAAATCCCACCTCTGATGTCAACTACAAAGTTAGGCAACAGTCCACAAGACCACCCTCACTTCTGACACTAATTGCAAATTTTGGGGTCTCTAAGACCACCCTCCAGTTCCATAATTCCCTGGAACTCTTTCTTGTTTATAATGTTGTATTGCTCAGTTTTTTTCTTATTTATTAACCTAGCCTATGTTTGTGTCAGAGCTTCAAACCAGTTCTTCCTAGTTCAGTCATAGCCAAGGAGGTGATACCGGAACACACCTGAATTTGTAAAATTTGGGTGACCTGGAACCATAACCAGAACAGGAAAAATTATGGGCGAAAAACTTAATCTCCCTCTTAGAAAACAAGGGCAGGATACGCACTGCACAGCAACCAAATCTCTTGCCCATCGGATTCTGTGCAGAGTCAGAAACAGTGATGCCCAGCTCAAAGACAGCAGCCGACGGCTCTACTTTGAATGTGTGTCGCTCTCCTCAGTCCTGCCAATAATCCAATCTCATGCATGAGGCTCCTGAAGGAGCTGACTATGCCTCTTCTGAGTCTCCCATTCCAGGGTTTCGACCTGTTAATTTTTCCTGTTCTGGTTCTGGTTCCAGTTCACCCAAATTTTAAAAATTCAGGTCTTTTCCAGTTTCGCTTCATCAGCCTTGACTGAGACAAGTTCAAACTGGTTCAAAACCCTGGCTTGTGTCTTTTCTTCATCATTTTAAAAATCCAGTTCTTGAATTCATTTTATTCTTTAAAAGTGTTCTAATTATAATTTTTTTATCGTTATTAATTCTTTCCATATTTCAATTTTACTGTACTTTTCTTAGATTCTTACGTCAAATAGCCTGGGCAGGAACCACTCATGACATTCCACAGGCAACTGAAAATAAACTGCTGTCATTATCTATCCCGAGAACTAAACAAGCAGTTTAGCATTAAGTTGGTCTACTTAGATTTTGAAGTAGTTCCAACTAGAACTACTATTGGCTCTCATCCATAAAATAATCCATAAGAAGGTCGTATTTGAACAGGGCCATTAACAAAGGCAAGCCATGGCAGAATTGCAAAAGGTGTTGTCTGTGACCATGTCCCGTGTCATCCGCCTACCTCTGTCCCTGCAGCTTTGGGCGTCTGTGATCCAGACATGGTTTTTGAAGTGTTCAAAATGGACTTACCCAGACTGGAGTTTATGGCAAAACCCTGTATGTGCTACCCAGCAACAACCGCTGGAATTTTGGACCAGAAAATTTCCAGATGCCATGGTATGGTACACCCCACTTGAGAAACAATTACTAACTTGCTACATTAATTCAGACTGTTCTATGACTAAAGGATATAAAATAATCCTGAAACCTGAAATACCTATAATGTCTTGGGTGATGTCAGAGAAAAGCTCTTAATAAGGAAAGTAGTACCCAAGAGAGTTCCGTAAGAGAATGGAAATGGTTTATGCAGGAACAGATTGGGGGGGGGGGGGGGGTGTACAAGGAGAACTAGTAGCCTCTTTTCCCCTAGGGCCAACTCTGAAATCTCTTGCGGTCACACAGATTGACCAACAAAGAGCTGCTTCATTTATAGATGGCAGTTTCAAGGTGAACATACAGCATCCTGTCTGGAAGGACACCACTCTAGAAGGTGGTAAAAACAAATCAGCCTCAGTTGTGTGAATTTCATGCTATTTCACCCTGTGTCTGAGATTTTAACAGACTTTGCAGATGGTGTCAGAAATGAGGATGTCTTGTGGACTGTTCACTAACTTCATGCAGATGATGAAGAGAAAGACACTGGTAAGATTCAGTGATGTATGCTATACTAAACACTTGGTTGCCACATCTTTCTCCTGCAGGTGGCTGGTGGGTTTGAATTGCCAACCTTTTGGTTAGCAGCCAAGCACTTAACCACTGAGCCACCAGGGCTCCTTATTAAACACTTGAACTTTGACTACGGAGGACCACTGAAGGATGTTAGGAGAGGCAATTATACTTTAGCAAAACAATCCTAGCAGCAATGTGGACAGAATGAATTTCAAATGGTAAAACCAGAAGCAAAGAGACAAGTTGTAAATTTGTCATAATCACAACCATCTAGGTTTTTAAATCCAATGACATGGGATCTGCAATAGTCCATCCAGGAAAAATATAATGGACATGTGAACTAAAGAGGAAGGAGAAAACATTCAAGAGATAATTATGACTGGGATACAAGTGGTGAAAGAAAGGGAAGGATCATGATTATTACTTCTAGGGGATGTGGAGTTGAAGTTATTCTTTCGTGGAAAAAAGTATACCATCTTCCTTTTCGTTGTGTCTCAGCATCAATGAAAAAAGCTGCAAGAAATCTAAGTATTCCAAGATCTGACTGGAGCTATGAGAAAGGGAATCTAAGGTCTTACTGAGATTATTAGAAGACAATCAAAACTAAGAAATGGTGAAGCATCTCACAACATGGATGAATCCGGAGGGCATTATGCTTAGTGAAATGTCAGTCACAAATGGACAAATATTATATGATACCGATATTAGAAGAACTTAAGAAAAAGTTTACACACAGAAAAAAGCATTCTTTGATGGTTACAAGGTGGGGAGGGAGAAAGAGAGGAAATTACTAAGTAGATACAAGACAAGTGGCAACTCTGGTGAAGAACAACACACAACATAAAGGAAATCAGCACAACCGGACCAAAGCAAAATCAGATTTAAAAAAAAAAAGGTAAGAAATGATCCCATGATGAAGACATCCACAAGCTGAGATATTTGAGAGATGCCTCAAAAAAAACCAAAAACCAATACTTTTATGTGGTCAAATAAGTCTAAGATATTCCATATACTGTATTCTGTGTATCTTTATTCTCTACACAACACAGGAGACAATGAACATACAGATTAAGAAGAGATCTGGAGTTCCACTACCTGTGTTCCAATCCTGGCTCTACCACTTAATGTAAGACCTTGTAGAGATTACTAAAGCTTTCTGTGGGTAGACTCTCTCACTTTAAAATAGTAATAATAGTACCTAATCCTCACAGGTAGTTGGTATCAATGAAATGAACATAAAGCATTCAGAAATGTGCCTGGAACAAAAATTATTAAGTGTTTGCTATTACAGTTAAGTACTTGGCTACTAACCAAAAGGTCGACAGTTCAAATCCACCAAACGGCTCCATGGGAGAAAAACCTGGCAATCTGTACCCATAAAGATTACAGCCTAGAAAACCCTATGGGACAGTTCTACTCTGTCACATGGCGTCACTATAAGTCAAAAATCGACTCAACAGCACTTAACAATTAGATTATTATATCCCTTCTTAAGAGAATTCTAATGAACAGTACATTAAAAGCTCTAATAAATCATACAGTTAAGAAACCCATTTAAAGCGTGATTAACCCAACACCTTTGACACTAGATTCATAAAACCTATTTTCATTCATCTAGTAGAACTGTTTTAAGAAAAACACTTTAGAAAAAGCTGGACTATGAGTAGACAAGGCCATCTTTTTAACTATAATAAATAAATGGCATGGTGGCTGGGAAAATTTATTGGAGGATTTTGTTATACATCTGACATGGAATTTGGGGAAACTCACTGGAAGATGTTGTTATACACCTGACTAAAAATCTCAGTACAGTTCCAGAACACTCTGACCTAAAAGATTCATGGAAAGTGAATAGTATTGAATTCTGAGGGTAAAACAGGACTGAAGTACAAAGCTATGGTTGCTTAGATGTTTACAATTCCTGAAGGTTTTCTACAGACTCTTTATCTAACATAAAAGCAGTATATTTATGCTTAGATGTTAAAATGGATATCAGTTAGCCATACCCGTGGGAATATCACCTTTTCAGATTACAGGTCTACAGCCTAAATACCACAATACACTATAAAAAAGCTTATCTAAACCAGAGGCATAGCAAGAAAAGAAATAATACAATGCTGTTCTTGTAAACCCAAACCCACATAATGATACATTTTTAACAGGTATTCATAAAACAACTGGATATGAATGTGAAAACCATTAAATAATTTACATAAATGTATGTTGTTTTAAGAAATAAAATACATAAAATTTAGATTTATAATCCTAACAAAATTATGCAATGAAAATTTACTTTAAGGAAGAATAATTAGTTTTACAAGAGCTTTTTACTATATTTCTTGGTAAGTAATTACGGTTTCTGTACCTATGTTCTTTGTGCTCCAATAGCTGGCAGTCTCTACATGTCAATCTATCACACGTTTCACAGAATAGTTTCAACTGTTCTTGTTTGTGTACAGGGCAGAAAACAGGGCGCTGACCAGATGCTCCAACAGACTCTGCAGCAAAATAAACCAAACATTTTAAACTAAATATAAAATTTTTGTCTAATTTGTCAATTCTTATTGGTATCCAAAATCTTAAAGAATAAATAGAAAAAATGGTACAGGAGAAAAAAGAGAGAGGTTAATAGTAGTAACTAAAACTGCTTTTTATCTTACCTGAGACATCTTCTTTTTTCCTAATCAGGTGATCTTTAGTGAATTTTACTCTTTGATGTGCTTCTATACATGTCTTACATAGCCATTCTCCACATTCTACACAAAAGCCAACTGCACTCGCATTATCTTCACAACTAGTACACACCTAAAATAAAAAATACATACATACTAATCCACACTAAACTTACACAATGAAGATCCACAAAAAGAAAAGGTTAAAACAGTCTCATTTAACCCAGTTTGAAGGTACACAATAAAGCTATTCATTTCTAAAAGACTATTTTCAAATTGAAATATGGAACTATAGTAGAATTACTCTGTTATGTAACTATCCAAACATGTTTTACGTTTTGATATCAAGATAGAAATAGAAAGAAAAATTGAGAAGCATACCTGTTCTGATTTCTCATCAGAACTGCTAGGAGCTTCAGATGTATCTTTCACAAAATAATTATCCACAAGGTCTATTTGTCTGCATTCTTGGCGGCATACTGGGCACCGAATTACACCAACTACAACACAAAATGACAACAGTAAGAAATATTCTTCAGGAAAAATTAAGGAAATTGCGCATGATGCCCATATGGAAACGACTCACTCAAATGGCACAGACAAGACCAAAGAAATTAGATCAGTAGCTGAATAAAATAGCTCATTGAGTTATTCCATTTGGGGGAAAATGATACCCTATTTAGGAAGAGGAAACAAGCATTAATAAGGAAAAAAAAAAGTCTTCTTTATTATACTTGGTGGTTGGCTGAACAATGGCGCCCAAAGATAACCAGGTCCTTATCCATGAAACCTGTGAATGTTACCTTATATGATAGTAAAAGTTGCCAATATGATTAAAGATCGTGAGACAGGGACTATCCTGTCTTATCTGGTGGACCCTAAATGTAATCATAATTTACCTTAACCAAATCAAACCGGTTGTCGTTGAGTCAGTTCTGACTCATAGCAACCCTATAAGACAGAGTAGAACTGTCCTTCCAAGGAGCGGCTGGGAGACTCAAACTGCTGACCTTTTGGTTAGCAGCCGAATGCTTAACTACTATGCCACCAGGGCTTCAACTGACCTTAGGCAGAGTGATAACAGACTACAGAAGAGAAGAAGGTAATGTGATATGGAAACATAGACTGAAGTGATGGACTTTGAAGACGGAGGAAGGACACGCAAGCCAAGAAATACAGGTGGCCACTAAAAGCTAAAAAAGGCAAGGAAATAATTTTCCCCTCAGAACCTCCAGAAGCAACCAGCCATGTCGACATCCTGACTTTAGCAAAGTGAAAATTCAGACTTCTAACTCCTAGATATGTACGAGAATAAAAATGTATTGCTTTAAGGCACCAAGTTTATGTAATCTGTTACAGTAGCAATAAGAAAATAATATACAATCTATCTTAAAAATTCTGACTTGATTCAGAGCTACCTGAATTCATGTTGATGTGGGAAAAAAGACCACCTATGCCTTAATCTGCTAGTGTTCTAACACCTACCAGAACAGATAAATTGCTGAAATAACATATGGAAGCTAAAATTTAAGAAACAAAAACCAGCACCGCAGTCAAGGCAACTGACTGACTACTATGTGTCAGGCACGGAGTTGAGAAAACTAAACCAAACCCACTGCCATCAAGTCAATTCCAACTCACAGAAACCCTGTAAGACAGAGTACCAGTGCCTTAGAGGGTTTCCAAGGCTGTAACCTTTATGGAAGCAGACTGCCACATCTTTCTCCCATGGAGTGGTTGGTGGATTCAAACTGTCAACCTTTCAGTTAGCAGCCAAGTGCTTAAGCACTGCACCACCAGGGCTCCTTGTGGAATTGAGGATACAGCATAAAAGACACAATTCTTCCTTTCGAGAGGGATTCAGCCATACATCTATGATCAACTGATTTTTGACAAGGGTATTAACTCCACTTAATGGGAAAAGAAGAGTCTCTTCAATAAATGGTGCTGGGAAACTGGATTTCCACCTGAAAAAGAATGGATCAGGAGCTAAGCCTCACACCATACACAAAAACCAATTCGAAATGGATCAAGGACCTAAAAATGAAAACTAAAACCATAAAATTCTTAGAAGAAAATGTAGGGGCAGGCTGTGGGATCTAGTGTTTGACAACATTATCAGATATGACAACAAAAAACTCTTGGCAGCAAAAGACAAAATAGATAAACGCGACCTCATTAAAATTAAATACTTTTGCGCATCCAAGGACTTTATTAAACAAAATTAAAAGACAACCTATGGACTGGGAGAAAAGTTTCAGAAACCATATATCAGATTTTAAAAAAACCCACTGCTGTCAAGTCGATACCAACTCATAGCAACCCTATATCAGATAACAGTCTATTATCCAAAATATATATAAAACTCCTACAACTTAACGTTAGAAAAGACAAACAACCCAAACAAAAAGTGGGCAAAGGACTTGTACAATTCAGCAAAGAGGATACTCAGACGGCCAGCAAGCATATGAAAAGATGTTCAGCGTTATTAGCCATTACCAAAAAAAGACGAAACACGTTCCTGTCAAGTCAACTCTGACTCTTTATGAGTTGGAATTTACAGAGTAGAACTGCCCCATAGGGTTTCGAAGTTGCAGCTTGGTGAATTAGAACTGCCAACCTTTTGGTTAGCAGCCATAGCTCTTAACTACTGTGCCACCACAGCTCCCATTTGTTGTTGCTGTTTGGTGCTATCGAGTCGGTTCCAACTCATAGTGACCCTATGTACAACAGAATGAAACACTGCCCAGTCCTGCCCTATCCTCAGAATTGTTATTATGTTGACCCGTTGCTGCAGCCACTGTGTCAATCCATCTCGTTGAGGGTCTTCCCCTTTTTCACTGACCCTCTACTTTACTAACATGATGTCCTTCTCCAGGGACTGATCCCTCCTGATGACATGTCCGAAGTAAGTAAAATGAGTCTTGCTATCCTTGCTTCTAAGGAGCATTCTGGCTGTACCTCTTCCAAGATATATTTGTTCGTTCTTTTTGGCAGTCCATGGGAGACGCAAATCAAAACCACAATGAGATATCACCTCACCTCCACTGGAACAGCAACATTCAAAAAAATGGAAAACAACAGATGCTGGCAAGGCTGTGGAAAAATTGGGACCCTCATCCATTGCTGGTGGAAATGTAAAACGGTTGAGCCACTGTGGAAAACAGTTTGATAGTTCCTCAAAAAGTTGAACATAGAACTACCATATGACCCAGCAATCCTAATCCCAGGTATACACCTAGAAGAAATGAGACAGAAACTCAAACAGAAACCTGCACACCAATGTTCACTACAGCACTTTTCACAAGAGCCAAAAGGTGGACACAACCAAAATTTCCATCAACAGATGAACGGATAAACAAAAAGTGGTATATACATACAATGGAATATTACGTGGCTACAGAGGGAAATGAAGTTCTGAGGCATGCCACAACAGAGATGAACCTGGAAAACATGCTACATGAAATAAGTCAGTCAAAAAGGACAAATAGTCTATGATCTCACTTACATGAAAATAAGCAAATACATAGAAACCAAAGATTATTAATGGTTACCAGAGATGAGAGGGAGAAGGAAAGGGGAGTTTTTGTTTGGACTGCACTGAATTTATGTAGAATATTTTGGAAAAGGACAGCAATAATAGTGGCACAACATGAAAAATGTAATCAATACCACTGAATTATAAATGTGGATGTTGTTGTACTGGCAAATGTTTTGGAGTGTACATTTTCACCACACAAAAAAAGGAGGTTCAGTCTATATACTGGAAAACTACAGGAAGCATCATACATACAAAGACTGGGATATAAGCAGTGTATCCCAAGACTTGTACCATGCACCAACTACAAAGCCTTAAACAGTAGCTGTCATGAAAATGCAAACATAAACACAATATATATCATTTTCAAAGAAGTGGGAATATCTGAATCTCCCAGAGACGTATATACATTGTTAAAACAAACTCAAATTCCTAATTATACATTTGAAAACAAAACAGTTTTATAATGCAAAATGCATAAGATGATCTTGCTTAATGGAAATACACAAAAACAATTTCTCAAACCAAAGAAGGAACATTATGGTGAGAAGAGAGAACAGAAAAATATATTTTCACATTTGAGGTGGTATGAATTTAAAACCTTCAGGAAGCAGTTTGGAGTCCATATAACGATAAAAGAGGTAAGTATAAGTAGGGGAAATAAAACGTGGCAACTAACTCTTCTTAGAGGGAATCAGAAAAGTTTTCACTGAAGAGATGACTCTTAAACATGGGTTTTGAAGAATGAGCACACATTTACTAGTACACAGGAGGGGGTTTACTCAGCAAGCCTGTATTGCTCAAACTCTGCACATTCCCAGGAAAGGCCAGTCTTCAAAACTGGCCCTTGACCCAACTCCTGGGAGGCGACCTCTGAGTCCTTGGAATATTCTGCAGATAAGAGTGGTTTTTGTATGCCTGAGGCCTTGAGACAAATTGTATCAGTTTGTCCAGACAGTTTGTACTAACAATGTGATTTACGGTGAATTCTTGTTTTAGTATGCCTAAAGCCTTGGATAATGCTGAACATCTGACCTCTGAAGAGTAGAGTCCAGTTAGCTGATACTAGTCACACAGGCAATAACCATCCCTACCCTTCTATCCACCCTCCTCCCCCAAAAAAACCCTAGGCACGAAGGCTCAGATGAGGTTCCCTGGTTGGTAATACTCCATACATATTGTTAAACATTATTGTGGGAAGAATTAAGTGTGTCACCACACACCTCCACTTGGAGGGGGCACCAAGAAGCTTGCACCTACTCTTCCCTGGACTTTGTACCATGCACCTAATGATTTTAAACTGTACCTTTGTTGTAATAAACTGCAACAGTGAGTATAACAGCTTTTATGAGTCCTGTGAGTATTTCTAACTAATTAAAAGGCCTAAGGGTGGTCTACTCAATTGGAAAAGGAGGAAACAGCATGCAAACAGAGAAAATATCTGCAAAGTTCACAAATAGAGGGGAAAATAGTAAGCTATATAGATAGCAGCAAATATATCTATACAGTCACGTGCCACATAACCTCCATTCAGGCAACATCTAACCACATATATGTCCGTTGTCCCATAAGTTTATAACAGAGTTCCGAAGGAATACTTGCAAATACACTAAAACATCTTTAACATAATAATACAGTAATAATAATGTTTTGATGCACATCACAAAGTAGTGCCTGTTTGTTACTATAAACCATTCACGTACCTTGGATTTTTAACATAATAGGCTTTACGGGAGTTAGTTTGTAACTGTGGGTTGTACATAAGTAGGACATTCATAATCCAGGGACTGCCTGTAATATGGTGTTAGGACAACGTCCAAATCACATAATGTCCTAATACATTTACATATACACACACACGCACATGCACACACACAATACCGAGAAATGGTGGAACGAGGTGAAACAAGGCACATAAATCAGCATATGAGCAATTTCAAGAAATTTACATGGAAAAGAATAACTAAACAGCTAACAGAAGAAACCCAGAGTACACAAGGTGGGAGGGAATACATCTAAGAAAGAATCTTATTTGCCTTAAACATTTCCAGAGAAGCTGGGAATTCAGAAACTTCAGGCATGAGAGAAGTCCTAATGAGACATAAGGGAATAAATTCAAGTCTGTGTTAAACAGCCAATCCCACTCTTAAAATGACTACTTACATCTCACAGGTTATCCAGCAGCCAGGATGTCTTAGTCCCGAAACAATATTAGGGGTTTTTCCCTATTTGCTTCTGTAGTTATTAATAATTACAGGCAGTCCCGTGTTACGAACATCCGACTTATGTACACTCCTTGGTTATAAACCAAACTCCATAAAGCCTATTATATAAAAAATTCAGGATACATACAATGGTTCATAATAACAAACAGGTGTTACTCTGTGACGTGTATTAAAAGATTATTATTATTATTACTGTATTATTACGTTAAAGCTGTTATAGTGTATCTGGAAGTGTTTCTTTAATGTTTTTTATGCATAGAAAGGTATACTAAATACGATATACTAAGACAAACATTTGACTACCTGACATCAGATATGAACCATACCTAACTGTTTCGACTTACATACAAATCTGACTTAAAGACAGATTTAGGAATGGAACTCACTTATAATCCGGGGACTGTCTGTATATAAATATTTGCTTTAAAACAAGAACCACCTTACAGTTAGTTTCCAAGTGAGTTCATGAGTGAGTATGCCCTTATAATTAGTGTAGACCAGATGAGTGTGCTCCTCACTCACTCAGTGCTAGCTGCCATGCTAAGTTTTGATCATTATACAAAACTGTAACCAGACACCAAAGCCAATAATACTCCTGAGCCAATTTTTTCATAATGCTTCTAGAACTGATATTTTTATTACTTCAAAGCTCAAGTTCTGAGAGACCCATTCATGCCTTTCAAACTGGTTTCTTTTAAATGCCAACTCACTAAAATCTTTAATTGCCAAGGGATGGGGAGTAGGGAGAGACACACTTTTTTAAAAGGTCAAAATACAAACTCATTTACCTCTACATGGTTAAGCAGAATTTAGTTTTATTAAGTTGACTTACGTGCTTCCATCTGAGATGGACAACCAAGCAAATGTGTAAAGACCACTCAAACCATAAGACAAATTCAGAAATGGCTAAAATACAACGAAATATATTTTGAAAAATACGTAACTGACCCAAAAGCCAGAATAAGAAATTCTGAAGTGCCAGAAACATCATGGAACTCAAAGCCCAAGTGGTGAGACACTGAAACAAGTGGCCCACAAGGATTATCAGTACTACTGGTGGAAGAAGGAAGGAAGGCACAGCTTAAAAGGTGAAACTGAACCCCCTCCATAAAACTATGGGGCAGGCTTTCAGCATCCTACTGCCTAAAATCTTTGCCAGCCCTAGACACATCCACAAGAAGTCAGAACCCCAAACAAGCTCTACACATACATAGATATGTAATCAAATATTCTACAATCTGCACAGTACACAGAAACTATAAGCCAAGAAAGTAATAAGAACAAGTTGAAGTGGAACCTTACAAACACAGAAGCCAATTCACAAGAACAGGTCCCAACCAACGGCACAAGTGAGACTCCCTCCCAGTGAAGATAAGTTCACAGAATAAAACTACAAAGCACATGAGGAAAGCTCAATACTATCAGAGTGGGTCACACAATAAACAAAGAAGTAACAACCTAGGAACCACAGATAATAAAACAGTTTAAAAAAGACTTCAAATATTTTTAAATGTTTAGAGAAATAAAAGAACAAATAGAATCTATGCAAACAAGAAGATCTGGAAAAGAATCCATGAGAAAAATCACGATCATGGAATAAAATCAAAACACAAGTTAAATAGTAGGCAAGAAATAACTGAAAAGAATCAAGATAAAAGAAATCTGAAGAAATCTCACAGAATTCAGCACAAAAACGAAGACAGATGGAAAAAGTTAAGAAACCTAAAGAACTGAATGAGAAACATAAGCAGGTGTCAATCAGAATTCCAGAAGTTCATAAATAAAATGGTATAGAATGATAAAGAGACAATGTCTGATAATTTCAGAACTGAAGAAATGAACCCTCAGATTGCAAAAGCAATCCAAGTCCTCAACTGGATAAATAAAAATAAATCCACAACTATATATACAAAAAGGAAAATACAAAACAAAGATGGAGGATAAAAAATCTTAGCAACTACTAGAAACAAAAGTTCCAGTAACAGAAGAAAATCAGACAGCAAATTTCTCATCAGTTAAAAAAAAAAGAACAGTATCTTCAAAGCTTGGAGGGAAGGAATTGTCAACCAGAATTTTACATCCAGATAAAACTATTATTCAAGAGTAAGAGCAAAATACAAGTTTCAGACATATTACTTATTACTATAAGAACTAGTAAAGTATTAAATTGAACCATATAAAATTGCCAATATTAGACCACTTTCCAACTACAAATATGGCAAGTTTATATGGTTTGACTTAATGTTTAAGAAAACAGAAAAATACTTAGAAGGAAAATGGAAGAAATAATAAGCAAAGACATCAATAAAACACGTTAAGTCTAAATATGAAGTGACTAAAAATGAATATAGATATTAATTTGGAAGGTTTAAAAAGATAAAATTGAAATACAAAACTACAATAACCCGTTCTATTATAAATAAGCTTTAGTTTTAGAAAAATCATTCTAGTTACAGTATGAGGAATAAACTAAGAGACTAAAAAGATCAATTAAAAATACGTTAAAACCTTTCCTTAATTAGGTGGGGACCTTAAAATTCTATCATACAAAACACAGAGTCAAGTTGTTGGAAGTGAAATAAAATATGCAAGCCTGCTCAGCCAGCCAATAACAAGTTTCAGAGGTAAGACTGCAGTTTGGTAACACGCTGAGGCTACTGCTCTGAAGACCACACTTTGGGGACAACTGCTCTAAGACACGTGCAGTAATTCCAGAAAAATGGTGTTGGCACCACTTTTTCTGTCTGAGTCACAAAAACTGGCTCAAGAGACTACTGGAGACACAGGAACCCTCTGCAACCCCACTCCCTTGTTTGCTGTTTCTCAACCCAATCTTGCCTTCCCCTGCTCTTCTTCCTTCACTCCCACTGCGTCGAGTTGATCTCAACTCATAGCGACCCTACAACAG
This sequence comes from Dugong dugon, assembly GCA_030035585.1. Taxonomy (NCBI): domain Eukaryota; kingdom Metazoa; phylum Chordata; class Mammalia; order Sirenia; family Dugongidae; genus Dugong; species Dugong dugon. Next base: position 155,177,622 of record CM057462.1, read on the forward strand.
AGCAGAACTGCCCCAAAGGATTTCCAAAACTGTAAATCTTTATGGAAGCACTTAACCACTGCACCACCAGGGCTCCTGAGGCTGAATAACTCTCTCTCCAGCCTCCCCCAAAAAACTACTGCCCTGAGATAATCCTTAAATCTTAAACTGAAACTACCCCTGAAGTCATCTTTAAACCAACAACAGTTCAGCCTAGTAAGAATGCCTGCCTTCAGCAGCACTGTGCTCTTTTAAAGAATTGCCTATATGGGATCAAACTGACAACAGCAATTTGAAAGTTTAGATGAGAAGCTTAGGGAGCAGTGAGTTTATCTTAACAGTGGTGGAATAATTTAGAAAACAATAGCTAGAATGGCTGTACAACTTGACAAATGTAAATGCCACTGAATTGTACGTGTAGAAATTGTTGAATTGCTGTATGTTTTGATGTGTAAATTTTCACCAAAAAAATAAATAAAACTTAAAAAAAAAGAAAGAAAATTCTATGGCACACAGTTCTACTTTGACACACACAGGGTTACCATTAGTCAGATAGCAACTGGTTAATTAAAAGGCTGGTCCATTAGTAACAAAATAAGAGACTGAACTAAGGCAATCATAATAGAAATGTGGAGGATAAATTAGAGATAATGAGACAGAATGGACTGGAGTTACTGAATGGCTGCATTATGACAGAGAAGGAAAAGTTAAGACAAAGGAAGAAACCAGAAATTCTAGATAATTCTCAAGTTTCTGCTGTGTGTAACTCATGCATAATAATACAATTCCCCAAAATGAAGGGAAAAAAGTTTTAGCCAGAATGTAGTAAGTAAGATTTGGCTAGATCAGATCTAACTAGTATAGTTCCAGAGCTAAAGAGTGGGGAGAAAATCACTAGCATATAAGTCACAGTTGAAATCTTAAGTACAGTTGTGATTACTGAAGGAGAAAAGGATCAAAGACAGTACCTTGGTTACACCAACATTTAAGGGTGCAGTGCAGTAAATTACTTAATATGGCCCTTCTAGCCACAGTTTTTATGACTTCCACAAAATGACTGGGTGGGACTATGCAAACACAGTGTTTATGGCCCACCAAGGGATCGGACAGCCAGCTAAGAATGTAACTAAGGTGCATGGAAACCCTGTGGCAGTGGGATCATGCAAATAAGGTGTATGGCACCCTAATGAGGGGAATGGTCAGTTCTGCCATCCCGCTAGGCTTAAAAAAGAGAGCCAATCCCAGAGCAAGGAAGGGGACCTCACTACCACCAAGAAAGCAGAGACGGGAGCAGAGGGTGTCCTTTGGACTTGGGACCCATGCACTGAGAACCTCCTAGACCCAGGAGACAGAGAGAGCGCTGTAACACTGGAGACACTGCAAGATGGTGAGAAGCAGCAGCAGAGAAAACAGCAGCAGCAGAACCAGATCAGCAAGAGACAGCATGGTGGGCTTCCCAGGCAATGGAACAAGGTGGTTACAGTGCACATGCCAATCAGAGCAACAGAGCTGAGCACCTTCAGGCAGGAGGCTTCCTGAAGGAGTAGGGTGCTTCTGGGCACTTGTCAGCAGAGTCAGGTTTGCCGATCCACAGAACAAGAGAGCTGAGTACCTTTGGGCTGAGGCTACATGGTGGACTCAGGTGCCCCTGGGCACTTATTGGCAGAGCTAAAGAGCTTTGTAACACTTGCCCGAGCAAGGCAAAGCCTGGACCAAGGGGACGAGGGCCAGAGAGAGGACTGCCTGTGGGCATGGCTGAGAAGCAGCTGTCCTAATGAAAGAACTGTATCCTGAGTCATTTCTGATCCTGAATTGTAACTGTTACTTCCCTAATAAACCCCATAACTGAGTATGGTCTGTGAGTTTTGTGTGGCCATGCAACAAATTATTGAACCCAGCAGAGAAGTAGTGTGCCATGGAGGGATGGCTGGTGTCAAACCTGGTAAAAAGGTTGGAGAGAGGAGGTACGTCTTACCTCTGCTTCACAGCAATCAGCCTTGGGTTGTTGATGCTGATAACGATTCTCCTCCCACCTTGTGAAGTCAGAGGAGGTATGATACTGCCGCCACCACCACCATTTTTACAATGGATGAAGTAAAAGAAAAAGAGCTATCAGATTTAGGAGAGACTTTTGACTTCCCCTTATTGTAATCTCCCCTAAATCTTAGGGCACACAGACAAACCAGATATAATTTACAGATATTTTCAGGACTCAGAAAGAGAGAGCTTCAAGCTATATGTGCATGCACGTGTCCTGCCTATGTGAGTAGTCTTGCACACAACTAATTTTTTTTTTTTCTCTCTAAGAGGGGAGGATGAGTGGGATGGCAAAGGCCCAGAAGAGCTTGGGGCCATCAACACTAAAGACCCAGGATTCCATGACTGCCTGAGACAAGCGCATCTACTTACTAGACAGTTATCTGAATTTTTCACTCATAGACTCAATCAATTAGGCCCCCATGAGAGGACTGCTTCTCCAGCCCCAGCTGTACTAGCCGAAAAGATAAACAGTGAAGCTCTGCCTCCTCTTGGAATGAAGTCTCTAATTACAATGAATTCAGTACAGGCTAGAAGAAACAAGGTTTACCGTGTCTTCCATGGTCTACTGGTTCTCTACTACCCAGTAACCACACCACAACTCTTGAACATGACCGTGCCATGGGAGTTATGCCCATGAAAAGGCAAGAACAACTACATCCCGTTAGAGGAGGTTCAGTAACTTGAAGTAGACTAAGCTGAACAATCAGTCAGAATAAGTTGGCTCCTACTGACACAGAACTAATGGAACACACAGAAAAGAACTTGAGTTTAAAAAAAAGGGAGAGAGAGAGAGAGAGAATTCTCACAGAAATGTAATTAAAACACGTTTTAAAAAATCAAGGAGGTCCCTCCACAGCAAAGATCCAAAAAACTAAGCCTAACAGAGAAAACAACAATCCTGAAACCCGAAAACATCAAATGAAGAGATAAAAAACTCAGCCAAGCACCAAACGGAGTGAGAAAACAGAGAGAACGGACAGTGAGGAGAGATTCATGCAGAGATCCCCTATCAGTTAACGCAGCGCAGATCCGCCATCTTGGACTCCTATCAGAGACCAGCAAACAGGGTATGAGAAAGCAGCTTCAGGAAGCTTCCGGCAGGAGACAAAACAACCAGTAATTTGTGATATACGCTTTCCCACCCCCACCCTTCTTCACCCCCACTTGGCCCCCTCTGCTTCCCGCAGCCACAATCTCTTGTCCAGGAAGCATCGGGTGCTTGGATTCCACCCACCCAAATAGGTCAGCTGAGTGCCATTTGCTGGCTGCTGGTGTTGCTTTTTTCCACTTCTTTTGATTTCTTCCTTACCTCTCACCACCTCCCCCTCGTTTCGCTCAAATACCTGGCTCCGTGCGCCAACTCTGCTTCTTCCTGAGGGGCTGCGGCGCTCTGTTCGAGTGTGGAACTGTTTCCCAGTCTGGGTTGCCGCGCTGGTGGAATCCCGAGGCTTTTGTTCATTTGTTTCGAATTGTTTTAGTTTCCTTTTCTTGAGTTGGGAGCCTGTTCTGGCCAGGCAGTGCTGCGTGGCTTGGAACCTACCCCCTGAGCTTGCACAGCCATGCAGAGGGATCCCCGAAAGCGTTTCTTCGTTGTTGTTGTTGTTGTTTTTCCTGTTTTTTGGGGGGCTCTTCTTGTTCTTTTTTTTTTATAATTTGTATTGTTTTCTTTTTCCTTCTTTTCCCTTTTTGTCTGTCTTCATTACTCCGTTTCTCGTCTCTCTGTATCTTCCTTCTCTTTCTGTTCCCGGAATACCTGGCGTTGTATACCTCTACGCCTTCTAGCCAGGCTGTACTGCAACACCTGAAAACAACTTCCCCAGACCTCAGAACTGCACCGGTGGGATCCCTGGGAACATTGCTATTCTTTCCCCTTTCCAATTTTTATTTATTCATTCTTTACTTTTTTTTTCTTCCCCTTCCCCTTTTTCTTTTTCTCCATTTCATAGTCTCTCACCTCTCCACTCCAAGGGCAAGCTCCCCTAGCATACTTTTTTGTTTGTTTCTATGCTTTTGGCTCCTATTCCTCTTTCCTCTCTCCCATACCCGTCTTAGCTCCACACATAACAATCTCCCCGCTACATCCTGCCTACCTGCACCGTGCGCTTAACATCACATCACCAAGCAGCACAGGCACAGCCTACTGGAACCTGCCCTGCGCTGATTACCAACCAGCCCTGGTGGTTCTAGTAAATGCCACAAACCATCCCAGTAACTCCACTTCAGCTAGACCTGCCCTACCGTACCATATCTGAGTGACTGACCCTGCAAACAGGAGAAGGAGGCGAAAAGTATTGTGTCCACAGATGAGCAAACGACAAAGACCACACAGCCCGCCTGCTCAGGCATAGCCAAATTAAAAAAAAAACGGATGAAACAAACAAATCTACCATCAAAAAACAAGAAAAATAACTACTGAATCCCCCGAAGACAGCAAACAGTATCAAAACATTTACAAAAACAGGACAGGATGGTTCCAGTAGGCGTCCAAAATAAAACACCAGATGACTCTCCTCTGGAAGAAAATGCACTAGAACTACCTGACAGGGAATTCAAATCTCAAATACTCAGAATTATCCAAGAGCTGTAGCAAAAAGTAGACAAAAATGAGGAAAAAAATAGACAAATTCATGGAAAACACAAACAAAAAATTGGAAGAATTCATGTAAATAATGCAGGAACAAAATACCAAAATAAATTAACAACTAGAAATTATGCAAAAACAACGATTAAAAATCCGAAAGATAAACAACAAGATTTCAGAAATGGACGGCATCACAGAACGGCTGACAAGCAGATGTGAAATGGTGGAAGACAGGATCAGTGGAATTGAAAACAAACACCTGGATACAACTCTGTTTGAGGAAAACTCAGAAAAAAGAACAAAGAAAAATGAAGAGACCCTGAGAGTTATGTGGGATACAATCAAAAGCAAAAATCTGCGAGGGATTGGAGTTCCAGAACAGGGGGAGAAAACAGAAAACACAAAGAGGATCACTGAAGAACTGCTGACAGAAAACTTCCCCAATATCATGAAAGATAAAAAGCTGGCCATCCAAAACGCTCAATGAATCCCATATAGGACAGACCCCAAGAGAAAATCACCAAAGCATATCATAATCACACTCGCCAAAACCAAAGACAAACAAAGAATCCTGAGAGCAGCTCGTGAAAAACAAGAAGTCACATACAGAGGAGAAACAATAAGACTAAGCTCAGATTATTCGGCAGAAACCATACAGGCTGAAGACAATGGGATGACATATATAAAATCTTGAAAGAAAAAAATTGCCAGCCAAGAATAATATATCCTGCAAAACTCTCGTTCAAATTTGATGGTGAAATTAGGTCAGTTCCAGATAAACAGAAACTAAAGAAATACGTAAAAGTCAAACCAAACTTATAAGAATTATTAAAGGGAGTTCTTCGACCTGAGAACAAACAGCTTCAGCTCACAAGCAGAATCTAGGACGCAGCATTGTATCAGCCAGATACCAATCTAGGAAATGAACTCTTGAGGACTATCCAAAACCAAAAGATACACAACAGGGAATCAGAGCAGTTAATCAGTAAATGACAACATCAAAACAATAAAAGAGGGAATAAATGGCATAGGTATAAAACCTTCTAATGGAGAGAAAGGCAAGGCAATAGCAAGTAATAATAGACTGCTTCAGACTTAGAAAAATAAGGGTAAAATTCATGGTAACCACAAAGAAAGTCAACAAACATACTCCTAAAAATAAAGTCGAAAAACTTTAAGTCTCAGCAAAAACAAAACCTACAAAAACAAAAGAAATGGAAAAAAAAAAAAAATCCACAAACAAAAGTAACCCAGCACAGGAGAGTAAGAAGAACAAAGAAAACGTCAGCACCACAAAAAAAAGCACTACAAAATGACAGCAACAAACTCACATCTATCAATAATTACACTGAATGTAAAAGGACTCAATGTACCCCTAAAGAGACAGAAACTGACAGAATGGATAAGACAACAGGATCCATCAATATGCTGTCTACAAGAAACACACCTTAGAAACAAAGATGTGAATTTACTAAAAGTCAAAGGTTGGAAAAAATATATCACACTAACAACTACCAAAAAAGAGCAGGAGTGGCAGTACTAATCTCAGATAAAACAGACTTTAAAACAAAATCCACCATAAAAGATAAAGAAGGACACTATATAATGATTAACGGGACCATCCATCATGAAGACATAACCATAATAAACATCTATGCACCCAATGACAGAGCTCCAAAATACATAAACTCTAACAACACTGAAAAGAGAAATTAACAGTTCCCCAATAATGGTAGAACACTTCAGCATGCCACTCTCAGTAAAGAACAGAACAACTAAGAAGAAACTCAGCAAAGATACAGAAGTCATAAAGGGTGCAATCAGCCAACTTGACCTCACAGACATATATAGAACACTCCATCCAACCACTGCAAACTACACATTCTTTTCCAATGCACATGGAACGTTCAACAGAATATACCACATCTTAGGCCACAGAGCAATCCTCAACAAGATCCAAAATGCTGGGATAATTCAAAGTATCTTCTCTGACCACAATGCCATCAAGGTAGAAATCAACAACACAAAGAGCAAGGAAAAAAAATCAATTACATAGAAACTGAATAATACCCTGCTTACACATCACTGGGTAATAGAAGACATCAGAGATGGAAACAAAAAATTCCTAGAATCAAATGAGAATGGAAACACATCATAACAAAACCTTTGGGACACAGCAAAGGCAGTCCTCAAAGGACAATTTATAGCAGTAGATGCACACATCGAAAAAGGGACAAAATCAAAACATTAACTACAGAACTCAAACAAACAGAAAGAGAACAGCAAACAAAGCGCACAGCCACTAGAAGAAAGGAAACAGTAAAGATCAGAGCAGAAATAAATGAAATAGAGAACAGAAAAATAGAAAGAATCAACAAAACAAAAAGTTGGTTCTCTGAAATCAACAAAATCAACAAACCACTGGCCAGAGTGACAAAACAAAACCAGGAGAGGATGCAAATAACCCAAATAAGAAATGAAATACGGGACATTACAACAGACCCAGCTGAAGTAAAAAGGATTATAACAGAACATTATGAAAAACTGTATTCCAACAAATTTGAAAACCTAGAGGAAATGGATAAATTTCTAGAAGCACACAGCCTACCCAAACTACAACAAAGTGATACTGAAAATCTGAACAGACCCATAACAAGAGAAGAGACTGAAAAAGTAATAAAAAAAACTCCCAACCACAAAAAGCCCTGGCCCAGATGGCTTCACTGGAGAATTCTACAAAACATTTACAGAAGAGCTTGTACCACTACTACTCAAGCTATTTCACAGCACAGAAGAGGAAGCAACACTTCCAAATTCATTCTATGAAGCCAGCATAACGCTGATACCAAAACCAGGCAAAGATGTCATAAAAAAAGAAAATTACAGACCCATATCTCTCATGAATATAGATGCAAAAAATCTCAACAAAATTCTATCCAATAGAATTCAGCATCATATTAAAAAAATAATACACCACGACCAAATAGGATTCCTACCAGGTATGCAAGGATGGTTCAACATTAGAAAATCAATCAACGTAATCCATCACATAAATAAAAGGAAAGAAATGAATCACATGATCATCTCAACTGAAACAGAAAAGGCATACGACAAAGTCCAACACCCATTCCTGATAAAAACTCTCAATAAAATAGCTGTAGAAGGGAAATTTCTCAACATAATAAAGGCCATCTACGTAAAACCAACGGCCAACACCATTCTTAATGGAGAGAGGCTGAAAACATTCCCCTTGAACACAGGAACAAGACAAGGATGCCCTTTATCCACTCCTATTTAACACTGTGCTGGAAGTTCTAGCTAGAGCAATAAGGCAAGAAAAAGAAATAAAGGGCATCCAAATTGGTGATGAAAAAGTTAAACTGTCCCTGTTTGCAGATGATATGATACTATACATGGAAAGACTCCACGCGAAATCTACTGGAACTAATAGAAAAATTCAGCAGAGTAGCAGGATACAAGATAAACACACAAAAATCAATTGGATTCCTATACACCAATAAGAAGAACGATGAAAAGGAAAACAATACCATTTATAATAGCCCCTAAAAAGATAAAATACTTAGGAGTAAATCTAACCAGGGATGTAAAAGACCTATACAAAGAAAACTACAAAACACTACTGCAAGAAACCCAAAGGGATCTACATAAATGGAAAAACATACCATGCTCATGGATAGGCAGACTCAACATTGTGAAAATGACAATTCTACCCAAAGCAATTTACAAATACAATGCAATCCCGATCCAAATACCAACAACATTCTTCAAAGAGATGGAAAAACTAATCATTAACTTTATACAGAAAAGGAAGAAGCCCTGAATAAGTAAAGCACTACCGAAGAAGAAGAATAAAGTTGGAGGACTCACACTACCTGACTTCAGAACCTACTACACAACTACAGTAGTCAAAACAGCCTGCTACTGGTAAAATGACAGATACACTGACCAATGGAACAGGAATTGAGAACCCAGATATAAATCCATCCACCCAAGTTCCCCTGATCTTCTACAGGGGCCCAAAGTCCATCAAATGAGGAAAAGACAGTCTTTTTAACAAATGGTGCTGGCAAAACTGGATATCCATCTGCAAAAAAATGAAACAGGACCCATACCTCATGCCGTATACAAAAACTACTTCAAAATGGATCAAAGACCTGAATGTAAAGTCTAAAACTATAAAGTTCATTGAAGAAAAAATAGGACCAACACTACAGGCCTTAATACATGGCATTAACCGGATACAAACCATAACCATCAGTGCACAAACCCCAAAAGATAAGCTAGATAATTGGGATCTTCTAAAAATCAAACACCTATGCTCTTCAAAAGACTTCACCAAAAGAGGAAAAAAGAAAACCTACAGACTGGGAAAAAAATTTTGGACAGTACAAGTCATACCAAGGTCTAATCTCCATAATCTACAAGAAAATCCAACACCTCTACAACAAAAAGACAAATAATCCTATTAAAAGATGGGCAAAGGAAATGAACAGACACTTCACCAAAGAAGACATTCAAATGGCCAACAGACACATGAGGAAATGCTCGTGATCACTAGCCATTAGAGAAATGCAAATTAAAACCACAATGAGATACCATCTCACCCCAGCATTACTGGCACGAATCTAAAACACTGGAAATAACAAATGTTGGAGGGGCTGCGAGGAGATGGGAACTCTTATGCACTGCTGGTGGGAATGCAAAATGATACAACTATTTTAGGAAATGATATGGCACTTCCTCAGAAAGCTAGAAATAGACATACCATTCGCTCCAGCAATCCCACTCCTAGGAATATATCCTAGAGAGATAAGACTCATCACTCTATGTTCGTGGCAGCACTATTCACAACAGCAGAATGATGGAAACAACCTAGATGCCCATCAACAGATGAATTGATAAACAAACTATGGTACATACACACAATGGAGTACTACGCAACAAGAAAGAACAATGATGAATCTGTGAAGCATCTCGTAACATGGATCAAACTGGAGGACATTATGCTGAGTGAAATAAGTCAATCACAAAAGGACAAACATTGTATGAGACCTCTATTGTAAAAACCCATGAAAAAGTTCACACACAAAATGTAACAATCTTTGTTGGTTACCAGGGATGGGAGGGGTGGGGGGGGGGGGGAAATACTAAATAGACAATACAATAGGTAAGTGGTATCTTGGGTGAAGGGTGAGACAGTACACAATACAGGGGAAACCAGCACACCTTCTACAAGGAAAAGTCATGGAAGCTCCACAGACACATCCAAACTCCCTGAGGGACTGAATTGCTTGGTGGAGGGCTATGGGGACCATAGTCTTGGGGAACATCTAGCTCAATTGGCATAACACAGTTTATAAAGACAATGTTCTACATTCTACCTTGGTGAGTAGCGTCTGGGGTCTTAAAAGCCTGTGAGTGGCCATCTAAGATACTCCATTGGTCTCATCCCTTTCGGAGCAAGGGAGAATGAAGAGAACAGGATACAAGGAAAAGATTAGTCTGAAGGACTAATGGACCACAGCTACCAAGGCATCCACCAGACTGAGTCCAGTGCAGCTAGATGGTGGCCGGCTACCACCACTGACTGCTCTGACCAGGATCACAATAGAGGATTCTGGACAGAGCTGGAGAAGGATGTAGAACAAAATTCTAACTCGCAAAAAAAAAGACCAGATTTACTGGCCTAAAGGAGCCTAGAGAAACCCCAGGTATGGCCCCCAGACACCCTTTTAGCTCAGTGGTGAAATCATATCCGAGGTTCACCGTTCAGCCTGGGAGTGGACAGCCCCATAAAACCAAATGGGACTAACGAGGCACAGCAGTCCAGGGACAAGGGCCAGAAGGCAGAAGGGACAGGAAAGCTGGTGATACAGAACCCAAGGTTGAGTAAGGATAGTGTTGATTTATTGTGAGGTTGTTAACCGTTGTCATAGAGTAACATGTGTACCAACTGTTATATGAAAAACTATTTTGTTCTGTAAGCCTTCATCTAAAGTGAGAATAGCAGCACAACTGGAAGAGCACACTCTATGTCACTGAACTGTGCATGTAGAAATTTTTGAAATAGTGTATCTTTGGCTATGTGTATTTTCACCCAGAAAAAAAAAAAGGTTGAGACGAGAGGGCTGACATGTTGTGAGGTTGTTAAACAATGTCATAAAACAATATGTGTACTACTGTTTCATAAGAAACTATTTGTTCTATAATCCTTCACCTGAAGTGCAATTTAAAAAATTAATTAAAAAAAAAATCAAGGAGGATTTTGGAATTAAATTAATCTCATTTCTATAGTTTAAAAATTAACACAAGAACTAAAAAAAGGTTACTACTACAAAGTAAATTCATTGTCTGGAAAATGAAATTAATAAACACACCTAAAAACAGAGATTGAAGGAGAAAAAAGTAAACAAACCTGGCCAAACCCGTTGTCGTCGTGTCAATTACAACTCACAGTGATCCTAAAGGACAGAGTACAACTGTCCCATAGGGTTTCCAAGGCTGTAAATCTTTACAGAAGCAGACCACCACATCTTTTTCCACAGAGTGGCTGGTGGTTTTGGACCACCAACCTTTCGGTTAGTAGCCGAGCACTTAACCACTGTGCCACCAGGGCTTTTTGGATAAACATATACTAGTAAATGCAAAGGAAGCAAACCCAGAAAAAGCAAAAAGAAAAAACTAAATGTGAGAACAATATTAGCATTATATAAATCTGAGTTCAGAGCAAACAGCATTAAATAAGACAAAGAAGAATACTATGTAATGATGAAGAATACAATACACAATGCCATAAATTTTTATGCAACAAAAAGTATAGAGCTAAAAACAAAAAGCAAAAACCCTGAAAACGCACAAACTTGATATTAAAAAGAAAAACTTAATAGATGGCAAGCTCACATTTCCTTATCCAAATTCTGAACTCTAAAAAGTTCTGGGTGATAAAAGGTTTTTTTCCCCCAGAACTTTTTTCTAGATTTTTTTCATAAGGTTGGCTTTTAAAAGATGGAAAACAACCTGATCTGAACTGCGAGAAGCTATTTTTACTCTTTAGTTTAAACCACTTAGTGTGAATACTTCTGAAGAAATGCTGAGGTATCTGATTATAGGACACTACTCCCAGACACTGCTGGAAGGTTAAGCACTATCTTCCCTTTTTAAAATATGAATATTTTTGCATCCCAAAATACATCTGGCCCCAGGATGAATATATAAATGGAATTTTAAAACTTAAAAATAAAAGTATTGTTTTCCTATTTGACAAAACTTTAATCATTGAAATTGGCCATGGTAGAAAAAACTTTTTTAATTAAAGCTTTTACTGAACAGAATTATATAGCAACCTTTCCTTTTAAAAAAAAATAAAAATATAGCCTCCTCCATGGGAAAAAATGAAATGCTTGCTAAGAGTCTTCTAGTTCAAAAATGAAAATTGTAAAGTGGAATTTTTGAAACTTAAAAAACTGAAAACATTTTATAACAATGCATGTTACCTCATAACAAAGTATTACAAAACAAAATACAAACTGAGGAAAATATTTGGTCTTTGTGTTTTTAATATAAAATTAATGAACTTCATATCATCTTTCAGAAACACACTAATGTACAGTTAAACTGTTGAAAGTCAAAGACAAGAAAATCTTGAAAGCAGCCAAGTGAAAAATGACTCAAGACATACAAGGGAAAAGCAAGATTAACAGCGGACTTCTCATCAGAAACAACCGAGGTCAGAAAACAGTGGGATGACATACTTAAAGTAGTGAAATAAAATAGCAACCACAAATTACTTACACAGCAAAATCAACCTACAAAAATGAAAATGAAGCAAAGATATCTCCAGATAAAGGTAGACTGAGAAAATTCATTGCTAACAGACCTGCTTTCTTCAGGCTGAAACAAAGTGACATGAGACAGTAACATGACAAGACAAACAAATAAACAGCACTGGTAAAGGTAATTATATATGTAAATGTAAAAGACTTCAAGTCAAAATCTGTTATAAAAAACAAACAAGGACATTCTATTAACAAAAAGATCAATTTATCAAGAAAATATAATAATTATAAATATTCTAAAAATAAATAAACCCATTGCTGTCAAGTCTATTCCAAATCATAGTGACCCTACAGGACAGAGTGGAACTGCCTCATAGGGTTTTCCAAGGAGTGACAGGTGAATTTGAACAGCTGACCTTTTGGTTGGCAGCTAAGCTATTAACCACTGCGCCACCAGGACTCCATTATAAATATTAATACACCTAATATCAGAGCACCGAAATATATAATTTCTGAAAAAATTAAAAAGAGAAAATGGACAATTCTATAATAATAGTGGGAAACTTCAATACACTACTCTCCATGATGAACAGAACATCTAGAAAGATCAATAAGGAAATAAGATCTGAATGACATGATAAACCAACTAAACCTGACAGACATACACAGAACACTATAACCAACAACAGCACAATATACGTTGTTCTCCAGTAAACATGGATCATTCTCCAGGACAGACTACAGTTTAGGTCACAAAGCAAGTCTCAACAAATTTTTAAAAACTGAAATCATACAAAGTTATTTTCCTCAACTACAATGGTATGAAATTAGAAAATAATAAAGAAAAATGGACAACATATAAAAATACGGAAATTAAACAATACACTATTAAAAAAACCAATGGGTCAAGGAATCAAAAGGGAAATCAGAAAATATTTGAGACAAATCAAAATGGAAGCACAAGATATCAAAATTTATGGAAATCAGTGAAACAGTGCTCAGAAGGAAATTTATAACTGTAAATGCCAATATCAAAAAAAAAGAAAGAACACAAATCAAAAACCTAACCAAAAAACTTGAGGAACTAGAAAAAGAAGAACAAGCCAAACCCAAATCAACCAGGAGGAAGGAGGTAACAAAAATCAGAGATGACATAAAAGAAATAGAGAATAAAAAAACAGGACTTTTAAAAAAAAAAAAAAAAAATCAATGAAAACAGAAGATTTTTTTTAAGAATAAAAATCAACAAACTTTTAGCAAGACTAACAAAGAAAAAAAGGAATAAGATGCAGATATCTAAAATTAGAAATGAGTGGACATTACTACTGACCCTACCAAAATAAGTGATCATAAGAGAATATGATGAACAATCGTATTCTAAAAAATTACATAATATAGATAAAATGGACAAATACCTAAAAACACAAAAACGTCCTACATTAACTCAAAAAGAAATATAAGATCTCAACAGACACATAACAAATGAAGAGATCCAAGCACTAATCAAAACGCTCCCAACAAAGAAAAGTCCAGGACATGATAGATTCACTGGGGAACTATATGAAATATTTAGAGAAGCTGTGCCAATCCTTATTAAAGTTTTCTAAAAAATAAGAGGAAGTAATACTCCCTAACTCAGTCTATGAACCTAGCATTACCCTAATACAAAGAAAACTACAGACAAATATCCTTGATGAATATAGATGCAAAATCCTCAACAAAATACTAGCAAACCAAATCCAAAAGCATATTAAAAGGATTATACACCATGATCAAGCAGGGTTCATCCCAAGAATGTAAGTAGCTGAACATTAGAAAATCAATCAGTGTAATATACATCACATTAATAGAACAAAGAAAAAGAATCACAAAACCATCTCAAAAGATAGTGAAGGCTTTTGACAAAATCCAACACCCCTTCATAATAAAAGCACTTGACAAGATAGGAATAAAAGGAAAATTCCCCTATTTGATTTTTTTTTAATTTTATTAAAAATATCATACTCGATGGAAAAAGACTGAGAGCTTTCCGTTTAAGATCAAGCATAAGATAAGAATGCCTGTTCTCACCACTGCTATCTAACAATGTAGTGGAAGTTCTAGCCAGAGCAATCTGGCAAGGAAAACAAATAGAAGGCATCCAAATTCGGTAAGAAATAGAACCACCTCTTTTCACAGATGATATGATCCTATACACAGACTACCCCAAGAAATCCACAAGAAAGCTTAATCATAAAGGTTTAATAACCAGAATATATAAAGAACTCAACAACAATAAAGACCAACCCAAGTGAAAAATGGCCAAAAGACTTACACAAACATTTCAACAAAGAGGATATATGTAAATGGCTAACAAGCACTAGAAAAGATGCTCAATTTAATTAGCAATTATGGAAATGCAAATCAAAACCACAATGAGATGCTACTTCATCCCCTACAAGAATACCTTAGATCAAAAAAAGGAAATGTTGGTGAGGATGTGGAGAAATTGGACTCTCATCCATTGCTAGTGAGAATGGAAAATGGCACAGTAGCTGTGGAAAAGAGTTTGGTGGTTCCTCAGAAAGTTAAACATACAGCTACCATACGACCCAGCAATTCCACTTCTACATACATACCAAAGGAGACATGAAAGCAGGGACACAGAATTGTGTACATCAATGTTCACTGCAGCACTATTCACAATAGCAAAAAAGGTGGAAAAGCCAATATTCCCATCAACAGATGAATGGATAAACAAAATGTGATACATGCATACAAAGGAATATTATTCAGCCATAAAGATAAACTCAGTCCTGATACATGCTACAACATGGATGAACCATGAAAACATTACGCTCAGCGAAGTCAATCAAAAAAAGGACAAATACCGTGTGGTTTCACATATATGAAATATCTAGGAGAGATAAACGTATAGAGAATCAAAATGTAATAGTGGTTACTAGGAGCAGGAAGAAGGAGGAGGGGGAAGTTATTGTTTAAAAAGCATTGAGTTTCTGTTTATGATGACAGAAAATCTGGCAAGGGATATTGGTGCTAGTTACACAACAAGATTAATTGACATAACTGCTGCCACTGAACTGCTCACATGTAAACTGTTGAAATGAAAAATGGTGTGTTACATATTTTTACAAAAATTTTAAAAAATGCAAAGAGATGGATAAACAACCTATGATACATCCATACAATGGAGAATTACTCAGGGATAAAAAGAAATGCCTCTATGCATCTGTCACTTTGTCATACTGTGGCGGCTTCCAAGTTGCTGTCATGCTGGAAACCATGCCACCAGTATTCAAACACCAGCAGGGTCAACAATGGTAGACAGGTTTCAGCTGAGTTTCCAGACTAAAACAGACTAGGAAGAAGGACTTGGTGGTCTACTTCTGAAAAAAATTAGCCAGTGAAAACCTTATGAACAGCAGTGAACACTGTCTGATAATAGGGCCAGAAGATGAGCCCTTCAGTTTGGAGGGCACTCAAAATACAGCTTGAGAACAGCTGCCTCCTCAAAGTAGAGATGACGTTAATGACATGGATGGAGTCAAGCTTTCAGGACCTTCATTTGCTGATGTTGGCACCACTCAAAATGAGAAGAAACAGCCACAATTCATTAATGATAGGAATGCGGAATGTACCAAGTATGAATCTAGGAAAATTGGAAGTCATCAAAAATGAAATAGAATGCATAGACGTTGATATCCTAGGCACTGGTGAGCTGCAATGGACTAGTACTGGCCATTATGAATCAGACAATCATGTGGTCTACTATGCTGGGAATGACAAATTGAAGAGGAATGGCATCCCATTCATCATAAAAAAAAAAAAATTTCAAGACCTATCCTGAGGTATGATGCTGTCAGTGATAGGATAATATCCATATGCCTACAAGGAAGACCAGTTAATATGACTATTATTCAAATATGCGGAACAACCACTAAGGCCAAAGATGAAAAAATTAAAGATTTTTACCAACTTCCGCAGTCTGAAATTGATCACACATGCAATCAAGGTGCATTGATAATTACTGGTGATTGGAATGCAAAAGTTGAAAACAAAGAAGGACTGGCAGTTGGAAAATACAATCCTGGTGATAGAAACAAAGTCGGAGAATGCATGATAGAATTCTTCAACACCAACGACTTCTTCATTGCAAACACCTTTTTTCAACAACATAAACGGCCACTATACACGTGGCTCTCGCCAGATGGAATACAAAGGAATCAAATTGACCACATCTATGAAAAGAAACAATGGAAAAGCGCAATATCATCAGTCAGAACAAGGCCAGAGGCTAACTGTGGAACAGATCATCAAATGCTCCTATACAAGTTCAAGCTGAAGTTGAAGAAAATTAGAACACGTCTACAAGAGTCAAAGTATGACCCTAAGTATATCCCACCTGAATTTAGAGACCATCTCAAGAACAGATTTGACTTATTAACCACTAATGACCAAAGACCAGAGGAGCTGTGGAAGGACATCAGACATGAAGAAAGTAAGAAGTCACTAAAAAGACAGGAAACAAAGAAAAGATCAAAATGGATGTCAGAAGAGACTCTGAAATTTGCTCTTGAATATAGAGTAGCTAAAGCAAAAGGAAGAAATGTTAAAGTAAAAGAGTTGAAAAGAAGATTTCAAAGCGTGGCTCAAGAAAACAAAGTATTATAATGACGTGCAAAAAACTGGAGACAGGAAACCAAAAGGAAACAACACGCTTGGCTCTTTTCAAGTTGAAAGAACTGAAAAAATAATTCAAGCCTCAAGCTGCAATGCTGAAGGATTCTACGGGGAAAATATTAAACGACACATGAAGCAACAAAAGAAGACGGAAGGAACACACAGAGGCACTGTACCAAAAAGAACTGGTCGACATTCAGCCATTTCAAGAGGTAGCATGTAATCAAGAACCGATGGTATTGAAGGAAGAGATCCAAGCTGCAGTGATACCACCAGCGAAAAACAAGGCTCCAGGAACTGACGGAATACCGATTGAGATGTTTCAACAAACAGATGCAGTGCTGGAAGTGCTCACTCGTCTATGCCCAGAAATTTGGAAGACAGTTACCTGGCCAACCAACTGGAAGAGATCTATATTTGTACTCATTCCAAAGAAAGGTGATCCAACAGAATGTGAAAATTATCGAACAATATCAATAATATCACACACAAGTAAAATTTTGCTGAAGAGCACTCAAAAGCAGTTGCAGCAGTACATCGACAGGGAACTGCCAAAAATTCAAGCCAGATTCAGAAGAGGATGTGGAACCAGGGTTATCACTACTGATATCAGCTGGAGCATGGCTGAAAGCAGAGAATACCAGAACGATGTTTACCTGTGTTTTATCAACTACACAAAGGCATTTGTCTGTGTGGATCATGACAAATTATGGATAATATTGCGAAGAATGGGAATTCCAGAACACTTAATTGTGCTTATGCGGAACCTGTACATAGACCAAGAGGCAGTCAATCAAGCAAAACAAGGAGTACTGTGTGGTTTAAAATCAGGAAAGGTGTGTGTCAGGGCTGTATCCTTTCACCATACTTATTCTATCTGTATGCTGAGCAAATAATCCCAGAAGCTGGACTGTATGAAAAACGTGGCATCAATTTTGGAGGAAGACTCATTAACAACCTGTGATATGCAGATGACACAACCTTCCTTGCTGAACTCAAAGAAGATCTGAAGCAATTACTGATGAAGATCGAAGACTACAGACTTCAGTATGGACTGCACCTCAACATAAAACAAAATCCTTACAACTGGACCAATAAGCAACATCATGATAAACGGAGAAAAGATTGAAGCTGTCAAGGAATTCATTTTACTTAGATCCACCGTCACCGTCCATGGAAACAGCAGTCAAGAAATCAAATGATATACCGCACTGGGCAAATGTGCTGCAAAAGACCTCTTTAAAGTGTTAAAAAGCAAAGACGTCACTTTAACGACTAAGGTGCGCCTGACCCCAGCCATGGTATCTTCAATTACCTCATATGCATGCAAAAGCTGGACAATGAATGAGGAAGACCGAAGAAAAATTGATGCCTTTGAATTACGGTATTGGTGAAGAATACTGAATATACCATGGACCACCAATGGAACGAACAAATCTGTCTTGGAAGAAGTACGGCCAGAATGCTCCTTAGAAGTAAGGATGGCTAGACTCCGTCTCACATACTTTCTACATGTTATCAGGAGGGATCAGTACCTGGAGAAGAACATCATGCTTGGTAAAGTAGAAGGTCAGCAAAAAAGAGGAAGACCATCAATGAGATGGAATGACACAGTGGCTGCAACAATGGACTCAAACACAGCAACGATTATGAGGATGGCACAGCACCAGGCAATTTTGTTTTGCTGTATGTAAGGTCATTATGGGTCAGAATCGACTCGACGGCACCTAAGAACAACAACATATATTCCTGGAAGGGAAAACACACATTTTTTAGTATGTCTATAGACCACTTAATAAATGTGATCTTGTATTTAGCCCAAAAACCGAACAAGAAAACCTTCAATTCAAAAAGATAATGATTTTTTACAATTCATTTTATGATTATAATCTATTTAAAAATAAAAACAAGGTCACATACACACAATCCGGATGGACATCAAAACTAAAATTATGAGCTATCTAGAAAACAATGCAGAAAAAACAGTTCACACTCAAAGGTATTAAGGCTATCTGCAACTTTAAATGTCTTTACTAAAAAAGACTAAAAGTAATATAACTCAGATCCTTCCATAAGAAATTAGAAAAAAATTTTCAAAAATAAGTATAAACAGAGAATTACCCTAAAAATAAAATTTTAAAGCTGAAATAAACATTTAACCAAACCCGTTGCCGTTTAGTCAACTGTGACTCATGGCAAGCCCATGTGTTACAGACTAGAACTGTGCTCCATAGGATTTTCAAGGCTGTAATCTTTATGGAAGCATATCATCAGGCCTTTTCCTCTGCAGTGCCAATGTGTGGGTTCTAACTCCAACCGTTTGGTTAGTAGTCGAGCGCAAACCATTTGCACCACCCAGGGCCCCTGAAAAGAAAACTGAGGAAAAACTGAAAAATAACAAATAAAATGCTTTTTCTTTGAGGAAAAAAAAAAGCTTCACAAATATAATGAAAAAAATATATATACAGAGTAAAGAATAGAAAAAAGAAAAAGTAACAAATACAAAGAAATCATAAAAGAATACCACTAACTCTATATTGGCAAAACATGTAATTCTAAAGTAAGAAATTTTAAAACCTAGAGAAATGGACAACTTCCTAGCAAGATATGATGTACCAAAAGTAAATCAAGATGTAAAAAAACTTGAGTAGATTTAACATAAAAATTGGGAAACAGCTATCATTTTAAAAATACCAAATCCATAGTCCAAAGGACTAATGAACCACAACTACCACAGCCTCCACCAGACTGAGTCCAGTACAAATAGATGGTGTTCAGCTACCACCACCGACTGCTCTGACAGGGATCACAATACAGGGTCTTGGACAGAGCTGACGAAAAATGTAGAACAAAGTTCTAACTCACAAAAAAAGACCTGACTTACTGGCCTGACAGAGACTGGAGAAACCCTGAGAGTATGGCCTCCTGACACCCTTTTAGCTCAGTAATGAAGTCACTACTGAGGTTCAGCCTTCAGCCAAAGATTAGACACGCCCATAAAGCTAAACGAGACTAAAGGGTCACACCAGCCCAGGGGCAAGGACTAGAAGGCAGCAGGGGACAGGAAAGCTGGTTAACAGGGAACCCAAGGTCAACAAGGGAGAATGCTGACAAGTCGTGGGGTTGGCAACCAGTGCCACAAAACAGCATGTGTACTGTTTAATGAGAAGCTAGTTTGTTCTGTAAACCTTCATCTGAAGTACAATAAAGTACCAAATCGAGATGGTTTTACAGATGCTTAATAGACCAACATTCCATTACTATTTAAGCTAATGTACAACAAAACAATGAAAAAAGGAAAGACTTAATACGACAAAGACAATCCAAAAAGAAAAAATTATACACTAACATATTAAGTATACATTTCTAAACAAAATATTAGCAAACAATCTGGTAATTTTTTAAAAGAATATTATGTTATAATCAAGTAAGGTTTACTCCAAGAATTCAAGGATTATTCAACAGCAAGGCAGTCTTTTAAAAGTCATTTTATCGAAAAAACCTAAAGGAGAAAACCATATGATTATGTACACAGAATCTAAAGTGGCATATGATAAAATTCAGATACTACTAATAAAAGTGCTAAGAAATAGTAGAAAACTACATAAATAATAAGGGTCATTTAACAACAGCAAAGCAAACTGTATTCAAAACATTAAAAACTTTTCAATTCAAAACAGAAATCAAGCATCATTTATCAAAGAAGTGACACAGCAAAATAACTAATGGTACAGACTCTAGAGCCAGACTAACCAGTAACCAGTTGCCATTAAGTTGATTGTGACTCTTGGTGACCTCATGCGTTTCACAGTAGGGCTATACTTCACAGGGTTTTCAAAGATTGTGATCTTTCAGACGTAGACTGCCAGCCTTTTCTTCCAAGGCGCCTCTGGGTGGATTCAAACCACCAACCTTTCAATTAGTAGCCAAGCACTTAGCCGTTTCAGTCACCCAGACCATCCCTTCCTAGGTGTGCACCTTCAGGTTAGTTCCTCACCCATGGATTCTCAGTTTTGGTCTTAAAATGAGGATAGTAAGAATGTTAACCTCAAGGGTTCTTGGAAAGACTGCACATGTTAATTACTTAAAATGTGACACAAAGTACTCAGAAAATATCAGCCGTTATTACTGTTAGTTAGTATTTCCCTCATCACTGTTTAACAGAACTTTTCTGCAATGACAGAATTTATGCTGTATCTGCATGCAGGAGCCATACAACACGTAGCAAATGAGTACTTAGGAGGTGGCTAGTACAACTAAAACTTAAAGATGCACAATGGCTACTGGCTATGGTACAGAACGTGAGAACAGTTCTAGAAAATACAGAATACCTGAAAAGTTACTATTTTGTTTAAAGCTACTAAAATTAAAAATATTCGGAACAAAATGAAAGTACAAAAAAACAACAAAACAGCCAGCAAACTTCCAATAATGACAGAGTGAAAAGCAAATCCTCTCCTCAAAGCTCAAGCATAAAGCTGGACAAAGTTATTCAAAAATATATATTTAAGAGCACTGGAATCAACCAATATCAGACCAAATAAGAACTGATTGTTCTACAAAAACTGCTAAAGTTTCAGATAAGAACATCAGGAGACACTGGCCTTCTCTCCTAAGAATGTTCTCATGATCTCCAAACCCACCCTAATAGCCTAGCCTGCAAGAACAGTAGTTTTACCAGAGTGAGGCTGACCATAAAAACTGCAGCTTTGCTGCCAGATCGCGTAGAATCAATTTGGGAGGCAGGGAGAACAAAAAACTGTAGCTTTGATAGCTAAAAGTAACGATTTCAGTTTAAAAAGAACAGGCTTTGCCATCCTGAGGTTGCAGCCACAATCTGAGCAAGCAGCAGACAAACCAGAAAATTTTAGCAAGATCCATAAAATGAGAGATTCACAGAAGGGCTAAGATATGCTCTCCACAACATATCTGGCTAATGGGGAAACTACGTACTCACAACAGTGACCCAAAGGATTCCAGCAAAAATTAAACACAGAGTGAGACTGAAAATGAACTACCAACTTTGAATGCATTGTCAACTCAGAGATCAACCAGCGGTGATATTTTATAACAACCTCTGCCCAAATCACTGACTGACCACTAAGCTATGCAGATACAGGTGCAACCACTAGGGGAAAAAAGGCTAAAAAACAGAATTATAGATACTGAATAGAAACATCCGTGGCTATACACCATAGGGAACACAGATTCCACAGATTAAGTGCAGACAAGGTGCTAAAAACAAACAACCCACAGAAAAATAAAAGAGAACCCAGAAGTTCTACAATATATTATCAAAGATGTCCAACTGTCCAACAAAACTGAAGACACCTTCAAGAACAGGATACCAGGAAAAGATTAGTCTGAAGGACTAATGGTCCACAGCTACCAAGGCCTCCACCAGACTGAGGCCAATACAGCTAGATGGTGCCCGGCTACCACCACTGACTGCTCTGACCAGGATCACAACAGAGGGTTCTGGACAGAGCTGGAGAAGGATGTAGAGCATAATTCTAACTCACAAAAAAAAAAAAAAAACCAGATTTACTGGCCTAAAGGAGACTGGAGAAACCCAGAGAGTATGGCCCCCAGACACCCTTTTAGCTCAGTGGTGAAGTTATCTCCAAGGTTCACGGTTCAGCCTGGGAGTTGACAGCCCCGTAAAACCAAATGGGACTAATGAGGCACAGCAGTCCAGTGACAAGGGCAAGAAGGCAGAAGGGGACAAGGAAGCTGGTGATAGGGAACCCAAGGTTGAGTAAGGATACTGTTGATGTGTTGTGAGATTGTTAACCATTGTCATAGGGCAACATGTGTAGTAACTGTTAAATGAGAAACTATTTTGTTCTGTAAGCCTTCATCTTAAGTGAGAATAGGAGCACAATTGGAAGAGCGTAGTCAATGTCACTAAACCATGCATGTAAAAATTTTTGAAATGGTGTATCTTTGGCTATGTGTATTTTCACCAAAAAAAAAAAAGGATGAGAAGTTAGAGAGTTGACATGTGGGGTTGTTAACCAACGTCATAAAGCAATATGTGTACTACTGTTTCATGAGAAACTATTTGTTCTGTAAGCCTTCACCAAAAGTACAATTAAAAAAAAACAAAAAACTGAAGACACCTTCAAAGAAATACAGTAACCTAAACTCACAGGGGAAAAAAAAAATCAGTCAACTAAATAGACTGGGCCCAGATGTTAGATTTAGCAAACATAAAACATTTCAAAGCATCTATTATAAATGTTTCTGAGGAATAAAAGGAAACTACATTCAAAGAATTAAGGAAAATATGGTGGCAGTACCTCAACAAATAAGTCTCAATAGAGAACGAGAATTTATAAAAAGAACCAATAAATATGAAAAGTACACTGCCACATTTTTACACAAATAATGTGTGCCTTCTACATTTGTTTGCCAACTGCTCTCTCCCCCATGAGGTATTTTTGTAAGCACCACTATGTCAATTTTTTTGTAACATGTTGCTGTTAAAAAATAATAATAATTAGCATTGGGCACTAATGAAAATACCTCACCGGGGAGAGGGGGGAGCAGTTGGTAAACAAATGCAGAAATGTAGACGGCGCACATTACTTGTGTAAAAACACAGTATTCAAAATACAAATCTAGGCTTAACAACAGACTTGAGATAGTAGAAGAAAGAATCAGTGAACTTATAAATAGATTAAAAAGTATATAATCCAGCCTGACAGAAGCTGGAGAAACCTCAAGAGTATGGCCCCCAGACACCCTTTTAGCCCAGTAATGAGGTCACTCCGTAGGTTCTCCTTTTAGCTGAAGATTAGACAGACCTATAGGACAAAACAAGAATAAAGTGGCACACCAGCCCAGGGGGAAGGACTGTTAAGTCAGGAGGCGACAGGACAGTTAGTAATAGGGAACTCAAGGTTGAGAAGGGAGAGTACTGACATGTCATGGGGTTGTTAACCAATGCCATAAAACAGTATGTGTACTAACTGTTTAATGAGAAGCTATTTAGTTCTCTAAACCTTCATCTAAAGTTCAATTTAAAAAAAAAAAGTATATAATTCAAAGAACAGAGAAAAGGGATTTGAAGAAAAATTAACAGACCCGCAGAGACCGGCTGGACAATGTCAAGCATTGCAACATAAATTTAATAGGAGTCCCAGGAGATGAGGGAAAGGAATAAGAAAAAGGTTTGGCCCAAACCTGTTGTTAGGTGTCATCAAATCAATTTTGACTCATAGCGAACAGATGTGACAAAGCAGAACTGCCCCACAGGGTTTTCAAGGCTATAATCTTTACAGGAACAGGCTGGTCTTCCTTCCACAGAGCCACTGGGTATATTCAAACAGTCAACCTTTCGGTTAGCAGCTGAGAACTTAACCATTGCACCACTAGGGCTTCTTTAATCTACAGATATAAAGAGCTCAAAGAACCCCAAATAAGATAAAACAAACCAAATCTAGACATATTATACCCAAAATGCTGAAATACAAATAGAGAATTTCTTGAAAGCAGCAAGAGAAAAACAATTCATAATGTACACAGAACAACCATTATTCACAGCTGACTCCTAATCAAAAACAGCAGAGGCCAGAAGGCAATGAAATGACATTCAGTGAACTGGAAGAACCGTCAACCAAGAATTCTATATCCAGCAAAAATACCCTTAAAAATTTAAGGTAAAGACTTCCCCAGATAAAAACTGAGAAAATGTCACTAGCACATTTGACTCAAAAAATGCTAAAGGAAGTCCTTTAAGCTCAGGGGGCAAAAAAGAAAAAAATGAAACCATAATATAACTCTGATCAACAGAAAGGAAATGAGAATCCCTACAAATGGTAAATATATGAGAATACATAAAAGACTACACTTTTTCTCTATTCTTCTCTTAATATCTTTAAAAAAAAAAAAAAACAAGATTATCTAAAGGAATAATCATAACACTATTGCTAAGTTTTTAATATACAAATATGACAAAACCACAAAGAAGGAGTGCAATGAAGCTATGGTGGAACAAGCGTTTTACAAGAATCAATTATTTTATAAGATTAACACAGTACTACCCTGAAGTCGATTGTAATAAATTAAAGATGTATATCATAATTTCTACAGCAACTTAAAAAAAGTACCTGAAATGCAAAATCAGAGGAATTTAAAAAGTACACTAAATATGTAGATTAAAAGAGAATGTTATATAAACAAAAAAAAAACCATAAGAAATACAGAAAAAAAATAGTAAAATGTAAATCTAACCATATCAATGCTTAAGATTAAATATGAATGAATAAACACTACAATAGAAAGCAAAAATTGTCAGACTGCACTTTTAAAAAGCAAACTTCAATCACATGCTGTCAACAAGACACATTTCTAGATTCAAATACACAAACAGGTTGATAGTAAAAGGATGGAAAAAATACATACCATGAAAATAGCAACCATAAGAGGGTGGGAGTGGCTATGCCTCAGAAAAAAATATTTCAAATAAGGAATATTACTAGATAAAAACAATCAAGACAAAACCAGGGTCAGACGGCAGAACCGACCATTAACTGCTCAGGTGCAAGTTCAAGACAAAGAGGAAGACAAAGAATACAAAAGGCAAAGTATGACCTTGAAAACACTTAGAGACCATCTCAAGATCAGATTTGATAAAATGAATTGTTGTTAGGGACCCTCGAATCAGTTCTGAATCACAGCAACCTTAGGTACGACAGAATAAAATGCTGCCCAGTCCTGTGTCATCCTCACAATTGTAGCTGTGTTTGAGCCCACTGTTGCAGCTACTGTGCCAATCCACCTCGTTGAGGGTCTTCTTTTTGCTGACCCTCTACCAAGCATGATGTCTTTTTCCAGGTACTGATTCTTCCTGATAACATGTCCAAAGAATGTGAGACAAAGTCTCGCCATTTTTGCTTCTAAAGAGCATTCTGGCTGTACTTCTTCCATGACAAATTTACTCATTCTTCTGGCAGTCCATTGTATATTCAATATTCTTCACCAACATCATAATTCAAAGGCATCAATTCTTCTCAGGCCTTCCCTACGCATTGTCCAGCTTTCACATGCATATGAGGCAACTGAAAATACTATGGATTGGGTCAGGCACACCTTAGTCTTCAAAGTGACAGGGTGACTTTTTAACACTTTGAAGAGGTTTTTTACAGAAGATTTGTCCAATGCATTATGTCATTTGATTCCTCCACTGCTGCTTCCATGGGTACTGACTGTGGATCCAAGTAAAATGAAATCCTTGACAACTTCAATATTTTCTCCGTTTATCATGATGTTGCTTATTGGTTCAGCTGTGAGGATTTTCTGTGTTCTTTATGTTGAGGTGCAGTCCATACGGAAGTCTGCAGTCTTTGATCTTCAGTAAGTGCTTCAAGTCCTCTTGGCTTTCAGTAAGCAAGGTTGTGCCATCTGCATATCCCATATCTTCCTCCAATGTTGATGCCACATTCTTCTTCATACAGACCAGCTTCTGGAATTACTTGCTCAGCATACAGATTAAATAAGTATGGCGAAAGGATACAACCCTGATGCACACCTTTCCTGACTTTAAACCACGCAGTATCCCCTTGTTCTATTTGAACGATTGCCTCCTGGTCTATGTACAGGCTCCCTGTAAGTACAAATTAAGTGTTCTGAAATTCCCATTCTTCGCAATGTTATCCATAATTTGCTGTGATCCACACAGTCAAATGTCCTTGCGTAGTTGATAAAACACAGGTAAACATCTTTCTGGTATTCTCTGCTTTCAGCCATAATCCATCTAACATTAGCAATGATTATCTCTCATTCCATATCCTCTTCTGAATCTGGCCTGAATTTCTGGCAATTCTCTACCAGTCTACTGCTGCAACCTTTTTTTAATTCTCTTCTGCAAAATTTTACGTGGCTACGATATAATATGTTTGATAATTTCCACATCCTGTTGGATCATCCTTCTTTGGAATGGGCACGTATATGGAAATCTTCCGGTCGGTTTTTCAGGTAGCTGTCTTCCAAATTTCTTGGCAGAGATGACGGGTTACTTTCAGTGTTGAATACTAATGACACTAGTGACCAAAGACCAGAAGAGTTGTGGGATGATATCAAGAACATCATACATGAAGACAATAAAAGGTCATTAGAAAGACAGGAAAGAAAAGAAAGACCAAAATAAATGTCAGCAGAGACTCTGAAAACTGCTCTTAAGCACAGAGTAGCTAAAGCAAATGGAAGAAATGACAAAGTAAAATAGCTGAACAAGATTTCAAAGGACAGCTCAAAAAGACAAGGTAAAGTATTACAATATGTTCAAACACCTACCGTTAGAAAACCAAACGGGAAGAACATGATTGGCATTCCTAAAGCTGAAAGAACTGAAGAGAAAATTTAAGCCTCAAGTTGTAATACTGAAGCGTTCTAAGGGGAAAAACTGAATGACACCAGAAGCATCAAAAGATGGGAAGAATACACAAAGTAACTGTACCTGAAAGAACTGGTCTACATTCAACCATCTCAGAAGATAGCATATGATCAAGAACCAATGGTACTACATAAAAAAGTTCAAGCTTCACTGAAGGCACCCGGAAACAATAAAGCTCCAGGAACTGACAGACTACCAACGGAGATGCTTCAAAAAAAAGATGCAACACTTGAAGCATTATTTATCTACGTCAAGAAATCTGGAAGAGATCTATATTTGTGTCCACACTAAAGAAAGGCAATCAAATGGAATGCAGAAACTCTCGAACAATATTAGTATCACATGCTAGCAAAATTTTGAATTCAAGAGTGGTTGCAGCCATATGTCAACAGGATACTACCAGAAGTTCAAGCCAGATTCAGAAGAGAATGTGGAACAAGGGATAGCACTGCTAATGTCAGATGGATCTTAGCCAAAAGCAGAGAATACCAGAAAGATGTTGTGACGGTTAAAGTTAATTGTCAACTTGGCTGGGCCATGATTCTCAGTGGTTTGGCAGTTATGATGTAGTTTGGCAGTTGTATGATGATGTGATCACTTCCATGATGAGACCTGATATAATGTGATCACCTCCAAGATGAGATCTGCTGTGAGTAGCCAATCAGTTGAAAGGGAGTTTCCTTGGGGGTGTGGCCCGCATCGAATATATAAGTAGATTTTGTGGCTTTTGCTCACTCTGGATCCCACAGCTAGCTCCTTCCTGTTCGTGTGATCTCAGGTTCTTGGGACTTGAGCTAGCAGCTTACCTGCCTCCCTGCCTGCCGATCTTGGGATTCGTCAGTCTTCACAGCCTGTGAGCAAGAGCCCTGCTGTCTGACCTGCTGATCTTGTGTTCACCAGCCCCTGTAGTTATGTGAATCAGGAGAAGCTTCTATCCTGACCCACGGACTTGGGATGTTCCAGCCTCTAAAAGTACGTGAGCCATTTCCTTAATATAAATTTCTGTCTATATATATATGTTTATAAACTTTGCTAGTGTTGCTTCTCTAGAGAACCTAGTATAAAACAGATATTTACCTGTGTTTTACAAAGGCATTCAACTGTATGAATCATAACAAATAATGCATAACACTACTAAGAATGGGAATTTCAATGCATTTAATTGTGCTCATGCGGAATCAACACATGGATCAAAAGGCAGCCATTTGAAAGGGTTGTATCCTTTCACATTAATTATTCAATCTGTATGCTGAGAAAATAATCTGAGAAGCTAGACTGTATGAAAAGAATGTGGGATGAGGACTGGAGGAAGATTCATTAAAAACCTGGGATATGCAGATGACACAACTTTGCTTGTTGAAAGTGAAGATGAGTAGAAGCACTTACTGATGAAGGTCAAGACTTCAGCGTTGATTACACCTGAACATGAAGAAAACAAAAATCCTCACAATTGGTCCAATAAAGAACATCATGATAAAAGGCAAAGATATTGAAGTTGCCAAAGACTTCATTTTACCTGAATCCACAAGCAATGCCTACTGCAGTCAAGAAATCAAACAACACACATCAAGCGAATCTGCTGCAAAAGACCTCTCTAAAGTATTAAAAAGCAAAGATGTCACTTTGATGACTAAGTGTGCCTGACCCAAGCCACGGTCATTTCAACTACCTCTTATGCACATGAAAGGTAGACAATGAAAAAGGGAAGACCGAAGAAGAACTGACGTATTTGAATTGTGGTATTGGCAAAAAATACTGAATATATCATGCCAGAAGAACAAACAAATGAGTTTTGGAGGAAGTACAGCCAGAATGCACCTTAGAAGCAAGGATGGCGAGACTTCATCCTGCTTACTTTGGATACTTTAGCAGGAAAGATTACTCGTTAGAAGAAGAGATCATGCTTGGTAGTAGATCAGCGAAAACCAGGGAAACCATCCATGAGATGAACTGACACAATAGATGCAACAATGGGCTCAAACATACCAACAATTACGAGGATGGCAAAGGACCAGTCATTGTTTCATTGTTATACATAAGATTGCCATGAGTCAGAGCCAACTCCATGGCAACTAAGAACAAAAACAAAGTCAGGATGTTGTTTGAAATTTTCTGATAAAGAGAATATAGTCAGCATTTCACACTCTGGAGATTTGAGTTTAAATGAGAAAAAAAACATGGCTCATTCATTAATTCCAAGATTTAAACAATGTATACTATTATGGATTGAACAATGTATAAAAAGTAGGTGTTATAAACCCTAACCCCCATACTTGTGGATGAAATTCTATCTGGGAATAGGGTTTTGTTATGTCAATGAGGTCATAACCATTTAAAGTGTGTCTTAAGCCAATCCTTTTGAGAAATAAACAAAGCAGATTAGGCACAGAAGAAAGGAAGCCCAGATGGGGAAAGACTGATATCTCCTGGAAATCACCTAGGAACTTAGGAAGAGAAGCTGAAAAAGACAAGGATTTTCCCCCAGAGCAGCCAGAGAAAGAGAGCCTTTCCCTAAATTTAGACTTCTAGTCTCCTAAACTGTGAGAAAATAAATTTGTTAAAGCCACCTACTTGTAGTATTTCTGTTATAGCAGCACTAGATAACTAAAACATATAGCAATACTGAAAGAAAAAAAAAAAAAAGGAAACAACTTAGACCTCCAACCACAGAGGACTAGTTAAATGTTATTTACCAAGCATTTATAAAAATAACATCAATTGCCTCACACTTCCCGATCTCAGAACCTACTATACAGCCACGTTAGTCAAAACAGCCTAGAACTGGTACAGCGACAGACACACAGACCAATGGAACAGAACTGAGAATCCAGAAGTAAAATCCACCCACCTATGGACAACTGATCAACAAAGGGTCAAAATCCATTAAATGGAGAAGAGATAGCCGCTTTAACAAATGGTACTGGCACAATTGGATATCCATTTGCAGAAAAATGAACATGATCCATACCCTACACTATATACAAAAACTAACTCAAGATGGATCAAAGACCTAAACATAAAACCTAAAACTATAAACATCATGGAAGTAAAAACAGGGGCAAGCCTAGGGGCCTTAATTTATGGCAAAAATAGATAATCAAACATTAACTACAAATGCGCAAACAGTAGAAGATAAACTAGACGACTGGAATCTCCTAAAAATTAAACATTTATATGCATCAAAAGACTTCTCCAACAGAGTAAAAAGACAACCTACAGACTGAGAAAGAATTTTTGGCAATGACATACCTGTCAAGGGACTAATCTCTAAAGTTTATAGAAAACTTCAACACCTCAATAACAAAAAGACAAACAATCAAATTAAAAAGTACACACTGAACATGAACAGACACTTCACCAAAGAAGACATTCAGGTGGCCAAGAAATACATGAAGAGATGATCATTAGCCATTAGAGAGATGCAAATCAAAACTACAATGAGATATTCTTTCACCCCAATAAAAATGGCAATGATCAAAAAAACAGAAAACAACAAATGCCAGCGAGCGTGTGGGGAGATGGGAACTCTTATACACTGCTGGTGGTACCGTAAAATGGTACCACTGTAGGAAACAGTATGGTGCTTTCTTAAAAACTTAGAAATAGAAATACCATATTATCTCTAGGTGTATATTCCAGAGAAATAAGAGCTTTGACACCAACAGATATAGGCACACCCATGTTCATGGCAGCACTATTCACAACAGCAAAAACATGGAAACAACCTAAGTGCCCATCAACAGATGAATGGAAACCTAAGTGCCCATCGACAAATGAATGGATAAACTATGGTACATATGCACAAAAGAATACGATACAACATTAAAGAATAATGATGAATCCACAAAACACCTCACAACATGGATGAACCTGGAGGACATTATGCTGAGTGAAATAAGTCAATCACGAAAGGACAAATACTGTATGAGACTACTATTATAAAAAGTCAAGAAAAGGTGTATACACAGAAAGGAACATTCTTTGATGGTTACCAGAGATGGGAGGGGGAGGGAGGGAAAATCACTAACTAGACATCAGACACGGATTAACTTGGGTAAGAGAAAGGCAATACACAATAAGGAGGATGTCAGCACAACATAAACAAAGCAAAGAAAGACATTGGAAGAAATGCAAACAACAGTAAATATTATTACATAAACAATCATGCAATAACAGTAATAACAAACAGTAATTTACCAGTAGATACACAGTATCTTACATAGTAGATATGTAAACTGAACAGGTGTGGGATGGCGTACGGGAGTACACCCACAAACATATACAGGTTTACAGAGGCTACTTCTACGTACATATTTGTATGTCCTGCAAATATATCCATGTATATAGTACAGCACACAGGAGACAAAGCTATGAAAACTTCTTAGCCATAATCAAACACCTTGAGGGACTGGGTCATTGGGCTTGAGGGTTTAAGACCATAGTATTAGGGGACATCTTGGTCTATTGGCACAACATAGTTCATACAGATAATGTTCTACATCCTACTTTGGTGAGTAACGTCTGGGGTCTTAAAAGCTTGTGAGTGGCCATCTAAGATACAACTACTGGTCTCTTCCTGCCCAGAGCCAAGAAGAGTGAAGGAAATCAAAGACTCAAGGAAACAATTAGCCCAAAGGCCTCCAATAGCCTGAGACCAGACAAACTAGATGGTGCCCAGCTACCACTATCAACTGCTTTGATCAGGATCACTCTGTCCTGGAAGGAATGAAAGAAAAAAATACAGAACAAACTTCAAATTCATAAAAAAGACCAAACTTACTCATCTGACAGAGACTGGGGGAACTTCCAAAACTATGGTCCTTAGACACCCTTCAAACCTGGAAAAAAACTCACTTCCGGAAATCACCTTTCAACCAAACAAGACAGGTCTATAAAGTGAACAGTAACACCCGTGAGGAACGTGCTCCTCAGAACAACCAACCATATGAGACCAAAGGACAGCATCTGCCCAAAAAACAAAGTTCAAAGGCAGGAAGGGGCAAGAAAGATGAGTGAGTTAAACGTGGAACCCAGGGAGGAAGGGAGTAGAGTGCTGTCACATTGAGGGGACTGCAATTAACGTCACAAAACAAAATGTGTATATAAGTTGTTCAGTGGGAAACTAATTTTCTCTGTAAACTTTCACCCAAACCACAATAAAATGTTCAAAAAAAAGAACAAAATTTTACCATGTTAATTATATCTCTCACTTATCTAGAACCTAAATAATAATAATATCAATTTCATACAAACACTTCCAGAGAACAGAAAAAGTTCTCAACTTGTTTTATGAGGTCTGCATGATTTTGGTATCAAAACCCTAACAAGGACATTATGAGAAAGGAATATTACAAACCAATCTCATTCGTGAGCATGAATGCAAAAATTGTATACAAAGTATAAGCAAATTGAATCTAGCAGTATATAAAATGGAAAATACACGATGACCAAGTTGGATTTATTCAGGAATGTAAAACTGGTTTAACAATAAAAAAGTAATCAATATAATTTACCATATAAATGAAATAAAAAAGGAAAATTACATGATCACCTCAACAGGTTCAGAAAAAGCACCAGATAAAATTCAATATTCACTCCTGATTGACTTTATTAAAAAAAAAAAAAAAAAAGACACTAGGAATCAATGAGTACTTCCTTTATGGGATTAAAGAGTATGTATTTTTTAAAAACCCACAACAAACATCATACTTAATATATTAATATACTTAACAGTGATGTAACTGGGACTTTAATTAAGATTTAATTTCACCTATAGATCAAGTTTAGGAGAACTGACATCTTTTCAATATTTTCTTTCCTCTTAGATCAGCAACAAGGTAATTATTTACTAAACATTTACTATGTAACACTGTACTGGATGTCCAGGCCAATGCAGAGAAGACAAAAAAGAAAGAAAAATGTAAGGATAAAAAAGGAAAAAGTGGTGATTATATATGTTTAAAATCTGAAAGAATTACAGAGAAATTTGAATGAAGTGAGTTTTACCAAATCTGCTTGATAAAAAAGTTCAATTTACAAATATCAACTGTATTTCTATAAAGTAGCAAAAAAAGAAAATGTAAAAGTATCTTTTATTCATAAAATCAGAATATATCAACTAGGAGTAATGTTAACAAAAGAAGTACAATCTTTTTTTTTTTCCAATTGTGGTAAATATATATGTAACAAAACATTTGCCATTTCAACCTCTTTTACATGTACAATTCAGTGACATTAATTACATTCATTATGCTGTTCAACCATCACCATTATCTGTTTCCAAATTTTTCCATCATCCTTAACAGAAGTTCAGTGTTCCCTAAGCAATGAGTGTCCATCTCCTTCCCAGCTGACCTGTTAAACACTGATAAAGTTCAGTCTTTATATACATGCCTATTCTAAGCTACTTCATATAAGTGGGATCATACAATATTTGTCCTTTCGTGACTGACTTGTTTCACTCAGCATAATGTTTCCAAGGTTCATCCATGCTGGAGCATGTATCAGGACTTCATTTCTTTTTTTAGCTGAGTAGTATTCCGTTGTATGTATGTACCACATTTTGGTTACCCATTTATCTGTTGATAGACAAGATGTGTAATCTTGATACTACTTTACACCCACTGGGATGGCTAGAATCAAAGTGACAGAGAATAACAAGTACTAGCAAGGATGTGGACATACTGGAACCTTCATACATTGCTGGTGGAACTGTAAAGTAGTGCAGCCACTTTGGAAAACAGTTTGCAGTTCCCAAAAGATTAAACATGAAAGTTACCATATGACAGCACTAAACTCATACCTATCAATAATTACACTGAACATAAATGGACTAAATGCACCAATAAAGAGACAGAGAGTGGTAGAATAGATTTTAAAAAACACAATCCGTCTATATGCTGCCTGCAAGAGACACACCTTAGACTTAAAGACACAAACTAAAACTCAAAGGATGGAAAAAAATATATCAGGCAAACAACACTCAAAAAAGAGCAGGAGTTGCAATATTAATCTCTGAAAGTTACCATATGACCCAACAATTCCTCTCCTAAGTGTACACTCAAGAGAAATGATGAAAACAATGAAAATACAAGCAATGAAAAAACCTGCACACAAATGTTCATAGCAACATTATTCATAGTGGCAAAAAGTGGAAGCAACCCACATGTTCATCAATTGATGAATGGATAAACAATATGTATAACAGCCATAAAATGGAGTACTACTCAGGTATAAAAAGAATGACGTACTCATAGATACTACAGCATGAATGAACCTGGAATATATTATACTAACTGAATGAAGCCAGTCACAGAAGACCACATATGGTATTTCATTCATTCATTCATATTAAATGTCCATAACAAGCAAATCTATAAGACAAAAAGTAAATTAGTGTTTGCCTAGGGCTGAGGAAAGGAGTTCGGGGTATATACAGTATGACCACTAATGGGTACAGAGATTCTTTTTGGGGTGATAAAAATGTTTTAAAATTGATTGTGGTGATGATTGTACAACTCTGTGAACAGACTATAAACCACTGAACTGTAATCTTTAAATAAGTGAACTGTATCATTTGTGAATTGTATCTCAATAAAGCTGTTATATTTTTTCAAAAAGAAGTGGCTATACTAATCTCAAATTAGACTTCAAAAACTAAAAAAATCCATGTACTGACAGAGAAATATCTCCAAGAGACTTTTTAAAATGAAAAAATAATAAGGCATTCCATTTACATAAAAAAAGGAAAAATATTTACGTCTGCACTGACATATATGATCTTTAAAATTCCTGGAAGGACAAATAAACTACTAACACTGATTACGTGTTGCTGGGAGAGATAAGAACTGGATGAGGGTAAGGGGTGGGAGGGGTGATTTTCACTATTTGCCTTTATATATTTTTTTTTAACTTCTGAGCCATGTGAAAGTACTACTTATTCAAAACTACTAAACAACCATTTTGGAAAATGATATGGCGCTTCCTTACAAAGCTAGAAATACTATACAATCCAGCAATCCCACTCCTAGGAATATATCCTAGAGAAATAAGAGCCGTCACACGAATAGACATATGCACACCCATGTTCACTGCAGCACTGTTCACAATAGCAAAAAGATGGAAACAACCTCGATGCCCCTCAACAGATGAATCGATAAACAAACTGTGGTACATACACACAATGAAGTATTATGCAACGATAAAGAACAATGATGAATCTGTGAAGCACCTCATAATATGGATGAAACTGGAAGACATTATGCTGAGTAAAATAAGTCAATCACAAAAGGGCAAATATTGTATGAGACCACTACTGTAAAAACTCATGAAAAATTTACACACAAAAAGAAACAATCTTTGCTGGTTATGAGGGATAGGAGGGGTGGAGGATGGAAAAACTAAATAGACAACAGATAAGTGGTAACTTTGTTGAAGGATAAGACAGTACACAATACTGGGGAAGCTGGCACAACTTGTACAAGGAAAGGTCATGGAAGCTCCACAGACACATCCAAACTCCCTGAGGGACCCAACTGCTGGACGGATGGCTGTGGGAACCATGGTGTCGGGGAACATCTAGCTCAACCAGCATAACACAGTTTATAAGAAAATGTTCTACATTCTACTGTGGTGAGTAGTGTCTGAGGTCTTAAAAGCCTGTGAATACCTATTTAAGATACTCCACTGGTCTCACCCCTTTGGGAGCAAGGGAGAATGAAGAAAACAATCTACGAGAGAAACATTAGTCCAAAGGACTAATGGACCACCACTACCACAGCCTCTACCAGACTGAGTCCAGTACAGCTAGATGGTGCCCGGCTACCACCACTGCCTGCTCTGACCGGGATCACAACAGAGGGTCCCAGACAAAGCTGGAAAAAATGTAGAACAAAATTCTAACTCACAAAAAAACACCAGACTTACTGGCCTGACAGAGACTGGAGAAACCCCAAGAATATGGCCCCCAGACACCCTTTTAGCTCAGTAATGAAGTCACTCCCGAGGTTCACCATTCAGCCAAAGATTAGACAGCCCCATAAAACAAAATGAGACTATTGGGGCACAACTATCCAGGGACAAGGACTAGAAGGCAGGAGGGGACAGGAAAACTGGTAATAGGGAACCCAAGGTTGAGAAGGGATAGTGCTAACATGTCATGGAGTTGTTAACCACTGTCATAAAACAATACGTGTACTAACTGTTTAACGAGAAACTATTTGTTCTATAAACCTTCATTTAAAGTACAATAAAAAACAAAAACAAAGAAAGTACTAAAATGTTTTTAAAATACAATTACTAGACACGCTACAGAGACGAATACTTGACAAAGAACTCTTGCCCAGTATACATACAGAATCCTACAAAAACACTGACAAAAAGGCAAAAAACCCAATGGGAAGGAAAATGGACACAACTTTAACAGGGACATCACACACACAAAAAAGGTATCCAAAGGCCAATAAATATACAGAAAGATTCTCAGCCTCATTAGTTATGAGGTAAATATATATTAAACTACAATGCTATACTACTGCATACCCACCAGAATGGCTAAAATGAAAAACACAGATAATACCGAGTATTAGTGAGGATATAGAGCAACTAGCACTCTCATACACTACCAGTGGGAGTGTAAACTGATACAATCATTTCAGAAAACCGTTTAGCAATATCTAGTAAAGTTGAAGTTATGTGCAACCACTCCCAAATACACAGCTAACAAAAGTGTGTGCAAAAATTCACCAAAAAATATGTCAAAGAAAAGTTTCAGGAACATATTCATAATAGTAAAAAACTGAAAACCAAAATCAAATGTCCACTAACATTTGAATAAATTCTAGCACAGTTATACTATGGAAATACTATCCAGCAAAGACAATGAACAAATGACAATTTTAAACAACATGAAGGAATCACAATGTTGAGTTAAAGCAGCCAGTCACAAACTAGTATATACTGTTTAGTTCCATTAAAAAAAAAAACCAAAACTGAAAAACAGGCAAAACTAGCTTATGGTGTTATAAGTCAAGATCCTGATAACCAGTGACTGGAAAATGACACAAGGAGGCCTTATGGGTGCTAGTAATGTATTTAGCTCAGGTTGCTGAATTTACAGGTGTGGTCACTTTATGCAAATTAACCAAGCTAAGATTTTTGTGCTCTCATTTAGGTATATTTCAATAAAAGTTTAAAATAGACCAGTATTTTAGTCTCCCATCACAGAGCTTCTCTGTACAAGTAAATCTGTTTACTACCTTGACCATTCTATGTACAAAAGGCAAAGTCTGCATTTAACTTTCTTTGACATCAGATTGATTTTATTCTAAGCTTCTGCAAGGACAAGCAACCTAAGTAAGTTGCATCATGTTTTATGCCACACTGAATGACCCAATGGAATCAACAGTAGATTTAATAAGCATCAAATATGCAATTTTAACCAAAACAAATTTCACATGGTGTTCAAAATCTGGCAGTAGACCTGTGAAGAGTTCACAGTGTAACATGCTGCTATCACATATAAACACACCAGTTGAGAACCATCCTTCTAACTCCATTTTCAACATGTAAAAACTTGAGTGTTTCTAAGAGAAAGAGCAAGTGGGTAAATTTCAAAGTATAATCTGGCCTGGGACAGAATTAGTAAAATTCTAAAGGCACACATGTCATAGGTTAAATAAGCTTTTGTAAACTCCCTTTTTTGACCTAACCACCATTTACATAGCATTCCCAACAACTTACCAAATTTGACTACACTATTAATACATAATTTGAAAACCTCTTGCATTCGTTGGTCTTTCTAATTAGTAAAAATACTGCTGATGATTCTCAAGATGCTTAATTCTTATTAAGATATTACAAAATAGGTTACTGAGACACTCTAAAGGAAAAAGTTTACATAAGTGCTTACATAAATGTAAGGTTTTTAACATTATGAAATCAAATTAATTATAAATTAATTATATCCAACTCAAAAGTGACTAATCAGATTCTACTGAACTAGGAAAAAGGTTGAAAACTGGCAGCCTATCTGGTATTATTTGGTCAGAATACAGTATTTTTAAAATTCAAATTTTTATGCCTTTAAGCTGGGCACACTTCACTACTCTCTATGTCTTACATGAGTTACCTAACTGGCCCTGAAGGTATGTGAGTCTGTGCTATTATTATCTCTATATGGAAGAGTCACATTTAGGTATAATTTTTACCTCTCTGCCTCTGGTCTCATTTATCTAAAAAAGAAATGAGAATATCACCTACCTCAGAGGATTTTTATAAGCAAATACAGCAAAACCTGTGAAAGCCAGAACTTGTGTAAGGCAGAAACCTGTCAGAGAAGGAAAACTCAAATATGTTCCACTAATAAAGGGCAATAGAAAAGTGCTAAGACTGAACCCTGTCAGAGGCAGAAAACTTGTGAGACCAGGAAAAACAAGGCAGTCCCATCAAGTTCTGGCTCTCACAGCTTTCACTGTAAAGTAACATGAAAAAGTTTTAATTTGGAGCTGATGCTGTTTACAGATAAGAAACAGGAAGTCCACAGAGATTCAAATAAACTTGTCCACAGCTAAGCCTCCCCTGCCATTACTGATTCAGATACGCTACCTTGAAAGTGTACAACAAAAATTAGGGAGGGAAAACAGAAAATTGCATCGATGATAAGAACAGCCTGGATTATACTCAAAAGCATAAGGGCCAAAATCAATCATATAATGTGAGAAAAGGGAATCATCATCTCCAAATCAACCTTCATTAAAAGTAGTAGTAGTAAACTTCAACCATGACCAATCTCTACTTCTAAACCATGTTTCAGTGAACACTTGATTATTCTTACTATAAAGTGTCTCATATTACTCTCTAATAATATGTGACTATTACCTCTTCGGTAATGAGCTCAAGGTTCATTTCATAAATTCCTTATATATACCTCTCAACACCTGGAGGTGATGCTCACAAAAAGTAGAAAATTTAATTGATATTTGGAGAGGGAAGATGAAAAATGCAGTGTTCTCTCTTAATCACTATTACAATTCTACAGACTCATAAGCACAGTAATACAGTGCAATGCTGCCAAAAACGCTACCCACATATCTGCTCTTATTACAGATGAAAAAACTGGCAGGTCTTTTGAAAAAACATTAGTTTTTTTCATAAGTATTTATCATGAGAGGTTTAGTTTTCAAGCCATTCTCCAGTGACTGGAATAGAAATCTGTATGATTTGGATATGATCATTCTATTAAAGACCACAAAGGGGATGACAGGCCACGGTGGTCCAAAATTTTTATTTTGGCAGTCGTTCATGATGTTAGAAGTAGAAAGTCTGGAAAATCTCATTCTTCCAAATCCATAGTGGATGAAAGGTCAAGCTATATACTCCACACTCACTCAGACCTGACTCATAACTGATCAAATCCAAACGTGGAACTTGGTATCACAAGGCATTGTAATAAGTATTTTAGGTTTTGAGGGCTAAAAGACAGTATCAAGGATATTAGGTAGCTACTTAAATAACAGGAAAAAAAATCTCCATAATATTTTATTGATAAAACTCATAATAATAATTTAGTAGAATTTTTAAAATACAAGTCTACTAATAAGACTGGAAATATTTTTGAGGTAACATTTTGATTATTGGGAAGGATTTTAATTAACTCACCATTGGTAAAGGGCCTTCCTTGCTTGACTAACAAATGAATCACTCAACATCTTACTTTCATAACAGTTGCATTTTTCATTTTTTATTTTTAAGAAAGTGTGCTATGAAGCTAAAACTATAAAGTTCCTGAAAGATAACATAGGGATAAAACTATGGGACCTAATTTTTTTTAAAGCTAGATTATCAAACACAATACAAATGCATGAATAACGTAAGACAGGTAACTGAAGCATCCTAAAAATTAAGTACATACGTTCATTAAAAGACTATCAAAACAGTAAAAAGACAACCTACGGCCTACAGAAAAAATCTTCAGGAACGACATATCCACTAAGGGTCTAATCTCTAAAATACACAGAAAATTTAAACAACTCAACAACAAAAAGACAAACAATCCAATCTAAAAATGGGCAAAGGACATGAATAGACACTTCACCAAAGAGGATACTCAAGTGGCCAACAAACAAATGAAAAGATGCTCGCAATCCTTAGCCATTAGAGAGATGCAAATCAAAACTACAATGAGATACCATCCCACTCCTGCAAAAATGGGACTGATAGAAAAAACAGAAAACAAATGCTGGCAAGGATGTGGGGAGACTGGAACCTTTAACCACTGCTGGTGGGAATGTAAAACGGTACAACCTCTATGGAAAACGGTAAGGCACTTCCACAAAAAGCTAGAAACAGAAATACCTTATGAAATAGAAGGTACATAGAAACCCCTCTTAAATAAGATAAATATAAATCCCACAACTAGGTATACACCCAAGAGGTCTAATAAGAAAGACACAGAGAGACACAGGCACACCTATGTTCACTGCAGCATTATTCACAATAGCAAAAAGATGGAAACAACCTAAGTACCCATCAACAGATGAATGGATAAACAAAATGTGGTACGTATGTACAACGAAATATTATGCAGCCATAAAGAAAAATGATGAGTCCTCAAAACATCTTATAACATGGATGAATCTGGAAGACATATGCCGAACGAAATAAGTAAATCACTGAAGAATATTACATGATCACACTTATAAGAAGACAAGAACAGATACATATACAGAGACCAATGCTCATTAGTGGTTACCAGGGATGGGGGTGGAGGAGCACTGTTATTTTTAGTGATGGGAAAGTTAGCATTAAATGTGGGCAAAGTGCACACAGTTTGACCAAGGTAAATGATGAAGTACACTAAGAAGTGCACAAGAAAAAAGGACATTTTTGGTAAAGGATCTGACAAATAATTCTGCATCAACCAAAAAATGTGTGTGGTTACACAAATATGTATATATGCATATACGCGTATGGGTATGAATATGTGGGTACATATGTGTACACAGATAAATGTATTATAGGTGTATGTACATACAAGTATGTGTGTGCCAGCAAATATATCCATATATATAGTAAACTACACAGGGGGCACAGTTTCAGATACTTCTTAGACATAACCAAATACCTCATGAGATTTGTTTTCTGAGTTTGAAGGCTTAGGACCATAGTCTCATGGAACAACTCAGTTAATTGGCATAATATAGTTCATAAAGTGTATGTTCTACATCCCAAAGTGGTGAGTACTATCTGGGTCTTAAAAGCTTGTGAGCAGCCATCTAAGATACAACTATTGGTCTCTGCTTGTCTGATAACAAAAGAGAAAGAAGAAAACCAAAGATTCAAAGAAAGTAGTCTACAGGACTAATAGTCGACACAAACCACAGCTTTGACTACCCTGAGACAAAAAGAACTAGATGGTACCCGGCTACCAATACCGACCGTTCTAATCTGGGCCACAATAGATGGATCCTGTTACAGTGGGAGAAAAAGTGGAACAAAACTCAAATTCTTAAAAAGTCCAGACTTACTGGACCAGTTAAGACTAGAAGATTCCCTGAGACTAATGCCCTGAGATTCTCTTTAAACCTTAAATCGAAATTATCCCTTGAGGTTGTCACCTTCTGGCTAAATAAGACTGGCTTATAAAACAAAAACTATCACCCATGAGTAATGAACTCCTTTTAAAAAATCATCTATATGAAACAAAATGGTCAAGAATTACTCTAAAGAAAAGTTGAGAAGGTAAGGAGGGAAGGGCAACTAGAGTACTGGAAATGGTAGAACAAGAACAAAATGAATAAGAATGCTGACACACTGTGAAAAATGTAACCAATACCACTGAATAATTTGTACAGAAAAACTATTAAATAGTAATCTAATTTGCTTCGCAGACTTTCACCATAACCACAATATGATTTAAAAAAAAAAACTGGAGTGCTACAAAGGAGCAAAACTGGACAATTAGCAACGTTAACTTAAGATACTGGGAAGATACTTTCAAAGTTATGAGAAGAAAGACTTTTAACCTAGAATTCCATATCTAGTCAAGCTATTTTTAAGAAGAAAAGTAAAATAAAGACAACTTTAAAGATGCAAGGGCTCAGAAATTTTATTCTCAGTGACTCTTTCTTAATATGTGCAAACGAGGGCATAAACCAAGAATAGAGAAGACATGGGCGACTAGGCCTGTGAAAAGTAACTAAAACTAAGATCCTTATGATAAAGCCTGCTTGAAGAGTTATACCCTCAGTTGGAAGGGTGCATAAGTCATAATTTTTTTTTTAATCTGACTGGCATGGATTGAACTGTGTCTCCCAAAAATGTGTGTCAACTTGGCTAGGTCATGATTCCCAGTATTGTGTGACTGTCCACCATTTTGTCATCTGACGTGATTTTCCTATATGCTGTGGATCCTACCTCTATGATGTTAATGAGGCAGGATTAGAGGGTTATGTTAATAAGGCAGGATTCAATCTACAAGATTAGATTGTGTCTTAAGAGATATAAAAGAGAAAAGCAAGCAGAGACAAGTGGACCTCATACCACCAAGAAAGCAACGCCAGGAGCAGAGCACGTCCTTTGGACTAGAATTTCCTGCACTGAGACGTTCCTAGACCAGGAGAAGATTGATGACAAGGACCTTCCTCCCGAGTCAACAGAGAAAGCCTTCCCCTGGAGCTGGCGCCCTGAATTCCGACTTCCAGCCTACCAGACTATGAAAGAATAAATTTGTTTGTTAGAGCCATCCACTTCTGGTATTTCTGTTATAGCAGCACTAGATAACTAAACACTGACCAATAGCATAGAGAGATAAGAAACTTATCTGTAATTGCCTGGATGCAGGGTAAGGAAAAAGTTTTTCTCCTGTGAATTTCT
The DNA here is from genome assembly GCA_030035585.1 of Dugong dugon. Taxonomy (NCBI): domain Eukaryota; kingdom Metazoa; phylum Chordata; class Mammalia; order Sirenia; family Dugongidae; genus Dugong; species Dugong dugon. The sequence continues at coordinate 155,220,970 of CM057462.1, forward strand.
AAATATAGTCCAGCCTATAATGTAAACTATAAATCAACATCTGCTTATTCTAAAAAACACTAAACTAAAAATTAACTTCAGTTGGTACCCAGCTACCATTACTGAACATTCTGATCAAAGATTCTATAGAAGAATCCTGATTAAAAGGGGCAAAATGCAGAACAGAGCTTCAAATTCATATGGAATCTTATTTTCTGGAGCCATGGAGGCTGGATGAATCCCCAAAAACTACTGCCCTGAGATCATCTTTAAACTTTACCCCAAAAATACCCCGAAATCTTAAAACCAAACAATAGCGTAGGATAACTTGTAAAGTATGTCTGCCTTGAGCATTATGTTCTTTAAAGATCTATACGGAATCAAATTGACAAAACAACAATAGCAACCTTAGGGGGGAGTGAGTTTATGTTAACGGGAGGAATAACTCAGAAAAGGTGGGTGAGAATGGTTGTACAACTCAAAGAATGTAATCAATGTCCCTGAATTGTACATGCAGAAACTGCTGAATTGGTGTATGCTTTGCTTGTGTATTCTCAACCACAACAAGTAAAATTATAAAAAAAATTAACTTCCCATTTCATCACACACAATATTAAGAATCAAAATTTAATTAAAATTTGTACTGTTTCATTAGGGACATTCAGTGAAACTGGTTGTTGTGTGCCGTCGAGTCAGTTCTGACTCATAGCAACTCTACAGGACAGAACAGAACTGCCCCATACAGCTTCCCAGGCTGTAATCTTGACGGAAGCAGATTGCCCCATCTTTATCCCACAGTGCAGGTGGTGAGTTCAAATTGCTGGCCTTTTACATTAGCAGCCAAACACTTAACCATTGCACCACTAGGGCTCCTTGGCAAGTGAAACTAGCATGGAATTTTGTTTTTAACTGTGTGTGGCAGTGAAGAACATGACTAATTTTTAGCACAGGTTGGACCCACTATCTTGATTCCTAAGGTGCTCTGGTGGCACAAAGGTTAAGCTCTACCCAGCAGGTAAGTTCAAACCTACCCAGCAGCTCCACGAAAGAAAAGACCTGATGATCTACTCCCATAAAGATTACCGCCTAGGAAACCCTACTAGGCAGTTCTATTCTGCCACACTGGGTCGCTATGAGTAGGAATCAGATCGACAGTACCTAACAACAACATCTTGATTCCTGCTAAAATATTAGCAGTTTCACCCATTACTGCACCATTAGTGTAAATGTCAGCACAGTAAATAAGGCAAATAACAAATCAGTGTTATTACAAAAACAGTTTTAACCTTGTGAACCCCTGAAAGTCTCAAGGACAACACCCCCCAGGGTTCTATGGAGCAAACTTTGAGAATTAATTGCATTAAGATACTGTCATGGATTGAGTCAATCTCTTCTGAAATGTAAAAGAAATTAAAAAAGCAAGTGAACAAACCAAGATGGGGTAGGATAGATGCCAAGACACATGGAGATCTCCAAGAAATACCAGGCCTACAGATGTTGAAAGGTGACAAGGACTTTCCCCCAGAGTCAAGAGAGAGGGAAAGTCTTCCCCTAGAGCCAGCACCCTGAATTTGGACTTCTAGCCTCCTAAACTGTGAAAGAATAAATTTCTGTTTGTTAAATCTATCCACTTGTGGTATTTCTGTTACAGCAGCCCTAGATAACTAAGAATTTGGTACCAAGAGTAAGGTGCTGCTCTAACAGATACCTAAAATGTGGAAGCGGTTTTGGAATTGGGTAATGGGTAGACGCTGGGAAAACTTTAAGATGCCTAAGAGCAAAAGCCTAGACTGCCATGAAGAGACTGTTAGTGGAATTATGGATGCCAAAGGCAGTTCTGGTAACAGCTCAGAAGGAAGTGAGAACTACAGAGAAAGTCTCTTATCGTCTTACAGAATACATCCGGCACCAGCAACAGAATGTTTGCTAGAAACGTGGACATTAAATGTGCTTCTGCTGAGGCTTTACAAGAAAATGATGAACATGTGACTGGACAATGGAAAAAGGGTGATGCTTTTCATGCAGTGACAAAGAACTCATCTGGATTATGTTCAAATGTTTGGTGGAAGGTATAACTTGTTAAGTGATGAACTTGGGTATCTGGCTGAGAAAATCTAAGCAAAGTGTCCATGTGGTTTCTCCCTGCTGCTTATAGTAAAATGCAAAAGGAAAGAGATAGACTTAAAAACGAACTGTGTAAAATGAAACAGAACTTAAACAGATTTGGAAAATTCTGTTGTATAAATTAAGGACACATATCCTAGAATGTTCACCAAGGACGTGGCTACACAATCTTTTGTTAAAGAGATTAAGCCGGTGACTGATGGATCTAAACAAATACCACAGCAGAAAACCCACCAGCTTAGACTACAGGGGACAGAGAAAGAACGTTAAGAATGCTGTCTGTCTCTTGGAATTCTACAGGCAGGAAACAAACCAAAGGAGCTACATCTGTTGTCCTCCAAGAAAAGGACCATCCCTAGAGCAGCTCAGAGACCAGCAAAACTGTTGGAAAGAGCATGGGAAGCAGGGCCTTCTTGGTGTCAAAGGGTGGGGCCGCAGCCTCCTAGGTTTCAAAAAGTCGGATCTTCACCAACCAGGTTCCAGATTGTAGGGATGCCACTAAGGTGTGCCAGGGGAGGGGTCACTGCCCAAAGCAGAGGAGGTGGGGCTGCCATATCCAAGGGGCCATATCTGCTGGGGTCAAGGGTATGGTGTCATCATTCAGATGAACTAGGAGAATGGGGCAACCCAAAGCCAAGGGAACAGAGTTGCCATCCCAGTGGGGCTGGAAGGCAGAGCTGAAGCATAGGAATGAAGGGGCTTCCATGTAGAACCCAGACAGTGTGGCCAACATCTAGAATCTGGAGGGCAAAGCCATCGCCTAGATGGTCTCAGAGAACAGAGGATTATTTTCAAGCCTTGAGAGTTAATGTAAATTGTTCTGCTGGATTTTGGACTTGCTTAGTGCTTGTTATCCCTTCTTTCTCTCCGGGTTCTCTCATTTGTAATGGAAATGTCTACCTTGTGCCTGTTCTACCACTGTACTTTGGAAACAGATAACCTGTAGTCTAGATTTCACAGGTTCACCGATAAAGAGGAATTTTGTCCCAGGTAGGAATACGCCTAAAGTCTCACCCATATTTGATTTAGATTATTCAGAAGATGAGATTTTGGACTTGGAGACAATTTAAGACTTTTGGGATGATACGATGGGGTGAAGGCACTTTACACGCAGCAAAGACATGAATTTTGGGGGTGGGGGGGGCCAAAGAGTGGAATGTCATGGATTAAACTGTGTCCCCAAAAAATAAGTGTCAACTTGCTAGGCCATGATTTCCAGTATTGTGTTGTTGTCCTACATTATGTGAGCTGACGTAATTATCCTCTGTTTTGTAATGTGTTGTAAACCCTGACCTCTATATGTTAATGAGGCAAAATCAGTGTGGGGTGTCTTGAGTCACAGCCTTACAAGAGAATATGACTCAAGTCACACCTTTTATCTTACAAGAGATAAGACAGAAGCGAGCAGAGAAGAGAGGGACCTCACTACCACCAAGAAAGAACCGCTGGGAGTGGAGCACATCCTTTGGACCCGGGGTCCCTATGCTGAGAACCTACTAGACCCAGGGCAGGGGTGGATTAACGATACGACATCGTTCACCACAGATCAGTAAGTATGCACAAATCTGCCTGTACAAACCTTGCTTACTCGTTAATCCGTCCCTGACCCAGGGAAAGATTGAGCCAAGACCCATGCATACCTCCAAGGAATGCCAGGCCCACAGATGTTGAAAGGAGACAAGGGCCTTCCCCCAGAGCCAACAGAGAGAGAAAGCCTTCCCCTAGAGCTGGCACCTTAAATTCGAACTTCTAGTCTCCTGAACTGTGAGAGAATAAATTTCTGTTTGTTAAAGCTATCCACGTGTGGTATTTCTGTTACAGCAGCACTAGATAACTAAAATAGGTATTCTCACATAAGGTCCCCTAAGAGGTGTACAGATGAGGAAATAAGCAATTAGATTCCCCTAGCTAGAATTTTTGGTGTTCGGATACCAAACATTTTAAAAAATAGGATTTAGAATGTTACGTTGGTACCAAAAAGTTTTAGGTATCTGGAGAGATTTGCAGGATCCCTGGTGGCACAGTGGTTAAGTAATACAGCTGGGTCTTAGGCTGGGTTCTCTAGAGACGCAAAACCAGTAAAACATATAAATATATAGAGAAAGAAATTTATATCAAGGAAACAGCTCACAGGATTGTAGAGGCTGAAACATCCCAAGTCCGTGGATCAGGATAGAGGCCTCTCCCATTTCACGGACTGCAGAGGCTGGCAAACCCAAGACTGGCAGGTAAGACCACAAAGCTCCTGATTCACGTAGCTGCAGGGGCAGGCGAACCCAAGATTGGCAGGCTGGGGAGGAGGGCTCTTGCTCACAGGCTGTGAAGGTCAATGAATCCCAAGATCGGCCAGGTAAGCTGCTAGCTCAAGTCCCAAGAACCAGAGGTCAGATGAACAGGAGGCAAACGCAAGATCCAGACAAGCCAAAAACCTTGGCAAGGCGAGCAGGAACGAAGTAGGTGGTGGAGGGCAGAGAGATGAAGGCTGAGTGGGCAGTGAGAAGCCACAGGCCCTACCCACACAGTACCATTCAGCAGATACCACCATGGGGGTGATCACGTATCAAATTTCAACAGGGAAGTGATCACATTATACAACTGCCAAACACTGAGAATCATGGCCCAGCCAAGGAGACACACAATCTTAACTATCACAGGCTGCTAACCAAAAAGTCAACAGTTATACCAGTCACTCCTTGGAAACCCTATGGGGCAGTTCTACTCTGTCCTCGAGGGTCAGTATGGGTAAGACTGGACAGCAATGGGTTTGGTTTGTTTGGTTGGGGAGATTGGCAACTCAAATGATTGATCAGGAGTGCTGTACATCATTAGATGTCAGAGAACATAAGTCTAGCTAAACAATTTACCCTCCTGCCTCTTCTTTATTCTTACAAAGACAGAGGTGGTACAAAGACAACGGGAGACAGCTGGAAGATGACTGAAATAATAGTATTAAAATTTATCAAGGGCTTACTGCATGCCACGTGTCCGAAGCATTTTACAATGCTTTAACTCATTTAATTCTTACAATATGAGGTAGGTATGATTATTAACCACAATTTACAGTTGCTAGAGATGTTAAGTAACTTATTCATGGTCATTCAAGTAGCAAACAATAGAGCTCAAAAATGAATTAAAGTAGTTTGACTCTTGAACTCTGTGTGCTTAGCCAACTACAATGCTGAAACCAACACCTCTTGCAGTCAAGTCAATTCCAACTCACAGCAACCCTACAGGACAGAGTAGAACTGTCCCATAGGGTTTCCAAGGAGCAGCTGGTAGATCTGAACTGCCAACCTTTTGGTTAACAGCCATAGCGCTTAACCACTGTGACACTAGGGCTCCTACCACAATGCTAGAAGTTGTTAAAAAATGTTTCAGCCTTCTCTGACACACCTTTAGTATGACTAGTTGCTGGTGTGATATCTGATTATCATTCAAAAATTCAAGTTTGTTTCCGTCAAATAGGACATTAGAGACAGTAGGGTATATAAAGTCCCCAAAGAGATAAGCCACACAAGAGGCTAAAACTGCTATACAGTCTATGCATCCCAGGGGCAGGAACTTTCAAGGGCTCAAACAGAAGGCTCCCAAGAGTGGCTCACCATGATTTATGATAAACAGAGGTGCTCTTCACACTACAACCAGAGGTCTTCTTACTACATGACTGTTGCCACCTGAGACTTTTCACAACAAACTGAAGAAATCAGAAATAGAATCAACCTCCCTTGTTGATGCTTCCATTACATACATCCCCACAAACTATGAGATTAAACTTGTGTTGATGTATCTTATTAGCATGTACCATCACAGAATCACAGAATTTTACAAGAAATGAACTCAACCTCCTCATACTGCAGAACACCTGGAAAGGCTGCTTAGGTGCCTTGCCCAAGGTTACATAGTTAATTAATAGCTATGCAAATAACTTCATGAATGAAAGTCAGCATAAAGTTGCACAAAGTTGGTTCCTAGAAAGTAGAGGTTAAATATATCCCCGCTTTCCCACTTTTCCATTATCTCTGTCACCAGCAGCTCCCCCTACTCTTTTCCCTGCTGGGTTTGAAAATTCACTGCAATGTCTCACAGCTCACAGACAATCCTTACGCTTATGCAGTATAATAGGGTAAAGGATACAACTTTAGGAGTAACAGGATAGAAATCAGGGATAACAAAATACAACTCAGAACTAAGGAATAACAGGATTCAACTCAGGAGAAAGTGAGGAAGAGGCATATGGGCAAGGTCTTGAAAGGGTCCCTGAAGCAGACAGCATGTCCCTCCCTTCAACAACCAGGGCAGCTCTAGACAAGCTCCACACTGGAACAGCTCTCTCAAGGCAGCTCTCCAACAGCTCTCCTCTGGATCAGAACACCTCTGCTCTGGGGTTCCAGGACTTTTATAAGCCAGTCCATGTGCTATAAGGTGCAGTCTCCTCATCAATTACAAGGGGGCCTTGTAAATTACAAGGGTGCCCCCCCCCTTGTTACTACAGGTGGAGAATCCCTTATTAATTACCAAGGGGGGCTCCTTGTCAATTACCAGGATAAAGTAATCAATCCTTTGGGGTAGTCAATTACTTAGGGAAAATCACCTAAGTTGTTTTTTCCAAAAGTCAAGGGCAAAGGGCCACATAAGGGAACTCACTGCCCCACAATAACAGAACCTAATGCAACTTACTCCCAATCTAGTTCTTCATCCACACCACCACGCTGTCTCAGGTATACTGCACTACAAAGGTACTGTCTCCTTCAAGAGTTCATTTAGAGTTTGTTCAGATGTATCAATACAAATTTGTATCTTTATTGATACATTATACATTTATACATATCTACTACTGACAGCTATTCTGACTGAAGCTGAAATAGCAACCCCACCAAAAAAAAGAAAAAGCACAAAAGTACTTTTAAAAGCTCACTATTTAGATTCAACAATATAAACTACTTTATCTGTTTTGATTTTCCAAATATTCCAACAACAAATCAGTCTTTCTCTTCAAAATACTCAAATCCATGTTTTTCGGTGTGGTAAGCACCACCTGCATCAGAATCATCTGAGGTACTTGTTAAAAATGCAGATTCCTGGAGTCAAACCCAAACCAACTGAATCAGTCTCTGAAGAAGCTCCCAAATAAGTAATTTAATAAGCTCTCCAGGTGATTCTTATTCATTCAAAACCTATTTATTGAGCATTCACTCTACATAGTCTAGTGGGAAACAAGAGACAACCAAGTAAACATTTTGGATTTTAGATGTGCTATGGGGAAAAAAAAAAACGTATGTCAGAAAGTGACCTACAGAGCTACTTTAAAACAAGTAGTCAGAGAAGGCCTTTCTGAGATGACATTTAAACTGTGAGGCCCTTTCCTCAAGAACAGTGACTCTCAAAGTGAAGTGTGCATGAGAATCAACCAGATTTGTTAAAACAGATCGCAGGTCAGAGGTCTGAAGTTCGGGCCCAATAATTTGCATTCCTAACAAGTTCTCAGGTGATGCTGATGCTATTGATCCAGGAATCACACTTTGAGAACCAGTGGTCTAGACAAAAAGGCTCGCTCATGAGAATAAGTTTGGTGTGTTAGAGAACAGAAAGAAAAAAAAAGCCAGTTGGGAAGGTAATCTACTCCTTTCTGTTGCAGAACAAGGTCCCTGAGTGGCGCAAACAGTTCGCACTTGACTACTAGCCTAAAGGTTGGCAGTTCGAACCCATCCAGCAGCACCAGGAAAGAAAGGCCTGGTGATCTGCTTCCATAACAATTACAACCAAGAAAACCCCATGGAGCAGTTCTACCCTGTAACACATGGCGTCACCATGGGTGGGAATCAACCCGATAGCAGTGGGTTTGGTTTTATTCTTGCAGAACCACTTGAGAAAGATGGTGAATTAAACTACCAGCTATGGCTCTCCAAACCAGAGATGAAATCACAGGTTGATCGATAATACCTCGTGTTGGTAACGCATTTTCACGTTGATTATTTAATTTGACTTAGTCAGATTTAAGTGAAGAACTATTAGCTACATTTTAGAGATAAGGAAACTAAAGGACACAGATATTATGAACTTCTTCCAAAGTAAAATGATTACGTAGCAGAACTGTGAACCCTAACTATAAATCCAGTGTTCTTTCCAACACAGCATGCTTACTTTTTTAAAGCAAAGCAAACGGTATATATCGGTGTCGAGATTGACAAATTATTTTCTAGACTCACTGCCTAAAAACACAGCTTCCAGATTCAATTTGTTATAGCTATTGGTTAAAAAGCAACATTAGCTTAAGATTGACAGTACCGTATTTAGTCATGTCTACTTATTTCTCCATTGGGGGCAGTAGTGGTTCAGTGGTTGCATTCTCATCTTCCATGTGGGAGACCTAGGTTGGATACCTGGCCAGTGTTCCTCTGTCAGTGGAGACTTGCCTGCTGCTATGTAGTAGGTTTGAGCAGAGCTTCCAGACTAAGATGGACTAGGAAGAAAAGCCCAGCAACTCTACTTATGAAAATCAGCCAAATCCCATGAAAATCCTATGGATCACAATGGTCCAATCCACAACCAATCAAGAGGATAACATAGGACCAGGCAATTCCTACAGCTGTGGATGGGGTCACCGTAAGTCGGGACAGGCTCAACGGCAGCTCACAACAACATATTCTCCTACTTCAAAACTAAAGGATAAAGAAATGAACAGGTAATTTATAGACTATTATTCCCTCTCCTGCATAAATTTCAGTGAGCCAATTTCATAACTTTAGTCCCTCAATCATATCAATCAAACCCAATTTTCATCTTCTGTTCCATTAAATCTCTCACCTAACCCAGGTTCCTACAAGAACACTGACTCCCATGTCTTACTATACTCCTGAGCCATGAGCAGTCATCCTCTATACAACTATTATCACTTAGTATCTTCTCCATCAACCAAATCCTACTCTAACATCCTTAACCTGCATGTCTCAAAAATACTTAAAAACCAAAACATCCAAAATTAAAATCATTACACACACACACGCACACACACACACTCACCCACCGAGCCCCCTGCTTCTAGGCCAGAATTCCTCATCTGCATTAATAGCACTGCCACTCACCAAATGAAAAACCTGAACTCGGCCTAGATAGGTTTATTTCCCTCATAGCAACCTCAATGCTTCTCTACCTCCATTCCTATGGCCACTTACAATTACTAATAATAATAAACTAGCTGCCATTTCATTAATAACTACCACGTACTAGTCACTTAAAGGAGCTCTGGCTCCTTTAGCACTCAGCTGCTAACTGAAAGGTCCATAGTTTGAACCCACCAACTGATCCGCGGGAGAAAGATGTGGCAGTCTTCTCCCTAAAGAGTACAGCCTTGGAAACCCTGAGGGGCAGTTCTACTGTCCTACAGGATCACTATAAGTCAGAACTGACTCAAAGGCAACAGGTACTAGTCCCTTTACACATTTTATCTCGCTTCATTCTCTCAATTCTGTGAGGTAGGTATTTTTGTTCCTGTTTTACAAATGAGAAAACTGAGGCTAAAAAAAAGTAATCTGTCCAAATCATAAATAGGAAGTAGCAAATTACACATATAAATCAAACAGTATCTCACAAAGTCCATACTCATCCCCCATACTAAAATGCTTCCTTCTTTTAACACTTGATATAAGTTGAAATTAACTCAACAGCAACGGGTTTAGGTTGTTTTCCTTTTTAAATCAGTCCTTTACTGTCCATTCCAAAGCTAACTTCTCAGCTAGATTACTGCCACGATTCCCCCAACTTGTCTCCAAGCCTCCAGCCTTGCCTTACCTCACCCTCAAGGTTGTACCAAGTGATCTTTCTGGAACATAAATCTGATCCTTCTATCCTCTTGATATAAAAGCCCTAAAGGACTCCCTTTAGTCTATACCATACAGGATACACTCTTCAGAATAAATCCCAAACCCTTTATTATAGTATAGGTCCACAATCCCTTACCTGCATTTCTGAGATCCAGAAACCTTTGAAATTTTGAAGTTCTTCCATAAATTTGCAACAAAACCCACCCTGAATTGTGGAACTCTAATCATTGTCTACAGGTCCCTGGGTGGTGTAAATGGTTTGCACTCGGCTACTACTAATTGAAAGACCAGCGGTTGGAACCCACACAGTGGCACCACAGAAGAAACGCCTGGCGATCTGCCTGCATAAAGACTACAGCCAAGAAAACCCTATGGAGCAGTTATCTGTAACACACGGGGTTGCCATGAGTCAGAATCGACTCAACAGCAACGGGTTTGCTTTTTTTGTTTGTTGTTGTTGTTAGGTGCCATCCAGTTGGTTCCAATTCATAGCGACCTCATGCACAACAGAACGAAACACTGTCCAGTCCTGCGCCATTCTCACAATTGTTGCTGTTTGTTTATTTATTGTCTGTTTATCCCATTAGCATGTTATTCATATTTTTCACTGCAGAAACATTAGTGTTTGATCATGATGTGTTAATCCAGACCACGATGGAGAATTAAATAAGAGACCTTACCAGAAAAAAAAACAAAAGTCCAAAAAATTCTGAAGTTCACAACACATCTAGTAAGTAGCCCATCAATCCAATCTAATTTCCACCAGTCAACCTTACTTATCCTTAGCTCCAGGGATATGGATAAATAACCTGAACACATCCTGTGAGCTACTCATCCTTCAAGAAACCTACTCAAGGATTTCCTCTTGGTGAATTTCCCCTGACCTTCCCTCCACTGTACCTCAACCACTGTCCCAAGTCACACGTTATTTATTTGTTTCCCCTATTACACTATGAATGAGCTCCTGGTTGAATATTTTATTCAATCCTAGCACAGCACCTCAAACACTAAGCGCTCATTAAATGTACAATGAACGAAAACAAATTCATGCTCAGCTCCAATTCCCAATTCCCTTCAAAATTCATCTCTCCTTCATCCCTAAACCCCAGGATTTTCTCCCTCTCAAACTTTCAGGCCCCTCAAAGCTCCATTCCTATGCCCACCAACAATCAATTACTACTACTAACAAACTAGCTGCCGTTTCCTTAGTAACTACTAGTCATTTTACACATTTTATTTTATTTCATTTTATTCTCTCAGTAACCCTATTAGGTAGGTATTCCTCCATGTCAGTGTCATTTCAACATCGCTTTCTACCAGAACGCCTTATCTTGGCCCCAAAGTCTCCAATGCCCTCCTTCCTCCTATTTAATCCTAGTCCTCTCCCAAAACCGTAACAGGCCAAGTGTCCTCCCTCCAGGCAACCTATCCCCACAGTCGGTATCTCTTACTCCCTCCCCTCCCGGGACCCTCTCACCTAAAACGCTTCGCACAACTGGTTTCCCGAGATCTCTTTTCTCACCGTCCGGATCCACTCGCTCCCGAACCAGCGTTCGGTTTGAGTCCACGCCTTCCCGGCCCGTGTCCGCATATCACAAACCTCCCTCGCAGCCCGTGTCCCCTCCCCCAGTCTCTCGCAGCCGGCACCCCTCCCTACACTCTCCCCGCATCTCTAGAGGTCCAGCTTCTCTGGAAACCTTCCCAGGGGCCGTGTCTTTCACCTCTCAGGCCCTTCAGGGTCGCGCCGGTCCCAGCAGCCCCGGGCCGGAGCACCTCCGTCCCCAGATCCTCATAGGCTCCGTAAATCTCCTGCGGCCCAAACCTCAGGCAGGGCCTCCAGCTCACCTTGTTGGATGTCACCGTTGCTGCCCCCCGGGATGGGCACGCTGAGCTGGCGCTCCGGCTCGGGCAGGCAGCGCAGGCAGAAAGAGTGAAGACAGGGCAGCAGCTTGGGCTCCGCCTCACGCCGGCTCTGCAAGCTCTGCTGACACACGGCGCAGGTGTCCAGGAGCGAGGCTGGCGGTCCAGGCGGCGGCCCAGCCGAGGGACCCGGAGCAGGAGCCGAGGCTGGAGGTGGGGCCGGCGTCGACACCGCCCCCCCGGGAACTCCCGGGCCCACTGAGGCCGCAGGGGCTGAGGCAGCCGGGGCCGAGCCCGAGGAGGCCGCGGCCACCCCCCCGTCGTCGGGCCCAGCCGCGCCGCTCTCTGCGCCGGCCTTGCCGCCTTCCTCCTCCTCCTCCTCCACAAGCACCGCGGCGAGAGGCGGCTCCGCCTCCAGCGCCGCGGGCCCGGCGGCCCCGGCAGTTACCGGCGCGCTGCCACTGCCGCCGCTGCCGCTCTCAACCTCACCGCCGCCTTTGTTTTCCGCCATGTTTTCCTCTTTGAACCCGCCGGACCGCCCCGCGCCGCCCGCCGCCCGCGCCGCCGCCGCCGCCCCCAGCCCCAACCGCAGCAGCAGCGAGAGCGGCCGCCGAGAACGAGCAGGCGAGCGAACGAACGAGAGCGCGCGCGCACGCGGCGCCCCCGCCCTCGCGTCGCACGGTTGAAGGAGGGCGGACTCGGCGCGCGCACGTACGCAACCACGTCCTCTGGAAGGAGGCGGGAGCAGGGCGCGCGGGCGCAGAACTGTCCCTGCCGCTCCTCCCGACGTTCGAGGCCGTGTCGTTGAGGCTGAGTCGTCGTGTCCGCGTTGCCGCCGTTCAGCTCGCAATGAGCTTTTAAAGCTAGAGGCCGCTGGTGCTGGACGGCCTTTGGCCGGGGATGGGCACAGACCGAGTGGTAATGCAGAGAGAGGAGCGGAAAAGGGCGAAAGGAGAGGAGGCCTGGGCCGATTCCGGCAGGAGCGAGCGTCTCCCGGGCAGCGTCATTTCCAGCGGCGGAGGGGGTATCTGCGGAAGTGTCACCTGCCGCGCGGTCGGACGTCGGGGCCTTCTGGCTCCGGGAGGTGCGGCTTTCCTGGATGGATCTCTGTGCTTTAACCGGCGGCGTTCCTTTGGTTGGCTGTAGCTCAGGGGAGCAATGAAAGGAGTTACTTTTTTCTTTTTTTTTTTTTTAACTGGGTCTCCCAATCTGGAGGCCTACCAGCAAAAGGTTGACCAGGCCTGGTAAGGAAGAAAATCTTTAACAGCTATTTTCAACTTAATTAATTCTCAGACTTTGCTACATATGATAAAATCAACTCAGGAGCTTTTTCAAAGCAGAGATGTCAGGGCCACGCCCCAGACCTGAATCAGGAAGTGAAGGAGAGGGCTGATTCCGATGTGCGTCAGTTTTAGGAGCAAGTGATCCACCAGTATTATGTCCTTCTGAGCGTCCCACTTGGTGTACCCGCGGTAAGTTGAATGTTAGATGCCCTAACGATACCGGTAATAGATGCTTTCAGAAAGGAGTCTTTTATTTGAAAAACAAGTACTTTGAGGATATTATGTAATTGCAAAGGGCCCTAGACAGGCAGGGGTTTTTGGCTAATTAAAGGAACAGCAAGAAGGTTAGTGTGGCGGGAGTGGAATGAGCGAGGGAGAGAGTCGCAGGACGCTAGATGAAGAGAATTATAAAGGGCCAGGTCATATATGGCAGTGGTCTTCCTTTTTTTTTTTTTTTTAACTTGTGTGCCCCTTGATAGAATTATGAAAACTATTTTCTCCTTTCAGAAATTTTAAGTTAACATCTGACAGTTTTCATCATAAGTGTAAGTAGTTGCAAAGATTGCCATTTCTGACATACTGCAATACTGCCATTTTTAAATTGTTAACATCACTTTTAAATCCAATGAGAAAATAAACGCTAAACTGGTTTAATACCATCATCCGTTTAAAAAATACACGATCATTTGCTCAGTGAGCACTGAATTTATGTTAATGGTGGTGGAATGATTTGGAAAAGAATATTGAGAATGGTTGCACAACTTGAATGTAATCAGTTACTGAATTGTACATGTAGAAATTGTTGAGGTGGTGTATGTTTTGTTGTGTGTATTTTCATCACAATAAAAAATTTTTAAGTACATAAAGTCATTTTCCACGAGCTCGTATTTTTATTCCAACTCTCCCACAGAATTTTATTCTGTTGAGTTTGTATCATAATTCTTTAAGGAGCCCTGGTGGTGCAATGGTTAAGCACTCAGCTTATAACCAAAAACGTTGGCAATTTGAACCCACCTAGCAGCTCCGCAGGAAAAAGACCTGGCAATCTGCTCCCTGTTCCCGAAACATTTACAGCGCAGAAAACCTTATGGGGCAGTTCTACTCTGTCACATAGGGTCACTGTGAGTTGGAATCAACTCGTGGTACCTAACAGCAGCATCATACTTCTTTACAACAAAAATATATCTATAAATTATTTGTGTTATATTTCTTATTCTTGATTTTTATTATTACAGTTAGTAATACACAACTGAGCAAAACTAACAAATTTTGTTAAATAATTAAACATGAAAAGTAAGTTTTTACTGGGAATGTCTTAATGAGATGGATGGGATCTCTTTTTTTCCCTTCAATTAGTTCATACAGACATGAATACATATATATCACACTTTGTCTTAGTAATCTAGTGTTGCTATACCAAATACATAATTACATAAAACTGAGAATGATGGCCTAGCCAAGTGGACACATACTTTGGGGGGACACAGGTCAATCCATAACATTCTACCCTTTGGCCCCAAAAAAATTCATGTCCTTGCTACATGTAAAAGCTATTCACCCCATCATATCATCCCAGAAGTCTTAAATCAACTCTAAGTTATGTGTTTCCAAAGTACAATGGCGGAACAGGCAAAAGGTACACATTTTCATTACAATTGGGGGAAAAGAAATTACAGGCATCAAGCAAGTCCAAAACCCAGCAGAATAATTTACATTAGCTCTCAAGTCTTGAAAATAATCCTCTGTTCTCTGAGACCATCTAAGCAGTGGCCGTGCCCTCCAGACTTCTGGGTGTTGGCCATACTCTCTGGATTCTGGGTGGACTTCAGTTCCATGTTCCAGGCCGGCTGGAATGACAACTCTGCTCCCTTGACTTTGGCCAGTCTCATTCTCCTAGTCCATCTGAGTGGGGATCCTACCCCCTCAGCTGCAGCAGCCCCTGTTCTTCTGCCCCTTGGGCATGGTAGCCCTACCCCCCTCATCTTTGGGCAGTGGATCTGGCCCCATTCCCTGGCACTCATGAACGGCAGCCCCATGCCCCAGAACCAAATTGGTAAAGATCTGACTCTTTGAAACCTAGGAGGCTGTGGCCCCACCCTTTGAGACCCCAGAGGTCATGGACCCATCCTTTGACACCGAGGCAGTTCTGCTTCCTGTGCTCCTTGTTTCTTCAGCTTCTGCTTCCTGGTTCCTTGGCCTGTCAGCCCCTCAGGCCTCTTGGGCTAGCCCAGCCTCTGTCCTGCATGGACAAGTGTTACAAAGCTCTTTAGCTCTACTGATAAGTACCCAGAGGCACCCCACTCCACCAGTAAGCCTCCTGCCCAAAGACACTCAACTGTCTTGCTCCATAGGTTGGCTCCCACGCCATCTTATGCTCGTCTCCTGCTTCTGCTGCTGCCATTTCTCTGCTGCTCCTTCTCACTGCACCATCACCGGTGTTACAGCTCTCCTCACTTCCTTCTGAGCCCTCACCAGAAGTGCCTTTCGTGGCTGTAATTGCACCAACAGTCGCTTCAAGGCAATCTAGGCTTTCACTATTAGGCACCTTAAAACTCTTCCAGCCTATACCCATTACCCAGTTCCAAAACCACTTCCACATTTTAAATATCTGTTAGAGCAGAACCCCACTATCCTGGAACCAAATTCTGTCTTAGTAATCTAGTGCTGCTATAACAGAAATACCAAAAGTGAATGGCTTTAACAAACAAATTTATTCTTTCATAATTTAGGAGGCTGGAAATCCAAACTGAGGGCACAAGCTCTAGGGGAAGGCTTTCTCTCTCTGTCAGCTCTGGGGGAAGGTCCTTGTCTTCTTTCAACATCTGTGGGCACGATGTTCCTTGGAAATACACATGTGTCTTGGCATCAATCTTCCCCTAGGTCTAGGAGGTTCTCAGCTCAGGGACCCCAGGTCCAAAGAATGTGTTTCTTTCCTGGCTCTTCTTTTGTGCTGGTAGTCAGGTCCCTTGATCTCTGCTCACTTGTTTAATCTCTTTTTTTAATATCTCAAAAGAAATTGACAACTTAATCATGTAGATTGTAACATAACATCATGTTACATATCGTTAATATAACTGCCTTTAATCCTTCCTCATTAACATTATAGAGGTTAGGATTTACAACACATAGGATAATTACATTAGATCACAAAATTGAGGATACTTAAATCAAATCACACAGTGGAGGACGATTACATAGTACTTAGAATTATGGCCTAGCCAAGTTAACACATATTTTGGGGGACACAATTCAACCCATAACACACTTCTAGGATGAGACAGGGTTCTCGATCAATTTCATTTTTCATTTTTATAGTTGTAAGCACTGCATTTAAAGGCCATATATTTATCTATGTACATACATATATATATGTATATACATATGTCTATGGAGCACTGGTGGCACAACAGTTAAGCACTTGGCTGCTAACTGAAAGGTTGGCAGTTCAAACCCACCTAGTGGCTCCTTAGGAGAAAGACTTGGTGATCTGCTACTGTAAAGATTACAGCCTAGAAAACCCTATAGGGCAGTTCTACTCTTGTTACATGGGGTTGCTATGAGTTGAAATCAACTCCACGGCACCTAACAACAACAAATATATATATAGAGAGAGAGATCTATATAGATGATAGATAAATAGATAGATACAGATACATGATGGATTAATTCCCTTAAAACTATCCTTCCCTGTGTACCCTTTGGAATTTCTTCCTATACCCACTGAAGTGCCCCAGGAGTGTACTCCTACCCCACTTTTAAGACCACTAAGATGGGAACCCTTGGGTGGGTTTTCAGCAGAAACTCAGAGTTGTAAAAAACATCACTATCACTCTAGCTGCTTCCTGGAGAAATCCTATAGAGGCTCAGAGTAAAAAGACAGAAGACCAGTTAGACTGATAATACAATAATAACTTAGTCAAGGAAAAAGATTGATTGAATAAAAAGAGACCTTCATAAATGAAAAACATACAATACTCTTGGATAGGAAGAATTAACATTGTGAAAATGAAATACTACCCAAAGCAGTTGTGTTAGTCATCTAGTGCTGCTATAACAGAAATACCACAAGTAGATGACTTTAACAAACAGAAATTTATTCTCTCACAGTTTAGGAGGCTAGAAGTACAAATTCAGGGAGCCAGCTCTAGGGGAAGACTTTCTTTCTCTGTCAGTTCTGGAGAAAGGTCCTTGTCTTCAATCTTCCCCTAGTCTAGGAGCTTCTCAGTGCAGGGACCCCAGGTTCAAAGGACATGCTCCTCTCCTCGTTCTTCATAGTGCCGATAGGTCCCCCTGTCTCTCCACTCACTTCTCCCTTTTATATCTCAAAAGAGATTGACTTAAAACACAACATAATCTTGAAGAGTGAATCCTGTCTCATTAACATAACTGCCTCTAATCTTCCCTCATTAACATCACAGAGGTAGGATTTACAACACATAGGAAAGTCACATCAGATGACAAAATGGTGGACAATCACGTAATATTGGGAATCATGGCCTAGCCAAGTTGGCACATGTTTTTGGGGGACACAATTCAATCCATAACAGCAATCTATAGAAACAATGCAATCCCAATCCAAATGCCAACAACATTCTTTAATGCAATGAAAAAACTAATCACCAACTTTATATGGAAAGGAAAGAACCCCCAGATAAGTAGAGCATTATTGAAAAAGAACAGAATGGGGACCGCACACTTCCCAATCTCAGAACCTACTACTCAGCCATGGTAGTCAAAAGAGTCAGGTACTGGTACAACAACAGACGCAGAGACTAATGGAACAGAATTGAGAACCCAGAAGTAAATCCATCCACCTATGGACACCTGATTTTTGACACAGGGTCAAAATTCGTTAAATGGGGAAGAGATAGTCTCTTCAACAAATGGTATTGGCAAAATGGTATATATCCATTTGTGGAAGAATGAAACAGGATCCATACCTCACATCATACACAAAAAAACAATTCAAAATGGATCAAAGGCCTAAATGTAAAACCTAAAACTATAAAGATCATGAAAGAAAACGTAAGGACAATCCTAGGGGTGCTAGTCTATGGCATAAACACAATATCAAGCATAACTAAAAATGCAGTGCACAAACAGTAGAAGACAGACTGGACAACTGGGACCTCCTAACAATTAAACACTTACGCTTATCAAAAGACTTTACCAAGAGAGTAAAAAGAAAACCTACAGACTGAGAAAAAATATTTGGCAATATCTGATAAAGGTTCAGTCTTGAAAATGTATGGAAAACTTCAACTACTCAACAACAAAAAGACAACTCAATCACAAAGTGGGCAAACGACATGAACAGACACTTCACCAAAAAGGACATTTGGGTGGCCAACAAATACGTGAAAGGATGCTTGCTATCATTAGCCATTAGAGAGATGCAAATCAAAACTACCATGAAATAGCATCTCACCCCTGCAAGAATGACACTGATCAAAAAAATAATAAATGCTGGCAAGGTTGTGGGGAGAGTGGAACTCTCCTACACTGCTGGTGGGAATGTAAAATGGTACAACCACTATGAAAAATGATATGGCACTTCCTTAAAAAGGCAGAAGTAGAAATACCTTATGATCCAGCAATCCCACTCCTAGGTATATATCCTAGAGAAATAAGAGGCATCACACAAATCGACATACATATGCACACCCATGTTTATTGCAGCATTATTCACAATAGTAAAAAGATGGAAACAACCTAAGTGCCCATCAACGGATGAATGGATAAACAAAACTATGGTACATACACACAATGGAATACTATGCAATAATAAAGAACAATGATGAATCTGAAACATCTCACAACATGGATGAATCTAGAAGACATTCCACTGAGTGAAAGAAATCAATCACAAAAGAACAAACACTGTATGAGACCACTATTATAAAAACTCAAGAAAAAGTTTACACACAGAAAGAAACATTCTTTGATGGTTATCAGGGAGGGAGGGGAGTAGAGGGAAAAATCACTAACTAGATAGTAGACGTGTTAACTTTAGTGAAGGAAAAGGCAATACACAATACAGGGGAAGTCAGCACAACTTGGCAAAGGCAAAGGAAAACACTGAGAAGAATGCAAAAGTAAAAGGCAAACAGTAAATAACATATACAACCCTACAACAACAGTAAAAACAAACAATAATTTATAAGCAGATACATAGGTAGATACGTATGCTGGTTAGGGGTAGGAGGTAGTATAGGAGTACACTTACATGCATACATAGGCTGGGCTGTGGATATTTTTACATACATATTTGCATGTGCAGCATGTATATTCATGTATATAATAGACCACACAGGCGGCACAGTTGTAAAAGCTTCCTAGACTCAACCAGACATCTCACAGGACTGAGTTACCAGGGTTGAGGGCTAGGGGCCATGGTCTGGCGTAAGATAGTTCATAAAGAAAGTGTTCTACATCCTACTTTGGTGAGTAGTGTCTGGGCTCTTAAAAGCTTGTGAGCAACCACATTCCAACTATTGGTCTCATCCCATCCGCAGCAAAGGAGAATGAAGAAAACTAAAACCACAAGGAAGTAATTACTCCAAAGGACTAATGAACTACGTGAACCACAGCCTCCACTAGCCTGAGACCAGACGAACTAGATGGTGCCTTGCTACCATCACCAACCGCTCTCTCCAGGATCACAATAGAGGGTCCTGGACAGAGTGGGAGAAAAATGTAGAACAAAATTCCAATTCACGATAAAGACCAGATTTACTGGTCTGACAGAGACTAGAGGAACCCCCAAGGCTAGGGCCCCTAGATACCCTTCTAACTCGGAACTGAAGCCACTCCAGAAGTCCATCTTTTGGCTGAAGATTAGACAGGTCTATAAAACAAACAAGATTAGACAGGTCTATAAAACAAACAATAACATCCATGAGGGATGTGCTCCTCAAATGAATCAAGTACACGAGACCAAATGGGCAGCTCCTGCCCAAAAGCAAAGATGAGAAGGCAGGAAGTGGCAGGAAAACCAGACGAATGGAAACACATAAAACATTTCCTGGTGATGAATCTCTCACTCTCACTCTCTCTCTCTCTCTCTCTCTATATATATATATATATATATATATACACACACATATATATGTACATATACACTTCACTAGTTTTGCTTCCCTAGAGAACCCAGCTTAAGACAATAACTCTTACTGTTTCCCTTTATTAGCATCTAGCATGAATGCGTTGTTTTTTAAAGCTATATAATTTTATAGGGATGAAACTGCCCCCCATAAAGTCAACTATGTGTTCTGGTTGGGCTGTGCCAGAAATTGATCTGTCATGAAATACTTGGAAACATTGAAACAGATGCCCAGCTACATCCTTGATTTGCATGGGGGCCCAGAAATCTTGCAGAATAAGAATTCAGTTCACAACTAAGGCTGAGATACAATATGCAAAAACCTGTCTGATGGAGGGACCACATAGCATGGAGGTTGAATCTGTGCTCTGGAACCAAAATGCCTGGTTTGAAGCCTAGTTTCACCACCTACTGTGATTTAGGGCAACTTACTTAACGTCTCCTGCCTCAGTTTCCTCATCTGTAAAAGGGTGGTTGTTACTAGTACAACCTACATCGACGTTGTTTGAGAATTAAATTAGTTAATATTTATAAAGTGCTAAGAACAGAGACAGAGCACCGGAGATAAATGACATAGAGAAGTTGAGCAACAGTGAGGTCATAACCCATCTTAGTTATCTAGTGCTGCTATAACAGAAATACCACAAGTGGATGGCTTTAGCAAACAGAAATTTATTCTCTCACAGTCTTGGGGGCTAGAAGCACGAATTCAGGGTGCCATCTCCAGGGGAAGGCTTTTTTCTCTCTGTTGGCTCTGGGGGAACGTCCTTGTCAGCAATCTTCCCCGGTTGAGGAGCTTCTCAGCAAAGGGACCCTGGGTCCAAAGGACGCTCTATTCTCCTGGCTCTTGTTTCTTAGTGGTATGAGGTCCCCATGTCTCTCTGCTTGCTTCTCTCTTTTATATCTCAAAAAAGATTGACTTAATACACAACCTAATCCTGTAGATTGAGTCCTGCCTCATTAACATAACTGCTACTAATCCCACCTTATTAACATCATAGAAATAGGATTTACAGCACATAGGAAAATACATCAGATGACAAAATTGTGGACAATCACACAATACTGGGAATCATGGCCTAACCAAGTTGACACATAACTCTGGGGGGACAAAATTCAACCCATAACAGAATTCCTGGCTTTGTAGCCTGGTATGCCTCCATTGTCTTCAGTTAGTGTCTGTTTTCCCCCATGTCTGCCTTCTTCTGTGCTTAATCTGCTTTTTTAGATCTCAAAAGTGATTGGCTTAACACAAACCCTAAACTGCTATGAAGTCATTAACGTAACAGAGAAAACCCTATTCCCAAATGGGAATACATCCACAGGTATAGGGTTCAGGATTTACAACACATATTTTGGGGGGATACAGTTCAATCCATAACACATATTTATTAAATGTTGGACTTTGTCAAGTCCCAACTCTAAACCCCTTTCTCTTTTCAATTTTTTTTCTCTAGGCAAACTCATCCATTCCCACAGCTTCATTTACCATCAATATAATGATAACTTCCATGTTTATATTTTCAGCCCAGGTCTCGCTTTTGGGGTCCAGACCCATCCTGACAACTGCCTACTTAGTATCTACCCATGGATGTCTCAAAGGCACCTCAAACTCAGCCCAAGGCTCAGTAATCTCCTCCCTAAACCTCCTCATCCTCTTCCACAATCCCTATCTCAATGAATGGTGTTGCCATTCACTTAGTCGTACTAGAAAGAAAGATATGTAGAAGATAAAATCAAGTGGTTTTGCTGACAGGACTGGGTAATAGATTAAATAAGAGGGGTCATCCTCAATACCTACAACTTTTTACCCCTACAACTTCTTACCCCTCGTATCCAATCTATTATCCACTCCTGTCAATTTTACTTCCTACATATTTCTCTAACTCCCTCCATTTGTCTCCATTTCCACTGTCACCACCCTAAATCAAGCTACCATCCTCAAGATACCACCTTCATCTCTGCATGCACTGTGACTCCCCTGCAATCCATTGTCTAAACTGCAGTAAGAGCAATTCCCATCCTTGTGTCTTCTCATTGCTCTTGGGATGAAAAGCAAAATCCTTAAGGGCCTAAAGACCCTGCATTATCTGGCCTTGACAGCTTTTCCAGCCACATCAAGTCCCACTTTCCCCTTGCTTTCTACATTCTAGCTACACTGCCCTTTCAATATCTTTGCTGTACCATGCTCCCTGTTGCCTCAGAGACTTCGCACATGCTGTTCTCTAGCTGGATTGATCCTTTCATTACCACCAGGTTCGAATTATCCAGTAGGTAAGGTAAGCACAGGGTTTACCTTGCTTACCAGATCATCTGTAGTGAACAATTTCACATTATTCACCACTTCAAAGACTCTGCTTCTAGGTATGGCGGGCATCTGTCTCTCTTCCAACCCCGCAGCAGATTTCCTGCAGAATCAAAGCCTCTTTTCAAATTTACTATTCCTGACAGGGACAGAGGACCCAGTAAGCAAGGTAAGCGCAGGCTTACTCGTATGTACTTCACTACAGATTAGTAAATATGCACAAGTAAGCCTGTGCCTACCTTGCCTACTGGATCATTCACCTCTGACTACCACCACCACCCACTCAGTGGAGTTAGTGCCTACCCAAACTTGAGATCCCAGCTCAAGCAGTACTTGCTCAGAGAAGCTCTAGTCTAGATTAGTTTTCTCTGTTAGACGTTCTCAGAGATGAGCTTTGACTCTGAAGCCCTGAGCTCATTTCTTTCTTTTGTCACTTCGTCTAGGAGAAGTAGGACCAATCAACCAACTTCCTTATACTTCTCTTTCTGAGAAAATAGAGAAGTATTGAACATGCTATCACCCAGAGCCTCACCTCTCACCAATACTTGATCTATGGGTGGTGATATTTTGCGTATTTCTAATGCCACCTCATACCATGGATTAGCAGTGGTCTCTTTACTACTGGAAGCAGAGTCATCAGCATCTTTAAGACTAAACAAACTGAGAATCAATTTAGAAAACTCATCCTTACAATTTTGTTTCTCCAGAAACTCACCCAGTACAAAATACCTTAGACTGGGTTCTCTAGAGAAGCAAAACCAGTAAAGCATGTATATATATACATATACCAACTCCACTGCTATCTAGTTGATTCTGACTCACAGTGACTCTATAGCCATTCAGGGAGATGCAAATCAAGACTACAATGAGATACCACCTCACCCCTATTAGAATGGCAGTGATCCAAAAAATGGAAAACAACAGGTGTTGGTGAGGGTGTGGAAAAACTGGAACCCTCCTCCATTGCTGGTAGGGATATAAAATGATATAGCCATTGTGATGGTTCTTCAAAGAGCTGAACATAGAACTACCACATGACCCATAAATTCCAATCCCAGGTATATACCCAGAAGAAGTGAAGACAGGAATACAAACAGAAGTCTGTAACTTGTACACCAATGTTCATTGCAGCACTTTTCACAATACCCAAAAGGAGAAAACAACTGAAATGTCCGTAAAGGGATCAATGGATAAACAAAATGTGGCATATACACACAATGGAATACTATTCAGCTTTAAAGAGAAATAAAGTTCTGATACATGCCACAACATGGATGAACCTTGAAAACATCATGCTGAGCGAAATAAGTCGCAAAAGGACAAATACTGTATGATCTCACGTATATGAAATAAACAAATATACAGAAACCAAAGATTATTAATGGTCACCAGAGGTGGGAGGGTAGAGAAAAGGGAGAGTTTTTGTATGGGGGGTATTGGGGTTGTGTTAATGGTGGTAGAATGATTTGGAAAAGAATAGAGAGAATGATTGCACATTTGGAAAAATGTAATCAATGTTACTGAATTGTACATGTAAAAATTGAGATGGTGTCTTAGCTAGTGCTGCTGTAACAGTGTAACAGTGATTGTCTATAAGATACAGAAATTTATTTTCTCACAGTTTTGAAGGTTAGAAGTCCAAATTCAGGCCACCAGCTCTAGGGAAAGGCTCTCTTTCTGCCTGCTCTAGGGGAAAATCCTTGTCTCAGCTTCCCTAGTGTTCTTTTTGGTGTTCCTTGGAGATCTCCAAGTGACAGCTATCTTTCCCCTATCCATGCTTGCTTGCTTCTGTGCCTAATCTGCCCTTTTATATCTCAGAAGTGTTAGGTTTAAGACACACCCTACATTTATATGGCCTCATCAACATAACAAAGAAAAACCTATGGGATTACATCCACAGGTATATGGGTTAGAATTTACAACACATATTTTCGGGAGGACACAATTCAATTCATAACAGACGGTATATGTTTTGTTATGTATATTTTCACCCTCTCCCCCCACCCCCACCCCGTACACACAAAACAGAGGAGAAATTTTAGGACTCCCATAAATTTGGAGGACATTTCGTTGAACTCTATACTCTGAGGAATCATTAATCCATCGTACATATGAATCATATATTATTTAACAACGCTGCAACAAATGTTCTCATATCTTTGGGTTCTGGAACAATTACTTCCTTAGAAACTCCATTTTGTTTATTTTATTAAATTAAATAAATATATATAATAATTTTTTATACACAATGTCAAATTGTTGTACCTCTTATGTTGTTGCTGTTTTTAGGTGCTGTCGAGTCGGTTCCCACTCATAGTGACCCTATGTACAACATAAGAAACACTGCCTGGTCCTGTACTATCCTCACAATCTTTGCTATGTTTGAGCCCATTGCTGTAGCAACCATGTCAATCCGTCTTGTCAAGGGTCTTCCTCTGTTTCACTGGCCCTCTACCCTACCAAGCATGATGTCCTTCTCCAGGTACTAGTCCCTCCTGATAACATGTCCACGGGACATGAGGCAAAGTTTCATCATCCTCCCTTCTAGGAAGCATTCTGGCTGTACTTCTTCCAAGACAGATTTGTTTGCTCTTCCGGCAGTCTATTGTGTATTCAATATTCTTCACTTACAGTATATGGAAATTCATGTTTTCTCACATCTTCAGCAACACTGAATAATATTATCTTCTTTGACCATGTGATCTGTAGCAAATGATATAGCATTTTATTTATATAGCTTTTTTATTGCAGTCTACCTTAAGCATTTTTTTCATACATTTAATGTCCATTTGGGGGCCCTGGTGGTGCAGTGGTTAAGATCTCAGGCTGCTGACCAAAAGGTCGACAGTTTGAATCCACTAGCCACTCTTTGGAAACCCTATGGGGCAGTTCTACTCTTGTTCTAAGGTAAAAACACCACAAGTTATAGTAAAGCAAAAAGAAAGGTTTTATTTGGCATATGTTCAAAGAGGCAAAAGCAGGAAATGGACAAGCATGCTGCCAGAGCCATGTCTATCCAAGTCCAAGAAATATTGCAGAATAAGCGAAAGTGGGAAAACTGACAAGCATGCTGCCAGAGCTATGTCTTTCCAAGTCCAAGGGACATTACAGAATAGGCAAAAGTGGGAAAACAGACAAGCATGCTGCTAGAGCTATGTCTGCCCAAGTCCAAGAAACGCTATAGGATCATCAGTATATGTTAACATTACAAATGGGCAAAACCATTGAAAGTTTCACCTTTTCACGTATCAGCTAAAAACTGTTAAGTCACCGTGATTCTACATTTTGAATCATCTTTCTTCACAATCATTGGTACAGGTTTCAGTAACGACAGTCAGGAGGTTTTCATTGGCCCAGTAAATCTTACTGTTCACTAAATTTTAATAGAAAAAGATAAGAGTGGAAAGTATGTTGGTCTTTTGTGCTCTGTTTATGATTTGTTTATATGAAAGTTTCCCTAAAACGATGTTTTCCAAGGTTGTCCTAGCTATTGTGAGTTTGGCTGCTAACCAAAAGGTTGGCAGTTCGAATCTACCGGTCGCTCCTTGGAAACCCTAGGGGGAGCAGTTCTACTCTGCTCTACAGGGTTGCTATGAGTCGGAATCGACCTGACAGCAATGAGTTTGGTTTTTGGGTATTGTCTTTATACCTCAGGGCCAAGATGACGTGTCCTTGTGAGTCCTTGTGAGTCCTTATGAGTCCACTCCAGCTGGGTCACATTCTAGGACAATGAATAATAGCTCCAATATTATCTCCTAAATCACTCTGTGATACAGAGTCACTATGAGTCAGAATTGACTCAACAGCAATGGGTTGTTTTTTTTTTTTTAATGTCCACTTATTTTTATTTTATTCTTTTATAATTGGTTAGTCATATTTTATATTGAATTTTTTTTCTTCTTGATTTTTTAAAAGGGTTCTTTCTATGCTAGTGTAACTAGCATGATTTGCTTCACAAACTCAAGGTACAAATGTGGTCAGTTGTATTTCTGTTAATTTCCTCTATTTTAGTTTAAACCTCCTACAAGCTCTGTTGGGAGAAAGTTCTATTTTTCCAATTGCAGTTTCGCCTCCCCTCCACCAATTGTCCAAGAATCATAAGGGAGCCTTCTTCAGCATAAAGGGCTACAGAATCCTCTTCTAAGTGCTAAAACTAAGTATAGAAAGAGCTATGTTGTTGTTGTCAGTTGCCATTGAGTTGATTCTAACTCTTGGTGACCCCATGTGTGCAGAGTGGAACTGCTCCGTAGGGTTTTCAAGGCTGTGACCTTTTGGAAGCAGATTGCCAGGTCTATCTTTCCAGGCACCTCTGGGTGGGTTCTAACTGCCAACTTTTCGGCTTGCAGTCCAGTGTTTAAGTGTTTGCACAACCCAGAAATGAGCTATAACTGGTCCTTAGCAATTGAGTCTCCTTAACTTCAGATCTGGGTAAGCAAAAATTGGAGAATTTGTCTCCCCTTTCCCATATGGTACTAGACTTCTTCAGTATGGATTACACCTTGACATAAAGAAAACAAAAGTCCTCACAACTGGACCAATAAGCAACATCATGTTAAACAGAGAAAACATTGAAGTTGTGAAGGATTTCCTTTTACCTGGATCCATAATCAACACCCATGGAAGCAGAAGTCAAGAAATCAAAAAATATGTTGCACTGGGCAAATCTGCTGCAAGACTTCTTTAAAGTGTTGAAAAGCAAAGATGTCACGTTGAAGACAAAGGTGTGCCTGACCCAAGCCATGGTGTTTTCAATAGCCTCATATGCACGTGAAAGCTGGACAATGAATAAGGAAGACTGAAGAAGAATTGATGCCTTTGAATTGTGATGTTGGCAAAGAATATTGAATATACCATGGACTGCCAAAGGAACGAACAAGTCTGTCTCAAAAGAAGTACAGAACGCTCCTTAGAAGCAAGGATAGTGAGACTATGTCTCACATACGTTGGACAAGTTGTCAGGAGGGATCAGTCCCTGGAGAAAGACATCATGCTTGGTAAAGTAGAGAGTCAGTGAAAAAAAAGGAAGACCCTCAACGAGATTGATTGATATAGTGGCTGCTACAATGGGCTCAAGCATAACAACAATTGTGAGGATGGCTAAGGACTGGGCAGTGTTTTGTTCTGTTGCACATAAGGTCGCTATGAGTCAGAACTGACTGGAAGGCACCTAACAACAACTAGACTCCTAAAGCAAACTAATCAGCCTCATCTTCAGTAACTGAATTGGCAAAACAAAGGTTGAGGTAGTTTTTGCTAATTAGGAAGGGGAAAAAAACATACAGAACAAAAGTCTTTGTTAGAACTTTTTGCAGAACAATAGGTGCCTTTACTAATTGTATTTGCAGAAGTAAGAGGGCCACTCAATTAGCTCTTTGCAGGTCAAAGAATATCAACTACATCTGATTAAAATTAAAAGTATACATGCCCTGTTACATTAAAGATAAAATCCTAACCCCTTATCATGTATGTCCTATTTTCCCCCCATTTGTGGATTGCTTTTTAGTCTTGCTTAGTGTTTTTTTTCTTGTTTTTGTTTTTGAGGGTGGAAGAGTTACACTTGTTTTTAAAATTTTGTATAGTCAAATCTACAATCTTAACTTTGGTGTCTTAGTTCTTCATCCAGGTTAGAAAGACTTTACCCAACCCAAATTTATTTAGAAAAAAATATTTATCGAAATTTTCTTTTGGTACTTTAATGTTTCCATTCTTTCACATTTAGAATTCTAATCTATCCAAAGTTTATTTGGTGAAGGAATAAGTTAATGATCTTTCCCTTTTGCTGTATGTGACTAGCCAGTTGCATAAACACCATTTATTTAGTAACCTACCTTTTTTCCCATGATTTAAACTGTCCCTTTATCATATCCAGGCAGCCCACAGTAATTATTTCAAAGCTTTACAAGTCCTTTAGCTTCTGTCAGCCACTTTTCCCATCACTCTGAGCAGACATAGCTTCACAAATAAAGTCTGTCAAGAACTCTTTAAGTTTTGCCATGACTCTGTTCTTTATATGAAAAGTAGATCATTGCATATCTCTAGACCAGGGTTTGGCAAATTTTTTCTGTAAAGGGCCAGATAGCAAATATTTTAGGTGATGTGGGCCAAGAGGCAAAATTGAGGATATTATGTAGGTATCTATATAATAGAGGAAATCCTGGTGACGTAGTGGTTAAGAGTTCAGCTGCTAACCAAAAGGTGGGCAATTCGAATCCACCAGGCGCTCCTTGGAAACTCTGTGGGACAGTTCTACTCTGTCCTATAGGGTCACTAAGGGTCAGAATCGACTCAATGGCAACAGGGTTTTTTTTTTTTTTTAAATGTATGTAACAGAGGCGCTCTGGTGTTGCAAAGGATAAGTTAAGCATTTGGTTGCTAACGGAAAGGTTGGTGGTTCCAACCACCCAGCAACTCCATGGCAATCAGCTCCCATAAAGATTACAGCCTTGAAAACCTTATGAGCCAGTTCTACTCTGTCACATAGGGTTGCTATGAGTCAGAATTGGCTAGAAGGCACCCAACAGCAATACTTATATAACAAGAGCAAAAACAAATTTCCACAAAATTTTTATTGACAAATAACGGGGTACAATTTTTTGTAACAAAAGTCTACTAATGAATGGGAAGAATGAAATTCTGTTTTTAGGAATAATATTTTGCTTATTTGGGATTCAAGCTAGTGTTGCCTATCATCAAATAAATTGCAAATTTTTATCCACCAAAACAATTTTTCACTCACAGGAGCATATAAGAACAGGTAGCTTGCTGGATTTGGCCAGCAGGCTGTCATTTGTTGACCTGTAATCAAATGGAGAAGAGCTGCCCCAGAGCTGTCCTTCCTATTACAGGCCAGTCCCTCCGCAATGCTCCTGACCTCAGTTCTTCCCTGCTCTTCAGGTACATTAGCCACAAACATTCTCAGCAATTCTATTCATTCCAAATCAGTTTCCTGGACAGTTCCTTTCAGTGATTAATTTGTGTGTTTACATAATAAAAAGACAACTGTCATTAAGGGCAAATAAAAATTAAAAGCACTTTAAAATAGGCAAGCAGCAATTCCTACTTGACCATTGTATATTTACAACTAAAGGAAGTTATAAAACACATCCTATAGTAAATCCACACATTTCTGTGACAAATAGAACATACCAGAATTTAAAAACATCACTTGGAGTTAGTTTCAGAATACAGACATGATTTTTTGTCCATCAGACCTGCTTTCTTACTTCCTTTCTCTTTACCTTATTATTAATATATAGTTATCTTTCCTAAGGACACATTGTGTGGAGGATGGTGACTCATCACAGAGTAATGTGCTAGGTAGTTGGAAAAAGTCAACCTTTAGCAAACAAAGCCTCATATATCCAAAATACATCCTACTAATGAAGTGCTTGTTATATTAACATTGCAACGACTGTATGGAAAAGGGCATGGGAACATAACCTGGGGGACCTGTTCTCAAACTTTGACACTAAAACTAACCCAGGACACATTTTTCTCAACTGTTGACAGATGACTACTAAGTTCCATTTTTTATTTTATCTTATTATTATTATTTTTTTAAATAATCTCAAGCCTACTGAAGAGTTACAAGTATAGCACACAAACTTTCTTTTTCCTGGACCATTTGAGAGCAAGTTGCACATATGATACCCCATCATTCCTAAACATTTCAGTGTGTTTCCTACAAACAAGGATATTCTCCTACATAGCTAAGACAGAGGTCCCCAGACTGTGGAAAATTCCACTGCCTCAAGCAGCTTGCTTGGCATAGCCTGCCCCATAGCTTTACATTAGAATCCTGATCCCTTTTCTTGGTACACCCTGTAGCTTTACATTAAAATCCTGGTTCCCCTCTCCTTAACTTCTGCCCAAAACTAGAGGAAATTGGCAGAAGCTTATTTGGGCCGCTATGTCGACATTCAGGATAACACTTTAGACCTCGTACATAGTAACTTCCCCACCTCTGGGTGGAGTTTAACCACCATTTTCTGAACATGTGATGCATGAAGTTATATGTAAACCCCATTGTGCCTGTGTAGTATGATTAAGAATGTTGTTGATGTAACCTGTATGAACTTCTTACCTGTAAGCCCCTTAAAAGTAACCTTCCCTCTCGCCGTCACTGAGCAGTCTTGGCAGCAGCAGCTCCAACTGTCTCCTTTCCCTGCACAATGAAATAAAGGTGACATCCTACTCTCCCACCTAGGTCTCCCGTTTATTGGCTAAGACGAGTCATGCTGAGCAGAACCTGGGGTCTCCACCTAGTAACACAGCCACAGTACCAGTTTTAGCACCCTGCACTAGGTTGGCCCTCTCTTACTCCAGGGACACCCTGCTCAGTCTCTGACACTCTGCTACAGACCACGGTGGCTTTTCACCCCAGCCATGGACACCTGCGTTCTTGGTCCCACTTACTGGCATTTGGACTGAATGGGGAAGGGAAAGGGAAAGAAGAGCTCGGTGACTATCAATTATAGTAGACAATGTTGATTGCTTTCTCAACAACTCCTTCTTCCACATCTTTTGTTACTTGCAGCTGTGGAAAGAAAAAATCTGATTAATAAGCCAATTAGAGTTAAAAGGTTTTATTGGGTGGAAAAAACTGTTCCAAGAACAGGGAGCACCCCTCCAAAGAGATGGGCTCATCACATTACAAATTTGATCAGGTTATATACATAAAAATATTAGGGAATTTTCCAAAAGGGGACTTTAAAATGATTGGTTGTCGTCCACTTAATTGGCTTTCATGTCTGCATTCTACAGGCTAGTTTTGGCTTATCTAATTATTAAGTAGAGGATCAGCAAAAAAGAGGAAGACCATCAATGAGATAGATTGACACAGTGGCTGCAACAGTGGGACTCGAGCATAACAATGATTGTGAGGATGGCGCAGGACCAGGCAGTGTTGTACATAGCGTCACTATGAGTCAGAACCAACTCGATGGCACCTAACAACAATTATTTAAACTTTTCCCAGAACTGTCTTTATTATGACTTTTTAGCTTTGTAAAGGGTTAAGAGTTAAGTTTAAATGGGGGGAGGTATTTTCTTAAACAGAGTCAATAGCATTTTAACTGCCAAACTAACCCTGAGGGTGTCCCTTCTTTCAGCAGATAACATTGCATCTACCCCCTACTCTTCTCTTCCCCATCCCTCAAGTGACAAAATTACCTGCATCTCTACATCTCCTTTCCCCTAATTTTGAGGCAGTGGTATTCTTCCTCTCACCCAAGGCTAATCTACCCACCTGTGTTCTATATCCTATTTTCTCTTAGACCCTTAGGGAGTACTCTTTGTTAAAAGTTTCTTTCCTTTATTTTCAAACTCATCGTTCATTCTTTTAAGAAGAAACATGGTCAAGTCTTTCCCCTTTTACAAACAAAACAAAAAGATGTAGACAATATCAGAAGACATTTAATATGTGCACATTTTTTGATCCGACAATTCTACTTTTAAGAATCATTTATTAATTTATTGAATATTTAATGAGCACCTATGTGGCAGTGACTATGAATAAAAAGGTAAGCAAAAAACAGATATCCCTCCTTTCATGGAGCTTAATGGGAGAGACAAATATCAATCAGATAATCACACTAATGAATGTGTTATTACAAATTGAGATACTAGTAATAAAATGAAATACTATGTGCTTATATGTGCTAGGCACTGTACTGAACACTTTCTATCTATTAATTTAATCATAAAATAACTTATATAATATGTATTAGTGAGTAAACATTAAAATAACTAACAGATGAGGAAACTGAGACAGAAAGAGGTTAAATAACCTCTCCAAGGTCACACAATTAGTAAGTGCCAGAGTTAGAATTCAAACTTAGATAGTATGGCCCCTGCTCTTAACCACTATGCTAACTATGGTACCTTTCACAAGTAGCTCTCAAGAAAAGAAACATAAAAAAAAGCATAAATGACCTCAAAGTTGCCACTTGTGCCCTGAAAGAAAGTCTTATTTCGTGTCATAACAGAGCTGATATTGCTGACAACCAAACCCAGAGTCTTATTGTAAAAGTGGCTGAATTACAACATCAACTAAATTTCCAACCTTGAATGGTGTCTGAAGTTAAAGTGAGAGCATTGATTGGGAAGAAATGGGATCCTGAACTTGGGACAGGGACATATGGGTGAGTAATCAGAAATCTGGGAACTCTGAAACCCTAAATTTCATTGAATCACTCCTGCCAATAAAACCATTAGCTCCTCCATCCCCATCTGATGAGATTAACCCAGCTGTGTTAACATGCTGAATGTTCTCAAAACACATTTCCACTGCCCATTTTTGCTTCTAGACCTATAACTAGACTTAAGTCCCAGCAAGCCCCAAAAAGTGAAGTACAGTATACTGAAAAAGAACTGCTTGACTCTTCTCGTATGTACAAACAGAAACCTGGAGAATGTGTGAGAATGGCTGTTAAGGGTGTAGGATAATGGTGTAAGGAACTCAAGGCTGGATCAGTCTGGTTTATTGATTTTGGCCCCCTAAGCACAGATTCTTCAATGTTTCAGCTCGAGAGGTTGGGAAAGGATCTAATAGTTTATTTGGTTGAGTCACTAAAGCATGGATTACACAGTGGCCTACACTAAAGAAAGTTGAAATGCCAGACCTGCCTTGGTATACGGTAGAAGGTTATACAAAAGCTTAGGGAAATTGGCATTCTAGAGTGGATTTATCGGGTTAGACCCACAGACTAACACATGGAGTGCCCAGAGGACACACCTTGTACCAAGATGGTGAGGAACAAATTTGTGAAGCATCCTTGAAGATGGCCGTGATTGCTATTTTATGTAAGTCAGATTAGACAATGGGAACTGCCCTAACTGAAATAAGACACCTTACTACAGTGGGGCTGATTGGACCCCTGGGTGGCATGGGCCAAGTGGTGGCACTCAATTGACAAAGACAAAGTGGGCATGGTTACCATAATGGCTAGCATAGTCGAAGCAGTAATCAGAATAGTCTGACTCGTATGGACTTATGACATTGGC
Organism: Dugong dugon; assembly: GCA_030035585.1. Taxonomy (NCBI): domain Eukaryota; kingdom Metazoa; phylum Chordata; class Mammalia; order Sirenia; family Dugongidae; genus Dugong; species Dugong dugon. The sequence goes on from CM057462.1 coordinate 155,254,447, forward strand.
TACTTAATCATAGTGTCCCTAGGAGTGAGATAGATGAGATTGCTACTAAATATTTACTTGATCTCTATAAGTGAAAGAATTCTAGGCCAAGTAAACAGCAGTCTAACTTGAATCACCAGAATACAGAGTCATGGTCTGTCTGAGGTTCTCTAGACAAGAAAACCAGTGAAGCATCTCTCTTCCTCTCTCTCTCTCATATATGTAAAAGCAAACCCTTTGCCATCAAGTCAATTCTGACTCATAGAGAGCCTATAGGACAGAATAGAAATGACCCATAGGGTTTCCAAGGAGCAACTGGTGGATTCAAACTGCCGACCTTTTGGTTAGCAGCCTGAGCTCTTAACCACTGCACCACCAGGGCTGCATATACATCTATATCTGTATAGATATATAAAGAGAGAGAGAGATTTATATAAGGAAATGGCTCACACAGTTGTGAGCCAGGTGTTAGGCTAGAGGCTTCTCCTGACTCACATAGCTGCAGGGGCTGACAAACCTAAGATTGGCAGGTCAGATGGCAGGCTGCTAGTTCACGATCTGCAGAAGCTAATGAATCCAAGATAGGCAGGTAAGCTGCTGGCTCAAGTCCCAAGAACCAGAGGTCAGATGATGACAAGTGGAATGCAGGATCCAGAACAGAGTAAAAGCCAGTGAACTGTGCCAAAAAGTCCATATATATTGGATGCAGGCCACACCTCCAAAGAAACTCTCTTTTGACTGATTGACTTCTGCTCATAGCAGATCTCATCATGAAGGTGATTAAATTATATCAAATCTCCTCATGGATGTGATTACATCATTACATTACTTCCAAACCACTAAGAATCATGGCCCAGCCAAGATGACACACACCCTTAACCATCACAAACTCCCTCAATCAATGTCCAAACTTGAGTGAGTTTACAGACATACAACCCATTGAAGGAAGGGGAGGCTGGGTCCCAGGAAGGATCCCACTACACTGCCAAAATTTTATATTATTAATCTCCCAGCCTTCCTCAAAGCTATCTATGGCCTTTTAGGAGTGTGACTGTTCATTGGGGAAAAGGAAATAATCAGATTTTCAGGGACTACTGGGTACCGGCTGTGAACTAATACTAATTCCAGGAGACTCAACACTTCACTGTGGCCCACCAGTCAGTGTGGGCATATATGGAGATGAGGTTATTAATGGAGTCTTAGCTCAGGTTCATCTCACAGTGGGTCCAGTGTGCTCCCAAACCCATCCCAAAGTGATTTCCCCAGTTCTAGAATGCATAATTGGAATAGATATACTCAGCAACTGGCAGAACCCTCAAATTGGATTCCTGACAAGTTGAGTAACAGCTATTATGGTAGGAAAAGCTAAGTAGAAACCATTAGAACTGCCCATACCTACGAAAATAGTAAACCAAAAGCAATACCATATTGCTAGAGGGATTGCAGAGGTTACTGCCACTATCAAGGATTTAAAGGCAGCAGGGGTGGTAATTCCCACCACATCCCCATTCAACTCACCTATTTGGCCTGTGCAAAAAACAGATGGATCTTAGAGAATGACAGTGGATTATTGAAAACCTAACCAGGTGGTGACTCCAATTGCAGCTACTGTTCCAGATGTGGTTTCATTGCTCGATCAAATTAATATATCTCTTAGTACCTGGTATGCAGCTATTCATCTGGCTAATGTCTTTTTCTCCATACCAGATTTTGAAAGACCACCAGAAACAGTTTGCCTTTAGCTGGCAAGGCCAGCAATATACCTTCAGTGTCCTACCTCAGAGGTATATCAACTTTCCAGCCCTATGTCATAATTTAGTCTACAGGGAACTTGATCACCTTTCCCTTCCACAAGAAGTCACACTAGTCCATTACATTGATGACATTATGCTAATTGGACCTAGTAAGAAAGAAGTGTCAATGACTCTGGGCTTATTGGTAAAGTATTTGTGTGCTAGAGGGTGGGAAGTTAATCCAACAATTCCACTTCAGTGAAATTTCTAGGAGTCCAGTGGTGTGGGTCATGTCAAGATATTCATTCTAAAATGAAGGATAAGTTATTCCATCTGCCCTCCCCGCCCCCCCCCCCCCCCCAATTAAAAAGGAGGCACAATGCCTGGTGGGCCTCTTTGGATTTCGGAGGCAACATATCCCTAATTTGGTTGTGCTACTCCAGCCTATTTATCAAGTGACTCAAAAAGCTGTTAGTTTTAAGTATGTTCTACAACAAGAGAAGGCTCTGCAACAGTTTCAGGCTGCCATGCAAGCTGCTTTGCTATTGGGCCATATGATCTGGTTGATCCAATGGTGCTCGAAGTGTCAGTGGCAGATAGACATGTTGTTTGGAGTCTTTGGTAGGCTCCTCTTGGTGAATCTCAACACAGACCCTTAAGATTTTGGAGCAAAGCCCTTCCATCCTCTGCAGATAACTACTCTCCTTTTGAGAAACAGCTTTTGGCTTATTACTGAGCCTTGGTAGAGACTGAACTCTTAATCATGGGCCACTAAGTCACCATACAGCCTGATCTGCCCATTATGAACTGGGCATTGTCTGACCCACAGAGTCATAAAGTCAGATGTGCACAGCAGCACTCCATCATTAAATGGAAGTGGTATATATGAGATCAGGCAGGAGCAGGACCTGAAGGCACAAGTTATATGAGGAAGTGGCCCAAATGCCTGTGATCTCCACTCCTGTCACATTACCTTCTGTCTCCCAGTGTGCACTTATGGCATCATGGGAGTTCCTTACAATCAGCTGACTGAGGAAGAGAAGAGACATGTCTGGTTTACAGATGGTTTTGTGAGATATAGGCACCACTCAAAAGTGGACAGCAGCAGCACTATAGCCTGTTTCTGGGACCTCCCTGAAGGACAATGGTGAAGGGAAATCCTCCTAATGGGCAGAACTTTGAGCAGTGCACCTGGTTGCTCACTTTGCTTGGAAGGAGAAATGGCCAAATGTGCAATTGTATAATAATTGATGGGCTGTGTCCAATGGTTAGGCTGAATGGTCAAGGACTTGGAAGGAACATGATTGGAAAATTGGAGACTAGGAGGTATGGGGAAGAGGTATGTGGATAGACCTCACTGCAGGGGCAAAAGAAATGAAGATATTTGTGTCTAATGTGAATGCTCACCAAAGAGTGACCTCTGCAGAAGAGGATTTTAAAAATCAAGTGGATTGGATGATGTGTTCTGTGGAAAGCAGTCATCCTCTTTCCCCAGTCATTCCTGTCATTACCCAATGGGCTCATGAACAATGTGGCCATGGTGGCAGGGATGGAGCTTATACATGGACTCAGCGACATGGACTTCCACTCACCAAGGTCAACTTGGCTATGGCCACTGCTGTGTGCCCAATCTACCAGCAGCAGAGACCAACACCGAGTCCCCGATATGGCACCATTCCTCAAGGTGATCAGCCAGCAACCTGGTAGCAGGTTGATTACATAGGATCACTTCCATCATGGAAAGGGCAGCATTTTGTTCTTACTGGAATAGACACTTATTCTGGATATGGATTTGCCTTCCCTGCACACAATGCTTGCCAAAACTACCATCTGTGGACTTACAGAATGCCTTATCCACTGTCATGGTATCCCACATAGGATTGCCTCAAATCAAGGAACTCACTTCACAGCAAATGAAGTATGGCAATAGGCCCATGCTCATGGAATTCACTGGTCTTGCCATGTTCCCCATCATCCTGAAGCAGCTGGCTTGATAGAACAATGGTATGGCCTTTTAAAGACACAATTACAACACCAGCTATGTGGTAATACCTTGCAGGTTTGAAGCAATGTTCTCTAGGAGGCTGTATATGCTTTAAACCAACATGCAATGTATAGCGCTGTTTCTCCCATAGCCAGGATTCATGGGTCCAGGAATGAAGGGGTGCAAATGGGAGTGACACCTAGTGACCCACTTGCAAAATTTTTGCTTTCTGTCTCCACAATCCTATACTCTGCGTGTCTAGAGGTCTTAGTTCCAAAGGGAGGAATGCTTCCACCTGGAGACACATCACTGGTTCCATTGAATTGGAAGTTAAGAATGCAACCCAGCCACTTTAGCCTCCTTATTCCTCTGGATCAGCAGGCAAAGAAGGGAGTTACCATATTGGCTGGTGTGACTGATCCTGATTACAAAGAGGAAATAAGATTGATATTACATAATGGAGGTAAAGAAGAATATGTCTGGAATGCAGGAGATCCCTTAGGACATCTCCTAGTACTACCATGCCCTGTGATTAAAGTCAATGGGAAACTACAGCAACCCAATTCCAACATGACTACTGATGGCCCAGACCCTTCAGGAATGAAGGTTTGAGTCACTCCACCTGGGAAAGAACCACAACCAGCTGAGGTACTTGCTGAGGGCAGAGGTAATATGGAATGGGTCATGGAAGAAGGTAGTTCTAAATACCAGCTACAACCATGGGACTAGTTGCAGAATTGAGGACTGTAATTGTTATTAGTATTTCTCCTAGTATGTGTGCATAAAATATTTTTGTTTTCTTCATGTAAAAAATATAACACGGAAACAGGGCTAGTGCGTTTTCGATTGTATACATGCTAGTTGTCTCATGTTAGGTGCAAGTATGACTTTATAATTTTCTTTATTTAGAAATTATGCATGGTTTAAGGAGATGTGTACATGTGTCAAATTGACAAAGGGTGGACTGTGATGGTTAAGGTGTGTGTCAACTTGGCTGGGCCATGATTCTCAGTGGTTTGGCAGTTGTCATGTAGTTTGTCAGTTATGTAATGATGTAAAACCTCCATGATGAGATCTGAATTAATGTAATCACATCCATGATCAGATCTGCTATGAGCAGCCAATCAGTTGAAAGAGACTTTCCTTGAGAGTGCGGCATACACCCAATATATATGGACTTTCTAGCAAAGCTCACTGGCTTTTGCTGTGCTCTGGATCCTATATTTGGCTCATCATCATCTGACCTCTGGTTCTTGGGACTTGAGCCAGCAGCCTGCCATTTTACCTGCCAATCTTGGGTTTGTTAGCCCCTGCAGCTACATGAGCCAGGAGAAGCCTCCAGCCTGCTGTCTGACCCATGGACTTGGGACTTTCCAGCCTCTACAACCACGTGAGCCATTTACTTGATATAAATCTGTCTCTGTCTCTCTCCTTCTCTCTCTCTTTCTGTCTATATATCTATGTATATATATATGCTTCACTGGTTTTGCTTCTCTAGAGGACTCAGCCTAAGACATAGCGTTTGAAATTTTTGTATAATTACATATGCTAATATCTAAAAGGAAAGTAGTGGCAGTAGGTTGGCTCTCTCAGCCTTCATTCCAGACTTTTTTTGTTTGCCTTACTATACCATAGAGTTTATGATCCCAAACTCTCCTGTAGCTAAGTTTGATCGTGTGACTCAATTCTAGCTAATGAGACTTAAGTAGAAGTTAGCTGCTGCTGCTGCTTCCTCTCCTCCTTCCTACTTGGAATGTATGAAATATCTGAGGGGCAGTATCCATTAGCCAGAAAGGCAAAGCAGGAAAATAGGAGACTGGTTCTTTGAAGGAATCATTAAACTCCCAATACAACCCCTAGACTACCTACACGTGTACATATTAAACAAATAAACCTCTTTCTTGTTTAATAAAGCTTTCTGGTAACTTACAGCTAAGTGTAGTTTTAACTAATATAGAGATAATAAATCAATATATATAGTATATTTTTAAAGAATTTAACCAAAGATTGAAAGCTAGATTAGAGAAGGCTAACTGCTGTTAAGAACAACTCCAAAAATCTCAGTAGCCCAATCCAATAAAAGTTTATCTCTCTTCTTTTATATCATAGTACAATCCAGGGCAGGAAGAAAGATAGCAGGTGGAGGTGAATTCAGGCTCCTTTCATCCTGTGGCCATCGAAATGTAGCCTCTAAGACCACTGAGAAGGGAGCGACAGATGAATGGGTTTATGTGTGGAGAATCATATCATTCCTGCCTGTGTTCCATAGGGCAGAACTAGTCAAATGGCCCCACCTAGCTGCAACAGGGCTGGGAAATGTAGTCTTCCTATGTGCTGAGAGGAAAACAAACTGGCTCATTGAACATATTGAATTGTCTTCGCCATGGGAAATTTTGTGGAGAAGAATGGAGATTCAAGAACATCAAAACTTAGTACCCAAATCCCAGAAAGCATGGCTCCTGGACTCTCTGTCAACCCAGAACTAAAACAATTCCTGAGGAAAACTCTTCAGACAAAGACTGGACTGGACTGTGGGACGTAAAATGATACCCATAAAGAGTGTGCTTCTTAGCTCAAGTAGATACGTGGGACTAAACAGGCAGCTTCTGTCTGGAGGTGGGATGAGAAGGCAGGGACGGTTAGGAGCTGATTGAATGGACATGGGAAATCAGGGGTAGAAAGGAGGAGAGTGCTGTCACAGTATAGGGAGAGCAATTGGGGTCACATAACAATGATAAATAAATTTTTGTATGAGACTAACTTGAAATGTAAATTTTCACTTAAACTACAACAATAAAAAAAGAAAGAAAAACCTAGTACCCAAATATCCAAAAGTTAATGTAATAGAAATTAAGGAAATGATTATATATATATATGTATATATATCTACACCTGCTTTCTTAAAATACAATAGAGTTCACCAAAAATTTAGTTCCAGTGTTGGGCTTGAGAGATGTTGTATTTCAGTAACTGAATTTTCTTAATACTTTAGGAATACACCAAAATTCTTGTTTTAATTTTTATTTAAGATCTTTCTAACATCTTAGTGTGGTTTATACACTAGTAGTGCAGTGTGTGTGGTGTATAGTATGATGTATACAAATATTTACTGCCCTAGTACATACCTGTATTAGTTTCCTATTGCTGCAGTAACAAATCACCACAAAATTGGTGGCTTAAAACAACACAAATATATTATCCTACAGTTCCAGAGGTCAGAAGTCCAAAACGGGTCTCGCTAGCCTAAAATTCAGGTGTCAGCATGTCTAGTTCTTTCTGAAAGATATAAGGGAGAATATCCATTTCCTTAGCTTGTTCAGCTTCTAGAGACCACCTGCATTCCTTGGCTCATGGTTCCTTCCTCAGTCTTCAAAGCCAGCAGTATAGCATCTTCAAATCTCTTGCTGACTTTTTGCCTCCCTCTTCCACATTTAAAAAACCCTCGTGATTACATCTGCCCTCCCCAGATAATGCAGGATAATCTCCCTATTTTAAGGTCAGTTGACTGTTACTGTTCGTATGATATAGCCAAAAAAACCAAACCCGTTGCCATCGAGTAGATTCCGACTCATAGTCGACCCTACAGGACAGAGTAGAACTGCCCCATAGAGTTTCCAAGGAGCACCTGGTGGATTCGAACTGCCAACCTTTTGGTCACCAACTGTAGCACTTAACCACTATGCCACCAAGGTTTTCTTAGGTACCCAGCTCATAGCAACCCTTATGTATAACATAACAAAATGTTGCTCCGTCCTGTGCCATCCTTACAGTAGTAGGTATGTTTGAGCCCATTGTTGTAGTCACTGTGTAATCCATCTCGTTGAGGGTCTTCCTCTTTTTCACTGATTTTACCAAGCATGATGTCCTTCTCCAGGGATTGGTCCCTCATGAAATCATGTCCAAAGTAAGCGAGATGAAGTCTTGCCATTGTGGCTTCCAAGGAGCATTCTGGCTGTACTTCTTCCAAGACAGTTGTGTCTTTTCTTCTGGCAGTCCATGGCATATTCAATGTCCTTCACCAACACCATAATTGGAAGGCATCAATTCTTCTTTGGTCTTCCTTATTCGTTGTTTAGCTTTCACATGCATATGAGCCGACTGAAAATACCATGGCTTGGATCGGGAGTACCTAGTCATCAAAGTGATATCTTTGCTTTTCAACACTTTAAAGAGGTCTTTTGCAGCAGATTTGCCCAGTGCAATACGTCCTTTGATTTCTTGACTGCTGCTTCCAAGGAAGTTGATTATGGATCCAAATAAAATGAAATCCTTCACAACTTCAATATTTTCTGTTTATCATGATATTGCTTATTGGTCCAGTTGTGAGGATTTTTGTTTTCTTTGTGTTGAAGTGCAATCCATACTGAAGACTGTAGTTTTTGATTTTCATCAGTAAATGTTTCAAGTCATCGTTACTTTTATAAGCAAGGTTGCGTCATCTGCATATTGTTGTTTATTAATGAGTCTTCCTCCAGTCCTGATGGAGCAGTTCTACTCTGCACACGTAAGGTTGCCATGAGCTGAAATCGACTCAATGGCAACTGACAACAACAATAGCAAGGTAGCTCTTTCTATACTTGGCACTTACAAAAAGATTCTGTTGCCTTTAGGGTGAGTAAGGGCCCCCTCAGGATTCTTGGGCAGTTAGTGGAGAAGAAGGGAAACCACAATTGGAAAAGCAAAACTTTCTGCTAACAAGCTTGTAGGAGGTTTAAACTAAAATAGAAAAAATTAACAGAGATGTAAATGACCGTATTTGTATCTTAATTCCATCTGAAACCTTAATTCGTCCTTGCCATGTAGCATAACATATTCACAGGTTCCAGGGTGTGATGGTTAAGACTGTGTGTCAACTTGGCTGGGCCATGATTCTCCTTGTTTTAATGTAATCACTCTCATGATGGAATATACTGTGAGTAGCCAATCATATGAAAGGGAGTCTCCTTGGGGGTGTGGCCCGCATCTGTATATAAGCAGACGTTCTGGCTTTTTGCTCTCTCTGGATCCTGCGGCTGCTTCCTGTCATCTCATCTCCAGTTCTTGGGACTCAAGCTGTCAGTTTATCTGCCGAACCTGGGATTCGTCGATCTGCACAGCCTGTGAGTGGGAGCCCTGCTCTCTGACCTTCCGATCTTGGGCTTGCCAGCTTCTGCAGCTGTGTGACTTGGGAGAGGCCTCTACTCTGATCCACGGACTCGGGATGTTCTAGCCTCTACAATCGCATGTATATATACATTTATACACTTTACTGGTTTTGCTTCTCTAGAGAACCCAGCCTAAGACACAGGGATTAAGACATGAATATCTCTGGGGGACCATTTTTCTGTCTACCACAATGTCATTTAAAAAAAAAATTTTTGTGATTAAAAACAATACATTTATTATAGAAAATTGGAAACATACAGAAAAATACAAAGAATAAAAATTAAAATAAAGTGATTCTGTCACCAAAAATGACCCCTGTTGACATTTTGGTATGTATCTTTCAAAAATTTTATTTATATAAAAATTAGGTTGTGCTATGTATTATGTTTTCATTTAATATAAATATCTTTCCAGGTCAATAAATATGATTCAATACCATTATCATCTTTTTAATTTTATTTTTTGAATATGTAAACTTGTTTATGGTTCAAAAGTCAAAACAATATATAAAATTATTTTTAGAGATGTCTTGCTCCTATCTTTATGCCTATATTAAGTCTTGCAGGCTAACGTGTTGTCTCTTTCATGCTATATGGTACAGAATTCTAGGGCTTGTTCTAACTCTTCAATCTCCTCCCCCTCAAAAAGACATTAGGGCCTTTTCTAATTTTTCAGCACTATGAATATGTTTTATGTTTCTTTTTGAATATTCACCTACTCCTCACTTATTAACTATCTCCTTATCTTATATTTCACGTTTACGACAATAGTTGAAAATCTACTATCTATTTTGTGCTTTAACAACATACATCTGGCAGTAACGAATTGCAAGGTGTGAGGCAAGAGTAAGGTTAAGGTTATGTGTCAACTTGGCTGGGCCATGATTCTCAGTGGTTTGGTAGTTATGTAATGATGTAATTTGACAATTATGTAAATATGCCATCCTCCATTTCATGATCTGATGTGGTCATCCTCTATTTCCACATAAAGCTGAGTTTTGCATAACAACCTGATCTTCGGAACCTAACCATGTAGATAAGTGAGGAGTGGGCGTAATAGTTTAGGATTAGGGGACACAGCAAAGCCAAAGTCTTGAAGTGAGTCTTGATAAGTAAACTGTTGCTTGATAAATGAGCTGCTTGCCCAGGTAAACAGATTATTAAGGAATTTTCAGAAGCAGTCGGTAAAATTACTTATTGGTTTATAGGTTTATCATTCCTGGACAAAACAAATCATGTTAATACAGGTGGTCGATGGTCTTATCTATGTTGACCCAGATGATTTCATTTATCAAGTATTTCTCAAACTTCCCCCATATCACTCAGACTTTAACTAAACTAGCCCTAGCTGAACTGGTGCTAGCCTGATATAAATGACAGTGTGGGGAGATAGAAAAAGGAGTCTATGCAAAGCAGGAGGGCTTTCTAAGAAAAGTGTCTTTAACTGTTAAACATATCTTTAAGTAAGAAATGCTGTGACACTTTTCTAAGATAACTTCAAACTTTCTAGAAAGTCTGAAAACAGGGAAAAAAAAAAGGTCAATGCAGTACTTTTTTGTAACTTGTTTCATTATAAAAATCTTTCTGCCTTGTCTTTTGGATAAGGGAGGTTTTTTGTTTTTTGTTTTTAATTACTTAGACTCTTTCCCACCTTCTCCCCAACAACTGTTAGAGTATTAACCAATAATTTTAGTCTCTGGCAGAACAGTTCCAAACACAATGTGAAGTTTGGTTTATTTGATAGTATGAATGAGTATTTTCTAAGACTCTATACTATTTATCCTTTTCCAGTATCATCATGCCCTCATGCCTTTTATAGATCCAACTGGTTTCAATTAACTTCAACTATTGTTTTACTTTTGATGCTCAAATTGCTGCTCCTTTACCTCTAACGGCTCCCTTTTCTGGGTGACTCCCAGGAACCTCTGAAATCATCCTTTCTTTCTAATAAGGTATGTATCTGTGACTTACCTTGACTTCTTCCATTTTCAAACATAGAATGAGGTATGCTCCAAGGACTCTTGTTTCTTTTAGTGAAGAATAATATTAAAGATCAAAACCTGGAACTGGGCTCGCACATTCAGATAGATTCCCAAGACCTTTAGTGATAAGCAGGAAAGTATCAGAAAGGAGGCTATTAATTCATAGTGGAAGAGCAGAAAATTTTTTGGTTATTGTTTAAAGGCTCTACGTCAGTGTTGATATTAACTAAGATTTTCCCCTAAACTATGTTCTATTATGAATCCAGTTTTTTCTCCTCTGTCTTCGTGTAGTGGAGCCCTGGTTGGGCAGTGATTAAGTGCTCAGCTGCTAGCCAACACAGCTGCTCCATGGAAGAAAGACGTGGCAGTCTGCTTCTGTAAAGATTGCAGCCTTGGAAGCCCTATGGGGGAGTTCTTCTCTGTCCTATAGGGTCGCTGTGAGTCGGAATCGACTCAATGGCAACAGGTGTTTTTTTTTAGCTTCATTGTACCATGCTATAATTTATTTACAGGGTGGTTAAATTACAGTGTTGATCCCAAATTTTAGGAGTCTTGCTTTTCCCCCTTGGTGCCAGCTCTCTAGGTTTGGGTTCAGATCTCCTTGCCAAATCTGGCTAGGTTCTGAAAGAGCCAGCTTATTAAAAAAAAAAAAAAAAAAAACAGCATTTTTGCATACAGCACATTTAAATTACAGTTTTATATTCACATTACTTTATAGTTATTCCCCAAAATCTTTATAAATAATTCCCATGAATTTTTGGCCCTCTCAGGAGATTTTTATTCTCTTATAAAACAAACATAGAGAAACTAAGTAACAGAAAATAGTACATATATCCAAATTTTTGTGGAGATTAATACATGCTTTTTTCTGTAATGCCAATTTTATTGTCTGGAGTGACAACACTGTCACTAAACGGAAGAAACTCAATGACACTTTTTTTCTGAATAGTTTACTGGAGTGGGTCCAGTAAGAGCCACATGTGGGATATTGTTTTGCCAAAATGTAAATAGGCCAATCAGATATTAGATGTCCCATAGAACCTAAGTGGGGCAAGGCTAGAAACATTTACAAAAAATTCTTAGTAATACATTTTTAATTGACCAGGTTTATTAGTGAATGGCTCTTGCTGAAGCAATCAGCAGGAATTTAACTGCTTAGACTAACACTACCCAACAGCGATATAATATGAGCTAATCTGTAATTTTAAATTGAAGCCTGTCAGTCTGCTTCTGAAGTGTCACAACCTTGGAAACTCTATGGAGCAATTCTACTTTGGAACACATGGGGCTGCCATGAGTAGGAGTCAACTTCACAGTAATTGGGTTTTTTTCTTTCTTCAGTTGCCAGATTTTAAAAAATGGTGAAATCAATTTTAATAATATGTTTTACTTAAATCAGTATATACCAAATAGTATAATTTCAATATTTAATCAATATAAAAATGTATTAATGAAATACTACACATTCTTTTTATGGTAGTTAAGTCTTCAAAATTGAGAGTGTATTTTATATTTACAGCACATCTCAATTCGGATTAGTCACATGGGACATTACATGCTCAATAGCCACATGGGACTGGTGACTACCATGTTGGACCCTGCAAGCTTAGTTAGCTTCTGCATTAACCCAGGGAAGACACCACACCTAAGGTTCTATGTGGTTTGCCAGGGTGAGAAAGTAAAAACCCCCTGCCCTCTCACGCTCAGTTTGTCTTGGAATAGGCATAGCTTGCTTTCCCTTTCAAGTGCTCAACTTTCAGGGCAATGTTATATCTAAGCATGTGTCCTCTTCCTTCATGTTCTTAGGAATATGGCTTTGCACATTCCCCAATGTGGGGAATTTGACTTTGCCTCCACTAGGTTTCAGAAGACTTCCTTCCCCTGCCCCCCCCCCCCCCCATCTCTCTAATTGCTTCTTTCAACAAATCTATGTTGGGACTGTGTGCGCGCTGGTAGACAACATGCAGAAACTCTCTGTACAAGCTCCCAGCACAAAGCTGCTTTCAACACTGGCTCTTGTTCTATGCACCCAGTACTAGATGTCCTGAAAAACTGATAACTAATGCCAATACTTTTCTTTAATAATAAAATAGATTTTTCACATTCATTCAGTCTTGTTTATTTAACATCTCCCCACCTTAAACAACACCTCCCCACCTTCTACAGCAACTCCATCCTCACCTGCAATTTTATTTCCCAGGTCAGAAGCTGTAACTTCAAGCCTAGCTTCTAAACTGATCTGAAAATGAGTGTGTGTGTGTGTGTGTGTGTGTGTGTGTGTTCCGTCAATGGCCCAAAAATGTGTGAATCTTGAAGAGACTCCTAGGCCTACTGCCAGTCTCCCTGAATTAACCAAGTACAAAAATTTATACTCCCACATTTCCTATCCCCTTCCAGTTGTTTGTTGTTGTTTATTGCCCTTGAGCTAATTCCTCTAGTCCAGTAGAACTGCTCCATAGGGTTTTTAAGGCTGTGACCTTTCAGAAGCAGATTACCAGACCTGTCTTCCCAGGTGCCTCTTAGTGGGTTCAAACTGCCAATCTTTTGGCTAGTAGTTGAGCCCTTAGCTCTTTTGGCCACCCAGGGACTCCACTCCTTACAGTTAGATGGGGACAAACAACTAATATAGTTAATAGGCTGAAGCATTTAAACGCCAAATGGTTTTTGCTTGATTACAAACAAATAGGTAGGCTGTTGGAACCCACCCAGCATCTGCATGGAAAACAGGACTGGAGATCTACTTTTGTAAGATTGCAGCCATTTAAGACCCTAAGGAGCACGGTTCTACTCTGACACACATGGGATTGCTATGAGCCATCTGCAAGAGTTCCAAAACTGAGGTGCTTGGCATTCCTAGGGTAGCTGGCTCAGGTGTAGGCCAGACTCCATTTTGTGACTTCTGCTCCTGTATTCCTCAGAATGTTACCTTGACTTCTTCATATGCATATGGCCCTGGGCCTCTGGCTAGGTGGAACCAGCAGACTGACTTCTTCCCATTCATATGCATATGGCCTTGGGACACTGACTGAGTGGAACCAGCCAACTAACTTCTTATTCATATGCATATGGACTTGGGCCTTTGGCTAGGTGGAACCAGCTGACTGACTTCTTCCCATTCATATGCATATGACCTTGGGTCTCTGGCTGGGCAGAACCAGCAAAACTTGGCCCTCTATCAATCATCTTCTCATCCCCGCCTTGCAACCATGTACTTCCACAATTATGAGAGTGTACCCAATCCTCTTAACCCATATATACTTTGTTAACCAATCTTAGCCAAAGCCCTTCTTCAAGATATCCCCCCTTCCACTTTACTGATTGCTCACCTACCAATCAGAATAATGTAAGCTAAGTTCCTGATTCAACCCTATAACTAGGCCTGTGTGAATGAAACTTTTTAGAGTGCTGATTTTCACTTTGTGAAATCCAACATGTACCCTGCTCAAGCTGCCTTTGCTGTCAATAAATCTCTTTACTTTCATTTAAAACAGAGTACATGTTGTCACTCAATGACATTTCTTGGCATAGCTGGCCAGATTCTAAGGCATCTTATCTTTGGTGAATCCCAAGAAGTCGAGGACCGGAGCCCAGCACCAGCTTGACCCCTTTGTGCTCATCTGTCCCCACAGACTCCCAGGGATTGCTTGAGGTAAGCCCTCTCGAACCGAGCCTCTGTTGTATTGTGAAGATGGCTCTTTGAGAGATTTATTGTTAGCTTTATGTTTTATTTTCTTTTTCTGTTTGCAATGTGAGCATTTTGATGTGTCCACCATTGATGTAAGTTTGAAAAAGCTAACATCTAGTGGTGAAGCCGGGATAAGATATTGTCTGATTACGGAAGAATTGAACTCATTTTTGGTTTCTCTAGGGAACTTAAGGCTTTTATGTTCCCTTAACATTTGCATGTGTGGGTTACTTAGTAAGACTGGGAATCCCACATCAAAAGATCAAGCAGTGCCTCCTTGGGGCACTCCTGTGGCTTATATGGTTAAGCATTATGGCCCTGGTACTGTTTTGTACCTTAATCAGTGGCATGTACTTTTGTTGTTGGGCACATTTGACCTAGGCAAACTAATTTTTCTGTGCTACAAATTAGAAAATAAAGGGTCTCGAGTAAAACAAGTTCAATAAGATTAATATTTTAATTGATATATAGAGGCCTCCAAAACACATGAAGACAGTAAATTTACATCATCACAAGAAACAGTTTCTAATCAGGCTAAACAAATTAAAGAGTTACAAAGCCAGAGCTCTACCATCTCTTCAGCTGACATTTTGAATATGACCTCTGTCCCTCTGTCCATCCCTCTGGTGGTTTCTTCCCTTTACCCATATCTACTTTTCTATTTCTCTGAAAATACTTTATCTGAGCCCCCTTACTACCCTAAGGACTCTCTAGAAGAGAGTAAGGTAGTTTCTGAGATGCCTTTAAGATCAAGTACACCAACAAGCCTCAAAAACCTTCTGAAGTTACCTTTACCCTATGGTCAAAAGTGGAACTTCATGCAATAGTAAAGGAATTTCCCAACCCTTGTGAAGGTCCACAAAAATTTACCCATGAATTTAGAATTTTGGCTGAGACTTATGAACCTGGTACATCCTATTTATATAATCTAATACATATGTTACTGGAACCAGGAAATGCCCAAAGATAGATGAAAGAAGCTAAATGGAAAAACCCTGAAAAATCCTTAGCAATACAGGCTCATGTTCTTGGCACTGAATTACGATAGCCAAGTCTATTGTCACCAGCATTATTGATACTAACCCCAGGATTTTTCCTTGGGAAATAGATTGGGTTAAAGTTTAGGGCTGCAAATAAGAGAAAATATTTAAAATTACAGAGACTGTTTGATAAAGCTTCTTATGGAACATTCTGGATTACACTTAGAAGAACTAGGAGTCAATACAGCTTTTAATTCCATTTTTCTTAATGGGCTCCACCCTGATTTAGCTGAACTGGTCAAATGCCTTAGGCTAGATTGGGAAAATGTTCCCACACCGGAGCTAATTGCCTTAGCTTACAAATTGGGCCAAACTTTAGAACAAACAAATTAAATTAAAGAAATAGAACAAAGAAGAAAGGCTAAACAAAACAACCTAATGGCTTTGTGGCTACAACAGTTGCAATCTCCTAATTATAACAAATTCAAAGCCTATGCAGGGAACAAATCCCAGAACAATATCCCTGTGGTTTGTTATTATTGCAAGAAACCCAGCCATTTCAAAAACGACTATATAAAGCTAAAGAAGAAAATGGGCATTCCAACTTTTAATACTCCTCAGGTCAAGCCTGAATGAGGGTTCTCAGGGGCTGTTTAGGTGCTTTTCTGATGGTGGCTTCAGATTCTCAAGGGGAGACTACTATTCAGATCAATGGAGAACCTCGGAAATTTTTAATTGACACAGGCTTCACCATCTCAGCTATTAATCCAACACGTTTGCAAAAGCTTCTACCCCAGAGTACAAAGACCTCTAAAGTTGTAGGGAATGGTAACCAAGAACAAATTTTAACTCATTTTTTTACCTGTTTCTATATATTTGGGCCCTATTTAAGACATGCATCCGTTTTTACTTAGATAGACACTCCTGTTGTGGTACAATGAATTACTTAATACAATCCTTCAAGCCGTAGTCTTTGTGAGTCCCACACAATGATTGGGTGTGACTATGCAAATGAGGTGTTTGTGGCCCACCAAGGGGATTGAATAGCTTGCTGATAATTTAAATAAGATGCATGGCATCCTTGTGGGGGTGGGACTGTGCAAATAAGGTGTATGGAAACCTAACAAAGGGATTGGTCAGTTTTGGCATCCCTCTAGGCTGAAAAGAGAGCCAATTCCACACAGAGGGAGGATCTCACCACCATCAAGAAAGAAGAGCCAGGATTGGAGTGTATTCTTTGGACCCAGGCTCCCTGTGCTGAGAAGCTCCTGGAACTGGAAGATTGAGAGAGAAAGCCGTGACACTGAAGAAGGCAGGAACTAGTGGCAGACAAAAGGAGGCAGCAGAGGCAGGAGACCAGCAGGAGATGGTGCAGTGGGCTTCCCTGCCCACAGAATGAGAAAACTGTCTTCAGGCAGGAGGCTTGTTGGTGGACTGAGGTGCCTCTAGGCACTTGGTGAAGCTTGGTTTGCTGACCTACAGAGCTAGAGCTGAGTACCTTTGGGCCACGGCTTTCTGGTGGAGTGAGATGCCTCTGGGTACTTATCAGCAGAGCTAAAAGAGCTTTGTAACACTTGCTCGAGCAGGGCAGAGGCCAGGCCAAGGGGCCAAGGGCCAGAGAGAGATCTGCCCACGGGCATGGCATAGAAGAGGCTGTCCTGATCAAAGAACTGTATCCTGAGCTTTCCTAAACCTGAATTTTAACCTGTTACTTTCCTAATAAACCCTATAACTGTGAGTATGGTCTGTGAGTTCTGTGTGGAAATTGCAACAAATTATCGAACCCAGCAGTGAAGTAGAGAGTGCCATGGGAAGGATGGTGGTGTCAGAGTTGGTAAAAAGATTGAAGGGAGAAGGTATGTTTGACCTTCACCTCATAGGAATCAGCTTTGGGTCACTGATCTTAATTCTCTTTCCCCCTTGTGAAGTTAGATGAGGAAGTCAGATGCCACTGCCACACCAATGTTACAGCTGGTATCAGAATTGGTAAAAAAGTTGGAGGGTGGAGGCATGTCTGACCTCCACCTCATAGGAATCAGCCTTGGGCTGTTGATCTGATTCTTCTTCCCTCTTGTGAAGTTACAGGAGGTCAGACTCCTCCACCATGCCATTTCAACATCTGTTAATTTGCTTAAGAGAGACTTTTTATCTAAATGGAACTGCCATTTAAGTTTCACTGAGTAAGGAGAAACATTGCTAGATTTGCCTGAAATGAAATTATACAATGATTCCCAAACACTAGCATCCCCAAATGAAGAAGAAATTATTTGTTATTTACAGGCACTCCATTTTCTGCTGGAGGAAGGTAAACGCTCAGCTCCCATCTCCTCCTTCTCAGGCTTTTTGTCCACAATTCATGAAAGTTTAGGGACTACTCCATTTACTGATGTTGGCTGGGTGCTGTTGGCAGACTCAATCCAAATTTAGATTGATGCCTGTAAACTTTTACCAAAAATCTCCCAATATCCTTTGAGACAGGAATCTAAAGAGGGAATTGCTCCTATAATTCAAGATTTCCTTGCTAAGGGTTTAATCATCCCATGTACTAGTCCTTGTAACTCCCCTGTTTTCCCAGTTAAAAAAACAAATAATCGGGGATGGAGATTTGTCCAAGATTTATGTGCTATTGATCACATTGTGGTCACTAGATTTCCATTAGTTCCTAATCCCTATTTGCTTCTTTCCAGCATTCCCGCTGATACCACTCACTTTACAGTGGTTTACCTTTACAATGCACTCTTCAGCATTCCTGTACACCCAGATAACCAATATTTGTTTGCGTTTACTTGGGAGGACCAACAATATACTTAGACTGTGATGTCTTAGGTCTTCACTGAATCTCCAATCTATTTGTCACAAATTTTGTATGGTGATTTGCAATATTTACAGTTTATTACTTTATTATGGGATGTGGGTGACCTGTTGGTCTGTTTTAACTCCCATTCTGACTGCTTAGAGAACAGTATCCTCCTATTACAACATTTGATCACTGGAGAACACAAAGTATCCAAAGAAAAATTGCAGTTGATCCAGCCCTCAGTTAAATATTTGGGCCATATCATTTCTTCAAAAAGAATTACTATAGACCCCAAGAGAAAAGAGGCTATCCTAGCCTACCCTATTCCTAATACCCAAAAAACAATTCAGAGGGTTTCTTGGGCTCTGCAGATACTGCTGAGCCTGGATACAAAATTTTTCTTTAGTGGCTTGGCCACTATATAAACATTTAAAAACCCCTGAACCTGATCCTTTCCAATTGTCAGAGGAGAGTAAGAAGGCTGTCCACCAGGTAAAAAACTCTTTAATACTTCTGTTTTAGGATTTCCTAATTATAATCTAGACTTTTCACTGATGTACATGAAGTGTCCAGCAATGTATTAGGAATCCTAACTCAAAAACATGGAGGACAACAAAGACCTATTGGGTATTACAGTATTCTATTTGATCCTGCAGCTAGGGGACTCCCTCCACCCTCCCACCCCTCAATGCAGCTGCCACGACTGCTAAACTAGTTGAAAGTATGGCAGCCATGGTTTTGGGGAATTTTTTAGATGTCTATGGGAACCAACTCGATGGCACCTAACAAAAACAAAAGTGTTCTCCATGCAGTGTCAGCCATCTTAAATTCAACTCTGACCCAGCATTTATCAGTTAATAGACTAACCTCCTGTGAAGTTCTTCTTTTACCGGCTTCTAAAATTTGGTTGCATACGGTAACCTCATTAAACCCAGCTACTTTATTATTCCCACTTAGTGAAGATGATTACTTAGCCCTGACTGTTTAAATCTTACTGAACAAGTGCTGTCCCCCAGACATGATTTACAAGAGATCCCACTTCCAAATCCTGACTTGGTTTTATTTGCTGATGGATCATATTTAAAACCTGAATACCTACTAGCTCTCATTACCAGGGAGGTTATTCTGTGACCACATCCACTGAAGTCCTTCAAAGTGGCACCCTTCCTGAAGTCACTTCAGCTCAACAAGCTGAACTGATTGTACTCATGAGGGGTTGCACATTGGTTTCTGGACAGTCAGTAAATGTTTACACGGACTTGAGGTATGGATTTGGGGTGGTTCATGATTTTGGTACGTTATGGAAACAGAGAGGTTCTTAACCTCTTCTGGGACCCAGATTAAAAATAGGTCCTTAGTATCAGACTGCTTAATACCCTCAATAACGGTTGCAATGGCCTTACTCATGATCATGATGAAAAGGATGGAATAAATGCTGGTAGAACACTTATATCACCTATGTTAAAGAACCTTGGAAAATGCCTGCTCAGATTCTATCTTCATGAAGTTTCAAAGTCACTTTTTAAACACCAGAAGTTAACTACAAAAGAAAAATTTACAGAATGGGAGCGGGCCTGATGTCATCAAGACCCAACTACTGGATTTTGGACTGGGCCTAATAACAAACCTGTTTTACCTGAGTAAGCCCATGCAGAAGAAGGCACTCTTTTATTAGTGGTCAATGAAATGATTGAAGAATTTCTTTCAAAATTCTTGATTAGAAGGAGAGAATATGCAAGGATTCCAAAACTGAGGTGCCTGGCATGTCTAGGGTAGCTGGCTCAAGTGTAGCCCGGACTCCATTTTGTGCCTTCTGCTTCTGCATTCCTGAGACGGTAACCTTGACTTCTTCATATGCATATGGCTCTGGAATTCTGGCTTGGTGGAACCAGCAGACTAACTTCTTCCATTCATATGCATATGGCACTGGGCCTCTGGCTGGGCAGAACCAGCAGACCCTGGCCCCCTATCAATCATCTTGTGACCCCCTTGCAAGAACGTACTTCTGCAATTATGTGACTGTACTCAATCCTCTTAATCCACATCTTTTCTCTTGGGTGGGTGAGATTTCCTCAGCAAAGACACTCGCAATCTCTTTCCTAAAAGAGGCTGGGGAAGTCTTGCTGTTGGTACACACGTGCATGAGTTCTCAATTAATCTCTCTCCTTTTGATATTGAATCCTTTCTTTCAACTGCTTGATCTTCTCAGTCAAGCAACCCTCTCTTTTACTCTTTTCAGGAAATACACCTCCCACCTTCTGCCTAGGTCAAGGAAGAGTAGTTGCCCAACCAGGTGGAGTTGGAGGGGGGAATCTGACAGTCTGTTTCTTAAAGTTAAGATAGAACCACAATAAAGACATTTTTTGGGACACTTGGGGATTATATATTTAGAAAATATTTTTGTATCAATGTTTAATTTTATTTTTTAGCCTCTTTTGCCCCTCTTCTATTTTTAACCTCACCTTTGCTCCCACTTCCAAAGGTCACTAGCTCACAAGTGCTACCAAATCTTGAGCCCAAAAAGGGTATGTGGATGAACAGAACTGCTTTTTATTTTTTGCTTTACCCACTGCTGGTTTCAGATTTAGCTTCTTTGTATCATGAAATAGTACCCCTTTCCATCTGCATTCCGTCTTATACATTTTCTTGTTGTTGTCTCCTAGGAAACTAAGACAAAGTTTGGTACTGAAAATTAGGGTGCTGCTCTAACAAATACCTGAAAATGTGCAGTGGCTTTAAAATTGATTAATAGGGAAAGGCTGGAAGAGTTTTGAGGTGTTTGACAGTAAAAGCCTAGATTATCTTGAAGAGACTGTTGGTATACTTATGGACACTAAGAGTAATTCTGATGAGGGCTCTGAAGGAAGTGAAGCAAGTAGCAGAGAAAGCTTCTATCATCATAGACAGAATGTTGCTAGAAATATGGATGTTACGTGTGCTTCTGGTGAGGCCTTAAAAGGAAATGAACATGTTATTGGACACTTGAGGAAAGGTACGTAATCCTTGTTATAAAGTGGCAAAGAACTTGGCTGAATTATGTTAAAATATTTCATGGAAAATAGAGTAGAGTGGTTTCTTAGTCATCTAGTGCTGCTATAACAGAAATACCACAAGTGGATGGCTTTAAAAAAGAGAAATTTATTCTCTCACAGTCCAGTAGGCTACAAGTCCAAATTCAGGGCATCAACTCTAGGGGAAGTCTTTCTCTCTCTGTTGGCTCTGGAGGAAGGTCCTTGCCATCAGTCTTCCCATGGTCTGGAAGTATCTCAGTGCAGGAATATCAGGTCCAAAAGACGCGCTCTGCTCCTGGTACTGCTTTCTTGGTAGTATGAAGTTCCCAAGTCCCTCTGCTCACTTCTCTCTTTTGTATCTCAAAAGAGATTGGCTTAAGACACTATCTAATCTTGTAGATCTCATCACTATAACTGCCTCTAATCCGTCTTATTACATCGTAGTGATAGAATTTACAACAATAGGGAAATCACATCAGACAATAAAATGGTAGATAATCATACAATATTGGGAATAATGACCTAGCCAAGTTGACAGATATTTTGGGGGGACACAATTCAATCCATGACAAGTGGTCTTTAAGTTCAACAAGACTGATGTCTTTATAAGAAGAGAAGAGACACAGACATACAGGCACACAGGAAAGAATGCCATGTGGTGACAGAGGTCAAGATTAGAATGATGCATCTACAAGTTAAGGAATCCCAAGGACTGTAGACAACCACCAGAAGCTAGGAGAGAGGCATGGAACAGATTGTTCCTTAGAACCCTCCAGAAGAAACCAACATTTCTGACATGTTGATTTCAGACTTTCAGCCTCCAGAAGGGTGAGAGAATAAATTCCTGTTTTAAGCCGTTCAGTTTGTGGTACTTTGTTATGGCAGCCTTAAGAAACTAATAGAGCCTATTTAAATATTCATATTTTTCGATCTATGGTGCCAAACCACCTGAAGTCAAGGTATAAGAAGATAAACTCCATTGAAAGGATTCTTTCCCATTAGAAGTCACAGAAGTTTGTGATCTTGTCCCAAGGGTGACCTTGGGCATAATCCTAGAAATCTTGAATAATGTTTCTTTGCTTCCATTTCCCAACATCTTCCTCCAAATTACTTTAGGAGCTGGGAACTTTGAGCCAATCTCTCTTCTGATGGCAGTCTGTGTAGTTGTCAAAGGGTGATAATGGCATGATTTACCAAAAGACACCAATAGAACCAAGCAAAGAAAACAACTCCTTTTAATTTTGGTAAACACACAACAACTTAACTGCATGAAGACAACTTTCCAGAACGGAAGGCACAACTGCATCCTCAGGAAGAGGGGCCAGCTTCCCTGGGAGATACTGACATGTCTGCAAAAAAGGCAAATTACATCTTAATTAATGTGAAAAATAATAAAAGAGATGTGACTTTATAGAAAAATATGCACATGTGTTTTTACATACAGATGTGATACCATATATATGCTATTCTGCAACTTGCTTTTTTAAAAATTTACTATTGTAATATAAATATTGTGTTAGCTATCCATTGCCGCATAACAAATTACTCCCAACGTTAGTGGTTGAAACAATATTATCTCATATTTTCTGAGGGTCAGGAATCTGGGTGCAGCTCAGCTGGATCCCTCCAACTCAGAGTCTCTCACAAGGCTAAAATGAAGATATTGGCTGGGGCTGCAGTCATCTCAAGGCTCGACTAGAGGAGCATCCACTTCCAAGCTCAGTCATGTGGTTGTTGGCAGCACTCAGCCCTAGTTTGCCACATGGGTTGCAGACAAAAATTATAAATATATTTTAAACCAGGTATCATTTGTCTTTTGACTTTGGGTACGATTTTATTTCCTGTCCTAAGTTTTATATGGTCAAATTTATTATTATTTTCCTTTATGGTTTTTGGATTTTTACATATGCTTTTAAAAAGGTAGTCACCACTCCAAGGAGTAAGAATAATCCACCCATCCTCTCTTCTAGTGCCTTTAATGGTTGTATTCTTTACATTATAATTTTAAATTTATCTAGAATTTATGCTTTATAAGGAACAAAAAAAAAAAATTGAGCTATATACATTTTTCCAAAATAGCCTTACAGTTTTCCCAACATCGTTTTTGAGTAATCTATCCTTTCCCCACTGGTTTGAAAATATTTTTTTTTATACATACTAAATGTTGTGTACATTTAGGTCTATTTTTCTACTTTCAGTTTTTTTCTTTGACCTGACTTAGGTTCATTGCTGCACCAGTGTCAATATGCGTCAATTACCAAAGCTTTATATTTTAGGTGGCGCAATGGTTAAGCACTCAGCTGCTTACCAAAATGTTGGCAGTTTGAATCCAGCAGTGGCTCCATGGGATAAAATACCTGTTGATCTGCTCCCATAAAGATTACAACCTAGGAAACCCTATGGGGCAGTTCTACTTTTCTTATAGGGCACTGTGTGTCAAAATTGGCTCGATGGCACACAACAAAGTTGCCCATTATTCATCTTTATCAGATATTACCTGACTCTTTCCACATATTTATTTTTCTAGATAAACTATGAAACCATTTCATCAAATTCCAACCAAATAAGCAAACAAAAACAAACCTATTTGGATTTGGAGCTATGCTAAAATTACACATTGATTTTGTGAAAATTGGCATATTTATAATCTATTTTAGTCTTCCTGGCCAAAAATAGGATTTTTTTTTTTTTAAATTTAGTCAAGTCTTTTTAAAAAATATATTTCATTTTAATGAACAGTTCTTCAGGGCCCAATATATGTTAGATATATAACAACAAGCATTGCTGTTGTTAACTGTCAGGGAGTCGACCCCTGACTCATGATGACCTCATGCACAATAGAACAAAATTTTGCTTGTACTGCACCATCCCATTTGGATCATTGTGACCCATAGGGTTTTCACTGGCTGATTTTTGGAAGTAGATCGCCATAACTTTCTTCCTAGTCTGTCTTAGTCTGGAAGTTCTGCTGAAACCTGTTTAGCATCATATTAATATGCAAGCCTCCACTGACAGACAGGAGGTGACTGTGCATCAGGTGCATTAGCTGGGAATTGAACCCAGGTCTCCCACATGGAAGGCAAGAAGTTCTACCACTGAACCACCACTGGTCCTCATTAGAGGTACAAAAGTTAGTAAGACATGGCCTTCTAGGAATTCACATCTTGACTGGACAGACGGACAAGTAAACAAGTAGCTCTAATATAATGTGATAAGTACACTTAAAGTATATCTGCAACTTAAAAAAACATAGAAAAAGAAGAATGTAATTCTGCCTCATGGAGAAAGATGTCTGGGAAGCTTGCAGAGAAGCTATGACCTTTAACCTGTTTCTTGAAGGATAAGCATGAATTCATCAAGCAAGAAAGTGAGGAAGATATTCATTCCAGGGAGAGGAAAAAGCATATGAAAATGGACAAAATAATGTCATGGTGGGTTTGGAGAGTTATGGAAACTTCAGTATGGCTTGGAAATGAGGTTCAAGTTCTGGATTGGCAGATAAGACTTTTGAAAAGATAACTTGTTCCAAATTTGGAAATAAGAGCAGCACTTAATATGTGCCAGGCACTGTTCTACACACTTTATGTCTATTAGTTCATGTAATCCTTACAAAAATCCTATTAGATTAGATTATTGTGCTCATTTTTCACATGGAAAATCAACACACAGAGAAGTAAATAAACTTGTCTGAAGTCAGATAGCTATTTAGTGACAGAATCGAGATTCAATTCCAGGCAGTTTGGCTTAACCACTAGGCTCCATTATTCTGCTTTTCTCTAAAAAGCTTTTCATGGAATTCCAGTAAGTTTAAGTTTTAACTATAGATAACAAAGAACCAATAAAGTTGTGGTACAAGTGATTACTTTTGTGTGGCCTTTCTAGACATGGTCTTTAAAAACTCCCACCTAGGTGATTGGGCAGGACTGTATGATAGGGTAATTGTGGCCCACCAAGGGGATTGGTAAGTTTTGCCTTAAAAGAGACCCAATTCCAGAGCAGAGAGGAGGATCCTACCACCACCAAGGAAGAACATCCAGGAGTGGAGAGCGTGTCCTTGGACCTGGGATCCCTGTGCTGAGAAGCTCCTGGAAGCAGGAGACCGAGAGAGAGAAGAGAGAGAGAGAGCAAGATGTAACCCTGAAGACGGTGAGAAGCAGTGGTAGCAGAAGATAGCACGGTGGGCTTCCCAGCCCACAAAGCAAGAAAGTTGAGTGCCTTTGAGGAGAGGCCTAGGGCCAGGGGGAGGCATGCCTGCAAGCAGTTGGGAAGAGGCTGTCCCGATGGAAGAACTGTATCCTGAGTATTCCTGAGCCTGAATTGTAACTGTTACTTCCCTAATAAACCCCATAATCATGAGAATGGTCTGTGAGTTCTGTGTGGCCATTGCAATGAATTATCGAACACAGCAGAAAAGTAGAGAGTGCTGTGTGAGGGACGGCTGGTGTCAGAATTAGTAAAGATGGTGGAAGGAGGAGGCTTGTCTGGTCTCCATCTCGTGGGAATCAGCCTTGTGCTATTGATCTTTGCTCTCCTTTACCCTTGTGGGATTGAAGGAGTTCAGACACTGCCCCCAAGCCATTTTTACAGAAGGTTTTTAAGCAAAGTAGTGGCTTTATTAGATTAATTTTTTTTGGGAAGATTCTGTCAATAACAGCATGGAGGGTGAACTAGTGGGAAAATAATGGTTACTAGGAGAATAGGGAAAAGGCTATTCCTATTATTCAGAGATAAGGAAGGTCTGAATTCATGACAGGTGGCAGCAGAGGAGATTAGCATTAATGTAATATTTCCAAGGTAAATGGATAGGACTTGGTGGCCAATTGGATATAAGGATTAGGGAGGAGTCAAGAATAACAGTCTGAGAATCTTGCAGAACATACTTCTGGGGAAAGAGTCCAGGCTAAAGATAGAGATTAGTGAGTCATCTGGTCTATTGGCAGTAATTGAAACCTATGGAAATGGATGGCTTGGGTTAGACAAACCAAGACTGAGTTTTAGAGAATATCAGCATTTAAACAATGGACAGCAGAAGGGAAATTGCCTGTAAAAATACAGAGAAAGACCAGTAAAACAGGTAGGAAAATGATTAAAATACAAAATGGAAAGCAATAAATAAAAAAAGAGATACAAACAAAGTAATGTGGGAGTTCAAAGGAGTTGTACAACTTAATCTTTCTGAGTCCCTGTTAACTCATCTATAAAAATAGGTTGGATTAAGTGGTCTCTGAAGTCTCTTTTGTCTCTAAGTCTTTGAATTTACTCAGTGTCTACCATGTGCCTACTAACTATGGGAAGATGCCATGAGAAGATATCAGGCACAATCTCGGCTCTAGAAGAGCTTTAAATCTACTAGGGATCCTACTCTATACACACACAAACACACACATACATACACATAATAAAACACACTGGAGAGAGGAGATAATTTATAATTAAGGGTTGAATTTTGTGGCATATTCCAAGGGCTGCAAATCCAGAGAAGGAAGAAAATATGGTAATAGCATGTGTATAGAAACTTACTGGAGGAAGAGAAAGGAGATGGGATGGATTTAGGAAGAGAAGAGGAATAGTGTGGGCAGAAATGAACGTGTAATTCCACTTACCTGATGAACTAGAAGCCCTCAGATGGGAATTCATGGGAAATTAGATAGGTATGGTAAGGCCAGATTATGGTGGTTCTTATAAACCAGAGAATTGTGTAGGATTGTGATGTGTTTAAGGTATAAGACATAGGTAATTTTTTCCCAGCTATTTAAACTGCTCAAACTATTTACTATTACTTTTTTTTTTCATTGCCAGTTTCACACTGTAGTAGATGCTGTCGTGTGTCCCTCAGATCATCCCCTTCCAGGTCTGAGGTACTCACTCCTCCAGCTCTGGTAGAGTAGACAGCCAGCAGCTCTCTGCTAAGACCCTCTCTGGACCTTGCCCTTGGCTGAAGCGAACCATCTTGCCAATATCACACCACCTTCCCTGGAGCAGACAATATGCAATGACTGATTGATGAGGATTAGGAAGGTCTAGTCCCCTCTCCCTAGTACAGGAAAACTCTAAAGGATCATCCCAGCTCTAGAGCTCCCTGTAAGGATTGGCTGAGGCTTTTGTTGTAATTGCATTGCAGTTCAACTTCTCCTTTTGCCCAATCTTGCTTCCTTCACTCCCCACAGGTGTTGATCTCAAGAACACTCCCTAATAAACTTCCTGTATGTTTATTTCCATCTCAAAGTCTGTTTCCTGAGGAACCAAACTGCAACACACATGATAATTATATATTTGGCTAAACTTTTCATCATGTTATTTAAAAATTTTACCGTAGAAAAAAATGTATGAGCCCAGATTTTGATTTGAACACTATTTCTCAACA
Source organism: Dugong dugon (assembly GCA_030035585.1). Classification (NCBI taxonomy): domain Eukaryota; kingdom Metazoa; phylum Chordata; class Mammalia; order Sirenia; family Dugongidae; genus Dugong; species Dugong dugon. Next base: position 155,282,106 of record CM057462.1, read on the forward strand.
ATTTTGACATTTGTAGTTTAGAATACCAAGATCTGCCTTTTATAAAATCTGCAATGCCGAAAATCATGCACCCGTCTTAGGCATATACATCAGATCAATTTGTGAAGACTATAGTAGCTACAAACAGCTAAACATAAGTAATGAATATCAGTCAAGATGAAATAATGAGTTGGTGGTAACCATGCTTTAACAGGCTGTACTCTTGGCTAATGGAGCGCATTGCTTGTGGAACAGCTATGCGCTTCATTAGCCAAGGGTATAGTGTTATAACATTGCTGGAGATCACAGGTGTTCTACAGGCTGCTAACAGCTGGAAATTTTACAGAATGTTGTTTCAGGTCATAAAGAAATTATGAAGACTTTTTGTTTGTTTGTTTGTTTGCAGTTGTCCAAAATATCTTAATCTTATACACTCTGCATTTAGCATAAAAATATAATCACAAAACATAGCACTATCAGACGACTCTCAGCTTAGCACATTACTCTTCTTTAGTTTAAAAGCACCACTAATAAAGTTCAGAGGCTTAAAACAATGGAAGAAAAACAGGCCACAAAACATTGTCATTATAAAATTGGCAGTGGTGAAGCGATCAGCACTGTTAGGGTGGCTGCCTCACAGTGTCCACAGCATCAAAGTGGCTGTGCAAAATGTCTTGTTAAGAAGATAATTGGAGTGGAAACTTTTGGAAGGGAAGAAAGGTAGGCAGAGAAGGGGTGGGAGACACTGGTTATCCATGTCACTGATGACCTGTGGCACTTTTTCATCCTTATGATGTCTTATTTTTCAAAATGTCATTCCTCAAAAAGATTAATAGATGTAGTTTTACAAACAAATAGCATTCAGTGCACACTAAAATTATTGTGTTTTCTAACACTGAAGTTCAGGGTCTCACGGTGTGCTCTTTATGATACATATATATATATGATGATATATATATATTCTGTAGCAGGGAACATTGAAAATGCTCCGTCTGCAGAAGAAGTAGATGGTGCCTGGCTATCACCAATGACCGCCCTGACAGGGAACACAACAGAGAGTCCCGGATGGAGCAGGAGAAAGGTGGGGTGCAGAACTCAAATTCTAGTACCAAGACCAGACTTAATGGTCTGACTGAGACTGGAGGTACCCCAGAAAGCATGGCCCTTGGATTCTCTATCAGCCTGGAACTAAAACAATTTCTGAGGCCAACTCTGCAGACAGGGATTGGACTGGACTGTGGGACATAAACTGATACTCGTGAGGAGGGTGCCTCTTAGCTCAAGTAGATACAAAAGACTAAACAGGCAGCTTCTGTCCGGAGGTGAGATGGGAAGGCAGAGAGGGTTAGGAGCTGGTTGAATGGACATGGGGAATCAGGGGTGGAAAGGAGGGGTGTGCTGTCACACAGCATGGGGAGAGCAATTAGCGTCACAGTGTAAGTATAAATTTTTGTATGGGAAAAAATTAAATTAAATTAACAAAAAAGAAAATGCTCGGTCTGCAACTAACATATTGCCAAAGAATAAACTATATGCCGCGTTGCAATTATATATTCAGCAGTAATGAATGAGGAGAAAATAGCAAAGTAGTAATTATACCAATTACAATTGATTAGTTGGTATTAACATAAAATGATGCTCTTATTTTATTATACTCTACTACGCCACAAGAAGGCTCTGATGAGTTAAGATATCTGATCCTTTTTTTAGGTGACGGAAAAATTTGGAAGTGGATGATGGTGATGTTTGCACAACATGATGAACACAAATAATGTCACTGAATTGTACATTTGAAGAATGTTGAAAATGGCGAATGTTTTGTTATACATACACACACACACACACACACATACACATACCCCTTTCCATCAAGTTGATTCCAACTCATAGTGACCCTATGAAACAGGGTAGAACTGCACCATACGGTTTCCAAGGAGAGGCTGGTGGATTTGACCTGCCAACCTTTCGGTTAGTAGCCGTAGCACACTCACACTGTAGCTCTCAATCACTGTGCCAGCAGGGCACCATATATATAAATATATACATATATATATATATTTGTTGTTGTTGTTAGGTGCTGTCGAGTCAGTTCCAACTCATAGTGACCCTATGTACAACAGAACAAAACACTGCACAGTCTTGCACCATCCTCACAATTGTTATGCTTAAGCCATTGTTGCGTTCATTGTGTCAATCCTTCTTGTTGAGGGTCTTCCTCTTTTTCGCCAACCCTCTACTTTACCAAGCATGATGTCCTTCTCGAGGGCTTGATCCCTCCTGACAATGTGTCCAAAGTATATGAGGCGTAGTCTCGCCATCCTTGCTTCCACGGAACATTCTGGTCACACTTCTTCCAAGACAGATTTGTTCATTCTTTCGGCAGTCCATGGTATATTCAACATTCTTCTCCAACACCACAATTCAAAGGCATCAATTCTTCTTCGGTCTTCCTTATTCATCGTCCAGCTTTCACATGCATATGAGGCAATTGAAAACACCATGGCTTGGGTCAGGCGCACCTTAGTCTTCAAGGTGGCAGCTTTGCTTTTCAACACTTTAAAGAGGTCTTTTGCAGCTGATTTGCCCAATGCAATGCGTCTTTTGATTTTCTGACTGCTGCTTCCGTGAGTGTTGATTGTGGATTCAAGTAAAATGAAATCCATGACAACTTCAATCTTTTCTCCGTTTATCATGATGTTGCTTATTGATCCAGTTGTGAGGATTCTTGTTTTCTTTATGTTGAGGTGTAATCCATACTGAAGGCTGTGGTCTTTGATCTTCATCAGCAAATGGTTCAAGTCCTCTTCATTTTCAGCAAGCAAGGTTGTGTCATATATATTTACCACAATAAAAAAAGATATTTGTTTCATTAAACTTTGTGAATTTGGAAGGAGACTGGGAATTTGTATTTTTAACACATGATAAAATTTTATTTAGTTATGCTACAAATGTCATTGTTTTGTGCTACTATAGTTTCTAATTTTCTAATCTGTTTTTTCTCAGTGTTACTGGAGTACTATCACTGAATTTTTTTCACTGTGGTGAAATAAATATCACAGAACATTCGCTGTTTTAGTCTTTAGTGTACAGTTCAGTGACATTAATCACATTCACCATGCTTTGCAACTGTCGCCACTATCCATTTCCAAACATTTTTTATCACTCCAAACAGGAACCCCTTAAGAAATAGCTCCCCATTCCCCCTCCTCCAATCTCCTGGTCACCACTGATAAACTTTTTTCTCTATGTATTTCCTGTTCTAGATATTTCACGTAATCATACAGTATTTGTCCTTTTAAGACTGACTTGTTTCACTTAGCATAATGTTTTCAAGGTTCATCCATACTGTAGCATGTATCAGGACTTCACTTCTCTTTATAGATGAATAAGATTCCATTGTACGATGTACCACATTTTGTTTATCCATTCTCTATTGATGGGCATTTGGGTTGTTTCCAGTTTTTGGCTATTTTAAATAAACTGCATTTTTAAATAGAACAAAGTAATCTAGAAGAACTGTAGTAACTGGAATGCATCAGTCTGTTTACTTTTTGTTAGAAATTGAGATTAAAGGTGGCAAAGTAATTGCTATTCTAAATAAAGCTGAGTCTCTGTTCCTTTGCAAACCTCCAAAGTGCAAATTTGACAGCTTAGCAGGACAAGTTGACAAAGTTAGATTCTTCTAGTGAGTTGGAGGCTGTTTATATTTTTGACAATGAAAGTGAAATCTACATGTGATTAAATTTAATCTCTGAAAAAAGTGAATGAAATACCACAGTAAATTTAATTATTTCCGTTTTCTTGAGTGATGGTTGTAGAGAGCAGACAGGTACAAGGAATTACTGCATGGGAAATTTATTTAACTTTTTAATGAACTTCTAAGGAGCCCTGCCCTTTATAGTCAATCAAGAATACTACAAATAATGAGCAGTTCCTCTCCTAAAAGTAGAGGAACAGAATAGAATGAAGACTGAAGACATTAAAAAATTAGTGAAAAGTACAAGATAAAATAAGTCAATGAGTGGCTAAGTAGATGTTCTTAGTGCCAATTTTAGTGAGTGGTGATAATTTAATTATAATTATAAACCAAAGCCTGACATACAAGGTCATTAACAGAATTCAATTTAAGAAAGCTGTTTTCTGAGCTGTACACACATCAATAGCCTATTCTTTTGAAAGAATCTGGTTGTACAGAGTGAAGGAGGTGGAAACACTAAAGTAAGATAAACCTGAGCTTTCTACTACCCTGAATTATGTACCCTTCAAATCCATACCCAAATTACTGTATTTTTATGCTAATAATGTGTGCCTTCTAAATTTGTTTGTCAACCACTTCCCCCCATGTTGCTTTTAAAAAAAAAAAAAATTAGCATAGTGTGCTTAAGGGAATGCCTTCTGGGAGGAGGGAGTGGTTGGCAAACAAATGAAGAAGGCACCTGTTATTTATGTAAAAATACAGTACTTGAAGAAAAATAGAAAAAAAATTATGTTAAGGTGACTGTGTTAACATGGCTCTTTCTTCTACTGTATTTAAAACATTACTTTTTGCTTATTGATACATAGTGGGACATTTGGGGTGCCTTCTATTTCATTTCTAAGTTCTGCAGACTGAGATTGTGTGTTAACATGAACAACATTTGGTTGTAACACAATGCTGATACCCATTTTAAAGGCATTTCTATCTGCAGTGAATTTGGATGTAAATTAATATTGTTAGTGTACTTCTTTCTATTCTCTTTAATTAGTAAGACATTCTCTTGTAGTTATTTTTTTATATGGTCCTGCAAAATCAGCTTTGGGAAAACCAAAGTTTAACTGTGGGTAACTCAAAACATTGCAGTTGAAATGAATGGTTTTCACTGTACAATAAAACCTCATTGTAATGAATTTGAATTGCTATGTTGTATCTAAATCTCATTAAAATGGAAATTTACTGCTGCTGTGCATAGACAATTTAATCATTTAAATAAAATAAATACTAAGCATATCGTTCACATTGTTATCAACACAGTATTCTCCTTTTTCCTTGTCCTTACCCTTTTTCAAGCTTTAGCTTGACAGTGATTTATGTAGTGCTGGATAAATTATCCTGTCCAGGCCTAGGCCTCCTGGTTCGTAAAATGTGGGAATTAAGTCATGTATGGCCTTTTAGCTCTGCATGCAAAGCCTAGTCTTCAGGAAACTTGAAGCACTTGTCTCTGCTCAATTGTCACCTGTATATTCTACCACATGCTGTTTAAATATGTGTATGTTACATCCTGTCTCTCTGAGCAGATTATAAACCCTAGAGGGCTTGTTGAGAGATGATTTGTTATTAACAGGAGGTCAAGATTTAAAGTTTTTTATAATTCTCTTTTCTAATAAATTAGGTACTTTAAGGCTGATAAGGTGGCTTGGTAGTGTTAGGAATCCAGTCTTTGACCTTGTTTTCTGACATCTGTACTATGTGACAACTTCCATCCTATAGTCCAAGACGCTGCTCAGCTACCTCTGTAACTTCCACGTTTCAGCAAGTTGAGAGAAGAAGGGGAGTGCACACTCCTTCCTTTTATGGGCATGACTTGCAAATTGCACACATCACTTGAGATCCTATCTCATTGTACAGAACCCAGTCACATAGCATACATGGTTGGAAGAGAAACTGGGAAATTAGATTCTAACTGAGCAGACATGTGCCCAGCTAAAACTTCTATTATTTTAGAAGAGGATAGCATGTATTAGAGGGATAAATACTAGTCCCTGCCATAATACGTAATTGACACAGTAAGCTCTGGGTTTACCTCTTTCCCTTTCAAAAACAAAATATAAAAACTGTTTTTGCTGTGTATATTCTCAACAACAAAATAAATAAATTTAAAAAAACAAAAAAACTTTACACATAGAAAACTATCAGCCCAGGTTGTATCACTACTGAATTCGTCCAGACATTTAAGGCAGAATATTAATCTTACACAAAGTCTTCCAGAAAATAGAGAAGAAATATTTCCCAATTTGTTTTATGAGGGCACTATAATCTTGACTTTAAGAAAGGAAAGTTACAAATAAATCTCTTTCAGGAGTAGAGATTAAAAAAAGAAAAAGAAAAAATATCAGCAAATTAAATCCTGTAACATATTAAAAAAAAAAAAATAATGTATTGTGTCCAAGCTGAGTTTATTCCTAAAACACAGGACTGGGTTATCATTAGAAAAATCAATCACTATAATCCCTACATTAAAGGAGCCCTTGTTGCACACCTACTGAACAGCTCCACAGGAGAAAGACCTGGAGATCTGCTTCCATAAACATTACAGCCAAGAATTTGTGGCAGTTCTACTCTGTCACATAGGGTAGCTATGAGTCAGAATTGACAGCACACAACAACAATCCATACATTAACAGAATAACGGAAAGAATCATATAATCATCTCAAAAGATACAAAAAGAACTTTTTTTTTAAATTGTGCTTTAAGTGAAAGTTTACAATTCAAGATAGTCTCTGATACAAAATTTATACATACATTGTTATGTGACCCTAGTTGCTTTCCCTGTACTGACAGCACACTCCTCCATTCCACCACGGATTTCCCATGTCCATTTAACCAGCTCCTGACCCTCTCTGCCTTCTCATCTCGCCTCCGGACAGGAGCTGCCCATTTAGTCTCATGTATCTACTTGAGCTAAGAAGCACACTCTTCACAAGTATCATTTCATGTCCCATAGTCCAGTCTAATCTTTCTCTGAAGAGTTGGCCTCAGGGGTGGTTTTACTTTTGGGTTAACAGAGTCCAGGAGCCTTGTCTTCCGGGGTCCCTCCAGTCTGGTCTTTTTACCAGAATTTTAGTTCTGCACTCCACTTTTCTCATGCTCTGTCAGGGACTCTCTGTTGTGTTCCCTGTCAGGGCGGTCATTGGTGGTAGCCAGGCACCATCTATTTCTTCTAGTCTCAGGCTGATGAAGTCTCTGGTTTATGTGACCCTTTCTGTCTCTTGGGCTAACATTTTACTTGTGCCTTTGGTGTTCATTCTCCTTTACTCCAGGTGGATTGGGGCCAATTGATGCATCTTAGATGGCCACTCACTGGCTTTTAAGACCTTAGATGCCACTCACCAAAGTGGGATGCAGAACATTTTCTTAATAAACTTTGTTATGCCAATTGACCTAGATGTCCCCTAAAACCATGGTCCCCAGATCCTTGCCCCTGCTACTCTGTCCCTTGAAGTGTTTGGTTGTATTCAGGAAACTTCTTAGCTTTGGTTTACTCCAGTTGTGCTGACTTTCCCTGTAGTGTGTGTTGTCCTTCCTTTCACCTAAGATAATTCTTGTCTCCTATATAGTCAGGGAATACCCTTCTCCTTCCCTCCCCACCCTTGTAACAATCAAAGTATGTTTTCTTCTGTGTTTAAACCTTTTCTTGAGTTCCCTTAAAAGTGGTTTCATACAATGTTTGTCCTTTTGTGACTGACTAAATTCACTCAGCATAATGCCTTCCAGATTCCTCCATGTTATGTTTCATGGATTCATTGTTGTTTTTTATCACTGTGTAGTATTCCATTGTGTGAATATGCCATAATTTGTTTAGCCATTTGTCTGTTGACGGGCACCTAGGTTGTTTCTGTCTTTTTGCTATCGTGAACAGTGCTGCAATGAACATGGGTGTGCATATATCTATTTGTGTGATGGCTCTTATTTCTCTAGGATATATTCTGAGGAGTGGCATTGTTGGATCCTACGGTACTTCTATGTCTAGCTTTTTAAGGAAGTGTCAAATCGATTTTCAAAGTGGTTGTACCATTTTACATTCCCACCAGCAGTGTATAAGTGTTCCAGTCTATCCACAACCTCTCCAACATTTATTATTTTGTGTTTTTTGTATTAATGCTAGCTTTGTTGGGGTGAGATGGTGTCTCAGTCATCTAGTGCTGCCATAACAGAAATACCACAAACGGATGGTTTTAATGAAGAGAAGTTTATTTCCTCATAGTCAAAGTAGGCTAAAAGTCCAAATTCAGGGCATCAGCTCCAGGGGGAAGGCTTTTTCTCTCTGTTGGCCTTCTTCTTTTCAGTGTTCCCCCAGACTAGGAGCTTCTGGGCACAGGGACCCCGGTCCAAAGGACGCGCTCTGCTCCCGACACTACTTTCTTGATGGTATGAAGTCCCCCTATCTCTCTGCTCACTTCTGTCTTTTATATCTCAAGAGATTGCCTCAGGACACAATCCAGTCTTGTAGATCCAATCCTACCTTACTAACACAACTGCCACCCATCCTCCCTCATTAACATCATGGAGGCAGGTTTACAACATATAGGAAAATCACATAGTACCAGGAACCATGGCCCAGCCAAAATGATATACACATTTTTGGTGGGGACGTAATTCAAACCATGACATTCCACACTTTGCCCTCCCCAAAATCACATCCTTGCAACATGGAAAACATATTCACCCCATCATATCATAGCAAAAGTCTTAACTCCAAGTCCAAAAATCCAAAAATTCCTCTTAATCTGTGAAATCTAGAATACAAGTTATCTGCTTCCAAAGGTACAATGGCAGAACAGCAATAAGCTAGACATTTCCATTACAAATGGGAGAAACTAGAGGAAAAGAAGGGATAACAGGCACCAAACAAGTCAGCAGAACACATTACATTAGCCCTCAAGGCTTTGAAAATAATCCTCTGTTCTCTGAGACAATTTACACAATGGCCCTGCCCTCCAGACTCTAGGTATTGGCCACAGTCTCTGGATTTTAAGTGGAGGCCCCTCGGCCCTGGGCTTCAGCTCCGTCTTCCAGGCCCCCTGGGACAGCAGCTCCGCTCCCTTGGCTTTAGGCACACCATTCTCCTAGTCCATCGGAGTGACAACTCCACCCTTAGAAACACCAGAGGCCATGGCTCCACCCTTTGAAACCCTTGAGGTCATGGCCATACCTTTTGAGGCTGAAGCAGCTCGGTTTCATGTGTCCCTTGTCTCTTCAGCTTCTGTTTCCTATAGCCTCTCGGCCCTCGGGCCTTATGCCCGCATCTGCCCTGATGGGGCAAGTGTTCCAAAGCTCAGTAGCTCCACCCGTAAGTGCCCAGAGGCACCCCACTCTGCCAGGAAGCCTTCTGCGCACAGGCATTCAGCTCCCTCGCTCCGTGGGTCAGCAAGCCTAGCTCCACCGATAAGTGCCCAGAGGCACCCCACTCCGCCAGGAAGCCTCCTGTTCACAGGCATTCAGCTCTCTCGCTCCGTGGGTCGGTTCAAGTGCCCTCTTGCACCGGTCTCCTGGTTCTGCTGCTGTAGGTTCTCTGCTGCTGCTGGTCCTCTGTCACTGCCGCACGTCTATCCATTCACAGTTTTAAAACTGCTTCCACATTTTAGGTATCTGTCAGAGCAGCACCCCACTCCTGGTACCAAATTCTGTCTTTAGTCATCTAGTGCTGCCATAACAGAAATACCATAAGTGGATAGTTTTAATGAAATGGAGTTTATTTCCTTAAAGTAGGCTAAAAGTCCAAATTCAAGGTGTCAGCTCCAGGGGAAGACTTTCTCTCGGCCTTCTCATCAGTGTTCCCCCAGACTAGGAGCTTCTCAGCACAGAGACCCCAGTCCAAAGGACATGCTCTGCTCCTGACACTGCTTTCTTGATGGTATGAGGTCCCCGTCTCTCTGCTCACTTCTGTCTTTTATATCTCAAGAGATTGTCTCAGGACACAATCCAGTCTTGTAGATCCAGTCCTGCCTTACTAACACAACTGCCACCCATCCTCCTTCATTAACATCATAGAGGCAGGATTTACAACATATAGGAAAATCACACAGTACCAAGAATCATGGCCCAGCCAAACTGATATACACATTTTTGGGGGGACAGAACTCAAACCATGACCGATGGTATCTCATTGTAGTTTTGATTTGCATTTCTCTAATTGCTAATGATCGTGAGCACTTCCTCATGTGTCTGTTAGCTGCCTGAATGTCCTCTTTGGCGAAGTGCCTGTTCATATCTTTTGCCCATTTTCTAATTGGGTTATTTGTCTTTCTGTTGTTGAGGTATTGCAGTATCTTGTAGATTTTAGAGGTTACAGGCTGATCAGATTTTTCATAGCCAAAAATATTTTCCCAGTCTGTAGGTTGTCTCTTTTTACTCTTTTGGTGAAGTCTTTTGATGAGCATAAGTGCTTGATTTTTAGGAGCTCCCAGTTACCTAGTTTCTTTTCTGGTGTTTGTGCATTGTTACTTATGGTTTGCATTCTGTTTATGCCATGTATTAGGGCTCCTAGCATTGTCCCTATTTTTTATTCCCTGATCTTTATCATTTTAGATTTTATATTTGGGTCTTTGATCCATTTTGAGTTAGTTTTTGGGTGCAGTGTGAGGTATGGGTCTTGTTTCAGTTTTTTGCAGATGGATATCCAGTTATGCCAGCACCATTTGTTAAAGACACTGTCTTTTCCCCAATTAATGGACTTTAGGCCTTTGTCAAATATGAGCTGCTCATAGGTGGATGAATTTATGTCTGGATTCTCAGTTCTGTTCCATGGGTCTATGTATCTGTTGTACCAGTACCAGGCTGTTTTGATTACTGTGGCAGTATGATAGGTTCTAAAACTGCATAGTGAGAGGCCTCCCACTTTGTTTTTCTTCTTGAGTAATGCTTTACTTATCTGGGGCCTCTTCCTTTTCCATATGAAGTTGGTGATTTGTTTCTCCATCACATCAAAAAATGCCATTGGAATTTGGATCGGGATTGCATTGTATCTGTAGATCGCTTTGGGTAGAAGTGATATTTTCACAATATTGAGTCTTCCTATCCATGAGCAAGGTATGTTTTCCACTTATGCAGGTTTGTTTTGATTTCTTGCAGTAGTGTCTTATATGTTTCATTGTATAGGTCTTTTACATCTCTGGTTAGATTTATTCCTAAGTATTTTATCTTCTTGGGGGCTACTGTAAATGGTATTGATTTGGTAATTTCCTCTTTGAAGTTCTCTTTGTGTAGAGAAATCCAACTGTTTTTGTATGTTTATCTTGTATCCTGATACTTTGCTGAAATCTTCTATTAGTTCCAGTAGTTTTCTTGTGCAGTCTTTGGGGTTTTCTGTGTATAAGATCATATCATCTGCAAATAGAGATACTTTTACTTCTTCCTTATCAATATGGATGCCCTTTATTTCTTTTTCTAGCCTAACTGCTCTGGCTAGGACCTCCAGCACAATGTTGAAAAAGAATGATGATAAAACGGCATCCTTGTCGGGTTCCCGTTCTCAGGAGGAATGCTTTCAGACTCTCTCCATTTAGAATGATGTTGGTTGTTGGCTTTGTATAAATGCTCTTAATTATATTGAGGAATTTCCCTTATATTCCTATTTTGTTGAGAGTTTTTATCATGAATGGGTGTTGGACTTTGTCAAATGCCTTTTCTGCATCAATTAATGAGATCATGTGGTTCTTGTCTTTGTTTTATTAATGTGATGGATTGCATCAATTGTTTTTCTAATGTTGAACCATCCCTGCATACCTGGTATAAATCCCACTTGAACATGGTGAATTATTTTTTTGATATGTTGCTGAATTCTATTGTCCAGAATTTTGTTGAGGATTTTTGCATCAATGTTCACGAGGGATATTGGTCTTTAATTTTCTTTTTTTGTGGTGTTTTTACCTGGTTTTGGTATCAAGGTTATGCTGGCTTCATAGAATGAGTTTGGGAGTATTCCATCCTTTTCTATGCTCTGAAATATCTTTAGTAGTAGTGGTGTTAACTCTTCTCTGAAAGTTTGGTAGAATTCTCCAGTGAAACCGTCTGGGCCAGGGTTTTTTTTTTGTTGGGAGTTTTTAAATTATCTTTTCAATCTCTTCTTTTGTTATTGGTTTATTTAGTTGTTCTATCTGTTTGTGTTATTTTAGGTAGCTAGTGAGTTTCTAGAAATTTGTCCATTTTCTCTAGGTTTTCAAATTTGTTAGAGTACAGTTTTTCATAGTATCCTGTTATGATTCTTTTAATTTCAGTTAGGTCTGTTGTGATATCACCCATCTCATTTTTTATACAAGTTATTTGTTTCACTTCCTGTTTTTCTTTTGTCAGTTTGGCCAATGGTTTATCAATTTTGTTGATCTTTTCAAAGAACCAGGTTTCGGTCTTGTTAACTCTTTCAATTGTTTTTCTATTCTCTTTTTCATTTAATTCTGCTCTAATTCTTATTATTTCCTTTATTCTGGCACCTGAGGGCTTCTTTTGCTGCTCTCTTCCAACTTGTTTGAGGTGTAGGGTTAATGTTTTGATTTTGGCCCTTTCTTTGTTTGGACATGTGCATTTATTGTTATAAATTGACCTCTGAGCACTGCTTTTGCTGTTTCCCAAAGGTTCTGGTAGGATGTATTTTCATTCTCATTTGATTCTATGAATTTCTTTATTCCATCCTTAATTTCTTCTATAACTCAGTAGTTTTTGAGCTAGGTGTTGTTCAGTTCCCATGTGTTTGGTTTTTTTCCTCGCTTTTTCTGTTATTGATTTCTACTTTTATGGCTTTATGGTCAGAAAAGATGCTTTGTAATATTTCAATGTTTTGGATTCTATTAAGGCTTGCTTTATGGCCTAATATGTGGTCTATTCTGGAGAATGTTCCATGTTCATTGGAAAAGAAAGTATACTTGGCTGCTGTTGGGTGGAGTGTTCAGTATACGTCCATGAGATCAAGTTGGTTGATTGTAGCATTTCGATCTTTTGTGTCTTTGTTGAGCTTCTCTGGACGTTCTATCCTTCACTAAAAGTGGTGTGTTGAAGTCTCCTATTATTATTATGGAGCTGTCTATCTCTCTTTTCTATGATGTTAGAGTTTGTTTTATGTATTTTGGAGCCCTATCATTGGGTGCATAAATATTTATTATAGTTAAGCCCTCCTGGTGTGTTGACCCTTGAATCGTTATATAGTGTCCTTCCTTACCCTTTGTGGTGGATTTAAAGTCTATTTTATTAAAGATTAATATTGCCACTCCTGCTCTTTTCTGAGTGTTGTTTGCTTGATATATTTTTTTCCCATCCTTTGAGTTTTAGATCGTTTGTGTTTTTAAGTCTAAGGTGTGTCTCTTACAGGCAGCATACAGATGGAGCGTGTCTTTTTATCCATTCTGCCACTCTCTGTCTCTATTGGTGCATTTAGTCCATTTACATTCAGCATGATTATTGATAGGTATGAGTTTAGTGCTGTTATTTTGATGTCTTTTTTTGTGTGTTGTTGACAGTCCACTTAATTTTCTGTGCTGAGTCTTTTTTCTGTATGTATTTGTTTTCTTTTCATCTTTTTCATCATTGTTGATTTTGTATTTGCTGAGTCTTTATATTTTTCTTTCTTTTTTTTAATATTGATGAGTAGGATTGTTAGTTTCCTTTGTGGTTACCTTAATATTTACCCCTAGTTTTCTAAGTTTTAACCAGTCCTTTATTTCTTTATAACACAGTGACTTCCTCTCCATATGAAAAATCTATGTCTACATTTTTTAGTCCCTCTTTTTTGTTTTGATGTTGTCATCTTTTACATATTGACATCTGTTTCCCTATTTTCAGTGTTTTAGCTTTATTTTTGTGACTTCCTTATCTGGGTTGATATCTGGTTGCTCTGTCCTGTGTTCTAGTCTTGGGTTGTTATCTGATGTTACTGATTTTCTAACTGGAGGACTCCCTTTAGTATTTCTTGCAATTTTGGTTTGGTTTTTGCAAATTCCCTAAACTTCTGTTTATCTGGAAATGCCCTAATTTTGCCATCATATTTGAGAGACAGTTTTGCTGGATATATAATTCTTGGCTGGCAGTTTTTTCCTTCAAGGCTTTATATACGTCATCCTATTGCCTTCTTGCCTGCATGGTTTCTGCTGAGTAGTCCGAGCTTACTCTTGACTCTCCTTCGTAGATGACTTTTCATTTATCCATAGCTACTCTTAAAATTCTCTCTTAATCTTTGGTTTTGGCAATTTTAATTATAATATGTCTTGGTGACTTTCTTTTGGGATCTACCTTATGTGGGGTTCAATAAGCAGCTTGGATAGATATTTTCTCATCTTTTAAGATATCAGGGAAGTTTTCTGCCAACAAATCTTCAACAATTCTCTCTATATTTTCTGTTATCCCCCCCGTTCTAGTACTCCAGTCACTCACAGGTTATTCGTCTTGATAGAGTCGCACATAATTCTTAGGGTTTCTTCATTTTTAAAAATTCTTTTATCTGATTTTCCCTCAAATAAGTTGGTGTCAAGTGCTTTATCTTCAATCTAAGTCTGACTTCTATTGCCTCAGTTCTGCTCTTGTGACTTTCTATTGAGTTGTGAAATTCTGAAATTTTATTGTTAATCTTCTGGATTTCTGCTTGTTGTCTCTCTGTGGATTCTTGCAGCTTATTAAAGTTGTCATTATGCTCCTGAATAACCTTCTTAACCCCCTCTATTGCTTTGTCTGTGTGTTCCTTGGCTTGTTTTGCGTTTTGCCTGATCTCCTTTCTGATATCTTGAAGAGTTCTGTATATTAATCTTTTGTATTCTTCCTCTGGAAAATTTCTTGATTCTTTATACTGGGAGCTTGCTGAAGCTATCATGGTCTGCCTCTTTATGTGATTTGATATTGATTGTTGTCTCCAAGCCATCAATAAGTTATTATATTTATTTATTTTATGTTTTCTTACTGTGTCCTAGCTTCTTGTTTTGTTTTCTTTTGATATGCCCAAATAGGGTGCTCGTGTGTGCTAGTTTGATTATTGGCACCTTTGAAGCTCTAACATCCTGTCACCAGGTAGTTAGAGCTATTACTAGGTGTGTGAGCCCGGGAGTCTCTTTACTTATCTTGGATGAATTCAGCTCAGGTGTCCAGGTAGTCGGTCACCAAGTGTGTGTGGTGCAGGCTCTCACCTACAGTCCAAGACAGGCAGGGGTGATTCGTGCCTACACCAATCCGGCTGCAGTGGGGGTCACATACTGAGCAAGACAGGGGGCTGATGTTTGCCCGTGTGTCTGGGAGGAAATAGTGTCCCTGTTCCCTAGAGCGCATAGGTGCGTAGGTTTTGCAGCCAGACTATGAGCACCCAATGCTGTTGGCTGTAAGGACTAGGGGGCACCATTTATTCTTGGATCCCTGTAGTGGGTGGTTTGGTGGCGTGGGTGGAGCCACCAGTCCTCAGGCCCCTGTAGTTGAAGACCCTGCTTAACGGGCAGAGCAGTGTCAAATGTCACAAACCTCTCGCTTCACCATATAGCTGATACAGTGAAGTTAGGTTTCAGGTATATACCCTGTTGTACTGTGCTAACGAGGGCCGACGCTATTGAAATGGGCCCACACAGGTCTATGCAGGGGTGAAAAGCAATCAAAGTCTGTGAACCCCTTATGCCTGTGCCTAGGCAAAGGAGCTGTGCCTACCCTGAGTTCCTAGATTAAGGGAGTCAGCAGATTCTTTTTCCCTGTGTTTATTAATTTGTTCCCTCTCCAAGGCTGGGAGAATGGCTCAGGGCACGTGACAAGTCCTACTTTTAGCCCAGGGGACTTGGCAATTACTGAAGCTGGCCCAGGACCTGGCGCATAGTGGGGACCAGGGAGGTAAATGGGAAAGAGGTTTTTCCCAAAGGAAGTGTTTTTTGATCCACACTGTAGGCCAGATGCAAGTACCTAACTTTTGCTGATGGAGCACTGCTTTTCACTGGCTCTGGACGCCTGAGTAGACTCTGCTGCCGGGTCTCTCCTGATGTGGAAAATGTCTCTCGAGTGCTACTGCTTGCCTCACTGCGCATATGAGCTGATCCGGCCTGAAGGGTGCTGGCTCCCGCCGGGTCGGGTCTGGCAACTCCTTGCTGCTTCGAAGCCATCTCTCCCTCCCCTTGCCACTCAGTCTGATTCCTCAACTTTACCTTTGATGTTCAGAGCTCCTAGATTGTCATATATAATTGGTTTGCTTGTTTTTTTGGGTCTTTGTTGTAAGAGGGACCACAGGAAGCATCTGACTATGCTGCCATCTTGGCCCCACCTCTCCAGAAAGAATATTTGATAAAATTCAATATCTATTTATGATAAGGATTCTTAATAAAGTAGGAACAGAAGGGAACTTTCTTAATCTGAAAAAAGGGTATCTATGAACTGTCTCAACAAATATCATACTTAAGGGTGAAATACTGACAGCATTTGCCCTGAGATCAGGAATAAAACAAGGATCCCTATATCTATTCTTCTATTCGACATGTACTACAGGTGTAGACAGTGTAATAAGGCAACAAAAAGAATAAAAGACATAAGGATTAAAAAAGAAATAAAGCTGATTATTCAGAGATAACATTATGTAATATTTTAAAAATCCCAAAGAATCTACAGATGAACTTGGCAGTGTTGCTCATTACCTTGCTAAACAAGGGCCCATATATAGAAATTTACTTTTATTTTTATAACCCAGGCAAAAAACAATCAAGAATGAAATTTTAAAAAATGATACCATTTTGAATAAAAAAGATGAAAAATATCTAGGAATAAATCTGAAGAAAAATGTCTAAGACTACTACACAGAAAACTATAAAACTTTATTAAGAGAAGTCAAAGACCAGCTAAATGGAGAGTCCCTGGTGGTGCAAATGGTTAACATATTCAGCTGCTACTGAGAAGTTGGAAGTTTGAGTCCACCTAGAGGTGCCTTGGAAGAAAGGCCTGGTGATCTACTTCTGAAAAATCAGCCATTGAAAACCTTATGGAGCAGTTTACACTGCACACATGGGGTTGCCATGAGTCAGAATTTACTCTATGGTATCTGGTCTCCCATCTGAGGTGAAGTCTAATTCCTCTTCTCTTGAATATGAGCTGGTCTTAGTGACTTGCTTCTAACAAGTATGTCAAAAGTAACATTGTATGACTTCCAAGGCCACGTCATAAAAGGTAATATAGCTTCTCTTGGGCTTTCTCTGACACTAGTCTTTGGAGCCCTAGCTGCTATACAAGAAGTCTGGCTACCATGAAGCCACCATGCTGGAGAGACCACATAGACACAGAAAGAGAGATGTCCAATGACCCTCAACTATTTCATCCCCCAGCTGTTTGAATATATTATGGACTGCCAGAAGAACAAACAAATCTGTCTTGGAAGAAATACAGCCAGATTGCTCCTTAGAAACAAGGACAGCAAGACTTCATCTCACATACTTTGGTCCCTGGAGTAGGACATCATGCTTGGTAAAGTAGATGGTCAGTGAAAAAGAAGACTGTCAGTGAGACGGATTGACACAGCGGCTGCAACAATGGGCTCAAGTGTAACAATTGTGAGGATTGGGCAGTGTTTCGTTCTGGTGTACACAGGGTCGCTGTGGGTCGGAATCAACTTGATGGCACCTAACAACAACAATAACAGTTGTTTGAGTTGTCCCAGTCAAGGTGCTAGATATGAGTAGAGAACTCCAGTCCCAGCCACCATCTGACTACAACTACAAGAGAAACCCTGAATAAGGACTCTCTACCTGAGCCCAGTCAACCCCCAGAACTGTGAAATTTAGTACTTTGTCATTAGTATATATTGTTTTGTATCATTAAATTTGGAGTGGCAGAAATAGATGATTGGAACAGAAGGGGTGGGGGGGAGGAGGAAAAGGAGAGCGAGAGAAAGAAAGGGAACAAAAAGTACATTTCTGATAAAAATCAAAATATCTCACACTTCCAGATTTCAAACCATACTACAAAGCTACACTAATTAAAACAGGCTGGTACTGGTATAATAATAGACATTTAGACCAATGGAAAAGAATTAGAAGTCCAGAAATAAATCCATACATCTATGATCAACTGATTTTCGACAAGGGTGCTAAGTCCATTCAATGGGGAAGGAAGAGTCTTTTCAATAAATGGTCCTAGGAAAACTAGATTTTCACATGCAGAGAAATGAATCAGGATCCATGCTTCACACTATACACAAAAATCAATTCAATATGGATCAAGGACCTAAACGTGAAAACCAAAACCATAAAACTCTTAGAAGAAAATGTAGGGGGCAAGGCTATGGGACCTCGTGTTTAGTGACAGATTATCAAATATGATTACCAAAAGCCTGAGCAGCAAAGTCAAAATAGATAGATGGGACCTCATAAAAATTAAACACTTTATGTACCTCAAAGGACTTGATCAACAAAGTGAAAAGACAACCTACAGATTGGGAGAAATTTTTCAGGTACATATAAGGACCTAATATCCAATATATATCTAAAGCTTCTACAATAACACAAAGACAAACAAACGAATCAAAAAACAGGCAAAGGACTTGGACAGTTCACCAAAAAGGATATTGAAATGGCCAACAAGCACATGAAAAGATGGTCAACATCATTAGTCATTACCCAAAGAACCCATTGCCTTCAAGTCAATTTCGATTCATAGTGACCCTTGACAGAATAGAACTGTCTTATAGGGTTTCCAAAGCTGAAATCTTTACCGAAGCAGACTGCCACGTCTTTCTCTCACAGAGCGGCAGATGGGTTTGAACCACTGACCTTTTGGTTAGCAGTCAAGCACTTAACCGCTGCGCCAGCAGGGCTCCTTCATCAGCCATCATGCATTAAAACCAAACCCACCACCGTCAAGTCAATTCTGACTCATAGCGACCCCACAGGGTTTCCAAAGCTATAAATCTCTACAGAAGCAGACTGCCACATTTTTCTCCTGCGGGCCCACTGGTAGTTTTGAACCACTGGGGCAGTTCTACTCTGTCCTATAGGGTCGGTATGAATCGCAATCGACTCAATCACAACGGGTTTGGTTTTTTCTTTTTGACCTTTCAGTTAGCAGTCCATCGCTTTAACCACTGTGTCATCTGGGCAATGCACATCAAAACTACAATGAGATAGCATCTCATCCTCATTAGAATGGCAATGATAAAAACAAAAAACAACTGATGTTGACAAGGTTGTGGAGAAACTGGAACCCTCATCCATTGCTGATGGGAATGTAAAATGCTGCAGCCACTGTGGAAAAGAGTTTAGTGGTTCCTCAAAAAGTTGAACATAAAATTAACATATGACATAGTAATCCAATCCTAGGTATATACTCAGCAATGAAGGCAGGCATGCAAACAGAAACCTGTACACCAATGTTCATTGCAGCACTTCTTACAATGCCAAAAGGTGAAACAGAAATGTCCATTAACAGCTGGAGGAATAAGTAAAATGTGGTATATATACACAATGGAATATTATGCAGCCATAAAGAGAAATGAAGTTTGGATGCATGCCACAACATGAACATTGAAAACATGGTGAAAGAAGTCAGTTGCAAAAGGACACTGTATGAATGTCAGTTATATGGAATAAGCAAATATATAGAAACCAAAGATTATTAATGGTTACCAGGTGTGGGAGGGAGAGAGGAGCAGGACTCTGTTTGGTGGCATTGAGCTTATATTAATGGTGGTGAAATGTTTTGGAGGATATTGATGATGGTTGTAGAATACAAAAAACATAATCAACTTCACTGAGTTGTAAATGTGGAAGTTGTGTTGGCAGATGTTTTGTTTTCATCCCATTGAAAAAGAGAAAAAATTAAAATCAATTTTAAAAAATTACAAAGGATACTGTGATTAAAACATTTAAGACAAATAACAAATACGCTAGTGAACTTGATGGTAACAGCGATTTCTCTCATATGGGGTAGGAAGGTCAATTTCTCTTGAAGTTGATAAACAAGGGTGATCATTCCATGCTTATCTCTGCCCGGTATTTTTCCCTAGGAAGATGATAAAGATCCCAATCCAAACTGTATATTTTGAGATAAACATTACAAAAACCATGTCTTTTGCAGCATGTTAAATCCCTTCAGAAAGGCTTGGGTATTTTATCTTACAGACCTTGTTTAAATTAGGACAATTTATCTTATGATAGAAAACCCAACTTAAAGTCACATGAACAGAATGAACACTTTATTGGCTCACATGTTGAGGGTAGGGCTAGCTAACTGGCTCCAGCAGTTCATCCAATGTTACATAGACTTGGTTTTCTTTTAGATTTGTTGCGGTCACCCTCAAACTTCCTGTGGTTATTTATGAATAACGCATAGATGAAGCAAAATTTAAGGAGTATGATCAGTCTAAAGAAATAGAACCATTAGCTTTATTTAGTGGTTTGTCATCTACCACAGCTGCTGCTTTTTACGGAATAATACCCTGGATTTGGTACACTAAACTCACCTGGGACAAGGAAATTTGAAGCTTCTACAAGCCAGTTGCTGAGATCTACTAGCAAACAGTCCAAACAAGTCATTGGAGACAGGAGTTTGGCAAGGAGCAGGGACTACCTAGAGACTAGTCTCAGGAGGGAAGGGCTGGAGATGTAACTTAAGGTTAAGTAGAAGGTACAGCCAATTGGATTATACTGTATAGTGGAATGAATCCCCCCACGGGGCAAGAACATAGTTTAAAAAAATAGTAATTCAGAAGATTCCAACATTTGGTACACATGGCAGTCACTTCAGGTTATGGCTCTAAACCAGCATCCTTCTGTTCACAAGGTGGTCTTTACCCTCTTCCAGTTGACAAGTTTTGTTCTAGCACTCATCTTACTTCTTCCAAGAACAGGCTTCTCAATTCAACACATGTAGTTCAAATGAGGCTGAATCTCGCTGGGGAGAAAGGGGCTGGGGACAGGAAATGGTGGAATTTGGTGTGAAAGAATAGTCATGTCTACCAGGGGAAGGACCTTTCTAGCATTGCAGACCCGTTTATCTGATAATTATACTTTGTTTAAAAACGTATGCACACAAACACAAAATTTTACACATATAATTGGAAGCTCATGGAACCCTTGGAGCCCATTCATGGACTGCTAGCCAGTTATGAACATTTAGTGTATACCCTTTCAGATATTGATCTTATGATGGAAAGTTGCTTTCCTTTTGTGTATGAATTCCTGAACAAGTTTTGAGGATGGGGCAGATGCTCTGGAAAGCTAGAACATAGAAAAATCCTAGATCATGTTAGTATTTTTTCCCTTTAGTGTTGCTAACTTTGAAAGGTGTATTCTCAACCTGCCTTAAAAAAAAAAAAGAAAAAAATTTTAAAATTATAATTCATTTTTTCCCTGTTATAAAAAAATGTATAATAAGTACTACCCCCATCAATAGTTTTGACACACCATTCGAACTTCCCTGGGATTTAGACCACTGGAATATATTTTGGATGCCGATTCTCAATTTTTGAAGATTTATTTCATCACTATAATCTACCTTTTTTGACACTGTTGTATATTCAATATACTTCCCTAATTTTATTTTCCACTGCAACTGAGCAGTCAGCCAAGTAGATCAAGACTACTGAGCTTCCAACTGAGGATAATGATTTGCCAATTTCCAGTAATTTTTATTAAAAAAGGGCAATACAAGAAAATAGACAATAAATTATATAAACCATTGTTAGTTGCTGTTGATTCTGACTCATGGTGATCCTACATGTGCAGAGCAGAATGGCTCCACAGGGTTTTCAATGCTGTTACCTTTTGGAAGCAGATTGCCAGACCTGTCTTCCAAGGTGCCACTGGGTGGGTTCTAACTGCCAACCTTTCTAATAGTCAAGCACCTAACCATTTGTACCACCCATGGACTCCATAATACTGCTGTACAAAAGATGGGCAAAACTGAACTTTTGGCTGGCATCAGCTCCATCTTACAATATCATGAAATATGTTTGACAGCCTATGTCTGAAAGTCTGAGTGACAAAGTATACAATGCTTAAAAACACGGTTTTAAGAAACCATAAATATTGTACAAATTGTTCAGTAACCTGCTTTTCTTAAACACATACCTTCAAAAGCCTTGACCATTATTACAGGTTACAAAGTTCCAAGTGAATCTTGTATTATTATTGATAAGCATCTTTTCCTGTTTTCTGGAGGGGTATTCACTGCTCACTGATTTTATAAAAAGTCTTTGTCCATTAAGATTATTTATCCTTTGATATGCTGCAAATATTATTTCTCAATTGGGTGGGAATCTTCTACAAACACAAAATTCTGGCACTAAACTATCTGAGTTAAAACCTGGCTCTGACACTTTCCAGCTATAAAACTTTGGCAAGCTCCTAAATGGTATCTGTTACATGTCTGTAAACAGGAACAACAGCACCTGTCTCCTAAGATTTTTGTGAGGATCAAATTATTTTTATTCATGTAGGTTTAATTCCTCTACCCGAAGTGCTCAGAACAGCGATCAGCACAAGTTAAGCATTATGTAACTGTCTATGATGATGATGTTGCTGATGACAAGAAGACACTGCATTTCTGAAGTCTTGTCTGGTAATGAAAAATTTATTTAGAATTACCTCTGTAGTAGACCAAGGTATGAACCTATGAACCAAAAGCTTCTAAATTCTTGTACGTGCTGAAGGTTTTCCATAAAGATTTCTTGGATGCAAATTAAGACCCAGGTGGTCAAAATTTATTCTGTGTCAGAATATTATTCGAAAGTCCTATTTATCTTGAAAAAAAGCTTCCCCCCACCCAAGGCTATAAAAATACTACCAAGTTGAAATTTTTTATTTTGTTAAAACGTACAAATAGAGAAATAATACAACAGTTCAAACATTCTGTGGTTTCTATACATTTAACCACCAATGATTTCCATAAGATGCTGTTGCCCTCCATGGTTCAGAAGTAGTTCAGATGCCTGATATTCTGTGAAAGCTCAACTCTCCCTTCTCTTTACCCACCAAATTCATTTTTCTTTTTAAAAGTCTTGTCGAATGTTTTCTTTGTTTGCCTCTCCATGTTGCTGCTTAATTTGATAGATTTCATTTTCTAGCTGTACAATAGTCCGTTCAATCTCATAATTCTTACTAACCAGGGATACCCAACTAGAACAGAAAAAAAGGGAAAAATTACCCAACGTAAAATTTCTTTTGGAAGATTTTATGGTATATACATTTTCGCTAAGTATCATAACGCAAACCTTCATTTTTAACTTTCCATTAAAACAATGGAGGCACAATTGAGGGAACTAGGTAAAAGGCACACTGTATCACTCTCTTTTATTTCTTATAACTGCATGTGAAACTACAATTAGCTCAAAATAAAAGTTCAATTAAAAACAAACAAACAATTAAAAACAAACAAACAATAAAACCCCGGCAAACTGCAAGTAGCCATCCAAGGCATGATAATTGGTCTCTATTTACCTGAAGCAACAGAGGAAGAAGGAAAGCCAGGAATAGGAGGAGGATATGGAATGTGTGGCTAACTGCCTCCATGAACAACTGCCTCCTTTGGCATGAGACCAGAGAAGCTGGATGGTACCTGGCTAACATTACTGAACATTTTGATCAAAGATCCTATAGAAGAATCCTGACCAAAAGGGAGAACGTGTAGAATAGAATTTCAAATTCTCATGGACTCTATAGACTTTCTGGAGCCAAGGGGGCTGGAAGAACCCCTGAAACTACTGCCCTGACATAATCTATAAAACTTAAACCAAAAATATCTCTTCAAAATCTTATTAAAACCAAACAACAGATTAGCTTACCTACTAAAAAATGTCTGCCTTGGGCATTATGCTTTTTTAAGAACTATTCATATGGGACCAAAGTGACAATGGTAACTCAGAAGATTAGATGGGAACCTTAAGAGCAGTGAGTTTATGTTAATGGGGGAGGAACAACCCAGAAAAAGAAGGTGAGAATGGCTGCACAACTCAAAGAATATAATCAACGTCACTGAATTGTACATGCAGAAACGGTTGAATTGGTGTATGTTTTGCTGTGTATATTCTCAACAACAAAATAAAAAAAAAGGCAAATTGGACACAGTTGAGAACTGGTAAAACAGAAGAGACATAGAAGACAGGGTAATGGAAGACGGTGTTTAAATTGGATTAACAGAAAAGGAGAGAAAATAGGGCAATATTTAAAGAGATAATGGTGGAGAACTTTCTAAAACTAAAAACAAAACAAAACCACCACCACCCACAGATTCAAGGAGCCCTCACCCTCTCCATCAAAAAAATCTCTAGGACAAATGAAAACAAACACATGCCCGCACACACATCTATATATATAAGATTAGCTTGAAAAAAAATGTGGAAGGATACACAATAGACTGATAACATGAGGTACATGGGCATGGAGGTGGAGGGGAGGGTGGAGCAAGGAGAATGATGTGGGTGATGAAGGCAGGAAGGGCAGGGATATAGCAAAACAAAAAGGAAAGAAAGAACAAAAAATCATGATGATATGTAGGGATTTAAGGAGCCCTGGTGGCAATGGTTAAGTCCTTAGCTGCTAACAAAAAGGTTGGTGGTTGAAACCCATGTAGCGGCTCCACTGGAGAGAGATCTGGCGATCTGCTCCTGTAAACAGCACATCCTAGAAAACCCTATGAGACAGTTCTACTCTGTTACATGGGGTTGCTGTGAGTTGAAATAGACTCGAAGGCACCTAACAACAACATGTAGGGATTTGTATAAACTGATTTGTGTGTGTAGATGTAGAAGGACATTTTTAAAATAGAATGTATAAACAAACGGAAAAAAGGGAGACAGAAAAGGTATAGAATCTCCCACCTGCAAGGTTTAAGAAAAAGACAGATAATTTGTTTTCTTCCTTTTAAGTGGAGCATATAAGTAGAATCTGATTCAGAACCAGAAACAGCAGACTGAAAACAGGCCTCTCTAAGACCAGGATCATTTAGAAGTAGTTCAACTCTTGCTTATAACTCTCTCACTACCTTCTAAGCTGACACCTCAGATAGGAGCAGAGGCAATGAAGGGTAGGATCCAGAAAGTACCACTCCTTTAATACTGTGGCATCACATTCAAACACTGAATCATATTATTGAATCTTGACATTAAAAATGTACTAAGCAACTAAAAAAGATGACTGAATTGTAGATACTTACGTTGACTCCATTTCTCTCAATTTAGACCCAGCTGTTAGTTGCATGTTCTTTCGCTGCCAGTTTAAATCTTGAATATGTTTCCTGTAGAAAATTATTTATACAACCCAATTACACTTTAATGGAAGACTAAAAGCAATAGAAAAATCAATAATCAACACAAGACAGTATCTTTAACCCCTTAAGAACATATACATGTATATACAGAGTTATAAACTAATTCCAGAAATTTGCTAATTATTTTTCAGTTAAAAATTTGATAAAACACGTGACAAGTTAACACACACAGATTAAATTCGAGAGCCCCTCTTCCCATGCTGTCCTCCTCCCCGGTAAGTGTTGTTCAGTTTGGTGAGCATCTACCCATGCTCTTTTCTATTATGTGTATGTGCACAGAGAGATTACTATATTACATACAATCAGACTATGTATGTTATTTACTCTAGAACTTTTCTCCCTTCTAAAAATGCCTTTTCTATGTCTTCAGACTTACAAGGTGCAAATGACCTGGCAGAGATGTTTTTAGATTTCAGGCCTATTTCTCCTCCACTCAGTGCAAACTCTGTCAAAAGCTGGACAAAGAGTAGATCAATCTTTTACTCTCATGTGACTGTAATCTCACAGATTTCTTTTTCTTCCACTCTCTATCATATTTATTACAGGTTCACCTAAACTTTACTCAAAATAACAGGAACAACTTACCTTAACTTCTGGAGCTCTTTCTGGGCATGTTCAATCATATGAACCAGATTTCTAAAGAAGGAAAAGAGGTTAAGGTACAATTAAAACTTATTCATACCAACTAAAAGTGAATTATCTGGTTGATGCAAAGTTAAGTATTTCTGCTAAAAGCAGTTAATATTTATTGAGATTTCTATGCTAAGCACCATGTTAGATACTTTATATTGTTGTTGTTAGTTGCTGCTGAGTCGGCCCCCAGTTCATGGTGACTCCATGCAAAATGGCACTGGACCATTGTGATCCACAGGATTTTCACTGGCTGATTTTCAGAAGTAGCTCACCAAGCCTTTCTCCTTAATCTGTCTTCGTGTGGAAACTCTGCTGAAACCTGTTCAGCATCATAGCAACATGCAAGCCTCCACGGGCAGACAAGCAGTGGCTGTGTTTGAGGTACACTGACTAGGAATGAAACTAGGTTGCCTAGAAGGCGAGAATTCTACCACTGACCACCAATGCCCTTCATAAATATTTGTTGTGTGCTGCCACATTGATTCTGACTCATATATGAGCATAAGTTATAAATACTAGCTAATTTAATTTTCACAGGAATTCTTTGAGGTAAATGTAACACCTGACCCAAGCCATATTTTCAATTGCCTCATATGCATGTGAAAGCTGGACAATGAATAAGGAAGACCAAAGAATTGACGAATTTGA
Organism: Dugong dugon; assembly: GCA_030035585.1. NCBI lineage: Eukaryota > Metazoa > Chordata > Mammalia > Sirenia > Dugongidae > Dugong > Dugong dugon. Next base: position 155,308,316 of record CM057462.1, read on the forward strand.
ATTATGGTGTTGTTGAAGAATACCGAATATACCATGGACTGCCAGAAGAACAAACAAGTCTTGGAAGAAGTACAGCCAGAATGCTCCTTGGCAGTGAGAACGGTGAGACTCTCTTACATAATTTGGACATGTTATCAGGAGGGACTAGTCCCTGGAGAAGGCCATCATGTTTGGTAAAGCAGAGGGTCAGTGAAAATGAGGAAGACCTTCAACAAGATGGACTGACACAGTGTCTACAACAATGGGCTCAAACATAGCAAAGACTGTGAAGATGGCGTAGGACCAGGCAGTGTTTTGTTCTGTTGTTCACAGGGTCACTATGAGTTAAAACTGACTTGATGGCACCCAACAATAATTTCACATGTGAAGAACGAGGTATGTGTCAGAGCTGGATCCTTATCCAAGTCTTTTCAACTCTAGAGCCCAGATACCCTGATTTTGAGCACTTAAGTCACTTCTTAAAACTGTCATGACTTCTTTTCATGGATGGAAAATACCTAATATGGGTACACCCATTTAGACACCGTTTTACCTCTGTATCTACATCTATCTTACCACTCTCCCCTCCTGTCTACTGCTAACTAGAGTGAGGAGATGAAAAGAAAACTGTTGTGGAAGGCTGGAGATACAGACTCCTGTCCAAGTCTGCTCTGAACAGCACAGGGGAAGTTTAATGATACAGAGTACTATATGATTATTATTAAAGAACAGATTCAATAGTAGACTTCAATTTTTCTTTTTAAAATAGCAGCTTTATTGAGATATAATTCACATACTGTATCAATTTCCTTTTAAGGCAGTAGATCAATCATCTTTCTGGTCCATTTCAACCTATCTGGCTCTGCTGTGCTCTTGCTCTAGATTCAATATTGTTTGCTGACCTTTGTGACTCAAATTTCCTGCTGCTCACCCGAGTTACTCTCCTATCTCTGACTGCTTTCCCTTCACTAACTGTAATTCTCTCAAGAGTCAGTCTTTACACAGCTGTGCCTCCCTAGGTTTTCCCTCAGCTCATCCCAATTCATGTGGCTTCAATCACCACTCTATGCAGAGGACTATCTAATTTAGTACTCAGGTGACACTGAGCTTCTGTTAAGGGTGATGAAAAAATCTGGAATAGATAAGGGTGATGGTTGAACAACATGATGAACATAATTTAATGTCACTGAACTGTACACGTGAGGAGTGTTGAAATGGAAAATGTTTTGTTACGTATTTACCACAATTAAAAAAAAAAATAGTACTCTATTTCTGGCCTCTGACCATTAGCCGGGAGTTTTCCTTTGATGATCTCTTCCTGAAGCCTAGTATATTTGCTGTCTTCACCCTTTGTGATGGTTAATGTTATGGATCAACTTGACTAGGCTATGATTCTCAGCGGTTTGGCAGACACTGTGTAATCATCTCCCATTCTGTGATCTGATGTGAGCAGCCAATCAGTTGGAAAAGAAGCTTCCTTGTGGGTGTGGCACACACCCTGTGATATGAATGGATATTCTGGCAAAGCTTGCTCTCTTTCACTTTTGTTTTTGCTTGGCCTCTGGTTCTCGGAAACCAGAAACCTTCAGCCTGCCACCTGACCTGCAGATTTTGGATTCATCACCACCTGCAACCATGTGAACCAGTAGGAGCCTTCAGCCTGCTGCCTGACCCACAGATTTGGGACTTGCCAGCCCCCACAACTGCATGAGCCATTTCCTCATAAATGTGTGAACCATTTGCTTGAAGTAAATTTCTATCTATGCGTCACTGGTTTTGCTCCTCTAGAGAACCCAGACTAAGACACCCTTCTTCTATCTTCTTTCTCAAGCATATAGGTCCCCCTTCAAGTACAGTGAACAAACTTCTAAATGAACCAGACTCCACTGTTATCACAGGAGTCAGAAGATGTGAGTTCCAGTCCCAGCTCTGCCCTAAACAGCTATATGTCCTTAGATGAGTCACTTGACATCACTGCAGCTATGCCTACTTATTTGTAAAATCAGGGGCTGACCCTGAAGATTTCTAAAGGTTTCTCTTTAGTAATAAAGTTCTAAGGTGCAAGTACAGCATTTTCTCCTTATTAATGAAATACTATTTCTGCAGCAGTCATGCACCAAGACCGTCTTAGGGCTAGAAGTTTTTTGTCCAGTATGTATGAGACCTTCAAAGCCTTGCATGAGGAAAGAAAATTTACTTTGATAAGATACAGTACACCTCCTCTGGAGAAGTGTCCACTGGGATTGGAGGAAACAAAATATGCTCTGAAGAAAAGTTAAATACTACAGAGTACTATGTGGTTAAATGAAAAACAAATGATGAGCAGAGTAATTAGTATACTAACTCAGAGAAGGAGAGATTATTACAGGCAGTATTTCAATCAGGGAAGACAAGCAAGCAGACTCAAGTTGGGTCTTGAGTTGAATTTGGGTAGAACCAGAAGGAGACAAGGCATGAGCAAAGACCTAGAGGCAGGATTTATGATCATTTCTAGAGAGAGGACTCATTTGGCTTAAGTGAAAATCTAACAGATGAAGTTGGGAAGGCTTTGCATACCATGTTAAACAGTCTGGACCTTACCTTGCAGGTAATGGGGAATTACTAAAGGTTTCCAGGTAGCTGAGTAACAAGTTAAAAGCAATGTTCTTTGTAATTCAGTGTTCTTTCCCCTACATCCATGTTTTGCACCATTCCTGGAATGCTCCTTCTCCTTTAAATATCCAAATCTCAGACTTCTTTAATGATCCTCATTCTTAGTGTCCCTCTCTGAATCTCGATAGTTTATACACCATAGCACACAATGTAGCACTTGCCCCTACACCACCAAAAACAGACTAGTGGTTATTTTGCACAGGACATCTTGTATCCTCAACTAGATAAAGCTTCTTAAGAACAAGCATCACATATTTTCCACTCTGTGAAACACAGATGTGTTTTTGATTGAACTGTCTCATAAATGTCTTAATAACCCTGATTGCATTCTTTCTTTTTTCCCTCTTGCAACATATTCACAAAAGAAAGCAAACTGTTTCTTGTGCAGTATTTCCCAAATTCTGGATTTTGCCCACTGGACCCATGTTGCCACAGAAAGATAAAACACTTCTCTGAAGATGTGAGAAAAGGTATTTATCATTTTGTAGTTTTGCTTTACTTTATACTGTCATGTTTTAGGAAACACACTCTAGCAAATAGTTTTACATACAGTCATGAAGTTTAGTAGCCCTTTCTCTCTTAAATTGTTCGGAGACTCGAGAACTTAGGCTGAAAGGGACCAAAGACATAATCTAACCCTCAATCTTTACTAATAAGGAAACTGAAGTCTAGATAGATAATAACAGAAATAGGAGTTCAGAGGCTAGTTCTGGCAGCAAAATCCTTTCTAGGGTAATTCTCCAGTTAAAAGGAATCACCAGATTTAGAATTACATTCCACCAAATAGTAATCTGTAAATCACACTTCCGTATTCTTGACCTTTTGAGGTGGGTCTCAAAGCAGTGGTCTTTCACACGGGTTTTAGGGGCATGGGCCCAAGACAGAGTCTAGCTATACTTATTTTCATCCCACTTCCCTTAGCCTGATCCCTTCCCCACTTTAAAAATAACAAAACTGGGACTGGAATGGGTTTTAAACAAATAAACAAAGAAAGGCTTCTTACTCATTATATACTTTCCAGGCATTGCATCCATGCTGTGACATTAGTTCCAGATTCTCAATTCGAACTGCTTGATGTTCTAACTGGGCCATAGAATTATTTACACATTCTTGCCATGCAGTAATATCATTTTTCTGACCTGAGGAAGGGGCTGGAAGCTCATATCTAAAATTAAACAGCAAAAAAGGAAAACAAAATCATATATTCCCCCAAACCTTCATTCTTCCTAACAGAATGTCCATGGGTCTAAGCACACTGTAAATACCACAAAGACTGAAAATAAAATGCAGACCTCCCAATAAGAAGAAACCTCTTTATCTTAAGAATCAATTTAAAAATAAGATTTAAAATCATTATATACAATAGCAAAAAATTATTCACTTCAATATCAATGCAAGGAAACTAAATAAGCTATAACATTCATAAGAAGTACTGTTACAGTAACTATGAAATGATGTTACAGAATACTTAATAACATTAAGACATCTGTAATATATTAAGGGAAAAAAGTAGAATACAGTAAACTATGCTACCACATTTGTAAAACACACACACACCTCTAGAGGAAAAGATGGGAAGGATATAACAATTCTTTGCATCTGGACCTCACTTTGTATTATCCCTTTCTTCAACACTGCCAGTATAATTGGCAAATACATACCTCAGCAAGAAATATATTTTACACTGTGATCCAGTACACAAATATACGTAAGTTTCACAAAATATTTACTTTTACATGCAGTGCACTCTGATATATCCTATTCTACTTCCTTTAAAAAGTGCTGGCAGTACCTTACTTCACAACCCACTGCTTAATGGGTCATTACAGTTTGAAATATACTTCTGTAAAGGAATTGCTATCATTATAAAAACCATTAGAGCAGAGGCAACAAAAAATGGGAGACTTGAGGAGTCCCAGAAGTTGTCTACCTCATAGCTCTGTCCTGTCTTCATCACTCAGGCCAGATAGGAAAACAGAGAACAAGAAAAGAAATCCTAGTCCCCTGGTATGATGGTCAATGTCGTGTCACCTTGGCTAGGCTATGATTCTCAGTGGTTTGGCAGATGCCATGTAATCACCTTCCATCATGTGATCTGATGTGAGCAGCCAATCAACTGAAAGGAGAGTTTCCTTAGGCGTGTGGCCTGCCTCCAGTAAGTGGATGTTCTGGCAAAGGTCACTCTTTCTCAGTCCTGTACTCCTCTCCTTGCCTAACCTCTGGTTCTTGGGATATAAGCCTGCCATTACTCTCTGGCCTGCTGCCTGACCTGCAGATTTTGGGTTTGTCAGCCCCTGCAACCACAAGAGCCAGCAGAGGTCTTCAGCCTGTTGCCTGGCCCACAGATTTGACACTTGCCAGCCTCCACAAGTGCATTAGCCATTTCCTTGAAGTAAATTTCTCCATATATATATTTACATATGCTTCATTGGTTTTGCTCCTCTTGAGTACCCAGACCAAGACATTTGGTACCAAGAGTGGTTCTAGAGGAACAAAATCTTAAGAATTGAGTTTTCTGAATTGGTTCTCAAGTCTGGCTAGACTTAAACTCACGAATGACTCTATTTCCAGTAGGGAAGAGGCCACTGTTAATCCACATTATGATGTGGCAACAGAAATACGAAAAATATCACCACTACTGGATCAAATACTTGTGCGAGACAAGACTCTTCTGGGTGATTGTGTATTTGATGCCTTTCAACATTTTTGTCAAACTGAGAAGCATAATGAAGGTGGCAGGTTGGTCCTACTTTTGGTAGATAACGTAGAGAAAGAAAAGGCATGCCACTCCAGCAAGACACCTTCACCACCTTACCTCAGTGGTATATAAACTCTCCAACCCTATGTCATAATTTAGTACGCAGGGATCTTGATCGTCTTTCCCTTGCATAAGATGTCAACTGGTCCATTACATTGATGACATTATGCTGACTGGATCTAGTAAGGAAGAATTATCAAGGACTCTACACTTATTGGTAAGATATCTGCATGCTAGAGGGTAGGAAATTAACCTGACAAAAAATTCAGGCAGCTCCCACCTCAGTGAAATTTCTAGGGGTCCAGTGAATTGGGGCATGTTGAGCTATTCCTTCTAAAGTGAAGGATAAGCTGTTACATCTGGCTCCTCCTAAAACTAAAACGGAAGCACAAAGCCTGGTGGGACTCTGGATTTTGGAGACAACATATTTTTGCTTCCTGTCCCCATGACCCTATGCCTTGTGGGTCTAGGTGTTACTTCCATAAGAGATGAATGCTCCCACCAGGAGACACAACACTGATTCCACTGAAGTGAAAGTTAAGAATGTCATCCAGCCACTTTGGGCTCCTTATGCCTATGGATCAATAGGCAAAGAAGGGAGTTATCATACTGGCTGGTCAGATTGATCCTGATTACTAAGGGGAAACTGGATTGATAGTACACAATGGAGGTAAAGAATATTGTGTCTGGAATACAGGAGATGCCCTAGGGCGTCTCTTAGTACTACCCTGCCCTGTGATTAAAGTCAATGGAAAACTAGAACAACTCAATTCCTATATGGCTACTAATGACCCAGACCCTTCAGAAATAAAGTTCTGGGTCACTCCACCAGGCAAAAAACCATGACCAGCTGAGGCGCTTGCTGAGGGCAAAGGGAATACAGAATGGGTGGTGGAAGAAGGCAGCTCTAAGTATCAGCTATCACCATGTGACCAGTTGAAGAAACAACAACTGTAATTGTTATGAGTGTTTTTTTCCTTGTTTTGTGTGTATTTGTGTATATCAAATATCTTTTTTTTTTTTTACCGTGCTTTAGGTGAAAGTTTACAGAATTAGTTTCTCATTAAACAATTAATACACATATTGTTTTTGTGACGTTGGTTGCCAACCCCACGACATGTTAACAATCTCCCCTTTTCCACCTTGGGTTCCCCACTTCAGCTTGTCCAGCTTTCCTCTCCCCTCCTGCCTTCTAGTCCTTGCCCCTGGGCTGGTGTGCCCATTGTGTCTCGTATACATGGTTGAACTACGTGTGCTATTGTTTTATAGGCCTAATCTTTGGCTGAAGGGTGAACCTGGAGTGACTTCAGTACTGAGTTAAAAGAGGGTCCGGGGATCAAATATCTGTCTTCTTCCTTCAATTATGCCATTTCTTATTATAAAATAACGAGATATAAATAGGGCCAGAGCATTTTCATTTGTATACATGTTAGCTTTATCATGTTAGGTGCAAATATGACTTTATAATTGTCTTTATTTAGAGATTATGTATGATTTAAGGAGATGTGCATAGGTGCCAAGTTTACAATGGGTGGACTATTATGATTAATGTGAAGTGTCAATTTGGCTAGGCTATGATTCTCAGTGGCTTGGCAGTCACTATGTAATCACCTTCCATTTTGTGATCTGATGTGAGCAGCTGAAAGGGGAGTTTCTTTGAGGGTGTGGCCTGCCTCTAGTATATAAATGGATGTTCTGGCAAACCTCACTCTTTCTCAGCCCTGCACTCTTCTCATTGCCTGACCTCCAGTTCTTGGGATGTAAGCCCGCATACGTCTCTGGCCTGCTGCCTGACTTGAAGATTTTGGATTTGCCAACCCATGCAACCCCATAAACCAGCAGAGGCCTCCAGTCTATTGAATGACCTGCAGATTTTGGGTTTGTTAGCCCTGCAACCACGTGAGCCAGCAGAGGTCTTCAGTCTGTCGCCTGATCCACAGATTTGGGACTTGCCAGCCCCCACAAGTGCGTGAGCCATTTCCTTGAAGTAAATTTCTCTCTCTATATACATATACGCTTCACTGGTTTTGTTCCTCTCAAGAACCCAGACTAAGAATACCTAGTTCCAAAGACTCAAGCCCCTCTTATACTATATGCTGAAAGGATAGCCCTGTTGTTCGTGTATCCCATTGTGCTAAATAAGAGGGATGGTGGGCAAATTCCACCTTCATCGTTAACTGCATGGCAAGGATCAGCATAAACCTCCATCTGGAAATGAATCCAGTCTTCACCTTCCCACTTCTCCAGCCTTGCTGCCAGGTGCTTTAAGCAGCACTTTCTCTCTGATCCCAGCCAACCAGAGCTGCTTCCAAGCTCACAAGTTAAAAGGACATTATCCTTTAGACCAAGTGCTCATGCAGCCCCTTCTGACTCTCGCCACCCTGAGTCAGGTCAGAGCACCCAAGGTAAGAAAACACAGGCCTTCAGACTGCCAAATCGGCAGACACCAGCCAGTGCTGGCTCTGACTGCCCCTGTGGGTTCACTCCTTCCCTGGAACACCTCACAGATTTTACAGAGGGTATACCATACCTATTTATTATAAGCAGAAAAAATACAAAGAGACACATAGGGCAAAGTCTGGGACGGGTCTCAACAAGAGCCTCCATGTTTCCAGGGATAAGTGTCCCCCTCCCGTGCATAGACATCTTTTTCCAACCAGGAAGCTCATGGAACTTCCATGCTTAGGGCCTTTATTTAGCCTCATTGTGTAGTTATGATTGGGACGTCAGTGAATATGCATGACTGACTAAATCATATCCCTCGCCCTTCCTGAGGTTAGCTGACTAGGTGTGGTCTCTGTGGCCTGGCCAGCCACCACCAGTTTGCACAAATCCTCAAGTGTTGCCTGGAGGTGATAATAAAGGCACTTTGATTACTCGAGAAATTCCAAGGGTTATCTCTTGGGAACCAAAGACAAAGATCAAATTCAGTTCTTGGTCACACACCCTCTCTGCTCTGACAGCTTATGTTAATAATGGTTCTCACAGTTCCATAGTATCTTAGCACTGACAGCAAATTCAGGTGTTAACCAATCCAATTCTCTGTTTTAGAGAAAGTAACAAAGGGTGCCTGTCCCCCACCCCACAAGGGGAAAGGAAGGAGAAACAGTGGCATGGGAGGGGAGATAGTGGAGCCACAGCCAAACTATTATCCAGGAACCCTACAATTACTAATACTGTCTTTTCTAAGAGTGAAGCAAGAATCATTATAACATTGGTTACACTACATGATTAGGGAAGAACTAGATGACTAATCAGGGATATTTCCTTGGGAATTCTTATATATAAACTTTAAGTCACATTACCATTTTCCTGCTGCTGGAATTAAAAAAATTTTGCACTTTTAAGTAATGGTACAAAGAACATCTTTCAACATTAAAATAGTATTATATGAACTACTGTTACATGAAAAAACATAAAACATATAAAAATATACAGGAAATTTTTTTCAACATTTACTTTAACATGGTCAAAGCACAGCTTTACTAAGAAATAAAAATGAACAATGATTGAACCCTGCTGAACCCAGAAACAGGACTTACCGTTTCATACTGAGTAATTCAATTGGTTGTCGAGCAGCCAATCTTTCAAATTCATTTCTCATTATGTCAGTCTGATGTACAAATCAGAGAAATAATTATTTCCAAGATTGTAACTACGAATTGAAATTAGCAATCACCAAACAAATAATGAATCTAACCTACTCGAGTATTTACATATACCATTATCAACTGCCATCAAGTCAACTCTGACTCATGGTGACCCCATGTGTGTCAGAGTAGAATGGCGCTCTATAGCATTTTCAAAGACTGATTTTTCAGGAGATCACCAGGCCTTTCTTCTGAGGTACCTGAGTGGACTCAAACCTCCAACCTTTTGGTTAGCAGCCAAATGTATTAACAGTATATGCACCAACCAGTGACTCCTAGGTACTTATACTATCAATTTTAATGCATCATTTCCCTTTCCCTAAGTCCTCTCTGAACTAAATGCTCTTGGGGAACAGGAGCAGAGAACATATGCGCACACACAGCGAATTCATATTTCTTCAATTCCGTACCTAGCTCAGGCAGAAAACGTGGAATATAAATAAGGACTCCACAGAAAAAAGAATCCTAAATCAGTGGTTCTCAATCCCAGCAGCACATCAGAATCAACTGGGGTGCTCTGCAAACAATTCCAATCCTGGCCGTCTCTCATCCTTCTCCCCTACTGACATTTAATGGGTCTGAGATGGGGCCTGGATATGGTTATTATAATTTGTTTTTAAGTCACTACTTGATCCTAAAGTAAAGCCAGTGTTGAGAACCATGGATCTAAGTATGCACTGGGGAGGGGGAAAGAGGAGAGAACTTGGGACATAAAATAATTTGCTTTAGAGCTATAAGCCTAAACCTATACTTTCTTTTTGGCTGTTATTTTCATACTTTGCTTTGTACAACGGATGAAGGAGGGGGGCAAAAGGAACTGCTTCTGCTATCTGCTCTAGCAATTTTACTGTTTTCAATGTTCTGACAATATCCTATTCTACTTCTGTTCTGCACATTTCCTACTCCAAGTACAAAGAACTGTTTAAGTACAATATTCATTTATATTAATATCTCATTTATCCCATCTAATTTCGATATACTGTAGGCTTCAACTATCCTTACAATGGAAGACTAAAAAATAAGCAAAAAGGGCCTTCCAGAACTCAAACTTCTGTTTCTAAGTTTTTGAACAGCTCTACTGAGATATAATTCACATACCATACAATCCACCCATTTAAAGTACACAATTCAATGACTTTTAGTGTATTCATAGATATGGTCATCCATTACCCATCATCAATTTTAGAACATTTTCATAAGCTCCCCCCAAAATTCTGCACCCCTTAGCCATCACACCTTTCTACTCTCTCATCCCCCCTCCCTCCTAAGCAACCACTAATCTACTTTCTTTTTTTTTATAGAGTTCTTTATTCTTGAAATATGAATGGAATCATATAATATGTGGACTTTTGTGACTGACTTATTTCATTTAGCATAATGGTTTCAAGGTTCATCCATGCTGTAGCATGCATCAGTACCTCATTCCTTTTTATGGTGTTTACCAGTGAGCAGCTGATAGACATTTTGGTTATTTCTACCTTTTGGCTATTACGAATAATGCTACTATAGCATTTATGTACAAGTTTTTGTGCAGACATACACCTTCATTTTTTGAATATACACCTAGGAGTGGAATTGCTGGGTCTGTTTAAAAGTTTTGCATCAAGCATTTCTCAATGTAGAAAGCCTTTCTTGGGCTATTGCTAAATTACATACAACTCTAAGAAAGCGTGGCTATCTAGTTTCCTGCAAAAAACTAGGGCATTTTAGCTAGAGGGCTATGCACAATGACAAGGAGTAGCAACTAACAATGAGATAACAAACTATAAAAATGCTGTGCAAGTGGTCTTGAGCCATGTATCACAGAAACCCATAGCTAACTCACAAAGACAGTAAGTAACAGATCTGGAATTTTAGCTCAACTCCCTTAGAAGATGGAGCCCACGCTCACGGAGTTCTTGCAAGGATTAAATGAGATCTCATGAAAAGTTCTTTTGAGTATGTCTGGCATACTTCAAGCATCCATTAAATAAAACTGCCTTAGAAGCCCTTCATACATTCAACTGATATTTGGGTTGCTATCATGTGCCAGGAGCCCTGGTGGCATAGTGGTTAAGAGCTCGGCTGCTAACCAAAAGGTCGGCAGTTCAAATCCACCAGCTGCTCCTTGAAAACTCTATGGGGCAGTTCTACTCTGTCCTACAGGGTCACTATGAGTCAGAACCGACTCAATGGCACCTAACAACAACAACATCGTGTGCCAGGCACTGTTCCAGGTGATGAAGATACAGTGGTGAAGAGGATAAACAAAGCTGCAGCTCATGAAGCTAATATTCAGCCTCATCTCAGCACAGAAGGCTTTCCTCAAGAATCCAATCTAAAGCAGCCACCCAGTCACTCTACTGCATCACTACTTTCATTCTTTGTATAGCGTTTATGAATAACCTACTATTTGCTGATTTATCTGTCTCAACATGGCAGAATGTTAAGTTCCATGAGGACAGACCTTGCCTATCCTGTTCCCCCATGTGTAGCACATAACAGATCTTCAAAAATAGTTGTAAAATGAATAAATGGAAGAGTAGTTTCAAAGGCAATTTGAAGAGTGATTAAGGTCTTAGGCATAGTTTCCCATCTAAACAATGGGGATAATAAACATTATTTGTTCATAGGGCTGTTTTGACAACAAAGTGAGCCCAGTACAATATTTAGCTCCTATTACTAAGAAAGGATTAAATAATCAGTATACTAATTATAACGGTAGAAAACACGATGTATTTAAGAGAGCAAAATTCAATAAAGTAAAATAAAATAAATTAAAAAACTGGTTAAAATATTTAAGTTTCAGGTATCAGACTTCCAGGCAACATGGCACTATAGTCAGAAGCACCACACTGTCCCTCTGCAGCAAAGAGCAGAAAAACTAAATCAAACAGAGTCACACGTCAATCCTGAAACCCTAAGCAACAAATGGAGAGATAAAGAAGTCAGCCAAGCACCAAATGGAATAAGAAACAGACCGAGAACAGACAGCGAGGAGAGATACATGCAGAGGTCCCATAATCAGCTACGCAGCATGGATCCACCATTTTGGACTCCTGTCAGAGATCAGCGAACAGGGGGTATAAGAAAGCTTCATGGAGCTTCCAGAAGGAGACAGAACAACCACTTGGGAGTGCCTCCTAGCTGGGCAGTACCACACAGCTTGGAAGCTACTCCCTTACTCTGCGCAGACGCACGGAGACATCCCTGGGGGCATTTCTCTTTTCTTTTTTTTTGTTTGTTTTTGGGTTTTTTTTTGTTTCTTTGTTTTGTTTTTTTCTCTCTCTTATTCCCTTTTTGTCTATCTTCATTTCCAGTTTCTTGATTTATTCATTTTTTTCTTTTATCCTTTTTCTTTTTTTAATTTTTGTTTTTCCTCATTTCTCAGTCTCTCATCTCTCCACACAAATAGTAAGCTTCCTTAGCAGTCTTTTTTGTTTGTGTGTACGTTTTTGGCTCCTGTTCCTCTCTCCTCTCTCTCATGTTTCCATACCCATCTTAGCTCCACACATCACAATCTACCCCCTCCTTCCTGCCTACCTGCACTGTGCACTGAACATCACACTCCCAAGCAGCCCAGGCAAGGCCTACTGGAACCTGCCCTGCACTGATTCCTGGTCCACACTGTCAGCTCTGGTACGTGCCACAGACAACCCATCCCAGCAACTCCCCTTCAGCTGGATCTGCCCTGCTGTACCATACCTGAGTGACTGACCCTGCCCACTGGAGAAGCAGGTGAAAAGTATTGTGCCCACAGACAAGCAAACAATAAAGAATTCACAGCCCACCTGCTCAGATGTAAACAAATAAAACAAACAAGCAGGATGAAACAAACAAATCTACAATCAATAAACGAGGAAAATAACCACTGAGTGCCCCGAAGACAGCAGACAATAGCAAAACATTTACAAAAACAGGACAGGATTGTTCCAGTAGGCGTCCAAAAGAAAACACCAGATGACCTTCCAGTAGAGGAAAAGGCACTAGACCTAACTGATAGGGAATTCAAATCTCTAATATTCAGAATCATCCAAGAATTGAAGCAAAAAGCAGACAAAAATGAGGAAAAAATACACAAATTCACAGAAAAGGCAGACAAATTCATGGAAAATACAGACCAAAAAAATGGAAGAATTCAAGGAAATAATACAGGGACAAAATGCCAAAATAAATTCACAACTAGAAAACATACAAAAACAATAATTAGAAATTCAAAAGATAAACAACAAGATTTCAGAAATGGACGTCACAGAAGGGAAGGGCTGAGGAGCAGGTTTGAAACGATGGAAGACAGGATCAGTGAAACTGAAGACAAACACTTGGATACAACTCTGTTTGAGGAGAAATCAGAAAAAAGAATGAAAAAAATGAAGAAACCCTGAGAATTATGTGGGATACAATCAAAAGCAAAAATCTGCGAGTGATCGGAGTTCCAGAACAGGGGGAGAAAACAGAAAACACAGAGAAGATCACTGAAGAATTGCTGACAGAAAACTTCCCCAATATCATGAAAGATGAAAAGCTGACCATCCAAGAAGCTCAACGAACCCCACAGAGGATAGACCCCCCCAAAAAAATCACCAAGACATATCATAATTGCACTCGCTAAAACCAAAGACAAAGAATCCTGACAGCAGCTCAAGAAAAACAAAAAGTCACATACAGACAGAGGAGAAACAATAAGACTAAGCTCAGATTATTCAGCAGAAATCACGCAGGCAAGAAGGCAATGGGATGACATATATAAAACCTTGTAAGAAAAAAATTGCCAGCCAAGAATAATATATCCTGCAAAACTCTCGTTCAAATATGATGGTGCAATTAGATCATTTCCAGATAAACAGAAATTAAGGGACTATGTAAAAACCAAACCAAACTTACCAGACTTATTAAAGGAATCCTTCTATCTGAGAACAAACAACATCAGACCACAGGCTGAATACAGGACACAGGATTGGACTAGCTAGATACCAACCTAGGAAATGAACTCTTAAGGACTAAGCAAAACCAAAAGAATTACAGCAGGGAACCAGAGAGGTTAATCTGTAAATGACAACAGCATCAGAACAATAAAAGAGAGAATAAACAGTATATGTATAGAACCTTCTAATGGAGAAGAAAGCAAGGTGATATCAAGTAGTAACAGACTGGTTCACATCTAGGAAGATAAGGGTAAATTCCAAGGTAAACACAAAGAAAGTTAACAAACCTACTCATCAAAATAAAGAAGAAAAACATAAAGTCTCATTAAAAACAGAACCTACAAAAACAGAAAAAATGAAAAAAAAAAAAATCCACAAACAAAAGGAACTCAGCACAGGAGAGTAACAGGAACAAAGGAAATGTCAGCACCACAAAAAAAAAAAAAAAAAAAAAAAAAAAAAGGCACTACAAAATGCAATCCCACTCCTAGGAATATATCCTCGAGAAATAAATAACAGCCGTCACACAAATAGACATACGCACACCCACATTCACCGAAGCACCGTTCACAATAGCAAAAAGATGGAAACAACCTAGATGCCCATCAACAGACGAATGGATAAACAAACTATGGTACACAGACACAATGGAGTATTATACAAAGATAAAGAACAATGATGACTCTGTGAAGCATCTTATGGATGAAACTGGAGGACACTGTGCTGAGTGAAATGAGTCAATCACAGAAGGACAAATATTGTTATGGACCTCTACTATAAAAACTCATGTAAAAGTTAACAGAAAGAGAAACAATCTTTGTTGGTTACAAGGGATGGGAGGGGTGGGGGGGAACTAAACAGACAACAGACAAGTGGTAACTTTGGTGAAGGGTAAGACAGTACACAGTACTGGGGAAGCCAGCACAACTTGTATAAGGAAGGTTCATGGAAGCTCCAAAGACACTTCCAAATTCCCTCAGGGACTGAATTGCTGGGTGGAGGGCTGTGGGGACCATGGTCTTGGGGAACATCTAGCTCAACTGGCATAACACAGTTTGTACATTCTACCTTGATGAGTAGTGTCTTGGGTCTTCAAAGCCTGCAAGCAGCCATCTAACATACTCCACTGATCTCACCCCATCGGGAGCAAGGGAGAATGACGAGAACAAGACACAAGGAAAAGATTAGTCCAAAGAACTAATGGACCACAGCTACCATGTTCTCCACCAGACTGAGTCCAGTACAGCTAGATGGTGCCGGGCCACCACCACTGACTGCTCTGAGTTCACAATAGACGGTCCTGGACAGAGCTGGAAAACGATGTAGAACAAAATTCTAACTCACAAAAGACAGACTAGATTTATTGGCCTGACAGACTGGAGAAACCCCGAGAGTATGGCCCCCAGACACCCTTTTAGCTCAGTGATGAAGTCACTCCCGAAGTTCACCGTTCAGCCGGGGACTGGACAGCCCCATAAAACAAAACGAGACTAATGACGCACAGTAGTCCAGGGACAAGGACTAGAAGGCAGGAGGGGAGAGGAAAGCTGGTGATAGAGAACCCAAGGTTGAGATGGGATGGTGTTGACATGTGGGGTTGTTAACCACTGTCATAGGGCAATATGTGTACTAACTGGTTAATGAAAAACTATTTGTATCAACCTTCATTTAAGGTACAAAAAAAAAAAAAAAAGAATTATCTATGTGAGATCAAACTGACAATAGCAACTCAAAAGGTTTGGTGGGAAGCCTAGGGGGCAGTAAGTTGAAGATAATGGTGATGGAATAATTTGGAAAAGGATAGTGAGAATAGCAGCACAACTGGAAGAATGTAATCGATGTCACTAAGTTGTACATGGAGAAACTTTTGAAATGGTGTAACTTTGGCTATGTACATTTTCACCAAAAAAAAGGTCCTCCAAGGTCGAGAAGGGAGAGCATTGACTTGTCGTGGGGTTGTTAACCAATGTCATAAAACGGTATGTGTACTGACTGTTTAATGAGAAACGATTTGTTTTGTAAACCTTCATCTAAAGTACAACAACAACAACAAAAAAGTTTCAGGTATCAGTCCAATAAGGAAGCATTACTGTACTTTGTACTTAATGTGAAAATAATCTACATTTGGGTAACTACAAAAGAGCCCTGGTGACATAGTGGTTAAGTGCTCAGCTGCTAACCAAAAGGTTAGTGGTTCAAACCCACCAGCTGCTCCACAGAAGAAAGATGTGGCAGTCTGCTTCCGTAAAGATTACAGCCTTGGAAATCCTACGGGGCAGTTCTACTCTGTTTGTTAGGGTCACTAGGAGTCAGAATTGATTCGACTGCAATGGGTTTTTTGGTTTGGGGTAACTACATTTAGAAAAAGTATGGGAAAATAGAATCCACCAGCTGCTCTGAAGAAGAAAGATGTGGCAATCTGCTTCTGTAAAGATTTACAGCCTTGGAAATCCTATGGGCAGTTCTCCTCTGTCCTATAGGATCGCAACGAGTTGGAATAAACTCGATGGCAGTGAGTTTGGTTTTGTTTTTTATATGAAATGACATTTCAAAGGAACATCTCTCTTCCACTTAAAATTTAACCAACATTTTTTTCAGGTAACGTCAGTATAAATATTGCTTTTTAATAACAAAATCCTTTCTAAATTAAATGGTAATCAGTAATGGGGAGGTGGAACCCCAAACATATTATGTTCTGGATGTCTAAAACAATCCAATAATTTAGAAATATTTTACATTCAGCAGATTAGACCATAATTAGTATCACGGGTTCACTCCTAAGATAAACAATTTAAAACGATATACAGGTTTTCCATACTATCCAAAAGTAGAGAGTTCCTACAAAACCTTTGGTAACCGAAATGGCATACAGCAAAGAAGCAATTATCATTAATTTGTATCGGAAAAATTTTTGGGCATTCCCAGACCCAAAAAATAACCTACCAAATTATACCAAATAACACATAAAACCTAAAATAATACTAACATACAGTAAAAGCTGAGATGCTGAATGTAATTCCCAGGGAAGGAGGTTGGCGACGCCACTCTCGCCGCCTCTTTAACGGCTAGATGCAAAACAAACGCTGAATGCTACTTCTGCTTTTCGTAACATCGAAATCCCTCTTGGGATTTCTTTCTATTAGTGAAAACAGGTACTAATGTAGGTCTTTCGTAAAAGCGAAGTGGCGAAAGGCAAACTTTGAAAAGCGGGATATACCTGTATAGGTAATTTGGTTTGCCCATTCCGTCATTCTCATTCATTTAGTAAATACAAAGCTCGCCCTCCAGTGGTTCTCAAGAGCCAAGGTAATTAAGTTTATTAAAAAACAACATACAAAACTAGATCACTTGTTTTAGAGTAGCAGGTTCCTTTGGGAATTTATGTATGGACCCCAGTTCAGAAAAAAATGTACACACAAATTTCTGCATTAAGCTTGGGAGTTCGCGGACCGTACCCCCGGCCCCCCCCCCCCAAAGTCCCTCTTTAAGAATCTCAGGGTAAGAAGCCCGGAGAATGCTTACCTATCCAGTTGTTTTCCATAGACGGATACCTATACGACACGGTAAGTAATAGCTAAGCAAACAACAGCTGAAGCTGGAATATGTAACTCGCTTTTACTCTCAATCGAAAATAAAGATTCATGGAATTCTCTTTGATACGTCAGGCTCAAGACATCCCACTTACTTCAAAAGCAGAATAATCCGGGGCTGTCAGGTAGCTCAGGTAGTTCTTCGTAGGTCGGTATCTGCGAGTTTCCTCCTCCACCAGCGCCGCAGCCTGAGAACAGAACAGGGGCCAGATTATGGGCGGTAAATTGTTACGTGTTTCTTTCAGCACCGTAAAGTCTATCGACCGCTGAGTCAGCTACACAGACACCCCTCACTCACCGCTTCCCGCACACCAGGCGCTTCATAACCTTGGTCAAAATAGGGCAGTGCATCCACCACAGCCTCTCCTGCTACCAAACCTGTGCCCGCCATTCCACGAACCTTCGATTCCACTGAGTTTTTTGAGTCTGCGCAAACTCGACTGCTCTTAATTACGCCTGCGCCCACCACGGACGTAATCCACGTCGCCTGCGCATGGGCCTTAGCATATGCTCAATTGCCAATTCTGAAGGCGCGCTCGTCCCGCCCCTTAGAATTGCTCGGCTATTTTATTTTGGTCGGCTGTGACGTAACGTCCGGGTTTCCCATTGTTAGCAGAAGGTATCAGTTTTCTGTCTCACTTCTGCCATTTTTTTTCTTCCTCTGACTGTAAGTAGTTTGATGAAGAGGCTGGTGGTACTTTTCCTTTTATCTAGGAAACTGAAATCTGGGAGAGGAGCCCTTTAAAACTTTCTGCGGCAACTGGCTGCAGGGTTTGGCAGGGAGAGAAACTGGTTTACCAAATGTGCTTACTCTCCTAACCTTCCTTCTTCCCTTAAACGTCTCTCCGCTTGTGGCTGGGCTTTCCTCCTCTTGCATTTCCTTGCAGCACCCCCAGTATTCTTCGCTTTAGGCGCCCTGAGACTATTTGCATTGGTTAGTGCAGTTCTTTCAGACTCGAGAAGTGAACGCCAGTCTCCAGTTAAAATTGTGAAACTTGGTGTCTGGAACAAAAGAATCCACAGCGAGACTGATAACCGCCCATCAACACCAGCTTTTAACAATCCCGTCATTTTGCTTTTAGGTCATATATAAAATCCAGTCATTTTGCCTCTAGGACTTCCAGTAGTAGACTAGCCCTTCTCATCGCCCCCCAACCACCCTGGTGCACTGCACTGCACTGCCCTGTCTGGCACGTGGCTCTCAGCGTCCTTTGATGAAGCAAAGACCAAATAAGTTGTTGGACTATATACCGTGCGATGCCCAGTGTACAGTTTAGACCCAGGCTTTGTCAGCCAAGAGCCTGGAAATGTTCGCCACAGTTACTAAGCCTCGTTGGTATAAAATGGATTTGGATTAGCTTTCTGTTGTTGTGTGCTGAAGAGTGGATTCTGACTCACAGCGACCCTATAGGGCAGAGTAGAACTGCCCCATAGGATTTCCAAGGCTGTAATCTATACAGAGGAGCCTTTGTGGTGCAGTGGTTAAGAGCTCGGCTCCAGTCCACCAGCTGCTCCTTGGAAACCCTATGGGGCAGTTCTACTCTGTCCTTTAGGGTCCCAAGAGTTGGAACTGACTCAACGGCAATGGATTCAGTTTGCTTTTTGGTAATGTAAAGGGAAGCAGATTGCCCTGTCTTTCTCTTGCTCAGCGTCTGGTGGACTCCAGTCACCGACCTTTTGGTTAGCAGTCGAGCTCTTAACAACCGCACCACCAAGGTTCCTTGATGAGCTTTCTAACTTACCATTATTTAGATAAATGTCTACCTGCAGATTTAAGTGAAAGATAAGATTTCTAGGTCCCTAGGTGGCTCAACTACTAACCTAAAGGTTGATTCAAACCACCCAGCGCATCATGGAAGAAAGGCCTGGTGATCGGTCTGTTTTCGTTAACATTATAGCCAAGAAAACCCAATGGAGCACTTCTACTCTGTAACACATGCAGTCACCATGAGTCGGAATCAGCTTGATGGCAATTTTTTTTAAAAAAATAAGATTTCTAAATCTTAATTTTATTTAAAATTGTCCAGACATCTGTGGGATTTTTATGCGTTTATTCTTTAAAAGATCTGTAAACAACATTTTATACAAATCTTGGGCAAATCTTTTACAAACATGTCCAGAATTCATAACACTTTACAAAAACAAAATATAACAGACTGTCACTGTCTTAGTCATCTACTGCTGCTATAACAGAAATACCACAAGTGGATGGCTTTAACAAAGAGTTTATTCCTCACAGTCAAAGTAGGCTAAAACTCCAAATTCAGCGTGTCAGCTCCAGGGGAAGTCTCTCTCTCTGTCGGCCTTCTCATCAGTGTTCCCCCGGACTAGGAGCTTCTCGGCACAGGGACCCCTGTCCAAAGGACGCGCTCTGCTTCCAGCACTGCTTTCTTGATGGTATGAGGTCCCCCTGTCTCACTGCTCACTTCTGTCTTTTATATCTCAAGAGATTGCCTCAGGACACAATCCAGTCTTGTAGATCAGGCCCTGCCTTACTAATAACAACTGCCATCCATCCTCCCTCATTAACATCACAGGGGCAGGTTTACAATATACAGGAAAATCACACAGTACCAGGAATCATGGCCTAGCCAAACTGATACACAGTTTTTTGGGGGACATCATGCAAACCATGACACAGACCTAGGGAAGCAGCTTCAAATTGCACGGATAAAGGCCCCCATCCTGAAGCAAAGATCTCATAGAGGGATAGTAAGTAATACACCAAAGTAATCCTTGCCCCCGTTTTATACACACTGAATTCCCAATTACTACTTGTTTGTCCCCTCAGGGTTGGAGTGTTAGAAGAGACCAAATGGGGAGATGTCTGGTAGGAGCCCCACTGCAGTAAGCTGCTTAATAAACATTTTTCATAAGACATGGGCTCAGTTCTATTCCCTGGACCCACATCTATAGGAATTATATTACAAGGCACCGTTCTTTACATGGTGTTTGCTTCAGATTCATGCATGCACACTTGAATGCGTTGTTACAACAATACGGTACAAGTCAATAAATTGTAGCACAATACAACTTTTAAGGTTTTGTTAAGTTTGAATAAATACTTTTTATGCCAGTTAAAACCATTAGCAGGGGTTGAAGAAGAAAACAGACTGACATTTGCCAAAACATTTACCAATGAAAATTGACTCTTGTTAACAAATTCCTCTTTCCAATGACTAATACTAGTTTAGATACTGAGGGTCTGCGTGGTTAAGTGGAGTGTGTCCAGGAAAGTTCATAATTCTGAGTCCAATTTGATTACAGCAAAAAGTCCAACAATTCCAGGGGAACCAAAAAAGAGTCCCATCTCAGGCACTATAGTTTGACTCCCTCATCCTCAGAGCTGGGAGGTGGCTCTGGTATGCTTCAGCTTAATAGGACTCTTTTAAACAGCTAAATCCCACAGAGCTCAAATTTCCATCTGCAGTACTAACCAACTTTCTCTGTGTACATAAGATAATAGTCCTGGGCTTCAATACTGGCTCCTTTATATAACTTTGGGCAAGTTATTTAACCTCTTTGAATTCCAGTTTCTTCATTAGTAAAAGTAAGATGCAAATATCTATCTCATAAAGTTGATGTAAGGATTGAATAAGATGATATACATACATGTAGCATAGTATACTGCACATGATAGATAATTTAAAAAAAGGTAGTTCCCATGTCCTTGAAGGACATTTTCCTAGCAACTGTAATTCCACAAAGTTTAATGTTGACACATGAGGGACAAGCTACCCAAGTGCCACATATTGTAGAGGAGGAGCTAAAAGATGTCTGCTTTTATGAAGTACTCAATACCAGTCCCAACAAGTAGAGCTTCCACATAAGTGGGATTCTCCTAGTTAGAACATGAGACAAAACACAAAAAACAAGAAAACCAGAAGCTATATGATTATATTACTTAGCCCAGCTCAAAGAGCCCACGGGTTTAAAGCTGCCATGATATTTCAGTGATGAGAATTATGTGTGTAGGACTAGTGTTCTCCACTTCTGTCATGCCTCTCTAGTACCCTAATCTTGGCATTTCCCTCATTATGCTCATCTTTGAGCTGTTTTTTAAATGCAAAACTAACAAGTCTGTCCCCTACAAAAGACAAGTGCCTTCCCTCTAGACTAAGCACAAACACATACAATGAGCCCAAATATCAAGTAGAAAAGGCAACTTTAAAAAAAAATTGGAGGCAGAGTGAAGACAGTACTGGTTCCAGATTACTCCCAACAATCCTCCAGTGATTACTACAGCAGGAGAATCCTCCTTTGACAGCCAGCCTCACTCTGCAACCTTTTAAACTTCTAAGGAGTTTGGAGAAACTTCAGGGCATCCTGACTCTCAGAAAAATATTTTCTTTGGCACATTCTCTTCTAGTTGAGATGGAGACAGTCAATCAAAGATTTCATTTCTTCTGGAGAAATTTCATTTTACTCCCTAAAAGAAGAAAAAAAGAGTAAACTCTCATTAATTCACTTTTATTTATTGTAGATTATTTGATGCAATGGGTTAACAACTTAGTCATTTAGAATAGCCCAGAAGTAAGCTATCAGGTGATGTGTATTCTGAAATGACATATTTTAAAATTAACCAGCAAAACCCCCAAGGGTCTAATTGTAGAGGTAGAACAGAACTCAGACATTAGAGCTGAGAAGCACAGATCCAATCCAATTACTATCGTTTACAGAGGAAATAACAGCCCAGGCATAAATTTGTCCATGGTCTCTCAGCCAGCCAAGGACAAAGCCTAATTAGGAACATATATTTCAAAGACCAATATAAATACCATAGAATGTAAGTTCGTTGTTTTGGACTAGCCCCGCCACAGTTCCTAGATCCCCTGGATAATTAACAGTTAACTGTAATTGAAAAATTACATAAACAACTGTGTTTCTTTATGATGTACAAGACATTTGCAGGAAATTCTCTTTTGCCTCAGATTTTATCCAAACCAGGTGTTTTTTTTTTTTTTAATATTATTTATTTTGTTGTTGTTTTTCAAAATATACACCAATTCAACAGTTTCTGTATGTACCATTTAGTGACACTGATAACATTCTTCACCCTTTTTTTTTTAATGGACTTTTTTTTCCTTTTTTTAATTGTACTTCAGGTGAAGGTTTACAGAACAAATAGTTTCTCATTAAACAGTCAGTACACATATTGTTTTATGACATTGGTTAACAACCCCACGACATGTCAACCCTCTCCCTTCTCGACCTTTTTTTTTGTTTGGTGAAAATATACATAGCCAAAGATAGACCACTTCAAAAATTTCTACACGCACAGTTCAGTGACATCGATTACGTTCTTCCAGTTGGGCTGCTATTCTCACTTTAGATGAAAGTTTACAGAACAAAATAGTTTCTCATTAAACAGTTAGTACACATGTTGCCCTATGACAACGGTTAACAACCACACTGCATGTCAACACTGTCCTTACTCAACCTTGGGTTCCCTATCACCAGCTTTCCTGTCCCCTCCTGCCTTCTAGTCCTTGTCCCTGGACTGCTCTGCCTCATTAATTCCATTTTGTTTTATGGGGCTGTCCAATCCCTGGCTGAACGGTGAACCTCGAAAGTGACTTCATCACTGAGCTAAAAGGGTGTCTGGGGGCCATACTCTCGGGGTTTCTCCAGTCTCTTTCAGGCCAGTAAATCTGGTCTTTTTTGTGTGTGTGTTAGAATTTTGTTCTACATCCTTCTCCAACTCTGTCCAGAACCCTCTGTTGTGATCCTGGTCAGAGCAGTCAGTGGTGGTAGCCGGGCACCAACTAGCTGTACTGGACTCAGTCTGGTGGAGGCCTTGGTAGCTGTGGTCCATTAGTCCTTTGGACTAACCTTTTCCTTGTATCCTGTTCTCTTCATTCTCCCTAGCTCCCGAAGGGATGAGACCAGTGGAGTATCTTAGATGGCTGCTCACAGGTTTTTAAGACCGCAGACGCTACTCACCAAGGTAGAATGTAGAACATTGTTCTTATAAACTGTGTTATGCCAACTGAGCTAGATGTTCCCCGAGACCATGGTCCCCACAGCCCTCTACCCAGCAATTCAGTCCCTCAGGGAGTTTGGATGTGTCTGTGGAGCTTCCATGACCTTTCCTTGTACAAGTTGTGTTGGCTTCCCCAGTATTGTGTACTGTCTCACCCTTCACCAAAGATAGAAATTATCGATTGCCTATTTAGTATTTCCTCCCTACCCCTCCCATCCCTTGTAACCAACAAAGATTGTTACTTTTTGCTTCACCCTCCTTTTCTGAGTTGTTCCTCCCTCATTAACATATAAATTCACTGCCCCTCTAAGGTTCCTATCTAATCTTTCAAATTGATGTTGTCAATTTGATCCTGTATAGATAGTTCTTAAAAGAGCATAATGCTCAAGCAAGACATTTTTTACTAGTTAAGCTAAACTACTGTTTGGTTTTAAGAAGACTTGAGGGGATATTTTTGGTTTAAGGTTTAAAGATTATCTCAGGGCAATAGTTTCAGGGGTTCATCCAACCTTCATAGCTCCAGGAAGTCTAGATTCCATGAAAATTTGAAATTCTCTTCTGTATTTTCCCCCTTTTGATCAGGATTCGTCTATGGACTAAAGCAAGTGTTTTTAATCTGGAGTCCATGGATGGGCTTCAGGGACTCCACGAACTCCCTAAAATTACATGCAAAATTTATTTGTATGCCGTAAATGTATTTTTTCTGGGAGGAAGATGCACAGTTTTTAAAAAATTCTCCAAGAGATTTAACCTAGGAAAGATTAGTAATCATGATATGCAAACTCTTAAGTCATGAGGGGCTAGTTCAGGGAGCTTCATCTGAGGGAAACAGCCCCATGGACCACTCTGAGAGGGAATTCCAACCTCTTAGAAAGAGACGTCTTTTTCTCCAAAACACTTTGGGACTACAGTCATGGTTTCTAGTCAGCTCACTTGCGGTTATCAATATTCAGATATATTGCTGATCTGGCTATAAAGCCTTTGTGATTGAGGCATATTTTTCATGTTTTTTAGCCACATTTATCCTCCTGGAAAGTACAGCAACTTACCGAGACTCCGCAAAATTCTGTTCACCCCACTGGGCTCAGATTCAGGAATTGTTTCCAAATACTGAAGGGCCCGGACCTCAAACAAACCTATGAGGAAAACTCATGTTAGTTAAACTGCCTAACACTTAAAACTAAAAGTTACTTAAATAAAACTTGGTGTTCATTACAATGTAGTATTTCCATGGGCAAAATATTACAAAATAAATAATTATCATAATAAACAACTCATATTTTGAGCCCTTGTAGCTGTTATTTTTTTGTTTCTATTATTTTCAAAAATTTTACTAATGAGAGAGGGAGAACTTTCTGATGGAAACTGACCTTTCACCCCACTTTTCCGAAGCTCTCGATCCTGGATGAATCCTGCAAACATCTGGGTCTCCATGAAGAGATCAAGGAAGTGGCGTACACTTCGGGAGGTATGGGACTTACGGAATGGCTCCCTTTGAAATACACGCTCTCCACGCTCAGTAACAGTCATGCTCAAAGAATAATGTCCCACCAGCTCCACAAAAAACTTGACAAATGCTTCTGACACCAGAGAGTTGAGTGTCACATCTGTAGCAAGATGGAAAAAAAAAAAAAAAAAAAAAAAAACCCTAAGTTTTGTGTATCTGTGAACATTGGCTCTGGTTATGGAAATCATAACTAAGAAGTCATACCAAGAATAAACCTAGGACTCCAGACTCTTAGCTCTCTCTTGCTGTCCCCATGAACTGAAGAAAAGCAAATGGTTTATACACTTGCCTTCATTTTCTTCCCACACATACTCTCATTAAATTATGCAGCCTGGCTTGTACATCTGTGATTTCACTGAAACTGCTCTTTCAAAGGCCACCAGTGAGAACTAGCCAAATTCAATCTGCTTTTTTATTTTTATTCTCCTTTAAACTCTATTGCTGCATTGGTGCTGACCACCTCCTCACTCCTCTTCTCTCACAACTTTCTGCTCTCCTGATTTCCTGGTTTTATGACCAAACATTTGCTTTTCTGTTCCTTCTTCTTCCTCTTCCTGAGATGGTCCTCAGACCACATCTTCTCTTCAACACACCCTTCCTTACAGAGCTAACTGACACAGAAATAAAAGCTGGCTTTATATGTTGATAATTCCCAACCTGGTATGTCACCAAAATTCCTCTCTACATTTTCTGGCTGCCTAAGAACAATCATCATTTGGCTGCCCCAGTAGCACCTTAAATTCCATTTGTTTGCAAATCATCATTATCAGGTCCTTTTTGGAATTCGGTAGAATATAAATTGATCAGATAACAACAAGTCTAAAACAACATTCATTACATTTCACGACCAAATCAGTTTCCCTCTCAACCTTCCCATTTCATATAGAACCATGATTATTCAATAATAAATAATTTATTGAGTGCTTAAGATATGCCAGGCAGGTAGGGTTGCAGAACTGATTAATGTTGCTATCAATAAGTTGTACATCTGTAAAAAGTTGAATTAGCAAAAGTTGTGTGATAGATATATTTACAACAATGACAAAAAGAAAAAAAAAAAGAGTAGCTGCTGAAGCTGCTTATGTACAACCAAACACCTCATGGGACTTGGTCCCTTGGTTTGAAGGTTTAGGGTCATGTTCATGGAACATCCCAGTCAACTGGCCTAATAATGTGTTTAGTGCTTCTGTTCTACCTCTAAGTTCATTGTGTAGTGCCTGGAGTCTTAAAGGCTTGCACGTGGCCATTCAAGGCACAACAATTGGTCTCTATTCTCCCAGAGCAACAGAGGAGGGAGAGTCAGGAACAGGAGGAGGAAATGGAATGTGTGGCTACTTGTCTCAATGAACAACTGTCTCCTTTGCCATGAGACCAGAAGAACCAGACGGTGTTCAGCTACTATCAGTGAACATTTTGATCAAAGAGTTTATAGAAGAACCCTGACCAAAGGGGAGGAAATGCGGAACAGAATTTCAAATTCTCATGGAATCTAGATTTTCTGGAGCCATGGAGGGTAAATGAACTCCTAAAACTATTGCCCTGAGATAATAAAAAAAATCCTTAAACCAAAAACATCCCCTCAAGTCTTCTTAAACCAAACAATAGTTTAGTTTAACTAGTAAAGAATGTCTACGTTGAGCATTATGTGCTTTTAAGATCTATCTATATGGGATCAATTGACAATATCAATTCAAAAGATTAGATAGGAACCTTAGTGGGCAGTGAATATATGTTAATGGGGGAGGAACATCTCAGAAAAGGTGGGTGAGAATGGTTGCACAACTTGAAGAATGTAATCAATGTCACTAATGGTATATGTAGAAACTGTTGAATTGGTGTATGTATTGCTGTGTATATTCTCAACAACAAAAAAATAAATAAATTATTTAAAAAAAAAAAAAGACAAGTAACCTAATTTTAAAAATGGGCCAAGGAACTGAGTAGACATTTCTCTAAGAAAGATATGCAAATGGCCAATAAGCACATGAAAAGGTGCTCGATATCATTAGTCATTAGGGAAATGCAATCAAAACCACAGTGAGATACCACTGCACTTCCACTAGCATGGCTATTTTTAGAAAAGCAAAATACAAGTGTTGACAAGGGTGTGGAAAAGTTGGAAACCTCATGCATTTCTGGTGAGAACGTAAAATGGTTCAGCTACCATTTTACATGTAAAAGTTTGATGGTTCCTCAAAAAGTTAAATGTAAAATTACCACATGACCCAACAATTCCACTCCTAGGTATATACTTGAAAGCAGGGACTCAAACAGATACTTGTACATCAATGTTGACTGCAGCCATTGTCCATCAACAAATGAATGGATGATACAAAATGTGGTATTATATGTACAATAGAGTACTATTCAGCCATAAAGAGAAATAAAGTTCTGATTAGAGTGAAGGAGAATGAAGAACACCAAAGACACAAGGAAAGTATTAGCCCAAGAGACAGAAAGGGCCACATAAACCAGAGACTTCATCAGCCTGAGACCAGAAGAACTAGATGGTGCCCGGCTACCACCAATGACCGCCCTGACAGGGAACACAACAGAGACTCCCTAATGGAGCAGGAGAAAGGTGGGGTACAGAACTCCAATTCTAGTAAGAAGACCATACTTAATGGTCTGAGACTGGAGGAACTCCAGAAAGCATGGCCCCCAGATTCTCTATCAGCCCAGAGCTAAAACAATTTTCAAGGCCAACTCTTCAGACAGGGATTGGACTGGACTGTGGGACATAAAGTGATACTCATGAAGAGTGTGCCTCTTAGCTCAAGCAGATACAAGAGACTAAATGGGAAGCTTCTGTCCAGAGGTGAGATGGGAAGGCAGAGAGGGTTAGGAGCTGGTTGAATGGACATGGGGAATCAGGGGTGGAAAGGAGTGTGTTGTCACAGTATGGGGAGAGCAATTAGGGTCACATAAAAATGTATGTATAAATTTTCGTATGGGAGACTAATTTGAAATGTAAACTTCATTTAAACTACAACAATAAACAAAAATTTAAAAAAAAAGAGAGAAATGAAGTTCTGAAACATGCTACAACATGAATGAACTTCAGAAAGATTATGCTAAGTGAAATAAGCCAAACACAAAAGGACAAATATTGTATGATCTCACTTACATGAAATATCTAGAAAAGACAAATGAATAGAGACAGAAAGTAGATTAGTGGTTATTAGGGCCTGGGTAAAGGGGAGAATGGGGAGTTATTGCTTAATGTATACAAAGTTTATGTTTGTGGTGATGAAAAAGTTTTGGAAATAAATAGTGGTGATGGTCACACAACACTGACGATATAACTTAATGCCACTAAATATGCATTTAAAAATGGATAAAATGTTATATATATTTTACTACAGTAAATAGAAAAAAAAGCTATCATTATGTGCTTGTTTTTTTTAAAAAAAAAGATATACCAGACACTGTATTAAGTACTTTTACAAACATAATAGTCCTGTGAGGTAGGTAGATATTATTTCCCTTTTACAAGTGAGGTAACTAAGGCTCAAAATGATAAAATAAATTCTCCAGGGTCATCTCATCTAGTAAGAGACTCCCAAGTCACGTGATTCTTAACCACCATGATATACTAAAATATACTGCCTCCCAGGCCCAGGGCTTAAGCCTCAGATTTGACTCAGACTCCTCCTTTTTATTCTATAGCCCTATAATCTATCTTTCTTTTCTCCCCTTCACAATATCTCTTGCTCTTTTCCATGAACTCCATCCTGGACTGGGACCTAGGTTTAGTCACAGTTCCACCATGAAACAGTTACATAATAGCAAGTAGCTCACTTCACCTCTTTTGGCTTATCTTCCACATTATGTTTGACTCTAATCTAGGTTTTTATTATATTTTGTTCAACAAACCTCCCTCTTGTCTCTTTTCTTCTTAAGTGTAGAAGCCATGGCCCATCACTGCATTTACCTTCAATACTTTTGCCCTGCTCTCTCACCCCTTCCAGTTACTGCCCCATTTTTCTTCCACCTTGCAGCAAAATTTCTTAAAAGAGTTGTTTATACCCGATGTACTATTTTCTTTCATCTCATTCTTTCTTTTTAAAATTATTTTTTCTATAATTTATCTTCCATTCTTTCTTTTTTAACGTACATACTTTATATATGTATGTATGTATATATGTTGTGTGTGTATATGTATATTCATTCTCTGGTATACATGAATATTTCATAAGGTGAACAATGAAATCAATATCCAAGTACTCACCACATAGCTTAAAAGCAGAATATTACCAGTCTCTCTGAAGCTCCCTGGGTGACTCCCTCTCTTTGATTTTTTTTTATTGTTGTAAAAATACACGTCACATAACATTTGTCAGTTCAACATTTTTCAGGTATACAGTTTGTTGTTGTTGTTGTTGTTAGTTGCTGTCGAGTTGATTCCAGCTCATATGGCAACCCCGTGCGTGCAGAATGGGGATTTCACAGAACGGCTCCATGGGGTTTTCAAGGCTGTGACCCTTCAGAAGCAGATTGCCAGTCCTGTGGCTATGGTGAATAGTGCTGCAATGAAAAGTAGTGTACATGTGTCTGTTTGCCTCACCACTTTCAAGTCTCTTGGGTCCATACCTAGGAGTGAAATTGCTGGGTCATATGGTAGTTCTATGTTAACTCTTTGAGGAATGCGAACCTTTCCACAGTGGCTGTACCATTTTACATTCCCACCAGCAACGGATGAAGGTTCTAATTTCTCCACATCCTCGCTAGCATTTGTTCTTTTCTGTTTGCTTTTTCTTTTTTTTTATCTTAGCCATCCTAGTGGGAGTGAAATGATATCTCATTGTTGTTTTTTTTGTATCTCTCTAATGGCTAGTGAAGGAGCCCTGGTGGAGCAGGAGTTAAGTGCTCAGCTGCTAACCAAGAGGTCAGCAGTTCGAACCCCCCAGCTGCTCCACAGGAGAAAGATGTGGCAGTCTGCTTCCGTAAAGATTTACAGCCTTGGAAACTCTGTGGGGCAGTTCTACTCTGCCCTATATGGTTGCTATGAGTCGGAATGGACTCGACTGCAAGGGGGTAATGGCTAGTGAGAGGAGCCCTGGTGGTGCAGTGGTTAAGTGCTTGGCTGCTAACTGAGAGGTTGGTGATTCAAACCCACTAGCCACTCTGGGAGAAAGATGTGGCAGTCTGCTTCCATAAAGATTATAGCTTTGGGAACAGTATAGGGCAGTTCTACTCTGTTCTATAGGGTAGGGTCGCTATGAGTTGGAATCAACTCGACGGCAGTGGGTAATGGCTACTGACAGTGAGCATCTTTCATGAGCTTGTTGACCACATTTGAATATCCTGTGTGATAAAATGTCTGTTCAAGTCCTTGCTCATTTTTTGATTGGCTTGCTTGTCTTTTTGTCATGACTCCATCTCAGTGGTGTCATTCCTCACTCTCCAAAAGAGGGTGACCATTATTTGGAATTCTATGTTTACCATTCCCTTGCCTTACGTTATAGTTTCACTGCACAAGTATGTAATCCACAACAACACATTGTTATGTTTGGTACGTCTTTGAACATGATAGAAAACACTGTATTCTTCTGCAACTTAATGTTTTGTTCAGTATTGTATTTTTAAGACTCATTTTTAATGCTATAGTTTCCTGTCAATGGACAGTTAGGCTTTTTTTAGTTTCTGCTATCACATACATTGCCACTACCAAAATATTGTACTTGTATTGAACACGTATAAGAGTTTCTCAAGGGTATATATTTAAAAGTTGAATTGTTCGGATGTAGGGTATGCACATCTTTAATTTCCCTAGCTAATGAAAAACTGTTTTCCAAAATGGTTTAACTGATTTACACACTCTTAGTAATACTTGTTGCTAGACTTTTAAATTTTTGCCAATATGGCAGATGTCTCATTGTGGTTTTGATTTACATTTTCCTGATTCTGATGAACCGCATTCTCTTACATGTTTATGGGCCTTTCACATTTCCTCTTCTATGAAATGACTACTCATATCTTTCCCCCATTTTTCTATTGGTTTTTTCACCTTTTTCTTACTAATTTTTAAGCAGGTCTTTATAAAT
This sequence comes from Dugong dugon, assembly GCA_030035585.1. Taxonomy (NCBI): domain Eukaryota; kingdom Metazoa; phylum Chordata; class Mammalia; order Sirenia; family Dugongidae; genus Dugong; species Dugong dugon. The sequence continues at coordinate 155,339,386 of CM057462.1, forward strand.
TCTAGATACTATTCCTTTGTCCATCATATTTTATTGCAGAAGTCTTCACCCAGTTTGTGGCTTGTTTTTCATAGTGTCCCTTGATAGACAGAAGTTTTAAATTTTAACACAGTCAGATTAATTGATCTTTTCCTTTATGATTTGTGCTCTTTGTGCCATATTTAAGAAATCCATCATTGTCTCAAGGATATAAAATATTCTTTATATTCTTTTCTAAAAATGTTTAAAGCTTTGCTATTAACATTTAAGTCTTTAATTCACTGGAACTGCTTTTGCGTATAGGGTGATGTCTGGATCTCTCTAAATTTCTTTTAATATAGAAAGCCAATTGCCCTAGCATCATTTATTGAATAGTTCATCCTTTCCCATTGATGTGTAATGCCAGCACTGATGCAAATCAAGTTTCCATACGCACGTGAGTTCTGTACTCTTTTCTCTGTTTGTTCATTCCTGCACCCAAACCAAACTATTTTAATTACTATGACTTTATAATTAATCTTGATGTCTGGCAGGGCAGGCCCTTCAGTCTTGTTCTTCTTTTTCAGGAGTGTTTTGGCTATTCCTGGCCCTATGTACTTGCATTTATGTTTCAGAATCAGCTGAATGCCATTCCACTTCTCTCTTGAACCCTCTCCAATCATGCTTTTCTTCCTACCACTCCACTGAACTTGCTGTTATCAAGGCCTCCAAAGCTTCTTATTCTCAAATCCAATGGCCAATTCTTAGTCTTCATAGCATTAGACACAATTGTTTACTCTTTCCTTTATGAAATACTTTCTTCACCTCAGCTTCCGTAATATCACACACTTTTGGTTTTTCCCCTACTTCACTAGCTGCTCCTTTGTTGGAGCCTTCTCTTCCCAACATCCAAATGTTAGAAACGATACCATTCTCAATCAACCCAGGGCTCAATCTTTAAATTTGTTCTTTTCTATCTGTATTCACTTTATTAGGTAACCTCATCTAGTCCTATACTTCTAAATAGCAACTTCTAAATCTATCTCTGTAACCCAAATCTTTCCTCTGAACTGCAAATTCACTCACGTATATAAACACCTACTTGACATTTCTAGTTGGGTATCTGCTAGGTATTGGGCATCCAGTAAGTATTTCAAGCTTAAAATACAAAACTAAACTTTTAATTGCCTTTCTAAACCTGCTCCTTCCCTTATGTTCTCATCAGTAAATAGCCTTAGTTTTCTCAACTGTAAAGTATGGGTTAAATAAATAACGATACCTGTTTCATAAGGATATTACAAGGATGAAATTATATGTATGTAAAGTGCTTAGCCCAATGCCTGGTACCTAGTAAGCACCCAGTGAATATTATTATTCACCCATTTATTCAACAAATACTTACTGAGTACCTATTTAGTGAGTATTTATTTTTATACTGTTTAAAGTATTGGGGATGAAAAACAAAACAGACAAAGTCACTGCCCTCACAAAGCTTACAATCTAGCTCATCAGATGGTGGGATGAGCCATGAAGAAAAATAAGGCATGGAAGGAGGATAGGGAGTGCTGGGTGAATGGGCACAATTTAAATAGGACGGTCAGGAAAGGCCCCACCGAGAAAGCAACATTTGAGCATGGACCTGAAGGAGCAAAGGACAGAAGCTATATGGATATCTGGGGAAACAGTATTCCATAAAAGGAACAAAGCAAGTTCAAAGGTTCTGAAATGAAAGAGGGCCTGACATCTCTGAAGGTCAGCAAGAAAGCCAATTATACAATTCCCAAGGTACGGGCAATCTAACACATCTTTTGTATATCCAAAAGTGCTTAACAGGGTGCTGAGCATCCTATAAATATTTACAGCTTTGACCCTAAGTCCTTAGCTCACTTGTCTCATACCGTGTGAAAAATTCTGCTCCTGAGACAAGATTTCATTTCGCTCTTCCAAAATCTGCATCAAGGCAGCTTGGAGTTTAGGTGGTAGAATTTCATCCTCATCAGATACCTGAGGAGAAGAAATTGAAATTTCTCATGAGTTTTGAGGAAGAATGTCTCAACCATGAACTAGTTAGGTCCCAAAATTTCACAGTGGTTTTGTACATTTTTTGGCTAAAGAATCAGTCTGAAGTATCCTTCCCTATGTTGAGTATGATGTTTATGGTTATATATCTCAGCCATAAATATGAAAAAAGTAAATAATATACTTTATAAACTTTTCTGAGTCTTAAATAATACTAATAACCAGCATTTTTCCTCCAAATATCTCTCGCCAACAACTCTCATGCTATATTACAAAGATCATCCCAGATAAACGGTATCTGAAATGTGATGAGCTAATTGACTTTTAAAAAGAGACAAAGTCCTAGGGAACATTGTTTCCACCTGTGTTTCAGGGCTTACAAACCTGTGTACAGGTTATGTATGACAAGTTGCTCTAAGAAGGCTTTTCTAACTCTCCCTTCCACTTCAATATCCAGGATAAATGACCACTTTCTTCTTTTTTGTCCTCACTATATGCCAGAATCAACTTGACAGCAACGGGTTTGCTACCTTGCACAAATTTCTATTATTACCATTTCTAAACGTTTCTAAGTTTATTGCTTATGTCCGCCCCCCACCCCACATTAGACTATGAGGCCTGAGAGCTCATACTGTCTCTAACTCATCTTTAGGTTCTGACTGCCTAACAGAATATCTAGAATTAATAGGTGTTTAATAAACGCCTGTTAAACTTAATATAATTAGAGGCTTATATGTCAACCCATCTGGACTTGAAGGGTGGGTCACCTCTTTTGAGAATGACATTTATTCTGTTTCTTCTTTCCTTCCTTGGGACAGGCAGCTACAAACGCAAGCCAAAATTTTCAGGTCAATCTTGTATGACTGGCCACAGTGTCAATTTAATTAAGTATATGTGGAAGCTAAAAGTCTTGCCTGAGTCATCTTTTCTAAGTACTTTCCCATATTTTCTGTCTAATTATCTACAGAGAGGCCTTTATCCCCAAACATTACGTAATCACCTCATTTGTCACTCACCTCCTGTAAGAACTTGTCTGCACAGAGATCAACTATCAGCACCTATGGGATAAAGGAACCAGGCAAGTTAAACCAGAGACATTCACAGAGAAATATCTTAGGCACTGCTAGATTAGGAAGGAAATTTTTATTCTTTTAAGCAATGGGATTGTTTTAAAATTAACTAAAAAAATTGTAGCCATTTAAAAGTTAACACATTAACAAATAAATTGTAAGTTTAAAAAAATGGTGCGCACATCTATAAATTAAAAGCAACTTAAAAAAAAAAACACATCGACCAAATGCAATGTGTGGACTTTATTTAGGTCCTGGTTCAACAACAAAGTATTAAAAATTTATGAGACAACTGGTAATGTGAACACTGGATTTTGCTTATATTAAGAAATCATTATTAAATGTTTTAGGTGTGATAACAGTATTGTATTATGTTAAAAATGCTCTTATGTTTTAGAGAGTCATACTGTAATATTTACAGATAAAACGATGTCAGGGATATGCTTCTAAATAGTATAGGAGAGAGGAACAAATAAAGATAAAGACAGGTCATAAACTGAAAAGTACTAAAGTAGAGTGATGGGGACATAAGGGTTCATTTTACTCTTGTCTACTTTTATATATGTTTGAAATTTTCCATAATAAAAAAGTTGTAAAAAATGTTAACCCAGCAGAGTAGTCAGGAAGAATAGTCTTTTCAATAAATGCTGTTGGGATAGCAATATATTAAAAAAAAAAAAGAAAGCTTGATTCCTACCTCACACCATAGACAAAAAGCAAGTTCTAGGTGGATTCAGAACTAAACGTGAAACACAAAATAATGAAGATTCCAGGAGATAATATAGGAGGCTATCTTCATGAAGTTGATGTAAAGAAAAACTTAAGTAGCTCACAAAATACATGAACTATAAAGGGAGAGACTGACAATTTTGACCACATTAAAATTAAGAACTTCTGTGACTGAAAAACACTATTTTGAAGAGTGAAAATGCAAGCCACAGACAAAGGACTGGTATCCTCTTACAAATCAATAAGAAGGTAACAATCCAGTAGAAAGATGGGCAATAAATTTCACAAGATGATATTCAAATTGCCAATAAACATATAGAAAGACGCTCAACTTCCACAGTAATCAAGGAATGTAAATCAAACCACAATGAGAATACCACTACACACTCACCAGACAGGCTAAATTATACACACTGATGATAACAAATGTTGGTGAGGAAGTGGAGCAACAGGAACTGTCACATACTGCTGCTGGAGGGAGTTGATATTGGCATAACTGCTTTGGAAAACACTTTGACTTTACTTACTGAAGCTGAAGAAATGCTTATACCATGACACAGCAATTATACTTCCAAGTATACTCGTAGAACTGCATACATATACATACCAAGAATCATACACAACAGTATTCATAACAGCATTGTTTGTAATAACCCTAAACTGGAAACAATTCAGTCCATCAACTATAGAATGGATAAATAATCTGTGGTACATTCACATAATGGAATACTATACAGCAACAAGAATGAACAAACTAGTGTTATATACAGAAACATGGATGAATCTTACTGACATAATATTGAGCAAAAGAAGCTTGGCCAAAAAAATATGTACAGTATGAGTTAATTTATATACAGTTTAAAACCAGGCATAACTGGGGGTGGGAGTAGGGAAGGGAATATTGATTAGAAGGAGGCATGATGGGGGCTTCTGGAGTGCTGTAATGTGTCCATTCCGTTCCAAATTTGGTTACACAAATGCTCACTTTGACATAATTCACTGAGTAATAGATTTTATTTTGGGCACTTAACCTATATGTGTGTTATATTTGAAACAATTTTCATAAGTTAACCCAAAGTAGTTTTTGTGTTTGACTTAAACAAACATAAAAACTACCCTTCAGAAATAAGGCAAGAATGAGCCCATGGTTCACTACTTTAAGTAAGATACAACTTTGGACTCAAGTGTATTATAGTGTTTTTCTCATTTAATAAAAGGTCATAATATATTAATAATATTAATATAAATTACTGACAACTTCAGCAGTCATAAAGATCATGTGTTTTCATTTGTCAGTGCACCAATCTTTTCCAAAGGCAGAATTTTATATAGCTATACATCAAAGTTCAGAATAATTTATATGCTTTTTTCTACTTACAAGTATTTTTCATATTGCTACATAGACTGAAAAATTATAATTGTCTCATACCGTACCATCAACTTAACATGCCATACTTCATCTTCTCTCTCCACTGTTACTTTTTTTTCCCAATTTTTTACTCTTATAAATAATTTTTAGTCAATATCCTCAGGCATATAGTTTTATCATTCTTTTGGATTATTTTCCTGGGACAGACCCCCAGAAGTAACATAATAGGTCAAAGGACATTACTGACAGTCTACTGTGTGCCAGCTATGATACTAGGTGCTTTACTGCTAATCATTATGGAAACTTGCAAGGTAGTTATTATTATTCCAGTTTTACAGATAAAGAAATTTAGGCTCAGAAAATTTAAGCAAGTTGCTCAGGGTCACACAGCTACTAAGTACAGAAATCAGAATTGAACCCAAATTAGTCTGCCTCCAAAGCCTGGGCCCTGTCATCTGTAACATACTGCTTATATGAAGTGAACTGCCAACTTGCTTTCCTCTTTCATTATACCCTTGCCAGGACTAAATATTTGTATTATTTTTAATATGTGAATAGCTAAAAGTAGTAACTCATTGTTATTTTAACTCTTTCATAACAAAAGGTTGAACATGTCCCATGTTGATTGATTTTTATTGCAACCTTTTGAGAAATAATGTTTTCATTTATCAGAAGTGAATGCACTGCCAACCATCCCAATGCTTTGAAGTACCATGTCTCTCATCTCACCTCTTCAATGGGTAGGTCCTGAAGCTGTGGTAAGGAGCAAGACAGGATTCCAATTAGGAACGGAGTAGGTGAGCACACAATGTCGATCATAGATGCTGGCAGGACTGGGATGTAGGTATGCTGCCATGTGAATGGATACAGCGTGGCTACCACAGCATGACCACATTTTGACAAGGTGCTAGCCAGAAGAGAAAGCAAATGGCATAACATATGGTGGAACACAGAAGGCCTTTCAGATATTATATTTTAAAAAATTATAAATCAATACCTGTTAATGATCATAACAATTCTGTGATTATTCATTAATTTTTAACATTCTATTTAAAATTTTAGCTTACTAAAAATGTTTAATCTCAACCCAGCTCTGCCACAATTTATCATTGTTAAAAATCAGTGTATTTAGAAAGGCAATATCAGTTTTTAACAACAGTTTAAGTGAAATACATTTCGAAAAGTAAATTTATTGTGCCTCAAAAAAGTCACTGCTACAGCCTAATAGCCTAATGAAAATGACTTTTGGATTATTAACTATTTGGAATTATCCATGTCATTATTCTACTTCATACGTAATTGACAGACTGATCTCACATTTTTTAAATATGCCTACAATTTTTTAATAAGTAAATTTAGTGTGCCTCAAAAAAGTCATTGCTATAGCCTAAAAGCCTAATGCAAATGACTTTTGGATTATTAACTATTTGGAATTATCCATGTCATTATTCTACTTCATAGGTAATTGACAGACTGATCCTACATTTTTTTAATATGCCCAAAGAACAAGTAAAACACCAGTGTGAAGTGAAATACCGTACTTATTTCTCACCTTAGGCTGTTGGCAACGAAGATTACTCTCCGCTCCAAAAGGAGAGAGGCACAGACCCGGATGAGATGACACACACTTAGGCACTTAAAGAGACATTCAAAATCAACATGTTCCAGTCGGGAATCCAGCGGTCGGCAGAGTTCAATCGACTGAAATGCAAGAATTTCAGTCAGGGGAGCTGATGCTGAAAAAGACTCTAATGACAATAATGGATCCTGTCATTCTTTTTCAAGATAAATAGAAGAAATAAAGTCTGCTACAAAGAGATTATGAAGCTGTCTACCTGAATCCCCAAACAAAATATTTTTCTGCTGTAAATTTCTGATAAAATCTTTTATCCCATCTGTCAATGGTATGTATAACCTTCATTTATCACACTGAAATCATCATCATGAGGGTATTCAATCTATGTAAGCTAGAAACTGTTGGTTCCTGGGTCTAGGATCAACTATCTCACAGAACAATTGGGCATCTCTGCAGTGGTTTGTGGGATTAAGCCAAATTCTTCATAGTTTACGGAAAAGGAAACATGTTGGGAGGCTTCTGGAAACTCTGCCTATTAGGATGATTTTATGGAATCTACCAAGCCTGCTTTCTGGAGGTTATCAAACCTTTTAAAAATCCACTAACTTACCCCATCTCCAGCCCCAGGGAGGTAGCTCTTAACTGTGATGGTGCATCCAGGAGCTGGGAAAGGAGCTTCCATGACACTTCGCATGAATGGGTGAACCAGGGCTGGAGACATTTCTCTTCTCTTCTCTACTTCATCCAGAATCTACATGCACAAAATATGTTATTTTATTATGGACTCAGTTAAAAAATATCAAAGAATTCTATCAAAGGAACTGCTAATGTGTTGGTGCACAAACTCGCAAATATCGGAACTACCAACTGAATTTAAGACAGATAAGCTTCTGTGACCAACAGACATTCATTAAAGGCATCGCACCTCTTGGGGGTGTAGTGGGGATATCTTGGGATTCCAAGAAGTTTCTAAAATAGGTTATCCACTTTTTTAGGGGGGGAGCCCCTTTTCAGTTCTTTAAGGACTTGAGACGTAGGCAGGGGCAAAGCAGATGGCATTGACAATGATATCCTGCAACTTAGGGTCTGGGAAAGATTAGGAGATAAGGTAGAGTTTAAGGCTATATCCTTCTAGCCAAGAGTTTTAGCGAACTTAATAGATGATTATATGGCATCAGCAGCTGGATTAGAGATCTACAGATCTACATCTAAATTTACTCCTCCATGCTTGTCGTTCCTAATCTATTAATGGAGAACCTTTTCTAAGGTCTATGCCATTTAATGTTGTTTGGTGCAAGCAGTTTGCAATTAGCTTCTAACCTAAAGGCTGGTAGTTTGAACCCAACCAGTAGCTCCGTGGAAGAAAGCCCTGGTGAACTGCTTCTGTAAAGATTTCAGCCAAGACAACTCTATGGAGCAGCTCTACTTTGCACATCTGGGACAGCCATTGGTCAGAATCAACTTGACAGCAACACGTTTGGTTTTGGTTTTTAGTGAAGTCATTAGAAACAATAACTTCTTCAGAGCTCATTTCTTTTCATAGAGTTCATTTTTCACTCACTTTTGAAAAAAGGTTGAAGCAGCCTAGGCGACTAACCATGCAGTATACCTCAGGGAGTCGCTTTCCTTTGCCTTCTGGCTAAAAGAAAAAAATAACAAAAGTCACGCAAGTCTTTTCTAATTTGGACTATTAATATTCTTTTTTTTCTTTTGTGTTTTATTATTTTTCTTTTTTATTTATTTTTATTGTATTAAAGAAGCTATGTTAGCTGTAAACAGTGAGAGCAAGGTGGGACTTAGCCACAGAGCACTTCAAAATAGAGGAGTATGATTTTATTTATTTATTTTTGTAATAGAGAAAGAAACTGCTGATATAGTGGCTAGATATCAGTCTGGTTAGATTTGCGGAATGAAGTACAGTGAGCCAATTTAGGGATTTCTGAGGGTTTCTTCTCTGTAGGTGCCACTGTTCCACTAAACCTAGAATAGATCGTACTATAATTTCTAGCATGCCTCCCATCTTTCTGTGTATTATTTTTATTTTTATTATTAAAGTTTACAGCTCAAGTTAATTTATACACATACTGTTATGTGACACTAGCTGCAATCCCAATAATGTGACAGCACACTCCCCCTTTCCACCCCAAGTTTCCTGTGTCCATCCAACCAGCTTCTGTCCCTTCCTGCCTTCTCATCCTGCCTCCGGACAGGAGCCACCCTTTTGGTCTCATGTATCTGCCTGAACTAAGAAGCACACTCTTCACAAGTATTATTTCATGTTTTATAGTCCAGTCTAATCTTTGTCTGAAGAGTGGGCTTCGGGAATGGCTTTAGTTCTGAGTTAACAGAGCACCCAGGGGCCATGGCTTCGGGGATTCCTCTAGTCTCATTTAGATAATGAAATCTGGTCTTTTTACATGAATTTGAGTTTTGCTCCACATTTTTCTCCTGCTCTGTCAGGGACTCTCTGTTGTGCTCCCTGTCAGGGCAGTTATTGGTGGTACCCAGGCACCATCTAGTTCTTCTGGTCTCAGACTGATGGAGTCTCTGGTTTATGTGGCCCTTCTGTCTCTTGGGGTAATATTTTCCTTGTGTCTTTGTTGTTCTTCATTCTCCTTTGCTCCAGGTAGGTTGGGACCAATTGATGCATCTTAAATGGCCACTTGCAAGCTTTTAAGACCCCAGACACCGCTCACCAAAGTGGGATGCAGAACATTTTCTTAAACTTTGTTACACCAATTGACCTAGATGTCCCCCAAAACCATGGTCCCCAGACCCCAGCCCCAGCTACTCTGTCCCTCAAAGTGTTTGGTTATGTTCAGGAAACTTCTTAGCTTTTGGTTTAGACTATTAATACTCTCTTAAGTACAGAACAGGAACCAAGGTTGTTCTCACTGAACACACAGAGAGAAAGATGGGAGGCATGCTAGAAATTACAGTACGATCTATTCCAGGTTTAGTGGACTAGTGGCATCTACGGAAGAAGAAACCCTCAGAAATCCCTGGATTGGCTCACTGTACTTCATTCGTCAGATCTACCCAGACTGATATCTAGCCACTATATCAGCAGTTTCTTTCTCTATTACAAAAATAAATAAATAAAATCATACCCCTCTATTTTGAAGTGCTCCATGGCTAAGTCCCACCTTGTTCTCACTGTTTACAGCTAAGACAGCTTCTTTAATACACAGGTCAGTAAGTAGCCCTCAAACTCATCTAGAGATAGTGTTTCTGAAGTTCCTAGTCTGACCCTACTGCTCCTTGACAACCCTGCTGGTAGTATAAGTCTGGTACTTACCAAGAGCTTCTTACAGTAACCAAACCACCGGCTCCCATCTTCACCAGTCAAGACAAAGGAGAAAGTTTCACTGAAAAAAAAGTTAATAGCTATTTTGAGACCCAAACAATCACTCATGACATTCTTCATGGGAATAAAACTATTGAATATTAGGGTCCAGCAACAGTTATTTTATGAACTAAAAGAGAGTGTTAATATTACATTTATTGCAAATCACATTTATTCTCAGGGAGAATGTCCAGGCCTTAAGAATATCTCACCTTGGACCAGAGGGACAGAATAGGTATCAGATGAGCCTTTGATTTCATTGCCTCCATTTACTTTCTTATTTATTCACTCTAGCTGTTAATCAGGACTATTTTCCCTTTGTTGAATGTTCAGTTTAGTCAAACATATGAGTAAGCTATAAAGGATTTTGATAAGCCATTTTGCCTTTCCAAATTCTTATATTTTGTTCTGAGAGGCCACATGAACAGTGATAGGCAAAGGATTATACCCTTAGTATATACAAATCAATAGGAAAAATATCTACTCCTCATTAGAAACATGGACAAAGGCACATAGATAATTTACACAAAGATCTATAAGATGCCCAAGAAACAAACTCAATAATCAAAGAAATCCAAATTTGAACAACACATAAATATGTCTACATATTGCCAAAAATAAAGATTGGAAGAGAATATGCCAAAATAGTTACAGTGATTATCTCTGGGTAATGAGATTGCCTATTATTTCTAATTTCTACTTTTTAATCTTCTGCATTGTCCAAGTATTCTAGAATGAACATATATAGCCTGTTAGGGAAAAAAAGCCAATCACAGAGTAGCCAGGGCAACGTGAAAGAAGCTGCTTATGAGGTTAACAGTGGAACTGACAATATAAGAGCATCAGGATTGATGGGTAAGAGATGAACATGGCAATCCGGCTAAACTGGTTATGAGACAACAGCTTAGTCTGAAAGCAACATGAAGTAGAAGGGCAGAGCTACTTAGGCAACAGCTGAGGCTATTATCCAGCAGGTCATCAGCATGGGATATGATTCACATCATCAAGTTTTTTAGCCTTAAATAAGATCATCAATAATTACAATTTTGAACAAAGCAATTATCTGTTTACAAACAGGACTCAAGAGATGATGAGGACTTAATAATTTAAAGTGGTGATTTCCTCTAGATACTGGGGAGAAATGCTTTAGGACTTTCCCTTCTCAATATACCCAGCAAAATCTACTCTCCTTCCCTTACACCTCCCAAACTGGAGCCTCCCTTTGTACAAGTTCTACAGGAAACCACACAATGTGGGCTGTGGCTTCTTCTATAAACTTGAAGGAGAAATAAGACGCAGACATTGTTCTGTTTTACCACTGTTCCCAGGTCAAGTCCCAAAGTCCAAATCCTTTGTTCCTTTTCTGTCCACTTAGGAGCATTTCTGATTGTAGATAAAGTGGAACTATTTTTCCTGCAGAATTGGCAAACTAAAGAGACTCGAAAATTTGCTTTCCCTCTGACACTGAAATTATTTACTGTTTTTCTTTTCTGAGCCCCACATAGGAAATGTTCTAAATCTGTTTCTTCCTTTCCTCCCACTGCATCCTTGACCTGCCACAGGGTTCACTTGGGAGTCACTGCTGGCTCTACCCATTTCTCTAATTTTCTGAGTCTACATTTGAAGTTTTAACAAACAGAAATCACATAAAATAGCCCATTTACCTCTTGAGTTCTGAGGTTGGCATCCAGTCCTTTGAATCGGGAAAACAAAATTTTGGGATAACTTTGAGCCTCTCCTCAGTATCTCTGGATTGCTTAAAACCATGATCACCCTGAAAAAGAGAATACTATAGGTGACTATTATCCGATGAAAGTGGAAAATAGAAATAAAAAATTCAGCTTGGTCTCAGGAATAGTGGTCTCTGATAAGCCTGAGTAGCCGTCTCGGCATGGTTTGGTACTGCTTAACAAAACAGGAAGGCCAGGGCCAGTGATCACTGAAGACACACTAAGAACAAAGTTACTAAGAATAAAGAATCGTATTTTTACATAGAAGTCGTACCTGTGGAGATCCTACAATCTGGCGTGAGAGAGATGACTAGAAATAGTTTCTTATCTAGAGGTAGAATCTTAATTCAAAGTTTGCACACTAGTGGGAACCCAATATTGTCATGAATCATGGGACAAAAAATAAATCCAAATTCATTCTACAACACAATGATAGCAAAAGCCTAGTCAGCTTAAGACACTCTGATCAATAACCAAAGCTGTTTTGAAAGGCAGATGAATGTGATTTAAAAAATATACTGTTTTTAGAATCCACTCCATATATAATCATTTCCCTTAGCATATAATCTTTGCTACCTAATTATTGGTTTGTGACTTCCTATAAAATTTTAGCATGAAAGACCCTTTTGAAGAAGTCTGGTATTGCACTTTAAAAGATGGTTTAAATTTAGTTAAACCAAAAGATTTTAGAAATGAGTATGACCTGTCCTACTTTAAAAACGAGCAGATAGTAAGTCTAATTACCATACTGCCTTCAATATGCCTGCTAATAAAGATGATCTATTCTTTAACTCGATTTCTAAAATAAAAAATGCAGCCATTCTGGGTCAGCTGGGTATCAAGATCTTAAAAAAGAAAGAAAAAAATATATAACAAATTTTTAGCTGTATCAGATTCTTCTTTTTTTATACTGGTAAATGATTCATGATCTTCTTCATTCAAGGTTTTCCACAGCAGAATCAATAGCAGCTCAGTCAGCTCTTTCCTTCCCTAACTTACAGGTGCCTGAGGCACTCAGATGCTAAGTAACTTGCTTAGAGACATCCCTGAGTCACTGCCAGAGTCTGCTGGGTTCTTAGCTGGTTCTGAGCTCATTAACTCAGGCTGTGCTGAAAATAGATTCGACCTCAAAATTTCCCTCTCCAAATATAAGACTGATCAAAAACAGGAAAAAAAATTAAGCTCCTCTTGATTGGGAAATCTGATTACTCAATACTATCTGAATTACATTATTTTAGACTTGTATGGTCCTGTTTCACTCAACAGTGCTGTAACATTATGCTTTCAGGCTACACTGAGAAGTTTTATAAGAAAAAAAACTTGTTGATTTATTCAGTGTAGGGATGTTTTGAGGTCACTGTGTTTTCTTTGTGGGACCCATGCAGGAAATGTCTCTTAGATTCCAGTACAGCTGTGCTTCACTATAGCTGTGCTTCACTAGCCTTCTCAGCGAAACACGTAACTCAGGGATCAGAAACCCAAAGTCCAAAAGTGGCAGATAAATGAGAGAACATGTCCTCATATAAAGGGATTACTCCTTAATTTGCTACATAATTTGTGGAGCACAGTACAAAATGAAAATGTGGGGCCCCTTGTTCCTCCCAAAAAAGTGCCATTAAATATAAAATAAAATAGAAAACTTTCCTTTCCTCTGTAGTCTTTCTCTCAACCTGTAATCAGGTTTTTATTTGCTATTTAAATGATGTGTTCCCTCAAGTACAAGGATACTTGGAGGATGCACGCAGCAGACCCTCAGAGACACCCAGGAGCCCCAGGGACGTGGCACACATGCAGCCCAACAGCTTGGTTTCCCTTCCAGCCAGCCTTAGGACTGATATTCTGTGTTCTGAGTGGGAGTGAGGAAGTTGAGCCAGGCATCGCCCCTTTTCATGGGCCTGCCACACCAACACATGGCAGCTGGGCAACCTCCAAGGAAGTGCAACCTCCACGCGGGAATACGCTTTATTATCTGGATTGGAGTTGGTTGAGAGGTTTGCCTTCCCCACCCCCTCCAAGTTACCCACTGAACATTCCATGGCACTGCCAGCCCAGGGCAGAGAGGGTCACAGCCATGCCCTGCCTGAACTCACTGCAGTGTGTGCTTGCCTGATCCAGCCCTTTCCCATGACCACACCCAGGCCCCTGAAGGGGACAGAGGGTGGCAGGAGTCACTGACCAAGGGTGGGAGGGGGAGGCTGATCAGGGCTCGGGACACCAGGGGGCAGGGGAAAGGGCAGCCAGAGGACTCATCCTGTAAGGCAGCAGGAGTTGGGTCCACATGAGAACTGAGGCTTTAAGACCCAGCACATGTCCCATTGTCCAATCAGACTTCACTTACAAAACACAGATTCAAAGATAAAATTAAGAATTTTGAGACAGTGACTACAGAGCATTAAACCCCAAGCAGAGCCCTTCTGAGAGTGGGGCCCTGTGTGACTGCACCGGTCACACGCCCACGAAGCCAGCCCCGCTCCTTACTCAGCTTCCGCCAACTGCTGCCAATTAGGAATGGGTCAGGCGTTGGCCATCCTTACACTTTCTCAAGAAAAGGCAGAAACAGATTTTTATGTGAAAAATTATTTTTAAACACTAGCAACAAAATTTATTATTACTTTTTTACAAACACTATGCAAACCAAAAAAGCATGTCTGTTGGCTCAGTTTGCTTACAGGCCATCAGTTTGCAAACCATTATGTAAGAATCAAGTTTCTGTCTTTGTAATTGTCTCTACAAAGCTCAGAGCCACATGTGGGGCCTATGTTATAAGCTCTGTGAAGGGAGAGACCAATAAGATCTTTTCAAGCTGTATCCCCAGTACCCAGCCCTAGCAAATAGTAGATATTTAATAAATACTTAATGGTTAAATGAATGAATGAATGATTGTTCGAAAAAGGCAGAGCAAAACTGCATAATATTGTTAATAATAATAAAGCAAACAAATAAACAAAAAGCCAAATCCATTGCTACTGAGTAGATTCCAACTCCTAGTGACCCTACAGACAGGATAGAACTGCCCCATATGGATGTGGCACTCAGTTTCTGTAAAGATTTACCACCTTGGAAACCCTACAGGGCAGTTAGGGTGCTATGAGTCAGAATCGACTTGGTGGCAATGGGTAATGCAATTCCTAGCACACAGTAAGCACTCCATAAATGGTAGCTATTATTATTATTGAGGGGCCCTGATGGCACAGTGGTTAAATGCTCGGCTGCTAACTGAAAGTGGTTCGAACCTACCAGCTACTCCGAGGGAGAAAGATGTGGCAGTCTGCTCCTGTAAAGATTTACGGCCTTGGAAACCCTATGAGGCAGTTCTACTTTGTCCTGTAGGGTTGCTATGAGTGGGAATCAACTTGACAGCAGTGGGTTTTGGAACACATAAAAAAAACAACCTGGAAAAAAGCTTGTTTGTTTTTTTTTTTGGTCCCCCGTTGGTTACAGCTCATGCCTGACATAAGATTTATCCAGATTAATTCACCAAATCCCACAAATACAGTTTTGGTAGAGGCCGGCTGAGATTACACTAAACAAGAGAAGAGGAAATAAACACACACAGAGACACCAGAACATTCCTGAAGGCCTCTTGGCCTCCTTGTTCCTACCTTGCTAGGGAACTGTTGTATGACCTGGGGAATATAAGCTTTTTCTGATGGGTTCTTCTGTAGAGACACTACCACAAAAAATTCAAACAGCTGCTGCTCCTGTAATTCAATAAGGTCCCGCTCCAAGGTCTGATAGTGAGGATTCCTCTTGGAAGCCTGCTGCAGTTGTGCTAAGCGCTTGTGGCGATCTGTAATGAAATCATGGAGCAATGTTTTTCCTTCCTCATCCAGAGTTCATGACCCATTCAGGATTAATCTTCATGCAGTCATTGCTGAATAAATGTTGACAAATTAATGACTGCCACATAGACATACCTCTCTGGGCTATGACATACTCAGGGGATGAGTGCAGACCCTCACAGGCATCCAGTCAGTCATGGTACGGACACTCCAGGTCCCAACTGGATAGCATAGAGTATCTGCCACTACACACTCTATGCTATGCCATCTTTCATGGCGTAACACCAGGACACATGGAAAACACATGGGAAACACCAGGAAAAAGCACTGGGCTGGCAACAGATGCCATTGTTAGGACCATGAAATCATGGGCAGGGGCTAGGGGATGTTGATAACAGTCCCACAGAAAGTAAGCGCATAAAGGGAAGCATTTGATAACATTAAGACAAAAATTAACCTCACAGTAAAAAACTGTCCTTTTCCCTTCTTTCCTTGGGATATATTACTAATAATGGGTATATGCTTATGTCAATAAATTGTACTAAATGCAAGAGGGAAAATAACTGAAGAGGAAGAAGACATCTATTAAAAGAACATTCCTTAAAAGAATGAAACTATGAAAGCATACTATTTAAGCAGTGTGTGGCAATACTATTCAAGGCTGGATAGCATCTACCCTCTATTCTCATTTATCTCTACCACCTGAACTATTTGGGGCAGTCTTCACTAGAGGAAACTGTGTACTTGCAAAAGAAATAGTCCAAATGTCCCAGAGTTTTGCTTATGTGTCATTCTGAGCCCATGACTGAAAGACTCATCCTCTGACTGTTTTCTTTTTGAGATATGATGCATTCTGCCCCAAATGAAGTTACATTATGGATCAAAATATTAAGAACACTTAAAAAATACATCTAGGAGTAAATATCCCTTATGGCTCCCCAGAATTATCCAGTACATTTGCTGCTCTAGGTGAAGCTGTACTTACTCCCAAACGCTGAGTTCAATTCAAGAACATTTTAGGTACTATTTCTCAGTACCAACAGCACTAAATTAGTCATCTTTACACATGCAGGATGAGCCTGATGATGATTTAAGTTTCACCTTCAGTCGGGCTACAGAATTAAACACCTGGAGCAATTCAGGCCAGTGGAGGGAGCACAAGACTAGAAAAGATTAGAGTGTCAGACTAGGCACTGCCCCGAGCACATCTTTGATAACCCAAGTCTCCTACTTTTCCCATGCTTCAGATGTCAGTCAGTTCAACAGGAACTAAATAACTTGCTGTGAAAAGTCATTAGATGAAGGGTACAGCACATCAAATACAGCCAAAATTGCACGGCACTGTTTCACATACTCTAATAGAAGTAAACAGCATCATAATTTGGCATGTAAATGCTGATGAATAAGAAACAAATGAATATTTTCCTTCTATATTAGAGAGATGTCAGAGTTACTTAGATAATTATACTTGAGTGATTACGAGAAATCAGGTATTTAATACTTAGTGTTTGTCTCGGGATGATTCACATACTCTGTTTTGACTGCTGGTAAACTACTGCACATATGTCTGGACATGCAGCTCTGTACCGCTCCCCGAAGACCATTCTATCCCAAGAACCATACAGGTTTACTTTACTCACTATGGGAGATTTTAATGCTGTCAAACATCTGGCAGTGCACTATTTAGTCCCTAACAAATCTCAGCAGGTTCTGATAACGAAGAAATTCACCTACAAATGAAACTACATGTGGGAAAAACATGCTTAATCATAAAGGTAAGTGTCACTCCACTTATAACCATGATCATCACGAGAAAGGGAGCAGCCCCACTGACTCACTCACTCTTTGGCAAATACTCGGCATCACTTTCGTTCCCACTGGTTTCACCTGAAAAGACAGAAAAGAGTTTCTATTTGTATTGTCTAACAGTAGGAAATATATGAAGATGAGAACAATGCAGAGCCTCCATAGACCTGGGGACCTGCGATAAGGAATAATATTAAGCATGCTGAGCCTTTCTCCAAATCACTTAGTTATATCAGGTTAGGACGCTTTCCAAAAGAGAATAAAAGGCTCCAAGAAGAAAATACTTTATTCCATCTTCTTCCCACATCCTACTTCCTTCCTCAGTTCCCCTCTCATCTTTAACTATAGAAATTAGTGGCATTTCAGACTAGTTTTCAGAATGCAAATCTAGTCCAGAGTGGACCACATTTCTATTTCTACATTCATATCCTTGTCTCTTATTTCAAATAAGGTATCAAAGGTAGAACAACATCAAGCTGGCCAAACAAAAACCTGAACACCGACCAACCTGTGAATTTAGAATAACAGGAAAATGTGAAAGCTGAGAGAGATTACCAAATAAGTTTATGAAGCAACATTCTTTCTACCTCCTCCATGATGCTTCTAAGCTAATTCTAGCCTATACTGATCTTTCCTTCACTCTGAATTCTTAATAGTATCCATGCTACTTTGGGCTGGTCTTATTCTCCCCAATCAGATTTTAAGTATCTTGAGGATAAGGGGTGATGTTTTCACAAGGGACTCATTTTGTACCATTGGACCTAACACAATGCTGGGCGCACAGACAATTTACAAAAAAAAAAGGTGTTTTTTGAATCAATGAACAAAATACTTCTAGATTAGATCTGAAAAGCTAATGCAAAGAAAGGGAAAAACATTTAAATTTACCAGGAAAAACAAAGCCTTAAGTGTCATAAATGAAAATATACATAAGTTTGATTACATAAAAACATAATACATACAAAATTTCTATCTAATAAAAATATCATTAATAAATTCAAAAGGTGAGCAATAAACTGGGAAAATATTTGTAATATACACGGCAGATATAAGGCTAAGTTTCTTAGTATTCAAATACCTGTTACAAATCATTAAGAAAAAGACAGCACAACAGAAAAATGAATAAAGAACAGGAATAAGCAATTCATAAAAAGATACATAAATTGTTGAGAAACACAAAAAAAGCCCAAATTCACAAAGAAATGTAAATTAAAACAATAAACAAGACAAAAAATTTCACCCATCATACTGGCAAAAAATCAAAAAGTTTGATAAACACAGTATTGGTGAAGATTACGGGGAAAGAAGCATTTTCAAATGTTGTTGGTAGGAACATAAGCTATTACAATCATTTTGTAAAAAGATCTTACAAGAATCTTCTAATAAAAATTTTAAATGCATATATTCTTTGATCAAGTGTGTCCATTTCTAGGAACTTAGTCTATAGATACATTCTCATAAATAGCAAAAACATATTGCTGCATTTTTTTGAAGAAACAAAATATATATAAACAATTTAAATATCCACAGGTTAAATAAAATGTTAGAAACAACCAAAATATCTTCCAGCTAAATAAAATTCTTTTACATTCATAATGAAATATGGTACAGCTATGTGGATCTCCCACCACTCGTCTGTCAGTTTGTTGTACTGTGGTGACTTGAGTGTTGCTGTGATTCTGGAAGCTATGCCACTGGTATTTCAAATACCAGCAGGGTCACCCATGGTGGACAGGTTTCAGTGGAGTTTCCAGACTAACACAGACTAGGAAGAAGGACCTGGAAGTATACTTCTGAAAAAATTGGCCAGTGAAAACCTTACGAATAGCAGTGGAACATTGTCTGATATACTGCCGGAAGATGAGCCCTCTAGGTCGGAAGGCACTCAGAATACAGCTAGGGAAGAGCTGCCTCCTCAAAGTAGAATCGACCTTAATGACATGGATGGAGTCAAGCTTTCGGAACCTTTATTTGCGGATGTGGCATGACTCAAAATGAGAAGGAACAGCTGCAAACATCCATTAATAATCGGATTGTGGAATATACAAAGTATGAGTCTAGGAAAATTGGAAGTCATCAAAAATGAAACGGAATGCATAAAGGTTGATATTCTGGGCATTAGTGAGCTGAAATGGACTGGTATTGACCATTTTGAATCAGACAATCATATGGTCTACTACGCAGGCAATGACCAAAAGGAATGATATTGCATTCATCGTCAAAATGCACATTTCAAGATCTATATTGAAGTACAAAGCTGTCAGTGATAGGATAATATCCATACGCCTACAAGGTAGACCAGTTAATACAACTATTATTCAAATTTATGCACCAACCACTAAGGCCAAAGATGAAGAAATTGAAGGTTTTTGCCAACTTCTGCAGTCTAAAATTGATCAAACATGCAATCAAGATGCATTGATAATTGCTGGTGATTGGGATGAGAAAGTTGGAAACAAAGAAGAAGGATCAATAGTTGGAAAATATGGCCTTGGTGACAGAAATAACGTCGGAGATCGCATGATAGAATTTTGCAATACCAATGACTTTTTCAATGCAAATACCTCTTTTCAACAACATAAATGTTGACTATACACATGGACCTTGCCAGATGGAATACACAGGAATCAAATGGACTGCATCTGTAGAAAGAGATGATGGAGAAGCTCAACATCATCAGTCAGAATAAGGCCAGGGGCCGACTGTGGAACAGACCATCAAGTGCTCATATGCAAGTTCAAGTTGAAGCTAAAGAAAAGCAGAGCAAGTCCACAAGAGCCAAAATACAACCTTGAATATATCCTGACTGAATCTACATACCGTCTCAAGAATAGGTTTGATGCACTGAACCCTAATGACCATAGACCAGATGAACTGTGGAATGACATCAAGGACATCACAGATGAAGAAAGCAAAGGGTCATTAAAAAGACAGGAAAGTTGAGACTAAAGAGGTACAATAGTCCACTGACAAGGTCCAGAAGACAGAAGGGGACAAGGAAGCCCCCTAGTGATAGGGAATACAAGGTGGAGTAAGGATATTCTTGATGTGCTGTGAGATTGTTAACCATTGTCATAGGGCAACATGTGTAGTAATTGTTAAATGAAAAACTATTTTTTCTGTAAGCCTTCATCTTAAGTGAGAATAACAGCACAGTTGGAAGAGCGTAGTCAATGTCACTGAACTGTGAATGTAGAAATTTTTGAAACGGTGTATCTTTGGCCATCTGTAATTTTCATCAAAAAAAAAGGTTGAGAATTTAGAGGCTTAATACGTTGTGGGGTTGTTAACCAATGTCAAAAAACAACATGTGTACTACTATTTCATGAGAAACTATTTGCTCTGTAAGCTTTCACCTGAAGTACAATAAAATATATATTAAAAAAAAAAAAGACAGGAAAGAAAAGACTAACATGGAGGTCAAAAGAGACTCTGAAGCATGCTCTTGAATGTAGAGTAGATAAAGTGAACGGGAGAAAAATGATCACGTAAAAGGGCTAAACAGAAGATTTCAAAGGGTGGCTTGAGAAGACAAAGAAAAGTATTATAATGAAACATGCAAAGACCTGGAGTTAGAAAATCAAAAGGGAAGAACACACTCAGCATATCTCAAGTTGAAAGAACTGAAGAAAAAATTCAAGCCTTGAGTTGCAATATTGAATGATTCTACGGGGAAGACACTGAACGGTGCAGGAAGCATCAAAAGAAGGTGGAATGAATATACAGAGTCACTGTACCAAAAAGAACTGGTCAACATTCAACCATAATGATGATGATGATGATGATAGCACTGAAGGGAAAAGTCCTGCACTGAAGGCACTGGTGAAAAACAAGGCTCCAGGAATTGACAGAATACCAACTGAGATGTTACAACAAAGGGATGCAGCACTGGAGGTGCTCACTTGTCTATGCCAAAAAATTTGGAAGACAGCTACCTTACCAATCGACTGGAAGAGATTCATATTTGTGCACGTTCCAAACAAAGGTGATCCAACAGAATGTGGAAATTATTGAACAATATCATTAATATCATACACAAGTAAAATTTTGCTGAAGATCATTCAAAAGCAGTTGAGCAGTACATCGACAGGGGACGGACAGAAATCCAAGTTGGATTCTGAAGTGGGCCTTGAACAAGGGATATCATTGCTGATATCACATGGATCATGGCTGAAAGCAGAGAATTCCAGAAAGATGCTTACCCATGTTTTACAGACTATGCAAAGGCATTCAACTGTGTGGATCACAACAAATTATGAGTAACACTGGGAAGAACAGGAATTCCAGAACACTTAATTGTGCTCATGAGGAACCTGTACATAGAAAAAGAGGCAGTTGTTCAAACAGAACAAGGGGATACTGCCTGGTTTAAAGTCAGGAAAGGTGTGCATCAGGGTTGGATTCTTTCACCATATTCATTCAATCTGTATGCTGAGTAAACAATCTGAGAAGCTGGACTATATGAAGAAGAACGTGGCATTAGGATTGGAGGAAGACTCATTAACAACCTGCTACATGCAGATGACACAACCTTGCCTGCTGAAAGTGAAGAGGACTTGAAGCACTTACTGATGAAGATCAAAGACTACAGTCTGCAGTATCGATTGCACCTCAGTCTAAAGAAAACAAAAATCCTCACAACTGGACCAATAAGCAACATCATGATAAATGAAGAAAAGTTTGAAGTTGTCAAGGATTTCATTTTACTTGGATCCAGTCAATGCTCATGGAAGCAGAAGAAAAGAAATCAAACAACACACTGCATTGGGCAAATCTGCTGCAAAAGGCCTTTTTAAAGCGTTAAAAAGCAAAGATGTCACTTCGAGGACTAAGGTGCACCTGACCCAAGCCATGGTATTTTCAATTGCCTCATATACATGTGAAAGCTGGACAATGAATAAGGAAGACCAAAACAAAAATTGACACCTTTGAATTATGGTGTTGGTGAAGAATATTGAATATACCATGGACTGGAAGAAGAACAAACATATCTGTCTTGAAAGAAGTGCAGCCAGAATGCTCCTTAAAAGCAAGCATGGCGAGACTTCATCTCACATACTTTGGATGTTATCAGGATAGACCAGCCCCTGAAGAAGGACATCATGTTTGGTGAAGTAGAGAATCAGCGAAAAAGAGGAAGACCCTCAATGAGATGGAACGACACAGTGGCTGCAACAACGGGCTCAAACATAGCAAAGATTGTGAGGATGGCACAGGACTGGGCAGTGTTTTATTCTGTTGTACACAGGGCCACTATGAGTCGGAACGGACTCAACAGCACCTAAAAACAATGTATATCTTTATGCGTTGATACTGAAAGAACTCCAAACTATATTAAGTTAAAAAAAAAGCAAAGCATATTAAGTATGAGAATATTTGTATAAGAATAATAGTATAAGAATAAGTAATAGTATTATAATAAGTATAAGAATATTTGCATGGAAAATGTATTTGCATGCATACAAAATTTTCTGGGGGTCCTGGGAGGAAGTTTTGGAAGCCATGGCTTTTCATTTTATCTTGTATTTATATTATATTTATATTATTGCAATTTCTTACTGTGCTCTTTTTAACTTTATAATAAGGAATAAGAGAACATTAAAAGAAATGCTGCCTCTTCTTAAGACAGGTAGAAAAGGTACATAAGAGTTGTTACAGAAAAAGTAGCTATTTAGATATTATATACTATATAGGTTTTATAACTTCAAACTAACTATCATGTCAAAAAAATATACTGGGGCTATAAAATATTGTTCAGAAGGATAAACAAAGACTGTGACCTCCTTACTCTTATTTGTATCTCTAGCACTGTTGTTGTTGTGTGCCATAAAGTCAACTCCAACTCATAGCGACACTTATGACAGACCAGAACTTCCCCATTGGGTTTCCTAGGCTTTAATCTTTACAGAAGCAGATTGTCAGGTCTTTGCTCCCATAGAGCGCAGAGTGGTTCGTGAGTTCCGACTGCTGACCTTTTGGTTGTTAAATCCAAGTGCTTAATCACTACACCACCAGGGCTCCTATCCCTAGCACTAGCCACCTCTTAAGAGCTTATGAAGTGTCTGGAAAGAAAGAAAAGAAAGAGGAAAAGGAGGAAAGGCAATATAACTAGGAAAGACCTTATAAGAGCTCATTTAAACGGTGTTAATGCATTCACATCTACAGGTTTTGATGACTTGCATTCTAAGACACTGAATGACAGTTAAGAGGTTATGAGCCAATAGGGAAATCTGTTGAGAATCTGTATGGATTAAAAAATATTGCAGTGTTCTTTTTTGTTGTTTGTTTTTTCTGCTATCACATTTAAAAAAAAATTTTTTTAATTGTGGTAAAAATATACCTAACAAAACATTTGCCAATTCAACAATTTTTACATGTATTATTCTGTGACATCGATTACATTCATAATGTTTGCAAATATTATCACTATCCTTTTCCGAATTGAGTGTCCCTTTTTATATATGACTCAATACACAAAATTATAATAACAGAACAGAAGAAGGGCAATAAATAATTTTGTAATAACTACCTGATAACTGAAAGTTAAGAAAAATTTAGGTTGGAATATAGCCAGTAAATCCTAGCATGTACTGACAGAGTAGGTAACTATAATGATCTAGTTCTACTAGGTATTGCTGATATACAGACAAAAACTTCAGGAGGAAAACATAAAGTTGAGAATTGTGATTATGAAGTCAGAAGATTCTCAGGCATGAGAGAAACTCCTCTGGTTCACTGGAGGAGTTGGTAACTGACAATGGGTGAATGAGTATTTTCTTTGAGCCATGCAAAGGAAAAACAAACCTTTAGGGAACAGTTACGATTTAGGGAATGGTCCTTTTTTTTTTTTTTTTTTTGGTGCTAGAAGTTGGCAACTCAGGCTATTGATGTTTTTTTCCCTTCTTTTTAATAATGATACAAGCCAGTGAGGGAAAAAGGATTTGGCTCTTAAAAAACTTGTCTTAGAGCCAAATTCACTAAAATATTCCTATTCTATAAGGAATAAAACATACAAATAAAATAAGGAGTCGGCAATAATCTGATTATTTAAAGGGGCATACCTGGAGAGAGTAATTATCAACAGACTACTGTTAATCTAGAAAAATGCAATTAATATTTTCCAAGAATTTGTCCTGACCCCAGTGTCTTAATATTTCACAAAATTTGCAGTTTATAATTTATTTCCTTATCTATAAAACAATGACAATCATATCTGCCACATAGGACTATACAGAAAATTAATGATAATGCATCTGAAAGGATCCAGCACAATATCTGGCATTAGTTTTCCTTTTCTGTACCTAGTTCTGAATTATACAAACAAAAAGCCTTTGACAATACCCTTGTTGAAGATTAGGAAACGTGTGGAGAGGAGACAGTTCAACTGTTGAAAATCAAAGCTATGAGAAAAAGTGAGAGTAACTGTTGGTGACAGAAAAAAATACGACTTAGTGGCACCAGGCTCCTTGATTCAAATCTATGGCTCAGCTTCTTCATTTGTAAAATTAGGATAGTCCCTGTCTCCTAGCGTTGCCATATGTTATACACGAGACAAAGTATGTTAAACTATTACTTCATGGAATAAATGGGAGCTATTTTAAGAATAACCAAAAATATTTCTTCTACAGAGAAGACTGAAACATGTTTTAATGATTGTCTTTGAAAATATGAAAACTCACATTTAAGATGGTGGTCAGTTGGTCTTAATCACCACAGAGTAAGAAGAAAGAATCTTAAATTGTAGAACAGAAAATCTTATTTTCTGAGAGAAAGTTTCAGAAAAAAGAACAGATTTTCAAGGGAAGTTAAGAAATATCTGTCTTTGGAAGTCTGCAGAAAATAAGGAACATTCTCCTCTGGTATGACTTTGCTGTTGTTTCTCATTATAGAATCTTTCAAGATTCCTTATGAATCTTATGTCCTAAAACTGCCAAATTTTACATATTCTTTCCCAGACAGCCAAGTTAAGAATCGCACATGAGTTTTAAGAAAATTCTAATAATACACTGTGGATGTTGAGAGTTTCTTAATTAAGACAATGTAAGCTTTATCCAGGCATCTGAAGGGTAAAAACTACTGAACTTACTAGGTGACAAGTTGAGTAGCACATACCTTCAGTCTATATATACTAAATGTATTAATTTTCTTCATTGAAAGCATCTATGCTAATCAATGACTATAAATCAAAATAGGACCATAAAATGATACAATATAAACCATTGCCATTTAGTAGATTCTGACTCATAATGACCCTATAGAACAGAGGAGAACTATCCCATAAGGTTTCCAAGGCTGTAATCTTTACAGAAAGCAGAATGCCACATCCTTCTCCCACAAAGCAGCTGGTGGGTTGGAACTGTGGACCTTTCGGTTAGCAGCCAAGCCCTTAAACACTGTGCTACCAGGGCTCCTCAATGATGCAATCTACCTATGAAAACCAGCTCTTGTTTATCATTATTTTTCCATTTATTTACTTATCCATCCAATAGTTATTACATGGAACAGAACTAAATAAAAGGCATATGAGGACGAATCAGAAATGACCCTTATCCTAAAGAAGTTTATATTTAAATGTAACAACAGTAAACAAAAAATTATAATACACATCAAACACTGAGTTATGTAATGACTCTCCTTATACACTGATAGCTAAGGAGAGCTGGAACAAAACACAACTCTTACCTTTTGAGGGAGGTACCTCTTTCCCGGTATAAGGGTATAACTTTACCCTCTTCTTTCCTCTCTTAGATTCAAATATGTCATCTATTTTCAACACAAACTGAAGGGAAGACCAGAAGGGACAAGTTAAAACCAACATCCATAAGTTTTGCAGGTTGATATTAATGTATTAGTGATTCTCATTCAGAGAAAAGACCTATTTTAGAAATGAAAACATTTAAAAAGTTTCAATTTTGAATCCAAAATGATGCGCTTTATTTAAATAAGTTATTCTAATACAAAAGTCCAGGTAACTTGGGTAAGAAAGTGGGAAAGGATAATCTTCTTTCCAGAAGAACTCAGCCAGGCTCTTTGAGAGATTCTTTGTTACTCCATGTCACAACATGCAGGAAATCTGTCTACTGCACTCCATACAGTGACCAAGTCTTTACTATCAAACTCATGTTTTTGCTTGCCCAGAGTAGGAAGTGGAACACTCATTCACTTGGAAGCCAGGATTAAAAAAAAAACAAAAAAACACCAAACCCACTGCCATCAAGTTGATTCCGACTCCTAGTGACCCTATATGACAGAGTTGAACTGGAAGGCAGGATGACGCTCAGTTATTTCTGTTCGCAGGAACTCTTCATAAAGAGGATAATTACTCTTAAAAAGTTTCTGTCAAAGGGAATACCCATCACTTTGGTGCCCGGAACACTAACATTACAATTTATTTTAGAAACATGGCACAAAAATAAGAGACTCTCAAACATGATCAAGTACAAAAACCCTGCTTTTTTTTTCTTCCTCTCATCATCTATATCTCAAGCAAGTAGAGCCTAGGCCATTCATTTTTAAATCATTACATAATTGCTTCTGTCTATTAATAGGCATTTACTCATTAGAATTCTTTCTTTGCTGCTGGGAGGGGTGTGTACGTGTCAGAGACAGAGAGGAAGGGATGGGGAGGGAACAAGAGAGAAAAGCAGACAGACTGAGCTGGGGTAAAAAAGAGGAAAGAATTAGAGCTGATCAACAAATACTTTTAAAAGGAGGAACTGATTTATTAGTTTTTCCATTTTTCTTAAAATTCTAAGCTTTTTTTTTTTTAACTATTCATCTTGACTTAACATATTTAATGCCTAGAATTACAACTCTTAGGAACATTATATAAGACGGTAACTAACGAAGTTTCTTAAGACAACTGTTCTTGTTTTCTCTTTTGACCTTGTTTCTCTAGCAGTCTTGGCAATTAGTAGGTAGTGAATCAATCCAGTGCGAGAAAAATAACGTGAGAAACATGTGCTTCCAATATGCAGACTATTCCCACACTTTTGGATGAGTTTTTTTTTAAGATTTTATGAAGCTGCCATTCAAGTAAAAAATTACTAACACTCTTAAATATTACCATTACAAAGAACAAGAGAATCCAGAATAAAAAGATACTGTTATAGGCTAAAGAAAAGATCTATGAGGGTAAAGATGTATTTTAAGTACTTAATGACCAAAGATAGCATAGTTATTAATGTGCATTTGAAAAGTACACTCAAATATTACAAAGGAAAGGGAACTATGTATTCTAGAAATATGAGATAAGATAATAAAATTTAAATTTACATCATGAACTGGGAACAAGAGTCTACATGTACTTTCTAGCTGTAGGAAATACTGAAGAATATTCTTCCTAAGAAACGACAGAAACCATATTGTTGCAGATACTTGACAAAAACAATACAAAACATTAGGAAATCTACTCTAGCAAACAATCCCACACAGGCTTCCACAGCAGGGAGAGACAGGAAGGGTGGGGAAGGGGCATATGGACTAGATCAGTGATTTTCAAACTATGAAAGCAGTTTCCCTTCCAGGGATAGCTCTAGTCATCAAAAGAGAAATAAATGAAAAATATTTTTCTTGTGGAATATTGTTCCTGAAGATACTCCAAAGCCAAAATTTGTATTGCATATGGAAAATACTAAAAGAATTTAATCCAAGGAGGATCACAGGCAGAAATGCTAACAGTCTGTTCCTGCCCAACAATCAAGAGTTCATCACCATTTTCTTTCTCCCCAGTCCTCAAAAAACTTTTGGGAGAATATTAGAAAAGGAAAAGTTGGATTATACCTCCTATAATCAGAGCGAGAACAGGCTTCAAGTATTTAGGAGATCCACAGTACATAAAATATTGAGGCATGAAGTCAAAAGCACTCCAAAATCTCCTTGGGTCTCATTAAACCCTACAATCCATAATTCTTAAATATTTGTTAATGCTATTCTAAAAGCCACATCTAAATGCAACCCCTTATGTGTTTATATTCTTCCTTCTGTGAACACATGGATCTGTTTCTGGGCCATGTGGGAGGCTGCTTTATTGTGCCAGCATGATCCACAGGAGTGGAGAGCTACTGTGGATGCCTCGCGGTTCTTTAAACCTCTGATTTTTTAAATATATTTCTCGTCATACACAGGAGAAGAAATAGCTAAAGGTTTTTTTTTTTTCCACTGAGGGCGATCAGTTTAGTGCTTTTTAAAAACTATATGTCTTTAACAATTCACATACTAAAGAGGGAGGGGCAGGAAATAGATCAGATGAATTAAAGTAATTATGGAACAGAATATTTCCCAGGGAACCAATAAGCAGTTACTAAACCAAGAAACAGCTCTAACTTTCGTTTAATGTTAAAATCAGGTACGAAAATTCTGTGCTAAATGAATACATGCAACTAAGTTGGATGGGATTAAGGAAAGGAATAACATTTAAATGATCTGATTTCTACTTTGCTGCATGATACCCGCACAGTATTTTTTCAATCCTGAAAACATCCTGAATTATAGAAGAACAAAGTGACAGAGAGTTTATAAAATATTTTCCTGTAATTTCTTAAATGACTCTCCTAAAAGAAAATATCTCTCTCTATAAGTAATCCCAATTTCTTCATGTTGGACCCTACAGCTCTAGTCTAGATGATTTACAGACTTACTGCCTTTTTTTCTTTGAGGGAGAAGTCATTTATTTAGTATAATTGCTGGTAATTTCTATTCCCAAGTAATAGATTTCTATTTTCCTTCCTCCAAATGGAAATTTTTGCCCCAAATTAATGGCATATACTTTGCCATAAATAAAAATCTGTAAATTCAGGGACAAAACTGAATTTACTTCAGCAATTATGTAAGTCATTGAGTAGTAATAACAACAGATGCTGAGCCCAGCTTGATAAAATGCCCTTTTATATGAGATTCTGGGGATTTCTT
This sequence comes from Dugong dugon, assembly GCA_030035585.1. Classification (NCBI taxonomy): domain Eukaryota; kingdom Metazoa; phylum Chordata; class Mammalia; order Sirenia; family Dugongidae; genus Dugong; species Dugong dugon. Next base: position 155,368,681 of record CM057462.1, read on the forward strand.
TAAACAGGCAACTGATTTTAATGAGAGCTAAGGTAAATGAAACGAAGTCCATCTAAAAATCAATTTTCCAAATCCATAAAGAAACCCTGGCAAAAGCCATTCATGGATTTGTCTTGCATGAGCAAAAGTTTAAAACTTAAGGCTGCTTTCCAAATCTTCTAATTCCAGTAGGTCAGTTCTAACCTATTATTCATTTCAGTCTATTTATTCTCATTTATGGAAATGCTGAAGAGTCTAAGAATGAAACTACTGGAGTCCTTACCCTTGGAAGATTTTTCCTTTTCCTGTTTGCAACTTCTCCAGCTCGGAATAGCTTCCATTCTGTTAAAGTGACGGGCAAAGTGGCATCCTTTGTGAGCTTTGAGCGTAAATAAGCTTGTGAGTTCTTCAGTTCCATAGTTTTCCGGAGAAGGAATTGTGGTTTGGGAGGAAGCTAAAACAGGAGAAGATGCATGGTAAGGGGTAAGGGTAAGGTCATCTAGCTTATACCTGTGTTCTCATACAAAGTCAAAGCTATCCCAGAAACATATTTATCTTATTTTTCCTATAAAAATGGAAACAAGGATTCCATACTTTCTTTCTCACCATTTTTAAAGAAGTTACTCAGGTTTCTAATCCAAAATTCTTCTATTACAATGTAATCAAATTCCCAGAAAACAATGGCTCACAGTCCTCATTAACTCAAGGGAGTCTTTGCTTTCAGGGGTCACGGATGCTTTCAGGGCCAGGCAGGTAATTTAGGCCACAGCTAGACAGGAAATTAATAAAGAGTTGTGGGAGCCACAGTGAACTGAAAAGTTCATGCTGTCTCTAAAGGTGCTCATATTCAAATTAAAAAACTAAGTGCTTAAAAAAAAAAAAAAAACTAAAGAAAACAAAAAACTATGTGCTGCCCCAAAACTGCAGAACAAAACAAAACAAAAAACTAACACCAACAACCATAAAAACCACACTCAGTGCCTGTTGACTTTGGCCCCAGTTAAATCGTCTTAACCCTTTTGTAGGGATTTAATTAGAGTCTAATATTTTCTTCAATTAATTGGCTGGTCATACCTTGGGTGTTCTGAAAGCACTTTTAGGGGGTGGTAGCTTCCATGCTGAAACAGATCTCCACAGGGGTAAAGGCTGTATTGGAATATCGTCATATGGATTTTCTTTGGCAGGATCTGGAAAAAGTGAAAAAAAAATTTAGAGGAACATAAAATGGAAACAAAGTGACCAGAGCTAGAAAAGGAAAAAAGAAAAAAAAAAAAAAACTGACTAAATATGTTCAGTTTTCTTATTCTACCTTGCTGTAGGGAGAAGGATATCAAAATCAATGGCACTGTATGCTTATAAATTAATCAGAAGTTCCACTGAGCTAAAAGAATTCTCAAAAGATTATACTATAAACATCTACTTCTGAAATGAGTAATTCATTACACTATTTGTAAGATCCATTAAAGAACAAAAGATACTATACACTGAAGATTTCCATATTAAAAAGAAAATCTAGAGCAAAATATTCTTGATTATAAAAGAAAATACCATCTTACAGTTAAGGGTCACCAAGTACATACTCATCAAATTTAATTGCAAAGTTTGTGGACACATACATATGATATCCTCATAGATATTGTCCTCAGACTGTGTGTAATAAAGTGCTGAGCCAGAATTTCTTCCAAGTTCTTCATGAATCTTCTGTGTGTTACGAGTTCGAAAGTGCTGAATATCCTCAAATTCAAAGGATTTCCTTTAAAGGAAATAAATTTTAAAGTCATGTCTTTCAAAACTCTCATCTTTACATTAGTATGGTAAACATAAATTGATAATTAATGGACTTATGAACAAGATTACAAAGGTGTTTTTATCAGATACCTAAGAATAATAAACTAGGCTGGTTCCCTGTATGTACAATGAGAAAACTGGAGGCTTTTAGCCAATCACATTCATATTCTTCATTCGGTTCCTTTATTAAGTTTACTCCCTCATAAAGAATGGGGCTAAGGCCAGCATGTCCTGAATGAAGTGCAAGAATGTACTTGTTTCCCTAAAGATTCTTAAAGATATAAAATGGAAGTTTTTCTGACGTTCCTATATCAGTAGACTGTCTTAGCTATTTCCTATTAAAAAAACCAAACCTGTTGCCATCGAGTCGATTCTGACTCATAGCTATCCCTCAGACAGAGTAGAATTTCCCCATAAAGTCACCAAGGCTCCTCACTATTTCCTATGCTTCTACTTTTTCCTACTCTGCTTATTTCCCCTGTGAGTTATTCAACATCTGTAACTTCAAACTAGGGCTATAACTCTAGGAGGAAAATGGTACAGGGACTGATTTGAAAAGGAAAAAGAAGCTCAATAATCCTACAAATAAAATACCTACAAATCATTAGTTACAGAATAAAAGCATACCTTTTGGATCTCCCTTTGATTTTTCCACCATATTTCTTTGGTTCAGGTTCCTGAAAAGGGGCAAAAGAAGATTCTGCACAAGAATTATTTTCACAGTATTTTCTGTCACAGTTTCTTTCTTTACATGGTGTCATACCAGATTCAGATAAATATCTGAATGTCCTACGAGGTTTTGGCAAAGGATTTATAGAAGGTCCACATTCTTGCCCCTCAGGTTCAGAGTAAATATTTTCTAAGCTCTTGGTCATTCCATATGAACTACCCAGAGCTTTGAAATTCGGTTCTTTTTCTGAAGAGTCACAATGTTCCAAAGCCAAATTTAAGACTTTATCTGGGGGAAGTGCTTCTATTTTCTTCCACAATATTTGTGAGGTATACAAGTTTCCTGGAGGTAATGAAGTTTCTGCGTCTAAAACAACTTCTTTCCAGCTTTCAATTTGTTTGACCTGAGAACATACCCATTTGGTTTCCAGTTCATTTTTGAAGAAACGTGTATCATTAGATTCATGTTTCTCACTTTCATCCTCACTTTGATTGCAGCTTTTGGCATCTTTCCTCAGATCTAATCCCACATTTTGAGTGTTGGTTACATCTAAATTTTTACTTTTTCCCTCAGCAACAAGTTTTTTCTTGGGAAGAATCTCCTGGTGATAGTTGTGTCTCACTCCAACGTCCTTTGGACACCACTTATCTGGATTAGATATACCATTTGTCCTTCCTTCCCAGTGAGAAATTTTTTGTTTGATGTTTTTACAGTGGCTTCTCGACAGTGTCTGAACAGCAGAACGAGAAAAACCAACATCCATGTTCCCTGTTGGGTCCATGAGAAGTGATGAATTTTACACAGTTTCCATTACAAGTAACTGTGAAATACTGTATCCTTTAGTCAGTTAGCATCCAAACCATTCCAGTATTTTCCTTTCATCTTTAACTTGTAAATCTCTTTTTAAAAAGAAAAATTTTGATCATTGATCCTTGCTGAAAACTGCTACAGCTTTATCTTGAATATTCCTATTAAAATGAGACAAGAATGTATTAGCATAGTTCTATAATTTCCCAATTTCAACTCCACTAAAACACTGCCCACCTATTCCTAAACAGTTCATTTACAATGCATATATAAAATTATACAATGTTATCTATTAAGTAACTCAACTCTATAAAGGCACTCCCAAGATGACAGATATAATAATACTGAGAAAACACTGCTTGTGGTATTTCTCAAGTTGTTAGCTTTAATATTCTGCCATATTTAATTTCCTAAAGTTAGGTGGAATAGAATTTTGTAAGAGATTATACATAGCAGTTTACAATGTTATTTTTAAATTAATAAATTCTTTATGAAACTTTCTCTTCATGAAACAAGGACCAATGGAGCAGTATAAAAAGCATACATACACAGAAATACATCTCAAGTGACCAAAATGTTTATGTATACATTCCAGCAAGAGCCAGTTAGTCCAGAAACACACCAACAGTTAACTTCCCTCTTCTTTTTTTATGCTGATAAATAATATTAGCTCATACTCTCATTTCAATTTTAGTATTAGCTGCACATTATTCCACACACATTATATCCAAGGTGCCCATCAACAACTAAAACAACAACAACAACAAACCAAACTCATTGTGGTTGAGTTAATTCCGACTCATGGCGACCCTATAGGACAGAGTAGAACTGCCCCATAGAGTTTCCAAGAAGCACCTGGTGGATTCAAATTGCTGACCTTTTGGTTAGCAGCCATAGCGCTTAACCACTACGCCACCTGGGTTGCTTTAAAATGTAACCTATTGTGTCACTGACTGAACCTCCCACACCTCTGCTGCCACACCCGTGACCCAAATCAGCAAAAATACTTACAGTCACTGTCACATTCCTTCCTTTCACATACAGGCTTCACTTAGTTAGGCCCATAAACTATTTCCTCAAATGCAAAATTTGGCAGAAAACTTTTCCTACTGAATGAGTGAAGACCTGACCTCAAGCTCTACTCCATACTGGTTATAAATAGCAATTGATTCAAAACTTCCTGAGGCAGGGGTCATCCTTCCTTGAGCTTTGTCTGTGTGGCCCTGATTAACAGGCAGGAAAATATCTTGCCCAGCTCTGTCAGTGCAGCTGACCAAGACTGATACTGATACACACCACACACACACACACACACACACACACACACACACACACACACACACACACACACACACACACACACACACACACACACACACACACACACACACTTCATTCTAGGCAGAGCAACTGCTAATCAGGACTTCTATCAACTTTCACTTAAGCCACTCCTACAAGTGTGTAGGAAAACCAGCCTTGCCAGTAAATAAACTTCAGTGAGGGTCTGATGTAAATATCATTCTAAAACACCTTAAAACCCACTCATGTGGGTGGAAAAAAACAAACAAAAGAAAACAAAACAAAAATACCAAAACTGTTGTCCAGAACTCTTAAAAAAAGACTAATGAATAGCACTTGAAGACTCATTCAGCTACTGTTCATGACTAAAACTCGGAAAATCCTTTTCTTCTGTTGCTTACAGGGGATTCCTAACGATTTTAGGATATCCCTGAGACTTAGGTTTTCCTCATATACGAGATGAGAGTTTTTTTTCTCTGCCCCGTAGAAGCCTAGTAGTGGTTTCTGACAGTCTTTGTTAACTCCTTCTTCAGTCTTCCCTGATTGATGTGTTTTTAGGGTGAATGGGTGAAACTGAGAAGAAAAAGATGAAAATTTCCAGGGCTAAAAAAAAAAAATTTAACTTGAAAATTACTAGCAACAGATGGCTTAATCTATGAAATTCACACACAAATATAAGTGATGTGCACTGATTGTGTTTCAGTGGTGATAGAGTTAACACAGCAGCACAAGAAACTCCTAATATAGGGTAGGTACTGTAAAAAAAAAATCCTATTTGCTCCTAAATGTGTTTATTAAAACAATTTTCAAAAAAATGAGCAATTTCAAAAACAAAAAAAGTTTTAGTGCATTTTAACTAGATCTACACTGCAACCAATGGATATTCCTATGGAAAAAATGAAACTCAATTCTTACCTTACACCATTTAAAAAATTAACTGGAAATGGATCACAAACCTAAACATAACACCTAAAACTATAAACCTTCTAGAAAAAAAAAAAAAAAAGAAGAAAATCTTCATGACTTTGAGGAAGGAAAAGACTTCTTAGGACACAAAAGCACTAATCATAAAGGAAAAAAACTGATAAACTGAACTTCATCAAAATTAAAACCTTCTGCTCATCTAAAGATTTTGTTTTAAAAAATGAAATGACAAGCCACAGACTGGGAGAAATATTCACAATACATATATCTGACAAGGGCCTAAATCCAGATTATATAAAGAACTCTTACAACCAAATGATAAGGCAAACAACACAATTAAAATATGAGTAAGATATGTGAACAGACGCTTCACAAAAGAAGATTTATGAATAGTCAATAAGCACAGTAAAGCATGTGAAAAGATGTACATCATCATTAGTCATCAGGAAAATGCAAATTAAAACACAATGAGATACCACTATACACCCATTAGAATGGCTAAAATGAAAAGAAATGGCAGGACCAAGTACTGGAGTATTGCTGGTAGAAGTGTAAAATGGCACAACTACTTTTGAAAACAGTAAGGCAGTTTTTTATAAAATTAACATATGCTTGCAGTTTCTTATAAAATTAAACATGATTATCATTGACCTAGCAATTCCACTCCTACATATTTTACACGAAAGGAAAACATATGCTCACGCAAATACTTTTACATGAATATTCACAGCATCTTTATGGCACAGTGGTTAAAAGCTTGACTGCTAACCAAAAGGCTGGCAGTTCAAATCCACCAGCCGCTCCTTGGAAACCCTATGGGACAGTTCTACCCTGTCTTATAGGGTCACTATGAGTCGGAATTGATTCGATGGCAACGAGTTTGATGGTTTGGTTATTCATAATAGGCCCAAACTGCAAACAACCCAAATGACCATCAACAGGTGGATGCATAAACAAATTATGATATATTCATACAATGGGATATTACCAGCGATTAAAAGTAATAAACAAATGATATGAACAACAACATGGATATATCTCAAAAACATTATGCAGAAACAAAAGAGTATATTTCATTTATATGAAATTCAAGAACAGGCAAAACTAGTCTCGCCTAGGACCAGGAGTGTGAGAATTGACCACAAGGGGCATGAGGGATATTTCTGGGGTGATAAAAATATTATATGTCTCAACTCGGGTGGTCATTACATGGATGTATACATTTGTCAAAATTAATTGACTATACTCTTAAAATGGGTGTATTTTATTGTATGTAAATTATACCTCAATAAAGTTAATTTTTTATTAAAATTTTTTTATTGACTTTTTTTGTTTGTTTAATAGAGTGGGTAACATAAATGAAGTGTACCTCAATAATTAATTTTCAATAAGAAGCAACTGTTTCCACAAGGCCAAATGTGTGTACCAAATATATATATATATTTTTAAATTTTTTTATTGTACTTCAGGTGAAGGTTTACAGAACAAATAGATTCCCATGAAACAGTAGCACACACATTGTTCCACGACATTGGTCAACAACCCCACGATATGTCAATCCTTTCCCTTCTCAACCTATTTTTTTTTTTTGGTGAAAATATACATAGCCAAAGATACACCATTTCAAAAATTTCTGAATGCACAGTTCAGTGACATCGACTACGCTCTTACAATTGTGCTGCTATTCTCACTCTAGATGAAGGTTTACAGAACAAAATAGTTTCTCATTAAACAGTACACATGTTGCCCTATGACAATCGTCAACCTCACAACACATCAACACTATCCTTACTCAACCTTGGGCTCCCTATCACCAGCTTTCCCGTCCCCCTCTGCCTTCTAGTCCCTGTCCCTGGACTGCTGTGCCTCATCAGTCCCATTTGGTTTTATGGGGCTATCCACTCCCCGGCTGAACGGTGAACCTCAGAAGTGACCCCACCACCAAGCCAAAAGGGTGTCTGGGGGCCACACTCTCAGGGTTTCTCCAGTCTCCAATAAAGTTAATTTTTAAAAGCAAAAAAAAAAAAAAAAAAAAAAAGACGAAAGGCAAAGTATCTAAATACTCTTTGAAAATTTTATCCATTTTTGGTCTTACTATTCACGAATGAGAAAATCACCCTAACTTAAAGACAGGTTTAAAACAGGCCAACATTAATTTGCATAGTATTTTCAGTTATTAAGCAGTTTCAGTTAATTCACTTCCTTTCCTCCTCATAATAACCTTGGTATATATTACTTTGCACATTTTATAGGAGAGGACACTTAAGCTCTGAGAAAATAAGTGAACTGTCCCATGTTACAAAGCCTCAGATTTTTCTTGTATATCACAGCTACTAAAATCTTGACAAGTAATTTCAACTTGTTTTTCCTCTGCCACACCCACTGAACTCTCCAATTGTTTCCCATGCAAAAAATAACGCCAACAGGATTTAATTTCCTGAATCTGAGTGCTTTAAGGGAAAACACTGCCAACATCAAATCTAAAAACAAATGGTCTCCTTTGTGTAGGGTGACCCTCAGAGCAGGTGCCGCTCATCTTCTGTATCCTTAACAAGAAGGAACAATAAGGTGACAATCATTTAACTAAATAGTGTTAACGTATTGTTACTGCAATAAGCAAAACCCAAACAGTGAATTCCACATCTGGGACAATTACACTAACTTATATTCAATTTTCACATAACGCTCACTAACTGCTTGAGGAATAAAGGAAGGGTCCATATTTGTAACGAATTTCAGATCTTTTAGAAGCAGCGAATGCATGCTGGGTAAGATATTTTAATTACTCCAAACAAAAATCACTCTTTGTAATCAGCCTAGATTATGTTGAACTGGTATTACCTTTCTTTGAACAACAGATTTTGATCAGGAAACCTAAAACAAGTTGTCATACAACCATATTCTTAAACATCTAAATAATAGAGATTTCTTCCTCAATAATGCATTCAGCCTCCAAGGAATATTATACTATTCATTGCAGTTTTACCTTAAGCTCCTAGCTCTTCTTTTGTCCTGGGAAAAGAGGAGCCCTAGGCGCAGATGCCTATTTTTAAAATGCCAGTTGCAGGTTTAGTGCTAGAATGACTGCTTATCTGAGAAAATAGGTACCAAAGGGATTCCAACTACTCAGCCACTAGAAAGAACACAGCCAAATGGAAACAGAGTCACTGTTGGTATCATAAGGATGGCTTATTTCAGAAAATAGGTAAGACTCAGGACAAAATCCCTGGGGAAGATGAACAAAAGAAATCTCCACTGATTAAAAAAAGAAAAGGTAGCATATAGTATAGTAGAAAGAGAGGAAGAGAGCTAATATTCTATGCCTACAATGTGCAAAGTATTTTAATAAATATTATAATCCTCCCCTCCACCATATGAAGCAGATATTAATCTCTCTGTGCCACATTCCTCATCTGAAAAATGGGGTTAAATAACTAAACATGATAATTCTCCCCTCAGTCATATGAAGTAGATACTACCATATTTGTACGCAAATAATGCATGCCTTCTGCATTTGTTTGCCAACTGTGCCCTCCCCCTGTGAGGTATTTCGTAAGTGCTGCTATGCTAATTTTTTTACATGTTGCTGTGAAAAAAATTAGCATGGTGCACTTACAAAAATATCTTGGGGGGGTGCAGTTGGCAAACAAATTAGTAGATGCTCATTATTTGCGTAAAAATACGGTAATTTCTCTGCGCTACATTCCTCATCTGAAAAATGGGGAATAAATGACTTTCCTAATAGTTCAAGTTCCCAAAGCTAGTGGAGCTGGGATTCAGACCTGAATATGATTACTCCTAAGTCAGTTGCTTTTTCTACTCACACAATATGCTATACTCTTTCCCAAACACAGAGCACTGGACTAGAAATCAGAAGAACTGGCTTCTAGTCCTAAGCCTGCAACTTATTAGCTGTGTGACTTTAGGAAAGTCACTTTACCTTTCTGAGTTTTAGTTTTCTCATCTGTAAATTACAGTTAATCACTGCTCTCCATGTACTTCCTTTAACATTTCTTGTAGTGTAAATCTGCTGGCAACAAATTTTCTCAGCTTCCATAATCTAAAAATATCTTAATTCCACCTTTAGTTTTAGAGCATAATTTTACTGAATATACAATTCTGGATTAGCAGTTTTTTCTTTAATTAGTTTAAATTTGTCTTTTTAATAATCTAAAAAAGAGTGAAAGAAACAAGCAGATTCTCTGAGTGTAGTAAAGCTGTTAACAAATTTAACACAATAAATTACTTTCCAACTTGGCAACTGAGACAACCCATAGTAATAGGTTTTTTATAAAACATATGTGGAGAGCTATAATATTTAATTAATAAGGAAGGTATCGTGGCTGAATTTAAAGCATCTGGCCTGGTACTCTTAACATCTCTGAGTAATACTTTCCTCATCTATAACGAGAATAAGACTCACCAGTAGGGTTACTGTAAGGATCAAATGAAATAATATAGTGTCTTGCACAAAGTAGGTGGGTCATGACATTATCATCAGTTATTTAAATACTATATGTGTATGGGTATCAGTACACATCCTCACCAATCTGACCTCCTGAAATGTCTCTCTTCATTTCTATCCCAATTACAACGGCCTTCGCCTATGCCCTTATTCTTCTCCTGAAACTACTATGATACAGCCTCCTATATGGTCTACCTGTTTCCAATTTCAACTCCCTTCCAATATTGTTGCCAGAGTGCTATTTCTAAAACTTAGATATGACTGGGTCACAAATCAGTTTTAAAACCCTTTATAGTGCTCCATAATCTACCAAGGTGGTTATCAAAACATACTTTCAAGGAACAATGGACCTTCAAGAATTAGACCAAAGTTCTATCAGAACTGAATAATGCCCCCTATTTTCCCCAGTTGCAGAAAGAATTAAATTAATGGACATAATTTCCCCAATTTCAAGTTATTTTCTTCTACAAATATATCTTAAACTTTTGACCCCTGCTGCTACGATTATTTATGTTCTAGTCAATATTAGCAAAATGACAAAACAAACATATGCGTTGTTATTGTTGTTACATGCATCAAGTTGATTTGACTCATAATGACCCTACATGACAAAGCAGAACTGCCCCATAGGGTTACCTAGTCTGTAATCTTTATGGGAGATCATCAGGTTTTTCTCTTGCTGAGTGGCTGGTGGGTTCTAACCACCACCTTTTGGTTAGCAGTTGAGTGCTTAACCACTGCATCACCAAGGCTCCTTAAATAAATAGATAGCCAACAAATATTAATGAAAAAGCCTGGAAAAAACCAATTACGTGGTTTTAAAGCTTTAAGAAAATGTTATAGGTGCACACACTTGTGTTTTTATAATGCACTAGTAAAATATGGTCATAATTTTTTTTACTAAAATAGTTTTGGGTTTAAGGGATAAAATTAAGCAAGGTAAATTAACAAAATAAAGTCCATACTCAATACTGTAAAGTCTTTCACCCTCTCATTCCAATTTTGACTCCTGTTACTAGTCCTGCTCACATACTACATTCCAATAACAAGAAGTAATTTGCAATTACTAGTGGTTAACACTGAAGCCCTGGTGGCACAGTGATTAGGAACTAGAACTCTTGAATTACACAGAGTTCAAATCCACCAGCTTTGGTTCCTAGCAGTGTAACCTTAGTTAAATTACTTAATCCTTCTAAACCTCCTTCCTTATCTATGTTGTTGCTCTTGCTAGTTGCCGTTGAGTCAATTCCAACTCATGGCCTCCCCGTGTGTGCAGAGTAGAACTACTCCATAGGGTTTTCAAGGCTGCAACCTTTCAGAAGCATATTGCCAGGCCTATCTTCCTAGGCATCTCTGGATGGGTTTGAACCACCAACCGTTTAGCTAGTAGTTGAGCGCTTAACCATTTGCACCAGTCAGGGACTCCATCCTCATCTACAGAATGGTCACAATGATTGTTGTTGGTGTTAGTTGCTGTCCAGTTGGCTCTGACTGATGGCAACCTTATCTATAACAGAACAAAACATCGCACCACCCTCACAATTGCTGGTATGTCTGAAGCTACCGTTGCAGCCACTGTGTAAATCCATCTTACAGAGGGTTTCCCTTGTTTTTGCTGATCCTCCACTTTACCAAGCATGAGGTCCTTTTCTAGGGATTCCCTATGACCTGTCCAAAGTAAGCAAGACAAAGTCTCACCATTCTCACTTGTAAGCAGCATCCTGGCTGTACTTCCTCCAAGACTCACCTGTTCACTCTTCTGGCACTCCACGGGATACTCAATATTCTTCACCAACACCACACAATTCAAATACATCGATTTTCCTTTTTATTGTCCAGCTTTTGCATGCATATGAGGTGGCTGAAAAGACCATGGCTTGAGTTAGACACACCTTAATCATCACAGTGATATCTTTGCTTTTTAACACTTTAAAGAGATCTTTTGCAGCAGATTCTCCCAATGCAAAACATCGTTTGATTTCTTGATTGCTGCTTCCATGGACATTGTTGACCCAAGTAGAATGAAATTCTTGACAACTTCAATTTCTTCGCCACTTATCATGATGTTGTTTATCAGAGCAGTTGTGAGGATTGTCATCTTCTTTATTTTCAGGTGTAATTTATATTGAAGGTGGTAGTTTTTGACCTTTATCAGTAAGTGTTTCAAGTCATCTTCACTTTTGGCAAACAAGGTTGTGTCATCTAAATATTGCAGGTTGTTAACGAGTCTTCCTCTAATCCTGATGCTACATTTTTCTTCTTATAGTCCAGCTTCTTGGATTATTTGTTCAGCATGCAGACTGAATAAATAAGGTGAAAGGATACAAACCTGCGGTACACCTTTTCCAATTTTAAACCACAGAATCCCCTTGTTCTGTTTGAAGGACTGCCTCTTAATCCATGTTGAGCATTAACTATCGGCCAGGCATAGGTGTAACCACTTTACAGATACTAATTCACCTAATTCTTATAACTCCAGGAGGTAGATACTCTTATCTTCATTTTACAGACACAGAAATGAGGCACAAGGAGGTTAAGTAACTGATATAATGTCTTATCCTCTGCCACAGGCCACATTTATTTTATAAGGTTGTTGTGAGAATAAACTATGAGATGATATAAATAAAGTGTTTCAGATAGTATACAGTACTGGCATATAGTAAGTGCTCAATAAATGACAGATAGAGTGATAGACAGATAGCTGCCACTGAGTTGGCTCCTACTCATGGCGATCTTATGAACAATAGAATGAAACGTTGTCCAGTCCTGCATCTTCCTCACAATCGTTGGCATGTTCAAGTCCACTGTTGCTGCTACTGTGCCAGTCCACTTCACTGAGGGTCTTCCACGCCTTCACTGGCCCTCTACTTCACAAAATGTGATGTCCTCCTCTAGCAGTTGACCCCTCCTGCTGATGTGCCCAAAGCAAGTGAGTTGGACAGTATTCTGTTGTAATTTATAAGGTTTTCTTTTTTTTCTATTTTACTGTGCTTTAGGTGAAAGTTTACAGTGCAAATTAGTTTCTCATTCAAAAATTTACACACAAATTATTTTGTAACATTGGTTTCAACCTCCGCATTGTGTCAGCACTCTCTCCTTTTCCCTTTCCACCCCAGGCTCCCCCGTGTCCACTCATCCAGTTTTCCTGTCGCTTCCTGCCTTCTTGTCTTTGCTTTTGGGCAGAAGTTGCCCATTTGTCTCATATACTTGACTGAACTAAGAAGCATGTTCCTCATGTTATTGTTTGTTTTATAGACCTGTCTAATCTTTGGCTGAAAGGTGAACTTTGGGAGTGGCTTCTGTTCTGAGTTAGCAGGGTATCTGGGGGCCATAATCTTGTGGGGATTCCTCCAGTCTCTATCAGATCAATAAGTCTGGTCTTTTTTTTGTGAATTTGAATTTTGTTCTATATTTTTCTCCCACTCTGTCTGGGACCCTCAATTGTGATCCCTGTCAGAGAGGTTGGTGGTGGTAGCTGGGCACCATCTAGTTCTTCTGGGCTCAGGCTGATGGAGGCTGTGGTTCATGTGGTCCATTAGTCCTTTGGACTAATATTTCCCCTGTGCCTTTTGTTTTCTTCATTCTCCACTGCCCCAGATGGGATAGGACCAACAGATGTATCTTAGATGGTCGCTCGCAAGCTATTAAGAACCCAGACGCTACTCACCAAAGTAGGACATAGAACATTTTCTTTATGAACTACGTTAGGCCAGTTGACCTAGATGTCCCCCAAGGGACAGCCCTCAGCCCCAGTAACTCAGCCCCTCAAGGAGTTTGTATGTGTCTAGGAAGCTTTTATGACTTTGCCTTTGTCAAGCTGTGCTGACTTCCCCTATATTGTGTGTTGTCTTTCCCTTCACTAAAGTTAACTTGTATACTATCTAGTTGGTGATTTTCCCTCCCCACCCCTCCTCTCCCTCGTAACCATCAAAGATTGTTTCTTTCTACGTGTAAACCTTTTCATGAGTTTTTATAACAGTAGTCTCATACAATATTTGTCCTTTTGTGACTGACTTATTTCACTCAGCACAATGTCCTCCAGATTCATCCATGTTGTGAGATATTTCATAGATTCATCATTGTTCTTTTCACACAGTATTCCACTGTGCATGTACCATGATTCGTTTATCCATTCATCTGCTGATGGGCATTTAGGCTGTTTCCATCTTTTTGTTATTGTGAATAACGCTGCAGTGAACATGGGTGTGCATATGCCTATTTGTGTAATGGCTCTTATTTCTCTAGAATATATTCCTAACAGTGGGATTGCTGGATTGTATAGTATTTCTATTTTTAGCTTTTTAAGGAGGTGCCATATCATTTTCCATAGTGGTTGTACCATTTTACATTCCCACCAGCAATGCGTAAAAGTTCCAATCTTCCCGCCGCCTCTCCAACGTTTGTTTTTTTTTTTGTTTTTTTTGACTAGTGCCAGTAACGTCAGGTGAGATGATATCTCATTGTAGTTTCGATTTGCATTTCTCTAATGGCTAATGATCCTGCGCATCTTCCTCATGTGTCTGTTAGCCACTTGAATATCTTTGATCAAGTGTCTGTTCATATCCTTTGCCCATTTTTTAATTGGTTGTCTTTTTGTTGTTGAAATGCTGAAGTATCTGCAGATGCGACAGATTAGAGTCTTGTCAGATATGTCGTAGCCAAAATTTTTCCCCCAGTCTATAGGTTGTTTTTTTAACCCTTTTGGTGAAGTCTTTTGAGGAGCATAAGTGTTTAATTTTTGGGAACTCCCAGTTATCTATTTTCTTTTCTGGTGTTTGTGTGTTGTTAGTTACGGTTTCTATTCTATCCATGCCCCTAGCATTGTCCCTATTTTTTCTTCCATGACCTTTATCGTTTTAAGTTTTATATTTAGGTCTTTGATCCATTTTGAGTTAGTTTTTGTGTATGGTGTGAGGTGTGAGTCCTGTTTCATTTTATTACAGATTAACATCCAGTTTCTCCAGCACCCTTTGTTAAAAAGACTATTATAAGGTTTGCACTGGCTGATTTTTAGAAGTAGATCACGAGGCTTTTCTTCCTAGTCTGTCTTAGTCTGGAAGTTCTGCTGAAACCTGTCCACCATGAGTGACGCTGTTGGTAATTGAAATACTAGTGGCACAGCTTCCAGTATCACAGCAACATGCAAGCCACCACAGCAGGACAAACTGACAGGCGAGTGGTGGCAATAAATGATAGCTACTATTAATTATTCCTCAAAAACACTACATACTTTCAAGACCAGTTCAAAGTTTTTCTATGAAAACTTCCTTAGGCTTTTCCCCTTCTGTGTGCTTCCACCATTACACTTATTAATATACTGTAACCATTTCCCAATTTTGAATTCTCGTTACAGCAAATACTTTTGTATACCTTTTCCATAACTTCAAGAATCTCAATACTCTGGAGTCATTCTTGCAAGGGATACTTAGAAAAAGAGGAAACACAGGGATGTAACTGGAAATGGAGGCAGCATGAAGAGCCAGAGGAGTAAATGCTTCTGCAATACCGTCCTGGAAGACCTGAAGTAAGCTTAAATCTCAGAATGGTACTCTTGTACCTGTTACAGAGGATACTAAAACATGTGTCAGAGAAAAAGTGAACATAATAAAATCTGCTCAGGAAGATGGGTGGGAATTTTAACTGCTCATATTATTTGTTTTTTTAATTTTGTATTAAATATATTTATATTAAAATATTAGTATCTTATTTATTTATAAAGCCTCTGGATAAATTTATAATAAAGCTCACAGGACCAAATCCCATACAGAATTCCTTTTATTGAGTTTAGCTAAAATATTTTAAAGCAAATGATAAAGGACAAAAACAATAGAGAAAAAAAAGCAAGTGTCAAACTGGCTTCTCCTTTTCAAAGTTTTATCATCTTGTTGACTGTTCCTTGAATAACAAATCTTCAAAGCAAGTACATACAGGATACCAGCCTTTTATCTCACTCCTATCAGAGGAAACAGCCCTATAGGTAACTAAAAATGGCTCCCAAAATAGCAAAGAAACTTAAAAATCCTAATATTATTCATAATACACAATACAAATTTCCCAAGTAGCTATTGTGTCTAACTGTAAAAAAAAAAAAACTCTTCAAAAAATAAAATTTAGTTTTTTCACAGTTCCATCAACTCTGTTGAGACATTTGTCATGGGAATTTTTTGAAGTCTTTTAAAATGAAAAATGGTAGTTGATATCATATAGATTATATTCAGAATTTTAATGTTCAAGCCAAAGACTTAGAATAATGCTATTTTTGTGAATGTGTTACATGGTTGGTTATCCACATGATTCATAAAACCTCCCCAAAGACTATAATTTCTCTACTCCCTTGCTGTTCACTGATTCTAATGGGTATTACTGAAAGTTTTATTTGCCAAAGCTGCATGAGCCTAAGAATTATTCCCACAACTAATCCAAGAGTATCCTTTGGTCCCACCTTCAAAACACATCTGTAACCCTGACCACTTACCATCTTCACTGCTAACACCCTAATCCGAACTACTATCATTCTTCCTCCTCTCCTCATTTTCAGTTTCTACTCAATTTTCACCTTCCCATTCTATCCCATGTAAAATAAGGCTCACTTCCTCTCATAATTCTCTATGCCCTCAACCTTGCTATATTTTCTTCATACACTTGTCATTTACCTGAAATTTCTATAATGTGTTTGTTTACTTATTCTCTCTCCTAATGAAACGTGTTTTTTACTACTATATCCCTAGAGCCTAGAATAGAACCCACCATACAGCAGTCTCTCAGTAAATATTTGCTGACTGAATGAATAAATTCTGAATATTATTTGAAGAGGAAAAGTTTATGAAAATTAGCAATACCTATTACTGTAAGTGCCTCTAATGCTTCGAAGCTGCCCCACTTATAGAATGGGAAAGCATCTTAGAACACCTTAAGGATAAATGGATAACACTACAATAACCTCATGATAATAATCACTGCAGTAATAATGCTTTCCATATATTTACCATTTGCCAGGCGCTATATCTATAATCTCATCTAATCATCACAACATTCCTTAGAGGATGATATCTTCATTTTCTAGAACACTTGTTCTTATTAACAGCCCATACCATACTATCTTTAGGATAGAAAGACATTTTGAGAAAGGGCAATATCTAAGTCAGGGGCATTGGTGGTTCAGTGGTAGAATTCTCGCCTTCCATGCGGGATATCCGGGTTCGATTCTGCCAATGCACCTCATGCACAGCCACCACCTGTCTGTCATTGGAGGCCTGCATGCTGCTATCGTGCTGAACAGGTTTGAGTGGAACTTCCAGACTAAGATGGACTAGGAAGAAAGGCCTGGTAATCTATTTCCGAAAATCAGTCAACGAAAACCCTATGGATCACAACGGTCTGATCCAAAACCAATCATGCAGATGACGCTGGACCAGGTACTGTTTTGTTTAGTTGTGCATGGGGTTGCCATGAGTCTGGGGCTGACTTGGTGGCAGATAACAACAACAACAATACTACCTAAGTTAGGGATCTTTAAACTTTGATTCCAAACTCCTATCAAGAAAAAAAATTGATTTATGTGTATTTATTTATAAGTTACAGACATATACAACTACAATATTATCATGTACATTAAAAACACAGTAAACTAAAAATTTTTAAAGAGACATTTTAAAATTTTTATTTTATTTTATTAATTAAAAATTAAACATGTAAAAGAAAGGTGTAATACCTTTTCAATCTCACTAAAATGTTACTAATTACAAATATTTTGAGGAAGAACAATGAGATTGAACCTGATTTTTTCCCTTGATACAGTGATTCAAAGGCCTAGTTCTAAATTCAGCTTATTTCAATACCTGGTTCTAAGGGCCAAGGTAATTGAAAAAGGTAACTCACCAAGATACACACAGCCAATGAAAGAAGAGCTTCACTGACTGCATCATAATATTTGTCAATCCATTCTCCATTTTAACCATGGGTTTTTGCTGAAATCTGACAAATTTCCATCTTCTCCAATATGTATCAACTGCACTTGCAAACTAATTGAAGGGTGTCACTTTTTTTTATATTTAAAAAACTGACTCAAAATTCACTGAAATTACTTTAAAAGATTTTTAAACAGACTAAAACATTGTTTCCAAAGGTTCTAAGTATGCAGATCTGTGAGTTTTATAGATGACACATACAATTTGTTTTGGGTAACAAAACCAAGTGGCAATGGGAAACATTTCCAAATATCCAAATTCTCTTTCTAAATCATGAGTTTCTTTTGAAAAACAATTGATTTCTTATCCACTGGTAAAACATCACCTTCACCTTGAAGGGACAGATGGAATAAGGTTTTTTTTTTGTTTTTTTTTTTTTTAATTTTCTGCCAGTCATCACTTATTATAGAAAATTCAACAATTCTGGAACATTTTTCTTTTGGTAAAAGAAAACTGTGTGACTCATTTTAAGCTTGACAGTTTTTAAGAATACTTTTCCATAATATAAACAGAGAACTGCTGTGCGATACCAAATATTTTCATGGCCGTTGTTCATCTCATTTCAAAGGACTGTAATGATTCTATCATATCATTTAGTATATAATCTGTAAATCCACTTACTTAGGCACATATAAACTGCTTGAACTCACCAAGGTGTGCCTTGGAAGACAACCCTGACAATATGCTTCTGAAAGGTCACAATCTTAAAAATTCTATGAAGCAGTTCTAATCTGCACACATGGGGTCACTATGAATCATAATAAACTCAACAGTAACTAACAATAGTTTGTAATAGCTAAAAGAGAACAATCAAGTGAGGATGTCACTGTGAACTCCTTTTTGTTGGGAAATGCTCATTCTTCCCTCAGGATTTATGCCGTATATGTCTGACATACAATGAATGCACCACTGTCCATCTGCATATTATATATTTAGTAAAGCTTATGATCCAGTGGTTAAGAGCTCAGCTGCTAAACCAAAGGTCAGCAGTTTGAATCCACCAGTCGCTCCTTGGAAACCCTATGGGGCAGTTCTACTTTGTTCTATAGGGTCACTATGAGTCAGAATCGACTCGAGGGCAGCAGGTTTTTGTTTTTTTTTTTTAACTGCTTTTTTAGGTGACAATGAATATAAATAGCAATTCTAATGTTTTTTTCACATCCTAATGTATCATCCTGAGTACCCCTGGGAGACCATGGCCTGAGTACATAGTAAGGTATTCCCACTTACACTTGCATTAATTTTCATGTTCATCATTTTACAAAGGTATACAGAGACTATTCAGGGGACTGCTAACCAGAAAGTCAGTGGTTTGAGCCCACCAGCGACTCCGTGGGAGAAAAGATGTAGCAGTCTGCTTCCGTAAAGATTTATCGCCTTGGAAACCCTATGGGGCAGTTCTACTCTGTCCTATAGGGTCACTGTGAGTCGGAATCAACTTGAAAGCAATGGGTTTGGGCTTTTTTTTGGTGCTAAAGGAATCAAGTGGCTAAAAGATGTATGAATCTAAAATGTAAACGATTCTTGTCTTTGAAACTCAAATACAAGAGGTACTCAGAAGAAGCAGGAACTGTTTTTTTCAGGCACAAAGTAGATGCCTGTGGAGGTCACTTATATCTGGATAAGCTTCAGGCTTTCCTGAATGACAGGGAAACATAAAAGAAGCCTGGATGAGAAAGTGAGATATGCACTATAGACAGGAGGAAAGAAAAAAGTTATTTGGGAAAACCGTTAGTCTCAGTCTAAATATCAAGGAGGCCAGCAATCACAACAGTAAGTGTGTTTTTCCTGCAGCTGAACCTTAATCTAGAGTTCCAGCTAGTAATCTAGTTCAGAGACAACCTAATTATGGTTACTGTAAATTGTGCCATATACAGAAATGTACCAGTCCTAACAGACTATATGGGTCACTGGAAATTATGCCTCAGTAAGTAGAAAAAGAACTAACTCTCCAAACCTGCTTCTCATACTATGAAGTTAAGTTGAAGCAGGATTTACAGAAAAATTCAAAATTCCTAGAAATACGGCAGGAAGCTCTCAGCTAACCATAAATATTGGAACGTAGGAGATAATTCTGATTTCCAAAGAGTTACTTCGAAGCATAGAGACCAATTTTGACTTGGAAATTAGATTTATAGGAGCCATATAAATCCTTTCTATGCTGGGGAATCCTGATCTGATTCCTACATTTGGAGTCAAGGGACCAAGCTCCCAGCAAATCCTGCTTTGTCCTGTGTGAAGTCTCATTGATAAACGTCGGGATTTCTATGGGTGAGACACACATCCAATTTTTTATGTGAAAATATGATACGCATTTTAAGATGCAGAAAAATAGAGACATAAAATATCACTATTGTTCTGGGTAAAAAGGATGAGAAAAGTTTAATTTATACAGTGGGCACTCTAATAGTTAGGATGTCTATTTGATCTACAGAACAATAACACACACAGTTCAAATCTCTAATATTCTTCCAGTTTCTTTAGCCATTTAGTTTGTTTCTGAATCACCCCTTCCTGCTATTAGATAATGTTTGTGAGCAGAATGTAAACTAATTTTCTTATAGTAGAATCCCTGTTATAATTATACACACACACACACACACACACACACACACACACACACAGATCAAATCACATCCTTGGACTTAAACATAACAACATAAACATAGTAACTACACTAAATAAAGGGTTGTTTTCTAAAATACCCGCATTTTAAAGACGTTCAATTAGATTTATCTAAGAAAAATAAATTTACAAAAACACTTTGAATAAAACGAAACATATATAAATCCAAAGTTAAAAAAAATATTTTTCAAGATGCCCTTTATCACCACTCTTATTCAACGTTTTGCTAGAGGTCCTAGCCAGAGCAAGAAAAAAGAAATAAAGGTCATCCAAATTCATAAGGAAGAAATAGAAGTATCCCTATTTGCAGATGATATGATCTTACGAACAGAAAACCCCAAAGAATCCACAAGAAAACTACTGGAACTAACAGAAGATTTCAGCAAAGTATCAGGATACAAGATAATAAATCTAAACAGAGACATAAAAGACCTACACAATGAAACTACAAGACTCTACTGCAAGAAACCAAAAGAGACCTACCTAACCAGAAAAACACACCATGCTCATGGGCAGGAAGACTCAACATTGTGAAAATGTCATTTCTACCCAAAGTGATCTACAGATACTATGCAATCCCCATACAAATTCCAATGACATTTTTTAAAAAGAGATGGAGAAACAAATCATCAACTTCATATGGAAAGGGAAGAGGCCCTAGATAAGTAAAGCATTACTCAAGAAGAACAAAGTGGGAAGCGTCACACTACCTGATTTTAGAACCTGTTATACTGCCACAGTAGTCAAAACAGCCTGGTACTGGTACAACAACAGATACATAGAACAATGGAACAGAATTGAGAATCCAGACATAAATTTATCCACCTGTACGCAGCTAATAGTTGACAAAGGCCCAAAGTCTGTTAAATGGGGAAAAGACAATCTCTTTAACAAATGGTGCTGGCATAACTGGATATCCATCTGCAAAAAAATGAAACAAGACCCATACCTCACACTATGTACAAAAACTAACCCAAAACGGATCGAAGACCTAAATATAAAATCTAAAACGATACCGATCATGAAAGAAAAAATAGGGACAATGCTAGGAGTCCTAATACATGGCATAAACAGAATACAAACCATAATTAACAATGCACAAACATCAGAAGAGAAACTAGATAACTGGGAGCTCCTAAAAATCAAATGCTTACGCTCATCAAAAGACGTCACCAAAAGAGTAAAAAGAGAACCTACAGACTGGGAAAAAAATTTTGGCTATTACATATCTGATAAGGATCTAATCTCTATAAAGTCTACAAGATGGCAGAAAACTTCCCTGATATTGTGAAAGATGACAAGATATCTATCCAAGATGCTCCATGAACCCCACATTAGGTAGACTCCAAAAGAAAGTCACCAAGACACATTATAATCAAATTTGCCAAAACCAAACATAAAGAGAGAATTTTAAGAGAGGCTAGGGCTAAACGAAAAGTCATCTACACAGGAGCGTCAATTTGAATAAGCTCAGACTACTCAGCAGAAACCATGCAGGCAAGAAGGCAACGGGATGACATATATAAAGCCTTGAAGGAAAAAAACTGCCAGCCGAGAATTATATATCTAGCAAAACTGTCTCTCAAATATGATGGCGAAATTAGGGCATTTCCAGATAAACAGAAGTTCAGGAATTTGCAAGAACCAAACCAAAATTACAAGAAATACTAAAGGGAGTCCTCTGGTTAGAAAATCAGTAACATCAGATAACAGCCCAAGACTAGAACACAGAGCAACCAGATATCAACCCAGATAGGGAAGACACAAAGTAAATCAAAGCTAAAACACTAAAAATAGGGAAACAGATGTCAATATGTAAAAGATGACAACATAAAAACAAAAAAGAGGGACTTAAAAATGTAGACATAGATTTTTCACATGGAGAGGAAGTCAAGGCAATAAAAAGAAATAAAAGACTGGTATAAACTTAGAAAAATAGGGGTAAATATTAAGGTAACCACAAAGGAAACTAACAATCCTAAAAGTCAAAATAAAAAACTAGAAAAACATAAAGACTCAGCAAACACAAAATCAACAATAATGAAAAAGATTAAAAGCAAATACATAAAGAAAAACAACTCAGCACAGAAAATTGAGTGGAACAAAGAAACTGTGAACAACCTACAAAAAAAGACATCAAAATGACAGCACTAAACCCATACCTATCAATAATTATGCTGACTGTAAATGGACTAAATACACCAATAAAGAGACAGAGAGTGGCAGATTGGACAAAAAAACATGATCCGTCTATATGCTGCCTATAAGACACACCTTAGACTTAAAGACACAAAACAAACTAAAACTTAAAGGATGGAAAAAAATATATCAAGCAAACAACACTCAAAAAAAGCAGGAATGGTAAAATAGACTTTAAAGTAAACTCCACCACAAAGGATAAGGAAGGATACTATATAACGATTAAAGGATCAATACACCAGGAGGACATAACTATAATAAATATTTACGCACTCAACGACAGGGCTCCAAAATACATAAAACACACTCTAACAGCACTGAAAAGAGAGATAGACAGCTCCACAATAGTAGTAGGATACTTCAACACACCATTTTTGGTGAAAGACACAACATCCAGAAAGAAGCTCAACAAAGACACAGAAGAGCTAAATGCTACAATCAACTAACTTGATCTCATAGACATATACCGAACGTTCCACCCAACAGCAGCCAAATATACTTTCTTTTCCAACGCACATGGAACATTCTCCAGAATAGACCACATGTTAGGCCATAAAGCAAGACTTAACAAAATCCAAAACTTTGAAATATTACAAAGCATCTTTTCTGACCATAAAGCCATAAAAGCAGAAATCAACAACAGAGAAAGCAAGGGGGAAAAAAAAAATCAAATACATAGAAACTGAACAACACCCTTGCTCAAAAACTACTGGGTTATAGAAGAAATTAAGGATGGAATAAAGAAATTCATAGAATCAATGAGAATGAAAACACATCCTATGAGAACCTTTGGGACACAGCAAAAGCAGTGCTTCACAGGTCAGTTTATGGCAATAAACGCACACATTCAAAGAGAAGAAAGGGCCATAATCAAAACATTAACCCTACAACTGGGACAAGTAGAAAGAGAGCAGCAAAAGAAGCCCTCAGGCACCAGAAGAAAGGAAATAATAAGAATTAGAGTAGAATTAATGCAATAGAGAATAGAAAAACAATTGAAAGAGTGAACAAGACCAAAAGCTGGTTCTTTGAAAAGATCAACAAAATTGATAAACCACTGGCCAAACTGACAAAAGAAAAACAGGAGAGGAAGCAGATAACCCACATAAGAAATGAGATGGGTGATATCACAACAGACTCAACTGAAATTAAAAGAATCATAACAGAATACTATGAAAAACTGTTCTCTAACAAATTTGAAAACCTAGAGGAAATGGACAAATTTCTAGAAACTCACTATCTACCTAAACTAACACAAACAGAGGTAGAACAACTAAATAAACCCATAATGAAAGAAGAGATTGAAAAGGTAATTAAAAAACTCCCAACAAAAAAAAAGCCCTGGCCCAGACAGTTTCACTGGAGACTTCTGCCAAACTTTCAGAGAAGCGTTAACACCACTATTACTAAAGGTATTTCAGAGCATAGAAAAGGATGAATACTCCCAAACTCATTCTATGAAGCCAGCATAACCCTGATACCAAAACCAGGTAAAGACACCACAAAAAAAGAAAATTACAGACCAATATCCCTCATGAACATTGATGCAAAAATCATCAACAAAATTCTAGCCAACAGAATTCAGCAACATATTAAAAAAATAATTCACCATGATCAAGTGGGATTTATACCAAGTATGCAGGGATGGTTCAACATTAGAAAAACAATCACTGTAATCCATCACATAAATCTAAAGTCTACAAGATAATGCAACACCTCAACAACAAAAAGACCACTAACCCAATTAAAAAATCGGTAAAGGATATGAACAGACATTTTACCAAAGAAGACATCCAGGTGGCTAACAAATACATGAGGAAATGCTCACAATCATTAGCCATTACAGAAATGCATATCAAAACTACAATGAGATACCATTTCACCCCAACAAGGCTGGCACTAATCCAAAAAACACAAAATAATAAATGTTGGAAAGCTTGTAGAGAGACTGGAACACTTATGCACTGCTGTGGGAATGTAAAATGGTACAACTACTTTGGAAATCAATTTGGTGCTTCCTTAAAAAGCTAGAAATAAAAGTACCATAGGATCCAGAAATCCCACTCCTTGGAATGTATCCTAGAGAAATAAGAGCCATCACACAAATAGATATACGCACACTCATGTTCATTACAGTACTGTTTGCAATAGCAAAAAGATGGAAACAACTTAGGTGCCATCAACAGATGAATGGATAAACAAATTATGGTACATATACACAATGCAATACTATGCAATGATAAAGAACAGTGATGAATCCACAGAACATCTCAAAATGTGGATGAATATGGAGCGCATTATACTGAGTGAAATTAGGCAGTCACAAAAGGACAAATATTATATGAAAGTACTATCATGAGAACTCAAGAAAAGGTTTAAACACAGAAGAAAACATTCTTTGACAGTTACAAGGGTGGGGAGGGAGGAAGAAGGGAATTCACTAACTAGATAGTAGACAAGAATCATCTTAGGTAAAGGGAAGGACAACAAACAGTACAGGGGAAGTCAGCACAAACGGACTAAACCAAAAGCTAACAAGTTCCCTGAACAAAACCAAACACTTTGAGGGACAGAGTAGCCGGGGCTGAGGTCTAGGGACCACGGTTGTGGGGGACATCTAGGTCAACTGGCATAACAAAGTTTACTAAGAAAATGTGCTGCATCCCACTTTGGTGAGCGGTGTCTATGATCTTAAAAGCTTCTCAGCGGCCCTCTGAAATGCATCAATTGGTCCCAATCCACCTGGAGCAAAGGAGAATGAAGAACACCAGACACAAGGAAAGTATCAGCCCAAGACAAAAGGGCCACACAAACCAGAGACTCTATCAGCCTGAGACCAGAAGAACAAGATGGTGCCTGGCTACCACCAATGACCGCCCTGACAGGAAACACAACAGAGAGTCCCTGGCAGAGCAGGAGAAAAGTGTGCAGCAGAACTCAAATTCACTTAAAAAGACCAGACTTAATGGTCTGACTGAGACTGGAGGAACCCCCAAAGCCATGGTCCCCAGACGCTCTGTTAATCCAGAACTAAAATCATTCCTGAAGCCCATTCTTCAGACAAAGATTAGACTCGACTATAAAACATAAAATAATACTTGTGAAGAGTGTACTTCTTAGTTCAAGCAGATACAGCAGACCAAACGGGCAGCTTCTGTCCAGAGGCAGGATTAGAAGGCAGGAAAGGATAGGAGCTGGTTGGACAGACACAGGAAACCTGGGGTGGAAAGGGGGAGTGTGCTGTCACATTACAGGGTGCAACTACCATCACATAACAACATATGTATAAATTTTCATATAAGAAATTAACTTGAGGTGTAAACTTTCACCTAAAGCACAATTTAAAGAAAGTTTTTTTCAGATGATTTAATAATATGGTTCATTATCCATACCACTCTTCCTCTCCCATAAAGAAAATGTAAGTGAGCAGAAGCATATTTAATACCATCTAATACCAAGACTGAGGTCAAAGCAGTCCTCTCAGACAAATTCAGTTCGTACATATTTCTGATTAGCAGTAGAACCTAATTACAACCCCCCAAGTATTTTCAGCAAATAAAATGTGAAGAGAAAATCCAAGAGGCACAGAATGTACAAATATACAGCAATGTAATATTTTACATGATAATGGTTGTTATTTATTAAGTGCTTACATGTGCCAAAGGAGCCCTAGCGACGCAGTGGTTAAAGCGATCAACTGCTAACTAAAAGGTCTGCGGTTCAAAACCACCAGCGGCTCCAGAGGTGAAAGATGTGGCAGTCTGCTTCCGTAGAGATTTACAGCCTTGGAAACTCTATGGGGTCGCTATGAGTCGGAACTTACTTGATGGCATTGGGTTTTGGTTTACATGTGCCAAGCACTGTGCTAAGTATCTGCTTTCATGATTGCATTTATTTCTAACACTGACATAGCTGTTACCTCCATTTTGTGGATGAGAAAGCTGAGGCTGAATTGGTTAAGTAAGCTGCCCAAAGTGACACAAACCTAGTTCTTTATGACTCCAAAGCTTGTGCACTTAACCACTGTGTATTACTTGTTTGTGAGTAGACATAACAATAATACTGGCTAATATAACAGGATGTCAAATACAACTCTTCCTGTCCTCTCTAGTTGCAGCAGAAGTCTCAAAGGCCAAAATCAAAACAACAGAAGTCAAATATCCCTGCATTCTAAGGAGAAGTGCAAGGATTACAAAACGGGGTGGCCAAAACTGGTCCTACTGACATCAGTTCATCACCTTTCTCCACATTATATAAGAGAAGAATTACAATTCATTAATTGTGAGGATTGAAAGAGGCCAATAGACAGAACTTTAAAAAAAAAACAAAAAACAAAAAACTAGGTACTGTGTGTGTGTGTGTTTCCCTGCCTCCTAAGGGAAAGGAGGTAGGTACTTCCTGCCCACCTCAGTCCAAGGGAGTGGAACCTCAAGATAACCACCCAGAACATTTAACATCTATCCCCTGCAGTACAAGCGACACAGGGACTAGTATTCGGCACCCACTTGGGGAATAAGAAGAGCTGGCTCAGCTAAATTTTGGAGACTGCTTAGGTACAAAAGTCAAATGAAAAGTTTCAGCAGAAGAGGAAGTTTTACAAAATGTCACAATGGAAAATTATATACAAAATTGAATAATAACACAAAACTTCAGAATCTCATTACTTTAATGCAATGTTAGTAACTATCCATATAATTAAATGAAGTTTTAATCTTTTTTTTAACCTAATTATCTTTTTAAAAGACCTCTCTAAAGTAAGAAATAACTGTTCCAAACTAGAGCTTTTCAAGTATACAGATTGTTTCAAGGTAACTTAGGGTAACCTAGTCTTTAAATTACAAACTCAAACTCGACTCAGTTCCTCTTAGCAAGACACTGGAAAGTAAAAGCAGCAAAATTCTTACTTCCTAAGGTAGTCAAAGGTTGAAAAATAGTTTCCAGAAACTAAAAAGAGGCAATTTAAAAAAAGTTTTAAAAGTCATAAAGTAATACTACTACTTTCAGAAATTTTAGAATAGAAAAAAATTGCCGATAAGCCTACCATCTCCAGCATAATCACTGGTATATTTTAGCATATTTCCTTCCTGTCATTTTTATATAACAACATTTTTATATACAAGCAGTCCCTGGGTTATGAACATCTGACTTACATACAACCCATAGTTATGAACCAACCCCTGTAAAGCCTATTATACTAAAAACTCAAGGTACAAATAATGGTTCATAATAACAAACAGGTGCTACTTTGCAACCCCCATAAAGACATTATTATCATTACTGTATTATTAGGTTAAAGATGTTTTAATGTATTTGGAAGTGTTTCTTTAAGGCTTTTTATGCATAGAGAGGTACACCACTTACTATATACTAAGAGAAACATTTAACTAACTGACGTTAGATACAAACCGTACCTGTTTCAACTTATGCACAAATTCAACTTAAAAACTGATTTAGGAACAGAACTCATTCGTAAGCCAGGGACTACCTGTAGTTGCAATTATAGTGTATATATAACTGTAACTTGCTTTTTTTCCATTTAGCATTATATAAAAAAGTGCAATTTTCACAGATTTAGAATACAGACATAACAGGCCGTCCTAAAACACACATTATATCCATTGTACAATATAGCCTCCTGTCCATAGTCCTGACTCGCTAAAAAGCCAGAAGATAGATTTCTCAAGTTTTCAATCACACTCCTAAATTATACATTCATGCCCATTTTATTTCAGTTCACAATAAAAGAGCAACGAAAAGTAAAATTGTACTTATCTGGCTATTAAATCCATGTCTCATATCCCTCAAATTATTATTTAAAATAATGGAGTGTTAGATGTGTAACATATTAACCTTCAGACCCAACAATATCATTTACAAGCAACCTTTGGTTGCTAACCAAGAGGCTGGAAGTTCAAGTGCACCCAAAGGCACCTCAGAAGAAAGGCTTGGAAACCTACTTCTAGAAAAATCAGCCATTGAGAACCCTATGGAGCAGAGTTCTATTCTAACACACATGGGGTCACTATGAGTTGGAGTCAACTCAAAAGCAACTTTTTTTTTTAATGTATTATGGCACATCCATACACTGAAATATTATGAAGTTATAAAAAAGACTATGTAGATGTATCTTTATCGTCCTAGAAAGATGTTCAAGATCTATTAATTTAAAAAATGTCATAGAAGATTGAATAGTATAAGTTAATTTAAAAATCCATATGAATAAGAAGGATTTAGAAGTGTATACGGATACCCACCAAAATGTTAACACTGATTATCATTATGTCTGGGTAGTAGGAAAATGGTTGTTTTCTTTTGGTTTATTTGTTGTTCCTATTTTTCAACAAATATAATCACTTATACAGTATTTGTTTTAAAAACATACCTTCCTCATTTAAAGATCCATCAAATACTTTCTGAGCATCTACTTCACACAAGGCATTATGGGAATTAAAACAGTAATAACAATAGTTTAGTTTTACTAAGCACCTACTATGTGCCAGTCATTTCAATTACATTATCTCAATTAATTCTCATAGCACTTCTTTGGAGGAGTACATCAGGATTAAGTCTGAGTATATATAACTAAAAAATTTTAAATAGTAGTGACTTAAACAACATAGATGTTTCTCTGCCACTTAAAAAAAAAGAGAGTAGTCAGCCTATGGTATCTCCACGGTAGCTAGGCTATTTGTGCTATGTCATCCTCAACACATGGCCTCAATCTTCAAGGTCACTTCATTGCTCACACTGGCTATTGGAGTCCCAGGCATTACATCCACACTCCATGAAGCAGAAAGGAGAAAAGGTGGCTCTATTTAAGCAGCCTTCCTGGAAGTCCCATAGAACCCTTCCGTTTATAGCTCATTAACCAGGAGCATAAGCTTAGTAACACGCACTAGCTGCAACTCAGTGAACAGCAGTGCCATTTATTGAGACGGAAAACACTGAAGAAGAAGCAGTTTGTCACAACAGGGAGACTGGGATGGTTAAAATCATGAACTCTGTTTTGCACACTTTAGGTTTAAGATGACAAAGAGACAATTAGATACATAAGTCTAGAGTTTAAGTTGGAGCCAGATATGTAAATCTAGGAGTCTTCATAATGTAAATGGTTTTTAAATTCACAGGACTAGATGAGATTACCTACTGAGTAAATAGAGAGGAGAAGGAGGGTGTTACAGATTGAACTGTGTTCCCCAAAAATGTGTGTCAACTTGGCTAGGCCACGATTCCCAGTATTGTGCAACTGTCCACCATTTTGTCATCTGATGTGATTTTCCTATGTGTTATAAATCCTACCTCTATGATGTTAATGAGGCAAGATTAGAGGCAGTTATGTTAATGAGGCAAGACTCAATCTACAAGATTAGGTTGTATCTTGAATAAATCTCTTTTGAGATTATGAAAGAGAAAAGCAAGCAGAGAGACAGAGGGATCTCCTACCACCAAGAAAGCAGTGCCAGGAGCAGCATGCATCCTTTGGACCAGGGGTCCCTGCACTGTGAAGCTCCTAGACCAGGAGAATATTGATGACAAGGACCTTCCCCAGAGCCGACAGAGAGAAAGCCTTTCCCTGGAGCTGGCACCCTGAATTCAGACTTCTAGCCTCCTAGACTATGAGAGAATAAATTTCTCTTTGTTAAAGCCATCCACTTGTGTTATTTGTGTTACAGTAGCACTAGACAACTAAGACAGAGGGGTCTACTGTCTGACCCCTGAGGTACATCAATGTTCATGAGCACAGAGTCATGAAAGAATATAAGGACAGGGGAGGTGACAGCCTCATTATACTTTATAGAAGCCAGACCATACTGAATAGAGTATTTCTCCCAGCGATAAATAAACTAGAATTTGTCTTTGTTTATATTGTTCTATTTACAATCCCCCTCCTGCCTTATTTACTGTACAAATTCATTCCCAGTCTTCAAGGTCCAAATCAAGTTATAGCTTTCATTTCCCAAAGTTGCCACCCCCTCCTCAATTTATTTTCTCATCTATAAACTCTTCATAGTCCTTACATGCATTTATTATACCCTTTATCAACCTAATTCTCAGATCAAATTAGCAGTACTTGGTAATTCGCTGGATAATGAGAGGATAAAAAAAACAGGAGTCAGAGATGACATGCAGGTTTCTAGCTTCAGCAAGGGGGATGCTGGTGATGCCAGTCTCTGAGATGGGAACACAGGTAAAAAAGGAAGTTGGGAGGGGACGAGTAACAATGAATTGGTTTTGGACAAGTTGGGTTTTAAGTATCTCAGGAAAACCCAAGTGAGTTGCCTAGTAAGCACTTTAATATAGAGGTCTGCAGTTCAATAGAGGAGCCTATCCTCAAGCTGGGAGACATTATTTACCTGGGAGTCTATATACTAGAAGCTTCCAAAAAACAGAACTTAACTAAAGGGATATGTTTCGTAATTATGGCACAATATTTTTCTGCCATTTTTAAGGAATTTAGTATGTATGGCAAATTGTGATTTGATGAAAGAACTGATTAGAAAGCATACTTGTTATGTTTTCAAAAGCAAACATTTAGTTTATGAAATAAGATTTTTACCTGCTTTCAGATAAAGCCAGAAGTTTTAAAATAAAAATGACAACAGATTCTTAATACAGTTTTCAAATGACTTACATGATATATACATTACAAAAAGGTTTTTTATGCCCTGTGAGTGGCACAAATGGTTTGTGATTGGCAGCTAACCTAAAGGTTGGCAGTTCAAAACCACTCGCAGCACCACAGAAGAAAGGCCTGGCAATCTGCTTCCATAAAGATTACATCCAAGAAAACTCTATGGAGCAGTTCTACTCTAATACATGGGGGTCACCATGTCAGAATCAACTTGATGGCAACAGATTTGTTTTTTTTGTAAGGCCTGTAAATATTTTTCTTTTTTTAGTGTAACATACAGAAAGCACATAAAATTCGCTAATCTTAAGTATATAGCTCAAAGAATCTTTACATATGTATACACCTGTGTAACCACCACCCACTACTCCAAAAGATTCTTTCATATGCTTTCCTAGTCACTAACCACTCCTTCAGAGGAAATTATACTTGAGACTTCTATCACCATAGATTAGTTTTGCCTTTTCTTGAATTTAATTTAAATTAAATCATATAGTGTATATTCTTTTGTGTATAGTTTCTTTTGCTCAACATAATATCTGTAAGATTCATTCGTGTTGTTGTACATATTGGTAGTTCTTTGTTTTTACTGCCGTATAGTTTCCCATTCTATGGAAACACCAACATTTATTTAGCATAACAGGTCAGTGGAGCCAAGGAACCTAGCGATGTGATGAGGACAAAACTGAAGTCTACAGCACAGGGGGAAGGAAAGGGATGTTTGCAGGGAAAAACTGGGTTTGAGGGACTCAATAAACAAAAAGAAAGCAGGAATACATCATATCAGTAGGGAAGGAGACAGAGTAAGCAGTCATCATAATTTTTCAGGGGAGGAATGGAAAATCAAAGAGGAATCACCTAAGGGCAGTAACAGCAGAAGAATATGTTGGTATGGTTGTATAGAGTATACACACACACACACACATACACACAATCCCAAAGGGTCTTGAGCCTCTTTAGTGAGAGAAAAGGGCAACCTACTGAATCAAAAGTTCCTTCTCTTACACTACGGGCCAGTGTTTAACTTTTTTGACCAAAACTATGGTAAGAAATACCTTTGACATCACAATACACATAAACACCCATATACAACTAAAACAGAAATTTCACAAAACAATAATTATCCTTAACTGCATGTGATAAAGTAAAAACATAAAGTTAAAATCATTATTATTTTATCACTATTTAAATGCATTTAAAATTACAAAGTAAATAATATAAAAAAAACTAAATTAGAAAAGATTCAATTAAATGCAATGGATCACCTTTCTTGTTCATAAATTCATTTAGTCTGAAAAATGCTATGCACTTACCAGATTCACATTTAGACTTATTAGTCCTTTGTTTTTACTATTTGGTCAGAGTTAAAAATCTTACTTGAAACAGTAAGTTGTTGTGAATGGTAAAAATTAGTAACACATTCTATTTAGCAATGGAAACTCCTTAATCTTATTACATCAGAATTATAAGAAGCAATGCCAAGTAATCACTTTCCAGAGTAAATGAAGAACTAAGATGCAATAACTCATTCTGTTTTTATAGCACACACTGAACTCCATTATTGATCCAAGGCACCAAACAGCAAATGGATCTTTTATCCAAATGCTTTTCTTTAATGTTTCAAATTTCTTTTGTGGAAAATAATAATTAAAAGTTTGAGGCAGAGAAGTGAAGTGTAACAATATCTCTACATTTTCTTTTGTTCAAACCATCTTCACTGATAATGCTACACTCAAGATGGAGAAAAAATGTTTTTAAATATATAGTGGCTAATCCCCAAATAAGGAGCCCTGGTGGCACAAAGGTTAAATGCTTGGTTACCAACTAAAAGGTTGGCGGTTCGAGCCCACCCAGCGGCTGCATGAGATAAAGTCCGGGTGATCTGCTTCTGCAAAGATTGTTATGTGCAGTCAAGTCAATCATGACTCATAGCAACGCTATATGATTACAGCCTAGGAAACCCTATGGGGCAATTTTACTCTGTCACACAGGGTCGCTATGAGTCAAAATCAACTCGATGGCACCCAACAATGCGAAAATATCACTTAAATAGACATTTTTATTCAAAAGTATTAGAAATCTTTTTAGACAATGTAGCAAATTACACAAATTTTTGGAAATAAATATTGGAAAATTTTTGCCAAGTGAGATTGCTTTTCATCTCAAAAATTCTGGATTCACACAATCAGCTCTTTATCTCTTAACAACTAACAAACTCTGATATGACACAATAAATAGGTACGGTTAACTCAAAATTCTTTCATTTTTTTTTATTGTTGTAGTTTAAATGAAGTTTACATTTCAAGTTAGTCTCCCATACAAAAATTTATACATACATTGTTATGTGACCCTAATTGCTCTCCCCTTACTGTGACACCACACTCCTCCTCTCCACTCGATTTCCCAAGTCCATTCAACCAGCTCCTAACCCTCTCTGCCTTCCCATCTCACCTACGGACAGGAGCTGCCCATTTAGTCTCTTCCATCTACTTAAGCTAAGAGGCGCACTCCTCATGAGTATCACTTTCTGCCCCACAGTCAAGTCCAATCCCTATGTGAAGAGTTGACCTCAGAAACTGTTTTAGTTCTGGGCTGATAGAGAATTCAGGGGCCATGCTTTTGGGGTTCCTTCAGTCTCAGTCAGACCAGTAACTCTGGTCTTCTTACTAGAATTTGAGTCCTATACCCCACCATTCTCCTGCTCCATCAGGGACTGACTCTCTGTTGTGATCCCTGTCAGGGCGGTCACTGGTGGTAGCCAGGCACCATCTTGTTCTTCTGGTCTCAGGCTAATAGAGTCTCTGGTTTACGTGGCCCTTTCTGTCTCTTAGGCCAATACTTTCCTTGTGTCTTTTGTGTTCTTCATTCTACTTTATTCCAGGTGGTTGGGACCAACTGATGCATCTTAGATGGCCGCTTGCAAGCTTTTAAGACCCCAGACGCCACTCACCAAAGTAGGATGCAGAACATTTTCTTAATAAGCTTTGTTATGACAATTGACCTAGATGTCCCCTGAAACCATGGTCCCCAGACTCCTATCCCTGCTACTCTGTCCCTCAAAGTGTTGGACTGTATTCAGGAAACTTAGCTTTGGTTTAGTCCATTTGTGCTGACTTCGCCTGTAGTGGGTGCTGTCCTTCCCTTTACCTAAGATAATTCTTATCTACTATCTAGTTAGTAAATAACCCTCACCCTCCATCCCCACCCGTGTAACCATCAAAGAATTTTTTTTCTGTATTTAAACCTTTTCTTGAGTTCTTATAATGGTGGTCTTATACAATATTTGTCCTTTGTGACTGACTAAATTCACTCATCATAAAGACCTCCAGATTACTCCACGTTATGTTTCCTGGCTTCATCACTGTTTTTATCGCTCTGTAGTATTCCATTGTGTGGATATACCATGATTTGTTTATCCATTCGTCCACTGATGGGCACCTAGGTTGTTTCCATCTTTTTGCTATTGTGAACAGTGCTGCAATGAACATGGGTTTGCATGTATATCCATTCATCTGACGGCTCTTATTTCTCTAGGATATAGTCCAAGGAGCAGGATTGCTGGATCCTATGGTACTTCTATTTTTAGCTTTTTAAGGACACGCCAAATCGATTTCCAAAGTGGTTGTACCATTTTACATTCCCATAACAAACAGTGTATAAGTGTTCCAGTCTGTCCACAACCTCTCCAACATTTATTATTTTGTGCTTTTTGGATTAAACCTAGCCTTGTTGGGGGGAGGTGATATATCATTGCAGGTTTGATCTGCATTTCTCTAATGGCTAATGACTGTGAGCATTTCTTCATGTGTCTATTAGCCACCTGAGTGTCTTCTTTGGCGAAGTGCTTGTTCATATACTTTGCCCATTTTTTAATTAGATTATTTGTCTTTTTGTTGTTGAGGTTTTGCAGTATCTTGCAGATTTTAGAGATCAGACACTGATCAGATTTGTCGTAGTACAAATTTTTTACACAGTCTGCAGGTTGTCTTTTTACTCTTTTGGTGAAGTCTTTTGATGAGCATTAAGTGTTGGATTTTTAGGAGCTCCCAGTTGTCTAGCCTCTCTTCTGGTGCTTGTGCATTTACTTATGGTTCGTATTCTGTTTATGCCATGTATTAGGGATCCTAGCATTGTCCCTATTTTTTCTTCCATGATCTTTATTGTTTTCCATTTTATATTTAAGTCTTCAATCCATTTTGAGTTAGTTTTTGTGCATGGTATGAGGTATGGGTCTTGTTTCAGTTTTTTGCAGATGGATATCCAGTTATGCCAGCACTATTTGTTAGACACTGTCTTTTCCCCAATTAACGGACTTTGGGCCTCTGTCAAATATCAGCTGCTCATAAGTGGATGAATTTATGTCTGGATTCTCAATTCTGTTCCATTGGTCTATGTATCTGTTCTTGTACCAGTACCAGGCTGTTTTGACTACTGTGGCGGTACAATAGGTTCTAAAATCAGGTAGTGTGAGGCCTCCCACTTTGTTCTTCTTCTTCAGTAATGCTTTACTTATCCGGGGCCTCTTCCCTTTCCATATGAAGTTGGTGATTTGTTTTTCCATCTCATTAAAAAATGCCGTTGGAATTTGGATCCGGATTGTATTGTATCTGTAGATTGCTTTGGGTAGAATTGACATTTTCATAATGTTGAGTATTCCTATCCATGAGCAAAGTATGTTTTTCCAGTTAGGTAGGTCTCTTATGGTTTCTTGCAGTAGTGTCTTGTAGTTTTCATTGTACAGGTCTTTTACATCTCTGGTTAGATTTATTCCTAAGTATTTTATCTTCTTGGGGGCTATTGCAAATAGTATTGATTTGGTGATTTCCTCTTTGAGGTTCTCTTTCTTGGTGTAAAGGAATCCAACCGATTTTTGTATGTTTATCTTATATCCTGATACTTTGCTGAAATCTTCTATTAGTTCCAATAGTTGTCTTGTGGATTCTTTGGGGTTTTCTGTGTATAAGATCATATCATCTGCAAATAGAGATACTTTGACTTCTTCCCTACCAATATGGATGTCCTTTATTTCTTTTTCTAGCCTAATTGCTCTGGCTAGGACCTCTGGTACAATAGTGAATAAGAGTGGTGATAAAGGGCATCCTTGTCTGGTTCCCATTCTCAAGGGGAATGCTTTCAAAGTCTCTCCAGTTAGGATGATGTTGGCTGTTGGCTTTGTATAAATCTCCTTAATTATATTGAGAGATTTCTCTTCTATTCCTATTTGTTGAGAGTTTTTATCATGAATGGGTGTTGGACTTTGTCAAATGCCTTTTCTGCATCAACTGATAGGATCATGTAGTTCTTTTGTTTTATTAACGTGATGGATTACATTGATTGTTTTTTCTAATGTTGAACCATCCCAGCATACCTGGTATAAATCCCACTTGATCTTAGTGAATTATTTTTTTGACATGTTGTTGAATTCTATTGGCTAAAATTTTGTTGAGGATTTTTTACATCAATGTTCATGAGGGATATTGGTATGTAATTTTCTTTTTTTATGGTGTCTTTACCTGGTTTTGGTATCAGGGTTATGCTGGCTTCATAGAATGAGTTTGGAAGTATTCCATCCTCTTCTATGCTCTGAAATACCTTTAGTAGTAGTGGTGTTAACTCGTCTCTGAAAAATTGGTAGAACTCTCCAGTGAAGCCATCCGGGCCATGGCTTTTTTTGTTGTTGGGAGTTTTTTAATTACCTTTTCAATCTCTTCTTTTGTTACAGGTTTACTTAGTTGTTCTACCTCTGTTTGTGTTAGTTTAGGTAGATAGTGAGTTTCTAGAAATTTGTCCATTTCCTCTAGGTTTTCAAATTTGTTAGAGAACAGTTTTTCATAGTATTCTGTTATGATTCTTTTAATTTCAGTTGAGTCTGTTGTGATATCACCCATCTCATTTCTTATGTGGGTTATCTGCTTCCTCTCCTGTTTTTCTTTTGTCAGTTTGGCCAGTGGTTTATCAATTTTGTTGATCTTTTCAAAGAACCAGCTTTTGGTCTTGTTCACTCTTTCAATTGTTTTTCTATTCTCTATTGCATTTAATTCTGCTCTAATTCTTATTATTTCCTTTCTTCTGGTGCCTGAGGGCTTCCTTTGCTGCTCTCTTTCTATTTGTTCCAGTTGTAGGGTTAATGTTTTGATTATGGCCCTCTCTTCTTTTTGGATGTGTGCATTTATTGCCATAAACTGACCTGTGAGCACTGCTTTTGCTGTGTCCCAAATGTTCTCGTAGGATGTGTCTTCATTCTCGTTTGATTCTGTGAATTTCTTTATTCCATCCTTAATTTCTTCTATAACACAGTAGTTTTTGAGCAAGGTGTTGTTCAGTTTCTGTGCGTTTGATTTTTTTTTTCATTGCCTTCTCTGTTGTTGATTTCTACTTTTATGGCTTTATGGTCAGAAAAGATGCTTTGTAATATTTCAAAGTTTTGGATTTTGTTAAGTCTTGCTTTATGGCCTAACATGTGGTCTATTCTGGAGAATGGTCCGTATGCATTGGAAAAGAAAGTATACTTGGCTGCTGTTGGGTGGAATGTTCGGTATGTGTCTATGAGATCAAGTTAGTTGATTGTAGCATTTAGCTCTTCCGTGTCTTTGTTGAGCTTCTTTCGGATGTTCTGTCCTTCATCAAAAGTGGTGTGTTGAAGTCTCCTACTACTATTGTGGAGCTGTCTATCTCTCTTTTCAGTGCTGTTAGAGTGTGTTTTATGTATTTTGGAGCCCTGTCATCAGGTGCATAAATATTTATTATAGTTATGTCCTCCTGGTGTATTGACCCTTTAATCATTATATAGTGCCATTTCTTATCCTTTGTGGTGGATTTTACTTTAAAGTCTATTTTACCAGAGATTAATATTGCTATTCCTGCTCTTTTTTGAGTGTTGTTTGCCTATTTTTTCCCATCCTTTAAGTTTTAGTTTGTTTGTGTCTTTAAGTCTATGGTGTGTCTCTTGCAGGCAGTATATAGGCAGATCATGTTTTTTTTATCCAATCTGCCACTCTCTGTCTCTTTATTGGTGCGTTTAGTCCATTTACATTCAGTGTAATTATTGATAGGTATGGGTTTAGTGCTGTCATTTTGATGTCTTTTTTTGTGTGTTGTTCAGCTTCTTTGTTCCATTTAATTTTCTACGCTGAGTCGTTTTTTTTAAGTATTTTCATCTTTTTCATTGCTGATTTTCTGTTTGCTGAGTCTTTATATTTTTCAAGTTTTCTTTTTGACTTGTAGGATTGTTAGTTTCCTTTGTGGTTACCTTAATATTTACCCCTATTTTTCTAACTTTATACCAGTCTCTTATTTCTTTATATAGCCTTGATTTCCTCTCCATATGAAAAATCTATGTCTACATTTTTTAAGTCCCTCTTTTTTCTTTTAATGCTGTCATCTTTTACATATTGACATCTTGTTTCCCTATTTTCAGTGTTTTAGCTTTGATTTACTCTTGTGACTTCCCTATCCGGGTTGATATCTGGTTGCTCCGTCCTGTGTTCTAGTCTTGGGTTGTTATCTGATGTTACTGATTTTCTAACCAGAGGACTCCCTTTAGTATTTCTTGTAATTTTAGTTTGGTTTCTGCAAATTCCTAAACTTCTGTTTACCTGGAAATGCCCTAATTTTGACATCATATTTGAGAGACAGTTTTGCTACATATATAATTCTTTGCTGGCAGGTTTTTTCCTTCAAGGCTTTATACATGTCATCCCATTACCTTCTTGCCTGCATGGTTTCTGCTGAGTAGTCCAAGCTTATTCTTATTGACGCTCCTTTGTAGATGACTTTTCATTTATCCCTAGTCACTCTTAAAATTCTCTCTTTATCTTTGTTTTTAGCAAGTCTGATTATGTCTTGGTGACTTTCTTTTGGGATCTAGCCTATGTGGGGTTCGATGAGCATCTTGGATAGATACCTTGTCATCTTTCACGACATCAGAGAAGTTTTCTGCCAACGAATCTTCAACAATTTTCTCTGTTATCCCCCCCGTTCTTGTACTCTAATCACTCATAGGTTATTCCTTTTGATACAGTCCAACATAATTCTTAGGGTTTCTTTGTGTTTTTTTTTTAATCCTTTCATCTGATTTTTCCTCATATAAGGTGGTGTCAAGTGCTTTATCTTCAGTCTCACTAATTCTGACTTCCATTGCCTCAGTTCTGCTCTTATGACTTTCTATTGAGTTGTCTAATTCTGACATTTGTTAATCTTCTGGGTTTCTGATTGCTCTCTCTCTATGGATTCTTGCATCCTGTTAAATTTGTCATTATACTCTTCTCTAATCTTTTTAATTTCCTCCACTGCATGTTATGCATTTTGCTTAATTTCCTTCCTAATTTCTTGAAGAGTTCTATATATTAATCTTTTGTATTCTGTCTCCAGTAATTCCAAGAAATTTTCCTCGTCTGGAAAATTTCTAGATTCTTTATTTTGGGAGCTTGCTGAAGCCATCATGGATTGCCTCTTTATATGATTTGATATTTACTGTTGTCTCTGAGTCATCGATAAGTTATTACACTTATTTATTTTATGTTTGCTTACTGTGTCCTAGCTTCTTTTCTTTTGATATGCCCAAATAGCCTGCTCGTATGAGCTAGCTTGATTATTGGCACCTTTGAAACAATAATGTCCTGTCACCATGTGGTTAGATCTGTTACTAGGTATGTCAGCTCAGGAGTCCACCGGCTCCTCTTGTATGGATTCATCTCAGGTGCACAGATAGATAGACACCAAGTGTGTGGTGTAGGCTCTCACTTACAGTCCTAGACAGGCATGGGTGATTGGTGTAGGCACAGGCATCTGGCTGCAGCAGGGGGACACACTCTGAGCAAGACAGGGGGCTGACGGCCGCTCCTGAGTGTCCAGGAGGAAGGCATGTCCCTATTCCCTGGAGTGCATGGGTGGGTAGGTTTTGCAGCCGGACTATGAGCAGCTAATGCTGTTGACTGTAAGGACTGGGAGGCAACTCTTATTCATGGGCCCCTATCACAGGTGGCTTGGTGGCATGGGTGGAGCCACCAGTCCTCAGGCCCCTGATGTGGGTAGGTGAAGAGCCTGCTAATCGGGCAGAGCAGTGTCAAATGTCAAGAACCTGCCACTTCACAGCTGAAACAGTTGAAGTTAGACTTCCGGTATACACCCTGTTGTACTACAGTAAATGAGGTCCTATGCTGCTGAGATGGGCCCACACAAGTCTCTGTAGGGGGAAAGGGACTCAATGTCTGTGGATCCCTTATGCCTGTGCCTAGGCAAAGGAGCTGTGCCTACCCTAGGTTCCTGGCTTAGGGGAGCTGGCAGGTTTTTTTTCCCCGTTTGTTAATTTGTTCACTCTCCAAGGCAGGGAGAATGGCTCCAGGCGTGTGATGGATACTACTTCCAGTCCAGGGGACTCATCAGTTGCTGAAGCCGGTCCAGGACCCAGTGCAGAGCAGGGAGCA
The DNA here is from genome assembly GCA_030035585.1 of Dugong dugon. Classification (NCBI taxonomy): domain Eukaryota; kingdom Metazoa; phylum Chordata; class Mammalia; order Sirenia; family Dugongidae; genus Dugong; species Dugong dugon. The sequence continues at coordinate 155,409,458 of CM057462.1, forward strand.
GGGAGGTAAATGGGAGGTTTTTCCCTAACAGGGGTGTTTTTGATCTGTACGGTAGGCCATACACAAGTATTTATCTTTCACTGATCCAGGGCTGCTTCTCACTGGTTCTGGGTAGCCGTGTAGACTCTCTGGCACTGGGTCTCTCCCAGTGCAGAAAACGTGCCTCCCAAGCACCGCTGCTTGCTGCCTCACCACTCACCCCTGAGCTGATCAGACCTGAAGGGTTCAGGCTCTTGCAGGGTCAGGTCTGTCAACTCCTTGCTGTTTCTGAACTGTCTCTCCCTCCCCCTGTCACTCAGTCTGGTTCCTCAACTCTGCCTTTGATGTTCAGGGCTCCCAGACTACCATATATAATCAATTCACTTGTTTTTTCGGGTCTTTGTTGTAAGAGGGTCCACCAGAAGCATCTGACTACTACACCATCTTTGCCCCACCTCTAGCCCTGTGGTTTTTTAAAGAACTATCTATAGTGGATCAAACTGACAACAGCAACTCGAAAGATTAGATAGGAAAATTACGGGGCACTGATTTTATGTTAATGAGAGAACAACTTGTAAAAGGAGTGTGAGAATGGTTACACAACTCAAAGAATGTAATCACTGTCACTGAACACACATATTAGAAACTGTTGAACTGGTGTGTGTTCTGCTGTGTGTATGCTCAACAACAAAAAATAAAATAAAATAAATAATTAAAATTTTAAAAAAAAGAACAGAGGAATGTTATCACTAAGAGGTTGTTGTTGTTAGGTGCCATTGAATTGATTCCGATTATAGCGATCCCATGCACAACAGAACAAAACACTGCCCAGTTTTGCTCCATCCTCACAATCATTGCTATGTTTGAGCCCACTGTTGCAGCCACTGTGTAAATCAATCTTGTTGAGGGTCTTCCTCTTTTTTACTGACCCTATCTACCTTACCAAGCATGATGTCCTTCTCCAGGGACTGGTCCCTCCTGATAACATTTTCAAAGTACTTCAGACAAAGTCTTGTCATCCTCGTCTCCAAGGAGCGCTCTGGCTATACTTCTTCCAAGACAAATCTGTTCATTCTTCTGGAAGTCTATGGTATATTCAATATTCTTCGCCAACACCATAATTCAAAGGCACCAATTCTTCTTCAGTCTTCCTTGTTCACTGTCCAGCTTTCACGCGCAGATGAGGCAATTCAAAATACCATGGCATAGGTCAGGCACACCTTAGTCCTCAAAGTGACATCTTTGCTTTTCAACACTCTAAGGAGGTCTTTTGCAGCAGATTTGCCCAATGGAATACATCATTTGATTTCCTGACTGTTGCTTCCATGGGCACTGATTGTGGATCCAAGTAAAATGAAATCCTTGACAACTTCCATCTTTTCTCCATTTATCATGATGTTGCTAACTGGGCCAGTTGTGAGGATTTTTGTTTTCTTTCAAGGTGTAATCCATACTGAAGAAGTCTACTACCATATGGGAAAGGGGGAACAAAGACCCCAATTTTTGCTCACCCAAAGACCTGCATACGTGGAAAAACATACCTTGCTCATGGATAGGAAGACTCAACATTGTGAAAACATTACTTCTACCCAAAGCGATCTACAGATACATTGCAACCCTGACCCAAATTCCAACAGCATGTTTTAATGAGATGGAAAAACAAATCACCAATTTCATATGGAAAGGGAAGAGGCCCCGGATAAGTAAAGCATTACTGAAGAAGAACAAAGTGGGAGGTCTCACACTACCTGATTTTAGAACCCAGTATACCGCCACGGTAGTCAAAACAGCCTGTACTGGTATGAGAACAGATACAGAGACCAATGGAACAGAATTGAGAATCCAGACATAAATTCATCCACCTATGAGCAGCTGATATTTGACAAAGGCCCAAAGTCCGTTAACTGGGGAAATGACAGTGTCTTTAACAAATGGTGCTGGCATAACTGGATATCCACCTGAAAAAAACTGAAACAAGACCCATACCTCACACCATGCACAAAAACTAACTCAAAATTGTTCGAAGACCTAAATATAAAATCTAAAACGATACAGATCATGGAAGAAAAAATAGGGACAATGCTAGGATCCCTAATACATGGCAAAAACAGAATACGAACCGCAAGTAACAATGCACAAACACCAGAAGAGAAACTATATGACTGGGAGCTCCTAAAAATTAAATACTTATGCTCATCAAAAGACTTCACCAAAAGAGTAAGAAGACAACCCACAGGCTGGGAAAAACATTTTGGCTACGAAAAATCCGATCAGTGTCTAATCTCTAAAATCTACAAGATACTGCAAAACCTCAACAACAAAAAGACAAATAATCTAATTAAAAAATGGGCAAAGGATATGAACAGGCACTTCACCAAAGAAGACACTCAGGTGGCTAACAGACACATGAGGAAATGCTCACAATCATCAGCCATTAGAGAAATGCAAATCAAAACTATAAGGAGGCACCATCTCACCCCAACAAGGCTAGCATTAATCCAAAAAACACAAAATAATAAATGCTGAAAAGGTTGTAGAGAAACTGGACCACTTATACATTGTTGGTGGGAATGTAAAATGGTACAACCACTTTGGAAATCAATTTGGTGCTTCCTTAAAAAGCTAGAAATAGAAGTACCATACGATCCAGCAGTCCCACTCCTTGAAATATATCCTAGAGAAATAAGAGCCATCACACGAATAGATACATGCATACCCATGTTCACTGCAGCACTATTCACAATAGCAAAAAGATGGAAACAACGTACGTGTCCATCAACAGATGACTGGATAAGCAAATTATGGTATATTCACACAATGGAATATTATGCAACAATGCAGAATGATGACTCCATGAAACATCTTATAATATGGAGGAATCTGTAAGGCATTATGCTGAATGAATTTAGTCAGTCACAAAAGGACAAATACTGTATACGACCACTATTATAAGTACTCAAGAAAAGGTTTAAATATAGAAGAAAACATTCTTTGATGGTTATGGGATGGGAAGGGAGAGGGGTATTTACTAACTAGATAGGAGACAAGATTTATCTTAGGTGAAGGGAAGGACAACACACCCTACAGGGGAAGTTAGCACAACTGGACTAAATCAAAAGCTAAGAAGTTTCCTGAATACAACCAAACACTTCGAGGGACAAAGTAGCAGGGGCGGGGGTCTGGGAAACACGGTTTCAGGTGACATCTAGGTCAAGTGGCATAATAAAGTTTATTAGGAAAATGTTCTGCATCCCATTAAGGTGAGTGGCATCTGGGGTCTCAAAAGCTCGTGAGCAGCCATCTAAGATTCATCCATTGGTCCCAACCCACCTGGAGTAAAAGAGAATGAAGAACACCAAAGACACACGGGAAGTATTAGCCCAAAAGACAGAAAGGGTCACATAAACCAGAGACTTTATCAGCCTGAGACCAGAAGAACTAGATGGTGTCCGGCTACCACCAATGACTGCCCTGACAGGGAACACAGCAGAGAGTCCCTGATGGAGTGGGAGAAAAGTAGAGTACAGAACTCAAATTCTAGTAAAACAACCAGACTTAATGGTTTGACTGAGACTGGAGGGACCCTGGATGACATGGTCCCTGGACTCTTTGTTAGCCCAAAACTAAAACCATTCCTGAGGCCAACTCTTCAGACAAAGATTGGACTGGACCATGGGACATAAAATGATACTTGTGAAGAGTGTGCTTCTTAGCTCAAGTAGATACGCGAGACTAAATGGGCAGCTCCTGTCCAGATGCGAGATGAGAAGGCAGAGAGGGTCAGGAGCTGGTTGAATGGGCACAGGAAATCCAGGGTGTAAAGGAGGAGTGTGCTGTCACAGTATAGGGAAAGCAACTAGGGTCACATAACAATGTATGTATAGATTTTTGTATGAGGGACTCACTTGAATTGTAAACTTTCACTTAAAGCACAACAATAAAAAATAAAAAGTTTTATAATTTTTCTCAAGTCACCATTTTCCTCAACATTTTTGTACTTCCCACTCCAACTACAGAACATTACTCTGTGCTTTATACTTCAAGCTTTTTTCTTCCAATAATGAAACAATACATTTTAAGGGCAAATGCTGTAGTTTGTTTTTAAAATTACAATCATCATGAGCTGTGAAATAAAAAAATCACACTTGAAGAATACACTGTAAGTTAAAAAAAAAAAACTTGGTTGAACGTTTCATCATTTTTGCAAACAGCAGATCAAATTCTCCCACACTTGGCTTGACCAAAAGTTTCGTGGTTCAAACACACCAGCCGCTCCACAGGAGAAAAGATATGGCAATCTGCTTCCTTAAAGATTTACAGCCTTGGAAACCCTATGGGGCAGTTCTACTTTGTCTATAGGATTGCTATGAGTCAGAATCAACTTGATGGCAGTGGGTTTGGTTTGGTTTGAATTTCTGCCTGACTGCAAATTATGTTAATATAATCTAACTATGCAATGATGATCATCGCATTATGGTCGTGATGGCTGCTAACGAAAAGGTCAGCAGTTCAAATCCACCAGCCATTCCTTGGAAACGCTATGGGGCAGTTCTACCCTGTCCTATGGGGTTGCTATGAGTTGGAATTGACTCGGTGGCAACAGGTTTGTTTTTTGCTTTTTTGTCTAAGTCACATAATTTTCCTCTTTTGTTCCATGATACCCCTTACAGTCAAAACAGGGACCAGGGTAAAGGCGGTTTACAGTAAATATTGTTGTGGAGCAGACTGTCTCATTTCCTCAGCAGGCCCTATCATCATCAGCCTTAACTGACCCTTATTAAATCAGAATATAAAAGAGTACAGATAAACATTTAAATACAAATTATGTTTCAGATTGCTAAGTAACTAATTCAAACATATCCTAGACACCTGGAGTGGGTTTATTTATTTTACTCCAATGGAAAAAAGAGAGTGAAAAAAACAGAAATCCCTTTTAAGTAGTGGCAAGAATAACACACACACACACACACACACACACACACACACACACACCAATATATCCTAAATTTTTAACATATACATAGAAAAAAATCCACAAATATGCCATTACCATGAATTAAAATTTCCAGGGAAAACTAATAATAATTTCCTTCCACACCCTCTACTGCAAACTATGAAAACCAATAAAGTCAGAAAAAAACAACGAAGTTGGAAAAAAGGGCATAAATAATAACCTTTAAGTAATACAAATCGATTAATATTGCCTGAACCAAATACTAAAAATTGCATTTTCAGGCTGCTCACTAGGAGTCTAAAGAATTATATACAGAAAAATAATCTTGAATTTTCTCCTCGAAAATAGACAAGAGAAACACTGTGAGGTAGCTAGATGTGAAAAAGTGAACGAATCCTTTAAATTTATTTCCCTCTCTTATCTCACCATCATTTACTTAATCCTTCAATCTCATAATCTGCTATAATGCCTATGAAGTGAAGAAAAAGTTCATGTTTCCTTGTCCTTAGGGTAGAAATTATTCATTTAAGCCAAAGAGGAAAGACAAAAGATTCCCATCCTGTTCAACCCTCTGGGAACCAGTGCAGGATACTCCTTCATGTCTTGGTCTTTTATTTCACCCAGGTTCCAATGTCCCCACTCTTCTAGAGGCAAGGAGATCACTGTTTTACTGGTTCAGTAGAGTCTATTTTCAAATATATTTTTGACTCTGATATTGTACAAATTAATCTATCTCTCTGAACCTGAGGTTCCAAACCAGTAATAGAATGTTTTTCATTTACGTTACATGAGAAATGGAAGAAGAATGAAAATGCTTTCAGAAACCTATTAAATTTTAGAAACAGGACATTCAACTTCGAAAAATTTTTTTTTTTTAAACTAAAGGTACAAATCCAAGTACTTCAAACAACACACTTCATGACAGGATAGCAAACTATGGCCTGCAGCCCAAATCTGGCCCACCTCCTGTTTTTGTATGGCCTCTAAACTCAAGTAGTTTTTTACATTTTTAAACGGTTGAAGAAAAAACAAATAATAATATTTCATGATGTGGTTACTTAAATAAATAAAGTTTTATTGGAACACAGCTCATGCTCATTTGTTTTTTGGCTGAACTGGGTAGATGTAACAGAGACTGTGTAACCCATAAAGCCTAAATTATTTATTATCTAGCCCTTTGCAGAAAAAGTTTGGTTTGCTAGCTCCTGCCTTAGGAGACCATACATTTATTCTAATGATACTACAAACGAGGAAAACATTTTTGAAGATGGCTTCAAAGCCATAATATGTTCTGAACCACCTCAATGGTGGAAAATCTTCATTCTTTGAAGATGAATACGATTTTTGGAAATTGCTAAACCATTTGGAGCCAAGACCAAATAACGTTGGTTGTTAAGACGAATCCACCAGCAAATATTTATTGATAATCTAAAGCCAAAAAAGACAAAGGTTTTTTTTTGTTTTGTTTTTTAAAGCACTATCTCTAACAAAAGCTGAAGTTTTATGCTCTAACAGCTTTGGTTGAAGGTAAATAGGTTACATATGCCATGGAAATAGAACGTACAGAGGAGAAAAAATAATCCAGTCATAAGGTTAGATCTAATTTCTTGCGTGGTCATAAATTTGCCATGAAGTATTTTACAAAGAGGAACTCCAGTGATGCTTTGGGCAATACACTTTTGGAATAAATGACTCGCAAGTAAAATTTTAAGAGAACAGGATTCCCATGGATGTAACAATTGTTTAACCTTTAATTAAAATCCATTGTATTGCTTTATAATCACAATTTATAAGACAGGATTGGCAAAAAAATAAAAAGATCTCTTCCACTTATACAAAGCAAATAATTTATCCTTGGCCGCTTTTAATTCTACATGCTCTCCCTGAGCAATTTCGTCTGCTCTTAAAGGGTTCAATTAGCACTTACTGGCTAATTCGGAAAAATGAATCACCAATCTCAGTCTGGCTTTTAGGCTCTGGATTCCCTCTTGATATCTCCACGTGAATGTTTCATAGACTCCTCAAACTCAACACATTCAAAATGGAAATGATTATCTTCCCCACATACACGTACATTAAAAAATAAGTTCTTCTATCCGCACAGTTGCCCAAGCTAAGAAAGTAAGTCATTTTTTACTTCTTTATTCACCCCTCACAGCCAATCAATTTTTAAGCCCTGTAAATTCTCCGTCTTCATAGTGTGTCCTCTCCTCTCCAGCCCTATTACTGTTTTCCTACTCCAGGCCCTTATCCTCTCTTATCTGACCTATTTCAATAGCAACAGCCTCTTAATTTATCCTCCCACCCTTTGCCTCTCTCCATACAATCTAGCCTCTATACCATGCCCACTGCCATCGTATCTTTCCTAATTACTTAAAATCCTTCACTGGCTCTCCATTGTTTTTAAAATGAAGTCCAAAGTCCTTAGCATGATACAGGAGGCTCTTCACTACCTGGCACCAGCATACTTTATTATTTTTTTTTTCTTCTTTTTCTGAATTAAAACTTTGTGCTTACCTAAATCTCCATCTTGTTTTATATCTTGTACTTAAAAGTGTTAAAAGTAAAAGTGCCTTTAACATCATATTCTATAGGGAAAGATTTTGCCAAACTGGGTTAATCACTCACTTCATTATTTCAAATGAGGGAAAGTGACACCCCACACTTACCTACTTCCAGAGGTTCACTAATGTGATCAGCAACCAAGCTTTGCAATCTTCTTTTCCACCTTATCTCCAGTCACCATCTTTCTTAGCCCAACCACCCATCTCTGCATACCCTGACCTCTAATAACAGTGGACTACAATATATTCCTCAAACATACCATATACTTTCACATATCCCTGGTTTTCATCTATGTCTTTGGTTCTCTTTCCCAACCCAGAAAACTCCTATTCATCCTTCAAAGCCCAATTGAAATACGGTATCTTCTCTCTATAGGATTCCCTGTGTGGCACAAACAGTTATGTGTTCAACTACTAGCCAAAATGTTGGCGATTTGGACCCGCCCAGAGGCACCTGGGAAGACAGGCCTAGCAATCTGCTTCTTAAAGGTCACAGCGTTGAAAACCCTATGGAGCACAGTTTTACTCTGACACATGGGGATGTTATGAGTCGGAATCTACTGGATGGCACTAACAACATCTTCTCTCTACTCTTCCTCCCTATCACATGCAGAATTATTTTCCCTCATCATTGTTCCTACTGAACTCTATCTATACCTCTGTTGTAGCTCTTACCATACTGTATAATAGAGATTTGTTTACATGTCTGATTATAAGCTTCTTAAAGGTCAAATCCCATTGCCGTTAAGTCGATCCCGACTCACAGTGACCCTATAGGACAGAGTAGAACTGCCCCATAGGGTTTCCAAGGAGTGGCTGGTGGATTAGAACTGCCAACCTTTTGTTTAGCAGCTGAGCACTTAAACACTGTGTCACCAGAAATCCTTCCTGAAGGTAGGTAAACCATTTTCTTTTCTTGAATCTAACACTTAACTTGTGGTCTGAGAATGTATTTTTTAAAAACAGGTTACATGTATTAAAAAATAATCACCTCTTATACTGTTAAGATAATGCCATGATTGTAATAACTGAGTGACTGAGAGCTTAAGAACAAAAAGGAACCCACCAGGGGAAAAATACTCTCATATACAAAGTATAATTAAACTGTAGCTTGAACATGTCTTCATCTTGCAACACTAGTTTCTTTTTTCTTTCTTCTTTCGTTTTGAAGAAGTTCTTTACAGAACTCTCTTTTACATAACCAGTGAATTTTATTTCTATCTTTCTCACAGAATTTGGAAGTCAGTACAGTGCAGAGGTTAAGAGCACGGTCTTTGGAGCCAGAATGTCTGGTTTGAATCCTGGCACTGCTACCTAGGCTGTTTAATCATGAAGCAAGTTACTCCACCTCTCTATGCCTCTCTATGAGGACATCATAAAAAGAACATCCCTAATGGTGGTGCTATGAGAATTAAATAAGCTAATACACGTAAAGAATTTAGAACAGTGCCTTGGACAGAGTTGTTGTTGTTAGGTGCCGTCGAGTAAATTTTCAACTCAGAGCTACCCCATGTGACAAAGTAGAACTGTCCCATAGGGTTTTCTAGGCTGTAATATTTGTAGGAGCAGATCTCCAGGTCTCTCTCCTGTACAGTGACTGGTGGGTTCAAACCTTTCAGTTAGCAGCTGAGCATTTAACCATTGTGCCACCAGGGACAGAGTAGGTCCCAATAAATGCTAGTTAATGGTGCTGTTGTTGCTATCATCAGCTTTTAAAAACATCTTTCTTGGTACTTACTGTAGTCCAGTTGGCAGAGTGTAATCTTCTAGATGGAAGGAATTATACCCTGTTCATATGTGAATATGCTGTGAGTGCTAAAACCGTGCCTTGGAATAAAAATGCTCGATGAACAATGTGAATTTACGTTAATGTAAATTTAAAGCTTCAGACTGCCAAGGTCAACAAATTATAAATCACACAAAATTCATAGATGAACACATGCTTAAAAATTGGTGTTTTAAATTAGCTTTAAAAAACCCATCCTCCACTGAACTACTGAAATATCTTTAAATAAAACTTTGAAAGCAACAGGAAAACTAAATTCACTAGTAAGTTTCCCTCTACTCCACTTAATTTGATCTTGGTGTCCGGTGACCTAAAATCCTTGCCTATAATACAAGAGGAGGAGCCTCCAGGTGGTACAAATGGTTAAGCACTCCACCACTAGCCAAAAGGTTGGCAATTTGAACCCACCCAGAGGCACCTCAGAAGACAGGCATGGCAATCTGCTTCCGAAAGGTCACAGATGTGGAACCCCCTACGGAGCAGTTCTGTTCTGTACACATGGGGTCGCTATGAGCTGGAATTGACTGGATGGTAACCGACAACAACAAACAATACAAGGCTCACTGCAGATCGTTCAAAAGTAATATAATTTCCAGGTTTAGAGAGCCACCTATTATGGGATCAGAAAAATTAACATTCTTCTTTATTTCTGCACTTAAAATTCTACTGCCACATTCACCACAAATAATAATAATAATAATAAAAATAATGAAAGCCCAAAAGAGACAATTACTACATTTCCTGGCGCCTACCTAGGAAACCACTTCTGAACACACCTACAAGTATCCCCAGTAAAAGTCCACTGGTTACAAACTGCTATTCCCTTCTTCCCAAATTACTTCACACTCACACATTCACACACCCCTAGTAAAGAACACAAATGTCTATAATAAAATACAAACATGGATATATATTAATTTGGTTTTTGAAGACTTAAATCTTTCCATAAGCAGCCCCTCAACTTAAAAAAACAAAAGTCTTGATTTGAAACAATGCTCCAAGCCTTTTTACCCCAGTTATCTTAGACTACAACTATTTACCTATTATTTGATTGCTATTAAGCCTCATGATAAATGGTTCAATAACAATGCACAGATAATATGTACCAGTCTAGAAAATTTCATGAATCAGTTGAAAATGGACCACACCCCAAACAATACTGATTTTGTTAAAAAAAAAAAAAAAAAGAAGAAGAAGAAGAGTTGAAACAATTGATTTCCACAGTAAATACAAAGTTAAAACTATCTAAAACACTACAGATGAACCACTAGCTTTAGGGTAAAGGTTTACTGACTGCCTACTATGTGCCAGGCACTAAGTAGTTACTATGCATGCTGCAGGTGCAAGGATAAATAACAATACCTAACATTTGTAGAAAACTTTTACTCATCTCAATTGACCCTCAGAATATCCAGAGGCATGAGCACCCCGGTTTAAAAGTTAAGGAAATGAAGGCTCAGAAAAGTTAAATAAATTTGACCGAGGTATCACATTTGGTATATGAGTCCTAACGGAGACTTGATCTTCTGACGCATAATTTAATCATCTTCTGCTGTACTAAAAACCAAAAAAAACCTCTTAGGTGTTTCACTGTCAGATTTTTTAAATAAACCCTACTTGACGACTGCCAGTACTGTTTGTGCCTTATCAGATTCTGTTAAGAATCAACGCACAAAAAAGCAACAACTTTTTTAAAAGTCCTCAGCTTGTGGACGTTCAGCCTCACAGGCTAATCCCAGCGAATGCACCGCGTTTCCTTCTGGATGCGGAGCGCTCCCACTCTTTCCCAAGCCCAAGCGCACCCGGGCACGGCGGGGGAGCGCGCCTACCAGAGCGCGGTGGGGCCGAGGGTCCTCCGAGGGGCGACCGCCCGCCAAGGCCCCCGAGGTGGGCGGCGAGAAGACTCTCCACCTGGCTCCGCCACAAACTGCGCGGCCGACTAGCAGGGCCCCCAAAGCCCGGCGTCCACGGAACGCCGGGGTCTCCCTTCGGGCCGGGGAGGTGCTAGGCAAGTGGGGTCTGGATCGACACCTCTGCCAGCCCGGTTCGGTGGAGCCAACTCCCGCATGGCCCGCGGAGGCGGCATGCCCAGCGGGCGACGCCAACATCCCCGAGTGGCCGAAGCCCCTTGCGCCCTCGGACCCAGCCGCGGATCGCCCCGCTCCTACCTGCCCTGGGCCTTGACGCCGCCTCCGCGGCCGCGCTGCTGGGATCGCGCTCTTGTCAGCAGAGGCGCCAGGTCTCGTTGGCTTTACTCGGGATCGCCTCCCTCCCGCCCCTGAAGCGCCCGAGCGCAGGCTCCGCCTCGCCCGGCCCTAGCCCTACCCGTGCCGGCAAAGCCCGGTTCTTATTGGCTCCTTTTCCCACCCTTCACGCTTGGGCCCGCTCCCGGTACCTCCCGGCGACCCGGTCAGCGTAGGGCGAGAATCTTATTCCGGACCTTAGGTGGCCGCGGCCGGGAGGCTCTAGCAGGCATGCGCCCGGCAAAGCTCCATAGTCCTTGCGGTGCCTGCCTTCAGACCGTCCCCATGGCCACGGGCCTAAACTTCGTGACGTGATTGAAACTTCACAACCCCGCGAGGTAAAGCCTAGTTTAGTCAATGAATCCAAATGGCACCTCACTCAAGGAAGCCATGGAATTGCAGCCTGCCATAGGGTTGGGTAGGCCTGGTGTCTCCAGAGAAGCGTTAGTTCTGGCTGCGCTCAAGGAGCAAACATTTTCCGGGCAATTCTAGTACGCTTCCAGCTTGAAACGTAAGGAGATGGAAACAACGCTGTGAACACCTGAAGCTTGAAATCCCAGAGCAGGGGTGTGTTGATACTTCCAGAGCCTGAGGTCGGCCCCCAACTCCTGCTGTGACACGCATGCATAAGCACTCCTCCTGCAACACGCTCACGCTCAGGTATGTGCATGGCGTGGTGCCCACTGCAAGCAGTAGCCCAGTTTCACTAAGGCTGAGAGTCAAAGATGAGTTGAGCCTGTTTCCCAGGCACTCGCTAAACACCCGGCCCCACCCGCCCTGCCCCAACTTACCCCACCCTACCCATCCCACTCCACTCCACCCCACCCCAGAGCCTCCTGGTTCTGGTGACCAAACTCTTCTCACATCCATTCACATAGAGGTACGAAAATAGAAGACCGCCAGAAAGAGGTGTTTGGTTACACATCACAGATGACTGTCACAAGCTAGCGTGACAAAAGCTCGTGAAAACCACCAGCTGTGAACAATAAGATAGAAATTACATTCTATGATGGAAAAAAAAAAAAGTAATAGCAAGACTTCCTTAAAAAAAAAATCGTATCCGAATGAGGAAATGTTGTTTGTAGTAAATTTTGAATACTGATCTTTATGGACTCCTCACTTACCCCCCCCCAACAAAGAAAAATCCTTAATTGATGTATTTTAAAAATTTTCCAGTTTTCTAAAAACAGATTTCAAGCTAGCATAGTGTGGATTTGAAATTTATTGTTTTAAACTTTGCATTCAGGAAGATTATTTGGCAAAATGAAGCAGATTGAATTACAAGTACAAAATATGAAACTATATCTGGCAGGAGTTCTATGGGGCTAATGAATGAATTCACGTGTATGTATTCTACTGCCCTCTCATGGGTAAGATAGATATGTACATAATGGTAGTAAATGCCCTTGTAAGTCTGAGAATAGAATGTTTAATTTAGCAATTTATATTATTTTGATGACGAGGAGCCCAAGATAAAACAAAATCACGTTCTCTAAGGGACTTACAAATTACTCAGCAAACAAAACTGCAATTTTGGAAGCCAGGGAGAGGATTCTTACACCAGAGCTGGTATAAACACATCAACAGGGTCACACCTATACTTAAAGGTGTCTGTACAAAATGTGGAAACAAGCAGGAATTTACTCTTAATTTTTTTTTCCATTGGAAACGTCATTGCTTTCTGAGACGTTTCACAAATGCTGTTTTTCACATTTGTATCCAATACCCTGTAACTTCATGGTATGAACAACTTGAAAGTAAGAATGAAATCTTATTCTTCATATCTTTGGTGTTTTGAATAGTTTCTGACACTTAAAGTGTTTGATCAGTAATTGCTTATTAAATAAATTGAATGAAATATCAGCCTAACCACTAGATGGCAACATGGTTGTATGTGTAAAAGTATAGTTTGGCCATTTGGTGTTTCACCTTACCTTGAGTAACAGGCATGATTCTAAAAAGTTACACATGTACCTTATTTTAGGAGCCCAGGTGGTACAAGTGGAGACCCAAACCCACCCAGCAGCTCTGCGGAAGAAAGGCCTGGTGAACTGCTTCCATAAGATTTCAGGCAAAAAACCCTATGGATCAGTTCTATTCTGTAACACGTGGAACTGCCATGTTATTTTGGTAAGGAAAACCATTTAAAATGTACCAGTATAGCTCACTACAACCTTATTGTCAATTATATCCTTAACACTAAGACTACTTTTGTAAAATAATTCCCTCTAAGTATAATAACACATCAGTACAGATCTTCTACATTGGGTACACCTGCTCTGTTTTTGGCTAAGAAAGCCGCTGTACCCTGTCAAAGGACTTTTTAATGGTTCTAAGGAATGCCTTAAGTATTCTATAAATCAAAAGCTTATATTCTCCCAATAACAACTCATTTGCTTGTATTTTTTTTCCCACTCTTAGTAACTGTTTTGCCTGAACAGTCATGGAGACTCTTGAGTCAGACAAATCTAGGTTTCCATTTCTACCACTTACTAGGTGTATCCTTGTACAGATTATTAACTTTACTAAGCTCAGTTTATTCATCTTCCCCAAATTGAGGATAATAATATCTACTTTATAAAGCTGTAAAAAGATTAAATGAAACAATGTCTGTAGACTATCTAACACAGTCCTTGACATGTATGATAGGGTAACTCTACAATGAAAGTATTGCCCATGTTATAGTTGGTTTGTTTGTTTTATTCTGCTGATTTAAGACCCTCAGCAATTAAATCAAGTTCATAACACCAGGTTTCATAGCGATAGGCCACACGGATTTGGGCTACATTTGTCTTCTGAATGTCATTTCCAGTAGGGCCTTCCTCAAGGTAATTGTTGCCCAGAAAATTTTCTTTTTCCTATAAAAGAAAAAGAAAGCAGAATGATTGCTGTCTCATTTCACCCTGATATAGACAATAATTGCATCCTCCACAAAAATACCTTCCTTACATTAGCCATGGCAACAGAAAGAAAATCAACCATTAAAAGCACTCACCCAGTGCCTCAATGTGCACAGTCTGCTGAGAAATCAAATGTATTTTATTTCACCTGGCCAAAAGTCATGGCCAGAGGTATAGAATGATTCTTTCTAGTCCCTGTCCATAGTAACTGCATATGCTTCGTAGGTCAGTTTTTCTACATGTGTTTTCTCAACTAATTTTTCAATATTCAAGTTGCCAAACCCTATGCTCAGAAGGAAGGATCCCTGGTGGTGCAACAGTTAAGCACTCAGCTGCTAACTGAAAGGTCAGCAGTTCAAACCCACCAGCAGCTCCGTGGGAGAAAAGACCTCGTGATCTGCTTCCGTAAAGATTATAGCCTAGGAAACCCCATGGGACAGTTCTGTTCTGTCACATGGGGTTGCTATGAGTTGAAAATTGACTGGACAGCACACAGCAACACTCAGAAGGGTGACCAGTCAAGGACAAGTCTACCTCATGAGAAATTCCACACTGCAGGACACTGTTTCTTGCCACTTCACACATATCACAGGTGCTCAGCTTGAAGACTTGTGCAGCAATGGCATATTCTTCCATCAAGGGCTCCTTCAGTTATTTATGTAAATGAAGAAAAATAAAGAAAGTATTAATAAAAGAAATAACACAAATCCTGCACAAAAGAGTATAATGAAGTACCTTAATTTGACTTTAAAATTCTGGGTGGGAAACAACAGTCCAGCAAAATATATTTGTATTGCTGAAGATTCCATATGTATACCTTGGTGAAATGGAATTGCATAGGGTCGTCTGTAGACAGTGAGATCATCAGCCCTTTCTGGAGGAAATCTAAGAAAGGATTTTTGGCATACTCTAGAAATAGGCTGTTGTTACTTAATGGTGACATGGCGATGGGAATCTGAGCTAGGAAAAACAAATACTGTAACACAGCACTCTGAAAAGAAAATGGAGAGAAAAAGATATTTAAGGATGTTGAAAAGAGATACTAGAGACAATTACACCCCATATTCTATTTTAAACTTCTTAGCTTTCAACAAAATTATCATCTGTTCTTTAAATCCCGTAGTGAAGAAAATTCTAGTTTTTCAATGTAAATGCTATTTAGAAAAAATGTGTTTGGGTTCATCACTTTTCAGAAGCATTGAGTCAAACCAAGTTGTTTATCTGAACTTCAGTTGCCTTGGCAAGATGGTCTGTCTCAGGCAAAAGACTTCACCTTGAAACTTTTTGTTTTCCCTACCAGAAAGTCCTGACTCTCACCAGAGGCATTTCAAAACATGCCACAACAAGAAATCCAGCAAAAACTAGCTTACGGTAAGCCAAGTTGCCTCTGAATTATCCCTCATCAAAGTTGAAAAATGGAAGACAGGAGATCTGTGTTAACCAACTACGTGGGCAATCTTAAGCAGGTCCCTTTACTTCTCTGGACCTCTGTAAAACAAAGTGCACTAAATAATCTCAAAAATCCTTTATATTCCACTCTTCTTTGATTCTAGTGTTGATAATGACTTATGACAGTATGGTAAGAACACAAATGATTCCTGTAGCTCCAGTATAAAAGTTAATATTAAAAAGAGAGCCTCTGACTCACCTTTTTTAAATTTAGGCCATGAGAGATATTATCTGCTGTCATGAATGCTGTCAGGAGGTGGGTGAGAGCTCCAGCTTCTCCACAGTGAGGTCGGAACAGAAAAGTATTCATGCCTCGTTCCCTAGGGAAATGGAACTGCTATAGGAATTGCAGGTAACTGAGGAGGACCTGGCAAACCTGGCATAGAGTGATTTACCAGAAAATTTGGTAAAAGGGAATGGGGCAGCCAAAGGATTCAGCAAAACCAGGCAATCCCAAATCATAATCTTAATTTGTGCAATTATTCCTAAACAAAGACTTTTTTTTTTTAAAGACAGCAGAGGATATGGGGGTAAGGAGGGAAGTGAAGAGTTGATTAACTGAACAGAAACATCTTCAGTCTCAACAGGAAATTTACCAATACTACCATCTCACCACTTTTCCTACTCACACTTCAAGGGGTGTTTTGGAAAACCCCATTATAGTACCCCTCTGTTTATTCCTTACCCAGATATAGCAAGAAGGGTAAAATTTAGAGTTTTATAATCAATTGTACAGTGATTAGCATAAATTTCCAAACTTCCAAAGAAAAGGAACTGTGGAAGCTACTGAAGGCTCCAAAATATTGATCCCTACCCCTAAATAGATAAAGAAGCTAAAGAAAAATTAAGGGAGAGAAATTTCTGATTTGGGCCAATTGGAAGCATCCCAGCAATGCAACAGGACGAGGTAGAGTGTCAATGAATGAGGAAAGAGATGTGTCAAATAGACTCCCCTTCTCACTCCAATCCTTCTCTACTTACTTTCTCAGGCTGTTGAGCACCGTGATGTTTGCGTACATGTAGTAGGCATAGTAAGTGTAAGATGGGTTCTTTTCCATTGTCCATTCCTGGGGTTTGGGGCTCTTGGAGGAGAACATGTGGCCACTGTGTTTGGACTCGTCATCCACACTATCAAAGCCGGTGATCTGTCAGAAAAAGTGAGCCGTGCCCTGGGTTCAGTAGAGCTGTAGGGCTCCAGTACTTAAGTAAACTTTCAGCTCTGAAGACAGGGTCCAACCATCAGAGGTAAGCACCAGGGATTAGTCATGGCCAAGTAGGAGGGCTGGCTCATAAGCAGCAGTATGAAGGCCTAAGGGGTCATGCTTACATGCTTGAGGAAGACACTGAGTTCTGGGTGAGCCTGGGGGTTGATAGTGGCCTCGAACACTGGCATGAAAATATTCTCCAGCATCTTTCCAAAGTGTGGAAGGAAATTCTTGGATCGGAACACATCACTAGAGGCAAGAATGAAGAAAATAGTTGTTATTGTTGTTAGTTGCTGTCGAGTTGATTCCGACTCATGGTAACTCCATGTGTGCAGAATAGAACTGCTCCACAGGGCTTTCAAGGCTGTGACCTCTCAGAAGTAGATCACCAAGCTTGTCTTCTGGGGCACCTCTGGGTGAGTTCGAACCACCAACCTTTTGACTAGTAGTTGAGCGTTTAACCATTTGTGCCACCCAGGGACTCTTGAAGAAAATACAAGAGGAAAGAAAGATTTTTAGGACTGATAGCCCCCGTATGGGGGAGTCAGAGAACCACAGGCCATGTACAAGCAAAGACTTAGTACTTTCATCCTAGGTCCACTGTACATCTTCTTGGCTACCCATAAAGAGAGATTCAACTTGGGTTGGGCATAGAACATATCAATTTCATGCTGAACCACATGCCCCCATATCTTCTATGAACTCTCTGTGGTAAGAAAACCAGTTTTTCATAGCTAAGGCTAACCATGTTATAAAAGTTTCAATGACTTACATATGTGTGTGGCCTACACGATGGTGAGCATGAAATGGTTATCAAGAACACTTCTGATTTGCCATAGCCAGGGACAATTTAACAAACTATTATATTGTACTCACTGTATGCCAGTCACTCTTCTAAGGCTAGAAATATTAGCTAGTTAAATCCTCGGAATAACTCAATAAGTTAGGTACCGTTATTACCCCATTTTAGAGATGATGAAACTAAGGCACAGGGAGGTGAAGTCAACTCCCAAGGTCACACAGCTAATAAGCGGTGGAGCCAGGATTCAAGCATAGCCAGTCTGGGTCCAGAGTCCTAACCGTCACACTCTACTGCCTCTCTGCCTTATGACATTAGACAGGAAGCACTACTCCAGTTAAAAAGTTACTTTGGCTAAAGAGACTGGATAAGACTCTTGCATAGCCACAGGGCACACAAAACACAGAGGCAGGTGGCCAGAGAATTTATAAACAATTCAGTTAGACAGAAGAGTAGTGATACTGAACAAACAGAGAGAGAAGCCATCCCTGAGGGTAATGGTTATGAAAGGGAGCAGAGATCTTCAGCAATATCACTGACAAATACTCATTAATCATGGAGAACTTGAGCACTTGTAGATGAGACAATCAGCAGACAGTAGTAAAGATTCTAATACAAGAAAGCTACAGATAAGCAGGGGAAAGAGTGAATGGAACACAGAGAAGAAAAACAGGAGAAAAAATGTGCAATGAAATATATGTAGTTCTTATTTTAGCTTAGTTTTAGTCATTCACAATAAGTTCTTTTGTGATTTTCATAAAGTCCTGTGTGTGTGTGTGTGTGTGTGTGTGTGTGTGCATGTTTGTATACCTTCTGATTAGAACACTGGACTGAAATGATCTTCCTAACTCCTGTTTGTGGTGCTGCTCATTCCTTGTTCATGGGGGCGAGATGAGACAGGTGAGATGAGGGCAGGTTTTAGGGTTTCCAATGGACAGGTACGTACTAGATCCTGGGGACCTGGATCATCCATGTCATGTTGGGGCAGTAGATGTGGTTGCGGACAAACCAGGTGGAGAGCTTGCTCCACTCGTCAGGACTCCGACCATAGATTGACAGGCGGGGCTCAGCATGCTGATACTTGGCATCCACCAGGTCTGTACCTACCTCCTACAAAACCAAGAGAGGAGTCCAAGACCAGGAATTCCTACAAGTCCCCCAGGGATCTACACCTATAGGGTCTAGGGAGAGGAAATGTGAAAAGAAGTAGGAAGCAAGAATATCAAAGGTAGAGATATAAGGGAAGTGAGAGGTGAGGGGAGTCCAGTAGGGATAAAAGACTCATAGAACATAATGGAGATTAACGTGTGAAAAAGTCAGGTTAAGGATGATGAGATAACCAGGGTGCCTGCAAGGGAAATCCAGCTTTTCATATTCTCCCTACCTCCCAAAACACATCTCCCAACTCCACATGTCATTCCTGCTTCCTAATGCACAGGCATCATGAAGATGGGGCTGGATCCTGATCCTAATTCTTCCTGGACCTCCAACTTCCAAAGCCTGAAAGAGTCAGGTCCTTAATTAATCCCAGATCCACACTCTTAGCTTTTCTATCCTAGGAACAGAGGTCTTTTAAATTATTACAGTGGAAGTTTTAGAAGAAATTCTTATATTCACTTATGTAGTGCTTGGCCCTAGGGATAGCATCTTGCCTGCCGTCTCCTTTCTCTCCCTTCTTCTTTTTCTCCTTTTCTTCCCCCAGCCCCAAGAACTATATCAGATACCACCTCCACATAGATCTGATTGGTTCTTCCTCACCTTGATGATAGTGGCAAAATATTCCCCATTAATGTAATTCTCTGTCTTCAGGTAGAGGTCCCGTAGCTCACTCGCTCCTACTGGATTATATTTGTCATTGAACTTATCAAAACGTTGGAAAGTCTGGCGTCCCTGAATCAGAAAACAGGAACAGAAGTGTATAATAACCGGAGCTGTCTGGACACAGGGAGGTGGGGGAATGGCCGGGAGGATCAGGGGCCTGGTTGCAGGGGAGGAGGGCTGGGCTCCAAGAATGGAATTCAGGACAGCTGCCAATGAGTGGACCTCAAAATTGTCTGTGGCTGTTTTCAGTCAGCATAGTAAGCCGACATGACTAAGAGGGCTCTGAGAAGCCAGGGCTTGTAGGAGAAAGGCATGTGGGGTTCTGGATACTGTAGTGAAACTGACATCATCTTTCCAACCTACAGCATGAACATCCAGAGAATCAACAGTCAGGTCATAGGGATGCATTTTTAATTTAGCAAAAAGTTCCTTGAGGGTCAGATTTTTCTCTTCGGTGCTATAGACCACTCTTTCAGCATCAACATGGTAAGATTTCTTAATAAAGCGCAGCAGATGTTTCTGGTTCATGCAGGCAGCTGCATGGATATGGGTGTCCACCTGTGTGTACATTCAGAGGAGAAAAAAACAGCAATCAGCCTTAGTTATGCTACTCTGTTAGAGATGATAGTGCGTGCAATTCCACTGTGGTGGGAGAAAGGAGTAAATATAGAGGTGTGACCTGACAGCTGGGGGAGGTAGCCCAGCGATAAAGAACAAGTCAAACCTTCATGTGCCCTGTGCAAGGATGTGAAAACAGTCACAGCCAGGTTAGGCCAGATGCGTAAGAATGCTTGCTTCTCCTGTACATCTGTGCACATCAAACTTACTTCCTACCAGTGATCCATACAGCATTCCTAAGGACTGTGCCCCACCCCTGAAACACAACTGGGGTAAAGTAGCTATTGCTGCTTTCAGCCCAGAAGACAGAAAGGATTGAAATTATGGAACCATAGCACAGTGATGACATTTGTGAGGTTAAGTATCGTTATAAACAATTTGAGGCTTTGACAGTTTAAGTAATTTTCCCAAGGTCACACAGCCCGCTGAGCCAGGATTTGGTCCTGAATATCTGCTCATATATTTCCTGTTGCCACTTCCTTGCAATCATTTAAAGAGTCAGCACATACTTGGAAAGTGTTCCTAATTGATTGGTTTTCATAATCATTAACTCACTTGGTATTCAGAACCCTCATGTGAGCTGGATTGAGCAGATATATTTCCCAATTTTACAAATGAGGAAACTGAAACTAAAAATATTTAATCACTTCCCCAAAGTCATACAGTCAGGAAGTGGGAGAAAAAAGGACTAGAACCAAGAAATTCCATATCCTAGAATAGTAGTTTTTGAAGTTTTGTTCTTGTTGATGATGATAATTATAATTTTTTTATGCCAAGAATATGGTAAACCTTTCTATGGGGATAACATGTAGACATAATCTCTCTGCTTTTACTAATCCACCGAACCTGAAGAAATCTCAGATTAATCAGGAAATCAGTATTTTTGTCCTTATCAAGAAGTAATTACTGTTTTTGTTCAGGAATTCCTCTGAGCAACTAAAATCGTTACCTTCCTGCAGTTATAAAAATCTCGGTGGGGGTTGTTCTTCAGTTCCTTTAACTCATCCATCTCGTTGAGCATCTCATGGACCTGGAACTTGGAGGACAGGAACTTCAGGCGCCGGTGGGTGTAGGTTTTACTATGAAAAAGAAAATTACATAATTTTCTAAAATTTCCAACATTTCAGGAAACAATCACAGTTTCAAAACCATCAGGACCAGTTGTGTGTCACTAGGGTTGGTGTCACCCAGTGCAGTAACTCCATGCTAACTACCACAATATTGTAGCTAAAACACCAGAGAATTTGACAAAATCAACAACTATAAAGTCTATAAAACCACCAGCAGCAACAAAAACAACAGCATGTGCTTATAGCACGCATAGACAAAACCATGTGATTTGAAGCATCATTGTAATTGGGTAATAATGACAGCTCTGATTAGAGTGCATTGGGAGGTTCAAAAAGTAAATTAGCACAGTTTTAGCCTTGTATATATATTGATACATGTGGCGCAGTGGTTAAGAGTTATGGCTGCTAACCAAAAGGTCAGCAGTTCGAATCCACCAGCAGCTCCTTGAAAACCCTATGGGATAGTTATACTCTCTCCTATAGGGTCACTATGAGTTGGAATCAACTCATTGGCAATGAATTTGGTAAGCTGGGCTTACTAAAAAATTTCTGTTGTTATAACTAACTACAGGGGTATTTTTATAAAAAATAGTAAATTTCTGCTGAAACACTGCACAGAAATTTTATAGACAGTCATTTTGGTGTCACCCCCTCTGACAGTATCACCCAGTATGGTCTGTACCCCCTGCACCCCTCTAGTGTTGCCACTGATCAGGATCCTTATCACCCACTGGAAATAATTACTGGAATAAATATTTTGGTTTACTCTGCAGTTAATCCCGCGGAAAAGTACTGGACTTCAAGGGTTTGGTCTTTTCATCAAAGTCAGACATAATAATGAGGGACGATTTGAGAAGGCATTTTAAAAATCAGTGGAGAAAGTGTCCCTCCAGGTTAACGGCCCTAGCTTTAGAGTCAGCAGTTTTGGCCTTGAACCTCAGCTCAGCCAGCGGTGTGACTTTGGGCAAGTTACTTAACTCATCAGTCTCAGCTGATAAAACTGGAAATGAAAAAATATCTACCTTATAGAACAATTGTGAGGAGTAAAATAAATGATGTACGTGAAGCATTTAACATAGTGTTTGAAGGTAGTAAAACCAAAAAAACCAAACCTGTTGCCGTCAAGTTGATTCCGACCCATAGCAACCCCAAAGGAAAGAGAACTGCCCCATAGGGTTTCCAAGGATTCGAATTACCCACCTTTTGGTTAACAGCTGAGCTCTTAACCACTGTGCCACCAGGGCTCCTTGAAGACAGTAAGCACTTAATAAGTATTTATTCTTACTATCAGTAGTAGTGGAGCCCTGGTGGCATAGTGGTTAAAGCTCTCGGCTGCTAACCAAAAGGTTGTCGGTTAGAATCCACTAACCGCTCCACAGGAGACAGATGTGGTAGTCTGCTTCCATAAAGATTTAAAGCCTTGGAAACCCTATGGGGCAGTTCTACTCTGCCCTGTAGGGTCACTATGAATTGGAATTGATTCAACGGCAGTGGGTTTTTGGTTTTTATCAGTAGTAGTAGTAATTATTTTAATGGTTGTTGTTGTTGTTGCTTAGGTCTCACTAACGCACAGGTCCTTTTTTCTTTTTTCACATATAAAAATTTATACATACATTGTTTTGGACTCTAATTGCTCTTCCCATACTGTGACAGCACACTCCTCCTTTTCACCGCTGATTCCCCATGTCCATTCAACCAGCTCCTGACCCTCTCTGCCTTCCCAGTACACCTCCAGACAGAAGCTGCCCATTTAGTCTCTTGTATCTACTTGAGCTAAAAGGCACACTCCTCACGAGTATCACTTTATGTCCCACAGTCCAGTCCAATCCCTGTCTGAAGAGTTGGCCTCGGAAATTGTTTTAGTTCTGGGCTGACAGAGAGTCCAGGGGCCTTGCTTTCTGGGGTTCCTCCAGTCTCAGTTCGACCATTAAGTCTGGTCTTCTTACTAGAATTTGTGTTCTGCACCCCACCTTTCTCCTGCTCCATCAGGGACTCTCTGTTGTGTTCCCTGTCAGAGTGGTCATTGGTGGTAGCCAGGCACCATCTAGTTCTTCTGGTCTCAGGCTGATGAAGTCTCTGGTTTATGTGGCCCTTTCTGTCCCTTGGGCTAATGCTTTCCTTGTGTCTTTGGTGTTCTTCATTCTCCTTTACTCCAGGGGGTTGGGACCAATTGATGCGTCTTAAATGGCCACTTGCAAGCTTTTAAGACTCCAGACGCCACTCACCAAAGTAGGATGCAGAACATTTGTTATGCCAGTTGACCAAGATGTCCCCTAAAAACATGGTCCCCAGACCCCTACCCCTGCTACTCTGTCCCTCAGAGTGTTTGACTGTATTCAGGAAACTTCTTAGCTTTGGTTTAGTCCAGCTGTGCTGACTTCCCCTTTAGTGTGTGCTGTCCTTCCCTTCACCTAAGATAATTCTTATCTATTATCTAGTTAATAAATAACCCTCCCCCTTCCTCCCCACCCTCATAACCATCAAAGAATGTTTTCTTCTGAAACACTTACACAGGTCCCTGAACAATTAAAGCAAGTAAAAAATTCATATCATCTAAGAAGACGTCGAGATTTGGGTAAGCAAGTGGCTTGGGCTTATCCTTGCTGGCTGCTTCTTCATTAGGATAGACGTAAATGACACCATCCTTCATTCTGAGGTGATAGCCCAGGTTTTCAGGAAGGTCATCTGTTCGGAAGGGGTCTTCTCCCTTCTTCACAGGAGGGCTAAAGACTTTTAAGATAAAACATAGAGTCATATATCAGCACATAGGATGAAATGACCACACAAAAATAACCGAAATATGAAATACTGTAAAATTAGTTGAGATTCCCATACTTCATAAATTATCCAGAGTTAAACTAAATTTTATTTTTACATTATTTTCTGAAGGTGATTGAATTACTAGTTGAAAATAATTACAGAAATAATATTTTACCTAATGTAAGAACAATATTTAAGCTGTTAAGAAGTACTGCTGACATATAAGTAATTGATACACTACTTACAAACCATTTTGATTACTTACTAAAGTAGGTCATTGAAGGTTTCCTACTTAGAGCATTTTATTCATCTATCAAATAATTGCATAGAAATAAAACTACACTTAAAAAATTACATTTGGATCTTTACCTTATTTAAATCAACCTTCTAGATTACAGAGTTTCAATTTAGAATGGTTTTAACATAAAGGGAGATATAAAATAAATTCTTATTATAAGAATTATAATTCCCATTATAATTCTAACGTTTCCCATCTTTTAAGGCACATACGGTTTCTGCTCAAGGAATTGAGAAGGGATTATGTGGATAAATTTTTGCTTCTTTCCACTGCTAACAATTTCAGCCTAAGGAAGCCAAGAACAGATTCCACACTGTCAGAGCCTTTGAACACTCATCCTTTTACTTTCAACAGTGTGGTCATTCATGCTTCTTCAGCTCCTTTGTTCAAGGCAGCAGAAAGTCTCCTGTTTGTGAGTGAGGACTAAAGCAGCCAGAGTGAGAACAATAACACACAAAGAAAAAGTCTGCACATTTCCTACTCAAAACTGGGAGATAAGGAACTCAAAAGAAGTGAAACAGTATGTTGCTACATTGCATATCCACTTTCAACCCTTAGTCTTAAATAAACTAGAGAGATGAAGTATAATTTAGGGGAAACAGAGGCAAGAAAAACATCCTAATCATAAATATTATTGAAGAGGGTGGGTAAACCAATATTATGAGTTACCAATCTGGACATATGTTTAAGATGATTTTAATATAAAACGGAGTTAGAGAGAGGGAGTTGTAGAACTGGATATCGTTAACCATATGACAATTTGGAAGTTCAAAAACCTTAAATATTTGCCTCCCCAGAAATTCCAATTCTAGGAGTATAATCCTAAGTATAATACAACTGCACAAAGATGTTTCTATAAGGATGTTTGGAAATACATTTTTAAAAGTCAGCAACCTAAATACCTAAAAATAGAAATTGCTTAAATTATGATACAGTGATACAACAGAAATCTGTGATGTATAATATAATTATTTTTAAAAAACAGGTACTTAGATTTATACAGGCAAAAAGTAAAAAGTGAGGTATGTAAATGAAATACTATGGAAAGTCAAAGCATGTAGAATTTACTTTTATCCAGTGGTTAGAGGAATGCAGGAAATAATGTTATTTGAGCTGCACCTTGAAGGATTAGGTAGGATTTGGACATTTGGCATACAGTGAATGAGGGAGGGGACGGGAACAGCATGAAACACAGGGAACAACATGGCAACAGCTCAGGTACAAGGAAATGCCTATCCAGATGGAGAACAGGAATAGTTAGAACGAGAACAAAGAATATAAAATGTGTAGAAGAAGCAGTAAATGTTAGAATAGGTTGAGTATGCAAGTCCAAAAAAATTAATGAATAAAGATGTAGTTAGGCGGTCAGATGGTGGTAGGTCTTGAATGCTGGGCCAAAGATTTTGGATCTTGTTTTGTTGGTAATGGGGAGCTGTCAAAGGTTTTTGTGAGGAGAGGGATGTGTTTAGAGCTGTGTTTTAATAAGATAACTTGCATCAAAGTGAGGATGAACTGAAAAGGGAGATTGCAATGGAGCAGAGTAGATAGGAGGCTATGGCACTAATCAGGACAAGGGGAAATACAGGCTTACATTAGGGGAACTGGTAGAGACAAGAAAAGAGGTTTTGAGAGATATTGTATGGACCAAATCAAATGATTGGACACGTGGGACAGGGAGGAGAGTGGAGCCAGTGATGACTATGATTTTTTAGACTGGATTATTTATAATGTAGGAGCATGTTTTAAATTCAATATTTACTAGTTAAACCTAAAGATATATTCTCTACATCCTACAAGAAAATTAATTACCTGGATAGAAGCTCTCATTTGCTACCCAAGCCTCACCCTCAATGTTGCGCAAGTACTTGGAAGGGGTTTTAGGGAACCTCTGAAACGACTTCTGCATGTATTTCTCCCGTATACACAATGCCCGATACAGACCTTTGCAAACCATTTCAAAATCTTCAACTGTAACCTGCCAAGGAAATTTCAGAGTATCAGAGTCGATCCCATAAAAATCTGAGAAGTGGATAAAGCTTATCTTTGGCACTTCCCAGCTCTCCATTGCAGTCCCGGCTGAACCTCACCCCACCCACTTGGCATGCAGTGTCCTCACCGGACCTGGCTGCTTCCTAATTGACTCAGGCATTGGGTCTCACTACAGCAGCAGGTCCTGAAGGTTTGCTAGCTCCTTCATCTCTATCAAAACTTACCTGCGCTGCAATTCATTCCCTTACTGTCCTGTAGTTGTTTTTTTGTTTTTTTTTTTTTACTACCTAGCAGTGGTTATCTAGCAGATATGATTAAAATAACTCATTCTAAAAAGGTAAATACTTTCTTCCTTCCAGATAACATATAGACATTTTAGGTAGAGGCCTCTGAAGACAACACCGGGACTAAAAGATAATGTGACCCTAATCGTGAGAATTCAAACCACTTGCATGTTAGCGAGGGAAATATTTTGGAAAGAACAGGGTGTCGTGAATCCCTCCAACCCCATCGCACATGCACTGCCTTCTATAGCTACAGATAGATTAGAATATTATCCTGTGAGAAGTCATTCTTTTGGATGGTTTTAAGGAGTGTTTTACCTATGGCTAAAAATAGACTGTAGCATGAATTTTTATTAGAACTGTGGGAAATTTCCCAAACTGACCTATTTCTGCTGCCCCTACCCCTGATTCTTGACTGAGCGAGGCATGCCCAAGCAGTTGTAACTTGAAATCATTGAATACTCTTTTCTGTCTCTCTCTCCCTCTCTCTGGGATCAACCTAAGCTTGTTCCCAATGGTTTTGAGGTTCAGATATTGATACTAATCAGATTAACTGTTTATAAGGACCTGCTGACCTTAGTAAAGAGTCTGACACACGGTGCTAAGTAGGGGGTCTAGCTTCTAAGGTCATGCTTTTTCCATTGCCACCTAATGGGCCATCAGTCTATCAGCAACTCAAGGGCAAGAACATCCAAACCCGTTGCCAATGAGTTGATTCCAACTCATAGCGACTGTTTTAGTTATCTAATGCTGCTATAACAGAAATACCACAAGTGTATGGCTTTAACAAACAGAGATTTAGTCTCTCATAGTCTAGGAGGCTAGAAGTCCGAATTCAAGGGCATCAGCTCCAGGGAAGGCTTTCTCTCTCTGATGGCTCTGGAGGAAGGTCCTTGTCATCAATCTTTCCCTGGCCTAGGAGCTTCTGAGAACAGGGACCCTGGGTCCAAAGGACACACGTGCTCCTGGCTCTTTTTGCTTGGTGGTGTGAGGTCCCCCTGTCTCTCTGCTCACTTCTCTCTCTTATATCTCAAAAGAGATTGACTCAAGATACAACCTAGTCTTGTACATTGAATCCTGCCTCATTAACATAACTGCCTCTAACCTTGCCTTATTAACATCATAGAGGTTGGGATTTACAACACAGGAAAATCACATCAGATGACAAAAAATGGTAGACTATCACACAGTACTGGGAATCATGGCCTAGCCAAATTGACACATATTTTTGGAGGACACAATTCAATCCATAACAGTGACCCTATAGGAAGAGTAGAACCGCCCCATAGGGTTTCCAAGGAGCAGCTGGTAGATTCAAACTGCTGACCTTTTGATTAGCAGCCAAACGCTTAACCACTGAGTGTGGGTCTTATTCACATTCACATCCTCAGCACTTACCACACAGTGACTCACACAGCGTAGTTCTCAATAAGGACTGATTAAACTGAATCAGTTGTTTATCAGGGATTAATGGCCTTGGGAATTTAGTCCTGCTATCCCTTTTACCTCTCTTTTTTATTTGGATACAGACTAAATCCAGGTGGAATGTTGCCCAACTGCATCCAGCCAATAGCTATAGCAATATACTTGGTTCTTTAAAGTCTCCAGGCCAACCCCCCAGCTTTCTTATGAGGACTCCCTGACTTCTGTGTGCGTTGTCCTCTTCCAGTCTTCTTCCTTTCTACTCCTGTTTTCATTTCTACCTAACACGTAGATAGCAAGTTTGTTTTTCTAATTTTAGTATATTTTTTGAACCCTGGAGATCTCTCCAGTTTCCAAACTTTGTTTCTCATGTGCTTATCAACTATTAAACATTTCCTTTCAGCTATTTAGCATCTAAAATCCCCGCCATTTGCAGAGCACCCATGTTATTACGAAGAAAATGAATAAACAAGAATGGTGTGCATTTCATTGCTCTGTCACTTTTAAGTAGCTTAGGATTTATCCTAAGTGGGTCAGTTACATGAGAAGGGGGCCTGGACTGGTCATTAGAACTATATTTGGAGCATTGACTGATGGCTAAAGAGCAGTTTCATCAATATGATGCTGATTCTGCAAGTCCATGTGGCAGAGATTTATGAATTGGCCAACTGTTATGGATAAGACAAGCAGGTCAAGTTGTTTGTGGCATAAATTTACTAGCCCTGTGGCATACTAGAGGAAACCCTGGTGGCGTGCTGGTTAAGAGCTACGGCTGCTAACCAAAAGGTCAGTTTAAATCCACCAGGCACTCCTCGGAAAACCTACGGGGCAGTTCTACTCTGTCCTATAGGATCGCTCTGAGTTGGAATAGACTTGGTGGCAATGGGTGGGTGTGGTGTGAGTTTATTTATCTTATATACTAATGGTGCTTGAAGAAAAACCCCTCGATGGCAAGGGGTTTGGCTGTTGGTCTGTTTGTTTTTTGGTGGTGTACTAGAGTCCATTCCAAGCAATAATACATGGTGTAAGCATCTTCAATGAAATTGGAGAGGACAGTCAGACAGAAAACATAGCCCTGTTGGAATTTTCTAACCTCTCTCTCATCTTCCTTCTTTTTTCTCTGATCTCTCTTCTCTTTTTCTTTCTGTTGATTTGTTTTCTTTGATTAGTTCATGCTACTTGCAGCCCTTCTCTCTATTCCAGGTCTACACGGGGTCTATCTTTTCCTAAGAGTGCCCTGTGCTTCCCCGAGTCTCCTAATCCTGTTTCGTGCTGCTGTCGGTGAGACTAGACCACCTGCTTCTCTTGTTGGACTTTTTTTCCAAGATCTGTCCATACGCATTCCATACATGTAGTACATACATATTCTCCATGTGTAAGCAAATGAGACAACTAAGAAGACATTATGTTGAATGATAAAAGCAGTATAGAAATATTAGACATAGCACATTAGTATTGAAATGCAATGATGAAGTATAACATAGGACAGGAAGGGGAGAAGCTAGAACAGTCAAGCT
This sequence comes from Dugong dugon, assembly GCA_030035585.1. Taxonomy (NCBI): domain Eukaryota; kingdom Metazoa; phylum Chordata; class Mammalia; order Sirenia; family Dugongidae; genus Dugong; species Dugong dugon. The sequence goes on from CM057462.1 coordinate 155,439,116, forward strand.
GAGTGGCTTCCCAGTAGCTACATCTGAAGGGCAAGGAGCAACTCACCCCAGAGGCATAATCGCCTGTGATCTGCACTCTCTGGAAATCAGGCACAGTCTGGTAGGTTGGAGATGAAGAAATGTATTCATCAATGTGGGACAGTTTGGTGGAAGATGCTTCACTTAGGGGGATAGACAAACTAACAGTCTTCCTCCCTTGGAAACGCCTTTTTCTGTGTTTAAAATTAAAAAATAAGTCAATTTTATTTTCATCAGAAGTTCTAATGTGATAGATTGATATTTCACTATTGAATTTTGAGGACAAAAAGTGAAAATTAAAATGTGGGCTGGATGTCAGAAATAGGATCCAACCATAGTGTGAGAAGATATCACTGAGGACACGTAACAGTGTCCTCTTTTTCCTGCTGTACCTTGGAACAGTGGGTCTTACGGAACCTACTAGAAGACATTTAGCATGACATTATCCCTCACAGGCAATTTACTCCTAGCAGAAAAGGCAGTCTGGGTGCTGCAATAACCCAGGCTATGTCAGTTACTACCTGGGTCATTTTGTGGATATTCCCTGTCTGAAAAAGCTTCCATGTCCCCATCTGAAAAAAAATGGTGTAATAATACCTACCTTATAGGATTTCTGTGAGATTTAATGTGTATAAAATGCCTAGCAAAGTACCTGGATCTTATAGGTCATTAATCAATATTATTTCCTCAAACAATAAGTATTTCTTGTTTCTACTTTGACCTGAGTCTTAGGTTAGGTCCTGTGGGGGGTTGCCAAAGAAGGTGAAACATTGTTCTTTCCTTAAAAATATAAAGTCAAGAGAATGACAGCAGAATGATCTTTTCCACCTGAGGCTGGGGAGGGTGCTGTGAAGAGGGAATTGCAATATAGGTTTGAGGACTAAAATGTGGCAGAGAGTGACAGATAGCGAGTCTTAGAGTAGTTCAAATAAACAGACTTTGTGTATAGGGGCCTATGAAGACTGCATGGGGGAGGCAATAAGTATGCATCACAAGGCACAGGATAGGGAAGGCCTGAGAGCAGAAACGGAGAGCTGTATCCCTGAGGCTGGAAGGAGGTCAGACTGGCTAGTTGGGAGGATTCATGTCAGGGAGCACAACACTAAGGCTGGCTAGGGAAGGAGTTTAAAGATGAAGGATCTTGAATTCCAGTGTGTATAACCATTGTGTGTAAGTTGAGTGTGTTCATAGCAGCCTTCAGCCCACTTTGGAACAATTGTATAGGAAGCTTGAGCCTCTTGTTTGGGCTAAACAAAGCTGCCTATGAGGCTAGGAGGTCCACTGTTTTTTAATTTTTTAGTCATTGGTACCTCTCCCCAGCATATACAGTGTTGGGGGAAAAGCATTTATAACCCTGGCAGACTTCTTCCACTGAGTTGAACTACGTTCAGATAGACTGAGCCATATCTGCCTGACATTCCCCACCTTCATGTCCACTGTACTAAGCATTCCCCTTACACACGACTTACCTCTTGCTGTCAGTGGAGGACAGAGTTTCCTGGTGGAAAATGCGTGCTTGCATCTCACGGTGAGATATCGGGCAGATCTCATCCACATCAAAGGGGGAAATCTCTTGACGGCCTCCCTCATCTTTGACTTCAGAAGCAAACACTTTTTCAGCAAAGCTACGCGTTGCATCATCAATTTCTAAAAGGGGTTTTCATGTGTTAGTGTTCAAACTCTTTCCCAAAAGTCATCTGAGAGTTTCTGTTACGTATAAGGCACAGTGCTAAGGACTGCACTGGGTGCACAGCGCCCTGCTCCACACTGGAGTCCCAGAGACATAATGGAACTCAATGCCTGCTCTTTCTTTTGTAGGTTCTTGTATGAGTAGCTTGGAAATCTGCTCTCAGAAACACAGATCAGATTCTCACAGCACTTTTCAGAATGGTCCTAAAGATGGTCCTTAAACTGGGATTGGGTTCTTGCAGGACTAACACTTAATAGAAGGCCACCTATTTCTGGCAGGGCTATGTTCGATTTGATAGTAACCATGCAGCCCAGTTCTTCCTATTAGACTGGTAGGGTTTTCTGATGGCTTTTGAAGATGTGGACAGGGTACCGGTCCTTGGAGTTTTTCTTCCTAGGGAGAACCAGTAATCTAAGTAGTTCTGAGAAATAAATATGTATTTATGGTCTTTATCCTTTTTTAGGACAGATACTGTGTTTCTCTCACACATCACAACCTTGTATGTTTTCAGTCCCGACAACTTGGTGATATGTTGGTGTGTGGGAGGCGGGGAGTTACTAAAATTCACTACCTAGCACTGGGAGACCCATTTCTTGTGGACATGTGACCTTCCATAATGACTGACTCCTGGAAAGTCAACTTTACTTTCATATGCCTTAATTTTCCCATTCTTAAAATGAGGGGTGACACTTATCTCAACAATGAATAACACCAAGGCCCTCAGGAAAAGAGAACCAGTTTCATTATATAGAGTGATGATGAACATCAAGTCTCTGCTCTTCTCTTAAGTTCCACCTTGTTCTCCAGATGCCCAGTTGTTTCCATCTGAATAATCATTACCTCTAATACTTCTAAAAGTCTCTGGTATTTCCAGAAAAGAGCATGTAGCAATAATGAGAATGGCACACAGCTAGTTATCTGGAGCAACAGCAGATGACAAACATTCCCCAAAGGATGACAGAGCAAACCACGTGCAGATGTAGACCCCCTTGCACCATAATGTCTATACAGGCCTCAAAAGGCCATGTTTTCAATTCTAAAACTTAAGTAGGTGTAATGCGTTCAAGTCTTTGCTCTGCACTTATCAACTCCTTCACCATCCTCTGTCTCTATTTTCTTATCTGTAAAGTGGGAATTCTAATACCTATCCAATTTCACTCACAAGACTGTTGTGACTTCAACTAAGATAAAATGGAAATGCTTTAAGGAAAATAAAATACCCAATTAAATTGACTAATGTAATATGGTAGCATTGGTCAAATAGACATTTGGGATTTGGGGTTGGCTTTGGGCTATTAAGGAAATGATAAATGATATGACTCTATACAGGCTGAAGCATATACTGGAAAGGATAGCCATGGATTCATAACATCACCATCACTGTCAGGTCAGCGAGTTTTAAAAACCTGCCTGTCACAACACAGTTAATAGAGAATCTCACTGTGTTGGCTGCACTTCGTGCATCTGTTTGCTTCATTAAACTCTGGCACTTCCTGAAAATGAAAAGCATCTTTGGATGTTGTGAGTAGTTCTTTGGCAAACACCATGATTCACTAAGGAACAAATGGAACACTAAGTAGATACATGTGATGGCTTAAAAATTCCTCCTTCCATTTATACCAGGTATGCAGGGATGGTTCAACATTAGAAAAACAATCAATGTAATCCATCATGTTAATAAAACGAAAGACAAGAACCACATGATCTTATCGATCGATGCAGAAAAGGCATTTGACAAAGTCCAACACCCATTCATGATAAAAACTCTTAGCAAAATAGGAATAGGAGGGAAATTCCTCAGTATAATTAAGGGCATTTATACAAATCCAACAGCCAACATCATCCTAAATGGAGAGAGTCTGAAAGCATTCCCCTTGAGAACGGGAACCAGACAAGGATGCCCTTTATCACCACTCTTAATTCAACATTGTGCTGGAGGTCCTAGCCAGAGAAGTTAGGCTAGAAAAAGAAATAAAGGGCATCCAAACTGGTAAGGAAGAAGTAAAAGTATCTCTATTTGCAGATAATATGATCTTATACACAGAAAACCCCAAAGAATCCGCAAGTAAACTACTGGAACTAATTGAAGATTTCAGCAAAGTTTCAGGATACAAGATAAACATACAAAAAATCAGTTGGATTCCTTTACACCAACAAAGAGAACTTCAAAGAGGAAATCACCAAATCAGTATCATTTACAATAGCCCCCAAGAAGAAAAAATACTTAGGAATAAATCTAACCAGAGATGTAAAAGACCTATACAAAGAAAACTACAAGACACTACTGCAAGAAACCATAAGAGACCTACCTAACTGGAAGAACATACTTTGCTCATGGATAGGAATACTCAACATTATGAAAATGTCAATTCTACCCAAAGCAATCTACAGATACAATACAATCCCGATCCAAATTCCAACGGCATTTTTTAAGGAGAAGGAGAAACAAATCATCAACTTCATGTGGAAAGGGAAGAGGCCCGGACAAGTAAAGCATTACTGAAGAAGAATAAAATGGGAGGCCTCACACTACCTGATTTTAGAACCTATTATACCTCACAGTAGTCAAAACAGCCTGGTACTGGTACAACAACAGATACATACAACAGTGGAACAGAATTGAAAATCCAGAGGTAAATTCATCCACCTCTGAGCAGCTAATATTTGACAAAGGCCCAAAGTCTGTTAATTGGGGAAAAGACAGTCTCTTTAACAAATGGCGCTGGCATAACTGGATATCCACCTGCAAAAAACTGAAAAAAGACCCATACCTCACACCATGCACAAAAACTAACTCAAAATGGATCGAAGACCTAAATATAAAATCTAAAATGATACAGATCATGGGAGAAAAAATAGGGACAATAGTAGGGGCCCTAATACATGGCATGAACAGAATACAAACCTAAGTAACAATGCACAAACACCAGAAAAACTAGGTAACTGAGAGCTCCTAAAAATTAAAACTTATGCTCATCAAAAGACTTCACCAAAAGAATAAAAAGAGAACCTACAGACTGGGAAAAAAATTTTGGCTATGACAAAACCAATCAACGTCTAATCTCTAAAATCTACAAGATACTGCAAAACCTCAACAATAAAAACACAAATAACCTAATTAAAAAAATGGGCAAAGGATATGAACAGGTACTTCGCCAAAGAAGACATGCAGACAGCTAACAGACACGTGAGGAAATGCTCATGATCATTAGCCATTAGAGAAATGCAAATCAAAACTACAATGAGATATTATCTCATCCCAACCAGGCTAGCATTTAATCCAAAAAACACAAAATAATAAATGTTGGAGAGGTTGTGGACAGACTGGAACACTGATACACTTTTGGTGGCAATGTAAAATGGTACTACCACTTTGGAAATCGATTTGGCACTTCCTTAAAAAGCTAGAAATAGAAGTACCATATGATCCAGCAATCCCACTCCCTGTAATATATCCTAGAGAAATAAGAGCCGTCACACGAATAGATAGATACATTGCAGCACTGTTCACAATAGCAAAAAGATGGAAACAACCTAGGTGCCCATCAACAGACAAAAATGGATAAACAAATTATGATATACACAATGGAATACTATGCAATGATAAAGAATAACGATGAATCCGTGAAACATCTCATGACATGGATGAATCTGGAAGGCATCATGCTGAGTGAAATTAGTCACAAAAGGACAAATATTGAAAAGGATCACTATTATAAGAACTCAAGAAAAGGTTTAAACATAGAAGAAAACATTCTTTGTTGGTTACGAGGGTGGGGAGAGAGGGAGAGGGGTATTCACTAACTAGATGGTAGACAAGAATTGTCTTAGATGAAGGGAAGGACAACACACACTACAGGGGAATCAGCACAACTGGACTAAACCAAAAAGCCAAGAAGTTTCCTGAATACAACCAAACACTTCAAGGGACAGAGTGGCAGGGGCAGGGGTCTGGGAACTATGGTTTCAGGGGACATCTAGGTCAACTGGCATAACAAAGTTTATTAAGAAAATGTTCTGCATCCCACTTTGGTGAATGGCATCTGGGGTCTTAAAAGCTAGCAAGCGGCCATCTAAGATGCATCAATTGGTTCCAACCCACCTGGAGCAAAGGAGAATGAAGAACACCAAAGCCCAAGAGACAGAAACGGACTCATAAACCAGAGACTCCATCAGTCTGAGACCAGAAGAACTAGATGGTGTCCGGCTACTACCAATGACCACCTTTACAGGGAATACAAGAGAGACTCTGATGGAGCTTGAGAAGAGTGGGGTGCAGAACTCAAATTCTAGTAAAAAGATCAGACTTAATGGTCTGAGACTGGAGGGACCCCAGAAGACATGGTCCCCAGACTCTCTGTTAGCCTAAAACTACAACCATTCCCGAAGCCAACTGTTCACACAAAGATTAGACTGGACTATAAGACATAAAATGATACTAGTGAAGAGTATGCTTCTTAGCTCAAGTAGATACATGAGTCTAAATGGGCAGCTCCTGTCCAGAGGCAAGATAAGAAGGCAGAAAGGGACAGGAGCTGGTTGAATGGACAAGGGAGGTACGGGGTGGGAAGGAGGAGTGTGCTGTCACAGTATAGGGAGAGCAATAAGGGTCACATGACAATGTGTGTAAAAATTTTTGTATAAGAAACTAACTTGAACTGTAAACTTTTACTTAAAGCACAGTAAAAAAAAAAAAAAAAAAAATTCCTCCTTCCACCCCAAGGCCAAGAAATAGTATCATTCCTCTCTGAGCATCACAAGCAAGCACATGCACCTCGAGGGTGAGTGGCAAGCAAGAGTTAGAAGAGGCTTCAGGCACCATGAAAGGCAGATGGAAACGGGCTAGTTGGTTGTGATGATGAGGATGAGGATGATGATGCAGCTGGCTTGTTATGCTGGGTCTGTGGCAATGCTGCTGAAGGTCTCTGAAAGGATGGTGTGGAAATGGACACCCAGAAACTAAATCCTGCTTGCTTGAAATCTGGCTCTTCCAGAACAAGTATTCATTATCTGAGACTGCCCATATCCACTTCTTTAGTATTTTTAAACATTATTGCTTTTACTAAGGTTGTAACTACCTAAACCACTATAAACAGTTGAAGAGCAGAAACTCTACTCTCAAGAAGTAGTTTACATGATGACCAAAAATTATATGGTTGATATTTCCTTTCACTGAATCAACCAGTTTTAACTTCATGCAGCCACAGCTGAAATTTGACTCCTAATTCAAGAGCTCTGCCTGTCAAAAATAATTCAGGGTGTGGTATTGGTAATGGAAAGAGTGAGCTTGGTATTTCAAAAGATGAGCAGATAAGATTTGGTGACAATCTTAATTCATGGAGAAAGAGAAGACCCCCTCAGGTTTGTACAGATGATGCTGAGTTCTTTTCTGAGCATGTTACATTTGAGATAATGGAGCATCCAAGTGGAAATGTCTTGAGGATAGGACATCTACCTTTGGATAGAGAACTGACAAGAGAATAGGAACAAGAAGTAGAGTGGTGAAGTGAAAAAAACACTGGGGTAGGAGTCAGAAAAAGTGTCCGTGTGTGCTGGGAGGCCTTAGGCAAACCACATAATGAGTAGGAAGCTCAGTTTCTATCATCATAAGAGGAGAATGTTAATAATTCCAATTTGAGACAGTTGTTATAAAGATTAAATAAATACTTCAAAAACTATACAGTACTATCCAAAAGTTGGGGCTTATTATTGTTAACATAGGAAGTGCAAGACTTTTGAGAAAAGGAATATTATGCTTGCTTCTTCAGCCAACAGTTCCAGAAAAACATGCTTATTTCTCAGCAGTGCTTTATTAATGTATAGGAAAAACAAGGTCATAGGCTTGTAATATACCACATTCCATCTCACAGCCAAAGGAACTCAAAGGCAGACCTACATCAGTCAGCTAAAGGACAAGTCTAATTTGAGATAAAGAGGGACATGCAACTAAAGTTACAGTTTTATTTCTAAAATGGGTTTCCATTTTATCTGGTCACAAAAATTAACAAGAAAATTTTTTGCCCTGAAATTGAGAGTTAACTAAGGCAAGACTCGGTAGGCCCCTTTGACTAATTTATGTCGACAGAGAAGATTGTTTTATTTTAGTGTATCAAATAAATGTCCCACAAGGTTCTCTTTAGAAACTGGATTCTTTTGGAGTCCAGAAATACCGTGAGTTCATTTGCTGTACCATGGGATGTCTATGGTCATTATTAATCCTTGTTGACTTTCAATGGTATCACTGCTGAAAAATAACCATGTTTCTAAATTAAGGAATAGTATCAGTTATTTAATTGATAGTTTGGCAAAAGGCAGGAAAAATAATTCAAATTACTCACGTTTTTCTTCAGCTGTATGAAGTAAAATAAAATAAATGAACAACTTTCAGAAATCATAGTGGCTATTAGTCAATGCTTTGGAATGAAAACGTGGACTGGTACAAGAAAGAGATGTAGTGGAATGCATTATAATAGCTTCATTCTTTCAGTTTATAATTTGCAACCATCAAAAAACCCTGGGAATATTCTCATTGAATATGCTCATGTATCACTTCATTTTCTTTTCCTTTTTAATATATCTCTTCAAATTTATGTTTATAATCTTAAAAAGGTACTCTTTGTAAAATGTGACTAAAAAAAAAATCTGATGAAGAGGAATGGGAACATTCACACGATGCGATAGCAGGTAAACTGAAATAACTCATTTGGAAAACAATGTAGTAACACCTACCAACAGTCATTTCTAAGAGTCTAGCCTACGGAAATAATCCTTAAATATGGAAAAAGTTTTAGGTGCAAAGATTACTGTCCAAGAGTATTTAGACTTACAAAAACATGTGAACAACCTAGAGGATTAGTTAAGAAAATTAGAATATTTTATCGCCATTTTAGATGATGTTTAGGAAGAATTTCTAATATCATGGTAAAATGATTAAGTTATAACGTTAAGCAAAAAAAAAAGGCAGGATATAAAATTACATGTACAATATAATCACAATTATGTTTAAAAACTCTTTAATTTTACATAGAGAATAGATTCAAAAGAAAAACACTAAATATTATGAATGGGTGTCCTTGGATGATGGGGCTATGGTGGTTTCGCGGTTACTACTACTTTCCTAAATTCTACATATTTTCTAAATGAGCGTTTATTACTGTTATTTTTTAGTGCAATTTCTCCCTTTTTATTTCATGTGAAACATGTATTGATTTTATACTGAAAAACACTTATAACTGCTTTTTTTTATTATTCTGTACAAGCCTGGGTTGGGAACCATCAGAATGCACAATTTGGGTTAGTATTTCCATCATATTCATGATTTTCAGCTAATACTATAGCTAGAGACATTGTGTAGGACCATTCTCAGAATTGTGGCAGCACAAGTCATGTTTAGACTAGTAGAGCAGATACACTAAATACTTCACACCACTTTTTACTGAGATCATCAAAGATGATGACACAATTTTAGAAAATTATCCCCTCCTAAAACTAAAAACAAAACAAAAAATCTTGAACGTGTCCTGCCTCTGAAGTGAATGATTAAAGCTATTATGAACCCTAAATAAGGATCATCACAGCTGATATGATAGCTAAAGAAGTGGTTACATCTGAAAACAATTGAGCTTGCCAAACATTCTGCACACCTACCTGGAAGTTTGAACAGAGGCATTGTTGCCGGGTTCCTTGGTTCTAGGAGAGGAGATGATGCAGATGTCTGACTGGCACTGTAAAATACCCTGACATTCATTTTTGTTATTTTGCTTTGCCCCCTGAAATCTGACCCTTCTCTGCTAAAAGGAGAGAGATGAGCTTTGGACCTATTTATAGCTTTAGTCAATTGACAGTGACAAACAAGTGAAGCATATCTATGGTCTCCACTCTAGAATTTTAGAAAAGAGGACTGTAATGGGCCAGGCATTGCATTTCAGTTCTCTCTAAATCTTCCTACAGATTTGATTCTCTTCAAGTGTCATTTTCTTACATGACCTGACCACCCTAAAAAATAAAAACAACTCGTTGCTGTCAAGTTGATTCCAACTCACAGCAACCCTATAGGACAGAGTAGAACTGCCCCATATAGTTTCCAAGACTGTAATCTTTACAGGAGCAGACTGCCACATCTTTCTCCCCTGGAGCAGCTGGTGGGTTTGAACCGCAGACCTTACGGTTAGCAGCAGAATGCTTAACCACCGGGCTACCAGGGCTCCTTACTTTGACCACCCTAGTGAAATATAATGGAGTTGTCTAGGCTTCTGAAAAGTCAAGATAAACTCAGGGTTTTTTGGCATGAGCACAGCTTGGTGAATATGCTGGTATATCATCAAATTCTCAACACACACACAATACACACTTTTATCATTACAAATATCCCTGCTCAGCATAAATTCACTTGACAGAATTTATTTAATGAACTAAGTAGTAAATTCCTTTTAAGTCTTACAGAAACTCAGTAGCCATCTAGAATGCTCAGTTACCCATACTCTATATACTGTTACAAGAATAGTATCTTTTCTTTGTATAACATTATACACTATATATAGCACTTTCCAAACATTATCTATTTGATCCTAATTACAACCGTATAAGGCAAGTAGCACATTATTCTTGCTTCCCAAATGAAAAAACTGGGCCTTTCAAAAGTGTATTGCCCAAAGTTATTCTGCTCATAAATGGCAAAGCCAAGGCTTTCCAGATCAAGAATCCTATGCTCTTTGCATGATAACATGCAGTCTTAGTTATAATTAATATGTGGTAATTACTGTTAGGTAAAGAAAGTACTTTGTTAGGCTCAGTAGAATTTATAAATTGTAATAGCTTATACTGAGGACAGTAGCCACCTGCTTGGAACTTCAGCATAGGAGCAGAATGGTAGGCATAGGCCAAATACTCTTTTACTTTTAACTATTTCCTGAGCCCTGGTGGCAAAGTGGTTAAGCACTTGGTTGCTGACCGAAAGGTTGGAAGTTCAAACCCGCCAGCTGTGCTCAGCGAGAGAAAGATGTAGCAGTCTGCTTTCATAAAGATTATAGCCTTGGAAACTCTATGGGGCAGTCCTACTCTGTCCTGAAGAGTCACTGTGAGTTGGAATCAACTCAACAGCAATGGGTTTATTGAACACTGGGACAATCCTTTTTGTTGGCAAAAGCTGGATATTTTAGTACTTAGCCTTACAATCATCATCGCCTTTCAATCAACAATACTGGAACACTTTACAAAGGTGTTAATGAACTATACCATGTTTGGTTCATTCATTTTCTACTCCTTTCTGTGACATTTTCACCTGGATTCCCTGATGGTATCTACAAATTTATATATCCAAACCAAACACCTTCCTCTACAAACCTCCTTTTCCTTAAATGTTTCTTATCTCTATTAAGTTATCCCCCAATTTTACCATTCCTTTTATGGCAGACACCCTAGTGTCATTTTATCTTTCTTTTTTACTAATAAAAGTTGTTCTGGTTTGGAGGCATTAAAGTGCCCAGTTAAAAAACTATTTTTGCTAGACTCCTTTGCAGCTAGGAGTGGCCATGTGACACAGTTCTGACCAATAGGATGTAGCAGAATTGCTGGGTGAGATAGCTGGAAAAACTCTTTAAAAGGGGATCAACTCAGCTGGCAGATGTTTTTCCCTTCCTCTTTTTCCTGCCTGGAATAAGGATATATTCAGGAGGAGACAAGGATGTGGATCAACCATTGTTGTAACACAAGTGACAAACAGGACAAAAACCACATGTGAGAAATACCTAAGCAGAAAGATAGAAAGGGCCAGGGTCTCTCATGGTATCATGAAGCCACCATAATAGCCCTCAACTGCCCAACTCCAGACTTCTTGATATGTAAGAAAAATCAATTTGTTTTAGCCACTGATCAATCAGGTTTTCAGGAACTCAGAGTCAATGTAATTCTAACTAGTAGTCATTAGGCTTTTACTGTGCTTTAAGTGAAAGTTTAAAGTTCAAGTCAGTTTCGCACACATTGCTATGTGACCCTCGCTGCTCTCCCTATAATGTGACAGCACACTTGTCCTTTCCACCCTGGATTTCCTGTGTCCATTCAACCAGCTCCTGTCCCTTTTTGCCTTCTTATCTTGCCTCTGGACAGGAGCTGCCCATTTAGTCTCATGTGTCTACTTGAGCTAAGAAGCACTCTCTTCACGAGTACCATTTTATGTCCCATAGTCCAGTCTAATCTTTGAAGAGTTGGCTTCGGGAATAGTTTGCCCTGCTTATACTGTAATGAACAATATGCAATAAGATAATTTTAGGTAGTAATGGTTGCTACGAAGAAAACAAAACAAGGTAATTTCTAGTGCTGAGAGATGATTTTCAGCTAATTCTATAATTGAGGATAGGAGTAGCTCTCTTCTCGGAACTGTTTAAACTAATAGACTTTAGATACCTCACACGTCTCTACTGGGTAATCAAGGACTCTATCTATATAAGTGGCATAATGCACTTTTAGAAAATTATCCATTCCACCTGCCTTCCAGAAAATCCTTTGGGAACTTCTTGAATAAACTTTCATATGACTGTGGAACATTATGGAGAAAAGTTCTTCAAACCTATGGGGTCATCCTAACTACTTCATCCCTTTACCTCATCGGTGCCTCCAACCTGTCCCCCCAGGACTCAAACGCTTATATACCCTCCCATTTCAGGACCCAAGTCTGTCCTCATAAACATACCATTTTCAAGAATACTTGCCCTACTTGTGGAGTTGCAATTAATTCAGTATGGCTGGGGCGGAAGTATAGAGTTGGAGAAGGTACATGGCAAGAGAGGGGCGAGAGAAAGGCAGAAATCAAACCATGCTGAGTTTTTAATTTAACTAATATAGTGTTGGAGAAGGTCCCTGGGTGGTGCAAATGGTTTGTGCTTGGCTACTAACCAAAAGGTTAGAGGTTCGAGCCTAACCAGTCGAGCCACAGAAGAAAGGCCCATCAGTCTATTTCCTTAAGATCACAGCCATTGAAAACCCTATAGAGTGCAGTTCTACTTTAATACATATGAGTTGCCATGAGTCTCTTTAGACTTGATGACAATGGGTTAAATTTTTTTTTTTTTAATTTGGGAGAACCATTGAAGAGTTTTTAAGAAGGAAGGGACAATAATGATAATAATATTAATAGAAACCATTATTTTGACCATGTGTCTTGTACCAAACACTTTACATTCATTATCCCATTTAATTTCCACAACAGTTCTATGTGGTAGGTACTATTATTATTCTCATTTTTCAAATGAAGTAACTGAGGCTTAGTGATATTAAATAATTATCACAGTCAACTGGATAGTAGACAAGAATTAGGTGAAGGGAAGGACAGCACACACTGCAGGGGAAGTCAGCACAACTGGACTAAACCAAAGCTAAGAAGTTTCCTGAATACAGTCAAATACTTTGAGGGACAGAGTAGCAGGGGTGGGGGTCTGAGGACCATGCTTTCAGAGGACATCTAGGTCAATTGGCATAACAAAGCTTATTAAGAAAATGTTCTGCATCCTACTTTGGTGAGTGGCATCTGGAGTCTTAAAAGCTTGCAAGCAGCCATCTAAGATGCATCAGTTGGTCCCAACCACCTGGAGTAAAGGAGAAAGAAGAACACCAAAGACACAAGGAAAGTATTAGCCCAAGAGACAGAAAGGGCCACATAAACCAGAGACTTCATCAGCCTGAGACCAGAATTTGATGGTGTCCAGCTACCACCAATGACCACCCTGACAGGGAACACAACAGAGAGTCCCTGATGGAGCAAGAGAAAGGTGGGGTGCAGAACTCAAATTATAATAAAAACACCAGACTTACTGGTCTGACTGAGACTGGAGGAACCCTGGAAAGCATGGCCCCCAGACTGTCGGTCAGCCCAGAACTAAAACAATTTCCGAGGCCAACTCTTCAGACAAAGATTGGACTGGACTGTGGGACATAAAATGATATGCATAAAGAGTGTGCTTCTTAGCTCAAGTGGATACATGAGACTAAACAGGCAGCTTCTGTCCAGAGGTGAAATGAGAAGGCAGAGAGGGTTAGGAGCTGGTTGAATGAACATTGGGAAATCAGGGGTGGAAAGGAGGAATGTGCTGTCACAGTATAGAGAGAGCAGTTAGGGTCACATAACTATGTATGTATAAATTTTTGTATAAGAGACTAACTTGGAATGTAAACTTTCACTTAAACTACAACAAACAAAAAAGAAAAAGAAAGAAAAATTATCCATAGAAGAGTCAGGATTTCAACTGAGAGTCATCTTAAGCTGAAGCCTTTGTTTTTCACTTTTGCATTATATTGCCTCTTACATGATCTGATTTGCATTTTAGAAAGATCACTCTGGCAATAACATGGTTAGGAGAGGAGCAAGGCTGGAGGGAGGAAGACCAGTTAAAAAGTTGTTTTGAAAGTCTTGGTGAAAGATGATGAAGGCCTCAACAGGCCATCACTATAGAATTGCAGTGGAAGTGCAATGTGGTATTTTGAAGACAGGATTAGTTCACAAATTGGCTATGGGGAGTAATGTAAATGGAGTTGTTGAGAATAACTTTTAAGTTTTCTCATGAGTGATTTGTAGAAAAGTAGTACCAGTAATTAAGAGAACACAAAAAGAAAAACAGGATTAAGACCAAAACCAGTGTATTTGGTTTAACACATCATAATGGGAATGTCCAGTAGGCAGCTGGATATTTGTCTCTGGAGCTCAGGAACTCATTGCTATCGAGTCAATTCTGACTCATCAGGAGAGAGTCCTAAATTGGATATGTATTTGAGAGTCTTCAGCGTTGATGTTGGCTAAAACTCAGATAATCAATTATGCCACTTAGGAAGTTTGTGTGGAAAAAGAAGAGCAGAAGACCACCAACAGACTCTTAAGGATCACCAATATTTGAGGACTAGTTGTAGAAAGAGGAAGGAGCCCTGGTAGCACAGTAGTTTAAGCACTTGACTGGTAACCAAAAGATTGGCAGTTTGAATTTACCAGCTGCTCTGCATGAGAAAGATGTGGCAGTGCTTCTGTAAAGATTTACAACCTTGGAAACCCTATAGGGTGGTTCTACTCTGCCTGTAGGGTCGCTATGAGTCCTAATTGACTCAACGGCAGTGGATTGGTTTGGTTTTTGGTTGTAGAAAGAGTAGGCCACAAGAAGAAAGATGAAATGGTGGGGGAGGAAGGAGGAGATGTTGTATCATGGAAACTAGGGAAGAAGAAAAACCGGAAACCGAGTCACAGGGTTAAATGTTGTGGGGCTTCATGAGAGGACAGAAAACAGTCTTTGACAATTAGGTTGGGTCAATTCAGGTACTCCAAAAAGAAGATTGTAATAAAATATGCAAGAGATTTATTGGGGTAATGTCTGTGAAGGATAAGGGGGAGGAAAGCAGGAGTAGCCAGGAAGAGCCTTTAGATGGCAATTTGATACAGATCTGACATCTGTGAAAGGAGAGAGGGAAGGAAGGAGGATTAAGAAGAGGCTCAGACTATAGTGCAGCTCTGAGAAAGCCTTGGCCAGGCCAGTGGGGAGTTCCCCAGCAAAGACTGCCCATTAGAGGATTCCTACATTAGGGCAGAAATAGCCCAGCTCTAATCACCATGCTCAGTCATTGGCTATGGGATGGCTGTGGGGGAGGGACTGAACATGGCCTCGGAGTCGCAGATATACAGTGTGGCGACTGGAACCTGTTGGTCAGCTACATTCTTTGCAGTAGGTTCAAAAGCCTTTTTCCTTCACCTGCACTGCCACTGTTGGAGAAGTTTTTGAGGCGGCGTGGGGTGGAGGCTTGATGGCTGTGAGCTGAAGAGTGAATGGGAGGGGAGGAAGTGGAGACTCTTCTTTCCTAATGATGTCAGAAAATGAAGGAGGAAAAATAGAGTGATAGCTAGAGGGAAACTAGGGTCAAGGGAGCATGTTCACAAGATTCTGGAACAGAAACAAGTAGAGGGGAGAAAATGAACACAAAAAGAGAGTGGGAACTAAGGAAAACAACAGGTCGTGGAGGAGATGGGAGAATGTGGAGGAAGCATTTTGAAGAGAGGGGAGAACTCCTTCCTCTGAGCCTGGAGTGGAGGATGGGCAGAAGGATGTAGAAAAAGGTACTTTGTGGGAGTAGTAGGTTTGGGGTATTTAAGTTGTGTATTATTTTTAAAAATTCCTGATTGAGTGAGTTAATGAATATAAAGTTGTTAGCATGAAGAGATGTCCAGAAAAAAATTGGTAGGTTTAAGTAATGGGGGAAAGTGCAGAACAAATCTTAAGAGGTTACTCTCTGTTTTGGAGATTATACCTGATGCAAGGTAGAAATATATGAATGACTATACTGCAAAGAGTTTTTCTAAATTGCATATATTCTAACTTTTAGCGTTTTTCTAATAATGCAGTTTTTCCATTTTTACTTTCTCATACAATTTTATGTGAATTTAAATATAAAAAAGAACATGTTCCTTGATAATATTTAGTGTTTAGTATATGGGGAAGGAAGCACTCTTCCTCATAAATGTGGTTAGTGGAAGTGTAAGATTGTAGTCTAGAAGGAAATTTGGCAATATATTTATCAAAAGCCTTAAAACGTGCTTATCCTTTGACCCAACAAGTTCATTTTTATAATTTTATCTTAAGGAAATTATTATTATATAAGTACTCAAGGATGTATTTCAAGAACGTTAATTGTGCTACAGTTATAATAGCCAAAATTAGGAACAACCTATATGCCTACAACAGAGGATTGATTAAATTGTTTGGTATAACCATAAAATGAATACTATGTAGTAATTAAAATGATGCTATGTTGTTGTTGTGTGCTGTTGAGTCAATTACAACTCATAGCAACCCTATGGGACAGAGCAGAACTGCCCCATAGGGTTTCCTGCAGCTGGTGGATTTAGACTGCCAATCTTTTGGTTAGCAGCCTGAGCTCTTAACCATTTCGCCACCAGGGCTCCAAAAATGATGCTATAGATGGATACATATTAACACAGAAAATATTCACAAAATTTTTATTAAATAAGTATATTGTATATAATGGTATCTATCTATCTATCTATATATATACGGTGTAATTCTGTTTTAATAATTTATATATTTCTATAGGTGTTGAAAACAGCCTAAGCAACTCACACCAGGGTTATCTCTGGGTAGTGAGATGGTGGCAATTTCCTACTTTTGGCTTATTTGCATTTTCTCCCATGAACAAGTATTATTTCTATCATAAGAAAGGGGGAGGGGAACCTGAATTTAAAGCAAAACAAAGCAAATCCCAGTCCTATCATCATCTATAGTCCTTAAGGGAAAACACCCAGAAATTTCCTTCAGTGGGACAAGTCTCTTATTACTCATCCTCTTTTTCTAATTAAACTTGCTTTTCTTCAGGTGGAGCCCTGGTGGCACCTGGTTAAGAGCTCAGCTACTATCCAAAAGGTTGGCAGTTCGAATACACCAGCCACTCCTTGGAAACTCTATGGGACAGTTCTACTCTGCCCTATAGGGTTGCTATTAGTCAGAATCGACTCGACAGCAATGGATTTGGATTTTTTTTTAGTTTTTCTTCAAGCACCGGTACAGTATATAAGATAAACTCACACCACACCTCCCCATTGCTGTCAAGTCGATTCTGCTCATAGCGACCCTACAGGACACAGTAGAACTGCCCCACAGGGTTTGCAAGGAACAGCTGATGGATTTGAACTGTTGACCTTTTGGTTAGCAGCCGATCTCTTAAACCACTGTGCCACCAGGACTCCATAAATAAACTAGTCTCCTGTAATTCTATTTTTGCTTTAGTTTTTAGCAAGACAAAAGTATTATTTTCTGTCTTTTAGAAATTGTTAGTGTGCAATATTTCAGCTACATTATGGACTACATTGGTTTGAGAGGCTAACCTGGAAATCTAACCATTGTTTAGAACATTATTCCAATGGGAAAACATTCTGCATTTCAAGTAACAAACTTACAAAAGTATTTTTGGAACTCATATTCTTTTTAAACTGGAGATTTCTTGTATTTCATTGAGTTAGAGATACCTGGAACTTGATACTTTACAGGAAGCAGATAGCAAACACTTTACAGGAATGAACTGTACATGAGATCACTGCTGCCTGGCTCCTTTTGTCCAGAAAGCCCTTCTTTCCATTCTGCTGTGGTAGAACTCCCTCTCTGCAGTGAAACTTGCTGGGAACTCCTACCCCTTTCCAACCTGCTCTTCCCCCCATGCCCCACAATGCCCATGGTGATTCATGGGTTCAGAGACCACAGCATACCAAAGGGTTCTACAGGGCTCAGTTACCAGTTGTGAACTTTCCAGACTATCTTAATCCTTTGTTACATTGTCTCAGGAATACAACCCTTTCACCAGCAGCAACTACAGGCTTTGTCACCCTGTGAGAGGTGTATGACTGTTACCTTATGCCTAAGGAATGTGTTTTGGTTTGGAGCAAAGCCAAACCCATGGAATGGTGAGGAATTTTATGGTATTTTAATGCATCCAGTCTCATTTTCCTGTCAGTAATAATTTCCCATACAAGTCTAAAAATAAAGAAGTCAAATTTACAAGACTCATCCTTTTCCATGAGACAAACTATTTCCTGCCTCTTGAATGGAATCGAAATTCAGCAATTTGTCTTTAACAAAACAATCTGAACTTCAACAGTGAACTGCGTTCTGTTACAGGGAGGTGTGCTATGGGGTCAATGCAACAGTAACAGTGTTAGGCACTGTTCCAAGTTCTTTTACACATAACTCATTTAACTTTCACAAGGACTTTTGAGGACTCAGTATTACCTCCATTTTACAGTTGATGAAAATTGAGGTACAGAGAGGTTGCTTTGCCCAAGGGCACACAGCTAAGTGGTAGCGGTGGGATCTAATCTGGCTCAAAAGTGGAGGCTCTGAACCACTGTGTTATATACTGCCTCACTATTGCTTAGCTGTGTAACAAGCATGGCTGTATCCAGAGGATACTGGGTTCTGGACATGAGTTGTGACCTAGAGACCCCCAGCTTGCTATGTGGTTGTAGGTTGGTGAAGTTCAAGTGCTTTTCAAACTTTTCCTTATGAAAACTTCTTCAAACCAAATCTTGGATGGAAGCCTGCAGTGCAAATCAGATGAAAGTGGAACTGCTCTGGTTGAAGTGGGGGGACAGGGGAGGAGGAGCAGAACTCCACCCACCAAGCCTTTTTCCCAAGTCTTTATAATACTTCAACAGCTTTGAGCAGCATGGTTGGAAAACTATTAGTGAACCAAAAACAGCACAGGATCTGGAATCAGGAGACATGGGTTCAAATCTTAGATGAAGTCAATTTTTAGGGGATTCAGTTTTCTTATCAGTAAAATGAAGATCACTACTACTTTACATGGAGGATAAAATGAGATACGTAAGAGCATTTTGAAACTGTGAAGCAATATATTAGTTTTTTCCTCTACAAAACCTTGACTTGAAAAGGAGAGGACCAAGTGGCCAAGAGGTGTGAGACAGAATCTGGTACATCTTGGGTAGCCATAGTCTCAGAAAAATCAGGAAAGGAGGTGAACGTGGGAAGTGTCAAGAGGCCAACAGTTGGAACACTGAGGCTAAGCAAATCAGGTCTCAGAGTGAACACAGTCCTTCTTTGCAGCACTCACCAAATTGCAATTAAGATGTTTTTGCTTTAGATTCCTCCCAAACAGAATATAAAAGACTGAGGGCAGGAACTCATGTCTATTTGGTTCTCTGCTGTGTCCCCAGGGCAGCTCAGGGCCTAGGCACAAAGTAGGCGCCTGATAAAAACCTACTGAATGAAATTAGGAAGATGTCATAAGGAAAATTAACTGAGCCAATGTAACAAAAAACATTTTGTTAGGGTTTGTGGCTTTGCCTCACAGTGGGACCCAAATGTGGTTCTCTGAAATGTCATACCGGCTACAGAATGATGGGGTGATGAGGCACAAGCCTTGTAATTTCAGCTCATATACCGTGCTAGAGTTTCATTTTGGACTTTTATATTAAACGTCAAACTCCACAAATTCACAGGCAAAACAGGCATAAATCTCTTGATTTAACTTTCAAGATAAACGGAACTTCATTCCATTGATAAAGCAGCATTCGTATCAGGAGTGTAGGGTCTCAGTTGTACATGTGGACATTTATACAAAAAATGTTTTAAATAATGTGCAAGTTTTCTTTCAGATTTAGTTATTATATATAACTCACATACCTCAACCTCCTTCAAAAAGTGTCACAGTGCCAATTTTATCACTTTCATAGTAGCCATTCTGGAAGACTGATTTTCCTAACCTGGATAACATTTCAGGCTCCTGCATCTACAGGCTCCAGTAGGCAACTGCTCAATTCCAACCAGATCCTCCCCCATCAACCATGCAGCTGCCTCTATCTTTAGAAACACTTTATAGCCCTTTAAAACCTAATGCTGCCGGCATTGTACCGTGGGTTCACTTTTTATGTGGCTTCTGCAAGTTGATGGTAAACTGTATACTAGTTAAGAAGAGACCAAGTTCATTCTTTTAAGTTGAATAATGCCATCCCCCCTTCTCTCACACCCACACACACACCAGTAGGCTAATAAACTACCTCGGTTAAAGTGTGAAGTGAATCATAGTAAAATATAAAGTCTCCAAATAAGGATTATTAGTTCACTAGATCTACTTCTTCTGGTTCATAACTTTGAACTTTCATGCTCCTTTTGATGCTGGAAAAACATTTGTTATCTGTATTTTATAAACTTCTAGAGTTCCTATTTTATTAAGGTATAGGGCCACATTTCATCACCAAGAGATATTTTAAAAGTATTACAAATCATCCCCTTCCCATTTGGATACTGGACCTCGATTCTTGATTCTTTTTGTGCTCTCAAGTCACGGAGCTGCATATTCTCTGAAATGTCTCCTAAGCAATTTTGCAGATCAAAGGCCCCTGGGCACCTTTACATATATTTATGAATATCAAATAACTCATGCAACTGTGTAGGCCTTTTAATGACCTTCAGTATTGCTTGATATGAGAATATAAACCTTAATAGCAGAGATGGATAAGGAGTCCCTTCATATTCCAAATAAGCAAGATTCTTTAGCTACTTTTTCATCCTTTGTCTTTCTGTAGATTCATTTTGTTAAATGGAATAGCAGCTATCACCAGAAGCAAGAAAACATCCTTTCCTCCTTCCTCTTCTCATTTATTGGAGGGTCAAATATTAGTCTAACAAAATAGCTGATCTGAGGCCTAGGTGATAGATTTAAGGGGAAAATCTGTTACAGATACAGCAAGTCCACAATTGTTTTTCACATACATTTTACAACCTAAGATATTTATAAACACTTTTTGTAGTAGTCCTATCTAGAAACAATATTTTGTCACTTAAATTTGGTTCTTTTAATTCAGCCAGATATTAATGATGCCCCTACCCTCTTTTTTAAGGAAAAAAGTGAAAAAATTGTTTGCTAGGTCTTTGGTCTTCAGTAGAAAAAACCAAGGTCCTATAATCACAGTTATATGGAAAAGTTTGTTTAAAATCATTCTATCTCCGTAACTGGGGTCAGGAAATTTTGCAAACAAGGAAACTAGGCCATAGTAGTAAAATCAGAGTTGGAACTCAGGTTCTCTGGTTCCTACACCAGTGTTTCTCTAGCTATACTAAGACTGCTAGGTCATGCAGTAATGCAAATAAAAATACAACAAAACATTTCCAATGATAGTTTTAACTGCTTCATATTAATGTATAAGAATTTGACAGATAGCTATCACCCCCAAAGTAATAAAGTTAAGCTTTGACATATTTTATATTGAGATAGAATGAGGAACTGTGATCTTCTGACCCTGTTCAAATGTTATATTTAAAAAATCTGAAATTAACTTTCAATAAACGCACTTTAGTAGAGAAAAAAATTATGACTAAACAAAGAACTTCCAGTTTTTATTTTTTAAAAATCACTTAACAAGAAAAATACTTAATCAAATTAAAAAAAAATTAGGATGGATTAATTTACAATAAAATAGTCAACTTAAAATACCAGCCCTTTTATTTAGGGGTCAAGGATGCCAAAGTTCCCTTTTAAACAGCAGAATTGCACACTTGATGGCACAGAAATGTAAGTCATAAAACTTCCATCAAAACCCTCCCTCCCCTCCAGAATAGTTCACAATTGTTTCTTAGGTCAGTACTCAGGCGTTCTAAAATCACCAGTTATATTTTGAAATATTTATCTGCAACTACTCTGATAAAGAGAACACTTTTAAAACAATTCTCATGGAGACCAAATATCTTAAAATAATTCTGTGGCATGTTAGACTGCTTAAAGAAGCTTGGAAAGGATGAAAAATAATGTACAAAAAGTATTGTTTCTTATTTATAGAAACCATCCGAATAAAATATTTTCCCTAATTAATTATCCTTGCTTCTTATAATCTGTTAGCAGAGATGAATTATAAGAAGCAGAATGCACCTTTTTTTTACGGTTCTGGGTTGTAGCTGCCAGCTTGAGAGTCTATGATGGTAAATATAAAGCAAAATGTGATTATACTTACAAATTCTGGAATGGGGAAAAAATAGCTCTTTAAAGAGTTTCTGTCCTTGTTTTCAGGTCAAAACAAAACAAAACAAAATTCACAGCACTTTAAAGGATGGGGCCCATTAAAATAAAATTGTGATTAATTTTACTATTACACTCCTAAAGTGTAAGTATTAAGTATGATATTTTATAGAAGCAGTCTATAGTAAGCTGTTTGAGCAAATCCAGCGCTTAGATTCATTTACAGATTATGCATGGTGGCCTTTAGAGAGAACGTGTTATTTTCACTCTTGAACTTGCAACGTTAAAAATATATATAAACAAACATAAAGGAATATATAATTCATGACAGCTGGCCAGGTAGTTAACTTAGGAAAAGATACTTTCAGATTTTGAGGTAATTTAGGATTACTTTCAGCACTCACAAACATATTCTAAAAACCATACTTTACATCATACTAACTGAAGTTATTCAGCTTTTTAAAAAAAACTGTAAATTTGTTGTCCTATTGTACCAAAACTTACACCTAAATTTAACTTCTTAAGAAGTGAATAAGAACATTTTCAAGACTCAATTTTGGCCCCATTTAGATACATCTGTGCTTAGAGTATACTTGAGAAAACTACAGGTACATAGGAGGGCTGTGGGCACAAGAGCGTGAGATGAGTAACTTTATCTTTTCTCCCTAATTTAACATTAAATTTAAAAGACTTCTTAGGAAAAGAGTCACGCTGCCAGTCACACAGATGCTAAAAAAAATTCTAGAAGATGACTGGGTGATGTGATAAGCCTCAACCTTACTTAGAAAAATTACAGAGCAGTGCTTCAGAGGAGCAGAAACAAAACAGCAGAGCTTGTTTACAGGTGATGACAGTACTGTGAAAGCTCCTGAAATAGCAAGAAGGAGCACAAGTCTCTGGGTTTAGATGGACATGGTAGATGGCTCTTCCCCACTTGTGAATTCCTTTCAAGGTAATGTGGTTACTAAAAGACAGAGGACCTCAGTAGGTATTTAGACATTAGAAGACCTGAAAAGAAAGTGACCATTTTGAAATTATTTTTTTAATCAAAGTTATCCAAGTCTATTTTTTATTAGATTACCAGGGTATTATCTGCAAATGGAAAAGCCAAGCCTACAAATCCTTATAACTAATGATGAATTATATTTTCTATTCCTTTCTCAAACCGCAATTTCAATTCAAAGACTACTTCTTGTCTTGAACAAACACACCAGCTCTGGTTATCTGGTATGCACAGACTAATTAATAAAAATCCTGTTTTAAGTCTTTCAAAGAACATTATGTATAAAGAAAAACTTTGTAGTTTGGTTTCGAGGTGACCTTATTCTCAAAAAAAATAGTTAAGGAGAAAATGTATTGGCTTAATTTACTTTCAAGCAGCTAAAAAAAAGTTTAAATACATTTTTTATAAAGACTTCTAAACTATCCCTCCTTAGGATACCATGGTGAAGGATTGGTGTTATTTGACCTCTTCTTTACTTGCAGAGCCAACAGCGTGCATCTGGCAAAACTACTAGCTGGAGTTACTGGTGTAATGTGCAAATGTGAAAAAATTTCTCTCTGTGAGACGCTAACTGGCTCATTCAAGTTTTGAAACTGTGACCCTGGTCTATGAGCACCATGCTCTATCCAACTGAAATAATAAAGCATTGTTGCTATGGCGTGAGGGGCAGAAGACGGAAAAGGGACTGAGAGCAATAATTATATACATAATCAAGACACCACAATATACAATGAAAATTTAATATGTCACTTAATATACTGTATTTGAGGCTTGAAAATCATTGATAATAGCTATTAAATAGAAATTTTTACAATATTTGAACATCTGCAAATGTAGAGCTCTCTGGTATGACCCAAATTTGAATACCAGTGGAAGTTCATCGAACATTAGGTATCAGTAAGCTGTAAGAAAGAAAGAAAATATATTTTATAGGTAGTAACCTACAAAAGGCTGTGAAGATTAGGTAAAAATTAAGTGAAATTATTCATAATTATTTCCAGTTTCATCTTTCTCCTTGGAAAGCCCCAAAACAGGCCAATGGAAAACCGACTTCATAGATGTAAGAAACGGCATCTGCTATTATAGGTGTATCTTTTCCTCAAAGGTAGAGAGATCACAGACATATATACCTCAGACACTCACTTTCATATATAATGGTTTCTGAGACATCTATACCACTGAAGTATTGTAAAGGAAGTCTACAAACCACTTCTAGGAAAAAGGCACTTCACTGTGAGAGATGGATTTAATTACATGAAAGTTGAGAAGACTAGGATAGACTCAAAAGTCAGTATTCATTTTTGTATTTATGAATACAGAGCAGATGCCAGTTTATAGAATGTAGCCAATAACATCACAAACAAACCAAACAGCAACATTAGCTATATTCTCTGTAAATAGTAACTTATGACATTTTTCCAAAAACCAACATAGTTCCAAGTTCAACAGTAAAAAGGACCAAAAAAAAAAAAAAAAAAAAAAAATCACCAGCAGTTGCTACTTTAGAGCTCAAGACACTGTTTTCAACAGAATTTTATGTCTACAGTTTGGTTCTCTGTTTCAGAGCATGAATTACTTTTCAGATGAAAAACCTGGGGTGGCAGAGGTGTATGTGTGTGAGGGGAGAGAACCCAGGGAGGAAAAATACTGGGTAGTAACAAGAGGTGCATTTCTCTGGTCAGACAACCACATGAGGAGGTAGTTATTCTGAGAACGTCTCAAATAGAGAATATTTTACTGATCTACTGAGAGTTGGGGAAGTACAGGAGCTTCTCTGTAAGACTGAAGATAGCTACAAGAATACTTCTCCTCCAGGGAAGTCAGGACCAGGTGTCAGTGCAGCTGAAATAAAGACAGAATTTGTGTAAGTGGCACATAGAGAGTATCCGAAAAACAAGTTAAAAAAATCCAACCTCAATGATGATACATTTCCCAATTTGTCCTACCTTGAAAGTGGCTCTTTTCTGATGCTAGAACTCTGTAAGTATAAGAAAAGAACATGCACCATGTCACTGTCAGCCAGTTGCAATGGAGTGATCCTTTAAACCCCTGGCCAGGGCCAAGAATTGGGATATATACATATACTGCATAAATAATGTCTTCTAATTTCTTATATTACCAAAAATGTAAAGATGTTTGTAGAATATACGTTTTAAAAATAGTTCAGGCCTCATTATTCTCAGAAAAGGTGCCGTAAGAAAAATATTTTACAGTTATAGGTGAGCAGAGATCATCGTTCTAAACAGCAGTGTAGAGAAAGTAACAATTAACACTCCTCCAAACTGCCTGATGCTAACTGATAAGATTTATAATCACGTGAAAAGACAGAATGCTCACCTTGTTACATCACCACACACGGCAACCCCATACAACCTTGAGTCCCATCATCGCTGCTGTTGAGTTTTTTCATTCGGTACTGACGTATTTCTCTTACCAGTGTATAAAAGGCATCTTCGACACCCTATAAAAGAATAAGCAAAAAGAAAAAAATAATAAAGACAGCTCGACTGACACAATCCAAGTTGTAAGTTCTCTCTCATTTGTACTTCTTCATGTGAATTTTAAATTCCTGTCACTAAATTAATAGGAAATCTGAACTATTAAATAGGAACTCTAAAGCTCGCTGCCGCTAAATAACTTTAGCTGCTAAAATGGGGTAACTGAGTAAGAGGACATTAAATTTAGCATCCTACTGAATTACATTAACAGACTGACATACAAATGGCACATTCTGCCACCAAAAAAAAAAAAAAATCAAGCAAAGAAAAAAAGGTAATGTAGGACACAGAGAACTATGAGATCTAAAGATTCCAGTCAGGAGGGCTTACGCCCTAAACAGTGATTGGTGTTAGAGAAAGGACTAATGTTTATAAATATTTTTTAATCAAGGGACTTCACTGTAGAAATATTTGTGCATGTCAATGTGGAAGTAAAAAATGTGCACCAGAATAATAAGTTCATTTTGGGCTCAAAGTAAAGAAAACAGAACACTATTAAAAATCTGTAAGAAAAGAATATGTGTCCTACTTCTAGCAAAGAGTCAATGAATGAAATTTTTCTGCCTAAAACAAATCCTTGCCCTGATGCTGAAAGATACCTGTCTGGTCTTGGCTGAGGTTTCAATGAACGGAATCCCATAACTCTTAGCCAGTTCATGCGCTTGTTTTGTGTCAACTGTCCTTGTTGGCAAATCACACTTGTTTCCCACCAGCACCATAGGTACATCATCTGAGTCTTTTACTCGTTTAATCTGCTCCCTAAAAAAAGGAATGTTATCAGGATGTAAGAATAATCAAGCTTTCAGGAGGGATAAACAGGGCAAAAGAGAAACTAGAAAAATTTATCTAACCTTGTTAGCTTCTAGTATTGAGTTTCACTTTTTTTTTTTTCCCCTACTATAGATCTTGTAAGCTAAGGAGACTGTTTAGACTTGATGCAACAGCCATAGGAAAGTCAAGTGCCAGTTCACCTCCTAGTAGAAGTGGATGGCTATTCTATCCATGTCTGGCTGATGGTTTTAAAAAAAAAAAAAAAAAAAGGAGCCCTGGATTTAACTGGCAACTCAAAATTGCTGTCTAGATTAAAGTATGGAAAGCTCACTGCCTGTAAGTAACTTTTAGAAGTTCCCTTCAGAATGAGTGACAGTATTTAACAGGAAACAGTCTACCCGCTTCTCTAGAAGAATGTCCAATGTTTTCTTCAAACAAAATTATAGTTGGAAGTCCAAGATATAGAAAACACCAGAACTGCTCTAGTTAAAAGGGGACTGAAGGATCTGGAATTCCCAACTGATCAGCATCCTCTTCCATGACATGGAAGAAATACCCCAGAGCATGTCTAGATTCTCTACAACAGCACTGTCCAATAAACGTTTCTTTGTGAAGAAACGTTCTGTATCTGTGCTGTCAAATATGGTAGCTTCTAGCCACCTGACCACTTGAAAAGCTGCTAGTGTGGCTGAGGAACTGATTTTTAATTTTTATTTAATTTAAATTTAAATAGCCACATGTGGTTTGCAGCTACTGTACTGCACAGCTCTAGACTCTACTCTTGGATTACATGCAGTCATGTACCTGAACTGCATTACATTGGCCATCTGCAGTATGTGCTTTGGTGTGATGGCAGCAAGCTATGTTAAGGGACACTGTAAGAGAGCCTAATGAACTTGGACCACGTCACTGTTAGGTTTACTACCATTTTTTATATAAACAACCCTCTTTGAAGATCTATCAGAAAATTTTCTTCTGGTCTTGGTATAATTGTGCTTCTTCTCAGCAACTGATTTATTTTCAGCATAGAGACACTTCTTACAAGAGCTGCCAGATTTGCAGTCTACCTCTATAAGGTCAATGAAGCTTCATGGCACATAATTATAGAATAAGCTTATTCCTAACTCCATTTTTCTTTAAATCTCTTTATCTCATTTCTTAAACTTATTTTTAATTAAATTTATCTTCTATATTTTGTACATTTTTACAAGATACTTTAAATCATCTTTGGTTTGAAGTAGGGTATAAAATGAAAACTGAATAAATGCCTTAGAAGGAAGAAGAAAAATGACTTCTAGGAATTCAATTCAACAAATATTTGGGTGTTTGCCAAGTGTTGGGTATTTTATTAAATATTGCTGTTATGTCCAGAGAGAGAAAATGGAAAGTAGAGCAGGTTTAGCAGAAAAAAAATACTGAATTCAGTTTTGGGCCAGTTTGTTTCTGTGAGCAGACATCTTTATATGGATGGAGAGTAAGCCAGGAGTCAAGGCTGGAGGCAGGGCATTTACTATGTGATGAATACTGTTCTGAGTGATACACATACATAATACATTAACTCATTTAATCTTCACGAACTCTACGAGGTAGGTACTGCTATCTCTACATTACAGATAACGAAACTGAGGCACAAAGATTTAGTAGTTTGCCCAAAAGTCACATAGTTAGTAAATGATGGAGCCAAGTTTCAACCCAGGTAGAGGCCATGTTCTAAACCATTATGTTATTCTGCTAAAGAGCTCTCAGCTAAGAAACATTAGCCCTGGATTTTGGTCCTGGCTCTGCTACTAATAACAATCACAACTCTGAAACCGAACAAACCACCTTCTGAACTCTAGTTTCTGATTCTGTAAAATAAGAATGTTGTACCAGAATTTGTTAAGGCACAATCTAGCTTTGAAACTTTATGGTTCTATGGAGAGAGACCATCTTTATGTTCCTTTATCCTGCTTTCATTTTTATCTACTCCTCATTCATCATTTTTCCTATTACTTACAGAAAAATGTTTCTCAGAAATGTTTTGCTCTCTGAAATCCCTTCATGATTTTACAACACCTCTAGTTCTGAATCTTTCCCACTAGCAAACTTATGTATTATTACACATTCTAGCAATATCATATAAAACAAATTCCAGTATTAATTTTCAATAATAACCTGATTCTCAATGCCAAGCAACCTAAAACCAACTCTTCCATAAAAAAGCTGCATCGTCCCCAATGTGGCACCCTCATTCCCCCAGAAAGCTTCAGAACACACTTAAAGATCATCCTTCCAGGAAAAATAATGCCCCTAGTACCTGTAGAGGTTAATATCTGCAAATGATTTGCTATTATTGATAGCAAACACACAGAGGAAGCCTTCGCCTGTCCTCATGTACTGGTCTCTCATGGCACTGTACTCCTCTTGTCCAGCTGTATCCAGTATGTCCAACAGACAGGTTTCACCATCTATAACCACCTGTTTTCGGTATGAATCCTGGGGTTGTGGAGGAAGGGGGTGGGGAGATAGGGACGTTCAATTTTTACTAAAAACCACAGGGAAAGCAATGTAATTGACAAGGTTAAATAAGCTCCTAATATGCAAGTCCATTATTTCTGTTTATCTGGTTTGCTCCTCAAAATGCTAATACATAGTCACAAACAGAACACACTTAATGTCACCCTAGGAAAAAAGCCCCAAATCCTATATGTCTGCAGAAAGGAAAAAATGGTCACTGTTTCTAGAAAAGATGAAAAAAACAGGGCAATTCAAAAGAGGGATCTACATACTACAGTTAGGAGACTAGAGATTAAGTTCATAGTATATTTTACTAAGGTATAATCTGGACCATTCTTATTTGAGCTGTTTATTCTGCTTTACAAATTTTAAACATACCTCCAATGATAACTTGGTTCTGGTTATAGCATCATACACAAATAAATACAATATTTATGACTAAACACACAAATACTTGCTTCTAGTTTCAGTATCAATGTTTCTTTCTCACCATGCCAGATTATACCTTGGGAAAATATTCCAGAATCAAATTTCTGAAAGTTCGGAACAAAAATTACTTTCCTAAGAAGATAGATATGCATAGATCAAACAAAAAACAATTCCGATTGGCTTTAAGGCAAAAATTTTATTACCTATATTCTGGGAATTCAGTTAAAAAAAATAGTATCATTACATTTGGTAAAGATCTGGCTCCAAAAACAGAATATGCCTAGTTTCCTGGCCCAGTGATCATTCCTCTGTAACTCACTTCATGATGAGACTCTAACATATATTACTCTTTCAAATCAACATAGAATTCACTTTATCAAAACGTCCTCAAAGCAAGAAAGATGGTTAAGTGTTCTGAGAAACTAAGCAAAATTAGATAGATTCTAGGCAAAACAAATTTATAATAATAGAAGTCAGACAAGTAATTATCTCCTAATAGGGAGGGGGAAGTTACTAACTGAAAAGAGGAATGGGAGAAATTTCTAGGGTAACGGAAATGGAAATGTTCTATATTTTGATCTGGGTGGTGGTTACATGAGTATATCCAAATGTAAGGTCACTGAGTTGTAGACATAAGATTTATGTATTTTACTGTATGTAAATTACACCTTAATAAAAATTTTAAAAGGTTCTAACTATTGATATTGAAGCTGTTAAGCCTGAAATAGAGATTTGCTGAAAGATTATGATCAATTTTTAGTAGTGGCTATGTTAGAGTTAGTTTGCATTAATTAAACTCTCAATAGCTGGGTGGTAGGGAGGCCAGGTTGTAGATAGTAAGACAAGTAAATAAAACAATGAAATAAATAAAATATGCAAAAAAAATCTCTGGAATTACCCATTTTTTAATTAAATAAAATCATAAAACTTTTTTATTTAAAGGGTTTTAGAAATCACTTATAGAAGCCAATCTATAGCATGAACTTCCATGGTAACAACAGAATACTTAGAGTAAGTACTATTTATGCAGTACTTCACATGGGGTTGCCATGAGTCTGAATTGACTTGATGGCAACTGGTTAGGGTTACCATTCACAAATAATTTAAGCATATTACCTTACTTGATTTTCACAACATCCCTGTGTGGTACAGAACAAGTTTATGGTTATTTAATAGATGAAGAAAATGAGGCTCAAAGAGGTTAAGTGACTTGCTCATATAACTAAATTAGCAGTAAATGGGGACCTGAATCCTAGACATAGTGACTCAAAATCTTCTTTCTGCTCCAACTCACGGTCTCAGCTACTTGAACGAGTCAGATCTCTGACTCCTTCATCTCTATCCTGCTATATAATCAGACAGACAGTACCTCTACCTAGGCCTGTTTCTTTCTGATAGAGCTGTCATATCTGAAGAAACGCAATGTATTCAACCTTGAATTTGCAACACTTTTCAGAGCTGTTAGAAATTGTAAACTTTTGAGAAAATTTTCAGCAGGTAATAGAAATGAATTCCACAAACATGGAAAGCTTTACATACTGTGTTACTGAATGAGTAAACAAAATAATTTTATTTTTTTCTCCTACTTATTCCTTTAATTGGTAAAGGGGTAAATCCGAAATGAAAGCTAGCGTCAACAGATTACTACTGGGCCTCACCTCTATGGTGGGATCATACTCATCTACAAAGTGATTCTGGATTAGCTGGATTGTCAGTGCACTTTTCCCAACACCACCTGCTCCAACCACCACCAGTTTGTACTCGGTCATTTCACACCAGCAAGGACCTGCGGGAAAGCAGCCATTAGGGTTAACTGGCGAGCCACACCTACACTACTTCAAAGCTTTTTACAATCAATAGTTACTAAAACCAGAGTTTGAAATGTATCGGTTTCATACACGTGACCCTCCGCCTGATACTTAAAGTGATTCAGGAAAGAGCAAAATCATTTGCAGGTTGGTCTGGGCCTCAGAATCTTGGATGCTAGTCCTTTAGCTACCCCTACCCTCGTCTATTTTCCAACAATCCTTGGGCCCCGCCCTCAGCCGAAGGTAAAGAAAGCCCCTTCCTACTCCCTCAGCAAGCCTTCCAAGCTCCAACCCGCTGTCTCCAAAGAACCTCCCCCCTCCCCACTGTCTCCAAAGAACTCCCCACACAGAAATCAAAACCAAGGACCCCCGCCCAAGGCCTTTTGTCTCCAGCTCGCTGATTCCGCTCGATTCCTGGCCACAATGAGACGCCTCTGTGCTCAAAAGCCGAACCCTCTACACGCCCAAGCTTTACCTCAAGCTCTACTGCCTCCGCTTCGGACGGATTCGGGACCACAAGCGGGAAAAATGCTGGAGACCCCGGAACCGCCATGAACAGCCCCCACCAGGGAGCGGCACTTCCGGCCCCGCCCGCTACGCAATCAGTCGGCGCCCCGGGCGCCCGAGTTCCCGCCCCGGCCACGTGGGCCTCCGACCGACTAGTCACGCGGCAGGCCCCACCCATACCCGTCCCTCCCACACTGGACGTTACGATAATGAAAGCTCTGGGTGCTAGTGGTGTTCTCAAAAATCAGTAAAACTTTATTCGCTTCCATTCTTTCGCCATTAACAGAAAACTGGAAAAAGCAAAAATGTTTTGTGTTTACAAAGATAAATGGCCTCTTTACCCAGAGAAGATCAAAACCTCAAACGACAATGGGGAAGATAAAGCGCCCTCCCCCACACCCCCTGAGCTGACCCTTGTCATCTTAGACAAAGCTTTCAGTCCACTTGCCGGGGACCCTGTATGTGGCCAATTCAAGATGAGGGCCAAGAATCAGACCAATCCATTCCCGTGATACAAGGTCGAACAGAAGCTACACCAAGTCCAGTGCCTGTATTTTACAGACACAAGAACCAGGTGGCTACTTATAAAAAAAACAAGATTCATTTCAGGCACAACTTTTTTATTATTATTTTTTTGTTTTGTTTTTAAATCAGTAAAAGAAACTGGGTCCTAGAAGCTGCAGTGATCTAAGCAGCAGCATTTGTGCATTCGTCCTTTTTTTGTTTAAATACATTTAAATTATCACTGCTGGCGCACCTTATTTGCATGAAATTCTGCACCATACATACTAAT
This sequence comes from Dugong dugon, assembly GCA_030035585.1. Taxonomy (NCBI): domain Eukaryota; kingdom Metazoa; phylum Chordata; class Mammalia; order Sirenia; family Dugongidae; genus Dugong; species Dugong dugon. The sequence goes on from CM057462.1 coordinate 155,471,634, forward strand.
TGTAGTAAAGTTACCCCTATCCCAAGGAAAAAAGAACTACTCTGGAAGATAATTTTCACTGAAATCTAACCAAACTGTTAAGTGGACTGTGACAAGATTATAAATGATATGAAAAATAACATTTTAACATTTGGCCATCAACTTAAGGAAATGGTTTGCCTATATAAATTTTTGTAATTTTTAAAAGGTAATATAATCTACCCTCATAATGGTCCTCAGAATTAAAGCATAATGAACAGGGAAGAAAAGGAATAGAATGCAACTGAGTGATAAGGCAGAACATCTTGCCAGAAGTAATGAAGGTAAACACTAAATATCAAGTGCAGAATTTCATAGGGCCAGCAAGATAACAGTCTATATTTATCACTTACACAGGCAATGTGGATTTTGCAATTACCAGTTGCGTTAAATGCACCAAATAAAGCTCCTAAAATTGATACTATAAGGCGCCACCTTAAGTTTTCCAGGCTGCAACTGTGCATAATTTTAAAATGGTTTTCTTAAATTTATTTATTTTTTAAACATAACATGAGGAAGGTGTTAAAACTGGTGTAATAGCTCAATAGAATAAGTATTCCAGATTTTGGGAGGGATGAAGAAGGAGATATTCAGAACCCTTCACCAAAATCCCCCCAACTTGATCATAGTGGATTAATGATATGCTTTGTGGATGTGATTAGTCAATGACACCAGCTTGACGGATCTTTCTTTCGGCACCAAATCCCTGTGAATAAATAAAATTACAGTTAATGACCTGGGTAGATGGCAATCATAGTACCTTCACAATTCCAAAATGAAATACAAAAGCATTATTTTTAATCATCTTAACCACCACCAATTTTTTCCTAGAAAAGAAAATCTACAGTAATCCCTTTGGCCCCGTTACCTAAACTATGTTCTAAGTATCAGGAAAAGCAAGAAATGTGAGCAACCACCATGTCAGGAGCTCAACCAATGTATAGACGCAATACTGAAGCTCTTTGCTTCGTTAAGTTCTCTGAGAGACCTCAGCAATCTGCTGGTCTGTCAGTCGGCCTCCCCCAAGGCTGGTATGGCCTCATACCATTGAGTTATCTGGTCCCCTTGGCTGACGAAGAACCATTAGGCGAGGAGCACTGGCATCATCCAGGGTGGTGCTCTTCAAGCGATTGACCAACCGATCAGGTCTTGGAGCTGCAACAGCCTTGGGGCCTTCGCTGTAAGAAAGTCAAGAGGTCAGAAGCAGCAACACTTGGTGGGAAAAAAGCAAATACTTGCAGAAGAGTGTGTTTTATACCTAACTACCCAAATGACTTGCTTTTAATGAGGAACTCTTGTGTCATCTAGCCAGCTAGCAAAACAGGATTTGACAAGCTTCCCCCCCGCCGCCCCACAACTAGGTTTATTACCGTATAGGAGCTGGAAGAATCATTTGGGTGAGGGTTATCCCTACACTTGTCTGAAACCAGACAGACCAGTTCCACAGATGAAGAAAACAAGGTAGTGGATGTGAAAAACCTTTGAAAAGTTAAAATATGAAGAAATATTCCCAGGGACTCCAAGCTCTTCCAATGGTAACAATGTTACTGAGATTTTTTTATTTTTGTTTTTTAAAGTATATGAAGTCAGGACTGCTAAACTATAAAATTAGAATTTTAAGCAGAATATAACCTAGAAATGGGGCCAGGCAGAACAGGAACAGAGTTCACATAATATTGTTTTTTTATTTTTAAGATCTAGCATACAGCAAGTGCTCAAATAAAATGTTTCACTGGGACAAGTTTCTGATATTAAAAATTAGATAATGAAGACTCCAAGTAAAAAAGACATAAGAAGTATCAAGAAATAATCAGTATGCGGGGGTGGGTGGTGGGTGGAGAAAGACAGTGAAGGAAAAGATAGAAATGTGATAGCAGAGAACACAGCAGAAGGGTGGTTACTGATCCAACAAAAATAAAACTCACCAGACTCGCCAAACATTACAGGCGCTGCATTTGCCAGTGCGCTGATTAAGAATCACCGAGAACTCCACCTCATCTCCCGCCTGTAGCTCCACGCCATCCTGAACTTCTTTCACATGGAAAAAGAGCTTCTTGCTATCTCCTACTTCATAGTTAATGAAGCCAAACTGAAATTAAATAAAGTAGCTAAAAAAAGGATATATCACAGGTGGATAAAGCATTTCACTTTGAATGAAGCACAATGCTTGACTAAAACTAGAAGGGGAGTTATAAAACATGATATTAATGCTAATACTCCAGTTCAGCTGCCTGGGGCAGCTTATGGTGGCGCTCTTCAAACGATAACGTAATGGGCTGCAAAACTTGCCAGGGAAGAAATTTTCTTTCAAATCACTGGCACTCACTGTAAGACTGAAGGAAACAAAGACTTTTAACATTGCTCTGCTCCTTCATATATTATGAACTATGTTTTTCAACTAATCAAAATCATCAGGGAGATGTTATTTGAACATGTTTTCATCTTAACCCCTTCTAGAATTATTAAACTGGGTTTTGATATTATAAGAAATAGCCACACATACAGAATGTTACATTCACTGTATTGGTATTGAAAACAGTCATCTCTGAGGACTCACAGGGAAATTTCCCACAGGTCTCAGTACCAGGGATAATTTTGTTTGCCCTCAGCTTATTTTATAAACACCTCTAATTACAGTTTCTTTCTTCGTGTCATATGTAAAAGAAGCTCTGAGCTAAAACTACTAAAAACCTTGTAGTCTTTAGTTCTGGAAATCTCACTCCAGACTTAGTTTCCCTATCACGTAATGCCAGTTATTAACAGCACTCTTATTTTCTCTTCACCTATACTGTCACTTAATTTTTGGTCTTCATGTATTTTTTATAAGCTACCTCAAATTACTGAAAAACAAGTAGAAGTAAAAACCAAATGAATGTTGATGGTTCCCTCTCGGCTGAAAAAATTTCAGAGTTTTGTTACTACTTGGCAAAATAAAAAAAATCCCTTAACTCATAAAAAGATCAAATTTAGAGTCAAAGATACTGCCACTTACCTGATCTTTCACACACTCCACTGTGGCCCTACGCAGGGGTGTGATGTTATAGGCCATAGTCTGTGCATTTTGGCCCAGGACACACAACTGGAACTTGACACTCTCCCCTTTCTGCAGGCAATCCCCTTTGTTGGCCATCCCAACTATGCCAAATGGATACACCTCACCTTTCATATCCCCTGTGAGGAGAAAAAGGTACAAATATTTCACAGCAGCCATCAGATGACAGTCCTAATGTGTTTACATAGTTGCTAAAAACAGATGTTCCTTGAAAAAATCCTGAATGCTAAGTACCACCATGAAACATGAGGACATGATAGCTCATTAGAACCTGCCTAATGAACAGTTTTAAACTGTATTTATGAATTTACAAATACCACTATTGCTTACAATCCCATTACTCTTTCAGATCAACTGGATTATCTTCTTTTCAAGTTCACAATGTGAGCCTAACAGCCAAATATATTTCTGCCCCATACTCGACTGAGAATTAAAACAAGCATGGGCAAAAACGATGTAAATATCCCACCTCCTTTCTTTGTTCTGATAGTGCCTCCCACAAACTAATGGGCTCCCTTCCCCTATATCAGGGGACAGCAAACTTTTTTGTAAAGGGCCAGGGAGTAAATATTTTAGGCTTTGTTACAACCACTCAACTACGCTGTTGTAGTAAGAAAGCAACCATAGACAATTTGGCCTTGGCTGTGTTCCAAGAAAATAGGCCACCATATTTGCCAAGCCCTGCCCTAAAGGTAAAAAACTGGCTGGAGGTCAGCGCAGGCTACGATTTAAACCTGGGCCAAAGAGGTCAGATGCTTAACAATTCAGCATCCAGGTGAATCCACCAAATAAAGTCGGCAAGAGGAGAAAACATCAGACTGAAGCCAGAAGCTTCAGAACTGGAAATGCTTTTAACCATGCTCCTAATGATTACAAAAGAGTAAGTCCCTCACCCCTAAACACACAGGAACCAAAAAGTAAGGAGATCCTTCCAGCAGATTAAATCATTCAGAAGAGTGATCAGAGACAGCTGGCCTGACCTAGCTGGGTAATAATTACCATTTATTAAAGCACTTATACCAATTCACATTTAATCTTCATAAAACCTTCTGAGGTTGAAGATAATCTCTCCATTTTAAAGATAAATAAACTGAGTTTGGAAAGATTTAAGATACATATCCCAAGATTATAGAGGTAGTGGAAGAGCTGGTGTTCAGATCTAGGGCTGCCCAACTCCACAGCCCATGCTCTTATATTCATTAGAGTTGTGCTCCAAAATAAAAGAGCTGCTTTTATTTACTCATCGCCACCAAGTGGGAAAATGTGATCTCCAGGTAGGCTTAGAGATTTCCAAAAAGTTTCCCTTTCCACCAAATATTTGCTTTGGATGATATCTTACAGTCAGTGCTGAGGAAGAGGACTGTGGGGTGGGAGTGCAAAAGGAAAAGTGGCATGTTAGAGAAAGGAGGAAGGATATTTGACATTACTTCACTGGATGACATTAGATGCCCATACTTCCCTTTTAGTGAAGTGGCATCATCACAGCATTAGTTTAAAAGCCTGATTTGCTATAAAGTCAACTGATATTTGGAGGTGGGGGATAGTGGTTCTATGTAAAATAGAAATTTCTAAGAACCTCATGTGGTAAAGGAAGAGTTCATTTCCTTCTTCCCAATGCCCTGCTCTTTCTCCACTTGACTCTGACCCCAGGTCTCCTAGATGACACAAAGGCTTATCGTATACTTTGTGAACCAATCCATCATCTTTCAAACCCTCTCATCTACCTCACCATTACCCCAATCATCCACGGTCTTCCCTCCTTCCATTTCTACTGCAAACTTGTTTTATGCACACAGACCATAAAAAGTTGGTCTTTCTGGTGGTAACTGTTACGGGGAGGGGTGGCATCTGAACTCAAAGAATTCTCAAAGATGGGGAGAAAAGTGCAGAAAAGTGAAAAATACAGGGAACCTTGGGCTGGAAACAAGAGGTAGGATCCCCATGGAACCCTAGTTATTAAGAAATAGAGTAAACTTATACAGAACACAAGACTATCTGTAGAAATGGATGGTGTTAGAAAAAAACGTTAGTAGAGGAAAATTGTAAAGATACACTGTTGTTAGGTGCTGCCAAGTCAGTTCCTACTCATAATGACCCTACGTACAACAGAATGAAACAATGCCTGGCCCTGTGCCATCCTCACAATCGCTGCTATGTTTACAGCCACTGTGTCAATCCATCTCATTGGGAGTCTTCCTCTTTTCGCTGACCCTCTACTTTACCAAGCATGATGTCCTTCTCCAGAGTCTGGTACTATATACTAATAAACTATACAGACTAAGCTCAGTCAGTTGAGAATATCTGACTATTACACACTCAACATTAAATGATTATTTTTCCTGTGCAATTTTGTTCTAAGTCAATTTCAATCATAACTCAAAGAGTTAGCTGCTCATGTCTCAGTCATGTGCTCAATGTAGCAGTCATTTGTTCACAACTTAAACCCAGGTTGACACCATTTTCAGGAAATATAAAAACTAACCATGGTTTAAAAGACTGATTTGTCACTTGTATGGCAAATCTGAAACAATCTGATAGGAATGCTCTTACCCTCTTCCACAATCTCAATCATTCCTTGGTACTCAGTCTGTGTTGGATCAACACTCCTCAGAGGGCGAATGACTTTACCAGAGTAGATGGTGGGATCAGCTTCTTCAGTAATACCATTCACTATAAAACAAAAGCCAAGTACATCTCTCATTCAAAAATTTTATTTCAAATTCTACCTCTTAGGAAAAAAGTGAGCCAAAAAAGGGGGAGTGTTAACACAAGGTTGGTTGGTTGTTGCTACTCTTGAAATGGGGCAGGGAGTCTGAAGTCAAGTCTACTGCTAGAGTTGTCACCTGACCTCGAATACTTTTAAACTATCATGAAAATGCCTCCTTTCACTAAATAAATGCACCCTGTTTAAGGAATTAACGAATATTCTTATTTAAAACACGTCTTGCTCTCTCACCTTTTCCAAGTGACTAAATACTACCTTTTTAGTTAGGGATGCCTTTCCTGGTCTCTAAAACAGCAATCCCCAATACTGCATATATCCCCCCCCTTCCCTGATTGATTTCATCTCAGTAGCACATATTCCTATCTTTCTAAACATACTATCTACAATATTTTACTTGTTTGCCCACACTTGCCACTAAAAATAAGCTCAATGAAGGCAGGGATCTGTCTGTTTTGTTCACTGCTGTGTCCCCTCATGTCTAGAATGCAGAATGCACTTAGATATTTATTGAATTTGAACTAATGGTCTCAACTATCATTTCTCCAGGGCTCGCCACAGAAAGTGTCACCTGGGGAATTCAGATAAAAGCAAAAAGCAAGCTGGAGATCTTAAATAGCAATGATTTTCTTAATTTCCCATTATTTTTCACATTTAGACTCATTCTGCTCCAAAACAGTCTTCTAGGGGACACTGTCTTTTCTGTCCCCAATTCAATGGAGATTTACATCTTGGGTTTATTTTTTAAGTGACGTTAAATTCAAAATAAACTTAAAGCAAGTAACCTAAAAATATCCAGAACAGTGGATTTCAAACTTTAGTGTCCATCAGAAGAACTGGAAGGAACAGACTGCCCACTCCCAGAGTTTCAGTAGGTCTGGGGTAGGGTCCAAGAACTTGCATTTGAAACAGCTGCCAGGGGATGCTGCTTATCCTGGGATCACACCTTGAGAATCATCAATCTAAAACATCTGGGTGTTCGCTCCCTCTCCAACTCTGTCTTTCATCTCATACCCAAAGCATAGGTTGAATAAGTAGAAGTCACAATTCATTACCTGAGTGTGTTTTATTCACTTTTTCTGCACTGACTTTGTTGCCTTTGCCTTTGGACAAACTATACTCGACCATGTCCCCCAATTCCAGGCTATCGACATCACCAGAGAACTCACTGGGGAGGAAAGAAAATGGTATTTTGAATAAACCACTACCACAAATATCACCAGTAGCAAGCAGCCTTTATTTCTTCAATAATAACATTCATGAAGTGCTTACTTATGCTGGAAAACTTTTTAAGCACTTTATATGTATTGACTCATTTAATCCTCAAAACCACTCTATCAAGAAATACCATTATCCCTAGCTTCAAGACAATGAAAAACTAAGCTACCAAGAGGTTAATTCATTTGATAAAAATACACAGGTAGTAAACGGCAGAGCCTGATTCAAACCCAAACTGTCTGGTGCTACAGCCCATGCTAGTAATCACAGTGCTATGTTATACACCAAACGCACAGCTCCCGGGTGCCATGGTACCAACACGTTAAAAAAAAAAAAAAAAAAAATTCTTTCATGGAAGGAGACAGGCCCCTATCCAATGCTCAAAGCAGGCACAGGCCTTTCTTTATTTTCTGGCCACATGTTTTCTATATAGAGATGGATGCTTAACATCAGTTTATACCTTGCTGTAATTTAACCAGTATGGAATTTGGGATTCAAAAAATATAATCAACCAACACTAAATGTTTTAACTCCAAAACAAAAAGGATGACAAGCTGTAAGTGCCTAAAAAGGCATTCCTCACCTGTAATGGAAGAAGATTTCCTTATCATGATTGGCTGTTTCAATAAATCCAAAATTATCCTTCAGCGTTGCCACATAACCCAAGAGCCTCTTGGAGTTGGAATTACGACCTAAGAGTCGCACACAAGCTGCAATCTGCTGACCAGGCCTCTGTTTGTCACTAATACTAAATTCAACCTGTGGAAAACAAGGATGCTCATTAATACCATGCCAAGCTCCTTAGCTCGGAAAATGAGATCTACCACTTCCCTGGACCATGCTTTCCACTTCAAATATCCTTTATAATTACACTGATGGAAGAGATGTTCACCCAAACTAACACTTCCACTTCTCATTCCACTTTTCACAAAGGATTTTTTTATTTTTTCCTTCAGTGTGTGTTCCTTGTATATTATTAATTCCTCTAAAGGAGGGGTTATCAGGAAACCAAACATACTAAATATGAGAAAAACAAACAATATGAACCCTTTGGTGTGATTTTACTTTGATAATGTTTCAGTAACTGTTTTGACTTTCTAACCAATATTATCAATTTTATTTAATCCAATGGATTTAAGTACATCTTATTTAATGCTTAAATACTGACTCCTCAAAAAGCTTTAAGAAAAAATTTGCTAAGCCCTGTTCTAACTGGATTAAGCTGGTTTTAAATAAAAAGGTTCTCAAATATTTAACTTTTTAGGCACAAAAAAAAAGCTCAGCAAAACATGATAAAATTGAAGAAATCAATCTGCAGGATTTATGAGTAAGATGATAATTTTATACTACTCCCCCCCTTCAAATAAGCAGATTATCTTGCCTTATCTCCTATTTGAGGAGAAGTAGATCCTTCCACATCCTTGGCTTGAAAAGCAATAGTCAGTTTCACCCCACAATCATCATAGGCAATAATGCCATCCTCAGCCTCCTAAAGAGAAAGAGAGACAGTCAGAATGCAATGAAAAAAATTTCAAGAGCAGCCCAGCTACCACCGACTGCTCTGACCAGGATCACAACAGAGGGTTCTGGACAGAGCTGGAAAAGGATGTAGAACATAATTCTAACTCACAAAAAAAAAAAAAAAAAAAAAAAAAAAACCCCAGATTTACTGGCCTGAAGGAGACTGGAGAAACCCCGAGAGTACGGCCCCCAGACACCCTTTTAGCTCAGTGGTGAAGTTATCTCCGAGGTTCACCGTTCAGCCTGGGAGTGGACAGCCCTGTAAAACCAAATGAGACTAACGAGGTACAGGAAGGAGTCCAGTGACAAGAGCCAGAAGGCAGAGGGGGACAAGAAAGCTGGTGTAAGGATGAGTAAGGATATTGTTGATGTGTTTTGAGATTGTTAACCATTGTCATAGGGCAACATGTGTAGTAACTGTTAAATGAGAAACTACTTTGTTCTGTAAGCCTTCATCTTAAGTGAGAATAGCAGCACAATTGGAAGAGCATAGTCAATGTCACTGAACTGTACATGTAGAAATTTCTGAAATGGTGTATCTTTGGCTATGTGTATTTTTACCAAAAAAAAAAAAAAAAAAAAATGTTGAGAATTTAGAGGGTTAATATGTTGTGGGGTTGTTAACCAATGTCATAAAACAACATGTGTACTACTGTTTCATGAGAAACTATTTATTCTGTAAGCCTTCACCTGAAGTACAATTTAAAAAAAAAAAAAAAAATCCTGACAGATAAAAAAAATTTTTTTTTCAGGAATCCAAAAAAAAAAAAAAAAAAAGAGCAACTACAGTTTTTCACAGATCCTTGAGCCGAAGAATTGGCACAGCTATAGAAAGTTCCTACTCCAGGATTCTCAAACAACGCAGATCTTTTTCCATACGAAAAAAAAAGTAGCCTTATCTTAACGTAGTGCAACACAATCTGCTGTACTGGGTTTTTGAAGTTTTAAGAGCCTACTGGTTGTTGAAGGGGGAAAGCCTATTGAAAATTTAAAACATGCCAATTCCATATTCCTCACGCTGTTCTTACGTGCTGTCGAGTTGATCCTGACTCACAGAGACCCTACAGGACAAAGGAGAACTGCCCCATAGGATTTCCAAGGCTACAATCTCTACAGGAAGCAGAACTGCTGTTATCTTTCTCCAGTGGAGCAGTTGGGGTTGAAACTGCCAAACTTCAGTTAGCAGCCAAGCACTTAAAACTGGTATGTCATCAGGGCTCCTTATACTCCTCATAGCTAATCAGAAATCAAACTCAGTATTTTGGATATGAAATTCTGTAAGAAGTTTTTGTATTCCCTATTTGGAATCTCCCACGGCACTTCAACAATGTTTTGTACATAATTAATGTCAACTATTTACTAATGTATGAGAACTTAATTTGGTATAGCATCTAGCTAACACTGTTCTAAGCACTTAATATGATTAAATGGGTGAGTTATGAAGATAGTATATGGAAGATCATATGAAAGTTTAGCTCCTTAGAACCCTAAGAAACTTGTTAGTAAAATTTCAGTAAGCAATGACATTGTACATCATCTACATAAAATTATACTCGTTTTATGGTTTTAGCCAGCATTTCTATGGGTACAATGCCCACGGCCCCAATCTAGTTCTGACTTCTTTCTGAAGCTCCAGATCTCATTATCAACTATTACATACTAAAAGACAATTGATTTCAACCTTTCTACCATTCATATACCTCCTATAACCACTATGTTTTATTTAAAAAAATTTTACTGTGGTAAATATGTATGTAACAAAACATATGACTCTCTAACCATCTTCACATGTACAGTTCAGTGACATGAATTAAGTTTATCATGTTGTTCAGCCATCATCCTTTTCCATTCCCAAATTATACCATCGCCATTAACAGAAGCTCAGTGTCCCCTAAGCCGTGAGTCCCCTTCTGCCCCTTGCTCCTGTACGCTACTGGTAATCACTAATATAGTTAGGTCCCTATACGCTTGCCTATTCTAGATATTTTATGTAAGTGGGATCATGTAATATTTGTCCCTTCGTGTCTTAACTTATTTCATTCAGCACAATGTTTTCAAGGTTCATCCATGTTGTAGCATGTATCAGGACTTCATTTGCCTGATGGCTGGCTAATATTCCATTGTATGTATGTACCACATTTTTCTTTTTTTAATCCATTCATCTGTTGATGAGCATTTACAGTTTCCACCTTTTGGATACTGTGCACAGTGCTGCAATGAAAAGGGGTGTACAAGTATCTGTTTCTGCTTTCAACTCTTGGATATATACCTAGGAGTGGAAATGCTGGATCATGTGGTAATCATGTTTAACTTTTAGAGGAACTGTCAAATTGTTTTCTACTGTGGCTGTACCCTTTTACAAGCCTACCAGCAATGGATGCGGGTTTTAAATTGTCCATATTCTCAACACCACCTGTTGTTTTCTCTTTTTAAAATCACAGCCTCCTAGTGGGTACGAAGTGATATCTCATTGTGGTTTTGACTTGCACTTCCCTAATGACTAATAATGTTCAGCATCTTTTCATGTGCTTGTTGGCCTTTTGTATATCCTCTTTGGTGAATATAACCACTATATAACAAATATTTATTGAGCACTTACTATGTGCTAGGCATTATGTTAGGTATTTTATGTTATCCGACTTAATGTTATAACTATCCCTATAGTTACTGTATTTTTTCACAAATAACATGCGCCTTTGAAGTTTATCACCTGCACCCTGTCCCTGAGAGGTATTTTTGTTAAGTGTGTTATGCTAACTTCTTTTACAGCATGTAAAAAAATTGCCACAGTGGTGGCTTAAGATTGGTAAACAAATATAGAAGGCATGCATTATCTGTGTAAAAACACAGTATTCCTAATCTCATTTTATAAACAAGAGAAAACATCTTAAAGGTTAAATAACATGACCATGGTCACACACCTGGTACAAGATGATCCTGAGGATTTGAGTCTGGTTGAAGAGCAATCACGCCACTGAATTAAGGTACTACCCCAACAGCAACAATTCTTTTGCAAGTCAACCAAACTGAAAATCTCAGCATTTATTTTTGCTCTCAATCTTCTTCATCCCCAATCCTCAATATCCAGCCAATATCTGACAATACACCAACTGTATTAAATACGGATTAAAAAAACTCACAGCCCCCATGGAGCCCGGACAACTAGGGGAGATAAATTCATAAACAGATTAAGTGTAATACATTGTAATAAGCACAATGACAGGAGTATATATTAGCATACAGTGTTGGGCTAAGAAGAAAACGACAAACAATAAAGGGAAGCAAAGTCTCACTTCTGCCAGAAACATTTGGGAAGAAGGGCATTCCAGGAGTTAAAAGCCACTAAATAAGCCCTGCTGAACTTTCTCTTTATTACTGTCACCTGCCACTTGTTAAATTCCTAGTATGGGCTAGGCACTGTGAGCGTTTGTTAAACACAATTCCACACAACTAAACAAAATAGGGGAAAATCCTTTTTTAAGTTTAAAAACTGAGGTTCAGAGATGTAAGTGGTAGCAGAGATGCTACTCCTGCTCTCTCTTGTACATTACTTTCCAGTGTGTCTCTCATGTACCTTTTCTTGTCTATATCCATTCTCTGCCCCTAGGTTCAAGAACTCATAAACTATTAATTTCCTATCAAGCCTCTTCACCTTTTGTCTTTCTCTTCTCCCTCTTCATTCAGCCTTAACCTTTATACTACTGCCATTATCTTCCTGAAACACATACCTGATGTTTACTTTCCAATACAAATCTTTTTCTCTACCTACAATAAAAGTCTAAATTCTTTAAAGCAGCAATCAACACCCTCCCAATCTAGCTGCACCCTGATTTTCCATCCCTATTTCCTCTACCTCACCCTACAAAAAAGGGAAATTCCACGTTCTTATCAAACTACTTAACTCATTGCTTTCAAAAGAATGAATTTTTCTCATCTGTACCACTACTGTGTAAAAAATGTTCTTTCTTCACTTATCTCCACCTATTAAATGTCAATGCTTTAGTGAAACCATCCCAGATCCTGCACTCAGAATTAGTTTTTGCCAGAACATGCCCATTGACCCTTTACTGCAACATTTTATATTCTACACAACTCTCAATCTGCTTACCTGAAAGAAGCGATTTTAGATATCTTTGTATGTCCTAGCCACTGGATTTTTCAGTAAATGGAGTTCATGTGTGAACTGAGCCTACCTAATTTTTAACATTTTAAACTGTTTGGAAGACAGGCACTATCATCTTAAATGAGTGGTTCTCAGTTGGGGGTAATTTGGTTCCTCAGGGACATTTAACAACAAGCGACACTTAACAATGTCTGGAGACACTTCTGGTAGTCACAACCGGAGAACAGGATGGGATGCTGCTAAACATCCTACAATGCACAGCACAATGTCCTACAGCAAAGAATTATACAGCCCAAAATGTCAATAATGCTGTGGTTAAGAAATTGTGTTTTAAATTAAATTCACTAATAACAGGGAATTCTGAAAACAACAATACTGCATTATGACATGGCAGTGGTTGCCGTTAAGCAGAGTAAGACAATCATTTTGATCACGTAAACTTACCTTCTCTTTACCTTTATTTGGGCTAGTGGTTTTTGGATTGGAAAAAGTGGCTTCTTTTTCTACAGTGCCCAGAAAACGATGATCTGAATGAGAATGAAACGAAACCGTGCCCTTGGGAAGTTTTTTAATCCTAATAGCATGATTTCTTTGGGCAGAGAGCATATCCTACAAATGATAAACGAAAATAACTTTAAATTGAAAAAGGAAGCATCGGGGAAAAGAAAAAAGCCCATACTTTTCTCAAAAACTACTCACAGGAACTACAGTAAACTCTACTTCATCTGCAATATGGAGCTGGTTCCCATCCAAAATTTCACTGAAGTGGAAGAACATACGAGCATCACGATCCACACACTTGATGAAACCAAAACCATCTCTCATGGCAGCAATCACACCCTGAAACCCAAATTAATATTTTCACTGGCTGTGAAACTTGTCAAGTAAAACATTCAAGTTTGGAAGCACCATACAAGCTAAATTCATTTGGAATTTCTTCTATTAATAAACCACTGTATCCACATTTTCATTTTTTTCTTTCACTTAAATATGAACTCACTGCTTTCAATAAATTTATCTGTTAAACAACTCCATATGCTACCCCTCTGCGTATCACCACCATATTTGAATGTAAACAGGTGCACACAATTTACAGTAAAACCTGCAAAAGCAGAACCCCTGTAAGGTGGAAACCTGTCAGAGAAGGAAAACATGTATTTCCACTAATAGAGAACAACAGAAAGGTGGTTAAGACTACACGCTGTCAAAGGCAGAAAACTTGTGAGACCCGGAAAAGCAAGGCAGTCCTGTCAAATTCTGGCTCACACAGGTTTCACTGTATTTCACTTAACTCTTAAGTCTGAAAACTTGATATTTATCCCTGTTTTACAAGATAAGGACATTAAGGCTGAGAGATTAAACAGTATATCCAAAGTACACCGCTAATAAATGGCTGGGCAAGGATTCTAAGTCAGGCTGTAAAGCCAAAGCCTTATGACAATGTAACTTCTGGAAATTTCAAAAACCTACAAATCAACATTTCAGAAGTCTACAACAAAAGGCAACTCTCTACTCTCTACCTCAAAAATTTAAGTGAGTTTAGGTCTGAAAAATAAATATGGGAAACCTCTTCCCCATCCTTTTTTCCCTCCTTACTAAATTATCAGCTCTGTGTTGGCACTGCATCCAGAGTGCTTGGCACATGGTAGGGACACAGATGTTTACTGCAACGATGAACAAATTATCAACCAACCAATGACTTACATATTACACATTTACCTTTTGCAGAGATGGCTGTTCTATATCCAGTTCTGAATTGGCCTAAAACAATATTCTGACACTTAACCATTGTTAAGTCCTTATGGTAGTCAATCTATTCAAAACTGCATTCCATACTGTAAGATAAGACTGCCTAAGAAGCTTAATGTTTACTTTTAAAATCATACTTTCAAAACTAAAAATACATTGCAAATATCAAATAAGATCTTTTCTCTAAAGGCTAAGGCTAAAAAAACTCAAAAAAGTTAAAATTTCATTGACTGTATCCAGTTCCATTGAGATACACTGTGTATGTTAAGATACCAAACAGAACTAAATGTAAACTATGGATGGGAGGGTTAGTTCATGAAAATTGAGTTTGAAAAAATGTTTGGGTAACAATTATTTTATATGCCCCTGTTGGACATATACCCGTTAAAAAAAATTTTTAACCTTGTTTAATCTAGTGTTTACTAAACATCTTATGGAACACTTTGGTGGGAAAATCTACTTTCTACCATGATGGACATCAACTTCCTGTCTCTCAGATCTTAGAAATCATCCTGTCCTGAAAACTTTTTCACTGTCTATTTGCAAGATACCCGGCAGAGACAGAATCATACCCAGACCTATCTGAAATTTCAATTTAGCATTACAAACTTGAATACAGTATTGCCCCCATATTAAATACATATCCAGTAACATCCAGCACTTACCATTTCTCTGGCTTCATTAGTGAACTGAAACGTATTTGATAAAACTTCTATATTGGTTGCTCGTTCTAATTTGTCACGTCGGTCTGTTGAAATATTAAACCTAACATGGTCACCTTCCAGAAGGGTCACCTTGGATTTTGTATCTTTGTCTCCAAAGGGAAGTTCTTTAGGAATCACAAAATCAACTTTGATACGTCCTGGCAACGGGTCATTCTGGTGAGAAGGAAAAGCGGTTTTAGCTGGAGATTTCTCATCCTTCCTAGTTCTAAGTCAAACAAGAAGAGCATAGCAAACCCATGTTATTTGTAACAGACAGTTCCCTGAAGGGAAAAAAGCTGTTGACAATATAGTCCAGTTTGAATGCTTTGGGTTCTGTGGAACCATTGCAGTTAAAACTCTACTCTGACAACAAGAGGTTTTATTCAAGGAAAAGAATTTCTGTCTTCTATGTTTCACATTTCCTCAGCAATGACACTACTTGTCTCCTTACCTCCCCACTCAGGAATAAATGGGGGTGGGGGTAAAAGTGCACACCCAAACTGCAGTCCAAATCAATCAAGATATTTTCCCCCAATTTAATCGGCATTTTTCTTCTTCTGCCTTCTCTCCTTGTCAGTTTAAAAAATACAAAAAATAAAAAAATTCATGGATCTATTAATCAGTGGTTTCTCATTTAGTTTAATTATACACATTAAAAAGTATTTAACTGTTCCACTATCACACAATTACACTAATCAAATGGAATAAAACTTCTCCATACCACACCATATTATTTTATTACTGATGAGGGAAGAGAATTTTCCTCAAAAAGACTATTTACCTGGTTTTTACTGGGTACTTTTGGGATAACTTTGGTTACAGTTCCTTCAAAATGTTCAATGCTGATATCTTCAAAAATGACTGTTCCTTGAGGCAATAGCCTGACATCTGTTGCAACTTCTTTACCCTAAATCAGAAGGAGGTAAAGTCACATAACTTTAAGAGTTTCCTAAAAATGTAATTTACTACTGCTTAAAAAAACAAAGATCAAGTTAGTCAACTGTCTTACATTTCTGTCCTTGATTGTAAACTCCACATCATCTCCAGGCTGTAAGGTTTCTAGGTCACCCTTAAATTCACTATAGTGAAAGAATATCTCTTTTACAATATCACCTCTTTCAATAAAGCCGAACGCCTCCTGAAGCGGGGGGAAGAAAAAAAGGGATGGGGGAACATGACGCACCATTCAGTGTACGTACTTATGATTACAACTTACAATCCATAAAAACCTTTTAAAAAAACTTATGCTGCAGTGGAAGTGATAATTTGGTAAAGCCTAATATTATCAACTAAACTGCCAATTTTAAAGAACATAACGAATCAGCAACTAAGAAATTTTAAGAGATTCCTTCCAAGGCTAGCACTGAAACAGTGAAATAATTTTAAAGGAGAAAGCGAAGAAAAACAAAATGCTTGCATTTGAACCATAAGAGTGTGTCAAAGAGTAAACTCAAGTGTCTCAAATTTGATGACGCTTACCTTCATGGCACAAACTACTCCCTGACAGCGAGCTTGCTTCTTTTTCAACAGCATAATATTACGAGCACTTACAGCACCAGTACTAGAAAGGAATAGAGAGATTTGGGGTGAGGGGGGAAATCAGAGGGGTGAGAAAATGCATCAGCTTGGTTAGATACAAGACTAGGAAAAAAAACAAACAAACTAGTTTTCTTGGGCTTCAAGGATTCTACATCATCATGAAGAGGAAACCTAAGGTTTATGACACTTGATCCTTTTCATATGACTCAACCGGCCCAGCCTTCTAAGTTGGGCATACATATATACATCATGTTTTCTCTTGGACTGCTGAAATATTTGTTTTTACAAACTTGTACTTGGGTAGAGGATGCTCTACTCTGCTTGTCTAGTCCAAATGAAACAGTCACAAACTGAATGCAACCGAAGGTGAGGAATGCTAAAGTCTTAGAGAGGTCATTCATTAAACAAACATTTGAGTAGCTATTACGTGTTGCAAATTAAGGTACTGGGGATACAGAGATGAGTATGAGACTGTCCCTGTTAGCAATGAGTACTGACTTAAGCAGCTATCCCACCAATTATTCCTGATTAAAGAGCCATAAAAGATAGTTGAGTAAATACAGTGATTGTAGGTAAAATCTAGTATGCTTTTCAAAAATATTCACCTCCACTGGAGAATTTAAATCAATTAGAGGTACCACATGTTGCTATATTGTCTCCATCTTTGAACAGCAGCAATGTAAATTCAATTTTGTTTTAAGGGTAGCATAAAACCGTGCAAGATGCAACAGTGTTGTTATTGTAATTGTTTTAAAAGAAGATCTACAGACCAATTATTTTCCTTAGTTCTAAATGGACAGATGGTAACCTAACTGCTGTATGTGGAACAGTGCTTTCTAATTAAAAAAATTTAGCATATTATCAAAGACACTGAAAAAAATCCTACGTGCCTTTGCAACTTATTGCAGAGAAAAAGTTTTAAGAGCCAGACTGAGATTTAAATGTCTGCTATTTAAAAGTTGTATGACTTTACGCAAGTTACTCTGTGAGAATTTATACCTCATTTTACAGATGAGGAAACTTATCGGATAAGGCTCTTCTGAGAATTAGTAACCAAATATAAAGTACAAGTGTTTGGCACATATAAAAGCTTAATAAAAGTTAAAGGCCCTTCACAGTGGCTTCCCCCTCAAACTCAAGCCCTATCCCCTAGTTTCCTACTTCAGATTAAATTAAGGCCTTAGATCAGAACTAATAACATAACTAATAGCACTCATGTTAGCTATCCTTTCTCAAGGATAATTTAAAAACACCTTGATCTGATTCCCTCTAGCTTTATAAAAGGTGAGAGTCAAGGCTAATCAATCTGCACATGCTCTTGAAACTTTTCCTTTCTTATGCTGTTGATCCGTAACACTCTTTCCAGCTTCCTATTTTTTTCTCCCTATACTTGCATCTCTCCAGTCTCTCCCAACCCAAAATAAAACTCTCCCTTGTCTTTCTTAACTACGCGTTCCTTGATTATTTATGGTCCTGTCCATTACTAGCTTCTAAGTCTCAGACCTATATGCAACGAACTGCATACTCAGTATCTCCACCCAGCTATACCTACAGATTCCTCAAACTCTGAATGCCAAACTATGTTTAGAATTCTTTTCCCACCCCTAATACTTTTCCCACATATCCTTAGTGGAGTTAATAGTACCATCATCCACCCAGTAGCCCAAGCCAGAAAAACAGCTTCTGGGATTCCCTTAATTCCAATATACAACTCTACCCAATTATTAAGCTTGATGATTTTATCTTCTCAATGTGACCTGACTTCTCTACCCCACCACTCCTGGCCAATCTGTAACAGTCCCCTATCTTTCACATAAACATTTGTATCACATATTCCAGCTTAGGTCATCCCTACTCTCTTCATGTCTTCCATCTCTATCACCTTACAAAGATTTAAATTGATCATTACTTCCCTGTTTTAAATCCTTCAAAGATTTCTATGACAACGGGATAAAGTTCAAACTTCATCTTCCTAAGATTTGGTCAATTCAGTGAACTCAAACTTTTGGCCATTTCCCTAAACATGCCATGATACTTCTTCTACCTAGAATGCTTTTTTCTCATTTCCCTAGTGATTTCACACGCATCCTTCAAAACTAATCTTAAGCACTGCTGCTTCTGCAAAACCTTCACTCATCTCTACAACAGCTCCTAGAAAGCTGTGACCATGTTTTATCTTATTTCTGACACCCTGCACAGTGCCTGTTACAGAATAGACCCACAAATGCTTAGCTGATGAATGAAAAGTGTACAATATCATGGAAATTATCTAGATTTACAGGTTATATTTTTAACTTGCTTCAAATGTCTTAATGCAAAAATACCAAAAAGAATCACTTAGTTGGGAAAATGTAAAAAAGAACTTACTGTTTATTGTTATCAATTACAAAGTTTATTTTATCTCCGGTTTCCAGCTGAACATTCCCTTCAACATCTTCAGGGGTGTAAGTCAGATAAAACACTTCCTGTGAATTAATAAGTTATTATTACTACATTGGCAGGATGCATAGTTACTGTTTACTGTGACTTACTTACTTAAATAGCTCTTATACTGGCATTTTAAGCCAAATTTCTTAAAATTAAATGCTTTATGACAAGTAAGTTGTTTTATACATATAAACACACAGTTCCCCTCCATGATGCTGATGACTTCCGCGAGCCCACAGCTGAGCAGCAATCCAACTTCAAAAAGCTTACACATGTGGAAGCATTTGCCCAGAGACTGTAGTTACACTTCAAAAAACATTTTTATATAAGGCATTCCAAACAAAAATGCTGGAGTTAGTGCTTAAAAGGAACCAGAAGAAAAAAAAGAAAAAAAAGGCCACCCCGCCCCACGAAAAAAGTGATTGAAAGGAGCATTTTACCTTAATATTCTAACTAAGGTCACACTTGGGCAAGCTAAGACGCTTGGAAGTCCTAAGGATATTTTTCTTTTTAAAATTTTTTATTAAGCTGCACTAGAAGCCTTTTAGAAACAAAATTTAAAACTGATTTTACCAACTGCAGCTTACGTTTTCTATTCTGAATTTTAAAGTACGCTTATAGATCACATGGTGGATCAGGCAAAGGTTTAAGAAAAATACACAAGTTTACCCCATTACGTTCGTAGCATACACTCCCTGTTGGACTCTGACCCGGGGCAGCTGGAGATTTACTCTCTAAGTTGTGAGGAACAGCGCACACAACCTACCAGTCAAAAAAAAAAAAATTTCCATTGCTAATCATTTCAGGAGCAGCACTGTGCAATATAAACTGAATTTTAATATCCTCTACACTATACACAGGGATGCATTTTAATATGATCCACAAGAGGATGTCATGCTGCCAAGTTTCAAACTTACAGTACATAAATTCACTGTAAGCATAGATTTAGGGTTATATGTAAAAACCCAGATTGAATCTTGACCATATTTGTATCTCCAGTCAAGAAATGCCAGTGCTTCTGATAGAATTTTAAAATAGTAATTTTTATATACTATAGCTCTCTTGCGTGCAAACTGAGGTGATGGGGAGAATCTTCCTTTACTAATGTGAAAGATATGCAAATGCAGGGCCCTAAGAAAACATAAAGCATTAAAGTCACTAACTTGTCCATTCATTCGTTCTTCAGGGAGGATTTCTGGTTTTATCTTCACCAGTTTAATAGCAATGGGTTTCCCAGTCCGCCGGTCAGATGATACTTCAAATTCAACATCATCTAAAATAAAGAGCATGTATGTTTTTGGGACTAATTTTGGCAAAATGTTATCTCACCTCTAAGCCAAATTTAAGGTAACATTTGAGTTGCCTTAGACCACTGGTTTTCAAAGTGTGGTCCCTGCATTATCCGGCAGCTTAGTAGAGATGCAAGTTCTTGGGCCCCATTCAAGATCAGATTAAAGAGAAACTGTGGGAGCAGGTAAAGCAATGTGTATTTTACCAGGCCTTCCAGGTAATTCTAATAGATGCTAATGTTTGAGAACTGCTTTAGATTAATATTGCCATGTTTTTATCTTAGTTTTTACGGCATTTTACAAATACTGCAAATGATATAACAATCATGACCTTTGGCAAGTTTTTTAACCTCTCTGTACCTCAGTTTCCTCACATCTGTAAAATGAGAATATTTCCTAACCAACAGGCTTGCTGTGAGGATTAAACAAAATAATACTCCTATTGCACTTAGAGTATTTGGTACATAGTAAGCACTCACGTTAGCGATTATTCGGATTGCTTTCTCAAAAACAATTTAAAAACACACACTGGGACCTTGTAACTTCAGTCCTTTAATAAGCGAAACATTTTCATGTGTGAAAATGTTTTTTATGGTGTCAACCAAGATGAACTTACATAAAGTCCAAGTGGTGACATTCTAAGAGTTTTTTTTTTTAGGTACTAAAAATAGAACATGGTAGAATAATAACTTACATATAAAAGTACAGTATTTTCATCGACTTAAAATCAAATACATAGTAAGTAAACAGTCATCATTAGGGAGAAATAACACTTAAATCTCCCAAGCATCTATTATAAAAATTCTGTAAGACAACTTTTAGTCTATCAGTCCTTCATCTCTCAAAGAGACACCACCACAATAGAAACTAGGATTCTGCTAGTTTATACAGACTATTTCAATAACTGGTACAACTAAAAGACCAAAACTTTAACACTTCTACAACAAGTTGGTAAGAGAAATTTCTTACTATATCCTTTTCAAAAGGGAGAACTGACAGATTACCTCCTACTTTTAAGTCCTGCAGGTTGCCATTATACTGTGAACAGTGGAAGAAAAGTCTAGCTTGACGTTCTGAACACTGAATAAATCCGTAAGAGGTTAGAAGTTTTTCAATAACCCCAGTTTCACGCAGTGCTGCTGAAGTACCATTGGGGTACCCATTGTGTCCATTGTTGTGGAGAAGGTTTGGATCAAAGCTCATCTGTTTTAAAAAGAAAAAGAACTCAATATATACATACCTGTATATTACCGGTAGCTGTATATTATCTCCACAGCATACTAAATCTGCTTAACAAACCACTAAATCATTAGTATAAAAAGGTAAAGAAAATACAGGTAAAAAAGACAAAGGGAAGATTATGGGCTTTTATTACTGAAATGTTAATTTAACTAATAAAACATTTCAGAGAAAATATTCTGGGGGAACTGCCACCAAATAGAATAGGACTTCTGGAGTTTAATATTAAAGGTAAATCAACTACATAAGTAAAAATGCCTTTATGTTAATTTTAAATGACTAAAACAGCAATTTCAGAGCAAAAGTTACCAATACTCATGAGACTGCAAACCAAACTACCAAATATTATCAGTAAGAGATTTATTAATCCTTATTGTGAAGCTTAAAATGAAAAGAAACCTTAATACTATTTGGGAAGCCATGCATCTTGAAGGTAAATGTTTAAATTAGTAGAGATTAACAATAAAATAAACTCTATGAATATTTAATTCAAACCAGAAAATTTCAGGGTGATGCATGCATAGGTCTTTTAATGGAAGAAAATCCAAAACAAATAATTAGAAAACAACAGTTTTCTAAGACAAAATTCCAAGACGGCAAATGATCTTCCACTTTAAAAAATTTGAATAATTTCACAAGTACACTTAAAGAAAACTTTTTATCTGTTCCAGACAGACTTAAAATCTCTAAATACTATATTGTTATTTCTATGATCAGATAAAGCACAGATAAACCCATTCTTTAGTGAAAGAAGAGCCATTTAAATGTAATGCAATGGAACAGGTTTAGGTCTGCAAATACTATCACATTGGATACTTCATTTTATCTGAGTAAAACCAAATTTTATAAGCTTAAGTGAAGCATAAAATAGAATAAAATCTCTAGCAAAGGCTAGGTCTTTACAACTAGTTTTAGACCTTTTCATTGAAAATCTGACTTACATGCATCTTCATTTAAGTGAGAAGCTGAGCATTATTAATAAAAAGAATGTATTTCATTAGGAAAAAATGACTAAATTTTAAAATGATAAACCCAAGTAGTTAAATAGTATGTGGAACGGCCAAATTATGAAAATTAGACCCACCACACCTGTTTATGGTTAAGTTCTAGTTCTCTCAAGCTAGACACTATTCTGTGTTTGACATGTATTAATTCATTTAATTTTCACAAGAGCCCACAAGGAAGTAATACTTTCTCCATTTTACTACTGAGGAAACAGAAAGGTTAATTGCCTTGCCAAAGTAAAATGGTAGAGCCAGGATTCAAATCAAGGTTTGCCCCTACAATCTGGGCTCTCAACCAGGGCTTCTCAAACCTAAGTTACCTGGAGATCTGGTTAAAATTAATTAAAATGGTTAACTGGGGACCTGAGAGTCTCCATTTATAAGAAGTGATACCAATACCTCTGATTCTCTTGACACAATTTGAGTAGCAAGGCTCTAAATTACTAAAGTTACCTCTTAAGATTCAAGGTGAAATGCTTAGGGAAGTTAGAAAGTGAGTCTGCAGGGCATTTCAACCAAACAGAATGACCCTTGTTAATCATGCTCTTAACACAAAGCGAAAGGAGATGGGATGACTGCTTTCCTGACTTACAGATCTCTGATACGCAGGGGTCCTCTTTTGTTTTTTAGTCCCAGATGAGATAGAAGACGAAGATAAAGGTAAAGAAAGTGAAGGAGGGACTGCAGGAGGGGGGTGAGGATCTGACGACACAGTAAAATCGTTCTCCATCTCAAACAGCTGTGATAATACAGCATAATGTTTGTGACTATGGTCAGTAACAATGCACACTCGAGAGTCAACCTGTGAAATCTTTTCAGATTTACTATTAGGTCAGTTTAGCAAAATATAATTCAGTTAACCAGATTTCCATTGACATAGAAAATAAATTATAACATTAACATTACAAGGTCATACTGACAGGACATTTTACTCTCTGGGAAGGTTAGCTGCTGGAATGAGACAGCTCAGCCCAATTTCTTCTCAACATGCAGCAACTTTAAATAAAATCCGATTATTCTCAATCACTATCTCCCTAAAGTAGAGTACACAAAAACCAATCCACTGGGGTGTAGGAAGAAAATATTAGAACTATTTTTTTTTAAACCCAAGGACAAAAATAAGCTTTTACACATATTTTTTACAGAAGAGGCCTCAATCGAATCATTATGTCATATGGTCATGTATCACATACATTGTTCAGGTATTTGAAGGGAAGAGTAGACAACTCCACAAGAGGTTGACCATGATGCCCTCACTCATTCATTTCCTTTCAGCATATTATAGTTTATACCTGTCCGGTTTAAGTGGATGTACAAATTTAGTTATCTACTTTAACGAAACTCTCCTTACAAATAGACAAATGGTTGAAAAAGGTTCCTGCAGAACCTTACATGGATGATAATGCTAATAATTCAAGGACAAGTAAAGAAGTGCCTAGGAGAGCTGACACTTCTATCCCTATGACTAGTTCTTCATCCTCCACATTATGAAATAAATAACTGTCTAATCAGATCTGACAAATATACCAAAAAGTTAAGATCAAGTCTATGATGTCAATTTCTATTAGTAGCAATAAAACATACTGAATATATTGTCCCTTGAGATATTAATTCATGATAGTATAAAGTTTCTTAAACACTTAAAAATAGTGGCAGTACATGCTCAAACTTTTTACTGACAAACAATATGATCAAACTAATTTGAAGACCACTATTCTAGAATACTTAGATGCTGACGTTCAAGCTGTGCTCTTTCATGTTTAGACTGTAGTTCTTATTACTATAAAAATAAGAACACAAGTATGACTTATTGTACTTAGGCCCCAAACCAAACATACTGCCGTTGAGTCAATTCCGACTCAGGGACCCTATAGGACAGAGTACAATCGCTCCAGTGTTTCCAAGGCTGTAAATCTTTATGGAAGCAGACTGCCACATCTTTGTCCCACCGAGCGGATGGTGGGTTTGAACCATCAACCTTTCCGTTAGCAGCTAAGCACCTTTAACCACTGTGCCACCAGCGCTCAGAAAGCAGCAAAACAAACCTATATTCTCAAGGCTTCAGTCCTAGTACACATCCCTGCAGGCAGGAAATAAGGATCCTGTTTTTCTCACTCTAAGGAAAAATGAATCAGAAGGGCTTACAGCAAGCACTGCCTTCTAAAACTAATTTATTCCCCAACAAAGGTGCCGGAATATAGGCTGTATTGCTGCTCGAGTCTCATCTCAATCCTAACTGTATATCAAAACATTGCTGAAAAAGTGTTTTTCCCCTTCTCAGAAACTGTGCTGACCTGAGCTTTCTTTCCTTAGCCTTTATCCAGTTGGGACTTTCCTCCCCAATACCCAAACGAGAAACATATACCACTTAATTTTAAATAAGACAACATAGTAACACATTTTCAGTTAAAGAATTTCTGATAATATGGATAAAGTACGTTTTTTCTGGCATTGTTAATTATTTCATATGGTCACGTGTCACATGACTTTTAAGTAAAGCAGTACCATTAAACAAAACAGAAGTTCATGACAAAAATGATACAAAAATAGATGTCCAATGGAAAAAGTAGATAGCTTCACAAAATCCTTATTTATAAAAAATTAAGATATAAGAAGTCACCCTCCCCCAAAAGGGGTGGTGCAAAAGACCAGTATGTAAATGTTATCTGGCATCTTTTAATAGGTGGAGGGGGAAAAAAAAATCAATTTAGCCCCTCACTTCACAGCATATAAAAAATATAATCCAGATGGACTGAGTTAAATGCCTGAAATATTAAAAAACAGATGCTTATATTTATAAAATTTTTGGAAGGGGGTTTTTCTAGGTTTTAATTCAACAGAAAAAATCGCAGAGAATCAAGATTAGATTACATAAAAAGCACAAACTTTTCTACTTAAATCTACGGAAAACAAATGTAATATAAACATATCAATATATTATTAAAGAATTTAAGCAAATCAATAAGAATTAAATGACGGGAATATAAGCCCTTTAAGGGCAGGGACTTTTTGTTCAAAGCTAAATCCCTAGACCCTAGACAGAACTGTATCTGACACATAGTAGGCACTCTATTTGTTAAATTATTGAAAGACACTAAGACAAATCAGCAAAATATAAACAAATGAGTCTTTAAAATCACTGAACACAAAACATTTGAAAAATTTCAATTTTGGCAATACTCAAAAATATAGATAAACCAGATGAATAATATTCATATATCAAAATAGAAAAGATACAAGACTTAAAAAAATATGAAGGAAGTGGGCTAAGAACAAAATGCTCATACACTTTTATGGTAGTAAACTTGTACAACCTTTATGAAATGCAATTTATCAACATGTATCAAAATATGGAGATCTTCTTCTTAATTCCACTGCTGGAAAACTATCCTCCGGAAATCTGAAATGTGGATAAGGTTTTATGCACAATATGTTCACTGTAACATTTTAATAACAAATTTCTGGAAACAACCTAAAGTTTAACACTGCTTCAAGAACTTACAATTATGTAGTCATTAGAAAGGATGCTTGAAAATGCTTACGCTATAATGTGAAATAAGAAAATTGTTTATACACTATGATTTCAACTCTATTTTAAAAATACAGACCAGAAGACAGACTCATTTAACATTCACAGATGAGAAATCAAGCTCAGTGTCTAAGGGCAGAGAGCTAAAAATGGTATAGATGAGTACGGAATCCAGTACTGACTCTATGGGTCACACCGTTAACCACTGCCTAATTCATTAAACCAGTACGCACATGCCTACTATGCATCCACACTGATCTAGGTTCTGCTGATAGATGGTTGTTGTTAGGTAGGTTCTGACTCATAGTGATCCTATGTACAACAGAACGAAACACTGCCCAGTCCTGCGCCATTCTCACAATTGTTGAGCCGACTGCTGCAGCCACTGTGTCAGTCTGTCTTGTTGAGGGTCTTTCTCTTTTCCACTGACTCTCTACTTTACGAAGCATGATGTCTTTCTCCAGGGACTGATCCCTCCTGATAACGTGTCCGAAGTATGTGAGACTAAGTCTTGCCATCCTTGCTTCCAAGGAGCATTGTGTCTGTACTTCTTCCAAGACAGACTTATTCATTCTTTTGGCAGTCCATGGTATATTCGGTATTCTTCTTCAACACCATAATTCAAAGGCATCAATTCTTGGTCTTCCTTATTCACTGTCCAGCTCTTGCATACATATGAGGTAATGGACAACACCATAGCTTGGGTAAAGCACATCTTAGTCTTCAAGGTGACATCTTTGTTTTTTAATACTTTCAAGAGTCTTTTGCAGCAAATCTGCCCAACGCAATGCATTGTTTGATTTCTTGATTACTGCTTCCATGGGTGTTGATATGGATCCAGGTAAAATGAAATCCCTGACAACTTCAATCTTTTCTCCGTTTATCATTATGTTGCTTATTGGTCCAGTTGATGAGTAGGGAACAAAACAGACACAAGTCCATAACCTCAGAGAACTTATTAGATTTTGTATCTTCTTCTACATTATTTACTTTTAAAATGAGAAAAAAGTCATTAACAAAGCTAATCTCTTTTAATAAAAGCTGAATTGGAAATAATTTCAGGTCAAGTTTAAACCATTCTAATAAAAAAAAAAAAAGAATCAAAGTTCCCTGTACTGGAAGTGAAAAGACTTGCTTTTAGTCCTGGTTCTTTCATTAAGTATGGCCTTGAGCAAGTACTTTTAGCTTCTCTGGGATCACTTCGTCAAATGTAAAGTGAGGACCTGAGTGGTTTCCAAATCCTCTTGGCGAGAAAAAAAAAGTCAAAAGTCTATAATTTGCATTTTCTTCTTACAACCTCAAGATTTTTTTTTGTTTTTATATCTAGTCTTTGCCTGACTTCTTCTAACAAGGAATTACCTTGAAATAGACTGTAGGAGAGACAGATTTTGAAAATGGCTCTGTATTCCTAATCTAACTATAATACTCCCATAACTTCCACTGGTCATTCTGCCTTTCTGAAGGCAACAGCTTTGTCCTGGTTGCTATCTTTCGGATATGGAGTCCTGGGTGGCATGAACAGTTAACCACTCAACTACTGCTGAAATGTTGGCAGTTCAAATCTACCCAGAAACACCTCAGAAGACAGGCCTGCTGATCTGCTTCTGAAAGGTCACAGCCTTGAAAACCTCATGGAGCAGTTCTACTCTGCATACATGGGGTTACCATGAGTCGGAATCGACTCTACAGCAATGAACAATAAGACAATTATTCATTAAAGTGTATTTCACTACTCTTAAACTCTGATCAATATACAGTACTCAGTGACTATGTCTCTTGATTCTGTAGACTTAAGTTCAGTAACTTTGCGTAACTTAAAAAATCCTCAGATCTTTTCTTAATTAACCACATCAGTCAAAGTAGGCTTTCTCCTTTTGGTACTTCTATTAACTGATCTTTTGTTCCTAAATACCAAACTATAATCTAATGCTTTTAAATTTCATTCTGTTGGTTAACCTGGAGTTCCAATTTATAGAGATAATTTAAAATTATTCAGTTTTATATAGTCTATCTTTTAAGCATTCTTCTACGTTCTGTATTAAGACCTATCTCACAGAATTATTGTTTGGTTAAATGAGTTGCTTCATATAAAAAGCCTAGAATAGTGCTTTATTAGCACATAAGGACTCACATAACTATTTGTCATTAGATCTTTGTTTGAAAAGGGCTGGGCAAAGATAGAATCTGGCAGTATACACCTTGAAACGTCTTTAAAAATTAGTCTGTTAACCAATATCTTTTAATAATTATTTAACCAGATTAAAAGTTACCTAACTCATTATAGGTTCCTGGGTGGCACAAATGGTTTGAGCTTGACTACTAACCTAAAGGTTGGTGGTTTGAACCCATCCATCAGCACTGTGGAAGGAAAGGCCTGGCGATCTGCTTCCATAAAGACTGAGGCCAGGAAAACCCTACAGAGCAGTTTTACTCTGTAACACATGAAGTTACCGTAAGTCGGAATCAACCTGTTGGCAATGGTTTGGTTTTCCAGTTTTAACTTCAATCTACATTTCTCCATATTGACCATTATACTATCATGATATACTCTGTCAAACGTCCTTATTGAAAAATCATGTTTTTTACTCACTAGCTCCTGGATTTTTGCTATGGTCAGAGAGCAAATTCCATAGTTCCCACCCGGACTTTGAAAAAATCAGGACATTTACAGTTCCTGACCATGTTGTTGCTAGGTGCCGCCAAGTCGACTGCAAGTCATAGCAACCCCATGTGACAGAGTAGAACTGCCCCATAAGGTTTCCCAGGCTGTAATCTTCACAGGATTAGATTACCAGGTCCTCCTCCCGTGGAGCTACTGGGTGGGTTCGAAGCACCGACCTTTCCGTTATCAGCAGAGCACTTAACCAGTACACCACCAGGTCTCTTCTCCTAGCCAAAGCTCTAGTTACACTTTTACCTTCTCACTCATCTGGGCTTTAAATTTTCTCTTAATATTTCTCCTATGCTTGCCAGTGTGAAAATTATCTTCAGTGGAAAAACTGGAAGCACAATAGGGATTTCCTAGCTTTGCCTTTCCGTTTTGTCAACTCTGAGGAGTTCTGGTGATGCTCAGCTGCTACCGAAAAAAGGTCAGTGGTCTGAACCCACCAGTTGCTCCTCAGGAGAAAAGATATGGCATTCTGCTTTCATGAAGATTATAGCCTTGGAAACCCTTTGGGGCAGTTATACTCTTTTCTATAGGGTGTTAAGAATCGGAATCCACTCGACGGCAACTTTAGATTTTTTAAAGTCAACTTCAAGTCTTAGTCAAAACACTCACCAAAGCAATCCCAATTTTCACATGCCAAACAAACTTTTTATAAGTCTTATTCTTCCTTGCCATTTTTAAGGTTCTTTTGTATTTATTTATTCTTTCTTATGTACTAATTTTACCATTTTTATAAAAGTCTCCTTTAAAATATGGAGTTCTACTGTACTACCAAATGCCCATTTTAATTAAAATAATTCACAACTGTACAATCAGAGCATGTTTTACTGCTTATACTCACCCTGTGAGTTAATCTGCTTGTGAGATGTGATCTACCATGTATAACTTAATTTTTAGACAGCTAGTGTGAACATGGGGTCACCATGAGTATGAATCAACTCGCTGGCAACAGATTTGTTTTGTTTAGGGTGAATACAGGTATTTTTATTTATATATTTTAAAACTGCACGTGGCAAACTAACATTCAGAATATGAAGATTAAGCTAAACTAAAAGTACTTTTAGTTTAAATCTATTTCAACAAGGCATGAAACTTTTACCCTTTTGAACAATAAACACAAAACTGCAATTTCAATATGCATTATCTTCCCCACCTAATCCAACAGAATTGATAACAATCAGTCTAAAATTACAAAAAGAAAATAGGAGATAGGAAGAAACAAATAGAAAAAATAAACGGTACAACAATAACCTTAAAATTAAGTAACTTGAGTGTCTATTTTTAAAAATGGTGACAGAAGATGACCCTTTAAGAATGATCCATTTTCATTCCTCTGAAGCATTTTAAAAAAGATTTACCACCAATTTCTCCTTGAAATTATCTTCGTCAGATTACACTCCCCTGAATTCTTCTATTTCTTCTAACATTCTCTTCATTGGCTCCTCTTCCTTTATTACCTATAAACTGATGACATCTTGCTGAATTCCAAGCCTTTATTTATACTCATATTAGAAAATCTATAAAGATTAAAAAGGAAAATTGCACTTCATAATCCTGTCCCCCCTTCAAAGATAGCCACTGTCTAACATTTCATTCTAGTGTATCTTCTTATACTTCATATCACCACCTAATGAACACAACAGACTTCTAGAATATAATTATAGCAAGTCCTAAACTTCCCTATTCCTATGAACAACAAAGGTTTCTACCTTGGACACCTGAATACACTAACTCAATTCCCTCCAGACTCATCTTCCCATTCAACTGGTTACCGAGTCCTATCACCCTATCACCTCCACCACAGAAATAGTTAGTCATCCCCTCCATCCGCCATTCCTCCTCCTATATCTTAGCTTCTACCTTCCCTAGACTCTATTCATTACTTCCTAACAGGTCTCAAGTTCAGCCTACCCCTCACCAATGGCAGAATTTATCTTTTAAAGACACAGTTCTGAATACACTATTATTTTAAAATCTGAAGAAATAAAACTACCTCATTTTTGAGGGAAAACAAAAAGAAAACATTAAGCCCTTGCTTATAAACATCTGACAGCTTTCCTACAGAATAAAGCCAAATATACTGGGCCCATCAGAATCTGATTCCAGCAAGCCTCATTTTCCAGTTAGTCTCCCAACCTCACAGAACTGTGTATCCTCTACTCTGTTCATAATAGACCTCTCAATATATATCATGTAGTTTCAGACCTCCCTGAACCTACTCATTCTGTTACCTGTCTCTCTCTTCCAGAAGGCTGTTGTCCCTCTTAATTGCTATTTAGCTTCAAATACTGTTTCTCTGCAGGCTTCCTTTTCCCTCCTTCCAAAAGAATGAAGTGCTCCTTCAGTTATATTTTCTTAGCACTTTATGCACACCTCTATTTAGCCTATTATTATTTTGTAACAAATTGTTCTAAATCATAAATCTATTAACATCTTATTATTATATTTCACCACTAGCAATGTCTGACAATACAGTAAACAAGTCATTCATTCACAAATATGCACTGAATACCAGCTAGTCACAGGCACATAGATACTGGATATAAAGCAACTTCCCTCCCTCAAGAAGCTAACATTTGGAGAAGAGAAAAGGAAACAGGGACCGGTGGGAGGAAGACAGAAACAGAGACATCCGTACCAAACGTTACCCAGGTTACCAAGACCCCAGTACAAAGACTGGAAAGGGCATTCCTATGTGCAACCCTAACTTCTAAGTCATACAAATGGAGTTTCTCTTTCTAAGAGACTAATACATCAAAAGAGATCAGTATATACTAATATTAAATACAATCTTGTCTGAAAATCCCATGGTTTTGGCCATAATGTCCTAACAAGAGACCAAAAAAAAAAAAAATAAAGAATCTAGTGTTGATACTTTCGTATTAGTTGAAAATACAAAAATTGTTTTCAGACTACCTTTAAAAGAAAACAGATTATGAAGATTTTCTATTTGACCAAATAATTAGGAAACTCAGAATTACAAAACCAATTATACACCACAGGAAACTACAAACCCACCTCGCAGCGATAATCAAATATTGCACTTTCAGTAGTATTTGCTGATTCTTCTTTTCAGCGCACGTTTCAAAGGATGAAAGTTGCTAGTATTAAAAAAAGAGCGAGCGAAAAATGATCTATCAAGCTATAAAGAAAACAACTGCTGCTGCACCGGGCAATCTCACAGTACAGCACTGAAGAAAACAAAGACTACTAGCAGCGTTGGGAAGTGCTCTTTCAAAGCTGTTGAGTAGGCACAAACTTCTTGTTTCAGATCAAGTGTTGTGTCTTCAACTTAAGTGTACTCTTCTTTGGTCTTGTTAGTTGTTACGAGGTTTGTTTCTTGCCTGATCTGAACTTGAAGCAGCAGTTTCAGGTGGTAAAGTCTGTTCTGTTACACTTCATACTAGGAAAAAAACAAACAAACAATGAAGATCTTAAGTATAACTTATATACAAGAATCAGTGGCAGAGGGTAGGAGGAGGGGCAGACTCATTTCATTAACTTAGAATCACTGGTCAAGCAAGTAATGCAGGAAACTTGGAAGCACACTCATTTGATGTTATTTGCACAATCTCTCCAGTAGTAATGAACACCTCCTATGGTATCATAAAGACAAGATAAGAAAATTATTTCACAGTTCTTACTGACTCCCTCACCAAATTAAGCTCTTAGTTACAGAGGTTTTAGCTTAATATTCAATTTAGTATAAGCATTTTAGAAGCACCTAGCACTGTGATAGGTACTGCGAAAAATATAACAAGCTCCTGCCACCAGGGCCTTTACAATCTTGCTGAGAAATTATACCTGGAGAAAAACCAAAACACAGGATGAAATGCCGAAATTTAACTTGTTCAAATAATATTTGGGTACGTACCATGCCACATACCATACTAGAAACACTTATTGTTAACACTGTACATGCATGGAAGCAACAGCGTATAGTCAGAGAAAGCTCTTAAGGAATAGGAGGAATCTGAGCCGAAGCTGAGAAACAGGCAAAATTTAAAGAGAAAGGAAAAAGTTGAGCATTCTAGTCAAGAAATACCACATAAGCCAAGACAGAGTATGCCACTAAAGTTCACGGAGATCAAAAGACCACATATTGTATGATTTTCTATCGTGGCATTAAGTGAAGTTTACTGCACAAATGACTATGGCACCAAGTGTAACTTGTTGTTCCAGCGGAAATCAACAGGCTAGCCTAGCCAGAACAGAGGACTGGGTTAAAGAAAAAATGGGATATGCGGCATGACAAGTGTAGTAGAGCCAGATTATGAAGCATTTCAACTTAAAATGTAACAGAGTCACAGTTCTTCATGAAATGTTAAGTCTTCAAATCCTGCTGGCGATGACTCAGTGAAGGAAACAAGTATCATTTGAACTGTTACAGTAAATAGAAATGTCTATAGAAGAAAAACAAAAACAGAAGAGAGATGGGAAGAGAAATGAAACATATTTATAAATAAAATCACAGAATCCCGCTTTATATTACCTATAAAATAAATGATTATCTTATGCTGTACTCAAGGGTGCTGTCAACTAAAATGATTTATATGGGGAGAGAAAGATGGATTTGGTTTTAGACGTGCTGAGATGATGGATGGTACCGTAAATCCTGCAAAAGCTGGAACCTGTGTTAAGGCGGAAATGTGAAATTTATTTTCCACTAAAATGAGTGATAGAAAAGTGTTAAAACTGCACCTTGTCAAACGTGGAAAACTTGCCAGATACCACATAACAAGGCAGACCCCCTGAGCTCATGATCTCTTCCGGCTCTCACAGATTTCACTGTATATTTATTTGAAAAATATCAGAGCTGGAGAAATAATTAAGATTAAGAGAGGGCAATCAATTCCAATCACTAATACTTACTGGTAAAATGCCATGAACAAGTTATTTAACCTCGTAAGCTTTAGTTTCCTCATGCAAAATGAAAACTCAGTAACAGCTGATCTACGGCCATTTTCTGTATTTAACGTTTCGTGATTCTATATTGCTACTTCAAAAATCAGGTATCATACTAGCCCAATCTTTCAACTTTATTTAGATCATTTTCCTATTACCCAGACTAGATACTTCTTAGGGTAATGATTCTCAAACCTGGCTGCACATTATAACCACATGGGAAGCTTTAAAACTGTATTTGTGTCCAGTCCTTATCCACAGAGTGATTTAACTAGCCTGAAGAAAGACCACTTCCTTAGTAATTTTTGATTCTTCCCTCTCCTTCATCTCACACCCACTGTTGCAAATCTCAATGTTTCCTATATCTTCTTTACTCATCTCTTGTCCTAAACGACACTATATTTTAGTCTAGGTATCTAACATTTCTGTGAACTTCCAAGGTCAAACCTTTCCAATTTGTTACATTAACACTATCAGACTGATTTATCTAAAATTTCAATTTCATCTCCTCTCCACTGCCCAAAAATCTTCAATGATTTTTCCACTACCCTAGAGGTTCTCAATCCTGACTGCACGTGCAACTACCTGGAAAACAAACAAACAAACAAAAAAATCAAAGCCTGGGTCCCACCCCCAGAGATTCTAGTTTAACTAGTACTAGGTTAAGTCCCCCATCACTCATCTGTCAGTCTGTCGTACTGTGGTGGCTTGCATGTTGCTGTGATGCTCGAAGCTATGCCACTGTTACTTCAAATACCAGCAGGGTCACTCATGGTGGACAGATTTCAGCGGAGCTTCCAGACTACGACAGACTGGGAAAAAGGACCTGTCGATCTACTTCTGAAAAAACTGGCCAGTGAAAACCTTATGGATAACATTCCGCTAAAGCACAGAGTCAGCAAAAAAAAGAGAAAGACCCTTAAGAAGATGAGTTGACGCAGGGGCTGCAACAATGAGCTGAAAGGTATCAACGATCCTGAGGATGGCGTAGAGCAGTATTTCATTCTGTTGTGCATGGAGTCACTGAGTTTGGACTGACTTGATGGCACCTAACAGCAACAACAGGTTAAGTCCCAGGAGTCTGCGGTGGCACATATCGTTAAGCACTCAGCTACTAACCAAAAGGTTGGTAGTTCCAATCCACCCAGAGTCCCTTAGAAGAAAAGCCTGGTGATGTACTTCGGAAAGATGACAGCCAATGAAAACCTTATGGAACAGTTCAACTTTGAAACACATAGGGGTGCTATGACTCGAAATCAACTCAATGGCAATTGGTTTCTGGTTTCCATTAGTTTAGGTTCCAAGCAATTTTTTTTTTTTTTTAAACACTTTCTCACACCTGTTTCTAATTTGCAGTCAATGTTAAGAAGCACTATTCTAGATGTCTCCAGTCTACCTTTCCATCTTTACCTTTTATTACCCTTTCGACTCTCCCAAACCGGTCAATTCCTTCTCCTAAACCTTGAAAACAACCCTTGGGAGACTACTGAATTCTTTCCACAAAAATATAATTTTGTCATTTTCAAGGTGACAAAAAGGCTTTCTTGACAGCACAGACTCCATACCTTCTTCGCTTAATTCCTGTAGCACTCACTCCCTGCATTTATCTTGGTACCAAATCATTTTCACACTGTTTACTTCATGTTTATGCACCTTGTTCCCCTAATTGTATTTCAATTTTTTTCAAGTTTGTCTTTATCACACCCCTCTTCAGCACCAAACCCAATGCTGCTGAACTTAACCACAGTAAAAACTAATACAGCAAAAGAAGCTTTCCTTAACAGCCAAAAGGACATTACAATTCAAGTTTAGACAACTTTTAAAAGAATATGTTTTGGTTAACTGTATAAAGTCTTGATTATTCAATCAAGAAATAATTATCTCTTCTTTTCAAAATACAGATGTGGTATACTGATTTTAACATAAAACCTTAGGTCCATTTATGGACTTAAAGAATTCAGGATTGTTACCTGATAAAATAGATAAGAAACTCATGAAAATGCCAAGGACACGGCTATATGTACGATGGGAAAAAATACTAAGAACTTATTTTGAAAAACTTGAACTGGGTTAACCAGTTATTATGTTAAAAACTGTCAAGCTTGTCATTTAGTAACACACAAATAAGGGATTTCTAGACTCTAAAAGCTGGCGTATTGCTGGAGCCTTGGGCACTAACGAGATCTAAACCCACTGCCTTCATTCAAATCGATCTGGACTCATAGTGACCGTACAGAACAGACTAGAACTGCCTCATAAGGTTTCCAAGAAGCAGCTGGTGGATTTGAACTGTCAACCTTTTGATAAGCAGCCGAACACTTAGCCACTGCACCACCGGGCCTATTAGGAGCTATTAAAGCTCAAACGAACAACCAATGATCATGAATAATTGAGAGTGGCCGCATTTGTTTCACAAGTATCTTCACAGCTATGAGATTTCTAAGATAAACTGAATGGTTTTCAATCAAGTAACACTAAAAGCTTTCAATACACCAGTACTGTATTTCAATAAAACTGGCTGTCCACTTAAGCCGGGATCATTAACATTCATCGGTGATACTGACAACTTTTCTTGGGTCAATCCTCTGAGTAAGTACATCTCCTTACCACCCCCCCCCAACCCCCCGCCAAAAGCCAGAGGTTTCTTAAATCACAATCGAGAAACTAAGTAACAATGTAAATGGGGATGAGAGTCTCTGATTGCTAAGTAATCAACTCATTTTTCCTTTGGTCAATTTGGAAACAGTTATCACTGCTTGTAAAATATCAACAATTATGTTATTCTGTTTTAGAAGTCAAAGCTAATTCCTTTACTTGAAGTGATAATCAAAATGGTTATTCCCTATTTCATCTGTCTTAAAATTATCACCACCTGTTTTGTTATTTACTGTCTCCCCCAGTTTACTACTTTATCACAAAGGCCTAGCAGGAAGCACTAAGTATTTGCTGAATTACCACAAAGTGAATTACTACACTTGGATTACCAGTAATTTATCTACAATGTATCACGTTACTCATTTTAACATTCTGGCAAATTATTCTGAAAGTCTGTATAGCACTCATTTGGGGGAGAATGTTAATGAAAGGTTAAATCAATCTACAGAAATCTCCCCACCTACCCCACTTCCTTCAGGGAATTTCGTTTGGGAAGAACAGCAAAAACCCAAATAAGCAACACTGGACTGAAAAGGTTCTCTATTGGCTGACAGGTCCTTGCCCTGTAGCAAATTTCAGAGGGGGAGGAAAGGAGAACAGTTGACTAAGAATAACATTCTTGCCTTAACTTCCCAGTTCCTATTTTTTGATGTATTAACTCAAAACAACTTCAAATACATTCATGTTTTGCTATAACCTGTATAAGTGAGGTGCTAAACAAATTTTAATTCACTTTTACTTTAGAATCTAAGGTAAATGATAAAGTTTGGATAATTCACCAACTTAAAAAATCTGAGTCATCACCTGTTGACCTGAAATAAAAGAAAATCAAATTAATGCAACTATCTTTTGTATGTTTAGTAAAAACAGTTTTACTGGGTTATTATCTGAACAAGGGATTTTGGTAATAATGTATTTAAAATTATATATCCATCTATCACTTTTTACATACTTTGAAATAGGGCAAATGCCAGTGAGGGAAGTTGAAGAAATGTTCCAGACATAAAATCTGAGAACAGTACAGACCAGCACCGTTCAACATAAACATGTAATTTTAAATATTCTAGTAACCATATTAAAGTTAAGAAAAAGTGAAATTTAAGAATATTTGACTTGATTAAATATTTCTCATTATCATTTTCACATGAATCAATATAAAAAATTAGGATTTTTACATTCTTCAAAATCTACTATTTTATTTTCTAATTACAGCACACTTTAATTTGGCCTAGTCACATTTCAAATGCTTAATAGCCACGGGACAGGTGACAAGTAGCTACCATGCAGGGCAGCGCAGGTATGGACTGAAGAAAACCAAACAACCTGTTACCTTTAAGTCAGATTGAGACTCATAGTGACCCTACAGTCCAGAGCTGAACTGCCCCATAGGGTTTCCAAGGCTGTAATCTTTACGGAAACAGATTGCCACATCTTTCTCTCATGGAGCTGCTGGTGGGTTTGAACTACTACCTTTTGCTTCACAGCCAAGTACTTAGCCACTGCACTACCATGGCTCCTTTTAGACTGAAGAGGCAACAGTAAAGGGAATGGAGTGACCAATAAAGCAATAACAAATGTTAAGACCCTTGGGCAAAGATTTTCATTGATAAAAGGAGGCAGTACCTAGCATAGACTTAACCACAGAGGAGTTTATAGTTATTAAAGTGGAAAAACAGAAGTGAAAATAATCAGCTATGTACTGGCTGTGGATGCAAACC
The DNA here is from genome assembly GCA_030035585.1 of Dugong dugon. NCBI lineage: Eukaryota > Metazoa > Chordata > Mammalia > Sirenia > Dugongidae > Dugong > Dugong dugon. The sequence continues at coordinate 155,509,714 of CM057462.1, forward strand.
AATGGACAATAGCCTACATGTGCAATATGAAGAAACTGCTGATCAGTTCGTTTTCAACTACACACTAATGATTCACCTCAGCATAAAAGAGCATAGTATAAAAATGCTCCAAAAATAAAATTACTACACAATAATTCTGAACAACTGCCTAGAGTATGTTCAGTTTAAAACACCTAATGAAACTTGTAGCACAATGGAAACTTGCAAGAATTCTTCAAGCCTGGCAACAGTATGAACTGAAAATAAGTTTTGTATTGTTTTATTTTTTAACTAGGTACTCACACATGCAAGTGGAAAACACTCTAATATTAAAACAAAGGAATTGTTTTTTACCCTATTTGGGCAGACGGGATTTAACAGCAAGAAATAACGGGATTTAAATAAACAAGTTGAATATTACACCCTCACCACAACAGTTTCACCACTTCTAGCTGTAATTCTCCATTATGGAAAATCCTAGAAGTTTTAACAGCTCTTACAATACTTTGGGTCAAAGATCTCAAAGTGATTCCTCCTTTGTTGTTTTTGAAAAAACAAAGTTCAGAAGGCAAATAAATGCTTTCTGTTGATTCAGCAAGATCAAGATTTTTATTTCATTTTGTAATAATAGAGTTCTAAAATTCAACTCCTTAAATATCTGTCCAAACAGCATTTCCATGTTTCAACTACCTTGTCAAAATTATGATCCCGCATGGTCTAAGTGTCTCTACGTGGGGGAAGGGAGAATACAGGCTGGGCTAAAGCAGATAGAATAGACAACATTTGTCAGCTTCGACACTCTCAATTTTGATTTGCTAGTTACTAGAATTTTCAACCACACACATTAAAGGTCACACTTGTTAAGACAGAACCTATCTACAAAAAAAAAAGGAAAGCTATCTTCTGTGCCTCAAATACTTTACTTTTCAACTCAGCTGCTATAAATACTCATCTCAACAGTAAACATCCAGAGCAGCTGCAACATCACTCAAACTACTACCATCTCTTTTATTTAGTGCCTGGGCTAAAAGGAAACAAAAACAAAGTTTTAGGACTCAAGCATACGGCTATTCAAGTATAAAAACCTCCTTCTTACCCACATCAAGGATATAGCCATTATCGATTAGTACCAAAAGAACAGCAAGGGCCCTCAATGTAGTACTGAAAATTCTAGAAATTCAAAATAAAAATTACTCAGCATTTCGATATAAAGTAACTTATATTACTGGACTATAACTTGGAACCTACATTTTAAAAAGGTGGTTGCTCTGGCTGAGGGCTGCCAGTTCATACTGGCCCGATAAAAATCTAAGTCTCTCAAAGGAATACTTAGCTACCACAGTGCCTCTGCGCGTCCTCCCTCCCTCTCTGCCCTATTTAAAGGGCACCGAATTTTTACTTATTTTAGGTGCAAAACAGGGAAACTACCTTGCCCAACAACGTTCACATTTTTGTGTCTGCAGACTAAAGCCTGTTTTGGGGAGCACTCCCTGCCTCACTGGTGAGTCAAGCAGGAAAGGAGACACGGGCGTTTCTAAAAGAACATCATGTGGCTCTTAAGAACCGTGGCACTAAGATTTCGTACTCTAATGGTGAAAATCTCGAACGTGTCTCCAACCAGGGCTCTGAAAAACTAACTCCGAGTAGAATGACGAAGCCAGGCTGTTCACTGCACAATGTGGGACAGGCGCTTGCACCATAAGAGCCAGTGGAGGTAGCAGGGGAGGACTCCACAGAGCTCTCACACCGCTTGCCCTTTCCCCAGGAAAGAGAAGAGGTACCTTGTGCTTCAATGATTAGAGGCTGGTTCCCTTTCTCAAGAAGCTGAGGGGGAGGCGGTAAGTGGATAGCTGGGATAGCTCAAGGTGAGTACAATAAGGATGCCAATTCTACCGCGCTACCATGCCAGATGTGGCAGGGGAAAGGAGGTGTCCCCGAATAGTTCCTCTAGACCGAGTGGGGGTCTCCGTCCCTACACAAAGGAGGCGCCACTGCCGCACTGCGCTCTGGTACTCGTAATCACATCCCCAGGCAGGTAACGGCCAGGAAACTATAGTGCCCAGAGTCAGTAGGCCCCTCTCCTCTACCTCCGGCGCTTCCAGCTTCACACAAAGGACCGCGCCACCACCCCCTCGCCCCGCCCGCCGGGATTTGTAGTTCCCGTTTCCCCGCCAAGCCCCAGAAGGTAACCGGCCAGACTACAGCTCCCAGCAGCCTCCGCGCCCGAGCCCCGCACCCTCCGCCTCCATCTTGGCTGCGGTCGGAGCTTCCATTTTTCGCACCCTCCCCCCACTTTAGTCACCACTACCACCACCACCACCACCACCGCCGCCGCCGCCGCCACCACCACGCGCACCCGCCTGGCCTCAACTTCTCGCTTCAGCTCTGTGGTCTGACATGAGGCCAGACAGTACGGGAGAAGTGTACAAAACCCGGGGCAGGGATCCTGGGTGTAATCTTCCTTATCCGGAGCTCTAGGAGTTCCCACTCTGACTCAAAAGTCTCTCCCGTTAGTCTTAGTCTTATCTTCCGCTCTTAGGCTGGCTTCTTGCTACCCTCAATTGGATGCCGAAGTCGTACTCACCCCAACAGCTCAGCGCCCCTTCTCCAGCGCCGCCATAAGCAGCACGGCCCGGTACGTAGGAATAAATCTCGCTTCTCTCGCGAGAGTTGCGGACTCCGAGCGCGTGCACAGGAAGGGGGAGGGTTAGCGTACTCCTAATACGCTTGCGCACGAGGGCTGAGTGACGCCTGCCAGTGCGCTGCGCTTAACCATAACCGAGATGGTGGCGAAATTCCCCTGTTTCCCTCCCCCAAGTACTGCGGGAAGCAATCCGGGTGTTTACAGACTCCGCTGGGACGCAAGGGGCGAGGTTGCGGGTGACTTTCGGCGTTTGTGGTCTTCGCAAGCCTGAATGTGCTCTAAGCAACTGAGACCAGCATAAACCGTGAGGTGAACCATTCTGAGGGCGTGTACTAGGAATGTAATAGAAAGGATTTTTCTTTTCCCAACGATAATCCAGAAGTCCCCAAACCCCAGTTTTCCCTCACTCACAGTGCAAGCATTTTTTCTCTTGTCTCCTGAATAAGCAAACTTTAAAAAAGGGGCAGTTTGGCATGACTGAAATGGTTAATCTCATACCTAAATTGAAATTGTATTTTAAATTAAGCTGTAAGTAGGTTTGAAGCCTGCCTCTGCCTTGTAAAAAACACAAGTTGACTTCATTGAAAATTTAATTACTTCTGACACAAAGAGCTTAGACCCAGGCCTTAGTTTATGTAAATAATCTTGCTATCTTAACTGCTCTTAGGCAATTCATCCAGTGACTGCATAGACCCTAACTCCTTCCCTCCTAGCCAGATCGGCAATGTTTACATTTCAAAAGATTTCAAGTTAGAGCTCATTTAATCTCCTTCCAGACCAAATGGTCCACTTCTGTGTTTCAAGGACTCCAACTAAGGTTGAAGCAGGCTACAGTCAATCACTAAACCCCCACATCAGGAATGTTTACAAGGCTTGCTTTAGAGATACTGCTTTAGTCAATTTGTTTTGGGAAATAAGAGATTGACTTTAGGCTAGACATTGATGTTAGGAAAGTTTGCAGTTTGACAACCCCTTGCAAATTTTTTCTTCCTTCTCCTGCATCCTCTTCATGCAAAACCATTTTGCCTTGGTTTGCTCTGCCTGATAAATACCTCATTGCTCTCCCTGCAAGCCAGAACACATGCTGCCTCTTTGAGTGACCATGTGATTCTCCATTTCATGAAATGATCTTATTTGTTTTTCTCCTTCAATACTATATTTTACTTTCTAGCAGAGCATCAATCTAGTGTTTTCACTAGGCCACTACTAAATTAGACTGGAATTTTTATTAGTATAGAGTCAGGTTTTTAGCAAGATAATAAGGAAGTCAAAGAGAGACATTTGTCTCCCAGAAACTATGTTGCTTGCAACAGATGGCCAAAAGTGACCAAGGCTGCATAATCACTGAAAACAAAACAAAACAAAAAAAAAACCTCCTCCAACTGACCTTTCTAGTCTCCAGAGATGTTCATAGTATATCAAGTAATCGAAGAGGCTGAATCAGTAACTAAAAGGTTTAAGTCAGGGCAAATGGATGATTCTGCCAACAGGGAAAGATGTTTATTCTGGCCACAGAAAAGTTCAATGAATTATACCCTGCCAAACAATGGAGCACACCCCTTTGGTGAGAGTAATGCTTTTCGTAGACTCAGTGGCTTTCTCACTTGACAGTACTGGGTAAACAATGATCCCTCGCTTTCCTGAGAACTTTCCCATCCACCTTATTTACTCTTTCCACAAATATTGATTCAGAATTTTATATGTATCATCGTTGGAGATATAGTAGTACGTAAAAATGTACATGATCCTGTCCTGAAAGAACTTTCAGTATAGCATCAATTAAATAATCACAAAACAAGTCTAGTATCCCAGGAATGCAAGGGTGGTTCAATATAAAATAAGTCAATAAATGTAATATACCACATTAATAGAATGAAAAAAACAAAACATGATCATCCTGATATGGAGAACCTAAAACTATTAGGTGCTTGACCAGAGTAAAGATGCTAAGAGAGGGTCTAGGCCTGGAATCCATTCTGTGTAGAAAACTGATGAAACCAGCAAACTGAGCTTGTTAATAATTATAGAGCAGTTCTGCTTGCTACCTGGTATCTAAGGAAATGTTTTCTTTGTAACCAAGCTCTCTTAGTTATCTTGGGCTGCTATAACACAAATACCACAAGTGGATGGTTTTAACAAAGAGAAATTTATTTTCTCACAGTCTAGGAGGCTAGAAGTCTGATTTCAGGGTGCCAGCTCCAGGGGAAGGCTTTCTGTCTCTGTTGGCTCTGGAGGAAGGTCCTTGTGATCAATCTTCCCCTGGTCTAGGAGCTTCTCAGTGCAGGACCCCAGGTCCAAAGGATGCACTCTGCTCCTGGCACTACTTTCTTGGGGGTAGGAGGTTCCTCTCTCTCTGCTTGCTTCTCTCTTTTATATTTCAAATGACATTGACTCAGGATATGATCTAGTCTTGTAGATTGAGTCCTTCCTCATTAACATAACTGCTTCTAATCCTGCCTCATTAACATCATAGAGGTAGGATTTACAACCCATAAGAAAACACATCAGATGACAAAATGATGGACAATCAGACAATACTGGGAATCATGGCCTAGCCAAGGTGACAGATAATTTGGGGGGATACAATTCAATCCATAACACAAGCTAAAAATGAATGTTGTACAGTTGTTCTCAAGGAGTTTTATGGAACCTCTGCATTCTCAGAAATGAATGTCTGGCAGATATCCTGTAAAACCGCCCTCCTGTAGTTATTAAGCAGTAACTAATCAACAAAGCACTCATCACTAAGTGGTAACTAGTCAACAAATACTCTTTAAATCAATCATTGTAAAGATCCCACTTTTGTTATCCTGCCTTTGACAGTGATGTATCAATGAATAACCAGTCAGTATATTGACGCCCCCCTTTCTTTGCTTCAGCCCTATAAAAATGTTTTTGTAATTACTGGGGTTTGGAATTCCTGGATCCATTTTCATGGTCTGTGGAGAGCCCCGGTTTGCTACATTTTAAAAAATTTTTTTTATTGTACTTCAGGTGAAGGCCTACAGAACAAATAGTTTCTCATGAAACAGTAGTACGCGTATTGTTTTATGACATTGGTTAACAACCCCACAACATGTCAACCCTCTCCCTTCTCAACCTTTTTTTTTTTTGGTGAAAATATACATAGCCAGAGATACACCATTTCAAAAATTTCTACATGCACAGTTCAGTGACATCAACTACGATCTTCCAATTGTGCTGCTATTCTCACTTTAGATGAAGGTTTACAAAACTAAATAGTTTCTAATTTAACAGTTAGTACACATGATGCCCTATGACAATGGTTAACAACCTTACAACACATCAACCTATCCTTACTCAACCTTGGGTTCCCTATCACCAGCTTTCCTGTCCCCTTCTGCCTTCTGGCCCTTGTCCCTGGACTGCTGTACCCCATCAGTCCCATTTGGTTTTATGGGGCTGTCCACTCCCAGGCTGAACGGTGAACCTCAGAGATGACTTCACCACTGAACCAAAAGGGTGTCTGGGGGCCATACTCTTGGGGTGTCTCCAGTCTCGTTTAGGCCAGTAAATCTGGTCTTTATTTTGTGAGTTAGAATTTTGTTCTACATCCTTCTCCAGCTCTGTCCAGAACCCTCTGTTGTGATCCCGGTCAGAGCAGTCAGTGGTGGTAGCTGGGCACCATCTAGCTGTACTAGACTCAGTCTGGTGGAGGCCTTGGCAGCTGTGGTCCATTAGTCCTTCGGACCAATCTTTTCCTTGTATCCTGCTCTCTTCATTCTCCCTTGCTCCCGAAGGGATGAGACCAATGGAGTATCCTAGACGGCCGCTAACAGGCTTTTAAGACCCCAGACGCTACTCACAAAGGTAGAATGTCACTGCAGCATTTTTGGTGGCAGTGGTGGAATCCAAAAGTGACTTACCTATTGTGACCCTTAGAAACCAATGATGGAGCATTGACACCAGCACAAACCCATTGTGTTCGATCCATTTCCCTGGGCTCTTAGAGGTCGTTCCAGGTGAGACTTCTTATATTGAACTTCTGCTCTCTTTTGCATTTGAATTTTACCCGAGGTTTATTAATGGCTTTTTGTCTATTTATTCTTAGTTTTCTAACTGTGATCATTAAGATTGTGTGTCAACTTGGCTGGGCCATGATTCTCAGAAGTTTGCTCTTACTGGGATGGATACTTACTCTGGATTTGGATTTGCCTTCCCTGCATGCAATGTTTCTGCTAAAACTACCATCCATGGATTTACAGAATGCCTTATCTGCCATCATGGTATCCCAAACAGCATTGCCTTGGATCCAGGGACTCACTTCACAGCAAATGAAGTGTGGCACTGGGCCCATGTTCATAAAATTCACTGGTCTTACCATGTTCCCCATTATTCTGAAGCAGCTGGCTTGATAGAACAATGGAATGGCCTTCTGGCTTTCTGAGGCTCATTGACAATAAGGTTAATCATCATATTTAGAGAGACTTTTATCTAAAGTTTTTTAATTGACTTTATTTAGCTTTGCATTACTTTTGTAATTCTAATTGGGTCTTCACTTTTAAAAATTATTATAAGTTAACCCTTTAAAGACCCATGGGACATATAGTATCCCACCCACTTTTTATGCCTCTGGAGTTCTTTGGAAAGGGGGTTGTGATGGTTAAGATTCTGTGTCAATTTGGCTGGGCCATGATTCTCAGTGTTTTAATGTGATCACTCCCATTATTCAATATACTGTGAGTAGCCAGTCAGATGAAAGGGAGTTTCCTTGAGGGTATGTCCTGCATCTGAATATAAGCAGGCGTTCTGGCTGTTTGCTCTTTCTGGATCCTGCAGCTGCCTCCTGTCGTCTCATCTCCCATTCTTGGGACTTAAGCTGTCAGCTTATCTGCCGAACCTGGGATTTGTTGATCTGTACAGCCTTTGAGCGGGAGCCCTGCTCTCCGACATGCTGACTTTGGGCTTGCCAGCTACTGCAGCTCTGTGACTTGGGAGAGGCCTCTACCCTGATCCACGGACTTGGGATGTTCTAGCGTCTACAATTATGTGAGCTGTTTCCTTGATATAAATCTCTCTTTATATATACATTTATACACTTTACTGGTTTTGCTTCTCTAGAGAACCCAGCCTAAGACATTTGGTAGTGGGAATGGTTCTAGAGAAACAAAATTGTAAGGATGAGTTTTCTAAATTGGTTCTCAAGTCTGGTTAGTCATAAAGACGTTGATGACTCTGCTTCCAGCAGTAGAGAGGTCACTGCTAGTCCATGAAGTGAGGTGGCGATTCAAATATGGAAAATATCACCACTGGTAGGTCAGGTATTGGTGAAAGGTGAGGCTCAGGGTGAACACATGTGTGATATCTTTCTACAGCTTTGTCAGAATGAGAAGTATAAAGAAGCTGGTTGGTTTGTCCTACTTTCGCTAGACAAACATGAAGGAAAGAGATGCACTCAGGGCTTCAGAGTCAAGGCTCAAGTGCCGCATAAATGACCTCAAGGCTTCCACTTGTGCTTTGAAAGAAAGCCTTATTTCTTGTAGTAACAGAGCTGAAATTGCTGAAAACCAAACCCAGAGTCTTATTGTAAGAGTGGCTGAGTTACAATCCCAGCTCAGTTGCAGACCTCGAGCGGTGTCTGAAGTTAATGTAAGGGCATTGATTGCGAAGAGATGGGAGCCTGAGACTTGGAATGGGGACATATGGGCAGATAATCAGGAAGCTGTGGGGCACTGAGCCTGTAAATTCTGTTGAATCACTCCTGCCAGCAGAACCAGTCCCATCTGAAGAGATTACTTTATGTTTGTCTGCTAAACCACTCTGCCCAGAAAAACCATTAGCCCTTCCACTCCCATCTGAGGAGATTAGCCCTAGCCCAGCTGCCTCTAAAGAGCACTTGCCTGAGTCATTGTCTGGAGCATTGCCTGAGGCAGATGCTTTACAACATAATGCTGAATGTTCTCAAAACAATTCCACACTACCGATTCTGGCTTCTAGACCTATAACTAAGCTTAAGTCCCAGCCAGCCCCAAAAGATGAGGTAAAAAGTGTGACCCAGGAGGAAGTACGCTACACTCCAAAAGAACTACTTGAGTTTTCTAATATGTACAAACAGAAACCTGGGGAATATGTGTGGGAATGGCTACTAAGGGTGTGGGATAATGGTGCAAGGAACATAAAGATGGATCAGTCTGAGTTTATCGATCACTAAGTGCAGATTGTTCATTCAGTATTTCAGCTCGAGAAGTTAGGAAAGGATCTGATAGTTTATTTGGTTGGATTGCTGAAGCATGGATTACAAGGTGGCCTACACTAAAGTTGAAGTACCAGACCTGCCTTGGTATACTGTAGAAGAAGGTATCCAAAGGCTTAGGGAAATTGGCATGCCTGAGTGGACTTACCAAGTTAGACCCACAGACCCACAGACCCACACGTGGAGTATCCAGAGGACACAGCTTTTACCACAACTGTGAGGATCAAATTTGTGAAGGGAGCTCCAGCATCCTTGAAGACTGCTGTGATTGCTATTATATAAGTCAGATTTGACAGTGAGAACTGCCCTAACTGAATTAAGACACCTAACTACAATGGGGCTAATTGGACCCCGTGGTAGTAGGGGCCAAGTGGCTGCACTCAATCGACAAAGACAAGATGGGCGTGGTTACAGTAATGGGCAGAGGAGTCAAAGTGGTAATCAGAATAGTCTGAGTCGTATGGACCTATGACATTGGCTACTTAATTATGGTGTCCCTAGGAGTGAAATAGATAAGAAATCTACTAAGTATTTACTTGAGCTGTACAAACAGATGAATTCTAGGTCAGGTGAACAGCAGTCTAAATGAACTAAGAATTACTATGAGGTTTATATGAGAATGTTGTCCAATGCTATATTATCTAGATATAAAAAACCATTTTTTAAATTTCTCTCTCTCTCTTAATGTAAGAATCAGCTATTTGAGTAACTAATAACTATATGCTAGCTACAGAATATCTCACAGATTAGAGAAGCCTCTGGCAAATGGCAGTTAGACTCCTGGAAGTCTGCCTAACATCCCCTAGGAGAATACACATACTGGAAAGGACATCAACTAAAGAATTCATTAGAATCTTGCTGGAGAGGGCTGTACCCAAACCATTCTTACTAACCCTTGTGCAGCCAAATTAGGAAGAATTAAATCTTGTATCCATTTTTCACAACAAAAGAAAGCCAAATGTTCTGTTTAAACCACCCAGCCCACTGGAGAACTGAGACTCAAACTGAAATTCAACTTCCTTGATGGCCAGAAGCAGAAAATTGCACTGAAAATAGACAGCTGAATCCAAGAGTGTGAAACAAGATCCATGCAAATTGCTACAAAATTTAGACTTTTTAGACTTTGTTCCTCAATTTTCGGTCTCTTCTGCTGCATACGCTGCATATTTATGGTAATATTTTTGATAGTTTTGATGATCTTTTGTGTCAGCTCTTGAAATTATTGCATTTATTTAATACTTGTAGCCTTTAATATAACTTTTTTCTATTCATTTAATCCTATGCAAGCCTTCAAATAATTGTCCTTTACTTACTATTGCTTTGCATTTGAAACGGCTCTGTTTGGTCAACTAAGTTTTATTCTTTAACAGTATTTTACTCCTCCTTGCGAGTAATCGTTTTATTACAGCAACTATTTTTGTTATTCACTTTATTTTTCTCCACTGTGAAGCCCTTTTTAAGTTTTCTTATTACTTTCTTTAATTCTCATTAACACTTAGAAAGAGAATCTCTTTATTAGCACGAACAGTAGATGGTGCTGGCAATTTGACAGACTACTAGATATGTCATTCCTCACTGCAGTCTGTACAAGCTCATTCTCACACTTTTGAAACTCCAGTTTTTGATTATAGATATATACCTAATGCATCCTAGGAGATTTAAGAATCCCACTAGGTATTCATTCATATAATGATAGCAAGCATTTGTATAAATTATATTAAAATATTAATTATGTCAAAAAAAAACTCGCGTATGTGGGGAACAATCCTATTGTTGAATGACCAAGATGGAGATGATCCTTTTTAAGGGCTCTTATTTTAACCTATGGTATAGTAGACCTAGAAAGCTCTCTTAGCAATTTATCTGCCACTATAGCATAGATTGCTGATGGAATGATGGCTCAACAAAGGTCTCTAGCCTCTCTAGCCAAGGTAGTTTTAGATAACAGAATACCCCTAGACTTCTTGTTAGCTCAACAAGGAGGCGTATATGCTGAGCAAACACCTCATGTTGTTCTTGGATTAACACCACTGGAGAGGTGGAGAAAGACATCTGAAAAATACATCAACAAGCAGTTTGGCTTCACTCTATTTCCCCAATGACTGTACCACTCTTTTCTTATTTGTTCAGTTGGTTACCTCAAAAGTATAGGATCATGGTTGCAATCTGTATTACAAACTAGATTGATTATCCTAATATTATTGTGATTGTTATTGGAATTGTTAAATGTGTTTCAAATTGCATATTCAAATTAGGAAGTTGAAAACCACCAAAACAACTTATGTACGTTGGTTCTGCTCATTTTTGTAACACAGTGATGGATCTTGTATTCTATATTAGCTTCAATGAAAACATCAGGTATTTCTCCAGTTTGGCCTAGATCTCTGTCATGGATTGAATTGTGTCGCCCCAAAATATATGTTGACTTGATTAGGCCATGATTCCCAGTGTGTGTAGTTGTCCTCCATTTTGTGATTGATGTAATTTTCCTATGTGTTGTAAATCCTAATCTTTGCCTGTGGTTAATTAAGCAAGATTATATTTTGTTAAAGAGGATTAGGGTGGGATTGTAACACCCTTACTAAGGTCACATTCCTGATCCAATGTAAAGAGAATTTCCCTGGGGTGTGGCCTGCACCGCCTTTTATCTGACAAGAGACAAAAGGAAAGGGAAGCGAGCAGAGAGTGAGGGGCCTCATACCACCAAGAAAGCAATGCCAGGAGCATAGTGCATACTTTGGACCCAAGGTTCCTGTGCAGAGAAGCCCCTAGTCCAGGGAAAGATTGATGAGAAAGACCTTCCTCTAGAGCTGACAGAGACAGAAAACCTTCCCCTGGAGCTGATGCCCTGAATTTGGACTTCTAGCCTACTAGACTGTGAGAAAATAAGTTTCTCTTTGTTAAAGCCATCCACTTGTAGTATTTCTGTTATAGCACCACTAAATGACTAAGATATTCTCTGAGTCTTTACCCTCTCATAACAATATCCAGGCAAGGCACATGGCAAGACTCATGGTATCCGACTAAGTAGTGAGTTTAAAGGCCTGAAAGAGGACAGGCTATCATCAAGAATATAGAGATCATGCTAAGGACATCTCATATTAAGATCACTGAAGACAGATGCTTGGTCATAGCATGGTAGATTTCCCAGAGCTGCCCAGCAACCTTAGTGCCAGTGGTCTATGACTATGGAGAAAGAGGCTTAACACCAGAAATAAGACAGGCATAAACCATGAAGATTGAGCCACCACCTGGGAGCAGCATATCAGCAACCCATGCAGAAGAAAGCATGCCCATAAGTGTAATCAAAGGATGTTCGAGTGAAATCCTTGATCAAAAGGAGGGAATGATATGGAGAGGCTAAAACTATAAAAGGTGCTTGACCAGGGTAAGGAAGCTAAGATACAGTCTATGCCTGGAATCCATTTTGTGTAGTAAACTGGTGGAACCAGAAAACTGATCTGGTTAATAATTATAAAGCAGTTCTGCCTGTTAGCTGGTATCCAAGGAAATGTTTTCTTTGTAAACCAAGCTAAGAATGAATGTTGTCAGGTTGTTCCCAAGGAGCTTTATGTAATCTCTAGATTTCCAGAAATGATTGTCTGGCAAATGTTCCATAACATCTCCTTCCTGTACTCACTAAGCAGTGACTAATCAATAAAGCATTTATCACTAAGTGGTAACTTGTCAGCAAAAACTCCTTAAACCAGTCATTGTAAAGATCACATTTTTGTTATCCTGCTTTTGACAATGATGTATAAATGAATAACCAATCAGAATATTGAAGCCCCTGTTCTTTGTTTCAGCCATATAAAAGTCTTTTTGTAATTACAGTGCCTTAGACTTAGTAGTTCCATTGTCATAGGCTATGGAGATCCCCAGTTTGAACTGTCTTGAATCTTTAATAAACCTCTTTATTTTAATTCAATTTAAACTATGAGTTTTTTCACACTACAACAATCTCAATTGACACCGAAAAGGCATTTGACATAATCCAATATGCTTTCAAGAAAATAAACACTCAGAAAAATAGAAATAGAAGGAACTTTCTCAACATGATAAAAGGAAATTATGAAAAACCACAGCTAGCATCATATTTAATGGTCAGGAACAAGACGAGGGTGCCATTTTCACCACTGCTAATCAGTATTGTAATGGAAGTTTCAGCCAGAACAATTAGGCAAGAAAAAGAAATAAAAGGCATCCAAAATGGAAAGGAAGAAGTAAAACTATCTCTATTCACAGATGATATGGTCCTATATGTAGAACATCCCAAAGAATCCACAAGAAAGCTACTGGAGCTAATACATGAATTCAGCAAAGTTGCAGGGTATAAGATCAACACAGAAAAATCAGTTGTGTTTATATATCAGCAGTGAACAATCTGAAAAGGAAATTAAGAAAACAGTTCCATTTACAATAGCATCTGAGAGAGTAAAATATCTAGGAATAAATTTAACCTAGGAGGTAAAAGATTTGTGCACTGAAAACTAAAAAACTTTGCTAAAAGAAATTAAAGAAGACCGTAATAAATGGAAAGATGTTCCATGTTCATGGATTGGAAAACTTAATATTGTTAAGATGTGAATTATAACCAAAGTTGTCTATACATTTAATGCAATCTCTATCAAAATTTCAAAAGCCTTTTTTTGCATAAATGGATAAGCTTACCCTGAAATTCATATGGAACTGCACAGGGTCCCAAATAGACAAAACAATCTTGAAAAAGAAGAACCAAGTGGTAGGACATATATTTTCCAATTTCAAAATTTACTACCAAGTTACAGTTTCAAAACAATGTGATACTAGCATAAGGATAGACAAATAGAACAATGAAATAGAATTGAGAATCCGGAGATAAACCCATACATCCATGGCCCATTGATTTTTGACAAGGGCACCCAGTCCATTTAATGGGAAAAGAATAGTCTCTTCAACAAATGGTGCTGGGACAACTAGATCTCCACATGAAAAAATGAAGTTGGACCCCTACCTCACACAATATACAAAATGAACTCAAAATGGATCAATGACCTAATACAAGAGCTAATATCCTAAAACTTTTAGAAGAGAACATTGGGATAAATCTACATGACCTTATAGATTTGGCAATGGATTCTTAGATATGGCATAAAAAGCATAAGTAACAAAAGAAAAAGTAGATGAATTGGACTTCATCAAAATTAAAACTTTTGTGCATCAAAGAACCTTACTAAGAAAGCAAAAACATCACATTCAGAATGGGAGAAAATATTTAGAAATCATATATCTGATAAGGGTTTAATGTCCAGAATACATAAATAACTTACAACTCAACAACAGACAACTCAGTTTTTAAAATGAGCAAAAGATTTGAATAGACATTTCTCCAAAGAAGATATACACATGGCCAATAAGCACATGAAAAGATGCTTAACATCATTAGTCATTAAACCAAATCAAACTCATTGCTGTTGAGTCAATTCCAACTCATAGCAAGCTTATAGGACAGAGTAAACCATCCCAAAGGGTTTCCAAGGCTGTAGTCTTTACTAAAGCAGACTGCCACATCTTTCTTCTGAGGAATGGCTGGTGGGTTCGAACCACCAACCTTCAGTTAGGAGCTGAGTGCTTAACCACTGCAACACCGGGGCTCCTTCATTAGTTATTAGGGAAATGCAAATCAAAACCGCAATGAAATACCACTTCACACTCAACAGGATGCCTGTGATTTTTTTTAAAAAGTGAAAAATAAATGTTGGCAAGGATATGGAGAAATTGGAATCCCTGTGTATTGCAGATGGGAATATAAAATGGTCCATCCACTGTGGAATCCTTGTATATTGCAGATGGGAATATAAAAGGGTCCAGCCACTGTGGAAGTTTTTCAAAAAGTTCGGCAATTCCTCAAAAAGTTAAACATAGAATTAACATATGACTTAGCAACTCCACTCCTAGGTATGTTCCCAAAAGGACTGAAAACAGGACTCAGATAGTTGTACCAATGTTCATAGCAGTATTATTCATAATAGACAAAAAGTGGATTGAATTATGTCCCCCAAAAATATGTGTTGTAAATCCCAACCTCTATGCCTGTGATTATAATCCCATTTGGGAATGGGTTGTCTCTGTTATGTTGATATAGGATTAGTGTAAGGTGTATCTCGAGTCAATCTCTTTTGAGATTGTCTTAAGCTGGTGTTTTAGTCATCTAGTGCTGCTATAACAGAAATACCACAAGTAGCTGGCTTTAACAAAGAGAACTTTATTCTTTCATAGTTTAGTAGGCTAGAAGTCTGTATTCAGGGTGTCAGCTCCAGGGAAAGGCTTTCTCTCTCTGTTGGCTCTGGAGGAAGGTCCTTGTCATCAATCTTCCCCTGGTCTAGGAGCTTTTCAGTGCAGGACCTCAGGTCCAAAGGACACGCTATTCTCCTGGCTCTTGTTTCTTGGTGGTATGAGGTCCCTCTGTCTCTCTGCTCACTTCTCTCTTTCATATATCAAAAGAGGTTGACAAGACACAGTCTAATCTTGTAGATTGAGTCCTGCCTCTTTAACATAACTTCCACTAATCCCACCTCATTAACATCATAGAAGTAGGATTTACAACCCATAGGAAAATCACATCAGATGACAAAATGGTGGACAATCACACAATACTGGAATGCATGGACTAGCTAAATTAACACCTATTTTGGGAGGAACACAATTCAGTCCATGATAGCTGGGTTGTCTAGAGAAGCAAAACCAGTAAAGTGTATGAATATATTTATAGAGAGATTTATATCAAGGAAATGGCTCACACAGTTGTAGAGGCTGGAAAGTCCCAAGTCTGTGGGTCAGGATAGAGGCCTTTCCTGATTCACATAGCGACGGGCTGGTGAACCCAAGATCAGCAGATCAGACAGCAGGGCTCTTGCTCACAGGCTGCAAAGACTGACAAATCCCAACATCAACAGGCTAGATGGTAGGTAAGCTGCTAGTTCAAGTCCCAAGAACCAGAGGTCAGATGAACAGAAGCCAGCTGCAGGATCCAGAGCGAGCAAAAGCCCAAGAGCCTTGCCAGAAGGTCCACTTATATTAAATGCAGGCCACACCTCTAATAACACTCCCTTTCAACTGATTGGTTACTCACAGCAGATCCCATCATGAAGGTGATTGCATTATAGCAGATCACATTATGGAAATGATCACATCCTCGTACGACTGCCAAACTACATCATAACTGCCAAACCACTGAGAATCATGGCCCAGCCAAGCTGATATACAACCTTAATGATCACAAGGTATAAAAGATATTAAACAGGTGACCAGAGGAGAGAAGGGGTAAGATAGATGCCAAGACACATGGAGATCTCCAGGGAACCAGGAAGCAGAAATTTAAGAGACAAGGACCTTCCTCCAGAGCTGAGGGAGAGAGAAACCCTTCCCGTAAAGCCAGTGCTCCGAATTTGGACTTCTAGCTTCCTAAACTGTGAGAAGGTAAATTCACTTGTATTTCTGTTACAGCAGCACCGGATAACTAAGATAAACCCATACATCAGCAGATGAATGGGTAAATAAAATGTAGTATATACATACAAAAACAAAAAACCGAAACCCGTTGCCGTTGAGTCTATTCCAACTCATAGCGACCCTATAGGACAGAGTAGAACTGCTCCATATAGTTTCCAAGGAGCACCTGGTGGATTCAAACTGCTGACTTTTTTGGTTAGCAGCCGTAGCTCTTAACCACTACGCCACCAGGGTTTCCAAAATGTCGCAACTTTCCCATACCAGGAGTCAAACTCGGGCCATCTGGGTGAAAACCAGGAATCCTAACTGCTAGACAGTGGAATATTGTTCAGCCATAAGAAGGAATGAAGTTCTGATACATGCTACAACACAGATGAACCTTGAAAATATAATGGTAAGGGAAATAAGTCAGACACGAAAGGACAAATCTTGTATGATTCCACTTATGTGAAATATCTAGTATAGACAAATTCATAGAGACAAAAGTAGATAAGAGCTTACTAGGGGCTGGGAGAAGGGGAATGGGGAGTTACGGCTTAATGGGCACAGAGTTTCTGTTTGGGGTAATGAAAAAGTTTTGGAAATAGTGATGGTGGTCGCAGATCATTGGGAATGTAATTTCACTGAAATGTGTACTTAAAAATGATTAATATGGCAAATTCTATGTTACACGTATTTTAAACAAAACCCATTGCTGTCGAGTCGATTCAGACTCATAGTGACCCTGTAGGACAGAGTAGAACTGCCCCATAGGGTTTCCAAGGCTGTAAATCTTTACAAAAGCAGGCTGTCACATCTTTATTCCACAGAATGCCTGGTGTGTTCAAACCTCCAATGTTTCAGTTAGCAGCTGAGTGCTTAACCACTGTGCCACCAAGCTTCCTTATGTATGTTTTAGCACAATAAAATTTAAAAAAAATCTAAACATACACATTAAAATAAATGCAATGAAGGAACGGTGCACAATGTCAAGAAATTATTTAACCTCCAATTCTGAGCAAATCACCTGTAATTCTAACAGGAAGCAATGTCTTATTTCTGTTCAAGGATTTCTTCTCTACCTTCTGGTTGCTGCTGATCCAATCTCATGCATACCACCTGAAAGTTGCCTCTTTATTCTCTTTGATGCCTTCCCATGCTTTTCTAGGGACTAAGTATTTGCTTCACTTTCAATGCTTTCATAGCTCATACTTTTATAGTTATTATTTTATACTAGCTACTTATACTTAAGGACAGGGCCTGTGGCATTCATCTATGCATCTCTGATTCCTGACAGTGCCTGGCAAAGACAACTCTCAAAAGCTTGTTTAATACCACTGGAAAAGAAGTTGTTAGAAATTGAAATGCTCTGCTAGGGAAGTACAGAGTATAAATCAGGGCTTCGAACTGGTTATTTCTAGTTCAACATGGCCTAGGAAGTTAAACCAGAACAGACGTGAATTTTCAAAATTTCGGTGAACAAGATCGATAACTGGAATGGGAAAAATTATGGGTCAAAGCCCTGCAGGAAACTTAATCTGTCTCTTAGAAAACAAGGGTAGTGTATGTGTTGCATAGCAACCAGTTGTCTTCCCCATCAGATTTTGAACAGAGTCAGAAACAGCAGTATCTACTCAAAGATGGCGGCCTACCATGTTGCTTTGAATGTGTGTCACACTCCACAGTCCTGCCAATAATCCAATTTCATGCATCAGGCTCTTGAAAGGGATCACTACACCACTCCCAAGTCTCCCATTTTAGGGCTGCGACCCATAATTTTTCCCATTGCAGTTATCATCTGGATCACCCAAATTTTAAAATTTTGGATTTGTTCTTGTTTTGCTTCATTAGTCATGAATGAACTGGTTCAAACCAATTTGAAGTCCTGATGTAAACCTTTCAAACCAACTATTTTGTTTCCTTTGTGCAATTCTTAAATTGCAACCTCCCCTTCTCCCCAATAAATGCAATCTGGATATTCTCATCTAATGTTACAAAGAAACTATCCTGGGCTTTTGTACTAGAAACAATGTCATGTGAAGCTAGGCTAAAAGTAGAATTAGGTTTGAGCGTACACATTCTAAAATATCACAGCAATGGGACATGCAAAAATAATAGTCTCACTACATTCTATCAGTACAATTCTTCTTAATAAGAAAAAATAATATCTGGATTTCTACCATTACACTGTGTTTTATTCATTAACATAGTTTCTAAAGACCTTCTTAAACCATATGACCATTTCATCATCTTCATTCTATGTCTCAATTGCCTTTAAGTTCCTTCTTGAACCAAAATTACTATCAGTTTGTATTCGACACAAAGTACAGATATGTATGAACTCAGAAGCATACCTTTTAGCTATTAATGCAATAAAGAAAGTAAAAGACTGAATAATTTGGTTTAAATTAATGGGTAAAATGACTTATTTTTTCTGCAAGTACAACCCATAGATAAAAAACCAAACCAGTTGCTGTCAAGTTGATTCCAACTCATAGAGACCCCATGCATTTCAGAATAGAACCACACTACATAGGGTTTTCAAGGTTGTGATCTTTCAGAAGCAGATTGCCAGCCCTTTCTTCCAAGGTGCCTCTACATGGGCTTGAGTCGCCAACCTTTTGGTTAGTAGTTCAGTGCTTAAACATTTGTGCTACCTAGGGACCCCTCAACCAAAAAATAGAGAGAGATTTCATTTTTAAAAGATCACTACTTTTTTTATTAATTTTTTAATTGTACTTTAGATCAAGGTTTATAGAACGAATAGTTTCTCATTAAAGAGTCAGTACACATTGTTTTATGACATTGGTTAACAACCTCACAACATGTCAACACTCTCCCTTCTTGACCTTGGGGGACCTTTTTTCTGGTGAAAATATACATAGTCAAAGTTAACCATTTCAAAAGTTTCTACATGTACAATTTCGTGACATCGATTACATTCTTCCAATTGTGCTGGTATTCTCACTATCCTTTTCCAAATTATTCCATCACCATTATTTTCAACTCACTGCCCCCTAGGCTTCCCATCAAACCTTTTGAGTTGCTGTTGTCAATTTGATCTCACAGAGATAATTCTTTTTTTTTTTTTTTTGTACCTTAGATGAAGGTTTGCAGAACAAATAGTTTCTCATTAAACAGTACACATATTGTTTTATGACAATGGTTAATCCCACAACATTTCAACACTGTCCCTTCTCAACCTTGGGTTCCCTATCACCAGCTTTCCTCTCCCCTCCTGCCTACTAGTCCTTGTATCTGGACTGCTGTGCCTCATTAGTCCCATTTTGTTTTATGAGGCTGTCCAATATCTGGCTGAATGGTGAACTTCAGAAGTGACTTCACCACTGAGCTAAAAGGGTGTCCGGGGCCATACTCTCAGAGTTTCTCTGGTCTGTCAGGCCAGTAAATCTGGTCTTTTTTTTTTTTTTTTTGTGAGTTAGAATTTTGTTGTACATCCTTTTCCAGCTCTGTCCAGGACCCTTTATTGTGATCCCAGTTAGAGCAGTCAGTGGTGGTAGCTGGGCACCATCTAGCTGTATTGAACTCAGTCTGCTGGAAGCCTTGGTAGTTGTGGTCCATTAGTCTTTTGGACTAATCTTTTTCTTGTATGCTGTTCTCTTCATTCTCCCTTGCTCCCGAAGGGGTGAGACCAGTGGAGTATCTTAGATGGCTGCTCACAGGCTTTTAAGACCCCAGACGCTACTCACCAAGGTAGAACGTAGAACATTGTCTTTATAAACTGTGTTATGCCAATTGAGCTAGATGTTCCCTGAGACCATGGTCCCCACAGCCCTCCGCCCAGCAATTCAGTCCTTCAGGGAGTTTGGAAGTGTCTGTGGAGCTTCCATGACCTTTCCTTGTACAAGTTGTGCTGGCTTCCCCAGTATTGTGTACTGTCTTGTCAAAGTTACCACTTATCACTGTCTATTTAGTTGCCCCCCACCCCGACTCCTCTCAACCCTGGTAACCAACAAAGACTGTTTCTTTTTGTGTGTAAACTTTTACATGAGTTTTTACAGTAGATGTCTCATACAATATTTGTCCTTTTGTGATTGACTTATTTCATTCAGCATAATGCTCTCAAATTTCATCTATGTTATGAGATGCCTCACAGATTCATCATTGGTCTTTATTGTTGCATAGTACTCCATTGTGTGTATGTATGTACCATAGTTTGTTTATTCATTCATCTGTTGATGGGCATCTAGGTTGTTTTCATCTTTTTGCTGTTGTGAACAGTGCTGCAATGAATATGGGTATGCATATGTCTACTGGTGTGACGGCTCTTATTTCTCTAGGATATATTCCTAGGAGTGGGATTGCATTTTGTAGTGCTTTTTTTTTGTGGTACTGACATTTTCTTTGTTCCTGTTACTCTCTTGTGCTGAGTTCCTTTTATTTGTTGATTTTTTTTCATTTCTTTTGTTTTTACTGAGACTTTGTGTTTTTCTTCTTTATTTTGATGAGTAGGTTTGTTAACTTTCTTTGTGGTTACCTGGAAATTTACCCTTATCTTCCTAGATTTGAACCAGTCTATTATTACTTGGTATTGCCTTGCCTTCCTCTCCATTTATTCCCTCTTTTATTGTTCTGATGCTGTTGTCATTTACAGATTGACCTCTGGTTCCCTGTTGTAATTCTTTTGGTTTTGCATAGTTCCTTAAGAGTTCATTTTCTAGGTTGGTATCTGGCTAGCACAATCCTGTGTCCTATATTCAGCCTGTGGTCTGATGTTGTTCTTAGATTGAAGGACTCCCTTTAACAAGTCTTGTAAGTTTGGTTTGGTTTTTACATAGTCCCTTAATTTCTGTTTATCTGGAAGTGACCTAATTTCATCATCATATTTGAATGAGAGTTTTGCAGGATATATTATTCTTGGCTGGCAATTTTTTTCTTACAAGGTTTTATATATGTCATCCCATTGCCTTCTTGCCTGCATGGTTTCTGCCAAATAATCTGAGCTTAGTCTTATTGTTTCTCCTCTGTATGTGACTTTTTGGTTTTCTCAAGCTGCTCTCAGGATTCTTTGTTTGTCTTTGGTTTTAGTGACTGCGATTATGATATGCCTAGGTGATTTCTTTTGGGTTCTATCCTATGTGGGGTTCATTGAGCTTCTTGGATGGCCAGCTTTTCATCGTTCATGATATTGGGGAAGTTTTCTGTCAACAATTCTTCAATGATCCTCTCTGTGTTTTCTGTTTTCTCCCCCTGTTCTGGAACCCCGATAAGTCGCAGATTTTTGCTTTTGATTGTATCTCACATAATTCTCAGGGTTTCTTCATTTTTCTTCGTTCTTTTTTCTGATTTTTCCTAAAACAGAGTTGTATACAAGTGTTTGTCTTCAATTTCACTTATCCTATCTTCCATCATTTCAAATCCGCTCCTCAGCCCTTCTATGACGCTGTCCATTTCTGAAATCTTGTTGTTTATCATTTGGATTTCTAATTGTTGTTTTTGTATGATTTCTAGCTGTGAATTTATTTTAGCATTTTGTTCCTGTATTATTTTTTGAATTCTTCCATTTCTTGTCTGTATTTTCCATGAATTTGTCTGCTATTTCCATGAATTTGTCTTTTTCCTCATTTTTATCTGCTTTTTGCTTCAATTCTTAGATAATTCTGAATATTAGAGATTTGAATTCCCTATCAATTAGGTCTAATGTGTTTTCTTTTACTGGAAGGTCATCTGGTGTTTTATTTTTGACACCTACTAGAAACATCCTGTCCTGTTTTTGTAAATGTTTTGATATTGTCTGCTGTCTTCGGGGCATTCAGTGGTTATTTTCCTCATTTATTGATTGTAGATTTGTTTGTTTCATCCTGCTTTTTTGTCTTATTTGGTTACATCTGAGCAGGCAGGCTGTGCATTCTTTGTTGTTTGCTTGTCTGTGGGCACTGTACTTTTCACCTCCTTCTCTAATGGGCAGGGTCAGTCACTCGGGAATGGTACAGCAGGGCAGGTCCAGCTGAAGGGGAGTTGGTGGGATGGGTTGTTTGTGGCACATACCTGGGCTGACGGTGTAGACTGGGAATCAGTATAGGGCAGGTTCCAGTAGGCTGTGCCTGTGCTGCTTGGGAGTGTGATGTTCAGCTCACGGTGCAGGTAGGCAGGAAGGAGGGGGTAGATTGTGATGTGTGGAGCTAAGATGGGTATGGGAAAGATGAGAGAGAGGAGAGAGGAACTGGAGCCAAAAATATACACACAAACAAAAAAGAGGACTAAAGGAGCTTTCTATTGGAGTGGAGAGATGAGAGACTGAGAAATGGGGAAAAACCAAAAAAAGAAAAGAAAAAGGATAAAAGAAAAAAAAAATGAATAAATCGAGAGACTGGAAATGAAGAAAGGCAAAAAGGGAATAAGAGAGAGAAGAAAACAAAACAAAGAAACAAAAAAACCCAAAAACAAACAAAAAACAAAACCAAAAAAACAAGAAAAAAGAAAAGCCCCCAGGGATGTCCCTGTGCATCTGTGCAGAGTAAGGGGTAGCTTCCAAGTCACATGGGACTGCCTAGCTAGAGGGGGCACCCAAGCCGAGAAAAGAAAAAGAAAACAAACAAATGAAAACAGAACAAATCAGAGCAAACAAACAAAAAAGACCTGGGGGTCCCACCAGCATGGCAGCACAGGCTTGGAAGCAGTTGCACAGTTGAGCAGTGTTTCACAGCCTTTCAGAAAGAAGCAAAGATGATGCATGGAGCCAGGTATTTGAGAGAAAGGAGGGGGAGGTGGTGAGAGGTAAGGAAGAAATCTAAAGAAGCAGAAAAAAGCAACACCAGCAGCCAACAAAAGGCGCTCAGGGAGCTGGCGTGTGCAGACAACACTGGGGTGAAGCTGGTGCTTCCCACCCAAAAAGCTGTGGCTGCAGGAAGCAGAGGAGGCTAAGTAGGGGTGAAGAAGGGTAGGTGGTGGGAAAGCCTATATTGCTGGTTATTGGTTGTTCTGTCTCCTTCTGGAAGCTCTGTGAAGCTGTTGTCTTGTACCCCCTGTTCACAGATGTCCGATAGGAGTCCAAGATGGCGGATCCATGCTGCGGTAGCTGAAAGGGGACCTCTATGTGTATCTCTCCTCGCTCTCTGTTCTCGGTCAGTTTCTTATTCCATTCGGTACTTGGCTGAGTTCTTTATCTCTTCGTTTGATGCTTAGGGTTTCAGGATTGACGTGTGACTCTGTTTGAGTTAGTTTTTCTGATCTTTGCTGTGGAGGGACAGTGTGGTGCTTCTGACTATAGTGCCATGTTGCCTGGAAGTCTGAAGAAGATCACTACATTTTAAAACAATACTTTTCCTCAGATTAATTTTGAAGTCAAATCAGAAAACCCCCCAAAATATAGTTATATTTTCATCTTTTTTTTTTTTTAACCAAAATTATTTAAAGTTAAACCTGGGTAGTCACTTGGGAAATCTTCTGCTATACAACATTTTAGTCATGGATTTTTGGGGACATATATAGCTCCGTGGAAACTCTATGGGGGCAGTTCTACTCTGTCCTGTAGAGTCGCTGTTAGTCAGAATCGACTCAGTGGCTATGGGTTTGATTTGGTTTTGGTTTTGTAGAGCTCTGGTTGCACAATGGTTAAGTGCTTATCTGCTAAGTGAAAGGTCGGCGATTTGAACTCATCTGCGCCTCTGCAGGAGAAAAGACCTGGCAATCTGCTGCCTTAAAGATTAAAGCCTAAGAAACCCGATGGGGAAGTTCTACTCTGTCATACAGAGTCGCTATGAGTTAGAATCGACTGGACGGCAAACAACATTTAGTTTACAAAGGAACAACTATCAGCCCAATACATTAATAAATTATTTTTGGTTATTCATCATATTAATTATTATTCTCTCAGAAACTTAAATAGCAATGAAATTGATTAGGGTTGTTCTTTTTATCCACAATTATGAGTCAGCACATTATCTCTGGATACCATTTGAGAATCAAAACTCAGCATGCCTGGCCTGTGCGAGAGCTTGAGGCATCAGTGCGCGTGTCATGTCCATGGAGAGAGGCTTAGTGGTCAGAGCTCCGGCCTGAGCCACCAGGGCAGTGAAGACGTGGGCTTCGTTAGTCTGATCCACTGTCCCCCCGGCTGTGAGTAAGGGGAAGCTGCAGCCCACCCGGGCTGCCCTCACCCTGACACCTTTAGCAGTACACAAGATAAAACAACTTCTTAAAGATAAGCCTGAACTTGTAGGTGTGAAAGTTGGTGTTCTAACCAGGGGTTGCAATGGCCTTTCTTATACTTTAGAATATACACAGGTAAAAGGAGATTCTGATGAAGACGTTGTTCAAGATGAAGTAAGAGTGTTCATTGAAAAGAAAGCACAGTTAACCCTTTTAGGAACAGAAATGGACTATGTAGAAAACACATTATCAAGTGAGTTTGTATTCAATAACCCAGACATCAAAGGAACGTGTGGCTGTGGAGAAAGCCTTAACATCAGAGACCTCAGGACTACTGCTCGGGCTGTGAACTCCAGGGATGTCCACGGAAACCTTAGGCTTACTAAAGAAATCATGTGACTGTCACGATCCTAGATTCACAATGCATGGCTGCCTTTTGAGGAAAATAAAAGTAATGCATTTGAAAATGAAAAACAAACAAAAATAATTAAGCTTATCTTACACATTTATAAGGTTTTCCCTGAGCGGTGATGGATAAGATTTTTGTCAGTTCTCTGTCAAATGAGAAAAATTAGGTCAATGTAGAGCTTTTTTTATAAGACTAAATTTGTTAAAGATTTTAATGACTGTCTTTATGCTGACATTATGACCTTTCTACCTAGGGAAGTTAGGAGGACTCTCTTTTAAAAAATTGTGGTAATTGTGGATGGTAAAGGGGGTCTACATTCAAGGTTTCAGAATGGGAAAACAATCTACAGAAAAAATTTACATAAAGAATAATTATTTCCATAAGAATTAAGGTAAGTAATTGAAATTTGGTACTAGCATCCTACAATCCAAAACTTTTTATTAATTAACACGTCCCCAGACATTTAAAAGGCATTATGTTGTTGTTAGGTGTCATTGAGTCAGTTCCTACTCATGGCAGCCCTACCTATAACAGAACGAAACATTGCTCGTTCCTGTACCATACTCACAATAGTAGGAATGTTTGAGCCCGTTGTTGCAGCCACTGTGCTAGTACATCTTGTTGAGGGTCTCCCTCTTCTTCACTGACCCTCTACTTTACCAAGCATGGTCCTTTCACCAGGGATTGGTCCCTCCTGATTACATGTCCAAAGTTAAAGAGAGAAGGTCTCACCATCCCTCTTTTAAAGAGCATCCTTGCTGTACTTCCACCGAAGCAAACCTGTTCATTCTTCTGACAGTCTATGGTATGTTCAGTATTCTTCACCAACACCACAATTCAAAGGTGTCAATTCTTCTTTGGTCTTCCTTTTTCATTATCCAGCTTTCACATGCGTATGAGGAGATTGAAAAGACCGTGGCTTGGGTCAGGTGCACCTTAGTCATCAAAGTGACATCTTTGCTTTTTAAGATTTTAAAGAGGTCTTTTGCAGTAGATTTGCCCAATGCAATATGTTGTTTGATTTCTTGACTGCTGCTTCCATGGGTGTTGATTGTGGAGCCAAGTAAAATGAAATCCTGACAACTTCAATCTTTTCTCTGTTTATCATGTTGCTTATTGGTCCAGTTGTGAAGATTTTTGTTTTCTTTATGTTGAGGTGTAATCCATACTGAAAGCTGCAGTCTTTGATCTTCATCAGTAAGTGTTTCAAACCATCTTCACTTTTGGCAAGCAAGGTTGTGTCATCTGCGTATCGCAGGTTGTTAATGAGTCTTCCTCCAATCCTGATGCCAAGCTCTTCTTCATATAGACCAGCTTCTCTGATTATTTGTTCAGCATATAGATTGAATAAATATGGTGAAAGGATACAACCCTGGTACACACCTTTTCTGATTTTAAACCATGCAGTATCCCCTTGATCTGTTTAAATGACTGCCTCTTGGTGTATGTACAGGTTCTTCATGAGCACAATTAAGTGTTCTGGAATTCCCATTCTTCTCAATGTTATTTATAATTTGTTATGATCCACACAGTCGAATGCCTTTGCATAGTCAATAAAACACAGTTAAATATCTTTCCGTGATTCTCTGCTTTCAGTCAGGATCCATCTGACATCAGCAATGATATCCCTTGTTCCACATCCTCTTTTGAATCTGGCTTGAATTTCTGGCAGTTCCCTGTCAATGTAAGGTTACAGCCATTTCGGAATTTTTTTCAGCAGAATTTTGCTAGCGTGTGATATTAATGATATTGTTTGATAATTTCTTCATTCCACTGGAATGGATCACCTTTCTTTGGAATGAGCATGAATATAGATCTCTTCTAGTCAGTTAGCTAGGTAGCTGTCTTCCAAATTTCTTAGCATAGACTAGTGAGCACTTCCAGTGTTGCTTTCATTTGTTGAAACATCTCAACTGGTATTCCATAAATTCCTGGAGTCTTGTTTTTCATCATGCCTTCAGTGTAACTTGAACTTCTTCCTTTAAGTACCATGGGTTTTTGATCATATGCTACCCTCTGAAATGGTGTAATGTCGACCAATTATTTTTGGTAGAGTGACATCGTATATTATATCCATCTTCTTTTGATGCTTCCTGTATCACTCAATTTTTTGTCCATAGAATCCTTTAATACTATAACTCGAGGCTTGAATTTTTTCTTCAGTTCTTTCAACTTGAGAAATGCCGAGTTCATTCTTCTCCTTTGGTTTTCTAACTCCAGGTCTTTGCACGTTTCATTACAATGAAATGAAGTGAAATGTGCAAAAGGCTTTATAAGTATAATAAGAATAATATTATTGTAATAAAATATTAGAATTTAATAATATAAAAAATAATGCTTTGCATAATGCTTTCCTTTACAATTTTGACAATGCACTTAATGAGAGAATTATCTGGGCATGTTAAGCCACTGCACCAAAAGTAATGAGTGTGAGTTAGCCAGAGGGAATGGTGGAGCAAAAGACTATTTTTGATTTAACTTAAATTAGATCCTGACAGAAACCCATTGCACTTAGAATAAAATCCAAACTATTTTACCACAATCAAAAAACAAAAAAACCCATTGCCATTGAGTTGATTCCAACTCATAGTGATCCTATAGGACAGGGTAGAAGTACCCCATAGAATTTCCAAGGCTGTAAGTCTTTAAGGAAGCAGATAGCACATCTTTCTCCCTGGGAGCTGCTGGCAGGTTTCAACCGCCAACTTTTTGGTTAGTAACTGAGCACTTAACCACTGTGCCATCAAGGCCCTAAATGAGCTAGCCCCCACCTGATTCTCTTAACTCTGGTTCACAACTATTCAATTCCACTGCCATGTTAATTCCTACAAGTTTGTTCCTACTTCAGGACCCTTGCATTTACTGTTGCCTCTGCCTGGAATGCTTTTTCCCCAAATCATCACGTATCTGACTCCTTCTCATCTTTCAGACTTCGGCTCTCAAATGTCTTCTCTAAAGCAAAAGTACCCACTATCACCAGAATTCTTTATTATATTAGTTTGTTTTACTGTCTTCATAACATGTATCACTATCCAAAATTATCACATTTATGAATTTCATTGTTTATTGTCTGTCTCCTGAACCACAGTGTAAATTCGAATTCTCTGTTTGGTTTATCATTGTAAACACTAAACCTAGGACAGTGACTGACATACATGTTGTTGTTGTTAGGTGCCGTCAAGTTGGTTCCGACTCATAGTGACCCTGTGTACCACAGAATGAAACACTGTCCAGTCCTGCGCCATGCTCACAATCGTTGTTATGTTTGAGACCATTGTTGAAGCCACTTTGTAAATCAGTCTCGTTGAGGGTCTTCCTCTTTTTTGCTGACCCTCTACTTTGCCAAGCATGATGTCCTTCTCCAGGACATCACGTCCCTTCTGACAACATGTCCAAAGTATGTAAGACATAGTCTCGCCATCCTTGCTTCTAAGGAGCATTCCGGTTGTACTTCTTCCAAGACAGATTTGTTTGTTCTTTTGGCAGTCCATGGTATATTTAATATTCTTCACCAACACCACAATTGAAAGGCATCAATTCTTCTATGGTCTTCCTTATTCATTGTCCAGCTTTCGCATGCGGATGAGGCAATTGAAAATACCATGGCTTGAGTCAGGCACACCTTAGTCTTCAAGGTAACATCTTTGCTTTTCAACATTTTAAAGAGGTCTTTTGCAGCAGATTTACCCAATGCAATGCATCTTTTGATTTCTTGACTGCTGCTTCCATGGGTGTTGACTGTGGAGCTAAGTAAAATGAAATGCTTGACAACTTCAATCTTTTCTCCGTTTATCATGATGTTGCTTATTGGTCCCGTTGTTAGGATTTTTGTTTTCTTTATGTTGAGGTGTAATCCATACTGAAGGCTGTGTTCTTTGATCTTCATCAGTAAGTGCTTCAAGTCCTCTTCACTTTCAGCAAGCAAGGTTGTGTCATCTGCATAATGCAGGCTGTTAATGAGTCTTCCTCCAATCCTGATGCCCCGTTCTTCTTCATATAGTCCAGCTTCTCAGATTATTTGCTCAGCATACAGATTGAATAGGTATGGTGAAAGAACGCAACCCTGACACACACCTTTCCTGACCCCAAACAAAGCAGTATCCCCTTGTTCTGTCTTAACAACTGCCTCTTGGTCTATGTACAGGTTCCTCATGAGCACAATTAAGTGTTCTGGAATTCCCATTCTTTGCAATGTTATCCATAATTTGTTATGATCTACACAGTCGAATGCCTTAGCATAGTCAATAAAACACAGGTAAGCATCTTTCTGGTATTCTCTGCTTTCAGCCAGGATCCATCTGACATCAGCAATAATATCCATGGTTCCCCCATCCTTTTCTGAATCCAGCCTGAATTTCTGGCAGTTACCTGTCAACATACTGCTGCAGCTGCTTTTGAATGATCTCCAGCAAAATTTTACTTGTGTGTGATATTAATGATATTGTTTGATAATTTCTGCATTTGGTTGGATCGTCTTTCTTGGGAATAGGCATAAATATGGATCTCCTCCAGTCGGTTGGCCAGGTAGCTGTCTTCCAAATTTCTTGGCATAGACAAGTGAACACTTCCAGCGCTGCTTCTGTTTGTTGAAATATCTCAGTTGATATTGTCAATTCCTGGAGCCTTGTTTTTCGCCAGTGCTTTCAGCGCAGCTTGGACTTCTTCCTTCAGTACCATCGGCTGCTGATCATATGGTACCTCTTGAAATGGTTGAACATAGACCAATTCTTTTTGGGATAATGACTCTGTGTATTCCTTCCATCTTCTTTTGATGCTTCCTGCGTCGTTTAATATTTTCCCCATAGAATCCTTCACTATTGCAACTCAAGGCTTGAATTTTTTCTTCAGTTCTTTCGGCTTGAGAAATGCTGAGCGTGTTCTTCGCCTTTTGGTTTTCTATCTCCAGTACATACATAGTAAGTACTTAATAAAAATTTATTGAACTAATGAATTACACTTATTTTATTGACTCTAAGGCAGTGTCGATTGTATGGTACATCATTTTTTAGATATCACCATGAAAGAAACTATGTTGCCATTTTTACTATGATATGATGCTTTCATTACTTAGAATTATTTTATATTTACTAAAAGAGCTCTTTTGAACCTATTTAGGTATAGATTTTTATCACGTCATGCTTGTGTGTCCATAAAGTAAAAAAGTAAGCAAAATAAATTTTATTCCTAAAACTTCACAAAGTCCAACTCTTCTGAACTATTTCTTTCTAGTAATAAATTTGACTATTATTTTAAAAGTTCTATCCATCAAGAGGCAGAATAAAAAAGTTTAAAAAATCAATAAAGATAGTATCTATTTGCAATGTATAAAGCCAACAATGCGTCAGTATTGTGAATATATAATAAACTGATACACATCACTAAAAACAGACAAGAGAAAACGGGAGGAAGACTTGAATGACTATAGATATATAAGAAAAGAAATCTGTAGAGGCAAGTAAACAGGCAAATGAAATTATGCTGAGCCTCATTAATAATCAGGAGAATGTGTATGTTTGAGGTTATTACAGAAGAGTTACAAAAATAGTAAACTTCCCATAAATCCTTCATCCAGCTTCCCCTTATGTGACTATCTTAGATAACCATAGAACAATTTTCAAAACTAGGGTATTAATCTTGACACCATACTATTAACTAAAGTACAAAATTAATTCGTATTTGAATTTTGCCTCTAATATCCAGGATCACATCCAGGATCCCACATTGCATTTAATTATACTTTTTTTTTGTCATCTCTATTCTTTGACAGTTCCTCAGTTTAATATCAGTCAGTTATTTATAAAAGTCCTTCAGTTTGGCTTTGTCTGATGTTTTCTCTTGATTAGACTGAGGTTTCCATTATTTGGAAGAATATTACAGAGGTGTTGTGACCTCATTGCAACATTTCAGGGAGCATGTGATGTTGAAATGTATCATTTGCGATGTTAACCTTGGTCAATTGGTTTAGGTAGTGCCCACTCACATTCTCTATTGTAAAATTGCTGTTTCTCCCTTTGTAGTTAATATTTGGGGTGAGATAATTTGAGACTATGCAAATATCTTATTTCTGCTTAAACTTCAGTCTTCTAATTTTAGCATCCATTGGTGGATCTTGGTGGATCTCTTTTTGGCTCATAGATGTCCAGATTTTCCCCACGCAGAATTATCCTTGGGTGACTAAGAACAATGGTGATGCAGTATTTCCTGAGTGCTTCATTGTTGTTTCCAAGATTTTATTTGAAGCTGTTAAAAGCCATAGTGGTAGGAAAAATATTAACATGGCACGCAAGATTCCCACCCACTGGTGTACAAGCCTCCTATAATCCCTTTCCCTTGACTGCAGGCAGAGCCCTGGTGGTGTACTGGTTAAGAGCCTGGCTAACCAAAAGGTTGGCAGTTTGAATCCACCAGGCACTCCTTGAAAACCCTATGGAGCAGTTCTACTCTGTCCTATACAGTTGCTATGAGTTGGAATCGACTCCACCCCAACGGGTTTTGAGTGTGGGCAGGCCCTGTGGATATGAGGGGATACCACTGTCATAATTATGGTATCTTATGTGGCAGTCTTGACACTTTGGAACAATATATGTAAATTATTTTGTAAAAATCCTTCAATTTGGTTTTGTGCTTATATAGCAATATGACTGCTTATAGTGAAATGTATCTAATATAAACAAGGAAGATGCAGAATTAAAAATTAGGAAGTCAGATAATAACAAGGGTTTTAAAAATGTGTAATTTTATTATATGTATGTATGTATGTATCTCTAAACAATGTGCTGTATAGTCACAGAATGGAATATTTTACATCAATAAAAAAGGAATGACAGTTACATACAATAAAATGGATGAATCTTAGGAACAATGTTGAGTGAAAAACTCAAATCCTTGTAGACTGTATACAGTATACCATTTTTATAAAATTCAAAAAGGTGCAAAACTAAAAAGTATGTCATTTTAGGGAAAACAAATATTTTAGGCCTTTTTACATATGTGATAAAACTTTAAAAAAGGAGGGAGGGAGTAGGGAGGGATAGAAGAGGAGCTCAAATAGGTAAATGGAAAGTATGGGTAATGTTCTAATTTGCAAATTAGATGATGAGTTATTATTATGCATGATCATTTGGTTGTCAAATTTATCATTTTATAAGTGTAAATACATTAAAAATATAAGTGCAAAAATATGCCCAAAGTGTTGACCATATTCACATGATTGTTTTTAAAATTATTTTTTTTACTAGTCGGGTTCTTAATATAGGCAATTCGGATTTATTTTAGCAAAAAATAATTGTACTAAATGGTTATTAGGTAGTTCTCAGGATCTCTAGGACAGCTGGAAAACCAGAATTAGAGGCTACATAGCCTCTTATGTCAGAGAGTTTCTTCAGGTAAGGCTCCACTGTTTTGCACAGAAACTACAGCTTACACCACTGGCTTTGCTGACACTGGATAGTGGATGTTGTCACAAGAACCATTTTTGCTGCTCCTCTGTGAAGCTGGACGTAGCAGCCAGTGCTGTTGGTCATCACCTTCACTCAAGGGATTCTGCATGGTTCCCTGCCTTCTTTGCATCACTAACCTTAAAGTTTAAGGCAGATGTATCTTCTCTAGCTGCAAAGGAGCTTGGGAAATCATGTATCTGATGCTTTCAGATTCTTTCAGAGGTAGGATGGCTCTGCTCACACATAGGATAGGAGTCTGGGTACTGACTGATGTAATGACTGATGTCTGTCACAGCCCATTCTCTTTCAGCTCTTACACTTATTAAAAAAAAGTTTCCACACAACATAATTGTACTCTGTGTAAAAGGATTTGTGTCAGACACTGTTAGTTGCTTTCTCAATTTCCTCTTTGTAAATATAATAGTGATTTTATTTGGGGCAGCAATGGACCCAGTTCTCTCTTGCAGATAAGTGGCCATGTGATAGGTCAGGCAAATAAGACATGGGCAAAATTGTTTAGGATTTCTGGAAAAGCTTTGCTTTTCCTGATAGAAGTGGATACACAGAGCTGGCACAGGCCATTTCTCACATCCCACCCCCACTCCCCCACCTTCAACTGAGGCATGACATCTGGCATAGCAGAAACCTTCTTATAACCACAAGAAAACAGCATGAGGGACAAAGGCCAACATGCTAAGGAGGCAGATCTGAAAAGAACTGCACCCTTTCCTGCATGGAGTAAGGATCACTGAACTGATTAAGCATTACTCTTGCCAGTTGCAGACACACGTACTTTCAGCTACATCATTCTAGAAAACAGATTACAAGTATATCTCATCAGTTAAACCTCTGGAGCTCTGGCGGCACAGAGGTTAAAGTGATCAACTGCTAATGGAGCCCCGGGCGCAGTGGTTAAAGCAGTCGACTGCTAATCGAAAGATTGGTGGTTTAAAACCACCAACAGCTCCCTGGGAGAAAGATGTGGCAGTCTGCTTCCGTGGAGATTTACAGCCTCGGAAATCCTATGGGGTTGCTATAAGTCAGAATCGACTTGACAGCAGTGGGTGGATAGTTAAAATGTCATTCACTGAATTAATGATACTTTTAAAATATATATATATGGGCTGTAGTGTTTCTTTTGCACTATTAATAAAAATAGATTTTGCTCATCAAGAACCACTTGAACTCAGCAATATTTGGCATTTAAAGGCAGCATAACTTAGTGGTTAAAAATGTGTTGAGTCTGCCTGGGTTTGAATTTTGGACAAAAACATAACCTCTTTGTGCCTGAGCATCTGTAAGATGAGGTACAGTTGAAATGCAGATTATATAATACCTGACACATAGTAAAGCACAAAATAAATGATATTTTTGGCAATACCATCGACTTTTTGCTTTTGTGACACCAAACTTTCCTAGTTCTCCTATCCATTTGTTGTTTCTATTGGATTCTCAAGTTAAAATAGTTCCTCCTCTATATTCTATACATACTTACATCAAATTTATCACACTGCATTGTAATTACACTGCATTGTAATTATATGCATACTTGTCTCTCTTTCTAGACTTTTCTTTGAAGTGTCAATGCTTTTTTATTTTTCTATTCATAACTCCTAATGAAATGTCTGGCACAAAGTAGACTAGATATTCTCAAACTAGCATCCTTGGAGTTACCCGGGATGCTTACTAAAATACAAATTCCTGATCTCCATCCTCAAATTTCTTTCAGTAGGTTACTGAACCACATTTCAAGAAACAGATCTTAAAATGTGTGAATAAAACTATGCATAAAGTATTAATATAAGTCAAGGTAATAAGGTAAATATCGAGATATTTAAATTTTTTTCAAAATACTTCCAAACCTAGGTGTTTATAATCTATGATTTCTAATCATGGTATGAGGATACCTCTAAAAGCATTTCAGCAACAACTATTTGTACAATTGTACTGCTGAATACATTTATGAAAATCTCCATTTTTGACTGACAAAATTGCTTATATATACATACATACATATACTGTATACATATATTTATGAAAAACCCTCTGCACTTCCCAGTATCAGACTCATTACTGAGTAAAATTAGCTAATCTTCTCAAAGTTAGGTTTTTATTAGAGAATTTCATACCAAGATTTTGCAAACCAGTCAAGGTCCTCCATCCACTGCAAAAGCAACTTTATTATAATCTACTCAAATTAAAGTCAAGGGTGCTGAAAGCCCTCCATATTGCCTTTGGACTCATACTTTAAGCTTTCCATTTGTCAGGGGTAAAAGTTAACATAATTTATTGAAACCTGAGATGTAAAAGACTTTATAAATAGCTCTAAAGGTACATAACAGCAAATGACAAAAGGGACATGTTATATCTTAATAAGCCATCTGATTATCTCCACTGTGACATCTGGTGTGGGGTACCTGCCTCCTGAATGGACTTGTGGGACACATGGTGGCACCAAGGGCATACTTCAAGGCAAAAAACTGCACTAAAAGTCCTGGGGACTAGCAGTAGGTCCTCTCAAATTAAGAGTGAAGACACCAGGCCACAAAGTGACAACTCTTAGCACCAGAGAGACTAAAAGTTTACTTATTCATGGGAAATAAAATAGAAATGCCTACACTTATGGGTGGACATGTTTTTCAGTCAAATGCTATGCAGGGTACTGAACAGAAATTTGTGAAACCTGATGACATATACCTATTTATTAAAGTCCACCACTTTAAGGAAAAGTCCAATGCTATAACTGGCATCAGTTGCGTTTAGGGTATCTTGGAGAGATTTTGTTTCTTTAGCTGGAATTAACTCTTTGACTGTACAAAAGAAATTTTACATCACATAAAGCACTAGCAAAAAAACTTAATACCGTACCCGTATGGTGCTTAGTGTTGCTGGAAAATATTGACAAGTTTAGCATTCATAATTTATTTGTGGAAAAACCTAAAAATAGTATAACGAAGTAATTTGTGTAATTGGGATGTGGGAATGAGTTGATGAGTAAGCCTAGGTGACCACCCAGTATTTGAATCTCAGCATTGCTTTGTTGTTGTCTATGTAACATTATGGATATAGTAATTCTCATTAGGTGATAAAACTTTCTTTAATTTAGAAAAAAAATGGATCCAAAAAAAAAGCCAACTACTAGTGCTAGCAATAAAAGACATCTAGGTGATGGTTCTTAATTGTAAAATGTAGTAGCTAAGAACTATGATGTAAATAAGTCTACTACGTGCTCTTTGCACTGGGCAAATTACCTAAGTTGAAGATTTCCTAGTAGGACATGAATGAAAAACTGAGTACTTGTAACAGAATAAGTAAAAGCTACTTTTAGCATTTGAAGTAAGCACGCGTGTGCGCACGCATGTACATACAAGTTTCTCAGCATTCTTTGAATATGACAACTATACTACAACTGGAAAAAAACAGTTAACTTATTTCCAAGTATGCTTCCTGGGGACTAGCAGTAGGTCCTCTTGAATTAAAGAGTGAAAACACAAGGCGACAAAGTGACAACTCTTAGCACTAGAGAGACTTAAAACTTTCAGAGCTGAAATGACATTACAAGTCAGAGAATCTGCCAGTCTAGTTCTGTGGAACCATTATCATTTCTGTTAAATGGGAAAAATCCAGGTATATGCAAAACAGATTTTAAAAGTTGCATCTCTTTTTAAAGTTCTTTAGAACTGCATTTTACAATCCTATGTAAAATAAAATTACTGGTTTACAATAAAATGCTTTAAGTTTCGGAGATGTGAAAAAACTAAAATGAACTGAAAACAGTTAATGTAAACTAAGGTCCCAGAAATGAGAATTAAAAGTAGTCTCTTGGAGAAAGGAATGGTGAAATTCAGTGTGTATTCTCACTAACAAACTAGAAAACTGTTTTGTGGGCAGCCGACATTGACTAGCAATTCTAAACTGCCACCTGGTACCTTTAATCAACATTAAATCACGCCTGAGGCAGGACACTGAACAGATTATACTCCAATGGAAACATAATAACTTCTTTCCTTGATAGACAAGGTCCATTAGCATTAAGGAGGTGAGTTATTTGATGGCTTGGGAAGCAGTGTCCATTGACTCTTCTTTTCTGATTTGAAGAGACTCACTGCTGATGGACAACAATTCTCGAAGTTCCTTATTCTCAAGCTGGAAGAAAAAGGGTGTGTGTTCATTTCAAGTATTTTTACTGTCAAAATGGATCAGAATAGTTTGTTATGGGCCATAAAGACATATTAAAAGTTCTAAGGAAACAAAAAACCCACTGGCTGATAACTTCCTAAAATACTACCTATTCATTCAACAAACACTTACTGAGTAATTTCTATATGTCAGGTGTTAGGTGTACAAAGATAAATAAAACACAGTCTCTCTCCATTTTAGAGATTTTCACTATTTGTCATACTCTTCATGGTTCCCACAGGTTTACTATTATTTCTTCCATCTTTCAAATTCCTAATAATCTTGTCAGGAAAGCAGAAGAAACTTATTGAGCATATGGCCAGGCATCGTGTGGGTACTTTACATATGCTACAACAATCTGTAAGGTGGGTATCATTGCTGACAACCGCATTCTATTTAAGATGAGGACACTGGCTCAGAACTCAAAAAACTTGTTCATACTCAGATACTAGGACGTGGTATTGCTGGGGTCTGAA
The DNA here is from genome assembly GCA_030035585.1 of Dugong dugon. NCBI lineage: Eukaryota > Metazoa > Chordata > Mammalia > Sirenia > Dugongidae > Dugong > Dugong dugon. The sequence goes on from CM057462.1 coordinate 155,546,636, forward strand.
TCCAACGCTATGCTTTTTCCATTTACAGTATGAAGTAAACTTGTCCCACATTCCCCTAAAGCTGTTTCCATAACTAGGGTAAAACAGGGTACAATGTGACTGCTTTTGTGTGGCCTTTCTAGTCATGGTCTTGTAACTCCCACCCAAATGAACGGGCAGGACCGTACAGATAGGGATTGGAACGGGATTGGTCAGTTTTGCCATCCCGCTGGAATTGAAATGAGCTATCCCATAGGTGGGAAAGAGAATCCCACCACTGCCAGGGAAGAACAGCCAGGAGCTGGTGAGTCCTTTGGACCTGAGATCCCTGTGCTGGGAGGCTCCCGGGACCAGGAGACAGAGAGTGAGCTGTAACCCTGAAGACGGTGAGGAGTGGTGGCAGCAAAGACCTGGCAACACAAGCTAGCATGGTGGGCTTCCTGGCCCATGGAGAGACAAAGCTGAGTGTCTTTGGGCAGAGGCCTAGGGCCAGGAAGCACGTGTGAGCATGGCTGGGAAGAGGCTGTCCTGATGGAAAAACTGGATCCTTGAGTGTTCTTAAGCCTGAATTACAACCTGTTGCTTTCCTAATAAACCCCATAATCTTAAGTATGGTCTGTGAGTTGTGTGTGGCCATTGCAATGAATTATCAAACTCAGCAGAGAAGTAGTGAGTGCTGTGGGAGGGACAGTTGGTGTCTGAACTGGTAAAGACGGTAGAGAGAGAAGGTATGTCTGACTTCCGCCTCATAGGAATCAGCCTTGGGCTGCTGATCTTGACTCTCCTTTCCCCTTGTGAAGTGGGAGGTCAGACGCTGCCCCCATGCTGGTTTTACACAGGACAGCGTTGACAAGGTTGTTCTTTCATTTAACTAGCCGGTAATTCCTACTTGGGACCTTGCCATTCTCTTTAATTTCCAGATAGGGCAGCTTGCACTCTTTATCCTTATTTTCTCTGCAGGAAGTTCTGGTAAACCACTGCATTTTCAGGCTTCACCCAGAGGTCATCTGCCATATAAAGGACTTCCCTCAGTACTCTGTATCTCTCTCCTGGTACTTATATACCATTTCATATCATGTGAGTACTAGTCTCATTCCCTCGACTAGACTCTGAGTTCTAATGGGCAGGGACCCTATCTTCTCTCAAAGGGACCATGACAGAGCCTTGTAATATGCAGCACTCAAACCATCTACTGAAATGTTTTTTACTTAATTTTACAGGCACACTAACACCCCAGGTGTTTCTTTATAATGTATTTGTTTTTAAAATATCAAGAACTATATGGCTTATAAAACAAATGGCAGTCCCTTGGCTTTATTCCTACGAAGGCAACCACTTTTAACACTGTGGGGGATTAATTATTTTTGTATGGGGCCTTTCTAGCCATAGCCTTGTAACTCACCTGGGTGGGACTGTGTGATAATTGTGGCCCACCAAGGGGATTGGTCAGTTTTGCCTTAAAAGTGAGCCAATTCCAGAGCAGGAGGAGAAGCCTACCACCAAGGAAGGAGACCCAGGAGAGACCCGGCAACAGGAAACAATGTGGTGGGCTTCCTGGCCCATGTAAAGAGAAAGCTGAGTACCTTAGGGCAGAGACTGAGGGCCAGGAAGAGGTGTGCCTGCAATCACAGGTGGAGAGAGGCTATCCTGATGGAAGAACTGTATCCTGAGTGTTCTTGAGCTTCCCTAATAAAGCTCACCATCGTGAATGTCATTTGTGAGTTCTGTATGGCCACTACAATGAATAATCGAACCCAGCAGAGAGGTAGAGAGCGCTGTGGGAAGGACGGTGGGTGTCAGAATTAGTAAAGATGGTGGAGAAAAGAGGCTTGTATGGCCTCCACCTCATGGGAGTTAGCCTTGTGCTGTTGATCTTGGTTCTCCTTCCCCCTTGTGGGGTTGGAAGAGGTCAGACACCCCCCTGCCCATGCCATTTTTACAAACACTTTTACCTATTTCTTTTGGTATTTACTTCCATAATCCTGAATAACATGCCTGTACTACAACTCCTGATCATCAGTTTTAGACATTATCTGTTGACTTCCTATTATGGCAGATGAGGAATTTTAGCTCACATATAACCAGTCCCTTCCACTCTCTCCACCCTCCTAATGTGACAATATTTCAACTACCAGCCAATCTGTAGTTGGTACTTTTCACTGTTTGCTACCTATCACATTTCCTTTCTTAAAGAAGGTATAGAGGAGGAGTTTTAATTTTAAATCATGAGCACACATGAAACGAATACATTACAGTGACAGAATAGTGATAACATACATGTCTTCCAGACTCCATGAAAACTTCCTGAAATATTGTGAAGCTAAAATAGCAACAATCTTACCTCTAATTGGGCTAGTTTTTCCTGAACCTTACAAAACTGGTCATCATCCACCTGAACTGCTTTTCTCATCACTTCTCCCATTTCACAGATTCTGTCAATTTGACTTTCAATTTCCTGTGATGGTATTAAGAAAGAAAAGGTGAAAAAGTAATTTTTCTACAGATATGAAGCTCATGAGAACATATGCATTATGATTTAAAAAGTTCATTTAATCTATGCTATAGAGGTTACAATGAAGCTTCACTATATAATCTGAGTCCTCAGGAGTAAAGCCATATTAAAGTGGCCTTGTAATACAAATAATTTTAGTTTTAAAAAAGTCAGTTCTAGTGTAACCATTGGATGTTGGACAATATCTCTAAGTGGCTGTTTAACTTTAGTTTGAACAGTTTTACTGGCAGGAAGCTTATAACATTCCAGGGTGCCTTTTTCCATCTTTGGACAAGTCAGAAAGTTTTCCTGTATCATCTAAATTGTTTCCTTAAGGGTCAGTAAATTGGTAAAATTCATTTTCCTCTTCTAGAGGAAAGCCATTCAAATGTCTAAATGGAGCTATCCCTATTCCCTAAGACTTTTGTTAAGTTAGTAAAGTCAATAGACTCTAAGATGAAATTTCTCTCTCACTAAATTCCACTGTAGCAAACAGTGAGGTTCCAATCTATTAATCCAGGATTAAATGATATGGTACACGTGAATGTACCACGACAACTATGAAGCACCCTATAAACATAAGAACAATTACTGGGTCTCCCAAATTAAATCATAAGCATCCTAAGTGTAGAAACTATGCTACATGTATTTTTTAAACAACACTATTCTCCCCTGACAATATAGTATAATGCTATATAGTTCAGTTTGACACTTACAACACTAACTGGCATTATGTTTCGTGGAAGAGCTAAGCATTCCCTAACATCCTGAAAAAAGATCTTGGTGTGGTAGAGGGAGGCAAGGGAACCCTGGCCCACTCAAATAAAAGGAACTGAGTACCTCCTCACCCCCTTCTTTCTATTTGTATCTTTACAAAGCTAAAACAAAATAAACAGCAAATGTGATAAATAGGAAAAGAAAACAAGGTTATTTTTCTTTGAAAACAAACACAAAATTGAAAATAATTTCCAGATTTCAATTCAGTTGATTTGGAATTTACTCATTAGAGTTTCTTACTGCAGAATGGGACTGGTGAGCTTTCAGGACTGGTTCAGCATCCACTGCTTTTTTAGCAACCATCAACTGTAACATCTGTTTCCGGTACTTGCTCATGATGAGTTCCAAGGCATCCTGGTGTTCCTCCAAGGAAACCCATAGCTCTATAAAAAAATAAAACAACTTGCAGCGATGTCTGAGAAACATCTCCTAAAACCAAACGCTTGACAGTTGGAATTTTATGACACTCCATGAGATACTGTGAATCCAAAGTTGTAAATCAATGTTTAAGTCCACAAAACCAAACAGCTAAGGTTTATGTGAAAAACAACTTCCTAGGCAGACACCATAGTCTAGTAGAAACACCACTGGGTGTGGGATCAGAAGACACAGGTTTCAGTTCAGTTCTGTGACTTACTAGCTTAATAACCTTGGGCAAATCATTTAACCTCTCTGAATCTCTTATCTGCAGTACTGTAATAATAAATACTAGGCTTGCCTACATCAAAATGAAAATAGGAGAATACAATCTGAAATTATATGTGAAAACCTTCTGTAAACTAATATACAAGTAACTATTAATACTACTATCATTAACAATGCAGTCATCATGTCTAAGCACATATATCCTGAGGATAAAATTCTGTTTACACCTTAAGCAAGAACATTAAATTAAAAAAAAACTTCAATTTTAACTTCAATGTTTATTTCAATTACTATTTAAACACTAAATTCTAAGCCCTTTGAGGATGTGAACTCTTTTGTTATGCAAGCCTCTATCCGGGGATATTTGAACATGCCATGCAATAATTCAACTCTATTAAGAACCTCTTTGATGAGCTGTCTATAAATACTAAGTCAGTCAGATGACCTTGAAAAAGATAATTTAACAATTACACTGTATCTTTACTGGGCCAGCACCGCATTTACCTGGAAATACATATAGGACGTGCACGTTCGTTAAGGCAGTTCTGCAAGAATTTCTGAACTGCTAGGAAAAAGAATCGTAACTACACAAAAAGCCTGACTAACCTCTGTTTTCCTGTTGCAAGTCTCTAATCTGTGTGTTCTCTTGGGACAGCAGAATGTGAGGCTTGTATTTAGACATGTCCTTCACATCGGATGCATCCTCTTGATACTGGACAAACAGAAAGACAAACTAAGCGCGCCGAAAACAGCGGCGGATACAACTGAAGACGTAGGAGTCAAGAGCTCCAGGCAGTATTCTCAGTCCCAACTCGGCAGATGCCTCAGCGCAGCCTTCTAAGGCCGGGTACAAATTCCACGCCGAGTTCCCAGTTTACCTCGCACTCCACACCTGAAGCGCCCAGAACAGGACACGAATCCCCCCTCTCTGCCTGACCTGGTCCGGAAGAGCCGCCCCAGCCTCACGCATAGCTGCTACCCGCCGGTGCAGTGCCGCCGACTGATCCACCAGCGACTCGGCGGCCGCATCGTGCTCCCGCAGCCTCTCCAGCAGAGTCTTGGCGTCCGTCAGGATCTTTTCGATGGTGCAGGTCATAGCCGCTGCTCGACCTCACCTGTCCAAACCGCTCACATACGCGATTCGCTCAGATCTCCCTTGAACCCGTCTCACCGTAACATGCGTCACTTCCTGATAAGTTGGGAAACCGCCTCGGCCGCCTTGATCTACGCGCCTGCGCAATGACAGCCATGTCCGCAGGTTGACCTGCGGCTTCGCTGCAGCCCCGCCCTCTGCAGAGCTGGAGGCCCGCCGCTGCCACGCCCTTGTTTGCCTGTTCCTACGGCATGATGGGTTTATCTTTTTTCTACTGGCTTTTCGTTGATGTGGATTTCTTACTTAGCCATCGTTATGCCCTGCTTTCCTATTTTTCTTTTTTTTAATTCAATTAGTACATTGAAAATAAAATTAGCCAGTACAACAATAACTTTTGTGCTATTTGTTATATTCGTTCATAAGAGTTTTCTTTGTCAAGTTTGTATGTCAAACTTTGTATTTTTTTATTCATTAATTTAATAAATATTTTGGGGGAGCCTTCTTTGTTCCAGGCACTGTTTAGTCTTTGGGAACACAGCAGAGAATAAGACACAAGGTCTCTGCCCTTAAAGAAAAGAAAAGAAAAGAAAAAAACCCTAAGACCACATGTGTTACAGAGTAGAACTGTTCCATAGGGTTTTCTTGGCTATAATCTTTATGGAAGCACATGACCAGTTCATCAGGTCTTTCTTCCACGGAGCTGCTGGGCAGATTCGAACCACTAACATTTAGGTTAGCAGGCTTTAGCCACCCAGGCTTCCTCTCTGCCCTTGGGGAGCTTATACTCTAATGAGAGAAGGAGAGTATATACTCCAATGAATAATTTAAGGCAGTGACAGGATTAGGAGTCTGGTGAAGGAGTGAGAGTGCCAGAGCCTTAGTGAAAGGTCAGTGAAGTGCAGGAGAGGGAATTTAGACTTTTCTATGCTATTCCCAACAGCTGGCACAGCAGAGACAATAATTGTTAAGGGGGGAGATGGGGAACAAGCATAAGAAAAATAACAAATCAGGGCTACTGACCAACGGGAAAAACATTAATGCAGAGCCACAGAGGTAAAGAAATTTCATTCAAAACAAAAGAAAAACACCCTGCCTGAGTGATCTCTTTCATTTGGCTTTGACTTCCATCTGGGCCTGTTGGTTCTCAAATCCATCTCTGTAGTTCAAATCTCTTTCATTAACTTAGGATATATATCTAGTTGTGTATACAATGTTTCCACAGCGACAATCTGCAGGCGCCACAAATTCAACATGGTCTAAAACTGACCTCATTAGCTTTGCCTCCAAACCTGCTTCTTCTCTTGTCTCAGTAAAGAGCATGTTCATACACCCATTTGCCTAATACAGAATCCTGGAAGTCATCGTTTACTCTTGCACTTTCTTATTTCTCACATTTAATCAATTACCAATCTATCGCCTTTATGTCTTTGTTGTTAGTTGTTAGATGCCCTCGAGTTGGTTCTGACTCAGCGACCCTGTGTACGACAGAACAAAACACTGCCCAGTCCTGCACCATCCTCATGATCATTGTTATACCTGAGCCCATTGTTTCAGCCACTGTGTCAATCCATCTTGTTAAACGTCTTCCTCTTTTTCAATGACCCTGTACTTTACCAAGCATGATATCCTTCTCTAGGGATTGATCCCTCCTGATAACTTGTCCAAAGTATTTGAGATGAAGTCTGGCCATCTTCACTTCTAATGAGCATTCTGGCTGTACTTCTTCCAAGACAGATTTGTTCGTTCTTCTGACAGTCCATGGTATATTCAATATTCTTTGCCAACACCATAATTCAAAGGTGTCGTACATATTTTCTTATTTGCATTTTCACTGTTACTGAGTAGTTCTCATTCAGATAAAGCCACAGTCATCTGACTACCTCAGGTCATCTTTTCCTCTAACAGCTGTCCATCAAGGACACCACAATCCCTGCTGCCCTATCAGTGGAGGGTAATTATTCTTCTACGTCCTGCCCACTTTAGGACTGAGAACTAGATCGGTCATTCTAATTCTCCAGTGACACTTCCAAGCAATTACTCTTCCATGCTTTTGTAAAATGTTACTTTATTTGAAGTTTGCATCACTCAGCTGAAAATTCTTCGATCCTTCCTCATTGCTGAACTTTTAACTTGGGAACTGTATTCATAGAAAATTTTAGGAGTTGGCTTACAGTCTTTTTGCTTATTGTTGTTGTTGTTAGTTGCTATTGAGTAGAACTATTCATGGCAACCCCATGTGTGCATAGCAGCACTGCACTGAAGGGTTTTCAAGGCTATGACCTTTTAGAAGCAGACTGCCAGGCCTTACTTTCCAGGTGCCTCTGGGTGGGTCTGAACAGCCAATTTGGAATAACCGAATTACTGAAGTGAATCAGAGGGTGTATCATTTGTCTATCACTGCATAATAAACTACCCCAAAATGTAGCGGCTTAAAACGTTAGCCTATATTTAGTTCATGAGTTTCTGGGTGGTTCTTCTTGTCTGGATCAGGCTTGGCTGATCTCTGTGTACAATTGATCAGCAGAGGGCTAGCTTGTCCTGTATGGATTCAATCACATGTCTGGTGGTAGGCTGGCTGTTGACTGGGATAATAAGGTGACTGGATCATGTGTCTCTCATCCTCTAGCAGGCTAGCCCAGGCAAGTTCTGATGACTGCAGAATGTACAAGAGCCAAGCTCCAATGTACAAGTGTTTTTTAAATCTCTGCTCAATGCTGCCACATTACAATGTCCCACTGGTCAAAGCAAATCATGTGGCCAACCTACATTCAAGGAGTGGAGAAATAGATTCCACTTCTTTATGGAAAGGACCCTGGGTGAAGCAAGTGGTTTGCAATCAGCTGCTAACCTAAAGTTTTGTGAACTACCAAGTGGTACCTTGGAATAAAGGCCTGGCAGTTTGGTTTTGTTTGGTAACACATGTGATACATTTTCTAGGACATCTGTAAATATGAATGTGAGTGTTATGGGTTGAATTGTATCCCCCCAAAAGATATGTTCAAGTCCTAACCTCTGCTACCTGTGAATGTGACCTTATTTGGAAATAGGGTCACTGCCGATGTAATTATTTAAAATGAGGTCATGAGGGTGGACCCTACAACAATTTATAACTGCTATCCTTATAAAAAGAGGAAAATAGCTACACAGAGACACAGACGGAAGACAGCCATGTGAAGACTGAGGCAGAAATTAGATTTTTGCTGCCACAAACCAAGGAATGCCAGAGGCTACCAGAAGCTGGAAGAGATAAGGAAGGCTCTTCCCCTAGAGCCTTTGTCAAGAAAAGGAGTCTGCTTACACCCTGAATTCAGAGTTCTAGCTTCAAAACAGTGACAGAATAAATGTCTGTTGTTTTGAGTCACCCACTTCGTGGTAATTCGGTATGACAGCCCTAGGAAAACTAATACATGAAATTTTGCGAGAAGACGAAGTCTTAGAAGAGCAAGTGGTGGCAAAAACCAGATTTTTTAAATTTCACACACAATATAAGCCATAATTCTCAAGAAGATAGTGGCTTCAATTTTTAATTGGAAAGTTAGGTAAGTATGCTTGCTTTATTTTTTCCTTTCTTTTATCTGTCAGTGGTATGTGTATGTGTAGGGAGTGCTGGCAGAGTTATAATTTTAACTGTTAATCCCAAATGGGTTAGCAGTGATTATGCAGTAGACTTTGTACACTTGAATGACCACAAGGTTTCTTCTATTCTGCTTACAAGGTTGTATATCTTTTCAATAAATGTTTAGGATTGTACAATACAATTTCTAAATAATGCTAACATTTTTGGCCGTCATTAGACATCTTTTTTCCCCTTTAACAAGTGCTAATACGGATTCTTTACTGAATTTGATTTAATAGAACTTTTTTGTTAAATAGAATAGAGTAGTTACAAAACTTAAACCTAATATATCCACCAAAATCACAAAAGTATCTTTAAATAATAATAATCACAACAATAATGGGCGCTTTCTAGGTTTTAGGCATGTGATAAACATTTACAAGTATTACTTGATTTAATCTTTCACAAAATTCTGAGAGATATTAGTAAAAGATATTGGTTGTGTTTTAAAAGTTTCAAAAATATTCTAAATGTTTAATAATGGTAAGATCATTATACCATACAACCACTAAATTTGTTTCACAAATTTAAAACAGAGAAGACATTTTTGACCCAAAGAGATTCAAATTATGCATTCAGTATCTTAAAGAGTTACTTTATACAGTTTTATTGAAGACTTTTAAGTTTTACTACTCCCATTCAGCTTTATTGTTGTTTAGTATATTCTTTGAAATTTAAATGACCACTGACAGATGGGAAAATATTTAAGTTTGCTTTCTTAGCCATTTTAAATTGACTCAAGGGCGTAATATGTACTATTATCAATTGAAGCATAGTGGAAGTTTAATTATCCAAATTTTGTTTAACAATTATTCTGAATTATCCAGGTGAAAGAGAAATACAGTGTTATAGATAACATAATTGAGGCTGTTCACTTAGATTACTTATGTTAGTGTCTCCTTCAGACTTCAGTCTAATCTCTCTAAAAGGGCCAGACTCTATCCTGAAGATCTTTTATCTTCCTATGGTTCAGTTATTGAAGAAACACTTGTTCTTATGTATCATGGATAGTTAGATTTTGAACCAACTGAAAAATTTATGCAAAATATATGCAGCAATGGTTTTCAAGACATTGGATATTAGGAAGCACAGTTTCCTGAGAGAGGGGAAACAAACAACTTACTACTTAGAGAGGGATTCCAGTACAGGGATGAGCTACCCAGTGGTCTTCTCGAGTTGAGGAGAAGGAGCTGGGAGTCTGGGGAGGCCAAGACATATCAGAGTTTACAGGGAAGAGTATGGAGAGGAGAAAGCTGCGGAGAGAGAGAAGGAGCTCTGGAGATCTGAACAAGCTAGATGCCCAGAGTACAAACTTTAAGGAGGTGCTCACTCTCAGGCACTTGCTTGAGCCTCAATAAACTGACAAGCTCTACAGTTCAATTTTCTGTGCTGTTTGACTCTGCAATCATCCCAAGAGACTAGCACAGCCTATTTATGGGCTTCTAGCTTGCCTACCCAACCTAGTCTAGGCCCTAGATCCGCAAAGTGTCTCCCTAAAGTCTTTAGCTGAGTACTCATCGACATATGCATAAGCATGTGTGGAAAGTACCTGAGACTGGGGAAAAAACAAAAACAAACAAACAAACAAAAAACAGCTGACAAGACTAACCAAAAAAACCAAACCCATTGCTGTCCAGTCAACTCTGACTCATAGAGACCCTGTAGGACAGAGTAGAACTGCCCCATAGAGTTTCCAAAGAGCGGCTCGTGGATTCGAACTGCTGAAATTTTGGTTAGCAGCTGAGCTCTGATCAGAGGGAACCAAACCCAAAGCTCCTGCGTCTGAAACAAAATACAGTTTATTATTTACAGCAATAGGAGTAGCCAGAGTATCAGCACTTTGGTGCTGGTTCCCCAAGCCTCAATTCTCACAGGATGATGTAAAGGGCCAGATGACACCTGCACATGCAGTAGGTTGTGATAAAAGAGAAACCCTGAGCTTAGGGAAGCAGAATCTTTTCTAATGGACATGAAGCTTGCCTCCCTTTTGGTCCGGAGGGAGACATTATGTCATCCTAGGGAGACACTGTCTTATCCAAGACTGGTTGCTAGTCAAACATCTTTGAAAAGATAGTCTGAAATGAAAGACAGTCAGTGCCTCACTCGAAAGACGTGGAAACGTGAGAGATGCTTGGAGAATTGTCTCTCAACAACCACCGCCTCTATTATTTCAAATATATGCTAGCCCCTTATAGGAGTTGTAAACTCAAAGGCCAAGAAGGGCTATCCAGGTATCGTAAATGAATGAATTGAACTAAGTGTTATGATAGGGAGTAGTGGGGTCTGTAGTGAAGGTGAATTGAAGATTGCAATCTTGCCCCTTACCCCCACCTCCAAAAAACATTCATATTTAAAAATGTGGTTGACAAATAAAACTGTGGTCACTGTCTACTGTTAAAGGGTCATATGTGGTTTTTAAAATCAGTTTTAAGTTGTCATATATCACTTTTCATCATAAACTTAAATTAATTGTTTGAAAATATTAGGTAGAAAATAGTAAATATTTTATAAAATGAGAATTGACTAATTGGAATAAATGTTTAAAGATGTGATGAATTTGGTTTTAATACCTAATTGAAAAAAGCATATCTTTTCTTTTCTGTGATTTTTAGTCAACGTACCTGAAAAAATTTAAGAGACACATGAAATGCTTCACTTATGTTGTAAAGAACAATCCTTACTAATTTACGTTGCTTCACCTGCTCTGAATTCAGAGTACTGCAAGGTGGGTCAAAACACACTCTCTCCAATACCAACCTTTACTAGGAAAGATAGGAAGCCCTATGGGTTAGTATGCTTTGATTTATTATTAAGGGATATTTCTCCCAAACCAGTATTTCCATTTATGCTTTAATTTGATTCTCTGGAGGCATAATCCAGGGGAATGTACCATGGCAAGACTTGGGATGGATAAGGGGAACGTTTTCCTTTTGTAAAGTGGGAGAAAGAATCTTATGAACATAGGCTCATTCTCAGGCAGATCAACTGTAGAAAAGCTTCTTAGGAAAGTTGAGGATCTAGAAATTGATTTCTGAAAAATGGTCTTGAATGCAAGCAAGTTTTCATGTAATCCCAGGAGTATCAACACCCTAGTTTGAAGACTGCTGCCTTACCCTGTGCGCTCAGAAACATCCTCTCTTTTGTGAACAAATTCTTTGGCAGCCTGAATTCTTCAAACATTTTTCACCACTCTCCCTTTTTTGAAGCTTGACTTTCCCCTGATAATATTAGCCCCTTTGAACTCTCTTAAGAGGGGGCTGCTCTCTCTTTCTTTCCCACTGTCTCAGTGTTCCAGGAGATGAGGCATCTAGTTTGGTCTCTAATCTAATACTTTTATTCTTGCATCTCTTCTTGAGATTCTTCAGACCCAACTCATCCTTCAGATCTTAACTCAAGCATCCTTCATCAGGGAAACCTTCTGCAACCTCTCAGTTTTAGTTAGTTTCGTTTGTTACATACTGTCATAAAATTGTGTTCTTTTCCAACACTTACTTAATGTACAATGATATATTCATCAGAGTGATTATGAGATTAACTTCTGCTTCCCCACAAGACAGTAATCTCCATGAAGGTAGAGACAATGTTTGTTTTTGCTACTATTGATCCCTAGCACCCAGAGTGCCTGAAAAATAGTAGGTACTTAATAGATATTGTAGAATGAATGAATTATACTCCCTGGGTCTCTTGATCCAGTTTCCTTCGCTTGAATTTAAAAGCTCCTCAGTTTGATTGTGATGGTCAACCAGATGTAGGAACCATTGCTACAGCTACATATCTGATTGAGGATCCTGTTTACCGTCCTGGGCTGGGTCAGTGGGTAGAAATATGGTAGAAGAAAATCTGGCTACCTTGCTATATCAGCCAAGGTTCTTAGTTGCCAGCTCTAGAAACAAACGCTGGTTGGTTTGAGTGGAAAATCATTTACCTTAAGGATATTAAACTGCCTACAGAGTCACTAGGAGGACTGGAGGATCAGGTTCACAGTTGTGCAACCAGGAACAATGTCCAAAATCATGCTGCAAAACTGGTTCAGGAGGACTTTCCAAACACAGTCCTCACCAGTAGATGCTGGAGCTTTTCTGCAGGCAGTGTTCCAACACCTCTGCAGCAATTGCTCCAGGAACTTTATTTGCAACTGTAGCCATCACCACAGAGGGAGTTCTGTGCAGTCTTTGTTACTGGGCAGAGTTGGAGTCGGGGGTGAAGTCTGATCAGTTGAGCCTAAGTCATGGACCTATATTCTTGCTGCAAGGGAGGCTGGAAAAGCCTTATTTTTCATTTCTATAGTGGAAGTTGGTCTCTGCCTTACTAAGAATCATAAGATGAGGGAATTATACAGAGTGAAAAGTTTCAGATATCAGTGGCTAGAAAGAATGATAAATGTCAACTACAAATGGTTATTGTAGGCCATGCTAATTATTTATTTTTCCATTTGTTATGTCCCAATACTTCTTTGTATAGTGCTTATCAATTTCTACCCTGTGTAGTAGTTACTTGTATACATATTTTACTTACCACCTAGAAAGGAACTATGTTGTATTGCCCTCTTCAAGAGTCCTGGTGGCACCGTGGTTAAGAGCTAGGCTACCAGGCTGCTAACTGAAAGGTTAGCATAGTTTGAAACCACCACCACTCCTTGGAAACCCTATGGGGCAGTTCCACTCTGTCCTATAGGGTTGCTATGAGTCAATCAACTAGATAGCAGTGGGTTTGTTTGTTCGTTCTTTAGTAGCCAGTGAAAGGAGACCTGGTGGCACAATGGTTAAGCAGTCCAGCTGCTAATAGAAAGGTCTGTAGTTGGAACCTATCTAGTGGCTCCGTGGGAGAAAAGACCTGGAGATCTGCTCCCATAAAGATTACAGCCTAGGAAATCCTATGGGCAGTTCTACTTTGTCATATAGGGTCACCATGAGTCAGAATCAACCTGACAGCACCTAACCACAACATTAACCGTAAAGTGCCTAAGCTACAGTCAGGTTGTAGGAGATTTGGTCGTCACTAATATTTGCTGAGGTGCCTGGGTGGCACGAGCAGTTTGTGATCAGCTGCTAACCTAAACGTTGCTGGTTCAAACCCACCCAGTGGCTCCGCAGAAGAGAAGCCTGACTAATTGCTTCTGAAAAGATTACTGCCAAGAAAACCCTATGAGGCAGTTCTACTTTGTGACACATGGGGTTGCCTTGAATTGGGGCCGACACTATGGCAACTAACAGCAAGAACAATATTTGTTGAGAACCTACTATTGAGGTATGCTGTGAATGGCTGTCAATTGAACTGAATTAAATTTGTCATTAAGGAGGCTGCTACTTAAAATATTCTGATCTGAATAATTTTTAATCTAGAATTCTCATGTAATATATGATGAATCAATACTTGATACTATCAATTCTATAGTCTCGGAATTCTGAAGATTAAATGAAAATTGTAGTGATTATTTCTAAAACAATTCCCTCTCTGACACTTTAGTTTTACCAGCCATAAGTGATTAGAATTATGTTAGTTAACACTAAAACAATTTTTGATATTGTCTCTTCTTTCAAATGCTTTTACTTTTTATCACATTTATTCTTTTTAAGCTGAAGAGACTGTATATATTGTCCACTCTTATTTTTAGTGTTTAACTTCAGTTTGATTAAATGTGGGTACCAAGTGAAAAATGAGGTTTCAAAAGGTTAATGCTTTAATGCTTTTAATAACTGTTAGTGCTACTTCTGCATCTTGTCAAAATGATACCAATTCATTCTGGCAGGACCCAGAAGAGCTGCCTAACAAGAATGACTTCATTTAGTTAAAAAATAAATAAATAAAACCAAGTTAAGAGCAACCATCCTCTTCCACAGATAATTTCAGAAATACCTATTCTAACTATGGCATTAATATAAAGAGAAGTGTCAAATAGTCATAAACACTACATTAAAAATGTAATTTTTTTTTATCCTTACAGTTAGAGCCTGAGCAGATCTGTCCGTGCCTTATTACACAAAACAGACTGACAATGCCAAGGAACAATCTGCCCAAAATCACGTGCATTTCTATAACGTTATGCCAAACATATGACTGATGAAGGAAAAGGGAGGATAATAAAAAAAAGTTTTACGGTACTTAATTCTACATTTTAAAGCACATTTACATAAAGTATCTGACAATCTAAAACTAATGGTGAAATTTCAAACTAAAGAGTGTCAGGGCCATAAATGGTAAACCCTCAAATTCTCCTGGATACTGTTCGGTTCTTTAAATTGTGCAAAGGAGATTCACCTGGTCATTTAAACTATATAATTTTTTTTCAGAATAAGGACTTTTTAAAAAAATGGATTGTTTAAAAAATTGTACTTTAGATGAAGGTTTACAGAACAAATTAGCTTCTCATTAAACAGTTAGTACATACATTGTTTTATGACATTGGTTAACAACCCCATAACTTGTCAGTACTCTCCCTTCTCGACCTTAGAGGATCTTTTTTTTTTTTTTTTTTTGGTGAGAATATAGGTAGCCAAAGACACACCATTTGAAAAATCTCTACATGTACAATTCAGTGACATCGATTAATTCTTCCAGTTGTGCTGCTATTCTCACTATTCTTTTCCAAATTATTCTATCACCATTACCTTCAACTCACTGCCCCCGTCAAACCTTTTGAGTTGTTGTTTTCAATTTGATCTCACATAGGTAATATTTTTTTTTTTTTGTACTTTAGATGAAAGTTTACAGAAAAAACAGTTTCTCATTAAACAGTTAGTACACATACTGCCTTATGACAATGGTTAACCCCATGTCATGTCAACACTGTCCCTTCTCAACCTTGGGTTCCCTATCACCAGCTTTCCTGTCCCCTCCTGCCTTCTAGTCCTTGCTCCTGGGCTAGTGTGCCCCTTTAGTCTCGTTTTGTCCTATGGGTCTGTCTAATCTTTGGCTAAAAGGTGAACCTCTGGAGTGACTTCATTACTGAGCTAAAAGGGTGTCTGGGGGCCCTCAGGGTTTCTCCAGTCTCTGTCAGGCCAGTAAGTCTGGTCTTTTTTTGAGTTAGAATTTTGTTCTACATTTGTCTCCAGTTCTGTCCAGGATACTCTATTGTGATCCCTGTCACAGAAGTCAGTGGTGTTAGCCAGGCACCATCTAGTTGTACTGGACTCAGTCTGGTAGAGGCCATGGTGGTTGTGGTCTATTAGTCCTTTGGACAGATCTTTCCCTTATGACTTTAGTTTTCTTCATTTTCCCCTTGCTCCTGAAGGAGTGAGGCCAGTGGAGTATCTTAGGTGGCCGCTCACAGGCTTTTAAGACCCCAGACGCTACTCATTAAAGTAGAAAGTAGAAGATATTCTTTATAAACTATGTTATGCCAGTTTAGCTAGATGTTTCCTGAGATCATGGTCCCCACAGCCCTCAGCCCAGTAATTTGGTCCCTAAGGGACTTTGGATTTGTCCATGGAGCTTCCATGACCTTACCCTGAACAAGTTCTGCCGGCTTCCCTAGTATTGTGTACTGTCTTACCCTTCACCAAAGTTACCACTTATCTATTGCTTATTTAGCGTTTTTCCACCCCCACCCCTCCCTTCCCTCATAGCCATCAAAGATTGTTTCTTTTTGTGTGTAAACCTTTTCATGAGTTTTTACAGTAGTGGTCTCATTCAATATTTGTCCTTTTGTGATTGACTTATTTCCCTCAGCATAATGCCCTCCAGATTCATCTATGTTATGAGATGCTTCGCAGATTCATCATTGTTCTTTATCATTGCACAATACTCCATTGTGTGTCCGTACCATAGTTTGTTTATCCATTCGTTGATGGGCGTCTAGATTGTTTCCATCTTTTTGCTACTGTGAACAATGCTGCAATGAACATATGTGTGAACATGTCTATTCATGTGATGACTCTTATTTCTCTAGGGCACATTCCTAGGAGTGGGATTGCTGGATCATATGGTATTTCTATTTCTAGCTTTCTAAGGCGCTGTATAGTTTTCCAGAATGATTGCATCATTTTGCATTCCCAACAGCAGTGCATAAGAGTTCCAATCTCCCTGCAGCCTCTCCAACATTTGTTATTTCCAGTTTTTTTTATTCGTGCCAGGAATGCTGGGATGAGATGGTATCTCATTGTGGTTTTGATTTCTGTTTCTCTAATGGCTAGTGATCGCAAGCATTAGCTCATATGTAAGTTATCCACTTGAATGTCTTCTTCGGTGAAGCGTCTGCTCAATTCCTTTGCCTATTTTTTTTTTTAATTGTACTTTAGGTGAAGGTTTACAGAACAAATAGTTTCTCATGAAACAGTAGTACACATATTGTTTTATGACATTGGTTAACAACCCCATGACATGTCAACCCTTTCCCTTCTCAACCTTTTTTTTTGTTGTTGTTGAAAATATACATAGCCAAAGACACACCATTTCAAAAATTTCTACATGCACAGTTCAGCAACATCGACTACGCGCTTCCAATTGTGCTGCTACTCTCACTTCAGATGAAGGCTTGCAGAACAAAATAGTTTCTCACTTAAAAGTTAGTACACATGGTGCCCTATGACAATGGTTAACAACCTCACAATGCATCAACACTATCCTTACTCAACCTTGGGTTTCCTATCACCAGCTTTCCTGTCTCCTTCTGCCTTCTGGCCCTTGTCCCCCGGACTGCTGTGCCTCACTATTCCCATTTGGTTTTATGGGGCTGTCCGCTCCCCGCCTGAACGGTGAACCTCGGAAATGACTTCACCACTGACCTGAAAGGGTGTCTGGGGGCCATGCTCTTGGGGTTTCTCCAGTCTCTGTCAGAACAGTAAATCTGGTCTTTTTTTTGTGAGTTAGAATTTTGTTCTACATCCTTCTCCAGCTCTGTCCAGAACCCTCTGTTGTGATCCCGGTCAGAGCAGTCAGTGGTGGTAGCCGGGCAGCATCTAGCTGTACTGGACTCAGTCTGGTGGAGGCCTTGGTAGCTGTGGTCCATTAGTCATTCAGACTAATCTTTTCTTTGTATCCTGTTCTCTTCATTCTCCCTTTCTCCCGAAGGGATGAGACCAGTGGAGTGTCTTAGATGGCTGATCACGGACTTTTAAGACCCCAGATGCTACTCACCAAGGTAGAATGTAGACAATGTTATGACAGTTGAGCTAGATGTTCCCCGAAACCATGGTCCCCACAGCCCTCCACCCAGCAATTCAGTCCCTCAGGGAGTTTGGATGTGTCTATGGAGCTTCCATGACCTTTCCTTGTACAAGTTGTGCTGGTTTCCCCTGTATCGTGTACTGTCTCACCCTTCACCCAAGATACCACTGATCTACTGCCTATTTAGTATTTCCCCCTCACCCCTCCCATCCCTGGTAACCAACAAAGATTGTTACACTTTGTGTGTGAACTTTTTCATGGGTTTTTACAATAGAGGTCTCATACAATATTTGTCCTTTTGTGATTGACTTATTTCACCCAGCATTGTGTTCTCCAGTTTCATCCACGTTGAGATGCTTCACAGATTCATCATTGTTCTTTCTCGTTGCATAATACTCCATTGTGTGTATGTACCATAGTTTGTTTATCCATTCATCTGTTGATGGGCATCTAGGTTGTTTCCATCTTTTTGCTATTGTGAACAATGCTGCCATGAACATGGGTGTGCATATGTCTATTTGTGTGACGACTCTTATTTCTCTAGGATGTATTCCTAGTAGTGGGATTGCTCGTTCATATGGTATTTCTGTTTCTAGCTTTCTAAGGAAGCGTCATATCATTTTCCAAAATGGTTGTATCATTTGGCATTCCTACCAGCAGTGCATAAGAGTTCCGATCTCCCTGCAGCCTCTACAACATTTGTTATTTCCAGTGTTTTTGATTCATTCCAGTAATGCCGGGGTGAGATGGTATCTCACTGTGGTTTTAATTTGCATTTCTCTAATGGCTAATGAATGCGATCATTTCCTCATGTGTCTGTTGGCCACTTGAATGTCTTTTTTGGTGAAGTGTCTGTTCATTTCCTTTGCCCATTTTTTAAGTAGGATTATTTGTCTTTTTGTTGTAGAGGTGTTGGATTTTCTTGTAGATTATGGAGATTAGAACTTTGTCTGATTTGTACTGTCCAAAAAATTTTTCCCAGTCTGTAGTTTTTCTTTTTACTCTTTTGGTGAAGTCTTTTGAAGAGCATAGGTGTTTGCTTTTTAGAAGATCCCAGTTATCTAGCTTATCTTCTGGAGTTTGTGTGTTAATGGTTTTGGTTTGTATCCTGTTAATGCCGTGTATTAGGGTCTCTAGCGTTGATCCTATTTTTTTCTTCCATGAACTTTATAGTTTTTGGTTTTATATTTAGGTCTTTGATCCATTTTGGATTAGTTTTTGTGTATGGTGTGAGGTATGGGTCCTGTTTCTTTTTTTTGCAAATGGACATCCAATTTTGCCAGCACCATTTGTGAAAACGACTGTCTTTTCCCCATTTGATGGCCTTTGAGCCCTTGTTGAAGAACAGGTGACCGTAGGTAGATGAATTTACATCTGGGTTCTTGATTCTGTTCCATTGGTCATTGTATCTGTCATTGTACTAGTACCAGGCTGTTTTGACTACCATAGCTGTATAGTAGATTCTGAGGTCAGGTAGTGCGAATCCTCCTACTTTATTCTCCTTCTTCAGTAATGCTTTACTTATTCAGAGCCTCTTCCCCTTCCATATAAAATTAATGATTGTTTTTTCCATCTCTTTAAAGAATGTTGTTGGTATGTGGATTGAGATTACATTGTATTTGTAGATTGCTTTGGGTAGAATTGTCATTTTCACAATGTTGAGTCTTCCTATCCATGAGCATGGTAAGTTTTTCCATTTATGTAGATCTCTTTTGGTTTCTTGCAGTAGTGTTTTGTAGTTTTCTTTGTTTATGTCTTTTACATCCCTGGTTAGATTAATTCTTAAGTATTTTACTTTTTTAGAGGCCGTTATAAATGGTACTGTTTTCCTGATTTCCTTTCATTGTTATCTTTGTTGGTGTATAGGAATCCAACTGATTTTTGTAGGTTTATCTTGTATCCTGCTACTCTACTGAATCAGAATAAGGACTTTTAGCAGGTGCTCATACACCTTGACACTTTAGCGAACAAGTAATATTTTCCTCAGTGGATTTTTGCTGGTACTGTGGAGAAATATTGGGCAATATTATTTTCCAAATTGTCTAGATTAGAAAATTGTAACTAGAACACTGAGATTGTCTTGAGATTTAATTTCTTCCTTGGTGATTTTATTAATTTGATTTAAAAAAAGTCTGACGATAAACTGAAAAGCCATTATATTGTAACCTACAACATTATGTAATATGCTGTAATATTCTGCGAAAGCTGACTGAAGACACTCCATAAAAATAAACATTATTTAATGCTAGTTAGACACCATAAATACTTTTGGAGTTGTTCCTTCACAAAGCAGTGCTAATTAATAAGATTTAGAAAATGTACTAAAGTTATAACTAGGTAGAAATGTCCCTGCCATTTTGTACAGGTTTCTGTATTGTGAAGAGTCTATACTATGTAAATGTACTAGAAAAAACATAAAAATGAAGAGGAAAATATTTTAGGATAAGTATCAACTTTAGGTTCCACTTGGAACTCAAATACGAATTTTTAACCTAGTTTTGCAAATAAGTTTTATTAACTTACTTATTCAACAAGTATTTATTATGTGCAAGTCACTGTGTTAAGCATCAGGGAATTAAAAATCAAAATGGTCTGTGCTTTTAGGCATACATAATCAATTGGTTAGACAAACATGAATGAATACAATTATAGCCCAGTGACATAAAGTACTGGTGGATACATAAACAAAGTGGCAGTTTTCTTTTTCCTTTCAGTGCTCAGTTTTCTTTTTCCTTTTTAAATAATATTTTATTGTGTTTAATTACCCATTTTGTTACCATTGGCATAAATGGTTTGCCAGCCACTTTTTATGCCTCTGGATCTCATTGGCAAGGTGTTATTCTGGTTCTAATGCATTTAGGGTTAAGGTGGGCCCTTTCAAAATGAATGAAGCTCAGCAGACCAGAGTTGGAGCCTCATTGTTGGGTAGGATGAGCATTTATTAGGGGATGCTTCCTGGGTGTGTTGGCTTTGGAAACTTTTGATTTTTTTCCCCTTTATTTCTGTGAGATAAGGCTTGCCAGCATAATTACGGCTTTCCTGTGTGATAGTTAGGGATCCCTGATGGGTTTGTTTTGGAAAGGCACCTGCAATAAATTATACCTCTTGTTCCCATTGACATACTGTCATGCTACAGATCGGTGGTGCCACAAGGCCACTAGTCTCATTGGCAGATTGTATAGCCAGATTATATTTCTCAAAATCCATACTACCAGCCAAAAATTTAAACACACTCAATTAGTAAGCTTGCATTCCAATATTGAAAACACATGCCATCAAAAAATTTAAAAAAAAAAATTTGGTAATGAAAGTTTACCCAGCATATTAGTTTCCCATTTAACAGTTTCTACACAAATTATTCAGTGATGTTGGTTACATTTTTCACAAGGTGTCATCATTCTCATTCATTCCATTATGGTTGTATCATTTCCAGTACTCTAGTTTCCCTACCCCCTTACCTTCTCATCTTTGCTTTAAAGCAATTTTTGACCATTTGGTCTC
The DNA here is from genome assembly GCA_030035585.1 of Dugong dugon. Taxonomy (NCBI): domain Eukaryota; kingdom Metazoa; phylum Chordata; class Mammalia; order Sirenia; family Dugongidae; genus Dugong; species Dugong dugon. The sequence goes on from CM057462.1 coordinate 155,567,843, forward strand.
ATACAGATTATTTTTTAAAGGAGCGCATTACTCGTGGGTGATATTTTTTATTTTATGTGCCAGTCTGTTACTTAGCTAAAAGGTGATCTCAAGGGATAATTTCGAGTTAAGGTTTAAAGAGTATTTCAAGGCTATAGTCTCAGGGAGTCCTCTAGTCTCAACCAGTCCAGTAAGTCTAGACTTTTTAAGATTTGAGTTCTGTTTTACATTTTTCTCCTGATAAAATATCTCACATTTTATCGGGATTCATGTACTGTGGCCCTGATCAGAACAGTCGGTAGTGGTAGCTGGGCACCATCTAGTTCTTTTGGTCTCAGGGTAGATGAGACAGTGGTTTGTGTAGACTATTAATCCTGTAGACTAGTTTCTTCTCTGAGTCTTTGGTTTCCTTTTTTCTCTTTTGTTCCAGATGAGTAGAGACCAGTAATTGTATCTTAGATGACTGCTCACAAGATTTTAAGATGCCGGACAGTACTATCCCACTACTTTGGGATGTAGAACATACACTTTATGAACTATACTACGCCAATTAACTGAGTTGTCCCATGAGACTACTGTCTTAAGCCTTCAAACCCAGAAAATCAATCTCACGAGGTATTGGGTTATGTCAAAGAAGTATCCATAACTGTGTCCCCTATGTGTTTTATTGTATATATGGATATACATGCATGCACACACATACCTATATGTACATATGCCTATAGATACATCTATCTTGGCCTATATATGTACCCACACATTCATACCCATACACATATATGCCTATATACATATCTGTGTAACCACACACATATTTTTGGGTTGTTGTTGGTGTTGTTGCAAAATTATGTTTGTCATATCCTTTACCAAAAATATCCTTTTCTCTTGTGCACTTCTTAGTGACATCATTTACCTTGGTCAAACTGTACGCACTTCACCACCATTCAGTGTTATCTTTCCCATTACCAAAAATAACAACTGTCTACTATCTCTAGAGTGTTTCCCCCTCTTCCCAGTCATCCCTGGTAACCACTAATGAGCAATGGTCTCTGTATATGTATCTATTCTTGTCTTCTTACAAAAATGAAATCATACAATATTTGTCTTTTTGTGACTATTTCACTCAGCATTATGTCCTCCAGATTCATCCAAGTTATAAGATGTTTCAAGGACTCAACATTATTCTTTATAGTTGAATAGTATTCCATTGTATGTATGCACCACATTTTGTTTATTCATTCATCTGTTGATGGTTGCTAGATTGTTTCCATCTTTTTGCTATTGGGAATAATGCTGCAATGAAATAGATGTATATATGTCTGTCCGTGTCTCTTTTACTAGTTCTCTAGTGCTCAGTTTTCTTCTTATAAAATGAGAATAAATAAATCTTGAATTCAAAGCAAAAGATGTAAGATAATGATGTCCTTAATTGAATATTCTGACTTTCTTGAATGCTAGAGGCATTGCTTTCTTACGACTTTACTTTTAACCTCTGGATAGTTAGCTCAGTTGGTTAGCATACTGTATGTTCATTTTTTTATTCATCCATTTGTTTATTCATTCATACAAGAAATACCTATGGAGCATCCTATGATCCAGATCCTGTAATGGGCACTGGAAATACAATAATGAAAAAGATAGTCACAGACCAAGAGGCTAATGGAATAACCATGAAAATGATATCATGGATTGGATCACTCTATGAGCCTTTTCCTGCTGCATAGCTACAGATTAAACCCTTAACTAGTAAAGTGTAATTGTGAACTTGAAAAGCAGCTCCATGAAATACTCAATTGATGATCAGTCCTAGTAGCGTTTATATATAGAGAGACTTGCATCTCATTATTATCCTTTACATTCTGAATTAACATTCTAGTTTTTTTTTGCCTTATCTATCTAAATGAACAATATTGTCAAATCTTTAAGAAATGAAACCTTGAAGGGAAAGGATAACAGCAGTGGAGCATATTTCCTATAAATCACTTAAAACTTTGTGGTATTGTCACTGAATCCCAGGAGAATAATCTCTTATAATTAAATACTTAAATATAATTTTGGTTTTGTGTACACAAACTGGTAATTTTGTTTATGCCATCTCACAACAACCCCCACACATCTGTCAGTTTGTTGTAATGTGGGGGCTTGTGTGTTGCTGTGATGCTGGAAGCTATGCCACTGATATTCAAATACCAGCAGGGTTACCCATGGGGGATAGGTTTCAGCTAAGCTTCCAGACTAAGACAGAATAGGAAGAAGGACCCGGCAGTCTATTTCAGAAAAGAATTAGCTTGTGAAAACCTTATGAATAGCAGCAGCACTTTGTCTGCTATAGTGCCAGAAGATGAGGTCCCTCAGGTTGGAAGTCACTCAAAATACGACCGGGGAAGAGCTGCCTCTTCAAAGTAGAGTCGACCTTAATGACATGGATGGAATAAAGCTTTCAGGACCTTCCTTTGCTGATGTGGCACAACTCAAAATGAGAAGAAACACCTGAAAATACCCATTAATAATCAGAACTTGGAATGTATGAAGTATGAATCTAGGAAGATTGGAAATCATCAAAAAATGAAATGGAATGCATAAACATTCATATCCTAGGCATTAATGAGCTGAAATGGACTGGTATTGGTCATTTTGTATTGGACAATCACATGGTCTACTATGTTGGGAATGAAACTTGAAGAGGAATGACGTTGCATTCATCATCAAAAAGAAAATTTCAAGGTCTATCCTGAAGTACAATGCTGTCAGTGATAGGATAATATCCATATGCCTGGAAGGAAGACCAGTTAATATGACTATTATTCAAATTTATGCACCAAACACTAAGGCCAAAGATGAAGAAAGTGAAGATTTTTACAACTTTCAGCAGTCTGAAATTGATTGAACATGCAAGCAGGATGCACTGATAACTATTGGTGACTGGAATGTAAAAGTTGGAAACAAAGAATAGGAGTTGGTAGTTGGACAATATGGCCTTGGTGATAGAAACGATGCCGGCGATCACGACTGAATTTTACAAGACCAAAGACTTCTTCATTGCAAATACCCTTTTCCACCAACATAAATGGCAACTATATACATGTGGACCTCGCCAGATAGAATACACAGGAATCAAATCGACTACCTCTGTGGAAAGAGATGATGGAAAAGCTCAATATCATCAGTCAGAGCAAGGCCAGGGGCCAACTTTGGATCAGACCATCAATTACTTATATGTAAGTTCAAGTTGAAACTGAAGAAAATTAGAACAAGTCTACAAAATCCAAAGTACAACCTTGAGTATATCTCTCCTGAATTTAGAGACCATCTCAAGAATAGATTTAATGCATTGAACACTAATGACTGTAGACCAGACGAGTTGTGGAATGACACCAAGGACATTATACACGAAGAAAGCAAGATATCATCAAAAGACAGGAGAGAAAGAAAAGACCTAAATGGATGTCAGAAGAGACTCTGAAACTTGCTCTTGAACATCGAATAGCTAAAGCAAAAGAAAAAAATGATGAAGTAAAAGAGCTGAACAGAAGATTTTAGAGGGCGGCTTGAGAAGACAAAGTAAAATATTATGACGACATGTGCAAAGACCTGGAGATAGAAAACCATAAGGAAAGAACACCCTCAGCATTTCTCAAGCTGAAAGAGCTGAAGAAAAAATTCAAGCCTGTAGTTGCAGTAGTGAAGGATTCTATGGGAAAATGTTAAATGACGCAGGAAGCATTGAAAGAAGATAGAAGGAATACACTGAGTCACTACGCCAAAAAGAATTGGTCGATGTTCAACCATTTCAGGAGGTAACATATGATCAGGAACCAATGGTACTGAAGGAAGAAGTCCAAGCTGCACTGAAGGCCTTGGTGAAAAACAAGGCTCCAGGATACCAATTGAGATGTTTCAATAAATGGATGCAGTGCTGGAAGTGCGTACTTGTATATGCCAAGAAATTTGGAAGACAGCTACCTGGCCAACCGACCAAAAGAGATCGATATTTATGCCTATTCCCAAGAAAGGTGATGCAACTGAATGCGGAAATTATCAAATAATATCATTAATATCACATACAAGCAAAATTTTGCTGAAGAGCATTCAAAAGTGGCTGCAGCAGTATATTGACAGGGAATTGCCAGAAATTCAAGCTGGCTTTAGAAGAGGACAGGGAACTAGGGATATCATTGCTGATGTCAGATCGATCCTGGTTGAAAGCAGAGAATACCAGAAAGACGTTTACCTGTGTTTTATTGACTATGCTAAGACATTCAGCTGTGTGGATCATAACAAATTGTGGATAACATCGCAGAGAATGGGAATTCCGGAACACTTAATTGTGACCATGAGGAATCTGTACCTGGATCAAGAGGCAGTAGTTCAAACAGAACAAGGGGATACTGCATGGTTTAAAGTCAGCAAAGGTGTGCGTCAGGGTTTTATCCTTTCACCATACCTATTCAATCTGTATGCTGAGCAAATTATCTGAGAAACTGGACTATATGAAGAACGGGGCATCAGGGTTGGAGGAAGACTCATTAACAACCTGCTTTATGCAGATGACACAACCTTGCTTGCTGAAAGTGAAGAGGACTTGAAGCATTTACTGGTGAAGATCAAAGACCAAAGCCTTCAGTATGGATTACACCTCAGCATAAAGAAAACATAAATCCTCACAACTGGATCAATAAGCAACATCATGATAAATAGAGAAAAGATTAAGGTTGTCAAGGATTTCATTTTACTTGGATCCACAATCAACACCCATGGAAGCAGCAGTCAAAAAGTCAAAAGATGCATTGCATTGGGAAGATCTGTTGCAAAAGAACTCTTTAAAGTGTTGAAAAGCAAAGATGTCCCCTTGAGGACTAAGGTGTGCCTTACCCAAGCCATGGTGTTTTCAATCCCTCATATGCATGAGAACGCTGGATGGTGAATAAAGAATACCAAGGAAGAATTGACGTTTTTGAATTATGCTGTTGGTGAAGAGTATTGACTATACCATGGACTGCCAAAAGAAAGAACAAATCTGTCCTGGAAGAAGTACAACCAGAATACTCCTTACAAGCAAGGTGGGCGAGACTACGTCTCACATACTTTGGACATGTTATCAGGAGGGACCAATCCCTGGAGATGGACATGATGCTTGGTAAAATAGAGCATCAGCAAAAAAGAGGAAGACCCTCAAGGAGATGGATTGACACAGTGGCTGCAACAATGGTGCAGGACTGGGCAGTATTTCTTTCTGTTGTGCATTGGGTCGGTATGAGTTGGAACCAGTTCCACAGTACCTAACAACAACAACAACATCTCATAATAAACGCATTTTAAACTATCTCCTCCAATCTTTTTCATTCAGTCAACTAAAAATTAAGTAGGATAGAAAATAATGTCTCTAAAAGCTACTTGATTCATTAGGAGTCTGATTTTTATAGTTTATAGATATAAATAAGCAGCCAAAAACTCAGCTTTACACATCAGTGGATAAAAAGTACTGTTAAAATAATTACCCTTCCAGAAAATAATTCAGACAGACTTGATAACAAGTGTTTTTCTCTAGGCCAAGAGAAATGCTATAGGTCTCCAGGATTCTTTCTCTAATAAATGGAGAGCAACAACAAAATAACTAAAAAATACTCCTATAATTAAAGACAGTAGTTTTCGCAGGGATGTTACTTTGCCCAGATCCTATTCTCTGTTTAAATTTAGTTTGACAAGCATTTTATAAATGATTAGAAGGGTGGTTTCTGTTTCATTAATGAGGCTGATAATGGTTAATTACTAATGTGGAGTAAACAGTTCAAAACCAGATCAAGAATGAAAAGCTAATTATGTAGAAATGATCCAGCTGTACTAAATATGATTTCCTTTTACTATTAAAAATATGTTTAAACATACGTGAGGGAAAAAAAACCCAAAAAACAAGCAACCGAACTACCTATGTCTTAACTGTATTTCTTATTGTTTTGCTTAGAATTGAAAGCCATATCTAGTTAAGTTTTCAAATTCAGTGAAACATCTCCAAAACACAAAATGGAATTGACTGGATAAACATAAAATGAAAATCAGTACACCATTAAGAGACATTCTTATTGGTTGCTTAACAGGAACTCCAACTGTAGAGTTTTCTCCATGATAAAGTGTATTGTAGAAGAAAGCAATTGGCAGTTACTTTTCCATTGTACATGCTGTTCCTCCTACTTGCAAACCCTTCCACTCAGTGGTGTGCTGGAGCCGACTCATACCGGCTTGTGAGAGCTGATTGTGTGCATCTATTTCCAACTCTTATGTTCAGTGACATCACACTGGTAGCTTGAAATTGACCCTGGTAGGATTATATACACCAGGGAAATTAGTATATGCTTCAAATTAGGTTTATTTGTTTTTCCAGAGAGCTAGTTTACCAACACATCACAGCTCTCACTCTTTCCCTGTCTTATTAATTTTTAGTAATTCTTTAAGACTCAGCTTAAGTGAATGTTACTTCAGAATCCTTCAATCACCTTCCTAGGTCAAGTGTCCCTCCTCTCTGCTTTCATAGAAACCAGTGCATAAATTTATTGCCTTTTCAAGGACCAGATTCAATCAGAGAAGCAGAACTAAGGATTTTAAGGGATTTATTAACTAATGCAATTGTGATGGGCTTTATAAGCAAGTCCGAAGTTCATAAGGCAGACGATCAGGAAGGAAAGAACACAAGCACACTGGAACTCACGGGCATGAGCTGTTTGGAGTCTTCTGTTTTATTCCTGTGTTCCCCTTGCATCATTGTCTCTCACTCTCTTTACTAGGCTCATTTCCATCATCTTACAAATATTGCTGAGTACTTCTCATATTAAAAAGCAAAACAACAAAATTAGAAAACCTCCCTGTACCCCACAGCTCTCTATAGATACCAAAATACCATCCCACTTCTCTGCTCCTTTTCACAGGTAAACTTCTAGCCAAATGTATAGAAAACATTTCTATCTCTTGTGTCCTCACTTCCCATTTCTCTCTAGTTCCCTGTAATTGTAATTCATGCCCACCACACCATTAAAGCTGTTGCTGTCAAAGTCGTCATGGCAGGCACTTTGGTTGCCTTATCCATCCATTTCCACTCACCGTTTCCTCTGTCCACTTTCATTGTAGAGACCAGAGAAAATATAAGTCTTGCCTTTCCAGAACTTCCCTCCAGATGAGCAGAGACCAATAGTTTTATCTTAGATGGCTGCTCACAAGCTTTTAGACCCCAGACACTACTCACCACTTTGGAGATGTACAGCATAACTTTGTGAACTATCTTATGCCAATTGATCAAGTTGTCCCACGAAACTATGGTCCTAAGGCTTCAAACCCAGAAATCCAATCCCTCAGGGTGTTTGGTTATATCTGAGAAGTATCCGTAACTGTGCGTCATATGTGCTTTATTATATATATGAATATATCTGCATGCACATACACATGAATATGCATATATATGGCTTCATGTATATGTGCTCACATAAATACACGCATATACATACCTATACACATGTGTGCATACATACATACATGTTACCACACATATTTTTTCACTGTTGCAAAATTATATGTTTTCTAGCATTTATCAAAAAATGTCCTTTTTTTTGTGTGCGTGTGTACTTCTTAGTGACATCATTTACCTTGATCAAGCTGTGTGCACTTCACCCTCATTCAGTGTCACCTTTCCTATCACCAAAAATAACAAGTGTCTACTATCTGAGGAGTTATTCCCCTTCTCCTACCCACCCTTTCCTGCTTATTCGTTTATCTGCTGATGGTCAGTTAGGTTGTTTCCATCTTTTTGCTATTGTAAATAGTGCATATGTCTGTTTCTGTCACTTCAATTAAGTCTCTAGGGTATATACCTAGGAGTGAGATTGCTGGATCATAAGGTAGTTCTGTTTCTAGTTTTTTGAGGATGTGTCATACAGTTTTTCATAGTGGTTGTACCATTTTACAGTTCCACCAGCAGTGGATAAGTGTTCCAATCTCCCCACATCCTTGCCAGCATTTGTTGTTTTCTGTTTTTTGTGATCAATCAATGCCATTTTAGCAGCGGTGAGATGATATCTCATTGTTGTTTTGATTTGTATCTCTCTACTGGCTGAAGATTGCGAATATCTTTTTGTGTGTTCGTTGGTCGCTTGAATCTCCTCTTTGGTGAAGTGTCTATTCATGTCTTTTGCCCATTTTTTAATTGGGTTGCTTCTCTTTTTGTTGTTGAGTTGTTGAAGTTTTCTATATATTTTAGAGTTTAGAGCTGTATCACATATGTCGTTCCCAAAGATTTTTTTCCCAGTCTGTAGATTGTCTTTTTATTCTTTTGATAAAGTCTTTTGATTAGCATAAGTGCTTAATTTTTTTGAGGTCCCAGTTATCCATTTTGTCTTCTGCTGCTCTTGCATTTTGATTTGTATCTGATAATGTGTCATTAAAAAAGACTAGATGCCACAGTTTTGCCCCTGTGTTTTCTTCCCAGAACTTTATGGTTTTGGCTTTAACGTTTAGGTCCTTGATTCATTTTGAGTTAATTTTTGTGTATGGTGTGAGTTATGGATCCTGTTTCATTTTTCTGCATATGGTTAACCAATTTCACCAGCACCATTTGTTGAAGAAACTGTTCCTTCACCATTGAATAGACTTTGACCCTTTGCTGAAAATCACTTGTCCATAGACGGATGGATTTATTTCTGTGTTCTTGTAAGAATGGTTTAGGGGCAGCATCTGACCTCTTCTAACTTCATGAGGGAGGAGGAGAATCAAGATCAACAGCCCAAGGCCGATTCCTATGAGGCAGAGGTTGGACATGCCTCCTCTGTCTGCCATCTTTACCAATTCTGACACCAATTGTCCCTCCCACAGCACTCTCTACTTCTCTCCTGGGTTCAATAATTCATCGTAATGGCCACACAGAACTCACAGACAATACTCATGATTATGGGGTTTATTAAGGAAGTAACAGGTTACAATTCAGGTTCAGGAATGCTCAGGATACGGTTCTTCTGTCAGGACAGCCTCTTCTCAGCCGTGCTCACAGGCACTCCTCTCTGGCCCCTAGGACTCTGCCCTGCTTGGGCAAGTGTTACAAAGCTCTTTTAGCTCCACCGATAAGTGCCCAAAGGCACCCCACTTTGCCAGTAAGCCTTGGCCCAAAGGGGTTCAGCTCTAGCTCTGGTGGGTCAGCAAACCTAGCTCAACCAAGTGCCTAGAGGTACCCTACTCCACCAGAAAGCTTCCTGCCCAAAGGCGCTCAGCTTTCTCACTCCGTGGGCCAGGAAGTCCACCGTGCCATCTCCTGCTGGTCCCTCCTGCTGGTCCCCCCTGCTGGCATTTCTCTGCCACCTCTTCTTGCTGTCTTCAGTGTTACAGCTCTCTCTCTTGGTCTCCTGGTTCCAGGAGCTTCTCAGTGCAGGGATCCCTGGTTCAAAGGACACACTCAGCTCTTTGCCCTTCTTCCTTGGTGGTGGTGAGATCTCTCCTTCCTGCTTCTGGGATTTTAAGCCCAACAGGATGGCAAAACTGACGAATCCTGTTGGTGGGTCACAATTAACCTATTTGCACAGTCCCACCCAATAACTTTTGTGGGAGTTACAAGACCACTGCGAGAAAGGCCATGCAAAAGCTATCCATTGCACCACAGTATCTAGAATATATAAAGAATTCTCAGAATTCAATAGTGCATCAGTTAGCTAGTGCTGCTATAACAGAAATACCACAAGTGGCTGGCTTTAACAAGGAGAAATTTATTTTCTCACAGTCTAGTAGGCTAGAAGTTCGAGTTCAGGGTGCCAGCTCCAGGAGAAGACTTTCTCTCTCTGTCGGCTCTGGAGGAAGGTCCTTGTCATCAATCTTCCTCTGGACTAGGAGCTTCTTAGGGCAGGGACCCCAGGTCCAAAGAACGCTCTCTGCTCCTGGCACTACTTTCTTGGTGGTATGAGGTCCCCATGTCTCTCTGCTCACTTCTCTCTTTTGTATCTCAAAAGAGTTTGGCTTAAGACGCAATCTAACCTTGCAGATTGAATCCTGCTTCGTTAACATAACTGCCGCTAATCCCATCTCATTAACATCATAGAGATAGGATTTACAAAACATAGGAAAATCATATCAGTTCACAAAATGGTGAATAATCACACAGTACTGGGAATCATGACCTAGCCAAGTTGACAGATATTTTGGGGGAACACAATTCATTCCATGACAAATAGTAAAAAAACAAACTATCCAATTAGGAAATGGAGAAAAGACTTAAATAGATATTTCACTGAAGAGGATATACAGATGGCAAATTAGCACACAGAAACATATTCAACATCATTAATCATCAGAGAAATGCAAATTAAAACCACAGTGAAGTATTGCTATACACCTATCAGAATAGCTAAAATAAAAATTAGCGACAATACCAAATGGTGGTGAAGAGGCAGAGAAACTGGATGACTTATACACTGCCAGTCGGAATGTAAAATGATATAGTCATCTGGAAAAGAGTTTGGCAATTGATTATAAAACTAAAAATATGCAATTACTGTACAACTCAGCAATTGCTGTCTTGAGCATTATCCTACAGCATTATGTTCACACAAAAACCTGTATACAAAAATTCATAGCAACTTTAGTTGCAATCACCAGAAACTGGAATGAGCCTATATGTCCTTCAGTGGGTGAATGGTTAAACAAACTGTGGTATATCCATACCATGGAATACTACTCAGCAATGAAAATGAGTGAATTATTGTTATACACAACTGCCTGGGTAAATCTCCCGGGAATTATGCTATGTGAAAAAAGGTAATCATAAAAGATTACATACTTTATGATTCTATTTATGTAACATTTTTGAAATGACATTTTAGAAATGGAAAACAGATTCGTGGTTGCCAGGAGGTGGAGGTCAAAGAGGGGGAAGGGAGGCTGTGTTTAAAACAAGGCAACATGAGGGATTTTTGTGGTGTGTGGAACTGTTTAATATCTTGAATGTGGTGATGGATACACAAACTTGCATGTGATAAAGTTATATAATACTTAAAATGTTGTTATTGTTAGCTGTTGTCTAACTGGCGCTCAACTCATGACGACCCCATGCACAACAGAATAAATTGGACCATTGTGATAAATAGGGCTTTTGCTGGTTTATTTTCAGAAGTGGATCACCAGGTCTTTCTTCCTAGTCTGTCTTAGTCTGGAAGCTCTGTTGAAACCTAATTAGTGTTATGCAACATGCAAGCCTCCACTGATTGACAGGTGATAGATGCTTATGATGTACGTTGGCCAGGAATCAAACTTGGGTCTCTCACATGGAAGGTGAAAATTCTACCACTGAAACACCACTGCCCTTAAACACACATAAATAAGCACAAGTAAAACTGGGGAAATCTGAATAAGATCAGTGGATTGTATTAATGTCAATATTTTGGTTGTGATATTAAACTATATATTTTCAAAATGCTACAATTGGGGGAAACTGGGTAAAATGTACAAAGAATCTCTCTGCATAATTTCTTACAATTGCATGTGAATCTACGACTATCTCTAAAACTTTTCAATTAAAAAACAGACAAGCCAAAAAGCACCATAAAATATAATTCAGATTAAGTGCCTTTTCTGCTTAAAATCCTTCAGTGATTTCCTGTTATACTGAGAATGAAATTTGGACTCCTCTGTAAGGTCCTAAATAATCTGGTTTCTATTTTCTTCAGTTTCATTTTGTTCTAATCATTTCCTCTCTCCCCATTCACCACAATGACCTTCTTTTGGTGTTCAGAAAGCCCAGATTCTTTCCAGTTTAGGAACTTTGTGTGTGTGCTCCCATTGTCTAGAATTCTCTTCCCTCAGCTCTTATTGTGGCTGGTTTTTCTCATACATTAGGTCTTGTCTCAGATGTTACCTCCTCAAAGAGCCTTCCGTAATGACTTTCCTAGCTTTGTAGAAAACAAGTGGGTCAGATTTGCAGCTCTTCAGCTCTTTCCTGATAAAATAACAGTGTTGTTATTTATTTTAAATGGCATGTATAAATTTTCTTTGGCTAGGTGTTTATTGAATAACAGTATAAAAAAAAGAATAAACTTAGAGGTTTCTCTGCTTATGCTTATTAAAGGAATATCACTCAACTGTGTTTATAATATGGCTGAACAAGAAGAAAATGAAAATCCTTGCAACTGGACCGACAAACAACATCATGATAAATGGAGAAAAAATTTGAAGTTGTCAACGATTTCATTCTACTTGGATCAACAATCAACATCCATGGAAGCAGGAGTCAAGAAATCAAATGACATATTGCGTCTGGCAGATCTGCTGCAAAAGACCTCTTTAAAGTTTTAAAAAGCAAAGATGTCACTTTGATGACTAAAGTGCTCCTGACCCAAGCCATGGTCTTTTTAATTGCCTCATATGGGTGCAAAAGCTGCACAATGAAAAAGAAAGAAGAATTTATGCATTCAAATTGTGGTGTTGACAAAGAATATTGACTATACCTTGGACTGCCGAAAGAACAAACAAATCAGTCTTAGAAAAATATAACCAGAATGCTCCTTAGAAGCGAGGATGGTGAGACTTTGGCTGGCTTACTTTAGACATGTCATTAGAAAAGACCAATCTTTAGAGAAGGACATCACAGTTAGTGAAGTAGAGGGCCAATGAAAACAAGAGAAACACTCAATGAGATGGATTGACACAATAGCTGCAACAATGAACCCAAACATAGCAATGATCATGAAGATGGTAGGGGACCAGGCAACGTTTCCTTCTGTTATACATAAGGTTACCATGAGTCGGGGATGACTCGACAGCAACCAACCATCAACAGCAATGTGATTACAAATAGAATGCTTACGTGATAGTAGCCTATGGAAATTTAAGAAAATATATTCTGTTCTCACTATTTAAAAATATTGATATATATTTGCACATATCTTTAAGTAGCTTGTAATGAGTACTATACTAATCTCCCAGTAAGTCTAGGATGTTTTTATAAACCACGGGAATACATGTAAAAATTTGTAGCTTCATAATTCTGGGTGAATCATCCTTTGTGAAATGAAACAAGAAAGCTGATTGCCAATAAGGTGGTATATTTCAGATACAATCAGGATCCTGATGAGTTATATTATTCTTGACAATATTTAAGATGTGTACAGTTCTAGCTTAAAGGTAATGATCACATTGGTACCTTGGCTTTCTAAAGAAGTTTACTGTAGCAGGTTTCATTCATTTATTTTATTTATGTGATCAAGAATTCAAACTAATTTGAGATTCTGGGTGGGGTAGGATGAGGGAGTGGGTGGTCAAGAGGATATGAATCAGTGAAAAGTTTGATTATTGAGTATCTGAAGATATACCATCTGAATGCAGAAACTAATAGTTTTGCTTATAAGTAGAGGCTATAATCGGTAATTATTGAAATGGTAAAAGTAATTTATAAGTTATCTCTGAGGTTTGTATACTAATAATCAAGTGTAGAAGTTCTTTCAAAAATATGTTCTCTTAAGAAACACATGTTCCTGACAAATAATTTTTAAGTTAAGCATTGTTTAAAAAAAAATCAAGTGTTACATGTTTCCTTTTGCTATTTTTCAATGTAAGGTTGACAGTGGAGTGTCACTTCTTTTAAGCCATAATTTGGAGCCTATTTATTGAGTATTTTAGAATCGATACAAATGAATTGTAATGCTGTGATTATTAATATTTGGTTCACTGATGAAAATTCACCAATACAGGGCATATTATCAAAAAAGTAGACAAAACTCCATGTAACATGACTTGCAGATTTTATCACAAATTTTACCCTGTAGTAGATGAGGATCGTTGAAGAATTCAGCATCAATATAAAACCTATTGATGGAATAGCAATTGAGATGTTTCAACAAACTGATGCAGTGCTGGAAGCGCTCACTCATCTATGCCAAGAAATTTGGAAGACAGCTACTACCTGGCCAACCGACTGGAAGAGATCCATATTCGGACCCATTCCAAAGAAAGGTGATCAAACAGAATGTGGAAATTGTCAAACAATATTATTAATATCACACATAAGTAAAAATTTTCTGAAGATCATTCAAAAGCAGCTACAGCAGTGTATCAACAGGGAACTGCCAGAAGTTCAAGCTGGATCCAGAAGAGGACGTGGAACGAAGGATGTCATTGCTAATGTCAGATGGATCATGGCTGAAAGCAGAGAATACCAGAAAGATGTTTACCTGTGTTTTACTGACTATGCAAAGACATTTGATTTTGTGGATCATAACAAATTATGGATAACACTGTGAAGAATAGGAATTCCAGAACACTTAATTGTCCTCATGAAGAACCTGTAGTTAGACCAATAAGCAGTCTTTTGAACAGAACAAAGGGATACTGCATGGTTTAAAGTTAAAAAAGATGTATGTCAGGGTTGTATCCTTTCACCATACTTATTAAATCTGTATGCTGAGCAAATAATCCAAGAAGCTGGACTATATGAAGAAGAACAAGGCATCAGGATTGGAGGAAGACTCATTAAGAACCTGCGTTATGCAGACGACACAACCTTGCTTGCTGAAAGTGAAGGGAACTTGAAGCACTTACTGACGAAGATCAAAGACCACAGCCTTCAGTATGGATTACATCTCAACATAAAGAAAACGAAAGTCTTCATAACTGGATCAATAAGCAACATCATGATAAACAGATAAAATAATGAAGTTGTCAAGGATTTCATTTTACTTGGATCCACAATCAACACTTACGGAAGCAGCAGTCAAGAAATCAAAAGACGCATTGCATTGGGCAAATCTGCTGCAAAAGACCTCTTTAAAGTGTTGAAAAGCGAAGATGTCACTTTAAGGACTAAGGTGCTCATGATCCAAACCATGGTATTTTCAATCATCTCATATGTACGTGAAAGCTGGACAATGAATAAGGAAGACCAAAGAAGAACTGATGCCTTTGAATTATGGTGTTGGCAAAGAATATTGAATATACCATGGGCTGCCAGAAGAACGAACAAATCTGTCTTGGAAGAAGTATGGCCAGAATGCTCCCTACAAGCAAGGATGGTGAGACTTTTTCTCATATACTTTGGACATGTTATCAGGAGGGACCAGTCCCTGGAGAAGGACATCATGAGTAGAGGGTCAGTGAAAAAGAGGAAGACCCTCAACGAGATAGAGTAACACAGTGCCTGCAACAATGGGCTCAAGCATAACCACGATTGTGAGGATGGCACAGGACTGGACAGTGTTTTGTTCTGTTGTACTCAACAGCACCTAACAACAACATAAAACTCATTGCTGTCAAGTTGATTCCGACTCATAGCAATCCTACAGGACAGAGTAGAACTGCCCCATAGGGTTTCCAAGGCTGTAATGTTCTTTAAAAAAAATTTTATTGTTCATTAGGTGAAAGTTTACAGAGCAAATTAGTTTCCTATTCAATGGTTTGTACATAAAGTGTTCCAATGACATTGGTTTCATTCCCCACAATGTGTCAGTACTCTCCAGATTTCTGTCCTAGGTTCCTCGTTTCCTTTCTTCCTGATTTTCTACCCCTTCCTGCCTTCTCATCTTTGTGTTTGCGCAAATGTTGCTCTTTTGATCTCATATAATTGATTGTTCTAAGGAGCACATTCCTCTTGGGTGTTATTGTTTATTTTATGGGCCTGTCTCTGGTTTGGCTGAAAGGTGGGCTCTGGGAATGGCTTCAGTTCCAGTTCAGAAGGATGTCTTAGGGTCGTAGTCTCAGGGGTTCCTCCAGTCTCTGTCACATCAGTAAGTCTGGTCTTTCTTGTGAATTTGATTTTTTGTTCTACAATTTTTCTCCCACTCTGTCTGGGACCCTTTGTTGTGATCCCAGTCAGAGTGATCGGTGTGGTAGTTGGGCACCATATAGTTCTTCTGGTCTTGGGGATGTGAGGCTGTGGTTCATGTGGTCCATTAATCTTTTGGATTAATTGCTCCCTTGTTGTTGTTGTTGTTAGATGCCATCGAGTCAATTCCAACTCATAGCGACCCTATGTACAACAGAACAAAACACTGCCTGGTCCTGTGCCATCCTCACAATCCTTGTTATGCTTGAGCCCATTGTTGCAAACACTGTATCAATCTATCTGGTTGAAGGTCTTCCACTTTTTCGATGACCCTCTACTTTACCAAACATGATGTCCTTCTCCAGGGATTGATAACATGTCCAAAGTATGTGAGACATAGTCTCGCCATCCTTGCTTCTAAGGAGCATTCTGGTTGTACTTCTTCCAAGACAGATTTGTTCACTCTTTTGACAGTCCATGGTATATTCAATATTCTTCACCAACACCACAATTCAAAGGTGTCCATTCTTCTTTGGTCTTCCTTATTCATTGTCCAGCTTTCACATGCATATGAGGCGATTGAAAATACCATGGCTTGGGTCTGGCACACCTTAGTCTTCAAGATGACATCTTTGCTTTTCAGCACTTTAAAGAGGCCTTTTGCAGCAGATTTGCCCAATGCAATGCATCGTTTAATTTCTTGACTGCTGCTTCCATGGGTGTTGATTGTGGATCCAAGTGAAATGAAATCCTTGACAGCTTCAATCTTTTCTATGTTTATCATGATGTTGCTTATTTGTCCAGTTGTGAGGATTTTTTTCTTTATGTTGAGATGTAATCCATACTGAAGGCCGTGGTCTTTGATCTTCACCAGTAAGTGCTTCAAGTCTTCTTCACTTTCAGCAAGCAAGGTTGTGTCATCTGCATATTGCAGGTTGCTAATGAGTCTTCCTCCAGTCCTGATGCTCCCTTGAGTCTTTGGTTTTCTTCACTCTGCTTTGCTCCAGATAGTAAGAGACCAATACTTGTATCTTAGATGGCAAGGCTGTAATCTTTATGGAAGCAGACTGACGCAACTTTGTCCCGTGGAGCATTTGGTGGGTTCAAACCACTGACCTTCTGGTTAGCAGCCGAGCTCTTAACCAACTATGCCACCAGGGCTCCTATCATCAATATAGTAGTTGTAAAGTCAGAAACAGAATGTGGACTAAGATCAGATAGCAGGAAAGTTAGAGGTGTATACTGAAGGTGTGCATTGTTATTGTGAAAGTAGAACTGGGCAGGACTGAGACCCAAGCCCAGATAAACAGGTAAGCCATCAAGTCAGAGGAGATGTGACAGAGAATCAGGGTTCAGTGGCAGAAACCCTTTGCAACATTGCTTTCATAGGAATGCCTTAAAGGGATAAGACTGTGAGCCTAGTATCCAGCAAACTTTGTTTATGCTAGTGACGTTTAAAAATCATAACGGAGTTATTTATATATCCTGCTAGCCTGACAGACTGGAGAAACCCCGAGAATATGTCCCCCGGACATCCTTTTAACTCAGTGATGAAGCCCCTCCCGAAGTTCACTGTTCAGCTGGGGATTGGACAGCCTCATAAAACAAAACAGGACTAATGAGGCACAGCAGTCCAGGCACAAGGACTAGAAGGCAGGAGGGGACAGGAAAGGATAGTGAGAATAGCAGCACAGCTGGAAGAATGTAATTGATGTCACTGAATTGTACATGTAGAAACTTCCAAAATGGTGTAACTTTGGCTCTGTGTATTTTTACTAAAAAGAAGGTCCTCAAGGTTGAGAAGGGAGTGTTGACACGTCATGGGGTTCTTAACCAATGTCATAAAACAATATGAGTACCGACTGTTTAATGAGAAACTATTTGTTCTGTAAACCTTCATCTAAAGTTCAATAAAAAAATTTAAAAAAAAGACCAGAGTTACTTATTATATATCCTGCTAGACTGCTCGAATTTTCATTGTCTCTTCTCTGTCGCTAACTAGCTATGAGAACTTGAACAAGTAATAATTATGTATTTGTGTTGCAGTTTTTCTTAGCCAAAAAATGAGAGGGTTGGATTAGATGACTCATACCAATCTAACATCTCATACCAATCTATGGATTATTAGTCACACTTTTAATTTGCTACACCAATTCTGTTTTGTAGGTAATGCAAACACAAACTTCAGGTTGAATTGTTAGAAGCATCAGTGTTAGTGGAGTTAGAATTAATGAGAGCTTTTTCCTGTATATATTACTCATTAGTTTGTAGACACCAAATATTTTGTAACCAAAATGGAAGAATGCCAAATTCAACCAAGAAAACAAAATATTTATTAAGTAAATAATAAAAAACTGGGAGAGTGTGACATGAAGGTCCCAAAGGCCTCTATCCCTGATGATCTGGTTATTATTTGATTTATGGCAGCTTGTAACTGCCCTTGTTTTGACCTGGGAGAGGATTGTGTGGGAAGTTTGTCTCTTAGATAGAGCTGAAGTATTGCTCTGCAGAGTGTCTGGAGCTAAGTGTACGCGGAGCACCCCCTCCACCCCACCCCACGTCCCCCTTGTTAAATAGAGAGAAGGCTCAGTTTGCTCCATCTGGAGAGTTGAAGTAACTGCTAAATCTTTCTATACTCATTCAGTGAGGAAAGGACAGCCTATATTATCGAATTGTGAGTATTTTTTCTTCTTTAAAATAAGAAAATTTTATAACTTTATGTAAAGTCTAAATCAAACATGAATGTTAATTTTGTTGGCAAGTTGCTTTAAAATATTATTCAACAGTAAAATGTTAATGAAAGATTATTTTCTGAGATCTTTACGTGATCAAGCCAATTGTTGTTACCATGATAATGAAACTATAAAAAGCATTTTCCTTTTGACAATAAGAAACTTAATTAAGTAAAGTGGATTATGCAGTAATTTGGTTCTCTCCTAAAGAATACCAAGGCAATTTTGGATTGTAGTTAGGCTTTAACTGACATTTGATGTAACAATGTAAGTCATTTCACAATGATGTTTACTGTAATATTTTTGAGTGAAACTTTTTTAAAATCAAGAACTTATCAACAAAATGTATTTTATTTTTTAAATAGTAGGTTATACGTAATTCAAAGCAATTTGAAATACAATATATTCTAATAAAGGCATATTCAGGGAATTATGTCTGTTGAAATGGTATGATGATATAATTGTGAAAAGTATTTCACACTATGACAATAGAGACAAAATATATTTCCAAATCTCTGGAACATGTAAAATTTTAGTTTATTTCATAGTTATGAGTTTTCTAAACATTTAATCTGTTTTTTCTATTTTCTTTTTCCATGTCTTTGGTAAGCTGTGAAAGTTACTTGACATAATATCAATTAAACACTTTTTCAGTTTAAAACTATGTGTGGCATTGTATGATTTCATTTATATGAAATATCCAGAATAGCAAATTTATAGAGACAGAGAGTAGAATAGTGGTTGCCAGGGGCTGAGGGTAGGAGGAAATGGGGGTGACTGCTAATGAGTATAGGGTTTCTTTTTGGGGTGATAAAAAATGTTCTGGAATTAGATTATGGTGATGGTTACAGAACTCTGTAAATATTCTAATGACTACCATACTGTATACTTTAAAAGGGTGAATTTCATGATATGTAAGTTATATCTCAATAAAGCTGTTAAAAAAACTATGTATGAAGACTTCACAGTGTAAAATCCTTCATATAGTCTAAAGTTAAAGGATAGATTCTTATGAGGAATCAAGAAGCTACAATTTGTGTTGTTATTCAAATACATTATTTTAATTTTTTTGGTTCCAATGAATGCTGAAAGAATTTTGTCTCAAAGAAGCCCTGCCATGAAAAAGCCTTTATATAATTATGCATCATATGCCAGTATCATATATTTTTTAGCAGAGGCTACTATGAAAACTAAAATGTTTTTCTTGTGAAACAATCTACTTTTTAGTTATATCAGTTTCATACATTGCATTACTCATAATTCAAGTGACATGTATTGCAAAGGTAGAAATGTAAAGAACGTAAAATTCTTTAACGTATGGATGTAGTTCTCAGGAATCATGTTTTTCCTGCTAAACTTCTGAATATATGAAAGTTTACTAAGAACAATTTATGGTTAAGGCCGAGGAAATGCAAATTCATTGTGGATTTAAGCATCTTTTCAGAATAGCTATTATAATCTGTGAAAAATACAGGTTTTATAAAAGTCATATTTGTTAAAGGAAAAATATATTTTCTCCATTTTTATATTTTATCTGATCTTCTTGATAAAAGCTCCTCTCTTAATCAAATCGCTTTTGCTTTAAATAAAGTACTTTTTTTACTGGGAAAGATAACTTTTCTCTTTACTCAACAGGATAGGAATTTTTTTTTTTAATGAAGAGAAGTTTATTTCCTCATAGTCAAAGTAGGCTAAAAGTCCAAATTCAGGGCGTCAGCTCCAGGGGAAGGCTTTTCCCTCTCTGTCAGCCTTCTTGTCTTCAGTGTTCCCCCGGACTAGGAGCTTCTCTGCGCAGGGACCCTGGTCCAAAGGACACGCTCTGCTACCGGCACTGCTTTCTTAATGGTATGAGGTCCCCCTGTTTCACTGCTCCCTTCTGTCTTTTATATCTCAAGAGACTGCCTCAGGATACTCTCCAATCTTGTAGATCCAGTCCTGCCTTACTAACCAAGTCCCACCCATCTTCCCTCATTAACATCATAGAGGCAGGATTTACAACAAAGAGGAAAATCATACAGTACCAGGAATCATGGCCTAGCCAAATTGATACACACATTTTTTTGGGGGACATAATTCAAACCATGACATTCCACCCTTTGGCCCCCCAAAAATCACATCCTTGCAACATGGAAAACATATTCACCCTATCATATCATAGCAAAAGTCTTAACTCCAAGTCCAAAATCCAAAAATTCCTCTTCATCTGTGAAATCCAGAATACAAGTTATCTGCTCCCAAAGGTACAATGGCAGAACATGCACAAGCTAGACATTTCCATTACAAATGGGAGAAACTAGAGGAAAATAAGGGATAACAGGCACCAAGCAAGTCAGCAGAACACATTACATTAGCCCCCAAGGCTTTGAAAATAATCTTCTGTTCTCTGAGACAATTTACACAATAGCCCTGCCCTCCAGACTCTAGGTATTGGCCACAGTCTCTGGATTTTGAGTGGAGGCCCCTCGGCCCTGGGCTTCAGCTCCGCCTCCCAGGCCCACTGGGACAGCAACTCTACTCCCTTGGCTTTAGGCGCACCATTCTCCTAGTCCATCGGAGTGACAACTCCACCCTTAGAAACACCAGAGGCCATGGCTCCATCCTTTGAAACCCCTGAGGTCATGGCCATACCTCTTGAGGCTGAAGCAGCTCGGCTTCATGTGTCCCTTGTCTCTTCAGCTTCTGCTTCCTATGGCCTCTCAGCCCTCGGGCCTCACGCCCGCGTCTGCCCTGCTGGGGCAAGTGTTCCAAAGCTCAGTAGCTCCACAGGTAAGTGTCCGGAGGCACCCCACTCCGCCAGGAAGCCTTCTGCGCACAGGCACTCAGCTCCCTCACTCCGTGGGTTGGCAAGCCTAGCTCCACCGATAAATGCCCAGAGGCACCCCACTCCACCAGGAAGCCTCCTGTTCACAGACATTCAGCTCTCTCGCTCCGTGGGTAGGCTCCAGCGCCGTCTTTCACCGGTCTCCTGGTTCTGCTGCTGTTGGTTCTCTGCTGATAGTCCTCTGTCACTGCCACACGTCTATCCATTCACAGTTTTAAAACCGCTTCCACATTTTAGGTATCTATTAGAGCAGCACCCCACTCTCTCGGTACCAAATTCTGTCTTAGTCATCTAGTGCTGCTACAACAGAAATACCACCAGTGGATGGTTTTAATGAAGAGAAGTTTATTTCCTCACAGTCAAAGTAGGCTAAAAGTCCAAATTCAGGGCATCAGCTCCAGCGGAAGGCTTTTTCTCTCTGTCGGCCTTCTTCTCTTCAGTGTTCCCCCAGACTAGGCGTTGTCTGTGCAGGGACCCCGGTCCAAAGGACGCGCTCTGCTCCTGGCATTGCTTTCTTGATGGTATGAGGTTCCCCAGGATAGGAAATTTTTAATTACATGCCTCCATCCCATTGCTGTCGAGTTGATTCTGACTCAGAGCGACCCTACAGGACAGAGTAGAACTGCTTCATAGGGTTTCTAAGGAGCAGCTGGTGGATTCCAACTGCCAACCTTTTGGTAAGCAGCTGAGCTCTTCACCGCTGTGCCACCAGGGCTCCTCATTCCTCCATATTATTAGCAATTTCTGTTGTTTTTATTGGGTACCATGACGTTGATTTCAACTCATAGTGACCCCATGTGACAGAACTCTCCCATTGGGTTTTCTAGGCTGTAGTCTTTATGGAAGCTGATTGCCAGGCAGGGCTCTATCTACGGAAAATAGCACCTATGGCAATTAGTTTTAAATTGCTGAATGATCTCCCACAGCTGGTGATGGAACCTGAGCTAGCCAATAGAAACTGCTCATTAGTGCCCCTCCTCAAGTGGCACCCGGGGCACATGCCCTCCTTGACATAGCTGAGTTATGCCTCTGTTGCCAGGTCTTTCTCCCATGGACTGCTGAATAGGTTTGAACTGCCAGTGTTTCGATTCACCATTGCACCACCAGGGCTCCTTAGTGATTTCCCTACATGTTTTAAAACTAACTTTATGAATAATTCATTTCTGAAAAGTTTGCTTATTACTATGCACAGATAGTATAACATTTCCATTAAACATTCATAGTCTGAAGAAAAATCTAATGAGTGAAAAATTTTGTGTTGAAAATAGTGCATGTGTTACTATGAGCATATAAAAGAGATACACATTTCATATTTTAAAAGGATATAAATTAGCTTTTACCAGAGGCATATTTATGTGTATGTTCCACATATTCCCAGGAGTATAACTAGTTCACAATCTGATAAACACAGGTCTTTTTTAGACAATATTTTAAGGCATTTACAGTCTTATTCATGATACAAGCTCTGATAGCGGCATTATTGTAAGGCATTTATGTGTGTGTTTGCCAGAATATTACCAGTTTTGTTTTAATGTGGTAACTCTGGCTTGTTCTAAATTCTTTCTCAAGAGAACTTTCACTCAACAAAGTTTAGATCTAAACAATATTAAATGCTTTGTAAATTTTCAGTCTTGTGCACATATTTAATATTATGTGAAGCATAATGGTAAATGCAGTAATTTTAAAAGAGAGGTGAAGAACACCTTCACGTTTTCACATTCATTTGCCAAGAGAGAAACTTGGCAAGAACTAAACAAAGTTATTGCTGAAAAGTAGCACACAAATTAAACTCATAGCATTCACAGTTCTTTTTATATGGAGAGCCAACTGACCTGTTGTAACATAAGAAAAACAGAAGTATGTACTAACTGGTCCTATTATTTATTTATATAAAATTTTTAAATTTTTATTTTATTATGCTTTAAGTGAAAGTTTACAGTTCAAGTTAGTCTTTCATACAAAAATTTATACATACATTGTTATGCAACCCTAATTTCTCCCTGTACTGTGACAGCACATCCCTCCTTTCCATCCCTGATTTACTGTGTCCATTCAACCAGCTCCTGACCCTCTCTGCCTTCTCATCTCACCTCTGGACAGGAGCTGCCCATTTAGTCTCATGAAACTACTTGAGCTAAGAAGCAGACTCTTCACGAGTATCATTTTATGTTCCATAGTCCAGTCTAATCTTTGTCTGAAGAGTTCGCCTTGGGAATGGTTTTAGTTCTGGGTTGACAGAGAGTCCCGGGGCCATGCTTTCTGGGGTTCCTCCTGTCTCAGACCATTAAGTCTGGTCTTTCTATTAAAATTTGAGTTCTACACCCCACTTTTCTCCTGCACTATCAGGGACTCTCTGTTGTGTTCCCTGTCAGGGCAGTCATTGGTGGTAGCCAGGCACCAACTAGTTCTTCTGGTCTCCAGCTGATGCAGTCTATGGTCTATGTGGCCTTTTCTGTCTCTTGGACTAATACTTTCCTTGTGACTTTGGTGTTCTTCATTCTCCTTTACTCCAGGTGGGTTGGGACCAATTAATGCATCTTAGATGGCTGCTCACTAGCTTTTAAGACCCCAGACGCCACTCAGCAAAGTAGGATGCAGAACATTTTCTTAATAAACTTTGTTATGCCAATTGATGACTGGTCCTATTGATATTGTTGTTAGGTGCCGTTGAGTCAGTTCCAACTCATAGTGACCCCGTGTACAACAGAATGAAATGCTGCCTGGTCCTGTGCCATCCTCACAATTAATTGTTATGCTTGAGCCCATTGTTGTAGCCACTGTGTCAATCCATCTCATTGAGGGTCTTCTTCTTTCTCGCTGACTCTCTACTTTACCAAGCATGATGTCCTTCTC
This sequence comes from Dugong dugon, assembly GCA_030035585.1. Classification (NCBI taxonomy): domain Eukaryota; kingdom Metazoa; phylum Chordata; class Mammalia; order Sirenia; family Dugongidae; genus Dugong; species Dugong dugon. The sequence goes on from CM057462.1 coordinate 155,592,000, forward strand.
CAGGAGCCAGTCCATCCTGATTAACATGTCCAAAGTATGTGAGATGAAGTCTTGCCATCCTTGCTTCTAAGGAGCATTCTGGCTGTACTTCTTCCAAGACAGATTTGTTCATTCTTCTGGCAGTCCGTGGTATATTTAATATTCTTCGCCAACACCACAATTCAAAGGCGTCACTTCTTCTTCGGTCTTCCTTATTAATTGTCCAGCTTTCACATGTATATGAGGCGATTGAAAACACCATGGCTTGGGTCAGGTGCACCTTAAAGACCTCAGGGTGACATCTTTGCTTTTTAACACTTTAAAGAGGTCTTCTGCAGCAGATTTGGCCAATGTAATACATTGTTTGCTTTTTTGACTGCTGCTTTCATGGACATTGATTGTGGATTCAAGTAAAATGAAATCCTTGACAACTTCAATCTTTTCTCCATTTATCATGATGTTGCTTCTTGGTCCAATTGTGAAGATTTTTCTTTTCTTCATGTTGAGGTGTAATCCATACTAAAGGCTGTAGTCTTTGATCTTCATCAGTAAATGCTTCAAGTCCTCTTCATTTTCACCAATCGAAGTTAGTCCTTTCTTTTTCAAAGGAAACTTCATGTTGAGGGTATACTTATTTGAGGATAGCACTTATGCTCCATCTGTTCTATCCAATATCAGCTTCATATGACCACTGTTATGCTATCAGAAGTGTGGGAGATTTAAGTGCGTTCAAAGGAACCTACTGGATAATAAAGGAGACAAATTTCAGAGTTATTACTGTTTAAATCATCTTCATGGATATAAAAACCTTAGCCGTGAACCTATCGTATGAGTAATAAATTAAAGTGAAAGGTTTTCTAATATAATCTCAGAATTTTATCTCAGAAGTTTGTCATGTATATCTTTTGGCATGATTTAAAACCAATTTTCTTTTTTCTTGCTTCTTTTTAAAGATGAAAAATTGTCTTTATCTTCTAATGGAGAGGATAAAGCTATAAGATATGATGGAACTTTAGCATGACCTTTGCTTTCTTCCTATAACTTCCAATTTCTAAAACTATGATTTCCTATTTAATTCTATTCAAAGGTGTGTTATATTGTTGGAGTTCCTCTCTAATAAATAACAAGAATAACTAGTTTTCCCCATAGGGATAGTCTTAGATTTTGATAATTTTTCCTTATAGCAGCTTATGAGTTTTAGGCTTTACTATTAAAACACTTTTCAAGGTCATTAATAAACTATTTTCCTTAGTCAAGTAGAACCAAAATCAATAACTGTTTAGCATTATCACAGTACTGTGAAAAGTAAATATTTACTAAAGACTTGGAAGATAAAGATAAAAATGGTATGAAAAGTAATTATTTTTATTACTCTTTCATTTTCTCTATCGTCATGAAAAAGTCTAACTTTTCTTCCTAATTTGTCTAAATTTAGAAGACTCAAATCCTGAAAATATTAGAATAACAATTATGGGAATCATCTATTAAGTCAAGAACTGTACTATGTTTTACATACATTATTTAGCTGAACTCTTTCAACGACTTTGATAGGAGAGTTTTACTATTTCTCTTCTACAAGTTAGGAAAGTAAGGCATAGGGAGGTTTAACAAATGATTCATAAGTAAGTGGTGAAAATAGTGTATTATGAAACCCAACTGCAAAGCAAGGTACACTTTTAAGGGCCATACGGTTATTACCAATATTTATTAAGTTATATGTAAAGAGCTGAGCAATAAAGAAATTGGCAGAATTAAATAATTTGGTGTTTAGAGATACTAACAATGAATATTTTTCCAATTAAAGTGTGAGTATAAATGTCTCATGTATAAATTCTGCTAATTATTTATTTTTGAAAAGCAATATTACACTTTTATAAAGTTGTATTGATTTGATAATCAGACTTTCAAAGAATCTACAAATCTTTTGTTTCCTTCAGGTCTTATTCTGAAGAGTCCAGCATTCACTGGAGTGAATGAAGCAGTGAAAATTGGGTCAGAGAATGGCAGATACTTGTCTCACTGCCACTGATGAGTACTGTCTTGCTGAATCAGTGCAGTACTATGGTATGTAGCAAAAAACTACCGTAAATAGCCAATAAAACTTCTTTGTTTTGCAGGAGGGTTTAGGGTTAGCTACAGAGATTTTTATAAAAGAAAGAAACAGATCAACCGAAGGCTCTAAATTATTCCTTACCAGAGAATATAATTAATTAAAAAAACTGAGCAATATTTAAATGTTGTAAGCCAGGATCAATTGTAAAGAAGGAAAAGCACAATGGGCTAAAAATTGCATTAAATTTTTAAGCAGATCAGAAGTTATTTTTAGGGGCTAGCAGAAGATAATTCTGATGCAATTTAGTAAATGTAATTCACTGAAGTTATGAAATATACTTGAATATTTTAATCTACATGTAAGATTCCTATAAAAGGGAAAGAAGTAGAAATCAATGCAGAAAACCATGACAAGACTAAGACTATAATATAAATTTAACCTCTAATGTTAGTTTTCTTTTAAAGTTTGGTTTCCATGCCAATGGAACACCAGCCAGTACTCTAGAGGGGTGAAAAAGAGGCTTTTAACTCTCATCCAAGAAAGGCTCTTTTCTTTTAAAAAAAGAATTAGTTACATTGTGTTTACTGATAACCTTTCTTCTGATATCAGGCTGTTATTTGGTATTTATTCAACACTCAGCATTGCGCTGGATGTTATAAGATTGCAAATGATTTCTGTGAATTATTAATAAGAAGTATGTGGTTTACTAACCTTGGTGGTAGAATTTTGAGGCCAACAGTAAGTCTAACCATCTGGTAACTCAGCACCAGGAAAAGTACAAATATTACTAGTTACAGACACAGAGAAACTAAGTATTCCTGGGTCCTTTAGGGTTAATTTTCCTGATTTAGATTCAGTAATTCTCTTGAAAGGAGGAAATAAGTTGGTGTTTGGGAGCTGATTATAAAAATAATGCTATGAGTTATATTTCATTTTATAGTTTATATGTGCTTTTACATATCTTACTTCATTTCATCCTTATGATAACCCTGTGAAGTAGGTGAATTTATCCCCAGATAATTGCTAGTTAGAATCACTCGACAACAAAATAGAAAAGAAGCTAGTAAATTTAAATCAAGTCTACAAATGGCAAAGGAGGGTGTGAAGGTATATTAAGTGGGGAGTTCAAACAAAAACAATTTCTTTCTTTAAATAACCATATAACTGAGGTAAAAATATTTTAGTTTGATTTTTCTTTTTTGGGGGATGAGATAATTTATTAATTCATCTTTTTTTCTGACTTGAGTACACTGAAAACAGTGTGCCCACAACAAAGGAAATGTAGAAGATGGGGGAAATTGTCTTCACTCCAACCTCTGGGAGATATTCATTCCTACTTAAGGTGGGAGACTGGATTGGTATGTAAACCATTAATAACTATTGCCCCTTCTCCCAGCTCCCAAGCAACCTCTGCAAACCTCTGGATAGTACACTTACAATGCACTGCAATTCAGTTCATTGTCTGCCCATCACTCTGGACAGCAAGACCCTAGGATGTAGCAGACATGTTGAACTGACTCTGTGTTGAGCATAAAACATTTTGAAATTTGAAAACGATTATAAAGTTTTGAATTTTTACCATTTGTTCTTTTTTATGTTTAAAAAACTAGATGTTTTGCCAGAACAAATCAATTATCAGCTGCACGACTTTGATGTTCAAGAATCACCTTATTGCCAGTATTCTACTGCCCAGTTTCCTCCAGCTTTACAGTCCCAATTTTTACAAGGTCATTTTAACACTTATAGTGTGGATCCACAGTACAGTGGTGGACAGTGTGGACTTGGTTCCTGTGAATTAAATAAGCCCACTTATGTGGTTGCCCACCACGTTGAAGATGGATACCCTGGAATAAAAAGATTCAGGCAGATTTATTCTTCCATGCGGATTAAGGGACAGGAAGAACTCTGTGTAGTTTGCGGTGATAAAGCATCAGGATATCATTATAATGCACTTACTTGTGAGGGTTGCAAAGGTAAGAATAAAGTTAAAATGAAATTGTAATACATATCAGTGTTCACTGAAGAGTCACAAAATTTTAGGCGTGTGAGAATGCTCTTACTTTTTTAAAGAGTGAAAAGTAAAGCCAAAGACAACGAACCATATATTTAAGGGTGGTCAGTCTGAGGGATCAAAGACATGAAAATATAATGTAATAAAGTTGATATTCAATTTCCTTTAACTTAACATTTAAATATAATTCAACTTAACATTTAAATACAAAATTCAATATTTATATGGTAGAAGTTTGCCGCGCTCTTAGGTGAATCTGATGTTGGAATAGAAAATGATTTTTAAAAAATGATCTGAATTTTGACTATTTTCTTTTCATATGATTGATATAATTCATGCATTAGGAGGGAATTTAAATTAAATGACTTAAAAGATTCTGTCCAAGTCTATTTATTTTGAAATGTTTTTTGAAAAAAACAATTGGAGGTCTGAATGTGTAGACCATCATTGACAGTGGCATTTTCAAGGTGTGAAACAATGTTTGCTGAAGTTTTGAGGTTCTGAACCACTTCTGCATTGTCTTATTCACAAATGCAGTGTTGGGACAGGACCTGAAAATCATTAGCGCACAACAATGTTAGGTAAACTTGTCTGTTAAAGGTATAGGGTGAAGTTTTGCTCTCAGAATGCCACAACTCACTCTTCACAAAGAATGATAGCCCAATGAAGGTTCTGGGAAATGAGGTACCAGTTTTATGAGTAGAATAAGTGGGCAAGTGTTTGCTTCCTCTTGAAATGCAGGGCCTTTCTGCTAAAACAAAACTGACAACTGAGGCATAGTTCTGGAAACCTAAGCTGAGCTTTTTATTCCCTTTGTTGAGTCTAAATCATGAAACTCCCACTCTCAAGTGTGTCAGCAGAAAAAGAGGATATGGTAGGATTCTAAGAGGGACATTGACTGAGCTTATCAACTTTACTCCCTGGAATGAAAGAGGAGGAAGATGGCAGGGATTATGGCACAGGAACAAGAAGGAAAGGAGAAAATGGGAAGAGGCACCCCATGCATGGATTTAGGAAGTGAAAAGAAAGTGTAGAATCCCTTACACACACACACCATTGCTCGTTCAATGTCTCAGACCAGATAAGTTAGCACCTCTGGGGAAGTGCTGAGAAAGGGAAATAGAGGGATAAATTTAGAAGAATGTTCCATCCATCCTCTATGGGTTAAGGTGGAAATGTGAGGAGAAAGAGAAGGTTTTTATTGTAGGCTTATTTTGCATGATCACATATTCTTTCAAGGGAGAGATGCTTCATAGAACCTAGATGTTCTGTAGAACATAGTTTTAAAAATGCTTTTAGATGATGTTTTATAACCAAAGTAAAAGAGAGTCTTAATGTGATGGAGCTATTTAGGTTAATTTCCAGACGTGATTATTGAAAAGAACAACCTTGAAATAGAATGTATCAACCAAGAAAGGATTTAAAAAAAAAAAAATCCAGATAAACGTATATTAAAGCAAATCTCCTTATTGAGGGAAAAAACATTTTACTGAAATAATTTCATTAACTTGATTACATAACTCCACTATGAAGGCGTATGCTAATCAAATGACATATAACCAAAAATACCTAATGATAAAATTTTTAAAAAAACGTTTTATTAGGTTTTTTTCGACGTAGCATCACCAAAAATGCAGTATATAGTTGCAAGAATGGTGGTCACTGTGAAATGGACATGTACATGCGCAGAAAATGTCAAGAGTGCAGACTGAAAAAGTGTAAAGCAGTAGGAATGTTGGCAGAATGTAAGTGCCTTTTTTTTTTTCTGAGGGAAGTTTAAATTTTTCTTATCTTGCTGAGAACGTAATACATTCTTCAAGTTGTCATTTTGAACATTTACATATTTGCTTGGATTTAAGCTATTTCTCTAGTAACTGCTAAATTAAGATGGCCAGTTAGCAGCCTAGGTAATCATTTCCATGAACCCTGCTCTACACTATATTGCCCTACTTTTGGTAATAATTCTTCATTGGAAATCCTTGTGTTTTCATTATGTTACTTAACCTAAAGTTATACATTTAGAAAGAACAGAAATTTAAAGTAGTAGTTACTTTTCTTCAGTCTTGTTATCTTTAGAACCCTGTAGGATACCTAGAGGCATAGAGTTGGCTAATAATTAACACATAGGTGTCAAAATTCAACTCAACAGGCCGGAGAGTGCCTAAGCTTTTGAGTGCCTTCCATGCACTCAAGTTTTTCCTTGACTTTTATGATGTCATTTAATCCTCAGAATAGTACTAAGATTTTGGCATTATTTCAATTCTTCCTGTTCCCTGGATCTCAAGGTGATTTTAAAATATACTTTTCTTTATAGAGTACTGTTAATGGTTTCTATTCATATCTAATCTAGCTTGTGCTGACACTTATACTATTTTGCACTTATACTGTTCTATTAGTTTTTTGGCCATTTTTCCATTCTCTCTTTTTAATTCAGTCTGCCTTCAACTGCTATAATAACAATTTTCCTTAATTTTTATCAAGTTACACTCTTGTTTAACACCAGTGCGATATTCCGCTCATATTAAACTAATTATAATAAAATCCAAATTCTTCAATCAAAGTTCTTTACAAAATGGATTCCTATTATTTAAAATTCCAGGGTTGGAATAGACCTTAAGGTTATCTGGCCCAACCAGCACGAAGCCTTGGTGGCACAACAGTTACAGTTAAGCACTTCTGTAAAGATTTACAGCCTTGGAAACCTTATGGGGCCAATTCTACTCTGTTCTTTAGGGCTACTATGAGTCCAGGTTGACTCTCTGGCAATGGTTTGGTCCAACAAACCTGAATCCTTTATTTTGTCCCTGATAAATTTTGTCTTTTAACTTATGCCTGAAAACCTCTGGGAAAGGGAACCCATATTTATTCTTCCAAGGCAGTCCATAAATGAAATCTGCCCTCCTTCTCTTTCATCCATTGGTCCTTAAAAAGTTTTAAACTTGAAGGAATTATTTCAAAGTTGAAAAAAGAGAATTAATCAATGTAGCTATCATGGTACGGGGACACAGGCCTTTCCTGAGTTCAACAAATAAACATTTAAATGTTATTCACACGCATCCAGATGTTTCTCACTCCCTTTCCCCCTTCCTCTCCCCCTCCTTCTCTTTTTCTCTAAGCTTGTCACTCCATATTTGAATGCATGGGTGCCCAAATTCCATACACTAGGTAAAAGGAGTTTTCATCAGGAAAGTTCTTCTTGCCCTGGCTTTTTATGTTACCTGGCTTCACCCAATAATGATGCAGCTGAAATGGTTGAAGTATTAAATGCATAGTAAATTTCTATCTGCATGAAATACAGGAGTATCAGTCAGGAAATTGGCATGTAAAGTTTTAGAATTCCTGTAGGGGGATGGGCTGGTGAGATGGAAACATGTTTTTAGGTCATTAGTCAAGTAAGAGGCCCCTGGTGGTGCAAACAATTAAACATTCTACTACTAGCAGAAAGGTTGGCGGTTTGAATCCACCCAGAGGTGCCTCAGAAATAAGACCTGGCAATCTACTTCTGAAAGGTCACAGCCTTGAAAATCCTATGGAGTAGCTCTAGCCTGCACACGTGGGGTCACCATGAGTTGGAATCAACTCAATGGCGGCTAAGAAAAATAAGTCAAATAGGTTAGGGCTCAAGGAAAGGTTCCACTCCCACTGGGGAGCTGAACAGGAAGCCAATAAAAATAATAAAAATAAAAGCAAGCATTTTACAAATTATTTAATTCTTACCACAGCCCTATGAAGTAGATACTATTATTATCCCATTTTATGGATGAGGAAATCAAGCCATAGACAGTCATACAGCTGGCTAAATGGTAGAGCCACAATTCAAACCTAGGCGTACTGACCAGCTCTAGTGTCTGTTATCTTAACCATTATGGTATATTGCACTCAGAAATACGATGTGTGTGACAATGTCCCCTTCATGTTGTTTAAGATTGTCTCAAAAATATTGTAGGGCTGATCTTGCAGGGTAAAGACATCAACACCTCTTGCTAAGAAACACTGGAAAAGTTAGAGACTGACATCATATGTGAGTCCTAACATTTATCCTGGGTGAACTTTTCCTTGGTTATATGTCAGTATTTTAGTCTGTGAAGATCTTTCAAAATTATTTTTCTGTCATATAATGTTTGGGCTATTTTTCTAAGCTGCTTACCATTAACAAGTTTGATCCAGATTGTGGTTTAAAATATTTAATAGAATTAGTTGGAGGATGGAACCTTGTGACTTAACATTTAGAATCTTCTGGCCGATTGACATTTATCCATTAATCAACTACCTTTGAGTATGGTTACTCAACTAATTATTACTCTATACTGACAATCTTGAATCCAACCTACATCTCCATTTGACTATAAGCATATATTAAGAGACCTTGTTAAATGACATGCTGAATTCCACATATACTTTGTCTAAATTATTTTCTTGACCTGCCATTGTAAGAATTCTGTCAAAGAAGGAGCTAAAGTTAAGCTTGCATCATTTGTTCTGATTAAACTATACTGGGCTTCACTGATCATTGCTTCGCCTTTTGGTTTCTCATAAACAAAATTTTTAGGTGTGTAGATTTGTATAAAATTTATCTTTCTGCCTCTTTTTGAAAAGCATTATAACATTTTTTGATTTATTGACATTTCTCTTATTATCTACCACCCCCTAAATACTAGGCTGTAATAGTTCAATTCCTTAGAATGTGTTTTTTTTTTTTTTTTTTTTTTAGGTGGAGAGAGATAAACCAATTAGGAACACTTGTTCTTCAACAATTTCTTCACCCATTTAGACAACCAGTTTATCTTTTGTAGCCCCAAAAGGAAGATGACTTCTGTTTTCTTTAAGTCATCATCAATATTATACTATCTGTACAAAGCAGTGTGTTAAGTCATCATCAATATTATACTATCTGTACAAAGCAGTGTGTTCTCATTCTCTTTTGCCCTGAATGAACCTAAAACATGCCGTTTCCTCACATATCAAGAACTCCAGGATGACATGGTTCCTTTCTTTAAGGGATTCTAATCTACCTTCACCAAACAAGTTATTTTTAATCAGAAGCAGCTCTATTGTCAAAGTTCTTTACTACCATTTCAAATCAATTTTATAAATTTATTTTCCTCCCTTCCATGACTTGTTTATCCTCACCTCTCTGCCAATTCCTTCCCCTTTAGGTTACTCTTCTTCTTTCTCAGAACTAACCTAAAACCTATTTAAAATACACCACTTTAAAAAGACTTCCCACAATTCCATCTTATTCTAACGACTCATTTTTTTCATAGCACTTTTGCATTTATGTGCTCAGTTCAAATTATTTTAATATTCACTAGATTTTCTTTTTAAATTGTCTCATATCATTTTTATGTATTCTTGTTCCCCAGCAAAACAATGAAATTATTTAGGAAAGGATTAAGTCTATTTGTTTTAGCCTTAACTCCTGATACAATATTTTTTATGTAATAGGTATGTTTTAAAGTTTTATGAAAAACTGATAGATATGACAAAAGGTAAATATTATATTGGGTTAATTTTATTAGTGATTCATGATAATTTCTGCTGTTCAAGTAGAGATGGCAGTTGAAGTTTCAAAAAAAAATCTATAAATTTACAAGCAAAAAAATAAAAAGTATTCACTTTACAAAAAGGGTATTCAGTGCCGTGTCTTATTCAAAAGAACAAAAATTGAACTTAGCTCATTTTAACTTTCACAAGCTATTCTCTTGACCTTATGATAATGAAAATCAAGGATAAAAGCCCATAGATATAGTAGCAAATTGCTGTGCCAATTGATATTCTATGTTGCTTCCAAGATAAAATTAACGTGGAAATGTCTTTAGTATAAAAAAGTCTAAATTTACAGGTTGGAGATGCAAAATTAATTTTTAATTTATGTCTAGGATGATTATGTACTTTTACTTAGACTAGGTAATGTGGAAGTAAAAGGAGAGGGTACTATAGTGTATTTAACTGATGTGTACATAATTGCCCAATAAGAAGGGTTCTTTGTAAAAGATTATATGTATGTAGAATATAAGATAATTCTCATCAAGTCCTATGTTATTTGCCCTTCCAAAAATCTTTATACAAATTTTGCAATATCACAGGTTTGCTCACAGAAATCCAATGTAAATCAAAGAGATTTCAAAAGAACTTTAAGCAGAAGAATAGTTTTTATTCTAACATCGAAGTGGAAGAGGAAGGAGTAGACAACAAGCATGTGTCATCCACAACTAGATCTGGAAAAACGGCAAGATTCTTAAAAATTTCTTGTTTCTTTAATGATTATGTTGTGTTTAATATATAAGTTACAGTATTTTCCCTGTGTTTTCTTATAGATTCAGGAGAGCATAGAACTAACACAAGAGGAACATCAGCTCATTAATAATATTGTGGCTGCTCATCAAAAATATATAATTCCTTTAGAGGAAGCAAAGAAATTTGTATGTGTTCATTACTAGCAAGAAATAACTTATAATTAATTAAGTTAGAAAATAAGAACACAAACATAAAAGTTTAAAACTTCAACAGTTATTTGAAATAAAATGAAATTTAGTAATCTTATTTCTTTTTGTGGGTTAGCTTCAGGAATATGCAAATCCTGAACTGAGCTTTACACGGCTGTCAGAGACAGCAGTGCTACGGGTACAAGAGCTAATGGATTTTACCAAGGGACTACCAGGTAATCAAAAAAGAAAAAGTAGTTTAATACTTAAATTCATTTTTAAAAGAGTTCCTTGTTTTAAAGGAAGGGGATATTTTAGGAAAACAAAAACCTATTGTTTTCCATCAAAGCTGCTTATAAATGCAAAAAATATGTGTATTTTGTCTGCTTTAATCAATTAGCTAGATCAAAATATAAATATTTAAAAATATTATTTAAATGACTTCAAAGACTTAGAGTTAAGACATGCAAAGTGGTTGGTTGCAAGTTTTATTTTTTTGGAAATGGTTTTTTTTTTTTTGATAAAACAGGAAACAAAATTCTCTATACAATACTAAAAAAAATCAAGTCACTTTTTGCCAAAACTTAGTTATCTATTTACATATACAGATAACTCATTGTAAACATAAAGTCTTTGAGGCTGCATCAAATATACTCAGTTTTTTCTTGCCATAAAAAGCCAGTTGCTGTCAAGTTAATTCCAACTTACGGCAAGCCTGCGTGATTCAGAGTAGAACTTTGCTTCATAAGGTTTTCAGTGGCCGTGATCTTTTGGAAGTAGATCAGCAGGCCTTTCTTCCAAGGGGGTCGCTGGGTGGATTTGAACTGCTAACCTTTCAGTTAGTGGCTAAACGCTTGACTTCTGGGGTTTGTACCACTCTGGAACTTCTTGCGGTAAACAAACAAAAAAACCCAAACCCGTTGCCATTAGGTGGATTCTGGCTCATAGCTACTCTATAGGACTAGAACTGCCCCATAGGGTTTCCAAGGAGCAGTCGGTGAACTCGAACGGCCAACCTTTTGGTTAGCAGTGGAATGCTTAGCCACTGCACCACCAGGGCTCCTCTCTTGTGACAGGAAAGTATTATTTTTAGTTCTGATGGAAGTGCTGCAAAATATAACCATGTAGAATCAATAATTTTATTCAGATTTTTTTGAAGTTACAAATCATGATTATTCTAAGGGAACATTTAGGACTCAGATCCTAAGTAAATGAATAATTCAGAATGTTAAATCCTATACCTGAAAATTGTCTTCATTTTCTATCTTCAAACAATTATGTGATCTTTGCTTATAGGCTTTGAAAGTTTGACAAGTGAGGATCAGACTGCATTACAGACGGGATCAAAAACTGAAGTGATGTTCCTTCATGCGGCCCAACTTTACAACCAGAAAGAAAGTCTTTCATCAGTCTCTGAAAGTAAAAATGCCAATTAACTTAACCTTAGTGTTAATAATGAGTTGGAATTGACTTGATGGCAATGGGTTTGTTGTTGTTGTTGTTGTTGTTTTTTGGTTTAGTGTTAATAAAAACCCAAACCCATTGCCATCAAGTTGGTTCTGACTCATAGTAACCCTGTAGGACAGAGTAGAACAGCCTGTAGGAATAAGTACTTCGTAATCGCTGTTTATAGTTTTCCAGTATATTGGTTAACTTCTGTTTTTCTTTTAAGGAAAGCCGTTCTTATTGCATCATAGAAAAACACATTTTCAGAGTGTCTTATATAGGTCATTCTTTATAAAATACGAACTATTTCTTAGCCTAGCTTCCTGTTTCAGTAATGAAAGTTACAGAGTTACATTCGTTGGGAAAGTTTCCCATCTATCATTTATGCTGGATTCGGAAAGAGTAGAACTTACTATTTGCATAAAGATTAAAAAAAAAATCAGACTCTATATTTTTCCCTTTTACTAGGTGCTATGAGATTATCAAATCATTCAGATCATGAACTGAATTGTCACAATCAGACTAATGCTAGAAGTGTTATTCGTATGGAAACATTTTGCAATGAAGACAGTCTGTCTACAACTCTAACTGGTAATACTACACACAATACAGAATATTACATTGGGTGGAAAAATTTGGTTGGATATAATGTTTCATTTTCTTATACTGCCTCGAGAAGAAAATGATAATGGCAATATGTTTGATTCTGTCTATATTCTGATGAAAACACATTTTTATATTAATCTTTTCAGGTATTACTGAAGAATTTATTACTGCACTGTTTTACTTCTACAGAAAAATGAATGAACTTAATATTACTAATACTGAATATGCTCTGCTTGCAGCAACAACTGTGTTTTTTTCAGGTAAAGTCCAGTTATAACAGAAATAGTAAAATTTTAGATTAAGTTTGGCAATGAAATCATGACATTTGTGCTAGTTATATTATTCAATTATTCATTACTGCCAAATGTACCAATTTTGTTTCATCAAAATTTTCTTCTCTGCCAGATTATTCTCTACTGCTTCTGAATATGCTGCAATTTGTTGCATTTTAAAAATTGCTTTCTTGACCCACTTCAGCTACTCTCCCATTTCCACTTTACAGAAAAACTTTTTTTTGAAAGAGTTGTTTACACTCCCGTCTCCATTTCTTTCTTCCTATTCACTCCTGAACCCACTACAGTCAGATTTTGGCCTCTTCTCTCTATTCCACCATAATTTGTCCTGATTTGCAGTAATCTGTCCATTGCTGATTTCAGTGGTCAATTCTCAGTCCTCATCTTACTGGAATTGACTTGTTAGCTGCGTTTGACAGAGCAGGTCACTCCCTCCCTCTTAAAGCATTTTCTGCACTTGGCCTAGGTGATCATTCCTTCCCTCCTGACATGCTTTTTTCCACCCTGCTTGATTTCCAGGACATTATACTCTGAATGGACTCAACGGTTAACTAACAGCAACAACAAGCTCTCTCTTGATTTTCCTCCTTAGTAGCTGCTCTTTTTCAGCCTCCTTTGTTAACTGCACCTCAGCTCCCACAGTTATAAATGTTGGAGTGCCCCAGGACTTGGTCCTTTTTTCTTCTACACTTACTTCCTTGGCAATTTTATTCAGTCTCATGGCTTTAAATCCCATCTATATGCTGACCACTCCCAGATTTATATACCAATTTGGACTGCTCCCCTAAACTCCATTCAATAGCCTGCTCAGCATTTCAACTTGGAAGTCTAATAAAACAACAACAACAAAAAAAAAACAAACCCCCTTGCTGTCAAGTTGATTCCAGCTCACAGCAACCCTATAGGACAGAGTAGAACTGTACCATAGGGTTTCCAAGGCTATAATCTTTATGGAAGCAGACTGCCACATCTTTCTCCCACAGAGCTACTGTTAGATTCAAACTGCCGACCTTTTGGTTAAAAGATGGGTGCTTAACCACGGCATCACCAGGTCTCTTTAGATATCTAATAGGCATATCAAATTTACCATGGCTGAAGGTGATCTACCCTCACCACCACCATGCTGCTGTATTCTTCCTCTATCTCGCAAATGGTATCTCCATCCTTCAAGTTGTGCAAGCCAAAATCCTTGAAGACATCCTTCACTTCTTTTTCTTCTGTTAGACCTATTTCAAATCTGTCAAGAAATCTTGTTGGCTCTACTCTCGGAATACACCCAGAACTCAACTACTTACCGTCTTTGTCCCTGCTACCTTTGTCTAAACTACTTTCCTAAGTAGCCTTCTTGCTTTTCCACTGTTGCCTCCCTAGACTCTATTTTCTATACAGTAGGTATACTGGTTGTTTTAAAATATGTCATATCATGTCATTCCTTTGCTCATAACCCCTCAATGGCTTCAGATTTTATAAATTAAAGCCAAAGTTTTCCCATCATTCCTACCTTTTTGCTTACTCCATCCCAATCACACTGCTTCTCCCTCAGATGTTCCTTGAAAATCTCAAGCAGGCTACTGCCACGTGTTCTACTGTACTTGATGAGTCCTCTGTCTAGAACGCTCTTTCCACAGATAACCACGTAGCTTTTGCCTTCACTATCTTTGGATCTCTACTCAGATGTCATCTTACCATTGAGGCCTTCTTTGATTAATCTTTTAAAAATAGCTCCTCCACTTCAAATTCTTATTGCCTCCCCTGCTTAATTTTTTTCTATAGCATTTATCACTATCATATAATATTTTTAAGTTTTAAAATGTGTATATGATTTTTTTCCACCCCCACTCCTCCCAGACTCAGAATATAAGCTCAATAAGGGCAGGATATTTTGTCTGTTTGTTCACTGCTGTATTTCCAATACAATAACTGGATGAATGGATGTGGCCTAACTATTGAAGTTCTTGGTTGACTCTTATATTTTATAGCTAGATACTTACGAAGCTTTGCCTTTTATTTGCTGTTGACCTTGTGGAAATTACTTAATTTTTTTAAGTTTCAAGGAACTCTTGGTTGCCCTTATATTCTTCCAATTATGTATGACCCTTCTTTTCTGTGTGACTTTGTGGAAATTTTTAAGTAGCTCATTTAAAAAAATGGTAGTGATACTACAACTTCGTAGAGTGAAGATTAAATAAGACAATGCATAGATGCAAGTTACTTAGCATAATATCTGAATGTATTAAGGGTTTAGTATTACTATTTTATTATTTTAAAAACTGTATTGTTTGAAATTCATTATCTTCTACCACAATCCAGTATACATTAAGATATATATGATAATGTTTTTCAGATCGTCCATGCCTTAAAAATAAGCAACGTGTGGAAAATTTACAAGAACCAGTTTTACAAATTTTGTATAAATATGCAAAAATATATCATCCAGAAGATCTACATCATTTTGCTCATCTCATAGGGAGGCTCACTGAACTGAGAACACTGAATCACAACCACTCAGAAATACTTAGCACTTGGAAAACAAAGGACCCTAAATTGACTAATTTACTCTCTGAAAATTCGAATTTCTATTCACATTGCTGAAATTTTAGAATGTTGTGGTTTATCTTAAACTTTCTGAATATTATCTACTCTATCTACCATTATAGGATGACTGATTTGAAAAACATGAACAGGATTATTATGTTACCAGTATTTCACCATAAAATGGACATGATTATTGCTCATCAAATTTTGTGGAATATAAAACACCACCACTAGAGGGACATCTAGGGCTCTTTTCAAGATTGCACTGAAAAGAAGCAATGGCCATTGTTACATCCCGGTTTCTTCACAAGGAAATAATGCTAAATAGAGTTCTGACTTGGAGAAACTTCACTTTTTTTCCGTTTAGTAGAAAATTGAATGAAAACATATAGATTATTTCTAGATATGAAAAAGGCTAACTAGTAGTAACAGTTGTTATCAGAATGAAGGCAGTTTGTGAACTTCATTAAGGCCAGATTGATGGTCAGCAATTTTAATTTTAATAAACTAACATTTTAAACCTATTCTTGTTACAGCATTTTATAATGATTAAAGAGGAACGAAACTTTGTTGAATGTTTATCTTTTTTTTTAATGTCTTAAAAAAAGAGACCCTTTATAAACCCAGATTAGAAAATTGTGATGGTAAGATACTGAAACACTTAAAATAGTAAACGATTAAAAATATTGTATCATATATTGGGAAATGTAGCATGATTTATTTCTCATTCTGATGGACAGTATTTTGACATTTTCCAACATCTTTGGTAATATAAATGAAGTTCTTAAAAGTTAAAAATTTCTAAAAACATGAAATCTTTCCACAAATATTTTAGTCCTTGTAGAGATAGAATGATAATACGTTAAAATAAATGTCATGTGAAATGCATGAAAATGAGAAATTCTACGGTGGAACTATTGTTTTGAAAGCCTGGATATAAGTAAATAAAATACCATTAATATAATATTAGGAGTAGCATTTTGGTTTTCAATTAAAAAAAAAAGTTTAATTTTTCACTATTGTGGAACTTAACAAAAATTAGAATATGGAATCGATTATCTCAAAGTAAAATCTTTTAAAAATATATCAATTATTACTGCTGGGGGTATCTTGTGCATATTCTTGGTATCTTCTCTTGGAGGGAGTATCTTATCTTCTTTAGGGTATCTAGACTCAGCTCTGCCATAACTACATCTCTTTGGGCCTCAGTTTCGTCAAAATGTAAAATGAAGCAGTTAAACTGGATCATCCATAGGTTCTTTCCAGCTCAAAAATTGTATAATTTTAGCAGAAACTATTATGTCTCATAAATTTATACAAAAAAAAATGGCTTATTTAAAAATATTGCTAAAGGCCTTTGAAACAGCATCAACTGTATTATGCTACCTGGAGACAAAGTTAATATGTCCCAAGCTGAACTCATTATATTATTACCTAAGCCTAGGTATTTAGTACTGCCATATTTATGTGCCTAAAATATTTACCATTTGTCCCTTTGCAAGAGCTTTGTGGCCCAGTGGTTAAGTGTTGAACTGCTAATCAAAAGGTCGGCAGTTCGAATCCACCAGCCACTCCTTGGAAACCCTATGGGGTGATTCTACTCTGTCCTATAGGGTTGCTATGAGTTGGAACGGACTCTGTGGCAGTGGGTTTTATTTATGTGCTTAGCTGCTGAAGCCTGTAATCAGGCAACCATCTTAGGCTACCATCAAATTCTATTAAATTTTTTTTTTTCAAATCCTTTTAGTTTTGCTTCCTAAATATCTTTTATATTTGACATCTCCTATTCATGGGGTCACCATGAGTCGTAATCTACGCCACCCCAACTTACAATTCATCTCCACTGCCACTCTTAGCTCAGGCCCTCATGTCATATCTAGGCTGTTAACACTGTCTCCCTAACTCCAATCTCATAAACCTAAACCATTCTTCATATTACGAATTATCTTTTGAACCTGATTATGTTATCCTTTCCACTCAGAAGTCTTCAACATTCCCACGCATGAAAGCTAGAATCCAAAAACCTTTGCCAGGCCTTCATATCAGCGAAGTCTCAAGCCTTATCTTTTCTCATTTTCCACCTCGTCCTCACATACCTACTGCTGCAGCCATATTATACTCCTTGGAATCACTCACTTGTACTAATCTGTTCTCTCACAGCTGGAGCGCTCACCTTCCCTCAGTCAGAAATACTCTTTCTCCATTGACTATCCGACCAACTCTCTATTCACCATTCTATTTTCGGCTGAAGCACCCACAAAAGTATACCACATCTACGAAGCTTCTCTCCTGACCCCCCAAGCCGCTTTAAGTTCCGCTTTCCCTATGTTTTCATGACTCTTATTGAAAACACCATTTTTAATGTTTACACAGCCTGTAATTGTTTGCATATTTGTTTCCTTCCAAAGACTGTGAGCTCTCGGAGGGCAGAAACGGGTTTTCCACCGTTGCCTCCTATCATAGCACCGGACACAGCTTTTCTTGCATTCTTTGACAATCATAGAAGCTTAAAGAATGTCAACTCAAAGGAAAGATAGAATCCGGGAACGAATGGTTACTAGGGTGGAGGGAAATCTCGCGAGATGTGGGTCTTGGGAGCCTTAAAAGCTAGCGCCGAGGACCGTTATTTAGCCGTTAAACAGCTGTGGAGCCCCGCCCCTCGCCTGCAGCTTCCGAGGTGGAACGATTTCCCGCCCTTTCTGAGATTCGGAAGCAGAAGCTCTTGTTGGGTCTTTCTGGTACCCTAATAGACAGCAGGTTGCAGTTCGTGGGCACCGAG
Organism: Dugong dugon; assembly: GCA_030035585.1. Classification (NCBI taxonomy): domain Eukaryota; kingdom Metazoa; phylum Chordata; class Mammalia; order Sirenia; family Dugongidae; genus Dugong; species Dugong dugon. Next base: position 155,610,127 of record CM057462.1, read on the forward strand.
CCCGTGGTTCTCCCAAGGTAAGGGCAGCTTTACTGACTTCTTTTCCTTACTAGGGAACCCAGAGCTGGGACGATATTTTAATGCTGCGCCTCCTTAACGCGGCCATCCACAGACATCTAAGAAAATAAGACGGTTCCTTCTGGTGACTTGATGAAATTTAGGGCTAGTGAAGGTGAAGTGCTTTCTTTTCAGGCGGTTCGAGTTTCTTGCGATTTAAGTCGCCAACATGGTGACTGGTGTTGATGGGAATAAATAGGGGTGTTTTACCTTTTACCACCTCAGCCATAAGCGACGCTTGTAAAGTCGCTTCAGTGATGGCCCTTGAATTAGTTTTGCATTATATTTTGCAAAAAGATGCCACTATTGTCTTGCATATTTGAATTCTGTTATTTTTTCATTATGGTTTTCTTACCATGTTTTAGCAGGTTTTGTTTGACTTAGAAGCTGACAAACTGTTGTGTATACCTTAGTAAAATTTTTTATTTAAAATTTTTGATTTCTCTGTTCTTGCACATTTCCATATTTCTTCACTTCTATATTTGGTACTTTGTGGATGATCAGGTTAGTTTGTGTTTTTGCTTTTTACCAGCAAGTATAGGAGCAAGGATTACATTAATTCCTTTTATAGCCATTTATTACACAAATGTCATGTTTCTATGAAGAATAAATAGTGTATTGATGAATTTTTTTTCTTTCCATTTTGGGCTATAGATATTTACAACTGGAAGAGAGAAAATGGAAAAGCAAAAACCCTTTAAATTGTTTGTACCACCAAGATTAAGTAGTAGTCAGGTGTCTGCAGTGAAACCTCAGACCTTGGGAGGAGATTCTAATTTCTTCAAGGTAAATTTGTATATGGATCTTGATATGACTATTCTTAACTTTAAGTAAATGAAGCAAAGTGTATTTTCTTCGTGATAATATTTTCTAATTATTTCTTTTCAGCAAGAATGATCTGGTTTACCCAAGAATTTTGAATAACGTTGCTTTGAATGAGTAATGAGCATACTTACTGTGTGAAGGCATTGTTCATTTAAATAAACACTGCTGTTGTAGAACTCTGCATACATAATGGGACCTGCTTATTTTAATTCTCCTCTTTCCTTAAATGATTTGAGTCAATTTATTAGACGTATATGATGCAATAGTAAAATATGAATTAGAAAATTAGAACCAAGAGAAAAGAAACTACAAATATGCCTCCTGAACTGCAAATATGGCTAAAAATTCATGTTGTGATTGAGCTTCAAATTGGCTCTGAGCTTTTTGGTTGGCAGGACAAAAAGGGAAACAAATTCATTTACAAAATAGAATACTCTTAGGAAAGGAAGAACTATGTCAAATTTCTCAGGGGAAACAGATGTTTTTTCTACTGCTGAGTTACTTCCAGAAATTCCCACATGGTACTTTATGTTGTAAATGGAATGATGCAATGAATATTTTAATTTTATATGCTATAGAAAATTTCTTATGGCTGCTATAGCCAATGGTATAACATTAAAATGCTGTTCGGTGAAGACAGTTCTCAGGTCTGTCAAGGGAAAGATCATAATGAAATTGAAGAAACTTCTAATATTATTCTAAACTACTTGTTAAAACTACTAATATTATTCTCAAATACCTAGCAAGAATTGTATAGCTTATAGTTTGGCTTCGTCTTAGAAGTGAAAACACCTGATTAAAAATTTTGCCTTGCTTACATGGCAAAAACGTTTGATATTTTAAACATTATAAGTATGTTAAAGGATTTACATAGTCACTTATTTAAGCAGATGTATATTACATACACATATATTGCACTGCTAGGATCAGAATGGTATGAGATAATAAGTTTAAGAACTTCTTTGTCTGTGTTTCTAGAATTTCAACAAATGTATTGAAGATGATTTTGGTTTGCCGTTTGCAATGACTAATCTCTCCAAAAATGGGGAAAACATTGATTCAGGTAGGAGACTAGAAAATCAATATAGCAGCCTACATAGAAACATTTTATTATATATACTGCTAGTTATTGAAAATATAACGTGTTATATTGATATCCTTGACTCTTAAAGGTAGATACAATAATAAAAAAATAAGAATTTGGCATATTTAATACAAATTGTCTTTTATCTTGCAGATCCTGCTTTACAAAAAGTTAACTTTTTACCCATGCTTGAACAGGTCAGTTAAGTATAATGTATATAAGTAGAATCTGTTTAGGTATTGAATTACATACTTGAGAAGAAAAAACTCTTTAGTTGTTGATTACTCTTTTTCTATATTTATTGCTGCTATTTGGAAGCTTTCATCAGAAATACTTTCTGACAGGAGATATTTATTCATTTTTTAGGTTGATAATTCTGACAGTTGTCACTACCAGGAAGGACTAAAAGATTCTGAATTTGAGGTCAGAAGATTTCCCATCCATATTTTAATTGGAGTATAATATATTATTATTTGTGTATATCTTTCTTTTGAAGCTTCAAAAGGATTAATATTTGGTTATTAATGTTTAAAAATAAATCTTTTAAAATATTTTTTAAAATTTATCTTTTTAAGTTGCTGAAACTCTAGGCTTCTGTATTTTCCTGGGTTATAAAGGCATCCAGTTCTTTTGGGGCAGTTTAATTTTAATACATTGAAATCAAGAATAGAAGAGGGAAGATGGATATATGATGAGAGGAGACTCTTTCACAACCAAGCTAGTATTTTACAAAAAATTTCTTTAATTAATAGGTGAAATTCATCGTTTGGCTGTTTTACTGACTAACGGATTTGTAGGAATAAAGTAATTTTGACTTTAGTTATAAAAAATTATTTTTGCTTATGGGATCCGCAAAACCAAACCCATTGCCATTGAGTCGGTTCCGACTCATAGTGACCCTAAAAGAAAGAGTAGAACCGCCCCATAGAGTTTCCAAGGCTGTAAATATTTATGGAACCAGACTGCCACGTCTTTCTCCCACAGAGCAGCTGGTGGGTTCCAACTGCCAACCTTTCTGTTGGTTAGTGCCCAGGTGCTTAACCACTGTACCACCAGGGGTCCTTTATGGGAAATGGGTATCTTTAAAACAAAGAGAAATTCCATAGCCTGATAAAATGCTATATGCTTGTTGCTGTAGTATAGAGTTTTTAAATAAGGAATCTATTTTATGAATAAACAAAGAGCTATCAGCAAACAGAAATCAGTGTGATTTGTTTTTGTTTTTATACAAACTGGCATTTATCTTATAATGTAGATTTACAAAAATGCAAGAAATCTAAATAAAACCTCAGGCTTATTGAAAAGTAGATCTTGTGTTCACTATTATTTTTCTTGTCATTATTTTTTAAAGTTCATGTCCCTTAATTATTGAACTGTATAGTCAAAATATTTCAAGACTATTGTTAAGATTTATAGATTTTCTGGTAGAATGGCATATTTTAGCTTTTCACTAGTCATATTCTCGCTGACTACAATATTTTCAAGTTTTGACTTAAGCACATTTTGGAGCCATTTTATTTTATTCAGCAAGGTAACTTTAGCGAAGTAGCTAATACTGCCTTAATTAGAAGAGTTAATGTAGCTTTCGATATGCTACTAGACAGAAACTAGGGACAGATTTGGTCTTAACTATTAATATACTATTAATCATGGATATTCAATAGGTAGCTGTAATTTTGTTCTATTAAAGTTTTGAACAATTGACTTAATTTAGGAAAACCTGTTTTAATAGAATTCAGAGCCGATAAGCAGACTATATTCAAAACTATATAAGGAGGCTGAGAAGATCAAGAAGTGGAAAGTGAATGTAGAATCTGAACTGAAGCAGAAAGAAAATAAGTTGCAAGAAAATAGAAAGATAATTGAAGCACAGCGTAAAGCCATTCAGGAATTACAGGTATAATGAAATTTTGAATTGTAAATATCATGTAGTAACTTATAATACTGTAAATATAATACTATTGAAAAGAGTATTATTTCAGGGTAAGTTGGGTTAATCTTGTTTCTGTGATGTGGATTTTAAGGACAGTGCTTTCTTGCAATTTTACTGTTGCTTAGTTGCACTGCAACTTTAGGAAAGAGTACAGAGGACAAGTTGCACAAAACTTAATGCAAATGATTAGGGAAGTTATAAATTAGATAAAGATTGTTTTAATGATTCTAATTTGTTATAAAGAGTTTCTATTTATTCATTCCTATTATGAGTTTGATATAAATATCTTAGGATATTGGAATATGGCATTTGTAGATATAACTTTAAATTTGAAACTGTTTAGCTTTGATTTTATGGCATAAAGTGAAAGAAAAGTGTTGAGACAAATGCAACATTGGGTTAGGATAAAGATAAAACATCACTTCAGAATGTTTAGAGAAGATTTGCATTAAAATACTGCTGAATGCTTTTGGGAGATGATTCAGCAGACTTGATTTTAGATAGATAAAGGTGAGATCCATATTCTTATGGGAAATCCACAAAGATTCCTTTAGTGATGAAAAGAAAAGAATTATAGACCATTGTAACCTGTTAGCAAAGAAGTGCTGTTTAATGATTATCCTTATGTATATTTAGTGAAGGCAAATGTGATGAACTGTTTTTCTGTTCTGTAAATTAGTTTGAAAATGAAAAAGTAAGTTTGAAATTAGAAGAAGGAATTCAAGAAAATAAAGATTTAATAAAAGAGTAAGTAATAACTTAATAAATTTATTATTTTACAATAAATTTATTGAACACTTTCTATGTGTTATATAATATTAACTTAGAATTCTACCTGGATGCTGTGGAAGAAGAATACCCATTCTACATTCTTGCATTTGGTGAATTGTGGTCACTATGGCCACCCCTTCCCTTCCCTCTTCTACCCCAGTTTCTGATTCAGTGGAGTGGGGCTCAAGAATTTGCATTTCTAGTAAGAGATGTTGATGTTGCTGGTTCATGGATCATACTTTAGGTACTATGGCTCTGTGCTAGGGAATAGTCACAGGCTTTGGAAACAAAAGAAAACTACCCTTGATTTCAGTGATTTGTTAACTTTTTTGTTTACTAGATTATTGAAAAAATATTAAAGGATATGGCGTATGTCATACTCTAACTTTTGCTTTTCACTAAACTAACATATAGGTTTAAACATTTAGGTTGAAAATTTAATCTAACTGCTATATATGTTGGGAGCTTCAGCAAGAAAGCCAAAGGTCTTATTATTCTTACCTTATTTTATCTTTTGAAGGTTAGAACCTTCCTAGGGTAATTAGTAAATGAAAAGTCCAGTCCTGTCTTCTCATTGTTTTTTCCTTAGGCAAGTCTGCAGCTGTTCACTAAAAGGTTATTGTTAGCTACTTGAGTAGAAACTTAAGGAGCTGTCATTTTTACTTTTAAAGGGAGGAGTTTTACTAAATCATCTTTGCTAATGGTATAGTTAATCCACTTATTGTTTATACTTCCATTTCTGAACAATATGTGATATATACCAAATATCGTAATATTTTAAGAATTCCTTAAAAAGTTTAAAAATTGTTAACAATATGTTTTATAACTTTTATTTGTGATTTTGACTTTGAGATCAGATTACACTTAGGGAAACTTCTCGTTTGTTTCAGGAATAATGCTACAAGGCATTTATGTAATTTACTCAAAGAAACCTGTGCCAGATCGGCAGAAAAGACAAAGAAATGTAAATATATTTCTTGTTTCATGTGATTTTATCAATTTATTTTTATTTATTATTTTAATGGTGGGGTAGAGGTGGGGAAGAAATTGTGTTTTTGCTTTTTGGAACCAATTTGGATTTGAATAAGTTATATGTGCCTCAGACCATTTCTTTATATAAGTAGTAACTAGATTCCCAGTTCTTTGAGCTTTTTGAAAGATGATATCTCATCTTTCAAAAGGTATATACTTGGCATTTATAGTTAATCCCTGTTTCATTTAACCTTCTTTCCTGTCTGGAACAACCAGGAAATTGAGTCAAGAATAAGACATAGTCATGTTCATAATAGAAAATACTAGGGGAGGTTTATGCTGAAGGCATAGTATTTAAGAATAGTGGTGCAGTGTTTATTTCCAGTCTAAACAGAATTTCTTCCTAAAGACCATACGTTCTTTTAAAACATTCTAATAAGGTTGTGATGTGTATATGAAAGCAAGTTCTTTTATTTTATATATTTTTATTTTTGTGAAGTAGGTATTTTTCTTACTTTGATAAGAAAACTTAATCTGATTATCAAAAGTAATAATCTATCTTTGCCATTGATTTGGTACTAACTACTTTGTTTCTGACAAGAATCCATTAGGAAATTATGTATAGCTGCTTTTTCAGGTCATTCTTTATTTTTCTTAGCTAAAAAAAGATTAATTTATGTATCACAGAGTTTACTGCTTCAGAGCTTGGACTTAGAAGAGGTAGATAGCTGTGCTTAAATTCAAACTCTGTCAGTTTCTACCTGTTTGACCTTGAATAACTTGAATAAGTTATATAATTCCTCTGATTCTGTTTGTTAGTTAATAAAATGCCTCTTAGTGTTGTTTTGAGAATTAAATTAGTTAATAAATATAAAATGCTTAGAACAGTGCAGAGTGCTCAATAAATGTTAGCTATTACTATTATTTCCAGCATGCATTATTGTCAGGTTCTTTATTCTCAGTCCCTGCTTATAAGTCCTTTGCTTCGCTTTTGGAACTATACCGTATATGCCTTCCAGAATATGTTGTATCACTACCAGCTTCTCCACTACATCCTGTTTATTCAGCTTTTGAGATTAGCTTTTCTGTTTAGATATAGAAATTGGTGAAAGTACAGGGATGAGAGTAGAGGATAGAATATTGGTTGTCTCACAAAAAGTACTGTGGGCTAGAGAGATAAGGCTACTAGTTCTGTCTTCACTTTAGGTTATAGCTCTCTAAGCCAGAAATCACATGGTGGGGTTGGTTTGAAGAATCCTTTACACATTTGTTTTAGATGATCTCCTAAATTAGCTAAAGTTGAGGTATGTCTTGATGTGACATGTAGATAGTTTTTCCAGATATCTTTGTTAATATTAATTCTAGCCATATTCTTGCCTTAAATTGTAAGCCGGTCTTTTTGTTATTGTGATCTTTCATATTTTATCTCCTTTTATTCATCTGCTCATTCAACTTTAAAAATTTTTTTTTTATTTTTAGTACCTACAGTGTATCACTGGTCTAGATGCTGGGGAAAAACAGCAGTAAACAAAACCTCTACTCTTATGGAGTATGTATATTCTAGTTGGGGGGGACAGACCATAAACAAATAAATAAAATATACATTAGGTGACGATAATGTTACCGCAATAATGCGGATTGGAGCAGCCTGCCACAATAGCCAATTCTCAGATGGGTGAGGTGAGCAGCAAGATGTTTGTTATATATCGACATATAGGAGACTGGGGAATAGATTCCTCCAAAAAACCCGTCTCCCCAACTGGAGATCAGCTGAAGGCTTTTATAGGGACAGGATTATGGATCTTAGAAGTTTGTGTTAGTTTTCCCTTGATGTGGTGATACTTAGATGAGTTAACCTTCTACTGGTATTCTTAGAGGTTATTTGTTGACATCCTTGGGGATTATCCGGTGACATCCTGCTTTTTCTTGTCAAAAGATGGGCGCTTTGTTTGGTTTTTCATTCTTAGATCATTATCACTTATTTTCCAGGGAGGAACATTGGTTACTCTTAAAACTTTTGTAGAGACTGGAACCGGAGGGAAAAACAAAATCATGAGACAATGTGGCGGTTAGCAATGGGGAGTAAATAATAGTGAGCCGGGCCTATGCACTCTCTTCCAATAACTGCATAAGGAGAATTTTTTGGGATAGGATGGTTGGGGACTTTTTTCTGATTGAGTGACATTTGAGTAGAGACCTGAATAAAGCAAGGGAGTGAGCCACGTAGCTGTTCTGGGAAAAATATTTCAGGCAGAAGAAACAGTAAGTGCAAAGTCCCTGAGATGAGAGCCTGTTGATAGTCTTTTTCAAGACACAACAGTGAGGCCACTGTGGTTGTATCTTCTGTATTTTTCACACTCTCTGTATTTTTCTTTTTGTCTCACTGAGCTCCCTTCAGGGTAATTTCTTGTATCCTCTCTTCCAATTCACTAATTATTTATCTGTCTCTCATCTGCTTTTAAATTCATCAATTGAGTTCTTAATTCCTGTTACTGTATTTTATTTTTCTTTAATTATTAACTCTGTCCTGTAGGGTTGCTGTGAGTTGGAACTGACTCGATGGCATCTAACAACAACAACCACCACAAATTATTAGCTGGTTCTTTTTAAAATATGTAGTGCTACATTTAGAATTTCAAGTTCCTTGCTGAAATTTTTAAGCTCAGTTTTTATCTCCATGAACATAGTAAACATAGTTGTGTTATAGTCTGTGTCTGATTACACCAATATCTTGACTCTCTAGAGATCTTTTTCTGTCGCCTGTTCTGCAGATTCTAGTTCTTTTTGCTTGTCTCATTGTGTGCCTTATTCTCTTTGATTGTTTGCTAGATAATAACTTGATACTTAGAACAATGCTACGTTTTCCTAGTTCTTTGAATGTTGAACATTTTGGAATATATCCATGACATTTTGATTATTATGTTTTGAGATTCTGGGTCCTGTCAAAATCCTCTTCAGAGATAGAAAGAGCAATGGACAAGAGCAAGCTTTACCTTTCATGTGAACCTCATGAATCTTAAATGAAACATAAAAAGGAAAAATACATTATAGTTAGTAAAACTCTAGTCATTGTAAAGGCTAAAATTATAAATATATCCTACAAAGTTTGAATAAATTCATGGATAGTAGTTCTTTAAAGGGAAGTTAGAGCTACTTAAACAACACCAAGCTTTTAATCTTGATTCATGAAGTACAGCCATGCCTTACTGTCAAACTGCTTTTGTTGCTACTTTAAACAAATGCAGTACTAAATTGGATATGCCAGTGCCTTTCATTATCATTCAATATTTTAATGTTTTCCTGAGCTATTTTGAGTATTATCTTGTTGGCATCATAATTGTTTTAAATTTTAATTTTGAAAATTTTTATATTAATAATAGATGAATATGAACGGGAAGAAACTAGACAAGTTTACATGGATCTGAATAATAACATTGAGGTAAGTGGTAGTGAAAATTTGAATATTCTAAACAGAGCATTTCTAAGCAAAGTAGAGTGATGCTTATAAAGACATGGGCAGCTCTTCTTGCTAAAAGGATTATTATTTATTTTTTGATACATGATTGTATCAATAATAAAATTCCCAAGATTCTATACTATGAGTGTGTTAATGTTTTATTATTTAGTACTTTTTTTTATTTACATGCTAGTGACATCCTTTAACTTAATTTATCAACTCTGTGTCAGAGACCAGCACATAACCATTGTTGTGACTCACAACCATTAATTTTAAAAGCACATAAAGCATTATTAATCTATGTCTGGCTCCTGCTTACTGTTCTTATCCCATCTGCTATCGGTTTCCTGTGCCTTTGATCATCTGGGAAACCATAATAGACATTCCTAATATGTTCTTAAGTAAATTATTATTCAAAGTTATATGGTTTTCCTTATTTGCAGTTTTACAGTTTTAAATCTAAAGATCACATTATGCAAATTTATTCATATTTTCATAATTTGAAGAAATTTATTTAAAAAGTCTAAATATGAGTTTTAAAAGTTAAATTTTATATTCCAGAAAATGATAATAGCTTTTGAGGAACTTCGTGTACAAGCTGAAAATTCCAGACTGGAAATGCATTTTAAGCGTAGGGATCCTATTTAGTTTTATATTATTCTTCTACTGTTTTATATGCTTATCAGTTTATTTTAATGTTTTTATCCCTTCAGCCTGGTACCCTCAACTATTTTATATTTTATATTGTATGTAGTTTTGTAAATAAACTCCTCAAAGTCTTGTGAAATGTGGAAGAGATAGATATATTTTAAAAATACTTTTATTGACTTTAAAGCTACATTTTCTCTGAAATCAAACCTATTATGGTTTGTCTTTAATTTTTTTATAAGTGTGGTTTATTCTTATTTTTACATTTCTTGGTAGTTAAATATGCATGTTAAAACAACAATACCTGTATTTAAAATCTATTGTTATTTCAGATTAGAGTATTGCAAATAATTTTTATATGTGCCCTTTTATGAAAATTGTAGGCTTTTCTTAAGTTATTATAATTTTGATATTATTTAAATTCACTATTTTTCTAAACATAAATTTAGCAGCAAGAAAACAGTAACAGTTTTAGCTGGTTAGATACCTTTGGGGTTTAATATAATATATATAATGAGGTGAAATTTAATATCAGTAACTTTAAATTTTGTTGGTAATAGAAAGGTTTTACCATTATATTAAGACATTAAAGTATATTTGTTTTTTTTTTTAAAGTAAAGGAAGATTATGAAAAAATCCGACACCTTGAAGGAGAATACAAAAAGGAAATAAATGACAAGGAAAAGCAGGTTAAAAAAAAAACAAACGATTCTTTGTGTTCTTTGTATATGTGTTTGTTAATTCATAAAATATTTTAAATTTCAAAAGAAATTTCAAGTTATTTCCTGATTGCATGATAAATATTTATGAGAGAATTATAGATATCCAAATATTTAGCCTTTTGCTTAGTAGAATTAATGTTTTCATTGACTCAAATATGCAGTGCTTTTTTTTTTTTTTTAAATCAATGACTCTTCTACAATGTTTTTATGAGTGGCTAATAGAACATTGCTGCAAAAATGTATTAGTTTGTGAGAAATTATGTTTGGACAAAAATCTCATAATATGTAAAGATGATGACCATTGACCGCTGAACCCACATTTTGTAGTTAATTTTCAGATACACTATCCATGACACCAGTGAGGAGAACTAAAGCATTCTTGTGCTTCTTTCTATTTTAATGTCATATAGTGCTAGACTTGAAAGTGGTGAGTCTATGTCTTTTGACATTCACAAGAGTGTTGATTTTAGATTATTATTATGTCAACCTTACCAGTTTCAAGCCTTCTGCTTCCCAAATGGAAAGCAATGCATAGAAAGGAATCTTCTTCTATTTTCCCTGTTTTTGCAGATTTTTTTCTTCTTGACTTGCCTCAAGATACCTTATAATCATAGTTAACAAGAATATCTTCTTAATAATAACAAATTAATTGCAAGTACAGAGAGGATACTTAGAGTTTTTTTTTTTTAAGTTCTGGTTAAATGATAGAATTCAAATTTATGTGTTATGCTTAGATATTTTGAAAGAGTTAACAATTTTCTGTGTTCTGAAATTCTGTTAACTGAATTTTTAAATCAGATTTCAGGAAGAAAGGGGTCTTTTTAAAAGTTAAAATTGTGCTTGTTATAAAGAACACAAAAGAATAGTGAAGCACTGAAAAGCCCTTAGGAGTTATGGACATATGGGTAGAGTTTACAGACCCCTGGGCTTCCTTGTAAAATCATGGCATGGCCAGCTAGTATTTTTGCTGGGGAGTCCTAAATGTCATTATTTGTAAGACCTTTTTTCTGCGATTCTCCAAATTTCTGCTTGGGTAAATAAGCTTGGCTGATTGCATTTTGGAGCTGGGGCAGGCAGGTTAGGAAAGACAGGCTGAGTCTCACCATATACCGACTTAGAAAAAAAGTTATTTTTTGTGGTTGAGAAGATATACAGCAGAGCATACAGCTATTCAGCAATTTCTACATGTACAATTCAGTGACACTGATTTCACTCTTGAAGTTGTGCAGCCATTCTTAGCCTCCATTTCTGAATTGTTCCTCTTCCATTAACATAAACTCATTCCTCCCTAAGTTTCCTATCTAATCTTTGGAGCTGCTGTTGTCAGTTTGATCCCATATAGATAGTTCTTAAAGAGCACAATGCTCAAGGCAGATATTCTTAACTAATTAAGTTAAACTATTGTTTGGTTTAAGAAAGACTACAGGGCATATGCTGACTTTTCAATTATATTTTTGCCCCACACTTCCTTGTGCCTGGAATACTTGAGTTTAGAGATTTTCTTTTTCAATTTGACTGTGCCTGTGTCTCTTACAAAGATGGAGTACATTTGCTGACTACATTGTCTGTCAGGAAGTGGAGTCCAGGACAGGAGGGTAGAGTGGACCTGGGGAGGCCTTGCTACCTATTTTAAAGATTTCTAAACAGTCTATTTCATACCCCTCTTTCACAGTACCTGTTACTTCTAATACTTGAAACATTCTAAGGTTCTTTGGGGATGGAAGAAGGGATTGACTGCAAATGGGCATGAAGGAACTTTTTGAGTGCTGGAAATGTCTTAAAACTACATTGTGGCATAAAACTGTACACTTAAAATATATGCATTTTATGCTTTGTATATTATACCTCAATAAACCTGTTTGGAAAAAACCTGAACTGATAACTTCTCTCAAAGGCTTCTCCATCTCAATTTACGGCAATGCTATGTTTACAGTTTCTTAGGCCAAAGAGCTTTGTTTCACTCTTTCTGTGTTTCATTTTGGATAGTTTTTATTTCTGTGTCTTCAAGTTCACAAGTATTTTTTTCTGCAGTGTCTAATCTGCTGGTAGTCATATCAAGTATATTTTTCATCTCAGTTATTACATTTTTAATCTCTAGAAGTTTATTATATTTTTCATGTTTTTCCTTGACATGCTTATGGTTTCCTCCACCTTCTTGAACATATGGACTATACTTATAATGCCTATTTTTAATTTCCTCATCTGTTAATTCTAACGTGTATTTCTTTTTTTTAAATTGTACTTTAGATGAAGGTTTACAGAACAAATAGTTTCTCAGTAAACAGTACACATATTGCTGTATGACAATGGTTAACAACCCCACGACATGTCAGCACTGTCCCTTCTCAACCTTGGGTTCCCTATTACCAGCTTTCCTGTTCCCTCCTGCCTTCTAGTCCTTGTCCCTGGACTGTTGTGCCCCATTAGTCTCGTTTTTGTTTTATGAGGCTATCTAATCTTTGGCTGAATGGTGAACCTTGGGAGTGACTTCATTACTGAACTAAAAGGGTGTCTGGGGGCCATACTCTCAGGGTTTCTTCAGTCTCTGTCAGGCCAGTAAATCTGGTCTTTTTTTGTGAGTTAGAATTTTGTTTTACATTTTTCTCCAGCTCTGTCCTGGATCCTCTGTTGTGATCCCGATCATAGCAGTCAGTGGTGGTAGCTGGGCACCATCTAACACATGTATTTCTGATTCTGTTTCTGTTGATTGTGTTGTTTTCCTCCTCATGGATTTTCCTGCTTACTTGCATGCCTGGTAAATTTTGACTAAATGCTGGTATTGTAATATTTGCCTTGTTGGGTGCTGGATTTTTAAAATATTCCTATGAACAATCTTGCATCTTGTTCTGGACCCAGTTAAATTACTTGGAAACAGTTGATCCACTCAGGGCTTGATTTTAAGCATTTTTAGGTGGACTCAGAGCAGCATTTTGTTTAGGATTAAATTGCCTTCACCGATGAATTAGAGTACTTCAGTTGAGTCAAGAGTTGAGTATTCTACCTGATATTATGAAGTTTCACTACTCTGGCTGTTTTCCAGCCCTATGTGAATTCCAAGAATTGTTCTGCCTGCTTCTTTCTGGTGATTCTTTTTCTGGTCTCAGGCTGTTTCCTCACTTGCATGAGCTGATCAGTACTTAGCTGAAGATTTGAGGGGAGATATTTGGAAGTCTCTGTGTGTGCAGCTTTCCCTTTTCTGGTACTCTGCCCTGAGAATTCTAGCTGCGTTGACCTCCCCAAATTCTCAGCAGTGTCTTCTTAAGTCAGAGACACTGCCGAGGCTTTGTTTAGGTTTTCTCTCACTGTGCCATATTCTGGAAACTCCAAGTCATAAGCTGGGGCAATTGTACTACTCAGTCTTGCTGTTGTTCAGTATCTGAAAATGGTTGTTACATATATTTTGCCCATGTTTTTAGTAGATAAAGGCAGAAAGGTATATCTGGTCCCTAACATGGCTGGAAGCTAAAAGCTCTTTGATTCATTCATGACATCTGTTTTTGAATTCATCGGTAAATTCTTTAAGTTCCACTTTCAAAATATGTCTAGAATCTTTTTACCACCTCTTCTGTCATCAGTATGAACCACCATCATCTTTTGTCTGGAATATTCTGGTAGTCTCCTTACTGGCATCTCTACCTGCAACTTTGTATCCCTTCAGTCTTTATTTTCACAGCATCCATAGTGATCCTGTTAAAACTTTAAGTCAGATAATGTCACTCCTCTTTCTAAACCATCCAGTGGCCTTACTAAGAGTTAAGGCCAAAGTTCTTATAATGTTCCACATAGTCCCATAGTATACACCCTATCACTGACTACATTCGAGGCACAGTAGTCTCGTTACTAGTCCTCAATTATGCTAAGCATGCTCCTTACACAGGACTTTTGCACTTACTGTTCCTACATTATGGAATGCTCTTTTCTCCCATAACTTAATGGCTTTTATCTTTTACTTTAGGTCTTTGCTCTTCTGTCACCTTTTCAGTGAGATCTTCCCTGCTTCCCTTAAATTAAATTTTAACACCCCTTAATATTGCTCATCACTTTTTTTCATTCTTCTCCTTCTTGTGTGTAACTATATAACATAATAAATATTTTACTTATTCATCTTGTTTATTGTCTCCTTTCATTAGAATGTAAGTTCCATTAGGGGAAGGTTTTTTTTTTTTTTTTTTTTTTTTGTCTCTTTGGCTCACTGCTGCTTTTGTAGTGCCTAGAACATTGCCTAACACATAGCAGTGCTTAAAAGACTATTTCCTGAAAGAATGGATCATAGTTTTACCCTTGTCCTTCACAAATCTGTTTACACATGCTGAATCTTGGTTAAAGAGAAGTACTTTCCCAAATAGAGAATTGTTTTTCAGTAAGAGGTGTTTAGATTGGTGTGTATTTCTACAGGAACTTCTAAGTAAGTTTTCAACAGACTAAATAATTTTCCTACAAAGATGCCTTTGGTTTGTCATCTTTTAGGAAGAAATAATTGTTAGTTACTAAATGTTAGTTATTGAGCACTAGTGGCTATTGACAGTTACTCATCACTCAAACTCTGAATAGTCAAGCTTGTAAACTGAGAATATGAAAGTCAAAATAGTTAGAATTAAGAATCATTGAATAAACTATATTTCTTCTAATATCTGTAGAAACAATGCAATCCTAATCCAAATTCCAACAACATTCTTTAATGAGATGGAAAAACTAATGACCAACTTTATATGGAAGGGGATGATTCCCCCTGATAAGTAAAACATTACTGAAAAAGAAGAACAAAGTAGGAACGAACAACTGTCAGATAGCCACTGCTCGATCTCAGAACATACTATATAGTTACAGTAGTCAAAACAGCCTAGTACTGGTAAACCAGAGACACAGACAGATGGGAGAGAATTGAGAACCCAGATGTAAATCCATCCACCTATGGACACCTGATCTTTAATAAAGGGCCAGGTTCATTAAATGGGGCAGAGATAGTCTTTTCAAGAAATGGTGGTGGCAAAACTGGATAGCTATTTGCAGATATAACAGGATCCATACTCCACCCCGTATACAAAAACTAACTCAAAATGAATCAAAGACCTAAATGTAAAACCTAAAACTAAAAAGTTCATGAAAGAAATCATAGGGACAATGCTAGGGGACCTAATATGTCATAAATAGAATATCAAGCATAACTAAAAATGTACAGACTCCAGAAGATAAGCTAGATAACTAGGACCTCCTAAAAATTAAATACTTACGTTCATCAAAAGACTTTTCCAAGAGAGTAAAAAGAGAACCTATGGACTGGGAAAAAACGTTTGACAATGACATACCTGATAAAGGTTTAATCTCTAACATAAAGAGGAAACTTGAACAACTCAACAATAAAAAGACAAGCACCCAGTCACAAAATGGGCAAAGGACATGAACAGACACTTCACCAAAGAGGACATTCAGGCGGCCAACAAATACATGAAAAGATGCTTGTGACAATTAGCTATTAGAGAGATGCAAATTGAAACCATGATGAGATACCATCTCACCCCTGCAAGAATGGCACTGATCAAAATTCAGAAAACAGTAAATGCTGATGAGGTTGTGGGGAGATTGGAACTCTCATACACAGCTGGTGGGAATGTAAAATGGTACAACCTATGGAAAATGATACGGTGCTTCCTTAAAAGCGAGAAATAGAAATACCATATGATCCAGCAATCCCACTTCTAGGACTATATCCTTGAGAAATAAGAACTGTCACAGGAATAGACGTATGCACACCCATGTTCATTGCAGCATTATTTGCAATAGCAAAAAGATGACAATAACCTAAGTCCCATCAACAGATGAATGGATAAACAAATTATGATACATACACAACGGAATACTACTCAGAGAACAATGATGAATCCGTGAAACACACCTGGCATTATGCTGAGTGAAATAAGTCAATCACAAAAGGACAAATATTGTTTGAGACCACTATTACAAAAACTCAAGAAAAAGTTTACACACAGAAAGAAACAATCTTTGATGGTTATGAGGGAAGGGAGGAGTGGGGAGGGGAAGTCACTAACTAGGTGGTAGACAAGTATTAACTTGGGTGAAGGGAAAGACAATTCACAACATAGGGCAAGTCAGCACAACTTGACCAAGGCAAAGGAAGACGCTTAGGGGAACACAAGGGGTGAGGGGGAACAGCACAGTAAATACTATAGCATACGTAAAACTACAACAACAGTAAAAGCAAATAAAAGCAGATACATAGGCAGATACTTAACACTGAGTAGAGTTAGGAGGGCATATAGAAGTATACCCACATGCATATATAGGTTAGGATGTGGATATTTTTACATGCATATTTGTATGTACAGCATGTATATTCATATATATAATCGAAAAGGGGACACAGTCATAGAAGCTTCCTAGCCACATCCAAACAACTTGAGGGACTGAGTTACTGGGGCTGAGGGCTGGGGACCATGGTCTCCAGGGATATCTGGGTCAACTGACATAGTTCATAAAGAAAATGTTCTACATCCTACTTCGGTGAGTAGCACCTGGGATCTTAAAAGATTGCAAGTGGCCATCTAAGGTACATCTATTGGTTCCATCCTGTCCAGAGCAAAGGAGAATCAAGAAAACCAAAGACACAGGGATAATATTAGTCTAAAGGAATAATGGACCACATAATTCACAACCTCCACTAGCCTGAGCCCAGAACTGTATGGTGCTCGGCTACCACCACCAATGGCTCTAACAGGGATCACAATAGAAGATCCCGGATAGGGTGGGAGAAAAATATAGAACAAATTTCAAATTCACAAAAAAGACCAGATTTACTGGTCTGACAGAGACTGGAAGAACCCACGATACTATGGTCCCAGGACACCCTTCTAACTCAGAACAGGAGACAGGATGCAGTCCACCTTTCAGCCAATCATTACAGAGGCCTATGTTGTTGTTAGGTGCCGTTGAGTCGGTTCTAACTCTTTACCGACCCTATATACAACAGAACAAAACACTGCCCTGTCCAGCGCCGTCCTCAGAATGGTTGTTATGTTTAAGCCCATTGTTGAAACCACTGTATCCATCTATCTTGTCAAGGGTCTTCCACTTTTTTGCTGACCCTCTACTTTACCAAGCATAATGTCCTTCTCCAGGGACTGGTCCCTCCTGATAACATGTCCAAAGTACATGAGATGAAGCCTTGCTGTTCTCTCTTCCAAGGAGTACTCTGGCTGTATTTCTTCCAATACAGACTTGTTCGTTCTGGCAGTCCATGGTATATTCAATATTCTTTGCCAACACCATGATTCAAAGGTATCAGTTCTTCTCCAGTCTTCTTAATTCATTGTCCAGCTTTCGCATGCATATGAGGTGATTGAAAATATCATGGCTTGGGTCAGGTATACCTTAGTCCTCAAAGTGACATCTTCATTTTTTAACACTTTAAAGAGGTCTTTTCCTGCAGATTTACCAAATGCAATACGTTGTTTGATTTCCCGGCTGCTACTTCCATGGGTGTTGATTGTGGATCCAAGTAAAATGAAATCCTTGACAACTTCAGTATTTTCTCTGTTTATCATGGTGTTGCTTATTGGTCCAGTTGTGAGGATTTTTGTTTTCTTTATGTTGAGGTGTAATCCATACTGAAGGCTGTAGTCTTTGATCTTCATCGGTAAGTGCTTCAAGTCCTCTTCACTTTCAGCAAGCAAGGTTGTGTCATCTGCATATTGCAGATGTTAATGAGTCTTCTGCCAATCCTGATGCCACATTCTTCTTCATATAGTCTGGCTTCTTGGATTATTTGCTCAGCATACAGATTGAATAAGTATGGAGAAAGGATACAACCCTGATACACACCTTTCTTGATTTTAAACCATGCGGTATCCCCTTGCTCTGTTCCAACAACTGCCTCTTGGTCTATGTACAGGTTCCGCATGAGCACAACTAAGTGTTCTGGAATTCATATTCTTTGCATGTTATCCATAATTCTTATGATCCACATAGTGGAATGCTTTTGCATAGTCAATAAAACACAGGTAAACATCTTTCTGGTATTCTCTGCTTTTAGTCAAGGTCCATCTGACATCAACAATGATATCCCTCATTCCATGTCCTCTTCTGAATTTGGCTTGAATTTCTGGCAGTTCCATGTCAATGTACACGTGTAACAGCTTTTGAATGATCTTCAGCAAAATTTTACTTGCTTGTGGTATTAATGATATTGTTCGATAATTTCCACATTCTATTGGATCATCTTTCTTTGGAATGGGCACAAATATGGATCTCTTCCACTTGGTTGGCCAAGTAGCTGTCTTCCAAATTTCTTGGCATAGACAAGTGAGCCCTTCCAGCACTGCATCTTTTTGTTGAAATATCTCAGTTGGTATTCTGTCAGTTCCTGGAGCCTTGTTTTTTGCCAGTGCCTTCAGTGCTCCTTGGACTTCTTCCTTCAGTACCACTGGTTCTTGATCATATGCTGCTTCTTGAAATGGTTGAATGTCAACCAATTCTTTCTGGTACAGCAACTGTGTATTCCTTCCATCTGCTTTTGATGCTTCCTGCATCATTCAATAGTTTGCCCATAGAATCCTTCAAAATTGTAGTTCAAGTCTTGAATTTTTTCTTCAGTTCTTTCAGCTTGAGAAATGCCGAGCGTGTTCTTCCCTTTTGGTTTTCTGACTCCAGGTCTTTGCACATTTCATTATAATTTCTTACTTTGCCTTTTCAAGCTGCCCTATGAAATCTTCTGTTTGGCTCTTTTACTTCATCATTTATTCCATTCGCTTAAACTACTCTATGTTCAAAAGCATGTTTCAGAGATCTTTTCTTTCTTTTCTGTCTTTATAATGATCTTTTGTTTTCTTCATGGAGCCCTGGTGGTGCAATGGACTGGTGGTGCATGTGACTGCTAACCTAAAGGTTGGTAGTTCAAATCCATCAGCCACAGCTTGGAAACCCAGTGGGGCAGTTTCACTCTGTCCTATAAGATCACTATGAGTTGGAATTGACTTGATGGCAACGGGTTTGTTTTGTTTTGTTTTGCTTTGCTTTCTTCATGTATGATGTCCTTAATATCTTCACACAACTCGTCTGGTCTTCACTCATGAGTGTTCAATGCATCAAATCTATTTGTAAGATGGTCTCTAAATTCAAGTGGGACATACTCAAGGTCGTATTTTGGCTCTTGTGGACTTGCTTTAATTTTCTTCAGCTTCAACTGGAACTTGCGTATGAGCAATTGATCGTCTGTTCTGCAGTTGGCCCCTGGCCTTGTTCTGACTGATGATATTGACCTATTCCATCATCTCTTTCCACAGATGGAGTTGATTTGATTCCTGTGTTTTCCAGGTGTGGTCCACATGTATAGTTGCCATTTATGTTGTTGAAAAAAGATATTTGCAATGAAGAAGTCATTGGTCTTACAGAATTCTTTCACGCAATATCCAGCATCGTTTCTATCATCAGGACCATATTTTCCAAGTACCAATCCGTCTTCAGACCTATAAAACAAACACTAACACGTGAGGAGCATGCTTCTTGAATCAATCAAGCATAGAGATAAAATGGGCAATATCTACCAAAAATCAAGAATGGAGAACCTGGGGTGAAAAGGGAAAGGGGGAGAGTGATGACACATTGCAGGCATTGCAACCAATGTCAGGAAACAATTTATGTGTGAATTTCTGAATCAGACACTAATTCACTCTATAAACTTTAAAGCACAATAATAAAACAAAATATGTATTTCTGCTAAAGAGCCATCAAGAAGACTTTTCTACATCTTAGCACCTTACTGAATTAAGTGAAAAAAAAAATGTAACCTGAACTGTATAGCTAATGACATTTTAGAAATTTACTTGTTAATTTTTTACATAATTTAAATTTTTTCTCTTAAGTGTGAGTGTTTTCCATAGGAGATTATTTATTTAACTCATATGTTTCTTTGACAAATATAAATTATAATATTTTAACTTATTTTGTTTGTTATCTTTAAGGGATTATTACTTTAAAAAATAGAAATGTAATTACCATTTATGTGAACTGGTGTCTGCATCAGTGTAACTAAAAATTTGAGACTTAAATATTTGTATTAATGACGTTGCCATATTTAATTTTTGATATCTATAATATATTATTTAAATATTTCATTTTAGGTGTCACTACTATTGATCCAAAGCAATGAGAAAGAAAATAAAATGAAAGATTTAACATTTCTGCTACAGGAATCCAGAGATAAAGTTAATCAGTTAGAGGAAAAGACAAGTAAGATTTTATATAAGAAAATATAGTAATGTATCCTATAGATTCCTCGTTATATTCTAAATTTTTGCTTTCATTACTAGTTTGGTATAATACTTTCTAGTGTTTTAATTCTCCGCCTGGCTTGGACCAATTGGTGGAAAGCATAATAAAGTCACTTGGGGAGCTTTTTCAATGTACATACATTCCTCTTTTCTCTTCTTCATACCTCCACCTTTTCTAAAATTTCAACAAAGTGCTCCATGAAGACAGATCTGTGTATTTTTTGTTCACTGATGCATTCCAAGTGCCTAGAACAGTGCTGAGCACATGTTAGGCAGTCAATAATTGTTTTATTAATCAATGCTATGGGAGCATATGGATGAGGTCATTACTTTTTCCTCAAGTGAGACATTTGGAAAGGCATTAAGGAAGAACTGTTTGTTGAATTGGACCGTAGATGATTAAAAGTTTGCTAGACAATGAATTGGAGGAGACACAGTGTAGGCAGAAAAATGGCTTGTACAAGGCATGGAAGTGTGAAAGTTATGGTATATTTGGTAAACTGACTAGTGTGGCTATATTTGAATTCAGGCAGATGAGACTTTTTAGGAATATTTGGAGCAGATTATGAAGAACCTTGAATGTCATGTTATATTTAGACTTTATCTTATTATTGAGTTCAAACTTGTTCAGGGCACTGAGAAGGCATAATGCACTTTGTATAACAACATGTATCTTCTAGAACATAGGGATCTTAAAGCATTTATCTCTTTTCTTAAAAACATCCTCTCTTCACATAGCAAATAATTACCAGGTTCCTGCTAACCTGCGCCTGCTCATTTCACCTCACTGTCACAACTATACCATATACTCCAGATATATTGAAGTTGTTTATCTTTCCTTACATTTTATGTTTTTCCTATTTCACCACCATGATTTGGGCTATTTCCTATACCCAAATGAGCCTTCTACATCCGCTACAAATCTGTGGCTAAATTCTAGTGAACTCCTCTTCATAGAACTGGCTCAAGGATTATCCCTTTTGTCTTCTGTGAGTGTTTTGGGGGTAGGGGATATGTCTCATTAAGTATACTTGTATCTGTAGTGCCCAGCGTATTACTTTGCACATAATAGTTCAATAGATATCTGGATGAATGGATGCATATTCAATCATCGTAAACTGGAAACAATTTTCTGGTAGTAAATAACTATAATTGATGTGGTTCTATAGACTTGTAACAATTGGAATGTGTTCCTTTAAATTACTTTTCATTGCTTCCCATATGTATGTATTTTTTATCCTTTGTTTCAGTTTGTGTATTTTCTGTTGACCTGTCATCTAATCCTGCCATCTGCTTTTAATCCCATCTACTCAATTCTTAATTTTAGATAATACATGTTTTGCTTTTAAAATTTCCACTTGATTATTTTTTTAAGTGTCTTAGTTATCTAGTGCTGCTATAACAGAAATACCACATCGGAAGTCTTTAACAAAGAGAAAGTTATCCTCTCACAGTCTAGTAGGCTACAAGTCTAAATTTAGGGCATCAGCTCTAGGGGAAGGTTATCTCTCTCTGTTGGCTCTGGAGGAAGGTCCTTGTCATCAGTCTTCCCCTGGTTGAGGAGCTTCTCAGTGCAGGGACACCACGTCCAAAGGATGCGCTCTGCTCCTGGCACTGCTTTCTTGATGGTATGAGGTCCCCCTCTCTCTGCTCGCTTTCCTTTCCTTTTATCCTTGTAAGATAAAAGGTGATATAGGCCACACCCCAGGGAAGCTCCCTTTACATTGTATCACGGATGTGACCTGAGCAAGGGTGTTACATCTCACCCTAATCTTCTTTAACATAATCTAATCTTGCCTCATTAACCACAGGCAGAGATTAGGATTTACAACACATAGGAAAATTATATCCATCCCAAAATGGTGGACAACTGCACAATACTGGGAATCATGGCCTAACCAAGTTGACACATATTTTTATTTTTATTGTTGTGCTTTAAGTGAAAGTTTACAAATCAAGTTAGTGTCTCATACAAAAATTTATACATACATTGTTATGTGACCCTAGTTGCTCTCTCTATACTGTGAGAGCACGCTCCTCCTTTCCACCCCGGATTTCCCGTGTTCACTCAACCAGCTTCTGACCCTCTCTGTCTTCTCATCTTGCCACAGGACAGGAGCTAACCGTTTAGTCTCAGGTATCTACCTGAGCTAAGAAGCACTCTCTTCACGAGTATCATTTTATGTCCCATAGTCCAGTCTAATCTTTGTCTGAAGAGTTGGGTCACATACAATGTATGTATAAATTTTTGTATGAGAGACTAGAAATGTAGACTTCATTTAAACTACAACAATAAAAAAATGAAAAAAATTAATGATTTAACCTTAGAAAATAATCACTAATAAATTAAAGTAGAAAATCTTATGACAATATATGCCAAAACAGGTATTTGATAAAAGTTTAACATGCATTCATTATTGTATAAAACTTCTTGATATATTATAGACAGTAACTCCCTTCTGGAAAACAGGAATGCAATGATGAATAACTGCATCCCCAGCAACTAGCTTTGTACTGGCATAGAATAGAGAGGGAATCAGTGAAGCCTGAATGAATGAGTAATGATTTGAAAGTGTCAACAGAGACTTCCAACTGCCTTCCCACTCCATTGTAGATGAAATGTGGAGAATGTGCAGCCTCCGTTCAAAAAAATCGCAGAGGAAGCAGAGACCTCAAGTTTCGGTTAAAGACAGAAGATAAAAGAAACTTTTATTAATAGGTTGAGAAAGGAAGAAATTTTATATACTATATAAAGCAAGAGTTTCCAAAGAAAAGATTGGAAAGGAGGGAAACATGGGAAGACAAAAAGAAAGGCCAAAATTAACATGTATATACTTTCTTTTTACATGCATTGTTTACATAAATACTTTTTTTTTGTCATTGAAGTTTTTTTTAAATTATGCTTTAGGTGAAGGTTTATAGTGCAAATTAGTTTCTCGTTGAAAAATTTATACACAGATTATTTTGTGACATTGGTTTCAAGCCCCACAATATGTCAGCACTCTCCCCCTTTACACCCTAGGTTCCCCATGTCCGTTCGTCCAGTTTTCCTGTCCCTTCCTGCTTTCTCATCTTTGCTTTTGGGCAGGTGTTGCCCATTTGGTGTCATATACTTGATTGAATTCAGAAGCAGGTTTCTCACCTGTGTTATTGTTTGTTTTAAAGGCTTGTCTAATGTTTGCCTGAAAGATGAATTTCGGGAGTGCTTCAGTTCTGATTTAGCAGGGTATCTGGGGGCCATAGTCTCGTGGGTTCCTCCAGTCTCTGTCAGACCAGTAAGTCTGGTCTTTTATTGTGAATTTGAATTTTGTTCTACATCTTTTCTCCCGCTCTATATGGGACCCTCTATTGTGATCCCTATCAGAGCGGTTGGTGGTGGTAGCCAGGGCATCATCTAGTTCTTCTGGGCTCAGGCTGGTGGAGGCTGTGGCTTATGAGGTCCATTAGTCCTTTGAACTAATATTTTCCTTGTGTCTTTGGTTTTCTTCATTCTTCTTTGCTGCGGATGAGATGGGACCAATAGATGTACCTTAGATGGCTGCTCGCAAGCTTAAGACCCTAGACGCTGCTCATGAAAGTGGGATGTAGAACATTTTCTTTATGAGCTTTGTTATGCCAATTGACCTCGATGTCCCGAGACCAATATCCCTCACGAACATAGATGCAAAAATTCTCAAAAAAATTCTAGCCAATAGAATTCAATAGCATATCAGAAGAGGCCATCTAAGATACATCTATTGGTCCCATCCCAGCCGGAGCAAAGGGGAATGAAGAAAACAAAAGACACAAGAAAAATATTAGTCCAAAGGAATAATATACCCCATGAACCACAGCCTCCACCAGTCTGAGCCCAGAAGAACTAGATGGTGCCCAGCTACCTGGTGGCACCTTCTTGCCATTTTTGCCTGGCTTTGGTATCATGGTTATGCTGGCTTCATAGAATGAGTTCAGGAATATTTCTTCCTTTTCTATTCTCTGAAATAGTTTGAGTAGTATTAGTGTGAGCTCTTCTCTGAATGTTTGGTAGAATTCTCCAGTGAAGACATCTGGGCCTGGGCTTTTGTTGTTGTTGAGAGTTGTTTTTTTTTTTTTAAATTACCTCTTCAATCTCTTCTTTTGTTATGAGTCTATTTAGTTTTTCTACCGCAGTTTGTGTTAGTTTAGATAGGTAGTGTGTTTCTAGAAATTTACCCATTTCCTCTAGGTTTTCAAATTTGTTGGAGTACAATTTTTCATAGTGTTCTGTTTTAATTCATTTTATTTCAGTTGGGTCTGTTGTGATATCACCCATCTCATTTCTTACTTTGGTTATTTGCTTTCTCTCCTCTTTTTATTTTGCTGTTTGGCCAGTGGTCTGTTGATTTTGTCGATCTTTTCAAAGAACCAACTTTTGGTCTTTTTGATTCTTTCAATTGTTTTTCTGTTCTCTTTTTCATTTATTTCTGCTGTAATCTTTATTATTTCCTTTCTTCTGATGCCTGAGGGCTTATTTTGCTCTTCTCTTTCTTTTTGTTCAAGCACTGTGGGGCTAATGTTTTGATTTTGGTTCTTTCTTCTTTTGATGTGTACATCTATTGCTATAAATTGACCTCTAAGCATTACTTTTGCTGTGTCTGAGAGGTTTTGGTAAGATGTGTGTTCATTCTCATTTGATTCTATGAATTTTTAAATTCCATCCTTTATTTCTTTTTTTATCCAGTAGGTTTTACAGTTCAGTTTCCATGTATTTGATTTTTTTCCCATGCTATTTCTGTTATTGATTTCTACTTTTATAGCATTATGATCATAGAAGATGCTTTGTACTCTTTTGATGTTTTGGATTTTCTTAAGGTTTGCTTTGTGGCCTGTGATGGTTAAGATTGTGTGTCAACTTGGCTGGGCTGTGATTCTCAGTGTTTTAATGTGATCACTCCCATGATTGAATATACTGTGAGTAGCCAGTCAGATGAAAGGCAGTCTCCTTGGGGGTGTAGCCTGCATCTGAATATAAGCAGACGTTCTGGCGTTTTGCTCACTCCGGATCCTGCGGCTGCCTCCTATCATCTGATCTCCAGTTCTTGGGACTTGAGCTGTCAGCTTATCTGCCAAACTTGGGATTCATCGATCTTCACAGCCTGTGAGAGGAGCCCTGCTCTTTGACCTGCTGATCTTAGGTTCGCCAGCTCCTGCAGCTATGTGAATCAGGAGAATCCTTGTGGTTTTGCCTGCTGATCTTGGAATCCGTCAACCTTCACAGCCTGTGAGTGGGAGCCCTGCTCTCCAACCTGCCAATCTTGGGCTCACCAGCTTCTACAGCTGTGTGACTTGGGAAAGGCCTCTACCCTGATTCATGGACTTGGGATGTTCCAGCCTCTATAATCGTGTGAGCTGTTTCCTTGAGATAAATCTCTCTCTGTATATATATTTATATGCTTTACTGGTTTTGCTTCTCTAGAGAACCCAGCCTAAGACATGGCCTAAAATGTGGTCTGTTATGAAGTGTGTTCCATGAGTACTGGAAAAGAATGTATACTTTGCTGCTGTTGGGTGGAGTGTCTTGTATCTGTCTATGAGGTGGAGTTGGTTGATTGTGGCATTTAGATATTCTGTATCTTTACTGAGTTTCTTTCTAGATGTTCTTGTCCTTCACTGAAAGTGGTATGTTGAAGTCTCCTACTGTTGTGGAACTGTCTAAATCTCTTTTCAATGCTGTTAGAGTTTGTTCTATGTATTTTGAACCATGTCACTGGGTACATATATATTTATTATGCTCATATCTTCCTGGTGTATTGACCTTTTAATCATTCTATAGTGTCCTTCTTTATCCTTTATGGTGGATTTTGCCTTACAGTCTATTTTATTGGAGATTAATATTGCCACTCCTGATTTTTTTTGGTTATTGTTTGATTGATATATTTTTTCCATCCTTTGAGTTTTAGGTTGTTTATGTCTTTGTGTCTAAGTTGTATCTCTTGTAGAAAGCATGTAGATGGATTGTGATTTTTAATCCATTCTGCCATCTGTCTCTTTTCTGGTGCATTTAGGCCACTTACAGTCAGTGTAATTATTGATAGGCATGAGTTTACTGCTGTCATTTTGTTGTTGTTGTTTTTTTTTTGGTAGTGTTGACAGTTTCTTTGTTCCACTCAATTTTCTGTGCTAAGTTCTTTTTGTTTATGGATTTTCTTTTCATGTCTTTCATTATAGTTGATTTTGTGTTTGCTAAGACTTTATGTTTTTCTCCTTTTTTATTTTGATGAGTAGGTTTGTTAGCTTCCTTTGTAATTACCTTGAAATGTACCTTTATTTTTCTAAGTTTAAACCAATCTTTTATTTCTTGATATCACCTTGACTTCCTCTGCACGTGGAAGTTCTATGACTACATCGTTTATTCCCTCTTTTTTGTTTTGACATTGTCATCTTTTACATATTGACGTCTCTGGTTCCCTGTTTTCAGTCTTTTAGCTTTGTTTTATTTTTGCGAATTCCCTATTTGGGTTGATGTCTGGTTGATCTCTCCTTTGTCCTGGTCTTGGATAGTTTTCTGATGTTGTTGGTTCTCTAACCAGATGACTCCCTTTAATATTTCTTTTAATTTTGGTCTGGTTTTTACATATTCCTTTGATTTCTTTTTATCAGGAAATGACCTAATTTTGCCATCATATTTGAGAGACAATTTTGCTGGATATGTAACTCTTGCCTGGCAGTTTTTTTCCTTCAAGGCTTTATATATATATCACCCCATTACCTTTTTGCCTGCATGGTTTCTACTGAGTAATTAGAGCTTAGTCTTATTGGTTCTCCTTTGTAGGTAACTTTTTGTTTATCCCTAGCCACTCTCAGGATTCTTTCTTTGTCTTTGGTTTTGGCAAGTTTGGTTATAATATGTCTTGGTGACTTTCTTTTGGGGTCTGTCCTCTATGGGCTTTGTTGAACTTCTCAGATAGATATTCTCTTGTCTTTCATGATATTAGGGGAGTTTTCTGCAAGTAAATCTTCAGCTATTCTCCCTGTGTTTTCTGTTGTCTGTTCCTGTTCTAGAGCTCCGGTCAGTCGTAGGTTTTTCCTCTTGATAGTATCCCACATAGTTCTTAGGCTTTCTTCATTCTTCTTTTCTGATTTTTCCACAAACAAATTGATGTCAAGGGATTTGTCTTCACTCTCATTAATTCTGACTTCCATTGTCCCAATTCTGCTCCTATGACCTTCTATGGAGTTGTCTAATTCTGAAATTTTATTGTTAATCTTTTTTATTTCTAGTTGCTGTTTTTGTAAGGTTTCTACTAGCCAGCCTATTTATTCTGTTGTTTTATTCTTGTATTGTTTTCCTGAATTCTTCTATTGCTTTGCTTGTGTGTTCTTTGGTTTGGTCTGTGTTTCCCCTAATCCTGCTTTTGATCTCTTGGAGAGCGCTGTATATTAGTCTTTTGAATTCTTTGTCAGGTAGCTCCATTGCCTTATCTTCCTCCAGAACGTCTTTCTGGTCTTTATTTTGGCCTCTTGCTAGAGCCATCTTGTCCTGCTTCTTTATGTGATGTGATATTGACTATTGTCTCCAAGGTATCAAGAAGTTATATTTATTTTTTTATTGTATATTTGTTTACTGCGTCCTGAATTTTTGTTTTGTTTTGTTTTGATATATCCAAATAGACTGGGCGTGTGTGCTACTGTGGTCTTTAACCTGGCCACATTGAAGCTCTCACCTCCTGTGTGAGCCTGGGAGTCTGTTATTGTTCTTGCAGGGCTGATGAGTATGTAGGTGCAGTCTTTGGTGAGGTGGTGAATCTGCCCAATGGTCACCTGACTGTGGGTGCAGGGAGTATTTCCCTGGTCATTGGGTTGGGTGTTGTGTGTGTGCTCCGCCACTTGCCAGTTGGTTAGGGCATGGTTGCCCAGGTTGTCGCTCACTGGGTATGTGGTGCAGAGGCTCTCACCTACAGCCCTGGGTGGGCAGGGCTGCGTGGGGGTGTTCGGAGGGTTTGGAGCAGGCACAGGTCTTTGGTTGCAGTGGGGGGGGGCAATGCAGGGGGCAATGCAGGGGGATGTTGCCTGCCCCCAGGTGCCCAGATGGAGGGCATGCCCCTGTTCACTAGAGTGCATAGTGGGAAGGGTAGTGCACCTGGTTCTTGGGCGCCTGGTGCCATTGGCTAGAGGGATTGGGCGATGCTACTGGTTCTTAGGCCCCCTTCATGGGCGGCTGGATGGAGTGAGCGGTATTGCTGGCCCTCAGGCCCTCAATGTGGGGGCGGGGTGGTGTCGAATGCCACATATTTGCAGCTCCCACTTGGCTGATGCAAATGAAAATGGGCTTCAGCTGGGAACCATGCCTGATGTGTCTTAATGAGGGCATGCCATGCTGGGTTGAACAGCAAGGCACTGGTGTGATAGTTCAGCAGGCATGAAGGGTGCTGCAAGTCTGTGGACCCCTTGCACCAGTGGCTGGGTGAGGCTGGGCTGAGAGCCTCAGGCTGGCCTAGTGCTACAGGCTTAGGGGGCAGGGCAGTGTTGAATGTCACAGATCTGCAGCTCCAACTTGGCTGCTGTAGGTAAAGATGGGCTTCAGCTGGGAGCCCTGCCTGCTTTGTCCTAACGAGGGCGTGCTATGCCACGTTGACTAGCAGGGCACTGGTGTGGGTGTTTGGAGAGGGTGGAGGTTGCTGCTGGCCTGTGTACCCCCTGTACCTGTGGCTGGTTGAAGGGGTAGGCACCTCCAGTTTGGGTTTTGAGTTCCTGGTTTAGGGGATGTGGCAGTGTTGAATGCACTGGACTGGTGTTGGAACAGGGAGGGGAATAGGTGAGGGGAATGGAGTGCTCCTTGCCTGGTGGGGTCCTGCTGGGGGTAGGCCTGTGGTATGCACAATGGGTTGGGAGCATGCACTTAACCTTCACAAGTCTGGTGTCACTTTTGTTTGGTTCTGAAGGTGTGTTCAGAGTCGCTCCTACTTAGCTGCACCAGATGGGATGAATTTCGACTTGGAATGCTTCTGCTTACCTCAGTATGTCTGCACTGTGCAGATTCAGCTAGCAGGACACCAGCAATCTGGTGATCCTTAATTCCCCATTTCTGCTGTTTTTGAATTGTCTCTTTTTCCACCTGTTGCTCAGTCCAATTCTTCAGCTATTTCTTTGATGCCTAGATTGTCATAGATATCTGATTCACTTGTTTTTTAGGGTCTTTGTTGTGACAGGGATGACATGAAGTGTCTGACTGTTCCAACGTCTTGGCCCCTTCCTCTCCCAACTGAGTTTTGTATGTTGATTTTGTATCCTGCTACTCTGCTGAATCTTCCTATTAGTTACAGTAGTTTTCTTGTGGAATCTTTGGGGTTCTCTGTGTATAGTATAATAGCATTGGTGAATAAGGATGGTTTTACTTCTTCCTTTTCAACTTGGATGCCCTTTATTTCTTTTTCTTGCCTTATTGCTCTAGCTAGGACTTCCAGCACAGTGTTAAATAGGAGTTGTGATAAAGGGCATCCTTGTCTTGTTCCCATTTTCAGGGGGAATGCTTTCAGTTTCTCTCCATTGAGAATGATGTTGTCTGTTGGTTTTGTATAGTTGCCCTTTATTATGTTGAGGAATTTCCCTTCTATTCCAATTTTATGGAGAGTTTTTTTTATCAGGAATGGCTGTTGGACTTTATCAAATGTCTTTTCTGCATTGAATAAGATGATCATGTGATTATTTTGTTTTATTTATGTGGCAGATTACATTGATTGATTTTCTAATGTTGAACCATCCTTGCATACCTGATATGATTCCCACTTGATTGTGGTATTATTTTTTTGATATGATGCTGAATTCTATTGGCTAGAATTTTCTTGAGAATTTAAGTTTTGCATCTATATTCATAAGTGATATTGGTCTGTAATTTCCTTTTTTTACAGTGTCTTTGCCTGTCTTTTGTATCAGGGTTATGCTGGCTTCATGGAATGAATTCTGGAGTAGTCCTTCCTTTTCCATGCTCTGAAGTAATTTGAGTAGTACTGGTGTGAGCTCTTTTCTGAATTCTCCAGTGAAGCCATCTGGGCCAGGGCTTTTTTTTGTTGTTGTTTTTGTTGGAGTTTTTAAATTATCCCTTCAATTTCTTCTCTTGTTGTGGGTCTGTTCAGATTTTCTATCTGTGTTAGTTTAGGTAGGTAGTGTTCGTTTACTCTAGGTTCTCAAATTCGTTGGAGTACAATTTTTCATAGTATTCTGTTATGATCTTTTTTATTTCAGTTGGGTTCACTGTAATGTTCCCCGTCTCATTTCTTATTTGGATGATTTGCTTTCTCTTCTGTTTTTGTTTTTTCAGTTTGGCCAATGGTTATCAATTTTGTTGATCTTTTCAAAAGACCATGTTTTCATCTTGTTGATTCTAATGTTTTTCTGTTCTGTATTTCATTTATTTCTGCTCTAATCTTTATTATTGCCTTTCTTCTTATGCCTGAGGGCTTATTTTGCTATTCTCTTTCTCTTTGTTTGAGCTGTAGGGTTAATGTTTTGATTTTGGCCCTTTCCTTTTTGATGTGTGCATTTATTGCTATAAATTGACCTCTGAGCCCTGCTTTGTTGAGTCCCAAAGATTTTGGTATAATGTGTTTTCCTTCTCATTTGGTTCTAGGAATTTTTTTGATTCCCTCTTTGATTTCTTCTATCACCCAATTGTTTTTAAGCAAGGTGTTTTTCAGTTTCAATATATTTGATTTTTTTTCCTTGCTCTTTCTGTTATTGATTTCTACTTTTATGGCATTGTGATCTTAGAGAATGCTTTGTATAATTTCGATGTTTTGGATTTTATTGAGGGTTGTTTTGTGGCCTAAAATGTGATCTAGAGAATGTTCCATGTGTATTGGAAAGAATGTATACTTTGCTGCTGTTGGGTAGAGCGTTCTGTATGTATCTACGATGTCAAGTTGGTTGATTGTTGCTTTTAGCTCTTCTGTATCTTTGTTCATTTCTTTCCAGATGTTTTGTCCTTTATCGAGAGTGGTGTGTTGAAGTCTCCTATCACTGTGGAACTGTTAATTTTTCTTTTCAGTGCTGTTAGAATTTGTTTTATGTATTTTGGAGCCCTGTCATTGGGTGTATAGATATTTACTAAGATTGTATCTTCTTGGTGGATTGTCCCTTTAATCACTATATAACGTTCTTCCTTTTCTTTTATGGTGGATTTTGCCTTAAAGTCTATTGTATCTGAGATTAGTATTACCACTCCTGCTGTTTTTTGGTTATTGTTTGCTTGATGTATTTTTTCCATCCTCTGATTTTTAATATATTTATGTCTTTGTGTCTAAGGTGTGTGTCTTGTAGGCAGCATATTGATGGGCTGTTTTTTCTTTCTGTTCTGCCACTCTCTGTCTCTTTGCCAGTGTATTTAAGCTATTTACACTCATTGTTATTATTAATAGGTATAAGTTTATTTCTGTTACATGGTTGTGCTTTTTTTTGTTGTTTTCTCTGCTGACTTTTTTTTGTTCCTCTTACTTTTCTGTGCTGAGTTCCTTTTGTTTGTGGGTTTTCATTTCATTTTTGTCATTATTATAGATTTTCTGTTTACTGAGTCTTTATGTTTTCTTTTTTATTTTGATGAGTAGGTTTGTTAGCTTTCTTTGTGGTTACCTTGAAATTCACCCTTACCTTCCTAAGTGTGAACCTGACTTTTATTACTTGATATTGCCTTGACTTCCTCTCCATTTTAAAGCCCTATACCTACACTGTTTATTCCCTCTTTTATTGTTTTGATGTTGTTGTCATTTACAGATTAACGTCTTTGTTTCCCTGTTTTAAGCCTTTTAGCTTTGTCTTATTATTGAGAGTTCTTTACATAGGCTGATGCTGTGCTGTGTCCTAGACTCCATTTGTTGTCTGATATTGTTGATTCTCTAACCGAAGGACTCCCTTTAATATTTCTTGTAAGTTTAGTTTGGTTTCTAATAATTCCCTTAATTTCTATTTGTTGGGAAGTGTCCTAATTTTGCCATAGTATTTGAGAGAGTTTTGCAGGATGTATTATTCTTGGTTGGGAGTTTTTTTCTTTCAAAGTTTTATATCTGTTATCCCATTGCCTTCTTGCCTGCATAATTTATGCTGAGTAATCACAGTTTATTCTTATTGTTTCCCCGGACTTCATTTTTCTTGAGCTGCTTTCAATTTTTCTTTGTTTTTGGTTTTGGCAAGTGTGATTATGACATGTCTTGATGACTTTCTTTTGAGGCCTATCCTATATGGGGTTCATTGTGCTTGGATGGCTAGCTTTTTATCTTTCATGGTATTTGGGAAGTTGTCTGCCTGCAAACCTTCAATAATCTTCTCTGTGTTTTTCATTTTCTACCCTTTCTGGAACCCCGATCACATGCAAATTTTTGCCCTTGATTGTGTCCCACATATTCATAGGTTTCCTTCATTCCATTCTCTTATTTTTTCTCAAACAAAATGGCATCCATGGATTTGTCACCAATCTCACTGGTTTTGTCTTCAATCGTTTCAAATTTGCTCCTAAAGCCTTCTATTGAGTTATCCAATTCTGAAATTTTGTTGTTTATCTTTTGGATTTCTATTTGCTGTTTTTATATGATTTCTAATTGCTTATTTATTTTGACATTTTATTCTTGAATTATTATTTTCTTGAATTCTTCTGTTGCTTTGTCTGTGTTTTCCTTGATTTTGTCTATCTTTTTGTTGATTTTATCTGTGTTTTCCAGGATTTTGTCAGTTTTTTTCCTTGGTTTTGTCTGTGTTTTCCTCAATCTCTTTCCTAATCTCTTGGAGAACACTAAATATTAAACTTCTGAATTCCATATCAGGCCACTCCGTTACCTTTTCTTCTATCGGAAGGTTATCTGATTCTTTATTTTGGTCACTTGTGAATCTATCTTCTCTTGCGTTTTTATGTCTTTTGATATTGTCTGCTGTCTTTGAGACATTAAGATGTTATTTTCTTTATTGATTGTATGTTCATTTGTTTTGTCCTGGTTTTTTTGTTTTATTTTGATATGTGAGGGTGGGTGGGCTGGGCATGCTTTTCTGCTTACTCATCTGTGGACATGCTAGCTCTCACCACTTTGTCTGTGTGGGCAGCACAGTGGCAGTCAGAGCAAACCCGCTTCGTTGTACACTGGTTTGGCGAGGTGGCTGAGGGTAGAGTTGGTAGGTGCTGTCTGCCTCCTGATGTTGGTCCAGTGGGTGTGGGAGCATACACAGCCCCTTGCCGGTTGGCCAGGTGTATCAGACAGGGAGTGGTACAAGCTTGCTTCTCACTGTTCTGCAGCTAGTTGTGTGGCCGAGAGTAAGGCAGTGCAGGCCCAATGTGGTGGTTGGCCTGAGTGCTGTGTGCACTCTAGCTACAGCAGAATGACTGGGGTCAGTGAGAAAGAGAGGGTTGTGGTGTACGGGACTAAGTTGAAGGGAGAAAGAAAAGAAAAAAAGGGGAGGTTGTGCGATAGAAGCTAGTGGGTCAGGGTGGGGCTGACGTGGTGGTTGGTGGGAACATGGGGGAGGTGGCCATCGGGGCTTGGTGGGGGGCAGAAAAAAAAGAAAGAAAGAAATAAAAAGAAAAAAGAAAAAAATGTCAGTGCAGTGGGAGCCTGCAGATGGGGGCAAGGCAGACCCAGTGTGGTGGGCTGGCACGCTGGTGGCTTTCTAGCTGTGACAGTGTGGCAGGAGCCGGTGAGAAGGTGGGGAGGTGATGGATGGGGCTAGGTATCCCGGAGGAAGAAAATAAAGAATGAGAGAGAAAAAAATGGTGGCAATAGGGGCCAGCGAGTGGTTGTGGGGCAGACCCAGGGGCCGGTGGAAAGGGAGGTGAGGTGACCTACAGGCTTGGTGGTGGGGAGAAAGAAAATAAAGAGAAAAAGAAAAAAATGGCAGTGTGTCTGGAGCTGGCAGGTGTGGGTGGGGCTGACCTGGGGCATCAGGCTGGTGTGCCAGTGGCTCTGTAGTCACAGCAGTGCAGTGGGGGCTGTTGGGAATGTGTAGGAGGTTGCATATGGGGCTAGGTGAGAGAGAGAAAGGAAAGAAAGAAAGAAAGAAAAAAAAAGCCTCACAGCAGGAGGTGGGAGGGCGGGCCTGTGGGTGCCTATATTGTGGACCCTGATGGTGCGGATTGCTGGGATGGGGGGATTCTGGCTACTACTCACCAGAATGGTGAGGGGTGGGAAAGTGAGATTCTCTGGTTACCGGGTGCTCTGTCTCTGTTGAGAGCTCTGTGAAGTTTCCTTCCCATACTTTCTGTCTGGGGCCATTGCTGGCTGTGTTTTCAAGATGGCCATGCTGTGCTGTGTTAGTTGGCAGGAGACCTCCACTTCATACCTCTCCGCATTCTCTATTTTCCGTCAGTTTCTTCTTCCATTCGGTGTTTGATCTAGTTCTTTATCCCTTCATTTGCAGCTCAGTGTTCCAGGATTGACGTTCATATCTGTTTTATTCAGTTTTTTGGGTCTTTGCTGCAGAGAGACGGCATGGTGCATCTGTCTAGGGTGCCACGTTGACCTCATTTTAAATGCTTTTTTTAACCTTCCCTTTTTATTCTGTAATATTTTATGAATATCTATCCAAATTATCAATCAATAAATAAAGTCTATATCATCATTATCAGTGGCCGCACATTATACTAACATATGCATGTACCACCATAATTTAATATAACTCTTATTGGATATTTAGTTTGTTACCAATGTTTTGCTATTATAAAAAATGCTTCACTAAAAAATCCTTATATATTCATCCCTGAGTATTTGGAAGATAACAATCTTGAAAAGCAATAAAAACTGATCATGACCAATATCAGTGTATCTATATTTGCATAATTCTTCATTTTGGAGT
Source organism: Dugong dugon (assembly GCA_030035585.1). Lineage (NCBI taxonomy): Eukaryota > Metazoa > Chordata > Mammalia > Sirenia > Dugongidae > Dugong > Dugong dugon. Next base: position 155,645,663 of record CM057462.1, read on the forward strand.
ATCTAATGGGTGAAAAATAGTAATTATTATGAATAAGAATTTGTTTTCTTGCTATGTATTTTCTATTAAGCACTACCTTATCTATAACTTTCTCTTTTAGAATTACTGAATGAAAGCTTAAAAGAATCAAATGAGAAACAGGATTGTTTGACGTCAGAACTAGAAGATATTAAAATGTCTTTGCAAAGAAGTGTGGTATGATTTAAAAACTAATTAGTGTGTAATAAGTCTCACACTATCAATCAGTCAACAGATATTTATTGAATATTAATATGATGTTCAAGCACCTGAAGCTTTAAATAGAGAAGACAAAATGCCAGTCTATAAAATGCATATACTTTAATTAGGGACACTGGATAAACACATATCCAAAAGTATAATTAGAATATAAGACTGTGCTAGGTACCAACAGGATGATTCAGGGAATAAAGAACTGTAATAGTTCTAAGAACTGAAAGAACACTAGGGGCTGGATTGACTAGAAAGACTCCATGGAGGAGTTGGGACTATGTGTGAGCTTTGGAGGAATGGTCAGTTGAAATAAAAGTAGTGGGTGGGCATTCCAGATTGATTGGGTGGGGGCTGGAGTGAGGGACAGCAAATTTACAGAGTAGATGAATTCAGCTTTTTTTCCTTAGGCCTTTGGATCATCAGTGCTTTTGTTTTATACTTTATTTCATTTAGAGTACTCAAAAGGTTTTAGAGGAAGATTTACAGATTGCAACAAAAACAATCTATCAGCTCACTGGAGAAAAAGAAGCTCAAATGGAAGAATTCAGTAATGCTAAAGCTGCTCATTCATTTGTGGTTACTGAACTTAAAACTACTATCTGCAACTTGGAAGAATTATTGACAACAGAACAGCAAAGGTAAAAATATTTACTATATAGTTGAATAAAAATAATTGACTTCTGGAGATATTCAGTATCATTTTCTATTCATTGCCAACTGACTTGTAATTCCTATAACAGCTTTAAGCCTCTTTTTTATATATATGATGGGAATACATTTAAAAAGTTTGTATTGAGTAGGCAGGTATGCTAGGAGAGGGCTTAAAAGCAGGTATTCTCTAATACAGAGTCCCTGGGTTAATGGTTAATGAGTTCGACTGCTAACCGAAAAGTTGGAGGTTGGAGTCCACTCAGAGGCTCCTCAGAAGAAAGACCTGGTGATATACTTCTGAAAAATCAGCCATTGAAAACCCTGTGGAGCACAGTTCTCTGACACACATGGGTTGCCATGAGTCAGAATCACTCTACTGCAGCTGATTTTGGTTTATTCTCTAAGACAGTTTCCTTGTATACTTTGCTTAGAATCAAACTATATAGAAAGGCTCATAAATGCAGATACAGGGATATGACGTATTTAATTAAATTCTTGATTTTTATTAGATAGATAGATGGACAGATAATTGCTGTTGAGTTGACTCTGACTCATGGCAACCTTATGTACAACAGAACGAAATGCTACCCAGTCCTCATGATTGCTAGTGTGTTGGAGTCCATCACTGTGGCTATCATGCCAGTCCCTCTCACTGAAGGTCTCCCTTGCTCTTGCTGGCCATCTGCTTTACCAAACGTGATGTCCTCCTCCAATGATTGATCCTTCCCTCCTTATGATGTGTCCAAAGCAAGCAAGTAGGTCAATGTTCTGTCATGATCCATTAGATTTGCATTGGATTATTTTCTAAAGTAGGTGTCTTAGCTATCTAGTGCTACTATAAAAGAAATACCACAAGTGAATGGCTTTAACAAACAGAAATTTATTCTTTCACAGTCTAGGAGACTGGAATTCTGAATTTAGGATGCCAGCTGCAGGGGAAGGCTGTCTCTCTGTTAGCTCTGGGGGAAGGTCTTGGCATTAGGCTTCCCCTGGGTCTAGGAGTTTCTCAGTGCAGGGACCCTGGGTCTAAAGGATGCACTCTTCTCCTGGCTCTTCTTTCTTGTGATAGAGGGTCCCTCTTCTCTCTGCTCACTTCTCTCTTTTATATCTCAAAAGAGGTTGACTCAAGATATAGCCTAATCCTGTAGATTGTTTCCTGCCTCATTAACACAACTGCCTCTAATCCAGCCTCATTAACATCATAGAGGTTAGGATTTACAACACACAGGATAATTATATCAGATCCCAAAATGGAGGACAACCACACAATATTGGGAATCATGGCCTAGTCAAGTTGACAAACATTTTTTTGGACACAATTCAACCCATAACAGGTTACCAGGCCTTTCTTTCTATTCTTAGTCTGGAAGCTCTGCTGAAATCTTTCCACCTTGGGGACACTGCTGGTATTTGAAATAGCAGTAGCATAGCTTCTAACATCACAGCAACATGCAAGCCATAACAGTATGACAAATAGGTGATAGTGATTATTATTAGCTTCCTAGAAATAATTTCCTAGGCTATGGGATTTTGTTTACTGGGGTCTATAACCCACTTTCTGATTTCTGAATGTAGCTATTAGCCTGGCATTGAGTAGGTACTCAAACGTCTTTCTTGAATGAATGAATTAATGAATATAACTAATGAGTCATAAAATAAACTTGCTTGCATTTCATCTGAACTGCAGTTTTTCTGAGACTTGAATGTTAAAGACTTGCTCTATTTTCTACTACTTTGTATTAAGGAAATATTCTCTTAAAGCTATGAAAATAGCTTTATTTTATTTTTGCTCCATTAACATCAGGACTAATTAAATTTGGTAGTTCTCAAGAAAGATGAACAAGCTTCTTTCTGATGTCGTGGCTTGGCCCTAGTCGCATTTCTTCTCCACTGCTTGTGCATAGTGAAGTAAGAAAAGCTAGTTCCCCTAATCTTATGTATTCTAATTGGCCTGTCCTGGTGATTTTCAAACTTTAAAATTGTAAGCAACCTTATATGTTCTCTTTCTTAGTTGCTTCAATTTTATAGACAAGAAAACAAAGAGAAATTAAGTGAATTGCACAGGTTCTCATATTTATATTCTTCCTAAGGCAGAATGCAATATAATAGTAGTTATATATATTCAATCTCTTTCAGAGGTCTAGAGTGCATTAATTTGATTATCATCAATAGCTAAGAGAACAAATTATGACTATAAGCTTTAAGGTTTTATGTGGATGTAATTAATATACAATTATGTATTTATAATTGTTTAACATCTTATTTTAAAATATCACACTGTCTGGCACACAGTAGATAGTCAATAAATGTTTGACAATTAATTGGATGAATCTGTGCTAAGATGTATCAATTGCTCAATTGTACTGATTTTAGTTACTAGATGAATTCTGACTAATGGGATATTTTACTTTTAACATAAGACTGGAAAAAAATGAAGATCAACTGAAAATACTTACCATGGAGTTTCAGAAGAAGTCAACTGAATTGGGTAAGATTTAGAGAATAGTATGTGTACTTTGATAATATTAGCTAATTATAAAAGTAAACAATATTTCAGAATTGTTACTCTTGTTGTTGGGTGCTGTCCTGTCAATTTTCGACTCATAGCAAACCCATTTGCCAATAGTGATTATTCGATAATTTTGTTTGATTTTTCAAAGATAGAAAATTTAAATCTAAAGAAATACTATTCAGTTTCATTATGCAGTTCATAGATATCTAGAAGTTTAAGGAGCCTAAGAGATGTTTGTAGTGTATTTTCCTTATTTAGGATTCAGGAGCTGTAGTGAGAAATGACTGTTACATTTTATAATTGAATTTTGAAATTTCATTGCTTAACCATGTTTGGATTATGAACTATTTATAGGAAAATATGTAATAGTATTCAGCAACTTTCGTGCCCAAAAGAGAGTGAAATTCTGTAGTTATTTTTTGAATTTATGGTCATTTCATTAGCTAATTAGAATATTCTAAGCTTCATAAGAAATGTAGAGAATTAAAAAGGCACAAAATATATTTTTTGTAATTATTCCAGTGAAAATAATTATTTTTATAAATTAAAAAATTCATTAATTGGCAGTTGTTTTCCCAGAATATCTCCATAACTTTTTGTAAGCTTTAATATTATCTTGTTTAATTAAAAAGTTGCAACTAAGATTGCCTAGTATCTGAAATGTTTGCATTGAAAACATTCTGCAAATAGTATGTTTGGTTGAACTTTTGAACCATTATGTTTTTCCTTTTGCAATACTTAATTTTCCATTGTAGACTAACCTGTAAGAGTCCAACTTTGTGCTATTCAATGGTAAATATTTTTATATTCTTATTATTACTTTATATTAGAAAGATTGTAAGTGCAGTCCTCATCCAATTTTTAATCTCTCTTCTAGCAATAAATTACAGTTTTAAATTACTGTATTCTACTTCCTTTAGAATTGTTCAGTTAATGTTGTAGACTAAGGAATACTTTTGGTTTCCCAAATATATTTAATGAATATTTATTTGTAACAATTCAGTAAAATACTAAAATTAAGTGACTGTTAATTGTAATATTAAAAATCAAACTCACAATTGATTTTTTATAATATAGCGATCAATTGTAAGAAGTCTGAATAGGAATTCTAGAGCTGTGAAACAGTACTATGTGTGTTTCTTAGAATTATCTTAAGTGCTGTGGGAACATATACAAAAAATAAAATACGTTGCTCGTGTGAAATCTCTAATTATTATGGGAGAAAGGTTGAACAAATTTCCATTAGAGCAATAGTATCTAAAATGAGTCAGTGAGCAAGAATTCCATTAGGGTAAGGGGAGAAAATATCAGAGCTTTTATTTCTATTTTTTGTGTTTTACATATATGTCATAGATTGAATTGTGTCTCCCAAAAATATCTGTCAGCTTGGGTAGGTCATGATTCCTAGTATTGTATGATTGCCTACCATTTTGTCATCTGATGTGATTTCCCTATGTGTTGTAAATTCTATCACTATGATGTTAATGAGATGGATTAGCGGCAGTTATATTGATGAGATCTACAAGATTAGATAGTGTCTTATGCCAATCCTTTTTGGAATATAAAAGAGACCAGCGAGCAGAGAGACATGGGGACCTCATACCACCAAGAAAGCAGCACCTGGAGCAAAGCATGTCTTTTGGACCTGAGGTTCCTGCACAGAGAAGCTCCTCAATCAGGAGAAGATTGATGACAAGGACCCTTCCGTAGAGCTGACAGAGAGAGTAAGCCTTCCCCTGGAGCTGATGCCCTGAATTTGGACTTCTAGCCTACTGGACTGTGAGAGTACAAATTTCTCTTTGTTAAAGCCATCCACTTGTGGTATTTCTGTTATAGCAGCACTAGATGACTAAGACAATATATTTTATAATAAACAATATTATCACAGTATATTATATATGAAACAATATATAAATATGTATTTGCATTTTATGCATATTTATATATTTGGTGTGAATGCTCACAGATTTCTAATTGATTGAGGTGCCTTATTGCTAATAACAAGAGGAAGCCAAAGATATCAGTGTGACTGCAAAGTTGATAAAAGCTTCATGGAAGAGATAGATTTTAAAAGTAGACTTTGAGACACAGTAAGGCTTTGAACAGTTGTAGAGGATGATGGAGCATGCCAAACATTATGTGTAGGAGAGTAGCATTAACAATGATATAGGTAGTCAACATTAGTTTGTTTCCGTCTTTGGCTAATAGCATTGTCCATTCTCAAAACCAGAAATCTTAGAGGTTATTTTGTACTCTTTTCCCCCTTACGCTTTACTTGTAATTGGTTATGCAGTGCTGTCCTTTTTAACTCTTAATATGTGAGTCAGAATTGACTTGATGGCAACCAGTTATGTAACTTATAAAATCTAATTAATTTAAGATTTTCCAACTCTTAAATATCTTTTGAATATGTCCCCTTTTCTTCATTTCCACAGACTTAGAACAGTTCAAGGCCACATTTTCTCTTTCCTGGTTTTTGAGTTTCAAGCACATTCTTTTAGCCTAATAGAGGATGAACATAAGGAACATAATGGGACACAAATTGTAGTTGTCAGATTAATCATCAAACCATGTATCTTTGTTACATAGTGCTGCTGTAACAAAAAATACCACAAGTAGGTGGCTTTAAAGAACAGAAATTTGTTTTCTCACAATTTGAGTGGCTAAAAAGCCTGAATTCAGGACATGGTTCTATGGGGAGGTTCTTCTTTGTCTATTTCAGCTTTTAGTATCTGCTGGCAATACTTAGAGTTCCTGGGCTTGTAGATGCATCTTTTGTGTGTGTTTTTCTTCAAATGATATCTTCCCCTTGTTTGTCTCTGTGTCTAGTCTGCTCCTTTTATAACTATAATGCTTCGCATTATCCTTATCTGCCCTCATCTTTGCTCATCTCTTGTTGTATTTACTAGGCTTCTACGTGCTTTACCTTTCTTTTTTAACCTTTTTTCTTACCACAGTAGCCCTCATTCTTACTGCTTTGTTTCCTGGCTACACTTTGCATTCTTTCTTGATAATATTTTCTTATGCTTTTATCTTGATTAGAGTGTTCCTATATCTGCCTTCACTATCCCCTCTTCACCTACATATGTATTGTAATCTAATTCTTCTGATTATGGGAGAGAGATGGGAGGTGCTGCAAGGAAAAGTGGGCTTAGCAGCTTATTTTTTGAGTATAGAGTATGACTATCTTGCCTAGGGACCGTTAGCTATTTGGGGCACTACCATGCCCCTTTGGCCACAATTCCTGGAATCCTTTAATATAAGGTGGGCAGTGTGAGGGAAGATGTGGTCACCTGATTTTATTGTCCCACATAACCATTGAATTAATGCAGGCTTTCCCAAGTAAGGATTCCTCAGCTTTCTGGTTTGTTGTTGTCTTTCTTGTTTGTTGTTGTTCTTCGATATGTTTTTTTTGTGTGTCATTTTTCTACAATTATGGGATTGAGGTGAGAGAGATGGGTGAGAGGACTAAGATACGTGCTTAGTCCACTGTGTTCAACTAATCCTTGAGTTTATAAAATTAACTTTCCTTTACTTAAAATGAAACTTTGTGGTTAAATAAACTTTGCATGTGTCAGGTTTTTCTTTTAGACTCTGTATTGGCATTTCATATTTTGTTGGTTTTTCCTTAAAGGTTATGGGCAATTATTATAAGTTTTTTTTTATAATGTACAAAGTATGGGATGTTTTCAGGAAGCCTATTACATTTCCAACAATTAATAACTCTTAACAATGAGGAAGGATAGTATTCCAGATATGAAAATTTTTTAGGTGACAGCTGGACGTCATTTGGGAGCTTTGTAGGCAGTTAAAAACGTGAAAAGGAGAAAAAGTGGGAGGTAAGGGCTAGAAAAGTTTTAAAATTCGTTATCTTAGTGTTGAATTCATGGAAGTATAGAAAGAAAGGCCTTCTGAAACATTATTATTTCAGGTGGCAAGAAGGAAGGGTGTCAGCAAAGGAAATAGGAGCAGGGGTTAGGGAGGAATCAGGAAATCAGAACAATGCAAGGTCTTGAAAATCAATAGGAAAAATAGGAAGTAGTTAATAGTATCAAATGCCGCAAAACTCCACGGTGATGAGAACTGAGAATTGCACCTCTTGCGATCATAATTTATTGATGATCTTTGTCATCATAGTTTAATTAATTCCATGGAGATAGGCATTAGTTTTGTATTGGGGCTAATCAGCAATTGTGTTGGTAACAAATAGGAATTTGTCTGGAAAGTAAAATAAGAATTTCACAGTAGTTTGAAAAGGGCAGAAAGATCAAGCACATATTTTGTTTTGTATTCAAATAATATACAGTGGATAGGAGGAAATTAAAGATTCCTTTACAGAGGGTCAATGTATATTGATAATATAGCAGCTAAAGTCTCAGAAGACGTAATGTTGAAATCTAGAGTTAGGTTCAGAAAGCAGGATCACTTTAGTTTGGAGTGATGATTAAGAGGCCAGATGTTTAAATAGTGATGAATTGAAAGCAGAGCCACATGCTGAATGACCTAATACCAAATATATTTCACACAGATCCATTGCTTATTTTCCTTCATGCATTTTGGGCTTGTTTGGTTGTGGAATTACATCTTTGGAAATATTACTATTAATATTTATCCATTATTAGTTTTGCATAGTTAGATTTGAACTTCCTCTGTGCTTTATGGTGCTCTAGTTGCATTAATCCATCTTTTTTGATTCTTCCCTTTCAAATGGTATTCTTATTTCTTCTCTTTTTTATTCTTTTAATCCAGCTTTTAACATATTTATGTTCTTTTGCTTATTTCAGAAGAGATGACCAAGTTTAAAAGTGACAAAGAAGTAGAACTTGAAGAATTGAAAAAAATGTTGGTAAGTATATAGTTTCTTTTATTAATATATAGCAATTGCTTTTCAAAACAATATTGAATCCATTGACTTAGACTCTCACATTATGTATATCTTACGCTAAAAATTTCAGCGAAAATGTGAACAACTTTATGTTTGGTTTTAAGTAAAGCCATATTCTTATCTGTACCAGTTTTTATATATCTTGTTAACTGTGTTAGTGAAAATGTGTGTATTATTTGAACACGTTGACAGTACATTTTTAAATAAGATCACATATATATATTATGTAGCTGATTATAAATTTACTTTTGAATGTTGTGCTTTTGATACCTTTGAGCTACAAAGCTGCAATTTTGAAAAAGGTATATATGGTACATATTCAGTATGCATGTTGGTATTCAGATAGAATCATGTTTGATGAATTTGTTAGGGTAAGGCTTAATTGATTAGAGCTTAATTGATACAGCAGGGGTCAGCAGACTTTCTGTAAATGACTGGATTGTAAATATTTTAGGCTTTACGGAATATATATGGTTTCTGGTTTCTGTTAAATAATCTCTTCCTCCTCCATTTTTTTTTATTTTAACATTGTAAAATGTAAAAAACATTCTTAGCTCAAGGACCTACAGAAAGAAGCTGTGGGCTAAATTTGTCCTGCAGGCTGTAGTTTGCTGACCCCCTAATATTGAAAACAATATTGTTTATGGCTACAGATATTTGATTTTGTATTTACTTATCACATCTGTGCCTGATTTTGCAGCTCCCAGTCTTTCCATCTCTTGGGAAGCATTAATTCCGAATACTTTTCCTTTCTCTACTGAAATACTTTTGCAAAAACTCTTGTAAATAATAATAATATTTTATTTTACATTGCTTTCAAATTTCATAATGCATACTTACACTTCAAGTCTCAGTTTAAATATCACTTCTTTAGGAAACCTTTCTTACACTGCAGGCTAGGTTTAGATCTTTGTAAGTGTTGTTACCATAGCTCCCTGAACTTTTCCTTTATAGCACTTATCACAAATAAAGTTTATTTTTGGTATAATTATTTAATTATTTATTTGTCCTTTAGACTTCCTCTTACCTAGCACAGTAGATGGCATATAGTAGGTGCTCAATAATATTTGTGGAATGAATCTGTGTTTCAATGGGGGCGATAAACCTATGTCCTGTTTATTCTGTAACCCCAGTACTTAGCACAGTAACTGACACTTAGTAAGCATTCTATATATATTTGTCAAATTAATGAATACCAAAACAATGTCTTTATTGTAAAGCTTCACTCCTATGTGGACAAGGACTGGTTTAGGGTTTTGTTGTGTTTGAATGGCAGTTGTTGTTGTTAGCTGTCTTCAGCTTGGCCCTTGACTCATGGCAATCCCATGTGTTACAGAGTAGAACCATAGGGTTTTCTTGGTTGTGATCTTTATGGAAGCAGTTGGCCAGGCCTTTCTTCCGTGGAGCTGCTGTGAACTGTGAACCTCTAGGTTAGCTGCTGATCGTAAGGCGCTTGCTCCACCCAGGCTCTTTTGAATGACAGTAGAGCATAATTAATATTTTGGTCCTCAGAATCAGAATATCTTGAATGGAATCCATCTCTTTACTTGCTAGCTGTATGACCTAGGACAATTTATTCTCAGTTTTTCCATCTATGAAATGGGGAAGATAATTGTACGTATCTCATAGGATAGTTGTGAGGAATAAATAAGATGATATATTTACTCATTTAACAAGTATTTGTTGAGTTCCTATTATGCTATGTTCTGGGGTATAGTCAGGAGCAAATGAATGCCTATTCTGCCTTCATGCAACTAGAGTTATCAAATAATCACACTTAAATATAATAAATCATTTAAATGTAATATGAGTGCTATGAGGTCTATAATAAAAGGATTTGAACTAGTTACAGAGGCTTCCTTGAAGAAGTAAAGATTGAACCAAAGTCTGGAGAGTAAGTAGGAATTTAACAAAAGAAGGAAGTGAAGAGCACATTAGGTAGAGGAAATATATGCAAAAGTCTCTTGGTGGGAGGGAGTATAGTGAGTCTAAGATGGAGTGAAAGGAAGAATATGGTGCAAAATGAGGCTAGAGAGTTAGGTAGTAGGAGTCTGACAGTTCATGGCCTTGTAAATCATATCAAGGGAATTTTGTATTTATCCTAAGAGGAATGGGAAGCTACTAAAGTGTTTTAGTAGGAGGTGACTTGTCAAATTCGTGTTTTGAAAAGATCATTTGGCTTGCAGTATGGAAAACAGTATATAAAGGTAAAACGAGACAATTGTGGTAGTCAGGGCAGAGATGATTGAAGCTTGGGCTGGGAGGTGGTGGTAGTGAGAAGAGTTTTGAGAAATACTTAAGGTTTAAATACTTTGGGTTGACACAGGATGATGTTACCATTTGTTGGAAAGATTATCCTTTCTCCATTGAATTGTTTTTGCACATTTATACAAAATCAGTTCGCCATGTTTATATAGGGTTGCTATGAGTTGGAATCGACTTGACGGAGACAGGTTTGGTTTGATTTTAGTATGTGGGTTTATTTCTGGACTCTGTTCTTTCTCTCTAATCTGAGCATATCCCTTTGCCAATATTGCAGTGTCTTGATTACTGTAGCTTTATAGTAGGTATTAAAATTGGACAGTGTGATTCCCCTAATTTTATTACTCTTTTTCAAAATTGTTTTAGGTATTCAGGTTCTTTGCCTTTTCATATAATTTTTAGAATCAACTTGTCTATATCTAAAAAAACTCCTGGTGGGATTTTGATTAGAATTGTATTAAAGTTATAGATCAATTTGGGGAAAATTGACATCATTACGATGTTGAGTATTCCAGTACATGAATATGTATGTATCTCCATTTACATGGGTCTTCTTTGGTTTTAAGCATACACATCTTATACATCTTATGTTAAATTTATACCTGAGTATCTCTTTCTGCAGGTATTTTAAATAACATTTAAAAAAATTTCAATTGTATATTGCTAGTAGGTGGAAATTTGATTTTTATACGTTGACCTTGTATTCTGTGACCTTGCTAAACTCTTTCATTACTTCTAGGAGCTTTTTGTAAATTCCTTGGGATTTTCTATGTAGACAATCAAATAAAACTAGAGGGACAGTTTTATATTTTACTTTCCAATTTGGTGTGTTTTGTTTCTTTTTCTTGCCTTCTTGCATGAGCAAGACTTCCATTTATGATGTTAAATAGGAGTGGCTAGAGTGTCCATCTTTGATTTCCCAATCTTAAGGGAAAAGCATTTAGTGTTTCACCATTAAGTATGTTAGTTGTAGGTGTTTTTGTAGGAAGTTCCCTTCTATTCCTAGTTTGCTGAGCATTTTTTTTTATTGTTGTACTTTCAGTGAAAGTTTACAATTCAAGTTAGTCTTTCATACAAAAATTTGTACATATATTGTTATGTGACCCTAGTTGCCCTCCCTGTACTGTGACAGCACACTTCTCCTTTCCACCCCTGATTTCCCATGTCCATTCAACCAGCTCCTGACCCTCTCTGCCTTCTTATCTCCCCTCTGGACCAGAGCTGCGCATTTAGTCTCATGTATCTACTTGAGCTAAGAAGCACACTCTTCACAAGTATCATTTTATGTCCCAGAGTCCAGTCCAATCTTTGAAGATTTGGCCTTGGGAATGGTTTTAGTTCTGGGTTGACAGAGAGTCGGGGGCCATGCTTTCTGGGGTTCCTCCAGTCTCAGTCAGACCATTAAGTCTGGTCTTTTTACTAGAATTTGAATTCTGTACCCTACTTTTCTCCTGCTCTGTCAGGGATTGTCTGTTGTGTTCCCTGTCAGGGCGGTCATTGGTGGTAGCCAGGCACCATCTAGTTCTTCTGGTCTCAGGCTGATGCAGTCTCTGGTTTGCTGAGAATTTTTAATCATGAATTGAGGTTGAATTTTGTCAAATGCCTTTTCTGTATCAATTGATATGATCATGTGATTTTTCTTCTTTAGACCATTAATATAACGTGTTAGATGAAATGATTTTCAAATATTGAACCAGCTTTGAATTCCTGGAATTAATCTCACTTGATATGTGTAATTCTTTTTCTATATTGTTGAATTTGATTCTTAATATTTTGTTTAGGATTTTTACATTTGTGTTCACGTGGGATATTTGTCTGTAGTTTTTTTTCTTGTACTTTGTCTGGTTTTACAATCAGGGTAATGCTGGCCTTACAAAATGAGTTGGGAAGCAGCTCCTTTTTATTTTCTGGAAGAGATTGTGTAGAATTGGTGTTAATTTTTCTATAAATGTTTGGTAGAATTCTCTAATGAAACCATCTGGGACTAGAGATTTCTTTTTGTCAAAGTTTTTCCACAATGAATTTAATTTCTTTCATTGTTATGGAACTACCTAGATTACCAGTTTTATTCTGAGTGATTTTGATAGTTTGTTATTTTTGAGGAATTTAGTCCATTTCATCCAAGTTGTCAAGTTTCTGTGAGTAGAGTTTTTTTTTTTTTTTTTTAAATATTTGCTTGTTATCCTTTTAATGTTTGAATGTTTAATGAAAGTGTTAACCTTTCTTTCATTCCTGGTATTGGTGATTTGTGTCTTCTCTCTTTGTCAGTATCTATGGAGGTTTATTATATTTATTGAAATTTTCAAATCACCGTCTCTTTATTTCATTGATTTTATCTATTTCTCTGTTTTCACCAATTTCATTGATTTCTGTTCTTTATTATTTCCTTCCTTCTGCTTGTTTTGGGTTTATTTTGCTCTTTTTTAGGTTCTTAAGATGGACCTTAGGTTCCTCATTATCAGCTTTTCTGTCCCTTCCTGCCTTCTCATCCTTGGCCCTGGGTTGGTGTGCCTATTTAGTCTTGTTTTGTTTTATCCGCTTGTCTAATCTTTAGCTGAAGGATGAACATGAGGAGTGACTTCAGTACTGAGTTAGAAGGGTGTCGAGGGACTATACTCTTGGGTTTTTCCAGTCTCCGTCAGACCACTAAGTCTGTTCTTTTCTTGTGAGTTAGAATTTTGTTCTATATTTTTCTCCATCTCTGTATGGGATCCTCTACTGTGATCCCTGTCAGAGCAGTCAGTGGTGGTAGCCAGGCACCATACAGTTATGCTGGACTCAGTTTGGTGGAGGCTGTCGTAGTTGTGGTCCATTAGTCCTTTGGACTGATCTTTCCCTTGTGTCTTTGGTTTTCTTCATTCTCCCTTGCTACAGATGGGGTGGGATCGGTGGAGTATCTTAGATGGCCACTCATAAGCTTTTAAGACCCCAGACACTACTCACCAAAGTAGGATATAGAACATTTTCTTTGTAAACTGTATTATGCCAATTGCATAGCATAGATGCCCCTCAAGACCGTGGTCGCCAGCCATCAGCCCAGTAATTCGGTCACTCAGGGAGTCTGGATGTGTCTATGAAGCTTTCATGACCTAGCCTTGGACAAGTTGTGCTGGCTTCCCCAGTATTGTGTACTGTGTTAATTTCACCAAAGTTACCACTTTCCTTTCTCATAACCGTCAAAGATTGTTTCATTTTGTGTGTAAACCTTTTCTTGAGTTTTTATGATAATGTTCTCATACAGTATTTGTCATCTTGTGACTGACTTATTTCACTCAGCAGAATACCCTCCAGATTCATCCATGTTGTGAGATGTTTTACAGATTCATCATTGTTCTTTATCGTTGTGTAGTATTCCACTGTGTATGTACCATGGTTTGTTTATCCATTCATCTGTTGATGGGCACTTAGGTTGTATCCATCTTTTTGCTATTGTGAATAATGCTGCAATGAGGAGCTCCTAAAAAGCAAACACTAATGCTCATCAAAAGACTTCACCGAAAGAGTAAAAAGACAACCTGCAGACTGGGAAAAAAATATTGGCTGCGACAAATCTGAACAGTATCTAATCTCTAAAATCTGCAAGATACTGCAAAACCTCAACAACAAAAAGACAAATAACCCAGTTAAAAAATGGGCAAAGGATATGAACAGGCGCTTCACCAAAGAAGACATTCAGGTGGCTAACAGACACATGAAGAAATGCTCATAATCGTTATTCATTAGAGAAATGCAAATCAAAACTACACTGAGATACCATCTCACCCCAACAAGGCTAGCATTAGTCCAAAAAACACAAAATAATAAATGCTGAAAAGGTTGTAGAGAAACTGGACCACTTATATACTGTTGGTGGGAATGTAAAATGGTACAACCACTTTGGAAACCGATTTGATGTTCCTTAAAAAGCTAGAAATAGAAGTACCATAGGATCCAGCAATCCCGCTCCTTGAAATATATCCTAGAGAAATAAGAGCCATCACACGAATAGATATATGCACACCCATGTTCATTGCAGCACTGTTCATGATAGCAAAAAGATGGAAACAGCCTAGGTGACCATCAACAAATGAATCGGTAAACAAATTATGGCATATTCACACAACGGAATACTATGCAATGATAAAGAACAACAATGAAGCCGTGAAACATCTTCTAACTTGGAGAAATCTGGAGGGCATTATGCTGAGTGAATTTAGTCAGTCACAGAAAGACAAATATTGTATAAGACCACTATTATAAGAACTCAGGAAAAGGTTTAAACACAGAAGAAAACATTCTTTGATGGTTACGAGGGTGGGGAGGGAGGGTGAGGGTTATTCACTAACTAGATAATAGATGAGAATTATCATAGGTGAAGGGAAGGACAGCACACACTGCAGGGGAAGTCAGCACAATTGGACTAAACCAAAGCTAAGAAGTTTCCTGAATACAATCAAACACTTTGATGGACCCAGTAGCAGTGGTCGGGGTCTGGGGACCATGCTTTCAGGGGACATCTAGATCAATTGGCATAACAAAGTTTATTAAGAAAATGTTCTACGTCCTACTTTGGTGAGTAGCATCTGGGGTCTTAAAAGCTTGCAAGTGGCCATCTAAGATGCATCAATTGGTCCCAAACAACCTGGAGTAAAGGAGAATGATGAACACCAAAGACAGAAGGGAAGTATTAGCCCAAGAGACAGAAAGGTCCACACAGACCAGAGACTTCCTCATCCTGAGACTAGAAGAACTCGATGGTGCCTGGCTACCACCAATGACTGCCCTGACAGGGAACACAACACAGAGTCCCTGACGGAGCAGGGGAAGGGTGAGATGCAGAACTCAAATTCTAGTAAAAAGACCAGACTTAATGGTCTGTCTGAGACTGGAGGAACCCCAGAAAGCATGGCCCCCGACTCTCTGTCAACCCAGAACTAGAAGTTTTCCTGAGGCCAACTCTTCAGACAAAGATTGGACTGGACTGTGGGACATAAAATGATACTCGTGAAGAGTGTGCTTCTTAGCTCAAGTAGATTCATGAGACTAAATGGGCAGCTTCTTTCCAGAGGAGAGATGAGAAGGCAGAGAGGGTTAGGAGCTGGTTAATGGACATGGGAATTCAGGGGTGGAAAGGAGTGTGCTGTCACAGTATAGGGAGAGCAATTCGGTCACATAACAACGTATGTATAAATTTTTGTATAAGAGACTAACTTGAATTGTAAACTTTCACTTAAATTACAACAATTAAAAAAATGCTGCAGTGAACATGGGTGGGAATATGTCTATTTGTTTGAAGGCTCTTATTTCTCTAGGCTATAATCACAAAATAGAGGATAACTACACAATACTGCGAATCATGGCCCAGCCAAATTGATACACATGATTTTGGGGGGACATAATTTAATCCATGACACCTAGCTTATCTTCTGGTGTTTGTTTGTATCCTGTTTAGGCCTTGTATTATGGCCACTAGTGTTGACTCTGTTTTTTCTTCTGTGATAGTTATGGTTTTTGGTTTTATATTTAGGTCTTCAACCTATTTTGAATTAGTTTTTGTATATGGTGTGAGGTATGAGTCCTGTCTCATTTTTTTACAGATGGACATCCAGTTTTGCCAGCACCATTTGTTAAAAAGATTGTCTTTTCTCCATTTAATGGACTTTGGGCCTTTGTCGAAGATCAGGTGACTGTTGGTGGTTGGATTTACATCTGGGTTCTCAGTTCTGTTCCTTTGGTCAATGTGTCTGTCGTTGTACCAGTACCAGGCTGTTTTTACTGCTGTAGCTTTATAGTAGGTTCTGAGGTCAGGTAGTGCGAGTCGTCCTACTTTAGTCTTCCTCTTCAATAGTGCTTTACTTATCCGGGGCTCTTCCCTTTCCATATAAAGTTAACGATTAGTTTTTCCATCTCATTAAAGAATGTTGTTTGTATCTGTATCAAGATTGCATTGTATTTGTAGATTGATTTGTCTAGAATTGACATTTTCACAATATTAAGTCTGCCTATCCATGAGCACGGTATGTTTTTCCATTTATGTAGGTCTCTTTTGGTTTCTTTTTTTAAAATTTTTTTTATTGTACTTTATATGAAGGTTTATGGAACAAGTAGTTTCTCATTAAAACAGTACACATACTGTTTTACGACATTGGTTAACAACCCCACAACATGTCAACACTCTCCCTTCTCGACCTCGGAGGAAATTTTTTTGGTGAAAATATACGAAGCCAAAGTTACACCATTTCAAAAGTTTCTACATGTGACATCAATTACATTCTTCCAGTTGTGCTGCTATTCTCACTATCCTTTTCCAAATTATTCCGTATTATTTTCCCAATTATTCCATCACCGTTATCTACAACTTACTGCCCCCAGGCTTCCCATCAAACCTTTTTAGTTGCTGTTGTCAATTTGATCTCACATAGATAATTCTTTTTTTTGTACCTTAGATGAAGGTTTGCAGAACAAATAGTTTCTCATTAAACAATTAGTACACATATTGCCCTATGACGATGGTTAAAAACTCCACAGGATGTCAACACTGTCCCTTCTCAACCTTGGGTTCCCTATCACCAGCTTTCCTGTCCCCTCCTGCTTACTAGTCCTTGTCCCTGGACTACTGTGCCTTATTAGTCTCGTTTTATTTTATGAGGCTGTCCAATCCCGGGCTGAACGGTGAACCTTGGGAGTGACTTCAACACTGAGACCAAAGGGTGTCTGGGGGCCATACTCTCAGGGATTCTCCAGTCTGTCAGGCCAGTAAATCTGATCTTTCTTTTTTTTGTAAGTTAGAATTTTGTTCTACATCCTTTTCCAGCTCTGTCCAGGACCCTCTATTGTGATCCGGGTCAGAGCAGTCAGTGGTGGTAGCTGGGCACCTTCTAGCTGTACTGGACTCAGTCTAGTGGAGGCCTTGGTAGCTGTGGTCCATTAGTCCTTTGGACTAATCTTTTCCTTATATCCTTTTCTCTTCATTTTCCCTTGCTCCGGCAGGGTTGAGACCAGTGGAGTATCTTAGATTGGTGCTTACAGGCTTTTAAGACCCCAGATGCTACTCACCAAGGTAGAATGTAGAACTCTGTCTTTATAAACTGTGTTGTACCAATTGAGCTAGATGTTCCCCGAAACCATGGTCCCCACAGCCCTCCGTCCAGCAATTCAGTCCCTCAGGGAATCTGAAAGTGTCTATGTTGCTTCCATGACCTTTCCTTGTACAGGTTGTGCTGGCTTCCCCAGTATTGTATACTGGCTTGTCAAAGTTACCACTTATCATTGTCTGTTTAGTTCCCACCCACCCCTCCCATCCCTGATAACCAACAAAGATTGTTTCTTTTTGTGTGTAAACTTTTACATGAGTGTTTACAGTAGATGTCTCATACAATATTTGTCCTTTTGTGATTGACTTATTTCATTCAGCATAATGCCCTCAAATTTCATCTATGTTATGAGATGCCTCACGGATTCATCATTGTTCTTTATCATTGAGTAGTACTCCATTGTGTGTATGTATGTACCATAGTTCGTTTATCCATTCATCTGTTGATGGGCATCTAGGTTGTTTTCATCTTTCTGCTATTGTGTGCTGCAGTGAATATGGGTGTGCATATGTCTATTTGTGTGACGGCTCTTATTTCTCTAGGATATATTCCTAGGAGTGGGATTGCATTTTGTAGTGCTTTTTATTTCTGGTTCTGTCGTTTTCTTTGTTCCTCTTACTCTCCTGTGCTGAGTTCCTTTTGTTTGTGGATTTTTTTTTCCATTTATTTTGTTTTTGTAGGTTTTGTTTTTACTAAGACTTTATGTTTTTCTTCTTTATTTTGATGAGTAGGTTTATTAACTTCTTTTTTGGTTACCTTGAAATTTACCCTTATCTTCCTAGATGTGAACCAGTCTATTATTACTTGGTACCGCCCTACCTTCCTCTCCGTTAGAAGGTTCTATACCTACACCGTTTATTGCCTCTTTTATTGTTCTGATGCTGTTGTCATTTACAGATTAACCTCTCTGGTTCCCTGTTGTAATTCTTTTGGTTTTGCATAGTCCTTAAGAGTTCATTTCCTAGGTTGGTATCTGGCTAGTACAATCCTGTGTCCTATATTCACCCTATGGTCTGATGTTGTTTGTTCTCAGATCGAAGGACTCCCTTTAATAAGTCTTGTAAGTTTGGTTTGGTTTTTATGTAGTCCCTTAACTTCTGTTTATCTGGAAATGCAGGATATATTATTCTTGGCTGACAATTTTTTTCTTTCAGCGTTTTATATGTGTTATCCCATTGCCTTCTTGCGTGCATGGTTTCTGCCGAATAATCCGAGCTTAGTCTTACTGTTTTTCTCAAGCTACTCTCAGGATTCTTTGTTTGTCTTTGGTTTTAGCGAGTGTGATTATGATATGCCTTGGTGATTTTCTTTTGGGTCTATCATATACGGGGTTCGTTGAGCTTCTTGGATGGTCGGCTTTTCATCTTTTATCATATTGGGGAAGTTTTCTGTCAACAATTCTTCAATGATCCTCTCTGTGTTTTCTGTTTTCTGTCTCTGTTGTGGAACTCTGATCACTCGGAGGTTTTTGCTTTTGATTGTATCCCATATAATTCTCAGGGTTTCTTCATTTTTCTTCAGTCTTTTTTCTGTTTTTAACTCAAACAGAGTTGTATCCAAATGTTTGTCTTCAGTTTTGCTGATCCTATCTTCCATCGTTTCAAACCTTTTCCTGAGTCCTTCTATGACAGTGTACATTGCTGAAATCTTGTTGTTTATCTTTTGGATTTCTAATTGTTTTTGTATTATTTCTAGTTGTGAATTTATTTTAGCATTTTGTTCCTGTGTTATTTTCTTGAATTCTTCCATTTTTTGTCTGTATTTTCCATGAATTTGTTTGCCTTTTCCATGAATTTGTCTATTTTTTTCCTCATTTTTGTCTGCTTTTTGCTTCAACTCTTGGATAATTCTGAATATTAGATATTTGAATTCCCTATCGGTTATGTCTAGTGCCTTCTACTGGACGTTTCTCTAGTGTTTTATTTTGGATGCCTACTGGAACCATCCTGTCATGTTTTTGTAAATGTTTTGATATTGTCTGCTGTCTTCTGGGCATTCAGTGGTTATTTTCCTTGTTTATTGATTGTAGATTTATTTGTTTCATCCTGCTTTTTTATTTTATTTGTTTATGTCTGAGTAGGTGGGCTGTGCATTGTTTGTTGTTTGCTCGTCTGTGGGCACAATACTTTTCACTTCCTTCTCCAATGGGCAGGGTCAGTCACTCAGTTATGGTACAGCAGGGCAGGTCCAACTGAAGGGGAGTTGCTGGGAGGGTTGTTTTTGGCATGTACCAGGGCTTGCAGTGTGGCCGGGAATCAGTGCAGGGCAGGTTCCAGTAGTCCGTTCCTGTGCTGCTTGGGAGTGATGTTCAGCGCATGGTGCAAGTAGGCAGGAAGGAGGGGGTAGATTGTGATGTGTGGAGCTAAGATGGGTATGGGAAATATGAGAGAGAGGAGAGAGGAACAGGAGCCAAAAACATACACATAAACAAAAAAAGAGTGCTAAGTGAGCTTGCTATTGGAGTGGAGAGATGAGAGACTGAGAAATGGGGAAAAACAAAAATAAAAAAAGAAAAAGGGTAGAGAAAAAAATGACTAAATCGAGAAACTGGAAATGAAGAAGGACAAAAAGAGAATAAGAGAAAGAAGAAAACTAAACAAAGAAACAAACAAACAAAAAACAACCAAAAAAAACCCCCAAAAAGGAAAAAATAAAACAAGAAAAAAGAAATGCCCCCAGGGATGTCCCTGTGCATCTGTGCAGAGTAAGGGAGTAGCTTCTAAGCTACATGGTACTGTCCGGCTAGAAGGGGCTCCCGAGCCGAGAAAAGAAAAAGAAAACAAACAAACAAATCAAAACAGAACAAATCAGAGCAAACAAATAAAAAAGCCCCGGGGGTCCCACCAGTGTGGCAGCACAGGCCGGGAAGCAGTTTCACAGTTGAATGATGTTTCATAGTCTTTTAGGAAGAAGCAAACATGGCGCACGGAGCCAGGTATTTGAGAGAAAGGAGGGGAAGTTGGTGAGAGGTAAGGAAGAAATCTAAAGAAGTGGAAAAAAGCAACACCAGCAGCCAACAAAAGGCACTCAGTGAGCTGGGCAGTGCAGACCAGTGGAATCCAATTGGCACCAGGGCGAAGCTGGTTTTCCCCGGCCAAAAGACTGTGGCTGCAGGAAGCAGAGGAGGCTAAGTGGGGGTGAAGAAGGGTTGGAGGTGGGAAAGCCTATATCGCTGGTTACTTGTTGTTCTGTCTCCTGCTGGAAGCTCCGGGAAGCTGCTTTCTCCTCCCCCCTATTTGCTGATCTCCGATAGGAGTCCAAGATGGCGGATCTGTGCAGCGGTAGCTGATAGGGGACCTCTGCAAGTATCTCTCCTCACTCTCTGTTCTCCTTCAGTTTCTTATTCCATTTGGTGCTTGGCTGAGTTCTTTATTTCTTCATTTGATGCTAAGGGTTTCAAGGTTGACGTGTGACTCTGTCTGACTTAGTTTTTCTGATCTTTGCTGCGGAGGGACAGTGTGGTGCTTCTGACTATAGTGCCATGTTGTCCAGAAGTCCCCTCTTTTGGTTTCTTGCAGTAGTGTTTTGTAGTTTTCTTTGTATAGATCTTTTACAACCCCGGTTAGACTTATTCCTAAGTATTTTATTTTTTTTAAGGGCTATCATAAATGGTGTTGTTTTCCTGATTTCCTTTTCGTTGTTCTCTTTATCAGTGTATAGGAATCCAACTGATTTTTGTATGTTTATCTTGTATCCTGCCACTTTGCTGAATCTGTTAGTTTCAGTAGTTGTCTCATGGAGTCTTTTGGGTTTTCTATGTATAGTATTATATCATCTGCAAATAGGGACAGTTTTACTTCTTCATTACCAATTTGAACGCCGTTTATTTCTGTTTCTTTCCTTATTAATCTAGCTAGGTTTTCTATCACTATATCAAATAGGAGTGGTGATAAAGGGCATCCTTGTCTGACTCCTGTTCTCAAGGGGAATGTTTTCAGCCTCTCTCCATTAAGAATGATGTTGGCTGTTGATTTTGTATAGATGATGTCATGGATTGAATTGTGTCCCCCAAAAATATGTCAAGTTGGTCAGGCCATGAGTCCCAGTATTGTGTGATTGTCCTCCATTTTGTGATTGATGTGATTTTCCTATGTGTTATAAATCCTTATCTCTGCCTGTGGTTAATGAGGCAAGATTAGATTACGTTAAAGAGGATTAGAGTGGGATATAACACCCTTGCTCAGGTCACAGCCCTGATGCAGTGTAAAGGGAGTTTCCCTGGAGTGTGGCCTGCACCACCTTTTGTCTTATAAAAGATAAAAAGAAAGGGAATGGAGCAGAGAGCGAAGGACCTCATACTACCAAGAAAGCAGTGCCAGGAGTAGAGCGTATCCTTTGTGCCTGAGGTTCCTGTGCAGAGAAACTCCTAGAGCAAGGGAAGACTGACAAGAAGGACAGAGAGAGAAAGCCTTCAAAATAAGTTTAGTCTCACCTTCTTTGCATAGCACTTCAAATCGCATTTTATTTCTCTGAGCCTTTGCTGCACTGCTTTTGAGTCTGTATCATGAGTGTATTTCACATGTCAGTTTTAGATTTGTTTAGTGTTCATACAAAGTATTAGGAGATCACTTTTTCTGGTTCTCTGTTCTCTATGATTTCTCTTAATATTCTTGCAGCTAGTCATGGTTCCCAGGGCTCCTTTCCTTGTTTCTTCAAGCCAGAAAGATGGTGAGGTTTCTATTGGTGTTTTAGTTGCCTGTGCCATGCAGCTGAGCAATGGCTTTCTGGACCATATGCAGCTATTCAACTCTGACTTTGTAATGCAAAACAGCCACAGACAATACATAAATGAATGGATATGGCTGTATTCCAGTAAAACTTTATTGATAAAAACATGCAGTGGGCTGAAATTTGCCTGTGGGCTGTAGTTTGCTGATCCTTGGTCTAGAGAATTGGGTTCCATTTTTGACACCTTATTTAAACCAATATATTGACAAAGTGAGCCCATCCTGAAGGAATGAGGTAGTTCAAAACCATTTCATAGGAAGAATGATAATAAGAACTAGAGTGTTTAGATTAGTTCAGAGAAAACTTAGAGAGTAATGATAACTCTTCAGATATTTGTCAGCTATCATGTACAAGAGGAATTAGACATCTCCTGTGATTATATAAAGCAGAACAATGACCATTACATAAGAATTAAAAGGAAGCACATTTTAGTGCAATATTAGAACACATAGGATTGAGAGAATAGTGAAATACTACCTACTTGCTAATAAGTTGGAGTGATTTTATGTATAAGATTTGAATTCAGTGATCTGTATGATTTTTCAAATAAATGAATTCTATGGTTCTTAGTTCAGTGTTTTGTTTATTAAATTCTCTGTCATCATATTTAATTTTTGAATCAATTTCATAGAGACTTATTTTCTCTTAAAAAAAAATTTTAGCCAAAGGAGAAACTCATAGTTCTTTCCACAACTCTGTTTAGAGAGTTTGATTATTTTGAATATGTACATACTTTGGCACTCATGATTTGTTAATGTTCTTAAATAGGCAGAAAACCAAAAGCTTTTAGGTGAAAAGAAACAATTTGAGAAGATTGCTGAAGAATTAAAAGGAACAGAACAAAAATTAACTGGTCTTCTCCAAACCAGAGAGGTTTGTTTATGAATAAATTTTTGTTTCAGTTATCTTGTTAGTAGATTTACAAAATAGATTATGGTGTAACTGTTTACCTTGTGAAAGAGTTCTTCACAAAATTCCTTCTAAAAATATGTGTTCCTGCTACATTTAATATATTAAAGATTGATTTAAAATATAACTTATCTAGATCACCTTCATAGTGGAATGTGGGAGATAAAAGTCAGCATTTAAAATACCAATATTATACATAACGCTATTGTTTATAATAATTACATTTTTTGACTGTTGTATTTCTTAATTAGTACATTTAACATTTAGCTTTATTAAATTACATTTTTAGATAACAATACTTTTTATAGTGCTCATGTTATAGTGTTAGAATCTTTTAATTTAAAGCATGTTTTTAATCCATAAGAGTATTGCATTCTGTCTTTTTATAGTAGTAAGAAGAGTTTAGTTTTTTAAAATGCTACCTGATTTAATTAATATATTTCTCCTTAATAATATAACTTTATAATTGAAATTAATTACTTGTTAAAGTAGAATTTATGAGGATATTTTGTTGTATGTGAATATAATTTTACTGGTTGAGCTTCAGAAGATCAAGATGGAATTTATATTGCATTTGTCAGTGCTCATTGTTTTAAAATTATAATGTTTCTGGCATTAAGTCTATTTAATTTAAAATATTGGGCATAATCTTACGAAGTATTTGCCAAATATATGATTTTGATTACACAGAGTCAGCATACCTTTTAAGTGAGAAAATTTGAAAAAAATTTTTATATACACATTTATTTTGCAGAAAGAAGTACATGATTTGGAAATACAATTAAATGCCATTGTGACAAGTGAACAGCATTACTCAAAACAGGTTAAAGATCTGAAAACTGAGCTTGAAAATGAGAAGTATGTTTTCTATCTATCTATAAATAGCTTATATATATATATTTCTAAGCTTTCTGGTAGTAAATAATAAATTAGTAAATTATGTTCAATATTTATTTGAATGGGCTTCAAGTTATATTTTATTCCTTAAAGATCAAATAATTTGCCAATTTCATTGCTAAGGGAACTACGTATCACTGACACGGAAAGAGTACATCATAAAGTTGAGAACTGCTTTAAAATACCAATATATTACTTTTCTTGGAGGTATTTAGTTCCTGATAAAAATAATCATTTGCAGTTGTAACTATGATTTTGGGTGTTTTACTAAATTATTTCATAGGTTTGTCTAGCTGAAATGTCAAAATACAAATTCATTTTTTTATGTTGTCCAAATGAAGTATTTAATTGAATGAATTCATTTACTCAGTAATTTAGAAAGTGTATGTGTGTACGTGTGTGTGTGTGTGTGTGTGTGTGTGTGGAATCATTATTGTGTTATTACTCAGTATTACTCAAGAGAGAAGTAAACTCAAGTAGCCA
Organism: Dugong dugon; assembly: GCA_030035585.1. Taxonomy (NCBI): domain Eukaryota; kingdom Metazoa; phylum Chordata; class Mammalia; order Sirenia; family Dugongidae; genus Dugong; species Dugong dugon. The sequence goes on from CM057462.1 coordinate 155,670,294, forward strand.
ATCTAGGAGTGAGTAGGATTTTTTCTCTTTTTGTTGCTTCTCAGCTCTCTGTAAAAATGGGAAGTAAGCAGTTTACTTGCATATCCTCTCCCTTCCCTTTCAGCTCCTGTTCCTTGCTTCTGGTACCCTTTCAGTAGTACTTTTTTAGATGACCTGGGTAATCTTCATCTATCAATCAGGATCACTTTTAGTGACTGGACTAATTAATTACTTATACTTTAGCATAAATTTACATTATCCTTGGCATATTTGCTTTTGCAATCTTTTATTGTGTAATGAAAACTTTTATTTCTTCTTTGATGAATTTTCCATGTCAGTAAGTAGGTGGAGATAATAGGTACTTTTGAAATCACTCCAAAGAGGCAGACATTCCTTTACTTTCATTTAAAATTAATCCTGACCACAACCAATAGCAGTGGTAGTATCTCTTCCATTGTGAAGTATCTAAGACCTCGTAAGAGCAGATTAGGTGTTGTGAACAAAGCTTAAGCCTAGTTTCACTTAATTTAACCAAAATATTTTAATTAAAAATAGTTCATGCCTTGTGTACTATTTTAATCAAATGATCAGAACTTTGGAACCATTTCTAAGAGACAGTGTACTGGAGAAAAAAAAATTATATGAAGAAAAATAATGTAATTACTCTTCCAAATTTGTGGAGAAAGTGTAGGAATGAGGGTATGGGGAATATGCAAGGAAATATATTATCTGATGTTCTGAAAAACTTATTATGGAAAAATTTCAAACATGTACAAAGTAGAGAGAATAATCTAATGAACCAGCATGTATCTATTGCCCAGCTTCAGAAATTATGAACTAATGACCAATCTTGTTTCATTTATACCCCCATGCCTTCCTCCATTTACCCTCAGATTATTTTGAGTTAAATTTGACATCATATCATTTAATATGATTGTCTGCTTATCTGGTATGAAATCTTTTTTAAAAATAGGCTAAAGAGTTTTGAACTAACTGCAAGCTGCAGTAAGCTTTCATTAGAGAACAAAGAGCTAGCACAAGAAATGAGCGATGTGACCCTAGAGCTCAAGAAGCTGCAAGAAGATATAAATGTGAGTTGAAAAAAAAAGTGCCAGTGACTTAGTTTTCTTACCTGTAAAATCAGGGGGTTAAGACCCTTTCAATTTAAAAGTCTGATTGTCTTACATCTGATACTTTATTTTAGAAGTAAAATATGCATGCATATTGATTGTAGATGGCAATAATGGGTAACAATATAGAGGCTATCGATAGATAAAGTTAATCTAGTTTTTATAAAGAATTTTTTTTCAACAAGTATTTATTGAATACATCATATAAGACACTGCGGAGGATACAGTGATGAAAAGAATATCATCCTTGCTCTTTAGAAGCTTATGACTTAATAGAAAAAGTAGTAAATAATTAAGTGAGGTAAACAAAATAGGATGTCTTATGTGTTGTTAGTGACACAGAGTGTTACCAGTATTCACAGGGTCATTCTGCCTTGGTAGAAAATAAGGCTTCATGGGGAATATAACATTGGTTTTGGTCTTAAAAGATGAATTATGAGTTCAGTAGGCAACAATGAGTTAAAAAAAAAATTCTTAAAGTCACAACAACATGAACAAAGAGTGCAAGGCTCAGTGTATAACTGGGAAACAGCAAATAAGACTTGTTTAGGCTAGAAAAGTAGTGTGGAACTTTGCAAGTTAAGTAGCCCATTTTATATATAGTTAAGTGGATTTTATACTGAGAGATAAACGTCTTAAATATTAGTTTCAATTTTATTTTGATGAAACAATTAATATAAACAACATTGATTATTTCTTTAGAATAGCAAAAAGCAAGAAGAAAGGATGTTGAAACAAATAGAAAATCTGGAAGAAACAGAAACACAATTAAGGCAAGACTAATGAGTTGGCCTTTTTTGTCTGGCAAAAGATTTTAGTATTTATTTTCTATTAATTTGTTAATTTAGATTAAACTTACATCGAATATAGTATAAAGTAAAAAATTAGACTTAAATTACTGTTTTGAGATCCTGCTTAAAAATAAAACTATAATGTCTGTTTTGTACTTGGGGTTGAAACAATAGTGAGATTAAACATTGAAACTAATTTTAAAGTATTGCAATCTTTCTAATTCTTTAATATTTACTTAATTAAGAAAATATGCTAATTTGTATTTCAGAAAATTTAGAAGAGAAAGAAAAGAAAGCATATCATCTATAATTGCATCAATTATTTAATATTGGAGTATTTATACTCATTCTGTATTTTTAAAGAATATGTTTGGTCTTTTGCTTATAATCATTGTTGATATACAATTTTATATATGACTCTTCTGTTTACTATTATCTTAAGCGTTATCCATGTTTGTAGGTGTTTTTATAATCATCTGTTTTCATGCCTTTATACCAGCCAATCAAGTGGATATAACATCATTTATTTTAACTGTTTATGTTTTTGGTTATTTAAGATTTTTCAATTTTTCCGTGTGATAAATAATACTGTAGTAAACATCTTGGCACATATAAAATTTTCAGTACTGTATTCTGAATTTGACAGGATAAATTTTAACCAGTAGAATTTATTGGACCATAGGAATAATTACTTCAATGACTTTTGATAGTTAAATGGCTTCTAATAAGATGGTATTAGTTGTAAACCCTGTAGTACAACCAATATTGTATGAACATGCTGACTCCAAAATGTTTTAATTGGTATAGAGTATTATCATTGACTTGTTTGATGATTTAATAGGTAAAAATAACTCATTGTTTTTATGACTTGTACTTTTCATTTTTTTTTTGGTAAGTTTGGAAATTTTCATGTTTGTTTACTAGAATTTCTTTTTTCTAATGTAGTCGGCTTGTACTTGTTGCCCATTAATCTTTTGAAGTCATTATGGTTTCCTTATTGACTTGTTTAAGCTATTAAAAATATATTAATCCTTTATCTGTTTTGTTTACAGCACATATTTTTCTCAAGTTGTTGTTTTCCTTTAACTTTGGGCAATGTTTTGCCATACAGAAATTTTTATTTTGTATTATATCTGATTGCCTTTTCTATTTGGTAAAGTCCAACACCCATTCCTGATAAAAACTGTCAATAGAATAGGAATAGAAGGGAAATTACTCAGCATAGTAAACTAATACCATTTACCAAAACCAACCAAACCAAACCCATTGCTGTTGAGTCAATTCTGACTCATAGCAACCTTATAAACAATAACCCCTAGAAAGTTAAAATACTGAGGAATAAATCTAACTAGAGATGTAAAAGACCTATACAAAGAAAATCATAAAACGCTACTACAAGAAACCAAAAGAAACCTACATAAATGGAAAAACATACCATGCTCATGGATAGGTAGAGTCAACATTCTGAAAGTGCGAGTTCTACCCAAAACAATCTACAAATGCAGTGCAGTCCCGATCCAAACACCTACAGCATTCTTTAATGAGATGGAAAAACTAATCATTAACTTTAAATAGGAAGGAAAGAGGCCCCAGATAAGTAAAGCACTACTGAAGAAGAAGAATAGGATGACTTGCACTATCTGGCCTCAGAGCCTACTATACAGCTATGGTAGCCAAAACAGCCTGGTACTGGTACAATGATCCATGGAAAAGAATTGAGATCAGATTTAAATCCATCTGTCTATGGCCACCTGATCTTCAACAAGGGCCCAAAGTCCATTAAATGGGGAAAAGACAATTTTTTTAACAAATGGTGCTTGCAAAACTGGATGTCCTTCTGTAAAAAAATGAAACAGGACCCATACTTCACACCATACACAAAAGCTAATTCAAAATGGGTCAAAGATCTAAGTATAAAACCAAAAACTATAAAGATCATAGAAGAAAAAATAGGGTCAAAAATAGGGTAAAAAAATAGGCTCTACTACATGGCATAAATATGATACAAACCATAACTAACAATATACAAACACCAGAAGATAAGCTAGATAACTGGAATCTTCTAAAAATTAAACACTTGGGGTCATCAAAAGACTTCACCAAAAGAGCAAAAGGAGAACGTACAGACCGGGAAAAAATTTTGGCTATGACAAATCTGAAAAAGGTATAATCTGTAAAATCCATAGGAAAATCTAACACCTCTACAACAAAAAGACGAATAATCCAATTAAAAAATGGGCAAAGGTATAAATAGATGCTTCACCAAAGAAGACATTTAGGTGGCTAACAGACACATGAGGAAGTGCTCATGATCACCAGCCATTAGAGAAATGCAAATCAAAACTACAATGAGATACCATCTCACCCTGACATTACTGGCATAAATAAAAAAAAAAAAACAGAAAATAACTAATGTTGAAGAGGCTGCAGGGAGATTGGAACTCTTATGCACAGCTGGTGGGGATGCAAAATGGTACAACTGTTTTGGAAAACGATATGGTGCTTCCTTAAAAAGCTAGAAATAGAAATACCAAAAATCCAGCAATCTCACTGCTAGGAATATATCCTAGAGAAATAAGAGCTGTCACACGGATAGATGTATTCATACCCATGTTCACGGCAGCATTGTTCACAATAGCAAAAAGACAGAAACAACCTAGGTTTCCATCAACAGATGAATGAATAAACAAACTATGGTACATACACACAATGGATACTATGCAATGATAAAGAACAATGATGAATCTGCAAAACATCTCACAACGTGAATGAAGCTGGAGGGCATTATGCTGAGTGAAATATAAGTCAGTCAAAAAAGGACAAATACTGTATGACAAATACCACTATCATAAAAACTCAAGAAAAGGTTTACACACACAGAAGATGTTTACAAGGGAGGGGATGGGTGGGGAGGGAAAAAACACTAACTAGACAATAGATAAGGGGTAACTTTGGTGAAGGGTAAGACAGTACACAATACTGGGGAAAGCACAACTTGACCAAGGCAAAGTCATAGAAGCTTCATAGACACATCCAAACTCCCTGAGGGACCAAATTACTGGGCTGAGGACTGGGGACCATGGTCTTGGGGGACATCTAGCTCAATTGGCATAATATAGTTTATAAAGAAATTGTTCTACATCCTACTTTTGTGAGTAGTGTCTGGGGTCTTAAAAGCTTGTGAGCGGCCATCTAAGATACTCCACTGGTCCCACCCTGTCTCGAGCAAGGGGGAATGAAGAAAACCAAAGACACAAGGAAAAGATTAGTCCAAAGGACTAATGGCCCACATCTACCACAGCCTACATCAGACTGAGTCCAGCACAACTAGATGGCACCTGGCTACCACCACTGACTGCTCTGAGAGGGATCACAATAGAAGGTCCCAGACAGGGCTGTAGAAAAATGTAGAGCAAAATTCTAACTCATAAAAAAAAAAAAAAACAGACTTACTAGTCTGACAGACTGGAGAAATCCCGAGAGTATGGCCCCTGGAAACCCTTTCATCTCAGTACTGAAGTCACTCCTGAGGTTCACCCTTCAGCCAAAGATTAGACAGGCCCATAAAACAACAATAATACACGTAGCTCAACCACGTATATGAGACTAAGTGGCACACCAGCCCAGGGGTAATGATGAGAAGGCAGGAGGGGACAGGAAAGCTGGAAGAATGGAAATGAGGAAACCCAAAGTTGAGAAGGGGAGAGTGTTGACATGTCACAGGGTTGGCAACCAATGTCACAAAACAGTATGTGTATTAATTGTTTAATAAGAAACTAATTTGTTCTGTAAACATTCATCTAAAGCACAGTAAAAAAAAATCTGATTGCCTTTCCTTTTGTGATTTCTCCGTTTGTTTTTATACTTAGAAATTTCTAGCCTGTGAGAAATAAAATATTAATCTTTTCTTTAGTTCTTTTAAATAATCATATTATTGATTATCTCTTTTAAAAAAAGAATCATTTTAAGCTGTCAGTTTATTTCTGAACACAGCTCTGGATTTATGACATGGTTTTTGATATGCAGATTTTATTTTCTAAATAACCTGTTTTTATATTTAAAGTTTTCATCTATTAATAATTTAGGCAAATATTTCCTGTTTTCCAACTATTTTGGGACTCTTAAAACTTACATTCTGAAGTATCAGGTTTTGATTTATTATGTTTGATTAAAGAATGTGGTCCTTAAAATTTATTTTAAATATTTTTAAGATTTTAAATTCTTTGAGATCTTCTTTAGACTTAATATACCTTCCTCATAGGATTGTTTCAGAATTATATGAGATAATGTGAATAAAGTGCTGAGCCCAGTGCCTGGCACATACCAAGTGCTTAATAATAAAATATTAGCTGTTACTTATATGTAGCTATTATTTATATTTTGAATCTTTATGATTAAAACTCTACAGTGTGGGGATAAAAAGTGAAGACACATTAGGAAGAGACTGCTTTATTTAAAATAATTCAAATTACTTGGACAGTATCTATTTTTCCCATCCACCTGTTGTATGAATTTATAAAACACTACCACCATTTGCATGTTGCTGTGATACTGGAATCTTTGCCACTGGTATTTCAAATATCAACAGGGTCACCCTTGGTAGATACGTTTCAGTGGAGCTTCCAGACTAAGGCAGACTGGGAAGAAGGACCTGGAAGTCTACTTCTGAAAAAATTGGCCAATGAAAACCTTACGAATAGCAACAGAACATTGTCTGATATAGTACCAGAAGATGAGCCCTCAGGTTGGAGGGCACTCAAAATACTGTCAGCGATAGGATAATATCCATACACCTACAAGGAAGACCAGTTAATACGACTATTATTCAAGTTTATGCACCAACCACTAAGGCCTAAGATGACGAAATTGAAGATTTTGACCAACTTCTGCAGTCTTAAATTGATCAGACATGCAATCAAGACACATTGATAATTACTGGTGATTGGAAAGAGAAATTTGGAAACAAAGAAGGATTGGTAGTTGGAAAATACGGCCTTGGTGATAGAAACGATGTCAGAGATCGCATGATAGAATTTTGCAAGACTAATGACTTCTTCATTGCAAATACCTGTTTTCAACAACAAAAACAGTGACTATACACGTGGACCTCACAAGATGGAATACACAGGAATCAAATCAACAACATTTGTGGAAAAAGATGATGGAAAAGCTCAATGTCATCAGTCAGAACAAGGCCAGGAGCCAACTGTGTAACAGACTGTCAGTTGCTCATATGCAAGTTCCAGTTGAAGTTGAAGAAAATTAGAAGGCCACAAGAGCCAAAGTAACCTTGAGTATATCCCACCTGAAGTTATAGACCATCTCAAGAATAAATTTGACGCATTGAACACTAATGACCGAAGACCAGATAGTGGTGAAATGACATGGAGGACATCATACATGAAGAAAGCAAGAGGTCATTAAAAAGACAGGAAAGAAAGAAAAGTCCAAAATGGATGTCAGAAGAGATTCTGAAAGTTGACCTTCAATGTAGAATAGCTAAAGTGAATGGAAGAAATGATGAAGTAAAAGAGCTGAACAGAAGATTTCAAAGGGCAGCTCGAGAAGACAAAGTAAAGTATCATAACGAAGCATGCAAAGACCTGGAGATAGAAAGCCAAAAGGGAAGAACACAGCATTTCTAAAGCCAAAAGAACTAAAGAAAAAATTCAAGCCTCAAGTGCAGTATTGAACGATTCTATGGGGGAAATATTGAACTGTGCAGGAAGCATCAAAAGAAGATGAAATGAAAACACAGAGTCACTGTACCAAGAAGAATTTGTCGACATTCAGCTATTTCAGGAAGTAGCATATGCTCCAGAACTGATGGTACTGAAGGAGGAGGTCCAAGTTGCACTGAAGGCATTGGCGAAAAACAAGGCTCCAGGAATTGACAGAATACCAATTGAGATGTTTCAACAAACAGATGTAGCACAGGAGGTGCTCACTGGTCTATGTCTAGAAATTTGGAAGACAGCTACCTGGCCAACTGAATGGAAGAGATCCATATTTGTACCCATTCCAAAGAAAGGTGATCCAACAGAATGTGGAAATTATCAAACAACATCATTAATATCACTCACAAGTAAAATTTTGCTGAAGATCATCCAAAAGCGCTAGCAGCAGTGCATCAACAGGGAACAGAAATTCAAGCTGGATTCAGAAGAGAGGTGGAACTAGGGATATCATTGCTGATGTCAGGTGGATCGTGGCTGAAAGCAGAGAATACCAGCAAGATGTTTACCTGTGTTTGACTGTGCAAAGGCATTTGACTGTGTGGATCATAACAAATTATGAATAACACTGTGAAGAATGGGAATTCCACAACGCTTAATTGTGCTCATGAGGAACCTGTACATAGACCAAGAGGCAGTCTTTTGAACTGAACCAAGGGGATACTGAGTGTTTTAAAGTCAGGAAAGGTGTTTGTCAGGGTTGTATCCTTTCACCATACTTATTCAATCTGTGTGCTGAGCAAGTAAACCAAGACGCTGGATTTTATGAAGAACAAAGCATCAGGATTGGAAGAAGACTCATTAACAACCTGCGATATGCAGATGACACAACCTTCCTTGCTGAAAGTGAAGAGGACTTGAAGCACTTACTGATGAAGATCAAAGACCACAGCCTTCAGTATGGATTACACCTCCATATAAAGAAAACAAAAATCCTCACAACGGGACCAATAAGCGACATCATGATAAATGGAGAAAAGACTGAAGTTGTCAAGGATTTCATTTTACCTGGATCCACAATCAATGCCCATGGAAGCAGCAGTCAAGAAATCAAAAGACGTACTGCATTGGGCAAATCTGCTGCAAAAGACCTCTTCAAAGGGTTAAAAGGCAAAGCTATCACCTTGAAGACTAAGGTGCATCTGATCCAAGCCATGGTGTTTTCAGTTACCTCATATGTGTGCGAAAGCTGGACAATGAATAAGGAAGACCGAAGAATTAATGCCTTTGAATTATGGTTTTGGTGAAGAATATTGACTATACAGTGTAGTATCAGTTGAACTAACGAATTTGTCTTGGAAGAAGTACTGCCAGAATGCTTATTAGCAAGGATGGTGTGAGTTGGTCTCAGATACTTCGGACATGTTAGCAGGAGGGACCAGTCCCTGGAGAAGGACATCATGCTTGATAAGTTAGAGGGTCAGCGAAAAAGAGGAAGACCCTCAACTAGATGGGTTGACACAGTGGGTGCAACAGTGGGCTCAAGCATAATGATCGTGAGGATGGTGCAGGACCAGGCATTGTTTTGTTCTGTTGTACACAGGGTCATTATGAGTCGGAAACAACTTGACAGCACCTAACGACAACAATAGAACGCTAAACATAAACATATTTAAAAACAGTGAGAATATGTTGATTAAAAGTTTAATACTCTGTTAAAGAGTAAATATCCTGGATTCAGTAAGTATTCTGGATTCAAATATCTTGGGGATAACCCCAAGGCTGGTTATTCCACATGGTTAAACACTATTCCATGCTGACAGGTTACGCCCATCAATGTACTAGTGGTAACAAGGGAGATTACAATTAGAAAAATAGCTTCAAGTATCAATCTGAGACGAAGCACCATTATTTTCATGTGCAACAGACAGGTTTTTTAATTAAAATATTTTTGGAAGGATAGTATGTACATATGGTACAAAATTCTAAGGGACGAAGGGGCACACGGTGAAAGAAAATACATTGTTTACATTTATGTTTCTTGCTATCCAGTTTCACTCCCCAGAAGTATTGCTGTTTCTTGTGTATATTTCCAGAGATACTTCTTATGTACACAAGGATATATGTGTATGTATAATTTCAGTTATATAGTTTTTCATTAAATTACTTGTCTTTATGTTCCTAATTTATTTTTGTATAAATTACAGTATGCTTTAGAATGATGATTAATTTATCTCTAAGAAAACTTGGAAGTGAAATCTTGACTCAAATAAAAGATGTATTTCTTTCTAGAAATTGTCTATAGAAAATGACTATAAGGATCCAGATAATTAATTTCAAAAAAAAGTTATAAATTAATTTAAATGTAGGAATGGAAGTGTGCCAGTTGGCATTATGCAAAAAAAATTACCAAATAAAATGAAGAAAAAAACCAAAAAACACCAATAGAGTTAACCATTCTGGAAATCCGCAAAGTGAATAAAATGAAAATATGACTTGTACTACAGTGTTGCTCTTTTCCTTTCCTTTTAGGAATGAACTAGAATCTGTGAGAGAAGAGCTAAAAAAGAAAGGAGAGGAAGTTAAATGTAAACTGGACAAGAGTGAAGAAAATGTATGCTATTTTTACTAATAGATTATATCACAAAATTTTAAATCATAAAAGCAACACTGTGTGTCTAAAAAACAAAGTGATGTATACTATTGTATAACTAGTCATCTAGGGGCTGTCATAGCCTATCAATCTTAAAAATATAGGCAAAGTTCGATTATTTTTCTAATATGATTTATATCTGGAAGGAATATTAGCATAATTCTGAAGTGAATTTAATCAGTGTTTAATATTGATTTAGTTTTTAAGGCTAAATAAAAAGCTCATGCTTTGGTGATAATGGAATATATTTCTACCACATTGATCAAAAAGTTCATATTGAGCTTTGCTGGGTATAATTTAACAAGTTGAGATAGGAAGAAGATATTTAGGGGATAATGCCATTAAAATGGAAAGCTACAAAGTATGTGGTGTGATTATAGTATATAACTTACATATAGTGGGAGAATGTCGGGTTGAAATAGATTAGGTTAGACTGTAAGGGCTTGAGCATTTCATTTATCCAACAAAATACTATTGACCTCCTACTATGTGCCAGGCACTATTTTGGGTGCTGAGTTTGGGTTTCATTTGTTTTGTTGGACAGTGGTGATCCAATTAAATTTTGTACTGGGGAGATGACATCTTTTAATATTTAAGAATGGAATGAAGAGAGATGAAAATGATGGAATCAGTTGGAAGACTATTAAAAATAGTCTTGAAAGCTCTGAAAAATGTTTTGGAGTGAACCCTGGCCTAGTTTGGTTTACTTACTTATTCCCAAGCCAATCATTATTACTAGGGGATAGAATAAGCTTGGTAGGTCTGAGCAGCATGCCTGCTCCTGGAGCTGGGGTGAGAGACAGGGTTATCCCCCATTAAACTATGCAGACAGATCCAGATTACTGTGGAATTTACAGTAAAAGAGGTCTTGAAGGAAAGGCTGCTGGCCAGAACAAAACATAGATCCTCTTATTTGAATGCTATTAGAGCCCATAGAAAGGACACCTAATCCAAACTTGAGTCAGTGCAAGCTTCCTGGAAGAAGTGGCATTTAGTCTGAAACTTTAGATTAATAGGAATTAGTAGAAGGCAAGAGGGTGAACACAAATGTAGCAGGGATAAATAGGGTATTCCAAGTTAAAAAAAGTATGTGGGAAGGCCTGGAAGCATGGGAGAGCATGGCATATTTAAGTTTATCTTAGCTGAAAGGTGGAGATAAAGGTAGTGGTGGTAGTGGAGGGACATGAGGGTGGAGAGATAATAAGAGGCTGGATCGTGTGAGGCCTCATAAGATGTATTTAGGAGTTTGAGGTTATTGAAGAGTTTCGAACTGAGGGATGTCATAATTTACCTATACTTTAGAAAGCTGTGAGACTATAAGAATAGTCCAAGGATGGGATGAGCTAACATTTTTTAAGAGCTTACAATGGAGCAGGCACATTCTAGGTCCTTTATATGTTATTTAACTGGAAGTTATTGTCCTCATTTTATGAATTAGGAAATAGGATCTCGAAAGGGTAAAAAACTTCAACAAGGTTACATGATTAAGAAATAGTAGAGCTGGTCTTCTACATTCTTGACACTATACCGTATTTTCCTTCTCCTCGAAATCTATTTTTCTTTCACCTTCATATTTACTAATTAAATTCAACCAAAAATAAAAAGAATATAAGACTAAATACTTGGTATGGAATTCACTACTTTAAATTTTGTGTTAGAGGCTGCTTCAAAGCACTAAGCCTATGGTTTCTTTGGTGTTGGTATTGGGGAAAAACATGAATTTGATGTTTAATGTAAAATCAAAATTCTCCATTCAGAATTTAAAGCATGATTTGTTTTGCCAATGTAGAAATATTAGTGATGAATTAGGGAGAAAATGAAATGCATGACAAATTTTGTTAGTGTTGTCAGCTTCCCATGATTAGATTTTAAGTTACCTATTAAAACAGTTTCCCAGAAAGAATCCAAGTTGCAAATAATTATCAGATATTTTGCCTGACCTTGAATTTCATTACTTCTTTTCCCAATTCACTACCTTAGTTCAGACATTTATTATTTCATGTTTACTTTACCTAATGAGTCATTTCCTCATCTCTAAAATTGAGATAGTAATTCTATCTTTTGTATCTCACTGAGTTGTTGCAAGGCTCAGATTAATAAAAATTTGTGAAACACATATTTAAGAGATTATATTTATATAAAAGACACTTTTAAAAAATCCAAGATAAGCTGGGAAAGCTGATAAACTGTTACAAAGTGATACTGGGCTAAGATAAGAATGATAAACATTAACAAGTAAACATTAACACGAAGACTAAAAAAAAAGACATTGAAATAAAATGAGAGCTGATAAATATTTTGTAGAAGTATGAGACTAAGGTTTATAATTCCATTTCTGAATAATACTAAAAGATACTTATAGAAGAAAAATAGAATTTCTGTTAATATCTTTAATCTGATGTCAAATATTTTTTAGGCTCGAAACATTCAATGTGAAGTTTTAAAAAAAGATAAAGAAATGAAGATATTAGAAAACAAGGTATTATCAAATTGCATTAAAATTTTGGGAATAGAGACTTTGTAGCAATATATGTATGACTGGATTATTTAGGGCCAGATTTTACACTGTCCTGTACAAAGAATCTCATTTCTCCTTTCAAGGCTTTAAGCCTTTGAGAAAATGTAGAATTTTTATTGTAGGTGTCCTCTGAGTTCAGGGGCTATGTACAGTGCTTCAAAGAGCAAAGTTTCATTGAACTCCTTTTTAGCTATCTCCTCCCTCCCCCCAAATTTTATACTCTTAGCAGCTGCATTTATTGTGGATATCCATGTGGGAGCAGAACGCTTTTAAAAATTATTCTTAGATATCTTTCCCTTTCCTACACATTCTACTTTCAAGAGAGCTGCAGAAAAATTTCTACTCCCTGTATCTGAGTTTTACTGCCAGGCTACTAATCTCAATTTCCTTCTCCCTTTTCTGTGCTTCACCACACACTAGTCTTAAACTTGACCTTCCATATGGTGAGCTGTCCTCTGAAAAGTATAGTTGACTTTCTGTTCTGACCTTTAATAGTCAACATCATTCTCCTCTACCTGGTAATTCTGGTAAACAAAAATCTTCGTTTCTTGCACGTGAGTTTTACTTAAAAATGAATTGTGATAGTTTAAAATATTTGAAAGAATTTCCAGGCATTCTACCAAATACATTTTAAATTTCTGTTACCATTTAAAAGAAAATGTTTTATTAAAAAGCCATATAATCTAAAGTAGCCCCAAATTTGAAGATTATTTAAACTTAAAAGGAGTGAAAACTTAAGTTACTTTATTTTTCACCAGCTTATGCAGAAGGGAGAGTGGGATGGTGGGGTTTTGAATTAGGCAATCAAAATGACTGATGTTGTTATCATTTTAGTATAAATATACACATTTTTTGACTGTGTCATTATACCAGCTATAAGGGTGGTTTTTTAGAAAGAGCTGAGCAGGAGAAAAGGATGGTCGTCAATATTAACTCTCAAGGGAATAAATTTTGATGGCTTGAACAATGGAGTACTAAGAAATATATAATACAACATGTGATATCTGGGGGAAAATAGTAATTGGTGATGCTTCAAATTAATATTCTTTAAATTTATCCAACATTTATTTGGTAGGGCCAATAAGTAACTGATTTTTCTGTCTATTGAGTTCTTAATTTCAATTTTTCCTTACGGAAGTTCTAATTAGTTCTTTTAAATATCTGCTCAGTTGTCTTTTATGGTCTTCTGCTTCTTGTTCGTAGTTTTAAGTCTTAATTTCTTTAAATATATTTATTTTATATTCTGAGTCTGATAATTTCAATATTTGAAGTCTTTTCAGGTCTGATTATGTTCTCTGTTTTTTCTGCTGGATTTTACTCATTGAGCCTTATTGCTTTGTATTTTTTATGATTCCTTGGAATTTTATCTGTGGGAATTCCTTAAGGGTTGTGTTGAAGTTGTCATCCTCCCAAAAGATTTTCTTGAGAACGCTACCATCTAAGGACATTTTAAATTAAATTCTTCACTTGAAGTTTTTGGACCATACAGATAGCATGAATTCAGCCTATAAATCCATGTAAGGCCAGCTCATGGTTATAAATTCTCAGGGAGTATTTTTATCCCTTTCACTGTCAAGGTCAAGACAGACAAGTTTCCTTACTATTTCCTTCTGTGTGGCAGATTTATTTCTTATTTACGCTTTTACTGAGTATGTAGTCCTTTGAGTCCCTGTCTTTATACAGGGTTATCTTACTGGATTCCCTACCTTTAGTGCACCCTAAGTTTTATCTCTTGTTGCCCTTGCCCTGGGTGGGTTCAGCAGATACTCCTAGGGCAAATGCCGACCTTGGTGCTAGCCCCAAACCTATGATTATCACTTTAACTTTTTTTTTTTTGGACCTCTGCAGATTCCTTACTTTCTAGCCAGCTCACTGATGCATTTAAAGATTAAAATTTTTTTAAATCTATTTTAAAATTATTTTTAACAGGAAGGTCATTCAGAGTATCTAGGTGACCTTTCTCCCAAAACTAGAAATCTTTGATTTTTTAATTTTGGCATGAAAATTAGTAAAATGTTCCTCACTTTTCTATAGCTTCTTTTTTTTTTGAATTTTCTGAAATAGACTATTGTAGGGTAGGACATACTAAATTTTAGATGAAATAAATACTTGTAAACAGCTGTGCCATATATTATTCAGTTTCAGAAGCAGTGGTTAAAGAGCTGGGCTGCTAACCAAAAGGTCGGCAGTTCGAATCCACCTGCTGCTCCTTGGAAACCCTATGAGGTCATTCTACTCTGTGTTATACCGTAGCTATGAGTCGGAATTGACTCAACGGCAACTTTTTTTAAGATTGTACATGAGTGGTGCAATAAAAATGCTTAACAGAATATTTGTGCTAATAAGAGTTAAAATTTTTTCCACTGAAGTTTCTGTCTGCTTTCATGGTAATTAGAACAATTTACGTATCACCACCATGTTCCAGGAACTTTTTAGGACCCTTTAGAAATCGGTGCTACTTTTATGCTGTGCCAGACATTACTTGGGTTAATATCTCTTAATCTAGTTCTGTATATATAACCAGGTGGTATATATGGTTCCTTGAAGTAAGATAGAAAAAAATGGTTACCTGGTGTCTTAGTCATCTAGTGCTGTTACAACAGAAATACCACAAGTGGATGGCTTTAATAAAGAGAAATTTATTTCTTCACAGTAAAGTAGGCTAAAAGTCCAAATTCAGGGCATCAGTTCCAGGGGAAGGCTTTCTCTCTCTGTGGGCCTTCTTCTCTTCAGTGTTCCCCTGGACTAGAAGCTTCTCTGCGCAGGGACCCTGGCCCAAAAGATGTGCTCTGCTCCTGGTACTCCTTTCTTGGTAGTATGAGGTCCCCAATTCTTTGCTTGCTTCCCTTTCCTTTTATCTCTTGAGAGATAAAAGGTGGTGCAGGCCACACCCCGAGGAAACTCCCTTTGCATTGTATCAGGGATGTGACCTGGGTAAGGGTGATATTACAATCCCACCCTAATCCTCTTTAACATAAAATTACAATCGCAAAATGGAGGCCAACCACACAATTCTGGGAATCATGGCCCAGCCAAATTGATACATTTTTTGGGGGACATAATTCAAATCATGACAGCTGGTATTTCTGTAAGGGGAGTTGGAATGTAGTGAGGAGGAAATAGAGTATCATATTTTTCTCTCTTCCAAATGTAACAAGTAAAGGAGATCTCAGAAATGAGGAGTGAGGAATACTAGGTAAGGAAGAAGACAGACTATAGTTATTTTTACCACTGGCTGCTTCGTTTTTACAATCCAATTAATATGATTCAGAGCTCTGTATAGGGTTGACCAAGAAGCACATTTTTTCTTAAAGTAGTTGAATTCATATGTTTTTTAAGTAGATTAAGAAGTGTTTAAGAGTTTCAAATTTGCATTGAGATAATCTCTATTAAAATCTCTATTACTTTTCCACATAATTTTTTACATTAATGGAATTATTTAACAACATTATTTTTTAAGTGACCCTTATGTTATTTTATACAGTATTTTCATTAGTTTGAAATTGATTATCTTGACTGAACCACTGAATAAAATAAAACTGTAATTTCTCATATGTTTTTAGTGTAACAACTTAAGGAAACAAGTTGAAAATAAAAGCAAGTATGTTGAAGAACTCCAGCAGGAGGTATGGACTGTTTAAATATTGTCAAAATCAAACTATGATATTTTCACTACAGTATTAGACAATACCATTTTCCTTTCCTTTAGTAATTCAGTCTAGGTCAGTGCCAGAGTAAGTTAGAATCACTTTGGTACTAAACATAATTCTTTTTTTTTTTTTTTTAATTTTAACAGAATAAGGCCTTAAAAAGAAAGAATACAGCAGAAAGCAAGCAACTGAATGTTTATGAGATAAAGGTATTTTGCATCTTTATTTTTTGTAAAGTACTAGTAAATAGTTAAGAAATCATAAATTTTATACCATTTATACTGTAGCAGTTATCTTCAAAGAGTGTCATCTTTTGCAGTTGTGGAAATCAATCCTTTTATTGTAATAGGGTACTCACCTGTGATTGAGCTCAGCAATTTAAAAATGCGTGTGTGTGTGTATGTGTATTCATATATCTTACCCACGTATGGAAAATTGAGATTGAGTAGATTTAGGGTAGAGCCTGGGAATATAAAATTTTAAAAAGGCTCCCTATGTGCTTATCCAGCTGCAAAAGGAGTTTGAGAATCATTGATTCTGTAGAAAAACTAATTAAAGCCTCAGAATATAGGTTTCGTGATGTCAGGACCATAATTTGCTTGTCATTTTTTCCCCAATTCCTTGAACAATGACTGACAAATATCAAGCACTCAATAAATAGTTTCTGAATCTTGAATGGAAAGTAGTAGTTCTCAAGGTATTAATATGTACATTTTTATTGTGGTAAATATATATGTATATATACACATATGTAAGTACATATATATATATATATAAGAAAACATTTGCCATTTCAGCATTTTTACATGTACAATTCATTGACATTAACTATGTTGTGCAACCATT
This sequence comes from Dugong dugon, assembly GCA_030035585.1. Classification (NCBI taxonomy): domain Eukaryota; kingdom Metazoa; phylum Chordata; class Mammalia; order Sirenia; family Dugongidae; genus Dugong; species Dugong dugon. The sequence goes on from CM057462.1 coordinate 155,687,536, forward strand.
ACCACCATCCATTTACAAAATTTTCCATCATGTTTAACAGAAGCTGAGTGCTCCGTAAGCAGTGACTCTCCTTCTGTCCCCCCGTAACTCTTAGTAACCACTAATAAACTTTAGTCTCTATACATTTGCCTATTCTAGATGTTTCATGTAAGTGGGATTATAGAATATTTGTCTCTCTGTGACTGAATTATTTCACTCGTCATAATGTTTTCAAGGTTCATCTATGTTGTAGCATGTATCAGGACGTCATTTTTCTTTATGGCTGAATAATATTCCATTGTGTATGTACCATATTTTCATTCATGTGCTTTGGGAAAACATAAAAAATTTACACCTTCCTTTAATACTATTTGAAATTAAAAGTATCTAAATATTGTAGTTAAAATAATTGTGGAAAAAATAAGAAAGCTCATAAACTGCTGGAATTATATAGGAAAGTTGCTGATACATATACCTTGGAGCGCAACACTTCTACTGCTAAGTAGAAACAGAAGATGTGTACAAAAATACCCATAACAGCATTACATATAGTAACCCTAAACTGATGACAACACAGATGCCCATCAATAGTATAAAAATCAGTCACTAGAAAATGATATCAGGGTAATCTAGATGTTGGAAATAGCAGACAAGGACTGTTATGCAGCTATTATAAATATGTTCAGAGACAGAAATGAAAATATGGTCATCATGAAGGAACAGATGCAGAATCTCAGTGAAGAAATGGAAACTATAAAAAAGAACCAAATAGAAACTCTAGAACTGAAAAGTACAATTTCTAGAATTAAAAAAAAAAAAAAAAATTGATGATCCTAATAGCAGATGGGAGATTACTGAAGAAAATGCCAGTGAACTTGAAGTTGGATCCATAGAAGTTATCTAGTTAGAAGAATATAGAAAAAGATTTTAAAAAAAGAAAAAAAAAAAAAAAAAAAGAGGAAAAAGAGGGAATGGTATCTCAGTGACCTGTGGAACTATATCAAGTGAATTAAAATGTGTAGTTGGAGTCCCGGAGGAAAATAAAAGAGAGAATAATGCAAAAGAAAATTATTTGAAGAATTTCTAAAAAGCATCTTACAGATAATAAAAAACAAACTTATAGATCCATGACCCTCAGCGAATCCCAAGCAGGATGAATAGAAAACCATACCTAGCCATGCAAGCATATCATAGCCAAACTGCTAAAACCAAAGGTAAAGGGAGACTCGTAAAAACAGCTAGAGAAAAACATCACATCACACACAGAAGAACAATGACACAAATGGTAACTGATGTTGTATCATAACAATGAAGGCCAGATGACAAAGGAATGACACCTGTAAAGTGCTGAAAGAAATAAACTGTCAATCCAGAATTCAGTATGCAGCAAAAATGTCTGTCTAAAATGAAGGTGGAATAAAGATATCTAGAGCTATGCTACAAGAAATATTAAAGGAATATCTTCCAACTGAAGGAAAATGATACAAGATGGAAACTTGGATCAGTGGAAGAAACGAAAAGCACTGAAAATGATAAAAATGTAGGTGAATATAAAAGGACATATATGAGTACTTAAAATAAAAATTGTTACACTATACTATAGAGATTATTATCTACATATATATATCTATCTGTATCTATATATCTGTATGTATATGCAAGGAAGTAAATATAACTATTTTGCCTCAAGATCTTTACATTATAAATGAAGCAGTGAATTTTAACTCTTAAGTAGACTATAAGTTAGTGATACATATCCTCCCTAGAGCAACCACTATAAAATAATGCAAAGTAGTGAAAAAGTCAATAGAAGAATGAAAATGTAAAACTAAAAAATATTTCATAAACCCAAAAGGAGAGCAGAAGAACAAGAAAGGTGATGCAAATAGAAAACAAATAACAAAAATATAGCTATGATTCAACCATATCAATAATTACATTAAATTTCAGTGGACTAAATACATTAGTAAAAAGATTGGATAAGTCAAGACCAAACTATATACTGTCTACAAGAGACACACTTTATTAAATACAGAGACATACCACATACCATGCAGACAGTAAGCATAGAAAAGCTAGAGTGGCAGTTTTAATTAAAAACACAAAATAGATTTAAAGACAAGGTGTATTATCAGATAAAGAGGGGCATTTCATAATGATAAGTTGTCAGTTTATGATTATGTTTGCCCCTAGTAACAGAGCTTCAAAATACATGATGCAAAAAACTTAACAAAACAATGTGAGAAATAGACAATTCCATAATCATAGTTGGAGATTTTAATACTCTTCTGTCAGCAATTGATATAACTAGTAAAAAATTGGTAAGAATATAGAAATAAAAAAGCAGTATTTAACCAAAATGATCATACTTGAGCCATACATTTCAAAGGACTGAAATCATACAGAATACACCTTCTAACCACAATTCTATTAATGTAGAAATGACAACATGTTTTCTTATCAAAGGCTAAAGTAATACCTTTACTATGAACATCACTATGCTAATATATTTGAAAAAAGTTAAAATAGATTAACCAAAACAATCTCAAGAAGAAATAATAAGCTGAATAGTAATTTAAATGTAAACTTAAATTAAAATCAGTAATTTAAGATCTTTTGGCAAAGCAAACTTCAGCTTCAGATGGTGTCTTCATTTAGTGTAGACCAGATTTTGGTCCAGTTTTCAGGCGACCAACCAAACTGTTGGATCTATTTCTAACCTTGGAGCTGAAACATTGAATGCAGAATCTCTGCTTAGTGGGCCCATATGAATAAATTCAGAATGATCTAACTTTACATTTCTTCGACCTTTATCCCACACCCTTAATATCCATTCCCACACATATCCCCTGGATTTCTATCTGTATAAATTTGAAAAATCATATAGTTCTTTTGGAGTGTAGTGTACTTCCTCTTTGTACCTCACCTGAACGTGCAACATGCCTTATGGCCTAGCAATTCCAATCCTAGATGTACACTATAGAGAATTTCTACACATTTGTGCCAAGAGATGTTTACAAGAACATTGACAGCATTATTGTGTATATTAGCTTCAAGTTGGAAGCAATTCAGAGTCTATGTGAACAATTGAGTACATAAAATAAACAGTGGTATATTCATACAACTACTCCTCAGCAGTGAAAATGAATGAATGAACTATATTTACACATGTCAATATCTAGAACATAATACTGAATGAAAAAATGCAAGGCAGAAAAATACATGTACTACAAAAACATTTGTATAAAATTCAAAAATAAATATTGTTATCCTAGAGAAACAAGAGCCGTCACACAAATAGATATATGCAGACACATGTTCATCGCAGCACTGTTCACAATAGCCAAAGGATGGAAGCAACCTAAGTGCCCATCAATGGATGAATGGATAACAAACTATGGTATATCCACACAATGGAATATTATGCAACGATAAAGAACAATGATGAAACTGTGAAACATCGTATAACTTGGTGGAAGCTAGAACTTATTATGCTGAGTGAATTTAGTTAGGCACAGAAGCACAAATACTGTATAAGACCACTATTATAAGAACTCAAGGTTTAAACACAGAAGAAAACATCCTTTGATGGTTGCGGGGGTGGGGAGGGAGGGTGAGGGTTATTCACTAACTAGATAACAGATAAGAATGATCTTAGGTGAAGGGAAGGACAGCACACACTACAGGGGAAGCCAGCACAACTGGACTAAACCAAAGCTAAGAAGTTTCCTCAATACAATCAAATACTTTGAGAGACAGAGTAGCAGGGATGCGGGGTCTGGGGACCATGCTTTCAGGGGACATCTGTGTCAATTGGCATAACAAACCACATTAAGAAAATGTTCTGCATCCTACTTTGGTGAGTGGCGTCTGGGGTCTTAAAAGCTTGCAAGCGGCCATCTAAGATGTGTCAATTGGTCCCAACCACGTGGAGTAAAGGAGAACAAAGAACACCAAAGACACAAGGAAAGTACTGGCCCAAGAGACAGAATGGGCCACATAAACCAGAGACTTCATTAGCCTGAGACCAGAAGAACTACATGGTGCCTGGCTACCACCAGTGAACGTCCTGACAGGGAACACAACAGAGGGTCCCTGATGGAGCAGTAGAACTATGGGATGCAGAACTCAAACACTAGTAAGAAGACCAGACTTAATGGTCTGACTAAGACTGGAGGTACCCCAGAAAGCATGACCCCTGGTCTCTCCATCACCCCAGAACTAAAACAATTTCCGAGGCCATCTCTTCAGACAGGGATTGGACTGGACTGTGGGACAAAAAGTGGTACTCTTGAAGAATGTGCCTCTTAGACAAGTAGATATAAGAGACCAAAGGGGTGGCTTCTGTCCAGAGGTGAGAGGGGAAGGCAAAGAGAGTTAGGAGCTGGTTGAATATTCATGGGGAGTCATGGGCAGAGGGGAGGAGTATGCTGTCGCAGAATGGGGTGAGCGGTTGGGGTCTCATAACAATGTATGTTAAAAAAAATTCTGTATGGGAGACTAACTTGAAATGTAAACTTCATTTAATTACATCAATAAAAAAAAAATAAAAAAATAAAACACCAAAAAAAATATTGTTTAGAGATACGTAATTATACAATACAGCTATAAAGATAAGCAAGGGAATGATGACTATTAAATTAAGATTGCTACATTTGAGGGGACAGGAGAAAAAAAAAAACTAATGAAGAGGGGCACCCAGAAGGCTTTATCAATATTGGTAATGTTCAATGTCTTAAGGTTGGTGGTTGGCTTATGGGTACAGAATACAGTCTGATTCATCATTAAATTACACATGCCTCCCTTCCCCAATTCTAATTCAGCCCTAAGTTAATAAGGATCTGGGAATGGGTGCTAGTTCAGGGACCTCATTTTCTCATGATATTTACTATATTAGAGTCATATCTACATAACTCCATAAATATTTATACAAAGAATGTGAAAACAATAGAAATTGAAAATATTGCTTGTTCATAGAAAATTAATCTTATTAGGAATATGCTTTTTATGTCAATCACCTGAGTTTTCTGCCCAACTAGAATAGTTACTTACAGTAATAAAACATACTGAACTGAAACTAAACATTTAGATATTATTGAGTAATTCATTTTAAATTAAAATATAACTGCTTATTTTATATTACTTGTCAGTACTAAATATGTATTTTATGGGAGAAGATAGATTTCGTGAGAACTAAAGCACATTTCACCATATGAAAATTATAAAGAAAATGATCTAACCATAATTTCCATTAATAAGTAATTTTCTGAGATTCACAAAATCCTTCAAATTCTGATGGAATTCAGACTTTCTGGAGCCACTGAGGCTGGATAACTCCCCAAAACCATTGGTCTGAGGATATCCTTAAACCTTATTAAAACCTTAAGCTGAAACTATTCCCTGAAGTCATCTTTAAAGCAAACAATAGTTTAGCTTACTTAGAAAAGAATGTCCACATTGAGCATTGTGTTAAAGAATTCTTTCTATGAAGTCAAATTGACAACAGCAACTCAAAAGGTTAGATGAGAAGCTTAGGGGGCAGTGAGTCTGTGTTGATGATGGTGAAACAATTCGGAAAAGGATATTAACAAGTTGGCACAACTTGAAGAATGTAACTGATGTCACTGAATTGGACATGTGGAAATTGTTGAATTGATGTATGTTTTGCAGTGTATATCTTCACCAAAAATAAAATAATAAACAAACAAACAAAATCTAAAGACTCTGCTATGAGAAAAGAAAATAACATGATAAAACTTCTAGAGTACCCAAGCTCTGTATTAAGGTTTTCATAAGCAAAAACAATATTTAGGAGATATTTTCATTGAAATAAATCACTACTTCAAAACTAAACTAAACTAAAATCATCTGGAAAATAAAAATAAAAGATTCACAAAACCACAAAAACCAGCATGGAATATTTTTAATATATCATATTTTCTAATGTTCATGTTATTATTTATTTTATTTAAAGGTCAGTAAATTAGAGTTAGAACTAGAAAGTGTCAAACAAAAATTTGAAGAAATGACTGATAGCTATCAAAAAGAAATTGAGGATAAAAAGACATCAGAAGAAGCTCTTCTGGGAGAGGTAGGAAAAACTAAATGTTTTTGAAAATTTGTTATGTTAAAACTCTGTATTTGTTTATGAGCATTTTAAGAGAAAAGTACATAATAAAAATTCTTAATTTTGAAATTTTTATTTAAAAAAAGTAATAAATGCATAAAAACAAAAACTCACTGCCGTCAAGTCAATTCTAACTCATAGTGAGCCTGTAGGACAGTTGAACTGCCCCATTGGGTTTCCAGGCTGTAAATCTTTATGGAAGCAGACTGCAACATCTTTCCGTGTAGGAGTGGCTAGTGGGTTCGAACTGCTGACCTTTTGATAGCAGCCGAGCTCTTAACCACTGCAACACCAGAGCTCCTTAATAAGTGTATACTAAATTATTAGTTTCTATGTAAGCTAAAATATCCTGGTTATTCTAATTATTTGAGTTTTGAGTAGCATATACTTATATGAAAAGATAAATGATCATCACAGTGTTATACTGTCATCTCACCTGATAAACCAAACCAAACCCGCTGCCATCAAGTCAATTCCGACCATAGCGACCCTAAAGGACAGAGTAGAACTGCCCTATAGAGTTTTCAAGGAGCGGTTGGTGGGTTCGAACTGCCAGCCTTTTAGTTAGCAGCTGAGCTCATAAACACTGCATCACCAGGGCTTCACTTGATAGGATACTCTAAAATAAACCAAAACAGTGATACATTTTCTAATTGGTTTTCCCAATTTCCTAGTGTTTGATTTCTGCATTTTATATACGTAAAGCATGTTCTTTACATTTAAGTTAAATTTCTTGTTTTGTGTATTAATTTTAAGAAAGACTTGTTATTTGATAGGTTGAGAAAGCAAAAACAATAGCTGATGAAGCAGTAAAATTACAGAAAGAAATTGATATACGATGTCAACATAAAATAGCTGAAATGGTAGCACTTATGGAAAAACATAAGGTAATTTTTTTTTTTTATATAATGAAAATTACTAATTGGAGCCACATTTCTGCTTAAAAATAGTGAAATCAAGATTGCATTCTGATTTGCCAGAGAAAATTATTATCTTTATGTAACAATCACTCATTATAGTTGGAATACCTTTGACACCCCATTTCTCCAAGTTCAGACCTTAATCGTGCAAAGCTGAGCTTAGGTGTCACTCCTTGGGGGAACTCTTCCCGTTATCATCTTGATAGATGAAGTAATCACTCTTTTTTTGGATTCTCCTAATAATCTCATAACACTTCCCACCTTATACTTATTTAATTACATACCCAGGTTCTGTAGTTCATTATATTTGCTTCCCCCACATGTGTCTCACACATACTAGACTACACCAATTTTTATCAAAGGAATAAATAGATGAAAGGCTAAATAAGTTTGTTGTGCTTGTGGGTATCACCTATTTTTTTTTTTTAAATTTTATTGTTTTTAAGTAAGTATTCTGTTAGGGAATTAAGACTTACTTCCTTTAAGATTTGGAGAGAAAGTGGGTTATACCAAGCGATTCATGTTTACAAATTGTTGCTTAAATATGACATTATTATGAGATAAGCAATGAAGATTAAAAAAAAATAACATTAAGAGCTCATAGATTTAAACATATTTGGTATGTTTCAATCCAGTGCAGTTTTTATCCTTGTTGATATTAAAATTGTCTCAGCTTTGTCCAGGGCAGCGTTGTCAAGCTGGCTTGCAAGTCCCTTTGACTTGACCCTAGTAGTCTCTGATAGCTTTCTTGCTTTCTGTTATGATGAGATATTCTAGGTTCATCTTGTATTCTGGAATTGGCCATTCTTCTAAGAAGTCTTAGTCCTTCTAGCCTATTTTAAAAATGATTAAATTCAGTGTTCCAACTAAAAAGAATTGTTTCTTGCTCTTGTGTTCCCAAGATTGTTGTCTATGTTTCCTTGTTTCGTTTGTTGAATGAAAAAATAAAATTAAAAAATTTAAAAAATATGCTCAAAGATTTATATTACTAAATTCATAAACATCACTTTATCCAAATATTAAATACATTGGGATATCAATCCTACTAAAACATAGTGTATTTGGTTTTTAATATACCCAAAATGTTTTCTCTCTTTAATATAGCACCAATATGATAAAATTGTTGAAGAAAGAGACTCAGAATTAGGACTTTATAAAAGCAGAGAACAAGATCAGTCATCAGTGAGAGCATCTTTGGTGAGATACAGAACAAATAGCAATAAAAGTTAATTTTCATAATGTCACCGTGGTTAGTAGTAAAGAAAAATATTAAGTAAAACCATAATTTTTGAGCTATATAGAATCATAGAGTCTTAAATCTGAAAGGGATTGTATGGATCGTGTAGTTTATTTATTTTTGATATGGCGGAAAAAACCCCTTTTTCAAATGAATTGTTATAAACGTTAGTTAAATTAGTTTGGAGCTCTGACATTGGGAGAAGAGTGGTGGGATATAGCTTGGGAGAGGCTGAGGAAGAGATATATATATAGTGTTAAATCTTTCTTTAGATAAAACTATAAAAAATTTGTTTTAATGAAGTCCTTAGTTATGGTCAATTAGCAGCTTTTATGTAGGTAGACTTTTAAAATATATGTATCTCATAAGTGAATTTATTTCTTTATAAAAATGAATTTACTTGGAGCATTAGTTTGCATTTTCATTGTCTTGAGAAATATACGGAAGCACTTATAAACTTCGTATTTCTTTTCTTTAGGAGATTGAATTATCCAACCTCAAAAATGAACTTTCATCCATTAAGAAGCAACTTGAAATAGAAAGAGAAGAAAAAGTACGTTTTGTGGCATTATAGATGAAGTAACTAATTGTAAGCTTTGGTGCAACTTTGGCGTTTTATAAATATGTCATATTAGAAAATAATAGGGTAGCTTTGGGTAACTAACCAAAAACAAACAAACAAACAAACCAAACCCATTGCCATCTAGTAGATTCCTACTTGTAGCGACCCTATAGGACAGAGTAGAAATACCCCATAGGGTTTCCAAGGAGCGGCTGGTGGATTCAAACTGCTGACCTATTGGTTAGCAGCTGAGCTCCTAACCATTGCACCACCAGTGCTCCTTGGGTAATTAACGAAGAGAAAATACGGTTTTTCCCTGTTAGTTTTTTTTTCAGAAGTATTTAGCATATTCCCAGGTTTATATACTAAACACATATAAATATAGAAGCCTTTTAAGTATAGGAGGGCTTTTTTAAAAATTATGGTGAAATATGTATCACAAAATATTTGTCATTCTCACAATTTTTATGTGAACAATTTAGTGACATTATTTACATTCCCTGTATTGTGCAACCATCACCATTATCCATTTTCAAATGTTTTTCATCACCCTAAACAGAAGCTCATTGCCACACCCACCTCCCTTTCCCTCCACCCTGACCTGCCTGGCAGCCACTTATCTGTTCTCCATTTCAATAAATTTGTTGTTTTAAGAATGTTCTATAGATGGAATCATACAGTATAAAACATTTTATGATTGGCTTTTATCAATCAGCATAATTCCTTGGAGATTTATACAAGTTGTTGTGTGTATCAGTAGTTTGTTACTTTTTATTGCTGAGTAGTAGTCCGTGGTATGAATGTACCACAGTTTGTTTAACCATTAACCCACTGAAGGACAACTAGTTGTTTCCAGTTTTGACTTGTTATGAACATTTATGTGCAGGTTTTGGGGTGAACATAAGTTTTCATTTATCTGGAATAAATACCCAAAAGTACAATTGCTGAGTTGTATGGTAGTTGCATATTTAGTTTTACAAGAAACTGCCAGACTCTTTTTCCAAAGTGGTTATATCATTTTATATCCCCACTAGCCATGTATGCAGGAACCCTGGTAGCGCAGTTGTTAAGCACTCAACTGCTAACCACTTGGAACCACCAGCCACTCTGAGGAAGAAAGATGTCACAGTCTGCTTCTGTAAAGATTTACAGCCTTGGAAACCCTATGGGGCAGTTCTACTCTGTTCTATAGGGTCGCTACAGTGCCACTATGGTTGGAATCGACTCGATGGCAATGGAAAGCCATGTATGAGCTTCTCCATATTTTTGCCATCATTTAGCATTGTTGTTGTTTTTTATTTTAGTCATTTATTTAGCCTGATTCTATAGTGATATCTCATTATGGTTTTAATTTGCATTTCCCGGATGGATAATGATGTTAAACATATTTTCATATACTTATTTACCATCTGCATATCTTCTTCTATGAAATGTCTGTTCATATCTTATTTTCATTTTGTACTTGGTTTTTTTTTTTACTGTTGAATTTAAAAGATTTTTATTGTGGTAAAATACATATAACATAAAATTTGACTTTTTTTTTATATTGTACTTCAGGTGAAGGCTTACAGAACAAATAGTTTCTTGTGAAACAGTAGTACACATGTTGTTTTGTGACATTGGTTAACAACCCCACAACATATTAACCCTCTAAATTCTCAACCATTATTTTTTTTTTTGGTGAAAATACACATAACCAAAGATACCACCGTTTCAAAAATTTCTACATACACAGTTCAGTGACACTGACTACGCTCTTCTAATTGTGCTGTTATTCTCACTTAAGATGAAGGCTTACGGAACAAAATAGTTTCTCACTTAACAGTTACTACATATGTTGCCCTATGACAATGGTTAACAATCTCACAACACATCAACAATATCCTTACTCAACCTTGGGTTCCCTATCACCAGCTTCCGTGTCCCCTTCTGCCTTCTGGCCCTTGTCATTGGACTCCTGTACCTCGTTAGTCTCATTTGGTTTTACGGGGCTGTCCACTCCCAGGCTGAATGGTGAACCTTGGAGGTAACTTCACCACTGAGCTAAAAGGGTGTCTGGGGGCCATACTCTCGAGGTTTCTCCTGTCTCCTTTAGGCCAGTAAATCTGGTGTTTTTTTTGTGAGTTAGAACTATGCTGTACATCCTTCTCCAGCTCTGTCTAGAAACCTCTGTTGTGATCCTGGTCAGAGCAGTCAGTGGTGGTAGCCGGGCACCATCTAGCTATAATGGACTCAGTCCGGTGGAGGCCTTGGTAGCTGTGGACAATTAGTCCTTCGGACTAATCTTTTCCTTGTATCCTGTTCTCTTCATTCTCCCTTGCTCCCGAAGGGATGAGACCAGTGGAGTATCTTAGATGGCCGCTCACAGGCTTTTAAGAACCCAGATGCTACTCACCAAGGTAGAATGTAGAACATTGTCTTTATAAGCTGTGTCATGCCAATTGAGCTAGATGTTCACCGAGACCATGGTCCCCACAACCCTCCGCCTGGCAATTCAGTCCCTCAGGGAGTTTGGATGTATCTATGGGACTTCCATGACCTTTCCTTGTACAGGTTGTGCTAGTTTCCCCTGTAATGTGTACTGTCTCACCCTTCACCCAAGATACCACTTATCTATTGCCTATTTAGTATTTCTACCCCACCCCTCCCATCCCTGGTAACCAACAAAGTTTGTTACATTTTGTGTGTGAACTTTTTCATGGGTTTTTACAATAGAGGTCTCATACAATATTTGTCCTTTTGTGATTGACTTATTTCACTCAGCATAATGTCCTCCAGTTTCATCCATGTTATGAGATGGTTCACAGATTCATTGTTGTTCTTTCTCATTGCATAGTACTCCATTGTGTGTATGTACTGTAGTTTGTTTATCCATTCATCTGTTGATGGGCATCTAGGTTGTTTCCATCGTTTTGCTATTGTGAACAATGCTGCCATGAATATAGGTGTGCATATGTCTATTTGAGTGATGACTCTTATTTCTCTAGGATATATTCCTAGGAGTGGGATTGCTGGATCGAATGGTATGTCTATTTCTAGCTTTCTGAGGAAGCGCCATATCATTTTCCAAAATGGTTGTATCATTTTGCATTCCCACCAGCAGTGCATAAGAGCTTCCATCTCCCAGCAGCCCCTCCAACATTTGTTATTTCCAGGGTTTTTGATTCATGCCAGTAATGCCAGGGTAAGATGGTATCTCATTGTGGTTTTAATTTGCATTTCTCTAATGGCTAGTGATCATGAGCATTTCCTCATGTGTCTGTTGGCCATTTGAATGTCTTCTTTGGTGAAGTGTCTGTTCATTTCCTTTGCCCGTTTTTTAATAGGATTATTTGTCTTTTTGTTGTAGAGGTGTTGGATTTTCTTGTAGATTATGGAGATTAGACCTTTGTCTGACTTGTACTGTCCAAAAATTTTTTCCCAGTCTGTAGGTTCTCTTTATACTCTTTTGGTGAAGTCTTTTGAAGAGCATAGGTGTTTGATTTTTAGAAGATCCCAGTTATCTAGCTTATCTGTTGGGTTTTGTGCGTTGATGGTTATGGTTTGTATCCTGTTAATGCCATGTATTAAGGCCTGAAGTGTCGGTCCTATTTTTTCTTCTATGAGCTTTATAGTTTTAGGCTTTACATTCAGGTCTTTGATCCATTTTGAAGTAGTTTTTGTATACGGTGTGAGATATGGGTCCTGTTTCATTTTTTTGCAAATGGATATCCAGTTTTGCCTGCACCGTTTGTTAAAAAGACTGTCTTTTCCCCATTTGATGGACTTTGGGCCCTTGTCGAAGATGAGGTGACTGTAGGTGGATGGATTTACATCTGGGTTCTCAATTCTGTTCCATTGGTCAATGGATCTGTCGTTGTACCAGTACCAGAATGTTTTGACTACAGTAGCTGTGTAGTAGGTTCTGAAGTCAGGTAGTGTGAGTCCTCCAACTTTATTCTTCTTCTTCAGTAGTACTTTACTTGTTCGGGGCTTCTTCCCTTTCCATATAAAGTTAATGATTAGTTTTTCCATCTCTTTGAAGAATGTTGTTGGTATTTGGATCGGGATTGCATTGTATTTGTAGATTGCTTTAGGTAGAATTGCCATTTTCACAATGTTGAGTCTGCCTATCCATGAGCATGGTATGTTTTTCCATTTATGTAGATCCCTTTGGATTTCATGCAGCAGTGTTTTGTAGTTTTCTTTGTATAGGTCTTTTATATTCCTGGTCAGATTTATTCCTAAGTATTTTATCTTTTTAGGGGCTATTGAAAATGGTATTGATTTCCTGATCTCCTTTTCATCGTTCTCTTTACTGGTGTATAGGAATCCAACTGATTTTTGAATGTTTATCTTGTATCCTGCTACTCTGCTGAATCTTTCTATTAGTTCCAGTAAATTTCTCGTGGAGTCTTTAGGGTTTTCTATGTATAGTATCATATCATCTGCAAACAGGGAGAGTTTAACTTCTTTATTACCAATTTGGATGCCCTTTATTTCTTTCTCTTGCCTTCCTGCTCTAGCTAGAACTTCCAGCACAATGTTAAATAGGAGTGGTGATAAAGGGCATCCTTGTCTTGTTCCTGTTTTCAAGGGGAATGTTTTCAGCCTCTCTCCATTAAGAATGATGTTGGCTGTTGGTTTTGCATAGATGCCCTTTATTATGTTGAGAAATTTCCCTACTATACCTATTTTATTGAGAGCTTTTATCAGGAATGGGTGTTGGACTTTGTCAAATGCCTTTTCTGCATCAATTGAGATGATCATGTGATTTTTTTCTTTCCTTTTATTTATGTGGTGGATTACGTTGATGGATTTTCTAATGTTAAACCATCCTTGCATACCTGGTATGAATCCTACTTGGTCGTGGTGTATTATTTTTTTGATATGATACTGAATTCTATTGGCTAGAATTTTGTTCAGAATTTTTGCATCTATATTCATGAGAGATATTGGTCTGTAATTTTCTTTTTTTGTGATGTCTTTGCCTGGTTTTGGTATCAGCGTTATGCTGGCTTCATAGAATGAATTTGGAAGTGTTGCTTCCTCTTCTATGCTCTGAAATAACTTGAGTAGAACTGGTACGAGCTCTTCTGTAAATGTTTTGTAGAATTCTCCAGTGAAGCCATCTGGGCCAGGGCTTTTTTTGGTTGGGAGTTTTTTTATTACCTTTTCAATCTCTTCTCTTGTTATGGGTCTGTTCAGATTTTCAATATCACTTTGTTGTAGTTTGGGTAGGCCGTATGTTTCTAGAAATGTATCCATTTCCTCTAGGTTTTCAAATTTGTTGGAATATAGTTTTTCATAATATTCTGTTATAATCCTTTTTATTTCAGTTGGGTCTGTTGTAATGTCCCCCATTTCATTTCTTATTTGGGTTGTTTGTGCCCTCTGCTGTTTTTCTTTTGTCAGTCTGGCCAGTGGTTTGTCGATTTCGTTGATTCTTTCAAAGAACCAACTTTTGGTTTTGTTGCTTCTTTCTATTGTTTTTCTATTCTCTATTTCATTTATTTCTGCTCTGATCTTTACTATTTCCTTTCTTCCGGTGGTTGTAGGCTTTTTTGTTGTTCTCTTTCTATTTGTTTGAGTTCTGTAGTTAATGTTTTGATTTTGTCCCTTTCTTCTTTTTTGTTATGAGCATCTATTGCTATAAATTGTCCTCTGAGGACTGCCTTTGCTGTGTCCCAAAGGTTTTGGTATGATGTGTTTTCATTTTCATTTGATTCTAGGAATTTTTTAATTCCATCTCTGATTTCTTCTATTACCCATTGATGTGTAAGCAGATTATTATTCAGTTTCCATGTGTTTGATTTTTTTCCCTTGCTCTTTCTAGTTTTAATTTCTACCTTGATGGCATTGTGGTCAGAGAAGATACTGTGAATTATCTCAGCATTTTGGATCTTGTTGAGGATTGCTCTGTGGCCTAAGATGTGGTCTATTATGGAGAACGTTCCATGTGCATTGGAAAAGAATGTGTACTTTGCAGTGGTTGGATGGATTGTTCTATATATGTCTATGAGGTCCAGTTGGCTGATTGTGTCCTTTAGGTCTTCTGTATCTTTGCTGAGTTTCTTTTTAGTTGTTCTGTCCTTTACTGAGAGTGGTGTGTTGAAGTCTCCTACTATTATTGTGGAACTGTCAATTTCTCTTTTCGGTGCTGTTAGAGTTTATTTTATGTATTTTGGAGCCCTGTCATTGGGTGCATAGATATTTATTATGGTTATGTCTTCATGATGGATCATCCCCTTAATCATTATATAGTGTCCTTCTTTGTCTTTTATGGTAGATTTTGTTTTAAAGTCTATTTTATCTGAGATTAGAATTGCCACTCCTGCTCTTTTTTGATAGTTGTTAGCTTGATATATTTTTTTCCAACCTTTGATTTTTAATAAATTCACATCTTTGTTTCTAAGGTGTGTCTCTTGTAGACAGCAAATTGATGGATCCTGTTTTCTTATCCATTCTGCCACTCTCCGTCTCTTAATGGGTGCATTGAGTCCATTTACGTTCAGTGTAATTATCGATTGATGTGAGTTTGTTGCTGTCATTTTGTAGTGCTTTTTTTTGTGATGCTGAAGTTTTCTTTGTTCTTCTTACTCTCTTGTGCTGAGTTACTTTTGTTTGTGGATTTTGTGTTCATTTCTTTTGTTTTTGTAGGTTTTGTTTTTGTTGAGACTTTATGTTTTTCGTCTTTATTTTTTAAGAGTTGGTTTGTTAACTTTTTTTGTGGTTACCATGAATTTTACCCTTATCTTTATAATTTTGAAGCAGTCTACCGTTACTTGGTATCGCCTTGCCTTCCTCTCCTTTAGAAGGTTCTATACCTATGCCGTTTGTTCCCTCTTTCATTGTTTTGATGTTGTTGTCATCCTTTGATTGACTTCTCTGATTCCCTGTTGTATATCTTTTGTTTTTGGAAAGTCCTCTGTAGTTCAGTTCCTAGAATGGTATCTGGTTCATGTGAACCTGCGTCCTAGGTCCTAGGTCCTGCCTGAGGGCTGAAGCTGTTTATCCTCAGATCGAAGAACTCCCTTTAATAATTCTTGTAAGTTTGGTTTGACTTTTGCATATTCCTTTAGTTTCTGTTTATCTGGAAATGACCTAATTTCACCATCAAATCTGAATGAGAGTTTTGCAGGATATATTATTCTTGGCTGACAATTTTTTTCTTTCAAGATTTTATATATGTCATCCCATTGCCTTCTTGCCTGCATGGTTTCTGCTGAATAATCTGAGCTTAGTCTTATTGTTTCTCCTCTGTATGTGACTTCTTGTTTTTCACGAGCTGCTCTCAGGATTCTTTGTTTGTCTTTAGTTTTAGCGAGTGTGAATATGATATGTCTTGGTGATTTTCTTTTGGGGTCTCTTCTATATGGGGTTCGTTGAGCTTCTTGGATGGCCAGCTTTTCATCTTTCATGATATTGGGAAAGTTTTCTGTCGGCAGTTCCTCAATGATCCTCTCTGTGTTTTCTGTTTTCTCCCCCTGTACTGGTATGCCAATCACTCGTAAGTTTTTGCTTTTAATTGTGTCCCACATAACTCTCAGGGTCTCTTCATTTTTCTTTGTTCTTTTTTCTGAGTTTTCCTGAAACAGAGTTGTATCCAAGTGTTTGTCTTCAGTTCCACTTATCCTGTCTTCCATGGTTTTAAATCTACTTCTCATCCCTTCTATGACACCGTCCATTTCTGAAATCTTGTTGTTTATCTTTTGGATTTCTAATTGTTGTTTTTGTATAATTTCTAGTTGTGAATTTATTTTGGCATTTTGTTCCTGCATCATCTTCCTGAATTCTTCCAATTTTTTGTCTGTATTTTCCATAAATTTGTCTATTTTTTCCTCATGTTTGTCAGCTTTTTGCCTCAGTTCTTGGAAAATTCCGAGTATTAGTGATTTGAGTTCCGTATCAGGTACTTATAGTGCATTTTCTTCCACAGGAGAGTTATCTGGTGTTTTAATTTGGATGCGTATTGGAGCCATCTTGTCTTGTTTTTGTAAATGTTTTGATATTGTTTGCTGTTTTCGGGGCATTCAGTAGATATTTCTCTCGTTTATTGATTGTAGATTTTTTTTTTTGTTTCGTCCTTGTGGTACAGCTGGGCAGATCTAGCTGAGGAGGAGCCACTGGGACGGGTTGCTTGTGGCACTCACCGCAGCCACCAGGACGGTCGGTAGTCAGTGCTGGGCAGGTTCCAATAGGGCGTGCCTGCACCGCTTGGTGGTGTGATGTCTAGTGCACGGTGCAGGTAGGTAGGGTGCAGCGGGAAGATGGTTATGTGTGAAGCTAAGCTGGATATGGGAGAGAGGAGAGAGGAGGAGGAGCAAAAAGCGTACAAACATAAAAGAATGCTAGGGGAGCTTGTCGTTGGAATGTACAGATGAGAGACTATGGGATGGAGGAAACCAGAAGGGGGAAGAGAAAGAAAAGGAAAGAATGACCAAATAAAAATCAGAAAAGTTAAAGCACTGCAAAGTTCCCAGGGATCCCACCGATGCAGCTATGAGGTCTGGGGGAGTCGGTCTCAATTTTCACAGCTCAGCCTGGCCAGAAGGTACAGAGGCATACATCGCCTGGTATTCAGGGATCAGAAAGAGAAGGAAGGGTTAGAGAGATGAGAAATTAAGCAATGTAGAAAGACAAAAGGGAAAAAGAGGTAAAAGATGACAAAACTAATCAAAAAAGGAAGAAAAATAAAATTGAAAAAAAAAAAAAAAAAAAGGGCAACACCAGCAGTCAGTGCCTACAAATGGGACCCAGAGAGCCCCCACTCAGGGGCGCGAATTCCAAGAAGCCGGTAGTCTCGGGGTTAAGAGACCGTGGCCACGGGAAGCAGAGGGGCCAACGAACAAAGGCCCCGGGATCCCACCTGCGCGGGAGCCCAGACCTGGAAACAGCCACACGCCCGAACGCAGCCCTACAGCCCCGCAGGAGAGAGCAGAGACGGCACTCGGAACCAGGCACCCAGGCAAAAGGAGGGGGAGGCTGCAGAAAAAGGCTCGCTAGCCACCAGCAAACGGCTCCCAGAAAGCCGCCAGCCCAGGCGCGCGGAATCCAAGCACCGGCGCCCCCCAGCCCAGGGACTCCGGCCACGGAAAGCAGAGGGGCGAACAAACAAAGGCCCCGGGATCCCACCCGCGCGGGAGCCCAGACCTAGAAACAGCCACACGCCCGAACACAGCCCTACAGCCCCGCAGGAGAGAGCAGAGACGGCACTCGGAACCAGGCACCCAGGCAAAAGGAGGGGGAGGCGGCAGAAAAAGGTTCGCTAGCTGCCAGCAAACGGCTCCCAGAAAGCCGCCAGCCCGGGCGCGCGGAATCCAAGCACTGGTGCCCCCCAGCCCAGGGACCCTGGCCACGGAAAGCAGGGGATCCCCAGCTGAGGCGGAGAGGGGTGGGTGGTGGGAGAGCGCGCACCGCAGTTTTCCAGTCGTTCTGTCTCCGACCAGATGCTCTGCAAGGCTGCTCTCCCATTCGCTGGTCTCCGATAGGAATCCAAGATGGTGGATCCGCGCTGCGTTAGCTGGTAAGGAATCTCTGCCTGAGTCTCTCCTCGCTCTCCGTTCTCTTTTAGTATTCTCACTCTGTTTGGTGTTTGGGTAAGTTCTTTATCTCTTCATTTGGTGTTCTAGGGTTTCAGGATTGTTGATTCTCTGTTAGGCTTAGTTTTTCGGATCTTTGCTGTGGAGGGACGGCGTGGTGTTTCTGCCTAGAGCGCCATCTTGCTCATCCCTTTAAAAAAAAAAAAATTTGACTATGTCTGAGCAGGCAGACTGTGTGTTCTTTGTTGTTTGTTCATCTGTGCACTCAATACTTTTCGCCTCCTTCTCCAACTGGCAGGGTCAGTCACTCAGATATGGTACAGCAGGGCAGGTCTAGCTGAAGAGGAGTTACTGGGACGGGTTGTTTGTGGAACTTACTACAGCCACAAGGGCGGGTTGGTAATCAGTGCTGGGCAGGTTCCAGTAGGCTGTGCCTGTACTGCTTGGTGGTGTGATGTCAAGTGCACAGTGTAGGTAGGCAGGATGCAGCGGGGAGATTGTTATGTGTGGAGCTAAGATGGATATGGGAGAGAGGAGAGAGGAACAGGACCCAAAAAACATACAAACAAAGAAAAAAGAATGCTAGGGGAGCTTTCCTTTGGAATGGAGAGATGAGAGACTATGAAATGGAGAAAAACAGAAAGGGGAAGAGGAAGAAAAGAAAAGAATGAATAAATAAAAATCAGAAAGGTTAAAAAACCGCAAAGTTCCCAGGGATCCCACCGATGCAGCTATGAGGTCTGGGGAAGTCACTCTCAGGTGTCGCAGTACAGCCTGGCTAGAAGGCATAGAGGTATACAACGCCTGGTATTCAGGGATCAGAAAGAGAAGGAAGATATAGAGAGACAAGAAACTGAGCAATGAAGAAAAACAAAAAGGGCAAAAGAGGGAAAAGAAAACAAAACAAATTTAAAAAAAAAAAAAAAAAGAACAAGAAAGGCCCCCGAAAAAAACAGGGAAAAAAAAAAAAAAAAAAACCAATGAAAAAAGAAATGTCCTCAGGGATCCCTCTGCACGTCTGTGGAAGCTGAAGGGGGGTTCCTTGCCATGCAGCTCCGCCTGGCCAGAAAGTGCTCCCAACTCAAGAAAAGGAAAAGAAAACAAACAAACAATTCAAAACGAACAAACGAACAAAAGCCCCGGGGTCCCACCAGCATGGTAGCCCAGACCAGGAAGCAGCTCCACACTCAAATGGAGCTCTGCAGCCCCTCAGGAAAAAGCAAAGATGGTGCACGGAGCCAGGCAGTCGAGCGAAAGGTGGGGGAGGCGGTGAGAGGCAAGCAAGAAATCCAAAGAAGCAGGGGGAAAAAAAAAAAGCAACACCAGCAGCCAACAGATGGCACTCAGAGAGCCAGCTAGTGCGGGCCGGTGTTTCTGGACAAGAGACTGTGTCCGCGGGAAGCAGAGGAGGCCGAGTGTGGGTGAAGAAGGGTAGAGAGTGGGAAAGCATATATCACAAATTGCCGGCCCTCTGGAGCCCCTCAGAAAGAAGCAAAGATGGCGCACGAGCCAGGTACTTGAGTGAAATGAGGGGGAGGTGGTGAGAGGCAAATGAGAAATCAAAAGAAGGAGAAAAAAAAAGCAAGAGTAGCAGCCAACAAATGGCACCCAGAGAGCCGCCCGCTTGGGTGTGTGGAATCCAAGCAGCCAGTGCTTCCCAGCCAAGAGACCATGGCCGCGGGAAGCAGAGGAGGCCAAGCCAGGGCGAAGAGGGGTGGGGGGTGGGAAAGCGCACACGCAAATTACCGGTTGTTTCGTCTTCTGCTGGACACTCCATGAGGCTGCTTTCTTGTACCCCCATTTGCTGGTCTCCAATAGGAGTCCAAGATGGTGGATCTGTGCTGCAGTAGCTGGTAGGGGACCTCTGCATGAATCTCTCCTCGCTCTCCGTTCTGTCTCAGTTTTCTCACTCCATTTGGTGCTTGGCTGAGTTCTTTATCTCTTCATTTGATGTTTTAGGGTTTCAGGATTGTTGTATTCTCTGTTTGGCTTAGTTTTTCGGATCTTTGCTGTGGAGGGATGGCGTGGTGCTTCTGCCTAGAGCGCCATTTTGCCGGAACCCAAAATTTGACATTTTAATAACCATTTTTAAGTGTGCATTTCAGTGCCATTAATTATATTTGCCACATTCAAATATCACCACTCTTTATTTCCAAAACTGTACATTACAGTTGAATATTGAGAATTCTTCATTTATTCTAGTTACTTGTCATTTGTCAGATAGGTGGTTTGCAAATATATTCTCCTACTCTATAACTTGACTTCTTATCCTCTTAATAGGTCCTTTTGCAGGACAAAAGTTTTTAATTTTGATAAGGTTCAGTTTCTCAGTTTTTTCTTTTATGGATTGTACTTTTGGTGTCAAGTTCAAGAATTCTCTGCCTAGTCTTAGATCCTAAAAATTTTATCGCATGTTTTTTTCCTCAAAGCCTTATAGAGTTACATTTTACATTTAAGTCCATGATTCATTGAGTTAATTTTTGTATATGGTGTGAGGTTTAGGTTGAGGTTCAGTTTTTTGCCCGCAGATGCTCACTTGCTCCAGTGCCATTTGTTGAAAAATTTGTCCTTTTTTGACTGAATTGATTTTGCACTTTTGTCAAAAATCAGTTGGTTATATTTGTATTACTGTCGTCTCTATTCTGTTCCATTGATCTATGTATCTATTAGCCACTAATACAGCAGTGTCTTGGTTACTGTATCTGTATAATAACCGGTAAAAAACAGTTGTCAAGTTGATTCTGACTTATGGCGACCCCATGTATATCAGAGCAGAGCTGTGCTTCATAGAGTTTTCAATGGCAATTTTTCAGAAGTAAATTGCCAGGCCTTTCTTCCAACATGCTACTGGTAGATTCGAACCTCAAAACTTTTGGTTAGCAGCTAAGCATGTAAACCATTTGCACCATTCAGGGACTCTGTAGCTATATAAAACTCATTGCCGTACAGTCGATTGTGACTCATAGAGTAGAACTACCCTGTAGGGTTTCCAAGGAGCCACTGGTGGATTCAAACTGCCAACCTTTTGGTTAGCAGCCGAGCTCTTAACCACTGTGCCACCAGGGCTCCTGTAGCTATATTTAAAAAAAACCAAAGCCATTGTCGTCAAATAAATTCAACCTTAATATCAAGTAGTGTGATCCTCCCACTTTATTCTTCTTTGTCAAGATTGTTCTAGATATTCTAGGGCCTGAACATTTCCATATAAATTTTAGAATAAACTTGTCTATTTCTACCAAAAAATCTTTCTGGAATTTTGATAGGAGTTGCATTAAACCTTTAAATTAATTTGAGGAGATTGACATCTTTACTATGCTGAATCTTCAATCGATGAGCACAGTATACATTTTGGTTTCTTAGTGCTGCTGTAACAAATACCACAAGTGTGTGGCTTTCTCATAGTTTAAGAGACTAGAAGTCTGGATCCAGGGCACTGGTTCTAGGGGAAGGCTCTCTCTGTCCACTATGGGGGAAAAACCTTGTCTCAGTGTCTCTAGTGTTTTTCTTGGCCTTCCTTGACAATCTTCCTGCAGCATGTATCTTCTCCTCCATTTGTGCCTCCTTGCTTCTGTGCCTAATCTGCTTCTTTCATGTCTCAAAAACCAAACAATAGTTTAGCTTAACTAGTAAAGAATGTCTGCCTTGAGCATTATGTTCTTTTAAGATCTATATGGGATCAAATTGACAATAGCAACTCAAAAGATTAGATAGGAACCTTAGAGGGCAATGATTTTATGTTAATGGAGGAGGAACAACTCAGAAAAGGAGAGTGACAATGGTTGCACAATTCAAAGAATGTATCTAATGTTACTGAATTGTGCATGTAGAATCTGTTAAATGGGTGTATGTTTTGCTATGTATATTAACAACAAGAAAACATGAATTATAAAAAATGAAGAAGAATATGCACACCTATGTTCATTGAAGCATTATTCACAGTAGCAAATAGATGGAAACAACCTAAGTGCCCATCAACAGATGAATGGATAAACAAACTATGGTACATACACACAATGGAATACTATGCGAAAACAAAGAACAATGATGAATCTGTGAAATATCTCACAACATGGATGAATCTGGAGGTCATTATGCTCAGTGAAATAACTCAATCACTAAAGAACAAATACGGTATGAGACTACTATTATAAAAACTCATGAAAAGGTTTACACACAAAACAAAACAGTTTTTGATAGTTATGAGGGAGGGAATAATGGGGAGGGAAAGACACTAGACAATAGATAAGTGGTAACTTTGGTGAAAGGTAGACAGTACGCAATACTGGGGAAGCCAGCACAACTTGACCAAGGCAAGGCCATGGAAGCTCCACAGACACATCTAAACTCCTGAGGGACTGAATTACTGGGCTGAGGGCTGGGGACCATGGTCTTGGGGGACATCTAGCTCAATTAGCATAACATAGTTTATAAAGAAAATGTTCTACATCCTACTTTGGTGAGTAGCATCTGAGGTCTTAAAAGCTTGTGAGCAGCCATCTAAGATACTCTGCTGGTCTCACCCCATCTGGAGCAAGGAGAATGAAGAAAACCAAAGACACACGGGAAAGATTAATCAAAACAACTAGTGGACCACATCTAGCACAGCCTCCACCACACTGAGTCCAGCACAACTAGATGGTGCCCAGCTACCACTGACTGCTCTGATAGGGATTGCAATAGAGGGTCCCAGACAAAGCTGGAGAAAAATGTAGAACAAAATTCTCACTTACACACACACACAAAAGACCAGGTTCACTTCTTTGATGGAGACTGGAGAAACCCTGAGAGTATGGTCCCCAGGTACCTTTTTAACTCAGTACTGAAGTTACTCCTGAGGTTTACCCTTCAGCTAAAGATTAGACAGGCTCATAAAACAAAACAAGGCAGGAAAGCTAGTAATGGGGAACCCAAGGTCGAGAAAGGGAGAGTGTTGACTTGTTGGGTTGACAACCAATGTCACGAAACAATATGTGTATTAATTGTTTGATGAGAAACTAATTTGCTCTGTAAACCTTCATCTAAAGTAAAATAAAAAAATATATATAAACAGAAAAAAATGAAGAAGAAAAAAAGTGATTGGCTTAATTAAGACATATCCTACACTGATATGGCCTCATTAACAAAAAGAAAACCTTATTCCCAAATGGGATTGCATCCACAGGTATAGGGGTTAGGATTTACATCACATATTTTTGGGGGACACAATTCAATCATAACAGTATATTTCTTCATTTATTTATGTTTTTGATTACTTTCATCAGCATTTTGTAGTTTTCAGCATACAGATTCTGTACGTATTTTTTTGAATGTGTGTCTAAATATTTCATTTTCTTTGACGTGATTGTAAGTGGTATTGTGTTTTTAATTTTGTTTTTCTGTCTGTGCATTGTTAGTACCGTATTTACGCAAATAACTTGCACCTTCTGTTTGTTTGCCAACCACACCCTCCTCCCTGCCCCCTGCCCCAGGTATTTTTGTAAATACGCTATGCTAAGTTTTTTCACAGCAACATGTTAAAAAAAAATTAGCATAGCAGCGCCTTTGAAAACACCTCCTTGGAGGAGGCAAGGTTGGCAAACAAATGTAGAACTCGCATGTTATTTGTGTAAAAATACAGTATATAGAAACATGATTGAGTTTTGTGTGTTCATCTTGTATTCTGTGACCTAACTAAACTCACTTATTAGTTAAACTCATTTGTTAGTTCTAAATCAAGTAAACCCACTTACTGGTTCTAAAATGTCTACTTCTTATTTGTTAAGATTTTCTATGTAGGTCTGCAGATTGACAGACCTTTTTTGCACAGTGCCACTGGGTGGGTTCAAACTGTCAACCTTTAGGTTAGTAGCCAATTGCAAACCACTTGTACCACCCAGGGACCTATGTAGACAATCATATCATCTGCAAGTAAAGGTAGTTTTATGTCTTCCTTTCCAATTGGCATGCTTTTTCTTTTCTTTTTTTTTTTTTCTTTTGCCTTATTAAAGTGGCCAGAACTTCTAGTAATATGTTGAACCGTACTTTGTTGCCTTATTCCCAATCTTAGGGGAAAGCATTCAGTTTTTCCTTTTTTTTTTTTAACCATTACGTATGATATTAACCATAGATTTTTTGTTGATGCTCTTTATCAAGTTGAGGTAATCCCCCTATCTCTAATTTGCTGAGAGTTTTTATCATGAATTGGAATTAGATTTTTGTCAAATGTTTTTTCTTGTTCAGTTGATATGGTCATGTTGTTTTACTTCTTTAGCTTGTTGATATGGTGGATTATATTGACTGATTTTTGAACGTTGCATCCCGGGAATAAACCTGACTTGGTGATAGTGTACAAGTTTTCTTTTTCATTACTATATTCAGTTTCCACTACTTGTTGGTCAGTTTGTGGTACTTTGGTGCCTTGTGTGTTACTGTGATGCTGGAACATATGCCACCAGTATTTCAAATACCAGTAGGGTTACCCATGGGGGACAGGTTTCAATGTAGCTTCCAGATTAAGACTAGGAAGAAGGACCTGGTGGTCTACTTCTGAAACAATTGACCAGTGAAAACCTTATAAATAACAGCGGAACATTGTCTGATACAGTGCCAGAAGATGAGCCCCTCAGGTTGGAAGGCCTTCAAAATATGGCTGGGGAAAAGCTGCAACCTCAAAGTAGAGTCTACCTCTGCAAACATTCATTAATAATCAGAACGTGAGATGTACAAAGTTTGAATCTAGGAAAATTGGAAGTCATCAGAAATGAAATGAAATGCATAAAGATCAATATCCTAGGCATTAGAAAGCTGAAATGGACTGGTTTTGGCCATCCTGAATCAGATAATCATATGGTCTAGTATGCTGGGAATGACAAATTGAAGAGGAATGTCATCACATTCATCATCAAAAGCAACATTTCAAGATCTATCCTGAAGTACAATGCTGTCAGTGTTAGGATAATATTCATACACCTACAAGGAAGACCAGTTAATACAACTATTATTCAAATTTGTGCACAAACCACTAATGTCAAAATAAGGAAATTGAAGATTTTCATCAACGTCTGCTCTGAAATTGATCAAACATGCACTCAAGATACATCATAATTACTGGTGATTGGAATGAGAAAGTTGGAAACGAAGAAGGATCAGTAGATTGAAAATGGGGCCTTCATGATAGAAATGTTGCCAGAGATTGCATGATACAATTTTGCAAGACCAATGACTTCTTCATTGTAATTACCTTTTTTCGGCAACTCTTGAACTTCACCGAGTGGAAAACACAGGAATCAAAGTGACTACATCTGCAAAAAAAGACGATGGGAAAGCTCAATATTATCAGTCAGAACAAGGCCAGGGGCCGACTGCCCATCAGTTGTTCATATGCAAGTCCAAGTTAAAGCTGAAGAAAATTAAAATAAGTCCACAAGAGCCAAAATACGACCTTGAGTATATCCCACCTGAATTTAGAGACCATCTTAAGGATAGATTTGACGCACTGAACACTAATGACTGAAGACCAGACAAGTTGTGAGATGACATCAAGGACATCATACATGAAGCCAACAGTCATTAAAAAAATAGGAAAGAAAGAAAACAACAAAATGGATATCAGTAGAATTTCTGAAACTTTCTGTTGAACGTAGAGTAGCTAAAGCGAATGGAAGAACTGATACAAAAAAAGAGCTGAACAGAAGATTTCAAAGGGCAGTTCGAGAAGACAAAGTAAAATATTATAATGCAATATGCAAAGACCTGGAGTTAGAAAACCAAAAGGGAACAACAAGCTTGGCATTTCTCAAACTGAAAGAACTGAAGAAAAAATTCAAGTCTCGAGTTGCACTTTTGAAGGAGTCTATGGGCAAAATATTGAATGATTCAGGAAGCATCAAAAGCTAATGGAAGGAATACACGGTCACTGTACCAAAAAGAATTAGTCGACGTTCAACCGTTTCAGGAGCTAACATATGATCAAGGACCAATGCTACTGAAGGAAGAGGGCCAAGCTGCACTGAAGGCATTCGTGAAAAACAAGTCTCCATGAATTGATAGAATACCAACTGAAATGTTTCAACGAACGGATGCAGGTCTGGAGGTGCTCAAGCATTTATGCTGAGAAATTTGGAAGACAGCTACCTGGCCAACTGACTGGAAGAGATCCATATTTGTGCCCATTGCAAAGAAAGGTGATTCAACAGAATGGGAAATTATCGAACAGTATCATTAGTATGTTCGCCAGTAAAATTTTGCTAAAGATCATTCAAAAGCGGTTGCAGCAGTACATCCACAGGGACCTGCCTGAAATTCGAGCCAGATTCAGAAGAGGATGTGGAACAAGGGATACCACTGCTGATGTCTGATGTATCTTGGCTGTAAGCAGAGAATACCACAAAGATGTTTACCTGTGTTTTTATTGACTGTGCAAAGGGACTCGACTGTGTGGATCATAACAAATTATGGATAACATTGCGAAGAATGGAAATTCCAGAACAGTTCATTGTTCCCATGCGGAGCCTGTACCTAGACCAAGAGGCAGTCATTTGAACAGAATGAAGAGATATTAAACCAAAAAACCCATTGCTGTCTAGTCGATTCTGACTCATAACGACCCTATAGGACAGAGTAGAACTGCCCCATACGGTTTCCAAGGAGTGGCTGGTGTATTTGAACCGCTGTCCTTTTAGTTAGCAGCCAAACTCTTAACTGCTGCACTGCTGGGGCTCCAAAGGGATACTGCATGGTTAAAAATCTGCAAAGGTGTGCATCAAGGTTATATCCTTTCACCATACTTATTCATTCAGTATGCTAAGTGAATAATCTGAGAAGCTGGACTATATGAAGAAGAATGGGACATCAGGATTGGAGGAAGACTCATTAACAACCTGCTGTAGGCAAATGACACAATCTTGCTTGCTGAAAGTGAAGAGAATTTGAAGCACTTACTGATGAACATCAAAGACTACAGCCTTCATTATGGATTACACCTTAACATAAAGAAAACAAAAATTCTCACAACTGGAATGATAAGCATCATGATAAATGGGGAAAATATTGAAGATGTCAAATATTTCATTTTGCTTGAATCCATAATCATCGCCCATGGAAGCAGAAGTCAAAAAATCAAATGACGTATTACATTGGGCAAATCTGCTGCAAAAGACCTCTCTAAAGTGTTAAAAAGCAAAAGATGTCAGTTTGCGGATTAAGGTGCACGTGACCCAAGCCATGGTATTTCAGTCACCTCATATACATGCGAAAGCTGGACAATAAATAAGGAAGACCAAAGACGAATTGATGCCTTTGAATTAAGGTGTCGGTGAAGAATATTAAATATACCATGGACTTCCAGAAAAACGAACAAATCTTGGAAGAAGTACAGCCAGCCAGAGTGCTCCTTGGAAGCAAGGATTGTGAGACTTTGTCTCACATACTTTGGACATGTTATCAGGAGGGACCAGTCCTTGGAGAAGGACATCATGAGGGTTAGCCAAAAAGAGGAAGACCCTCAACGAGATAGATTGACACAGTGGCTGCAACAACAGGCTAAAACATATCAGTGATTATGAGGATGGCGCAGGACAGGGCAGTAATTTGTTCTGCTGTACATAGGGTCGCTATGAGTCGGAACCAACTCAATGGCACCTAACAACAAGAAGACCATATTCAGTTTGCTAACGTTTTGTTTAGGATATTGTGTCATGCATCTAAATCCATGAAGTAACATTTTGTAGTTTTTTAAAAAATACTATCTTTGCCTTGTATTATGAGTGAATGACTTATTTCACTCAGCATAATACCCTCCAGATTCATCTATGTTGTGAGATGTTTTGCAGATTTATCATTGTTCTTGATCATTGCATAGTATTCCGTTGTGTGTATTTATCATAATTCGTTTATCCATTCATCTGTTGATGAGCATTTAGGTTGTTTCCATCTTTTTGCTATTGTGAATAGCGCTACAATGAACATGGGTATGTATATGTCTATTCATGTGACTGCTCTTATTTCTCTAGTCTATATTCCTAGGAGTGGGATTGTTGAATCACATGGTATTTCTATTTCTAGCTTTTTAAGGAAGTGCCATATCATTTTCCATAGTGGTTGTACCATTTTACATTCCACCAACAGTACATGAGAGTTCCAGTCTCCCTACAACCTCTCTAGCATTTACTTTGTGTTTTTTGGATTAGTGCCAGTATTGTTGGGGTGAGGTGGTATCTCATTGTAGTTTTGATTTCCATTTCTCTAATGGCTATCAGTGTCAGTTTGTCGTACTTTGGTGGCTTGCATGTTGCTATGATACTGGAAGCTTTGCCATTGGTATTTCAAATACCAGTAGATGACACAACCTTGCTTGCTGAAAGTGAAGAGAACTTGAAGCACTTACTGATGAACATCAAAGATCACAGCCTTAAGTATGGATTACACCTCAACATAAAGAAAACAAAAATCCTCACAACTGGACCAATAAGCAACATCATGATAAATGGAGAAAAGATTGAAGTTGTCAAGGATTTCATTTTACTTGAATCCACAATCAATTAAAGAGACTGTCTTTTCCCCATTTAATGGACTTTGACCCTTTGTCAAATATCAGCTGCTCATAGATGGATTTATGTCTGGATTCTCAATTCTGTTCTGTTGGTCGATGTGTCTGTTGTTGTACCAGTACTAGGCTGTTCTGACTACCATGGCTGTATAATAGGTTCTTAGATAAGACAGTGTGAGGCCTCCCACCTTGTTCATCTTCTTCAGAGATGCTTTACTTATCTGGGGCCTCTTCTCTTTCATATAAAGTTGGTAATTTGTTCCTCCATCTCATTAAAGATTGCTTTGGAATTTGGATCTGGATTGCATTGTATCTGTAGATTGCTTTGTGTAGAATTGACATTTTCAGAATGTTGAGTCTTCCTATCCATGAGCGTGGTATGTTTTTCCACTTACGTAGGTCTCTTTTGGTTTCTTGCAGTAGCGTTTGGTAATTTTCTTTATATAGGTCTTTTACATTCCTGGTTAGTTTTAATCTTAAGTACTTTATCTTCTTGGAGGCTATTGTAAATGATAGTGATTTGCTGATTTCCTTTTCGAAATTCTCTTTGTAGGTGTAGAGGAATCCAACTGATTTTTGCATGTTAGTTTTGTATCCTGCTACTTTGCTGAAATCATCTATTAGTTCCAGTAGCTTTCTTGTGGATTCTTTGAGGTTTTCTGTGTATAAGATCATATTGCCTGCAAATAGGGATAGTTTTACTTTTTTCTTACCAATTTGGATGCCCTTTGTTTCTTCTTCTGGTCTTATTGCTCTAGCTAGGACTTCCAGCATGATGTTAAATAAGAGTGGTTATAAAGGGCATCCTTGTCTGGTTCCCATTCTCAAGGGGAGTGATTTCAGTCTCTCTCCGTTTAGAAGGATGTTGACTGTTGGCTTTGTATACATGCCCTTTATTATGTTGAGGAATTTCCTTTCTATTCCTGTTTTGCTGAGTGGTTTTATCGGTGCTGGTCACCGTCAAACACCTTTTCTGCATTGATTAATAAGATCAAATGCTTCTTTTGTTTTATTTGTACGGTTGATTATGTTGATGGATTTTCTAATGTTGAACCATCCCTACATACCTGGTATGAATCTCACTTGGTCATGATGTATTATTTTTTGACATGCAGTTGTAATCTATTGGCTAGAATTTTGTTGAGAATTTTTGTGTCTGTGTTCACGAGGGATATTGGTCTTTTCTTGTGGTGTCTTTGCCTGGCTTTGGTGTCAGGGTTTTACTGGCTTCAGAGAATGAGTTCAAGAGTATTCCTTTCTTTTTGATGCTCTGAAATAGCTTGAGTAGTATTGGTGTTAGTGCTTCTCTGAAAGCTTGGTAGAATTTTCCAGTGAAGCTGTCCAGGCCAGGGCTTTTTTTTTGTTAGGAGGTTTTTTTATTATCTCTTCAGTCACTTCTTTTGTTGTAGGCCAGTTTAGTTTTTGTACCTCAGTTTGTGTTAGTTTAGTTAGGTAGTGTGTTTTTAGAAACTTGCCCTTTCCTCTAGGTTTTCAAATTTGTTGGAGTACAATTTCTCATAGTGATTATGATCCTTTCTATTTCAGTTGCATGTGTTGTGATATCAGCTGTCTCATATCTTATTCAGCATGTTTGCTTCCTCTCCTGTTTTTTTTTTTGTCATTTTGGCCAGTGGTTTGTCGATTTTGTTGATCTTTTCAAAGAAACCAACTTTTGGTCTTGTCGATTCTTTCAATTGTTTTTCTATTCTCTGGTGACTGAGGACTTATTTTGCTGCTGTTTTTCTATTTGTTTGAGTTGTATGGTTAATGTCTTGATTTTGGCTCTATCTTCTTTTTTATGTATGTGTTTATTGCTATAAATTGACCTCTAAGCACTGCTTTTACTGTGTTCCATAGGTTTTAGTATGGTGTGTTTTCATTCTCATTTGATTTTATAAATTTTTTTATTCCACCCTTGATTTCTTCTATTACCTGGTAGTTTTTAAGCAAGGTGTTGTTAAATTTCCAAGTATTTGATTTTTCTCCTTGCTGTTTCTGTTATTGATTTCTACTTTTATGGCATGATCAGAGAAGATGTTTTGTATTATTTCGATGTTTTGGATTTTGTTAAGTTTGGTTTGTGACCTAAAATGTGGTCTGTTCTGGAGAATGTTCCATGTGCATTGGAAAAGAATGTATACTTTGCTGCTGTAGGGTGGAATGTTCTGTATATATCTGTTAGGTCAAGTTAGTTGATTGTGACACTTAGATCTTCTGTATCTTTACCGAGTTTCTTTCTAGATGTTCTGCCCTTCACCAAAAGTGGTGTGTTGAAGTCTCCTAGTATTTTTGTGGAGCTATTTTTCTTTTCACTGCTGTTAGAGTTTGTTTTATGTATTTTGGTGCTCTGTCATTAGGTGCATATATCTTCACTATAGTTACATCCTCCTTTTGTATTGTCACTTTAATCATTATATAGTGTCCTTCCTTATCCTTTACAGTGGATTTTACTTTAAAGACTATTTTATCGGAGATTAAGATTGCCACTCCTGCTCTTTTTTGGTTATTGTTTGCTTGATATATATTTTTTTCCATCCCTTGAGTTTTAGTTTGTTTATGTCTTTTTGTCTAAGTTGTGTCTCTTGTAGACAGCATATAGATTGCTCATTTTGGTTATCCATTCTGCCACTTTCTTTCTCTTTATTGGCACATTTAGGCCATTTACAGTCAGTGTAATTATTCATCTGTATGAGTTTACTGCTGTCATTTTGACTTTATTTTTTTTTTTTAGTGTTGACAGTTTCTTTGTTCCGCTTAATTTTCTATGCTGAGTTGTATTTGTTTATGGATTTTCTTTTCATCTCTTTTATTATTGTTAGTTTTGTGTTTGCTGAGTCCTTATGTTTTTCTTCTTTTTTATTTTGATGGCTAGGTTTATTAGCTTCCTTTGTGGTTACCTTGAAATTTACCTTTATTTTTCTGATTTTAAACTCGTCTTTTATTTCTTGATATTGCCTTGACTTTCTGTCCATATGGAAGTAGTATGACTACACCATTTATTCCCTCTTTTTTGTTTTGACATTGTTGTCATTTACATATTGATGTCTCTGGTTCCCTGTTTTAAGTCTTTTAGTTTTATTTGTTTTTGTGAATTCCCTGTCTTGGTTGCTATCTGGTTGATCTCTCCTAGTCTTGAATTGTTGTCCAAGTCTTGAATTGTTGTCTTCTGTTGTTGGTTTTCTAACCGGATGACTCCCTTTGATATTTCTTGTAATTTTGGTCTGATTTTTATAAATTCCCTTATCTTCTGTTTATCTGGAAATGACCTAATTTTGCCATCACGTTTGAGAGACAGTTTTGCTGGATATATAATTCTTGGCTGGCAAGTTTTTTCCTTCAAGGCTTTATATATGTCATCCCATTGCCTTCTTGCCTGCATGGTTTCTGCTGAATAATCTGAGCTTAGTCTTATTGGTTCTCCTTTGTAGGTGACTTTTCGTTTATCCCTGACCACCCTCAGGATTCTTTCTTTGTCTTTGGTTTTGGCAATTTTGATTATAATATGTCTTGGTGACTTTCTTTTGGTGTCTATCCTGCATGGGTCTCACTGAGCTTCTTGCATAGATTATCTTCTTGTCTTTCATGATATTAGGGAAATTTTCTGCCAGCAAATCCTCAACAATTCTCTCTGTGTTTTCCGTTATCCCCCTCCCTGTCCTGTTAACTGCGATCACTA
This sequence comes from Dugong dugon, assembly GCA_030035585.1. Taxonomy (NCBI): domain Eukaryota; kingdom Metazoa; phylum Chordata; class Mammalia; order Sirenia; family Dugongidae; genus Dugong; species Dugong dugon. Next base: position 155,720,083 of record CM057462.1, read on the forward strand.
TTAGATTTTTTTCTCTTGATAGCGTCCCAGGTAATTCTTAGGCTTTCTTCTTTTTTTTCTGATTTTTTCTCAAACAAATTATTGTCAAGGGATTTATCTTTAACGTCATTAATTCTGACTTATCTTTTCTCAGTTCTGCTCCTGTGACCTTCTATGGAGTTGTCTAATTCTGAAATTTTATTGTTAATCTTTTGGATTTCTAGTTGCTGTCTCTGTATGGTTTCTAGCAGCCTGTTTATTCTGTTTTATTCTTGTATTGTTTTCCTTAATTCTTCTGTTGCTTTTTTTTTGTGCAATCCTTTGTTTGGCCTGTGTTTTACCTGATGTCCTTCCTGATTCTTGGAGAACTCTGTATTTTGAATTCTTTATTGGGTAGTTCCTTTGCTTTATCTTCCTCTGGAAGGTTTTCTGGCTCTTTGTTTTGGTCACTTGCTAGAGCCATCTTGTCCTGCTTCTTTATGTGATTTGATATTGACTGTTGTCTCCGAGGCATCAGTAAGTTATTATACTTATTTATTTATTGTATTTTTGTTTACTATGTCTTGTATTTTTGTTTTGATATGTCCAAGTAGGTTGGGCATGTGTACTACTCCGATCATTGACACTGTCGAAGCTCTCACCTCTTATCTCCAGGTGATCAGAGCAGCTACTAGGTGTGTGAGCCCAGGAGTCTGTTCACTGTTCTTATGGGGGTGCAGTTGTTCAGGCCACAGGTGCTGGGGTCGTTGGTCACCGAATGTGTGGTGCAGAGACTCTTACCTACTGTCGTAGGTGTGCAGGGCTGTGTGGGGGTGTTTGGAGTAGTGACAGGTCTCTGGATGCAATGGGGGGTGGTGTGGGGGGTAAGGCAGGGGGCTGTTGGCTGCCTCAGGTGCCTGGATGGAGAATGTGCTCCTGTCCACTAGTGCGTGTAGTGGGGCTGTAGTGCAGCTGGTCCTTGGGTGGAACCGTTGGTTGGAGAGATTGGGAGGCACCACTAATTCTCAGGCCCCTGTCTTGGCTGGCTAGATGGAGTGGGTGGTATCACTGGCATTCAGGCTCTCAGTGTGGGTTGGTGAGGCCCCTTCTTAGGGGGCGGGGTGGTATCAAATGTCACAAATCTGCAGCTCCCACTTGGTTGCTGTAGGTGAAAATGGACTTCAGGTGGATGCCCTGCCCTTGTTGTTCTAGGCATTGGGGCAGGAGTGAAGGGCACTGCAAGTCCATGGAGCCCCTGTGCTAGTGGCTGCGTGAAGGAGCTGGTACGTCCGGACCTAGCCATGAGTTCCCAGCTTAGGGGGTGTGGCGTTGTTGAATGCTGTGGGATTGGTATCAGAGCAGGGAGAGGAGGATGTGTGGGGGAAAGGAAGTGCTCCTCGGCCATGGAGCTCTGGTGTGGGAAGGGCACGTAGTGGGTTCTGAGCTTGCACTTAACTTTCACAAGTCTAATGTTGTTCCTGTTTGATTCTGGAGGTGCGTGCAGACTTGCTGCTGCTTGGCTGCGTCAGATAGGGCGGGTTTTGGCTGGGATGTTGCTGCTTGCCTCAGCCTGTGAGTGCTGTGCAGATTCAGCTAGCAGGACACCATTGATCCTGTAATCCATAATTCCCCGTTTCTGCTGTTTTTGAATTGTCTCTCCTTCCGCCTGCCACTGAGTGTAATTCTTCAGCTTTGTCTTTGGTGATTAACAACGCCACTCCCCCTAAGCCGGGAACTCATGGCTAGGTCTGGAGGTACCAGCTCCTTCACCCAGCCACTAGCATAGGGGCTCCATGGACTTGCAGTGCCCTTCACCCTGGCCCTTCACCCCTGCCCCAGTGCCTTGCAGGCCAATCCAAACACCTTACACCCTCATTAGAACAACATGAGCAGGGCATCCACCTGAAGTTCATTTTCACCTACAGCAATATAGATTGTCATATATATCTGATTCACTTGTTTTTTGGGGTCTTTGTTGTAAGAGGGATGACACAAAGCATCTGACTGTTCTGCCATCTTGGCCTCACTTCCCTCCATTTCTTGTTTCTAATGTAAGCATTTAGTGTTATTTTTCCCTTTCAACACTGCTTTAGTTGCATCCCACGTTTTGCTATGTTGTGTTACTCTGTTATTGTCTTCATTCAATTCTATGTAATTTCAATTTTCTCTGTGACTTCCTCTTTGACCCATGTATTAATTAGGAGTGCATTTTTCACTTCCAAGTGTTTAGAGATTTTCCTATTGTATTTCTGTTATTGATTTCTAGTTTGATTCCAATATGGTCAGTGAACACACTCTGAATGATTTCAGTTTTTAAAAAGTTAATGAGTTCTGTTTTATGGCCCAGGATACGGTTAATTTATCCTCTCAGCTCTGCTTGTTTTTAAAACAGCTTCACTGACATATAATTTACTTACCATACAATCTGCCACTTAACATATACAATTCAATCATTTTTAATATATCGACAGTGTTGTGAAACCATCACTACTGCCTAATTTTAGAACATTTTTATCATCCCCAAATTAAACTCCATACCCATTAGTGGTTACTTCCTATCTTTCCTGCAGCCCCCAATCCACCAGTTTTAGACAACCACTAATCTGCTTTCTATCTTTATACATTTGCCTATTCTGAACATTTTATATAAATGGAATTATACAATAGATGGTCTTTTGACTTACTTATTTCACTTAGCATGATGTTTTTAAGGTTCATCTGTATTTTAGCATGTGTCAGTAATCCATTCCTTTTTATTACTGAATAATATTCCATTGTGTGGATATACCACATTTTATTTATCCATTCATCAGGTGATGGAAATTTGGATTGTTTCCCCTTTTTGACTATTATGAATAACGCTGCTCTGAACATTCAGATACAAGTTTCTCTTGGATGTATGTTTTTATTTTTCCTGGGTATTTACTTAGGAGTGGAATTGCTGGGTCATATGGTAATTCTGTGTTTAATATTTATTGGCCATTTGTATGTTTTCTTTGGAGAAATATCTGTTCAGATCAATTGCCTATTTTAAAATTATCTTTTCATTATTGAATTGTGTCATGGATTGAATTGTGTCCTCCAGAAATATCTGTCGACTTGGCTAGGTCATGATTCCCAGTATTGTATGATTGTCTACCATTCTGTCATCTGATGTGATTTCCCTATGTGCTATAAATCCTATTGCTATGATGTAATGAGATGGATTAGTGGCAGTTATATTGATGAGATCTACAAAATTAGTGTCTTAAGCCAATCTCTTTTGAGATATAAAAGAGAGAAGTGAGCAGAGAGACATGGGGACCTCATACCACCAAGAAAGCTGTGCCAGGAGCAGAGCATGTCCTTTGGACCTGAGGTTCCTTTGCTGAGATGCTCCCAGACCAAGGGAAGACTAATGACAAGGACCTTCCTCCAGAGCTGACAGAGAAAGACTTCCCCTGGAGCCAGCACCCTGAATTTGGACTTCTAGCCTACTGGACTGTGAGAGAATAAACTTCCCTTTGTTAAAGCCATCCACTTGTGGTATTTCTGTTATAGCAGCACTAGATGACCAAGACAAGCTGTAAGAGTTCTTTATATATTCTAGATACAAGTCTCTTATCAGATATATGATTACAAATATTGTCTTCCATTCTGTGGGTTGTTTTCACTTTTTTGATGATATCTTTTGCAACACAAAGGTTTGAATTTTGATGAAATTTAATTTATCTAGATGCCCTTTGGTCGGCTGCTAATGAAAAGGTCGGAGTTTGAATCCACCAGCTGCTCCTTGGAAATCCTATGGAGCAATTCTACTCTGTCCTGTAGGGTTGCTGTGAGTCGGAATCAACTGGATGGCAATGGTTATTTTTTCTTTTTCTTTTTTTTTTAAGACGCCCTTTATCAGATTGAGAAAGTTCCCTTCTATTTCTATATAGTTGAGTGTTTTTATCATGAAAGAGTGTAAGATTTTATCAAATACTTTTTTTGTGTCTATTGAGGTGATCATGTGGTTTTTGTCTTTTATTCTATTAATATGGAATATTACATTGATTTTCAGATGTTACACTAACCTTGCATTCTTGGGAGAAACCCTACTTGGTCACGGTGTATAATTCTCTATATGTTTCTGAATTTGGTTTGCTAGGATTTTGTTGAGAATTTTTACATCTATATTCGTGAGAGATATTGGTTTGTAGTTTTCTTGTTATGTTTTTGTTCTCAGGCTTCAGATCTTTGTATGAGTTCATTGTGAAGCCCTGGACCCTATGTGCCTATATGAGAGAAAAAAACTGTTGTTATGCATTTTTGACATTTTACCAATCTCTCTTCAGATTGTAATTTCTCACTTGCCCAGGTTTATGAAGGAAAAGAGTGGATATTAAGATTTGGTATAGTCCATTTATGGGTGATGGGAGGGGCCATGGAAAAGACAAAATTCACCTGGTGCACTCAGTAAATCTCTTCCTCTTGTGTTTTTTGTTCCTTCAGGGGAATATTTCCTTTTTTCTTTTTTAAACTTTAAAAAATTTATTTCTGGTATATTCTGTTTATTGACAAGGGTAATTAATTCTGTATGACCATAGTTGTTGTGCTTTCTTTCTCCAGCTTAGAGAGACCAAAATGACAGACTTCAGTTGTTTTTCCTGCCTTTTACTCTATAGGTATTTTCTAGGCTTTTTTTTTTTTTTTTTTTGTCTGGACTGCTTTACTTATCTTCTCAGATCTCTTCTCACCAAAGTCAGGGATATTCATGACAGTTATTCTCATTATTATATGTGTTCACTTTTTTTCACCAATACTTGTAAATAGTGACATGGTTGGGAACCACACTGAGGAGGGCCAAATCAGTACAAGCGTACTTGGTAGGCCTCCTTAGAATTAGAGCTTATGGCATGAGGTTGTATGTTTCTGTTGTTGAATTTCTTTCTTTCTTTTTTGGCCAGTTTTTACTCTTTTTACTTCCTTCCTCTCCCTTTGCTTCTCCCTCCCTTCTTTCCTTTTTGTTAAGTTTAGAGGAAGGAGGATTTTGTAATCTAACTTCACTTCTACCATCTTAACCAACAAGTTTTATCTATTAATTATTTATTTATACCTACTTCTTTTATATTTTTTTCTGTTTGATCAGTCATGAGCTGAAAGAAGGAGTTTAAGGGTTCTACTACTGTTATCTGTCTCTATTTCTCATATATTCCTAGCCAATTTTGCTTTATGTGTTTTGATGAATACTATTTGTTATATAAAAGTTTATGCTAGTTAGTTGTTCCTTGGAGATTGTATCTTTTATTTTTGCCCTTTTGTACTAAAGTCAGGCTTGTCTGATATTCATATTGTGACCCTCACTTTCTTTTTGCATTTGTTTGTCTCATATGTTTTTGTCCATTCTTTCTTTCAGAGTTTTTAATCTGAGAATATCTTTTTTTTTTTCTCTCATTGATTAGTTTTCTTGATTACGTTTATGGAGATGATATGTATTTTAATCATTCTTTTGTCATCTAATTTTACATTATATTTTAGTATTTATTTAATTTTATTTAGAGGTGTGTGTTAGTTATTCTGGTTGATTTAATTATTTTACCAGCTATCTTTTTATTTTAAAACAGTATGCTTGACATTTTCTCTTCTTCACCTGCATATATGTCTTTGATAGTTACTTCATTATTTATGATGTCAAGATTTATAAAAATGTATATTTTATTCTTTAACCATGATATCTGTATCTGTTTAACTTGAACTTTATGTTTATAAGACCCCTAGTGGCACAGTGGTTAAGAGCTGTGGCTACTAACTAAAGGTTGGCAGTTCAAATCCACCAGCTGCTCCTTGGAAACCCTATGGGGCAGTTCAGCTCTGTCATATAGGATCACTATGAGTCAGAATCAACTTGATGGCAATGGGTTTATGTTTACACTTTTTAATTTTATTCCCCATTCCCTCCTCCTCCCAACCCGTCTTTGTCTATACTATATATTTCATAAGTCGGATAATACAATATTTGTCCTTTTTTGCCTAACTTATTCCATTTAGCACAATATTTTCAAGGTTCATCCATGTAATGCCATGTATTAGAACTTCATTTCTCCTTAAAGCTGAATAATACTCCTTTGTCTGTATATACCACATTTTGTTTATCCACTCATGTGTTTGGAACATTTGGGTTGTTTCCACCTTCTGGCTGTTGTGAATAATGCTGCAATAAACATTGGTGTACATGTATCTGTTCGAGTCGCTGCTTTCAATGCTTTTGCGTATGTATTTAGGAGTTGAATTGCTGGTCATGTGATAATTCTGTTTAACTTTTAAAGGAACTGCCAAACTGTTATCCACAGTGGCTGCACCATTTTACATTCCTACCAGCAATATACAAGTATTCCAATTTCTCTACATTCCTGGCAATGCTTATTATCTTCTCTGTCTTTTCTTAGTAGTAGCCATCCTAGTGGGTATGAAGTCATGTTTCATTGTGGTTTTGATTTGCATTTCTCTAATGACTAGTAATATTGAACATCTTTTCATGTGCTTATTGGCCATTTGTATATCTTCTTTGGAGAAATGTCTAAGTCTTTTGACCATTTTTAAGTTGGGTTGTTAGTCTTTTTGCTGTTGAGTTTTAATAGTTCTTTATATATTCTGGATATTAAACCCTTATCTGATATATAGTTTCCAAATATTTTCTGTACATTGTATTTTCACTTTCTTGATAATGTCCCTTGAGTCACAAAATTAATGTCCCTTTAATTTTGAGGTCCAATTTATCTATTTTTCTCTTGTTGCTTGTGTTTTGGTGTTATATTTAAGAATCCATTGCCTAAAAGAAGATCATAAAGCTTTACCACTATGTTTTCTTCTAAGAGTTTCCATAGTTTTAGTGTTCATTTCTTTTGATGTCTTTATCTGGCTTTGGTATCAGGGTAATGCTGGCCTCACAATGAGTTAGGAAGTGTTCTCTATATTTTGAAAGAGTTTGAGAAAAATTTGTGCTAATTATTCTTTACATATTTGGTAAAATATTCCAGTGAAACCATCTAGTCCTGGACTTTGCTTTTTGAGAGGTTTTGATTACTGTTTTAAAATCTTCCCTTATTGTAGGTCTGTTGAGATTTTCTATTTCTTCTTGGGTCAATTTAGGCATTTTATTTATTTTTTTATTTTAATAATGTATTTTGTTTAACCCAATACATCCCAATTATTTTCATTTTTTTAAATTGTACTTTAGATGAAGGTTTACAGAGCAAATTAGTATCTCATTAAACAACTAATACACATACTGTTTTGTGACGTTGGTTGCCATCCTCATGACATGTCAACGCTCTCCCCTTCTTGACCTTGGGTGTCCTGTTACCAGCTTTCCTGTCCCCTCCTGACTTCTTGTCCTTGGCCCCTGAGCTGGTGTGCCCATTTAGTCTCATTTTGTTTTATGGGTCTGTCTAATCTTTGACTGAAGGGTGAACCTTGGGAGTGACTTCAGTACTGAGTGAAAAGGGTGTCTGGGGGCCATACTCTCGACGTTTCTCCAAGTTCTGTCAGACCAGTAAGTCTGGACTTTTATTGTGAGTTTGAATTTTGCTTTACATTTGTATTCAGCTCTGTCTGAGACCCTCTATTGTGGTCCTTGTCAGAGCAGTTGGTGGTGGTAGCTGGGCACCGTCTAGTTGTGCTGGACTTAGTCTGGTGGAGGTTGTGGTAGTTGTGGTCCATTAGTCCTTTGGACTAATCTTTCCCTTGTGTCTTTAGTTTTCTTCATTCTCCCTTGCTCCAGATGGGGTGAGACCAGCAGAGTATCTTAGATGGCTGCTTACAAGCTTTTTAGGCCCCAGACACTACTCACCAAAATAGGATGTAGAACGTTTTCTTTATAAACTATATTATGCCAATTGAGCTAGCTGTCCCCAAAGACCATGGTCCCCAGCCCTCAGCCCAGTAATTTGATCCCTTAGGGAGTTTGGATGTGTCTGTGGAGCCTTGGTCAAGTTGTGCTGGCTTCCCCAGTATTGTGTACTCTCTTACCCTTCACCAAAGTTACTACTTACCTATTGTCTAGTTAGTATTTTTCCCTTTCTACCTCTCCCCTCCCTAGTAACCATCAAAGATTGTTTCTTCTTTTATGAAACCTTTTCATGAGTTTTTATAACAGTGGTCTCATATAGTATTTGTCCTTTGGTGATGGACTTATTTCACTGAGCATAATGCCGTCCAGATTCATCCATGTTGTGAGATATTTCGCAGATTCATCATTGTTCTTTATTGTTGCATAGTATTCCATTGTGTGCATGTACCATAGTTTGTTTATCCTTTCATGTGTTGATGGACTCTTTGTATCCATCTTTTTGCTATTGTGAATAATACTGCAGTGAACGTGGGTGTGCATATGTCTATTTCTGTGATGGCTCTTATATCTCTGGAATATATTCCTAGGAGTGAGATTGCTGAATCATATAGTATTTCTATTTCTAGTTTTTTAAGGAAACACCATACCGTTTTCCAGAATGGTTGTACCATTTTGCATTCACACTAGCAGTACATAAAAGTTTGAATCTCCCCGCAGCCTCTCCAACATTTATTATTTTCAGTTTCTTTGATTTGTGAGATGGTATCTTGTTGAAGCTTTGGTTTGCATTTCTCTAATGGCTTGGCTAGTGATCATGAGCATTTCCTCATGTGTCTGTTAGCCGCCTTAATGTCTTCTTTGGCGAAGTGCCTTTCATTTCCTTTGCCCATTTTTTAATTGGATTATTTGTCTTTTTGTTGTAGAGGTGTTGGATTTTCCTACAGCTTTTAGAAATTAGACCTTTGTCGGATTTATCATAGTCAAAATTTTTTTCCCAGTCTGTAGGTTCTCTTTTTACTCTTTTGGTGAAGTCTTTTGATGAGCATAAATGTTTAATTTTTAGAAGATTCAAGCTATCTGGCTTATCTTTTGCTGTTTGTGTTTTATTAGTTATGGTCTTTATCCTGTTTATTCCATGTTTTAAGGCCTCTAGTGTTGACTGTATTTTTTCTTCTATGATCTTATAGTTTTTGGTTTTATATTTAGGTCTTTGATGCATTTTGAATTAGTTTTTGTGTATGGTGTGAGGTATGGATCCTGTTTCATTTTTTTGCAGATGGCCATCCAGTTTTGCAGCACCGTTTATTAAAAAGACTGGCCTTTTCCAATTTAATGGACATGGGGCCTTTGTCAAAGATCAGGTGACTGCAGACGTATGGATTTACATCTGGGTTCTCAATTCTGTTCCATTGCTCAATGTGTCTGTCATTGTACCAGGCTGGTTTTTTCTTTTTTTTCCCCAACTTTTTTTTGGTAATAATTTCCGACTTAAAAAAGTGACAAGGATGATACAAAGAATTCCTATATATGCTTTACACAGATCGTCCCATTGTTAACATTTACTTTTGTCATTCTTTCTCTTCCTCTCCCTTTTCCTTACTCCTCACCTCTACACACACACACACACACACACACACACACACACAATTTCTTTTAGTCACTTGAGAGTTACATACCTCATGTTCCTTTACCCCTAAATTCTTTAGTACATTTTCTAAAAATATGAACTTTCTGTTACATATTAACAGTAATTACCAACTTCAGTAAATTTAACATTGATACAATACTTTTAGGTAATCTTCTTTCTCTATTTCCATTTTGTCAACTGACTTAATAATATCCTTTAAGGACATTTTTTCTCTCCTGTCCAAGATCATATATTGAGTGTAATTTTCATGTCTCTTATAATCTCCTTCAATCTGGAATCGTTCTTCAACCTCTCTTTGTCTTTCATTACATTGACTTTTTTTTTATTGTGCTTTAGGTGAAAGTTTACAGCTCAAGTTAGTTTCTCAAACAAAAATTTATACACATATTGTTATGTAACACTAGTTGCAATCCCTATAATGTGGCAGCCTCCGTCCACTCCAGTTCCTGTCCCTTCCTGCCTTCCATCCTGCCTCTGGACAGGAGCCACCCATTTGGTCTCGTGTATCTGCTTGAACTAAGAAGCACACTCTTCACGAGTATTATTTTATGTTTTATAGTTTGGTCTAATCTTTGTCTGATGAGTGGGCTTCAGGAATGGTTTTAGTCCTTGCTTAACAGAGCGTCCAGGGGCCATGGCTTCAGGATTCCTGCAGTCTCAGTCAGGCCACTAAGTCTGGTCTTTTTACGTGAATTTGAGTTCTGCTTCACAGTTTTCTCCTGCTCTGTCAGGGACTCTGTTGTGTTCCCTGTCAGGGTGATCATTGGTGGTATCCGGGCACCATCTGGTTCTTCTGGTCTCATCCTGATGGAGACTCTGGTTTATGTGGCCCTTTTGTCTCTTGGGCTAATATTTTTCTTGTGTGTCTGGTGTTCTTCAATCTCTTTTGCTCCAAGTGGGTTGGGACCAATTGATGCATCTTAGATGGCCACTCACAAGCTTTTAAGACCCCAGAAGCCAACCAGGCTGTTTTGACTACTGTAGCTATATAGTAGGTTCTGAGGTAAGGCAGTGTGAGTCCTCCTACTTTATTTTTCTTCTTCAGTAATGCTTTCCTTATCTAGGACCTATTCCCTTTCCATATAAAGTTACTGATTAGTTTTTCCATCTCGTTAAAGTATGCTGTTGGTATTTGGTTCAGGATTGCATTATATATGTAGATTGCGTTGGGTAGAACTGACATTTTCACATTGTTGATTCGATCTGTCCATGAGCATGGTATGTTTTTCCATTTATATAGTTCTTTTTTGGTTTCTTGCAGTAGTGTTTTGTAGTTTTCTTTGTATAGGTCTTTTACATCCCTGGTTAGATTTATTCCTAAGTATTTTATTTTTTTATGGGCTATTATAAATGGTGTTTCTTTTCTGATTTTCTTTTAGTGGTTGTCTTTGTTGGTGTATAGGGATTCAATTGATTTTTTAAGTTGATCTTGTATCCTGCTACTCTGCTGAATCTACTAGTTCCAGTAGTTTTCTAGTGGAATCCTTTGGGGTCTCTATGTACAGTATTATATCATCCGCAAATAGGGACAGTTTTACTTCTTCCTTACCAATTTTTTTTTCTTGCCTTATTGCTCTAGCTAGGACTTCCAGCACAGTGTTAAGTAGGAATGGTGATAAAGGACATCCATGTCTTATTCCTGTTCTCAACGGGAATGTTTTCAACCTCTCTCCATTAAGAATGATGTTGGCTGTTAGTTTTGTATAGATGCCCTTCATTATGTTGAGGAATTTCCCTTCTATACCTATTTTATTGAGAGTTTTTACCACGAATGGGTGTTGGACTTTGTCGAATGCCTTTTCTGTGTCGATTGAGATGATCATGTGATTCTTTTGTTTTATTTATGTGGTGGATTACATTGATTGATTTTCTAATGTTGAACCATCTCTACATACCTTGTATGAATCCCACTTGGTTATGGTGTATTATTATTTTCTGATATGATGCTGAATTCTATTGGCTAGAATTTTGTTGAGAATTTTTGCATCTATATTCATGAGACATATTGGTCTGTGATTTTCTTTTTCTGTGGTGTCTTTGCCTGGTTTTGGTATCAGGGTTATGCTGGCTTCATAGAACGAATTTGGAAGTATCCCTTCCTTTTCTATGCTCTGAAATAGTTTGAGTAGTATTGGTTTAGGATCTTCTCTGAATGTTTGGTAGAATTTTCCAGTGAAGCTATCTGGGCCAGGGCTTTGTTTTGTTGGGAGTTTTTTATTGCCTTTTCAGTATCTTCTGATTATGGGTCTGTTGAGATTTTTGACTTTAGTTTGTGTTAGTTTAGGTAGGTTGTGTGTTCCTAGAAATTTATCCATTTCCTCTAGGTTTTCAAATTTGTTGGAGTATAGTTTTTCATAGTACTCTGTTATGATCCTTTTTATTTCAGTTGAGTCTGTTATAATGTCCCCCATTTCATTTCTTATTTGGATTATTTGCATCTTCTCCTGTTTTTCTTTTGTCAGTTTGGCCAATGGTTTGCTGATTTTGTTCATCCTTTTGGTCTTATTGATTCTTTCTATTTTTCTTTCTCTGTTTCATTTATTTCTGCTCTGATCTTTATTATTTCCTTTCTTCTGGTGGCTGTGGGCTTCTTTTGCTGTTCTCTTTCTATTTGTTCGAGTTGTGTGGCTAATGTTTTGATTTTGTTCCTTCTTTTTTGATGTGTGCATCTATTGCTGTAAATTGACCTCTGAGCACTGCCTTTGCTGTGTCCCACAGGTTTTGGTATGATGTGTTTTCATTCTCTTTTGATTCTAGGAATTTTTTGTTTCCATCTTTGATTTCTTCTATTACCCGGTGGTTTTTAAGCAGGGTGTTATTCAGTTTCCATGTATTTGATTTTTTTTCCTTGCTCTTCCTGTTATTACTTTCTGCTTTTATGGCATTGTGATCAAAGAAGATGCTTTGTATTACCTCAGTGTTTTGGATTTTTTTGAGGGTTGCTTTGTGGCCTAAGTGTGGTCTATTCAGGAGAACGTTCCATGTGTGTTGGAAAAGAATGTGTCTTTGCAGCTGTTGGGTGAAGTGTTCTATATATTTCTATGAGGTCAAGTTGGCTGATTGTGCCCTTTAGGTCTTCTGTATCTTTGTTGAGTTTCTTTCTAGATGTTCTGTCCTTTACTGAGAGTGGTGTGTTGAAGTCTCCTACTATTATAGTAGAACTGTCAATTTCTCTTTTCAGTTCTGTTAGAGTTTATTTTATGTATTTTGGAGCCCTGTCATTGGGTGCATAGATACTTATTATGGTTATGTCTGCCTGGTGGATTGTCCCTTTAATCATTATATAGTGTCCTTCCTTGTCTTTTATGGTGGATTTTTGTTTTGAAATCTATCTTATCTGAGATTAGTATTGCCACTCCTGATCTTTTTTTGATTGCTGTTTGCTTGATGTATTTTTTCTGTCTTTTGTTTTTTAATAAATTTATGTCTTTGTTTCTAAGGTATGTCTCTTGTAGATAACATATTATAGATCCTTTTTGTTATCAATTCTGTCACTCTGTATTTATGGATGCATTTAAGCCTTTTATGTTCAGTGTGATTATTGATAGATGTGAGTTTATTGCTGTCATTTTGTAGTGCTTTCTTGTGGTGTGGATGTTTTCTTTATTCCTTTTAATCTTCTGTGCTGAATTCCTTTTTTTTGTGTATTTTTTTTCTGTTTCTTTTATTTTTGTAGATTTTTTGTTTACTGAGACTTTGTGTTTTTCTTCTTTATTTTGATAAGTAGGTTTGTTAACTTTTTCTGTAGTTACCTTGAAACTTACCCCTATCTTTCTAAGTTTAAACCAATCTTTTATCACTTGATATCGTTTTAACTTCCTCTGCATTTGAAAGATCTGTACTGCACCATTTATTCCCTGTTTTATTGTTCTGACATTTTTGTTATTTACAGATTGACCTCTCTGGTTCCCTGTTGTAAATTTTTTAGTTTTGTTTTATCCTTGAGAGTTCGTTATCTAAGTTGGTATCTAGCTGATGCTGTCTTATGTCCTAGATTCTTGTTGTTGTCTGATGTCGTTGATTATCTAACCGAAGATCTCCCTTTACTAATTTTTCTAATTTGGTTTGGTTTTTACATATTCCCTTAATTTCTGTTCATCTGGAAGTGTCCTAATTTCACCACCATGGTTGAGCAAAAGTTTTGCAGGATATATTATTCCTGGTTGACAATTTTTTTCTTTCAGGTTTTATATATGTCATCCTATTGCCTTCTTGCTTGCATGATGTCTGCTGATTAATCAGCTTAGTCTTATTGTTTCCCCTGTGTATGTGACTTTTCATTTTTCTTGAGCTGCTCTCAAGTTTCTTTCTTTGTCTTTGTTTTTAGCAAGCGTGCTTATGATCTGTCTTGGTGATTTTCTTTTGGGGTCTATCCTATATGGGGTTTGTTGACCTTCTTGGATGGTTGACTTTTCATCTTTCATGATATTAGGGAAGTTTTCTGTCAGCAAATCTTTAATGATTCTCTCTGTGTTCTGCGACTCTGATCACATGCAAATTTTTGCTTTTGATTGTATCCCACGTTGTTCTCAGGGTTTCTTCATTCTTTTCTTTGATTTTTCCTCAAACAAAGTGTTATCCAAGGATTTGTCTTCAATTTTACTAATCTTGTCTTCTGTTGTTTCAAATTTGCTCCTAAAACCTTCTATGGCACTGTCAATTTCTGAAATATTGTTATTTATCTTTTGAATTTCTAATTGCTTTTTTAATGATTTCTAATTGTTTATTAATTTTGATATTTTCTTCCTATATTATTTTCCTGAATTCTTCCATTGTCTTGTCTGTGGTTTCCCTGATTTTGTCTGTATTTTCTGTGATTTTTTTCTATTTTTTCCTTATTTTTGTCTTCATTTTCCTTCATCTGTTGGAGAACTCTGAATATCTGAGTTTTGAATTTCCTATCAGGTAGTTCTAGTGCCTTTTCTTGTACCAGAAGGTCATCTGGGGTTTTATTCTGATTGCTTTCTGGAGCTGCCCTCTCCCGTTGTTTTATATGTTTTGATATTGTTTGCTGCCTCCGGGACATTCAGGAATTATTTTCTTTGTTTATTGATTGTAGAATCATCCTGCTTTTTGTTTTATTTGGTTATGTCTGGGCAGGCGGGCTGGGGTTTGTTTTGTTGCTTGCTTGCCTGTGGGCACGATACTTCTCACCACCTTGTCCAGGTGGGCAGGCCGTTCACTCAGCTGTGGTGCTGCAGGGAAGATACAGCAGTGGTGGAGGAGCAGGACAGGTAGTTTTCAACACAAACTGGGGTTAACAGATTGGGGCCGGGGTTCAGTGCAGGGTGGAGTCTGGGGGACCGCGTTGCTGCCACTTGGGGGTGTGGCACTCAGTGCACAGTGCAGTTAGGCAGGAGGGAAAGGAGAGGATGTGATGTGCTTAGCTAAGTGGGTGGGTGAAAGAAGAGAGAGAAACAAAAACAAAAAACAGAAAAAAATGAAGGAAAAAAGTAATAAAATGGCTGCATGGTAGGATTTGGCAGGTGGGGGCAGGGCAGACCCGGTGAAGCTGTGTGCTGGTGGCTGTCTGGCTGAGTGATGTGGCTCAGTCTGTTGAGAAGGGACATGGGCAGAGCACAGGGCTAGGTGGGCAGGAGTAAGGAAGGGAAAGAAGTACAACTACTCCAAGTGTGAACTACCCCAAGGAGAAGAAACCAACCAACCAACAAAAAAAATAAATAAAAAATAATAAAAACAACAACAACAAAATATATATGGTGGTGGGGGAGCTGGCTGTTGAGGGTGGGTGAAATTGGTGTGACGGGGAGCTGCTGTCTCTCTTGACAGGTGGCATGGCATGGCCCATCAGGAAGGGGTGGAGGCAGCGCAGGGCCTAGGTGGGTGGGAGACAGAAAAGGGAGAAGGGGAAAGATAAAGAAAAACAAAAAATGTGGCACTGAGAGAGCCGGCCTGTGGGGTAGTGCAGACCCGGGGAGACCATGTGCTAAAGGCTCTCCAGCTGAGTGATACAGCACAGCCCACCAAGAAGGAGTGGGATGGCGCACAGAGATAGGTAGGTGGGAGAAAATACAGGAAGGAAGGCAAACCAAAGATAAATAAATAAATTGGTGCTGAGGGAGCTGGTCTGTGACGGTGGTGCAGACCCGTGGAGGCCACTTGCAGTGACTATTCAACCAAGAGGTGCAGCACGGCCCCTTGAGAAGGGGCAGGGGCAGTGCACGGGACTGGGTGGGCAGGAGAAAGAAAAAGAAGGAAAAGAAAGAGGGAAAAAAAGAACAAAGCAAACAAACCAAAAAATCACAGCCTGTCAAGAAGGGGAGGAGATGGCACACAGGGCTAACTGGGCAGGAGAAAGGAAAGGAAGGAAGGGAGATTGAGAGAGAAGCAACAAAAAAAGCCAAAAATAAAATTAAAAATAAAAAAACAAACAAAAAATGGCACTGAAGGGGCCAGCCGGTGGGAACAGGGTGGACTCCAGCAGCAGTGAACTGTTGTCTCTCTGGTGGAGCAACCGTGGCCCGTTAGAAAATGGCAGAGGCCGTGTAGAGGGAAGAAGGCTGGGGAGTCATAAAGCATGTATCCCTGTGTTCTGTCTCCTGTTGGGAGCTCTGTGAAGTTTCCTTCCCGTACTCCCCATCTGCAGTCATTGGTGGCTGAGGTCCAAGATAGTGAATCCAGGCAACAGTGAGCTGGTTTCTCTCCAGCAGAGCAACTGTGGCCCGTTGGAAAGCTGCAGAGGTCTCATACAGGGAAGAAAGGTAGGGGGTGGGAAAGCGTGCATCCCTGGTTACCAGGTGCTCTGTCTCGTGTTGGGAGCTCCACGAAGTTGCCTTCCCATACTCTCTGTCTGCTCTTGGCTATAGTCCAAGATGGTGAATACGTGCCGCATTAGCTGGTAGAGGACCTCCACTCCATAGCTCTTCTCATTCTCTGTTCTCTGTTAGTTTCCTGTTCCATTCGGTGCTTGATCCCATTCTTTATTCCTTCATTTAATGCTTAGGGTTCCAGGATTGACATTTGTATCTGTTTTATTTAGTTTTTCGAGTTTTTGCTGCAGAGGGGCGGCATGGTACTTCTGTCTATAGGGCCATGTTGGCTCCATCTCTCCAATTGAGGCATTTTAAATGTTTCTAGGAATTTATCTATTTATCTAGATTATCTATTTTGTCGGCATACAATTGTTCATAGTATTCTCTTATAATCCTTTTAATTTCTATAAGGTTTGCAGTAATGTTGCCACTTTCATTTCTGATTTTAGTTAGTAGTGCCTTTTCTCTTTTTCTTTGTCAGTCTAGCTAGGGGTTTGTCAATTTTGTTGATCTCAAAGAACCAAGTTTTGGTTTTGTCGATTTTCTCTGTTGTTTTTCTATTCTCTATTTTGTTTATCTGTGCTCTAATCTTTATTATTTTCTTCCTTTTGGTTGCTTTGGGTTTAGTTTGCTCTACATTTTCTAGTTTCTCAAGGTATAAAATTAGGCTATTGATTTGGGCTCTTTCTTCTTTTTTAATATAAGCAATTGATATATCTATAGTCTGCCCTTTAACCCTGATATCTATATCTGTTTAACTTGAACTTTATATTTTTATAGATTCAGCCTACCTTTTATATGCAACATTTTTCTTCAGTTCTCAGTTTTGATCCTAGTCCATATAACAATCCCTGTATTTACTGCTAAGTCCATTGGTACAAGGGACTAGATGACAGTCTTAGCTGCCAATTAAAATCAATTGTCTTTATTGGCACTGTGATAAATCACCTCCCCTACATCTTTTGTGTTTTGATGGGGCCTCAGTCTCTCCCTAGGGTTGAGATATTTGTTTGTTCACTATCTTGATGTGGAGGGACAGTTTCAGAGTCTTCCAGGTGGTCCTTCCAACCTTAAAAGCTCACATTCTGTGGATCAGAACCAATATGAGGATGATGCTCATTACTGAGTTTATCTATTCAAACTGTAACTCAGGAGCTAAAGAAATAACCACAGGATAAGTTTATGGTCACTTGGGCTCACCATGAGGTGGACTCAGATTAAAATCCATTTGTCACTCAACTTTAATAAGCATGCACTCTTACGAGTGAGTAATAGTAACATTATAGGTCCCCAAGAATTGGTGTTAGCTTAAAGTCCAGTTCCTCAGAAGTCTTAGTATTCATCTCCCCAGTGCACAAGATAGTAGGAAGGATGCAGTATGTGTTTGTGATATTATTGCATAATTCTTCCACATGACTATTAGGTTTCCTTTTTATTCAAAGGGCTCTACATTTGTAAATTTTGATTTAGGTCTGAAATCTGGACACAGGGCTGCCATTCTCTCTTCTGGTGGCTCAAGTCAACCCTATGTTTGCAGACCTAGAATGTTTTTGGTTATTCAGATTAAATAGGGACCTTAGTGGGCTTCTCATGTCTTTTGGTCTTAGGAAACCCACGATCAGTTAGCCACCACCAAGGATGCATATTTGTGTATGAGCTAATTCACACCTCAGAAACACATTATATCAGAACAGACCGTACTAAGATCTCCAGATCAGCAAAAGTCAGAGTTGTAGAGACATAGCAGTTGTGAGAATTGTTTTCTCCCTCCTGTAACTCTAGATACAAAGATTATACATTCTACCTGTAAGAGAATATTGCTAGTTTAGAGAATATACTTTATTCAAGAAAGAGCTCTCCAGCCCCTTAGAGTAGACCCCAGTAGTCACTATAGCTGAAGATCAACCATTGGTGGATGATAGTATACATAATAAGAACAGTGAATACTATTATTTCAGCTTACTACCTGCTTCTTTCATGGTGAACTGAGTTCTCTGTCAGGAGCAACACTGTGGGAGAGATACCATGGTGTCCATAAAGCATTCAGTGAGGATAGATATTGGCATATACAGGGAAAGTTTGACTGCCTAAAATTCTGCTCACTGGGAGGTTTTCCCTTCTTTAAGACCTTTAAGGTTCACTGGGACTATAATGGAGTCCCTGGGTGGTGCAAATGGTTAAGGTGCTTGGCTGCTAACTGAAAAGTTGGAGGTTTGAGTCCACCTAGAGGTGCCTTGGAAGAAAGGCCTGGTGAGAAAGTTGAGATTCATAGTTTTAAGAGAGTTACTCAATATTCCACAAATACATACTCAAGAAAGATCAGAATAATAATAATAACAAAGATAATCAAAACCCAAAAACATACCTTGGTAGAAATGAAATAATTTTTTTCCAATTAATTTATAAGATTCAGTGGTCAGTCTTCTTGCTTTGTTTTAATACTTCTTAGGAAAGATTATTACTTTGATAATATGAATACTCATTTGTGATAATAGTAGTGATTATTTTATATGTACTTTTGTATTTTTAATAGGAAAAACTCAAAAGAGAGGCAAAAGAAAACACAGTTATTCTCAAAGACAAAAGAGACCAGGTAAGAGTCGTCGTATATAGTTCTCATTGTTTTCTTTATAACCAGTTTTTTTCTTTTTTTTTTAAATTGAACTTTACATGAAGTTTTACAGAACAAACTAGCTTCTTATTAAACACTTAGTACCTATATTGCTTTATGACATTAGTTAACCCCATGACATGTCAGTACTCTCCTTTATCGACTTTGGGTTCCCTATTACCAGCTTTCTTGTCCCCTCCTGCCTTCTAGTCTTTGTCCCTGGGCTGTTGGGCCCCTTTAATTTCCTTTTGTCTTATGGGTCTGTCTAATCTTTGGCTAAACGGTGAACCTCCGGAATGACTTCATTACTGAGCTAAAAGGGTGTCCGGGGGCCATACTCTCAGAGTTTCTCCAGTCTCTGTCAGACTGGTAAGTCTGGTCTTTTTTTAAGTTAGAAGTTTATTCTACATTTTTCTCCAGCTCTGTCCAGGACCCTTAATTGTGATCCTTGTCAGAGCAGTCAGTGGTGTTAGCCAGGCACCATCTAGCTGTACTGGACTCAGTCTGGTGGAGGCCATGGTGGATGTGGTCTATTAGTCCTTTGGACTAATCTTTCCCTTGTGTCTTTATTTTTCTTCATTTTCCCTTGCTCCTGAAGGGGTGAGACCAGTGGAGTATCTTAGATGGCTGCTCACAAGATTTCAAGACCTTAGACGCTACTCACCAAAGTAGAATGTAGAACACTTTCTTTATAAACTATGTTATGCCAGTTGAGCAAGATGTTCCCTGAGACCATGGCCCCACAGCCCTCAGCCCAGTAATTCGGTCCCTCAGGGAGTTTGGATTTGTCCATGGAGCTTCCATGACCTTACCCTGAACAAGTTGTGCTGGCTTCCCCAGTACTGTGTACTGTCTTACCCTTCACCAGTTGTCTGTTTAGTGTTTTTCCATCCCCACCCCACCCCTCCCCTCCCTCGTAACCATCAAAAATAGTTTCCTTTTGTGTGTAAACCTTTTTGTGAGTTTTTATAGTAGTGGTTTCATACAATATTTGTCCTTTGTGATTGACTTATTTCATTCAGCATAATGCCCTCCAGATTCATCCATGTTGTGAGATACTTCGCAGATTCATCATTGCTTTTTATCTTTGCGTAGTCTTCCATTGTGTACCATAGTTCGTTTATCCATTCATCTCTTGATGGACATCTAGGTTGTTTCCATCTTTCTGCTATTGTGAACAATGCTGCAATGAAAATGGATGTGCCTTTGTCTGTGTGATGGCTCTTATTTCCCTAGTATGTACTCCTAGGAATGGGATTACTGGATCATATGGTATTTCTATTTCTAGCTTTCTAAGGAAGCACCGTATCGTTTTCCAAAATGGTTGTACCATTTTGCACTCCCACCAGCAGTGCATAGGAGTTCCAATCTGCCTGCAGCCTATCCACCATTTGTTATTTTCTGTTTTTTTATTTGTGCCAGTAATGCCGGGGTGAGATGTCATCTCACTGTGGTTTTGATTTGCAGTTCTCTAATGGGTAGTGATCTTGAGCATTTCCTCATGTGTCTGTTAGCTGCTTGAATGTCTTCTCTGGTGAAGTGTCTGTTCATTTCCTTTGCCCATTTTTTAATTGGATTGTCTTTTTGTTGTAAAGCTGTCAGATTTTCCTGTATATTTTAGATATTAACCCTTTGTCAGATTTGTAATAGCCAAATTTTTTTTCCCAGTTTGTAGGTTCTCTTTTTACTCTTTTGGGGAAGTCTTTTGATGAGCATAAGTGTTTAATTTTTAGAAGATCCCAGTTATCTAGCTTATCTTCTGGAGTTTGTACGTTGTTAGTTGTGGTTTGTATCCTGTTAATGCTGTGTATTAGGGTCTCTAGTGTTGATCCTATTTTTTCTTCTATGATCATTATAGTTTTTGGTTTTATAGTTCAGTCTTTGATCCATTTTGGATTAGTTTATGTGTATGGTGTGAGGTGTGGGTCCTTTTTCTTTTCTTTCTTTTTTTTTTTTGTGGATAGACATCCAGTTTTGCCAGCACTATTTGTTAAAAAGATTGTTCCCCATTTGATGGACTTTGGCCCCTTGTTGAAGATCAGATGACTGTAGGTGAATGGATTTACATCTGGGTTCTTGATTCTGTTGCACTGGTCAATGTATCTGTCGTTGTACCAGTACCAGGCTGTTTTGACTACCATAGCTGTATAGTAGGTTCTGACGTCAGGTAGTGTGAGTCCTCCAACTTTATTGTTCTTCTTCAGTAATACTTTACTTATCTGGGGCGTCTTCCCTTTCTGTATAAAGTTAATGATTATTTTTTCCATCTCTTTAAAGAATGTTGTTGGTATTTGGATTGGCATTGCATTGTATTTGTAGATTGCTTTGGGTAGAATTGTCATTTGCACAATGTTGACTCTACCTATCCGTGAGCATGGTATGTTTTTCCATTTGTGAAGGTCTCTTTTGGTATCTTGCAGTAATGTTTTGTAGTTTTCTTTGTATAGGTATTTTACATTCCTGGTTAGATTTATTCCTAAGTATTTTATTTTTTTAGGGGCTATTATAAATGGCATTGTTCTCCTGATTTCCTTTTCATCATTCTCTTTGTTGGTGTATAGGAATCCAACTGACTTTTGCATGTTTGTCTTGTATCCTGCTGCTCTGCTGAATCTTTGTATTAGTTACAGTCATTTTTTCATGGAGTCTTTTGGATTTTCTATATATAGTATCATATCATCTGCAAATAGGGACAGTTTTACTTGTTCATTACCAGTTTGGGTGCCCTTTTCTTTCTTTTTCTTGCCTTATTGCTCTAACTAGGACTTCCAGCACAATGTTAAATAGGAGTGGTGATAAAGGACATCCTTGTCTTGTTCCTGGTCTCAAGGGGAATGTTTTCAGCTTCTTTCCATTAAGAATGATGTTGGCTGTTGGTTTTGTATAGATGCCCTTTGTTGTATTGAGGAATTTCCCCATCTATACCTATTTTATTGAGAGTTTTTTATCAGGAATGGATGTTGGACTTTGTCGAATGCCTTTTTTGCATCGATTGAGATGATCATGTGATTCTTTTCTTTCTTTTTATTTACATGATGTATTACATTGATTTTCTAATGTTGAACCATCCTTGCATACCTGGTATGAATCCTGCTTGGTCGTGGTGTATTATTATTTTTTTTATATGATGCTGAATTCTATTGGCTAGAATTTTGTCGAGAATTTTTTCATCTGTATTCAGAGAGATATTGGTCTATAATTTTCTTTTTCTTTTTTTTTTGTAGTGTCTTTGCCTGGTTTTGGTATCAGGGTTATGCTGGTTTCATAGAATGAATTTGGAAATATCCCTTCCTTTTCTATGTTCTGAAATAATTTGAGTAGTATTGGTGTAAACTCTTCTCTGAATGTTTGGTAGAATTCTGCACTGAAGCAAGCTGGGTCAGGGCTTTGTTTTGTTGGGAGTTTTTTAAAATTACCTTTTCAATCTCTTCTTTTGCTATAGGTCTGTTCAGATTTTCAACATCAATTTGTGATAGTTTGAGTAGGTAGTGTGTTTCTAGAAGTTTGTCCATTTCCTGTAAATTTTCAAATTTATTGGAGTAGAGTTTTTCATAGTATTCTATTATGATTCTTTTTATTTCAGTTTAGTCTGTTATAATGTCCCCCATTTCATTTCTTATTCGGGTTATTTTCATCCTCTCCTGTTTTTCTTTTGTCAGTTTGGCTAGTGGTTTGTCAATTTTGTTGATCCTTTCAAAGAACCAACTTTTGATTTTGTTGATTCTTTCTATTGTTTTTCTATTCTCTATTTCATTGATTTCTGCTCTGATCTTTATTATTTCCTTTCTTCTGGTGGCTGTAGGCCTTTTTTACTGTTCTGTTTCTATTTGTTCTAGTTGTTTAGCTAATGTTTTGATTTTGTCCCTTTCTTCTTTTTTGATGTGTGCATCTATTGCTATAAAAACTGCACTGTCTTTGCTGTGTCTCAAAAGTTTTGGTATGATGTGTTTTCATTCTCATTTGATTCTAGGAATTTTTTTTTTTAATATATATTTTATTGTACTTCAGGTGAAAGCTTACAGAGCAAATAGTTTCTCATGAAATAGTAGTACATATGTTGTTTTTTGACATTGGTTAACAACCCCACAACGTATTAAGCCTCTAAATTCTCAACCTTTTTTTTTGATGAAAATTACAGATGGCCAAAGATACACCGTTTCAAAAATTTCTACATTCACAGTTCAGTGACATTGACTACGCTCTTCCAACTGTGCTGTTATTCTCACTTAAGATGAAGGCTTACAGAAAAAATAGTTATTCATTTAACAGTTACTACACATGTTGCCCTATGACAATGGTTAACAATCTCACAGCACATCAAGAATATCCTTACTCCACCTTGTGTTCCCTATCACCAGGGGGCTTCCTTGTCCCCTTCTGTCTTCTGGACCTTGTCAGTGGGCTATTGTACCTCTTTAGTCTCATTTGTTTATTTATTTATTTATTTATTTATTTATTTTTATTTTATTTAAACACCATTTCAAAACTTTTTACTTACACATTTAAGTGATATTGACTATGCTCTTCCAATTGTGCTGCCATTCTCGCCCAAGATGAAGGCGTACAGGACAAAACAGCCTCCCATTTAATAGTTACTACAAATGTTGCCCTATAGCAGTGGTCAACAATCTCACAATACATCGACAGTGTCCTTATTCAATTTGTGTTCCTTATCATCAGTTTCCTACTCTCCCTCTGCCTTCTGGCCCTTGTCACCGGACTCCGGTACATCGTTAGTCCCATTTAGTTTTACTGGGGTGTCCATTCCCAGGCTTAACATCGAACCTTGAAGGTAACTTCCCCTCTGAGCTGAAAGGGTGTCTGGGGGCCACACTCTCGAGGTTTCTCTAGTATTCTTTAGGCCAGTATATCTGGTCTTCTTTTTTTTTTTTTTTTTTTGGGAGTTAAAATTATACTCTACATCCTACTCCAGCTCTGCCCAGAACCCTCTGTTGTGATCCTGGTCAGAGGAGTCATTGGTGGTAGCCGGGCACCATCCAGCTGTACTGGGCTCAGTCCCGTGGAGGCCTTGGTAGCTGTGGACCATTAGTCCTTCGGACTAATCTTTTCCTTGTATCCTGTTCTCTTCGTTCTCCCTTGTTCCCGAAGGGATGAGATCAGTGGAGTATCTTAGATGGCCGCTCATAGGCTTTTAAGACCCCAGACACTACTCACCAAGGTAGAATGTAGAGCATTATCTTTATAAGTAGTGTCATGCCAATTGAGCTAGATGTTCCCCGAGATCATGGTCCCCAGAGCCCTCCGTCCAACAACTCAGTCCCTCGGGGGGTTTGGATGTGTCTATAGGGCCTCCATGACCTTTCCTTGTGCAGGTTGTGTTAGTTTCCCCTGTACTATGTACTATCTCATCTCTCACCCAAGTTACCACTTACCTATTACCTATTTAGTATTCCCCCCCCCCCATCCCTGGTAACCAACAAGGATTGTTACATTTTGCATGTGAATTTTTTCATGGGTTTTTACAATAGAGGTCTCATACAATATTTGTCCTTTTGTGATTGACTTATTTCACTCAGCATGATGTCCTCCAGTTTCATCCATGTTATGAGATGGTTCACCGATTCATTGTTCTTTCTCGTTGCATAGTACTCCATTGTGTGTATGTACCATAGTTTGTGTATCCATTCGTCTGTTGATGGACATCGAGGTTGTTTCCATCGTTTTGCTATCGTGAATAATGCTGCCATGAACATAGGTGTGCATATGTCTATTCGAGTGATGACTCTTATTTCTCTAGGATATATTCCTAGGAGTGGGATTGCTGGATCGAATGGTACGTCTATTTCTAGCTTTCTGAGGAAACGCCATATCATTTTCCAAAATGGCTGTATCATTTTGCATTCCCACCAGCAGTGTATAAGAGTTCCCGTCTCCCCGCAGCCCCTCCAACATTTGTTATTTCCAGTGTTTTTGATTCGTGCCAGTAATGCCGGGGTGAGATGGTATCTCATTGTGGTTTTAATTTGCATTTCTCTAATGGCTAGTGATCGCGAGCATTTCCTCATGTGTCTGTTGGCCATTTGAATGTCTTCCTTGGTGAAGTGTCTGTTCATTTCCTTTGCCCATTTTTTGATAGGATTGGTTGTCTTTTTGTTGTAGAGGTGTTGGATTTTCTTGTAGATTATGGAGATTAGACCTTTGTCTGACTTGTACTGTCCAAAAATTTTTTCCCAGTCTGTAGGTTCTCTTTTAACTCTTTTGGTGAAATCTTTTGAAGAGCATAGATGTTTGATTTTTAGAAGATCCCAATTATCTAGTTTATCTGTTGGGTTTTTTGTGTTGATGTTTATGGTTTGTATCCTGTTAATGCCATGTATTAAGGTCTGAAGTGTTGGTCCTATTTTTTCTTCTATGAATTTTATAGTTTGAGGCTTTATATTCAGGTCTTTGATCCATTTTGAAGTAGTTTTTGTATATGGTGTGAGGTATGGGTCCTGTTTCATTTTTCTACAAATGGATATCCAGTTTTGCCAGCACCATTTGTTAAAAAGACTGTCTTTTCCCCATTTGATGTATTTTGGGCCCTTGTCAAAAATCAGGTGACCATAGGTGGATGGATTTACATCTGAGTTCTCAATTCTGTTCCATTGGTCAATGTCTCTGTTGTTGTACCAGTACCAGGCTGTTTTGAGTACTGTAGCTGTATAGTAGGTTCTCAAGTCAGGTAGTGTGAGTCCTCCAACTTTATTCTTCTTCTTCAGTAGTGCTTTACTTATTCGGGGTTTCTTCCCTTTCCATATAAAGTTAATAATTAGTTTTTCCATCTCTTTGAAGAATGTTGTTGGTATTTGTATCGGAATTGCATTGTATTTGTAAATTGCTTTAGGTAGAATTGCCATTTTCACAATGTTGAGTCTGCCTATCCATGAGCATGGTATGTTTTTCCATTTATGTAGATCCCTTTGGGTTTCATGCAGCAGTGTTTTGTAGTTTTCTTTGTATAGGTCTTTTATATTCCTGGTCAGATTTATTCCCAAGTATTTTATCTTTTTAGGGGCTATTGAAAATGGTATTGATTTCCTGATCTCCTTTTCATCGTTCTCTTTACTGGTGTATAGGAATCCAACTGATTTTTGAATGTTTATCTTGTATCCTGCTACTCTGCTGAATCTTTCTATTAGTTCCAGTAAATTTCTCGTGGAGTCTTTAGGGTTTTCTATGTATAGTACCATATCATCTGCAAACAGGGAGAGTTTAACTTCTTCATTACCAATTTGGATGCCCTTTATTTCTTTCTCTTGCCTTACTGCTCTAGCGAGAACTTCCAGCACAATGTTAAATAGGAGTGGTGATAAAGGGCATCCTTGTCTTGTTCCTGTTTTCAGGGGGAATGTTTTCAGCCTTTCTCCATTAAGAATGATGTTGGCTGTTGGTTTTGCATAGATGCCCTTTATGATGTTGAGAAATTTCCCTTCTATACCTATTTTATTGAGAGCTTTTATCAGGAATGGGTGTTGGACTTTGTCAAATGCCTTTTCTGCATCAATTGAGATAATCATGTGATTTTTTTCTTTCCTTTTATTTATGTGGTGGATTACGTTGATGGATTTTCTAATGTTAAACCATCCTTGCATACCTGGTATGAATCCTACTTGGTCGTGGTGTATTATTTTTTTGATATGATACTGAATTCTATTGGCTAAAATTTTGTTCAGAATTTTTGCATCTATATTCATGAGAGATATTGGTCTGTAATTTTCTTTTTTTGTGATGTCTTTGCCTGGTTTTGGTATCAGCGTTATGCTGGCTTCATAGAATGAATTTGGAAGTGTTGCTTCCTCTTCTATGCTCTGAAATAACTTGAGTAGAACTGGTACGAGCTCTTCTGTAAATGTTTTGTAGAATTCTCCAGTGAAGCCATCTGGGCCAGGGCTTTTTTTGGTTGGGAGTTTTTTTATTACCTTTTCAATCTCTTCTCTTGTTATGGGTCTGTTCAGATTTTCAATATCACTTTGTTGTAGTTTGGGTAGGCCGTATGTTTCTAGAAATGTATCCATTTCCTCTAGGTTTTCAAATTTGTTGGAATATAGTTTTTCATAATATTCTGTTATAATCCTTTTTATTTCAGTTGGGTCTGTTGTAATGTCCCCAATTTCATTTCTTATTTGGGTTATTTGTGCCCTCTGCCGTTTTTCTTTTGTCAGTCTGGCCAGTGGTTTGTCGATTTTGTTGATTCTTTCAAAGAACCAACTTTTGGTTTTGTTGATTCTTTCTATTGTTTTTCTGTTCTCTATTTCATTGATTTCTGCTCTGATCTTTACTATTTCCTTTCTTCCGGTGGTTGTAGGCTTTTTTTGTTGTTCTCTTTCTATTTGTTTGAGTTCTGTAGTTAATGTTTTGATTTTGTCCCTTTCTTCTTTTTTGATATGTGCATCTATTGCTATAAATTGTCCTCTGAGGACTGCCTTTGCTGTGTCCCAAAGGTTTTGGTATGATGTGTTTTCATTTTCATTTGATTCTAGGAATTTTTTAATTCCATCTCTGATCTCTTCTATTACCCATTGATGTGTAAGCAGATTATTATTCAGTTTCCATGTGTTTGATTTTTTTTCCTTGCTCTTTCTAGTGTTAATTTCTACCTTGATGGCATTGTGGTCAGAGAAGATACTGTGAATTATCTCAGCATTTTGGATCTTGTTGAGGATTGCTCTGTGGCCTAAGATGTGGTCTATTCTGGAGAACGTTCCATGTGCATTGGAAAAGAATGTGTACTTTGCAGCGGTTGGATGGAGTGTTCTATATATGTCTATGAGGTCCAGTTGGCTGATTGTGTCCTTTAGGTCTTCTGTATCTTTGCTAAGTTTCTTTTTAGTTGTTCTGTCCTTTACTGAGAGTGGTGTGTTGAAGTCTCCTACTATTATTGTGGAACTGTCAATTTCTCTTTTCAGTGCTGTTAGAGTTTTTTTTATGTACTTTGGAGCCCTGTCATTGGGTGCATAGATATTTATTATGGTTATGTCTTCATGATGGATCATCCCCTTAATCATTATATAGTGTCCTTCTTTGTCTTTTATGGTAGATTTTGTTTTAAAGTCTATTTTATCTGAGATTAGAATTGCCACTCCTGCTCTTTTTTGATAGTTGTTAGCTTGATATATTTTTTTCCAACCTTTGATTTTTAATAAATTCACATCTTTGTTTCTAAGATGTGTCTCTTGTAGACAGCAAATAGATGGATCCTGTTTTCTTATCCATTCTGCCACTCTCCGTCGCTTTATGGGTGCATTGATTCCATCTTTGATTTCTTCTATTACCCAGTGGTGTTTAAGCAGCGGGTTATTCAGTTTCCATATAATTGATTTTTTTTCATTGCTCTTCCTGTTGTTAATTTCTACGTTGATGGTGTTGTGATCAGAGAAGATACTTTGTATTATCTCAATGTTTTGGATTTTTTTGAGGGTTGCTTTGTGGCCTAAGATATGATCTATCCAGGAGAATTTTCCATGTGTGTTGGAAAAGAATGTGTACTTTGCAGCTGTTGGGTGAAGTGTTCTATATATGTCTGTGAGTTCAAGTTGGCTTATTGTGGCCTTCAGATCTTCTGTATCTGTGCTGAGTTTCTTTCTAGATGTTCTGTCCTTTACCAAGAGTGGTGTGTTGAAGTCTCTTACTATTATAGTGGAACTGTAAATTTCTATTTTCAGTTCTGTTAGAGTTTGTTTTATGTATTTTGGAGCACTGTAATTGAGTGTGTAAATATTTATTATAGTTATGTCTTCATGGTATAGTGCCCTTCTTTGTCTTTTATGGTGGATTTTGTTTTAAAGTCTGTATTATCTGAGATTAGTATTGGCACTCCTGCTCTTTTTTGGTGGCTGTTTGCCTGATATATTTTTTCCATCCTTTGATTTTTAACAAATTTATGTCTTTGTTTCTAAGGTGTGTCTCTTATAGACAGCATATTGATGGATCCTGTTTTTTTTTTTTTAATCCATTCTGTCACTCTCTGTCTCTTTATGGGTGCATTTAGGCCATTTGCATTCAGCATAATTATTGATAGGTGTGACTTTATTGTTGTCATTTTGTAGTGCTTTTTTTGGTGGTGCTGACGATTTCTGTGTTCCTCTTACTCTCCTGTGCTGAATTC
The DNA here is from genome assembly GCA_030035585.1 of Dugong dugon. Taxonomy (NCBI): domain Eukaryota; kingdom Metazoa; phylum Chordata; class Mammalia; order Sirenia; family Dugongidae; genus Dugong; species Dugong dugon. The sequence goes on from CM057462.1 coordinate 155,748,991, forward strand.
CTTTTGTTTGTGAATTTTTTAAAATATCTTTTGTTTTTGTAGATTTTGTTTTTACTGAGGCTTTATGTTTATCTTCTTTATTTTGATGAGTAGGTTTGTTAACTTTCTTTGTGGTTACCTTGAAATTTACCCTTATCTTCCTAAGTTTGAACCAGTCTATTATTACTTGATATCACCTTGCTTTCCTCTCCATTAGAAAGTTCTATACCTACACCATTTATTTCCTGTTTTACTGTTTTGATGTTGTTGTTGTTGGTTGCAGTTTAACCTCTCTGGTTTCCTGTTGTAAATCTTTTGATTTTGAATTGTCCTTGAGAGTTCATTTCCTAGGTTGGTATCTGGCTGGTTCTATCTTGTGTCCTAGATTCAGGCTGTCATCTGATGTTGTTTGTTCTCAAATTGAAGGATTCTCTTTAATAATTCTTGTAAGTTTTTACATATTCCTTTAATTTCTGTTTATCTGGAAATGTCCTAATTTCACCATCATATTTGAATGAGAGTTTTGCAGGATATATTATTCTTGGTTGGCAATTTTTTTCTTTCAAGGTTTTATATATGTCATCTCATTGCCTTCTTTCTTGCATGGTTTCTGCTGAGTAATCAGAGCTTAGTTTTATTGGTTCCCCTCTGTATGTGATTTTTTGTTTTTCTTGAGCTGCTCTCAGGATTCTTTCTTTGTCTTTGGTTTTAGTGAGTGTGCTTATGATATGCCTTGGTGATATTCTTTTGGCATCTGTCCTTTATGGGGTTCATTGAGCTTCTTGGATGGTCAGCTTTTCATCTTTCATGATATTAGGGAAGTTTTCTGTCAGCAATTCTCAATGATCCTCTCTGTGTTTTCTGTTTTCTCCCCTGTTCTAGAATTCCGATCACTTGTACATTTTTGCCTTTGACTGTATCCCACATAATTCTCAGTTTTCTTTTTTCTTTTTTTGTCTGATTTTTCCTCAAAGTTGTACCCAAGTGTTTGTCTTCAATTTCACTAATCCTGTCTTCCATTGTTTCAAACCTGTTCCTCAGCCCTTCAATGACACTGTCCATTTCTGAAATCTTGTTATCTTTTGGATTTCTAATTGTTGTTTTTGTATGATTTCTAGTTGTGAATTTATTTTGGAATTTTGTTCCTGCATTATTTTCCGGAATTCTTCCATTTTTTGTCTGTATTTTCCATGAATTTGTCTACCTTTTCCATGAATTTGCCTATTTCTTCGTCATTTTTGTCTGCTTTTTGCTTCAACTTTTGGATAGCTCTGAATATTAGAGATTTGAATTCCCTATCTGTTAGTTCTAGTGCCTTTTCTTCCTATTTTATTTTCGATGCCTAGTGGAACCATCCTGTCCTTTCTTTAATATGTTTTGTTATTGTGTGCTGTCTTTGGGACATTCAGTAGTTATTTTCTTCATTTATTGATTGTAGATTTGTTTTTTTCATGCTGCTTTTTTGTTTTATTTGGTTATGTCTGAGCAGGCGGGCTGTGCGTTCTTTGTTGTTTGCTTGTCTGTGGTTATGATATTTTTCACCTCCTTGTCCATTGGGTAGGGCCAGTTACTCAGCTATGATCCAGCAGGACAGGTCTAGCTGAAGAGGAGGGGCTGGGATGGATTGTGGCATATACATGGACCAATAAGATGAACTGGAAGTTAGTGCAGGGCAGGTTTCAGTAGGTCATGCCTGTACTTCTCGGGAGTGCAGTGTTCAGCACATGGTGCAGATAGGCAGGAGAGGGGGGAGAGGGAGGTTGTGATGTGTGCAGCTTGGTTGGGTATGAAAAATAAGAGAGAGAGGAGAGAGAAACGGGAGCAAAAAAAAGAAGTGCTGAGGGAGCTTGCCATTGGAGTGGAGAGACAAGAAACTGAGAAATGGAGAAGAATGAAAAGAAAAAAAAAATTTAAAAAAAGCCCCCAGGGATCCACTGGCATGGCTGCACAGATTGGGCAGATGGCTCCCAAGGTGCACAGTACAGCTTGGCTGGAAGTGGTGGAGATGATACAAAGTGCCAAGTATTCAGGAGACAGGAAAAGAAGGTAAGTAAAAGGAAAAAAGAAAGAGAAAACAAACAAAAAAAAGTTGGAAAAGATAAAAAAGCCCCCAAGGATCCCACGAGTGTGGCTGCATGGACCAGAGAAGTGGGCTGGGGAAGCCATTCCCCAGCTCAGCAGTGCTTCACAGCCTGTCAAGAAGAAGCAAAGATGGCACATGGAATCAGGTGTTCAAGAGAAAGTAGGAGGAAGAGGTGAGAGGCAGGGAAAAAAACAAAAGAGGCTGAGAAAAGCAATACCAGCAACAATGAAATGGCAGTAAAGAAGCTGACTGGTGTGGGTGGGGTGAATCTGTGCAGTACAAACTGGTGCCTCCCATGCCATGATTGCTGCCATGTGGGAAGCGAGAAATCGGCCTGCTGGGAAGCTGGGAATCAGCCCACTAAGAAGCAGCATATCAGCCCACTGGATAGCTGGGAATTGGCCCACCGGGAAGCAGCAAATCGGCCTTCTGGGAAGACAGGAATCAGCATGCCAGGAAGCAGCAAATCAGCCTTCTGGGAAGCTGGGAATTGACCCACCAGGAAGTCTCGGATCAACCAGCTGGGATGCAGTGAAGGTCGAGCAGGGGGAGGCAGGAAAGGGGGTGGGAACGCGTGCCTTGCTGGTTGCCAGGTGCTCTGTCTCCTGCTGGGAGCTCTGTGAATCTGCTTTCCCATACTCCCTGTCCACTGATCTCTGACAGGAGGCCAAGATGGTGGATCTATGCTGCATTAGCTGATGGGGGCCTCTGCTCGAAACCCCTTGCTCTCTGTTATCTGTCAGTTTACTATTCCATTCGGTACTTGGTTGAGTAATCTCTTCGTACAGTGCTTAGGGTTCCAGAATTGATGTTTGTCTACATTTCACTTAGTTTGGGTCTTTGATGTGGATGGCCAGCATGGTACTTCTATCTATAGCACCATCTTGGCTCCACCTATAACCAATGTTTTAACACCAACTTAGAAATATTTTTTGTTCATAAATGAGAAAAGAGCATTTTAAAATATTTCACATAATTTCATTTCATAAATTATTTCTTGGCATTTATTAATTTAAAAAATTAGCTAAAAATCTTAAAGCATTTGTTATTTGGAAATTTAAAGAGAAGGTTTTCATCTCTCTCTCTAATCTGTTTATAGTATTATTTTAAATTAGGTACTTCTGTGTTTCTTGAGAAATTTTCAGTATTTTTCTTAAAAATTCTAGCGCTTATATTTAATGTTTAATGATGAGTTTTGAAGGGACCTGATAAATTACATGTTTTCCTCACTTAGTTCTGAACCAGTTGAGATAGACAAAGGAGAACCAAAATAATATTTTTAGTATAGATAACTAATATTGGAGAATGCAGTTTATATTTGCAGCAAGAGAATTTACTAATCCCAAAATGCCAAATTAAACAGATTTACGTACTCTGTCACAGGTAGAACAGGACTGGGACAAGTCCACCCACTTGGTGACCTGCTTTTGTAAAACCTATGGCATGAAGGAGCAGAACAGGAGTATGCTTCCTCTGATTCCCAACCGGAAAAGGAAGGAAGAGGCTGGACTATACATGCCCAGTTTCTCCTTCCGAATATTCACTAATCACTTTAAATCATTGCTCCTACCCTAATGAAACAGAGAAGTTAGGAATGTTACTCTAATAGTGCTCTCTACACATGGAAAGACACACCAGGTATAGGGAAGAAGAGTATCCCTCAGCATCTAACCCATTTGTTAACCTAGGATTATTACAGAACAATTTTGATTGCAATTTTTAGTTAAAATAATTAAGTGTATTCTTCATACACAGTGACATAGTCTTCTAAGTCCCCACAGGTATTGCTTTGATTACAATTATAATGGAAGTGACAATCAGAATAGCCTGGGAACAGTTCAGTTATAAGGTATAGAAAGTGTTACAGTTTTATCAAGTTTAGGTTCAGAGAAAAGGAAGAAGGAAAGAAAGATTGAACCTATAAATAAATATTGGATGCCTCGTATATCCAGACACTATACTAGACACTTGAACACATTATTTTTAGAGAAATTATTGTCATAATAAAATTAACCAGGAAAGCTAGTTATAGTCTTAGGAAAGTGTCTGATGAAAATAAGTAGGTTAAGGTCCAATATTCTTTTCTAAATATACAGTATGTTCATATCATGAAAGTATGTATCATGAATTCTTACAGTTATTTTGAGTTATGTATAATTTCAGTAATTACATCTGTTATTAAGTAGATTAATAATTTCCCTTTATTTTATATGGGTGTCTGGATAGATATGTTGAAAATAATGGGAAAATTATAAAATAAATGATTTAAAAAATTAGCTACACTTTTGTTTGCTATACTTTATTGCCAACAATATTGAAATACCACAATCCTTATGTATAATAATCATTAGATTTACCAAATGTTTCTGATTTAGGGCAAGTTACTTCTCAATGCCTCAGTTTCCTCATCTATAAAGGGATAATAACAGTACTCATCTCCTAAATTTGTCATGAGGATTAGATGAAATATTTGTAAAGCATTTAAAATAATGCTTGGCACATAGCAAGTGCCAAATTTAAGTGTTTGTTTTAAAAAAGTACAACAGAAAAAATTGTGAACGTTCTGTATATATGCATCACTTGAAGTGTAACATTCAGAAAATAATGTAACTTGTAGGAAAGTACGTTTTCATGATGTATTATGAAGAGGCGTATTTCAGTATTCTAAGATGGAGTACATTTTCTTTTAGGCAATCAGGGAAATGTCAATTCCAAGACATGGCCACAAGGTGGTGCCATGACTCTAAGTTGCGATTCTCAGGTCTTTTGGGAGGAAAAATTGTCCATGAAAGCAGTTACATTTTGGAGGTGGTGGTGGTGGTGGTGGTGGTAGTGGTGGTGGTGGTGGTGGTGTGTGTGTATGACTCTGAAGAATTCAGACAGCAAATGTAGAAATACGTAGAAAAAAGAATACAGAAATGCAATTCTGAAAAAATGGTGCTACATTCCTACCTGCTAGAAAAAGAATTATGAAATTACAGATCACTAGAACTTAGCAAGAAACTTAGAAATCATTTTATTTAACCCCTTGATTTTAGAGATGGATAAATTTAAGCCTGGAGATATGTGGTGATTTACTTCAAGTCATCATGCAAGATAGTAAAAGATCCAGGAGAAAAGAGCGTATTATTTGGCTCCTAGTCAAGTGTTTTTATAGTACACGCAGTCGCCTCTTGATCCTGCACTCTATGCCATCCTAATTTAAACTCACTGAAAATTAAACCATCAAACTTGTGTGGGTATTGTCCTTATAGCCTTTTTTTTTGTGCTGCATTCTTTCATGTGAGTGATTGCCATGATTATTTTCAGAGAGATGGTGGTGACTGAAGGAAGTGGTAAAATAGAAAGTGATGAGCATGGGTTTAATGCAAGATTCCACTAAAGCAACTATTACTAGCTTTTACTAGAAGGCTAGGTCAGGTGCTAAAAAAATTTGTATACAGCTGTAGAAAGTGACCTGAGGAAATTGAGTTGAAATAAGGTTGAAGTGTTTAAAGTTTGCTATTTGTTTACTTTCAGAATTCAAGCAAATATCTGTTTCTCAATTTTTCCTGAAAATTTTTCTAATTCTTTATATTCATAATTTTTCCCTCTTTTTTGGGAGGGAATGGGGATGAGACTGGTGGATAAGGAAAATGCTGATATTTTATAGTTGACTAAGAGAAAGTATGAATGCAGGAGAGAGAGGATGAATGAAAATGAAAATAAATTGTCCTCTGGTTTCTAGGTTATTGGTGATTATAGGGTATGTTCTACCACCTTTAAGCATTTTTGTCATCAGAAATAGAGATTTTTCTTTAGAGAATCCTCAAGTTTTAGTCATATCAAGAATTGAAATATCTCATTTGCTTCATAGCAACTCTGTGAAGACAGAGAAGAGAAGATACCATTTTCATCTTACATCCTTATGGAAAAGTATCAAAGAGGATAAGTGTAATGTATTCAGTCTTATCCAATTAATAATAAATTTTTGGGTAAATTCTAGTGTACTTCAGCGTTATTTCTACTAGTCGATGTACTTTAATTAAAGAAATAAATGATTAGAATGACATTTAAAGATGATTTCATTCACTTGTTGTTCCATGCAGAAAACACAGACATCTTTATTGGAAACACCTGAAACCAGTTATCGGAAATTTGATTCTAAAGCAGCTTCTTCACAAAATATATCTAGAAATTCCACATCAGCTGACCGTGGCAAATCCAAAGATAAAAGAGACTATTTGTGGACATCTGCCAAAAGTACTTTATCTACACCATTGCCGAAGGTTGGTTGCTAACATTTCCATGATAGTAATGCCTTTTTTTCTCTTTTTTTTAGTTAAAACAAGAAGTTTCTAATATCAGTTTAAAAAATTAGATAGAGTATTTAGACTCCTGGTTTCTGTTCCTCAATATGCTTAGTGTACACACACACACACACACACACACACACACACTAGTTAATTAAAAAATTCAATTTTATTGTGGTATCAGCATGAAATTGTTTCACTTTTTTTTTTTTTAATGTATCACTGCCCACATTTGCCCACAGTCTTGCTGGCCCACAACTTGCTGGTCATTCACTAATGCTTAGGTCCCTGATGTGGGAAATCTGGTTCTGATTTGACGTTTTCCAGTATCACCCCCACTTACCTCTCCTTGCTGTTTACCCCACATCATCTTGCTTCTGGAGCCTTTTAATTAGCAGCCACCCTTCTTGGGGTAGGTTCCATTAGCAAGGTGTGTCAGTTTTAGCTATTTTCCACAATGTCTATTTAATCTAGGAGTCACAACCTTGCCATGCTAAATGGCAGTGCAAAATGCTCTACTTCTGCTTCCTCTCTGCCATCCTTCTCTCTCTAATTTCCTTTTACTCTGCTCAGCCAGAACATATAATCAAATCTGCTGCCTAGGTCAACTAGGGAATGAGATGCCAGTCTCCCCTTTTTGAAGGCACTCCTAGTATCTATAAGAATATTCTTGGAGTTTCCTCCTCACTTGTCTTGGAAGTTGAGGGGAAAAGTGTCTCAACCTGTCTCCATCCCACTAAGCTGAGATTTCATACCTTCCCTTCTCAGTTTCCTTAAAATAACTGGGAAGGAGAAAGGTGTTTTGTGAGTGTAGAGCTTGTTCTACAACTTTTAATAATCCTTAGAGAAGGATCTGGCCTCAATCATAGGTTGTTCTTTAGAATATGTGTTACTAGCCCCTTTTCTCCCAGTTTTGTGGCTGGTTGACAATCCCAGAGCAAAAGGAAGAGTCCCACTCATATCCTTTCATGTATACAATATTATCTATCTCATGGAAATTATAAAAACTAGTAAATTATATAACTTAGAGAAGCTTTTATATAAAATTACTTAGTTATATTTGTTGTTGGTGTTAGGTGCTGTCGAGTCGATTTCGACTCATAGTGACCGCCCTATGTGATAGAGTAGAACTTCCCTATAGGATTTCCAAGGCTGTAAATCTTTATGGAAGCAGACTGCCACATCTTTTTTCTGCAGAGCAGCTAGTGGGTTTGAACTGCTGACCTTTTTGTTAGCAGCCGAGTGTTTTAACCACTGCACCATCAGGGCTCCTTATATTTACTTACATTATTTAAAATATGAAATGATCCCTTACTAAAGAATAACCTTGCTTAAAAAACCTTTTTATTGAAATATAGTATATGTAAGAAAAATGCATAGATATTTGAGATGTGGTGTAAGGAATTGCCTAAATTTCTGAGAGATAAGAATCTGGACTAGTACAAAGCTGGTTTCTGTGAGGTGGAGGTCAGACATACACTTCCACTCTCCAACTTTTTCACCATTTCTGACACCAGCTGTTCCCTCCACAGCCCTCTCTACTCCTCTGCTGGATTCAATAATTTGTTGCAGTGGCCACATAGAACTCACAGGCTTATTAAGGAAGTAACAGGCTACAACTCAGCTTAGGACCAGAATCAACTTAGAGGTAACAGGATACAACTCAGAATAGGATACAGTTCATCAATCAGGACAGCTTTCAACCAGGACAGCTCTCTCAGCTGCTCTCTGCTGCTAGTAGGCCTCTTTGTTGTGCAAACAGACCTCTCTGCCTTCTGAGCAGGCCTCTCTGCCATGCAAAAAAGACCTCAAAGCTGCTAACTGGCCCAGCTCGTGACCAGCATAACAGTTTGCTCAGCTGCTTCTCTCCTAGCAGCAGCTTTCTGCCGCCATCATTGGCTCTCTGCCATGGACCCCTTCCAGGTCTCTTGCCATATTACAGTTCTTTTAGGTGCTTCACTTCGGCTTTCTCTCTCTGTCGACTCTGGAGGAACATCCTTATCATCAATTTTCCTCTGGTCTAGGAGTGTCTCAGCACAGGGACCTTGAGTCCAAAGGATGCACTCTGCTCCTGGCACTACTTTCTTGGTGGAGTGAGGTGCCTATGGATTAAATTATGACATAGGGCTGGAGAGTTGATGTAGCTCTGGGGTAGGCAACTGAAAGTGTATTGCTGGCCTTGCCAACTGAAGGCAAAGTGCTTCTGATGGTCCTTCGAAACAGCTATGGAGAAAAAGGCATTAGCCAGATCAATAGCCGCATACCAGGTACCAGGAGATGTATTAATTTGCTCAAGCAATGAAACTACATCTGGAACAGCAGCTACCCTTGGACTCACCACCTGGTTAAGTTTCCAATAATCCACTGTCATTCTCCAAGATCCTTTTTTTCATGTAGGCCAAAGAGGTGAGTTGAATGGTGATGTGGAGGGAGTCACTACCCCTGCATCCTTCAAGTCCTTGATGGTGGCAGTAATCTCTGCAAACCCTCCAGGAATGCAATATTGCTTTTGGTTTACTATTTTCCTAGGTAGGGGCAGTTCTAATGACTTCTGCTTGACCTTTCCTGCCATAATAGCCCTATTCCACATGTCAGGGATCCAGAGTGGGAAGTTTGCCTGTTGATGAGTATGTCTATTCCAATTATGCATTATGGAACTGGGGAAATCACTACAGGATGGGTTCTCTAGAGAAGCAAAACCAGTAAAGCTTATAAATATATACAGAGAGAGATTAATATCAAGGAAATGGCTCATGTGGTTGTAGAGGCTGGAACGTCCCAAATCCATGGGTCAGGATAGAGGCTTATCCTGATTCATGTAACCACAGGGGCTGGCAAACCCAAAGTTGGCAGGTCAGACAACAGAGTTCTTGCTCACAGACTGTAAAGACTGATGAATCCCAAGATCGGCAAGCAAGACGGGAGGTAAGCTGCTAGCTCAAGTCTTTAAGAACCAGAGGTCAGATGAACAGGAGCCAGCTGCAGGATCCAGAGTGAGCAAAAGTCCACCAGTCTTGCCAGAAAGTCCACTTATATTTGATTCAGGCCACACCCCCAAGAAAACTCCCTTTCAACTGATTGGCTACTCACAGCAGATCCTATCAGGGAGGTGATTGCACTATGTCAAATCTCGTCATGGAATTGATCACATCATCACATGACTGCCAAACTACATCACAACTGCCAAACCACTGAGAATCATGGCCCAACCAAGTTGATACACAATCCCAATTATCACAGTGAGTAAAATAGACCAATCACAGGATAGACTGCAGGCCAACCAATTATTTTTTGGCGGACTTACAAACCCAGGGCCAGAAAGGCCATATATAAGAGAAACTCATTGCACTACAATATTAATGATACAAATTGTTGAATTTTCCCAAACCAAACATGCCCTTATTCCAGCCACCCAGATTACAACGTAGAATATTATATCACCCCAGAAGAGCTTTTTGTGCTCCTTCTAGTCACTAACTGCCCCCACCTACCCCACCCAAGGCTAACAACTATCCTGATTTCTAGTATTAGATGCACCTTTTTTTGTGTTTTATGCAAATGAAATCATACAGTATGTTTTCTTTTGTGTCTGGACTTCTTTCACTTAATATATTTGATATTTATCCATATGGTTGCTTGAAGTTGTAGATTCTTTATTTTTTATTTCTGTATAGTATTCTATTTTGTGACTGTACCACAGGTTATTTATTTATTATATTGTTAATGGACATTTGTGTAGTTTCCAGATTGAGATTTTATGAATAGTGTTGCTGTAAAAATTCTTGTACATGACGTGTAGTTTTGGTTGAGTGCATGCCTGGGAGTGGATTCCTGGGTTATAGAGATATACATATGTTCAGTGTCAGTTGCTGTTAGGTGCTTTCAAGTTGGTTCCAACTCCCAGTGACCCCCACGTACAATGAAACACTGCCCTGTCCTGCGCCATCCGCACAATCATTATTATGCTTGAGCCCACTGTTGCAGCCACTGTGTCAATCCATCTCACTGAGGGTTTTCCTCTTTTTCTTTGACCCTCTGCTTTACCAAGCATGATGTCCAATACTGCCAGTTACTTTTTTAAAATGATTATACCAATTTGCACTCCATCCAGCAATGAATGAGAATTCTAGTTGCTATGTATTCTTGCTACCACATGGTATTTTTTATCTTTTTTACTTTATCTATTGTGGTTGGTATGGTGACCTTACATTTTTTAAAATGATCTTTTTATTTTGCAATAATTTTACATTTACAGAAAAGTTTCAAAGCTAGTACAGAGCATTCCCTCACCCAGTTTCCCCCTTTGTTACATTAAATGACATCTTACATTACCATAGTACATTTGTCAAAACTAAGAAACTTACAGGAGCCCTGGTGGCGCACGTTGCTAGGTAAAAGTTTGGCTGTTCAAACCCACCAGCCATTCTGTAGGAGTAAGATGTGGCAGTCTACTTCTGTTAAGATTTACAGCCTTGGAAACCCTATGGGGAAGTTCTACTCTGTCCTATAGGGTTGCTATGAGTCAGAACTGACTCAACGGAAGTGGGTTATTATTGTTTATTTATTTATTTATTTTTAAGAAACTTACATTGATACATAATTATTGAATTAAACTCCAGACTTATTTTGGACTTAACAGTTTTTCCATTAATGTCCCTTTTCTGTTCCAGAATCCCGTGTAGAATACTGCATTGCATTTAATTGTCATGTCTCTTTAGTCTTGATTTTATTTTTTTAATTAATTTTTTATTATACTTTAGGTGAAGATTTACAGCGCAAATTAGTTTCTCATTAAACAATTAATACACATATTGTTTTATGACATTGGTTGCAAACCCCATAATGTGTCAACACTCTCCCCTTCTCGATCTTGGGTTCCCCATTTCCATTCATCCAGCTTTCCTGTCCCCTCCTGCCTTCTTGTCCTTGCCGCCGTGCTGATGTGCCCATTTAGTCTCGTATATATGGTTGAGCTATGTGTATTATTGTTTTATGGGCCTGTCAAATCTTTGGCTGAAGGGTGAACCACAGGAGTGACTTCAGTACTGAGCTAAAAAGATGACTGACGGCCATACTCTTGCGGTTTCTCCAGTCTCCATCAGACCAGTAAGTCTGGTCTTTTTCTGAGTTTGAATTTTCTACATTGATCTTATTTTTTAATATAAGTGTTTACTGCTATAAATTTTCCACTAAGTATTGATTTCACTGCATCTCATAAGTTTTGGTACATTGCATTTTTGTTTTCATTCATCTCAAAGTATTTTCTAATTTCCCTTGTGATTTCTTCTTCAACGCATTGGTTATTTAGGAGTGTGTCATTTCCATATATTTGTGAATTTCCAGATTTCCTCTATATTGATTGCTAATTCATTATATTGTGGGTGAAAATCCTACTTTGTCCCTTCACATTTACATTTATAGCCTAACATATGGTTTATCCTGGAAAATGTTCCATGTGCACTTGAGAAGAATGTGTATTCTGCTGTTGTTGAGTGGAGTTTTTTTAAATAAATGTCTGTTATAGCTACTGGGTTTATAGTGTTGTTCAAGTCTTCTGTTTCCTTATTAACCTTTGGTGTAGTTGTTCTACCCATTATTGAAAGTTGAATATTGAAGCCTCCAACTATTATTGTTGAATTGTCTATTTTATTTATTTACTTTTAGTCAGTTTTTGCTTTATGTATTTTGGGGCTCTGTTAGGTTTGGAGTCCTGGTTGCTCAGTGGTTAAGCATTCAGCTGCTAACCAAAAGGTTGGCAGTTTGAATCCACCAGCTGCCCCTTGGAAACTATGTGGGCCAGTTCTACTCTATCCTATAGGGTGACTATAGTCAGAATCGACTCAATGGCAATTTTTTTTTTTCTGGTTGTTAGGTTCACATATGTTTACAACTGTTTTATCTTCTTGATGGATTGACCCTATTATCCTTAATAAATGTCCTTTGTCTCTAGTAACAGTTTTTGTCTTAAAGTCCATTTTGACTGATATTAGTAGACACTCCACCTTTTTTTTTCCCCCTGTATGCATGGAATATCTTTTCCATCCTTTTACTTTCAACCTATTTGTGTCATTGAATCTAAAGTGTTTCTTTTGTGGCCTGCATATTGTTGGATCATTTTTTTTTTTAAATTCATTCTACCAGTCTCTGCCTTTATATTAGAGTGTTTAATCCACTTATATTCAGTGTAATTACTGATAAGGTAAAATTTAGGTTTGCCATTTTGCTATATCTTATTTTATTTTTTTGTTCCTCTGTCCCTCCATTACTGCCTTCTTTGTCTTTAACAGATATTTTCTAGTATACCATTTTAATTCCCTTGTTTATTTTACTATATTTTTTATTTATTTTCTTAGAAGTTGCCTTGAGGATTGCAGTTAACGTCTTTAAATTAAAACAGTCCAGTTTGGATTAATGTCAATGTAATTTTAATAGTAAACAAAACTTTGCTCCAATTTAGCTTCATTACCTCTCCCCTCTTCTCTGCTATTACTGTCATACGAACTATAGATTTACGCATTCTAAGCCTATTATAAGCTCATCAACACAATATTATAGTTGTTGCTTTATGCATTTGTGTTTTAAATCAGATAGGAAAAGAGTTACAAACAAAAGTATATTTATGCTGTATATTATATTTACCCATGTAATTACCTTTATTGATGCTCCTTCTTTCTTCATATGGATTTGAATTATTGTTTAATGTCTTTTAATTTCATGCTGAAGGGCTATCTTTAGTATTTCTTGCAGGGAAGATTTGCTAGTGATGAGTTCTCTCAGTTTTTATTTATCTGGGAATGTCTTATGTTTGCCTTCATTTTTGAAGGACAGTTTTGCTGGGTATAGAATTCATGTTTAATAGTTTTCTTTTCCTTCAGCCCTTTGAATATGCCTGTTTCTTCCCTGGTTGCTGATGAGAAATCAGCTGTTACTATATTACTGAGGGTCCTTTGTACTTGATGAGTTGCTTCTCACTTGCTGCTTTCAAGACTTTTTGTCATTGGCTTTCTACAATTTTATTACGATATGTCTAGGTGTGGATCTCTTTGAGTTTATTCTAGTTGGGGTTTGTCGAGCTTCTTGAATGTGTATATTCACGTTTTTCATCCAGTTTGGGATGTTTTCAACCATTATTTCTTCAAATATTCTTCCTCCCCTTTCTCTTTCTCCATTCTTTTTGGGGCTGTCGTAACGTGTATGTTGGTATGGTGTCCCACAAGTCTCTGAGGTTCTATTCATCTATCTTTATTCTATTTTCTTTCTATTTCTCAGACTGGATGATCTCAATTGACCTATTTTCAGGTTTGCCAGTGTTTTCTTCTGCTTGCTCAAACTTGCTGTTGAGCCCATCTAGTGAATTTTTTGTTTCAGTTATTGTACATTTCAACCCAAGAATTTCTATTTGGTTCTTTTTTGTAAATTCAGAGTCTTTATTGATACTATATTTAGTGATATGTCATTTTCATACTTTACTTCTTTAGGCATGGTTTTCTTTAACTCTTTAAACATACTTAAAATAGCTGATTTAAAATCTTTGTTTAATAAGTCCAATGTCTAAGCTTCATCAAAGACAGTTTCTACTGATTGTTTTTTTTAACCTGTGTATGTATGGGCTATACTTGTTTCATTGCATGTCTCATAATTTAAAAAAAAAAATTTTATTGTACTTTAGATGAAAGTTTCCAGAACAAGTAGTTTCTCATGAAACAGTCAGTACACATATTGTTTTATGACATTGGTTAACAAACCCGTGACATGTCAACACTCTCCCTTCTCGACCTTGTGAACCTTTTTTTTGGTGAAAATATACATAGCCTAAGTTACACCATTTTGAAAGTTTCTACATGTACAATTCAGTGACATCGATTACATTCTTCCAGTTGTTCTGCTATTTTCACTGTCCTTTTCCCAAATTATTCCATCACTGTTAGCTTCAACTCACTGTCCCCTAGGCTTCCCATCAAACCTTTTGAGTTACTGTTGTTAATTTGATCTCACATAATTTTTTTTTGCACCTTAGATGAAAGTTTGCAGAACAAATAGTTTCTCATTAGACAGTTAGTACACATATTGCCCTATGACAATGTTTAACAACCCCATGACATATCAACACTGTCCCTTTTCAAACTTGGGTTCCCTATCACCAGCTTCCCTGTCCCCTCCTGCCTTCTAGTCCTTGTCCCTGGACTGCTGTGACTCATGAGCCCTGTTTTGCTTTATGAGGCTGTCCAATCCCTGGCTGAATGGTGAACTTTGGGAGGGGCTTCACCACTGAGCTAAAAGGGTGCCTGGGGGCCATACTCTCAGGGTTTCTCCAGTCTGTCAGGCCAGTAAATCTGTTTTTTTTTTTGTGTGAGTTAGAATTCTGTTATACATCCTTTTTCAGCTCTGTCCAGGACCCTCTGTTGTGATCCTGGTCAGAGCAGTCAGTGGTGGTAGCCGGGCACCATCTAGCTGTACTGGACTCAGTCTGGTGGAAGCCGTGGTAGCTGTGGTCCATTAGTCCTTTGGACTAATCTTTTCCTAGTATCTTGTTCTCGTCATTCTCCCTTGCTCCCGAAGGGGTGAGACCAGTGGAGTATCTTAGATGGCCGCTCATAGGCTTTTAAGACCCCAGATGCTACTCCCCAAGGTAGAATGTAGAACATTGCTTTTATAAACTGTGTTATGCCAATTGAGCTAGATGTTCCCTGAGACCATGGTCCCCACAGCCCTCCGCCCAGCAATTCAGTCCCTCAGGGAGTTTGGAAGTGTCTATGGAGCTTCCATGACCTTTCGTTGTATAAGTTTTGCTGGCTTCCCCAGTAATGTGTACTGTTTTACCCTTCACCAAAGTTGCCACTTTTATATTTAGTTCCCCCCTCCACCTCTCCCATCCCTCGTAACCAACAAAGATCGTTTCTTCTTGTGTGTAAACTTTTACCTGAGTTATACAGTAGAGGTCTCATACAATATTTGTCCTTTTGTGATTGACTTATTTCACTCAGCATAATGGCCTAAAGTTTGATCCATGTTATGAGATGCTTCACAGATACATCATTGTTCTTTATCTTTGTATAATACTCCATTGTGTGTATGTACCATAGTTTGTTTATCCATTCATCTGTTGATGGGCATCTAGGTTGTTTCCATCTTTTTGCTATTGTGAACAGTGCTTCAATGAATATGGGTGTGCATATGTCTATTAGTGTGACAGCTCTTATTTCTCTAGGATATATTCCTAGGAGTGGGATTGCATTTTTGTGGAGCTAACGTTTTCTTTGTTCCTCTTACTCTCCGGTGCTGAGTTCCTTTTGTTGGTGGATTTTTTTCATTTCTTTTGTTTTTGTAGGTTTTGTTTTTACTGAGACTTTATGTTTTTCTTCTTTATTTTGATGAGTAGGTTTGTTGACTTTCTTTGTGGTTACCATGAAATTTACCTTATCTTCCTAGATTTGAACCAGTCTATTATTACTTGGTATCGCTTGACTTCCTCTCCATTAGAACGTTCTATACCTACACCATTTATTCCCTCTTTTATTGTTCTGATGCTGTTGTCATTTACAGATTAACCTCTCTGGTTCCCTGTTGTAATTCTTTTGGTTTTGCAAAGTCCTTAAGAGTTCATTTCCTAGGTTGGTATCTGGCTAGTACAATCCTGTGTCCTGTATTAAGCCTGTGGTCTGATATTGTTTGTTCTCAGGTCGAAAGACTTCCTTTAATAAATCTCGTAAATTTGGTTTGGTTTTTACATAATTCCTTAATTTCTGTTTATCTGGAAATGGCCTAATTTCACCATCACATTTGAATGAGAGTTTTGCAGGATATATTATTCTTGGCTAGCAGTTTTTTTCTTTCAAGGTTTTATATATGTCATCCCATTGCCTTCTTGCCTGCATGGTTTCTGCTGAATAATCTGAGCTTAGTCTTATTGTTTCTCCTCTGTATGTGAGTTTTTGGTTTCTCAAGCTGCCTTCAGGATTCTTTGTTTGTCTTTTGTTTTAGCAAGTGTGATTATGATTTGCCTTGGTGATTTTGTTTTGGGGTCTATCCTATATGGAGTTCGTTGAGCTTCTTGGATGGTCAGCTTTTCATCTTTCATGATATTGGGGAAGTTTTCTGTCAGCAATTCTTCAGTGATCCTCTCTGTGTTTTCTGTTTTCTCCCCCTGTTCTGGGACTCCGATCACTCGAAAATTTTGGTTTTGATTGTATCCCACATAATTCTCAGGGCTTCTTAATTTTTCTTCATTCTTTTTTCTGATTTTTACTCTAACAGTGTTGTATTCAAGTGTTTGTCTTCAATTTCTCTGATCCTATCTTCCGTCATTTCAAACCTGCTCCTCAGCCCTTCTATGACACTGTCCATTTCTGAAATCTTGTGTATCTTTTGGATTTCTAATTGTTGTTTTTGTATGATTTCTAGTTGTGAATTTATTTTAGCATTTTGTTTCTGTATTATTTTCTTGAATTCTTCCATTTTTTGTCTGTATTTTCCATGAATTTGTCTACTTTTTCCTCATTTTTGTCTGTTTTTTGCTTCGACTCTTGGATAATTCTGAATATTAGAGATTTGAATTCCCTATCAGTTAGGTCTAGTGCCTTTTCTTCTCCTGGAAAGTCATCTGGTGTTTTATTTTGGACACCTACTGGAACCAGCCTGTCGTGTTTTTTTAAATGTTTTGATATTGTCTGCTGTCTTTGTGGCATTCAGTGGTTATTTTCCTCGTTTATTGATTGTAGATTTGTTTATTTCAACCTGATTTTTTGTTTTATTTAGTTATGTTTGAGCAGGCGGGCTGTGCGTTCTTTGTTGTTTGCTCATTGTGGGCGTGATACTTTTCACCTACTTCTCCGATGAGCAGGGTCAGTCACTCAGGTATGGTACGGTAGGGTAGGTTCAGCTGAAGGGGAGTTGCTGGGATAGGTTTTTTGTAGCATGTACCAGGGCTGACAGTGCGGACCGGGAATCAGTGCAGGCCAGGTTCCAGTAGGCCATGCCTGTTCTGCTTGGGAGTGTGATGTTCAGAGCACGGTGCAGGTAGGCAGGAAGGAGGGGGTAGATTGTGATGTGTGGAGCTAAGATGGGTATGGGAAAGATGAGAGAGAGGAGAGAGGAACAGGAGCCAAAAACACACACGCAAACAAAAAAGAGTGCTAAGCGAGCTTGTTATTGGTGTGGAGAGATGACAGGCTGAGAAATAGGGAAAAACAAAAATGGAAAAAAAAAAAAAAGAAAAAGGGTAAAAGAAAAGAATAAATCGAGAAATTGGAAATGAAGAAAGACAAAAAGAGAATAAGAGAGAGAAGAATACTAAGCAAAGAAACGGAAAAAAAAAAAAAAAAAAAAACAACCCAAAAACAAACAAACAACTCACTGAAAGGATGGTGGTTAGAAGCCACCCAGAGGCTCCTTGGAAGACAGACCTGGTGATCTGCTTCTGAAAGGTCACAGCCTTGGAAAAAACCCTGTGAAGTTGTTCTGCTCTGCGCACATCAGGTCATTATGAATTGGAATCAACTTGATGGCAACTAACAACATTATTTGCCTTCACTGTGAATCACTGACTCAAGCAGCTGCAAAGTTACAGCATTTGCCTGTAATTGTTTTCAACAAATGCTTCTCTTCTCCAGAAGTACTTTTTACAGTGAGTGAGGTCAAGTCAAGTCAAATACAGACAACCTTGTAAGTGGGGTCTTCTAGGAAACCAGCCAATAGACAGGTCAAATAATGACAGTTCTTTGGGAATAAGGGTTTGAGAGATCTCCAGCTCTGTTCTCCTTTCTCTGGTGACTGCCAGGCTGACTGGGAAAATGGGATTTTATTTCAAACCTATTGGTGAGTTGGAGATAGGACTAGGGAAAGTTAAAACATCACGAAGCTTGCTGTTCTTATTGAAATTCAGCTGTTCTTGAATGAACACTCTCCAAGCCTTTGTTTAATTTCCAGAGTTTGGAAAAGTTGATTCTGATAATTTTTAGCAGCACTTTTTACTGCTTTTATGAAGCAGTGAATTTTTGAAGATCCTTACTCTGCCATTTTTGCTGATATCACTGACCTTACTTTTTAAAGATAATTTTTTAACTATAAAAATTACAGGATAATATGGATTACCAGATGTTATTGATTCATGTGAGTTACTTTACCAACAAAAAGGTAAGCAATATGTTTTCGCATAAGGCCTTAAAGATTTTTGTAGATAGAGCAAAACTCACTCAGTTCTTTGTTCTTAGTCATGATTAGAAAAATTAAAGTCCCTCTTAAGATTGTTGACTGCTGAAGGTGGAGTCTTCTCTCTCTCTGACATTATTTTCTTCAGTAAGTTGAAGAGAAGGACAAAGAGTGTCTACTACTGTAAAATTTTTGAGGAAAGTTCTAAAATTTCTAGTATCAAAAACATCTGGACTAAATTCTTATCCAAAAAGTCTATCTCATATACATGCTACTAATAATGGAAATTTCTTTATTGCTAAAGCCTCAAATTTCCTTGAAATCGTCTATAAAGTTCTTTTTTATAATTATTTTATCTATGTGATAATTTATTGTTTTTGTTTTTGATAGGCATATACCGTGAAGACACCAACAAAAGTAAAAATGCATCCCAAGGAAAACCAGAATTTACCCACTGAAGAAAGTAATAAAAAGAGAAAAATGGTCTTTGAATTCGATATTAATTCAGATAGTTCAGAAACGACTGATCTTTTGGTAAAAATTGCAAATAAGCAACATTTATTATTTGTTTACGTTATTTCTTAATGTATATGTAATTTGTGGACCTGGTACCTGTCATTGAAATACTAAAATACAGTAGAACTCTACTATAACATGGAGCCCTATGCTTTTGCATCATTTTAAATAAATTAGTGTTCAAATAATTTGTCCCCAGATTTCAGAAAACCATATACATTTTGAAAATACTGGCTATAACACAGTTGACATATGAGATGAGTGATCATTGCCTTGTTTTCTAGCAGCATGTATAAAGGAAATTTTTACTATATTTTCTTTCCTTTTTTGCTTCTCTAAGAAAGATAAGGTGAGTATTTTTTATCTTGCTATAGCCAACTCTGTTCTTCTGGGCCCTCTTTATTTTGTATATTATACATGCTTCTTTATTTTACATCACTTATTAGTTGATATCTATATCAACATATTGATTGACAACTTTAACATTTCTATCACTCTTAAAAGAGTTAATGCATTAAAGACAGCATGTTTAAGAATGCTATTTCCCCTAACACTTTTTATCACTAATCCTTACCATGAGTGTATTCACACATACAAGTATTTTATAAAGTCATAATGATGAATTATTGAGAATAATTTAACCAAGATTCATTTAATTTAAAAATAGATTAACCTCAACATATTAAATGGAACAATGCACCAAAAATTCTTACTTAAAAAATTCCAGCTAAAGTCATTTGCTTTATTGATCTCACTCTTTCAAGATCCTTCAAGCTTTTCCACTGCTTTGGGGCCCTCTGTTTTCATTTCTTCTGGAATAATGAGTAGTTGAAGTCTTAAAACCCTAATTATTGAAGGTAGAACCTTTTCTCTAGTAGCCCTGTTATGTAGATAATGATTAACATTTTAATAATTAAGACTGTGTGCCAGGCACTGTTCTAATCACTTTACATTAGGGCTTTAAATTGGTTCTAAATGGCTCAGTCATGGCTGAAGGAAAACAAGGCAGGTCTTTGAACTCGTTTGAAGTGGTTCAGTCATGGCTGAGGAAAACAAATGCAGCATATGCATTGCATAGCAACCAGATCTCTTGAGCGTTGGCATTTGACCCAAGTAAGAAACAGGCAGTGGTGCCCTGCTCAAAGATGATGGCCAATCGGCTGCTTTGGATGTGTGTCGCTCTCCATAGCCCTGTCAATAATCCAACCTCCTGCATCAGGAAACTTTCAGGAGCCAATAATCCAATTTCACGCATCAGGAAACCTTCAGGAGCCTGATGTGGGAGACTGGATTACTGGCAGGGCTGTGGAGAGCAACACACATTCAAAGCCACTGCACCATCTTTGAATGGGGGCACCGCTGCCTGTTTCCTACTTGGGTCCAAAGCCACTGCACAGGAGATTTGGTTGCTATGCAACACAGACACTACCCTTGTTTCCCTTGGCCATAACTGAACTGCTTTGAACTGGTTGGAAGCCCTGTCTTGTTTTGGTCAGCCATGATTGTAACTGTTTAGAACCAGTTCAGAGCCCTGCTTTACATAGGTTATTTCATTTATTTATTACAACGATTCCATGCTGTAGCAGTATAGACAATGTTGTTATCTCCATTTTACAAATGAGTAAACTGAGTCATACAAGTACCTTGTCCTATATTACATAGCCAGTAAAGCATGGAGCCAAAATTTGAACACGGCCTGCTTCATAGCCCATGTTATCACTATTCATCATAACTGCCAATTCAAACTAAAGTCCAGATATATAAAAATATAATGAGAATTAGTAGAAAGGGCGAGGGCTTTGGAATCAAACATCCCAGGGTTGGAATCCCTGCTGCTTTTTAGCAGTGTGAATTTAGGCCAGTTTCTTAGCTGATCTTAGATTCAGAATGATTAGAATGATTTTATTTAATTTTTAAACTTTACAATACAATAAACATATTTCAGTATTATAGAATCCCATATGATTGTTAAAGTAGTCCAGAAACACATTTCACAGTCACTTGAAGCTTTTAGTCATTTTTGTGATTTTCTTAGCTGTAGGAGTTAAATTTTGGTGAACAAAATAGAGTCAAGATCTAGGTCCTTCCTTGCTTAGCAGAGGGAGGAATTTTTTTGTCGTCGTTGTTGTGTTTTTTCTCCTACCTTTTTTTCTTCTTTCTCTTCTTCTCTCCTTTTTCTTCCTTCCTCTTTCTTTTCCTTCTCCTTATATGTGATATCTAGACAAAATTTGAATAATATAATACTAATGATGGTATCCTCCAAATTATACTTTTTTGTATTTTTCTCCAAGAGCATGGTTTCAGAGGAAGAGACATTTAAAAAAATGTACAAAAATAATCATCCACCAGCTTCTCATCTTCGTGTGATAACACCAAAACAGGTAGCTTTTAAATTTTATTTCAGAAAGCAAGTTTTAAAAGCTAGACCTTCTTTTTTTAATTAAATATATTAAGACTTTATTTTTATTTTGTATTCAGACCCCTTCATCTCTAACAACCTCTGGATCCGCAGTGAAGTTTGGAGCTATGCGAAAAATGCCAGAGGACCGTTGGGCTGCAATTGCTAAAATGGATAGGAAAAAAAAACTGAAGGAAGCAGAAAAGCTATTTGTTTAATTTCAGAAAATCAGTGTGATTAAGGAGCCTAATAACATGAAATTTATAGGTTTTTTTTTTTTTTTTTAATTCTTATTTTCCAAAGAGCCAACTTTTATCTGGAAATTGAGAACATTTTTTTTATTTACATGAATAATTTATGTTTCTTTATTTATATTTTGGCCCAAATGTGAAATAACTACGTTACCTGAAAAATTGTAACTGTATTCAGATAGATGATTATATTTTGTTGTTACCTTTACGTGTATTTTTGGAAACTGTTTTTGCTGAGTTTTCAAATTTGCAGTTACCCTTTGAATGCTAAGAACGTGTTATTGAGATTTACCCTTTATTCTTTACTATTAAACTATTTTGAGTGTAAATAATTGCATCTTGTTGATTGTCTGAAGCCATCTAAACAGCTAATCTTTATAGATTTGATAATACTATTCCTTTGTAAAATCTTGAGAGCGTTTTAGTGTATCACACTTTTGAAGCAGCTTTCATTATTCTTTATATTTATGAAATTGACAAATGATTTTTAGTTGCAGGAAATAAGATCATGCCAGCATGACTTCCTGAAAGACTTCATTTATCTATCATTTATACAGCAAATATTTGTTGAGTGTCTAGTAAGAGTCAGGCACAGTTCTAAATACTGGGATATAGCAGTGAGCAAAACAGAAGAACAAATCCTCTGTTTTCCAGTAGCTTACATTCCAGTGAGGGACATAGATAATAAATAATATAAATAAGCAAAAATATAGTATATTGTTGTTGTTGTTAGGTGCTGTCGAGTTGGTTCTGACTCACAGAGACCGTATCTACAACAGAATGAAACACTGCCTGGTCCTGTGCCATCCTCACAATCATTGTTATTCTTGAGCCCATTGTTGCAGCCACAATGTCAATCTATCTCATTGAGGCTGTTCCTCTTTTTCAGTGACCCTCTTTACCAAGTATAATGTTTTTCTCCAGGGACTGGTCCCTCCTAATAACGTGTCCAAAGTATGTGAGATGAAGTCTCACCATCCTTGCTTCCAAAGAGCACTCTGGCTGTGCTTTTTCCAAGACCCATTTGTTTGTTCTTCTGGCAGTCTATGATATATTCAATATTCTTTGTCAACACCATAATTCAAAGGAATCAATTCTTCTTTGGTCTTCCTTATTCATTGTCCAGCTTTCACCTGCATATGAAGTGATTGAAAATACCATGGCTTGGGACAGACACACCTTAGTCCTCAAGGTGACATATTTTGCTTTTTAACATTTTAAAGAGGTCTTTTGCAGCAGATTTGCCCACTGCAGTGCAGCATTTGATTTCTTGACTGCTGCTTCCCTAGGTGTTGATTGTGGATCCAAGTAAAATGAAATCCTTGACAACTTCAGTCTTTTCTCTGTTTATTATGATGTTGCTTATTGGTCCTGTTGTAATGATTTTTGTTTTCTTTGTGTTGACGCGTAATCCATACTGAAGCCTGTAGTCTTTGGTCTTCATCAGTAAGTACTTCAAGTCCTCTTCACTTTGAGCAAGCAAGGTTGTGTCATCTGTATATTGCAGGTTGTTAATGAGTCTTCCTCCAATCCTGATGCTGTGTTCTTCTTCATATAGTCCCGCTTCTCGGATTATTTGCTCAGCATACAGATTGAATAAGAAAGGTGAAAGGATACAACCTTGACTTACATCTTTCCTGACTTTAAACTATGCAGTATCCCCTGTTCTGTTCAAACGACTGCCTCTTGATGTATGTACAGGTTCCTAATGAGCACAATTAAGTATTCAAGAATTCCCATTCTTTCCAATCATAATTTGTTATGATCCACACAATGAATGCCTTTGCTTAGTCAATAAAACACAGGTAAACATCTGTCTAGTATTCTCTGCTTTCAACCAAGATCCATCTCACCTCAGCAATGATATCCCTGGTTCCATATCCTCTTCTGAATCTGGCTTGAATTTGTGGCAGTTCACGGTCAACGTACTGCTGCAACTACTTTTGAATGATCTTCAGCAAAATTTTACTTGCGTGTGAAATTAATGATATTGTTCAAAATTTTCACATTCTGTTGGATCACCTTTCTATGGAATGGGTACAAATAAGAATCTCTTCCAGTCAGTTGGCCAGGCAGCTGTCCTCCAAATTTCTTGGCATAGACGAGTGAGTACCTCCGGTGCTGCATCCATTTGTTGAAACATCTCAACTGCTATTTTGTCAATTCCTGGAGCCTTATTTTTCACCAGTGCCTTCAGTGCAGCTTGGACTTCTTCTTTCAGAACCATTGGTTCTTGATCAAATGCTACCTCCTGAAATGGTTGAACATTGACCAATTCTTTTTGCTACAGTGACTGTGTATTCCTTCCATCTGCTTTTGATGCTTCCCGCATTGTTCAATATTTTCCCCATAGTATCCTTCTATTGTGCAACTGCAGGCTTGAATTTTCTCTTCGGTTCTTTCAGCTGGAGAAATGCTGCATGTGTTCTTCTCTTTTGGTTTTCTAACTCCAGGTCTTTGCAAATTTTGTTATAATACTTTACTTTGTCTTTTTGAGCCACTCTTTGAAATCTTCTGTACAGCTTTTTTACTTCATCATTTCTTCCATTCATTTTAGCTACTCTACATTCAAGAGCAAGTTTCAGAGTCTCTTCTGACATCCATTTTGGTCTTTTCTTTCTTTGCTGTCTTTTTAATGACCTTTAACTTTCCTCATGTATGATGTCCTTGATGTCGTTCCACAATTTGTTTGGTCTTTGGTCACTAGTGTTTAGTGCGTCAAATCTTTTCTTGAGATGGTCTCCAAATTAAGGTGGGATATACTCAAAGTTGTATTTTGGCTGTCATGTACTTGTTATAATTTTCTTTAGCTTCAACTTGAACTTGCATATGAGCAGTGGATGGTCTGTTCCACAGTTGGCACCTGGCCTTGTTCTGACTGATGATATTGAGCTTCTCTATCATCTATTTCCACATATGTCGTCAATTTGATTCTTCTATATTCCATCTGTCAAGGTCTGCATGTATAGTCACTGTTTATGTTATTGAAAAAAGGTATTTGCAATGAAGAAGCCGTTGTTCTTGCAAAATTTATTATACAATCTCTGGTGTCGTTTCTATCACCAAGGCCATATTTTCCAACTACTGATCTTTCTTCTTTGTTTCCAACTTTCACATTCCAATCATCAGTAATTATCAGTGCATCTTGATTGCATGTTTGATCAAATTTAGACTGCAAAAGTTGGTAAAAATCTTCAGTTTCCTCATCTTTGGCATTAGTGGTTGGTGTGTAAATTTGAATAATAGTCACATTAACTGGTCTTTCTTGTAGGCATATGGATATTATCCTATTACTGACAGCATTGTACTTCAGAATACATCTTGAAATGTTCTTTTTGACAACGAATGCAACACCATTCCTCTTCAATCTGTCATTAGTTAATGATAGTTGCTAAGGAAAAAATAAAACAGGGAAGAGTTGTATGGATTATGAAGGGCTTGCAATTTTAGATAGGGAAGCCCCCAATGAAATGACATCTGAGTAAAGATCTGATGAAAATAGCAGATAAGTCTGTGGATATCTGGTTGAAGAACGTTCCTGGCAAAGGGAACAGGAAGTTCAAAGGCCCAGAGGTGGGGTGCGCCTAGTGTATTTGGGAAGCAGCAAGGAGGCGAGTGTGACACTGGAGGCTAATCAGCAAGAGGGAGAGTAAAAGGAGAGGAAGCCTTATAGTTAACAGGAGTTTGGGTAGGCTTGTTGGTCAGTGTAAGAACTTTGGCTTTTACTTTGAATAAGATGTGAAGTCAGTGGATTTAAGCAGAGGAGAGCCATGATCTGATTTATGTTTTAACAATCTTTCTGGCTGCTATCTTGAGAATAGACTGAAGAGGAGACAAAGAGCTAAAACAGGGGGAACCAGTTAGGAGTAATGCATATGAGAGAAAGTAGTAACTTGAACAAGGGTGAGAGCAACAGAGGAGTTAAGTGGTCAATTTCTAGATCTATTTTGAAGACTAGATGTGGAATATGACAGGGAGAGAGGGGCCATGGTTGACTTCAAGATTTTTGGCTTAAGCAATATAGTTTTGGACATGTTAGGTTTGAAATGCCTGTTAAGACATTCAAGTAGAGATGGTGTTATGGATTGAATTGTGTCCCCAAAAATATGTATTGTAAATCTTAACCCTATACCTGCTGAAGGAGCCCTGGTGTTGCAGTGGTTAATTATTTGGCTGTTAATAGGAAGGTTGTCGGTTCAAACTCACCAGCCGCTCCACAGGAGGAAGACGTGGCAGTATGCTCTCAGGAAGATTTACAGCCTTGGAAACCCTATGGGGTGGTTCTACTCTGTCCTGTAGGGTCTCTATGAGCTAGAATTGACTTGATGGCAATGGGTTTGGTTTTGGTTTTATACCTGCGGATGTGATCCCATTTGGGAATAGGGTTTTCTTTGTTATGTTAATGAGGCCAAATCAGTGTGGGGTGTGTCTTAAACCAGTCACTTTTGAGACATAAAAGCAGATTATGCACAGAAGAAAGGCAGGGAGAAGATCGAGTTTATCTGAAGATGATGAGGCAGAACCAGTCTACAAGCCCAGGAACTGCAAGGATGGCCAGCTAGAGAAGCTGAGACAAGGATTTTCCCCCAGAGCAGACAGAGCCTTACCCTAGAGCCAGTGCCCTGAATTCAGACTTCTAGCCTCATAAACTGTGAGAAATACATTTCTATTCATTAAAGTCACTCACTTGTGGTATTCTGCTATAGCAGTACTAATAAACTAAGATGCTAAGTAGGCTTGGTGACAGGTCCAGACTAGTGATATAAATTTGGGAGTCAAGAGCATAGATAAAGCTGTCAGACTGGATGAGGACACGTACACTTATGGTAGTGAATGAACTTACAAAAGAGCAGAGGTCGGAGAGATGAGAAGGAACCATCACAGAATTAGCCAAGATGGTAGTAGGAAAATTAGAACTATGGTTTCCTGGAAGTCATGCAAGAAAGTATTTTAGAAGAAGGAGTGATAAAGTATGTTAAATACTACTGAGAAGTAAAGTAAAATAAAGACTTTAATAATTGATTGTGTTATTAATGTGGAGATCATCGGTAATTTTAACAATGGCGATTAATTGGAGTGGGTTAAAGAATGAACAGAGAGCAAGTGGAGACAGCTTTCTCTGTAAGTGTAAGAAACTCTTTCACAAAGTTATACTTTAAAGGGAAGAAGATAAACTGGGGAGTTATTAGAGAATGAGGTGGATCAATAAAAGGTTTCTCTTTTCCTTTTTTAAAATATAAGAAGTAATAACATATTTCGATAATTAGAGAAAGATTCACAAGCTGTGTGGCTTGTAAGAATAGAGATTTAGTGTCTCACAGTTATGGAGGTTATCAAAACCCATTGCTGTTGAGTCGATTCTGACTCATGGTGACCCCGTAGGACAGAATAGAACTGCCCCATAGGATTTTGAAGGCTGTAATCTTTACGGAAGCAGACTGCCACATCTTTCTCCTGCAGACATTTAGGTTAGCAGCTGAGTGCTTAACCACTGTGCTACCAGGGCTCCTTCTACCGGGGGTTCCAAACCCATTGCCATCGAGTTGATTACGACTATATCTTTTTGGGGAACACCATTCAATCCATAAAAAGAAGTTATTATAGGAAGAAGCTTTTAGCTATAGCACATTTTTAGTTTGGTTGGAAATTTCCTTTGGTGATGCAAATGGTTAAGCACTCGACTGCTAACTGAAAGGTTGGCAGTTCAAACCCAGCCAGCTGCTCTGTGGGAGAAAGACCTGGAGATCTGCTTCCATAAAGATCATGGCCAAGAAAACCCTATGGGACAGTTCTACTCTGTCACATGGGTCCCTATGAGTTGGAATCTACTCGAGGGTGCCTAACAACAACAAGAAACTTCCTGCCAATTTAATCACTCTTCGAAGGAGTGACAATCTATCTGGTGAGTTTGGGATAAACTGGCCCATGGGATCCCCCACCCTCTTCTTCTTAGTCATCTCTTGGTAATGGAACTTCCTGCAGGGAGCACATGCTGTTAAGTCTTACAGGACAGGCTTTGTCCCTGTAGGTGGAGGGAAGGTCCTATAGTTTGAGAAAGGATACCTTAAATTCAGGAGAGTGTTATCAAATCCAAATATTTTCATGAATAGACTAGATGCTTTGAGAAGGAAATAAAGAGTAGAATTCAGAGGAGCTAAATAACATACTAATATTGAATCTTCGATGTGATTTTGGTGGTACTGTTCTGGAGTTTTCACTTAGTGGGTTATTGCAGCCTATGGTAGCCTTTTCTTTATATGAGTGACTGTTTTTATAGAAATAGTTTGCAGCTACTGGGTCTTAAGTGAATGATGTATAAGCTTTGTCTTTCTGGAGCCAAAATGAGCATGTCTGCAGGCCATACAGTTCAAAAGAGATGTAGGCTGAGGGGCCTAAGCCAAATACTGGCCATAAAAAAAGCAAATATTAGCTACACTAGACTTGGGAAAGGTGTGGGACTCAGTCAGAGGTCATAATTTGGACATATTTCTATAGTGGAACCAAAATGATTTGCTGACAGATTGGCTGGAGATAAGGATGAGGTGAGGGAAAGAGAAGATACAAGGTTGAGAGGAGTGCGTTTTGAAGTTCTGTTTTAGGCATGTAATATTTAAATACCTAAGTGGACATGTTGGGTAGGCCATTGGAAAACTGATTCTGGAGTCCTCCAGAAGGGTCAAGATTTAGTCATTATTGGCATATAGATGATATATAAAGCATGGAATTGAATGCACTGTCAAGGATAAGGATAGAATAGAAAGGAGCTAGTACTGAACTCTGGAGCACTGGAACATTTAAAAGCCAGGAAACAGAGGAGAGGCCAGCAAAGGAAACTAGGAAGGAGAGGCTAGTGGAGAAGGAGGAAAACCAGGAGTCTTGGGGGTCCTTGCTACCATCTATTTTGTAATACTATGGTGGCTTGTGTGTTGCTATGATGCTGGGAGCTCTGCCACTGGATTTCAAATATCAGCAGAGTCACTCATGGTGGACAGGTTTCAGCATAGCTTCCAAACTAATAGACTAGAAGAAAGGCCTGGTGATCTACTTCCAAAAATCAGCCAATGAAAATCTCGTGGATAGTAACAGAATATTCAGAGGCATAGGGAGGGTAACTAGTGTCCAGGGGCAATCTCTAAGTTGCGCCCCTGCCCCTTTCAAGATGAATAGCGTTGATAGCTGTGATGCATCAGTAGAAACACCTTCCCCCTTCTTGTCCAGCTGCCTCAGTCAGGCACCTTTCATATTTGTAGCGCCTTGGAATGTTGTTCCACGCCTCATCTGATGCCCCTTTTGGACTTGCACCTAGGGGAAAGTGCCTCCCTCTGCACACCACCCCCCAACTATGCCTCTGGGAACATTGTCCAATTGGCACAAGAACAGGCAACATTTTGTTCTGTTATACATAAGGTCTTCATGAGTCAGAGCAAGCTTGACAGCAACTAACAACGGATCATGGAAACCAAGAGAACAAAGTGATTCAAGAAGCAGGGAGTATTTCCATGTCAAGTCTTGCTGAATGGTAATACCTGCAAACAGAGAATGAATCATTGAATTTGGGGTTGTCTATATGATACCCATCTCTGCTCTCAATGACTTTTAGTGCAGCAGCAGATAAAAATATGTAAACAAATGAATCACATATAACGTAATTAATTCAATCGTATACATATGTAAGAGATCAGAGAAGTGAATGATAAATTTTGTGTCTCGGCATCAGAGACGGCCTTCTGGAAGAAATGGATTTTGACATTAATAGAAATGCTACATATGTACATGAAGGACAGAGAAAATCAAGGCAGAAGAGATAGTAATATAAAGGATGAGGTGAAGAGTAATTAGAAGAACCAGGCCATGGTCTCTTTATGGAGGACTTTAAGTGTTATGTTGCAAAGCTAGGCCTTTTTTGTTTCCATATAGAAAATGGAATAGAGTTTAAACAATGAAAATCAGACTTTATTATTTAAAATACAGTATTTTACAATTTAAATTTTACAAAGGGGCATAAAGTAAAAGGTTTTCTAGCTCTATCACCAAACCCCATAGTTGAGAAAGGCTTTTGTTTTAGGAAGATCAGTACTGTTAAAGCAGAACAGAGTGAGGCTATTACAAGTGTTGAAAGAGTCCAGATAAAAGATGAGAGAATTTCTTAGAGTGAAAGTTTAGGTTTCAGACATTCGGATTAGATCTAATACCTGGTGGTGCAACAGTTGGATGCTCAGCTGCTAACTGAAAGGTTGGCAGTTTGAACCCACCTAGAGACTCTGCAGGAGAAAGACTTGGCAATCTGCTTCTATAAAGATTACAGCCAAATAAACTTTATGGGGCAGTTCTACTCTGTTACATGGGCTTGCTATGAGTCGGAATCGACTTGACGGCACCCAACAACAACAAGAAAAATATTTGTAACTTAATCACTCTAGGAGTAATAAAATGTCTCCTATTTCATGTAAATATAAATTAATGATGTCAAAGAGCAAGTTGCTTTCGTTGATATAAAGGTTAGAAATAAATTATTCATAGTTTAGGCAATGTGAAGTCAGTATAATTAATAGTTCTCAGGCTGTAGTAATACATCAAGAGCTTTGATCAGTGACAGGTAGGTCAACTGTGGGTTAGAAATAGGAAAAGATAAATAGGAGACAGATAAGACAGCATTATTTAAGTTACGAGAGCATAGAGTTTATAACTGGAGGGAACCAAAAGATCATTTAATTTCAACAGATAAGTAATTTGAGGCCTGTAAAAGCAATCAAAATTAGTTTTAAAGGAAAAGAGTTTTTAAAAATAATTTTTAATTTCTGTATTCATATACATTTACATAAATGTGATCATACAAAATTTTAGATCCCTATTTTTTTTCTTTTGCTTTCTTTCTCCCCTCTTTATCTACTACCTACATCAGGATCCCCTTCCCCCAACTCCCTCTGTCCTAGGTAACCCATGTCAAGAGCCTAGGGTATATTTTTCCTTATTTTTATCCATGACAGATAGATACAGATATAATTTATTTATTCACTTGGTTATATTTTTACATAAACATGCATACACACAGGCTTTTATTGTCATGGTTAATTTACAAAAATGGAGTAACATTATACATATTTTTCAGAGTATTGCTTTACTCACTCAATATCTCATGGACGTCTCTCTGTGTGGTATAGTCTCAGCCCATTCTTTTTAATGGTTGTGTAATACTTCATGGATGTAACATAATTTATTCAACCATTTCTCTATTAAAGGGGGTGATAGAGACATTTTAATATTCATTTATATCTAGTTCTTCTGTCCTCCCAGGCATATGAGAAGATTACACTTCCCCTCTTCCCTTGGTGAGACTATGTGATTGGTTCTGGCCAGTGAATTTTGGGTGGAAGTGGTGTATATTACTTCTGGGCCAGAATAATTAATTCTGTAAGATCTTGTATCACATTCTTCCTCCTGCTGCAGCAACTTGTGACTCTCCTAATAATGAAGTCTCTGTCATCCTAGGTCCCTGAATAAAAATGACATGGAACAAAAGCCCCAACTAACCCATAATGGTCATGTACTATGAGTAAGAAATAAATCTTTGTGATTTTAAGCCCCTGAGAGTTCGGATTTGTGCATTGTTGTTGGCATAAGCTACTCTATCCTAATTGACATAATGGAAATTCTACTTGCTCCTAGTTTTTTTGCACTATGAACAATGCTAATGTTGGTGCTTTTATTTCTATAGGATGAATTCCAAGTATTGGAATTCATGGGTGCTTTAGTTTCCTATGGCTGTTATAACGAAGTACCACAATCTGGGTAACTTAAAACAACAGAAATTTATTCTCTCACAGTTCTGGAGGCTAGAAGTCAGAAATCAGGGAGGCAGCGGTGTTGATTCATTCAGAGATCTGAGGGAGAATCTGCCCCATGCCTTTCTCCTAGCTTCTGGTACAAACTGGCAATCCTTAGGGTTCTTTGACTGTTGATGCAGCAATCCAATCTCTGCCTCCACCTTCATGTGACTTTCACCCTCTGTATCTCTCAGTGTGTCTCTTCTTAAAAGGACACTAGTGATAAAGAGATTAGGATCCACCATAATGACCTCATCTTACCTTAAATAATTATACCTGCATTGACCCTACTTCCAAATAAGGTCACATTGACAGGTACCAGGGATTAGGACTTGAACATATCTTTTTGGGGGACACAATTCAACCCATTACAATGGATCTATACATTTTTTATTTTAAGAGATGTTGCCTAAGAGTGATAGTAAAAACACTTAATCACTGGTATGAAAATATATATTAAATGTATAAATCATTATGTAAATAAAAGTTGAAAGTATATATTCTCCAAACACTGTGTTCTTATAAAACTGTTTACCAAGTGATGTAAACTGTAGTGTAATTTTTTTTATTGTTACAGAACAAATAGTTTCTCATTAAATAGTTAGTACACATACTGTTTTATGACATTGGTTAACAACCCCACATCATGTCAACACTCTCACTTCTTGACCTTGGTTCCCTATTACCAGCTTTCCAGTCCTCTCCTGCCTTCTAGTCCCTGTCCCTGGACTGTTGTGCTCCATTAGTCTCGTTTTGTTTTATGGGGCTGTCTAATCTTTGGCTGAAGGGTGAACCTCGGGAGTGATTTCATTGCTGAGATCAGGGTTTTGTGGGGCCATACTCTCGGGGTTTCTCCAGTCTCTGTCAGGCCAGCAAGTCTGGTCTTTTTTTGTGATTTAGAATTTTGTTCTGTAGTGTAAAATTTGATCAAATTATTCAAGTCATTTTTTAATTTAAAAGGTTGTTGCTGTGTTATTTGCTTGATGTGGCTACTAGTTAAAAGAAGTTTCTGTCTAAATTATAATTTGTCAAAGGAAAATGCATCAATTTCTTCCAATGACTTTCCCAATAAATTGCTAGTCATTAAATGAACTATAGTCTCAATAATTAGATGATTTCTCTTATCACCAACAATATTATTCATAGAGAGGAAGCCTCTTTCCACTATTACTAAATTAACAACTGTTACATTAAAATTTTTTTAGCCCTTATAATAGTGTCTGAGATTTTTATATATTCTGTTTATCAGCTAAATCACAAGTATAGATTACTGGGTTAGCATACTTAATTAAGTCAAAACTAATTTTCAAGGCCAGACAAGAGGTGATATGATGTGTCAGTTAAAAGTAAGGGTTGTTTTTGCTGAGCTGCCTGAGCTTGGAATCCTAACTCTGCCACTTAAGTTCTGAATAACCTCTTGGTAGCTCAGCTTTCTTGTCTATAAAATGTGGATGATTATGATAACTAGAATAAATTAGTTAATACATGTTTTAAAAGGTGTCTGGCACAAAGAAAATTCTATATAAATGTTATCTCTCATTTTTATTAATAAAGTCAGTGTAAATGCCCCTAATAAGTGAGCGTTCAGTAGGTTTTAATGAACTTGACTCACTGTAAACCAGTAAACCAAACCTGTTGCCGTCAGGTTGATTCCTACTCATAGCAACCCTATAGGACAGAGTAGAACTTCCCTATAGGGTTTCCAAAGCTGTAATCTTTATGGAAGCAGACTGCCACATCTTTCTCTCATGTTGCCACTGGTGGGTTGGAACTACTGACCTTTTGGTTATCAATCAAGCACTTAACCACCAGGACTCCTTGACTCACTACAAGAAGATGAAATTCAGCAGGAACAATAAAAAGGGCAGACCTCTACTCTAGGAGTCTCCTAGCTTCAAACAGGCTCTATGATCTCTCTATCCTCAGCAAACTCCTTTCTGTCCTGGTAGTACATGAAATGTCAGCAGAACCTGTATTGCCAGGCTAGTGCCTGCAGTAGCCATTATTGTCACCCACCTGCTTCTCCTTAGTTCTCTCAAAACTGAAGTAACTTGAAGCCTGCAGTTCCCACAAGTGGACACATGAGGGCCACTCCAGGAGAACACTGGCCAGTGATAGGTGCTACAGTCTAGGAAGGGCCAGGTGGGTTTGGAGCATTGGTCCCTAGAGCGCCAACTCTACTTAGAGGGTGCTTTCTGCCTTGCTGAGGTCTGCATCTGCTTTGGAGGACTCAGGAGATGGTGTCTGGAGTATTGGAACCAAGGCAGGTTACCTTGCAGGCCAGCAGATAGATGGGACCAAGGATGTCCCTTGGTGGTACCTATCTATGGCTCCCAAGACCCAGGAAGGAGGCATGAGTGGGGCATGGCCTGACTCTCCAGATTTGCTGTTGCAGGGTGATGTCAATAGAGATGTCTGGCAAATGTGATTTTTGTCCAGTGAGCTTGTATCTTGCAACTATGATAAACTAACTTTTTAGTTTTAGTAATTTTTTTTTTTTTTGGTCAGATTGACACAGTGGCAGCAACAACGGGCTTAAAGATACCAATGATTGTGAGGATGTCACAGGACTGGGCAGTATTTCGTTCTGTTGTACATATGGTCTCTATGAGTCAGAACTGATTCAATGGCACCTACCAACAACAGCATTTTTGTACATTCCATAGGGTCGCTATGAGTTGGAATCTACTCATTGGCAATAGGTTTGGTTTTTTTTTTTTTGGTATAGCACTTTCTACGTAGATGATCATGCCATCTCTGGATGAAGACGTTTTTACATCTTCCTCTTCAATTTATATGCTTTTTAATTTTTTCTTGCCTGATTGCGTAGGCTGCTACCTCCACTACAATGTTGTATGGAGGTTGTGAGAGTGAACATCTTAGCCTTGTTCCCAAACATTTGTCCTTTAGGTGTGATGTTAGATATCCTTTATCAGGTTGAGGAGGATCCCGTCTGTTACTAGTTTGCTAAGAATTTTATCATGAATGAATGTTGAATTTTTTGCAATGCCTTTTCTGCATATTTTGAAATGATCATATGGTTGTTTTCCCTTTTAAGTCTATTAATAAGGTGAATTAAAAACATAAAAACAAAACATTGATTTTTTTCAAACCTTGCATTCCTGGGATAAACTCCACTAGGGCATGACCCTCTACTCTACCAAGCTTGATGTCCTTCTCCAGGGACTGATCTCTCCTGATACATGTCCAAAGTATGTGAGATGTAGTCTCGCCATCCTAACTTCTAATGAACATTCTGGTTGTACTTCTTCCAGGACAGATTTGTTTGTTCTTTTGGCAGTCCATGGTATATTCAATATTCTTCACCAACACCACGATTCAAAAGTGTCAATTCTTCAGTCTTCCTTATTCAAGATAGAAGGAATACACAGAGTCACTGTACCAAAAAGAATTGGTCAACATTCAACCATTTCAGGAGGTAGCATGTGATTACGAACCTATGGTACCAAAAGAAGAGATCCAAGCTGCACCGAAGGCATTGGCAAAAAACAAGGCTTCAGGAATTGACAGAATACCAATTGAGATGTTTCAACAAACTGATGCAGTGCTGGAGGTACTCACTCATCTATACCAAGAAATTTTGAGGACAGCTGCCTGGCCAACCAACTGGAATGGATCTGTACCCATTCAGAACAAAGGTGATCCAACAGTATGTGGAAATTACAGAACAATATCATTAATATCACACACAAGCAAAATTTTGCTGAAGATCATTCAAAAGCAGTACATTGACAGGGAACTGCCAGAAGTTCAAGTCGGATTCAGAAGAGGATGTGGAACAAGGGATATCATTGCTGATGTCAGATGGATCTTTGCTGAAAGCAGAGAATACCAGAAAGACGTTTACCTGTGTTTTATTGACTATGCAAAGGCATTTGACTGTGTGGATCATTGTGGGATATATGCCATTTAAACATGGCTGCACTATTGACAACTGCAGCCCCCACAGGCCTCTATGCTGTATACGACATGTTGGAGACTTGTCAGCAATAAGAATGAGATTAGGCACGACTTGTTTTCCCAAACCTATTGCCCTGTTACTGATTGGCTTGTTTACCTGAATTCCTTCTCCCTTGCCCGAAACTTACTGTTACTCACCCAAAGCCCATTGTTCTGTTATTTGCTTCACTGCTTGCTGTATTGACTATAAATAAACTCCTGAGACTGAAGCTGGGGGTTGACTCCTCAGAGTGACCCTCCTGGCCCCACTTCTCTGTAAGAGTTGTGCTTGGTTACTGTCTCCGCCGCCTCGACATTCACCGCTGCTGCGACAGATCATAACAAAGTATGGATAACATTGCGAAGAGTGGGAATTTTAGAACACTTAATTGTGCTCATGAGGAACCTATACTTAGACCAAAAGGCAAGTGTTCGAACAGAATAAGGGGATACTGTGTGGTTTAAAGTCAGAAGAGGTATGAGTCAGGGATATATCTTTTCACCATTTTTATTCAGTCTGTATGCTGAACAAATAATCTGAGAAACAAGACTACATGAAGAAGAATGTGGTGTCAGCGTTGGAGGAAGACTCATTAACAACTTGCTGTATGCAGATGACACAACCTTGCTTGCTAAAAGTGAAGAGGACTTGAAGCACTTACTGATGAAGATCAAAGATCACATCTTTCACTATGGATTGCACCTCAATATAAAGAAAACAAAAATCCTCACAACTGGGCCGAGAAACAACATCATGATAAATGGAGAAAATGTTGAAGTTGTCAAGGATTTCACTTCACTTGAATCCACTATCAGCGCCCATGGAGGCAGCAGTCAAGAAATCAGTGTTGGGCAAATCTGCTGCAAAAGACCTCTTTAAAGTGTTAAAAAGCAAAATTGTCACTTTGAGGACTAAGGAGTGCCTGACCCAAGCCATGGTATTTTCAATTGCTTCATATGTGTGCAAAACTGGATAGTGAATAAGGAAGGAGGAAGAGGAATTGATGTGTTTGAATTATGGTGTTGGTGAAGAATATTGAATATACCATGGACTGCCAGAAGAACAAACAAATCTGTCTTGGAAGAAGTACAACCAGAATGCAAGGATGGTGAGACTTCGTCTCATGTACTTTGGACATGTAGGAGGCACCAGTCCCTGGAGAAGGACATCATGCTTGGTAAAGTGGAGGGTCATCAAAAAATAAGAAGACCCTCAATGAGATGAATTGACACTGTAGCTGCAACAATGGGCTCAAACATAGAAAAGATTATGGGGATGGCTCAGGATCAGGTAGAGTTTCGTTCTGTTGTACATAGGGTTGCTATAAATCAGAACTGACTCGACAGCATCTAACAACAGCAACTAGGATTTAAAATACATGTCTTTAAGTTATCATAGTCTACCTTGTAATTAATATCACTTCTCATAAAATGTAAGAACTGCACAGAAATGTATTTCCATTTCTCCTTGTCCTTTGTTCTATTTTTGACATACAATTTACTTCTTTATAGACTATAAACCCCAGAATACATTTTCTGCTTTAAACTGTCAAATGTATTTTTTTAAATTAAAGTGAAATTCACATAACATAAAATTAGCCGTTTTTAAGTGACTAATTCAGTGGCTTTTAGCACATTTACAATATTGTCCAACCGCACCACCTGTATCAAGTTCCAATGCAGTTTCATCACCCCCAAAGAAAATCCCGTACTCATCAAGCTGTTACTCCCCATTCCCACCTCCGAGGCCCTGGCATCCACAATTCTGCTTTTTGTCTCTATGGTATTCCCTATTCTGGATATTTCATACGACTGAAATTACGCAATATGTGACATTTTGTGTCTGGCTTCTTTCACTTCAATTGTCTTTTAAAGATAATGAAAACAAGAAAAAAAAATTAGTCACATATTTATCCTTTTCTTAAGCTCTTCTATCCATTGCATAGTTCCTTTTTTTTCTTTTCTTTTTCTGTTGCTATTTTTTTCTGCCCAAAGAACATCCTTTAACATTTTTTGCATGCAGCTCTACTGGTGATGAATTCTCTCAGCTTTGCTTTCATCTGAAAAAGTCTTCATTTTCCCTCATTTTTAAAAGACATTTTTGCTGGAAATAGAATTCTAAGTTGACAGATTTAGTCTTTCAGCACTTTAAATTTTTTTCCATTGCATTCTATCTTTCATAATTTCTAATGAGAAGTCTGCTGTAATGTTTATATCTGTTCCCTCTTAAATAATGTGTCCATTTTCTCTGGTTGCCTTATCTTCAGAAATTTGATTATATTGTTGAGTAGTTTTCCTTATGCTCATTTTATTTGGGGCTTGTTGAACTTATAGAATCTGAGTTTATTGTTTTGATCAAATTTGGAAATATTTCAGCTATTTTTTCTTCAAACATTTTTATGTCTCCACTCCAATTCTCTACCCTTATTCTGGGATTACAAATGTATGTATTTTATTATGCTTGATATTGTTCCACTAAGCTTCTGCTGTTCTTTTTCTTAAACATTCCCTGCCACCCCATCCTTCATTTTGGATAGTTTCTATATTAATTATCTACTTCTGCTTAACAAATTATTCCAAAATTTAGTGGTTTGGAGAAACAATAAACTTTATTATGTCACACAATTTTTATGAGTCATGAAGTTGAGAGTGGTTTAGCTGGTGGTTCTGGCTTATAGTGTTTCTCATGAAGTTGCAATCAAGATGTTATCTTGGGGCTGCAGTCATTTGAAGACTTAGCTGGGACTGAGGATCAGCTTCCAAGATCACTCATTGAGTTGGTGCTAACTGTTGACAGGAAGCCTCTGTTCCTTACCACATGGACTGACCCATAGTTAGTGTCTCTTGAGTATCTTTATGACTTGTTGACTGGCTTCCCTCAAGCAAGTGTTTCAGGTGAACTGGATGGAAATGGAAATGGCTTTTAAGGCCTAACCTCAGAAGTCACTTGCCTTTAATTATGCTGCAGTCATTGATC
This sequence comes from Dugong dugon, assembly GCA_030035585.1. Classification (NCBI taxonomy): domain Eukaryota; kingdom Metazoa; phylum Chordata; class Mammalia; order Sirenia; family Dugongidae; genus Dugong; species Dugong dugon. The sequence goes on from CM057462.1 coordinate 155,787,418, forward strand.
AGAGACATATCAAACCCTGATATGATGTGAGAGGGTATTACATAAGAGCATTAGTACCAGGAAATAAGGATAATTGGAAGACATCTTGGAGGCTGGCTACCACAGATTCTATTGCTATGCCCTCAAGTTTATTGATCTTTTCTCCTAAAACATCTAATTTGCTGTTTAGCCCATCCAGTGAATTTTTTCATTTCATATATTGCATTTTTCATCTATAGAAGTTCCGAAGAGAGACATATTTGTACCCATTCCAAAGAAAGCTTATCCAACAGGATGCGGAAATTATAGAACAATATCATTAATTTCACACATGTCTTAGTCGTCTAGTGCTGCTATAACAGAAATACTACTAGTGGATGGCTTTCACAAAGAGAAATTTATTTCTTCACAGTAAAGTAGGCTAAAAGTCCAAATTCAGGGCATCAGCTCCAGGGAAAGGCTTTCTCTCTCTGTTGGCCTTTTCATCAATGTTCCCCCAGACTAGGAGCTTCTCGGCACAGGGACCCTGGTCCAAAGGACTTGCTCTGCTCCCGGCACTGCTTTCTTGATGGTATGAGGTCCCCCCGTCTCACTGCTCACTTCTGTCTTTTATATCTCAAGACATTGCCTCAGGATACAATCCAATCTTGTAGACTGATTCCTGCCTTACTAACACAACAGCCTCCCAGCCTCCCTCATTAACATCATAGAGGATTTACAACTTATAGGAAAACCACACAATACCAGGAATCATGGTCCGGCCAAATTGATACACACATTTTTGGGGGGGACATAATTCAATCATGACAACACACAAGTAAAGTTTTGCTGAACATCATTCAAAAACGATTGCAGCAGTACATCAACAGGGAAATGCCAGAAATTCAAGCCAGATTCAGAAGAAGGTGTGGAACAAAGGATATCAATGCTGATGTCAGATGGATCATGTCTGAAAACAGAGAATACCAGAAAGATGTTTAAATGTGTTTTATTGATTATGCAAAGACATTTGACTGTGCAGCTCATAACAAATTATGGATAACATTGCAAAGAATAGGAATTCCAGAACACTTAATTGTGCTCATGAGGAACCTGTACTTAGACAAGGAGGCAGTTGTTCCAACAAAGCAAGGAGATATTGCATGATTTAAAGTCAGGAAAGGTGTGCTTCAGGGTTGTATCCTTTCACCATACTTATTCAACCTGTATGCTGACCAAATCTGAGAAGCTGGACTATATGTAGAAGAATGGGGCATCAGGATTGGAGGAACACTCAGTAATAACCTGTGATATGCAGATAACACAACCTTGTTTGCTGAGAGTGAAGAAGACTTGAAGCATTTACTGATGAGGATCAAAGACTACAGCCTTCAGTATGGATTACACCTCAACATAAAGAAAACAAAAATCCTCACAATTGGACCAATAAGCAACATCATGATAAACGGAGAAAAGATTGAAGTTGTCAAGAATTTCATTTTACTTGGATCCACTATCAACCCTCATGGAAGCAGCAGTTAAGAAATCAAACGATGCATTGCATTGGGCTAATTTGCTGCAAAGGATCTCTTCAAAGTGTTAAAAAGCAAAGATATCACTTTTAGGACTAAGGTGCACATGACCCAAGCCATGGTGTTTTCAATTGCCTCACTTGCATGTGAAAACTGGATAGTGAATAAGGAAGACTGAAGAAGAATTGATTCCTTTGAATTTTGCTGTTGGTGAAGAACGTTGAATATACCATAGACTACCAGAAGAACCAACAAATCTGTCTTTGAAGAAGTACAACCAGAATGTTCATTAGAAGTTAGGATGGCGAGACTTTGTCTCACATACTTTGGATACGTTATCAGGAGGGACCAGTCCCTGGAGAAGGACATCATCCTTGGTAGAGTAGAGGGTCAGCAAAACAGAAGAAGACCCTCAGCGAATTGGATTGACACAGTGGCTGCAACAATGGGCTCAAGCATAACAACTATTGTGAGGATGGTGCAGGACTGGGCCATGTTTCTTTCTGTTGTATGTAGGATCGCTGTGAGTTGGAACTGACTCGACAGCACCTAACAACAACAACAGAAGTTCCATTTGGGTTTTTTATTACATCTTTCACTTCTCTTCACTTCCTGTTCACTTTTCCTTTAGATTTTTGAGCCTATTTAAAATATTTATGAAAGATATTTTAAGGTTCTTGTCTGCTAATTCCATTATTTCTGTCATTTGAGTCTATTTATTGATTTTTCTTCTGCTATAGGTTGTATATTTTCTACTTCCTTGCATGCCTAGTGATTTTTATTGGATGATAAAAACTGTGAATTTTACATTTTAACAAATGTGCTATAATTTGTTGTATTCTTTTAAAGATTACCGGACTTTGTTCTTGCATGCATTTATATTACTTTCAATCAGCTTGATAGGTTTTTTTTTGTTTTTAGTTTTTTTTCCCAGCTTGATTGTTTTGAATCTTCCTTTTTCTCTTTGTTCAGGGAGATTCAGAGCAGCCTTTAGACTAATTTATCCACATTATTAAGCCATGCCTTTTCTGAGAACTCTATCCAATGCACCATGTTTTGAGATCTCTCCACTCTGGTTTATGGGAACAAAAACTACGAGTAAGCACCAGGAATTGTTCAGCCTCCTGCTTTCCAGTGATTCTTCCCCTGGCCTCACAGATTGATCTTCAGCCAAAGACTCAGTGCAAACCCCCTTCAGACCTAAACTTCCTTTTTAGGCAGCTCCCTCCCTTCTATTACTCTGTCCTACAAATTTTAGCCACTTCAGTCTCCCTAAACTCCTATATCTGTCTTTTTAAATCAGCAAGACAGTCATCTCTGTTTGAGTTCCAACTCTCTGTGCTATGGTCTTGCAACTGCCTACAGACAGTAAGCTAGGACAATTATTGCACTTTACCCGTTTGTTTCCCTTCTTTCTGGTCAGTTTTGTGCTACTTTTTGTGCAATGTCTGAAAACAGTTGTTTCATATATTTTGTCCTGTTTTCAACTGTTTACAGTAGAAGAGCAATTGCCATAGCAGTTAATCCTTCATATGTGGAAGTAGAAAAAATAGGTTAGTTTTTGGGAGGGGCTCAATAGCCTAGGCACTGACCAATGAGAACAGTTGTCAGCAATGCTGAAGCAGAGACTGGGAGGCCTCCTCTTGAGCCAGGCAAGGAAAACCTTTTCCCTGCTCCTGGTTTCCTTGAGGAAGGTTTTTCCCTAAACACATTTTTTGGCCTCTTTTCCTAACTTACTTCACCTGTGGAGAGGTGCACTAAATCTGGTAGGTATTTCGGGCAAGAATTTCTGGCTTAGTTCTGTCATTCTGCCTTCTCTTGAGAGTAAGCCCCAGAGGGTCATATGCTGGCACATGAAGGAGGCATATAATCCAATCCTGGGGATTCAGGGTGCACACTGAGTTTGAAGTGCCCATGGAGCATTCAGTTACAGTTGTCTTGTAGGCACCTGGATATATGGGTCTGGAGCTCAGGGAGAGAGGCAAGGACTGCTATCTCATAGATGTGTGAGGATTGTGGGGCTGGAAAACCAACTGGTGAGAATGAGCTCTTTGAGGCTAGTGTCTGTCATGAGGTAGAGATCCCATAAGGATTTTCTGAATAAATGAAAGAACGGATTCCTGAATATCCATCTTTCTTAGTGTATTCTTCTTTTTTAAATTCCTGAATCATGTTGTTGTTGTTAGGTGCTGTCAAGTCAATTTTGACTCATAGTGACCCCATGTGACAGAGCACTGCCCCATAGGATTTCCTAGGCTGTAATGTTTACGGAAACAGACGGCCAGGTCTTTTCTCCCACGGAGCTGCTGGGTAGTTTTGAACTGCCAACCTTTCTGTTAGCAGCCAGGCACCTAACCGTTGCGCCACTAGAGCTCCTTTAAATATCCATCATTGTTAATGAAGATAATTCTAAGCACTGGGGCAAACATACACATGTAGTGATGGAAGGTTACTATATTATGAGTTGATTACTCCTTGGCTACCGCAGGTTAATTTGCTAACAATCTCTTATTGATTATTGCATATAAGAATACTATGAACTTCTTTTAAAATAGAAGGTGCATAAACAGAGATGATAAAAGTTAAAATAATTTTTAGTGAGATTAAGAACATACTGTTGGTTAGGTGCTGAGTAGTGGTTACATTTGTTATTATCAGTACAATTAATACAGTTCTCATATTATTCAGCCAGAGAAGTAATATTTAATTACCATGAGGTTATATAAACTAACATAAGTAGCATAAAAGATATTATATTAAGGGACAGAGGAACAAGTTTTGATACACAGGAAAGGAAAATTTAATACTGATATGACTTTATAACACTATGAATTTTATTACAGAAGATGTTAGCAATTCCTATTAATATTAATATATGACCTTAATTTTAAAAAATGTTTTGAAACAGAAAGAAAAGAGCTTGCGTAAGTTCATATAAATCTGGCATATTAGGAAGCAAACTGGCGTACTTTTTATACATATTAAATCAAGTTTTCCTCTCCACTTGGGAGCTTCAAGATAACAAAATGATCAATATGCACAAGAGGACGTATTCTACTTGCTGTCAATTATCTGGATTGTTTAAGACAAAAGCACAGAAGAGAGTTAAGTAAACAAACAGGTTTTGTTTTAAATGGTACATCATTCTAATGTGATGCTCACAGATAACTCAGACTTCAAATGGATAAACTGATTTTTAAAAAATATCTAGCACCCAGGATTTTAGAATTTTGTGGAAATAGAATGTATTAGAAACTAGAAAAGTACTCACTTTTGGGGAGAGGGAAATATTAGTAAGTCTGATTCATGTTCCAATGCCACTACTCTATTTAGCTAATTTGGGATTTGGGGTGATTTTTTAAAATATGAGTTAAATTTTTAATGCAATAAAAAGGAAGTCAGGAAACTTGAATTTTAGCTTAGTTTCGCCTATAATTATTTTGTAATTATCTACAGGGCTTCAGAGCAGTTAATAACCTCTCCATTTGATATAATTTTGAACTATGGGAATAACATCTGTATTTCCATTTATTTATGCATCAAATAAATATTTATCGAACACCTAATATATATCATAAATTGTTTTAGAGACTGAGGATACAGTGGTGATCAAGACAGATAAAGCCCTGCATTTAGGGTACTTACATTCTTGTCGGGAGGGGAGAGACAGAGAATAAAACATGTAAGCAACTAATATTAGTAGTAAGTGCTATGAAGAAAATATGGGAAAATGATAAAAAGTGACAGGGGCAGTGTGATATATTAGATTCGGTAGTCAAGGAAGAGTTTTCTGAGAAAGTAAGCTATTTTAAATAACATCTTTACTTAGATATAATTCATTTACCATACAATTTACACATTTAAAGTGTACAATTTGATGGTTTTCAGTATATTCACAGAGTTGTGCAACTATCACCACAATCAATATCTGGACATTTTCATCACCCCCAAAAGAAACCCTTTATTCATTAGCAGTCAACCCCTATTTTCCCATAATCCTTCCCGACCTCCACAACCCCTAATCTATTTTGTATCTCTATAGATTTGCCTATTTAGTATATTTCATATAGATGGAATTATATAGTAGGTAGTCCTTTGTGACACTTCTTTCACTTATCATGTTTTCAAAGTTCATCCATGCTGTAGCATGTATCAGTACTTAATTTCTTTTTATTACCAAATAATATTTCATTGTACGGATATACCATATTTTGTTTATCCATTCATCAGTTGATGGACATTTGGGTTGTTTCCACTCTCGGGCTATTATGGAAACCGCTGCAATGAAGATTTGTTAAGATTTTTGTGTGGACATATGGTTTGATTTCTCTTGAGTATATGCCTAGGAATGGTATGGTGTGAAAATGGCATGAAGGCGGTATCTGACTTCCTCCAGTCCAACAGGGGGGAAGGAGAACCAAGATCAACAGCTCAAGGCTGACTCCCATGAGGTGGAGGCCAGACAAGCCTCCTCATTCTGCTGTCTTTACTAATTCTGACACCACCCGTCCCTCACACAGCACTCTACTTCTCTGCTGGGTTCGACAATTCATTGCAATGGCCACACAGAACTCTCAGACCATACTGACGATTACGGGGTTTATTAGGGAAGTAACAGTTAAAACAATTCAGGCTCAGGAACACTCAAGATACAGTTCTTCCATCAGGACAGCATCTTCCCAGTTGTGCTCACAGCCATGCCTCTTCCTGGTCCTAGGCCTCTCCCCAAAGGCACTCAGCTTTCTCTCTCCATGGACTGGGAAGCCCACTGCACCGTCTCTTGCTGCCAGGTCTCTGCTGCCACCACTTCTCACTGTCTTCAGGGTTACAGCTGCTCTCCCTCTCTCTCTCTCTCTCTGTCTTGGTCTCCTGCTTCCAGGAGGTTCTCAGCGCAGGGATCCCGGGTCCAAATAATGCACTTTCTGCTCCTGGCAGTTCTTTCTTGGTGGTGGTAGAATCCTCCTCTCTGCTCTGGAATTGACTCTCTTTTAAGGCAAAACTGACCAATCCCCTTGGTGGGCCACAATTACCCTATCATACAGTCCCGCCCAATCACCTGGGTGGGAGTTACAAGACCATGACTAGAAAAGCCACACAAAAATAATCAATCACACCGCACTGGGTCACATATGTTTAACTTTTTAAGCAAATGTCAAACTGTTTTCCAAAGTGCCTCAACATTCTGCATTCTCTCCAGCAGTGTTTGAGCATTCCAATTTTTCCAGTCCTAGCCAACATTTGTTAGTGTCTGTGTTTTTTGATTATAGCTGTCCTAGTGAGTGTGAAAGGAGCCCTGGCAGCACAGTGGTTAAAGCACTTGGCTGCTAACTGAAAGGTTAGTAGTTTGGACCCACCAGCCACTCTGTGGGAGAAAGATGTGGCAGTCAGCTTCCATAAAGATTACAGCCTTAGAAATCCTATGGGACAGTTCTAGTCTGTCCTATAGGGTTGCTATAGTGTTGCTATGAGTCTAAATTGATTCCATGGTTTTTTGGGTTTAATGAGAGTGAAGTGGTGTTTCACTATGGTTAAAAAAATAGTAATTTATTGAGTTGAAATTCACATAGCATAAAATTGACCATTTTAAAGTGAATAATTCAGTGGCATTTAGTATATTCATAATGTTGTACAATCACCCTCTGTGCCTACTTCCCAAACAATTCCGTCACTCCAAAGTAAAATCCCATATCCATTGAAAATTTTTCCTTCTCCACAGCCCCTGGAAACCAACAATCTGCTCTCTGTGGATATATGAGGGTGTTGCCCATTTGGTTTCCTATACTTGACTGAACTGAGAAGCACGTTCCTCACATGTGTTATTGTTTGTTTTATACTCCTGTCTAATCTTTGGCTGAAAAGTAGACTTTGGGAGTGGCTTCAGTTCTGAGTCAGCAGGGTGTCTGGGGGCCATAGTTTTGGGGGTTCCTCCAGTTTCTGTCAGACCAGTAAGTCTGGTCTTTTTTTTTGAACTTGAATTTTGTTCTACATTTATCTCATGCTCTGTCTGGAACTGTCTGTTGTGATTCCTGTCAGAGCAGTCAGTGATGGTAGCTGGGTACAGTCTAGTTCTTCTGGGCTCAGGCTGGTGGAGGCTGTGGTTCATGTGGTCTGTTAGTCCTTTGGACTAATATTTTCCTTGTGTCTTTGGTTTTCTTCATTCTCCGTTGCTCCAGATGGGATGGGACCAATAGATGTATCTTAGATGGCAGCTTGTAAGATTTTAAGATCCTGGATACTACTCACCAAAGTAGGATGTAAACCATTTTGTTTATGAACTATGTTATGCCTATTGACTTAGATGTTCTCCGAGACCATGGTCTCCATCCCCCAGCCCCAGTAACTTGTTCCGTCAAGGTGTTTAAATATGTCTAGGAAGCTTCTATGACTTTGCCTTGGTCAAGTTGTACCGACTTCCCCTGCATTGTGTGTTGTCTTTCCCTTCACCAAAGTTAACACTTGTCTACAATCTAATTAGCGATTTGCCTCCTCACCCCTCTCCTCCCTCATAACCATCAATGATTTTTTTTTTCTATGTATAATTTTTTTCTTGGGTTTTTATAATAGTGGTCTCATACAATATTTGTCCTTTTGTGATTAACTTATTTCACTCAGCATAATGCCCTCCAGATTCACCCATGTTGTGAGATGTTTCACAGGTTCGTTATTGTTCTTTATTGTTGTATAGTATTCCATTGTGTGCATGTACCATAATTTGTTTATCCATTCATCTGTTGATGGGCACTTAGGTTGTTTCCATCTTTTTGCTATTGTGAATAAAGCTGCAATGAACATGGGTGTGCATATGTCTATTTGTGTGATGACTCCTTTCTCTTGGATATATTCCTGGGAGTGGGATTGCTGGATTGTATGGTATTTCTATTTCTAGCTTTCTAAGGAGGCGCCATATTGTTTTCCATAGTTGCACCATTTACATTCCCACCAGCAGTGCATAAGAGTTCAAATCTCCCTGCAACCTCTCCAACATTTGTTTTTTTGATTAGTGACAGTAATGCTGGGGTGAAATGGTATCTCACTGTGGTTTTGATTTGCATTTCTCTAATGGCCAATGATCGGGAGCATTTCCTCATGTGTCTATTAGGTGCCTGAATGTCTTCTTTGGTGAAGTGTCTGTTCATATCATTTGCCCTGTTTTAAAAATTGGATTATTTGTATTTTTGTTGTTGAGGTGTTGAAGTTTTTTGTAGATTTTAGAGATTAGACTCTTGCTGAATATATCATAGCCAAAAATTTTTTTCCATCTGTAGATTCTCTTTTCACTCTTTTAGTGTAGTCTTTTGATAAGCATAAGTATTTAAATTTTTAGGAGCTCCCACTTACCTAGTTTATCTTCTGGTTTTGTGTATTGTTAGTTATGGTTTGTATTGTATTTATGCCATGTATTAGGGCCCCTACCATTGTCCCTATTTTTTCTTCCATGATCTTTATTGTTTTATGTTTTATATTTAGGTCTTTGATCCATTTTGAGTTAGTTTTTGTGTGAGGTATGGATCCTGTTTCATTTTTTCTACAGATGGACATCCAGTTTTGCTAGTAGCATTTGTTAAAAGGACTGTCTTCTCCCCATTTAATGGACTTTGGACCTTTGTCAAACATCAGCTGACTATAGGTGGATGGATTTATGTCTGCATTCTTGATTCTGTTCCATTGGTCCATGTGTCCGTTGTTGTACCAGTACCAGGATGCTATAACTTCTGTGGCTGTATAGTAGATTCTGAGATCAGACAACGTGAGGCCTCCTACTTTGTTCTTTTTCTTCAGTAATACTTTGCTTATCCAGGGCCTCTTTCCTTTCCATATAAAGTTGGTGATTAATTTTTCCACCTTGTTAAAGAATGCTATTGGTATTTGGATCTGGATTGCATTATATTTGTAGATCGCTTTGGGTAGAATTGACATTTTCACAATGTTGAGTCTTCCTATCCATGAGCATGGTATGTTTTTCCATTTATGTATGTCTCTTTTGGTTTCTTGCCATAGTGTTTTGTAATTTTCTCTGTATAGATCTTTTACATCCCTGGTTAGATTTATTCCTCAGTATTTTATCTTTTTAGGGGCTATAGTAAAAGATATTGTTTTCCTGATTTCCTTTTTGAAGTTCTCTTTGTTGGTGTATAGGAATCCAACTGATTTTTGCATGTTTATCTTGTATCCTTCTACTCTGCTGAATCTATTAGTTCCAGTAGTTTTCTTGTGGAATCTTTGGTGTTCTCTATGTATAGGATCATATCATCTGCAAATAAGTTTAGTTTTACTTCTTCTTTTCCAATTTGGATGCCCTTTATTTCTTTTTATTGCCTTATTGCTCTAGCTAGGACTTCCAGCACAATGTGAAATAGGAGTGGTGATAAAGGTCATCCTTGTCGTGATCCCATTCTCACGAGGAATGCTTCAGCCTCTGTTCATTGGGAATGATGTTGGCTCTGGGTTTGTATAGATGCCCTTTATTACGTTGGGGAATTTCCCTTCTATTCCTATTTTATTGAGTGTTTTTATCAGGAATGGGTGCTGGACTTTCTCAAATGCATTTTCTGCATTGATTGAGATGATCATGTGATTCTTTTGTTCTATTTATGTAGTAGATTATGTTGATTGATTTTCTAATGTTGAACCATCCTTGCATACCTAGTATGAATCCCACTTGGTTGTGGTGTATTATTTTCTTTTGATATGATGCTGAATTCCATTGGCTAAAATTTTTTTGAGAATTTTTGAATTTATATTCATGAGAGATGTTGGTCTGTAATTTTATTTTTTTATAGTGTCTTTGCCTGGCTTTGGTGTCAGGGTTATGCTGGCATCATAGAATGAATTCAGGAGTATTCCTTCCTTTTTTATGCTCTGAAATAGTTTGAGTAGTACTGCTGTGAACTCTTCTCTGAAGATTTGTCGAATTCTCCAGTGAAGCCATCCAGGCCAGGGCTTTTATTTTGTTGGGATTTTATTTTATTTTATTTTTTTTGTTGCTTTTTCAATCTCTTCTCTTGTTATGGAAACACTGGTGGCATAGTGGTTAAGTGTTATGGCTGGTAACCAAAAGGTCGGCAGTTCGAATCTACCGGGCATTCCTTGGAAACTCTATGGGGCAGTTTTACTATGTCCTGTAGGGTCACTATGAGTTAGAATCGACTCGACAGCAGTGGGTTTGGTTTTTTTGTTTTCTCTTGTTATGGGTCTGTTCATACGTTCTATCTCAGTTTGTGTTGGTTTAGGTAAGTTGTGTGTTTCTAGAAATTTGTCCATGCCCTCTAGGTTCTCAAATTTGGAATACAGTTTTTCATAGTATTCTGTTATGATCCTTTTTATTTCAGTTGGTTTGTTGTAATGCCCCCCATCTCATTTCTTATTTGGATTGTTTGCATCCTCTTCTGTTTTTATTTTGTAAGTTTGGCCAGTGGTTTCTCAATTTTGTTGATCTTTTCAAAGAACCAATTTTTGGTCTCGTTGATTCTTTCTATTGTTTTTCTGTTCTCTCTTTCATTTATTTCTGCTCTAATCTTTATTATTCCTTTCTTCTGGTGCCTGTGGGGTTCTTTTGCTGTTTTCTTTCTATTTGTTTGAGTTGTAGAGCTAACATTTTGATTTTGGTCTGTTCTTTTTTGGTGTGCGTATTTTTTGCTATAAATTGACCTCTGAGTATTGCCTTTGCTGTCTTCCAAAGGTTTTCGTATAATGAGTTTTCATGTTCATTTGAGTCTAAGAATTTTTTGATTCCCTCTTTAATTTTTTCTATTACCTCCTGATACCTTTTTATTATTGATTTCTAATTTATTTCCATTTTCGTCAGAAATCGTACTGCATATAATGTGAATTATTTTAATTGTATTGAGACCATCTTTTTTTTTTTTACACAAAATATGGTGTATCTTGATAAATATTCCTTAAGAACTTGAAAACAATGTGTATTATATTCTTTTGGAGGTGGAGTGTTGTATAAATATCAATTAGGAAAAGTTGTTTTGTAGTGTTGTTCAAATCTTCTATATCTTTAATGATTTTCTGTCTACTTCTATCAAATATTAAGAGAAGGGCATTGAAATATACACTTTTAATTGTGAATTTGTGTAGTTCTCCTTGCAGTTCTAAAAGTGTTTCTTCATGTAATTTGAAGATGTGTCATTAGCTGCATAAACTTTTAGAATTGCTGTGTTCTCTTGGGGGATGGAATTCTTTCTTTCTGAAATGATGTGCTTTAACACTGGTAATATTTGCTCTTTAACACTGGTAATACTCTTCGTGGTGAAATCTCCTTTTTTTGGTATTAATATAGCTACTCCAGCTTTTTTTGGTTAATGTTAGTATGGTTTATAATTTTTTATCCTTTTAACTTATTTGTACCTTCATATTTAAAGTAGATTTCTTATAGGCAGTATGAAATTGGGTCTCTGTCTTTTTCTTTTTTCTACACTCTGACAATATCTGCCTTTTGATTTGTGTATTTATACCATGTATTAGTTTACTGAGTAACAAATTACCACAAACTTAGTGGCTTAAAACAACACACATTTATAATCTCACAGTTTCCATGTGTTATGGATTGAATTGTGTCCTACCAAAATATGTGTTGTAAATCCTGTAGTGGTTATAAACACATTTGGGAAAGGGTTTTCTTTGTTATGTTAATGAGACAGTATTAGTGTTTCTTAAGTCAATCTCTTTTGAGACATAAAAGAGATTAAACAAGCATGCCAGAGAGCAGAAATCAGGGAAAACAGATGCCATGCCACATGAGGATCACCAAGGAGCCAAGAAGTGGAAGCTGAAAAGACAGAGCCAACAGAGTGAGAAACACTTCCCCTATAGTTGGCACCCTGATATTGAACTTCTAGCCTCCTAACTGTAAGAAAATAAATTTCTGTTTGTTAAAGCCACCCATTTGTGGTATTTTGTTTATAGCAGCACTAGATAACTAAGACACCATGGAGCACAGTTCTCTTCTGCTCAGGGTCTCAGAAGGCTGAAATCCAGTGTCAGCTTGCTACATTCTCATCTGGAGACTTAACTAGTTTTCTCAAATTGTTGGCATAATTCAGATGTTGTGGTTGTATGACTGAGGTCCCCATTTTCTTGCTAGCTGTTGACCAGGAACTGCTCTCAGCTCATAGAGGCCATTCTCAGGTCCTTGCCACGCAACCCTCTCCACAACATGGCAGTTTGCTTCTCCAAGGCTAACAGGAGAGCAGCTGCTTCAGCTTCTAATTTCTCTGATTTCTTCTGTCTCTGACTTCTAGACCCTCTTTTAAAAGGGTTCACCTACAATTAAGGGGAAGGGATAATACAGGATGTGCATACCAGTGGACAGGAATCTTGGGAATTTTCTTTGAATTCTGTTTACCACAGACTATATTTAATGTGTTTTTTTTATATGGTTGGGTTTAAATCTACTGTCTTTCTATTTGCTTTGTGTTTGTCTCATTTATTTTTTGTTCCCTTTTCCATCTTTTTCTGACTTCTTTTGGAGTGAGCATGTTTCATAATTACATTTAATCTTCTTTATTGACTTATTAGCTATAACTCTTTGTTGTGTTATTTTAGTGGTTGCTTTGTTGTTGTGTGCCATCAAGTCGATTCCAACTCATACTGACCTTATATGACAGAGTAGAACTGCCCCATAGGGTTTCCAAGGAGTGGCTGGTGGATTTGAACTGCCAACCTTTTGGTTAACAGCCAAGCTCTTAACCATTATGCCATCAGGACTGCAGTGGTTGCTTTAAGGATTACATTTTTATACATCTTTAACTTAATCATGTTCTACCTTCAGCTTATATCACTTTACGTAGAGAATAAGAATCTTATAACAGTATATTTTCATATTCGCCCTCTTGGCCTTTGTGATATTGTTATCATATATTTTACCAGTTTTACTAGTTGCTGTTGAGTCAATTCTGACTCATGATGACCTCATGTATGTCACAGTAGAACTGTGCTCCATAGCATTTTCAATGGCTGATTTTTCAGAAGTAGATTGCCGGCCTTTCTTCTGAGGCACCTCTGGGTGGACTCAAACCTCCAAGCTTTAGGTGAGCAGCCCAGTACATTAACTCTTTGCACCACTCAGGGAGACTCCTTGTCATATATACCTATATATAAATGTCTATTTATATATATACATATATATATGAACACACACATATAGATATCCCCCAGGTGGCACATTTTTTGTTGCCATAGGTTCTATTTCTTCATATATTATAATCATCATGATATATTATTATTTTTCCTTTTAATAGTCATTTATCTATTAAAGAAATTTTAACTAATGATTCAAAAATCTTTATATTTTCTCATGTAATTACCATTTCTAGTCTTTTTCATTTCTTTGTGCAGATCCAGATTTCCATCTGGTATCATTTTCTTTTTGCTTATGGTGCAGGTATGCTGGTGATAAATTCTTTCAGGCTGTGTATGTCTGTAAAAGTCTATATTTTGCCTGAATTTTTGAAAGATATTTCTGCTGAATTAAAAATTCTGGGTTGAATAGCTGAACGACTGGCCCTGCCCATTGGACAAGGAAGTGAAAAGTATCATGCCCACACATGTGCAAACAACAAAGAATGCACAGCCCACCTGCTTGGGCATAACCAAATAAAACAAAAAAGCAGAATGAACCAAACAAATCCACAATCAATAAATGAAGACCATAACTACTGAATGTCCTGAAGACAGCAGACAATATCAAAACATAAAAAAAAGGACAGGATGGTTCAAGTAGACATCCAAAATAAAACACCAGATGACTTTCCAGTAGAAGAAAAGGCACTAGAACTACCTGATAAGGAATTCAAATCTCTAATATTTAGAGCTAGCCAAAAGTTGAAGAAAAAGCATGCAAAAATGAGGAAAAAATAGACAAATTCATGGAAAACGCATAAAATTCATGGAAAATACAGACAAAAAAATGGAATAATTCAGGAAAATAATACAGGAGCAAAATTCCAAGATAAATTCATAACTAGAAATCATACAAAAACAACAACTGGAAATCAAAAAGAGAAACAACAAGATTTCAGGAATGGACAGAGTCATAGAAGGGCTGAGGAGCAGGTTTGAAATGGTGAAAGACAAAATCAGCAAAATTGAAGACAAACACTTGGATACAACTCAGTTTGAGGAAAAATTAGAAAAAAGAATGAAGAAAAATGAAGAAACCCTGAAAGTTATGTGGGATACCATCAAATGAAAAAATTTGTTAGTGATTGGAGTTCCAGAACAGGGGGAGAAAATGGAAAACACAGAGAGGATCATTGAAGAACTGCTGACAAAAAACTTCCCCAATATAATGAAAGATGAAAAGCTGACCATCCAAGAAGCTCAACGAATCCCATATAGGATAAACCCCAAAAGAAAATCACCAAGGCATATCATAATCATACTCGCTAAAGCTAAAGGGAAAGAAAGAATCCTGAGAGCAGCTAGAGAAAAACAAAAAGTCACATACTGAGGAGAAACAATAAGACTAAGCTCTGATTATTTGGCAGAAACCATGCAGGCAAGAAGGCAGTGGGGTGACATCTATAAAACCTTGAAAGAAAAAAATTGCCAACCAAGAATAATCTATCCTGCAAAACTCTCATTTAAATATGATGGTGAAATTAAGACATTTCCAGATAAACAGAAACTAAGGGACTATGTAAAAACCAAACCAAACTTACAAGAATGATTAAAGAGAGTCCTTTGATCAGAGAACAAACATCAGGCAACAGCCTGAATCTAGGATGCAAGATTGTACCAGCTAGATACCAACCTAGGAAATGAACTCTCAAGGACTATCCACAACCAAAAGAATTACAACAGGGACCAGAGAGGTTAATCTGTAAATGACAACAACATCAGAACAACACAAGAGGGAATAAATGGTGTAGGTATAGAACCCTGTAATGGAGAGGAAGGCAAGGTGATACCAAGTAATAATAGACTAGTGCAAATCTGGAGGATAAGGGTAAATTTCAAGGTAACCACAAAGAAAGTTGATAAACCTACTCATCAAAAGAAAGAAGAAAAACATAAAGTTTCAGTAAAAAGAAAATCTACAAAAATAAAAGAAATGAAAAAAAAAAAATTCCACAAACAAAAGGAATTCAGCACAGGAAAGTAAGAGGAACAAAGAAAAAGTCAGCACCACAAAAAAAAAGCACTACAAAATGGTAACAATAAACTCACACCTATTAATAATTACACTGAATGTAAATGGCCTAAATGCACCCATAAAGAGAGAGAGAGAATGGATAAAAAAAAAACAGGATCCATAAAAAATGCGATCTACAAGAGACAGATCTTAGAAACAAAGATGTAAATTTATTAAAAATCAAAGGATGGAAAATACAATATATCAAGCAAACTGCTACCAAAAAAGAGCAGGAGTGGCAATACTAATCTCAAATAAAATAGACTTTAAGACAAAATCCATCATAAAAGACAAAGAAGGGCACTATATCATGATTAAAGGGAGAATCCATCATGAAGACATAACCATAATAAACATTTACGCACCCAACGACAGGGCTCCAAAATACATAAAATAAACTCTAAGCGTACTGAAAAGAGAAATGGACAGTTCCACAATAATAGCAGGAGACTTCCATACAACTGTCAGTAAAGGACAGAACATCTAGAAAGAAACTCAACAATCAGCCAACTTGACCTCATAGGCATATATAGAACACTTCACCCAACAGCTGCAAAGTACACATTCCTTTACAACACACATGGAACATTCTCCAGAATAGACCACATCTTAGTCCACAGAGCAACCCTCAACAAGATCCAAAACGATGAGGTAATACAAAGTATCTTCTCTGATCACAATGCCATCAAAGTAGAAATTAACAACAGGAAGAGCAAGAAAAAAAAATCAACTACATGGAATCTGAATAACCCCCTGCTTAAAAACCACTGGGTAATGAAAGAAATCAGAGATGGAATAAAAAAATTCCTAGAATCAAATAAGAATGAAAACACATCATACCAAAACCTTTGAGACACAGCAAAGGCTGTCCTCAGAGGACAATTTTTAGCAATAGATGCACACCTCAAAAAAGATGAAAGGGACACAATTAAAACATTAACTACACAACTCGAACAAATAGAAAGAGAGCACCAAAAAAAAAAAAAAAAAAAAAAAAGGCCACAGTCACCAGAAGAAAGGAAATAAAGGTCAGAGCAAAAATAAATGAAATCAAGAATAGAAGAACAATAGAAAGAATCAATGAAACCAAAAGTTGTTTCCTTGAAAGGATCAACAAAATTGACAAACCACTGGCCAAACTGGCAAAAGAAGAACAGGAGAGGATGCAAATAACCCAAATAAGAAATGAAATGGGATATGTTACAACAGACCTAGCTGAAATAAAAAGGATTATAAGAGTATTATGAAAAACTATACTCCAACAAATTTGTAAAACTAGAGGAAATGGATAAATTTCTAGAAACACACTACCTATCCAAACTAACACAAAGTTATGTTGAAAATCTGAACAGACCCATAACAAGAGAAGATGTTGAAAAGGTAATAAAAAAATCTTGCAACCAAAAAAAAGCCCTGGCCCAGATGGCTTCACTGGAGAATTCTACTAAACATTCAGAGAAGAGCTTACACCAGTACTACTCAAACTATTACAGAACATAGAAAAGGAAGCAACACTTCCAACTTCATTGTAAGAAGCCAGTATAACCCTGATACCAAAACCAGGCAAAGACAGCACAAAAAAAGAAAATCACAGACCAATATGTCTCATGAATATAGATGCAAAAATTCTCATCAAAATTCTAGTCAGTAGAATTCAGCATCGTATTAAAAAAAAAATACACCATGACCAAGTGGGATTCATTCTAGGTATGCAAGGATGGTTCAACATTAGAAAATCAATCAATGTAATCCACCACATAAATAAAGGGAAAGAAAAGAATCACATGATCATCTCAATTGACACAGGAAAGTCATTTGAGAAAGTCCAACAACCATTCCTGATAAAAACTCTCAATTAAATAGGTATAGAAGGGAAATTTCTCAACTTAATAAAGGGCATGTATGCAAAACCAACAGCCACCATCATTCTTTATGGAGAGAGGCTGAAAACATTCCCCTTGAAAACAGGAACGAGATAAGGATGCCCTTTATTACCACTCCTATTTAACAATGTGCTGGAAGTCCTAGTTAGAGCAGTAAGGCAAGAAAAAGAAATAAAGGGCATCCAAATTGGTAATGAAGAAGTTAAACTGTCCCTATTTGTGGATGATATGATACTATACATAGAAAATCCTAAAGACTCCACGAGAAAACTACTGGAACTAATAGAAAGATTCAGCACAGAAACAGGATACAAGATAAACATACAAAAATCAGTTGGATTCCTATACACCAATAAAGAGAACTATGAAAAGGAAATCAGGAAAACAATACCATTTATAATAGCCCCTAAAAAATAAAATACTTAGGAATAAGTCTAATCAAGGATGTAAAAGACCTATAAAGAAAACTACAAAACACTACTGCAAAAAACCGAAAGAGATCTACATAATGGAAGAATATACCATGCTTATGAATAGATAGCCTCAACATTGTGAAAATGACAATTCTGCCAAAATAGATTTACAAATACAATGTGATCCTGATCCAGATACCAACAACATTCTTTAAAGAGATGGAAAAAATAATCATTAACTTTATATGGAAAGGAAGAAGCCTCAGATAAGTAAAGCACTATTGAAGAAGAACAATAAAGTAGGAGGACTCCCACTACCTGACCTCAGAACCTACTATACAACTACGATAGTCAAAACAGCCTGGTACTGGTAGAACGATAGACACATTGATCAATCGGACAGAAGTGAGATCAGATGTAAATCCATCCACCTATTGTCACCTGATCTTCGACAAGGGTCCAAAGTCCACCAAATGGAAAAAAGACAGTCTTTTAAACAAAACTGGATGTCCAGCTGCAAAAAAATGAAACAGGACCCATACTTCACACTATATACAAAAGTTAATTCAAAATGGATCAAAGACCTAAATATAAAGCCAAAAACTATAGAGTTAATAGAAGAAAAAATAGGAGCAACACTAGAGGTCCTAATACACAGTATTAACAGGATACAAACCATAATCAGCAACACACATACTCCAGAAGATAAACTAGATAACTGGGATCTTCTGAAAATTAAACACTTATGCTCATCAAAATACTTCACCAAAAGAGTAAAAAGAGAACCTACAGACTGGGAAAAATTTTTTGGCCATTACAAATTAGACAAGGGTCTAATTTCTAAAATCTACAAGAAAATGCAACACCTCTACAACAAAAAGGCAAATAATCCCAATTAAAAAATTGGCAAAGGAAATGAACAGACACTTCACCAAAGAAGACACTCAAGTGGCCAACAGACACATGAGGAAATGCTCGTGAGCACTAGCCATTAGAGAAATGCAGATCAAAACCACAATGAGATACCATCTTACCCCAGCATTACTGGCATGAATCAGAAAATAACAAATATTGGAGAGGCTGTGGGGAGACTGGAACTCTTACACACTGCTGGTGGGAATGCAAAATGGTACAACCATTTTGGAAAAAGATATGGCGCTTCCTTAGAAAGCTAGAAGTAGAAATACCATTCGATCCAGCAATCCCACTCCTAGGAATATATCCTAGAGAAATAAGAGCCATCACACAAATAGACATATGCACACCCATGTTCATCGCAGCACTGTTCACAATAGCAAAAAGATGGAAACAACCTAGATTCCCATCTACAAATGAATGGATAAACTATACTACATACACACAATGGAGCATTATGCAGTGATAAAGAACTATGATGAATCTTCAAAGCATCTCATAACGTGGATGAATCTGGAGGGCATTATGCTGAGGGAAATAAGTCAATCACAAAAGGACAAATATTGTATGAGACCAGTACTGTAAAAACTCATGAAAAGGTTTACACACAAAAAGAAACAATCTTTTATGGTTACAAGGGAGAGGAGGGGTGGGGATGGAGAAATACTAAATAGACAATTGATAAGTGGTAACTTTGTTGAAGGGTAAGACAGTTCACAATGCTGGGGAAGCCAGCACAACTTGTTAAAGGCAAAGTCATGGAAGCTCCATAGACACCTCTCCCTGAGGGACAGAATTGCTGGGCTGAGGGCTATGGGGACCATGGTCTTGGGGAACATCTAGCTCAACTGGCATAACATGGTTTATAAAGAAAGTGTTCTACATTCAACCTTGGTGAGTAGCATCTGGGGTCTTAAAAGCTTGTGAGCGGCTGTCTAAGATACTCCACTGGTCTCATCCCTTTGGGAGCCAATGAGAATGAACAAAACAAGATATAAAGGAAAGATTAGTCCAAATGACTAATGGACTGCAACTACCATGGCCTCCACCAGACTGAGTCCAGTACAGCTAGATGGTGCCT
This sequence comes from Dugong dugon, assembly GCA_030035585.1. Lineage (NCBI taxonomy): Eukaryota > Metazoa > Chordata > Mammalia > Sirenia > Dugongidae > Dugong > Dugong dugon. Next base: position 155,807,343 of record CM057462.1, read on the forward strand.
GGCTACCACCACTGACTGCTCTGACCGGGATCACAATAGAGGGTCCTGGACAGAGCTGGAGAAAAATGTAGAACAAAATTCTAACTCACAAAAAATGACCAGACTTACTGGCCTGACAGAGACTGGAGAAACCCTGAGAATATGGCCACTGGACACCCTTTTAGCTCAGTAACGAAGTCACTCCTGGGGTTTACCCTTCAGCCAAAGATTAGACAGGCCCATAAAACAAAACGAGACTAAAGGGGCACAACAGCCCAGGGACAAAGACTAGAAGGCAGAAGGGAACAGGAAAGTTGGTAATAGGGAACCCAAGGTCGAGAAGGGATACTGTTGACATCTCGTGGGGTTGTTAACCAATGTCATAAAACAAAATGTGTACTGTTTAATGAGAAACTAGTTTGTTCTGTGAAACTTCATTTAAAGTAAAATTAAAAAAAAAAAAAGATTGACAACAAACACACACAAAGAATTCTAGCTTGACAGTTTTTGTCTTTCAGTAATTTAAAAATGTAGGTCCACTGCCTTCTGGTTTACATTGATGGTTCTAACTAGAAATCTACTGTCAAACTTACCTTTGCTCCTCTCTGCAGTTTTCTATGCCTGCTTTAAAGATGTTCCTCTTTATTACTAATTTTAAGCAATTTGTATGTTGGTCTGGTTTTCTTCATGTTTCTTATACTTGGGATTTATGAAGCTTTTTGGACATGTAGATCCACTATGTTTGTAAAAATTTTGGCCATTATATCTTCAATTTCTTTTTCCCTATCCCCCTTTCTTCCTCTGTGTGTTTCATTTAGAATAGTTTGTATTACCAAGTCTTCAACTTTACTAATCTTTTTCTATGCAATGTCTAATCTGTTGTCAACACATTGCAGTGTATTTTTCATCATAGACTTTGTTGTTTTTATCTTTAGAAGTTCAATCTGGACCTTTTATATCTCCGTGTCCACTATGCTTCTGTTGGTTTGTCGCACTGTGGTGGCTTGCATGTTGTTGTGATACTGGAAGCTTTGCCACTGGTATTTCAAATATCAGCAGGAACACCCTTGGTGAACAGGGTTCAGCAGAGCTTCCAGACTAAAACAGACTAGGAAGAAGAACCTGGCAGTCTACCTCTGAAAAAATTGGCCAATGAAAACCTTATGAATAGCAGCAGAACAGTGTCTGAAATAGGGCTGGAAGATGAGGCCCTCAGGTTGGAAGGCATTCAAAACACGACTGGGAAAGAGCTGCCTCCTCAAAGTAGAGTCAACCTTAATGACATGGATGGAGTCAAGGTTTTGGGGTCTTCATTTGCTAATGTGACACAACTTGAAATGAGAAGAAACAGCTGCAAACATCCATTGATAATTGGAACATGGAATGTACAAACTATGAATTCAGGAAAACTGGAAGTTGTCAAAAGTGAAATGGAATGCATGAAGATTGATATCCTAGGCATTAGTGAGTTGGAATGGACTGGCACTGGTCATTTTGAATCAGGCAGTCATATGGTCTACTATGCCAGCAATGACAAATTGAAGCGGAATGGTGTCACGTTCATCCTCAAAAAGAACATTTCAGTATCTATCCTGAAGTACAGTTCTGTCAATGATAGGATAATATCCATTTGCCTACAGGGAGGACCAGTTAATATGACTATTATCCAAATTACGCACAGGAATCAAATCGACTACATCTGTGGAAAGAGACAATGGAGAAGCTCAATATCATCAGTCAGAACAAGGCCAGGGACTGACTGCAGAACAGACCATGAATTGCTCATATACAAGTTCAAGTTGAAGCTGAAGAAAATTAAAAGAAAATCCACGAGAGTCAAAATACGACTTTGAGTATATCCCATCTGAATTTGGAGACCATTTCAAGAATAGATTCGATTCATTGAACACTAATGACTGAAGACCAGATGAACTGTGGAGAGACATCAAGGACATCAACTATGAAGAAAGCAAAAGATCATTAAAAAGACAGGAAAGAAAGAAAAGACCAAAATGGATGTCAAAAGACACTCTGAAACTTGCTCTCGAATGTAGAATAGCTAAAGCAAATAGAAGAAGAGATGAAGTAAAAAGCTGAACAGAAGATTTCAATGGGCAGCTCAAGAAGACAAAGTAAAATATTACAATGAAATGTGTAAAGACCTAGAGTTAGAAAACCAAAAGGGAAGAATACGCTTAGCATTTCTCCAGCTGAAATAACTGAAGAAAAAATCTAAGCCTCGAGTTGCAATTTTGAAGACTCTATGGGCAAAATCCCCCACACGTCTGTCATTTTGTCGTCTTGTGGTGGCTTATGTGTTGCTGTAGTGCTGGAAGCTATGGCACTGGTATTCAAATACTAGCAGGGTCACCCATGGCGAACAGGTTTCAGCTGAGCTACTAGACTAAGACAGGCTTGGAAGAGGGATCTTGTGGTTTACTTCTGAATAAAATTAGCCAGTGAAAACCTTATGAATAGCAGTGGAACATTGTCTGATATAGTGCTGGAAGATGAGCCCATCAGGTTGGAAGGCACTCAAAAGATTACTGGGGGAGAGCTACTTCCTCAAAGTGGAGTTGACCTTAATGATTTGGAAGGAGTCAAAGTTTTGGGACCTTGGTTGGCTGATGTGGCACAGCTCAAAATGGAAGAAACAGTGGCAAACATCCATTAATAATCAGAATGTAGAATGTACAAAGTATGAATCTAGGAAAATTGTAAATTGTCAAAAAAGAAATGGAATGCATAATATCCTGGGCATTAGTAAGCTGAAATGGACTGCTATTGGCCATTTTGAATCAGACAATGCTATGGCCTACTATGCTGGGAATGACAAATTCAAGAGGAATGGCGTTTTGTTCATCATCAAAAAGAACATTTGAAGATCTCTCCTGAAGTACAACACTGTCAGTGATAGGATAATATCCATACACCTACAAGAAAGACCAGTTAATACTATTATTCGAACCACTAATGCCAAAGATTAAGAAATTGAAGATTTTTACTAACTTCTGCAGTGTGAAATTGATTGAACATGCAATCAGGATGCATTGATAGTTACTGGTGATTGGAATGTGACAGTTGGAAACAAAGAAGAAGAACTGGTAGTTGGAAAATTGACCTTGGTGATAGAAATGACACCAGAGATGGCATGATAGAATTTTGCAAGACCAACGATTTCTTCTTTGCAAATGCCTTTTTTCAACAACATAAACGACAACTATACACGTGGACCTCACTAGATGGGAAACACAGGAATCAAATCAACTACATGTGTGGAAAGAGATGATGGAAAAACTGAATATTATCAATCAGAGAAAGACCAGGGTTCAACTGCGGAACAGACCATCAATTGCTCATATGCAAGTTAAAGTTGAAGCCGAAGAAAGTTAGAACAAGTCCACAAGAGCCTTGAGTATAATGTATATGACCTTGAGTATAATGAAGTTCAATCTACCTGGATTCTTTAACAATGTGACATCACATACACAAGAGTCCCTTTGAAAAGAAAATCACTACCCAACTCATGATATTTATTATAGCTCTTCTAGTAATAGGCCCAGTGTTTATCAGTTTCACCTAATATGTATATATATATATATATATATATATATATATATATATATATATATATGTATGTATGTATAATTTCCTGGGGACATGTATATAAATCCACTAGAAACTGTGTTCTTGAATCAATGCTTAACACAATAGAGGCACTAGTTCCATTAGAAACAAACATCCTCCCATGTACCAAACTCGTCTTAACATCTCCCCTGGCATCACGTGAAGCAGCACCCTCTCTTCCATTTTCCCTGTTTTCAGGGTCCTTCTCTTAGCAACTCACATTCCCAAGACTTGAGGTCCCCAGTGTGGTCTCTGCATACCTGGAATGGCCCTTTCTAGTCCATATCCCAGATGCTGCCTTGATTTCTCCATCCATCTTTCCAGGAAGATTCATTTCTTTCGTTGGCTTACAGGCAATAAGGACTAGGATAAGTCAAGACAAAGTGTGTTGTCAATAACCTATAAAAGTATCTATTATTTACTGAGCATCTGCCATGTGATGGGTGTTCTATATATTTTCTCTAATACTCTTAAAACTATTAACCATGAGAAAGGCCCTGGAGAACCAGGGAAGGCTTTGCAAAAGTGATGTTTTTTAAGTTAGATACTGAAAGGTGAGTAGGAGTTAGACAAGATGAGGCATGGAATAAGGTGTGGGGTAGGTGTTCTACGCAGAGGATATGCTATATGAAGAGACTTGGATGCAAGAGAGAATGTGGCTTATTTGAAGAACTCAGTTCAGTTTGGCTGAAGAACAGACAGTGGAGAAAGGGTGTGGGAAGGTAGGGAGAAGTGTGGGAAATGGTGAAAGATGAAACTGGGGAGGGCTTTGTAAATAATACTGAGGAGTTTAGACTTTTTTTCTGAAGGCAGTGGGAGGGCAATGGGAATTTCCCATTGCATTTTTTGACATAGTACTTTAGTTACAGTGAGGAAAATGAATTGAAAGGAGCAAAACTGGGTTATAACTGTGGAGATGGAGAAAAGTGTTAGTTGTTTCCAAAATTCACTATTTATTCCTGCACTCATTCAATCATTTATATATGTAACAAAAACACTGACTGACTACTATGTACTCTAGGCTCCACAATAGAAAGACCTGGAGATCTGCTCCTGTAAAGATTACAGCCTAGAAAACCCTATAGGACAGTTCTACTTCGTCATATGGGATCAGAATCAACTTGACGGCAACTAATAACAACTATGTAGTAGGTACTGTGACTAAATATTTGTTAAATAAATAAATGTTGTATTGTTATAGTTATCATTTATAGAACATTTATTATGTGCCAGACACTATACTAAGTGCTTTACATTAACATTGATATTGCCTTATAACAGGTGAAGAAACTGAGAGATAGAGAGGCCAAGCGTGTCAATATCATATAGCAGAGCCAGGATTTGATCTCAGATCAGTTTTTTTCACAATGGAAATTTTATTTAATATCTTTTATAATTCTGAGAAAAAACAATAAAATATTTTGAATTAATTAAAATTTTTGTTCTAATAAGCTATGTATATGTGAAGTTGCCTTTGCCTTGTAGATGAGGAATACTTTCATATATGTCTAAATGAGCATTTAGGTAAAATTTTGGGCTATCAAGTCTCGAATAAATTCTCATTCCTAAGACTTACCTATGATGTTAAGGTTTTTCAGTTTGTATTTTTTTTTCCCTCATTCTGTGTTGAGATCATATTAATAAAGGAAATATTTAAAAGAATGATTTTATTTTGAAAAAGGAGAGAGGGAAACACGTTCTGCAATAATATCAGAGCCTCCAGAGGAAGATTTTAGGAACTTGTTTGTCTAAACACATCTTACTTGGGGTTCAGGATGAATTTTCAATAGATGCTTTTCAGATAAGAAAGCAGCAATTCAAATGCAATTATATAAACAAGAAGATCAGAGGGGAATTATCTTGAAGGGTATAAAATGAACCAAGAGCTTTCAGTCTGGATCATTACAGCGTCAGCTCACCAGTGCAAAGTCAGGTAGGTGTCTATCCTGAGAAGTCTTTGTGAAGTGAAATGTTCTTATTCTAATTTTCCTTCATTTTCACCATGTTAGCATTTATTCTAAAATGGCAAGCGTGAAGTGATAATTTGCTTTGATATAATTTCAAGTTTTAAATTATTGTTCCAAATTGTTCCATGGTAGGTGAAGGTAAGTGAACGACATACATAAAAATAAGATAAAATTCCACTGACTTTAAGGAAAAACAATTGATCAATTCCCTAATGAATAATGTTTGATGTGCATGGCTTTCTTCTGCTGTTTGTTTTTTGATTTAAATATTTTTTATCAATGGAATAATCTGTGTATTAAATCCTCTCAATTTCTGATTGTCACCTACGATGAAAATATACTTCTGGGAAAACAAAGTAAGTTCATTTTTAAGCACTTGCAGGGGTGATGGACTCGGTATCCTCAGGTCTTTTTAGCTACTTAATAGCTAAATCCCCTTGAATAGTGTCCAACACACACCTGCCTAATAGTACATTTTGCTTTCTAGAAAATTACGGTGTTTTAGTAAAGTCCCAGGATTGTTCATAGGTTGGCCAATTGATTCTTTTCATGGGATGGTAAGGAATTTGGAGAGAAAACACTGGCGAAGGAAATTAGCAGAGTAAAGAGAATTTTTTTTTTTTTTTTTTTTTAAAGAATGAAGGTGGTGAAACCTAAGAGAGAAAAGGAAGAGAAGGGGGCAAAGGAAAGAACATATCTTGGAACAAGAAAAAACATTGAAAGTGGGGACCTATATGGGCATGCCACTGACATCTCTTATTATTTAGGGTCTGAAATCATGTCTTCTGTGTTCAGGTGCTCAATAAATCATGCATGATGATTTAAAAGAGGTAATTAATGTGCAGAGATGAGAACCCAGGAGACAATAAAGGATAAATTGTGGCATATTGGAAGGTATTAACACTAACTTATACAGTGTTACATAGTTATATAGTCTTTCTTCTATAGAATTCCAAGTGCTTCACATGTATTTTTTCATCTTTTTATGATTTTAGGAAGGGACATATGGGAAAATGAAGGCACAGGATATTAAATTTCTCAGTTACATATAACTGCAGTTAAACCTGGAAACAGAACTCTAGATCACTAACTCTTAGACCCAGGATCTGAAACTAACTTACCACATAGAATCACAGACTATTTGTGCGGAAAAGACCTTTCTGCTCGTCTTCTGGGCTCTAAGCCTGTCTTTTTTAGGTGAGGAAACTGTGGACCTGAAAGATTCTGCAGATGAAGTTTTACTATTTCCAATAAAGAAGAAAAAGCAAAAAGAACACTTTTTACTTCCTTTATATCCACAAAGTTATATAGCTACTGTGGCTGATAATTCAGCATTTGTTAATTTTTACCTTTGTTAGTTTACACTCCTGCATTTATAAGAGGAACTTTGAAAAAATAGAGAGCATCCATAGTGAATATGGAACAATAGGTACAAGATCCAAAACAACTCTTTATCCTATAACTTTTTGCAGATGGGGAAACTAAAACCCAGACAGATTAAATATTTTAGTCAATTTCTCATCAATCCATGGGAGATCTTAAAATAAAATTCTGTTTCTTAATTCACAGACCAATATTCTCACCACTAGATCACTGTGCATCTATTTTATATAGAATCATAGAGCTAGAAGTTAAAACTGAGATATGTGAAATTCATTACTTCCAATGGTGAAAACCCAGTAGTAGGCTGGTTATATGGGCAAGAACCATATGACTACAGTGGGTGAGTGTTTTACATCATTTTCTGAGGTGATGTTTTTAAGACTCTGCAGAGGATCCTCTAAGCATGTAACACTAAAATAATGGAACCAACTCTTTGTCACAGAGGAGGCTCAAATTTGTGAAGCACTTGAGAAAACAAGATTACATGAGCAAGAAAATTTTGTGTTTTTTCACCTTAATTCAAACAACAAAAAACTGCCAAGGAATGCTTGAATATGCAAAACTGGATTTAGAAGAGTTCACCAGAAACTCCTTCTTACTTTACCCTTAATATTGGGAAGTCTTCTTAAAGTGGGCTAGTTCACTTCCTTGTCTATACAGAAGTAAGTGAAGTAAACAGAGGGAATCTTTGGTAATTGTGGGGCTGGGAGCTATAATTTGGACTCTTTCAGAGCATTTAGTGCACTCCATGGTGGCACAGTGGTTAAGTGCTTCACTGCTAACCAAAAGGTTGGCAGTTTGCATCTACCAGCCGCTCTGCAGGAGAAAAATGTGGCAATCAGCTTCAGTAAAGATTTACAGCCTTGGAAACCCTATGGGGGAGTTCTACTCTGTCCTACAGAGTTGCTGTAAGTCAGAATCAACTCAACGGCAATGGGTTTGGTTTTTGGGTGCTCATATTTATCTCTTCCAACAGACTGTCAGTCCTTGAGGACAAGAAATATATCTTCTCCATTTTGTGTCTTTCAGTGCCAGGCTAAAATGCTCAATATATGTTTATTCAATGAAACTGCAATTCTCGTTCTAGGAGTAGGGGACTAGCTGAAATGATCACTAGTCACTGGAAGTTGACCTTAAAATAAATCCCTGGCAACCTGTTTTAATGTGGTTTTCACTTTTCTTATAAGTTGAATGAAGACAAAATTCTGGTTAAATTAGTTTGTATCTATGAGGTTCCAGTGAATGGAAGTTTTAATGTATTAGCTTAAAAATGCTATTGGGATATGGCTGACAGGTTTGAGAAAATCTTCATACGTTTTTGATGATTGAATAAAAATGTTTAGTGAATTACAATTCATTTAATAGGACAAACAAAAATATTTGTGTTGCTAGATAAGAATACTATGCCATTAAGACCTGTATTTTCTATTCTGGCATTGATACTTGAGATGGAAAAAAAAAATCCAAATACACCTAGCTAGCTCTATAATATTTGTAAGACAAAAATCTTTTTAATCTTTGAGATGATCAACTTACATTCAGAAGTATGAAATTTGATTACCCTCTCTCAGTAGCAGAACTAAAATAATTATATGTTATAATATTATTCAGCTTGTTATGATGGTCTCCATCAGACAGACTCTTTTGTGATACATGTTCTGCTTTTCCTAAGATATAGTGGACCCTATCTTGTCTTTCATGTAGCCAAAACTTAATTAACTTGCTAACCTATAATGGATCTGTCATCCATGGTTGTATTACTCTCATTGCATTCATTTGTATTTTTTGTCTCTGTAATCTTTTTGAGATATGTCTCCTGTGCAAAGTGATCTTTTATTATCCCAATTTTCCCTCTTTCAATCTTAAAGGAATATCCTAAGGCTTCAGAGGGGTTTTAGATTTCTGGGATAGCCCCTTAACATCACTGGCAATTTTAATGGCTCTTTTCTGTGCTTTCTCCAGCTTTATGGTGTCTTCCTGAAACTCAATGGACAGAATTATATGCAAGATTCCTGGGGAATGCATTGGGATGGCACTAAAGTTTGGTTATGCTTCTTTGTTTCTTTGCCCTTTTAGATTATGGCCAGTTTGTTGGCCTTTTAGACTATTGAGCCTAAAATTTCAGGAAACTACACTTTTGAGAAAGCCCTTCCTGAAGTATAACTGTTAATTCACTTCTTATAATCATACAGGCAGGTATTTGGATTGGTTTTCCATTGAATTATTATTTTATACTTAATTAACCTATGCACCTCCTCTACCTTTCTATTGTGGCATTTCAGGCTTGCCATTTCATTGCCCAGTAGAGCTTAGTGGCACTTGAAAAAAGGACTTACACTGTGTGAGTTTCTACACAATAGGGTATGTGGATTGTAGCCACATCTAAATGCATAATAAGAGGTTACTCTGAGTATTACATGTATAAAAGCATCTACTATAGGGCCTAGCACATAGTAGGCATTCAATACATGGTAGCTGTTATTATTATTATTGGCCATTTTATATATTTTAACTCTTTCCATGTGTTCCTTCTGAATGTCCTAAAGGGATACATATAATAGGTTCTTTAATTTTATCTTTGATTTAGCATGACTGCTATCTTCCTGATGTCCTTATTGTTTGGCCTTGTATGTGGGCAAACGATGTCTTTTTGTGTTCCAACTGAGTATACAATGCACATCGAAAGGACAGAATGTGCTTATTGCCTAGCCATCAACACCACCATCTGTGCTGGATACTGTATGACACGGGTATGTAGTTCATTTCCCTTATTTTAGCTATAAGTTAGATAAACCTAGAGTCAGTCCATTCCTATCCAGAAAGAATATGAGAGAAATCATAACGTCATTCCTGAAATCTAATTGTTACTGGCTCCTTAAATCTAGAGTGTGCAGATTAAAATATTTTTTTAGTATTTTATAACAGTTTCACTTCTCCATATTTATTTAAACCTTATTCTTGTTCTAATGATCACGGATAAAAGATTGTCAATTTCGTCTCTGTGGGATTCAGTGTGGATGTATTCAGCTGGTATTGGGGAATGGGGCTAAGAATCCTTCCTCTAGTCCTTTTGTGACAGAGGGCACTTGACAGCAAATAAAAGTGAATTGACTTTTATCTGATTCCATCATCTATATGTTAACTGAAGTTCCATCACATTATATTCCCTTTTTTGTTTTTTCCTCAGGATATTAATGGCAAACTGTTTCTCCCCAAGTATGCTCTGTCCCAGGACGTTTGTGCATATGCAGACTTCATCTACAAGACTGTAGAAATACCAGGATGCCCACGCCATGTTGCTCCCTATTTCTCCTACCCTGTTGCTGTAAGCTGTAGGTGTGGCAAGTGTAATACTGACTATAGTGATTGTATACATGAAGCCATCAAGACAAACTACTGTACCAAACCTCAGAAGTCCTACATGATGGGATTTTCTGTCTGACTTCAATACAGATGTAATTTGCAATTTGGTTAAATGTGTGTATCTGGAATAAAACTAATAAAATATCAATATACTTCACAACACCTTATGTACACTTTGAGTACTATTTCATCCATATACATACCCATACATGCATTAGAGGGCTGAAGGGGCTTTAGAAGGAAAAGTTAGTGAAACAACCTTTCAAACTCATATAAAGGATGGTTTCCTCATGAGAGGGTAGAGTGGAGGTAAAATGGAGAACAGGGGCATAAAATGCTAATGGAAGCCAACCTTGAGCAGGATCCCCTAACAGAAGGTCAGGAGGTTTGCCTTGTCATAGAAAGTGAATATGGGACCACTAAGCGTTATGATGGTAATGTGATCAGAAGCTGAAGGAACATATGGCACCAGGGTACCGGAAACATCTACTTCCAAAGGCTAGAAACAGGGTTGGCATGAAGGTGGGGAATAAGGAGTATGTGAAATCTGCAATATAATACTTTATCTTAGTCATGCAAATGTGCTGGAGAAAACTCCACCAACACTCAGTAAACAGCATGTAAATTATCTAATTAAATTACTCTGGTGGGCCAACTGATCAATGAAAGTTATACCCCAAAAGGTCAATTTACAAAGCCTAGAAAAGAGGTCACGATCATTTTACATGCAGAAGTCTAAATCCTTCATAGTCCTTCAAGTAATAGGAGATACTCTCCAGCATTTAAACCAAAAGCAACTTGTGCTGTTTTGACTTTTGATGTTAGGAAAAATGATCATGAAATATTTTAGGGACAGGGAGGAGTGCTGAGGGATTTAAGAGTAGAGTCGTCCTGAATTCTAATCTAAACTTTCATCAATATTGAAACACTGTTTTCCCGAAAATACGCCTAGCAAGCAATTGTTTACTTCTCTTTTCCTTCCTTAGATACTCTTTCATGAGAGTTTGGTTTCAACAGACGTGTGAAATGAGATAGACCTAGTGCCCTGCAGACTTGACCTCAAAAAGACTATTTATCCTGTATTTGTCCATTTCTTCCATCCACACTGCCACTAAGGGTGAATATCCCCTTGGTAAGCAGGGCCAGTTAACCAACCCCACAGCCATGTTTGCATTCAGCCATCAAACCAAAACCCATTGCCATAAAGTTCATTCTGACTCATAGTGACCCTATAGGGCAGAGCAGAACTGCCCCATAGGGTTTCCAAGGAGCAAATGGTGGATTTGAACTGCCAGCCTTCTGGTTAGCAGCGGAGTTCTTAACCACTGTACCACCAAGGCTCCAGGCATCTTGTAAATGCCCGCATACTGACAGTGGTGGGGAGCAGGGATGGTAGTGTAGATGGGTTAGTACCAAGCCTATGCTCTGCCAATTGGGAGGGAATAATTCTACCTTTCTATACAGAAGAGTCAGGAACTGTCACTATTTTTACCTTCCTACCTGAAGTTCAAGGAGCACTGGTGGCACAGTAGTTAAGTTTTCGGCTGCTAACCCATCGGTTGGCAGTCTGAATCCATCAGCTGCTCTGCAGGAAAAAGATGTGGCAGTCCACTTCCATAAAGATTTCAGCCTAGGAAACCCTAGGAGACAGTTCTACTCTGTCCTATAGGGTCGCTATTAATTATCATGGTCCCCAAATGTTGATCTAGGGCTTTGGATTCTCATATCACTTGATAGCATGGACACTTAAAGCTCCTCTAAAAACTGTCTATTAAATATAGATCTTTGATTAATAAGGAAAAAGTGTAAAATCCAAACTTAACTAGCACTAGTCACATATATAACCTTCATAGATTCTGAAAAACATTTTCTAAGGATCTGAATGCTGAAAACGCTGAGAAGTTTAGGTAGGCTTCATATAAACAGTCCAGCTCAGAAGGTATTATTTAAATGGGCTTCCTCAACCTGCAGGGAGGCTAGGTCTGGGCATAGGTGTGGTGGATCTGGACCTTCATGGACCACAGATTTCCTCAGAAATAACTTGTTTCCTCCCACTGAAGGCAATCCATTTGCAGTAGATGCCCATATACATTATATTAAACTATTCTTGAAAGTGGAGCTGCCCAGGACAGATAATCTTTAGTATTAGATGTTCCTTGACTAAGGAGAAACTTAGGGATTGGGATGGCTGACAATTTGCCTCAACTGGATCCAGAAACTGGGGAATAGAGAAATGTTGTTTTGGAGGGCCTTGGCTTTCTTTGGATTTAAGAGAGGGAGAATGAACAGAGAGCTTAGAAACGGGAAGGTGCAGAATCAGTGTGTGTGTAACAGGAGAAAGGTGAAAACCTTGGACCATCCTCTGAAGTGGTCTTTAAATTTTAACCTAAAGTTTAAAGGAGTCAGTTCTTGGCAGAGGAAGTTTGAAACTCAGTGCTTTAAAAAAAAGTCCCTCTTGTTCTTCATGTGACTTTGAAATATAAAGAATTCTTTCATAATTAAATGGATTTGGGATCAGTGCAGCATCAATCTCTGCTTTCCTAATGGCTAAACTCTTTAGGAGTAAGTAAGTGTACCAGGGTTGGTATTATCAGTAGGTAACAACATGATGCTTCTTAGTAACAGAACTTCAAGTAATGGAAGCTCTTCTTTATGTAAGAAATTGCTGCTTTTTAAGAAATGCAATAAAAATTCTTATATTGAAGTAATTTCCACTGTAACCCTACCCTCTCATCTCTCCAGGTTAATCCCTACTTATCCTTTAAGACAACTCTGGTTTCACTTTCTTTACTTCTATTACCCTCCCTCCACCTGCTGCTTCTGCTTGTGTAGCATCCATTTTCTTTCCTCTGAAAACTGCACCTGGATTTTCCCTTGAGGGTCCTCCCTATCTCCACTGTTAGTTTAGGTGGTTTCAATGGGACTGATGGGAGTGGGCATGCCACTTAGGCTCAGTTAAGCCTGACTGGTTAAGGGATGGGCATGTGACCCAATCTCTTCCAGTGGAAGTCAGTCCCGGGGCTCTTACTGTAACTATTGGACAAGAGGAGTGCTTGCCCTATTGGGGTTCCTAAGCTGATAAAATATGAGCCTGGAGTCACTGCTGGCCATCTTTGGCATCTCCTGGAAACAGTCAGCCTGAGAATAAAGACCACCCAGAGGAAAGCAAGAGAAACTGAGAAGGAAAGAGAGAACTATGGATAAAATTGAGCTGAATATGAAGTCAGCTTTACCTTGGTAAAGAAGCCATAACTTTCCTTTTCTGCTCAAGCTAGTGTGGGGTTTCTGACACTTGCAACTGAAAAGTCCTGATTCAGTGTCTCTCCCACTGGTTTCAGAAGATGCTCCTGATCCCATCTCCCATCTCTCATCTCCTCCAAGACCTTATTGCTCCCTCTTGTATCTTCTCTTCCTTCCTCTTAATTGACTTATCCCCAATATAAAGCATCCTTCAATCTCTTCCCATTTTAAACCACCGCCACCACCACCACCACCAAACAAGCAAACAACCCTCTCTTGCCCCTGTGCAACTTTCTGGTTATTTTCCCTCTCTTTCCTTTACTTCTTTCTCCAGCCCTTCTCGAAACAACAATGACTTGCTACTAATCCAGTGCACAGGACACTTTTTAGTCCTGGTCTTCCCTGACCTCTCTGCCTAGTGGAGGTCACATACCTGGATTCAGAATGTAACACATCCATGGCATTTATCATCAGCCAATTGACTGGCATCCTAATGAGGCTGGAATCAACATTTTCTTCTTTTTTCATGCCTTTTATTTCTACTCTTCTCCCAGATTACTCAAAACCTATGCTATGGTCTTTAGCAGGCAACAGTAATACAGAATACAGATTTGGATTGTACTTTCTTCTGGGAATGCAATTTTGTTTGATGCTGTAGGGGTGAAACTTTGTGAAGGAAGGGCTAGTGCTGTGATAGTCTTATGTGTCCTGTTGAGCCTCTGGATACTGTTAAATGTGGAGCATATGAGAAACTCAGGGTTTGTATTAATTCTATTTTGGATGTCCTAAATGAATTTTGCCCATTTCAGTAAAAGACAGTCCAGGTGGAAGCTTTTGAAGGAATGCAGGCAGCTAACAGAGACACTCCAGCTTGAGATTAAGAAAGGATGGGGAATACAGAGTTGTTTTGGGCTTTTAAGTTATTAAAGTAGGGGGTTCTAATTTTTAAAACCTCAATTTCTCAGGGGGATTTAATCGTGACAGGTAGTTCATGTTGTTCAAATCTGTATGCTATCACTTTTGTGTTCCTAAACTATAGTTCTAGTCTGGACTTCTTTTCTGAGCTTCACTCTCGTGTAGTCAAGTGCCTGTTTATGTTTCTTTTCAGACGTCCTATAGAGACCCCCAACTAAAATTGCCATTAAAATCTCCTTATCCTCCTGTGTTTTCTTCTTTGTGGGTGGCACCATTACCTCCCAGCTGCCATGTCAGAAACCTGGAAATTATTCTAGGTTCCTGCCTGTTCTTTATCCCTGACATCCAATTAGACCCTTTCTCCTTAAGTCTGTCTACTTCTTCTTAGTAGAGTTTCCAGTACATTAGTTAGAAATCCTCATGACTCTAACCTTCTATCTTTAGAAAGTCCAAATTTGATTTTGTAACTGTTTAAAATTCTTCCCTGTTATCTCAGAACAAAGATACTATTCCTTAGCACAGTTTAAGGGGACCCTTTACCTCTTCAGCCTCGGCTCTTGAGATGCCTTCCATGAATGTTTCCATGCTTTCTCTGCTTTGGGGTCTTCTTGTATGCCACTCCCCAGCGATCTCCTTTCCCTCCTCCTTCCCCATTACTTTTTACTTGGCTGATTTCTACTGGTTCTTCAGGACTCAGCTTAGAGACTCCAAAATTGAAGAACCTCTCCGCCCTGACCACTCTGGGTTAATGATCATAGATAGCACCAAGCTCATGGAAATATGCTTGCCTACTCTCCTCCAAACTGTCAGATCCTTGAGGGCAGAAACTTGTCTTGTTCATCTTAGCATACCAGTATTCTTATACATATTTTTTCAAATGCACAAAATAGTGGTTCCCAAACACACTAAAAAGCCAATTCCAATATTAGAGTGGGTTGCATCTTACAAGGCCAAGCAGGCCCAGGGAAAACTATTATCTGGCTATGGGTCCTTGAGTAAAAGGCCTGGCTGCACAGTGGTTAAAGTGCTAGCTTGCTAACGAAAAGTTGGTGGCTTGAACTCACCAGCTACTCTGTGGAATAAAGATGTAGCAGTCTGCTTGCACAAAGATTACAGCCTTGGAAACCCTATGGGGCAGTTCTACTCTGTCCTACATGGTTGCTATGAGTAGTAACCAACTCAATGGCAGTTTTTTTTTTAAATGGCTACTTGATATCAACTATTTGAATTAAAATAGGGAAATGTATAAAAAGGCATTCCTTCATTCAACAAATGAATGTGTTCAAATGGCCAGATAGTTGGTGTCATGCAGAAGAACTTTTAGTCATGATTTCTAGAAAACTACGTTTGCGCTGTAATTAACAAAAATGTCTCATCAGAGTATCAATCTGATAATTACAACAATAGTTGACATTCATTAGCTACCAGGTGTGCTAAGCACTTTATACTGGTTATTTCTTTTTAATTTAATTTAATATAAGAAAAAGTATCATAAAATATATAGGAGAAAAATAAATACCAAAGCTTTGTGTTTCTGGCACATCAGTTAAAAACTTTATGAAATCAGCATAAATTATGCTTTACAGCTTTCAGGACATGTTACTTCTATTCGTCACGCTCTCACCGTCCGCAGGAGAGAAGTATCTGAGTATCGGGTTCCTGGAATGTATTTAACCTTTGTGGTTATAATGAGGACATGAATAAGTCTTTTCACCTCTCAAAGGACACCTACATTTAAATATGTTACTAGTACATTTTATGGTAAAAAATGAAGAATCATGTTGAATGTAGAAGTCTTTTATCCCTCTTAAAATATACCTTAACACAAATTTAATTTTAATGAAACAAAACTACGATGAAGTTAATCTACTAGCTTCAAGAGCCCATGAGCACTCCCTCTCAGGGGTGGGAAAAACGGGATTGCTGAAATTGAGGGGCTGATGGCCAAAGGGGATGTCAAGGTGGCAGTGAACCAGGTAAGTCGGTGGCCTATGGAAGCCCCAACGGCTGTATATGGGACCATGGAAACTACGTTTTACCTATAACATGAAGGGTTCCTCTTCCTTATAATCTTTGGTAAACTCACTTCGTAAGTGTAAGCATGCTCTCTCTCACTGCCATCTTCTCAGGAACCTCATTCTCACCAGCCAAACCTATTAGCGTTCTTCACAAGGGAAAGGAGAGCAATTATTGTTGCTGATTGCGTGGGGGTCTATGTTGGACCCTGATTCAATGTGCATTTTTACAGATTGAACCACAGATAACAAATGACCTGTTCTGGGGAAGAGAAGTATACTTTGGGTGAAACATTATTAATTGAAATACAACTATATGCAATGAAAGTCCTTAAGGCAGGCATTGCTTTAAGGGCAGGTCTAGCTCCCGACTCATAGCGACCCTATAGGACAGAGTAGAACTGCCTCATAGGGTTTCCAAGTAGTGGCTGGTGCCTTCGGGTAGCAGCCGAGGTCTTAACCACTGTGCTGCCAGAGCTCTTCCAGCTCCCAATAGTAACATAAAAAAGCTACTACTCTCTTTCCTTTTTCACCATAGTGTGGGTCAGTTGGTAGTTGGATGTGTAGATAAGTTGTGTGAAGGTGTGTAGAAAGATATAATAGTATTTTAAGATATATCAAACAACAATTCCAATTCTTAGAAAATTTAATTTGAAATAAAATATTTCATCATTACGAAATTTTAGTTCAGTGCCTTGGCAAGACAGGCTTAATGAAATGTTTGGGTCTGGTCTCAAACTAACTCAAGTGAACAGAAATAACAACAACAAAAATATATCTATATATATGTATGTGTGTGTGTATATATCTTGAAATATATATATCTTGAAATACACATGTATCTTGAAATATATATAACTTGGACATATATACATATTTACAAAACTTGTATATATACACACACAAATATATACGTGTGTACATATATTCAAGTTTTATAAATATGTATATGCTATATATATTTCGATATATATATACACACACACATACATACATATATGCATATATATATTCAAGTTTTATATATGTCTATATATATATATGTCTATATATATATATATATATTTCAAGATACACACACACACACACACACACACACACACACACACACACATCTACCTCTTTCTACATATATAGAAAATGTATAATCTACCCTCATTCAGTGATGCAGTTCTCTAATTTTACTCACAGCACAAATTCTGGAAAAATTACCCCTAAAAGGGGCACATTAATCATATATATGGAACAGATCTCTATTTTCCCATTTTTAACTATGGTAGTCTTCTTCAAGGTTGTAAATTCATATATGGAATGAACCCGCTTTTGTTGAATCAGAGATGAGCTAGAATGGATCTGAGTGTGCTCTTGGGCTTGTTGCCTGTCTTCAGGCAGAGAAATGAACTAAAGCCACCAAGAGAGACAGACTAGACTGTTTTTTTGCTTTAAAATTTTCATTTCATCACTATTGGAGTACAAATACCTATTTTGTGAAGAGATTTTCTTAAAATAATCTTTCTTTAGCTATAGACACAGTAAAATAGCCATGCACAATTAAATTTTTAGCCTTCGTCTAATCTGATGGGTTTTTCTAGAAAAGCTTCCTCCAAAATAAGTAGTAGCAAGTGTGGCAGAAAGAGAAATGTGTCTCTTTACGGGACTGAGACTATTTCAAGCAGTTGTATCTTTTCGGGCTTTATAAAAGCTCCTTGGTCGTGTGGCACTTTCCTTTAGCGCACACTCAGAGACTTGTCTTCTCACACATGTACGCACTCACCGGGAGTTTCCAAGTTCCCCATACTTTCAGTTTAGTGTGGCATTTTTAAATGTAATTTCAAAAAACAAAAACAAAACAAAACTCCATGATTTACTAAATGTACCAAGTTGTTTGAAGCTCTGGTGATACAATGGTTAAAAGCTTGGCTGCTAACTGAAAGGTTGGCGGTTTGAATCCACCCAGTGGCTCTGTGGGAGAAAAGATTTGGCCGTCCGCTCCCATAAAGGTTACAGCATAGGAAACCCTACGTGGCAGTTCTACTCTGTCACATCAGGTGCCTATGAATTGAAAATCAACTCAACGGCACCTAACAACAACAACAGCAACCAGGTTGTTAAAAACAAAACCAAAAAACCAAACCCATTGCTGTTGAGTTGATGCCGACTCATAGCGACCCTACAGGACACAGTAAAGCTGCCCCATATGGTTCCCAAGTAGCACTTGGTGGATTCAAACTGCTGACCTTTGGTTAGCAGCCATAGCTCTTAACCACTATGCCACCAGGCTTTAAATATGCCAATTCATATCCTAAATTTGGGTTTATTGCTGTTGTTGTTAGTCGCCATCGAGTCGATTCCAACTCATGGCGACCCCACGTATGCACAGTAGAACTGTGTTGCATAGGGTTTTCAAGGCGGTGACCTTTCAGAAGATTGCCATCCAGGTCTGTCCTCTAAGGCGTCTCTCGGTGGGTTTGAACCGCCAACTTTTCAGCTTGTAGTTGAGTGCTTAATCATTTGTACCATCCAGGAACTCCAAATATGGGTTTACATACCTAAAATCAATCATTACGGCCATAAAAGAACCTGAAAATTTTATTTTCATAGGGAATTTGTGCAGAAAAGATATATTTATGTTATGTGTGTGTATAAGTACTTTTGTTTCCTTAGCTTTTCCCTGTTGTGTGCACACAACCAGAAGATGCTTTTCTATTGTTTTTTGGTGTATTCTTTTTTTTTTGTGGGGGGAGGGTGGGTTTGGCCAAGAATGTTCATGAGATAAAATTTGAATTAGGTTGGATTTTGTTTTATTCATTTTAAGTGGGGAAAACTGTAGCTCTTAATCCAGGGAAAAGAATTCTCTAAGTGAATAAATAAGGAGAATACAAAAAATTAGGAAAATATGTAAACTCAAGTTATGAGGTATTTCAAAGATACAGTGCTGGTAAAGATTCTCTTTCCCACAATTGGTAAATGCCAGGCCTCTTGTGTTAGTCGTTCTATCCTTACATCTGGAGGAACACAGAGGAGTCTGAGATAAAAGCCACTTCGAGGATGTGTGAGGGTTGCAGAGTTCAGAGTCAGAAAAGGAAAAGCAGTAAAGCAATATTACATGTCTTTGTCTGAGAACAAAAATATTTCTATAAAAAGTTTTTAAAGTTTTTTCTTTCCTTTTTTTTCTAGTCTTAAAAACACTCACTTTTATAGGGCACATGATTGTCTATGTGACTACTTTTTCCAGAGGGAGGTTTTTTTTTTTTTAATCGCTAGGAGAACATGAGTTATTCACATTAGATTTTCCATGCTATATTTAGTTTTACTGGTGTGTTTAGTTCTAAGGCTGTGTTACTATATTCTGGGGATAGTATGTATATAAAAAAAAGCCCAGGAAACCCTTACACCCAACTTAGACAGTCAATTTTAACATTCCACTGTGATCTCTTAATTCCTGTAGGCTTATTGCCGCCATTCTCTAGAAATCCCTGAATTCTCTGTATTCAACTTTCTATGGCTAGAGTTTGAGAAAGTGACCATTTATCAAGTTTTCTGAACTGCCAAATTTTGAAAGTTTATCAAAGCTTTTGATTTTTTTTTCTGGGTGTTAAATAGGTTGTCCTCCTTCCATAACAAAAATCAGGAATTCCCAGTAAACAGATCTCATTATGTGTAATGCATATCCCAGAAACACACAGCACGCACATGAGTATGTTCTCAGTCAATACACAGGCATTCACTCAAGGGGCAAACCGGTAATGAGCCCTGCATACATACATGTGCAAATGTACAACTGATGACAAATTACTTTTAGGTCTTAATGTCCTTTGAATCTTAAAAATGAGCCAGAGGCAGCTCCCATGACATCTAGTATGAAAGCTTTAGATTGTAATTTTCATGTAGAATAAAGCTTGTAATTTTCATGTAGAAGTGGCTTCATATCACATCTCGTGAGTTTCGTATTGCACAGCAAAGGACCATGCTGAATATCATGCCGAAGATCTGAAACGGAAGGAACCACATATTCGTGACTTGCAAATGTGTCTAAAAACTGCCAGCATGTCTAACTGAAGTTAACCAATAATCACTGATTATAAATGGCATCTTTATATATGCTACTTAAAAATGGTTACTGGTTAAAGATTTCCAAATTAACTGCTTAAGATGTACTACTACATTATTACTGTTAAGAAATAACAACGACTCTAAGAAAAGGGCCCTGTTTCTAGCTTAAAGAAGAGTTCTTAATAATTGTAAAGCAGGCAGATACACTACTGGTTTTGTGATTTTAT
Organism: Dugong dugon; assembly: GCA_030035585.1. NCBI lineage: Eukaryota > Metazoa > Chordata > Mammalia > Sirenia > Dugongidae > Dugong > Dugong dugon. The sequence goes on from CM057462.1 coordinate 155,828,112, forward strand.
ATTTCAGGTAAATCCCAGATCTTTTATCTCTTTTATATATTTTGAAACATATGTTGTCTAGATACCCTTGTGGTCTAAATAGCTTTCTACTGTTAGAAAAGTTTTGAATTTTTGCAACAGTGACCACATTGAAAAGTGGAGCACTTCTTCATTTCCGGTCCATTTCTTTTCTTTTTTAATTGTTTTTTTCCTGGTCCATGTCTAGTACAAATGCTGCTTCACTGTTTAACGTAATAGTTTTTTCCATAAACAGAGGTGTCTGAACTATGGGATTACTGGATTCTCCCTCTTGGATAGTTCTTTGAGAGGCCAAATAGTTGGGAAAAATCAATGCCACTTACATGGCTTCAACAGAAGGATGACAAAAGACCTTCTTGCCCTCCTTCATTTCCCCTACAATTCTGCAGGGTCTGTGGAACCCTATCTGTGGGCGTGCAATGTTTAAAAACTATTGTCAAGGTTCTTTGAAAAATCGGTACCATAACTTTCTGGTTCTCTCTTCAATCCCACCCTAATTCAGACTAGGATCTGTGAATGCTAAATTCAAAACAGCATGAATTATTATTATTTTTTTGGAGGGAAAGGGGTTTATTGTAAGCGAACAGTCAGGAGCGGGATTTCAAGCTTCTGGCTGACAGAACTCAGAACCAATGTATGGCAGAGGAGACACCTAATGGACACTTGGTTATATGATAATGCTGTGAAGCTCTTATCTTGCAAAGAAAAGCATTAAAGAAGAAACTGTAGGGGTGCTGATTCCAGATGGCCAAGAGAGGGCACTTCCCTTTTACCTTGGTTGCAAGGTTGGATACAACCCCCACCTCATTCTGGTTGAACTCTGAGGGAATCGCCCTGGAAACAAACCTCTTCAGCCTCAGCCTGCTACTGTCTTGAGTCAGCTGTGGCCACTTCTAGGCTGCTCATTCACTGAGATCAAGCAATTGTTAGGAAGGTCTATATGATGCCTCCATGATATAGAACGTTTTCAAACCTTGTACCCCAGGACTGCCCCTGGGGAGCACAGAATGGCAACCAGGCAAGCACCAGAGCAGATAGGGAGGGCCTGAGAGATGCCCCTGGATTTGGAGACACTGTATTTCCACCCACTGCACCACCCCTCTGTGCTCTAAATACAGAAAAGGGGAAGGGTGCTTGTGTGTCACCTGAGAACTGCTGATTCATTGATTTCCTTGTGATTCCCATTGCCTTTGCTTTCAATTATGCTGTGAGTTAATATAGAGGGCTACAGAGTAAGTGCATTAACTATTACCGCTTAACCCCTGGACAAGGGAAATCACCTCTTAACTGGCCTCCCTGACTCCAATGTTGCCTCCCTTCACCCTTTTCTCCATACTGTTACCCCTGGTCTCTCTAACCCTTGGTGGCTTCCCTTAGCCTTAAGGATAAAGGCCAAGCTCTCTAAAGGGGCACACATAGATCTTTACTATATAATCCTGATGAGCTCGCTAGTGGCATCGCTTGCTACTCCTACCATGCCCTTCTGTCCCTATCAATTCTAGTACACTCTTCTTTTGTATTTTAGCAGCACTGAAGCACCCGCAGGTGCCTGGATGCACTATACTTCATATCTTTGCACATGCTATTCCCTTTGCCTGAATTTTGGGTTTGGAAACCCTCAAATTTTATATAGAGTTAGCATTTATTGAGTGCTATGTGATAGACACTTTATTAATACCATCATTAGCACTTTATACATATTATCTCTCTTAATGTTCATAATAATCCAATGAGGTTGGTATATTAAAATCCCTATTTTACAAGTAATAGAATTGAGGCACAGAGAAACTTTCTCCAGGTCTCAGAGTTCACAAGTAATGGAGCCAGGAGTTGAATCCAGACAGTGTGATGCCTGACCTTGCACTATAAATCACTAGGCTATACTGCCTCTTCACATCATAGGTGAGAGAGGTTAACCTAACATCATGTTATTTAGAATTTCTAACAGTAAGAAGAAACCCAGACTTGAAAGTCACCTTATCTAGTTTAAACTTGGTAGCCTTAAAATGGGAAGCTACTGCAATGATAAACTCAAGGTCACGATTAGGTTAAACTTGAATGTTGTATTGATGCATCTAATTGGCTTTGTTATCAGAAAAGGTCCTGTGAACAAATGTCTTTGTCCTTTATCAAAAAAAGCTCATAGGATACTGCCAAATCACACTTGAAGAGAAATAAACGAAAAAGGTTCAAAGCTTTTTAGAAGGCAAAAGAGGTAAGTTCTGGAACTTTCTCACCGTGAGACCTGCAATTCCAATACCAACAATTCCGATGAGCTGGAGCTTAACACTGATTATGGTCTCAATTTCATCAATGCAATTCTGATTAAAAAAAAAAAAAAAGTCAGGAATAACAACTGATTCTATACATGAAATTACCCTGACCCATTCCTTTCCTTCTCCACAGATCATCCTGTGAAAGTTAAGCAAGGTATATATCCATGCCAGCTTCTATTAGTATTTAAACCATTCCTCTCAGATAACATCATCCTGAGAACCTTAAAGCAAAAATGTAATTTGGGGAAAAAAGATATAATTCCTTCCTTTTGGTGGGATTTTCTTGTTGAGGCCAGTGGCTGCTTTAGAGCCTTGAAACCTGGCTGGAGGAAGCAATTCTGGCATCTGGGGCATTTAAAATTTGGGGGCTTCTTATTTTCAGCAAAGAACATCCAACCAACCAACCCACTGCATGGAGTTGACTCTGACTCATAGTGACCCTACAGGACAGAGTAGAACTACCCCGTAGGGTTTCCAAGGAGCAGTTGGTCCATTAGAACTCCCGATCTTTTGGTTAACAGCTGTAGCTCTTAACCACTGCATCAGCAGGGTTCCTCAGCAAAGAATAGTAGGTAAAATATCCCTAAATTAATAACCCATTGCTTTTGCATTATAATTTACAGTTTAAAAGCCTGTCTACATACTTGATCAAATTTATTATTAAAGAAATCAAAAAGTCTGTACAGGTTCAAATCAAACTTAGGAAAGCTAAGTCTTGGGAGCTGGAGGACCCCTCTCTTCTATGGTTGCTGAGCTGGGCTAGTAGGTAGGTCCTTATCCTCTCATCTGTGCCCCTAAGAGACCTCTGAGGGTTGGGTTCAAAGAACTCTCCTTGATGGAGGCAAAAACTGGACAGTGATAGAAAATTACCTGTAAGCATAATTGTTTTTCCCAGATTCAAAAGCTTCTATTTGGAATCCTCTTAAGTACAGAAGTTTGCTCTCAACTCAACTGAGTCCTTCAGCTGCTCAAACCCTTTTATTTGTCCCTGGTTGGATCCTCCCTCTGATCCCCACATAAGCTACACCAAACCCTCACCACTCTCCTCATATCTCCTGTAACATTGTTCGTTCATTCAATGAACATTTCTTGAGTCTCTACCTTGTCTCAATCACTGGAATAGTGGTGGGGGATATTGACATAAATAAGACATGGTGTCTGCTCTCAGAGAACTCACAGTTTAGAGAAGGACACAGAACCACAAAAAATAATTATAATACATTATGGTAAAAATTTGAAAATTGCTGTTCTAGACACTGGCTTCCTTACTTTCTGGAGAAAATGAGAGTCAACCCGCAGCAATTCTTCCAACTTTCCTCTCCCTCCCCTATAAACTTAGATGCTCCACTCATTCAGTGCCAGGCACTGTCATAGGTACTGAGAGGACAAAGTCAACAAGGCAGTGCCAACCCTTCCTTCTTTCCCTCTCATCAGTCACACAGCTGCCCCTTCTCTGTTGAAAGTTACCTCCTTTACAGGCTCTGGATCGCATGCTCTCTTGTCTCACCAGGTAGCCTTTGCTATCCTTCCTGTATGTTTGGCCTCTTCTTTTCTACCGACGTTTCACTCATCACATAACACCATACTCAAGTCCTTCAATCAACAGAAACAAAACCTCTCTCCTAAGACTCTTCCCCTCCAGCTCTGCTGATATTCCCTCCTCTCCTTCACAGGCAGCATCCTTTTGTGGAAAACAAACCAACTAAACATATACTAGTTTTGCTTAATTCTAAAAGGAATAAATGCTAATTGAAGCCATTTGGAAAACAGATAACGTAAAAAGAAGAAAATAAAAATCATCTGTACTCCTATCACTAAAGATAATATGTAACATTTTTGGTGAATTTTCTTACACATACAAACATACCCCACATTTAGTTCATTCTTTATATATATACAACCGTGTGTTTTTTAACTTAACATACAACTTCAAAAATGTCTTTTTTCATTAAAAATTCCTTGATACCCTGATTCTTAATGGCTGTAAAACATTTCATCATATGAATATACCTTCATTTCTTTAAACAATTCCCCATTGTTACACATTTAGGGCCTATCCGATATTTTGTTCTTATGAATAACACTGCAATGAACGTGGTTGCACAAAATCTCTGTCCATATCAGATTTTTTTTTTCTTTAGAATAACTCTGGGGTGTGAAATTTCTAATCAAAGAGCATGAGCATAGTTAACCTTCCAGGCTTATACAGTCATACTGACCTCTAAGACTGCTGTCGTAATTTCTCTGACAATGCTCATTTCACATCACTCTTTCCAACTCTGTGTATTATTATTAAAGAAAAGAAAAGTTGGCCAATTTCATAGGTTAAAAAAAGTGGCATCTCTTCATCTGAATTTGCTATTAATTCTTATGATTATTATTAATCATATACTTTTTTGCTGTGTTTGTCATTTGAATTGTCTTTTATGAACTCTCTTTTCATGTCCTTTGCCTAAAGTTAAACCACTTGAAAGGGTGCCCCCCCTTCCTCAAATCTCACTTCCTGCAGCCTGGGCTCTGTCCTCACTCCTCCCCTGAAACTGCTCTCACCAAGGTACAAGTCACTTACTTAACTGCTAAATCCTGTCAGTTTTTCAGTCGGTATCTTACAGGACCTTCTTGGGCTTTTAGTTCCCCACACAAACCACTGTATTTTTTGCTTCTGTGTCATTGCTTATGCTGTTCCTCCACAGGTAGTCTTCCTCCGGCCTCTCGACTGCCCAGTGCTTGCGTACTTCTTATACTTTAAGACTTAGCTGATACAACACTGCCCCCAGCAGGCCATCCCTGATCCCCCAACTTCTGGCCTCTCCTGAGTGCCCCTCTGCTTTAATAGTACCAAGCACACTCTGCACATATCTCTACTACAGCACTTCATCTAGTTCTGTGTTCCTCCCTTCAATCAGACTGCAAGTTCCTTCAGAGTAGGCACTTTGTGTAACTCATCTTTGTATACACATATGGTAGGTGGTCAGTAAATGCTGAAATGACCTCAAAAACAGCACCTGACACTTGTGGCCATTCCCTCCTTCCACGGTGCCCACAGCATACTCCCTAGGGTCTCCTTACATCTGTCTGGTTGCTCCTCACCAGTAGCCTTATTTGGAAACCCTTCCTCTACTCACCCTTAAATGTTGTTCCTTCTCAGTTTCTTCCAGACCTAATGGATCAAATTTATACTTACAGCTTCAAGATTACCATAAAATACAGACATCCAAACCTCTCTCCTGAGTCACATACTAGATTTTCTAACTGCCTATTGGACGTTTCCACTAGGAAGTTCCACTTACTCCTCAAAATTAGCATGTATAACACTAAACTCATTTTCTTTTCTCCAAAATTTGCTTCTTCACCTCCGTTCCTCAACTCAGCAAATGATGCCATCATGTATCCAGGTACTGAAGCCAGTGGATTCTCCTCTCTTCTCTCATACCTAGCTGGTTACCGGGTTCTGTAGATTTTACTTTCTAAATGATTTTCTCCTCTCTGTTCCTGCCACTCAGTCCATCTGGTTACCAGTTAACGTCTCTTGGCTGACAACGATAGCAGCCTTCCCAACTGGTCTCCTCAGCCCCAGGTTATTCATTTCCCATCAATCCACTACGCTGCAACTAGAGCAATCTCACTAAAATACAAATGTGATCATGTCCCCTTCTCACTTCAGATTCTACCTTCAACGCCTTCTCAAGTTGCAGTGTGAAGTCTGAACTCTTGGTTTCACAAGAGTATTCAAGTGCTTCAAAGACTGTTCCCCTCCTCTTCAAAGTATTTGCTCCCACAGGTACCCTGGACTTTCAGCCACTCTCGCTACCTGCATTTACCTGAATACACCTACCTTCTCTTGTCTGTCTTTGCCTGTCCCCTCTGCCTGGAATACTCCATCCACTTTTGTTTGCTGACTGGTGTCCTATTCATCCTTCAAAATTCATCCTAAGAACCACATCAGGAAAGCCTGCCGTGAGCCCCTCGACTCTCATGCATCTGGCTGAGTTTGACATGCCTCCAGTGTAGCCTTTGCTCACCCCGTGTGGCTTGCTTGCCTGTCACCCCAGCCAGATGGTGGGCACCTTGAGGGCAGTAGCGGTGTGTTATTAATTTCAGAAGCCTCAGAAGGACTCAATATTCATTCAGTCGATGATTCACGACATGAGCTGGAACTAAAATCTCATCCATCCCTTCATAGCCAAATGCCGAAAGCGTCTCTATCACTGTTCCCACATTCCCATATTTCCTTCTTTCCCCCACTGTACTTGGGTCTTCCCCAACCACTTCACTGATCTGTCTGGCAAAGGTCACTAATAATCTCCTAAGCACCAAATGCAAAACTATTCTCAGCCTTCATTTACTTGTCCTCATCCCAGCATTTGACTTTATGGACAACCATCTCCTCCCCTGGCTTCTTTCAGGCCACTATCTTTGGACTCTCCCCTGACTCTTTGACTCCTTCCTTCACTATCTCTTGCATTGGCTTTTTTTTTTTTTTCTTCACTTAGTTCTAGCAGAATTTTATTGTTGTTCCTATTGAGTATACACACAGCAAAACATACACTAATTCAACCATTTTGACATTTACAATTCAGTGACATTGATTACGTTCTTTGAGTTGTGCATCCATTCTCACCCTCCTTTTCTGAGTTGTTCCTCCCCCATTAACATAAACTTACTACCCCTAAGGTTTCTATCTAATCTTTTTAGTTGCTGTTGTCACTTTGATCCCATATAGACAGTTCTTAAAAAAGCATAATGCTCGAGGCAGACATAATTTATTAGTTAAGCTAAACTATTGTTTGGTTTTAAGAAGGCTTCAAGGGATATTTTTGGTTTGAGGTTTAAAGATTATCTCAGAGCAATAGCTTCAGTTCATCCAGCCTCAATGGCTCCAGAAAGTCTGGAATCCATGAGAATTTGAAATTATGTTCTGTATTCTCCCCCTTTTTATCAGGATTCTTCTACAGAATCTTTGATCAAAACGTTCAGTAATGGTAGCTGGGCACCGTCCAGTTCTAGTCTCATGGCAAATGGTGCAGTTGTTCACGGAGGCAAGTAGCCACACGTTCCATATCCTCCTCCTATTCCTGATTCTCCTTCCTGTTGTTGTAGGTGAACAGAGACCAACTGTTGTGCCTTCTATGGCCACTGGCAAGCATTTAAGACCCCTGGCACTATGCAACTAGGAGGTTGAACAGAAGCACTGAACACGTTATTAGGTCAGTTAACTAGGATATCCTATGAAACCATGACCCTAAACCTCCACACCAAGGAAACAAATCCCATGAGGTGTTTCAGTTGTATATATGCAGCCTCAGCTGCTATTCTTTTTGTTGTTGTTATTGTTGTAAATATATCTATCACACAACTTTTGCCAATTCAACCTTTTACAGGTGTCCAACTTATTGACAGCAATTACAATAATTGGCCGTGCAACCCTACCTTAGTCAAAGAGGTTTTTCCATTACCATTAACCCCTCCAACCTTTCCCCTCCCTCCGGCCGCTGGGAACCACTAATAAACTTTGGTCTTTCTACATTTGCTTTTTCTTGTCTTTTTATACAAGTGAGGTCATACAATATTTATACTTTTGTGATTGACTTCTCACTCAGCATAATGTTTTCAAGCTCCATTCGTATTACAGCATGTATCAAGACTTCATTTCTCCTACTGGCTGAGTGGTATTCCATTGTCTTGCACTGACTTCTTGTCCCTGGCCTTCGCCTTAAATGACAGTGTCCTCAGCCCATCTCTTTCCTTATTCTACTCATGCTCCCTGGGTGTTCTCATCCACTCCTATGGCTTCAGCTACCACCAATATGCTAGGGATTCCTACACCTGTGTCTTCAGCTCAGACTACCTGTCAGTCCCGCAGGCACCTAAAAGTATAAACTTGGCCAAAAGTGAAATTGTCATCTGTCCCCGGCATCTGTACCCTTTCCTATATTTGCCTCTCTCAGTGAGTGGAACCTCTACCAGCCCAGTGACCCAAGCAGAAATCTGGAAATCTCAGCCTTTCCCCCCCTGCTTACACCCAATAAGTCACACAGGCCTGTTGATTCTACTTCCTGAACAGCTCTTGAATCTATTGCTTCCTCTCCATCCCTACAGTTTGTGGCCTGCTTTAGCCCCTGAGCTTCTTTTACCAGGGTGACCACAAGTGTCACCTAAGTAGTTTCCCTCCTTTAAGTCTCCAACCTTCCCTTCCACGTTTCACACTATATGATGCTATATGACAGGGCAGAATTACCCTATACGGTTTCCCGGGGGGTGTTATTTATGGGAGCAGATTGCCAGGTCTTTCTCCCATGGAACCACTGGTAGGTTCCAACTGCTGACCTTTTGGTTAGCAGCTGAGCTCTTAACAATTGTGCCACCAGCAGCCTAAGTATTCTTTCTAAAATGCAGAACTGATTATTTTAATCCTCTGCTGAAAGTAATAGCTCCCCCAAACTTCCAGGTATAAAATCATGCCTTTGCCTGCCTCTCTAAAAACGTCACTCACTATTCCCTTTGAATTCCTTATATTCCTGCAATCCTGGAGTTTCATACCACCCTGCTTCTGTTTCTGCTGCTTTCTGGGCCTGGCATGACCTTCCTTTGTCAAAACTGAGCTCAAGGATCCCCTCCTGTATAAAGACTTTCTTAATTCCACTGTGTCTCCAGGGTACCCAGTACAGACTTCTGTCATATCACCATCTCCCTTGACTAGTCTGTGAGGCTGCTGAGGGCAGAGACCTCATGACTTTCGCATCTTAGAGTTCCCAGAACCTAGCATAGTGCCTCACACACAGCAATGAACAAGCAAAGCGTTTATCAGTGCTGTGACTCCCATGGAGCAGATGGAGCAGTGTCGGGCAACTTTCTCAGCGTGCACACCTCCAGCCCTGGGGAGTTTAATTAATGCCAGAAACACTTTGCATCATTACTGGCAAGTCAGTGCACCAGCATCCCCTAGGGTACTTGGAGACTGTGACTCAGCATTGCTTTGCTTATTTTACATAAATAAGGCCGAGGCACAGAAGTTCCTGGGAGAAAGCCTCCTAGAATCCCAGACATAGGACCTGAGCCTCCCTCCCTCCTCCTCCAAGGGCAAGTACCATTTTACACTACAGGTAGGATAGGTCGCTGATAGAGGAACTTACCTTGTGTCCTAGAAGCTCCTTTGGGCACGTGGGTTGGACCTGTTCAGAGCTTTCTTTTCCACAGCACTGAAACTAGAGTCAGAAAAGACAGTTTAGGACCTGAGAGGAAGAAGCAGCAGCTACAAGTCAGTGCTAATGACTAGGGTGGCCGAGGTAACAAGGTGGCCGTGAAGCCCAGTCACTGCAACACAAACCAGCATCTCTGGAAAGAGAGTGAAGAATCACATAATAATTGTGCTGGCAAAATAAGAAAATGACCTCTCTAAAGTTGTCTGAATTTTATGATAGGAAGTGACTCAAGGCAACCCCAACAAGGTAGGAAGCTAATTGACAGTGTCTGTGTAAATTGCTGCTTTTTAGGCAGGAAGTGGGGCCTTTAGATACTTTCTTTCCAACTGGGAGCAATTTAACCTGCTGGGTAGCTAAAGTTTTATGAGCTTCAGGAAGGGCACATTAACTGGCGACAGTCTGGGAAGCAGAAGTGGCCACACTAAGCCCCAGGGGCCAGGAGACCAGAGCTTGAAGACTGGCCAGCAAACAGGTGTCATGCTTTGGGAATGGCCCTTGAAACACAAAGGAGCCTGTGTGTAGCTTGATGCACTTGGGGCAGCTGAGGCAAAACATTATAAATGCTTGGTAGCTAATTTGGTGGCCCTTCCAAGACATTCTTGTCACAAAGAAGAACTGGGATACCTGAAAACACTCAGCCCAGGAGTTCATAACTACTTCTCTGTATCACAGTGTTTAGGAAAGAAGTCTGACCCTGGCCTTGCCCATCTCCTCTGCAAAGCCTTCCTTGACTAACCGTGCAGAGCTCTGACCACTAAAAACTCTACCGACAGCATACTCCCACAGAATGTCAGAGAAGAAAGGGAGCATGGCTATCTCATACGACCCTTCATTTTACAAAGCAGGAAGCTGAGTGAGTATCAGGGAGGCTAAGTAACCAGCTTGAAGTCACAAAACTGTTAAGTAGCAGAGCCACCTCTGGAAATGAGCTTTTCTGACTTGAAGGCACCATTGTTTCTGTTAAACCACACTGCTACCCTAGAGAACCTGACATTTGTCAAAGAGAGAAATCTATAGCAGATATCTTGCTTTGATTTTGGGGTTTTCTTACCCACGAAACCAAATATTGACTTTAAAGAAATCCCTGACCAAAATTAATCCATCAGTGGCTTTTCTTTCACTCAAAGTTGCAAATCCTTTCTTTCCTGTTAGAAGCCAAGCCAAAAGATATGGTTAGGTGGAGGGCCAGGGACCATCTTGTGGCCTGATACCAGTTGATCTCAGTAAAAGGGGGAGGGTAGGATTAAATCCATCATGTTAAGATTAGTCAATGGTTGATCTTCTATATTTCTCCCTCCTCTTATTGTCTCATTGCACCTAGTTTCTTCAAGCCATTTGCTTTTCCTGGAATCAAAATGATCTCCTACACACCTATAAAGAACTGCTGAGTATAAATCTTGTGTTGAAATTTTGTTGAGTTTTGAATATTTTTAACATATTTATTTAGGCTGCTTTCTCTGTGTTCTTGTTTCTGCTTTTTTATCTGTTTTGGGCACATATCCTGATTTCCTCTTGTGACCTCTGTGTGTTGGGCCTCTTTCTCTGCTAGGGTTCTGCACCTAATGCATACTATGGTGCTCATAAGGGCTAAAATATGAGGCGCTGCTTGGCTTCACTGGATTTACTTGTATTCTTAATCAAACTGATTAGAGAGAACCTGGCTCATGCATAATCTTTAGAAGCAGATGTAATTTTAAGAAAGAAGTATAGCTACTTACTGTTGAGTGGAAGGTAACAAGTGTCCCATTTCCCTTTCCCCTGTCTTTAAGGTAATCATTATAAGCCTCTTCATACATGGTCTGAACATGTCGTATAGCCTGAGAAAATACCAGGTAAATGGAGGGGACAATGAATGGGAAATTTTAAATGTTCTCATTTGTCAAGGAGAATATCTTCTTCTACACCCTTTAAAAATACTGTCTTCCCATATGTTTATCTGTACTTTAAGATGGCGCAGTGGTTAACAGCTTGGCTGCTAACCAAAAGTTTGGCAGTTCAAATCCACCAGCAGATCCTTGGAAACCCTATGGGGCATTTAAGATGGTTCTGCATATACGGAAGAGGTTATTTTCTGGAGTATCTAAGATGCTTTTGAGGATGGAAGACTAAACTAGGTAAGAACAAACACTCATGGACTTGAGAAATTTCTTAAAGAGTGGAGGTTCCCAAACCTGATTTGGCATCAGCATTAACTGGGCCCCAGATTCCTGCCCCCTCCCCCAGGTAATTCTGATGTACAACCAAGTTTGGGTCCTACGCCTTGTTGATACTCCACTGGTTAAAAGTACTCAAGTTCTTTCATTACATAGTTTAAAAGGTGTTCATCACTACGGAAAAATGTTTCTACACTGAAATATCATATAAAGCTTATTAAATGCCTTTTATAGTGTAAAGGCTTATGACCCTCAAATCCACAAAGATCTCAAAAAGTCCTAAGATCCAATTCTACTTCTATATGGAGTTGAATTTAAACTAACCTACAAACATAACTAGCTACTTTAGAAAAATTCCAAAGGAGGTGATCTTTACTTATTTTATATTTTTACCATTTTTTCTAATCTAAAATAAGACTATAAACACCATATTGATGGCACATGATCTTATCTGAAATACAATAAACTTAAGATTCCATTCTTTCTCCTTTTCCATCTCATTCCTCTTTTCCAGTGTGTTTTACCCATCTAAGAAGGCCGCTTCCTCGTGAGTTCTCCTAATAACCTATTCTGGACACCTATGTTCAGGCAGCAAATGTAAACCACTTAGCACACGGCAGGTCAGGCTTTATTCTTTGAGGATGACACAGCCTCTGTCCAGGCCAGGTCTTAAGGACAAATGATAGTCTAACTCTAACAAGGGATGAGAATGCATGTTCTTCCCCATCCCTCTTTCCCATGTCTCCAATATAACCACTACCTCCATTTTAAACTGGGCTTAATCTTAAACCATAGATCCTTATTTATTTATTTGGATCATAGGCCCTTTTATAAATCTAATGAAAGCTATGGGCTGTCGCCCCAAAAACATACGCACGTGCATAAGCGTGCACACTCATAGACCCATATGCTCATTTCTGTCCATTATGTCTAGGTCAAGAAATTCTGCTGAAACTAGAATTTTGGTGGTTATTTGGTTTCTTTTTTTCTTTTTTTGGTTTCTTAATATTATTGTGGGTATTGATATTCTCATATCCTTCACCATAAAGAGAATACTTTAACCATCATATAGAAAACACTGTAAGTCATTTTTACTTACTACACCCTTGCCTATAAAAGCAAATACTCCAGTGGTTACTTCAGCAGCAAATATCACCAGTAGGCAGGTGAAAAACTGTAAAGGAGAGAAAACACTAACTTCATTAATTCAATACCTTTTCAATTTAATTAGGCTCTTTGATTCTAATTCCATTTGAAAAACATTAAGCAAAGTCGTTAGTTTGAACCAATCCACAGGAAGTATTTGCCTCCTCAGTCCCCTTTATGTAACAGCTTAGTCACATTCTTGTCGTTCATTCATTCATTCGTTCATCCTGCAACTGTTTATTGAGCAGCTCCTCTGTGTCAGGTACTGTCCTTGGTGCTGGGCATATAGTGGTGAACATGATAAGATCCCAATGTCTCTGCTATCATGGACTTGTATTAGAGGAGGGAAGATATGCTAAGTAAGTTAATAAAAAAGTGAATACGATAATTTCCAGATAGTGATATAGAAATCCCAGCACCTAGAAAAGTACCTGGCACCTATGTGCTCAATAAACATTTGATGAACAAAAAGGTTCTATTAAGAATATAAAACAAGGTCAGGAGATAGGGGAGTGACTGGTGGGGCCTGGGCTGGGGAGAACTGCAAGTTCCAGAAAGAAGGTCTCTTGGAGGAGGTGGTCTTCTAGGAACAGAAACGGGAGTGGAGATGAGGGGGGTGTCCCTTTGTTCAGGTTTCTTGGGTTTGCTCTGGTCAAACTGAGTTCAGTGATAACCAAATCAGAGACACACTCAGCAACAGGGGAAAGAGAGAAATAACAGAGGGCTGAGGAAATGAGTTAGGAATTTTACGTAGCAAGGGATCAGAATAAGCAGCCATAGTTGAAAACTCCAGACTTCAATGAGCAATGAGAGACTGCCTAATAAAATTGCTGTTCCGACTCCCCACGGAGAAACACAAAAAGGTTCTCTTCTCTCGTTCCTCTCCTTTCTTCTGCTTGTTTCTCCTTAGGCCTCACTAGAGGTGTAGCAGTTATCTGAAATTATTTTTTCTTTTTTTAACAGTGGCTGCTCATTAAAATAAGCCACAAGAGGGATGTTTGGTTAAGTTATTGATCTCAAACAGAAGTGCTTTTCTTGTAGATAATAGCACTTCCTGGCTACAGGAATCTTTTTGCTGCCTCACCCACTATGAAATATTGTTTTCTGAAGAACAATCATAATAACCCCTTACAATTCTCAGGCATTTTTCCTCCCAAAACATCTTCACACCAATGACTCATTTATTTTCACACTTTCCACATGAGACAAGGACAAAAGTAGTATTATTCTTATGCAAGACATGGAGAAACTGAGACGCAGGGAGAGCGAGTGAGTTGCCAAGGTCTCAGGGAGTCTGTGGATGAGCTGGGGCTGGAGGCCAGATGTCCGGACTCCCTTCAGACCAAATCCCTTGCCACTCCTCCCCTCTAACCCCCACCACCCTCTGACCCCACTTACTGATCCGAGCACGCACTGCGACTCCCGCATGGCTCCACAGCACCCAAAGAACCCCACGGCCATCATCAGGGCCCCAGCTCCAACCAGCACATAGAGCCCTGTGGGAAGAGGTCAGAGGAGACGCTGCTGACTCTGGGCTCGGTGAGAAAGGCTGCCTCTGGTCTCTCTCTCCCGAGCGCCAGAGTTAATAGCACTGCCTTTTGCACAACCTGGCTCAAGATTTCAGGCATAACGTGGCATTCAGTTGATAATAATATAATGGGTAGCATTTATTGAATGCTTGCTAAGCACTTCATACACCTTAGCTGACTTAACCTATGAGGTAGGGGCTACAATTATCCCCATCTCAAAGAGAAGAAAATCAAAGCTTACAGAGGTGAAGAAAGCTGCTCCAAGTCATACAACGTGTAAATAATGGGGCCAGGATTAGAAACCACGTCTGTCTGTCTGATTCTCAAGTCTCATGCTCTTAATCATCCCAATATGCCTCCTATATACCAGGCACTTTACAGTTAAGATTTCTACCCCCTGTAACATGAGCATAACTATTATCTGTGTGAAATTGTTGAATTTGAGCCCAGGGACAGTTATGAGCTAGGGTCCGAGCTGGGGGACAAGTCACAGCTTTTACTGAACCCTTCTGCATCCTTCCCATGGCACTCTGGAATTAATGGCCATCCCATCTCGTGAGAGGCCAGGAGGGTGAAGTGTCTGGAAGGGAAAAGGGCTGACAATCTGCCCAAGTACAGATGCAGAAGCAGGGGGTGGGCAGGACAGAGAGGGAGCTTTTGGTTAAGGCTATAACAGGAGATTTATCATGTGTTACAATAGCCAAAAGGGCAGCAGATAAGCTAATATGTAGTGAATATTATTAACATAACATTAGCTACATTTCCTGAGGGTTTATTTTATTCCAGGTACTGTGCTAAACACATATGTTTATTAATTTAATCTTCATGACCAGCCTATAACATAGATACTATTATTATCTCCATTTTATAGACTTTAAGCACCAAAAGGTTAAGCAATTTACCTGAAGTCACCGACCTGGTACTGGGCGGACCTGGGATGAAAACAGACATCTGACTCTAACCATTGCTAGAGCTGGCTCACAACCATTACTCTATCTTGCCTCTTTAGCAACACTAAACCAAACTCCTTGCTGTCAAGTAGACCCCGACTCATAGCGACCCTACAGAACCGAGTAGAACTCCCCCATAGGGTTTCCAAGGCTGTAAATCTTTACGGAAGCAGACTGCCACATCTCTCTCCCAGGGAGCAGCTGGTGGGTTTCAACCACTGACCTTTCTGTTAGCAGCTGAGCGCTTAACCGCTGCGCCACCAGGGCTCCTCCTAGTAACATTAGCAACCTGAATTTGGGTGGTGATTTCACTTACTACCTAAGTCAAGCTACATGGAACAGTTGTTCTCACAGAGAAAGAAAAGGGCAGAAATGCTCTAGGTCCGAGAGCAATAAAACCAAGGCTTTTTGTATTTCCTTTTCTGATCCTGAGATAAGTTAGAACACAATATGGGCCCTGGCACTTCGCTTGCTACAAAGAATGCTAGTTGTTTCTTGGGCCTTTTTACATTTTGTTCCTATGAGTCACCTGGAAACCACTCCCATTCTCTGGAGACAATGGGGAGCTGATGTCCCACCTCTGTGGGGAAACCCTGAAGCTTGGCATTCAAGGTGCTTCCTGGGGCCCTTCCGGGCTGCTGAACGCGGTTTGTGGGCAGATCTATCAGCTCACTGACACAGACGAAGCCGGCAGGCGAGGCTGCTGGGCTCCCTGCATGGCCGAGGCCTGGTCTCACAGGAATCCTGTTCAGGGACAGGCGAGGTCCTGCCGTCCTGGCTCTGCCACTTCCTCCCTTTTCCTTTTCTCTAAAAGAATAATTTCATAAAGGATGGATGTGGTAATGCAAATAATGATACCATATTAAAAATAATCCTACTATTTGGCCCAAACTATCTAAAAACCTTATTGATTATAATTTTTAAAAAAAAATTTTTTCATTGCTCTTTCAGCTTCATTATCTCACTGGCTCCTCAAAACAACCTTACTAGGTAGGTAAGATAAGTGTTGTTATTTCTGTTGTACATATGGGGCTCAGAGAGGTAAAATGGCTCCAGGCCAGACACACAGGCTTGCAGCCTTGGCTCCCATCCCACAAGCCTTCTACTGGACTACCCGGCTGAAAGAGCACTGGGGGGCAGCAACAGTAACACATTATTCAGTGGCCACGTAGGATAGCCTATGTGTAATCACCTTATTATATTGATTTCCCGCTTAAGATGTTCACTGCCTCCTCATTGCTACATGATACAGCCTACAAGATTTGTGCCACTTGAGGGACCAGTCTCTCCTACTCTCTAGCCACATGGGAATTCACTGCTATCTAAACATGCCCTGTTCGTTTCCATTTTGTGCATTTGCAAGTTCTCATATTTGTCTCTCTGTAGATGTTAGGAAACCCCTAGGTGGTGCAAATAATTGAGTACTTGACTACTAACAATAAGGTTGGTGGTTTGAACTCACCTTGAGGAGCTTCGGAAGAAAGGCCTGGAGATCTGCTTCTGCAAGGTCACAGCTCTGAGAACCCTATGTAGTGCAGTTCTACTCTTCAACACATGGGGTCGCCATGAGTCAGAACTGACTTGACGACAACTGGCTTAGTTTTTTAGTAGATGTTATTTCCACGAACAAATCGTATTCATCCTATCTGGAATATACTCAGCAAAAGGCAGAATTCTTAATAAGTATTTGTTGATAAATAAATAAGGACAGAGTGAATCAAGTTGTTAAGTTCAGGACTGAATGGCTGTCATCACCCATCTTTGCTTAGAAATGTATCCTGGGAATATATCTCAGCGAACACCCAGAAGCTGCCACAGAGCTGAACTGAAGGGCTAGGGAAGATGTTCTCCTAAAGCCAGGTAGATGAAGATGATGGTTTTGTTGCTGTTGAGTTGCCATTGTTTTGTTAGTTGCCACTGAGTTGGCCTCGACTCGTGGCGACCTTATGTATAACCAAAGGAAGCAATGCTTCGTCCTACACCATTTTTCGTAATAGTTGGTATGTTTGAGTCCATTGTTGCAGCTATTCTGTAGCCTCTTCCAACCTAGGGGGCTCATTTCCAGCCCTATATTGGACAATCATTGTTGTGATCCATAAGGTTTTCACTGAATAATTTTCAGAAGTAGATCTTCTTAGTTCACCTTAATCTGGAAGCTCCACTGAAACCTGTTCACCATGGGTGACCCTGTTGGTATTTGAAATTCTGGTGGCATACCTTCCAACATAATAGCAACGCACAAGCCAACACAGTAAAACAAACTGACAGATGGGTGGTGGATGGTGGTTTTACACCCTGAGAAAAAGGTTCCTGAGAAAGTCTGGAATACAGCGAAGAGTGGTGCCTCTGGGCAAGCTGGGGGCTCAGTGGACAGAGGCAGAGGGATCTGAGGAGGGCAGAGTTGCTCCCTGCTGAGAACAACTGTGCTCAGACCTTCAGGCAACAATCTTGGCTCACAGCACTTCTGAAATAATGAGCTCTCCAAGAAAATCTGCTTATTTGTACAATATCCTGTTCTGAGACAATCGGACTTCCAGAGCTCAAAGAAAACACACCCTGAAATTGCCTGGAAGCTTTAACTCTTAAGGCCTGTTCCCAACAAACCTCCGTCCCTGTGATGTGTATGTGTGGGCCCCGAGACTCAGGCCAATTCCAAAGCAGCACT
This sequence comes from Dugong dugon, assembly GCA_030035585.1. Taxonomy (NCBI): domain Eukaryota; kingdom Metazoa; phylum Chordata; class Mammalia; order Sirenia; family Dugongidae; genus Dugong; species Dugong dugon. The sequence goes on from CM057462.1 coordinate 155,846,051, forward strand.
ACTTGTTGGGGCTGAAGGTAAAATCAAAAGTAATTTGACAAGTGGCAAGGTTCCTTGGGCCTACTCAGTCCAGTTGTAAATCTGGCTGTAATACTCTGCACACCTGAAGGACACCTCTGGCTTTCAAGGGGACTTTATTCTTTTTATTATCTGGCCCTCAAAAAATAGGTGTTGAATAAACAAATTAATTTACAGTTGCATTTTAACTCTGAGATTGTTTCTGTAGAGCCCTCTCCCCGCTGCAGCAGCGTCTGTGACAAATGTATGACCTATTTCCCAAATCCCTCATGCTTTCTGAGTCCTAGTTCCCTTGAATTGAAAAAGGGAATATACTTTTAAATTGCAAATTTATCATTAAAAGCTGGGCCTTGCAATGCCAACGACTTGCCACCAACGAGAGTTTTCCGTGGGAACCTTCTTCCCTGACAATTCCATCACTCCTTTCTTGGGTTTCAGATGCCTCATTTTAAGCTAGAAGCGTCATTTCACTTAACAAGAAAAGAGAGAATGACTTCTTAAAAGCTTTGTCTGCGTAAACTCATTTTAAAATACCCTCCTCCCCTTTAGAGACTGGATATTGGCATGGTCATCAATTTTAGTGGCTTTTTGGCAGCAGACGGTCTTAGATAACCTGCTAATGACCATTTTTCATTCCGAAACACTTTATGCCTCTACAACTCTCCCTCCTTCCCAGCTTCCCCTGAAAGCACACAATCAATATGTATCTGAAATACTGGATAGGACTCAGTTTGTGGGAGAAATAAGGATGTGGGTTCTCTCTAAATACCAACAACAACAGCTATTGGTTATTAAGTACTTTTTGCCAGGCCTTGTTCTAAGTGCTTAACATGTATTAAGTTATGGAGTCATCTGACACTGACAGTAATAACCACTACTTACTGGTGGCTTAGCCTGCTCTGTGTGGCATTTGTACTGTGCACCTGACATACATCAGCTCAAGAACCTACCGGCTGAGAAGTCTCAATGCTATAAAATATTCTCTTATTCTGACTAAATGACATTTAAACTACTCCTTTATCTTTTCTTCCTGCGTCCTCACATGTAATCATGCCTCTCACAGGCTGAGCCCTTCCTCAGCATGCCCTCAATTACAGTCATTAAAAGAGCTGATATTTACTGAGGGCGTACCACCACTCATCTGTTAGTTTGTCATACTGTTGTGGCTTGCATGTTGCTATGATGCTGGAAGCTATGCCACCGGTATTTCAAATACCAGTAGGATCACCCATGGTGGACAGGTTTCAGTGGAGCTTCCACACTAAAACAGACTAGGAAGAAGGACATGGTGGTCTACTTCTAAAAAAAATTGGCCACGGAAAACCTTATGAATAGTAGTGGAACATTGTCTGGTATAGTGCTGGAAACGAGCCCTTCTGGTTGGAAGGCACTGAAAATACAACTAAGGAAGAGCTGGCTCCTCAAAGTAGAGTTGACCTTAATGACATGGATGGAGTGAAGCTCTTGGGACCTTCATCTGCTGGTATGCCACTACTCAAAATGAAAGGAAACAGCTGTAAACATCCATTAATAACTGGAGTGAGGAATGTACGAAGTATGAATCTAAGAAAGTTGAAAGTCATCAAAAGAGAAATGCAAGGCATAAAGATCGACATCCTAGGTATTAGCAAGCTGAAACAGACTGGTATTGGTCATTTTGTATTGGACAATCATTTGGTTTACTATGCAGGGGATGGCAAATTAAAGAGGAATGGCATCACATTCATCATCAAAAATAACATTTCAAGATCTATCCTGAAGTACAATTCTGTCAGTGATAGGATAATATCCATATGCCTACAAGCAAGATCAGTTAATACGACTGTTATTCAAATTTACACACCAACCACTAAGGCCAAAGATGAGAAATTGAAGATTTTTTACCAATTTCTGCAGTCTGAAATCGATCAAATATGCAATTAAAATGCATTAATAATTATTGGTGACTGGAAAGTGAAAGTTGGAAACAAAGACAAAGGATTGGTAGTTGGAAAATACAGCCTTGGTGATAGATGCCAGAGATCACACGATAGAATTATGCAAGACCAATGACTTCTTTATTGCAAATACCTTTTTTCAACAACACAAACAGTGACTATACATGTGGACCTTGCCGGATGGAATACACAGGAATTAAAGTGACTACATCTGTGGAAAGAAACGATGGAGAAGCTCAATATCACCAATCAGGAGAAGGCCAGGGGCTGACTGCATAAGAATATCAATTGCTCATATGCAAGTTCAAGTTGAAGATGAAGAAAATTAAAACAAGCCCATGAGAGCTGAAGTACGACCATGAGTACATCCTACGTAAATTTAGAGGCCATCTCAAGAATAGATTTGACACATTGAATACTAATTGTGGGATGACATCAAGGACTTCATACATGAAGAAAGCAAAAGGTCATTAAAAAAACAGAAAGAAAGAAATGAACAAAATGTATGTCAGAAGAGACTCTGAAACTTGCTCTTGAATGTAGAACAACTAAGCAAAAGAAGAAATGATGAAATAAAAGAGCTGAACAGAAGATTTCAAGAGTGGCTCAAGGAGACAAAGTAAAGTATTATAATGAAATGTGCAAAGACCTGGAGTTAGAAAACCAAAAGGGGAAAATACATTCAGCATTTCTCAAGCTGAAAGAACTGAAGAAAAAATTCAAGCTTTGAATTGCAATATTGAAGGATTCTCTGGGCAAAATACTGAACAACGCAGGAAGCATCAGAAGAAGATGGAAGGAACATACACAGAGTTACTGTACCAAAAAGAATTGGTCAAATTCAACCATTTCAGGAGGCAGCATATGCTCAAGAACCGATGATACTGAAGGAAGAAGTCAAAACTGCACTGAAGGCATGGGCAAAAAACAAAGCTTCAGGAATTGACGGAATACCAATGGAGATGTTTCAACAAAGCGATGCAGTGCTGGAGGTTCTCACTCTTCTCTACCAAGAAATTTGGAAGACATCTACCTGGCCAAAAGACTGGAAGACATCCATATGTGTGCCCATTCCAAAGAAAGGTGATCCAACAGAATGCAGAAAGCATCGAACAATTTCATTAATACCATATGCAAGTAAAATTTTGCTGATGATCATTCAAAAGTGGTTGCAGCAGTACACTGACAGATAATTGCCAGAATTTCAAGCCAGATTCAGAAGAGGACGGGGAGCAAGGAATATCACTGCTGATGTCAGATGGATCCTGGCTGAAAGCAGCGAATACCAGGAAGATGTTTACCTGTGTTTTATTGACTATGCAAAGGCATTTGATTGTGTGGACCATAACAAATCATGGATAACACTGCAAAGAATGAGAATTCCAGAACACTTAATTGTGCTCCTGCAGAACTTGTACATAGACCAAGAGGCAGTTGTTCAAACAGAACAGGGGATACTGAATGGTTTAAAATCAAGAAAGACATGCATCGGGGTTGTATCTTTTCACCATACTTATTCAATCTGCATGCTAAGCAAAAAATCTGAGAGGCCAGACTATATGAAGAAGAATATGGCATCAGGATTGGAGGAAAACTCATTAATAACCTGTGATATGCAGATGATACAACCTTGCCTGCTGAAAGTGAAGAGGACTTGAAGCACCTACTGATGAAGATCAAAGACTACAGCCTTCCAGTATGGATTACACCTCAACATAAAGAAAACAAAAATCTTTACAACAGAACCAATAAATACGTCATGATAAATGGAGAAAATATTGAAGTTGTCAAGGATTTAACTTTACTTGGATCCACAATCAATGTCCATGGAAGCAGCAGTCAAGAAATCAAATGACATATTTATTGCACTGGGCAAATCTGCTGCAAAAGATCTCTTTAAAGTGTTAAAAAGCAGAGATGTCACTTTGAGGATTAAGGTGTGCCTGACCCAAGCCATGGTATTTTCAATCACCTCATATGTAGGTGAAAGCTGGATGACGAATAAAGAAGACGGAAGAAATATTGATGCATTTGAATTATGGTGTTGGTGAATAATATTGATTATACCATGGACTGCCAGAAGAAAGAAAAAAATATCTTTGTCTCAAGTACTTTGGACATGTTATCAGGACCAGTCCCTGAAGAAGGACATCATGCTTGGTAAAGTAGAGGGTCCTGAAAAAGAGGAAGACCCTCAATGAAATGGATTGACACAGTGGCTGCAACAATGGGCTCAAACATAGCAATGACTGGGAGGATGGCAGTGTTAAGACTGCACAACTAATGAGTGGAAAAATTGGAACCGAACCCAGGAGGGCTACTCCAAAGCACATGCCCTTAACTCCTAAGCTACACTTTCAGTGGGACCTCAGAATGGCGACTCTCTTAGTTAGAAATCCATTCGTTTTACAATTTTATAATGGAAGGAGGGCAGTAGGGTTCTTTTTCTATGTTCTTGACCAAAGTGCTTGAGAGGTCTAGAATCGATGATCCTTGGGTATTCCTCTGAAAGTACATGGTTGGGAGCCAGAATTCCAAGTTTGCCAACTGTGGATTTAGATAACGCCTCTTATTCCTCAGTTTGGTTATCTGCAACATGAAAATAATTATCTACTCTGCCATCTTGTAAAAATGCTTTGCAGAAATGATCTCAACAACATAAGCTACAGCACATCTCTGTTAGCCACCTAGCATGACTCTCAGGTACAACTGAAAACCAAGAAGTAAAAAAAAAATATTACCAGTGAGTCAGAGTCTTTAAAAAGGCAAGCCAGCCCCCTTAACACTCAGCATGGGAACTCTTTTCTGACACAGAGCCTCCAGCCACAGTGGAAACCAGGCTCCAGGACTCCGAATTCCACAGGGAGAGTCAGCTGCAGTTGGGCTGTGATCCTGGAGAGCCAAGTGGCTCCTGTTTGTGTGGGCAACCCTTTCACGGAGAAAACCTGCTAATATTCTCTGCTGATAGACATGACTTCATGTGCTCAAGTACACACTGTCTCTATAGCTTTCCAAGGCTGAGGGTCTGGCTCCCCACCCTGCACTCCTAGAAGGAAGAACCCTGGGGGCATCTCTCCACCCAAAAGATAGCCCCAGAGGCTGGGGAGTCAGATGGGCAGGTCGGTGAGTTTGAAAGACTCTGAGGGCTTCTCCCAGGAGTCACTGCAGCAGACTAAAGGCAGAGGGTCTTGGAAACACCAAGTTACCTAAACCTTTCATGATGCCAGCTCCGTTCTTGCCAGGTTTTCCCTCTCCACATTAGCAACCAGTGGACACAGAGACACTGGATCTGCCTTCAAGTGTTGGGCGGAAATCAAAGGTCCTTCAAGAAGAGGTGGCAGGTGGCAGTCAGTCTGACTACCCTCTCTCCCTGTCCTTCTTACCCACAACGCCCCTCACAACTGGACTCTCCCTGCCCTGTCCTAGGATATGCGGCTCTGCTGGCTTTGAAGTCAAGTCCAGATCCTTATCACAGGAAGGGAACCTCTCCTGATCACCAACGAGGAAGAATCAAGGACCCCAGAGAGCAAAGCTTCCTCCAGAAGGTGAAACAATTTCTCTTAGAAAGTTTGTCAGTCAGCTGCCCAAGGAGCAGGGAGCTAGACAACATGGCTCCTAGATCCCTCTCAGAGGCACGAATCTAGGTTGTCAGGCCTTGTTTAAGAGCCACTTGAACGTGCCAAGCTTGTTCACATACACTCTTTAACAAAGGTGTGATAAGAGCTTAATGGGCTGTGCTTTGGAACTGATTCTGAAAAGAAAATACTCACACACATCAGTGAACTATGTGCCCTGTCACATGAAGTGAGATTTTCCAAAAACTGGGCCTGCTTCATTTTAAGAGTCCTATTACCTCACCCTGTTTGCTATGCATGTCCATAAATGGTATCCTAGTGTAGTTCTTGACTCATTTGATTGTTAGACAGCAGGTATCTTACTTATTTGGAAAAGCATTTATTGGGAAAAGAAATATCAATCTCTGCAAACATACATGTTACTATTTTTATTCACATTGAAAGAAATACCTGAAGTGCAGAAAAGGTCCCTGACCTCCCAGGGAGTTTTTCTTGCTGCTACCATACAGCAAGCAAGAGAGGCAGCATAGGCAACAGAGCCAGCACAGGCCCAGGTGTCAGCGGACATGGGCTTAGCACCACCACTGAGGGGCTGGGAAACCAGAACTGACTGCCAGCCCCCATCGCTTAACCCTCTGATCCTTAGTTTCCCTATTCTGCCTAGTGCTGAGGTTCTATGATAACCCACTTCCCCAGACTTTGATCACTGGCTATGAGCATCTTACCCACCGGCCACTCCAGAGATGACTTTGAGATGGGAGATGTGGCTGAGGAAGAACTAAGGGTGGGTGAACCCACATCCATGCCCCAGGCCACCAGAACAAGCAGGGAGGAGTCAGGCCCTGCTGTGTGGACTAATGTTTTTCTCTACCCAGAATTCACTTCCTCTTTTTCTCTATTGGAGAAATGTAAGAACCTCTTCCACTCTCAGTCCATGTGGTTTGAATGGGACTGACTCACCTCAAGATCCAAGGTAGGCATATAGCCCAAGCTCAAGCCAACAAGCCAATCCCAAGCAGCTGGCCACAATGATTGGTTCAGGGGTGGGCACTGGGACCAATACTGCTAATGAGAGTTATGCTTGGGACTTTAGACGGATCTGTTGGAATGAAAAAATCATGTTCTTCTGCCGAGGTAACTTCAGAGGATGTAGCGGAGCCACTGGCAGACATTTTGTCATGTGGAGAGAAAACCTCCCAAGAATGAAGCCAGCAGAAGCAGAGCCAAGAGATGGCTTCAAACTGGGCTCTGATCACATCATGTGATTCCTGAGACCAGCACTAATCCTGGACTTCTCAGTTATGAGAACTGGGATGGTTAAGGTTGTGTGTCAACTTGGCTGGGCCATGATTCTCAGTGGTTTGACGGTTTCGATGTAGTTTGGCAGTTATATACTGATGTAATCACCTCCATGATGAGATCTGATATGAGCAGCCAATCACTTGAAAGGGAGTTTCCTTGGGGTGTTGCCTGCATCCAATATACATGGACTTTTTGGCTACGCTCGCTGGCTTTTGCTCTGCTCTGGATCCTGAATTCAGCTTGTCATCATCTGACCTCTGGTTCCTGGAACTTGAGCCAGCAGCCTGGCTGTTATATCTGGCGATTTTGGGTTCGTCAGCCCCTGCAGCTACGTGAGTCAGGAGAAGCCTCCAGCCTGATGGCTGACCCACAGACTTGAGACTTGCCAGCCTCTACAACCGCCTGAGCCATTTCCTTGATATAAATCTCTCTCTCTCTATATATATATATGCTTCACTGGTTTTGCTTCTCTAGAGAACCCAGCTTAAGACAGACCCATTACATTTTTTTTTTTTGCTTAAGTTAGAGTCAGGTTTCTGTGATTTGCAGTTAAGAGTCCTGACAGACATGTTCATAAAGATACGATGCAATAACTCAGTCCTGAGTCTCAGGCAGTTCATGCTGCTTTGCTCTGGCTCAGAAAACAGAATCAGGAATGTTTACACAGTGCTAGTTCACCGTCCTATTCAACACGAGAATCTCCTGAATTCATAAACACCCTCTTCTGATTTTTACCTTATTAGTGGTTAACTGGAGTCACTGGGTGGCACGAACTGTTAAGCTCTCTGCTACTAACTGAAAGGTTGGCAGCTGGAACCAGGGCTTTGAACCAGCTCGTTCCAGTTCAAACTCCTGCTGAGAGTTTACATTTCTAACAAGTTCCCTGTTGAGAACTTGCATTTCCACCCCAGATAATGTGTCAGAATCTACATTTTAACAAGATCCCCTGGTAATCCTTATGTATAACTTCTTGGGAACTTGTTAGAAACGCAAATTCTCAGCAGGGATTTGAACCCATCCAGAGTGGCCTAGGAAGAAAGACCTGGAGATCTGCTTCCGAAAGGTCACAGCCATGAAAACCCTATAGAGCACAACTCCACTCTGACACACATGGGTCGCCCTAAGTCAGAACCCACTCAATGGAAACTGGTTAATGGTTAAATACCAACGTAAAGGAGTGCTCACTTTCATCTGTGAAGTCTGTTCCACATTTTTGATTTATCAAATCATTAAAAATGTTTCTTATATTGAACCCAAATCTATACCTGTGAAATTGCTGTCAACTAATGTCTTAGTTGGAGCCCTGGTGGCACAGTGGTTAAGAATTCGGCTGCTAACCAAAAGGTCGGCAGTTCAAATCCACCAGCCGCTCCTAGGAAACCCTACGAGGCAGTTCTACTCTATTCCTGTGGGGTTGCTATGAATCAGAGTTGACTCGACAGCAATGGGTTTTTTTTAATGCCTTAGTTATCTAGTGCTGCTGTAACAGAAATATCACAAATGGGTGGCTTTAACAAACGGAAATTTATTTTCTCTTTTAGGAGGCTAGAAGTCCGAAATCAGAGTGCTGGCTCTAGTGGAAGGCTCTCTGTGTTGGCTCTGGAGGAAGGTCCTTGTCTCTTTCAGCTTCTCTACCTCTGCTCCCTGGTGATCTTCATGTGACACCAATCTTTCCCCATTTATGCTTACTTGTTTCTGTGCCTAATCTGCTCTTTTTATATCTCTAAAGTGATTGGCTTAAAACACAGCCTACACTGACATAGCCTCATTAACATAATAAAGAACACCCTATTTCCAAATGGCATTACATCCACAAATATAGGGGTTACGATTTACAACACATATTTTGGGGGGACACAGTTCAATTCCTAACTGGGAAGAGCTGGATCAGGAAGACTCCCCTAAATGTGTGTTGAACAATTAGCCACATTTGCCACGGGCAAGGTCAAAGATGGTAGCTGTCTGCCATGTATTTGCCAACCAAATTCAGAGATATGAATAAGGCCCTCCCCAGCTCAGTCTATCCAAACCTACCAGTCCTTCAGGGTCCCATTCACATACGCCTCTACCTTGAGGCTATTGCTCTCTCATGTCTCAGTTCAGTGTTTATGTCTGTACCACATGCTTGTGATTGTCTGTTATTTATAATTGCCCACTGCCTCTATATACGCCCGGAGAGGCAAGAGTCCTCCCAAATTGGGAGGATTAAACCTTTGCTGTGGTTACTTCAGGGGGAACTGAGCTGTGGACTATGCTAAAACTGAATGAGAAACCACAGGGACTAGCTACGAAATAAGCAGCTCCTCGAAGGTCAGCGAAATGAAGGAAGAGGCAGTCCTCCCGCCATCCCTTCTGCCTGCTTCTGTGCATCCCCTGGAGCAGGGGACATCGAGGTGGGCTCATTGGCTCCTGGAGTGGCACAGGACAAGGGCAGGGCCAAGCTTTGTCCTCAGAGCACTCAGGGCCTGCCCTGGGAGGGGAGAATGCTTCTGGAAAGGCTTTCATAGCCTGCCAGACCAGGAATTCCTTAAGGAGAAATATGCTAAATGTGTGTGTTAGCTTTTGGATGAAAGGGTGTGTGACACCTGGAAACGGCGTGGGTGAAAAGAGCATTTCAGTCTTAAGTTAAGTACATGGCAGACTCCTTTGCTTCTTCCTTGTAACACAACTCCAATTTTGTTCAAGTGTCAGAAAACCTGTGGGGAGCCTAGGCCCCTCTCCAGGCTTAGGAGTGACTCTTGATTAGTCAGAGAGCCAGACATAGTAATTCTCTCTTGGCCATGATTGCCTTAGGTGTCAACATACAATGCAATTCTGGCCAATAAGCTGCAAGGGGAAGTCTGTTAGGGGACGTCTAAGAAAAGTTTTATTCATTCCTAAAAACGACCATATGAGGTGAAACTTCCTTTTTTCTCCTCTGGATGTTGCTGTATGAGGATATGACGCTTGGAACTGTTGCAGCTATTTTGTAATCATGAGGGGACAAGTCTGAGACTATATTGAGGATGGCAGAGTAGGAAGAAGAAAAGAACCAGGTTTCTTGATGACTTTGTTGAGCACTGAACTAACTAAATCTGGAAATTTCACATCTCCAAATATATATATATTTTTAAACCACATTTCATAAATTTTGAGATGTATAGTGTTTTACATTATAACATTTCTGAGATCAGCATGCCTGTCTCATGGAATGTCACAGTTAAACTTGCAGAATTTTTTTTAGTGGAAAACCCAAACCAAACCAAACCCGTTGCCGTCAAGTCGATTCCGACTCATAATGACCCTACAGGACAGAGTAGAACTGCCCCATAGGGTTTCAAGGAGCAGCTGGTAGATTCAAACTGCTGACCTTTGGGTTAGCAGCTGAGCTCTTAACCATTGCACCACCAGGGCTCCAAAGTGGAACCTAACATAACTGGGTGTTTTACAATGAGCTGCATCTAAGATTTGATGAAAAGCGGAATGTCTCAAGTATTATTCACCTTTTAGTAGGTTTTCTGTGACTTTTCCTCTGAAGCATCCTACCTGATAGGGATGTTCTCCTCACAGTAGGGAGCTCTGTGGAGGAAGCCCTGGAGGAGGAGGTCATGCAGCCTGGGCAGCCCTTCATGAGGATGCCTGTGGGGCTGGGCTCTGTGTCTCCTGGGAAACGGGCTCTACTCTTCCTGGGGTTTGGAGAAAATCCCCTGTGCAGGGCCCTCCTTCTCTCCAAGCACAGAGGTCACCACAAGCAACGAAAGATTACATCTGGCACTGATCTTAACACAGCTGGTCAGACAGAGGTGTCACATATAATGACAATGATCTTGGGCTTTTTGAAATCTAGAGTCCGGGTCCCCTTACCTAGAGAATGAGAAAAGGCTACAGAAGTAGATAAAAAATAAAAACAAAACTAAACCAGTTGCGGTCAAGTTGATTCTGATTCATGGTGGCTCCATGTGTGTCAGAGTAGAACTGTGCTCCACAGAGTTTTCAATGGCTGAGTTTTCAGAAGCCAGGCCTTTCTTCCGAGGTATCTCTGGGTAGATTCAAACCACCAACCTTTCCGTTAGTAGCTGAGTACTTAACCATTTGTGCCACCCAGCGACTCTGGAAGTAGATCAGATGGAATTAAACCCAGGAAAATTACTCCTAACGCTGTCTCAGAATTGGAGGCTACAACCCACCCCCACACTCCTCACCCGCTTCTTACTGCAGGCAGGAGGCAGAGCCATTACCCGGCCACCCCCCTAAACCTCCTCCCTCACTTCCTTTTCTCTCCCTTCTCTCTCCTCCTTTTTCTTCTTCTCTCTTCTTTCCTCCCCTCCTCTTTGCCATACCTAGTCACAGTTAAATTTCTTTGCTAGACAATTTAAAATACAAGATCACAAAATAAAATCCTGACTCGGCAGGGGCCTTGTTGGCCCAGATGGACCAGTGAATGACTGACTGTGTGATGTGCTTACTTCACTCAGGGGGCAAAAGGGAGCTGTCTGATTCTCTGGAAATAAATTTTAGTTACATATCCTCTGGCTTTCTTTCCTTGAAGTAGCTGAAAGACATACAAGGGATCTAATCTTACCAGCACTGGTCTTCCTTGATTTTGAAGAGCAGAAGGGATGAGTCAGGTGTGGGGTTGGGTCCTCTCTCACCTCACCCGTGCATCCCTGAGGGCCAGGTGGAGTGTGCAGGGATCAGGTTTCGGCTCCTTTCTACCTCTTTCCTGCTCCTCTGTCCCTTCCTTCCCACAGAAGTCCAACTGCAGGAGACGTTCTAAGCCTAATTTTCCTCTGGGGCAGCCCCATCCTGAGCTAACGCTTAGGGAAGCTGAAGTCACTCACCCACGTAGAAATACTCTGGGGACTTGTCCTCTGATGATAAATCCTTTATGGTGCCTCCAAACCGAAACCATAGTCCAAAAGCAATGACGGCCGACCCTGCCAGCTGAAAGGTAAACAACACCGTGTTTACAAGGGAGGGGAGACGGTGTGCACAAACCAGAGTCACACAGTGTAGACCGCTGACCCTCAGACATCACCTAGCCCATCCTTCACATTTTACAGGGGAGGAAACTGAGGCTCAGAGGTGGAACGATGTGCTCCAAGCCTTCCAGGTCCCTGGTGTCATAATAGGATGGGGGGTTCCTGACTCCAAGCCCAGGATTTTTTCTCATTCTGCCACGCTGCCTGTGGTTATGGGGCACACACAGCACAGCCTGGAAGGCTTCTCACAAAGAATAACATTCTCCTTGGATGGCATCTCTCCCCCGCCTTATCGTCCCTTGCTGGGCAATCTGGACCTCTCCACCAATACCATCTGTAGTCCCTGGGTGGCACAAACGGTTAAGTGTTCAACTACTAGTCAAAAGGTTGGTGGTTCGAACCCATTCAGAGGTGCCTCAGAAGTCAGGCCTGGAGATGTGCTCCCGAAAGGTCACAGCCTTGAAAGTCCTATGGAGCACATTTCCACCCTGCACACGTGGGGTCACCATGAGTCAGAATCAACTGGACGGCGACTAACATCACCACCAGAGTGATAGGTGACTGTGCTTCAGCTGCTGGGTCACCAAGAGCCAGATGAACTCTAAGACCTGGGGGAAACCCACTTTTCTAAATAGGAAGAAACACACCAACCTCAAACCCCACCCACACCTCATGTGTGTGCAGTCCCCAATTAGAAAGCTTTTTAGAGATGTCCATAACCCTTTCTCCCCCAACTCCTCAATGGTTACTACGCTGCCTGGTGATGGTTGCAGGGAGGGAGCCTGGCTGGGTTTTTTTTCCCCCTTGGTTGCTATTTTGAGTTTCCAGGGAAAGTGAGAAAGGGAAAAAATAATTCTCTGAAAAAGCGAGGTCTGTGTGCTGTGTGGCTCCGTGGAGAGGCTGAGGGCTGGCGCAGGCAGCGCTGGGCAGGCTGGCGGCTGGTAGAGTCATCACTGCTTCTTCTCCTTCACCACTCGGAGGGCTTTCATGAGGCTCGGCCCCAGAGCTGGACCCTTTGCTGTTGTCATCGTCATAGGACTGCCACAACCGCCCGCCCACCAGCAGTTTACAGCCATGGCGCCTTCCCTCTGCACAAACACCTGTCTAGAATTTCACTATATCAATCAACAGATATTTCCTGGGCACCTTCTGTGCCCCAGGCACTCTGGGAAAGTGACCAGAGATATAAAAATAGCCTCCTGTTCTGCCAACCCAATCCGGTGACCACTCGGCTGCCCTACCTAGCCTATCACCAAGATGGACAATCTAGAGGCTGCCCCTTCCCAAACAGGCATGCGCATTCACAGATGCTGGCAAGAAGAAGGTATAAGGATGAAAGGCATTGTAATAGAGGTTTCATAAGGAAACATTATATCAAAGTCAGGGCTAGACCACAGTCCTTTTAATACAAGATCCTTCTGTCTTATGGGGTTGTTTGTTAAGGACTCAGAACTACCCTGTGGGGTTACATGGCTGGATTTATATGACTTTAGCCCTCTTCACCTTCTGTTCCCAAAGGCCAATTCCCTCTGTGACTGGCTTTTTCAGAAAAGCAGCAGTACTTCAGTGAGCAGGAGTCAGAGGGACAGAGCTCTACCAGCTGGACTCGGTAATACGAAATAACTAAAATTTTCCGGTACTTAGAGGAAAGCACTAATTGGATAATGTGACAGCTACAAGAACTGGGCTCAACCAATTTCTAAAAGATTTTTGCATTTTTAAAAAGCATGGCATGGAAAAACACTGGAAGGAGACATGCTACATTAACAATATGTCATCTTTGAAGAGTGGGGCTATGGGTGATTTTTTTCCCTCTGCACTACATTCTCTCACATTATTGCTCTTGTGACTTTAAAACCATTGTCTTAAAAAATCATTACTTGGTGGGTGACTTATATGTTCTTGGGCAGGGCTTCAGTTTGGGAGGGAGCCAGCTTTGAAGTCATTGCTGTTTCTGGGGCAGGAGAGAGAGAGCGATGCCCTTGGGGAAGTACCATCCTCAGAGCACCTGGAGGCTGCCTGGGCCAACTCTGCCTGGCAAAGCCTCCCAGCCAGCCCTGCCCATCCTTGACCCTGAAGCGACTTGATGGAAAAGCAAAGTTTCCAAATACAAAGCTGAACCTATTGACAGAGGCGTCAGGCCAAAGCCTGAAGGTCACCAAGCAGACTGTGGAGGAGGTGGCTGGTCCCAGGGACACCCCACCACCAGGCCACATTTTTGGAATCTCTGTACACAAACTCTAATTTATAGTGCTCTGGGATCATCCTCCCAGACAGAATACATTTGTCCAGTTCTGGCACAGATGTGTTTGATGCATAATGGAAAATGAAAAGAGAGGTTGCAATTTAAAGCCACCAGGCAAGGAGAAAAAAAAATCTGCGCTTGCTCATCCACACCCCTGAGACGCAAACACATGGGTTTCCTTCTAGGTCAAGGAAACTGTGGCTTAGCTGAATGTCATCATTGTGTGGAGGGGAATCCTCCAAGCATGCTGCTGCTCACTGTGTCGGGGACACTGGGTGAACACCTGGTCAGGGCTGGTGTTGCTTGTGATGAGACAGAGGAGTCACCATTTTGTAAAGTGGCATCAGCAGAGACCATATAGCCTTTTGGTCCTGTAAGGCTCATGAAATATTCTGCGTTCACCAGACTTTAGTTGATCTACCACAGACTAGAAACTGTTTAAAAAAATTTATACGGAATCCAGTCAGCAACAAAGTGAGTAAGCCTAGTGTCATTAAGCTCTCCTCACTCCCTGCATTCCATACAATGGAAGAGGTGGTGGTCTCTGGAATGGCCTATAGGAAGCCTTCAAGCTCTTCTAATCCCAAATTTTAACCCTAACCAGTTGCTGTTGGGTAGATGCCAACTCATGATGACCCCATGTATGTCAGAGTGGAGCTGTGCTCCATAGGGTTTTCTTTTTTTTTCTAATTTGTTGTTGTTCTTGAGAATATACACAGCAAAATATTCAATGGTTTCTACATATACAATTTAGTGACACTGATTACATTCTTTGAGTTGCACAACCATTCTCACTCTCCTTTTCTGAGTTGTTCCTCCACCAGTAACATAAACTCACTGCCCCCTAAGGTTCCTATCTAATCTTTTGAGTTGCTGTTATCAATTTGATCCCGTATAAATAGTTCTTAAAAGAACATAATGCTCAAAGTAGATATTTTTTATTAGTTAAGCTAAACTATTGTTTGGTTTTAAGAAGACTTCAGGGGATATTTTTGGTTTACGGTTTAAAGATTATCTCAGGGCAACAGTTTCAGAAGTTCATCCAACCTTCATGGCTCCAGTAAGTCTGGAGTCCATAAGAATCTGAAATTCTATTCTGCATTCTCCCCCTTTTGATCAGGATTCTGCTATAGAATCTTAGATCAAAACGTTTTGTAACGGTAGCTGGGCACCATCCAGTTCTTCTGGTCTCATGGCAAAAGAAGCAGTTGTTCATGGAGGCAATTAACCACACATTTCATATTCTCCTCCTATTCCTGACTGTCCTTCTTCCTCTGTTGCTCCAGGCAAATAGGGATCAATTGTTGTGCCTTAGATGGATGCTTACAAGCTTTTAAGACCCCAAGCACTATGCACTAGAAGCACCGAACATGTTATTAGGCCAATTAACTGGGACGTCCCGTGAAACCATGACCATAAACCTTCAAACCAAGGCACCAAATCCCATGAGGTTTTTGGTTGTACATAAGCAACCTCAGCAGCTACTTTTTTTTTGTTGTTGTTGTTCTTGTAATATATCTATCACACAACTTTTGCCAATTCAGCTTTTTACAGGTGTACAACTTACTGACAGCAATTAGATAATTGGCTGTGCAACCCGACCCTTAATTGATACAATATTTTCATCACCATTAACCCCCGCTTTCCCTCGCCCTTCTCCCCTGGTAACCACTAACAAACTTTGTTCTCTATACATTTGCCTTTCCTTGTCTTTTTATACAAGTGAGGTTATATAATATTTGTTCTTTTGAGATTGACTTATTTTATTCAGCATAATGTCTTCCAGCTCCATCCATATTGTAGCATGTATTAAGACTTCATTTCTCCTACTGGCTGAGTTCCATAGAGTTTTCAATGGCTGATTTTTCAGAAGTAGGTTGCCAGGTCTTTCTTCTGAGGTGCCTCTGGGTAGACTCAAACTGCCAACCTTTTGGTTAGCAGCAAAGCGTGTTAACAGTTTGTACCATCAGGGACTCCAACCCCCTCCATCTCCATTCCCTCTTCTCCTTTTAACCTCGGCCACGCCTTTGCATTCAGATATAACACTGCATCTCAGCCAGTGTTAAAGCACATAAGGAATGAGAGCCTGTCTCTTTTTTCTTCCTTTCCTTCTCTTGTTCCCACTCTCACCTCCTTTCCCTTTCACATTTATTAAATATCAACTACGGTCCAGTCCAGGAACCGTGCTAAGCTTTTGGGAAACAATGACGAAAACGGCATGGCTTACAGTCTAAGGTGGAAGATAATCATGTAACTAAGAAATGCAGTATCATGCAGGCCGTGTGCTGAAGACGAAGAGCACGCACACTGCTGAGGGAGCAACGTGCAGTAACCATTGCCCAGCAGACGACATTAAATCTGGATTTACACCTTGAAGAGTGAGTTGGAAGTCAGTGAGCAGGGGAGGACTAGAGGGAGGAGAGAATTCCAGGCAGAGGAAACAGCATGAGTCTGCAGGAGATGAAAAGACAGCAGTGAAAGGAAATGACAGTGACCTGCAAATCTGTGCCATTAAGTAGTGGATCACCAGATACACTGTAATTATATTATGTATTTTCATGGGCAAGTTATTTCAGTAGCTAACCATATTCCAGAGGATTTGCAGAACATGAAGTTACAAATTGTAAACATATGTCTTTGTGTTCAGTTTGAGTCCTAAAACTAAAGAAGCAGAAGACTACAGACCTGATTAGAAAGCATTTAAAGCAAAGTGAATGAACAAAAAGTCTCCTTCAAGTAATGGTTATCTGCCCAAAACAAGTTATTTAGCATGAAGCAAAACTCATTAATGGATTTCCACTTTATTTTACTGTATTCATTTCAACTTTCCTGGGTTTGTTGAGGAGATGTCTTACCTTGACGGCACATTTTTTTTTCTTCCACTTAAAAAAAAAAAAGGTTTCATGAACACAAACACGATCCCCAGGAAACACTGGTCCAGTGATGATCAGGTAACTTGTACTCAAGTGAAGACAGACTGACTGGGGGGTAGGTGGTGCTGAGATGCAAAGGTCACCCCCTCCCTGGAACTGCTCCTCCAGTCTGCCCCCACCCCTCCGAAGAGGCTAAACAGCTCTGATTACAAAGAGCAAATAAGTGCTACTCTGCTATCTGAAGAAGGAGCCCTGGTGGTGCAACAGTTAAGTGTTCGGTTGCTAACGGAAAGGTTAACAGTTCAAACCCTCCCAGCGGCTCCACAGGAGAAAGACCTGAAGATCTGCTCCCATAAAGGTTACAGCCTAGAAAACCCTATGTGGCAGTTCTATTTTGTCACATGTGATACTATGAGTCGGAATCGACTCAAAGGCACCTAACAACTGCTATCTGGTGACTGACTAAACCCAGCAGAAATCCTCCCTTTTAGGTAAAAAGCATCACTTAGGGAAGTTCTCATTCAGCCCGTGTGCTTTTGCAGAGATGGGAAACACAATCAAGGTCAGGTGCTCTAGCCACCGTTTCACTTCTTGTCTCCCACTCGAGGCTTCTGCTCTTGCTGTTTAGAATGCTCTCCTCCTCCCGCTCCACCTAGTTAACACGCACTGGCCTATAGCTCTCAGCCCTAATGTCACGTCCTCTGGCCTACATACGTACTTCCGTATCTATTACAGAATCGTATAACCATTTCTATTTAACTATTTCTGCAGCTTTTAAAATTAAGGCCTTAGCTCTGTGAGGGCAGGGACAGGGTCTATGTTGCTGTACCCAAATGCCTACCTCTCTGCCTTGCAGAGTGGGCACCCAACAAACATTTGTACAGGAACGAAGGAAGGACCTTCACAAAGGCACCTTTTAGGCTGACTATAGTGATTGTGTACAACCTTCCTCACAGCTCTCCAAGAGAATGCTTTGCAGAGTACGCTTCAAAATTGTCCGCACCTGGGAATCACTGTGTGAACACACTGTTGGATACACTCAGCAAAACGCTCGCCCACAGAAAAGCCAAACAAACCCTGAGCATGTAGTATCAGCTCTGTGTTTTCCTAAGCCTGCTGAGATGTGAACTATGCACCATAAACAGCCACAAGGAATGAATCTATCCATGCCTTTTACTGGCAGGGGCATATGAACCCTCAATTCAATTGCAGTGCTTTCTCTTTCTCTCTCTCTTTATCTATATATTGCAGATATATGTACGCAGGTATGTGTGTATATATAGATGCATACATACATACATACATACATATATATGTAATCAAAAACCAAACCTGTTGCCTTCAAGTCAATTCTGACTTATGGCGACCCCATGTATTACAGAGTAGAACTGCTCCATAGGGTTTTCTCGACTGTAATCTTTAAGGAAGCAGATCGCCAGGACTTTCTTCAGCAGCACCACCAGATGGGTTAGAACCACCATCATTTAGGTTAGTAGTTGAGTGCAAACCATTTGCGCCACCCAAGGACACACATAAAACACACACACAAACACAGAACACTTGAATGAAAGAATGAACTAAATCAGTGCCGCATTCCTGCTTCCCCAGGGTAAATATCAGGTGTACACACAACCTAATTTATTTGCAACTCTCCTTGTAAAGTCACACAAAGTCGGAAGTGACACTTCAACCCTAGAGTTTTCATTAAAAGCTTTTAAGCTAATAATTGCTCTTAGTGGCAATTCTCATCACAAATGGAATCATGTAACGGAACACTCCCTATTCTCGAGCTGATTGCAAACTCTATTATGATATCATAAGGGTAATGGAGTCTCATCTTTTAGCAGGCAAAAATCAGAAGCACATTTGCTCTGGAAGATGACACTAATTTTCTCAAAGAGGAGAAAGCCAGCTCCCAAGATTTTCATCCTATTATGCAGTGAAAGCAAAGCGAGGATTCAGATGGAACTTTCTCAAAATGAAGGATTTTATCAGAATAAACGTGACGGCCAAATGCATGACATCCATGTGAAACTGCTTTCGAGGGACCCTGCTGCCCTTGCCTTTGATGTCAGGACCAGGTAAGGCAGAATCAGGGAGCAGGAATGTGGCAGTGGGTGATGAGACAGCAGTGTGAGCTTGGAAATCCATGGCAACTTCTTAAGATACCATGTGTCTCTGATTTCCTCTATTATTTTCCTCAAAAGATTCCATAAGAATGTGCTCATGCTAAGAAATTCCTGAAAGACTTCCTGCAGGTACGGGTGTATTTTAAAGTCAATCAATGTTTAATTCTTGGCCCTGCAGGAAGGGCGCTACAATCCAACCACGATGGAATCGGAAGTGTTCTATTCATCCCTGGAAAGAACACTGGGCTCTATATTTGTGTCAAACACACCTTTTTCTGTTTGCTTTAGGTTATTATTAAAATTCATCTGCAGGTTCTAAACAGGGATCAACTGATATTGCCAGGAGGCAGCTTAGAAGTGTGGGGTGAATACGAAACTTGAGGGAAGAAAAGGAAATTGGGACGAAAAGCTTGCTGTGAATGATAAAGCAGATAATTTACATATAGATACTGGAAAGTTTGTTGTGTTTATTCAGTGGTTATACATAATGTTTTTTTCTTTATAAAAATACAGGGGAAAGGAGGGGAAGAGTAGGGAACTGCAAAAATTAGGAGAAAGAAAACTGTGTAGTTTTCTTTAAACTGCAAAACAAATGTCACAGATTACTGGCTAATCATTCCAGTGAGCTGATGACTTTATCAAGTGAAGATCAAATATACAGAGCTGAAATCCAATCTACCAAGTCACAGAAATGAATTAAACCCAATGTCTGCCTTACCTTGCCTAGGGGATAAGCTCTGGGGGGACAAAAATGGTCTTTTCTAGGCTCTCTGGACTTCCTTCTTGTAGCATCCAGCTGCCCCTTATCTCAGGCTTGCCACAGGCCCTCTGAATAAATAAACACTATAATGACTATTGTGAGTCTCATTCATATCAAGCTTAATAAAAGCAAAGACAGAGCATTAAACTATTTATTTTACAGCCTAATATTTTTCAACGTGGTTGACAGAACTATTCTTGAGTAGACAAACAGGATTCTTAAATATAAACCAACAATTATCTTCACTCAGTTTTAGTTGTTAAGGAGAGAACAATGGAAGAAAAAAAGTTCCAGGCTGAACTAAGTTTAGATTGGAATAAGTCAAAACATTTTGTTTTTTAAAAAGTTAGCTTGGATGGAAAACTAAAAAACCAAACCCACTGCCACTGAGTCAATTCTGACCCAGAGCGAACCTACAGGACACAGTAGACTGCCCCATAGCGTTTCCGAGGCTGTAAATCTTTACAGAAGCAGACTGCCAGGTCTTTCTCCCAAGGAGTGGATGGTGGGTTCGAACCATTGATCTTTTGGTTAGCAGCCGAGCTCTTTAACCACTGCACCACCAGGGCTCCTAGCTTGGATGGAATTCAGTAGAAATTATGAAAAGTTTAGCTTGGTGTTCTACAGAGATTTTTTTCAACAAGCGTGTTACCAGAACACATTTGAGGTCAGGAAGGTAGGCACTATCGGCCTATTTACAAAAGACAAGACAGATTGAGCTTGAGCAGGAAGACCAGGTGGGCTTCAGGGATGAGAGGCAGCAGCTTCCAATGCATGTTGGCAATGTTAGGAGGCTTTGCTGTCCCTGCCCGGTTCTCTTGCCTTTGGTTTATAAATTGATTCTTTCCCAGTCACCACTACCAAGGGAGAAAGGGCTTGGCACACAGTCTGGAATGTTTGCCAACTGCTCTCCTAGAAAATTTTACCTCTTCTGAGCGTTCAGACTAGATCAGGATGCCCTTATGCAGGATAAGAACAAAAATATCCGCACATATAGCCCTGCAGTGTAGGGGAGTGCAGCAGATAAAAACAGGGATTCTAGGCAGTCTGGGTTTGAATCAGGCTCTGTGACTTACTAGTCTTGTGATCTTGGGCAAGTCACTTAATCTCTCTGACCCTCAGCTTCTTCATCTTCAATATGGAGGTAATAACAGTATCTCCTTAAGAAATTAAATGAGTTCATGTTACACACTTAAAACAGTGAATGCCTGGCACTTAGTGTTATTATTGTATTGGTAGAACTGCTGTTATATTCAAACTGAAAACTTAATCCTACCTGAAATAGGAAACACTGCTCCCACGACACCAGTAACTTTGTCCTCTGCTGCCTTTGTTTACTAATTTTTATTTTAGCTCTATGCTCCCTCTTTCCATGACAGCTGGAATTCCCTTGAGTTTCCTAAACCTTCTATACTAGAAATGTCAGTGACTTTTACAGAAAGTATGTTCCCATCTCTCTTTAATCTCAGTTGTTTTTTCCTAAAGACCCAGTAAGAGAAAAACAGGAAAAGATGTATTTATAAGAGAAAGAATAAATAAATTTAGGCTAGAGCTGCCCAACAGAACTTTCTCCAATGATGAAAATTTTCTGTCTATGCCGTCCAATACTGTAGCCACTAGTGAGACTTAGGAACTGAATATTTAAGTTCATTTAATTTAAATTTAAATAGCCACTTGTGACTAGTAGCTACCATATTGGACAGCGCAGGTCTAGAATTCACATGCTTGTGGTAACTTTAACCTTCTCTCCTCTCTAGTCTGTAGTCGTGGAGTAGTTAAGAGCACAGACTCAAGAGCCACACACAGACACCCAGCTCTGCCATGAGCTAGCTCTGAGACCCTGGGTGGGTCATTTACACTCTGTACCTCTGTGGGATGATAATAAACTCAAACCAAACTATTTCTGGTGATTCAATTCCAACTCATAGTGGCCCCATGAATGTCAGAGTAGAACTGCACTCCACAAGGTTTTCAAGGCTGGAATCTTTTCGATCATCTCGCCAAGCCTTTCTTCCGAGGTGCCTCTGGGCGGGTTCAAATCGCCAATCTTGGAGTTGGAAGTTGAGTGCTTAACCGTTTGTGCCACCCAGGGACTCCCTTTGTAGGGCTGCTGTGAAGATTAAAGGACTTACTATAAAAATGTGCTTAGAAAAGTACTGACACACAGCTAGCATTTATATAATGTTTATCATTCTTCAGTTTCTGCTACTGAAATTATTTTTCTAAAATGTGTTTTGATTCCTGCCCTTTCTCAATTCTCCAACTTCCTTTGCCTCTGCTCCAAACTGTTCTCAGCCCTTAACCTGCTTCTCCTATCTCTTTGTATCTGCATTTCTGGAATGCATCAAGACTAAATCTGAGGCTGGATATAATCTCTCTGGTCTCAGCCTTCACATTTTCCAAGCCAGCAGCATCTCTCATACCTCATATTCCACAGGTTCTAATAAGTTAATACAATGAAAAGAACGTGGGGTTTAAAACCAAGAGATCTGGGTTTGAATTCTGACTTTGGCCCTCCCTGACTCTGATCTTAGACATACCACCGACTGTGCATGACTCTCAGCTTCCATATCTATAAAATGGGGATAACAACATCTATTCTGTGGGACTGTTGTGATACATTATCAAATGGGGGGTAATACATGTGAAAGCATTCTGCAAACTAAAACATCATACAAGTACTAATTATCATTGTTATTTTTGTTCCCCATCAAAACCAAAGAGGATGAAAAGGCAGGCCAAGGTAACCCTTAGTCATCTGTAAGATGTGCTCTGAGCCCAATTGGTATTCTCATCTTCTGCCTCATTCTCTTCTTCATTCCTTAGTGACCTTGACATGATTTGTCTCGTTGGTCAGTAAAACATCACTTGCTTCAGGAGAACAGCCCTGCTGTGATATCAACTGTTGATATTAAGGTGAGAGATGGAGCTTATGTTCTCTTTCGTCACACAGGGTTGGTGACCCCAAGATACTGCATGACTGATGTTCTAGAAATAACACAGTGAAATGAAATGGACAATGGCCAGGTGGCCACGTGGTGATTCCAGAAACCATCAATTCTTAGTGTGAAAAATTGTGTCTTAAAACAATAACGGTAAGGTGGCTATTGGAATTAAGGGAATGGCCACAAGCAAGCCAAGAGAGAGGGCCCTCCCGGCCCCATCCAGAAACAAAAAGCCATCTGTGGGTCTCTGACCTCTTCCAGCCAAGATCTAAGCTAGTGGTTTTCCAGTATGCTTCCCAGACCGACAGCACCTGCGTCACCATCCCTGTGGGTTTGTTCGAAATGCAGACTGGCTGAATCAGAATGTACATTTGAGCAAGATCCCCAGGTGATCTGTATGCACTTTAAAGTTTGAGAAGGACTGATTTAGCGGAAGTTTCCCCATTGCCACCCCTTGGTGTCCACTTGGTGGCACAAAGGCGGGGCAGGTGACAAACAGTTCCTTCTCCAGGGTCAGTGAGCACAACCCTGCTAGCTGAAGCTGAACCTACTAGGTGCTGAGGGGTAGGAAGAAGGGGGACACTATTATGACAGTCCTTGCCCTCGAGGAGCACAGACACTAGACAGGCAGTAAACTATAAGCAAAGGCAAAAAGGAACATTGCACAAAGGCCTGAGTGCCTCAAGATCAAGGACTGTGTCTTTGAATTCCCAACACCAAGCAGGGTGCCAGGCACATAAGAGATGGTGAGCACATGTTTGCTGAAAGAACTGATGACAGAGGGAGGAGTTTCCCCTTTTGACTTCATGGCCTTGAGACGCTATAAGACTCCTGCAGCTTTGCTTGCTTGGATCTAGGACATCTGCTTGCTTTTCCTCTTGGATTGTGGATTCTACTTTCCCACTTGTACTTCTTGTATTTAGATACTACTACTCTGGCGGCACAGTGGTTAAGAACTATGGCTGCTAACCAAAGGGTCGGCAGTTCAAATCCACCAGCTGCTCCTTGGAATCCCTGTGGGGCAGTTCTACTCTGTCCTCTAGGGTTGCTATGAGTCAGAATCGACTCAACAGCAACGGGTTTTTTTTATTTTTTAATAATATCTTATGTTAATGAGTTTTCATTATGTGCTTCTACCATGCTTAGTACTTCACATATATTACCTCACTTTATCTGAACAAAGATCATAGTTTTGATGTTGGTGCTTTATTATGTCTATTTTATAGATTAGAAAACAGAGACTCAAAGAGGTTAAATAACTTGTCCAAGATATCCCAGCTAGTAAACAGTAGAGCCAGGAGTAACCCCAGGTAGTGTGATGCCACTATCTACTCTCAGACTTTTAATTCCTAGACCTGTTTGAACCACGGCTCTGGTCTCTCCAGACTGGCCCCATGGAAACTCCTTGCCTCTCTCTGCACACTAGGCCCCTGTCGTCCACGCTAGCGAGCCTGGCCACTGCAGCTCTCTTCCTACCTTGGCAGAAATCAGAAATGAAGACTATCCTATAGAGGGGCTGAGGACATTCCTATCTGCCTTCTAGGGTGGTCTAGCTTTCGGATGGACTCCCAAAGAATACTTTCTTTAGGTATTTTTTTCTTACCAGAGTTTCTGACAGGTGGTAGCTCTGAAGTTACTGTTTGGGAAGATTCAGAGAGAGGAGGAGATGGCCTCTGTAAGCTTCAGTTGAGTCAAATGTTTTTCATTCCCAAACCAATGAGACACCCACTGTCCTAAAAGCGCCTGTTAGGCATCACCAAGTGAAAATCCAAAGCTGTGTTAATAATGTTGAGAAGGAAAAGAGAGCAACTTCAAACTTGCCATATATGGCATGTGACTTCAACAATGAACAGTCCTGCTTCCTGTTGGTCGGTAACAGGGAGCAGCATAGTACAGCACAGTGATAGGAAAATGCTGAGCATACAACAATAAACCAAGGAATAAACAGTGCCCAGGTTTTTCTGTAAGCCAACATATGTGGCTTGGTGGGTTGTGGTGTTTTATTTATATTGCTATGCAACGGGGGAAAAAAATAAAGGTGATTTCAACGACAGGCACAGGAATATGCCCTGCTAACTGATCGTTGTGTCCGAATTTAGACATGACAGATGCTGGGAGGGGTTTCGAGCGAGACATCAACCATTACAGAAATTAATTTAGCGGGGCTAATGGTTAGGCTACACTTTTGCTTTTTAAAATTCAATGGTGAACAGAGTCAGCGGCCCTTGGCAAAGGAGTACTATGCTGGCTCTGGCAGGACTGAGTTGAATGTTTATGAAGCCAGGAGCAGAGCCGAGGAAAACTAAAACCAAGTTGCCAGAAGGAGGTTGCAAATCAATTCATCAAATTGTGGATCACAAAGAATGTCCCGCCCCACCTCCACGCCTGCCTTCTGGTGAGTTTCTGACAGGAAAGGAAGTGCTGTCACCCAGGAGGACGCTATACCTCAGAAGGACAGGGACATAAGCATCTAAGGTTGTGTGACAATGTCACACGATAAGTTATAGCTAAAGCCTATCTTCCCAGGAAAATGATCCTCCACCCCTTCCCCAGACTCCCCGGCAAACCCTGACAACCAGGAAAACACAACTTCAGAAACTAGGGTGGGGCTTTTCTGGAATCAGGCTTCCTTAGTTTCAGTGAAGGTAGATATCTAGACACATTTATCCCAAACAACGGTTTTCCCCCAAATCATTAAGTACCTGTTTCAGTTGGTTGCTTTGCCTTTGGTTGTGCATGTAAACATGGAAAGGCTGCCTGGAACTGCTGCTGTTCTGAGACTCCCAGTCCCTGCCACTTCTGGAATGGAACTGAGAGAGAGAGTCCCCCATATTTCCCTCCTGGGTTCACTCCATGCAAAGAACCAACCAACAGGTAATGAGCAGGCAGGGATAGATAGGCCCATGGATCAGATCTTAGCTCAGTCCTCCAGATAAAGTTGGTAACTGATTATCTGCAAATCAGGAAGGCCGCTGGTACAAAGTTCCCTAACCTGCAGGTCTATTCATTCATTCTACAAACATTTATACCAACGTCTCCTATGTGCTAGGCACTGTTCTAGGCCCCAAGGATATAGCAGTGAACAAAACAGAAAAAAAATTCCTGCTCTCAGAGCATTTAAGTTCTGTTGGGGAAAAATCCATGAATACAAAAGGAGAAGATAATGTCTAGTTATACTAAAATGAAGTCAAGACACAAGTCACTAGAACACATTAAGTGAATCCGGAAAGAAAGCTAATATTTACTGAATGCTTCCTATGTGTCAGGTACTAAATAACAAAAGTGATAATTAATGCTTATTGAGCGCTCATCATGTACCAGGCTATAGTAAGGTGAGGTCAGATGCTTTACTATTTCCTTTTAATCCTCTCAACAACTCTATTATTCTATTGATACAGATGAGAAAACAGAGGCCTAGAAGTTAGAAAAACATGCCTAAGCTCATCCCGCTTGTGAGTGACAGAGGTGGGATCTCTGCTCTCCAGTCGGCCTGGTCCCTTCGTCAGATGGTCGCTCACACTCACCCTTGCTCCATTCCTCTGCTCGTGGATGGTGCGTCACCCCCTCATCTTTGCCCATCTGGATTCTACCCATCCTTCAAGGTTCAGTTTAAGCATCTACTTCTTCAGGAGAATTTCCTGACTCCTCACTATTACTGTGATCCTTTCCCTAAATTTTTAATTAGATCATATACATATATCAAGGAAACCCTGGTGGCATAGTGGTTAAGTGCTACGTCTGCTAACCAAAAGGTCAGCGCAGTTCGAATCCACCAGGTGCTCCTTGGAAACCCTATGGGGCAGTTCTACTCTGTCCTCTAGGGTCGCTATGAGTCAAAATCAACTTGATGGCAACGGGTTTGGTTTTTTTTTTTTTTTGGTATATATATAAAATGTCAAGAAGCCCTGGTGGCTCTAACCAAAAGGTTGGCAGTTCAACCCTACCCAGTGGCTCTGTGGGAAAAAGACCTGGCAATCTGCTTCTGTAAAGATTACAGGCAAGAAAACCCTATGGGGCAGTTCTACTCAGCTATATGGGGTCACTATGAGTAGGAATCCAACTAAACGGCACCAAACAACAATATAAAATGTCAGGGAGCCCCTTGGTGGTGCGAACAGGTAGCTCAGCTGTTAACCGAAAGGCTGGAGTCTGCTCAGAGGTGCCTTGGAAGAAAGGGCTGGCAGTCTACTTCTGAAAAATCAGCCATTGAAAACCCTATGGAGCACAGTTCTACTCTGACACACATAGAGCTGCCATGAGTCAGAGCTGACTCGACAGCAGCTGGTTTGGTTTTTTGGTTATAAAACGTCAGATGTAACACCAGTGGCTAACACATGGTAGGCACTCAAACATTGCTTTGTTCCTACTCCCTTCCTGACTGTGTTTATGGTCAGAGTGTGAAATTTGTCACTTGATTACACACCATCTTATTTGTTTTATTGTTCTATATGCATTGGTCTTGTTTCCTAACCAGACTGGCAGCTTTTAAAGAACAGGAACAGGGTTTTATATTTATATACAACATATCACTGTTTAGTAGTGTGGTTCTCAAACCTAAGTGTGCATCAGAATTACCTGGAGGTCCTGTTAAACAGTTGGCTGGGTCCCAACCCCCAGAGTTTCTGATTCAGCAGGTCTGGGATGGATCCGAGAATCTGCATTTCTGACAACTTTCCAGGTGATGCTGACGCTGCTGGTCTGGGAACCACACTTTGAGAACACATTGGCTTACCTGAACATAACACTGGGCTTAGGAAAACGTAGGCTGAGTATGAGTCCCATCTCTGCCACTCATTATGTATGCGACCTTGGGTAAGTTAATTAACCTGTTTGAGCCTCCGTTTCCTTATGTGTAAAAATGGGAATAATAATAATATGCGCCTCAGGACTGTTGTGAGGATTAAAAGTAATGAATGTAGCGTGCTAAGCACGGTTCCTGACACATTGCAAACAATCTATAAATGCGACCTATTATCCCTGGAAAGGCTGGCACAATATCAGGAACTAAATATGCACTGAGTCAAGCCTAAGGATTCCTTCTCAGGCTGATAGAAAACTTCTCTTGAATTTGTAAGCAGTGAGAGTGAAAGGTGTTGCGGAAGCAGGACATCTATAATTCACAGCTTTTGAAATAAAGCCAGACTATTAAAAAACACAACATAAAGCCCTTTAAGGAGACCTGCTGGCACAAAGATTAAGCGCTCAGTAGCTAACTTTCAGTTGAAGGGTTGGTGGTTCGAACCCACCAGCTGCTCTGCGGGAGAAAAGACCCGATGATCTGCTCTGGTAAAGATTCCAAACCAAAACCAAACTCATTGCTCTTGAGTCAATTTTGATTCATAGCGATCCTATAGGGCAGAGCAGAACTGCTCCATAGGTTTTTTTTTTCCAAGGCTATACTCTTTACAGTGGAGCCCTGGTGGTACAGCTTGGCTGCTAACCAAAGGCCAGCAGTTGAAATCCACCAGCCACTCCTTGGAAACCCTATGGGACAGTTAGTTCTAGTCTGTCCTATAGGGTCACTATGAGTTGGAATCTACTCATTGGCAACAGGTAATCTTTACAGAAGTAGACTGCCACATCTTTCTCCCACAGAGCCACTGGTGGGTTTGAACTGCCAAGCTTCCAGTTAATAGTCAAGTGCTTAACCACTGCATCACCAGGGCTCCTCCGTAAAGATTACAGCCTAGGAAACCATATGGGGCAATTCTGTCACATTGGGTCACCATAAGTCAAAATGCCCTTCTCTACAGTATGTTGGACGAAAATGCCTGTGTTGACAAAAGCTACGTGTATTTTTTAAAATTTAGGGGCCATCCAAAGGGTACCTTCTTCACAATTTCTACTGCTTTTTGGATGCTGAAGATGGCACCTTGGCCTCTGAAGAGTTTTGAGTTGCTGGAGTCACCCTGGCATCTGGGCTAATGGGCTTGGCAGACACAGAGCCCATCACTCAATAATTAATTAGTTGCAGTCATGGGAAGACAACCTCCCCAGGGCAGGTAGGGCAACCACTCT
The DNA here is from genome assembly GCA_030035585.1 of Dugong dugon. Classification (NCBI taxonomy): domain Eukaryota; kingdom Metazoa; phylum Chordata; class Mammalia; order Sirenia; family Dugongidae; genus Dugong; species Dugong dugon. The sequence goes on from CM057462.1 coordinate 155,874,814, forward strand.
CCTCCATCCTAGCAGTTTCAAAGCACCCAGGCCCCTGCTGCTCCCTCCCTGGTCTAAGATACCTCCACCTCCCCTGCCCCAAAGCAACAAATATATTTTCCCTCAGAGCCTACCTGGGAAGTTACACTGGCTAACATTCTCTTAAAGAAAACCCAAGGAGGAAGGTGCAGACAAAACAATTTTCAGATCTTGTCTCACAGTCCTCCAGGGCCTGGGACCAGGAATCCAAGGATCTGCAATGGTCTAGCCCCAACCTTGCCCCAGTAATATCCCAGACACGGGTCGCGGCCTCACTTCTCCAGCCCTATTTCTCAGTGAGCTACTAATCCCAGGAATGCTGTCAGTTCAATAAAACCCTGCAAAGTTGAATGAGATCACCTCTGGGAGCATTATTAGTATTTAACTGAGGCTGCAGGCTGGGGGTTGTAGAGAGATGCTGCTACCCCTTTCGAAGCCCCTCCCTTCCCCACTCCCTCTCATCCAGCTGTATCCTCACCTAATGCTCAGGAATAGAACCAGTGACACTTCCCCCACCCCACTTTCACTCCTACCCCAATCTCCTAGAGAAACCATCACAGGCAGGTGGTGGCTTCACATACTCTGGATGGGGCACCACGCCCGCCAGCCTGAGGGCAGGGGTCTTCTCTTCCACTGCTGTGGTCAGGCCTGGCTCCAGCGCGAAGGCAGGGCGAAAAGGGGTGTGTGTGCACGGGAGGCTGGAGGGGAGCTGGGCCGCCGAAGACCCAACCAACCCTTCATGAGGTGAGGCGAGGCTGGTGTCCGGGAGATAAAAAGCAGGGAAGAGCTCACGGTGTCTTTCCCCTTTTCATCATTTCTCGTTGCTCAACCTCTCTTTCCGTTCTCTCCCCCTCCATCCCTCCCCTCCCTCTTTGGCTGCCTTTCTCTTGCCTCGGCCTTTTTGAACACCCCAGCCTTCTCCCCGGAGCCCAGCTTGGACTCCGCAGCGGTCAGCTCCCCAGTGCGTGCCCCCGCCCGGTCCCCGCCCCTCCCCTGCCCTCCTGGCTCCGGACTCACCCAGAAGAGCAGGTTGAAGCCAAGCAGCAGGTACTTGATGCACCTCAGGCCCCCGCGGAAGCGCCCCATGCTGCGGCCCCGGCGGCGGGATCCCAAGTCCCTAGGCCCGCACTCCGAGCTCCGGTAGCGGCGGGAGCCGGCGGGCGGGCCGGGGGCGGGGCCTGCGGGGGGCGGGCCGGGGGCGGGGCGCGGCCGGCGCTGCCAGTGCAGGGAGAGGGGCTCGCAGTGGGTGGGTCGCGGTGTGGAGTGGTAATCGAGCGGCCAGGAGGTGCAGGTCCTCATTTCCTGCAATGAGGGGCCACCTCCTTTCGCTGAGATACTGGGCCACTCGCCCCGCAGGCGCACCGCCCCAGGTGGTTATCACAGCATCTGCGAGGAAGGAGCGTCAAACCGCGAACCCTGGACCCATTCAGTCAGCGCCCACGGAGATGGTGGAGGGATAAGGACGCGGCCCCGGTGGCTATGGAAACCGAGGCAGATGGTCTTGGGTAGAAGAGCTAAGTAGGTTCCAAGGCCGCCCGGAAGCTGGCAGGACCCGTTGCGGGTCACCCGCCCGAATGTCCGGGACTGCAGCCCCACTGGATCCCATAGCGCTGTGAGAGCGCACAGGCCGCGGAGGCTGCTTGGATGGGACCCTCTCTCCGGCCCCTCAGAGGACTCTACCTTAATAGGCAAGAACTGAGAGAAGGCGTGGGGTGTGGCTGCCCTGCCCCCTGACAGCTGCTCCCGATCCAGGCTCGTGGAGGGGAAGTCGGACTCCTGGGTCCTGCTGGCTTCGACTTAAAACGGAATCTAAGTCCTCTGGACTTTAATGTGTTGTGGAGATAGGAGAAGGGGGCAGTTTTAGTTTTGCTTTGTTTTATTAAGTTAGGCGGCTGGCTGGGGAAATTAGGCTCCCACTCCTGCTGACTAAGCGTCCACAATATGTGGTGCCAGACAGTATGGCGAGACAATAAAGCGTAAAACTCGAGAGCTTATGTGTTAATTCACAAAAATTTAGCTTTCTATTATAGGCCAGATGTAGTAGCAGGCCTCGGGGATTCAACAATGAGGAGAAAGCTAGACCTGGTCCTAGAGGGTTTACCCTCTGTGATGGTGGAGGCAGACTGTAAGCAAATAATTATCACGAGGTAAGGAGGTCAGTCAGGTCTGGGGCAAGCAAGGCCTGGCCTCACTGCATTGCCGTGGAAGACTACGCTGAGAAGCAAGGGCCTGATCTTGAATGAATCTGAGGAGAGAGGAAGAGCAGTCAGGCAGAGGGGGTGTGCTCCAGCACGGGGCTGGAGAGAGCAAGGCCTCTGGGGGAAATACCCCAACTGTAGTTAGCCCAAGTGGAGCAGACAGCCCTCCCTAGTGAAGGCAGAGGGGCAGGTGAGTTGGAAAGTTACCAGGCCAAATCACTGCTTTCGGTCAGCTGACCAAAGTGCAAAACTATCCTTACACCTCAGTTTCCTCATTTGTGACACGGAAATAACCATATCTACCTCATACAGTCACTATGAAGATTGCTGTTTATGCCATTGAGTTGTTTCTGACTTATAGTGACCCTACGTGACAAAGTAGAACTCAGTGGCGTCACCAGGGTTGATGTCACCCAATGCAGTAATGCATGGTGTCACCCCCCACCATGGACCTCCTCCTGTACCAGACCATACAAGATCCTTAGTAATATTTTTTGTACTAATGTTAGTAATAAATTGTAATTTCCATATATCACTCCCTATGAATCGGAATCCACACAGGGACAACGAGTTTGGGTTTTTTTGTTTTTGTTTTCCTTTAATTACTACTTTATTCTCAAAAGTTATTGATAATAGGTTCACAAACACTAATTACCACAATATTGTAACTAAAACTCCAGAAAATTTGACAAAAACAGCGACTTTAAAAACACTGGCAGTGATTAGCCCGAAGGACTAATGGAGCACAGCTACCAAGGCCTCCACCAGACTGAGTCCAGTACAGATAGATGGTGCCCAGCTACCACTACTGACTGCTCTGACCGGGATCACAATAGAGGGTTCTGGACAGAGCTGGAGAAGGATGTAGAACAAAATTGTAACTCACAAAAAAAGACCAGATTTACTGGCCTAAAGGAGACTGGAGAAACCCTGAGAGTATGGCCCCCAGACACCCTTTTAGCTCAGTGGTGAAATCATTTCTGAGGTTCACCGTTCAGCCGGGGAGTGGACAGCCCCATAAAACCAAATGGGACTAATGAGGCACAGCAGTCCAGGGGCAAGGACTAGAAGGCAGAAGGGGGCAGGAAAGCTGGTGATAGGGAACCCAAGGCTGAGTAAGGATAGTGTTGATGTGTTGTGAGGTTGTTAACCATTGTTATAGGGCAACATGTGTACTAGCTGTTTAATGAGAAACTATTTTGTCCTGTAAACCTTCATCAAAAGTGAGAATAGCAGCACAATTGAAAGAGCATAGGTGATGTCACTGAACTGTGCATGTAGAAATTTTTGAAATGGTGTATCTGGCTATGTATATTTTCACCAAAAAAAAAAGAAAGGTCGAGAAGGGAGAGGGTTGGCATGTTGTAGGGTTGATAACCAGTGTCATAAAACAATATGTGTACTACTGTCTCAAGAGAAACTATTTGTTCTGTAAACCTTCACCTGAAGTACGATAAAAAAAAAACAACAACAACAAAAAAACCACTGGCAGCAACGGAAACAACAGTGCACACTTGTAGTGCAGTGCAGACAAAACCACGTGATTCAAAGAGTCATTGTAATTGGGTAATAATGACAACTCTAACTGGAGGGCATTAGAATGCTCAAAGAGTCAATTAGTATAGAATTTTAGCCTTATAGGTATACTGATACACATAAGCTGAGTTTGGAGCTCTGGTAGCGTAGTGGTTAAGAGCTTGGCTGCTAACCAAAACATTAAAATTGAAGTGTAGTGCCTGGTACGTAGTAGGATGCAATACATCTCTCAACTCATTGAACAACAATGATATTGTACTTTAAATATACTGTTGAATATTATGTCTCGAAGACAAAATATATTTAGAGAATATATATTCTATACTCTGGGAACAGAACCCCTGTTAAAACATAAATCTATTGTTCTTTCATATTATAATTTTAGCACACATGTATTAGAGACAGATGGTTGACTGCCCAGCATAACAGTTTTAGATTTTGTTTGAATACAGCCTCCCTTTACCCACCCTCATCCCCTTCTTCACAAAGTTATGTGTCTTAGGGGAAGCTACCCTTGACATGACTGGGCTTAATTGGTTTAAGGTAATTGTATTTCTCTCATAGCTAGAAACGAACTGACAGGTGACTGTGTTCTTGCTAATGGAATAGGACTGGTGTCTACTGAGGGAGACAGATGGTCTGTCTTCTTTCCGAAGTTCTTGGGTCTGGATATTATATTTGAAATTACTATATCCATCTTAGTACCAGCCTGAGGACAAATCGACCTTAAGGACAGCAAAGCAGAAAGTTGAGAAAACCTGGGCCATTGGTGACATCGCATCACTGAGGCAGCCAATTCTGAGGCAAGTTGTAGCCTAGGTTTATGTATGTGTGTATGTATGTATGTGTTGTGGCTGAAGGACATCCTAACTGATAACACATTTTTCAGAATACATGAAAGTAGCGGACAGCCTTAAATGCCATAATAAGGAAGTTAGCCTTTAAACTAAAGGTTATGCAAAGCCATGTTGTTGTTGTGTGCAGTAGAGTCAATTCTGACTCATAACAACCCTATAGAGCAGAGTAGAACCACCCCATAGGGTTTCCTGTGTAATCTTTATGAGAGCAGATCCCCAGGTCTTTTCTCCTTCAGAGCCCGTGGTAGGTGCTAACTGCTGACCTTTTGGTTAGCAGCTAAGTGCTTGAAATTTGTGCCACCAGGATTCCTTTTGTAAAGCCATAGACAGGATTTAAGCTGGGGATGTTGTTGTTAGGTGCCGCGGAGTCAGTTCCAACTCTTAGGAAGCCTATAGGACAGAGTAGAACTGCCCCATAGGGTTTCCGAGGAATGATTGGTGGATTTGAACTGCCGACCTTTTGGTTAGCAGTTGCACTCTTAACCACTATGCCACCAGGGCTCAAGCTGGGGATAAGAAGGTTAAATTTGTATTATTAGAAAGATCAAACTGAGGCCGCTTGGAGGATGGTTTGAAGTTAAGACTTGAGACTAATTAAGAGATTGTTTACAGCAATTCAGAAAGAAATGAGAAGCTGAAACAAGACAGTAGCAGCAGGTATAGGAAGGAGTGTTCAGATTTGAGAGATATTAAAAGACTTGATAAAAGATTAACACAGATTGGACATGAGGAACAGGAGGAGAAAGAGAGGAAAGGATGACTCCTAAGTTTCTTACTTGGGTAACTAGGTAGATCCTGGAACCATTAGTAGCCTAAGGGAGTATAGAAGGTGAAACAGGTTTTTGGGAGAATGTTACAGATACTATAGATAGACTCATCCCTCATCCAAATCCCAACCCGTTTCTCCTGCCCACATCCAATTTGGAAGCTCAAAATGCTTAGTACCTACTTTCTTCTAGTTTCCCTTGCAACCAGGGCTGGTCATGTAACATAGTTCCCATTAATGGAATTTATGTAAAAGTCATCTAAGAGGCTTCTAGAAAATCTTTGTTCTCCTTATAAAAGGGACAATTGTCGTTGCTAGCATTGCTCTTTTCTCCCCCTTTTTTGCTGTCTTGAACTCAGACGTGACGCCTGAAACTGTAGCACATTTTGTGACTATGAGGAAAGGCCAAGAGAATTGCAGACCTGCCAGCCAGGACATTGTTGAACTGCTGAACCAGCACCAGAAGCCACCTACTCAAGATTTCTTATTATGTAAGAAAAATGACCCTCTTTTTGCCTAAGCCTCATGCATTCTGTTACTTGTAGCTGGAGATATTCCTAACTGACACAGGAAAGACAATAAGTTCATTTTTGGATCATTTGAGTTTTAGATCTGGTGGGAAAACCTGTGAGCTATCCAGGAGAAGGTAGAAGTATGATTGAGATTCTGGAGAGGGATTTGAGCTGTAAGTTTAGGTTAAAGATTCATCAGCAGATGGTGATGATTCAAGCCAGTGGTTTTCAAAGTTTTTGTCCACATATCCCCTAAAAATTTTTTGAAAAAATACATTTCCCCAGGGGAGGGAAGAGGAGAGTTATTTACTAACTAGATAGTAGATAAGAATTATCTTAAGTGAAGGGAAGGAGAGCACACACTACAGGGGAAGTCAGCACAACTGGACTAAACCAAAGCTAAGAAGTTTCCTGAACACAATCAAACACTTTGAGGGACAGAGTAGCAAGGGTAGGGGTCTGAGGACCATGCTTTCAGGGAACATCTAGATCAATTGGCATAACAAAGCTTATTAAGAAAATGTTCTGTATCCTGCTTTGGTGAGTGGCATCTGAGGCCTTAAAAGCTTGCAAGCGGCCATCTAAGATGCATCAGTTGGTCCCAACCACCTGGAGTAAAGGAAAATGAAGAACACCAAAGACACAAGGAAAGTAGTAGCTCAAAAGACAGAAAGGGCCACATAAACCAGAGACTTCATCAGCCTGAGACCAGAAGAACTAGATAGTGCCTGGCTACCACCAATGACCTCTCTGACAGGGAACACAACAGAGAGTCCTGGATGGAGCAGGAGAAAGGTGGGGTGCAGAGCTCAAATTCTAGTAAGAAGACCAGACTTAGTGGTCTGACTGAGACTGGAGATACCCCGGAAAGGATGGCCCCTGGATTCTCTCTCAGCCCAGAACTAAAACAATTTTCGAGGCCAACTCTTCAGACAGGGATTGGACTGGACTTTGGGACATAAAGTGATATTCATGAGGAGTGTGGCTCTTAGCTCAAGCAGATACAAGAGACTAAACGGGCTGCTTCTGTCAGGAGGTGAGATGGGAAGGCATAGAGGGTTAGGAGCTGGTTGAATGGACATGGGGAATCAGGGGTGTAAGGGAGGAGAGTGCTGTCACAGCATGGATAGGGCAATTACAGTCACATAACAATGTATGTATAAATTTTTATATGGGAAAAAATATATAAAAAAAATACTTTCCCCCTTGTACTTGCCCCCTGATATTTTACATGAATACCGTATTTTCAAACATACAGAAAAGTTGAAAGAATTGGGCAGTGAACATGACATACTCACTACCTATATTCAACAGTAAACATTTTGCTAGAGTTGCTTTATTACTTACCTATACATCTGTCCATCTGTCAACCTATGTTATTTTTATGCATTTCCAAATGAACTTTAGGCATCAATACATTCCATCCCTAAACTCTTCAGCATACATATTATTAACTAGTGGTCAAATGTTTGTTTTGTTTTTGATAAAATTTACCTCAAGGAAATGCACACATCTCAAGTGTACTATTTAGTGAGTTTTGAGAAATTCATTTGCCTTTTTAACCTAATTCACTATTAAAGTATAGAATATTATAACCCCAGAAAGTTCCCTCCTGTCCCTTTCCAGTCAATTTGTGTCCCCAGGTCTCCTAGAAGCAAGCCACTCATATAGAGATTTTTTTTCACTATAGATTAGTTTTGCCTATTTTAGAACTTCATATAAAGGGAATCATACATATTTACCCTCATACATTTGTAAGTTGATATCTAAAATTCTTATTGTAAGTTTGAATAGTGCAAAAGATTTCATTTATAATGTATTTTAAATACGGACATTTTAAAAGAAAATTATCACAGCACTCATTTTAATTCATCCAATAGAAATTAAATACTAGTGTCATCTGCTTCCATATTCCATTTAAAAAATATAAGAACAAGCTCTTCCTTAACAGGGTGAAAATTTTACATTTTTCCTTTTTTCTCCTTAAACTTGTATTTCCATTTTCACTTATTACACAAAATTTAATCCAAAAGCAATTCATTTATATACTTTGAAATATTTTCCTTGAACACCGTGTTATACTTGTCTGTATGAAAATTACTGTTTGTTAAAAGAAGTTAAATTTTTCACCTTGAGACCATAAGGTTCTAAGTGTTAATTAATGTCTTCTAGATTGAGTTATCATTAATATTATTTTTAGTACACAGTTGATTAAAATAACAAATACAGTTTTTAATAAATACTCATTAAACAAAAAGTAAATTATTATTGGAATCGCATCTCCTAATAGATTGATGGGGTTGGGATTTTTTACCACTAGTGTGTGTATCCACGGATGAATATTACTTATTGCTAGAATGACACAGGGCTCAGAGTAAATTCTCTTCAGCAACTGTGTTATGCCAACTGAGCTAGATGTTCCCCAAGACCATTGTCCACACAGACCTCCACCCAAAGTTCGGTCTCTCAGGGAGTTTGCATGGGTCTATGGAACGAACTTCCATGACATTGCCTTGTACAAGTTGTGCTGGCTTCCCCAGTATTGTGTACTGTCTTACGCTTTACCAAAGTTACCACTTATCTGTTTAGTTCCCCCTCGACCCCTCCCGTCCTTTGTAACCAACAAAGATTGTTTCTTTCTTTCTTTCTTTCTTTTTTATTGTACTTCAGATGAAGGCTTATAGAACAAATAGTTTCTCATGAAACAGTAGTACACATATTGTTTTATGACATTGGTTAACAACCCCACAACATGCCAACCCTCTAACTTCTCAACCTTTTTTTTCGGTGAAAATACACATAGCCAAAGATACACCATTCCAAAAATTTCTACATGCACAGTTCAGTGACATTGACTACGCTCTTCCAATTGTGCTGCTATTCTCACTTTAGATGAAGGCTTACAGAACAAAATAGTTCCACATTTAACGGTTAGTACACATGTTGCCCTATGACAATGGTTATCAACCTCACAACACATCAACACTATCCTTACTCAACCTTGGGTTCCCAATCACCAGCTTTCCTGTCCCCTTCTGCCTTCTGGCCCCTGTCCCTGGACTGCTGTGCCTCATTAGTCCCATTTGGTTTTATGGGGCTGTCCACTCCCAGGCTGAATGGTGAACCTCAGAAATGACTTCACCACTGAGCTAAAAGGGTGTCTGGGGGCCATACTCTCAGGGTTTCTCCAGTCTCCTTTAGGCCAGTAAATCTGGTCTTTTTTTGTGAGTTACAATTTTGTTCTACATCCTTCTCCAGCTCTGTCCAGAACCCTCTGTTGTGATCCCGGTCAGAGCAGTCAGTGGTAGTAGCCAGGCACCATCTATCTGTACTGGACTCAGTCTGGTGGAGGCCTTGGTAGCTGTGGTCCATTAGTCCTTTGGACTAATCTTTTCCTTGTATCCTGTTCTCTTTGTTCTCCCTTGCTTCGAGAGGGATGAGACCAGTGGAGTATCTTAGATGGCTGCTCCCAGGCTTTTAAGAACCCAGATGCTACTCACCAAGGTAGAATGTAGAACATTGTCTTTATAAATTGTGTTACGCCAATTGAGCTAGATGTTCCCCGAGACTATGGTCCCCACATCCCTCTGCCCAGCAGTTCAGTCCCTCAGGGAGTTTGGATGTGTCTATGAAGCTTCCATGACCTTTCCTTATACAAGTTGTGCTGGTTTCCCCAGTATTGTGTACTGTCTCACCCTTCACCCAAGATACCACTTATCTATTGCCTATTTAGTATTTCCCCCCCACCCCTCCCATTCCTGGTAACCAACAAAGATTGTTACATTTTGTGTGTGAACTTTTTCATGGGTTTTTACAATAGAGGTCTCATACAATATTTGTCCTTTTGTGATTGACTTATTTCACTCAGCATAATGTCCTCCAGTTTCATCCATGTTATGAGACGCTTCACAGATTCATCATTGTTCTTTCTCGTTGCATAGTACTCCATTGTGTGTATGTACCATAGTTTGTTTATCCATTCATCTGTTGATGGGCATCTAGGTTGTTTCCATCGTTTTGCTATTGTGAACAATGCTGCCGTGAACATAGGTTTGCATATATCTATTCGAGTGACGACTCTTATGTCTCTAGGATATATTCCTAGGAGTGGGATTGCTGGATCGAATGGTATGTCTATTTCTAGCTTTCTGAGGAAGTGCCATATCATTTTCCAAAATTGTTGTATAATTTTGCATTCCCACCAGCAGTGCCTAAGAGTTACGATCTCCCCACAGCCACTCCAACATTTGTTATTTCCAGTGTTTTTGATTCATGCCAGTAATGCCGGGGTGAGATGGTATCTCATTGTGGTTTTAATTTGCATTTCTCTAATGGCTAGTGATCGCGAGCATCTCCTCATGTGTCTGTCGGCTGCTTGAATGTCTTCTTTGGTGAAGTGTCTGTTCATTTCCTTGCCCATTTTTTAATAGGATTGTTTGTCTTTTTGTTGTAGAGGTGTTGGATTTGCTTGTAGCTTATGGATTTTGGACCTTTGTCTGACTTGTGCTGTCCAAAATTTTTTTCCCAGTTTGTAGGTTCTCTTTTTACTCTTTTGGTGAAGTCTCTTGAAGAGCATAGGTGTTTGATTTTTAGAAGATCCCAGTTATCTAGCTTATCTGTTGGGTTTTGTGCGTTGATGGTTATGGTTTGTATCCTGTTAATGCCATGTATTAAGGCCTGAAGTGTCGGTCCTATTTTTTCTTCTATGAGCTTTATAGTTTTAGGCTTTACATTCAGGTCTTTGATCCATTTTGAAGTAGTTTTTGTATACGGTGTGAGATATGGGTCCTGTTTCATTTTTTTGCAAATGGATATCCAGTTTTGCCCACACCGTTTGTTAAAAAGACTGTCTTTTCCCCATTTGATGGACTTTGGGCCCTTGTCGAAGATGAGGTGACTGTAGGTGGATGGATTTACATCTGGGTTCTCAATTCTGTTCCACTGGTCAATGTATCTGTCGTTGTACCAGTATCAGGCTGTTTTGACTATTGTAGCTGCATAGTAGGTTCTGAAGTCAGATAGGGTGAGTCCTCCAACTTTATTCTTCTTCTTTAATAGAGCTTTACTTATGCGGGGCTTCTTCCATTTCCATATAAAAATAATGATGAGTTTTTCCATCTGTTTAAAGAATGTTGTTGGTATTTGGATTGGGATTGCATTGTATTTGTAAATTGCTTTGGGTAGAATTGTCATTTTCACAATGTTGAGTCTACCTATCCATGAGCATGTTATGTTTTTCCATTTATGTAGATCCCTTTTTGTTTCTTGCAGTAGTGTTTTGTAGTTTTCTTTGTATAGGTCTTTTACATCCCTGGTTAGATTTATTCCTAAAATTTTATTTTTTTAGGGGCTATTGTAAATGGGATTGTTTTCCTTTTCATCGTTCTTCTTATCGGTGTATAGGAATCCAACTGATTTTTGTATGTTTATCTTGTATCGTGCTACTCTGCTGAATCATTCTATTAGTTCCAGTAGATTTCTCATGGAGTCTTTAGGGTTTTCTATGTATAGTATCATATCATCTGCAAACAGGACAGTTTAACTTCTTCATTACCAATTTGGATGCCTTTTATTTCTTTTTCTTGCCTTACTGCTCTAGCTAGAACTTCCAGCACAGTGTTAAATAGGAGTGGTGATAAAGGGCATCCTTGTCTTGTTCCTGTTTTCAAGGGGAATGTTTTCAGCCTCTCTCCATTAAGAATGATGTTGGCCATTGGTTTTGTATAGATGCCCTTTATTATGCATTTCCCTTCTGTACTTATTTTATTGAGAGTTTTTCTCAGGAATGGGTGTAGTACTTTGTCAAATGCCTTTTCTGCGTCAGTTGAGATGATCATGTGATTCTTTTCTTTCCTTTTATTTATGTGGTGGATTACGTTGATTGATTTTCTAATGTTGAACCATCCCTTCATACCTGGTATGAATCCTACTTGGTCGTGGTGTATTATTTTTTTGATATGATGCTGAATTCTATTGGCTAGAATTTTGTTCAGAATTTTTGCATCTATATTCATGAGAGATATTGGTCTGTAATTTTCTTTTTTTGTGACGTCTTTGCCTGGTTTTGGTGTCAGTGTTATGCTGGCTTCACAGAATGAATTCGGAAGTTTTGCTTCCTATTCTATGTTCTGAAATAGCTTGAGTAGTACTGGTACAAGCTCTTTTGTAAATGTTTTGTATAATTCTCCAGTGAAGCCATCTGGGCCAGGGCTTTTTTTGGTTGGGAGTTTTTTTTTTATTACCTTTTCAATCTCTTCCCTTGTTATGGGTCTGTTCAGATTTTCAACATCACTTTGTTGTAGTTTGGGTAGGTAGTGTGTTTCTAGAAATTTATCCATTTCCTCTAGGTTTTCAAATTTGTTGGAGTATAGTTTTTCATAATATTCTGTTGTAATCCTTTTTATTTCAGTTGGGTCTGCTGTAATGTCACCCATTTTATTTCTTATTTGTGTTACTTGTGTCCTCTCCTGTTTTTCTTTTGTCAGTCTGGCCACTGGTTTGTCGATTTTGTTGATTCTTTCAAAGAACCAACTTTTGGTTTTGTTGATTCTTTCTATTGTTTTTCTATTCTCTATTTCATTTATTTCTGCTCTGATCTTTACTATTTCCTTTCTTCTGGTGGCTGTGGGCTTTTTCTGCTGTTCTCTTTCTATTTGTTGGAGTTGTGTAGTTAATGTTTTGATTTTGTCCCTTTCTTCTTTTTTGATGTGTGCATCTATTGCTATAAATTGTCCTCTGAGGACTTCCTTTGCTGTGTCCCAAAGGTTTTGGTAGGAAGTATTTTCATTCTCATTTGATTCTAGGAATTTTTTCATTTATCTCTGATTTCTTCTATTACCCAGTGTTGTGTAAGCAGGGTATTATTCAGTTTCCATGTAATTGATTTTTTTTCCTTGCTCTTTCTGTTGTTAATTTCTACCTTGATGGCATTGTGGTCAGAGAAGATACTTTGAATTATCTCAATGTTTTGGATCTTGTTGAGGATTGCTCTGTGGCCTAAGATGTGGTCTATTCTGGAGAACGTTCCATGTGCATTGGAAAAGAATGTGTACTTTGAAGCTGTTGAGTGGAGTGTTCTAATGTGTCTATAAGGTCAAGTTGGCTGATTGTGCCCTTTAGGTCTTCTGTATCTTTGCTGAATTTCTTCTTAGTTGTTCTGTCCTTTACGGAGAGTGGTGTGTTGAAGTCAACTACTATTATTGTGGAACTGTCAATTTCTGTTTTCAGTGTTGTTAGAGTTTGTTTTATGTATTTTGGAGCCCTGTCATTGGGTGCGTAGATGTTTATTATGGTTATGTCTTCATGATACATCGTCCCCTTAATCATTATATAGTGTCCTTCTTTGTCTTTTATGGTAGATTTTGTTTTAAAGTCTATTTTATCTGAGATTAGTATTGCCACTCCTGGTCTTTTTTGGTAGTTGTTAGCTTGGTATATTTTTTTCCAACCTTTGACTTTTAATAATTTCACATCCTTGTATCTAAGGTGTGTCTCTTGTAGACAGCGTATTGATGGATCTTGTTTTCTTATCCATTCCATCACTCTCCGTCTCTTTATGGGTGCATTGAGTCCATTTACATTAAGTGTAATTATCGATTGATGTGAGTTTGTTGCTGTCGTTTTGTAGTGCTTTTTTTGTGGTGCTGACATTTTCTTTGTTCTTCTTACTGTCGTGTGCTGAGTTACTTTTTTTGTTTGTGGATTTTTTTTTCATTTCTTTTGTTTTTGTTGAGACATTATGTTTTTTCTCTTTATTTTTATGGTATGTTTGTTAACTTTCTTTGTGGTTACCATGAAGTTTACCCTTATCTTTCTTAGTTTGAACCAGTCTATTATTACTTGGTATCACCTTGCCTTCCTCTCCATTAGAAGGTTCTATACCTACACCATTTATTCCCTCTTTTATTGTTCTAATGTTGTTGTCATTTACTGATTAACTTCTCTGATTCCCTGTTGTATTTCTTTTGGTTTTGAATAGTCCTTGAGAGTCCATTTCCTAGATTGGTATCTGGCTGGTTCAATCCTGCATCCTAAATTCTGCCTGTGAGCTGAAGTTGTTTGTTCTCAGATCGAAGAACTCCCTTTAATAATTGTTGTAAGTTTGATTTGGTTTTTACATATTCCCTTAATTTCTGTTTATCTGGAAATGTCCTAATTTCACCATCGTATTTGAACGAGAGTTTTGCAGGATATATTATTCTTGGCTGGCAATTTTTTTTCAAGGTTTTATATATGTCATCCCATTGCCTTCTTGCCTGCATGGTTTCTGCCGAATAATCTGAGCTTAGTCTTATTGTTTCTCCTCCGTTTGTGACTTCTTGTTTTTCACGAGCTGCTCTCACAATTCTTTGTTTGTCTTTGGTTTTAGCGAGTGTGATTATGATATGCCTTGGTGATTTTCTTTTGCGGTCTATCCTATATGGGGTTTGTTGAGCTTCTTGGATTGTCAGCTTTTCATCTTTCACTATATTGGGGAAGTTTTCTGTCACCAGTTCTTCAATGATCCTGTCTGTGTTTTCTGTTTTCTCCCCCTGTTCTGGAACTTCAATCACTTACAGATTTTTGCTTTTGATTGTATCCCACATAACTCTCAGGGTGTCTTCATTTTTCTTTGTTCTTTTTTCTGAGTTTTCCTCAACAGAGTTGTATCCAAGTGTTCGTCTTCAATTCCGCTGATCCTGTCTTCCACCATGTCAAATCTGCTCCTCAGCCCTTCTATGACACCGTCCATTTCTGAAATCTTGTGGTTTATCTTTTGGATTTCTAATTGTTGTTTTTGTATAATTTCTAGTTGTGAATTTATTTTGGCATTTTCTTCCTGCATTATTTTCCTGAATTATTCCAATTTTTTGTCTGTATTTTCCATGACTTCGTCTATTTTTTCCTCATTTTTGTCTCCCTTTTGCTTCAACTCTTGGAGAATTCTGAGTATTAGAGATTTGAAATCCCTATTAGGTCGTTCTAGTGCCTTTTCTTCCACTGGAAAGTCATCTGGTGTTTTATTTTGGATGCCTACTGGAACCATCCTGTCCTGTTTTTGTAAATGTTTTGATATTGTCTGCTGTCTTTGGGGCATTCAGCAGTTATTTTTCTTGTTTATTGATTGTAGATTTGTTTGTTTTGTCCTTTTTTTTTAATTTGGCTATGTCTGAGCAGGTGGACTGTGTGTTCTTGTTGTTTGCTTTTCTGTGGGCATGATACTTTTTGCCTCCTTCTCCAATTGGTAGTGTCAGTTGCTCAGGTATGGTATAGCTGGGCAGGTCTAGCTGAAGAAGAGTTACTGGGAAGGTTGTTTGTGGCACTTACTAATGCCACCAGGGTAGGCCAGTAATCAGTGTAGGGCAGGTTCCAGTAGGCCGTGCCTGTGCTGCTTGGTGGTGTAACGTTAAGCGCACGGTGCATGTAGGCAGGATGTCGGGGGGAGATTGTTATGTGTGGAGCTAAGATGGATATGGGAGAGAGGAGAGAGGAACAGGAGCCAAAAACATACAAAAAAGAATCCTAGGGGAACTTGCCGTTGGAGTGGAGAGATGAGAGACTATGAAATGGAGAAAAACAAAAAGGGGAAGAAGAAAAAAAAGAAAAGAATGAATAAATAAAAATCAGAAAGGGAAAAGAACAGCAAAGTTCCCAGGGATCCCACCAGTGTGGGTATGAGGTCTGTGGAAGTTGTTTTTAGGTGTTGCAGTACAGCCTAGCTAGAAGGCGTAGAGGTATTCTGCACCAGGTATTCAGGGAACAGAAAGAGAAGGAAGGTATAGAGAGATGAGAAACTGAGTAATGAAGAAAGACAAAAAGGGAAAAAGAGGGAAAATAAAACAAAACAAATTAAAAACAAAAAACAAAAAAACCCCACAAGAATAGCCCCCCAAAAAACAGGAAAAAAAATTAAAAAAAAAAAAAACCCAAAAGAAAGAATTGTTCTCAGGGATCCCTCTTCCAGTCTGCGCAAGCTGAGGCAGTAGGTTCCAAGCCATGCAGCACTGCCTGGCCAGAACAGGCTCTGAACTCAAGAAAAGGAAAGGAAAACAAACAAACAAACAAAAGCCCCGGGATCCCACCAGTGTGGCAGCCCAGATGGGGAAGCAGTTCCAAACTCGAACGGGGCTCTGCAGCCCCTCAGGAAGAATCAAAGATGGCGCATAGAACCTGGTATTTGAGCTAAAGGAGGGGGAGGTGGTGAGAGGTAAGGAAGAAATCGAAAGAAGTAGGAACAAAAGCAATACCAGCAGCCAACAAATGGCACTCAGAGAGCCAGCCAATTCAGGTGGGTGGAATCCAAGTAATCGGTGCTTCCCAGACAAGAGATTGTGGCTGCAGGAAGGAGAGGAGGCTGAGTGGGGGTGAAGAAGGCGGCGGGGAGTGGGAAAGCATATATCGGAAATTACCGGTTGTTTTTTCTCCTGCTGTAAGGTTTGTGAAGCTGTTTTTTGTACCCCCTGTTTGCTGGCCTCTGATAGGAGTCCAAGATGGCAGATCCGCTCTGCGTTAGCTGATAGAAGACCTCTGCATGAATCTCTCCTCACTCTCCGTTCTCTGTCAGTTTTCTCACTCCATTTTGTGCTTGGCTGAGTTCTTTATCTCTTCATTTGATGTTTTAGGGTTTAAGGATTGCTGTTTTCTCTGTTCGGCTTAGTTTTTCGGATCTTTGCTGTGGAGGGACTGCGTGGTGCTTCTCTCTAGAGCACCATTTTGCCGGAAGTCTCTTGTGGTTTTCATTCTATAGGTCTTTTATTTCTGTGGTTAGATTTATTCCTAAGTATTTTATCTTCTTGGGGGCTACTGTAAATGGTATTGATTTGGTGATTTCCTCTTTGAGGTTCTCTTTGTTGGTGTAAAAGAATCCAACTGATTTTTGTATGTTTATCTTGTATCCTCACTGATATTTTGCTGAAATCTTCTATTAGTTCCAGTAGTTTTCTCGTGAATTTTTTTGAGTTTTCTGTGTATAAGATTGTATCATCTGCCAATAGGAATACTTCTACTTCTTCCTTACCAATTTGGATGCCCTTTATTTCTTTCTCTAGACCAATTGCTCTGGTTAGGACTTCCAGCACAATGTTGAATAAGAGCAGTGATGAACGACATCCTTGTCTGCTTCCAGTTCTCAAGGGGAATACTTTCAGACTCTCTCCGTTTAGGATGATGTAGGCTGTTGGCTTTGTATAAATGCCCTTAATTATGTTGAGGAATTGCCCTTCTATTTCTATTTTGTTGAGAGTTTTTATCATGAATGGGTGTTGGACTTTGTCAAATGCCTTTTCTGCATCGATTGATAAGATCATGTGGTTCTTGTCTTTTGTTATATTTATGTGACAGATTACATTGATTGTTTTTCTAATGTTGAACCATCCCTGCATACCTGGTATAAATCCCACTTGATCATGGTGAATTTTTTTTTGATATGTTGCTGAATTCTATTGGCTAGAATTTTGTTGAGAATTTTTGCATCAGTGTTGATGAGGGATATTGGTCTATAATTTTCTTTTTTTGTGGTGTCTTTACCTGGTTTTGCTATCAGGGTTATGCTGGCTTCATAGAAGTAGTGGTGTTAACTCTTCTCTGAAAGTTTGGTAGAATTCTCCAGTGAAGCTGTCTGGGCCTGGGACTCTTTTTGTTGGGAGATTTAAATTACCTTTTCAATGTCTTCATTTGTTATGGGTTTATTTAGTTGTTCTACCTCTGTTTGTGTTAGTTTAGGTAGGTAGTGAGTTTCTAAAAATTTTTCCATTTCCTCTAGGTATCCAAATTTGTTAAAGTACAATTTTTCATAGTATTCTGTTATGATTCTTTTAATTTCAGTTGGGTCTGTTGTGATATCGCCCATCTTATTTCTTATACGGGTTATTTGCTTCCTCTCCTGTTTTTCTTTTGTCAGTTTGGCCAATGGCTTATCAGTTTTGTTGATCTTTTCAAAGAACCAGCTTTTGGTCTTGTTAACTCTTTCAATTGTTTTTCTATTCTCTATTTCATTTAATTCTGCTCTAACTCTTATTATTTCCTTTCTTCTGGTGCCTGACGGCTTCCTTTGCTGCTCTCTTTCTACTTCTTCAAGTTGTAGGGTTCATTTTTGATTTTGGCCCTTTCTTCTTTTTGGATGTGTGCATTTATTGCTATAAACTGACCTCTGAGCACTGCTTTGGCTGTGTCCCAAAGGTGCTGGTAGGATGTGTTATCATTCTCATTTGATCCTGTGAATTTCTTTATTCCATCCTTAATTTCTTCTATAACCCAGTAGTTTTTGAGCAAGGTGTTGTTCAGTTTCCATGTGTTTGATTTTTTTTCTTTGCTTTTTATGTTATCGATTTCTACTTTTATGGCTTTATGGTCAGAAAAGATGCTTTGTAATAGTTTGATGCTTTGGATTTTGTTAAGCTTGCTTTATGGCCCAATAGGTGGTCTATTCTGGAGAATGTTCCATGTGCTTTGGAAAAGAAAGTATACTTGGCTGCTGTTGGGTGGAATTTTCAGTATATGTCTATGAGATCAAGTTGGTTGATTGTGGCATTTAGCTCTTCCGTGTCTTTGTTGAGCTTCTCTCTGGATGTTCTGTCCTTCACCAAAAGTGGTGTGTTGAAGTCTCCTAATACTTTTGTGGAGCTGTGTATCTCTCTTTTCAGTGCTGTTAGAGTTTGTTTTATGTATCTTGGAGCCCTGTCATTGAGTGTGCAAATATTTATTATAGTTATGTCCTCCTGGTGTACTGACCCTTTAATCATTATATAGTGTCCTTCCTTATCCTTTGTGGTGGATTTTACTTTAAAGTCTATTTTGTCAGTGATTAATATTGCCACTTCTGCTCTTTTTTGAGTTTTGTTTGCTTGATGTATTTTTTTCCATCCTTTGAGTTTTAGTTTGTTTTTGTGTCTTTAAGCCTAAGGTGTGTCTCTTGTAGGCAGCATATAGAGGGATCGTGTTTTTTTATCCAATCTGTCACTCTCCGTCTCTTTATTGATGCATTTAGTTCATTAACATTCAATGTAATTATTGGTAGGTATGAGTTTAGTGCTATCATTTTGATGTCTTTTTTTGTGTGTTGTTCACTGTTTCTTTGTTCCACTTAACTTTCTGTGCTGAGTCATTTTTCTTTATGTATTTTCTTTTCATCTTTTTCATGGTTGTTGATTTTGTGTTTGCTGAGTCTTTATATTTTTCTTGTTTTTTATTTTGACGTGTAGGATTGTTAGTTTCCTTTGTGGTTACCTTAATATTTACCACTATTTTTCTAAGTTTAAACCAGTCTTTTATTTCTTTATATTGCCTTGACTTCCTCTCCATATGAAAAATCTATGACTGCATTTTTTTAGTCCCTCTTTTTTGTTTTTATGTTGTCATCTCTTACATATTAACATCTCTGTTTCCCTATTTTCATGTTTTAGCTTTGATTTAGTTTTGTGACTTCCCTATCTGGGTTGATATCTGGTTGCTCTGTCCTGTGTTCTAGTCTTGGGTTGTTATCTGATGTTATTGATTTTCTAACCAGAATATTCCCTTTAGTATTTCTTGTAATTTTGGTTTGATTTTTACAAATTCCCTAAACTTCTCTTTATCTGGAAATGCCCTAATGTTGCCAACATATTTGAGAGACAGTTTTGCTGGATACATAATTATCTTGGATAGCAATTTTTTTCCTTCAATGCTTTATATATGTCATCCCATTGTCTTCCTGCCTGACTGGTTTCTGTGGAGTAGTCTGTGCTTAGTCTTATTGACTCTCTTTTGCAGATGACTTTTCATTTATCCCTAGATGCTCTTAAAATTCTCTCTTTATCTTTGTTTTGGCAAGTTTGATTATAATATGTCTTGGTGACTTTCTTTTGGGATCTACTTTATGTGGGGTTTGAAGAGCATCTTGGATAGATATCTGGTCATCTTTCACAATATCAGGGAAGTTTTCTGCCAACAAATCTTCAACAATTCTCTGTGTTTTCTGTTATCTCTCCCTGTTCTGGTACTCCAGTCACTCGTAGGTTATTCCTCTTGATAGAGTCCCATATAATGCTTAGGGTTTCTTCATTTTTTAAAATTCTTTTATCTGATTTTTCGTCAAATAAGTTGGTGTCAAGTGCTTTATCTTCAATCTCACTAATTCTTACTTCCATTGCTTCAACTCTGCTTCTATGACTTTCTACTGAGTTGTCTAATTTTGAAATTTTATTGTTGATCTTCTGGATTTCTGATTGCTGTCTTCCTATGGATTCTTGCAGCCTGTAAAATTTGCCATTATGCTCTTCTCTAATTTTTTTAAGCTCCTCTATTGTATGTTCTACGTTTTGCCTAATTTCCTTCCTGATGTTTTGAGGAGTTCTGTATATTAATCTTTTGTACTCTGCCTCTGGTAATTCCAAGAAATTTTCTTCCTCTGGAAAATTTCTAGATTCTTTATTTTGGGAGCTTACTGAAGCCATCACGTTTTGCCTCTTTATATGATTTGTTGTTGACTGTTGTCTCTGAGCCTTCAATAAGTTATTATATTTATTTTATGTTTGTTTACTGTGTCCTAGCTTCTTGTTTTGGTATGCCCAAATAGGCTGCTTGTGTGAGCTAGCTCAGTCATCAGGGCCCCTGAAGCTCCAAATTCCTGCCATTAGGTGGCCAGAACTGCCACTAAGTATGGGTGGTGCAAATGGTTAAGCACTCAGCTACTAACTGAAAGGATGGCTGTTCAAACCCACCCAGAGGTTACTTGGAAGAAAGGCCTGACGATCTTCTTCCAAAAAGTCCCAGCCATGGAAACTTTATGGAGCACCGTTCTACTCTGCACACACGGGGTTGCCATCAGTTGAAGACACCTTAACCAAAAGCACATTCTCAGACAGATTGATTAAAGAAAAACATACACATGGAAATTGAATATCTGGAAATGTATTCTCTTAAAAGCCTTGTGTAGGAGTACCCTCTGAAAAGATTTCTTACATCCCCAGGACATGCATGCTCCAGAGATATATGGCTGTTTTAAGCCATAAGGAGGATGATATGCCCAGGCAGAGTATATAAAATGAGAAAAGTGCTGAGAACAGAAACCTTAGAACAAAATTTTAAGATGTGGGTACAGGAAATGTGACCCTTAAACGAAATCTATTGCCTTTGCGCTGATTCTGACTCATAGTGACCCTATAGGACAAAGTAGAACTGCCCCATAGGGTTTCGAAGGAGCAGCTGGTGGATTTGAACTGTTGACCTTTTGGTTAGCAGCCATAGCTCTTAACCACTGCACCACTAGGGCTCCGTGACCCTTAAAGGAGACTGGAAAGGAATGACCAGAGAGGTAAGAGAGAAATCATAAGAAAGAGGTGGCACAGAGGCCCAGGGAGGAGTTTACAGAAGGAGGGCATGGCCATAGTGTCAAATGCCTCAGCAATGACAGGTGAGATAACAGTTCATTGGATGTGGCAATGTGATAACTAGGTCATTGACAATTTGGGTAAGAGCAGTTTCAAAAGAATGATGGGGGCAGAAGTTAGAAGGTAGTTAAGGAATTGAATGGGCAGTGAGGAAGTCCTAATTGCTTTTTTAAGGGGCTTAGCTATGTGAATGGTAAGGAGTGATGGAGTAAGATAGGTGGAAGTAAGTTTTCTTTTATTTTTTCTTTCCTTCCTTCTTTAATAGGAAAGATTTGGACAAGTTTTTGTCCTTGGGGAAGGTACCTGTGGAAGGAGAGGTTAAAAAAGAGGAAAAGCAAGTGCAGGGTCTCTGAAGAAATAGAATGGGGCTGAGAGTCACAACACTGATGAGGGTTTACATTTAGTGATAGGATTAAAATAGGCAAGGATGGAGCTGTAGAAAAATTTTATATTCTATATCTCGTTTCCAAAATCTGAACTCTCTTGATCTGATTTTGAATGCCTGTTGATTTTAGTGCCTTGCTTCCTTGTGTATTGTAAGATTTTTTTTTGTGTGTAAACTGTTCATTTTCCTTGGAAAATTATCTGTGCGAATTCTTTGAGTCCTTAATTGAGGTTTTATTCATCTAGAAACGATTTGCTTTGACTGCTGAAAATCAGCTCAAGGCACTACCATAGTGTTAATCCAGACAACAAACCCATTTAAAGTCTGTTTG
Source organism: Dugong dugon (assembly GCA_030035585.1). NCBI lineage: Eukaryota > Metazoa > Chordata > Mammalia > Sirenia > Dugongidae > Dugong > Dugong dugon. The sequence continues at coordinate 155,896,761 of CM057462.1, forward strand.
TGGTTATAAATTCTCAGAGGTTTTTCCCCACCCCAGCACCAAGATCAAACATGTATATTTCCTTGTTGTCCTCTTTTGCATGGTGGGTTTATTTCTTGTCTATTCTTAATGTTGTTGGGAGGGGGCACCAGGTTTGGGTGGGGTTTTCTAATAGACTCCTTACCTTAGTGAAATTTCAGGCTTTACTTCATGAGCCTTTGCAGGTGTCAAAACAGAAACTCAGGGCAAAAGGTGGTTCTGGTGTCTGCTTACTTCCCAGGGTTCTTGCTTTCACTTCATTTCAGTCTTTGTAGATGCACTTCCTTTTGTGCTAGCTCAGCAATGTGCTTAAAAATGTTCTTATATTTTATCTAGCATTTTAGTTTCATTTGAGAAGATTGTTTAGTATGTCAAGTCTGGCTTACTGCTGGAAAAGGAAGCCTGGAGTGCTATCGCAACTTTGGTTTTGCTATGCAGGACACGGGCAGGTTTTTGACGACTGGGTTTGTTTCATATTAACCCTGTTGCTATGTAGCTGTTGCTGGAAAATAATCTGCGGGCTCAGCGTTTCAGAACCAACTATTTTCTGAATGCCCAGAGAAGGAAGGAAAGCTAGGGTCTTCGTTTGCCAATTACAGACCATCTCCATGGTCACAGGCTGCTGGGCTTTCCTCTTAAGATGTTTTCTCAGCAGCGTTCAAGCAGCAACAGCTTCCTTTCATCACTTTTCAACAAATAGCTTTCAGTGTTTGCTGGTGAAAGGAAGGGGTGTATACCTGCTTGTGGACACATGTGTGAAGCAAGAGAAGTTTCTGTGAACCAGGAAACAAGCGAGGGAGGAAACTCAAAGGATACTTCACTGTTTCCATTGGACCCCATGGGAACAACTTGCCCACTGTTGTTTTTACTTTTATTGGGAGCTTGTCTAAGTCTGAGTTCTCTAGAGAAGTAAAATCAGTGAAAAATGTATATAAATATATATAGAGAGATTTACTTCAAGGAAATGCCTCACGCAATTGTGTCAAAATGGTTCATGCAATTGTGGGGGCTGGCAAGTCCCAAATTCGTGGGTCAGGCAGCACCCTGGAGACCTCTGTGGGCTCACAGGGTTGAGGGAGCTGGTGAATCCAAAATCTGCAGGTCAGGTGGCAGGCTGGATACTTCTGCGGGCTTAAGTCCAAGAACTGGAGGTCAGACAGCGAGAAGAGTACAGGGTCGAGAGACAGCAAGCTTTGCCAGAATATCCATTTATGTACTGGAGGCAGGCCACACATTCAAGGAAATTCCCCTTTTAACTGACTGGCTGCTCACATCAGATCCCATCATAGAAGGTCTGCCAAACTACTAAGAATTGTAGCCTAGTCAAGTTGACATATAGCATTAACCATCACAGGGCGTGAGAGAGGAGGGGCACATAACCCATTGTTATGAATTGAATTGTGTCCCTCAAAAATGTGTTTCAATTTGACTAGGCCATGATTCCCAGTATTATGTGATTGTCCACCATTTTGTCATCTGTTGTGATTTTCCTGTGTGTTGTAAATTCCACCTCTATGATGTTAATGAGGTAGGTTAGAGGCAATTATGTTAATGAGGCAGGACTCAATCTACAAGATTAGGTTGTGTCTTAATCTCTTTTGAGATATAAACAGAGGAGCTAGCAGAGAGGCAGGGGGACCTCATACCACCAAGAAACAAGAGCCAGGAGAATAGCATGTCCTTTGGACCTGGGGTCCCTGTGCTGAGAAACTCCTAGACAGGGGAAGATTGATGACAAGGAACTTCCCCCAGAGCTGACAGAGAGAAAAACCTTCCCCTGGAGCTGGCACCCTGAATTTGGACTTCTAGCCTCCTAGACTGTGAGAGAATAAATCTCTGTTTGTTAAAGCCACCCACTTGTGGTATTTCTGTTATAGCAGCACTAGATAACTAAGACACCCATTCAGGTCCAAATCTGAATATTTATTATGCCTCATAAATTATCTCCATTTGAATTCATCTCAGTTAGGAAAGACTTAAGAAGAAATCACAGAATAATAACCTGGCAGGATTTTAATGTGACATTTTTTGTTGTCTCTTAGTTTCAACAGAGGTCCCAAAGACTGAGAGCAAAATCATAGGTACTTAAGTATCTTCACATCCTAAAGCAAGGTGCAAAATTGTCTATGCAGAACTTGTAAATGGATTGAACAAAGCACCTATTGCCTTGGCTTTATAAGAGAAGGTTAAGAATCCACTGACAGATTGAAGACGGAGGGTCAGTCTTACCCTACTGTGAGGAGCGGTCAGGGAAGAGATGCTTCCCTAGACTTCAAGCCAGGTGAGAAGGGCTTCAAGAAAACATATGTCACCTGGAGTTTGGGGAACAGAGAAACTGGTGCTTGACACGCCTGAAAAAAACCATAGGGAGTCCCTGATAGGTGCAAACAGTTAACACACTGGACTGCTAACAGAAAGATTGGAGGTTGGAGTCCACCTGGAGGCTCCTTGGAAGAAAGGCCTGGTGATCTACTTCTGAAAATTGAGCCATTGAAACCCCAATGGAACACAGGTCTACTCTGACACACATGGGGTCACCATGAGTCAGAATCAACTCTATGGCAACTGGTTTTTAGAGATGGAATTGAGGCTCCAGAGACTCACAAAAGTGACCATTGGAGGAAAAAAAAAAATAGTATTTGGACATGTGCTCCATCTAGAGGTCAAGTAAGATCTTTATTTATTTTGCTTGCTTTGGGTGCTTGACCCTGGAGAGGCCTAAAGCAGCAGCTAGTGAGGGAGGGAGGAACATGGAGTGAGGCAGTTGAAGCAGCTCATAATGCCTCTCCCCTACCTCAAGCTTCTAAGCCAAAGACAGGCCAGAGCTGGGAATGGGAGAAGTCTTTAACTGATTTAGAATCTAGACTTTTGAATTAGTCTGGACTGGGGTTTGTACTAACTGAAAGGGACAAGAAAAGTTGTGAGAACTGCCAGAGATGCCATCCCAATATAGTGGAGAATGGGGCTGCAGAGCAGATTTCCTGGGTCAGTGGCAAGAAAGAACAAAGTTGCTTGTTGTTTTCACCCTTCTGAAAGTGGGATGATACCTTCAAAGTCCTGACAAAAATGACAACTGCCATTCTAGAAATCCTTACCCAGCAAGAGTATCCCTCAAGACTTCAGGTGAAAAATGTATTTTCAGACCAGTAAAAACTGATAATTTGCCACTAGAAGATCTGCATTAAAGAAAATACTAAAGAATGTATTTCAGGCAAAAGGAAAATGATCCCAGATGGATGGTCAAAGATGTTAGAAGAAATGAAGAGCAAAGAAAATAGGAAACATGGGTCCATCTAAATAAATATTCAATATATAAACCAATATCTTTTGTGAATTAATATATGTAATAACATATAAATCATAAAGAGAATAAATAGAATTAAAGTATTCTAAGGATTGTTTATGAGAAAAATAAGTTTTGAATAATATTAGAAACCTGTCACTGTCGAGTTGATTTGACTCAACTCATAGTGACCCCATGTGTTACAGATTAGAATCACTTCATAGGGTTTTCTTGGCTATAATCTTTATGGAAGCAGATCACCAGGACTTTCTTCCACGGTGCTGCTGGGTTTGTTTGAACCGCCTACCTTTAAGTTAGGAATTGAGTGCAAACTGCTTGAGCCACCAGGGACCTTGAATAATATTAGACTTGGATTAATTAAGTGTATATCTTGTAAAGTTTATGGTACCTCTAAAAGAATAGAGACAGAAGGTATAATTTCCATATTAACAGATGGAAAAAATGAAATGATTAAAATATGCTCAGTCAATCTAAAAGAAAGTAAGAAAAGGGAGTGAAAGAAATATGGAACAGGTAGGATAAATGGAAAGCACACAAAAAGATGGTAGATTTATACAAGCATATCAATAATTATATTAAATGTTAACAGAATAAGTGTTCTAATTTTAAAAGTTGTTAGATCAGATTAAAACATTAAAAACAAAAATAAAATCCAGCAGTATGCTGTTTATAAGAGACATATCTAAAACATAAGGGTCCAGAAAGGTGAAAGCAAAAGAATGGAAGAAGATATTTTGTGCATATCAGTTCTCTCCAGTTTGATGCATAGTCAGATGCTTCTGGTGGACCCTCTTACAACAAAGACCCAAAAAAGCAAGTGAATTGATTATATATGGCAATTTGGGAGCCCTAAACATCAAGGGCAGAGTTGAGGAACTGGACAGAGTGGCAGTGGGAGGGAGAGATAGTTCAGAAGCAGTGAGGAGTTGCCAGACCTGACCCGGCAAGAGCCTGAGCCCTGCAGGCCTGATCAGCTCAGGGGTGAGCAGTGAGACAGGCAAGCAGTGGTGCGTGGGATGCACGTTTTCTGCATAGGGAGAGACCCAGCACCAGAGAGTCTACACAGCCACCCAGAACCAGTGAGAAGCAGCCCTGGATTGGCAAAAGGTAAATAATTGCATACTGCCAAACGCACGGATCAAAAATACCCCCCTTAGGGAAAAACCTCTCTCCCATTTACCTCCCTGAGCCCTGCTCTGCACTGGGTCCTGGACCGGCTTCAACAATTGCCGAATCCCCTGGGCTGGAAGTAGGATCCATCACACACCTGGAGCCATTCTCTCTGCCTTGGAGAGTGAACAAATTAACAAATGGGAAAAAATAAACTGCTGGCTCCCCTAAGCCAGGAACCCAGGGTAGGCAGAGCTCCTTTGGCTAAGAACAGGCCTAAGGGATCCACAGACTTTGAGTGCCTTTCCACCTGCAGAGACTTGTGTGGGACCATCTCAACAGCGTAGGCCCTCATTACCATAGTACAGCAAGGTATATAATGGAAGTCTGACTTCAACTGTTTCAGCTGTGAAGTGGCAGGTTCTTGACATTTGATACTGCTCTGCCCATTAAGCAGGGTCTTCACCCACCCACATCAGAGGCCTGAGGACTGATGGCTCCACCCACACTACCTAGCCACTTGCAATAGGGGTCCATGAATAAGAGGTGCCCCCAAGTCTTTACAGTCAACAGCATCAGGTGATCATAGTCTGGCTGCAAAACCCGTCCACCTATGTGTTCTAGGGAAGAGGGACACACCTTTCTCCTGGACACTTGGGGGCAGCCGTCAGCTCCCTGCCTTGCTCAGAGTGCATTCCCATGCTGCAGCCAGATGCCTGTGCCTACACCAATCACCCATGCCTGTCTAGGCAGTAAGTGAGAGCCTACCCCACACACTTGGTGGCTATCTACCTGGTCACCTGAGCTGAATCCATACAGGAGGAGTGGGCGGACTCCTGAGCTCACATACCTAGTAACAGATCTAACCACCTGGTGACAGGACATTAGAGCATCAAAGGTGCCAATAATCAAACTAGCTCACATGAGCGGCCTATTTGGGCATATCAAAACAAGACAAGAAGCTAGGACACAGTAAGCAAACGTAAAATAAATAAATATAATAACTTACTGATGGCTTGGAGACAACAGTCAATATCAAGTCACATAAAGAAGCAATCCATGATGGCTTCAGCAAGCTCCCAAAATAAAGAATCTAGAAATTTTCCAGAGGAGAAAAATGTCTTGGAATTACTGAAGGCAGAAAACAAAAGATTAATATACAGTACTCTTCAAGAAATTAGGAAGGAAATTAAGCAAAATGCAGAACACGTAATAGAGGAAAATAAAAAGATTAGAGAAGAGCATAAAGACAAATTTAACAGGCTGCAATAATCCATAGAGAGACAGCAGTCAGAAATCCAGAAGATTAACAATAAAATGTCAGAATTAGACAACTCAATAAGAAAGTCATAAGAGCAGAACTGAGGCAATGGAAGTCAGAATTAGTGAGACTGAAGATAAAGCACTTGACACAAACTTACTTGAGGAAAAATCAGGTAAAAAGATTAAAAAAAATGAAGAAACCCTAAGAATTATGTAGGATTTATCAAAAGGAATAACCTACAAGTGACTGGAGAGCCCAGATGGAGGAGACAACAGAAAATACAGAGGGAATTGTTGAAGATTTGTTGGCAGAAAACTTTCCTGACATTGTGAAAGATGGCAAGATATCTATCCAAGATGCTCATCAAACCCCACATAAGGTAGATCCCTAAAGAAAGTCACCAAGACATATTATAATCAAACTTGTCAAAACCGAAGATAGAGAATTTTAAGACTGGCTAGGGATAAATGAAAAGTCATCTACAAAAGAAAGTCAATAAGACTAAGCACAGACTACTCCGCAGAAACCAGTCAGGCAGGAAGACAGTGGGATGACATATATAAAGCCTTGAAGGAAGAATACCACCAGCCAAGAATTATATATCCAGCAAAACTGTCTCTCAAATATGATGGCAAACTTAGGGCATTTCCAGATAAACAGAAGTTTAGGGAATTTGCAAAAACCAAAATAAAATTACAAGAAATACTAAAAGGGGTCTTCCAGTTAGAAAATCAGTAACATCAGATAACAACCCAAGACTAGAACACAGGACAGAGCAACCAGATATCAACCCAGATAGGGAAGTCACAAAAGTAAATCAAAGCTAAAACACTGAAAATAGGGAAACAGAGTTGTCAATATGTAAGAGATGACAACATTAAAACAAAAAAGAGTGACTTAAAAAATGTAGACATAGATTTTTCATATGGATAGGAAATCAGGTGATATAAAGAAATAAAAGACTGGTATAAACTTAGAAAAATAGTGGTAAATATTAAGCACAGCGGAAACTAACAATCCTACAAGTCAAAATAAAAAACTAGAAAAATATAAAGACTCAGCAAACACAAAATCAACAACCATGAAAAAGATGAAAAGACAATACATAAAAAAAAGAAACTTAGCACAGAAAATTAAGTGGAACAAAGAAACTGTGAACAACACACAAAAAAACACATCAAAATGACAGCACTAAACCTATACCTATCAATAATCAGGCTGAATGTAAAGGGACTAAATGCACCAGTAAAGAGACAGAGAGTGGCAGATTGGATAAAAAAAACACGACCCATCTATATGCTGCCTACAAGAGACACACCTTAGACTTAAAGACACAAACAAAATAAAACTCAAAGAATGGAAAAAATATATCAAGCAAACAACACTCAAAAAAGAGCAGAAGTGGCAATATTAATCTGTGACAAAATAGACTTTAAAGTAAAATCTACCACAAAGGATAAGGGACACTATATAATGATTAAAAGGTCAATACACCAGGTGACATAACTATAATAAATGTTTGCGCACCCAATGACAGGGCTCCAAGATACATAAAACAAACTCTAACAGCACTGAAAAGAGAGATACACAGCTCCACAAAAGTATTAGGAGACTTCAACACACCACTTTTGGTGAAGGACAGAACATCCAGAGAGAAGCTCAACAAAGACACGGAAGAGCTAAATGCCACAATCAACCAACTTGATCTCATAGACATATACTGAAAATTCCACCCAACAGCAGCCAAGTATACTTTCTTTTCCAAAGCACATGGAACATTCTCCAGAATAGACCACCTATTGGGCCATAAAGCAAGCTTAACAAAATCCAAAGCATCAAACTATTACAAAGCATCTTTTCTGACCATAAAGCCATAAAAGTAGAAATCGATAACATGAAAAGCAAAGAAAAAAAATCAAACACATGGAAACTGAACAACACCTTGCTCAAAAACTACTGGGTTATAGAAGAAATTAAGGATGGAATAAAGAAATTCACAGGATCAAATGAGAATGAAAACACATCCTACCAGCACCTTTGGGACACAGCCAAAGCAGTGCTCAGAGGTCAGTTTATAGCAATAAATGCACACATCCAAAAAGAAGAAAGGGCCAAAATCAAAAATGAACCCTACAACTTGAAGAAGTAGAAAGAGAGCAGCAAAGGAAGCCGTCAGGCACCAGAAGAAAGGAAATAATAAGAGTTAGAGCAGAATTAAACGAAATAGAGAATAGAAAAACAATTGAAAGAGTTAACAAGACCAAAAGCTGGTTCTTTGAAAAGATCAACAAAACTGATAAGCCATTGGCCAAACTGACAAAAGAAAAACAGGAGAGGAAGCAAATAACCCGTATAAGAAATAAGATGGGCGATATCACAACAGACCCAACTGAAATTAAAAGAATCATAACAGAATACTATGAAAAATTGTACTTTAACAAATTTGGATACCTAGAGGAAATGGACAAATTTTTAGAAACTCACTACCTACCTAAACTAACACAAACAGAGGTAGAACAACTAAATAAACCCATAACAAAAGAAGAGATTGAAAACGTAATTTAAAAACTCACAACCTAAAAAAGCCCTGGCCCAGACAGCTTCACTGGAGAATTCTACCAAACTTTCAGAGAAGAGTTAACACCACTACTACTAAAGGTATTTCAGAGCATAGAAAAGAATGGAATACTCCCAAACTCATTCTATGAAGCCAGCATAACCCTGATAGCAAAACCAGGTAAAGACACCACAAAAAAAGAAAATTACAGACCAATATCCCTCATCAACACTGATGCAAAAATCCTCAACAAAATTCTAGCCAACAGAATTCAGCAACATATCAAAAAAATAATTCACCATGATCAAGTTGGGTTTATACCAGGTATGCAGGGATGGTTCAACATTAGAAAAACAATCAATGTAATCTGTCACATAATTAAAACAAAAGACAAGAACTACATGATCTTATCAATCGATGCAGAAAAGGCATTTGACAAAGTCCAACACCCATTCACGATAAAAACTCTCAACAGAATAGAAATAGAAGGGCAATTCCTCACTATAATTAAGGGCATTTATACAAAGCCAACAGCCAGCATCATCCTAAATGGAGAGACTTTGAAAGCATTCCCCTTGAGAACGGGAACCAGACAAAGATGCCCTTTACCACCACTCTTATTCAACATTGTGCTGGAGGTCCTAGCCAGAGCAATTAGGCTAAAAAAAGAAATAAAGGGCATCCAAATTGGTAGGGAAGAAGTAAAAGTATCTCTATTTGCAGATGATATGATCTTATACACAGAAAACCCCAAAGAATCCACCAGAAAACTATAAATGCTGGGGAGGTTGTGGAGAGACTGGAACACTTATACACTGTTGGTGGGAATGTAAAATAGTACAACCAGTTTGGAAATCCAACTGATTTTTGTATGTTTACCTTGTATCCTGAAACTTTGCTGAAATCTATTAGTTCTAGTAGTTTTCTGGAAATCGATTTGGTGCTTCCTTAAAAAGCTAGAAATAGAAGTACCGTATGATCCAGCTATCCCGCTCCTTGGAATATTTCCTAGAGAAATAAGAGCCGTCAGAAGAGTAGATATATGCACACCTATGTTCACTGCAGCACTGTTCACAATAGCAAAAAGATAGAAACAACCTAGGTGCCCATCAACAGATGAATGGATAAACAAATTATGGTATATCCACACAATGGAATACTACGAAACGATAAAGAACAATAATGAAGCCGTCAAACATCTTATAACATGGAGGAAGCTGGAGGTCACTATGCTGAGTGAATTTAGTAAGTCACAGAAGGACAAATATTACATAAGACCACTATTATAAGAACTCAAGAAAAGGTTTAAAGACAGAAGAAAACATTCTTTGATGGTTACGAGGGCAGGGAGGAGTAGTGAGGGTTATTTACTAACTAGTAGTAGATAAGAATTATCTTAGGTGAAGGGAAGGACAGCACATACCGCAGGGGAAGTCAGCACAACTGGACTAAACCAAAGCTAAGAAGTTTCCTGAATACAATCAAACACTTTGATGGACCCAGTAGCAGTGGTCGGGGTCTGGAGACCATGCTTTCAGGGGACATCTAGATCAATTGACATAACAAAGCTTATTAAAAAAATGTTCTGCATCCTACTTTGGTGAGTGGCATCTGGGGTCTTAAAAGCTTGCAAGCAGCCATCTAAGATGCATCAATTGGTCCCAACCACCTGGAGTAAGGAGAATGAAGAATATCAAAGACACAACGAAAGTAGTTGCCCAAGAGAGAAAGCGCCACGTTACCCAGAGACTTCATCAGCCTGAGACCAGAAGAACTAGATGGTGCCCTGACAGGGAACAGAATAGAGAGTCCTGGATGGAGCAGGAGAAAGGATGGGGTGCAGAACTCAAATTCTAGTAAGAAAACCAGACTTAATGGTCTGACTGAGACTGGAGGAACACCGGAAAGCATGGCCCCTGGATTCTTTATCAGCCCAGGACTAAAACAATTTCCAAGGCCAACTCTTCAGACAGGGATTGGACTGGACCTTGGGATATAAAGTGATACTCGTGAGGAGTGTGCCTCTTAGTTCAAGTAGATACAAGAGACTAAATGGGCAGCTTCTGTCCAGAGGTGAGATGGGAAGGCAGAGAGGGTTAGGAGCTGGTTGCATGGACATGGGGAATCAGGGGTGGAAAGGAGGAGTGTGCTGTCACAGTATGGGGAGAGCAATTAAGGTCACATAACAATGTATGTATAAATTTTTGTATGGGAAAAAATATCCCTACAAGAATTTGTACATTTTTTTTTTTGTGGTGGCATTAGATAAGCTGATTTTAAAACATGTATATGGAAGTGCAAAGGATCGAGAGTAGCTAAGATACCACTGAAGAAGACCAATATGGGAGAACTAGTTGCTTTACTAGACATAAAGACTTATTACACAGCTACAGTGCTTAAGACAAAGTAGCATTGGTATTGGATAGACAAATGAACCAATAGGACAGCTAATCCAGAGATTAACTTTCAAATATGTGAACACTTGATTTATGATACAGTAACACTTTAAAGTGTTAAAAAGCAAAGATATCACTTTGAGGACTAAGGTGTGCCTGACCAAAGCCAAGGTGTTTTCAGTCACCTCATATGCATGCGAAAACTGGACAATGAATAAGGAAGACCAAAGAAGAATTGATAGCTCTCAATTATGATGTTGGTATATTGAATATACCATGGACTGCCAGAAGAATGAACAAGTCTATCTTGGAAGAAGTATAGCCAGAATGCTTCTTAGAAGCGAGGATGGCAAGACTATCTCGTGTACTTTGGACATGTTGTTAGGAGGGACCAGTCCCTGGAGAAGGACATTGTCTTAGTCATCTAGTGCTGCCGTAACAGAAATACCACAAGTGGATGGTTTTAACGAAGAGAAGTTTATTTCCTCATCGTCAAAGTAGGCTAAAAGTCCAAATTCAGGGCATCAGCTCCAGGGGAAGTCTTTCTCTCTCTGTTGGCCTTCTCATCAGTGTTCCACTGGACCAGGAGCTTCTCGGTGCAGGGACCCCGGTCCAAAGGACGCGCTCTGCTCCTGGCACTGCTTTCTTGATGGTATGAGGTCCCCTTGTCTCACTGCTCACTTCTGTCTTTTATATCTCAAGAGATTGCCTCAGGACACAATCCAGTCTTGTAGATCAGGTCCTGCCTTACTAACACAACTGCCACCCATCCTCCCTCATTAACATCATAGAGGCAGGTTTACAACATACAGGAATAACACAGTACCAGGAATCATGGCCTAGCCAAATTGATACACACATTTTTGGGGGGACATAATTCAAACCATGACAGACATCATGCTTGGTACAGTAGAAGGTCAGTGACAAAGAGGAAAACCCTCAAAGAGATGGATTGGCTGCAACAATGGACTCAAGCATAACAATGATTGTGAGGATTGTGCAGGACAGGGAAGCGGTCACTATGAGTCGGAACTGACTTGACGGCACCTAACAACAACGTTGTTATGCAGTGGGAGAGAACGTTCTTTAAAAAAAAAATGGTGCTAGGTCAATTGGGTGTCCACTTGAAAAAAAAAACCACCCAAATTCATGTCACACACAAGTGGAATATAGACTTAAATGTGGAAGGTGAAACTATAATGTTTGTAGAAAATAAGGTAGATTGCTTTATTGGCTCCAATTCTTTTCCCCTCACTGTGTGCATGTCCTTTGCCATTGCAGCTCCTTTCACAAAAGGAGCAGAGTATATTTTCCCATCCCATGACTCTAGGTTTGGTCAAAAGACTTGCTTTGGTGAAAGTAACAGTATACTTACTGGTTCTGAGCCTAGGCCTCAAGAGGCCTTGTGTATCTCTGCCTGCCCTCTTCCACTTATGCCATTGCTGTGAGAAGGATATACCTGAGCCAATCCACTGATTCTAAGAGGAAGATGAGAGACATATGGAACACAGCTCCCTAGTTAGTCTGCCCCAGCCAAACCCAGCCTGGAGCAGAGCCCAGCCAAGGTTAAATGAGCCCAACCTAGATAAGCTGACCCACGCATTTGAGCAATAATAATAAATGATTTTTGCTTACGGTTACTGAGCTTTGGGTTGGTTTGTTAGGCAGGAAGTGTTGACTGATCAGAAGATAATATAGGAGAATATCTCTATGACTTCTAAATAAGAAAAAGATTCTTAAACTAGTTACAAAAATACTTACCCACCAAACTGTATACAAAAGGGGCAGTGAGGGGGTGGGCAGAGCCAAGAGAATTATGGAATGGAATCAGGGCCCTGATTAAACCATGCCTAAAGTCTTCCCAATTATTTAACTTTTTGATTCCCTGAGCCAATGAATTCCCTCAAAATTCCCAGTTTAAGTTGGCTTTCTGCTAGTTGTAATAGGAAGCATCTGCAAAAGATGATGATGAGGGGTGTGATTTCCCCAGGATCCTGTGGTAAGGGAAACATAAGTTTCCCACTAAACCAGTTTACAAATAATATTAAAGGGAAGGTTCACTGAAGAACTCTAAGGCAAATGACACTTGGGTTACACTTACAACGTCTAGTAGTTTTGTGAAGTTTAAGGGTTATGCCTTCAGAAAACTCACTAGAAAGCCTTTTAAGATTTGTTTGAGGAGAATATGAGGACTTGAAAGGACCCCAAAGATCATCTATCTCAATCTTCTCATCGTGGAGGGGGGGAAACCGAGGCCCAGGGAAGTTATGTGGCTTGTTGGCGGCTAACACAGGGCCGGATCCTAATTGTCCAGATTTCTCAATAGGGCACTTTAAACTCACAAAGGCTCATCATCTTAGGTGTGTATATTGAAATACTTTCATTTTCACATGCTCATATTGAAGCTTACCTGCCATATTTCTTCTCACTCACCCAGCTTCCAAAGAACTTTTAGGAGTTTAGCAGCAACTAATTTACTGTCACTCATATTTACCGTCATTTATAAACTTGAAGAATTCATGGGACACCCTATTTCCACGTCAGTTATGTAAGCATTTATGTAGCCATTTTTCTACTATGACGAACCCAGTCTGAAGACACATTGTAAACAAAAGTGGGTGAGCAGAGCCAAGAAAATTATGGAATGGAATCTGAGCCTATTACAGAGATGCATCCTATTACAGAGCTTTGCCTATTCATTGTTTCCCTAGCTCTGGTGGTTTGGGAGGTTGCCTTCGATTTGTCTGGTCTTGCCTTCTTGTCACTGGTTCATGCTCCTACACTCCTTGGGGCTTAGTTCCCTTCCCTGGGTTTTGAACACAGCTACACCATTTCCCTAAGTCTGTGTGCCATTTGGAGCCCATTCTGGCCATGGTTTTGGACTCTGCCATGACCTCTCCAGTTCCCACACAAAGATTTCGTAGTCTTTGACTTCTCTCTTCACCTCACATATCCCTTCTGTGATGGTTAATTTTATGTGTCAGTTTGGCTAGGCTATGGTTCCCAGTTGTCTGGTCAAACACTAGCCTAGTTGCTGTTATGGGGTGGTCACATGTGATTAAATCAGTTGGCCTTGGGTAGAGCATATCAACTTTCATGAAGTAATGTAATGTAATTACTTTCTGTAATGCAATAGAATGTGATATAACCAATCAGTTAGTTGAGGTAATATCAGTGTAGAGTGGATCCTAAACCTAATCTCTTCTGATTTATAAGAAGATAAGAATATACACAGAGGGGGAAGATAAATGCCAAGGAACAACAAGGAATGCCAAGGATCATCAGCAAACACCAGAAACTAGGAGAGAGGCTCACAGAAGGAATCAACACAGCCGAAACCCTGATTTGGACTTTCAGCTTCCAAAACTGTGAGGAAATAAATTTCTGTTCTTTAAAGCCAACCACTTGTGGTATTTGTGTTACAGCAGCGCTAGGGAACTAGGACACCTTCAGTTGCTGTGCCCTATTATTCTGCCACTCTGTTGTCTATCTCTTTTCTCTTCTTTACACCACTTTTTCTGTCTCCATCTTACTGTCTTTTGGTTGCATCATTACAATAGTCATTAGAGGCAAAAACCAAAAATGTCAGAAGAAATGTGTACCTTTTTGATGAGAATAATACAAATAATAGAATTTATTGAGCACTTAATGTACTGAGCTCTGTTCTAAGATCTTTATGCTTTTTACTCATTTAATCCTCAAAAAAAAAAAAATCCTATGAGTTATTACCATTAAAAAAAAGAGGAAACAAGAGGCAAAGAGGAGTTGAGTAACTTGCCCAAGATAAATAGTGGCAAAGCTGAGATTCAAATCCTGGAAGCCTGACTCTAGAGCCTACATTCTTAACCTCACACTCATTACTCAACAAATACTGAGTAGCTATTATGTGCCAGGCACCGTGCTAGGCACTTGGGATATTGACTAAGATCCTTGCTCATGAGGAGCTTATGGGCTAATGGAGTAGACAGTCATATAAACAAAAAGTTACAATGTCATTGACCAGGGCTTCAATAAAAGAATGTATAGAACAATGTGGGAATACAGAGGAGGGACCTAGGGAGGATGGGGAAGGCTTCAAAGAAGAGATGCCATTTTAGCTAACACTTGAGGGTTGAGCTGGAGTTTGATAGACAGGAGTGTGTTTAATGGGATGCTGGAAGGGGGACTAACTGAGTGATAGCCTGTCCTATTCAGGGAATCCCGAGGAGTTGGGTGTGACTGGAGTATGGTGTGTGTGTTTACAGGGGTTAAGAGGGGTGGGCAGTGGGGCAGGTGTGGGGTTGGGTGGATAAAAAAGGTATCTTGGGCCTAAATGTGAGGACCTTGTCTCTTTATGGCTGCTAAGTTACTGGAACTTTGTTTTCTAGGGAGCAGGAGAATGAGACGATCTATTCAATGTTTTACAAACAAGAAGCACAGGACAGTGTGGAGGACACATTCATTCAGTAAACATTAATTGAGCAATATCCTATGTGGAGTGACTGATCTCGGAAAGCCTGCAGACATTCTGAAAGAGGAGATAGTATATGCCAAAGCCTCGCATTTCAAGGAGGCCAAATTGAGTCCTATGTGAGAAGTCCCAGGTGCTCCAAGTGTGTTGAGAGTTGTCTTAGGCTGAATTCTCTAGAAAAGCAAAACCAGTAAAATGTGTAAATGTCTATATAGAGATTTATATCAAGGAAATGGCTCAAGTGGTTGTAGAGGCTGCTGGAACGTCCCAAGTCCCTGGGTCAGGCTGGAAGCTTCTACTGATTCATGTAGCTGCAGGGGCTGGCGAACCCAAGATCAGCAGGTCAGACGACAGTGCTCTTGCTCACCGGCTGTGAAGACTGATGAATCCCAAGATCGGCAGGCAAGACCTCAGGTAAGCTGCTAGCTCAAGAACTGGAGGTCAGACAAACAGGAGCCAACTGCAGGATCCACAGTGAGCAAAAGCCCTTGAACCTTGCCAGAAAGTCCACTTATATTTGATGCAGGCCACAGCCCCAAGGACACCCCCTTTCAACTGATTGTCTACTGACAGTAGATTCCATCATGGAAGTGGTTACATTATATCAAATCTCATCATGGAAGTGATTACATCATCATAGGAATGCCAAACCACTGAGAATCATGGCCCAGCCAAGTTGACACACAACCTTAATGATCACAAGAGTTCAAAGAGACAAGATTCCTTTAGGCTGGGAAGGGGCCAGGGAAGGCTTCAAAGAGGGGGTATTAACTGAGGGCTGGGTCTTGAATGACTGGTGTGATTGGAAAGGCAGAGATGGGTGGTAGGACAAACGAGGATGTGAGTAGTGTATTTGGGGGAATGGTGAATTTTCCATTTGGCCAAAGTGCAGGCTGTGTGAAGGGGGCATATTGGGAACCAAGCACAGGCTTTGAAAGATGGACAGAAGCATGTTTCCCAAAGTGTGGTGCCTGTAAGGAATACATGAGATGATTTTTGGTGGTACATGATGGACATTTAAAGTTTATGATGCATGTGTTTATGTTAATATGTATTAAAAATATTTAAACAACAATGATAATATTGCTTACAATAAAGCAAAGTAAAGAAAATGAGGCAATTTAATCAATATTCAGGAAATAATAATATGGATGGTGTACAGATACAACAAAAATCATGAAGGAAGTATGCAAATAACTAAAACTTTGGGAAAATTGGGCTAAGGAGTTAGGAATGATTTAGAAGGGCAGGTATTTAAGTATTAAGGGGCTTCAATAGAGAGATCAACCTGAGAGCTGGTGTAAAATGGATTGAATTGAAAAAAGTAGAGACCTGAGCTGGAGAGAACACTTAGCAAACTGTTGTACTGCATTAGACATAGTAGTTTCCTCTGTAAGGAACCCGTGATGCCTTTCCTTCACATGGTCCTATATTTGTCCAAGTACTTACTGCAAATTCATCAGTTTGCTTCACATGGAAGTCACTTGCTGTTGAAATGCCCACAATCTTTCCTTCTGCTAAGTAGGCATCTCCTGATTTTGGCAGTGGCATTTTGAAGTTCTGGTACATTATACATCACAGTTTCATCTCTGGGCTCCTTTCGTTAGGATCAATACCACTTTTCTGGCATCAAAAAGTTTTTGTCTAAAGGCAATGGATGGAGTTTTCAGTGAAAATGGGGTGGGGATGGGATAAGACTTTCAGAAAATGCCAGGCTAGTGCCTCAAAACAGCACAAAGAACCGTGAGCTTGACTCCAGTGAAACTAAACAGCATGGAGGCAAGCAAAGGCTCCCCCGCCCCCACTCCGCCCCAGTGTCCAACTTACGCAATTTTTTTCTTAAGTCTTTTTGCAATGTCTACTTTCGTTGCAGATTTGTGGATTTCTTAAGATTCTGCAACTCACATTTGAAATGTTCTTTCTGTAAGAAGTTATGTATTGAATTCGCATATTTTGAGCAAAGCTTCTCTCAAGGAAGACACACGATGTTATTCCAACAGGTAGATCTACTGGAGCCGGAGAAATGGCTCTGGCCCATCTTGGTTGCTTCCTCCCTGCAGGTCCTCCCTGCCTGTTGGCAGACTCTATGATTTCTTTCTGGCTTTTTGTTCTGCACATTCAGAATCTCATCTGTAAGTAACACTTATCCTTTCTTTACCCTCCCAAACATACTACCAATACTGGATGAGCACTCGACTACTAGCTGAAAGGTTGGTGGTTCGAACTCACCCAGAGGCACCTTGGAAGACAGGCGTGGTGATCTGCTTCTGAAAGGTCACAGCCTTGAAAACCCTATGGAGCAGTTCTACTCTGCACACGTGGGGTTGCCATGATTTGGAATAGAATTGATGGCAACTAACAACAACAAATATGTATATGTATATAATATATAAGTACTTATATATGCATGTATATATGCATATATTCTGAGTTGTGCCACATCAGCAAATGAAGGTCTTGAAAGCTTGACTCCATTCACATCACTGAGGTCAATTCTACTTTGAGGAGGCAGCTCTTCCCCAGTAGTATTTTGAGTGGCTTCCAACCTGAGGGGCTCATCTTTCCTCATTACATCAGATGATGTTCCACTGCTATCCATAAGGTTTTCACTGGCCAAATTTTTCAGAAGCATGTCATCATGTCCATCTTCCCAGTCTGTCTTAGTCTGGAAGCTCCACTGAAATCTGTCCACCATGAGTGACCCTGCTGGTATTTGAAATACTGGTGGCATAGCTTCCAGAATCACAGCAACACGACAAACTGACAGATGAGTGGTGGAGTTTTCTATAATACATGTTACATATAAAGTATGTATATTTTATATACTATTAACTGAAAGTAGAGAGTACCATAAAGATGTTTACCTGTGTTTTGTTGACTATGCAAAGGCATTAGATTGTGTGGTCATAACAAATTATGGATAATATTGCAAAGAATGGGAATTCCGGAACACTTAATTGTGCTCATGTGGAATCTGTACATAGACAAAGAGGTAGTCTTTTGAACAGAACAAGGGGATACTGCATGGTTTAAAATCAGAAAAGGTATGCCTTAGGGTTGTATCCTTTCACCATGCTTATTCAATCTGTATGCCGAACAAGTAATCCAAGAAGCTGGACTATATGAAGAAGAACACAGCATTAGAATTGGAGGAAGACTCATTAACAACCTGCAATATGCAGATGACAAATCTTGCTTACTGAAAGTGAAGAGAACTTGAAGCACATACTGATGAAGATCAAAGACTACAGCCTTCAGTATGGATTACACCTTAACATAAAGAAAACACAAATCCTCATAACTGGACCAATAAGCAACATCATGATAAATGGAGAAAATATTGAAGTTGTCAAGGGTTTCACTTTGCTTGGATCCACAACAAACGCCCATGGAAGCATCAGTCAAGGAATCAAATGATGTATTGATTGCATTGGGCAAATTTACTGCAAGAGATCTCTTTATAGTATTTAAAAGCAAAGATGTCGCTTTAATGACTAAGGTGTCCCTGACCCAAACCATGGTATTTTCAATCGCTTCATATGCATGCAAAAGGTGAGCAATAAATAGGGAAGACCGAAGAAGAATTGATGCCTTTGAATTATGGTGTTGGTGAAGAATACTGAATACACCATGAACTGCCAGAAGAACGAACAAATCTGTCTTGGAAGAAGTACAGCCAGAATTCTCCTTAGAAGCGAGGATGGTGAGACTTCGTCTCGTTTACTCTTGACATGTTATCAGGAGGCACCAGTCCTTGGAGGAAGGCATCATGCTTGGTAAAGCAGACGTCAGAAAAAAGAGGAAGACCCTCAACGAGATGGATTGACACAGTGGCTGCAACAATGGGTTCAAACAAGGCAGTGATTGTGAGGCATGTCACAGGACCTGGCAGTGTTTCATTCTGTTATACATAGGGTCATTACGAGTCAGAACTGACTTGACGGCACCTAACAACAACAACATATATGTATATATTTTAGTATGTTTATTATTGGTGGGAAATAAATTTCTTCTCAGTTTCTTCCCTCCCACGTTGACTTCTCACTGTGCTGTTTCTCTCTGGTGGCTTATTTTTTCAGTGGTTGTCTTATCTCTCCGAATGCTACAGACAAATAATAGAATGAAGCCTGGTGGAGGGTTATATGATGGGACCTTATTTTAGATGACATCTGGTAGCTCCTTTTTCTACTTCCCATCTCCCAACCCTTCCGTACAGCCTACCCTCTCAGTGTGATGCTGCCTGGAAGATTTTATTTCCTAGGCAAAACCATAAGTAAATCAAGTTTGTCCTTTATAATCCTACAACCCTCCTTTTGAAATCTGTAGTAGACATCTTTGTTATTTTCTCTGTCCAGAATCCCTTCCTAGGTTTTTGGAAACATCACCCCAATTTCATTGTGGCTGTCCTTTGGGGAACACACCTCCCCCTTGCAAACTGTCTTATTGAGACTGTCAGTCCACGTGTCTTGCCCTTTTCTGGCCACACTGAGCCTATCAGAGTGTATCTCTGTGAAATTTTAATCTTGAGAAGTGCAAGGACTGGAATGTTTGGGCAAATTTGCTCTGATGGTAGTGACAGTCTCAATCCCTGCCACCTGGATCTTAGGCACTACCTTTGTTCTCGTCCTTTTCAAGACTTAGCTTTCCTTTAATGCTACAATTTTCTTTCAACAGATTAGTTTTTTTTTTTTTTTTTAAAGTAAGCCAGAGTTCATTACTGCTGCTTACAGTGAAGAACCCTGAAAAAGCCACTCTTTACTCCCCTTTCTCGATCCTCTTCCAGGCTTCTTCCCTGTTGAAAGCTCTTTGCTGGCTTCACATTTCTGTGAGAATAGAACCCAAACCTCAGCCACAGCCCACAAGGTCCTGCCAGGTCGGCCCTTGGTGGGCTCTTGGCCCAATTTCACCCCACCTTCTCCAGCGTTCTTCACCCTCACTCACTTCCTTTCCTTTCCTTGAGCGTTCAGTGTTCTCTCACGGAGGGGTCTTCACACAGGCTCCCCTCTGCCTGCAGCACTCTTAAATCTGCCTTCACATGCCAGGTTCATTGGTGAGGGGCCCTTTTAACATATCAGGTATTTTCCCATTGTAGCAGTTTTCTCAGTTTGTAATTATGTATTTATGTGTGGATTATTTGATCTATGTCTGTCTCCTTCACTAGACTATGAGCTCCATGAGGGTTGAAACTGTGTTTTTATCCACCACTGTATTCTGGTGTCTACCACAGTACCTGCTATGTGGGAACAGCCCAAAACATTTTATGGAATAAATAAACAAATGTGTAGTCTTGCCTTGTCAGACTATCTGAGATATGAACCTGTGTTCCCAGCCTTCCTCTCCCATTAAGGTTTCTGAGCTTCACCTGTTCTCTTTAAGGCTCTCTCTGCACTAGGTAATCATCATCGGAATGGTTTAATCAAACATATGAACACAGTTTTCGCTTTACTACAGCTCTCCTTTCTCTGGCCTTCTATGCTACCCCTGCCTAATGTCCATCTTATACTACTTAAGTACATGTCCTACAGAAGCCCATTTCATGGTAGGATTATTATATCCTTGAAGGCAGGAACTAGGGGTCTGAAGATTAATACTTTTTCCAGTTCTACCCCTGAGTAGGTAGGTAGACATTGGCTAGTTTATTTAGTCTCACTAAACCTTTGTTTCCTCATCTTTATAATGAGGATAATATCTTTTTCTACTATATCACCTGGTGGTGGTAAGCCTGCAAAGAGATAATGAATATCAAAACACTTAAAAAATGGCTAAAGGAATAGAAAATGTAAAATATACTTATCATTACTTTATACCTTTCTGATGTTCATAATAATATTTGATCTTCTGTAGGCACTTTTCAAATGCTATAATGCCTTAATTTGCTTACCCTTATTTTATCTATTAAGTGAAATAAAGATGTACTACTAGTTACACTAGGGCCCCTGGGTGGTGCAAATGGTCAATGTGCTTGGCTGCTAACCTAAAGGTTGGAGGTTTGAGTTCACCTGGAGGCATCTTGGAAGAAAGACCTGGAGATCTAGTTCTAAAAAATCAGCCATTGAAAACCCTATAGAACACAGTTCTACTCTGACACACATGGTTGGTTAACTCGTACTAATTACACTGAGTACCTACCAAGAGCCAGGCCGGGAGCTAAGGGCTTCACATATGCTATCTCATTTTATCCTCAGCCCTCAGCTGCTAATGAAAAGTTGGCAGTTCAAACCCACCAGCCGCTTTGTGGGAGAAGATGTGGCAGTCTGCTCCTGTAAAGATTTACAGCCTTGGAAACTCTATGGGGCAGTACTACCCTGTCCTTTATGGTCACTATGAGTCGGAATCAACTAGAAGGCAATGGGGACCACATTGCTGGCACTGTGCTGGCTAATTTAAGAACTTCTCTTTTAATGTTTATGCTGTCATCGTTGTTTCACAGATGAGGAAATGGAGACTTAGAGACGTTTCCCGGACGTTTGCTCCTGGATAGGATATAAAAGTTGCAACAGACCACTACTACTTCTGCAATAACTAAAAAAAACAAAAAACAAAAAAACTGGACAAATTGAAAACTCATATACTTAAAGGCATTGGAGCTCAGTGGAAGCAACTAGTACTAGACGAACTAAAGTGCTAGAGAAGAAAGAGCCTTTCCCAGGTGAGCTGATCCCTTGTCCTTTTCATCCTGGGGGCATTCGACTGTTCTGAGTGTGGGTGTGGGCTTGACCTGAGGGAGCAGAGGCTCCACTGAGGGAAAGAGAAACTGAGGAGTTTTTGGTGGTTTGAAACCAGAGGAGCCCCAAAAGCAAGGCTGGTTGTCCCAATGGGACATTTGCTGAGTTCTGGGGAAGCTAATAAGAAAGCTCGATTCCTTGGTATCGAATACTGGCTAAATCTGGGTTTCAGCTGCCTGAATCACAAACCAGTTTTATTTTGAGTTTCTTTCCTGGGGTCCCATAGACCCTAGAGATCAATTGCCTACTTCTTCCCTTTGGCAACTACATTACTGTGCATCAAAATTTGTCTGTCTGGATTTTTCTGCTCAAGTAGCTTTTCTCAGGCATTAGCGCCCCCTGCTGTCAGAATGCAGCTTTGCAAGGACTCATCAGTGCTGATTCTGTTCTCCCAGGCTGAGTCAGGGATTTAACTCCAATGATCAACTACAAAGTCTGAGATTTTGTCTCACTGGTCTCCTCTGCCTCTGAGTGTTAACTGTTCAGATAGGTAGATGCCCGCAGCTTCAACGTCCACATCTGTGAAATGGAGTCAGTGGTACTCACTTCACAGGGTTGTTTGAGCATTTAACAAGGCAATGTGTAAAGTGCTTAACATTGCCAGACATAGTGTTAGGGCTTGGTCAACAGTAATAATAGTAGTGGTAATTGTTGTTGTTAAGGCTGCCCCAGGTCCTCCTCAAAGCAGGCAGCACCAGGTGCTAACCTCAGCAGTGGCGAGAGCTGGCTTTGACTCCAGATATTCTGTGAAGTTCAGATGTTCTCAGTTTTCCGTACAATAGGACACTGGGGACCAGGAGCCTGGTGCCCAAAGTTTAGGAAGAAAAGAGGAAGAGAAGGCCTGAGCTGGGGAAGAGGCGAGTGCCAGGCAGTTACCAGACCTCAGCCTCCTGTCTGTTAGCTGGTTGGTATTGGCAGTTCTCAAGGCTCAGGCTTGGGTCTCTGAAAATTTGCCTTTTTGAAGGCTTGGTCTTGGTCTTGTCTTAGAAGATGGAACTTCTGACTTCCTTTTGATGGAGGTCTTTTGTAAGAGGTGCTCTGAGTTAACTGATCTGGTGGAGAACAGTGGTTAGAGAATTCAAAGCCGTTCTTGACTTGGAGAAGCCTCCTCTGCTTTTCTGCCTCATCTCTGTGGGCTTTACTGGCTGGCGGAAGGCCTGGGACCATTCTTGGGGTTGTAGTGAGTGCTGGGGTGGGGGGCTTTGTGAGGGGGGTGGAAACCTACCTGGAGACTTCTGGGTGCAGGACTGCCAGGCTCCTAGGAAGAGGCAACCTCTTTGGTACCCAGTTGTCCAGTGTCGTGGGAGCTGAGACCTTTGGAGTCTTCAGCTTCAGCTCTGGATTGCACCCATTTCCTGTTTTTCAACTTCCCCAGCTCTCAAGTTCCTAGGTTACCAGCACCCTAAACAGCAGTGGTCTCACTTAGGTTTCTTTTCTGGCAACAAAGACTCCCTGTCGCTTGTCATTTTGAAAGCACACACTGTCCCTTGGGCGCCAATCTGCGTTCCCCTGATCTTGGCCTGTGTTCCCTCCTGTCCCCAGTGTGCTTTGGCCCTGTCTCTAGCTCCGGTGGAGGCAGCTGGCTGCCAAGCCCCTGGACCTACTTCTTCCCCAGGGTCCCAAACTCTGCTTGCCACACCAGAATGCAACCAGCAGCAGCCTGTGCCAAGGATGGGTTAGAGTCTAAGGTATTCCAGGTGAGCTGTGTGTTTCTGGGCAGCTAGTCAGACCCAGCAGCACCCTGCTGACTCTGAGCAACTCTTTATTTTTGCTCTCCTCAGCATTATGTTTCGGGTTGTGACTTTTTTATTTCTACCTGCTCACGTATTACCCCATACATGGACCGTGGATTTCAGTTGGGGCCTGTGACTTTGTTCTGTGGTTTCCAGAGAAAATAAAGGATGCCAGTTAAATCTGAATTTCAGATAAGCAAGTTCTACTGTCCTATAGGGCCGCTATGAGTTGGAATCGACCCAACGCCAGCGGTTTGGTGTTGGTTTATGTCTTATTCAATATTCAATAATAAAAAATTACTCATTGATTATCTGAAATTCAAATTAAACTGGGTGTCTTGTATTTTTATTTGCTAAATCTGGCAACACTATCCTGGTCTGCCCTATCAGGGGGGCCTCCCTTAGCTCAGGAACTTTCTGAACTTGAACTTCCTGAGAGGAGTTCCTTGACAGCAGGGGCTTTGCCTTGCCCTTTAGGTTAGTAGATTCTCAAGGGCACAACCTATGATTTCTTCATTTGATTGGGAGTCCCTTGAAGGCAGGACTCATGCTCGCCTCCCCCAACTCCTGTGTCTGGTGGTCAGTCGGCCCACCATGATGCTCTGGGGTAGGCCCTATTGTGTACACATGCAGTATCTTGAGCTAGGGTCTGAGCGCCTGCGCACGCTGTGAGCAATTTGGGTGTGGGACTCCTTTTCCTGGAAAGAAAATATAATAAGCTGTGTCTAGTGCTGTCTGCTTGCTTGAGGGACCACATTTCCTGAAGTGGCTACCAGCTGGTGAGGGTCAGGGAAACCTTGAGAAGAAATTCCTGTGCATCACAGGTCTGGAGATGTCTGAAAGGCTAGCAGATTTGCCCTGAGCTAAGTGGGCTTCCTCTGGGTGCCTCGCAGGGCACAGAGGTTCATCTTATACTTTCCTGAAGCATAAGGTGTAAGATAAAGGGTAGGCCTGGACCCCTTTCTGTCTGATGGCCTTTCAATTTCCTGGCTTGTTTATCGTCTCAGAACTTTTGAGGGGGTCAACTCCTTTGTTAGGTAGATGAGGAGACAGACAGGTGAAATAATATGACCAGAGTCACAGGGCTAATTAAAGGAAGACTTGGGACAGAATCTGGCTCTTTTGGCTCTCAGTCCAAGACTCAGCACAAGGAGGCTGTCTTTCTGGGATGCTAGGGAAGGAGGAAGAGGGCAGAGGAGGCCGACCTGGAGAGGTTTACTGAAGCCCGAGCTCTGGCAGCAGTTACTGATTATTGCTTCTGTTCTCAGCAGAGATGACAGAAAGTGTCAAAGCCAAATGTTCACTGGAGGCGAAGTCTGAACACTTCAAATAATATCTAGTGAATCATCCGGTCGATGGGAATGCAAGACTTTGAGAGATCCCTGCAGGCTATACACTGATAGCCTGGCTAATCTTGAGAAGATAGACAGGACAGCTTCTGGAGTTTATGTTTTGAAACCTCTCCCTCCCTTTTTTATTTTTCCTTCATGAAGGGAAACTGGATTTTATCCTGGGGTTGGGAAGCAAAGGAGGCCACTGGAAGCCTGTGATCAGTGATTGACAGCTTCTAGGTCCAAACATTGTCTACAGATAGCCTTTGGGCTCAAACACTCTCTTTTCCTCCCCCCCACCCCCCACTGCTTTTCAGTCTCACACCCACCTTTAGGGGCCTGTGCAGGTGTGCAGTTCACTCCAGATACTGGCTGTCTTCGAGGCAAGAGGTCATCCACTGTCCCTTGCCTCAACAGGGCCTTTCTGAGAAGGGTATCTCTTTCTTCAAAAGCATAGCCTTTTCTGCCTTAGCCAGAACAATCCTTTAGTACACCATCCCCCACTCCCACCAATATTATCATCCTTTTTGCTAGGTTTCATGTCCCTCAGTGCCCCTTACTACTCTCTGTTGGGACTTCTCCATGTTCTCCTGACAGGGCAGGGCTACTCTTGCCTCTTGGTATTTCTGAACTCCAACTCCAACTCCTTCCCTTGGGCTCTTTTCAACTTTCCCACCTTTTGCCCACCTGGCAGCTCTTAGGAGTGATTAATGGTGTCATCTCTCAGTACATTGCTAGAGGGGAGAAGGTAATGAGGCCGAAAGAGAGAGGAGCCTGGGTCTTGGGTGGGTGCACAGAACCCTTTGTGGTCAATAAAATAAGTTTTAACAATTTTTTTAATTAAAAAGGAAGTTTTAGAAGGGACTGCCCCCCAGCATTGTACTCTGGCATGAAAAGAATAGTTTATTTTTAAACAACACACACACACACACACACACACACACAAACTACCATACTTTGATTATATTAAAATAAATAATTTCTGTTTATCAAACATCTTAGAGACAAGTTGCAAACTGGGAGAAGATATTTGGGATACATATAACTGGCAAAGGATTAATATCAAGGTTATACAAACAGAACTACAATTCAATAAAAAGAGGACAAACAACTCAGTAAGAAAATGGGTAAAAGACATGAATAAGGATTTCACAAAAGAGGAAATACATATGGCTAATAAACATATGAAGTATTCAATCTTTTACATGTGTACTAGGGGAAATGTACAAGAATGTTCATAGCAGCAATGTTCACAACAGAAAAAAAAGGGGGGGATAACTCAAATGCCCAGGCATAGGGGTTTTAAACCATATTGTTTAGGCATATGTTCTAGTTATCTATTGCTGCATAACAAGTCATCTCAAAGCTTAGTCAGCACAGCTTGACCAAGGCAATAGAAGACATTTAGAGGAACACAAGAAAAAAGAAAAAAAGAGGCAACTACAGTAAATACTATAGCACATACAACCCTACAACAACAGTAAAAACAAATAATAACTTACAAGCAGATGCATAGGCAGATACTTACGCTGAATAGGGGAAGGAAGGCGTACAGCAGTACACGCATGTACATATATAGGTTTGGCTGTGGATATTTTTACATACATATTTGTATGTGCAGCATGTATATTCATATATATAATAGAGCACACAGAGGACACAGTCATAGAAACTTCCTAAACACAGCCAAACACCTTGCGGGACTGGGGCTGAAGGCTAGGGACCATGGTCTCAGGGAACATCTAGGTCAACTGTCACAATATAGTTCATAAAGAATATGCTCTACATCCTACTTTCACGAGTAGTGTCTGGGTCTTAAATTCTTGTGAGCAGATATCTAAGATACATCTATTGGTCCCATCCCTTCTGGAGCAAAGGAGAATGAAGAAAACCAAAGACACAAGGAAAATATTAGTCCAAAAGACTAATGTGCCACATGAATCACAGCCTTCACCAGCCTGAGCCCAGAACTAGATGGTGCCTGGCTACCACAGCCAACAGCTTTGACAGGGGTCAAAACAGAGAGTCTGGGACAGAGTGGGAGAAAAATATAAACAAAATTCAAATTCACAAAAAAAAAGACCAGACTGAGTGTCCGACAGGAACCCCTGACTTGTCTGGAGGAACCCCTGAGATTATGGCCCCCTGATGCCCTTCTAACTCAGAACTGAAGCCACTCCCAAAGTTCACCTTTAAGCCAAAGATTAGACACGCTTATAAAATAAACAATAACATATATAAGGAATTTGCTTCTTAGATTAATCAAGTATATAAAACCAAATAGGCAGCATCTACCCAAAAGCAAAGGCAGGGAGGGACAGAAAACCAGACAAATGGAAACAAGGAACCCAAGATGGAAAGGGGGAGAGTGCTGACACATTGTGGGATTGTAACCAGTGTCACATAACAATTTGTGTATATATTTTTGAATGAGAAACTAATTTGCTATGTAAAGTTTCACCTAAGGCACACACACACGCACACACAAAACCCAACAACAACAAAAAGCTTACTGGCTTAAAACCACAACAATCGTTTCATTCTCTCACAGTTTCTGTGGGTCAGGAGTTTAGACCAGGCATAAAAGGGATGTCTTTTCTCTCCTCTGCAAGGTTTGGGGACTCAGCTGGGAAGATTCAAAGGTTGGAAGTGAGTCAGCAGCTGGGGTCTAGAATAATCTGGAGCTGTCAAGAGTCACATGTCTTATGGTTGATGCTGACTGTTGGCAAGGGTCTCAACTGGGCTGTTGGCCAGAAAACCTACAAGTGGCCTCTCCATGTGAGCTAGTTTGGGCTTTCTCACAGCGTGGTGGCTGGATTCCAAGAGTGAGTGCTCCTGAAGAGCAAGGCAGGTGTGCATGGCACTTTTATGATTTAACCTCGGAAATGAAATAGCATCACTTCTGTCTTACTATATTGATTGAGGCAGACACAATGGTCCATCTAGGCTCAAGGTGTTGGGACATAGACCCCACCACTCAATGGGAAAAACATCAAGGTAATATTGTAAGAAAAGCATGTAGAGTGGAAGATATTGTTGTGAGTATCTTTGCAAAACACAATCTGCCACAGTCCACCCTCTGAACACAATTCACATCCATCCCACACGAAAAATGCACTCATCCCCTTCTCCAAGACTCCCAAGGCTTATCCCATTATAGCATCAGCTTGAAATCCAGGATCTCATCATTCAAATCAGGTGCAAGTATGAATAGGTTATTCAGGTGTGGTCTTTAAAAAAGTTGCAAATTTTCCCCATCTTCCAAAGAATAGTCACTGTTTGACCTGTCTGGCAGCTCCCTGAAAAAGCCCCATTCACAGTGCTTCCCTTTATTTGACCAGACTCAGTTCACTCAGGGAGGAAAGTCCTATCCCTAGGATGATTGACAAACACAATCAGATACACTTGTTTAACATCAGACTGCCTAAGGCAGTGATATAAGATGAGGCAAGAGGCTGGTCAAAAAACTTAAAAGAATAATCAGGGAATGAGATGTCCATATGGGGCTTTGTAAAGCTTCAATATATTCCTGTGACTCTAGAAGGCTATGTGCATGTGCAGGGATGTACACCTGCCCAGAAGAGTCCTTAAAATACCCTAATCTCTCACTTCTGACTGGCGTTGAGGCTTTGCACAGCAGGAAGTGAAGCCTAAGAAAGAGTTGTAAACTGCTGGTGCACTGAAGTGTTCTCTCCACCCCCACCCCCCCACCCCACAGAGCCCCTTGGCAAAGGATGGGAGACTTATTGCTACAAGGCACTTAAAGAAATCTCTGTCCAATCATTAGTTAAGCACTAAGCTAACTGAGTAGAGACATCAGTGACTGTACATGACAAAGTTTACAGCCTTTACAGAATTAGTCCAGGAAAGTCACTAAACAAACAGCAGCAACAACAACAAACTCTGGGTGTGTGGGAGGATCTGATTTCCAAAGTTGCCAAGATATATTGTTAAAAACAACCAGTTTTCAACAAAAAATTAAAAGACATGCAAAGAAACAGGAAAGTATAGCCCCCACATATGAAAAAAGCAGTGGAAACTGTCCTGAGGAAGGACAGATGTTGGACTTATTAGACAAAGACTTTAAATTGGCTATTATAAATATATTCAAAGAACTAAAGGAAACCATATCTAAAAAATTAAAGTATGACAATCATGTCTCACCACAGAGACTATAAATAAAACAGAAATTATAAAAATGAAAAACAAAAAAGAAAGAAATGCTGGTGTTGAAAAGTACAAAACTGAAATGAAAAAGTCACTAGAAACCCAACAGTAGATCTGAGATGGCAGAAGAAAGAATCAGTGAACCTAAGGATAGGTGAATTGAGATTGTCTAGTCTGAGGAACAGAAAGGAAATAGAATGAAAAAAAAAAAAAAAAAAAAAAAGAACAGAATCTCAAATCTCAGAGATTTGTGGGACCTCACCAAGAATAACAACATATGCATAAAGAGAGTCACAAAGGGAGAGCAGAGAAAGGAGTAGAAAGACTATTTGAAGAAACAATGCCTTAAAACTTCTAAAATCTGATGAAAAAACATTAACCTATCCACCCAAACAGCTCAATAAAATCAAAGAGATCCACACCTACACATGTCATAGCCAAACTGTCGACAGTCAACAACAAAGAGAGAACATTTTTTTCCTTGTCGTTTTCAGGACTTTAAAAAATAACATATTTTATTTTATTTTTGTTGTGTTGACAATGTACACTGCAAAACATATACCAATTCAACAATTTCTATACGTACAATTCAGTGACATTGACTACATTCTTCAAGTTATACAACCATTCTCACCCTCCTTTTCCAAATTATTCCTCCGCCATTAACATAAAATCACTGCTCTTAATACAAATCCTTCCCAAACTATTCCAAAAAATAGAAAAGAAAGGAATACCCTCAACTCACTCTATGAATCCAGTTATTACCTTTATACCAAAACCAAAGACATCACAAGAAAACTATAGACCAATATCCCTTATGAATATAGATAGAAAAATCCTCAATAAAATACTAGCAAATTGGATTCAGCAACATATAAAAAGATATACAATGACCAAGTGAGATTTATACTATGAATACTAGATTGTTTTAACATATGAAAATCAATCAATGAATATACCATATTAATAAAATAAAGGGCAAAAACCACATGGTCATTTCAATAGATTAAGATAAAGCATTTTACAAAATTCAACATACACTCATGATCAAAAACAAAACAAAACCCAAAAAACAACAACCTTACAGCTAACATCATAGTTAATGATGAAAAACTGAATGCTTTCTCCCTAAGATCAAGAGCAAGAAAATGATGTCCACTTTTGTCACTTCTATTCTTCATCGTACTGGATGTTCTAGCCAGAGCAATTAGGCAAGAAAAAGAAATAAAGCCATTGAGACTGAAAAGGAGAAAGTAAAACTGTATTTGCAGGTGACATGCTCTCGTATATAGAAAATCCTAAGGAATCCACTGAAAAACTTTTAGGACTAATAAACAAGTTCAGCAAGGTTGGAGGATACAAGACAGATATACAAAAAGGATGAGGAGGCGGGGTCAAGATGATGGAATAGTCAAATGCTTCATGTTGTCCCTCTTATAACAAAGACCCCAAAAAACAAGTGAATAGGATATATATGACAATCTAGGAGCCCTAAACATCAAAGACAAAGTTGAAGAATAGGAGTAAGTGATAGGTGGAAGGACAGACAATTCAAAAACCATGGAAATAGAGAATTATGGATTGCTGAATTATCAGTGTCCTGCTACCTGAACCTGCACAGTGCAGACATACTGAGACAAGCAGCAGCATCCCAAGCTGAAACATACCGCATCTGGTGCAGCTAAACGGGAGTGACTGTGTACCCACCTCCAGAATCAAACAGGAGAGATACCAGACCTGCAAAATTTCAGTGCACGCACCCAATCTATCACGTGTACCACAGCTCCCCTGACCAGAGCTCCATAGGTTGAGGAGCACTCCCTCCCCCTCATCCGTCCCCCTCCTTACTCTGACACCAGTCTAGTGGCATTCAATGCTACCATGGCCCCAAGCCAAGAGCTCACATCCCTGGTCTGGATGCACCTGCCCTTTGCCCAGCCACTGGCACAGGGAGTCCACTGGTATACAGCACCATCCACGCCTTCTGATCATGTGCACCAGTGCCTTGCTGGCTAAGGTGGCACAGCACATCCACATAAGGTAGGCAGATTTCCCAGCTGAATCCCATTTTCACTGGCAGCAGTTAAGTTGGAGCTACAGATCTGTGGTATTTGACACAGTCCCACCCTCTAAGCCAGTAACACTTGGCTTGGTCCAAGGTGCCCGCCCCTGCACCCAACCACTGGTGCAGGGGGGTCCAAGGATTTGCAGCACCCTTCACCTCCTCTGATCACCCACACCAGTGCCTTACTGGCCAAGCTGGCACAGCATGCCCTCATTGGGTAAAGGTGAGCAGGGCTCCCAACTGAAGCCAACTTGCAGAAACCAAGCAGAAGCTGCAGACCTGTAGCATTCAACCACCACTTCACCCCCTAAGAAGGGACCTCAACCACTCACGCTGGGGCCTGAGGGCTGGCAGTATCAATCACTACATATAGCCACCCACAATGGGGGCCTGAGAGCCAGTGGCACTCCTCAATCCCTCCAGCCAACAGCACTGGGCACCCATGGATAGGCTGCACTATCCCCCCAATATGCACTCCAGTGGACAGGGGCACAGCCTCCATTTTGGCACCTGGGACAGCTGAGATCCCCCTGCCTCACTCCCCTGCATAATCCTGCACTGCAATCAGAGACATATGTCTGGTCCGAACACCCCTCCACAGCCCTGCCCACCTTGGACTGTAGGTGAGAGTCTCCACACCACACACTCAGTGACTGATGACCTGGACACCTTCACTCTGACCATCCAGATAGCTGTAGAGTACACACACAACACCCAACCCAATGAGCAGGGAGAACACCCCCTGCAACTACAACCAGGTGACCAGCAGGACAGATACATCCCCTCACTAAAAATGCCACCTACATCCTTAGCAGCCCTGCAAGAACATTAAACAGAGTCCAGTGCTCACAGCTAGTATCTGCTCTCCCCACCTGGAGACAGGAGGTGAGTGCTTCAATGTGGCCAGATTAATGACCAGAGTAGCACACATGCCAGCCTTCTTGAACATAACAAAACAAAAATTCAGGATGCCATAAACAAACATACAATAAATGAATAAATTTAATAACTTCTTGATGCCTTGTAGACAAAAGTCAATATCAAATCACATAAGCAGAACAAGATGGCTCTAGCAAGCAATCAAAATAACTAACCAGAATACCTTCTGGAAAAAAATGAGGCAATGGAACTACCTGACAAAGAATTCAAAAGACTAATATACAGAGCTCTTCAAGAGATCAAGAAAGAGATCAGCAAAAACACAGACAAAACTAAGGAACACACAGACAAAGCGATAGAAGAATTCAGAAAAACAATACAAGAAAAAATGACAGAATAAATAGGCTACTGGAAACCATACAAAAATAGCAACTAGAAATTCAAAAAATTAACAATAAAATTTCAGAATTAGACAACTCCATAGAAGGACATAGAAGCAGAATTGAGACAATGGAAGATAGAATTAGCAAGATGGAAGATAAATCCTTTGACATCAATTTGTTTGAGAAAAAATTAGAAAAAAGAATGAAGAAAGCCTAAGAATTATGTGGGATACTATCAACAGGAAAAACCTATGAAGAATCAGAGTTCCAGAATCGGGGAGATAATGGAAAACACAGAGAGAATTGTTGAAGATTTGCTAGCAGAAAATTTCCCAAATATCATGAAAGATGAGAAGATATCCATCCAAGAAGCTCAATGAACTCTATAGATGATAGACACCAAAAGAAAGTAGCCAAGACATATCATAATCAAACTTGGAAAGAACCAAAGACAAAGAAAGAATCCTGAGAGTGGCTAGGGAAAAATGAAAAGCCACCTACAAAGGAGATCCAATAAGGCTAAACTCTGATTACTGAGCGAAAACCATGCAGGCAAGAAGGCAATGGGATGACATATATAAAGCCTTGAAGGAAAAAAATTGAATATTTGTATTGTATATCCAGCAAAATTGTCTCTCAAATTCGATGGTGAAATTAGACCATTTCACCATACAGAAATTAAGGGAATATGTAAAAAATCAGACCAAAATGAAAAGAAATATTAAAGGGAGTCCTCCAGTTAGAGAACCAACAGCCAGACAACAATCCAAGACTAGGACACAGGACAGATCAGTCAGATATCAACTGAGATAGGGAATTCTCAAAAATAAAACAAAGCTAAAAGATTGAAAATAGGGAACCAAATACATCAATGTGTAAATGATGACAATGTCAAAACAATAAAGAGGGAATAAATGATGTAGTCACAGAAGTTCCATATGGAGAGGAAGTCAAGGCAGTAATCAAGAAATAAAACACTTGTTTAAACTTAGAAAAATAAAGGTACATTTCAAGGTAACCACAAAGGAAGCTAACAAACCTACCCATCAAAATAAAAAAGAAGAAAAACATAAAAACTCAGCAAACACAAAATCAATAATAATGAAAGAAATGAAAAGAAAATCCATAAACAAAAAGAACTCAGCACAGAGAATTAAGTGCAACAAAGAAACCATCAACACCACAAAAAAAACAAAACAAAACAAAAACAAAAACAAAATGACAGCAGTAAACTCACACCTATCAATAATTACACTGAATGTAAATGGCCTAAATGCACCAGTAAGGAGAAAGATAGTGTTAGAACGGATTAAAACAAAAAAACATGATCTATCTGTATGCTATCTGCAAGAGACACACCTTAGGGACTCAGGCAGACATGTCCGTTTTCCCATTCTTGCCTATTCTGTAATATTCTTTGGACTTGGGCAGACATGACTGTAACAGCATGCTTGTCCGTTTTCCCACTTTTGTCTGTTCTATGATATTTCCTTGGACTCGGGCAGACATGTCTCTGACAGCATGGTTGTATATTTCCCACTTTTGCCTTTTTGAATATATGCCAAATAAAACTTCCTTTTTGCTTTACTAAACGTTGTGATTTTTTCCCCCTACAACAGTTAATGGCATAGTCATCAAGGATTTCTGAAGCTACAAATCCATTCAACCTCGAGGGGACCTGGACTACAGAGCAGAAGCTAGCAAAGAGAGGTCCTATCTTTTGGACCCATGTGTTCCCGCTGTATGTCCCTTTGACACTGATGGGGTGAGTGCTCTTGGAAAACAAACCTTTGCTTATTCTTTTTTGTTCTCTTATGTTTTCTTAAGCTTTGTTTGGCATATTTGTTTGAAAAACCAGTTGTTTGATTAAGGAGAATCTCAGATTTTTGCTTGATCATTTGGTTAAGAGTGACATTTAGTAACTCTTTAGGTGAACTGCAGTTTAGGTCCAGATTTGGGCGTTTGAAACATTAAAGAGGTAATTCTGTTTCCAAAGAGCTTTGAGTCACTATAAGCCACAAAATTCGGGCCTTTTTGTGGCTCAGAGAAAACCTGGAAAATAGTGTTCTGTTTTGTCAAATTTGCAGGGGGAGGTGGCAGCTCCTGACCAGTATTATGAAATTTGAGGGAGAAGTGGTAGCTTCGTACTGTTTTATGATCCAGTTTATCAATAAAGAATCACAATGTGGAAATTAAAATCATCAGTAACTTTAAATTACTTTCCAGTTGGAAGAACTAGTATATTTAAGGTGTAAAATAAGAGACTAGGTCTCTAGCTAGCAGAATGAATGAAGCTCAAAAAGAAGGAAACCAAAAGCTTGAACATTAGAGCTTAATATCTTTGATAAATGAGCCTGGATTTCCCCCTTACTACTGAGACATTGGTTTAGGGTTCATATTTAAAAACACTATAAACTGAATATAATAGAAGTGATTTGGAATTTCAGTGACCACTTTGGGAAAATGAGCTTTCATTTGTGTTGTCTTTTCCTTCTTTAGGGAAATTTTTCTTGATGCTTAGGTTTTGTCAAAAGGTCTAATATTCCTCCATCTGAGGCTCTGGCAAGTCAATAAGTTTTATCTAGCACCTGTTTTTTTCCATTGAATTCAGTCAACCTTACCAAAATTGCTATATACACTTTAAGAAACTAGGATCCCCATATCCTTGTTTTGTGTGGTATAGTTTGGTGAGTTTATGTGGTCTTTCTGTCTCCTTTTGTTATAAGAGATTGCTTCTGGTCTAGAGCATTGTGTCTAAGTTTGTCTTGTATTAGATTGGTGCCTATGGCTAAGAACTGGTGTTTTTTTGTAAGGCTAGTCATAGAACCTCAGTTCTTTCTTCGTCCAGAAAAAAACTACATCTTGTGTCTGTCTTATGATTTAAATTTTTAGTAGCAACTTGGAGAAACTTTGATATAAATTGGCCCATTTAAAAAGTACACTAAGATCTTTATGTTCTATACTATGTCAATATTAAAAGGAAAACCTTTCTAAGTAACCTAAGCTAGATATTATATGAGATGTGTTTTATTTAAGGAAAAAGGATAATTTTGTCTTAAAGTAAAAGCAGCAGTTCCAGAACAGTAAAAAAGAAAGAAATTAGTTATCTTTTGTCCTTCAAAATGACTAGGTCAACTTAAAAATATGTAAATGAATTGGGATGACACCACCAGCACCAGTCTCCCTAGCCAAGAATTGATGGATTCATTTACAAAATTGCTAAAGAGCTTTGGTATTTACTAGGTAGATAGCCTTTCAAAATGCCTCCATCAGCTTAAACATATGTAAATGTCTTCCATGAGTCAAGAGGGTGAGAACAGGGCAAGATCAGGCCTCTGCACCCCCCAGCCCCCAGTCTCCAAGGTTGTATAGCTCCAGAGAAGCTTTTGAAAGACCCCTTCCAACGAGGTGGACAGTTTTCTTTTAAGACAAAAGATAAGAAATATTGCTGCTTTGCTATAGTTATCAGAAATTGAGTGGATCCCAATCATAGAACTGTAAACAAGTTCTCTCTATTATAGGGGAACTCTAAGAAGTAAAACAGTAGAAATCACAATGAGATACACCTGAAAAGGCCTGAAAAAATATTTCCACTCCTAGCCAGACACTTAAGGTTATATCCATATCAATGAATTGGTCAATTGAGCAGAGACTTTGTGATTTCCAAAGCCAGTTGATACAATCTTTAAGGGCTAAAATTAGATTGGGAAAAATATGAGCAATAGTTAACAGTTGAATGAAATGTTAGAATGTTTAAATAGACTTTTCTTTCAACAACAGTTATGTTTTATGATATGCATGCTTAAAATAATTCCCAAGACATTTTAGGTAACTTACAGATACTAAATTGATAGATAATCGTCAAAATTTAAGTTCATATACTTTGGCTTTTTATGCCACAGGAGGAAGAATGTATATATATATTTAAATCTGCTAATGAATGTGTTCATTTTTGACATTTTAAAGGGATGCACTATAAGAGGTATGCAACAAAAACAACATTTAAGCAGTTTATTAAAAAGAAATTTATTTGATATAGTCAAGTTTTATCTGTTTGACTAAAGTTTAATGGTTAAATTTATGAGATTTTTAGGAGTTTTAATGGTAAGTAGCATGTAAAACAAAGAGTTAGGTTTCTTGCCGTTACAATAACAAAATTTTCTTTGATTTTTGAGTTGAAACATTAATTTATTTGTGTAATCTGCCTCCAAGACAAAAGTTTGGCCTCTCATTAGAATAAGATTCCTGAGCTGAAAACCAAGTCAAATGGCTTTTAGAGAGGAAAGCTAAGGTTTTTACTTTAAGGTCTTTGGTTAAATAACTTACGTATTGTTTCACAGTGACCTATAGTTAACTCCTGACAGCTCTGAAACCTCATGGAAAGCCACAAAAATTCTTATAATGGAAAAGTGCTAAAGAGATTTATTTAATATGTTATAAATTACACGGAATGTGTTGTCAGAATCAAGACAAGCGCCTGATTCTCTTTGGGTCAAAATTTATATGTTAGTATTTCCTCTTATGTTTTTGCCTGGTATTAGACAACAAATGCACAATATGTCATAATTTTATTATTATTTCTTTATTGCTAACTTGGTTGCAACTTTTTTTTTAATCTAGCCAATAATTTGATTAAGGAATTCACATCATTTACCTATGAAGTTTTTTTAAAATTAATATTCAGGTATTTAGAGATTTGATAGTCTTGGTATATTCTTAATATATCCTGACTATATGGTATTTTGTTTCAAACTTATTATGTATTATGTCTGAAGCCCTTGAATACGGTTAATGGTTATATTTAGAAATATTTTTATCTAAAGTTTTTTTTTAACTGATTTTATTTGGCCTTTACATTGGGCTTGTAATTAGTTTCTATCAGGTCTTTCACTATTAAGAATATTATTTTAATAAATTAATCATGGCCATATTAAGTTTTGTCATCTGCAGGTAAGTTTTAACTTTGCTTATTTGCTAAAAACGTTTGACCAAGACATCTCAACAAAAAGATGGTCTATATTGGACTTGCGAAAAGGACTGTGACTAGACTCAGTCAAGATTTCCAGAACTCTTATGCAGAAGCTGATGGATTCACAGACTGCGGCTGATCCAAAATCATGTGAAATCAATTACATAAGACTGAATAACTGAAATGATACTATAGGTTTTATGTTGGAAAATTGCTGACGTTTTAAGGTCCTAATTCTGGATATAAGAAACTATTTTCCTTTCTCCTAAATTATCTAACAGATGGGTTTAGAAATTGTAACTCTTGAATTAGAAGTTCTATTGGTAAACTTAGCAATGTTGTAAATATCATAACCAGAGAAGTGTCTGAAATTTGAGCTATGATTTTACAAAATAGAATAGCATTAGCCTTCCTGTTAGTTCTCTCAAGAAACAGTTTGTGCCTTAATAGATAAATGTTGCTGTATTTATATTAATACTCAATCTGAGGTTTTACAGAATGTAGTTGCTGTTGAGGCACATGAAAAGCAGTTACTCAGTTACTGATGCTGCTTATGTATAGACAAACACCTCATGAGATTTGTTTCCTTGGTTCAAAGACCTTAGGGTCAAGGTTTCATTGGTTATTTCAGACAACTGGCCTAATATTATTGTTAGTGTTTCTTTTTTACTTCCTAGTTTGCTGTACGGTGCCTGGGCTCTTCAAAATCAGATGATGTCCAATTACCATTTATTGAGCATTTTTGATAAAAAATTCTATAGCAAGATTATGATCCAAAGGAAAGAATGATGAGAGAGTTGTATGTAATTCTCCTGGAATCCAGATTTCTGGTTTTCATGGATATTGGGGCAACCCATACAGGCCATTGCCTTTGAGTGGCCTTTTGAACCCTGAGCTTTGAGGAAAAAAACTGGTTCCTGAAGCCACTTTGAGTCAAACAATGGTCCAGATAAACTAATAAGACCATTTTGCTCTGGGCATTGTGCTTTTTTTTTTTTTTTTTTTTAAAGAATTCTGTCTGTTTTGGGAAACTGACTCCAAAGATTGGAATGAGAGCTATGTTTAGGTTAAATCACTAATTAGTTTAATCAGTCTTTAAGACAGTGTCAGTACAAAATACCTGTCTAAAGTTTATAATCAAACTGTCACCCTTTTGGACGCTGAAAATTATGTATCTTAAAGAAACCATGCTCTCAGAGGAGATGGACCTCATAGCTTAGACTCCATTTTGTCTTAGCTTCCACGTCTGCTTCTGAGAAAGTGATCCATAACTATTAAGAGGTAAACCAAGGAGGGATACCTTGCCCTCAGGGAGAACACTTAGTATGTTTTAAACAGAGTAACTGAAGACCTCCTACAAGAGAGGTCCATCCTGTATTATCTTGCTAATCATTAATTCTCTAATGGAAACCTTTGTTGTCACATGTAAATTTTTCTATATTTTCTGTTTTTTCTAGACAAACTTTGAGTCCTCTTTATGGATATATATTTCTGTGTGGTAGATCCACCCGTACTAATTTAGATGCTCCCTTTTCAACTGATAGGGAATTTATCTGGGCAATCTCTTGTTTAGATTCCTGATGAACGTGTGGGCATTGCACTTTAGAAACTTTAGGATTACCTTTAGATATTCATAGTAATAATGCTAGTTAATACTGAAAAGGTAATGTTAAAATTGTTACACATTGTAAAATGAAAGTCAGAAGAAAACTCATTGGTCCAATACTCAGGGTATGGTTGGTAGCTTTAATTCCTACTTATGGTATATTTGAAGTGGAGAAATCTTTAAGAAATTTGTCAATTGCTATGGGACATATAGCAGACAAAGTAACTAAGAGGGATGGAAGCACAACAGCCATCTCTGACCTCATTAAGCCAAGCTGACATGAGATAACAGAAGAACCTGAGATTATTTTATTAATGTAGTCTGTGCTGTAGCAAATATCTCTTGTTACATTTGGATGAATAACACAGGAGAAGTAGAAAAAGATATACATAGAATTGGACAGCAAGCTACACACTGTAACAACCATCAGATTTGTTTTGTGGGTTACCATCAGGAATAAGTATATGGGCTAGATCACTATTACAATGAATAATATTATTCTTAGTCTACATCCTGATAGTATTAGGCATAATACAATTTATCCTCTACTGTTTTACACACCTAAAAGGCAAAAGAAGCCCTCAGGCTAAAATGTTGATGTACATTGCATCTGCTCACTCCGGTAATGCCATTGATGAGTACATCACTCTTACTTAATAACTGGTGAAGAACCAGATGGTATGTGGTGGAAAATCAGCAACATGAGTTTAAAGAGCCTGTAATGGCTGCCATCTAGGAGCCTGACTAAGTCCAGGTATTGATCAATGATGTGTTATCTCCAATCTCCACTCAAAAGGAGGGAATGATTTAGGAAATAATATTGGAGTTATTATTCCCTGTCCTTGAGCACAGAGAATGTGACCTAGCTGGAGCTTGGCTCACAAGGGCTCACAACGACACATCAGCTGGGCTCTGAGGTATAAAGACAATAGATGGGACAATCTTGGAAATTATCTTTTAGGGAAGAAATACATCTTTTAGGGAATCTTTCACATAAAGCCAATCAAACAGAACACAAAAGACTTTCTATTTTTATATTTTTCTATTAGCATTTAGTGAATAGAAATTTGTGGGACCAATGAAGACCCTCCTGGATGTCATTACTGAAACTTGTACCAATGATTGTTAAGAAAGGCAATTCAAAATGTAGGATCACAGTTTCTAGCCAATCTGTGAAAAGGTAAAGCTTTCAACGGTTTTGCCCATTTGTAATGTTAATATATACTGATGGCTCTGTAATGGTTCCTTGGACTCAGGCAGACATGGCTGTGGCAGCACGTTTGTCTGTTTTCCCATTCTTGCCTATTCTGTAATATCCTTTGGAATTGGGTAGACATGGCTGTAGCAGCATGCTTGTCTGTTTTCCCACTTTTGTCTGTTCTGTGATATTTCCTTGGACTTGGGCAGACATGGCTCTGGCAGCATGGTTGTCCGTTTCCCACTTTTGCCTTTTTGAATATATGCTGAATAAAACTTTCTTTTTGCCTTACTAAAAAAAAAAAAAAAAAAAAAAGGAGAGAGAGAGAGAGACACACCTTAGACACAAAGACGTAAACTAAAACTCAAAGAATGGAAAAAAATATATTAAGCAAACAATAACAAAAAGACGAGCAAGAGTGGCAATATTAATCTCTGATAAAATAGACTTTAAAGCAAAATCCACCATACAGGATAAAGAAGGACACTATATAATGATTAAAGGGTCAATACACCAGGAGCACATAACCATAATAAATATATATGCATCCAGAGACAGGGCTCTAAAATACATAAAACAAACTCTTGAGAAGAGAAATAGACAGTTCCACAATAGCAGTAAACTTCAACATGCCACTTTTGGTGAAGGGCAGAACATATAGAAAGAAACTCAGTAAAGATACAGAAGATCTAAATGCCACAGCCAACAAACCAACCTCATAGACATATACAGAACACTCCACCCAACAGCAGCAAAGTATACATTCTTTTCCAATGCACATGGAACATTCTCCAGAATAGACCAGATTTTAGGCCACAAAGCAGGCCTCAACAAAATCCAAAACATTGAAATAATACAAAACATCTTTTCTGATTATAATGCCATAAAAGTAGATATCAATAACAGAAAAAGCAAAAAAAAAAAAAAAAAAATCAAACACATAGAAACTGAACAACGCCTTGCTTGAAAGCTACTGGGTAATAGAAGAAATCAAGGATGGAATAAAAAAAAATTGATAGACCCAAATGAGAATGAAAACACATCTTACCAAAACCTTTAGAACACAAAAAAGCAGTGCTTAGGGTCAATTTATAGCAACAAACGCACACATCAGAAAAGAAGAAATGGCCAAAATCAAAACATTAAACCTACAACTCGAACAAATAGAAAGAGAGCAGAAAAAGAAGCCCACCGGCACCAGAAGAAAGGAAATAATGAAGATTAGAGCAGAAATAAATGAAATAGAGAACAGAAAAACAATAGAAAGAACCAACAAGACCAAAAGTTGTTTCTTTGAAAAGAGCAACAAAATCGACAAGCCATTGGCCAAACTGACAAAAGAAAAACAAGAGAGGTAGCAAATAACCCAAATAAGAAATGAAATGGGAGATATTACATCAGACCTAACTGAAATAAAAAGGATCATAATAGAATACTATGAAAATTTGTACTCCAACAAATTTGAAAATGTAGAGGAAATGGAAAAATTTTTAGAAACACAGTATCTACTTAAACTAACACAAACTGAGGTAGAAAAACTAAACAGACCCATAACAAATGAAGACATTGAAGAGGTAATAAAAATCTCCCAATAACAAAAATATAGCGCTATCCTGATGGCTTCACTGGAGAGCTCTACTACACTTTCAGAGAAGAGCTCATACCAATACTACTCAAACTATTTCAGAGCATAGAAAAGGAAGGAATACTCCCAAATTCATTCTATGAAGCCAGTATATCCCTGATACC
The DNA here is from genome assembly GCA_030035585.1 of Dugong dugon. Classification (NCBI taxonomy): domain Eukaryota; kingdom Metazoa; phylum Chordata; class Mammalia; order Sirenia; family Dugongidae; genus Dugong; species Dugong dugon. The sequence goes on from CM057462.1 coordinate 155,938,665, forward strand.
AAAGCCAGGCAAAGACACTACCAAAAAAAAAAAAGAAAAGAAAAGAAAAGAAAAATACAGACCAATATTCCTCATGAATATACATGCAAAAATTCTAGCCAATAGAATTCAACAGCATATCAAAAAAATAATATATCACAACCAAGTGGGATTTATACCAGGTATGCAAGGATGGTTCAACATTAGAAAATCAATTAACATAATCCACCACATAAATAAAGTAAAAGAATCACATTATCTTCTCAATTGATGCAGAAAAGGTATTTGACAAAGTCCAATGTCAATTCCTGATAAAAACTCTCAGCAAAATAGGAATAGAAGGGAAATTGCTCGACATAATAAAGGAGATTTATACAAAACCAACAGCCAACATCATTCTCAATGGAGAGAGACTGAAAGCATTCCCCTTGAGAATGGGAACCAGACAAGGATGCCCTTTACCACCACTCTCATCCAGCATCGAACTGAAAGTCTTAGCTAGAGCAATAAGGCAAGAAAAAGAAATAAAGGGCATCCAAACTGGTAAGGAAGAAGTAAAACTATCCCTATTTGCAGATGATATGATCTCATACATAGAAAACCCCAAAGAATCCACAAGAAAGCAATTGGAACTAATTACAGATTTCAGCAAAATAGCTGAATACAAGATTAACATACAAAAATCAGTTAGATTTCTCTACACCAACAAAGAGAACTTTGAAAACGAAATCAGTAAATCTATATCATTCACAATAGCCACCAAGAAGATAAATTACTTAGGAATAAATCTAACCAGGGACACAAAAGACCTGTACAAAGTGTACAAAGAAAACTACAAAACACTACTGCAAGAAACCAAAAGAGATATACATAGGTGGAAAAGCGCACCACACTCATGGATAAAAAGACTCAACATTGTGAAAATGTCAATACTAACCAAAGCAATCTACAGATACAATGCAATCCCCATCCTAATTCCAATAGCATACTTTAACGAGATGGAGAAACAAATCACCAACTTTATATGGAAAGGGAAGAGGCCTCAGATAAGTAAAACTTAATTGAAGGAGAAGAAAAAAGTGGGAGGCCTCACACTACCTGATCTTAGAACCTATTATACAGTCATGGTAGTCAAAACATCCTGGCACTGGTACAACAGACACATAGACAAATGGAACAGAATTGAGAACCCAGACCTAAATCTATCCATCTATAAGCAGGTGATATTTGACAAAGGGCCAAAGTCCGTTAAATGTGGTAAAAGATAATCTCTTTAACAAATGGTGCTGGCATAACTGGATGTCCATCTATTAAAAAAAGAAACAAGATCCGTACCTCACACTATACACAAAAACTAACTCAAAATGGATCAAAGACCTAAATATAAACCTAAAACAATAACGATCGTGGAAAAAAAATAGGGACAATACTAGGGGCCCTAATACATGGCATAAATAGAATACAAACCATAGGTAATAATGCACAAACACCAGAAGAGAAGCTAGATAACTGGGAGCTCCTAAAAATTAAACACTTATGCTCATCAAAAACTTCACCAAAAGACTAAAGAGAACTTACAGCTTGGGTAAAAATTTTTGGCTGAGACATATCGGACAAGGGTTTAATCTCTAAAATCTACAAAATACTTCAGCACCTCAATAACAAAAACACAAATAATCCAATTAAAAAATGGGCAAAGGATATGAACTGACACTTGACTGAAGAAGACATTCAGGTGGCTAAGAGACATATGAAGAAGTGCTCGGGATCATTAGCCATTAGAGAAATGCAAATTAAAACTAAATGAGATACCATCTCACCCTGACAATATTGGCACTAATCAAGAAAAAAAAACAAAACAGAAAATAATAAATGTTGGAGAGGTTGTGGGGAGATTGGAACTCTTATGCACTACTGGTGGGAATGCAAAATGGTAAACCACTATGGAAAATGATATGGTGCCTCCTTAAAAAGCTAGAAATAGAAATATCATACTATTCAGCAGCAATTCCACTCCTAGGAATATATCCTAGAGAAATAGGAGCCGTCACATGAATAGACATATGGACACCCATTTTCACTGCAGCATTATTTACAATAGCAAAAAGAGGGAAACAGCCTAAGCGCCCATCAACAGATGAATGGATAAACAAATTATCGTGCATACACACAATGGAATACTACGCAACCATAAAGAACAATGATGAATCCATCAAACATCTCACAACAAGGATGAATCTGGAAGGCATTATGTTGAGTGAAATAAGTCAATCGCAAAAGGACAAATATGGTATGAGATCACTATTACAAGAACTCAAGAAAAGGTTCAGACACAGGAAAAAACATTCTTTGATGGTTATGAGGGTGGGGAGGGAGGGGGAGGAGATAACACTAACTTGTTAGTAGACAAGTGTCAACTTTGGTGAGGGGAAAGACAACACACAGTATAGGGGAAGTCAGCACAACTTGAACAAGGCAAAAGCATAGAAGTTTCCTAGACACATACAAACATCTTGAGGAACCAAGTTGCTGGGGTTGAGAGCTGGTGACCTAAGTCTTGGGGGACATCTAGGTCAATTGCCATAACATAGTTCATAAACAAAATGGTCTACATCCTACTTTGGTGAGTAGTGTCTGGAGTCTTAAAAGCTTGTTAGCGGCCATTTAAGATACATCTATTGGTCCCACCCCATCTGGAGCAAAGGAGAATGAAGAAAACCAAAGACACAAGGAAAATATTAGCCCAAAGGACTAATGGACCACATGAACCATGGTCTCCACCAGCCTGAGCCCAGAAGAACTAGATGGTGCCTGGCTACTAGCATAGACCACTCTGACAGGGGTCACAACAGAGAGTCCGGGACAGAGTGGGAGAAAAATGTAGAACAAAATTCAAATTCATGAAAAAAGACCAGACCTACTGGTCTGACAGAGACTGGAGGAACCCCTGAGAGTGTGATCCCACACAATCTGCTAATTCAGAACTGCAACCATTCCTAAAGCTCACTTTTTGGACAAAGATTAGACAGGACTATAAAACAAACAATAATGTACGTGAGGAACGTCCTTCTTAGTTCAATCAAATATACAAGACCAAATGGGCAACTCCTGCCCAAAAGCAAGACGAGAAGGCAGGAAGGAACAGGAAAACTGGATGAATGGACATGGGGAAACCACATTTGAAAAAGGGGGGAGCGATGTCACGTTGTGGGAATTGCAATAATGTCACAAAACAGTATGTGTGTAAATTTTTGAATGAGAACATAACTTGAGCTGTTAACTCTCACCTAAAGCACAATAAAATTAAAAAAAAAAAACCCCAACAACATCCACTTAAAAAATAATAAAGCTGTTATATATTTAAAAAAAAATCAGAAAATCCAAACTGACATTCACTAAGTGAAATATAGGTGTATTGGCAAACCACTTTCACTATGAATGACAGTGAATCTGGGGCTTTGTCATGTGACCACATTCATGGCTTGGTTGGTCCTATCAAGTAGCCCAAATTTTCTCTCACAGGTCATTTAACACATCTAACATTATTTAACACATTTAAAGATAGATGAGGTTAAATTATAACCATCAGCACCATCACCAGTATTACTTTTCTCCCCCATAGCCTTCTTCACCCAACCTGAGCGTAAGTCTATGGAGGGCAGGAGCAGGGACTTTGTTTGTTTATGCTCACTCTAACATCTTCAGTACTTAATACAGTGCTTGATACATAAAAGGTGCTGAACAAAGATTTGTTGAATGAAAAAAAAAATTATTAAAAGGTCATCTGTCTAGAGTTTCTCAACTTCAGCACTATTGGCATTTTGTGCTGAATAACTATAGTGGTCCATCCTGTGCATTGTAGGAGGTTTAGCAACATCCTTGGCTGCTACCCATTAGATGCCAATAGCATCTCCCAGTTGTGACAACCAGAAATGTCTCCGTTGTTGTTGTTAGGTGCCATTGAGTTGGTTCTGACTCATAGCAACCCTATGTACAACCGAATAAAACACTGCCTGGTCCTGCACCATCCTCACATTGTTATGCTTGATCCCATTGTTGTAGGCACTGTGTCAATCCATCTCATCGAATGTCTTCCTCTTTTTCGATGACCAAGAATGACTTTAGCAAGAATGATGTCCTTCTCCAGGAGCTGATCCCTCTTAATAATATGTCTGTGATGGTTAAGATTGTGTGTCAACTTGGCTGGACCGTGATTCTCAGTATTTTGGCAGTTGTATAATGTTGTGATCACCTCCCTATTGAGATTTAATATGTGATCATCCCCATGATGAGATCTGCTGTGAGTAGCCAGTCGGTTGAAAGGGAGTTTTCTTGGGTGTGTGGCCTGCAACGAATATAAGCGGACATTCTGGCAAGGCTTGGGGGCTTTTTGCTCTTTCTGTATCCTGCAACTGGCTCCTGTTCATCTGACTTCTGGTTCTTGGGACTTGAGCCAGCAGCTTACCTATAGTCTTGCCTGCTGATCTCAGGATTCATTGATCTTTGCAGCCTGTGAGCAAGAGCTCTGCTCTCTGACCTGCCAGTCTTGGATTCGCCAGCCCCTGCAGCTATGTGAATCAGGAGAAGCCTCTATCCTGACCCATGGACTTGGGACATTCCAGCCTCTACAGTCGCGTGAGCCATTTCCTTGATATAAATCTCTCTCTATGTATATATTTATATGCTTTAGTGGTTTTGCTTCTCTAGAGAACTCAGCCTAAGACAGTGTCCAAAGTATGTGAGACGTAGTCTCACCATCCTTGCCTCTAAGGAGCATTCTGGTTGTACTTCTTCCAAGACAGATTCGTTTGTTCTTTTGGCAGTCCATGGTATATTCAGTACTCTTCGCCAACACTGCAATTCAAGGGCGTCAATTCTTCTGTCTTCCATATTCATGTCTCTAGATATTGCCATATGTCCCCTGGGGGCAAAATAGTCCCTGGTGGAGTACCATCAGCATAGAAACACCATCTTGATCTTCCTGACTTTTTAACAAAGGATATTATAGTCCTACCTTGGATTTGACACATTTCTTAATATGAGAATTGTTGGGTCTAGAGAGGCTGGGAATGAGAAAGTTTTATTTTCAAATGCAGTGAGTCCTGCTCCATTATATTTAATAGTTCGTTCTTTAGATCATCTCTCTCCTTTTACATTTTGTCATGGAGAATGAGAAGCCAGGTGGCACTTTTAATATTCTGCCTGGAAATCTTAGCTGGATTTTCAGGTTCATTAGGTACATTTTCTATTTTCCAGGTTACCAAACTTTCTGCCACTACATAATACCAGTGTCCCTTCCTCCACCTTTCAAAAGACTCCTAGAGGACTTTAGGCTTCTGTGAACAATGGTCCTTCCAATTCCTGCCCACCTCCCAGTTGCAAAGCCAATGCCGTATGTTTGAAGTTTTGTTAAGGCAGCACTCCACTTCCAAACTCAGTTCTGGTTATCTATTGCTGCATAACAAATTACTGTCAAACTTAGTGGCTTAAAACAACAACAAAAATTTTATTCTCTCTCATGTATTTAGGAAGGGCTTAGCTTGGCAGTTCTGGCGCAGGATGTCTCACGAGGTGTTAGTCATGGTTGCTGGCCCTGGAATGGCAAGGGTTTGAATCCACTGAGCATCTCCCTCTCTTTGTATGGTTTGTGGACTAGTTTGGGCTTCCTCATAGCATGGTGGCCTCAGGGTAGATGGACTCAGGGCCTAGCCATGGAAAATAGCTACTAGGGCAATTAGTGTTAAATTGCTGGATGATTTCTCACAGCTGGCGATGGAAACTGTGATAGGCAATACCAGACAAACAAACAAAACCCATTGCTGACGAATCAATTCCAATTCATAGTGACCGTATAGGACAGAGTAGAACTGCCCCATAGGGTTTCCAAGGAGTGGCTGGTGGATTCGAACTGCTGAACTTTTGGTTAGCAAGAGTGGTTAGCTGTTAACCACCACGCCAAACTGCTAATTGGTGCCTCACCTCAAGTGGAGCCCAGGTCATGCATGAAACATCCAGGACATGAACCCTACCTACACACTCCTTCCCCCATTTAGGCCTCTGTATGGCAGCGTTCTTCCCCCAGGGTGAGCATCTCAAGAGAGCAATACGAAGTGTATGGCATTTTATGACCTAGCCTTGGAAGTTATACAACATTTTATCATACTCTACTGGTTGGGGCAGTAACAAAGGCCTTCCTAGGTTTATGGAGAGGATACAGATCCTCCCTTCCTCCCCCTACTTTAATACAGGAAGTGGTAAAGTCATTTTATAAGAAGAGCTTGTCAGTGGGAAAGATTGTCGAGGATATCTTTGGAAAATACAATCTGCCACTGCAAACATATACGTATATTGTAAACTATATTAAAGAAAGAAGGTTGTGGTTAGCTCTTTAGGCGAGTAGAGGCAGGGGAATGGGATGGGAAGGAGTACATGTGTATGTTTTTATTAACGGTCTAGTCTTGGGTTGGGTGGTGAGCAGGGCCATCTAGTATAGCAGCTGTGCAGGCTGGGCTTTGAACAACTGGCATCATGAATTACAGTGTGAGTGGTACTCCTAGAGTAGTGCAGTACAGCAAACCTGGAGGGGTTCACAGATGTTTATTTTATTATAATTTAATAGATAATAAAAATAATAAATGACATAAAATAAATACATAGAAGGAAAAAAATGAACACATAAAATAAAAGAGTGAAAAAAGAATAGTTTAGGCTTTAGTCAGTCAGATAGTTAATGGCATTTTGGGGCACCCAAGAGCCACTTCCTGGGAGCAGTCCTGAGATACAGGGCTCTCTTTAGAGAGATGAATGCCTCACTGTAGGAAATTACACTGGAGTGGCGCAATGGTTAAGAGCTTGGCTGCTAACCAAAAGGTCAGCAGTTTGAATCCACCAGCCATTCCTTGGAAATGCTATGGGACGGCTCTACTCTGTGCTATAGGGTTGCTATGAGTCAGAATCAACTCAACAGCAATAGGTTTGGTTTTTTGGTTTGGCTGTTTGACTTATAACTATTCTCCTTTTTGGGGGGACCAGCAAAAATGGGTCCCAGGTAGCTCTATCTGTGACTCATAGCCCAGCCTCTGGCTGGCTGATCCAGAAGTCAGCACTTGACCCATTTGGGTTAATCAGAGAACACCATGCCCTTGATCACAGAAAATGAATCCCTGGATGGTGCAAGAGGTTAAGTACTTGGCTACTAATGAAAGACTGGAGATTCAAACTCACCCAGAGATGTCTCAGAAGAAAGGTCTGCAGATATACTTGTGCAGTTCTACTCTGACACACGTGGAGTCACCTTAAGTTGGAACCAACTCAAGGGCAACTTTTTTTTTTCTTTTTGACCGTAGGGAATTCATCTGATCGATTTAGGTCTATTAATTATTTCTCAGAATTTTTTCCAAGTTGGGTTGAGGAAAGAGATTCAGCTTCTATCTGGTAGTGGAAGCCAAAGGTTTTGAGGCACTGAAGCTATCAGCAACCAAGTGACTTCCAAGAGCGATGGTCAGCGAACAGAAGAGAATGAAGCAGCAGGAGGAGCAATGCAGAGGCAGCAAATAGATGGTGTGCTGGTGGCGTTTGAATCCAGCTGTGTTATTGCCCTTCTTGCATTTGGTGTTCAACCTTCCTTTGGTAGCATCATTCCAGCATCCTTCCAAAGCTTTTCCTTTTGGCCTAGCTTAGTTTCAACTGGGTTTCTGTCACTTGCAACCACAAGGTTAAGGAGAATTCATACACACCCTGACGGAAGAATGATTTACATAGCAATGCTTCAACATCCATATTTAGGTGAACATCTAGATGCTGATGAGAAAAGCAAACATTTAGGTGAGATTAATGAGAATCGTGAATGCACTCATTTGTTTATTCACTTCATTCATTCAACCAATGTTTATTGAGTATCTAAACCAAATCAAACCTGTTGCCGTTGAGTCGATTCTGACTCATAGAGACACTATAGGACAGAGTAGAACTGCCCTGTAGGGTTTCCAAGGAGCAGCTGGCAGGTTTGAACTGTTCATCTTTTGGTTAGCAGCCAAGCTCTTAACCACTACACCACCATAGCTCCATTGAGTGCCTACTGTGTGCTAAATGAGCCCTCGTGGCACAATGGTTAAGTGCTCGGCCACTAACAAAAAGATTGGCAGTTTGAATCCACCCAGCAGCTCTGTGGGAGAAAGACCTGGTAATCTGCTTGTGTAAAGTTTACAGCCTAGGAAACCCAATTGGGCGGGTCTATTCTGTCACACGGGGTTACTATAAGTTGAATATCAACTCAGTGGCACCTAACAACAATAACTACAACCACTGTGTGCTAGGGGAGTCCCTGGGTGGTACAAAGTGCTCAGCTACTAACCAAAAGACTGTTTGAATCTACCCAGAGGTGCCTCAGAAGAAAGGCCTGGTCACCTCCTTCCAAAAAATCAGCCATTGAAAACTTTATGGAGCATAGTTCTACTTTGACACACATGTGGTCACCATGAGTCAGAATTGACTCCATGAAGACTGTTTTTTGTTTTTTACTGGACTGTGTGTTAGGCACTGTTCTAAGTTCTTATTATTCACAAATGGGCAAAACTGTCATGCTCACAATCCTCATGAAGCTTATAGCCTAGTGAAGAGGCAGACATTAAACAAAAAATAAGCCAACATATAGTTATGTAATTATAAGTTCTGATAAATGCTCTGAAAGAAAGAAGTAGGATCCTATGAGAGAATAACAAGGTGGCAGAGTTTAGAATTGGTGGTCAGGAAGGCCTCTCTGAGGAGGGAACACTTAAGGCCTAAAGATGGGGAAGAAGTCAGCTAGGTGAAAAGTTGGAGGAAGTGTGTTCTAGGCAGAGAGAACAGGTAGTCCAAAACTGTGAGGAAGAAAATGATAATAAAAACACGTGGTGCTTGTTATATGCCAGGCACTCTTGTCATGAAACCTCACAACAACACTTTGAGGGAGGTACAGTTATTATTTCGGTTTTTCTTTCAGAATTGGAAACTGAGGCACAGTGAGGTTAAGTAACCTGCCCAAGGTCACACAGCTAATACGTGGTGAAGCTGCGATTTACACCCAGGAGGAGGCCATCGAGGCTGGCGGTGGTGGTGAGGACAAGAGCTGCAGGAGTTGGTGGAATACTCTGGAAAATGATAGCAATAATGCTTGCACAGCAGGAAGAATATAATCAATGTCACTGAATTGTACATGTGAAAATTATTGAATTGGCAAATATTTTATGTATATTTTTACCACCAAAAAAAAAAAAGAACGGCAGGAAATCAGGCTGGAATGTGCAGCACAGAGGGTTCTTGCAGGCCATGCCAAGGAGTTTGAATTTTATTCCATGTGCCATGAAAAACTATAAAAAAGATCTAAGCAGGAGCATGCATGATTTAATTTGCATTCTTAAAAGCTGGTGATGAACATTTTTTTAAATTATATTTTATGATTATAAAACTTATATCTGCTCATTTGGGAAACACAGAAAAGCTCCAGGTAGAAAATAAAAAAAATCACCTCTATTCCCAACCTGCACACAACAAATAATCACTGTTAACTTTTGGTATATAGTTTTCCAACTGACAGGTGTTTGTATCATATCATAATTGGAATCATACTGTACATATTGTCTTGTCAATCAGCACTTCAGGAAAACAGAGTACCACATGATAGCTTTGTTCCAAGGTTTTGCAGGAGGACATGATGGTGGCAGGGAGGAGAAGAACGAAAGGAGTAGGGACAGAAGCTAGCTCCTTGTGTTTCAGTGGATTAGCCCAGCAGGAAGATGGGTCATGTCTGGGACAGGGGTTTAGGTTGTCACTTTGGAGCCACATGTGGGCTCTCTGAAGATTCCCATTTCTCCAAGTTCTTCAAGGAACAGACTAGAACCAACACCTGTCCTTCCCCTACAGGCCTTAGACACAAAAAGCAGCTCTCCTGTGCCACTTTTAATTTGGAGATTGCCCTTATGTGCTGCTCTGTTGGCCTGTCTCATCTCTTCTTCCCTTCTGCCCTCACTGGGTCATAATCTGGGGTGAGAGGATGGATAGGTTGTCTGCCTCATCCTACCCGACCTGTTCATAATTTCTATAGACCACGAATGGTGTGCGATAAGTACTTTTTACATGCATTGTTTTAATTAATTCCACCTACAGGACTCTGGGAACCCTGGTAGTGCAGTGGTTAAGAGCTTGGCAGCTAACCAAAGGTCAGCAGTTCGAATCCACCAGCTGCTCCTTAGAAACCCTATGGGGCAGTTCTACTCTGTCCTGTGGAGTCACTATGAGTCAGAATTGACTCGACAGCAACAGTTTTTACGGATACAGGACTCTGAGGTGAGTAGTGTTAACCTCTTTTACTGATGAAACTGAGAAATAGCAATAGCTAGAAAGTGGCAGAGCAATTGAACTTAAGTATACCAGACACCAAATTCCACATATTTAATTGCTTCTTCACACAGCCAATGTCCCTTCAAACACTCTAACATCGTTCTGTTTTACTGGAGTCAGAAGGCCATCTACTTTCCATCTGACCCTAGGATTGAGCTGGGCTGATGTATGACCACAGATTACAGATGAGGCCAATCAGCCCTAAAACTCAGGGTGTTTAAGAAGTATGAGTAATGGGAGGTTATTGAATAGTGGTGTTATTGTTGGATGATTGGAGGGTGTTGTTGTTAGGTACAGCCGAGTCAATTCCGACTCACAGCAACCGCATATGACAGAGTAGAACTGCCATATAGGGTTTTCTTGGCTGTAATCTTTATGGGAGCAGATTGCCAGTTCTTTCTCCCTCAGAGCCACTGGGTGGGTTTGAGACACCAACCTTTTGGTTAGCAGCCAAGCTCTTAACTGTTTGGGCCACCAGGGCTCCTGACTGGCGGGTAGATAGCTGAATACCAGGAAATCCAGGCTGGAGAACTACCAGGAGGATCCATCAAGGAGAGAAAGCTGTTTTGGGGGAAGCAGGATTGCCTAGTGTTTTACGGCAATGGCTAAAGGCCTGAATCTTCACACACCCATCTGGGCCTGTGTCACGGCTGGATCAGGTTGAAATAACGTCCCAAAAGCTGACTGGGAAAATCCCCAGATGCCGGGCCACCAGGCAGCGTTCCCGGGGACGCCGGCTCTGCTACTGCCCTCTCCCTCCCATTCATGGCAAGTCTTGGCAGCATGGGCACCCTTGAGCCTTCAGGTAGATGCCCAGCAGCCCTTTGGACTCACCAACTGCAAGCTGTAACTGGTTTGTCCTTGGTCCAGGGCTGCAGGAAAATCGTTTCTCAAAAAAAGACTTTAAAAAAAAAAAACTGGAAAATATCCACAACCAAAGTGTCTGCACAGAGTAGGGCGGGAAGTCTTCTAGACGGTGAGCTGAAGATTCCGTCGTCTTCTTGCTAAGGGACAGGGAAGGAATGTGAAACCCTATCACCCGAAGGGGAAGTGCACACTGTGCCTTTCACTTTCTGCCTGCTCTGGGAAGGGTCAGGGATGTGGATCATGCTGGGAATCACAGCCTCCTGAGAGGCTGCTTCAGATGCCTGTGTTTCAGCTGGGAGAGAGGGGGTGGGAGCAGTCAGGATATGTGGTCTGACCCCTAGATACTCAGTGGAGACCTAGGACCAAACCAAAAACCAAACCTGCTCTTGTCCAGTTGTTTCTAACTCATGGTGACCCTGTGTGTTATAGAGTAGAACTGTGCTCTATAGGGTTTCCTTGGCTGTAATCTTTATAGAAGCAGATCACTAGGCCTGTCTTCCCTGGCACTGCTGGTTGGGTTTGAACCACCAACATTTAGCTTAGCATCCCATTGGTCTTGAGTCGATTCCTACTCATAGCGACCCTATAGGACAGAGTAGAAATGCCCCATAAGGTTTCCAAGGAACAGCTGGTAGATTTGAACCGCCGACCTTTTGGTTAGCAGCTGAACTCTTAACCACACGGCCACACCAGGGACCTGGAAAAGTGGGATGTGCATCTATTTCCTCATGGATACTGGGGCCTCCCAAGCCCCCCTAGTTCTAACCTACTCTGTCTTTCTCTTCCTACGTTTTTGTACTGATCAGTTTTACACATGATCTCATTTGATCCTTGCAGCAAATGAGGAAGTTAGGTTTAGAAGGTAGGTATTACTAGATCTGTTTTACAAAAGAGGAGACTCATGTTCTGGAAGAAAGTCATCTGCCTAGGGCCACCTCAGTCTTCTGTGAATCCACTTCCCTTACTGATAGACCACGGCATATCCTACAACCTTGCACCTTAGATGCTCCATGGTCCCTGCTGCTGTTATCTTACCAGCAGGGAGTACTGGGGAGTGAGCATTGGTCTGGAGTCAGGAGATCTGATTTTCTATGGCAACTGCCTGCCAATAGTTGGCTTACTGATTGTGTGAAAGAATGAGTGAATGACCTTGGGGAAATCCTGTCAACCCTCTATGTCTCAGCTTCCTAACCTATAATGCAAGTGTTGAGTTGGAAAACACTCTGAGGTCTGAGCCCCTTCCTATTCCAAAATTCTGAGGGTCTGTAATTTCTGATCTAATCCAAGCTTCCTAGTCCCTGCCATCAATTGCTCCCCAGTCAGTTCGACCACATTTCCTGTCAATCCCCAGCAGATACTCTGCAGTCACCTTTCCTGATGTCCACTTTGTCCTGGTGAAGTAGGCCAAGTGCAAAGTCTGAAAGCCTCAGCCTGCTTCTGCGTCCATTGCCACACAATACCTAGGCTGGGAAAAAGGGTTGAGGCTGCACACAGAACCAAGGCTGGGTTGCCTACACCAAATGCTCGCAAGCGTATTTGACTCCCTGCATAGCCCAGCCCTGGGAGGGTGGAATGCGACTGGGTTTTGGGTGACAGAGTGAAAGGTATGGGTGAGTGTCATGTGTATAAGAAATCAGAGTTTCAGAGTTGTGTGTGTGGCATTTGGGATACAGAACCAAGGTGAGCAGGAGCCCCTGGGTGGCACAAATAGTTAAGTGCTTGGCTACTAACTGAAAGGTTGGTCGTTCAAATCTACCCAGAGTTGCCTTGGAAGAGCGGCCTGGTGATCTACTTCTGAAAGACTACAGCCACTGAAAACTCTATGGAGTGCAGTTCTATTGTGACACACATGGGGTCACCATGAGTCAGAATCAAGTTGATGGCAAATGATTTGAGAGATGGAAACTAGTTCCTTATGTTCCATGGATTAGCCCAGCAGGAATGATAGCTGAAGAATGGTGGGTGATGGGGGTGAGGTGTTTTTGACTATGACAAGGAAAAGTGCTGTGACTCTGTCATCTGGGGCCAAAAGTCTTCTGGATCTGGACTGAATGATTCAGGGCAGTGTAGTTCCTTTTTATGGTCTCACATTGCTGTGTATTCCTTGATTGGACTGATGGTTTGGGGTATAGATAAGGCAGGATGTGGTTCTGACAAGTGTTGGGGAACTGAGTCCTTGAAGTGCCCAGAGGTGCTCAAGGTGGGTCCAAGTTTTAGACTTTCACCCCTGTAGCTAGCTGAGCATCATCTGGAGGTCATGTCATATGGCTCCTCTTCATGCTGGCTAGCACTGGCCTAGTAGTATGGTGGTATGGGGAGAGCATTGACTGACTTGGGGAACAGGGAGGCCCTGGCACTGGGGATAGGGTGGGGCTGCCTTTCTATCTGGCCTGGAATGTCCTACTTCTGTGTGTGTGGAGTTGGTGGAGAGGGGTGGAGGGAGGTGGTGTTGCTCCAGGCTATCCCAGCCCAGCCACCATGTTTGAAATCCAGTTTATTGAATTTACAGTAAAGGTTTTATGGGGCTTTCCTGGAATCTTCTCATTATGGAAACTCTTGTGCTGGCAGTTTCGTGGCTGGTGTCTGGTTTGCTTGGGAGAGGTTGAGTCAGGCACTGTCCTGTCTTGATGGAAAGTTCCTCTCCTGAATCACTCGAGGGGAACCACCATGCAGGCTGGGGGCCTGAGTGGGCCTGCCCAGTTCTTGGAGGGGATGGACTTCTTGGAGCTTGGTCCTGAGTGGACCCTCACTTGTTTCCTATCTGACCATCCTCTGTGAGTTTCAAACATCTGCTCCTCAGGGGAAGTGGTGGTGAAAAATTCGCCTCGGGTATTAAAGCCTTTTTCATTATTTTCCACCTATTTGAAAAACATGAGATGCTGGTCCACTGAACAAAAACAAACCAACTCTACAAAAAAGGATTTGCTGATTGTAAACAGCAGGAACACACAAATCACAAGACCACATCTGGGTTGGGAGTCCTTTGGCCAAAGCTTGAGGTGCCAAGTGCTGCCCTCTGCTGACCCTTAAAAGTTCCCTTCTCTGGCTTTTCAAATATCCTCTTGGACTCCCAGGTAGCACCTTCCTCACCACTAAGCTCACATCCCAAACCCAGGATGCCTGATTGTATTAGTGAGAAGAGCTGTAGGATCTTTGAAAAGGTCCAGAAGCCCCGTTTATGAGTGTGGGTGGCTTCATCATGCTGATGCCCTGAAATGGAGATTAATGAATCAAAGTCTCACCAGCCTCCCTTTGGCTATTAGTGGGACTGTCAGGTCCTACAGTATTGGGTCACTAGTCCTTCCAGTATTTATATTGCTGGTGTTCTTTAAAACTCAGGGACATTCACAAAACAGAACATGTGACTTGGTATTTGAATGACAATTGTGAAAATAGATTAGGTTGTGAAGGTTTCTCTGGGTACTGATGTATGGCCCTTTCTATGAGGGTGTCAAGGAAGATGGCAGCAGGGGCACTCCCATAGGAGGGAATGTGGCCCCTCCCCAGTGTTAGGACACAGCCACCTCTCTAATGGTCACAGGTGTCCAAGCAGGGTCTGTGTGGCCACAGGAGACAGTGAACGCCCCCTCATTGAGAACCCAAGTGTGGTTTTCATTGACCTCTCTGAAGAGTGCTTGGCCTGGATAATCTCCAAGAGTCTCTAATTACTAAGGTTCTAGGGGGAAGCCAGTGGACAAATGTTAGCTTTGAAGTCTGACAGTCCTGGGTTCAAGTCTCAACTCTGCCACAGATCTGGTTTCCTTTTCTACAAAAAGAAGATAATAACATCAACTTTGCAGGGCTGGTGTGAGGAATAAATGGAACAATGTAGATAGACCACTTGGGCTTCAGATGGAATTTACTTTATTTCTTTCTCTTCATTTTAAGCCAATTGTGTGCCCAGGGTGTGGGCTCCATGCTGGAAACAATCTTGTATTTTAAAATAAACAACCACTCAGCTTCATTTGACACATGATATATACAAGCAGAAGTGTTTGTGTCTTGTTTTAATTTCTTCCCACTGTCTGTGTTTCCAATATGTGTGTCTGGGGAAGTGAGTCTGTCTTAGATGGCAAAGCCCTGAGGGATGCTGAGCCATAACCATGCACAATTATCTGCCTCATAATGATGATGATGATGATGATGATAAGGACACCAGTTTTTACATTTATGATCAAATTTGACTTTCGCAGTAACCCTAGGAGGTAGGTAGGACTAAAGAGGTGACTGGCCATAGCTGATGAGACTGCCTCAGGTCCCATGGTTGGTGGTCTCAACAGGACCAGGCCTGGATAGCAGGCCTAGTTTGTGGATTTAGCTGAAGACTTTCCAGAATGGCCCTTCTTCTGCCTCCCAGAAACATTCTTTTCATAATCTGCTCCTGAGCCCCTTTTTTTCTGGGCTGGACTTGAGTTACTGTTCCAAGTTAGATGGCTAGTTTTCCATGTAGATTATAATCTAAGCATAATCTAAGAGACAAAGAAGGCTTTTTCTTTGAACCCCCGGGTCTTGTTGTCTGGAGTATCTGAGGTTGAGTTGCCCTGGGGAAGCTGAGCAGTGGGCCCCAGTATAGATGTCTGCATCTTGAGGGCAGAACCCAGCAGAGAAGTGAGGCCAGAGCAGGCAGGTGGCTATTTTCCAGGGATATGTGTGGGTAACTCACTTTAAACAGTGGTGGTCAGTAGGTCAGTCTTTTTTCCCCTAAATTACTGTGTTCATTCATTTCTGCTTCTGATGATGTAGGAGGGAAGGGTGGCCAGCATTAAATAGGAGCTGATGCTCTGATACACAAACACTGTGGGGTGGGGGAAAACCAGAAAGGGACAGGGAATCAGAGAGATGTTCAGTGGTGAGAAAAGAGAAATAGGCACAGAGAAAGTCAAATCATGTTAATGGTGGAACATTACATGGAATATGTACAAATTCCTGCTGTTGATGGCCTTGAGGTCTTATGGATCTGGAACCAACCTTCAGATACTGCCCACCCCCCAGATTCCGAGCTGTTTCATTTTTTCTGGGCTCCAGTGTCCATACATCCTTCAAGAAACCCCCATGATGACAGGAGACATTGACAGTCTCAAGCAAACAAAATATATATTAGCCTAATTTCTTAGAGACCTGGAGAATGCTGGAGAATGAAAATCAGTGGAATGTCCACACTCACATGCATGAGAGCACACACACACACACACACACACACACACACACTCAGGCATGCACACACACACATCTTAATTTAAATGTGTTTGCATACTCAACTGCCATATACAGAAGCTCTGTGGTGGCAGAGGAGCAGGGACATGAGGTGTGCTGAGTGATAGGACATTTAAGGGATCATTGAGGAAAGCAAAGCCCCCCCTTCACAGTAGTCCAGTAGGAAGGAAGAACTGAGGGTCATGGCAGTAGGAAGTGCTCATTCCAGTTTCCTTCAGGGTGTAGATGTCATTTCAAGTCAAACAATTGTATTCTAATACTTGTGCTCAGGAAATGATTTATTGGATAATACCAATACTAATTACTAGATACTAATTACTAATAAGCCCTGGGGGTGCAGTGCTTAAGTGCTCATCTGCTCACAAAAAGGTCAGTGGTTCAAACAAACCCACCAGCCACCCTGTAGGAGAAAAATGGGACAGTCTGCTTCCATAAAGGTTACAGCCTTGGAAGCACTATGGGGCAGTTCTACTCTGTCCTATAGGGTCCCTATGCACTGAAAGTGACTTGACAGCAATGGGTTAACTACTACTAATACTAACACTAACATTAGGGTTATTTTTTGTGTCTGATGTCACTCAATGTGATGCTATCCTAGAGCAGAAGACTGAAGGCCAGAAGGGCAAGAACTCAGTACTGCCCCTAAAGGCCATTGCTAGGCGGTGTTTATTTTTTGTCTGTCCTGAGAAGCTCCATCTTGGCTGACCCTTCTTCTTCATTATAATTCTTTGAATACTTTTGACATGTGTCATCTTAAGTATCCTTTTGGCACCCACCCTTTCTGTCTGGGGAAATCATGCTTCCTCTGCTTCCCTGGGCCCCGATCAAAGGGTCAGGAGTCCTGGCTCTGGCACTCTTTGCTGAGTGATCTTCAGCAGGCCTAATCATCTCCGAGTCTCTATTTCCTCACCTGCAAAATGGGAACAGTGATATCTGCCTGGTCTATCTTACAGGGACAGGATCAAATGGCAATGTTTGAGACTTGGTAAACCGTGTAGTGGTGCTAAGTGAGGAACTGACATTATTCTCTTCTTGTGAGCAAGGACTACGCCTTATAGTTGCTTTTTAGCTCCCTCACAGTTCCAACTCCAACAAAATTTAGCACACTGATGAGCAAATAGAAGGAGCTCAATAAATAATTGTTGGATGTGATCATTGTTGTTCTCATCCTCACAAATTCCTTCTTCATGTCTATCTGGAGCTGCACAGAGAGAGCTCACCCTTCCTGCAATGCAGACATTGGGACATGCACATATGACCACTGGGAGGCAGTTAATGTCACATAATTTACCAGCAGAGACGAAACAAACATCAGTTACACATAAGGGTTAAGTGCATCTTGGAGATGAAAAAAAGCAATGAGTGAATAATTCAAGGAAGAAAGTACATTGTGGGAACAGCTTTAAGATAGAGATTGAGGCAGGGTGGGGCAGGGGAAACAGGTTTTTATCTAATTGATCTAAGAAGACCTTCCGGAGGAAGTGTGTTTTCAGGAGCAGATAGACTGGAGGGAGGGATGGGCTTGGTGAAGAGGTGGCCAGAGAACATTCCAAGCACATGAGTGTCACTTCTGCAGGTTGAGATAGCAAGATAACTTCAGGGTGGCTTACTCCTCTTGACAGCTTGGGATGCCTAGAGGGCTGTGTGTGTGTGTGTGTGTGTGTGTGTGTGTGTATGGTAGGTAGGGTGGAAGGAGGGTAGGGACAGACATTGAGGGTGGGAGAGAAGAAAGAATGGACTTGATGGAGGTGATAAAAAAAATATGAGATTGATAAATGTCAGGTGGGAGATGTTTCAGGGGAGCCCCATAAAGAGATTTCTTTACACTGTATCCAGTAAAGACATTCCCCAGCTTCTTTGTTTGGATTCAGAACTTGGAATTGGACTACTTTGAAATCAGAGGAAGGAAAGGATAAGGTTAGGGGTGAGGACAGGGTAAAGAACCCAGATCCCAAGACCCATACAGTGAAGTACAGCTCTAACTAGAAATTAATTTAGATTTGGCCTAGCCCCTATTCACTGAAGGTTTATTAGTGAAATCGAGCTTTTATTTACTTGCTGTTCATTGTGGAGAACCATCGAAACCCACAAGTTGCCATTTGTTCTTAATCACTCAGAAGTGATTAATATGATCAGTTTGGCCTTAACGTTGGTCTGAAGCCCCTGACTGTGTGCACACCCACTTGGAGTGAAGAAGAAGGACTGGACCTTCCCTCCGTCCAAGTCAAATAATCCAATGCCACTTTCTGGCTTCATCTTCCTCTCTGGATCCTAGAGCCCCAGACGTGATCTCATCAGGGCTACTCCCTAGAGAGAGGTGGGGGAGGGACAGGACTATTTTATTCCATTTTCCAAATGGAGAAACTGAGGCACTAAGCAATAAGAGGGGTTTGTCCAGGATGAGATAATGAGCTAGCTGCAGAGCTGAGAACATACTGGGCTTTGGCTCAGGCAACTGCTGTTCAGAAGAGTTTGTGTGTGTGTGTGTTCTTCTCTGGTCCTCCTAAACTTTCAAAATTCTGGAGATGACACAGTTTACAAATGAACCCTATTTTCTGAGAAAGAATCTGTGACATTCGACAAGTTACATAACCTTTGTAACTCCAATGTTGTCATCTGTAAACAGGAAATAATGATGATAACTACCTCATAGTATTGCTGTGAAGATTTGTTGAAGTCAGTAGGATCTAAATCTCAGGATCTAATTTCTGACCCCTGTCTGAATACCTGAGCCACTTGACCAAATACACACTTGGTGGAGGTCATGTACTTACCTGAGCCCACTTTCACTTATGTGGTTTAGTGTGGGAGCCATGACAGGGTAAGCTTAAACACCAACTAATCTAATATGGTTTGTATCCTATTACATTTACTTTCCTAATCATATTATCATTGCAGTGGGGGAGGGAGCTAGTTTTGATTGAGTGCCAACCATGTGCTGGGCAATTTTCTAGGTGCTCTACATAAATTATTTTATTGAATCCTTATTAGGACCCTATGGGGGTGTTATTGAATCAAGGATTTGCATCCTCTAAGAAATTTTTTACCTGGTAAGTCCTGGGTTCTGAGTGGTGGAAGGAAACAAGACTGATGTTTAAATAACCCAGACTGAAGAAACCAAAATGCTAAATGTTTGTAAGACCATACTCCCTCTCACCTCCATTTACTCTTCAACTCATTGCAATTTGGTTTTCATCTTCATCATTGCACATTGTAGCTTTCAGCTCTCATCTTACTGCTTGGCACCACCCATCTGTCAGTTTGTTGTACTGTGATGGCTTGCATGTTGCTGTGATGCTGAAAGTTATGCCATTGGTATTTCAAATATCAGCAGGGTCACCATGGTGGACAGGTTTCAGTGTAGCTTCTAAACTAAGACGGACTAGGAAGAAAAGCTTGCCAATCTACTTCTGCAAATTAGCCAATTGAAATCCTATGGATCACAACAGAACATTGTCTTATATATTGCTGGAAGATGAGCCCCCTAAGTTGGAAGGCACTCAAAATATACAGTGGCTGCAACAATGGACTTGAGTATACCAGTTTGTGAAGATGCTGCATGACTTAGTCATCTAGTGCTGCTATAACAGAAATTCAGCAAGTGTATGACTTTAACAAAGAGAAATTTATTTTCTCACAGTCTAGCAGGCTAGAAGTCCAAATTCAGGGTGTCAGCTTCAGGGGAAGGCTTTCTCTCTCTGTCGGCTCTGGAGAAAGGTCTTCATCATCATCAGTCTTTCCCCGGACTAGGAGCTTCTCTGCTTAGGAACCTTGGGTCCGAAGGATTTGCTGTGCTCCTGGTGCTTCTTTCTTGGTGGTATGAGGTCCCTCACTCTCCTCTTGCTTCCCTTTCCCTTTATCTCTTATAAGAGATAAAAGGTGGTGCAGGCCACACCCCAGGGAAATTCCCTTTACATTGGATCAGGGATGTGACCTGGGTTATGGTGGTGTTACAATCCCACCCTAAACCTCTTCAATGTAAAATTACAATCACAAAATGGAGGACAACCACACAACACTGGAAATCATGGCCTAGACAAATTGATACACACATTTTTTGGGGGACACAATTCAGTCCATGACAGTGCAGGACTGGGCAATGCTTCCTTCTGTTGTACATGGTATTGCCATGAGTCAGAGCTGACTAACAAAAATAAAAATTGGCTTATATGAAGTTGATCACCAAAATCTTCTTCCTGAAGCTCTCTCTTCCCTGGCTTCTGATCTTTTATTCGTTCTCTTCCTACTTCAGTCTTTGCCCTCAGTCTCCATGGGGGGCTGCTCTTCCTCTGCCTACTTCTTACAAATTAGCTTTCTGTAAGGATCTGTCCTCAGCTCTTTTCTCTTTTCATATTGACTCAAGAGATCTTTTCCCTTATAATGCCATAGATTACTTCCAACCCCCAAATCAGTAGCTTCTCCCCAGAACTTCAAACTAAATATTTAATTACCTCCTAGAATTCTTTCCTTGGTTGTCTCTCAAAACCAGAAACCAAACCTGTTGCCGTCGAGTCAGTTTCAACTCATCACAACCCTGTAGGACAGAGTACAACTACCCGGTATGGTTTCCAAGGAGCACCTGGTGGATTCGAATTGCCAACCTTTAGACATATCCAATTCTAAGCGTTTCAAACTGAACTCACCCTTTCTTCTTAATTTGCTCCTTCTCCTTTATCCCTGGTTAGATAAGTGACATCACTATCAAGGTAGTCTCCTAACAAGGAGTTGGAAATTAGTCTAGACTCTTTCTTTTCCTTTACACTCAATCTACAGATCATCGTTTCTTCTCATCTCCCCCTCCTTACCATCCCTACATCTTGGACTTCAATTTAGGCCCTCATTTTTTGTTTGCCTTCGGTCTTGTTTCCCTGCAGTTCAGCCCCTGCTTCCGTTACCAAGGCAACCCTTTTAAATCTGTAAAATTTATTTATACCCCTCTAGTTTTCTATAGGGTCACTATAAGTGGGAATCGACTCGATGGCAATGGGTAGGTAGGTAGAGTTTTCTATTGGAGCCCTGGTGGCTCAGTGGTTAAGAACTTGGTGGCTAACCAAAAGGTCAGCAGTTTCAATCCATCAGCTGCTCCTTGGAAACCCTGTGGGGCAGTTCTACTCTGTCCTGTAGGGTCACTATGAGTCAGAATTGACTCGATGGCAACAGGATTGGTTTGGTTTTTGGTTTAGTTTTCTATTAGGAGCCTTGGTGGTGCAGTAGTTAAGCACTCAGCTGCTAACCAAAAGGTTGGTAGTTTGAACCCACCAGCCACTCTGTGGGACAAAGATGTGACAATCTGCCTCCATAAAGGTTAGAGCTTTGAAAACCCTATTGGGACGGTTCTACTCTGCCCTAAAGGGTCTCAGTGAGTCAGAACTTACTCACTGGAAATGGGTTTGGTTTTGGGATTTTAGTTTTCGATCATCTTTAGGATAAAGGCCAACACTCTCATGACTGACCCTGCTTACCCTGTCTAGCTTCCTCTCTGGCCATGACCCTCACCCTCTCTCTCACCCAGTTGTGGCAAGAACACCGCCAGGTTGTGGTATTCTGTCTGACATACCCATTCCCCACTTACCTGTCTGACAAACATCTCAGCTTGAGAGTCACCTCCTTTGGAAAGACCTCACTAATCACCACTTTCGCCTTTTTACACCCACCATCCTTGGCACACACGTCTACCACGACTTGTCTAGCTTCCTCAACTGGGATGAAACCCTTCTGAGGGCGGCAATCGTGTCTTATTCACCTTGTCTGCCTGGTGTCTATCATGGTATTCAGCACATGGTGGGAATTCAACCAGTGCTGGTTAAACGAGTGATGAAGAGGGGAACTGGAAGTTTAAATCCATGCTAATCTGCCCAGATCTGAGAGGTGGTGAGCACTTGTTTCTCCCGCTAGAGGGCACTCTCATCGCGGGTTTCACTGGAGGCCCAGCATGGTGCAATTCCGCCTCAGACAACTCTTCGCCAGCTGTGGTACTCCTGATGTCTGGCAGAACCTGAGCTCGCGGTGTGAGCTGCGCTGCCCAGGGGCTCTTGTGCTGGAGCCAGTTCCCTGACCAGATTCCTGCCGTTTCCTTCAGATGTACCCTTTATTTCTCCATCACCTCTCCCTCACCTCATGCTGCCCTGAATGTATACAACCTTCAAAAAAAATAAAAAATAAAAAAATAAAAACCAAACCTGTTGCCGTCGATCCGACTCTGACTCATAGCAACCCTACAGAACAGAGTAGAACTGCCTCACAGAGATACCAAGGAGCAGCTGGTGGATTCGAACTGCTCACCTTTTTGTTAGCAGCTGAGCTCTTAATCACTGTGCCACCAGTGCCCATACAACCTTCAACAGTAGCAAATTCAGACTTTTTCTTACTTCCTTTAGTGGTTGTTGTTAGATGCGGTAGAGTGGATTTCAACTCATAGTGACCCCATGTGACAGAGGAGGATTTTCTAGGCTGTAATCTTTACAAAAGCAGATTGCCAGGTCTTTCTCCCACAGAGCCACTGGGTAGGTTCAATCAGTCTCTCTTTCAGTTAGAAGCCGAGTGCTTAGCTTAACCAATGTGTCACCAGGGCTCACTTTCTTGAGACCCCAATCTTAGATAACTTGAACTAAGACATTAATTAATGACAAGGTGTTAGGGTATCATCTGCCTGTTGACATAGTTGCATCTTAAGAACTACTTTTAATGCTTTTATTCAGAAAAGTAACATGGGATGGTTCATGTGCCCTGGTAGGGGGCATAGTTTTTGGTGGGAGGGGTGGGGATGCTCTCCAAAACGAAAAACCAACCCGATGCTCTCAGTGCCCCTCAAATCACACTGCATGGCTGCCTGCCTATGACTGCTCAGCCCTGACTGATGTGCTCAGGAGCACGTTTATGTTAGCACACCACTCACAACACACTTGTGTACAGAGTGTAATGTCCTCCTCTGAAAGTTAGTGCACTCTTATGAACTGAGGTATACTTCTGTTTTTTAGAAAACATTTTTAAAGTAATACATTCTTCAGCTACGTTAAAAAAGTTTCTTGTTGGGGGAAAGTTCCATGGTGCTCTGTGTCAGGAATTTGCCCTGAATAATTGTGTTCAGTTCTGTGCACCTCTTTTTAAAGACAGTGGGAATTATCCAAGAATAGGCTGGGTGGTGCAAATGGTTAATGTGCTCGGCCGCTAACCAAAAGGTTGCATGTTCAAGTCCACCCAGAGGCACTTTGGAACAAAGACCTGGGTTCTGCTTCTGAAAAATCAGCCACTGAAAACCTTATGAAAAGTTATACTCTGACACACATGGGGCCACCATGAGTTGGAATCCATTCCCCAGAAACTGGTTTAACATCAAAAAGAGGGTAAAAAGAATGATAACAGCTCTAGGAACTGTGATGTCTGAGGATCAGTGGAAGAAATGGTGTCTGTGTGGACTGAAGAAGAAAAGACTTAGGTTTCTTGTCATGTGGATGCTTCTATAATAAAAGACTAAAAAATTTAAGTGTTTTCAAGCAAGGAAAAAGGATTTTTATTTGATGGTTCAGGTCCTGGACCTTCTTTTGTAGTGCAGAATATGGGGAGAAGGGTAGAGGAAACAACAGAAAATGAAAAAGGTAGAGAGGCTACATGATCCACAATAGTTGTGCAATAAGAAGGCAGGATAGGGGTACATGCAGGCTTGGTTGGGAGTTGTCAAAAGAGGGAGAGTTCTGGGGGCCTTCTGCATTGACTATGGGTGATCAAAAGAGAAGCATGGGAAAAAGAATTGTAACGAGTTGGGTGTGGTTTATCATTTGACTGCATTTTAATAATCTATGAGAGATTCCAGGACATTTTTGAATTGTATCTTCACCTAGTCTTGGTTATTGGACTCTTTTACTTGAATGAGGCTTTGGGAACCCTGGGACTAGATGGGTTAAATGGGGAAGCATTTTCTAATAACTAGTCAAGAATAGGATAGGTTCCCTTATGATGTGATGAGACCCCCTGAGTTGGGATGAGGCTCTGTTCAAGATGCTGTGTAGAGGTGTTCTGCACTGGGTGGAAGGTTGCAATGTCTTCTAGGATCCTTTCCAATTCTGAGATTCTATGACTTTATAAAAATGACAAATTGCTGGACAAGTGTGAGGGGCCCACTTTTCTTACCTGCCCCTCCTACACTTTGTCAGGAATACATAAGGAGATGGATGGACTTTCGATGGCACAATGGTTACCTGCTCAGTTCAAACCAGAGGCTCAGTGGGAGAAAGACTTGGTGATCTGCTCCCATAAAGATTACAGCCAAGAAAACTCTATGGGGCAGCTCTACTTTGTCACATGGGGTTGCTATGAGTTGGAATCAACTCGACAACACCCAAAAAAAAAACTTAGCTCAAGGAAACCCTGGTTCCCCCCAAAACAATTGAGGGATCATCCTGTGTTTTGTATATAATCAGAACAGTTAAACAAAAATGCAAGTGTTCAACCCAACAACATCTGTGAGGGAATTCCATGTCCAGACACAGAACTATACGGAGCTGGAGGTACAAGGATCACTGAGATATGGTTGCTGCTCTTGAGGGGTTCATCATCTATGGGAAACAGAACCATGTGAGCAAATAATTACTTCCAGTATTACAGGCATGGATAGATGCATGTACAAGGAGGGAGCCAAGGATCTACCTGGAAGGTGGTGGAAAGCTTTGCTGAAGGTCATTCCTGAGCAAGCTTTTAAAAGAATGAACAAGTGAGCAAGGGTAGGACAAGGGTGGAGCAAGGGTAGTGGAAGGGGCATTCCAGGCAGATGAGGAATGAAGGGCCAAGGAGCAGATATGTAAAACCTAATAATGCATTATTAGAGTTGGGTGGGGGAGGGGGCAACATGGCTGGAGCCCAAAGGTCTATTTATAAAATTGTGTGATATGATCATAATCACACTTGCCAAAGCCAAAGACAAACAAAGACTCCTGAGAGCAGCTCGTGAAAAACAAGAAGTCACATACAGAGGAGAAACAATAATACTAAGCTCAGATTATTCAGCAGAAACCATGCAAGCAAGAAGGCAATGGGATGACATATATAAAATCTTGAATGAAAGAAAAAAATTGCCAGCCAAAGAAAATATATCCTGCAAAACTCTTGTTCAAATATGATGGTGAAATTAGGTCATTTCCAGATAAACAGAAATTAAGGGACTATGTAAAAGCCAACCAAAATTACAAGAATTATTAAAGGGAGGTTTTCAATCTGAGAACAAACAACTTCAGCTCACAGGCAGAATATAGGATACAGGATTGTACCAGCCAGATACCAATCGAGGAAATGAACTCTCAAGGACTATCCAAAACCAAAGAAATACAACAGGGAATCAGAGAAGTTAATCAATAAATGACAACAACATCAAAACAATAAAAGAGGGAATAAACGGCATAGGTATAGAACCTTTTAATGGAGAGGAAGGCAAGGCGATACCAAGTAAGGGTAGACTGCTTCAAACTTAGAAAGATAAGGGTAAAATTCATGGTAACCACAAAGAAAGTTGACAAACATAAAAATAAAGAGGAAAAACAAAACAAACACAAAAACAAAAAAACAAAACCTACAAAAACAAAATGGAAAAAAAAAATCCACAAACAAAAGTAACTCAGCACAAGAGAGTAAGAAGAACAAAGAAAACCTCTGCACCACAAAAAAAAGCACTACAAAATGACAGCAACAAACTCACATCTATCAATAATTACACTGAACGTAAATGGACTCAATGCACCCATAAAGAGACGGAGAGTGGCAGAATGGATAAGAAAACAGGATCCATCAATATGCTGTCTACAAGAGACACACTTTAGAAACAAAGATGTGAATTTATTAAAAGTCAAAGGTTGGAAAAAAATATATCAAGCTAACAACTACCAAAAAAGAGCAGGAGTGGCAATTCTAATCTCAGATAAAATAGACTTTAAAACAAAATCTGCCATAAAAGACAAAGAAGGACACTATATAATGATTAAGGGGATGATCCATCATGAAGACATAACCATAATAAACATCTATGCACCCAATGACAGGGCTCCAAAATACATAAAACAAACTCTAACAACACTGAAAAGAGAAACTGACAGTTCCACAATAATAGTAGGAGACTTCAACACACCACTCTCAGTAAAGGACAGAACAACTAAGAAGAAACTCAGCAAAGATACACAAGACCTAAAGGGCACAATCAGCCAACTTAACCTCATAGACATATACAGAACACTCCATCCAACCGCTGCAAAGTACACATTCTTTTCCAATGCACATGGAACGTTCTCCAGGATAGACCACATCTTAGGCCACAGAGCAATCCTCAACAAGATCCAAAACGTTGAGATAATTCAAGTATCTTCTCTGACCACAATGTCATCAAGGTTGACATTAACAATAGAAAGAGCAAGGAAACAAAATCAACTACATGGAAACTGAATAATACCCTGCTTACACATCAGTGGGTAATAGAAGAAATCAGAGATGGAATGAAAAAATTCCTAGAATCAAATGAGAATGAAAACACATCATACCAAAACCTTTGGGACACAGCAAAGGCAGTCCTCAGAGGACAATTTATAACAATAGATGCATATATCAAAAAAGAAGAAATGGACAAAATCAAAACATTAACTACAGAACTCAAACAAATAGAAAGAGAACAGCAAAAAAAGCCCACAACCACTGGAAGAAAGGAAATAATAAAGATCAGAGCAGGAATAAATGAAATAGAGAACAGAAAAACAATAGAAGAATCAACAAAACCAAAAGTTGGTTTTTTGAAAGAATCAACAAAATCGACAAACCACTGGCCATACTGACAAAATAAAAACAGGAGAGGACACAAATAACCCAGATAAGAAATGAAATGGGGGACATTACAACAGACCCAAATGAAAAGAAAGGATTATAGCAGAATATTATGAAAAACTATACTCCAACAAATTTGAAAACCTAGAGGAAATGGATAAATTTCTAGAAACACATGGCCTACCCAAACTACAACAAAGTGATGTTGAAAATCTGAACAGATCCATAACAAGAGAAGAGATTGAAAAGGTAATAAAAAAAACTCCCAACCAAAAAAAGCCCTGGCCCAGATGGCTTCACTGGAGAATTCTACAAAACATTTACAGAAGAGCTTGTACCAGTACTACTCAAGCTATTTCAGAGCATAGAAGAGGAAGCAACACTTCCAAATTCATTCTATGAAGACAGCATAATGCTGGTACCAAAACCAGGCAAAGATGTCACGAAAAAAAAAATTACAGACCAATATCTCTCATGAATATAGATGCAAAAATTCTTAACAAAATCCTAGCCAATAGAATTCAGCATCATATCAAAAAAATAATACACCACGACCAAGTAGGATTCATACCAGATATGAAAGGATGGTTCAACATTAGAAAATCAATCAACGTAATCCACCACATAAATAAAAGGAAAGAAAAAAATCACAAGATCATCTCAATTGACACAGAAAAGGCATTTGAAAAAGTCCAACACCCATTTCTGATACAAACTGTCAATAAAATAGGTATAGAAGAGAAATTTCTCAACATAATAAAGGGCATCTATGCAAAACCAACGGCCAACATCATTCTTAATGGAGAGAGGCTGACAACATTCCCCTTGAAAAC
Organism: Dugong dugon; assembly: GCA_030035585.1. Lineage (NCBI taxonomy): Eukaryota > Metazoa > Chordata > Mammalia > Sirenia > Dugongidae > Dugong > Dugong dugon. Next base: position 155,966,729 of record CM057462.1, read on the forward strand.
AGGAACAAGACAAAGATGCCCTTTATCACCACTCCTATTTAACATTGTGCTGGCAGTTCTAGCTAGAGCAATAAGGCAAGAAAAAGAAATAAAGGGCATCCAAATTGGTAATGAAGAAGTTAAACAGCCCCTGTTTGCAGATGATATGACACTATATATAGAAAACCCTAAAGACTCCATGAGAGATCTACTGGAACTAATAGAAAGATTCAGCAGAGTAGCAGGATACAAGATAAACGTACAAAAATCAGTTGGATTCCTATACACCAATAAGGAGAACGATGAAAAGGAAATCAGGAAAACAATACCATTTATAATAGCCGCTAAAAAGATAAAATACTTAGGAATAAATCTAACCAGGTATGTAAAAGACCTATACAAAGAAAACTACAAAACACTACTGCAAGAAACCCAAAGGGATCTACATAAATGGAAAAACATACCATGCTCATGGATAGGTAGACTCAACATTGTGAAAATGACAATTCTACCCAAAGCAATTTACAAATACAATGCAATCCCGATCCAAATACCAACAACATTCTTCAAAGAGAAGGAAAAACTAATCATTAACTTTATATGGAAAGGGAAGAAGCCCCGAGTAAGTAAAGCACTACTGAAGAAGAAGAATAAAGTTGGAGGACTCACACTACCTGACTTCAGAACCTGCTATACAGCTACTGCAGTCAAAAAAGCCTGGTACGGGTACAACAACAGATACATTGACCAATGGAACAGAATTGAGAACCCAGATGTAAATCCATCCATGCGCCGTCACCTGATCTTCGACAAGGGCCTAAAGTCCATCAAATGGGGAAAAGACAGTCTTTTTAACAAATGGTCCTGGCAAAACTGGATATCCATCTGCAAAAATGAAACAGGACGCATACCTCATGCTGTCTACAAACAGTACTTCAAAATGGATCACAGACCTGAATATAAAGCCTAAAACTATAAAGTTCATAGAAGAAAAAATAGGACCAACACTACAGGCCTTAATACACGGCATTAACAGGATACAAACCATAACCATCAATGCACAAACACCAGAAGATAAGCTAGATAACTGGGATCTGCTAAAAATAAAACACTTATGCTCATCAAAGGACTTCACCAAAAGAGTAAAAAGAGAACCTACAGACTGGGAAAAAATTTTTGGACAGTACAAGTCAGACAAAGGTCTAATCTCCATAATCTACAAGAAAATCCAACACCTCTACAACAAAAAGACTAATAATCCTATTAAAAAATGGGCAAAGGAAATGAACAGACACTTCACCAAAGAAGACGTTCAAATGGACAACAAACACATGAGGAAATGCTCGCGGTCACTAGCCGTTAGAGAAATGCAAATTAAAACCACAATGAGATACCATCTCACCCCGGCATTACTGGCACGAATCTAAAACACTGGAAATAACAAATGTTGGAGGGGCTGCGGGGAGATGGGAACTCTTATGCACTGCTGGTGGGAATGCAAAATGATACATTCATTTTGGAAAATGGATATGGCGCTTCCTTAGAAAGCTAGAAATAGACATACCATTCGATCAAACAATCCCACTCCTAGGACTGTATCCTAGAGAAATAAGAGTTGTCACTTGAATAGACATATGTACATCTACTTTCATGGCAGCATTGTTCACAGTAGCAAAACGATGGAAACAACCTAGATGCCCATCTACAAGATGAATGGATAAACAAATTATGGTACATATACACAATGGAGTACTATGCAACAAGAAAGAACAACAATGAATCTGTGAAGTGTCTCATAACATGGATGAAACTGGAGGACATTATGCTGAGTGAAATAAGTCAATCACAAAAGGACAAATATTGTATGAGACCTCTATTGTAAAACCCATGAAAAAGTTCACACACAAAATGTAACAATCTTTGTTGGTTACCAGGGTTGGGAAGGGTGGGGGGGGAAATACTAAATAGGCAATAGATAAGTGGTATCTTGGGTGAAGGGTGAGACAGTACACAATACTGGGGAAACCAGCACAACTTGTACAAGGAAAGGTCATGGAAGCTCCATAGACACATCCAAACTCCCTGAGGGACTGAATTACTGGGTGGAGGGCTGTGGGGACCATGGTCTCGGGGAACATCTAACTCAATTGGCATAACACAGTTTATAAAGACAGTGTTCTACATTCTACCTTGGTGAGTAGCACCTGGGGTCTTAAACGCCTGTGAGCAGCCACCTAAGATACTCCACCGGTCTCATCCCTTCAGGAGCAAGGGAGAATGAAGAGAACAGGATACAAGGAAAAGATTAGTCTGAAGGGCTAAAGGACCACAGCTACCAAGGCCTCCACCAGACTGAGTCCAGTACAGCTAAATGGTGCCTGGCTACCACCACTGACTGCTCTGACCAGGATCACAACAGAGGGTTCTGGACAGAGCTAGAGAAGGACGTAGAACAAAATTTTAACTCACACACACACAAAAAGGACCAGATTTACTGGCCTAAAGGAGACTGGAGAAACCTCGAGAGTATGGCCCCCAGACACCCTTTTAGCTCAGTGGTGAAGTCATCTCCGAGGTTCACTGTTCAGCCTGGGAGTGGACAGCCCCAGAAAACCAAATGGGACTAATGAGATACAGCAGTCCAGGGACAAGGGCCAGAAGGCAAAAGGGGGCAAGGAAGCTGGTGATAGGGAACCCAAGGTTGAGTAAGGATAGTGTTGACGTGTTGTGAGATTGTTAACCATTGTCATAGGGCAACATGTGTACTAACTGTTAAATAAGAAACTATTTTGTTCTGTAAGCCTTCATCTAAAGTGAGAATAGCAGTACAATTGGAAGAGCGTAGTTGATGTCAGTGAACTGTGCATGTAGAAATTTTTGAAATGGTGTATCTTTGGCTATGTATATTTTCACCAAAAAAACAAAAGGTCGAGAAGGGAGAGGGTTGACATGTTGTGGGGTTGTTTACCAATATCATAAAACAATATGTGTACTACTGTTTCAGGAGAAACTATTTGTTCTGTAAGCCTTCACCTGAAGTACAATAAAAAAAAAAAAAAAAAGAAAAAAAATTGTGCTATATGAGACTGGAGAATTATGAAAAGCTTTGTATTCCATGCTTAGGAGCTTTAGCTTTACCCTACAGGGACTTTGGTACCCTGGAGCATTTTAATCCTGTCACTTTTTGGTGAGCAAATGGAGAATGGATTGGAGGTTTGTGGTTAAGCATGTACACATGTAGATATATATATATTCCAGATGAAGTCAATTGAAAGGTCCAGGTATGGGAGTATTCCCAAGTGGACTGCCTCACTATTTCTAGACCATGGTTCTATCCCCAAATTGTTTCACTTGCTTCTCATGGAATCAAAAGACTATTTAGCTCAATCCTCCATTTGACAAAGGAGGAAACTGAAGCTCCGAGAGGGGCAGAAACTTGCCCGAGGTCATATAGCTAGGGAGTGGCAGATCCTTTAGTTATTTGGCCCTTACTCCAGTGTTCTTGTCAGAATTGCATTCTGCAATTCTCCACTACCTACAGGACAATGTTAGTGCTCTGGGGAGTGGTGAATAAAGCTTTAGCGATCTGGACACAATCATCTTTCTTCTCCAGGTAGGTCTCCATGGCATGCCTAGGGACACCTCTATACCTCTCCTAAAAGGTCCCCTCAATGTCCATTCTCTCCCTAGGTAACGCCTATTCCTAGTGCCGGTGTTAATTCCCATCTGAAGCAGTCCCTAACTTTAATGTCTTCTCTGGACAGAACCAATCATGCTTTCTCCTTGTGTGCATACCACTTGTGCTTCATCCAGTATGGCAGGTTTACAAGCCCCCTGTCCCACACATCTGCAAGCTCCTTGGAGGCAGACATCATTCATGGTTGTAGCTGTGGCACCTTGAATGGTGCCTGACACATAGTAGACCAAACCAGTTGCCATCGAGTTGACTCTGATCCATGGTGACCGTGTACGTGTTAGAGTAGAACTGTGCTCCACAGAGTTTTCAATGGCTGGTTTTTTGGAAGCAGATCACCGGGTCTTTTTTCTGATGTGCCTCTGGGTAGACTTGAACCTTCAACCTTTCCATTAGCAGCTGAGCACATTAACTGTTTGTGCCATCCAGGGACTCCTGGCACCTAGTAGATGTTCACAAAATGTTTGTGGAGTGACTAAATTGATGAATGGATGAATCAAGAATCTGACCCTGAATCCCTCTGCGTGGATGTGTTGTAATGTCCTTGGGGCTCTTACTGGGCTTGTAGTCTACTTATTTTACAGTGGCTGATGCTAGTGTTCTCAGCAGAAATGCTTTAGGGCTGGGAAGCTTTCTATGTGTTTATTTTCTCAAAAAGTGATGACTCTGAGTTCATTGCTCCTTTGTAATTCCTCTGTATGTGTTGACCCCGGGAAGTTAATTTCTCTTGGACACCTTCAGCCTAGAAAATATTTTTCTTTTCTTTTCTTTTTAGCTATTAAGAGCCAAAGCTGTTCTTATGGCTTAGATTTGTTTTGGTCTTTTGGGAAGAAAAATTCCCTTGCTTTTTTTTTTTTTAAATTTCTTCCCTCTCTCTCCTTCTCCCTTTCAAATTCCACGCTTGTTTAATCTTGTTTAAACAGTTAGATTTACCTTAAGGAAGCCAAAAATGGAGCCACTTTGGAGAGTGGGGCTGGGGGCCCAGCACTCTTGTCCCAGCCAGCTTTTCTTCTCTCTTCTGAGAAAGCCTTTCCCATCCTTGCACTTCTGCCAACTGATTAACACCTTGCAATGAAGTGCCCAGGTTCTGCATTTCCAAGGGTTAGCTCTTTCTGGATGGAGATTACTTATTCTTTGTTTAAGAGAGAACTATTTACATTTTTTTGGCATTTCATTAAAAATTCTGGGCATGGTCCAGGCAAAGCTGTGAGAGGGTGACCCTGAGGTCTGGGTGGATCACAAGCTGGGGAGCTTCTGGGCTCTCTTGATCTTGCTAGGGAACAGCTGAGTTTGGGCTGGATTGAGGAGTGGGAGTTTTATCCCTTCTCCCTGGCCTGGGCAAGAGAGACCTCCATCAGTTGTGAATTTGCAGACACCTTCTCTCTGGTTTCACTTTTGTCTGACGCTTAGATTCCTGAGGCTTTCTGGGAGCTATTTGTGGCTGTTGTTAGCTGGTGGCTAGGGGCAGGAGCTTACACACAGCGCTGAAGATAAGTGGTGTTAAGCAGGGACAGTAGCATCTTCCTTTAGCTCAAGGAGGTCTGAGGGCAGAGGTGCTGTGGAGTAACAGCCATCTGGGATGCTGAAATTCAGAGTGATAGCAGGGGAAGTGAAAGGAGCTGACATTTGTGGACCACCTTGCAGTGTGAGGAATTGTGTTAGGCATATTTAAAATGTATTTTCATTTAGTTCTGTAATAATGATCATTAACATTTATTGGGGCATTGGTGGTTCGGTGGTAGAATTCTCCCTTCCATGCAGGAAACCTAGGTTCAATTCTCAGCCAATGAACCTCATGCACAGCTCGTCATCTGTCAGTGGAGGCTTGCGTGTCTCTATGATGCTGAACAGGTTTCAGCGGAGCTTCCAGACTAAGATGGACTAAGAAGAAAGGCCTGGCCATCTACTTCCAAAAATCAGCCGGTGAAAGCCCTACAGATCACAACAGTCCAATCTGCAACTGATCATGGGGATCGCGGAGTACTGGTAGCGTTTTATTCCATTGTGCATGGGGTTGCCATTGGGGGTGGGCCGACTTGAAGGCAGCTAACAACACAACATTTATAGAGCACCTACCATATTCCAGGCACATTGCATATATTATCTCATTTAAACCTCAGTATAAGGAATACTTACATGTGGTGCTTACTGTTATTTTCATTTTATGGATATGGAAAATGAAGCTTGGCAAAGCCAAGTTAAAGAACTGCCCAAGGGTGGGAAACAGACTGGGCTTAAAATCCTGTGCCCTTTCACTGAGTCTACCCAGGCAGTGAATGAGGCCTTGAGAGTCATCAGAGTCTTGTCAGAATACCATAAAATATCATCTATTGAATTCCCTCAAGTAAACAAGTAACAATTTCTCCAGCAAGCAAATGATCGTATTACATGTATGCATTTTAAACCACAACCACAAACAGCCTGGCTCATGAAAATGTAAGCTGTTGAATGACACACGAGTTTGTTTGTAAGTTTTCTCATTAATAGCTTTTACTCATTCATTTATTTTGTCTTATCTAGTTCTGGCTCAAAGGCAAGTGGTAACAGGCACCAACTGAGTGCTGAACAGAAATTTATGGGGAAATGCCTATAAATGAGAAAAGTGAATGTGTTCATATTTTTTTAACTGCACTGGCGTCTTAGGCTGGGTTCTCTAGAGATGCAAAATCGGTGAAGCACATATATACACATACATATATATATATATATATATATATAGAGAGAGAGAGAGAGAGAGAGAGAGAGAGAAGGATTTATCTCAAGGAAATGGCTCATGCGGTTGTAGAGGCTGGCACATCCCAAGTCTGTGGGTCAGGCGTCAGGCTGGAGGCTTCTCCTGACTCAGTAACTACAGGGGCTGACTAACTCAAGATCCAAAGGTTAGACAATAGGCCACTGGCTCACAGGCTGTGAAGGCTGATGAATCCCAAGATCAACAAGCAATACAGTGGGCCACTGGCTCTAGTTCCAAGAACTGGAGGTCACATGATGACAAGTCAGATGCAGGATCTGGAGAAAGCAAGTGAGCTTTGCCAGAACACCGATATATATTTTGGAAGTAGGTCACATCCCTGAAGAAATTCTCCTTACAACTGATTGGCTGATCACATCAGATCACATTATGGAGGATGACTACATCATTACAAAATTGCCAAATTACATCATTACACAACTGCCAAACTATATAATTACACAATTGCCAAACCACTGAACATCGTGGCCTAGCCAAGTTGACACACAACCTTAACCATCATAGTCCACCACTTGTCAACTTGGCACATGTACACATCTCTTTAAACCATACACAATCTCTAAATAAAGACAATTACAAAGTCATACTTGTGCCTAGCATGATACAACTAACATACATACAACTGAATACGCACTAGTCCTGTTTACATCTTATATTTTATAAGTGAATAAAACAAAAATATTTGATGCATTCGTACAAGGTAGAAATCTCGTAACAATTATAGTCCTCATTTCTGCAGCTGGTCACATGGTTGTAGCTGGTATTTAGAACTGTCTTCTACCACCCATGCCACATTCCCTTTACCCTCAGCAAGCACCTCAGCTGGTCATTGTTCTTTGCCTGGTGGAGTGACTCAAACCTTCATTCTTGAAAGGTCTGGGCCATTAGTAGTCATGTTGGAATTGAGCTGCTGTAGTTTCCCATTGACTTTAATCACAGGGCATGGCAGTAATAAGAGACACCCTAAGGGATCTCCTGTATTCCAGATATACTCTTTTTTACCTCCATTATGCAACATCAATATGATTTCCCCTTGGCAGTCAGGGTCAATAACACCAGTCAATATAGTAACTCCCTTCCTTGCCTGTTGGTCCAGAGGCATGAAGACCCCAAAGTGGCCTGGTGGCATTCTTAACTTCCAGTTCAATGGAATCTGTGTTGTGTCTCCAGGTGGGAACATTCCTCTCTTTGGAATTAAGACCTCTAGACCCACAGAGCATAGGTTCACGGGACAGGAAGCAAAAATTTTGCAACTGGGTCACTAGGGGTAATAGTGAGTGGTGCCACTCCCATCTCCAGCCCTTGATACTTAGAACTGTGAATCCTGGCTATGGGAGAAAGAGCACCATATATTGGATGCAGATTTAGAGCATGTACAGCCTTCTGGAGAACATTGCCCCAACTCTGCAAAGGGTTGCCACCTAGATAGTGCCATAATTGTTTCTTTAGAAGGCCATTCCATCATTCTATCAAGTCAGCAGTTTCAGGATGATGGGGAACATGGTAAGACCAGTGAATTCCATAAGCATGGACCCATTACTATACTTCATTTGCTTTGAAGTGCGTCCCTTGATCAGAGGCAATGCTGTATGGGATAACATGGTGGTGGATAAGGCATTCTGTGAGTCCACAGTGATAGCTTTGACAGAGGCATTGCGTGCAGGGAGGACAAATCCATACCCAGTAAGAGTGTATCCCAGTAAGAATGAAATACTTCCATTTACATGCTGGAAGCAGTACAATGTAATCAACCTGCCACCAGGTTGCTGGCTGATTGCCTCACGAATGGTGCCATATTGGGGATTCTGTTGGTCTCTGCTTCTGGAAGATTGGGCACTCAGCAGCAGCTGTAGCCAAGTTGGCCTTGATGAGTGAATTTCCATGTTGCTGAGTTCATGCATAACCTTCATCCCTGCCACAATGGCCACTTTGTTCATGAGCCCATTGGGCAATGATGGGAGTGGCTAGGGAAAGAGAATGACTGGTTTCTATAGAATGTGTCATGCTATCCACTTGATTGTTAAAATACTCCGCTGCCGAGGTCACCCTTTGATGAGCACTCACATGAGACACAAATATCTTCACTTCTTTGGCTAATTCAGAGAGACATATATCCATGTACCTCTTTCCCATACTTCCTTGTCAGCAATTTTCCAATCATGTTCCTTTCAAATTCCTGACCAGCCAAACCATTAGCCACAGCCCATGAATCACTATACAATCACACGTCTTGCCGTTTTTCCTTCCAAGAAAAGTGAACAACCAGGTGCACTGCTTGAAGTTCTGCCCATTGGGAGGATTTGCTCTCACCACTCTCCTTCAGGGTGGTCCCAGAAAGGGTCTGCAGTACTGCTACTGTCCAGTATTGAGTGATGTCTGCATATTGTGCAGGACCATATGTAAACCAGGCACAAGTTTTCTCTTCCTCAGTCAACTGACCATTAGGAATTCCGCACTGGGAGAGGACAGGTAATGTGACAGGAGTGGACACTGAGGGCATTTGGGCCACTTCTTCATGCAACTTACTTGTGCCTTCGGGTCCTGTTTGAGGCCAATCTTGTATATACCACTTCCATTTAATGAAGAAGTGCTGCTGTGTACATCTGATCTTATGGTTCTGTGCATCAGACAACACCCAGTTCATGACAGGCAGCTCAGGCTGCATGGTGACTTGGTGGTCCAAGGTTAAGCATTCAGTGTCTACTAAAGCCCAGTAGTCAAGTAACAAGCAAAAAGATGTTTCTCAAAAGGAAAGTAGCTAGCTGCAGAGGATGGCAGGGCTTTACTCCCAAATCCTAAGCGTCTGTATTGTGATTCACCAATAGGGACCCATCAAAGACTCCAAACAGCACCTCTATATTCCACTAACACTTCAAGCAACATTGGATCAGCCGGATCATATGCCCAAGTGGCAGAGCAGCTTGCATGGCATCCTAAACCTGTTGCAGGACCTTCTCTTCTTCTGGGCCCCTCTCAAAACTAGCAACTTTTTGAGTCAGTTGACTCAGAGTAGAACACCCAAATGAGGGAAATGGTGCCTCCAAAATTCAAAGAGGCTCACCAGGCATTGTGCCTCCTTTTTAGTTGTAGGTGGGGGCAGATTGAACAACTAATCATTCACTTTAGAAGGGATATCTTGACATGCCCCACACCACTGGACTCCCAGACATTTTACTAAGGTGGAAGGGACCTGAATTTTTGTCAGGTTAATTTACCACCCTCTAGCATGCAAATGTTTTACCAACAAGTCCAGAGTCATTGACATTTCTTCCTTACTAGGTCCGTTCAGCATAAGTTCATCAATATAATGGACCAGTGTGAGGTCTTGTAGAAGAGAAAAGTGATTAGGGTCCCCGAGAACTAAATTATGACGTAAGGCTGGAGAGTTGATATAGCTCTGAGGTAGGACGCTGAAAGTATATTGCTGGCCTTGCCAGCTGAAGCAAACTGCTTATGATATTCCTTAAAACCAGAATAGAAAAAAAGGCACTGGCCAGCTCAATAGCTGCATATCATGTGCCAGGAGATGTATTAATTTGCTCAAACAAAACTACATCTGGAATCTCTGCAATTGGAGTCACCAACTTGTTAAGTTTATGATAACTCACTGTATTCTTCAAGTTCCATGTGTTCTTTTCACAGGCCAAGTAGGCGGGTTGAATGGGGATGAGTTGGGAATCCTCATCCCTGCATCCCTGTTAGTGGCAGTAATCTCTGCAATCTCTCCAAGAATGTGGTATTGCTGTTGGTTTACTATTTTCCTAAGAAGGGGCAGTTCTAATGGCTTCCACTTGGCTTTTCCTGCCATGATAGCTCTTAGTTCACTTGTCAGGGATCCAGTGTGGGGTTCTTCCAGTTGCTGAGTATATCTATTCCAATTATGCATTCTGGAACTGGGGAAATTGCTACAAGATGAGTTCAGAGACACGCTGGACTCACTGTGAGATGGACATGAGCCAAGACTCCATTAATAACCTGACCTCAATATGCCCCCACTCTGACTGGTGAGCCACAGTGATGTTTTGGGTCTCCTGGAATTAGTGTCTGTTCACAGCCAGTATCCAGTAATCCCCAAAAAGTCTGATTATTTTCTTTTCCCCAGTGAATAGTCACTCTCGTAAAAGGCTGTAGATCCCTTTGGGGAAGGCTGGGAGAAAGATTAACAGTATAAATTTTTGGCAGTGTGGTGGAGTTCTTCTTCAAAAGGATCTGACCTCCCTTTCATTCAAGGGCTTGTGGTTCTGTAAACCAGCTCAAGTCTGGGAATTGACTGAGGGGTCATGACTCTCTATTCTGGCAATTTGAGTTAGACTGCCATTCACTTGACCTAGAGTTCTTCTGCTTGTACAGATCAAGTGAATATTTAGTAGATTTCCCATCTATTTCACTCCTAGGGACACCATGACAGAGTAACCAATGCCATAAGTCCATATGAGTCAGATATCTTATTATTATTTTGACTCAACTGTGCATTACGGTAACCACGGCTGCCTTGTCTTTGTTGATTGAGTGCCACCACTTGGGCCCTACCATCACAGGTTCCAGTTAGCCCCACTGTAGTTAGGTTTCTTAATTCAGTTAGAGTAGTTCCCACTGTCAAATCTGACTTACATAAAATAGCACTCACAGCAGTCTTCAAGGATGCTGGAACTCCCTTCACAAATTTGTTCCTCACCATTGTATTAAAAGATGTGTCCTCTGGGCGCTCTACTTGTGGGTCTGTGAGTCTACCCTGATAACCTGCCAATTCCCCTAATCCTTTGGATACCTTCTTCTACAGTATACCAAGGCAGGTCTGGTACTTCAACTTGATTTAGTGTAGGCCACCGTGTTATCCATGCTTCAGCGAACCAACCAAACTATTAGATCCTTTCACCTCTTGAGCTGAAACATTGAATGAAGAATTTGTGCTTAGTGGGCCCATATCATAAACTCAGACTAATCCAACTTTATGTTCCTTGCACCATTATCCCACACCATTAATAGACATTTCCACATGTATTCTCCAGGTTTCTGTTTGTACTTTTTAGAAAAGTCAAGTGGTTCTTTTGGAGCGTAACATACCTTCTCCTGAGTTACATTTTATCCTTCACCTTTTGGGTCTTGATGGGACTTAAGTCTAGTTATATGCCTAGAAGCAAAAATGGGTGGTGAGGGTGGGTCCTGGGAATGTTCAGCAATGTCTTGGAAGGCATCTTCCCCAGCTGATGACTCAGATGCCACCCCAGGTAATATCTCAGTCAAAGGCTCTTCAGACACATCTGAGTTAATCTTGTTAGGTAGGGGTTGAGGGGATAATGGTTTTACTGTGGAGGGTGGCTTAGCAGACAAAGATGGAGTAATCTCTTCAGATGGGAGTAAGAGGGCTGGCTTTCTTGGCAGGAGTGATTCAAAGGAATTTAGGGGCACAATGTCCCCATCTTCCTGATTATGTGCACATATGTCCCCATCACAAGTTTCAGGATCCCATTTCTTCCCAATCAATGTCCTCACTGTAACTTCAGACACCATTCCAGGTTGAGAATTCAGTTGGGATTGTAATTCAGCCACTCTTATGATAAGACTCTGGGTTTGGTTTTCAGCAATATTAGCTCTGTTATTACAAGAAATAAGACTTTATTTCAGGACACAAGTGACAATTTTGAAGTGTTTTATGTGGAATTTGAGCTGTGACTCTGAAGCCCTGGACTCATCTCTTTATTTCACTACTTTGTCTAGCAAAAGTAGAACCAATCAACCAGCTTCCCTATACTTCTCATTCTGACAAAACTGTAGAAAAGTGCCAAACAATTACCTACAGCTTCACTTCTCACCAATAATTGATCTATTGGTGGTGATATTTTGCATATTTATATTGCTATCACTTGCCATGGATTAGCAGCGCCCTCTTTACTACTGGAGGCAGAGTCATCAGTGCCTTTAAGACTAGTCAGACTTGAGAACCAATTTAGAAAACTCATCCTTATGATTTTGTCTCTCTAGAACCACTCTCTATACAAAATGTCTTAAGCTGGGTTCTCTAGAGAAGCAAAATCAGTGAAGCGTATACATACATACATATATACTTATATACGTATATACATATACATACATACATACATACATACACACATATATATATATATATATATATATATATATATATATATATATATATATATATAAAGGAAATGGCTCACACAGTTGTAGAGACTGGCAGATCCCAAGTCTGTGGCTAGGGTATTAGGGTAGAGGCTTCTCCTGACTCACATAGTTGCAGGGTTTGATGAATTCAAAATCAGCAGGTAATATGGCAGGCTGCTGGCCACAGGCTGCAGAGACTGGTGAATCCCCAGATCAGCAGGCACTATGGCAGGCTGTTGGTTCAAGTCCTGAAAACTGGAGCTCAGATGATGATGAGTCAGATGCAGGATCTAGAGCAAGCAAGCGAGCCTTGCCAGAATGTCCATATATATATTGAATGTAAGCCACATACCTGACGAAATTCCTCTTACAACTGACTGGCTGATCATATTAGATCACATCATGGAGGATGTCTACCTCATTATGTAACTGCCAAACTACATCATTACATAACTGCCAAACCATGAGAATCATGGCCCAGCCAAATCGGCACTCAACCTTCACCATCACCACTGGGAAAGCTGCTAATGTTTGATGGAAGCAGTGCAGCTCCAGGCACACCTGCCAAGCACCAGCCCCTGCAGAAGCATTGATTCTGAGCCACACTAAGCATTCAGAGGTGAAGCAGGTGTGTGGGGGGAAGGTTTGTCCCAAAGTGTGGAGCTGTTCTTTGGAGCTCAGAAAGGTGTTGCATGCCATTTTATAGGTAGACCATTTACCTATGATGCCTTTTTTTTTTTTTTGCCTATGTTACTATCAAAATGATTTGAAATGCTGAAGTACACTGATGAGCTTATAAACTTGGCCCAAATGTGCTAGAATGGAGGTGGTGGTGGGGAAGATGCTATTTGCCTGGAATTTTGAAAATGTATGGGATAATGTCCTAAGTGGGACCACTAGTACCAGCACCCATTGCTTTGAGTCGACTTTGACTCATGACAACCCCATGTGTGTCAAAGTAGAACTGTGTTCCACAGGGTTTTCAGTGGAAGATTTTTCAGACATAGGATTTTCTTCTGAGATGCCTCTGGGTGGACTCAAAGCTCCAAACTTTTGATTAGCTGCCAAGCGCATTAACAGTTTGCACCACACAGGAACTCCAAGTGGGACCACTACTCTCCCAGAAATCACGGGGTTGCTTATCCTCTTCTTGGGAAATTCTCCATTAGGCATAGACTCAGAGAACACTATTTTTCCTAACTTGCAAACATTCTCCCCAAGAAAGAATGAAAGCCCTCTGGTTGGTCTTCTGCCTGTCATCATCCCCCTGGCTAGAGCCTGGAAGGTGTGAGCACCTCCAAATCCCATAGTGTGCAGAAGGATCTGGGCACTCTCTGCTTTTGGTACACTAATCGACTGTCATTGTTATGCATGGGGTCAGTTCTACTAACAAAATCCCAGGTGGACCACCAGCCTCTCTTTCTTTTGGATAGAGGTGATGAGTGGGGGTGGGTGGAAGGGTCTAGTGTGGTGAATGAGACCAAGGCCACAGTAATGCCAACATATGAATGAGACCAAGGCCACAGTAATGCCAACATATTTTTTTCCAAATCATCTCTATTTTCAGTCTCTGCAGTGAGCAGGGGATGGGCTCCAGATGACAAAGCACTAATGGAATGATTGTGCTGCACTTTGCACTTGTAAAAAAGAACAAATGTTAAATAACAACAACAACAATAGTAATACGATTTTGGTTTGGGGCTGAGACTTCAGTGTTTCAGAGACGGAGCGCATATGGAATGCATTCATAGCTCTGTATAATGCCCTGTAAACTGGTTGGGTTTAGATGAGAAACATTTGTCAGCAAAGTTCCCATTACTGGATGTGGTGAGGTCTGGCCTAGGCTCTTACTAGAGGGGCTGCCTTAGAAGACCAGATACTATTGTTAGTTGTGGTAGTGGGAAATGCTCTGCAGGGAACCCTCCTTATCTTCAAGTGAGCACCAAGCAGAGGAATGCTTGAAATGGCTTAAATTGCTCATTTCAGTATTTCAGTCTATTACACAAAAGGTGTGATGGATCAAGCAGGAAGTGCTAAATATTAAGGAGGAGACCTGCTCAAGTTATAGGCCTCGAGAATTGCAGATTCAAGTTCATTCCCATATGGCTTTCACTATTCTGGTTCCAGCAAAGGGACCTTGAAGTCATTGTAGATTTGGGTAACCTAGAGGACTATGGGAGCCTGATAGCACAGTGGGTAAGAGCTTGTCTGCTAACCAAAAGGTCCACAGTTCAAATCTACCAGCCACTCCTTGGAAACCCTATGGGGCAGTTCTATTCTGTCCTATAGGGTCACTATGAGTCAGAATCAACTCGATGGCAATGGGTTTGGTTGGGTTTAGAGGACTATGTATGATGAGTTCCAACACACTGGTGGCTGTTGGTGGTAAATTGCGGTGCTGTTAGGGTACAGTGTACATAATGACAAAACTCCTTCCCTTTCAGCATTTGAGCTGGGCATCCCTTTCATGATAAGGTAAACCACCATGTGACTACATTTTTGCTCCGGAGAGGACGAAAGCAAAGGCTCTTCCAAAAGGCCCCGTCCCTGGAGTTTCCTGATCTTCTGTGGTTTGGATTCCCCACTTGGGTGGCCTCAGGGGTCTGCTGTTTTTATCCAATTTCCTTTCTTCTGTTTTAATCAGCATTGCCACCAGTCATTGTTGCATGTTCTAGTGGAAATTTCACAAATATTTAAAATGAAATTGAGTTAGAGGTTTATCAGATAGAGATGTCTGCCACATTTGGAGAGTAGTTCTAACATATGCAGAATATTTACAAAACCAGGATCTATTTTAAACAGGTTTATCCTTTGTGAAATAAATTGGTTTTTCTGAGTTTTGTTTCATAAAAATCAGTTTTTGCTGGAACTTATCAGCAGTATGAGTACATTAGAGAGACTCAGGGAGACTGGAGAAGAAGGGAGTTAGGAGTTGGGGGCTGAGGAAGGAGGCAGCAATGGAAAAATGGGCAACTAATGCAGGGGAGGTGTTTAGGATGTATGCTGTAACAGCCACTATTATCGTCAGAAAATAATTTTCATTAAGTGCCTTGTAGGCTGCTAATAGAAACATGGACTCTCCAAAGACAAGTATTTAAATGAGGAGGGTGACCGATATGCCCAAATCTAGGAAGAGGCAGGTTAGCTAGTGCTTCTCATTTTATCAAAACAGAAGGGCTTCCTGGAGGAGATGGGGCATTTGGACCGATGTGAGAAGAATGTTAGTTGAGCAACAGGGTAGGGGCTGGCCCTCCCCTTTGGGTAGCCTGTGTGGGCTGTTGTTCTTATCCTATTCCTTTTTTCTACTTTAAATATTTTTACTAGTCCTTGGTCTAATTCAAATACTCCAAAGTGCTGGGAAAATTTTAGCAGAGAGTTGTGCTAACTTCTAGCAAGTCAAGTGTTACCTCCACAGATTAAGACAACTCCTCTCCACAGACTTGTGATCTCCACCTCCCTCCTGAGTCTCAGCCCTGAATTTCACCCTGTTTATTAGACTTCTCCAAATACATGACCACTTGTTACTTCACGTTTGAAACCTCCAAATACAATGTTTATATCCTTCTTTCCTCTCGTCTCCTGACATCCAGTGGATCACCATGTCTTGCCAATTTTATCTCTGAAACACATTTCACATTTGTCCTGTCTTTTCATTCCTATCACCACCACCACAATCCTCTTTCAGGATCACATTATATCATGGTGAGTGTATTAGTATGGCTATATTACCCATTGCCCTGCCCCCATTTTTTCTCCCATGTCCTGATGCTAGAATGGCCTCTCATGTAGAGTTAAGTTCAATAAACATTGACCAAGTGCTTAACATGTGCATGAGGCCTAGTACTTATAGGCCTGTAATGACTATGTCCTTAATTACATCAACATGAACTACTTTTAAGATGCATGCAGTCTCCTTCAGGAAGACAAATACAAAGTCATAAAACAGAAATAACTGAAGGAAAAGATTTGCACGAAAGAAGATGGAGAAGAGCTCTTCAGGCAGTCTGAGGTAGTGGAATATGTGCTGAAAGAGGAGCCAGGTGTCATTGTTAGTGACAGACTCGTAACCAAGTGCAATCTTGTACTTATGATTTAGAGGACCTTGGGCAAGTCATTAACCATTTCTGGGCCTTAGTTTTCTCATTCTTAAGATGAGGACTGAAAATCAGATGATTGCAAAAATTCCTCCTTGGGGACAATTCTTTGACCATGTGTCTGACTTTTGTTCACTTGCTAACTCTGCTGGGGGCATAGAATTGGGATGATGATTGATGCTTTAGTTCTGAAATAAATAATTCAGTAACTTATTTGGAGATTTGGATACTTTAGACAATAAACACCACAATAGACATGTTAACTTATATTGAGCCAACAAGCAGATGCACATGAGTCATATACTCCTGTAGGACTTTAATCTGTATCACATTTTTTCTGGTTTAGAAAGATGCTAACCGTTGTGGCTATCCACCAAGACGTGTGTGTCTGCAAGCTCCCCAAACTGGAGCAGGACTTAGCTGCCACCCCCCTACACCCATAAGAGCTCTCCTTACCCATTACTCTCAAATTCTAACATTCCTCTACAGTTCTTGTTTATAATGCTCTGAGCAGCCCTTCAAAAGGTCTGGCTACTTACACCATGTTAGATCATCAGATAAAGACTGGGATCTTGGATAGATAAGTTCACCAGACCATGTGGGATGCAGGGAAGTTGAGCTCACATGGAATACAGGCTTCTGAAAAATCTGGGTCCAAAGTGTGTGTTAACTCAAGCGTCATGAGAGAAATTGTGAGATCAAAACAACTCTGACTTTAAATATCACTTAGAGTTTTTTTTTTTTTTTTTTGAATTGGCTAATGTTGAGTACGTGGCTTAACTTTCTGGTTTATTAAATGCCAAAATATTAGTTTTGAGGAGCAGCACTATGGGCCTCAGAATTATCTCAGGAAAGATATATATCTTTTAATTTTTTCTTAAATTGAGGAAGGCTTCTCGTCATCAAGGGTAATAAATTTGGTCAGCTTAACAAGTCTACATTGCGGAAAGGGACGATGGAGAAGCTCAATATCATTTGTCAGAACAAGGCCAGAGGCTGACTGCAGAACAGACCATCAACTGCTCATGTGCAAGTTCAAGTTGAAGCTGCAGAAAATTAAAACAAGTCTGCAAGAGCCAAAATATGACCTTGAGTATATCCCACCTGAATTTAGAGACCATCTCAAGAATAGATTTGATGATTGAACACTAATGACGGAAGACTAGGTGAGCTGTGGGATGACATCAAGGACATCATACATGAAGAAAGCAAAATATCGTTAAAAAGACAGGAAAGAGAGAAAAGACCAAAATGGATGTCAGAAGAGACCCTGAAACTTGCTCTTGAACATGGAGTAGTTAAAGTGAATGAAAGAAATGATGAAGTAAAACAGCTGAAGAAAAGATTTCAAAAGGCAGCTCAAGAAGACAAAGTTAAGTGTTATAACGAAATATGCAAAGACCTGGGGTTAGAAAACCAAAAGGGAAGAACATGCTCGGCATTTCTCAAGCTGAAATAACCGAAGAAAAAATTCAAGCCTCTAGTTGCAATTTTGAAAGATTCTATGGGCAAAAAATATACAGCAATGGAAATTTATAAACTATAGGTACATTTAACAACATGGATGAGACACAAAAGAAGCCAGACACAAAAGAAAAAGAATTTTATGATTTTATTTAGATAAAGTTCAAAATCAGGCAAATCTAAACTGTAGCACTGGAAGTCAAATAGAGGTTAACTTTGAGGAATTTTTTTTTTTTATGTGGAGTTAGAGGAGTGGGTGTAAGAGAGACTTCTGGGGTTCTCTTTTTTTGATCTGGATGAGAGTTACACAAGTATTTGCTTTGTAATAATTTACTGAGTGCATTTAATTTTTTTGTGTATATGTGTATTTTTCTGTATGTGTGTTATACTTTGTAATAAAAAAGGTAAAAATAAACTAATTCAAAAAAAATGCCTGGCACATAGTAAGCACTCAGTAAATAGTTCCCATTATTGTCTCCACACTTCTCTCACCCCTGAGCACGTTGTTGTTGTTAGGTGCCGTCAAGTTGGTTCTGACCCATAGTGACCCTATGTACAACAGAATGAAAAACTGTCCAGTCCTGTGCCATCCTCACAATCGTTATGCTTGAGCCCATTATTGCAGCCACTGTGTGAATCCATCTCATTGAGGGTCCTCCTCTTTTTCACTGACCCTCTACTTTACCAAGCATGATGTCCTTCTCCAGGGACTTGTCTCCCCTGATAACATGTTCAAAGTATGTGAGACAAGTCTAGCCATCCTCATTTCTGAGGAGCATTCTGGCTGTACTTCTTCCAAGACAGATTTGTTCGTTCTTCTGGTATATTCAATATTTTTCACTAACACCGTAATTCAAAGGCATCGATTCTTTGGTCTTCCTTATTCATTGTCCAGCTTTCACATGCGTATGAGGCGGTTGAGAATACCATGACTTGGGTCAAGTGCATCTTAGTCCTGAAAATGACATTTTTGCTTTTTAACACTTTAAAGAGATCCTTTGCAGCTGATTTGACCAATGCAATACATCCTTTGATTTCTTGACTACTGCTTCCATTGTTTGTGGATCCAAGTAAAATGATATCCTTGACAACCTCAGTATTTTCTCTGTTTATCATGATACTGCTTATTGGTCCAGTTGAAAAAAATTGATTTCTTTATGTTGAGGTGCGAGCCATACAGAAGGCTATAATCTTTGATCTTCATCTGTAAGTGCTTCAAGTTCTCTTCATTTTCAGCAAGGAAGGTTATATCATCTGCATATCACAGGTTGTTAATGAATCTTCCTCCAATCTTGATGTTGTGTTCTTCTTCATATAGTCCAGCTTCTCAGATTATTTGCTCAGCATACAGATTGAATAGGTATGGTAAAATGGTACAACCCTGATGCACACCTTTCCTGACTTTTTAAACCATGCAGTATCCCCTTGTTCTGTTTCAATGACTGCCTCTTGGTCTATGTACAGGTTCCTCATGAGTACAATTACGTGCTCTGGAATTCCCATTCTTCACAATGTTATCCATAATTTAGTATGATCCACACAGTCGAATGCCTTTGCATAGTCAATAAAACACAGATAAACATCTTTCTGGTATTATCTGCTTTCAGCCAAGATCCATTTGATCTCAGAAATGATATCCCTTGTTCCACATCCTCTTCTGAATCCAGTTTGACTTTCTGGCACTTCACTGTCGATGTACTGCTACAATTGCTTTTGAAAGATCTTCAGCAAAATTTTACCTGTGTCTGATATTAGTGATATTGTTCGATAATTTCCGCATTCTGATGACTCACCTTTCTTTGGAATGGGTAAACCTTTAAACTTTATAGAAGGTCTTTTGTCTGACTGAACATACTCTGAAGAATCATCTTTGAACTGTCTAAGATCTTAACAAAGGATTTGGCAGTTACAACTTTGGCTTCAACTTTTAGATGATTTTTTCCTGAGATTATCCTAGATTTGATTTTTGCTCACAAGTCATTTCTTAAGTTTGGCATCCGAAGAGCCTGAGAATATCCAAAACCAGCAAGTCCTGTTTCCTTTTGGTTTAACAATCTTTCCTTTACCTTATCTCACGTTTTACTCTCTGCAGCAATAAGATATCGGGTGCCATCTTCAACACTCTGGCTGGAAATTTTCTTAAATTACCCAGTACATTAAGTACATTTTCTACATCTCACATTACTGCAGGAGACAGTGTTGCTAAACTTTCTGCCATGAGGATCTCATAATGCTCTCCTTAAAGTTCTTACAGTCATTCCAGCTTTTGCCCACTGCCTGGTTCCAAAGCTACCCCTACAGTTTATGCTTTTGTTATGGCAGCACCCCATTTGCAGGTACCAAATTTATTTTATTTTATTTTTTTATTGTACTTTAGATGAAGGTTTACAGAACAAATAGTTTCTCATTAAACAGTTAGTACACACATTGTTTTATGACATTGGTTAACAACCCCACGACATGTCAACACTCTCCCTTCTCGACCTTGGAGGACTTTTTTTTTCTGGTGAAAATATTCATAGCCAAAGTTACACGATTTCAAAGTTTCTACATGTATAATTCAGTGACATCGATTACATTCTTCCAGTTGTGCTGTTATTCTCACTATCCTTTTCCAAATTATTCCATCACCATTATCTTCAACTCACTGCCCCCTAGGCTTCTCATCAAACCTTTTGAGTTGCAGTTGTCAATTTGATCTCACATAGATAATTCTTTTTTTTTTTATTTGTACCTTAGATAAAGGTTTACAGAACAAATAGTTTCTCATTAAACAGTTAGTACACATATTGCCCTATGACAATGGTTAACAACCCCATGACATGTCAACACTGTCCCTTCTCAACCTTGGGTTCCCTATCATCAGCTTTCTTGTCCCCTCTTGCCTACCAGTCCTTGTCCCTGGACTGCTGTGCCTCATTAGTCCCATT
This sequence comes from Dugong dugon, assembly GCA_030035585.1. Classification (NCBI taxonomy): domain Eukaryota; kingdom Metazoa; phylum Chordata; class Mammalia; order Sirenia; family Dugongidae; genus Dugong; species Dugong dugon. The sequence continues at coordinate 155,987,765 of CM057462.1, forward strand.
TTGTTCTATGAGGCTGTCCAATCCCTGGCTGAAGGGTGAACCACGGGAGTGACTTCACCACTGAGCTAAAAAGGTGTCTGGGTGCCATACTCTCGGGGTTTCTCCATTCTATCAGGCCAGTAAATCTAGTCTTTTTTTGTGAGTTAGAATTTTGTTCTCCATCCTTTTCCAGCTCTGTCCAGGACCCGCTATTGTGATCTTGGTCAGAGCAGTCAGTGGTGGTAGCCGGGCACCATCTAGCTGTACTGGATTCAGTCTGGTGGAGGCCTTGGTAGCTGTGGTCCATTAGTCCTTCGGACTAATCTTTTCCTTGTATCCTGTTCTCTTCATTCTCCCTTGCTTCTGAAGGGGGTGAGACCAGTGGAGTATCTTAGATGGCTGCTCACAGGCTTTTAAGACCACAGACGCTACTCACCAAGATAGAATGTAGAACATTGTCTTTATAAACCGTGTTATGCCAGTTAAGCCACTCGAAACAATGGTCCCCACAACCCTCTGCCCAGCAATTCAGTCCCTCAGGGAGTTTGGATGTGTCTATGGAGCTTCCATGACTTTTCCTTGTACAAGTTGTGCTGGCTTCCCCAGTAATGTGTACTGTTTACCCTTCACCCAAGTTACCACTTATCTATTTAGTTCCTCCCTCCACCCCTCCCATCCCTCGTAACCAGCAAAGATTGTTTCTTCTTGTGTGTAAACTTTTACATGAGCTATACAGTAGAGGTCTCATACAATATTTGTCCTTTTGTGATTGACTTATTTCACTCAGTATAATGGCCTCCAGTTTGATCTATGTTATGAGATGCTTCACAGATTCATCGTTGTTCTTTCTCATTGCATAGTACTCCATTGTGTGTATGTACCATAGTTTGTTTATCCATTCATCTGTTGATGGGCATCTAGGTTGTTTCCATCATTTTGCTATTGTGAACACTGCTGCAATGAGAATGGGTGTGCATACGACTATTCGTGTGACGGCTCTTATTGCTCTAGGATATATTCCTAGGAGTGAGATTGCTGGATCGTATGGTATTTCTATGTCTAGCTTTCCAAGGAAGCGCCATATCATTTTCCAAAATGGTTGTATCATTTTGCATTCCCACCAGCAGTGCATAAGACTTCCAGTCTCCCTGCAGGCTCTCCAACGTTTGTTATTTCCAGTGTTTTTGATTCGTGTCAGCAATGCTGGGGTGAGATGGTATCTCATTGTGGTTTAAATTTGCATTACTCTAGTGGCTAGTGATGGCGAGCATTTCCTCATGTGTCTGTTAGCTGCTTGAATGTCTTCTTTGGTGAAGTGTCTGTTCATTTCCTTTGCCTATTTATTGAATGGATTATTTGTCTTTTTGTTGTAGAGGTGTTGGATTTTCTTATAGATTTTAGAGATTAGAGCCTTGTCTGACTTGTAATGTCCAAAAAATTTTTTCCCAGTCTGTCAGTTCTCCTTTTACTCTTTTGGTGAAGTCTTTTGATGAGCATAAATGTTTAATTTTCAGAAGATCCCGGTAATCTAGCTTATCTTCTGGGGTTTTGTGTGTTGTTGGTTATGGTTTGTATCCTGTTAATGTCATGCATTAGGGCCTACATAGCACTGATCTTATGTTTTCTTCTATGAACTTTATAGTTTTTGGCTTTATAGTTAGGTCTTTGATCCAGATTGAATTAGTTTTTGTGTATAGTGTGATGTGTGGGTCCTGTTTCATTTTTTTGCAGATGGACATCCAGCTTTGCCAGCACCGTTTGTTAAAAAGTCTATTGTTTCCCCATCTGATGGACTTTGGGCCCTTGTCAAAGATCATGTGACCGAGGTGGTTGGATTTACATCTAGGTTCTCAATTCTGTTCCATTGGTCAATGTATTTTTCGTTGTACCAGTACCAGGTTGTTTTGACTACTCTAGCTGTAGAGTATGTTCTGAAGTCAGGTAGTGCAAGTCCTCCTACTTTATTCTTCTTCTTCAATAGAGCTTTACTTATCCCAGGCTTCTTCCCTTTCCATATAAAGTTAATGATTAGTTTCTCTATCTCTTTAAAGAATATTGTTGGTATTTGGATCTGGATTGGACTGTATTTGTAAATTGCTTTGGGTAGAATTGTCATTTTCACAATGTTGATTCTACCTATCCATGAGCATGGGAAGTTTTTCCATTTATGTAGATCCTTTTGGGTTTCTTGCAGTAGTGTTTTGTAGGTTTTTTTGTTTTGTTTTGTTTTTTTTTTTTGGTATAGATAGGTCTTTTACATCCCTGGTTAGATTTATTCTTAAGTATTTTATTTTTTTAGGGGCTATTGTAGATGGTATTGCTTTTCAGGTACCAAAATTTTTATCTGTCCAATCACTAGAAGTATATATTTTTAGGTCTTTTAGGGTAAGTATGATGTACTAAGAGAGGCAAATAAAAAAGAAGTGATTTGGCATACAATGCTTCTTCCAGTGGGATGGTCATCTGGCTCCATCTTGAGCCTCTGTGTTAGTGGGAGCTAGACCTGCAAGACTCTAGGGGCCTTGGGTGGAGTTAATGATTTACATATGTGGAAGGATTTAGGTTAGTGCTAAGTAATAAGAAACTAAACACACACACACACACACACACAGAAAACCTAGACTGGCCTCATTTTATAGATTACGAATTTGCGATTCAGAGGGGTGAAGTGAATTGCCCAAGGTCACATGCCCAACTAGCAAATAAGAGAATAAAACCATTTCTCCTAAGTCTTTATCCAGTGCCCTTTCCAGGTACCATATGGCCTCAGGTTTCCATCATGCTCCATGACTCCAGGAAGCATCGCCTGCCTGAGAATTCTCAGTGGCAGTGTGAAGGAAGAAAATGAAGGGAAGTATGTTGGTCTTTTCTCATAGACTATTAAGTATTGTTTTACTCTTCAGTAAATCAGCTAAATAATGCATGAACAACTAATACTGCTTATGGGAAACTTTCCCTCAGGACTCTGAAGATATGAGACATTCACTCTGACATCATCAGAGATCAAAGAGTTCAGGACTATCCCTGGCTCCTTCTCTTGTCTTTGCTTTTGTTTCAGAAGGAGTGATGAAGCAGGGATCTTTGAAGACAGTTTTAATTTTCTTGGTTACAGTGTGCACTGGAGATAAATTTCTCAGTACATGTTTAAACAAAACTATGGATTTTGAATAATCTAGTTTACCTACCTACGTGAATGCTCTTGAGTCAAAATCAGCTAATGGACTTTTCTGAGTTCCTCATATGTATTTACAACTGCCTACTGGACTTCAGGACTCTGGCCCACAGACATCTCCAACTCAACTAATTACTTCTCTCTCTCAATCTGCTCACCTTTCTTTTAATCAGCGATCTTGTTAGTAATTCAAGGCAAAAACTTTGGATTCTTCTCTTTTCTTCACACCAAATTCTTTAGAATGGACCTCAGAAAATATTTATTGAATATGTACTTTTCTCTATGCCCATACTGTCATTGCTCTACTTTAAGTGCCCATTTTGTCATTCACAAATGAATGGTGTTTACTACATACCTACAGTATTCCAGGCAATGTGTTTTGTGCTGGTACTCAGAGTCACGGTACCTGTCCCCAAGGAACTTATCTGTGTATGGGGGTAGGGAGAGAGACATAACAAAGAATGACAGTAAAATGTGATATGTTTCAAATAGTTCATTTCTCTCCTGAGCGATCACAGTAGATATTGACTTCTCTCTCTGCCTTCATTCTCTCCCTTCTGATCCATTCTCTTCATTGCTATCAGAATCACTTTTCTAAAATACAGACTTGATCATGTCATAGAAGTATGGAAGTGTCCGTACTTAAGAAAAATAATTCTTTGTCTCCCTATTGACTAAAGAATGAGGCCAGAGTCCTCAGTCTGTTATTCAGGGCCTTCCTAAGCTGGCCTCAACCTGCTTATCCACCTCTATGTCCCTTTGTCTTATTGTCACTCACTTGCCTCCCTCTAGCTTTGAACCCTATGCTTTAGCCGCATTAGACTAAATTCACAAATACTCCTCAGGTTGTCTCATATCTCAATCTTTTTGTTTTTCCTTTTCAGTTCCTTTTTGCCTTGAATGTACTTCAAATCTTCTTCTTCACCTGCCAGCTCTTACTCATCTTCAAACTCTTACTCATCATTTAAACTCACCTTCCTCAACTTCCCTACCTTGAGGCAGAATTAATTACATCCTCCACTATTAAAGAATTTGTTTTATTGCACTATAGTTAATTCATAGCTTACATGGTGACTTCCCTCCCAGCAACTAGCACGGTGCTCAATATATGTTTGTTGAATGATTGGAAGAAAACATTTATAAAATATTTAAAATGTACAGTATACCATTATAAAGAGTGTTCTTGTTTTCACTGGTAATGCTACTGTGAAAAAAATAAGAATATTCAGAATCCCCAAGTGCCTGGACAGGGAAATCAAAATTCCCTCATTTGGAAATCAAAAGAAATTTCCATCTTTGTTTTTTTAATCCCCTCTTTTTTCACGTAAACCTTGTGGGTAGGTGTTGGGACATTTCTGTTAGGTTAACCTGATTTTCCAAAATGTAAGAATGGACTAAATGACCTCAGGGGTTCCCATCAGAGAAGTCAGCAGGACTATTCCTCAAGGGTACTGGAGGTCAGGAGAAAGTTCCCACTTTCACTTCATCAATGTGACTGAAGTTCTTTCACAATCTGTCTCTTGGTGGTGGTGGTGAGGTATACGTGAAAGTGTGTGGCAATACTTGGAGATAGTTTAAAACCTTAGAAATGAAATGACCTAGGCATGATTCACTAGTCACTGTCAGCACATCTTCCCTAACAACTTTATGAGTAAGTGGCAAGGTATCTGGGCCTAAGTGTTTCCTACCAAACCCTGCTTTGAGAATGCAAACAGGATGCTTTAGAAAAGAATCTGCCCCACATCCAATTGGCTAATGATTTCTCATACATTTGGGAAAAATACTCAGAAAATTTTCAGCCTTGGAAATGCATCCTGTGTTGCAGACTAATCCCCATAATTTCGTTTTATGGAATGTCTGCTATTTCAAAACATTTCCCACAGGGAATCCTATCAATGGATAGGAAATCTCCAGAAGGTTACAGATTGGGGCTGGAATTCTTTCCTTCTTTTTTAAAACCAGATTTCCAAGAAGTAAGCCACATGATCCCTAGACCTGATTTAGTGTTGCATGTTTTCAAACTCTTAGAATGTTGGGGCTGGAAAGGACTTGATGGAACTTGTGATTCAGCCCCCTCACTTTACACATGGTGTGAGAGAGGTTAATGGTTTTTTAAGGTCACATAGATTGTCGGGGTGAAGCTGGGACAAATACCTTTGTCTCCTAACTCTTAGTCCATGGATTTTTCTTCTATACCAAGTTAGGCACAAGGCAAATTGATACAGAAAATTAATGGAGAAGTTTTAAAGACTGAATATAGGACTTCAAACATTTCAAGTATGGACTTGTACCATTGCTTTCCCAAGACCTGAATTTCACTCTAGGATCAGCTTTCAGAGGCAGCTCAGTAGAGGCTTGCATGCCAACCCTCGCCTCAGACATCCTATCACTTTTGCCCTATTCTGTTTGTTAGAAGTGAATCACTAGCTCCCCACCACACACAAGTAGAGGGAGGGGATTAAACAAGGGCATGAATACCAGGAATAGGAATTAATGGGAACCTTTGGAGCCCCGCTGGTGTAGTAGTTAAGAACTCGGCTGCTAACCAAAAGGCTGTCAGTTCAAATCTACCAGCTGCTTCTTGGAAACCCTACCGGACAGTTCTACACTGTCCTCTAGGGTTGCTATAAGTTCGAATCAACTTGATGGCAACAAGTTTGGTTTTATTTTTTGGTTCGGAAGCTAACTACTATACATCACAACCCTAAAGCCTTTTCCTCATACCTGCTGCTATCCATTTAAGGTATGTGTCACCTATTTTTCTCCTTATATTTACCACTCAGTTTGTCAAGAAAGGAGTCTAAATTGGCCACCTTTGGCTTCCAACCACATAATTCCCTCCTTAACCTATTCCATTGTGGCTTTCATTCTCACCATGCTATAGAAAGTATTTTCTTGAAGATTATCAGTGAAATCCTGATTTCCAAGAGTTCTAGGCATCTTTTAGCAACTGATTGCTCTTTCTTCCTTAATCTTCTCTCCTTCGATGGCCTCCATGGTACTATACTTTCCTGGGTTTCCTCAAGCTTCTCTGCTCATGTCTTCTCTGGCTCCTTCTCAAGATTGACTAATTATTACTCTAGACTAGATACATTAGTTTTGTTTTTGAATAGGACATATCATCTAAGAGAGACTGGAAAAGTTTTGGAGCTGGCTCAAGATTTCATCCAGGAACAGCAAATGACCAGTCCACTAAGCCAGTTTAGAGGGACAGTTCAAGAAAAGATAAATAGTTTTAAAATGCACACTATCAGCTATCAGAGCCAAGAGGAGTTTAAGGAAACATGATGACTAAATGCAGTGTGTTATCTTGGATGGAATCCTGGAACAGAAAAAGGATAGAGAAAGAAAGCCTTCCCCTAGAGCTGGCACCCTGAATTTGGACTTCTAGCTTCCTAAACTGTGAGAGAATGAATTTCTGTTTGTTAAAGCCATCCACTTGTGGTATTTCTGTTACAGCAGCACTAGATAACTAAGACAGAATTTAGTACTGGAAGAATGGGATGCTGCTCTAACAGATAATTAAAATGTGGAAGCAGTTTTGAAATTCGGTAATGGGTGGAAGCTAAAATAGTTTTAAAGTGCCTAGTAGTAAAAGCCTAGATTGCCTTGAAGAGACTGCTGGTAGAATTATGGACATCAAAGGTGATACTGATGAGGGCTCATAATGATGTGAGTAGAGCTATAGAGAAAGTCTCTATCATCTTAGAGAATACATACGGCACCAGCAACAGAATGTTGCTAAAAATGTTAATGTAAAATGTGTTTCCAGTGAGGCTTTAAAAGAAAATGACGAACTTGTAATTGGAAATGGAGGGAGGGCAGTGCTTTTCATGTAGTGGCAGAGAACTTGTCTGAATTATGTTCAAATGTTTAATGGAAAGTAGAACTTGTAAATGATGAACTTGGATATCTGGCTGATGAGATTTCTAAGCAAGATCTTAAAGGGGCCGCGTGGTTTTTCCTTGTCACTTACAGTAAAATGTGAGAGGAAAGAGATGGACTTAAAAATGAACTGTGCAAAATGAAAGCAGGACTTAAAGATTTGGAAAATTCTATTGTATAAACTAAGGACACGTGGCTTAGAATGTTCACCAAGGACGCGGCTACACAATCTTTTGTTAAAGAAATTAAGCCTGTGACTCGTGGATGTTACTGACTACCAAGCAGAAAACACATCAGCTTAGACAGAAGGGGGCAGAGAAAGAACATAAGAAGAGAATGCTGTCTGCCTCTTGGAATTCTACAGGTGGAAAACAAGCCAAAGGAGCTGCATCTATTGTCCTACAAAAAAAGAAAAAGATCATCCCTGGAGAAGTTTGGGAATCAGAAGACCTGTTTGAAGGAGCCCGAGGAAGCAGGGCTGACTAGGTTTCAAAGGGTGGAACCATGGTTTCTGAGATCTCAAAGGGTGGAGCCATGGCCTTCTAGGTTTCAAAGAGTCAGATCTTCACCAACTCAATTCCAGAGTGTGAGGCTGCCATTCATGAACGCCAGGAGAATGGGGCCGAGGACATTGACCAAAGCTGAGGGGGCGGGGATGCCATGCCCAAGGGGCAGAAGAAAGGGGCCTGTGGGGGTGGAGAGGATGGAGTTGCCACTCAGATGGACTGGGAGAATGGGGCTGCTGAAAGCCAAGGGAACAGAGATGTTGTCCCAGTGGGCCTGGAAGGCAGAGCTGAAGCCCAGTGCCGAGGCATCTCCACTCAGAATTCAGAGAGCGTGGACAACACCCAGAGTCTGAGGGTAGGGTGGTTGCCCAGATGGTCTCGTTAATGTTATTTGTTGTGCTGAGTTTTGGAGTTGCTTGGTGCCTGTTATCCTTTCTTTCTATTTATAATGAAAATGTCTACCGTGTGCTTGTTCTACCACTGTTGCTATGGAAGCAGATAACTTGTATTCTAGATTTCACAGATTCACAGATGAAAAAGAATTTTGCAGAAGATGAGATTTTGGACTTGGAGTTGATTTAAAACTTTTGGGATGATGTGATGGGGTAATGTGTTTTACATGTGGCAAAGACATGAATTTTGGGGGGCCAAGGGGTAGAATGTCATGGATTTGTGTTCCCAAAAATATGTGGCAACTTGACTAGGATCTTCCATTTTGTGATCTGATGTAATTACCATATTATCTTCCATTAGTGTGTTGGAAATCCTGACCTCTATGTGTTAATGCGGAGCCCTGGTGCGCAGTGGTTAAGAGCTTGGCTGTTAACCAAAATGATCGAAGTTCGAATCCACCCGCCACTCCTTGGAAACCCTACTAGGCAGTTCTATTCTGTCCTGTAGGGTTGCTATGAGTCAGAATAGACTCAGAGGCAATGGGTTTGTTTGTTATGTGTTAATGAGGCAGGATTAGGGTGGGATGTATCTTGAGTCACCATCCCTCACCACTCTTACCACCCTTATTCAAGTCACGCCCTTACTTGAGTCACACCTTTTACCGTACAAAAGAGAAAAGGAGAGAGAAGCAAGCAGAGATAACAGACCTCCTACTACCAAGAAAGAAGAGCCGTGAGCAGAGTGCATTCTTGGAACCTGGAGTCCCTGCACTGAGAAACTCCTAGACCCAGGAGAATATTGATGACAAGGACCTTTCCCCAAAGCCAACAGAGAGAGAAAGACTTCCCGTGGAGCTGGCTCCATGAATTTGGACTTCTAGCCTCCTAAACTGTGAGAGAATAAATTTCTGTTTGTTAAAGCCATCTACTTGTGGTATTTATGTTATAGCAACACTAGATAACTAAGACAGAAGGGAAAACTGAGTCTGGGGTGTATGGGAACTCCCTGTACTATCTTCACAATTTTCTTATAAATCTAAAAATATTCTAAAATAAAAACCTAGTTAAAAATGAACCCATCAGTTTCTACTCTTCCCATGTAAAGTCCACACTAGTAGTATGGCATTTATATACATGTCTCATGTCTCTACCCTCACCTTTTGTGTTCACCTTTATACCCCCTTAGAACTTAGAGTCCTGCACAGCCCATAAGTAATTGTTGAATGAATGAGTAAAAGCAAATGATTACTAAATACCAAAGTGAACTCTTGGACAGACTATTCAGTAAACCAAAAAAACCAAACCCGTTGTCAAACTCATAGCAACCTATAGGACAGAGTAAAACTGCCCCATAGAGTTTCCAAGGAGCACCTGGCAGATTTGAACTTCCAACCTTTTGGTTAGCAGCTAGATCACTTAACCACTATGCCACCAGGGTTTCTGGATGTTCAATGAGGACGTAATTAACCCAAGGGAAATGGAAACATTTTATTGACCTTTGTCTTCAGTTCATTCTGTTCAACCAAACCTCTAAAGTGGCGTGTTTCCACTTTCTTCACTTTTCTGCTCTGTTTTTATCTCTGTTACTTTATCTCCTTTCCTTTTCACGTTTTCTCTCTATTATTGCTTCTACTGTGGTGCACTTTCCATTCATTTTCATCCAAAGAATGGTTGTTCCTCCTAATGTGCTGTGGTATAGTGGGAAGTTTCTTGAGTGTCAGTGATGATCTTGGACTGAAGAAAGAGGAGAACAAAGACATTTGGTTCTGGACAGGTGCCACCCAGGTCACCGCAGATTCTGAACAGGAAAGCTCTGCGCCACTTCCCATGGAATTAGTCAAAACTGACTTGTTTTTACTAGCACTAAACAATTATACTTAATCCCTACACTTCATAATTTTGTAAAAGTTGTTTTGGTTTCCATTAGCTTCAGTTTTAGTATTTGCTTATGGATATGGTTGTTAAAGTAAGAGGAAAGACTCTTCTCTAATGGAGTCTACTAAAATCTAAAGTCGCTACTCTCATGGAGTGCCCATCTCTATAATATTGTATTTGGATGATTGGCCACATTTCTTCCTCCTTCCTTCCTCCCTCCCTCCCTTCCTCCCTTCTTTCCTTCCTTCCACCAGTAGATATATGGCTTGCTTATTTAAGAACTTGGTTTTTCCTGTACCTTGCTAAGGGTCCTCTTTCTTTCTTTCCTCATGTGTCAAAAGTAACATACCATCCTCTGTAAAGCAAGCTACTGCTATAAACTCATCTTCAAAAGAATAGGTGGGATCAGTTGGTCTCTATTGCTGTTAGTCAGCTGTTCAGGGTTTAAGTCTATGCAGTGACATGAGAACAAATGCAGTTAATGAGACCCCAAGGTTTTGACCTCAGTAGCATAGTTCTCTGACCCTCTGACCTAACTGGTTATAGATTCAAATAAAAAATGCATTGTAGATTGAATGTCGCGACAACCTTGGAAGATGGCGCTCTAGGCAGAAACACCACGCCGTCCCTCTACAGCAAAGATCCGAAAAACTAAGCCTAACAGAGAATCAACAATCCTGAAACCCTAGAACACCAAATGAAGAGATAAAGAACTCAGCCAAACACCAAACGGAGTGAGAATACTAAAAGAGAACGGAGAGCGAGGAGAGACTCAGGCAGAGATTCCTTACCAGCTAACGCAGCGCGGATCCACCATCTTGGATTCCTATCGGAGACCAGCAAATGGGAGAGCAGCCTTGCAGAGCATCTGGTCGGAGACATAACGACTGGTAAACTGCGGTGCGCGCTCTCCCACCACCCACCCCTCTCCGCCTCAGCTGGGGATCCCCTGCTTTCCGTGGCCAGGGTCCCTGGGCTGGGGGGTGCTGGTGCTTGGATTCCGCGCGCCTGGGCTGGCGGCTTTCTGGGAGCCGTTTGCTGGCAGCTAGCGAACCTTTCTCTGCCGCCTCCCCCTCCTTTTGCCTGGGTGCCTGGTTCCAAGTGCCGTCTCTGCTCTCTCCTGCGGGGCTGTAGGGCTGTGTGCGGGCGTGTGGCTGTTTCTAGGTCTGGGCTCCCGCGTGGGTGGGATCCCAGGGCCTTTGTTCGTTGGCCCCTCTGCTTTCCGTGGCCGGAGTCCCTGAGCTGGGGGGCGCCGGTGCTTGGATTCCGCGCGCCCGGGCTGGAGGCTTTCTGGGAGCCGTTTGCTGGCACCTAGCGAAACTTTTTCTGCCGCTTCCCCCTCCTTTTGCCTGGGTGCCTGGTTCCGAGTGCTGTCTCTGCTCTCTCCTGCGGGGCTGTAGAGCTGCGTGCGGGCGTGTGGCTGTTTCTAGGTCTGGGCTCCCGCGTGGGTGGGATCCCGGGGCCTTTGTTCGTTCACCCCTCTGCTTTCCGTGGCCAGAGTCCCTGAGCAGGGGGGCGCCGGTGCTTGGATTCCGCGCGCCCGGGCTGGGGGCTTTCTGGGAGCCGTTTGCTGGCACCTAGCGAACCTTTTTCTGCCGCCTCCCCCTCCTTTTGCCAAGGTGCCTGGTTCCGAGTGCCGTCTCTGCTCTCTCCTGCGGGGCTGTAGGGCTGCGTTCGGGCGTGTGGCTGTTTCCAGGTCTGGGCTCCCGCGCGGGTGGGATCCTGGGGCCTTTGTTCGTTGGCCCCTCTGCTTCCCGTGGCCACGGTCACTTAACCCCGAGACTATCGGCTTCTTGGAATTCGCGCCCCTGAGTGGGGGCTCTCTGGGTCCCATTTGTAGGCACTGACTGCTGGTGTTGCCCTTTTTTTTTCTCAATTTTATTTTTCTTCCTTTTTTGATTAGTTTTGTCATATTTTACCTCTTTTTCTCTTTTGTCTTTCTTCATTGCTTAATTTCTTGTCTCTCTATCTCTTCCTTCTCTTTCTGATCCCTGAATACCAGGCGATGTATGCCTCTGTACCTTCTGGCCAGGCTGAGCTGTGAAAATTGAGACCGACTCCCCCAGACCTCATAGCTGCATCGGTGCGATCCCTGGGAACTTTGCAGTTTTTTAACTTTTCTGATTTTCATTTGGTCATTCTTTCCTTTTCTTTCTCTTCCCCCTTCTGGTTTCCTCCATCCCATAGTCTCTCATCTGTACATTCCAACGACAAGCTCCCCTAGCATTCTTTTATGTTTGTATGCTTTTTGCTCCTCCTCCTCTCTCCTCTCTCCCATATCCAGCTTAGCTTCACACATAACCATCTTCCCGCTGCACCCTACCTACCTGCACCGTGCACTAGACATCACATCACCAAGCGGTGCAGGCACGCCCTATTGGAACCTGCCCAGCACTGACTACCGACCGTCCTGGTGGCTGCGGTGAGTGCCACAAGCAACCCATCCCAGTGGCTCCTCCTCAACTAGATCTGCCCAGCTGTACCACAAGAACGAAAAAAAAAAAAAATCTACAATCAATAAACGAGAGAAATATCTACTGAATGCCCCGAAAACAGCAAACAATATCAAAACATTTACAAAAACAAGACAAGATGGCTCCAATAGGCGTCCAAATTAAAACACCAGATAACTCTCCTGTGGAAGAAAATGCACTAGAAGTACCTGATACGGAACTCAAATCACTAATACTCGGAATTTTCCAAGAACTGAGGCAAAAAGCTGACAAACATGAGGAAAAAATAGACAAATTTTTGGAAAATACAGACAAAAAATTGGAAGAATTCAGGAAGATGATGCAAGAACAAAATGCCAAAATAAATTCACAACTCGAAATTATACAAAAACAACAATTAGAAATCCAAAAGATAAACAACAAGATTTCAGAAATGGACGGTGTCATAGAAGGGCTGAGAAGTAGATTTGAAACCATGGAAGACAGGATCAGTGGAACTGAAGACAAACACTTGGATACAACTCTGTTTCAGGAAAACTCAGAAAAAAGAACAAAGAAAAATGAAGAGACCCTGAGAGTTATGTGGGACACAATTAAAAGCAAAAACTTACGAGTGATTGGCATACCAGAACAGGGGAAGAAAACAGAAAACACAGAGACGATCATTGAGGAACTGCTGACAGAAAACTTTCCCAATATCATGAAAGATGAAAAGCTGGTCATCCAAGAAGCTCAACGAACCCCATATAGAAGAGACCCCAAAAGAAAATCACCAAGACATATCATATTCACACTCGCTAAAACTAAAGACAAACAAAGAATCCTGAGAGCAGCTCGTGAAAAACAAGAAGTCACATACAGAGGAGAAACAATAAGACTAAGCTCAGATTATTCAGCAGAAACCATGCAGGCAAGAAGGCAATGGGATGACATATATAAAATCTTGAAAGAAAAAAATTGTCAGCCAAGAATAATATATCCTGCAAAACTCTCATTCAGATTTGATGGTGAAATTAGGTCATTTCCAGATAAACAGAAACTAAAGGAATATGCAAAAGTCAAACCAAACTTACAAGAATTATTAAAGGGAGTTCTTCGATCTGAGGACAAACAGCTTAAGCCCTCAGGCAGGACCTAGGACCTAGGACGCAGGTTAACATGAACCAGATACCATTCTAGGAACTGAACTACAGAGGACTTTCCAAAAACAAAAGATATACAACAGGGAATCAGAGAAATCAATCAAAGGATGACAACAACATCAAAACAATGAAAGAGGGAACAAACGGCATAGGTATAGAACCTTCTAAAGGAGAAGAAGGCAAGGCGATACCAAGTAACGGTAGACTGCTTCAAAATTATAAAGATAAGGGTAAAATTCATGGTAACCACAAAAAAAGTTAACAAACCAACTCATAAAAATAAAGACGAAAAACATAAAGTCTCAACAAAACCAAAACCTACAAAAACAAAAGAAATGAACACAAAATCCACAAACAAAAGGAACTCAGCACAAGAGAGTAAGAAGAACAAAGAAAACTTCAGCATCACAAAAAAAAGCACTACAAAATGACAGCAACAAATTCACATCTATCAATAATTACACTGAACGTAAATGGACTCAATGCACCCATAAAGCGACGGAGAGTGGCAGAATGGATAAGAAAACAGGATCCATCTATTTGCTGTCTACAAGAGACACATCTTAGAAACAAAGATGTGAATTTATTAAAAATCAAAGGTTGGAAAAAAATATATATCAAGCTAACAACTACCAAAAAAGAGCAGGAGTGGCAATTCTAATCTCAGATAAAATAGACTTTAAAACAAAATCTACCATAAAAGACAAAGAAGGACACTATATAATGATTAAGGGGATGATCCATCATGAAGACATAACCATAATAAATATCTATGCACCCAATGACAGGGCTCCAAAATACATAAAAAAAACTCTAACAGCACTGAAAAGAGAAATTGACAGTTCCACAATAATAGTAGGAGACTTCAACACACCACTCTCAGTAAAGGACAGAACAACTAAAAAGAAACTCAGCAAAGATACAGAAGACCTAAAGGACACAATCAGCCAACTGGACCTCATAGACATATATAGAACACTCCATCCAACCGCTGCAAAGTACACATTCTTTTCCAATGCACATGGAACGTTCTCCAGAATAGACCACATCTTAGGCCACAGAGCAATCCTCAACAAGATCCAAAATGCTGAGATAATTCACAGTATCTTCTCTGACCACAATGCCATCAAGGTAGAAATTAACACTAGAAAGAGCAAGGAAAAAAAATCAAACACATGGAAACTGAATAAAAATCTGCTTACACATCAATGGGTAATAGAAGAAATCAGAGATGGAATTAAAAAATTCCTAGAATCAAATGAAAATGAAAACACATCATACCAAAACCTTTGGGACACAGCAAAGGCAGTCCTCAGAGGACAATTTATAGCAATAGATGCACATATCAAAAAAGAAGAAAGGGACAAAATCAAAACATTAACTACAGAACTCAAACAAATAGAAAGAGAACAACAAAAAAAGCCTACAACCACCGGAAGAAAGGAAATAGTAAAGATCAGAGCAGAAATCAATGAAATAGAGAACAGAAAAACAATAGAAAGAATCAACAAAACCAAAAGTTGGTTCTTTGAAAGAATCAACAAAATCGACAAACAACTGGCCAGACTGACAAAAGAAAAACAGCAGAGGGCACAAATAACCCAAATAAGAAATGAAATGGGGGACATTACAACAGACCCAACTGAAATAAAAAGGATTATAACAGAATATTATGAAAAACTATATTCCAACAAATTTGAAAACCTAGAGGAAATGGATAAATTTCTAGAAACATACGGCCTACCCAAACTACAACAAAGTGATATTGAAAATCTGAACAGACCCATAACAAGAGAAGAGATTGAAAAGGTAATAAAAAAACTCCCAACCAAAAAAAGCCCTGGCCCAGATGGCTTCACTGGAGAATTCTACAAAACATTTACAGAAGAGCTCGTACCAGTTCTACTCAAGTTATTTCAGAGCATAGAAGAGGAAGCAACACTTCCAAATTCATTCTATGAAGCCAGCATAACGCTGATACCAAAACCAGGCAAAGACATCACAAAAAAAGAAAATTACAGACCAATATCTCTCATGAATATAGATGCAAAAATTCTGAACAAAATTCTAGCCAATAGAATTCAGTATCATATCAAAAAAATAATACACCACGACCAAGTAGGATTCATACCAGGTATGCAAGGATGGTTTAACATTAGAAAATCCATCAACGTAATCCACCACATAAATAAAAGGAAAGAAAAAAATCACATGATTATCTCAATTGATGCAGAAAAGGCATTTGACAAAGTCCAACACCCATTCCTGATAAAAGCTCTCAATAAAATAGGTATAGAAGGGAAATTTCTCAACATCATAAAGGGCATCTATGCAAAACCAACAGCCAACATCATTCTTAATGGAGAAAGGCTGAAAACATTCCCCCTGAAAACAGGAACAAGACAAGGATGCCCTTTATCACCACTCCTATTTAACATTGTGCTGGAAGTTCTAGCTAGAGCAGTAAGGCAAGAGAAAGAAATAAAGGGCATCCAAATTGGTAATAAAGAAGTTAAACTCTCCCTGTTTGCAGATGATATGATACTATACATAGAAAACCCTAAAGACTCCACGAGAAATTTACTGGAAGTAATAGAAAGATTCAGCAGAGTAGCAGGATACAAGATAAACATTCAAAAATCAGTTGGATTCCTATACACCAGTAAAGAGAACGATGAAAAGGAGATCAGGAAATCAATACCATTTTCAATAGCCCCTAAAAAGATAAAATACTTAGGAATAAATCTGACCAGGAATATAAAAGACCTATACAAAGAAAACTACAAAACACTGCTGCATGAAACCCAAAGGGATCTACATAAATGGAAAAACATACCATGCTCATGGATAGGCAGACTCAACATTGTGAAAATGGCAATTCTACCTAAAGCAATCTACAAATACAATGCAATTCCGATACAAATACCAACAACATTCTTCAAAGAGATGGAAAAACTAATTATTAACTTTATATGGAAAGGGAAGAAACCTCGAATAAGTAAAGCACTACTGAAGAAGAAGAATAAAGTTGGAGGACTCACACTACCTGACTTGAGAACCTACTATACAGCTACAGTACTCAAAACAGCCTGGTACTGGTACAACAACAGAGACATTGACCAATGGAACAGAATTGAGAACTCAGATGTAAATCCATCCACCTACGGTCACCTGATTTTTGACAAGGGCCCAAAATACATCAAATGGGGAAAAGACAGTCTTTTTAACAAATGGTGCTGGCAAAACTGGATATCCATTTGTAGAAAAATGAAACAGGACCCATACCTCACACCATATACAAAAACTACTTCAAAATGGATCAAAGACCTGAATATAAAGCCTCAAACTATAAAATTCATAGAAGAAAAAATAGGACCAACACTTCAGACCTTAATACATGGCATTAACAGGATACAAACCATAAACATCAACACAAAAAACCCAACAGATAAACTAGATAATTGGGATCTTCTAAAAATCAAACATCTATGCTCTTCAAAAGATTTCACCAAAAGAGTTAAAAGAGAACCTACAGACTGGGAAAAAATTTTTGGACAGTACAAGTCAGACAAAGGTCTAATCTCCATAATCTACAAGAAAATCCAACACCTCTACAACAAAAAGACAACCAATCCTATCAAAAAATGGGCAAAGGAAATGAACAGACACTTCACCAAGGAAGACATTCAAATGGCCAACAGACACATGAGGAAATGCTCGCGATCACTAGCCATTAGAGAAATGCAAATTAAAACCACAATGAGATACCATCTCACCCCGGCATTACTGGCACGAATCAAAAACACTGGAAATAACAAATGTTGGAGGGGCTGCGGGGAGACGGGAACTCTTATACACTGCTGGTGGGAATGCAAAATGATACAGCCATTTTGGAAAATGATATGGCGTTTCCTCAGAAAGCTAGAAATAGACGTACCATTCGATCCAGCAATCCCACTCCTAGGAATATATCCTAGAGAGATAAGAGTCATCACTCGAATAGACATATGCACACCTATGTTCATGGCAGCATTATTCACAATAGCAAAACGATGGAAACAACCTCGATGTCCATCAACAGACGAATGGATACACAAACTGTGGTACATACACACAATGGAGTACTATGCAACGAGAAAGAACAATGAATCGGTGAACCATCTCATAACATGGATGAAACTGGAGGACATCATGCTGAGTGAAATAAGTCAATCACAAAAGGACAAATATTGTATGAGACCTCTATTGTAAAAACCCATGAAAAAATTCACATGCAAAATGTAACAATCCTTGGGGGGGATACTTACAAGAATTATTAAAGGGAGTTCTTCGATCTGAGGACAAACAGCTTAAGCCCTCAGGCAGGACCTAGGACCTAGGATGCAGGTTAACATGAACCAGATACCATTCTAGGAACTGAACTACAGAAGACTTTCCAAAAACAAAAGATATACAACAGGGAATCAGAGAAATCAATCAAAGGATGACAACAACATCAAAACAATGAAAGAGGGAACAAACGGCATAGGTATAGAACCTTCTAAAGGAGAAGAAGGCAAGGCGATACCAAGTAACGGTAGACTGCTTCAAAATTATAAAGATAAGGGTAAAATTCATGGTAACCACAAAAAAAGTTAACAAACCAACTCATAAAAATAAAGACGAAAAACATAAAGTCTCAACAAAAACAAAACCT
Source organism: Dugong dugon (assembly GCA_030035585.1). Taxonomy (NCBI): domain Eukaryota; kingdom Metazoa; phylum Chordata; class Mammalia; order Sirenia; family Dugongidae; genus Dugong; species Dugong dugon. The sequence goes on from CM057462.1 coordinate 156,005,865, forward strand.
ACAAAAACCAAAGAAATGAACACAAAATCCACAAACAAAAGGAACTCAGCACAAGAGAGTAAGAAGAACAAAGAAAACTTCAGCATCACAAAAAAAAGCACTACAAAATGACAGCAACAAACTCACATCTATCAATAATTACACTGAACGTAAATGGACTCAATGCACCCATAAAGCGACGGAGAGTGGCAGAATGGATAAGAAAACAGGATCCATCTATTTGCTGTCTACAAGAGACACATCTTAGAAACAAAGATGTGAATTTATTAAAAATCAAAGGTTGGAAAAAAATATATATCAAGCTAACAACTACCAAAAAAGAGCAGGAGTGGCAATTCTAATCTCAGATAAAATAGACTTTAAAACAAAATCTACCATAAAAGACAAAGAAGGACACTATATAATGATTAAGGGGATGATCCATCATGAAGACATAACCATAATAAATATCTATGCACCCAATGACAGGGCTCCAAAATACATAAAAAAAACTCTAACAGCACTGAAAAGAGAAATTGACAGTTCCACAATAATAGTAGGAGACTTCAACACACCACTCTCAGTAAAGGACAGAACAACTAAAAAGAAACTCAGCAAAGATACAGAAGACCTAAAGGACACAATCAGCCAACTGGACCTCATAGACATATATAGAACACTCCATCCAACCGCTGCAAAGTACACATTCTTTTCCAATGCACATGGAACGTTCTCCAGAATAGACCACATCTTAGGCCACAGAGCAATCCTCAACAAGATCCAAAATGCTGAGATAATTCACAGTATCTTTTCTGACCACAATGCCATCAAGGTAGAAATTAACACTAGAAAGAGCAAGGAAAAAAAATCAAACACATGGAAACTGAATAATAATCTGCTTACACATCAATGGGTAATAGAAGAAATCAGAGATGGAATTAAAAAATTCCTAGAATCAAATGAAAATGAAAACACATCATACCAAAACCTTTGGGACACAGCAAAGGCAGTCCTCGGAGGACAATTTATAGCAATAGATGCACATATCAAAAAAGAAGAAAGGGACAAAATCAAAACATTAACTACAGAACTCAAACAAATAGAAAGAGAATAACAAAAAAAGCCTACAACCACCGGAAGAAAGGAAATAGTAAAGATCAGAGCAGAAATCAATGAAATAGACAACAGAAAAACAATAGAAAGAATCAACAAAACCAAAAGTTGGTTCTTTGAAAGAATCAACAAAATCGACAAACCACTGGCCAGACTGACAAAAGAAAAACAGCAGAGGGCACAAATAACCCAAATAAGAAATGAAATGGGGGACATTACAACAGACCCAACTGAAATAAAAAGGATTATAACAGAATATTATGAAAAACTATATTCCAACAAATTTGAAAACCTAGAGGAAATGGATAAATTTCTAGAAACATACGGCCTACCCAAACTACAACAAAGTGATATTGAAAATCTGAACAGACCCATAACAAGAGAAGAGATTGAAAAGGTAATAAAAACACTCCCAACCAAAAAAAGCCCTGGCCCAGATGGCTTCACTGGAGAATTCTACAAAACATTTACAGAAGAGCTCGTACCCGTTCTACTCAAGTTATTTCAGAGCATAGAAGAGGAAGCAACACTTCCAAATTCATTCTATGAAGCCAGCATAACACTGATACCAAAACCAGGCAAAGACATCACAAAAAAAGAAAATTACAGACCAATATCTCTCATGAATATAGATGCAAAAATTCTGAACAAAATTTTAGCCAATAGAATTCAGTATCATATCAAAAAAATAATACACCACGACCAAGTAGGATTCATACCAGGTATGCAAGGATGGTTTAACATTAGAAAAGCCATCAACGTAATCCACCACATAAATAAAAGGAAAGAAAAAAATCACATGATTATCTCAATTGATGCAGAAAAGGCATTTGACAAAGTCCAACACCCATTCCTGATAAAAGCTCTCAATAAAATAGGTATAGAAGGGAAATTTCTCAACATCATAAAGGGCATCTATGCAAAACCAACAGCCAACATCATTCTTAATGGAGAAAGGCTGAAAACATTCCCCCTGAAAACAGGAACAAGACAAGGATGCCCTTTATCACCACTCCTATTTAACATTGTGCTGGAAGTTCTAGCTAGAGCAGTAAGGCAAGAGAAAGAAATAAAGGGCATCCAAATTGGTAATGAAGAAGTTAAACTCTCCCTGTTTGCAGATGATATGATACTATACATAGAAAACCCTAAAGACTCCACGAGAAATTTACTGGAAGTAATAGAAAGATTCAGCAGAGTAGCAGGATACAAGATAAACATTCAAAAATCAGTTGGATTCCTATACACCAGTAAAGAGAACGATGAAAAGGAGATCAGGAAATCAATACCATTTTCAATAGCCCCTAAAAAGATAAAATACTTAGGAATAAATCTGACCAGGAATATAAAAGACCTATACAAAGAAAACTACAAAACACTGCTGCATGAAACCCAAAGGGATCTACATAAATGGAAAAACATACCATGCTCATGGATAGGCAGACTCAACATTGTGAAAATGGCAATTCTACCTAAAGCAATCTACAAATACAATGCAATTCCGATACAAATACCAACAACATTCTTCAAAGAGATGGAAAAACTAATTATTAACTTTATATGGAAAGGGAAGAAACCTCGAATAAGTAAAGCACTACTGAAGAAGAAGAATAAAGTTGGAGGACTCACACTACCTGACTTGAGAACCTACTATACAGCTACAGTACTCAAAACAGCCTGGTACTGGTACAACAACAGAGACATTGACCAATGGAACAGAATTGAGAACTCAGATGTAAATCCATCCACCTACGGTCACCTGATTTTTGACAAGGGCCCAAAATACATCAAATGGGGAAAAGACAGTCTTTTTAACAAATGGTGCTGGCAAAACTGGATATCCATTTGTAGAAAAATGAAACAGGACCCATACCTCACACCATATACAAAAACTACTTCAAAATGGATCAAAGACCTGAATATAAAGCCTCAAACTATAAAATTCATAGAAGAAAAAATAGGACCAACACTTCAGACCTTAATACATGGCATTAACAGGATACAAACCATAAACATCAACACAAAAAACCCAACAGATAAACTAGATAATTGGGATCTTCTAAAAATCAAACATCTATGCTCTTCAAAAGATTTCACCAAAAGAGTTAAAAGAGAACCTACAGACTGGGAAAAAATTTTTGGACAGTACAAGTCAGACAAAGGTCTAATCTCCATAATCTACAAGAAAATCCAACACCTCTACAACAAAAAGACAACCAATCCTATCAAAAAATGGGCAAAGGAAATGAACAGACACTTCACCAAGGAAGACATTCAAATGGCCAACAGACACATGAGGAAATGCTCGCGATCACTAGCCATTAGAGAAATGCAAATTAAAACCACAATGAGATACCATCTCACCCCGGCATTACTGGCACGAATCAAAAACACTGGAAATAACAAATGTTGGAGGGGCTGCGGGGAGACGGGAACTCTTATACACTGCTGGTGGGAATGCAAAATGATACAGCCATTTTGGAAAATGATATGGCGTTTCCTCAGAAAGCTAGAAATAGACGTACCATTCGATCCAGCAATCCCACTCCTAGGAATATATCCTAGAGAAATAAGAGTCATCACTCGAATAGACATATGCACACCTATGTTCATGGCAGCATTATTCACAATAGCAAAACGATGGAAACAACCTCGATGTCCATCAACAGACGAATGGATACACAAACTATGGTACATACACACAATGGAGTACTATGCAACGAGAAAGAACAATGAATCGGTGAACCATCTCATAACATGGATGAAACTGGAGGACATCATGCTGAGTGAAATAAGTCAATCACAAAAGGACAAATATTGTATGAGACCTCTATTGTAAAAACCCATGAAAAAATTCACATGCAAAATGTAACAATCCTTGTTGGTTACCAGGGATGGGGGTGGGGGGGAAATACTAAATAGGTAATAGGTAAGTGGTAACTTGGGTGAGAGATGAGATAGTACATAGTACAGGGGAAACTAACACAACCTGCACAAGGAAAGGTCATGGAGGCCCTATAGACACATCCAAACCCCCCGAGGGACTGAGTTGTTGGACGGAGGGCTCTGGGGACCATGATCTCGGGGAACATCTAGCTCAATTGGCATGACACTACTTATAAAGATAATGCTCTACATTCTACCTTGGTGAGTAGTGTCTGGGGTCTTAAAAGCCTATGAGCGGCCATCTAAGATACTCCACTGATCTCATCCCTTCGGGAGCAAGGGAGAACGAAGAGAACAGGATACAAGGAAAAGATTAGTCCAAAGGACTAATGGTCCACAGCTACCAAGGCCTCCACGGGACTGAGCCCAGTACAGCTGGATGGTGCCCGGCTACCACCAATGACTCCTCTGACCAGGATCACAACAGAGGGTTCTGGGCAGAGCTGGAGTAGGATGTAGAGTATAATTTTAACTCCCAAAAAAAAAAAAAAAAAAAAGAAGACCAGATATACTGGCCTAAAGAATACTAGAGAAACCTCGAGAGTGTGGCCCCCAGACACCCTTTCAGCTCAGAGGTGAAGTTACCTTCAAGGTTCGATGTTAAGCCTGGGAATGGACACCCCAGTAAAACTAAATGGGACTAACGATGTACAGGAGTCCGGTGACAAGGGCCAGAAGGCAGAGGGAGAGTAGGAAACTGATGATAAGGAACACAAATTGAATAAGGACACTGTCGATGTATTGTGAGATTGTTGACCACTGCTATAGGGCAACATTTGTAGTAACTATTAAATGGGAGGCTGTTTTGTCCTGTAAGCCTTCATCTTGGGCGAGAATGGCAGCACAATTGGAAGAGCATAGTCAATATCACTTAAATGTGTAAGTAAAAAGTTATGAAATGGTGTTTAAATAAAATAAAAATAAATAAATAAATAAATAAATAAATAAACAAATGAGACTAAAGAGGTACAATAGTCCACTGACAAGGTCCAGAAGACAGAAGGGGACAAGGAAGCCCCCTGGTGATAGGGAACACAAGGTGGAGTAAGGATATTCTTGATGTGCTGTGAGATTGTTAACCATTGTCATAGGGCAACATGTGTAGTAACTGTTAAATGAAAAACTATTTTTTCTGTAAGCCTTCATCTTAAGTGAGAATAACAGCACAGTTGGAAGAGCGTAGTCAATGTCACTGAACTGTGAATGTAGAAATTTTTGAAACGGTGTATCTTTGGCCATCTGTAATTTTCATCAAAAAAAAAGGTTGAGAATTTAGAGGCTTAATACGTTGTGGGGTTGTTAACCAATGTCAAAAAACAACATGTGTACTACTATTTCATGAGAAACTATTTGCTCTGTAAGCTTTCACCTGAAGTACAATAAAATATATATTAAAAAAAAAAAATGCATTGTATTTTCTAAGAACTTTATTTTATCTGATTCTCACCTACGCTTTTGAGACATAGTTCTTGCAGGAATCCTAGTTCTCAGGTTTTCAGACCAGCATGGCACTGGGTGGGAGTTTCACTGTAGGGTACTGGATGTTGGGAGGGACTAAGCTTGGGATAGACTTCCTTGGACTGTGTTTCAGAGTTGTGAAGACCTTAGTGTAGAGCCAGGAGGGAATTTATGGTCCCCCATGGAGGCAGGGACTGTGTCTGTCCTGTTAATACTATATCTCCAGTGCCTAGAACAGTGCATGGCATAAAGCAGGTACTCAGGGGATGTTTGCTCAATAATTCTTTCCCTTGGTGGAGGTTAGAGAAGGAAGCTGAGATGGGCAGAAGGTGTGATTCACTCTCATCATTCATGTGCCAAAATAGAGGTTTCAGTCAACAGTCTTGGGGATGTTGTGGTTCTCAGATCCTTCCTATTTGTAGGAGAGGAATGGACTTCATTCTATTTCCACTTTCCTTCGTGCCTCCAACAGGGAGGATGAGTTGTTAAATAGATTAGTCACAATCCAGAACAGAGAGCTACATTTACTAGTGGGCAGGATTCAGAGGACAACAGGCTGGTGTAGTTACCTACCTGCACAGGTTTGTGGGGACTCATCTCTTACCTCTTCTACAAGTGGCCAGAAGACTTTTCAGCCATTAGACAGGACATGTGCTTCAGCCCAGCTTCCCAGAAAGCTCTGCAGCAGAGTTTCAGGCCAACCCCAGTTATAGGGCTAAATATCAGTATGTTGATGTCTTAGTTACCTAGTGATACTATAAAAAAATACCCCAACTGGGTGCCTTTAAAGAACAGAAATTTATTTTCTCACCGTTTATAAGGCTAGAAGTCTAAATTCAGGGCTCTGGCTCTAAAGAAAGGGTCTCTTTGTACACTCTGGAGTAAAATCCTTGTCTCAGCTTCTCTAGCATTCTTCTTGGCATTCTTTGGAGATCTCCATGTGACATCTATCTTTCCTCCATTTGTGCTTGCTTCTCTGTGCCTAATCTGCTCTTTTTATATCTCAAAAGAAAGTAGGTTTTGAGATACAACCTACACTGATATTGCCTTATTAACATAACAAAGAAAACCTTAGTCCCAAATTGCATTATATCCACAGGTGTATCTGTTGCCGTCGAGTCGATCTCCACTCATAGCGACCCTATAGGACAGAGTAGAACTGCCCCATAGGGTTTCCAAGGAGAGGCTCGTGAATTCAAACTGCCGACCTTTTGGTTAGCAGCCAAGCTCTTAACTAGTGTGCCACCAGGGCTCCCCACAGGTATAGGGGTTAGGTTTTACAACACATATTTTTTGGGGACACAAATTCAATCCATAACAGCTGGTTTCCCATTTGCTATAATCCCATGTGCTCACATCTCTCCTGGGAACTCATAAGGAGGAGGGGTGGCTTAGCCTAAGCAGGTCTCAAGTACTTCTGGGTCCCCTTGCAAGATTCCGACTAAGAGCCCCTGACCTCGCCCAGGTTTCTTATGTTACTGTAGGAGGTGCTACTCTTCCTCAACTCTGCAGCTCTGAGCAGCTGCAAACATCAGTCACCAACCAATGCTTAGTTGGTGTAGAAGATTTTACAGTCTATTTGTCCGTTCTCTTCCTGCCTTTAACCTCATCCCCAGGTCTGTAGAAATAAGCAGTATATTATTTTCTTGTGGCCCCTGTAACAAATTATCACAGTCTAGGTGACTTAAAACAACAGAAATTTATTCCCTCACAGTTCCGGAAGCTAGAAGTCTGAATCAAGAGGTCAGCTAGGTTGCACTCCCTCCGGAAGTTCTAGAGAAGAACAGCTTCTGGTGGCTGCTGACAGTCTTTGGCTTGTGGCTGCATCACTCCAGTTTTCAAGTCCAGCATCTTCAAATCCCTCTCTTCACATTGCCTTCTTCTATGTGCTTCTGTGTCTAGTCTCTCTCTGCCTCCCTCTTATAAGGATACATGTGATGCCATATAGGGCCAACCCAGACAATCCAGCATAATCTCCTCATATCAGGCCTTTAACTTAATCACGTCTGTAAAGATCCTTTTTCCAAATGAGGTAGCATTGTCATCTTCCAGGGATTCCTGTAAAAGCAAACCCATTGCCGTCGAGTTGATACCGACTCGTAGCTACCCTATAGGACAGAGTAGATCTGCCCTTTAGAGTTTCCAAGGAGCGCCTGTGGATTGGAACTGCTGATCTTTTGGTTAGCAGCCATAGCTCTTAACCACTATGCCACCAGGGTTTCCTCCAGGCATTAGGACCTGGTATTTTGGGGGGTTGTGAAAACAGTTAAAGTGCTCAGCTGCTGACCGGAAGGTTGGAGCTTTGCGTTCACCCACAGGTGCCTCTGAAGAAAGGCCTGGCACTCTATTTTTGAAAAATCAGCCATTGAAAACCATATAGAACATAATTCTACTCTTACAAGCATGAGATTGCTATAAGTCGGGGTCAATGTGATGGCAATTGCTATCTTTGGGGCCACACAGTTTAGTTCACTATAAGCAGACTCTAGAATCTTGCTTTCCCCTCTTTTTCTGTAGAAATGTCCTTTAAAAATAAAAGTGGCATGTCCACAGCTGGCTTTCTTTGAGCAGGTTAAACCCCTAGGTCTTGTTCTTGGGTGTGGTGTTGGAAGGCGACTCACTTGTAAAGAACAAACTGCATCTCACTTCTTCCACTTGTTGCGATGTATTCCAGATTGTAATGGAAAACACAACATCTAGCTGTGCTGCAGGACTTCCAGGCAGGGTCTACATGACACCAACGTCTGGATGAACAGCAAAAACAGATTAAAAAACCCCATCCAATTAACCAGATGCTTGTTTCCAAATATCTAGATGTATTTGGGGTACAGAAAACACTGTGGAGACAGTCTTTAGAAAAGGAGGGGCAAATTTACCTTCACCCCAACACAGCTGAGGAAGTTTGTAGGTGGCAAGTTGAGCCTGAAGGTAGGGAAGGGTAGCTGGTGGGCTGGAGATGAGGGCACACCTTTAGGAGTAGGGTGAGATGAGAGGGAAGGAGGAGGGGCTTCTGAACACAGTGTGACAGAATTGTGTCCAGAGCTTGGGGTGGAGGCATCATCTGTGGAGAATGAGGACAGAGCTAGCTGCAGAGGCTGGGGTTCTGCCCCCCGCGCCGAACAGCCATATTAAAGATCAAAGGGATGAAGCCCACACATTCCAGATGGAATCAGGCGGCAAAGCACAACTATGAAAGCATTCTTGGCTGTCATACCCTCTAGTGCAGTAAGCGGGCTGTCCGCACGGCACTCTGTGTTCTGTCTACTGAGTTGAGAATGCTCCTTTTAGTCTTTACAGAGTCTGGGCTGTGACGGGATATTTTGAGTGCAATCAAAACAAGATGCTTCGGAGCAGCGGCTCCTTTCTTCTTCCTTGGGGACGTTTGGGGGGCCTCTGGGAAGAGATGAGTGGGGGTACCCAGTCTATTTGGTTTCTGGCCTTTTACAGGCAATTCAACCTATTTATAGAGGTTGTTGGTTGTTTAGTAGTAGAATTCTCACCCTCCATGTGGAGACCCAGGTTTGATTCCCAGTCAATGTACCTCATGCACAGCCACCACCTGTCTGTATGTTGCTGTGTTGCTATGATGCTGAACAGGTTCCAGTGGAGCTGCCAGACTAAGACTAGGAAGAAAGATCTGCTGATCTACTTCCAAAAATCAGCCAATGAAAACCCTATAGATCACAATGGTGGGATACCTAACTCGTCACGGGGATGGTGTAGGACTGGGCATTCTTCTATTCTGTTGTACATGGGGTCACTTGATGGCAGTTAGCAACTTATTTAGTCCAGGGCTTTTGAGCAGTAGCCTGGCTGACAGCTCCTTCTCCCTTTGGGACCTTCCTGAGAGCATAAGATTCCAAACTTCTGGTCACTGGAGGCTGCCATGGTCTGTGCCTGACCAGAATGTGCTTGACAAAAGGATGGGTCTGAGCCTCCAGTCCTTTTGTCTGGGGTTGTGATGTGCTTTTCTCTCCTCTCAAATCACAGTGGCTTCCATTGTCTCCCCCGTGTCTAGCCTGAATTTTAGATTTACTAATGGATGTGGGCCATGTCGATTTGGTTATAGCTTCACTGAGAACCAGTGTCCAGATGGGCCTACAGTGAGTCAGTGTACCCAGGGCTCGGGGCCCAAGCTCTGAAGTTGGTAGCTCTGCCACTTACTTGGACCTCAGTTTCTTCCTCTGTGACAGTGTGATAATAATACCTGCTTTTTCAGCTGTTTGTGAGGACTACATGAGATAAATTTTGTAAAGCATTAAGTTAGTGCCTGGCCTGTAGTAAATGCTCCATAAATTGTGGCTATTTTTATTGGTATTATTAAAACATTTCTCAGAGAAAGTCCATTCTTCATTCTTCCCTCTTTCCTTTCCCTTGCCTCTCTTCCTATTACTTTCCTTCTAGGATCCCACATCTAGGAATTTAAAAACATGGAAGAGAGAGAGAGAGAGAAACAGACAGGCCATGGATTCTTCCAGAAACCCTGTCACCTTGGTTGGAAGTTTATTTCTCTGTAGTAAAAAAATTTGCTCTAAGACAATTAATAATTTTTAAAAATATATGTAAATTTCAATTAAAGAAAAAATTAATCACTATTAAGGTTCTAGGCAGAGTTAAATCCAGTTATTAGTAGCTTAATATGCTTACTAATTTCTACCTTTCTTACATGAAGTCGTGGTGCTAGACCTTTGGACCAAGCCACATATTCTCTTCACTCTCTACCCTGTCCTATCCCTGTCTCCTTCCTAAGGCCCAGATTTCAAGGTTCTCTGATATTTCAAGCTTGTTCTTCACATGTGGGTCATGCCTGCTTGATTTTGGAAAGTCTAATGAGCAAAGGAAGCAGAACCCCTGACACAGAGTAAGTGCTCTGTCAAACTAGGCTGAGTGAGTTTGTTGAATAGGTTAGCTTGCTTTAAATGCAACCTATTGACTTGCCTAGCAAACTTCTTTCATATAAGGAGGGAAGTGCTCAGGACCAACGTAAAGTTAGTATATTATTGCCTAGATGGCATGGTTTAGGGATGGAAGAAAAGGCCCCCCACTCAGATGTAGAGCTCTCCCCCTGCCACCTGCCAGCTAGAGTAGAATGAATATGAGATTTGGAGTCAGAAAACCCTTGCTCCAATACTGGCTCTGTGGTGTACTGTGTGGCCTTGGGCAAGCTACTTATCCCTTGACGACATGGGTCACCTCATGTATAAAATATAGGTAATAATACATACCTCAAATGGTGCATGTAAAGTTTAAATGAGATTAAAGTACCAAATACACCTGAATATAAGTGAGAATTTATCCAAATAATTCCAAGGAAGCAACCTTATATCTGAGTCCACACAAAGTCTCTCGTATTACAGGACTCTCTCAATCACTTTGTTTTGAACAATAGGGTAGTGTTTGCGGAGGACCCAGGCTGAAATAACCTTAATCGATGCCTGTCTGGGATCCTTTAGAGTTCTTTAGATAGAATCGATGGGGGGGAAAAAAAGGGAGATAAATTTAATATAGATTAAAGTAATTCCTGGAGATCAGGCTTCACACTTGGAAGTAATGGATGTAATTGTAAACAGATCCTTTGAAGATCACTTTTTTATCATGAATTTTTAGGATGAAAATATGTAAGATTTCTGAAATTATGAATTGCTTTTTTTCTTTTTTCATGGCTTGGGATAAAATTCCCAGTGACAAGCTTATGTACAGTCTCGAACAACATACATGGAAGAAGAAGTTGAAATGCTCTGGAAAGTGATGTCCGATAGCTCAAAATGTGTCTCTAGGGAGGCCAGTACACTGATATTAAAAATAAATATGAGGAGTTTAAATAAAACTGTTTCATGAACTGTGAGTAAGGAAAAAATCTCTAAAATAGCATATTATTTTATATACTATAAAGTTTTAAATATTTTTTAGCTAAATTTTCTATTGTAAGTAGACAGTTATCTCATCTACTGCCCTGCATGTTTATGTATCAAAACGGGAGAAAGCACTTTTTTGAGTAGCACTGGGCCCTGGGAATCGGGGACTATAAGGAATCCGGGCAATACATTTTTCTTTCACCTCTGTTTTTCTGTCATTTCAGCTTCACTTTTTTCATGCTGTGGACCTGCTTTCTGAGCTTTCCTGGTCACACTGTGGGGAAAAGAGCTCCCACCACTCCTGAGTTTTTACAATGCATTGTTTAAGGCTCTGGGCCAGACTGAGACTAGAATTTCTGAATTGAGTTTCCTAGGAAGGGATTTAGATTGGCTCAACTTAAGTCAGGGGCTCAACCTGGGGCCATTCAGCTTTGGCCAGGGCCACGATGTACAAACATGGCTGCCAGGAGCTTGCTCCTACCTTCTTGTATGTGGCTGGCAATCAACTGAACAGTATTAAGGACAAGCCATTTTGACTGAATTTGGTATGAGATGGGAGTTTTTGAGCAACAAGCTACATCTGAGGAAGGTTAATCTGGCAATAACGTGAGGAATGATTTAAGTGGTGAGAAGAATGATTTACTAGAAATTCTTTCAGCAGGGTGGAGGAGGGGAATCAGGATGGCTCTGGGGCCTTCAAAAAGAGTCTTCTAATAATAGCTCACAATAGCAGGGAGGGAGCTGCCTTTTCTACAATTATTCCCTGGGAACGGGGTACAGGAGAGGGCATCAGTAAGGAGGAAAGAGGAGCAGTGCCTTGGGAGGGCTGCCTGAGGAGGTGGAGGGAGTTTCTGGTAGGACCTGGGATCCGGCACACACTTTGCCTTGAGCACCAGCCTCTTTTCATGGGGGCTGTCAGTGAGCAGGGAAACACCCAGTTCCTGGTGCCTGACAGAACCTGGCTATAAGGCAATCTCATGGCCCCTGACAAACCATGAGATATGCCAAGCTTCACCTCTGCTGGAAGAGATCCCCACCCCACCCCATCCCGGGGGGCGGGGGGGAGGTGCAAGTAAGCAGTAAGTCGCTGAAGGAAAGTGCAGTGACATAGCTTGATATGTCACTCTTAATAAACATGAGAGAAACTCTTGATTTATCTTGGCCAGTGGTGTTTGCCGAGTGTGTTGGTATATATATAAACACAGAGACACTTGCACCCCCTCACACATGGGGCTAGGCCCAGGGGAGTCAGGTAGTGACTCAGAAGGCAGCAGATAACCTGCTGACTCACAGTTTTAATTCCTCAGCTTCCTCTTCAGACAGGTCCTGGGTCTGAAGGACAGGTGACTCAGACTGACCCTGTCTCTGATCTTGTTTTTCCAAGTGTTATCCTTGGTTCTCCAAGTCATCCAACCTCTGGGACATCACTGGTCTGAGGGCCAATCTAGACATATTTGTTCTGCAGCCCCCTACTTAGTTTTCTGTTCCATCAACCTCTCCATTTCTAAAATCTTCCAACCATTCAACAAATATGTAATTGACTAATGCCCTTAATGTGCTGGCTCCATGCTAAGTGCTGAATGTAATACACACAGTATGACCCCAGCCTTCAAGCGGCTACAATGGCCTCTTGGTGAATGTTTCTGATTCTGTTTATGCGGAAATTGGCTCAGCGAGGAGAGAGACACCTCTTCTTACTCCCCTCTCTCCATGACCCCAGGGGACTTGTGCTTCCTGGTGGAAACTGGTGGGTTTCCTATTCTGATCCCAGTACCAGCCATGTACCTCCCTTCTAGCTACTTTATATTGCCAGACACCTGAAGACAGTCATTGCTCCTCCTTTCACCAAGTGTGTAACAATGTGGGATTCGTTTGATCTCCAGAGAGCTGGTTGAGCGTCTCTACTGAGTTTCACACATAAAATAACACCTAACCCTGCACCTCAACTCCTGGGCAATGTTCATTGATTCACCGTGGGAACAATAGCTTCACTTATTGAGACCTAGTGTTTCATATACGATTTGATAACCACAATAACTATATGAGATAGGTATTTTTAAAATTATTATCATCATCATTATTTTATATATCAGGAAACTGAGGCTCAGAGGAGTTAAATCACTTGCTCAAGGTCACACTACCTGTATGAGACGATCTTGCTTGACTCTAGAACCTGTTGCCTCTATGACTACACATATTGTATCTACTGCAGGGTGAGTTCTTTGCCATCTTGGGGGCATCTTCATCTTGAAATTAAGTCCTCCTCATCTTTTGGCTTCTCCAAGTACCTGGCCCTCATTGGCTTTGAAGGCACTGGCTGGCAGTAGAAAGAAGAACAAGGCACAGATGAGAATGTGTTGGTGCAGATACAAATAAAAGTCGAGAATTCTATATTGTGCAAGTCTTGTGACTAAGACTTATGACTGGACTGCAGGATGATCTTGGACAAAGCTATGCAATGCCTTCTCATGATCCTGGTGGAGGATTCCACCTCTGTTGCCCCTTCAAGAATGTGATGAGGAAAGGGCCTGAGAATCATGATCATAAGCTGTTGAGCTAGAAGGAGCCTCAGAGATCATGTAGTCCCATTTCCTTATGCTACAGACAAGGAACGTGAGAGACAGAGGAGCTTCAACGACTTTCCTGAAGCGGGATGAGACCAGGACTTGAACCCAGTTTCCTTTCTGTCTAGTGCTCTTTCCCTGATATCACCTTTCAGCACTCTGAACAGGATTACAGGCAGCTCAAGAGTCTATCATCTTGGGCATGAAATACAACAAAGCTTTCATCTGTACAAGTCCATACAGATGGGCTACTCCTTCCCCATCCCCTGGCCTTCCATCCCCAAGTGACCAGCCTTGCTATTCCACCCCAGCTCTCTTGGGGCTTGTCCTCCCCCATACATTATTTGTGTTGTCTTATATCATAAAAAATCCTCAGTGTAAGAGTTTTCTTCCAACAATGGCATCTGAGACTGGAAAGTTTAACTGTAAGTTTGACTGGAAGAGCAAGCATTGTATTCATCTGCAGATGTTCCCTTCCTCTCTCTTGGCACTGACAACTGTCTTTGTTTTCTTTGCTGAGGAACCTGTGTTTGGCAGATTAGACACGTCAGCATTCTTGTAAAGTACATTTTCTTTGTGAGAGGCCTTGTGATGTGAGTTCTTAGCTTCCCTTGACTGGGGAACATCCACTATTACATTTCCCTCTGCCATGATACTGCATGCTATGGTTGGAAGACTTCATGTCTGAAGTCAGAGAGACCCTGATTTGAGTCCCAGCTTGACCCCTTAATAATGGTGAAACCTGGGAAGAGATACTGAACAATTCTGAATCTTGATTTCCTCATCTGCAAAATGAGAGTGTTGGGGATCACACAAGAAAATGTGTGTGAAGAGGTCTCACATACAAGATGCTCCAATGTTTCATGGGAGAGGTATCTTTAGTTAAGAAAAATTGATTGCCTGAGAAGGTAAAAAAGTTTTATCTTCTCAGGGAATCAACTTTTCTCAACTTCACTAAAGATAAAATGCCTCTCCCATGAGGGTAAAAAAAACTTTACCTTCTAGCACAGTAATCACTTTGGTACACATATATTTGTGAAATAATCTTCCTCTTGCTGGTCTTTGTGTTATTTTCTTGAATGGCGTCGTGGAGAGAGAGGTTTGTTGATGCTGCTACCTGTCTGTGAGGAGCAGCAAACTGGCAATCAAATTTCTCTTTTTTAGCATCTGAGAGTCAAGAAGCTGGAAGGAGTCTCAGAGGCCCAGGTCTTTACAGAATGCATCCACTCCCTCTAGCCTCCCTGGCAGGTGGTCCTGCAGGCCTTCCCTCCCTCCCTCCTCTCTTCACTTCCACTTCCCACCCCACCCCTACCCAGCTAAACTGTTATTGGCAATTAATGTAATGTTTCTGGGCTATTCTTCAGGCTGAGACCCACTCTGGTTGTACTTAAGAACATGAATCAGTTTGGTCCCAGGTTGGACCTGTCAGTGTTAGCAAATGTTCTCCCAGATCTGGTCATTGAAGACCTAATTCTGTCCTCTTCATTTGATCCATGTGCTGAGCACCCAGGTCTCTGGAAGTTGCCCCACGGGTTCCTGGCTCATTTATTAAAAATGTGGAAAAATTTAAGATCTTGCTGCTTTGACTGGAAGTCGTTGAGCACACGTTGTTTCCAGCAGGCTCTGGGGCCAGGAGGTCAAGTTTCAGATATGATTAATTCAGTGTAAAGGTGAGTCTGCCAGGACTGGAATAAAGAACAGCAGACAGCTGATTTATGATGTGGCTTTTAAACAAATCACTCCTAAGGCCCAGCTAGTTGCATTGCAGCAGGGCAGGGGCTTAATTGTGTTAAAGTGTCATCCTTGGACCCTGTATGCTGCCCCTGCAGTCGGCAGCTGGCAGCAAGAAATGGGATTTCAGTGGTTCCAGAAACTACCACCACGATGTTTGGCAAAAGAAATCCTGATGCCTTCAGGTTCTTCTCATGTCTACTTAATGACAAAACTTACTGTCGGCACCTGGAGATGTGTTTGACTGTACAAAAATTGCTCTGTGAGTTCCCGTTCTTGGGGCTGAGGGTGACAGAGTGTATGGGAACACCCCACACGAACTGCCCTCTGCATCTTCTACCTGGTGTGGTTTTCTGCCCCCAGGAGTGACCAGGATCAGGAATAGTGGCAGGTCTGGAGCTGAAGCTGCTCTGTGCTTTTGGGAAACAATGCCTGTCTGGGAGTGTTTACGGGGATCCTCTCCTAATTAATGCATTTCAGTTTCTTGTGTCCTATGCAGGAAATAGAAAGCAGACATTAGAGCCAAGTAAATAGAGAATGTGACTAAAACCTTCTCATAGGTCTTAGGGAGGGCCCGACTTCCAGGAATTTCGGTGTTTAATGACAGACTGTAGGTATTCTTTGTGCTTTCTGTTCCAAATATGAAATGGAACATTTTACCATCATCCAGGAACACAGGGACCTTAAGTGGAGGTCCTGAGTGTGGCAGTGTGGGGAGTGGCCCTTGGGACTGAGAGTTAATGCTCTTTCATAGCTTCTGGTCTTCCTGTCCCAATGACAGTTACTCAGTGGCAGAGAAAGTGGAGTCATTTCTAAATCCCAGACGTGCTGATGTAGGGGCTCCTACTTAGTGGTCAATCAAGGCAGTAGCTGGTGAATACTGTCAGGGAGCCAACTGGGTGGTAAGTGGAGGGCAAAAAGTAGATCAAGGGGCCCTGAAAAGCAATGACAACAATGGAAAAACAAAACAAAACAAAATGCTGTGACAAGTTGAGAGGTGCAGATCAGCCCAACAATGCATGCAAATGGTTAATATGCTTGGCTACTAACCAAAAGGTTGGCGGTTCGAGTCTACCCAGAGGCACCTTGAAGGCCTAGTGATCTACTTCGGAAAAATCAGCCATTGAAAACCCTATGGAGTGCTGTGCTACTCTGACACACATGGAGTCACCATAAATCAGAAATAACTCGACAGCAACTTTTTTTTTTGTTGTTTTTTTTTGTTTTGATGCTGGGTATAAGTCGCATCCTGGATTTCCAGGCTGTGCTCTGCCCTCTCTTCAGATCGAAGCAGACTTGTAATAGATGATTTTGCTAGATGGGCAGCCCTCATTCTGGGTGTTTGCAGACAAAATGTCAGCTAGCATCTGGAACAATGAGCCAGAGATACCAGCTTCTCTTGGCTGGGAAAGTGGCTTCCTGGAGTTGGAAATTGCATTCCATAAAAGGAGAATTTATGAACAAACAAAGAAACTTGTATTTTTTCTGTAATATAGAAAAAATACATTTTCAATATGAAGTCCCCAATGCTGCTGTTTTCTGGTAAACTGGTCAAATTTAGTAAATATACTATAGTTCCGTATTTCTGTCACCTACTACCCCACCCCCTGAGCTCCTCCAGCAAGCTGTTTGTACTTCTCATCTTGCACTCTTCACGTAATGCCAGTGTTTTGGATATTTATACACATATCTGTGCCCTTATTATGGCTTGATGAAAAGAGTTTGAATTTTGGAGCTAGACAGACCCAAGTATGAACCAAAATCCAACTTGTCAATGGCTGTGTGAGCTTGAAAAATCAACTTAACTTTTCCTAGCCTGGTTTTCGGACTTTCTAAAATATAGACAATTCCTATTTTGGGGTTGTAGTGAGGAATAAGTAGGGCAATGCATTATAATTCCAATATAGTATGATGCTTGGCAGAGGGTAGGTGTTATACTTTATGTTAGGACCCATCTCTCTCTCCACCCCCCAAAAAAAACCGCAAACCAAACCCATTGCCATTGAGTCGATTCTGACTCATAGTAACCCTATAGGACAGAGTAGAGCTGCCCCATAGGATTTCCAAGGCTGTAAATCTTTATGGAATCAAACTGCTACCAGGGCCCTTTTCTCCACCTCTAACTAGACTGTAATCTCCCTAAAGGCAACATTGTTGTTGTTAGTTGCCATTGAGTCACTGAGTCAGCTCCCAATGGAGGCGACTTCATGTAAAACAGAACCTGGTCTTGTGCCATTTTCATGATCTTTGGTATGTTTGAGTCCAAGCCAACGTTATATTAATTTCTGTACCCCTCTCCACACTCAACTCATTGCCTTGTATATAGTACTCTAATAAACAGAGAGTGTACTCATTTTATTTCAAAGTCAAGTGGAGTGAGAAATGGACCAAAGGGCAGGTGAAAGCAGTGTCTAACTGGGCCAGAGCCTCCCCACTCGAAGTGTGGTTGAGGACCAGCAGCATCAGAATCACCAGGGAACATGTTTAAAATGCAGAATCTCAGAACTTCTGAAACAGAATCTGCATTTTAACAAGATAGCCAGATGATCCATGTGCATGTTAAAGTTTGAGAAGCCCTGATCTAGAATATTGCATCAATAACCATGCACTAAACAAATGAATGAAGGTGTATGATTACGAAGCCAGCAGAAAGATTCACTGGGACTCTACTGGATTTATTTAAAAGGAAAAAAGTGAAATACAGTATCTAAGAATTCTAAGCCCCAGCAGCAATTTTACTCCCACTCCAGACCTGTCAATGGCTATTATTCTACGTCACATATATTGAGACCTCCCCCCACCACTTAGCTCCCCTGACTTGTAAGCCCCTTGTGTGCTCTCTTCCCGTGTGTTTATAGTCTGAAGGTAGCTGTGTTTTCCCTGTGGACATCTCCTCTCCTCAGCTGTATAAGCCTGTTTGCTTCTCGGGCCTTACTGCAGGAGGTCACAGTCCCAGGACACCGTCAGTCACTGTCTGTCTGTCTGACTGTCTGACTGTTTGACTGTCTGACCATGGGGACCATGCTCTGTGCTCCACGGAACTTGTATTGCTCTTGTTTGGATCACTGCCTTAAATTCAGGTTCTTTCAAAAGAGCCTAAGAGAATTTGCCTTTCAGAGTTGTGTGTACCTGGAGGGCGTTGCGAGGACCACTTCTTGTGGGAAGACAGAGGATCTCTTTGTGTCTGTCTGTTGTTCCCATTGGTACAAGCTGTGAGAGTGTGTGACCTTTCTGGCCTTCTTCCTTTGAATTTATTCTTGGTAAATAAGTCACCCACTTGAGATCTAAACCCTGCTGCTCTCTATGAAACGTGTTCTACAGTGGTGGTGGAATGAAGTTATGAGCATCTGTCAATTCCATCCCTAAATTACATCTTTTTTCTTCTCTCTCCTCCATGGCCACCACCTGGTCTAGGCCACCACCTTCTCTTGCCTGGATTATGACACCCTCCTAACTGGGCCCCTCCAAGATATTCTTCTCACAGTTGGCCAGAGATTTTTTTCCACTAAAACATAAATTGGATTATGTCTCTTTCCTGGTTAAAGTCCTTCAATATCTCCCCATTGTTCTTGGAATGAAATCCAAACTCCTTCTTGTGGCCTCCAGCTGCCTTTGCCATCTGCGTCTGCCTGGCTCTCACTCTTACCTCTGTCCTTCAAGCTTGCTGAGTGTGCCCCAGGTACACTGGTCCTCCAGTTGCTTACACCCACCCGGATCTTTCAGATCTCAGCTGAGATGCTCCGTCCTCAGGCGGGCCATCCTATCACCCTAGCTAAAATAGGGTCCCCTCTGCCAGTCGTTCTTCTCCAGCTCCCTTTGTTTCTTTCTTTCACACAGCTCATCACTTTTTTGATGGTTTTATTCACTTGCTGGCTTACTTTGTTGTCTGTCTCCCTCACTAGACTACAAGCTCTGTGAAGGAAAGGAAGGTGTCTGCTTACTCACCACTGTGTCTCCAGTGTCTGACATGGGGCCTGGCACATACAGGCACTCCAGAAACATCTACTGGACTCAATGAATTAACCTATTGGGTGCTAGACATTTTCATCTGAAATCCCCTGTCCTGTAGTCTCTATCCATATTGATCTTCTTCACTCTTCTAGGCTTTTCTTCATCTTCCTTCAGGAAGACATCCTAAACTACTATTGCCCAGAGTCGTCTTCCTTCTTAGCATCTATTGTCTGTGCCATTCACTTAACAATTCTATCATCTCATTGAAACAGATACCTCCTCAGCCCTTATTCTGTGTTAGCCAGACATTGTTATTCTTAGGGAGGTGGTAAGGCATATGAGTAAGTGTGCAGACTCTGGAGCCAGACTGCCGGGTCTGAATCTTCGTTCTGTCACATGCTAGTTGGGCAAGTGGTTTATTCTCTCTGTTCCCTAGTTTTCTCATCTGTAAAGCAGGGACCATAACAGTAACTTCCTCATATGGTTGTTGTGAGAATTAAATGGGTTAAGAAATGTAAAAATATATAGAACAGTGCTGGGCACAGGGCATACACTATATAATGATGGCTATCATTGTCATCTAATTGAGGAAGAAACTGAGGACCAAAGACATGATTTTGCACTGTGAGGCTCTTGTGGAACTGAGATCTGAACCCTGATTTCTCCTAGGCCAAGGACCTTTTTACCTTTACATGGCTGCTAAAGTCTTCCTTTGAGACAAAATCCCCTGGGGTTTCCTAGAGCTCTGTCATAGATATATATACTTAGATAAAGGAACTTGAAAGAGAATATGGTGTTCAGGCATTGAGCAAAAATGAATGTTCAGCAACTTGAATCACTCTGCTGCTCCCTTGCCCCCCAGCTGAAAGCAAGGGGACAAGGACTGGCAGTAGTTCACAGGACGTGGTCCCAGGCAGACGGGAGGACTGTCCTGAAGTTAGGGCCCCTGAGCAAGCTGCCCATTGCTGTGTACGCCCATTTCCATCTTGGTATGTGAGCCAGAATTTTTTCTTTCCTGGATCCTTCCTCCCTCCATCTGTCCTCCAGCTTGCTGACTTCTTGCTGTTCCTGCCCTTATTCTGGAATTAAATCTTCTTTTGGTATTTGTCTTAGTTAGTCTTTCACCCCTCTTGATCTCTTTCTCCACATCTCTCTGTTCCTCTCACTCCCTATTTCCCAGCCACAGAAATTCTCCACAACTGAAATGCCTCCAGTTTCCAGATTCTGCTCAGTTTTGCCACTGTCTCCCAGCCTTCTCCAAGATAAGGATCATCTGGGGTGCAGATTAAATACATAGTTTACCAGGCCATTCTCCTGGAAATCTTGATTCAGGAGATCTGGAACAGAGTCCAGGAATCCTTATTTTTAACAAAGAACTCCTGGTGATTTTTGTCTTCCGGAAGATTTGGGAGTCACTGACCAGGGCTTGCCCTTATTTCTGCTTCCCACAAAATCCATGGTCCTCACCCAGCCCACAATGCATTTCACCCCTTTTGACAATGATAATAGCTCTTATTTTATTATTCATGGCAGTTCACTGGTAGAATTCTTGCCTTACCTGCGAGAGACCTGAGTTTGATCCTGGCCAATGCACCTCAAGCACAGCTACCATAGCCAACCCTCATTTCTTGAGAGTGAGCATCAAGTTTTTTCTCATGTAGTAGATTCTTAATTAATATTTGGTGGAAAATTTACTTTTCTTTCCTCATATTCATTTCTCGTGAATGTTAAAATTGTTTTACCTAAGCATCATCAAAAGGTAATGGGGGAAGGGACTTAGAAATATGCTAGGTAAAAGAGACATATTAATTTGTGATTAAACATATGTCTTCTATACTCAAGATTTGATTGAGTGAGGCTAAACAAAAACATCCCTAGCATCTGGAATAATTTGCTGATGTCTAAAAGAGATGTTAGCAGCTGTGACACATGGATAGATAGATGGGGGTCTGAAGAGCTACTCCAATTTCTGGCTTTATCATGGACTAGGTGTGTGATCTTAGGTCAGATGTGTCAACAAACCAAACCTAAGTTTCCTTATTATAAGAAGTAGGTTAAGTCCCTACCTCATAGGGTGATAGTGAGGTTAAATTTGATATTGTATGTGGAATCATTTTGTAAACTGTAAAGTGCTGTACAGATGGCAGGAATTACTCTTAGTAATTACTCTTAGTCATCCTTAGTTTTCCAGCTCACATGTTTTTCTGTATTCCCTTAGGGACTTCCTACCTGAGTCATGTGACTAGAATGTAAATGCTATGTTGGGGAGCACAGGGAATCAGTTTCCCAGCAACAGCTGTGAAACCTCCCATCCTAGAGGTAATTGAGAGACACAATGGGGAACAGTGACTCAGAGGTATCTCTAAGGGAGTGGTCAGCTCAGAGATGCTTCAAAGAGACTTCTTGGACCTGAAAATGTCTTCTTGGATGGGTACGTGAGGAAATAAGAACAGATCTATTCTAAGCTTCGGTTCCTTTCAGAGAGAAATTTGGAAACGGGACAATGATTGGATTTCTAAAAAAGTTAAAATAGACAAAGTTGTCTAAGGAAAATGCTTAAAATCTGAACAACAACTACGACAAAAATATAAAGACATTATAGCATAAGGAAGCTTTTGTCCTGTAAATTATCTCTTATAAAATCAGATTTTCTGCATTTGATAAGAATATGTTACAGGAGGCAGTTTTCAGAGTTCTGTGAGCTTTGTCAAGGAGGGGCGAGTACATGTGAGAAGAAAGCAACAGATTCTAAAATCTGCCCAGACACCAATAGAAATCAACTTGCAGCTTGTTGCGACGTACCCACATCGTTAGAGTTTTTGCCCTTAACATCTCTCTTTTAAATCTGACTCCAGGAAATAGGTTTGGAACCTGATCAATCCCATCCTTGTCTCTGCCATCCTTCTCTCAGAATTATAAACATAAGATTATTACAGTGCATTTCTTGCATGTGCCTTCCATGTGGCTCCAGTCTCAACCTCACAAATGTAGCAAGTAAACACTCCCCAAGCGTAATTCTGAAGCATCGCCCATATGGTGTGGTCTCCAGGCGGAAGGAGTGGAGGAGGGGCAAAGGAGGATGAGCCCAGGGAACATTAACACTGCCAGCCCAGACTGGGGAACGTGGGAGATGACGCCCCAGGGAGAGGGCCAGGCTTCTCCTGGTGGCACAGAAGTCACCCTTCCTTCACTGCTTTGTATGTTTGGTTGGCGTGTGGCAGCTACAGAGGAGGGTTAGAAATGTTTTCTTTTCTTTCTGTTAAAAAAAAAAACTATTTCAATCCATCTCATTCCTGGAAAAACCACAATACCCCCCAGCAGTCTCCAAGCTCTTCAGTTATGAAAAACACACAGCTTCCCTACTATCCTTTGCTTCCATGTTCTGTTTTGAGCAGTAATTAATTTCAGTGTAAATGAGTTTGGGGCTGAGGCTTTCACTAACATGTTAGGACTCCAGGCTCCTGTGGTTTGACACCACTTAAATGCACAAATTATTAACTTGACGAACTTTCAACAATTTTCCTCCTCCTTAAAAGTGTCATATGAAACTCATTTCCCAAAGAACTGACCAAGGACCTCTGACCTCTTGCCCGAATTGCTTAAAGGCTTACAGTTCTTTTTCTTGGCCTTATACTCTTGGTGTTAGAAGGTGAATGGAACTTCAAAGGGCAGCAAGCCAGATGTCTTCTTTCCCCCACGAGGGGCTGAATTCCTCTCATTTGTCTGCACTCTGTGTGTGTGTGAGCCAGATTGGTGCCCACTTCCCCTGGGCCTCAGCCTGTTCCCAGATGCTTGGGCCCGAGAGTCTAACTTGTGAGATTTGCTGGTCCTGATGCTGCGGGAATTTGACATAGTTCCTTGTTATTTGTGTTACTCCTGTATGAGCCTTGTGTGTGTGTGTGTGTGTGTGTGTGTGTGTGTGTGTGTGCTCCATCAGCACCAGCAGACACTAGACCTGCACTGTCCAATACAGTAGCCATGAGCCATATGTAGATACTGAACGCTTGAAGTGTAGCTAGTCTGAATTGAGATATGCCGTATGTGTAAAATACACACCAGATTTTAAAGACTTAGTATAAAAAAGAGAAATGAAGTTCTGATTGATACATGCTACAACATGAATTAACCTTGAAAACATGCTTAGTGAAGTAAGTCTGTAGCAAAAGGGCAAATACCGTATGATCTCATTTTTATGAAATAAGCAAATATATAGAAACCAAAGATTATTAGCAGTTACCAGTGGTGGGTGGGAGGGGCAATGAGAGAGTCTTTGAGGGGCATTGAGTTTACGTTAATGGTGGTGAAGCATTTTGGAAAAGGATAACGATAATGGTGGCACAACATGAATAATGTAATCAATGTCATTGAATTGTAAATGTAAAAGTTTTACTGGCAAAAGTTTTAGTGTGTATATTTCCGCCACAAAAAAAAAAAAGAAAAGAAACAGAAAGTAAAATATCTCAATAAGTTTTCCTATCGATTATATGTTAAAATTATATTTTGAATATATTGGGTTAAATGAAATATATTATCAATCTAATATTAATTTTACCTGTTTATTTTTACTTTTTATAATATGGCTACTAGAAAATATAAAATCGAGTATGTGGCTTGTGCTATATTTCTACTGGAAAACACTGATCTAGATCAATGAAGGAGACCCTAAGTCAGGTGGAGCTGAGTCACACACTGAAGGCTTTGTCTACACTTGTCCAGTGCCCTCCAACCTTCAGGCTGTGTAGCCAGTGAGTACTTGGACTTCCACAAATCACGTTTCATAACTTGGAACTTCAGAGGACATTGGGTATGTCTTTATGATCCCAAGTCAAGTTTCCTCAGGTGGCACCTCTATCCTGGCCAGGCTCATCTCCTTCATATGTCCTCATGTATAGAACACAGAGGCTATGCTCATGGGTCTGGGGCTGGGAGGAGGCTGCTGGTAACTCAGGCCTGGGTAGCCACAGTATACCTTAGGTGTATTTGTCCTGGACAATACACAGTCACTTCTCACCTAGTCTGGGCTGGGTCTCTTCTCTCTGACTTTGATATGTTTGGATCTAACCTACTAGAAAAAGACCTTAAAGATGATCTAGTCTTATCTTTTCATTTTACAAAAAGAAAGCACTGAGACTCAATGGCACAGTGCTAACAGGGTAGTGATCAAGACCTTCGATTTTGGCATAGACAGCCTTAGGCTCTGATCCTAACTCTGCCACTTATTAGCCAGGAGACCTTGAGTAGGTTCATTTAACTTTTCTGGGTTCAGTTTAGACTTCTGTCTATGAAATGAGGGTAATAATAGGATAATAATACCTTTCCCATTGAACTGTTATAAAAATGGAATAAGAAAATTTATGTAAATCACTCAGCCTGTGACCTGGTAGAAAATGTTGTTGTTAAGTGCCATTGAGTCAGTTCCAACATAGCGACCCTATGTATAACAGAACAAAACTTTTTCTGGTCCTGTGCCGTCTTCACAATTGTTGCTATGTTTGAGCCCATTGTTGCAGCCACTGCATCTATCCATCTCATCCTTTACATATTTTTTGCTGATTTTCTACTTTACCAGGTAGAAAGTGATTACTTGATAAATAATAACCACTGTCATTATTATTAGGTAACTCTTACAAGGTCCTACAGCAAGTAATTGGCCAAAGTGGGGTTTACAGCCCAGCTCTTGACTTCTTAACTCAGTGTTCCCATTTCACTAAAGAGGTCAGCTTGTGCACAGCTTGTCACGGTTAAAGTGGAAGCACCAGAACTCAGAGATCAATTGCCTGCATCTCTGCCAAGTGCTTTTGCAGCAGCCTGACCTGCCTCTGGCCCACCACTCCCAGTTCTGTTTGGCAATGAGCTGCTGACTTGTCAGTGCCTGTTTGGAGACTGTAAACCCATTGAGGGCAGATCTATATCTTATTCATCAGGTCAGCCCTTACGTTATTTCAACAATGTACTGAAGACCTACTATCTGCCAGGCCCTGCTCTAGGCTCTTGGAATGCATCAGGGAAGGCAAACAGAAAAAGATCTTGCTCTTATGGAGCTTATATTCTAGCTGAGGTAGATGGATACCAGGTTAGAAGTTCTACTGGATTCAGTTTATGCACAGTTGAGATCCACACACTTACCTTGTTGTTTGGCTGGGGCAGCCCTGGCAACAGCGTTGTCTATCTTTGCAGTCTTGGACCACTGCTGCCTCCACCATCACTATTCTTGTACCACAAGGTGCACTGTGAGGACTGCTCCCTGTCCCTCATGTTGTTCACAGGTGTGCCCCGTAGCCACTCGCCAGGTGTCTGTGCTACATATCTCTCAACTTCCACCTTCCATCCTGGGGCTTCCCTGCTGTCACTAAGGTGAGGAACACCATAGGACCCCCTTTGTACCAGCTATGTATGCATTGCCTGGAAGTGTGAGGTAAATTAACACCTATGGGGCAAATTTTGACCAATGGGAAACAGGAACTGAAGGACACATCTTTTTTCTTCCTTCCCTGGGCAGACTGTTTGGAGATGCCTCTCTGAAGATGTATGGGACCAAATCATTGGCTTATTACAAAGCTATGGCCAGTTGGAAAGACACTCCCTATGTTTGCTTTTGTTCCTTCCCTGCACTACACCCTCTTCCTTTCATTTCTGCTTCCCCGGAATTGCATTCTTTTAAGCTATGTTTTCTAGGGAACTGGGCCAAGGTGATAAGCACTATGGGAAAGGAAAAAGTAAGGCAGGGTAAGGGGGGGACAGAAGTGATGTTGAAGGGTTTCAATTTTTAACAAGGTTGTCTGTTTAAGCTTTATTGAAAAGGTGATATCTGAGCAAAGAATTGAAGAAGGTGAGGAAGTTAGCCACTCTGGGGAAAGGGTGTTCCAAGCGAAGCGGAGGGAATAACCCCCTGCAAAGGCATGAAAGCAGAAGTGTGTCTGGATTCATGGAAGAGCAAGGAGGCCAGTATGGCCTTGGGGAGTGAGTAGGAGGGAAGTCAGAGAGGTGAGAGAGGGGAGGAATCATGTTGGGTCTTGAGGGTCATTTTAAGGACTTGTACTTTTACTCCGAGTGAAGTGGGGTCTATACAGAGTTTGGAATGATTGTATGACGTGGTGTCTAGCAAGTGCCAAATAGGTAGCACAATACCTGGCCCATAGTAGGTACTCATTAAATGTTTATTGATTTAAAATGAGACACGCAGTTGATTTTTCATGGATCTCCTGCCACCCCTTGCTTCTCAGCAGCACCCTGTGGAGGAACCCCTAGCCCCCTTAGAGGGCTAGAGGTGGACTTGTGTATTTCTAACCAAGAGTTGAGAACAGATGGAATCAAAACACCAGTATTAATACAAAATTCATGTGGAAGAAAGATGAAATGGGAGAAGAGGATGAATGTTTTTTCAGAAGAGGTGTATGCTTCTTTCAGAACCACATTTGTGGGCAGCCGGATGAACCAGCCTTTGTGCCTTATGGCAGAAAATGGGTTTCGCCTGGAGCCCCGGAGATAGAAAAGGTGCATCTATGTTCCCTGCTTCACAGCAATGAAGGGCGGACTCCCCCTTAGAGCCTCGCAAGCCCTGTGAGCTTTGACTTGTTAAAAATGTACACAACAGAATTTACCATATTTGGTTCTATAAAATCCTATTGGCAGGGTCCTTTCAGGTATGAATTGTTGAATTGTGGTTCACACAATTTTCAGGTCCTTGTGGGAATGGTGGCTAGCTTCTTTTCCTGTCACAAGGCCAGCTGAGGGCAGGAGGAGTGTCAGGAACAAAGAATCCGGGACATGTACTCTTATTTTCCCTAGGGGCTCCTCTTCTTCCCCTTGGTCCCTCTCTTTTATGTTGTTATTGTTAGTTGCCATTGAACTGACTTCCACTCATAGCGACCTTATGTATAACAGTATGAAATGCTCTGTCCTGCTCCATCTTCATGATCGTTGGTATGTTTGAGCCCATTGTTGCAGCTATTGTGAGTATTTCCCTTGTTTTCACTGACCCTCTGCAAAACGGGATATCCTTTTCTAGCAATTGGTCTTTCCTGATGACATGTTCAAAGTAAGAAAAACAAGTCTTGCAACCCTCTCTTCTAAGGAGCACTCTGGCAGCATTTCTTCATTCTTCTAGCAGTCCATTGTATATTCAATATTCTTCACCAACACCACAATTCTAACGCATCAATTCTTCTTTTGTTGTTCATTTTCATTGTCCAGCTTTTGCATGCATATAAAGTGATTGAAAAGACCATGAATGTAAAAGAAGAAAGTGCATGGGGTGGTAGCTGGGAAGTCAGACAAAACTTCTGAATCATAAATAAGGGAACAGGACAAGGGAGACATTGCAAACTTTCTCTCTAATGAAGGGGAATAACTGCTTCCAAAGAGCAGAAGAAAACAGAGGTGTAACTACATGAATCCTTTTATTCTGAGGCAGTGAGTTGGGAGAAGGGAAGAATTTGTAGGAAAGTGCTTTCAGAGTCTGGATTTGATAGGATACTCATGATTTATTGTAAGAACATCAGGAGACGTGTGCCCAGGCCAAGGAATATGGTTGGGCTCTTTTTCAAGAATCTTGCAGGTCAGTCTTCCTGAGCATCTCATTTTAATGCACAGCTACCCCTCAGCTATGCTGCCAGAAGAAAAGACTAAGAAAAGGCAAGACCACATAAATCTTTGAAAACTAGAAAAGATCATTTAGTCCCCAAATGAGGGAAGAGATTGAGATCTGTGAGGGTAAACAAAACATTGTGCTTCTGCAGAAGGTATGACTAAGTACCTCACAAGTTGGAGCCAACAGCTGGGCAAGAGCAAGTCTCATAGCTGCTTAAGAAGTTCTGCCCATCTCCCAGGCAACAACTAAGGCCACAGAGAGATCCAGCTGCTCAAGTGGCATGACCTCTGGTGTCACCTGACATTCTTAGCAGCCAGAGTAGAACTTTTATCAACGAGATATGTATTGCTTTTATTTTCTTGTTAGATTCGTCGGGGGAATTTATTACCATGATGTGATATAGAAATACGTTGTTGTTAGCTGCCATTGAGTCAGCTACCTTCAGTTTGGCCCTTGGCTCATAGTGACCCTATGCAGAGTTGAACAAAATACTGCCAGTCCTGTGCCCTCCCCATGATTGTTTGCACAGTGGACCATTGTGATCCATAGGATTTTCATTGGCTGATTTTCAGAAGTAAATTGCCAGACCTTTCTTCCTAGTCCATCTTTGTCTGGAAGGTTCACTGAAACCTGTTCAGCATCATAGCAACATGCAAGCCTCCACTGATAAACAGGTGGTGGATGTGCATGAGTTACTTTGGCCAGAAGTCAAACCTGGATCTCCCAGATGGAAGGCTTGAATCCTACCAATGAACCGCCAATGTCCCCATTACAGAAATATAGAAATATAGGAAGTGCTATTCCAAAATTGAATTAATATGAAAGCAATGTGAAACTCCATCACTTTGTCCTTAATTGTGGGAGAAAGGTGGTACAGTGCATTATTAACAACTTACTGCTAGCCTGGCAAACATCCATGGAGTCCAGAAGGTATAGAAAACAGTTCTCTTCTTCCATTTCAGTCTTATATCCCATCCCATACAGAATCCACAGGCGTGTAGGTTTAGGAGAGACTCCTGTTTGTGAAGTGACCCCTCCCCAGCTCCTTGTCTGTCACAAGACTCTTATTCTAAACCAGAGGATGGCAAACTATGGCCCACAGACCAAATCCAGCCCACAGCCTGTTTTTTGTATGTGAGTTAAGAACTATTTTTACTTTTTTAAGTGGTTGAAAAAAACCAAAAGGATAATATTTCATGACACGTAAACATTTTTTGAAATTCAAATTTCAATGTTCACTAAATAAAGCTTTATTGAAACATAGCTATGCTCATTCATTCATGCATTGTCTGTGGTTGTTTTTGTGATACAATGACAGAGCCAAGTAGTTGAGACAGTGCCCCACAAAGAGCCTAAAATATTTATTACCTGCCCTTTGCAGAAAATGTTTGCTGACCCTTGTTTTAACTCTTGGAGCACCCACTACGACCCCCAGGTTAGTAAGGAAACCTCTCACCTTTGAACACTGTCTTTTCCCCTTCCACCTTGAATCATCAGTCACTTTATGCCCTTTTCGCCCCACCTTCTTCCATCATATTCTTCCTTCTTTTCTCCTTGGCACAGTTTGTTAGTCATTCACTTCTGCTTGCTGCTGATTGTAGAGAGTGGGGCTGGAGGTAGGGGAGCAGAGAAAAGAGGCACTCTCCTTGTCTGGTCACAGCTTAGAGTAACTGTAAAACCATCAGATCTTTCATTTATCAAGAGTGACTCTCTCTTAATCTTTCCTGGATTACAATCTAGAAGAATTTCGGTTTTTTTTTTTTTTTCTACTTTGAACTCATTATGTAGCCTCTCTTTTTATGCTTAGTCCTAGGAAAAGAGAGGGGTGTAGGGAGAAAATACAATCTATCTGGCCACAAATGCTGCCCCCATGATGGGAGTGTGAATTTACAGTGTAGAAGGGATGTGAAAGATCACACATTCTTAACTGTGAACTGATCTACTTCTGAGAACACAACCTAAATATCACTGGTTTTGTCTTTGTTAATTCTGTTCCCTATGCTTAGAACGTGCTTACTCTTCTCCACCTATGTCCTCTCCTTCTTTAAGGGATTGCTCAGGTCCTGCCTCCTCCAAGAAGCTTTCCCAGACTGTGTCTGTAACAGATTCTTTCCCCAAACTTCAACAATGTGTTTCCTTTCTCCTTTTCACCAGGCTCTTTGATTAGTTTGGGACAGTCCTTCCATCTGGTCTCCATACCCTCATCTCCATCCCCATGATCACTGTCCCAGTCCAGACTCATCTTTCTCCTGAACCCCTAGAGAATATCCCTAATTGCCTCTAGGCTTGTCCTATTAAAATCCCTCCTCTACAGGGTTCCAGAGAGTTTGTCTGAAATGCAAATCTGACACTTTAACTCCTATCTCGCTGGCTTCAAATCCTTCAGTGCTTTCTGGATAAGATGTACAAAACCTGGTGGCCCCTAACCACCTTTCCAGCCTCATCCCTTGCTTCACATTTTGTGCTCTGGCAAAACAGAACTGCTTGTGTTTCTCTAATACGCCATTGCTTATGCTTTCCTCACTGCCTGGGATGATTTACTCTCACTCCTCCCGATTCTTTTTTCCTAAAGAACTCATGCTTATATTAAAAGGCTCAGCTCAGGAAGCACTGCCTCCAGAAATTTTTCCCAGACTTCCCTGTCCTCCCTCCATCTGGTTGGATCAGGTGCTCATCTGTTTATGCTTCTACATGCCTAAGTTTATGATTATACTTCCTACCCTGTATTGTATTTATCTATTTCCATGATTGTTTCTCCCCCACTGAACTATGGTAAGGGCTGAGTCTTGTTTATCTTTATGCCAGTAGTTCTTCTTTTAGTCCCTGGCTTATATGAGGCGATTAATAAACGTTTATTGAGTGGATGAAGAGTTTGATGGTAAATCCCTTTAGGACAAGGTGGTGTTTTATACATGTTTGTATCTCTAGGGACTGGCTCAATATGTGTTTGTGCTGCTGATAAGGAAAATTCCAGGTGACTCTTCTTTTTGTTTAAAAATGCTACTGCTTTCCAAAAAGTAGACGAAAAAGGAATACTCCCTAAATATTTCTATAAAGCCAGCATTACCCTGTGTCTTAGTCATCTATGCTGCTAACAGAAAAACCACAAGTAGATGGCTTTAACAAACATAAGTTTATTCTCTCACAGTCCGGTAGGCTACAAGTCCAAATTCAGGGTGTCAGCTCCAGAGGAATGCTTTCTTTGTGGGCTCTGGAGGAAGGTCTGTGTCATCAATCTTCCCTTGGTCTGGGAGCTTCTCTGTGCAGGAACCTCAGGTCCAAAGGACATGCTCTGCTCCTGGCACGGCTTTCTTGGTGGTATGAGGTTCCCATGTGTCTCTGCTCGCTTCTCTCTTTTATATCTCAGAAGAGATTGGCTTAAGACACTAATCTTGTAGACATCATCAGTATAGCTGCTGCTAATCTGTCTTATTACATCATAGTGATAGAGTTTACAGCGCATGAGGGAATCACATCAGATTACAAAACGGCACACAATCATACAATACTGGGAATCACGACCCAGCCAAATTGACAAATATTTTTGGGGGACACAATTCAATCCATGACACCCTGATACCAAAGCCAGACAAAGACACCACAAGAAAAGAAAACTACAGACCAATATCCCTTATGAATATAGATGCCAAAGTTCTCAACAAAATACTAGCAAACAGAATCCAACAGCACATTAAAAGAATTATACATCATGATCAAGTGGGACTTATTCCAGGAATGAAAGTTGGTTTAACATTAGAAAATCAGCCAAGGTAATACACCACCTTACTAGAACAAAGGAGAAGAACCACATGATCATCTTAATTGATGCAGAAAAGGCATTTAATAAAACCCAGCACCTTTCTTGATAAAATCTCTTAACAAGATAGGAATAAAAAGGAAGTTCCTCAACATGATGAAGGGCATTTATGGAAAAACCAAGAGCCAACATCATACTCAATGGAGAAATATTGAGAATTTTCCCCTTGAAAATAGAAACAAGACAAGGATGTTCACTTTTACCACTTCTATTCAATATTGTAGTGGAAGTCCAAGCCAGAGCAATAAGATAAGAAAAAGAATGTATCCAAATTGAAAAAGAAGATGTAAAACTATCTCTATTCACAGATGACATGATACCATATATAGAAAATCCCAAAGAATCTACTAAAAAGCTTCTAGAACTAATAGAGGAATTTAGAAAGTTGTAGGATACAAGGTCAATATACAAAAATCGGTTGGGTTTCTGTACACCAACAATGAGAAATCTGAAAAGGAGATTAAGAAAAAAAACCCATTTATAATAGAATCTAAGAGAATAAAATATCTAGGAATAAATTTACCCAGGGATGTGAAAGATATATACAATGAAAATTATAAAATACTGCTAAAAGAGGCTAAGGAAGGCCTAAATAGGTGGAAAGATGTTCCATGCTCATGGATTGAAATACTTAATGTAGTCAAGATGTCAATACTACCCAAAGCGATCTACAGGTACAATGCAATCCCAATCCAAATTCCAACATTCTTTACAGAAATGGAAAAACTAAGTGGCAATTTTATGGAAAGAGACTCTGAATAGCCAAAGAAATTTTGAAGATGAAGAACCAAGTAGGAAGTCTTACACTTCCTGACTTCAAAACGTATTACACAGCTACAGTAATCAAAAGAGCCTGGTACTGGCTTAATGATAGACATATACACCAACAGAATAGAATTGAAAACCCAGAAACAAATCCAAACATCAACGGTCAATTGATTTTCGAGAAGCAAGTCAAATTGATTCAATGGGGAAGGAACAGTTGTCCAACAAATGGTGCTGGCCACCACTCTCGGTAAAGGACAGAACATCTAGAAAGAAACTCAACAAAGATAGAGAAGACCTAAAGGGCACAATCAGCCAGCTTGACCTCATAGACATATATAGAACTTCACCCAACAGCTGCAAAGTACACATTCTTTTCCAATTCACATGGAACGTTCTCCAGAATAGATCACATCTTAGGCCTCAGAACAATCCACAACAAGATCCAAAAACGTTGAGTAAATACAAAGTGTCTTCTCTGACCACAATGCCATCAAGGTAGAAATTAACAACAGGAAGAGCAAGAGAAAAAAAAATCAGTTACATGGAAACTGAATAACACCTTGCTTACACATCACTGGGTAATAGAAGAAATCAGAGATAGAATAAAAAAATTCTTAGAATCAAACGGGAATGAAAACACATCATACCAAAACCTTCGGGACACAGCTAAGGCAGTCCTCAGAGGACAATTTATAGCAATAGATGCACACATCAAAAAAGAAGAAAGGGACAAAATTGAAACATTAACTCAAATAAATAGAGAACAGCAGAAAAAGCCCACTGCCACTAGAAGAAAGGAAATAATAAAGATTGGAGCAGAAATAAATGAAGTAGAGACTAGAAAAACAATAGAAAGAATCAACAAAACCAAAAAAAGATCAACTAAAATCGACAGGTCACTGGCCAGACTGGCAAAAGAAAAACAAGAGAGGACACAAATAACCCAAATAAGAAATAAAATGAGGGACATTACAACACACCAAACAGAAATAAAAAGGATTATAATAGAGTATTATGAAAAAACTATAACAAATTTGAAAACCTAGAGGAAATGGATAAATTTCTAAAAACACACTACCTACACAAGCTACAACAAAGTGATGTTGAAAATCTGAACAGACCTATAACCAGAGAAGAGATTGAAAAGGTAATGAAAAAACTTCCAACAACAACAACAAAAAGCCTTGCTTCACTGGAGAATTCTACCAAACATTTAGAGAAGAGCTCATATCAGTACTACTCAAACTACTTCAAAACATAAAAAAGGAAGGGATACTTCCCAATTCATTTTATGAAGCTAGCATAACCCTGATACCAAAACCAGGCAAAGAAACCACAAAAAAAGAAAATTACAGACCAATATCTCTCATGAATATAGATGCAAAAATTCTCAACACAATTCTAGCCAATAGAAGTCAGCATCATATCAAAAAAATAATACACCAAGACCGAGTAGGATTCATAGCAAGTATGCAAGGATGATTCAACATTAGAAAATCAATCAATGTAATAAACCATATAAATAAAAGGAAAGAAAAGAATCACATGATCATCTCAACTGACACAGAAAAGGCATCTGACAAAGTCCAATACCCATTCCAGATAAAAACTCTCAATAAAATAAGTATAGAAGGGAAATTTCTCAACATAATAAAGGGCATCTATGCAACACCAACAGCCACCATCATTCTTAATGGAGAGAAGCTGAAAACATTCCCCCTGAGAACAGGAACAAGACAAGGATGCTGTTTATCTCCACTCCTATTTAACATTGTGCTGGAAGTCCTAGCTAGAGCAATAAGGCAAGAAAAAGAAATAAAGGGCATCCAAATTGGTAATGAAGAAGTTAAACTGTCCCTGTTTGCAGATGATATGATACTACACATAGAAAACCCTAAAGACTCCATGAGAAAACTACTGAACTAATAGAAAGATTCAGCAGAGGAGCAGGATATAAGATAAACATGCAAAAATCACTTGGATTCCTATACACCAATAAAGAGAACGATGAAAAGGAAAACAATACCATTTATAATAGCCCCTAAAAAAAAATAAAATACTTAGGAATAAATCTAACCAGGGATGTAAAAGACCTATACAAAGAAAATTACAAAACACTACTGCAAGAAACAAAAAGGGATCTACATAAATGGAAAAAAGTACTATGCTTGTGGATAGGTAGACTCAACATTGTGAAAATGACAATTCTACCCAAAGCAATTTACAAATACAGTGCAATCCCAATCCAAATGCAAACAACATTCTCTAAAGAGATGGAAAAACTAATCATTAACTTTATATGCAAATGGAAGAAGCCCCTGATAAGTAAAGCTCTTTTGAAGAAGAA
The DNA here is from genome assembly GCA_030035585.1 of Dugong dugon. NCBI lineage: Eukaryota > Metazoa > Chordata > Mammalia > Sirenia > Dugongidae > Dugong > Dugong dugon. Next base: position 156,040,984 of record CM057462.1, read on the forward strand.
GAATAAAGTAGGAAGACTTGCACTACCTGACCTCCGAACCTAGTATACAGCCACGGTAGTCAAAACAGCCTGGTACTGGTACAACGACAGATACATTGACCAATGGAACAGATGTAAATACATCCACCTATGGTCACCTGCTCTTCGACAAGGGCCCAAAGTTCATCAAATGGGGAAGACAGTCTTTTTAACAAATGGCGCTGGCAAAACTGGATGTGCATCTGCAAAAAAATGAAACAGGACCCATACCTCACACCATACACAAAAACTAATTCGATTTGGATCAAAGACCTAAATATAAAGCCAAAGACTATAAAGTTCATAGAAGAAAAAATAGGATCAACGCTAGAGGCCCTAATGCATGGCATTAGCAGGATACAAACCATAATCAACAACACACAAACTCTAGAAGATAAGCTAGATAACTGGGATCTTCTGAACTTTAAACACTTATGCTCATCAAAAGACTTCACCAAAAGAGTTAAAAGAGAACAGACAGACTGGGAAAAAATCTTTGGGCATTTAAATTCACACAAAGTCTAATCTCTAAAATTTACAAGAAAATCCAACACCTCTACTACAAAAATACAAATAATCCAATTTTAAAAAAAAGGGCAAAGGAAATGAACAGACACTTCACCAGAGAAGACATTCAAGCGGCCAACAGACACATGAGGAAATGCTCACGATCACTAGCCATTAAAGAAATGCAAATTAAAACCACAATGAGATACCATCTCACCCCAGCATTACTGGTACTAATCAAAAACACTGGAAATAACAAATGCTGGAGAGCCTGCAGGGAGATTGGAACTCTTACGCACTGCTGGTGGGAATGCATAATGATACAACCATTTTGGAAAATGATATGGAGCTTCCTTAGAAAGCTAGAAATAGAAATATCATAAGATCCAGCAATCCCACTCCTAGAAATATATCCTAGAGAAATAAGAGCCGTCACAAATAGACATATGCACACCCATACTCATTGCAGCATTGTTCACAATAGCAAAAAGATGGAAACAACCTAGACGCCCATCAACAGATGAATGGATAAACAAACTATGGTACATACACACAATGGAATATTACACAACGATAAAGAAGAGTGATGAATCTGTGAAGCATCTCATAACATGTATGAAGCTGGAGGACATTATTCTGAGTGAAATATGTCAACCACAAAAGGACAAATATTGTATCAGACCGCTACTGTAAAAACCCATGTAAAAGTTTACACACAAAAAGAAACCATCTTTGTTGGTTACGAGGGATGGGAAGAGTGGAGGGGGAAACTGAATAGACAATAGATAAGTGGTAACTTTGGTAAAGGGTAACACAGTAAACTATACTGAGGAAGTCAAGGAAAGGTCATGGAAGCTCCATACAGACATCCAAACTCCCTGAGGGACTGAATTGCTGGGCAGAGGGCTGTGGGGACCATGGTCTTGGGGAACATCTAGCTCAATTGATGTAACACAGATGATAAAGACAATGTTCTACATTCTACCTTGGTCAGTAGTGTCTGGGGTCTTAAAAGCCTATGAGCAGCCATCTAAGATAGTCCACTGGTCTCATCCCTTTGAGAGCATGCGAGAATGAAGGAAACAAGACACAAGGGAAAGATTAGTCCAAAGGACTAATGGACCAGAACTTCCATGGCCTCTACCAGACTGAGTCCAGTACAACTAGATGGTGCCCGGCTACTACCATTGAGTGCTCTGACCGGGATCACAACAGAGGGCTCTGGACAGAGCTGGAGAAGGGTGTAGAACAAAATTCTAACTCACAAAAAAAGACCAGATTACTTGCCTGACAGACTGGAGAAACCCCAAGAATATGGCCCCTGGACACCCTTTTAGCTTAGTTGTGAATTCACTCCTGAGATTCACCATTCAGCTGGGGATTGGACTGCCCCATAAAACAAAATGGAACTAATGAGGCATAGCAGTCCAGGGACAAGTACTAGAAGGCAGGAGGGGACAGGAAAGATGGTAATAGGGAACCCAAGGTTGAGAAGAGATAGTGTTGACATGTCATGGAGTTGTTAACCAATGTCAAAAACAATATGTGTACTGTTTAATGAGAAACTATTTGTTCTGTAAACCTTTATCTAAAGTACAATGAAAAAAATTGTAAGAAAAAATGGTGCTGGCAAAACTAGATTTCCACATGCAGAAAAATGAAAGAAGATCCATACCTCACATCATACACAAAAACTAATTCAAAATGAATGAAGGACCTAAATGTTAAATCTAAAACTATAAGGTTCTTGGAAGAAAATATAGGAGCAAAGCTTTGGGACCTAATTTTTGTCAGTGGTAGATTATCAAAACAAAGAAAGATTATCATGAGCAATAGAAACCAAAATAGATAACTGTGACCTCATAAACCTTAAATACTTATGTTCATCAAAAGATTTTATCAAGAGACTTCTGGCAACACGGTGTTCTAGGCAGAAGCACCATGCTGTCCCTCCACAGCAAAGATCTGAAAAACTAAGCCAAACAGAGAAAACAGCAATTCTGAAACCCTAAGCATCAAAAGAAGAGACAAAGAACTCAGCCAAGCACCAAACGGAAAAAGAAACTGACAGAGAAGAGAGAGTGAGGAGACATACATGCAGAGGTCTTCTATCAGCTAACGCAGCACAGATCTGCCATCTTGGACTCCTATCAGAGACCAGCTAACAGGGTACGAGAAGGCAGCTTCACAGAGTTTCCAGCAGGAGACAGAATAACTGGTAACCAATGATATATGCTTTCCCACCCCCACCCTTCTTCACCCCCACTCGGCCTCCTCTACTTCCCGCGGCCCCATCTCTTGGCCAGGAAGCACCGGCTGTTTGGATTCCGCCCACCCGCACTGGCTGACTCTCTCGGTACCATTTATTGGCTGCTAGTGTTGCTTTTTGCGGCTTCTTTCTATTTCTTCCTTGCCTCTAGCCACCTCCCACTCCTTTTGCTTGAGTGCCTGGCTCAGTGCACCATCTTTGCTTCTTCCTGAAAGGCTGTGGAGCTCCGCTTGAGTGTGAAACTGCTTCCCAGTCCATGCTACCATGCTGGTGGGATCCTGGGGCTTTTTTTTGGTTTGTTTTGAATTGTTTGCTTGTTTTCTTTTTCTTTTCTTGAATTGGGGGCCCATTCTGGCTGGGTGGTGCTACGTGGCTTGGGATCTGCCCCCTCAGCCTGTGCAGATGTGCAGAGGGATCCCTGAGAGCATTTCTTTTTTCATGTTTTTTTTTTTGGGGGGGTTTCTTATCCTTTTTTTTTTTTAATTTGTTTTGTTTTGTTTTCCCTCTTTTTCCCTTTTTGTCTTTCATCATTACTCAGTTTCTCATCTCTCTGTACCTTCCTTCTCTTCCTGTCCCCTGAATACCTGGTGCTGAGTGACACCTCTACGCCTTCTAGCCAGGCTGTACTTCGACACCTGGTAACAACTTCCCCAGACCTCATAGCTGCACTGGTGGGATCCCTGGGAGCTTTTCTTTTTTCTTTCTAATTTTTATTTATTCATTCTTTTCTTTTCTCTTTTTTCTTCTTCTTCCCCTTTTTGTTTTTCTCCATTTCATCGTCTCTCATCTCTCCACTCCAATGACAAGCTCCCCTAGCACTCTTTTTTGTTTGTATGTTTTTGGTTCCTGTTCCTCTCTCCTCTCTCCTATACCCATCTTAGGTCCACCCACCACAATCTCCCTCCTCCATCCTGCCTATATGCACCGTGTGCTTAACATCACACCACCAAGCAGTACAGGCATGGCTTATGGGAACCTTCCCTACACTGATTACTGGCCAGCCCTGGCGGCTGTAGTAAGTGCCACAAAAAACCCATCCAAGCAACTCCTCTTCAGCTATACCTGCCCTGCTGTACCATATCTAAGCAACTGACCCTGCCCATTGGAGAAGGAGTCGAAAAGTATCGTGCCAACAGATGAGCAAACAAGAAAGAACACACAGCTCACCTCCTCAGACACAGATGAAACAAACAAATCTACAATCAATAAACAAGAAAAATAACTACTGAAAGCCCCAAGACAGCAGACAATATCAAAACATTTACAAAAATAGGACAGGATGTGTCCAAAATAAAACAACAGATGATTTTCCAGTAGAAGAAAAGGCACTAGAACTACCTGATAGGGAACTCAAATCTCTAATATTCAGAATTATCCAAAAGTTGAAGCAAAAGGCAGACAAAAATGAGGAAAAAATAGACAAATTCATGGAAAATACAGACAAAAAAATAGAAGAGTTCAGGAAAATAATGCAGGAATAAAATGCCAAAATAAATTCATAACTAGAAATCATACAAAAACAACAATGAGAAATGCAAAAGATAAACAAGATTTCAGAAATGGGCAATGTCATAGAAGGGCTGAGGAGCAGATTTGAATGGTGAAAGACAGGATCAGCGGAATTGAAGACAAACACTTGGATACAACTCTGTTTGAGGAAAACTCAGAAAAAAGAATGAAGAAAAATGAAGAGACCCTGAGAATTATGTGGGGTACAATCAAAAGCAAAAATTTGTGAGTGATCAGAGTTCCAGAACAGGGGGAGAAAACAGAAAACACAGAGAGGATCATTGAAGAACTGCTGACAGAAAACTTCCCCAACATCATGAAAGATGAAAAGCTGGCCATCCAAGAAGCTCAACGAACCCCACATAGGATAGAACCAAAAAGAAAATCATGAAGGCATATCATAATCACACTCACCAAAACCAAAGACAAACAAAGAACCCTAAGAGCAGTTCATGAAAAACAAAAAGTCACATACAGAGGAGAAACAATAAAACTAAGCTCAGATTATTTGGCAGAAACAATGCAGGTAAGAAGGCAGTGGGATGACATATATAAAACCTTGAAAGAAAAAAATTGCCAGCCAAGAAGAATATATCCTGCAAAACTCTCGTTCAAATATGATGGTGAAATTAGGATATTTCCAGATAAACAGAAATTAAGGGACCATATAAAAACCAAACCAAACTTAGAAAAATTATTAAAGGTAGTCCTTAGATCTGAGAACAAACAACTTCAGCTCACAGGCTGAATCTAGGACACAGGACTGTACCAGCCAGATACCAATCTAGGAAATGAACTCTCAAGGACTATCCAAAACCAAAAGAAATACAACAGGGAATCAGAGCAGTTAATCTGTAAATGACAACAACATCAGAACAATAAAAGACGGAATAAATGGTGTAGGTATAGAACCTTCTAATGGAGAGGAAGGCAAATTTAGAAAGATAAGGGTAAATTTCATGGTAACCACAAAGAAAGTTAGCAAACATACTCATAAAAATAAAAAGGAAAAACATAAAGTCTCAGTACAAAACAAAATCTACAAAAACAAAAGAGATAAAAAAAATTCAGAAACAAAAGCAATTCAGCACAAGAGAGTAAGAGGAACAAAGAAAACATCAGCACAACAAAAAAAAGCACTACAAAATGACAGCAATAAACTCACATCGATCAATAATTACACTGAATGTAAATGGCCTCAATGCGCCCATAAAGAGATGGAGAGTGACAGAATGGATAAAAAAACAGGATTCATCAATACGCTGTCTACAAGAGACATACCTTAGAAACAAAGAGACATATGCACACCCATACTCATTGCAGCATTGTTCACAATAGCAAAAGGATGGAAACAACCTAGATGCCCATCAACAGATGAATGGATAAACAAACTATGGTACATACACACAATGGAGTACTACACAATGATAAAGAAAAATGAAGAATCTGTGAAGCATCTTATAACATGGATGAAACTGGAGGACATTACGCTGAGTGAAATAAGTCAATCACAAAAGGACAAATATTGTATGAGACCTCTATTATAAAGACTCATGAAACAGTTTACATACAAAAAGTAACAATCTTTGTTGGTTACTAGGGATGGGATGGGGGGGGAATACTAAATAGCCAATAGATCAGTGGTATCTTTGGTGAAGGGTGAGACAGTACACAGTACTGGGGAAACCAGCACAACTTGTACCAGGAAAGGTCATGGAAGCTCCATAGACACATCCAAACTCCCTGAGGGACTGAATTGCTGGGCGGAGGGCTGTGGGGACCATGGTATCAGGGAACATCTGGCTAAATTGGCATAACACAGTTTATAAAGACAATGTTCTACATTCTACCTTGGTGAGTAGTGTCTGGGGTCTTAAAAGCCTCTGAGCAGCCATCTAAGATACTCCACTGGTCTCATCCCTTCAGGAGCAAGGGAGAATGAAGAGAACAGGATACAAGGAAAAGATTAGTCTGAAAGGCTAATGGACCATAGCTACCAAGGCCTCCACCAGACTGAGTCCAGTACAGCTAGATGGTGCCCGGCTATCACCACTGACTGCTCTGACCAGGATCACAACAGAGGGTCCTGGACAGAGCTGGAGAAGGATGTAGAACAAAATTCTAATGCACACAAAAAAAGACCAGATTTACTGGCCTAAAGGAGACTGGAGAAACCCTGAGAGTATGGTCCCCAGACACCCTTTTAGCTCAGTGGTGAAGTCTCTTCTGAAGTTCACCGTTCACCCAGGGATTGGACAGCCCCATAAAACCAAATGGGACTAATGAGGCACAGCAGTCCAGGGACAAGGACTAGAAGGCAGAAGGGGACGGGAAAGCTGGTGATAGGGAGCGCAAGTTTGAGTAAGGACAGTGTTGACATGTAGTGGGGTTGTTAACCATTGTCATAGGGCAACATGTATACTAACTGTTTAATAAGAAACTATTTTGTTCTGCAAACCTTCCTCTAAAGTGAGAATAGCAGCACAACTAGAAGAACGTAATTGATGTCACTGAATTGTGCAATTAGAAATTTTTGAAATGGTGTATTTTTGGCTATGTATATTTTCACCAAAAAAAAAAAAAAAGGTCGAGAAAGGAGAGAGTTGACATGTCGTGCGGTTGTTAACCAATATCATAAAACAATATGTGTACTGACTGTTTAATGAGAAACTATTTGTTCTGTAAACCTTCACCTAAAGTACAATAAAAATAAATACAAATAAAAAAGATATGCACCGGTTAAAAAAAAAACAGTCTTTATGAAAAGAGTAAAGAGACAACCTACGCACTGGGAAAAAAATCTTCTGGAATGATATAACCAATAAAGGTGTAATATCTAAAATATATAGAAAACTTCTACAACTTAACAACAAAAAGACATATAAGCCTATCAAAAACTGGACAAATGAAGTGAGCATACAGTTTGCCAAAGAGGATTTTCAAATTGCCAACAGGCACATAAAAAGATGTTCAATATCATTAGCCATCAGAGAAATGCAAATCAAAGCCACAATGAGATACCATTTCACTCCCAGTAGAAGGGCTAAGATAAGAAAAATAACATGGAGGGGATTGGAGAAATTGGAACCCTCTTCCATTGCTGGTGGGAATACAAAATGGTACAGCCTTTGTGGGAAACAGATTGGTGGTTCCTCAAAAAACTGGAGGTAGAGCTGCCATATGACCCAGCAATTCCACTCTTAGGTATATACCCTAGAGATCTAATAAAAGTGACACAAACAGACAAATGCACACCTATGTTCACCAAACCACTATTCACAATAGCAAAAAGATGGAAACAACCTAAGTGCCCATCAAGGGATAAATGGGTAAGTAAAAGGTCATACATATATACGATGGAATACTACTCAGTGATACAGAAAAATGAGTTCCTGAAACATCTTGAACATGGATGAACCTGGAGGAGATTATGTTGAGCAAAATAAGTCAATCACACACACAAAAAAATACTGTATGTTCTCACTTTTATGAAATGACATGAATGGGTAAATATATAGAAACTAATGTTCATTAGTGGTTACCGGGGCTGAGAGGGGGAGAAGAGGAGAAATACTCCTTAGGTAGTAGTCACTTTTTGTTTATAGAAGTGGGAAAGGTAGCACCTAATATGGGTGAAGCTTGCACAGCATGACCAATGTAACGGATGTCAATAAGCTGTACATAGGGAAAAGAGATGAATGGGTAAATGCTAGGTTGTGTATGGTTTTGCAACAATACAACAACCAAAAAAAAAAAAAAAAAAAGGTGGGGGGAGCTACAGATGCTGATGCTAGTTATACATAACCAATCACATCATGGGATTAGTTCTCTTGGTTTGGAGGTTTAGGACCGTGGTCTCATGGGACAATCCAGTCAATTGGCATAACATAGTTCTTAAAGTTTATGTTCTGCCTCCCTGTATGGTGAGTAGTGCCTGAGGTCTTAAAAGCTTACAGACATCCATCTAAGATACAACTATTGATCTTTGTCTGGAAGAATAGAGAAAGAAGAAAACTCAAGAATCAGAGAAGGAAATGGACTACAGGACTAACTGTCTACATGAACCACTGCCTCCTCAACCTTGAGACCAGAAGAACTAGATGGTTCCAGGCTACCACTACTGAATGTTCTGGTCAGGAACATAATAGAAAAATAAAATAGATAAAAAGAGAGAAAACATGGAAGAGAACTTCAGATTCTTAAAGAATCCATTTACTGGATCTATTGAGTCTGGAGGAGTTCCTGAGATTATGTCACTGAGTTGCTCTTCAGATGTTGAATTGAAACTATTCCCTAAATTCACCTTTAAACTAAGTAACACTTTAGCCCAAAGAGTAAAGATTGTCACCATTGAATATTGGGTTACTTAAAAAAAAAAAAAAAACTATGCAAGACCAAAGGGTCAACGGCTATTTAAAGCATAGATGAGAAAGCGGAGGGAGGGAGGGGGTAGGGAGATTAACTAAAAAAAGTGAAACAACTAGAACAGAGATAACAAGGATGTTGACATAATGTGAAGAATTTAACCAATGTCACTGATCTTTATGTCTAGAAACTGTGGAATGGGAACAGGTTTTGCTGTGTGTATTTTTACCAAAAATAAAATTTAAAAAAAAGAAATGTTATTAATGACTCTTGGCCAAACTTGTACCTCAGAGCAGCCCTAGCAATGCTTGTCTATTATTCAACATACTTCTTGGTTCACAATATACAATAATACAGAAAGTTAGAAGTTGAATGGTTGCTATGTGTACTAGGTGTTCTAAGAAACACAATCTCTAATTGTCAACACGACACTGTTGTTGTTTGTTATTAGCTGCCATCAAGATGATTTTGACTCATAGTGACTCCACAGGACAGAGTAGAAGTGCCCCATCGAGTTTCCTACGCTGTTATCTTTACAGGAGGAGATTGCCAGGTCTTTTCTCCCTCAGAGACGATGGTGGGTTCAAATCGCCGGCTTTTCAGTTAGCAGCCGAGTGCTTAATCACTGTGTCACCAATGTTCCTTAACACAACACTACGAGGTTGATATTATTTTCCTTCAAAGAAACTGAGGTTCAGGAAAGTTAAATAACTTCCCCAAGATCATACAGCTAGTCAGTGGCTAAGCTGGGGTTTGAATCCAGGTCTCTCTGGCTATAAAGGCTTTATTCTTTCCGTTTTGTACATTTTTCCTGCCTGTAATTTATATTTTAGCAATATTAGCAAAACTATAAAGTAATAGGAAAAAGAATGACAGACAGAAATAAAGCAAAGCAAAGCAAAACAATTCAGCCACAATCATGCCACCTGAAAAAAATCCAACTGTTTTAATTTGCCCATGTTCTTATCCTATGCTTGTCCACATGTGTATCAAGTGAACATGGTAGAGATGCCATTTATGTTCTGCTTTTTTTTCTTTTAAATGCAACATTACATCAAAAGCATTTTCCAATGTCTGAACATAGTCTTCATAATTGCTATTTTAATGACTAATACTTCATTTCTGGTCTCAATATTGATAAGACTCTTCTTACTCCAGTGGCACCCGTCCCTTCCCCTTTCTACTCGTTGCTCTATAAGTGCATCTGACCTATACTGAAGGCAGCTGTAAAGAGAGCGCTGAACTTGGTGCCAGAAAAGTTGGACCAAGTTCCAGATTTGACACTAACTAGTTGTGAGACCTTGGGAAAGTCCGGTTCATTTAATGCCAAGCTCCTCCTCTGGCCTATGAATACCTTTAGGCCAGGGACTGCTTTATTTCCCTTTTGTAGGCCTTGTATCTGTCACAGAGTATAAGATAAATACATGCTTGATAAGGACTCTTAGGTTCCTCATCTATAAAAGGGTGATGATTAAGCCTATTCCATAAGGCTATGGTGATTAAATGAGTTGTCTCTCTCTCACACACACACACTTTGCTGTTGTAAATCACTATATAAATTGGTATAACTATTATAATTTCTGAGTTTATACAATTCAAATAAAAGTCAATTCAGTTATTTGGAGGAGCACAAAACTTCCTGACTGAATGTTGCATCTTTCATCCAGATGTCTGGCATCCTGAAGGCACAGTAGACAACAGACTTAAAGGAATCATTCAGTGTTTATATTGAATTGTCTGTATTCCTTCCCTATGTTGTTGTCTGCTTTGACAACAGAGGCTGCATGTGCTTAACTTGCTGGGTACAGCACCACACTCAGCAAGGACCTTAGTAAATGCACTTTGGTATGATTAAAATGAGGCATGTAGAATGTTAAAAGCTCAAAGCCAAGGGGCATAGTAGTTTGCAAGAACTTATTCTAGTTGGTGTAGTAATTTGCTTGGGGGCAGAAGCTGCTAGGATTGGTTGGTGTTATCACAAGGAAATAGTCCAACAGTGTGGGTATAGTTTTCCATTCCTCCCCAGGTATAAGGACACTGACCTTACAGAAACAAAAAGAAACAGTGCAGAGACTTGTGAAATAATTCTCATCTATTCTTATGATAGTCTTTTTTCCACCACCTCATCATCTACATAATATTAGCATTGTTATTATCAGACTTAACAAAGATTAAGTTGTTTGCAAAACTGATTGATAAAAATAAAAACCCCAGAAACATGTTGGTTACATAACACTGGGCAATAAATAAAAAGAAAATGCAAAATTGTCCTATACCTAGAAAAATGGATTTAAAGATCAAAGAATAAGTAGTGATAATTCATAATTACTTTCAAAGGTACCTCTTATGTAAAATGGATTTGGCTTAAATTGAGCAGTAAAAATATTTCCTAGTGTGTTAAAGAATGAAATCAAAGACAAAATCACCTAGCATGTAAGTTTTTTTGTGGAAAGTTGTTCAGGTGTATAATTTAAAAAAAATACTGTTTAATCTGATTAACAGTTTAAAAGCAGTATAAGGGAGTATGCTTCCAGTAGTGTTAGAGAAACCTGTATTGGATTAATCTTCCCATAGATAACAATTATACACTTTGAACAAAATGTTAAAATCAACTATTTAAAGTGACCAAAAGAAGGCCAACACTGGAGGGATGTCGACCCTCAAAAGAGGGGAACTAAATGAGATTTACACACCTCAGCACACAACCCAGTGTGCATGGAGAAGAATGACTGGAACTCAAGCAGAAAGCTCTGGTTTCACTGCCATGGGATGTCAGAGGCCAGAGTTGGAGTCAGCCAAAGTAGCTGCAAAGTGAGGGAGGAAATCCTAGACATGCACAAACCAAAAAACCAAACCCGTTGCCGTCGAGTAGATTCCAACTCAGAGTGAACCTACAGGACAGAGTAGAACTACCCCATATGGTTTCCAAGGAGCACCTGGTGAATTTGAACTGCCAATCTTTCAGTTGGCAGCCATAGCTCTTAACCATTAGCTACCAGGGTTTCCAAGATGAAGAAAAATGTGACCCAAAATCAGGAGTAAAATCAGTCAATAGAAATAAAGCTTGAAATGAAAATGATGATGGATATTGCAGACAAGTATGTAAAAACAATTCTTATAAATATGTTCGAGTATTTCAAGAAAACATAAACATAATGAAAAGAGAAAGGAAAATCCAAAAAAGAGCCAAATGATACTTCTAGAGTTGAAAAATATAATATCTGAAATGAAAACACACTGGATGGGATTAACAAAAGACACAGAGGAGGAAAGTTCAGTGAACCGGAAAACATAGCAATAGATATTATCCAATTTGAAGCACAGAGAGAAAAAAGATCAAAAAAAAAAAAAAAAAAAAACCCAAAAAACAAATTGTGCCTTAATGATGGGTAAGACAGTATCAAAAAGTCTAACATATGTTAAATGGGAATTCTAGAAGGAGAGAAAAGGAAGAACAGAAAAACATTTGAAGAAATAGTGGTCAAAAATTTTCCAAACTTGATGCAAACTATAAACCCACATATCAAAGAGCAATGAATCTCAAACAGTAGAAACACAGAGTGAAAAACATATAGGCAAATAGTTATCATATTGATGAGAACTATTGAGATAGATAAAATTTTAAAAAGCAGTGTTTTTTTTTTTAATTGTACTTTAGGTGAAGGTTTACAGAACAAATAGTTTCTCATTAAACAGTCAGTACACATATTGTTTTATGACATTAGTTAACAACCCCACGACAGGTCAACACTCGCCGTTCTCGACAATTTGGAGGACCTTTTTTTTTTTTGGTGAAAATATACATAGCCAAAGATACACCATTTCAGAAATTTTTACCTGTACAATTCCGTGACATCGATTACATTCTTCCAGTTGTGCTGCTATTCTCACTATCCTTTTCCAAATTATTCCATCACCATTATCTTCAACTCACTGCCCCCTAGGCTTCCCATCAAAACTTTTGAGTTGCTGTTGTCAATTTGATCTCACATAGATAACTCTTTTTTTTTTTTTTTTGTACCTTAGGTGAAGGTTTACAGAACAAATAGTTTCTCATTAAACAGTTAGTCACATATTGCCTTATGACAATGGTTAACAAACCCATGACATGTCAACACTGTCCCTTCTCAACCTCGGGTTCCCTATCACCAGCTTTCCTGTCCCCTCCTACCTTCTAGTCCTTGTCCCTGGACTGCTGTGCCTCATTAGTTCCATTTTGTTTAATGGGGCTGTCCAATCCCCAGCTAAACAGTGAACCTCAGGAGTGACTTCACCACTGAGCTAAAACGGTGACCAGGGGCCATACTCTCGGGGTTTCTCCAGTCTGCCAGGCCAGTAAATCTGGTCTTTTTTTGTGAGTTAGAATTTTGTTCTACATCCTTCTCTGGTTCTGTCCAGGACCCTCTGTTGTGATCCTGGTCAGAGCAGTCAGTGGTGATAGCCGGGCACCATCTAGCTGTACTGGACTCAGTCTGGTGGAGGCCTTGGTAGCTGTGGTCCATTAGTCCTTGGACTAATCTTTTCCTTGTATTCTGCTCTCTTCATTCTCCCTTGCTCCTGAAGGGATGAGACCAGTGGAGTATCTTAGATGGCTGCTCAGAGGCTTGTAAGACCCCAGATGCTGCTCACCAAGGTAGAATGTAGAACATTGTCTTTATAAACCGTGTTATGCCAATTGAGTTAGATGTTCCCCGAGACCACGGTCCCCACACCCTCTGCCCAGCAATTCAGTCCCTCCGGGAGTTTGGATGTGTCTGTGGAGCTTCCATGACCTTTCCTTGTACAAGTTGTGCTGGCTTCCCCAGTACTGTGTGTACTGTCTTACCCTTCACCGAAGTTACCACTTATCTATTGCCTATTTAGTATTTCCCCCCCACCCCTCCCATCCCTGGTAACCAACAAAGATTGTTACATTTTGTGTGTGAACTTTTTCATGGGTTTTACAATAGAGGTCTCATACAATATTTGTCCTTTTGTGATTGACTTATTTCACTCAGCATAATGTCCTCCAGTTTCATCCATGTTATGAGATGCTTCACAGATTCATCATTGTTCTTTCTCGTTGCATAGTACTCCATTGTGTGTATGTACCATACTTTGTTTATCCATTCATCTGTTGATGGGCATCTAGGTTGTTTCCATCGTTTTGCTATTGTGAACAATGCTGCCATGAACATAGGTGTGCATATGTCTATTCGAGTGATGACTCTTATTTCTCTAGGATAAATTTCTAGGAGTGGGATTGTTTGATCGAATGGTATGTCTATTTTTAGCTTTCTGAGGAAGTGCCATATCATTTTCCAAAATGGTTGTATCATTTTGCATTCCCAACAGCAGTGCATAAGAGTTCTGATCTCCCCGCAGCCCCTCCAACGTTTGTTATTTCCACTGTTTTTGATTCGTGCCAGTAATGCCGGGGCGAGATGGTATCTCATTGTGGTTTTAATAATTTGAGTTTCTTTAATGGCTAGTGATTGCGAGCATTTCCTCATGTGTCTGTTGGCTGCTTGAATGTCTTCTTTGGATGGTTAAAGTTTGTATCCTGTTAATGCCATGTATTAAGGCCTGCAGTGTTGGTCCTATTTTTAATTCTAAGAACTTTATAGTTTTAGGTTTTATATTCAGGTCTTTGATCCATTTTGAAGTAGTTTTTGTATATGGCACGAGGTATGGGTCCTGTTCCATTTTTTTGCAGATGGATATCCAGTTTTGCCAGCACCATTTGTTAAAAAGACTGTCTTTTCCCTATTTGATGGACTTTGGATTTACATCTGGGTTCTCAATTGTGTTCCATTGGTCAGTGTATCTAGCTTGACAGTTTTTTACAAAAATAAACAACCTAATAAATGGCATTTACAAGAAAAACCCTACAGCTAACATAATGCTTAATGGAGAAAAGACAAATATTTTCTCCTAATATTGTGAAAAAGCAAGAACATTCAGTCTCACTACTTTTTTAAAATTTTACTGGAAGCCACAAACGATAAAATTCTGTACATAAAAAATCCTAAGGACTCTACAGAAAGCTACTAAAAGTAATAGATGAGTTTAGCAAGGTCTCAGGATAAAAAGTCAGCATAGAAAAATTAACTGTAATTATATATACTGTTGTTGTTGGGTGCCGTCAAGTCCATTCCAACTCATTGCGACCCTATGTACAACAGAACGAAACACCGCCCAGTCCTGTGCCATCCTCACAATCATTGCTGTGTTTTAGCCCATTGTTGCAGCCACTAAGCCAATCCATCTCATTGAAGGTCTTCCTCTTTTTAGCTTACCCTCTACTTTACCAAGCATGATGTCCTTCTCCAGGAACTGGTTCCTTCTGATAACATGTTCAAAGTATGTGAGACAAAGTCTCACCATCCTTGCTTCTCATGAACATTCTGGCTGTACTTATTCCAAGACAGATTTGTTCATTGTTCTGACAGTCCATGGTATATTCAATATTGTCTGCCAACACCATAATTCAAAGGCATCAATTATTCTTCTATCTTTCTTATTCATTGTCCAGCTTTCACATGCATATGAGGTGACTGAAAACACCATGACTTGAGTCAGGCTCACTTAAGTCCTTAAAGTGACATTTTTGCTTTTGAACACCGCCAGGATTGCCAGGTCCTTCTTCCTAGTCTGTCTTAGTCTGGAAGCTCAGCTGAAACCTGTTCCCTCTTCTTTGTTTCCAAACAAAGTAGTTATATATAAATATATATCCTAGTAAATTATATTCTAGTAATGAAAATTGAAAAATGATGTTAAAAAACAGTATCATTTTAAAATAACATAAAAAAAAATCTTGAAATACTTAGTGATAAATTAAACAACTATGTTCCAGATCTGTACAATGAAAACTTCAAAACTTTGGTGAGTTAAATTAAAGATGACATAAATAAATGGAGAGATAAAACATGTTCCTGGATCAGAAGACTCGATATTGTTAAAGTGGCTATTCTCTGTAAATTTATCTGTAAATTCAAAGAAATTCTAACAAAATTACCAACATTTTTTTTTTTTTTTGGTTGTAAATAGTACATGTCAATTCTAATACTTTTATAGAACCACAAAGGACTTAGGCCAGAGTAATTTTTTTTACAAAGGAACCAATTTAGAAGATTATGCCACTTGATTTTAAGACTTACTGTTTCAAATACTAGCAAGGTCACCCAAGGTGGACAGGTTTCAATAACACTTACAGACTAAGACAGACTAGAAAGAAGGACCTGGCGGTCTACTTCTGAAAAAAATTAGCCAGTGAAAACCTTACGAATAGTAGTAGAACATTGTCTGATATAGTGCCAGAAGATGAGTCCCTGAGGTTGGAAGGTACTCAAAATACAACTGGGGAAGATCTGTCTCCTCAAAGTAGATTTGACCTTAATGACCTGGATGGAGTCAAGCTTTTGAGACCTTCATTTATTCATGTGATACAACTCAAAATGAGGAGAAACAGCTGAAAACATCCACTGAGAATAGTAACATGGAATTTATGAAGTATGGCTCTAGGAATATTGGAAGTCATCAAAAATGAAATGGAACACATAAACATCAACATCCTAGGCATTAGTGAGCTGAGGTGGACTGGTACTGGCCATTTTGAATCTGACAATCACATGGTCTACTATGCTGGGAATGACAAAATGAAGAAGAATGGCATTGTTTTCTTCGTCAAAAAGACCATTTCAAGATCTATCATAAAGTACAATGCTGTCAGTGACAGGATAATATCCGTATGCCTACAAGGAAGACAGTTAATAAGACTATTATTCAAATTTATGCACCAACCACTAAGGCCAAAGATGAAGGCATTGAAGATTTTTACCAACTTCTTCAGTCTGAAATTGATCACACATGCAATCAAGATGCATTGATAATTACTGGTGATTGGAATGCGAAAGTTGGAAACAAAGAAGAAGGATTGGTAGTTGGAAAATGCGGCCTTGGTGATAGAAATGGCGCTGGAGATCGTATGACAGAATTTTGCAAGACCAACTACTTCTTCATTGCAAATACCTTTTTTTGACAACATAAATGGTGACTGTACTTGTGGACCTCGCCAGATGGAACACACAGGAACCAAATAGGCTATATCTGTGGAAACAGATGGTGGAAAAATTCAATATCATCAGTCAGAACAAGGCCAGGGGCTGACTGCAGAACAGACCATCAATTGTTTATATGCAAGTTCAAGATGAAGCTGAAGAAAATTAGAACAAGTCCATGACAGCCAAAATAAAACCTTGAGTATATCCCACCTGAATTTAGGAACCCTCTCAGTAATAGATTTGACATATTGAATGCTAATGACCAAAAACCAGATGAGTTGTGATATGACATCAAGAACACCATACGTGAAGAAAGCAAGAGGCCATTAAAAAGACAGGAAAAAAAGAAAGAAAAGACAAAATGGATGTAAGAAGAGCCTCTGAAACTTGCTCTTGAACATAGATGGAACACATATTGATGAAAGCAAATGGAAGAAATTATGAAGTAAAACAGCTGAACAGAAGATTTCAAAGGGCAGCTTGAGAAGACAAAATAAAGTATTATAATAACACATGCAAAAACCTGGAGTTAGAAAACCAAAAGGAAAGAACCCTCAGTTTTTCTCAAACTGAAAGAACTGAAGAAGAAATTCAAGCCTCTAGTTGCTATATTGAAGGATTCTAAGGGGAAAATATTAAATGACACAGAAAGCATCAAAAGAAGATGGGAGGAATACACAGATTCACTGTATCAAAAATAGTTGGTTGATATTCAATCATTTCAGGAGGTAGCCTATGATCAAGAACCGATGGTACTAAAGGAAGAGGTCCAAGCTGCACTGAAGTCATTGGTGATAAATAATGCTCCAGGAATTGACTGAATACCAACTGAGATGTTTCAACAAACAGATGCAATGCTGAAAGCCCTCATTCATCTACACCAAGAAATTTGGAAGATAGCTACCTGGCCAACTGACTGGAAGAGATCTATATTTATGCCCATTCCAAAGAAAGATGATTCAACAGAATGTGGAAATTATCCAACAATATCATTAATATACACACAAGTAAAATTTTGCTGAAGATCATTCAAAAAGAGGTTGCAGCAGTACATCAACAGAGAACTGCCAGAAACTCAAGCCAGATTCAGAAGAGGACATGGAAGGAGGGATATCATTGCTGACGTCAGATGGATCTTGGCTGAAAGCAGAGAATACCAGAAAGATGTTACTTGTGTTTTAATGACTATGCAAAGGCTTCTGACTGTGTGGATCATAACAAATTATGGATAACATTGTGAAGAATGGAAATTCCAGAACACTTAACTGTGCACATGTGGAACCTGTATATAGATCAAGAGGCAGTTGTTTGAACAGAGCAAGGGGATACTGCATGATTTAAAGTCAGGAAAGGTGTGCGTCTGGGTTTTATCCTTTCGTCATACTTACTCAATCTGTATGCTGAACAAATAATCTGAGAATCTGGACTATATGAAGAAGAACAGGGCATCAGGATTAGAGGAAGATTCATTAACAACCTGTGGTATACAGATGACACAACTTTGCTTGCTGAAAGTGAAGAGGACTTGAAGAACTTACTGATGAAGATCAAAGAACACAGCTTTCAGTATGGATTACACCTCAACATAAAGGAAACAAAAATCCTCACAAGTGTATCAGTAAGCAGTACCATGATAAACGGAGAAAATATTGAAGTTGTGAAGGATTTCATTTTACTTGGATCCACAATCAACCCCCATGAAAGCTGCAGTCAAGAAACCACAGGATGCATTGCATTGGGTAAATCTGCTGCAAAAGACTTCTTTCAAGTGTTAAAAAGCAAATATGTCACTTTAAGGGCTCAAGTGCCCCTGACCCAAGCCATGGTGTTTTCAATTGCCTCATATGCATGTGAAAGGTGGACAAAGAATAACGAGGACTGAAGAATTGATGCCTTTGAATTATGGTGTTGGCAGACAATATTGAATATACCACGGACTGCCAGAAGAATGAACAAATCTGTCTTGGAAGAAGTACAGCCAGAATGCTCATTAAAAGCAAGGATGGTGAGACTCTGTCTCACATATTTTGGACATGCTATCAGAAGGGACCAGTTCCTGAAGAAGGACATCATGCTTGGTAAAGTAGAGGGTCAGCGAAAAAGAGGAAGACCTTCAATAAGATGTATTCACACAGTAGCTGCAACAATGGGCTCGAGCATAACAACAATTGAGAGAATGGCACAGAAATGCGCAGCATTTCATTCTGTTGTACCGAGGGTCGCTATGGGTCAGAACAAACTCAATGGCACCTAACAACAACAGCAACAATCAATCAAGTTCCAGTAATCAAGACAATGTGATGTTGATGGAAGGATAAATATATTGATCAATTGGTCAACATAGAGTCCAGAAATAGACCCACACATACATGGTCAATTGATTTTTGCCGAAGATGTCAAAATAATTCAATAGGAATAGATTAGTCTTTTCAATCATGGTGTTGGAAGATTTGGTTATTCATTTGGAAAAAATGAACCTTTCCTTACTCTTTACACAAATATTATCTTGAAACAAATCATAGAGCAAAAAATAAAAGGGAAAACTATAAAACTTCTAGAAGTGAAAATCTCTGCAAATTTGGAGTAAAAAAAAATTTGTAGTTCAAACACAAAAAACATTGAATTATAAAAAGTTGTTTAAATTTTTAAACTAAAAAAAACCTTTGCTCTTCTAACAAAGGACTTCTATCCAGAAGATATAAAAAATTCTTACAATTCTACGATTAAAGAACAAACAACCCAATAAATATTTCAACAGGCACTTCACAAAGGAAGATATACAAGTAGCTCCAAGCTAATGTATAGTCAGAGAAAAAGAGGAGTATTTTATAAAGAAAAAATGAGAGACATTTCACAATGAATTTTTCAGGAGAACATAACATCATAATAAAGTATTCACTTAATAGCAGAGCTTTTACAAATATGGTAAACCCTACCTTGGCCAGGAGATCAAGATTAACATAATCATTGCTAAGTCGTGTTGATAACATGTAGCCTTAATATGATGTGAGGAGAATGGCACTTTTCTGTGGCCTTTCTCTGCATAACTCATAACCCCAGTTTAACCATGAGAAAAATATCAGACAAACCCAAACTAAGGAACATTCTACAAAATACCAGGCCAATATTCCTCAAAACTGTCAAGGAAAAAAAAAGAAATTCTGAGAAACTGTCACAGACCAAATGAGGTTAAGGAGACATGATGATTAAATGTAATGTAGTATCCTGGATTGGATTCTGGAACAGAAAAAAATATGACATTAGGGAAAAACTTGTGAAATCTGAATAAATGGTCAAAATTATTTACTAATAATGTACCCATGTTGACTCCTTAGTTGTGACAAATGTACCATAGTAATGCTAGATGTTAACAATAAGGAAAACTAGGAGAGGGTATATGTGAACTCTGTGTACTATCTTTGTAACTTTTCTGTAAGTTTAAAACTATCCTAAAATAAAAAGATTATTTTTAAAAATTATGAGAGAAATGTTTGAAGAAATAATAAAATACCATTTTCTGGAATTGAAGACTCATTCCTTAATTAGAAAGAGTTCACCTAGGTAAGAGCAGAGTAAATACAAAAGACTTTCCTAGACATAGAGGGTGAAATTTCAGAACACTAGGGAAAAAGTGTAACTATAACTTCCAGAGAGAGAGAGAGGACAATTACCTAGAAAGCAACAAGAATAATATTGACATTAGATGTCTCATTGACAAAACTGGATGCAACAATGCAATGGAGGAGAAAAAATTAACACATAATTCTATACACAGTCAAACTATAATTCAAGTGTCTTGGCAAAATACACTTACTACTTTTGTATACTGTCTAAAGAATTAGTAAAGTATATATTCCAGCAAAGTAGTATAAATCCAAGACAAAGAATTAGAATTCAAGAAACAGAGAGGTGAGGATAAGACGGCAGAGTAGTATAATCCACCATAAAGTATAAGGAAGGACACTATATAATGATTAAAGGGTCAATACACCAGGAGGACAGAATCATAATAAATATTTACACAGCCAATGGCAGGGCTCCAAAATACATAAAATGAACTCTAACAGCATTGAAAAGAGAAATAGACGGCTCCACAATAATAGTAGGAGACTTCAACACACCACTTTCGGTGAAGGACAGAACATCCAGAAAGAAGCTCAATAAAGACATGGAAGATCTAAATGCCACAATCAAACAACTTGATCTCATAGACATATACAGAACACTGAACCCAACAGCAGTCAACTATACTTTCTTTTCCAATGCACATGGAACATTCTCCAGAATAGGCCACATATTACGCCACAAAGTAAGCCTTAAGAGAATCCAAAACATCTAAATATATCATAACATCTTTTCTGACCATAAAGTCATAAAAGTAGAAATCAATAACAGAAAAAGCAAGGAAAAAAAATCAAACACATGGAAACTGAACAACGCCTTACTCAGAAATTACTGGGTTATAGAAGAAATCAAGGACAGAATAAAGAAATTCATAGAATCAAATGAGAATGAAAACACATCCTACCAGAGCCTTTGGGACACAGCAAAAGTAGTGCTCAGAGGTCAGTTTATAGCAATAAACGCACACATCCAAAAAGAAGAAAGGGCCAAAATCAAAACATTAACACTACAACTCAAACAAATAGAAAGAGAGCAGCAAAAGAAGCCCACGGGCACCAGAAGAAAGGAAATAATAAAAATTAGAGCAGAAATAAATGAAATAGAGAATACAAAAACAATTGAAAGAGTTAACAAGACCCAAAAATGGTTGTTTGAAAAGATTGATAAACCACTGGCCAAACTGACAAAAGAAAAACAGGACAGAAAGCAAATAACCTGAATAAGAAGTGAAATGGGCGATATCACAACAGAGTTAACTGAAATTAAAAGAATCATAACAGAATACAATGAATAATTGTATTCTAACAAATTGGAAAACCTAGAGGAAACGGACAAATTTCTAGAAACACACTACCTACCTAAACTAACACAAACAGTGGTAGAACAACTAAATAAACCTATAACAAAAGAAGAGATTGAAGAAGTAATTAAAAAATTCCCAGCAAAAAAAGCCCTGGCCCTAACGGCTTCACTGGAGAATTCTACCAAACTTTCAGAGAAGAGTTAACACCACTACTACTAAAGGTATTTCAGAGCATAGAAAAGGATGGAATACTCTCAAACACATTCTATGAAGCCAGCATAACCCTGATACTAAAACCAGGGAAAGACACCATAAAAAAAAAGAAAATTACAGACCAATATCCCTCATGAACATAGATGTAAAATTCTCAACAAAATTTTAGCCAATAGAATTCAACAGTATATCAAAAAAATAATTCAGCATGTCCAAATGGGATTTATACCAGTTATGCAGGGATGGTTCAACATTAGAAAAACAATCAGTGTATTCCATCACATAAAAAAATAAAATAAAAGACAAGAACCATATGATCTTACCAATTGATGCAGAAAAGGCATTTGACAAAGTCCAACACCCATTCATAATAAAAACTCTCAGCAAAATAGGAATAGAAGGGAAATTCCTCAACATAATTAAGGGCATTTATACAAAGCCAACAGTCAACATCAACCTAAATGGAGAGAGTCTGAAAGCTTTCCCTTTGAAAACAGTAACCAGACCAGGATGCCCTTTATCACCACTCTTATTCAACTTTGTGCTGGAGGTCTTAGCCAGAGCAATTAGGCTACAAAAAGAAATAAAGGACATCCAAGTTGGTAGGGAAAAAGTAAAAGTATTCCTATTTGCAGATGATATGATCTTATTCACAGAAAACCCCAAAGAATCCACAAGAACAATACTGGAACTAGTAGAAGATTTTGGTAAAGTATCAGGATACAAGATAAAATGCAAAAATCAGTTGGATTCCTCTCCACCAGAAAAGAGAACTTTGAAGAGGACATCACCAAATTAATAATACTATTTACAATAGCCCCCAAGAAGATAAAGTACTTAGGAATAATTCTAACCAGATACATAAAAGACCTATACAAAGAAAACTATAAGACACTACTGCAAGAAACCAAAAGAGACCTGCATAAGTGGAAAAACATACCTTGCTCATGGATAGGAAGACTCAATATTGTGAAAATGTCAATTCTACCCAAAGCGATCTATAGATACAATGCAATCTTAATCCAAGTTCCAATGACATTTTTTAATTAGATGGAGAAAAAAAATCACCAACGTCATATAGAAAGGGAAAAGGTCCCAGATAAGTAAAGCATTACTCAAGGAGAAGAACAAAGTGGGAAACCTCACACTACCTGATCTTAGAACCTATTATACCTCCATGGTAGTCAAAAGAGCCTGGTATTGGTACAAGAACAGATAAATAGACCAATGGAACAGAATTGAGAATCCAGACATAAATTCATCCACCTATGAGCAGCTGATATTTGACAAAGGCCCAAAGTCCGTTAATTGAGGAAAAGACAGTCTCTTTAACAAATAGTGCTGGTGTAACTGGTTACCCATCTGCAAAAAAAGGAAACAAGACCCATATCTCACACCATACACAAAAACTAACTCAAAATGGATCAAAAACATAAATATAAAATCTAAAACGGTAAAGATCATGGCAGAAAAAATAGGGACAAAGCTAGGAGTCCTAATACATGACATAAACAGAAAACAAAACATAACTAGCAATGCACAAACACCAGAAGAGAAACTAGATAACTGGGAGCTCCTAAAAATCAAACAATTATGCTCATCAAAAGACTTCACCAAAAGAGTAAAAACACAACCTTCAGACTGGGAAAAAATTTTTGGCTAGGACATACCCAATCAGGGTCTAATCTCTAAAATCTACAAGATATTGCAAAACCTCAACAACAAAAAGACAAACAACCCAATTTAAAAGTGGGCAAAGGATATGAACAGGCATTTCACCAAGAAGACATTCAGGTGGCTAAGAGATACATGAGGAAATGCTTATGATCATTAGTCATTAGAGAAATGCAAATGAGAACTACAATGAGATACCATCTCACCCCAACAAGGCTAACACTAATCCAAAAAACACAAAATAATAAATGTTGGAGAGACTGGAATTGTAAAATATTACAACCACTTTGGAAATTGATCTTGCGCTTCCTTAAAAAGTTAGAAATAGAAGTACCATATGATCCGGCAATCCCACTCCTTGGAGTATATCCTAGATAAATAAGAGCCATCACAGGAATAGATATATGCACGCCCGTGTTCATTGAAGCGCTGTTCATGATAGCAAAAAGATAGAAACAACCTAGGTGCCCATCAATGGACGAATGGATAAACAAATCATGGTATATTCACACAATAGAATACTACACAGCAATAAAGAACAGTGATGAATCTGTGAAACATCTCACAGCATGGATGAACCTGGAAGGCATTATGCTGCGTGAAATTAGTCACAAAAGGACAATTCTTGTATAAGACCACTATCATAAGAACTCAGGAAAAGATTGAAACACAGAAGAAAACTTTCTTTGATGGTTACGAGGGTGAGGAGAGAAGGAGAGGGAAATTCACTAACTAGATAGTAGATAAGGATTACCTTAGGTGAAGGGAAGGACAACACATAATACAGGGGAAGTCAGCACAACGGGACTAAACCAAAAGCTAGTAAGTTCCCTGAACACAACCAAACACTTTGAGGGACAGATTAACAGGGGTGGGGGCCCAGGGACCATGGTTTCAGGGGGCATCTAGGTCAATTGGCATAACAAAGTTTATTAAGAAAATGTTCTGCATCCCACTTTGGTGAGTGGCATCTGGGGGTCTTAAAAACTTGGGAGTGGCCATCTAAGATGCCTCAACTGGTCCGAAACCATCTGGAGAAAAGGAGAATGACGAACAGCAAAGACACAAGAAAATATTAGCCCAAGAGACAAAAGGGCCACATAAACCAGAGACTGCATCAGCCTGAGACCAGAATAACTAGATGGTGCCAAGCTACCACCAGTGACAGGGAACACAACAGAGATTCCCTGACAGAGCAGGAGAAAACTGGGGTGCAGAACTCAAGTTCACATAAAAAAGACCAGACTTAATGGTCTAACTGAGACTAGAGGAACCTCAGAAGACATGGTCCTCTATTAATCCAGAACTAAAACCATTCCCGAAGCCAACTCTTCAGATAAAGATTAGACCAGCCTATAAAACATAAAATAATACTTGCAAAGAGTGTGCCTCTTAGTTCAAGTAGATACTTAAAACTAAATGGGCAGCTCCTGTCCGGAGGTGGGATGAGAAGGCAGAAAGGGATAGGAGCTGGTTGAATGGACATAGGAAACCTAAGGTGGAAAGGGGGTGTGTGCTGTCACATTATAGGGATTGCAACTAGGGTCACTTAACGATATGTATATAAATTTTTGTTTGAGAGACTAACTTGAGCTGTAAATTTTTACCTAAAGCATGATAAAAAACAAGAACAAAATAATAAAAAACGATGATGACAAACAGTAACCACGAAAGCTACGTTCACTGATTAAATTGCAAAAAAAAACTTTATAGAAAGAATGGAAAACACATTTTGAAATATGTTTTTGGTAAAGTAAAAAAGGAAAATGGAAATTAGAAACTATTTTGAAATGAATATCAGTAAGAGTTCTAGACATTAGAATGTAGGGCTTGTGGCAAAAGGACACTCAAGGAAAAAAAATTACTTTAAGTACTCTTTTTAGAAAGTAGGCAAGATTGAAAATAAATAAAGCTTCATATTAAAAGAGGCTTTAAAAATATACCAGCAATAATTTATTAGAAAATGTAATAGAAATATATTTCACTTGCAATCATGACAGAAGCTATAAAGAAGTTAGAAATAACAAAAAAAAGTCCAAAACCTATTTAAAAATTATAAAGCTATAAATATCAAGAAATAACAAGAAAAGGGCATTGCCTTCATTGGGAAAGCTATAACACTTCATTAAAGAGTGAAAAGCAAGACCTGAGTAAATAAGAGGCTGCACCGTGTTTCTATTTATGGATGACTCAATACTGTAAATGTGTCATTTCTCCCTAAATTCAATGTAATCCCAAGCAAAATCTCAAAAAGACACTTTGTACAATACATAAATTGTAAAATACCACAAGAAAAGATTGATAAAATTAACTATCAAAATTTAAAATTTCTGTATGACAAAAGAATCTATAAACAAAATTAAAGGACAAGTAACAGTCTTAAAGACATTATTAGCAGCATAAAATATGAAAATAAAAAACATCTTACAAATCAATTAAAAAAAAACAACCAATTTATAAATCAGTAAATGATAAAAACAAGCAATTTACCCAAGAACTACAAATAGCTATTAAACATATATTCAACCTTACTAACAGTCAGTAATCAAGGAAATTCAAATTTAAATGACAATCAAATACCATTTTCTTAATTCATGTGATTGACAAAAATTAAAAATTTGATAATATTAAGTGTTGAAAAATACGTGAGTAAAGTCATACTCATATCCAATGATGGTAGAAATGAATATTGATACTTTGGAGAGCAATTTTGTGCTGTCAACTAAGATTTCAAATGTGTACCTCCCATAATACAGTAGTTTTATTGAAACATCCTGGTTTCATTGGCTAATTTTCAGAAGTATATAGCCAGGCCTCTCTTCCGATTCTGTCTTAGTCTGGAAGCTCTGCTGAAACCTGTCTACCGTGGGTGACCTTGCTGGTTTTGGAAATACCGGTGGCATAGTTCTAGCATCACAGCAACCAGTAAACCACCACAGTAAGACAAGCTGACAGACAAGTGGTGATAGGGAAGTAGAGTTTGGCTAAAATAAGAATGATTGGTTGAAATCTTTTCAAGAATTTAGATCCTTGATACCCTCTTCTATTCCATGTTGCTGAGTGACTACCCCACCCTGACCTTGGAGGAAAAAAGAGGTAATTATTAAATCCAGGGTGAGGGGGGAAGTTGTGCAGGGAAATAATTTAATTATAGCTTACTACATGACTCAGCTCTGAACTGCATAATACATAACAGTCATCATCATGTAAATTCCAATTACTGATCTAATCGAAAGTATGTTATAAGTATATTGAGAGGACGAAGGGAGGAAAGAATGTATGTTGGAGAACGAGGTGGGGGCTGGCAGGAAAGATTGCTAAGCCTCATTTTTTATTGTGGCAAATTAGTCAATAATTCCTAAAACAGAAGGGGGAAGAAACACCTAAAAACAGCAATTCAAGGATATTATTAAGAAGTAGGAAGTAAATGTCAGAAGAATCAGCCAGAAAGATTGCAAGCGTTTGCCTCCAGAAAGGAAGAAATGGGGGTGGGGAAGCTGTGGACTGCTATTTGATTTAATAAACTTGTTGATCTAGTTGAATCTATAAATTTTGTGCTTCCATAGCTTTGATAAAAATTAGAAGTTAAAAAAAACAAACAAGCTCTAGCTTGAAAGCCATATTATGATACAGTTTTTGTAAATGCCCCACACCATATTTTATAGGTACATATATGTGTGTGTCAATTACTGCAGAAAGACTAGGATACCCACCAAACTAGTCTAATAGTGGTTATTCCTGGGGAGGTGTGCCTGGTTTTGGCAGTCTGGTATGGTGTTTAATGGAGAATTTGACTTTATTGTCATAAAAATGTCTTCATATGTTACCTGTGAAAGTAAGCAAATAAATAAAAGAAAAAAGTATTTTAGATCTGGAACATAACAGCCTAATTAAAAAGCTATTTTTAAACTTACCTCACTTTTGCAGAGCTAATGGTAGAATTGTCAAGCTGAGCGAAGAGACAACCACAAGAGGGAGTAACAGGGAGTAGAGCCAAGGTGGGGGACAATGCAGAAGACTTTTATTTAATTTCACTATATATAACTGAATGACACTCATCCAGTCCAAGGGTCACAGAGAGATTTGTACATTTTCAACTAGAAAGTTCATTCAGGGTAGAAATTGATGGGTAGCCAGCTGCCATCAAGTCTAACTCCTACTCATGGCAACCCCATATGTGTCAGAGTAGAACTGTGTTCCATAGAGTTTTCAATGGCTGAATTTTTTGAAAGTAGAGTCACAAGGCCTTTCTCCAGAGGTGCCTCCGAGTAGGCTTGAACCTCCAATCTCTCAGTTAGCAGCCAAGCATGTTAACTGTTTGCACCATCCAGGGACTCCAGTTGATGGTTACTGTCCCCATATTCCGAGTAGTAAGAGAAAGATGAGATACAGGGGATGGGTGAGGAAATTGCCCGGAGTCAGGCAATGAATCAGAAGGATGCTGATTTGAGACTCACCCCACCCACCCCCTTGTAATTCTGATTCCCGGAATGACAGTGAATCAGAAAGGGTGCTGAGTTGCCCTGGAGTTCTCTTTCTAGTTATAGCCCCTCACTGCTGAATACTCAGTGTCTTAGTTATCTAGTGCTGCTACAACAGAAATACCACAAGTGGATGGCTTTAACAAAGAAATTTATTCTCTCACAGTCTAGTTGGTTAGAAGTCCAAAGTCAGGGAATCATCTCCAGGGAAGTCTTTCTTTCTCTGTTGGTTCTGGGGAAAGGTCCTTGTCGTCAATCTTCCCCTGGTCAAGGAGCTTCTCGGCCCAGGGACCTCCGGTCCAAAGGACGTGTGCTTTCCTGGCTCTTCTT
Organism: Dugong dugon; assembly: GCA_030035585.1. Taxonomy (NCBI): domain Eukaryota; kingdom Metazoa; phylum Chordata; class Mammalia; order Sirenia; family Dugongidae; genus Dugong; species Dugong dugon. The sequence goes on from CM057462.1 coordinate 156,069,319, forward strand.
GATTGGTGGTAATGAGATTCCCCATGTCTCTCTGCTTGCTTCTCTCTTTTATAGCTCAAGAGAGGTTAATTTAAGACACAACCTAATCTTGTAGATTGAGTCCTGCCGCTTTACATAACTGCCTGTAATCCTGCCTCATTAACATCATAGAGGTAAGCTCCACAACACACAGGAAAATCACATCAGATAACAAAATGGTGGACAATCACACAATACTGGGAATCACAGCCTAGCCTAGTTGACACATATTTTGGGGGGACACAATTCAGTCCATGACACTTAGGCTTCAAGCAAACAGACCTGGATTTGAATTCTGAATCCTCCACTTACTGGTTATGTAAGGTTGGCAAACTCCTTAACTTCTCTGAGCTTAGCATCCTCTCTTAAAATAGTAGTAATAATAATAATAACACCTACTCCCTAAGGGTTGTTCAAAACTTTAAATAAAATAAAGCACGTAATACCGTAAATGACTGTGTACTATATACCTGGCACATAGTACACACTCAATAAATGTTGATAATAATAATCAGAAAGCCAAACCTTTTGCCTGTCCTTCCTTCTTCCTCAGAAATCAAATAGCATGTTCCAAATGGAAATAGATGATGCTTAGGGTTATCTATTGTTTTGGATTATCCATGCCACTGTAGAATTGACTGGTTAGGTTACAAAAATTAAATAATTAATTGACTTTGCAAGTTCAATGTAGTATTAAACTATTTTATTTCAATACATTTCAGGCATACCAAAAGTATAAATAATGATATAATAAGTGCCTGTGTGTCTACTACCTACCTATCTTTAAAAAATAAAACATTTCAGGTTCAATTTAAAACTCCTGAATACTCCTTTCAGATCCTGTTCCTCTCCCAGAAATAATTATGTTCCCAAATTTTGTGTATATCATTATTAGGTCTAACTTCTTGCCTTTACTACGAATACATGTGTCCATAATCTATTACTGGTTTTGGACATATAAAAGTTTATATAAATGATCATAATAATGTATCCTTCTCTAATTTGCTTTTTTTCACTTACGTTTTTGAGATTGAAACAGAATGATAAATGTAGCTCTAGTTTATCTGTTTTCACTCTTGTGTAGAATTCTTAGGATTATGCTACAATCCATTTATGCACTCATATGTGGCCGGCCATTTCTGATGTTTCCGTATTGTTGCTGTTACACACACTTTATAAAGAGGAAAACTGAGGCTCAGAGAGAGCTACTTACCTGTCTGTTCTATTAAACCACAAACTCAGAGGGCAGATTGCCTGAGGATTGCTGCTTCTAGGAAAGATCTGACATATACAAGAAGTTCAAAACATACTTGTTGAATGACTGAATGAAGTTAGCTCATAGAGGCCCAGTGTCAGATCCAGCCTTCAAACACACTTCTCCCCTTCTTATTTTCTCTCAGTGCCTGGCATTCCCTGAGGCCAAGGAGGCTTGTCCAGGGCAACACACACTGTAAACAAGTGAGACACTGTAAGGTGAGACATTCTGAGCAAGAAATTTCTTTTCCTTCCCATATGTGATTGGGTCAGGGCCTCTGTCATTGGCGGGACTGCCCAGGCAGTGAGTCTGTATTTTTGACAGGACATTGGCGAAAGCAAAAGGAATGTGAGAGGGACATGCTTCATCAGGATGAAGCTCAAATGTCACTTGGTTTTGTTTCGGCTCCTGTATTGCTGCTTATTTCTCATCACCCCACTTGGTGCCACCACCAGAAGTTCGCCTTCTGGCCTAAACTGACCTGTTCCTGAGTCTCCAGGGGAAAGCTTTCTCCAACTAGTTTGAAGCTCCGGCAAGGTTTTAGTTGCCATTGAGTTGATTCCAACTCATGGTAATCCCATGCATTTTAGAGTAAAACTGTGCTCCACAGGGTTTTCAATGACTGCTTTTTCAGAAGTAGATCACCAGGCTTTTCTTCTGGGGCACCTCTGTGTGGATTTGAACTGCCAACATTTTGGTTAGCAGTCAAGTGCCTTAATCATTTGCATCATCCAGGGACTTCCCAAGAAGGTTAGTTTCCAGCAAATTCAGAGTGGGGGCTGTTACTAGTGCTCCCAGGCACAGCTAGCTCTGTGACATGTGAAGGCTTAATTTATTTACTTAGAATTAAGTGCTCCTTTGAGTTGGCCATTTCACAGTCTCTTGTTTACAAGTTGCTCCGGCCCTGATGTGCTTCTAGCTGTGGTCTGGCAGCCCTGCCTCCCACGTGGGGGGCCTGGGCTGTTCACAGCAGGCCCGTGCCCTCTTCATGACACACCATGCTGGGATTGTGTCCTCTGTGGAAACCTCTTGAGTGCAAATGGCCCCTTTATGACAGAAACACCGTAAGAACGTTCTCCAAGGGTGCTGTTTGCTGTGGTAGTTCGTCTACAGATTTTCCCACCAAGATCCTGGAACAGGTCCAGTTTGGAATTGCCACTGTCATGAGAATGGAACAGATGACCATGGAATTAAGTAGTAGCCCTTCCCCCTTCTCTGCCCAACCCTTTGATTTCGGAAGAGCTGCACTCGTTGTTTGTGGTCAGGAGTCCTGAACCTCCTTTTTGAAGAAGGAAGACGTGGGAATGAGAGGTCCGTCTGGCGCTTAAAAGCAGTAACAAATGGGCCACAAAACCACTATCTGCCACTTGAGCAACACTTGTAATGAACCTCGCTGGAACAGAACCAGGAAAACAACTAGTTAAAATTGAAAATAAGCTCCTTGCAGGCACTTTCTTAAAAATAGAGAGAGAAAACTGAAAAATACTCCACTCAGAAGCAGTAATAATATTTGTAGAATGCATTTCTACTGTTGCTTACCTGGCTCAAGTCTAATTATCTGTGAAGAAATATGTTATTGGTTGACAAATACCATGACTGTCGAGAAATTCATCACCATTTTTTCCCAAAAGCAGCTGATTTCAGGTTCAAGCAGGGGCTCTGCACAATGTTATTTCTGCCTTCACCAGAAATATCAACAAAAAGGGCACGAGTTTCTATCAGACATGGGGAAGACTTCTTCTGGGGGTGGGCTCCATGTTACTCCTTGCATTTGTCCAGGAGACATTTCAGATTAAACAGGGTGGACAGCCATCTACTGAAGGAGGCCTACATTATGGTGAGCACTCTAGTAGGCACTTTTTCCACATACTGGCTCATTTGAATGTCAGAACAACCCTTTGTGGAGTCAGCTGCTAATCTCACTTTGCCTCCATAATGCCAAGGGTTTGCCATACGAGTAGCGAAGCCCTCGTCACCCTTTTTACATAAAAGTGTTTTTTTAAAAAAGTTAACTCAGTCAGTTAACCCATTTATTTAAATATGCTTGCATTTATTTATTCATCATACATTCAATGTTCAGTATTTGCCAAACACTTTGCTATGATAATGGAAGAGGTTTTGTAGATGTGGCCTGAGCTTTCCGAGAGAGGGGGGAAAAACGTGATTTATTGCACCTGCTAGGAGGTTTCTGGCCAATCAGAAGGAATATTCAACCAAAGAGGTGAGACAGCCCTAATGGAGAGAGCTGGCCGATAATATCTCCCTCACTGTATTTATTACCAAGAGTTGTGTGGGTCCCACTGTGTGTGTCACCCTATGAGACTAGCAGTATGCCCCCTCTCCGCAAGCCGACCCCCAGCTTAGCAGGGTGTGTGCATGGATGAAGGCAAATAGAATGTATGTATGCATAGAAAAAATAGTGAAAAGTAGCAAAATGTTACCAGTGGTTTATCTCTGAGAGATGATGAGGTTACAGACTATGTAAATTTTCCTTTAAAACATCTTTTTTTTTTTTTACTTTTCTCTGTTTCGAAAATTTCTAAGAAGGAAAGAGGAAGAGACTGCTTTCTCCTGGACCAGGCCTGGTTCCTGCAAAGGCAGGGGAGGTGGTGGTGGTGGTGGTAGTGGTGGTGGGAATTTGGGAGAAATGGCCCAGATTAAATCATAGGTCCTGGTAACCGTGCCCTCAGGTAGTCTTCTTCCGTACCATCTCTAGGTTGACTCATGTGACTTGTTTTGGCCAATGGGACTTTAGCACACAAGGTACACAGTGAAAAGCACTTGGGCATTGGGGGTTTATTCCTGATGGGAACTCTTCCCCCGTCACACAAATAAACCTGGTCTCGTCTCCTGTAGGATGAGAGGCTACCTAAAGGGAAGCCCCAGACATTCCAGCCATGCCAGCTATCCCAGCTAAGACCTCAGACATGTGAGTGAGGGCATTCTAGACCTACACTGTCCAATATGGGAGCCACTAGCCATTTGTGGCTATTGAGTACTTGAAAGAATCTACCAGGCACTCCTTGGATACCCTGTGGGGCAGTCCTACTCTGTCCTATCGGATTGCTATGAGTTGGTATCGACTCGATGGCAATGGGTTTTTTTTGGTAAGTACAAAATGCTCACTGGATTTTATAGACTTGTATGATAAAAAGAATATAAAATATTTAATAACTTTTTATATTAATTACATATTGAAATAATAACATTTGGTGGTGGTTGTTGTTAGGTGCTGTCAAGTCGATTCTGACTCACAGTGACCCTATGTACAAAAGAACAAAACACTGCCAGTCCTGTGCCATCCTCATGATCGTTGTTATGCTTGAGCCCATTATTGTAGCCACTGTGTCCATTCATCTTCTGGAGGGTTTTCTTCATTTTCACTGACCCTCTACCTTACCAAGCATGATGTCCTTCTCCAGGGACGGATCCCTCCTGATAACATGTCCAAAGTATGTGTGAGACAAAGTCTCGCTATCCTTGCTTCTAAGAAGCATTCTGGCTGTACTTCTTCCAAGACAGATTTGTTCGTTCTTTTGGCAGTCCAAACATTTGGTTATATGGGGTTAAATAAAAATACATTATTAAAATTAACTTCATCTGTCTCTTTTAATTTTTTACGATGTGGCTACTAGAAAATTTCAAATTACATACATGGCTCACATTCTGTTTTTATTGGACAGCACTATACTAGACAATCTAGCCACAGGCAGCCAAGTCATCCCAGATTGGAAGAACCACACAGATAATCACAGAATAGGAGCAATTAAAATGGTATTGCTTTAAATCATTAAGATCTAAGGTGTCGTTATGTAGCAAAAATATCTGACACTGGCAGTATACTGTATTTTACAGATCCTACAATGCAGCTACTTGGTCTTTTGGAGAATGAGTTAGAAACCCAAAGAAGCTTGGGAAAAGCAGGGTATGGGGGAGCAGGTCCCTGGAACTGGGAACAACTGTGAAAAGTTTGAAGAATTTGGAGGGGGTGAGGGATGATGAGAGGGCTTCACCTTCTCGGATTCCCAGCCTGGAAGGCACACAGCCAAAGAGCCGGGGCTTGGGAAATCCTGGAGAAGTATCCTTCTTTCCCTTTTCCCATCACTCCCTCCTTTACCATCTGCTCTGTCTTTGTTCTGCTGTCCTATCCTACTGAATTCTGTGGGAAAAAACACCACGTCAACAACAACAGGATAATAAGGGGCATGTCAATGAGAGAACAGGAGAGGGGAGGGAAGAAGGGTTATTTTGGCAGCAATAACCCATCATCTAGGGCCTCTGTGCTTCCCTCCACTCCCTCTTCCCTGAACCAGACTGGATTAGATGTCAGAGCTGGAGGAAGCCATAGAGATCATCTAACCTAGCCCCCTTCTCTTACAGGTGAGGAAACTAAGGCTCCCTTCAAGGTTAAATAGCTTGCCTAGAGTCACACAAGAAATTAGTGGCAGAGCCAGCACCAGAATTCATTTTCCAGACTCTCAGTCCAGTGCTTGTTCTGCTATTCCCCATGCTACCAACTCTTCAGTTATTAGTCATGTTACACTCAGCCTGGGCCTTTGGAGGACCATTCCAAATATGGACCAATATTGGCTTCTTAGCTGTGTGAGTCCAAGTGTTTCTCTTTGCCTGAGTATCATTTCTCTCTGAACTGATTCTTTCTCTGCCTCTCAGCCTCTCTGTTACTTCCCTTTGTTATAAGATGTCAGAGGTTCAGAGTCTGTTTCCTAGGGGACCTTCTCCTCCCTGTGGTGCTCTCATTGGATGGAGTCTCACTCACGTCCCCACTCACCTCCTGCAGTGTGCTAACTGAACAGAGCTGTGGGCCCAGGAATGTTTGCTGATCTAGCCTTTCTACACCCAGCACACACAGGCTGATCTTGTAGCATATGAGCAAGGATTAAGAAGTTTTGTCAGAAAAAGACCAGATTTACTGGCCTAAAGGAGACAGGAGAAACCCCGAGAGTATGGCCCCCAGACACCCTTTTAGCTCAGTAGTGAAGTTACCTCCGAGGTTCACTGTTCAGCCTGGGAGTGGACAGCCTTGTAAAACCAAATGAGACTAACGAGGTACAGAGTCCAGGGACAAGGGCGAGAAAGCAGAAGGGGACAAGGAAGCTGATGATAGGGAACCCAAGGTTGAGTAAGGGTATTGTTGATGTGTTGTGAGATTGTTAACCATTGTCAGAGGGCAACATCTGTAGTAACTGTTAAATGAGAAACTGTTTTGTTCTGTAAGCCTTCATCTTAAGTGAGAATAACAGCACAATTCGAAGAGCGTAGTCAATGTCACTGAACTGTGCATGTAGAAATTTTTGAAATGGTGTATCTTTGGCTATGTGTATTTTCACCAAAAAAAAAAAAAAGAGGTTGAGAAGTTAGAGGGTTGATATGTTGTGGGGTTGTTAACCAATGTTATAAAACAACATGTGTACTTCTGTTTCATGAGAAACTATTTGTTCTGTAAGCCTTCACCTGAAGTACAATAAAAAAAAAAAAAAGAAGTTTTGTGAGAATCTCTCAGGTGATAATGTGCAGGAGTGAGATGGATGGGAATAACAAGGAGGAGGGTGGGGAAATCTTAGAGGTACCATTCCTTTCCCTATGGGGGCGCCAAATGATGAGCTTGGCCAGCATAATTCTTGAAGCTCACTGTTGTTTCTAGGACATTGTTCCACCATCTTCTGACCACAGACCCACTTTGGAAGGCCAACCTTACTGCCTTGTTGCTTTCATCATTGAACGTCTTGTGGGTAATCTGTGGCTGTTGATGATCTGAGCACATGCTGAGATGTTGTTATCATCTCAGGGATTTAGGCATTCATACGGAGGCATCTACGGCTTAGTTCCTTGATGGAGTCAGTTCCAGTGACCTTCATCTCTGTTTGTTTTTACTTGCTCATCAGCAAAAGCTCGGGACTATTTGCTGCACTATGGCCACATCAGAATTGCTTAACCTTCAAGATTCTGAAATCTCTGACCCCAACTTCTCATATGTCAGTCTCCATGCCTTTCTGCTTCTGTGAGGTGTATCCTCCTCTTAAGTTTCCTTACTGACTTGACCACCTGCCTGGACAAAGGTACTCAGTGCTTCCCTTCTAGAAGTTTGCAGAAGAATTCACTCGTGAAAGGTTGATTAATGTTGGCAAAGCAACATACAAAGAGACGTTGATATACGCAGGTGTTTTTGAAAACAATAACCCAAAAAGGAACTGGATTAAAAAAATAAATTTCATGAGGTATCTGGGAATCTTGTTACTATGATGCTAAGCATCCAGATTTCTTGAGAACATTTTCTACTTTTCATTAGGAAGATGCACCCAATATTGGGTAACTACAAAGCTACTCACTATATCAGTATCAGGGGTCAAATAATGAGAACGTGGGCCCCGTCCAGAGAAATTAGTCTATAGCAGATAATGCCTGTCTTCCATCTAAGGAGCTGGCCTTTGGGGCTCCTCTGGTCCAGATGACAAGTGCTCCAAATGAGTCACAGCAGAAAAGCTCCATGAAATGATGTGAAAGCTGAAAAGAGGAAAGTCTGTAATGCTATCCAGGAACCATCTGACGAAAAAACTCTCGCGAGGCAGGTTGAGAATTTTAAAACAACACTCTCCGACGCAACTGCCCTATGACATCTGTTAACACAAGAGGCAGAGCTATTTCCTGGAAAGGCTCTCTGTGTTTACAAGGGTGAGACTCTGTTGATATTTTTGCAACTTTAACTAAAGGGCCGAGGGATGGGTTTACATACCCAGCGGCTCCCATGGGGGAACACACAGGCTGGTTGTACACAATGCTGTGCAGTCAAATGAAAAGAGAAAAAGTCAATCAATTGTCCAGATGTTTTTGAGTTTTACATGGATGTAGCCACAGTGGGGATTTGGTCCTCGGTAATAATGTATTATTCTTGGAAAATGGTGGGAGAAAAACGTTTTTGAAAGGAAGAAGGGGGTATTTTTCTAACGCCTTTCTATACGTTCTTCTCTTTTATGAGTTTATACTTAACAACATCAGGCAGAAAAAAACACGAAGACTGAGAATAGAAAACAGAAAGAAGCAGAGAACACGAACCCCACTCCAAATTGCAGGTGGGTGTTCCTGGTTGGGGTAGAAGCTGACTTGGGGCAGGGGTGGTGGGAACAAGATGAGGCAGAGCCTGGCTGTTCCAGGGTGCCCAGACATTTAGTATCTGGGTACTCAGAGAGTAGTTACGGCATTAAACATAAGGTTTTCAGTTTCTTGAAATCAGTCTTTCTCTAAAATATGAAATTACACCATTAGAAATCTAGTTCTTCGACTTAAGGAAGAGGTTCTCAGACATTAGTGAGTATAAGAATCATCCTAGAAATGTGTTAAATTGCAGACCCAGGGCCCCATACTCAGAGATTCAGATTCAATAGGTCTTGGGTGGGGCCCAGGAATCTGCACTATGAACTAATGATTCTAGCACAGGAAGGTCTCTGTTTTGGGAAACGATTAAGACATTGCCTACTTCAGCTGTTCTCTTGCAAAATACCCTTGGAAAGAGCCACAGTACGGGAGCCAGACTTCAGAACACCCAGGGTCTACTCCCAGCTCCCCATTCTTCTAGCTCTTTGTCTTTGGGCAAGACAATTAAACTCTTAAGAGCCTCAGTTTTTGCATCTATACATTGAAGAAAAAAATGCAGCACTGTTTATATAATGGTGTAATATAAAAACATTATCAAGTGAAATAATTGATGTGAAAGACTGGAAAACTGTCCAGTGCTTTGAAAATATTTAATTCCATATACATGTAAAGGATTGTTATTATTATTTTCATTAACATCCATTCGAATAACTTTAAGGAATTAAGTGATGGAGGTAAGAGGTGGGTTTAGACCTTAGGGGACTGCTCAGGAAGGGGGTGAGAAGGGGCAGTGTCACTGTAATGTTCAAGGTTACCAGGATGGCTCCTGAGGGGACCGAGAGGGAGAGAGAGACAAACAAAGTATGTATGTGGGGGGCCTGAGAAAATTTTAACTTACTTGGCAGTTTTGTTTCAGGTTTCAGATTATTGGGGACTAATACTGTGCTTGGGATGAGATCTGTGTTTTTTACCCTCAAGGCTTTTTAATAAGCCTTGAGAGCCACCAATAGTAGAGTATAGGAGGATAGCTTTTTATGGAAAAGTAAAGAAAGAAAAGGAACATTATGGAAACCGTATGGGAGGAGAATCAACTTCAACGTACAACTTAAAGAATGTATTCAAACCAGCCACAGACGGCCTCTCACCTTTGAGATATTCTCATTCTCTTTTTGGACAACAGGAATGGCCAGCTATCTTCACATGCCCCAGGCTGGTCTCAAAATAGCCACTTCTCTTGAGAATTCAAACCAGTCAAGAGCTCTGCCTTCCAGGGACAGAGAATGGATGTCTGCGTGTGTGCATTCATCTCCCACAAATACAGAAGTAGCATCTCCTGCTGTTTGTGATTAGCGAATTTGAGAACAGGGGCATTATGCCTGACCCTTCCTCAGTACAGAACGTCCGAGGCTTGAAGATGCGGTTTTAAGGGAAGGGAAGAATTTACAGCAAGAGGTGGGGTAGGGAGCAGAGCCAGTTGCGCGAGGAGCCCCGGCCAGCCTCTGGATCCAGCAGATTACCTCTCGAATGGTTAGCCTCCGCTCTGAGTAGAGACAGATCCCAAGGCTCCCGCAAGCGCTGTCAGCTCAGCCCACCACTGGAGTTAGTGCAGCCACTGGCACACCATCATGGATCACTGCAGGGCATCTGCCTCCGAGTGAGAAGTGGCCAACTGTTCACAAATGAGTGCAGAGGGTGAGGCAGGAAATGAAGAGCAACTCATCTCCAATTCAAAAGTTTGCAGAGAAGGGAAAGGGATCGAGATTTGATTATGAGCTCGGAATTCAGCCCAGAACAGTGGAATTCGGAAAGCTGAAGGGATGGGGTCCAGCCTGCCTGCTGAAGGCCAGGGGTGCCTTTTGTGGTCAGGGGGAGTCAGGCGGGCCTCCATTTGCTATTGAGGCCCCAAATGGGAAGTCACCCGTACAGCCCATGCTTGGAGAAAGAGAGGTGCCATGCAGATGTGAGCTGTTTTCACATTCCTAACATGTCCCAGATTGTGCTGCTGAGGGTCAGGTCCCGTCGCTGAAATCCCCCCTGCTCTCTCTTTTCTAACAGAGTCACAGGGTGAGATGTCAGACTGTTTCTTTAAGCAGGATAATAGAATGGGCCACAGTGAAGTTGACCCAGGAGAAACAGTAATGTGGATAATCCTTAGCTCTGAAAAAATCCCCAAATCACATATAATTAGCTTTGGAATGCATTTTGTGTGTGTGTGTGTGTGTGTGTGTGTGTGTGTGTGTCTGCATGCAGAGAGACTGAAAGAGAATGGGAGTGGGGGGAGGGGACAATAGCAGGTTTAACTGTTTTATGCTTGGCTTTGGCTGATATGAAAACCCTGGTGGCGTAGTGGTTAAGAGGTATGGCTGCTAACCAAAAGGTCGGCAGTTCAAATCTCCCAGGCGCTCCTTGAAAACTCTATGGGGCGGTTCTACTCTGTCCTATAGGGTCATTATGAGTTGAAATAGACTCGATGGCAATGGGTTGGCTGATATTAAAATGCATAAGCACTCCTGGAATCCTCACTGACTAATGCCAGGCTCTAGAACTCCCTGTGGCATTTGTGGGCACTGGGGGATGTCACTCTGGGATGAAGTATTTACTGCACTTGAGGATTTTTAAAAAATTGAATATGATGTAAACTCTTGGTTAAGCTTCTATTCCTTTTCCAGTTCTCCCAATGGGAGTGAGAGATGTTTTCTTCTACAGGCAGTTCCCGGTTTACGGAACCAACTCCCGTAAAGCCTATTACATTAAAAATTCATGGTGTATACAATGGTTCCTAATAACAAACAGGGGCTACTTTGCGACATGCATCAAAACATTATTATTATTACTGTATTATTATGTTAAAGATGTTTTAGTGTATCTGGAAGTGTTCCTTTAATGTTTTTTATGCATAGAAAAGTACATTATATACTATGTACTAAGACAAATATTTGACTAACTGACTTTAGAGACAAACTGTACTTAACTGTTCTGACTTACCTACAAATTCGACTTAAAGACAGATCTTGAAACAGAACTCCTTTGTAATCTGGGAACTGCCTGTATATGCAAAGTAGGTTCTAAAACTCCCTGAGGATGAGCTTTGACCTGAAAGGTTGTTGTTGTTAGGTGCCATTGAGTGGGCTCTGACTCTTGGCGACCTTATGTGTAAGAGAACTGAAAGATGCCCAGTCCGGCGCCATCTTCATGATTGTTGGTATGTTTGAGTCCATTGTTGTGGCTATTGTGTCAAACCATCTCACTGAGGGTTTCCTTCATTTTTAGCTAAACTTCTACTTTACCAACCATAATATCCTTTTCTAGTGACAGGTCTTTCCTAATGATGTGTCCAAAGTAAGCAAGCTGAAGTCTTGCCATCTGGCTTCTAAGGCCTGAAAGGTGACTGGTGATTAAATTTCATTTAGGGGTCTTATTAACTTCTGGATAAGTTTCCAGGAAGGGAACCCTCTTGGAGAAAAGGTACAGATGGACTTCACAGGACCATGGCTGACATTCCTCCCCAAAAGGGCATGTATTTGAGCACAGTGCTTTTATACCCTTTGGGAATCCATGCTTGCTACTTGCTACCTAGAATGAGAGACATTTTGTTTTGCTGAAGTTTTGCTACACTCCTTATTGGGAAAAATCCTCTTGTTCCTACATTGCTTCTGGTGTTAACTTTACCCCAACTTGGTTCAGTGTGGAATTGAATTCTCTGGCCAGCCTGTTAGGATGGTCTACACATTGCTCACTTGGATAGCATCTTTGGGCTCTTATTTTACCCCCCTCCAACTCCTTTTTTCTTTACACAGTTCTTTTGGGAATTTCTGGAGAGGTAAGTTAGAGTCTCCCCAAAAGTTTCCTGCAGCTCAGCCAATCAACCAAGCTGCCAAACTGGCTGGATGTGTGTATGGAGTATCCATTATATGTTTTCTGTGGGGCAAGGAGGACACAGACTTATAATCTATGGCTTCTGCTACCCAAAAGATTATAATCTCATTTAAAAGATGATATATATTTAGGACAGGATACAAGTAATTCCTAAAAAAGCAAAAAAAAAAAAAAAAAAAAAAGGCCATAATGTGCTGCATTCTGTCAAAAAGGTCTGGATTTTCTCAGAAAGTGAGTAAGGTTTCCCAAACTTTCATGAAGTTGTCATATCTTCTGGGTGTTCCACAATCAACAGCACATAGATATGAGTGAGTTTTAAAGATTTGGCTCTAATAACAGCATCCTGAGCTGAAGTCCTTGGGACCTCAGGGCTATCCAGAAAAGTCATTAGACTTTCCAAAGGTTTCCCTGATGGAACTCTTTCTGTCCTAATTATGGTGCAGATCTAAATCCTTACTCTATCATTTATATTTAAGTGATCATAGCCTTGCTGTTGTTGTTAGGTGCTGTTGAGTCTATTCTGACTCATAGCAACCCTAGGTACAAAACACCTGTGCCATCCTCACAATTGTTGCTATGTTTGAGCCCATTGTTGCAGCCACTGTGTCAGTCCATCACACTGAGGGTCTTCCTCTTTTTCTTTGACTCTCTGCTTTACCAAGCATGATGTCCTTCTCCAGAGACTTGTCTCTCTTGATAACATGTTCCAAGTATGTGAGACAAGTCTCGCCATCCTCATTCCTAAGGAGCATTCTGGCAGTACTTCTTCCAAGACAGATTTTGTTCTTTCTTCTGGCAGTCCATGGTATATTCAGTATTCTTCACCAACACCATGATTCAAAAGCTTCAGTTGTTCTCCAGTCTTCCTTATTCATTTTCCAGCTTTCACGTGCATATGAGGTGATTGAAAATACTATGGCTTGGTTTAGGTGCACCTTAGTCCTCAAAGTGACATCTTTGCTTTTCAACACTTGAAAGAGGTCTTTTGCAGCAGAGTTGCCCAATTCAATACATCATTTAATTTATTGACTGCTGCTTCCATGGGCTTGATTGTGGATCCAAGTAAAATGAGATCTTTGACAACTTCAGTCTTTTCTCTGTTTATCATGATGTTGCTTATTGGTCCAGTTGTGAGGATTTTTATTTCCTTTATGTTGAAGTGTAATCCAGTAAGTGCTTCAAGTCCTCTTCACTTTCAGCAAGCAAGGCTGTGTCATCTGCATATCACAGGTTGTTAATGAATCTTCCTCCCATCCTGATGCCATCTCATGTCTTTCGAGACAGACAACTTCTTTATGACTTGTCACAGAATTCGAGTAGAAAAGATCTTAGGGAACTGCCTCAATAGAAACAATTGAATTATACCATTTTATCACTTAAGAGCTCTGGAACTGAGAAAATACATAATCTCTCTAAGTCCCAACCTCCTCATCTATATTACCTACTTCATAGGTTGGTTGGAAGGACTGAATGAAACAGCAATCATGAAAATGTTTTCCTCTTTATATGTAGAACCTCCAGAGATGACTTGACTCACATCTGTGCTGACAGGTATGTTCCTTGAGGGAAGCTGAAAGAATCTCAGGTGTGTCTTTGAATTTCTGACAGCAATTTCTAGGTGAGGAAGGAAATGGGTGTTTTCTTTTTTTTTGCAATTCTTTCTTATATAAATAGGAAAATTGAGATTTAGAAAAGTTGTGACATGCCCAAGATTGCGACCAACCCAGTAGGAACTTGGTTCTCCCATCTGGCAGTTTCTTTCAGACAACTTGAATAGCAGGAGTCAGACAAGTGTAACTGAAGGAGTGCTTTCCACCCTCTCCACTCCCAGTTTTCATGAGTGGGGATTTCCCTTGTGGCCACTGAACGTGCAGCCCCACTCTGGGGAGAATTTGTCAAGTGGCTGTCACATCAAGGAAAGTTTACAGTAAACCAAGTTTTAAGTGATCACCAGAGATTGATTTTAGTCTCAGGTATGGTAATGAAAATACTTTTAAGTCTCTTCTAAAAATAAATTTCCTCCAAGGAGATGTTTAGCCTGTGGTAATGTGTTTGGAAACATGTTTTCTGTAAAGCTCAACCTCATTACTCTACTTGCAAATCCAGAAAGACAGCTTTAATTGTACAGATCAGGGCTTGTCCCAAACTTTCCCTATTCACAGTGAGAGATGTGGAGGAATGAAGAGGAATGAACCATAGGTTCAAGCTGCCTGTCTCTGGTTTCCCAACAAACAGTCCAGGAACTGAGGATTTGGGTTTAGTGTCCAGCCCAGCCTCAGCTTTGGATGCTGAAACTCTGAGCTTGTATACCTCCAAGGAGGCCATTTTCTTTCCCCTTGCCTTACCATCTCCCATTCCCCACACTATAGGGGGGAATCTGGGAAAGGGATGAAGTCTGTCACCCTGTTACAAATCAAAGAGAGTTCCTCCTCTTCAAGGAAGTCTTCTGCCTCTGTCTGGGTCCTCATGGATCCTGCAATATCAGCCTCTGATGTTTCAATTATTCATTAGACCTATCAAACATTGTGCATCTCTTCTCCCTTCTTCTGGCTTACCCTCTCTCAAACACTCATCTTAAATCAATTTTAAAATCATTGAAGAATGGGAGAAATATGAACTCAATTACAAGTAATGTTGTTTCTTACTGCTCTGCAATCAGGTGAGTCACCATTTAGTAAGTGGAAATGCAAATTACTATCCTGAAAAAGGATGCAAATTGTCAGGTGTACTCAATGGCCAGGACTTGGACACTTTCAGTATCCCACTTTTTTTTATTTTGTAATGTGATTGATTATCCAGGAAGAGAGGGACACATCTACATGGGGCCACTCACAGGAATGAGATGGGCATTGTGGGTCTCCAGCAAATTCCCAGTCGTGTCCTTGATGAACTCAGTGTTGAGTCCCATGGCAGACATGCTTTGTCAGCTTTCACAAACTTTGCATTCTCCTCCAATATCATGCCTCTAACAGATGTAACTAATTTCTTGTAATAAACCATTAAAATCTGTCCTATATATTCAACACACATATCAAGAGGGTTGTCTTAGGAGCAAGAATTTTATGTTGGGGAATTGGAGCCTGGACTGTTGTTGGGGGAGCTTTATGAGGCATTCTATAATGTCTAGGTTTTAATTTTGCTTTTATTTTGATGTGACAAGATGTATTAGATTGAGATGCCTTTGGGTTGTAGCCCTAGAATTTATGGAGAAAGAATGCCAGAGGGTATGGCAGCGATGAAGCTGGATGATGTCACCCACTCACATGGCTTCAGCACAATCACTTATTCTGAAAGAACAAACTCATGTTGGAATAATAAACACACACATGCATGTACACACAAACATACACACATACAACATGCAGCACAGCCAGTGTCAAGTCCTGTGTCCTGGATACCCTCTGTTGGATCCTCATGCCTGCATTTTTCTCTTAGTCTTTAGTTGGAGATGTGGGCAGGAAGGGAACTTCTCTCATGGGTACTCTCCTTCTTTCTCCCTCTCTCACCTTGAGGAATATAAGGTGGGAAAGGAACTAGAATGAAAATGTCTTTGCCTATCTAAGCCATTCCTTCACTTCTACTTATTACTGGAAGTAATTCATCCCTACTCCTGTGCTTTCTTTTAATCTTTTCCTTGAGTCTTCTCCTGAGCTGCCTTGAAGGTAGCTGGTGACAAGCTGGCCTGGTCAGGAACAAAGACAGTTATCCATGCTGACACCTGTCTCCCTATGTGTGCCTGTCCTGTCTTGTTGCACTCCCTCTGTATGTTTAATTTATACTGCAAGCCATCTGGGCAGGGTCTTTTTTTTTTTTTAATACATTTTCCACTTTGCTCGTGGTTAGATGGCTTATGTCTAATACTTAACTTCTCTACCCCTACTTCTCCCAATTCTTAAAAAAAAAGAATACCAACACAAATATATTAAATGAGAAGTTTGATTGCTGTTAGACATGCAGAAAGAAGGATAAAATGAGGCAAGGGAGACTTTTGGTGGGGGTCTAGGAGCAATGGTGATTGCTAGGAAAAAAAGCTGAGTTAGATGAGTTTGTCTCCTAGGCTCTACTGAGACCAGAACACAGACCAGGACCAGGACCAGGGCCATCCAAGTTACTTTGCTTGCAACAGAAAAGACTTTGTGATTTGGACCTTAAGGTAGAGCAGTTTCCTGTGGGAGAAAAACTGATTGGCCACAAGGCTGGGTAGAAGTACCTTTTTTGAGTATTCTCTGTGCTTAAGGTATTTGTACCCAAGATAGGAGTTTAGGGTTAGATAAGGTCTTCTGCCTGTAGGAAGTCACTGCTTATTTCTTTAATCCATCCAACCATCCATCCATCCATCCATCCATCCATCCATCTATTCATCCATCCATCCACATTAATTAATAGTGAAACAGTAGAAAATTTCAGAAGATAAGCATGGTAACATGCCCCCAAAACTTCATCCACTTGCCAGAAGTCACTGTGATGTGGCTGGAGGACTAAAAGGCTGAAAATGTAAGGAGAAAGGTAATGATCAGGGCTAGGAGAGGTAGATTTAGGAAGGTATCCTGGAGGAGTGCTGATGCAGAATGAAAGGGATATAGAGGAGGCAAAACATTCAAAATGGGGAGAAAGACCTATAGAATGCCTGAAGGTGAGGATGAAGAGACTGGTGGGCAGGTTCCAGAGCCTGGCACAGGCTTTCATGGGACTGGCACTCAATAGTGAGAGCACTAATGACAACCAACGGAAGGCGAGAAGAGTAGATGAGGATAGTGGGACCCGTCAGGGTGTTGTTGCGAATCCATGGAGAAGTCATGCATTATAGGCCTGGAGGCTTATCTAGGGAGGTAGAACAAGAAGGGAGATGGTCCTTGGTGCCAACAAAGATGGGAATTCCATATCAGGCTGCTTTCCCTACAGCTAAGGGCCCACACTTGTAGCTCTGAGTCTGAGGTGGAGGAAAAAGTCTGGTTGAGATAGTGACAATGTACAATGTATTCATTCCCCAAGGGCCAGGGACCCTCTTGCAGCACAATGAAGGCATTGAGAGTTGATAGCTTGAGAGGCTAGGAGCCCTAACCAAATGCCAACAAGAGCTGAGCATTTGCCACAAAGGTGCAGAGAGCTGTGGTCTCAGCCTTTGGAAACATCATCAAAAGAAGCTGTTCTGAACAAAATGCATTCCATGTGTTGGCCTTGCCCATGTGTTTCTTGTCAATGAGGCTGATCTTCCTGGGTTCGGAAAGGTTTCTGTTTGAAATTTTATGGACCTTGACTGGGAAGCGGCACTTACCTGTAGGCCTGTGGGAGTTAATGACCTTTTCTGACAGCACAGTTCTGGGGGCCTTCGGGAATTCCTGAATGCCAGGCAGGGAAAAACCCATAACCTTTATAATTCTCCTTTATTTATAGGTAGTCAAGAACCAAAGACTCCACAGACTCCTTCTTCAGTGTCATCCAAGAAACTGATATGGTGGATCTGGGCTCACAGAACCTTCCTTGGGTCAGTACTTACAGCTCATACTAGCACTCTTGTGGGGAAGATGCTTAAGTTTAGAGTTCTTCACTCCATGGTGCTAAGTAGGGACATCAATCTACACCCAAAGTAGAAGTTACATTTGTTCTTTAGTCTTCTGTTTTTCCTATTTAAACAGAGAAGTCAGCACTAGTCCTTGACACACCGATGTCCGTTTAATTTACTTCAACCAATGTTTATGGCAAAGACTGGGAGTTGATCATTGTATTGGACACTGCGGGGAATACAAAAGGACAAAAATGGGACGGGCCATCCAGAGGATCTTAGTTCAAGCCCTGCCCTTCCGTAATCTATCTAATTCTGTCACATTGACAAATCATTTCCCCACTTGAGGCCTCTGCCTTCTCATTTGAAAAATGAGGAACTTGGACCAATTAATGTAAATGCTGAAGAAATTCAAAGTGAGGGAAAGATTCTTAAAGTCTTAGTCTTAGGAGGCTAATTGGAGGAGACTCGTAGAATTTATGCAAATATTGGGGTTTTATATGGGTGGCACTTAATTGCTTATTATCTATGGTAGATAATTCCTCTGGAATAGCCTAAAAAAAGATTCCTTACTGCTGCTTCACTTGGCCATCCTGGGATCTCTTGCCACTCTATATCTTAATGCCAGATTGACATCTCATATCCTAACTCTCTACAGATGTGTTGCTGCTCACAGCAATGATCCCAGACCATGTTCTTGACCTGCATCCATCCCTAAACTCTATCTGCCTGGACCTAACCCTTGGCCCTAGCTCCTGTTCACTGTCTCCTGTACTTTGGACTTGGGGTCGCTAGTGGTTCTTCCTGGCTTGACTCTCAGCTTTTCCTCAAGGTTCTGCCTGAGACCCAGCCCATCGACCCATCTCTTTTCAAACTACCTCAGATAGGATTTGAGTGCCCTGTTTGATCCCTTGTGACTCAATTCCTGTTGCTGGGGAAAAAAAGAATGAAAAGTAAGGGAAAAGGAAACTCTAGAACATAATATTCATAGTTGGGCAGCAAGTATCACACTAGAGTTTAGATGAAAGTAATACACTATAAGAAAAGAGCTGAATTCTGATTCACTGAGGGTTTCAACTGTCAGTCTTGGTTTTGTCCTTTGAAGTCACACATGAACAAGTCTAATTCCTTCCTTATATGACAGCACTTTAATTACAATTACATATTTAATTACAATTCTGAAGCCCTCAAACTTCTGTGACTACTCCTCTCCTCTGCCAAGTCAGCTCTTCTCCAGGCAAAACATGTCAATTTTGCCAACATTCCTCAAATACTATGGTTTTGAATCCTTTTGCCAACCTGACCGCCCTTCCTAATCCTGTCCAACTGATCTCTATTCCTCTTCCTTTGAGGTGCCCAGACCTGCAGGCCACACTCCAGGTAGGCTCTGATAAGCCCAGGAAGCTGAATTTCTTTGCTTTAAATCAGGGCCTCCCAAAGTGTGTTCCATTCATCCCAGGTCCTGTGAGATGCTCTGGAGATCAGGGGTAGGTGATCAATTATTTCACAGTTAAATAAGTTTGTGAAATCCTACAGCTTATCATCCCTCTTAGAGATTTCAGAATGTACACCAGGGCTCTAAAAAATGTGGAGTTCAATAAATATTTGTTAGATAAGTGCAGAGCTGAGGACTACACCCTTTGGATATGGTAATTCAATAAGCTATTAATTGTTCCTATTATACTAGTATGCAGCCCACGTTTATCTATGATTGTCCATGAGGCTATCTTGAAATGGTTGTCAGATTCCTTAAACTACCAGTCTGGAATAATCCTGCCAGGGAGGAGATTAAATTGAATGGCAGGACTTTGTACTTCAGGATCCCTTGTAGAAGTTTGGAAACAGAGATGAGTCTTGAAGGATGGGTAAGATTTAAATAAGCAGAGGGGATCAAAAAGGAGATTGTGGCAGGATTTGGGTAAGCAGGAGTAATGGACTGTAAGTATGTGTGAACATGCTGGGAATTGTGGAAATAAACTCAACTACTATTTATCTAGGGTTCACTATGCTGTGGTGAGGTTCTATGCAGGGAGATGGGGGGAAGAGGGTTGAGTGAGATGGATAAACAGTTTTAAAATTATCACTTAAAAGATAAAATATAAGTGTTATATAAAAGGAACAAACAAAGTAACACAAAACATTTGTTACTTGAGGAGTCAGAGAAAGCTCACAGTAGAGGTGGTACCTGAGCTAGCCATAAAGACTGGGCAGAGTTCTGCCAGATAGGGATGGAGGGTTTCAGAATCAAGACTTTAGTGATAGAACACATCCAAATGACAACAAGTTCGATGTGATTAAAGGGAGACAAGACTTGGTAGGGATGCCCCTGTAGTTCCTGAGAGGGACATGGCATGGGAAATCTGTGTTTAGGAGGGCTGGCAGGATACTGGCATGCAGAGGGTAGCAAAACAGGTGTAAGGGGATAAGGTCTGGGCTGGGGTTGTTGCCATACAGATGGAAAATAGGAGAAAATCCAGATGTTTTTCAAAAGAAGAAATAATGGGGCACAATGTCTACCTTTAATTGCCTCATATGCATGCAAAAGCTGGACAATGAAAAGACCGAAGAAGAATTGATGCATTTGAATTATGACGTTGGCAAAGAATATTGAATATACCATGGACTGTCAGAAGAACAAACAAATTCGTCTTGGAGGAAGTACAGCCAGAATGCTCCTTAGAAGTGAGGACGGCAAGACTTCGTCTTGCTTACTTTGGGCTTGCTATCAGTAGGGGCCAATCCTTGGAGAAGGACATCATGCTTAGTAAAGTAAGAGAGTCAGCGAAAAAGAGGAAGACCTGCATTGAGATGGATTGACATAGTGGCTGCAACAAAGGGCTCAACCATTCCTACTATTGTGAGGATGGTGCAGGATCCGGCGGGGCAACGTTCGGTTTTGTTGTACATAGGGTCGCTATGAATCGGAGCCGATTAACAACAACATCTACTGGAATCAGGGGTCCAGGAAGAAAAGTCAAACGCTTGTAAAGCTTTTTGTCCATGAAGCAGGAAGGGTGACCACAGGGGAAGGAAGCAAGCCCCTGGAGGAGGGAGGGAGGGCAGCAACCACAAGGCGGGAGCTTGTGCTGATCAATGTCCTGCTACCCACGAGCGGATGAACACCCTGGGGTTGAACGTTCCGAGTGTAGAGTTTGGTCTAGAGCCAACTATGACTTTTTTTAATTTCAAACATTTCTGGATGTGGTGAGATTAGCTCATGTCATTTATTATGAGCCAATCTCAAAGAACAAACACAATTTTGTGTTTGTTGAACACATGGTGATATAGGAAGTAATTCTGTTGTAGATTTCCCGGAAGGCAAATGGCTCAACGGGGTCTTTTCTTTGGGGTTTTTCCCACTATGGGACTTTTCAAATATTCAAACACTATGGCTACTGTTCTGGGGCTGAAGTGGGTCTAAGACAAGTCCATATAGACCCCTAGAGGCTCCATGCTGGCTTCCTTATGCTCTTCTACCAATAGGTCTCTGACACCAAGGAGAACTCACTGGAATTTCAATTAATTGATTTGCTGCTTCCTTGATTCATTCATTCCTGGGTGTTCTGTCAATTTCTTATTGGCCCTTGTAGGAAAGAATCAATTCTTATTTCCTGCTAGTTTTTCCTTGTTTCCATCTTCCCTAGAGACTCATATCACATTTTTTTGTCTGTTGTCCCTACACTTTCCATTTTCTGGATGAGAACCATCTCAGAGGAAGCCTGCATAGTGAGCTGTAGAACGGTGATGACCATTTGTTGTTGCCCATCATTCCACCCCTGCCACATGATCATCATGTCTCTATCCCCAAATATGCTTTAAGGTCTTGGAGGACTGTACACGGCAGGGTAGAGCAATTATGAGCAAGAGGCACAGCTCCCTCTGCTCCCATCTCTCATGACAAGAGACCCACTGGCTCTATCCAGGTCAGTGTTCCTTTCAGTGGCATCACCAAGGGATCAAGGGACCAAGGGATGCTGCATGTGAGAGTGACGGCCCCACCTCACCCCATGGCCACAGTGATTGTTCTTTAACTAGATGATACAGTAGAGCAGATATTCTCTGTTCAGCAGCACTGGTCTCTGTACCTTCAACTAAGAACTTCCACACACTTCACTTCAGTGTCCCTACTCCAAGTCTTGTTCCCCAGTCAGAGAAGTACTGTTGAAGAGAGCCAGACCACTGGTCTTCTGGAAATTTGTGAATGCCATGTCACCCATTACTTTTATATAGTTATACAGTTCCCTCTCCAACATGCTTATTTTAAAGAAAGCAAGTTTTCTTATCATGAGAAATTGTGGGATCTCAAGATTTATTTTAGAAAACTTGACGTCAAAATATCTGAATTTATTAAACAAAAGAGTATAAACTATGCAACAGGACTCACTACAGATTCCCAAACCAAAAATGTTGCTGTTAGCTGCTGTCAAACTGGCCCCTAACTCTTGGAGACTCCATGCACAATGGAATGAAATGCTCGGCAGTCTTGTACCATCCCCATGATTGGTTGCATATCACACTGTAGTGATTCATAGGGTTTTCACTGACTGATTTTTGGTTGTAGATAGCCAGGTCTTTCTTCCTAGTCCATCTTAGTATGAAAGCACTGCCAAACCTGTTCAGCATCATAGCAACATGCAAGCTTCCACTGATGGATGGATGATAGATGTACATGAGGTGCATTGGCTGGGAATCAAATCCGAAACTTCCACATGGAGGGTGAGAATTTTACCACTGAATCACCACTATCCCCCAAAACAGTGATAGTTATCACCTAATGAGTGCCTACTAAGTGAAGAGATCTTTGCATTATTCCATTTAATTTTTACAAAAACCCTATGTGACGACTGATTAGCCCCATTTTACAGATGAAGAAATTTAGGATGAGGTTGACTAACTCTCCCAAGGTCACATAGCTAGTAAGTGAAGGAGTCAGGATGCAAATTAGAACCGTGCCACTCCAGAGCTGTGCCTTTAGCTTCCACACACAGGACAGTCCCCTGTAAATTTAAAATGTTGATATCTGTCTTCCAAGAAACACATTCATGGGGTGAAAGGAGGTGGCATCCTTGACTAGCTCTCCCTTCCCCTGGGGTTATTCTTAGCTCTATTTCTCATGTTTGGTACATTGTAGAATGACCTCAGATGATAAATTGTTAACAATTATCTGTGTGTGAGTCTGCCCAGTACTCCTGACCCTTTGCTCTTCCCAGTGAAGCTGGGACTCCAGGTTTTGAGTTAGTTCAGTGCTTCATGGAGAAAACTAGAGGCTGTAGTTGCCCATCTATACCCTGAAGTTATCAGGATGAGCGAAGGATTCACTGAGGGTTTCAACTGTTGGTTCCAGAGAAACTGGACTCCAGAAGTTAGCCTAGAAACCCTTGGCTCTTTATGTGGCTGGGCATATGGGGATGGGACTGAGGAAGTGAGGGAATGGGGCCATGGATAGATCTAGGCCAAACAACAGATTATGCCTTTCTTGCCCTCAAAACATTTAAGGATTTGGGGGATGTCTCATGCTTTCAGGATATGAATTGTTAATAACTAAATCTCAAAGGAAATAAATAGTAATTAACTTGATTTAATGTTACCCCGGGGACACTATTAAATTCAGCGTTGTCCATTGAAATGCTGTTGAATGAATGGCTTAGAGCATAGGGATGGGTAGCACTTGTTGCAGCTAGTGGGGTGTGTCTATGGGGAAGATGAGAAGGTGCTGGGGAACAAGCTGAGCAGACAAAATTAGGAAGTGCTGATAGGTTGATTCCAGTGGAGCCCTGAGGGTTCTCTCTCTGATGGCCAATGGTCCCCATGTGAAGGGTCCTTGGGGAGGGGATGGCTCTATTCCAGAACACTAGGTCTGTAATTACCACACTGGCTCAGGCACTTCCAGAATGGAGAGAGTGCGTCCTTGCCGGTCATAGAGGGCACTGCCTTATTTTACAGTTAAGGAACCTCAGGCCTCCAGAAACAAAATGTCTTGGCCAAGGTTGCCCAGCTACTGAGGGGCAGAGCAGCAGCTAGAATCCAACTTTCTGGAGTTCCAGATTCATGAGCACTTTCTTGGACCTGGGTGAGGCCCTGTGGAATCTTAGAGCTTGGTTTGGAGTCACTTGTGCTTGATCAATCACTTCCTGGTACTGTGACCCCTGATTTGGCCCACCCTTCCCCTGGCCCCACCCCCTGACCTCAGGTCTGGAACTCCATCTGAAACTTGCCTGGATGGCGCAAATGGTTAAGCACGCAACTGCTAACCAAAGGTTGGAGGTTTAAGTCCACATGGAGGTACCTTGGAAGAAAGTCCTGGTGGTCTACTTCTGAAAAGTCAGCCATTGAAAAGCCTGTGTAACACAGTTTTACTCCGACATATGGAGTTGCCAAGAGTCAGAATCTACTCCATAGCAACTGGTTAAAAGGAAGGTAGTAGTACTATAGCAGAGGTGAAGATTATATAAATAGCCTAGGTAAAGCTCCCACCACAGTGCCCTGCCCACTGGGGATGCTTAATGAACTTCCTTCCTCCCATCTTGCACAATCTTTCCAAAGAGAGAATGATCAGAGTTCTGATCTGTTGAGCCAAAGATCCTGGGCCCAGTCTCTCTTAGGTCTTTCACTTAATTCAGCTCTGGCAAGTTCATTGGCATATTAAGCTCCTAATAATAATTGGTAATAGGTGCTATGACAATAATAGCAATAGTTAACAACTATTGTTTGTGTGAGACTCTATGCCTAGTCCCACATTATCTCTTTCAGTCCTTACAGAAACTGTATAAGGTAGAGATTGTTATTATGCTTGTGTTACAGTGGAGGAAACTGAGGCTTGGACAAGTCAAGTGACTTGGCCACGTTTGCACAGCTAGCCAGTGGCAGGGCTTGGATTTGAACTTAAACGTGGCTGGCCCCAAAGTCTTTCTCATAGTCACAGTGGTTTGTTGTTGTTGTTGTTAGGTGCCGTCAAGTCGGTTCCGACTTACAGCAACCCTATGTACAACAGAACAAGACATTGCCTGGTCCTGCACCATTCTCACAATCATCGCTATGTTTGAGCCCATTGTTGCAGCAACTGCGTCAATCCATCTCGTTAAGGGTCTTTCTCTCTTTCGATGACCCTCCACTTTACCAAGCATGATGTCCTCCTCCAAGGACTGGTCCCTCCTGATAATATTTTGAAAGTACGTGAAACGAAGTCTCATCATCCTCACTTCTAAGGAGCATTCTGGCTGTACTTCTTTCAAGACAGATTTGTTTGCTCTTCTGGCAATCCATGGTATATTCAGTTCTTCACCAACACCATGATTCAAATGCATCAGTTCTTCTTCAGTCTTCCTTATTCATTTTCCAGCTTTCACATGCATGTGAGGCCATTGAAAATACCATGGCTTGAGTCAGGCGCACCTTAGTCTTCAAGGTGACATCTTTGCTTTTGAACATTTTAAAGAGGTCTTTTGCAGCAGATTTGCCCAATGCAATATGTCATTTGATTTCTTGACTGCTGCTTCCGTGGGCACTGACTGTGGATCCAAGGAAAATGAAATCCTTGACAACTGCAATCTTTTCTCTGTTTATCATGATGTTACTTGTTGGTCCACTTGTGCGGATTTTTGTTTTCTTCATGTTGATGTTTGTAGGACGTACTTAATATAGGAAGCTCTGAGGAAAGTCCACTGTGAGTCTGACACCCTGAGGTTGGGCCCACGCAGCCCCTGCCCCCAGGCTCCCTGACCTCAGGTCTGAAGCAGGTTGGCAAGCCTGGCAGGAGAACCTGCCAGGAAGGACTTGGCTCCGTTACTTTCTACAGAAACTGTGGCACGTTAGAAGCAAATGAAACACAAAAAGAAGGCTTTTCAAAGCACCCTGGCTCCCCAGTTGAGTGGACTGTTTTAAATCCTTCAGCCACAGCATTAAGGTCATAAAATAGGAGGGCTGCAATTTCCTCTCTCCCCACGCTGGCTCTGGCAACATAAGGAGTTGATGGAAGAAGGGGACACTCGTGCAGGTCTTGACACCTCACACAGCCAGGCCTGGGATGTTTCACTGGCCCGGCTGTAGTTGGAACTGAAATGTCATTTCCATCTCTGGGTTCAGAAACTTGGGAAAGGGTACCTTAAAAAAAATAACCACTACTAACATTTTGTAGAGTTTTATAGTCTGCAGAGCATTTATGCTTTATATGTTGTACCTGTATCTCCTAATTATTTCCCAAGTTCACTAAGCCAAAATCTGTGAGTCTTTTGACCTGAAATATTGAAGTTTCCAATAAAGGCTAGAGGTTCATCCAGAAAGTGGTCGTCAAATTACCGTGGTCCTTTTTACCCTTGAATGAGCATTAGATTAAGAGCTAGAAGACTTAGATTCTGAGCCTTAGTTTTTTCATCTGTAAAAGGGCCTTGCCTGCAGGGGCCTAACTGTGGAAAAGAGTGCCTAGGGCAATTAGTGTTAAGTTTCCGAATGATCTCTCACAGCTGGCAGCGGAAACTGTGATGGCCAATAGAAATTGCTAATTAGTGCCCCCGCCTCAAGTGGCACCCAGGGCACCCACAGGATGCCCAGGGCACTCGCCCCACCTGCCTCCCTCCACAGCCCCTAGTTAGGCCTCTGCTTGCCTGCTGTACTTGGCTACTGTGAATGTCAAATAAAATGCATGTGAAATAGGTGTTGGAAGTTCTAAAGTCCTGACTGTAAAAAAAAAAAAAAAAAATTGCCTTTGATTCGATTTCCACTCATGGTGACCATATGTGTTTCAGAGCAGAACTGAGCTCCATAGGGTTTTCAATGGCTGTAGCCTTACAGAAGGAGTCCCTGAGTGGTGCAGATAGTTAAGTGCTTGACTACTAGCTGAGAGGTTGGTGATTCAAACTGTTACCTGAATAGGGTCCGTGCCCTGGAGCAGTTGAACCAATGAAACATGCTCCAAGTCAGAAAGAGTGAGAAAGTTTTAATTCAGGAAGTGTACACCACCAGGGACCTCACAGCAACTCAGGCTGTCCTTGGGGAGTCCCAAAAGGCATTTTTACATCAGAGCTTATATATGATTTTTACAAAGGTTATTCACTCCAAGATAATTACAAGAGACTATTATACTAAAGAGATAGGGAACCACACATTTCCTTAACAGGCTAAAGATATATATCTCTGACATCTGGGCTCTAATCTTCCTGTGAGTGATCCTAAGTCATAAAACAGTCATTAACAAAGGTATGTGCAAAACAAAGCCATTAACGAAGTATGCGAAAAGGGAGAAGGCAAAGAAAAAAGAAAAATACTTATAGGTTCATTATGGCGTTAGTTATGTAAGCCCTCAGTTGCCCACTCTGAAAAGGAGAAAACATGCTGGGGAGTATTACAGTCACAAAATCCACCCAGAGGAGCCTCGGGAGACAGGCCTGGCAATCTGCTTCTGAGACATAACAGCCTTGAAAACCCTATGGGGCAGTTCTACTCTGCACACATGGGGTCTCCATGAGTTGAAATCTATTTGACAGCAACTAACAATGACAACAGTCTTAAAGAAGTACATTGCCATGCCTTTCTTCTGCAGCACCACTGGGTGGATTCAAGTTGCCAACTTTCGGTTAGTAGTGGAGCGTAAGCAGTTTGTGCCACCCAGGGACCTAGGTAAAATAAAGGGAACTTATTGCATCTGCTAATAATCATGCATTTAACTTCATATTCATGCAACGCACATATTTTCCTGTCCTTCCCTGATGCTGATCTGTCCCTTTTCTGATATCCTGTAGCAACTGCGATCTCTAACATTCATTTAGCAATAAATTATGTATTGCTTCGTGATAGCTCAGCTATTACCTTGAGTCCTTATAGTCATTTAGCTTTTCATGTAATAA
Organism: Dugong dugon; assembly: GCA_030035585.1. NCBI lineage: Eukaryota > Metazoa > Chordata > Mammalia > Sirenia > Dugongidae > Dugong > Dugong dugon. Next base: position 156,096,920 of record CM057462.1, read on the forward strand.
TAATTTTTTTCTTTTCTAATTATATTGTAAATGCCCTCCTAGTGGAAACTGAATCTTAAATGTTTTTACATCCTGCCTAGTGTCATGTGTTGCCTAGGCAAGAATTCTTTAAGGGTGGTGACTTTTATGAGCTTCCCTCTGTCAGCACTAGAGCTCTGACTGCAAAGATAAATGAGATCCATTTCAGGCATTTCTTAACAACATCCAAAGGAATTTTTTCAGGATGAATTTCAATAAAGGTTATGTGAAGAGTAATTGATAGGAGCTGAACCCAGACATAAAATTTACAAAGTAGTTAATTTAAGAGCATGGGTGAGTGTATGTGTGTGTATACTTCCAAATATACTAAATAAAATAAAACCAGAATAGTACAGTTTTGCTCCTGGTGTTTAGTACAAAAACAAAAAACAAAAAAAACTTACCCTGTAGATGTTATGGATTAAATTGTGTTACCCCCAAAATATGTGTTGGAATCCTAGTCCTTATTCCTGTGTATGTATCTAATCTAATGTAATGTAATCACTTTCCATAATCCAACCTAATGTAATGTAATGAATTAGGCGAAGTTATACTAGTGTAGGCTGGATCCTAAACCTAATCACTTCTGAGTTATATAAAGAGCAGAACAGACACAGAGACATGCACAGAAATACAGGGGAACACAGGCATCACATGAGGATCCTTTGTAAGCAACTTCTGGGGCTACTAACTTGAAAGGAATCAATACTGCCAAGACCCTGATTTGGACTTTTAGCCTCCAAAATTGTGAGAAATAATTTTCTGTTCTTAAAAGCCACCCCACTTGTGGAATTTCTGTTACAGCAGCACTAGGGAACTTAGACAGTAGAGTACTATGAGATCTTGAACCAGAAATGATTAAGAGGTGTTTTTCCGATGGATTCTAGTTTTTGACCTATCTCTGTTGCCTTCTTCTGGGTGTCAAATTGATTCAGGACCGTACATATACAACTGGTCACTTCCTCTGGCCAATCCTGGGGATTTATAATGACCATGGAGAATGCTCATTCTCTGTCTATGATACTTTAAGGTGCAGAATTACCATGCTCTTCATTTCTACTACCCTAATTCTGGTCCTGTTGTCTACTGCACATATTTGTGCAAATCTGGACCCAAAGGAAGAAGGACTTTCCTTCATTGCATCTTCTGGAAACTTTCTGGCTTTGGTGACGTATTATTGAAGACTTCCACTCCATGGTATAGGCAATTGAAGAGCATTTTTAGGCTTAGTAAGAAGAGAACAACTTCAGTACTGAATGCTGCCTTCATCTTCCCCCATCACTTAAGGCTACTTCCTCTGTCACTATCAAGCCGTTCTTCCTCACCATGTGCTGAAGTCAGCTGAGCTTTCACTGTTTAACAACTTTACATCTGCTGTATACCTTACACATGAAACTTGCTTCATAAATTTTATTAATGTGCTTCCAATCTTGGTTTAACGACTTCTATTTTACAGCAAATGTGTCCTATAAAGAATTGACACTAGGAAAACTATGAAGGCAGCTAAGTTTCTCTTTGTGCCCTCTTGCCTTTCCCTGCACTGAAGGAATTGGTGAAAAACAAGGCCAAGGAATTGACGAAATACCAATGGAGATGTTTCAACAAACTGATGCAATGCTGGAAGCATTCACTCACGTTTGCCAAGAAATCTGGAAGACAGCTACCTGGCCAACTGACTGGAAGAGATCCATATTTGTGCCCATTCCAAAGAAAGGTAATCCAACAGAATGTGGAAATTATTGAACAAGATCATTGACATCATACATGAGTAAAATTTGGCTGAAAATAATTAAAAAATGGTTGCAACAATACATTGACAGGGAACTGTCAAGAGAATCAGGCCAGATTCAGAAGAGGACATGGAATAAGGGATATCATTGCTGATGTCATACGGATCTTGACTGAAAGCAAGAATATAAGAAAGATGTTTACCTGTGTTTTATTGACTATGTAAAGGCATTTGACTATGTGGCTCATAACAAATTATGGATAACGTTGCAAAGAATGGGGATTCCAGAACACCTAACTGTGCTCATGTGGTACCTGTATGTAGACAAAGAGGCGGTCGTTCGACCAGAACAAGAGATACTGAATGGCTTAAAATCAGGATTGGTGTGTGTCAGGGTTTTATCCTTTCACCATACTTATTCAGTCTGGATACTGAAAAAATACTGCAAGAAACTGGACCATCTGAAGAAGAACGCAGCATCAGGACTGGAGGAAGACACATTAACAACCTGTGGTATACAGATGATACAACCTTGCTTGCTGAAAGTGAAGAGGACTTGAAGCACTTCCTGATGAAGATCAAAGACCACAGCCTTCAGTATGGATTACACCTCAACATAAAGAAAACCAGAATCCTCATAACTGGACCCGTAAGCAATATCATGATAAATGGAGAATACTGAAGTTGTCAAGGATTACATTTTACTTGGATCCACAATCAATGCCCATGGCAGTAGTAGTCAAGAAATCAAACCACGTGTTGCATTGGGCGAATCTGTTGCAAAAGACCTCTTTAAAGTGTTAAAAAGCAAAGATGTCACTTTGAGGACTAAGGTGAGCCTGACCCAAGCCATGGTATTTTCAATTGTCTCATATGCATGTGAAAGCTGGGCAATGAATAATGAAGACCAAATTAAAATTGATGCCTTTGAATTATGGTATTGGCAAAGAATATCAAATATACCATGGACTGCCAGAAGAATAGAAAAAAAGCTGTCTTGGAGAAGTACAGCCAGAATGCTCCTTAGAAGCCAAAATGGTGAGACTTCGTCTCAAGTACTTTGTTGTATGTGGTTTTTTTTTTTTTCATTTTTGTTTTTATTTTATTGTACTTTACGTGAAAGTTTACAATTCAAGTTAGTGTCTCATACTAAAATTTATACACACGTTGTTATGTGACCCTCGTTGCTCTCCCTATACCGTGACAGCACACTCCTCCCTCCCTGCCCTGATTTCCCTTATCCATTCAACCAGCTCCTCACCCTCTCTGCCTTCTCATCTCACCTCTGGACAGGAGCTGCCCATTTAGTCTCATGTATCTACTTGAGCTGAGAAGAACACTCTGCACGAGTATCATTTTATGTCCCATAGTCCAGTCTAATCTCTGACTGAAGAGCTGGCGTTGGGAATAGTTTTAGTTCTGGGTTGACAGAGAGTCCAGGGGCCGTGCTTTCTGGGGTTCCTCCAGTCTCAGTCAGAACATTAAGTCTGGTCTTCTTACTAGAATTTGAGTCCTGCATCCCACTTTTCTCCTACTCCATCAGGGACTCTCTGTTATATTACCTGTCACGGTGGTCGTTGGTGGTAGCTGCACACCATCCAGTTCTTCTGATCTCAGGCTGATGCAGTCTCCAGTTTATGTGGCCCTTTCTGTCTCTTGGGCTAATGCTTTCCTTGTGACTTTGGTGTTCTTCATTCTCCTTTACTCCAGGTGGGTTGGGACCAATCGAAATATCTTACATGGCTGCTCACTAGCTTTTAAGACCCCAGATGCCACTCACCAAAGTAGAGTGCAAAACATTTTCTTAATAAACTTTGTTATGCCAATTGACCTAGATGTCCCCTGAAACCATGGTTCCCAGACCTCCACTCCTGCCACTCTGTCCCTTGAAGTGTTTGATTGTATTCAGAAAACTTCTTAGCTTTGGTTTAGTCCAGTTGTGCTGACTTCCTCTGTAGTGTGTGCTGTCCTTCCCTTCACCTAAGATAATTCTTGTCTATTATCTAGTTAGTGAATAACACTCTCCCTCCCTCCCCACCCTCTTAACCATCAAAGAACGTTTTCTTCTGTGTTTAAACCTTTTCTTGAGTACTTATAATAGTGGTCTTATACATCTGTCCTCTTGTGACTGACTAAATTCACTCAGCATAATGCCTTCCAGATCCCTCCATGTTATGTTTCATGGCTTCTTGTTATTCTTTATCATTATGTAGTATTCTGTTGTGTGAATATACCATAATTTGTTTATCCATTCGTCCATTGATGGGCACCAAGGTTTGTTTCCATCTTTTAGCTATTCTGAGCAGTGCTGCAATGAACATGGATGTGTATATATCTATTCGTGTCACAGCTCTTACTTCTCTAGGATATAATACAAGGAGTGGGATGGCAGAATCGTATGGTACTTCTATTTCTAGCTTTTTAAGGAAGTGCCAAATCAATTTCCTAAGTGGTTGTACCATTTTACATTCCCACCAACAGTGTATAAGTGTTCCAGTCTCTCCACAACCTCTCCAACATTTATTATTTTGTGTTTCTTGGATTAATGTTGGCCTTGTTGGGGTGAGATAATATCTCATTGTAGTTTTGATTTGCATTTCTCTATTGGCTAATGATGGTGAGCATTTCTTCATGTGTCTGTTAGCCATTTGAATGTCTTCTTTGATGAAGTGTCTGTTCATAGCCTTTGCCCAATTTTTAACTGGGTTGTCTTTTTGTTTTTGAGGTTTTGCAGTATCCTGCAGATTTTAGAGATTAGATGCTGATTGGATTTATTGTTGCAAGAATTTTTTTCTCCTTCTGTAGGTTGTCTTCTGAATCTTTTGGTGAAGTCTTTTGGTGAGTGTTTGATTTTTAGGAGCTCCCAGTTATCTAGTTTCTCTTCTGGTGTTTGTGCATTGTTACTTAAGGTTTGCATTCTGTTTATGCTGTGTATTAGGGCTTGTAGCCTTGTCCCTATTTTTTCTTCCATGCTCTTTATTGTTTTTGATTTTATATTTAGGTCTTTGATCCATTTTGGGTTAGTTTTTGTGCATGGTGTGACGTATGGGTCTTGTTTCCATTTTGTGCAGATGGATATCCAGTTATGCCAGCACTATTTGTTAAAGAGACTGTTTGTAAACTTTTGGGCCTTTGTCAAATATCAGCTGCTCACAGGTGGATGAGTTTATGTCTGGATTCTCAATTCTGTTCCATTGGTCTATGTATCTGTTGTTGTACCAGTACCAGGCTGTTTTGACTACTGTGGCAGTATAATAGGTTCTAAAATCAGGTAGTGTGAGGCCTCCCACTTTGCTCTTCTTCTTGAGTAATGCTTTACTTATTCAGAGCCTCTTCCCTTTCTATATGAAGTTGGTGATTTGTTTCTCCATATCATTAAAAAATGTTGGTGGAATTTGGATCGGGATTGCATTGTATCTGTATGTAGATCGCTTTGGGTAGAATTGACATTTTCACAACGTTGAGTCTTCCTATCCATGAGTTAGGTATGTTTTTCTGCTTATGCAGGTCTTTTTTGGTTTCTTGCAGTAGTGTCTTGTAGTTTTCACTGTATAGGTTGTTTACATCTCTGGTTAGATGTGTTCCCAAGTATTTTATCTTCTTGGGGGCTATTATTGTAAATGATATTGATTTGGTGATTTCCTCTTGGAGGTTCTTTTTGTTGGTGAAAAGGAATCCAATTGATTTTTGTATGTTTATCTTGTATCCTGATACTTTGCTGAAATCTTCTATTAGTTCCAGTAGTTTTCTTATGGATTCTTTGGGGTTTCCTGTGTATAAGATCATATCATCTGCAAATAGAGATACTTTGACTTCTTCCCCACCAGTCTAGATGCCTGTTATTTCCTTTTCCAGCCGAATTGCTCTGACTAGTACCTCCAGCACAATGTTGAATAAGAGTGGTGATAAAGGGCATCCTTGTCTGGTTCCCGTTCTCAAGGGGAATCTTTCAGGCTCTCTCTAGGAAGATGTTGGCTATTGGCTTTATATAAATGCCCTTAATTATATTGAGGAATTTCCCTTCTCCTCCTATTTTGCTGAGAGTTTTTATCATGAATGGGTGTTAGATTTTGTCAAATGCCTTTTCTGCATTAATTGATAAGATCATGTGGTTCTTGTCTTTTGTTTTATTTCTGTGATGGATTACATTGATTGTTTTCTAATGTTGAACCATTCCTGCATACCTGGTATAAAACCCTCTTGATCATTGTGAATTATTTTGCTGAATTATATTGGCTAGAATTTTGTTGAAGATTTTTGTGTCTATGCTCATGAGGGATATTGGTCTGTAATTTTCTTTTTTTGTTATGTTTTTCCCTGGTTTTGGTATCAGGGTTATGCTGGCTTCATAGAATGCATTTGGCAGTATTCCATCCTTTTCTATGCTCTGAAATACCTTTAGTAGTAGTGGTGTTAACTCTTCTCTGAAAGTTTGGTAGAATTCTCCAATAAAACTGTCTAGGCCATGGCTGTTTTTTTGTTGGGAGTTTTTAAATTACGTTTACAATCTATTCTTTTGTTATAGGTTTATTTAGTTGTTCTACCTCTGTTTGTGTTAGTTTAGGTAGGTAAGTGAGTTTCTAGAAATTTGTCCATTTCCTCTAGGTTTTCAAATTTGTTAGAGTACAATTTTTCACAGTATTCTGTTATGATTCTTTTAATTTCAGTTGAGTCTGTTGCGATAGCACCCATCTCATTTCTTATTCGGGTTATTTGCTTACTCTCCTGCTTTTCTTTTGTCAGTTTGACAAGTGGTTTATCGATGTTGTTGATCTTTTCAAAGAACCAACTTTGGGTCCTGTTAACTTTTTCGATTGTTATTCTAGTCTCTGTTTTGTTTAATTCTGCTCTAACTCTTATTATTTCCTTTCTTCTGGCACCCAAGGGCTTCTTTTACTGCTTTTTTTCTACATGTTCCAGTTGTAGGGTTAACGTTTTGATTTTGGCCCTTTCTTCTTTTTGGATGTATGCATTTATTGCTATAAACTGACCTCTGAGCACTGCTTCTGCCGTGTCCCAAAGGTTCTGGTAAGATGTGTTTTCATTCTTGTTTGATTCTATGAATTTCTTTATTCCATCCTTCATTTCTTCTATAACCCAGTAGTTTTTGAGCAAGGTGTTGTTCAGTTTTCGTGTGTTTGATTTTTTTTTTTTCTTCCTTTTTCTGTTATTGATCTCTACTTCTATGGCTTTATGGTCAGAAAAGTTGCTTTGTAATATTTCGATGCTTTGGATTCTGTTAAGGCTTGCTTTATGGCCTAATATGTGGTCTAGTCTGGAGAATGTTCCATGTGCATTAGAAAAGAAAGTATACTTGACTGCTGTTGGGTGGAGTGTTTGGTATATGTCCAAGAGATCAAATTGGTGAGTAAATATTTATTATAGTTATGTCTTCCTGGTATATTGACACCTTAATCATTATATATAGTCCTTCCTTATCCTTTGTGGTGGATTTTACTTTAAAGTATATTTTGTCAGAGATTAATATTGCCACTTATGCTGTTTTTTGAGTGTTGTTTGCTTGATATATGTTTTTTCCATCGTTTGAGTTTTAGTTTGTCTCTGCCTTTAAGTCTAAGGTGTGTCTCTTGTAGGCAGCATATAGACGGATAGTGTTTTTTAATCCAGTCTGCCACTCTCTGCCTCTTTATTGGTGCATTTAGTCCATTTACATTCAGTGTAATTATTGATAGATATGAGTTTAGTGCTGTAATTTTGATGTCTTTTTGTGTGTGTTGTTGACAGTTTCTTTGTTCCACTTAATTTTCTGTGCTTAGTCGTTTTTCTTCATGTATTTTCTTTTCATCTTTTTCATGATTCTTGATTTTGTATTTGCTGAGTCTTTATATTTTTCTTGTTTTTTATTTTGATGTGTAGGATTGTAAGTTTCCTTTGTGGTTGCCTTAATATTTACCCCTATATTTCTAAGTTTAAACCAGTCTTATTTCTTTATATTGTGTTGACTTCCTCTCCATATGAAAAATCTATGTCTACATATTTTAGTCCTTCTTTTTTGTTTTAATGTTGTCATCTTTTCTTATTGACATCTCTGTTTCCCTATTTTCAGTGTTTTAGCTTTGATTTATTTTTGTGACTTCCCTATCTGTGTTGATATCTGGTTGCTCTGTCCTGTGTTATAGTCTTGGGTTGTTATCTGATGTTATTGATTTTCTAACTGGAGGACTCCCTTTAGTATTTTTTGTAATTTTGGTTTGGTTTTTGCAAATTCCCTAAACCTCTGTTTATCTGGAAAAGCCCTAATTTCACCATCATATTTGAGAGACAATTTTTCTGGATATGTAATTTTTTGCTGGCAATTTATTTCCTTCAAGGCTTTATATATGTCATCTTATTGCCTTCTTGCCTGAATGGTTTCTGCTGAGTAGTCCAAGCTTATTCTTATTGACTCTCCTTTGTATATGACTTTTCGTTCATCCTTAGCCACTCTTAAAATTCTCTATCTTTGGTTTTGGCAAGTTTGATGATAATATGTCTTGGTGACTTTCTTTTGGGATCTGCCTCATGTGGGGTTTGATGAACATCTTGGATAGACATTTTCTCATGTTTCACTATATCAGGGAATTTTTTGCCAACAAATCTTCAACAATTCTCTCTGTATTTTCTGTTATCCTCCTGTGTTCTGGTACTCCAATCACTCATAAGTTATTCCTCTTGATAAAGTCCCACATAATTCTTGGGGTTTCTTCATTTTTAAAAATCCTTTTATCTGTTTTTTCCTAAAATAAATTCGTGTCAAGTGCTTTATCTTCAGTCTCACTAATTCTGACTTCTGTTTCTTCAATTCTGCTCCTATGACTTTCTACTGAGTTGTCTAATTCTGAAATTTTATTGTTAATCTTTTGGATTTCTGGTTGCTGTCTCTCTGTGGATTCTTGCAGCCTGTTAAATTTGTCATTATGCTCTTCCCTAATCTTCTTAAGTTCCTCTATTGCTTGGTTTGCATTTTGCATAATTTCCTTCCTGATCTCTTGAAGAGTTCTGTATATTAATCTTTTGTATTCTGCCTCCGGTAAATCGAAGAAATTCTCTTCCTCTGGAAAATTCCTTGATTGTTTATTTTGGGAGCTTGCTGAAGCCATCATGGTCTGTGACTTGATATTGGCTGTTGCCTCTGAGCCATCAATAAGTTATTATATTTATTTTATGTTTGCTTACTGTGTCCCAGCTTCTTGTTTTGTTTTGTTTTGATATGCTCAGATAGGCTGCTCGTGTGAGCTAGCCCTAACACCAGTGCCCCTGAATCTCCAACATCCTGCCACCAGGTGGGCAGACCTGACACTAAGTATGTAAGCAAGGAGTTGACCCACTCCTCCAGTATGGATTCAGCTTAGGTGTCCAAGTAGTTGGCCACCAAGTGTGTGGTGCAGGCTCTCACCTACAGTCCTAGACAGTCATGGGTGACTGGTGTAGGCACAGGCATCTGGCTGTAGCAGGGGGACACATGCTGAGCAAGACAGGGGGCCGACGGCCACCCCTGAGTGTCTGGAAGGAAAGCTTGTTCCTGTTCCCTACAGCATGTAGGTGGGTGGCTTTTGTAGCCAGACTATGAGCACCCAGTGTTGTTGGCTGTAAGAACTGGGGGGCTCCTCTTATTCTTGGGCCCCTTTCGCAGGTAGTAGGTGGCGTGGTTGGAGCCACCAGTCCTCAGGCCCCTGATGTAGGTAGGTGAAGACCCTGCTTAATGGGTAGACCTGCCAATTCACAGCTAAAGCAGTTGAAGTTAGACTCCAAGTATATACCCTGTTGTACTGTGGTAATGTGGACCTACACTGTTGAAATGGGCCCACACAAGTCTCTCCAAGGGGAAAGGCACTCAAAGTCTGTGGACTCCTTATGCCTATGCCTAGGCAAGGGAGCTGTGCCTACCCTGATTTCCTGGCTTAGGGGAGCCAGCAGATTATTTTTTCCCCAGTTTGTTAATTTGTTCCCTCTCCAAGGCTGGGAGAATGGCTCAGGGTGCATAACGGGTCCTAGTTCTGGCCCAGAGGACTCCGCAATCACTGAAGCCATCCTGGACCAAGTGAGAAGCAGGGAGTGGGGAGGTAAATTGGGGAGAGATTTTTCCCAAAGGGGGGCTGTTTTTCATCTGCTTGGTAGGCCAGATGCAAGTACTTATCTTTCACTGATTGAGGGCTGCTTCTCACTGGTTCTGGATGGCCAAGTAGACTCTCTGCTGCTGGGTCTCTCCTGATGTGGAAATCCCCCCATTCCTCGCCCCCCCCCCCCCATGCTGCTGCTTGGCTCACCATGCATCACGAGCTGATCCGACCTGAAGGGCTCTGGCTACCAGTGGGTCAGGTCTGGCAACTCCTTGCTGCTTCTGAACTGTCGTCTCTCCCCCTCCCACTCAGTCCAATTCCTCAACTTTGCCTTTGATATTCAGGGCTCCTAGATTGTCATATATAATAGATTCACTCATTTTTTTGGGTCTTTGTTGTAAGAGGTTTCACCGGAAGTGTCTGACTTCTCTACCACCTTGGCCTCGCCTCCTTGTCTCATGTACTTTGGACATGTTATCAGGAGGGACCAGCAGCTGCAGAAGGACTTCATACTTGGCAAAGTAGGGAGTCAACAAAAAAGAGGAAGACCCTCAACATGATGGATTGACACAGTGGCTACAACAATGGGCTCAAACTTAGCAGTGATTGTGAGGATGGTGCAGGACCAGGCAGTGTTTTATTCTATTGTACGTAGGGTTGCTATCAGTTGTAACAGACTGAATGGCACCTAACAGCAACAATACCTTTCCTTCTCTCTGTCTCCCACTCCAGACTTCGAAACTTTCCTCCAAGTGTCCAGTGATCTCATGCTGCCTCCCTAGCTAACACGCTGTTTTGGGGACAGCTTTTCCTTTAAAATCTGTTCTCAGGTTGTGGTCGCAGAGAACGGTGGCCACTTTTGTTGTGGGCTCTAAGTAGAATCTATGTGTCTGTCAAGAAAAAAAAGGCAAAAACACTGGAGTAATGCCCTGTTATGTTCCAATTTATCTGGAAGAATGAATAACTCTTGGACCCCTCGAGAAGGTGGAATAAATAAAGTAATATAGAAGTCAAAGAGAAACGTATTCTGAGAAGGAAGAGGAGCATCAAATGAGCGGCAAGGATTGCATGAATGTGAAAAGGCTATATCTTGGGGAGAAAGTGTGGGGACAAAAGCAGCACCTGAAGCAATATAGCAGGTAAGAGGGGTATATCCTAAAAGGTGAAGCTGGAAGGTCTAAGGAAGCAGAACATTTGATGAATTCTGGTATTACTTTACAGATTTCTGTCTCAGAAAATGAAGGAAGCAGTGAGGTGAACTGCCACTCTGGACCTTTTTTTTTTTTTTTTTAAATTTTATTGTGCTTTAGGTGAAAGTTTATAATGCAAATTAGTTTCTCATTAAAACAATTATATGCAAATCATTTTGTGACGTTGGTTGCAATCCTTGTAAAGTGTCAACACTCTCCTCCTTTCCCTTTCCACCTCTGGTTCTCTGTGTCCATTAGTCCAGTTTTCCTGTCCCTACCTGCCTTCTTCTCTTTACTTTTTGGCAGGTGTTGTCCATTTGGTCTCATGTACTTGATGGAACTAAGAAGCACTTTCCTCATGTGTGTTATTGTTTGTTTTACAGGCCTGTCTAATCTTTGGCTGAGAGGTGGACTTTGAAAGTGGCTTCAGTTCTGAGTTAACAGGGTGTCCAGGGGCAATAGTCTTGGGGGTTCCTCCAGTCTGTCAGACCAGTAAGTCTGGTCTTTTTTTTTCTGTGAATTTGAATTTTGTTTTACATTTTTCTCCTGCTCTGTCCGGACTCTCTATTGTAATCCCTGTCAGAGTGGTCGGTGGTGGTAGCCAGGTACCATCTAGTTCTTCTGGGCTCACGTTGGTGGAGGCTGTGGCTGTTGTGGTCCGTTAGGCCTTTGGACTAGTGTTTTCCTTGTGTCTTTGGTTTTCTTCATTCTCCTTTGCTCTGGATGGGACGGGACCGATAGATGTACCTTAGATGGCCACTCCCAACCTTGTACGACCCCAGACACTACTCACCAATGTAGGATGTAGAACATTTTCTTTATGAACTATGTTATGCCAATTGACCTAGATATCCCCCGAGACCATGGTCCCAAGCCCTCAGCCCTAGTAACTTCATCTCTCAAAGTGTTTGGATATATCTAGGAAGTTTCTCTGACTTTGCCTTGTCAAATTGTGCTGACTTGCCCTATATTATTATTGTCTTTCCCCTCACTAAAGTTTACACTTCTCTGCAGTCTAGTTAGTGATTGCCTCTCCCCTCCCTCACAACCATCAAAGATTGTTTGTTTGTTTTTTTTCTGTTTGTAAACCTTTTCTTGGGTTTTTATAATAGTGGTCTCATACAATATTTGTCCTTTTGTGACTGACTTATTCCACTCAGCATAATGCCCTCCAGATTCATTCATGTTGTCAGACGTTTCATGAATTCAACATTGTTCTTTACTGCTGTGTAGTATTCCATTGTGTGTAGGTACCATAATTTGTTTATCCATTCATCTGTTGACGGACACTTTCTATCTTTTTGCTATTGTGAATAATGCTGCAATGAACATGGGTGTGCGTATATCTATTTGTGTGATGGCTCTTATTTCTCTAGGATCTATTCTTAGGAGTGGGATTGCTGGATCTATGGTATTTCTATTTCTAGATTTTTAAGGTGGAGGCATACCATTTTCCATAGAGGTTGTAAAATTTTACACTCCCACCAGCAGTGCATAAGAGTTCCAATCTCCCAGCAACCGCTCCAACATTTGTTATTTTCTGTGTGTTTTTTTTTTTGATTAGCCAAAATTTTTTTCCCGGTCTGTAGGTTCTCTTTTCACTCTTTTGGAGAAGTCTTTTGTTGAGCATAAGTGTTTTGTTTTTAGAAGCTCCCAGTTATCTAGTTTATCTTCTGGTATTTGTGCATTGTTAGTTATGGTTTATATACTATTTATTGCATTTATTAAGGCATCTAGCATTGTCCCTATTTTTTCTTCCATGATCTTTATCATTTTAGGTTTTTTATTAAGGTCTTTGATCCATTTTGCGTCAGTTTTTGTGTATAGTATGAGGTATGGGTCCTGTTTCACTTTTTCACAGATGGACATCCAGTTTTGCCAGCACCGTTTGTTAAAAAGATTGTCTTTTCCCCATTTAATGGATGTTGGTCCTTTGTCAAAGATCAGCTGACCATAGATGGACGGATTTACATTTGGGTTCTCTATTCTATTCCATTAGTCTATATTTGTCTGTCATTTTACCAGTACCAGGCTGTTTTGACTACCATGGTTGTACAGGAAGTTCTGAGTGGACTTATTTTTTTTATGTATTATTTTATTTTGCAAAGAAATATGGAAAATTACTGAGAGCAATCTAATAAAAACAAATGTACTAACTAACCACAGAATTACCAAATGTTACTGTTTTAGATATTTACTTTAGACTTTTTCTTGAAGGAAATAAAACATTACAGATAAAGTTGAAGTTTCCTTTGTCTCTCTTCTTTCCCATCTCAGTTCTGTATCCCTCTCTGCCTTCTGCAAAGACTGCTGCTACTTTGCATTTGGTGGAATCCTTCCATTCTCTAGACTGAAAGCTGATCAGTAAGAAAGAATTGATTTAAAATGAGGAAATGACAGAAACTTTGGGAGAAATAGTTTTATATAAAAGTAGCCCAAGGTGCGAATCCTGGCACCTTCCCTGGATTTAGTAAAGCAAATTTCAGAAAAGTCCGATGTAACTCTGGAAGTAGAAGACTATCTAAAAGTCTGATGTTGTTAGTTGCCACCAAGTCAGCTTCAACTTATGGGAAACTTACGTATAATAGAATGAAACATTGTCTAGTCCTGCACCATCTTCATGATCATTGGTGAGTTTGAGTCTGTTGTTGTAGCTATTGTGTAGTGCCCTCCATCCTAGGGGACTCATCTTCTAGCACTATATCAGATACTATTCTACTGTGATATAGATAACATTTTCACTGGCTGATTTCCAAAAGTAGATCTTCAGGCCTTTTTTCCTAGTCTGTCTTAGTCTGGATGCTCTGTTGACACCTGTCCACCATGGGCAACACTGCTGATATTTGAAATACCTGTGGCATAACTTCCAGCATCATAGCAACACACAAGCAGCCACAGTACTACAAACTGACAGATAGGTGGTGGAAAGGTCTGTTGGAATCAAACAGTTATAATTGTGACTATTCAGTTGCAAATGAGCCTGATAAGGAAGAAAAAGGGCAACTTCCTTCAGAAATGATGTGGTTGTGTTAGGAGCTCTCCTTGAATTCAGCTCCTCAAGGGCATGTACTTAAGATATACAAGGAAGTGACCTATCCACGGTTAGCAAAGACCTGTAAGAAGAGTGTCAGAATTCCTAAATTGCAAAAGGTGATGAAGTTTTCAGATAACACTGAGAACAAGAACAAAAAGGTGTTTTTAAAGCTATAATCAGAGCAAAAGAAGATCAAAGGAGTCCCAGGCTCACTTCTTAGGACAGCTGGGAAATGGTAACAGACAATAGAAAGAAGCCAGAACTACTCAGTTTCTTCTTTTATATCCATTTTCTTCATTAAGCGAAATTTCTTCCACATAGAAAAGTGTGGAACAATCACAGTTAAAGAGGGGTCTGAGGCTTAAGAGATGTGAAGAGCTGGCAAGAGAGCATATAGCATTTCAAAAAGAGTTGACATTACAGATGCAGATGAATTACATCCCAAGGGACTGATACAATTGCAGATGTGATTACTGAATCTTAAGTACTTAGAAATTTGGGATGGGCACATTCCTAATTTTCAAAATGGTGGAAAAAAAGATACTTAGGAATTTAGAGACAAGAAAAGTTGCTTTCATTCATATGCAGAATTTTGTTGTTGTTGCTAGGTACTGTCAAGTACCTTCTGACTCATAGTGACCCTATTTACAATGGAATGAACACTGCCAGGTCCTGCACCATCCTCACAATCCTTGCTGTGTTTGAGCCTATTGTTGCAACTACTGTGTCAATCCATCACATTGGGGATCTTCCTCTTTTTTGCTGACCCTCTACTTTACGAAGCGTGATGTTCTTCTCTGGGGACTGGTCCTGCCAGATAACAAGTTCAAAGTATGTGAGACAAAGTCTCAGCATTCTGGTTTCTAACCAACATTCTGGCTGTACTTCTTCCAAGACAGATTTGTTTGTTCTTCTGGTTGTTGTTGTTGTTAGGTGCCATCAAGTCAATTCTGACTCATAGCCACTCTATGTACAACAGAAAGAAACACTGCCTAGTCCTGCACCATCCTTACAATCATTATGCTTAAGCCCCTTGCTGTAGCCACTGTGTCAATCCCTCTCGTTGAGGGTCTTCTCTTTTTCACTGACCCTCTACTTTACCAAGCATGATGTCCTTCTCCAGGGACTGATCCTTCCTGATAACATGTCCAAAGTATATGAGACATAGTCTCGCCATCCTAGCTTCTAAGGATCATTCTGGTTGTGCTTCTTCCAGGATAGGTTTGTTCATTCTTTTGGCAGTCCGTGTTATATTTGATATTCTTCTCCAACATCACAATTCAAAGGCATCAATTCTTCAGTCTTCCTTATTCATCGTCTAGCTTTCACATGCATATGAGGCAATTGAAAACACCACGGCTTGAGTGGGGCAGACCTTAGTCTTCAAGATGACATCTTTGCTTTTGAACACTTTAAAGATTTGCCCAGTGCAATGCGTCATTTGATTTCTTGTCTGATGCTTCCATGGGTGTTGATTGCAGCTCCAAGTAAAATGAAATCCTTGACAGCTTCAATCTTTTCCCCATTTATCATGATGTTCCCTATTGGTCCAGTTGTGAGGATTTTTGTTTTCTTTTTGTTCAGATGTAATCCATACTGAAGGCTGTAGTCTTTGATCTTCATTAGTAAGTGCTTCAGGTCCTCTTTCAGCAAGCAAGGTTGTGTCATCTGCATAACGCAGGTTATTAATGAATCTTCTTCCAATCTTGATGCCCCATTCTTCTTCATATAGTCCAGGTTCTGGGATTATATGCCCAGCATACAGATTGAATAGGTATGGTGAAAGGATATATATAATCCTGATGCACACCTTTCCTGACTTTAAACCACACAGTATCCCTTTGTTCTGTTCGAACGACTGCCTCTTGATCTATATACAGGTTCCTCATGAGCACAATTAAGTGTTCTAGAATTCCCATTCTTTGCAATGTTATCCATAATTTGTCATGATCCACACAGTTGAATGTCTTATCATAGTCAATAAAGCACAGATAAACTTCTTTCTGGTATTCTCTGCTTTCAGCCAAGATCCATCTGATATCAGCAATATCCCCGGTTTCATGTCCTCTTTTGAATCCCGCTTGAATTTCTTGCAGTTCCCTGCTGACGTACTGCTGCAGCTGCTTTTGAATGAACTTCAGCAAAATTTTCCTTGCATGCGACATTAATGATATTGTTCGATAAGTTCCATGTTCGGTTGGATCACCTTTCTTGGGAATAGGCATAAATATGGATCTCTTCGAGTCAGTTGGCTGGGTAGCTGTCTTCCAAATTTCTTGGCATAGACGAGTGAGCACTTCCAACGCTGCATCTGTTTGTTGAAACATCTCACTTGATAGTCCATCAATTCCTGGAGCCTTGTTTTTTTGCTAATGCCTTCAGTGCAGCTTGGACTTCTTCCTTCAGACCATTGGTTTTTGATCATACGCTACCTCCTGAAATGGTTAAATGTTGACCAGTTCTTTTTGGTACAGTGACTCTGTGTATTCCTTCCCTCTTCTTTTGATGCTTCCTGCATCATTCAATTTTTTGTTCATAGAATCCTTCAGTATTGCAACTCGAGGCTTGAATTTTTTCTTCAGTTCTTTCAGCTTGAGAAATGCTGAGCATGTTCTTCCCTTTTGGTTTTCTATCTCCAGAACTTAGCACATTTCATTATAATATTTTACTTTGTCTTCTTGAGCCACCCTTTGAAATCTTCTGTTCAGCTCTTTTACTTCATCATTTCTTCCATTTGCTTTAGCTACTCGACGTTCAAGAGCAAGTTTCAGAGTTTTTTCTGACACCCATTTTGGAGCTGCCTCTTCAAAGTAGAGTCGACCTGAAAGATGTGGATGGAGTCAAGCTTCCGGGATCTTCATTTGCTGATGTGGCATGACTCAAAGTGAGAAGAAACGGATGCAAACATTCATTAATAATGGGAATGTGAAATGTAGGAAGTATGAATCTAGGAAAATTGGAAACCTTCAAAAATGAAATAGAACTCATAAACATCAATATCCTAGGCATTAGTGAGCTGAAATGGACTGGTATTGGCCATTTTGAATTGGACAAAACAAATGGTCTACTATGCAGGGAATGATAAATTGAGGAGGAATGGCATTGCATTCATCATCAAAAAGAACATTTCAAGATCTATCCTGGAGTACAGTGCTGTCAGTGATAAGCTAATATCCACATGCCTACAAGGGAGACTAGTTAATAAGACTATTGTTCAAATTTACGCACCACCCGCTAAGGCCAAAGATGAAGAAATTGAATATTTTTACCAACTTCTGGAGTCTGAAATTGATCAAACATGCAATCAGGATGCATTGATAATTACTGGTGATTGGAATGCAAAAGTTGAAAACAAAGAAGAGGGATAAGTAGTTGGAAAGTATGGCCTTGGTGACAGAAATGATGCCGGGAATCGCATAACAGAGTTTTGCAAGACCAACGACTTCTTCATTGTAAGTATATTTTTTCACCAACATAAATGGTGACTATACACATGAACCTCGCCAGAAAGAATACACAGGAATCGAATAGACTACATCTGTGGAAAGAGATGATGGAAAAGCTCAATATCATCAGTCAGAAGAAGGCCAGGTGCTGACTGCAGAACAGACCATCAATTGCTCATATGCAAGTTCAAGTTGAAACTGAAGAAAATTAGAACAAGTTCACAAAAGCCAAAGTATGGCCTTGAATATATCCCACCTGAATTTAGAGCCCTTCTGAAGAATAGATTCAATGCATTGAACACTAATGACCAAAAACCAGACGAGTTGTGGAATGACATCAAGGACATCATACATGAAGAATGCATGTCGTCTGGTAGTCCATGGTATATTCAATATTCTTTGCCAACACCATGATTCAAAGGCATCAATTCTTCTTTGGTCTTCCTTATTCATTGTCTAGCCTTCACATGCATATGAAGTGATTGAAAATACCATGGCTTGGGTCAGGTGCACCTTAGTCCCCAAGGTAACAGCTTTGCTTTTTAACACTTGAAAGAGGTCTTTTGTAGCAGATTTGCCTAGTGCAATACATTGTTTGATTTCTCGACTGCTGTTTCTATGGGTATTGATTATGGATCCAAGTAAAATGAAATCTTTGACAACTTCAATATTTTTATCATGATGTTGATTACTGGTCCAGTTGTGAGAAATTCTGTTTTCTTTATGTTGCTGTGTAGTCCATATTGAAGGCTGTAGTCTTTGTTCTTTGTCAGTCAGTGCTTCAAGTCCTCTTCACTTTCAGCAAGCAAGGTTGTGTCATCTGCATATCGCAGGTTGTTCAGAAGTCTTCTTCCAATCCTGATGCCACGTCCTTCTTCATATAGTTCAGCTTCTTGGATTATTTGCTCAGCATACAGATTGAGTAAGTATGGTGTAAGGATGTAACCCTGATGCATATCTTTCCTGATTTTAAACCATGCAGTGTTCCCTTGTTCTGCTTGAACAACTCCCTCTTGGTGTATTTACAGTTTCTGCATGAGGACAATTAAGTGTTCTGGAATTCCTATTCTTTGCAATGTTATCCACAATTTGTTATGATCCACACAGTCAAATAAAACACAGGTAAACATCTTTCTAGTATTCTCCGCTTTCAGCCAAGATCCATCTGACCTCAGCAATGATATTCCTTGTTCCACAACCTCTTCTGAATCTGGCTTGAATTTCTGGCAGTTTCCTGTCACTGTACCGCTGCAACTGTTTTTGAATTATCGTCAGCAAAATTTTATTTGCATGTGATATTAATAATATTGTTTGATAAGTTCCACATTTGGTTGGATCACCATTCTTTAGCGTGGGCACAAATCTGAATCTCTTCCAGTCATTTTGCCAGGTAGCTGCCTTCCAAATTTCTTGGCATAAACAAGTAAGCACTTCCAGTCCTGCATCCGTCTGTTGAAACATCTCAGTTGGTATTCCCTCAATTCCTGGAGCCTTCTTTTTCTCCAATACTTCAGTGCAGCTTGGACTTCTTCCTTCAGACCATTGGTTTTTGATCATACGCTACCTCCTAAAATGGTTGACTATCAATCAGTTCTTTTTGGTACAGAGACTCTGTGTATTCCTTCCCTCTTCTTTTGATGCTTCCTGCATCATTCAATTTTTTTTCATAGAATCCTTCAGTACTGCAACTCGAGGCTTGAAATTTTTTCTTCAGTTCTTTCAGCTTGAGAAATGCCAAGTGTGTTCTTTCCTTTTGGTTTTCTATCTCCAGGTCTTTGCGCATGTCATTATAATACTTTCCCTTGTCTTATTGAAAATAGACTTTTAGAATAGATTAATAAATATTTAGTAAAAGAAATGAATAATCCTCAAATATGACTCATGCCCAATTAACTTTAAAAATATTATTAGTTTACTAGATTGGTAGATCAAGACTTGTAGATCTGGACTTCAGCAAGATATTTAATATCTTATGAAAATATTAGGAAAGAACATGGGTTTAATACAAGTATAAATAGAAAGATTACTATCAAACTGAATGACTTCATGTCAAAAGTGACCAATGTCAACTTCAAGAAAGGTGTCTAGTGGTATGTTGCAGGGCTCTGTTATTTCCCCTGTCTTGTTCAACATTTAGCCATTGTGTCACTCAGGAAATTGATAGGAGACAGTTGACATTCAAATTAGATGATATAAGAAGGCTTTAATAAATGGACTATTTACAAAACTGTGGGCAGGGTTTAGGGAAATCCACCAGGAATGATGAATACCCCTCGGCTGTCAGCAGCAGGGAGCCTTTATCACTGCCAAGACTGAAGGTGTAAGGGAAAAGAGTAGCTATCGGGCCCTGGAGAGGGCCGCCTGAGGTGGACACGGCCAACCTATATCAATGCAGAGAGAGGGAGCCAGGGGAATAAATTCCCCAACCTTACTCTCATCTTACCCTTGATCTCCTGCCAGTGTCTCCTATTAGCAGAATTCAACCAGAAGCCAAATGGCAAGGAAGCCTGTTGATGCTGAAAGAGTGGAGAGAGAGTCTGGAAAACCAAACAGAAGCTGTCGCTCTCGGTGACTTGGATAAAGAGAAGGAAAAAGGAAGGAAGCTAAAATTTAAGCTTTTTCTATTTTGCAGAGGAGTCCCTGGGTGGTGCAAATGGTTAATGTGCTTGCTTAGTAACTGAAAGGTTGACAGTTGGAGTCCATTCAGAGATGCCTTGGAAGAAAGGCCTGGAGATCTACTTCTGAAAAACCAGGCATTGAAAACCCTATGGAGCACAGTTCGACTCTGACACCCATGGGATTGCCATAAATTGGGGTTGCCATGATGTTGTAATCCACTTGACAGCAACTGGTTTAACTGGTTTATGTTCCAGGTACAATGTAATAGACTGACACATGCAGTCCAAATTGTGAATGACATGAAACCTGAAGCAAAGATTAAAATCAGGATCCTACAAGATGTTAAAAGTAGAGATATGGGTCAATAGCATGAATCCAAAAAGATGAAATTTGTTGTCATCATTACATACTGTCAAGTCAGTTCCAGCTCAAGGCAACGCCATGTGAACAGGGTAGAACTGCTCCGTAAGGTTTTCAAGACTGTGACCTTTCAGAAGCAGATTGCTAGGCCTGTCTTCTGGGGCACCTCTGGATGGGTTTAAACAGCCACATTTTCAGCTAGTAGCCAGTGCTTAACTATTTGCACCACCCAGGGACTCCAGATGAAATTTAGCAGTGGCAAATTTAAGGTGTTCGTTTGGATCCCAAAGACCAACTGTCTACATACAGGATGAAGGAGGACATTTGAAAAGCCTTGGAGATTTTAGTCATGAGTCTGCTACTGTGTAGTGACGGGCAAGTTACTTAACTTTGCAGTGCCTCAGTTTTCTTATCTATAAAATGGGGATAATAATAGTCCTACCTAAAGTGCTTAGAACAGTGTTTGGTATGTAGTGTTTATTAAATAAATAAATAGGTTAAATATGGTGTGGGGTAGTGGATACTGTTTATTGCTCTGCCATATGATGTCTATTTGCCCCCTTCTTTCCTACAATAACCCCAGTTTTATTCAGGTATCCATCTCTCTCCCACATGACTCAGAGGAAGGTGGCTGCACCCTTGGAATGGATCCAATAGTTAATCCAGATGGTTCATGACAAGTCGATCTTTTATCCAGTGATTGGTTTGGAAATAGGCATGTGACATAGTAATCACCAATAAGATATAAAGAGAAATCCTCCAAGAGGCTTGCTTCTTAGAAGTGATTAGGAAGAGTTTTTCTTTCTTCCTCCAGACATTGTAAGTTCTGGATGTAACACCTGGAACTTTGGCAACCATTGGCTGCCAGGCAGAAGATGAAGCCAAGATCAGAAGAAAGTTGAGCCAAGTGAATTTCATGAAAAGTAGGTCCAGAGCCCTAACATACTGCACCTATATATCCCAATATTATTGTTTAAACTCGTTTCAGTTGGTTTTTGTTGTTGCTGTTGCTGGTAGCCAAACACATCCTGACTTATACATGTAGCCATCAGAGGGAGAGAAAGAGATTGAGATTGTAAGAACAGAATGTGGTATCCAGACCATTATGCTGGCTAGGTGATAGCTTGAATTCTGTATTCAGCCAGAAGAAGAGACATAAAAGATATGAGTGATAAAATATTTAAAGATCTGCTGTTTGCAACAAGAATTAGACTTTTTATATGTCCTCAAGAAATAGTTACGCAGTAAAACTAAAGAGAAACAAAATTCAGTTATAAAAGATTCTTTTTTTCTGAGGATAACTGCTTTAAAAAGAAAAAAAAAAAAGACCACACAGAATATATCCAGAATTGGACTTAATTTAATAATAATTAGATTTTAAAAAGTATTTTATTGGAATTTTTAATCTTGAAAAACAAAATATAAAATTATGAAAGATGATCTTATATTTAACAAAATATAGGTAATAATTGTAATTATATACTAATTCTCAGAGCACATAATGAATCAGGTTGTGTGTGTGTATAATTTTTACAACAAAATTGTGTGATAGAACAATATTTCTTTTACTCTGTATTTTTTAGACTAATCGATATGATCAGTCATGCATCTGTCAGTTTGTCATACGGTGAGGGCTTGCGTGTTGCTGTGATGCTGGAAGCTATGCCATTGGTGTTCAAATACCAACAGAGTCACTCATGGCAGACAGGTTTCAGCTGAGCTTCCAGACTAAGACAGATTAGGAAGAAGGATCTGGCAGTCTAGTTCTAAAAAAGAATTAGTCAGTGAAAAGCTTATGAATAGCAGTGGAACATTGTCTGATATAGTGCCAGAAGATGAGCCCCTCAGGTTGGAAGGCACTCAAAAGATTACTGGGGAAGAACTACCTCCTCAAAGTGGAGTCGACCTTAATGATGTGGTTGGAGTCAAGCTTTCGGGATCTTCATTTGCTGATATGGCGTGACTCAAAATGAGAAGATACAGCTGCAAACATCCATTAATAATGGGAATGTGGAATGTATGAAGTATGAATCTAGGAAAATTGGAAATCATCAAAAATGAAAAGGAACTCATAAATATAGATATCCTAGGCATTAGTGAGCTGAAATGGACTGGTATTGGCCATTTTGAATCGGACAATCAAATGGTCTACTCTGACGGGAATGACAACTTGAAGAGGAATGGCATTGCATTCATAGTCAAAAAGAACATTTCAAGATCTATCCTGAAGTACAATGCTGTCAGTGATAGGATAATATCCACACGCCTACAAGGAAGAACAGGCTACAGGAATTGATGTAATAGGAATTGAGGTGTTTCAACAAATGGATGCAGTGCTAGAAGTGCTCATTTGTCTATGCCAAGAAATTCAGGAGACAGCTACCTGGCCAACCAACTGGAAGAGATCCATATTTATGCCTATTCCAAAGAAAAGTGATCCAATCAAATGCGGAAATTGTCGTGCAATATCATTAATATCACATGCAAGTAAAATTTTGCTGAAGATGATTCAAAAGCGGCTGCAGCAGTACATTGACAGGGAACTCTGCCAGAAATTCAAGCTGGATTCAGAAGAGGACGTGGAACCAGGGATATCATAGCTGATGTCAGATGGATCCTGGCTGAAAGCAGACAATACTAGAAGGATGTTTACCCATGTTTTATATTGACTATGGAAAGGCATTGGACTGTGTGGATCATAACAAATTATGGATAACATTGTGAAGAGTGGGAATTCCAGAATACTTAATTGTGCTCATGCGGAACCTGTGCATAGATCAAGAGGCAGTTGTTCGAACAGAACAAGGAGATATTGTGTGGTTTAAAATCAGGAAAGATGTGCGTCAGGGTTTTGTCCTTTCACTATACTTATTCAGTCTGGATGCTGAGCAAATAATCCAAGAAGCTGGTCAATATGACTCATTAACAACCTGTGTTATGCAGATGACACAACCTTGCTTGCTCAAAGTGAAGAGGACTTGAAGCACTTACTGATGAAGATTAAAGACCATAGCCTTCAGAATGAATTACACCTCAACAAAAAGAAAACAAAAGTCCTCACAACAAGAAAAGTCCTCACAACTGAACAAATAAGCAACATCATGATAAATGGAGAAAAGATTAAAGTTGTTGAGGATTTCATTTTACTTGGCTCCACAATCAATACCCATGGAAGCAGCAGTCAAGAAATCAAACAACACATTGCATTGGGCAAGTCTGTTGCAAAAGACCACTTCAAAGTGTTAAAAAACAAAGCTGTCACCTTGAAGTCTAAGATGCACCTGACCCAAGACATGGTGTTTTCAATCATCTTATATGCATTCAAAAGCTGGACAATGAATAAGGAAGATCGAAGAAGTATTAATGTCTTTGAATTGTGGTGTAGGCGAAGAATATTGAATATACCATGGACTGCCAAAAGAATGAACAAATCTATCATGGAATAAATACAACAAGAATGCTCCTTAGGAGCAGGGATGGCAAGACTATGTCTCACATACTTTGGACGTGTTATCAGGAGGGCTGAGTCCTTGAGAAGGCCATCATGCTTGGTAAAGTAGACGGTCAGTGAAAAAGAGAAGACCCTCCACGAGATGAATTGACAAAATGGGCTCAAGCATAACAACAATCATGAGGATGGCACAGGACCAGGCAGTGTTTTATTCTGTTATACATGGTGTTGCTATGAGTTGGAACCAACTCGATGGCACCTAACAACAGCAACAGATCATTATGACGTTTATTTTTACAAAAAAATACTTGAAGGTTTAATCAATTTTCTAAAGGACCTAATGTAATTATTTGATATTCTGATCATTCTCTCAAACACACTTGTTATCTCATTACCCCTATAATTGTCACTGTTTGAGGTGGCAATTACTCTAATTCTGCCAAATCTTCATTGGTTTTGTGTCATTTTCCAATAGAAAACTTTTATCCAAATGATATGTCTTTTACAAGATGTGTCATTTTACCTTGTAAATGACTTGCATTGTGTTTGCATTGCACGATCACATTTTTACATCTGGCATCACTAAGAAGCTGACCTACAAATATCCAATGCAATGGGTAGGGGATAGATGCAAGTTTGAACATGGAGAATTTGAATGGGAAAAATTTTTTTTAACTTTTTTTTTTAAATTGTAAGTCAGGTGAAGGCTTACAGAATACATAGTTTCTCATGAAAAAGTAGTACACATATTGTTTTATGACATTGGTTAACCACCCCACAACATGTCAACCCTCTCCCTTCTCGACCTTTTTTTTTTTGGTGAAAATATACATAGCCAAAGATACACCATTTCAAAAATTTGTACGCGCACAGTTCAGTGACATAGACTGCGCTCTTCCAATTGTGCTGCTATTCTCACTTTAGATGAAGGCTTACAGAACAAAAGAGTTTCTCTTTTAATGGTTAGTACACATGTTGCCCTATGACAATGGTTAACAACCTCACAACACATCAACACTATCCTTACTCAATCTTGGGTTCCCTGTCACCAGCTTTCCTGTCCCCTTCTGCCCTAGTCCTTGGACTGTTGTGCCTCATTAGTCCCATTTTGTTTTATGGGGCTGTCCACTCTCCGGCTGAACGGTGAACCTCAGAGATGACTTCACCACTGAGCTAAAAGGCTGTTTGGGGGCCATACTCTCGGAGTTTCTCCAGTCTCCTTTAGGCCAGTAAATCTGGTCCTTTTTTTTTTTTTTTTTTTTTGTGAGTTAGAATTTCGTTCTACATCCTTCTCCAGCTCTGTCCAGAACCCTCTGTTGTGATCCTGGTCAGAGCAGTCAGTGCTGGCAGCCAGGCACCATCTAGCTGTACTGGACTCAGCCCGGTGGAGGCCTTGGTAGCTGTGGTCCATTAGTCCTTTGGACTAATCTTTTTCCTTGTATCCTGTTCTCTTCATTCTCCCTTGATCCCGAAGGGAAGAGACCAGTGGAGTATCTTAGATGGCTGTTCACAGGCTTTTAACACCCCAGACACTACTCACCAAGGTAGAATGTAGAACATTGTCCTTATAAACTGTGTTATGCCAGTTGAGCTAGATGTTCCCTGAGACCATGGTCCCCACAGCCCTCTGCCCAGCAATTCATTCCCTCAGGGAGTTTGGATGTGTCTATGGAGCTTCCACGACCTTTCCTTGTACAAGTTGTGCTGGTTTCCCCAGTATTGTGTACTGTCTCACCCTTCACCCAAGATACCACTTATCTATTGCCTATTTAGTATTTCCCCCCCACCCCTCCCATCCCTGGTAACCAACAAAGATTGTTACATTTTGTGTGTGAACTTTTTCATGGGTTTTTACAATAGAGGTCTCATACAATATTTGTCCTTTTGTGATTGACTTATTTCACTCAGCATAATGTCCTCCAGTTTCATCCATGTTGTGAGATAGTTCACAGATTCATTGTTGTTCTTTCTCATTGCATAGTACTCCATTGTGTGTATGTACCATAGTTTGTTTATCCATTCATCTGTTGATGGGCATCTAGGTTGTTTCCATCGTTTTGCTATTGTGAACAATGCTGCCATGAACATAGGTGTGCATATGTCTATTCAAGTGACGACTCTTATTTCTCTAGGATACAGTCCTAGGAGTGGGATTGCTGGTTTGAATGGTATGTCTATTTCTAGCTTTCCGAGGAAGCATCATATCATTTTCCAAAATGGTTGTATCATTTTGCATTCCCACCAGCAGTGCATAAGAGTTTCGATCTCCCCGCAGCCCCTCCAGCATTTGTTATTTCCAGTGTTTTCAATTCGTGCCAGTAATGCCAGGGTGAAATGGTATCTCATTGTGGTTTTAATTTGCATTTCTCTATGGCTAGTGATCGCGAGCATTTCCTCATGTGTCTGCTGGCCATTTGAATGTCTTCTTTGGTGAAGTGTCTGTTCATTTCCTTTGCCCTTTTTTTAATAGGATTATTTGTCTTTTTGTTGTAGAGGTGTTGGATTTTCTTGTAGATTATGGAGATTAGACGTTTGTCTGACTTGTAGTGTCCAAAAATTTTTTCCAGTCTGTAGGTTCTCTTACTCTTTTGGTGAAGTCTTTTGAAGAGCATAGGTGTTTGATTTTTAGAAGATCCCAGTTATCTAGCTTATCTTTTGGGGTTTGTGCATTGATGGTTATGGTTTGTAACCTGTTAATGCCATGTATTAAGGTCTGTAGTGTTGGTCCTATTTTTTCTTCCATGAACCTTATAGTTTTAGGCTTTATATTCAGGTGTTTGACCCATTTTGAAGTAGTTTTTGTATACGGCGTGAGGTATGAGTCTTGTTCCATTTTTTTGCAGATGGATATCCAGTTTTGCCAGTACCATTTGTTAAAAAGACTGTCTTTTCCCCATTTGATGGACTTTGGGTCTTTGTCGAAGTTGAGGTGACCATAGGTGGATAGGTTTACATCTGGGTTCTCAATTCTGTTCCATTGGTCAATGTATCTGTCGTTGTACCAGTACCAGGCTGTTTTGACTACTGTAGCTGTATAGTAGGTTCTGAAGTCAGGTAGTGCGTGTCCTCCAACTTTATTCTTCTTCTTCAATAGTGCTTTACTTATTCGGGGCTTCTTCCCTTTCCGTACAAAGTTAATGACTAGTTTTTCCATCTCTTTGAAGAATGTTGTTAGTATTTGGATCGGGATTGTGTTGTATTTGTAAATTGCTTTGGGTAGAATTGACATTTTCACAATGTTGAGTCTACCTATCCATGAGCAGGGTATGTTTTTCCATTTATGTAGATCCCTTTGGGTTTCTTGCAGTGGTGTTTTGCAGTTTTCTTTGTATAGGTCTTTTACATCCCTGGTTAGATTTATTCCTAAGTATTTTATCTTTTTAGTGGCTATTATAAATGGTATTTTTTTCCTGATTTCCTTTTCATCATTCTCCTTATTGGTGTATAGGAATCCAACTGATTTTTGTATGTTTATCTTGTACCCTGCTACTCTGCTGAATCTTTCTATCAGTTCCAGTAGATTTCTTGTGGAGTCTTTAGGGTTTTCTATGTATAGTATCATATCATCTACAAACAGGGACAGTTTAACTTCTTCATTACCAATTTGGATGCCCTTTATTTCTTTTTCTTGCCTTATTGCTCTAGCTAGAACTTCCAGCACAATGTTAAATAGGAGTGGTGATAAAGGGCATCCTTGCCTTCTTCCTGTTTTCAAGGGGAATGTTTTCAGCCTCTGTCCATTAAGAATGATGTTGGCCATTGGTTTTGCATGGATGCCCTTTATTATGCTAAGAAATTTCCCTTCTATACCTATTTTATTGAGAGTTTTTATCAGGAATAGGTGTTGGACTTTGTCAAATGCCTTTTCTGTGTCAATTGAGATGATCATGTGATTCTTTTCTTTCCTTTTATTTATGTGGTGGATTACGTCAATTGATTTTCTAATGTTGAACCATCCTTGCATACCTGGTATGACTCCTACTTGGTTGTGGTGTATTTTTTTGATATGATGCTGAATTCTATTGGCTAGAATTCTGTTAAGAATTTTTGCATCTATATTCATGAGAGATATTGGTCTGTAATTTTCTTTTTTTGTGACGTCTTTGCCTGGTTTTGGTATCAGCGTTATGCTGTCTTCATAGAATGAATTTGGAAGTGTTGCTTCCTTTTCTGTGCTTGAAATAGCTTGAGTAGTACTGGTACAAGCTCTTCTGTAAATGTTTTGTAGAATTCTCCAGTGAAGCCATCTGGGCCAGGGCTTTTTTTGGTTGGGAGTTTTTTACTACCTTTTCAGTGTCTTCTCTTGTTATGGGTCTGTTCAGATTTTCAACATCACTTTGTTGTGGTTTGGGTAGGTAGTAGTGTGTTTCTAGAAATTTATCCATTTTCTCCAGGTTTTCAAATTTGTTGGAGTCTGGTTTTTCATAATATTCTGTTATAATCCTTTTTATTTCAGTTGGGGCCTCCATTTCATTTCTTATCTGGGTTATTTGTGTCCTCTCCTGTTTTTCTTTTGTCAGTCTGGACAGTGGTTTGTCGATTTTGTTGATTCTTTCAAAGAACCAACTTTTGGTTTTTTTGATTCTTTCTATTGTTTTTCTGTTCTCTATTTCATTTATTTCTGTTCTGATCTTTACTATTTCCTTTCTTCCGGCGGCTGTGAGCTTTTTTTTTTTTTTTTTTTTTTTTTTTTGCTGTTCTCTTTCTATTTGTTTGAGTTCTGTAGTTAATGTTTTGGTTTTGTCCCTTTCTTCTTTTTTGATGTGTGCATCTGTTGCTATAAATTGTCCTCTGATGACTGCCTTTGCTGTGTCCCAAAAGTTTTGGTATGATGTGTTTTCATTCTCATTTGATTCTAGGAATTTTTTGATTCCCTTTCTGATTTCTTCTATCACCCAGTGATGTGTAAGCAGGGTATTATTCAGTTTCCATGTAACTGATTTTTTTCCTTGCTCTTTCTGTTGTTAATTTCTACCTTGATGGCATTGTGGTCAGAGAAGATACTTTGAATTATCTCAACGTTTTGGATCTTGTTGATGGTTGCTCTGTGGCCTAAGATGTGGTCTAGTCTAGAGAAAGTTCCATGTGCATTGGAAAAGAATGTGTACTTTACAGTGGTTGGATGGAGTGTTCTATATATGTCTATGAGGTCAGGAATAATTTTATAGATAGCTCATTAATGGCTTTTGCTTCCTGGGCAATTTTGTAAGTATGAAAATTCCTCAAAGGGTCCAAGAGGTAAAGCTCTGCCTTGGGAAATTATTATTTCCCAGTGCAATTCTTAATACTTAATATAAAGTGGATGACCACTTAACAAGGATGTGAGAATCCAATTATCTTACAGAGATATTTACCCTTTTCCTCCAACATGACTATCCTTTCCCTCTGAGTGATGGCAGCATTCTTGTATCTTCTGAAACCCTAGCCTAAGCCACTCATCAAGTGGACAAACTCCTCTCTCCCTTAAATCAGGCTGAGTCCTTTTCCTTTCCATTAGCAACTTAAGACTCACCTCCAGGAATCTTTCTTGGATTAGGTCAGCCATTCTCTACTTCACCAACAGTGTCTCTGACCAATTTTTCTTCTACAGTGAACTTCTATGGTTCATTACATATTATAATATTTTCATTCTATTTGTTTTTGTCTTCCCTTTTTTACTTTAAGCCCACATTCTTCCCTACATATCCATTTACTTATCCATTGGGTTCCATAAATGCTTGCTATGAAAATACTTACCCAGTATTTCCTGCGACCCAGACATGTCCCTCACCAAGATTCTAGTCACCCCTGGAGGCCAACCAAACTGCTGCTATATCCTTGCTGATCACCCTGCCTTCTTTAGGCTCTAAGTAGAGCTATTTTCAGTTCTTGACCAAAGGGGTAAGGACAGAACCTTCCCTTTACAGCCCAAAGTAAGTCAAAATGGGGGCAGAGCTGTCGGCTTTCCCTTCCGACCTCATCCCACCTCCCCTTCACCATCTCCTGACAGCACATTAAAAACATAGAATCATGCTGTACTGTGCAAGGTGTGGTCTGGAAAGAGGCCCATTGGAGCAGAACTTTGCTAGGTTTCCTCCATCTGAATCCCTTCAGCTCCTGATGGCAAAGGAACCAGGAGACACAATCTAGAAGGATAAAGGAGAAGTTCAGGTGGGACTGCCAGAAGGCAATAAGTTTACACAAACATTTTCTGCTCCAGCCCTTTGGGATTCTTCCTGCCTCTGAACCTCTTTCTGGAAGAGTCTTCAGAAATCCTTTACCAGATTCTTAATTTTACAAACATGGAAGCTTGGGTGCCTGGGTTGGCAAGGTCCAGAAAGGGGAAGCAACCTATCCAAGTTCACAAAGTTGTTAATGGCTGAGCTGAGGTTAGAGCCATGTGTCCTGATTCAGCATCTGGGATTTTTTTCCCTCTAGACTAGACTTGCACTGCCTAGCATGTACTATAAATTTGTACTTATATATCTTTTATAAGTAAAAGTAAGATTACATTTGTTTCACATTTATTGAGCATCTACTATGCTAGATGCTTTGTGGATTCAGAGAGGATTAAGATCTGGTTCTCGGCTTTAATAAACTGCTAATGTATCAAGGGGCATCAGCAATGAAACACTTAAAGTGAAAGACTCAATGAGAAGAGGAAGAAGCAGGGTGCTATGGGATCATGGTGGAAGGTGTCATTGTGACCTGGAGGATACAAGAGGGCTTGACAAGGAGGCCTGAGCTTTCTAAGGGCAGGGAGAATACCTTATTTTGTATCAGCCTTCAACTGTGTGATGCAGTTCATAGAGGCCAGGAAAGCTGTACTGCCCAGTGATCTGAGACCTCAGCAGACCTTCTTGTTTTAGAATTTGGAGAACTAGCCCAACCTGCTCTGGATTCCTACTCTGATAAGTATGCTAGAGATCAAGATTTTTCTTTCTCCTTCCCCTCTTTTTTTTTTTTCTCTCATGCCACTCAGTTCTTCGGGTCTCCTCTTCCTTCAAAGATATGATGATGATTAAAAATTCAGTTTTCAGCCAGGAAGTGTTACTAGCTAGAAAACGGGAGGCTGATGAGTCACTCCAGGAGGTCCCAAGTTTTTGTTGCTTACAGAGGCTGGACTGCACCCAGGACTGCCTGGGGGAAGGAAAGAAAGTTATCATGGCCCCAAAGCATTACATCTTGGGGTCTTCTGTCTGAAGCGGCATGGAAACATCCACAACCCTATCAGGAAATTCAGAGAAAGTAATGGAATTGACGACATGGATGTTAGGAATGCATTCTTTCCCACTGAGCCTTGCTCCCTGGGGTGCAGGCCTGTGGGGTGGCTTGGAACAGAGACAGCTCCGTGGGTGTCTGAACTGGCGAGGACTGAGTTGGCCTGGGATCCCATCAGGTTCCAGAGGCCAATGGTGAGCAAGCTCCAGGATTCTGTGGGGCATTCTTCTGTAATCTCTGCCCCCCAGGGCCAACCCCCATTATTCTGCACTGAGTGTTTGCAGTAGGAGCCTGGCCTAAACTAGATAGAGGGGGCTGGGGAGGGCAGAGACATTCTGTGTTTTAAAAGTCAGCTTCATTCTTTTCTTATTAGGTTGACATTCAGCCCAAGTATACATACCTAATTCTCCAAGGCTAAGAAGGATTTCATGTAACCAATGGCTGGTTGGAATAGAGAACCCCTAAAGCTCTTTCCAGCTCAGGGATCTGAATGCCATAAGAAACACTTTGAGAAAATCCATTGGTCTCCTTCCCTATCTTCGTCACTATGTTTTCATCATCACTCAGCTGTATCACCTTTAGCTCTTACTTTCTCTAAGAGTATCTTCACTTGGAAAATGTGCATAATGCTTTCTACTTCCCTGGGTTGTTGTAAGGACTAAATGAAATTATGTATGTCAAAGTTTGTGATTTCATGCCTGGAGTTTAATAAACATAAAATTTCCTTTTTCTCCCTTCTTTTGTTTTCTCTCTTCTAATACCTTACAAAGATACTGATGCAGTCAAATATATAAACTGAAGGCAGTCTTTTACAGCAATAAAGTTGCCTGAGGTGAAAAAGTATTAAGAAGACCCTGCTTTCCTCACCCTGGGCAAAAATTCTATCTCCCAAACTCCATGATAATGCCTGTGATAATGCCTGATATTGGGCCCTTAGTCATCACATTCGTCATATGATATTGACTATACATATTAGTCACTCAATCCTTAGTAGAAAATAATTTTAAAATCATAATTTCTCAAGATTAGAGGTTACTTTGTCCAACTTTCACCCACCAAAAAAATATATATTTTCATAACTCCTCTGTAGATGATCATACTGGCTCTTCTTGAATAATTCCAATGCCAAGGAGCTCACTACCTTATCAGATTGCTCATTCTGTTATACCCGTGCCCATTGCTGTTGAGTCAATTCTCACTCATAGTGACAGTAAAGGCCAGAGTAGAACTGCCCCGTAGGGTTTCCAAGGAGTGGCTGGTGGATTTGAACTGCTTACCTTTTGTTAGCAGCCAAACTCTTAACCACTGCACCACCAGGGCTCCCATTCCATTATGGTGCAGCTAAAGTTGTTTAGGCATTTATTATTATTATGGTAAAATATGCACAACAAATCATTCACCAATTCAATAATTTCTATATGTATAATTCAGTGATGTTGATTATATTCTTTAAGTTATACAACGATTCTTGCTATCTTTTTCCAGATTATTCCACCACTATTAAAGTAAACTAAGTTAGGTATTCTTTTTTCAGTTGAAGTAAGTTTACTTTCCCAAAACTTTGTTTCATTGGCCTGAGTTTAGTGAAATAGAACCAAACAGAGGTAATCTCCTTCCTCTTTCATTTGACATCCTTTAAATATTTGAAGATAGTGATATTGTCTTTTCCATTCTCTATAACCCTAGTTTATGTGATCATTTCCCATGGGTTTCCAGATCCTTTACAATCCATGTTGCTCTTCTCTGAGGATGCTGAAAGTTTACATACAGTGTTTTCAAAATGTAGCACCTGAACACCACCCCAGGAGGGGCCTGACAGTGTAGCAGATGGAAGGTTACAATTACTCTCCTTCAGTCTGGATATAGGCTGATAGCATCACAGCTTTTTTTTTTTAAATCAAATTACACAATTGTTTATTATTTCCTTTACAATAAATTAAACCTCAAGATATTTCTATAGGCATTGCTGTCAAGTTAGGCCTCTCCTGGATTAGACTATTATATTAAACAATTACATATTTAATCTAATTGCAGATAAGTTTATCCTTGGTTAAAAATCTTTCTCTCCCTCTTTTTTTTTGTTTCAGCTTATTGTTCTTGTCTGTTTACTAAATCTTAATTTGTCAATCTACCTATTAGTGGTTCCTTACAGCTCGGTAACAGCTAGAATTTTGAATAAGTAAGCCCAATAATAGAGTACTTTAGCTCAAAACTAGAGACTTTCTTAAAACTGGCCATCATCGTCAGCAGTAAGGTTGCTGAACTGCAAAATTATTTAATAGCTCTGTCATTGAGGCTACAATCTTGAGAACTCCCTAGCTTGGCTACTTCCACAGTCATTCAGTTAGTAAGTGAAAGTTCATTACTTAATAATTTAGGTGGAGTTCCTAAATGCATATACTTGGCAGAAAATATTACTCTGTCTGAGGTTCCTGGATGCTTACAATACCACCAAGCCAGGCACAAATCATTGCTCTGGCTCAGAGGCAAGATATTCATTCAGTGAGTATTAAGCACATTGGGAAATACACATGAGATATTCTTATCTTGGCTTTATGTCTTAGAAGGTTGAGGAATTGCTGACTGGAACCTTTTACTCTAGACCTAATTCTGACAGCAAAAGAGTTTCTGACTCATTCAAGAACTGGAATACTCAATATCCAAGGGCTTCTCTATTTTCACCTCGTCCCATAAACCAGAAAAGAATACCAACAATTGCATGATAGACAAATACTGTTGTGAAAAACTGCTAAAAAATTCAAGGACTTGGACAATAAGGGAAGAAAGAAGTCTTATCATTGAGAATAAACCTAAGCCTTAAACAAAAGGAGATTTGAACATGGCACTCCATGTTGAGAAAAGTGGACCAGGGGCTGAGGCCTGGCATAGGGGTGAGCCAGAAGGAGGGGAAGGTTGTGGTATATGACTTTTTCTCAGAGACTGTAAACTCAGCTTGGCCAGCTAAGTTGATTTTTTTCCCCAATCATTGTTGTAGGAGAATAGTCTGTAGGAGACTAAAATGAAGCAGCCACTGCTCTCAAGTGCTGAGAGATATTTGGAATCTCCCAGCACACTGGAGAAGCCAGTTACGAGGGTCCTAACCCCCTTCTGAAACACTTGACAACTTATCAGTGATGTGGAGAGCAGAAACTTTGGGTGAAAAGATATTTTCATGTAGTTTGCAAAGGTCAAGGAAGGGGATTTCTTGTTTAAAATGGCATATGGCTTGCAGTTCCTGATACAGCTACTCAAAACATCCCAATAAACATAAATGATCTTGAAGTATCAGAAGAAAAGACAAAAACTCACAACACCAAAAACTGAAAATGGTGGACGATCTAATGCTAAAATCTAGGAAGACTCTCCTAAGTGTAAGTCAGATAGGATGCCTAGGTTTCGCTTAACTTCGTGAAACAGACCGCCTGGGGGGGACTTCACTTCATACGTTCCTTAATATCTGCTTCATTGCTGGAAGGCTGAGAGGTTTCATAAACCAGAGAACAGAGAAACATTCTTTTATGGCATGGGGTAGAGCATTTTGAGGTTTTCTGAAAACTGTTCTCCCACCACTCAACTATCCTACTCTATTCATTGAAATCTAGATATGGTCTCATAAATTATTTAAATAATACCAATGAGTGAATTGGGAAAACTACTGTACCCCTAAAAATCAATTTCCATGGAAAAAAAATGGACAGAATTGGGAAAGAGAATGTAGGGGAAAGATGGGGAAACTGGCAGTAGAGCAGTGCATTTTAATAGATGTACTTCTCTCGACTAAAATAGGTGGAGTCAGAAAGAAAAACAGATGTAATAACAGCACATTATGGAAACTACAGAATTTCTTAGACCATGATTGTTCAAAGTATTCGAGACTCAAACAAAGAGTATAGGGAAAAATGCTACAAAAACTCAACTGGATAAAAGTCTGTTAGAAATGATAGCAACTTGAGCTTTGAATATTAGCCTACCCTTGAGCTGTAGAACTGAGGAGAGAAATTATCTAGAGAGAGTGGAGGCAAGAAAAATCCATATACCCTGATTGCTTGCAAAGGCTCAGAGCAGATAGATCTTGCCTTATATGAGGATGAGTGAAGAGGAAAAATTACCCACAGAGAGCACCTGAAACATCCTATGGAACAAAGGAAATTTAACATCCCTGTGAAAACTCAAAGGAAGAGGACTTCTGTTTCTGAAGATATGGCAGAATTTGGAGAAAATTTTCAAACTTAGGACACCTAAAAATTCTGCATAATTTATTTAAATGTCTTGTTGAGTTGGTGGAAAAGTAAAATTTCTCAAAGCCTGAAAACGACAAGAAAATTTTGGTCAGTATTTGCCTTGGGAGCAGACGTAAATCCCTAGTGGCCTTGAGCCCTGGTGGCACAGTGATTAAGAGCTCAGCTGCTAACTAAAAGGTCGGCAGTTTGAATCCACCAGCTGCTCCTTGCAAACCCTGTGGGGAAGTTCTACTCTGTCTTATAGGGTTGCTATGAGTCAGAATCAACTCAACAGCAAAGGGCTTGGTTTTTTTGGTTTGGTAGCAGCCTAGAACTTAAACTTAAATTGATTAGAAGACCAATTAGTCAGATTGAGGCTCCTGCATAAAGCCAGCATCACTGAAAGGTGACATCCTAACATTGTGTCAGTGGTTAACTAGTGGGGGAAACCTCACTTCACAGAAATAGATACTGGAGATCCTTGCCTGTTTTAACCTTAATTCTGATTAGAGGAAAAAAGGCAAAAGTCTTCTCTGAGAATTCCTAACCCCTAGCTTACCTTCACATATATCTGAGACCAAAATTCACACCAACTGTATGACTTGAAAAACAAACTCCAAGTTGAAAATTTATTTTAAAGAAGCCTCAGGTTTGGTGGTCTGCCCAGGTCCCTGGAAGAATCAAATGAAAATCCTCTCTGCTGGAATATTTTTAAAATCTCAAGACTTAAAAATTCCTACAGATAAGTTTCCAAGGACTATGAGTTTATAAACACACACACACACACATACAAAAAGAAGTCACCATATGTTAGAATCAGAAGACACAACAAACTATTGAATCTTGACTATATTTCACAAAGCCTGAATATATTGTAATTATCAAATATAGAATGTAAACTATGCTTAATAAGCTTAAGGGGGGAAAAAAGAGGGCATTGAAAATGTTACAAAAGTGAAAGAGATTATAAAGAGGGATTAAAACAGTTAGAAAAGTAACCAAATAGAATTTCTCATTTAAATTAAAAATTTAATGTGTAGATTAAAGAAGTTAAAGAGTAGTTTAGACTCACATAAAGATAAAGTTAGTGAATTGAAAGATAGACTGAAGAAACTACCTAGAATGTAACAGGGAGCCAAGAGATTAAAAAACATAAATGGAATGTTGGGGATGATGGAAGTTAGCATGAGACAGTATGCTATTAGCCTAATCAGACTTTCACAAGGAAAGAATATAGAAAATAGGTGTTGGAGAGGGGGCAATATTCAAAGAGATAATGATTGAGAAATTTCCATCATTGGTAAAATATAACAATGCTTACGTTCAGGAGGAGCCCTGGTGGTGCGGTGGTTAAGAGCTCAGATGCTGACCAAAATGCCAGCCATTCGAATCCACCAACTGCTCTTAAGAAACCCTTTGGGGCAGTTTTACTCTGTCCTATAAGGTAATTATGAATTGCATTCAACTTGTGGCAGTGGGTTTTGTTTTGTTTTATGTTCAGGAAGCTCAGGTAGGATAAATAGAAAAAAAGATTCATACCTAGACACATCATACAGTGAACCGCAAAACAACCAAGTAAAGATCATAAAAGCAGCTAAAAGAGAAAAGATTAATAACTTACAAAAGATTGCCAGTTAGACTGACAGTTGACTTTTAAAAAGTAATAATGGAAATCAGAAGACAGTGGAATAACATCTTCTAATTGTAAACCTGGAATTGCATACCAAGCAAAATTATCTGTCAAGAAGGAAAGTAAAATGAAAGCATTTTCATAAAAACAAAAACTGAGAGTTTACTACCAAC
This sequence comes from Dugong dugon, assembly GCA_030035585.1. NCBI lineage: Eukaryota > Metazoa > Chordata > Mammalia > Sirenia > Dugongidae > Dugong > Dugong dugon. The sequence goes on from CM057462.1 coordinate 156,134,050, forward strand.
AGATGCTTATCAAAAGAAATTCTAAACTATACAGTCAATGTAGGACAAAATAAACAGAGAGAGAAGATATGAGGTCAAGAAGAAATGGTGAGCAAAGGAAATGGTAAATATAATGCCTAATTTGTGGTATAATAAAACTAAGACAATGGAGAAAAATACAAGTAAATTAAGAAGGTTATTAGCATTAAGGTGTTTTAAAATCCATATTCATGAGGATGGTAAGAACATTGCTTACCTTTACACTTTTTAAAATTATACGTGTATGACTTCCGGCTAACATGGCACTATAGACAGAAGCACAACGCTGTCCTTCTACAGCAAAGACCCGAAAAACTAAGTCAAACAGAGACAAACGTCAGTCCTGAAACCTTAAGCATCAAATGAAGAGATAAAGAACTCAGCCAAGCACTGAATGGAATAAGAAACTGAGAGAACAGAGAGTGAGGAGAGATACGTGCAGAGGTCCCCATCAGCTAATGCAGCACAGATCCCAGCAGGAGACAGAACAACTGGTAACCAGCGATAAACCCTTTCCCACCCCCCACCCTTCTTCACCTCCACTCAGCCTCCTCTGTTTCCTGTGGCCACAGTCTCTTGGCTGGGCAGCACAGGCTTCACACCTGTGCCACTTGGATTCCACCCACCCGCAATGGCCGGCTCACTGAGTGCCATTTGTGTGTTGCTGGTGTTGCTTTTTCTGATTATTTTGGTTTCTTCCATACCTCTTACCACCTCTCCCTCCTTTCTCTCAAATACCTGGCTCTGTGTGCCATCTTTGCTTCTTTCTGAAAGGCTGTGAAACACTGCTTGAAAGTGAAACTGCTTCCTGGCCTGTGCCGCCATGCTGGTGGGATCTCCAGTGCTTTTTTGATGGTTTGTTTTGATTTGTTTGTTTGTTTTCTTTTTCTTTTCTCGGCTTGGGAGCCCCGTCTAGCTGGGCTGTACCATGCAGCTTGAGAGCTACATCATCAGTCTGTGCAGTTGCGCAGTAGGATCCTTTAGAGTATTTCTTTTTTGTTTGTTCTTTTTTTGTTTTGTTTTCTCACTTTTTCCCTTTTTGTTTTTCTTCATTTTTCAGCTTCTCATCTCTCTATACTTACCTTCTCTTCCTGTCACTTGAATACCTAATGCTGTGTGACACCTCCACCACTTCTAGCCAGGCTGTACTTCACAGCCTGGGAGCCACTACCCCAGTCTTCACAGCTGCACCAGTGGGATCCCTGGGAGCTTTTCTTTTCTTTTTTTTCCTCTAATTTTTCTTTATTTATTTTACCCTTTTTCGTTTTTGTTTTTCTCCATTTCTTGGTCTCTTATTTCTCTCCTGCAACTGCAAGTTCCTTTAGCACTCTTTTTTGTTTGTTTTTGGCCCCTGTTTCTCTCTCCTCTTTCCTCTTTTCCATACCAATTTTAGCTCCACACGTCAGTTTCCCCCCTCCTTCCTGCCTACTTGCACTGTGCGTTGAACATCACACACCCGAGCAGCACAGGCATGGCCTACAGGAACCCACCCTGCACTAATTCCCAGTCCGCCCAGTCGGCCCTAATACATGCCACAAACAACCAATTCCAGCAACTCGCTTCAGCTGGACCTGCCCTGCTGAACCATAGCTGAGTGACGGACCCTACCCATTGGACAAGGAGATGAAAAGAATTGTGTTCACAGATGAAAAAACAAAGAATGCACAGCCCACCTTCTCAGACATAACCAAATAAAACAAAAAAGTGGGACAAAACAAACAAATCCAATCAATAAATGAAGAAAATACTGAATGCCCTGAAGACAGCAGACAATATCAAAATATAAAAAAAACAGGACAGGATGGTTCCAGTAGGCTTCCAAAATAAACACCAGATGACTTTCCAGTAGAAGAAAAGGCACTAGAACTATGTGATAAGGAATTCAAATCTTTAATATTCAGATTATCCAAGAGTTGAGGCAAAAAGCTGTCAAAAATGAGGGAAAAAATAGACAAATTCATGGAAATGGCAGACAAATTCATGGAAAATACAGACAAAAAAATGGAAGAATCCAGGAAAATAATACAGGAATAAAATACTAAAATAAATTCAGAAATAGAAATCATACAAAAACAACAATTAGAAATCCAAAAGATAAACAACAAGATTTCAGAAATTGACAGTGTCATAGAAGGGTTGAGGAGTAGGTTTGAAAAGGTGGAAGACAGGATCAGTGAAATTGAAGAGAAACATTTGGATACAACTCTGAGGAAAAATCAGAAAAAAGAAAGAAGAAAAAATGAAGAAATCCTAAGAATTATGTGGGTTACAATAAAAAGCAAAAATCTGTGAGTGATTGGAGTTCCAGAATAGGAGGAAAAAACAGAAAACACAGATATCATTGAAGAACTGCTAACAGAAAACTTTCCCAATATCATGAAAGATGAAAAGCTGACCATCCAAGAAGCTCAACGAACCCCAACAGGATAAACCCCCCCAAAAAATCACCAAGGCATATCATAATCACACTCGCTAAACCAAAGACAAAGAATCCAGAGAGCAGCTCAAGAAAAACAAAAAGTCACATACAGAGGAGAAACAATAAGGCTAAGCTTGGATTATTTGGCAGAGACCATGCAGGCAAGAAGGCAATGGGATGACATATATAAAACCTTGAAAGAAAACTATTGCCATCCAAGAATAATATATCCTACAAAACTCTAATTCAAATATGATGGTGAAATTAGGACATTTCCAGATAAACAGAAATTAAGGGACTATGGAAAACCCAAACCAAACTTACAAGAATTATTAAAGGGAGTCCATCAGTCTGAAAACAATCAACATCAGACCACAGGCTGAATCTAGGATTCAGGATCATACCAGCCAGATACCAACCTAGGAAATGAACTCTCAAGGACTATGCAAAACCAACAAACTTACTACAGGGAACTAGAGAGGGTAACCTGTAGTGGACAACAACATCAGAACAATAAAAGAGGGAATAAATGATGTAGGAATAGAAACTTCTAATGGAGAGGAAGGCAAGGCGATACCAAGTATTAACAGACAGGTTCAAACCTAGGAAGATAAGGGTAAATTTCAAGGTAACAACAAAGAAAGTTAACAAATCTACCCATCAAAATAAAGAAGAAAAACATGAAGTCTCAGTAAAAACAAAATCTACAAAAACAAAAGAAATCTTAAAAATCCACAGGAAAAAAGGAAGTCAGCACAGGAGAGTAAGGGGAACAAAGAAAACATCAGCACCACAAAAAAAAAAAAGCACTACAAAATGACAGAAATAAACTCACACCTGTCAATAATTACACTGAATGTAAATGGCCTAAATGCACCCATAAAGAGACAGAAAGTGACAGAATGGATTAAAATAAACAGGATCCAACAATGCATTGTCTACAAGAGACACACCTTAGAAACAAAGACGTAAATTTATTAAAAATAACAGGATGGAAAAAAATACGTCAAGCAAGCAGCCACCAAAAAAGAGCAGGGGTGGCAATACTAATCTCAGATAAAACAGACTTTAAAACAAAATCCACCATAAAAGTCAAAGAAGGACACTATATAGTGATTAAAGGGATGATCCTTCATGAAGACATAACCATAATAAATATCTACACACCCACTGACAGGGCTCCAAAATACATAAAACAAACTCTAACAGCACTGAAAAGAGAAATGGAGAGTTTCATAATAATACGAGGAGACTTCAACACACCACTCTTGGTAAAGGACAGAACATCTAGAAAGAAACTCAACAAAGATACAGAAGACCTAAAGGGCACAATCAGCCAAATTGAATTCATAGACACAGACAGAACACTCCACCCAACAGCTGCAAAGTACACATTCTTTTCCAACACACATGGAATGCTCCCCAGAATAGACCACATCTTAGGCCACAGAGAAACCCTCAACAAAATCCAAAACATTGAGATAATACAAAGTATCTTCTCTGAGCACAGCACCATCAAGATAAAAAATAACAACAGGAAGAGCAAGGAAAGAAAATCAATTACCTGGAAACTGAATAACACCCTGTCTACAAACCACTGCTAATAGAAGAAATCAGAGATGGAATCAAAAACATCCTAGAATCAAACGAGAATAAAAACACATCATACCAAAACCTTTGGGACACAGCCAAGGCAGTCCTCAGAGGACAATTTATAATGATAGATGCCCACATCACAAAAGAAGAAAGGGACAAAATCAAAACATTAACGACCAACTTGAACAAATACAAAGAGAACATCAAAAAAAAAAAAAACCAAAAAAAAAAAACAAAAAAGCCCACAGTCACCAGAAGAAAGGAAATAATAAAGATCAGAGCAGAAATCCATGAAATAGAGAACAGAAAAACAATAGAAAGAATCAACAAAACCAAAATCAAAAGTTGGTTCTTTGAAAGGATCAACAAAATCAACAAACCACTGGCTAAACTGACAAAAGAAACACAGGAGAGGATGAAAATAACCCAAATAAGAAATGAAATGGGTGACATTACCACAGACCCAACTGAAATAAAAACAGTCTTAACAGAGTATTATGAAAAACTATATTCCAATAAATTTGAAAACCTAGACGAAATGGATAAATTTCTAGAAACACACTACCTACCCAAACTACCACAAAGTGATGTCAAAAGTCTGAACAGACCCATAACAAGAGAAGAGATTGGAAAGGTAATTAAAAAAACTCCCAACAAAAAAAAGCCTTGGCCCAGATGGCTTCACTGGAGAATTCTACCAAACATTCAGAAAGGAGCTTATACCAGTACTACTCAAACTATTTCATAACATAGAAAAGCAAGCAACACTTCTGAATTTATTCTATGAAGCCAGCATAACCCTGATACCAAAACCAGGCAAAGATGCCACAAAAAAAGAAAATTACAGACCAATATCTCTCATGAATATAGATGCAAAAATTTTCAACAGAATTCTAGCCAAAGGAATTCAGCATCATATCAAAAAAATAATATACCACGACCAAGTAGGATTCATACCAGGTATGGAAGGATGGTTCAGCATTAGAAAATCAATTGTCATGGTTTGAATTAAGCCCCTGCCAAAAAAATGTGTGTATTGGTTTGGCTGGGCCATGATTCCCAGTATTGTGTGGTTGGCCTCCATTTTGTGATTGTAATTTTATGTTAAAGAGGATTAGGGTGGGATTGTAAGACCACCCTTACCCAGGTCACATCCCTGATCCAATGTAAAGGGAGTTTCCCGAGGGTGTGGCCTGCGCCACCTTTTACCTTACAAGAGATAAAAGAAAAGGGAAGCAAGCAGAGAATGGGGGACCTCGTACCACCAAGAAAGCAGTGCCAGGAGCAGAGCATGTCCTTTGGACCCGGGGTCCCTGTGCGGAGAAGCTCCTAGTCTGAGGTAACATTGATGAGAAGGCTGACAGAGAGAGAAAGCTTTCCCCTGAAGATGACACCCTGAATTTGGACTTTCAGCCTACTTTACTATGAGGGAATAAACTTAACTTCTCTTTGTTAAAGCCATCCACTTGTGGTATTTCTGTTGGAGAAGCACTAGATGACTAAGACATCAATCAACATAATCCACCACATAAATAAAAGGAAAGAAAAGAATCACAGATCATCTCAATTGACACAGAAAAGGCATTTGACAAAGTCCAACACCCATTTCTGATAAAAACTCTCAATAAAATAGGTATAGAAGGGAAATTTCTCAACATGATAGAGGGCATCTATGCAAAACCAATGGCCAACATCATTCTTAATGGGGAGAGGCTGAAAACATTCCCCTTGAGAACAGGAACAAGACAAGGATGCAGTATATCTCCACTCCTATTTAACATTGTGCTGGAAGTCCTAGCTAGAGCAATAAGTCAAGAAAAAGAAATAAAGGGCATCAAAATTGGTAATGAAGAAGTTAAACTGTCCGTATTTGCAGATGATATGACATTATACATGGAAAACCCAAAAGACTCCACAAGAAAACTATTGGAACTAATAGAAAGATTCAGCAGAGTAGTAGGATACAAGATAAACATACAAAAATCCATTGGATTCCTATACACCAATAAAGAGAACTTCAAAAAGGAAATCAGGCAAACAATACCATTTACAATAGACCCTAAAAAAATGAAATACTTAGGAATAAATCTAACAAGGGATGTAAAAGACCTATACAAAGAAAACTACAAAACACTACTGCAAGAAACCAAAAGAGATCTACATAAATGGAAAAACATACCATGCTCATGGATAGGTAGACTCAACATTGTGAAAATGACAATTCTACCCAAAGCAATTTACAAATAGAATGCAATCCGGATCCAAATACCAATCCAATACAGACTAGGAAAAACATTTTGGACATTACAAGTCAGACAGAGGTCTAATCTCTAAATTTGACAAGAAAATCCAACACCTGTACAAAAAAAAAGACAAATAATCTAATTTAAAAATTTGCAAAGGAAATGAACAGATACTTGACCAAAGAAGACATTCAAGCGGCCAACAGACACATGAGGAAATGCTCACGATCACTAGCCATTAGAGAAATGCAAATCAAAACCACAATGAGATAACATCTCACCCTGGCGTTACTGGCACGAATCAAAAACACTGGAAATAACAAATGTTGGAGAGGCTGTGGGGAGATCGGAACTCTTATGGACTGTTGGTGGAAATGCAAAATGATACAACCTTTTTGGAAAATGATATGGCACTTCCTCAGAAATCTACAAATAGAAATACCATATGATTCAGCAATCCCACTGCTAGGAATATATCCTAGAGAAATAAGAGTTGTCACTCGAATAGACATATGCACACCCATTGTCATGGCAGCATTGTTTACAATAGCAAAATGATGGAAACAACCTAGATGCCTATCAACAGATGAACGGATAAACAAACTATAGTGCATACACTACAATGGAGTATTATGTAATGATAAAGAACATTGATGAATCTGGGAATCATCATATAAAATGTATGAAACTGGAGGACATTACGCTGAGTGAAATAAGTCAATCACAAAAGGACAAAAGTTGTATGAGACCACTACTATAAAAACTCACAAAAAGGTTTACACAGAAAAAGAAATAATCTTTGATGGTTATAAGGGATGGGCACGGCCGGGGGCGAGGGGTGAAATACTAAATAGACAATAGATAAGTGGTAACTTTGGTGAAGGGTAAGAGAGTACACAATACTGGGGAAGCCAGCACAACTTGTACAAGGAAAGGTCATGGAAGCTCCATAGACACATCCAAACTCCCTGAGAGACCGAATTGCTGGGCAGAAGGCTGTGGGGACCATGGTCTGGGGGAACATCTAGCTCAATTGGGATAACATAGTTTATAAAGAAAATGTTCCACATTCTATCTTGGTGAGTAGTGTCTAGAGTCTTAAAAGCCTGTGAACAGCCATCTAAGATACTCCACTGGTCTTACTCCTTTGGGAGCAAGGGAGAATGAAAAAAACAAGATACTAGGGAAAGATTAGTCCAAAGGACTAGTGGACCCCAACTACCACGGCCTCTGCCAGACTGAGTCCAGTACATCTTCATGGTGCCCAGCTACTACCACTGACTGCTCTGACAGGGATCACAACAGGGCTTCCTAGACAGAGCTGGAGAAAAATGTAGAACAAAATTCTAATTCACAAAAAAAGACCAGACTTACTGACCTGACAGACTGGAGAAACCCTGAGAGTACGCCCACTGGACACCCTTTTAGCTCAGTAATGAATTCCCTCCAGAGGGTCACCTTTCAGCCAAAGCTTAGACAGCCCATAACACAAAGCTAGACTAATGGGGCACAACAGCCCGGGGACAAAGACTAGAAGGCAGGAGGGGAAAGGAAAGCTGGTAATAGGGGACCCAAGTTTGAGAAGGGAGAGTGTTAACATGTTGTGGGGTTGTTAACCAATGTCATAAAACAATATGCATACTATCTGTTTAATGAGAAACTATTTGTTCTGTAAACCTTCATCTAAAGTACAATAAAAAAAAAATTATATGTGCATGTTAAAAGTTCTAGGGTAACCAGTAAAAGAATAGAAGCTGACTGTAAGAGTTCTAAATTAGTAGAGTGAAAAAGTAAAACAAGATAAGAAAACAAAGACACAGTTCAAGTAACTTAAAGCAAGGCAAAAAGCTAAATACAGAAAAATTAGAACAAATGAAAGCATAAAATAAAAAAGTCGAAATGAGTCAAAATATATCTTGATTCACAGTAAATGTTTTGGACTAAATTTTCCAGTGAAAAGGCAAATACTAGATTTAAGGAAACAGAAGCAAAAGCAAAATCGAGTTATATGCTGTTTACAAGAGATACACCAAAATTTAAGAACACAGAAATGGTAAAAATAAAAGAAGGGAAAAATATATAACAGGTAAATACTAAACTTTAATATAAAGAAAACAAAAAGCCTCACAAATGGACCAATAAGCAAGATCATGAGAAACATTGAAGTTGTCAAGGATATAATTTTACTTGATCCACAATCAACGCCCATGTAAGCAGCAGTCAAGAAATCAAATGATGTATTACATTGAGCAAATCTGCTGCAAATGACCTCTTTAAAGTGTTAAAAAGCAAATATGTCACTTCGAGGTGTTCCTAACCCCAGCCATGGTATTTTCATTCGCCAGGGTATTTTCAATATACATGAGAAAGGTGGACAATGAATAAGGAAGACTAAAGAAAAATTGATGCCTTTGAATTATGGTGTTGGCGAAGAAATTGAATATACCACGGGCTATCATAAAAATGAACAAATCTGTCTTTAAAGAAGTACAGCCAGAATGCTCCTTAGAAGCGAGGATAGTGAGACTTCAACTCATGTACTTTGGACACGTTATCAGGTGGGACCAGTCCCTGGAGAAGGACATCATGGTTGGTAAAGTAGCGGGTCATCAAAAAAGAGGAAGACCCTCAACAAGATGGATTAACACAGTAGCTGCAACAATGGGCTCAAACATAGCAACGATTGTGAAGATGGCACAGGACCCGGCAGTGTTCATTCAGTTGTACATAGGGTGGTTATGAGTCGGAACCGACTCCAGGGCACCTGACAACACCAACAAACACTGAAAGAAAGAAAAAGGGGGTAACTATAATAATATAATTTTAAAAGAAAAAAAGATTGCTCAAATAGTCAATGTCACTTAAATGTGTACGTAAAAAGTTTTGAAATGGTGTATCTTTGGCTATGTGTATTTTCCCCCCCCCAAAAAAAGCTAAGAATTCAGAGGGTTAAAATGTTTGTGGGGTTGTTAACCAAAGTCATAAAACAGCATGTGTACTACTGTTACATGAGAAACTGTTTGTTCTGTAAGCCTTCACCTGAAGTACAATAAAATATTAAAAAAAAAAAAAAAGATTGCTCAAGGTAAATGTGGTTGCTGTAATTTATAAAAGTTTTAATTTACCGGGAAGATAAAACAGTTCTAAATTTATATGCAGCTAACAACTCCCTGGTGGTGCAAATGGTTAAGTACTCAACCACCGTATTTCTACAGGGATAAAGTACGCCTTCTACATTTGTTTGCCAACCTCTCCCATCCCCTGCGAGGATGCTAATTTTTTTTACAGCAACATGTAAAAAAAATGACATTGTGGTGCTTGTGAAAATATCTCGCCGGGGGGAGGAAGTGGTTGGCAAACAAACATAAAAGGTGGGTGTTATTTAAGTGAAAATATGATACTAGCCAAACGATTGGTGGTTCAAACCCACCCACAGGCACCTCAGAAGACAGGCCTGGCAATCTACTTCCAAAAGGTCACAGCCTTGAAAACCCTATGGAGCAGTTCTCCTCTGTACACATGGGGTTGCCAGGGGTTGGAATCAATTCGACAGCAACCAACAACAACAAAAACACACATATGTATATCTGCAGAACAATATGGATAGATAGAATCATTGACATAATGGGAGATCTTAATTCATGTTTTTTCAGTAATTGATCAAGCCAACAAAAATAAGTAAGAATATAGAATATTTGCATAACACAATTAACAGTGTACCCAAGATGTAAAGAATGTACATTCATTTTAAACACACAGGTAACATTTAAATGTTTGATCACATAGTAGTCCGTTAAACAAGTCTCAACAGATTTAAATGGATTGATATTCTATAGAACACATTCTCTGCCCTCATCATAATCTAATTAAAAAAAAAGATTCCTGAAGGAAATCAGAGGATTTTAAGTTATTTAGAACTGAATAATATTGAAATAATATACATTAAAACTTGTGGCATAGAAAATATTTAGGGAAGATGATGGTAGTGGTGGCAGCATAGTTTTAGGATCTTCCTGAATGTCCACATAAAAAACCAGACAGAGAAATTTACAACAAAGCTAGATGATAAGGTACGTCCTCAAGTCCTGATTACAATTACAATTACAACCATCAACAGTCACAAGACATGTATAGTATCAATAGCTGTCTGAAAAGAATGATCACAAGGGGTTCCTGGTATGGTCTGAAGGAGCTGGAGCAGAAGTTTCAAATCTGACCTACCAGGACTCCTAGGACAAGGCCCACACTGAGGAGAAACCACTGGCAGTGGAATCAAAACTGAGCAGGACAATGCAGACCAAGGAAAGAGAAGGTGCAGTTAAAAGCAGAGGAGAAAAACAGAGCCAGGAAATCTCTGAGAGCAAGTCACAAAAGTAATAGAAGAGGGAGCTCTGTGAAATTAGAAAATCTACCCTGAACTATGATGCCTCCTTCTGAAAATGAACAACAGAAATGTACTGAGGTCCAATTCCAAACCATAAGAAAGAGCAACAAGAAAGTAATCAGGTCAAAACTCATATAAAATTATAATATGAAAAAATAGAATATGGAACACAATAACAAACCTACAGACACTGAATACATCCCAGAAAGATATCCCCATAAAAACAGATCAAAATTATAACCCACTATTTTAAAATGAGTTAATGTATCAATGCTAATTTTGTGTTGTATCGTGAGTATGTAGGAGAATATTCTTTTAAAGGAAATATACATTAACATATTTGGGAGTAATGGGAGCATCAGGTTGGCAAATTCTTCCTAAATCGTTCAGGAAAAAAATCCTTTGTACTGTACTCACAACTTTTTTATAAGATTGGAATTGTTTAAAAATAAATTCGCTAACAAAAAAAAGAAAGAGGAAGAAGTATTTCAGATAAAGTGACAAATACTGAAGCTAGGCAAGGAAGATAGAACATATGAATGGTAGTAGGCCCTGAAGAAATTATAAGCAAGGAGACACCACAAATATTGTTGTTGTTGTTGTTGTTAAGTGCCGTCGAGTCTTCTAGTTATGTACTATATATCCATTCTAGTGTGCTCAATTCCTTGAGATTTTTAATCTCTTTGTATACCATTTCTCTTGGCAAGTCTGGCATTTCAACTCTGCTGAATGTGAGTTATCCCATTTTCACTGCTTCTAGGAGTCCTCCTAGTAGCAAGTTTGGACCATCTCCTAAGATCCTTGCCAATATATTAAATCGTGTGTCTCAGGAGCATGCTCCCAAATCAATAAAATCTCCCTATCCAATTTTATCTTCTGGCCTCCTTGATCAGTAGACTCTCAGAATCCAGTCCCATGCATGCTTCCCTGGCTCCTCCTGGTATCTGTTGGCTGTGTCTTGCAGTTCTTTTCTCCCTTAACAGGCCCAGCAAATGTCAACAGAGTTTGCTGAAACGTAACCCTAGTTATGGGCCTAGTGGCTAGGAGGGGAGGTAGGGTGGCTACTGAGAGGGGCACATGTAACTTTGTGGGGAAGAAGACTCTGTTCTGTCTTCCAGCTGAGGGAGGGGAGCATAAAGGGGGGCCATGCTAGCTTTTAATAAGCAGAAGTGGGCTATATCTGCAAGCTCTGAGAGTTTGGAGGAGTCTTGGGAGTCAAAATCTTCAGCACTGACGACCCAGATGTTCCTATACCATGTTTCAAGGTCCCAGATGTTCCCAACCAGGGCCCTGACCTTAGCATACCAGACCTGCTTGGTTGGGCACTTAACTGTCTTTGAAATATTCCCACTCTGACTATTAAGTGCTAAGAGGAGATGAGAGCTTCTTTGTATGCGAAAAAAGAGTCCTCTAGTTTTCACAGCTAACTTTCAATTTCCTGTTATCCTCAACTGTTCCTTAACCTTCTGTAGAAAGATAAATGGTGCTTGCATTAGCCATTTAATCTTGTTATAGCTACAATTTTCTCCACACATCTCAAACCAATGACACATCACTCTTACTAGAACATTCCCTTTGCCTAGTACATTCTCCAAGTTTTTAAGAAAAAGAAGGGACAAAGGAACACGTTGAACTCTATCATGAGTATACAGAATCCAGACTGTAGAAACTCTATACGTCAGAAGACTCAGATTCCTTAATAGATTAATTATAAGGAAAGAAAAGGGATGGAGGGGAACTGTAGACTAAAAGAAGTTAAAAGTTACAATAAACAAGACTATACACTATAGTGCCTAAGGATGAATACTTGGGTTAAAAAAAAATAAGGAACATAAGAATATGATTACCATAAAAGTCAAGATATGGTTACTTTTTGAGGAGAGGAGTTGTGGTTGTGTGAGGACACATGGAGGGCTGGGATGGAGGGGCTGGCAAAGTTCTATTTTTTGCCCTTATGCAGTGCAATGAATTACTTAACATTGCCCTTCTATCCATAGCCTTTGTGACTCCTACAAAATAATTGGGTAGGACTATGCAAATAAGGTGCTTGTGGCCCACCAAGGGAATTGGACAGCTTGCTGCTAATGCAAATAAGGTGCATGGAACTCTTGTAGGGATGGGGCCATGCAAATAAGGTGTATGGAACCCTAAGGAGGGGATCAGTCAGTTTTGCCATCCCGCTAGGCTTAAAATGAGCCATCCCAGAGGTGGGAAGAGGGGACCTCACTACCATCAAGAAAGAAGAGCCAGGGGTGGAGTGCATTCTTTTGACCTGGGGTCCCTGTGCTGAGAACCCTTAGACCCAAGAGACAGAGAGAGAGCTGTAACACTGGAGTCGGCACAAGACAGAGAGAAGCAGTGGCAGAGAAATGGCAGCAGCAGAGCCAGGAAACTGGCACAAGATGGTGTGGTGGGCTTCCCAGTTCACAGAACAAGGTGGCTGCAGTTGGCATACTAACTCATTAAGTGAGAGAGCTGAGCACCTTCAGGCAGGAGGCTTCCTGGCAGAGTGGGGTGCCTCTGGGAATTTATCAGCAGAGCTAAGAAGCACTGTAGCACTTGTCTGAGCAGGGCCAAGAGAGGAAGCCTGTCCTGAGGGGGTCCAGAGGAGCCCTGGACAACTGAGAGGAGTTGAGAGAGCTGTCCTGCACTGAAGAAAGGAGACTTTGTTTACGTTCCTCCTGTTCCTGTTCCCAAGTTGTAGCCTGTTGATCTTGACCCTGAGTTGTAATCTGTTACTTCCCCATTAAACCCCATAACTGTCAGTATGGTCTGTGAGTTCTATGTAGCCATTGCAATGAATTATCGAACTCATCAGAGAAGTAGAGAGTGCCATGAGAGAGACAGCTGGTGCCAGAATTGGTAAAAAGATTGGAGGGAGGAGGTATGTTTGATCTCCAACTCTTAGGGATCAGCTTTGGGCTGATGTTGCTGGTGATTCTTCTCCCACCTTGTGAACTTAGAGGAGGTCAGGTGATGCCAGGCCATGCCATTTTTACACATTGGTTGTGGTTACAAGGGTGTTCTCTTTAATAATATTTTACTAAGCCATGCATTTGTGTAATTTTCTGCATTGGTGCTTTATTTTACAATGAAATGGTTAGACATTTAAAAGAAATAAAAACAATACAACTAAATAACAACTTGTGGAATATAGTTAAAGTTGTACTCAGAGGGAAATTCAACTAAATAACAACTTGTGGAATATAGTTAAAGTTGTACTCAGAGGGAAGTTTATAGCCTTAAAAGTCTATGTGAGAAGAGGAGTTAGGTGATAATAAATAAAGTTAGAAAAAGAATAACAAATCCAAACCAAAGAAAGTAGAATAAAGAAAATCATGAAGACAGGAACTGAAATTAATGTAATAAAAACTAAGATAGAAGACCAATAAAGCCTAAGTTGAGTCATTGGAAATAATTTTAAAATAGAAGAATCTCTGGAAAGATTGAACAAGAATCCACATGCAAAAGAATGAAGTTGGACCTCTACCTCACACAATATGCAAAAATTAACTCAAGATAGATTAATGACCTAAATATAAGATATAAAACCATAAGATTTTTAGAAGAAAACATACAGGTAAATCTTCAGGACCTCATATTTGGCAATGGCTTCTTAGACACAACACCAAAAGCACAAGCAATAAAACAAAAAATAGATAAATTGGACCTCATCAAAACGAAAAACTTTTATGCATCAAACAACATTATCAATAAAGTGAAAAGACAACATAAAGAATGGGAGAAAATATTTGGAAATCATATATCTGGTAAGGGTTTAATAATCAGAATATATAAAGAACTTCTACAACTCAAAGACAAACACCCAATAAAAAATGGACAAAGGACTTGAATAGGTATTTCTCTAAAGAGCATAAAGAAATTACCTATAAGCACATGAAAAGATGTTCAACATCATTAGTAATTAGGGAAATCCAAATCAAAACCACAATGAGATACCACTTCACACTAGGATGGTTATAAAAAAGGAAAATAACAAATGTTGGTGAGGGTGTGTAGAAATTGGAACTCTTGTCCATTGCTCGTGGGAATGTAAAATGATGTAGCCACTGTGGAAAACAGTTTGATAGTTCCTCAAAAAGTTAAACATAGAACTACAATATGACCCAACAATTCCACTCCTAGGTATATACCCAAAAGACTCAAACAGATACTTGTACATCAATTTTTCACTACAGCATTATTCACAATAGCTAAAAGGTGGAAACAACTCAATAGTCCATCACCAGATGAATAAACAAAATGTGATATGTATATATCATGGGCTATTATTCAACTATAAAGAAAATAAAGTTTTAATACATGCTATGATACAGACGAACCTTGAAAACATTACGCTAAATGAAATCATCTAGATATAAATGGACAAATATTGTATGATCCTAATGATACGAAACATGTAGAATAGACAAATGCGTAGAGACAGAAAGTAGATTAGTGGTTACCATCATGCGTTGTAACGCCAGATCGCTTTTTATATGCCTATCTCACCATGGTCTTGTAGATTTGTTGGGACTATGAAAAAACAGTGCTTGTAGCCCACCAAGGGGATCAGATATCTTGCTAATAGTGCAAATAAGGTGCATGGCACCCTTGTAGCAGTGGGACCATGAAAAAAGGTCATGGAACCCCTGTGGGGGGTTGTTGTTGTTTTTAGGTGCCATTGAGTCAGTTCTGACTCATAGTGACCCTATGTACAAGGGAATGAAACACTGCTCAATCCTGCGTCGTTCTCACCATTACTGCTGTGCTTGAGCCCATTGTTGTAGCCACTGTGTCAATTCATCTTGTTGAGGGTCTTCCTCTTTTTCACTGACCCTCTACTTTACCAAGCATGAAGTCCTTCTCCAGGGACTCCTAATAACATGTCCAAAGTACATAAGAGGAAGTCTTGCTGTGCTCACTTCGAAGGAGCATTGTGGCTGTACTTCTTCCAAGACAAATTTGATTCTTCTGGTAGTCCATGGTATATTCAATATTCTTTGCCAACACCATAATTCAAAGTTGTCAATTCTTTTTTGGTCTTCCTTATTCCTTGTCCAGCTTTTGCATGCATATGAGGCCTTTGGACCTGGGATCCCTGTGCTGAGAACCTCTTAGACCCAGGAGTCAGAGAGAGAGAACTGTAACACCAGAGAGGGCGAGAGAAAGCTAGCAGTGGCAGAGAAACGGCAGGAGATGGCATGGTGGGCTTCTCAGATGGCAAGTTGAGAACCTTCAAGCTGAGGCTTGCTGGTAGAGTGTAGTGCCTCTGGACACTTATCCATGGAGCTAAAGAGCTTTGTAACACTTGCCTGAGTAGGGCAGAGGTGGGGCCAACCCAAGAGGCCCCAAAGGACCAAGAGGCCCAGTGGGCTGAGGGGCTGAGGGCCAGGGAGAGGCCTGCCTGTGGGCATGGCTGAGAAGAAGCTGTCCTGATTGAAGAACTGTGTTCTGAGTCGTTTCTGGTCCCAACTTGTACCCTGTTACTTCCCTAATTAACTCCATAATATGAGTATTGTCTGGGAGTTTTGTGTGGCCATTGTAACGAATTATCGAACCCAGCAGAGGAGTAAAGAGTGCTGTGGGAGAGATGGCTGCTGTCAGACTTGGTAAAAAGTTTGGGAAGTGGAGGTATGTTTGACCTCTAACTCAGGAATCAGCTTTGGGCTGTTGATGCTGATAATTATTCTTTTTCCCCCTTGCGAAGCTAGACAAGGAGGTAAGACACCTCCGCTGTGCAGTTTTTACACATGGGCTGTGAGGATGGGGGAATGGGGAGTTATTGCTTAATGGGTACAGAATTTCTGTTTGGGATGATGAAACGTTTTGGAAACAAATAGTGGTGATATTTGCACAACATTGAGAGTGTAATTAATGCCACTGGATCGTACACTTGAAAATGGTTAAGATGGCAAATGGTATGTTGTGTATGTTTTATCACAATAAAAAAAGATTCATCTAGAAAAAATAGAGATGGCATATAAAAACATTAACATAGCTTCAGAAACAATAAATATTTAAAAGATAAGAGAGTATAAGAAAAAACTTTATGTTAAGAAATTTGAAAACTTAGATAAGAGGGAAAAATTCCTGGACTCACCATTATAAATACTTACCAAAATTGATCCAAGACAAAATAGGAAATATGAACATTCTTATACTATTTAGGTAATTAAGTATTTCCTAAAAGGAAAACACCAGGCCCCTACTGTTTTATAGGTAAGTACTTTAAGGATACCTTCTATCATCACTTCTATTCAACGTTGTGTCAGAGGGCTTAGCCAATAAATAACACAAGAATTAGAAATAAAACTTCTAAGGTTTGGAAAAGAAAAAATGACACTGCTATTTCCAGATGATATGATTATCTGTACTGTTTTGTTTGTTAGGTGCCGTCGAGTCAATTTTGACTCACAGCGACCCCATATGACAGAATAGAACTGCCTCATGTAATCTTTATGGAGAGCCCTGGTGGTGCAGTGGTTAAAGCACTCAGCTTCTAACCAAAAGGTTGTCAGTTCAAACCCACCAGCCACTCCACAGGAGAAAGATGTGACGGTCTACTCCAAAAATATCTGCAGCCTTGGAAACCCTATGGGACAGTTCTAATCTGTTTTATAGGGTCGCTATGAGTCAGAATCAACTCGACAGCAACAAGGTTTTTTGTTTTTTCTTTTTGTCTTTTGGTTTAATCTTTATGGAAGCAGATCACCAGGTCTGGAGCCACTGGGTGGGTTAGAACCATCAGCCTTTTGATTAGCAGCCGAGCGCTTAACCGTTGTGCCACCAGGACTCCTTAGTTAGCCAAATGTATGGCAATATTCAGTTAGAAAACACATTTATATTGAGGTTTGAGGGAGCACAATTAATAGCACGTTTCTTCCCAGCCTGAGTCTAAACCAGGCAAAATAATGGCAGATAGGAGTGAAACACCTTTATTTATCAATAATAGTGATTTTAGAGAATGTGCATAAAACAGATTGATTCATAATCCTTAAGTCCAGAATTAGAGAGTCTTACCCACTGAGTCACTAGCAGCATAGGAATTCCAAAGGCCTCCCCTATAGATGAAGGGTCGTTTCTGTTAAGCTTTCTGCATGGCTTAGGGTAATCAAGACCACATGTTCTCATAGACAGAGCAGCTCCCAAGAGGAGGGGAAGAAGGGGCTGGGCATGAAAGCCAAGTTTATCCTTCCAAACCATTAATCAGATTATGTCACTTCTCCTCCCCCAGGACCAAATGAATGAGGGGTGGAAAAAGGCCAGGACTGTTTTACAGGTGAAGCTCCCTCCACATGGAAGGAAACAGAGTGGGGAAGGATCCTCCTCTCCCAAATAAAGAATTTAAAATATCAACCAAATAAATAAGATCCCTAGGATTAGATTTAACAAAGGAAGTAGAGGATGTTTATGGAAGAAATATTAAAATGTATTGAAAGACATTAAAGAAGACCTAAATTAGTGGAAAGAAACATGGACTGGAACACTCGATATTATAAGGTTGTTAGTTTTTCCAAAATCAACACCGATTCAATGTAATTATAATAAAATTCCCAAGAGGAGTTTGGGGATAATTTGATTAGCTATTTATAAGATCTGCATGGATGAACAAAAGGTCATAAATAGCCAATATACTCCTGAAGAAAAATAACAAGCTGAGGAACTTGCCCTACCAGATTTCCAGTCACAGTCAGCCCTCCATATCAGTGGGTTCTGCATCTGGGGATTCAAACAACTGCAGATAGAAAATAATCAGAAAAAAACAAAAAAAAGTGATGTGTGGGCATTCCCTGATGTAGTCTTCTGCCATTCCACAGATCCTTGGTCTCTCTCCAGCACTGGTTGTCTGACATGTACTGTGTAGTTAGGCCTATGATGGCCGGGTCTGTACTGAACATGTATAGACTTTTTTTCCTTATTATTCCCTAAATGATACAGTATAACAACTATTTACATAGAATTTACATTGTATTAAATATTTATTATAAGTAATCTAGAGATGATTTAAAGTATATTTGGTAGTTTGTATGCAAACAGTACACCATTTTATATAAGGGACTTGAACATCTGAGGATTTTGGTATCCACAGTGCGTTCTGAAACCAATCCCCTGAGGATACCAAGGGTTGACTGTATAGCAATTAAGACTGTGCTTTGAGTGCAGGGATAAGAAGGTAGCCCAATGGAACAGAACAGAGAGCTCAGAGACAGACATGTACATATCTGATAAAAACCATTATATAAAGAGCTGGCATTGAAGATCAATTGGGAAAAGATGAGCCATTTAACAGATGGCTTTGAGACAACTGGTTATCCATGTGGAAAAAAAATTTGGATCTCTACCACTTATATACACGCATTCTATAGGATATAGGGCTTCAACTGAAAATGGAAAACTATAAAACTTTTAGAGGAAAATATAAAAGAATGTCTTCTGACTTTGGGAGTCAGAAAAGATTTCTTAAACAAGCTTCAAAGGGGGAACGCTTATAAAAATTAGACTAACAAATTTGATTATATTAAAATTAAAAGCTTCTTTTCTTCAAAAGGCACTATAAAGAAAGTGAAAAGACAACCTACAGATTGGTAGAAAATAATTGCAACATATTAACCAATAAGGAATTCATATCTAGGTTATATAACAAACTTCAGTGAATTAATAAGAAAAAGACAAACAACTTGTTAGAAAAAATAGACAAAAGATATGAACAAACTTTTCACAGAGAGGAAACAAGAGCGGTCAATAAACATATGAAATGATGGTCAACCTCGTAAGTAATATCACAATTAGTTACCATTTCATATCTACCAGATTTGCAAAACTTAACAAA
Source organism: Dugong dugon (assembly GCA_030035585.1). Taxonomy (NCBI): domain Eukaryota; kingdom Metazoa; phylum Chordata; class Mammalia; order Sirenia; family Dugongidae; genus Dugong; species Dugong dugon. Next base: position 156,153,543 of record CM057462.1, read on the forward strand.
TCTTATAATACTAAGTATTGCCAAAGATACAAAACAATGGAAATAGTCATACACAACTAGTTTAAGTATAGACTGGTGTAACCACATTGGAAAAGGCTTTGACATTCCTTGGTAGAGTTGATCATGTGACTAACCTGTGATCCAGTAATTCCACACTGAGGTACATTTCCTAGGGAATTTGCTGAGGTATACCAGGAGCCATGGACAAGACTGTAATTGTAGCATTGTTTGCAACAGCAAAAGGTGGAAACAATGCAAAGTCCATCAACACTAGAATGGATAAACAACTTGTAGTGTGTGTGTGACACTATAGGGTCGCTATGAGTTGGAATAGTCTTGAGGACACACAGCAACAGCAAAGCTGTGCGTGTGTGTATGTTTGCATATGTAGAGTTTATGGTCAAATAATTTGAAACTCCACGTAGATTATCACTTTAACTAGAGTTTCGCAAAGCACATTAGCATATTAAAAGCTCTGCAATAAATAAAGTTGTTTAATATTGTTTAACCCAGGAACTACTTCTTAAAAAAAGGAACAATTATTAACATCTGGCAGAAGGAGTGTTTCATAAAACACACTTGTAGATTAACTGTGTGAGAAGAAAGATAAAAAATTGGATTACAATGTCAAAGAATTAGACTAGACCGTAGAGGGTTTGGGAGCAAGGCTGCAATAGAATAGAACAAACAAGAAGAACACTCTATGATAACCATGAGCAGTTGGGGGTAAGTGGTGTGAGGGAGCCAGATGGGTTTACAGGGCCAGAGAAAGAGCCAGTATAGATCCTCTAAGAACAAGTCACTACGGACTAAACCCATATTCTTTGATGGGTTTACTGAACTTGAAAATTGAGGGAATGCTGTAGACTCAGTACATTTTGACTTCAGAAAAGCATTTGGCAGTTCCTTACAATATCTTTATGGAAAGGATGGTTGAAAGTAAGTTACGCTACAAATGTTAGACTCTCAGCTGCTTAGCCCAATTATTCCTAATTATTCCTAAAAAGCAACGGTTATTGCATTAACAATGTTGAAGTGGGGGAAGCCTCTTGATATCTGCTAACAGAGGCAGTACAGTGCAGTGGATAAGACTCTGGGCTCTGTGCTAGACTGCTTGGCCTCAAATCCTGCCTCTGCCACTTACTAGCTCTCTGACCTTAGGCAATTTACTTAACTCAGTGCCTCAGTTTCTTCATCAGTAAAGGGATACAAATCATATCTATAACATGGGATTGATATGAGGATACCAAAAAAAACGAAACCAAACCCACTGCTGTTGAGTCTATTTCGACTCAGAGTGATTCTCTAGGACAGAGCAGAACTGCCCCATAGGGTTTCCAAGGCTGTAAATCTTTACAGAAGCAGACTGCCACATCTTTCTCCCATGGAGCAGCCGGTGGGTTTGAACCACTGACCTTTTAGTTAGCAGCTGAGCACTTGAAACTCTGTGCCACCAGTGCTCCAATATGAGGATAAAACATGTTAATTCATGAGCAATGTTTAGAACAGTCCCTGGCACGTGGCAAAGACAATAAATGTTGTTATCTGTTGTCTGTGCTGTCCTGGACCCCATTATATATATACATATATATACATATTTTAAATCTTGGGCTTGGATTAAGACATAGAAGTCATTTTCATCCCAAAGCTGGAAGGGATAGATGATTTGCTAGATGACAAAACAAAGATTCAAAAAGATTTCAACAGGCCTTTCAACAGGCCTTTACACTGTGAGGAGCCCTTGTAGTATAGTAGTCAACGATCGGCTGCTCCAAAAGGTTGGCAGTTTGAATCCACCAGCAGCTCCTAGAAAACTCTATGGGGCTATTCTACTCTGTCCTATAGGGTCGCTATGAGTCAGAATCAACTCAACGGCAACGGGTTTGGTTTGGTTTGGTTACACTGTGAAGATAAAAGTTTCAGAAATAAAGGTCAAGACCTGCTCTCTGTTTCAAATAATCAACAAAGTCCAGGATGGGTGAAGCTGACTTGAAAGAAGTTAATACAGAAAGAGAAAAAAAAAAAAAACCCACACAGATAAACCATAGGTATTCTAATTAAATGTCAATTAAAATGAACATAAAGAAGGCTATGGCTACCCCCCAAAATGCTAATATTGTCTCCTTTCCTTTTTTAAAGAACAAAGGGTAAGGGAGATGATGGTTCAGACCACATCCCAAGGGTTCTGTTCCTATCTGGGAGCCCCCTGCCTGCCAGCAAGACATCTTGAGGCAGGATCATGTCCCTTGGAGCTGCCCAAATGGGGAAGAGCCTGAAAATCCCACCAGTGTGGGTTGGTTTCTGGAAACTGGGACTATTTAGCCCAAAGAAGGGAAGACTCAGAAGAGGCCTGACAATCATTTTACATATTTGAATGTCTGCCATGGAAAAGAAGGATTTGAATTATCCTGTGAAGCTTCCCAGGGTAGACAGCGTCTGATAATCTGAGTTACAGGGAAACAGTTTGGGATGGAAAATGGAGAAGAGCTAATAAATGAAAGGCAATGACCACCCTTTGAGGTAGAAAGCTCCTGTCATTAGAAGACTCCACCAAGGGAAGATGGCCCCCAGCTCGGTGAGCCCGGTGATGAGAAAATTCCTGCACTGGGTGGTGTGATAATTAAGGTTGTGTGTCAACTTGGTTGGGCCATGATTCTCATTGGTTTGGAAGTTATTATATAGCTTGGCAGTTATGTAATAATGTAATTAATCATCTCCATGATGAGATCTGATATAATGTAATCTCGTCCATGATGAGATCTACTATAAGCAGCCAATCAGTTGAAAGGGAGTTTCCTTGGGGGTATGGCCTGCATCCAATATATATCGACTTTCTGGCAAAGCTCACTGGCTTTTACTCTGCTCTGGATCCTGCATTTGGCTTGTCATCATCTGAACTTTGGTTCTTGGGACTTGAGCCAGTAGCCTGCCATCTTACCTGCCGACCTTGGGTTCATCAGCCCCTGCAGATATGTGAGTCAGGAGAAGCCTCCAGCCTGATGCCTGACCCATGAACTTGGGACTTAACCAGCCTCCATGTGAGCCATTTTGATATAAATACCTTTCTCTCTCTCTCTCTCTCTCTCTCTCTCTCTCTCTCTATATATATATATATATATATATAAAACCCCGCTGCCATTGAGTTGATTCCTACTCATAGCAACCCATAGGATTTCCAAGGCTATAAATCTCTATGGAAGCAGACTGTTACATCTTTCTCCTGTGGAGCTGCTGGTGGTTTTGAACTACCAACCTTTTTGTTAGCAGTTGATTGTTTTAACTACTGAGTCACTAGGGCTCTTAATATATGTATGTATATGTGTATACATATACACACACACACACATATATATATAAACCAAACAAACTCGTTGCTGTCGAGTCAATTCTGACTCATACTGACCCTTTAGGGCAGAGTAGAACTGCCCCATAGGGTTCCCAGGAGCAACTGGTGGATTCGAACTGCCACCCTTTTGGTTAGCAGCCGTAGTTCTTAACCACCAGAGCTCCATATGTTTCATTGGTTTTGCTTCTCTAGAGAACCCAGCCTAAGACAGGTGGACTGTTCTGTGAGATGATCTCTAAGGGTCCTGCTGACCTGACTCTGAATGAGGCCTAGTAAGTTTTGGAGTGTTTTCTTTGAAGAGAAAAAAATCTCATGAGTTTATGTCTGGAGGGAAAGGCACAGGGGCCTATGGGAGTTGGACTATTGGTTCCTGAAAAGGTGTTGGTGAGAGAGGCCACTACACCTTCCCATCCCACCCCACTCACCTCTAGCCCACCTCATTTCACATCGTGGAGAATGTCTTAGAGACAAAAACCATTTTTGGAAAATATTAAATAAAAGAGAAATGAAGCAATTGCATGTAACTCTGTAGAAAGGGAGCACTTGCTTTGAGAGTTTGTTTTATTCTTCTTCTTTGGTTATTTTATAAGCAGCTTGGCAACAGACTTTTTGGAGACAGCTCTATGCTCTGGAGCATGAGTTTTCCAAGCATTTTAGGCACAGATGTTTTGGAAATTTAAACAGACTGTCCGAAGCTCTTTTTTAAGTGAGGAACTGTTTTCAACTAATGTGGCAATCCAGTATTTTAAAAGATTTTGTATTTGTGTGAAGAACAGTTTTTACTCGATGGCCATGGAGATTGTCAGAACTCCTCAGCAACTGAAATTCAGACCCACAGAGAACTGTTCTACAGCAGAGGAGGAATGCCCTTCAACAATTCTCCATTTCCACCTGTGAAGGCCTACCCTCTCTCATATCAGGGTCGATTTAATAAGACTTCTGTGCCTTGGGTCCTGAGTGATAAAACAAACAGAAAAACAGGGTCCAAGTCTTTGGGAAGCTTAAACTCCAGATCAGTAAATCATTTCACCTCCGTAAACTGACTTGAGGATAATTATAAGGCAAATAACAGATAAGCAGGTTTGGCCTGGGCAAGAACAGAGAGCAAGCCATGGTCACTACCTCACACACCAATGCACTTTTTTTTTTGTAGAACAACACATGTTATGGCAGCATCTTAGGAAACACAATTACAGAGGAGAGTTGTTCCAAAGTCTGTTACCTACTCAGTGTGCCACAGCTAATGCAATTGCTCTAGTTGGCCTCTGTTATTCAGTAGGCAAATTAGAAGGGAGTATCAAGGAAGCTCTTGGTATTAACTTGCTGGCAGCAGAACATATGTATCTTCCACTTGGCTTTGAGCAGGAATGGAAAGTAAGAATAGTTCAGACAGTTGAGTACAGTAATCCTGGTTGATTCATGCTCGTCAGATGAGTTGATGGGCATTTATGTATATTGTCATTCAACATTCATTTTTTCAGCCTCTTCCTCATGGTACCTGATGGCAAGAGTGATCATATTCCTAAGGGAGAGGAAGACTTGTGAACAAAAATGACAACATCCTAGATAAAAAAAAAAAAGAAAAAATTATGTCTAGCTAAGGCACCCTGTTCCCCAGCCATAGACCAAAAGGAATCCTCTGTACTGCTTTGTTTGTTAGGAGTTCCAAATTAAACCTTAAAAGTGTCTTTATTTTTTCATTTCTAGTACACTGCAATAAAATAAAAAGGACCAAATAAGGAAAGAAAAATTTTGACATGACAGGAACTGGCAAACTATGTTTCATTTAGAGTTAGGAAAATTAAGAATGTGTCTCTATTCTTTTTCTGGTAGTCATTACCCACTCATGGAGCTTATGTCATTATTTGCCCAAGCCTCATCAACCTCATTGTTATGGATTGAATTATGCCCCCCAAAAAGATACGTTAAAGTCCTAATTCCTGTTATCTGTGAATGTGACCTTGTTTGGAAATAGGGTTTTTCTTTGCAGATATTATCAGTTAAGTGAACCAGCCCACACTGGAGTATCATTCTAATCCTTTCTGAGTTTTGTTTTATTAAAGGTGCGAATAGACACAGAAACAAGGTCACACACAGGGGGAAGACTGATACCACATGAAGATACACCTACAGGCAGAGGAATTTTAAGAAATGCCTAGGGTTACCAGAAGCTGGTAGAGACAAGGAAGGATCTCCCTCTAGAGTGGACAGAGAGAGCATGGTCCTGCTGAAGTCCTGAATTTGGACTTCTTGCCTCTAAAACTGTGAGACAATAATTTTCTGTTCTTTAAAGCCACCCACTTAGTGGTGTTTTGTTATAGAAGCCCTCTAAGACTTCCACATAGTGAGTCTTATACAAGGGGAGGAAAATCATAATCCTGAAGGCTTCCTGGTGTGTCCCTTGCTTGAAGGACAGGCCTTAAAGAAAGAATGCTGGGTTTGGTTAACCAACGACATGCAATAATTATATTTTGTTAAAAATTGTAACATTATGTGATGACTGTCCCTCTTCTGTCAGAATTTTTCTCCTGATGACTTTCATTTCTTCAGAGTATTGTTACCATAATCCCTGAGAGCCACATGCTCTCCTCTTAGAACCTTCTGGTCTGTCTTTATTATATAGAAAACCATCCACCTGAATGCTGAGTGTGCATTAGCATCTAATATTGTTAGGTGCCGTTGAGTTGGTTCCAACTCAGACTGACCTATGTACAACAGAACGAAACCCTGCCCAGTCCTGCACCATCCTCACAATCATTGCTGTTTGAGCCCATTGTTGCAGCCACTGTGTCAGTCCATCTCATTGAGGGTCTCCCTCTCTTTCTCTGATCCTCTACAAGCAGGATGTCCTTCTCTAGGGACTGGTCCCCCCGATAACATGTCCAAAGTATATGAGACAAAGTCTCATTATCCTCGCTTCTGAGGAGCTTTCTGGTTGTACTTCTTCTAAGACAGATTGTTTGTTCTTCTGGCAGTTTGTGGTATACTCAATGTTCTTTGCTAACACCATAATTCAAAGGCATCAGTTCTTCTTCAGTCTTCCTTACTTATTATCCAGCTTTCATATGCATATGAGGTGACTGAAAATATCATGGCTTGGGATGATGATCAAAAACTACAGCCTTCAGTATGGATTACACCTCAACATAAAGAAAACAAAAATTCTTACAACTGTACCAGTAAGCAACATCATCATAAATGGAGAAAATATTGAAGTTGTCAAGGATTTCATTTTACTTGGATCCACAATCAACACTGATGGAAGCAACAGTCAAGAAATCAAAAAAAGGAATTGTGTTATGCAAATGTGCCGCAAAAGACTTCTTTAAAGTGTTAAAAATCAAAGACTGATGCAAGTCATGGTAGCATCTAAAACAGAGTCTTAAACAAGGAGCCTAAATCATCGGGTTCCTTCCCCCAGAACTTACTTTAAGTTAACAAGCTATATCTGCTATCTCAATCTCTTTGCTCCTAGCTGTCTGTCTGCAAGATAAGAATTGATTATCAAAGTGAAAAGGGGGTGGTGAGATGGAAGATCAACATCTGAAACCCAGCTCCCACACTTACTAGGTTGATGGCCTTGGGTAACTCACTTAACCTTTCTCAATTCTTAGTTGTCTCATTTGTTAAATAGATTGAAGTAATTTAATGGATGAAAGTGGGCTGTCATGGATTGAATTGTGTCCCCAAAAAATATGTGTATCAATTTGTCTAGGCCATGATTCCCAGGATTGTGTGATTGTGCACCATTTTGTCATCTGATATGATTTTCCTATGTGTTGTAAATCCTATCACTATGATGTTAATGAGATGGATTAGCGACTGTTTATTGATGAGATCTACGAGATTAGATTGTGTCTTAAACCAATCTCTTTTGAGATATAAAAGAGAGAAGCGAGCAGAGAGACAAGGGGTCCTCATACCAGCAAAAAAGCAGCACCGGGAGCAGAGCTGTCTTTTGGACCTGGGGTCCCTGTGCAGCGAAGCTCCTAGTCCAGGGGAAGATCCAGAGGACCTGCCCCCAGAGCCAACACAGAGAGAAAGCCTTCCCCTGGAGCTGATGCCCTGAATTTAGACCTCTAGCCTACTAGACTGTGAGAAAATAAATTTCTCTTTGTTAAAGCCATCCACTTGTGGTATTTCTGTTATAGCAGCACTAGATAACCAAGACAAAAAAAAAAAACATTGCCATTGAGTTGATTCTGACTCATAGTGACCCTATATAACAGAGTAGAACTGCACCCATAGGGTTTCCAAGGAGTGCCTATCGGATTCAAACTGCCAACCTTTTGGTTAGCAACTGAACTGTTAACCACTACACCACCAGGGTTTCCAGATAACCAAGACAGGGGCTATAAAAATACAACGTAGCAACAAATGTGACCACACGTATCATTAACATTTCTCAGACCCCTTTCTCTCCCCCTCAGTTCTCCTGAATCTTTAGCATACATTCTTCACTCTAACCAAGAAAATATATTTGCCACATCAGGGAAGGCACAGTGACTTCAATTGTCTGAGTTTTCATTCCTTTAGTCCTTTCAACAGTCAGTTTTTTTCTGTACCAGGCATAAAACATAGTCCTAATTCTCAAGGCAGTGCTGTGGAGCCTGAAAGATCTGGAGTTGAATTTTGACTCTGATATTTACCAGCTGTGTAATCTTGGATGAGATGTATCATCTTTTGAACCTTCGGTCCCTCATCTCATTTTGTGAGGAGTAAATAAGGTAATGTGCCTGACCCATTTATTAGGTTGTTATAGATTGAATTATGTCCCCTAAAAATATGTGTTGTAAATCCTACTGTACCTATGGTTGTAATTCCATTTGGGAATAGGATTTCCTTTGTTATGTTAATGGGCAATATTAGTGTAGGATGTGTCTTAAATCCATCTGTTTTGAGATATAAAAGAGCAGATTAAGATTAAAAAAAAAAAAACAGCAGGAAGGCAGAGATGGGGTAAGATAGATGCCATGCCACGTGAAGATCACCAAGGAGACAAGGAATAGAAGCTGAAAAAGACAAGAACCTTCCCTGAGAGTGGACAGAGAGAAAGAGCCTTCTCCCTAGAGCCAGTACCCTGAATTCGGACTTCTAGCCTTCCAAACTGTAAGAAAATAAATTTCTGTTTGTTAAAGCTACCCATTTGTGGTGTTTCTATTATAGCAGCACTGGATAACTAAGACATAGGTCTTCTACAAATGTTAGATATTATTAGTAATGAGCCAGGCAAGCCAACACCTGGAATGCATTCATCATAAACAGCTAAGGCAGGAAAAAAGGAGATGGTGCGTGACTCCCTGTGAGCCAAAAGACCATGTTTTTTTTAATTATTATTATTTTTTTATTATACTTTAGATGAAGGTTTACAGAACAAACTAGCTTTTCATTAAACAGTTAGTACATATATTGTTTTATGACATTGGTTAACAACTCCATGACATGTCAGTACCTCCCTTCTTGACTTGGGTTCCCTATTACTGGCTTTCCTGTCCCCTCCTGCCTTCTAGTCCTTGCCCCTGGGCTGGTGTGCCCCTTTAGTCTTGTTTTGTCTTATGGGCCTGTCAGATCTTTGGCTAAAAGGTGAACCTCCGAAGTGACTTCATTACTGAGCTAAAATGGTGTCTGGAGGCCGCACTCTCAGGGTTTCTCCAGTCTCTGTCTGATAAGTCTGGTCTTTTTTTGAGTTAGAATTTTGTTCTACATTTTTCTCCAGCTCTGTTCAGGACCTTCAATTGTGATCCCTGTCAGAGGAATCAGTGGTAGTAGCTGGACACCATCTGGTTGTACTGGACTCAGTCTGTTGGAAGTCGTGGTAGTTGTGGTCTATTAGTCCTTTGGACTAATCTTTCCCTTGTGTCTTTAGTTTTCTGAATTTCCCTTGCTCCTGAAGGGATGGGACCAGTGGAATATCTTAGATGGCCACTCACAGGCTTTTAAGACCCCAGATGCTGCTCACCAGAGTAGAATGTAGAACATTTTTTTATAAAGTATATTATGCTAACTGAGCTAGATGTTCCTCGAGACCATGGTCCCCACAGCCCTCAGCCCAGTAATTTGGTCCCTCAGGGAGTTTGGATTTGTCCATGGAGCTTCCATGATCTTACCCTGAACAAGTTGTGCTGGCTTCCCCAGTATTTTGTACTGCATGAGTACCATGTTTTAGAGCACAGGTAAATAATCCCTGGTGATTTCATGAAATAATTGAGAAGAATTTGGTGGGAAACGTCAGTTTATTCTTGTATTGGCCCTTCTGTGGCTCATGTGCCTTGGGGAGGCATAGATACACTTACACTATTGTCCTAATCATCTGGCTGGGAACATCAGGGCCACCTGGCTCCTCTTCTACCCTTGTCACGTATGTCTACAACCCCAGCTAGTTTCCCATCTTTACACTTTATAGCTCTGCTTCTGCTGTGAGACATATCAGATTGTGTTTGTATTACAGTGTAATCCTTTTATTTCCTAAGGCATTGTAACCTCCTAGAAGTCAGGGAATAGTTTACTATATTTATGCTTCCTGAATTGTTACAGTAATAGGTTGTATTAGTTTCCCAGGGCTGCTGTAACAAAGTATCACAAATTGGGTGGCTTATAAGAACACAAATGTGTTCTCTCACGGTTCTGGAGGCTAGAAGTCTGAAGTTAGGATGTCATTCATGTTGATTTCTTCAGAGGACTCTGAGGAAGAGTCTGTTCCATGGCTATTCTCCTAGCTTCTGGTGACAGCCAGTGATCCTTGGCGCTCTTTATTTGTAGATGCTTTCATCTTCACAAAGCTGTCTTCCCTTTGTGTTTCTGCCCGTGTCTCTTCTCTTTTGGTAAGAATACCACTCATATTAGATTAGGACCCACCCTACTCCAGTATGACCTCATGTTATCTTAACTAACATTATCTTCAAAGACCTATATCCAAATAAGGTCACACTCTCAGGTACCAGAGGTTAGAACTTCAGCATATCTTTTTTGGGGGACCCAATTCAACCTGTAACATTGGTTCTCCCAAAGTATGTGTTATATATAATTTAACTGAACTCTCAGTGATTTTCCAGTCGATCATCTTATCAGGTCTAAATTTGCCAACAGCCAAAGCCCTCCTCATTCAACCTTATCTTTCACTATTCCCCAGGACTGGTTTAGACAATCCAGTCTCGTCATGGTCCTGGGAAAATATAATGCTCGTTTATTTCTTGTGGTGGTGTAGAAAATTTCACAAGCTTTGGAATCAAGGACATCTATGTTTGAATGCCAGCGTTGCATTTATTAGAGGCATGTTTGTGGGAGAATAAGCTTCATAATCTTTCTGAGATTCAATCTCATTTGTAAAAGTGGAATCATAAAATGTAAAATTTCCTAAAAAGTAGTTGAAACATAATGGCTGATACATGCATTTGAGTTCCCTCCCCCACTTTCTTCTGGGTAATTCCTTATACTGTTTTCATGTCTTCCGGAGATGCTACTTCCTTCTCTGCACCTCCTACCTTCTCACTTCCTACCTTTTAATGGTATGTTCAGGTCCTACATCAGCCATGGAATCTTCCCTTATTATTTAACGCACATGGATTTCTCATTCATTCTTTATTTCATCAACTATCCATTTGGCAATTTCTTCACTTAGTCCTTGATTACATACTGTCTTATATTGTATTCCTGTTGTTGCATGTATTTGCGATATGATAGACATTAGTCTTTCTCATCAATATTTCTAGTTTTCCTCCTTATGGGCACAATAGAATTGCCTTTTCCTGCCTCGTGAAAGTAGCCATGCCATGTGACTTGCTTTAGCCAATCCTGTGTAAGCAGAATTGCCAACAAGTGTCATCTACAGGCAAAACCCTGAAGAGTCGGTGCAGACTCTTGCTTCTCTTCCTACTGTTGCACAGGGTTGAGTCTTTGTCAGCCTGGGTCCCTGAATGAGGACCACAGGGAGCAAAGATCAGCTCTCCTCCATGACGCATGCAAGATACATAACATACAAGAATTTACGTATTTATAGTTTTAAGTTTCTGAAATTGAGGGAGCATAAACCAGACAAACCTAACTGATACATGTGTCTTATCTCCCAAGTAAGGTAATTTAAGTGCAAGGACTGTATCTTTACTTGTTTCTCCATGTCTCATGGTACCTCAAAGACTATAGTGTCCATACTATACTCTTAGTGTTTGTTAAATGTACGTGTTTAATCCAATGATAGTACCTTGGGATTAAAAGGATGAATAAACCAACCAAAACCAAACGAATTGCCATTGAGTCAACTCTGACTCATAGCGGCCCTATCAGAGTAGAGTGGTGTTCCCTAGGGTTTTCAAAGCCTGATTATTTTGAAAGTAGATCACCAGACCTTTCCACAGAGGCACCTCTGGGTGGACTCCACCTTCCAACCCTTTGGTTAGCAGCCAAGGGCTTTAAGTGTTCAACCATCCAAAGACTCCAAAGGGATAAATAAGGTCATATAATTTCAACTTTTTTTTTTTTTAGCTTCTATAACTTCTTTGCATGGTGTTTAGTCCGTTTAAACAATTCCAGTTACAGGAATCTCACTCCATTCTAAGGTAAATTATCAATTTTTAAGAAAATTATGCAAGGAAGTTCAGCCTTATGTTGATCCAAAATTGATCTCAATGTAGCATCCTTCCTTTGATCTGAACTACCTCTCAAGCTGTAAGGAAAATATTAGCCCAGGAGTCCTGCTCCTGGCTATTTGATCAGTGGGGTGGGGTGGCTCTCTGTTATCTGAGGGAATAAACCCATTGCCTTCGCATTGGTTCCAATTCCTAGCAACCTTATAGGACAGAGTAGAACTGCCCCATAGGGTTTCCAAGGAGGGGTTAGTGGATTTGAACTGCTGATCTTTTGGTTAGCAGCCAATAGACACCAGTAAATTTCATGGCCCAAGCTGAATTTTCCTCCCTGTTCAGAAAACTGTCAAAAAGCTATAGGTCATGCAAGCTCGTGGAACAGCTTCAACACATTACTGCAGCACAACCATCAGGTGAAAAAAGATTCTTTCTTTGGCCTTCCCCAAACTACACAACACGTTGGTTGGGTTTGAGGAAAAGAAGATGCTCTCTGTGATCATGAACTGTGTGGACAAATAGCCACTACGGAATTCTTCTGATTTTTCTCTCAGATGTGATAAAGGACTGTTGGCCACAAAGCCATGCAGAGGCGCTTACCTCACCAGCCCTGACTTCATCTGTGCTGCGCCTGGACACTGCTCCTACAGGTTCTCCAAAGGAAGAGTCCAGGATTAAGGAAGCACAGGAGTGTCTACTTGCAAGGATGCTGCTGACAAGGATCTGAATAAAAGCCCCTGGGGATAATGGTTTATTTCTATGAACTGAATGTCAGGGCTCTTTAGCCTGTGGTGGATTCTGCAGAGCAGCGAAGTGGTACACACTCAAGAGCCCTCTCAGCCTCAGAGCCATTCCAGTCCCAGAGGAGTTTTGAAGGTTGAAAACTCAGCAGAGGAAATAATATCACAAATTAAATGGCTTTGAACCATAACAAAATGAGTTTTCATTGGAAACTGTTTTGTTTCTTTAAATCAAAAATAAAACCTCTTAGACAGCAGAAAAACATGACCCAGAGACTTAAACAATTTGGGGAGCTTGCTTGCTTCTTCTCCCCTTCCCTTCTCCTTCTCTCATTTGTTGAGTCCAGGAGGGAAGAAGCAGGGTCAGATATAAATTCGTGAGAAGCAATTTCTTTGACAACTGGACAGTCCCTACTTGGTTTCCCAGAGATCAGAAAAGCCTGTGGTTTTCTAAGGCCAAGAGACCAGGAGTTTTCTTCAGGAGGAAAGAAAGAGGAAGATAGAAAATTCGATGAATTTATTCAATCCATTCACGGAGCAACTAGTTAGCCTGTCTAATTTCCAGTCACTGGAGATATGAAGAGGAATAAGACTCAGCCCTTATCTTCAAGGTGGGAGAAATAACCATTAAATAAATCATTGCAGTAATTTTTTTTTATATGTATTGTCTTAGTTATCTAGTGCTGCCATAACAGAAATACCTCAAGTGGATGGTTTTAACGAAGAGAAATTTATTTCCTCACAGTCAAAGTAGGCTAAAAGCCCAAATTCAGGGTGTCAGCTCCAGGGGAAGACTTTTTCTCTCTGTCAGCCTTCTTCTCTTTGGTGTTCCCCTGGACTAGGAGATTCTCTGCTCAGGGACCCCAGTCCAAAGGATGCGCTCTGCTCCCAGCACTGCTTTCTTGATGGTATGAGGTCCCCCTGTCTCGCTGCTCACTTCTGTCTTTTATATCTCAAGAGATTGCCTCAGGACACAATCCAGTCTTGTAGATCAGGTCCTGCCTTACTAACACAACTGCCACCCATCCTCCCTCATTAACATCATAGAGGCAGGTTTACAACATACATGAAAATCACACAGTACCAGGAATCATGGCCTAGTCAAACTGATACACACATTTTTTTGGGGGACATAATTCAAACCATGACATGTATATAACATGCATAAATCAGTCTAGTATGTATAAAGTAGCTTTCTTAAGAATAATAACACTTGTTGAGTGCCACTATATGTCAAGTGCTCAACATTTCTCACTAAAACCCAGTGGGGATAGAATACCATTACTATCCTCTCTTTATAGATGAGAAACTGAGGCATGAATGGCTAAGCAACATGCCAAAGGTTGCAGAGCAACTAATAGGTGACATCATCACTAGAACCAGATCTCTCTGCCTTTTCTCACAGTGCATTTAATCATAGAATTATATAAACATTTTACTTTATTTAACACTCCCAACAGATCTGGTAGGTAGAAATAAATATCCTTCTTTTTACTAAATGAGGAAATGGAGGCACTAAGATTAAGGAATAATTTGCCCAAGGTCTCAGTTCTAGTGCCAGAGCCACAGCTTAACCCCATGTTTGCTTCCAGCAGAAAGGTCTGGAGGACAGTGTCAGGCAGTGGGGTCAGGACAGACCTGTACTAGCAGGCATAGAAGGGGCTGTGGATATCCACTAGCACCCAGCATGGCACCTGGCGCATACCATGTTCTCTCTAGGTGCTTGTTGAATAAAATCTAATTTAACCTTCTACTTCAACTCCCTTAGAAATGAAGAAACTAAGCCCCAGAAAGTTAAGTGGCTTGCTTGAGTTTGCATAGCTATTAAATGCAAGGAACTAAAACTGGAAAATAAGAAGACTTTTGCAAGAAGACAAGAGCTGGGTTACTGTAACTGAGGTGAGGCAGTGTATCTGTATTCATTAAGAAAGGCTAATTATACTGAAGCTGTTTCATTAATCAATTATTCTACAGATGAACCAACTATTAGGGGCTAGAAGGCTTATTAAACAAAGGTTTATTTCTTGTTCATGCTTCATGTCCCTTTGGGTTGGTGGGAGACTCAGTTCAAACTGGTCACTCAGGACTCAGATTGACAATGGCTCCACCATCTTATGATTTCACCGTCTCAACTCAAAGCTTTAGAGGTCCTTGAAGCAGGGAAGAAGAACTTGGGGAATTGAATGTTGTTTTTGTTGTTATTAGGTTCTGTCTTATCAATTTCAACTCATAGTGTCCCCATGTGATAGAGTAGAACTGTCCCATAGAGTTTTCTAGGCTGTAATCTTTATAGGAAGCGATTGCCAGCTCTTTCTCCCATGGAGCAGCTGAGTGGGTTGGAACCACCAACCTTTTGGTTAGCAGCTGAGAGCTTAACCATTGTGCCACCAGGGCTCCTACTAATGCTTAAATGTTTCCACTGGAAAATAACTCACATTATTTCCACTAACTTCTCATTGACCAAAGCAAGCAATATGGCCACTCCTAACTTTAAGGAAGCAGGGTAGTGTAATCCTCTTTTGTATCTGGGGGACCAGAGAATGGGAAATACTAGTGAAAGGGAAATACTACTTCTTCAAAGACATAACAGTTAAGAGCCTAGGCTCTGGAGTTGGACACTTATGCCTTTGAATCCAATGTGTGATCTTGATTAAGTTAGTCTGTCTCAACTGTGGTTTTCTCTGCTGTAAAATGGGGAAAATAATAGTAACACATAAAGCACTTATTCCAGGGCCTGGCACAATCTAAACATTTAATAAATGTTAGCAACATCTATGAGGTCACAACAAGTTGGGAAGTATTACAATAATAGGTAGATAGCTGCCATCAAGTTGACTCCAACTCAGGGAGACGCTATGTACAACAGAATGAAATGTTGCTAGGTCCTGCATCATTCTCACAACTGTCAGCATGTTTGAGTCCATCGTTGTGACTACTGTGCTAATTCATCTCACCAAGGGTCTCCTTCACCCTCATTGGCCTTGTACTTCACCAAACACAATGTCCTCCTTTACTGACTGATCCCTCCTGATGACAAGTCCAATGCAAGCAAGTTGGACAATGTTGTGTTGAAATCCATAAGGTTTTCACTGGCTAATTTTCAGAAGTAAATAACCAGGCCTTTTTTTATAGTCTGTTTTAGTCTTACAGCTCTACTGAAACCTAACCACCATGAGTGGCCCTGCTGGTATTTGAAGCACTGGTGGTATCACAGTAATATGCAAGCCACCACAGTACAGAAAGTGACAGACGGATGGTGGATTGCAGTAATATATGTGTTTAAAATAGTACAAGATGGGGTGGGGTGTGATGGATATGAGGGCAACAAGACTGGACACAGATAAACCAGTGAGTAAGCTCTTGTAATATTCCAGGTAAGAGATGATGAGGGCCTGCAACAGGGCAGTGCTTGCAGGGAGATCTGAGAAGATGAGAAGCTAAACTTGGCCAAACTTGGTGATTGTGAGTTGTGTCTTAGAGTTACTTAAATTCTCTCCACTACCTTGGGGATCCATAGTTGGTGACCATGAGGAGGAGTAAGGCATCATGGCAAAGCCCTAAAGGAAAATAGGCTTTTACAGAAGACAGGAGGAATGATGGTTTGGAAACAGCAGTGGGAGCCCAATACCACTTCCTCTCTACCCCCATCTTAGCCTAGAATAACCAGAGAGTGGAAGAATGAGAGACCTAAAAAGGGTGGTAGGGGGAACAGTGCCCTCAGGAGGTGTTAGACTTCAGCTAAAGCCATAGCAAGAGAGCGACAATGGAATGAGATTTCTTGAGTCTGCAAAGTGATGAGAGGGCACTATGCTGGTAGGAACAGGGAGAAAGTAAGCACAGTGCCATGAATATTTGCCAATGGAGTGATTGGAAGCCAGTTACCACCTGGGCTCCAGATCCCTTCCAAACAAAAACCAAACCCATTGTCACTGAATCTATTCCGACTAATAGTGACCCTATAGGACAGAGTAGAACTGCCCCATAGGGTTTCCAAGGATGGCCTGGTGGATTTGAACTGCTGACCTTTTGGTTAGCAGCTGAACTCTTAACCACTATGCTACCAGGGTTTCCCCAGATCCCTTCAGGGGAGGCTAAATCCTAAAGGCATGGGGTCTGAGGAATGGCAGTGACTTAGCCATGGGATCTTGTCTACTTTATCCATGTGGTCCCAGGATGTAGCACAGACACACAGTGTATGCCTAACTGATGCTTGTTGAGTTGGAGGTGAGATCCCCTTTATGCAAGAGAGAGAGCCTGAAAAGCCCTCTTTGTGGGCAGGCCTGAGGTTGTCCTACCACTACTGCTGTTGAACTAAAAACATTAGACATCAAATGACAGCACCATCTGAAGCTGGAGAATTTTGCAAGTCTCTTCTTGTAAATTACTCTTCCAACACAAAGTGCTGACACTTCTGTCACTGTTTGTCTTTTAGCAGAACAGGGAGTACCCCTTAGCCAAGGGTTCTTTGGACAGCCTCCCTGACATGAAGACTAATACAGTTCTAAGGACAAGAACTTGGGTGTGAGCGTGTGAAGTCTGTGCCTGTCCCTGTGTTCCAAAATAGCCCTGATCAGACCTCACATGCATGCTGTGGGTCAGGGCAGGGGCATGGCTGGATCAGCTCAGCTGATCTCTGCGTGATAGGAGCATCAGCTTTGTGGACAGTGCATGAATAGCCTGGCCTTTCCATCCGGTGGTGGCACAACTACTATCCATCAGCTCTGCTGGTCATGTGTGGCCAGTGGTAGCCCTAGGTCCTCTTTGCAGGATACTCAGTGCACAGCAGCGCCCTCTTCTCTTGTCAGACAATGCATGCCCAGGAATGAAAGTTCATTTAACAAAGGAATTGAGTAAGCAGACCTAGAACATTATCAACCACATACACAGGCTCCTAAGTTGCAATCCAGAGCCAAAAAACAATGCTTTGGGATCAGCTGTGGCATTGCTCACTATCTTTGTGCAGATTATAAAGAATCAATTTGCTTTCAACTTGAGTGCCAAGTACCCTGGTTCATATCTTTTCACATTCCTACAAATACAAAACTGCACCAAGAAGCTTCCTCCATCCTCCTTGTGAACATAACCCTCAGGATAGATGGTACCATTGAAATCACTCTGTAACACTGTCCTCTGCTCTGTAGGAAGTGGGCACTATTAAGATTTCCCATGTTCTGGAACCTCTGGCATTGTGGCTGTGGGTTACTTGACTCTTCGCCCTGGCACTTGGTGTGCATATTGCCCACAGTGTGGCCCATGCACCATTCAAGGAGTGAGTTCCCTCTCCTTCCTTTATGTGAGAAAGTAATCAGATCAAAACTCTTTCATGAGCATTCACCTTGAGAACAGGAACTAGAAAAGGATGCCCTTTATCACCACTCTTATTCAACATTGTGCTGGAGGTCCTAGCCAGAGCAATTAGGTTAGAAAAAGAAATAAAGGGAATCCAGATTGGTAAGGAAGAAGTCAAAGTATCTCTATTTGCAGATGATATGATTTTATACACAGAAAACCCCAAAGAATCCACAAGAAAACTACTGGAACTAACAGAAGATTTCAGTAAAGTTTCAGGATACAAGATAAACATACAAAAATCAGTTGGATTCCTTTACACCAACAAAGAGAACCTTGAAGACGAAATCACCAAATCAATACCATTTACAATAGCCCCCAAGAAGATAAAATACTTAGGAATAAATCTAAGCAAAGACGTAAAA
The DNA here is from genome assembly GCA_030035585.1 of Dugong dugon. Taxonomy (NCBI): domain Eukaryota; kingdom Metazoa; phylum Chordata; class Mammalia; order Sirenia; family Dugongidae; genus Dugong; species Dugong dugon. Next base: position 156,171,919 of record CM057462.1, read on the forward strand.
GATCTATACAATGAAAACTACAAGCCACTACTACAAGAAACCAAAAAAGACTAGCATAAGTGGAAAAACATATCTTGCTCATGGATAGGTAGACTCAACATTGTGAAAATGTTAATTCTACCCAAAGCGATCTACAGATACAATGCAATATGATCCAAATTCCATTGGCATTTTTTAATGAGATGGAGAAACAAATCACCAACTTCATATGGAAAAGGAAGAAGCCCTGAATAAGTAAAGCATGACTGAAGAAGAACGAAGTGGGAGACCTCACACTACCTGATTTTAGAAACTATTATACTGCCACAGTAGTCAAAACAGCCTGGTACTGGTACAACAAAAGACACATAGACCAATGGAACAGTATTGAGAATCCAGACATAAATTCATTCACCTATGAGCAGCTGATATTTGACAAAGGCCCGAACTCCGTTAATTGAGGAAAAGACATTCTCTTTAACAAATGGTGCTGGCATAACTGGATATCCATCCGCAAAAAACTCAAACAAGATCCATACCTCACACCATGCACAAAAACTAACTCAAAATGGATCAAAGACCTAAATATAAAATCGAAAACAATAGAGACCATGGAAGAAAAAATAGGGACAATGCTAGGAGCCCTAATACATGAAATAAACACAATATGAACCATAAGTAACAATGCACAAGCACTAGAAGAGGGACTAGACAAATGGGAGCTCCTAAAAATCAAACACTTATGCTCATCAAAAGATTTCACCAAAAGAGTAAAAAGACAACCTACAGACTGGGAAGAAATTTTTGGCTACGACAAATCTGATCAGCGTCTAATCTCTGAAATCTACAAGATACGGCAAAACCTCAACAACAAAAAGACAAATAATCCAGTTAAAAAATGGGCAAAGGATATGAACAGATACTTTGCCGAAGAAGATATTCAGGCAGCTAACAGACACATGAAGAAATGCTCACGATCACTAGCCATTAGAGAAATGCAGATCAGAACTACAATGAGATATCATCTCACCCCAACAAGGCTAGCATTAATCCAAAAAACACAAAATTATAAATGCTGGAGAGGTTGTGGAGAGAATGGAAAACATATACACTGCTGGTGGGGATGTAAGATGGTACAACACTTTGGAAATAGATTTGGTGCTTCCTTAAAAAGCTAGAAATAGAAATACAATACAATCCAGCTATCCCACTCCTTGGAATATATCCTAGAGAAATAAGAGCCATCACACGAACAGATATATGCACACCCATGTTCATTGCAGCACTGCTCACAACAGCAAAAAGATGGCAACAACCTAGGCGCCCATCAACGGACGAATGGATAAACAAATTATGGTATATCCACACAATGGAATACTGCGAAACAATAAACAGTGTTGAAGCCATGAAACAAAACACGGAGGAAGCTGGAGGTCATTATGCTGAGTGAATTTAGTCAGTCACAGAAGGACAAATATTGTATAAGACCACTATTATAAGAACTTAAGAAAAGGTTTAAACACAGAAGACAACACTCTTTGATGGTGGGGAGGGAGGGTGAGGGTTATTTACCAACTAGATAGTAGATAAGAATTATCTTAGGTGAAGGGAAGGACAGCACACACTACAGGGGAAGTCAGCACAACTGGACTAAACCAAAGCTAAGAAGTTTCCTGAATACAATCAAACACTTTGAGGGACAGAGTAGGAGGGGTAGGGGTCGGGGGACCATGCTTTCAGGGGACATCTAGGTCAATTTGCATAACAAATCTTTTTAAGAAAGTGTTCTGCATCCTACTTTGGTGAGTGGTCTGACTGAGACTGGAGGAACCCCGAAAGCATGGCCCCTGGATTCTCCGTCCGCCCAGAACTAAAACAATTTCCTGAATAGGAAATATAGGAAATATAGAAGTGGTGCTCTTTAGAACACACTTTGGGAAAAAGTGAGCAGGCCAACTCTAGCTGTCTTTGCAGAGATTCTGTGATTGCAACGAAGTTTAGCTCTTCTGTCAAACAAATCAAGGCAACATCATGTGTAAAATGCCAAATACAGATGGTCCAACCAGTCATTGATGGCAAGATGAGTTAAAATTCTCTTTGACTCTTTGTCATTATAAACTATCCACCACGTGGCTGCCTGAGTGATCTTTCTAAAATGCAAATTGGAGCTTCACAAGCTCACCATTGCCTATGGGATAAAATCTAAACTCTAGCAAACAGCTAGCTTTTCCAGCTTCATATTTCTCATGGCTTTCTAAGGCCACCTTAGACTCTGTCCAAGCACCTTCTTTCAGTCACCCACTATTCCATGCTATTCTTTGCCTCCATGCCTTTTCCAATGCTGTTTTCTCTGCCTGGGATTTCCTCTTGTACACGTGGTATGTTACCACTCTTCCCTCAAGCCTCAACTCAATGCCTCCTCCTATAAAAGCTCTTCCTTGCCTTTACAGGCAAAGTTAAGGGCTTTCTCTCATCTCATATTACCATTTGTCATATTTTCATAGATTCCATTACTTACTGTTCTTGTGTCTGATTTTCCCACTTGACTGTGAGCCCTCAGAGGGCAAATACATTGTTTTATTTATATTTTTATCTCCAGTGTGTAGCACGTAATAGGAACTTAGTATGTGTTTGTTGAAATAATGTGTGATTGAATGAATGAACAATAAAAGCAGAGGATGCTACTGTTTGGTTACAGATTTGTAGCCCGTGTTCAGTAGTCCTGAAATGGAGAAGGGGGCTTAACGTTGCATGGTCACCAGCTGATATTTCTTACCTATAAAGAAAAACATTGAACAAATTAAATGTATTGCTGAAAGACGTGATCCTTAATGAATAAATGAAACCATTCAGAGAATATCAAAGACACACCTTTGTTTTTTAGTTGCTGTCCAGTCAGTTCTGACTCATGGCCACCCCATGTACAACGGAACGAAATGTTGCCTGGTCCCATGCCATCCTCATGATAGTCAGCATGCTTGAGTTCATTGTTGCCTTCCTAGCACTATATAGTACAGAATTCTGTTGTGATCCATAGGATTTTCATTGGTTAATTTTCAGAAGTAGATCACCAGGCCTTTCTTCCAAGTTTGTCTTAGTTTGGAAGCTCTGCTAAAACCTGTCCACCATGGTGACCCTGCTGATATTTGAAATACGTTTGGCATAGCTGCCAGCATCACAGCAACATGCAAGGCACCGTAGTAAGACAAACTGACAGGTGGGTGATGGGGGAGTCACTTAGGATTTCTTTATGAAGAACTTAGCTTCTCACCCACTTCAAATCTTGTTTAGCATCTATAGTTTCTCCCTCTTTGACTCCTTCCGTATGATTTTAAGTGTGCTCAAACATTTTCTGTTAAACAAGCAAAACAAACAATCCAACCTTTACTCACCCTTGAAGTTCTATACTGAAGGTCCATGATGGAATCACTGTTCTATCAAGGTCATGATATGCACATAATATATTTGATTTTCTCAAGAAATTTGACTGACTGTATGGAAAGTGAGGATTAAGAGTTATTTGACAGTCAGGCTCAAAGAACACTGGTTGTGGATCAGAATTAATCTGGAGGCAGATCTTGGTGGCAGGCCAAGTGCCTCTCTTCCATTCCCTCGTCTTCCTTCAAGTTCCCTCTTCCCCTTCCTTCTCTATCCATACTGGCCTCTCTTTTCAGCCCCCTATATTGCCGAGCTTCCTTATCCACCAGAACTTTGCAGAAGGCCATTGTTGCCATCTGGAAACTCCTTCACTTCCATCCTTACTTGGTTGATTCCATTCATCCCTCACCTCACATATCACATTCTACTCCCCATGTAGGTCAAATCCATCTATTATGGTGCTAATGGTCCCATATACTTCTCTCTGTAGCACTTATCATGGTTGCAATGTCCATTTATTTGTGGGCAGTGTTCATTTATTTCTTCTTCACTAGACTGTAAGCTTCATGTCTGATTTTTCTCACCAACTATTCCCAGCTCCTACACAGCCTTTGACTTGCATTAACAGATGAATGAATATGAAAGTTAAGGCCCCAGTTAAGCAAATGCAAGGCCTAGAAATCTGTGGGAGGCTGTCCGGTGTCAGAAGCTGACAGGAGCATTCAAACAAACTAAGACAGTAGTCAGACAAAATGAATTTGCTGTGACTTCCTTGACTGAGAGCACATAGACTGGTGTTTCTTTTAAAAGTTCCAGGTTAGCCTTATTCTTCCTAAAGTCACAATTCTCTGATAGTTGAGACAATCAATCAATATGTTGGATTACCAGACCTTGATTCAGAAAGAACATAAGGCCAATGATCATTCAAGTTATTGAATATCTCTTATCAGTCCCAGGCTCTAACCTCTAGGGGGAGCTCAAGACTTCCCCCTCCTCTCTCTCTTCTTACAAGGTGACCAAACTAGAAGGGTGGAGCTCTTAGTAGAAGGGGTGAGGCAATTATAAATGGAGCTGGGATAAGCAAACACTCTTATATTCACCCCTTGTTTTGCATGGTTTGTTGTTTTTTTCTTTGCTCTCTTTCCTGCTGTGTTTGCCATCAGATGGGCTTATTTGAATGAGTTCATAAAAGTTCAACAGAGATGCTCCAGTCTAGATTGCCAGAGTGGGAGACAACATAGGAATTTGAGGATAATGCTATAATTAGGAGTAAAGATCGAGATTTGCCTAATACATTCTTGGTGCCTTTATTCCTTAAGCTGTCATCATGGTGGGAGGCAGCTGGTGGAGGATTCAACCAACACATCAGTAAGCCAGGCACCATGGTAGGCTCTGGAATACCATGATGAGTTAGACATGGTTTCTGCCCACAAGGGCCTTAAGTCTCACCACTTAGTTAGCCAAACTACTGTGCTTAAGCTAAATAATCACTGGCAAAAATGCAAGACAGAGGAACCCTGGTTTAATAATAGTAAGAAAATAAAACTAAAAAAAACCCAAGGGGTTATAATTTACCATAAACTTAGAATAAAAATCCAGAGTGATGTGGCAACTGAAAATCTTTTTGTAATTTTAGGCTCCATTAATAGAAATATACTATGTGGATCAAAGGAGTTAACAGTCCCATTGTAATTAGTGCTGGCTAGTCCACATCTGAAGAATTGTGTTTCCTTTTGGACACCTCGTTTGAAGAAGGACATAGTCAAATTAGAGTGTGTCCAGAGAGGGTTGACCAGGATAGTAAGGGGTCTGGAAACCCTATCATACAAGGATGATTGAAGGACCTGGGAATGTCTAGCCTGGAAAATAAAAGACTTAGATGGGGGACATAATAACTATTTTCAAAGACTTGTCATATAGAAAAACATGGATCACATATTCTAGAGAACACTTCCTGGGGACTGTACTTGGATGAATGGATAGAAGTATTGGGAAAGATTTTTAGTTGAACGTGAGTAGGAACTTTCTAGCATCCAGACTGTCCAACAGTGGAATAGGTGGTCTCCTTTCTTAGCACTTCACTTTCTTGCCTCCTTTTCTGGCTCTCTTTCTCAGGGTAAGTACTGATTTGCATGTTACCTTTTCTTCCCTGGCAATCCCAAACCTCTGATCCTTCTTGGTTACCCTAATGCAATGAGGCCCTAAAATTTACTGCTATGTGAATGAAAAGTAATAGTGACAACTAACACTGTGCTAAGCACTTTACAAACATATCATTGAATCCTTAATGCAAAGGTATAGGTTAGATATAATCATCCCCATTTTGCAGATGAAAACAGAGCTCAGGTAAATTATCCAAGATCACATAGCTAGTAAGTGGGGGATTTAAACCCAGGAATTCTGCTTCCATAATCTGTTCTCCTACCCTCTTTGCTATATTTGCCACACACACCCCCCCCCCCCAAATATAAATTGATTAAAACAAACAAAAAACTCAACACATGGGGATTTGAGGTTTGGGCCAATGTGGGCTATTGGAGTATCTCAAAGGCATAGGAGAGAGGTAGGAATTTGTATGTGTGTGTATGAAGAAGGGGTAGAAATATGGAATAGAGAAGACTGTGTAGCTTATGTAAGTGTGTTGAGGACAGTGGTGTTCAGTGTGTTCTCCTAGACCTGTCACTACTTGCCACCAGAACTGCGCAGAGTCTTTAAAAAAAAAAAAAAGCACTCAGATCTAGGATGGTCTAGATGGTCTCCACATGTCACCATGCTGAGATCTTTTCATGCAGTGGTACAGCCAGAATTCTGATTTAAGTATTATCTTCTTTTTCTGACACTCTTCCCCATTTTGCTGGGATCTGAGTACTCCGTTTTAGTTGTGACTTTATTGCTTTACACAGGACAAAGCCTTTTATAATGAATAAAAGAACTGAAAAGTTTTTCCCTCTTAAAAACCCCTGTGACTCACAAAATACACACAAGCCACAAACCAATAAAGCTGTAATTAAAGTCTATGTGGAATAAATCTCAGTAAGTAGGGCTTTACTTTCTGTTACTACAATCATCTAAACCCTTTGATGTATGTTGGGCCCTCTTGCTCATGGACCTCAGTCCTATCATCACTTTCTCCAGCCATTATTCTTATGCCAGTGTTATTGCTCAGTGGAGAAGAAGCCTTATCTAACAAGAGGTACAGAGCGAAGGCTTCCTGGAACATGTGAGAAACCATGAAAATGACTCAAGTGAGAGGTAAGTCCAGAAGAAGAAAACCAGCAGCAAACTGATAGCTTTCCCAGCTGGAATTCTTGCTCATGCTAAATTCAGAAGTTGCTGGAATAAGTGAGCAAGACTGATTTAGAAAGAGTTCTGCCCACATTTTGGTCTTCTGGGTCTTATTTGGGTAGTAATGTTGTAAAACAAAAACAAAACTGAAAGCACCCAGTCTCTGAAAATGA